>BSBN01000241.1:1680000-11680000 GCA_027924645.1 Cunninghamia lanceolata | reverse complement strand
AAAAGTCCAACCTTTTGTGTCAACAAACAGAGAATTTTTGGATACTACACAAAGTTGCTAATAAGGGCATTAGTTCGGGTGGCTATACATGCAGCAGTGCTACCCTTCGTTATGTAGTCTCCTAGCCTTCAAGGGTTACGCCTTGGAGGGTTTTGGGGGAGGTTGGCTATCGGTATAACACAACAATACCCATTGTTTGTGGCTTTCAACACAAACACTTTTCTTATATAGTGGTTCAGAAGGACTTGGCTTTAGCCCATTACTGCTTGGGTCATACCCCTTCTCACACTGGGAAGGCAAGCCCTCTAAAGATAATAACAAGTTATCATGCACCCAAGATCCATTTGATAGGCAAGGGGAGAGGATACTTTTTCTATTAAATTTGGGTTACAAACATGCACATGCAAGCAATCAAGAAAGATAAATCAAACACGGAGCAAGCAATGATTTTTTTAAGCACCAAGCCCAAATGTTCCTAAATTAGTGAAAAATCACAAGTCTTGGCCCGATCGGAACTGCAACAGATATGTTAGTAGTT
Organism: Cunninghamia lanceolata; assembly: GCA_027924645.1. Taxonomy (NCBI): domain Eukaryota; kingdom Viridiplantae; phylum Streptophyta; class Pinopsida; order Cupressales; family Cupressaceae; genus Cunninghamia; species Cunninghamia lanceolata. Next base: position 11,679,462 of record BSBN01000241.1, on the reverse strand, counting down.
TGATATCCTCCTTTTCTTGGATAATTGATAAGATGCTGCACAAGTACCTAATTAGTAGCCAAGAAACCAAACTACAAATGATAAAGACTGAAAATGACATAGTTACCAGAGGTGATCAACTATTGATTAGAAGCGATCTGTATTTTGCCCCAGGTGAAATGTTACAGATCAGAAGCGACGCCAGTAAACCCAGATGTGAAATGATAAAGCTCATAAGCGATGCGAAAAGGAAATAGGTGACATATTATAGGCCATAAGCAGCTCAAATCTGCGAAAGAACAATATAAAACAACAAACACTAGTTTCACAGAAAGTGATTCGGATGGATAAAAGCGATCACTGTCAGATTAAAAGCGATGTAAATAAGAACATAAGTGATCACTATTAGTGTATAGGCAATGCAGAAAACATAATAAGTGACCATAGTTGGCTAGCAAGTGATCCAGAAAATGCTGTAAGTGGCTTCTTTGGCTTAAAAGTGATGCGTATAATCAGATAGTGACTAGTTTTCACTCAGAAGCGACTGAAACTTGCCGTAAGCACTTGAAAAATCTGATATTCACAAAAACAACTTCAAATAAAAAAGTTAATCAAGGACGTGGGTCCCACTGGGCATGCCAAAATGTGATAGGTAAAAATCAGGTCAATAAGATCAAGCATAACAATGAAACCCTAATTCTACCATCATCAAAGAATCGAATCCAAATGAAATCAAAAGCATGCAATTCAAGAACAATGTCACCTAGATTGTATAATTCCTTGTAGGAGATGTGGATTGCTTCTTCAATAATGAACAATTATGAAAATCAAAGCTGCCATGATGGATGGATGATAATGATAATGATAATAAGCTCAATGGATGCTAAAAATGCTCAAGTGCTCAAGATGATAATGTAGACGCTATGAGAGTGCTTGCTTAGATGTAGTATGAAATGAAAGGGGTGTTTATATAGAACTCAACCAAGATCAATCAATGGTGGAGATTTAGTGGCTATGTGAATAGCTAAGATTGAAGGATAGGTATAGGTTAATGTGAAGATGACAAGTGGAGGGAAGATAGGGCTTATGTGTGACCGTGTACATAAAAAGTACTACATGGATATTAAATAAAAGATGTAGTACCACTTATCTTTTTTAAATGAAAGAGGCTCACATGTCGGCTATGTTAAATGATAATAGAAATTAATTAAATAAAAGTATTTAATTAATTGGGAAGTGGGATTTGTGAAAGGAATTTTAATTAAATAAATAAGATTTATTTAATTAAAATAGATAGAAATAAATATAATTAAACAATTAAAGATTGTTTAATTATGGATTAGAAAATAGAAGAAATAGCTAATGAATTAATTAAATAAATATAAATTTCTTTAATTAATAGAAGAAATAAAGGATTTAGATGGCTAGGGGATTTCGCTTCAAGTGTGTTAGACAAATGCAGATACTAGGTAATGCGATATTTGATACCAATGATAATGAGTCAATTTTGGGTGTCTACAATGTTACCTAAGGATAAGTCTAAATATACTAACATTTTAATAACCATGAGATCTAGGACTAACAATTAGACTAAAAACTTGACAAACAATACAAGTTGGACACATGTAGGACTTGGAAAATGGAAAAGAATTAGTATTAAGAAAAAAATGAAAAAGTGGTATTAGTTGCACCTATGTAGAGAAGTGGTCTTTATGAAAGATGCTTAGAATTATGCTCTATGTCTATTTGTGAAGTTTGGAGGTGATTGGACCTAAAGGATATGACCACCATATGCAAAATAGCCTACCTAATGGTATGTGCATGGAGGTATATATATATATCACTAGTAGAAATATGGCAAATAAATGACCAGGTGACAAAAACTTTTAGTCACGTGACTAAAACTTTTTGTAACACAGCTATAAATGACTAATTTGGTCATCGGGCAAAAAACACAACTAAAGTGGATAATTAAAAAAAATATTTTAAATTGAGGGAGTGGGTTGTATTATAATATAATATAATAATAATATATTATATTACAATACAATATAATATAATATTATATAATATTATATATATATGATATATATTATAATATATATATATATTATATAATATTATATTATTAATATTACAATATTATATTTATATTATATTGTATTTAATATTATATAATAATATAATATCATAATATATTTAATATTATAATATTATATTATAATATAATATTATAATATTATAATATAATATTATAATATAATATAATATTATATTATAATATTATAATATAATATAATATTTATATTATATAATATTATAATATTATAATATGGGTGCCAAAATTATAGTTTGGGGTTTAGTGTTTAGGGTTTAGGGTTTTGGGTTTTAGGTTTAGGGTTTAGGGTTTAGGGTTTTAGGTTTAGGGTTTAGGGTTTAGGGTTTAGGTTTTAGTGTCTAGGGTTTAAGGTTTAAGGTTTAGGGTTTAGGGTGTAGGACGCGTTATGTGCACATGGGTCGAAAAAGTGTCATTTCAACATGTCGCCCCATACATGCGCAACAATGTGCTAGTAACTGCTTGCCATGACATTTGTGTACTTGTCTTAATTTCATTGGTTAATTTATTGGAGTTGTGAACATGTACAAATGTTACAAACATGTATTGGTGCATTTGTGTTAATTTATTAGGTTTGTATTTTACATGTATTGGTTCTTTTTAAAATTTTAATTGGGGGGTCAAGTGCACAAAGACATTCTCCCTTAATTAAAAAAATATGGGCGCCAAAAGTGAAATCCATTTCTTCACCAACCCTGTAGGCTGTGAGCGACGGGATTTTGCAGAGCTGAGCATGAAGTGGGCAAAGACAAGGGTGCCCTTGTCAAATCTTACGCACCATGGTCAGTAATTTTATTTTATGTTTTTTTAATGTAATGCCTCAGTTGGATTTTACTTCCACATTTTGCATACATGTCTACTAGAGCATTTCCAAGAAAAGTCTAATCATATAATATAATGCTATACATTTATTATTATATAAAATTAACATTCACTAAATATTGAAATAAATGTTTTACCCATTTATCCCTAGAAATTCCTCCCGCATGACTAAATATTTTGAAAGATTGAAATTTTGGTGCTTAAATTCCTCCCGTGTGACTAAATATTTTGAAAGATTGAAATTCTGGCACTCATACATACACCCAAATCGAGCTGAATAAACATTTAAAGTCTGCAAAGAGGGAAAAAGCAAAACCCTTGATTCATCCACCCAAATGTGATAATTTACAAGTGAGAGGAGCAATAGGGAGCATTTGGGCACATGTAAGTCAGTCACAGTCTTATTGCGCTTATGTTTCAATAAAATCCTATTCTTGTTTGTAGTCTCATAATTCTAAACCCTGTGACGATTATCTTTGCCTTTTCAAAAAATCCATTTTGTGCATATCCTACAACTGTGGCATTCCATGAGACCACATTTCTTTGAGGCATTTTGTCAAACAGTTCATGTGCCTTGGCTACTTTTCTACATTTTACATCCATGTCTACAAAAGCATTTCCAACTGTAATATCTAACAAAAATTTAGCTTCTTTTGTGCTTTGATGGATGTCCATACCTTGTTCCAAAGCTCCCATTTTGGCACAAGTAGGAGGATGTTGGCAAAGGTTGTCAAATTTGGATATACACCTACTAATTGCATTTGCTTGAAAGTTTTTAAAGCCTTTTCAAAAAATCCATTTTGTGCATATCCCGCAATCATTACATTCCATTCATCTGCCATATCGAGGTAGGGAATCTGACCAACCCAGATCGAGAGTTTCCCTGATGACCCTCGGATCAAGCCATAGCCATAGAAAAGCACCATAATCAACTAAAATAGATTTTATGAAACTGGATAAATGCACTTTACAATATTACATTCATTGGAAAAGATACAATGAGATCTTTTCAGATCACAACTTTGGTGTTGCTAACTGACTATGTTTTCAATACCACCATAACCTAGTTCTAAATCCTCTTAAAGCCTCTCAGGGAAAAAGAGTAGCTATATCAATTCTCAGGTGCACCATAAAATTAGACATGTACTATTTGAATTTTACATTAGGCTTCTAAGGATTCCTTAGAGGGGATGAAAACTCACTAATAGCCATCCAATTAGCAAAAAGTGGCATTATCTGTCCTCAAATTTTGCTAGGCTAGACTATAACCAGAGGCAATGATTGCAAGATATGCACAAAATGGACTAGTTGAAAAGGCTTTAGAAGCCTTCCACCAAATGCAATTGACAGGGGTAAATCCAAATTCCACAACCTTTGTAAAACTGGTCTCTCGCAGGTACTTCCAGTCATGCCTATGGTGATGCGGGCCTCCTCGCATCACCGCAGGCATGACTAGAAGTGCCTGCGAGAGACCAGTTTTACAAAGGTTGTGGAATTTGGCTTTACCCCACATCACCGTAGGCATGACTAGAAGTGCCTGCGAGAGACCAGTTTTACAAAGATTGTGGAATTTGGCTTTACACCTGTCAATTGCATTTGGCGAAAAGCTTCTAAAGCCTTTTCAACTAGTCCATTTTGTGCATATCCTACAATCATTGCATTCCATGAGACCACATTTCTATGAGGCATTCTATCAAATAGTTCACGTGCCTTGTCTATGCTTCCACATTTTGCATACATGTCTACCAGAGCATTTTCAGCTATAATATCTGACAAAAACCCTTGTTCCATTATGATTTGATGGATGTCCATACCCTGTTCCAAACCTCCCATTTTGGCACAGACAGGGAGAATGCTGGCAAAGGTTGTGGAATTTGACTTTACACCTACCAATTGCATTTGCTTGAAAGTTCCTAAAGCCTTTTCAACAAATCCATTTTCTGCATATCCTACAATCATTGCATTCCATGCGATGACATCTCTGTGAGGTATTCTGTTAAACAATTCACGTGCCTTGTCTATGCTTCCACACTTTGAATACATGTCTACCAGGGTAGTCACAGCTATAATATCTGACAAAAATCCCCCTTCCATTATGCTCCGATGGATCTCCATACCCTGTTCCAAAGCTCCCATTTTGGCATAGGTGGGGAGGATGCTGGCAAAGGTTGTGGAATTTGGCTTTACACCTGCTAACTGAATTTGCTTGAAAGTTTATAAAGCTTTTTCAACAAATCCATTTTGTGTATATCATGTAATAATTGTATTCCATGACATGACATCTGTCTGAGGCATTCTGTTAAATAGTTCACGTGCCTTGTCTATGCTTCCACATTTTGCATACATGTCTACCAGAGCATTTCCAACTATAATATCTAACAAAAATCCCCCTTGCATTATGCTATGATGGATGTCCATACCCTGTTCCAAAGCTCCCATATTGGCACAGGTAAGGAGGATGCTGGTAAAGGTTGTGGAGTTTGGCTTCACACCTGCCAATTGCATTTATCTAAAAGTTTCTAAAGCCTTTTCAAAAAATCTAATTTGTGCATATCCTAAAATTATTGCATTCCATGACATGACATCTCTTTGAGGCATTATGTCAAACAGTTCATGTGCCTTATCTATGCTTCCACATTTTTATTGGCCAAAATTGACTTTTGATTGTTGAAATGGACGATGTTTAAGAATACCCAATCATCTCTCTATGATGTTTAAGAATACCCAGTCATCTCTCTACAATTCTACAATACTGCCTGAGAATATGAATAACTATTGGATTAACATCAATGTATGCATCTTCAAGCTCTCTAGGTATATGTAATAGTACTAAAAATTATTTAGCTTTGCAATATGAAAGACTGATATCTCTGGGGCTAGATATATTACCAACTCAAATCTACTCAATGCCATGTACTTGTAGACTTGTAGTTGCATTAAGTCACATTACCTTCAACTAAACAAGCCACGACATCAACTTGCAAACATCGTCATCTCTTAACCATGCACACTTATTGCAAGACCCTTTAGATTTTAAAGCCCTTGCCATAGGATAAAACATGATTAGACCATTCCTTACTCTATAATATGTATCAATGGTATAACCATACCTGATCTTATTACAATCGATGGAGAGCATCATACTCATATATGATGTCCAAGGATAGGCCTGTGCACTCACTTCTGTGCTTGTTTTGCATACTTGATGTACAATATCTTCAATTTATGTAAATATTTAAATGGTAAAATGTTAGTTAGTACTACCCAAAAGAATACTAATGATTGGCACCTCTTTGACATTTTGTTAATATTGTCATGCTTATAACCAATTTTATTTTTATTTTTATAGTTATGTAATGATAAATTGTAATTAAGTAGTAGACAATAAAAAAAATTTAGACTCACAAAATAAATACTCTTAAAAAAACAATATCATCAAATCCCAAATGCTCAATTGTATTTATAGTCATTCAATGTTGAATCTAATGTTTCAAGTCATTTGCTAGGTGAGAGAGGCATTTCTACAAGATACATTGATGGTGGTAATTAGTATAAAAAATATGTAGTGTTAAGGAGAAGACAAGATTTGAGCGTGTTAAATGTCTCTGATGAAATTTTTTACCCAGGGCAGTTTCATAGCCTTCATCACTTTTGCACTTGAAGGTCAATGTTGTATTAGAAATATAACTTACTCCTCATGCTACACATCCATTGGCTTGTCTTCTCATCTACATATCTACCTGTCTATCTATATAGGGTGAAGAGTGCAGATATATATACATGTATGTGTATGAACTGTGCATATGCTTTCATTTATCTATAAATATATTTCTAATTTATGTGTAACCACACACACACACAGTTTGTTACTAGAATTGTGAAGGCTCTGATGAACATAGAAAATGTTTCATATTGCCATTCTATATTGGAACCCTCACATGTTGGATACACTCAAAATTCATGTTTTCACAATATTGTTATATGATTTAGTTAAAAAAAAAGTAAAAATAGTAATACAATTTTAAAATTAGTTAAGAAAGAAGACTATTCAATATAAAGAGATAAAAAATGACTTTAAAATGTCTAGAAGTGGGCATATCATTTTTCTTTGAACGGAAAATTTCCCTTGTGGGATGCTCTTAGGCTTTAGATGTCATGGCTGAGAGGTATCTCTTCCATCATATTCACACCTAGGACTTGCAACTAGCCTCATCCGCTGGGTTATGCCACACCTAGAATTGGATGTGGTAGCTTTCCTCATTCAACATTTGTATGCATGGGCATGTTACATGTCTCTTAGGGAGATGAACATGGGTCCCCAATAAGAAAGCCCTGATGATTTACCAATTGAGCTCATTTCGTCATTGACAAATAGTGGACATACCTATTGCATCGTAAGGGAAATTGGTAATGTAGCACACAATAAAATCTAAGGTACAGGGTGGTGCATGCTTCAAATTAACTTGGATGAGATATCATTAACAAAAATAAATATTAAATATTGTGTCAACTTTTCACCTTAATATTTTCATCTAAAGTTAATAGGATGCATGTGAGGATGGGAAAGGGTATGATGTTTTTTGGTAAGGCATTTATGGATTTTCTGTTACAAAATTTGGGATTTTTATACAACATTAAACATAAAGTACGACATTTGGGTTATATGTTTGCATGTTTATCTATCATGACCAAATCTATGTGTAACATAATTACTATTTCTTTGAGAAAACCATCCTATACAAATCTGTGTTGGAGATTATATGTTTTATGTGTTTGTTGTAATTTTTCTCATTGTGTTGAAAATTAGCAAGAAGTTATGATTATGTGTTGAAAGTTTGCATGGTGAATTTTGTAATTTATGAACTTATTAATATGAGTCATAAGCTGTTAAATATCATGTTCAAGGAGATTGTAATTAATGTACCAAAACTGTACAGTGTGTAAATGTGCTGCCATGAGTTAAGTGTTCAAAATAAACTGTGCTAATGGAAGATCAAAAAGCTTTGAGGTATAAAGTTGAACAATATTATGTGAATGTGGAAAACTATAAAATTAAAGGTCATGGGTTTTTGTGAAGATATTGTATTGCTTGTGAAAAAGCTAGTGGAGGATATTTGAGTAATCATATTCCTGCAGTAGAATAAATTTAATGGAAATTAATTTATATTTCTCCAATGTTTCTCATGACATATTTTTGCGATGTTCCATCTAAACAAGTTGATTTTGCATTAGTAAAGATTGCTAACTGATTAATTTGATACTATCTCCAAAATACTTACATGGTGTTAAAGCTTCACTGATACTTCTGCCTATTCTAATGGATTCCTATTTTCTTAGCCTCAATAAAAGGCTCTTTCTTGCAAGCATCTTTTAAGGTATTAAATTTTAATATGACCAATTCTTGTGGATGTGAGCATGTGAATGACCAACAAATTTTATCGGTACAATCCATCTATCAAGACCAATTCTAATAGAAATTCTTGTTTACTTAACTATTAAGTGCGGTCTTGAATATTTAACTGTTAAGTGCATTCCGTGAGACCACATTTCTTTGAGGCATTCTATCAAACAGTTCACGTGCCTTGTCTATGCTTCCACATTTTGCATACATGTCTAACAGGGCAGTTGCAACTACAACATCTGACAAAATTCCTCTATCCTTTATGCTTTGATGGATGTCCATACCCTATTCCAAAGCTCCAATTTTGACATAGGTATGGAGGATGCTGGCAAAGGTTGTGGAATTTGGCTTTACACTAGCCAATTGCATTTGCTTTAAATTTTTTAAAGCCTTTTCAACAAATCCATTTTGTGCATATCCTGCAATCATTGCATTCCAAGAGATGATATCTCTTTGAGCCATTCCATCAAATAGTTCATGTGCCTTATCTAGACTTCCACATTTTGCATACATGTCTACAAGAACATTTCCAACTATAATATCTAACAAAACCCCCCTTCCATTATGTTATGATGGATGTCCATACCCTATTCCAAAGCTCCCATTTTGGCACAGGCAGGGAGGATGCTGGCAAAGGTTGTTGAATTTGGATTTACACTTGCTAATTGCATTTGCTTAAAAGTTTCTAAATCCTTTTTAAAAAATCCATTTTGTGCATATCCCTCAATCATTGCATTCCATGAGATGACATCTCTTTGAAGCATTCTACCAAATAGTTCACATGCCTTGTCAATGCTTCCACATTTTGTATCACTGATTATTAAATCTTACTTCTGGATTTGTTCATTTTTCTGCAATTAGAAATGCCTATTTGACATCTTTTCTAGTCTAACCAGTGATGATGCTTGCATCATGTTTTGTAAGGAAATTTTATGTCAGTGCTTATGTTTTCTACCAACATTGGCAATTGCTTCCTCTGTCAAATATTGTGCTAGTCTTATTGGGATGTTAGTGTTTGATATAGATTTGAGATCTCTTGCAAGTATTTACCATAATCAGTATATTGTTTTATAAAGGATTTTCTTTGTGATAAATGAATACATACTCTTTCTGTTTCTATGGCAGACATATTGGATGGACAATCCAACAAAACAAAATTTGAAGGAAGGAACAAAGGATCAACCCCCTCAAGAAGAGGAAGAGGGTGTTCCATATTATGATCGTGCATGTGCATTGCCCTTGATAATTCAAAATGGGATTACAAATCAAGAATGGTATTCCTATTCTCTCTATCAATTATTTATCAACATGGTTTATGATATACATTTTTCATTTCAAGTGAAATTAAATATTTGGGTCCTTAATTGTTTGGGCATGGTGGGTACAATCATTTTTTACATAAAACAAATTTAGCAGCATCATAGATGTCCACAATAGTTAGTTTGGTTGGTGTCATGTTCAAATATGCTTGCTTGATTTACTAACTCGTAAGAGTTCCAATGGCTGGGTGCTATTCAACAGCTTAGAGTTAATCATTTTTTTTTGTAGCAGTGAGGAACTTCCAGTAGAAGCTTCTAGATGCTTTAACTATGGTTCTTACAGTCATGGTCTCAAACTTCTTGTCTGCCATTCAAGTTAGAACTTTGGTTTGTTGAACATTTTGTTTATCATTAGATGAAAATATTAGTTGTGAATTGGCATAACTATCATTACTATATACTAATATAGTACTATAGTATAACTATATACTGATGTTTGGACATGGTCATAATCTAGCACGTCTGCACTGATTCCTATAAATATACAGAATAAGTTTGTAACTAATCTTTAGTCATTACAACATGTTAGGCTAGCAGAACCTTATCTCAGATGGCCACTTTCATTGTTTACATGAGAGGGATTTCAGTCATTTGGACTGAGCTGGATTGAATTTGTGTGTTTTGATTGTTTAAGGGCTAGTTATGAGATTTCTCTTCTGACGAATAAGCAAATAACTAATATTTAGTTGTTACAAATATGTGAGGCTAGTATAACTATAAGTTATAATCTTGTCACGATATTATTTATTTGCTTATTTTCTTTCTGTTACAAAGGGGCAATTTACTTATTGCATTGTTGGGTTCTATTTGTGCAGACCAAGGTAGGAGAAGGAGATGCCAGCAAAGAAGAAGAAGTAATGCAGCAATTTAGCAATATTAAGCGAGTTTTGATACATTTATTCAAATTTTGAGATGTAAAAGCCCATGATAAAATATTTAGGCTTCATTTTGCAAGTAGTTCTTTCATGTTTTAAAGTTGTATAAGCAAAAAATAGAGCATTGTAACTCAGCTTTCTCAGTCACATCACTGAGAAACACACTTTGTAACACATTTTTCAAAGCAAAGACATATTTAAGTCTTGTATCTGCTGTAAAAAACACATTTTCTAAATAAAATTTTAGTATTTTGCCTTCTTAATAGTTGTTTCATTATGTGCAAATGAATGATTGATTATGTTTTTTTTGTGTTTTTATGTTTAAACCTCAAAAACAATTAAATTGACCTAAATATACTACCAACTAACAGAAATTGATGACTAAGTATACTACCAAATTAATGAATAAAATTTGTTTAGTCATAAATTTGGCCGCGAGATAAATGATCCGCAATAAACTACCAATTGTCACGTGACTAAATATACTACCAAATTGATGACTAAATATACTACCAAATTGATGAATAAATATACTACCAAATTTATGACTAAATATACTACCAAATTAATGACTAAAATTTGTTTGATCATAAATTTGGGTCGCGAGATAAATGACCGGCAATAAACTACCAATGGTCACATGACCAAACTACTGATCACATGACCAATTTTTGGTAGTTTTTTTAATCATTTATTTCTATTTTTCTACTAGTGTATATATATGGAGAGAGAGAGAGACTGGGAGATATAAAGAGAGATAGAGATTGGGAGGGGGATATTGAGATATATATATATACAGAGAGAGTCTTAGTTTTCTTGTTTTCATTTCCTTCACTGATAAGGGAGAGGGAGAGATAGAGGGGAGAGATAGGGAGATATAGGAATGATAGGGGGAGTGAGGCAAGAGAGAGAGAGAGAGAGAGAGATGAGAGAGAGAGAGAGAGAGAGAGAGAGAGAGTGAGAGAGAGAGAGAGAGAGAGAGAGAGAGAGAGAGAGAGAGAGAGAGAGAGAGAGAGAGAGGAGAGAGAGAGAGAGAGAGAGAGAGAGAGAGAGAGAGAGAGAGAGAGAGAGGAGAGAGAGAGAGAGAGAGTAGAGGAGAGAGAGAGAGAGAGAGAGAGAGAGAGAGAGAGAGAGAGAGAGAGAGAGAGAGAGAGAGAGAGAGAGAGAGAGAGAGAGAGAGAGAGAGATGAGAGAGAGGAGAGAGAGAGAGAGGAGAGAGAGAGAGAGAGAGAGAGAGAGAGAGAGAGAGAGAGAGAGAGAGAGAGAGAGAGAGAGAGAGAGAGAGAGAGAGAGAGAGAGAGAGAGAGAGAGAGAGAGAGAGAGAGAGAGAGAGAGAGAGAGAGAGAGAGAGAGAGAGAGAGAGAGAGAGAGAGAAGAGATAGAGGGGAGAGGATAGGGAGATAGAGAGTGAGTGAGATGTCCATAGAGATAGGGAGATAGACAGTGAGTGAGATGGTCCAGAGAGATAGGGAGAGAGATTGAGAGGTAGAGGGATGATAGAGAGAGGGAGATAAGGGAGAGATACCTAGAGATAGAGGTTTAGGGTTTAGGGGTTATGGGTTAGGGATTAGGAGCATTATTTACGGTTGAGGGATTCAGAGAGAGACTTCTTTTGACATGCAACCGTAAACCCCGAATAATGCCCCTAAACCCTAAACCCTAAACCCTAACCACTAAACCATAAACGCTAAATAATGCCCCTAAGCCCTAACCCTAACCCATAAACCCTAAACCTGAGAAACCCTAAACCCCTAAGTACTAAAGCACAAACCCCTAAACACTAAACCCAAGAACCCATACCTCTATCTCCCTATCTCCCTATCTCTATCATTCTCTACCTCTCAATCTCTCTCCCTATGTCTCTGGCCATGTCCCTCACTCTTCATATCCCTATCTCTTCCTATGTCTCTAGGCATGTACCTCACTCTCTATATCTCCCTATTGGTCCTCTCTCTCTAAACACTAAACCCTAAACCGTAAACCTTAAATAATGCTCTAAACCTTAACCCCTAACCCCTAAACCCTAAACCCAAGAAACCCTAAACCCCTATCTCCCTATCTCTATCGTCCATCTACCTCTCAATACTTCTCCCTATCTCTTTAGATATCTCACTCACTCTCTATCTCCCTATCTCTCCCCTCTGTCTCCTGTATCTCTCCCTATCTGTCTCCTCTCTCTCTCTAGCTATCTCCAAACCTGAGCAACCCCAAACCCCAAACCCCTAAACCCTAAATCCAAGCAACCCTAAACCTTTATCTCCCTATCTCTCCCCTATCTACCTATCTCTATCATCCCTCTACCTCTCCAATCTCTCTCCCTATGTCATGGCCATGTGCCTCACTCTCTATCTCCCTATCTCTGTCCACAGTCTCCTCTATATCTCCTTATCATTCCTCTCTCTCTATAAAACCTAAACCCTAAAACCTCTAAACTTGAACCCCTAACCCCTAACAATAAAACCTAAACCCTAAATAAAGCCCCTAAACCCTAACCCCTAACCCCTAAACCTGAGAAATTGTAAACCCCTAAACCCCAAATCCCAAACCCCTAAACCCTAAACCCTAAACCCAAGTAACCTTAAACCTTTATCTCCCTATCGCCTTTGTCCCTCTACCTCTCAATCTCTCTCCCTATGTCTCTGGCCATGTCCCTCACTCTCTATCTCCCTATCTCTCCCCTCAATCTCCTCTATATCTCCCTATTGGTCCTCTATCTCTTTCTAAACCCTAAACCCTAAACCTCTAAACCTTAACCCCTAACCCCAAAACCATAAACCCTAAATAATACCCCTAAACCCAAGTAACCTTAAATTAGGCTCTAAATTAGATACTAAAGTCGATGCTAAAGTTAGTGCTAAAGTCGGTGCTAATTTAGGTGGTAATTTGCACCTAATTTAGCACCTACTTCCCTTTAAAAGATTTGGGTGTTCTCACTCCATCTTGGGTTCTAAAGTAGTTCCTGTAGAGTTCTTCTATGGCAGACATATCAATTTTGTTAATTTTTCCTCTCCCCATTAGATCCATTGCTTGTTTTGATTCTCTATCTAATCCTTTTACAAATGGAGTTCTAGTCAAGGGGTGAGCCACAAGATTGCCATATCTTCTCAGGACAAAGTTGAACCTATCCAAATAGTCTTCTAAACTTTCATCCTCTCTTTGTTTAATTTTGAACAAATCCTCCTTTTTATCACTGACCCTACAGTGATCCTGGTACTTGTCCAAGAATTTAGTCTCCATCTGATCCCATGTGAATGGATTCTAGGGCTAAACCAATGAACCACCTAATAGCAGAGTCTTTCAGGGTTGATGGGAAAAGTTTGAGTTTTTGATTATTCGATTCATAGTCATATGTTTGGCATACAACTTTCAACCCAAACATAAACTGATCTAGATCCTCAGAAGCAAGACCCCTAAAGTTCTGTAGGTTTGAGGGTGAAATGTTCTTCATGGGGGGATTGTCTCTGTGAGCAAGGACAATAGGGTATGAAAAAGTTCTAGCATATTTCTATAGAGGATCTTCCTCATCATTGAGATTATCACCTATGTCTGATGTTCCTTCTCTCTGGGATTTAGTTTGGGTTTTTGAGGAAGTGGATTCTTGTGGTAGTTCTACCTGGTGCAGCTCTGGAATGTACTCAAAGAGGGAAAGATTTTGAGGACCTGTAGAAATGTCAAGTTGAGGTGTAATTTCCCAAGTGGATCATGTTGGGTTTTTCCCAACTGAATGTTTCCTAATCAATCCCTACAAGGTAGCCACTGCTCATCAACAGGATTCTTAGGTCAGGGGCCAACAATACAGGAGACAGACTCTATAGGTGTCTCCTCTCCTTCTTTAGGCTCTACAGGACCTAGGGGGTATTCCGTATTCAATATCTATGGAATGAATCTATAAACTTGCTGAGATATTCACACAAAGCAGATTAATCCTCTATAATATAGACCAAAACTATAAAATAAGTGCAAAGGGGATAGCTTTGAGCTTTATGCTCAGTTGTGAATTAGAGGATTTAGGTCCTAAAGCTACTTCTAAGTCCTAAAAGGTTTAAGTTTAAGATTTGATTGTATTTGATGTTTGGATGCAAGACTTAGGGTTCTAAATTATAACCTCAACACAAGGACAAACTAATGCCTATTTCAGGGCATAGAGTTAGATAGACATATATATGTGAGTGTTTACCAATAACTTGGAACAGTAATCAGATTTCAAGGGGATTTCTAGCATCTACCTTATAAATGTTACCCAAGACTGAATATTTAGTTATCTATGCTTACAAATATCCTCACTGCAATGTATTAATCTCAATACTTAACCAAAAACATTTAATTTGTCCCTTGAACAAAAGTGATAGATTAAGCATTCAACACAAAAGAACCCATGTTCCAGAACCTTAAATAACCCTTAGTCATGTAGATTCAAGAGAAAAACACATGCAACATGGAGACAAATAACTAAATACATGCAATGAAGCATTACTCATTTAAAACAACATGAAACTGATAAAGTTTATTCATTGAACATTCAACATATAATTCATAAACTCACAAGAAATTGAGCAACCCAGCAAGACTGTGCTTTATTACTTCTTCAGAATTTGCCAAATCTTCAACAACCATATGAAATGAGCAACACAGTTCCTTTTTAGATCAAGAACGTGCTCTCAGCATTAATTACATTGTACATCAAATTGTTGCAGATACAGAGCACTGCCAAAAGGGCGCAAAAGAAACATTAATTGTATGAGGGAGAAGAAGAGAGGAGGAGTGGTTGAACTTGGGAGATGTGCAGCCGCTCGAGGATTTGCGTTGTTAATGCTGGGGATGTAGTGGTTGACCTATCAATCCTTCAATCCATAGCTATCCTTCCACTCATCGTATGTCTTTTCTGCCGGCCAAGGGAATGAAAGTACCTCTGCAATCTTACCATTGTGGCTTACATACTTAGCATTCAGGATATTTTTTACATGCTTCCAAAACATATCAAAACTTATTTCAAGAGAGCGCAACTTGTCTAATAATAAGCTCAATACTTGCATAGTTGGATCACTTGCATCACAACAAGAGGGAATTAATTGGTAACCATTATTTGTTATCTCCTTCCTCCACTTGTCCAAATATTTTATTTTACCATCACCCTCCAAAATGGGAGGTGACCACTTAGTGTCCAACTTTTCAATAGCCTACATCTTCTCTTTCACAACTGTTTCCAATTTTAACTGAATATTGGCCATATCGTCAAATATTTCAGCATGTTTGACACTAGCTTCAATTTAGGAGGTGCATTGGGATCATACCTGGCACATCTGAGAAATTCTCTGACTTCCCCAGTTCTACGCAACCACTTTGCTTTTATGCTCAATAGCTTCTGTTTGTTAGACTCATGCTTCTCATAAGCTACCCTTAGTTGTGAGTAGGATTTCCAAGTCTCCTCAACTCTGGCAAAAATTTTTGTCACCCTATTTTTGATCAAATAGGTGACTACCTCCTTAACCTTTTTTCTTTTTCCTCCATTAGTCTTCTGTTATCCTCCTTCAATTCTCTAATTTCTGTAAGGAGGGGCTCTGTATCCATTGGAAGAGCTTCCGTAGTTGGAATAACTGGAGGAGGGGCTAAAATACTGGCTCCCAATGATAGCTGCTACTTTAGTCTACTATTTTGTGCAACTGCCTGAGCATAGTTTAGTTGCAATTGATTGTAATCCCTTTGCAATTTGTTTGTGACTTCTTCTACAAACTGTACAGTCTGTACATTTAGGCTTGCAACCTAAGGAGCAAGGGTATCAGATACTCTTTTTATTATTATATCCCCTACCAGATCCCCTAATTCAACCCTAGACTTTTTATTGTTTGGGGCTATAGCCCATATTTCCAGTGTCTCAAACTTAGGGTTGAAGGCTGCACCAGAGAGAGCCTTTTCAATTTGTTCATCTGTTACAGCTAAATCATCTCTAGTGATTGTATCAAATGAAATGGCATCTGATAGGGTTCAGTGAGGGAGAAGTAGAATATTACTTTTTACAACTAGTGCTCTACCCTACTTTGGAGTCATTGCATTTATAGATTGCTGCACTTCTTTCAAGACCCTCTGAGTAATAGCATCATATTCTATTGGGTCTGCCCCAGCCTTGGCATCTTCAATTTTCTTTTGAAACTCCTCACTCCTTACCTTCAAAACATAACTCCTAAATTCAGGAGTGTTGGCAAATTTATCATCTTCAAGAAATTTGTCACATGCCATCACCCTGACATCTTCAATGTCAACAGTAGGGTTCCTCATTACTCTTACTCCCCTATTGTTTGGGGATGAATAGGGTCTCATTCTATTAGGTGAATGAGGGCCAATTTCTTGTACATGTTCCTCCTCCCCCTCTAGATCAACTACCTCAATTTTCTCAGGGTTTTCTAAATCAATAATTTTAGCTCTTTTGGTAGGGGAAGGGCTAATTAATTCCCTCTTTACATCATATCCTCTACTTGGGCTACCAGGCTCATAAGTAAGTCCTTGTTCTCCTACAGAGGCAGAGGTAATCAACTATTTTGCACTATCCAACATTTTCTCAATTCTCTGAATTGGGTCTTGCACTTCTGCAAATGCACCTGGATATGCAGGGTTTATGCGTTTGTTCATCTTCTTAGTTGCCATGATAGTGTCCTACTTAATTCTTAAGTGATGGACATCATTCATTGTAAAACAATTTATGGCAATGTCTTCATCATAATTCACCTGGTGCAAATACCTTGGCCTTCCCTTGCTGACTCTGGTTTTGTTGATGAAGCCCTCAGGATCAAAATGTCTTGGTTGTTCCAAAGACATCCCAAAGCATTGCATAATTGAATAAATTTGGTCCAACCCATTCTTATCCAGAATCAAGAAATCACAGAATTTAATGGAAGAGGGGAAGAATGAATCTTTCTCAAGAGGTTCCCCATATTATCCTTATCAGAATCATTTAATTGTCTTATAACCTCTAAAAATGCCACTCTTTTAGGCACATATTTGGGCAGTATATGGGGTGGGGTCTCACATCCATAGACCCTTATGCATGTAGTGTGCTCATGATAGAACCAATCACCCCAAATTATGGTCAATTCCAAGGTGAGGAGTCTTGTCCAGAGGCCTTAAGAAATCTAGTACATTAGGATGCAGCCTTTCACCCTCTGGCTCCAAAAATCTGAGGATCCTCCTCGCAAAATGTTCTTCAAAGATGACATAATTTGTTGTGACACAGTGCATATCCAACATACATGTCCATACCTGCACTGGCAGCATGTTCCCTTGAGCATCTGAAACCCTGACATGCAAATTTTGGTGCCACATCTCAGATCGAGCAAATAAGTACATATGGCACAACACGTAGTACCATGCGAATTCAACATGGACATCTGGCTTAGAGAGATTATTCTTGATTTTTGTCATCTAATCATGCATATGGTCAGCAATGAAGGTTGCATAATCATATGGTTCTTTGACATTTGGATTCTAAATATCAACCACCATCATCATTAGAGAAACAAACATCCTATCTGAAGCATGTCTACCTAAAACCTAACATAGGCTATGGTAGGTTCTAACAAAATATTCATTAAACATACTGCAATGAAAAGGCTCCTTCTCATCATCAGAAATTTTTAGCAATCATCCATCAACACCCTTTGGCCTATGCTTTGCTAAGTTATATTCCCTATAAGCTCGTTTCACAATCTAATATTTTCTCTTGAAAGCCATTAGATCAATTGGCTTGCTGGCTGTAGGGTCTAGATTGAATATAGTGGCAATATATCCCTTGGTAAGCTTGATAATTTTTGAACCATTTCCAGCTATGACCATCCTTGTAGCTGGGTCATATCTCAATGCTGTTGATCTAATCAAATCAGGGTTAGGGAAGACATTTGAATAGATAAGCTTGGCCAAATCATACTTCCAGGCATGACAGATAGGGACCTTGTAGTTTATTCTCTTATGCTAATGCTTGAAAAGGATCCAACCGGGGATAGGCAATTTGGCATCCCAACAATTATAGCAGTAGTCAAGAAATTTATCTTTGGGTCCACCTGGGCCATGCAATTTCAAAGGTGTTCTAG
The DNA here is from genome assembly GCA_027924645.1 of Cunninghamia lanceolata. NCBI lineage: Eukaryota > Viridiplantae > Streptophyta > Pinopsida > Cupressales > Cupressaceae > Cunninghamia > Cunninghamia lanceolata. Next base: position 11,660,872 of record BSBN01000241.1, on the reverse strand, counting down.
TGGAACCAGGGAGTTGGATGATGAGATCCTCATCTAAGATATGTTTTGAAGTGGAGGGATGGCCTGACTGACTCATTTTTACTTTTACAAAGGTATCTTAGGGTTTTATGGTTGACAGTGGCTCTAAAAGCTTCATAATTAACCTACAGTTTGAAAAACTAGGTATAGAGGAGGAATAGTTACTTACTGGTTTTGGCACTTTGCAAAAGCTTGAGATCACTTTTTCCTGCTCATTCTAATGATTTCTTCGCTCTAAATGCAATCATGCTCTTGAAAATGATAGAGATTACCTTAATTCAATCTATTTTACGCTAAGTTCCTGCACAATTCTCTGTATTAATGAAGGTCACGGTGGTCATTATTTAGTTCGTGCCGCAAGCACTTGGAAATCTTTCTCTTTTGAAAGTTTGAATTTGGGCCATCAATCTTTTCCTTACACTCTGAAATCCACGGTCTTGATTTGCTGACTAGATTTGACAATCTTCGTCACCTTCTTTGAATAGTCTTCATCCAATCGAGACAAACTAAGTCATCTGTACCTTTTCTACAAATTGTGTCACTTTTTGTACGAGTTGGACACGTGGCAGCACCTCACAGTATAGCAGCATGCGATGGCCCACCTCTTACCTACTGTGCACAGGTGCGCTTTAGCTCCTAAATGCCCACCTTTCATTTGATCTTAACCTCTTAAACATGAGAATGCCATGTCGTGACCGCGCAGTGTAGATTCCATCCTGTGAGATTCTCTATACAACAATGTGCCACTGTTGGATCAAGTCTTTCTTGGACCATCTTTATATTGACAGTTGGCAGTAGGAGATTGGTTGATGCAAGTCCTTTAATAAAAGAGGACGTCGGCTCAGATCCCTTGATATGTGTCAATCTGTCATAATTGTGCAGTGAATATTATCTCTTGATAGATTCTTCATGCACTCTTGTGCAACCATTAGATTTCATCCTTTCTGCAGATCACTTCTCAACACGACACTTGGTAGTCTTTAATTCATCAATTAGGAGCATCGGTCAAATGGTTGTAAGCCATATCTTTTCAATAGCTGCCATCGTGGCCACGCAGGGGGATGATGATGTCACTAATGACGTGTGGCAAGACTCGCTATGAACTTAAATTAACATTAGGACCTAGCAGATGACCTAAGACATCAAAGCCTTGATTTTTAACTAGTGATAGCAAGTAACGACCAGGTTAAGGGGTCGGTCAACCTATGAATATTAGGACATACAGTTATAACTTAAATAACTGACAACCCTCAGCAAATAGTCAACTCAACATTAGAACATAAAGCACATGACATAGGGAAACAAGGGTAAAAGGATCTTCAAAGGTGATCATTAGAGCATTGCAAACCTAAAACCCTAAACCCTAAGGGGCACCACCATTGGCTTTGACTGGGGATGTGCAAACGCAAGGTTGCAGCAAGAACTGGAAAACTTTGGGACAGACCAGACAAAAAGCACAAGCATAACTGACTGTACAACAATGTATAATACCTACAAACTTTATACAACTAATTTACAATGTGCATAGAGACAAACTTACTTATGAGAAGTAGGGTTTAAGGAACTGACCGTGCACTGGTAGCTCCTGCAACTCGCCATTTAGGGCTTGAAGAAAGTATGAATCCTCTCCATGAGTATTGCTTATTTGATATGGACCCATCCATAAGGGCTCAAATTTTCCATCCTTGCCCTTATCCTGACTTCTTGCATTCCAAACAAGGACTAAATCATTAACCTAAAATTTTCTTTCTGTAGTTCTTCTGTCAAACAAATATTTCACTTTTTGTTGTCTCTGGAGATTGATCTTCTGTGCTTCTCTTCTAGTCTCATCCAGTGTAATCAACTGATTTATCCTTTGATTCATTGGGTCTTCTATTTCTTCATCATTTTCTTGAATAAATTTATACACTGGCCAGAGATTGTTTACTGGTAACTTGGTTGCTGTGCCACATACTAATTCAAAAGGTGATCTCCCAGTCACCTTTTAAATTATTGTTACCCTATCATCTCATAGTGCTAGTTTTAACCTTGAATCCCATGCTCTTTTATTTTTATCAATTAACCTTTTGATAATCTTCATTAGACTTTTGTTACTTGACTCTACTTGACTATTTCCCTATGGATGATATGGTGACACATGGGATAAATTGATTCCATAATTATTGCAGAAATCAACAAATTCACCAGATTTGAAGCACACGACATTGTCTGTAACCAATTTTATTGGTAGTCTAAACCTGATAATAATGTATTCTAAAATAAAATCAATCACTACCTTGCTTGTAGGTTTCTTGGTTGGGATGGCTTCAATCCATTTAGTGAAATAGTCAGTAGCAACAAGAATCCAACTATGTCCTCCACTTGATTTTTCTGAGATTTCCCCTATAAAGTCAATTCCCCACTGCTGAAATGGAGCTTCCACTGTTACAATTTTAAGGGGCAATGCACCATCATATCTGAGCTTTCCAGAAAACCTCTAACAAGGATCACATTTCCTTACCATCTTTTGTGCATCAAAGAAAAGTGTTGGCCACGAATATCCTACCCTAAGGATTTTGTGAGTAGTTGTCTTAGTAGTGTAATGTCCTCCACACACTCCCTTATACATATCACTCTGAATATTCTTAGCTTGATTTTCATCCACACACTTAAGTAGCACACCATTAGGATTCTTCCAGTATAATTCTCCTTGAACAATAACATATTTGATTACATGTAGCTTAAGGTTCTTTTTTTATTATCACTAAAATGGGAGGGGCAATTTAAATTTTGCAAATAATGCACAACATCCCTATACCACTTAGAATCTAACATGTTTGTATCCTTATCATGAGTCATGTTTATTTGGCATGCCTCCAAATTTGACCGTGCCATCAGTTTGGCTAAACCTTGTCCCCTTAACAATTTTGTAATCTGTATTTCAATGTTGAACTCATGTAATTTATTTATCCACCTGCATCTTCTTCCTGTCACTTCCTGATGAGTGAAGATGTCCTTAACTGATGCATGAGGCACATATACAATAATCTGGGATCCTACCAAATAGGGCCTGAAACTTTTAACCGCCCTGACCAAGGCATAAGTTTGCTTCTCCGTGATATCATACTTTAACTCTGTTGCCTACAATGATTTGCTAAAGAAAGCAATGGGCTATTCAAAACCATCTTCATTTTTTTGTAATAGAAAAGTAGCAATTGTGTGAAAGGAAGTAAATGAGAACAACTGAAATGGCTTGGAAAAATTAGGGGACATTAACACAGGAGCCATTTTAATAGCCTCTTTAATCTGAAAGGACTGAGTTTTTTCACTTCCCCACTTTACAATCTCACCCTTCTTTAACATCTTACAAATATCCTTTGTAATCTCTGCAAAGTTGGGAATAAATCTTCTAACAAATTTGATTTGCCCAAAGAAAGATTGAATTCCTTTTACTGTCTTTGGAATTTGAATTCTGTCAATTGCAACTACCCTTTCAGGATCAATCCTAACTCCATCCTTGGAAACTATATGCCCCAACAATTTTCCTTCTACTACCCAAAAAGCACATTTCTTTGGGTTGAGTGAGATGCCATACTCTAATGCTCTAATAAAAATTTGCTCCAAATGCATACAATGTTGTTCTCCTTCTTTGAATAAGCAGTCAGATCATCTTGATATACAACCAAAATTGAGTCAATCAATCCTGCAAAAGCAACATCCATAGCTCTCTGAAATGTAGCACCTGCATTTGTCAATCCAAATGACATTCTTACGTAGACATAGGTTCCCCAAGGAGTTGTAAAGGCAGTCTTATATTGCTCTGACTCTTTCACCTTTACCTAATTATATCTTGAAAATCCATCCATCACGGATAAGAGTTCACATCATGTCACTCTCTGCAACATAGCCTCCATGTTAGGTAGTGGATAATTATCCTTTAAAGAAGACACATTCAATTTCCTAAAATCCACACAGAGTCTTATATCTCCATTCTTCTTTCTAGCTAGGACAAGATTGGATACCCAAGTCAAGTGTATGATAGGCATTATTATTCCATCCTCCCTCAATTTCACAAGTTCCTCTTGCATTTTTGGAGCCAAAGTAGGGTTGATAGGTCTTTGTTTCTGTCTAAATGGTCTAGCTCCAGGTTTCAAAGGGATTTCATGCTGGAATAAATCCTCCCTATAATCCTTTAAATCTTCATATGACCATGCAAATACATGTTTGTATTTTCTTAAAAGTGCTATCAACATAGTCCTGATGTGTGGCTTAAGATGTTTACCAATATATACCTTTTTTGGGGCATGATGTGTTCCTAAGTTCACCTCTTCTAAATCATCTTTGCTTGTGGGGGATGCCTTGGTGGTAGGTTGATCCCTTCTATCAAATTCTCTTTCTAAAGCTACTAACCCTCTAGGAATCTTATTTGTCTTAAGGTGTATCACTTCTTTCCCTAAAAGAGTATCTTTTCCATCTATTACTTCTACAAAGTTTTGGAAATCAATCTCTTGACTTTCATATTCATCTATGTAGTGCAGGAATCTCAACAGGTCTTTATCATCATCAAACACTTGCCAATTGCATATGTTGTCTAGTACTATAGGTTTGATCTTGATTTCAACCTTTGTGATATCAGACAAAGTGATATCATCTGGCCTGATTGCCACATTTGCTAAGAAGTCAGCCTTAACATTTTTTGATCTTTCTACCCAATTTATTGAAAAAGCATCAAATAACTCAATAGTATCCCAAACAACATGCTTATTATTGCTTTAATCTCTTATTCTTTGAAGCATATTTATCCCTTACCTAAGAAACTATTAGTTATGAATCTCCAAACACGCTTAACATCTTAATCCCATGCTTTAATGCAACATTCAATCCTAGTAACAGAGCTTCATATTCTGCAATATTGTTTATGCATGCAAACTTCAGTAGAAAGAAAACTTAAGGAGTTTACCTGTTGGGGACATAAATACCACTCCAACACTAGATCCTTCTTTTGAACATGCTCCATCAAAATACATAGTCCAAAGACCCCACTAGTCAAGATCCCCAATACAAAGATCTCCCTCTTTGTTTTGTAGATCATCAGATACAACCCTAAAATTCTCACAGTTAGTATCCACAAAACAAACATGTTCCTCAAGTTCCTGGTCTTCAACTATCTCTAGGAATCTTTCCTCTCTGACCAATTTGACATATTTACCATTCATAGGGATCATAGCATATGACAGATATAACTACATACTTCCTCCAATCAATGCAACCCATCTCCTTGACATTAACATGCCATACTACGACTTTATATCAACTACTGTTATGTTCATTTTGTAAGTCTTTCCTGGATAAACCGTATCATAAAATCCACATCCTTCATGATTCCTATAACTGGTACTTCCCTGGCATCCATTGCATAACATTTTCCACAAGCCTTATCTATCTTCAATCCAACTTGCTGCATAATAGCTAGAGGCATGATGTTTGTTGATGCACCTGAGTCCAACATGCAATTCTTGATTATCTTTCCATTGATGACAAAGGAGACATAGAATGGTTCAACCTGTGAAGGGCACTTTGTCATCATCATACCCAAATACACTTCAGGAACCTCTTCTTCATCAATGCACAACTCCTATTTTCTACTCCGCTCCTCAGCACTTTGTTCTTGCTGATGAGCTACCCCTGAAATTAGAGACAAAGCCTTATTTCTGTATTCTTCAATTTTCATAATTTCCATTAAGGGGATAGAAATTTTCATCTGGGATAAAGCTTGAGTTATGTCGAAGGGGACATAATTTTGTATAATAGTTGTAGCTTAAGCTTGGCCCTTACTCTTATCCTAAGCTGATCCACTCCTGGCTTTAATGGTTTTCTGATTATCATCATTGATAGATGAACTCTTAATCTTGTCCTCACTTTGGGAGATTTTACCTTCTAAGCTGTGAGGGTCTTGACCCTATTTTTGTTTGAAATTTTTCTTGTTATTATTCCATTGCTTCTTATGTGGTTCTATCTCTTTATGATTGTGCATAGGCTGATTTGCCAAGACACCACTTGACTGACCTAAATCACCAATTTGAGTTTTACTTCTAAGATTGTAGTTACTTTTGACCTGGGCCACTGCTACAGCTGTGAGTTCACTAATTTCTTCATCAGAAGGCCTCCTTAAATTATTTAGGGGAATGTGTGAATCCTGAGCATACACATGGTTATCTTCATTATCCTCATCAGAAAAAATCTGTTGACAAGTTTGATTCATATAATTCCTTCTTTCATCAACATCTATTTCATCATAAGAAGAGTACTCTCTAGTTGTAAAGAGCATGTTAACACTGTCATCTTCCATATAATGCAGCTCATTACATTCATCATAGGCAACAACATCATTATACAAGGACTGAGCAATCATACACTGTGACTGTGAGTGAGTCATTTGACATATTATACACCATGGAGTATCATCTACAATGTTGACAACCTTCTTTAAGGGATCAGGAGTCTCCTTAACATTTTGAGCTCTTGGATCAATCCTATTATTTGGGAGGATGGGTTTACCATTATGCCAGTTTGTGTTATATGGCATGTCATGCAATTGTGGTTTCTTTTCCTGTCTATGATAAGCTTATTTCTTAGGACCTAGTCCTTTGTCATTTTTGGCAAGTCTATAACTTAGGTCCTTCACAACAAATGTCAACTTATCCAGTTTATCCTTAGAAGTGGATGTATTACCTTGAGTACTTTGAGACCTATTATTTGGATTTTGCATAATTCTTATATCATCCCTTCCATTTGTCTTACCAGATGCTTTCCTATTATTTTCATTGTTAGTTGCAATTCTAAAAGCATCCCTGAGGCTAGCAGGACCCTTATCTCTTAACTCATAAGTTGTCTTAGCATCAAAGGCATTTATGTATAGCACCATGCGCATTGGTTCATTTGGTCTCACATGAAGTGGCAACTTATTCAGTACTCTAGTAAATCTAGCATTAAAATTAGCAACAGGCTCATTTGACCCCTTAACGATACCAATGAATTCATTAATAATAAAACTAGGGTCAGTCTTATCTCCATACTGTTCTCTAAAAATCCTCCTGAAGTCATCCCATGATGTGACACTCTGGTTGGGCAAATTTCTATACCATTCTTTGGCTTCATCAATAAGGGATTGCATAAACAATTTAATAAAGACATCCTCATGTTCAACTTCAAAGTTGTCCATAACGTTCTGAAAAGCCTTCAAATAATCTTCCCCTGACATGGCATTATTTCCTAAAAACTTTGGTATTTCAAACCTTATGTGTTTGTCAATAGGATTGGGATAACCAGGGATGCCATTAAAATCTAGTTGTCTAAATTTGTCCAGCTGTATAGGCTGTCTACCAAACTGATTGACATTTGCATTCCTATTAAGATTTTGATTTCTCATGTTGTTTAAGGGCACCCTATTGTTATTCATATTTTGTCTTTGATTATTTTGTGGGTTTTGATTCATGTGTTGGTCAAATCCTTGATCATTTCTTAGGATATTCTGATCATTTTGTGGATTTTGAACCTCATTTGTATGCTAGTCTTTGAGCACATTCACATTATCAAGGGTGAGAATTGATTCTTGTTGAGCCATTTTCAGAGCTTGTAATTTATGTTTTATATCATCTCTTATTCTTAAAGCCTACAAATATTCTAGTTCAGCTCTGAGATTTCTGATTTTCTTTGCTAAATCATCATCTTTTGGCATGGAAGTAGATGGTCTTTTTCCATTAGGGTCATCATTATCCCTAGGGGACTCTGTATCTTTAAACCTATCAAGGGGATCCAAAAATGGATGTTCCTAAAACATTTCTGATCTCATTCTCAACCTATCACCTTGTTGTCTTTCATACACCTCTTGAATTTCAGCCTCAGTGTTTGAAAAATAGGGTGCTTCCTACCCTGAGAATCTAGGAATATCTTGGGTATCATCATTGTTTCTAGGGCTATGTGAGCTTTCATGACTGGTTTGAGAAGTCCCCTTCTTTCTATACATCATTTTTCTAGGTAGTTCTTCAAATAAAGGGTTGCACAGGGATCTTCTCCCCTACATACAAAGTTTATCTTACTGGCCAGGAGATTTATTCAGAGTCACCACCCACCACTGGAACTTATCTTTCATACTAGGGTCCTTACATAGAGTACTCCCCATTAGAGTCACCAAATCTGTTGGGTTTTTCTCAACTGAATGTTTCCTAAGCAATCCCTACAAGGTAGGCACCGCTCATCAATAGGATTCTCAGGTCAGGGGCCAACAGTATAGAAGACAGACTCCATAGGTGTCTCCTCTCCTTCTTTAGGCTCTACAAGACCTAGGGGGGTATTCCGTATTCAATATTTATGGAATGAATCTATAAACTTGTTGATATATTGACATAAAGCAGATTAATCATCTATAATACAGACCAAAACTATAAAATAAGTTCAAAGGGGCTAGCTTTGGGCTTTATGCTTAGTTGTGAATCAAATGATTTAGGTCCTAAAGCTACTTCTAAGTCCTAAAAGGTTTAAGTTTAAGATTTGATTGTATTTGATGTTTGGATGCAATGCTTAGGGTTCTAAATTATAACCTCAACACAAGGATAGACTGGTGCCTATTTCAGGGCATGGAGTCAGATAGACATATATGTGAGTGTTTACCATAAACTTGGAATAGTAATCAGATTTCAAGGAGATTTCTAGCATTTGCCTTACAAATGTTACCCAAGACTGAGTATTTAGATATCTATGCTTACAAATATCCTCACTACAATTTATTAATCTCAATACTTAACCCAAAACATTTAATTTGTCCCTTGAACAAAAGTGATAGATTAAGCATTCAACACAGAAGAACCCATGTTCCAGAACCTTAAATAACCCTTAGTCATTTAGATTCAAGAGAAAAACATACACAACATGGAGACAAATAACTAAATACATGCAATGAAGCATTACTCATTTAAAACAACATGAAACTGATAAACTTTATGCATAGAACATTCAACATATAATTCATAAACTCACAAGAAATTGAGCAACCTAGCAAGACTATACTTTATTACTTCTTTAGAATTTGCCAAGTCTTCAACAACCATATGAAATGAACAGCACAATTCCTTTTTTAGATCAGGAACGTGCTCTCAGCATTAATTACATTGTACATCAAATTGTTACAGATATAGAGAACTGCCAAAAGGGTGCCAAGAAACATTAATTGCATGAGGGAGAAGAAGAGAGGAGGAGTGGTTGAACTTGGGAGATGTGTAGCCGCTCGAGGATTTGCCTTTTTAATGCTGGGGATGTAGTGGTTGACCTGTCAATCCTTCGATCCATATCTGTCCTTCCACTCATCGTATGTCTTTTCTGTCAGCCAAGGGAATGAAAGTACCTCTGCAATCTTACCATTGTGGCTAACATACTTAGAATCCAGGATACTTTTTACATGCTTACAAAACATATCAAAACTTATTTCAAGAGAGTGCAGCTTGTCCAATGATAAGCTCAATACTTGCATAGTTGGATCACTTGCATCACAACAAGAGGGAATTAATTGGTAACCATTATCCATTATCTCCTTCCTCCACTTGTCCAAATCTTTTGTTTTATCATCACCCTCCAAATGGGAGGTGACCACTTAGTGTCCAACTTTTCAATAGCCTGCATCTTCTCTTTCACAACTGTTTCCAATTTTAACTAAAAATTGGCTACATCCTTGAAATATTTTAGCATGTCTAACACCAGCTTCAGTTTAGGAGGTGCATTGGGATCATACCTGGCATACCTAAGAAATTCTATGACTTCCCCAGTTTGTCAGAATCATGCTTCTCATAAGCTGCCCTTAGTTGTGAGTAGGACTTCCAAGTCTCCTCAACTCTGGCCAAAACATTTGTCACCCTATTTTTGATCAAATAGGTGACTACCTCCTTAACCTTTTTTTCTTTTTCCTCCATTAGTCTTCTATTATCCTCCTTCAATTCTCTAATTTCTACAAGGAGGGGCTCTGTATCCACCGGAAGAGCTTCCACAGTTGCAATAACTAGAGGAGGGGCTAAAGTACTGGTTCCCAATAACAGTTACTGCTTCAATCTGCTATTTTCTGCAACTGCCTAAGCATAGTTGAGTTGCAGCTGATTGTAATCCCTTTGCAATTTTTTTGTGACTTCTTTTGCAAACTGTGCAGTCTGTACATTTAGGCTTACAACCTGAGGAGCAGTGGTATCAAATACTCTTTTTATTATTACATCCCCTACCAGCTCCCCTAATTCAACCCTAGACTTTTTATTGTTTGGGGCTACAGCCCATATTGCCAGTGTCTCAAACTTAGGGTTGAAGGTTGCACCAGAGAGAGCCTTTTCAATTTTTTCATCTGTTATAGCTAAATCATCTCTAGTGATTGTATCAAATGCAATGGCATCTGATAGGGTCCAATGAGGGAGAAGTAGAATATTACTTTTTGCAACCAGTGCTCTCCCCTCCTCTAGAGTCATTGCATTTATAGATTGCTACACTTCTTTCAAGAACCTCTGAGTAATAGCATCATATTTTGTTGGGTCTGCCCCAACCTTGGCATCTTCAATTTTCTTCTGAAACTTCTCACTCCTTACCTTCAAAACATAACTCCTAAATTCAGGAGTGTTGACAAATTCATCATCTTCAAGAAATTTGTCGCATGCCATCACCCTGACATCTTCAATGTCAACAGTAGGGTTCCTCATTACTCTTACTCCCCTATTCTCTAGGGATGAATAGGGTCTCATTCTATCAGGTGAATGAGGGCCAGTTTCTTGTACATGTTCCTCCTCCTCCTCTAGATCAACTACCTCAATTTGCTCAAGGTTTTCTAAATCAATAATTTTAGCTGTTTTGGCAGGGGAAGGGCCAACTAATTCCCTCTTTACATCATATCCTCTACTTGGGCTGCCAAGCTCATAAGTAGGTCTGTGTTCTCCTACAGGGACAGAGGCAATCAACTATTCTGCACTATCTAGCATTTTCTCAATTCTTTGAATTGGGTCTTGCACTTCTGCAAATGCACTCAGATATGCAGGGTTTATGCTTTTCTTCATCTTCTTAGTTGGCATGATAGTGTCCCACTTAATTCTTAAGTGATGGACATCATTCATTGTAAAACAATTTCTAGCAATGTCTTCATCATAATTCACCTAGTGAAAGTACTTGGGCCTTCCCTTCCTGACTCTGGTTCTGTTGATGAAGCCCTCAGGATCAAAATGTATTGGTTGTTCCAAATACATCCCAAAGAATTGCATAATTGAATAAATTTGGTCCAACCCATTCTTATCCAGAATCAAGAAATTACAGAATTTGATGGAAGAGGGGAAGAATGAACCTTTCTCAAGCGGTTCCCCAAATGCTCCTTATCATAATCATTTAATTGTCTTATAACCTCTAAAAATGTCACTCTTTTAGGCACATATTTGGGCAGTATATGGGGTGAGGTCTCACATCCATAGACCCTTATGCATGTAGTGTGCTCATGATAGAACCAATCACCTCAATTGTGGTCAATTCCAAGGTGAGGAGTCATGTCCAGAGGCCTTAAGAAATCTAGTACATCAGGATGCAGCCTTTCACCCTCTGGCTCCAAAAATTTGAGGATCCTCCTCACAAAATGTTCTTCAAAGATTACATAATATGATGTGACACAATGCATATCCAACATACATGTCCATACCTGCACTGGTAGCATGTTCCCTTGAGCATCTAAAACCCTGACATGCAGATTTTGGTGCCACATCCTAGATAGAGAAAACAAGTACATATGGCACAACAAGGAGTACCATGCAAATTCAACATGGACATCCGGCTTAGACAGATTATTCTTGATTTTTGTCATCTGATCATGCATATGGTCAGCAATGAAGGTTGCATAATCATATGGTTCTTTGGCATCTAGATTCTGAATATCAACTGCCATCATCATAAGAGAAACAAACATCCTATCTGAAGCATTTCTACCTAAAACTTGACATAGGTTGTGGTAGGATCTGACAAAATATTCATTAAACATACTACAATGAAAAGGCTCCTTCTCATCATTAGAAATTTTTATCAATCGTTCATCAACACCCTTTGGCCTATGCTTTGCTAAGTTATATTCCTTGTAAGCTTGTTTCACAGTCTGATATTTTCTCTTGAAAGCCATGAGGTCAATTGGCTTGCTGGCTATAGGGTCTAGATTGAATACAGTGGCAATATATCCCTTGGTAAGCTTGATAGTTTTTGAACCATTTCCAGCTACGACCGTCCTTGTAGCTAGGTCATATCTCAATACTGTTGACCTAATCAAATCAGGGTTAGGGAAGACATTTGAACAAATAAGCTTGGCCAAATCATACTTCTAGGCATGACAGATAGGGACCTTGTAGTTTATTCTCTTATGCCAATGCTCAGAAAGGATCCAACTGGGGACAGGCAATTTGGCATCCCGACAATTATAGCAATAGTCAAGAAATTTATCTTTGGGTCCACCTGGGTCATGCAATTTCAAAGGTGTTCTAGCGGAACCAGGGAGTTGGATGATGAGATCCTCATCTAAGCTACGTTTTGAAGTGGAGGACTGGCTTGACTGACTCATTTTTACTTTTACGAAGGTAGCTTAGTGTTTTATGGTTGACAGTGGTTCTAACAGATTCACAATTAACCTACAATTTGAAAAACCAGGTATAGAGGAGGAACAGTTACTTACTAGTTTTGGCACTTTGCAAAAGCCTGGGATCACTTTTTCCTGCTTGTTCTGATGATTTCTTCGCTCTAAATGCAATCATGCTCCTGAAAATGACAGAGAATACCTTAATTCAATCTATTTTATGCTAAGTTCCTGCATAATTCTCTTTATTAATGGAGGTCACAGCAGTCATTACTTAGTTCATGTTGCAAGCACTTGGAAATCTTTCTCTTTTGAAAGTTTGAATCTGGGCCATCAATCTTTTCTTTATCTGAAATCCATGGTCTTGATTCGCTGACTAGATTTGACAATCTTCGTCACCTTCTTTGAATAGTCTTCATCCAATCAGGACAAACCAAGTTATTTGTACCTTTTCTGCAAATTGTGTCACTTTTTGTATGAGCTGGACATGTGGCAGTACCTCACGGTGTAGCAGCCTGTGATAGCCCACCTCTTACCTACTGCGTGCGAGCACGCTTTAGCTCCTAAATGCCCACCTTTCATTTGATCTTCACCTCTTAAATAGGAGAATTCCATGTGTTACCATGTCATGACTGTGCACCGCAGATTCCATCCTGTGAGATTCTCCATGCGATGATGCGCCACTGTTGGATCAAGTCTTTCTCGGACCATCTTTATATTGACAATTGGTAGCAGGAGATTGGTTGATGCAGGGCCTTTAATAAAAGAGGACGCTAGCTCAGATCCCTTGATACGTGTCAATTTGTTGCAGCCATGCAACAAATATTCTCTCCTGATAGATTCCTCATGCGCTCTTGAGCAACCATTAGATTTCATCCTTTCTGCAGATCACTTCTCAACACAACACCGAGCAGCCTTTGATTCATCAATTAGGAGCATTAGTCAAATGGCTGTAAGCCATATCTTTCTGATAGCTAACACTTTCTCGTGGCCATGCAGGGGGACAATGATGTCACTAATGACGCGCGGCGATGCTATACTATGAACTTAAATTAACATTAGGACCTAGTGGATGACCTAGGACACCAAAGCCTTGATTTTTAACTAGTGACAACAATTAACAACTAGGTTAAGGGGCCGGTCAACCTACAAATATTAGGACATACAGTTATAAATTAAATAACTAACAACCCTCAGCAAACAGTCAACTCAACATTAGAACATAAAGCGCATGACATAGGGAAACAAGGGTAAAAGGATCTTCAAAGGCAATCATTAGAACATTACAAACCTAAATCTTTAAACCCTAAGGGGCACCACTAGATCCTAAATGCTCTTCTTCAACAACAAGATCTTGTATAACCCTACTGCTTTCACCTGTAGTTTGTTTCTGGGGTGTTTACTTAATGTATCTACCTTTTGAATCCCTAGGCCTAACCATACAGATTCATTTTTAACCTAAAAGGACTACTAACTAATTTTTTCTTATTAACACAAATCCCTAGCAACGGTGCGAAAAATGACAAGGGTCACTGTACCTTGGCATTTAATCATGTTTTTCATGTGTCAAATCCAGGGTTGTGTCCTAGGCTATCTGCAATAAGGAATTTCATAGTCACCAGTCCACTAACTACTCCTTTTGATTTGATTGTCTCAAATATTAATACTGCTAATTTGTTTATTGTGAAAGGAAACTCTGAAAACACCAAAACAATGTTGAAATAGTAAATTAATGAAATTGACCTATTCTAATCCACACAACTGAAAATATGCATTTATTGGAAATAACTATAAACATAAATAAATCTATCTTATGAAAGCGGTAAAACTATATTCCTAATAGAATCTGAAAACAAGACAATGAAGCAAATAGATACTAGCCTCCTGTCTTGATGGCGGGAGTGGGCCCTTGCTCCTCACCTTCGGGACTGAAGGATAAAGAAAGAACTTAGTACAGAAATGGAATAACATAATCTTTTCTTCAGTCTAATTCCATCAAAGTATGCTTGTATTCAAAAAGTATGTAAGTCTGAAAAATGGAAATTACAATAATCTAATAGCCAAAAATTTTATATCCTTCTATTGGTCCTACCTAAACATATATTAGTCCAAGCAATGAGATCTCTTTTGGAACTAACTATTCTATCTATGAGATACCACCAATCTCTTATTCTAACTAAAACATACAACTGTTTAACTGTAGAGTAAAATAATGCAAACTGAAATAGGTTTTAGTGGTATAGAAGTCCCACTAAATCTAGAGTCTTAACTTAAATAACAAATGGGAAGTGAGGCCCTGAAATATAGGTCCTTAACAAGTCTTTCAAAACTCATGCAAAATCAATAAAAGAGGAATCAAATCCCTAGCAGTGAACAGTAGTCTTCACTGAATCATTCTGGTGCTAGCTGAGTAGACTCCGGAGCACTATAGTTGCCTTCAGAGATGCAGACTGATAGCGGCACCGGAGACTCTACACTATTGCCAGGAGCTTTAGAGACTGTGTCCTATTGTAAGCAACTCCAGAGGTCCATCCATGACTCCAATATAGCTCTGGAGATGATCCACCATTTGCTCCCCTGTTCCTTCTACTTCAAAATACATCCAACACTTTGGGAAAACTTTGGAGTCTAGTGTAGTATCCTCCATGTTGGCTCCAGAGATTATTCAGACCATCTTTGAAGATCCTCAAAATTGCCTTTTCCCATACAACTGCACCTATAGACGCAAAAAGAAAGACTTTTATGCACATTTTAATTAGGTTGTTGCACATTAGTCCTTCAATCAAGAATCATGATCTTCAGTAATTCATCTCTCATTAATGTAATTAAAATGAGTCTTTTTAGTTCCTATGGTGCAATTACTAGGACAATAGAATGGAAGAATGGGAAAAAGGGAAGTAAAAAGGTGTGTTAATCTGGGTGCTACCTGTCACTCATTAGACTTCCCTAATTGTTTCTCTATAAAAGCCTTCAAATATTGAAAAGACTCAAAGATCTCAGACTTTTGTTTGAGAAAACAAACCCATGTGTATTTGGAAATATCATCAATGAAAGTCAGAACATATCTATCCCTATTGAAATAGGGATGTGGAAACGACCCTACCATGTCACTATGTACTAACTCCAGAAGCTGTGTGGCCCTCCATGATTTTCCTTTATCATATTTAGTTTCAAGTTTCTTACCAAGAATGCACCCCTAGAAAACTGAGCTGCTGCAAGTAGTTGTAGTTCAAGTGGCCAAACTACTAATGCCACAAACAAATCACCTCATTTGAATGGGTGAGCAAAGCAAGTGAAGGAGAATCAGGAAAAAAGTGAGAAAAGTGATACAGTTTGGACTGGTGATCAACTTTTCCCACAGCAACTGTAGACCCACTATGTAATTCATTGATGACAATTGTATCTGGTGTAAATTCAACTCACTTTCCAGAACTTGTATGGGTGATCTGGTAGACAAATAGTCCAGATTGGTTGACAAATAAAGCACATAGAGAATATCCTGAAATGTTCTATCACCAACGTCAACAGACCCTCTCCCAAGAACCTCTTTTGGTGTATCATTACCCATAAGAATATCAAGCACAAAACATGACTCCAAGGTTGAGAAACTTTCCTATGAATTGTTCATGTGGTGAGAAGCACCTAAGTCAATTACCCAAGTGTCAAGTTGTGAAGATACTGCAACAAGGGTCTTTCCCTTTCCTTTCCCCTTACTGGTTGGCATGTCCTTTGAAGATTCTCCTGATGAATCTTGCTTAGCTAAATCAGACACTTTGATGTTGTTCCTTTCGAGAAGATAAGTGAGATTAGCTATTTTCTTTTTCGTACATTTATGATCATCATGAGTAGATTACTTGCAAAAGGCACAATCTACCTTCTCCTTCTTAGGCTTGTCACTTTTGGAAGAAGAGGCCTCATTAGCTACATTAGAGGTAGCCAGATTCTAATTTTGTTTCTTCTCTCCTTAGTTCTGTTATTTCTTATTTTGTTTGCTAGACCCTTTTTGATCTTCAGTTCCCTAATTTGCAGCAAAGGTATGAGACTTAGAAGGTTTTATAGTGCCCATTTGAACCAACTTATCATGCTCCCTTGTGATTTTAGTGGTAAACTTATCTAGAGAAGGCATTTTGAATCTAGTCCCTAAGACACTTTTAGTGGCATGAAATTTAGAAACAAACACTGAATAGTTAGGACCAAGTTTTGAAATAATTTACTTAATATCAATTTTGTGTCTTTCTTTTCAATCCCACACTATTTTAATTACAATCTAATGGCTTTTAGCCTTGTGAAGAAGTCTTGAATTGCATTAAAATATGATGACCCCTTAATTCATCATGTTTACCAAAGAGACCTTCCAATATTGTCCATACATCATGTTGTAGCAAATTCAATATGAAAAAAGTAAGTTAGGAGATATAGACATGCACAAAGTACCATATAATTCATCACATTTGTTAAACTATTTTGTTATTTTTAGAATTAATGTTGATTTAGTTTCAAGCCCCATTGTTACCTGATGCAACCCTTGCTTCTTAAGATAGATTGTCATTTTTTACTTCCATTCATAGAAGTTGTAGGGTATGAGTATTGGTATTGTTAATTGTTCCATTTTAATGTAGAAAAGTTGATTGTAGTAGTTGTGCAGAAAATAAAATATAGAAATAAGGCACACAAGACACCCCTCTTTTTCATTAGATCATAAACCACCCCCAGAGATTACAAGTTTGGCACTTTATAGTTCAGTGTATTTACAGAGATTTTTACCCAATTACAATAGTCTCAGGGCCCATAAATGGCCAAAAATTGACTTTTGATACAAAATGGACCTGATATAAAATATGGGAAAAATATCTATATATCTTTATAGTTCTCTGCAACAGATTTCCATCACCTGTTTGTTTTTAGAAAATAGATTTTTGGGGTGCAAGATATGCCTTGTTGAAGAAAAAATCAACTACCAATTTCAACGTGTAATGACAAAAAGTCTGATAAAAAGACACCTTAGCTGGAAAGATCTCATCTCCATCTTTCTATCACTTATTTATTTGCAAAAAAATTGCCTCCATGTGCAAACATTATGCACGTTTAGAAAATGTCCAATTAACCTTGACATTCAGACCTTGCTAGCCCTTGGGCGGCACTGCGAGTGGTGGTGGTCATAGGGGCGGTGTCTAGACAAAGAAAGGAGGTGGAGGGTTGTTGGGTAGCAAAGCACAGGTTATAGTTTGGTTGGATCACTGGTGGTCTAGAGGAAGCCGCTGGTGGTGCAAATGGAGACCATGACAATTTTGTTTAGCTGCTAGGCTATTTAAAGACCACTCACAGTCTTAATAGTGACTACAATGTGTTTTAAAAACCTACAAGGGGTTGTGAACATAGGTGGTCCTCAATGAATAGTGGTTAAGTCCCTTTTAATATTTAAACAAGTGCTTTGAGTGTTGAAACCAAGCGCTATATGCTAAGTGCTTAATTTTTTTACAATTTGTCACCTTGATTTGTGTGTTGGGAGGTCATATGACCCTCATGACAATGTTTTTGCCTTAGAAACACCCAACATTGAAACTAGGAAAACTTTATATGAAAAATGGGGTTTTGGGTCATTCTGGACACAATGGTGAGGTCCTTTTGGCCTGAAAATGCCCTAAAAAGGTTATTTACTAGGTCTAAGCTTCAAACTGTCATTTACAATTATGTCAAACAATCTCCAAATTAGATGAAACGAAATCCAATCTTAAATTTCTCATGCTTCTTGAACACATTGGAACAACCAAAAATACTTTCAATATAACCAAAATAGCTGCAATCACCCAGATCTCACAAAACACATGTACAAAATAGAGAGGTTATTGGAACTTCATTAATCCTTTCTAATTCTCCAGATCATTAAAAAATGCAAGAGAAGAGCATATGATATTTTACAAGATCTCACAAAAATAAGTTTAAACTCTCAATCAGGAATCCAAGAACTCAAAAAACAAAAGCTCTGATACCATGTTAGAAATATGAAATAGATACATAACCCAAGAAGTTTTTAAGAGAGCTTTTAGGCTAAAAAAGTTGTAAATGCATAAACAAAAATAGACCAGTAGTTTTGAGAGATGTGCAAATTTCAAGATGACAAAATTGCATTATGAACTCAAAGAAGAAGCTATAGGAAAGATTGACAAAAAGAGTAATACAAAAGACAATCTAGGTAGTGAGTTTATATAGACCAGGGAGAGGGATGGAGGTGGGAAAATTGACCAATTGGGAGAGACCACCAAATAGTCTAAACATAGTAAATGTAATTCCAATGTAGAATGGCAACACCTCAAACTACCCACTCACCTAATTAAACTCACTTTATTAACTTAAGAAAGCTTACTAAAAGTGTAGGAAAAACCTTAGTTAAAAGGAAATACAAACCTACATTAACAATAGTCACATTGGTGAAATGATAAAACCATTTGGATTCAAATGATATGGAAATAGGTACCACGATATAGAAATGAGATTAACAAGCTTTTTCGTCTAGAAAGCCAAATATATCAAGTATGTTCATGAGGAGAATTGAGAGTATGATGAGTAACAAATTTTACATGTATGATGAGGAACTTATTAGAAAATTAGTTACTGCTAGATGAATGTAGGACCCAAATTGGGCCAATGAAGTTCTTATCAGACCTTGATGCAAGCTTACTTCCTAGTAATGTAGTGGAATCAAGTAAAGTTTAGGTAGTTTATTAAATGCTCCCTATTATAAATTATGATGATAGATCAAAGGAGTGGAGT
The DNA here is from genome assembly GCA_027924645.1 of Cunninghamia lanceolata. Lineage (NCBI taxonomy): Eukaryota > Viridiplantae > Streptophyta > Pinopsida > Cupressales > Cupressaceae > Cunninghamia > Cunninghamia lanceolata. The sequence continues at coordinate 11,641,485 of BSBN01000241.1, read as the reverse complement.
GGAGATGAATATTTGAGTTATATTTTGGAGATGGATTACAACATGGAAAGGGGAGAGACTTCAAGCACTTCCCACCTCGATACATTCATGGACAAAGGAACATCATCCCTAGTTTTTGTAGCTACAATGATAGTTGTAGCATTGTAGTCATATTCAATCTCAAGGTTAATACTATGTCTTCTTCTAGTATGCCAAGAATAATCTCATCTTTAGTTTACCCTATGTAGTTTAGTTCTCTTGGTTTAGTTTCATCAATTGAATTAGGTCCAACTATTTCTTTTTGTTTCCATTAGTACTATTCTTGTGGGTAGTTTTGTTGTGTTTCATCAAGTACTTTTCAATTTAGTTCAAATCCTATATCACTTGGCAATCCATTGACTTTTTCTACACTATCTACTTGTTCACCATTATTATCATCTTTAATTTCTACTCAGCCTTTTGGGGTGCATTTTCCCTTAGTTTTATTCCTAATTCCAACTAGGGTAATAACCCATGACTCCCTTACTCCTCCTACTATTATCAATCCTCAAGTCTCATTAGGATCTCTTGTTATAATAATGACTAAGGATGGTTTCACGTTTGTGAGTGATAATGTGAAACCTATTTCAGTTTTCGTTCAAACAATGTTTATTCTAGATAGGGAATTCCCTCTACTCTAAATGTACTTTCAACTTCCCAGCTTCATACCAAAACTATCTCAAATTTGGCTACATCTATAACCTCAGTACAAGTACATTTCCTAATGCTGATGTAATTTCATGTGAGGACTTAGTTGTAACTCATGGTGCCTTGGATACTATATGGATGCAACAAATGTAGGAACAATCACTTCTACCCTAAATAAAGAAATGCAAATCAAGGATGTTTCCACATAAATGAAGTATGATAAGAAGACTAGGAGAATGAAAAGATTATACATGAGAAATAGCAAAGAAATAGGTAGGGATATGGTTGTGCAAACTAACCCCAAAATTTTCAAGACTTATAATAGGTTGAAAGGAATTAAGGAGATTTATTATATCATTAAGGCCATATTTGATTTTGCAGTTGACCTGTTATTGTTTTTGATTGATGAGAATAAGGAGTTGAGACAAAATGTTAATGTGGAAGTTCTTGAAGATTTGATAGGGAAAGTATCGTCACAACTTCAATCTAAGATATTGTAATCCCACATTCAGAAAGTTGTAGATTAGGTAAAGGACAAAGAGGGAGAAGTTAAGGAAGTCAAGAAGAAGATTCAATTTATTAATCAAGTGAGACTAGAGGACTTTGTAATGCAATCCTTGGGACATGTGTAATTCTTGGGATATAAAGATAAATCAAGTTTACTAAGGAATTATAGATGATTGTATTGAGGATGTTCAAAAGTAGCAAAAGAAAGTTAAAAATGTTCTAGATGTGGTAATTAGGGAAATGAACAAGTAAATTTCATAGTTCACCAACATTGGTTATAAGAGAATTATGGATGATTAAGGGAATGTTGAGTTGCAAGCATTCAACATTAAATCAAATAAATTTAAAGATGCATTTTCTAAATAGAGTAAGTCAAGTGAAAATGGTGGGAAAATGGTAGTATAATTCACTCTAAAAACTAGAACTAGGAGGAGGAAAGATGGTAGTAGAATTCACTCTAAAAATTGGAGCTAGATCAAACAAGATTAAAAGTTTAGTTAATGAGGTAGATGACCCTAAGTGACCAAACAAATTAAGGATATAGTCAAGAGGGGAATTTAGTTCTAGATAATCAACATGGAAAACATCTCCTTCAATTACCAAGTATGCATAATTGAATTGTCTACTAAATCTTTGATTTAGTGGAAATCTAGTACCTAGACTCCTAGAACATGTGGAGAGTGGAGATGTGTCTCATGTCAATTACCATGAGTGGGCTTTCACTTAGTTTAATGTTATGTTTATTCAAATCAATCTATTAAGAATTTATTAAGAGTATATGGGTTTTAATTACCCATGGCTTAATGTTTAATTAGGGAATTTGTTTATTTATATCTAAATGAAACTTTTGTAAAAGGTTGGAAACCACTATTACTTATAAAACTTGAATATAATTCAATGTTTTGTTATTTGTTATTTGTTATTGTATTTGTAGAAATAGTTTTCCAAACTAGGATGTGAGGTTTTGATTGTGTGTTTGTAATTCATTTGAGTTTGATAAATCAAGAATGTGTGGTTTCATTAAAAATATTTTGCATAGAAATGTAACAGACTCTATATGTTTAATGTGATGGTTGAGCATAAGTGTCTTGGTGATAAAATCATTCTTGGAAGATAACACCATCTTAACCATCTAACTATGTGAGAGATGGTTAAGCTCAGAGTAATTTGGATGTTGGTTTGTCTACTCTTTAGAATCGGATGTTACAATTAAAATTGTTCGTGTTTATTCTAAACTCTACCCTGCCATATCTTTTGAATTTTCTTTAAAAGTTTTGGTAGATTTAGGATTAGATTTGTAGATAAATCCTTTATTCAGAGCAATTTTAGGTTTAACTTCAAGCCTCCTTTTAGTGAAAATCTTTGTGTCACATGACTATTCTTAAACATCATCCATTTCAATAGTCAAAAATTTATCCTGGTCAATAAAAATAGGACAAATATTTATTACTTTTTTGTTGTAAATGATGTGTAAATTTGCTATTGATTGTTTGACCACCCCGTGGAAGGAGGCTAGCCCGAGGAGACTATATGGCAAAAAATAATAATAAAAAAATTAAATTAAAAGATATATCTTTAAAGGATCTGATGGATGGAAATAAATGGAAGACAGACCATTTTCAACGGTGGGAGACAAAGTAATGGCACCAGTATGGGCTTCATGGCAGAGAGAAGGGCCTACAATCATGGCCATTAAAAATTAGATAAGACAGGCAAGGGAGCAAGTACGTGGAGGTAGATAAGGAGTTAGAGGTGAACGATCTAGAGGATGGGCAAAGGTGGGCATGGACAAAGTCGATCTCGTGGAGGAGTTTATTGGAAGTATTTTCTCCGAGTCATCGTTTATACCCACTCTTTCAACTCAGTCTCATGTCATTTCCCCTTCCTCCTTTCCATACAGTGCTCTCCAAATGCAACATCCTGCTATGTATGTGATCAAGAGTGGCTCGAAGAAGACATCCTCACCGCACGAACAAGTGATCTCAGGGAAATCCCTCCTGAGTGAGTTAACTACGCTGGCAAATAATTTTTAATGCTTTATTAGGCAAGTTAATAGCAATAGAAGAAACCCGTTCTACTGCTCAAATGATTTTCCTTTAGTCGAGTCATGGATATATTCCTCTTGAATATTCAATGCCTTCTATAGAAATTCAGTTTTATATAAAGAACATATGAAGTTTAGTTTTCCCTTATAGAATATGATTTGATATGTTATTAGTTTGGTGTATGTTAGCAAGAGAAAAAGTAGAATCTTTTGGCTATGGCATACAATAGACTGTTTCTTAGTTGTAAGCAAAGAGGATTTTGATAAGATTCTATTACAAAATGCCTAAGTTAGCAGCCATTGGTTGAGCTAAAAACAAGCCGATATTTGAATGAACATATGGTTTCTTTACACCGATTGATTAACAAGGAAACCATTTAAGCCTAAAACATTATGAGCCGTGCAAAGTCTAAAATTAGATAGTTGTTTTGGAATTAAATATATGATTTCTCTCCCTTATAATAAATTATATTGAAATAATACATTGAGATAAGTTATATGATTATGTAGCTCTATGCTAGTGAACTTCATAACTTCATTACAGAATAGAACGATAACTGAATAGATATTTGTTGGGTGGTATTTCGGTAAAATTTAATCTTGTCCATTATGTTGTCAATAAGAGGGAAGTGTAAGATGATCCTGTATTTAGGTTGAAGTTTATATCATTCACTATCTATTATGGTGTTGACTCTATGAGTTGGTAAGGATGCCAGCTGCATATTTTTTTTAGTATGATTGAGATTCAACCCTTGTAGGTAGTAGCACTTTTATCACAATCAAATGCTTTACATGGCCATGAGTTAGGGTAGTATTCTTTCAAATTTGAATGCATGGGACATTCTTCCTTTATGGTTGGGCTAAGTAGAACCATTGCATGACATCATTAATATGGCATGCTGATTTATTCTCTTTTAAGCATACTACAAAGTTCATGTATACTATGATTGAGGCTGATATTATAAACTAGATTAAATAAGCCCCAAAATTTATGGCCATAATTAGTAAGGTTGTTGGGCATTATAGGGTAATAAGCTAATACCACCTTACATGGTATGGTGATACAAGTGTTATCAACATATATTGTTTGATGATATTAACATAATATTAAGTTACCATGTTGATCAATTAATAGATGTCTTATATAACCTTGATTGGGTATTGTATAGTAAATACATGGAAATACCTTGTGTAGATGTGATTATGGTGTTGTTGTTTATGACTTGTATTACACATCTCATCCATCTTTTTATGATGATTATTCCTTATAAGAGGAGGTATTTGATAATTAAACTCATAATGTGATCTATGATTAAGATGAGGGTTGTGGTGTCTCATAACCGTGTTTTGTAGTTATGATAAGACATGTTATATGAATAATATGTAATTAGTTTGAAGTGTAGACTTGATGAAATAGGATTACCATTTCATAACATCATCCTCACACCCTCACTGACACTTTCACTAAGGGTTGCAAATGCAGAGTGCCATGGTGTAAATGACACATTTAAGTGCACCAAAGGTATGTTTAATGAGAATTGTAGGTTACCAAACCATGTAACATTATGCCTAAAGGGCATTGTTTGATCTTGTTGATCTAGAAGATAAAACCTTACAAGGCTTGCCTCTAGTTATAACTTTTAGTTGTTTTGCAATCCTGATTAGGATAATGCAACTCCTTGTTTATAATTCCACTATGGTCTAAACTACTAGAGAAGAATGCTTCATTATAGTTAAATAATGCCCTATATTATATATGATGTATTCATCTTGAAGAAGATAGTTCTAAGGATACGATAATAGTCCATTATCATGTTTACTAGCAATAGTTATAGGATAATGAGATTTGATATGAAGTGTAGTTTCATAAGTTGAAGCATAAGCATAAGATTAGTAAATGTGTTCTCAAATAAGAGTCCTCTATGTTTTGCAATTATGTATTAAAGAACTATGTATGATATGGTTTGTTTTTGATAAAGTCAGTTGGAAACAAGGGTCCATATCCCTGTACAAAACATCCTAGAGGGCAGAGAAAAAGCCTCACATAGGCTAGAAATAATGCACAACCAACAAATAAACAGCAAGAAATAAAACATAACTAAACAACCCCTAAACAAGAGCAAGAAAATCTAACTATCTTGACCCTAGGGTGTAAAGAAACTATAGATTTGGGGAGCCCTTTATTACAACGTTGAACCACAGTCTAAGAAAACTCTGAGTTTAAGTCCTCAGAGCAAGGCAAGAGGAGGGGATCCTCAACAAATGTCAAAGACACATAAGCCTCTTTCAAGTAAGAAGGCAGAGCCAAAGATACAATAGGAACTAATGGAGAATCAAATAGATCACTGTCAAGTGAAGCCACAAGAGGAGACAATGATGGGATCTTGACCTGCTCAGCTGCCAACACACCCTCAGGCATAGCCAGAACAAGAGCAGAAGTCCCCTCAGGGTGTCCAGAAGCCACAAGAGTACATTGAGGAGAGGAACCAATCGGGGGCTCCTTAACTGACCCAAGCTTTGGATCAAGAACTATCAAGTGTTCCAATCGAGCATTCTGCCACAATGACATGCTAGCCTTGCAATGAGAGTGATGGTAGTCCGAACCCAGATGCCCAATCATGAAGCAACAGTGACAATGGAAGGGCAGAACCTCATAGTCAAGAAGTTAGGTGTTACATCCCAAACTTTGACTATATTTAACTTTTATTTTTTATGAGATTAACTAGATCAGTAATCATAGATTAATGATTTGACATTTGTGGAAAATGTCAAGATAAACGATTGGTTATAAGGATTATGATTAATGTTGTTAAATTAGACATGAGATTACATGTATTTGATATTACTTTAGTATGATGCATAATGATTTGATGATGATACGCCGATCATGGTTTTGAATGATTGTGAGTGTAACCAGGAAAAGAGAATTCCAATTCTGAGAAGGGAAGGAGAGTATCACCCGGGAGAAGGAAATAAATGTTATGGAAAAAGATAGTTTGCCATCTGAAGTTTTAACGTTATTCTTTATGCGAACCATTACGATATGGGGTATGTTTTGGCCAATCTCTCTTGTTGAATCATTTTGATCTGACTAATTGTCGTCATGACAAGTTAAGCTTTCTTGACGTCTTTTATGTCAATCTAACTAAATAAATATTCTCAGAGCATTATTGTTAGTCGTAGTCAACCTCTATCTTTGTTGGGCTCTCCTATATGTTTATTTATTACGTCTGAGTATATCGATTTATTTACTCTAGAAATTTTGCTAAATTACAAAATGGGGAAATGAGCTTCGACCCCTTGTCTGCATTTTGGGTGCTCACTCAATGTTTACCATGTTGTTAGTAATGTTATTTTGGTATGGTATAGGTTACCATATTATATATTATAGGATATTTTATGATGCACATATATGTGTATTATATGGTTATCATTATTTATTTCACCACCTTTTGCTATGATATTTATCTAGTGATGTATTATCACTGCGTGCTCATAGCTGATACAGCCCATATCCCTTGAAATAGGGAGGAGTGGGAGAAGTGCTTTTGAAGCCCCAAACTGACCCTTATTTTGTTGCTTGATCGAGTGTTGCATGCTCTCGATAGGAGAGCATCTAGGAGGATGGTGGAGCTATTCTCGTGGGAGTGGGAAAGAGAGTAAAAACTCTTGAAACCTCAACAGAGGAACAAATCTTTTCTTTTGGGGGGAACGTGAGTATTGCATTTGGAAAAAGGAAAAAGAGAAACGAAGCTCTAGGAAAAGCAATGTGAAAGCCATGAGTAGTTGAATCTCAAGAGAGGCTGTAACTTCGAATACGACTTCTCATAGTCACATCTATTCTGTTAATTGTGTACCACGTAATGAGATACAACATTATGTTCTTAAGTTGTTACCTACGGCCTTAAAGTCCAAATTCTACAATATACTTTTTATGATAGTTGAAGCCAGTCGAGGCCATGAGGCCGAGGGCAGTATATTTATTATGACTATTGAAGCCCATTGAGGTTGTGAGGCTAGGGCAATATACATTATTAAGATTGTTAAAGCCCATCGAGGCCATGAGGTTGAGGGCAATAAACTTTATTAAGACTGTTGGAGCCTGTCGAGGCCATGAAGCCAAGGGCAATAAACTTCATTAAGACTATTGGAGCCTGTTGAGGTCATGAGGCTGAGGGCAATAAACTTTATTAAGACTGTTGGAGCCCATCGAGGCCATGAGGCTGAGGGAGGGAACTATGTTTATCTTAGTTAAAAACTGGACTATGCCTTACGGCTGAAGCATATAATGTCTTTATTAGAGCTGTGGAGGTAGATAAGGCCGACAACATACCTCACTGCCGAAGCAATATACATGGGTAAATATTCACAACCATGATTTTGGCCTATATTTATACAAACTATATTCAAGACTATAAAGTCTTTAATCTTTATATGAGGCTGAATCGAAATCCTATCTTTGGTCATGCTTCAAAGATAAGGAAAGATGGGGAATACCTTTGTTATCGAGTAGTTGGTTGAGAGCCACTCCACACATTTTGTGTGCTATATCCTTATTGATATAATGTTGTAGACTGAAATCTTAAGGTTCTTGGCATATGATTTATATTATAAATATTTATTCTTATATGCTTTCTGTATGTACCTTTAGTTGTCTCATGATAGAAAGAGAGCAGTAGGCTCTTCTTGATCATTAAAGATGACTAAGTTGGTAATGATAACATTATCATACTATATGTGTGTGTGTGTTATAAACCTTGGTTATGAAACAAGATGCATGGAAATAATCTTGCATTATCTTGGAAAGAAATAAATAGAGCAAGATAGCTAAATGATTGTGTTATCTTTTGAACTCTATTTACAAAGATATAAGGTATTATTATTACCTATCAAGTCTCTAGTGGACTATGAATATTTCTTTGGCAAAAGTTGATGAATTTATTGTTATCTTGAGATAACTAATGATTTTGTAATGACGTTGGGATTGGAGATGATAGCTCTCTAAGTACACCCAATATTTATGATAAACTATGAAACTTGTTTTACATTGGTATTGTCGATTTGGATGAACCATGTTTTAGTTGACAAAGATCAGATGGAGATCCATTAACCTAAACATTTATTCAAACTCGTCTCGTAGAGATGTTATCTGCAACTAATTTTGTGGTAAGAAACCAAGAACTTATGTATTTAAGAAAGGAATAGAGTGACAAGGAGTCATAGATTCCATGTTGCAGATGCAATGAGAAAACCAATGAAATCTACTCCAGGAATGGAGTTGGAAGTCCAAGAGGATGGACTAAATTTTGTGACTAGGAAGGTCAACCTAAAACAATGTAGGATGAGATAACTTCTAAGTTGAGTTAGAGGTGTGTGAACATTTGACTACGTTAATTTTTAAACATTTATTTATATTAAAACTTTGTCCAAAGAAATGCATCCATCTCTGCAGGCATTAGTTGGTTCATTGTGCTCCAAATGACATAACCATCAAGTAGTGTCATACATAGTTAGAGTGGATCTAGAGTTGTATGATGGTGATGAGTTGTGAAGGATATGACACCAGAACTCAAATGGAAAGCCTTATGGTTCCTTATATCTACTTCCTTCATGAAGGGTAGGGCCACTTCCAAGTAGGAAGTTGTGTGGGGGACTGTCGGTCTGTAGTTGGAGGAAAAGCACTCAGGATATGCTCTTCTTCCCAAGCAGATGACAAGCCAAGAATTATGAAGATAGATATCAATATGCCAGATGCAGTATAATCTATTATATGACTTGAAAGTCAAGCATTTTATGTAAAACTTATCATTATTTCCATGAGAAAAAATCATGATTGTAAAGTGAACTTGGAATTCACTATTATGTTATCTTTGAATATGTTGCAAATTTCAGTTTCGAAATTATTCAAAAAAGATATGCATTTAATTATTGATTTTGAATTTGAATATCATTATTCATAAAAATGATTATGTTGATCATGACTTTTTACTTGATGGTAAATTAAGTTGTTAATTAGGGTAATATGAGTTGACATGTTACATATGGTATCAGAGCTGCTAGGTTCAATACATGGACCTATGATCTCACTACATCTAATCTTCCTCAGACATTAACAATTGCTAATGTTTGGATATTCTTTCACCAGAAGGGTAAGATCAAGAATGACACTAAGGAAGAAGGTAACGGGAAATGGACATTACCTAAAGGCTATGAGGGAGAGAGCCTCAAGAAGGGAAAGCCTTGGCCAAATTGGTTACTTGAAAGGCGCATGGTTATCTGATGGTGAAACTTTCGTTGATACTATTAAACACACCGAGTAGAAGGACAAAGCAGTTAGTGTTGCTACTCCTATCTCTAAAAATAAATCAGTGAAACCCTCTGCACCTAAGGAATTATCATTGGGGAGTGATCCTAATGTTCCTATTTCTACTAGGGAGGTCATGGATGAGTACTTGCAAGTACATCATCTCCTAAGTATGAATTGATGAACCCCAAGGATGAGGGTAAAGTTGGGAAGATATCCCAATCTGAAAATGACTTGTTGTTGCAAGATGAGAAAAAAAATTGTAATAAATGATGGATTTATGTAGTCCATGGAAACTAAAATGCAATTTTGAAATTTTGGCATTTATCTTTCCTTTCTTATTAAGATTGCATAAATGAGAATGGATTTATGTTTATGAATGAATTCAATAGTATGAAAAGCTAATTGAATGATTAACCTACAAACTTCAAGAGAAGTAGATTATAGCATGGTTCAGACAGGAACCAATATTAGGGATAGCCAGGAAGAAAGGCAACCTTTAGGCTGCTCCAATTCAAAACTTAACGAGATCCTTGCTATGCTCTCCATGAGACAAGAGAAAGAATTGGAACTCTAGAGCAAGAGGTCAGGGGTCAAAATGGACCCAGGCAGGAAGCCTTCCATGAGGGTGAGGATGAGGAACATCATGAAAACACCAACCAAAGTGGACACAAAGAGAATAACTCTGAAATAAGACAAAGTGAGGATAAAAGAAGCCCCTTGGCTCTAGAATTATCTAGATATATGAAAAGGGTTACACCTCCCAAGTTTGATAGGACTGTAAGTGGGGATGTTGCGGAGGCATGGCTTACAGAATTGGAAAAATACTTTGAAATAAGAAACTATTTTGAAATCGCCAAAGTGGTATGGGGAGCATACCAATTAGCAGGTGAAGCATCCACCTGGTGGATGAACAAGAAAATGGAGTTAAAATTAAGCTCCTTGAGTCTAACTTGGGAAAGGTTTGTGGAACTTTTTAGACAAAGATGGTTGCCTCAATTGTATTTTAACTAGAATCTTATAGTTTTCCAAACTCTAAGATAGTGTGACTCATCTATGAATGAGTACTATGAAAAGTTCACTCGTCTCCTCAAATATGTTCCCCAATATCAACAAGATGAGAAGTTTTACATCTGAAAGTTCATCATAGGTTTGAATACCCAAATTTGAGGTGAAGTTGATGTGCATGGTCCTACTACAATGGACCAAGTTTATGAGAAAGCTATTAAGCAAGAACAAAAATTGAAATCCATGTCTGCATATCGGGAAAGGAACTAGAAAAAGTTTAATTGGTCTTAATCCTCCCAATCATTTAAGAAAAAGGGAAAAAATAGGATTTCACTATGAAAGGTGACAAAGGACTCAAAGATAAACAAAATGAATCCAAGGGTGAAAAAAAAGGCAATAACAACTCCAAGAAAAATGGAGACAATTATGGAAATCCTTATGAAAAGTGGGGACCCGTGGGAGGGTGTTATTCATATGGTGGTGATCATTATGCCAATAAATATCCCAATAAGACACAAGGAACCTAGTCATGAGGAAATCCTTTACCCTCACAATAGGTAGCTTTCTAGAAATGGATACATGCAGCCTTGGATAATAGCCAAGATGAATATCAAATCACTCCAATTGAAACCACATGTATTTTATCTAGTTTTTCAATTTCAGTTTTGATAGATACTAGTGCTACAGAATATTTTATTTCTCCAAAAGTTTTAAGTAAAATAACTAGAAAAGTTGGTTTCATGGCAAATACCTGGTCAATTGAATATGCAAATTAGACCAGAGCTCAGGTAAATCAATTTTTGTTTCAGGCTAAGGTTGAACTTCCAAGTTTCTCCACTGAAGTGAACCTTTATGTAGCCCCATTATGCTCATATGATGTCATCCTAGGAATAAATTGGTTATGGAGACATCAGGCTATGGTGGATTATTTTTCCAAAACAATAGAATGCCTAGATGGCCTTGGGAATAAAGTCTTTCTACAAGGCAACCCTAGAGAGGTTAAATTGAGACAAATATCTTCCCTATAGATGAAAAGAGCCCAGAGAAAAGGATGCCAACTTTTTGATATTAAAATGGAGAAAATAAATAATCCCAAGGAATCTATTTTTAAGATGATTTTATCTTTTATGAATCTCAGAAACTCCAAGGACTTGAGAAGAGGGAATCCATAGATCAGAAGAGATTAGATATGGATAGATACCCCTTTCTTCAAGATTTTGAGGATGTATTTCCAAATGAACTACCAGGATTACCTCCTAAAAGAGCTTTTGATTTTTCAATAGATATAATTCCAAGATCAAAACCTATAACTAAATCTCCTTATAGAATGACCACCATAGAGTTAATGGAGCTAAAGGCTCAGATGCAAGAATTGCTTGGTAAAGGGTTGATAAGACCCAATGTTTCACCCTGAGGAGCATCAATATTTTTTGTTAAAAAGATGGATGGTACTTTGTGACTAGGCATAGATTATCGTATGCTAAATAAGGCAATAATAAAGAACAAGTATCCATTGCCCCGCATTGATGATCTCTTTGATCAAATGTGAGGGGCAACTATATTTTCAAAGATCGATCTTCAATCAGGATACCATCAATTGTGGTTAAAAGATGGGGATATTCATAAGACTGCTTTTAGAACAAGGTATGGACACTATGAGTTCATTGTCCTACCCTTTGGGTCAACAAATGCACTTGCAACATTTATGAACTTAATGAATAGTGTGTTCAAAGATTGCTTGGATAAATTTGTCCTTATTTTCCTTGATGATATCTTGATTTACTCTAAGAATGAGGAGGAACACCTTCAACATTTAAGGATTGTTCTTCAGAGATTAAGAGAGCATAAATTGTCTGGCAAGCTCTCAAAGTGTACCTTCTTTCAAAAGGAGGTGTAGTATTTGGGTCATATAATTTCAGCTAAGGGAATAGCTATGGATCTAGTAAAGACTAAAGCCATTTTGGAAGGCCAACACCAAGAAATGTGCATGAGGTCCGAAGTTTTATGGGCCTAGTAGGTTATTACAGAAAATTTGTGGCTAATTTTTCAAAAATTGCTTATCCTATTACTTCTTTGCAAAGAAAGGACAAAAGATTTGATTGGTCAAAAAAATGCTAGGAGGCATTTGACCAACTAAAAGAAAGATTGACTACGACACCTATCTTGAAGGTACCTGACCCAGATGGTCATTTTGTAATCATTACTGACGCCTCAAGAGAAGGTTTAGGTGGTGTACTTGTCTAGAATGGGCAAGTTATTGCTTATGAGTCTAGAAAACTAAAAACTTATTGATGCAAGAGCATCCCTGGTTCAAGACAAATCTTGCATCAAACAAAAACATTTGCATTTCAATTTTTTTGCATTCTAATTTGTTTCTTTTCATTTTCCAGTTCAGTTCAGGTAGTTCAGTCAGTAGCAGTTTCTATATTTTGGTCTACATTTTGCCGCAATTACTTTTCAGACCTTGCGGAACTAGACTTAACATCTCGATTCATTCATGCACAACATATCCAAAAATTAGATCATTTAGATATGTTACCGAAGAGATATCGCTATCAGAAGACCAAGTTTTTTTTTCTTAGAATAGAGCACCCTGATAGTTTTAGACAGTCAGCTGAAGGAGAAGACTTGTGGAGCATTTCTCGACTTGCGGAGCCTAATGACACATCATTCAATGTTCAGTGGTTCATGGCCAACCTTCCCTAAGATCCGTACATCATTCCATTCGTTTGCAGAGGAGTTTTATTCATTTAGGTCTGACTTATCCATGTACACATGTTACAGCTCTTCATTAGAGTTTGTAATGATCTTTGGCCAACGCGGAGGAATCTTTGGTTCCAAAGATGATATATACTAATGTAATAGATCCTTAGGAAAGTAGTTCTGAGGATTTAGAAGATTGATAGTTTGAATTCCTTGTGAAAGAGCTTCAAAGCTATATCTTGTGTATATTCTAATATTTTGTAATCAGGCCTGTGAGACCTAATTGTAAGCTCGCATGATGCCGACCAGTTGTATTTGAATTCCATGATATACTAAATGACTAAATCTTCATTTGTTCTACATCTTTGAGTTGTTTCTAAATTGTGTTTACTCTTGCTGCACGGTATGGATTGTTCTCTTTGAGGACCCTACTAATCATGACTACACCAAGTGGTATCAGAGCCAAGTTTGAATCTTTGGGAGTGAATTGAGTAAAGTTGGCAAAGGATTTCTATAAGATCTTGTTATGGACAGACCGTTGAATCCAAGGCAGCCTACTTGTGTTGTCAACCGATCACCAATTGTGAGGTAGTTATCACCTTGTAGCCAGATCGTCAAACCTAAGGTAATTTGCACTTGATCCTAGGAAGAATGCTGCCTAGGAGAATCCCTACTATTGGTATAATGGCTGGTAGAATGGATGAGATGATGAAAATGATGAAAACAATGAGAATTAGACTTGATGTTGTTGAAGAAGATAGAAGAAAAGGACTAAGCCCTAGAATTGACATTGAAAGTGATGATGATGATGAATTTCAATCTGCGAATCAAATTGAAGAAACCCTAGGAGGTGATGAAGAAGAACAATCAGATCAAGTGAAGATGTTGTGAGCTATTTCAAAGATTGGAAAAAGACCTTGAGTTGATGTATCAAATTATACTAGAAATTTGAATCTAGAGGAGTTGATTGATTAGATAAATGACATGGAGGAATTTTTTGAGTATGAAGAAGTTGAAGATTCAAAGAAGGTGAAATTTGCAAAAACAAAATTGAAAGGACATGCTGCTATATGGTGGAAAGAATTCAGTTGGATAGAAACAAAAGAGGAAAGGAGAAGATTACAAAGTGGGATAGGAGGGTGACAAAATTGAAGAACCAATTTATACCTATTGACTAAGAGTTGGAACTATTGAAGAGATTGTAAAACTTGAGACAAAAGGATAAATCTGTGAAGGAGTATACTGAAGAATTTTATAGGATGATTATAAGGACAACACATAGTGAAGCAAGCAAGGAGAAAGTGGCTAGATACATCAATGGATTGAGGTCAAACATTCAATAAGAATTGAGTTTGGTAAGGATGACAACATTAGAAGAAGCATATTAGTTTGCCTTGAAAGTTGAATAAAAGTTGAGTAAAAGACATGATCAGAGGTAGAGAAGTAGAGGAGGTAAATTTCAAAGAGGTAGAATATTTTCCAGAGGAGAATGATCATATGTGGAGTAGAACAGACAAGAAAACATGTTCAAGAAGGATGATAGAGATAACAATGCATACCGGAGAGATGATAGAACCTACTATCAGAGAGGAAACCCTAATGCATACCTGAATGAAGGATACCGAAAAGAAGGAAGAGGAACTAATAGGAGAACATTCAGAGGCACTTTTTCAAATGTGAAGGTGAAGGACATAGAGCATTTGAATGTAATCAAGGGAGTACAAGCAAGAGAACAAAGAGCAGTGGAAGAGTAGCCTTTGTGGAAGAAGAACCTATTGGATCACCTACTTCAATTGGTAAACCTGAGAAAGGAGGATCACTTGTCATGAGGAGAGCACATTTCAAGCAGAGACAAATGAGGAACCACCGTAGAGGAAAATCTTGTTTAGAACCAAATGCAAATCAAAAGGTAAATATTGTAAAGTTGTCATTGATAGTGGTAGTTTTGATAACCTACTTTCATAGGAGATGGTGACTAAGCTGAAGTTGGAAAATTTGAAACACCCTAAGCCCTATCAGATAGCATGGATTCAAGATGATCATAAGGTACTAGTGAGTGAACAATGTTTGGTAAAATTTCATATTGGATCTTACCATGATGAAGTCTTGTGTGATATTATGCCTATGGATGTATGTCATATTTTTTTGGGTAGACCTTGACAGTATGATAGGAAATATATACATGATGGGAGAAAGAATACATACACTATAACATCAAATGGAGAGAGAATTACTTTGATTCCTTTGGAAGATGATCCTAAGAGTGAAGTATGTGGGAATGCTAGAATCTGTTTGGTAGATGGAAGAAAAGTTTTGGATGCTTTGAGACTTGAGAATATGTGTTATGCTTTGATTCCTAAGAAGCCTGAAATAGAGATGAAAGAATCACAACCAGCGGAGATAACTGAGTTGCTGATAGAGTATGAATATCAAATAATGTACCTAAAGGATTGCCACCAATCAGGAGTATCAGTCATCACATGGATCTTATACCTGGAGCTAGTTTGCCTAACAAAGTAGCACACATAATGACACTGACAGAGAATGAAGAATTGAATAGACAGATACATGAGTTGTTGAGGAAAGGTTTGATCAGAGAAAGCTTGAGGCCTTGTGCAGTACCTGTAGTGTTAGCACCGAAGAAAGATGGAGAATGGAGAATGTGTACAGACTCTAGAGCAATAAACAAGATCACAGTTAAGTATAGATTTCTGATACCTAGGATGGATGACATCATGGATTGTTTGAGTGGAGCAAAATATTTCACAAAGATAGATTTGAAGAGTTGATACAATCAAATTAGAATAAGAGAAGGAGATGAATAGAAGACTGATTTTAAGACAAATGAAGGATTGTATGAGTGGTTGGTGATGCCCTTTGGACTAACAAATGCACCAAGTACTTTCATGAGATTGATGAATGAAGTCTTGAAGAAATTCTTGGGTAAGTTTGTGATTGTATATTTGGATGATATTCTAATTTTTAGTAGGACAAAAGAACATCTGTTGCACCTAAGACAAGTATTACAGAGATTAAGAGAAGAGAAATTGTTGATAAACATAAATAAATGTAGTTTCATGAAGGAAGAATTGGTTTATTTGGGATTTGTAATTTCTGCAAAAGGATTGAAGATGGACCCTAAGAAAGTAAGAGCAATTGTTGAATGCCCTACACCAAAGAGCATTGGAGAAGTCAGATCATTCCATGGATTGGCTAGTTTCTACCAAAAGTTCATCAAAAATTTAAGTTTAATTTGTAACCCTATGACAGAGACAATGAGAGGTGACAAAAGATTTCAAGTGGACATCAAGAGCAGATAAGAGTTTTGAGTTGTTGAAGCAAAAAGTGACAGAGAAACTTATTTTGGCATTGTCATATTTCAATAAGGTATTTCAAGTAGATTGTGATGCAAGTGGGAGTGCAATAGGAGCAGTATTAAGTCAAGAAGGTAGACCTATAGCTTATTTTAGTGAGAAGTTGAATCATGCAAGGAGAAGATATTCAGTTTATGATCAAGAGTTCTATGCCATAATTAAAGCCTTGAAGAAGTGGAGACATTACTTGTTGCCTAAGGAGTTTGTGTTGTATACAGATCATCAAGCTTTGTAGTATTTGAACAATCAAGGTAAGTTGAATCAGAGACATATGAGATGGGCAAAGTTCATGCAGAGTTATACTTTTGTGTTGAAGCATAGGAGTGGAAAGTCAAATAAAGTTACAAATGTATTGAGTAGGAGAAGGAACTTGTTGACAGAGATGAGAATTGAAGTGTTGGGATTTGATGAGTTGAAGAACATGTATGAAGCAAATCTGGATTTTGTAGAACCTTGGAAAGCATGCAAGGAACCTATTGTAATAGATAGGAGTAAGTGGCTAGACTATTTCATTCAGGAGTGGTGCAGAGGCACCTACCTAACAGCTGGCCTTCATGAGGCAGTTAGTAGTTTTAGGTCTTGTTTGTGTTTCCAAGAAGGTCTGTTAAGACCAAATGCATGTAATAAGGTCATGTTGATCATGATAAGATCATGCTGACCAGGCTTTTGCTATTTTTAGTTAGTTGGTTATAACAGTTGTCATGCGGTAGGGTCCGGTTGGATCTCCCAGCCGCCTGGAGAGTTCCCAGCCGCTTGGAGTCGGGTCAGTAGTACTCGTAGGATAATCTATTTAAGCATGAGATCGGTTGATTGTAGATCATCGATCGGCAGTATAGTGTTGCATTAAGCAGAGGAGTTCGAGTGTGCTGTGTGAGAAGCAATATATTGTATTGCATCTTTGAAATCAATAAAGATCCTGTTTCATTTTCTGTTTGATCTCCTTGGTGTAATCGATCTGCTGGTTTGAGTGGTTTCATGGATTTCCTGATCCATTCCACCGGTTGACTCATCTGATCGGTGGAATGGTAATGTACAGTAGGTTAGATTGTAGTTTGTTGGTTTGCATGCAGGTGTGCAGGATCGCGGTCGACAGATGTTGAAGACCCTAGCATGGGCATGTGCTAGGTCGAGCTGATAAGGTAGAGGTGGAAGATCACCCTGAGGTTGGATCGGGTCATCCCTGGAGGATCGACGAAGTGAAATTTCACTAAGGCTGGAAATTGGTCAAGACGGCATCATCAGGATCTTTCTGCAAATATCCTGCAGACAGTTCGGATATCGTCATCCGGATAAGTGAAGGAGAGCATGATGCTTTCGAGTGCATGAAGTGCAAGTGCGTCGGGGTGATCATCATCATCTGGAGGAGCCGAGGAGGAGTGCATCGGCATCAGGTAGAAGATCAGGTCATGAAACTTTTGGAGTTTGCATGTTGCGAGTGCATCAGGATGTTTTAGGTCGGACATATACTAAGTGTATGTATCGGCATCAGGATCATCTATCGGGAGTGCCAATCGTCCGCGTATCGCGAGTAGATGCGAGAGTGAAAGTTTGTTTTTTTGACTAAGTGTTGAAGAGGTCATCAGGATATTGGGTGACGTCATCGTCATCAGGATATGACGTCATCGTCATCAGGATATTGAGATATCCCCCTATGCAAGTTTATCCTGCCGTTGTTAAGTGCTTGGGTATCGGCAGAAGGTTGTATTAGCATCATCAGGAGGTTTCGAGAGGACCGGATAAAGCAGATCATGATGCTGTTGCTTGTATCGTCGGCTAGTGGAGCATCGAAGGGAAGGTGCTGAAGGTGATCGTCATCAGGATCTTTGGGGCAACCGGATATTGGTTATCCTGCTGACGAAGGAAGTGTTGCGTATCATGATGCCGATGGAGTTCAGAGCCCGATGAATAGTGCAACAGGAGGATGTTTGCGTTAGTTGAACATCATGATGATGATGTTAGGAGGAAAACGGAGGAGGTGAACAGTGGTCGGCAGGAGGATAAGTGTGATCATCCGAAATATGATGATGCTGTTGTTGGTTTTAGGAAATATGATGATCATGGCGAAGGTGATGATGATGAGGATGGGCTGCAGACATTCATGCTATATGCGAAGGTTATAGTGTGGATGCCTCTGCATCATAGTGGTATCAGAGCTCAGCAAAAGGTCTGGGCTGTTGTGTGTTGATTCTGTCACCGAAAGGGCAGAGGTAGAGTTGATTGTGTTGTGTGTTGATTGAGAGGTTGACAAAATGCCTCCTAAAGGTAGTGGTACTGCAAGGGAATTGCAGGAAATGAAGGAGAAACATGCTAGAGAGATGAGGAAGATGAAGGAGCTTGCTGAAGCACTTCAAGCCAGGCTGACAGCCCTGGAAAAGAACAAAAAGAGGGAAGTGGAAGACAGTGAGTCTGAAGAAGAAGATACTGTTGAAGAGTATGAAGAGGTAGCTGAAGATCTGGATGCTGAAGACCAGAGATTGGCAAAACTGTTAAAGGCAGTACAGAGTGAAAAACCTAAGGTAAAGGTTGATGTTACCAAGTATACTGGAAGCTTGAATGAAGATGAGTTGTTAGATTGGATTGCTGCACTTGATAATCACTTTGAATGTGAAGATGTTGCTGAGGATCAGAAAGTAAAGATTGCAAAGACCAAGTTAGGAGGTCATGCTTTGGTATGGTGGGATTATGTACAGTCTGAGAGAAGGAAGCAAGGGAAGTCTAAGATCACTTCATGGGATAAGATGGTAGCAAGGATCAAGGGTAAATTCTTGCCAAGGGATTATGAAATCCAGATGTTTAAGAAACTACAATTTTTAAAGCAGAAAGACAGGGATGTGAAAGCATATACTGAGGAATTTTATCTGTTAAGTATGAGATCTGGTCATCATGAGAATGAGGTAGAAAAGGTGGCTAGGTACTTGGCTGGTTTGAGGTTTAACATACAGGATGAGTTAGTTTTAGCCAACCCTAAGAATGTGGAGGATTGTTATCAAATGGCAATCAGGATTGAAGAAAAGATGAATAGAGGACGTGATAAGTCCATGAGAGGAAGAGGAAACCATAGGGGAAGAGGAGCAGCCCCTGCACAAAAGCAAACCAATGAGGGTCAAGAAGACAGTGGTAAAGGACAAGGACAGTCTGATTTCAGAGGTGGATGGAAAGGTAATAGAGGAAGATTTGGAGGTGGTAGAGGTTCTACTACATTTTCAGGAAAATGTTACACCTGTGGAGAGTTTGGTCATCCATCTTTCAAATGTCCAGAAAACAAAGGTTCATCATCCAGAAATGATAGAACTAGTGACAAGAGAGTACAACTTGTGCAAGAAGAGAAAGTAGAAGAAAGTGCACAGAGTTCAAACAGAGGTCCTGAGAATTATGGATATCCAGAGAGTGGAGAATCACTGATGCTAAGGAGAATTAGTTTGCAGGCATCAAAGGATATGATGCAAAGAAGAGCTCTTTTCAAGACCACATGTAAGAGCAAAGGTAAGGTATGTAAGGTTGTCATTGATACTGGTTCAACAGACAACATGGTATCTCAGGAGATGGTGGATAAACTGCATTTGGAAAGGATTCCACATCCACACCCTTACAAGACATCTTGGGTGAGTGATAGTCAATCACTTTTTGTCTCTGAACAGGCATATGTGGATTTCCGGATTGGGCCATATCATGATAGAATTTTGTGTGATATTTTGCCTATGGAATGTTGTCACCTACTGTTGGGTAGACCATGGCAATTTGACAGAAGGGTACTGTATGATGGGTATGCTAATACCTATACCATCAAGAAGGATGGGAAGATTATTAAGTTGATGCCATTGCAGGCAAAAGCTGCAGTACAGAAGGCAGCCCAAATCATTTTAATGGGAAAGAAGGAATCTGTGCAGATGCCTAGAGGAGCAGGCATAAAGGCAGTTCAGGACACTGCAGAGAAAGGAGTTGTTACAGACAACAAGCTGAAGAAAGTTTCAGTTGTGACTGACAGAGGTCAGCAGCAGGTTCAGAAACAGGGGTGCAACCAACCATCAGTTGAGAAGAATGACAAGGATGTTGTCATAATTGGGACTATTGCTTGTCCTATAAAGATTGACAGGAAGACAGGTTTGAACATTTCAGCAGTTCAACAGGCAGTTCAGACAGAGGTTCTGGTCAGACAACCTGGCAAACACAGGGTATGTGAGAGATAGGCCTACATTGACAGGCATCAGGATTCACTTGCCAGAAAGCAAGTTACAGTGCAGAAGACTTGGAGCAGCCAAGAGACAGCAGCAGACAAAGCTGGAACAGGGCAGAACATTGCACAGGCAAAGTGTAAAGGTGGAGGACTTCCATATCCTAACTCATGGGACATGAGTTCTTTTCTTTTGGGGAGTATGGTGCAGAGGCACCTACCTAACAGCTGGCCTTCATGAGGCAGTTAGTAGTTTTAGGTCTTGTTTGTGTTTCCAAGAAGGTCTGTTAAGACCAAATGCATGTAATAAGGTCATGCTGATCATGATAAGATCATGCTGACCAGGCTTTTGCTATTTTTAGTTAGTTGGTTATAACAGTTGTCATGCGGTAGGGTCCGGTTGGATCTCCCAGCCGCCTGGAGAGTTCCCAGCCGCTTGGAGTCGGGTCAGTAGTACTCGTAGGATAATCTATTTAAGCATGAGATCGGTTGATTGTAGATCATCGATCGGCAGTATAGTGTTGCATTAAGCAGAGGAGTTCGAGTGTGCTGTGTGAGAAGCAGTATATTGTATTGCATCTTTGAAATCAATAAAGATCCTGTTTCGTTTTCTGTTTGATCTCCTTGGTGTAATCGATCTGCTGGTTTGAGTGGTTTCATGGATTTCCCGATCCATTCCACCGGTTGACTCATCTGATCGGTGGAATGGTAATGTACAGTAGGTTAGATTGTAGTTTGTTGGTTTGCATGCAGGTGTGCAGGATCGCGGTCGACAGATGTTGAAGACCCTAGCATGGGCATGTGCTAGGTCGAGCTGATAAGGTAGAGGTGGAAGATCACCCTGAGGTTGGATCGGGTCATCCCTGGAGGATTGGCGAAGTGAAATTTCGCTAAGGCTGGAAATTGGTCAAGACGGCATCATCAGGATCTTTCTGCAAATATCCTGCAGACAGTTCGGATATCGTCATCCGGATAAGTGAAGGAGAGCATGATGCTTTCGAGTGCATGAAGTGCAAGTGCGTCGGGGTGATCATCATCATCTGGAGGAGCCGAGGAGGAGTGCATCGGCATCAGGTAGAAGATCGGGTCATGAAACTTTTGGAGTTTGCATGTTGCGAGTGCATCAGGATGTTTTAGGTCGGACATATACTAAGTGTATGTATCGGCATCAGGATCATCTATCAGGAGTGCCAATCGTCCGCGTATCGCGAGTAGATGCGAGAGTGAAAGTTTGTTTTTTTGACTAAGTGTTGAAGAGGTCATCAGGATATTGGGTGACGTCATCGTCATCAGGATATGACGTCATCGTCATCAGGATATTGAGATATCCCCCTATGCGAGTTTATCCTGCCGTTGTTAAGTGCTTGGGTATCGGCAGAAGGTTGTATTAGCATCATCAGGAGGTTTCGAGAGGACCGGATAAAGCAGATCATGATGCTGTTGCTTGTATCGTCGGCTAGTGGAGCATCGAAGGGAAGGTGCTGAAGGTGATCGTCATCAGGATCTTTGGGGCAACCGGATATTGGTTATCCTGCTGACGAAGGAAGTGTTGCGTATCATGATGCCGATGGAGTTCGGAGCCCGATGAACAGTGCAACAGGAGGATGTTTGCGTTAGTTGAACATCATGATGATGATGTTAGGAGGAAAATAGAGGAGGTGAACAGTGGTCGGCAGGAGGATAAGTGTGATCATCCGAAATATGATGATGCTGTTGTTGGTTTTAGGAAATATGATGATGATGGCGAAGGTGATGATGATGAGGATGGGCTGCAGACATTCATGCTATATGCGAAGGTTATAGTGTGGATGCCTCTGCATCAAGGAGGATATGTTGTTTAGAAGAAGTCAGTTGTGCATACCTAGAAGTTCAATGAGAGACAATTTGATCAAGGAGAAATGTAGTGGTGGATTGGAAGGACATTTTGGCATTGATAAAATAGTGGCTTTGGTAAGTAAAATTACTTTTGGCCTTAGATACATAAGGATGTTAGGAAATTTGTGCAGAGTTGTAGAGTTTGTCAAGTTGCAAATGGGAGTAGTCAGAATACTGGATTGTATAAACCTTTGACAATATCAGAGAAACTTTGGGAAGACATAAGTATGGATTTTGTAATGGGATTACCTAAGACACAAAGAGGGCATGATTCAATGTTTGTAGTGGTAGACTGATTTTCAAAGATGGCACATTTTATACCTTGTAAGAAGACAACTGATGTAGTGGATGTAGCTAACCTATTTTTCAAGGAGATTGTGAGATTGCATGGATTACCTAAGAGCATAATTTCAGACAGAGATACAAGATTTCTTGGATACTTTTGGAAGACACTTTGGAAGAAGATGAAGATAGACTTGAAGTTCAGTTCATCTTTTCATCCAGAGATTGATGGACAGATAGAGGTAGTGAATAGGAGTTTGAGAAATTTGTTGAGATGTTTGGTTAGAGAAAAGATAGGAAGTTGGGATTTGATTCTTTCACAAGTAGAGTTTGTATACAAAAATTCAATAAATAGGAGTACTGAAAGAACACCATTTGAGATTGTGATAGGAACTAACCTTAGAGGTGTTTAAGAGTTGAGAGACATTGGTTTGGAAGAAAAGAGAAGTGCAGAAGTAGGAGAATTTGTAGAACATATGGAGATAGTGCATAATCAGGTGAAGAAGCATTTGGAGGAGATGAACAATAAGTATAAGGAGAAGGCAAATGAGAAAAGGAGACATAAGGAATTTGAAGTTGGGGATGAAGTGATGGTATACTTGAGAAAAGAGAGATTTCCAATTGGGACATATAACAAGTTAAAGATGAAGAAGTTTGGACCTTGTAGGATACTCAGAAGATTTGCAGACCTATACCAATATCACGAAGTCGAGTTCATTGGCAACATGAAAGAAGACTTGAAGCAACAGTTACCACAACAAGCACCGGAGTAGATTGAGGATATTTTGGAAAGTAGAGTTAGACGTAGCACTAGAGGAATACAATACAAGGAATATCTTGTCAAGTGGAAGGACAGATTGGAAGAAGATTCATCTTGGATTTCTCAAGCTAAGGTAGACCATCTTGGTTTCCCTCTAGCCCCAGTAAAGTGGAGGACTCACTTCTTCAATAACCCTGGATGTCTGATGCAGGAGCATCCCTAGTTCAAGAGCAATCTTGCATCAACCAAAAACATTTGCATTTTAGTTTGTTTGCATTCTAGTTTTTTTATTTTCATTTTCTAGTTCAATTTAGGTAGTTCAGTTAGTAACATTTTTTGTATTTTGGTCTGCATTCTGCTGCAGTTGCTTTTTAGACCTTGCAGAGCTAGACTTAGCATCTAGATTCATTTATGCACAACATATCCAAAAATTAGACCATTTGGATCAGTTAGCAGAGAGATATCGCTATCAAAAGACCAAGTGTTTTTTTCTCAGAACAGAGCACCCTGACTGTCTTAGACAATCAGCTGAAGGAGAAGACTTGTAGAGCATTTCTTGACTTGCAAAGCCTAATGACACATCATTCAATGTTCAGTGGTTTGTGACTGACCTTCCCTAAGATCTGCACATCATTCCATTTGTTTGCGGAGGATTTCTATTCATTTAGGTCTGACCCATCTGTGTACACATGTTACAGCTCTTCATTGGAGTTTGTAATGATCTTTGGCTGACATAGAGGAATCTTTGGTTTCGGAGATGATATATTGATGTAATAGATCCTTAGGAAAGTAGTTCTGAGGATTTAGAAGATCGATAGTTTGAATTCTTTGCAAAGGAGCTTCAAATCTATATCTTGTGCATATTATGATATTCTATAATCAGGTCTGTGAGCCCTAATTGTAAGCTCGCATGATGTCATCAAATTGTATTTGAATTCCATGATATACTGAATGACTGAATCTACATTTGTTCTACATCTTTGAGTTGTTTCCATTGTGTTTACTCATGATGCATGGTCTGGACTGTTCTCTTTGAGGACCCTCCTAATTGTGACTGCACCACTTATGAACAGAATTATGCTCATCATGATCTGGAATTGGCAGCAATAGTTCATGCACTGCAAATGTGGAGACACTATTTACATGGGAAGCCTTTTGAACTAAAAATTGACCACCAAGGGCTTAAATACCTATTTACCCCACCAAAAAAGATGGTTAGAGCTAATATCTGATTATGATTTTGAGATTAAATATATCCAAGGCAAAGAAAACTGAGTGGTGGATGCCTTAAGTAGGAGAAGACATATCTCCTCAATGATCTCCATACATCCTGATTTTAAGAATCATGTATTGCAAAAGTCCAAAGGAGATGAGTATTATGAGTAGGTAAAACAAGCTCTTGTGGATAATCCTCGGGATCCTAGAAATGATGGGTTTTGCATTGAACCAGATGGACTATTAAGGTTTAAAGGAAGGATGTATGTTTTGAACTCTGAGTTATGGAATATCATGTGGAAGGAGGTTCATTCTGCACCTTATTCAAGATATCTTAGAGTGACAAAATTGCTAGATAATGTGAAGCCTTTATATTTCTAAAAGGCAATGAAGAGGGATGATGTAAGGTTTGTAGCTGGATATCTAGAATGCCATAGGGTGAAGGCAGAACACCATCACCCGACATGACCTTTATACTCTCATGAGATTCCATAATGGAAATAGCAAATCATTTGCATAGATTTTGTGCAAGGACTTCCTATGTCTAGGAATAGACACAATGCTATTCTAGTTGTGGTGGATAGACTCACCAAGGTGGCACATTTTATACCTAGGAATTTGACAAATGGGGCATTAGTCATAGGCCACAAATTTGTGCAAGAAGTTTTTAGATTGTAGGGTATTCCTAAGAAGATTATCTCAGATAGGGATGCCCGTATGACCTCAAGATTTTGGTAAACCTTATTCTCCCCACTTGGAACTCAGTTAAATATAAGCTCTACTTATCATCCTGAGATGGATGGCCAAACTTAAAGAATAAACCAAGTGTTGGAAGATCTACTGAGAATGTATTACATGGATCAACAACACAAATGGGAGGATTATCTTTGTCTTGTGGAATTTGCTTATAACAATTCCTATCATTCTGCTATTAAGATGGCTCCATTTGAAGCATTCTATGGAAGAAAGTGTCAAACTCCTATAAGCTGGGATAAGCTAGAAGATAAGATTAGCCTTGGTCCAGAAATGCTCTCAGAAATGGAAGAACAAGTCCATCTGATTAAGAAAAGGATATCAAAAGTGAATGATAGGAAGAAAAGTTATGTGGATGCTAAATGCATTTTAAGACATTTCTCAATGGGAGAAAAAGTCCTTTTAAGGGTTAAGCCACAAAAGATTTCTATTAAGTTTGAAAAGACATCAAAACTAGCTCCTAAGTATGTGGGTCCCTTCGGATTTCTCGAAGAGGTCAACCCAGTTGCATACATGATTGCTCTACCACTAGCTCTTGCCATGATGCATAATGTTTTCCATATTTCTTATTTGACAAGTTATATTGCAAGAGATAATCATGTCCCTATTCTTGATTGGAATGCCATATAGGTGAAGGACCCAGGGGTGGTAAAGATCGAGCCCATCAAGGTGCTCAAAATATGTAAGCTACGCTTCCGTAATAAAGAGATCACTCAATGTAAGGTCCAGTGGGACCAATATGCAGGAGAGAATGCCACCTGGGAGAATTATGATGATATTTTTCAAATATTTCCTCATCTCTTTTAAGCCTTTATATGTGATGAACTAAACTCTTTTTATGTTATAAACCTTGGATATGTTGAATCATCGGGGACGATGATACATATGGGGGAGATATGTTACATCCCCAATTTTGACTATATTTAACTTTTACTTATTAACTAGATCAGTAATCATAGATTAATGATTTGAATTTTGTGGAAGATGTCAAGATAAATCATTGGTTATAGGGATCATGATTAATGTTGTTAATTTAGACATGATATTACATGTATTTGATATTACTTTAGTATGATGTGTAATGATTTGATGATGATACACTGATCATGGTTTTGAATGATTGTGAGTGTAACTAGGAAAAGAGAATTCCAATTCCAAGAAGGGAAGGAGAGTATCACCCAAGAGAAGGAAATAGATGTTATGAAAAAAGACAATTTGCCATCTAAAGTTTTAACATTATTCTTTATGTGAATCATTGTGAGATGGGGTATGTTTTGGCCAATCTCTCTTGTTGATTCATTTTCATCCGACTAATTGTCGTCATGACAAGTTAAGGTTTCTCGACATCTTTTACATTGATCTGACTAAATAAATGTTCTCAAAGCATTATTGTTAGTCGTAGTCGACCTTTGTCTTTGTCAGGCTCTCTTCTATATATTTATTTATTACATCTACGTATATCAATTTATTTACTCTAGACATTTTGCTAAATTGTGAAATGAGGAAGTTAGCTTTGACCCCTTATTTGCATTTTGGGTGCTTACTCAATGTTTATCATGTTGTTAGTAATGTTATTTTGGTATGGTATAGGTTACCATATTATATATTATAGTATATTTTATGATGCATATATATTATATGGTTATCATTATTTGTTTCACCACCTTTTGCTATGATATTTATCTAGTGATGTATTATAAATGCATGCTCATAGATGATGCAGCACATATCCCTTGAAATAGGGAGGAGTGGGAGAAGTACTTTTGAAGCCCCAACCTGACCCTTGTTTTGTTTCTTGATCGAGCGTTGCATGCTCTCAATGGGAGAGCATCTAGGAGGATGGTGGAACTATTCTCACGGGAGTGGGATAGAGAGTGAAAACTCTTGAAACCTCAATAGAGGAATAGATCTTTTCTTTTGGGGGGAAAGTGAGTATTGAATTTGGAAAAAGGAAAAAGAGAAATGGAGCTCCGAGAAAAGCATTGTGAAAACCGTGAGTAGTTGAAGCTCAAGAGAGGCTATAACTTCGAATATGACTTCTCATAGTCATAGGTATTCTGTTAATTGTGTACCACATAATGTGATACAGTATTATGTTCTTAAGCTGTTACTTACGGCCTTAAAGGTTGAATTCTATAATATACTTTTTATGATAGTTGAAGTCTATCGAGGCCATGAGGCCGAGGGTAGTATATTTTATTATGACTGTTAAAGCCCGTCGAGGCTGTGAGGCCAAGGGTAATATAGTTTATTAAGACTGTTGAAGCCCATTGAGGCCATGAGGCTGAGGGAAATAAACTTTATTAAGACTGTTGGAGCCCGTCGAGGCCATGAGGTCGATGGCAATAAACTTTATTTAGACTGTTGGAGCCCGTCGAGGCCATGAGGCCGAGGGCAATAAACTTTATTAAGATTGTTGGAGCCCATCGATGCCATGAGGCCAAGGGCATGGAACTATGTGTATCTTAGTTAAAAACTTGACTGTGCCTTATGGCTGAAGCATATGATGTCTTTATTAGAGTTGTGGAGGCCAATAAGGCCGACAAAACACCTCACTTCTGAAGCAATATACATGGATAAATATTCACAGCCATGGTTTTGGCCCGTATTTATACAAACTATATTCAAGACTATAAAGTCTTTAATCTTTATATGAGGCTAAATCGAAAGCCTATCTATGGCCATGCTTTTGAAGATAAGGAAAGATGGGGAATAACTCTATTATTGAGTAGTTGGCCAAAAGCCACTCCACACATTTTGTGTGCTATATCCTTATTGATATAATGTTGTAGACTGAAATCTTAAGGTTCTTGGCATATGATTTATATTATAAATATTTATTCTTATATGATTTCTATATATACCTACAGTTGTCTCATGATAGAAAGAGAGCAATAGGCTCTTCTTGATCGTTAAAGATGACTAAGTTGGCAATGATAACATTATCATACTATGAATATATATATGTATATATGATGAAGGGGGTAAATCATAAAACACACAACAACAGAAATTGCACACAGAAAATAGAACTTTCTTTATTGATTTGGACAACTTATTACATTACAAAAGCTCACCTACAATCATAGGAATCAACCCTCCACAGGCTGCAACACATTACAGCTTCCTATTCCCAGACTCTAGAATCATCTACCTTCTGTAACCCCAAATTAGCTAGGGTTTCTATTTTCCTGCCTATTCTTGACTCTACACTTCCCCCCTTAACTCTATTACTGCCCAGGGTTCCCAAAAATGGTTATTAATAGCCTTTTTGGTGGCCAACAACCTAATTTCAAAACTTGCTTCTCCCTACAAAAATAGGTCAACTTCTGGGAGCCATAACTTTTGATCTGGGTATCTGATTGGCAAACTGTTTTATGCGTCAAAAAGCTCACAAAGTGTTCTATGAGGTAAGAACCCTCTCTACTAGTTCCAACCATTTTTGGGCCCATATAGGGCCATTTAGTGCCTCAAACCTGAGTTTGAATAATTTTCAGGTGTTTTTCAAGAAATGAAAACTTTAATATCTTTTAGCTCGCAAATGATCTTTGCATGATTCCTTCGCCAAAGGTCTTATTTTTCAGTTATGAAACTTCCTGTAAAATTTCACTTCATTCTGTGCCCAAATGCAAACTTTTTAAAAATAACAGGTTGCTATTTTTAACAGTTTGGAAAAACTGAAAGTTCTACATTATTATTCAAGCGATTATGGAACTAGAACCACAAATTTTGAAAATAAATGGAAAGAACATCAACAATTTTGAAACACATCATTTTTTGGGCAATGCAAGATTGCCCTTACACCACTGGATGCTCCTACATCAGACTCCCAGGGTAATTTGAGAAGTGACCCTGTCACGTCTCAGGTGTTTGTGTGAGGAAAACCCAAATGGTCAATCTCTGCCTTAGACAACCAAGAAGAATCTTCAATAGGCCTTCCTTTCCATTTCATCAGATATTCTTCATATTGCCTGTTCTGAGTACCTCTTCCCACATGGCTATCCAAGATCTCTTATATCTCCTCTATTGAAGTAGATGTCAGAATACTCTATTGTTCTTCTGTTGGTCCATCCTCTGTTCCACCTTCATGATATTCTGATAAATTAGCAATGTTGAAAATAGGGGAAATATTGATCCCACTCGGCAGCTCTATCTCATATGCATTTCCTGAATCATGCTTCTTCAGAATTCTGCATGGTCCAAATTTCTTCATTTTTAGCTTATTATATGTTCCAATTGGGAACTTTTCTTTTCTCAAGTGAACCATGACTTCATCTCCTTCCTGGAACTCCTTATATCTTCTCTTTTGATCTGCCTTAGCCTTGTACTGAATATTCATGTTATTAATGTGCCTTCTCACATCTTCATGCAAATTCTTCATGTGTTCTACAAAGTCTTTGGCTTTAGCACTTGTCTTTTCTCCTTTGTCCATCTTCCTTAACTTAGAAGCATTTCTTGGGGTTTTTCCATATACAATCTAGAATGGTGATTTACCAGTACTCCTATTGACAAAATTATTGTAAGCAAATTATGCCTGTGGTAAAATCAAATCCGATCCCTTGGGCTTATCTCCTACTAAGCATCATAGCAGGTTACCCAAACTCCTATTCACCACTTATGTCTGTCCATCAGTCTGTGGATGGTGTGCAGAACTGAACTTCAAATCTATTTTCAACTTCTTCCATAATGTCCTCTAGAAATAACCAACAAACGTGGTATCTCAATTTGAAACTATGCTCTTTGGTAGACCATGTAATCTCACCACCTCCCTGAAAAATAATTTAGCAATATGAACAGCATCATTAGTCTTCTTTCAAGGAATGAAATGTGCCATCTTCGAGAATCTATCCACCACCACAAAAATGGAATCATGTCCTCTCTGTGTCCTTGGTAAACCAATAACAAAATCCATACTACTATCATCCCATGGATTCTCTGGTATAGGTAGTGGCTGATATAGACCTGTATTCTGACTTGCTCCTTTCGCCATCTGACATACTTTGTAACTCTACACAAATTTCCTCACATCCTACTACAACTGTGGCCAATAATAATTTTCACCAACAATAGTAATGGTCTTATCTCGACCAAAGTGTCCATCCAATCCTCCACTATGCTTCTCCTTAATCAGGTTCTCTCTCATGGAACTCCTCGAAATGCACAACTGGCTTCCTCTAAACAACATGCCATCTTGGATTATGAAATCCAACCATTTTGTCCTATCCAAAGTAATAGGTTCCAAACAAGCTTTCCAGGCCTCTGCAAAATCTGGATCTTCAGGATACAAACTTTTGAGCTCATTGAACCCAACAACCTTTATCTTCATTTCTGTCAACAAATTTTACCTTCTGCTCAAGGCATCTGCAACTCTGTTGGACTTCCCAGTCCTGTGCTTCAAAACAAAAGTATAGCTCTGCAAAAACTCAACCCATTTTAAGTGCCTCTAGTTCAACTTTCCTTGACTATTAAGATACTGCAAAGCCTGATGATCAGTATATAAAACAAACTCTTTTGGCAAGATATAATGTCTCTATTTCTTCAAAGCCTAAACTATTGCATAAAATTCTTGATCATAAACAGAATACTTTTTCTTGGCATCATTAAGCTTCTCACTAAAATAAGAAATGGGCTTACCTTCTTGACTCAAAACAGCTCCTATACCGCTACCACTAGCATCACAATCTACCTGAAATACATTATTAAAATCTGGAAGTGCCAAAACAGGTTGTTCTACGACTTTCTGCTTCAATGTATCAAAGCTCTTGTCTTCTCCTTTAGTCCATCTAAACTCTTTTCTATCCCCTCTCATTGTCTCAGTTAGGGGTGCACAAATGCTACTAAAATTCTTAATAAACTTTCTATAAAAACTTGCCAAATCATGAAAAGATCTTACCTCAGAAGCACTCCTCGGTGTAGGCCATTCAATGATAGCCCTTACCTTCTCTAGATCCATCTTAAGACCTTACTCTAAGACAACAAATCCCAAGTATACCAACTCCTTCTTTACAAAACTATATTTCTTCAGATTAAACAACAACTTCGCCTCCCTCAGCTTCTCTAAAATTCTTCTGATATGCATCAGATGCTCATCCCAAGTCTTATTGAAAATCAAAATATCATCTAAATAAACAATAACAAAACTTCTAAAAAATTCTTTTAGTACCTCATTCATGAGCCGCATGAATGTGCTCGGTGCATTGGTTAGCCCAAATGGCATGACTAACCACTCATACAAACCTTCCTTTGTCTTGAAGGCTATCTTCCACTCATCTCCTTTTCTGATACGGATCTAGTGATACCCACTCTTTAGGTCAATCTTCGTGAAGTACTTGGCTCCACTCAAATAGTCCATTATGTCATCCATTCTGGGTAATGGAAATCTGTACTTGATTGTGATCTTATTGATGGCTCGAGAGTCTTTACACACTCTCCACTCTCCATCTTTCTTTGGTGCTAGTACTGCAGGTACCACACATGGACTTAGGCTCTCTCTTATCAATCCCTTCCTCAACAACTCCTAAACTTGTTTGTTCAACTCTTCACTCTCTGCTGGATTCATTCTATGGGCTGCCTTATTCTGCAAACTAGCTCCTGGTATCAAATCCATTTGATGACTTATCTTCCTCACTGGTGGTAAACCCTCTAGTACATTATCAGAGATAATGTCCTAAAATTCTTCCAACATATCTAAAACTTTTGTTGATACATCTTCACATTTCTTTTGACTAATCTTAGGAATCAATGCAAAATAATGACGCTCATGCTTCGTACCCTCCAAAAATTTCCTACCATCTACCAAGCAAATTCTGGCAGTACTACATACCTTTTCTTCCACCTCTTTCAAGGGCTTCAATTTATGACGAACTCCATCTTTTGTTAGGGAATATGTGTTTGCACGGCCATCATGGACAACGCTCCTATCATACTGCCACGGCCTCCCCAATAGCATATGACATGCGTCCATTGGTATGATATCACATAGCACCTCATCATGGTAGTCTCCAATCTTGAACTTCACTAAACACTGCTCATTGACCAAAGCTCTATGGTCCTTCTACAACCATGCAATCCGATATGGATGTCGATGCTTTCTTCTTGTCAACTTCAACTTGTCAACCATCTCCTCTAAAACAAGATTATCAGTGCTTCCACTGTCAATAATAATATCACAACACTTACCTTCACATTTGCACCTTGTGCAAAATAAACTCTTCCTCTGATTTGGTTCTTTCTCCTCATTCAACAAGGTTCTTCTGACCACTAGGGATTCTCCTCTTTCAGCATCTTCAGAACACTCAGACTGCGCATTTTCATTTACATGTGCAACTCGTGCATTACCTTCAGGTCTTCTATTTGTCCTTCCTTGATGTTACGGACACTCGTATTCTCGATGCCCTTCTTCTCCACATTAGAAACAGGTTCCTCTGAAACCTCATCTTCTAGGTCTTTGCCCAGGTCTGCCTCTTCCTCTTCCTCTTTGCTCACCATTGTTCTGGTCACGAGGGCGGTAGGCATTATCTCCTCTCTGAATTCGACTGGTGTCGGCTTCTTCACTTTTCTTTGAAACTTCATTTCATGCCCCATAGGGTCTTCCACCAGTCCTTCCACCTTGACCTTTTCCCCTTTGCTTGCTATCAAATCTTTTATTCATCTTCTCTTCCACCTTTAGGGAAAACTAGTATGCATCTTCTATGGTGGTCATTTTGACTAGGCTTAACTCCTCTTGAATACTCGACCTCAACCCATTAATGTAACGGACTACCTTCTCCTTGTTGGGCTCTGCATGACCTGTCCTGATAGTAATTTTATAAAACTCCTCTGTATACTCCTTAATAGACTTGTTGCCTTGCTTCAATCCTTGCAGCCTCTTCAACAACTCCATCTCATAGTCCACAGGAATGAACTGCTTCTTCAGTTTCTCCACCATTTGATCCCATCTGGTGATCTTTCCTTTTCCTCTTCTATTCCTCTCTAACTAGACCTCCTTCCACCAAATACTAGCATGGCCCTTCAATTTTGTTTTTGCAAACTTGACCCAATCTGGGTCTTCCACATCTTCATACTCAAAATACTCCTCCATGTCATTGATCCAATCAATAAGCTGTTCCAGATTCAAATCTCTAGAATATTTAGAAACTTCGATCCTAGGCCTCTTTCTAATCTTAGAAATGGCCTTCAACAACCTAACTTCTACAAGATCTCCTACAGCTTCTTGTTCTTCCTCAGAGAGCTCTTCTTTAGCTTCATCTTCTCTTTCTTCTCTTGTTCTCGGATCAAACCCTCTTTAATGCTCCTCTTGCAATGCATCAATTTGCCTTTGTAGGACTCAAAGCAAACCCTCTTCCATCAAAGCATTCCTCCCAATATGATTTCTTCATGGAGGCATCTTGATCTCCGCAGCAAACCCACAACCACAGGTCCTGGTGCAAACTGCCTCACAGTCGGCAATCTGTCTACACACTTAGGAACCTTTGCCCTAATACCACTTGATGAATGGGGTAAATCATAAAACACACAACAATAGAAATTGCACATAGAAAATAGAACTTTCTTTATTGATTTGGACAACTTATTACATTACAGAAGCTCAAATACAATTGGAGGAATCAACCCTCCACAGGCTGCAACACATTATAGCTTCCTATTCGGAGACTCTAGAATCATCTACCTTCTGTAACCCCAAATTAGCTAGGATTTCTATTTTTCTGCCTATTCTTGACTCTACACTTCCCCCCTTAACTCTACTACTACCTAGGGTTCCCAAAAATGGTTATTAATAGCCTTTTTGGCGGCCAACAACCTAATTTCAAAATTTGCTTCTCTCGCCAAAAATAGGTCAACTTCCGGAAGCCATAACTTTTGATCCGGGTGTCTGATTGACAAACCGTTATATGCGTCAGAAAGCTTGCGGAGTGCTCTACGCACTAAGACTAGCTTTGTTGATTCTAGCCATTTTCAGGCCTGTACGGGGCCATTTAGTGCCTCAAACTTGAGTTTGAATAATTTTCAGGCATTTTTTCAAGAAACGAAAACTTTAATATATTTCAGCTCGCAAATGATCTTTGCATGATTCCTTCGCCAAAGGTCTTATTTTTTAGTTATGAAACTTCCTGTAAAATTTTACTTCATTCCGTGCCCAAATGCAAACTTTCTAAAAATAGCAGGGTGTTATTTTTAGCAGTTTAGAAAAACTGAAAGTTCTACATCATTATTCAAGTGATTATGGAACCAAAACCATAAATTTTGAAAATAAATGGAAAGAACATCAATAATTTTGAAACACATCTTTTTTGGGTGATGCAAGATTGCCCTTACACAACTAGATGCTCCTGCATCAATATATATAGATATAGATATAGATATATATAGATATATAGATATATATATATGTACATATGTACATATGTGTATATATGTACATATATGTATACATATATAGCAGGTTGCTATTTTTAGCAGTTTAAAAAAAATAAAAGTTCTACATCATTATTCAAGTGATTATGGAACCAGAACCATAAATTTTGAAAATAAATGGAAAGAACATCAATAATTTTGAAACACATCTTTTTTGGGTGATGCAAGATTGCCCTTACACAACTAGATGCTCCTGCATCAATATATATATATAGCTATAGATATATAGATATATATATATGTATATGTACATATGTGTATATATGTATACATATTTATATATGTACATATATACACACACATATATATATATATATTCACATATAAATATATATATATATATACATATACATATACATATATATATAGAGAGAGAGAGTAGGGTAGCTAAATGATTGTGTTATCTTTTGAACTCTATTTACAAAGATGGAAAGTATTATTATTACCTATCAAGTCTCTAGTAGACTATTAATATTTCTTTGGCAAAAGTTGATACATTTATTGTTATCTTGAGATAACTAATGATTTTGTAATGACGTCGGGGTTGGAGATGATAGCTCTCTAAGTACACCTGACATTTATGATAAACTATGAAACTTGTTTTACATTTGTATTGTTGATATGGATGAACTGTGTTTCAGTCGACAAGGATCAGATGGAGATCCATTAACCTAAACATTTATTCAAACTCATCTCATAGAGATGTTATCCACAACTAATTTTGTGGTAAGAAACCAAGTACTTATGTATTTAAGAAAGGAATAGAGTGATGAGGAGTCACAAATTCCATGTTGTAGATGCAACGAGACAACCAATGAAATCTACTCTAGGAACGAGTTGGAAGTCCGAGAGGATGGACTAAATTTTGTGACCATGAAGGTCAACCTAAAACAATATAGGATGAGATAACTTCTAAGTCAAATTAGAGGTGTGTAAACATGATGGTGATAGTTTGTCATTGATGTCAAAAGGTATTGAGAGAGTTGAGTTGTGCATCTTCACAAGGTATCATCAGGACTACAGGATATTTGAGGATCACTTGTACTATTGACAAAGGTTGTTCATGGTCATGCATTTCACAGTTGTTCACATAGTGTTGAAGGATGTTGTCAGTTGGGATTGATTTGATAAATGGATGATAATTTTACAAGTGTTTGATAACATTCATGTACCAATCATGCTCACTATATTGGTGTTTCAAGTGCTTACAGGATCACAAGTACATTGATGTCACTTTATCACAGTTGGAAGGGAATGGGATTTGCAATGAGAGAATCAGGACACTCATATGTTGTTATGCTATGGTGATATCTACAGAGTTCATGTTGCTTGGTGTTGATATACTAAGGAGTTGAGTTCAATCCGTTGTTGTTTTCCCCATCACTAAAACTGTTGATTGATTATTGAGTTGATGATAGTCTTGGAGATATGTCGTGGTGTTCTCTATATCAGTTGGGTAATCATGATAAAGGTTACATGTTGAGTTTGGTGACAGTCTCATACATCTCTGCCAAAATTAAACATTGTTTAAGGTCCCAAGGTTTAACTTCTTTTAGAAATTCTTTTAACATTATAAGCTTTATAAACTCTTTTATAAATTCTTTTATAAGCTTATAAGTGGACGGTCTTTTAGAAATTATTTTAACTTTATAAGCTTTCTATAATCTTTCCTTATAAAGTGGAGTTTATAAGTTCTTTTTAAAAGCCTTAAAATAAGGAGTTAGATTTTTTTTTTAAAAAGGCTGATTTTAAAAAAAAGACTCCATCGTATAAATTGGAGGAGATAGTGGGGATGCCTTTTTAGAAGGCTGTTATTATTAGAATTTTTTTTAAGGCAGATTTTGTGAAAGGAAATTTTTTTATGAAGATTTTTTTTGGTTTCCTTTCTTATATTCATATAGAAGGTTTTTGAGTTCCAAGTTAGAGAAGGAAAGTAATTTTTCAGGTGGAGATGATTTAAAGATTATTTTTTGAGATAAAAAGTTTATTTTTAATCTTGTGATTTGGAAACAAATAAAATGATTTTCTTTTGGAAGGCATATTGGATAAAAAAAATTTGAAGATATTTTATGGACAAAATTGATTGAAGATTTTCTTGAGATGAATTTTTTTTGGAGAAGATGAAAATATTTTTGCAGGTGAAAAATTTTGAGGAGCATGAAATGAAAGGTTTTATTGCAAAATTGGATAGTGGTTTTTATGAGGGCAGATTAATAAAATTATAGGGAAGGTGAATGGATTACAAGATTGATTTATTTTTGAAGATACAGAGAAATGATTTTTACAGGTTGTTGAATATTGAAAAAGTTTTAAGGGAGAAGGAATTTCAATGATCTTGCCAATCATGTTGTAGAGAAGAAAATATATATATGTATATATGATTTTATTTTTACAGAGATGAGAATATGAAAAGATTTATTTGAAGACATTGAAGAAAATAGGAAGTTGGTTTTGAAGGGTCATTTGCAGACAAAATGAAATATTGTAATTTTTGTTATGTGAAGTTTTTGAAAAGAATTTCCAGGTGCTTCAACAAGACTGAGGAAGATGAAATAATATGTTTTTGTTTCAGATGCAAAGTCAAATTAACTTTGTTACAGGGGATTGATTTTCTTTTGCAGGAATATGAAGGATCATGGATGAAGGTTTTTTTTATAGAAGATGAAAGTGAGGACAGAGATTTTATTACAGGGGCAGATTCAAAATATATTATGATGAATTGTTTTTGCAGAATGGAGATCTATTTGATGCAATCAGATATTATTTTCTTCAGAGAAGATGAAAGGTTTTGATAAAAGGATAATGAAAATATGTTTTGAAGGTGAAAGGACATCAAATTTGTATACAATAGTTTTTCAGGTGCATTGATGCAAATATATAAACAGACATTGATGAAACATATTTGTGTGAAAAGTGTAGTTGAGTATATCCGGATGTAGGATTGTTTGAATAGAATGGACATTTGACAGACACAAGAAAGAGAAGAAATGTTTTGTATTGAAATAGAGAAACCCTCTGAATTCTAGTTTTCAGTTTGTTATGTGATAGGGGTTGGTGCTCCTTGAAGCTGGTGCTTCTAAATAGTATGCCAGTGAGGCTTGTAGGTCAGTGAGACCTAATTGTTTGCCAGTGAGGTATATCAGTGTAGGAAGTGGGTGCTTCTATTTGGTATTGGAGTTGGTGCTCCTAGATACATTTTGTATTGCTTTTCAGTTAAGCCAGTGAGGCAGTTTCGAGTGGTTTTCTACCCCGAGAGGGTTTTCCACTCCAGTAATTCTTGTGTTAATGATATGCTTCTATGTGTGTATCTGCTTCTATGTTGAGATTTATCTCTATGTGGTCCTGCTCATAATTTATATTATCAAACCTATACATGTATGTGTAATAGTTTATTGATGACTGTCTCTTTCTGAGTCTTGTAAATTAAAAGTTCTAATAAGTTGCGAAAATCTACACAACACTGATTCACCCCCCCTCTCAGTGTTGTCCTTAACTCCTACAAAACATTCAACTACGTTCATTGTGAAATGTTTATTTATATTAAAACTTTGGCCAAAGAAATGTATCCATCTCTACATGTATTAGTCAATTCACTGTGGTCTAGATTGCATAACCATCCAGTAGTGTCATACATAGTTAGAGTGGATCTATAGTTGTATGACCATGATGAGTTATGAAGGACACAATACCAGAACTCAAATGGAAAACCTTATGGTTCCTTATATCTACTTCCTTTGCGAAGGGTAAGGCCACTTCCAGGTCAGAAGTTGTGCGTGGGACCACCAGTTTATGGTTGGAGGAAAAGCACTTGGGTGCTACTCTTCTTCCCAAGCAGATGACAAGCCCAGACTTATGAAGATAGATATCAATATTCCAGATGCAGTATAATCTATTATATGACTTGACAGTCAAGCATTTTATGTAAAACTTATCATTATTGCCATGAGCAAAACATCATGACTGTAAAGTGAAGGAATTCACTATTATGTTATCTTTGAATATGTTGCAAATTTTAGTTTTGAAATTCTTTAGAAAAGCTATGCATTTAATTATTGATTATGAATTTGAATATATTATTCATAAAATGATTATGTTGATCATGACTTTTTACTTGATGGTAAACTAAGTTGTTAATCAGAGTAATATGAGTTGACATGTTACACTAGGATCTAGGACAATCCCCCACCATCAAGACAATCTCTCCATGAAGAGGCTTGAAGATATCATGATGCAGGAGCATCCAGAAGAATTAAAGACAACTAAGATAGTCGACAGTGAAAATTGAGTATTGCGACAGTGAATTGGGAGATACCGCATTTTACCGCATTTGAGTATGAGAGACTACACAGATGGAATTAACATCTAGACATAGTCAATTACAACATATCAAGAATACAGACCATTTGGCTTTGATTCTGGAGAGATATTGTTATTGAAAGATTGACTATTTTTGCAGAAAAGAGCCAACTGTGTTCGGTGGAGTCTAAATTGGCTTGTGGAGCAAATCCATGACTTGCAGAGCAAAAAGGAGCATTGTTCGATGAAGTTTGGGACCTGGCCAACCTTCAGTGAGATCTGCACAAAGTTCTATCTATTTGTGGAGTAGTGCCTTATGTTTAGGCCCGACCTATTTTGTGTACATGTTTCTTACTAGCCGTTGCAATTAGGCTGACTTGGTAATGATTTGAAAGCTTGCAGAGGATATAAATGAAGAATGATGATTTGTTACAAAGCACTAGGGATGAAATGAACAAGTAAGTGAAGACATGAAGAAAATTCATAATTGTTTTGATCTGAAGAAGCAGAAGTGAAGCAGAGTGCAGAGCAGAGACAGAATAAGTTGCAGAGCAGAGAATTGAGAAGTTGGCGAAAGAAATCATGAAAGTGTGAGGCCTACACCTTTTCATTTCTGTACATGTGACTATTTAGCTTACTGTTGCTGATACTTTTATATTTGTGGGACTGTTGATCCCAGATTTTCAAACTATTAAATCTTATTATGTTAAAGGAAAACTAATTGGGTGATGTTAATTAGATGTTTGCCTTAAGAGAAAACAAATTGGGTGATGTTAGATAGATGTTTATTTTATAGGAAAACTAATTGGGTGATGTCCAATTAATGGCTACATTACAGGAAAACTAATTGGGTGATGTTAGAAAGGAAATTGTTATGTGATTTTATTATGTTTATGAGAACTGTGTTATGTATTAGGAATTCATGTTTTAAGTTGCTTCGGCTATGATATTTAAATGTGAAATTGACTTTGTAATTGAGTGCACAGGTTTTGGCTAACAAACCACAGATATTGGAGATCATTCTGCACCGTATGTTGTGATCCCTTGTGAAGCCGATCTGGTTCCACTAGGAACCAAGATCAACTCTGTGTTTGATTTAATGTTGTAATGTTGTCTTTCATGAAGTTTAATGGGTTAGGTGTACCTTTTTTTGTAAAATTAAGTTATGATTTGTGTTGTAAGAATTGTATTTGAATTTCATTTTTTAAAATTTAAAATTTTGAGACCATTTTCTTGTGTCTTAACTTGACCTTGGGTGTCTTAACTAGGTTAAAGTTGACCCTGGGTTATACCCCATGGGTCTAGGGTTACTTTTGACTTGGGTAACCCTTGGGTAACCTCCGTATGGTCACCTTAACTTCACACTGAAGTTAAGTGACGAAATTGGAGGTATGGGAGGGATAGGATGAGTGGTACCAACACTCAAGCCCATCCCTCTTCAATCCCCAAGGTAAGAGATGACTCCAAACCCACCAATTATGGAGGATTTGACTTCAAGTCACCCTCACCATTGGTGAGAGTCCCCATGGAGTTGTGTGGTCATTCATAATGAAGGAAGGAAGGAGAGGCATGGGTCACCTTTCTTTTCCTCCTTTAACTCCTTTTATTTCTCCCATGCGTAAGAGAAATGACATGTGGTAAGGGATAAGGAAGACTTTAGGGATGGGTGAGTCACATAAGCCAACACTCATCCCTTGGGACATAATAGTAGTTTGGGGAAGAGTGAGGAGGTGACAAGTGTCACCTCCCCATTCCTCTAAACTCATGGAATTTTGGTTATTTTAATCCCACTTGGGATAGGGAGAGGGGGTTGTTGAATTTGGAGGATTTTTATTTTTATTGAAAATTGCTTTTGGGAGAGAAAAGGGGAGGAAGCTTGGTGGCTTAGGTGGGAGGAGATTTTAGTGGAGCTCTACATCAACTTCATCCATTAAAGGGCTTTGTAAGGTTGGTTTTCATGGCCATTCTTTTGTATTCTAATTGTTGCATGGAGGATGTGTGGAAATATTTATTTTGCTTGTGTTGTAAATCTTGTTACTGTGGGGTTTTTATTGGGATGTTGACAGAGGTTCTTCCACTTGGGAGAAATTCTCATCGAGTGTGGGGTAGGGGAGGAGTGATCCTCCTCGGGTGCATGCCTTGTTTCTTTTGGGATGTTGAAAGCCTTGAGGGCATTTGTGTGACTTTGGGAAATTGTGTTATTTGGCTTGAGAGTCAAAATACGAACTCCTTGGAGAATTTTGTTATCAAGTTTGGCTTGAGGCCATGAGAAATTGTGTTGATTATATTATTTGAAAGGGTGACACCCTAGAGTTGAGTGTGTCCACTCTCCTACTCCTTGTTAAACTCACTGTGGTTGAGTTTTTGTGTTGTATAATATCCATGGGTGTATGTGAGTTTTGGTGTGTTGTTTATACCTTGTTGTGAAGTGGAATTTTGGAATACCCTAGGTGTGTGGATGATCTCCCTAGCTCAGGGGTGACCCTCTTGCGGGTCTATGGTAGGGAGGAGAGCAACTTGTGTGGTGTTTCTTCCCTTGTGTGATATGCAGGTTTTCTGGGAGCTTATTGTGAAGCTTGGAGAAGATTATTTGATCTTAGAAAATATTTTATTTTCCTTAAGTCTTATGGAGAGCTGGATCTTTTAATAGCTCCTTCCTTGTTGATTTCCAAAAGGAGAAAATTATCTCCCTATTGTTGTATAAACTGGTATTTTTGGAGTTGTGAGGAAATCCTCCTTTATTGTGTTGACAGTTGTGATTTTATTGTTCACTAAGTTTTACCATTTTGAAATAAGAAAAGAAATTTGTTTTTAAGAAGAAATTAGAATTGTCTACTTCCTTATAATCCTGTTAGCAAAGTTGAAAGTTAGTTGTTGTGAAAAATATCAAGTTGTTAAAATTTATTTCATTGTAAGTTTAGTGAAAATATTTGTTTTATCAATTATATGAAGTTGTAACTTTGCTATTACAATGAAATGGAAATTGGGATAAAAATTATACATTTGGATTTAATTGAAAACTAAATTATGTGCTATTTATATTTAATAGTGAGTTTATTGACTTGAACGTTAAATTAGATTAAGAGGGAAAATAAATTTTTAATTGTCCTTGTATATAGATTCTATTAATTATTGTTTAATTTTAGGGATGCATTGAAAATACATTTGTATGTAAATTCATTATAAGA
This sequence comes from Cunninghamia lanceolata, assembly GCA_027924645.1. Lineage (NCBI taxonomy): Eukaryota > Viridiplantae > Streptophyta > Pinopsida > Cupressales > Cupressaceae > Cunninghamia > Cunninghamia lanceolata. Next base: position 11,598,925 of record BSBN01000241.1, on the reverse strand, counting down.
TTAAATCATTATTCAGTCTACAAATTATTTGTCAATAATCATTAAATAATAATAATAATAATAATATATAGATAGATATATATAATTCTGAAATTTCTTTTTAACAATAGATAGGTGATTAATTAGTGAAACTATGATTAAAATTAAGTTGAGTAATTGTGAAAACATATATATATATATATATATATATATTTTAAATTGTTATATACGAAATCAAATGGGAAATAGATTTATTAATTCGCAGTGTTGTTTCGAAAATACAGTCGAAAGGATATTTAAAAAAAAATAATAATAATTAATAATGGTGGGGGTTCAAACCCCCACCGTGAGTAATGCAAAGGGTGTGGGGAGGGGTGGAGCCCCCACCCATGCCCCACGTAGTGGGATGTGGGTGGGGCTCTGCCCCTCCCCACACCCCTGCCAATACATCCCCCGCCATACTTCCATAACCCGCAGCCCAAAGAAATCTGCAACCTCCCATTCCCCGCGGACTATCCACCTCCACCGCCGTGCTTCCCGCGGTCCCCTCTGTGCCCTTTGCTGCCTATGGCCACCACTGATCCCCCTTCCCATTCACCCCACCTCTGCCGCTCCCTACAGCCATTACCAAAACCCTCCCCTCCACCCATTCCGCCGCTCCCTGCAACCTCCTCACTTCTACGGCCATACACAGATCCGCCCTCTACTCCATGGCCGGTGCCGCCACTCTCCATTCTCTGCCTTGAAAACAATACAAAACAAAAAAAAGGGGTTAGGGTTTTCATAAGACCTAATAAAATATGAAATGATCATATAGTTTGGGGTTTTTATAAAGAGGAAAGCCTATTCTATTTAAATATAAAATAAAACAAAGAAATATATTAATGTATGTATATATAAATATATTTATATATTAATATATATATATATAAATTAATATATATATAAATTAATATATATATATATATATTATTTGCTATAAATTTAAAAGAGAAGCCATAATTTCCTTATTAAAAAGGAGAAAGAAATTTATATTAGGAGGATTAATTAAGATAAAGGAAGAATATATTTATAAATTAAAAGGGAGTATTTTATATATATATATATTATTTTTAAGAAGAGTATCTCGAAAGTTAATCAATTATTTCAAATTAACTATCAGGAAAATGAAGAGGAAAATATGTTCCTTCCAACTACAAACGACACTGGAAATAAACACAAACAAGCCATCACAGGCATTCCACGTGTGGCCATTTTAAACTCAACTGTAGGTTTAGAAAACGTCCAATTGAGAAAATAAGAGAAAGAAAAACTAACATTGGAAAACAAAGAGGAGAAAATGCGCGGCAATTCCAAACTGGGCTAAGAGAACTAAGTAAGTTTATCCTACCGTTAATCCTGATTAGGAATAAGTTGATTATTAAAATTAATTCAAATGATGAGATGAAACCTAGAGCGGATACTTAGGAGACTAAGTCAAGTGAAGTTAACAAACCCTGTTTCAGTGATCTGGTCTTCTAAGAAATTAGGAATAATGTGAAGGAGACAGTAATCGTGATAGAAATACAATCAAAATTAAATTTCAGAGAAACGGAAGAGAGGGCAAATGATCGGGCTTTGCTGAAAATTTTTCCATAAATGAGACCAAGTGTAAATTCATCATTATTAGAGAGACATAGGAAGTTTGTTAACCCTATCAGGGAACCACGTATGAAGAATAGGATTTGTGTATTAAATTCCACTCACGCCCATGAGGCGTTATGCTACCGGAATCTTCCAAAATTTAGGGTTTAGGAGCCTTGAAAGTTCAGACCTTGTAGTGACGTTAACCGCGTCGCGTGACCCCCTTGTTGGCTTTCTTGCATCAGGACGTGCACACATGTACTTAGTACCCCACCGACAACTGTATTGTTTTCACTTTAAGTGTATGCCACCGAGCACGCGTACACGTGCGAGGGGGTTTCTAGGGAAGCATGGAATTTTTTTTTATATTTCGTGTCATGACCACATGACAAATGTGGACATGACACGTGTGATGCGTGTTGTGACCACATGGGAAATGTGGGTATGACAGAAAGAATTTTGTAGTATGAATCTTTTGTAATCCCTAGGCTACAACCTAGCATCTATAAAGCCCTTGAGGCATGTGTAATTTGATTTGAAGTTATAATATATGAGGAATGAGCTTTAAAGGCTGGGTTTTTCACTGTTAGAGTTTTTCCAAGATATATCTTGTGTTATGAGTTCATGAATATCTTTCATCTTTCCATTGATTATCTTTTATCTTCCATTGAATATCCATTATGATCATAGTGTTAATTGTTCAAGGCTGCAAGGTTGGATAGTCCCTCATTGGACCCTCCTACCACTTGGTGCAGTCAAGGTAGGAGGGTCCAGTGAGGGACTATCCAACCTTGCAGCCTTAAATAATTAACACTATGATCATAATGGATATTCAATGGAAGCTAACAACTAATCAACGGAAAGATAAAAGATATTCATGAACACATAACACAAGATATATCCTGGGAAAACCCTAATAGGGAAAAACCCAGCCTTCAAAGCTCAATCCTCATATATTATAACTTCAAATCAAATTACACATGCCTCAAGGGCTTTATAGATGCTAGGTCACAACCCAGGGATTAAAAAAGACTCATACAACAAAATTCTTTGATGATTTCTTTCTCCAACTTCTCAATTCTCTGCGCTGCAACTTATTTTTTCTCTACCTACACTCTGCTTCACTTTACTTCTTCTTCAGATCAAAACACTTTGAATTTTCTTCATGTCTTTGCTTACTTGTTCATTTCATCCTTGGTGCTTTGTAACAAATCATCATTCTTCATTTATATCCTCCGCAAGCCTTCAAATCATTACCAAGTCGGCCTAATTGCAACGACTAGTAAGAAACATGTACACAAAATAAGGCTGGCCTAAACATAAGGCACTGCTCCACAAATGCATAGAACTTTGTGCAAATCTCACCGAAGGTTGGCTAGGTCCCAAACTTCATCAAACAATACTTCTTTTTTCTTTGCAAATCACAGATTTGCTCCGCAAGCCAATTTAGACTCCACCGAACACAGTCAGCTCTGTTATGCAAAAACAGTCAATCTTCCGATAGTGATATCTCTCCAGAATCAAAGACAAATGATCTAAATTGTTGATATGTTGTAACTGACTATGTCTAGATGCTAATTCCATCTTTGTAGTCTCTCATACTCAAATGCGATAAAATACAGTATCTCCCAATTCATTGTCTCAATACTCAGTTTTCACTATCAACTATCTTAGTTGTCTTGAATTCTTCCAGATGCTCCTACATCATATCAATATCCACCAGAATGTGAGCATACAAACAAAGGCCTATAATGATTGTATGTTTGTCCACCATAAGGTAGTAGACAATAGAGTTGCCAATCGCCTCATAATAGGACACTTCCTAGAACAAGAGGGGCAAATTGGGCAATCTAACCCAAATAGGTCTGACATTAAGTGGTTCAGAAATGGGATTGAACATAGGAGTCCAGGGTTTAAGCAGAAGGGAGTGCTCTCCCCATAGCCACACCCTACCATTAAGTACAATATCCCTAGCCTCTGTAGATTCAAAAGCCACAATAAAAAAAAACCCTTACACAGGAGAAATATCAATATTACCTTGGACAATTAGACTCCAAGATTATGAAATCCACTTATTGAGATCTGGGAGGGAAGGCCATAGTCCATTAAACTTACCAATCAAGCCAAGCTTTCCATAGTGTTCTTCGTTCTCAAGAACTTCATGTCCACATACCACCACAGGGAGGTATGGGAGCAAGAAAGATGGTGAGGATGGATCTTATCCCTCAGAGGTTGTCGGCCATTCGCACCAGCAATAGCAGTAGCGAATGAAAGTCCCTGTACACCATCAAAAATAGGGTGGATCAGCTTAGCAACGGCCACAGCAGCTCGGGCACTCGCAGGATCTTCACCGACCTCTAGGAAGAGTGTGGCAGGGGACACGTTATTGCAATAACCACCTCCAATGGTCAAATCCACAGCAATCACAAGCAGAGGTATGCGAGTGAGAGCGGGAGACGGTATTTTGAATCCAAAAAGAGACTTTATTTTTGATATTGATATAGTTTGTTTTCCAAGCATGATGTGTTCCAATTACAAAGGATGTCATACTATAATATGATTATGACGTTCTATATCATTGAATCATATTATAGTAGGACATAATTTGGATCCTTTTCAACTCTTTGCATATATGTTGCATTGTGAAGATTTATGTTTGTTGATGTCATGCGCCTTGTTATGACTCGATTTATTTTATATTGATTATGTTGTTATGCATATTTTGTGTGTGGATTTGATTAGGGGAATCTTGATAGGTGTTGGTATGAAATTTAGATGACAATGAAACCTTGAGGGTAGGAACCTATGCTTATAACCCTTGAGATATTAAGTGAGGAGAACTACATGTGACTTTGACCTCATTTAGAAGAGGGTATGTAGGTAGTTCTTAGGTGAAGGAGGACTCTGGACCTCAAGTCTATAGGGAGGGGTTTGGGGAATGACTCCAAGGTATGGGGTGTTCCTAAACTTGATCAACCTCCCCTCTTTAGTATGTTTTAGCTTGAGACTTAAACTACATTAGATGGCTATGAACTCACATTCCAATTATTAAGTTCTAACTATATAGGCATGTGCTAATAAAAGACACTCCATTATCATCAAGCTTACCTACTCTAATCTTGTATAACATTTAGTCATTGTCATCATTGTTAGTCTAATCTTGTATAACATTTAGAGTCATTGTCATCATGGTCAGTCTCTAATGTGAATGCATGAGAATACCTCTAGACTTGTTGGGACTAAGATTATTATAGTTTTGTGTGATGAATACTATGACACTATGTCTGTGCTCAGTGATAAGTATAGGAAGGTATAGGTTAGACTCAATACATTTGAGAGGTCTATTCTTCTAAGAATAAGGGTATGATAAACTTGCTCATGATAGGGTTATAAATGTGTTATGAGAAACCTACTAACTTTGCATTTAATGTTGTCATTCAATTAAAAAATTATGATTTGATGGTGTGAGAAACTCTTTATATGTGTGGATGACTTTCCTACTCTAAATATGTGCCTAGATTATGTTGAGTTAGGATGAAATTATTTATGTTTTCCCATGTTCAATGCAAGCAAATAATGGTGGGTATTACTAAAAATGGTACGTGGTGTATACCTTTATTTCTATTTGGTGGGTATTTATATGTTAAGCTTTATGATTGGTCATATATAACTGTTACATACTCAAAAGTAGAATGTTGTAGAATAGTACTATTATGGGTTTGAATTTATGTCTAATAAAAATTGTGTTTTGAGTAACAATAGAATGATGTGAATAGTTTTTGAGATTTCTTTGAGTTGTTTTGTTTTGTATATTTGACTTGCCTCATGTGGGTTTAATGTGATACTTGCATGTTAGTAATTTTGACCCTAAGACCTATACGATCATGTGTATAGGTATATGGATTCCTATATGGTAATTATAACTAGATTACCTAGTCTAAGGTGTAAACCCTTATGATAGTATGTTTTAGATCAATATTCTTATACCTTTTAAATGCTAGAATGTTGAACTACGATAGATACAGGAGCCAAATTTTGGGAATCACATGATGGTTGGTGTAAGGGCTCTATGAGGGCATAGGTAGGAGGAATGCAATACCTCATATAACGAAGTTTATTCCACTCCTGTGGTGATCACCGACATTATAAATCTTATGACCCGCTTAAGATAAGCTTATCATTGCTCCGTCTTGATAGGAGTTAGGGAGTGTGCTCTACCTAAGAAGTATTCAGTTGTATCATAGGGTTAGCAGGATTTTACCAGTAGCATGCAGGTGATAGATGCTATGAGCTACCTAGTTTCATAGGGTTTAGATAGGCTTTTTCCAGTGGCATGTAGGTGATAGATGTCAATATTAATCTATCTTTCGCCAATAGTATGCAGGCGATGGATGCTAATATCTACCCATCTTAGGATTTTAGTATTGACATTGGTGTATTGTAATGATTGTATGTGTTTCCTATGTTGTGTATACCTGAAGCATGTTTCTCATGGTTTCAATTGTTAAAATAGTCCAAGTGATTGATAGTACAAGCACTAGTTTTAGTTGGGGTAAAACCATAAGATGTTGTGATCATGTTTATTTAGTTGTAAGATGACTCAGATGCTTAGTGAGCTATGGAATTACTATAATTGGCTTCATGTGTTGTAAGGGTTATACTTACACCTTTGCCTTGATGATAAAAAGTAGTATGAGATGCTTTCTTGTCATCATAGATGCCAGTGAACTGGGAAACAGATGGGACCCATGGTGTAACACAAGATGTATCGATATTCCTTTTTCTATTTGGGATTTACTTACAGGCTTATATGTTAGTAATCCAAGTGAAGGAAAAATTATGTGTAGTGAGGTTGCAATCTCTTCCTTTTGCTAGTTAGTTACTATGTGTACCTATGATGTAAGTATGAGCCAATTGCACTATGAAGGTGTGACACATGTATGAGATAATCACCTGGAGTATATGTGATGTATGAGTTAACTAATCACATGGGGTCTATGATGAAGGCAAAATTTAATCTCATTGCGTATATGTGATATATGTTTGAGCCACGCATTAGATGTGAACATGTGATATTTTCATGAGTAGGTCTATAAGTGGTGTTGTGTATACTTGTCCACTGATGTTGGCATTGGACTAGCATTTGGTTGGAATGCTTACTATTATACTATTGTGTATGGATAGATTTGGAAGCACAAGATCAAATAATAGTTTTGATTTAAAAGTGAGATCAAAGATCTCATATCAAAGGAGAAAATGAATGCTCTCTATTAAGGTATATGAACTATAGAGCCTCTAATTCTTAGGAGAGAATACGTAGGCAAGGCCATTATGATGAACCCTCAAGGTTTAGGTCAAGGTCTAGGGATGACCCTGACTTTAGGAGATTACTATATTTAGTGGAAGTATATGAGGTGTGGCTCATAGTTGATGCAACTATGGTTGGTAACACTTTAAATCCAGCACTTCTAATTTGGATAGAAGTTGCTTGGTTGATTAAGTTAGTACTTGATGTGTAAAAAAAATTAGTAGTACCAAAGGTGGTTATTACACTTTGGTTTGTAAATCTTTGACATAGTGGTGTTGTATGTTGTTATTCAGTTAAATGGAACTTTGCATCTAATTGAAATTAGTTTATGTTGATCAAATCACTTTGAATTTGATAGTTGTATGTTTAATGAAAAGGTTAAACCTATTGAGTTTTGTTACTTGAATTAATCCTTATGATTGTACTTTCTTGCAAAAAATATAATCCCCTTCAATGGGACAATTAGCATCAACCTCTAGGTTACCCAAGCATGCCTAGACTAAGTGATATAATCCTTAGGCCCAAATTAATTCTCTTTAAAGTGGGAATAATTAGTTCCACTCAATTTGTTGTGTCAAAAGACACATCAATAGATTGTTGATAGAAGAAGGGATGCCAAACTAGAGCCAAGAAAAACCATTATAAGGTTGAAATATGTCAAAGATGATTTTGAACTTTTGTGTACCTTAAGCAAATCCAAAAATATTAGATAAAGGAAAACCTTTTACCATGACCTACTTACTCTACTAGTAGTTCCCCAAGAGTTTCTATCATTTCTTTTGTTAATGCTTTTTTATCCCTTAGAATCAACACATGGTCACCCTAATTGCATTGTTGGTATGGAAAAGTTCTTTGAATCTCATGGGCCCTTCTCATGACTTTCCTAAAAATGCTAAAATATTCCTCTCAAAGTATAACATGATGGGATTAGGCTAGCAAAGGAACATATCTAAGATTACAAAGATGCTCTAATATGCCTTCAAGTGGATTATGATTGAAATATCAACCTTCCATCTAATCCTATATGTTCTTAGGCTTTTCTCAAAACTACATTTATTAATTTTTTTTTATTACCCAATGACTCAACACTTATGTGTCATTAGTTTTCCTCATATCATAGGGAACCTAATGAAATCATGAGACTATTGAACACCCATTCCATAAGTTATGTAGTAGGTTAGTAACATCTTCTACACTCATGGTTGCAACTAATATACATATGTATCTTAAAGCACTACACCCATAAACATTCATGTTTGTAAGAAGAGGCGTGGAAACAACTTTGGTTGAGGCATATAATAAATCCATGATAGTAGAACAACTAATTCCTCAAGCCTTGTGACTGTAATTTCTTGAATAATAGTGGAAGCACTTCAATGGAATAGTTAACATTGACCTATCCAGGTTACCCAAGTGTGACTAGACTAGATGATATAAACCTTAGGGATGTAATTCAATTTCAAGTGAGAATGATCCATTCCACACAAGTTGGTGTGTCAAAACATGCATGAACAAATTAGATCTAAATTATTTCATAAGATTATTATCAATTAGAAATAAATTTATAACATAGAAGAAGATAAGAACACAATATATACCTTGGGAAATCCTTAGAGTAAAAAAATCCAATAAATTGAGAGTCTCAATGTATTATCAGCAACAAAATAGTTACAATACACTTCAAGTATTTACTCTTCTTAAGAGATCTTTCGGATTCAAATTTTAGGAGACAAATTGATATCATAAATTTGTAAAAGTAATCTTCTAACACTAAGAATCTAACACTTCTCTCTAAGTCCAGCCTATAATGCTCCAAAAATAAGATGACCAAGAATGTCCAAACCACTCACCCAAGGCTTGTTTATTTAGGGAAGAGTGTAACCTAGAAACCACTAGTGGTTTCAAAAACCATGTGCTAACAACCAAATGAGGTGGTGCAAATTCTAATGCCCCATCTAGCCTAATTTGAGATGTGATAAGGTTGTTACTTGCACAACCCAACAACCCACTTGAAAATAGGATATTTTATCTATCTATGTAATGAAATAACTTGCACAATGGAAGAAGATGATATAAAATATTCTACAAATACTTGATAATAACTGAGAATAACAGGCCATTTCGAGGGGGAAACCTCCAAATATCTCCAATAAGAACACACCTCACAATATGATGATGAAATAAGACTCACATCCTCCTATATATACCTAATTATGCTTAGGATGAATAGACACACCCTTGTATAAGACCTAGTCTGACCTATCTAACTAAATAATAATATAATAATGATAAAATGACTTAATTAGGAGTTAAGATAGCCACAAGTTGACTATTCATAACCCAATGTACACCAATATTAAGGGCGTAGCATGCCCCCCCTCTTCAAAGAAGCATTGTCCTCAATGCTAACTAAGTGTGGATTCTTTTGAATGAACTCCTCGTCCTCCCATGTGGCCTCTTCAACTGGTAAATTCTTCCATTGGATGAGATACTCAGTGAGGGTTCTATTCCTCAGCTTCTTCATGCGTGTTTGAAGAATGCACTCTAGTTCCAAAATGATTCCTCCTTCTTCATCAAGCTCTGGTAGTATTATTTGAGTAGGAATATTATGCCCAATTACCTTCTTCAAACAAGAAACATGAAAAACTGGATGTATCTTTGTTGTTGGTGGCAACTCTACCTTGTAGGCAACACTACTAATCTTTTGCATGATTTGGTATGGCCCATAATATATTGGAGACAACTTATTATTCTTTTTTTGTTGTTTCAATGAGATTTGCTTATAAGGTTGCAATCTCAAGAAGACCCAATCCCCAACTTCAAAATTTCTTTCACTACGATGTTGGTCCACCTGTTGCTTCATTCAATTTTTTGCCATGGCTAAATTCTCCTTGAGTCCTGAAAGTGCCTATTGTTGATGAAGCAAGTGGTCCTCTACTGCCTGAACTCTTGGTGACACCTTTAATGATGATGTGATGGAAGGAGGATGATATCCATAAAGTGCCAAAAATGGAGACATTTTTTATGAGCTATGAAAAGAAGTGTTATACTACCATTTTGCAAGTGGTAGCCAATCTACCCATTGAGACTATTTCTCTAAAGTGAAACAACGTAGATATCCTTCCAAACACTTATTAACAACCTCAGTTTGCCCATTTGATTTAGAGTGGTATGAAGAACTATGAGCCAATTGAGTACCCAAACATGAGAATAAATCTTTCCAAAAATGACTAGTAAAGATAGGATCACAATCATTGACAATAACCTTAGGTGTACCATGTAGCTTTTGGATATTCTCCAAAAAAACTTTTGCCACTGCACTTGCTGTAAAAGGATGTGATAATGCAATGAAATGTGCATATTTAGTGAGGTGATCAACTACTACCATGATGACATTATGACCTTAGATTTGGGAAGCCCTATGATGAAGTCCATGGATACCTCTTCCCAATGCTAGCTAGGAATAGATAAGCGCTACAAGAGACCTGGTGTCTTAATTGTCTCCCCCTTATTTCTTTGACAAACCAAACATTCAACCACAATTTTTTGAACATCACCTTTTAGCCCTTTCCAAAAAAATCTTGCTTGACCTAATGATATGTCTTCAAAAATCCTAAATGACCACCAACTAGGGACTCATGTAGCTTTGTGAGAATCTTGTGTTTAAGAGTCAAATTCTTGCAGAGATGCAAGCACTCTTTATACCAAAGAGTGTCCCCCTTCAAACAAAACTTATCTGAACTACTAGGATCACTTTTTAATTGTTGGATGAGATTACTTGTCGCAACATCATTTTGCCATTCTGCTTTAGCTTCTTCCACCCAATTTGCTTGTAATATTGAAAAGGCACACAATAAGGCTTTATCTTTCTCATCCTTCCTAGAAAGTGCATTTGCCACAATATTTTCCTTCCCTTTCTTATATACAATCTCAAAGTCATAGCCCAACATCTTAGTGACCTATTTTTGTTGCTCTTCAGAGGATAATCTTTATTCCAAAAAATATTTTAGGCTATCATGATCTGTCTTAACATTGAAGTGTCGACCCATTAGATAAGGCCTCCATTGTATAATTGCATGAAGGATTGCTAGCATTTCCTTTTCATAAATAGGTTCGAGTTGATTCTTACCCTTTAATTGATGACTCTCAAAAGCAATTGGCTGACCTTCTTGCATGAGAACTGCTCCTATCCCATTTCTAGAAGCATCACATTCCACAATGAATTTCTTGGTAAAGTCCAGAGTGGCAAGCATTGGAGTTGTACACATAGCCTCCTTCAATTTCTCAAATGTTGCATTAGCAAACTCATTCCAATGAAAAGAATCCTTCTTCAATAGAGTGGTGAGGGGTGCTGCTGTATGACCATAATTCTTCACAAATCTTCTATAGTACCCTATCAATCCCAAGAAACCCATAAGTTTCTTAATGGTTTTTAGAATAGGCCATTCCATGATAGCCTTAATTTTGTTAGGGTCCACCTTTACTCCATGTGAAACTATGTGTCCCAAATACTCCACCTCCTTAAGACCAAAAGCACACTTGGATGGTGTAGCGTAGAGTTGATGATCTTCGAGTAATTGTAATGCTTGATCTACATGTTGCAAATGTTCTTCCCAAGTCTTGCTATAAATCAATATATCATCAAAGAACACTAACACAAACTTTCTCAAGAACTTCTTAAAAATGGAATTCATCAAACTTTGGAATGTAGATGGTGCATTGGTAAGACCAAATGGCATCACCAAAAATTCATAATGACCCTCATGAGTTTGAAATGTTGTCTTACAAATATCTTCCTCCTTAATCCAAATTTGGTGATAACCAGATCTAAGATCTAACTTGGTAAAATACATAGCTCCATTCAATTCATCTAGCAAATCATCAATGAATGGAATAGGAAACTTATCTTTAATGGTGTACATGTTGAGCACTCTATAATTTGAACACATGCACCAAGTTTCATCCTTCTTACACACCATCACCACAGGCAAGGAGTAAGCACTTTGGCTATGCCTAATAATTCATGCCTCTAGCGTCTCCTCAATAATTTTTTCTATCTCACTTTTTTTGTATGTGTGGGTATCTATAAGGCCTGATGTATGGCATGATCATGATCCCTCTTAGGAGGAAGTCCTTTAGGCATATCTCCAAGAACCACTGAGTGACGATCAATTATTGCTTGTAAATCTGGATGAGTAGGAGCATTAGATTGAGAGACTTCCAATGAACATAGTTGGGCTACAAATTCATCCACTCCTTTCTTAAGCAACTTTTGCATTTGATGAGAGCTTACCATCTGTGGGGATTTTGCCTTCAACCCCCTTAGCTCTACTACCTTTCCTTTTGATTGAAATCTCATGAATAGTTCTTGGAAGTTCATCTCAATTGTTCCCAATGTAGTAAGTCATTGTACTCCCAAAACAATATCTGTTGCACCCATGGATATTGCATACATTGGGGTATCAAGTTGATAATCTCCATCAATAATTTAATGCTATGACACTTCTCCGAACAACTAACTGTACCACCATTTGCAATCAAAACCTAAAACTTTGGGGCTAGATATATAAAACAATTTAGATGAGTTGCTAACTTTTTGTTGATGAAATTATGAGTACTACCTGAATCAATCAACACCGTTACTTTTTGCTTCTTTAAGAAACCCACTACCTTAAGAGTTTGTGGTGCACTGAAACCTGAGAGTGCATGACAAGAAATGATTGGTTGAGAATCATGTGATTCCTCACTTGACTCCCTATCCTCCTCTAATATGGGTTCCTCCTCTTCTTCCTCACTTGGACCTTCAATATATAACAATTTTTTTTCACTACATTTATGTCCTCGACTATATTTGCTATCACAATTGAAACACAACCCTTTTTCTCTTTTATCCTCAATTTGTTATGGAGTCAACCTAGTAGGTTGAGGAAGAGAAGGTGTTGAATATCCTTTCTCTCTTGTCACATTAGCCCTTTGCTTCTTAGGAATCAAATACTTCTTCTCTACCCTACATGCCAAGATAAAAGACTCGTTTACCAAGCTAGGACTAAACATTTGTACCTCATGTTGAATGTGATCCTTAAGACCACCCAAAAATAAATCATTCAAGTTCTCTATGATTGTATCCACTCTTAAGGATAGATTTTGGAATTTCTGAATATAATCCTTAACTGATCTTGTTTGTTGAAGTTTAGCAAGCTGGCTGAAGAAGTTGTCTGTCACACTATTGCTATATTGTGCTTGGAGTTCCTCTGTAAAAATTGACCATGAGATGGTGAGACCCTTTTTCCTCTAATGAGTACAAAGCCAATGATACCAAATGAATTGATTTGGTTCTAGATATAGGGAAGCCATCGTGACCTTTTGTCCATATGGGATTTGATGTACTTCAAAAAAATCTCCATTTGGTTTATCCATGTTAGAGGATCCTTGCCATTGAACTTGTGCATATCCACCTTTGGAAACAAATTCCTAGATCCCATAGGAGTATTAAAATTTGTGTCAATATTAGCCAACTTGGAGGTTTCACCTTAGTTGCTGGAGAACTCCTTTCTTGGTTCATTCATATAGGCGCTTAACATGCTTTGTATATTTGATATATCTCCTCTTAGATCACACATATCCACCTTAATTGAGGAAATGTCTTCTTTGACCTTAATGATTTCCTCATTAGGATTAGTATCCTCTATTGTTACCCCATCCTTATTAGGAGTCTTCCCCGGTGTGACAACATTCTTTTTGCCCCTTATTGCAGGTCCCGTCATGATCAGAACTAATAATTTTGAAATAAATCACACAAATGAAACCTAAATTATCTAAAACATTTACTGTAACTTACTAGGGTCAAAATACCTCTCACCCAGAAAAATCTCCAAGAAATAAGAAGATTTACGGCCTTGAGAGCGAATTTTATGGAAACACTAATTTTACAATAAATCGCTTATTTATACTCCAATTTATCTAAATTTTGGACTATTGTCTCCTCTAGTATGTCTTCAAAAACCCAATAAAAATCAATCTCTAATTCAGTCAGATATGAGAGATATGTAGATCCCAAATAAATTGTGTAGAAATCATAATTCTGCAATAATTTGCCCAATTCTGCTTTAGTTTCTCTGAAATCTGGACTATAGCTTCTTTAATATGGTCTTCAAAAACCCTTTAAAAATTAGAAAAAAAATTTCTAAAATCTAAAAGTCATGCTCTTCCCAAAATCGCCTCCAATATTGAAAAAAAACCTTGCCTCTACGGTGCCAAGATCATGCTCTGATACCACTTGTAATGAAATAACTTGCACAATGGAAGAAGATGATATGAGATATTCTGCAAATACTTGACAATAACTAAGAATAACAGACCACTTCGAGGGGGCAACCTCCAAATATCTCCAATGAGAACACACTTCACAATATGATGATGAAATAAGACTCATCCTCCTATATATACCTAATTATGCTTAGGATGAATAGACACACCCCTATATAAGACCTAGTCCGACCTATCTAACTAAATAATAATACAATAATGATAACATGACTTAATTAGGAGTTAAGATAGCCACAAGCTGACTATTCATAACCCAATGTACACCAATATTAAGGGCATAGCAATCTATATATCAACCAACTTGCCTAATATAAGTGGGGATCCTGAAGTTATCTTTAGCCAATTTAACAACACAATTTTCACTCCAGACAACATGTCTTGTATCGTAGGATTGTATTTATTTGTGTTAGAAATTGTAATTCATATGAGGGGTTAACTTTACATATTTACAAGTTAGCGATTAAGTAATATGTTACCCCATGTCTAGGTAAGCCACTAAAATAAAATATGTTATTTATGCAAGATGTACAACACATTCCTGATAATCTACCACTTGTATTCATTGTGCAGAGTGTTAATTCATGAAATTAAAGGCTAAGGAATTGGAACCATTTAAACTTGTATGTGTTCACAAGATTCATCAAAGCATCAACTAGTTTTGTAGAAGCATCCACCTTGTCAAAAACAACCCTCTTCTCCTCCACCATATTACTACACATCAATATGATTCATATGCACATGAAAGATAGGGCTCTTATCTGAGCTGATGACACTCCAACTGCCACAATAAATCAACATTATATCCTACTTCAACTTGATATTTTAACATAATTTTTAAATCCAAATTAGCTCCTTACAGACATAAGTAATTTCCATATATTGTATTCATTGAGATCAAGTCCACTATTACACACTTGGTAAGTGGTCATCATAAATGCATTGAGTATAAAGTACCATAATCATATTTTGTTGTGGGATCTCTTGATTGAGTAGTTTTTTTGGTGGGTTATGAATTGTGTCTTGCTAAGAGGATATTATGTTTGATTTTAGGGGTTTCATCATGCTTCCCATTATTCAATTTCACCCTTCAATTACGAAATTGACTCCATAGAACTATTACTCATGGTTTAGAGGAATCAAGAATCATTGCATATAGATGGAGATCTTAGTCTCTCTATCACATGATCCATGAGCCAAGAGGTTTTAGACAAAAGTCTAAGTGGTGTGGTAATAATGACATATTCTATAAACTAATTTGTTGTATTATTCCTAGATATTTTAGACATCACATCAAACATTCTAAGTGTCCTTACATTACTTGGACCATCATCTAATAGTTGTTTGGAGAGTCCCTTGTCATCCATACAATTGTGATTCTTTCTAGTAATGTTAAGCACAAATGGGTTGTCATGAGTTCTCTATCGATGTTTTTCAATGAATCCTACATGTTCCATTAGACACTACTGAATCTCTTATGTAGAACCACTCAAGTCTATAGGATTCACTTCACACATATGACTATTGTTATGTTAGAAAACCCTGAAGTCTTATGACTGCATGATAATTTTGACTCCCGATGATAAAACCCTAAAGTCTTATGGCAAATAGGACCTAGGGGTGCTATTTTGATGATCCCTAAACAAAAATGGGAGGGTGGACTTGGGCACTAGCACCCTAGTCCTACCCTATTTTGGGTCTGCCCTAAATTTAAATGTCAGTTTTATGATTGTTATTTAGGTCCTATGCTGACATCTCAAATTTGAATTATGAAATTCTTAGCAAGAATATTTGTAGTTGCATATATAAGCATGTTTAGGTTTCATTTGCAAAATAGATAGAAATTAGATGGACATTGCGAACTTGTGACTTTATGTGAAAGTGATTCAAGGCATTCATTGTGTTGTAGAGCAGTATTTTGTTTTTATTGTGTTTGTGATTGCAGATTTGATTCCATCTCCTCATGGCATGAAGAGCATCTTCCTTCCATGAGATTTACACTACAAGGTGATATCTATTATTTTTTTTATCATTTATCATTTGGATTTTCCCTCTATCCTATCGGGATACACACTCTCATCTGATAACGGTGTTCGAAAGACTCAAATGTCTCTCTAG
The DNA here is from genome assembly GCA_027924645.1 of Cunninghamia lanceolata. NCBI lineage: Eukaryota > Viridiplantae > Streptophyta > Pinopsida > Cupressales > Cupressaceae > Cunninghamia > Cunninghamia lanceolata. The sequence goes on along the minus strand of BSBN01000241.1, from coordinate 11,582,574 downwards.
GGCTTGATTGGGTCAAGCCTCTAAACACCACAACCCCCTCCCAAACTCCTTTGTGATTATAGGTTATAGGTATTGAGTTTCACAGAGTGGAGTTGCAGAAGGAGGTTGTAGACAACAAGGATTTGAGATCCGAAAGAAGGAAGACAGAGTTCAACATTTTGGGACAAGGGCGCTAGTCCCAGTGTCCACCTTTTCTGGGGCAAAAATGAAAGATACAGTGCAGATCAGTGTCGGAAGGAGATTTAGATTCTATGTAGAAAATTGTGCATTGGACTAGGGAGCTAGTCCCATTGTCCCCCACTATTCCGTATTATAAACTTTGAAAAATAGTGAGTTAACAATCTCTATCCTTCACCTTAGTCTAAAAGGATTTGTCGTAATTCATCAATTTGCTTTTTTTTTTTCCTATTTAGGGTTTTAAGGATACTTAAGCATTAAATTGAGATATTGTTTGATAACATCTAAGCTTCCACATCATTACAAGAGGCGGCCCAACTTTTTAGCTGATTGCTCTCGCTTAGTATAGTATCAAATCGGTTGATATGCCCTTGAATGTTTGTAGGGAAGGGATGATCTAAACCAAAACATCCACATTCAATCAATCCCCCCTTTTTCATACAAAACAACTACTTACAACACATCTCATGCTTGTTTATAGAATCTCATGTTAAGAATCTTACAGTCACTATTGTGCATACTTAGGCATCTAGTATGGATATACTATTATGGGATAAGTAGTGTGGTCATAGATACATTACGTGATTGAATGGAAAACAAATGTCGTAGATAGATTATGTGACAAACATGTAGTAAGATAATAAGATCTAAGCATGATTTCATATATAAAGAGGGGAAGCTAAATGCCACCAATGTTGCCCCTAATGAAGGGCATACACAAGCTATGAATGCTAGATAAGAACCATGTAGGCATATCTCAATAGAAGATATCATCATGATAGACATTGAGATAATGTAATCATCGTAAAATTTTTATTAAAAGATGGAAAAATGGTAATCAAAAACATGTTTAAGTATAAAATGATAATCATAATGAACATGTTAGCATGATAAGATAAGAACATTGTAATTACTAAATAAACATGTAATCATTATAAAATTTTCTAATAAAAGAATAAACATATAAGCTAATGTGTAATAACATAAAAATAAGTTCATAAGCTATAAGCATAATAAACATATAAATAAATATGGAAACTTCCAGAGGCATGATAATGAGTGTCTTTAAGGTAAGGACAAGATTTATAAATTTGAATAAAAAGCATGGGCATGATAAAATAATCATAATAAATGTGAAATAGAATTAGGGAATTAGTGATGCATACTTGAGATATTTACCTTTCCGTGACCAATGTATATGTGAAAATAGAAGATTAAAGATGCCCCCAGTTTGGATCAGCCATGGGTGTATGTAGCATTAACTTGCATCATCTCTTTGTCTAGAAGATCATGAATTTGGTGTTGGATGCAATGCATCTATCTTTAGAAAGTCCATAAGGTGATGATAAGAAAAAAAATAATTAACCCTACATAATGCAAGATTGGACATATCCTTTGGATTAACATGATGTAAAGTTATATGCTTGTGTTCTAATAGTTGTTCCAATATTACATGTGGAGGCTTCTCCAATCTCGTGAACTTTATGGATTTCTTTGGTTTAATGTGTCAATTATGATCCGCACTATGAATATCAATAGATGCATCATCATTTTCCCTATTTTATGAATGACATTAATTTTACCTCATGGGAATTAGATGAAGTGACAGAAACACAATGATATAAAGAAGGATCTTACAAGAAAGCACTCTCAAATTTGCACACACTGGCATATAAATATGAAAATGAACTATAAGGCTTGCAAAACACATACTTTAATATGGGGAAGTACACCATCAATAAATAAAACTAGTAGTTCATCATCCTCTAAGATGAAACACATGTTAATAGCTAAATCCTGATATCTTAACATATAATCATTAACTTTCTTTTGTTTCTAATTAAGATAAGCAACTAACAAGGGGTTGAACTCTTTACAAGCAAAGCCACCAGGGCAGAACAAAATAGGCCTCAAATTGACCAGACATAGTACAGAAGTAGTACAGAAATTGCAGACAGATAGAAACCAAGCTAAAAAATAAACTAAACAATAACAGAGCCTGAGGGAAAAAATCTAACTCCCTTAACCCTTTATCGTGAAGCAGTGACTTATTTGGGGAGTCCTTTCTATCTTCTCTACACAATAGTCCAAGCAAACTCAGAGTCAAAATCCTCATAATGAGGCAAGAGGAGGGGACCCTCTACAGAAACTACCTCAGAAAAAAACACGCACTGAGTGAGAATCTGATAGTGCAGAAGAAGAATTAGGGATTGACAAAGAAGCATCCTTGCCCACAGCAGATGGAACCAGTAGGGGAATCGATGGTCCAAGAGAGGTGGCCAAAGCTGTGAGGCCAATTATTTTTCCTTCCTTATTTTGATCGTTATGCATTTTAGTTGATGACATTATCAGACTTTTTAGAGACTATGTTTCATTTTGGAGACTTGATTATATCTCCTGATTTGATATGACATTGATTAGACATATGGTGATTCGATTTGATCATATTTGATGCTATTTTGTGATTCGACATATGAGATATATTAGATGATGTTCTGTAATGTGATTTCTAGTTATTTATGCGATGATTATCTGACATGTGATAGAAAAATGCAGTTTAATTCAGATTTATGTGATAGTTAATTATTGTTGTATTCAATGGCTTGAATTTAATTCTAGTTGCTTCGGCTATGATTATTCATGATAAGATTGACACTTGATCGAGATGTGCAGGTTTTACATTCCCAAGCCACGGGAAATTGGAGGTAGAATTCACACTATGTTATTCCCTATGAAACCGATCCATTCCCAAGAGGGATGAGGATCACGTTTGAAATTGAATGTTGATTTAAGTGATTGATTTAATTTTAATTATTTTAGCCTAGTACCCTTTTGTTTAAATTAATTAATATTAAGTGTTGTATAATTTTTATTGACTTACACCACTTGGTATTTTTTTTTTATTTTTGAGGCCATTTAAAGTGGATTTATGACCCCCTTGGTGAGCCTTAGTGTCCCAAAATTTACCCTAGGTGGTTAACCATGGGTCTAGGGTCAATTTTGACTAACTAACCCTTGGATTAACTCACTTTTGGTCACTTTAAACTATGGTTTAGTCAAAGTGACGAAATTTGAATTTAGATAAGATGGGAGATGAGTCATGCTTTGGGAAAGACTCATCTCCCTTCCCAATATTTGGGAATCCCTTCCCAAGGAAGACTTGGGAGGTCTCCAAGGCTTCCAAGTGTGTGGGATCTTCCTCCAAGACTCTCACACATGTGTGAGAGCATCTTGGAGGGAGATGGCTCTTTGAGAGAATAAGAGGATGTCATATGGCATCCCTTATCCTCTTGGAGGTTTGAATGAGAATGCCACCTCACCACTTGTTCTCTCACACATGTGTGAGAGCACAAGTGGATAAGGTGAGGATTGAGAGGGAATTGGAGGATGACACTTGTCACCCTCACACTTCCTCTCCCTTGCAAGTGGCATTGGAGGAGGAAGGAGAAGGTGATAAGTGTCACCTTCTCATTCCTCAAGGCTATTTTAGATGGCCTATATTATCTCCTCTTGTTGAGGAGTGTGGGGTTCTGGCATTTTGGAGTTTTCTTCTATTTTTGGAGCAATTTTGGGGAAGTTAAAGAAATTCTTGAAGATTGGAAGGTTTGGGAAAGCTTCGAGCTCATCACCAAATGTGCTTCCATTATAGGGCTTTGAAGGTAAGCCTCATGAACTATGTTTCTCCACCCTTGCTTATTTATTGTGTTGTGTTTGTGTTTTGTTGGTTGTTGTTTCATTATTTTAGTGTGGGATGGGAGAATGGTAAGAGCACCTCCATTTGGAGGTAAGGCTCAACTTGTTTGGGGTAGGGGAAAGGAACCTCCTTGAGGTCACTCCCATATTGTGTTATTTATGCCTTGAGGGCTTCTTACTTGTTATGGAGATTATTTGAATGGCAAGAGTGCCATGAAGGTTATTTTTTGATATTTGGAGAGTTGTGGTTTTGGAGGTTTTTTTGGCTTGAGGCCATGAGATTGGTATTTTAGTATTTTTGGGTGGCCTTTGAAGTAGAGGGGTCCATTCCCTACCCCCATCAAACTCATTTTCATGAGTAGAGTTATGTGTTTATCCTTGGGGCTGATTTTTGTGTTGATGATGTTGATTTTTGTTGTTGAGTGTTGCACCCGTGTGAATCCCTACCTCCCTAGCTCGGGGGTGACCCTCTTGCAAGTCTACGGTAGGGAGGAGGGCATTTCAATATGGCTGGGTTTTCTTGTTGTAGTGTTTTATTGCAGGTGTGTGAATGAAGAAATGGAGTTGTTGTGAAACTCATTTTTGTGTGGCTTTAGCAGTATTTTATTGGTTGTTTGAGCCATGGCCATTGTGGTCCCTTTATAAAATCTTGTTAAGTTATTTTGCCATGGGGTTGGCTGTAATAAATGTTGTATGTGAAATATTCTTTTTATTTTGTTAAAATGTTGTTTATCCTCTAAGTTGTGAGTTTATCGTGTGAGAAATGTTTGAGAAATTCTATGGAAATTTTCTGTTATTGTTCCTTTCAAGAAAGAAAATACATAATAGTTATGGAATAGATTTCATTGCATGCAAAAGAAAAGAAAAAAGAGATATCAAAAATTAGTTTTCTGTTTGTTGCATGGAAAGTTCATTTTATTAATGGTTGTTTAGTAAGTTATGCTACTGGAAAAATTGAAAATTTCATGTTTATGAGTGTTGTTCATGAATATAGTTGCAGAAAATCTTAGGAGGATTCTTTTTAAAAAAAAAGGGAAATGATATCTAAGTATATTTATACTTCAAAAAAAAAATGCTACGGAAGTAGTTATGATATAAAACAGAAAGATAGAATTTTTGCTATTTAAGCCATTGGAGAGAATGTTAGTTTTATATGTTTTTATTTAAATGTATATATACATATATATATATATAGCGAAATATATATATATATATATATAATTTATTGGTTTGCTGCTATTTATGTTGCTTTTTATATTCTGATATTAAAAAAGGGGAAACTACACATTTATAAGTTTTGTATATATATTTAAGTATATACACATACATATACATATATCTATATCTATATATTTATAAATGTGTATATATATAAATAAATATACATTAAGTGAAGAGTGATTTAAAACTGTATTACAAGAAAAGAAAACAATGAATATAAATCTGAATATATATACAAAAACACACACAGATATATATAGTCAATAAACAATGAGTATACAACAAATAGATCTCAGAATAGAAGATTGAGATTCAGATCTGTGGGTGAACTGTGTATAACAGTTAAAGTTGTTTTAAATATATATATATAATGGTGGGACTGTGGGCAGCCACACCCACAACCCCACCCCTTCATATAACAAATGGTGTGGGGAGGAGGTTGTGCCTCCACCCACACCCCCAAATCCCCCTAACATAGTAACCACCACCGTAGGCTCCGCCTTCCTCTCATAGCCTCCTCACTCTCCCTTAACCGCGGCTCCTTCCCCGCCGCTCCCCACGCGGCCTCCACACAACATCCCCTCCGTCCTACCTTCAGCGCCACTCCCTCTCAAACCTGTCGCCGCCGCCGTCGGCCCTTCTACATCTTCAACCCTATTCAAAATGTTCAAATCTACATAGTCATTTAATGATGTATATATATAATTATATATATATATAATTATATATATATATATAATTATATATATATATAATTATATATATATATATAATTATATATATATATATATAATTATTTATATAATACATTTTGTATATCTCAATAGCTCTGTTGTATTTACCTCCGTGAGAGGTGATGGAAGCTCCATTCATGGCCTCTATGTTTCTTACAAACCCTAGACCTGCAAGACATGAGACAAAACAAAAAAAAGAGAGGGAATAATGAGATGGAGAGATTAGGGCAATGGGAAAACAATAAATTATAACTTAGGGTTTTTCTCTTTTAGATAACTTATTTTTAAAATGGAGTTAGGGTTTTTAGTTTAGGAAACAATATTTTATTGTAGGAGATGGTTTTATTTCTTAATTTTAAATATGCCTTTTGCCCTTGTTCTTTTAACCCTTGGAATTTTATTTATTTTTGTTTAAATTTCAATGGGGTTTTGCATTTCGAATTATTTACCTTGTGAAATGATTTTATTTTGGGGGATTGATTTTATTTAAATTGGGGAGAGTATTTTTTCTTGTATTTAAAATTCACTTTAATGGGGATATTTATTTATTTCTCCCTCGCGTGATCTTTTTCTTGTAACTGTTATTATATTTTACTATGATTTTACGGGAAGAGTTATTTAAAACTCTCCCCACTTCTCTATTAAATTTTTGAGTTAGTTATTAATTATAATGCCAAAATCATAATTAATAATGGACTTAATTTTTCTTTTGGAATTTTATTTTGGTGTAACTTCATTATTTTATTATTTATTTCGATCTTCTTTATCCTTTATGCAAGGTCGATTTATTCGACCTTGGAGGATATTTAATTTGTTATTTTTAAATCATTTTAAATTTGTTCTTAAGTTTTATTTTAAATTTTATTCTAAAATTTTATTCAAATTCTTTTTGGAATTTTATTTTAAGATTTTTATTTCAATTATTGAAAACGCGTTATGCTATCAAAATTTTTCTAGATTTCTAGGGTTTTAATTTTTATGATATTTTATTAAGTTTCATTCCATCATTCCACTTTAATCATGCACCATCATGCTATTTTACTTAATCACTATTTCAATTTCTTTTTGACCTGAGTTAAGGTTAGGATTGAAGCTGGCAAAATCATCTTCACACCTAGGAGACTTAGGGTTCTGATTGAAATCATTCTAACCCTAAAAGTGACACACTTTGTGTTGCATACCCCCTAGATGGCTATCATCACACAGGGGACTGCATGGGACAACGTAACTCCCTGAATTATGTTGACATGTTTACGCCTTATGCGTATTGCCACCGAGCACACAGACACGTGCGAGGGGGTTCCTAGGGATACGTAGAAATTTTTTTCATAATTTGTATCATGACCACATGGCAAATGTGGATATGACACGTGTGTTGTGTGTCATGACTGCATGGGAAATGCAGGCATGACAAAAGCCAACATGGATCAGACCATCCTAGCAAGATTAGCAACATCATCCCTAGTCATCATAGGCTCCACAATAAGGGTAGCCAACAAAGGGTCCTGGGATAGGTCGTTCACCTAGGGAGAATCACCCACGAGGGAAGGTTCTCCCTCTTGTGAAGAATCATCTAATAGGGAAGCACAAACAATCAGATGCTCGGAGAGTACATCCTTCCACCATCTGGCCGCACCCTTGTGATGAGAATGAGGGCAACCAAAGGCTATGTGACCAATAGAGAAGCATCTCTTATACCTAAAATGGAGACCCTCATAGTATAGTAGGTGCATCCATGGCCTATCCCCAACCATCAAAACAACATCCCCATGGAGGGATTTGGAGATGTCAATGTCCACTAATATGCGAGTAACCGTAGTATATCCTAAATCTGATGTCATAGAGTCAACCTTCAAGAAGCACTCTAAAGAGTTGCCAATGGCTTCAGAGTAGGAATCCTCCCAAAACTGAAGAGGGAGGTTTGGTAGTCACACCCAAACAAGTTTGTTATTAAGTGCCTTAGTGAGAGGATTGAAGGAGCTAACCCATGGTTTGATGGATAACAAATGATCACCCCACATCCAAGCCATATCATGCACTAAGTCTCTTTCCTCAAAGGAAGCAAATGTTGCAATGAAGAACCCCCTTGCATTGGGATAAAGCTCAATCTCTCCAATAACAAGAGGTTTCCAGGATTCCATGACCCAACAATGCAGATTAGGGAGAGAGGGCCATAATCCATTAAATCTGCAAATTACTCCATGCCTCATATAAAAACCCTCATTCTTTGAGACCTTAGGGGCACACATCACCACTAAAGATGAGTGGGCACAGAGCATAGGCCCAACCCTAGTCTGTGAAGGTCATGCATGAGCTTTAGAACCTTTAACAGCCTCATAAAAGGATTTATGAGGGCGACCAGAGGCGCTGGGAACCCTGAGAGATGGATGCATAGCTCCTGAAGCTGGCACAAGAGGCTTCAGTGTAGGATTTGTTTGCTCTATGATTGTTGGAACCACAGTCTCCCATGGAGAAGAGGGTCGAGAACCCTGGCCAACGTCTCAGCTAGCAGAAACACCCTGTGAGACATCCAGAGAGGGAACAACATGCTACTTAGACGACCCTGCCAGAGGCGCAGACACATCCTACTGAGAAATATTCAAAATTGTATTCTCCCACCTGAAGCCAATGTTCACCTCCATTTTTCTTAGTTCCAAATATTGTAATGTGGTCCCAATTGTTGTAATATAGTCCCAATTGATGTTTAACTTTCTTTTGTTATTGTTACTTGTGTTTCTTGTTTTTAGAAACACTTGTCTTAGGTTCAATGTTGTAATGAAAAATTCTCATGAAAGCACTATCCAAATATAAAAAAGAAGTAATTGAAGCATGAGATATTAACTAAGACAGTGTGAATGTATGAACACTATAATGCCCCAATCTTTCACCCAAGACATTAGTCGAACAAACATCGAACAAACATTTTTTTTGCATTTGCAAGTGTGACATTTACATGTAACATTGCATTCATATACGCACAAGGTGTCGTGACAAGAACAACATGCAATATGACATCACCAATGCACCAAGCATGGTGGTACAAAGTGGAAGACTTCATCAATCATGTGCCAAAGTCACCATGATGACAATACGAGAGGATGGAGCTTCCTCCATGATGACAGTCAGACACTAGTCCATGATCTCATTCTCTTGCTAACACATGGAGTTGAATGAGGGTGAAAACTACCTTATATCCATTCCATGACAACACAAAAAAAATCCAAACATGAAGGAAAACCTACACAAGAGGTGGATCAACTAGGAAATACAAGGCCTCAACCAATTGGAATGACAACAAGTTGATTTCATGCAAAGGCATGATTCCCAATGTTAAAGAGGGGATAACTCACCAAGTACAACACATCTCAACAAAGTGAGATGATAGGAACACTAGGAGGACCAAGGGGAACAACATTTATTTAGAAATTTTTTTTTAAAGGTTAGGAGATGCTTGTTGTTTGACAACCCAAGGATAACAACGCATTAGAGGAAAACAACACACCCAAAGGACTCCAACATGCCAAAAAGGACACTAGCACCCAAGAAGGACTCTAGTGTATTGTCTTGTAGTCCCAACATTGTACAGTAGTCCAATTTTTACCTTGTAGTCTTGCAAAAGTGTCCTTTTAGGACTTTTCCAAATTTTAACTAGTCAACACTACTTTCCAAGGTGTCCTAAGGGTTTTCCTACAAATGACATGGTTCTACGATAAGGAATTCACCTAGATTAAGTCATACATGTCTTGGGGTGCTTTCCACTAGGAATCCACTTGCATAAGATACACCATGCCCAAATAGGGGTAGATCAAGTGGAACATTCACAAGGCTTCTCAAAATGTTACAAGACACCATGAAAATCCTACAAGCATAGACACACACATGCAATAAAGATGACAAGTAGAATAATGGTACAACCTCCCTAAGAATACCATCAACAACCAAAACCTCAAAGTGATCCAATTACAACAATTGACCAAACATAAGGTTTAACACACTAGTTTGCATGATAGTAAAACCAAGACATGAAACTAGGTAAACTCTCCATTAACAATAGAATAATATAATAAAAATGATACAAAATGCTATGCATATTTTGCAACAACATTGACACATGCCGAGAGAAAATGTAGATGTCTTGCAACTGATGTGGTAGGATCACATATTAATAACCAAGTATCCATGGTCATAAATATTACATTTCATAATTTAAATCAACCATGCTAAAATATCATGATTTCAATACAATGAATCATGCTAACACCCTCACAAAATAAGGTGTGAAAATATTCAAAATGATATCAAAAAAATATTACATTTTAAGGGTCTCATCCTAAACATGGATGGATCATAACTTGCATAAAGGAATATATCAAAGTATAACTACACTCTTGTTACAATGGTCTTAAGGACCCAATTTACGATGCTTACAAAGCAAGGATACAAAAGCATAATACCAAGAGAGTCCAACATTCTCTCCAATGAGAAACCTCCAAGTTCGTTTGTCCTCAATAGTGGTTTAGTGCCACCCAACCATGTGGAACCCTCAGGCCCATCCCACTATTATAGGAGATGGTCGAATTGGGTACCAATCACTCTCACATAATAAGGAGTACATGGAAACACTCACGTCAATCAAATACATATAACACATGTAGCACTCACACCAAACAATACATATGAGAGTATGTATGGTGATAGGCCAAAACTAGGATAGATAATGAGAAAAATTTAATATTTAATAACTAAACTCAGTTTGGTCTAAGTGTCAATCCAGGGGTGTAAACTTGTGAAAAATGTTGTGGTTGTATGCACAAGGGCTGCAAGTAGTGAGGTGAGTATAAATGAAATGCACTTCTAACTTCAATCAACTTCCTAAGTGGAAATCTAACTTAATGTTTCTGTTTTACTTCTGCGACAGGAATTGTTATAGGAACAATAGTGTTTTGTGACAAGAACAACATCAGTTTGTAATAGTCAATAAGTCCAAAACTTAAATGTTCAGATTTGAAAATCACAGTACGATATAAAGAAGAAATAGTAGTTAACAGAGATAACTTAAAGTTTCATTTAGCATCACAATCATACGGTTCCTAATTAAATCATAAACAACAAATGGCAAATAACACTTGTGAATAATGCATAAATAGATTCAATCAAAGCATAAATGAAACACACATTACTGAAACAATAAAATTACATAAATCACCATCATTCTAAGAAGTGGGCCCTGCCTCCTCAATCTGCCAGATGATGAAATAAAGAAATCTCTTCTACATTGGTTCTATCACATGAGAAGTTTGATTTATTTACCAAAAACTTGATACAAAGTCTACTCTCCTTATTCTCATACCACTATATCTAAAATCTACTTGTAGAACTTTGAAATACATGCCCAATCACTTGGTTGAAAGAATTACTTACAATAGAAGGAATCTTCCAAAGATAAGGCTATGTAGTGAAAGACCAATTGTAGTCTCTCAACTTATCCAATTTGTCCATATAGCTTAGATAGGGGGATGAATCAATCCTTATGATGAAGTGTGATGATCTGCATTAGAATGTGTTCAAGCGCCTTGTTCATGTCTTCAAGTTATCTCTAGATGTGTGGCTTGTGAAGAATTAGCCAAGAACATAGTATCATATTTCTCATACAACAAGTTGCATACTATTCTCTACATGGTCTAGCATCAAGGATGGTGCAAAAGAGAACTTCTGCCAATGAATGTTGAACACTTTTCCCAATAATCCTCTTATGATCTCCAATAGTGAAGCACAAAGGAAATTTGTTTTTCACCATCTACTTAGCAAGGCCAATAAAATGTGTCTTTGAATGCTCATGTAGAAAAGCACCATCAATTGGTTCTAGTGCAAAAGTGTTGGGTAACAACAATAAGAAACCTATAACCATATTCTAATGACCAAGCATATCAAGTATAGTAATGCAATATCATCCATTTAATAACTCCACCATTAATAAGTAGTTTATTCATTTTTTTAAAAATGAAGGGTAGAGTTATTAATATGAATAAAAACGTGATAATAATAAAATGGATGAATTACAATGAATGTTTGTGTAGACACAATATAAATTCAAGTCCAATTAACACAGAAATTCAAACCGTGATTTGGTCTAAAGCTCACACACGTGGTTTTATTAGAAGTGCCAAAGAAACAATCAATGAAGACATTATTGACAATCAATCCAAGGATTTCAAAAATTCAAGGGATTTCCCCCAACTTAATTTCATACTGCAAAAGCATGAGGGCATTAGAATAATACAAAGAGGCAAGAAAGACAGTGACATATTTAATAATACCTTGAGCCTTGTTTGATGAATGATCATCCATTGTAGCATGTTTGGTATGGTCATTAATGCATTCAAACCCATCTGGTTGTGCTTAATCATAAAATCAATTACTTGTGAACCTAAATCAATAAGTATGTGAGAAATACGTATTTTGACCATAAACCTCCAAAGATCTAGATGTCTGAGTATACGAACATTAAATAATAGATTTTGTAGGCTTTCATTTTTCGTTTCACACAATTCTTAAATAATTAATGTGCATAGTTCAATATTTGCATGATGAATTTCAACACATACATTTATGAGTTCAATGGTCAAATTAGACTCAAATTGAAGTATTTCTTCATGTGTTAATTCTCTCTAAAGGTTGTGATTTGCTAAGTATGTAAGAAGAACCATGTTGAGTATCGTTATATTGATCATAGTGTTCTTCTAATTCAATTACACAAAAATCACATCCTGTAGTTGTATTGGCAGATTTTAATTTAGATGCACCAATTTCAAGCATGTTAATGGAATGCAAAGGGACTCTTGAAATCTCATTATTATATGTAGTTTGAACCACTGTATTAGGTAATAATTTTCTAGGCATTATAGTTGCCCTTGGTGGATATGTTGAAGTAGATGGTTGATTGTATGAATGGGATAATGAAAATGGTAAAAGTTGTGGATATAGAGTAGATGGTAATAGATGAGATGGATATGGTGGAGATGATAATATATGTGATGGGTATTGTGGTTGTTGTGAGTATTTATTTTTCCATTCTTAGTAGTATGGGAACTGTTGAAATTCACCATACATACTATTACATCCCCAACTTATGATTTAGCTTAATCTTACTTTTGTGTGGTAATCAGGATGATTAACCATAGTTTAATGATTAGATGTTTGTGGAAAATACCTGATTTAATCATTGATTATGTAGATACTGACTAATGTTAGTTAGACATGAGATTACATATTGATATGATTATTTAATTATTATGATTTACGAATCAAATGATGATACACTAATCATGGTTTTATGATGGTGAGTGTGATCAGGAAAAAAATAATCTTCCTTCAAAGACGGAAGGAGAATATCATCCGGGAGAAAGAGATAGATGTTTGGATAAAGGTCGGATTGTCATTTGAGTATTAAATTTTATCCTTAAGAATCCTTGCTAGTTAGAGTGAGTTGTGTCTCTCCTTGTTAGTCATTTTCATTTCTTTGTCAGTTGATAACTTGATCTTCCTCGTCATTTTATACGTTGTTTTGACTTAATGATGTTCACAGAACATCTATTTGAGTCATCTGACTATCTCATCAAGTTGTCGAGAACTCCCTTGATTCCTTATTCTTTTTCGTATTAAGATTTGTGATTATTGTATCTTTTATATTTTAATTATGGTTGTCATGGTTCTGTAAGGGGGAGTGGTACTTAACCCCAAAATCATATATAAATGATGTACCATCCTTTAAATGATGTTAACTTTGGATAACATCATGGTTATTTGATAACCCTTATTTTCATATATAAGGGGAATTTATATGTGTTGTAATGGTTGTAACCTCCTTAGAGATCGATGACATTGGTATCCTCATTATATATTAATAACAGTATATTATCCCTGTATAGTTGTTGGCACTCGGCCAACCACCACCCACGAAGAGTGGGGAGAGAGTGGAGGCTGAATGATAGCCAAGTTGGAGCTCCTTTCATGGACCCACTCAATGATGGACTATGTGGATCTTTGCATCCCACGAGGTGGCAAACTCAGGATACATGCAAAGAATTGTGTAAGCATGCAAACAGAAAGTTATCGGTGATACCATTTGAGGAGGACTATTCTTCAATGTATTCTTTTTTGTGTGGGTCACAGAAAAGGAAAGAGGATTCCCATTAGAGTGTCTAACCAAAAGCACTACTACAACAGTAGCATGGAGAGCAAGAGAGCTCGACCTTTGTGCATATTTTAAAGCTATTCAACAACAGCCATACATGACTATGATTACTCAAACAGGTATGAAAACCTTGAGGGATAATGAATTGCATTCAATGGTGTGTGTGTGTGTGTATATATATATATATTAACACAAAGAATGTCGACTGTGTCAACTTATAACTATCATAAGCTATCGTTAATTGGCCTGTGAGGCCGCATATGTCTTTAATGTTTATTTATGTGACATTAGTGTGGATTTAAACTGTTATCAAAGGCTCATGAGGCCGCAAATGCCTTCTTTATGATATCTTATGAAACCTTTATGTCATGGTGTCGCTCAGCCAACTTGGAGGCCGTAGTCCATGCAAGCTGTGCATGCAAGACTATCGTATGTCGTTGGCAAGATTTAAACTATCTTTTATGCCTTGAAACTTCTCTATTATTGTTTCATTATGACTATTTAAGAGCTCGGGAGGGCATCAAAAAATTATAATTGTTGAAGAGCCTGGAAGGGCATGGATGTATAATGATTGTGTGAGAGCTCGCGAGGGTATCTGCACATGATACATGTGCTATAGTGCCATGTATTTGATAATGATAATGGCTAGAGCCGTATAAGAATAATGACCACCCTATTGACAGTGGTAAACCTTGCTATGTGTTGTGTGCACTTAACATATTTATATATCAAACTCAAAGTCAACTTATAATAGTCCTCGACTATTTAGAATTAATAATATGATAATCTTGGTGCATGTTATGCATCCAAATGATTTAATGACTCCTCGGTGAAGTAGGAGGGTTTAACATAAGGTAAATTGTTTTGTTTCCTTGTTAGCAGTAAATGCATGTCATGTTTCCTTTGGATAAGTTATTCTTCCTTCAAACTTACTTTATTAATAGAGCTAACCCTATGCCATTATGAACTCTTGAGTTTAAAAGAAAATGAATGCCATCTTCTTGCAAATGGAAATACTTGTTAAAACAAAGTATTTGGTATCAGAAATTCACATAAATTCCTTGAGATAAAACATTTTCTAGATGATATGAAATGAGAGTATACCTTGGGATAAGGAAAACAATGTAATCATCACTTGGGTAAGGTCGTGAGTCAAAACCATGATTAAACTTATGTCATTATGAAAGTACGAGAATAGAGGGATGTAGAGTCACAAGTTCCCTATTGCACAAGCAACAAGACATTTTTGTATGCACTCCCAAGACAAGAGTCGAATGTCCAAGGAATGGACTAATAATGTATTGAAAGTATTTATCCAAGACCGTGAAAGGTCAAATTATGAATATTGTAGGATGAGACAGCTTCTAAGTCAAGTCGAGGTGGTGGACATACGACTACGTTCATTGCGAAACATACATATATGTAAAACTTTAGCCAAAGTAATGCATCCATCTCTGTGTGCATTAGTCGGTCCATAGTGCTCCAAATGGCATAATGTCTCTAGTAGTGTCATACATAGTTAGAGTGGATCTATAGTTGTGTGATCGTGATACATTATGAAGGACACAACACCAGATACTCAGATGGAAAACCTAATAGTTCCTTATATCTATACCTTCTGTCAAGGGTAGGGCCACTTCTAGGTAGGAAGTTGTGTGGGGGAACGTTGGTATGTGGTTGTAGTAAAATCACTCGGATGATGCTCTCCTTCCCAAGCAGAAGACAAGCTGAAGCTTATGAAGATAGATGTCAAAGATCCAGATGCAGTGCTTTTCTTTATATGACTTGATATTTAGTTATTATGTATATTTCTACATTTGATGCCTTGAGCATAGGTTTGTACATGTGTAGTGAAGATCATTCACTAATGAAGTATCATTGGATATTGTAATTCTAGGTTTTGTTATGTTCTGGAAAAGAATAACATGCTTAATTTTTATGATGATATTAATTCACTTTTGTTTAACTATGATTATGTTAATCATGATGTATTCTTACTCTTAGTTAAGATGGATAATTATGGTTATTTTTGGGTAATGTGAGATAGCATGTTACATATGGTATCAGAGCTACCAGGTTCAATACATGGACCTATGTGCTCACTACATAATGATTATCTTTATCCAACATTTAACAGTTCCTAATGTTTGGATGTTCTTATACCAGAATGGTAAGAATAAGAATGACACCCAGAAACAAGGTAACAAGAAATTACCTATGTTACCTTAAGGCCTTGAGGGAGTGAGCCTCAAGAATGAAATGCCTTGAACAAACTGGTTGCTTGGTAGGCACATGGTTGGCTGATGATGAGACCTCTGCTGATGCTGTTAAGCGCATCAAGGAGGAGTTGAGGAAAGTAGTTAGGATTACTACTCCTAACTCTGAAAAGGAATCAGTGGAACCCTCTACACCTAAGAACCAGTCATGGAAAGTAATCCTAAGGATTCTGATGTTAATAAGGAGGTTGTGGATGAGTACCTACGAGTACGTCCACCTCCTAAAACTAACTTGATAAATCTCAAGGATGAGAAATGAACATGGGAAGGTATCCCAATTTGATAATGACTTGTAGTAGCAAGATGTAAAAAAAAAATTGTAAATTTTGGATTAGATTATATGTAATCCAATGAAAACTATGTTGGCAACATAGTCAAGGGACACTGCTGATTGGGTAATTTTGTCATTGATGGCAACAAGGCAAACAAAGTATGATGGAGCTAAGGATGATTGGGAACTCAACTTGGAATAGCCTGTATACAAGGTTCTGGTCCGGACACAAAAGACTAAGGCAGATTGGCTAAGTACTGACAACACAGAGTTATTAGCAGAGACTCAAGTGGTATTCCTCCACAATTGATGGTCAAGGTATGCAGTTCAGATATGTTATTCAGGATTGTCTGGAGATACTATGTTCAAGATTACAAGTCCCGATGACTTTAGAAAGTTAATTAGTGATTGGTCTAAGTTCGGGTGAACTCAATTAAGTCAGGAACAATGCATGAGTATTTTGGTCCGCATTTCTCCGCAAGTGATTGTATTAGTATGCAGTTTTGAGGCAATATGGATAGGTGTCAGAAGCATACAATTGATGAGTTACATAATCTGAAGTGATCTGGAAGATTGTCTACAAAACTCCAAGTTCTGGTAGTTGGTTTGCTCGTACTTCACAAGGCAAAAGAGTTAGTTCTAAGTTCTGTATTTCACCACATAAGGACTCCATGACCTGCGGATTGGTAAGATATGATCTATGAGGTATGAGGAATGGTTGATGTGATTCTTTGAGTCTCATTTGGTCCACAATAAGAATTTTGGTGTGACAATTGATTAGGTCAAGCATGTTCTGAAGAGACAATCCGACAAGCAGTTAGATCTTTATGTGGAGAAGGTATATTGTTTGAATAATAAATCTAAGCAGCTATATGTGTGGTGCTGACTTGTATGAAGATTATACAATGATTGTTTGGATCCGCATTATTGTTTGTACACATGATCAAGCTGACAAGGTAGATTACATTGCATACACGCTTCATGTTTGGCTTGCCGACATGATTATGAAATGAATCTTGTTGCAGATATAAATACTCGATGGATTGCGATGTAGAAGTGGTGTGTTGTGCAAATTTGAAGTGTGAAGGATTATAAATAGAGTGCAGAGTAGAGAAAGAAAAATAGAGAACATGTAGTTGAGTTGAGAAGTAGGGCAGAATAGATGAAGACCTTTGAATCTGTATATTGAGCCTTCAATGGAACTGTGATCCAACATATGTTAGATGCATCTATAGTAGTTCAGCTTTTGGCAGTGAACCAATCTTTCTTCTATTTTCTTTTCTCTTGGTAGTGAGCCTTTGTGCAGTGAGCAATTCTTCATAGGGTAGTGAGCCTTCTTGTAATTCAGTATTGAGCTATCATAATATATTGTGAGCTAACACTCACCGTGGTTTTTCCCTTTTTAGGTTTTCCACATAAAAATCTTGGTGTCTATGTTTTATGTCTTTATGGTTATTGTTCTTAGGTTTGTTTTGTTTTCATGTTATTAATTTTGGAAATTGGATTAATAAACAAGTTAAGAAGTGGTTTTGTGGAATACTAATTCACCCCCCCTCTCAATATTCCTTACTTTCAACAAACTATAATGCATTTGAAAATTCTGGCAAATATTTCCTTTCTTGTTAAAGATTACATGAATGAGAATAGATTTATATTATGAATGGATTCAATGATATGGAAAATTAATCCATGATTAATCTGTAAACTTCAGGAGAAGTAGACTGCAGCATGGTTCAGCTAAGAACTAGGATGGGAGATAGCCAGGATGAAGGGCACCCTTCAGACCACTCCGAATCTAAACTTGACCAGATCTTCACTATGCTTCAAGAGACGAGAGCGAGAGTTGGGACTCTCAAGTAGGAGGTCAAGGGTCGGCAAGGACCCAGGCGGGAAGCCTATTATGGGGGCGATGACGAGGCACATCATAATGACACCACCCAAAGTGAGCACGGAGAGAATAACTCTGAGGCTAGACAAGAAGAGGATAGAAGAAGCCATATGGCTTTGGAATTATCTCAGGACATGAAAAAGGTTATGCCTCCCAAGTTCGATGGGTTTGTAAGCAGATATGTCATGGAGGCATGGCTTACGAAGATGGAAAAGTATTTCAAAATAAGAAATTATACTGAGATCACCAAAGCGGTATGGGGAGCATACCAGTTGGCGGGTGAAGCATCCACATGGTGGATGAACAAAAAGATGGAGTTAGGCTTGAGATCTACAAGTCTAACCTGGGACAGGTTCGTGGAATTTTTTAGGCAAAGATGGTTACCTCAATTGTTCTATGATCAAAAGCTTATAGATTTCTAGAATCTGAGATAGGGAGATCTAACTGTGAACGAATACTGGGAAAAGTTCACTCACCTACTTAAGTATGTGCCGCAATACCAACAGGATGAGAGATTTCACATCCAAAAGTTTATAATGGGATTGAACACCCAGATTGGGGGTGAGGTTGATGTGCATGGTCCTACTTCAGTGGGCTAGGTCTATGAGAAGGCCATCAAACAGGAACAAAAATTGAAAGCTATGTCTGCTTACAGGGAAAGGAACTAAAAGAGATGAAATTGGTCCCAATCCTCTCAATCTTCTAAGAAAAGGGGGAACAAGCAGGATTTTACTAATAAAAATGATAAAGGGGCCAAGAATAAGAAAACTGAGTCCAAGGGGGAGAAGAAGGGAATAATAACTCCAAGAAAATTTGAGACAATTCTAGGAAACCTTAGGAGAGGTGAGGACCTGTGGGAGGGTGCTATACATGTGGCGGAGATCATTACGCCAACTAGTGTCCTAACAAGATGCAGAGAGCACAGCCACGAGGAAACCCTTTGTCCTCTCAGTAAGCGGCATTCTAGCAATGTATACATGCAGCCTTAGACAATAGACGGGCCGAATACCAAATTACTTCCATTGAAACTACATGTATTTTATCTGGTCTTCCAATTTCAGTTTTGATAGATACTAGTGCTACCGAATGTTTTGTTTGCCCAAAAATTTTAAGCAAAATTTCTAGAAAGGCTGGATACATAGAAAATACTTGGTCAATGTGCAAATCAAACCAAGGCTTAGCTAGAGCAATGCTTGTTTGAGGCTAAGGTTGAACTTCCAAATTTCTCCACTAAAGTGAACCTTTATGTAGCCCTACTAGGCTCATACAATCTTATCCTTGGGATAAACTGGTTATGGAGACATCGAGACAAAGTGGATTCTTATGCCAAAACAATAGAATGTTTAGATGACTTAGGGAAAAAGTCTTTCTACAAGGGAACCCTAGCGAAGTCAAACTAAGACAAATTTCTACCCTACAAATGAAAAGAGCTCAAAGAAAAGGATGCCAATTGTTTGTTGTCAAGATGGAAAAACTAAATAGATTTGTGGAAACCAATTTCCAAGATGATTTAATGTTTTATGAATCTCATAAACTCAATGGAGTTGGGAAGAGGGAGCCTATAGATCAAGAGAGATCAAATATGGACCGGTACCCTTTTCTTAGAGATTTTGAGGATGTATTTCTGGATGAGCTATCGGGATTACCTCCTGAAAGAGCTTTTGATTTCTCCATAGATATAATTCCAGGATCGGAACCTATATCTAAAGCTCCATATAGAATGACTACTACAGAACTAATGGAGCTAAAGGCTCAATTGTAGGAATTGTTGGATAAAGTACTGATTAGACCCAGTGTGTCACCCTGGGGAGCACCAGTAATATTTGTGAAAAAGAAAGATGGTACCTTACAGTTATGCATAGATTACTGCATGTTGAATAAAGCAACAATTAAGAATAAATACCCATTGCCCTGCATTGATGATCTTTTTGATCAAATGAGAGGAGCAACTATATTTTCCAAGATCAATTTTTGGTCTGGATATCACTAGTTGAAGTTAAAGGATGAGGACATCCATAAAATAGCTTTCAGAACAAGGTATGGGCATTATGAGTTTATTGTCCTGCCTTTTGGGGTAACAAACGCACTTGCTGCATTTATGAATTTAATGAACAACGTGTTCAGGGACTGTTTGGACAAGTTTGTCCTAGTTTTCCTTGATGACATCCTAATCTACCCTAAGAATAAGGAAGAGCACCTACAACATTTAAGGATTATTCTCTAGAGGTTGAAAGAGCATAAACTATATGGCAAGCTCTCTAAGTGTACTTTCTTTCAAAAGGAAGTACAGTATTTGGGCCACATAATTTTAGCTAAGGGAATAGTTGTGGACCCAGCTAAGATTAAGGCTATCTTGGAATGGCAGGTACCAAGGAATGTACATGAGGTCCGAAGTTTCATGGGTCTTGCAGGTTACTACAAGAAATTTGTGAAAAACTTTTCAAAAATTGCTTACCCTATAACTTACTTGCAAAGAAAAGGCAAGAGATTTCAGTGGTCAATTAAGTGGCAGGAGGCCTTTAACCAATTGAAGGAAAAATTGACTTTACCACCAATCTTGAAAGTACCTGACCTAGAGGGTCAATTTGTAGTCATTACCAATGCCTCGGGGGAAGGCTTAGGTGGTGTACTAGTCCAGGATGGACAAGTCATTGCATATAAATCCCAAAAATTAAAAACTTATGAACAAAACTATGCCCCTCATGATTTGGAGTTGGTAGCATTCATTCATGCATGTTGCAAATGTGGAGACACTACTTGCTCAGAAAACCCTTTGAGTTGAAAACAGACCATCAAGGGCTCAAATATATGTTCACTCAACCGCATCTAAATGCTTGTCAAAGAAGATGGTTGGAGTTCATCTCGAATTATGATTTTGAGATTAAATATATTCAAGGAAAGGAAAACCGGGTGGCAAATGCCTTGAGTAGGAGAAGACATATCTTCTTAATGATCTCCATACACACTGATTTTAAGAATCAAGTACCACAAAAGTCTAAGGGAGATGAGTTTTACGAGTAGGTAAAACATGCCCTTTTAGAAAACCCCCAGAATCAAAAATATGATGGATTTTACCTTGAACCATATGGGTTATTAAGGTACAAAGGAAGGATGCATGTACCTAACTCTATGGAGTTAAGGAATATGGTGTGGCTGGAGGTTCATTCTGTACCATATTCGGGATATCCTGGAGTAACAAAGTTACTTGTCGATGTGAAACCCTTATATTTCTAGAAAGGAATGAAGAGGGATGCTGCAAGTTTTGTAGCTACATGTATAGAATGCCAAAGGGTAAAGGCGAAACACCATCACCCGGCAAGACTTTTATACCCTCATGAAATTCCAGAATGGAAATGGAAAATCATAAGCATGGACTTTGTGCAAGGACTTCCTATGTCAAGGAATAGGCACAATGCTATTTTGGTTGTGGTGGATAGACTCACCAAAGCCGCTCATTTTATACCCAGGAACTTGACAGATGGGGCACCCATCATAGCCCACAAATTTGTTCAAGAGATTTTCATATTACATGGCATTCCTAAGAAGATTATCTCAGATAGAGATGCTTGGATGACATCAAGGTTTTGGCAAAGCTTGTTTTCTTCACTTGGAACCCAGTTGAACATAAGCTCTGGTTATCATCCTGAGATGAATGGTCAAACTGAAAGGGTAAACCAAGTACTAGAGGATTTATTGAGGACGTATTGCATGGACCAACAATACAAATGGGAAGATTATCTCCCTTTGGTGGAATTCACCTATAATAATTCATATCATTCTTCTATTAAGATGGCTCCATTTGAAGCATTATATGGAAGAAAGTGTTGAACCCCTATAAGCTGGGACAAGCTAGAAGATAGGGTTAGCCTTGGTCTAGAAATGTTGTCAAAAATGGAAGAGCAAGTCCATCTAATTAAGAAAAGGCTAGTGGAAGCCAATGATAGGCAGAAGAGTTATGTGGATGCTAAGCGCATCAAAAGGCATTTCTCAGTGGGATAAAATGTCCATTTAAGGGTAAAACCTCAAAAGAGCTCCATTAAGTTTGGGAAAACATCTAAACTGGCTCCTAGATACATGGGTCCCTTCAAAGTTCTTGAAGAGATCAACCCAGTCGCATACAGAATTACTCTACCGCTAGCTCTTGCCATGATGCATAATGTTTTCCATGTTTTTTATTTGAAGAAGTTTAATGCAAGAGATAATCATATCCCTATTCTTGATTGAAATGCTATATAGGTGAAGGACCCAGGGGTGGTAGTGATTGAGCCCATCAAGGTGCTTGAAACATGTAAGTTGTTGGTGCCTGCATGAGCAGTCAGGTTTCAAGCATCTAGCAACAGGCACCTTCCCAAAAAATCCAAAAATCTCTAAGTATTCGGACCTCCTCAGCATGTTTCAGTGTCAGCATCATATTCTCTTAGGAGGGGGTCGTCATCATCATCATGTTTCTGTCAGCCAGATATTTCATCGGGGTCATCATGTTTCCAAATATCAGTCATTTTTATTATGATCACCCTGATGTCAATGCTGCGAGTTTCAACAGTGCGGCTCGATATTCTTGCGGGGGGTGATATTTCCAAATATCTGGTCATCTTACAAATCCCCCGATATTTGCAAATATGACGATGACATCATCCGGATATGACGGCGACATCATCAGGATGTTCATCGACCAGACATGTGGTATCGGCAAAGTAGGAGGGTCTTCCTCTGATGTATCGAGTTGTGCCAATGAAGTTGGATATCAGGGTGATATATCTTGGCGGGAGAGTCTCATACGCGTAGTATGCTGCATTTCCCGAGGGTTGCAAGTAGGTGGACATTAATGGCGGTTGTTGCAGAGGTATGGGCAATGGCGTGGATGGTTAGACACCCGATTGATGATGTGGATCCCTAGACAACGGTGCATGGCTCGAGGCCAACCACCTTGTCTCTGCCTCTGCCTGTTGGTGGATGATTTTGAGTGCCATTTCTCATGATGCATTGAATCTAGTGATTTTTTGATTTGCCTTGTAATTAATTTTGCTGAGTACACAGTCCTAGTATAAAAAGCCAAACTGTGTCACTCATTGTTGGTTGTTAAAGACTTGGGCAAATTTTGGGGGAAAAATAACGAAAGACAGAGCATTTCCTGTCGGCTTGATCTCATTTTGGAGTTTGTGTTGCATCTGTGATGTATCTTGCACATATGTTCAGTTTCAGTGTTAATGTTATATGAAAAATGCATTGTTGCATGTATTTGTCTGTTTGTCTCCATTTGTTGCATGCAATTTCTTCTTTTGAATTTGGTTGCTAAGGGTTACATAGATTCAGGGATACAAGCTTCTTTATTGCATGTTTGATCTTTTGACTTCCATTCAAGGAGTGGATTAAATTTGTCTTAGGTTAAATCTAAAGAAGAATGTATGTCAATTGGGATGTTTGTAAGTATGAACAGTTAAATACCCATCCTTGGGTGATGTTTGTAAGGCAAGCATCAGTCCTAACCCCTTGAAACTCGAATGCCAGTTGCAAGCCATCCTCATGTATATGTCTAGTTGACTCCTTGCCCTGAGATAGGCACCGGTCTGTTCTTGTGAAGTAGTTATGATCCAAAACCCCTGTCTTGCATCCAAACCATCAAAATCATCCATTCATATTTCCAACCTGTTAGTTGTAGGAGTAGCAGGAAACCCCTACATACTCTCATACCTGACCAGACACATATGTCCAAGAACGTTGCCAACCTTGTGATTTATCACACAAATCTTGGGCCACACATGAGAGTATTCTACCTGTTGCTGTCAAGCTAAATCATTCTGTCATTGAGCTAATCAAGGTCACATCTTAAAGTTATAGGGACACCCCCCTTGGTGCGGCAGAACCAGAAGTGAAGGGGAGGAGCTCACGCAACCTCCTGTATTTAGTTGGCTGAATCTGCCTGTGCATTAGAACTAGCAAACCCTAATGCTGATTCAGAAGAAAAACCAACATAAGCTACGCTTACATAACAAGGAGATAACTCAATGCAAGGTCTAGTGGGACCAGTATGTAGAGGAAACTGCCACCTGGGATAACTATGAGGATATTCATGTGAGATTTCCCCATCTCTTTTGAAAAACTTTTTATTATGCTCACAAACCACTTTTCTTATTATGTTGGTTGACTCTTAAGACATTTAATCATCAGGAATGATGATTCTTATGGGGGGAGATGCTACATCCCCAACTTAAGATTTAGCTTAATCTTACTTTTGTGTGGTAATCAGGATAATTAACCATAGTTTAATGATTAGATGTTTGTGGAAAATATCTAATTTAATCATTGATTATGTGGATACTAACTAATGTTAAACATGAGATTACATATTGATATGATTATTTAATTATTATGATTTACGAATCAAATGATGATACACTAATCATGGTTTTATGATGGTGAGTGTGATCAAGAAAAAAATAATCTTCCTTTGAAGAAGAAAGGAGAGTATCATCCGGGAGGAAGAGATAGATGTTTGGAAAAAGCTCAGATTGCCATCTGAGTATCAAATTTTGTCCTTAAGAATCCTTGCCAGTTAGAATGAGTTGCATCTCTCCTTGTTAGTCATTTTCATTTCTATGTCGGTTGACAACTTGATCTTCCTCGGCACCGTCTACGTTGTTTTGACTTAATGATGTTCACAGAACGTCTATTTGAGTCGTTTGACTATCTCGTCAAGCTGTCAAGAACTCCCTTGATTCCTTATTCTTTTATATTTTATTTATGGTTGTCATGGTCATGTAAGGGGGAGTGGCAATCGACCCCAAAATCATATAAATGATGTGCCATCTTTTTAATGATGTTAACTTTGGATAACATCATGGTTATTTGATAACCCTTATTTTCATATATAAGGGGAATTTATATGTGTTGTAATGGTTGTAACCTCCTTAGAGGTCGATCACATTGGTATCCTCATTATATATTAATAATAGTATATTATCCATGTATAGATGTTGGCACTCGGCCAGCCACCACCCACGAGGAGTGGGGAGAGAGAGTGGAGGTTGAATGATAGCCAAGTTGTAGCCCCTTTCGCGGACTCGCTCGATGATGGGTTGTGTGGATATTTGGATGCTGCAAGGTGGCGAACTCAAGATACATGCAAAGAATTGTGTAAGCATGCAAAAAGAAAGGTAATGGTGATACCATTCGGGGAAGATTATTCTTCAGTGTGTTCTTTTTGGTGTGGGTCACGAAAAAGGAAAGAGGGATCCCATTAGTGTTTAAGCAGAAGCAATGCTACATCAATAGCGTGGAGAGAAAGAGAGCTTGACCTTTGGGCATATTTTAAATCTATTCAACAGTAGCCATACACGACTGTGATTACTCATATAGGTATGAAAACCTTGAGGGATAACGAATTGCATTCAATGGTGTATTGATATATCTCTTTGTTAACACAAAGAACGTCAATTGTGTCAACTTATAACTATCATAAGCTATTGTTAATTGGCTTGTGAGGTCGCATATGAATTTAATGTTTATTTCTGTGACATTAGTGTGGATTTAAACTGTTATCAAAGGCTCATGAGGCCCAAATGCCTTCTTTATGATATCTTATGAAACCTTTATGTCATGGTGTCGCTCGACCAACTTGGAGGTCGTAGTCCATGCAAGTTGTGCATGCAAGACTATCGTATGCCATTAGCAAGATTTAAACTATCTTTTATGCCTTGAAACTTCTTTGTTAATGTTTCATTATGGCTATTTAAGAGCCCGGGAGGGCATCGAAATATCATAATTGTTGAAAATCCCGGAAGGGCATGGATGTATAATGATTGTGTGAGAGCCCACGAGGGTATCTACACATGATACCTGTGCTATCGTGCCATGTATTTGATAATGAAAATGGCCAAAGCCATATAAGAATAATGACCCACCTGTTAACAATGGTAAACCTTGGTATGTGTCGTGTGAACTTAACATATTTATATATCAAACTCAAAGTCAACTTATAACAGTCCTCAACTATTTAGTATTGATAATACGATAATCTTGGTGCATGTTATGCATGCAAATGATTTAATGACTCCTCGGTGAAGTAGGAGGGTTTAACATAAGGTAAATTGTTTTGTTTCCTTGGCAGCGATGAATGCATGTCATGTTTCCTTTGGAGAAGTTATTCTTCCTTGACACTTATTTTATTATAAGAGCTAACCCTATGCCATTATGAACTCTTGAGTTTAAAAGCAAATGAATGCCATCTTCTTGCGAATGACAATACTTGTTAAAACAAAGTATTTGGTATCAAAAATTCATGTAAATTCCTTGAGATAAAACCTTTTTAGTGGAATCGACACATTGGACCATTGAAAGTACCCTTCTAGATGATATGAAATGAGAGTATACCTTGGGATAAGGCAAACAATGTAATCATCACTCGGGTAAGGTCACGAGTCGAAAACATGATTAAACTTATGTCATTATGAAAGTATGGGAATAGAGTGACGTGGAGTCACAGGTTCCCTATTGCACAAGCAACGAGACATTTTCGAATGTGCTCCCAAGATAGGAGTCAAACATCCAAGGAATGGACTAATAATGTATTGAAATTATTTATCCAGATCGTGAAAGGTCAAACTATGAATACTGTAGGATGAGACAGCTTCTAAGTCGAGTCAAGGTGGTGGACATATGACTACATTCATTGCAAAACGTACATGTATGTAAAACTTTGGCCAAAGTAATACATCCACCTCTGTGTGCATTAATCGATCCATAGTGCTCCAGATGGCATAATGTCTCCAGTAGTGTCATACATATTTAGAGTGGATCTATAGTTCTGTGACCTTGAGACATTATAAAGGACACAACACCAGATACTCAGATGGAAAACCTAACAGTTCCTTATATCTATACCTTCCATGAAGGGTAGGGCCACTTCTAGGTAAGAAGTTGTGTGGAGGACTGCTAGTTTGTGGTTGGAGGAAAAGCACTCAAATGATGCTCTCCTTCCCAAGCAGAAGACAAGTCGAGGCTTATGAAGACAGATGTCAAAGATCCAGATGTAGTGTTTTTCTTTATATGACTTGATAGTCAGTTATTATGTATATTTCTACATTTGATGCTTTGAACATAGCTTTGTACATGTGTAGTGAAGATCATTCACTAATGAGGTATCATTGGATATTATAATTCTAAGTTTTATTATGTTCCAAAAAAGAATAACATGCTTAATCTTTATGATGATATTAATTCACTTTTGTTTAACTATGATTATGTTAATCATGATGTATTCTTACTCTTAGTTAAGATGGATAATTATGGTTATTTTTGGGTAATGTGAGATAGCATGTTACACATACTAGATGGAAAAGCATTTTATGAAGAAGCATGTTGTCTTTCTAATCCAATAGAATTATAAGACATGTTAAAATCATTAAGCATACCTGGATCTTCCCAATTTGATGTGTGAAGTTGTCCTTGCGTTACAAAGAAGACTTGTTCACTTCCACCTTTGTTTCTTGAGGCTCACTTACGACTTGTGTCTCCTTCACCATGTCCTCTTGAACAACTTGGCATGTGCACTTAGCTTCTTTCTTGCAACAATCAAAACAACAAATAGTTAAATCTTCATCTATGATTTCCTTTTCAAAAATCCATTGTCCTAAAAATTCATCAATTATTTGTTCTTGCTTAGTTAAAGAAATAACATTTGTAGATGCTTGTGACAATGGTAATGGAAGATCATGATAAGCTAAGTTGCATTCGTTAGGTAGACGGGAAATAAAAACATCACTTTGTGTTAGCGTGATTTCCTCACCAATTTCTTCTTTGGTTTTTAAATTTGAAAGCAAGGGTCTAGAGGTGGCAGCCCCCAGTGGGGTCAAGGGGTAGCACCCCTTGCAGGGTCCTGAGGAAGCACCCTGTGCGTGTTCCACACATTTTCCTTCTTCTGTGACCTTCAAATTCTTCATTTTTGAAGCATTTGTCTCTCAAAATTGATGTGTTTGAACTACCTTGAAAATGCAACATTTTTTTATGTTCGTTGTGTTGTTTCTTCAAAATTACTTATTTCTATCAATTAACTCAACAACTGGTGTGAATATAAATGATCTTATCTTCTAAGATCTACCTACAAACTCAAACCATGCATCTATATGATTTAAAACAACGCAAATTAGGATTACTCACCTAGGCAAGGCCAACAATTGTGTGAGCTTTCTTCCTAATGCATTGGTCCTAACTCACCTCACCAAGCTAACAGGCCTTTAACATCTTTCCCCGGCAACGGCACCAAAATGATAGGCCAAAACTAGGGTAGATAATGAAAAAGATTTAATATTTAATAACTAAATTCAGTTTGGTCTAAGTGTCAATCTAAGGGCGTAAACTTGCAAAAGATGTCATGGCTATATGTACAAGGGTTGTAGGTAGTGAGGTGAATATAAATGAAATGCACTTCTAACTTCAATCAACTTCCTAAGTGGAAATCAAACTTAATGTTTCTATTTTACTTCTGCAACATGAACTGTTACAAGAACAACAGCAGTTTGTAACAGTCAATAAGTCCAGAACTTAAAATGTTCAGATTTGAAAATTACAGTGCAATATAAAGCAGAAACTGTAGTTAATAGAAATAACTTAAAGTTTCATTTAGCATCACAATCGTACGGTTCCTAGTTAAATCATAAACAACAAATGGCAAACAACACGTGAATAATGTGTAAACAGATTCAATCAAAGAAGAAACGAAACACACATTATTGAAACAATAAAATTATAGAAATCACTGGCATTCCAAGAAGTGGGCCCTGCCTCCTCAGTCTGCCAGGTGATGAAATAAAGAAAGCTCTTCTATGATGGTTCTATCACATGAGAAGTTTGATCTATTTACCAAAAACTTGATACAAAGTCCACTCTCCTTATTCTCATGCCACACCTTCTTCTTCCTTTTCTGCGCCATATTACATTGCCTTTATATAAGGCGTGTAACTATTTCTATGCCATTCATTACATTATTAGATCCCCATAATTTTCTGCATAATAATCTCTCGTCCTTTACTGATTTCTCATCATTCCTTTTAGTGTGTGGATGAAAAACCACCCATGAACATAGGCCATGTAGGTACAACAGCAACTTGGAGTAGATATCTTATTTAATCTTTGCAATTAAATATTATAACTAATATATCAATTAGTTAATATAATATGGCAATTTATTATTTTGGCTCGTAGCCATTACAAGATATTAAAATATGGCTGAAGTAGGAATTGTTTATTAGCTGGAATTATTTTATGTGTAATGTGTAATGTAATCTCTTCCCCAATATCATGTTATATGATATATTTTCCAAAGATAAAATAACAATGCTTATTAGTAAAGACAATCAATAATTAATTTTCATATTTTTATCCCAAAACTATATTAGATACCACTTATATATTTAATCATATGCAACATAAAAGTGGTAAAAGGATATGGTATGATATGAAAATGGAATATGAGAATGGGTATGAAGGCATATGAAAGAGGCTAAAATATGGAATGAAATGGGATGTAAATGGCTCTCATCAGGCACACATGCCAAACAAATACATACAAGAGTATATGTAGCTCACTCATGCCAACATGAGCTTTTAAAAAGATTGTCAAACGCATTCATGCATAAGGGTTTTTCACTCCATTAATGCACACAATCAATATATGTAAAGAGAATCTAGCATGCATTCACAAAGGTTCCCTCACCATCCATGCACACAAACCAATGCATGATTAAATACCAACAAACATACATGTACGGGGTAAACAAATCATCAACATACACGAATGTTCTCCACATGTTGGATACAAAATCTGATGATAGGATAGGATGAGATCCTAGAAGTAAGCCAAGGAGTGTTAATACACTAGCATGATGGCTATGTAGAAAGTTAAATAGAGATCCTACCTCGCATGTGGTTACTCAATGACATTCATCAACTCAATGAGTTGTGAAATGCCCTTTCCATCTAAGTCACAAATCCTTTTGACATCTAGACCTTGGTGGAGATTTGTCTTAATTAATCACATGTTTTATTTATCCCAATGTGTTTATGTTTTCAATTGTTTAAACTCTCAACTAGCTCTATCCATTAAATTCCTTTTGAATCCGAACAAATGGTGAGAGACCACTCATTCCTTGCTCTATACCTCAATCCTAAGTGCCCAATGGCCCAAAATTACAATTTTGGCTTGACACGAAAATCTATGCAAAAATCATGACACATTGCCCAATGACATAAAAACACATTTACAAAAAGAGTCAACTCACTCCACAAAATAATTCATTCAAACAAGGTTTTAGTTTTCAATTTTGCATTTTCAAAATGTAGGAAAAATCATGAAAATTCCCAAATTGAAACCTCAAATTTTTATCTTCCAAACTACACAAAATTCATAAATTTTAAATGTGCCCTTTTGCTTCTAAAAAGCACAACTACATTCTTTTCAAGTCAGTTTT
Organism: Cunninghamia lanceolata; assembly: GCA_027924645.1. Taxonomy (NCBI): domain Eukaryota; kingdom Viridiplantae; phylum Streptophyta; class Pinopsida; order Cupressales; family Cupressaceae; genus Cunninghamia; species Cunninghamia lanceolata. The sequence goes on along the minus strand of BSBN01000241.1, from coordinate 11,551,656 downwards.
CTCAATTTTGCAAAACACGTTTTTTGGAAAATTTTGCCAATAAATTGCATATTTTCAAATTTTAAATAATGCATAAATGAATGCAACAATTCATTGAAAACCATTCCTATAAGGAGAAACCATATGTCTCAACCCAATGTGGGCATGGAAAATGAAGAAAACTCATTCTAAATGCATAAATAAAAATAATAAATTACATCTCCACAAGCTTTCAAAAATGGAGGAAATCTCCCTTTAGAGCAAGCATAATGACACACACAACTCTTTATCCACTTACAAGAACTCCAATTCCAAGCTCAAGCAATTCAAATCCACCCTTTTTCCAAACAAAAAAACATTCTTTCAAAGGAGGAGAGGATTTTGCAAAAATGCCCAAACACCAAATGAGGAAAATAAGCCTTCTATTTTCCTTTATTTATTTTTTCTCCATTTTATGTTTTCTTATTACAAAATTCACTTTTGCAAACAAATACGTTTTCAAAATAATCAATCTATAAAATTGAGTAAATGAAACTATACAACCAATTTAGTTTAAATCAATATTTTCCAATGACCATAGGAGATCAAATTAATTTAAATTAAATTACATTTTTAAACTATAACAATTTATCTCAATTTTGCTAAATATTTCATTTTGAAAGAAATATTAAATTCATTTTAATATTCTTTTACCAAAAATAAAGTAATGCAATAGACCTTTTTCCACTAAGGTACATATATTATTTTTTTGACTCGAGCATTAAACATTTCATAAACATGACAAACACACATTTCAAAATAATTGTAAATGCAAAAAATAAGATAAAATGACCATACATTAAAGACTCACACACTGTTTACGAATTTACACAACATGTGGATTCTAAACTCAACACCGATTTTGATCCAGTTTTACGCGAGTATTCACAAGACTCATCTCACACTAAAAGTGAGTGAGGTAGAGGTTGACACACATGTTTTACCCAAAAGCGACCATCTCCAATATAAACATCGCTGAGGAATACCCTGCACTTGCATACTCAAGTCAAACATTAGACATACCTACTCCACATAATAATAGCCGAAGCAATATAAACCACCCAACGTGATATAACTCATATCATGATGTTAAATCATCACATCTAATTGTAAATCATTTATGACTAGCCTGATCCAATAATCAAGATGCATCAGATACAATGATTGATAATGATGAATTAGATATAATAATCACAACTATATCAAATATAGTGAAAACAGTGAAGCTAAAACACTATAATAACCCGAACCTATAAAGGCACAACATAAGCATCCCATAATACAATCAAAAATATAAATGCTAATACAAAACCTCTTGAGAACACATCAATGGTCATACAAAACATCACAACAAAGGTATCCAGAGTGCATAATCAGAACACCTCGATGGTAGAATAGGCCTCATCAAAAAGTTTGGTGTAACAAATCATAACACATGTATCTCACGATACACTGATAAGACACTCGTACATCATGCAACATATACACTGAATAGCACACAAGGCATGAATGCTAGTGGCATAATGAATACTAAAGCATGTTGGAACAATATGGAAAGCAAGGTTTATCTTTATGAAAATAGGCATATGGTGTTGGAAAGTCCTAAGATGAAGCAATGGATAACCTCTACCATCATACTTTGTAAAACAAGGTGCCACAAATCCATTTGGTGAAGGATAAGTCAACATTTTCTATGGCAAAGGATTATTTTCTCATTAGTATAATTTGTATTTTTAAATATTTACTCATAAGTGTCAACAAAACTTTCTAGATGATCAATTCTATGCATGGTGAAACTCTAATAATGTGAAAGATCATTCTCAACATGTTCCATGTCCATGTGTATGCATATCATGTGTGATAGTAGAGGCAGATGACAAGATGTATCATCAACTTGTGGCACCTTATCCTTACATATACCAAGTAAATACTTTGAAAAAATCATTGTATTCTTCATCCATATGCATGTCTAAGTCATGTGTTTGCTCAATGGACGTATAAAAATATACTCCACAATCACTCAATGATCCATCATAAGATAGCACAAAGCGATCCAAACGAGAGGCCCCATGGTCATAAAAAAATAGCATATCATGATGATGCATAGAAAAATTTATGGGATCTACTAAGGAAGGGCCTCTAGAATGGGAAGAATCAGACTCTAGAGCCACAAATAAAATGTTCTATAAACGCACATGCCAAAGCATATAATGATGTATAATAAACATGACATGAATGAAATCATTGTTTGGCTCTACCAATCAATGTATCACCAAATGCACATCATAAACCAATCCATCATGAAACAAAGAGTCATCAATCACACCATTAGAAGAATCGTCACCATACTCCTCACTAAATATATCATTAATAGACCAAGGGCAAAAAGATAGAGAAGGTCTAATAACCTCATGTGAAGGTGAAACATGTGTACCTACACCACTAGAATCCCCATTCAAAGAAACGTGAATCTCAGGGAATAAAAATGGAGCTATCATGATGTGTTAGAAAGGAATGTCCCTATGCATCACAAAATCATGATTAGCTTAGGAAAATGAAACCTCATTGCATACAATATCATCTGTGGATGTATCAGTAGAGATAGGGTTACCTCATCAATATCCATCACACAAGGTATATCCTTTGGACAAATATTCATGATATATATACACTAGCCTCCAATATTGTTGTAGGGATATCTCTATTAATCATAGAGATTTCTCATTTTAAAGATGAAATTGTAAAACAATAACATGTGCTACTTTTTCCTATTGTCTTGATCCTTACGATCCATCAATAGAGAGTTAATATGAATAATTCATCGATGTTCTGAAATATGCCATCAACTAAATCCTGAGTATTATAGAAGTGATCCATGCCAGTTTTGGTAGGATATAAACAAGGTCGTAAAGGTGGAAAAGAAGTTCAAGGCCACAAAATTTATAATATACCTTCAATGTGCTAGGATGGATGGTTCTAGAATATGATCCCTAGAATAAGCATAACATGAGAGAAACACTCCACCAAGAAACCCATTATTTGTATCTCTGGCTAAGAGCGGATTGGGAGTACTTATTAAGGTAGAGGATCAGTTACTACTGAAATTTTGATTAGAAGTGGAAAAACAGTATCCTTCGTTATATTTAATATTAAGTGCAATGCTAATTTAAGTTTGCAAAACCATAGTCTGAAAAGCATTTATAAACAGACCTTCCGTTAATAATAGTGTCATGGGCACCTTATAGACTGCTTAATTTTCTCAAATTTTCTTATAAATATAAGTCCCTTAAGCATCAATGGATACAATTTGGGACCACTATATCAACCGACCTATATCAGATCAAAGAAGCATTCATTTGGTGTAACATGAGTACCATTTTAAACCTGAATCTACTTTTAATGATTACAAGTACAGTTGTTCAAATAAAGCAACGATAACAATATAAGAACAGGTGCAGGAGAGTGAAGATTAATCAGTGCAATTTAATAAAGACTCCCCACAACACAAATAAGAATATTGTCAGAAGTACACATGCATCCTGGGACCACAAGGAGATTTTGTCCTTTTATGTACCAATGGCATGGACGTAAATGTGCCTAAAGTCCTTCACAGATACGGTATGATTGAAGTGGTACGCAATATAAACATGAAGAATTGTTGATTAATTACGTGCGTAACAGACAACCTCTAGCACTAAAGACAGCAAAACAATGGGAAGTTAAAAGGAATCTAAAATTCAGACTCTTAACACGAGTCTTGTGTTCTTTTCCTTGTGGAAGCTTCTTAAATACAATAAACCAGGAATCGAATGATTTGCAATCTAAATCCAATCAAGATGGTCAGGAATATGAGCTTGTAAGAGAGCAATTTCTCGTTAAAAATGTTAAATGACCGAATTCCAGCCCCAAAGGATTAAAATTTCTGTCTCAAAATAGGAATTAAATGTGATAATTAAAAAGAAAACTTAGAAACTACTGTACAAATCAATTTGGGAAGTGAGATGTCAAAAGGAGGGGTTAAACTTAACTAGGCAGAACGGATCTGCCTCAACAACATATGTGAAGCAGGCATAACATAACTGCATAGATGTTAAGCAGGTGAGCAAGTGCCATTACATCCAACCTTGGTAGGACAATTTTAGTGTTGTGTTTTTATAACAAGAGGCACCAGCATCAATCCATGTTATAAGAACACTTGACCTTCATAAGCGTCTTTGATTGTCTTAAGGTCAATTCATAATTTTTAAGAAAATGTACAGAACTTAATAACTGATTTGATTTTTTTAGTTTCAGCTCTGAAGTGAATTTTAAACCTAATATATTTTGCGTATTCCCTCTTTTCCAGAAATGCTGCATGAAGAAATTACTCCCTGTTTCTTAGCTTAATGCAATACTAATGTACTGTCAATCTCTTGTTTTTGCCTCTGCAGGATGCCAGTACCAGTCTCTTACTGCAACCTTCAGACAAGAATATAAAAGGAAACAAATGGTTTTCCCTTAGGCTGGCAGACATACCCATGGGATTACATGAATAACCAGGATCCAAAGGCTAAGACAAATACAATAAAAATCTTTTGTTTGCAGAATTAATGATGACATAAGTCTCATAGATCTTATTTAAGCTGCCCTTGAATCCAACTCCTCAAAATACAATTTGGCACTCCTATCTCAATGTAGGATTAAGCTTACGAAATACAGTTACATCTTTGTCATGTTTGATTGCCCCATGCAGGCTAACTGAATTTGTGATCATAAGACATAACAGGAAGGCAACATGCACGGAGAACACTGCCATTTGTGTCATTTCTAGATTATCTTTGACATGGAATACAGGCAGAAATGATAAATTATTCTATTGTCCAAAAATCAGTAAAACAGGTAAATAGGACCCAAGATATAATACTCATGCCACATTCAATTTTAACAGATAATGACACTCTAAAAGAGCTAACTGCACAAATCCCAATAAGTGTGTCTTAATCAGAAAGGAAACAAATTAATAGTGCAACATAATGAAGTCCCTCTCTGTTACTGGGTGCAAGTCCCAGCCGTGAATATTGAAGCTATGTGAAGGTTCATTTAACTAGTTTCAATACCATGCTATTTATCCTGTGAGCATAAACTGGTTCAATGATTGCCAACCAAACCATTCAAGTTCATGTGACATGGGTTCTTGTGAATTACTACTCATGAAAAATAGATCATTAAACGAATGACTCAAAATCAAATACCCGCGCAGTTAATCTCAAACAAAATGATATCCAAGTAAACTCATGACATTGTCTCATTCTCATGATAAATGCATTATTTTCTTCCAGCTTGTTAAGGTAAGTTTGTTATACCAGAAATTGATTTGCTTGTCTAGAGATAGAGCTGTTGAAGCCACAGAAATCAGCTCTCCCCACAAGGAGACTGTAAACAATGTGGATATGTCTTCTGTACTTCATATAGAGAAAGCGCTGAAAGATGATCTTATAATATTTCTCATGTCACGGAAATTGTCAACATCTCAAAATGCTTAGATATTTGTCATATTCATCAAGAAGCAAACTCGGAAAGCAGGGAGTGTTTTGAGTGAGCATTTTCAAGAAATTATCTGCATGCATCCTTTTCTCCTTATTTGCTCAGATTTAGTTTGTCACACCAGAAACTGATTTGCTCAGATACACAGTTGGAGCCAGTAGAGCCATAGGAAGAGAACTTATTGATAGAATTTGCCACGCCAATAAAACTGTAGACATCATCTTCAAACACCGGATGTAGTTGCCTTAGTTGATCTAAAGAGAGCTCTGAAAGTTGGCATCCTTTTGTAAGGCTTAGTGCTACAGCTTTTCCCACAATATCATGAGATGTTCGGAAGGCTATACCCTGCAAATATTATGCATCATACAATAAACCATATGAATAGCTAGCCCTGAAACAACGTGAGCAATTCCTCTGTGGAATGTTCAAGAGTATGTTGACTTGATCTACTAATGCAAGTTAAAAGTCGTTCTGTTCATTAAAAAATTAAAGAGAAACAGAAATGCCATTGAAGACATTGAAACACAGTAAAATAACACTTGCTATTTGCAGATGAGCATTCCTTATAATAAAAATCTAAAAAGAAAGTAAGGAAAAGTTCTATAACCTTGTTTACAAGGTAATCAGCCATTGTCGTAGCATCAAGATGTCCAGCAGGTAGAGATCTAGAGATGCGCTCCCGATTGAAAGTAATATTTTGTGCAAATTCAGTTGTGACCTCAAGCATTGCTACTATAGTTTCTACACTATCAAATAAAGGCTCCTTATCCTCCTGTTAACATGTATATCCATAAAATGTCAAAGATAAAAAGAAGATTATCCTACAATAGCCATTGTGCTAATTAAACTTAAAATGTACAGTCCCTTTTTTATTGATTCCTTCCCTCATAACTACCTACAGAGACTAAGAGATGCCCCATTAATATTAGTCATATTAAAGCTTACGCTACTACTTGTATCCATAAAAAGATCTAGAGATTTCCAGTTAGTTTGATGTCTCAGAAATCCCAGATGAGGTATGAGAAACAGAACACAGGAACTATACGAAGAATATCCAAAAGATTGAAGGCCATACAAATATTCTAGGGCAGGCAAGATTCAACCACCTAACAATGGACGATATTAGATAATATTATGCTAGAGAACTCAAGCTTACAGTTGCCTTATCCTTTGTACATCTGCACAACAAGGGGAACGACCACTTTGAATTTGTAAGGAAAAAATATGAGAAGTAAAAAAACTAACCTGTAGATCACGGTTGTAGGCTTGTGGCAATCCTTTGCAAAGGACCAACAAAGTAGTCAAATCCCCAATCACTCTAGCAGATTTCCCACGGACAAGCTCCATAGGATCTGGATTTTTCTTCTGAGGCATTATGCTGCTCCCTGTAGAGACTGCATCACTTGGAATAAGAAAGCCAAACTCCTCAGATGCCCAGAGAACCCACTCCTCACCTAGGCGGGATAGATGGACAGCAATAATAGAATTGGCTGAAAGAAATTCTAATAAGAAATCCCGATCAGACACTGCATCAACACTGCATAATTCCATGGCAAATCACAGGTCATTTGCAGAACTACAATATTAAAATAAGTGTTTAAATAAACTGAATAGAAACATATGCAAAGACTGTTACTGCCTCTATCGCAAACTGTGGGTCAAGAATACATGCATCCTAGATTCTGGAATATTAAAACCCACAAATGAACAATACATTATATCCTATATTACAAACATCAAAGAACCATTTGCAATCAACAGAACAGCATGCATTATCTCACAAATACTACCATGATTTCATTAAGGAACATAGAAAGAAATGTTGCTACCAAACCAATGCTGTCAATGGTCCCAGAAGAGACCAGGGATAGGTCATTAAATGAACATAAGAATACACTCAAAGGTCATCCCAAATTCCAATATCCACCTTGCTTCAACATTTGGAGGATAATTCCTTACTTTTGACAAGACTCAACTTCTTGTTCAAAAAATGTGAAAACCATCGATAGCTCATCACTGTAGAAAACCTGTCAAAAGTTTTTGATGTGCCATTAACCTACGAATTGCTAAAAGGAAATAATAACTTCAAGTCTTCAATTCCTCTTAAGCATTTTGTCAAGGATCATTTGCTCCCATTTGAACCAAATAGCAAGATCGCTTATAAAGTCAACATGAGCATAGGCCTACTAGCACCTTGGGTGATTTGTGCCAAGCGCAGGAGTTGCATGGAAGACAACCCACAAACTAAAAGACAGACCTACTTAGTTAATCCATGAATTATGTTGAACATGCAATGGAAATGAAAGAATAATTGCAGAAGTGCTATTACATATTTAAAGGAAACAAGACATAGCAAATAAGGCTCTTATATTCATCATGAACATGATATGATATATATGAGTGCAATGCTGGACTTAGAATCCAAAACTGATATTCCCATGGAGCAAACCTTGAGAAGGTATGGCATTGAGAATGTATACATATGATGGAATCTGTGTGTATCCAACATGAATCTCATGTCCTTCCTTCTAGTGTTTGGCATAAAGGCAATGGGATCAATATAAATATGGTCAAAAAATGTGAACTGCGTTGATGATTCACCTTTGTGTTGTAGTACATGTGGAGCCCAACATGCTGACATGCAATTTGCAGTGTTATTCAAAGTGCAGAGTTTGCAAGCTGCAAAGCCAAGAGAGCATTAACTTGTGTAATTCACAAGGAATGGGCTGAAGGTTGTGTAAGCTGCGAATTTGGTTGCAAGAGGTGTGATTATGCCTTGGGGAGGTGCAAACCCAACACAAAGGTGCTTGTGCTTAGATCATTCACCCTTCACTTAAAAGCAATAGTCTCCATGACATGGGCAACTGCAAAAAATAATACCACTTCGCTTTATCTATATATTTTCCCTTCTTCACAACTCAAAAATAGGTGAGTATGTTGGCAAGTGCGAATTAAAACAGTGTCAATCACTTCATCCTTCTCTTCGGACTCAAGTCTGTAGGGTTCAAATATGATGGATTTTGGACTGTGAAAGGCTCAAGCAAAGGTGGTGTATATAGTTTGAGTAGCCCAACATTGAACACAGGATGCATGCCCAAGTATGGAGGAGGATCTAGGATGAATTCATTCTCAGCAAAGGAGCCAAGGATCATATAGAAGTGGTTCAAGCTTGTGGTGAGGACCTTGGAATTGCTCTTTCTGCAGGGGCAACCAAACTTTGTCACCAATTTAGAAAGCATGTGGTGTCTGATGCAAATCATATTGTTCCTTGTGCCATTTGTTGTCGGAGTGTGAAAAGCAATGTCAAGAGGTGCTTCAAGTTGGAACACAAAACATGTCCAGAATAGACCATGCCGTGTAGAACTGTGAATTTGCGGGCATGTTGAATGTATTCTAAGTTATCATCCCAAGTGCAAGGATGATCGTCATCATACATTTGTAGCAATCAGACAAGCATGCATCGGCCACTTCTATCTATCCATCAGTTTGAGGATGAAATGTTGTTTACCCATAAAGCTTGCCATAAATGACTAACCAAACTAGAATCCCGATCATATGTAATGGAGAAAGGAACCCCAAAGTGTATCTATATGTGCTGGAAAAGCGTTAGGTTATCTCAAGTGTGCTTGATTATCTTCTTGCTTGCTAGCATGATTGTCACATTTGAAAAACAATTAACAACCACCACAAAATCATATTGATGTTTGGTCATCAACAGCTCAGATAAGAAATCCATACTGATATATTCCAATGGTTTGGATGGAACTGGAAGTGTATACATCCAAATTAGCAACTAGCTAGCTCATCTATGCTTCAAGGAACAAAAGACATGATGTAAGCCTCAACTTCTTTGTGCAGGCATGGCCAATAGAAGTGTTATTGGAGTGCAACCAGTGTTTTGGTGACTCCAACATGACTAGTGGATTCGTAGTAGTGTGCCTCCCAAATGAGCATTGCTAGGTGTGAAGGAGGGAATACAAGCATGCCCAAGATTGTAAGAAGCTTGATCTATAGATACAAATGTTCAACCTATTGTCCTTGGAAAAAGGGTGTTGTATGTAGGTGCTAATTCTGGACCTACAATATACTGTGAAACCCAATCCACAATGTTGTGGCTCAAGGTTGCTGGAGGTCGCCTCAAGAACTCAGTTGCTTTGTTACCTTTCTTCCCCTTTTGCTTAATCACTAGATGGAATTGCTACAGGAATGTCGTCCACTTCAGGTGCCTTGCATCCTCTAGCATATTTGTGTATGACTAAACTGAAGAGGCTTGTGATCAGATTGAATAACGGTCTCCTTACCTAAGAGATATCTTCGCATTCTCCAAATCCTCTTTGTATGGTGTTGCTAAATGTTTCTAAATGATATGCAATAAGATGTCCATGTTGAGTGGGTACAACACCAAGCATGAAATCAAATGTATCAGTATCAATTTCGAAGAGTTGGTTGATGTCAGACATTGTGAGGATGGGTGTAGTCGGTCATAATTGTAGTCGACCGTAGTCGGCCAAGTAAATAATCATAAATTAATTAGTGTTGTTATGTTAGGAGTGTTATCGAGAATTAACCCCGACGGTTGGATAGTTATAGAGTCGTTGCCAACTGTTGGTATCTCAACCAACCTTGGCCAAGTTATATATTGGCTTAATACTTTGTAGTCGGGGCGACCCCACAGCATTGTAACATTGTAGTGTAATACTGATATATTCAATGAATGGGAACAATGCTTTATTCTGTGCAATGCTGTTATAATTTTATGCTCTGTGTTATGCACTATACTACTTAATTCTGTTTACTTCATACTCTGTGAAACACACCATATTGCGGTAAACATTTGGCGCCGTTGCCAGTTCGAAAACGGGTCGAGGGTGACAGGTCGATGACAAGTGGAGTCGTCCGATGCCATCGGATGACAAGGAGATGACAAGTTGAGACGTCCGATACCATCAGACAAGTGACATCGTCCGAACAAGCCGTCGGGTGTATCTAGCATCAAGAAAATGGTAGTGTAATGGGGCAACCAATTGACACCGACGAGGAAGTACAAGACAGAAAGCACGTAGAAGAAATAATACAAGAAATTCAGGAAGAGTGCGAGGGAAGCGATAAAGAAGAGAATGAACCCAGAAGTCGAGAAGATGAAGTAACTCAGGAATTAGTCAAACTGTGGTTATTATCAGTTGGACAATACGTGCGAGACGAATCTATCTGCAGAGAGGTTCCAGAGGAGGTTATTTCAGAGAACCTGCGTGTCAATAGCGAAGTGGATAACCTTTTGAACCGCATTCCTTGACTTCTGGCAAGGAACCTGATAGCCTTTCAAGATCTTCGAGAAGAGAGAGACAGGGAAGTGCGACGGCAACAAATTCTCAGAAGGTATGAAGAACGTCTGAAACAAGAGGAGGAACGTGACGCTGATCGCCGTCGCACGCCGTACAACTGAGAAAGGCATATGCCGCATCAGAGAGTTATCCATATCAGACGACGAAGGGCCGAGGTTGGAAGATCTGAGCCTAAGACCCCAGGGCAGAGGGAGTATCAAAACGAACCCGAGGAGACTCAAGGTGTAGAAGACGCTGACAGAGGATGCAGGGAAGACTCGAACGTGGCCGAGAGTGCAAGTGACGCACTGGGACGTTGCGAGAGAACCAGTCCAGTCAGGTCCAACGCACAAGGAGGGCATCGGGGAAGGATGGTGACTCCGCCAACCAAGAGGCAAAAGCTACCAAAATTTACGGGGGATGGGTCAGAAGATCCAGTACGACACTGTAAGACGTGCGAGACGATTTAGATAGCCAATGGGCAAGATGATGTGGACTACTGGCTGAAAGCATTTCCAGCGACATTGAGAGATAGTGCCATTGACTGGTACACAGAGTTGGCCCAAGCACAAAGGGCATCATGGAGATTACTTAAGAAGGCATTCTAAGACGAATTCAAACTTCTGAGGGATGACAGTGAAATTGTAGCGGAGATCTACAGTACGAAGCAAGGGAAGCACAAGAACATGCGAACCTACAATCGGAGACTGAAAGAATTGTTGGGAAAACTAGAGACTCAGCCGGCCGACGGGCTGAAGAAGATGGTTCATCGAAGGGTTGCGTCCATCGCTGAGAAAGAAAATGAAAGTCGTGCCTCCGTCATCATATGATGAAGCCTACAATCGAGCGATGGATATAGAGAGTGAAAATAAAATATCCTTCCGAGGGAAAAGGAAGATGGACAACGAGGAGAGTACGGATGACAACAGCGACAGTGAGTCCAAGACCGTGCAAGCACTCAGGAAGGACATGATGAGAATGATGAAAGAACTGAAGGCCGACAAGGAGAGTATGAGGGAAGCCAGAGAACTGTGGTGTACAGATTGCAAGGGGGAAGGTCATACAAAGACAAATTGTCCGAAAAAATTGTTTTGTGATATCTGCCAAGTGATGGGACATTCCATCAAGGAATGCCTATACAATCTGAAAGCAAGGGGTACGCAAGTACTGTTCACTCAAGGAGAACCGTCAACCCCACCGAACACACCACCAAAGCCCCAGTACAATAGCCATGCATCCCCTGGAGGTTACCAAAGCAATAGAAGTCCGAGAAACAGATTGCAGTATGACAGCAAGGGGCGACCTATGATACAATGCCGGCAATGCAACAAGTGGGGACACTTTGCAAGAGAATGCCCGAAAAACAATCAGAATACAATAAATGCATTATGCAAGTGGTGCGGGCCTGGAGATCACGAAGAAAAAGATTGCCCAAAGCAAAAAGGGGTGAATATGATCAGTTTCAAGGAGAAGGATGAAGAGATCTTGGCGGTTACCCAAGCACAAGGAAAAAAAGCGATGTATCCAGATCCCCGGACCAAGAAGGAGAGACTTCGGGAGGCTAGGAAGGAAGTAGAGATGGCAATGGAAACAAAAGAAAAGAACAGAAAAACAACTACCGTATGACCAGAGTCAGAAAAGAGCATCATGAACCAGGTGCTACAAACCACGGTATCGGTTAAGATAGCAGAACTTTTACAGAGCATGCCGCAATTAAGAATGGCAATCCCAAAAGTGATGGAAGGGGAACCAAACAGGCAAACAAAGGAGGAAGACATCATAGTGGAGCCACCGCTCGAGGGAGAACAAGTCATCGACCCGAGACTGTTGGCAGTAAACAGTGGCAAGAACCCAGCTGCCATACACATGAAAATTGGTGGATGTCATCTAACAAACACAATAATCGATGGGGGATCGGGAGTGAATGTTCTGACAGAAGATACGTGGAAGTGCTTGGGGAAACCTACACTATGGCCACAAAATTTCCAGTTAGTGGGAGCAGACCAGCACGAAATTAAAGCGCTGGGAGTGCTAATGGCTCAGAAAGTAAGGATTGGCACCCAATTTTTTCGATTAAACTTCGTAGTCATAACAGCACAAAATGCGTCGTACGACGCATTACTCGGCCGAGGGTGGCTGATAGCCGCCAAGGCCAACCATAACTCGAAAAGAAACACATTGTCAATAGAGAACAAAGGTAAGAAGATCGTCATAGATCTGAGAACACAGGTTGTAAGTGAAGAGTTGGCATCAGATTCCAATTCAGACGGAGGGGAGTCAGTTGGCAGAGGACCAATAGAACCTGATGAGGAAGGAGTATTAAAACTGCAAGAATGTTCTGAGGATGAAACTAATTCCTTTAGTGGGCTCTTCCACTGGTAGATGGAAGACTATGAGTTCTTCAAGCCAGAGTGTAACATGATTTCAATAAGAGAAAGTGGCGAATGCTCTCAGGCGACTAGTGAACCACTCGGCAATATCAGCAATATTGGGCCCAGTGAAACATTGTTGATAAATGAAGCACTGGATGGATTGACAAACACTCGACCACTTGGTAAGAGGGAACCGGTAATGAGTGACAAAGGGGAGGAAGGTAATAATTAGTCAGAAGTAACAAAGCAACTAGTGGCAGAGACATGTCGACCAAAACAGACAAATCGACTATGAGAGGCACAGAAAGAATATACAGAGGGTAATGCCAAGATAGATGATACACTTGCACATACATTTGAACCAGACAAGGTGATTAGGTATGAAGAGTCATTGACAAGCAAGGTGAATTGGGGTGATGGAACTAACGACGGGAACACAGCATTGAAAACTCCGGCCAGAAAGAGACCATACAGAAAGAATAAAGACTATAGAGTATTTCCATCGACTTGCAATGTTTTGGCGATCGGTGACAATTAACAGAGAAAAAATAATGTTCAAAAGTTAGATAGTTTAATTTTTTTGAAGACAACAATTCTAGTCGGAGTTGTAGATCGAATGTGGAACCCGTCGGAGAAAAATAGACAAATCAGAGTCAGTTTGACATGGAAAAGACGAAAAAAATAAAATGTCGGAAAAATTTGAAAAAATTGGAAAAAACGTTAAAAAAAAACGATGGAAAAAAAAAATTAAGGCAGGACGTACGACGTACAACCAGGCCGTACGGTCGGGGAAAAAAATTTAAAAAAATTTCAAGTCATACGACATACGCTGGTCGTACGACGTACAACCATGCCGTACGGCGAGCAGCAGAACGTACGGCCAGCAGGAAAAATATATAAGAAGGCCGTACTTGGCTGTACTTAGCATTTAAAGAGGGGCTGTACTAAGCCATAATTGTCAGTTTGGACTTGGCATTTTCATCCGTACTTGGCATTCTCGATGTCGACCGTCGAGGGAAAAGAAAGCATCGGCTCAGCATCGGCTTGGCATCGGCTTGGTATCGACACTTTGGCACTCAAATACCCAGCGTCGGAATTGTCAGAAAAATTGGATAATGGACAAGGGCAAGAAGATTGCAGATGAGTGTTTGATTTTGTTAGTTAAATGATGTGCGCAATGAAGGTCCGAATGGTTTTGAAGGTATTATTTTGGGCTTGGCGGCGGGGGCGCTGCCCCTCGACCCCGCCCTGTATCGCGACAGGGAGCACGCCAGGGGCGCTGCCCCCGGAGCCCGCCAGGAGCGCTGCCCCTCGACCCCGTTGGGGGCGTTGCCCCCAAACCCCCATCAAATTAGTACTATCTTGATCCAGTGAGCAATGGGGTGCAACATTCGCAACATTCAGTGTGCTATCAGATTGGGTCCCTTGGTTGGTTGGTCTACTGGCAGGTGTTCCAAATGTGTTGGTTCTACTTTTACATAGCTCCTACTTCAGCATTGTTGTCGGCAAAAGCTTACTTAATGTCACTTGATGGTTTTCTGTCGTCTGGAAGACGACTAATTTTGTGGGGGGGATGATGTAGTCGGTCATAATTGTAGTCGACCGTAGTCGGCCAAGTAAATAATCATAAATTAATTAGTGTTGTTATGTTAGGAGTGTTATCGGGAATTAACCCCGACGGTTGGATAGTTATAGAGTCGTTGCCAACGGTTGGTATCTCAACCAACCTTGGCCAAGTTATATATTGGCTTAATACTTTGTAGTCGGGGCGACCCCACAACATTGTAACATTGTAGTGTAATACTGATATATTCAATGAATGGGAACAATGCTTTATTCTGTGCAATGCTGTTATAATTTCATGCTCTGTGTTATGCACTATACTACTTAATTCTGTTTACTTCATATTCTGTGAAACACACCATATTGCGGTAAACAATGGGTGCAAAGTGGATTCTCGCTTTCAGTTCTTCAAATGATTGATATTGTGCAAGTTTCAACTAAAATGCTGACCCAGCTCACATGATTTCATTCAACAGTTAGGAGATGTACAAAAATCCCAATACAAATTATAAACAGAAATTTGCTAGTCTAAGATTATAGTTCTATGTTGCTGAGAGGAGTTGGCCAATCTTCAATGATCTTGATCTTCGTAAAATCCACATGAATTCCTCATTGTCAATGTTGTAGCCCACATATCAACCGAGTTACACCGAAGGTATGCTTGCCTGAATTTGTTTGCAACATGTGGGTGCAGAGTGTGACAAGAACCTTATGAACATGCACAATATGCTCTTCCCAAGTCTTTCTATAGATGAAATTTTCATACAAGTATACAATAACAAAGGTATGGGTGAAGGGTCGCAAGCTATCATTCATGAGCCGCATGAAGGTCATAAGTGTGTTGGCATTACGAACCACCATTCGAGCCTCCCCTTCTTTTGATTGCAGTCTTCTAAATGTTGTCCAAGTTGACAACTATTTGGTGATAACTGAACTTAAGATCAATCATTGTGAAGTATTGTGCACCTCGAAGCTGGTCCAAAAGATCATTTTTGAAGATATAAAACATGATTCAAAAATATTTTGAAGAAAAATAACTTGTAGAGAAAGATTTAGAACTCTTGAATCTTAAGGTTATGAGACGTAGCATGTTTCAGGGGGATTATCTAAAAGAAAAGGAACTTCTAGCTCGATATGAGGAAATTTTAATAAGGGAAGAGATATTTTAGAAATCAAAGTCTAGGGAGACCTGGCTCAAAAAGGGAGATCAGAATACAAAATTCTTTCATGACTCAACAAAGACAAGGAAACTCCTAAACAAAATATCCTCCATAAAGGCTAGTAATGATAGTCTCTTGATGGATCCAAAGGACATTCAATTGGAAGTTGCATGCTTTTTTGATGGATTACTGAGCTGCCCGAATGCCTTAGACCCAAAGTATCTGGAGGATCTCTTAAGATACATCCCTAGTATCATAACGGAAGAGCAGAACAAAGAATTGATGGAGCCAATCACAAAAGAGGAAGTAAAGCTGGCTATTTCTCGATTATATCCCAACAAAGCCCCAAGTCTCAATGGCTTTCCTGCAATTTTTTTACCAAAAATGTTGGGAGATTACAAGTAATGATGTATGGTAGGTGATTGAAGACTCAAGTACAGATGCCTATAGTCCAAGCCCCTCTTCCCTCTGCTGCCACTGTAACCACTACCCTTCCTCCACCTGTTACTCATTCTTTTGGAATAGTCGTTCCTCCTACTACTGTAACAACACCTATTCTTTCAATTCCCTTATCCCCTTCTCAGAATAAAGAGGCTACTGCAGCCCAAGTTGTTTCTCCTCCTTCCCCTACTAGGACTATCCACTCCTATCCTCCTAATTCACCTCCCTGAAATGTCCCAGAAGTGGCCGACCTCTTAGATTGAATAAAATTTAAATTAAAGATTTAAATTTATTGGTAGGCCGACTTGGCAGTATGCTGGCCGACTGAAAGTTTAAAATCTAAATAAATATATTAATTTAAGAAGTGGCCGACTTACCTTGAAATGGCCGACTTACCTTAAAATGGCCAACCTTCCTCTGTGGGCTGACTTGAGGAATACTTCGTGAGCGCCAAAATCATGGATTTAGATGTTTAAATCAGGCCGACCTCCATCTATATGGAGGTCCCAATATATAAGACAAAAGTATTAGCTATTAAGGTGAGACAATGAAATGGTGTGATTAGTATATTTCTAATGGCAGCGATTAAAAGTTCATAAAAGGCAGCGATTGAGTTTTAAAAGGCAGCAATGAAAATTTGTAATGTCCCTTGTAGGAACAATACTAATTTTACCCTAAATTATCAATTTCCAAGCAAACAAGTGGGTTAGAAGACGTCCCGTAAAACAAATTAGAAAATACTTACAATAATATTTCTCACAATCAAGTTAACATGATTAACAAACTCATAATGGCATTATTAATCCAACTAAACCTAACTATCCAAGAGACTCAACCATAAGAGAGTGGAGGAGTATGACTTCGATAGGGTGTCCCGAATACCCTAGGCCCAAGAGCGGATATACCATCCCCCTTGGCCTCATGTGGCCCATGCCATCCATATGAGGTGGTCTACCTAGTAAGGCATCCGTTATCCCATTATCCCCTCATCTTATCATTTCCTTTCCCTTTCTCTATGATTGGTTCCTTTAAATTTGCATGTCTATGATAGGAGAATGAGATCACAAAAGGGTGCCCTAGAAGCCATCTCTTCTAAGCCCAAGGCCAGTACCCTTTTTACCCCCTTGACCCCAATGGGATTATCCAATCCCCCCTATAGGGGTGGCGCACCTAGAAGAGTGCCCTATCGCCGTACCCCTCTTGCCCCGCATTCCTTCTATCATAGTCATCATAACACTCATGCAAGAATCCACATTAATCAAACTCATAGTTGTAAACAATCCTATCAGCAATGCATAATGAATTATGAAGGTGACATATAAATGATAATGTGCATGACCTATTGATGATGATATGCATAAACTAATAATCAGATTTAGATAACATCCTATATAAACACTCTACCATAATTATATGAACTCACAATCCTCTTTTGGGTCTGCTCTCAAATATACTCCTCCTCCTTGTTATCTCCATCAAGAAATATCAGAAATTGTAGTATATATTTTATTCTACCAGATGTATTCTTATTGCCTCTTCTCTCCCTATGTATATGTATTCAGATGTCTTCCATATGTTCCAAATCAAGTATTGATTCTCCTTGATGAATATATTAGAAAACATATATATTCCACACAGTATATATTATATATCATTAATCTCTGAATTATGTTATTATCTGCCTCTTATATTTATTCTTAAATCCTAATATCTTCCTCACATGCTTCACACTCCCTTTTCCTCTCTCCTTTCCCCCCATCCTCCATATCTCTCACCACAATCTAATTTATATTCCTATGTTCCTTATGAAGGGAGGCATCCCTTTGAAAGGCGATGCCTCTTCATAACACATTTCCACTACAAATGATCACACGAAGGCAGAGTGCAAGGAGATAGCAAGGCACCTTCCACTACCAACAAAAGTGTGGATTGATCTTTCAGATCAAGTTGAAAAGTCAAGACAACCTTCTCTAGATGAGGGAAGTTGGGAGGCGAAGTCAGATTCCTTCACAAAAGTGTACAAGAGTAACCTTTGAGGCATCAAAGGGTTGTCAATCAAAGGAGAAGAAGCCAAGCCAATGGTGTATAAAAGAAAATATGTAGGCAAAACAAGTGTGAAATGTATAAGCTACGGGAAGAGAGGAGGATTCTCACATGGCCAAGAGTGCGAGAGAAGCACTGAAACGTCTAAATCAAAACTCCCTAGCAAGCAAGTTCCAGGCGTTAGGTTTGCATCAGAACAAAACCATGGTAAGCCCTAGTGTAGAAAAGCAAAAGTTGCCCAAGCTTAGAGGCAATGGATCAAAGGATCCCGTCAAGCACTACAAAACTTGTGAAACAATCTGGACAGCAAATGGGCAAGATGATAAAACAATCTAGCTACATTCTTTTCCAGCCACCTTGCGAGGTGTAGCAATTGACTAGTATACAAAAATTGACCAAGCCTCCCAAAACAATGGGAGAGATTAAAGAAGGCCTTCGAGGAAGAGTTTAAATTGCTTCGATATGATAATGAAATACTAGCAAAACTTTACAATACAAGGATAAGGTAAGCACAAAAATGTACAAACTTATAATCGTAGACTTCAAGAATTGCTTATAAAGTTAATAAAAGAACCTGCTAATGATCTCAAGAAAAGGTGGTTAATCGAAGGTCTAATTCCATCATTAGGAAAAAAGATGAAGGTAGTACCACCCTCTTCCTATGCAGAAGCCTACAATTGAGTGATGGACATAGAGAGTGAAGAAAAAATGTCCTATCGGGGTAAAACAAAAACAGAGGAAGATGGAAGTTCAGATGACAGCATCGACAGTGAATCAGGAATGGTACAAGCACTCGAAAGGGACATGCTTTGGATGATGAAAGAATTGGAGGCGGCGAAAAAAACTAGCAAAGAATCCAACGAACTATGATGTATTGAGTGCAAAAGTGAAGGTCACACCAAAGGTAAATGTCCTGTAAAAATGTTTTGTGATATTTTCCAGGTTATGGGTCATTCAATAAAAGAGTGCCCATATAATTTGAAGACCAAGAGTACACAAGTACTCTTTACAAGGGGAGAGCAGTCCACTCCACCGAAGCCATAGAATAATGGCTATTAAAATCAAGGAGAGGGAGGTCGAAGTCAAATACAATACGACCCCAAGGGACGCCCTATCATACAATGCCGACAATGTAGCGAAGGGGAAACTTTGCGAGAGGCTACCAGAACAAGCAGAACAAATTGCAATTATTGTGTAAATGTCGTGGACTTGAAGACCTTGAAGATGCCAGATGTCCAAAGAAAAAGGCCAACATCAACATGATTGATGTAGAGACGCATAACAAAGTATTGCCTGTTACTCGAGCACAAGAAAAGAAGGTTGTGTACCCAAACCCTCGTACAGAAAAAGAAACACTTCGTTAAGCAAGAGTCGAAGTGGTGCATACTATGGATAACAAACATCACCACTCAAATGCAAATCAAAGTATAGTAACAAATCAATTAAAATCGGAGAAAAATATTTCAAGGCAAGTACTTGAAACCATAGATTGAAAACCCTGCGAGTACTCGCCGAGTTTCCGAGTACTCGCAGGATCTGAGCGCCCCCGAGCTTTTGCAATGTGTACTAGCGGTTTTCAGCGGACGGGTTGCAGGAGAAAACGCGCCGAGTTTTGTCTCTCCACTCGCAGGGTTTCCGGCGAGTTCAACGCATCCTTGGACGCCGTTAAGTTTTAACAAATGCAAACCGCGAGATTCGCGAAAACCGCACTGTAAAAGCGTGAGATTTCGGCAGGGACGCGTTTCAAAACTTCATGGATTTTACACTCTGTAAAAACGCGTTTTAAACGCGATTTCAACTATTTAAAAACCCATCGATTTCACAACTGTAGCAACTGCGATTTCACACTTCACGATTCGGCAAATTGCATAGGAGAATTTCGGGATTTCTCAATAAGTTTCCATTTTTTTTCCCTTTGTTTTTTTAAGCATTTTGATTTGGATATTTTAAATTTTTTTTGGTTGTAGCTGTAGCCTGTAAGTATTCACCCGTCTACACCCGTCTAGGGTATACCAGGTCTGCATTCTGGATTAATACCGATTCCAATACTATATTAAATATTTATTAATTTTATTGTATATCGATTAATACCAATAGTTTAACTTTATACTTTCTAACTTTATTTATTGTATATTTCAAAATTAAAATCACAGTGAAAGTTCTAATAAGAGTTAAATTTATAGGTGTTAATAATTTTTTATCGATTGAAATTTTAAATATTTATTAGTTAAAATTACATGTTTATATTAAAAATATTTAAAATTAAAAAATTACAACATATAATTACATTGCATTGTGATCACTTATAACAACTCAATAAAATTATGGTATTAAACTGAAAATTATTAAAATTATTAAAAATTATTAAATTATTATAATAATTAACCTTTTAAAAAACATATATATTATATATAGCTTTGAAAAATTAAAATAGTGTTCACTGTTAACTAAATTTATTAAGCATAATCAAAGATTCAAATGCTTGTAAGGTATTTTAAATTTTTTAGTCTGGAGGGAAATAAATCGTGTCAAATAATTTTAGGGTAAATTAATTAGTTATATACTATTAAATTATTAATTAAGAATCTTAGATTTAATTGTGAATGTTTTTGGATGTAATTGTGTTATATTTTTTAATTTTTAGATTACATTTAAATTTTTAAATGCATTTGAATTTGAATGTTATATTTTTTTAATCACTATTTTTTGTTGTTATCGATATTGTAGGTTAATACATAATCACAATGGCATCCGGCTCTCCATCTGGTTCAGACTCAGCAACTGCAAGTCAGCCTGTTGGAAGGAAACCCCCTGGGAGCCGTGACCCCACTTGGAAATATGGCATAATGGGACCGGTACAAGGGTCCGTGATTTGTACCTGGTGCAAGAAGAGGCATAGTGGAGGCATCAATCGCCTCAAATACCATCTCGCAGGCATTCCTTGCCGCGATGCCAAAGCGTGTGAAAAAGCCCCAGAAGAGGTGAAACGAGAGATGTTGGCCCTTCTTGCAGCACTAGATGAAAAGAAATTGGAGAGGGCGAAGACACAAGCAGCCATACAACAAGCCATTGCTCCTAATTTGTCAAGAGAATCTGATTTCAATGTGGATACGGAAGTCGAAGGCATTGTGGGTGCTAGTCGCGGTCCACGTATACGTGGCCCATCCTCCTCATCCAGTTCAAGCAAAGTTCAGTTGTAGGGGTTTTTTGTTCCTAGAAATGTACCAGGAGCACAACCTTCGTTAGAAGCTACAGGGTGGAACAAGGAGGTGCACAAAGAAGCAGATAAGGCTTGTGCAAATTTTTGGTTTTACAACAACCTTCCCTTCAATGTGGCAAGGAGTCCATATTGGGAGTGTTTGGTGACAGCATTGACAGTTGCAGGGAAAGGATACAAGGCACCCACTCCAAAAGATTTAAGTGGCAAGTTGCTCCAAGATGCTATTCTAGATGCAGGACTCATTGTGGAAGAGCAAAAGAAGCAGTGGCAAAAGTTTGGATGTACAATTCTTTCAGATGGGTGGACGGATGGAAAGAACCGCACCCTCATCAATTTTTTAGTGGCTTCAAATGGTGAGTTAGTTTTTCTGAAGTCAATTGATGCCTCCAACAAAATAAAGAATGCAGAAAATTTGAGCTTGATGTTGGAGGAGGTTGTTTTAGAGGTGGGCATACAAAATGTTGTCCAAGTTGTTACTGACAATGCAGCGGCATATGTGGCGGCTGGAAGATTGCTTCAAGAGAGGCATCCAACACTTTTTTGGACTCCTTGTGCAGCTCATTGCCTGGACCTTCTTTTGGAGGACATAGGCAAAATTGATTGGGTGAGACCAATTATAGAAGAAGCAAGAGATATAACAAAATATATTTATAATCACCCATGGGTTCTTCACTTGATGAGAACTCACACCAAGGGGAAAGAGCTTGTGCGATCGGGTGTTACAAGGTTTGCAACTAGTTTTCTAACGTTGCAAAGTATTTCTAGTTCATTGAATTCCTTGAAGCAGATGTTTGTGAGTCATGAATGGATAGAGTCAACTTATGCAAAAAAGGTTGATGGAAAAAGGATCACAAAAATAGTGTTTGATGCTATTTTTGAGACTAGATCTATAGAGATTGTCAAGGTAACTTCAAACTAAATTTAATTTTCAAATTGAATCCTTTATTTTTAAACTTCAAATGTATTTTGATTCATTGTAAGTTTTAACTTAAATTTCCTTCTACTTTGTACTTTTTAGGTAACGGAGCCACTGGTGAGGGTTCTACGCTTGGTGGATGGGGAGAAAAATACAATGGGATATATTTACGAGGCCATGGATAGGGCCAAAGAGGCCATCCAAAACTATTACAAGGGGGATGCAAATAGATTTGAACCTATTTGGGATATCATTGATCGGAGGTGGAACAATCAACTCCACCAACCCATTCATGCAGCAGGGTACTACCTCAACCCCAAATTTTTCTATTCTGATAGATTCTCAGGTAGTGGGGAGGTTATGGAGGGCCTATCCACATGCATTGTGAGGTTGGTACCTGAGGCTGAGATTGAGAAGAGAGACATCATCATGTCTGAGTTGCAAAGTTATAAGCAAAGTAGTGGGAAGCTCTTTTCTTCACCATTAGCTATACGAGGAAGATTAACTCAGACACCAAGTAAGAAAACGCGAAGTCTTATATCTTGCCAGTTATAAATTACAATTATTAATAATTTAATAGAATATTCAATATTGTTTATTTACAAACTCTTGAATATCTTATTTGCAGCTTCTTGGTGGGAAGATTGGGGTGGATATACCCCAAATTTGCAAAGGATGGCTCTCCGAATTTTGTCTCAACCTTGTAGTGCTTCTGGTTGTGAGCGCAACTGGAGTTTGTTTGATGCCATTCACACGAAGAAGCGTAATAAGTTGACTCAACAACGCCTTAATGATCTTGTTTATGTGCAATACAACCTTCGGCTTCGCACAAGAAAGGTGGAGGATAAACAAGAGGAGCTTATTGATTTGGATGAGATTGATCCCTACAATGACTAGACCGTGCACGATGATGCGCCCTCCTTGTTTACAGAGGATGAGATTGCTGATTTTGAGAGGCAAGCCATGGAAGATGTGGCTGCAGCAGAAGCAGGGGAGATTGGATTGGATAACATTGATATGGTAGAGGAGGAGTTATTGCCATCTAGTAGCAGGGTGGAGCCAGAGCCACAATTGACTATGAGGACCGTACCCTCTACCCCCCAATTCTTCAGTAGGTTGGGGAAGAGGAAAATGTAGAAACTTGTAATGTTTTTTTGCCTAGATATGAAATTTATGATGATGATTTTCAAAGACAATCATCATAAATTCATAATATGATAATACTATAGTATGAAGTTATGAACTATGATTTATTCGGCTTCGCATGATGATGCGATTTTGTAATCCTTATGTATTTAAGAATCACATTTAATAGAAAACACTTCCTTATGGTTTTAACTTTTTTAGACTCATTTGATACATTCTATAATTGGAATTTGCAAAAAAAAAATATGTTTTTTAAGAAATTTTAGTATTTTTTAGGTTGCCGAGTTTTTCCCGAGTTTTTGCCGAGTCAAAAATTTTGGGCTTGCCGAGTACTCTCCGAGTCCGAGTCTGCGAACTATGCTTGAAACTACCGTACCAAATTAAAGTAGTGGATTTATTACAAAGTATTCCTATACTCCGAGATGTTATGACTAACACTGTATCAGGGAGGAATGAGATGGTGCATGCTACGACCCATTTGGAATCTAGAGAGAATGAAGACCCAATAACCGAACCTCCATTGTTAGGTGACTAAGTGATTTATCCCATGTTATTAACAGTTAACACAGCAAAGAAATCGACAGTGGTAAATATGGAGATCCTTGAAAGGAATCTCACCAATACAATTGTTGATGGCGAGTCTAGGGTGAACATACTCCTCGAAGATACCTGGAAGAGCCTCGGTAAACCTACCATCTGGCCACCTACCTTCCGACTAGTCGGATCTGATCAACAAGGTATTAAAGTGCTTGGAGTTTTAATGGGCCAAAAGATAATTATTGGAACCCAAGCATTTTTGTTGAATTTTGTGGTCATTTCATTAGGAAGAAAGTGTATGACGCATTGTTGGGTCGAGGTTGGCTGGTGGTAGCCAGCAATTGGAAAAGGAACACAATCTCCATCGAGAATAAGGGTCAAAAATATACAATTGATTTAAAAAACCAAGCAGTAAGCGAGGAAGCAACTTCCTTTGATTCGTCAAATTTGAACTCCGAAGAATGGACAAAGAAGCATGATCACAGTCTGATGGAACTGAACAATGAAGGAATTTTGAAATTGCAGTCGTGTTTGGAAGATGAAACAAATTCTCTTTGTGGCCTATTTCACTGGCAAATGGAGGACTATGAGGTATTTCCGTCAAATTGCAATTTTATTGAAGCTAAGAGCTCAGTGAAGAACAACAGATGAAAAATGACTCTAAAAAGATGGACAATTTACCTGTGCGAGACAATACAAGGTTTGCAAAAGACAACAAGTCTGATTCCAGCAAAGGCACCCGATTTTACCGAAGATTGCAAAATTAATGAAAATACATCTCAGAGTAATAATATTAAAATATTTAATTTGGAACATATGGATATTTATCAAGTCAAATCAACTTCACAAGAAAATTGGGGAAAAGGGAAAAATATTGTACAATGTATGGAATAGAAAATTTTTGCAGTCAAAGTGAAAGATTACAAGTGGGTCCCACAAAAGAAAAACATAATAAATCATAAAAAAAAGTTCAAATGCGAAAAAGGTAAATATTAAAAATCCCCTTTACGCTACCATATGACCCCTCAATTCAGTAATTAAAAACAATAATTTTAAAAACTCTCTTTTTCATCACGGTACGGTAGTAGACCAGGAAAAGACAAATTTAAAAAGGAAGAAAAAATTAAAATATTTACTACTCAAAACTCCCCTATACGGCTTCATTTTTTCTTCACTGTATGGTCAAAGGAATGTGACTACAAAAAAATTTATCATCTCAATTTTCTTTCCAGCGTACGTATTTCAAATGGTTTTCCAACCGCATGACCCTCCTTCCCTTTGTTTACTGCCTTTTAAATATATCTCTATTGATAGCAAAGTAAACAGAAGAAATAAACATCAAGGATTCATACCATAAATTTTAATTCAGAAGAATGTAAGACAGTCTTTTTATTCATATATGTTCATGCTCTTACAACAAGTTGTAGTACAAGAATTATTATCAACATGCGGTACTTGTCCTCGACTACCAAGGAACTATATAAGTCCCTCAACGGTTGCCCGAGACTGCAACTATTGGCAACTAATCACAAAACTGTACTCTCTAACTACCCAACTACCAACATTACCCAACTACCAACAACTTCGCAACAATCGCCAAGGTACAACCATATCGTCAGAAATAACTAAGTATATACCTAAACATAACTATAGCAATTAACACTTATTGCACCCTTTTTCTATCACCGTACAACCCTTCTTTCTTGCTACTATACAATCTTCACTAACTGCATTTTTCCATCGTATGATTATGTTTAACTTCTCCCTACCATACAACCCCTTCCTTTCTATCGTAGTCATTTCTTCCATCTATCGTACGACCAGTTATGCTCAACATCGAATATCAACTCCCTTTGTACTGTACAGTCTCTTGGTGCAACTATACAGATTATTCCAAATTTTGTTCCTTCACCTGTTGGATGATCTATTCTTTCTCCTGGTAAGATTGTACAGCCTACTTAGAGATATTGTATTGCATAGTCTAACACATTCCAGTTTTCTCCTATTGGATCTTCTGTTGTATATGTCTAACGTTCTATAGTTGGTTCTTCCTCAAACTATGACTTTGGCAGAAACAAGAAATTCTTCATGTAGATTGATGAAGTGAATGATAGTACATTTATGGCATATGGGGATACCGAGCAAAATTTTCCATGATCAAAATGCTTTTGAACTGCCTACAATACTTTTGGTTTCAGTGATCGATTAGGTGTAGCATTCTTAACTGCCAATGTGCAATCAGACGAGGTCCCTTGGTTGTTTGGTTCTCAGCAATTTCCATCTAGTGGCATGCGTTCGAGATAATGTTGGTTTTACTTCTATTCTATGTTTTGCTTTGTCTACATCGTCGTCGCCAATTTGGACAACCTTACCTGATGTTACTTGATGTTTCATTGTTTTATGTCATCTGGAAGATGACTTTTTCTTTGGAGGGGTTGATGTAGTCAACGTACAATGTCGATTATTATTTTTCGATAATATGGTTTATCTGACTATGTGTTAGTTGTTTGTCGACTTTCGAGTAGTTATACAAGTCAGTTGGTCGATGGTTGTGTTCTTCGCAATTGTCGGGTCCTTTAAATAGATTTTGTATCATCAAGGAAGGGCAAAATGATCTAGTCTAATCGACTTTGATCCTTGAGCGACCATCTTTGGTCTACTTCTGTAATAATTTCATGTGCGAATAAAGATATGCTTGTACTCCTCTATCTGGTATGCATTGTTAATTCTGTTCATTATTTCAAGTATTCGTTTTATCAAATAGGAGAGTAAACAACTACTTTCTTTCATTGTCTTCCTCAACTCTATGAGGTGATGAAGAGTTGGATTCAACCAAGGGATTGACCAAATGTGTGATGTAAGCCCTCAATTCCCTATTTTTAGTTATCTTTTCTTCTCCATCCTTTGAGACCCTTTCTTTGATATTGTATGTCGTGAATTGTAACATGTCCATGTCACCCCATCTATGTGTAGGACCCAATTTGGTTTGTGTAATCTAAAAATCAACAACTTGCACTTCTTGCACATTCTTGTCCACTAGTAAATTAGTTCTCTCAATAATAGTATGCCCCTTGTTATTCTATCTAAATCTAATATGTCTTCACCTTTTCTATTTCATCCTTCTCAATCATGGCAGAAACAACACCTAAATTAAGGGGTTCGATGGTCACAGTTTGTCTTTTCCCTGCCAAAGACATCTTAACCCACCCCAGAGCACTCTCAACTAATCCCTTAGAAGGTTCAACTATGGCTTAAATTTCTTCCATAGGTTAAATTGATGACAGCTAAATAGGTGGAGCAAATGGAAATTGGGAAGAGGGGTTAGGATCATGAAGTGGAGGCGTATTAGTTAAAGATGTATCTTCTAGCTAGATATAAATAGATTGGGGAATTAAAGAATTGAAAGGAATAGGAGGAATGGGTGTAGGAATATGAGAAACTGGAGGAGCAGGACTAACCTATACATGTGGAGGAGGTCTGACACTCGTCTTCATGACCAATTTTATTTTGTTGACCTTAGGGATTTCACTTGCTTCACCAAAAGCCTTCACCTTCTTTCTTCTTTCCTTTTCATCTCTGCCACTACCACCTACAGCATTTGTATTTGTTCCAACTGGCACCTATGAACTTGTGGTTTCCCTCTTTTCCAGAGTATTCTATGTCTAGTTGGAGGGTTTTGATCTTTCTCCTCTTGCAATCCCTATAGTTTGTTCTACCAATTTTCTTTCCAAGAAACCCTTTGTTCTATCTATAACTACCTTGTTCATCGAATCTTCTAAAGTGCTCTCCTTAATAGCCCAATTGATTGGCAACAAGGGTTGTTGATCCAACTTCATTTCTACAAAGCAAGGTGACAAAACATCTTCCCCTTAATCAACTATATCCTAAGGTACAGTCTCTAAAGTGAAAGATGCTAATTGAAGTAAGGTAATAGACTATACTTTCTTCTCTAAACCCCAAAGTCATCTACACAATTTGCCCAATAATCTTCAACGTCACGCACATCGGCAAACTTATTGTCAAGTCTCTCATCCATAAGACCTTATGAATCATAGATTTTGCTTTTATGGAGTAGCTTGAAGTTAAAACTAGAAATCTCCTTGCCCATATTTTCAGCATCTAGGGTTGATGCACACCTAAGTTACCGATCCTAGTACTGATTCAGGTTCAAATTCGTGGATTCGGTCAAAAAAACAAACTTGGTGTGGATTCGTTAATACAAAAACATATAAAAATCAGAAATATATATAGGTTTAATATAAAAAATATATTAATATATTTAAATTTTAATATTTTAGTTTATTATGATATGTTTAAAATTTAATATTATTTAATGTAATATATATAAATTTTAAATTTAGTTTTTGCTTTTAGGTTTAAAAATTTATATATATAAAATTAGATTATATACATTAAATTAAATAATATTAAATTTTAAACATATCATATAAACTAAAACATTAAATTTAAATATTATTATTATATTAATATTAAAATATTAAAATTTAAATATATTAATATATTATGTTAAACTTAAATACATAAATTTAATATGATTTTTAAAATATTAAACTAAATAAAGTTAATATGGGTAATGAATAAACACTCACCAAATATTAATCGATTCATTTTGGAAAATACTAGTGATTTTTTACTGCGTTGGCCAATTTTTTTTGCTAGCTTCAGAGATCGTTTCCACTTCATTGCCGCATTCTCCAAACTACTTCAGAAGCTTGAGCGCAGAATGAATGGCGTCATCGCGATTATGTTTTATGCTAAGGGTTTTTGTTTTATGCATATTAAACAATTAAAAAAAGTCAAAAATATTTAAAAATTGTCATTTTATTCGAAGTTCGTTGTTGGTTCTCAAAAAATTGTTTGGGTTTGGCGTGGGTTCTCCCGGGTTTGTTCGGGACAAATCCGTAGGAAGTTTGACTACTCGTAGCCACACCCTTGTCCGCGCCGAACCAGCATCCGACTCCAAAGCGAATCGTACCCGGATCCAGCAAGCAACAACGACAAATTGGTAGCAGCACACTTGTATGTACCAATCTGAATTGGAAATTTCACCCCCAACTTGTGCCTTCCTCTGCAAATGAAGTGTACCTTACCCAACTACCTACAATACTCCATCAAAATTACCTAATCACTCGGTTACCATGGAAGCTTATAAAGGCAATAGTCAAATCCACATACTCTAATGTAGTTAAATATGGGAAATTGGATAAACCAATCAGCCCACTCTGAGATAACAATCTTGGCACAACCTGAAATACAAACATGATTTGGGAAATTGGATAAACCAATCAGCCTACTCTAAGATAACAATCTTGGCACGATCTAAATTACAAATATGATCTTAACTCCATAGACTCCTTACAGTTAGCATTAGAAAATTGTCACGCCTTCTTTAAATTCCAATTGTGAATACTATTCGTAAAACATTCATTCTTCCCTCGTCTTATTCAACCCTATGAATACCTTTGCCTAAACCAGGGAGTATATCAAGTAGGACACCATGTGAAGCTCTTAACCTGGAAGAAAATCCTCATTCTTTATGGATGTTGTCACTAATGAGTTGTCCCCAATCAATGAAGGTCTTGCCTTCACGTATAATGCTAATTGTCTTGTTGAACAGGGTAATGGGACAGCTAGAGGCACAATCATTACTATGCAAAGGTCGAGAAGTTGCTTTTTATGCATTCTAAAGAAGCCTGGTTCTTTGAAGACAGGAAGGAATCCAGTGTAGTTGAAGCTCAGTATTGATAGTTGCCCACTTAGCTTGGGCGTCTGTGGATCTAGGAAGTCATACCCTTACGAGGGTCATGAGACAACATGATGGAGCACTTCGAGTGTAGCTCAGCATTATTAGAATATTATTTCATGCTATTTTTAGTTAATGGTCAATCATGTATTTTAGCTGTAAAAAGATCTTCTGCAGTTTCTATTTCAGAAACTTGCTTTCTTTGTAAATCTTGTAAACTATTTGTTGAGCGTTGCTCATTGTTAATATCATTCATGTTTTTACGAATTACTGAGCGTAATATGGTATCAGAGCCCCATGATTAAAATTGATCTTCTAAAATTTCGAAACAAATTTTTTTAGCTTTTGAAGATCGATTTCTTCTGTTCTTTTTTCGTGGGTTTATTAACGCTAAAAATCGAGGGTTTTGATTTAAGATTTTCGTGAGTATTTTCTCACTAAAAATTTCGATCCTCCTACTGCAAATCTGGGCACGATTTCACTCCAGTTTCGAGTGATTAGGGCCGTGTTTTTCCTCTGTCTCTGGCCGCGTTTTTCTGTTGCATCTGGGACTTTCTGCATTTTTTTGGGCGCACGATTTTCAGCACTCTGTATGGAGTTTTCTGGGTCGCAGTTTTTATGCTGAAGGTATTCGTATTAAATCCCTGTTATGCGTTTTGCTTTTCACATAAAACTTGTGGACTCTACAGTCACATGTTTTAGCAAGGTGTGGTCGTGATTTGATCTGTGTGGCGGTTTCAAAATCAAGGTCGCGATTCTATGGGCTCTTGTTTGGTGCGACCTCTCTGTGTTTTCACCTGAGTGGTTTCCTGTTTCTGGTGTTTTCTACAAATCTCTGTGCTTCCATGGTCGCCTAGGGCCTCTACATCTTGGGCTAGGGTTTTGACCCTCATTTTCCAGTCGAAATTTTTTTCTGATCACAAATTCTAGGTGGGTTTTTCGAGACCTGTTCTGGGTGCTTCGTTTTTCGTGCCTCATTTTTTGTGCAGTTTTGTCTGGTTTTGCCAGCTAGGGTTCGAAATTTGTACTTGTAACTATCTCAACATTCAGTGCATTGGAATCCGTGCCTCAGGTTTCGTGCATTAAGCCTCTTCTCAGCTCCTAGTTTTTCGTGCATTGACAAACGTGAAGATGGCTTCTTTGACCAACATTATGTTGGAGTGCAGTCAGCATTTCAACGGCAAAAATTATAATACCTGGAAGCAGCGAATGATGACCATCTTTGAATATCGCTGCCTCGATCAGATGATTTTAGGCACCACTACTCGTCCTGCAATGACGGGTAAAGACCAGGACAAGTTTGACGAGCAGAACCGTGAAGCAGTCATGCTCATTAAGCTTTCAGTCGCGAATGATCAGCTACCTCAGATTCCGGCTGGAAAAACAGCAAAGGAGATTTGGGACCATCTAAAGGGTTTGCATGAAACCTCTGACAAGAGTCGTACGTTCTTCCTAAAAAATATACTGTTTTCTATCATGATGGATGAGAAGACATCTTTGCAAGCGCACTTGAACAAGATCCAGGAGATCCGAGATCAGCTAGAGGCTATTGGTCGAAAAATGGAGGAAAGCATGGTCGTGATCACTTTGAAAAGTCTACCTAAGTCCTATGAACATTTCATTAAGACTCTCAACATTACATCAGCTAATGTTGATTTGAAGTTTCCAGAACTCTGTACTATCCTCTTGCAGCAAGATCCCTGAAAACAATAGTTTGGTAGTAGTGCTTCTTCGTCCTCTTCAGAGCAGGCTTTTGCAGCCAAGTTTCAGGCTCAGAATAAAGGCAAAGGTCAGCCTCCACAGCAGAAAGTCTCAGGTCAACCTCAGGACAGCACCAAGAAAAAGAAGATTCAGTGTAATTACTGTCACAAATATGGTCACATTAAAAAGGATTGTCGTCAGCATTTGGCTTCTAAACAGAAGAAGCAGGGGTCTCGGCAGAAAGCAAATATTGCCGAGCACACTGAGCAGAAGGAATCTGCGTTTTATGCTTTTATGGCTAAAAGACCTGCAGATCATGTGAAGTCCTCTGCCTAGTACATTGATTAAGGTGCTTCGCGTCACTTCACTCATCGACGTCATTGGTTTACAGACTTTACTCCCTTCAGTGACTCAGTTATTTTTGGTGGAGGAGAAGAATATACAGTTGTCGGTAAGGGCACTGTTCAAATTCAGTCTGGTGGGAGGAATCTCATATTCCTCAATGTCTACTATGTTCCTAGGATGGAACTTAATCTTCTCTCTGTTAGTCAGATCATGCAGCACTCTCCTCAGTTGGATGTGGTTTTCAATACACACAAATGTTCCATTGTTGATCGGGAGACTCGTAGCACTGTGGGTGTTGGTATTGAGGATCATGGTCTATACAGACTTGTGGATACAGGTGATTCTCCAGAGTTAGCCATGGCAGCCCGCAATTCTTCCATCACCAGTCTTTGGCATCAGCATTATGGGCACTTAAATGTGCACTATCTTTTTAGCTATCTCGGGAGGGCCTTGTAGCCGGTTTACCTGAGATTCAGACTCAGCATCATGGTGTTTGTGGAGCTTGTCAGGCTGGGAAGCAACATCGGACACCGTTCCCGACTAGTGACTCATGGCGAGCCTCCAAGGTACTACAATTGGTTCACGCTGATGTATGTGGGCCAATGAATATATCTGTTACTGGTTGCAGGTACTTCTTACTTTTTGTTGATGATTTCAGTCGTAAAATGTGGGTGTACTTTCTCAAACAGAAATCAAATGTGTTTACTGTATTTCAAAAGTTTAAGGCCTTAGTAGAGAAAGAGTCTGGCTGTTCCATAGTCACTCTTAGGTCAGATAATGGGGGGGAATTTTGTTCTACTGACTTCTCCAACTTCTGTGATATACACAGCATCAAACGCCAGTTAACCACACCCTATACTCCTCGGCAAAACAGTGTTGTAGAGCGGCGCAACCGCACAATCACTGAGATGGGCCGTTCCATGTTAGAACACAAGAGTGTTCCTAAGAAGTACTGGGCAAAAGCAGTCTACACTGTCGTCTATCTCCTTAATCGATCTCCAACTTATGCTATTAAGGAGAAGACTCTTGAAGAAGCTTGGACTGGCCGCAAACCTCGGATCAGTCATTTGAAAATATTTGGCTCTTTAGCTTATGTATGGATTCCAGATGCCAAGCGCTCCAAGTTGGATTCCAAGAGTCAAAAGCTTATATTCACAGGGTACAATGACAACCATAAGGCTTACCGGTTGATTGATATAGATACTGATTGTCTTACCTTCAACCGGGATGTTGTCTTTGATGAAGAACGAGGACCTTTTTCTTCCTCGTCTGTGCAGCATTCTGAGGATCAGCCTTTGAAGGCTGCTGATTTGGGTGTTCATCTTCCGTTAGGTCCACCTGATGGGAGGGATGATGATGCAGATTCTGATTTTGATGATGCTCAACCCGAATTTCCTCCAGATGATGTTGATCTTCCATCTGTTGCACCTGTTCCAGCTCCTCCTGTTGCATCCGATGTTGGCACTTCTACTCTCCGGCCTAAATGGTGGGCTAAGACTATAGGAGATCTTCATGACGATGAGCTCATTGAGGGTAGATCATCCAGAAACAAGAGCAAACAGTAGCATACAGTTAACTTTGCTCTCATGGCTAACATTCACAGTGTCTATGAGCCTCAAACACATTCAAAGGCTAAAGGAATTCCTGAGTGGGAAAAGGCTATGGAGTCTGAATACCAGTCTTCAGAAAAATCACACTTGGGTCCTTTCTGATCTTCCTCCAAGGAAGAAGCCCATTAGCTGCAAATGGGTGTACAAGGTGAAATACAAAGTTGACGGAACCCTTGACAAGTACAAAGCTCGTCTCGTTGCTAGGGGGTTCTCGTAGAAGGAAGGCATTGACTACGAGGAGACTTTTGCTCCTACAGCCAAGATGAGTACAATTCGGCCCGTCCTTGCCTTAGCAGCCCAGTTTGGTTGGAAAGTCCATCAGATGGACGTTAAGAGTGCCTTCCTCAACGGTGAGTTGAAGGAAGAGGTCTACATGACGCAGCCTCCAGGGTTCAAGATCTCTGGTCAAGAACATAAGGTGTGTAGATTGGTCAAAGGACTCTATGGTCTGAAACAGGCTCCTCGAGCTTGGTACATCAAGATAGATAAGTACCTCACAGATCATGGCTTTCAGAGGAGTCCATCTGACTCTAATTTGTATGTCAAACACACTGGTAGTGATATTCTAATTCTTGTTGTCTATGTGGATGACCTGATCATTACTGGTAGCTCCGCACATTTGATCGCTGAGATCAAACAGGATTTGTGCAGCACATTTGACATGACAGATCTATGTCTCTTGCATTATTGTTTAGGTGTTGAGGTTTGGCAGACCGAGAGCAGTATCTTCATTTCCCAGTCCAAGTATGCTCACAGTCTTCTGGATAAGTTCTGTATGCAGGATTGCAAACCTGCCTCCACACCCATGGAAAAAGGGCTTAAGTTGTCAATCAAGTTAGACTCACCTGTAGTGGATGAATCATTGTTCAGGCAACTAGTGGGCAGCCTCATCTATCTCACTGCCACTAGACCTGACCTCAGTTTTGCAGTGAGCTACATTTCACGCTTCATGACAGCCCCCAAGGCTAATCACTGGGTAGCAGCGAAGCGTGTGCTGCGTTATGTGAAGGGCACTTCTGATTATGGACTTCTTTACTCAAGGAGTCACGATCCTAAACTCAGTGGTTTCACAGACTCAGATTAGGCAAGTTCAGTTGATGACAGGAAATCCACCTCTAGGTATGTGTTCAGTTTGGGATCTAGTGCAGTCACATGGACTAGTAAGAAGCAGCAGGTAGTAGCTCTCTCCTCGACAGAAGCAGAGTATCGGGGAGCAGTTAAGGCAGCTTGTGAGGCAGTTTGGCTTCGCCAGATGCTTGCTGATATGCAAATATCTCAAGCAAGTCTGACTCCCTTGTTCTGTGATAATCAGGGAGTTCTCAAACTTGCCAAAAATCCAGTCTTCCATGAACGAACCAAGGATGTAGAAACTCATTGTCATTTCATCAGAAAGCTTGTTGAAGACAAATCAGTTCAATTGCTGTATGTTTCGACAGAGGATCAGACAGCCGATATCCTCACCAAGTCCCTTGGTCCAGATAAGTTTGTAAAATTCAGGGGGTCTCTTGGTGTAGTTGATAGATTGACCATTAAGGGAGGGTATTAGAATATTATTTCATGCTATTTTTAGTTAATGGTCAATCATGTATTTTAGTTGTAAAAAGATCTTCTGCAGTTTCTATTTCAGAAACTTGCTTTCTTTGTAAATCTTGTAAACTATTTGTTGAGCGTTTCTCATTGTTAATATCATTCATGTTTTTACCAATTACTGAGCTTAATAAGCATGGATTGTTGTCCAATGGTTCGGGTGATTTGTGATTCAGGAGTTCGGGGAGGTGGTAATTCAGGGACTCGAGAATTCGGCTCAGGAGCTATGCCTTTACGAGGCTTATGAGGCAGCTCGATGGAGATATACCTGGTTGAAGAACTGTTTTCAGAGAAAAGCTTCTGAAGAATTTATGATTCTGAATGGTTTTTAGTTTGCTTATGTTAGTTTGTTTTGTTTTAGTGCAGTAAGTCTTAAGACGGGGTATTAGAGATATTTAATACTTACTTTTGTAATAAAGTCATTTTAACGACTTAAAATAGGTTAGTCTTAGATTAGACTTTATGCTTTAATTAGTTTTTGCTATTTTTAACTTAGTCGCTATTTTTAGCTTAGTGGTTAAGTTTAGCTTAGTCACTATTTTTAGCTAGCTTGATATTTTTAGCTTAGTCTATTTTTAGTTCGTTGCAACCTATATAAGAAAGCGTTTGCTTCTTATTTTATTGTTGAATATCCTAGTAATCATTCCGTGTTTGATTTCTGTTATAGTTGAAACCCTTGGATAGCAATATGGCAAAACCCTTGCGCTGAACTTTGATGAAAACGGCCACAAAAACACGATAATTGTCACAAAAAACAGCAATAAATATGGCTGGACAACTATCGTTCAATGCTCCTGACGGCTGAAAATTTTGGATGAAAAAGCTCTACAACCTGGAGCCCTAGTGCTGAAATTTTGCTCTCCAACATTGCTCTTTAGTGATTTGTGAAACAACAATCAAACCCAGGCAAAAAATAGAGAAGGGTGTGTTTGTTTTAGTGCTTTATTGCCACTTTTATGTGTTTTGTTCTTGTTTTAGCCTTCACAAAAGGTCAGCACACTTTATGAAGGTATTTGCCACCTAAAACTTGTCATAAGCAACTTTGGAGCACTCTACATACAACTCTCCCAGTTCAAAGTTGTCATGTTTAACAAAGGTGCGATATTTCAATAATGTTTGAAACTTAAAAGTGGCCATATCCTCATTAGGCACACTTCTCTACCTTCTCAAACACTTAAAATTTGTCATAAATTGCTTGGGCGCGCTTTTCTAAGGTTATTGCCAATTAAGACTCATCAAAATTGGTCAACGCGTGCTCCACCAGCCTCTTTGCCACTTAATATTTGGTATTAAACATATTTGGCACACTTTCACTTAGTCTTGGCCACTTATTACCATGGCATGCTTTTAGACACTTATTGCCACTTCTCACTTTTCAAATTCCTGTGAGGCATGCTTCAAGACTCCTTTAACTCAAACCCTAGCATTCATCACCAAGGCATGCTTCATCAAGGTCCATGCCACTTTCAACATGGTTTCCTCACAATTGAAGCACTATTTGACCCTTATTACCACTTGGACACTTGCTGACACCTAAGAAGAACTCCAAGTGAGTTATCGTCACTTTCACAAACACTTAGTCAAATTTACCCTTTCCTATTTTCACACGACTTGATGACTAGACAAAACAACCTAAGAAACAACACCCCTTTCTCAACATGGAACAAGTGACAAATACATCGTGGATAAAAACATGATGCTCAGCTTTCATATCCCACACTTTGACAGACGGGTTTCGCAAAACACAAGAAAACAACCTCCAAAAGATGATTTCATAGCGGTGCAACAATATTGACATCTCTGTAGTGTGTTCTCACGTTTGTTCTCTTTCTTTGTTTGTCTATTTGTTAAAATACATAATATCACCTTCTCATTGCTTCTCTATGCTTCTTAGTGTTCCCTTGTTCATTGTTGTTCTCTTTCTTATTGCCCCTCCTTGGATCTATTCTTCTCTTTTCCAAGTCATTGATATTGCCTTACACCTTATTCGTCACTTTCACTTTGTAATTCACATTTTTCATTCATATTACTTCCTCTTTCACACGTATAGTTGATGTTTGTGCAACTTTGTAACATTTGCAGCTTTTTGACAACATTCACAACTTCAATAACACTTGCAAGTTCCTCTTCTCCCCTTCAATTCGGTGTTCTTTCTCATTCTTTGCTGTTCCTTTTAGTTTTGTTGTACACATTATTGTATCTTTTTTTCTATTTCAGTCACTCTTCAGTGTGTCTTAGTCATTTGGTGCCTATTTTTGCACACTTTGAGAACTTCTATGGTTCTTGGAACATTGCCAGCTTTTGCAACTTTTCAAATCTTGCTGCTATCTTGCACTTCCAGCATTTCTTGGTCATCTCAGCATTCTTTTAGTCCTATTGAGATTCATTCCATCTCATTACACTTTGCTCTTGTATTTCACATTGATTATGGAGTTGATTACAAGCATACCCACTATATTCTTTACTAGTTTTTCCACCTTCTTGTGTGTGTCCTTGCATCTTTGACATATTTAGGTTGCTCCTCACACATCTTAGACATCTTATGGTTTGTTTGACTCATTCTATTTGCTGTTCCTACAATTCATGGCCAATCTATGTCATACTTGGCACGAAGTTTTGCCGATACTTGCAGATTAACTTTGTTATATTGATATTTCTAACTTTATGTGATATATTATCAGGATTTAACTGCATAGTTCTTTGAGAAAAACTCACTGACCCATATTTCTAACTTTATTCATTTTTCCTTAAGCTCTTATAGCCTATTTACTCTTTGTTTTCAGTAGCATTATCTCTAGCATCATATCTTAGAACCTTCCTTCTATATCTAAAACATTGCTTTAAGGATTATATAGTATTCATGAGCTAACTTGTAGCGCTTTGCATTTCTTGGTTCTGCTATAGAAATTCAAGAAAATAAAAAGCATCTCTTCATCCTCAATCTCGCAATTTGACTTAGTCCTCTTCCTTCCACAATAAGTTATGAATATATATTGGAAATTTTATTTTGCTAATTTTTAATCCCATAATAGCACTCTTTTTAGCACTTCCACATATTTCTTTAAAATGCTCTTTTTCTACTTTCTTATGTCTGTTGATTATTTTCAAACCTACTTGTGGCTTTGGTATGTGTTATGCAAGGTTGCAAGATACGCCACCCCCTCCCCTAGTAGGCATACCAGTGTACCCAGTATCGATATGGGCATGGTATGGCCCAAATATCGTGCCCGCTCGTACCCAAAATTAGGGCATATTTAGAGCCACGACACCAAATGTCTAGATTTGGCATCCTAAAAAAATTGTACCATATCCAAGTCAAATGTCTTTAAAAAAAGAACTCCTATCGTGTGTTTACCTCGCTCTTTGCCACGTTCTCCTTGTCATGTCCTCTGCCCGCCTGACATTTTTTGTTCCACATTTTTCATTTGACATTTTTAAAATCTCGGGGTGTTTAACGTGATGGTGTACAGGGACCACGAGTTCTATGTAATGCACGTCAAGCTCTTTGCATTGAATCTACAGCTTTCACGTTACAAGATCTATGTAATGCACGTCAAGCTCTCTGCATTGAATCTACACCTTTCACGTTATAACATGAAAGGGGCAGATTCAATGCAGAGAGCTTGACATGCATTCCATAGAGCTCGGAGTGCATGTACACCATCATAACGTGAAAGGGGCAGATTCAATGCAGAGAGCTTGACGTGCATTCCATAGAGCTCGGAGTGCATGTACACCATCATGTTAAACGTCGTTCCTTTAAATATATTGTGTTTTTATTTTAAACTTTGTTTTTTCATTTTGTAAATTTTTTATTATTATTAACGTTTTTCATTTTATTTAACTACTTAATTATTTAATTTTAGTAATTTTTAAGTTTACTATTATTTATTATCAATTTTTTAATAATTATTATTTTTATTAATATTTAAATTTTAATATATTTTTTAAATTATGTTTAGTTTATTTTATTTGATTTTTTATTTAGATTTAAATGTGCCTCTCTCTCTCTCTCTCTCTCTCTCTCTCTCTCTCTCTCTCTCTATATATATATATATATATATATGTCGTATCCAACCATATCCATATTAGGGGATCTTGAAAAATAGCCATATCCATATCAAATATTGAATATGTTATTAACATAAATTTAGATAGTTTATAATGGTCATCTATTGTAACATACTTAGATTGTTTCTATTTCGTGTATAGATTAGTTATAATCTATTTTAGAAACATCTAGTCTTTGTATATTTAGAAACATCCGTTTGTACTCTATTTAAGAGCATCGCTCTTCTGTGAATAATATATCATTCCGATTATTTTATTTACATGGTACCAAAGCTAGAAATTTTTTCTGGGCTCTTCATATTCCGTACGACGTATGGATCGCACAGCACCATAACGGCAGTCGTACCTGTCCGATTTCGGTGAATTGTCCCTGAAGGTCGTCTGTTGCGTCTTTGTTTTTACTAGCATTTTTTTGCTGGTCGCGCTCAGACTTCTGCAAACCTGAAGGTCGTGATTCTGGTTCAGTTCATGGTGATTTTATTCTTGGTCACCGTTTTTTGGGCATTGTCTAAGATTTTTGGATCCTTCACTCTGTAAATCACGGATCCTATTTTTAAAGGGTCGTCCTCTACTAAATTGCAGGTTTTTTGGCCATGTTTTTGCCTTGTTTGAGGAGGTCGCATTTTCGGTTTATGATCGATGTAAATCTTCCTGTGGTCGCGACTAGGTTTTCTCCTTAGTCGCGCTTGTTTTCTGTAGGGTTTCGACGGACTTTTCATGATTCTTCCTATAAAGGGTTTTCAAATCCGTCCGTGGTCGTGGTTTTCATCGGCGGTATTTATGTTCTTTGGTTACTAGCGACGTGTTTCTGTTTCCGCAGATTCTGAGAGGTCGTTTTTTGTTTTGTGAATGATGTTCGAACTTTCCTCAGCGGTCATTGATTTGTTGCCTAAGCAACGCCCTCAACGGCTCCTTCAAACTGGTTTGTTGTGACTCGCAAGCCCTAATCTGCAAGTAGCGGTCACTGTGTTGTCAGCAGACTCTTTGTTGTCACCAGTTTGAACGGTAGTTTGAAAACTAAAGCCGTGTGTTATTTGGCGGGATCTTGTTCGTTGTGGCGGTTTTGACTTCAAGATAATCATGTTCTTTGCTGTGTGCGCCAACAAGTTAAGGTTTTCCGCTTGGATTCGGCCTCTGTTTTCTCAGCAAACTTCTTGATCGTTAGTGTTTTTGATAACGGTTTCTGCAAGATCTCGTCAGAGTTGGGTTCCTGTTTTGTAGCCCTTTGAAAGGGGTTATGTTTTCTTGATCAGCGACTCACGTGTTTGCAATTCTTGCCTAGTAGCGATTTGGAGAAATTTTTGTTGTTGTCGTGCACCCGCAGCTTTGTTTCCTCTTCTTTGGCCTTGTAGTTCAGTGGTCATCTTCTGACCAGCGCTCAAAGTTTCGGCCTTCAATCACATGGCGACCAAGGACCAGCGCTCAGCACATTTGTTTTTGGCAGGCGGCCATTTTGATTCTTCAAATTCCTTGGGATTTGTGTTTTGACACCCGTGCTTGGGTTCTATTCTCTGTTTGCATCATCCATCTATCTCAGAAGACAGTCCATTTTAGGGGGCATCTTGGTTTCATTGATAGATTGACCATTAAGGGGGGGTATAAACATAAATTTAGATAGTTTATAATGGTCATCTATTGTAACATACTTAAATTGTTTCTATTCCGTGTATGGATTAGTTATAATCTATTTTAGAAACATCTAGTCTTTGTATATTTAGAAACATCCGTTTGTACTCTATTTAAGAGCATCGCTCTTCTGTGAATAATATATCATTCCGATTATTTTATTTATATATGTGTCCATGCAACCTTGGTATTATGTAATTATAAAGATGCATCTAATATTGCTTTAACAAATGTATTGTTCTTATTTCAATAACAAAAGTTGCATGTCTATGTAAAATTTCTAACACAAAAACATGGAAATATTCTATTCTTTTGAAAAGTAAAGTTATGGATAAAGCTAAAATTACTTGTAATGCAAAAGAGCGAGTAAATTGAAAACCAAAGCAGCAAGAGTAATGTTCCTAGAGAGTTAGTAGTAGACTTCTTTCTTAAAACCAAACAAGAAATGTTTATAAAGGTAACTAAAGTGCTTCTGCAACGATACCTGTTTCTCAAGGGTGCAGTAAATCCTAGTGATCTTGAAGTTGCAAACCTATCAATTGGAAGCCCAGTACCAGCCAGGGCACAAGCCCCTAAAGGAGAAAAGTTCAAGCGAGTTTTGCAATCAGCCAAACGCCCAGAGTCACGTTCAAGCTAAAGATAGCAATTTTATGAAAGCACATTAGAATTAACACTCTTAAATTCAGAAAAAGCATTACAATATTTATCATTGACCAGATAAAGCACCTCACATTCATGAAAATAAAATTAAAATGGTTGAGTATACTTTGCAAACTTTTCAAGATTCATCTTATAGCTGCACAAATATATGAAAAATGAGCATACAAGTCAGAAGAACTTAAGACAGCTCTCCATGGCAAAGAGATCAAAATTAAGATGCCTAATGGTGCAGGATCCTGTCTTCAATTACAGACACTAAATAATAATTTAAGAAAGTAAGAACTCTAGATAATTATCCTAATACTAGAATGCAATGCAAATAAGTCTTCTGGAAAAAAGAAAGAAACAGAGAGAACATGTCTAGGAGATCCAAAGCTGACATCATAACAAGTGAAGGAAAAGATATAAGATTGAATGAAAAACAGTGGTCCCTGAGGCCAAGACACCCTTCCCAAATGTTCGGGGGGTGGGGGCAGGATATTCCTCCACCCCAACCACCACCTTCTCCCCCCCACCCTTGATGAACCGGGACATCAACTTATTTTTTGCTGAAATTGGGTATGGAAAGGTGTCTCCCCACACCTGTACCTTTTAAACAGCGAAGAAAAAAATGTGGAATGCTTCCCATGAGCTTGTTGTGATGGACATCAAACCTTTTCAAGTGGAATAGAGAGGAGATTGAGAAGTCCAGATCGTCTTCCAAATTTAGTTCACATACTGGATTTTATTATGTGTTATTCAAATCTATTCGCACAGGAACTGGGAAGATTTGTTCCTTAGACAAATTCCAGTTGAGCCAAAATGCATTCACAAACAGAATGATAAAAATCAACTCCTTGGCATTCACAAACAGAATAATAAAAGTCATCTCCCTGGCACCCATTTTGCTTTATAAAAGCAACAACAAAGACAGGAGTGCATCACTAGTTAGAAGCAAGGAATAAAACACAGCCATTAACGAAAGTTGAGGGCCTGTTGAATGAAAAGCAAACTTGTGATCTTATCTGTTGGTGGTGATCAAAGGTTTATTTGAATGCCAGCTAAGAGCCATGTTCTAGATGAAGGTTAACTCAATGTTAAATTACTAAAGCATGAGAGGCCGCCAACAAGAAGAGATCCTTATCCTATGCTTTCTGAAGGAAATACATCAAAAGTATAATATCTTTTTTGGTTAACTTACATCATAGTTAAATCCATTTCAGACTGACATTGACTTAGACACCTACATGGTTGCTCACTTTGAAATGTAGCAAAGCTTTCAGAAGTGATATACTTTGTATGGGCTAATGTTTATATTTTCAGTAGATATATTTAAACATTCACATTTTTAAAATTTCAGCTTTTTTATTTTGTTCAATTCATTTTTAGGTATTTTTAATTTATTTGTATTTTAAAAATTCAAATATGAATTTGTATTTATTATTTTAATAGCTGTCTCTAAAATCTGGAAACATTTTACCATCCCCAAAACCTTGTCCCCCCCTCACCCCATTTCCCTGT
The DNA here is from genome assembly GCA_027924645.1 of Cunninghamia lanceolata. Taxonomy (NCBI): domain Eukaryota; kingdom Viridiplantae; phylum Streptophyta; class Pinopsida; order Cupressales; family Cupressaceae; genus Cunninghamia; species Cunninghamia lanceolata. The sequence continues at coordinate 11,508,532 of BSBN01000241.1, read as the reverse complement.
CTCTGAAACTCAAAGAAACACTGATGAAAAATAGCTCATAATTGCAAGAACCACAGGCAGTTTTTGACTTTTGCAATGGACAATTCAGAAGAGACATAATTGACTAAAAAAGCATATCTACAGTTTTGTTCATTTAGTTTGACTATATATGTACTAGAGACTTCAGACCTCCACAACCCATTATGTTTAAAAATTAAAGAAACGGATTTCGGGGTATATTGCTTAGAGAACATGAACAGATCAGCATTTCAGACCACATTTTGTGGAACATGATCAGGATGAATGATTAGAGTACAGGCATGAGCTCCTTATATAGATGAACTCTGATTACAACATAAGGTATAGATCAATAAAAAAACACAAAAAAATTCTTACCAACATTATTAAATACTAATAGTAGCCAATAGGGCATTAATTATTTTCATTAAAACATCAATTATTTTTGTTGAGCATGTAAATGATGGCTTTTCAAGAATCATGGAGGTCAAGTCCCTCATCTCTATTGATGTAGGAGTCAATCAAGTCTTGAATACATAAAATGGGCAGGCACTGAATCAATCAACTGGCCGAGCCCTAAATCAATTAATTTAAGCTACACAAATAAACTACCAGTTGAGGCAATCAATCACTATGACCATTGACAATGATCCAACCAATTATAGGTAGCCAGTGAAAAGTCCTATATTAAAGGCCCAAGACTCAAGGTCGATCCCTAACATTCAGGTCAAAGGCCTTTAGGGCATTTATGCTCTCAATTGACAAGAGGAGATTGTCCTCAATCTGTCAATCAAATGCATAAAGGGCCTCTCTGACATGCCTGAGCAAGCTATATCATTACAATCCCCGACAATCCAAGAATAATATATCGAATAAAAATATTAAATAATCAACCAACACTCAAAAGGGATTGTCATGTCCCTGTTTCCGTCTTGATCATCAAGTGAAGAATGGATTAGCCTATTCCTCATTCCCGGAGGCTAATTCTAAATGATGAGGGAATGAGTTGGTTTTTGACTAACTCAACCTTTTTGTTTTGCAGGAACAAAGTCAGAAACTTAAAATTTGGCTAAGTCTGGAAGCCTAATAAGCAGGAAGTTGACTCTTGGAGTCTAGGCGCCAATCTCACATCAGATTTCCTAAATGAGCACCTAAGGATTTGGAGTCCTCTATCAGGGTTTGAATGTGCAAAGTGATAACCCCATCATCCTTAAAGCTTTTCAGCACACTGAATCAAGGTTTTGAAGTTTAGAAATTGCCTAAGTGAAGTTAGGCACACTTTATCTCTCCACCCGCCTCAAGTGGCACCTAGTATAGAAGCATCATGTTAGGAAGCACATCAAACAAGGCGCTCTAGCAGGAAAAGTTGTTTGGTCTCAAGATGAAGTTGTCTTAGTGAATTGAGTCAGAATGAAAGCCTATTCACTCTAGGCGCAAATCTCAAGTTGCACAATCCTAAATGGGCGCCTAGAGCAACAAGGAGCTAAATCATGGTTCCAGGACCTTGCACTGGCGCCCAAGCTTGAGGGAGGAGTTTCAAGAATCAAGAGTGTTTTGAATTGCTAAGGAACTGGTCTGGAGACTCTATGGTGCCATTTTGATGCCTCATAACTCCAAACTTGCGTCAAGGAGGCAAGGCGTTACTTCATGATTTGCCTAACCCAAATATGCACCTAAGGCACTAGTTCATGTCTGAACAACCTTTGAAGGGTGCCTAAGTGAGATTGTGAATTAAAAAGGGGTATCTGCATCATAATTGACTCAAGGGATCATCCTTTCAGTACAAATCATCATCTTTGTCAAAGAATAGTGTTAAGAGTTTGAGGCGCATCATTCTTCATTCCCAACCTCACAATTGCGCCTTCTTTTGGAAAGCTCATATGGTGCCTAGATGAAGTTGAAGACCCAAGCAAGATGTTGATACTCTGAATAAGGGCGCTAGACTAAAAAAGCATCTAAAGGTCTGATTACAAGTGTCTAAAAGTTTGAATAATATAGAACATCCTCATAAAGATGCTAGGCGCAAATACCAGTTGAAACTACCTCAAAAGTGCGCCTAAGATGGGAGCAAGTCCTCAAGACCAATCTAGATACAAGGCGCTCCATCAAGGGGCAAGATCAATCCAATTGAAGTCAAGTTGCTTTCAAATTGCTTTCAAAAGATAATCAGTTGGAACCTAGGCGCAAATTCCTAGCCAAACTGATAGTAAGGGTGCCTAGTTGAGAAAGAAATATCTTCGAAAGGGGTGGGCGCTCATTTCATAGGAGTTAATCTAACTCTTGGAAGCTCCAATTTGTGGTCTAAATTTGTAGAAATATGTCAAACTATCCCTTGGCGCCAATTCTACTACAAATCCATTAAATGTGCGCCTAAGTGGGAAGGTAGCTTCCAATCATTTCAATTAGTTACGGCAAAGACTTCAAATGTAAACCACCACATGCATGAAGATGAATCCAACACAAGGCGCTAGTCTCCTCCTGCACTGACTCAGAAGTGCGCCTCAAGTAAATTGACTTGGCGTGGAGCTGGTAGACTTCCCTGGAATGAGAAGACAACACAAGGAAACGTTTCCTAGTTACATTATCCCCTGTTGACACTTAGTCACAATCACCAGTTCAAAACTACCAAGATGTGCGCCTAGAACCCATAAGGCGCCATTTCATGAGCAAATCCTCCAAAGCTGGCGCCCAATCAGAAGAACCGTAAATCTGCGCCTAAGTGTTTCTAGAAGGAGATAAGGTAGTTACAACTACCTAGATGCCCATTGGTCAGAAGGATAGCATTGGGATCCGTGTCAGTGTCTTTGCGTGAGTTGTCAAGAGGAATATTCTCCTAAATATGCTCCTTGGAAAACGTGCCTTCATTCCCTTTGGAAGGCCTATAAAAGGAGGAGCTCTCTCATTCATTTGACATCTAATCTTTTGGCAAATTCTCTCTGAAAAGCTTTATGCTTGTAATCTTGAGGCCTACAAGTTTCAAGTGTTGGGGTGATGCTCCCTCAACTGACAAGGTGATGCTCCCTTGTTGCATTGTGAGGTGTTGACATCCAATTGACATCATTGGGTTCAATTGAAGTGATCTACATCAACTAGTGAGATAGAGCTAGTTGTGAAAAAGTTGAAAGTATTGTATACATCTAGGCTTCAAGGCCTTTCTTGTGATCAAGTTGAATAAGAATTGTATATTCATGCCATTGAAGGCATCATCATTGTAATAAGACATTTGCAATAAGTTGAATCAAGTAATAATACAAGTACCCAGCTTCAAAGTTGATTCATACAAGTTATTATCTTTGATGTTTGTGAGTAGTTGATGAGTTAAGTGCAAGTAAATTTATCTAAGGAAAAATTTTAGTTAGAACTAGTTGGGTACACTACAGATTAGAGACTTGAACTCAAGGATATTGTGAAACCCATCATTCATCTGCTTGTAAAACAACTAATGTTAGTATAAAAATAATTAATGCCTTATGGGAATTATTTAGTAATTAACAATGTTGCTAGGCATTAATTATTAGGTTTTTGTTATTGATCGCTATCTCATGTTGTAATCAGAGTTTATCTGTATAAGGAGCTCATGTCTGTAAGTTGTAACCTTAATATTCATCCAATCATAGGCCACAAAGAGTGGTTCAAAACATCAATCCTCTCATCTTCTCAGCATAATTTTTCCAAAATTTTGTCTGTACATATATTCACTATTCATTTGAAATTATTGAAGCTTCTATTTTAATTTGATTTAACTAAATTTTATTAAATAGTTATTCCCATCACTGAATGATATTAAATAAAATCCTAAGCTACCAATCCTGGTACTGATTCGAGTTTAAATTCCCGGGTTCGATTCACGGATTTGGTTAAAAAAGAATTTTGGTGTGGATTCATTTTGGATTCGTTAATACAAAAACATATAAAAATCAGAAATATATATGATACGTTTAAAATTTAAGATTATTTAATTTAATGTATTATATATATATATATAAAATCTAATTTTATATATAAAAATTTTAAGACCTAAAAGCAAAAACTAAATTTAAAATTTATATATATTACATTAAATTAAATAATATTAAATTTTAAACATATCATATTAAACTAAAATATTAAATTTAAATATTATTATTATATTAATTATTAAAAATATTAAAATGAAATGGAATACTAAAGTAAAATTAAAAAAATGGCGCGAAAAGGAGCAGAGCAAATGCGAGCGGAGGAGCAGAGGAATCTGGGCGAAAGCACCTCCAGACAACCGGCAGGTAACCAAGGGCAAGATCGTTAGGCGAGCGAAGTCGAGGCAGAAATTTCGCCAGAGCAGATCAAGAACCGAGCAGACAAAGAGCCTTGGAAGCAAAAAGAAAGACGCAGTGGTTGGGCAAGAAAGCAGATTTCCAAGAGATAATGGGAGGTATGGATGGCATGGGCAATCCTTTGTGAAACGCCGTAAGCAAAGGCGCTGGGGCTGGAATAGCAACAATCATTGGAGAAACGAAGGGAAAAGATGGGGCAAGGACCTTCAAGGCTGGAGAGAATTTCCCGCACTTGGAGGCAAAGATAACCCTAATCAGTATCCAACGGATGAATATGATCCAGAGACCCACAACAAAAACTGGAGAAACAAAGGCAAAGCGACAATCGGCAATACTTATAGGACTTCCAGGGTATTAAGCGCGACCAAAATAAGACTTGAAGTAGAAAGACTAGAACAACTTGCTCTCTTTGCCAAATGGTATGGAAAAAATCTGAATTGGGACAAAACGATCCGCTGGTGGAAGAAAAAATGGGGAGATCTACAATTCAAAACCCTACAAAACGGATTTTTCGTAGTAATCTGCCCATCGCAAGAAATAAGAGAAGAAATTGTCAATGGAGTCTGGATCCTAGACGATTGAGGCTTCTACATTCGCAGATGGAAACCAGGTCTCGATCCCTTTAGTTACCAAATGGACAAGACCCAAGAATGGTTCAAGTTGCCGCATCTCTCGCAGGAATTCTAGGCTCCTAAGATCTTGGAAGAATCGGCAAGGGTATTGGAGCATACCTCTGTGCAGAAGAAAGAATGGAAGAAGATGGGATCAACACCTATGTCAGGTTAGGGGTGGAAAAAAGTTCATCAGATTTACCTTGGCAGGGGATCGAGCTACATTCAAATTGGGGAAGTTGGACCCAAAAGCTCCTTCCGGATCCCCTGTCTAGAGGCGATCTAGTCAAAACACTGGGATGGAGAATCCCCCCTACCGAATCAATTCAAATGGAGGAAGCAAACCCTGAGATGGCGGGATCCGCCTTTTCTGCAACAGATAAACCAGAGAAAGAATGCAAGGAAGGTCATGGGCAAGATCAGAAGAGCCCAAGAACATTGGAAGAAGATTTGGTGGGAGGGTTGGAAAAGGTAACTGAAACCCTCGAGAAAAAGGAAGATTTGGATCACAAGATATCGGAAGCCATTGATCTCCTGGGAAATAAGGTTAGGAAGGAAGATCTTAACTCCTTAATTCAAGTAGGTAATGAATTAGCCGAACTAGCCACTGCAGCAAAAAGTGGAGCATTTAGTCTGAGGAAGATTGCACTGTGGAGGATTGGATTGATGAGGCAGCTCCAGAAATTGGGATCATACAGACAGAAGAAGATGCAGGACAGGAAGAAGCCAGAGAGCTAATCGATCTCATTCCCCCTCGCTTGGAAACTAGGAAGCTTGGCATTGGGCAAAAAGAGTCTTTTAAATCCACTCCGGATTGCAGGGAAAGCAAAAAGAGTGGTAGAATCCCTAATCGAGAGCAACTCAAGTGGGACGGAGAGGCAAGCGGGCAACTAAAAATAAATGAGATGATGAAAGTAGGGAATGGCGATGCCCTCCCCGAACAACAATGAAGCTCCTATCGTGGAATGTTAGGGGCCTTAATGCCCCTAACAAGGGGTGCCTAATTCGGCACTAGGTAGAGTCTTTTCAAGTTGACATTTGTCTGTTATAGGAAACCAAATTAGGATATCAAGAGGAGTTGTTTGGCGGAAAAATGAAGTTCTAGAAATGGTGTGGAGTCAATGCCTTTGAATCTTCCGGAGGGCTGATGATTCTGTGGAAGCCACAATATGTTTTAGTAGAAGTGGCAGCAAATAGGCATTGGATCGCATGCAAGGTAAGAAGCCTAGCCTCTAATCTGATTTTTTTCCTTATAAATGTTTATGGCCTGGTAAATTGTATTCACAAAAGGCAAGTTTGGGGAGAGTTATTGTCCATTTGCAACAACTTGGGGGAGGAATTTTGCATTATTGGAGGCGACTTCAATGCTATTCTAAGATCGGAGGACAAGAAAGGGGGGGTGGGCAGGAAATTGCAATCCCAAATTGATTTTGAAGCCTTTGTTGATTCTAACTCGCTAATAGAGGTGCAAATGGGCAATGGTTGCTTTACATGGACAAATAGAAGGATGGGTTTCTGCAGCATTGCGGAGAAGTTGGATCAGTTTTTCTTCAAAGGGGTTTGGGGTCAGTTTCCCTTCTCATTGAACTGCAAGATAGAATCGGGGGCAGGGACAGATCATTATCCTATTTTGCTGGAGATTCTGGGAGAGAAAGGTCCCGTAAGATGCCCATTTAAATTCAAAAACATGTGGTTCAAGGATCCAAGTTTCTTGGAGCTAATCACCCAATGGTGGACAAGCAGTGATCCAGGCGGTTCAAAAGTGTTCAACATCACAGCCAAACTGAAAATGGTAAAGCAAAATCTCAAAAACTGGAACAAAACAGTCTTCAAAAACATATTTGAAGAAAAAAGGAAAACAGAGGAGCTAAAAGTTCTGTCAGAAAAAGTGATCAAGGTAGGTATGAACGACCAAACTTATTTGGAAGAAAAGGCACTACTAAGCAAGATGAAGGAGACCCTTGCCAAGGAAGAAATCTTCTGGCAGCAAAAGTCCAGAGAAATTTGGCTTAAAGCTGGTGATAAAAATACAAAGTTCTTTCACAACTCCACAAAGGCTAGGAGAGAAGTGAATAGGATTACTCACATCAAAACTCTAGAAGGCAGGTCGTTGGAAAAAGTGGAGGTGGTGAAAGAAGCAGTAATGGATTTTTTCATGAACCTCCTAAACGATTGGGAAGGATCCAACCTAGAGGCACAGGGGAAGCTACTAGAAGGAATTCCGGTAGGAGTATCGGAGGCTCAGAAATGTTGGAGTATAGTTGGGAGAGAAGTCATGGAAGCAATAGAGGATTCCAGAAGCTCGGGACGAGCCCTCAAAGAATTGAATAACACCTTCATTGCGCTAATTCCAAAAAAAGAAAAACCAAAATTCCTAGAGGATTTCAGACCAATCGCCCTATGCAACACTTTCTACAAGATTTTATCTAAAGCTATAGCCAATCGGTTGAAAAAGATCATGTTGGACATCATTATGGAAGAACAAACTAGTTTTGTCCTTGGAAGATCCATTCTTGATGGAGTAATCATTGCGCAGGAGGTCATACACTCTGTTCAGAAACTAAAAAAACCAGCTATGTTGATGAAATTGGACATAAGAAAGGCTTATGACAAAGTCAATTGGCGCTTTCTGTTCAAAGTCTTAGAAGCATTTGGTTTCAACGAGGGCTGGCTAAACTGGGTGTTCGAATGGGTAGCCTGTCCCAAATATTCGGCATTGATAAGCGACTCTCCCGAAGGCTTCTTCAATGCGTCGCGTGAGCTGCATCAGGGGGATCCCCTTTCTCCCTTTCTATTCATCATTATGGCAGAAGCCTTGGGAAGATCTATCAACAAGGCTTGGAGAGAAGGCAAGGTGCAAGGTTTACAGGTAACAAGCTCTCTCCCAGAAATCACTCACCAACAATTCGCAAATGATACTATGTTGTTCTACCTAGCTCATGAAAGAGAGGCTAGAAACTTCAAAAATTAGTGTACACCTTGGCATCGGGACAGGAGATAAGCTTGGCAAAATCAGAAGTTTTCTTTTTCACTTAAGAGTGGATAAGGAATCTCAAATTCTCATAATTCTGAAATTTAAAAAAGGAAATCTCCCATGCAAATATCTGGGCATACCTCTGACCAAAGGTCTTCAACCTGGGAGGACTTGGGAAGCATTGACAGAAAAGGTGAAGAATAAGATGGCCTCATGGAAGAGCCGCTGGTTGTCTTGGGCAAGTAGACTAACCATGATCAAATCAGTGCTAGCAGCCATCCCAACTTATCTAATCTCTTGCCTCCCACTCTCGGCGGAAGCCAGTAAGACTCTCAACTAGATAATGAGGAATTTCTTTTGGAAAGGAAATTCAGAGCAGCGAAAACTCCCATTAATAAAGTGGGACAATATTTGCAAAAGTAAGGAGGAAGACGACACGAGAGTGAAGGTGGTAGCTAAACAAAATATAGCCTTGGGGACAAAGCTGATATGGGCTATCCACGTCAAAAGGGAGCTCAAGTGGGTTAAAATAGTTAGGGCAAAGTATTTGGGCAATGAAACATATAGCATATTCACAGCTCATTCTCTCCCAAATGGTTCAAGAATCTAGAATTTTATGAAATCCTGCAGAGAGCTCATAACAGATCACCTCACCTAGGAAATTGTGGATGGGAGATCTGCCTCCTTCTAGGAAGACTCGTGGGAGGGAGGGCAGAATTTAGAAGTCGAGTCCTTAGAAGAAGTCAAAAGGATCACAAAGCATGCATGGGGTGATAAGGTAAGAGATTAACATGGATGTTTTAGAACAGTACGGAGTTCCCTGCTTCAAATGGAAGAGTATCCGAAATTTGGGTCTGGATGATAGTGTTGGCAAGAGACACTGCTTCGCACTGATAGGTGTTGTCATTGATGGCAACTAAGATCATCCCAATCATCCGCATAACACAATTTGTTCACACCGGAAGTCAGAATCAGAATTTCTCTAAGTCCGAGTAGTTAGGAACGAAGCAGGTGACAGGGTCCGGTATCTTGGTCCAGATCTCTCCGGTGGAAAGGCATGGTTTACTGCGGATCTAAGGTAGTTGTAAGCATTGTCAAGACACTCTAAATCCAGAGTTTTGTCCTCCGGTGATGAAGGACTCAAAAGATATTAGCTTCTGAGTATCGGGTTTCAGTTTGACAGAACAGACAGAAGAAGAACAGGCCGACCCTATGAATGATCTTAATTCCGGATGTATAGAAGTTGTTTATTGGGCAATTGGTGATGATAAGTGATGGTAGCCGACATGGTTGGTGATTTGCAAGTGCAAGTTTTGGTCCACGTCTCATATTATGTATGGATCTAGCCAATAGAGCAGAGTACTCGACAAAGTTCTAAATGTTCTTGAAGCCGACTGGTAAAATGATTGTAGATCATGTTGCGGATATATATATCCAAAGGAATTGGATGATTTTGGGGTGTGTGGGTGTTGCGAATATGGAGTAAAGGCGAAAAAGCAGAGATCTAAGATTCGGATAAAGGCAGAGTGAAGATGAAATGTGTAAGATCGGTATTTTGTACTTAACCGAAATTGAATCCATGCATTAGTAGATGCTTCTCATCAATTCAAAATCTCTATTATTCTCTTATAAACATTTGTAGGCAGTGACCCTCTTTTGAGCAGTGAGCTCTAGGCAGTGAGCCTGAATGCATGTGCATTCTCATTTGTAAAAATACTCTTAACAAGGTATTAATTTTTGTGGGTTAACCCCCACCGTGGTTTTTCCCTTAATCGGGTTTCCACGCTCAAAATCTTGGTGTCAAGTGTGTTACTTATGCTTCTGCTCATGTGTAATTGATTCATGCTTTATTATTTATTTAACTGTAAGTTGTAAAAGAAAATTAAAGGCAGAAAAGTTTAAATTGTGTGACAACTGATTCACCCCCCCTGCCCTCAGTTGTCTGGACTAATTCCAACAATTGGTATCAGAGCAAGGTTCCTTTGAAAAGTCTAACAGCTTAAGGAAAGATCTTGGAACGAATTTTAATGGGTTCACTTAAAGATCAACTTCAGTTGGCCCTAGAAGATCTTGTTCAGTCTAAAGCAGAAATTAGTAATCTGAGAGGTGAACTTAAAGATGCTAATGATACCATTGAAATGTTAAAAGATAAATTAAAGAAATCTATGGAAAGGAAAAAGGAGCTACTTCTGCAGTTATCCAATTTAACTGAAGAAAATAGCATGAATGAAGCTTTGGAAGAAAAGACAAAGGAATGTGAGAAGCTGTCAAAAGAAGTTGTTCTGAAAATTGAGATGGAATCTAGGGCAATAAGGCTAACCAAAGAAATTGAGCAAAGGAAGAAGACTGAAGAAGACTTGAATCAAAAACTAAAAGAAAGAACTGATGAATGCTACAGATTAGACAGTATTGTTGGCCATTTAAAATCTGATCTACAAGAAAGCAGAGACAATGGAAGAGATCTTGAAAGACAAATTGTCATTCTCAGACATGACCTGGAAGTTGCAAATGAATACAAGGAGAAGTTCAAGATAAGCTCAGCGAAACTTGAAGCAATACTTGAGGGTCAGAAAAAGGCTGATGACAAGCATGGTCTTGGATATGAGAAAGGTGAAAGCTTCGGATCTGGACAAAGAAACTCTCAACCAAGGAATGAGAGAAACAGATCTAGAAGACATCCGGGAAGACAACCTAACACTCAAAGGTATCCATCTTTCAATGGAAATTGTTTTAAGTGCAATAAATTTGGTCATAGAGCCACTCAATGCAGACGCAGAATGAATCAAAATAATACATCATTCTCCGGACAATGCTTCAATTGCAAGAGGTATGGTCATAAATCCAATGAATGCAAAAGTATGATAATGAACTCATCAAATAGAGGAAATGGGAATTCTTTCAATGGAAAATGCTTTGCATGCTATAGATTTGGACATGTGGCCATTCAGTGCAGATCAAAAGAAAATCAATCAAATGGGCAAAGAAATGTTGTGTGCTTCCATTGTAACCGATCCGATCATTTTGCAAGATTCTACAGAAGTAGAATTAATGAAAGAAGAGGTCCAGTAAACAGAAAACCGAATGAGCAAAGACAAGACGAAGGCAAAAGAAAAATTGAAGAGAATGAGATCCAGAATGAAATAAGTGAGACATGGGTCAAGAAAGCAATTGTGAACCATAGTAATGGGTCTGCACCGAAATCCGGTGCAAATAATTCCTCAGGGAATTCAATTAGGAGCTCTGCCTCAGGGAGAGCTGCATTAAAAATCAAAATCCCCCAGCCAGTAAGTGCCTGAATCTGGCACAGTGAGAAAAGAGATCTTGGATTGTTTCAAATCATTTGGAAGGATTTCCAGAAGAAAAAAGGTGGATATGGCAAATTGCAAAGTAATTCATGAGAAACTGTTCAACAAACAGAGTACCCAAATGTATTAGGGCAGAGCATTTATTACAAAGACAAATTAGGCGCTGCGGAGCATAAAAGGGTCATTCATTCGCCAAACAAATCACTTTGCATCAGAAGAAAGCAAGAAGAGGAGTGAACGAGCTCTGAGCTAAGAATTCTCAAGAATTGAAGCGCAAAGAGGATCCTCAAGCAAAACCCTAATCTGCGGAACAAGGTATTTCTGTTTTCTGCGAAACCTCTTGAATTCTCAATCTCTGCAAATGGCTACACCTTTAGTTGTTGATGTCACTGAAAGGCCCCGTCCTAAATTTAAGAAGCATCCTTACAAATCTGTTGAAGTCGAACCACTAGGTGCTTTTTCAGGTGTTCCATATGGGGTTTTACATGTTGAAGACATTAAGGCATACATTCATTGCAATGTAGAAGAATTTGGGAATCTGAAACTGCTAGAGTTGTTTAAGAGCCATCTAAAGGATGACAATTACCAACTGAAACCTGAATTTGAAGCCCTAGAAAGCAAACATTTTCTACAAATTATTGAATTTCCGTCATTTGATGAGAATGAATGGGTTTGTTATGTGTTGAGCTGAATGCACGATGAATTCATATGGCTACTAAAACCATTTAAGATCACCAAAGATGTTATTAGAATTCTGACCGGGTTAAACTCAACCGGTGGACTACCCATGCTAAAATTTGTCAAAAATCAAACTGTCACTGATACAACTGGTGCAAAATTTGATAAAAGAGCTATGACAATCAATGACATTATAGAACCGGATGTCAAGTTTGCTTCCATGGTAATCGTGTATAAGATTTATCACTCAAGCAGAGAAAACTCTATCTCCAGAACATCTATATATGCAACATATAAAATGCTGAAAGAGAATGCAGACTATGACCTCTGTGAGCTACTACGGGTTCAACTGTTTGAAAATTTGAACAAAATCAAGAAAGACAAGAAAAATTCCTTCAAGTATGGTTCCTTGATTATATGCTTATTTTTCTATTTTATGAATGAAGTGCTTGGAGTGCAAAGTGTGCACTGGACAAATGGCAGGCCAGTGGCAATCCAAATAAGAGATCATTTATATAGCCTTGGAGATTCAGGGGCACAAAAGATTGCAATCTGAGGGTATTTCAAAAAATTTCAGTCTGATGCATGCAAGGGAAAGAATCCCTAAATCAGTTGTAGAAAAGTATGAGAATGAGATATGTTTTATGATTGACACTGATCAATGTCTGATGGAAGTTGTAGAACCAAGGACAGTATGGATAATGCCAATGGGTTATGAGGTGGATGAGAGAGTTCTAGACATGTATGCTTAGCATCTTCTAAGCAAACCTAAAGACACATCTGTTGAAAGATTTGGAACATACAAAGAGCTAAATCTAAAACTACATGTGGAGCTCAGGAAGCCAAAGATTAAAAGAAAAGTGATGAGGCAGGTTGAAACATATGCTGAGATATTGGCATCACCAAAGAAACAGTAAGAAAGAATAAAGAAAGGATTGAGGAGATGAAGAGAAAAGCTGAGCAAGCTCCAAAAGAAAGGACAGAAAGTGAGCCAGCAGCGGCTCCGGAAGTCCCACCTAGTTCCTCAAGGAAAACAAGAAGCTCTGCAACTGTCTTAGAACAATCCAAGTCTATTCCCATTAAGACTCCGGAAGCCACACCATCCGGTGAAGGAGGAAAGAGGAAGAAAAAACCAAGGCCACAAGAGTCTACAAGAGCACAAAAGATGATGAGGAAACAAAGACAGATGAAGAAGTTAAGGAGATAAGATCGAAGAAAGCTAAGACTTCAAAGGCTTCTGAGGACCAGCCTTTCGGAAGCAAAAAGGTGAGTAAAATGCAAGAAACTGGTAAGGTTGCTATGACAGTTGATGAAATTGTAAAAACAATCACTGTTCATGGAAATTTAAAGCCTATCAAAGTTTACTATGACAATTTTGATCAAGCAAATAAGAAAATTTTGGAAGATGCCACCATCTTGTATTTGAATAAATTTAATAGAACCCTATTGGAAATTTTACAAAAACTTCCTAAAAGTTTAAGGAAAATACTAGAAATGAGGAAAGAAGCAACCAAGGCTAAAGATCTAGAACTCAAAGAGTATGTCCTCTCCACTTTGTGTCCTGTAATGACTAGAAGAGAAGCAAATAAAATCCTCAGAGAAGTTAAAGAAAAATTTAAAAGCAAGGTTCGGATGAACAAGCTAATGCTTGGTAAAATTGAGGAAATTTTGAGAAAGGCCTTAGAAAAGGATAAATATTATATCATTTCAGAGAAACAAGTTGAAGAAGACAATCCTCCAGTTCCGGAACTAGAAGCTCCAAAAGAAGAGATTAACAAGGGAATTGATGACCAAGGTATTAATTTAGATCCTCCGGAGTTAACCTATGAGGAGAGTAATGTTGGATTTGATTCATCAAATCTGAATGTTGGAGAAGTTCAGGAAAAGAACATCATTAAGAAGCAATCTGAGTTTGGTGAAGCTTCTATTCCGGAAGAGGAACAAGTCAGTCAGGAGGACATAGAAATGATAGACAAAATAGTTGATGCAAAAGAAACTCCTCCACCTGATCTTTCCGGAAAAGAAGAGGATATTGCTACTATACAAAGCCCTCTAGATCAGGTAGTGAGTGGTGAAGACAGTGAAAAGATTTCACCTGCAAGTAATACAAGAAATGAGAAAGCAGAGGAGAAGGAAGAAAACCAAGAAGACAAAGCAGAAGAAGATGGTGCAAATGTTGAAGCACCTAAAACAGATGCTGAGAAATCTGATGAACAAAAGGATGATTCAGAAAATGTTGCAAGAGACACTGCAGATGTAGTGAAAAGTCTTCTTGAAAAAGAGGTGGTTGAGCGTGATGAGTCTGAACTACTCCAAGGTCTATCCAATCCAGATGCTCTCTATCGAATTCAATTGATGAAAATAGTATCATTCACCCAAGTAAAGGCTAGAGAAAAGTTGTTAAAGTCCCACATGGAGGACAATGAGCTACTGGGGCTTGCAACCAGGATTTTGGAGAAGTTAATGCCTTCCTACCAAAAGAGTCCATTTGATTCCCCCTCCGAACATCTGAAAAATCTTGTAAGTTATGTAAATACTCATTTTGAATCCTTTGAAAAATCTGCAGAGGCAAAGGTCCGAAAAGAGTATTTGGATAAGAAATTTACTGAAGTACAGAATCTAATAGGAAATGATAGGATGATACTCGGCATTACCATAAGGAGTATTCAGAATGCTCTAAATGATGGAAGCGATATGTACAAATTCTGTCTATCATGGGCCAAAGTTAGTGAGGATATTGAGAAGAAGATAAAGGAGCAAGAACAAAAATTGTCAAATCTTTCTCAAATTTTTTATCCTCTAACAGCTTCGCCTATAAGTCAAGAATGTCAAGTAATTAGCTTGACAGATGAGATAAAGAGGCTTGGTAAAGAAAAAAGTAACATTATGAAGAGAATGTGTGAGCTCCGGGAATTGATTGCCCCCAAGTTAGAAACCATGTTCAATGCCTTGTCAAAAGCTCAGACTGCACTTCAGACAAGTAATCCTCTGGATCTAACAAAGGCAAAAGCATATGCATTTTTGCCGAGTGGACACATCTCAATTTTGGATGGAATGAAGGTAACTTGGGCCTCTGAACTTGTGCAATTGAAAAACAGTTTTGCAGACATTCTCAAGTTCATGTGAATAGAACTTAATGATTAGTTGTACATATACGGCACTATACACAGAATTTTTTTCGAGAGTTTTGGCTTGCGAATCCCACCCCTTGCCACTAATGTCAAAGGGGGAGTGATGATCAGTGAAAAATGAAGAATCTAGCAAAGAGGGAGCACCGGAAAGCAGTGTGAACAACAGTATGGAGCAGCAGCAAAGGGGGAGCTACATTAGACACTTAGTCATTTTTCACTAAGTGTTGCCATCAATGCCAAAGGGGGAGATTGTTGGCAAGAGACACTACTTCGTAGGTGTCGTCATTGATGGCAACTAAGATCAGCCCAATCATCCGCATAACACAATTTGTTCACACCAGAAGTCAGAATCAGAATTTCTCTAAGTCCGGGTAGTTAGGAACAGAGCAGGTGACAGGGTCCAATATCTTGGTCCAGATCTCTCCGGTGGAAAGGCATGGTTTACTGCGGATCTAAGGTAGTTGTAAGCATTGTCAAGACACTCTAAATCCAGAGTTTTGTCCTCCGGTGATGGACTCAAAATATATTAACTTCTGAGTATCGGGTTTTAGTTTGACAGAACAGACAGAAGAAGAACAGGCCAACCCTATGAATGATCTTAATTCTGGATGTATAGAAGTTGTTTATTGGGCAATTGGTGATGATAAGTGATGGTAGCCGACATGGTTGGTGATTTGCAAGTGCAAGTTTTGGTCCGCATCTCATATTATGTATAGATCTAGCCGACAGAGCAGAGTACTTGACAAAGTTCTAAATGTTCTTGAAACCGACTGGTAAAATGATTGTAGATCATGTTGCGGATATATATATCCAATGGAATTGGATGATTTTGGGGTGTGTGGGTGTTGCGACTATGGAGTAAAGGCAAAAAAGCAGAGATCTAAGATTCGAATAAAGGCAGAGCAGTAAACAAGGCAAAGTGAAGATGAAATGTGTAAGATCAGTATTTTGTACTTAACCGGAACTGAATCTATGCATTAGTAGATGCTTCTCATCAGTAAAAATACTTTTAACAGGGTATTAATTTTTGTGGGTTAACCCCCACCGTGGTTTTTCCCTTAACCAAGTTTCCATGCTAAAAATCTTGGTGTCAAGTGTGTTACTTGTACTTCTGCTCATGTGTAATTGATTCATGCTTTATTATATATCTAACTGTAAGTTGTAAAAGAAAATTAAAGGCAGAAAAGTTTAAATTGTGTGACAACTGATTCACCCCCCCTCTCAATTGTCCGAACTAATTCCAACAGATAGGATGGTAGATTGCAATGAGAGGTTGGCGAAGAGTTGAAGAATTAGCCTTAGGCAGGATCAAGACATTCTTCAATGGAATGCTTCAGCGGACGGGGAGTACAATGTCAAAGCCGGGTATAAAGCTCTAACCATCACCAGTGAAAGGTAGCCAAGATTGTCGATTCATCTATGCTGGAGTAAAGAATGTCTCCCAAAGGCAGGAATCTTTTCTTCGTTGGCATTGCACGGCAGAGCATTGACTGCAGACAGATTTAAAAAGCTAGGATATCAAGGCCCTTCGCGTTGCCCTTTGTGTAAACAAGAAGAGAGTGGGGATCATCTATTTCTTAAATGTTCTTTTGCCCAATCTTGCTGGCATTGGCTCCTTGCAAAACTACAATGGCAAACAGCTCTCCCGAACAAGTTAATTGACATGTTTATCGATTGGCCGCTGGGTTACAAAAAAGCATTGTTTAAGAACCTCTAGAAGATAAGCCCCTCGATAGTGGTTTGGAAACTCTAGAAGGAGCGCAATCATAGGTTATTTCAGGACAAGGAAATGCCAGTCCCCTCGCTTCTGAATAAAATAGAAGCAAGCATAGTAGAACTGCTAAACTCGAGATTAGAAGAACAGATGCCTAAGAAAGCCAATTTCACAGTGTGGGATGCAGCTATGTGAAGCTCCTAGCATGGTTTACGAGCTCCCGCCTTCAAAGGTGTAGATCCCTCCAATAATCAAGAAGACAGAGCTAATACGACGTGGAGTCCCCTGAAGTTTGGTTGGTTAAAGCTCAACTTTGACGGATCTTCCAGAGGAAATCCAGGTACCTCAGGGGCTGGATGCATCATTTGCGATTGGAATGGCAGTGCCGTGGGCAGACTGGCCTTTCCCTTCCCAGAAGGAACAAATAATTTGGCAGAAATCCAAGCTCTCATTCTGGGCCTAAAGTTCTGCAAAGACTTAAAGGCAACCAAAGTAGTAGTGGAGGGTGATTCCACATTGGTCGTCAATGCACTCCGCTCTAGAAGGATGACAAACTAGAAACTAAGAGCTCATTTAGATATCGCCCTTAAATTGGCAGACAGTTTTGAGGAAACAATGTTCAATCATATTTACAGGGAAGGGAACAAAGAGGCAGACTTACTCTCCAATCAAGGGGCAGATGGCATTCTGATTAAGGAGGTTTGCATATGAGTCCACTTCAATTGTGGGTGGTGGGGAGGGGGCCCTACACATCCTAAGATGTGTAGGGCTGGATAAGCAGGGTGGCGCTCATGAGAAACAATGATAAGAAATCAATATATGGTGGAAGCATAGGAATAGGGGATATCTATGGACTGGCCGCTCCCACGCAGGAAGACTGGCACGACAGCAACAATCATTAATTTTCAAGGAGCACGAGTAGGCGAGGCAGCCTAAGTACCTCGATCCCCATTCGTAAGATGATGTGGCCTTGTTAGCATGAGTCGTCTCCATTCAGATGTCCAGAACTTTCCATCACATTTATTGTTGGAGGGACGAGCAATGAAGTTAGAAATATATATTTTCTCCTCTGTTTAGCAGTGATGGCCAGGGAACCAAGATTAAATCTTTTCCTTTTCTCTAAGCATTTGCAGAGTAGGCTGTTACTTTGTGAGGGAATGGCGATGCCCATTTGCCTGACCAGCCCAGTCAGGCAAATGGCTTTTCATGGTAAAATAACAGACCAACGTTTCCAACGGATCCTAATACAGGGGGACGCCTTCATGATAGGACCGGTGAAGCTGATTTTGGGCAGGGGCTTCTTGGAGGATGGGGAGCAATACAGGGTTGACCCTGACATTACCTCCCAGTTTGTGGCTTCGTTGTTGGATATAGGCGTGGAGAAGGCAGTGGTCAACACTGCAACCCGAATGGCTTTCAAAAACCATCTGCTCGAGGGCCTCGAGGATGTGCTGGCTAAGGCGATTTACGGAGTAGGAATTCCGCAACCAAAGGATTTAGAGGTGGATAGGAATGAGGGGGTCATCTCTTATTACCCTTTCCTGCTAGACTTGAAAGGATAGGCACTACAAGAGCACAGGGAAAGGGCGAGGAAAGGCTAGGCCTTTCTAAGGAGTATGTTCCATTTCGAGGCCACAATGGATTTCTCATGGATTCTCGAATTCTGCGACTATTTGCTGGAGTAAGGTGTTGGGTAAGGGCGTGATCTCTCCGTCCTAAACTGTTAATAGTTTCTTTTTTGGTTGCCTTTCAATTTCTCTCTGTCAGTGGGTGGTATCGGACTATGTATACTTGGTAATAGTTTGCAATCTACCGCCAATATGCCCTGCATGGCAATTTTGATGGCTCTATAGACCCTACGTGGTCATTTTTGGAAAAGCATTAGAAATTTAGTTGTTAGGAAGACAAGGAAAGGACTTTGTCATTTTGGCAAAGCTAAGTTGTATGATTTCAATACTTTAATATAAATATCTCTTATGCATCAAAAAAAAATTATTAAAATATTAAAATTTAAATATATTAATATATTATGTTAAACTTAAATACATAAATTTAATATGATATTTAAAATATTAAACTAAATGTAGTTAAGGGCATGGTTCGATGGTCAAGTCACACGGTTGTTGTGGCAGCCACCAAGGTTCAAACCCTTGCTAGGCCAAAGCTCGCAGGCCTTGTGCCTTCGTTGGGTTGACGTGCTCACAAGATATGTGCCTTCGTTGGACTGTCGTGCTCACAGGTTGTGGGCCTTCACTGGGCCAACGAACTCGCAGGTTTGAACTTGGCAATAATGCCTTGAGGACTGAGACACCCCAGTAGTGGTCTCGACGATAAAGTTGTGGGAAGAGATCCCCCGTAAGGATCTCTCTAGGCTCAGACCAAGCTAAAAACCGAAGTTACTCCAACAAAAAAAAATATTAAACTAAATAAAGTTAATATGGGTAATGAATAAAAGCTTACCAAATATTAATCAATTCGTTTTGGACAATACTAGTGATTTTTTACTAGGTCAACCAATTTTTTCTGCTAGCTTCAATGGTCGTTTCCATTTCATCACCGCATTCTCCAAACTACTTCAGAAGCTTGAGTGCAGAGTGAATGGTGTTGTTGCGATTATGTTTTATGCTAAGGGTTTCTATTTTATGCTAGGGGTTTCTATTTTATGCATATTAAACAATTAAAAAGGTCAAAAAAAAATTTAAAAATTTGTCATTTTATTCCAGGTTCATTGTTGGTTCTCAAAAAATTGTTTGGGTTCAACGTGGGTTCTCCCGAGTTTGTTCGGGACGAATCCACAGGCAATTTGACGACTCCTAACCGCACCCCCGTCCGCACTGAACCAACATCCAACTCCGAAGCGCATCATACCTAGATCTAACAGGAAACAACAATGAATCGATAACATAGATAAAATCAATGGCTAGTGTGATAAAACAAATAATTGGATAAACTGATATATACCTATACTGAATGGGTAACTGGACAAAATCCATGGCTCCCATTAGAAATCAGATGATTGAATAAACTCATGAATACCTATACTCAATGGGTAGTTGGGTAAAATCCATGATTCCCATGATATGTGGTGATGAGCACACGGTTATACTAAGAGTGGGGGGTGAATCAGTATAATACAGACTTTTACTTTTCCAAACTCAATAAATCACATCAACTACACATATGCAAGATCTAGCAATTAAGTACACAATGAGAACACACGATTTATGTGGAAACACTTTCAGGAGAAAACCACGGCACAATATATATATATTATTTCTTCTTCTTGTAGGCTCCAACCTATTAATCTTTCAACGGTTGATATAGTATGCTTCTTCACAAGATCTTCCTCTCACAAATCTGATTACAACTCACACAATATCCTTCTTCCAAATCTGATCACAATCCACGCAATAACCTTCTTTCACAAATCTGATCACTATTTCTGATTTTGTATGATATAAGTCTTTCCCTTTCAAATCAGGTTCTAACACATATACTTTTTTCTCATGAATCTGATCACACATTTTCACCTTAAAATCTGCACTCTCTCCCTTAACATTTACCTCTCAATCTTCACATATGTTTGTCATTTATAAATCTGCACTTATCCTTCTCATATGGCAGCACATACTCTTCAAACGATAACTGATTTGCACTTCATTTCTACCTCTATTCTATTTCTCAAATCTGCTTGTTTACTCAGAAAATATTCATTACATTTCTTGCTTTCAACACACTCCTTCACCAAGATTTTATATCGTCTTCAAATGAGATATCTCTATGAAGAAATGTGTCCTTCCATAATAAACACAACTCTTGAATATGTCATACCTTTTCATAACAATTGTTGTTCCTTAACAAATTGCATCTCTTGAGAACTGATCGCTGCCCTCAACAAATTTTAATTGCTGTCTTTTGCACCACATAAATAGTAATCACTGCTTATAAGCACTGCCTTTCAAAACAAACCGTATGATGTCTTCAAATAAGACTTTTGTCTTATTTGTGTTGAGCGCTGCCCTCTATTAGATGTAAATCACTCCGCATGCAAATTTTGTCTTAAGAGCTTCCTTTCATAATCGTGAGTCTTCAAATCTGAATCATTTGTCTTATATGGTATAAGACTTTTGTCTTATTCACTACCTCTTATTTTGTCTTATACTAAATTATATCACATAGCCACCTTTGTTATATATTGATCAGTCTGTTTTTTTCTTCTTAACCACATCATATGTAATTTTGTCTTATTTACAAGTCACTTTGTCTCTTTCATAAAATCATTTTGTCTTTATTTTTGTCTTATACAAAACTCATTGGGAGTCTTTGTCTGATTCACAAATCATACTTGGCAACCACTCCATATTGCATATCACTTGGAATCTTTGTAATGCTAATAAGCACTTATATATGATCGGTTTCTTCGACTAGTTTAAATCTTTAATTTAGACTATAATATAGTTGCTTCATTTCCATTCAACTTTACAATGACGATGACGATACTTCATGTTTTGTATGATGTTTATCAATGACAACGTATTCCAACAATCTCATTTATACTTCCTTGACAACAATCATGTCCATGACAACATTTACACCTTGCATTCAATGATATTGCTACATTGACATCAATGATAACATGTTCTTATACTCTCGTCTGTTTATGACTATCTTCTTAATATCAATGACAACATGTGTATGCACCTTTGACATCAATGACAACACTTCCAACATATGGATGACTGGATAAAACCTGTAAACACACATACTAATTAGGTGATTGGGTATAAACCATGGTTCCCATGACAAACAATTAATGTGTAAAACTTGTGAATACTCCTCATAGACAATTAATGGGTAAATGCAGTGAACCTAACTTGTACCTTATATACACATAACCAACCTGGTAACACCAAAATAGTTTATCAACATACAATACCTTTTTTATTTCTTTTAACTTCATTCCAAAACTAATCACCAGCTTTAACCTGTTGACATTGAACGAAACAAACAACTGGTTGACATAAACCTGACATATCCAAAGGCCTCTAGATAATGAGATCTAACTCCATATGTAGAAAACCACTCTAGAATCTCATCTCAAGCTTTTGGTAGAGGTGCTTCATATGTATAGGAGGCATGCATATCTAGGGACATCTAGAAAATACTAACTCAAGCTAAGAGGTGACTAGGATCAACAAAATCGTATATCTCTTTAGATTTCATGTGACCCTTGACTATCATGCCCAGATACAAGGGTATACCACCATGCAATAATCTACATCTAACCCTTATAAACAGTTGATAATAGCAAGGTATTTTAATATAAAGGAAATAAATTACAAGGGAAAAAGGTATGTAAATTTAAAAGATAGAAATATGAAAAGTAATTGACACAAATGAGGATGGCCTGGCCAAGTCATCAACAGAGCTATAAGGAGGGTATCAATGGTGTTTGATAGCTAGTGACAGAACACTTAATTAATCATGCACTAAAGAAGAATCCTGGTAGAAAAATAACAATGACTACTGTTGAACAGTAACACATATATTCATAATTACATAGAAGGTGCAACGATTAAGACAAGTGGTTGTAGAAACACTAAAAGAAGACAACAAGTGGCAAAGGAAGACTACTGAACAAAAACAAGAAACAAAACTAGCACAATGAATGAGGGGTGATTATGAGATTAAAGGATAGCAGAACAGAAATAGGACATCTAAATTTCCTTTTACAACATTCAACATTTTTGATAATCTACTGAGACAAAATCAAAATCCTATGAGAGTGCAAAATCAAGAACAAATCTAGGTTAAATATATTGTCAGAGGTGACAATCAAGGCCTATGAAGACAAGGACAATTGTAATGGTAGCATGCATACCTTACCATTCAATTTGTCTGGTCTATGAAAGCTAATACTCATACCCAAACCTTGCATGCTATGTAAATCCAAGCTCGTGCTAAGTAGAATGAATCAATGATTGATTTGCATGTTGCCTGTATCAAACAGGGTGGGAAATGTCTACAATGAATGAGTTACTTGGTGAAGATTTGCCCTAAAACTGTACTACCCACATAAAAAAATTTGTCTTGATTTATTGTTTCAAGCCAAAACCTTGTCATTTATCAATTGTGAGCCATAGTTGAATCCTTGTTTTCTGTGGTTATCAATGTTGTCATTGTCATTTCTAGTCAACACCTTTGCAAGGCCAATGAAAGGAGTTTTCCAATGCATTAGGCAAGGTGAAGACAAGAACCTGGATGATGAAGGAAAGGCGAAGACATTATAAGGCAGGGAAACGATCATTAAGGCTTCCAAAGCATGCCTACACTAGGGAGAATCACTTTTTGATGATTTCAAGTTCAAAAATTGTGCATAAGTGATGAGGAGCACACCTAGGAAAGAGAAAGTCATGTTTGAAGTTCAGAACAATCATAAAAGGGCACATAAATGTCCAGGCACGCACTTTTGCATGAGGTCATTTTTTGTAATGTCCCCAAATAGTGTAAAGGCAAAACCCTGATTTTATTTCTGATTTTTCAATGAAACTGGAACAGGACAGCCAATATTTAATTCTGAAAAAAAAGTAATTTTCAGATATTAAAAATAAACTCTAACTGCTGCAAAAACAGAATAAACCCTAGGTGGTAGAAAAATGCTCAAAACACTTCAAAATAATTTATTTATTTCCAGAAAAAAACAAAACAGCTGTTGACAATGCCAAAATGAAAATTTTTCAGAATTTTTACAAATTTATTCAAACCAGAGTATTTCTAGCCTAAAGCCTAGCCATTGTGCTACGTCTTTAAGAGATCATTCTCCTCCACATGGGCCTAAGGAACCCTCCCCTCCTCACAGGGATGATATGAGGCCTACGAGGTACCCAAAGGATAGACACACTTAGTGGACTAAATGTGCTACAATGGAAGTGTATTTACGAATGACAAAGGTTGAGAGCTATATCAAAGTGCAAAAGGCTAGGAAAGAGGATTAACTGAATAGTTAGACACTACCATGAGAGCTCTGATATGCAAAGTTTGTATATGAGAGGTCAGAAGTATGAATGCCTAAGTTATCATCTTATTCTACCATTGAGCCATCTAACTTACTAACATGTTGTCTATTGTTACAAAAAATGGTAGTATACATTATTATACATGTAGGATGATGATGAGTGTCTTGACAGTTACAAGACTATCTATCACTCTGCCAAATTACGACCAAGTTCCTTTGTGTGGCTGTTACCCGAGAATGGCACTACAGATATCTATGCAGGACAAGTTTGTCACAACATATGTCATAAGATGTGTGCAGCATGTCTGGAGAGGAGTTAGGTTGTCAAGTTACCAACATGTGTTCTACAAGTGATGACTAGGCTGCTAATAGAGTCGCACAAGTCATGTATGAGTGTGAACTCCTGAGAGTCCCAAATCCTCTTGGATCAATTGCCCTTCCTTGATTAGCAATGTGTTGATGATGTTTTGTGACAACAACAACAATAGAATAAAACACCAAGTGCTCTATCCTCTCTTGAATAAAGTCTCTCAAAGGTTAAGCTATGTGATCCACTGAGACAACTTCAAGGTTCCTTATTTGTGATTTGTAGTGGATAGACTCAGTGATTTGATGTGATCTTGCTGGTAATCACAAAGGGACTTACGCTAAATCCCTCCTCCACGAACATGGATGAAATTCCTTACTCTTTGGATGTGAAAGAATGGAAATGCACACATTTGGATCTTCGGGATATGAATGGTTGTGCTAAACCTTTTGATTTTGACGCTTTGATCATGTATTCATGTTTATTTGGCCTAATGTGTGGGTGTACGCAGGAATTTAGAAGCTATGATTCTTGTTTATCTTTGGAACACTTGAGATTTTATATTAATCACTATTCTGGAAATGTTTAACTATGAAGTGTCTCGATCCAATCTAGGATTCTTCTTCCCTTTCGAGTGCGTTTCCTAGCAGGTTGATGACTTTAAAGGAACCGTTTGAAGTTTCTGGGTCTGGATTGGGTCTTTATTTTTGAAATGTTCAGGAACATTTCTTCGGATTGGCGCTAGATGTTGTGATGTAATCACACATCGCCCCATTGCAAATGGGGACCCCTCTTTTTCTTGCTTTCTGTAGTAGGTATGCTTTAGTGCTTTAAGTTTTCTCTGAGTTTATATGTCTGGGAGTGTTGTCTTGTCCAAGTCTCGTCAAATTCTTGCTAAGGAGTACATATGCCCTCATCCTGATGCATGTCCTAAACTCCTGAAATTGACTAAGTCTGATGTCTTGAAGTCTGATGTTCTGAGATCCTGAAAACTAAGTCTAAAATCTGGTGGATCCTCAAAAATCTAGAATCTACATGTTAAATCCCATGGATCCGAGACCTATCTCAAACATCCTGAAAGAATATTTCAAAATATTTAAAGTATAGGAAATTCAATATCTAAACATATACTTAAATATATTTAAGTATATATGTGATTTCCAATACAAAAAAAATGTCTAAGGAAAAATCGGAAATTCCAGGCTTATGTGGAAAATGTGCCCTAGAAAAGCGCAAATTCCTTGGCTCTGTGGAAA
Source organism: Cunninghamia lanceolata (assembly GCA_027924645.1). NCBI lineage: Eukaryota > Viridiplantae > Streptophyta > Pinopsida > Cupressales > Cupressaceae > Cunninghamia > Cunninghamia lanceolata. The sequence continues at coordinate 11,483,231 of BSBN01000241.1, read as the reverse complement.
TCCCGCCCAAAGAAATTAGGTACTCAATCCTTCCAAAATTTTAAAATTTCTCCAAAATCTTAGCAAAATTGAAGAGAAATTATGAAAATCATCAAAGAAAATTGAAAATATGCTAAGTGTGAAAATCGCATTTTCCATGCACCCATGGAATTTCCGCCCAGGAAAGTGGAAATTCCCTCCACAAGAGGAATATGCGCCTTGGAAGAAGATCCATCTAGGTATGAACATTGTAATATAATGAAAATTTGATCCCTGGAAATCGTTAAAAACTCACTACAAAGGTCATCAAAATACTTAGAAAATTCATGATTAGGAAGAGCGTAAATTCCTTGTCCATGAGGAAAATGTGCCGTAGTGAAATTCCCTCCGATCATGCAATATGCGCCCATTTAGGGTTGGTGATTTTGGATCAAAACAAAGAAATTTTTTATCTCCTTAGTTGAAATTCATGAAAATCCATTTGAAAACTTTGAGAAATTTGCCTAAGGAAGTAAGAGTCGAAAGTGAAAAGAGGAAAGTTCTCATACATGAGGAAAATGCGCTAGGAGGGACAACAATGAATTACTCCATTTTCCGGGCATGAACAACAACATACTCCATTCATTCCAAAATCGAAAGAAGATATTGATCCATTCAAAGATATTGCAATAAGGAATGTTGTGAATGTGGAACTGGACAACGAGCTTTCGAGGAAGAATTCGAGATTTCAAGATCTCTCTTATGTCGAAAATCCAAAAAAAGTAGAAAAATCGAGAAAAATACCAAAAAAAAAGTAAAAAATCAGAAAAATCAAAAATAGATATGGATTTCTCAAGATCTTCAAGGCAATTCAATATGGATCATCCTCAAGATGATGTTCTTCAGCTTTGGTGGACTTTGAATGCACAACTCTATCCTAAGAGTTTGGACGACTTTGCATCAAGGAAGGGATGTAGTATTCACGACACCAATGGACACGAGGAGCTGTATTGTCTAACATTTTTGTCAAGAATGGAATTAGCATTGCAAGGGAAAATTTCTTCTTCACATGTACATGAGCCAATTGTTTCTGCAAAGGCTCTTCCCGAAGTTTTATTTGATGAAAGAGAATTCTTCATAAGTTTCAAGGAAATGATCAAGAAGAGATTGAGCATTGAGAAGGACTTGCCTGCCCGAGACATGTTCATTCCTGGTGGATAGTGTAGAATTCATAACACAGCTCATTCAGAACTCACATGTTTATCTTGTCAGGAAGCTATTCATCAATTGAAGGAAGAATTAAGATTGGAAGAAGAATCCAAGATACGATTAAGATTGGACAACTTGTGGAGCAAATGTCTTCAAGAAATCAATTCACCACCCAAAGGAGAAGATGTTCCCATGTTATTCAAAAGTGAAGATAGCACAAGTAAGATTGATAATCAAGTGGAGAGTCCATTTGCAATCCTTCTTCCAAGAAAGAGAGAACCTGTTGAATAGGAAGTTGAAAAGGTAATAGAAGATGTTCAAATAAAGATAATTGATGAACAAGATGTTGATTGCTCCATCAAAGAAGAAAGTGACTCGAGTTCATTGCAAGAAGAAGAAATCCTTGATGAACACTTATTCATGCTACATAGGGAGATCCTTGAAAATGAGTTGCAAGAAGTACAAAAAGAGTTGTTGGAAGATAATCAATTAGATGCATTGCAAGAAGCACTTCAAGCTGAAGAGTCTTCGAATGAAGAGCAATTTGAAGGGGAGCTAGACGCTTCCATCCAAGAAATACAAAAGGAGTTCCAGCCGAAGTTGTCTCAAGATGAACAAGTTGAGGAAATGGACGCTAAATACACAATGCAATTCGAGTTGGTGCTAGGCCCGTTGCTGAATATCCAAGAGGAATTAACAAGTGAAATGTTCCATGCTCCTAAATTTCAATTATTTTCAACTTTTCATTTTGATATGCCCACTATTGATTATAATGTTGATTTACATGTTGCGAATGCGAGTGCGATGATCCATCACCAACTTTGACCATCGGACACATTGATGAAAGGTGAAGAATTTTCGCTTGAGGATGAAGACCGCCAGGTTGTATCTCTCCTTGCTCCTAGTGATGAAGATTACGAATTTGAAGCTTATGAATTTCCAAATTATGAATTTGAAGAATATGAATTTGATTATGGAAATTTAGGGAAAACAACCTACATATGGCTTAATCATCGTCCAAATGAGTCACCACAACTGTTGATTTTGTGCAAAAAAAATTCTAAGTTTGAGGATTGTATTGTGAGACATTTTTTCTCTGAATTCAAGGATAAGTTTGCCAAAATTCGAACTATTACTTGTGCCTTGATGCTTCTTTTCATTCTGAGAAATCCTTCTAAGTCATGTATATATATTGGTCTTTTGAGTCGTGTCTGCTCTTTGTACATTGCTTAAGAGTAGATTTTCCTTTCTGTTGCTTTAGATTAGTTTTTCCATGTTTAGTTAGTCTTTAGCTTTGTTTGCTTTCCATAGTTTAGGTTTGTTTTTGTGGGTTTCCCGATTGGTGAAGGGTGTTGTTATCTTTTAAGCACATTTAGCCCGATTCATATCGAATGTTAAGTTCATTTCTTTGATAAATTTTCAAGAATGTCTTTAGAATCCGAGAATGATTTTCTTTAACTTTATTAACAAGTTAGGATGTGTACTTGACTCGGAAAGGAATCGTATATTGTGTCTTGACACTAATACCTTGTGATTATCATGTTTAATCAAAATCTAATATGTTTAAAATGCTAAATCAAAATCTAATTATTAACCTCTTAGTTTTCCTTTGAGAAACTTGTATCAAATGGATAGATTCATTGTGGACTCCATTGTTAGTGTTTGAATAGCATGTTGCTTGTTCTTGGAAGATAAATCGACTATTTAGTATTACATGAAGTATTTTGGGATCTTATACTTTACACACTTAAAAATCTGGAAGTACCTAAGTGAGTCTCTGTGATCTTACATTAAGTGAAAAATCTATGGTCCACCTTTGCCGCCATCGAAATTCCACACCGAGCTAGCTGAGTTATCAACGTAACCCGTGCCGTCAAAAAGCATGTGTTGCAAGGGTAGCAATACTACATTGTACTCTGCCAAATTCTAGCTTAGTTGCAAATCAAACGAAAAGAAAAGAAAAGAAAAGAAAATTACACATTCACACACTATAACTCAGTTAGATGGACAATCAAGTAATCTCTACCGGGACTATGGCTGCCTGACCAACAGTGGGGCTCTGTTTGAATGGAATTACGAGACAAACCCGTCGGGGCTATAGATGCTCGCTAGCAGCGAGACAATGTCTAGGTAGTTCATGAGGTGTGTACTAATCACGTAGCTTAATGTAAAGGAACTTAAACAACCTTAGTTGCCGATGGATGGGAATGAATGCAAATGCACACACTTGGATCTTCGGGATATGAATGGTTGTGCTAAACCTTTTGATTTCGACGCTTTGATCATGTATTCATGTTTATTTGACCTAATGTGTGGGTGTACGCAAGAATTTAGAAGTTGTGATTCTTGCTTATCTTTGGAACACTTGAGATTTTATATTAATCCCTGTTCTAGAAATGTTTAACTATGAAGTGTCTCGATCCAATCCAGGATTCTTCTTCCCTTTCAAGTGCGTTTCCTAGCAGGTTGATGACTTTAAAGGAACCATTTGAAGTTCTGGATCTGGATTGGGTCTTTATTTTTGAAATGTTCAGGAACATTTCTTCAGATTGGCGCTAGATGTTGTAATGTAATCACACATCGCCCCATTGCAAATGGGGACCCCTCTTTTTCTCACTTTCTGTCGTAGATATGCTTTAGTGGTTTAAGTTTGCTCTGAGTTTATATGTCTGGGAGTGTTGTCTTGTCCAAGTCTCGCCAAATTCTTGCTAAGGAGTACATATGCCCTCATCCTTATGCATGTCCTAAACTCCTGAAATTAACTAAGTTTGAAATCTGGTGGATCCTCAAAAATCTAGAATCTGCATGTTAAATCCCATGGATCCGAGACCTATCTCAAACATCCTGAAAGTATATTTCAAAATATTTGAAGTATTGGAAATTCAATATCTAAACATATACTTAAATATATTTAAGTATATACGTGATTTCCAGTACAAACAAATGGCTAAAGAATAATTGGAAATTCCAGGCTTATGAGGAAAATGCGCCCTAGAAAAACGTAAATTCCTTGGCTCTGCGGAAATCCCGCCCAGAGAAATTAGGTACTCAATCCTTCCAAAATTTTAAAATTTCTCCAAAATCTTTGCAAATTTGAAGAGAAATTATGAAAATCATCAAAGAAAATTGAAAATAGGCTAAGTGTGAAAATCGCTTTTTCCATGCACCCATGGAATTTCCGCCCAAGAAAGTGGAAATTCCCTCCACAAGAGGAACATGCGGCTTGGAAGAAGATCCATCTAGGCATGAACATTGTAATATAATGAAAATTTGATCCCTAGAAATCGTTAAAAACTCACTACAAAGGTCATCAAAATACTTAAGAAAATTCATGATTAAGAAGATCGCAAATTCCTTGTCCATGAGGAGAATGCACCCTAGTGAAATTCCCTCCGATCATGCAATATGCGCCCATTTAGGGTTGGTGATTTTGGATCAAAACAAAGAAATTTTTTATCTCCTTAGTTGAACTTCATGAAAATCCATTTGAAAAGTTTGAGAAATTTGCCTAAGTAAGAGTCGAAAGTGAAAAGAGGAAAGTTCTCATACATGAGGAAAATGCGCTCTAAAAGGTGGCAATTTCTCATGCATGAGGAATATGCACTCCAAGAGAGAGGAGAATCCTCAGAGACAAGGAAATTGCGTCATTTCGCCAAATCCATAAGAGAGAATCATAACTTCAAAGGGTAAATGGAAATTGCATTCAAATCATTAAGGAAACCTTGAAGTTTTTGTGAAAGACTAAGAAAATGCCACTATGGAAGAAATCTCAAAGTTGCACAACATTATGAAAGTCGCAAATTTCTTGTCAACAAGGAGAATGCACCCAGACAAGGAGGAAATTCCTTGTACACAAGGAAAATGCGCCATCTCCTAGTATCCTTCCATTTTGAAGAAAATCCACTCGAAGTAACAACTTTTGAAAATGACTTCAATTTCACAAAGATCCAATGAAAAAATCATGTAAAATCTTGAAATTTTGCCAAGGAGGAGTAGAAGTTTGAGAAATGAAATGAAAAATGCCAAAGTCAAAAAGGTGGAAATTCCTCGTGTATAACGAAAATGCGCCCAAGCTAGGCGCAAAATCCATCCCCATAAGGAGAATGCGCCACTACCTACATCATTCTTGCAAGCAACAAAATTTATTATTTCATTGTTTTCATTTTGTTCAAGGTTTGAAAATACATTATTCCATTCTAATGAACATGATCATGCAAGGTTCTAATCATGGTTTTACCTTGACGTTGCATTGAACAAAGGATTTTTGCTCGCCATTTGCTTTTCAAAGAATTTCCTTTCTCTTGCAGGGATTGAAGGTGAGGAACACTTGCTAAGAGGAGGTCACTTCAAGGAAGATCCAAAGCATTCAAGGGAGAAGACTTCATCGAAGGAGATTCCACATAAAGGAGATGTTATCAAGTTTCATCCACAAAGAAAGACTTCATCGCCAGGGCGGAGGAAATACACTTCACTGCATCAAGATTTCATCACCGAAGATAAACATCAATCCACCTTGCAAGTTCAGGAATCCAGAGGTCCAGTAAATTCAGGAGCAATCCCTGATCAAGATCACTTCCACGTTCAAGAGTCTTCCATTTCGTGCACCAAAAGGAATTCATGCCTAAGTCATATCCTATACTTCAAGAATCTAGAGTCAGAATTCTGCACAAGAACAAGAATTTCACAAAAATGAGAATGAGCATGTAGGTCAAGAAATCCATAAATTACACTAAGGCATGAAAGACAACATGAAGAAATCCAAAATTCCCGAGTTTGCAAGTTCGAAAGAAGTAAAGTTCCAAAGGTGAAAATCCTAAGATTCGAAGATTGTTCTACAAAAGATGATAAAATTTGGGAAATATTCCGAGCAATGTGAACACAAGGAAAATCAAACCAGTTTGCTCGAAAATGTTAAGGTGGCACATACACGTCCTCAAGCCAATCCCATCCTACCACGTCACCCGTCCAAGTTCAACGAATGTACAACAAGCAAGAGGCTAAAGAGGGCGCTCATCATGAAGATGCTCCAAAAATTCCATTTCATGCTTATCACTTTGGGAAACATGCCTTCATTGCCTTTGAGTTTTTATGTACACAAGTTGTGTCAACTTTTACTCTTTGCTAAAAATAGCAAGTTGTTGTACTAACTCCTAATGTGGCAAAATCTTGGCCATTGATTCCAAAATCAATCTTGGCCCTTCATTGTACTTTGAGGACTATAAAAAGGCTCATTCGCCTCATTTGTAATCATTAGAAGTAGGGAGAATAGCAAGTAGAGGCTAGAGTAGAGGAGACTCTTCGAAGTCATTGAAGAGACATGCGAAATTGTTGTGAAAGAATTCCAAAATCAATACAAGCTAATTGTTGCTCTCATGGTGATTTTGTGTGATTATGGGATGTTAGCATGGTTTCTAATTTCTCGCAGATGATTGAGAAATGTTCCCAAGTAGCTTAGATAGTAGATTAGAAGTTCATTGATGTAATATGTTTATGCAAAGATATTTGATGAATTCCTTCTTGGTTCATACTTTTCATGATTTGTCGATGATAAGTCATTTTGCAAAGTTAACCTGAACCACGTTTGCTTTAGTTCAATTGTGACTACTTGTTCAAGTTGTGCCAGCTGTGGGTGTTTGGATGAAAGTTTACAATTTGAAAATCCTTGAATGACCTTAGACGATTGCACCGACTTCATGTAATTGTTGGTTCTCATGGTGAAGCGGAGTTTGGTTTCATGAGGAATTTGTCTATCTTGACATGATTCATTATTTCATTGACCTTAGAATAGATCTCTTAACCCTCTCTTTTGCATTTTCTTTTAAGTTTGATTGAAGAAGTTCCATTCATTCACATCTAAGGAGTAAGGAATTTCATCCATGTTTGTAAGGAGTAAATTCAGTGTAAGTCCCTTTGTGATTACCAGCATTATCACATCAACTACTGAGTCTATCCATTGCAAAACACGAATCAAGAACCTTGGAGTTGTCTCATTGGATCATATTGTTTAGCCTTTGAGAGACTTTGTTCAAGAGAGGATAGAATACTTAGTATTTTATTCTGAGTTTGCATGTGCATAAAAAACACATCAACACAATGATTCCCATTGCTTGAAACTACAGAATAAGATATGGGAAGTTTTGAACAATTTGCAATTTTGTGAACCATTTTCCTTAAGAAGGAACTTAGCCTACTTTCACGACCTAGAAGAGAGGAATCTCCTATTGGTGTGTCCTTTTAACGTAGGCATTAATTCCCTAATCAACGTTTTATAGTGTAGCGAAGTCAGGAATTATTTCAAATGGCTATAGAGTATATGATTTTGGAAGAGTCCAATAGAAGTGGATAATAACAGTGCAAGAGTTTTGCATTTAAGACAAGGTGCAAACCAAGGTCGGTAGGAAGATTGAGCTCGAAGCTTTATCTCCTACTTGCTTGGTCATAGTGTAGGATTTATACCAAAGTGGACAAAGCTTGTGGTGAGATGTTGTGAGCCATTCCTTCTACCAACGAAGTAAAAACGCAAAAAAAATTGTGAAAAATCAATGCTTGTGGGGTACATCAATCCAAGTCAGCTTAAATCCCCTTTTTTTTGCAAACTTGGACATTTTTTTGAGATGTGATTTTATCATGCATAAATTGCCACAACCAAAACCTTTAAAATGTTTTTTTTTTCTTTTTTTCATTTTGACCTCATTTTAACATACAAAATTCTATCATGTCCCCGTTTCCGGCTTGATCATCAAGTGAAGAACGGATTAGCCTATCTATCATTCTCAGAGGCTAATACCTATGATAAGGGAATGAAATTGGTTTTTGACTAACTTAATGTTGTGCTTTTGCAGGTATAAGTCAAAAACTACTTCAAGGGAACTGTGACGAGACTAGCAAATTTGGCTAAGTCTGAGAGTCATTTCATCAACTCAAGTGGTCACATTGTCAAGTGATGTTATCATGATGTTTGGGCACATTTCTAGGCAACTTAGGCTCATTATGGCGCCTAGCTTTCAAGTTCATTTATAGCGCTCAGTGAGGAATCTAACTTGAGGCGCTCCATGTAATTAACCTCCTCCAACCTAGCACCTAGTACTGAGATAAGTGGAGTGGGTGTGGATGAAGTTTTCATGCTTGGGCGCCAATATCATGATGAACCTACCAAATGTGCACCTTGGGTTTTGAAGGACATAATCAAGAGAATAGAGTCATCTGAGGGTATGATGTGAATCTATTGAACTTGCAGAATCATCCAGTGTTGAGTTTGGAATCAATGAAGTGGTCTAAGTGAGTTAGGCGCACTTCCTAACCTTCACAACACTCAAAGTGCGCCTAATCCTCATACTGCACCTAGACTCCTTTGCAAGTGGTGAATTCCTTCAAGGATTGATCAAGTGAAACCTCACCTCCAAAAGATCCAGTGGAAATGATTGAATTGATCAAAGTGATGACATTCATCTCTAGGCGCATTTTTCCTCTAGCAACTTGTCAATGAGCGCCAAGTATGAAAAGGGTCTCTTCTGGCGTTGGTTAATGATTTTGAGATGAGGCGCTCAATTTAGCTAAGCTTCTTCACTAGGGCGCCTAGATGGATGATGAAGTTTGGGTGAGTATCTTGGGGTTTCAAGGCTTAGGCGCAGATACCAGTCAAAACTACCCCAAAAGTGTGCCTAAGCTAGATGTAAGACCTCAAAACCAGTTGGGATACAAGGCGCTCCATCAGGGGGCAAGATCATATCCATTTGAAGTCAAGTTGTTTTCAAATTGCCTTGAAAAGATGATAAGTTGGAACCTAGGCACAAATTCCTAGCCAAACTGACAATAAGTGTGCCTAGTTGAGAAAGAGACATCTTCAAAGGGAGGAATTGTTGGGCGCTCATTTCATAGGAATCAATCTAACACTTGGAAGCTTCAATTTGTGGTCTAAACTTGTGGAAATGTGTCAAAACTATCCCTAGGCGCCAGATCTACTACAAATCCTCCAAAAGTGCGCCTAAGTGGGAAGGTAGCTTCCAATCACTTCAATTAGTCAGGGCGCTTGGTGAGTTAAGTGTCTTACTTCACCACAAAGACTTCAAGTGTAAACCACCACATGCATGAAGATGAATCCAATGCAGGGTGCTAGTCTCCTCCTACACAGACTCAAAAGTGCACCTCAAGTAGTTTGACTTGGCGTTGGAGCTAGTAGACTTCCCCGGAATGTGAAGACAACACAAGGGATCATTTACTAGTTGCATCATCTCCTGTTGGCACCTAGTCTTTAGTTGGGCACAATCACCAGTTCAAAACCACCAAGGTGTGCGCCTAGAACCCATAAGGCGCCATTTCATGAGCAAATCCACTTCAAGTGGCGTCTAGAAGGAGATAAGGTAGTTACAACTACCTGAACTCTCATTCGCCAGAGAGATAACATTGGGATCCGTACCGATGCATTGGGTAAGATTGCCACATCACACTGAGTTGTCAAGTGGAATATTCTCTTGATATGCTTCTTGGGAAATGTGCCTTGGTTTCTCTTTATGCCTTGAAAAACGTGCCTTCATTGCCTTGGAAGGCCTATAAAAGGAAGAGCTCTCTCATTCATTTGACATCTTATCTTTTGGCGAAATTTCTCTCTGCTCTGATCTTGAGGCCTGCGAGTTTCAAGTGTTGGGGTGATGCTCCCTCAACTGACAAGGTGATGCTCCCTTGTTGCATTGTGAGGTGTCGACATCCAGTTGACATCATTGGGTTCAATTGAAGTGATCTACATCAACCAGTGAGATAGAGCTAGTTGTGTAGAAGTTGAAAGCATTGTATTCATCTAGGCTTCGAGGCCTTTTCTTGTAATCCTTTGAATAAGATAGTATATTCATGCGATTGTGGGCAATCATCATGGTAATAAGACATTTGCATTGAATTGAATCAAGTAATAATACAAGTGCCCAACTTCAAGTTGATTCATGCAAGTTGCCTTTGTTATCTTTTCATATGTGATGTTAAGTAGACTAAGTAGTTGAAGAGTTAAGTGCAAGTAAATTTGTCTAAGTAAGAAAAATTTTAGTTAGTACTAGTTGGGTATCTTACAAATTCAATTTTTTTAGAGCACAGTTGAAGGCAAATCGAGAGTTCAAACATCATGGAGAGCTTATTAGCTAGGTCTCCGAGATCTAAGGCCATAATCCATGAGGATTTTGTGATAAATTTGGCAACAGTGGTCCCAAATGTAGAGCCTCGTCTATGACTTCATCTTTTCTTGCCTGACCACTTTAGAGATATGGAGGCGGTGTCGGCTACAAAAGGCTTAGGAGCTAAAGGAAATGTGAAAAAGGCTATGTTCCATGGCGTTTTGGGGACGGGGACGGGGGGGACGCATTTCGAGAACGGCAGTTCGAGGGCCAATTTTTGGGGACGGCGGGGGGACGGCGATATATGAATTTTTCAATATATATATATATATATATGAATTTTTCAAAATATCAATATGAAATAGAGATATCATATATGTTAAAAACTTAACAACAATATCAATATGTGAATAAATCACGACAGCAATGGTGTAACAGCAATATAACTATAAACTATAAAGTTTAAACAATAAACAATGAGCATTAATGATTAAACACTAGTATAACAGCGATCTAAACAACAATAGAATTAATGATAATCATGAGATTGAAGATTCATAACAGCAATATTAAAGCATTTTGTTCAAATTCTAAAATTAAAGTTCAAACTTCAAACTTCAAAATTAAAGATAAAGTTAGTTGTTAAACCCAAAGTCTCAAACTTCAAAATACAACAATCTAAAGACTAATATCTATGCCTCATTCGGGCTATCAATATCATGATTTTAGGGTTTTGGAAGGGGCATGGGAGGGTTTGTGGACCCCACGCCCCAAACAAATTTCTAAAAAATGGGTTGTATGTGTTAAGACGTTGGGGGACGCCTGGCCGTCTCCGGGATGTCCCCGGCCGTCCCCAGCCATCCCCGGGACGGCCAGGCGTCCTCGATCCACTACCCGCCATCCCCAATTTTTCTTGCGCGTCCCTGAGACATTTTGAGATTTTGCATTTTATTGGGGACGCCAAGGGGACATCCCCAGCTGTCCCCCCGTCCTGGAAACGTCACAGGGGACAGGGACGGGGACAGAGCTGGAGGAGGTGGGGACGCATCCCCATGTACCCCTGGAAAAAGGTGAAGAAAGGGCAGGTTTCACCAAGGAATTTGCCATTGTCTACTAGCAGGCAAGGAGTGTCTTTGGACCCGATCATGGTTTGACGAGAGTTGCACCTACTCAAAGCTTACTACTAGGATGTATGGAAAGTTCTAGAAGGCCTCATAGAGGTCTCGAGTGACTTCACCATCCCAGTATTTTGCGGCAATAGCATCTATTGTGGGGAGCATAGAATCTAGTTTTTCTATGGTGTGCGGTTTCCATCCCTAGATGTGACAGCTCAAGCGCACAAGGAGGCTCGTCAGCAGATGAATGAGGTTCATGTTGAATAAGTAGTTGGCTGAAGAGGTGCAGGTAGTTCTGGAATAAATCATTGAGGTATTTGTTGAGAACCCCTAGTATGGAGTTTTTTGTGGTCTTGGAATTGTCTGGTTAAGTCTTTGTGTAGCAGATTTTGTCTCTCCAGCTTAGCTAGTTTTTGGCAGTTCATTTTTTGCAAAGTTGTGTATGGTTTTATGTTGCTCTTTCCTATGAGACCATTATGGTTGTTTATGTAATAGACTTTATTATGTTTATTTTATCAAAAAAAGAAAAAAAGAAAAAATGTTTCATGTATCTCAGAATATTCAGCATTATTTCTTATTTTTATGTACTTTTTCCGAGGCAAATGCTGCCGATATACATTTGTGGTTGCAGGAACATGCAATCACAACATTTGCGGTAGAGTGGGTCAGAGTTAGGGAATTGATTAGTAGGTGGCGCTTAGCTAGCCAATGAAAGCCAAGGACAAAGAGATCATAATCCTTTTCTTGCCTTCCCATGTTTGATCATTGCCTTTGTTTGACTATTGGATGTTCCCTTTTCTGTTTTTTGTTGCAGTGTTGTTTTGGGTTGCTTAGTATCATGTTTAAGTTATACTTAGAGTGATGTTGGTGGCCATAACATTCCCACCTTAGCAGCATGACTCGTTGGTTATGGTCCTTAATCTTTGATTATAACTCAGGGTTGCAAGATATGCCACCCCCCCCCCTCCACAGGCACGTGTACCTAAGTACCCGGTACAGATTTGGGTACAGTACAATGCAGATATAGCCCAAATATAGTCCCTACCCGTGCCCTAATTTTTTCCCCTCCAATCGCGTTGGATTCATACGGATTCAGGTTTTCCAAAAAATTGCCCCGTATTTGTAGCCAATCGACTAAAAAATTTATTAAAAACAGCAATTGATTTGAATTACCAGCTGAAACCAGTGAAAATTTATTAAAAACGCGGATCATTGCATAAATATTGTTGAACACGAGTAGGGTTTACTAATCACAAATCGCAACATTCTTTCCATCCGCGGCCAGGCAGCCTACTTCCACCGCGATGCAACTTTTTATTTGCAAATCTGATTTGTTTGAGCTTGCACGATTTTTTTTCTAGGTATTGAAAACTTACATTTTCATCCTTTATGTCCCTCGACTCAGGTAAGTATTAAAAACTTATATTTAAAATGTTTTAAATTTAAATTTTATATTTTTATTTTATTAAATTTAAAATGCTTATAATGATAATTTTATATTAATATTATATTTATATTTATATTTTGTTATGAAAATATTAAACTTTTTTGTTAATTTATTCCAATTAAAAATATATAAATATTTAGTTATTTAAATATAAAATTATTTTATTAATTTATTCCAATTAAAATATATATAAATATTTAATTATTTTTAATTTTTTTGTGAAATTGAATATAATTTAATTATTAGGGCATATGTCATGTCCCCATATTAAGGCATTGTTTAAATTAAAGATTTAAACATCATGATAAAGAAAACGGTGAGAATATTCATACCTTCCCTATCATTAAATAAATATATGTATATATATGATAATATATGTGTATATATATATCATATAATAATATAGAAGTAATTATAATACATATATTATCATTATATATATATATATATATATATATATATATATATATATATCCTAAACTAATATTATAAATTAATATAAATATAATATAATTTTATATCTAAATATATATTATTATATTATAAAATAAATGTAATAAATAATATTAATATTATAATAGCTTAGTAAAGCAATCCATGTAAGGTGCGATTATAAGGCATGCGATCCCTTATAACCAAACGCTGAGTCAATTCAACGATCCCTGCAGCAATGCATTAAGAATTTGTTAATGAAAAGATGACGTCCCTTTAAGAGTAGCAACCCATGGAAAGAAGGCGTCCGTTTGAAAGCAACCGATGGAAGTGATAAATACAATCGATAGGCATTTGTGAAGGGCAACGGATGGTTTTACAAATCTCATGAAATCATCTCATGGATTCACGTTACTCATTCAATCATTCATCAACCAATGAATATCTGGCTACTTCTTCGCACCCACCCCGGCCCCTATAGCTAGAACTCGTAGTGAGTGAACCACTCGATTTCTGTAGAGAGGCCCTGAGTACTATATACAACTGGGCACGAACAAAGAATGAGGAGATACCATCTGGACCCATGTACAAATTGATGTTCTCATGAGGAAGCCATCGAATGGTTCCCACGAATTGGAATTCGGCCGTGGAGGAATCAGATTGCATCCGAAGAACAAGGGAGTACAAGAAAGTGAGGAGAAAGGGGGGTGGGCACTTCCCATACGAAACGAGACTGACTCCCATACTCTCTAGATATAGAGGCTGAAGTCGGCTTATATGGATATAGGGCCCCCAAATAGTCCTCTCCCTCGACTGTAGATCCCGACGGGCAATAGCTTATCTCCTGGGGCACAGTAAAGTAGTAAAACGAGAAAAGAAAGAGTTCAGTGTGGCCACTTACTTACAATAGGGGGGAGGACCAGTTTGAAACCACAGCTTGACCAACAAGACTTGACTTGGGTATAACTCACTCAATCGAATCTCTTCTCTTTCGGATAAGCCGTCGAGCGGTTGTACCCACGTATTCGGGATAGACAGGGACTCACTCTACTGTGAATACACTCCAAGGTATCAGTGAATCATCATGCAACCTAAGAGGAAGCAGATGGAAATAAGAATCTCAGCTGATAACAAAGACTAAAGATTAAAATATTGAAGGAATCGTGGCATTTCCATATTATTGGAGATTCACCGGATGCTAATGATCTGATCGGGATTGGAGAAGGATCGCGGATGTGTACTCATCTGAGCCGAAATAGACTTCATTGGAGAATGACAAGTTACCAGCATTAAGGAAGATACTTTTGTTTGGGAACCCCATCAGAATCGCTGGCAGTTGTAGATGAGTTTGGTTCGTTGTGAGATAAACAGGATCGGTATGAATAGGCGTTGACATCGAACCCGTGGAAAATCGTTGCTGAAGAAGATTGCATCTGAGTCATGTATTCTGTGTTTAGGCAATTTGATAATTGAAGGAAGTCAAGTTTAGTGGAGCACCCGAACTTATTAAAACAGTCTGATTCATATTTGCAGGTCTGCGTGAGGAGTAAAGGAGAAATCACATCATTATATATCTTGTTCAGGATACATCATATTTAGAACAAGCGCCGACTGCTGCAAATATTGAAAGCATTCAATATTAAGGGATTGGCATCACAATGTTTGATAAAGGAAGTCGTTAATTCCATTATGAGTTGAAGCATCACAGAAATTAGCAAAGCCTGTCATCAGAGCCACATCATTGGTGAACAGTATCAGGACCAATCAGCTTCAAAAGATATCAGAGAGAATATCCAGAAGGGACATTACATTTATTGAAAAATCATGATGAACACTCTTCTATGAAATCTAAAGCCTACTAAGAGGGGACATTACAGCATATATGGGCTAATAATTAAATGTAAAATGTGAAAGTTACAATTAATTTAATAATAGGTTTTTGGTTCGTACAAGGTCTTATTAAAATTTTAATTATTCTAGGTTATTAATCATGGCATCACCGTCAACTAATGTTGGAGAAAATAATGTGGATTAAACCGGACCCTAGATCTATGTCACCATTGTTGACAAAATTCAAGGAGGTGGAGGTTGCAAATGGACATGTCAAGAGTGCCTAAAAGTGTATAGAGGTTCCTATAGCAAGGTTCATATGCACCTTTGCCACATAACAGGGGCAAGGTGTGTTGTATGTCCCAGTTCGAATGTTGATGACCGACCAGAGAAGGGGTTGTCACCTACCAAAATTGCAAATATTAAAAAGAACAAGATGAAGCTGATAATCTTGCTCAAGCATCAAAACAAAGGTCAACTCTAAATAGACCTCCTTTGCATCCACAATTAGCTTCAAGGACATCTACAAGTCACACGTGGAGCAATTTAGGACCTCTTGAAAAATCATTTAATTTGCAAAGTCAAGAGGATACAAATCAAAATATTGCCTGTTGCTTGTATGCAAAGGGGATTGCATTTAATGTGGTGCATTCTCCATATTGGCAAGAGATGGTTAGGTCAATTAATGAGGTCCCAAATGGATACAAAAGCCCAGGTTATGAGAAGGTTTGTACCACTCTTTTAGCTAAATAAAAAGATATTATTGATAGACAATTGAAAGTGATTCGAGCTTCATGGAAAATCTTAGGAGTTTCTATCATTTGTAATGAATGGAAGGATGCTAGAAATAGGCCACTGATCAATGTGATTGCAATGAGCCCAACGGGGGCAAAGTTCTTGAATGCAGTTGAATGCAAGGTTGATGAAAAAGATACCAAATTTATTGACAATATTCTAATTGAAGCAATTGAACCTGTGGGGAAAGAAAATGTTGTTCATGTGATCACAGATAATGCAAAGGTATGCAGAGCAGCAAGGTTGGTCGTGGAGGCAAGATTTCCAAACATTTGGTGGACTCCATGTGTAATTCGTTCTTTGAACTTTTTGCTACAAAAAATTGGCAAAACCCAATTGATACAAAAGATTTATGACGAAGCCAAAGAAATTCAAAAGTTCACGTCACAAGCCATTTATAGACAATTTGCTAAGTTGGAGCTACTAAAGGTAACTTTTCTAAATTCTAAACTATATTTTGTATTTTGAAATATAGCATTTTTTGTTTTTCATGAAATGTCAAAAGACTTTTTTACAAATATACGATATTTCTTACATTTTCAAAAATTATTTTATTTTTAATTGAAGGTGGTAGAGACTCACTTTGCCATGCACTACGTTGTTCTTAAAAGGCTTATGGATGTGAAACAAGCCTTAAAAGGCATGGTGATTAGTGATGTTTGGGTAGTTTGGAGCTAATTTCAAACATGTAGAGCGAATAATATCAGGCACTCATTCTTGATGATGATCGGTGGGCTCAAATAGACTACTTGCTCTCTTTCACTAAGCTGACATATGCCGTCATTTGTCGTCGTGACACAGATAAGCCAATATTGGACATCTATGATTGCATAAATAAAATGGCAAAGCAAGTTAGAGACAATCATAGCAAAAGAGCAAGACCCCTCCAATATTTTTTATAATGAAATATATGCAATAATCAAGAAGAGGTGGGATAAAATGACAACTCCTTTGCAACTTTTTGAACCCCAAGTACTACCATGCCGACATGTTCGCAATGCCACATAGAACATCACCAAATATGGATCTTAAAGTAGTTGGCAGATATAAAAAGCTTTCAAGAAGATGTTTACCGATCCTAGAGTTGCAGCGGAGATTCAATATGAGTTTGGGACCTTTGCATCCTTTGATGAACTTATGCAGATGTTGATGCAATGGCAAATAAGAAAAAAATGGACACTGTGAAATGGTGGAACTTCCATGGTGCCACGACTAAACATTTGCAAAAATTGGCTATAAAAATTCTATCACAGGTTTAATGTTATATGAATTTTATTCTAATTCATCTTATTTCTTATTTTATTTTTTAGTTGATTGTATTACTCTTTGTAACTTGTAATATCAATTTTTTAAAATTTTTATTGTATTACTCTTTGTAACTTGTAATATCATTTTTTTTACAAGTTTCGAGTTCTTCTACATCTAAGAGGAATTGGAGAACATATGGCTTCATCCATTCTATGAAACAAAATAGGCTAGCAGATAGTAAAGCAGAGGACCTTGTATATGTCCATTCCACTCTTCATCTCTTGTCACATTCCTCCACAAACTACATGAAGGGACCTAGTAGATTTTGGGATGTGCACCCTGAGATGAGTGACATTGATGTATCCATAAATGCATTGACACATCTCAGTCCCATTGTTGAGAATTCTGACACAGCAGGAGGATCTTGTGCTACATCTTCATTCAGTATGAGAGTGTAGTCGATGATCAAGAACTCCAGTATCAGGGGATAGTGATGACATTTTTGATAACATGTGATTCTATCAATGTATTTGAATTTTTCTTTGATGATGAAACCATATCTAAATATAAATATTTCAGAATATGTAGCAATTATGTGTCTGTATTGCTTCTAAAGTAATGAAAATCTCCTCTAATAACTTATAAAATTGTGTTGTGTGTGTGTCTTATGAATGCCGTATCCAGCCATATCCATATTAGGGGCCTTGGAAAATGGCTGCATCCGTATCCAATACTGTATCCATGTCCACGCAACTTTATTATAACTTCATTATCTTTTATAATGAAAGCCACTTGGGTTGCACCTTAGTACATGTTATGACTGATATTAATTGTCCTTGTGTGAGCCTTAAATATGTTCTTGATTGAAACCCTAACTGGGGGCTGACTTGAGGTTTGAGGTAAGTTAGGTTGGACGATTGAGGGTATAGGTTTGGTTTTGTCTTGATTTTGGTGTTTTGTGAGTAATGACTGCAGCCATGGGTGAATCCCTGGCTGTAACTTGATTTCATGCCATCATGGGCCAATCTGCAGTGTGTAATGGCAGCCTTTCTAGGGGTTATTTATGGTGTAGAAGGTTTTACTTGGAGAATATAGAGTGGAAGTAATTTGAAAATGGAAGTTTTGGCTCTGTTATGACAGTTGATGTTGTGACTGTAACTCATTATCAGGCCTTATGTTCAAGCCCTGGGAGTTTTTGCTTGCACTGTGGTGTCTTGGTCGTGGCTAGAGGATTTCTAAGCCATGATCAAGGGCTGGAGGGTTCTTTTACAAATCTACCCCTAAGAAGTAAAACATTTGGTAAACTCCTTCCATTATTTTTCTTCTTCTGAAGTTGTATATGTATTGATAGGTAAGGGTTTCATTTCTAACTTAGGATTTATATGAAATGTAAGGCCATGGTAGGCTAAGCCTAAGCCATGCGCAATAAGCCATGGGGTAGGCCATTTCCACCATGACCTGCCTCTCTGGATCTATGATGACAGTTGCATGTATTGGGTTTTACCCTTGTTGAAGATGTTGTTCATGGAATGAGACCGAACCATGCTTTGGGTTGCTAGTTTGTTTTCTGTGATCTATAAGTTCTCTCTAATGGACTTTGGATGTATAATACACAAGCTAGAGAGCCTGAATCCTAAGAGCAGATAGTGCCTTACTGTTATGGCTCCCTATTTGTTTACTCTGAATACCAAATCTTTAGACAGCAATGAAGCATTCCTTGCAATCTTTGATTATTACTGGGACTGTAACATTCAGCTGTTAAGAATTGACCGAACCTTAACTCCTTTTGCAATTGATGAATGTGTTAACTGTGTTTATCTTTGAGAGGAAACTTGGTTTACCATGCTTGTGGAAGTCAGTTTTAATTTCAATTTGGTGAAGGGTCTTATCTTATTCAGAGGTGATTGCAAGAACAAGCTAAGGCTTGGTTGACCATCCCCATGTGATCATTTTGAGAAACTTGTTTATAAACCTAACTATGTATGCCTTTTTGTTTCGAGCACAATCATTGAGTAGGCTATCTTTTGGTGATTGTTGCTTACTTTTGAGTTTGTTGACAATCCTATGTTATTGTGCTTTGAAATCTCTGTTTTAAGATTCTCTTTTCTTCTTTAGAGTTGCCATAAAGTCAGGAAATCCATCCCTATCATGGATGGAGGTTTATGATACTAATGACTGCACCTTTACATCTTCTGGACTGCAGTGTCAGAGTCTTGTTTGAATATTTTAAAGTAAAGTGTGTACATGGATGTCAGTACTTTCTGCCAGTAGGTTGTAATCACTTGACTCCTTACCTAGGGCTTGATTACATTTGAGCATACACTCTAAGAGGTGAATGTAATTAGGTTCCTTGGGTCAAGTAAGTATCACTTATTTTGTAGAAAGCATTTATGGATCCGTATGATGCTTTTTGCATTTGTTAGTTCTGGTTGTCATATGTTGTGATCTTTTGTTCTTCCCGACTTGGATCCCAGATGACATCTCTCAGTCCTCAAGCCAATGGATGGGGTGGGTAGGGCCAACATGGTTGGGCTCATCTTGCCCACTCTATCCCCACCATGCGGCTTTCTAGACAAGAATTGAAGGATTCTCTTCATATGGTTTTCTACTGAGGAGCTTGACGTCTGAATCATGAGGAGGACATCTGATCTTATGTATGTGTATCATTGACTATCTGTTGAGTGTCATATGTAAGACATTGGTCTTGCTGTTGAAAGATGCAAGGATGAGTTTATATACTTGTTTTTGTACTTGTAGTTGATATAGTCAAAATTGAAGTAAAATCAGGACCAATTCATTCTGATTATAGTATCTGCTGTTTGCCGTCACTTTAGGAGATGGGAATCGATTGAAGGCTTTATCATGGTATGTAGTTGTACCTTGCAGCATTGTATAAACTGTTTTTGATGAGATACAGTTCTGTTTTAATTATTTTGGAATTGAATTCTCATAATGTTGTGTCTCCAATAATTGAATGAGTACTTTGGGAAATATTTTTTTTCTACAAGTGACAAGTATACATTTTGCTTCCTTTGCAACAATAGTCACGTATTGTTGGTCATGACCTTGTGTTCCTAGAAAACAGATGGTTATGTTAAGAATATTAGAGAAAAGAAAAAAAGGAGGTTTAAGAATCACATACTAGACAGATTCTCCTAAACTGAATAAAGCAATAAGTTGTACTAGCTTAACGATTATTTGAATTCAGTTTCCTGTATCATAAATTAATAGAAAATACTTCAAATTCTTTTACCAAATTCATAAGAGACATATACACTGTCACAGAAACCTAAATCAGTTCCAGTTTAAGATTAACTAAGAAGTTAGACCTTTTGTATCTAACCCTAGTCCTCTTGATTTATTCTATAGATATCATCGAGGGGTTACTTTCTGCATACTCGTGACAGCCGAAAAGACATGGGATGACCTACATGTTTGTTCCACCACTGGGAAGCATGATCGGATGCTATGGGACGTGCTATATAGCATATAATCTGCTTCCCAACGTGGCAATACCCATGAGGATGGATTGTGTGGTTGTATCATGACTCGACTGCATGATCAGATGTCAGATGGTCACATCATGGCATTTGCTCTGCATCCCAGTGATGAGACTAGTCATGGTTGTAAGAAGGCACCTTGCCTCTTTTCCATGGGTTTCAGGTATAGTTCAAACTCTTAGATAAAGATCAATCTATTAAATTTGGAAACCTAATTTTAGAATGACAACAATATCTGAGACTAGTAGAGTGGATGTGTTCTAGCTTTCCCTCCTCTGATGGATCATTTTGCTCTCTTTAAAAAAAAGATTGTTCATCTTCGGGGGCATCTTACAACCTCCAAACCCAAGGAGCTCTATATTTAGTGATACTGTGGATTCATTCTCTGTATGCTAGGCCACCCCTATAGATAGACTTCTGCATGAGTGCTCATGTGGATTCATTATTAGCATGCATACATATATGTGTTAATAATCATTACAGTGTGCTAAAAAGAAAAAACATATACTCAAAAATAAAATAAGCATTTCATTCTTATTAAGCTTTCACTCTCTCCATGTTGTGTCTTGTTGTTTCCCACCAACATTACTACT
Organism: Cunninghamia lanceolata; assembly: GCA_027924645.1. Classification (NCBI taxonomy): domain Eukaryota; kingdom Viridiplantae; phylum Streptophyta; class Pinopsida; order Cupressales; family Cupressaceae; genus Cunninghamia; species Cunninghamia lanceolata. The sequence continues at coordinate 11,462,006 of BSBN01000241.1, read as the reverse complement.
TTGTATCTCATGAAACTTCCACCCTGTAAGTTTTTCCATGTTCCTGTCGTTATGGTGTTATCAGTTTTACGCTGTTGTGCCTATGAGACCTCATTTCTATCTTCATGGCTGCTTTTCGGAATTAGGGTTCCTTGTTTTCTGCATTGTTGAGAAAAGATACCTTACCCAGCACCTTCACCCCCTGTTGGTTTCGATCTATGCATTTTTGACACCCCTTTTGGGAGATTCTTTCAAATATCCTTGCCATGGCCTCAAGGGAAGATGAGGCCCCATCACTTTTTTCTCCCTTCAAAATGAGATAGTTTGCCCATTGTGACAGTTTGCCAATCATCTCTTCTACTCTTTTAGGGACTCTTTATTGTCGAGCTTATATCTCCCTGTTGGGGTGTGGATCCTGCAGAATGTGATTCTCTACTTGTTCATGCTACTATTTGTTGCCAATATCAATTTTGTTTTCTTGGTTCTTGTGAGTTCTCACCAGTTGTTTTTCAATACTCAAGAGCATCCACCTTGCTTTTTGCCTTACGATTTTTGTTGCTTTCATGTGCTTCTGAGTCCTGACTTTCTCTCCTACACTTGAGTCTTGGTCCTTTCCTTCCTCTTGTAGCCATGATTATAGTGTTTTGCTTAATTGAGCATTTCACTGCCATTGAAACTAGTCATCCTGCTATTGAGAAACCTCGTACTTATTCATTGAGTCTATCCAATCAACATCTATGTACTACCGATCAGTAAAGATTGACATCAACTGAGGAAGTCAAGGCAAGCTAGGTCCTGCAACACTATCCTGGACTACCAAAGACTGTTGGGATAACAAAATTGCAGCAGCCAACTTCCATTTGCCCAATGAGACAAACAACTTAGCGAAGTACCATGCTATTATCAATGTGTTATCAAATGCCCTTAAGCTTGAAGTTTCACGTGAAGTTATATTTGAATCTTCATTGGCCATTTTGTGTCCATAGCACTAAGCTTTCCCTGCTTTTTATCATGGTTGTGATTTGTTTTCCTGTTTTGTATCCTCTCAGATCTCCCATATTCCATGATCTCACACCCAAAGTGGATGCTTCAGTCAATGAGATCCTCGACCACCTAGATCTCTAGTTTTGTCTTGTTATCTGGAGTTGGAGTTGGAGTTGGAGGTGGGCCTAGAGCAACAGTTGGAGATGAATTTGTAGTTGGAGCTAGCACTAGATTGGGAGCTTAAGCATGGAGCTTTTGCACTCACACCGTACATCCACCATTGCACTCACTAACCCCTTGTCACATGTAGGTGCAACTATGGTCTCTCCACCCTATCCCTAGCACCACTTATAGGCAAGGTTGCACGGAGACGCGTCTTTGACCCCCTAGGACGCGTCTCGAAGACTAGTAGACATCTCCCGTCTCGGAGACTTGATTGGGTACGTCGCCCTTTGCAGGAAACTTCTGGTCGTGTCTCCCACTCGTTTCCAAGTATCCTACGTCAATAAAAAGGCGTCTCCACTTTTTTTCTTTTTCTACCTTTCATTTTTCCCCTGTTTTTGCACAAGCTCAGTGGAAATTCTTACTCCTACATACTTCAAACCTCAATACTAGTGTCTACAGTAATATATATACATTAAGCTATATTAAATTGTTACAAGTAAGCTATAAGCCTATAAGTAATATATATACAATAAGCTATATTAAATTGTTACAAGTAAGCTATAAACTTAAACTTTACCAGTTCTCTTGTTTTGAAAGTTCAATGTCATGATATTTTCAGTTTTAATGTTAGCATACTAATAAATTAATAAAATTATTAAATTATATTTTTAAAAAATGGCATCTCCAAGTACCCCCATCTCCTATTTTTCAAAAACAGATGTACCGGTACCGGTACCGGTACCAATCTCCCGTACCAGTAGCGGTACTGGTCTCCATGCAACCTTGCTTATAGGTATATCACAGCCTTCTTCATACAACAGTTGCCCATACCTCGAGTGCAAAATGTAACCACCTCATGAAGGCAATTTATGTTTGTGTCATACCACCATTCATGGATTCCACATACAAAACCCTCATCTATCTGTTTAATAGTTAGTGCATTAGTGAGGCAACATTTGTCAGTGATATGCTTCCCACTAGCAAAATTGCTAGTGCATGGCATGTTATGTGCCCCCTTTCGCACTCTAATTCATTATAGGTCAAATTAGTAATTAGTGTGGTTCACCAAGACATAGTGAAACCTCTTACTCATAATATATTTCATGCCCTTAAGTTATTAGTTTGCCTTGAAGGGCAACCCTCGCCATTGTCACCGTGAAAATTGCAAAAAACCCACAGTGCTGCCTTAGGGCACAGCACTAGTTTTTCCAAAACCCACAGTACCACCACTGATGGTTGTCCTTTGGGTCCTATGACAAGTCTAACAACTATTTTCTATGTTTTCTGTCTATTAAGTCCCTGAGTGTTAGGATTATGATGTGGTGACACATTCACATGCCCTTTAGCATCCTATGTATGTGCATCACTAAAACCTCATTTACCCCCAAACAATTGGAACAATCACTTACACTTACCATCGCTTAGGGTCTACTAGCTCTCATTACCCATCTACAGTTGTTCTCAATGCCATTTACAGTAGAGTTGTTAGATCTACTACAGCAATCATATTCAAGATTTGTACCTTGCTTCCACACTATAACCTTGACATACAGCATGGATGTTTGCAGCCCATCATCATCATCATCATCATCATCATATTTTGCTTAACACTGTCAGCATCATCATATTTACTGTCGCCGACCGATATCCTCCTGATGACAAGCATTCGCCCTTTCGCCTGTCAGCAGCATCATCATATTCGGCAGCATCATCATGTTCGGCAAGCGCGAACATCCTCCTGACGTCCACTGTTCATCTCACCGACAACTTCCGTCTTCACTATCTTCAGCATCATGATGTTCAACATCATGTTCATCAGCAGGATAAAGAACATCCGGTTCCTCCCATATATCCTGATGATGACAAACCTTAACTCCTCGCACCGTCCCTTCGATGCTTACGTCACCCCGATATCCTGATGACGATTATCCTGATGACGATGACGTCACCTGCAGCTTCTCAATATCCTGCTGCTCCGCAATACCTGATGACGTATATCCTGATGATGATGACGTCATATCCTGCTGTTGGCCAAACTTAGCTTTTTCGGCCCGCGATCAACCTGATCTTCTTCCTTATGCCGATACGCTCCTCCTCGGCAACTCCTGATGATGATCACCCCGACGCACACCCACTTCATGCACTCAACTGCATCATGCTCATCTTCACTTATCCGGATGACGATGCCCGAAGCGACTGCAGGATATTCACCAAAATATCCTGATGATGCCGTTTTAACGAACTTCCAACCTTAGCGGATTTTCACCGTTCTGATCCGCCGAACCTTCAGGGATGACCCGATCCACTTTCAGGGTGATCTTCCACACTTTAATCTATCAGCTCGGCCTAGCACATGCCCATGCTAGGGTTTCTCAACATCTCTCGACCGCGATCCTGCACACCTGCATGCAAACAGAAAACAAACTACAATCTAACCTACTGTACATCGCCATTCCACCGATCAGACGAATCAACCGGTGGAATGGATCAGTGAATCCATGAAACCACTCAAAACAGCAAATCGATCAGACAATGGAGACCAAACAGAAAATGAACACAACAGGATCTCTTTATTCGATTTCAAAAGATGCTATTACAATATTCAGTCTCTCCTCTCTCTCAGCAAAGCCTAATCGATGATCTCCAATACCAACCAATCCTCATGCTTAAATAGATTTTCCTGTGAGTACTACCACTCGACTCCAAGCGGCTAGGAAATCTCTCCAGGCGGCTGGGAGATCCAACCGGACCTACAGCATGACAGCTGTCTAACAAACTAACTAAAAATAGAAAAGCATGATCAGCATGACCTTAGTACAGTCAGCATGACCTTATTACATGCATTTGGTCTTATCAGACCTTCTTGAAAACATAAACAAGACTCAAACTAACTAACTGCCTCATGAAGGCCAGCTGTCAGGTAGGTGCTCCTGCACCATACTCCCCAACAGAAAAGAACTCATGTCCCATGAGTTTAGTATGTGGAAGTCCTCCACCTGTACACTTTGTCATGTCAGTGTGCTGACCTGTTCCAGCTTTATCCTCTGCTGTCTCTTGGCTGCTCCAAGACTTCTGAACTGTAACTTGCTTTCTGGCAAGTAAATCCTCATGCCTGTCAATGTAGGCCTTTCTCTCACATACCCTGTGTTTGTCAGGTTGTCTTACCAAAACCTCTGTCTGAACTGCCTCTTGAACTTCTGCAATGTTCAACTCTATCTTTCTTTCAACCTTTATAGGACAAACAATAGTCCCAACTATGACAACATCCTTGTCATTCCTTTCAACTGGTTGCTGTGTGCAAACCTGTTTCTGCACCTGCTGCTGACCTCTGTCAGTCACAACTAAAACTTTCTTCAACCTGTTGTCCTGAACAACTCCTTGTCCTGCAGTGTCCTGAACTGCCTTTATGCCTGCTCCTATAGGCATCTGCACATACTCTTTCTTTCCCATTAAAATGATTTTGGCTGCCCCCTGTGCTGCAGCATCTGCCTGCAATGGCATCAACTTCATAGTCTTCCCATCTTTCTTGATGGTATAGGTATTAGCATACCCATCATACAGTACCCTTCTATCAAATTGCCATGGTCTGCCCAACAGTAGGTGACAACATTCCATGGGTAAAATATCACACAAAACTCTATCATGATATGCTCCAATCTGAAAATCCACATATGCCTGTTCATAGACAAAAAGTGATTGACTATCACTCACCCAAGATGCCTTGTAAGGGTGCTGATGTGGAATCCTTTCCAAATTCAGTTTATCCACCATTTCCTGAGATACCATGTTATCTGTTGAACCAGTATCAATGACAACCTTACATACTTTACCTTTGCTCTTGCATATGGTCTTGAAAAGAGCTCTTCTTTGCATCAGATCCTTTGATGCCTGCAAACTAATTCTCCTTAGCATTAATGATTCTCCCTCCTCAGGATATGCATAATAGTCAGGCTCCTTATCTCTTTGATTAGTGTTTGAACTCTGCACACTTTGCTCTACTTTCTCTTCTTGCACAAGTTGTACTCTCTTGTCATTTGTTCTATCATTTCTGGATGATGAACCTTTGTTTTCTGGACATTTGAAAGATGGATGACCAAACTCACCACAGGTGTAACATTTTCCTGAAAATGTAGTAGAACCTCTACCACCTCCAAATCTTCCTTTATTACCTTTCCATCCACCTCTGAAATCAGACTGTCCCTGTCCTTTACCAGTGTCTTCTTGACCCTCATTGGTTTGCTTTTGTGTAGGGGCTGCTCCTCTTCCCCTCATATTGTTTCCTCTTCCTCTCATGGACTTTTCTTGTCCTCTATTCATCTTTTCTTCAATCCTGATTGCCATTTGGTAACAATCCTCCACATTCTTAGGGTTAGCTAAAACTAACTCATCCTGTATGTTCAATCTCAAACCAGCCAAGTACCTAGCCACCTTTTCTATCTCATTCTCATGATGACCAGATCTCATACTCAACTTATAAAACTCCTCAGTATATGCCTTCACATCCCTTTCTTTCTGCCTTAAAAATTGCAGCTTCTTAAACATCTGAATTTCATAATCCCTTGGCAAGAATTTACCTTTGATCCTTGCTACCATCTTATCCCATGAAGTGATCTTTGACTTCCCTTGTTTCCTTCTCTCAGATTGTACATAATCCCACCATACCAAAGCATGACCTCCTAACTTGGTCTTTGCAATTTTTACCTTCTGATCCTCAGCAACATCTTCACATTCAAAGTGATTATCAAGTGCAGCAATCCAATCCAGTAACTCATCTTCATTCAAACTTCCATTATACTTGGAAACATCAACCTTTACCTTAGGTTTATCACTCTGCACTGCCTTTAACAGTTTTGCAAGTCTCTGGTCTTCAGCATCCAGATCTTCAGCTACCTCTTCATACTCTTCAACAGTATCTTCATCTTCTTCAGACTCACTGTCTGCCACTTCCCTTTTTTTGTTCTTTTCCAGGGCTACAAGCCTGGCTTGAAGTGCTTCAGCAAGCTCCTTCATCTTCCTCATCTCTCTGGCATGTTTCTCCTTCATCTCCTGCAATTCCCTTGCAGTACCACTACCTTTTGGAGGCATATTGTCAACCTCTCAATCAACACACAACACACAATCAACTCTACCTCTGCCCTTTCGGTGACAGAATCAACACACAACAGCCCAGACTTTTTGCTGAGCTCTGATACCACTATGATGCAGAGGCATCCACACTATAACCTTGACATACAGCATGGATGTCTACAGCCCATCATCATCATCATCATCATCATCATCATCATATTTTGCTTAACACTGTCAGCATCATCATATTTACTGTCGCCGACCGATATCCTCCTGATGACAAGCCTTCGCCCTTTCGCCTGTCAGCAGCATCATCATATTCGGCAGCATCATCATGTTCGGCAAGCGCGAACATCCTCCTGACGTCCACTGTTCATCTCACCGACAACTTCCGTCTTCACTATCTTCAGCATCATGATGTTCAACATCATGTTCATCAGCAGGATAAAGAACATCCGGTTCCTCCCATATATCCTGATGATGACAAACCTTAACTCCTCGCACCGTCCCTTCGATGCTTACGTCACCCCGATATCCTGATGACGATTATCCTGATGACGATGACGTCACCTGCAGCTTCTCAATATCCTGCTACTCCGCAATATCCTGATGACGTATATCCTGATGATGATGACGTCATATCCTGCTGTTGGCCAAACTTAGCTTTTTCGGCCCGCGATCAACCTGATCTTCTTCCTTATGCCGATACGCTCCTCCTCGGCAACTCCTGATGATGATCACCCCGACGCACACCCACTTCATGCACTCAACTGCATCATGCTCATCTTCACTTATCCAGATGACGATGCCCGAAGCGACTGCAGGATATTCACCAAAATATCCTGATGATGCCTTTTTAACGAACTTCCAACCTTAGCGGATTTTCACCATTCTGATCCGCCGAACCTTCAGGGATGACCCGATCCACTTTCAGGGTGATCTTCCACACTTTAATCTATCAGCTCGGCCTAGCACATGCCCATGCTAGGGTTTCTCAACATCTCTCGACCGCGATCCTGCACACCTGCATGCAAACAGAAAACAAACTACAACCTAACCTACTGTACATCGCCATTCCACCGATCAGACGAATCAACCAGTGGAATGGATCAGTGAATCCATTAAACCACTCAAAACAGCAAATCGATCAGACAATGGAGACCAAACAGAAAATGAACACAACAGGATCTCTTTATTCGATTTCAAAAGATGCTATTACAATATTCAGTCTCTCCTCTCTCTCAGCAAAGCCTGATCGATGATCTCCAATACCAACCGATCCTCATGCTTAAATAGATTTTCCTGTGAGTACTACCACTCGACTCCAAGCGGCTGGGAAATCTCTCCAGGCGGCTGGGAGATCCAACCGGACCTAGAGCATGACAGCTGTCTAACAAACTAACTAAAAATAGAAAAGCATGATCAGCATGACCTTAGTACAGTCAGCATGACCTTATTACATGCATTTGGTCTTATCAGACCTTCTTGAAAACATAAACAAGACTCAAACTAACTAACTGCCTCATGAAGGCCAGCTGTCAGGTAGGTGCTCCTGCACCACAATTGGAACAATCACTTACACTTACCATCGCTTAGGGTCTACTAGCTCTCATTACCCATCTACAGTTGTTCTCAATGCCATTTACAGTAGAGTTGTTAGATCTACTACAGCAATCATATTCAAGATTTGTACCTTGCTTTCACATGCCTCTCTCTCGCTATAACACATCTTCACAGACATTCCTCTTGGCTCACCAATAGGGTTTGGTGAGTCCCTAATCATCTGCTTCAGATCAGTTGTTTCCTCTCTATAAAGTCGCATAGCCCTCAAAATTTGGGTAAAATGGTTAGTGGTCATTGCATATTACTTATAGGATTGCAAAAATGAGGGGCCCTACACTAGTATGGTACATTTCTCTATATTATATCATTGCTATCTTTGCACATTGAATGATAGGGATCACTGATTGTCATTAAGGATTTACATTCTTGTATGCATTTGTATTGTATTGTTCATTCAAAAATCAATAAGTTATGAATAGTGCATTCTCTAACCTTGCTCCTTACATTTTTGAGAACATAAGAAGCAGAAGTATTGGACAATATAAATATTGCAATCTTGTTATGTTGCATTCTCTACTTACATATCATTGCAAATAGCATAGATTAGCATATATATTGTTGCTTGCTTGGATTTATACCATTCTAAACCCTAGATCTGCCTTTGTTTTTGTGTTTTCAGCTACCTTTTTGTCATGCAATGACGTAACCAATCCCAACTGTTTTGTGCCATACACTTGTGCAACCTTTTAGCATTTATTCACTTGTTTTTTAACCCCATCTTGCTAGCCATCTACAGTCATCCAGGTTATTACAACCATAAGCACTGTTGGAGATATATCATCTTTCCCAGCAAAGATACCGGTCAGGAGATTGGCTATTTTTTTGGAGGGGCATTATGTTAGGTTGCTAACCTTACTTTCATTTGGACTGTATTGTTGTTAATAAATTGAAATTATGACTTGGTAATTGAAAGCAACATTTGACTGTTTATTAAATAGTTTCTTAAAACATGGTTATAAAAATTAATCTTCAAGAGCTCTCAATGCTATGTTGCTCCTGAAGATGACCTTTGAGACTTATTTATATGAAAAAAATTTATACTTCTAATCATTAAGTATGACTGTATTATTGTTAATGAATTGAAATTATGATTTGGTAATTGAAAGCAACATACTTCTAATCATTAAGTATCCATGCAATAGAATAGCTGTTATAACTGCAATGAATCTGCTGTTGTATTCCATTATATTTGCTGTTATATTTGAATGTCTGTGCTAAACTACTGTTACATATATCAATTAATGCTACTGTTCAGATTGACTGTTTAGTGCTTGAATGGCTTTGAAGGTCAATCAATGACCTATTTTATCAATGCAATGAAATTTCAAGTCCACAACACAAAAATTGTGGCAGAGAGGACAGATCAACAAGTTACTGCAGCTGCCGTGTTAACCAAATATAAACCTTAGTGCTGATTGTTCAGACTTTCAACATTATTGACTGATTCACTAATGTTTTGGGTTGCATTGACAAATTTTGAGGAAGGACTCTATTGCATTTGACCTGCTAAAGTAAGTTTGACCAGAAATCACAACATTGACTAGCATTGACTTTCTGCAACGGCTATTTGACTGAAATACAATATCTGATTTTCTAGTTTGACTTCGGTATTTGACTGTTCAGTAGAGTCTTTCGAGAAGTACAACAACCCTGTGCACTTACTTTGACTTGATATTTACTTTTCATGCAAAATGTAGTCTCTTCCACTTTCAGGCTTGATTTTAACAGAATATTATTGACTACTTCCCTGAAAGGGGCAACATCTATGATCCACAATATGTGAAAGACCCATGCTATTTGGGTATTTAAAACACATGAAGATCCATGACTGTTGGGTAATTGGATATTTGTTAAAGCCAATTAAGGCCCACAATATATAGGTGATTGGAAATCTGTGGAGGCCCAGGATAATGTGGTGATTGTGTACTTGTAAAATTCAAGTTAGATGGATGATTAGGTAGCTAAATCAAATGAGAAAAATGAATGATAGAATGAATGAGTTATATTTAGCACTATTTTATATGTTACTTGTGTGCTGGCCAGGCAATAAAGACACAGTTTACCCACATCATTGCTTGAATTCTGTATCAATGTGGGTTTAAAATTTCTATGTACATTGGGATGCAAGCAGTGATTTTGTAAGGACTTCATCGGTTATATGTCTTGCAGAATATTTGATACCCTACCCAGAGAACAAGCTTGCAGCCTGCACAGCCACTTGGTTTCTTTTTGAGTTGATGCTTGGCTATTCCCCCAAATCTGTTGCACAATGTTCTCTATGATGTGGAACACCAAAGGAAATAGACTTAATCAAGCACCCTTGAATGAATTACAGACTTGTAATTTGTGCAAAACTAGAATTGTTACTATTGTTTCCAAATGCACAGGAAATATTTTTTATTTTTTAAGATTTATGCCCTTTATAGATTTATCATATATGCATTAAAGAATCCTACATTATGTTTATTTTTCCTTTCCACTCTGTTCTCTTAGCTTATTGATAGCAGCCATTTGTCTCTTATATGAAAGTTATTTCTACATGTATGTGTCTTTCTTTGGTAGTGCATTTATAACTAGGGAGATTTGGCATTTTTATGCTCATTATTGCATCTTGTTTCCTCTTTTTCACAAGTGTTCTTTTTCATGATGTTCTTCATACTGTCCTCAATGTGAGGAGCAACAAAAAAATAAAAAGCAAGTCATGTGGCATATTGTTTAAGAACTCTGTTTCCAGGAAAAAATAAAATATATGCAAGTTCTGTTTATATGGTCACATACTTTTGGAAATCCATTTTCCATAAAGATAGCTAACTAATTTATTTGATAATTCATTAGCATATATAATAGGTTATTTAAGATAAAGTGATTGTATAAGCAGAAACTTCCAAGAATTTCTGAGAAGTGGCATTCCTAGATAATAGCTATAGAGAAAAGAAATAGAAATGCATTTTTATGGACCAAGACATAAAAATGTAAAATTTCATTCCCGTAGAAGGTAGTATCAATATTGTACATCAAAATTCAGTACATTTTAATTTTGCTCAGGTATTTGATGAAAACAAATAGGAAACATAGCAGCCTGCATTCTCTGATAAACTAATGTGCAATGGCACAAAAAAATGAATGAAAAGAACTTTTTATCTTTCTTGCTTTTTTAAGAGCACATTTCACAGATTCTACCTGCTCGACATATGCAAGGAGAAGGTGTTGCAATAGTAGCGGCTGTGCTCTTTGTAAATGAGTGTAGCCAGGAATTATCAAGCCTTTATTTTGAATAGCTAAGTTGAACAGAGCCACCTGCATTAAATATTATCAAAGAGAGCATGTTAATTATGAGTGAAGCAAACATATGAGTGCAATTATATATAGTTACAAGAATTTATATTCATATCAATATTTCCAACTGCCTGGGTCCTGATATAGTTTTCATAAGGGATTAAAGGTGTTAGCTTATTATTGAAGTAATTCACCTTACTCATGTGGAGTAAACATATACTCCTGATTGACTAAAAAAATTCTGGGCCTACATGGCTATTCTGCTGATTAAAAAAAATGGAAAGGAAAGAACAAGAAAAACAAGCTCTCCAAGTTTCAAAATAAGAAATATTCCGTCTCTAAAAGGAAATTTGACCCTAAGGTAAGCTGCCACTAATAAAATGGAAAAGGGCATCCTATAGTCTTATTGAGGGGGTGTCTCCCACCCCCCATCAGGGTCATACAGTATGACTGGCTGAATTTGAATAAGCGAAGGACGTTATTCATTAAGGCATTTCTCATCAATTCTCGCTCATTTCATCCTCAATTTATAGATTATTCCTAAGATTTGAAATAATTTGTAATTTTGTTGGGATGGACAAGTTGATCTACATCATAGAGAGTTGCAAAGGGACTACTCTAGCCCAAAGCAATTTAGCCTGAGAAAGAGGAGATAGGCATTGGCAAACATTTTCAACAGTTTTGTAGTAATTAACAGCACCATCTAAGACTGGCAATCTCTCAATTCAAAGCCAGATGATCACTCCTAAAGATAATTTCCCCAAGTAACCATAGTTCCCTTATTTCTAGCATTCAATTGAACCATGACAATTTCCTCCAGGTGTATGCAAACTGGTACATAACCACAACATGCATAAGCAACATGACACAATAAAACTTTTCAGATGATTCCATACACCAACTTTGGTGCCATAGCTGCTTAACCCCAAATATAGGTTGTTACCACTCAAAAAATGACTCAATATATCAGATTGAACAAGCAGTGCTCATTTCTCATTACAAATCAGAACTTATGGCCTTCCAAATAAAGATGTCACATAAATGGTAGACTGGCACTGCAAAAATGAGTGACTTGGATAAAATTTCAGGCACATCTTCTCTAGGCCCAAAAAGGGAATGGCCCCACCTTGTAAAAATATTTACAAGTTTTTATTGTAAAGAATCGATTATGTATATTTCTGCTCTCTTCCCATTTTACCTATTCTTTTATAGATTTTAGCTCTTACTAATGGTTAAAATATAGACTATACATAACGGATATTTTATTGAGGAAACTATGTTTAGGGTGATAATGATAAGGCTATAAGAGACATTAGATTTCCACAGTTCATTGTAATTCAAAATATATTGCATACTTGATAATTGTCTTAATTAAAGATACTTTGGGCTCGTGAATGCATCTATGCAGCCTTATCATTCAAAATAGAGAGTTTCTGGGAGAAAAAGCCTCTTCCTGGTGATGGATCATGGAGGATGATCCAAAACATTGATTCAAAAATTTGCACACAGTTGTCTCCCAGAAACTCTCTATTTTGAATGATAAGGCTGCATAGATGCATTCACAAGCCCAATGGACCTTTACTTAAGACAATTATCGAGTATACAATATATGTCAAATGGCAATCATGTTGATATGGTGCACGCACTTGTTACTCGGGATATATGTTTATGTTTTATAAGTTGTATGGCAAGAGATTTCAGCCCATTCTGATTACTTAAGACCCTTCAGCAGTCAATAGGTCCACCATGGACACTAGGATCCTCACAAATTACAACAATAAAGAATATTATCCAAAGGCACTTTGGTAATAGTGCTTTAAAACTATGTATACACATTACAATAAAAATGGTGCAGCATGATGGTAGTGTCTTACATGTAAGTCTCCTAAGACCTATATGTCTCCGCTGGTCTTCTGAGGAGTGATCTTGTCTTTCATGCAGATGACCATCTAGCATTATGTGCTGTAGATGCACCACACCATCATGCTACACCATTTCTATTATTACATGTATGTGTACTTTCAAAGTTAGTAACTGAAACTCATATTTTACAGGTTGAGGAAAATGAACATTCAGATACCTAACCTGAAGGCGGTTTATGCATCCCAGAATTTGATCAATGGCATCCCGACACCATAAGCGCACATCAGTACAAACTTGATCATTTCGACTTCTTGCAGTATGAAGCTTTTTCGCTGGCTCTCCAATCAAATCCGTCAAGGCTGCTTCTATGTTCATATGAACATCTTCTCTGTCAGCTCTCCAAGTAAATTTTCCACTTTCAATACTTGTCTGTATTTCAGCTAGACCTTTCAGTATAGCATCTCTATCCTCTACAGTTATAAGACCCTGTATCATCAATAAACAAAACACATTACTAGTCTGCAGAAACAAATGCATCCCTCAAACATCTACTATTAAATGCATGCAACCCTTCTAGAGATAAAGAAAAAAGATTAAATTAAATATTCCATCCTGAAAGAGGATACTACGAAGAACAAGATGCACAAAAATTAACATGCAAACAAGTTCAAGCACCTCCTAGAAAATCCTTGGACAAGAAAAAAAGACAAAATGATTGAGGCCTGCACCAGCATTACTTCAAAACAGAGAGAAATTTAAGCACCCAAACCATAACTCTGCTAACATGTTAAACTGTTAATTTAGCAATTAAAAGCCTGTTTAGTGTTTGATCATCTAAACACTTGTAAATTAGAAATGGCTGACTAATTTTGTCTGGTGTGTATTTGCATAGGGCATCAAAGAGTGAGGAACTCAGAGGGTCAATATGCACTCCAAAGTGCCAGGCAAAATCCAGCATGCTTCCCCTTTCCATACAATATGAGTCATCTTGTGTGAAATGTCGATGTATCATAGACAAGTTCCTCTGACAAAACAATTATTGTATACAATGTATAACTCTCCAGAAATCAGCAGATGTATGAACTTCAAGGTATTAAAATGTGTGACAAAGTAAGCAACAAAGCTTCTAAACATTACTGAGCACATGACAGGGATCAGAAAAAGCAGTGCCATCCAATCACCTGTGTCAATATAAAAGCAGGAAGATAATTCAGAGTTTCAGAAGGCATGTCAACTATAGTTCTGAATCATGCACAGGTTTGAAGTTTGAACAGTCACAACTAAACAAACCTAGTCTTCACACATGCAGTCCCATCCATATAAGATATGTCTTGGAAGATATAACCAAGAACTCCATACAGGCTGACAATTTCATTATCTAATGCCACCTGGAACCAAATATAGTGGAATCTACTTATACCATGGAAGTCTATGAAGTTTACAAATGAACAGTCAAATGGACAAAAATTATTTTGCAAATTTTTAAACTGCACTTTAAAATCTCCAACTCTAAACTATAATTAGGTGAATGTATTATATTTTAACATCTAGTTATTCAGAATCTCGAAACAATAGCTCCCTGCTTTGTTCACTGAAGGTTCTTTACAACAAACTTTGTATCTTAAATAAGCTCAAGTGCATTTCCCCATGATTTACTGTACATTTATTCAATTTGGACTTTGATCGGGATAAATGGTAAATTTTATAATCAATAAGAATGATCAATGAATATATCGAGCACATGGGTACATGGTGTAATGGTATGTCTAATGGCTGTTTGGCAATAGGTACCAAGTTTGAGTCCCATAGTGGGCATGGTTCCTTGGTTGAGTTGATCCTTAATGGATGAAGTGTTTAAATGGACAAGGATAAGGCCCCCCATTTGTGGCCTTGCCGGCTGGGGCTGGTTAATTCCCAGATTTACCAATAAATAAATACATCAACTAAGATGGTAAAGGTTAAGGGTATACAAAACTAAAAACAATATCCTCAAAATAAAAAACTACAGATGATATCCTCCAAAGAGAAAGCATATACACTTTCATGTTTTTACAGGAAACAAGATTGTAGTCAATTCTTTTCACTGTGGACCTGAAATTGTACAAGTTTGAAGATGAAATTCAATATTATTACCACTGTAGCTGCATTATAAAATTATGGCTATGTTACCGGTTCTTGCCTGGGAACCCCTGGGTACCAATCCAGTTCAGCCGTGGTCCAGATCCTAATCCGATCCTCCTAGGGATTTGGCCAGGGTCC
Organism: Cunninghamia lanceolata; assembly: GCA_027924645.1. Taxonomy (NCBI): domain Eukaryota; kingdom Viridiplantae; phylum Streptophyta; class Pinopsida; order Cupressales; family Cupressaceae; genus Cunninghamia; species Cunninghamia lanceolata. The sequence continues at coordinate 11,446,790 of BSBN01000241.1, read as the reverse complement.
TGCATTCAGACTGGGGGTCCGTCCGGGACGAATCCAAGGAGAATCCAGCCGAACCCGGACAGGATTTCTGGGACCTGTGGCATTTTTCGGTTTTTTTAAGTTTTTTTTTGCATTTTTTTATTTTTTTAAGTGATTTGACTCTCACTTGGGGCGCCCTAACCCTAAAAGCCTCATTTGAAGGCATTTGAAAGACAAAAACACTCATATTTACCTCATTGCAAATGCAAAATAGAAAACTCTTCCATTTTCAACTTAACTCTCATTTTTGCTTGCCATCAAGCAAATAGAGCTGAATTCTCATTTTTGAAAGACAAGGAAAGACAAGGAAGGGGACACAAGGAAGTGGGATATCGAGCCAGAGCATACTGACTTGGATGCTACCATTTCCCACTTTGTTGCACTTGAAGTTGATGTTGAGGACGAGCTTGGTAGTGAGCATGAGAGTGCCACTGCCAGTGGTTCTTCTAATATACCAATACCTGCATCATCTAATATGGATTGTGATGATGATATTTTTGAAGACCCATATGACACTGATGCCTAATTATTGATGGCTGATTGTTGACATTTGACATTCTAATTTTGAATTTTAATATATATCATGACATTCATGTTTGACCTACGTTGCATGGAGACCCGTCTCTGACCCCCTGGTACTCGTCTCAGAGACTGGTACACGTCTCAAAGACTAGTACACGTCTCTCGTCTCGGAGACTTGACTGGGTACGTCTCCCTTTGCAGGAGACTTCTGGTCGAGTCTCCCACTCGTCTCCAAGTAACCTGCATCATAAAAAGGCGTCTCCATTTTTTTTTCTTTTTATACCTTTCATTTTTTCCGTTGTTTTCTCACAAACTCAGTGGATTCTTACTCCTACGGACTTCAAACCTCAATACTAGTGTCTACAATAATATATATACATTAAGCTATATTAAATTGTTACAAGTAAGCTATAAGCCTATAAGTAATATATATACAGTAAGCTATATTAAATTGTCACAAGTAAGCTATAAACTTAAACTTTACCAATTCTCTTGTTTTAAAAGTTCAATGTCATGATATTTTCAATTTCAATGTTAGCATATTAATAAATTAATAAAATTATTAAATTATATTTTTTTTAAAAATGGTGTCTCCAAGTACCCCCGTCTCTTATTTTTCAAAAATAGACATACTAGTACCAGTACCAGTACCAGTCTCCATGCAACCTTGTGTAATGTCCCCTTCTAGTCTCATGGTTAGTCCATCATAGAGTTCCCATGGACTAGCAGCTTGGTTAGGGAACTGGGGTTAGTTGGCATTGGAGGTTGTGTCGGTGGAGGAAAGATGGTTTGAGTTCAGAGGATCCAATTGGCACCTTCAGAGTTGACCTAGTTTGATCTTGAGTGTTACTATTTTTAGTAAGTCCGGGTTCAGTGTCGGTTCGGGGTTTTCAAAGTGGGGTCAAAAGCGTTTCGTCGAGACCTTTCCAACAAGCTAAAGAACGTGGCAATTCGACACCGTTTTCATATTTATTTTAAAGTCCGAAGTTTAATATAATTATTTATTGGGACTTTACAAATAAATATTATATGGTAACTTTATAAAAATAAGTTATAACTTAAAAGTGACCCTCTAGGAGGTGGGAGCCCATGGGAGTCATAAGGGGGTGAAAATTAAATAATAAAACAAATGCAAATTCCCTCCAAAAAGAAGCGTTGGGTTTGGAGAGTTTATAAAAAGGTGCTGAGGGGCTCATTTGTGTGATGCTTGCTTTATGATATTTTCTTCTTAGGAGCTCTATTCGAGTTTGCTATTGTGAGGGTTTGAGGATTCAAACCAGAGGCTAGTGGAGATGGAAACCTCCATAGGTAACGGCATTCTACAGGTGTGAGAGACCACCACCCAACGGTGCCATTGACAGTGGATGTATTCAGCATTCACATCGTGCTTGCAATGGAATCATTTGGAGGAGTTTTGAGCTGATTTGATATATAGCATTTCTCCATTAGAGTGCAGATTTCAGAGGGCTTGGAGGTAGTTTATTGTGTGGGCATTGTTAATAACTGATGTTTGCATTTTCAGCCATGGTTGTACTGCTCAAGGAGTAACGTGGGAGTCTTCGAGTATCATTTCCTCTTGTGGGTATCACATATTTTACATTGTGTGAGGTGTTTAGAGCCCATTTATATTGCTGATATCATTTGTAAGCTCAATCTCATATTTTCTGGAGTTTGGAGTGATTCCGGCTATACCCAGTTGTTGGTGCACTCTCAGCACATGTACCAAGTTGCATTTCTAGATATGGGTATGTCACAGTAATTCATATTTGGCTATTCTGCTATCTGGGTCTTTGTTACTTTCTTTATATCTGTCGTACTTTTTCTGGGTTTTCTCTCTATGCTCTATATTGTATGCTTCGACAACACATCTACAGGAAAACTTAAAACTCCTTCTGCATTCTTCTCTCTAGTCTGAAAGAAAACAAAATTAAAATTAAAATAACACAAAAAGATCATTAAAAATACAAACAGGTACGGCACATTACAATGGTATCAGAGCTATGATCTTGCCATCCTATGAGGTTGAAACAGACATGCAGAAGTGAAAATGAGATATGCGACCGGTAGATAGATATCCTTTCAGGAATACCAGAGCAAGGCAAGGAACACAGTTTCTGCAGTAGAATCCAATACCACAGAGTGATCCATTTGAGTCAGATCCAGAGATAGTGGTAGCAGCTACAGAGGACGATTCCCTAGTGTCACAGACAAACCCCTTTTCAGGTGAGATACCTCCATGTCCAAAGCAAACAGGGAGATTGAAAAACCAAGCACACGAGATATCCTCAATGACTTGGCTAGAGGTCAGCAACAGATCGTGGCTAGCTTGGACAGGTCTCAGCAGGCACTCGGAAGGCTTCTTGGCTGATTATTTCCTGAGCTGGATGAAAATGAGGAGAATGAAGATCGAAACAGATACAGGAATGATCGGAACAGAGGCAGGAATGATAGAAATAGAGACCGAGATGATGGTGATACACACGGACTGAGGTCATGGAGACCGAGGTAATTGAGATAGGAATGGTGACAGAAACATTGGTGATAGGAACGGGCACTAGTATCATGATGGAGAGGCTTCAATGAATAACTGGGGTGCTACATAGCTCACAACTGTAGATAGACCAGGCATTCCGACTTTCAAACCGAGGGACAAGATACCCGACAGGGATGCTACACAGTTGGAGTTTCAGGAGATCTTTAGGGATTGGCAAGCTTCCAGCGAAAGGTTTAGAGCTGAAATGACTTTCAGAGACTACTCAGATCTCCGCATGAGACACAGACCCAGAGGGGGTAATAGACAACAGAACAATGAGCTGCAGAAGAAGGTCAGCAAGATGACCTTACCATATTTTGATGGTTCGGGAAAAACTTCAGCAAGAGCATGCGTACAAAAGTTGGACAGTTACCTTCAGATCAGCCCCATGCCAGAGACAGATGCCATCACATACACAGCCTTACACTTGGAGAGTAGTGCACATAAGTGGTGGAGCAATGGGAAGGTGACTCTGGGACATGACCAGATCACATCTTATGTTGAGTTCACAGCCAAACTCATTGATAGGTTCGACAAGAAGGACCCGGAGTTGCAGTTTAAGGAGCTGGCACAGTTGTGTGACAGAGTGGTTCAGTGGACTCATACATTTCAGAGTTCCAAGATGTTTCGGTCATGGTTTCAAACATATCCGAGAGGAGGTTGATTGTGCTCTTTGTTGATGGTTTGTCTGATCCTCTACGTGGATGGGTGAAGGGTTTAGACCCTATGTCGTTACAGAAGGCCATGAAAAAGGCTCGGGATATGGAGTCTTCAGCATGGAAAAGCAAATTTCAGAACAAAACTTTTCAGCATAGGACAGAAAGGGAGAGAGATAGGAGGCACGGGTACAAGGACTCAAGACATCAGCCACACAAGAGTTCTTCCCGATTAGATAAGGACCAGCTGAATGATCTTAGTAGGAAGAAACTCTGCTTTCACTGCAAAGAGCCTTGGGATACTAAGCACAAGTGTGCTGCCCAAGGGAAGGCAGAACAGATTGAGTACTTCTCAGCAGATGAGTCTGTAGAGTCGGACACGCATTCAGAGCAGCATACAGAGGATGATGATTTAGGGACAGATGTTGCATCTGAAGTACCAGATAAGGATGAGGATACCTCCCTACCCACAGCCCACATTTCTAGCATTTAGAGAGAAGGGTCATTCAGGATCCGAGGAGTATTGGGTGGACAGAGGTGCATTACCTTACTAGATACAGGTACCACTCATAACTTCATAGATGAGGGCTTGGTTGCTAAGAGAGGGTTGCAAACAGAGGAGTTTGCGGGATTTAAGGTAAAGGTAGCCGATGGGTTTGTACTTACTTGCACTAAGAGAATTCCCAACTTGACGATCCAGCTAAACCATTATACGTGCCAGTCAGAGTTTTATGTGGTTAGTATGGGTGACATGGATGTTGTGCTGGGAATGAAATGGCTACATGAGATAGGGGAGTTCACTATCAATTTGAGGACAATGGAAATGAAGTTTGAAGTGAACGGACTTAAGCATGTGCTCAGGGGCATTTTAGATGGTGGATTGAGAGTTGTTTCTCTCAAGCGAATGGAGAGGTTGATTCGCCATGATCAGGTACAATGGGCAGCAGAGATATTGGTGATGCCTGAAGTTGCAGAGTAGCAGAAACGTGAGTATCCACCTGACATACAGGCTCTTCTAACTAAACACACCAAAGTGTTTAGTGATATTCCGCCAAGTAGACCACCCGACAAGGGTATCGAGCATGTGATTGAGTTGGAGGAGGGTGCAAAACCGGTGATCAACACACCATACCGGCACCCAAAGAGATACAAAGATGAGATCGAGAAAGCTATCAAAGAGCTTCTTGCCATGGGACACATAAGGCCGAGTAAGAGCCCATTTGCATCATCCGTTGTGTTAGTAAAGAAAAAGGATGGGTCTCTTAGGATGTGCATTGATTATAGGGAACTCAATAAGAAAACAATCAAGAACAGGTATCCCATACCCAGTATAGATGAGTTGATTGATAAGCTACACAGGCCCTATTATTTCTCCAAGATAGACTTGAGATCTGGGTACCATCAGATTCGGGTCAGAGATGAGGATGTGGAGAAGACAGCATTTAGGTGTCACTATGGGCACTTTGAGTTCCTAGTCATGCCATTCGGCTTGACTAATGCACCAGCTACTTTCCAGTCTTGCATGAACAGAGTCTTCAGAGAGCAGTTGAGGAGGTCTGTTCTGATATTTTTTTATAATATCCTGATTTACAGCAAGACATGGGAAGAGCACTTGAAACACATTGACATTGTGTTGAGTATTCTGGAGAGGGAATCTTTATATGCTAAGATGTCAAAGTGTGGGTTTGGGATGACCGATTGCTATACTTGGGTCACATCATCAGTGCTGGTAGCGTGAAGGTAGACCCGGAGAAGATTCGAGCAATAGTAGACTGGCCAAAAACAAAGAATCTCACTCAGCTGAAGGGATTCTTGGGTTTATGTGGATATTACCGCAGGTTCATGAAGGGGTTTTCTCAGTCAGTTGCTCCCCTCACAGATTTGACTCGCAAGGATGCATTTAGTTGGACAGGGGGTACACAGGAGTGCTTTGGCAGATTCAAACAGATTATGAGTACATGCCTTGTATTGGCCATACCAGATTTCAGCAAGCCCTTCGAGTTGCAGTGTGATGCTTAAGGAGAAGGCATTGGTGCGGTAATTATGCAGGATAAGCACCCCATAGCATTTGAGAGTAGGAAATTGAGGGGTGTGGAACGCAGCTATAGCATTTACGACAAGAAGATGTTAGCCATAATGCATGCATTGGCTAAGTTCAGACAGTACCTTGTGGGCAGCAAGTTCGTAGTCAAAATAGATCACAACAGTCTGAAGCATTTCCTTGGCCAGAAAGACTTAAATGAGAGGCAACAGAAGTGGGTTAACAAGCTACAGGCCTACGACTCTGACATTGTGTATGTCAAAGGAAAGAAAAATGTTGTTGCTGATGCTCTATCCAGGAGGCCCCATTTATGTGCACTTGCAGCCATTGCAAACGATTGGAGGGAGATGATATCAGCTGAGTATGCAAAGGATGCATGGGCTACTGGGATAATTGATGGCACCATCAAGGATGACAAGTATACAGTCGTAAATGATTTAATCATTTACAAGAACAGGATCTTCTTGGTGTCAGGTTCTCGGATGAAATAGAAGGTTTTGAGGGCATTCCATGACTTGCCAATGGCAGGACACCCGAGGTACTTCAAAACTTACAGGCAGGTTAGAGAGAGGTTCACCTAGAAGGGCCTCAAGACAGAGGTAATGCAGTATGTGAGAGAGTGCCCGATATGTCAGCAAAAAAAACAGGGGCACTCATTTCCAGGAGGTTTATTGCAGCCCCTACCCATTCCTGAGAGGAAGTGGGATAGCATTTCTATGGACTTTATCACAGGTTTACCAAAAGTCCAAGGTAGGGATTGCATTTTCGTGGTAGTGGACAGGTTGACAAAGTATGCACACTTCTTTGCCATCCCTACCACTTTCACTGCAGCACAGGTTGCAGATTTGTTCTTCCGCGAGGTATTTCGACTCCATGGGTTGCCTCGGAACATTGTCAGTGATAGGGACAGCAAGTTCCTTAGTAATTTTTGGCAAGAGCTCTTCAGGTTGACAGGGACAAAGCTCACACCTAGCACGAGTTACCACCCTCAGACAAATGGTCGGACGGAGATAATTAATAAATGGGTGGAAGGATACCTCCGAAACTATGTTTCAGGGCAGCAAAAGACATGGGTTAAGTGGCTTCACATGGGGGAGTATTGTTACAATTCCACTTACCATATGTCCATTCAAATGTCACCTTTCATGGCATTGTACGGGTATGAGGCACCAAGCTTTGTTGATTTACTATTTGGGGATAGCAGAGTGCCTAAGGCCAAAGACCTTCTCCAGGAGAGTCAAGAAATCATGAGGTCTTTGAAGGAGAATATGCAGAAGGCTCAGAATCAGCAGAAGCAGTATGCAGATCAGCAGAGGACTGAGCGATCTTTTGAGGTTGGTGAGATGGTGTATCTCATGCTGCAGCCTATAGGCAGTCCACTCTCAAGAAGAGTGGAGCAGAGAAGTTGAAGCCACAGTATTATGGAGCTTCCAGGATCTTCAAGAGGATTGGAGAAGTGGCTTATGAGTTGGAGCTTCCAGCAAGTAGCAAGGTACATAATGTGTTTCATGTATCTCGCCTCAAGAAGGCGTTGGGGCATAATGTGACACCATCAGCAGAGTTGCCTCCTTTTGATGAAGAGGGGAAGTTGATACTGGTACCCGAGGCTATAATTGAGACCAAGGAACATAATTTGAGGGGGATCATTAGAGAGTACTTGGTTAAATGGAAGAACTTGCCAGTGGAGAATGCTACTTGGGAGAATGAGCAGATATTAGAGCATCCTGGCTTGAGATTTGCTTGAGGCAAGCAATCTTAGGAAGGGCGGACTATAATGTCCCCTTCTAGGTTCATGGTTAGTCCATCATAGAGTTCCCGTGGATTAGCAGCTTGGTTAGGGAACTGGGGTTAGTTGGCATTGGAGGTTGTGTCAGTGGAGGAAAGATGGTTCAAGTTTAGAGGATCCAGTTGGCACCTTCAGAGTTGGCCTAGTTTGATCTTGAGTGTTACTATTTTTAGTAAGTCCGGGTTCAGTGTCGGTTCGGGGTTTTCAGAGTGGGGTCAGAAGCGTTTCGTCGAGACCTTTCCAACAAGCTAAAGAACGTGGCAATCCGACACCGTTTTCATATTTATTTTAAAGTCCGAAGTTTAATATAATTATTTATTGAGACTTTACAAATAAATATTATATGGTCACTTTATAAAAATAAGTTATAACTTAAAAGTGACCCTCTAGGAGGTGGGAGCCCATAGGAGTCATAAGGGGATGAAAATTAAATAATAAAACAAATGCAAATTCCCTCCAAAAAGAGGCGTTAGGTTTGGAGAGTTTATAAAAAGGTGCTGAAGGGCTCATTTGTGTGATGCTTGCTTTATGATATTTTCTTCTTGGGAGCTCTATTAGAGTTTGCTATTGTGAGGGTTTGAGGATTCGAACCAAAGGCTTGTGGAGACGGAAACCTCCATAGGTAATGGCATTCTACAGGTGTGAGAGACCACCCAACAGTGCCATTGACGGTGGATGTATTCAACATTCACATTGTGCTTGCAATGGAGTCATTTGGAGGAGTTTTGAGCTGATTTGATATATAGTATTTCTCCATTATTGTTGAGTGCAGATTTCAGAGGGTTTGGAGGTAGTTTATTGTGTGGGCATTGTTCATAGCTGCTGTTTGCATTTTCAGCCATGGCCGTACTGCTCAAGTAGTAAAGTGGGAGTCTTAGAGTATCATTTCCTCTTGTGGGTATCACATCTTTTACATTGTGTGAGGTGTTTAGAGCCCATTTATATTGCTGATATCATTTGTAAGCTCAATCTCATATTTTCTGGAGTTTGGAGTGATTCCGGCTATACCTAGTTGCTGGTTGACTCTCAACACATGTACCAAGTTGCATTTCTGGATATGGGTATGTCACAGTAATTCATATTTGGTTATTCTGCTATCTGGATCTTTGTTACTTTCTTTATATCTGTCATACTTTTTCTGGGTTTTCTCTCTATGCTCTACATTGTATGCTTCGGCAACACATTTGCAGGAACACTTAAAACCCCTTTTGCATTCTTCTCTCTAGTCTAAAAGAAAACAAAATTAAAATTAAAATAACACATAAAAAGATCATTAAAAATACAAGCAGTTACGGCACATTACACCTTGTGTTTGACTAATTGACATTGTAGTGTTTTTTAATTTTTAATACTATGGAGGTTCTGTTTATTATATGATCATATTCATGATGCTATGGTATTCTAAAATTCATTACTGCTGCAAATATGAATATATTTCTGATTTTTATATGTTTTTGTATGGACGAACCCAAAACGAACCCACACCCAAAAAAAAATTTTACCAAACCCGCGAACTAAATCCCTGAACCCGATCCCGAACCAGTACCAGGATCGGTAACTTAGAATTATGGCTACCATGCTTAATCCTTTGACACCCACAGCACAATCCCCCTCTACACTGTTCTTCTCTTTCTTCCATTCCTATATTAAATAGTAGAACAAATCATTTTTTGAATACGGTAAGAATGCCCATATCTTCAAATAAGTTCTGTATACTTATTTTTAATCATTTCTCTTCTTACAAGTTACAAACAGTACCTTAATCCCTGCAACTACTATACTCTCCTCTTCAACAAGAATCTAGTAACCAAGTCAGCCCCACAAACCACCACGCTAAAACCCATTTCATTGAAACAAGAAAAGCTTATTCAACAACAAGTGTGTGACAATGAGCTGGATCCAAATAGCTCTTTTGTAACAAACATCAGTATGGCTGTCACTGTTTCATCTATCTACGCCACCTAAAATGAATTGAACTACAATTTTTTAGAAATAGGTTAGCATCATCAATCTAGATTCACAGTTTGCATTCCTCCCCCATTGAACGGAACTATGACAATGAACTTATATAACCCGAGTCATCATCGTGGCAGTCACTCCACCTTACCACTAGACCATGACTGGCTAGACCATTCAACAAGGACCTTGTTATCAAATATGACACACACTAAACCATTTCACTGAGAGAAGATACACTTCTCCAGCAATTAGCACATGGCAATGAACTTGACCCAAACAACCGTTTTGTAACAAAACTTCAATGTAGGAACCACTGCTTCAACTATCTTTGACATCTCAAAAAAATTTAATGGAGTTTATGAGGAAATGGATCGAGATAATCTATCCAAATTCACAGTTTGCATTTCTCCCAAATCCAACAGACAATGACAATGAACTCATATAACCTAAGTCGTCGTCATCGAAGTTGCTCTGCCTTGGCCACTACACAATGGCCAGCTTGACAACTCAACAAGGACCTGAAGATATGCTCATCCGAAAACTAGTACACAAGCATGAGCTTGACTCGAACTACTCTTTTGTAACAAACTTCAATACGGGCACCTGATTCAACTATCCTTACCAATCAAACGAAGTTTAAAAGGGATATTTTGGAAATGGGTTAAGATCATCTATCCAGATTTAAACTTCCCAATTCAAGAAAACAATAACAGTGAACTTATATTTAAAAAAAAAATTAAATGGGAACCACTCATTCATTGTAGACATAATATTTCCACAGTCCATGATCATAGTTATTTTAGTGCTTCTGGAAAAAAACTGTGTTGAGACAAAAAAGCAACACAGTTTTTTTCCAGAAGCACTAAAATAACTACCACTCATTCAAATAACTTAAGTCATCTCAGGTGAATTTAAGTAAGGTTTTTGAATAAATGGGTTGATATCATATATCCCAATCTACAGTTTGCAATCGTCCCCGATTCAACAGAGCAATAGAAACGAACTTACACTAAAAACTGAATATAGAAACAATATTTTAATTTTAGGAAATGGGTTAAAATCATCTAACCAGATTCACAGCTTTCATTCCTCTCCAGTTCAACAGAACAGTGACAATAAACCCCTGTAAAAAGCTAAAACGGTTTTTTACTACATTTTTATAAGACCTTCAAGAGAAAGCTACGAACCTGTTGGGCGAGCATAGAAGCATGAGCTCTGCTACCATTAATGTCATGCTTGTAAAGTTTCTTATCATATGAGACTGATTCACTGAACTTCTCCACAACATCCGTAACACTTGCTTCAAAACGCCCTCCCCACAATTTCACTTCCTTCTCCAACTTGGCCATCCCATCCACAGAGCATGATATCCTTATATCATGCCTATGGCTTCTGAGGGGTACACTAAACTTAGGGACAACAGCACTCTTGGGAATGATACTTAAACCCTTTGGAAATGTCCCCGCCATTGACTGAGTTCTTCTCGCCATACCTTCCATTCTTTTATGATGTCTTGGCAAAAAGGCCCTCAATCGAAGCAGACACAGACATTCAACGTTGGGGAATAAGATTGGTGTTCACTAAGGTTACGCAAATTTCCAAACTGAAAGGTGCAGATTCAATCCAGAGAGCTTGGAGTGCATTGCATAGAGCTCGGAGTCCTGTACAAGGTCCCGTACGATATTTCTAACAGGGAATTTGGAAATTTGCGCAACTAGAGTGAACGCCCTAAATAATATATGGAACATGCGGAATCCACTCCCAATGGTTACAAGAAACATAGAAGAGAGAACAGACAAAAACAAAAAATTATATAGGCAAATTAATATTCCAAACTAAAAGAATCAAAAAACATGGTTTGAAGGATATTTGTGAATCACGAGGACTATGAGCTATGTGTTATGTTCCTTCAAATTCTTTCCAACCTTGAATGTTAATCCGGGCAGAGGCTCTTCTCTGGCCACTAAGGTTGCTTTATTATAGTGTTTTCTTTCTTTTCTGACCACTATGGTTTTATGGTGGTTATCTAAAATCTCCCAATAAATACTGTAGAAACTTTGATGGCTCTTTTGACATTAGGTAGTAGTTTTATATATTGTATAGTTAATATTAAGATTTAGTTCAGAATTTTAAAGGGTTTATATTTTTATTAGTTTAAATATAAAAAAATTAATTTAAAACTGTCTAAAAATTATGTGTTTTGTTGGGAGAAATCTTTAACTCTTCTTTAAAGACAATTAAAAAGTAACCCTATTTTTATTTTTAAAATTAAAATTTCACTTTATCAAGTAAATTTAAAAGTAATTTGAAGTAAGTTGATTTTATCTTGTGTTCTTGCTACTAAATAGATTGTACTCTAATATATATGGTGTAATGTTATGTTCACCATTAATGAGAATGAATTACAACTATTCTTTCTTCATACACACTCCAATAACAAAATTGTTTCCTACCCAATAAAAAATTGTTTTGTGTACAAACACCCCCAATAAAAATGAAAGACACAGATAGTGGTCACAAGATTGAATCACCAACTTCAACTGTTGAATGACTAAGGATAACTCATATAATTGAGTTATAGAGGCCAAGTAATTAGAGCCAAACAAAGAGAACCTCCACTAATCCCGATTCTTCTGTACCAAAAAAAAAAAAAAAACCACAAACAACAGATAAATAAACACCCTCAACCCTCAGCTGAATGACTAAGGATAACTCATATAACCAAAAGTTATAGAGGTCAAGTAATTAGAGCCAAACAAAGAGAACCTCCACTAATACCAATTCCTTTCTATTAAAAATAAAAATAAAACCCACAAACATCGCATAAATAAACACCCTCACCCCTCATATTGAATGATAGAGAATAACTCATATAACTAAAAGTTATAGAAGCCAAGTAATTAGATCTAAACAAAAAAAACCTCCACTAATACCAATTCCTCTATAAAAAAAAAAATTAAAACCACAAACAGCAGATAAATAAAAACCCTCATGCATGATGTACAAAATATCTTAACAGTTCAAAATTCAAATTGTATCTATTTGCCTTAAAAAAATAACCTAAAATAACCTAGAATTTGGAAAGAAAAGTTAGTTGTTTGACCAATTTAAATTATTTGTAGCTTTGCTACTTGTAATGGGTCGAAATAATGGTCTAGGGTTTGAGCATAACCCGGATAAAATATTAAGAATTGTAATATAGGTTTTTCAATGCAAATGTAATTTAAGGTATTTTATTTTGGGTTTTCAATGCAAATGTAATTTAAAGTATTTAAAAAAACTTAAATCTGTCTTTTATGCACTATTGGGCACCAAAGTTAAGACGACAATGACTTCCCTTTTTGTTTCTTTTGGGAGGGGCGGCCATACTACATGTGCTATTTAATGTTTTATGGAATGTTGGGGGCTAAGGTTGCCATTATGATATTAATTAATAATATTTGTATTCATATTAAGAAAATAATAGTATTATTAGTTTCAGTCAAGGAAACTACAACGCAGGGTTGTTATTAACTTATTATTAATAATTTTTTTTTGCAACCAATGAGAATTGAAATAGTTTTTCTATTTAAAAAATATTTAACAATTGCTTTTGTATAGATGCAAATATTATAACAAAACATATTTGAAAATTTATTTTTCTTTAATCTAATTGGCAGAAAACTTTTACCCGATAATAACAATTAATATACATCCATTACAATAATAGGGTAATATTGGCTTATGGAAAGGGAGTGGCAAACTGACCAATGAGTTTTTATTACCTAGTAATTATTCTATCCAAAATAAATGAATACAAAAGTATTTTTTAAACGTTAAACAAATATTAAATTTTTCCTAAATCTATATGCAAATATTTGTTGAATAAACCAATGACAAGAGTTTTAAATGTTAAACAAATATTAAATTTTTTCTAAGTATATATGCAAATATTTTAACAAATATTATTTAAAAATCAATCATCAATCTTGTCATTAGCTCAGATTTTTAAAAATATAATATAATACTATATAAAAACAAAAATATAATATAATGCTATATAAAAATATTAGAATATTAGAATAATGTAATAATATAAATATATTATTATCATATTTATAATATAAACATTGTTTATTATCAATCAATAATTAATTATATTATTTAAACCATGTACTTCTATATGTTTTGAAAGAGACTTATTATGGGCCATAATGTATCATTTAATCAATATTTTTTTAATTTAGAAATAAGGGAGAACTAATACTTTTATATTTGCATATCAATCATGTAGTTGTATATTTGTTTACTTTCATTAAACTAAAATAAAGTTTTTTTGCTAATTAATTATTAGTTGTAATAATTAATTTTTGATTAAAATATTTTCAATAATTTAATCTAAATGATACCAAAAACTTATTATATTTTTTACAAGAATTAATTCCCATAGTAAAAAACTTATTATAATTTTTTAAAGTAATTAAAGGTCATTAAACTAAACTAAACAAATATTAAATTTTTCCTAAATCTATATGCAAATATTTGTTGAATAAACCAATCATAAGAGAGTTTTTTTTAAACGTTAAACAAATATTAAATTTTTCCTAAGTTATATGTAAATATTATTGAAAAATCAATCATCAATCTTGTCATTGGCTCAGATTTTTAAAAAATAATATAATACTATATAAAAACAATAATATAATATAATACTATATAAAAATATTAGAAGATTGAAATAATGTAATAATATAAATATATTATTATCATATTTATAATAAATATTATTTATTATCAATCAATAATTAATTATACTATTTCATTAATATTTAAACTAAAAAAAATTTATAAAGTATATATTATAAATATTACAATTTTTTATAATATTTATATTGGCTTTCAAAAAATTATTTGTTTAATATTAGAATAATATAATAATATAAATATATTATTATCATATTTATAATATAAATATTGGTTATTATCAATCAATAATTAATTATACTATTTCATTAATATTTAAACTAAAAAAATTTATAAAGTATATATTATAAATATTACAATTTTTTATAATATTTATATTGGCTTAACAAAAAAATTATTTGTTTAACATTATTTGAATCCAATTTGTGTATACAACAAATATTTACTCTAAAAAGAAAATTAAGTCAAATAATATCAATTAATATTATACTATATTATAATACTATAATATCAATTAAAATAATATATCTAAATGTTATAATAAATATTAATAATATAATTAATATTATAACTATAAATAATAATCATTTTGTTGGTTTGACAAAAAGTAAATTTGAAGTTTACCTAATGAATTAAAAAATTAAAACTAAAACACAACTATAATTACAACTAAAACATATACTATAAGTACAACACTACAACGCATGTAAGGTGGCACCCTGCACTTCTATATGTTTTGAAAGAGACTTATTATCGGTCATAATGTATCATTTAAGACTTATTATCGGCCATAATGTATCATTTAAGACTTATTATCGGCCATAATGTATCATTTAATTAATGATTTGCATATGTAATTGCATATTTGTCTACTTTCATTAAACTAAAATAAAAAAATTATTTACTAATTAATTGTTAGTACAAAAAAAAGGTTATTATATTATCAATATTGTTGCTAAAACTAAGCAAACACAACAAATTAAAATATGACTATTCATGAACATTTTGGCAAAAACTTCGCTGCTCTAAGCTCTTGTTGATATTAGTATAGATAATTTAAATATATTTGTCTAAAATAATATTTGTATTCATAATAAGAAAATGATAGTATTATTGATATTAGTATATATAATTTAAATATATTTGTTTAAAAGACAAATTGAGAGAGTTAGATAGACATCCATTTAAAAATCTTCAATATCTTCAATAATTTTTAAAAAATAAAAGATTTAATGATAAAAAGTGTAAAGATTAGAAAAAAGAAACCAAAATGACAAGAATGTAAAATAGATATATATAGTTTTATATATATTACAAAGCTATTTTATTTAAAACTATTTTATTTACTTCATACATATCTAGACACATAAATTTTATGTTTTTGTTTAAGAATTTTTTTATTTGTCTACAATATTTACTTTATTTTTTTATTTTTGAACTATTTTTGGTAGGTAACTTGTTTTATTTTTGTGCGTAACTTTTAATTTTACCTTTACAAAAGTCACAATTATAATACTTTTGTTTTGTTTTTACTCTGAAAAGTCTTATATACTTATATGTTACTTTTTAAAACTGGATAATGGGTTGCAATAAATGTCATAAGTGGTGATGTGATAGTAATGATAACAAAAGATGGTGGTGGGAGGTGTCGTGTTAATCATGTTCAAGGGTACCAAGCATTCATTTTGTTATATGTGAAGGAGTAAGATGGCATGTGGCATAGGCGAGAGATGTATGTCTTGTTTTGCATTCTCCCTAGTGTTTTGATTTTGGTAATGGCATCTGTAGTTGGTGGGAAGAGGATGGGCAAGAAGAAGGTAGAAGACATGAAAGGGAAAGGTGTGATGATTAAGTAAGTGGGTAGGAAGCGGAAGCAATGCATATCTGGTGAGGAGGCACTTGCAGGTGTAGACACCTAAAATTGACTATGTCCCAACAACATGCCACTTTCATCACCTTGTGTTGTCTTGCGACACTTTCGACACCTAATCCCCTTGTCGACATCACTTTTGACACCTTTTGACATCCTTCATCCTAGGACTATCCCTTTATCCCAAATTAATTAAATAAATTAAATTTATTTAATTAATTAATCCTTTATCCATGATTAATTAAATAGATCATATTTATTTAATTAATCTATCCATGTATTCCTCCTAGCCAAATTAATTAAATAAATCCTATTTATTTAATTAATTTAAACTCCACTAATTTTCCTACAGCTGGATTAATTAAATAAACCTAATTAATTAATCCTGACATCCATCCTAATCCCTCATTATCCCTCTCCTCCAAATAATTAATTTAATTATTTGGAATGCCACTTGTTCCATTCCTCACACACCCCACAAATAAATCCAATTTTAAAATTGCTCCACTAGAGGACAAAAATTAAAAAGTCAACTCTTCCATCAATCCTAGCCCTCCATTTCAAAAGGTCCCCTAAGATGTAACCTCATCCATTGATCAAACCTCATTCTTTCATTTGAGCTCTAAACCTCCTCTCATTGGACCTCAACACCACTTCATCTCAGCCCTCCAATCTAAGTCATCTCATCCATTGATCTTGCCTATCCAAAAATCCTATAAATCAACCCTAGCCAAGCCATTTGGGGATCCACAATCAAAAAGTATTGTTATGCTGTTGGTTTTTCTCTAGAGCAATCAACATCTCTATTTAGCACCATCATTGAGCAAATCCATTGGAGTGTTGGGTGCAACTCCAATCAACTCTATCTATGGGAAAGGAGTGATTCAAGGTCAAGGTATTGTGTCTATTTCATTATCTTTTATGCATTTCCCTGTAATCATTTTGTGTTCCTTCATTTGGCATGCCCGGTGGGATGCCCTATCCCTTTAATCTCTCTTTTTTCAAGTTTGGTTGTCCACTTTTCGCATGTTTCCCATGGATCTTTAAAAAAATTTAGGGGTGAACTTTTATAGGAAGCCTCCTATGCTGAAACCAATCTCGTTGTTGCGTCCAGAATGACTCGCAGACAAATTTTGGTATAAAACACTCTATTTTGCTAACTAAATTTTTTTAGGACCTCTGGTCTACAGGCCCTACTATACAGATTTGTGCTGTACAAAATGTACCTGTACAGGATCTGTACGTAATCTGCAGACCTTTTTCTCTTATTATAGGTTTAAAACTTTGTTTCTAATCATTCTATCTATAGTGTTTATCCGCATGGTGAAATATTAGGTTTTATCTGCATGCCCTTTTCTTTTATCAATCGATCGTTGGACTCCTATGAGTGTTGTTTGAAATACCCAACATTCCATCTATTTTTCCCTCTCATGGTGCTGGGTTTATCTATTAGTTTTAATCTGTATTCTTTATTTTTTAATATTTATCCCTGGGTCTTATTTGAAATTTCCCACAGTGTGCAAAAATCTCCCATCCAACCCTACATTTAAATCCTCCAATGTTTTAAATTTCAAATCATGTGCCCTTCGAAACTTTTTTGCACGCACTTTTAAAACATGTGCTACTTTTTGTTTAGCCACCAATCATGTAGCAAACCAGGCCTAGCTCTCATCATTTGTTGTTGAGCCCCGAAACCATGCATTATCGTGATAGGGGCGGGCTATCCCGCCATCTATTGGGGTGGCACCCCTACCATTGGTCGCCCACAGAACACCTAGGCGAAGCCTGCCCATTGTCTGCATCAACCACCCATGGTCTCCTGTGAACCGTGACCACCTATCTTAACCTTCTGAAACTACCAATATCCCATTTAAAAACTTAACCATCCACTAAAGATTTTCTCACAAACTGCCTCCCTAGCTGCTCACCTCTACTCAGTCACCTTAACTGCTAACACAAAACATTAATTGCCAGCATTTACCACTAACTGTGTCTTTTAACAGTTTGCCTCTAACCGCCTCACATGTGAACATAACAACTACTAACCACTATTTGTTAACTAGCTGCCAAGGATAGACTCATTGTCTCCATTTGTTCTAAAATAGCTATTTTTTCACAATCTCATAACTTTTGACAGGTATATCAGATTTTCACAAAATTAGAAGCATTGGAAAGTTGACTCTGCCAACTTCATTACGGAATAGGCCTCATAAACATATTTCATCATATTTTACAAGTATAATTTCTTGAAGTTGAGCTTTGTTTGTAAACTTCTTTTGAGCATCTTTTACAATTTTTAGCCAAATTTAACCAAATAATAATAATTTGCATAGAATTGTGTCACAAATTTGCTCGTCATATCAAATTTGTTGTAGCATGTCATCTTATTTTAATTTTTTTAGATTTATCAATTTTAGCCTAACACTTGTTTGTAGCACATCATTGGTCAAAGATCAAATCATCCAAACTACTAACAAGTTGTTGCAGATTCACATATACAAGAGATTTTTATCACTAGAATCTAGGCACTTAGTCTAATCTAGGGGATAGTAATTGAACATTGTTTGCTTTGTCTTTGGATTTTTTAAAGGGTGTACGCTCTCTCCTCGCACCTTTTGGTGATCTTTGAAATCATAAACCCCTTCATTATCCTTGTGTTTATTTGTTCAATCCTAGGAACATTATCTCACGTATGCTCTCCCCTTGCGCTTCGTGCAATCTTGGGGATCAAAAGTGAATAGTGTTCCTTCCCTTTAGGAGGCTTGCTTGGGTATTTCATCCCCCTAAGGGATGACCTCAACCACGCATACCGGTGGGGTATATCAAAGCATGGAGAAGGAAACTTGTACCCTAATATAGCCACATAGTCATTAGCACAGTCTTGGGGCCCCGAGTGATTCTAGACACAAGGGGAAGTGGCATTAGCTTGACTGCTCTTGTCACATGGCTACAATGGGCTAGTGTTCACGTTTTGTGCCCTACGTACCTAGCGTATATCGAGGACTCCCTTAGCAAACTTGTACATCCTAACTTAAGACCTTTCAGATGTCTTCTAGTGTGGTGTAGGGTTTAACTAATCAATCTTGAAGTTACTCACCATGTTCATCACAGAGGGGATGTAGAATTCTTCCTTGGGTAAGGTGTCAAAACCTCCAAGGGAAAGGGATACTTGGTTCAATGCCTTTATCCCTAGCTACTCCCCCTAAAAGGTATTCCTAGTTAAGTAGGAATATTAAGAGGAATTGAGTGTGGGCCTACACTACAAAGACGATTCCACTTAAATAATCTAGGATGTTGTTGTGTATTGCATGTGTTTAAATTTGCATTAGCCCAATCCTCAATTCATATCTTTTGCAAACCTTGTGCATATGTGTGTGAAACCTATTGGCACATGTAATTTTTAGTTCCCAGACATGCACTATTTTGCCCCAAAAAATCCATTAAAGTTCCCATGTTTGCCTTTGTGCCAAAATACCTCTTATTTACCCGATTAGAGAGATCTTTTATAGGGATTTTTAGTTCAAAATATTCTAAGTGTAATGCCTTTGTTTTCCCCCTTTAAAAAAATGAACATTTCAAGGCCTTTATCGACGAATCAGAAAAAGTGCGAATTGACGAACTAGTTTGAAAGTTCACCTTTTTCTTGATTCATTGATAAAGTGACGGGAAGACAACTACAGAAGAAAAGTGAAGGGGCTGTGGGAAGCAAAAAAAATTCTAATTAAAGAAGGGCAAAGTCCTCTGTTGGTAAAATTGGAGGTTCGTGAACCTCCAAGTTCGCCGATAAGAGGATTTGCTGACGGCCATTTTGCTAATAGAAGGTAGATGAAGCAAGGGTAGTGACACAAAGAAAGTTTTTTGAGGCACAAATAAAAAAGTGCTCTAAGGCTTTTTTCGACGAATCGGATGGTTTGTGAACTGTTGATTTTGTCAACAATGTTTCACAAGTTCATGTTTTGTTGATTTCACCAACAAAGAAAGTGTTGAACATAATGGGGTGTTGAGAGGGGATGAATCAACACACTTACAAATTTTACTTAAACATTTCCTAATAAAACTGAATAACTTTAAAAACATGAAGGAGAACATGCAATTCAATGATCAACACATAACACCAGAGATTTACGTGGAAAGTTACCCTATAATAGGGAAAAACCATGGTGAGAAATAACTCATAATATATTATGCTTACTGCAAGAATATTACAACATTGTTTTAGGGCTCCAACCCAAGGAAGCAACATTGTTATAATATACTTTTGATATACTTTTTGTATTACTTGGTAGACCTTGGTTGGAACACTAGAGAATAAGCCTTTTGTTCTACATCAATGTGTTAAATTTATTCATGAAGGTAGAGTTATAAATATTACATGAGAACCATATGAGCCTCTTGCAAAATTGAGCCATTTTACTTTGGATACTTAAATATCCCCATTCCCAAGAAACCTCCATATGAATGTGATAAAGCTCTTCATGAGTGTATCAAATACAATTAAAAGCACAAAAGAAAGAGAGACAATACTAAGCTAGCACATAATCAAGTAGAGCATACTTCAACACCTATACTACCCAAGAAGGCTAAAGAACCTATGTTACAAAAACTAGTATTTCATGCCAAAAATTCTACTACATGGATTCAAAACAAGAATTTTGTTGTCCAACAAATGCAAAAATCTACACAACCACTTCCAAACATACAACAATTTTTAAATAGATAAATAAAGAAACACTTGTTTTTCTAACTATTGAGAGTGTGTGTATAAAAATTGCAAATTCTTACCAAGAAGAAACACATGTATGTGATTGAAAAAGCAAGCCATGAGGAATCACACTTGTAAGTAAATAAGAACATGATGAGACATTTTGGGAAGAGGGTGGCCTCTTAGAGGAGG
Source organism: Cunninghamia lanceolata (assembly GCA_027924645.1). Classification (NCBI taxonomy): domain Eukaryota; kingdom Viridiplantae; phylum Streptophyta; class Pinopsida; order Cupressales; family Cupressaceae; genus Cunninghamia; species Cunninghamia lanceolata. Next base: position 11,425,828 of record BSBN01000241.1, on the reverse strand, counting down.
ATCTTACTAGATATGCTCCATGACACACTGAGCACTCCTATATCTATATATCTATATTTTTGTTTCATTTGATCTTTTGCATATTCTCTTCCACCTTGACATTTTTAGTAGACCATGCTAGTTGTATTTTACCTATTCTTATTTCACCTTCTATGTTATGATTTATTGTTAGTTTTCAATACTTAGGATAGTTAATTTAATTATATAGTAAAATATAAATATGCAATAAAATTAAATATACAATTTAACACAAAACACAAATTTAAGGTAGGGAAAACCTTATGGTAAAAAACCCCACAAAATCATTATTATTTAAAAACTTACATAATTGTCTATACAATTACAAACAACCCTGGAGATAATCCCTTCCCCCTTCTTCCAAATGGCCTCCCAAAGATCCTCTAATATAGAGTGAATTTGATCTGCAGTGTCTTCTAGGAACTCAACCAAATCTTCATCCTTTGCTAGTTATCCATTGCCAAGTGCTAAACCTGCATGTGTAGAAACAAGATCTTCATCATGATCTGTCAAGGAATATCCATCAGAGTAATAAATAGAGTCTTCTACATCATGTTCTTCCTCTTTAGATGATCTAGAGAGAGTATGCATAGCTATAAACTCCTTAACCACCAAGGGATCTTGCAATGTCAAATCAATCTCATTCAATCCACTTTGTTTGCTACATACTGAAATTTCTGAATTGCCATCATATGCATGGGCAACATCCCACTTTGGGACACTCAAACCCCAATTTGACTCCTTGCCAAAATGATACATTGGTGATGAAGTAATGCTATGCTCAATTAATGAAACATCATGAAAACTCATACCTTCACGTAGTTGATCTGTCATGACTGGTTTGACAACCTTCATGGTGGTATCTTCTTCAATCTTCATGTGCTCCTTATTTGTAGATACTTTGTAATCTTCAAGTATGAATGAGGGGACGACATTGTGATCAACCAAAGGATTAATAGAATCCATGCTTTCATAAGGTTTATCAAATACAATCTTTATATCAGCCACATAAAAGCTTTTACGCACCTCTTTTGTGGAAGCATCAAATGGTTCTCTTTCCTTAACATTGTGCAAATCATTCTTTGGATCCTTACTTGTTGATTTAGTGAACTTCAAATCTATTGATTGTTCCTCCTCAACATTATTGCAGGGATTAATAGGGGTACATGAAGAACTAGTAGCATTGTGGTTCTCTTTCCTTTACATTGTACAAATCATTCTTTGGATCCTTACTTGTTGATTTAGTGAACTTCAAATCTATTGATTGTTCCTCCTCAACATTATTGCAGGGATTAATAGGGGTACATGAAGAACTAGTAGCATCATATCCATCTAGAACAATTTCAATCACCTACAATTCCTTTCCAACCTCTTCTTTTTGTGATTGACTTTTCATCTTCAAGTTTCTTCACCTTTCTATCCATGCATTGGTGGTTAGGTTCCCAAATTGCTTTGCATGAGAAGCAAAGATTTAGTCTTCTCATTTGGTTCCTGCTCATTTTAGGAGGACCTATAACCTGTAAACCCAAAAAAATCAATTTCTCTTCAGTCAATTGATATTTAATCTTTTCAATTTTATGCTCAACCAACCCTTTTGATAATTCATGAGCTAAGGGTGAAACAACCTGCTCCTTCCTCCAAATGGCCAACAAATTAACTAACAACTACTTGGATATATCATCCTCCTCATCTAAAATCATCGACAAAATAGTTTGCATTATTGTCATAATATTCTTAGCATGATATTTTCTGATTTTACAAAAGAAGCATTGAAACATTCTGAGTATTAAATCATCACATTTGAGATCAATCATCACCACATAGGATCTAACTTTAGCCATGGTTTCTAAAATTCTTACCCTCCTATCAAAAGAAGGTTGTCTAGTATCATCCAACGTATGGAAACTCTCCTCAATCAGTTGCAATATCTCTTTCATCACGTTGTCATTGTACAAAGCTTCAGGTGCTGAAATTCTTGTGATTTCACTCAAATAAGAAGTAACCATTAGATTAACCTCATCATCTGAATGTCTCAATAGTTCTGACTTAACCAATGCATATGATGATGGACTCACTGCTAATTTCAATATGTGGCTAGGTGATTGACCAACCATTTTTAAACAAGTCTCAACTTCCTATAATGTACTCAGAGGAACTTATTTTGACTAAGATGGGTTTTCAAGTTTCATACCTACAATGTAAAGTTTCCCACACAAATTTCCCTTTATCCTTTGCAATCTTCGATCATACTTTATCCTAAGGTCCATGTAATCAACAAGTGAAATCAGAGCGTCGAACTCTGCTCCCAATGCTTTATAATCTCTATAAACTTCCCAAAAAACTTCTTCATTGAGAGGCTCCATTCTATGCTTGTACCTTTGTTACCAAACTATAAATTGTTTTGAATAACACACCCAACAGGCTGGTAGGATTTTAGGCTTTGATACCATTGTAATATCCCCTATCTGGATTCTTGTTCAAACCATGAGTTTTTCTAATTTCCTCTCTACTGATTTATGAGTTTAGTGCAAACTGACTATGACTGATTTGTTGAGTTTTAGGTATGTGTTCAAGGTTTGTTTACAACGCAAATTCATATTTCAAATGAACATAACATCATCAACATTTAGCAATTCTAGACAACAATATTCCAACCTTCAATATGCCCTTATTCCCATCATATGAAGTCTAATTATAATGATACTTAGGTTTGATACAGACTGAAAAAACCCTATGACAACAATAAGATTACTTGTTCAAATTAAAGATTTGAAAAGATGGCTTCAACCATTTATTTCTTCATTACAAGGAGCATTTATGAATCCAAATTATCATTGATTGAAGCTGATATAGATGTCTGGCACAAAATGACTGTCTGTTGCAACTGAGAAGACTGTTGTGTCTCTAACTAATACACTATAATATTGAATTCCTCTTGGATCTGTTCCAAACCAAAACTAATAATACCACTAAGATACCACCTATTATACTCACAAGGTTGTATTTCCCTCAAACTTCCATAAGCTTCTTAGTCATCACCAATTAAGTTACAATGCATTCACAACAATGAAATCAAAACTTCATCAAGTGTTACAATTCAATTCCTGGGACCCACGAACCCTCTTTTTAATCTTTAAATCTCATCCTTCAAACCTTTTGTAATCTTCAATTAAAACAAGTCTGGGGCCCATGATCCACTTAGAGCTTCTACTTATAATAGTATATATTAGAAGAGAGACATGCTGACCTCTGTCAGGGATTGTCTCTCCTGGTACGACAGACTTTGAGTCTCTACAATTTCCTTTGAACCTTTACAAACCCACAACTTCTCCCTTGGACTAGTTGAGTGGAATGAGGGTCCCTCCACAATTGAAATATTTCATCAAATTTCATAAGAACTCTTTATAAACTCTAGCACTCCCTTTTGAAATCTGAAAATATAAGTATTGATGTATAAAAGAAATCCAACGTGGGGCCACACTCCTCTCACAATCTGCACTTCCTTCTTAATTTATTTTTTTCTATATTGTTGATTGGACTTTTAATGAGAACTTGCTCCCTATTCAGGGAACATTACCATTATCAATGATTTTCATAAATTCAACTTACCTCTATAGAGCACTGCTCATAAAACTAATTCCCTTTGAGATATATATATATATATATATATTATGCTAGATCTTTTAGGTCTCTTGGGATGTGGCTAAATCTGGGAGCTACATTTAATTCTCCTTACACCTTTAATGTCTTCCAATTCCCATGATGTTTCTTTGCCCCTTTTATAAGTTTGGCTACCGCTTCAAATGAAACAATACTCATTCACGCTAGCACTGAGATTGAAGAGACAATAAAAAACTCCATGATTCTCTTTTAATTGTTTCACATAAACAATAAGATTTCAACTAGGACCTATGCTACAAATAAATCCCTAAATGTCGTCACTTGTATCACACTTCAAATGTTGTGATTTAAACAAATATATCTCCTCCTTAATACCTGTGTTAAAATATCATTCCCTTTAGAGTCTCCACACTTATGCGTCTTCCTCTAAAATAAGCGATTCTTATGAAATTTAGACCCACAATTTTAATAACAAATAAGCTGAAAGACTCCTGATAATTGTATAAGCTGGCAAATAATAACTAAGTATTAGGACTTAGCACTCAAGGAAATTGGGTCCCATGATCTGCACTATCCTATGCGTTAAAATATCATTCCCTTTAGAGTCTCCACACTTATGCGTCTTCCTCTAAAATAAGCAATTCTTATGAAATTTAGACCCACGATTTTAATAACAAATAAGCTGAAAGACTCCTGATAATTGTATAAGCTGGCAAATAATAACTAAGTATTAGGACTTAGCACTCAAGGAAATTGGGTCCCATGAAGAAGACACATACAATTTACCAGATAAATGCTCTCATCAATGCTCCTTAAAGCTCCAAATCTGAAATAATAAGTCCAATGTGAACTTCATCATGAATCCACTCCTTGGAAGAGTTAGGTTTTCGTCCAACCATTTTCCAATATGCTAAAGTTTTCATCCTCAGAGATTTAGTTGAATCTGAGATTCAAACCCTTGCAAGAATGCATAAGAAATAATAACTCAACAATGGATGCCCAAATGCTTTGCACTCAACTCCTTTTAAAGCCTCCAATGAATCTTCTAGAAGAAGCCAACTTGTAACCCCAGCTTCTAGAACTTTATTTAATAAAGTGACCTTTTTTTAATATTTTATTATTTCCACTTTATTTTAATTAAAATAATTAATTAAAGCCATCCCTTTTGAAATAACATTAATTTTGGACAACTTACATTAATTAAATTAATTAAATCATTTTATCAAAAATTTGGGGACATTACACCTTCATCCACTATCCAAAAAATCTATAAATAGCCATCAACCCAAGCCATTTTCAAGACTCCATGAAATGCAATGTTATGCTATCACATTGAGGAGCCATCTACATATCAAATAACATCAAGAGGACATCATAAAAGCAAGGTTTACATGGTAATTGAATTAGTTTATCTTCCTTTCTTGTATGCATTCCTTATTTGCTCTATCATGAGGTTGCATTAGTTAGTGAGTAGAATAGGCTAATATAGCTTTAGTTTGTTCTTGTATGCTCATTTTCTACATGTGATACACCATCATATTACATTTCTTAAGTAAATCATATGCACAACTTTTTTTGAGATACCACATTTGATCCTAGAATATAGCCATTCCAAATGATGATGAAGACTCAGATTAGTCATCTCCAATAATTGATTCAATTTACTTATAATAAGCAAGTTATCTACATATAACAAAGACACAATGATTTGACCAAAATATTGAATCAATACTTAAAATGATAATGATTTAGCTATCTTCCCTGTTAGAGTAGGTTTTTATTTCCTAGTTAGGTTATTTATTTTCCCTTTATTCCTAGGTTTTTCCTACACCTTTTATTAATCTTGCTTAGGTTAATAAAGCTTGTTTAATGAGGCGAGTGGGTTATGTGGTGTCACCTTCCTACAAGTGAGCATCCATTAGCTATCTTGGGAAGATACTTTTCTATCTTTAGTCTGATGGATGGTTGCCTCCTATTGGTTGGTGTCGCCACCTCCTTCCTCTCCCTGGTCTATATAAACATACTACCTAGCTTGTATTAGGCATCTTTTGCTTTTGCATCCTCTTAATGCTATTTTGCTTCTAGCATTTGCATTACTCTCGTGGAGACTAACTCTGTGTTTTTATTTTGATCTTGTATCATTTGCTTTCACAGTTTTATATCTATTTGTTTGCACTAGTTTTCCAGGGGTTATTAATCTTTTTAGATTCTAACATGGTATTAGAGCTTTTCTAGTGCAAAATAGATTTTAGTTTCCTTATTTGAGAGATTTAGGGGGGCTAATAAAGCTTTGTTGCAAGTTTTCCTAAACACCCAGTATGCTCTTCTCTTGCATCTTCGGATGATCTAGAGAATCAAAAAAGTTTAACGGAAACTTTTTAACCTCTAGGTTTTGCATATGTGTTTTGTGAGATCTAGGTGATTTCAGCATTTTTGGTTGTTTCAATGCACCTACGAGGCTCGAGAAAGTCAAGATTGGCTTTTGTTTCACCGAAATCGGAGATCGTTTGACACAGTTGCAAAATAAGGGTTTTAAGCTCAACTCTAGAAGATAGCTTTCAATCAGAGCATTTTCAGGCCAAAAGGACTCTGCCATTGCATCCAGGAGGCCTTGCAGATAAATTTTTATATATAATACACCTAGGTTCGACATTGGGAGCATCTGAGGCAAAAAAGTTTTTGTCGAAATACCATTTTGGCCTCCCATCATGCAAATTTGTGCATTGTTTTTTGTAAATTCCTGCATTAAAAATAAAAAGAATAATAATAAAAAGAGGTGGAGCACTTTAAGCGATGTATAAGCACTATTCCAAGTGCTTAACAATGCTTCACTAACCTTTGGGGCTTTGGCACTTAGAAGGGCGTCGACCCCATTTGGGGTCCGATCCCCTCTTTGTAGGGTGTAGCCCTTTCTTAAGGGACCGTAGACCCTTTTGGGGCTAGCGTAGGTGAGGCTTAGGCCCCCGCTCCCCCTTCTTTGCATTCATTCAGCCTTTCAGGCCTGTAACAACATTTCATTCGGCCTCTATATTTTTGGCCTCTATAATTGTTGCTAGCCTATGTGCCATTTTTTGGCATTTGTGCCATATTTTTTAACAGTGTTTATGCCAAAGTTAGCAGAGAAATAACAATTGGTGGATTTTGCTATTATTAGCCTTAACTATTTTTATTTGGAGTTGACCATTTTGGTAGAAGGATAAAAACATTTGGCAGAGTTCTAGATTTGTCAAAAGTCCTAAAATTGGTGGACCGCTAAATCTGGAGGTGTTTTTGGCAGAGATCATTTTTTTTTCACAGACCCCTCTCCATTAGAGTTTTCACTTTTGAAGGAAAACTTCTAAGGCCTCGTTCTAGGTCATTTTGACTCCATTTTTTGAGCTTTGTTTTTTTGATTTTGGCTATTTTTTCACGCTCTTCATGGTGGTGCAGATGATTCTTGATTGCAGTGCTCAAATTTTCTAAAAATTGCAGATTCTCACAGGTGATGCTGTACAGTTCCCATTTTTGGAACTTCAGAGGATCATAACTTTCACATAGGACTTTAGATCAAGGTGATTCTTTTTTGAAAGTGCATGATTTTTTGAGTAGACCACGGTGGTGTTGTAAGTTTCATTTGGCTCAATTATATTATTGTACTTTCATCATACACCCAATTTGTGAGGGTTTTGTAATGCATTGAAATCAAGACCACAAGTATTTCTTGCTAGTGGCAGTTGTAAACACACTAATTGTAAAGTACCAAATCATTTCAATTAGGGGGTTCTTTGATTCAGTGAAAAAGGGGGGTTGTCATGTGTGTTCTCTTCTTTTCAACATTTCTTCATCATGGATCAAACAACAATACCCATCTTAACTCCTTACAACTAATTTGAGTGGAAATCATGCATGACAATCTACTTAAGGAAAGATGCATTACATAGGATAACAATGGGACTTGAAACTGAACCTGCTAAAGATGAAGAAAAGCCTAAGTGGTTTAACAAATGTGATGAGGCTTATGGAACATTGTGTTTGTTTGTTTCTCCCGATTTTCTCTTTCACATCAAGTCTTTGAATTCACCAAATGAAATCTGAACAAATCTAGAAACACTATTTGGCACACAAGATTCAATGAGGGGTCACATGTTGGAAAATGAACTAATTAGTTTAAGTCCAAACAATTTCAACACAATTTGAGATTTTTTTCACAAAATTAAAATCACTAAGGCTGCAGTTAAAATAATGTGGAATTGAAAAGAAAGATGAACAACTGATTCTTAGTATACTCTCTAAGCTAAGTTCAAAATATTTTGTATTTGTTTCTACCTTCTATGGTACTAAGGGTGCACTTTGTACTCAATTGACCATGCTATATTTAGATGATTTTTCTATCTCTCTCACTCCAAAACATGATAAGCTAATCCAGATGGGCACTCTTAAGTCCTCTAAGTCACATGCCATGGCTGCCAACCAAGGCACCAAAGATCAAAAAGGACAAAGTAGTAATAACAAGAATAAGGATAAGAAACAAAAGAATTGCAAGGAGAAGAAGGATCAGATACTAGTTGCTTCAAAAACAACTAATGAGACCCAATCTTTTAAGGGTGACAAGCCTAAGAAAGAGAAGGTCCAATGTGCCTATTGTAAAAGACTGGGTCATGATGAACATAAGTGTTTGAAGAAACAAATTGATCATATTAGAAAGCTTAACTAAGTTCTTCTCCATGAGTAGAAATAAAAAAGATGATGGTGATAGCACGTATCCCATGCATTCAATACATGCTCCATGTGATGATGACATAAACTTGTCCTCTAGTCATTCTTTCAAAAATGATCCTTCCCATGAGGATATGCTGGTACAAAATGATGAAATCAATAACACTTTCCCTACAACAGGAGAGACACAACTTTTACAAGACATCATGCCTCCTACAACTACAATAGAAGAACAAATATTTCATGATGTTGCAGGGTACTCAAAAGGGTATCTCAGGGGGAGGTAGTTGTGGTGGGGGCAACTCCACCCTCTCATTCAGTTTAGTAACTGATGAGCAAATAAACAAACTTGATAAAGAGCTAGCTGATTTTCAAGCATTTGTTGAAACTAAAAGGATAGCGAAAGAAGCTATATGATGTGATAACATATGTAACTGATAAGCAAATAAACAAACTTGATAAAGAGCTAGCTAATTTTCAAGCATTTGTTGAAACTAAAAGGATAGCGAAAGAAGCTATACCTGTGATTCATAACATGAGGGAGTTGATTAAAGAAGGACAAGATGGTGTTAATGTAATATGAGGATTAGTGCATATAGTGTATCATAATGTTATGTCTTGATATGATCTAGACAATTATGTACATCTTTCATGAACACATACCCTTGGGTAGTGAAAAATTTAACAAAACACATTGAGAATGATGAGTATGAAAACTCTCTTAATGAAACCTATGATGATGAAGATGACTATCTGAACTATGATGAAATAATTGGTTTAATAGAAGTGAACAAGGAGAAAATTGAGAAATCACCTCATCCATGGGAAAATGACATTGATCCACTTGTCGACAATGGTTAGTTTGGTTGTCCCTATAGGTAAGTATTTCTAACCCTTTATCTCTCGTGATGTGTTTCTCCCATGATGTGTTATGTGTTGTTTAGGCCTCCTAGGATGACCTTGTTGATATGAACTAGACAATTGAGAGGGGGGGTGAATCATTTGTCTCAAATCTTTAACTAATTATGCACCTTAAAACATTAAACACTTGTCCATTGTTTGTTATGATTAAATCATGAAAGCATAAACTTAGAAACATAAACACAATTGCAAGATCATACACAAGTGACACTAGATTTTTTTGTGGAAACCCTGTTAAGGGAAAAATCACAGTGGATGTTAGTCTACAAGATATATAAGTTATAATGATACTAAAAATTAGAGGCTCACTTCCAATAGGGCTCATTGCCCAGGAAAAGGCTCACAGCCAAGGGGTGGCTTACTGCCAACAATTTTGAATTGAGATATTAGCATCTGCTCCATGCTTGAATTCAGTTCCATTGAAGCGCAATACTCTTCCTTTGCTCTGCTCTTCTTTTTATACTTCTTCACTTAACTTCACATTTTCACACAAGGACATATTTTCCATGACCAAATTACAAGTATATATATCATTCATCAACCTTGGAATGTACATCAAGGTCGGCACTACATTCATCAACCATTGAAACAATCTCCAAGGTCAACATTACAAACATTTACAAAATAGGTCTTGACCTAATACAAAATTATGCTAAAGAAATGTAGTAAAGATGTATGCAAATCACTCCACACCTTAGCTGAGACTTAGACACAATCTTCCATGCCATGCCATGCTTCTACAATCTTCAATATATCTTCGCAAACACTGGAATTAACCAAGTCAGCTAAGACTGGTTACACGCTACGTTATCTAGGAATACACTTCAAACACAATCTCAATTCCTTAACATGAACCATGTAAATGTAGTAATATGATCAAGAGGCATGCACACACATGTTGTAATCACTAGGAGAAATCGCACAAAATCTAACCACTTTATCCATGAGATTCTTCACACCAGAGCATATGAACTTCACTATCTTCAACTGTCATAAAAGAAAGATAGCTTGTGAACCACCAAATCATGAACCATTGTAGTTGTAGGAACTTATCATCATCCCAGACTTCCCTCTAGAACTGCAGAGCGAAAGACTTCAATGCGGAGAAATGCGGAGAAAAATACTTTCTCCCTATCACCAATGAATAATTAGAAAAAGTAGGTTTTACTCTAGTGAATGTAACTCACTCAATTTTTCATACTGGAGGCTCAAACTCAGGATTTAGCATCTTTAGACATGCCTCTGAATAACTTCCAATCCGCAGACAAAGATCTTCAATCTACAAGAAATACGGAGCAATCTTCTAGACTGTTCTTCAGTATGCAACTCACCGTCTTCACTGTGATTCATTGTTTCCTTTATGATTCTTCTGGAGGGGCTAATTTTCTCAATGTCCTCAACATATAAGGTTTCTAATCAATCAAAATATAAGGATACAGTTGACACCAATGACAACACAAATATGTTGACATCAATGACAACACCGATTAGGCACATACTTGCAACAATCTCCCCCTTTGTCATTGATGGCAACATATGATGTGAAAAACCACAACAACCATCATGAAAAGATTCTCCACCTTTCTCTTTACACTTTTGCACTCTTACTCTCTGAGTTTTTCACATGATTTCTCTACCCCTTTGACATTAATGGCAAAGGGTACATACTTGCACTCTACTGCTCTAATCCAACTTTCCTCTGAACTCTCTGACTACTCCCCCTAAGAAGTAGCCCTTAAAGCATCAATCCGGGTCTGGAGGTGGGACTCTAAGCCCCATCGGATTGATGCACTATTGTGCATTGTAGTTTAGAGTAGGAGGGGTGATAACCCCTAACTTTTCTTTGAGCTACTCAAAAGTATCCTTAGGTAGAGGCTTGGTGAAAACTGTAATTTGATCTTTTGTCGATATATACTCCAACTTGACTTCATTCTCTATCACCTTTTCTCTCAGAATGTGATATCTTATGAATATATGCTTTTTCCTTGAATGCATTACTAGATTCTTTGATATGTTTATGGCACTTGTATTGTCACAAAAGATTGTAATTGGATCTTCATACACAACTCTGATGTCCTTCAATGTCTGCTTCATCCATAACACTTGAGTGCAATTGCATGCTGCTGCAATGTATTATGCTTCTGCAGTAGATAGAGATATTGAGTCTTGTTTTTTGCTTAACCAGGATACCAACCTTTTTCCTAAGAAGAATGCACCTCCACTTGTACTTTTCCTATCATCCACATCTCCAGCCTAATCTACATCAGTGTATGCACTGAGAGTGAAGTCATTGTCCTTTGGATACCACAAGCCATAATCCATTGTGCCTTTCAAATATCTCAATTTTCTCTTGACTGCCATCACATGTGACTCTTTAGGTTCTACTTGAAATCTTGCCATAAAACAAATTGCATGCATTATGTTAGGTCTAGTTTTAGTTAGATAAATTAATCCTCCAATCATAGATCTATACCTTTTCTGATCTATCATAGGTGAGTCATTATTTTTGCTTAACTTACAACTAGTTACCATAGGAGTGCTTACCGGTTTAGAGTCTTCCATCCCAAACCTTTTCAACAACTCTTTCACATACTTAGACTGAGAAATGAAGATACCTTTATCTGATTGATTAATTTGCAGACCTAAGAAGAAATTCATCTCACCAAACATAGACATTTTAAATTCACTTTGCATATCACCAGAAAACTTCATGCACATACCTTCATTGCCTCCAAAGATAATGTCATTAACAAAGACTATAACAATTATGATTTGTTCATCATTGATTTTGAAATAGAGATTGCTATCCGCAGTACCTTTACTGAACCCCAATTGTAATAAATGCTTATCTAAGCTTGCATACCAGGCTCTGGGAGCTTGTTTCAATCCATACAATTCTTTCTTCAATTTGTACACCATGTCACCCTGATCTGATGATTGAAATCCTTTCGGTTGTTCAATGTAAACCTCTTCATCCAATTCTCCATTCAAGAATGTTGATTTGACATCCATCTGATATACCTTGAAATTATTGTAGGCTGCAAATGCTAAGAACATTCTAATTTCTTCAATCCTTGCCATAGGTGCAAAAGTTTCCTCAAAATCTATTCCTTCAACTTGAGATTATCCCTTGCATACCAACCTTGCTTTGTTTCTTACCACTTCACCATTCTCATTCAATTTGTTCTTGAAGACCCATTTGGTACCAATCACATTCTTGTCTACTGGTCTAGGGACTAGATCCCAAGTTTGATTCTTTTCTACCTGCATCAATTCTTCTTTCATAGCATTTACCCAGTTTTCATCACTACATGCTTCATTTACATTTTTAGGTTCCACTTGAGAAATCAAACAATAATTAACATGTTCATCAACAACTCTTCTTCTAGTATGAAGTCCTTTAATATTATCTCATGTGATTTGATCTTCATCTAGTGATTTAACTTCACATACCTAGGTGTCTTAGTAATGATTTCTAAAGCTTGTTCTTCTTCTTCCTTTGAGATTTCTTCTTGTTGCACTACTACTTTGCTTGCAGGGACATCCGGTTCATCAGATTCATATCCACTTGACACCTTTTCCTTGCTTTCATCAACTTTGACATTTACACTCTCAATAATCTTCTTCAACATGTTATTGTAACACTGGTAGGCCTTTCTATTGGTAGAGTATCCAAGGAAGATACCTTCATCACATCTTGCATCAAACTTACCTAGATCTTCATCTCTTCTAATATAACACTTACTGCCAAAAACTTTGAAATATTTCACAATAGGAACTTTACCATGCCATAATTCATAAGGAGTCTTAGAACTGTTACCTTTGACTTCGACTCTATTTAGGATTTATACAGCAGTGTGAATTGCCTCTCTCCAATATACTTCTGGTAGGTCAGCCTCCTTCATCATTGTTCTAGTAGCCTCTTGAACTATCCTATTTTGCCTTTCAACTCTTGCATTTTGTTGTGGAGTCCTAGGTGCAGATAATTGTCTCTTTATCCCTTGTTCCTCATAGAAGAAGTTAAACTCATTTGATGTAAACTCTCCACCTCTATCAGACCTTGAGCACTTTATCTTCAAATCTAGCTCATTCTCAACCATTGCCTTGAATGCTTTGAACTTTTCTAGGGCTTTTGCTTTTTCTTTTAAGAAGGTAACCCAAGTCATTCTAGAATAATCATCAATCAACAACATGAAATACCTATCTCCTTGTAGGCTTCTTACTCGGGTAGGTCCATAAAGATTTGTATGCACTAATTTCAGTAGTCCATCAACAAATTAGTCCTTGCTCTTGAAACTTGTTCTTATCTGTTTTCCAAATTGGTACTTCTTGCACAAAGTATCAGTAGGCTTCACAATCTTGGGAAAATCTCTTACAGCCTGAGTGGAACTTATCTTCACAATGTTGTCAAAATCGATATGACTCAACCTTCTATGCCACAAACAACTTTCATCATTCTGAGCTAACAAACAATATTCATTAGTCCCTTTGAAATGATAAATATTTCCTCTTGTCTTCTTACCAGTTGCAATCATTGTTCCGAAGCTTTCCAAGATCTTGAATCCATTGTCCTTGAATCTGAGATCATAACCTTTGCCACACATCTGACCAACACTCAAGAGATTGTGCTTTAAACCCTTCACATATAAGACATCATCAGTGTTATGCTTGCCATCAAAAGAAATGGATCATTTTCCACAAATCTTACCAGTTGTATCATCACCAAACCTAACTAGTCCTCCATCATATCTTTCCAAACTTATGAACTTACTTTTGTCTCTAGTCATGTGATGAGAGCATCCACTATCAATAACCCATTCATTTTTGTCTTCAACAACTTGAGCAGCCAAGGCACTTTCCACTAGTTTTTCTTCCTTCACACAACTAGTAGGATTAGCAGTCACATGTTTTCCTTTAATAGAAATAAACAAGCATTCATTACTAGAAGTACTAGCATTATTTGGATCACCATCTGATACTCCATCATCATCAAGATCTTCAACATAATAACATTTTTTTGGGATTCTAGGTCTATCAGGTCTTGGCTTAGGAACTCTTGTAGGGCATCTAGAAGCATAATGACCAACTTTACCACAAATGAAACATTTGAAAGGTAATTTGCCTTTGAACTTACCAATACCTCTAGGTAGACTGTTAACAAAGTTGGCTTCAATTTCATAATTTGGTTCCACCTTGTACTTGTCAGATCTGGGGGTTCTTTTTGAAGTGTTAGCCTTGAAAGTAGTCTCTATTTTTGGAAGTGAATCACCAAGTTCTCTCATTTTGAAGTCTTTCAACTTCCCTAGCAACCGATCTTCTGTAATCTTTGTCACTGTCATTACTTCTTCAATTGCAGCCACTTTATGACTATATGATTTAGGCAGTGATCTAAGAATTTTGTTACAACTTCAATATCTTCAATTTTTCCTCCCACACTTCTAATGATACTCACAAGTTCATCAACCTTTTGCATGAAGGATGTTATGTTGTCATCTTCACTCATCTTCAAACATTCATATTTTTCCCTCAAACTCTGCAACTTGGCATTCTTTACAGATTCATCTCCTTCAATAGATTCTTCAGCTTTTCCCAGATTTCATTAGTAGTTTTCAGCTCCATGATCTTGGTTCTTTGATGTCAGATAGGGCGCTTACCAAGGCATCTTTGGCTTTTATATCAACTCAAATTGCTTGATCTCATCTTCAGTTTGCAAACCATTCTTCGGTATCTCATACTTGTCTTCAGTTATTTTACAAATACTATAATCCAAGCAAAGGAGATGGGTTTTCATGCAGATCTTCTAGATAGAGTAGTTTGTTCCATTGAATCATGGACTTTCCTTCTTATACGACATCTTGGATCAACCTCAAGTGGTTAAGCTTTCTTCCGATGGCTCTAATACTAATTGTTTAAATGAACCAGACAACTGAGAGAGGGGGGGTGAATCAGTTGTCTCAAATCTTTAACTAATTCTGCACCTTAAAACATTAAACACTTGTCCACTATTTGTTATGATTAAATCATGAAAGCATAAACTCAGAAACATAAACACAGTTGCAAGATCATACACAAGTGACATAAAATTTTTATGTGGAAAACCCTATTAAGGGAAAAACCACAGTGGATGTTAGTCCACAAGATATATAAGTTATAATAATACCAAAAATTAGAGGCTCACTGCCAATAGGGCTCATTGCCCAGAAAAAGGCTCACTGCGAAAGGTTTTGAACTGAGATATTAGCATCTACTCCATGCTTGAATTTAGTTCCATTGAAGTGCAATACTCTTCCTCTACTCTGCTCTGCTTTCTATACTTCTTCACTTAACTTCACATTTTCACACAAGGACATATTTTCCATGACCAAATTACAAGTATATATACCATTCATCAACCTTGGTATGTACATCAAGGTAGGCACTACATTCATCAACCATTGGAACAATCTCCAAGGTCAGCATTACAAACATTTACAAAATAGGTCTTAACCTAATACAAAATTATGCTAAAGAAATGTAGTAAAGATGTATATGGATCACTCCATACCTTAGCTGGGACTCAAACACGATCTTCCATGCCATGACATGCTTCTACAATCTTCAATATATCTCTGCAAACACTGGAATTAACCAAGTCGACTAAGACTGGTTACACACTATGTTATCTAGGAATAAATTTCAAACATGATCTCAATTCCTTAACGCAGACCAATGTAAATGCAAGAACATGATCAAGAGACATCCACAAGCACATTGTAATCACCAGGAGCAACCGCACAAACTCTAACCACTTTATCCATGAGATTCTTCACATCGGAGCACAAGAACTTCACTGTCTTCAACTATCATAAAAGAAAGATAGCTTGCGGACCACCAAATCATGAACCATTGTAGTTGTAGGCACTTATCATCATCCCAGACTTCCCTATAGAACTGTAGAGCAAAATACTTCAATGCAGAGGAATGCAGAGCAAAATAGTTTCTCCCTGTCACTAGTGAATAATAAAAAAAATAGGTTTTACTCCGGTGAATGTAACTCACTCAATTTTTCATACTAGAGGCTCAAACTTAGAATTTAGCATCTTCAGACATGCCTCTAAATAAATTCCAATCCATAGACCAAGATCTTCAATCTACAAGAAACGTGGAGCAATTTTCTGAACTATTCTTCAGTATGCAACTCACTGTCTTCATTGTGATTCACTGTTTCCTTTCTGATTTTTCTGGAGGGGCTAATTTTCTCAATGTCCTCAACATAAAAGGTTTCTAATCAATCAAAAGATAAGGATACAACTGACAGCAATGAAAACATAGATATGTTGACATCAATGGCAACATCGATTAGGCACGTACTTGCAACATACCCTTGATTCTCTTGTAAGGTCTAGGATACTAGGAGACCGCCTCTGTTATGACCCTTCTTCTATTTGTATCATCATTTTCTATATTAACTCTCCTCTATTTTCACTATTGTGTGTTGTGTCTTATGGACATAGAGTTGAGGTTGGTGACTTCAGGGTACCCTCCTACATGACTGTCCCTAAGGCACTTGTTTCTCCTCTCTCAATTTATTGTTTCCCTTCCTCTAGTGTTTCTATCTAGCAAGAGGATGATGAAAAACACATTATACTGATTCAGACCTAGTGTCCCTTCAACGAGTAATAAAAAATAGACCTAGTCCATACATGACAATGGGGTTGTTATATATTATCCAACGCTTGGCTAGTAGAATCACTCCATGTGATCTTGATGTTGTCTTATTGCACTTACAAACCATAACAATATTGTTGCTTCGTGCACTTTGTTTGTCTTTGAATCTCGCCTTGGGTACACTTGATTTTGAGATTCTCATGGTATAGCCCCATAGTTATACTTAGTCTCTGAATTCATAGTATAACCTTGGCTCTTTGTGTGAATCATCATATGCATTGTTGTTTATCATGATTATATGGATGCTAACACTTTTCTTGCAGGAATGTGTTTGTGGGAACATTTGGTGATCGTAAAGTACATGTCACCTCTGGGGGACATGAGCTTTGAGAGAGCTCATGTTCCCTTGTGTGTTTTCTTCCTACCTTAACGTGCTTGATATCAATACCTGACATCAACCACCTTAAGGTGGGGGCATATATAAGGTAAGCTGTATGTTTTAGATGTTAGCAATGTGTTTGTTCTTAGGTGTAGTCTTAAAGACTAGTGGTGATGAGTCCCTTCTGCACTTTGAGATTTGTTTGAAATAAACTTGGAATCATTTAAGCCCTCTATGGAGGCGGGATGTCACATCCTTTTTATCTTAAGCCCTCTACGGAGGTGGGGATGGTGTATTTCTCATGGAGAGTGCACATCCTGTCATTTTCAAAAAGTCCTCTGCGGAGGCAGGGAGCAGTTCTATGACTAACTCAACCTTTAAGCATGTCTTCGGTGATTGTTGTGGCGAAGCCCAATCATTGGTGTGTGCCTCTAATGTGCCTGAGATGGTGATAAACCTAGAAACAGGTACACTCTATCACTTGTCTACCATGTTTTCTCTGTGTCTTCTAAGTGTGTGTGTATTGTGTGTTTATTCCCAAGCATAGTTTAAAGACTGGTAGCGATGAGTCCCTCCTATGCTTTGGGATTTGTATGGCATGCTTGATTTATATTGCATGTATATTGCCCCATATGCAGTCTTAGAGACTAGTGGAGATGATTCCCTTCTGCATTATGGGTGGTGTCTTTACTTGTACTTGCATCTGGATTTCATATATATGAAAATGAAAAAGAAAAGAAAATCATCATTGTCTTCACTGCATTCACTGTATTCACTATGTTTTGCATGTCTTCAATGCTATATTCTCTGTGTTTTGCATGAGTGTAACTATCTTCTCCATGTTTTGCATGCCTGTTACTGTCTTCTTTGTGATTGGTGTGTCTTCTCTGTGCTTGGCATGTTTGTTGTGTTTGTTGACCGTACTTTAATGCATGTATTGGCTTTGTGTTTATACATATATTAAAGTGGGGGCTAAATGTTACATTAGAAAATGTCCCCTTGGGGGCTTTTCCCTCTTAAGGTTTAGTTCCCAGGTCTTTAGAATGCATTTAGAGCATCTTGCATGATTTTGATGACTCCCAATGAGAAAACCCTGATGTTTCATGGCAATTAGGACTTAGGGGACGCCTTTATGACAAATTCTACCTACAATAGGGGGGAGGACTTGGGTGCCTGTGCCCTAGTCTTGCCCTATTTTAGGTCAGGACCAATTTCAAAGTGTCAGTTTATGACCGTTATTTAGGTCCTATGCCAACACAGTAAGTTTGAATTACAAAATTCTTAGCAGGAATGTTTGTAGTTGCATATATAAGCATGATTGGGCAATCATTTGTAAACTAGATGGAAATTGGATGAGCATTGTGATTTTGTGAAAGTGATTCAAGGCATTCATTGTGTTGCAAAGTAGAATTTGTGTTGTTCTTGTGTTTGTATTTGCAGATTTGGCATCCATCTCCTCATGGCATGAAGAGCATCTTCCTTCCATGAGATCTTCACTACAAGGTGATATCAATTGTGTTTTCTATCATTTATCATTTGGATTTTTCCTCTATCCTACAGGGATACACACTCTTTATCTGACAATGGTGTTCAAAAGAATTGAATGTCTCTCCAGGGCTTGACTGAGGCAAACCTCTAAACACCACAACCCCCAAACAATTTTTCTATAATTGCAGGTTACAGGTTGCGAAAGAAGAAAAAGTAGAGTTGTAGGAGATTAGTGTAGACTATTGGAATTGCAATTAAGAGAAGAAAATAGGGACTTGGACTCATTAGTCCTCTGGATCCTCCAACAAGAAAATCTCCATAACAATAGGAACATGTTACAGACAAGATTCCCAGATCTCGACAAAAACTGTGGCACTAGACTAGAGCGCCCACTCATTAGTCCTTGATTTTTCTATTTTCCAAACTTTAAAATCTGGTATGCATTTGATTGTTATTTGATATCTCTGTGTGATCATTTTCTATAATTTGTCCATTTGTTCACGAATTTGCATAATTAGGGTTTTGAGCATAATTGGGCTTAATTGAACAACTAAATCACACAATTCCAATCTTTCCCTATGTTCCAAGTGACAAGAAGCCTATAGTAGACTTCCTACTCAACTAAATGTGGACTTGAATGTTTAGTGGTGAAAGGAGGATCAACACAAACCATTGAAATCAAACCCTCTTCATATTTTACCGTAAACAGTGGGCCTACGCTAACAATACTTTTACTCAGTTATCTCTAGCCACAATACGACACACCATGTCTTTGACCATCGTGGGCCCACACTTAACAAAATGTCACTTAAGACCTTTACCGCGGGCCTGCAAGACCCATTGGAAACCATTACAGAACCACAGTAACAAGTACTAATCAAGACCATTCACACTGTCATGCCACAAGCCATTTCCCTAACCATCGTGGGGTTGTGGTGAATCACTTTCCTTCTGCTTGCTTTTACCACACAACTGCCAGTCATCTCCATACCTATTACGGGAGCACCAGGTCAAATCAAAAGCCACTTAATTCATACCACCAGCCTGCCAACCATTTGTGAGACCACCGCAGGGCTGTGGTAACAAGCATATGTTACATTCTTTTACACTGCAATACCGCCAATAGAAATTTTGTCTGCTGCGGGGTAGCAGTAACTGCTTTCTTTGGTACCTTTGGTTCCCACAGACCCACCAAGACTATTCAAGTGATCTGTGGGGCTACAGTAAGAAACAAAAACACATGAATGATAAAAAATACATATATCTTTTACATGGAGTTGGTATGGAATGGTCGCGAAAGACCAATGGAGCAATTTTTTGGAAAGGATATGGATATCTAAATTGAACTTTTGGGAGGAAAATGCATGAAACCAAATGGGACTATGGGAATTTTTGATGGTCCTAACACTATCTACAATGTAATTCTATCTAAAATGTTATTCTATCTATAATATAATTGTTATATCAATAACAATGTTATTCTAGGGAAGGAAAGTTCATTTTGTCAGGTAAATTCATTTAAGAGTGAAATAAAGGTAAGTTGCATGTTTTTGGTTAAATTTGAATTTTTTTTGTACTTAAAGCTAGCATTTATTGCATAGATCCAGTTGGGCCACAAAACTCTACTAACTGTTTTCACTGGTTATTTTGCAAACTTATGTAACAAATGTTATAAAACAATGTAACATGCATGTCTTTAGCCTGGAGAGTAGATTTCAAAAGGTTTTGTAGAGGTTTTTATGACAACTCTTGACTTAGGAAGTAAAATAAAATCAACTAACTATCTAAAAATCTAAGTCAAGAACCCCTACAACAATTGGATTACAAGGTTTACTTATTACATCCAATCTTGTAGGATAAATAACTGCCCGAGCCACTAGCATGAAGTACGAGTTCAAAGGGATCCCACCAGTGACAAAGATCACCTCAGCATGGTAGAACATTAGAGACACCTATCTGGGCCATGTAGACATAGAAGACTTCAAGATCAGAGTCCTAGGCCCAAACCCAACTCCACTGGCTAGCAAGATTAGAGATAATGGTATAACAAAGGCTACTGCTTTCCCAACATTAACACAATGTCCCGAGCTAATTATAGCATGTACCAACAGTTATGACCAAGCTACCAGAACCATAAGAACTTAGGGAGGACAGATTTTGGTAGATATTAGTTCCCTGTCTATAGTAGAAGCATTTGACATCCCTCTATTTCCAAAGCCCTCAATCATCGATAAGGAAGAAGCTGAAAACATGTATAAAAAGGACCTAGAAGGTTGTAGGAAAAAGATAAATGAGGGGTGGATGAAATATAAGAGTTCATCCTTTTCTAAACTACCTCATACATTGTATAGAAGTGATTTCAAAGAAGAGGTAGGAGATTTGGTAATACTTTTGAGTAGGATTATGGGACTGCCCACTACCTTAATGTTTAAAGGTTGGATTTTTGCGTATATCGAAGAAATTTTACATGGAAGCAAGAAGATCCATTGGCATTGAATTTTAAGTAACAATATTCATGAGGCCTTTGTCAACTTCTGAACAAACAAAATGTTTAGATGGACCTCATATATTGTGTATGTCTTGGTAAGAACTGTAGTTATCCTAGTCTGTCCAAGCTAGGAGAAATTGGTAATGGAGATGGCCAACTCAAGGTTTATGAATGCTACACTCAGTTGGAAGTTTCCCAATCTTTAACACACTATAAGCAAATTAATGATGCATTCACAATGCATATTACTCAAATCTTACAAAATGATATGGTAAGAAGAATGTCTCCTAAGGCTATGGCTGTTGTGCAAACATATGGAAGGTGGTATATCAAATTTAAAAAAATCACTTACTTGAGGATACAAGGTTTCACTGGGATGACATACAAGCTTCCAAGATATCCAACTGATAAAATAGTACTCCTAGAGCTCACAAGGTGATTACTCACATGGGCAGAAAGTTTGAAACACTTACACCAAGTAAATATCAATTTTCCCATACTTTAAGGAAGGGGCAATTTTTCCTGCACTACCCTAGGGGTAGTAGAGCATTCATATACAAAGTTAGAACTATTGAATCTGCACCACTATCATAGAAGAAGATACTTTGATCCCTATGGTGTCATGGAAAGATATGTGAGCAAAAAGATTTTTCATAAAGAGCACTTGGAGGATTTCTGGGCTAATTGTCAAAATAATTATGAGGTGTTGAGAAGAAAAATATTCTAGATTGTCCCTCGACTTCATTAAAATATTCAACATTATAAGAGTCCCAGATAAACTGATATATGATAATAATATGATTCAAAGAGGCCCTTGGGAGGCTCTATTAAATCAACCTATTCCTTTCCCCAACTGGGCAGATTCTGATGGAAGCTCTCTAGATATGGCCATGAAAGAACCAATCAAGTTCAGTAGGATGTGGGTGCAAGCTCAAGTTGTGATCTTGAATCAAAATGGAGTGGCCTTAAGCTATCTAGAACAAGAACAGGAAAAGGTTAGCAGCAATGAAGAAGACCAACCTATAGAAGCAAAAGATGCCATAGGACAGGGAGCAACCTAAGAAGCTGAAGTGGACAGTGAAGAAAATATTCCCTTGGTAGAGAAAGCAAAAGCTAAAAAGGATGCCCCAAAAATAGTGAAGAAAGATCCTCCTCCTACCACAAGAACAAGAGCAAGAAAAAGAAAAGACATGTCAAGTGGAAAAGGTGAAACTTTAAAAGCAAAGAAGCTAAAAGTGCAAACTATTGCTGCATCTATTAATTCTACTGTGGATACACCTACACCTACTTCACCCAATGTTCCAATGCCAGTTTCTTCCATTCCTACATCTACCATTGCACCTTCTACCATCTTATCTTCCTTTACTCCCTCCATATCTTCCTTCCCATCCATTTCTACTATTCCCATTTCAACCATTACTCCATCCACTTTCCATGCTATTACATCCTTAAGTCTTCCTGCCCTTGCCTCCTCTCCATTCTCCATTTCTCTTTCATCCTCATCTCTACCTCCCATTTCTACCATCTTGTCTCCACCACCATTCACCTTATCATCTCTCAGTCTTTCAACTCCACTTTGCATCTCTTCTATGCTATCATCCCCTCCTCCCTCTCCCTTTACTGGTTTTGCATCATTTTCTAATCTTTTGAAGCTGTATTTACCACCTACTACAGCTGAATCGTTGATGGCCTTCAATGATTCCTTAACTCAACTAGTTAATGACCTTGCAAAAGTGTCAATGCCTGCACCTCTTCCAGTTCCTTCACTACTAGGCATTGAGAAAATATATACAAAATTAAATTCACAAGGAGATATAAATAAATATTATATAGCACAAGCCCTCCTTACAGACTCCATTTCTATATATATCATAAACATAGAGGACAACCCTGACAAGGAAGTTAATGATTCAATCTTGGAAACTATGCAGCCTGCTGTGATGGAAAATTTGCAACAATTAGAGCAGCCTCAATCACTAGTAGAAGATGTTGGAATTAATGAGTAGAAAGAATAGGCAATAAGTCAAAATGAATTAAATGACACAGGGTTAGATGAGGGTCAAGGAGAAGTAAACATTAACACAAATGATTCTTTGAATAAAGCAGATAGTCACATTGACTCTTCCAATGACACTTCCCTTGTGCCAAACTAGCTGCAATAGAGGCTTGACAATAAACCTTCATAAGTTGAGGTGATGACATTGGACTTGGATGCATTCTTGGCCTGAGTGGAAAAGCCTAAAAAATAGAAAAAGGCCAAGGTACAATCAAGAATTTATAAGGATACAACTAGGGATTAAATTGCGGAAGTGGTTGTACCTCCAGAACAAGCCAATAGGGAGGATGTATGAGAAGAGGACTATACAGTCACCACAATAAATCTGGGGCCTGCATCAAGGGAGAAAGAAATTGATGAATTCAGAGGGTTTGTGTCCACCATTTTGGACTGACTGGATAAAGATGAAATGACCAAACAACAGTTGAAACAACAATTGAAATAATAGAATCAAGAGCTTAATGCGTGTATCAAAGTCTTGATGAAGCTGATGAATGCAGATGACAAATTTGAGGTAGCTTCTGCTCTTCTGGCCAAGGAGGAGTTAACAAATTTTGACAAGATCAAGACTACCGTAGTAGCTACAAAAGAATGGTTCCATAAGGTCTATGATGAAGGCTATGAAGTTATCCTTTTTGCTATGGAATTACATAAGGACTTTTACATTTTGAAGGCCGAATGGGAGGAAATAAATGATGATTATACAAATTATGAAGAATATTACTCCCAAATCCTAGAGTGTTGACCATGGCCAAATTGTCGGATAAAGTTTTATTCGTAGAAGAAATTTTGACTCAAGAAAGATTGGAAAAACCCAAACAATGGTTAGAGCAAATTGCACTAAGGAGGTTTTTGACAGAGTCAGAGAATCCTTTGGTGTAGCCAGAACTAAAATTATGGAGGTGATTTATACAATCAATGATGTATTGAGAGCTTGCACTAATTCTGATCTTGACGACTTGGCTTTAGTCGACATGTAAGACTGTAAAAATAAGCTACATCATATTATTCATGGAGAGTCCCCATTGAGCATGGTCAGGAAGTTGAAAAAGGTCAGTGACCTCAGAATTGCATTCACATAGTTCAAAAGGAATAAAATGTCAACAGATGTCATATACTATAGATTTTCACGAGAGGTGGATCAGTTGAAGTTTAGAATTGACTACATCAAAGATCTTGATCCTAGAGATATAAATCTGGCATTGTCAGCACTTACAGCCTACAACAACAGGGAGGCAGAGAAGAATAAAGTTGACCTAGATGACGAGGTCCAATAGAATATTCCACTTGAATTTTAAAAATCCTGTTACTCCACTTCAACTCTAGATTTTGGGGGTCACGTGACTCTATTTTTGCTTTATCCTATCTTGAAAATTGGCCTTTTGTCATGTACATCCAAATATGTAGTCATTTTGTTGTGGTTCAATATATTTAAAAGTTGTATTTCATCTTTTCCCTAAAGGACAAATGTAAATCCAAGTTTATAACAAGCTATTGTACCACATTTAATGTAATGTAAATCTGGGCCATTAGTGTTGAGTTAATCTCCATCATCCATCCAAAGCTCGGTATGGTGCCCTCTCTATATAAAGGGCTGCCATTTCCTCTCATTATAATAGACTCTTGATGCTGAATTGTTGAGAGTATGCCAAATTTCTGATTAATGCCAAGTTTTGTAGCTTTTCTAGAAATTTGTATCTTGTGTTATCTATTTTGGTTTTCGTGGTTCACTTCATGATATGGAATCAATTAGTTATGCTTTTGCAATGTTGAATGAGTATTGAAGGTATTTGATGAACACTTTGGTCCATACTATTAGTATCTTGCTGATTGTAAGTTGCTATGTATAGTTAGCCTAGGCCTTTAAATTGAGTGTAGTTTGATTACATTTCATGAATCAAATAGCGTCATAATCTGGGTATTTAATGAATGAATGTAGTTTGGAAATACTAAGCCTACATTAAAGATTGCATCATTTTATGTAGCATTGTGGTTTTCTTGTAACCTGGCAAAATAGAAAGTGGTTAATGAAAAGTGTTTTCTACCAACAACATTCTCTGCATTATGTTTTTCACTTAGGATTTGAACATTTCTCTCTAAACCTTTATCCTTTGCATTTTCTTTAAAACAAATTGTTAGATTTAGGTCTGTAAGCAACACTCATATTCCAAATCCGTTGAAACCATCCTAGGGTTTTGCATAGTTTGCTGTCATAGTTTTATTAAACCCTAGCCATTGCATGTAAGTCCCCCTTACTTGGTACCCCTGAAACATTACATTGAAGTTATTTCTGCTAAACCTTGGGACAATCCTATTCTGAAATATTAGGGATTGAGCTTAAACAAATGATTTATAAAATTTATCTCAATTTTTTCAATTAGTTGTAGAGGAAACAAGTCACAGACAATCCTATTCTGTATATAATATATATTACAAGGGTGAGTGTTTAAGTACTCACCAAATATATGACCAACTAAATCTTTGTATCTGATAAAGCATTGACCATCTATAATATAAAGATTTGCAAGCAACAAATTGGCATAGAGTTAGAAACCACCTAAAACAACCATGCTAATAATTCTCCAGACCAATCCTAGAGGCACTAGAATGAGTTTGAATATCCCAAAATGTACACACAGTTGAAACTTGTAACTAACATCAATTCCACTTTTTTCCATGAATCTAAAAACCATCACAACAACAAAAAAATTTGAAAATTTCTATCCACAAAACACACGACATAAACCATATATATGATAATAGCTATCCACACATTTAATAGTCTATAAAAGGCAAAGAAACTTAGTGAAATGTGAGGAGAAATGAAATGGAAAAAATTATATACCATTGTCAATTTAGTGTGTAGACTTGTGGATAGAAAAGTTGGTTTCTTCCTGTTCTGTGGCCATAATGTCTGTAGTTGATTTTTTCATTAAACATTTCTACTCTTTCATTCTCTTGCACAATTTAGAATAGCCTTACTTGACATCTCAATGGATTCTTGTCCACCACTGAATAGCTATTACTTAAATAGAATCAATGCTTTATAGTGTTTACACACTTGCATATATAGAATTGGATTTTGCAAAAATCGGAGAGAAATGAATATTTTTTAATTGCTTTTAAATTAACGTAAATTTTCTACATATCAAACAATAAAACATGGGCACTCTTGGCATGCACTTAGCTTGATAATGCAAAGTGTAGTGTGTGAGTGCCTTGTTTAGAAAAGCATATACTAATGGGTTCTTGACCACTTTGACCATTTACTTTTTGCTTGCCATTTCCAATGGTGGGACCCAATTTGATAGCGTATGGCCGTATTTTTCCTTGAAAAACAATTGAAATTTTAGGAATAAAAGATTTGAAATATTTAATTTATGATATTTTTTATTTTAAATAAATTATAATTTGAATATTATATGAGATTTTAAGTAATGCATTGTTATATATAAAATTTGGTGTTTCACCCTAGAAATTATTGGTAGATGCAAAATTATATCCACATTAAAAGTCAATTTATAAGATTGTGCTTGAAACCATTTATGTAATCGATAACATTTTTAACTTTGTAATTGTTCACCAATAATAGGGTGCTATTGTCACTATTCTTCTTTCCATTCATTTCTTTGTTGTGTAAATTTCAATAATAGCAAAACTTGCACTTCAATAATTTAGTTTAATCAAATCTGCTTTCACAAGTTTTAGAAGGTCATTTCAATAGATGATATGCACAAGAAGAGTCAGGTGTAGACTATGCACAGAGCCATATTGTATAAACCTTATACTATTTTAGAGCTCCCTCTTCGCTTGATTACCTTAGCAGTTGCACATAGCACTAGATCTCAGTCATTTAGACATGTGGGGGTATAATAACTATATTGAAACATTTAAATATGTCTATTGATGGATTATACGAAGTATGTGGTTTAGCTTGTTTACACACGAGCATGTATTTTGAGTGTTGTGCACTAATAGGCTATGCAACATGTCTAAGTTTGTTTTCATCGATAAAATCATAAATAAATAACGCAAACTGGTACCTCATGGAATATCAAAGATAAACAAGATTGAAATTGCCATTCAGAGAGTTTTTTAATTGTATTAAAATTAGAAACTGATAATCGTTTGACATGCCTAAAACACACATTTCAAAATGTTACCAAACAATGTTTTTATTGCTACAAAAATAAAATATAATTACAAGGAAATCACTGAAACTAGCACTCTATTGGTAATGCCATAGTGCATAGAACTAAAAATATGAAACAAAAATACAATTAAAAAAACCAAAAGAGCGGTATAAAATTGCCTAATCAATGACACCAATCCTCAATTGACATGACGAGAACACATATGAATAAAAACATGGAAAACACCCACATTCTACAATTGTGTTGAAACTGGTACTGCTAGTCTATGGATAAATCTACAACAAATACTATTGAACAGTATAGAGAGTATCAAAAAGTTTTAGCAATTATTTATATAATCGAAATGTTTGTTATTGTGTATAAGATATATGTAACAAAAAATGTTGTTTGCATACCTTTGTAATAGTAAAAATTAAAACAAGTTCTATAATTTAAACAGTACAGAGAGTATCAAGTAGCTTTTGTGTATAAGATATATGCAACAAAAATGCGGTTTGTAATGCTTTAGCAAATGAGAGATGATGCCTATATAATTCAAATGGCTTGTGATGTTGTGTTGTATTTGTTTCCTACAAGATGAGTATGAAGATGACTGTGAACATAGTTTATTGTAGAAAATGGAAACACTATACTGCCAGTGAATAAATTAAATTTCTTTGATATAATTTTTGTTTGTAACAAAGAAGTTGGAAAAAGACTATGGATGTTCCTTAGTATATTGGCATGCTGTGATCAATCTTAAGCACAAGATGCATTAATGATGACATTGCTCTGATTCAATGTGAAGTGTCCTTTTTGCAAAAGTCCCGTAACATGAAGATAACCGTTGATTTATCTTTGAGGTACTCCTCATAGCTGATCTTTTGCAGGTCTGGTAGCAATACCTAAATGATATTGCTGGTACAAGAACAATGTATTGGTTGTTTGTTGTCAGTGGTTAGAATAGTTTTTAGATAATGCGAGTAGATATAAGTAACCTCTTCATTGCATTTATTACATTGGGTAGTTTCATTATCAAGTGCTCCATAGTAATCAAATTTATAATTGTATTTTGAGAAGAATGCATGGAAAGGGCTGGACAATGCACTAGCTATTTTCAATGTTCCTTGGACCTACAAAACATATTGAAGTATTATTTTGTTTGCAAGACAGTTTTCTTTTTAAAATTTGCAAGTATAAAAATTGGAGATTTCAAGAGTAGTTACTTCAAATGTTGAGTCCAAAAAATTGTTTAGTTGATCCAATGTCCTTTTGTCATTCAATGCATCGATGTATGTTGATTGGCATGTGTGAAGCATCTTGTCTTTGACATCCATCTATATGACAATATTTTTGAAAAGCATTGCCAGAAATTTAGTCCTTCGGATTTGTTGTTCCATTGTTAAGAAATGGTCTTGTAAACTTTGGTGCATTTGTACCTGTAAGTGTAAATACTTTAAGTAAAAAATGAAACTGTAGAAGAGTAATCATTGTTAATTGCAAAGTAGGTTATAGAAAGAGAAACAATTTAAATTTGAAAGGAGACAATAGAAGCATAAATACTGTAAACTAGTATGCAATGTAAAAATGTGAAGTGAAAAAAACTATAAAGCAATCAAACAAATAGAGTGTAAAAGGACATAGCAACATACAAAGTTTCAGTGCAACTTAATGCTAAACAAGTGGTGGGAAAGGCAAGACCACACACAGTTGAAAATGTGTAACATGGGAGGAGATTTATTTAGTAGTCCTCATATTATTGTGAATTTAGTGGTCCTAAAATTATTTTGATTATACGTGGAAAATAGTGGGGTATAGGTTTTTAGGCCTGCTTCATTGTTTGGTTCATGGTTGCTGCTGTTGGTAAAGAATGACAATGCTATGCCATATGTTTGGTTTCTCAAATGGCAAGTCACTCTAGTGATAAGAGTGATTGGAAGGTATATGGTTTTAGTCACTATGTATAAAGAAAGCATTGTACAATTCAAAACAATTGAGATTTTGATTAGTTACAGTGTTGGTTAGAATGCAAATTCTGGAACTGTAAAAATTGTAAACTAGAAAGAAAATTGTTGATATTCAAATGGTTTAAACAACAATACAAACACTTGAAGGACTTTGTCAATTTGAGAGGTTTTCTGTACCTGTGTTTTGTCAAATTTAGAATCTCCATCTTGTACATCTACAAAGTATTGGAAAGTTGTTCTTTTGGCTCTTGTAACCAATACACCTATAGTGCCTGTAGCATATTGTTCTATACTTGCCAACAATTATTTTATGGTTGTACTAGGGATGAATTTATAATCTAGACAAATGTGCTGAATGATTTCCACTATTGATGACTTGGTCAGATTGAGTATGCAATCACAATCACCGCGATCATAATATGTTTTAGGTGCAATTTGGAAGTTGGATATGCATAATCCTGAGCCTGGAACTATTTTGTCTTCATAATGAGGAACAAGATCAGTAGTTACATTTAGGGTAATTGTCATTTCACCTTTTGTATCTATCAAGTCTGCATGAAGCACTTCACGTGTCTTATTTGTTTTATCTAGTACAATTTTATACTTGACAATGACATCACCTTCAAACATGTTTCCTACTTTACGAGCATTCAAGTCTTCAATTAAAACTAAATTTAAAGTCTTTACTTTTGATCTACAAGAATCAAAACAAAATTAGTTTAAGGCTAGAATTTTGATAAGGTATGGGGCATATGCAAATAAAGAATATTGTTTACCTTTTCAATGCTTGTTGATTGCTAGTTTCCATTTGTTCTTGTGGTCTTTTGCCACTGTCCATTGTTGCCTGTATTTTTTGATCCATTTGTCATTTGCATAGATTTGTGTAAGTACAACCACAATATGTTGATGATCTAATGTTATAGCAGAATATGGATAATTGGTATTATGCAATAAAAGGATAGGACAAATTTGCAGGTAACAGTAAAATTAAATTATATTGACATGATGAAGATACACAAAATGCATGTCTTTTGTTTGTACAGATTAGAAAGATTGTTTTCTTTTTTATTTATTTGCTCAATAGGATTTTCACAGTGATTTTCTTTGCATGAAGCCTAGATGTCCTAAATTTGATTCTGAGACATGTTCTTTGTTGTCAATTTTTCTGTGCGAAAATTGCGTTGCTTGTCAAATGCATCAAAATGACAATGAATATTTATATACAGCCACAAAATGGCTAATCTAAAGTGTAGTGTCCTGGTCTTAATTATTTGGATGCAGTAATCATTTCAGTTTTATGCTATAGTAATTGATTCGAGATCTGACTCATATTTACACCTAATATTAGAAACATTAAAAATGACACTCATTTACAATGGAGAAAATTTTGATTGAATGGATGCAAGTATAATTTCTTTCTATTGTTTGAGGATTAGGTCTAGATTATTAGGTGTTTTCCTTGTTTAAAATGCAAAATTGTATAAAGAGCATATTCGCAATAAAACCAGAATCAAAAAAATTATTTTGTTGGTTTAGATGCTTTTGAACAAAAAAAGTGGACATATTTAAGAATATATAGTATTTTGAAAGCATTGAAACTTTTAAAAAGTAGCAAAACGGCCACTCCAATATGCTTCTAATTTGTAAATCATAAATTTCTATGTCGGTGCATTAGACCATAGATGATCGATCAATGGTTTACACAGAGCATGAGGTTTGTCAAAAAATTGTTTTGTTGGTTTAGATGTTTTTGAACAAAAATAGTTGACATCTTTAAGAATATTCAATCTTATGAAAGGGTTGAAACTTTAAAAAGTAGCGAGATGGTCACTCCAATATGCTTCTGATTTGTAAACCAAAATTTTTTGTGTCAATGCATTAGACCAAAGATGATCGATCAATGGTCTAGATAGAGCATGAGATTTGTCTAACAAAAATTGCATATTGTAATTTTGCATATGATTGAGGAGTTGTTTTTTTGTAGTTTTCTGTACACATGTCCATGTTGAAATCTCCCACAATGTACAAGGTTTTGTCTTCATTAATACATGAAAATACTTGGTTGGTGATTGTTATGATTTCTATAAATGGAGCATTTGGTCTGGCATATAAGTTACATATGTTAATTTGATTGTTCATGAAACTTATTGTTAATGTTATTGCTTCTATATTTGATGATGTATGTTGCGTCGTTTTAGAGACTAATATGTTTTTTCTAGTTAAAGACATTAGTCCATGTATATGGTATATCGAGTAACAATTGAAATCTTTGTAAAGATTATTTGAATCAGTGACTTGCATATATGTTTCTTGAAGGCACAAGATATCAACTGACATTATATCAATGTCATTGATTATATCTTCTATGTGTAGAATCAAATTACGTGCGTTCAATGTACATAATACTATTTTTAAATTAGTGTTGTATTTGACATGGTCATTATCAAATTGCCAATTTAGATTTGATTCAAGTCGACACATCTCCAAGACTATCTTTTTTTTTTAAATTTTGAAATTTTGTTTGGTAAGGGGTTTTAACAAGAACAATGTTTGAATTGTTTTTGTTTATGACAGTGTTGTGTATGTTAGTCTGTGTTGTCTTATGCCAGTAGGGTCAAATGCCAAGCTATCCATTGTGAGGCCTTGAGACTTGTGTATTGTTCGAGCACAAGCTAGTTGCATAGGAAATTACTTTTTGATGGTTATTATTTTTTTGTTTGAAATTTTTTGGATTGGTCTACTAATGCAAAGTATAGGTGTCCATTCTTTCTCAATGTCACTACTATAGCATTGTGCTAATTGTGACCTTTGCTGATGGCCAATGTGTGGGTCACTGAATTTGATCCAGACAATGTCAAAGTCATTTAATCTGGTGTATGCTTTGAATGTTCCATCTGATCCAATGACTATACCATCTTGTATATCATAGTTGCCAGCATAGATTTCCACGAGCATATTTGATTTCAAAAGTATTTGAGAGTGTAGAGTTGTTGTATGATTATAGAGTCGTATTCCATTTGAATTGTCATCTTGTTCATCAATTGCATCTAATGTAATCAAGTCTCTAGGAACTATTGATAGCATTTTTTGATTATGTGCATAAACACCATTTCTTTTGTAAAATAGGAAAGGAAATGTTGGGTTCATGGGTGGTGAACGCATGCAATTCAGATTCAAAAAATCTATATCATTGCTTGTTTGTGCGCCTATACGTATTCTGTTAAGTATTTCAATATTTTTTTTATCTTTTTGTCGCATAGTTAATTGCAATGCATAGTACTTTATTTTATCTTTCTAGAAGTTGTATGGCATTAATTCAATTAATGTTGGTGTATTTTCAAAAACAACTAAATCAAGGATAGGTTGTGCTTGATACAAATCTTCACAAAAGATTGTATCAAGGTTTTCAAAGTGCTTTGTAGGCATTTGCATTATATCTCTTATTCGTTTGTCAATATAGCATAAAAATGTTGCACCTACTAATGAAATATCATCTATTAATATCACGTGCAATTGTTGATAATGCTTTGACATTTTATCCAATGTTTCAATGTTTAATGGAATAAATTCTGATTTGTGAAAAGGTATGTGGAATACTGAGTGTATCGTGACACCACCTACATTGTATGTTGCTTTTCCTGTGTAAGCTAGTATTAGACCTTTTGGTTTGTTCGGGTCACTGTTAATGGAATTATTGTAAATGCAAACAAGAGATTGAAATATGGCTTTTGCAGTAAATGTTTTTCCAGTTCTTGCTCCTCCTGTTAAAAACAAGTGTAGTGAACTTTTCTCGTCTTTTATTTTTTTCAACACAATGTATTTTACAATTTCTTGCTATTTAGTATTTAACATTCACCTCAATTTGTAGTATTCAAGATTGTCCATAATTTGTGGGTGTTTTGCAATTTCAAATGAATTCAATAAAGCACTTTTTGTTTTGTTCTAATTTGTGTTTCAAAATCTAGTTCTATCATCTACAATTATTATTTGGTTTTGTGTGTAGGTGTTGTCAATGTTTACTTCGTCAATAGCTTTCTCAATATCACCCCAATTAGCATTGATGTTGTAATTGTATTTGATACAATTGATTTTAACTGTGTCCTCGTGAAATGAATAAGCATGACACCATGATTCAAAACCATTTTTCAATGTGTTTTCATTTACTGTAAAGGGTACATACAATAGTAATTGTTCTCTATAATAATTTTCTGGGTCGATGTGTTTATTGAAGTTGATAAATTGTATAACATTTTCTTTAGCTTTTGATTTTATTGCTTTCCCATGTCTTATATATTCCGAAAGAAATTCTACAAGACAAATATGGATAAATGTTTGAGGTCATGCAATGTAGCAATTGACTAGAGAATTGCAGATCACATTCTCTGAATCATCTGGTTCTTTGTTCAATTGCTCAACAGGCTTTAGAAAAAAAGTTTGATCATCATCAAATCTTGTTTCAATGAATACACATTTTCTTGAGCTATGGTTTAGTGGAAGCAATAAAAAAATGTGAGCAGCTTGTTGTGAAGACATTTGTTGCAAGTTAAGCAATGCATTTCCAAGGCTAGTTATCATTTTAACAACATCAATATTATTTTCTTGATGATGTTTGCTAATTCTTTTGAATGCACGTCATTGATTTATCCACTTTTGTCATATATGGGCTACAATACATTGCTGCAGCATATGCATTAAGCACAAATTGTGCATCTATATTTTCTTTCCATATTCCTGGCATTTTTTTTTTGCAAAGATATTGTTCCATATTTGTGATGGTTTTCATCTTAAAAGGATTGTAGGTATATTGATTGTTGATCTTATAGCCATTAAATATTCATCTTCATTTAGTTTGATTTTATCTAGAAACATTTGAAAAGAAAATGATATGTCATAATTAGATTGTTGCAAGAGTGAAAATACATTTTTTACTATTAAAATTGTTGCTTCATTATTTTCTTTTAATGGTTCAAGAACCATAGTTTTTTTCATTGGTGGAAATGGAAAATTGTATTTACAATATTGTTGCTTTGATTTTCTACATTGCTTTGTATGATGGTGCTTGTGTAGCAAGGCTATCTCAGGATGCAAGTTTCCAGTGTTACAAGTAATGTACTTGTCAACAAATTGTTCAACATCCACAATATTGTCTTTCACATAAACTGGAGCATCTTTAATCCATAAAAGAAAATGATCATGTTCATTTCCATAGTTTTGAAATTTGGTTACAGAGAAGTAATTAGAAACTTTTCCAAAGAAAGACTCATCTGTGAATATCAATTGTTTGATTGCATTTATTCTATGTCTATAATAGCATGCACATGCCACATGATCTTTCTTGATCAGATGGAACTTATTGTTTTCATTTTTTTGTATCATGTTGGTCTTGTAATGTTAAATGATAAATATCATGTAATTCTTAAGTGTTTTTGTTAGGTGTTCCCAAGATTGTTTAGCACTAGTATATGTAATAAAAAATGTAGGTGGTCCAAGTTGTCATATCATTGCGAAGACTTATTTTTTAATTGGTGCAAGTAATCTAGTGATATTCTTATTCTTTTAAAGTCAACATAGCCAATGTCTGATTTAAGAATTTTTGGAAGGTTAGGTTTGCATTTGACATCTTTTGGTATTAGCTTTCTACCTTTAAGTTGCCCTTTACGAACTCTTATCCACATTGTAGATAGAACTTGATATATGAGTATTTTGATTGCTTTAAAAAATAAATTTATTGTGTGATAAGAAAATTGTCTATTTGAATGTAGTATTTCCCATTTTGCAATATTTTGATATGAGAAATTTTTAACAATGTCATCATCATGCGTATTGCCAAAAAAGAGTGTTGGAAAATACATTTCTTTAGCATACTTGTCTTTGAAGATTCCAATGGGTTAAAGGTTCTTTGCTAGTGCAACTTCTATAATCTTGTCCTGCATTTCATGTATACATCTAGATTTAGTAAACCCGTGTATCAAGGTCTCAAAAGAATCTTGATTACCTGTATCACTTTCTGAATCAGTTTCACTTGAACAATGTTCATTCAATGTGTTAGATTCATCATTGATCTCAAGAGACTCTTTCCAGTTCTTGTTTAATTAAACATTTTATAATTTGTATAGTTTTGTTTTGCTTAGTTGGCCCAATGCTTTCATTATAATAGTTGATCGCACCATTCCCTTTTGGTATGCATTCTTATATTCTAGTAATCTTTTAAGAGCAACAACAATTGTTGATGTTTCATTTGTAGATCGCGGTAATGCTTTCTTTATAATGTCCATGTTGACTAGTACATTGATAATTGATCTAGTCAATCCTATTTGGGATCCTTTATATCCTAACTCTCATATTTGTGCGAACACAATTCTAAGTGAAATGAGTCACTCTTCTAATTGTGAAAGAATTTTTACATATTGCAGTGGTTTATTCATTCAAATATATTGTGGTGTTGCATATTTAGGAAGCATGGACTATTTCAATGTTTAATTGCACATGTGAAAAATAGAATTTGTCAATATAGTATCTTTTTCTTTTGCTAGTTTATAATATATTTGTTTTTCTTTATCTTTGAAAGTTATAGTATCTTTTTAAAAGTGCAATAATTGACAAATAACACATACATGTTTGGCGTGTCTTGGATTTTTTTTGGAATAATTGTATTGATGATATTGAACTTGCCTTTTTAGTGGTTGTATGTATTATTTTTTGATTGGTGCGTATTTGTTGCTTGATTTTGTGAAGCAATGCAGTGCTGCTATCGACTATCTTTTGTCTTTTAATGCAACAACTAGTATCAACTTGTTGTTTTGCATGGATGGATTGTTTTACTTTACAGAGTGTGATATTTGAATGGACATGAATTATTTGTAGATGAAAAGGTAAAAGTGGCTCAAAATATCCACGAAGCGGATTTGCATTATGAAAAAGGATAGAGTATGACTGTCCATCGCAAGATTGATTGAAATGTAAGTATTTTTTGCCTGTTGTCATCAACCAAAGACATATATGTATGTTTAGCCACCTAGAAAGCCATCGTATACAGAAAATGTCTCCCCATAGGCCAACTTCTTTGTCATTTGTAATTGGCATTGCAGACATTCGCATTCTACGCATATATTCTTCTACATGTTCTATCTTGTGCAATTGATATAATGTCTATGTATCCAATTCATAGTTATATGTGTTAATTGCTTCTGTATCACCTTGTGCAAGGCAACTCAAGAAGTAATCTATAGCTCCATTGCATAATTGAATTGACGAGTAGCAAGAATGAAGTAGCAATTGCAAAGAGTCAAACAAGCAATCCCCTGAATTGTATTAGAATGTATTAGTTCTAGACAATCCTTCTTTCTTCAATACATAATTGATATTGAAAATTTGAGTTTCATTTGTCGATTTGTACCCTTCTACACATTGAATTAGCATATTTTGAATTTCTTTTTGAAGAAATTCTATTGGTGATATTGAACTTGTCTTTTTGGTAATTATATTTATTGATTTTTGATTGGTGTGTATTAGTTGCTTCATTTTGTGAAATGAAGTAGTGTTACTACGCGCTATCCTTTGGATTTTAATGGGGAAACCAACATCATCTTGTTGGATTGCCAGAGTGGAGTGTTTCCTTTTATGAGATGGGGATTCTTGATTGGTGTATATTTGTTGTTTGATACTGTCAAATGAAGTGGAATTGGTATGCAATATCTTTTGGCTTCTAATGGAGTAACCAACATGATCTTGTTGGCTTTCCAAAGTGGATTGTTTCCTTTTACAAAATGCAACATTTAATTTGGGATTAACTATTTTTACTTGATAAGTGAATAGTGGTTCAAAATGTCCATGAAGTGGATTTGTATCATGGAAAAGGATAGAGTATGACTATCTATTAGAAGATTGATTGAAATACAAGTATTTTTTCCCTGTCGTCATTGACCAAACACATATTTGTATATCTAGCCACTTTGAAAGCCATAGAATACAAAATATGTCTCCCCATAGTCCAATCTCATTATCATTTGTACTTGCCATTGTAGAAATTTGCATTCTACGCAAGTATACTTCAACATTTTCTACGTTGTGCAATTGATGTAATGTGTCAATATCCAACTCATATTTATATGAGTGAAGGGCTTCTATATCACCTTGTGCAAGACAACTTAAGAAGAAATCTATAGTTCCATTGCGTAATTGAATTGATGTGTATCAAGAATGTAGTAGTAGTTCTAAAGAGTTAAACAAGCAATCCCCTATATTATATTTAAATGTGTCAGTTCTGTACAATCCTTCATTTCTCAATGCATGATCAATATTGCAAATTTGAATTTGACCTATCAATTTGTACTACTCTACATTTATGATCTATTTTTCTTTTTGATTTATTGATCTTGTTAAACTTTTGATTTTTTTGGAATAAGATCCATGTTTTTCAGATTCAAATATGGACAATGTACTATGCCTGCAATATGCACGATATAAATGCTTAATTAGTCCTAATTATTCATCATTATCAAATGTATATACTCTATTGAAAACCATGAAAGAAGGATAATACTAAATGCAATATAAAACATTGAATACAATGCAGTTAGTGTAGTCTATAGATGCAAAAAGCATTTCTATAGAGGGAGTAGAGTACAAATTCAAGTAATATCATTGAGATCACCCATTGAACACATTAGAAATAGCCAACAACAATAATTTACCAATGCCTACTTTGCAATATCCTCATAGTAATACTCATTGTAGTTCTTATACTTATTTGGGTCTCGTCCTTACAACTACACTGAATTTAGTGGGCTCAAAATTGGTTTATAGTAAGCTTGTGTACAGTTCATTCATTCTATAGCAAATAATGCCATATGTACATCTAAGCACAGACTATACAACTATCTTAAATTATATCATAGCATATGTACAGAGTTTCAGGTTCTAACATGATTTGTGCAGAATTCATTATCCTTTGGATATGTTTGACAACAGGTGATTCTAGCATGAAATCCTTTAATCCTTGAAAGTATGGTTTCAGTGGGAATTTCATTAACGAAGGGATCAACAAAATTTTAGACCTTTACCAGATGTTGTGAGTATTTGTGCTATGACTGAATTAGCAGAGATTTTAGGGATTACCAGACATGTCAGGTGGAGGGGCATTTTAGCACAAAGTCTACATCAATCCCTTATTACCTTAGTCACTAGAACTTTACAAGGCAACCGGATCAGCGAAGATTTTGAAGGTAATAGGATATATCCAACGAAGCAGAGAATTAGCACTAATTTAGCAACGAAGGTTTTTAGCACAAACGCTTATCAAAGCCTTGGTGGAGATTATAATTGTCACTAGATTTGTGGTGTTTTTGAGCTTTGAATTATTTATTTGTAATTTTTCTATTAAGCCACCATTTTGTTCTCTTAATCTTATTCTTGTATACAATAGTTAGTTTATTATCCATTAGCCTAAAAATCTTATCTTTTGGGATCTTCATAACCATTGTAACTGGTAAAAACTTATTAAGATTCTTATGAAAACACTCAACCAAACAAAATTTCATGCCATGTAATTCCATTTTTATCATTCCACTTATGACTGACACCAAAAAAAGCCCCTAAAGGTTTTAACATATTTACAATAAAAAACAAATGGTCAAAAGATTCAATAATATTGTAGAAAGGACACATTTAGGGGACAACCTAAAATCAGACAACACACAATTAACAACTAGTCTTTTCAAAATAAGAAGCCACTTGAAACAAGCATTTTTTGGCTCCAGACTATTAGTCCAAATAGGCAGATGCTGCCTACCTCTTCCTCCCTAGTCGTCTATTGCATGTCAAAGCCTCAATGAATCCACAAAAGCCTTGCTACTTGCACTGTTTCCACTACTCAACTCAAGTTACTGATCTCTGTTTCTAGACTTTACAACTGTGACAACACCTGCTCACTGTAAACTCTCGCAGGACAGGGACTTGCAGAATAAACAGTAAAAAAATCTAACCCTTTCTCCATACGAAATTTAGAGTGAACTAAAATGATGTTTTGGAGTTTTCTTTAACTTCGTCGTACCTTAGTTCATGACAAGGTAAATTCTTTTATGCAATTATCTTCCACTAAACTGTGAATTGTCTAAAAACTTTTGACTCACTGTGAGTATCTGGAGCTCTTTGTATAGCAATTATAAGACTAGCTACATTTACAGTTAAAAATGTCATAAAACAAAAAGGCCTCTGCATAGCAATTATAAGACTAGCCACATTTATAGTTAAAATGTCATAAAACAAAATGGCTAAAGACATTAACTATAATGCTTCCAAAACCTCAAACAAAATTTTAAGCATCTATAAAAATATATTGGTTAAATGAGCAACACGTCATAAAAAATAGCCACAAACAAAATATTGCTCCACAGGCCTCCTGTTTCAAGTAATTTACCAAAAAAAAGCCAACAATGTAGAGAAAAAATGCTACCAAATATATGAATTTGCTAAATGAATACCTATTTTCTTGCCAAATTTATCTGGGGAAGTCTACATAGTTTAACAAATAATCATAAACAAAACAAACAAAATATTGCTCCATAGACCTCAAAATAACATTACACTAACACTTTTATCTCGGCCAAATTTAATGAAGAAAAATAAAGCCCATTTCTATAGTTAGAAGACAAACAAAACGAATGCAGATATTAAGTAGAATTTGTCGAAAACTAGAGCCATAACAGAAGGTCCTACACTATCTCAAGTAATTTACCACCAGAAAAACAAGCCAACAATGCCAACAATTCATAGAAAAATGCTACGAAATATATGAATCTGCTAAATGAATACCTATTTTCTCGCCAAATTTATCTAGGAAAGTTTACAACAACAGAAAGAAAAATAGAACAACAACTTGTTTTAATGATGCTAAAAAATGAATTGCCTTAGCATGTATAACCTGGTATAAACCCTTGACCAATGTATCGGAATGAAAAAACCATTTATGAATGTCTGCATTGTATCTATAGTGCATGGTTAGCCATAGAGTATAGTGACCAGAAACTGGCAGTGCTCGGCATTGCACTTGCATTAATTTCACTTTAGACGAGCGTTTACTGCCCATTAAAACATGTACATGAATCTACTTAATTTTACTTCATTTTTTACTACCTAATAAATAAATAATAATAATCACATAGTCCTTTAACTATAGTCATCTTGCCAAATGAGTTTAATACTCAATGCTCATTACTGAATTTTAACATAATTAAAAATAAAAAATTCCATTTTTCATCATTACTGTTCACCTAATTAACCAATAGCACAATAGATAATTGCATTTATTAAATCATTAAATAAAAAATTAACTTTCAACTTTAGAGATTTTGCCAAATGAATTTAATACTCAATTCTCATTGGTCAACTAAATTGAATTAATTGCATCCTACAAATGCAATAGAATTCGTGCCTTGACAGGAACTAATAATAATAAGCACACTTAGGTCAAAATTTATATCCCATTCCCCAAAAAATTGGATGATATTCCTTAAAAATACCTTCTAAGTTCAACACCAAGATACCATTGAGAAACCTTCCTAAATTGAACTAAGATTTACCTTGACAAAGATAGCAACATATGTTTTTAATTGGAATCGAAAATAAATATAGTATTAAATCAATACATTGATAGTTGCACACTAAGTTACTAAATCAAGATATCCTTTTAATATTATATTGATAATTCATTAGTTTGGTTTACCTCATAAATTAATTATTAGATATAATAATATATATCTAATTACTATATATCTAAATAAAATCTAAAAGACCATGACCATTAATATCTTTTCTATACCACATAATCATAAATATTTATAATATTAATTTAAACTTCACCTTTACCATTGACTTCTCCTATGATCAAATTATAACTGAAATCTATTCACGTTGATTTGATGAGAAATTCAACTTACGATAATAATTAGTATAATAATAATATTACAAAATTCAATTGGTCTAACTATTATTAAGGTCTAACATCAACATTTGAACAAAACCATATTATAATAATCTAAGGAGTGATTCAGTAGCAAAGATAAAATCTATACTTCATATATTAACTAAATAATTATTTTATCTAGTAAATAAATAATTAAAATCATATACAAATCAATATTGCATAATAATAATATGTGATTAATAGTTTACATTATTATTAATTTATAAAAGACTAAAGAATTCAATTAAGTTCATCATTGTCTATTATTATTTGTAAGGTCCATAATTGAAGAATAAAAAAATTATGACAGGAAATCATTACCATTCCTCCATGTGAGTCAGATGAACCCATCTTCAACCAAGTAAAATATTGATGATTCACAAAGGCAATCTACTAGCTGACTCTCGCCTTCATCATCCCACATTGAAGTGATGTCTCTTTGAGCTCAAATTTCTCCTCAATGTTATAGCCTAATTCCTTTATCTATTCTTCAAAAAACTTGCTTAAAAAGAATAAGGAGTATTGATAAAATATATATCAGTAATGAAGACCTTGAATCTTAATATAGACAAATCAAAACTAAAGATAAAACATTTCAATAGTTATGTACTACGATTAACATATCAGTGATTTAGTTAACAAAATATAATCAACAATATATATATATATATATATATATATATATATATATATATATACATATATATTAACTAAGTAATTATTTGTCTAACTTCAAGACATTCATAATATTCTCCTATTATTACAAGGTCAATAAGTCTATCATTATGGTTGTTAAATAGGGTTTAGGTAGCCTTACAGAACCACTTATGAAGAGGCACTTCAAATTTTGGATAAAGTCTTCAAACAATGTGAGGAACACTAGCTATCTTTGAGCCATGAAAAATGCCTCATTATGGTTGAACAAGGAATTGTATTGGGACACCATATCTCTA
Organism: Cunninghamia lanceolata; assembly: GCA_027924645.1. NCBI lineage: Eukaryota > Viridiplantae > Streptophyta > Pinopsida > Cupressales > Cupressaceae > Cunninghamia > Cunninghamia lanceolata. Next base: position 11,383,500 of record BSBN01000241.1, on the reverse strand, counting down.
TTGAGGGCATTAAAGTTGATCCTAAAATGATATTGAAGTGATATGAAATCTAGAAGCCCCAACATCTCAAATTGATGTACAAAGTTTTCTTGGACATGCTGGTTATTACTAGAGGTTCATTGAAAACTTTAGCAAAATAGTAGATCCTATGTTTTCCCTACTCTAGAAAGATATTGAGTTTTCTTGGACCTCAGGATGTCAAACCTCGTTCAAACCATTGAAGAAAAACTGACAACTACTCCTATATTACACAATCCTAACTGGTATTTTCCATTTTACATCTACACATATGCTTTGAATGATGCCATTGGTGTAGTTTTAGGACAAGAAGATGAAAATGGAGGAAAATTTGCTATTTACTTTATTAGAAAAAATTTAACTCCTATAGAAAGAAACTACACCAAAATGGAAAGAGAATTTTTGGAAGTTGTACAAGCTATCAAAAATTCCACCATTATATCATAGGTTATAAGGTGACTGTATACACAACTCACTTAGCCATCAAATATTTAGTGACTAGACTTGTTGTAAGTGGGAAAATAATTAGGTGGCTATTACTTCTCCAAGAATTTAATATAACCATCATAAATAAACCTAGTAAATTTAATGTAGTTGTTGACTTTTTATCCAGGATACATCATGAGGACAAAGAACATAAACAAATTAGAGATGAGTTTCCAGATGAACAATTGTTTTCCATATCCACTTATACACCTTGGTTTGTGGATGTAGCAAATTATTTGGCTACAACATAATTTCCATTAGAGTTTTTTGGAAGTTTGTTCGTGTTTGTTTGGAAGCATCCTTTCAATGATGCTATAGAAGTTAGTTTTTCTTTCTCTAGAATCATCCTTTCAAGGATGCTCTAGAAATCATCCACATTATCTCTGGAAGCATCCTTTCAATGACGCTCTGGAAAAATTGTTCTTGTTGTCTCTAGGATCATTTCTTTGTACAATGTTTTAGAGTCATTTATAATAAATGCAACATCTTCAAAATGGTATTTAGATGATGTACTTTTAGAGTTTTTGCCACCTCCATAAAATAAAATACATTTTTTGCATAAAGTACACATCACACGTCACACATCAAGTATAAGGGTATACATTGTAATGATTCTGACACATCACACGTTTGGTGGCATAGAAATTGTGATCAACGTTAGCAATAGTAATATAAATTTTGATCAATATCAACAATAGTAATAGATATGTACGTCATTATTAGGTAGGAAAATAATATTTTTTTTCATGTAATCATAATAATTTGCATGATAGTCCATAGCCAATAATAAATAACCACTTAGTAATAAAGGCACTCTTTCTTGACGGATAGAAAAGTAGGCAAAATAATTGCCACACGAATAACCATTATGAAAATATATGCAAATAACTAATGCTAAAATCTATTAAGTCACCATTATGTTGCTTATGTGTTTCAAATTTCCCAACCTACCTCCCTTGTTGCCTATTGAAACCATTTGTGTACAAAATTCTTTAAATTGTAATACAACATTTCCCCAGCACTAGCATCCCTCTTCTCCTTAGACAATCAAATAGGTTAGCATGGGAATTAAGAGAAAAGTAGAACCAGATTCCATTGACAAGTTGTTGGTAAACCAACTAGTAGAAAATGTCTTTGAGGCTGTTGGATGGTTGAGTTTTCTACAAAAGTTTGAGGGATATAATGTAGATTTAGTGGAAGAATTTGTACGTTATTTCTCTAACAACCACTCCATGGTCTAGAATCATTCTCTCAAGGATGGTCTAGAAATCATCCACATTATCTCTGGAAGCATCCTTTCAATGCCACTCCAAAAATTGTTCTTGTTGTCTCCAGGAGCATTTATTTGTACACAATGTTCTAGAGTCATTTATAATAAATGCAACGTCTTCAAAATGGCATTTAGATGTACTTTCAGAGTTTTTGCCACCTCCATAAAATAAAATACATTTTCTACACAAAGTGTACATCACATTTCACACATCAAGTACAAGGGTATACATTGTAATGATTATGACACATCACACATTTGGTGGCATAGAAATTGTGATCGACGTCAACAATAGTAATATAAATTTTGATCAATGTCAACAATAGTAATAGGTATGTACGTCATTCTTAAGTAGGAAAATAATTTTTTTTAATGTAATCATAATAATTTACATGATAGTCCATAGCCAATAATAAATAACCACTTAGTAATAATGGCACTCATTCTCAATGGATAGAAAAGTAGGCAAAATAATTGCTGCACGAATAACCATTATGAAAATATATGCAAATAATTAATGCTAAAATCCATTCAGTCACCATTATGTTGCTTGTGTGTTTCAAATTTCCCAACCTGCCTCCCTTATTACCTATTAAAACCATTTGTGTAGAAAATTCTTTAAATTGTAATACAACATTTTCCCAACACTAGCATCCCTCTTCTCCTTAGACAATCAAATAGGTTAGCATGGGAATTAAGAGAAAAGTAGAACTAGATTCCACTGACAAGTTGTTGGTAAACCAACTAGTAGAAAATGTCTTTGAGGCCATTGGATGGTTGAGTTTTGTATGAAATTTTGAGGGATATAATATAGATTTAGTGGAATAATTTGTACATAATTTCTCTGACAACCACTCCATGGTGTGTGGGTGAAAAATCAAGGTTAGTATCAAAATCCTTTCTCAATTATCTTGAATTCTTGCTGAATTCATTAATTTGTTTCATGAAAAACACCTTGCCTACCAAGAAATGATATACAAGTTTGCATAGGAAGGTGAACCCCTTCTATAAATCATAGAAGGAAAAAAAGGGGTTTAACAAAGGAATCAATAGAGACACCATTTCTAAACCTTGAAAGTCTGTAGTGCCATAGATAATGAGGTTTTTTACTTGTGAGGGGTAGTTTGACACAATTGTGGGCCCATCATTTTGAATGCTAACCCACTTGCGCTATGGGGTTGAGAATGTTAAAATAAAAATAAACTTACCTACTTACCTGTTTGAGTCTTTGAAAGTCATGATAGAAAAGTACAAGGGGGTTTGGACCCTTAAAACATCATGGACTCATTACCCTGCTATGTAAACATCATTTTTTTGAAGCATCATAAAATTGATAGGAAATGGTTAATTTTTTTTGTAAAAGATTGAAAATAAAAAGAAAGAACAAAAGTTAGAAAAAGGGAAAGCTTTTAGAGCTACAACCCTAGCTATAGAGGAGATAACTCTAGAAAAAGTAAAACAAGAAACTCTAGAGGTTCAAACCTCCCCAAAGGTGCAAGAAGTTCCAAAGAAAATAGCCCAATAACCAATTGAACCACCTAAGTTGTTGGTAAAACCTCCAAAAACTTCATTACCAGAGAAAAGTCCTGTTTCATAGGAGAAAATTGAAGTAATTGTTTCAAACACAGAAGAGGAAATAGAGACACCAGTGGCAAAAAGGAAAAGAACCAAATTAACACTCCAAAGGCCTCCTCCTCTTTGGAGGAGAAAATGCATAGCTATAGAAGCCACCTCTGGCACTGTTTATACCTCTATGCAAGAACAATAATAGGGTTTATAAGAACAAAGCACACATTTGTCAATAAAAACCCAAACAGAACACTCCATAGCTCTAAAATTTTTGGTTGAAAAATCCTCACAAGTGACAACATCCTGTCTAGAAGATATGACAATGGAACCCTCCACAGCTCCAGAAGTTATAGCTAAAAAGTTATCCTAGGTACCAACAACTTCTTTGGAAGTTGTAACAATAGAATTCCAAGAAAACCCTATAGAATCCGAGCAAGTACTTTCAAATGATACTTCTATTCCTTTGGACGATACTTCTATTGAAGATGTAACAATGGAATTCCAAGAAAATCCTATAAAAATAGGGCAAGTTCCTTTGGGAGATACTTATGTTCCTCCTAAAGATAATCCTATTCCTTTGGAGTTACATGAATCTCCAATCAACAAACCTCCAGAATAGAAAGATAATGTAGTTTTGGGGGAAGAAATACCCAGAAGCATAGATGAAAGTGAAATTCCTCTTCAAAGGAGTCAAACAAAAGGGAAGTCTCCACTATTAACTCTAGAAATGGATATGGGTAAAAGCAAAGAGGAAATTCAACAAGCAATTGAACTCTCTAAGACAAAAAAGACCATTTTTCAGCAAAAACAGGAGATAGAAAAATTAAAAGTAATCCTAGCAGAGAAAGATGAGCAAATCTTTTATTTTCAAGGACAAGTGAACAAATCACCAAAGGTATCGATAGAGCCAATGTAGGACACAGGGTTGTAGGAAATTTTGTTAGAAAAAGATAGGCAAATTGAGAACCTTACGAATAATTTGATAAATTCTCTAGTAGCTTTTTGAAAAAGAATCAAGAAAATCAAGTAGTAATGACAACCATCACTATCCAAGTTATTGACCTAGAAGACAAGCTACAAGAACTTAGGGAAAAACCACCAATGGAGGACAAAGAAATCTAGACTGAACCAATTGTTATGGAATGGTTTTAGGTGCACATTCCTATAATTCTCTAGACCTAGATAGCTCAAATTGTCATTTCCTTAGGCATGCAGGTTTTGAAAACAATAGGTTGAAGGCACAACTGGTAATTTTGTAGAGTAAGTATGACCAATTATATGAAACAAAATGGAGGCTTGTAAAATAGGGGAACCTATCCTTGTATGTAGGAAACCCTCAATAATGTATAGTATGTTTTTAAATGAGTAGGTATTTGTTAGTGTGAATAGGGGTATTTCATATCTAGTTTCATTATTTACTAGCTATTTATCCCTTGTTGTGTGAATAATTTATATTATTTAACTATTTATTAGTTAAATAATATTCACACACATATTCACATGTTAAGTTGACTTAGGAAGCATTCTAGTTGTTTCTAGATGTTGAGAGTTGTCTCTAGTTGTTGATAGTTGTCTTATCCTATAGTCGTCACATGTCATAGGATTAAGACACTTGTCACACGACTACAACATCTTAGCTCTTACCCTTGCCTTTATAAGCAAGGTATGCCATAGCATATTGTATGGTAGATAATGGGAGTGTAATCTTGTATTTGCATACATTCATAGGAATACAATTCATTCTTGTCATATTGATCTTCTCTTTTATTTGTGCTTTCCATTAGGCTTCCAGATCTTGGGTGGCTATCTCTATAGCCAAATCTTACAATATTGAGATGGAAATTGTCAAGAATTTCTTGTAACTTGCCACATGATCCAGGTGGTAAGGAATTTTTAGAAGCATACAAGATTGCTTCTCGAAAGTAGTAGAACTTGTTATTTTATTTTTCACACATAATATATTAGCTAAAAGACATACAGAGTTTTACATTAACCTTTTGTTGGGGAAGTACAATTAAGATCTTTCATGAGATCCACTCCAGATAGAACTAGGTAGCTTGGTAGAATAGAACAAAGGAGTATTACAAGGCTGAGAAAATTGTTGGGTTATTAATGAGGCATCAATACCATAAGCCACAAGCATTCATGCAAAATGTGAGAGGATAGTTTAGTATCCTGCACTAACATAAAAAATATACCAAAAATTTAAAACAATGCTACCTAGCTCTGCAAAGTGGCATCCCTTAGTTACCCAAAGATGCCTTTGTAGCCTATGAGGAAACATATAATTCCTTGCTTGTACATCTCAAGAGGTGAGAAATTATTTCTCCAGATAATCTAATGTGGTCTTTTTGAAGAGCCAAAGTAGTAGCAGAAATAATTCATCAAATGAGGGCAGAATGGGTTGGCATGAGATTTAGGCGTCCACTACTTCTTCATCTACTAGTGACTCTAGTGCATGTGCACGACGAACAGTTTGAGTGAGAATTCCAAAGATGGAAAAATAAGATAGAAATGGGCAAAGGTTTTGTCATTGACCTCAGGGAATTAGACTCCACAACACATCTGATATATGATAACAACCAGAAGTTTGAGGAGTTTTGCAAAAGGAGAGAAGTAGAGAGATAGCATCAAGTAGGGGAATCTTTACAACACATAGTAGGAGGAACTACACAATCTTAGGTGTGGGAGAGATTGATGAGGTGAAAATTAACCTCATCATATTTTGACTAAATTACCTTCCTTTACAAATCATGCTAGTATTAATATGATTATGTGATAAATTATTAGTTATCCTAACTTGAAATGATGTACATATTTTTTTCTTACTCTGCATCAAAAAGAATTTCAATGCTAACGATTTATGCTTGGAAATATTCATTTTTGTCAAAATGGGACACATTCAGCTCCGGGAGAGATTCTAAAGTAAGTGGAAAAGAATACTCTAGAGAAGAAGGAAAAGGATGCTTTGGAGTGTTGTGATGATGAAATATGTACATTCCAAAGGTATCTCCAAAATAATTAAGACAAGCTCCAAAAGAATTATGGCACCAAAAAAGGATCCACTATTCGTCACACTTATCCCCCAAATTTGCACACTTGTTCCTCTTTGTTTGTTAATGATTGCAGATATTTAGAGAACAAGATTCATAAATGTTTCAAAATCACTTTACATGAAATATTCCTAATAATAGGAATCAACTCTATCAGTTCCTAGATGTTAGCTTTGCAACATGAGAGAAAAACTCACCATAGTTAATTCCTTGCACCTGAGAATACCCATTCACAACCAATCTAGCCTTATATTTCTCAACACTGCCATCTATACCAAATTTCTTTTTGAACACCCATTTGCATCCAACAAGTTTTCATCCTTCAGGAAAAGGCATCAAGTACCAAGTATTATTCTTTTCCAAAGAAGCCATCTCCTCTTCCATGGCCTCCTAGGAACCTACATCTTTCATACCCATAGCCTCTTTCACAGTTCTAGACTCATTAGCGTTAGAAATCAAAGCAAAAATACAACTAGAATCATGCAATTAATAACCAAACCTATCAGGTTTCCACCTTATCCGTGTGGACCTCCTCACAGATTTAGGTTGAGGTTCTTCATCTTATTCTGAACTTTTAGAGCTACTAGAGCTTTCCTCATTATCAGGTCCAAGAGATGTTTTTGGTTCAACTTTCTTAGGGGTGGAAGGAAGATGAACCACATCCTCTTTCTTCTCTTTTTTATCTGGCTGCAATACAACAGGAGAAGGATTGATCTCTCTAAAGATCACACTTCTGCTATACAAAACTCTCTCAGCTATTAGATCCCAAAGCTTGTAACCTTTCACACCGATGCCATAACCGATGAAGATACACTTCATAGCCTTGTTCTCCAACTTAGACCTCTTCTCCTTAGGCACATGTGCATATGCCTCACAACCAAATACTTGAATGTGTCTCAATGAAGGATTTTTACTAGACCACACCTCCATAGGTGTCGTATCAATGAGCACTGATGTAGGAGACCTGTTAATCAGGTAATAAGTGGTAGCAATAGCTTCATCCTAGAACTTTTGTTCAAGGAAAGCTCCACTTAGTATACTCCTTTCCCTCTCCATCAATGTTCTATTCATCCTCTTTGTAACTCCATTCTACTAAGGGGTAGATGGAGTTGTCTTGTGCCTCTCAATCCCCTGTTCTTTATAGAACTTGTCAAAATCTGCTCAACAAAACTCACCACCATTGTCGGTCCTCATATACTTAATCTTTCTATCCTTTTGATTCTCTACAAGAGCTTTGAACTCTTTGAATATACTAAAGACTTCAGATTTGCTTCTAAGGAAATACACCCATGTCCTTCTACTGTAATCATCAATGAATGAAACAAAGTAAATAGATTTTGAAATTGAAGGAACATTAATAGGATCAAACACATTAGAATGAATTAAGTCCAACACCTCAAAAGGTTTGTGAGAACTAGAATAAAACCAAACATGGTTTTGTTTTCCATAAATGCAATGTTCGCAGAAATAAAACTTAAGGTTATAGTCATTCATACCCTCAACAATATTTTTATTTTTTAGGGTCCTCAAACCCTTTTCACCAATGTGACCAAGCCTTTGGTGCCATAACATTTTCTTCTCAACTAGAAGTTTCATCTCTTTAGAATGAGCACCCTTAGGTACCTAGAAAGCATGACCATCGGAAGTAGATGCAACAATCCTCTTCGTTGCTAGTTCCAATGGTGAGGATGAAGACTCTGAAGCTCTCTGCTTTGAAACAAAGGCACTATTGCACTGAACTACACATTCATCAAGATGAAATAGAGTTCCAATCCAAACACCTTTAGCCAACACCATAGATCCTCTAGTCATCTTGCATCCTCCATTCAAGAAAACATCCTGCACACCCACATCATTCAACTTAATTACTTAAAGGAGGTTCCGTGCCAACCGGGGATACGTAGAACACTATTGATCCCCTTCACTCATCCATTAGGAAATTGAATCAAGACTCTTCCATGGCCAACAATATTTAGGTGAGAATCATCACCCAAGTACACCTTTTCACCATCATATTCTTCATACTTCAAAAACCAACCTCGATGTGAGGTCATGTTAAAAGATGCACTAGAGTCAATAAGCTACATATCCTCAGATGCATGTGTTTCTAACGTAGTGGCAAACACTTCTCCTTCATCTTGAAATTCAACTTGTTAGAATCAAAATCATTGTTCTTCTTTTTCTTTTTCTCCTCCTTACACTCCTTGCGGAAGTGACCAGGTTTGCTGCAATTCCAATGCAGGGCCTTGGAATTTCTAGGAGACTTAGATCTCCCACAGAATTTGGATCTTCCTTCTTCTTATCCCTTTTATTTTCCTTCTCTTTAGATCTACCACAAACCAGAAGAGCCTCCTTAGCCAATTCAGAAGACTTTCTTCGCATCTCTTTAGACAACAATGAAGAAACCACTTCATCCATCTTGAAGGTGGTAGTGGTACTCCCAATGGCCACCAAAGGTGATCAGGCTTTGATACCAACTGAAAGGAAGTGAAGTATGTGGAAAACACTTCCTACACTAATCTACTGAGAAATAATTTATGCAAATTTTAACTTTTATAGTTACAAATTAAGATGCAAATTAATAGAAAGATAATAACAACATCCAAATGCAAAAATCACAACAAAAGATATACGTGGGGAAAACCCTTTCAGGTAAAAAACCCCACACTCCAAAGCCACCCAATATATTATTCAAGAATCAAGAAGATTACAATATACTTGCATCTAGAAAGCTTTCATATGAGTATTAATAAACTAGAGATCTAGATGTAGCTCAACATATATATGACTCTTACACTCAACCTCCATCTCAAGCTCTTGATATATAGGAGATACAATATAGTAAGCCGTTAATGGTAATTACAAAACCATGAGCCAAAACCACCCAAAAGTGGCACCCAAATTATATCTAATCAAGGATGCCTTGTGATATTCCAAATCACACACCAACACATGTAACTCTCCCCTTTACAACTCTTTTAAGTGTCCAACATGTTTTCACATTTCCAAAAAATAGGAGGTCCAACTTCTGAAGGCCATAACTTTTGACCAGGGTGTCTGATTGACAAATTGTTTGATGTGTCGAAAAGCTCGTGAAGAGATCTATCAAGATATAACTCACTTTTATGGTTACAACAACTTTTAGGGCATTTAGGGACATCCAAGTGCATCAAAACTAAGTTTAAATTTTTTTCCACTGTTTCAAAAAAAATAGAAACTTTAATATCTCACAATTCAGGTATGATCCTAAGTCGAAACTCACCTGAGATGTTTACTTAGAAGTTTTGCACCTTTTGGGAAAAATTTGGGTCCATCTGAGGTCAAATGTAGAGTTACTAAAAATAGTAAGTCCCGCCAGTTTTAGCCCTTTTGGAAACTTTGAAAGTTCTAGACCATTCTTCAAAATAAAGGGTATTCGAAAAGACCAAAACTGGGAAGAATAGTAACCTTTTGTGGTTGCAAGGTTTAGACACTTTTCCTAACAATCTAAGCCTTCCACTTTGGAGAAACCTCTTGCAACTAATCTAGCTTTAAATTTTCTAACCTCATTATTGGTATTGAACTTAGTTTTATATAACCATTTACATGAGACTAGTTTATTTCCAAGGGATAAAGGTACGAGCTCCCAAGTTTGATTTGCAAATAAAGTGTTATATTCATATTGCATATTAGCCTTTTCCCAATGAGGTTGATTTTTATCTTGAGCATAACTTTGTAGATCATTTGCATCCATAATTTTAGACATTAAAGCATAATTGCAATAGTTTTCTTTTCTAGCCTTATATTTATTCATTCTAGTTAAGATATCATCACTTTCTTGAACAATTTTTTAAAATCATTTAGGCATATGTTTAGATGTAGGAGTATCAACACTTGAGGAAGAATCATCATGAGAATGTTCATCATGTTCACTATCACTTTGGCTAAGAGATGTATTAGGAGGATTCAAAGAAGAAGGATTATCCTTAATAACAAGAACTTTGGTTTGAGAAGATTCATTGTTAATAACTTTAGAACAATCATGAACACCATTTTTAGCAATGCATAGATCTCTAGCAACTTTAACTTTATTAGTGATAGGATTATAAACTCTATAAGCTTTAGATTGTTCATCATATCCAACAAAAATATGAGAAGAATATTTAGATTCTAATTTGTGTCTTTTTTTAGATTTATGAACAAAAGCAATTGAGCTAAAGATTCTGAAGTGCTTAAGATTAGGTTTCTTACTGGACCAAGCCTCTTCTGGAGTGATATCCTTTAAGGCTTTGGTATGAGTTCTATTAATAATATAAGTAGCACAAAGCATTGCTTTAGCCAAATATTTATAAGACTTGTTCTTAGCATTTGACATACATCTAATCATTTCAACAATAGTTCTATGCTTCCTTTCTGCTACACCTTTTTTTTGAGGTGTATAGAGATTGGTTAGCTCATGTTTAATACCAAATGACTTTAAATAAAAATTAAAAGCATTATTCACATATTTTGTACCATTACCAGTCCTAAGGATTTTAAGTTTAAAACCTGACTACCTTTCAATAAATATATGAAACTCAACAAAAGTATCAAGAACTTGATCCTTGTTTCTAATAAAATAGATCCAAGTTCTTGAATAATCATCAACAAAGGTAAGAGCATACCTTGATCCTTGGATGGATTCATTTTCCATGGGTCCAAAAAGGTCACTATGTACGAGGTGCAACTTGTGATGTGCCCTCTATGCTTGACCATGAGGAAAGGACTCCCTATGCATCTTACCACTCATGCATCATGTGCATACAATTTTAGATGGAATAATACTAGGCAATCCTTCTACCATATTGTATTTTTGTACCAAGGCAATATTGTTAGCATTGATATGACCAAGTCTTTCATGCCAAACATTAAAATCACTGGTAGATAGTAAAGAATATTTAGAAGTAGAAAACTCATAAAATTTGAATAAATTATCATCATCTAATGTAGCATTAGCAATGGCTTTATTTGTTTTATTTGGATCAATCACATAGTAGATATCTTTATAAAATTCTATTTTATAATATTGCCAAAGCTTAGCTATAGAAAGCAAATTAGTTTTTAATTTAGGAACATATAAAACATCATGTAACTTACCATTAGGCACATTCACATCTCCAATTGCTTCTGCTTTACAACTATAATCATTAGCAAGTTGAGGTGGAACATTAGTCTTGTCAGGTTGCATTGATTAAAATATCTCTTTATGAGAAGTAACATGTTGATAGGCACTTGAATCAATAATCTATTCAAGAGGTTTTGAAGCATTATAACCACAAGTAAAAGCACACCTAGATTGATTGGCATTATTATTAATCTTATTATTTTGATGATTATTGTGTTGATTTTTCCTCATGGGCTATTTATGTTTATTATCATTTTGTTTCTTATAACAAGTGTTAGGCCAATGACCATCTTTATCACAATAATTATAATGAGGCCTCTTATAAGAGTTATTCTTGCTAGTATTATTACTACTATTTTGATGAGATTTAGGATTATAACATTGTTTATTATGAGGTTTAAAATTTTGTTTATGATTTTTAGACATAAAACCATGCTCAATATTTTTAAGATTACCAAATTGAATCAATTTAGCCTCTTCTTACCTTAATAAATTTTGAAAAATATCATAAGTTAGTTGACTAGCTAATGTAGGAATAGCTAATTGAGCATGAATATTTGTAATTGCTGAAATTGTCTAGGTAGACATTTTTTTAAGAATAGTATGAATTAATCTAAAAGATTCAAGCTTAACTCCTAAATCAGTTAATTGACTATTAAGAGAATCAATTTTAAAAGAAATTCATCCATACTTTTGAAATCAGTATACCTTAAATCTTCAAGTTGATCTTGAAGTTAAATCTTCCTGGAATTATTAGAACAATCATAAATATTTTTGAGGATAGCCCAAGATTCATAGGCTTTCGTGCATGCCCCTATATGAACATAAAGTTTAGGTGACATTGAAATGCCTATAAGACCAAGGGCCTCATCATTCTGGATCTTGTATTTGTCTTGAGCATCCTGGGGTGCAGATGAATCTGGTTTTGATTTAGGATTTGTAGCAACTTCCAAAAGATGTTTAAATCAAAAAATAAAACTGATATGTGTTTTCCAAGAATGATAATTAGAAGAATTTAATTTAATTTCTAGAATTAAAGTAGACATTATTGCAAATGAAAACAAATATAATTAAAATATTAAATATGAAACCCCTTCGTTAATAAAATTTTAAGGGAAAATTAACTAACTTAAATATTAAATATTAAATTATACTATAATATTAACAAATAATAATTATAATAAATAATTAATAATTTAATTAAAAATAGTTTGACAACTACTTAACTAAAGCTTACATGAATGAAATATGGAATGAAAAAAATGTCAAAGTAGATTTTTCTAAATATAAGACTTGTATTTTGCATTAATATGGGTTGATTTTGTAGGTAAGTGGAGAGCGGATGGAGTGTAGAGGCAAAGGAGGAACACGTTCCAGAGGCTGAAAGAAGGAAAATAAATTAGGGCCTCTATTTTTATATAAAACTAAATTCCACATAGATTGAATGTAGGAAGGATTAGATTTTTCACCAGTGTTTGTTTTTGAATTGTAATGGGGTTAGATTTTTGTTTTTATTAAAAAAATTAAAAAAATTTGAAAAGGGGGCAGGGGCCTAAGGCCACACCCTCACTACCCACGAGAGGGCATTGGACCCAAGAAGGTCCATAGCCTTGAAAAGGCTGCAACCTTTTAGTGGTGGTCACTTCCCTTGAATGGGGGCTCGAAGGCTATGAAGCCCCCAAAAAATTTCTTTTTTTTTAAAGTTTTAAAAAACTAATAATTTAAATTTAAATTATTACTTTTTTTGCAAAAAACTCTTAGAAATAAACTAACATTTATTCAATTATCCCAGATATTGTTTGGTAGAAAAAAAATGTACAAGGTACAAGTAGGCAAATATGGAATAAGGAAGATTACTGTATATTGACTTATTCCTTTGTATGAAGCATAGGGAACACACCTACAAGATTAATTTTGTGCAAATTTATCTTGAATAGACGAGATTTATTTTATTTTAATATACAAGGAAAAAGAAGGAAATTTATACTAAAAAAACTTGTTCCTTGCAAAAAAATTTAGCTCTTCTCTCAAATTTGCAATACAAAGTCTCTAATGATGAATACTACTCAAGAAATGGTAAACCTTCAACAATATAACTCAAAGCAAGATTAGTGTAACCTGCTTTGTTGCCATGATAGGAAAAGTTAAATGAAATAAATGAAAGTACTAATCAAGAATGCAGAGTATTGTTTGAAGGAAAAATATTACCATCTAAAGAAACAAAATAGAAGCATGCACCAGAAGATCCGAGAGAAGACAAGAATTTGTAAGGGGGAAAAAGTAAAGAAAAAACCCCCAATATTATGAAGATGGCATAAAGCCTAAGAATAATACAATAGAGAGAGAGATATGTCAAATAGAATATATGGAAGAAATAGATAAGTGCCTCATTAAATAGAGGTGGAGAAGGAGTTGCATAAGTAACTCACGTGTTCTATGCATGCCACCTTTCATTCTATGTGTGTGCAAGGTGTCATAATCCTCATAACCTGGAGGAGACTACAACTAAGCCTTAAATATTCCTCCAAGGAGTTACATCCCTAAGTAAATATAAAAATACAAATAGTAAATAATCTTCACATAAGTAAAGATTAATTTCTAACAATAAAAGTGATATTTTTTTAATGACTCATTCTAGATATGTACTCTCAACACCATCCAAATCCAATTGTGCATGTTGATAACACACATGCACCATAATAGTGACCTTCTCTAAATAATAATACCGTGTTTGAATATCCTTTTGATGGGTAAAAGAGTAATTTTCTAGAAAGTCCCCTACTAATAAAACTATTCCAAGAGGGAAAGCATCTCTCAACAACTAAAATTAATTTTCTCAAGCCACTTAGAAAAAAATGCATGATGTATGTATGGTTGTATCAATTTACAAAAAAAATTCATAAATGTTCCAATAGGTAGTTCCTCTTCTACGTAATCTAACCTTGTGGATTCTTTCTCAAATTTTGTTTTAGACTATATGTTCTTGTAATTCTTGCAATTTACCATCTTCGTCATGTTAGTATCTTCATTTCTCAAAGGAATTTTAGCCAAATCTCCACATGTTTCACAAAGCCCTTTTATGCATTTCATTGGACCATTTGCATCATCATTAGATTTATCACATAAAATGGACGCTATGAACTCACTTACTTGTTTAGGTGGTGTGTTTTGAACACCATCACTTTCTTCTCCGATCTTTTGAAACACCTGAAAGTAAAGATCAAATTCAATATGATATCAACAAAAACAAGTTTCAAAAACTTTGTTTGCCTTCACATAATGTGGCCTTAACATTTCAAACATTGTTTGCCCAATCTTTATATAAGGATTTGCATCAAAAACATCACATACATCTCATGTTGTGTTATGTCTAACCAATATTTTGTATGTAGTTCATAACTATTTGGCCCAATCTAGTGTTTGAGAATATCTCTACTATTTGATGAAGAGCAGGTATGATTGTGCCAAAAATCTGAGATCAACTTCGTAACACCATCTTCAATCTTGTCAGAATGAGGAGCCCTACACATAATTTCCCAATTGTCGTCTACGGTACTATCATCCAAACCCTTTCTGCTTTTCACATATCTTGTTAGTGTCTTTCTACTTAAGCCAATTTCACTTAAAAATGAAGAGATCTAACATTTTCTTGACATTTGTGCACTTACAATAGATGTCAACATTTTTCTTCTTGAACTGCTCTTACCAGTTGATTGAGACTTTTTGCCAATGAGAGTCAAACCTTTCGTCACATTTTGAACAATGTCTTTTTATATGTGTCCTCTCCTCTTTTTTGTGAAATCTAAACCCAACAATTGTAATGTCTCTTTTATCTCATCATGAAGAAGCATACTTGATAATATTTGGGCTTGACCAAGTGTGTCATAATGATTGAAATACTTATCAAGTATTTCTTTTGAAGTTCTACTCAACGACCTCTTAGTAACATGAGCAAGTTGTCCAACATAAAATTTCAATTTCTCTACATCCATTTCAAGTAAATGATCTATATTTCTATATGAAATTTTTCTCTTAACCTCATTAATTATATTCATATAAATATCTATGGAAGGAAGTGATCCCAACCCCTCTCCAACATCAGAATTTGTTTGGGCCTCCTCCCTAACATCAATGTTGTGTGGTCAGACCTCCTCCCTAACATCAACTATATGTGGTTGGGCCTCCTCTGCTACAATATCTAAATTAGATTTGATTTCTACTCCAGTTTGCATATGTTGAGCCCCTACTTATATCATATAAGAGAAAGAAGATTTTAGAATTTATTTACGGGACATGGATATATATAAACTCATTTTCAATAAACTAGATGTGTAAGTTTTAAAATAAGAAATTTTAGTATTATATATTATAATATTAAATATAAGCTTACATGTACATAGCATTGTTTTTCCATTTAGAGCTCAAATTACTATAAAATTGAACACATGTACATAAAATTCTAACATTATTGCCCTTATGTTCTATCTATATATACAAACAAGTGCAACATTACAATGGTAGCTCATAAATTAGGCACACAAAGATAGTTTGAGGTGAATCAAGCATATATCATTTTAAATTATTTACTATAACATACACTTGATTGAATCCAAGAATTTTGGTGCCCATGATGTGGGAAAGAAATTTAACTTGAAACTCTATGAATATATGAAATATTGTACTTGTCCATGTGCATATATGAAAGTTGAATGTAGGATACATATGCATTCTAATAGATATTTCTACTAAATTAAAATTAAATCTAATTTCTAGTATTCGTGTGATTTCTAGGATTAAATTATAGAACTATACATTACAAACATCTCTAAGAGAACTTCAGAAATCATCACTTGTATGCACAATTTTTTAAACAATTAACAATTTTGAGAAGATTTGTAGGAGTTTTATCACAAAATTTAAGTAACGAGATTTTCTATCTCAATAAATAGAGAACAAAGATTTGTACATGTATAAACTAGATATTGAGCTCCTACTCTTTCCATTCCTATGCAACAACACATTATTTAAGGGTCCATATTGAAATATCATGTTATTTGGTCTGTTGGCAACTTGTCAAACATCATTGATGAAGACATTGCTGGTATGATTGATTGACTAAGCATGATATTGTTTGAATGGTGTTGTCCTTGATGGCAATAAGGTCTCAATAAGAATGTAGCAAGGATTGATCAAGATATGAAGACTGTGGCTGAAAAATGGGTTGTGAGGCTATAGTAATGTCTCTACAAGATATTCTGATCCTCATGAAGTCATGTGTACAAAGAGTTCTGGTCTGGCAAAGAGACTTAACCATTTTGGCTAAGTGTTGGTAGATTACAGAGATAACTGCAGAGCTAGAGTGTTTTGGTTTGCATTTCTTTGGTAATAGATATTTCTTCTTGCAATTTTAAGGTGTTGTAAATACATGATTTAAGTCTCTAATTCCAAAGTCTCAAAGTCTGAAGACCTCCGGTAAGGTAGTTATGAGTACTTAAGTATCACTACAGGCATTGATAGTGACAGAGTCTAAGTTCTGGTACTCCGCATTTCACCACATGCTAATATTTTGTTCCGTGGTTTTGAAGTTAAGTTTTTGGATGCTTAAGGAGTCTTGGTTATGAGTTTAAGCAAGTTTTGTGGTCCACATTGCAAGTTGGGTTTTGACAGTTGATATGAGCCTGTGATAGTTAGTTTGTGAAGCTGACCTAATACTATAATCTTTATCTAGAAGATTCTATTAATTAGAATCATATCCTAAGTGGTTCTATAGTTTGAGCCAACATAAAAGAATGTATTCCAAATGTTGGTTTGGTTTGTAAAGTCTTTTCGTAAATGCATTAAGGCTAACAAGCTACACTTTGTATAACTACACATTTCATACTTGCATGCCGACCTATTTTGAAGATAGTATGTGTTGTGGATATATATATGAGACTCATTTTGGTGTTTGATGTGAAGATGAATATGTGGTGTGACACGTAAGAAGTTTTGTGATCGGATAAGTGCAAAAGTGTTTTGGAAGAAGAGATCTAAGTTTCATGCAGAGCAGAGCAATGTGACAGAGCAGTTCAAGATGAAGAGTTTTGAGACAATATTTTAAGCCTCATTGGAACTATATTCCATGCATTTGTAGATGCAATTGTAATAGTTCATTCGTGGCAGTGAGCCATCCTTTCTCTATTCTATCTTCTTTGGCAGCGAGCCTATTACAGTGAGCATTCCTTTAGACAGTGAGCCCTATGGTAGTGAGCCTTTTGTAATCCGATATTGCTATCATAATATATGTGAGCTAACACTCACCATGGTTTTTCCCTTTTTGGGTTTTCCACGTAAAAATCTTGGTGTTCATGTGTTATGGCTTGTGGTTGTACTTTCTATGCTTGATTTTCTTTACTATTGTTGAATGTGGTAAATGGATTAATGGTTTAATGAATGAATGGTTTAATAGAATACTAATTCACCCCCTCTCAGTAATCTAGGTGTTTAACAATTGGTATCAGAGCAAGATTCCTTGGAAGAAGTCTAACAGCTTGAGGAAAATCTTGGATGTTGAACACATGGTAGCTAGAAGGTATCCAACTCTGAAAGAAATTAATCCAACTAGAATTATAGAAGAAGAGTGCATGTTTATCAATAATGAAGAACTCAAAGATTCTCTTGAAGACCTTGAAAGGACTGAAGAAGAAAACTAGGATCTAAAGGAAAATGTCAAGGAAGCATATGAGTGCATCAGGAAGTTGAGGGAACAAGTCAAGAAATTCAAAGAAAAGCATAAGGAGATTAATGAACAATTGAGATCAGAAAATGAAACCTTGAATGATCTGAAAATGTAAGTTGAAGAAAAGGTAAAAGAAGAAGAACATCTAAATCTAATGGTGAAAGACAAATTGGAAGAATGTGCAAAGTTTGAAAAAGAAGTTGTGAACCTAAAGTTAGATTTGGAGAAGGCAAAAAGCTATGAAGAAAAGTTCAAGAATAGTTCTACAAAACTTGATGAGATGATTGCTAATCAAAAGAGCCCTGATGAAAGAAGGCTTGGGATTTGAGAAAGGTGAAAGATCCAAATTAGGTCAAGTAGTGAATACTAAGAACAAAAAGGACAAAGGCAAGCAAATCTGGAATCAAAGGAATGGACCTAGAAGACCACTGATCATGAAACCAAATGCTCAAAGGTACCCATCTTTCAATGGTTATTGTAATTCATGTCATAAGTTCAGCCATAAGGCTATTCAATATAGGAGTAGAATGAATTAAAATGTTCCATCTTTCTCTGATAAGTGTTTTACATGCAAGAGAGTTGGTCATAGAGCTAGTGAATGTAGAAGTCAGATAAGAAATGGCTATAACAATGGAAGGAATACTCAATCTTTCAAAGGTAACTACTTTATATGTAAGAGAGTTGGTCATAGAACTAGTGAATATAGAAATAAGATAAGGAATGACTATAACAATGGAAGGAATGCTAAATATTTCAGTGGTAACCACTTTACATGAAATAGATTTGGACATAAGGCTAACCAATGCAAATCCAGAATGAGTGGAAAGAACAATAGTCAGAGGAATGTTGTGTGCTACGAGTGCAATAAGCTTGGACATATTGCAAGGTTCTTCAAAAGAAAGAACTTGAAGAAGGATAATCCAATAGAAAAGAAGAAACTAGTGCAAAATGTTGATCTGACATAAATCAAGAAGGAGATGAACAAGATATAGATCAAGAATGATGTTAATGAAGTCAAGAATGAGTCTATGATAGCCTCTAATGTAGAAACTTCCTTTAGGAAGTGAATTGACAACTCTGCCTCAAGGGGAGCTTCAATGAAAAATCTTGTTTCCCCAGCTAGAGAAGTGGTGCTGACATCTAGCATGAAGATATGAGTTGAAGAATAGTATGTCTGATCTTTTGAAGAAAATTCTGGTAGAAAAGAGTCTAATGTGGAAGATTGCGGAACAATTTGTATCAACTGTGAGTTGCAGAGGAAGTGTTAACAAATTTTTGGAAACAAAGCATTTATGATGACTTAGGTTTTGATAAAAAAATAAGGAGTTGAAAGATAAGATAGATGATTTGGAAGCACATTTGATCAAAATTTCCCAGACTTATGATCCTTTAAAGAATACTATGGGAAATCAGAGGGTAGAAATTGAAACCATACATTCCACAATAAATAAATTGTAGAGTAAAAAAGAAACTGTCAGAAACAGAATGAGTCAACTTAGAGAAATTGTCAACTTTAAGATAGCATCTATAATAATGCTTGTAACAGAAGCAGATAAAATAAGACAAATTACTAAAGTCCATGCTACTGTTGATAAAGCAAAAGAGTTGGTATCCCAAATTAATGGGCACATACAAATTTTCAGAAATGCTAAGGCAAGATGGGATGAGGATGCTGTACAATTGAAGAACATCTATAAGGACATTTTCCCAAAAACTTAATAAGTTTTTGATTCTTGTATATATGGTTAATAGAAAGAATTTTTGAATTTTTTAAGCAGATGAAATCTGTACATACTCTTGTATCATAGAACTTTGCCATTGATGTCAAATGGGGAGAGAAGCATGTGAAAAACACAAAAGGAGAGAATAATTGACATGAAAAAGTTAATCACTTGGGAGAGAAGCATGTGAAAACGTATAAGCAATTAGGGGGGGAAGTGTGTAAAAAGTAAGGGGGAGATAGAACTTGGTTTTTCACATCTTGTATTGCCATCAATGCCAAAGGGGAGTTTGTTGGCAACTTTGAAAACATCATTGATGAAGACATTACTGGATGAAGACACTGCTGGTATGACTATGATTGACTAAGCATGATGTTTGAATGGTGTTGTCATTGATGGAAACAAGGTCTTAGCAAGAATGCAACAAGGATTGATCAAGATATGAAGATTGTGGCTAGAAAATGGGTTGTGAGGTTATATTAATTTCTCTATAGGATATTTTGATCCTCATGAAGTCATGTGTACAAAGAGTTCTGGTCCGCAAAAGAGACTTAACCATTTTGGCTAAGTGTTGGCAGATTACAGAGATGACTACAGAGCTATTGTATTTTGGTCCGCATTTCTTCGGTAATGGATATTTCTTCTTGTAGTTTTAAGGTGTTGTAAATACACAATTTAAGTCTCTAATTCTAAAGTCTCAAATTTTGAAGACCTCCGATAAGGTAATTATGAGTACTTAAGTATCATTACAGGCATTAACAGTGTTTGACAGTGATAGAGTCTAAGTTCTGGTACTCCGCATTTCACCGCATGCTAATATTTTGTTCTATGGTTTTGAAGTTAAGTTTTGGGATGCCTAAGAAGTCTTGGTTATGAGTTTGAGCAAGTTTTGTGGTCCGCACTGCAAGTTGGGTTCTGACAGTTGATTTGAGCCTGTAATAGTTTGTGAAGCTGACCTGATACTATAATCTTTGTATGGAAGAATCTATTGATTAGAATCATATCCTAAGTGCTTCTATAGTTTGAGCCAACATAAAATAATGTATTCAAAATGTTGGTTTAGTTTGCAAAGTCTTTTCATAAATGTATTAAGGCCGACAAACTACACTTTGCATAACTACACATTTCATACCTGCATGCTGACCTATTTTGAAGATAGTATGTGTTGTAGATATATATATATGAGATTCATTTTGGTGTTTGATGTGAAGATGAATATGTGGTGTGAAAAATAAAAAGCTTTGTGAACGGATAAGTGCGACAAGTGTTTTAGAAGAAGAGATCTAAGTTTCATGCAGATTAGAGTAGTGTGATAGAGCAGTTCAAGATGAAGAGTTTTGAGACATTATTTTGAGCCTCATTGGAACTGTATTCCATGCATTTGTAGATGCAATTGTAACAGTTCATTCTTGGCAGTGAGCCATCCTTTCTCTATTCTATCTTATTTGGCAGTGAGCATTTCTTTGGACAGTGAGTCCTCAGGTAGTGAGCCTTTTGTAATCCAGTATTGCTATCATAATATATTATGAGCTAACACTCATCGTGGCTTTTCCCTTTTTTGGGTTTTCCACATAAAAATCCTGGTGTTCATGTGTTATGGCTCATGGTTGTACTTTCTGTGCTTGATTTGCTTTACTATTGTTGAATGTGGCAAATGGATTAATGGTTTAATGAATGAACAATTTAATAGAATACTGATTCACCCCCCTCTCAGTATTCTAGGTGTTCAACATGGTCATATGTACATAATAATGGAATACAATAAGCCTTTTAAGATCCACATGATACTCACCAAAACTATAATAAATAAAGTCTAATGGACCCCAATCATCTTCTTGTTAAGACATTATGATGATCTTGACTAGGGGTTCATTTTGTGTAACACAATTGTTAGACATGTATTAATCAAGTACATGGTAACTATGTCAAATACTAGATAATGAATATATTAGATTAGATATTGAATACACAAAATTTGATATTTATGCTTTGAAGTGTGAAATTGACCTAGGGAAATTTGGAAGCATTATTTGTTGACCTTAAATCTAGAGCATTGCTTAAATGGACCATTGACCATTCCAGTGAGCTCACAAGATCAATATCAGGTTGAGAAAGAACATTAGACACATTTTAACACAAGGGGACATTATTTCTTGAACAATTCCACTTAGTCATGCACTTGTATATAGATTTATAACAACAACAACAAATATGATGCTAGTATCCCATTGGGATATCAATAACATTAGTTGATGGAGGAAGGGTTACACACTTAGGGCATGACAACAAAATTTTGATAATTAGTGTCAAACAATATCATGTGGAGGCCCTACTAATAACTAGCCATATAGATGAGGATGAAAAATTCTAGTTAGGTCATATTAGGCACCGTTATGGTGTGTAGTGCCCCTCATTTTGCTTTTTGTCAGACTGATAGCTATTCTACTAGGACTAGACATTATGACATGTTATTGAGACTCATTGTATGATGTTAGTTGATGATGTTGGAAAGAGACATAGTGTAGCCTCATGGTTGTTGTCATTGATGGCAACAAAGTTTATCCCACCCATCCGCAGGACATGGTGTGCCTATACCGGAAGTCAGATTGAAGAGTGTTGTGGCCCAGTAAGCAAGAACAGAGCATGCAGCTAGGTCTGACAATCAGGTTCGGATCTCTTAGAGGGAGTATCTCAAAAAAATACAGACTTAGGGAAGTCAAGAGGAGTACCATGACTAACAGATTCTAGAGATTGAGCCTCTGGTGCTGAAAGAGTGAAGAGATATGAGCACCTAAGTATTGGGTTCCTGTTTGGCAGAGTTGACTAAGGAAGAACTGACCGGCAAAGCATCAGACCTTAATCCGGATGAGTTATTGATGGTGATCAAGTTTCTTGAGGTATCATTCATGATTGGCTGAAATCATTGATGACTTCTATAAGCATCTCTTTGATACGCATCACTTGGTAAGCAAGGATTCAGCCAACAGACTAGAGTTTGGAAATATTTTGAGTTTTCCGGATGCCGACTAGAAAGTGGATGAAATCCCTGGTGCGGATATATATACAAGATGGATTTGGATGCAAAGGTGTGTGTGGTGGATATGGTAGTGCAAAGAAAAGTAGAGAATAGTGTGGAAGCAGTAATACAGGTCCGGTATGTGACAGGACAGCAACACTAAAGAAGAGGAAGAATGAAGTGCACAGTAGATCAATGTATTAAACCTAATTGGAACTGAACCTTAGCATATGTGGATGCTTCTCATTAGTTCAAGTACCTAGTTACTTTTCTTTGTATTTTGTAGGTAGTGAGCCTCTTGTGAGTAGTGTGCCCGGGTAGTGAGCCCTAATTGGCAAGTGCCATTTTGTACTACCTTATTCTTTTAACAGAGAATAAAATCTTGGGTTAGTCACCCCGTGGTTTTTCCCTTAATAGGGTTTTCCACATCAAAATCATTGTGTTATGTGTATTAAGTTAATTCTGGCTTTCATGGTTATGCATGCTTATTTAATTTGAAGAACATAAAGTTAAATTAATTAAGATAACTGATTCACCCCCCCTCTCAGTTATCAACAATTAGTATCAGAAGTAAGTTCCTCCAAACAGAGCCTAACAACTTGAGGAAGATATGGGAATTCCAATGGATGTGTATGGTATGAGGGAACAACTTTAGTCTGCCCTAGATGATCTTGAGCAATCTCACTCCGAAGTCAATGAATTAAAGGAAAGACTCAAACAAGCTGATGATTTCATAAATGAACTAAAAGGGAAACTGAGTATCTCTATGAAAAAGAGAAAGGAGCTACTTCAATAGTTAGCAAGTCAAAGTGAAGCCAATAATACTGATGAAGATCTGAATGAGAAGAACAAGTTATGTGAGAAACTATCAAAAGAGGTCATTATGGTAAGACATGAAATGGAATCAGGGGTTATGAAATTCACCCAAGAAATTGAAGAGAAAAGAAAACTTGAAGATAATTTAAAACAATCTCTCAAGGAGAAGTCAGAAGACTGCCACAACATGGATAGAATAATCAGGCATCTAGAATCTAATCTTGAAGAAGCTAGAGATAATGAAGAACAACTTGAGAATCAGATTGGCACTCTAAAAAGGGATCTTCAAACATCAAAGGAATATAAAGAGAAATGCAAGATAAGTTCTGCTCAGCTTGAAGTTCTTCTTGAAAGCCAGAAGAGGGTAGATGACAAGCAAGGATTGGGGCATGAGAAAGGTGAAAGCTCCAGATCCATGAACTCTAGATCAGAATATCCAAGGAACAGGCCTAGAAGACCTTCGGTAAGGCAACCAAATGCTCAAAGATATCCATCCTTCAATGGATACTACCATAATTGCAATAACTTTGGTCATAAAGCAAATCAGTGCAGAAGAAGAATGAATCAGACTAATTCATCCTTCTCTGGACAGTGTTTTAATTGCAAAAGGTATGGTCACAAATCTCATGAGTGTAGAAATATGCAAATGAACAATTCATTCAATGGTAGATGCTTTGCATGCAATAGAATGGGACATATGGCTAATCAATGTAGAACAAGAGGATATCAGTCAAATATGCAAAGAAATGGTGTTTGCTACAATTGCAATAGATCCGGTCATATTGCCAAATTCTATAGAAGTAAGAATCAGGACAAAAGGGGTCCAGTGCATCATAATCAAGACCAAGACAAAGGAAAAGGAAAAGTGAATGCGGATGAAATTCAAAGGGAGATGAACATGATTTGGGTGAAGAGGAGTATAGAAAATGTTGGGGATGGATCCGCACCAGAATCTGGTGCTGATATTCCTTCCAGAAACTAAATAGATGAGCTTTGGCTTAGGGGGAGTCACAAAGGAAAACTATTTCCCCTAGCCAGTCAATTGGTGCCTGAAATTGGCACGTGGAAAGTGGCGGATTGAAAGGCATCTCAGAGAAACATCTAAATAAGTTTTGGCAAAGATATGAAAGATCCGCAAGAAGTTTAGAAGAGGTTAATCTTCTAAAGATTGATCTGGTTTAACAATCATCCGGTAAGAAGCAGGTCTTTCACATTAGATCCAGTATGATTCAAAATTGAGGAATCTTGATCTGCGGATAGATCAAATGATTGAGGAAAGAAAGATAGATTGTCAATAATCACCAAGAATAACTCGAAGCATATCTCAATGATCTGAAAAAGATCTTTCTCAGAACAAGGAGAACAAGGCAACTAGAATGCCTTGAGTTGCGCATTTATTGCAATGTGAAATTAGGGTTTGCTTAGTGATAAAAGGGTTCATTTGGTCTTCATTTGAACATTTGCATTTGTGAAATAGATAAGAAGAGCTCTGCAAACAAGTTTGCCTCATCTCTCTCAAAAGATCAATCACAGAATTCAAATCAGCTGGTGATCTCTTTGGCTCATTCTGTGAACCCTAAAAGTGTAAAAGGTATTTTCCATTCTTGATCAAACTCTCTCTAAATCTTTAAGATGACTACTCTGAATGTTGTGAAGATTACTGATAGGCCGCGCCCTAAATTTAAGAAACATCCCTACAAATCTCTAGAAGTGGATCCCTTAGGAGCATTTTCCAGCATTCCACATGGGGTTTTGCATGTTGAAGACATTAGGGCATACATTCATGCGAACATTGAAGAATTTGGGGAATCCAGGTTGATGGATATCTACCACAAGGAACTGATAGATGATTCATTTGATCTCAAACCCCAATACAAGGTCAACAGGGATAAACATTTCAGTGAGTGCATCCATTTCCCTTATTTTGCTGAAGATGAATGGGTCCAGTATGTTTTGAGCAGAATGCATGACAACTTCATGTGGTTGAATAGGCCGTTTAAGATCACTAAGGATGCCCTTAGGATAGTAACTAGATTACACTCAATCGGTGGGATGCCTACTGTCAAATCTATCAAAAACCAAATTGTAAGTGAGGCTACCGGATCAAAATTTGATAAAAGAGCAATGACAATTGAGGATATCACAAATTTGGATATCAAGTTTGCATCAATGATAATTGGCTATAAGATATATCACTCTAGCAGGGAGAATTTAGTATTCAGAACTATTGTATATACTACTTATGAAATGTTAAGGAAGAATGTTGACTATGATCTCTGTGAGCTCCTTCTGAACCAACTTTTGGAAAATCTGTAGAAGATAAAGAAGGACAAGAAGAACTCCTTCAAATACGGTGGCTTGATACTCTATTTGTTCTTCTATTATATGAATGAGCTACTCGGATCTAGTGGCTGGATATGGCAAAATGATAGACTAGTTGCCATACAAATCAGGGATTATTTGCATGGACTTGGTGATGCCAAGGCACAAAACACAACACTCTGGGGCTACTTCAAGAACTTTCATAATATGATCCAAGCCAGAGAAAGAATCCCCAAATATCTAGTTGAAAAGTATAAGGATACAATTTGCTTTATGGTAGAAATTGATCAGTACCTAATGGAGGCAGTAGAGCCAAGGATAGTATGGATCATGCCAATGGGGTATGAAGTAGATGAGAAAATAGTAGAGATACATGTTCAACACATGCTTAGTCAACCCAAGGATCCTAAGGTAGAAAGGTTTGGAACCTTTGAAGAGTTGAGTGTGAAGATTCATGTGGAACTAAGACAACCAGAGATGAAGAGAAAAGTGAGAAAAGAAGTAGAGAATGTTGCCAAAAGGTATGGCATTTCAAAAGAGGCACTTGATACAAATAGAGAAAAGATGGAAAGGGCAGAAAAAGAAAAGGAAGAAGCAGAAAAAGAAAGTGCTTCGGTAGAAGCCCCCTCCTAGACCAGATCCTCTAAGAGCTCTGCACCTGCCACTACTAAGAGCTCAAAGGCATCAAAACTGGAAGCAAAATCATCTGGTAAAGGAGAAAAGAGAACAAAGACAAAGGGAACAAGGTCTTACATCAGTCAGAAGGATGATGAAGAGACAGAGACATATGAGGAAGTAAAGAAAATGAAGAAGAAGAAGAAAACAATCGGTGAATCCTCTACCAGTCTAGACAAGGAAGAAGAAAAGACAAATAAATGTGTTGAGAAGCCTACTCTTGATGATATCATCAAGGCAATCACTATGGATGGAAACCTGAAACCAATAATAGAATTCTATGATGATTGTAGTGAAGTTGACCAGAAGATCCTGCAAGATGCCACAATCAAGTATTTGAATATCTACAACAAAGCTTTCATTGAAATCATATCTCTAATTCCTAAAATCCTTGAGAAGGAACTTCAAATGAGAAAGAATAATGCCAAAGCAAAGGATATGGAGATCTGGGAATAGATAGCAATTCAGCTCTATCCTTCCATCACTCCTAAGCAAAAGAATATGATCTTCAAAGATTGCAAGGATGAGTTCTGGAGCAAAGCCAGAATGAATCAGCTTATGCTTGGAGAGACTGACAAGGTGGCAAAAGAAACAGAAGACATCCTCCGGAATGCATACAAAAGATTCAATATTCCTATTATAGAGGACTTAGGTGATGATCTCTCGGCCATGGATGACAAAGAAGAATCTACTGAGATAGTGGCAGAAGAGGAAAAGGAGACAAAGGAAGAGAAAGCTAAGGACTTAGATTCCTCTCCTCCTGAAGAGGAAGTTCATGAAGTAGAAGACACCTCTCTTCCGGATCCTCCTACATACTCCAAAATTGAAGGAGAAGAAAGAAAAGAAGAGAGCATCAGTCAAGAAGAACAAGTAAAGGAAAGAGAAGAAGGTCAAACAGAGAAGACCACAGATGACAGTGCTAAGGCTGCAGAAGGGGAGAAAACTCTGTCTCTGGCAAGAGACACAGAAGAAGAAGTCAAAGATTTCTTAACCAAAGAGATGATGGAATTTGATGAACCGAAACTACTTCAAGGACCATTCAATTTTGATTCCCTCTCCCCGGTTCAAACCATGAAGCTAGCATCCTTCACTCAAGCAAAGGCAAAAGAAAAACTTCTGAAGTCTCACATAGAAGACTGTGAGCTTATAGAAGTTGCATCTGGTGTATTGGAGAAGATCATGCCATCCTTCTAAAAGGACTCTTTGGCCTCCACATCTGGTAATCTAAAGTCTCTTGTTAATTTTGTTCATACGCATTTTGATTCCTTAGAGAAGTCAGCAGAAGAAAAGTTCTGGAAGGAGTTTTTGGGAAAGAGATTCTCTGAAGTATAAGGACTAATAACCAATGATAGGAGAGTTATGGCTATTAAAATAAAGAGCTTAGAAAATGCTCTTAAAGATGGCGGAGATATATATAAATTTTGTTTATCCTGGCCTAAAGTGACCAAGGACATTGAGAAGAAAGTAAAAGAGCAAGAGGATAAACTGTTAAGTTTATCTCAAAGTTTTGATCCTCTCTCCTCTTCCATTATTAATCAAGAGTGTCAGACTATTGCAGTCACAAATGAAATAAAGAAGCTTGAGAAGGAGAAGAAAAATAGAATAAATAGGTTAAGTGAACTTAGAGGGATCATTATCCCTAAGTTAGAGGCCATGCATGAGGCCCTAATTGATGCTCAGACAACAGCTCGGACCAGTGATTTGACAGACCTAAAAAGGGTAGAAGCTTTTTCATTCCTGTTGAGTGGTCACATCTCAATTTTGGATAGGATGAAGAAGAGTTGGGCGACAGAAGTGGTGCAGTTGAAAACCACTTTTGTAGATATAATTCAGTATATGTAAGTACAACATGTATATATGTTTTTGCGGCCAAGTATAGATTATTTTTTTTTGGGAAATTTTGGTGTGCGGACCCTACCCTTTGCCATTGATGTCAAAGGGGGAGTGAGGAGCAGTGAAAAATGTGGAATCCAACTAAGGGGGAGCTCCGGTGAAATGTTTATTAGAACAAAGCATCAGCTAAGGGGAAGTGTAGTGTGACACATAGTCATTTGTCACTAAGTGTTGCCATCAATGCCAAAGGGGGAGATTGTTGGCAAGAGACACAGTGTAGCCTCATGGTTGTTGTCATTGATGGCAACAAAGTTTATCCCACCCATCCGCAGGACATAGTGTGCCTATACCGGAAGTCAGATTGAAGAGTGTTGTGGTCTGGTAAGCAAGAACAGAGCATGCAGCTAGGTCCGACAATAAGGTCTGGATCTCTTAGAGGGAGTATCTCAGCAAAATGCAGACTCAAGGAAGTTAAGAGGAGTACCATGACTAACAGATTCTAGAGATTGAGCCTTCGGTGATGAAAGGGTGAAGAGATATGAGCACCTAAGTGTTGGGTTCCTGTTTGGCAGAGTTGACTAAGGAAGAACTGACCAACAGAGCATCAGACCTTAATCCGGATGAGTTATTGATGGTGATCAAGTTTCTTGAGGTATCATTCATGATTGGCCAACATGATTGATGACTTCTATAAGCATCTCTTTGATACGCATCACTTGGTAAGCAAGGATTTAGCCGACATACTAAAGTTTGAAAATATTCTGAGTTTTCCAGATGTTGACTAGAAAGTGGATGAAATCCCTGGTGTGGATATCTATACAAGATGGATTTGGATGCGAAGGTGTGTGTGGTGGATATGGTAGTGTGAAGAAAAGTAGAGAATAGTGTGGAAGCAGTAATACAGGTCCGGTATGTGATAGGACAACAACACTAAAGAAGAGGAATAATGAAGTGCAGTAGATCAGTGCATTGAACCTAACTAGAACTGAACCTTAGTATATGTGGATGCTTCTCATCAGTTCAAGTACCTAGTTACTTTTCTTTGTATCTTGTAGGCAGTGAGCCTCTTGTGAGCAGTGTGCTCAGGTAGTGAGCCCTAATTGGCAAGTGCCATTTTGTACTACCTTATTCTTTTAACAGAGAATAAAATTTTGGGTTAGTCACCCCGTGGTTTTTCCCTTAACAGGGTTTTCCACATCAAAATCATTGTGTTATGTGTATTAAGTTAATTCCTGCTTTCATGGTTATGCATGCTTATTTAATTTGAAGAACAAAAAGTTAAATTAATTAAGATAACTGATTCATCCCCCCTCTTAGTTATCAACAGATGATACCTAGTTGATGATAGACCTACTGCTATGATGACATTTGATGATGCTTTAATTATTGGTGTTTTATGTATTGACAGTTTTATGGACATACTAGATGTTGTGGATTAATTCTGAGCTTTATGTGTTATCTGATCATGGTTGTGATGCTATTATTGGTGATTACTCGTATTTGATCATTATGTAATTGATTGTTCTATCTTGTTTGTTAAGAAACTAAATGTTACGCATGATGTGTTTCTATGAAAGGAATAGTGTCACATTACTCATGTGTCAGTACCCTGCTACATTGCAATTTCCTTTCACAGTGTGTATGATTGTGTGATTATATATCTTTATGTTCGACCGTGTTGTTTGTTGTAGGTTGCAGGTATTAGGCATTGACTCCACTTGAATTAACAGGTTTAAGCATGCCTTAACCAATGGAAATTTGTTGAATGGAGTTAACATAAGGTCCCCTAGTTAGTCATCATCCTTGAAGAGGATGAGTATTCAGGTTGCACCTAGCTATTGTTGTCTGTATGGGCATGACAGATTATCAGTCATTGTTGTGGCCATGTCTTGCGATCATGCATAGAGGTCAGGTATTGTTCGACAATTGGATTTATCTAGTTTAGGATCATTTGATTAATGTTTTGGTTAATTGTTGCATTTAAATGAAACTAATAGGTTAAGAAGGCACTCTTGGTAAATAAATATAAATGCTTATAAATTGTAGTTTATGGAAAATATACTATAGTGAATCTAAGATCAGTAAATAATAATAATAAGGAGATAAATTAATATCTTAAGGTGGAATTATGAGTTGTTTATTAATTATAAACAATTTAATTGGTTTGTAATTGATAAAATTAATATGAAAAATAAAATACATAAACAAGTATATGTTTTGGCTCAAAGGCTATAAAAATAGAGTTATAAAAAACTATAATATTTAATAAAAAATATATATATATATATAGTAGATACTAAAATAAATAATATAAAAGCTATTTTGTAATGTTAAAATCTTAATAAATAACAAATTTCAAGAAAGTGAAGAAACAAAATTATTTTCATTCACGGGAATAGGGGTTGGAGAATTTGTGTGGAGCCTCCAAAAAAGGTGGAGGAAGGATCTAGATCTAGAAGAAAGGGGGAATTTCCTCTCTCTAAAGAGGAATTTTGTAGGATTGGTTGGGGGGAGGCTGGAGCTGCAGGATTGGATCTAGGAGCAACATCAACCCCATAGTCAGTCAAGCAATTGGAATCCAGGTTCCATTATTTTTTAAAAACTTTATCTCTAATCCTTCTGAATCTACATGTGGTGAAAATGTTTTGATTTATTTCTTCCCGTCGATTGTTTTGTTTGAGTTTTTGAGGTATTTCAATAAATCATTTATCACATACATGTTTTATTTTCTTCTTAGGCATTGGATCTGTAGGATAACTTGTCATTGTCACCTTCCAAACCATTTTTGCAATTATTTCATTTCAAGGTGTTTCATCTCCCTGAAGCATTTGCTAAACAACTGGCGTGCCTTGTGCATGCTTCTACAATTCACATACATGGCTAGCAGGGCCGTTGCAGCTATAATAGCTGAAAAATTTTCTCTATCCTTCAGGCTTTGATGAATGCCATACCCATTCCCAAGCTCCCATTTTGGAGCAGGCTAAAAAGATGCTGACAAGGTTGTAGATCTGGCATTACCTCCCAATTGCATTCGCTTAAAAGTTTTAATGGCCCTCTCAACAAATTCATTTTGTGCATATCCTGCAATCATCGCATTCCATGAGAAGATGTCTTCTTGAGGCGTCTATCAAGCAACCCAGATACTGTGCAAATGCATCAAGATCTGCATTCCTATTGCATTTCTGGCACCAAGAAAACCTATCCACACAATCGCTGGTTTATCTGGCATCATAATGACAAAGTTTAGGGTGTCTTCAAGATCGCCCAACATGGGAAAGAAGGTTAAACTTGCACACATAATGATCGATTGTAGGTGTAATGTAATAAGGTTACAAATATAATTAAAGTATATATAACTCTCGTCCATTAAACTAGCATGGCTGTGTGCGCCTATAAACCAACAAAGTTGCAATGTTAGGATGCGATCCAACATGCTTCTTTAATTCAAAAACTTTGAGAGCATCTTTGCAAATCCATTTTAAACATACCCTTCAATCCTTGCATTCCAAGAGATTGCATCTCTTTGATGCATTTTGATAGCTTTCACTTTTGCATACATATTTAGCTAGCAGTTATAACTACAACATCTGACTTTCATTCCTCTATCCTTTATTTTCTCAACATATGAAATATTTGATCAATTGTAGGTGAAATGCAATTAGGGTTACAAATGTGATTGAATTTTTCTGTTCCAGATCTGCCATTTAGGCACGCGCTGGCTGGATGCTAGCAAAAGGCCATTGGATTTGTCTTTAAACCTCCAAATTACATTTGCTTGAAATTCATTTTATGCATATCCTGCAATCATTGCATTCTATGGGATGATATCCTCTAAGGCATTCTATCAACAGTTCATGTTTTTTGTCCTTACTTTCAAATTTTGCATACATGTTTACTAGTGCAGTTGCAACGTCAACATCTGACAAATTCCTCTATCTTTCTTGCACCGATGGATGTCCAAAACCTTTTCCAAAGCTTCCATTTTGGCATGCATAGAGAGTATGTGGCCAAAGGTTGTGGAATTTAGCTTTACACCTGCTACTTTCATTTGCTTAAAAGCTTCATAGCCCCCTCAACAATTCCATTTTGTGTAGATCCTGCAAACATTGAAATCCATGAAAGGATGACACTTTGAGGTGTCTGTCAAACAAGAAGTATTTTGATAATGGAAAATAATTCTTGTTAACTTTGTATTGGATAATAGGACAATAATATTTTGTATTGCAATTTATTACAAAAGTCTCCATTGTCTCTAATGTATCTTTGCTTGTTGAGAGCCAACTACATTCGGGTTGAACGCAGGGTTCAATTTTATTTAAAATAACTTAACTTGAATATGTTGGAAAATCTATAAAAATGTATATATATGTAGATATGGATATGCTTGTTGTAGGAATAAAGGTATATATATATATATATATATATATATATATATATATATAAATCAAATATTATAGTTAAGTATGTGATTCAATTAGATTGAATTATTGAAATTTACTTGAATAGCTGATTAGTTAAATGCCCAAATAAATTATGAATTTAGAATAATGTTATTATTCATTATTATGTTAATTGTGGAGAAAACATTGATAATTGTAATTCTTATTATTGGAATGGTAAAGTTATCATGTAAGTTAATTTAATAGAATAATGAGTTATAATTGTTTTAAATATAAATGATGGGAGTATATTTATATAGATATGTCTATATTAATATATGCATATGTATGATTGAGTGTGTTGAATAAATTTAAAAATTAGATAGAAGGAGAAAGAAATCAGATTTATTTCTTTTACATAATGGGGGGAGTTATTCAAATAAATAAAGATGAAGATCTTTTAAAATAATGTTTCCTTTACTCTTACTTAATCAATGAGTTGATGGTATATACTGATTGGTTGATTGCGAGTGGAATTGCATAATGTAAGTGCACTTTGTGTAAGTTGGATCATTGGTCATAATAGGGCAATGTGTAAGTTGTCAAGGTTTAGTTTCTAGAGGCATAAGATATTATGTCTTGATTTCATGTATATTCTGTGTTGTAAATGCATCATGATGAGGTAATAATCTCCTTGAGGATGTGTTTTTTGTATTGATCATGTATTAGGTATAGCGTTGGATTTTGGAAATGGGGAGATATTAGTAATCGTAAGAGGAGTATGTTGTTATGGATTGCTTCACTTGGAAGCTATGGGCAATGTATTGTGAATTTGTCCTTGTGATTAAGTTGGTATGCAAGAAGGTTAATACCTTGCATTGTTCATCTATACTTGTTATGATGATAATTGCTTTGCTTGATGGATAGGGTCTTCTAGATGCAGGTAGGGGAGTGGCTTTCAATGTGGAGCTGGGGCCCAAAGTGGCTTACCAGGGCAACCCATTGAAGGTTGGTAACTAAGTGATAACCTAAAATGAATTAGGGGGAAAAGGGTAGTTGTTCACATTAAACAAGATAATTGGATACCTCACCCATGTCTGTAGTGCTTGTTCAGACTAAGGATGGGATGAGAAGGCATGGTTGGCATTTGTCTAGTGAGAGACTATCAGGGTAACCATAGATGGGGGCTGGCATCTAGTGAGAGACTGTCAGGGTAACCCATATTAGGACCATGCGATGACACTCTCCCTACTGCAGCCTAACATTCCCTAGTTGTGATCTCCCCATTTGTTGTGTGATTGGATCTAGAAGTGATGATTGAGTTGCTTGTGTTAATGACCTGTGTTGTTGGAGTCATGTGTAGTCTATGCTCCTAATAGTCTACTGTCTACCTAACTATTTGTTGTAGTGGGACCTTATTTTATCTCCTTACACAGGGGTAGACCTTAGGGTTCCACATGGTCAGGTGGATGTGCTTTTATCTCCATTGGTTTTTTTTCCCTTGTCGTTGTTCATGTGTGAGAAGGATGAATCTCATGTAGCAGATATCAGATTTTGTACCAGTTAAGGAGACAGCTACTTATGTGTATGTATTGGTTTTGTGTATCAGTCATATCATGTACTGTAATTTTGATGTATGCATTCCAATGTAATTAGAAAGGTGATAGTGTAAACATTGTATTGATGTACCCTCATGTAAGGGAAATTGTATATGTACTTGTAGTTCTATTTATATGATCTTGATGATTATTTATCTAATGTTATGATATGAAAATGTATGTGTTTATCCATTTAATGCAATAGATTTAGAATGAATTATTATTGTTAGTTAATTTATGATGTATGTTTAGATCTTGTTAATGGTTTGGTTAGTAATGTAGCCATGTAACCTTGGAGGATAATGCTTAGTTTAATATGTATAGATATGTTAAAAATTACTTTGTTATTTCTATCATTTAAAAGAAAAAATTGTCCTGTTTGTATAGCATAATTGTGTTGTTCTCTAAGGAGTTCTTTGGCAGGGCGTTACATCTAGTATTAGAGTGGACATTCTAACACTGGGTACTTTGGTTTTATATAAGCCCACTATGTTTTCCTAGTTGCTTAGTTTCTTGAGATTATGTTTTCCCCTTTTTGTCATCCTTGCCTAACAACCTGAGATTGTCCTTGAGTGGTGTTTGTGTAGGAAGATGCCTAGAGGTCAAATACGAGGTTGGGGTCGAGGTGGTGGTGGTAGCCCTCCTCCTAGTTCCCCTTGTGAGAGTGCTCATGAAGGCGGGGGTCAAAATTTAGAGAATCAGGGTCATATAGAGGGAGCTCAGTTGTATCATTTGCTTGAGGAGGTCCTTGCTCGCCTAGGTCCTAGATAGGAGATTGATTAGCAGGTGGAGAGGGAAAGAGAAAGGTCTCCTAGGAGGAGAGAGATTACAGTAGAGTAGGAGGCTATCTTAGCAGGTCACATGAGAGACCTCATGAGGGCATGTCCTCCCACTTTTGATGGTTCTAGTGGTGGTTTGGAGGCAGAGACATGGATGATAGATCTAGATAGGTGTTTTGCCATGCATCCGTATGGTAGTAACACCAAGGCAAGATGTGCCATTATGCACCTTAGAGGCTTTGCTTCTACATGGTGGTGATTAGAGGAACAGAAGTTAACATTTAGATATTGGCACAGTTTCTTGGGAATTATTTTAGGAGAGGTTCATAGCTCATTTTCTGTTAGAGCACTGGAGGCAACGACGTGCTGACAAGTAATTTCATGGGTTGAGGTAGATGGCTATGATAGTGGAGCAGTATGAGCGTAGGTTCTATGAGCTTAAGTAGTACGGAGGCATTGGTAATGATGAGGCCATGTTGATTCAACACTTCATTAGGAGCTTGAATGCTCATATCAGTGGAGTCCATGTCTTTGAGCTAAAGACCATCGAGGTGGCAGTCGAGAAGGCTTGACTGGTAGAGGAGAATTTGACCATGGATCTAGGGGGTCATATAGGTGTGTAGATTGGTAGTGCACCCTCGACATGCTTCAGGTCTCGTGGTGGTCAGTCTTAGGTAGCGGGTTCCTCGAGGAGCCATCATGCACCTGCTAAGGGTGGACAACAGCAGCAGTAGTATTCCCAGTCAAAACCAAAGAATTCTTAGTCTCTGCAAGGTAGTAGGTTTCAGTCTAAGAAAAATTAAAGTTGGCTGCGAAACAAGCATAATCGTTCTGATCAGCCAACTTAGAGCACACAGTCTATAGTTAGTAGGGGTAGTTTCCAGCAGTCCAATGTACCTATAGGTGGTGGAGGATATGGCAGAGGTATAGGATGTTTCTCTTGCAGCCAACAGGGCCATATAGCTAGGAAGTGTCCATAGAAGAACACTACAAGATTTAGTTAGAGGTCGGCAGCCTCAAAGCTGACCATGGGTGATGCAGGTAGGTCTCACAAGGTGTTTACAGTAGTAGATAACTACCAAGTAGAGCATCAAGGCACCGTTGTGGAGACTACATGTGTGTTGCAAGGTATTAGTATTTCCATCCTTTTCGACTTTGGTGCTTGGGATTCTTTCATTTCCCCTTATTTAGTGGAGCACTGTGGATTGGTGGTAACAAAGCAGGATGTTAGGTGGCAGGTCAAATTGGCCTCTAGAGTTATAATAGTGGTAGAATCCCTTGTGTATGATTGTGGTTTGAGGATTGGTCCTCTATTTACCATGATGGATCTTAGCATCATACCCCTAGGATCATATGATATAGTGTTTGTAATAGATTGGTTGGATGGTCATCGAGTAGTGATAGATTGTCGGTGTAAGTCAGTGCAGTGTTTGGATGATTCTCGCAGTGAGGTAGAAGTATTTGGCATTCAGAGGCCCATTTCCTATCGTATGATTTCTGCCATGCAGTTGAGGAGATGTATGCGTCAAGGTTGTCAGTTATTTGCCATGATGGTTAACGATTTGGAGTTAGGGGAGAGTCAAGAGGTATTCCTCAATGATCATCCTATCCTTAAGGAGTATGCAGATGTCTTTCCTAGTGAGATTATGAGAATGCCACCTAAGGGTGACATTGATTTCAAGATAGACCTTGTTCCTGGAGCAGAATCCCTCTCACGAGCTCCATATTAGATGACCACTCAGGAGCTTAAGGAGCTTCAGTTGCAGTTAGAGGAGTTGTTAGAAAAGGGATTTATTCATCCTAGTGTCTCTCCTTAGGGAGCACCTGTCAATTTTGTGAAGAAAAAGGATGGATCCCTTCGATTGTGTATTGACTATTGACAACTGAATAAGGTGACTGTCAAGAACAGATATCCCTTGCCATGGATTGATGGTGTCTTTGATCAGATTAAGGGCGTTAAGGTGTTTTCAAAGATAGACCTAAAGTTAGGGTATCATTAGTTGCATATCTTTGAGGCAAACATTCATATGACAGTATTTTGTACTCGTTATGGGTACTATGAGTTCACTATTGTGCCATTTGGATTGATGAATGCACCTTCTGTGTTCATGAGCCTGATGAATGGTGTATTTCATACCTACCTCAATAGATTTGTCCTTATGTTCTTGGATGACATATTGATTTACTCAAGGACTATGGAGGAGCATGAGGATAATTTGTGATAGGTCTTGCAGTGTTTACGAGAGAATCAACTATATGCAAATTTGGCAAAGTGTGAATTCTTTCAGACAGAGGTGAGATATTTGGGGCATGTTATTTTTGATAAGGGCATTGCCGTGGATCCTTTGAAGATCCAAGCCATAATGGATTGGCTTGCACCCACTAATGTTTTAGAGGTTCACAGTTTTATCAGTTTAGTAGGCTATTATCAACAGTTTGTGTAGGATTTTTCAAGGATAGCTCACCCTATTACTTCCCTTCAAAGGAAAGGGAAGACGTTCATTTGGTCAGAGCATTGTCAGACAACCTTCTAGACTCTCAAGGAGCAGTTGACTAGTGCACCCATTTTGGTAGATCCTAATCCTACCAGAGACTTTGTGGTGTGTACTGATGCATCTTTGGAGGGTCTAGGAGCAGTTTTGATGCAGGATGGTCACGTGATAGCCTTTGAGTCTTGTAAACTTAAGGATCATGAGTTTATCTATCCTATGCATGATTTGGAATTAGTCACCATCATGCATGCCTTGGTGAGATGGAGACATTTCCTATTAGGGCATCAGTTTTAACTACATAGTGATCACCATAGTTTATAGTACATATTCACGTAGCCAAAATTGAATGCTAGGCAGAGGTAGTGGATGGAGTTCCTCTGTGAGTATGATTTTGAGGTGAAGTATATCCAAGGTAAGGAGAATGTTGTGGTAGATGCTCTTAGTCGGCGAAGACATGAGCTTTCAGCAGTCACTCTTGGAGTGGATTTGAGGGGTCAGATTCTTGCAGCACTTCCTACCAATAGTTGGTATCAGGAGGTGAAGGCAGAGGTTGAATCAGGTAGACCCTTGGAGGGTAGATTTGCCAATTACTCTCTTGAGTCAAATGGTCTCTTGGGGCGCTTAAGTTGCATCTATGTTCCTCCTTTAGAGGGTCTTCATACCCTAATTATGTCAGAGGTGCATCAGGTACCCTACTCAGCACATCCAGGTGTCAAAAAGATGCACACATACCTCTGTCAGTTGTATTTTTGGGTCAGAATGAAGAGGGATATTGCTGATTTTGTCTCGAGGTGTCTAGAGTGTCAGAGGGTTAAGGTAGAACATCAGCATCCCGCAGGTCTTCTTTAGCCGCATCTTGTTCCAGAATGGAAATGGGACATCATTTCAGCAGACTTTATAGTCAGCTTGCCTATATCCTCTCGTCATCATGATGCCATTATGGTCACCATGGACAAGTTGACTAAGGTAGCACACTTCTCTCCTATTCAGTCTTCATATAATACTTCTTCTGTGGCCAGAATTTTCATGGAGGATGTAGTTAGATTGCATGGAATTCCTTGTAAGATCATCTCCGATAGGGATCCAGTGTTCACTTTAGCTCTCTAGACATCCTTACAAGATACATTATGGACTCAGTTGAACTTTAGTTCAACGTACCATCCAGAAACTAATGGGTAGCTTGAGAGGGTTAATCAGGTCCTTGAGTATATGCTTAGGATGTATGTCATGGATGAGTAGACTCGTTGGGAGGATTATATGTACTTGGTGGAGTTTGCGTACAATAATGGGTATCACAGTTCTATTGGTATGTCTCCTTTTTAGGCTTTGTATGGCCATCCTTGTCAGACCCCACTAAGTTGGGATCGTCTAGAGGACAAAGTGCTCTTAGGACCATAGATGTTTTGGGAGATGGAGCAGTAGGTTGATTATATTAGAGAGCATTTGGTGGTAGCACAGGACATATAGAAGAAGTATGTAGATGCTAATAGGGTTGATCATCAGTTCTCGGTTGGAGACAAGGTGTTCTTGTGAGTGCATCCATGAAAGAGTCTGATCTGTTATGGAAAAGGCTCCAAGCTCGCACTACACTTTGTTGGGCCATTTGAAGTTTTGGTGAGGATTGGTCTTGTTGCATACCATCTTGCTTTTCTAACTGGTCTTTCATGCATCCACGATGTATTTCATGTTTCCGTCCTCAGGCCATATTATCTAGATATTTCTCATGTTCTTGATTGGAATGCTTTATAGTAGAGGATGCATAGTTGGCTTTGGAGCCCGCAGGTATTTTGCAACATAGGAGACTCTCCCCCAGGGGTAGAGACTTGGAGCAGGTAAGGGTCCAGTGGGATCCTAATGATGAGGCTTCAGCTACCTAGGAGGATGCATTCTAGATGTGAGAGTTATATCAATACTTGTTTACAAGCTTCCAAGAGTGAGCCTAATTCTAGGGGGGAGGATGTAGTGCCCCTGATTTTTCTTTCTGTCAGACTGATAGCTATTCTACTAGGACTAGACATTATGACATATTATTGAGACTCACTGTATGATGTTAGTTGATGATACCTAGTTGATGATAGACCTACTGCTATGATGACATTTGATGATGCTTTAATTATTGGTGTTTTATGTTTTGACAGTTTTATGCACAAACTAGATGTTGTGGATTAATTCTGAGCTTTATGTGTTATCTGATCATGGTTGTGTGCTATTATTGGTGATTGCTTGTATTTGATCATTATGTAACTGATTGTTCTATCTTGTTTGTTAAGTAACTGAATGTTATGCATTATGTGTTTCTGTGAAACAAATAGTGTCACATTACTCATGTGTGAGTACCTTGCTACACTGCAATTTCCTTTCACGGTGTGTATGATTGTGTGATTATATATCTTTATGTTTGACCGTGTTGTTTGCTACAGGTTGCAAGTATCAGGCATTGAATCCACCTAAATTAATAGGTTTGAGCGTGGCTCAACCAATGGAGATTTGTTGAATGGAGTTAACATAAGGTCCCCTAGTTAGTCATCATCCTTGAAGAGGATGAGTATTCAGTTTGCACCCAGCTATTGTTGTTGTGGTCATGTCTTGTGATCATGCATAGAGGTCAGGTATCATTTGATAGTTGGATTTATCTAGTTTAGGATCATCTGATTAATGTTTTGGTTAATTGTTGCACTTAAATCAAACTAATAGGTTAAGAAGGCACTCTTGGTAAATAAACATAAATGCTTATAAATTGTAGTTTATGGAAAATATACTATAGTGAATCTAAGATCAGTAAATAATAATAATAAGGAGATAAATTAATATCTTAAGGTGGAATTATGAGTTGTGTATTAATTATAAACAATTTAATTGGTTTGTAATTGGTAAAATTAATATGAAAAATAAAATACATAAACAAGTATATGTGTTGGCTCAAAGGCTATAAAAATAAAGTTATAAATGACTATAATATATAATAAAATAAGTATGTATATAGTAGATACCAAAATAAATAAAATAAAAGCTATTTTGTAATGTTAAAAACTTAATAAATAACAAATTTCAAGAAAGTGAAGAAAGGAAATTGTTGTCATTCACGGGAATCAGGGTTGGAGAATTTGTGTGGAGCCTTCTAAAAAGGTGGAGGAAGAATCTGGAAGAAAGGGGGGAATTTCCTCTCTCTAAAGAGAAATTTTGTAGGATTGGTTGGTGGGAGGCTGGAGTTGCAGGATTGGATCTACGAGCAACGTCAACCCCATAATTAGTCAAGCAATTGGAATCCAGGTTCCATTATTTTTTAAAAACTTTATCTTTGATCCTTTTGAATCTGCATGTGGTGAAAATGTTTTGATTTGTTTCTTCCTATCAATTGTTTTGTTTGAGTCTCTGAAGTATTTCAATAAATCATTTATCACATGCATGTTTTATTTTCTTCTTAGGCATTAGATCTATAGGATAACCTGCCACTGTCACCTTCCTAACCATTTTTGCAATCATTTCATTTCAAGGGGTTTCATCTCCCTGAAGCATTCACTAAACAGCTCGTGTGCCTTGTGCATGCTTCTACAATTCACATACATGGCTAGCAGGGCCATTGCAACTATAATAATTGACAAATTTTCTCTATCCTTCAGGCTTTGATGAATGCCATACCCGTTCCCAAGCTCCCATTTTGGAGCAGGTTGAAAAGATGCTGACAAGGTTGTAGATCTGACATTACCTCCCAATTGCATTCACTTAAAAGTTTTAATGACCCTCTCAACAAATTCATTTTGTTCATATCCTAGAATCATCGCATTCCATGAGAAGACATCTCCTCAAGGCGTCTATCAAGCAGCCCACATATTACATGCTTGTGCATCCAGATCTGCATTCTTATTGCATTTCCAACACTGAGAAAACCCATCCACACAATCACCCATTTATCTAGCATCATAATGACAAAGTTTAGGGTGTCTTCAAGATCGCCCAGCATGAGCAAGAAGGTCAACCTTTCACACACAATGATCGATTGTAGGTGTAATGTAATAAGGTTACAAATGTGATTAAATTATATACAACTCTCATCCAGTAAACCAGCATGACTGCGTACACGTATAAACCAGCAAAGCTGCAATGTTAGGATGCGATCCAGCGTGCTTCTTTAATTTAGAAATTTTGAGAGCATCTTTGCAAATCCATTTTAAACATATCCTTCAATCCTTGCATTCCAAGAGACTGTATCTCTTTGATGCATTTTGATAGCTCATGTGTCTTGAGCATGCTTTCACTTTTGCATACATATTTAGCTGGCAGTTATAACTACGACATCTAACTTTCATTCCTCTATCTTTTATTTGCTCAACATATGAAATCTTTGATCAATTGTAGGTGAATTGCAATTAGGGTTACAAATGTAATTGAATTTTCCTGTTCCAGATCTCCTATTTAGGCATGTGCAAGCTGGATGCTAGCAAAAGGCCGTTGGATTTGTCTTTAAACCTACTAATTGCATTTGCTTGAAATTTGTTTTATGCATATCCTGCAATCATTGTGTTCTATGAGATGATATCCTTTGAGGCATTCTATCAATAGTTCATGTGCTTTGTCCTTACTTTCACATTTTACATACATGTTTACCAGGGCAGTTGCAACATTAACATCTGATGAATTCCTCTATCTTTCTTGCACCGATGGATGTCGAAAACATGTTCCAAAGCTTCTATTTTGGCATGCACAGAGAGTATGTGGCCAAAGGTTGTGGAATTTAGATTTACACTTGCTACTTGAATTTGCTTAAAAGCTTCATAGCCCCCTCAACAATTCCATTTTGTGTAGATCTTGCAAACATTGAAATCCATGAAAGGATGACACTTTGAGGCATCTGTCAAACAAGAAGTATTTTGATAATGGTAAATAATTCTTGTTAAATTTGTATTGGATAATAGGACAGTAAGATTTTGTATTGCAATTTATTGTAGAAGTCTCCATTGTCTCTAATGTATCTTTGCTTGTTGAGAGCCAACTGCATTAGGGTTGAATGCAGGGTTCAGTTTTATTTAAAACAACTTAATTTTAATATGTTCTTATACCAAAATCTATCTATATAATATTGCATTCGATTATTTAAAAAAAAATATATAAATCAAATATTATAGTTAAGTATTTGATTCAATTAGATTGAATTATTGAAATTTACTTGAATAGTTGATTAGTTAAATGCCCAAATAAATTAGGAATTTAGAATAATGTTATTATTCA
This sequence comes from Cunninghamia lanceolata, assembly GCA_027924645.1. Classification (NCBI taxonomy): domain Eukaryota; kingdom Viridiplantae; phylum Streptophyta; class Pinopsida; order Cupressales; family Cupressaceae; genus Cunninghamia; species Cunninghamia lanceolata. Next base: position 11,340,386 of record BSBN01000241.1, on the reverse strand, counting down.
TTGTTATGTTAATTGTGGAGAAAACATTGATAATTGTAATTCTTATTGTTGGAATGGTAAAATTATCATGTAAGTTAATTTAATAGAATGCTGAGTTATAATTGTTTTAAATAAAAATGATGGGAGTATATTTATATAGAGATGTGTATATTTATATATGTATATGTATGATTGAGTATGTTGAATAAATTGGAAAATTAGATAGAAGGAGAAAGAAATAGATTTTATTTCTTTTACATAATGGGGGGAGTTATTTGAATAAATAAAGATGAAGATCTTTTTTAATAATGTTTCCTTTACTATTAATCAATGAGTTGATGGTGTACACTGATTGGTTGATTGCGAGTGGAATTGCATAATATAAGTGGAAGTTGTGTAAGTTGGATCATTGGTCATAATAGAGCTATGTGTAAGTTGTCAAGGTTTAGTTTCTACAGGCATAAGATATTATGTCTTGATTTTATGTATATTCTGTGTTGTAAATGCATCATGATGAGGTAATAATCTCCTTGAGGATGTGTTGTTTGTATTGATCATGTATTAAGTATAGCATTGGATTTTGGAAATGGGGAGACATTAGTAATTATAAGAGGAGTATGTTGTTATGGATTGCTTCACTTGGAAGCTATGGGCAATGTATTGTGAATTTGTCCTTGTGATTAAGTTGGTATATAAGAAGGTTAATACCTTGCATTGTTCATGTATACTTGTTGTTATGATCATAATTGCTTTGCTTGATGGATAGGGTCTTCTAGATATAGGTAGGGGAGTAGCTTTCAATGTGGGGCTGGGGCCAAAAGTGGCTTACCAGGGTAACCCATTGAAGGTTGGTAACTAAGTGATAACCTAAAATGAATTAGGTTGAAAAGGGTAGTTGTTCACATTAAACAAGATAATTGGATACCTCACCCATGCCTGTAGTGCTTGTTTAGACTAAGGATGGGATGAGAAGGCCTAGTTGGCAAAACCAACTTCCTTGTCCCCACGAAAGGAATGTTGGTTCTGTATGAGTCACCCTATGGGGCTGGTGTCTAGTGAGAGACTGTCAGGGTAACCATAGATGGGGACTGTCATGGTAACCATAGATGGGGGCCGACGTCTAGTGGGAGACTGTCAGGGTAACCCATGTTAGGACCATGCGATGACACTCTCCCTACTGTAGCCTAGCATTCCCTTGTGTTGGTATGTGGTGACTGATCATGCAAGTACTGTACACAAGTTAATTTTTGTTAACCGACAAAAGAAAAATGACATTGCAAAAACTTAATTCCAGAAGCTTCCAAAAAGCTTGTTATAAGCGGTTGGGATGTATGTTACAGGATGTATTCGCAAGATTGTAATATGTTTTACACTAGATAATAAAATCATTGGATGGCTGAGTTTCTATAGATGTAGCCCATATTCAGTGAACCATGTTAAATTTATGTGTTGATCTCTTTTGTGTTATTCCTCATTGTTATATTTGGGTTATTTAATCTGCATATAATTGTTAGTGTTTATTGCTTTGATCTATCTAAAACCTTAACAATTGGTATCAGAGTGGGTTGTGTTTGATTATTATCTATAGGAAGGTCTCACAGTTGAGTCTGAGTCTCACAGTTAAGTGGGAGCAATGGCAGACGAGGGTAAATTGAAGGTAGATAAATTCAATGGGCAAAACTATCAATTATGGAAGATGCAGATGGAGTATTATCTCTATTAGAAGGATTTATGGAAGCCATTGGAAGGAAAATCCAAGAAACTGGTAGCAATGACTAATGAGGATTGGGATCTTCTGGACAGAAAGGCACTGAAAACCATTTGTTTATGTCTGGCACCATCTGTGGCATTCAATATAATAGAAGCGATGACAACAGATGGTCTGATGAAAGCTTTGGCTAAATTGTATGAAAAATCCTTAGCCTCTAATAAGGTATTTCTCATGAAGCATTTGTTTAATCTAAAAATGATTGAAGGTGGATCTGTGTCAGATCATTTAAATGAGTTTAATATAATTACCAGTTAGTTAACTTCTGTAAAAGTGAAATTTGATGAAGAGGTAAGGGCTCTTTTGGTTTTATCTTCTTTTCCAGAAAGCTGGAATAGCTTGGTAATGGCTGTAAGTAACTCTGTCTCTGGTTCAAATTCTTTGAAATTTGATGATGTTGTTGGTGTTATCCTTAGTGAGGAAATGTGATGGAAAAGCACAGGTGAGACTTCAACATCTGGTAATGCTTTGACTATAGAGAACAGGGGAAGAACAAAGGAAAGAGGAAAAAGCCCTACAAATTGTGGGAAGTCAAAGAAAGGTAGACCTAAATCTAGAGGAAGAATGGATTGCTGGCACTGTGGAAAGCTAGGACACTTGAAGAAGGATTACTGGTCTCGAAAGGGCAAAAAAGGAGATGGACAACATGATGACAGTAAGGAAGCTAATGTTGCAAGTAATAAATTACAGGATGCTTTAATATTGTATTTAGATATTGCTAATGATTCCTGGGTAATAGATTCAGGGGCTTCATTTCATGCCACACCCCATAGGAAATATTTTGTAGATTATGTTTAACGTGATTTTGGACATGTATATTTGGATGATGATGAACCCTGTCAGATTATTGGAAAAGGAAAGATAAAAATCAAGTTACAGAATGGAAATGAATGGTTACTACAGGAGGTAAGGCATGTTCCAAATTTGAGAAGGAATTTAATCTCTGCAGGACAACTGGGTAGTGAAGGTTGCATAGTTACCTTTTCAGACAAAGTCTGAAAGGTCACTAAAGGTGCATTAGTAGTAGCTAAATGTGAAAAGGTAGGCACATTGTATTTGTGTACTGGTAATACTTATTCTACCTTAGCTGCTACAGAAATAGTTGCTACTGAGACAATTATAACACTTGCTACAGGGACAGAAATAGAATTGTGGCACCATAGACTTGGGCACATGAGTGAGAAAGGGATGAAGATCCTTCACTCTAGAAAGTTGCTACCAGGTCTGAAGAAGATTGACTTGGAGTTCTGTGAAAATTGTGTTTATGGAAAACAGAAAAGAGTCTAATTTCTCAAAGTTTTAAAAGAGAAGAAGAGTGAGAAATTAGAGTTTGTACATTCAGATGTATGAGGACCAGCTTAGGTATCTTCTCTTGGTGGCTCTTGCTATTATGTTACTTTTATTGATGATGCAACTAGGAAAACATGGGTGTATTTCCTAAAACAAAAATTAGAAGTATTTGAAACTTTTAAAAAGTGGGAAGCTTTGGTTGAGAATGAGACTGGAAAAAAGTTGAAGTGTCTCAGATCTGATAATGGAGGTAAGTATTGCAGCGAGAATTTGAGAATTACTGTTCATATAATAGAATCCGTAGGTAGAAAATAATTCCTAGAAACCCACAAGAAAATGGTGTGTCTGAGAGGATAAATAGGACCATTATGGAGTGTGCAAGGAGCATGAGATTGCATGCTAGAATACCCTTACACTTTTGGGCAGATGTTGTACATACTGATGTTTATTTAATAAACAAGGGGCTTTCAAATCCTTTGGATGGTGGCATTCCGAAGGAGGCATGGATGGGCAAAAAGGTAAACTATTTATTTAAAACATTTGGTTGTGAAACTTTTGTCCATGTTGATATTGAAAATAGAACCAAGCTTGAGGCTAAGTCTAAAAAATGTACCTTCATTGGATATGAAGTAGATGAATTTGGTTATCGATTATGGGATTATGAAAATCATGAAATCCTTAGGAGCAGAGATGTTATATTCAATGAGAAGGTCATGTATAAGGATCAGTTGTAGGAAAAGAAGCATGAATAGGCCAAAAAGGAATTTGTGGTGCTGGATGAGATTCCAGAAAATAAAATACCAGTGATACCTGATGCTCAGCAACAACAAGTTATCCCATAGACTCTTGCAAGTGTTAGATGTTCTACAAGGATAACTAGACCTCTAGAAAGATTTTCTCCATCATTATATTCTATATTATCAATTGATTCTGGTGAACTTGAAAGTTATGAAGAAGCAATGCAGGTAGATACCAAAAAGCAGTGGGAGCTAGGCATGAAAGAGGAAATGGATTCCTTGCCATAGAATTAGACTTGGGACTTAGTCAAATTGCCTACAGGAAAAAGAGCATTGCCAAATAAATGGGTTTACAGGTTGACGGAAGAAGATGGAGGCAAGAAAAGATATAAGGCTAGACTCATGGTAAAAGGTTTTGCACAGAAAAAAGCTATAGATTTTGATGAAATATTTTCTTCGGTTGTAAAGATGACTTCTATTAGAACTATTCTAAGTCTTGTGGTTGTGGAAGACTTGCATCTTGAACATCTAGATGTGAAAACAACTTTTCTCCATGGGGATTTGGAAGAGGAAATAGACATGTAGCAACCATAGGGATATGATGTCAAGGGTAAGGAGGATTTTGTGTGTAGGTTAAAGAAGAGTTTGTATGGCCTGAAGCAAGCACCTCGGCAATGGTATTTGAAATTTTATAGTCTTATGGCTGAACAAGGTTACAAAAGATGTCATTCTGATTATTGTGTTTATTTCAAGAAATTGGGTAATGGTAGCTATATTATCCTATTTATTTATGTTGATGACATGCTTGTTGCCAGGTCTAACATGCAGCATATTAATGAACTTAAGCAAAAATTGGAAAATTCATTTGCTATGAAGGATTTGGGTGTAGCAAAACAAATCCTTGGTATGAGGATCACATGGGACAGGACAAACAAAAAATTATTTTTGTCCCAAAGTGAGTATGTAGAGAAGGTGTTGAAAAGGTTTAACATGCATAATGCAAAAGTAGTTAGTACACCTTTGCCTAGTCATTTTAAGTTGATTAAGGAGATGTGTCCAATGACACAAGAGGAGGAAGACAAAATGTCTAAGATACCATATGCATCAACAATTGGCATCTTGATGTATGCAATGGTATGCACAAGGCCAGATATTGCACATGCAGTGGGAGTTGTGAGTAGGTATATGAGTAATCTAGGAATGGAACATTGGAATGCGGAAAATGGATTCTTCGATATTTGAGAGGTATTACTTCAAAGAAACTATGTTTTGGAGGAACAAATTCTACTCTAAAAGGATATGTTGACTCTGATCTGGTGGGTGATATTGATAGTAGGAGGAGTACTATAGGGTATGTTTTTACTGTAAGAGATATTATAGTTAGTTGGATTTCAAGGCTACAAAAGGTTGTTGTGCTTTCAACCACTAAAGCTGAGTATGTTGTTGCTACAGAAGCTAGCAAGGAGATGATTTGGTTACAATGTTTTCTGGACGAATTAGAGCAACAACAAGAAGATAGCCCTTTGTACACTGATAGCTAGAGTGCCATTCATCTTGCTAAGAACTCATCTTTGCATTCAAAACTAAGAATATACAGCTCAGATACCACTTCATCCGGTCAGTTTTAGAGCATGGGCAGTTAAAGTTAGAGAAAATTCACATAAGTGAGAATCCTACAGATATGTCCACAAAGGCAGTTACACGAGAGAAATTGATTTCCTCATCAGTTTCTGTTGGCCTTCATGATTGATAATGGTGGACTTAAGAAACCATCCAGGCATATAATCCAGTGGGAGCTACAAGTGCAGCGGTGTCGTCCAGGATTAGTTTCCAAGTGGGAGATTGTTTGGTGTGGAGCCTAATCAGTCTCCAAGTGAGAGATTGTTGGTATGTAGCAACTGATCATGCAATTATTGTACACAAGTTATGTATCCTCATTGGGGTTCGGGGTTGGGCCGCCCCCCAAGCGGGAGTTCAGGGGTGGTAGTCCCCGAGAAGTAGGGGTTCATCAGCATAGCCCTCGAAATTTTTTTTTCCCTCTTTTTTTGCACGATCGAAGTCGATTGTTAATTTTTGTTAACCAACAAAAGAAAAATGACATTGTAAAACCCTAATTCTAGAAGCTTCCAAAAAGCTTGTTATAAGGGACTAGGATGTATGTTACAGGATGTATTCACGAGATTGTAATATGTTTTGCATTGGATAATAAAATCATTGGATGGCTGATTTTCTGTGGATGTAGCCCATATTGGGTGAACCATGTTAAATTTCTGTGTTGATCTCTTTTGTGTTATTCCTCATTGTTATATTTGGGTTATTTAATATGCATATAATTGTTAGTGTTTATTGCTTTGATCTATCTAAAACCCTAACACCTGGTTGTGATCTCCCCATTCATTGTGTGATTGCCTCTGGAAGTGATGATTGAGTTGCTTGTGTTAATGACCTATGTTGTTGGAGTCATGTGTAGTCCATGCTCCTAATAGTCTACTGTCTACCTGACTATTTGTTGTAGTGGGACCTTATGTTATCTCCTAGCACAGGAGTGGAGCTTAGGGTTCCACATGGTCGGGTGGATGTGCTTTTATCTCCATTGGTTTTTTCCCTTGTCGTTGTTCATGTGCAAGAAGGATGAATCTCATGTAGCAGATATCAGATTTGTACCAATTAAGGAGACAACTACTTATGTGTATGTATTAGTTTTGTATATTAGTCGTATCGTGTACTATAATTTTGACATATGCATTCTAATGTAATCAGAAAGGTGATAGTGTAAACAATGTATTATTGAACCCTCATGTAAGGGAAGTTGTATATGTACTTGTAGTTCTATTTATATGATCTTGATTATTTATCTGATGTTATGATATGGAAATGTATGTGTTTATCCATTTAATGTAATAGATTTAGAATGAATTATTATTGTTAGTTAATTTATGATGTATGTTTAGATCTTGTTAATGGTTTGGTTAGTAATGCAGCCATGGAACCTTGTAGGATAATGCTTAGTTTAATGTTATGTATAGATATGTTAAGCATTACTATGTTATTTCTATCATTTAAAAAATAAAATTGTTCTGTTTGTATAGCATAATTGTGTTGTTCTCTAAGGAGTTCCTTGGTGGGACGTTACATGGTGGTTCTTCAATCATCAAGCAATTATCATGGATTTATTTTAATTTAACCATGTTTTGCATATGTTTTCTATTTGATAGATTGTTTCCCTCGACCATATTTTTTATATGTGTCAACAATAGTTTCCCTTCAATTGAGAGGGGAGAAGGATTGGCCTACATTGGAAAATTAGGTTAGAACCAAAGATAATGAGGTGTATCTTGCTACAACTGATAATTGTGAGTGGTGATGTACTAGTATATCCTAGAATTTCCCTACATAGATGGATAAGGAGAGGCCTTGATCATTGTACATGCACTAGATGGTCCTAAGGAATAGCTCATCACATAAGGAGTTGATACATAAGGTGCAAGTGATATTTTCCCTCTACAACAAATTCTAGACTATTGAAAACTATTTAAAACATACATATCTAAATCTAATATTTTTGAAACATTTTTATACAAAAGAAAAAATGTACATACCTTTTTTTTGTAGTATATTTGTGACATTTCTTGAGATAATTGTTTCTCCTTTTCTTCAGAAAATGATCACATAACTTTATTTTGCCTTGTCCTTTTATTGCCCATTTCCTCCTTCAAAAAATATGAGTTGAAAGCTCCTTCACCAGATATATTGTCTTTAAAAACCTTCCAAAATTGAAAAATGCAAATAATTCAAGAGAAATAATTTTTAATTAAATTACTTATATATATATGCAACTTTAGTTAATTTATTTTAAAAAGTCAGCTTCAAGACCTTCGAACAAAGGTCTCTTGTTATGAAATTTTTAATTAGTTTTTAGTCGGCCACCTTTGTTCGAAGGTGGGCAATTATGAATTTTTTTAATTTTTTTAAGCAGCCCAAAGGACCTTCAAACAAAGGTACCTTTGTGCAAAGGTATCCTTGAACAAAGGTGATACCTTTGTTCAAAGATACCTTCGAACAAAGATCCTTGGATGGCCTTTTCCACTTTAGGCCTCAAGATTTCCTTAGAATTTTTAGTTTCAAACCTTGGGTTGGACCTCCAAATGGAATGAACTTGACAAGATAATTTGCAGGGTTGTAGCCCTCGAAATGAGCTTTCCAACAAGTATAATTTTGAATATATTTAATTTGATTCTTATATTTATTTTCTATTTTTACTTCAAACATAGGTTTTTCACTGAACATCAAGCTCTTTGTTCTACACATATGAAAAAATAGTAAAATTCTAAAAAATATTTGTGCACTAGCTATTGAACTCCTTATTTCAACAAAATAAATAAATAAAACAATTTTGATACATATAGAAAAATTTATGCTATATGGTTCAAACCTATGTCTAAATTATAATAAGATCACTTCAAAGATTACTAAAAAAAATATGGTCCAAAAAATGATTAAAAAAAATCCATGTACTAGATATTGGTGTTATGAATCTATATTTAAAAATTTAGAATTTTATCTTTTCTATAAAAAAAAGTTATACTATATGGTTTGAATGACACTTTTTTAAAAATATTGTTAACTATCAAAAACAAGTTACTAAAAGTTATGTAAAAAATTCACAATTTTTTTTTAAAATTTTGAAAAAAATATATTTAGAATCTACACACAAAATCACAAAAATCACTAGTTCACATCATCTTTAAATTCTTAATGGTTTCTATATGAGTTAGAAAGTGAAAATTTAGTTAAAAATGTTGATTTAAATGTCCTACTTTAGGAAAAAAGGTTTTGTTATATTTAAAGATGTCATCAAAAAATACCAAAACAAATTTTCTCATAAATGCCCTAAAGATAGAGTTCATCAAATTTTGAAATGTAGATGGTTCATTTGTGAGGCCAAAAGGCATTACCAAAAATTCATAGTGACTCTCATGGGTTTGAAAAGTTGTCTTATATACATCCTCATCTCTAATTCTAATTTGATGATAACAAGATTGAAGATCAAGTTTGGTAAAATAAATAGCACCATTAAGCTCATCTAATAAATCATCAATTAATGGAATGGGAAACTAATCTTTTATGGTGTATTGTCAAGCTCTCTATAATCAAGACACATCCTCCAAGTGTCATTTTTCTTGCACACCATTATTATAGGAGACGAGTAGGTACTTTGAATGTTCCTAATAATACCCGCCTCTAGAATCTCTTGAACCATCCTCTTGACCTCACTTTCTTGTACATATAGATACTTGTAGGGCCTAATATTTGGTGGTTGGCTCCCTAGTAGTAGTTGACTTACATGATCATGATCTCTTTTAGGAGGCAATCATTTTGTCATCTCTCCAAAAACTATTGAGTTCTTATCTACAACTTCTTATAGATATTATGGTGTAGAAGCCTTTGATTGATATGCTTCTAATGAAAACAATTGGGACATAAACCCAGCTGCTCACTTGTTAAGCATATTTTGCATTTGATGAGAGCTTACCATTTATGGAGATTATGCATGCAACCCTCTTAGTTCTAATATCATTCCCTCTCAATAGCTCTTGGAAGTTCATTTCAATTGTCCCCAATGTAGTAAGTCACCAAACTCCCAACACAATGTTTGTTGGATCTATGGAGATAGAAAACATAGGGAAATGAAGTTTGTATTCTCCCATGTATAATTTAATGCTATGATATTTCCCTAAACAACTGACAATTCCCTAATTTGCAATTGTTACTAATTTTTGTTCACACTAAAATTAGTTAGACCTAATTGTACTTGTTCAAAAGGAATAAAAAAACTTTGAAGTTATGCATTTAATGAATAGTTGATGTCTTGACAGAGCAGAGATGGAATTCAGTTGACAGGATAACCCATCAGTCCAATAAGGATGGATGAATCATCATGACAAGAAAATAAAGTTGTCAAGATATCAATCATTCAAGAAATACAGTTGATTTAACATAGTGTTATCTTTTAGGAGTTATAAGATAGATTGATTATTCAGTTAATCAGATTTAAAAGAAAGAAGAAAAATATTTATTTAAACTATTATTTCATGTCATGTTTTGAACATACATTCAATATCTGTTACTTTATCCTATGCATTGATTGAAAAAGAAATACACATACATCAAGTGCATAAGATAAATTAACTGATCATGTTTAAAAGAAGTGTTCAAATGTGTCCCACACAAGCCGTGGGAGTAACTAGACTAAACAATGTAGACCTACAAGCTATACATCTGAATGATAAAAGAAGTAATTTAAGAACATATGATAAAGGTAAACATCCATCATTTTCTGAGTAAGAAGGTTGTTTTGTTGATGTTGATCTTTAGTCTTCATCTTCAGCTCCTATCATCAGTTGAACCTGCAAAAAATTGGGGAAAGTCCTATTAGAGCTTTGGATGTTTAAAGTTATCATATGCTTTATCATGTAGACATATCAACTTGTCACATCATGCATTTCATATCAAGGATCAAAATCAGACATGTGCCATAAATCAGAATATCATGAAGAGGATTAATCAGTACCATTAGGTATGTTTTTTATGTTAACTTGTTTGTTCATTGTGCAGGCATAGGAAAGTAATGTTGCTGATTTGAAGACATTAAAACATGTGGAGAAAATGTGACTCCCACAAGGGTTGAGCCCATCATGTTTTGCTTTTCTATTTTTTGAAAAGGTTATCAGAATATAGATAGGATGCATCATCCAAAGTATATCATGCACCAGTTAATCAACTTACAGAGAAAGTGTGTCATTATGACATTGATTGCAGTTGATTAGAAAAAATAAGATAAGTTTAGAGTGCCTGAGTCAACTTGACAAAGTGCAACAAACAGAAATGCAGCCATTAAAGGTACTTTTATTGTTTATATCATCATTAAGATACCTTATTTATATCATATTTCATGTCACAGTTCATAAGATCAGACTTAAAGAATGATAAAAGTATGGAAATAAGAGGAATAGAGCAGAAATGTGATTAAAAAAGTATCAGTTTATAGAGACATTATCAAGCTAATCCCTATCTATAGATGTTCAAAATGAAACATAAACTCTCAAATTTATTGTTGGTTCATAAGCCTAGAAGGATTGATAGTTATATACATAATGAACATTTGCAGGTTAGTGTAAACAATCATGTATTAAATGTTCAGGGATAGAGACGATAAAATTAGATAAACCAAGTACAGAAAGAGTAGGAGAGGAACTGCCATTTTTATTTGTGCATAAAGAAGTAGATATAGATAGACAGACAGTCATGTAAGAGTAAGCAGCCATGCCACATGACACTTCATCATACACATGCTTCAAACTGAGCAATGTCTTCATCCAGGTGATGTCAATGTACAAGTACAAAAGGTACAATGATCAATAGAAGGTACTTTTCCATCTTTTAGTGGTGATTGAAGTGTGTTTTTGCTATCCAGATGTACCTGATAGATAGAACAACTATATAATGGAGCAACATGAAGGAAAACTATCATTAAATATCATAAAGATACAATCATGGATTAAGGTTCAGATCAAGATAAATTACCAAAGAGGAGGTAGCACTGGGCATAGTAAAATGATAATCAAATAATCAAGGACAGTCAATCATGGATTGCAGTGTTCAAATCAAATGAAGTCATGCATTAAATAATCAAGGGACAATAATGTATAGTGTTGAAGGTCCCAAATAACCATGTTCAAATATCATCTACCTTAGCAATCAAGAAGCTCAACCTAAGCAATGAAGAAGAGAATAAATATTTACCACTTTCTATTGTGAATGGAATGTAAATTTTGTTAAGTAAAAGATTGTTCAGGCAATAGAGATGAATAACAAACCTGTAGCAGACATAAAGGGAATAACATGTAGGTAAGGATCAAATAAAGAACATATGCCAACTAAGTCCCATGAATAGGGAAAGAAGAAGTACACATGCTACAGAAGTTGTCTTAAGAACATGAATCTTTTGGATGTATGCATGTATTTATCGCATGTGATCAAATGTCAAAGAACAGCTAACAAATGTAGCCACAGTACAAAGGTATGCTACAGATTTCAAATTATTCACACAAATGGAGATAAAGAAATAGGATAATATATTTAAAAGTGCCAAAGCCTTATATCATCTAATACTTTAGAGACATTGAAAATGCCAGAGCTTGTATCATTTGATACAGTTGAAGTTATAAAAGAGATATGCATCTATAACAATCATATATGAAAGGTAATACATCAAATGAAGGAGACAAGTGCAAATTACAAAGTCTAGATTACATCAGCTGTAGATAAGTAATCATGCCTTGAAAATGTTAGGGTTTTTTATCATTTAAAGCTACACTAGAAAGTAAGTATCATTTAGTCATGACTGTTTCACAAGGGAATGGAAGGAAGATATGCAATAGCCATGATAATGAAAGCCATATATATATATACAGGTGCAGATCTTCATTGCAGATTTCCTATTTTGAAACCCTCTTCATATCTCATAAGCCCTAGTGCCATCTTGCACCTACAGTTGAAAAGAAGTGATTTAATGCATATACAGAGATGGCTGTGACAGGAAAATCATTTTTTATGCTTTAAATGTAATACCCATCTTAAAAGATGAAACCCTTGTCTCGCATACAAAAGTCATCTTTTTCGTTTCATTTTTATGTCTACAGAGAGAGCATAGTCGTGGAGTAAGTAAGAGTTACTATGTTAAATTTAAACCCTTGTTTTTTTATTCTTCCATACAGTATGCAAGGAGTAGTAAAAGAAAAGAGAAAAGAGTTACAGGAAAACCAAATACCATGAAACCCTTGTCATAGTTCTAGAAACCTTTCTTATTTTTTCTAAATACAATCAAGTAGAAGATATGTCACAAAATGCAGGCATGGTCATGGGATACAAGGAGTTCTTGTGTAGGTTTAAAAATGAAACTCTCATTTCAAGATTTTGAAACCCTCAAAAATTTTACATCAGAAGATAAGGAAAATGCTACAGAACTACATGTAGTGTCACGACCATGACAGAAGGAGAGGTTTTTATCAAATACAAATACCCATATCTATTTCACAAGGAAACCTTATATCTTTTTCAGGATATAGAATGATAAAAAATCCACAGGTAAAAGTGAAAAGAGCTTACCTTTTAAGTTGCAGAGTTGACATTTTTCTTGTCATTTTTTTTTCACATTTTAAAGATTAATGCACAAAGAAAATAAAGCATGGTGTCAAAGAATGTTGTAAAGGGAAGTAAAAGCAAGGCCGTAACCATTAGAGCCATGAAAGCTACATAAACGAACAAAAATACCAGTTGAAACCCAATATTCAGTGATTACCTTATTCCTATGCCCGATTTTGACATAGAAATGCCAAGGATTCGACCGGAGAAAGCATACAGTGAAGGAGAAAAAACCAGAGAGCCAAACCCTAAGTCAATCGAATGATAGAGTTATAGAGCGAATAAGGGAGAATGCCAAATGAAAAATGAAGACAACTTTTAGGGTTATCTCTTGTTTTTTTGATGTTTCTTTCTCTCAATTTCTTGACTTTTCAAAAGTCAAAATCAATTACCTTATCCAAAATGCACATGGTGAAGACTTTAGTCTTGAGATTTCCTAGTCATCATGATGTGGAGGGGCTGAAAAACATTCTAGCACTTGATTTTAATAAAGTCAAAGGGTTGGTATTATGAGAAGGCAAGGCTTCATGCCTTATGATTCTTTTTCTCCCTATGGTCGACTAGCATGTGGTCGAGATACTCATACATTGCATAGTAAAAAATGCTTTGTCATTTTGCAACATACTCATAGGACAAGACTCCCTTCACATGCAGGATGACCAAACATGGTCAAAGGGAATATGATTTTATGCCTTATAATATTATTATCAAAAAGTCAAAGCAAGAAGTATATGAAGACAATATATGCGCAAGGTGGCAGATCATGTGGGTTAAGCATTATCAAAGACAAGGTATTCAAAAGCAAAAGTTATGAGATAATGCCATGTGGACATACATTTTACTTTAATGCAAGGTGGAGGTCAAAGGTGAATGAGAGATGACATTATCAGTAGGGTGCTTTCTTTGCATGATGGAGTTTCTTGTTTCTTTGAGAGAGAAAGGTATTTGCATGAAGATATTTAGAGTTTGTTTTTGCATGACGGAGGTGAAATGGCAGTGAGGCCAATTTTGTATTGTAAATGGAGTAATAAGGCGGAGGGGTTATATTTTTCTCCTTAGTGCATGTGGAGTGATAAGGAATATTATTTATGCCTAAGTATTTTAAATGCATTTTTTTAGTGCATGTGGAGTGATAAGGGTAGAATTTTACCTTAATGCATATCTCATGCAACTAGGTGATTTTTTCTCACAAGGAGCTATAGGGGGATTTTTATTTTCTTCTAAGTCCTTTTTTTTTGCTCAAAACATGCAAATTAGGGAAGTGTAATTGGAGAGATAACGAGATCTATTTTTCTTCTCATGCATGATTTTACAAACAAATCAAATGTAAATAAATAATCAAGTAATATTCTTCAAATTACTTTATTATTTTTCACAAATTGTAATAACCAATAATAGAGCAATTATTTTAATTACTTTATTATTTACTCACAATCAATTTTGCAAATGCAAAATCATGCAAATTGATAAGTGGAGTTAACTAGGCCACCTAGGAGTTTGACGCATGATTTGAGGAGCATTTTTAGTGTTCTTGGTCAACTTCTTGGTCAAGCACATGGAGAGGTCCAAATTGAAGCTATTTTTGCTCGATTTGTGGCAGTTTCAGCCCTTATTTTTGAGGATTTTTGAGTTTGCTCATGGATCACCTTAGAGGACTTATTTTTAGAGGCAGTTAGTTGCAGTTAATTTTTGCATGCCTCTTAGTGAGAGCAAAGCTATATATTGTAAAGAAAAACTTAATTTTACCAATTCTTGCCTTTTGCTCTTTTACACTTTTGGAGAGAGAAGAAGGTTTTGTAGCTCACTATTTTTTATAGTTTTATAGAGAAATCACAGCAGGTTATAGGTTCAATTTCTTTGTTTTCATGCAATTTTTCCTTTGTTCTTTGGAATCAAGTATTTACCTTTCCATTTAATGCAAATTGTATGAAGTGATTTGATGAAGTTTTAATGAGTTCGATTACCAAAACCTTTAAAACTATTGTCTCACCATTATTTGAAGCATTAAGCATAGTATTATTACATGTCTTAAGTTGTGTTAATGAAAATAATCCTTTTGTGTTGTAAGAAATCCTTTTCCTTCATAATATGCCTATTTTGAAGCCTTCCTTAGAAATAATTTTATGATATTTGTGCCAAGATTGGATTGTGTGAGTAAGATTTCTGAGTTATATTGTGAACCAGATTGCATATTTTCTATCCATATTAGGTGCATCAACAAATTTTACAGTTTCATTTCCTTATAGTTTCCATCTTACCCTTTTCCAAAATAAAAAATCATACATTCCAATAGAATATTTAAAGGGAACCAACCCATAATCTAGAGGTTCAAACTCATTATAGGTCACCCATAGCCTGAGTTTGTCCCCATGTTTTGAAGGATTGCAGAGTGTCACAACTTTGCATAAGGGTGCAATCGTCATCGACAACAATTTTTGGCACACCTGGTGGGACTTTGAACTAATTTTTAGTTCAATAATAGAACTTATTTTTTCTGTTGTTTTGGTATGATCAACAGTTTATATAGCCTTTTTAGAGGTTTATTTACAAATTCCTAGCGACTCTATATTTCTAGTTTGATAGATCAGACTTTTTGAATGAATAAACATGTCTTTCCTTCATGGAAATATGTCATATCATCCATCATATCATGAAAATACTGCTAATCCTTCATCTTATCAGCCATATCAGATCAGCCATGCTACTAATTTCAACCCAAATTCTATGGTCTCTCAAGGAAACTAGCATGCATAGTACTCTTACCTCCCACCCACCCCTACTCATCATTCATATCAACATTTACATGTTTAAAATCAGTCCCAAGGGGTTGGAGATATAAGGAACAACATAAATGATATAAAAAACACTTTGTTTGAAATTACAAAGCAGATAGAGGAATTCAAGAGGCAACAAGAATATGAGTAGCAGCAGGAGGAACTAGATTATCAGGCATATATTCATTAGCAAGAATTGGAGGCACAAAGGATACAATTTTAAGAAAGTCTTAGGAGGGAGATAGAAGCCAAAGAAGCACAGATGAAGTATTTGCTTGCACAAATACAAAAGCAGAACATCCGGACAGCTGCATTCATTTCGGATCAACACTCTCAAAATGAGGTTAGTAGGTATTAGGTTTCAAGTTTCAAGAATTTTGATTGTAATCAAGAACCCATTTGCATTCAAAATCAGTCTATTAGTCCTTAATATCAATCACATCAAGTACTTGAATCAAACCATCAGACTTTTGAACAAGTATGGTAGCCTTCTTGTACTAAGTACCCTAATTATAAAATACCAAATCTTATCAAAACTACCTCTTCCATACCAATCTAAGATTAGGAAAGGGAAGAAGTAGTGATAAAACTTGAACCAATCAAAATTCTAGGTTTCAACCAAGAAAAATTAGCACTGGTGCACAATATTTCTATTGTTTTTACTGTATCTCTAGCTGAAAATAAGCTTAATGCATATGAAAAGGATGATGGTTCAATTTTGACACCAAATCCTTTGCATTTTGATTCATTTGAGAACTTTTTAATGTTGTTTACAAGATAAACAAAATCAGGTCACAGATATTGGAAGGGCAAAATCTCCAGTTACAGAGACAAACTAGCCAAGTTCCAAGTGAGAATAAACTAGATAAAGCAGAGGACTCAGTCTTTTTATTTGATCAACTGCCTTCTTTTGTTAAGCCAGATGAAGAGCTCATAACACAGGTAGAAGTAATTGAACATCCAGAAGATGCAAGTAATTGTGATAGTCTGCTGATTTACCAAGAGCAGAATGAGGATAGTCATGAGAACACTAGAAGTTTGGAGTTGGAACCAGATATTCTACCACATGTTCCTAGTAGCTTTCAACAACCTGATAATTTTGAGGAGTTATTAGCTGTTCTAACAGAAGAGGGTGATTTATTAACAATGAAGGAGGAATAGATATGGTAGATTATCATGCAAGATGAAAGTCTTGAACAACAGAATGATGAAACTCATCTAGTTTCAATGCAAGATTACCAGTTCGATGAAAGCATGTTTTCAGGTATTATGGAGGATTTTTGTTCTAACATAGATAATGATTTGATGCTATGTGAATCAACAATATGTGATCAACAAGATCAAATCAAAGAGCCAAGTATTCATTCTTTTCATTCATATGAGCTAACTATTTCAAATTAGATTGAAATTGCAAGTACTGAAAGGATAGTAGATCTAAATCCAGACAATAGGATCATTAGCCAAAATTTTATCATTACAAGAGGTTGTCCAATTAGGGATCTGGTTGATAGAGAGCTTAAAAGGGAGATACAAAATGTTGTTGTACCAATAGAGTAGATTTTAGCCTTAGAAAAATAAAATTAGATCATCTTTTTACTCCTTAACAGAGATATGCATGATCAGGTTTAGATGCTCGGTGAGTTTGTCTCCATTCTTCAAAAAGTTTTGTAGCATTCTATAAGGTATGTCTTTATCAATCATATCATGTTAGTAGTAGACCATATTGTAGAACATCCTTCCTTAATTAGAAAGGGAAGTTATTTTAACCAAATAGTTAATGGATTTGTTTGACTAGCACCTTTGGCTGGTTAGAGTAGGGTAGGTAGAATTTTAGTTTAGTATTTCATTTCCAAGAAGTGCTTTTGCACATTTTGCTGGCTTTGTATTAATCAAGTCAGTTTAGTTTTAGTTATTAGTTTTTTTACTGCTGTAGTGTTTCAGTCAGTTTTGCATTGCTGAATGTTTTCAAGGTTCAGGGCAGAGAGGACTCTATGCCCAATGGAGTTACACAGGCTACTGGCTCTAAGTTGTTTAGCAGGCAAACACCCTCAAGAGAGGTTGCCAAAAATGTTACTAATTTTTGTTCACACTAAAAAAAGTTAGACCTAAGTGCAGTTGTTCAAAAGGAATAAAAGAAAACTTTGAAGTTATGCATTTAATGAATAGTTGATGTCTTGACAAAGCAGAGATGGAATTCAGTTGACAGGATAACCCATCAGTCCAATCAGGACTAATGAATCATCATGACAAGAGAATCAAGTTGTCAAGGTATCAATCATTCAATAAATACAGTTGATTTAACATAGTGTTATCTTTCAAGAGTTATAAGATAGATTATTTAGCTAATCAGATTTAAAAGAAAGAAGAAAGATATTTGTTTAAACTATTATTTCATGTCATGTTTTGAACATACATTCAATATCTGTTACTTTATCCTATGCATTGATTGAAAAAGAAATACACATACATCAAGTGCATAAGATAAATTAACTGATCATGTTTAAAAGAAGTGTTCAAATGTGTCCCACACAAGCCATTGGAGTAACTACACTAAGCAATGTAGACCTACAAGCTATACATCTAAATGATAAAAGAAGTAATAAGAACTTATGATAAAGGTAAACATCCATCATTGCCTAAGCAAGAAGGTTGTTTTATTGATGTTGATCTTCAGTCTTCATCTTCAGCTCCTATCATCAGTTGAACCTGTAAAAAATTGGGGAAAGTCCTATTAGAGCTCTGGATGTTTAAAGTTATCATATGCTTTATCATGTAGACATATCGACTTGTCACATCATGCATTTCATATGAAGGATCAAAATTAGACATGTGCCATAAATTAGAGTATCATGAAGATGATTAATCAATACCATCAGGTATGTTTTTTATGCTAACTTGTTTGTTCACTATGCAGGTATAGGAAAAGTAATGTTACTAATTTGAAGACATTAAAACATGTGGAGAAAATGTGGCTCCCACAAGGGTTGATCCCAAAATGTTTTCCTTTTCTATTGTTTGAAAAGGTTATCAGAATACAGACATGATACATCATCAAAAGTATATCGTACATCAGTTAATCAACTTATAGAGAAAGTGTGTCATCATGAAATTGATTGTAGTTGATTAGAACAAATAAGATAAGTTCAGAGTGCCCAAGTCAACTTGATAGAGTGCAGCAAACAGAAATGCAGCCATTAAAGGTACTTTTCTTGTTCATATCATCATTAAGATACCTTATTTCTATCATATTTCATGTCACAGTTCATAAGATCAGACTTAAAGAATGATAGAAGTATGGAAATAAGATGAATAGGGCAGAAATGTGATAAGAAAAGTATCAATTTACATAGACATTATCAAGCTAATCCTTGTCTGTAGATGTTGAAACAATCATGTATTAAATGTTCAGGGATAGAGATAATAAAATCAGATAAACCACGTACAGAAAGAGTAGGAGAGGAGCTGCCATTTTTATTTGTGCATAAAGCAGATACAGATAGACAGATAGTCATGTAAGAGTAAGCAACCATGCCATAGGAGACGTCATCATAGACATGCTTCAAATTGAGCAATGTCTTCATCAAGGAGGTGTCAATGTGCAAGTACAAGAGGTACAATGATCAATAGAAGGTACTTTTCCATATTTTAGTGGTGATTGAAGTGTGTTTTTGCTATCCAAATGTACCTGATAGATAGAACAACTATATAATGGAGTAGTATGAAGGACAACTGTCATTAAATATAATAAAGATATAGTCATGGATGAAATTTCAGATCAAGACAAATTACCAAAGAGGAGGCAACACTGTGCATAGTAAAATGACAATCAAATAATCAAGGACAGTCAACCATGGACTGCAGTGTTCAAATCAAATGAAGTCATGCATTCAATAATCAAGGGACAACAATGATATAGTGCTGAAGGTCCCAAATAACCATGTTCAGATATCATCTACCTCAGCAATCAGGAAGCTTAGCCTAAGCAATGAAGAAGAGAACAAATATTTACCACTTTCTATTGTGAATGGAATGTAAATTATGTTGATTAAATGATTGTTCAGGCAATAGGGATGAATAACAAACCTGTAGCAGACATAAAGGGAACAACATGTAGGTAAGGATCAAATAAAGAACATATGCCAACTAAGTCCCATGAATAGGGCAAGAAGAAGTACACATGCTACAGGAGTTGTCTTAAGAATAGGAATCTTTTGGATGTATGCATGTATTTATCTCATGTGATCAAATGTCAAAGAACAACTAACAAATGTAGCCACAGTACAAAGATATGCTACAGATTTCAAATTATTCACCCAAATGGAGATAAAGAAACATGATAATATATTTAAAAGTGCCAAAGCCTTGTATCATCTGATACTTTAGAGACATTGAGAATGCCAGAGCTTGTATCATTTGATATAGTTGAAGTTATAAAAGAGATATGCATCTATGATAGTCATATATGAAAGGTAATGCATCAAATGAAGGAGACAAGTGCAGATTACATCAGCTACAGATAAGTAATCATGCCTTGAAAATGTTATGGTTTTTCATCATTTAAAGCTATAGTGAAAAGCAAGTATCATTTAGTCATGACTGTTTCACAAGAAAATGGAAGGAAGATATGCCATAGCCATGATAATGAAAGCCATGTATATACAAGTGTAGATCTTCATTGCAGAGTTCCTATTTTGAAACCCTCTTCATACCTCATAAGCCCTAGTGCCATCTTGCACCTACAGCCAAAAAGAAGTGATTTAATGCATATACAGAGATGGTTGTGACAGGAAAATCATTTTTTATGCTTTAAATGTAATACCCATATGAAAAGATGAAACCCTTATCTCACATACAAAAGTCATCTTTTTGGTTTCATTTTTATGTCTACAAAGAGAGCATAGTTGTGGAGTAAGAAAGAGTTACTGTGTTAAATTGAAACCCTTGTTTCTTTATTCTTCCATATAGTATGCAAGGAGTAGTAAAAGAAAAGAGAAAAGAGTTACAGGAAAACCAAATACCATGAAACCCTTGTCACAGTTCTAGAAACCTTTCTTATTTTTGTTGAATAAGTCAAGTAGAAGATATGTCAAAAAATGCAGGCATGGCCATGGGATACAAGGAGTTCCTGTGTAAGTTTAAAAATGAAACCCTCATTTCAAGATTTTGAAACCCTCAAAAATTTTACATCAAAAGATAAGGAAAATTCTACAAAACCACATGTAGTGTCACTACCATGACAGAAGGAGAGGTTTTTATCAAATACAAATATCCATATCTGTTTCACAAAGAAACCTTATATCTTTTTTAGGATACAGAATGATCAAAAAACCACAAGCAAAAGTGAAAAGAGCCTACCTTTTAAGTTGCAGAGGAGTGAAGCAGTTAAGGCCATGACCTCTTTTGAGGTTTTTCTTGTAATTTTTTTTATCACCTTTTAAAGATTAATGCACAAAGAAGACAAGGCATGGTGTCAAAGAATGTTGCAGAGAGAAGTAAAAGCAAGGCCACGGCCATTAGAGCCATGAAAGCTATAGAAACCAACAAAAATACCAGTTGAAACCCAAGATTCAGTGATTACCTTATTCCTGTGCCGAATTTTAACATAGAAATGCCAAGGATTCAACCGGAGAAAGCATACAGTGAAGGAGAAAAAACCAGAGAGCCAAACCCTAAGTCAGCCAAATGATAGAGTTGCAGAGTGAATAAGGGAGAATGCCAAATAAAAAATGAAGACAACTTTTAGGGTTATCTCTTGTTTTTTTGATGTTTCTTTCTGGGTAAATGCAAGGAGATGGGGGACCAAAAAGTTGCCACCATCTCTAAAATTAAAGCAAAATGCGAGCATGTTATAATACGCTTGCATTTTGCTTTTGATAAAAGAAAAAAAACATTTTTTGCACATTCACCCATGGCTTTTCTCTTGACAATAGCAAAGAAACCTAAGCAAAACATGATCGCATTGAAGAAAATGAGATTCGATCAAGTGCACGTGAGAAAACAAGAAATTCACAATGCCACCTCACCACCAAAGACATCGTTGTGCAAATTTGGATGCTCTAGCATAGGAAGAAGGTAGGGTTTGTCTGATTTTGTTAGTTTTAGAACAATTTTTTAGTTTTGTAATGTTTGATTTATGTTTATATTGCATTTACAGTTATTGGAGAAGTAGAAAATCTAAACCCAGTTGAGGTGGGTGAAAATAACCCCCAAAACCCTCCAAACCCTCCAAACCCTCCTTCACCTCCTTTTCATGTAAGGGATAATCAAGAATACGACTTAGGGATAATAGAAGAAAACAAGAAACATCTTGAAACTATTATTCAAACCCTAGACAATCTAAGTGGAACCACTGAGCATAGGAGGGCACTTGCAAAATCACTATAGGAGATTGTTTCCCGTATGGATTTGGTGACGAAACAAATCACCGATTTCCAAGACTATAGGGAGAGGAGTCGGCAATATTATGCTAACAAGTTGTCATATGAACAAATGAAGAAGGAAAAAATTACAAAATCTCAATTATGTGCATAATTTACTAATCCCAAAACCGGCCAAACATTAGAGGAAACTTGCAAATGGTTTCCTATACATTGGTGTAGGAATGAAGACATATCCAAAAACTTTTGGGATAGATGGTACATGGTCTTGGATGAGCGGCTATGTAACAATGATGAGGTACCACAATATTTTTTGAGGAAACTCTATTGCGAGTTCATCCTCAACAAGATTTTGAATTATTTTGATATTCATGATTTCCAGGGTAGAGCTGGTGGCTCTGCCCAAGATAGACTCGGGGCTCAGCGAGATGAACAACATGTGCCTATACCCTGAGGGATGCCAGAATGTAGGTCACTCTTTTTGGCTTTGAAGGAGAGTGTTGAGTTGGAGACTTTACATTCACTAACTACTCTCACCCAAACTCTATCACAACGTGCGGATGATTTTACCCAGGGCAATGAGGGTGAGAGTAGTAGGCATCATGTGTCCCCACATTTGTGCAGTACATGTGGGAACCTATGTGATTATGGGACGTAGGAGGCACGACAAGACTCTGTGACATAGGAACAACATGCTGCGACACAGGGGTAGCATGATGCGACACAGGGGCAGGACATATTGGATGATCTTGTTCTTAGTGATGATCTCTTACAACATACATTTGGTATTAACTCTCAGGTAATTTGTTACAAGTTTCATCTTGATTTAGTATATTGTTATTTGAAATTTGCAATTAATTTTATATGATTATCTATATTATAAGTCAAAAATAATGTATGCAATTGTTTGTGCAATGAAATTCCACGGTCAAAGTCTTCATCTTGCCTTTGTTAGTCATCCATTAGCAGCTTATGAGTGGAGGTCAAGTCAGTAGGTATGTAATTTATCACATATTCATAATTATTGTAGATATGTCAATGGTAATATTATTCTGTGACTTGATTTGATGATATCAATAGTCACCAGCACCTCCATGGTTTCCTTGGTCTCCTAGACGCCAAACCACCACTTTTACTAAGGTAAATTTAACCATTTCTAATCATTATGCATTTTAAAAATAATGTTATATACTTATTTTGTATTAATAATCTTGAACTTGATTTTTAGATGTTGAATACAGTGGAGACTCCTCCTCATCTTCATGAGTCAACATAGATAGGCATTGATGCAGCCATGATGTCTACAAATCCTTTGACTGAGGTATGAGCCAATAACATGAAAATATCATAATTTTGTATTTCTTTTTTTTATCTCATGTCATTTGATGTACATAAATGATATTTATGTTTAGTCAATTTTGCTTCTTGATGCTTCTCACAAGAGGTTACAACTCCAGTCTATCCAACTATGGATGAAGAGAGAGTCAAGATAATGGAGAGCGATCATTAGTTGGTGGTAAGTGATTAATTACATATGTGATGTTATATATTTCATACATTTTTTTATACTAATGTGCATATTGTTTGTTTGTATTAAAAGGTGCAGCTGGATGAACTCTATTCGAAGAGGTCTAATCGACGACAGAGAGAGGATGTGTCACTAACTGGCTCTCCATCTTCATAGTCAAAGAAGGGCCACTGATTATTTCCTAAAAGTGCATAGGAAACTAGTTTTGGGGAACTTTTTTGTATGCCTAGATGGCTTTGTATACATACTTTTGTATGTTAATTCGATGTATATTTTTGTATATTTGCCTATATGGCTTTGTTTGGACATGCATATATGGATTTTACATAAACTAGATGTTATGTTCATGACATTACGTATATATGACAGTTTATATTAAATATTTAATATGATAATCAATTATTGTTACAGGAATTTGGTTTTACAAGTGCCAATTGCATTTGCTTGAAAGTTTATGAATTGTTTTCAAATAATCCATTTTGTGCATATCTTACAATCATTGAATTCTGTTGGACTGTACATTTCTTTGAGACATCATTTTAAATAGTTCACGTGCCTTGTCTATGCTTCCATACTTTCTATACATGTCTACAAGGGTAACTTTCCAAATACAATACATGTGAGAAAATTCCTATAGCATTTATGCTTTGATGGTTGTCCACACCATGTTCTCTAGTTCCCATTATAGCATAGGCAAGGAGGAAGTTGGTTAAGGTTGTGCAATTTGGTTTTAGATGTGCCAAAATTTGTGTAAATAGTTGAAATTTATTTTTGTGCATTTGCTTGAGAGTTTTTAAAGCCTTATAAAAAATCCATTTCGTGCATATCTTGCAATCATTGCATACCATGAGACAACATTTCTTTGAGGCATCGCATCTAACAGTTCATGTTCATTATATATGCTTCCACACAAGTTGCATACATGTCTTCTAGGGTACTTACAACTACGACATTTGACAAAATTCCTATATCCTTTATGCTTTGTATTCCATGAGGTGACATTTTTTTGGGGCATCATACCAAACAGTTCACGTTCCTTGTCTATGCTTCCACACTTTCCATACATGTCTCTGAGGGTTGTTGCAACTACAACATCTAACAAAATTCCCATATGTTTTATCCTTTCCTTGGATGTCCATTTTTGCATAGGCAAGGAGGATACTGTCTAAGGTTGTGGAATTTTTCTTTACACCTGCCAATCGCATTTGCTTGAAAGTTGCTAATGTCTTATCAAAAAATCCATTTTGTTCATATCTTGCAATCATTGCATTCAATGAGGTGACATTTCTTTGGGGCATCATGCCAAACAATTCATGTGCCTTGTCTATGCTTCGACACTTTACATACATGTCTCTGAGGGTAGTTGCGACTACAACATCTAACAAAATTCCCATATGTTTTATCCTTTCAATGGATGTCCATTTTGGCATAGGCAAGGAGGATACTGGCTAATGTTGTGGAATTTTACTTTACACCCACCAATCACATTTGCTTGAAAGTTGCTAATGCCTTATCAAAAAATCCATTTTATTCATATGTTGCAATCATTGCATTCAATGAGGTGACATTTCTTTGGGGCATCATGCCAAATAGTTCATGTGCCTTGTCTATGCTTCCACACTTTGCATACATGTCTCTGAGGGTAGTTGCAACTACAACATCTAAAAAAATTCCCATATGTTTTATCCTTTTGATTGATGTCCATTTTGGCATAGGCAAGGAGGATACTGGCTAAGGTTGTGGAATTTTACTTTACACCTGCCAATTGCATTTGCTTGAAAGTTGCTAATGCCTTATCAAAAAATCCATTTTGTTCATATCTTGCAATCATTTCATTCAATGAGGTGACATTTCTTTGGGGCATCATGACAAAAAGTTCACGTGTCTTGTCTATGCTTCCACACTTTGCATACATGTCTCTGAGGGTAGTTGCAACTACAACATCTAACAAAATTCCCATATGTTTTATCCTTTTGATGGATGTCCATTTTGGAATAGGCAAAGAGGATATTGGCTAAGGTTGTGGAATTTTGCTATACACCTGCCAATCGCATTTGCTTGAAAGTTGCTAATGCCTTATCAAAAAATCTATTTTGTTCATATATTGCAATCATTACATTCAATGAGGTGACATTTCTTTGGGGCATCATGCCAAACAGTTCACATGCCTTGTCTATGCTTCCACACTTTGCATACATGTCTCTGAGGGCAGTTGCAACTACAACATCTAACAAAATTCCCATATGTTTTATCCTTTCGATGGATGTCCAATTTAGCATAGGCAAGGAGGATACTGGCTAAGGTTGTGGAATTTTGCTTTACACCTGCCAATCGCATTTACTTGAAAGTTGCTAATACCTTATCAAAAAATCCATTTTGTTCATATCTTCCAATCATTACATTTAATGAGAGACATTTCTTTGGGGCATCATGCCAAATAGTTCACGTGCCTTGTCTATGCTTCCACACTTTGCATACATGTCTCTGAGGGCAGTTGCAACTACCACATCTAACAAAATTCCCATATGTTTTATCCTTTTGATGGATGTCCATTTTATCATAGGCAAGGAGGATACTGGCTAAGGTTGTGGAATTTTGCTTTACACCTGCCAATCACATTTGCTTGAAAGTTGCTAATGCCTTATCAAAAACTCTATTTTTTTCATATCTTGTAATCATTGCATTCAATGAGGCAACATTTCTTTGGGGCATCATGCCAAACAGTTCACGTGCCTTGTCTATGGTTCCACACTTTGCATACATGTCTCTGAGGGCAGTTGCAACTACAACATCTAACAAAATTCCCATATGTTTTATCCTTTTGATGGATGTCCATTTTGGCATAGACAAGGAGGATACTGGATAAGGTTGTGGAATTTTGCTTTACACCCACCAATCACATTTGCTTGAAAGTTGCTAATGCCTTATCAAAAAATCCATTTTGTTCATATCTTGCAATCATTGCATTCAGAGAGGTGACATTTCTTTGGGGCATCATGCCAAATAGTTCATGTGCCTTGTCTATGCTTCCACACTTTGCATACATGTCTACAAGGGTGATGTAGTAGGTAAGGAGGATGACTCAACACCATGGAAACATATTTCATGGTGCAGGAGCACCTTAGCCATAGCCAATCTTGGCTAGAAGCATGTCATAACAAGGTCCTATGACATCATAGGATAGGTTTATGGTCTTGTGTCATCATTTTGCATGTAATAAGGTCAAATGAGCAATGCCATTTGTATTTGGAGTCATGTTTTATGTTGTTGTCAAACAAAAAGTCTAATAATGCAAGTAGTGGTAAGAAGTTGCTTTGTCAACTTAACAAATCATGTAATAAGGAGGTTACCCAACGATCAAACAGGTTTAAAGTCAGTTATGATCAAATGGAACTATTGTAAACATGTATAAAAACCTTCACACACAATGAGGTCTTGTTTCGTGTGCCAAGTGTCGCATTCATTCGGGCAGTAGGCTACCGACAAAGTCCCTTAAGCTCCCTAAGATGAAAAAATTACAAATCTTTGACGGGATAGTTCTTAGAATTCATGGTAGTTGAGAATGTTTTGTTTAGACCTACAGGTGCATGTGGAGTCTATCCACAATAACCTCTCTCAGTTTCATTCAACTCCAGTCCGTTTGAGAGTACCGAAATCAAACGCATTCTTGCAAAATGCTTCAGTTTCATGCTGTGGAAAGGTGCTAGGAGTGACATTTTGCATTCCACAGCTCATGGGGCCGAACAGACTTCGCCAATGCATTGGGGTGGATGAGTAAATGCTAGGGGAGGTCTTGTTTCGTATGCCAAGCATCGTATTTGTTCGAGGCAGCAGGCTACCGACAAAGTCCCTTAAGATCCCTAAAATGAAAAAATTGCCAAACTTTGGCGGGACAGTTCTAAGAATTCATGGCAGATGGGAACATTCCGTTTGGACCTATAGGTGTATGTGGAGTCCATCCATAATAACCTCTCTTGGTTTCATTCAACTCTAGTATGTTTGATTGTGCCGAAATCAAACATATTATTGCAAAATGCTTTAGTTTCATGTAGTGGAAAGGTGCTAGGAGTGACATTTTGCATTCCATAGATCATGGGACTAAATGGAATTCGCCCACACATTGGGGTGGGCAGGTAAATGCTAGGGGAGGTCTCGTTTCATGTGCCAAGTATCGCATTTGTTCGGAGTAGCAGGCTACCGACAAAGTCCCTTAAGATCCCTAAGATAAAAAAATTACCAAACTTTGATGGGATAATTATTAGAATTCATGGTAGTTGGGAACATTCTATTTAGACCTATAGGTGCATGTAGAGTCCATCCACAATAACCTCTCTCGGTTTCATTCAACTCCAGTCCATTTGACCGCACTGAAATCAAACGCATTCTTTCAAAATGCTTCAGTTTCATGTTGTGGAAAGGTGCTAGGAGTGACATTTTGCATTCCATATCTCGTGGGTCCAAATGGACTTCACCAACGCATCAGGGTGGGTAGGTAAATGCCAAGAGAGGTCTCATTTTATGTGCCAAGTGTCGCATTCATTCAGGGTAGCAGGCTACCGACAAAGTCCCTTAAGCACTCCTTAAGATGAAAAAACTACCAAACTTTGACGGGATAGTTCTCAGAATTCATGGCAGGTGGTAATGTTCCATTTAGACCTACAGGTGCATGTGGAGTTTGTCCACAATAACCTCTCTCGGTTTCATTCAACTCCAGTCCGTTTGATCGTGCCGAAATCAAACACATTCTTGCAAAATGCTTCAGTTTCATGCAGTGGAAAGGTGCTAGGAGTGACATTTTGTATTCCATAGCTTGTGGGGCAAAACAAACTTTGCCAATGCATCGGGGTGGGTAGGTAAATGCTAGGGGAGGTCTCATTTCATGTGCCAAGCATCGCATTCATTCGGGGCAGTAGGCTACCGGAAAAGTCCCTTAAGCTCCCTAAGATAAAAAACCTACCAAAATTTGATGGGATAGTTCTCAGAATTTGTGGTAGCTGGGAATGTTCTATTTGGACCTATAGGTGCATGTGGAGTCCATCGACAATAACCTCTGTCAGTTTTGTTTAACTCCAATCCGTTTGATCATGCTAGAATCAAATGCATTCTTGCAAAATGCTTTAGTGTCATGCAATGGAAAGGTTACCAGGTGCCATATTTTTTGTTCTACTCATCGTGGGGTTGAATGGACTGTGCCAACATGTTAGGGTGGGTGGGTAAATGCTAGGGGAGGTCTCATTTCATGTGCCAAGTGTCTCAGTCGTTCTAGGTTGCAAGCTACCAGTAAACTCAAAAAGTGCTAGTTTCATGCATTTACCCACCCACCATGATGTGTTGGCGTAGTCCATTCGGCCCCACGATGAGCATAACAAAAAATATGGCACCTGACAACCTTTCCATTGCATGAAACTAAAGCATTTTGCAAAAATGCGTTTGATTCTGGCACGGTCAAATGGATAGGAATTGAACAAAACCGATAGAGTTTATTGTCAATGGACTCCACATGCACCTGTAGGTCCAAACGAAACATTCCCATCTGCCATGAATTTTGAGAATTGTCCTGTCAAAGTTTGGCAGTTTTTTCGTCTTAGGGAGCTTAAGGGACTTTGCCGGTAGTCTACTGCCCCGAACGAATGCAACACTTGGCACACAAAATAAGACCTCCCTTGGCATTTACCTACCCACCCCGATGTGTTGCCCCATGAGCTATGGAATGCAAAATGTCACTCCTAGCACCTTTCCACTACATGAAACTGAAGCATTTTGCAAGAATATGTTTGATTTCAGAACAATCAAATGGACTAGAGTTGAAAAAAATTGAGAGAGGTTATTGTGGATGGACTCCACATGCACCTGTAGGTCTAAATGGAATGTTCCCAACTGCCATGAATTCTGAGAATTGTCCCGTCAAAGTTTGGCAGTTTTTTCGTCTTAGGGAGTGCTTAAGGGACTTTGTTGGTAGCTACTGCCCCAAACGAATGTGATGCTTGGTACACAAAAAGAGACCTCCCCTAGCATTTACCCACCCACCCCAACATATTGGTGAATTCTGTTCGGACCCACGAGCTATGGAATGCAAAATGTCACTCCTAGCACATTTACACAACATGAAACTAAAGCATTTTGCAAGAATGCGTTTGATTTTGGCACAGTCAAATAGACTAGAGTTTAATGAAACTGAGAGAGGTTATTATGGATGGACTCCATGTCCACCTATAGGTCCAAATGGAACATTCCCAGTTGCCACGAATTCTAAGAACTGTCCCGTCAAAGTTTGGCAATTTTTCGTCTTAGGGATCTTAAGGGACTTTGCCAGTAGCCTGCTGCCTCGAATGAATGCGACGCTTGGCACATGGAACGAGACCTCCCCTAGAATTTAGCCACCCACCCTGATGCGTTAGCAAAGTTCATTTGGCCCCATGAGCTATGGAATGCAAAATATCACTCCTAGTACCTTTCCACTGCATGAAACTGAACCATTTTGCAATAATGAGTTTGATTTCAACACGGTCAAATGGACTGGAGTTGAACGAAACCGAGAGAGGTTACTATGGATGGACTCCATGTTCACTTGTAGGTCTAAATAGAATGTTCCCAACTGCCATGAATTCTAAGAACTATCCCATCAAAGTTTGGCAATTTTTTCATCTTAGGGATCTTAAGGGACTTTGCCAGTAGCCTGCTACCTCAAATGAATGTGATGCTTGGCACATGAAACGAGACCTCCCCTTGCATTTACATGCCCACCTCGACGCATTGGCAAAGTCCGTTTAGACCCACGAGCTATAGAATGTTAAATGTCACTCCTAACACCATTCCACTACATGAAATTGAAGCATTTTGCAAAAATGCGTTTGATTTTAGCATGGTCAAACAGACTGGAGTTGAATGAAACTGAGAGAGGTTATTGTGGATAGAATCCACATGCACCTGTAGGTCTAAATAGAACATTCCCAATTGCAACAAATTCTGAGAATTGTCCCATCAAAGTTTGGTAATTTTTTGTCTTAGGGAGCTTAAGGGACTTTGCCAGTAGCCTGCTACCTCGAATGAATGCGACGCTTGGCACATGAAATGAGACTTCCCATAGCATTTACCCACCCACCCTGAGGGTTGGTGAAATCCATTCGCCCCATGAGCTATGGAATACAAAATGTCACTCCTAGCACCTTTCCACAGCATGAAACTGAAGCATTTTGCAATAATACGTTTGATTTTGGCATGGTCAAACAGACTGGATTGAATGAAACTGAGAGAGGTTATTGTGGAAAGACTCCACATGCACCTATAGGTCCAAACATAATGTTCCCAGCTACGATGAATTATGAGAACTGTCCCATCAAACTTTGGCAATTTTTTCATCTTAGGGATCTTAAGGGACTTTGCTAGTAGCCTGTGGCCCTGAACAAATGCGACGCTTGGCACATGAAACGAGACCTCACCTAGCATTTACCTACCCACTTTGACGTGTTGGAAAAGTCCGTTCAGCCCCACGAGCTATGGAATGCAAAAAGTCACTACTAACACCTTTCCAAACATGAGGAAGAACCACAACCCAATCTAACTCCTAAAACCATGAAGACACTGAGAACATTGAAGACATGGAGGACAAAGAAGAATGAATACATGAACTAAATCTTATGAGGAAGAACCACAACCCAGTCTAACTCCTGAAAGCATGACATGTTATGATGAAGAAGCACAACCAAAATCCAATGATCCAATGGCATGAACCAATGACATAAACAACTATGTCCTACTATTGTAACAACTAACATCCAAACCCTTTGACATGAATCGTGATATAAGATGAGTGAAACACGAGTGAATAGGATTAAGACCAATTAGGATCAACTTCATCCATTACTTAGATCTAACCTCATGAAACAAATCAAATGAAACGTACATGAAATATATAACATCACTTATGTAATCGATCACTTACCACCATCTGATGATCACTCTCCATCATCTTTTCTTGAGCTTCTTTGTTCATAGTTGGCCAGACTGGAGTTGCGACCTCCTGTGAGAAGCATCGAAAAGCAAAATTGACTAAACATAAATATACTAGAGGGAAGCAATTCATACTACTATTTATATACAAAAACAAGTACAAGTAACCATCTAGAAATGTTTTATGCATACTTACAAATTAATCCAATGAACCATCTGGGTCTTCTCTACTCTTTATTGTGTCAAGTATGGCCTCATGGTAAGAGTCACACACCTTCCACAAGGTCTTATTCAAAGGTCTACCTTGATATTGTATCAAATGAACATTGGTTGCCACGACAAGGTTGGAGTAATGAAGAATCTTTCGATGCATGTCAAAGTCCTCAAATAGCCAAACATTAAGACTCTTATGTGGGTATCTTTTAAGCCATGTTCTAGTAACAACCACTGAGCCTATAGGGTATTCGATGCTTTCTCCATCTGTAACTGGGGCCTCCAATTTCTTTTTGGCCTCAACACAACGACACAAGTAATAATCTGTTCCCTCTTCATTATCTTCATATGCAATAACTGCATAAACATGGCCTATAATGATATGTGCAATAAATTAGATGAAATTTCCACAAAATTACAAAAATACTACAAAGTTTAAGATAACATTAGGAATTTAAAATTTAACTATGCAAGTAGATATATTACCTAGTTGAACTGGATCTGATATGTGGTCAAAGTCAACTGACGATTCCATCTCTATCAATCCCAGTGCTGTCAAGGGTCGATACGTGTCAAGTGGGCAAAGATAACTTAACTTCCATTCGTCAACCCACTCCCTTGACTCGTACTCATTCCAGGCTTGAATTTTACATGCAGAACAAAAGCCCGCCATCTTCCGTGTATGTATACTCCATGAACTTGTAATTAAGCTTCTGATAGAGTGTAGCTCACTTGATCCTATCAGTGTACAATAGTCCTCATATGGTGTAATGCTAGTATCATCTATCAACCAAAAAAATCTATGAACTGAAGACTTACCTTGATTACCTGGACCCATCGAAACATTACACCACTCGACAATTGATTTTGCATATGTTAGCTTTGCATTATCTTTATACTTTAACTATTCTTGTACTATGGAGATACACACTCCTGCACCATCATGCTCCCCCTTTCCATGCCCGACCTCACAAAAGTTCCACATATGTTGAACACCTGTAATACTATGCCTCCTGCTCAGCCAATAGAAATTCTGCAAGTTCTTGAATTGTGATGCACCATTATCCGACCATATGATATGTTGACTGAATGATATGCCCCTTCTAGCTAGATCATTGTAGAACATCTGAAAACAACCTTGCATGATCTTCATGGAATGCGTGCGATCATCGCTTATATAAAAATGATACTCCCTTATGATGTTTTTGTCATCCTTTGTATTATCATTCACATGAATGAATGCAACGTGCACAAATATAGAAACATGTGTCGAGTAATAATATTGGGATTGCGCCTCACACTGTGGCTATAGACTGTAGTTCTCTGCAAAGTTGATGACTGAAACAATGCTACCAATTGGAAATGTGTCCTTGCATAACTTGAATTACAAGTCCAACCATCGAGCTCTATGGGCATGTCTTACATACTCATACACTATGTTGTCACAAAATATAGGCATAAACTGATACACTAGAATCTTCTGAATAGCATATTCACACCTCTTTTCTTCTTTACCATCTCTTGTATTGTATGCCACTATTTTATACTTGTCAAACTCTACTAGTTCGTTTCCAACCGCATGTGTTATTTCCATATGTTCACATATTGGCATACATTGCAAGCCACTACAATGCTGACATGTCCCATCCAAGCATAATTTCCTATAGAATAATTGACCTTCCTCTCTATCACATAAAATCATTGATATGAAGTCTCTTGAGGTAGTTGGTGGGGCACGTATGCCACAATCCTGCAAAACATTATTAGTATGCAAATCTAAACATATAGACATATAAACATCAAGATGGTTAGAAAATTCAATATTTAATCTACAACAAGTAGTGTGTGTGTGATTTATTTTGACAAAGAAAGGTTTTAGCATTTCAAAATATCTTTGAGAAATTTTAATTTGAGGATACTTCTCTAGAAATTTACCAAAAGACTCTGTTTGAGTAATATCCAAAAAATGCTTTGGATGTGGCTCACGGTTTCGACTACCGATTCTCCTTCTTACCACGTCCCTTTGATTTGGAGATACCCTTGTGTAATTCTTCCAAAAGTCTTCAATTAGTGATCTCAAAGCTTCGACAACAACTTTGTCTTTTCGTGGGAGTCTCCCAGAGAATGCCCATATTTCATTAGTGCTTGGATCCTCAACTCTTTGACATCTTCCAACGGATCTAATTAGAGTTTTTCTATTTATTTTCAATGCTTGAGTTGTCTTTCTAATGAGGTGAGCTTTTTTTGTTTGTTGGCTTACAATTGTCGATGTAATGACATGTCGTGTTATCCTTGGTGTGTGAGGTGGAACCCGCACTCTCATACGCACTCATTAGATTCTTGACAATTGATTTTTCACTTGATGCATTCGATGTTCTTAGGCCAAGAATCTTCATAGTGGGCCTAAATTTCAGATTTCTCATCAGTTCAACAAAGAGGTAACATCTTCTGGTTTCATTTAAATTCTCAAAGAATAATTTCCATATCGTATTTCCATATCTTTAGCAAGTACGCATGGGAATCTTATCTTGCATGGGCTCCAATACATTCTCATCAATATCAATTAGAAACTTAGGCCTCTTATGCAAAATTCTAGGAGGCATTTTATTTTGTAAAGTAGACTGAACATTAGGAATTTATTCAATATTTACTTGAGATGGGATAGATGACGTACCTTCGATTGGAGGTGAAAAGGTTGAAAATGACGTACCTTCAACTTGAGGTGTGAATGATGGCATGTGACCAACTTGAGAAGAAAATGTAGACGTGCTTTCTACTTCACCTGTGAAAGATGGAGTGTCTCCAATTCGAGAAGATAATGATAGTGTTCCTTCAACTTGACCTGTGGATGATGGAGTGCCTCCAACATTCACTTTCCTCATTACATAGAGGTTTTGCATTCATTCCCTTTGTGCCACCAATTCCATCTCTTTCTTAGCTTCATTAGACATGTCACGTTCCTCTTCAATTGGCAATGGTGGAATATCTTCTTGTATGGTTGACAATTTCCTACTTTCCTGAATTCACCTCATTCTTTCTCTTTTCCTCTCATTCTCAGCTTGACGCTCTTCTGGTGTTAGAGTCTTTGCTCATTTCCTCAGCATGAAGAATAAGACAATGATCATTAGAAATTTTATAATGACAATGAATAGCACAGTCAGAATGAATAACAAGGTTTTACAAACTTCTAAATAAGACACCTCATATCAAGATAACTTGAAAATACACAAGTCATGGAGTATACATTTGAACGCACATATACACTTGAATCTAGTTTGAATAGAAGAGAGGAGGATGAACTTGGAGGAAGAAATAAGAAGTTATACCCTATTTTTATGCTATAACTTGTTATACCCTATTTTCATGCATTTTCCAAGTGGAAAGAGTGGTGAAATAGTGGTTCTTTGTGAATTTGAAAGCAACCTGGCCAAGTAAGTGATCCTATAGCATATGCAATCCTATTTAAAGGTGAATCAAGTGTTAGTTTGTTCTTGGTTGGAGTGGATATGAGATTTTCATTAAAACCCCCTTATTTGTGAAGAAATGAAGGGTTTTCTAGTTTACACCCTAGATGAGCATGGCTATACTAACCAATGGTGCAATTTGAAGTTTTGTGACATATATATCTTTTGTTTTGGGGTTTGGAGTGGTTATTGAATGATCCTAGGGTAGTTGCTTTGTTAATTGCACCAAATTAGGCCTATTTCTAGAGAGGGCCAGTCATAGAACTCACATTTTTCCTGAAACAAGGGCATGAAATCTTTTGCTATTTTTTTCTACTCCATAATGGGTGTCTAAATATATTTTGATTTGTGGGTTGGCTGAGTTTACACAAAGTTATGCACATTTTTCAAGTTTGGAAGGCTACTAGGCCTTAAGGAGTGATTTGTGGATCAGACATTGGTTGATGTTTCCAGGCACTAAAAGTGACAAAATTGGTTTGAATACATTATATTGACATGGTTTATGCTTGTGTTAGGTTTGGGGAATAGCTTGGAGCCCTTATGCCTTATGATGCCCTTAAGCACCTAGTTGGGCCATTATAAGATTTTGGTTTATGGTTGAGTTGATTTGTGAAATATGGTATCAATGCTTTGAATTCCTTCTTGTGTCTGCATCATAAATGATCATGTCACTTGAATGTGAGTGTGGATTTGGGAGTTTGGCAACCTGAATAAGGATTGTTTATTGAGTTTAGGGGTCCATGGAAAGTTTGAAGAAGTAGAAAGCTGAAGTAGTAAATTATAGAATGATGCACAAAGAAAACACCACTAAGAGGATATTTTCCATAGCAAGGATGGAAAAAGAAGTAACTCTCCAAAACTAAGGGAAGAGAAAGGCCAAAACAAACTCAAAGAAGATAACAAACAAGTTGATTTGAGTATGTACAAAGCTAACAACTATTGGTCTTATTTCAAGGTTGGAGGATATTGTTATGACAAGTGTTGAAAGCTTCATCTAGAGATTCACCCAAATGACAAACACAAGAGTAAGCAACCACAAAGGGAAAAAAAGCACACTAAAACATCAAATTCAAAGAGAGAACAACTCTCACATGAGTCTACATCAACATTCAATGATGTTAGTATGTAATGATACTTGGATAGAGTATTTACTTGATTTGCAAAGGAGATAAGTGTGAGTTGCTTTCATTTGCAGGGGCATTTGATTAGCACTCCAAGTTTTTCCTATGGGTTGAGTTGTGTTCAAGTTTTTCACTTATAGAGCAAGCAAGTAATACATTTCACTCACTATGGGTGAGTATGAGAAGCATGGCCACTTGGAGGTCAAGAAAGGACAAGGAAAATAGAGAATGTAAGAGCTAGTGATGACATGATTTGGGTGTTGTAAGCATGCACATTTGTGTTCCATAGTAACATAAATGTTGTAGCATGTAACATAGATGACTTGTAGCATGTTGTAGCATAACAACGATGATTTTCATTATTATAATGTGAACAAACTCGTATCTCAGTTGTAGCATGTGCATAGTTGTAGGAAGAGAACTCTTTACACATTCATTGTAAATAGTGTATAAATGTATGAATTTCATTGTACATAGGTGCAATAAAAAGGACCACTTTGTAATAAATTATAACTTTCATAGCATTTTAAAATGACCTTCAAATACAAGGAGGATCATACATGGCAGCAGGGTTATATATAGACTATGATAGTGGACTGTTATATAGACTTACATGACTATCCTACACTCATGAAAACCTCCTTTTTAGTGTTTTATCTCCTTGTAACTCCCTTTGTATAATCTTATGTCATCCTAGGGAAAAAATTAAGAGTTCCAAAATCAATTTTGGCTCCATGTATACAGTCGAATATGAGTATGACAAACAATTGTTCACTAAAATTATTTTATGAAGTATTTGATAATGTTTTTCTCTTGTATAGCTGAAAATAGGTGAAATAAAGGCATGAAGGGCCGAAACAAGGTGGAAACATGAGGAATTTGGAGTCTCTTTGACTAAACTATCTGATAGACCTAGACACATATATGTCAAGAAGAACATAAAGAACATAAAAAACATAAAGACATAAATACATTTAAAGACATAAAGAACATAAGAACATATATATATGTGAATTAAAATTGAACATACCTTAGAATTCGATATTGTAGTTGACCAATTCTCCAAAAGATGGATTCAAAATCCTCAAATTCTTATTTTTCTCAAGTTTGATTATGAATTCTATATAATTCTAGAATAGGATTAGTAAAATTTATGTAAAAAACAAACATATATCATCAAATACAATCTATATATCAATGGTAATTAGCTTTGAAACAAAATCACACATGAAACATGAAACTTTCAGTTTAAATAATCAAATTTTCTCCAAAAACATGAAAAATCATTTCTTCTACGTTGAAAAAACAAAAAAAGGTGGTGGATTCATATAAAAATGATTCTCAATTAGTCAACCAACATGAAAATAATTTTTTGTCTGATATACTCATGAAAAGTAGGAATAACAGGCATGTGGGGTCTGAAACACGGATCCCACATGCTTTTTTACCGTTTTCCATGCTTCCAATAACATGATCGCATTATAACATGCTTGCGTTATAACACGAGCGCATTATGGGAAGCATGATAACATAAAGGTAACCTTGTATCTACATGAGAGAGTCTCTCTCTCTCTCTCTTCATTTCTCTATCCTATAATTAAGAGGGATTAGGAGACATGGAGAGATAGAGAGGGACATGGAGATAGAGAGGATAGGTGGAGATAGAGATGGGGAAAGGGAGAGATGGGGATCGAGATAGAGAAATGGGTCTATAGAGGGAGAAAGATAGAGATACATATATATAGAGAGGGGAGATATAGGGAGATAGATCTAGCAAGGGAGAGATAGATAGGGAAATACAAAGAGAGAGGTAGAGAGGGGTATATTAAGAGATGAGGTTATGAGGATAGATAGCTCGATAGGGAAAGAGATCAAGAGATGTCTAGAGACATAGGGAGAGAGATTTCAAGAGGTAGAAGGATGGGGAGAGAGATAAAGAGGAGGAGAGAGAGGCAGCGAGGGATAGATTAAGAGATAGGGATCCATATGTCTAGAGAGATAGAGACAGGGATCCCTTTTCTCCCCTCTATCTAAACCATAAACCTAAACCTATAAACCCTAAACCCTAAACCATTAATAATTCTCCTAACCCCTAACCCTAAACCCTAAAATCCAGCAACCCTAAACCCCTAAACCCCTAAGGTCCCTAAACCATAAAACTTGGAAGCAAAGGTAGGTATAGTTAGAGAGAGGGATAGAGGAGACAGAGATATCTCTCCCAGGCTCAGTCTCCTCTGTATCTCCCTATTCACCTCTCTACCTAAACCATAAACCTAAACATCTAAATCTTAACCCCTAACCCCTATACTATAAACCCTAAACCCTAAATAATGTCCCTAAACCCTAACCCCTAATCCTTAAACCCTAAAAAATGAGCAACCCTAAACCCCAAAACCCCTAAGGTCTCTAAACCATAAAACTTGGAAGCAACCCTAAACCTCTATCTCCCTATCTCTATTGGTCCCCTCACTCTATCTCTCTTTAAACCCTAAACCCTAACCCCTAAACTCAAGCAACCCTAAACCCTGACCCCTAGACCCTAAACCCTAAACTTGAGCATCCCTAAACCCCTAAAGCCTAAATAATTCCCCTAAACCCTTACCCTAAAATCTAAATCATATTTACTTGAGAAACCCTAAACTCATGTAAACCTCAAATAGTGAGGGAGAGAGATAGAAAGGTAGAGTTAGAGAGAGGGGATCGAAAGAGATCTAGTAAGATAGAGAGATAGGGAGAGAGAGATAGAGAGGTAGGTATAGTTAGAGAGATGGATAGAGGAGACATAGATATCTCTCCCAGGCTTGGTCTCCTCTGCATCTCTCTATTCGCCTCTCTACCTAAACCATAAACCTAAACCTCTAAACCTTAACCCCTAACCCCTAAATCGTAAAACCTAAACCATAAATAATGCCCCTAAACCCTAACCCCTAACCTCTAAACCCTAAAAATGAGCAACCCTAAACCCCTAACCCCTAAACCATAAAACCTAGAAGCAACCCTAAACCTCTATCTCCCTATCTCTCCTAATCTCTATAACGTGAAAACGTGAAAACATTAAGCTTTAATTCCAACCAAATTCATTCCTAATCAATCCCAAATCATCCCTAATCCATTCAATTTCATCTCTAATCATCCCTAAACCACTTCTAATCACCACTAAACCACTTCAAACTTTTCCAAATTACATCCAAATCAATTTAACTTCATGCCTAATCATTTTCCAATCAACCTGGATTTCATCTCAAATACCATCCCTAAACTATTCCTAAATCATTCTAATCATTCCCTAATTAGAACTAAACCACTTTAGACCATCCCTAAAACCATTCTAATCATTCCCAAATTGTTCCTAATCTAGTCCTTTTCACCTCTCATCATCCCTAAACCAATCCATTTCATCCCAACTCCATTGCAAATCAATCTAAGATTGATCTCAAGAGATCCCAAAAATAGTCAAAATCAAACAAATACCTCACTAGGAGCCATTAGAAGATCATATTGCCAATCTGTTAGTCATTTGCACCATTTTGTATATCGTATGTACCAATATGTTCCTTAGTAGCACCTACCTATCAATGACAAACATCATTCTACACCTAGCCAGTCACACGTGTCATTCTAGCCTTTGCCAGCCACAGGAGTCATCAAAACATCATAAGTGCCAATATATTATTCATTTACACCATTCTATACATCATATATACCAACCATAAACCCTAAACTCGATCAGCCCTAAACTTGATCAACCCTAAACCCTTATCTCCTTGTCTCTGTCATCCCTCTACCTCTCAATCTCTCTGCCTATGTCTTTGGCCATGTCCATCACCCTCTATCTCGCTATCATAATGCAAGAGGTACTTCCGGACCTCCAAATCACACACAAATCAATTGTTGGATCTAGGGCAAACAACTGAGAGGGGGGGGGGGTGAATCAGTTGTATAGAACTTGTTCTCTTTCAAA
This sequence comes from Cunninghamia lanceolata, assembly GCA_027924645.1. Taxonomy (NCBI): domain Eukaryota; kingdom Viridiplantae; phylum Streptophyta; class Pinopsida; order Cupressales; family Cupressaceae; genus Cunninghamia; species Cunninghamia lanceolata. Next base: position 11,300,020 of record BSBN01000241.1, on the reverse strand, counting down.
CACTTAATTCTCTGTTGTTAGTTAGCAGCATATCAAATAATCATTCATGGAAGCACAATATATAAACACAAGAGCAGATAAGCTTCAACACATTGAACACCAAGATTTTGACGTGGAAAACCCGGTTAAGGGAAAAACCACGGGGTGATTAACCCAAGAATTATTCTCTGTTAGAAGAATAAGGAAAAATGAATGGCACATGCCAATAAGGGCTCACTGCCCGAGCACACTGCTCACAAAGAGGCCCACTGCCTACAAGGAGACACACTGTCTACAGAGTGATAAAAATCACAGTCTTGAACTGGAGAATGACATCTCTACCATGTCCGGATCAGTTCCAATTAAGCCCAACAATCTCTGCTCTGCCTTTCGCACCTTTCTTCGCTACACCATGCTCATCCACATGCCACACACTGAAATGAATTCACAAATCATTATTTATACAAGACATCGACTTAGGAACAAGCATCTAAGTCGGCAAACAACCATAGGAGTATCCGCAAGATGAATAACACATCCGGTCGGCCATCACAAGAACATTCGCAGGATGAACAACTCATCCGGTCGGCTACACAGAGCAATAACTTCATCCGGAAGAGTAACTTCAATTCCGGGCTCTACCATCAATGCGGACCAACAACACAACCTAAACATGATTCAAGAACCTTCACAAGTCTGTCTGAATGTCCGGATACATCCGCACTTTCTCTGCTTACTGGGATCTCTTGTCTTCCTCATCCGGAACTTCAAGAACACAGTCTGTCGTCACTGTCATAATGCAAGAGGTACTTCCGGACCTCCAAATCACACACAAATCAGGATGACACATCACAAGGACATCTAAAACACTCCTTCCAATCCGCAGATTATGATAATACAATTCCGGACCTCACCGGACCTTTTTGTGATCCTCTGTCACCTCCGGATACTTGCCGGACCCGGTTCTATACCGGCAGCCATAACTCCTTCAGATCTTCATGCGGACCTCTGAAATCTTAATTGTAGCATCTCAAGACTCATATCTACTAACCCTTTAATCCGCATCCTCCGGTTCTCATCCTATACAGTATATTTACCTTCTTCTCATCACTGTTCTTCACTGTTCCTGACTGAGGCTAATTTTCTCAATATCCTCAGCACAAAGCTCATCAAATCCTTCTTGTCAATGCAGTATGAGTATGTTGACATCAATGACAACAATGGCTCACCTCATACTTGCAACAATCTCCCCCTTTGTCATTGATGGCAACATATGATGTGAAAAACCATCAAGACAAGAACTTCTCTTTTCTGTCACAGCTCCCCCTATCAACAACAACTCTTCACATGTCTTCCTTTGCTGCTCCCCCTTTGATCATCAACCACTTGTTTTTCACATGTCTTCTCTCCCCCTTTGACATCAATGGCAAAGGGCTCATACTTGCAAATCTCATGCATCAGAATAATACCAGCTGCTCCCCCTTAGTTGCAGCTCCCCATTAGTCCGGATCACAAGATATGACTGTGATTGCCACCGGACTGATGCACATCAGTGCATCTTAGTTCATCACCGGAGGGGCCATGACCCCTAACTTCTCCCGGAGATATTCAAAAGAGTCCTTGGGAAGAGGTTTTGTAAAGATATCTGCAATCTGATCCTTGGAGGGAACATACTCCAATCTGACTTCTTCCTTGTTTACTTGTTCTCTCAAAAAGTGAAATTTGATAGATATGTGCTTAGTCTTAGAATGCAATACCGGATTCTTGGAAATATTAATTGCACTTGAATTATCACAGAAAATTGTAATAGGCTTCTCATATTCAACTTTGATGTCTCTTAGCATCTGCTTCATCCACAAGATTTGAGTGCAACTACCTGCTGCTGCAATGTATTCTGCTTCAGTTGTAGACAGAGATATTGCATCTTGTTTCTTGCTTAGCCAAGAAACCAATCTCTTCCCCAAAAAGAATGCTCCACCACTAGTGCTCTTCCGGTCATCCACATCTCCTGCCCAATCTGCATCTGTGTAAGCATGAAGAGAAAAATCCGGATCTCTAGGATACCATAGACCATACTCAACTGTCCCTTTCAAGTATCTAAAAATTCTTTTGATTGCCATAACATGAGATTCTCTAGGATCAGCCTGGAATCTTGCCACAAGACCAACAGCTTGCATTATATCTGGTCTAGTTTGAGTGAGATACAACAATCCACCAATCATTGATCTATACTTTGTCTGATCTGCCTTTGGAGAATCATCATCTTTGCTTAACTTACATCCGGTTGCCATAGGAGTGTTCATAGGCTTTGAGTCTTCCATACCAAATTTCTTTAACAATTCTTTCACATATTTGGTCTGAGAAATGAAGATCCCTTCTTTTGTTTGAGTAATTTGCAGACCCAAGAAGAAATTCATTTCACCAAGCATAGACATTTCAAACTCACTTTTCATCTGATTTGCAAAAGTTTTACACATACTATCTCTTCCTCCAAAAATGATATCATCCACAAACACTTCAACAATCAGAATGTTTTCATGATCAATTTTGAAATATAAGTTGCTGTCAGCAGTACCTTTGTTGAATCCAATCTGCACAAGATGCTTATCCAACCTTTCATACCATGCTCTTGGGGCTTGCTTCAATCCATACAAAGCTTTCTTCAACTTGCAGACCATATCATTATTATCAGACAATTGAAATCCATCCGGTTGTTCAATGTAGACTTCTTCTTCCAGATCACCATTTAAGAAGGCAGACTTGACATCCATCTGATATACCTTGAAATCTTTGAAGGCAGCAAATGCAAGAAGTAATCTGACTGCTTCAATTCTTGCTACCGGAGCAAAAGTCTCTTCAAAGTCAATTCCTTCTATTTGAGAGTAGCCTTTGCAGACCAATCTGGCTTTGTTTCTGATTACTTCACCAGCTTCATTTAGTTTGTTCCGGAAGACCCACTTGGTTCCAATTACATTCTTGTCTCTAGGTCTGGGAACAAGATCCCAAGTATGATTTTTCTCAATTTGCATCAGTTCATCTTCCATTGCTTTGGTCCAATTTTCATCATTGCAGGCTTCATTTATTGTTTTAGGTTCAATCCTTGAAATCAGACAACATTCATTCTGATCTTGAGCAATATTCCTTCTAGTTTGTACACCTTTGCTTCTGTCACCTATGATCTGATCTTCAGAGTGATTCAGTTTTACATACCTTGGAATTTTGGGAGTATCCAGTACTGCTGTTTCTTGATCAGGCTCATTTAAACCTAACTCTTCTTCCTGATTTACCGGATCAGGCTGACTCTGTTTCACCGGAGAGGATTGAGTTCCTTGAACACTATCTTGGTCATCTTCATCAAATTCATAAAATCTTGAAGGCTTCTCAATTCCTTCATCAACCTTTACATTGGTACTTTCTATCATCTTCCTCAATCTCTTATTGTAACACCGATATGCTTTGCTTTGAGTGGAGTAGCCCAAGAAAATTCCTTCATCACTTCTAGCATCAAACTTTCCTAGATCTTCATCTCTTTTAATATAACACTTGCTACCAAATACCCTGAAATATTTCACAGTAGGAGTGATGTCAAACCAAAGTTCATAGGGGGTCTTACCGGTGTTGTTTCTGATTTGAACTCGATTGAGAGTGTAGACTGCAGTGCTGATAGCTTCTTTCCAAAACATTTGAGGAACATTTGCTTCCAACATCATTGTCCTAGCAGCTTCCTGGATGGTCCGGTTCTTTCTCTCAACTACTCCATTCTGCTGTGGAGTCCTAGGAGCAGACAACTGTCTCCTTATACCCTGTTTCTCACAAAAGTCAATGAATTCACCAGATGTAAATTCACCACCTCTATCAGACCTTAGACACTTCAGTTTCAATCCGGTTTGATTCTCCACCATAGCTTTGAAGATTTTGAACTTCTCAAAAGCTTCTGATTTTTCTTTCAGAAAGGTAACCCACATCATCCGGGAATGATCATCAATTAACAACATGAAATATCTATCACCTTGCAGACTCTTGATTCTTGTCGGACCACATAGATCAGTATGTACTAATTCCAACAATCCGGTAGAAAACTGATCTTTGCTTTTAAAAGAGACTCTGCTTTGTTTGCCTAACTGACATTCTTTACACACACTGTTTGTAGGTTTTATCAACTTTGGAAGATCTCTCACAGCCTGAGTATTGCTTATTTTGATGATGTTATCAAAATTTACATGACACATTCTTCTATGCCATAACCAACTCTGATCAATTTGAACAAACAAACAACTTTTATTTGAACCAACCAGATGAAAGATGTTACCTTTTGTCTGAGTACCGGATGCAATTTCAGTTCCGGAGCTTGTAAAGATTCTGCATTTTCCATTCTTGAACCGGAGATCATAGCCTTTGTCCACTAACTGACCAACACTGAGAAGATTGTGCTTCAATCCTTCAACATATAGTACATTACCTGTTTTGCTCTTACCATCAAAGGAAATAGTTCCCCTACCTCTGATTCTGCCAGCAGAATTGTCACCAAACTTTACCATTCCTCCTTCATATCTTTCCAAATCTAAGAACTTATTCTTGTCACCAGTCATATGGTGAGAGCATCCACTGTCAATAACCCAATCATCCTTTTCTTCCACTTGAGCAGCCAAGGCTTTTTCAACAACTTTGTGATTGACAGATTCAGAGAGCAAGGAATCTTCTTCCTTGATGGCTATAAACACCCACTCATTTCCGGATTTGCTTCCTGGATCTGATTCATCATCTGTTACTCCTTCATTGTCATCTTCTTCATGAACATAATAGCAATTCTTTTGAAACCTTTGTCTGTGAGTATTAGATCTTGCAGATCTCTCCGGACATCTTGAGGCAAAATGACCAATCTTATTGCAGTTAAAACACTTAAAGGGTAGTTTTCCTTCATACTTACCGGATCCTCTTGGCAATCTCTTTGCAATGAGGGCTTCAAGTTGAGCTGTTTCTGCTTCTTCTTCTTCCATGTCTCTTCTTGCTTGATCATACCATGACATTTTCCTTGATGAGTTTTCACCCGGATCAAATCTCTGTTTGCCTTTCACATAGGCACTGGCTTTAAAAGCAGACTCAGTCTTGGGTGGATCATCTCCAAACTCGGTCATTTCAAATGCAGCTAGTTTGCCAGCCAATTGTTCTCTTGTGACAGTTGTGTGGGCTCTGAATTCATCAATGGCAGCAACTTTGATTTTGTAGGCAGCAGGAAGGGATCTTAGGATTTTGCAGACAATCTCATTTTCATCTAGAGTTCCACCAGCATTTCTGATTCCACATACCAGCTCATTTACTCTTGGCATAAAGGTAGTAATGTTTTCATCATCTCTCATTTTCAATCTTTCAAATTTCCCTTTCAGACTTTGCAACCTTGCACTTTTGACGAACTCATCTCCTTCATACAGAAGTTCCAGTTTAGTTAGGATCTCATATGCAGTTGGTAAGTCAATGACATTCGAGAGATCTGAGTCATTTAATGCGCTTAGAAGAGCTTCCTTGGTCCGCAGATTGTTTTCAGCTTCTGTGGTTTCATCAGGAGTTGTCGGACCACCTTGTGGGGGTATATATGGTTTTGAAATCATAGCCAGGTATGCTTTTCCCATACATTCCAAATGACACTTCATGCGACCTTTCCAGAGAGTGAAGTTGGTTCCATCGAACTTCGGACTATCCTTCTTGTATGACGACATCCTGGATCACCTCAAGCGGTTAAGCTCCTATCAGAGGAACTTGGCTCTGATACCAATTGTTGGATCTAGGGCAAACAACTGAGAGGGGGGGGGGGTGAATCAGTTGTATAGAACTTGTTCTCTTTCAAACACTTAATTCTCTGTTGTTAGTTAGCAGCATATCAAATAATCATTCATGGAAGCACAATATATAAACACAAGAGCAGATAAGCTTCAACACATTGAACACCAAGATTTTGACGTGGAAAACCCGGTTAAGGGAAAAACCACGGGGTGATTAACCCAAGAATTATTCTCTGTTAGAAGAATAAGGAAAAATGAATGGCACATGCCAATAAGGGCTCACTGCCCGAGCACACTGCTCACAAAGAGGCCCACTGCCTACAAGGAGACACACTGTCTACAGAGTGATAAAAATCACAGTCTTGAACTGGAGAATGACATCTCTACCATGTCCGGATCAGTTCCAATTAAGCCCAACAATCTCTGCTCTGCCTTTCGCACCTTTCTTCGCTACACCATGCTCATCCACATGCCACACACTGAAATGAATTCACAAATCATTATTTATACAAGACATCGACTTAGGAACAAGCATCTAAGTCGGCAAACAACCATAGGAGTATCCGCAAGATGAATAACACATCCGGTCGGCCATCACAAGAACATTCGCAGGATGAACAACTCATCCGGTCGGCTACACAGAGCAATAACTTCATCCGGAAGAGTAACTTCAATTCCGGGCTCTACCATCAATGCGGACCAACAACACAACCTAAACATGATTCAAGAACCTTCACAAGTCTGTCTGAATGTCCGGATACATCCGCACTTTCTCTGCTTACTGGGATCTCTTGTCTTCCTCATCCGGAACTTCAAGAACACAGTCTGTCGTCACTGTCATAATGCAAGAGGTACTTCCGGACCTCCAAATCACACACAAATCAGGATGACACATCACAAGGACATCTAAAACACTCCTTCCAATCCGCAGATTATGATAATACAATTCCGGACCTCACCGGACCTTTTTGTGATCCTCTGTCACCTCCGGATACTTGCCGGACCCGGTTCTATACCGGCAGCCATAACTCCTTCAGATCTTCATGCGGACCTCTGAAATCTTAATTGTAGCATCTCAAGACTCATATCTACTAACCCTTTAATCCGCATCCTCCGGTTCTCATCCTATACAGTATATTTACCTTCTTCTCATCACTGTTCTTCACTGTTCCTGACTGAGGCTAATTTTCTCAATATCCTCAGCACAAAGCTCATCAAATCCTTCTTGTCAATGCAGTATGAGTATGTTGACATCAATGACAACAATGGCTCACCTCATACTTGCAACAATTCTATACATCATATATACCAACCATAAACCCTAAACTCGATCAGCCCTAAACTTGATCAACCCTAAACCCTTATCTCCTTGTCTCTGTCATCCCTCTACCTCTCAATCTCTCTGCCTATGTCTTTGGCCATGTCCATCACCCTCTATCTCGCTATCTCTCCCTCTCTAAACTCCTAACCCCTAAACTCTAAACCCGATCAACCCTAAACCCCTATCTCCTTGTCTCTATCATCTCTCTACCTCTCAATCTCTCTGGCTATGTCTTTGGCCATGTCCCTTACCCTCTATCTCCATATCTCTCCCTCTCTAAACTCCTAACCCCTAAACCCTAAACCTGATCAACCCTAAATCTAATCAACCCTAAACCCTATCTCCTTGTCTCTATCATCCCTCTACCTCTCAATCTCTCTTCCTATGTCTCTAGCCATGTCCCTCACCCTCTATCTCCCTATGTCTCCCCTTGGTCTCCTCTATATCTCCCTATCAGTCCTCTCTCTCTAAACCATAACCTAAACCTCTTAACCTTAACCACTAACCCCTAAAACATAAACCTTGAGTTACCCTAAATAATGCCACTAAACCCTAACCCCTAACCCCTAAACCCTAAAACTGAGAAATCCTAAACCCCAAACCTCTAAATCATAAACCCTGGAAGCAACTCTAGACCTTTATCTCCCTAGATCTCTCCCAATATCTATTGATCCCCTCACACACACTCTCTCTCTAAACCCTAACCCCTAAACCCTAAACCTGAGCAACCCTAAATCCCTAACACCTAAACCCTAACCCCTAAACCTTAAACCATAAACCTAAGCAACCGTAAAACCCTAAACCCTAATAATTCCCCTAAACCCTAACCCAAAACCCTAAACTTGGGCAGCCCTAAAACCCTAAACCCTAAATGATTCCCCTAAACCCTAAACTTAAGCAACCCTAAACTCATAAACCTGACCCACCTTCTCTCTCTCTCTCTCCAAAACAAGAAAACTAGGACTCTCTATCTCTCTCTCTCTCTCTCTCCCTATCACTAGGTATCTCTCCCCTCCATCTCCATCCTCTCTCCCTTTTCCTCCCTCTCTCTCTCTCCCTTGTCGACAAAGAACATGGAAATTTAAGAAAAATAGGAATGTAAAGATGGATGAGGATATAAATTGGGATTCAATGAAATGGAAACAACATAATTTATGAAATTTCATTGGATGGGAAGAATGAGGAGGAGAGGTAGATAAAGGAGGGAAGTAGAGAGTGAGAGAGAGGATAGGAGGTAGAGACAGGATGGAAGTCGAGAGTGGGAGAGGACCATAGGAGGTAGACAGGGCAAGGAAGAAGAGAGAGAGGGTAGGAGGTAGACAGGCGAGGGAAGTAGAGACTAAGAGAGGGTAGGAGGTAGATAGGGGAGGGAAGTAGAAAGTGAGAGAGAGGGTAAGAGGTAGAGAGGGAGGGGGAGAAGAGAGTGAGAGATAAGGTAGGAGGTAGAGAGGCAAGGGAAGCAAAGACTCAAAAAGAGGGTAGGAGGTAGATAGGATAGGGAAGTAGAGAGTGAGAGAGACATTAGAAGGTAGATAGGGGAGGGAAGAAGAGAGTGAGACAAAAGGTGGGAGGTAGAGAGGGGAGGGAAGCAGAGACTCAGAGAAAGGGTAGGAAATAGAGAAGGGAGAGAAATAGAGAGAGAGAGACGATAGGAAGTGCAGCTGCCCTTGTAGACATGTATGTAAAGTGTGGAAGAATAAACAAGGCATGTCAATTGTAAGACGTAACACATCAAAGAGATGTTCTATAATGGAATGCAATGATTGCAAGATATGCAAAAAATGGATTTTTTGAAAAGGCTTTAGAAACTTTCAAGCAAATGCAATTGGCATGTGTATTGCCAGTTATGCTCATCATAATGCAAGCGCGTTATGCTCAACTTTGTTTGACGTGTTTTTATCAGTTTTTAGCAAAATCTAGAGATAATCTGGAGCGTGCTCCCCATCAAGATGACACTTTTTTCAATGAAATCTCAAAAAAAATACCACCATAATCTTAAGCTCTCTGTTAGCTATCTAACCATATAATTTTTTTTTCACATTTTGATTACGTTTAGTGTTTCATCTTGAATTTCTTTTGTTAGTGTGTCCAGTTTTTGTCAAAAACCAGTCTCTAGTATTTTTGACTTTTTTAAAAACCATTCATAAAAAATTGAAATAAGTTATATTTTTAGAAACTAGACTCCATTCTACATGAATTCAAATTTTTTTTTGATTTTGGATTAGTTTTCAAACATTTTAGGGGGGGCATGCTCAAATTTTTGTTTTTCAGGATGTGTCCACTTGAAAAATTACTAAAAAATCAATTATTCATTAAAAACTTATCAAAAAAATCAGGGATAAACTACATGGTGTTACCTAATTTCTCATAGGAGCGATTATTGAAATACTGAAAAAAAGTTAACATTTTAGGGGAAGCACACCAGACACTATGTTATATTTTTTTCAGAAAAACAAGACCAATTTGTGTGCTCTCCCTTTTTGAACCCCTTAATCTCAACCATTTATGGAAAAAGATAGTAGTTTAGAAACTAGATTCGGAGCACTACAACTCTTGTTTTCATTCCATCTTCAATTTTTGAGTGTAGCTATCTTCAATTTCTCATCCAGCATCAATGTTTCCTAATTTTGGTCCCTTATCTTTGTGAACTTACCCTTCTCTCAATTTTTTTACTTTAAAAAAGACAAAATCAATTACCTTATCCAAAATGCACATGGTCAAAACTTTAGTCTAGAGATTTCCTAGTCATCATGATGTGGAGGGGCCGACAAACATTGTAGCACTTGATTTTAATAAAGTCAAAAGGGTCGATATTATGAGAAGGCAAGGCTTCATGCCTTATGATTCTTTTTCTCCCTATGGTCGACTAGCATGTGGTCAAGGTACTCATACATTGCATGGTCAAAAATGCCTTGTCATTTTGCAACATAGTCATAGGACAAGATTCCCTTCACATGCAAGATGACTAAACATGGTCAAAGGGAATATGATTTTATGCCTTATAATATTATCATCAAAAAGTCAAAGCAAGAAGTATATGAAGACAAGATATATGTAAGGTGGCAGATCATGTGGGTTAAGCATTATCAAAGACAAGGTATTCGAAGGCAAAATTGATGCATAGGGTGATAAAGTTATGAGGTAATGCCATGTGGACATACATTTTACCTTAATGCAAGGTGGAGGTCAAAGGTGTATGAGAGATGACATTATCACTAGGGTGCTTTCTTTGCATGATGGAGTTTCTTGTTTCTTTGAGAGAGAAAGGTATTTGCATGAAGGTATTTAGAGTTTGTTTTTGCATGATGGAGGTGATATGGCAGTGAGGCCAATTTTGTATTGTAAATGGAGTAATAAAGCAGAGGGGTAATATTTTTCTCCTTAGTGCATGTGGAGTGATAAGGAATATTATTTATGCCTAAGTGTTTTAAATACATTTTTTTAGTGCACGTGGAGTGATAAGGGTAGAATTTTAGCTTAATACATATGTCATGCAACTAGGTGATTTTTTCTCACAAGGAGCTATAGGGGGATTTTTATTTTCTTCTAAGTCCTTTTTTTTTTTGCTCAAAACATGCAAATTAGGCAAGTGTAATTGGAGAGATAAGGAGATCTATTTTTCTTCACATGCATGATTTTACAGACAAATCAAATGTAAATAAATAATAAAGTAATATTCTTCAAATTACTTTATTATTTTTCACAAATTGTAATAACCAATAATAGAGTAATTATTTTAATTACTTTATTATTTACTCACAATCAATTTTGCAAATGCAAAATCATACAAATTGCTAAGTGGAGTTAACTAGGCCATCTAGGAGTTTGATGCATGATTTGAGGAGCATTTTTAGGGTTCTTGGTCAACGTCTTGGTCAAGCACATGGAGAGGTCCAAATTGAAGCTATTTTTGCTCGATTTGTGGCAGTTTGAGCCCTTATTTTTAGGGATTTTTGAGCTTGCATATGGATCGCCTTGGAGGACTTATTTTTAGAGGCAATTATCTACAGTTGTTTTTTGCATGCCTCTTAGTGAGAGCAAAGCTATATATTGTAAAGAAAAACTTGATTTTACCAGTTCTTGCCTTTTGCTCTTTTACACTTTTGGAGAGAGAAGAAGGTTTTGTAGCTCACTATTTTTTAGTTTTATAGAGAAATCACAACAGGTTACAGGTTCAATTTCTTTGTTTTCATGCAATTTTTCCTTTGTTCTTTGGAATCAAGTATTTACCTTTCCATTTAATCCAAATTGTATGAAGTGATTTGATGAAGTTTTAATGAGTTCGATTACCAAAACCTTTAAAACTATTGTCTCACCATTATTTGAAGCATTAAGCATAGTGTTATTACAGGTCTTAGGTTTTGTTAATGAAAATAATCCTTTTGTGTTGTGAGAAATCCTTTTCCTTCATAAAAAGCTTATTTTCAAGCCTTCCTTAGAAATACTTTTGTGATATTTGTGTCAAGATTCGATTATGTGAGTCAGATTTCTAAGTTATATTATGAACCAGATTGCATATTTTCTATCCATATTAAATGCATCACCAAATTTTACAGTTTTATTTCCTTATAGTTCCTTCTTACCCTTTTCCAAAATAGAAAATCATACATTCCAATAGAATATTTTAAGGGAACTAGTCCATAATCTATAGGTTCAAACTCATTATAGGTCACCCATAGCCTGAGTTTGTCCTCATGTTTCGAAGGATTGCAGAGTGTCACAACTTTGCATAAGGGTGGAATCCGCATCAATAACAACAATCATAACCTAAAATTCTAGAGCTAGATAGATAAAACAATTTAGACAAGCAACTAATGTTTTTTTAATAAAGTCATGAGTGCTTATTGATTATATCATCACTATTACTCTCTCTTTCTTTGAGAAACCCACTACCTTGAGAGTTTGTGGGGTGTTAATGCCCAAAAGTGTATGATAAGAAATGGTTGGTTGGGGATCTCCTAATTCCTCACCTCACTCATTGCCAAGATATAATATTTCTTCTTCTTCACCTTCTTCCTCACTCATCCCTACAATGTAGAACAATTTATTTTCCACACTTATGCCCTCTATTGTATTTTCTATCATAGTTAAAACATAACCCTTTTCCCCCTTTCTCTTCAATTTGTTGAGGAGTCAATCTAGTGGGTTGAAGGAATGGTTGTGCTAAATATCTTCTCTTTTATGTCATTGAACCCATGTCTTGTAGGAACTAAAAACTTCTGTTATGCCCTATGTGCTAGGACAAAAGTCTCAAACATAGAAGTAGGCATAAACATGCATACCTCATGTTGGATGTGACCTTTGAGCCCACCAAGAAATAAGTCATTCAAGCTTGCCTATGCAATTGTCTCAACTCACAAGGCTAGGTTTTGGAATTGTTTAATATAATCCTTGAATGATCTTGTTTGTTGTAGTTTGGCTAACTAGTTGAAGTAGTTGTTTGACACATTATTTCTATAGTGTGGTTGTCGCTCCTTAGTAAAAACTGATCAAGTGATGGTGAAAGTTTTTCTCTTCCTTTGAGCACAAATCCATTGATACCAAATGATTTGTTCTAATTCTAGATATAGGGAAGTCATTGTCACTTTTTTCCCATTTGTAATTTGATGTACATAAAAAAAATCCATTTGATTTATCCAAGTCAATGGATCTTTTCCATCAAACTTGCACATATCCACTTTGGTAGCAAGTTTTGAGATCCCATATGAGTGCTAACATTTGGTTGTAGATTAGCTAACCTAGAAGATCCACCTTAGTTTACTTAAACATCTAGCTATGAGCTTGATTGATTTTGGGTATAAACATTGATAACTAACAATGCCTTACAGATGCTAAATATATCTCCTTACATGCTATCCAATTTTCCTTGCAAGTGATGCATATCCTCCTTCATCTTGTTGGTTTCTTCCCTTACCTCTTCCACAGATATAGTATACAGCTCCTCTGCTAATGAATCACATTTGTTAGGAATCTTTTCAAAAGTATAGAAATTCTTGCCCCTGCCTCTAGCCTAGGGTCCAACCAGATAGTGCAAAAATCTATTTTTTTTGTTGACTAAACCTTAATTGGATGATTTTAGATTTTTCAAGGCTCAAAATTAAAATTTCAAAGAGCAATTCCTTAATGATTTTTTTCACGCTTTCCAAAAATGTAAACAAATATGAGAAACTCCACAAATTGTAGCCTATAGAGTAAATATATGAAAAGCCATAAAATTGTAGTAACTTACTCTAAACAACTCCAAATGCCTTCAAATCAATATTGTAGGTGGTTCAATGTGCCCTTGTTCAACCCTCTAGAATTTAAAAAACATTCACTAATTTACAACCCTGGAAGTGAGTTTGGTTAAAGCCCTAATTTTGTAATAACTCCTTCAAATATACTCCAAATAGCCTCAAATCTGGATTGTAGCAACTGAAATATCAACTTCATTACATACTTTTATACAATTCTTCAACCTTTGAATGTACATCAAGGTCAGCATTACATTCATCAACCGTTGGATCAATCTCCAAGGTCAGCATCACAAACATACATACAATAGGTCTAGACCTAATACAAATTTAGCTAAGGGAAATATGTAACAATGTATGCGGATCATGCTAGGCTTTAGCTGGGACTCAAACACAATCCTCCATGCCATGAAATGCTTCTACAATCTTTGATGCATCTCCAAAAATGATGAATTCAACCAGGTCAGCCAAGATTGATGATAGCACTGGGTCTGCAAGAACATTCTTCATTCACAATCCAATTTTCTCTTTGCGGACCAATCCAAAGGTAGGAACATGATTAGGAGACATCCACAAGCACATTGTAACCACCAAGAACAACCACGCACAATCTCTAATCACTCTGTCAAGAAGGTTCTTCAAACTAGAGCAAAAGAACAACACTGTCAGCCACTGTCATGAGTAAAATATAGCTTGCAGACCACCAAATCATGAACCATTGCATTTGAAGGCACTTAACATCATCACATACTTAATTACAGAACCGCAGACCAAAATACTTCAATGCAGAGGAATGCAGAGAAAAACACTTTCTCCCTGTCACCACCAAACATATAGAAAAAGTAGTTTTCACACTGGTGAACACAACTTACTCAAATCTTCATTCCAGAGGCTCAACCTTGGAATATAACATCTTCAGTTAGGCTTCTAAATAACTTCCAATCCACAAGCAAAGATGTTCATTCTACGGAGCATTCTTCTGGACTGTTCTTTTGCATGTAATGTATTGTTTCTACTATAATTCACTATTTTTACCAGATGAGCTAATTTTCTCAATATCCTCAACATCTATAAGCAAGTAACAAAATGAGGGCATAGTTGACACCAATGACAACATAGATATGTTGAAATCAATGACAACACTGATTAGGCACATACTTGCAACAATCTCCCCCTTTGTCATTGATGGCAAATGATGTGAAAAACTAAAAAGACCATCAAGAGAAGATTCTCCCCCTTTCTCTTTACACATCTACTTTCTTTCTCCCCCTGAGTTTTTCACATGATTTCTCTCCCCCTTTGACATAATGGCAAAGGGCACACACTTGCATGTTTTTTCTCTAATCCACTTACTTTATCAGAAACATCTAGCTACTTGCCCTGAGAGGTAGCCTTCACAACATCAATCCAGATCAAAGAATGATACTTTGAGCTCCATTGGATTGATGCATTCCTATGCATCTTATTTTAGGGAAGGAGGGGTAATGACCACTAACTTTTCTCTGAGATACTCAAAGGTATCTTTAGGCAGAGGCTTAGTGAAAATGTCTGCAATCTGATCCTTTGTGGACACATATTCCAACCTTACTTTATTCTCTGTCACCTTCTCCCTCAAAAAAAGATACCTTATTGATATGTTCTTCATTCTTGAGTGCATCACTAGATTCTTTGAAATGTTTATGGCACTTGTATTGTCACAAAAGTTTGTAATTGAATTTTCATACACAACCCTTATATCCTTCAAAGTCTATTTCATCCATAACACTTGAGTGCACAACATGCTGCTGCAATATACGTTGCTTCTGCAGTTGACAAAGAGACTTAATCTTGTTTCTTGCTGAGCCATGAGACCAATCTATTACCCAAGAAGAAAGTACCTCCACTTGTACATTTTCTGTCGTCAACATCTCCATCCCAATCTACATCTGTATAAGCACTGAGAGTGAAATCATTGTCCTTTTGATACCATAGGCCATGATCCAGAGTACCTTTTAAATACCTTAGAATTCTGTTACTACCATCACATGTGATTCTCTTGGATCATCTTGAAATCTTGCAACAAGACAAATTGCATGCATAATATCAAGTCTGGTTTGAGTTAGATAAAGCAATCCTCCAATCATGGATCTATATTTTTTCTTATCAGCCTTAGGTGATTCATCAATTTTTCTCAACTTGTAGCCAGTCACCATGGGTGTACATACTGGTTTAGAGTCTTCCATCCCAAACTTCTTCAACAACTCTTTCACATACTTAGACTGAGATATGAAGATTCCTTTATCTGATTGATTTATTTGTAGACCTAGAAAGAAATTCATCTCACCAAACATGGACATCTCAAACTCTTTTTCCATTTCACCAACAAATTTCATACACATACTTTCATTGCCTCCAAAGATGATATCATCAACAAAGACTTCAACAATCGAAATTTGATCACCATTAATCTTGAAATAAAGATTATTGTCAACAGTACCTTTATTGAACCCTAACTACAATAAGTACTTATCCAACCTTGCATACCAGGCACTAGGAGCTTTCTTGAGTCCATACCAATCTTTCTTCAACATGTATACAAAATCACCTTGGTCTGATAACTTAAATCCTTCCAATTTCTTAGTGTAAACTTCCTCTTCCAACTCACCATTCAAAAATGTAAACTTCACATCCATCTGATAGACTTTGAAATCTTTGTGGGCTGCAAATGCTAGAAATATTCTGATTGCCTCAATCTGAGCTATTGGAGAAAAATTCTCTTTAAAATCTATTCCTTCAATCTGTGAATATCCTTTGCACACAAGTCTTACCTTATTCTTTACCACTTCTCCATTCTCATTCAGCTTATTCCTGAAAACCCATTTGGCTCCAATAAAATTTTTGTCAGTAGGTCCGGGAACTAATTCCCAAGTATCATTCTTTTTTATTTGCATTAGCTCTCCCTCCATGGCTTTTACCTGGCTTTCATCATTGCATGCTTCAGTCACAGTCTTTGGTTCAACCTTTGAAAGCAAATAGTAATTCACTTATTCTTCTACAACTCTTCTCCTTGTCAGCACACCTTTGTTTTTGTCACCTATAATCTGATCTTCAAAATTATTGATCCTTACATACCTGGGAGTCTTGACAACACTTTTTGGAGCCTCTTCTTCTTCTTGACTATTTTCTTGCTAATCTTTTTCTTCATTCATTATAGTCACAAGTTCATTTGGTTCATAGCAATTCAAATATGATATTCTTTCCTTGCCTTCATCCACCTTCACATTTGTACTCTCAACAATCTTTTTGAGCCTTTTGTTGTAGCAGCGGTAGGCCTTACTCTTGGTGGAGTATCCAAGGAAGATTCCTTCACACCTTGCATCAAACTTTCCTAGATCTTCATCTCTCCTGATATAGCATTTGCTTCCAAAGATTTTGAAATATTTTACTGTAGGAATTCTTCCATACCACAATTCATAAGGAGTTTGAGTACCATTACCTTTCACTTGAACTCTGTTCTAGATGTAAATAATAGTATGAATAGCCTCTTTCCAAAACACTTCCGACAGATCTGCTTCCTTCATCATAGTCTTAGAAGCCTCTTGAACTGTCCTATTTTTCCTTTCCACAACTCCATTCTACTGAGGAGTCCTAGGTGCTGATAGATGTCTTTTTATCCCATGCTCTTCATAGAAAATGTTGAATTCAATCGATGTGAATTCACCTCCTCTATCTGACCTCAAGCATTTGATTTTCAATTCTATTTCATTCTCAACTATTGCCTTGAAAGATTTGAACTTATCTAGGACTTCTGATTTGTCTCTTAGAAAAGTAACCCAAGTCATTCTAGAATAATCATCAATAAGCAACATGAAGTACCTGTCACCTTGTAGACTTCTCACCCTTGTAGGACCACAAGGTCTGTATGCACTAGATCCAGCAAACCGGTAGAAAATTTCTCTTTGCTCTTGAAACTTGTTCTTGTCTGCTTCCCTAACTGACATTTCTTGTAAATTGTATTAGATGGTTTTGCAAGTTTTGGTAAATCTCTCACAATCTAACCTGAACTTATCTTTTCTAGATTATCAAAGTTTATATGACACATCCTTCTATGCCACAACCAACTTTCATCTATCTGGTCCAATAAAAACAGTAATCATTAGTTCCTCTTAATTGATAGATGTTACCTTTTGTCTTCTTACCAGTAGCAATCACAGTTTTAGAGCTTTCCGTGATCTTGCACCCATTGTCTTTGAATCTTAGATCATAACCTTTATCACACATCTTACCAACACTCAAAAGATTATGTTTCAAACCCTTCACATTTAGGACATTGTCAGTATTACACTTTCCATCAATGAAATAGATCCTTTTCCACAAATCTTACCAGCTACATTATCTCCAAACCTAA
This sequence comes from Cunninghamia lanceolata, assembly GCA_027924645.1. NCBI lineage: Eukaryota > Viridiplantae > Streptophyta > Pinopsida > Cupressales > Cupressaceae > Cunninghamia > Cunninghamia lanceolata. The sequence goes on along the minus strand of BSBN01000241.1, from coordinate 11,282,323 downwards.
CCAATCCTCCATCATACTTTTCCAAACTTACAAATTTACTTTTGTCACCGGTCATGTGATGTGAAATCCACTAGATCAATAATCCATTCATCCTTATCTTTCTCAACCTGAACAATCAAAGCACTTTCTTCCACTAGTTTTTCTTCCTTCACACAACTAGCAGAATTAGTAGACACGAGATCTTCTTTAATAGAAATAAACAAGCATTCATTTGCACTAGTACTAGCATCATCAAATTCATCATCAGTCACACCTTCATCATCAAAATCTCTAACATAGTAGCATTTCTTTGGAACTCTAGGCCTACTCTCATATTTTTTCTTATTTCTTTCAATTCTTTCAGGACATTTGGAAGCATAATGATGTACTTTACCACAAGAGAAACATTTGAAAGGTAATTTACCTTTGAACTTACTGGAGCCTCTTTGTAGCCTCCCAACAAAGTTAGCTTCAATTTCATCAAAGTCATCATCCACCTTGTATTTCTCAGCTCTGGAAATCTTTTCTAAAGTACTGGCTTTAAAAGTTGATTTAACTTTCAGCAGGGCATCACCAAACTCTCATCTCAAAGGCTATAAGATTTCCAAGTAACTGATCTCTGTCAATAGTTTTTACATTCATAAATTCTTCAATAGCAGCTACCTTGTTACTATAGGACTTTGGTAGTGATCTGAGAATTTTCATCACAATCTCCTTATCACTGAGAGTTCCTCTCATACCTTTTATTCCAATGACAAGTTCATCAACTCTTTGCATAAAGGTTGTTATATTTTCATCTTCAAACCCTCAAATTTCACTTTTAGGCTCTGTAGCTTGGCTTCTCTTATAGAATCATCTCCTTCATATAGATTTTTTAGCTTTTCCCATGCCTCATTTGCAGATTCAAGGTCCACAACTTTTGTCAACACTAAGTCACTTAAGGAACTTAATAGAGCATCCTTTGATTTGACATCCAACTCATATTCTTTGATATCATCTTCAGTTGTCAAACCACCTTCAGGCATGACAAATTATGACTGTGTAGCTAGCCATACTTTATAACCAAGATAGAGGAGATGGATTTTCATTCGTACCTTCCAAAGAGCATAATTTGTCCCATCAAAATGCGGAGCTTCCTTCTTATAAGACATCCTAGATCTTCCTCAAGTTGTTAGGCTTTCTTCAAAGGAACTTGGCTTTGATACCAATTGTTGAAATATACTAGACAACTAAGAGGGGGGTTGAATTAGTTGTCACAAAAACTTAGATTCACATGCATATCAAACCATCAACAACTTAATTATTCATAATTAGATTTAACCATGAAAACATGTAACCATAACTTAATCACAATCACACATTCAACATAGGGGACACCAGATTTTTAAGTGGAAAACCCTAAAAGGGAAAAACCACGGTGGGTGCTAGCCCACAAAAATGTATAAGTTATAGAAATACTAAAAAATAGAGGCTCACTGCCTACAAGGCTAACTACCCAAAATGTTCACTACATAAGGATGGCTCACTATCGAAGGGTGGCTCACTTCCAAGATGGTGAACTGATTGAATAGAATCTACTTCATGCCAATGTTTAGTTCCATTGAAGCACAATATGACTCCTCTACTCTGCTCTCACACTTTCACACTTATCTCTTCATATTCGCAACACACCCTCTTTCATAACTTCATTACATACTTTTATACAATTCATCAACCTTGGAATGTACATCAAGGTCGGCATTACATTCATCAACCGTTGGATCAATCTCCAAGGTCGGCATTACAAACATACATAAAATAGTTCTGGACCTAATACAAATTTAGCTAAGGAAAAGATGTAAGAATGTATGCGGATCACACCATGCTTTATCTGGGACTCAAACACAATCCTCCATGCCATGAAACACTTCTACAATCTTCAATGCATCTCCGTAAATGATGAATTCAACCAGGACGGCCAAGACTGATGATAGCACTAGGTCTACAAGAACATTCTTCATTCACGATCCAATTTTCTCTTTGTGGACCAATCCAAAGGTAGGAACATGATCAGGAGACATCCACAAGCACATTGTAACCACCAAGAACAACTCCACAATATCTAATCACTCTCTCTATAAGATTCTTTAAACCGGAGCACAAGAACAACATTATCAGCCACTGTCATGAGTAAAATATAGCCTGTGGACCACCAAATCACAAACCATTGCATTTGAAGGCACTTAACATCATCACAGACTTAATTCCAAAACTATAGACCAAAATACTTTAATGCGGAAGAATGTGAAGAAAAACACTTTCTCCCTGTCACCACCAAACATACAAAAAAAATAGTTTTCACACTGGTGAACACAACTTATGTAAATCTTCATTTTGGAGGCTCAACCTTGGAATATAACATCTTCAGATAGGCTTCTAAATAAATTCCAATCCATAGGAAAAGATATTCATTCTATAGGAAATGCGGAGCATTCTTCTAGACTGTTCTTCTGCATGTAATGCACTGTTTTTACCAGGTGAGCTAATTTTCTCAATATCCTCAACATTTGTAAGAAAATAACAAAATGAGGGTATAGTTGACACCAATGAAAACATAGATATGTTGACATGAATGACAACACCGATTAAGCACATGCAATAGAAATCTTAGAAAACACAAATTGACAAGTGTCGCAAATGGGGGGAGAGAAATCGACAAAGAGGAAACAACACAAGACAAGAAAGAAGACACATCATCAAGTGGCTTTTTTCTTAGAGGACATTATTTCATGCTTACATGTACATGACAAGGATTAAAATCATCATAGGGGTCCTTGCGGAGGCTATATGTGATTTTTGTGCTTACATATTTGCCCTCTTGGGTATGGTAGTCTACATGATAGGTACCGTTCCTCAACTAGGCCTTACCTGTTGTTGATTTTCCTACAACTGTACCTGCAATAACTAGTATTAGTCTAACATTTGAATATATCAAAATGGATAATGAAAATTGAAATGACAATCTTAGCATAGATCGTTCGAGTTCAACTAGTTGTTTGCCTTTATTGGTGAGACCTATAGGAATGAATGCACGTAAAATGATGCATGAAAGATGCTTAAAAGAAAAAAAACTAATCTAATAATGCATAGAAGACATGCTAAGATAGAGAGGAGAACAATTTTTCCTTTTGTTGCAGATTTTGAAGAGCATATTTGATTTTTAAGGGTTTTTTTTATGTTTTACAATTTTTTTAGGTTTTTTTTATTTTTCTAATTATATGGTTTTTGTGAAGATTTTGCAAAGGTTTGATTTGACACTCCTTGAGGTCTTTGAGAGAACCACATTTATTGAAGGAATCTCTACCCTTGACCACTTGCATGGGGAAACTTGTGTACTTGATTACACGGGTTTGTTCTTTTGACTCCATTTGGAGGAGTGAGTTGTGCTCAGACATTGTTTTACATTTTATTGTTACAAGACCTTGTTTGATGAGATCCATATATAGCTTTCATCGACATCTTGTACTTCACTTTCCTGCTTGTGCATATGGTTGGCTAGAGTTTTTGTTTTGCTTATGAGAATGTATACCTAGGATGATCACATATGGATGATGCAATTTGTTTTTTTGTCTTTTTCAAAGCATATATATGAATGCAGGTGATGATATGCAGATGCAAGAACATAAAGATGTCAAAATGAAACTTTTACTTCTATGGAATGCCATGAGTTATGAAATTGACTTTATTTCTTTGGAACTCTTTTTTTTAATTTTGATATGAATGCATTGTGGAACAAATAACATGACTGCTCTTAAGTATGGTTTTCAATCTAGGGGATTGCAAGTTGTCCTGATATAAGAAACCTATTCAAGGCTGTGAGATAGGATTTAGAACTCAAATGTGGAGTGGGAGTGAAAATGGAGTCCTTCTAATTTTAGGTCTTCTAAAGGCTAAACACTGATACTTATCTAGATAAGACAATCTGACAAGCTTTCAACTTAGGCAAGTAACAATTTTTATTGATGTTCGCTAGACTTAGATCATAGATGGTAAGCAAGGCAGACCTGGGGTAAAGGATAAATAAGAAGGAACAAGGGTCCCTAGATAGAAGATGATCCTAGAGACTACTAGACTCTTGGCTTTGCTTAGCTAGTGTGTATGTGTTCTTTGCACCTTTCTTCTTATTTTCTTTGTTAGAATGTCACCCTTGAGGCTTTGAGCTTAGACTGATCTCCACCAAAGAGTACAAACATTCAGTAATCTTCTCTCTTTCACTCTTTTTTTGTATCTCTCTCCTTTTTTTCTTTTTTCTTTCTATTTTTTTGTATTTTCTAGAATGCCTCACTTGATTTGCTCATTTTTTTTGGATTTTTGACTTTTCAAGAAATGAATGCTTTTGGAATTTTTGATATGCAATAATTTGATCTCTCAATACTCTTATTTTGATCACTCATTTTTTTATTCACTCAGATTTTAGATTACTTCCTTCAGAGTTTTGATCCTCCTAACATTTTTGGCCAGGAAAGATGGGGGGCTGAGCACCACCTCAAGTTGTTGTAATCTATTTGGACTTCTCTTCTACTAGGGCAGAATTGGGAAGGTCTACTTCCAAGCTTCCTTTGAACACTATAGGTTTGAATACTGACTTTGTTTAGAGCTAACATCTTGACTCATTAAGACTGGGATCAATGTAAAGCTAAGATCTAGGCTTTGATTATAATCACTGGGAATGAAAAGGGATAATGGCAATTGTGAAAATGAGGAATCTCTAGGTCCTGAAAGGATGACGTATATCTAGACAACCTTAGACTCCTTACTAAAATGAAAATAATACAAGAGCAAGTCATTCACTGTAATGCAAGATGAACATAATGAAACTAAAATGCAAGAAACAAATTCTTTTAGACATTTTGATTTTTATAATTTTTTGTGTTTTTATGTTTTATGATTTTTTTGGTGTTTTGAGATGTTGAACTCTTCTCCTTCCATAATGCACAAGAGGTAGCATTGTTTTTTTTACATCTTCCTTAACTATGTGTGTAGCTGTCTAATTTGGTCTGAACTTTGCTTGAAAGTCTTTACAACGACACTTGAAGACTTGGTGTAAAAATGTCTTTGTATTCAGTGAGGACTTTCGTGTACTCACATGTTTCATTGTTTGATGATTTGCCCCCTAGCTTTATCGTTTTCTATTCTTGTTGAGTTCTCAGGTTTGTTTTGAAATTTTGAGGGGCAATTGGAGTTGGTGTTGACTCTCCTAGTTTCTATGTGATCTTTGGTTATTATTCTTTATTCATGATTTCAATCACATGGATATTTTTGTCTAGTTTGATTGGAATGGCTACTAAGTTGAATGGAGCATAAGACTTTGTTGAGTGGGGATCAAAGGGGAATTCTCCTATTGCCCCCTTTTCTATACATTTCAAGGTATTGGCTACATTTGCAATTTGTTTTTATGTCTCTCATTTTTCAAAAGTGTTGATTTTTGGGTCACTAGTGGTTTCCATGGACTTTCCCTTCTTTTTGAATTGTTTAGCTCTATAAAGGATGAAAGGATCAAGATCTCCTTTGATGATGTGGGTTTGTCCCATGTAGGAGGAGTGTAATTATTGAAATAATGTGGAGGGAATAGCCCTCATCCTATGGATCTAAGGTCTTCCTAGGATCATGTTGTAAGTGGTTTCTTCATTGTTGACATAAAATTTAGTTTGGAGGGTTTTGGGATCCAATGTGATTTGAAGATTGACCTTACCCATGGTTTGAATGTTTGGGTTATCATGAATTCTAAGGATGGAAGTTTGTTTTGTGATTTGAGTTTCATCATAACCCATTCTTTGAAGAAGTGAAAAGGAGACCATGTTGATTGCAGACCCATCATCAATCATTACACGTTTAATGGAAGCATCTTGAACTTGGACTATCAGATGGAGGGGGAGATCACCCTGTTTAGCTAGATGTCATTGTCTGAGGGTAAATTTTCAAAATCAAATGTCGAAGAATACTTTTCACTTGGAGTGTTTTGAAGTAGGTGGCCTAGATCTAAGGCTTTGAGGAAAGCGTTGTTGTGTGTAGGAGAACTCTTGATAAGTTCTATCGTGTGAAAAAAAATTGAGTTCTTGGAGGTGTCATCTAGTCATTCAGTGACACAAATTTCTTGATCTTTATCTAATTTCACAAGGCCTAAGGTGTTTTGATCAAAGGTGTTGGGACTGTGTTCTTCATCTTGTGAGAATGTGTCCATGAATACTTTTTGTTGACATTTTGGGAGGTTTGATATGAAGCGATGGTACCCCCAACATGACTTGATCTCATGCCCCCTTCTCTTGTGAAAATGAGAAGTATTTATCATGATTGTGATCTCAAGGTCTATGATGATTGTTGTACGACTTTTTGTTGATTCTCAAGGGATAGTTGTTGACATTTTCATTTCCCAAATTTGTATGACTATTGTGGTCATAATTGTAGTTCCCTGATGGTGAGGTGTTTGTTGACCCATCTATGTCTTGATCATTTGTCAAATACTTTTTATTTCTATCATGGTTTATCAACCTTCCATTGGCATCATACTCCCTTCTTCCACTATCAATAGCGGCTTGGTCAATTCTAAGGGTACTTTCAAGTGCTTCTTTATATGATTTGTGAGGGAGTTTTTGAACTTGTTCTCGTATGCCATTGTTGAGAGCATGTAAGAAGAGATCAAAAAGTTCTCTATGATCCATGTTTGATGCGCTAGTTGATGAATAGAGAACTTTCCTCCATTGTGTGATAAAATGTGCAACCGACTCATTGTCTTCTTGTTTGATTGTTAAAAATTCTTGTATTCCTGTCTTGACCAATTTGTTTATGTTGAAGGTAGCCATGAATTGATCGATGAGTTGCCCAAAAGAGTGAATTGATGCTTCTGGAAGTCAATAGTACCAATCCAGAGTGATACCTGTAGACACTTAAAAATGTCCCAAGCTTGCGAACAACATTTTCACACACATTTTACTTAAAATCCTACATTCTGCTATTAATTAAATAATTTTTCATTATTTAATTAATTCATCATCTTTGGTACTTCTTAATTAAATAAGCTTCACTTATTTAATTATTAAGGACTCTTTCTTCTAAATTCTTCTATAATTAAATAATTAAATAATTATTTAATTATTAACTCATCACACATCAATATCCCCTTTAATTTAAATAAATACTCATTTATTTAAATTATTACCATGGACCAAGGTTAAATAAGTTCACCTATTTAATCTTATCCCATCATAATCCCACTCCTCTCACAAAAATTAAATAAATTCCACAATTTATTTAATTTTAAAACATTGACTTCCCTCTCCATTTTCCACCATTTAAAAAATCAAATTTGTCCTCTTGTGGGAGGATACCCTAATCATTGTGAGCCATTGATCTTCCCTTGAAGTCAACTTCAAATCCTAGCCCTCCATTCACTTTTCACTCTCTATAAAAACCCTTTTACCTCCCCATTTTCAACCAGGTCATGAGCATTTTGACTTGTGCCTTTGTCAAATAGCTTCCATTTTCCCATTTGCAGCTCTGCAAGTTTGAGTACACAGCCATAGCTAGCTTAGAATAGAGTAATGGAGGAAATGCATTAGGTAATCTAGGGTTTCTAGGCATCCATGCTTGCATTTTAGGTTTCTTAAGGCTTCCATTGCATAGGTAGGGTGATAATCTATCATTTTAGGATTGTTACAGGCTTTTTTACCTACCCACAATACCCTCTAAAGTCTTTGGAAATTTTTTGGCTACCATCCCATCCCAAGGAAGGAGTTCTCACACTACCATGATGTAAGCCTTGATATGAGAGTTTGGATCACCCTCTCCTTTAAATTTTGGAAGCTCAGGGAGAGGTCGTGGTAGTATAACCTGACAAATGTTGTAGTCAAGATGCTCCTTTAAATACTCAAGGTATGTTCGTAGGAGGGTTGCCCAAAAGAGTGGATTGATGCTTCTGGAAGTCGATAGTACCAATCCAAAGCGATACCCTCTAAAGTCTTTGGAAAAGTTTTGGCTACCACCCCATCCCAAGGAAGGAGTTCTCGCACTACCGTGATGTAAGCCTTGATATGAGAGTTTGGATAACCCTCTCCTTTAAATTTTGGAAGCTCAGGGAGAGGTCGTGGTAATATAACTTGATGAATGTTGTAGTCAAGAGGCTCCTTTAAATACTCGGGGTATGTTCCTAGGAGGGAGTTATGTGTAGAGGATTTTGTTCCTTCAAACATTAGCCCTTCAAGTGGAGCTTGTTGTGTTTGTTGAAAGGGTATGCTAGATTGTTGATATCCTGAAAAAGTTGGATGACTACATGGCATCATGTTTATGTTTTGAAGATTGGGTGGGATCATTTGTGGTTGATCTTGCATCATAGGAATCCCACCTATTTGATTGAGACTTGTCATATTTCATGTTCGATGGTGAGGGCAAGGAAGGCCTGAATGTTTCATGGAAGTTTGGATGAGGGGTAGTTTGTGTTGCCCCTTGGTTTAATTTGATCTTGTTAATGAAATGATTTCCATGTGCCCTAGGTTTTTCCTCAATTTTGTTTTGGCAATTTTCTTCAACCCGCCTAGCCTCAAGGGTCTTGATTAGTTGGACCAAACTTTCTATAAGTTTTGTGAGTGAGGCTTTGTCTATTCTTTGAGTTTTTCCACCTTGTGATGGATTGCTTTGCATTAGGCTTTGAGTGAACCTATTTGTTCTTTCTGATGACATTTCAAATATTGTGGACTTTTTGTCTTGATGTACTATGTGGAGTGATTTTTGTACCTTCTGAGCTTCTTGTAAGTTCTTCTCTTGACAACATACCTCATTGTCCATTTCAATGGCCATTTTTCTATGGCTTGTTATGGGTTGATAATCTTGATGGATCTTAGATTGAATGTTCACATGTGTTTTGATTTGGTCAAAGTTGTGGGGATTTTGTTGGATCCCTTTTGGATTTGTAATTTTACTTGAGGGGACACTACCTTGGAATTTTTGCATGAAACATTGTGAATTGTGTAAAAATGTGAAAGAATCCATCTTCAAAGGAGTTGTTATTCATGTCGTGTTCACCAAAATATGTATGCTCAAAATCATGACTCTAATTTCTTGGGGCTATCGGGTCAAATTTTGGCACGCACATAGACCCTTCCCTCCTTGCCATGGGGCGATCCGCCACATCACTCTCGCTCTCGTGGAAGTATCTAGTCATGAGGAGGTGAGACACAATAGGGGTCTGGATTGTTGGAGAGCTGGACTTCACGGAGAGGGGTTGGCAAGTTTTGTGGCCTTTGTTGTTGTGTGCTAAGTTGAATGTTTCATTTGATGATAGTTGTTGCTGAGATATCCCTATGACCCGAAGGGTCACTAGTTTCTCTTCTCTTGTTGGGGTTTCTTCTATTCCACCTTCGTGTGGGTAAACAATTTCTTTCGTTTATGTCCTCTTGTCTTTCAATGCATTGAATGAGTTCTCATTGTATTTGGAGTTGTCTAGTTTCTTCTATTAATAAGAGGACAAATGGATCTTCTTGTGGGAAAGTAAATGTCTCTTGCTGTTGTCGTAGATTGATTTCCTCAATCTCGTTGAGGATAGCCCTCACCCACTCTCCTCTCACCCTAGGCACATTCATGAGCCACAATGGAGGTAGATGCGTGATGACCAACCTTAACTAGAGTTAGGGTTTTGACCTAGGGTTTAGTTAACCCAGGGTTTGGTTATGATTTGACCTATGTTTACCTTGTGATGTGATCAAGGGTTTGATTGAATCATTTACCATGATTACCTCATGATGGTATCGAGGGTTTGCAATTTTTCTATCTTTTCTAGGGTTTCTATATGCATGCAAAGCTAAATGATATGCAAACATGTTTTTGTGCTTTTTTAGTATTTTGGAAATGAAAAGTGCTCTTTAATCTATGAAAGGCAAATATGAATGCAAACTATTATGATTTTTCCTAATGCTTGATTTTAATCTATGTTTTTGGGTGTTTGATTGTTTTGAATTAATCTAATCTATGAAGGGAAATTGTTTCTTCAAATAATCTAGATCTAGGAATATGAAAACAATTATTCTAACATGCAAGATCTAACTATCAAGGACAAAGCAAAGATTTACTATTCCCAAGGACAAATTTTGGTTTTCTAATTACTATAAACTGAATGAAGCAATAGAGGAACCTGAAAGAATGAAGATTTGTGTGACTCCACTACCCTCATAAATCCTTGACATTGGCAACCTTGAGTCCTTTTGAAGCAGCGGGAAGACATCTTAATGACAAAACGACACAAAGAAGCAAAAAGAAGCTTGTTGAATCTTGAAAGAGATCAATGAGAGCTTTGGTTGAGCACAATGGTGTTGAATGAAGCAGCGTAATGGTGCTTGGTTGAACAATGAATAAATTAAAAGGCACCTTTGTCCTGTGAGAGTATTAGAATGCTGATTTGGAGAACAAAAACTGGCAAGAGCTATGTGCACAATGAATTTGCCTTTGTGGAAGAGCTTTGAAGCTATGCAACAATGAAATCTTTGAAGCTTTGGAAAAACTAAAGAAATAAATGAAGAAAGAGGATCAAAGGCCTGTGAAGAAGCTTGAAAAATATTGTGAAGATGAGAAGAGTACTCTCCAACTTGCTCAACTTGGAAAATAATGAAGAGGTGAGGGGTATTTATAGGTTGGAAGAGGTCATGAGAGGTGGAATTGATTGAGAATTTAACCAATTGATTGAAGAGTTAACAAGGATTAATTAGGGAGTGAACTAGGTTGATTACCCAGTGAACTCAATTGATTTGGGAGTGATAATAGAATAATAGCTTATCACTGAAGAAGAATTAGAGTTGGAAGGATGCATCAGATTGATTGGATTATTAATTTTAGATCAAATGGAGCTAATTATGCATGTGTGGGTGCATAAAATAGTCAACTTCATATTAGGCATCAAAAAACATGCAAACAGGAAGAAAAACGAGTGAAAATGGAGCTAATTTGAGTGAGAAGCTAAAGTTTTTCTGCAGCTAGAAATGTGACAGGGTCACCCCTTTTATCAATAGGGTCATCCCTAGGTGACCATGGGTCACCCAGGGGAGATCCGGGTAAGACATGGTTTTCTGAAGAACAACAAAAGGGAGATGATAGAAGAGAGGAAAAGGAGGTGTTCTGCCTTTGGAAATAGATCAGTCATGTGCAAGAATCCAAATCTCCACTTGCACCTTAAGGATCTCCCAGGGGAGATCTAGAAATAATAGGGGGAGATTTAGATTGGTTGAGTGAAACTGAAAACTAAAAGTGGGAGATGGATAGGGGAGACTTCTAGAAGGCTTCTAGGGGATGTAGAGGATGAAAACATAGAGGAAAGGTGAAAACTTACCTACAAAATGCTTACAATGCTTAGGAGCAAGGTTGAAAGATTAGAAAATGGAAATCAACAAGTGTCGCAAAAAGTGTTGAAAAGTGTCACAAATGGGGAGAGAGAGAAATTGACAAAGAGGAAACAACACAAGACAAGAAAGAAGACACATCATCAAGAGGTTTGCTGCTTAGAGGACATTATTTCATGCTTACATGTACATGACAAGGATTAAAATCATCATAAGGGTCCTCACGGAGGCTATGCATGATTTTTGTGGTTACAGTAACTTACAATCACAAAGAAGTGTGGGAGGGGGTTGTGGTGTTTATAGGCTTGCCTCGGTCAAGCCCCGGAGAGACATTCAAGTCTTTTGAACACCGTTGTTAGATAAGAGTGCGTATCCCAATGGGATATAGGTAAAATCCAAATGATAAATGATAAAAAACACAATAGATATCACCTTGAAGTGTAGATCTCATGGAAGGAAGATCCTCTTCATGCTATGAGGAGATGGAGTCAAATATGCAATTACAAACACAATAACAACAAAGTACTACTCTGTAACACAATGAATGCCTTGAATCAAAGTCACAAGTTCACAATGTTCATCTAATTTCCATCTTGTTTGCAACTAAAACCTAAACATTCTTATATATGTAACTACAAAGATTCCCACTAAGAATTTCGTTATTCAAACTTAAGATGTCGGCATAGGACCTAAATAACGGTCGTAAAATTGACATAAAAATTTAGGGCAAACCCAAAATAGGGTAGGACTAGGGTGCTAGCGCCCAAGTCCACCCCCTTATTTCTATTCAGGGATCATCAAAATAGCACCCCCAGGTCCTATTTTCCATAAGACTTCAGGGTTTTCTCATCAGGAGTCAAAATTAACATGCAAAATGCTCTAAATGCATTCTAAGGACCTGACAGCTAAACCTTAAGAGGGAAAAGCCCCCAAGGGGACATTTTTTGACATAATATTTAGCCCCCACTTTAATGTATGTATAAATGCAAGGCCAATACATGCATTAAAGTAAGGTCAACAAACACATCAAACACACCAAGCATAGAGAAGACATGACAAACACATTGAAGATAGTAACATGCACACAAAACATGGAGAAGACAGTTACAGTCACGCAAAACACAGAGAAGATAGCATTGGAGACACACAAAACATAGTGAATGAAATGATTATTTCTTTTTTCATTTTCTCATACATATGAAATGCGAATGCAAGAACAAGGAAAGTAAACACACAACCCAAATATAGTAGGATCTCATCACCACCAATCTTGAAACTACATAAGGGGTAACAAACACGCCAAACAAATCTCAAAGTGTAAGAGGAGATTATCACCACCAGTCTTGAAAATACACTTGAGAACAAACATGCTAAACAAATCCCAAAACATAAGAGGAGCTTATCGCCACCGGTCTTGAAACTATGCTTGGGAACAAACACGCCATACACATACACATGGAAGACATGGAGAAAACATGACAGACAAGTGATGGAAGAAACTTGTTGCTAGGTTTGTAGCCATCTCAGGCACATTAAAAGTACACACCAATGATTGGGCTTCGCCACAAAAATCACCAAAGACATGTACTTAAGGGTTAGGATAGTCTCAGATCTACCCCACCTCCTCTGAGGACTTTCATAAAATGACAGGATGTGCAATCTCCTCAAGAAATACATCATCCCTACCTCCACAAAGGGCTTAAATGATTGTGATATAGAAAAGAAAGATGTGCACTCGCTCGGAGATACAACATCCCACCTCCATAGAGGACTTCAAATATGCTTCGTTAGTACCAAAATCATCAGATAACTTACCTTATATATGCCCCCACCTTAAGATGGATGATATCATGTAATGATATAAAGCACATTATGGTAGGAAGAAAACACACAAGGGAACACAAGCTCTCGTAAATCCCATGCCCCCTCAGAGGTGACATGTACTTTACGATTGCCAAATGTTCCCACAAAAACACAATTTCCTACAAGAAAAGGAGTTAGCATCCATATAATCATGGTAAACAACAATGCAAGGCTAGATCCAAGATAGAAAAAGTGCACGAAGTAGCAATATTGTTATGTTTTGTAAGTGTGATAAGACAACATCAAGATCACATAGAGTGATTCTACTATCCAAGCGTTGGATAATATATATCAACCCTATCATCATATATGGACTAGGTCCATTTTTTAATTTCTCACTAAAGGGATGTACTAGGTCCGTATCAATATAATATGGTTTTCATCATCTTCTAGCTAGATAGAACCACTATAAGAAGGTAAACAATAAATCAAGAGAGGATAAATAAGTGCCTTAGGGACAATCACATAGGAGGGTGCCCCAAGTCACCAACCGCAATGTTATGTCCATAAGACACAACACACAACAATAAAAATAGAGGAGAAGCAATATAGAGGAATGATGATAAAAATAGAAGAAGGGTCACAAAAGAGGTGGTCTCCCAGTATCCTTGACCTTACAAGAGTATCAAGGGTAATCCTAGGAGGCCTAAACAACACATAGCACATCACAGGGGAAACACAACACGAAGGTAAAGGGTTAGAAATAATTAACTATTTCATCCCAATGTTAAGAACATACGTATCTAGGAAGAGGCCACCCTTGAGAGAAACTATAATATGTGCTACAATGAGTGTGGCTTATCAGCTCAGGATATCTCACATGTTGATTTGGTCTTGTTGATATTGCATTAATATTAAGTTTAGGGCAATGAGAGACTTTGGTGGGTTTCAAAGAGCAGTATCCAATACCGGCTATGTAGTTAATTCCAACAACTTGTAAAGGTACTCTAATTCCTTAATGATTTACACCACATCCATTACCTGCATAGTCATGATTTTTGTACAATATTTGATATCCATGAGCATAGAGAGAGTCCATTTCTTTAGAAGATGGTGAAGCCTCATAGGTTTCATAGTTTGTAAGTAAGATTATTGTCTTTGTTTTCTACAAAGAGGCTTTGGTTTTCTTAGGTGTTTCCAAAGTTTGCTGAGATGAGATTGATGCGATTTTTGATTTGTCAGGGTTATTAAGTTTATATTCCCCTACACTACAAGGATTAAAATCTAATGAACCCCAATTGTCACCAAAAAGTGCATTCATTGTTTTAGAGTCTTGCATAACATTATCCATGGAAAGAGGTATTCATGAATCAGTTCATAAATTGTTTACTTGCTCATATGATTGTAATTTTTTTTTCATTTCGATATGTGAACAGTTATCTGGTTTAGGATCAGTGTGTATGGTGTGGAGTTTATCTTGATAAATAAACTTTATTGATCTATGAAGGGTAGACAAAACTTCCCCCATGGCATGAATCCATGATCTACCAAGAATCATATTATATGAAAGCAAACTAGTATGACATGAAAAAGGGTAGGTAAAGTCACAAGGCCCACCTTTATAGGTAAGGTTATAGTACCCACTGATTTGCTACTATGATTATCAAAGCCACAAATGCTAAGTTTATCCGGTTTTATTTTTGATGTGTCAGCCTTAATCTTATGTAACAAATCCATACCACAAACATTCAGAGCTGATCTAGTATCAATCATAACTCACTTTACCAACTTTGTATCCATCGTAAAAAATATTATAAGTGGATCATATTGGTTTTGAACTTTAATTAACAGTAATTCATGTGGTTGAAACAGAATATATGGTTTTGTCGCATGCATACTATCTAATACAACTACTATGTCATTAGGCTTAGTAGTAGGTGGTACAATCACCTTTTGTAAATCTTCTTGGAGCATTGCACAGTATGTTGGTGATGTTTGTATTAAATCTCAAAGAGATATCTTAGCCAGAGTAGCGCGAAGATGCTCATCAAGATCATATTCTTGACCTCTTTTAGGAGTAAGATGGGGTGGTGGAGGAAGTATGGGTTGATAACATGGAAGAGAGATAGGCACATGAGGTTCTTATTTACTTTGCTTGTTATTATACGTGTTGTACGTGTGACAAATTATGGGATGTTGTGGCACACTAATTTGTGTTGCATAGTTGAAAATGTAATTAGGGTGTCTAGGTGGTTTTTGATCTCCTTGAACCGTGATAACTGGTTTTAAGAAAGAGGGTGCACTAGGTGCCCCTCAGACAATCATCTTAGGAATATTGCTACAAAGTCTATTAGTGAAGATTGAATTAACATTATTTCCCTCTCGATTGCACCCAATATCTATCCCTAAGGATTTAATGTGAGAGACCTTTTCTCATCCACTAATGCTATGTCTTGGCCAGGGAGAGCATTGGAATAAGAGGAAGGTATAGTGTTGTTAAGTGTTGTAACATTAATAGAGATATCCATAGTCTTCTCTTCTAAGGTTCTTGAAAATTCAACTATAAGAGAAGTAGCATAACTTGTGGAATCGTCATCATCACCATATGTTTTAGCTATTGATTCCAAAGTGTTAAGAGGAGTTTCACACTCATTATTCTCAATGTGTTTTGTTAAATATTCTACTATGGAAGGGTTTGTAATCATTAGAGATATGAAGTTGTCATAATCAGATACATAGTCAAGGATTTCAAATGAAGAACATTTAAATACATCCTTGTGTTACATAGCTTGTATATAAGTGAGAACATGAGGATTCATATTAAGAAATTTGTAGAAATTCTTGAAGTTTTTGATATATATGTAATGTTAGAAAATGTCCCCTTGGGGGATTTTCCCTCATAAGGTTTAGCTCCTGGGTCTTTTGCATGCATTTAAGACATCTTACTTCATAATTTGGCATCCTGATGGAATGAGCCCTAGGGAACATGACAAATGAGACCTAGGAGGACCCCTTGAGCTTAACCCTACCTAAAATAGGGGGGAGGACTTGGGTACCCGCACCCTAGTCCTGCCCTATTTTGGGGCAATCCTAATTTTTTGGTGTCATCTTGTGACTGTTATTTGGGTCCTATGCCAACACGGTAAGTTTGAATTTATGAAATCTTGGTAGGAATGTTTGTAGTTGCATATAAAAGCATGTTTAGGCATTCATTTGTAAACTAGATTTCAATTAGATGATCATTGTGATGTTTGTACACTCTCAAGGTGATTCAAGGATTTCATTGTGTTGCAAGAGTAGATTTGTGTGGTTTATGTATTTGTATTTGTAGATTGGAGCATCCATTTCCTCATGGAATGAAGGGCATCTTCCTCCCATGAGACCTTCACTACAAGGTGACATTATATTGTGTTTTTATCATCATTTCCTTTGGTTTTTGCCTCTACTTCACAAGGGCATGCTCTCTCTATCTGACAACAGTTTTCAGAGACTTAAGCATTCTCCGGGGCTTGACTAAGGTAAGCCTCTAAACACCACAACCCCCTCCCAAATTTTTCATGGTTACAGGTTACAGGTTATGGAGGTAGACAAAGTGAAGTTACATGAGGGTATCTTGAAGTGTCAGAATTGCAAAACAAGAAGAAAAATAGCACCTTGGACTTGGGCACCCACTCATTAGTCCTCCAACTTCCATGACGAGAAAATCTCTGGAACAACAGGAAAGAGTTGCAGATCGAGTTCCCAGATTGGGACAAAAAGTAGGGCATTGGACTTGGGCACCCACTCTTTTGTCCCTAACTTTTCCACCTCAGAGCCCTGAAAATAGGTACTCTATGATTTGATATTTTGCTTCCATCTGCAAGAGCTTTTTCTGTTATTCTTTTGTTTACAGTCGTATTTGTGAAATTAGGGTTTTAATGGTTAATTGAACATAGGATAAGGAAAATTGATGATTAAACACCCTAATCCAAGTTTCCCTACATCTCACGATGACCTAGGGTATGATAGTGAATTGCCACTCGACCCTAGGTCCTTGAATGTTAAGGGTGAAAGGAGGATTCAAACATCTAAACACCTAAATTAAACAATCCCAATTTTACCCTATACATTTTGGTGAACCCGTGTTTTTGGACTTAAATTGCAACTTGATGAGTGTGTGTCTTCAGATTTGGATTGATTTCATTCATTCATATAATCTTTCATCTTATTGCATTGAGAAAATTACAAAAAAGTTAAAAAATTAACAAAAATTTGAAAACCCTAGATTGCATTTTCATATAGATTACTAAATTGGATCAATTATTTCTAAATTTCCATAATTCATGATTTTTCCATTAGATCTGATATAAACTATAGAAAACACAAAAATTCAGTAATTTTCATTGCATTTTCATCATTAATTTGCTAGGCATTTGTAGAAATTTTGACAATTTTCATATAACCTAATAATTCCAAAATCTAGGGTTAGTGGGCAAAATCTTCTTTTAGATTTTTATACTGATTTTAGAGGCTTATTAAAATTATAATTTGTCTGTAGTCTTTCATTTTAGTGTAAATTTGTATTTAGATTTAAAATATTTGTATTTTGTATAGAATATTTCAACAAAAACTAGCAATTTTCATGCATTTTCATTAGATTTGCATTGGCATTTTGCATATTAAAGCTTGGAACTCATTTTAAGATCTGAGAATATTTTATTTTCATCATAAATCAGACTTCAAAACATTCATATAGCATCTTGTGTCAAGATCCCAAACCTAGGGCTTCAAAAACACCGATTTTCACTAAATTTGGCCTTATCGACTATCTAAAATTGCACCATAGGCATGTTGTGAAGGGTATTTTTTCATTAATTGGCTATTATCAGGGTAATAATTTTTTTCCTCTTGTATAAATCTTCACAACACCCTTTTAATGGGCTCTTGTATTGAAAATTTGGCGAAAAACTACACATTTTTGCTACTTTTGCCCTAGGGTTTGACCTAGTTTGCACTCCAAGCGTGTTGTGACAATTTTTTTGGATTGAGGTAACTGATATCATTTATTTTATTTTCTACACCTCCTAAAATTTATTACAACACCCGTTTTTCTAAGTCTCGGAGTTGAAAAACTATGAAAAATAGCCTATTTTGCTATATTTTCACTAGGGTTTAACCTTAAGTGGCACTAAAAGCATGTTGTGACAGATATTTCAGCATGAAGTCACTGTTATTACTGATATAATTTTCTTTCCATCATCATTTTCCTCACAACACCCTTTTTCATGCTCTTTTGCATCAAGATTTGGTGAAAAAGTACCTATTTTGACATATTTTCACTATATTTTGCTTGACATTATCTTAGATTCGCATCAAGAGTGTGTTATGAAGGATCTTATTTCTATTTTGGACTGATATCAGACATATAACTTACTTCTGCTGATCAATTTCTTTACAACACCTTTTCTTTCATTCATTTGCATTGAAAAAAGTACAAAAAATCAAGCATCTATGTCATTTTTGCATATAGTTTTGCACTTGACTTTTGCATCAAATTTGAAAAGATTTTAAATTATGATTTTACATTAAAAACAATTCAATGGCACCTTCATGTCATTGTTCTATTGTATCTCTGCATGCATTTATCAAAGATCTTGATTTTGACAAATTCCTAATCCTCGTGAGTGAACATCCTTTGATATTAGAAGATTTAACCAAATTCATCTCTAGGAACACCCATGGGAAAGATGAGAGTGAAAAGCCTTTTTTTGCCATAGAGTATGATGATGATGATGATGTACCTTCCTCTCATCCCACTACTCTCCTTGGATAAGATGTAGCATTAGTGGATGAGAAAAAGTCTCTCACATTAAATCCTTTGGGGATGGATATTGGGTGCAATCAAGACGGAAACAATGTTAATTTGATACTTATTAATAGACTTGGTAGCACTATTCCTAAGATGGTTGTGCAGGGGGCACCTCATGCACCTTCTTGCTTAAAGTCGGTGATTACAGTTCAAGGTGTTCAAAATGTGTTACAACAACCACACCACAATGTGATTGCTCACACATACAACACCCATAATAACAAGCAAAGTAACCAAGCACTGCATGTGCTTGTCTCTCTTCCATGTTCTGAACCTATGCTCCCTCCACCACCTTGTCTTACTCATAAAAGTGGTCAAGAGTATGATCTTGTCGAACAGCTTTGCGCTACTCTGACTAAGATCTCTCTTTGGGATTTGATACAAACATCACCTACATACCATGGAATGCCCCAAGAAGCTTTACAAAAAGTGATTGTGCCACTTGCTGTTAAGCCAAATGATGTAGTAGCTGTATTGGATAGTATGCATGCGACAAAAATAGATATTCTTTTTCAACCAGAGGAATTTCTGTCAATTGAAGTTCAAAACCAATATGATCCTCTCATAATCTTTGTCACAATAAACAAAATGTTGGTAAAACAAGTTATGATTGACAATGGATCGGCTCTTAATGTTTGTAGCATTGACCTACTACACAAAATCAAGTTTGACACATCACAAATCACACCAAATGGCATTAGCATTTGTGGCTTTGATAATTTTGGATGACAATCCATGGGCACTATAACTCTACCTATACAAGTAGGATCTGTGCTTGTGCCTACTCTAATTCATGTCATGCCTTGTTCTTTATCTTACAACATGATTCTTGGTAGACCTTGGATTCATGCATTGGGGGCAGTCCCTTCCACTCTACATCGTTCAATCAAATCTACATTCAAAGGTAAACTTCATACTATTCATGTTGATCCTAAACCAAATAACTATTTACATATTGAAAACTAGTTTACAATCGTATGAGATTAAACAATTTACAAGCTAATTCATCAATGCCTCTAGCCACGAATGATGTTGTGAAAGACTCTATACCATCAAATGCACTTGTTGGTGATGATTGGGGTTCATTAGATTTTAATCCTTGCAGTATAGGGGAATATAAAATTAATAGCCTTGACACATCAAAAGTAGCATCAATCTCACCTAAGCACTCTTTTGAAGCACCTAAGAAACCTAAAGTCCCCTTGGTCAAAAATAAAAATAATACTCTCACTTATACCACAAATTCCTAGACCTATGAGGCTTCACCATCTTCTAAGGAAATCACATCCCTTTATGGTCGAGGATTTAAGATCCTTTATAACAATTGTGAATATGTAGGTAAGGGATGTGGTGTGAATCAACAAGGAATTTGAGTACATATAGAATCCACTTCAACACATTACTCAAGTGGCATGGGATATAATCCTTTTAAAGAAAAGAAAGCTTCTTGTCATCCTAAACTTAATGTTAATTCAACAAGATCAAAATAATATGACAAATATGTATGTTCTTAACAATGGTACCCTAACCGGTAAGTATCTCTAACCCTTCACCTCTCTCGTGATGTGCTTCCCCTGTGATGTGTTGTGTTGTCTAGGCCTCTTGGGATGACCTCAGATTCTCCCGTAAGGTCCAGGATACCAGGAGACTGCCTTTGTTGTGACCTTCTATTTGTATCATCATTCTTCTAAATTGCCTCTCTCTCTAATTTCATTGTTGTGTGTTGTGTCTTATGGACATAGTGTTGTGGTTGGTGACTTGGGGGCACCCTCCTACGTGATTGTCCCTAAGACACTTGTTTCTCCTCTCTTATTTTTTGTTTCCCTTCCTCTAGTGTTTCTATGTAGCGGGCGGATGATGAAAAACATTTATACTGATGCGGACCTAGTGTCCCTTTTGAGAACAATCAAAAAATGGACTTAGTTCCTAATATGAAGATGGGGTTGTATATCTTATCTGATGCTTTGCTATTGGAAGCACTCATGCTTTCTACGTAGTGAATTTGATGATGTTTCTATTGCATTTACAAACCTTAACAATACTGCTGCTCTATGCACCTTTGTTTGTCTTTGAATCTAGCCTTGGTGGTACTCAATTTAGAGAGCTTTGTGATATAGCCCTATAGTTATCCTCAAATTTTGAATTCGTTTAATAACCTTGGCTCTTTGTGTGGTTAATCATATGCATTGATGTTGTTATTTATCATGATTTTGTAGACACTAACATGTTTCTTGCAGGGATGTTTTTGTGAGAATATTTGGCGATTGTGAAGTACATGTCACCTCCAGAGGGCATGGGCTTTGCGAGATCTTGTGTTCCCTTGTGTGTTTTCTTCCTATCTTAACTGCTTGATATCAATACTTGATATCAACCACCTTAAGATGGGGGCATATATAAGGTAAGTTGTTGTTGTAGATGTTAGCAATGTGCTTGTCCTTAGGTGCAGTTTGTGCGATGAGTACATCTTGTACTCTAGGTTTGTTTGCAACCAACCAATCAATCAATCATGTAAGCCCTATATGGAGGTGGGATATCGTGTATATTCTTTTTATCTTAACCCCTCTGTGGAGGCAGGAATGGTGTATTTCTCAAAGCATATTGCATCATCCTGTCATTTTCAAAAGTCCTCTACGGAGGCGAGGACCAGTTCTATGACTAACTCAACCCTTAAGTGTGTTTTTGGTGATTGTTGTGGCGAAGCCCAATCATTGGTGTGTGCTTGTAATGTGCCTGAGATGGTGTTGGACCTAGAAATAGGTACACTCCATCACTTGTCTGCCGTGTTTTCTTCGTGTCTTCAAATTGTGTGTGTTTGGCGTGCTTTCTTTGTGTGGCGTGTTTGTTGCCCCATATGCAGTGCGATGAGTACATCCTACATTTTTGGGAGGTTTTGCATGTCTTGCATGTGTGTTGCCCCATTTATGCAGTATAAAGACTAGTGCGATGAGTGCTTCCTGGATTATGGGAGGTTTGTTTACTTTCCCGTACTTGCATCTGCATTTCATGTATAAGAGAAAAAGAAAAGAAAAGATATCATTTTTGTCTTCCATGCATTAATGTGTCTTCTATGCATTTACTGTCATCTCCGTGTTCTGCGTGACAATAACTATCTTCTCCGTGTTTTGCGTGCTTATTACTGTCTTCTATGTGATTGGCATGTCTTCTTCGTGCTTGGCATGTTTGTTGTATTTGTGACCGTACTTTAATGCATGTATTGGCCTTGCATTTATACATACATTAAAGTGGGGGCTAAATGTAACATCAGAAAATGTCCCCTTGGGGGCTTTTCCCTCATAAGGTTTAGCTCCTGGGTCTTTTGCATGCATTTAGAACATCTTACTTCATAATTTGGCATCCTGATGGAATGAGCCCTGGGTAACATGACAAATGGGACCTAGGAGGACCCCTTGAGCTTAACCCTACCTAAAATAGGGGAGGACTTGGGCGCCCGTACCCTAGTCCTGCCCTATTTTGGGGCAGTCTCAATTTTTCGGCATTGTCTTGTGACCATTATTTGGGTCCTGTACCGACACAGTAAGTTTGAATTTACAAAACCTTGGCGGGAATGTTTGTAGTTGTATATAAAAGCATGTTTAGGCATTCATTTGTAAACTAGATTTCAATTAGATGATCATTGTGATGTTTGTGCACTCTCAAGGTGATTTAAGGCTTTCATTATGTTGCAAAAGCAGATTTGAGCATCCATTTCCTCATGGAATGAAGGGCATCTTCCTCCCATGAGACCTTCACTACAAGGTGACATTATATTGTGTTTTTATCATCATTTCCTTTGATTTTTGCCTCCACCTCACAAGGGCACGCACTCTCTATCTGACAACGGTGTTCGGAGCCTTAAGTGTCCTTCAAGGCTTGACTGAGGCAAGCCTCTAAACACCATAACTCCCTCCCAAAGTTTTCATGGTTGCAGGTTACAGGTTGCAGAGCTAGACAAAGTGAAGTTACAGGAGGGTATCTTGAAGTGTTAGAATTGTAGAACAGGAAGAAAAATAACACCCTAGACTTAGGCACCCACTCATTTGTCCTCCAACTTTCGTGACAGAAAAATCTCTGGAACAGCGAGAAAGAGTTGCAGACTGAGTTTCTAGATCCAAACAAAAAGCAGGGCATTGGACTTGGGTGCCCGCTCTTTTGTCCCTTACTTTTCTGCCTTAGAACCCCGAAAATAGGTACTTTGTGATTTGATATTTTGCTTCCATCTGCAAAAGTTTTTTCTGTTATTCTTCTATTTATAGTCGTATTTGTGAAATTAGGGTTTTAATGGTTAATTAAGCATAGGAGAAGGAAAATTGATGATTAAACACCCTAATCCAATTTTCCCTACATCTCACAATGTCCTAGGGTATGATAGTGCATTGCCACTCGACCCTAGGTCCTTGAATGTTAAGGGTGAAAGAAGGATTCAAACATCTAAACACCTAAATTAAACAATTCTAATTTTACCCTAAACAATATGTGTAGACATAAAAAATTGACCTCAGAACATGTTCCTATTCATCCTTGATCGCATTCCTATAAATCCCTAAATCATCCCCTAATTATTATTATTCCCTAGGTGACCCTAAGATTTAATTCATTTTAATAATTAATTAAATCTATTCCCCTTAAACCTAGGATTTAATTAATTTTGAAAAATTAATTAAATCTATTCACCCTTACTCCTAAAGTTTAATTAATTTTAATTAATTAATTAAATCTTTCCCCCCATAAATAATTAATTAACCAATTTTATTTATTATTTATAAATTAACCAAAACCTAAATTTACTTGCACCCGTTACGATAACCCTAATTACCTTTTATCCTTTACCGAACCAAAAACCCGTTCAACTGCTCGAACCAACTTTTATCCACACATTATAAAAATCAACCTCATCTTTCATTAACTGCCCAGGAGAATTTATCCTTAGTATTATGCTAGCGAAATACGAAGAACCACATTCTCGCAATTGGTAACTTGTCATAGTATTTGCATTTAATCTTTGATTTTTCTATAGTTAGTTTTTAATCTTTCAAATCAATTGTGGTATTTAATATGATTTAGGGTTTACAAATATTTGAAATCTGTTTGAAATTCATATTTTTATGCTACATAAAATGTTGAACCCGACATGAACCCTCCTTCTTAACCATTTGTTTTGCAAGATCTTATATTGAGTTTTGTGCAGGTGCGAGGAGATCAAAAAGTTGAAATTTTTTGAATTTTATTTTTATTTTTTGGGTCCCTTGTATAGCTGTACTACCATTATTCATCGGTCTTTCAACTTTATGTTTGCTTCTAGTTGCAGGGGAAGGCTCTAAAATCTATTACATTTTGTCTTTAGTATATCTAGCATTGCTTTTTATTATTGTTAATATCTCAGCAATTTTGCTTTATGATTACTTTGGATGCTTTGTTATTTATGATCTTTTTCTGCAATAACTTTCAGTTCAAACAGTTATGATAACCGTCTATCACCAAGCTATTGTTGATTAAATGTTTTTGGTAAAGACTTTGTTGAGCCACAAGTTTTCTTTTAACTCATTGTTGTTATTATAACTTTGCTATCAATTGCATCTGGATCGATTTTAATTTGTTACCAAATGTTGATTCAATGAACATCATGATGCAGTCGTAGTTATCAACATTAAATTTTAAAAACGTGGCTTTCAAACCTTTACCAGCGGTGGTGGCATTTTTTCGCTCAGTGACTTGAGGTTTTATGGAATTACTCTTAATTTGCTTGAGTTTTTGGCTTGTTTAATGGTCGTATGGTGAACAGAAAGCGCAAAGGTGGATTTGAAATGTTGTTTTAACTATTATTAGGGTTCATTTTGTGACGTTTCTATAACATTCACAGTGGAATCCTTTTATGACAGTTGTTGCGCATCTTGTTAGTTTATTCCACTAACTTTTTTCTATTAATTATTATTCATCGTATGTTGTGGTTGTTCTCACGTTGGCAAATATAGTCCTAAAAGCTTTAAAGTGCACTTTTAAACATTTTGATCTAATCACATTTTGTTTGTTTGATTGCTAACTTTCGTGTTTACTATTAATATGTATTTTCGAAAGCTCCCATTAGGGCACATACCGGGAGGATACAGGCAGTAATAGTGTCATTGAAACACATTTTGTTTGAGGCATTTTATGAAACACTTCTCATGACTTATATATACTTCTGTATTTCAATCCATGGCATCCTATAACTCTTCAATAGCGAAGCATAAAAGTTTTATGAGATGCCTTCTTTTCTAGGTGACGGTGGATATGCACTCCAATATCAATGAAAACTACACCCTACATGCCGTAAAGACCTTTATGCCAACCAAATTTCTAAACTATTCTGTCGTTATTATATGCATATTCCTTGAACCTAAAATTTACTGTGTATGTTCTTTATATGATGGTTCATGATATACTCATAAGTGTTAAACTTGTTGTTTGGTGAATAATGTAGAGTTAGAGTTAAACTTGTTGTTTGGTGAATAATGTAGAGTTGGCATTAAACTTACTACGATTATCATTGTTCGCTGTTGCAACTTCAAAATCTGTTATCATTTAAATCTCAAATCACAGCAAAAAAGGTGCCATATTTAACAACAAATAAAGCATTGTTAATCTAATTAATAGAGTTGAAATCTTTGGTGGACTACAGTAGTTACAAGCTCAAGGCTAAAATTTAATGATAACACACGGCAGGGACGGTAATGGTTCAACAACATCAATATTAACTATGAGCTCGTAGCTTCAAGGTGTAAAATTCACATTGGTGCAAACCATATCTTGCTGGAAAAAGATACAAGGTGGCGGTTTCTTTTGTCTGCATTTGGTTATGTGCCTTTCATAATGGTTTTGCCTTTTTACTATTAGTACTCACAATTAGCCAATAACATTTTATTTTGATGTTAGCTAGTAATGTTTTAAAGGCATATTTTCATGATTTTACACTTGTTGATAATGTTTAATGTTTCTATGCAGGTCTATGGCTATTTTTAGCAATTGTGAAGTTTTGTTCTGTAATCTGAACTCTTCATTGTTGCTGTCATGAATAAAAAGAGTAGCGAAATTATCCAAAGTTTTATATCTTTTGTTGAAATCTTAACCATGTAAAGTGATCTTGGGTGGTTGTTAAATCACTAACTAGTTGTTTTGTTTAAATCATTAATTATTTATTTTGATCATCACCATTAGTGTTAGAGGTTACTCAAAGTTGTGACACAAGACTTCACATTGTGACAACGGTTTCCTTTTATATTGTAACATTAAAAGACTTAACTATTCCATATAACCATCTTTAAACAAGATCACCAACGAAAGTTCAACCAGCAACCATTAGTCATCTACTTTCTACATATAAATACTCAAGATAGTAAACCAAACCTTGTGTGAGATTAGATTTTTTTTTGCAAACTGCTAGTGGTCGATTAACTATCAAAGTGTCTATTTTTAGCCCTAGGAGGCTATTTCATTTCTTATCATGTTTTCACAATCTTGCAGGCATTGGAAAGGTGATTCAAAGATCTACACAAAAACACAAGCCTTTCTTGAAAATTCATCACAAATTTTCTAGTATAATCATATGAAAGTCAATTTTTTTGTTTCAAAACATCAAACATTTTCTTGTTTCCGTGCACTTAACGTTCACAAATTTTCTAGTAGAATCATATGAAAGTCAATTTTTTTGTTTCAAAACATCAAACATTTTCTTCTTGTCGTGCACTTAACGTTTTGTGTGGGCCTTTGCAGGATTGTTTTGGATTACACTAACATTTTTTTTTTAGCTTCTTATTTTCTGAAGACTAGAAATTCAAACTACTAACAATGGTTTTGCATGGCTTTCATTGATTAGATCTCTTTTTAAAATGTCTATTTGCACATAAATTAACTAGGGGGTTAATTAATCACTATTTTCTATGCTTGTAAAGATGGTAGGTGTATGCTCTTACCTTATGCAAACTCGATGATCAGAAGCTAGACCCATCTTTTTTATGTTTTTAACCCCTTATAGGGCCTGCCTCCTGATTTGTGAGAGGGAACGACCCAAGCAGTTATACCGATGGAAGTCTCCCCCTCAGTATCCATGTGATGCGTGAAAACCCTTTCTGAGGGATGAGAGGCCTTTTAAATGAGCAAATCACCGCATGTATAGACAGAATATTATCCTGAAACACTGATTAGAAACTATTTGTTGTAGAGGTCAAAATCCCTTTTGCTTGCTGGTGTAGGAGGTTGGACCTTTGAAGTCATCTTATATTTACTATTTATTGTAGAGATAGAAAATCCCTCGATTCATAAGATCTCTAGATCTTCAGGGTAAGAGATTTGGTGTGCCTGTGCCCTATAAGTGGGGGCTAGTGTCACCAATATCTCTAGTTGTCAACTTTTTCTTAGTATATGGAGAAATCTAAGTAGGGACTCAACAAGTAGTATCCTCTCTCTAGTCTAGGTTGTGCATGCTTACAAGTGTCTTCAAATTTGTCGAGACCTGTGAAAATTTGGGGCTAATCTTGGCCCCCATTCAGACTTTTACTCTAATTGTGTTTCAGAGTCATCTGAAACATTCTATCTAATGTGTTTTGCATGTGTGTTCAAAACAAATATTTCCCATCTCAATCAAACATTTCAACTCTTGCAAACAAAACCTTGCACATATCAAAATCTTGGTGTCAAACCAACTTTGCAATTTTCCTAATTATCATTATACAGTCATCATTTTACACTCATCTTATGTAGAATTCATCTTAGGCTCATAGAAAACCTACCAAGTCCAAATTCACATCCTAGCTCCTAGATGCATCAAAATACCTTTTGCAATCCTTCATCATGCACAATAGGGATTCCTTGTTTGAAATGTTTATCAGGCAAAGTAGAACTCCTAGTCCTACAACTATCAATAAGGCTATTGTCAAACCCAAAATCATACTCCGAGGTGAGCTAAAATTTTCTCCTAATGATAATTTGAGAACTTCGTAGATCATGATGCATATTTTGATACTCGTGAACCATATATCTCTCCATATTCACTTCCACCAACATCCCCATAATGAACCCCTTTACATAGAAGTTATGATCAAAAGGTGTTTAGTCAAAAGGGTCCTAATAGATTGTGACACAAGGATAAACTTGTACACTCTAAGGTGTTTAAAACAAATAGAATGATTGGGATATTCTATCAGAGATATTGAAAAATACCATTCCATCATTAATAAAAATTATGATGAAATTGAAAGTAGAACTGAAGGTATTATCTGATTACCCATCCAATTAGGTCCAGCCCTAGTGGAAATCACTTGTCAAGTCATAGATCTCAATCTCCCATATAATATCCTCCTAGGACACCCATGGATTCAAGCCATGAGAGTTGTTCCTTCCACCTACAATAAATGCATCAAATTTCCATTTAATGACCAAGAGGTTACCATTTATGCCGACCCAAATCCTTTTGAATATTGCCCAATCGAATGCCTACCCCAAAACCTACAAATCCAACAACAACAACACATTCCATCTAATCCCAAGTCTAATCCATTGGTCCACCAACCTTCTAATCCATCAATCCCTTCATTACCTTCACCACCATTATCCATATAACATCAATAACTTCCACCTAAATTCTATGAGTCACTCCCATCATCATGCCAACCTAGTCTCTCCACATCAACCAATCTCATGAACATTCCTCAATATCCATCTCCAAATCCTCCACAACATGAGCATGTTAGTACTAGTCACTCCTCACACCAAGATCATGAATCCTTATGCCATCTTAATGATACTCTTGACAAGGCAAATACCACCTCAATTTTGGAATCATGCACCAATCCATCTACTAGTCCCCCTCATCCATCCATCCCTATGGAACGTTCATCATATAATCCTTCCAACGTTCCAAATCTTTATCCTTTAAGCCAATGCCACTTCTCCATCCAATAATGACCTCAAGTCTAGTTCCCAAAACACACCTAGTCCCATCGTCCACCACATACTCCAAAACATGAACTATCAAGGTAAAGGCTTAGGCCTTCATGAACAAGGTATTTTGGAGCATATTCATGTCAAATTCCTTACACGCTCATATGGCCTTGGATATACACCCCAAGGTAAGCAATATCAAGATGTTGGTACCACATTTCTACCTCCTAAATCCACTTCATACAAGCCCAAGCTAGGTGCACCTCATCGTACCCTTAAAACATATGTTGCCATCCCTCCTCCATCATCCTACGGACCTAAAAGGCATGTGACCATTCATTTTCCTCCATCCACTTTACCTCCACTTCTTCCAACTCCTAACATCCCTCCATCCACTCTGCCACCATTGCTTCCAACTCCTAATATCCCTATCATCCAATCCCCTTATCACTTTAGCAAAAAATCCATTAATCCGTCCATCCATACATCCCATTCCTACAAATCCCCTACAATTCCTAATTAGGATCAACAAATGCACACATCGAATAAACATGAAGCTATCACAAACACCCCCATGGGATTCAAAATTAAAAATTCGGATTCCTCCACCCATAAAGAAAAAAATACTAATGATCCTCATGCCATAAGGCACCAAAGCAAAGAATCAAAACAAAATGAAAACTCAAAAAGGCTACCCAAGTCCACATCTCAAAAAGATAATTTCAAAACCAATATGGTTTAGGTCCCCAAGCAAAAATCACCTAATTCAAATGGAACATCTAAAATCTTAAAATCCCAAACATCTCGCTCCCCATCACAAAATCTCAAAAGTCATAAGTCCATTTGGGTCCCTAAAGTCCTAAATAAGCAATCTCCTAAGCAAATATCTCCATTACTCCCAAATCCCCCTTCCAATAAAAAGCTTCAAAATCCAATTCGGTGTGTGCAACCATTGGTCTTGGTTCCCTTCCATTCCCACATACCTCCATCCCCCCATCTTCCATCTACTATCCTACTTATTTCTTCCATAATATCCCTATGGTCCACGCTTTTTCATAAATCCTTCTATCTATCTCTTTGTCACCATCCTAATCCACTATCCTTCCATCCTTGTCTCCATCATAAATCCACTATCCTCTATCCATCTTTGCATGAACTTTTCATAATCCACATCAAAATGCATTATCCACTTAATTCGTTTCCCTCTCATACAATCCTCTACCAACATCTACAAGCATAATGCTACTTGACATGGTCTATGAGTGACTTCTATCCATCATGGGACATTACCACCTTGCTATGGGAACAAAGTCTTGAATCCCCACATATTATATCCAACCATCTTCTAAAAAAAATCAAAATAGTAAAGATAAATCCTTTATCCAATGGTGAAAACTATTTTTATGGCGCCTTGGATAAGTACCATGATGAAAACCTAGCAAACAAGTGTCATGTGTAGGTGATTATCTATGTGCTTTACACTTGGGGGCATGTTGTCTCATCTATCCCATCTCATACCCTATCCTACCATTTTCCATCCTTACCCATCATATCTATCAAACTTCCTCATTGCAACGTCCATCTTCCCTTCCTCCTTTTGATCTTGATGAGGGTAGGGGCAAAATGTTGAAAATACTTTTGACACCTCTTGTCATACTCCAAACTCCATCCAGACATTTCTAAGCATATCCTCCATACATCCATCTACTACTAAGTCCATTCATCCCTTTCAAGCATTATCCCTATCACGTATCCTAATCAGAATCACCTCACCAAATCCTCAGGTATAATATCTAGAGTGGGGGTAGGTTATTCCTATGCAACGTAGTCCTTGGAGATCCTTGGTTCCTTTCCTCCATATATCATATATCTCCCATCCATTATCCTTCTATCACCACTCCTTGTATCCACCCTACCTTTATGCTCTTGCCACTCCGTTTATCCATCCAAATCCTACATTTATCCTATCATCCGTCCTTTTTATCCACCCATCATCCCTAGACACTTCCTATCCATGTCTTATCACTACTCCCTTCACCCATCTATCATTCATCCAATCCAAAACATTCATTAGCCTAAATCACCCAACTTTCCCATCCTTGTTTCTTGACTTAGTGCTCCCTTGTCATTAGTTATCATTTGGAGACCACCATCCTATCCATACACAATCCAATGCTAAACATCAAAATATTCCCAAAAATCTAAAAAAATTAAAACATTTGAAAATACAAAAAAACAAATCATTAATCGAATCATTCCAATCAGATCAATTCTTCCAATCAATTCTTCAATCATCAAATTAATTCATCCAACTCATTCAATTCTTCAATCCATCAACTCAATCAATCAAATCAATCAAATCATTCCAAGCAACAATGATCCAATTGCAGATATCCTTCACCCATACCAATTAAGTCAATCAATCTTACAAAATTATCCAATTGCATCCATGGTCTTGGTTCCTAGCCTTGTTGTGAACCTGAAAGATCGATCAATCATCATCATTATCAATGGGATGTATCATTCCCAATCCTAGTGTTGTTCTCAGGATAAATCATTCCCACATCAACAATGCTATCAATCAATCATCAATCATTATTGGCATTAATCAATCCAATCGATCATTGGATTTCATCTTCATAGGGGCAATACCTTGTTTGTTTTTTAATCATTTGTGCATGCATGCTTAGTTTCTTGTTTGGCTCATCATTTCATATTGTATTATCATTCCAGCTAATATTCATATCTTATGTATGTTGGAATAGCTTTTTGCATTATCCTTTGCATCTAAGACATATAATACCTTTTGTGCATTAGGACTTCAATGCTCTAAGTTTACTTCCTCATACATTAGACAAGGTTGTATTATGCTGGGTGCATTTGACACATTGTCACCCTCATCTTTATACCATGGTGCATAACGTCAGGTGCTATATCAAACATCAGGTTGCTCAAAGTTTTAATCAACGTAACTCTATCTCCCTCCCCTCATATCATTTTTCAAGAGTCTATCCAGTCCTTCATTATTATGAGCCCCATTCGATCCAATCCAATCCAATCTGACCCAATCCAATGCATTTTATCCAATCAAAAAACCTATGTTTTAATCTTCTTTGAAACGACATTGCTTCGCAACATCATCTCAAAGAGGGGCAAAATGTAGACATAAAAAATTGACCACAAAACACATTCCTATTCATCCTTGATCGTATTCCTATCAATCCCTAAATCATCCCCTAATTTTTCCCTAGGTGACCCTAAGATTTAATTAATTTTAATTAATTAATTAAATCTATTCCCCTTAAACCTAAGATATAATTAATTTTGAAAAATTAATTAAATTTATTCACCCTTAATCCTAAATTTTAATTAATTAATTAAATCTTTCCCCCCGAAATAATAAATTAACCAATTTGATTTATTATTTAAAAATTAACCAAATCCTAAATTTACTTGCAACCCATTACCATAACCCTAACTACCTTTTACTGTTCACTGAACCAAAAATATGTTCAACCACTTGAACCAACTTTTATCCACACTTTATAAAAATCAACCTCATCTTTCATTAACCCCCCTCAGAAAATTTATCCTTAGTGTTATGATGGAAAAATACGAGCAACCACATTCTCGCAATTGGTAACTTGTCATAGTATTTGCATTTAATCTTTGATTTTTCTATAGTCAGTTTTTAATCTTTCAAATCAAATGTGGCATTTAATATGATTTAGGGTTTACAAATATTTGAAATCTGTTTGAAATTCATATTTTTATACTACAATATGCATGTAAAGATACCAAAGAGAAATGCGATAAAGGTACCATGATTAAATGTCTTGTAACATCAATGTCCAATAAGATCTAATAAGACAAGACATGCAAAGTTTTATGATGATTAAGGCACCCTAGATGTGTGACTATTTCACTCCTAAGCAATTGTTTGAGGGAAAGAGCTAAAAAGACACACCAAGTTCACAACAAACACAATAGATAGGATGAAACTAATTCAACACAACAAGGTCTAGTTGATAGTTTTATGTAATTAAATTGAATGCAATGAAACAACATATATTATGCTTGTTTATGCACCTAAAATGTTCACTTTTTTTACCTTTTTTCAATACAAATATCTAACAGAAGAGGTGTTGTGAAGAATTTCAAGAGGGGCAGTGAATAATAAAGTTAATATCAGTCCAATAATACAATAATATCCTTCACAACACGGCTAGGATGCAAAACTATGTATGAATATGACCTAAAAATGCTCGATTTTTCACCTTTTTCTCAATTTTGCAATGCAAATGACTAAGAAAAAAGGTGTTGTGAAGAATTTCAAGAGGGAAAGGAAATAATATGCCTAATAAAATTCCAATGATGCGACAATATCTTTCACAACATGCCTTTGATGCAAGTCTAGAGTGATGATAAGTCAAAACCTAGTGAAAATACACCTAAAATATGCAATTTTTCACCAATTTTCAATGTAAATGCCTAACAAAAAGGGTGTTGTAAGGAATTTGAGGAGGGGAAGAAAATGATAAACCTGATATCAGTCAAATAATGTAACAAAATCCCTCACAACATGCTTGTAATGCAATTCTAGAGAGACAATATTGTCAAATCTAGTGAAAATGCAAGGTTTTCAAACCCTAGACATGAAATTTTGCAAGAAAGCCACTATGATGAAACACTATAATTATAAATCAGTCCTAATGAGTGTTTGAAAAGGCTAGTAAAATCTGAAACAAGATTTTGACTACAAACCCTAGCTAATGCAAAACTAGGTTTTTATGAAAAATGCACAATTTCAAGCAATTTTTAACAATTTAAGCATGAAAATGCAATGCAATTGAATACTAAATGATATATTTATCTAATTTAAATTGGATCTAATGAAAATAACAGAAATTTAATGAAATTAAATGCCAATTAATTTAAATTATGCTAAAATGCAAGCCTAAGATGACAATTTTTTTAAATTTTTCAATTTTTTTGTAATTTTTCAAATGCAATAAGATGAATGAATGCAAATCTATCACACAACACTCAACAAGGTGAATTTATTTTAAAAACATGGGTTCACCAAAATGTTTAGTGGCTAAAAAGGGTGGAAATATTTTGGTCTAGGTTTTAAAGGAAAATCCTCCCTTCTCACCAAACATTCAAGGGCATATCAACCGAGTTGGATCTCCACTAAGTGAGAGAAATCACCTAATAGGTTGTGCTGCCACTTGGAATGATGAAATTTTTTAGATGTATCAAACAATATCTCAATTTAATGCTCAATTACTCTTGAAACACTAAATAAGCAAAATGGTAAGCAAATTAATGAATTACGACAAATCCTTTCAGACCAAGGTGAATATAGATTATTAACTCACTGTTTTTCAAAATCTAGAATGTGGAATAGTCAGGGACATTGGCACTAGCACCCTTGTCCAAGGTATAATTTTCATCATAGAATTTGAATCTTCTTTCGACACTGATCTGCACTATATCTTCTGTTTCTACCCCAGAAAAGATGGAGGACACTCGCACTAGCACCCTTGTCCCAAAATTTTCACCTTTGTCCTCTTTCTTTCAGATCCTGGATCCTTTTTGTCTACAACCTCCTTTCTACAACTCCACTCCGTGAAACTTGGTACCTATAACTTGCAATCACAAAGGAGTGTGGGAGGGGGTTGTGGTGTTTAGAGGCTTGCCTCAGTCAATCCCTAGAGAGACATTCAAGTCTTTCCAATACCGTTGTTAGATAAGAGTGTGTACCCCAATGGGATAGAGGCAAAATCCAAATGATAAATGATTGAAAACACAATAGATATCACCTTGAAGTGTAGATCTCATGGAAGGAAGATGCTCTTCATGCGATGAGGAGATGGAGTCAAATCTACAATTAAAAACATAATAACAACAAAGTACTGCTCTGTAATGAATGCCTTGAATCAAAGTCACAAGTTCACAATGTTCATCTAATTTCCATCTTGTTTGCAAATAAAACCTAAACATGTTTATATATGCAACTACAAAGATTCCTGCTAAGAATTTCATAATTCAAACTTGAGATGTCGGCATATGACCTAAATAATGGTCATAAAACTGACATAAAAGTTTAGGGTAGACCCAAAATAGGGTAGGACTAGGGTGCTAGTGCACAAGTCCAACCCCTTATTTTTGTTCATGGAAAATAGCACCACCTAGGTCCTCTTTGCCATAAGACTTCAGGGTTTTCTCATCGGGAGTCAAAATTAACATGCAAAATGCTCTAAATGCATTCTAGGGACCCTTGAGTTAAACCTTAAGAGGAAAAAGCCCCCAAGGGGACATTTTTTGACATAACATGTGTATACTAGTTTACTATACAATGGGACATCTTATGTTTATATGTTTGTATTTGTGTATCTAGTTTAGAAAAAAAAGGAATTACTATAATGGCTAAAACAACATGGTACTACAAGTTCTCTACATAATTACTTGTAGTAGCATGTTGATTTAGCATTCTGTTCATGTAATGTTGTTTGTTTCAAGCAACAGTTAATTATAACTTAATTAAATTGATTCAATCATCCATGTTAATGTAGTTTGATTCAAGAAACAAGGAAACAAAACATTAAAAAGTTGTCTACAATAGTCAACAATAAGAATGAAAAGAACCTAAAACAACTAGGAAAAAAGTTAAAACCTAGTGGATCAGTGCCAAAGTATTAAAGTCTTATAAGGCTTTACCTGAATTGAGTGCTCTCAATGCAAGGTGCTCTAGAAACCATTGACCATGGTCGTATGCCTGCAAACATAGAAATCATAATCCGGGCAGTAATGAACATACATCAATTTATCCCAATAAATTTAAGCATTGCATATACATTTATGTAAAGACATTTACATAACCGAATAAATTAAATAGAACTGCAAGTTCATCTATCTAAAGACATTTAGAAACAATGTAAATAACTCAAGTAATGGCTATCAAAGCAAATTATCCCAATAGTGGTGGTCTGTTGACAAACACAATTTCATAGTACAATTCCACAATTAATGGTATATAAGTATTATGCAATTGTGTTGAGAAACACAACAGAAATAAGAATATGTAAACTGCCATCTTTATTGCAAACATAATCTACAAAATACTTTATAAATCAGATTGAGGCATTTAAATTTTATAATGACACAAAAAGGTGAATGCATTGTTCCATTTATATTATATATCACATGTATGTGTGTATATATATATATATATATAAATAAATAAAAATCAGATCGAGACATTACTGTAATCTAACACCAATAGGTAAATGTATTGTAAATCATATTGTAAGTACATAGATAAGATTGTAAATATAAATCACATTGAGGCAAATTTAAATTTAAATCTCACACCAAAAGGGAAATGAATTGTTCCTTTAGGTATTCATATTATCCTTTTACATTTAAATCCATTCATAATATATGTTTATTAGTCTAAGCATATATTCATTTGTCCATCATTATCCTTTTGCTTTTAAATCCCTTCATACTATATATTTATTAATCTGAGCATTTATTCATTTGTCCATCTGTACATCCATTTAGTTCATTAATAGTTGGTTCATTAATTCACACCATTAGTCCATCATATAATGTACATGTATATATTATAGATATATAGAGAGAAAGATATGTGTACATATATACATGTGTAATACATATACAATACATATATATGTATTGGTGGTGCCTGCATAAACATTTAGGTTTCAAGCATTTAAATATGCGGGCACCTTCCCTAAATCCAAAAAATTCTAACTCTTTTAGCTTCTGCAGTAGAGAAAAATGCAAAAAATCTATTGTATGAAAGTCACTTTGTATATACAAAGAGGTTTGTATATACATGCAGGTCAAAATGTGCATTGGCGGGTCAGAGAACTCTATCGCCCTTTGAAAAAATCATTTAGATGCATTTTTGAATGCATATCGGGCTTAGAATGTGCATATACAAAGGGGGAATCTTTCGTAGATTCTCAGGAATATTCCCGCTTTGTATATCGGGTTGCATATAGATATGCATTGAAAAATATACGAGGGCACAGATGCATTTGCTACAGTGGCGAGGGGGTGATACATGCAGCGGGGTCCGCAGATATGCAAAGATCTTTGTATCTCCGACATATAAGGTAAAATATGCATTCTTCGCATATTCTCTGAAGATTCCCTGTTTGTATGTTAGGGAGGTTTGTATGTTTGCCTTTGTATTTTCAACATACAAACAAAATATACATTCGCTGGATATGCAAGCGGCACATACAAGAGGGAATATATTTTGCATATTCCAGGACAGATTCCCTGTTTGCATGCGAAGGTAAATGTATATTCAGTGATATACATTGATAATGTACAAAGGCAGAGATGCATTTGATGGGGCCTGCCACTTGTATAAAGTGATTGTATGTTCGAACATACAATGAAAGTGCAATCCAAAGATGCAAAGTAGACCCAAAGTTGTTTTTAATTTGTTCTATAGCAGTAGTGGCGTCTGCGGCTTGTACATTGCATTTGTATATGCGATGTGCAATGAAATGTGCAAAGAAGAGAGAAAATGGGTCGGGCCCACCAGTTGTATACAATGGCAGTTGTATGTATGCCGACATACATTTAAAATATACAAGTGAAGAAAGATGCAATCCAGATCCGAATAGAATTCCAAGATGCTTCATACAAGTTTGGGGTCTGCAGCATGTATATTGGGCGTTTGTATATGCCACTATACATTGCATCGACACAAATAGAGGATACAAGCTGGATTTCAAAGCAACTTCAGCATGCTTCGTGAAAGTTTGAAATCTGTGCCTTGTATGTATAAGGTGAATGTATATGCAAATATACATTGCGATATGCAAGGAAAAACATACAACTCGGACACGAAGGAGAAATCAAATGCAGCGAATAAAGATTTGAGGTCCGGCTTGCATATCAGACGAATGTATATGCATTTGAGCATGCATATACAAGGGCGAAATGGCAAAATGGAGAAGGCAAAAAGTTAGCAATAGGAACATGGAGTGCCTACGTGGCATGTAATCGTTGGTTGGTGACTTTTCGATATTTTTTGGGAGCTGTTGATCCTGGCGATGGGAGATGATCAACGGCCATGTTTTGAACCCACAGCGAAGGTTTTTCCTATGCATGTGCGACTGTTTTTAGGTGGGAAACTTAAGATGTATCCACTACTGCATCCTGCGGGTAGCTGAACCATTAATGGTGAAATACAGAGGCGACGTTGGATAGAATGACAGGCCAACTACCTGATTGAAGAAG
Organism: Cunninghamia lanceolata; assembly: GCA_027924645.1. Lineage (NCBI taxonomy): Eukaryota > Viridiplantae > Streptophyta > Pinopsida > Cupressales > Cupressaceae > Cunninghamia > Cunninghamia lanceolata. Next base: position 11,244,133 of record BSBN01000241.1, on the reverse strand, counting down.
AAAATCCTCAGGTGGCGACGTGGGGCTCGAGTTCAACCACTCCCGGCCTTTCTTTCTGCCTGCTGCATTAATTGTTTTAAGTGCCAATCTGAAGATGCATTATATCTGGTAGATTTTTGACTTGCCTTGTAATTAATTTTACTGGGTACACAGTCTTGGTATAAAAGCCAAACTATGTTACTCATTGTTGTTGTTGAAGACTTGGGCAATTTTTTGTGTGAATAACAAAATACAGAGCATTTCCTGTCTGTTGTAGCTCTGTGGAGTTTATGAGTTGCATCTAAAGTGTATCTTGCACATATATTCAGTTTCTTGTCATTGTATATGAAAAATGCGTTATTGCATGTGTTTATCTGTCTGTCTCCACTTGTTGTATACATTTTCTTCTTTTGAATCTGGTTGCTAAGGGTTTCTCAGATTCTAGGGTATAGTCTTGTTGTACCACATGCTTAATCTGTAACTTCCATTCAAGGAGTGGATTAAACTATTTTAGGTTAAGTATGGAGAAGATTGTATGTCAACTGGGATATTTGTAAGTAGAGACAATTAAATACTCATCCTTGGGTGGTGTTTGTAAGGTAAATACCAGTCCTAACTCCTTGAAACTTGGATGCTAGTTGCAATCCATTCTCTTGTATACGTCTAGTTGACTCCTTGCCCTGAGATAGGCACTGGTATGTTTCTTGTGTAGTAGTTATGATCCAAAAACCCTGTCTTGCATCCAAACCATCAAATCATCCATTCATATTTCCAACCTATTAGTTGTAGGATTAGGATTAGGAACCCCCTGCATGCTCTCATACCTGACCAGACAAATATGTCCAAGAATGTTGCTGACCTTGTGATTTATCACACAAATCTTGGTCCACACATGAGAGTATTCTTCTTAATCTTGGTCCACAAATGTTTATGTAATTGGGTAAGTCAAAGTGTCAAATCTTTAGCTATAGGGATACCCCCCTTGGTGTGGCAGAACTAGAAAGTGAAGGGGAGGTAGCTCACGCAACCTCTTGTATTCGTTGGCTGAATCTGCCTGTGCATTGGAACTGGCAAACCCTCTACTGATTCGGAATAAAATACCAACATGTATAACATATTAGTACATGTATAATACATATATAATACTTGTATAATACATATAAATACATGTATACATATATACCATTATACATATGGATAATACATTTACACACTTGGTAGAAATCAGTACCACACCCAATTAAATCAGATTGATAAAAAATGTATTGTTCAATTTATATTATAGATTGATTGTTGACATACATATACATATATTACATATAAATATATTTTATAATGTACATGTATATACATATAATATATGTATATAGATATACATATACATATACATATAGATATACATGTATATACATACATATACATATAGATGTATACATGTAGATATACATATACATGTATACATATAGATATACATACACATATACATGAATACATTAAATCATATCAAGGAATTTAAACTTTATATTCATAGGAAAAGGTAAATGCATTGTGCAATTTATATTACCTATTTACATACGTGTACATTTACATTCACTTAACCAAATAAATTAAATAGTCACATATGCAATTATAAAATAAGATTGTATATAATCTGAGTAGGGGCCATTAGAGAAGAATATCCCAATAGCAGTAGTGTGTTAACAAACACAAATGCATAGTAAAATTTGACAATTAGTGGTGTAAGTAAAGTCTTATAAGACTTTACCTTTATTGAGTGCTTGCAATGCAAGGTGCTCTACAAACCATTCACATGCCTGCAAACATAGAAAACATATGCCGGGTAGTAATCTGGGTAGTAATGAAAAAACATCAAATTATCCAAATAAATTCAAGCACTACATGTACATCCATCTTAAGAAATTCACATAACAAAAAAAAATGTAATACAATCTATGTGCAATGATAAAACTATATATTACACACATATATAGTTATACATATACATATATGTATACATATAAAATATATACATGTATACATATATATGTATATATAATATATAATATATACAATGGGGACTTAAATCATATCCACTCCTCCACTAAATAAGTTATATAGTTGATCCTACGTAGGGTCCCTTAAAAAAGATTAATTAACACCCCACCTTAAATCAAGTTGGTGGGGCCTTCAATCATATCGACCCCTTGCCCTATACACATCTGCACCTTCTGATTTAATATTGATACCTTTTTTATATCGGAAGCACATCGAAAGGTGAATGCAGTGGTGCAAATGACAAACACATGTTCCATTTTAATTTCTTTCACATCCAAATACATATCCTTCACATCACCGATATGTAATACATTATTGCACACATATATAGAAATGCATATATAATATATACATGTATTCATATATATGTATGTATATATATTATATATTATATTATATGTATCCATTTTTGATGGTGCATTATCAAAGTTTTAGGTTTTTATCATTTTGTGGTCTAGGTTATCATAGACCCCAAAAAATATTGCATTTATACATATGCCTTAAATCATATTGATGATATATATATATATATATATATATATATATAGAGTACATTAACAGACATGATTTAATCAATTGCATGAAGCTACCCACTAAGCAAACAACTAGAAAAGATATAGCAAAGTTCAGCAAACAAATTGAACTAAAATTCCCTACAAACTATGAATATAGATGTATACAATTTTAAAATGCTGAAATGTTAAGTACCAGCTTGAAATGTTATGCATAAAGAGGAAGGAATATAAGAATGTGATGTACCAACCTAAACCTAATTTTGGAAGGTGTTGGTTTCTGGATTGATAGAGGGTTTGCCAGTTCCAATGCATCAGTAGATTTAGCCAACAAATACAGGAGGTTGCGTGAGCTACCTCCCCTTCACTTCTGGTTCTGCCGCACCAAGGGGGGTATCCCTATAGCTAAAGATTTAACCTTGACTCGCCCAATGACAGAAATATTTAGCTTTACAACAACAGGTAGAATACTCTCATGTTTGGACCAAGAGTTTCATGATAGATCACAAGGTTGGCAACATTCTTGGACATATCTAACTGGTTGGGAATGAGAGTATGCAGGGGTCCTATTCCTACTCCTACAAACTAACAGGTTGGAAATATGAAAGGATTTGTTTTAATGTTTGGATGCAAGACAGGGGGTTTTGGATCATAACTACTAATCCAGAAGCAGACTGGTGCCTATCTTAGGGCAAGGAGTCAATTAGACGTAGACAAAAGAATGGTTTGCAACTAGCATCCAATTTTCAAGGGGTTAGGATTGGTATTTGCCTTACAAACACCACCCAAGACTGAGTATTTAGCTGCCTCTACTCATCCCAGCTGACATACATTCTTCTCCATACTTAACCTAAGACACTTTAACCCACTCCTTGAATGGAAGTTAAAGATCAAGCATGCAATACAGTAAATCTGTATCCTAGAATCTAAGAAACCCTTAGCAACCAGATTCAAAAGAAGCTATGCATACAACAAATAGAGATAGAAAAACTAAACACATGCAATGAAGCATTTTTCATATAAAAACAACAATGAAACTAAACATGTATGCAAAATACATTCATATTGCAACTCATAAACTCCAACAAAGATAAAACAACCAAGAAAAGCTTTATTCTTCATTATTCCCCAAAATTTTTGCCCAAGTCTTCCTCCTTCACAAATGAGTAACACCGTCTGCTAAATACAACAGGAAAGTGTACTCAACAATCAAGTACATGGCACATCAAAATCTGCCATATACATTGCATTTTCATATTGGCGCTCAAAATATTCAATGCTACCAGCAAAAATAGAGGAAAGAGCAGGTGGGATCGGGATCTGCACCACCGCATGGAGATCTTTTTCCTAAATCGGGTGGTTGACCTGTCAACTCGACCTATACCTCTCTATAAATTTACCACTAATGGCCTATCAACTCGCAGCCCTGGAAACACAGTAGATTGCATGCATAAGAAATTTTCCCTCTTGAAAACAGCTACAAATACAAAGAAATCACCCCTATTGAACACTTGAATCATGGCCGTCAATTTCCCTCCCTATCGCCAAAATCTGTGGCCTAAAATTGTGCTAAAAAGTTGCCAACCAATTAGAACATGCCACGTAGGCACCTTTTGCCATCATTGACTTACATTTTACCCTTTTCACCTTTTTTGCCTTTTCACCGTGTATATGCAAAAGAACATGCATATACAAATGCTTGCATACAAAGCACGGACCCCAAATTTTATAGAACAAATTGCAAATACCATCAGGCCTGACTTGTATCTTTTCTCAATGCACTTTTCATTGTGTATCAACATATACAAATGCCATATACATTCTGTGGATTTCAAACTTTATAAAACAGATTGGAACAAGTTTCAAATCTGGGCCATGTATCTCATTCTTTTGTATATCAGCATATACAATGCCATATACATGCAAGCTATGGACACCAGTGCTGAATTCACCAAATTAGACCCTTGAATCAAGTCTGGCTTGTATATCGCTCCCTTGTATGTTTGCCTTGTATACCGGCTTGCATATCGCATTATACAAATGCAATATACAAGCAAAAACATGCATTCAATTAGACCCGAGCCCTTATCAACTACATTGCATACTTTTTCAGATCCAGCCAATGCATCTTTGGAATGCATGTTCCTTTGTATGTGCGAACATACAATCACACTTGCATATGCATCTGGTGGGCCCCACACTTTGTATCTCCATCCTTTGCATATTTTCTTTGTATGTGTCGGGCCTTTTGCATGTTGCCGCCAATGTATCTGATCGATGTACATACAATCCCTTTTGTATGTTGACTTTGCATGCACCTTCCTTGTATCTTTGCAATGTACATGTTTCTTCTTGTATATGCATATACAATGCGACTTGTATGTGCATTAGTCATCAGGGAGACTTGGGAGTTGGTTGCCAATGAGTTTACTTCACCGATGAACCTTTGCACTATAGTGAATGTATGTTGGCTTGCATCTTTGCAATGTATATTTCCCTTGCACATTTCCAATGTATCTTTTCGTTGTATATCTGAACATACAACACAAAATACATGTAAACCCTCACATACAAGTAGGGAATATTCCTAGAATCTGTGATAGATTCCTCAATGCATATACAAACCTGATATGCATTGTGAAATGCATACAACCAATTTTTTACCATTTTCTGAAGGCCGATTGAACATACAAACTATCCTGTATGCCCGAATGTACATTTGAACCTACATGTATATACAAATGGCCTTGTATATACAAAGATACATGCATACAACTATTTTTTTGCACTTTTAAACTGTAAAGGCTGAAAGACTTAGAATTTTTTAGATTTTTCATGAAAGGTGCCTGCAAATGAAAGTTTGAAACCTGAGTGTTTGTGTAGGGACCAACAAAAGGCTGGAACGTGGCCTACAAAATTCTTCTTCTTGTAGACAACATTTGCAATGCTCCTTCAATAAATTGATGTTAACATTGTCTACGCTTTATAATCTTCCTCTTATAATTAATTCAAATTTAAAAAAGGAATGCATTGAAATTGGTTGTTGAGCTCAAATTTGAATAAATGCATAGAAGCTATTGTATTCAATGATATGATATGCATAATTAAATTGGGTTGCTGAGTTTGAATTTGATCAAATGCGTGGAAGCTATTGTATTCAATGATAAGATTTTGAAAACTAACAGATTTTCTAATGATTCTATAATAAAATTGATTTAATTTCTAGTTTGGGAGCCTTACACTATTTTCTGTTTGTGCATAATTTTTCTGGTTGGGGAGCCTTATAGGATTTTGTATTGTAATAAACATGATGAATGCATAATTTTTACTTAATTTTATGAATCTAGCTCAGGAGCCTAACGTCATTGAGTTTTTGTGCAGGAAATTTTAGGAACACTAGAAGTTTACAATAATGCATATATATATATTAGGTTTTATAATTAGGTTTTCATTTTCTACATGTGTGTGTGTGTTTCTATCTATATATATATATAAGAAATATACATAGATATTTATACACACACAAACACACATGTAGAAAATGAAAACCTAATTATAAAACAATATATTCAAGTGTACAACGAAAGAATCCCAATTGAAGGGTTGTTTCAAACAAATGAGGCAAGAATGCCACTGAAAAATGATTGCTTAGACAATGCCATAGGAATCAAAATATTCGAATGAAACTAGTACTAAAATCATTTAGAAAAATGATGTTTTCATTACTTGCATGGAGGACGGTGGCCGCTGATATGAAGCAGACCACAAAATTAGGAAACCCCCAAAAGTTGAGTATGCACATTCGAAAAGGAATTCAAAACCCTCAATATACAAAATGAAAATGGAACCCTCAATATATTATGTAAATTGAAACCCTCAATATATTATATAAAATGAAACCTTCAATATATTATATAAAAAACATAGGAAACGATTTTTAAATATTTAATGTAACCCTATTTAAAAAATAATATATTCAACTGTATAGAGAGAAATCCTGAATCATGGGTTGTCTCAGTCGAAACTGGGAAGAATCTGACTGTAAAATTATTACGGAGACAAAGCCGTAGAATTGAAAAGATTTGAAACCCTGATATGATGAAACCCTTAACCCTAATATGATTTGAAAAGATGGGAAATAATGAAAGCATACCACGATATGACGAAACCGTTAACCGTTGGCAATGCACCCTCAAAAATATATACCCTTAAAAATATACGAGCCCATTTGTATGTATAAAATAAAACCCTCATTATATAACAATATATTCTTGTGTACAGTGAAATAATCATAGCACAAGGGTTGCCTTAGAAAAAATAGGCAAAAATTTGAATGTAAAATGATTGCAGACAAAATGTGGTAGGAATGAAAGATTTGAATGATACCAATACTCAAATCACGGGTTGTATGAGACAAACATGAAGGAAAATGACTATATAATGATTGCATAGACAACACTGTATGAAACGAAAAGATTGGAATGGAAGTAGTATTGAAACCACAAGGAGAAATGATGTAGGTATTCATTCCCTGCATGGAGAATGACCATGGAGGAGGATGACAACTGGCAGGTGAAAACAGAGAAACCCACAGACGATCGCCATGCACCATGGAGAATATTCGAGAAAATGATTAGGTTTTCCATGTATTATTCAATATATATTTGGACATCAAATGAAATAAAATGGAACACATTGTGTTTTTCATCTGCACCATCGTATTCACCTTTCGATGTGCTTCCGAAAAAAAAGGTGTCATATATTTTATCGTAGGGTGTAGTTGTGTATAGGGCAAGCGGTGGGTATGTTTGAAGGCCTTGCCAACTTGATTTAAGGTAGGGTGTCAATTAATTTTTTTTAAGATACCCTAGAAGTAAAATAGGGACCAAGTGTATAACTTATTTATTGGAGGGGTGGTGTTTTTTTGGCAGTGATGGTGAGCGAGTACTGGCACATCCTGGTGCTTGTATGGGGCGACATGTTAAAATCACACATTTTCAACCCATGTACATAGTACATGTCATAGAGTGATATGTATAAGTGCCCACAAGCTGAAAGAATATATTTAAGTTGTTTAGTCACATACAGAGAAATCCCAAAAAAATCGTCGAATTTCGATATGTCTAGGTATGAGCTTGATGTATGTGAAGTTAGGGTGGGCGGTGAAAGAAATAGCTATCAGTGTTCCTTAGTCTGCCCGTCTTTCATCACATACCATCAAGAAGACTACAATCTACTTTTAATGCACACTACCTAAATACTTTTTGGATTAGCAAACATGAACACCTCCTGTCACACAGTTAATTTGGGAATACGATGGAAATGAGGAAACTGATACAAAATGATGGTTTGTAAATTTGAGGAATAAATTTGGGAGTAAATTAGATCTAAAAGCTATATAATGAAGTGTTGGCATTGAATGACATTTTCAAAAACCTTGAAGTATAAAGTAGGGATACAATTTAAGTATATTACACTGCTAAAAATAATAATGTGTTGGATTGATTCAACACTGATGAATCAAGATTGAGAATATCAAGCAAGCATGCAAAGGACCTAGGATGATGTGCTTTGATATAATGCTCTTATAATGTTCTTATGATGCTCTCATAAATGATTTATCAATAAACCTAACATCTTTGCTGATAATTCTTAGATTAATTTCAAATGAATGAGTGAATGCATTTAAATAGATCAACATAATACACAAATCAACACAAACGTGTGTCAAGTCATTGGATAAAACTTAGTGAAATGGTTGACAAGGTGTATTTTTGAGTTTTGAGATCTATGACTATAGAAGTGACCTGGGTGATGTTTAACCCATGATCTAACCCGAATTGATGAATAGGGGATTTAGGGATCAGGTATAAAATTTTGGGAATCAATGATAATGGGACCATGAAATGGTAATGTCACAAGCCAAACTCTATGGTTTGCTCAAATGAAGATCTCATGTTTTGGAAATTGGTTGTCTTTTTCCCAAGTTCACCTACATGGGTGCAAACCTGATCTCTGTGAGTAGAGTTTTGAACTGTTTACTTGAACTGTAACTAATAGATCTAAATTGATAGAAAATGGATTGTTGAAACTTTTTCACCACAATTTCTAATGCCTAATTGTTCATGAGGACTAGTGGAGTCTACAAACACCTATTGGGAATTTGCTAAATCCTGGGGATAATGTTCTTCTTAGTCAAACCCCTAGTTGGATTGATTAAAAAATGATGAACCGAGATCAAGGATGACAAGCAAGCATGCAATGTACCTAGTGTACTCTTATAATGCTACTAGAATGCTCCCATTACTACTTTATCAATAACCCTAACACACTCCTTCATAACTCCTATATTATTTTGAAATGAGTTTGATTGAATGTCTTTAAATAAGCATAACACACAAATCAAAACAAGTTTGCATTAGGTGCCTTACAAGACTTACTAAAATAGTTGGCAATATTTAAATTTGAAAGTTAAAATTTAGAAGTTGAGGGTTTAAATTTGCAATTATAGAAGTGGCCTAGGTGAAATCTAAACCTACAATTTGACTCAAAATATAATAATATCATGAACCTAATTTATATGAGAACATATCACTTATAATCTAGTTATTACATTTCAAACACCCTAATCAAAATAAATCCAAAACATAAAGTAAAAGAATAAGAATGTGCAATTTTTACCCTTACACATTTATTCTCATACATTAAAAATCTGAAAATAAATAAATTTTATCTTTCTTTTAAGATGTAATGTTCTCGTTTGTAAAAATATACTTTTATATCCAAAAAAACTAAATTATATATTGTTTGTCGTATACTATTGAATGCAAGAAAGTCCCTGAGAATTTTAAGGTCTCGGTGTAGATTTAGTGCACAAAGTTTGGAGTGCATGTATACCATCTAGTACACCAATTATTTGATCTTCTTTGGGGAATTTCAAAGTAGGAACCCAAACAGTTCACCTCCAGTAGATGTTTGGAAGTCTATAATCTCTACAATTGTCAATGTTGAATGGCACCTGTCCTGCTATTCTTGTTTCTATGTATAGTTTTTGGTTTATATTAAACTTGATCATCTATTACACAATTTTCTTTAATATTTTGAATATTTCCATATTTTTGTTAACCCTGTTATGAGGTTATGAGCAATAGAAATAGCTGGCGGGTCAGGTGACAATCTACTTGTCATTGGAAACAAGTAGAATCTACTTTTCATTCGCACTACAAAACTCTTGTCAAACACACTCACCTTCTTCACACAGTCCAATTTGGGAATGCCATGGAAATTAGGAAACCCATAGGAAATGATGGTATAGAAATTTGGACGGAAGTAAATTAGATGTGAAAGTCATATGTGAAGTGTTGATATTGGTATTGACATTGATTGAGAATTTAATAATCTTTGGAGTGTCAAGTATACACAAATCAAGAGTTATTATATTATAGTGTCAAAAACTTTTCAAAATAGATCCACAATCAAAGTAAATTAAATTTGGAAAGCACAAAGAAAAATATAAAAGTGATGGTACTCTGATTTGAATAGCACACTAGAAAAATTCAAAACAAGAGAGAAGGGGAGAAACCTCACATAAACAGATGTAGATGGAGAATCCAATTTTCAATTATCAATAGGCCCACAATCAAAGTAAATTAGATTAGGAAAACACAAAGAAAAATATAAAAGCAATAGTATTCTAATTTGAATAGCACATTAAAAGAATTCAAAACAAGTTAGAAAAGGAGAAACATGACATAGACAGATGTAGATGGAGAATCTATTTTTCAATTATCAATAGACCCGCAATCAAAGTAAATTAGATTAGGAAAAAACAAATAAAAATAGAAAATAGATGGTACTTTGGTTTGAATAGCACAGTAAAAGAATTCAAAACAAGAGAGAAGAGAAGAAACATGACATAGACAGATGCAGATGGAGAATCTATTTTTTAATGAAATAGATTTATATATTATTTAAAAGAAAATAAATATATTTTGTTTTAAAAAATAAATGAAATGGGCTATTTTTCCAAAGCCACATAAATTTAATGAGCAATTAATAAGGAAATAGTCAATCATAGGATGATAAAGTCATTATATTATAATATCATTAAAAAAGACTAACAGGGTGGTTCCATGCAGCTACTTATCTAGGTTTGTTGCTTAAACTTTACTAGCACCAATGGTCCAATATAAATTTTGAATTAAGTAGAGAGGATAATTTGGAATCTTCTCTTCTTATGGTGGATTTTTTATGGTTTAGGGATTAAAAATAAGCCATGAAAAATATTGGGGGCTGAAATTATGTAACTATTGCATAATAAAAAATATGCCACATGGTTACACATATTTCCTTCCCTTCTTTTTTACATTTCCCTCTAGATTTCATGTATAAAAATTCTCTTGTTAAAAAAAATAAACACACATTTTCCATTCATTAACAACTATTTTAAATAAGTAGAAAAATAAAAAAATTCATGGGACCACTAGCTCCACAAAAGGTTTTGGTGCAATCACAGTTAGGAGTGTCCATAAAGTGAACTATCCATACTGTGCAATAGGAGTAAACACAACGGAAGCAACTCAAATATATAATGCAAATGCAGATTCAGATACTCAATATATCATAGATTCAAAATGCATATATGTTGACAACATCTGGGCTTACAATTTAGGGCTCACAGGCCTGATTCTCCAATTACAACATATGCGCAAGATATGGATTTGAAGTGCTTTACAGAAGAAATCTAACCTCCAAACTATCTATCACTGATTAGCTACCTTCCTATGCATCTATTACGTGGTTATATATCATCTCCAGATCACAAGAATCCTCTGCGTTGGCCAAGAAAGATTACAAACTCCAATGAAATAGATGTAACTTGTAGCAACAACTAGGTCGGCTTAGAACATATGGAACTCCTCCACAAGTGAATGAATCAAGGTGTGAATCTCAGTGAAGGTTGCCCATGTCTCAAAATACCTGTAATGATGTTTCATTTAGCTCCACAAGTCACAGAAGTTTCGTAAGCCTTCTCCTTCAGCTGATTGTCTAAGACTATCTGAATGCTTTGTGTTGAGGAAAGAGTTGATCTTCTGATAGCGATATCTTTCTGGAAACTAATCCAAATGAGCTAAATTTTGGATATGATGTGCATGATAATTTCTAGAAGCTGAATCTTGCTCTGCAAGCTCTAAAATGTAAATGCGGCAAAATGTAGTACAAAATGTTGAAACAGCTACTGACTGAACTAAAATAGCATAAACTAGAAAATGAGACAAACAAAGAAAGAATGTAAATATTTTTGGTTGATGCAAGATTGCTTTGCAACCTGGGATGCTCCTACATCAGACACCTGGGGTTCTTGAAAAAAGTGAGTCCCTCACTTTGCTGGGGCTAGAGGAAAACCAAGATGGTCCACCTCAGCCTGAGAAATCTAAGTTGATTCTTCTTCCAGTCTACCTTTCGACTTTACCAAATTTTCTTTGTATTGCTTGCCTCTGCTACTATATGCAACTCTTCTATCCAAGATGTCTTCAATATGCTCTGGTGTTTGTTGTGGTAACTGCTTCTTTAAGTCTTCTTCAATGTTCTTACTGAAGTCTCCTTCATGATATTGATATAAGTTTACAATTTTGAAAATAGGTGATATGCCCAATGCCTCTAGTAACTCTACTTCATATGCATTTCCTGAATCAAACTTTTTGAGTATCCTACATGGTCCAAACTTCTTCATCTTCAATTTGTTATATGTCCTAATTGGAAATCTCTCTTTTCTCAGATACACCATTACTTCATCTCCCACTAAAAATTCCTTTCGTCTTCTCTTCTCATTTGCTTGTTCTTTATACTTACTATTCATCTCCTCCAAATGCTTCTTCACTTGATTATGCACTATCTCCATGTGATCTACTAATTTTTTTGCTTATGCACTTCTCTTGTTCTCCATAGTAATATTTCTCAACTCTGCCACTCCTCTAGGGTTTACTCTGGTTACAATCTTAAATGGTGTCTTGTTTGTGCTTCTATTCACTGAATTATTGTATGCAAAATCAGCTTGTGATAGAATCAAATCCCAATCCTCTGTCTTCTCTCCAAGCAAACATCTCAACAAGTTACCCAAACTCCTATTTACTGCCTTTGTTTGTCCATCTATCTGTGGATGAAATGTTAAACTAAACCTTAGGTCTATCCTCATCTTCTTCCACAATGTCTTCCAAAAGTATCCAATGAATCTTGTATCTCTGTCTAAAATTATGCTAGATTAGGTAATCCATGCAATCTCACAATCTCCTTGAAAAATAGGTTAGCTACATGCACTGCATGAGTTGTCTTCTTACAAGGTATGAAATGTGCCATCTTTGAAAATCTATCCACCACTATAAATTTATAGAATCATGTCCTCTCTATGTCTTCGACAATTCCAATATGAAATCTATGCTTATGTGACCTTCCCAAGATCTCTCTGGTACTATCAAAGGTTTATACTATCCAGTATTCTATCTACTCCCTTTTGAAACTTGACAAACTCTACAATTCTACGCAAACTTGCTTACATCCTTATGTATCAGACGCCAAAAACAATGTTCACTTACCAAAGCCACTATCTTATCAATTCCAAAATGTCATGCTAATCCACCACTATGTTTCTCCTTGATCAAGTTGTCTCTCATTAAACTCCTAGGGATACACAATTGATTTCCTTTGAACAACTTATCCTCCTAAATGAAAAAATCTAACCACTTACTTCTATCTGTCACAATAGGTTCCTTACATGCTTTCCAAGGTTCTGCAAAATCAAGATATTCCTCATACATGTGCTTCAACTCTTCAAAAACTAATAATTCAACTCTCATCTCTGTCAACAAATTCCTTCTTCTAATCAATGCATCAGGAACTTTGTTTGACTTCCCACTCCTATGCTTCAATACCAAAGTGTAACTCTGCATGAACTCTACCCATCTCATATGTCTCTGATTCAATTTTCCTTGACTATTCAGATATTGAAAAGTTCGATGATCTGTGAACAACAAAAACTCCTTAGGCAACAAGTAATATCTCCAATTCTTCAAAGTTTGAATTATGACATAGAACTCTTGATCATAAACTAAATATCTTCTCCTTGTATCATTCAACTTCTCACTAAAATATGCTACTGGTATACCTTCTTGACTTAATATTGCTCCTATTGCATTTCCACTTGCATCACAATCCACTTGAAATACCTTATTGAAATATGGTAATGCTAACATTGGTTGTTCTGTCACTTTCTGCTTTAACAATTCAAAACTTTTATTTTCTCCTAATGTCCACTTAAAGTCCTTTTTGTCACCTCTAATTGTCTTTGTCATATAGTTACATATTAAACTGAAATTTGTAAAGAACTTCTGATAGAAACTATCTAATCCATGAAATGATCTAACTTCTCCAATGCTTTCAAGTGTAGGTCATTCAACAATTGCTCTAACTTTCTCAGGGTCCATCTTCAATCCTTCCATGGAAATCACAAAGACCAATTATACCAATTCTTCCTTCATGAAACTACAGTTAATGTTTATCAACAATTTCTCTTCTCTTAATCTGTAATACTTGTCTAAGGTGTTGCAAATGTTCTTCCTTTATCTTACTGAAAATCATAATATCATCCAAGTATACAATAACAAACCTACCCAAGAATTTCTTCAAAAATGCATTCATCAATCTCATGAAAGTACTCAGTGCATTTGTCAATCCAAAAGGCATCACTAACCACTCATACAATCCTTCATTTGCGTTGAAAGTAGTCTTCCATTTATATCCTTCTCTGATTTTGATCTGATGGTATCCACTCTTCAAGTCTATCTTTGTGAAATAATTTACCCCACTCGAACAATCCATAATGTCATCCATCTTGGGCAATGGAAATCTATACTTAAATGTGATCTTATTGATTGCTCTAAATTTTGTACACATTCTCCATTCTCCATCCTTCTTCGGTGTTAGCACTGCAAGTACTACACAAGGGCTCAAACTTTATCTAATCAATCCTTTCCTCAACAACTCTTGTATTTGTCTATTCAGTTCTACATTCTTTGCTGGTGTCATTCGGTGTGATGCTTTGTTAGGCAAACTAGCTCCAAGTATAAGATCCTTGTGATGACTGATACTCCCGATTGGTGGCAATTCTTCAGGTACATTATCTGATATGATATCTTCATACTCTATCAACAATTCAATTATCCCCTCCAACTGTGATTCTTTAGTTTCTATCTTTAGGGTTCCAAGCTTCTTAGGAATCAAAGCATAACACATTCTCATGTCTCAAACCATCCAAAAAATTTCTTCCATCTACTAAACAGATTCTAGTATTCCCACATACTTCACTCCTAGGTTCATCTTCCAAAGGAATCATGGTAATCTGCTTTCCATTTGACACAATAGTGTAATTATTCTTTCATCCATCATGTATAGCTTTTCTATCATATTGCCATGGTCTACCCAACAATATATGACATACATCCATCGTCATAATATCACATAGTACTTCATCATGATAAGATCCAATATGAAATTTCACCAAACATTGTTCACTCACCAATACCTTATGATCATCTTGGACCCAAGCTATCTGATATGGCTTAGGGTGTTTCAATCTCTCCAGGTTCAACTTAGTTACCATCTCCTCTAAAACCAAATTATCTGAACTACCATTATTAATTACAACCTTACAACATTTACCTCCTGATTTGCATTTGGTCTAGAACAATCTTTTCCTCTATGGTGGTTCTTCATCTGTCTCTCCTTGAAATAGTGCTCTTCTCATGACTAATGATTCTCCTTTCTTAGGTTTTCCAACTAAACTAGGTGATCCACCAGGTTCTTCTTCCACAAATTATTCTTCTTGCTTGTACTTTCTTGATGACATTCATATGCTCTATGTCCTTCACTTTCACACTTAAAATAGGTTCCTTTAAATGTTCTCCTATTAGATCCTCTTTCTTCTCTTTTGTATCCTTCACTCCAGTAAGAATTATGATTACCTCTATTGTAGAAATTTTTGCCATTTCTCCAATATTCAGTATCATCTATGTCTTCCTTCCTGTATGGACTACTTAGATTGTTCTGCTCCACATATGGTCTTTCTCCTCCAGAAAATGTTCTACCTCTTTGAAATTCACCTCCTCTGCCTCTCTATCTTTCCTTAAGCCTTTTGTTCAATTTATCTTCAACTTTCAGGCCAAACTGATATGCTTCTTCAATTGTTGTCATCTTCACCAAACTCTGGTAATAATTATGACTACCTATGTTGTAGAAATTTCTGTCATTCCTCTAGTATGCGGTATTTGTTGATAACTGAGAGGGGGGGGGGTGAATCAGTTATCCTAATTATTTCCCTTATTGAACTTTCCTTTTAATTGAAGCAGCATAAAATCAAACACAAAACATTAACCATGAAATAAGAAACACATGACACAGTATTTTGACGTGGAAACCCTGTTAAGGGAGAAAACCACGGGGTGATTAACCCAAGAATTATTCTCTGTTAGAAGAATAGGAAATTACAAAAATGGCACTTGCCAATTAGGGCTCACTGCCCGAGCACACTGCTCACAAGAGGCCCACTGCCTACAAGAAGACACACTGTCTACAAAGTGATGAGAATCACAGTCTTGAACTGATTGGAAGCATCTGCATATGCTGGAGTTCAGTTCCGGTTAGGCTCAGTACACTGATCTGCTGCACTTCATCTTTCCTCTGTTCTTTATTCTGCTATCTTTCACATACCGGATCCTTTTTGCTACTTCTCCTCTTTATCTGGACTTATTCGCATATGTCCCCACATTAACACCCATTTCACAACTTAATCCATCCTCTATATATATCCGCACAAGTAATTTCATCACCTTTCTAGTCGACATCCGGAACAGTCTAGTTTCTTACAAACTCTCATTCTGTCGGCTGAATCCTTCCTCACCAAGCAATGCGGATCAAGCATATACTTGTAGATATCATTAATCATGTCGGCCAAACATGATTCATGCCTTCACAACTTCTGTCATCAACAGTAACCCATCCGGAAAGCAGTCTGATACTCTGCCGGTCAGTTCTTCCTCTGTTTTCACTGTCTCTCAGGAATCCGGTACTCAACCATTCATATCTTTTTCCTTGTCCATCACCGGAGGCTAAATCCTTGGAATATACCACTAAAGGTAGTCCTCTTGACTTCCCCAAATCCGCACTGCACCAAGACACTTCCTCTGAGAGGTCCGGACCAATCTGTCGGACCTTGCCACATGCTCTGTTCTTCTTCACCGGACCACAACATTCTTTATTCTGACTTCCGGTAGAGACACATCATGACTTGCGGATATGTGGGATGACCTTTGTTGCCATCAATGACAACAACCATGAACCCATATAGTGTCTCTTGCCAACAATCTCCCCCTTTGGCATTGATGGCAACACTTAGTGAAAAATGACTAAGTGTTTTCACTATGCTCCCCCTTTGCTGATGCTCTGTCTTTATATACAATTTCTGGAACTCCCCCTTAGTTGGATTCCTCATTTTTCACTGCTCCTCACTCCCCCTTTGACATCAATGGCAAAGGGTAGGGTCCACATATCAAAATTTTCAAAAATTTCTTATACTTAGCCGCATATTTACATACTCACATATATTGAAGAATGTCTGCAAAGGATGTCTGTAATTGAACCATTTCGGTAGCCCAACTTTGCTTCATTCTGTCCAAAATTGAAATGTGACCACTTAACAAAAATGCAAACGCTTCTGCCCGCTTGAGATCTGTCGGATCTTTTGTTTGGGCGGTGGTCCTAGCATCACTGATGGCCTCATGCATGGTTTCCAACTTAGGGATTATAATCCTTCTAAGTTCTCCCATCCGGTTGGTGATGTTCTTCCTTTCCTTCTCAAGATTCTTTATTTCGTTCAAGACTGCAATAGTCTGACATTCTTGATTTATTATAGAGGAAGAGAGAGGATCAAAACTTTGAGATAAGCTTTGTAGCTTATCCTGTTCCTCTTTTATTTTCTTGTCAAATGCTGCTGTTGCCTTTGACCAGGATATACAAAATTTATAGATATCACCGCCATCCTTAAGAGCATTCTCTAAGCTCTTTATTCCAATGCTTACAATCTTCCTATCTTTAGAAATTAATTCTAATATCTCTGAAAATCTCTTATCCAAAAATTCCTTCCGGACCTTTTCTTCAGCTGATTTTTCTAGAGAGTCAAAATGTGTATCAACACTGCTGACTAAGGTTTTTAGATTACCGGAAGAGGAGGCTGTCAGATCTATCTGGATTGATGGCATGATCTTCACAAGTACTCCGGAAGCAGCCTCTATCAACTCACAGTCTTCCATATGAGACTTCAGGAGCTTTTCATTTGCCTTGGCATTTGCAAATGAAGCTATCTTCATTGTTTGTACCGGAGAGAGAGAGTCAAAATCAAATGGGCCTTTTAGAAGCTCCGGTTCATCAATCTCTAGAGTTTCTTTGCTCAAAAATTGTTGAACAGTTTGTGCAGTGTCTCTTGCCGGAGACAGATGTTTCTTTTCTTCTGCAGTCTTAGAACTGTCAACCTTTTTGTCTTTCACCACTGCTTCCTTCTCCTGTAATTGCTCTTCTTCTTTGGATCCGGAGACTGTAGGGGAAACCGGAGGAGAGATGCTAACTTGTTCATGGGCCACTTCTTCTTGAGTAGAGGGTCCCAAGTCCTCACTTGTCTGTTCAGGGCTCACTTCTTCCGGAACAGAAGATTCCAAATCAGCAGCTGTTTCTGCACCTAAGTCCTCTACAACAGGAAGATTGAACCTTTTGAAGGCCTTCCGGAGGATCTCTTCTGTTTCTTGGGCCACTTTGTCAGTCTCACCAAGCATGAGTTGATTCATCCTGGCTTTGCTTCTGAACTCATCTTTGCAGTCCTTGAAGATAATGTTCATTGTCTTGGGATCAATTTGTGGATATAGCTGAATAGCTATCTGCTCCCGGATCTCAAGATCTTTGGCATGAGCATTATTCTTTCTTACTTCCATTTCCTTCTCTAGGCTTTTAGGAATGAGAGATATGATCTCAATGAAAGCCTTATTGTATATGTTCAGATATTTAACTGTGGCTTCCTGTAGAGTCTTTTGGTCTGCCTCACTGAAGTCATCATAGGATTCAGTCATTGGTTGAAGGTTTCCATCCACCGTGACCGACTTGATTATGCTCTCTAGAGACAGAGTGGGCTTCTCAACAGATACCTCTGCCATTTCATCCTTGTCTTGGCCTGTGGAGGGCTTACCGGATCCTTTCTTTTTCTGTTTCTTTACTTCTCTTACTCCCTCATCTGATTCTGTTTCCTCTTCATCCTTTTGGCTTTCATAAGCCCTTGTGGCTTTTGTCTTGGATCTCTTACCGGATGCCTGGACTTCCGGTTTTGAACTTTTGGTTGAGGGAGGTGCAGATCTCTTTGTTGATCTGGTCCGGGTGGGAGCTCCAACTGGAGCACTTTCTTTGCTTTTCTCTTCTTCCTCGGCCTTCCTCCTCTTTTCCCGGCTGGCATCAAGTGCCTCCTTTGAGATACCTAGGCCTTGAGCAATGTGCTCTACTTCTTTTCTTACCTTTCTTTTAATCTCAGGTTCCCTGAGTTCTACATGTAATTTTACACTCAGCTCCTCAAAGGTTCCAAACCTTTCTGCCTTAGGATCTTTGGGCTGACTTAGCATGTGTTGAACATGCAGCTCCACTATCTGTTCATCAACTTCATACCCCATGGGCATGATCCAGACAGTCCTTGGCTCCACTGCCTCCATCAGGCACTGATCAGTGTCAACCATAAAGCACACTGAGTCCTTGTATTTCTCAATGAGAGACTGGGGAATTCTCTCTCTTGCTTGCATCATGCTCTGAAAGTTTTTGAAGTATCCCCATAGAGCTGAATTTCTCGCTTTTGCAAGTAGTCTCTTATCTGGACTGCAACAGGTTTGTCATTCTACCATACCCATCCACTTGTTCCGGGTAGCTCATTCATGAAGTAGAAGAATAGACATACAATAAGAGTACCATACTTGAAGGAATTCTTCTTATCCTTCTTGATTTTCTGTATATTTTCCATTAATTGGCTTAGCAGTAGTTCGCAGAGGTCATATTCTGCATTTTTCCTTAGCATTTCAAAAGCAGTGTATACTGCAGTTCCGGATACAGAATTCTCCCTGCTGGAGTGATAGATCTTGTATCCTATTATCATTGATGCATATTTGATATCCGGATCCGAAATATCTTCAATGGTCATTGCCCTCTTGTCAAATTTTGATCCGGTGGCCTCAGTTACAATGTTGTTCTTGACAGATTTGAGGATAGGTACCCCTCCGGAAGAGTATAGGCCAGTTACTGCTCTAATTGCCTCTTTTGTGATCTTACAGGGTCTATCTAGCCATAGAAAGTTGTCATGCATCCTGCTCAGTACATACCGGACCCATTCATCTTCTTCAAAGCAGGGGAAATGAATAAATTGCTCAAATTGTTTCTTCTGAATATCCTTATACTCTGGTTTAAGCTCAAAAGCATTGTCAATCAGCTGCTTGTGATAGAGGTCTCTTAATTTGAATTCACCAAATTCCTCAATGTTTGCATGTATGTAAACCCTAATGTCTTCGGTGTGTAAAACTCCGTGAGGAACACTAGAGAAGGCTCCTAGTGGGTCTACCTCCAATGATTTGTAGGGATGTTTCTTGAATGAGGGGCGAGGTCTATCGGAGATCTTAACTATGTTTGGAGTAGCCATTCTTCAAAGATTTGCAGTGAGGTAATGAAAAACGGAGAATACCTTATGCGCCTTCGGTTTGCACGGAGTGGTTGGATTGATTTCTTTATCCAATAGCTTCGGCAGGAGATCCTTGGTGTGCTTGAAGAACCTTGTTGCAGAGCTCCACTTTTCGCTTCTTCTCAAGTGCAGAATGAGCAAATGACCTTTGAGAAATCCCTTAAATTGCTCCGCGAACCCTAATACCTATCTACAATAAATGCTTCACCTACATCATTCCGGTTTGCCTTGTCTGGATAGCTTGGAGTATCCCGGATTAGTCCTGATCTGTGGATATCATCCGGATCTTTCAATCATGAATAAATCGAGGTAGCATATTACAAGATCATCTCAAACACTCTGTCCAATCCGCAGAACAAGATAGTGCATTTCCAGATCTTTCCGGACCTTTTTGTAATCCTTTATCATACCGGAGCATCTCCCTGAACAGGTCTTATTTGATCGATCACAGCTTCTTCATAACTTCATGCGGACCTCTGAAAACTTGACTGAAGTATCTCAAGACTCATATATACAAACCCTTTGATCCGCATCTTGTGCCACATCCGGCACCACTTGTTTGGCTGGGGGAACAAGATTTTCTTTGAGTCTCCCCCTGAGCCTGAGCTCACTTTTAATTTCTGGAAGAAATATCAGCACCAGAGTCTGGTGCGGATCCAACCTCTACATTCTCTGAACTTTTCTTCACCCAAATCTTGCTCATCTGATTCCTAACCTCATCCGCATTCATCTTTTGTTTACCCTTGTCTTGATTCTGATTATACACCGGACCTCTTTTGTCCTAATTCTTGTTTCTGCAGACTTTAGCATTATGACCGGACCTATTGCAGATTTGGCAAATAACATTTCTTTGCATATTTGACTGATATCCTCTTGATCTGCATTGATTAGCCATATGACCTATTCTATTGCATGTGAAGCATCTACCTTTGAATGATTTGTTTACTTGCATAATTCTGCATTCATGGGATTTGTGTCCATACCTTTTGCAGTTGAAGCACTGTCCGGAGAAGGATGAATTATTCTGATTCATTCTCATTCTGCACTGATTAGCTTTGTGACCAAAGTGGTTGCAGTTGTGGCAGTATCCATTGAAGGATGGATATCTTTGAGCATTTGGCTGTCTTACCGGAGGTCTTCTAGGCCTGCTCCTTGGATTTTCTGATCCAAGATTCTTCTGACCGGATCCGGAGCTTTCTCCTTTCTCATATCCCAAGCCATACTTGTCATCTGTCCTCTTTTGACTTCCAAGAAGAACTTCAAGTTGAGCAGAACTTATCTTGAATTTCTCTTTATATTCATTTGCTGTTTGAAGGTCTCTTTTGAGAGAGGCAATTTGATCCTCAAGTTTTCCTTCATTATCTTTGGTATCTTCAAGATCAGATTCAAGGTGTCTGATAATCCTGTCCATCTGGTGGCATTCTTCTGATTTTTCTTTAAGAGATTGTCTTAGATTGTCTTCAGCCTTTCTTTTTTCTTCAATCTCTTGAGTAAACTTTATAGTTCCTGATTCCATTTCATGTCTTAACATAATGACTTCTTTTGATAACTTTTCACATAACTTGGTTTGCTCAGTCAATTCTTCATTTGTATTGCTTTCTTCACTTTGTCTTGCCAACTGTTGAAGCAGCTCCTTTCTCTTTTTCATAGAGAGACTTAATTTGTCTTTTAATTCTCTCATGAATTCATCAGCCTGTTTGAGTCTTTCCTTTAATTCACTGACTTCAGAATTTGACTGTTCAAGATCCTCAAGGGCAGTCTTGAGTTGCTCCCTTAAACCATATGCATCCATTTGAAATCCCAGATCTTCCTCAAGCTGTTAGGCTCTATTAGGAGGAACTTAGCTCTGATACCAATTGTTGATAACTGAGAGGGGGGGGGGGTGAATCAGTTATCCTAATTATTTCCCTTATTGAACTTTCCTTTTAATTGAAGCAGCATAAAATCAAACACAAAACATTAACCATGAAATAAGAAACACATGACACAGTATTTTGACGTGGAAACCCTGTTAAGGGAGAAAACCATGGGGTGATTAACCCAAGAATTATTCTCTGTTAGAAGAATAGGAAATTACAAAAATGGCACTTGCCAATTAGGGCTCACTGCCCGAGCACACTGCTCACAAGAGGCCCACTGCCTACAAGAAGACACACTGTCTACAAAGTGATGAGAATCACAGTCTTGAACTGATTGGAAGCATCTGCATATGCTGGAGTTCAGTTCCGGTTAGGCTCAGTACACTGATCTGCTGCACTTCATCTTTCCTCTGTTCTTTATTCTGCTATCTTTCACATACCGGATCCTTTTTGCTACTTCTCCTCTTTATCTGGACTTATTCGCATATGTCCCCACATTAACACCTATTTCACAACTTAATCCATCCTCTATATATATCCACACAAGTAATTTCATCACCTTTCTAGTCGGCATCCAGAACAGTCTAGTTTCTTACAAACTCTCATTCTGTCGGCTGAATCCTTCCTCACCAAGCAATGTGGATCAAGCATATACTTGTAGATATCATTAATCATGTCGGCCAAACATGATTCATGCCTTCACAACTTCTGTCATCAACAGTAACCCATCCGGAAAGCAGTCTGATACTCTGCCGGTCAGTTCTTCCTCTGTTTTCACTGTCTCTCAGGAATCCGGTACTCAACCATTCATATCTTTTTCCTTGTCCATCACCGGAGGCTAAATCCTTGGAATATACCACTAAAGGTAGTCCTCTTGACTTCCCCAAATCCGCACTGCACCAAGACACTTCCTCTGAGAGGTCCGGACCAATCTGTCGGACCTTGCCACATGCTCTGTTCTTCTTCACCGGACCACAACATTCTTTATTCTGACTTCCGGTAGAGACACATCATGACTTGCAGATATGTGGGATGACCTTTGTTGCCATCAATGACAACAACCATGAATCCATATAGTGTCTCTTGCCAACAGTATTATCTCTGTCTTCCTTCCTATATGGATTACTTAGATTGTTTTTCTCCTCATATGGTCTTTCTCCTTTGGAAAATATTTTACCTCTTTGAAATTTATCTCCTCTGCCTCTCTGTCTTTTCTCATGCCTTTTGCTCAATTTGTCTTCAACTTTCAGGGAAAACTGATATGCTTCTTCAATTGTTGTCATCTTCACTGAAATCAGTTCTTCTTGAATATTCATCCTCAATCCATTTATGTATCTTGCCACTTTCTCCTTGCTTTCTTCACTATGTCCAATCCTTATTTTCATCTTATGAAATTCCTCAATGTATTCCTTCACAGATTTCTCCTTTTGCCTCAGGGTCTGCAATCTCTTCAATAGTTCCAACTCATAGTCAGCAGGTATAAACTAATTCTTCAACTTTAGCACCATCCTATCCCACTTTATGATACTTTTTTCCTCTTCTATTTCTATCCAACTGCACTTCTTTCCACCAAATAGCAGCATGTCCTTTCAACTTAGTCTTTGCAAATCTCACCTTCTCCGGATCTTCAATTACCTCGTATTCAAAGTATTCTTCTAGGTCATTTGTCCAATCAATCAACTCCTCCAGATTTAAATTTCTAGTGTAATTCGGTACATCCACTCTAGGTCTCTTTCCAATCTTCAAAATAGCTCTCAACATCTTCAGTTCATCTAATTCTTCTTTTTCTTCTTCTAGGGTTTCTTCATTCTGATCAGTGGATTGAAATTCTTCATCATCATCACTTTCAACATTAGGTCTAGGGTCAAGTCCTCTTCGCCTATCTTCTTCAATAGCATCCAATTGAACTCACATTATTTTCATCATCTCCATCATCTCATCCATTCTTCCAACCATAGTACCAAAAATAGGTATTCTCCTCGGTGGCATCTCTTCCTAGGATTAAGTGTAACTACCTCAAATTCAACGATCTCGCTACAAGGTGACAACTACCTCACAATCGGTGATCGGTTGACCAACACAGGTAGGTTGCCTTAGTTCTGCAATCTATTCATAACAAGATCTTACAGAATTCCTTCACAAATTTCACTCCCAAAGGATTCAAAATTCACTCTGATACCACTTGGTGTTGTCACTGTTAGGAGGGTCCACAGAGTGAACTATCTAGACCATGCAATAGGAGTAAACACAATGGAAGCAACTCATATATAGAATGAAAATGCAAAATCAAATATAAAATGAAAATGCAAATTTAGATACTTAATATATCATAGATTCAAAATGTAGCTATGATAGCAACATATGGGCTTACAATTTAGGGCTCACAAGCCTGATTCTCCAATTACAACATATGCGCAAGATATAGATTTGAAGTTCTTTACAAAAGAAATCTAACCTCTAAACTATCTATCACTTATTAACTACCTTCCTATGCATCTATTACATGGTTATATATCATCTCTGGATCAGAAGAATCCTCCATGTTGGCCAAGAAAGATTACAAACTCCAATGAAAGAGATGTAATGTGTAGCAGCAACTAGGTTGGATTAGAACATATGGAAATCCTCCGCAAGTGAATGAATCAAGGTGCAGATCTTAGTAAAGGTCGGCCATGTCTCAAACTAACTATAATGATGTTTCATTTAGCTCTGCAAGTCACGAAAGTGCTCCGCAAGCCTTCTTCTTCAACTGACTGTCAGAGACTATCTAAATGCTCTGTACTGAGAAAATAGTTGATCTTGTGATAGCGATATCTTTCTAGAAACTAATCTAAATGAGCTTAATTTTGGATATGATGTGCATGATGATGTCTAGAAGCTAAATCATGCTTCACAAGCTTTGAAATACAAATGTAGAAAAATGCAGAACAATATGTTGAAACTGCTACTGACTGAACTAAACTGGAATAAACTGGAAAATGAGAGAAACAAACAAAGAATGCAAATATTTTTGGTTGATGCAAGATTGCTTTGCAACTTGGGATGCTCCTGCATCAGGTTCAAAAAAATTTAAGCAGTGGCTACTAAACAAAATAAGTTAAGCAATCCCATAAGACCTTGCTCTAAGTAGCTAATGTTATAAAGCCTATATTCAAAGGAAGGTTTTGATAATCTAGGTTACCACAACCTTTGACAGACAAGTTTTTTCCATCTTCAATTGGCTCCCATCTAATTGTTAGTGAATATTTTACATACATGCCTTATTTTTCCTCACATTGGTAAAATACACATGTCATAAGCCTACTTATGTTGGTTAGGTGTCAACTTGGAGAGTTCGACACAACTCTCCAATCTATGTGTTGACACTCATTCGACACTTCATGAGTGGAGTGTTGAAGTTGACTGAACCTGCTCACTCATTCTCATCTATTTATACTTGTATTTTTAGCTAATGTAATGTGGTGGATTTGCTGAGATTTGCATACTATTTCTTTGTTGTGTTGATTTACAATCTTTGTAATTGTTTTTCATCCTCTTGTTCTTTAGGGAATGCTAGATGGTATCAAAGTGGGAGGAAGACACAACAGGTTGTAAGATTTTAGTCATTTTGTATTGAACTTATTATTTTCTTTGTTCTATGTATTGTTGTTTGGTTTTTCTCTATGTACAGAACATCCACCATTTGAGGTATCGTTGTTGGAGGTCAAAAGGCCAAACTAGGGTGCACTGTGGTTCGTGACTGTGGTAGTGTGCAACCATTTCATAGAAGGCAAATAGGACATACTCAAAGACAACAGAAGTCAATGCTAAGGGAGGTGCACACAAGGCTAGCCACGACCCTGTTTAACAAGGGCCACATCCCTATTTTTAAATAGTCATAGGCCTTATTAAAATGTCGCATGCCTTATTGAAAGGCTACCAACCTGTATCAAGAAGTCATAGGCTCCATTGGATTCATGAATCCTTCCTGAGACCCATGAACTCCTCCCTAACACCCTTAGTCTCATGCTCATGCAAGCGTCTGGCCTCTAACCTAGGCTCCTGGCTTCACATGCAGAGTGCTCACACAGAGGCTTCACATGCAGAGGACAGTGGAGGGTTTAAAATATTGATGCCCTTCAACCTACATTGATCTCGCCCTTGGACTAGAACTTATAGAGAACTGATACTAGTGGAGAAAGAAGGGCGATAGGGGGAGTTCCCAAATCAACCCCAATCAACCCTATAGAGGTCAATTTGGCTAAAATCATCCTAGAAGGAGCTAGGAGGCAGCCACTCCCATGCTTCATCTAGACTTCATTGCCATATTTTGTGTCTTTTTGCAATAATTTCTATCCCCCATAAAAATTTTTGACCTAAAATTTGTTTTTTCTCTTCCCATAGGTGCAAAAATATTGGAATTTTTTGCTTTTTGTAAAAAAAATTACATTTTGTACAACTTTTTAGGTATATTGGGAAATTTTTCAGACCTCAATAACTTTTGCTCAGTAACTCATATTCGAGTGTTGTTTTTTTTAAAAGTGGTTTATTTTTTTCCACAAATCCACTAAGCTCGAAACCACACTAATTTCTAAAGTGTCAATTTTTGACCCAAATTAGATGCGTAAATCATATCATCTTTATAAAATGCCAAACTAAGGGGGGATCTAAAATATAATCAAGGTTGGATAATGTGTTGATTTCTATTGTCTAAAGGAATTAACTTATTTTTAATCATGGGATTTGATATCCACTCTTATGTAATCAACCTAAGCAAGGGTAAATATAAGTCCTAGTGTGATGGCATCTTGAAACACCTTAGGTACCATAATCTCATGCCATATCTGTATGGACTTATTCCTTAACCTGGTAAACAATCTGAGAAGGCTAAGTGGTTTAAGCATCATGATCAAATTGTTGGAAATTAATTAGTTTACATATTCCAGATGATGCTTTGTACATGTCATCATGGATATTGAATTTCCACATGCATTATAGATCAAAATTTGGGAATTACATGGAGACTCAAGCATTTATCCCTTCTCGCATGATTATGCTATGATCACAGCACACATCCCTAATCATGGTACAAAAATAAAATGTCTAGTTGACATAGGATAAGTCATAACTCCTCCTGTTGTTCCATCAGATTTCAGAGTTGCTTGCTCGAAAGCTTCTAGCACTTCTTTACAACAAGATATCATTCTTCCTAGCATTGTTGATTGGGCCATATTCTACCTAACATTACTTGTCTATTTGTAGAGTCTCGCATTGCTAACATGGAAGCACACATTGAGGAGGACATCAGTCTTCTCTTGGATGATAATTTTGATGAAGATGCATGTTACATCCCTAACTTTGACTATGTTTTACTTTTTACTTCTAAAGTAATTAGTAGATGATTACGCATGATTCAATGATTTCACGTTTAGTAAAAATGTCAGGAAAAATCAATGTTTTCATGACTTATGTTTAGAAAACTATAATTGACATGTGTTTATATGTTGTCAAGATGTTATGATTTCATAAGGATTATGAAATGATTATTGATACACTAATCACAAGTTGGTGATTGCAAGTTGCATTCAGCAAAACAGGTTTTCTCCCTTTGAGAAAGGGAGGGAGAGCATCATCAGAGAGAAGGGAATAGATATAAGGAAAATAATAGTTTGTCGCCATCTTAAGTCTTGTGTTGGTGTAAATAAGTGAACCTAGTTGATTCGGGTAAGTGGTACTAGACCCTTTTGGTGTAAGTTTACTTCTCGATTCGACAAGTTGTCGATGTCGTTTAGAATCTTTTTAATGTCTTTTAACGTCAACCTAGTTGTTTTAGGGAAATCAACATCATCAACATTGAACGTTAGTTATTTTTCAACTAATGTGACTTTTCAATGAAAACATCATTCCTTGCATCGTAAACGAGAATATGTTTACGTCTGCAATGACATTATTGGGAAAGAAATTAAGTATGTTTCTTGGCTAAGGTTTTAACGTTGAGATTCTCATATGTTGTCAATTGAAATGACTCATTTTTATCTTTTACGTGAAGGGGAGAATATCTCAACTTAGTCAAATTTTGTACATAAGTTTCCATTACAAACACCTCAGGTACCATAATCTCATGCCATATCTATATGGACTTATTCCTTAACCTGGTAAATAATCTCAGAAGGCTAAGTGGTTTAATCATCATGATCACATTGTTGGAAATTAATTAGTTTACATATTCCAGATGATGCTTTGTACATGTCATCATGGATATTGAATTTCCACATGCATTATAGATCAAAATTTGGGAATTAAATGGAGACTCAAGAATTTATCCCTTCTCACATGATCCTTCTATGATCACAGCACACATTCCTAATCATGGTACAGAAACAAAATGTCTAGTTGACATAGAAGAATTCATAACTCCTATTGCTCCATTAGATTTTAGAGTTGCTTCTTCGAAAGCTTCTAGCACTTCTTTGCAACAAGATATCAATCTTCCTAGCATTGTTGATTGGGCCATATTTCTACATAACATTACTTGTCTATTTGTAGAGTCCTGCATTGCTAACATGGAAGCACACATTGAGGAGGACATCAGTCTTTTCTTCGATGATAATTTTGATGAAGCTACATGTTACATCCCTAACTTTGACTATGTTTTACTTTTTACTTTTGAAGTTATTAGTAGATGATTACGCATGATTCAATGATTTCACGTTTAGTAAAAATGTCAAGAAAAATCAATATTTTCATGAGTTATATTTAGAAAACTATAATTGACACGTGTTTATATGTTGTCAAGATGTTATAATTTCATACGGACCATGAAATGATTATTGATACACTAATCACGAGTTGGTGATTGCAAGTTGCATTCAAGAAAATAGGTTTTTTCCCTCTGAGAAAGGGAAGGAGAGCATAATTGGAGAGAAGGGAATAGATATAAGGAAAAGAATAGTTTGTTTCCATCTTAAGTCTTGTGTTGGTGCAAATAAGTGAACCTAGTTGAGTCGGGTAAGTGGTATTGGACCCTTTTGGTCTAAGTTTACTTCTCGACTCGACAAGTTGTCAATGTCGTTTAGAATCTTTTTAATGTCTTTTAACGTCAACCTAGTTGTTTTAGGGAAATTGACATCATCAACGTTGAATGCTAGTCATTTTTCAACTAACGTGACTTTTCAATGAAAACATCATTCCTTGCATCGTTACCCTGCATCTCCATTATCGTGACGTTGAATGATATAAGATGGCATGTTACCCTGCATCTCCATTATCCTCTTTAGATATTCATGCTCTACATTCGTCTACACATGGTTCTAGATTGTCATCATCTTCATCAAAATTAGGCATGAAACTGATTTGATTAAAGCATCCTTAGGCATCCACATGGCGACACCTAAGCATTCTTCAAAGACATCACAATGGGCATCATCATCCTTGGATTGACTTCAACATGATTCAGGATCATACATACATCTTCCAACATGGGAAGATATCCTGCATCTTTAAGTGGTTTCATTTCTTCCCAAGGGAAGGAACATTGTTCTGCGTTCATGGATCTACATCTACATCCTTTATCGACTATCCAACCTCACTACAGTAGGACATGTATTATGGGGGGTCTCATAGACCTTCTAGCATTTTCTCTCTTATTGGGAGAAATATATATTGTACTTAGTGAAAGAAGTAGTACTTCTTCACTTGTATAAATTTCATGCATCTTTTCTCTCTTTTGGAGGGTAGTTTTTTTTCCATAGGGTTTTCTACCTTTCTCCACTTCACGAGAGATTACTTTGTACATGGGTACCTCACCATACCTAGTAGTGGGGACTCATTTTTTCTTGTACCCACCTTCCACAAGAGCACTTCCATAGAGATATGTTGAGAGCATTTCTGAGTTGAGCAAAGAGCACTTCCACTACTCCTTTAACATCCTTCAACATTTTTTTCTGTATTGTATTGAGATGTGGCACTTGAACACTTCCACTACACCATAAACAAATGCTACATGTGAATCCATAGTTGATTCTTAGAACACTTCCAGACCTTCATCACATCAAAAGATTGATATTAGTTCATTTGCTTAGATACACATTTTAGAGTTGCTTCATAGAAAGCTGCCACATAATCTTCAAAGCAAGACTTCATTGTAGTGACATGGAATGTAATTCTTCAAATTTATCTCTTTTGGAGGATAGTTTTTTCCCACATGGTTTTCTACCTTTCTCCACTTCACGAGAGATTACTTTGCACATGGGTACATCACCAGGCCTAGTAGGCCGGACCCATATTTTCTTGTACCCACCTAAGCTATGCTTAAGGGGGGTGTTAGTGAATATTTTACCTATGTCTTATTTTCCATCACATGGGTAAAATGCACATGTTGTAAGCCTACTTATGTGGGTTAGGTGTCAACTTGGACAGTTTGACACAACTCTCCAAGCTACGTGTTGACACTCATTCAACACTTGGTAAGTGGAGTGTTGAAGTTGACTCCTAAGTTGACTCAACCTCCTTACTCATTCTCACCTATTTATACTTGTCTTTTTGGCTAATGTAATGTAGTGGATTTGTTGCATTTTGCAGACAATTTCTTTGTTGTGTTGATTTACAATCTTTGAGCCTCAGTAAATTAGATATGAAAGAAATAGTTGTCGGTGTTCCTCAGTTTGCCTGCCATTCATCACATCTCATCAAGAAGACTACAATATGCTTTTAATGCACACTACCTAAATAAATTTTTGGATTGTCAAACACATGCACCTCTATCACATAGTCTAATTTGAGAATACCATGGAAATGAGGAAATCGATAGGAAATGATGGTTTACAAATTTGGGAGCAAACTACATCTGAAGTGTTGACATTGAATGAGAATTTCAAAAACTTTGCCATATAAAGTAGGGATACAATTTAAGTATATTACACTGCTAAAAATACTTATGTTGTTGGACTGATTCAACACTAATGAATTAAGATTGAGGACATCAAGCAAGCATGCAAACATCTAGGATGATGTGCTTTGATATTGTAGGGTCTTAGCTAATATTGTTTTTGGATATCTATTTGACATTATATTTTGGTGTGTTTGTGTAATGAATTTGATTGATGTTGAACCATGAACATTATTATTATCAGTATTATTATTTTGGATTATGGAATTTATGTATTTAATAGATATTTAATTATTTATCTGAAAATAAACAATAAGTTTAGTTAAACGATTATGAAGTATTGATGATTATGTTGAAAGAAATATTATTATAATAATTAGTTAATGATTAAGATTGTTTTGATTATAAAATATTTTAAATGTACTAATGTTTAATTAAGATGTGTTGTAGGTGAAGTGGCTCAAATACTTATTTCTTATTTAGTATTTTAAAAAAAGGGGTTATGTGGAGATGTATAGTTTTCTTTTATCATGTTATTTTGGTCTTCTTTTATAAAAAAAAGAAATGTGAAGAGTTTTGGAAGAAGTTTTAATAGAAGGGGAGAAAAGTGTGTTATTTGGTATGCTCTTTGGAAAAAGAAAAGTGTTGTAGATTTATGTAACAGATTCTTTCAAGGATTTTGGGGAAATAGAGGAAAATGTGGCTGAAAATTGCAGGGGCTGATCTTAACTTGGACAACGAAGGTATGGAAGTATTGGTAGTCCTATTTTCTTGCTTGAATTGTTGTTTGTGTTGATTTAATGAAAATGTTAATATATTGTTTGTAATGATTTGATATCTGATATTGTGGATTTGGAAAGAAAAATGAATGATCTTGATTGAGAAAAGAGTGGTGGATACCTCTTTGGGGGTGTTTTCATGGTGAATGGTGTTGATAATATGCTTATTTGGGTTTGGTTGCAATGGAGAATGGTATTGACCTGTATTGGGGGTTTGGAGGTTTGGTGTTGGGAGTTGTGTGTTTTATGGGAGTTATTTTTGCTCTATAAGAGCTAATATTGTTATTAATAATGGGAGTTTCTAGGAGCTACTGATTTATGGGAGTTATTGTTGCTCTATGGGAGCTATTGATTATGAGAGCTATTGTGTGTGTATTGGGAGCTACATGTGATAGGGAGCTACAGGAATCAAACCCCAAAGTGGATCCCCCTCTTCTCATTTCTTTCTGGAAAATTATTATTATTTTTGTGAATAAAGATCTTATTTTCTAAATTATGCTCAGGGGTGGATTTGACTCTATCGATCCTATGGTTGGGAGGAGAGAAATATGGTGGCTTAAAAATTTGTTGTTGCAGACTGTGAAGAAAGTCTTGATATGTGAAGAACTAGTATTGATTATATATATATATTTTAGGGGATTGATAATATTTGTGCAGTTGTAGATTTGTTGATTCTCTTTGTTGAGAGCAAGTAACTAGTAATAATCATATATGTGTGTGTATAAGTATCCCTTATTCTTAATTATGCATAAATCCTTGTAGTTTTATTCTGTATTATGTACTATTCTTTTTAATGTAATGTCGCTAATACAAATTGTATGTTGACTATATAGAAGAGTAAATTTAGTCTGAGCATATTCAGGTTTAATCTAAATAAATTGTCTCTTTCCAGATTCTTAAAATAAGTAATACTATTCTTTCTCTTTGCAGTTTTGAGTCTCAACAGATTACAATCTATTATGTTGTATCAAGAAAAAAGATTTGATTTGAAGGGTGAAACTTTTAGATTTTCTTTTAACGTTATTGTTATTGGGTAAAGAACTTGATGTGGGATTAAATAAGGCATTGACAACCGTACACTGTGTATTATATATATAGTTCCAAGAATTATATAGATATGACATTTTCTCCGTTCAAACAACTATACTTTTCCTTAAAGAAAAATTTAAATATAAATTAGAAAAAACATCATAGAATCGATTTTCTAGATCGTGTAAAAGAAAATATATTTATTTATATCAGGTGAATCTGTTTAAGCCATTGCCACAACACAATATACATATACCATAATTTATTTAAACGCTGAGAGGCATTTCTATAGTCACATCAGGGGTGGAGTTGAAGAGTGCAAAGATTCCAAGATTCCGTGTAATTTTATAGGATTCTAATTTTTTTTAAATATAAGGTTCTATGTCTAATAATAATAAATGTGGCTGCAATGACAGATGGTATGGTAGTAAGGCCTCTATACATGGACAAGAATGATAGCAAATAAAAAAAGAAATTAAAAAATAGCAAGTGCACAAAACCTTTCATTTTATTAAAATAGCTCAGTAATAATAGTAGTTGTTTTAATTTGAATTTAATTTAATAAAAACAATTATACAATATTAAAGAAAAGATAGCTCAGTAATAATAGTAGTTGTTTTAATTTGAATTTAATTTAATAAAAACAATTATGCGCAATAAGTTAAGATATAATTTTTAAGAAAATTATTAAGTTATACAATATTAAAGAAAAGTCAAAATAAAAACAATGGCTAAAAATAAAAGAAAGCATGCCAAAACCACATCATAATCCTAACAAAAGGAAAGAAAAATTTATTAAATATAAAAAACAACAAATAAAAATTGATAATTTTTTATAAATAAAAAAAATTAAAAAAGAATAATATATATCTAGGAAAACTTTAAAATAAAAAGGGAAACAATAATGGTTAAAAATAAAAGAAAGCATATCAATCAATATGGATTCCTATAATGCAGCCAACTTGACTTAATTATAGTAACTATTGTTTAAAATTGATTTTTTTAAAAGAAATGCAATCATATTGTGTGCTAAATGAAAATTAGGATTTGAAATTACTAAGACTTAAATTTCATGTTAACTTATTTAACTTTTTATTTTAAAATTTTATTTTGAATTTAAGATTTTTTTTATTTTTTTATTTATTGTTTAATTTTATATAGAATTTTAATTATATTTAAGATATTGGAAATTGCATGTGATAATAGTTTAAAACAAAAAAAATTATTTCCTTTGAGGTACAGTTTAAAAAAATCAAATCTGTAGTAAACCATTTTGTTTTTAAAACAAGAAATAAATATTAATGTTAAATTTTGATTTTGTATTGATCCATTCCTTACAAAAGAAACAAGAGAGATTTCATAATATTGTTATTTGAAGACATACATATTTAAATCCTCTTCTTCTTCCTCTAGTGTATCACCATGCACATAGCTGTATATATAAAAAAACATGTGAATTTATCTTTGTAGACCATTTTTGCATCATGCAACACTCGAAAGCTTCATATCTGTGATCTTAACACAAAACAAGATAATTCGAAGGTAGGGTTTCAAAACAAAAAATAATGTAAATTAATAAACACATAAACAAGGAGTGACAAAAAAATATAACTCCGAGAATGGGGTAAGGAGGTGAGAAGAGGGTATTTCAACATTGTTTCATAAGCTTCTCCTCCATTGGGCATGCAGAGATAAATGAAACATAAAAGAAATTGAGAAAAATGAAAAGGAATTGAGTAGGAGATACGTTTTATATGCTTCTTAACTAATTCTATTTTTTTTCCTTAAATTTAGCTTCATATACTTATTCCATGAATTTAGGTTACCAATTTATTTATTTAGTAGTGTTTTTTAGAAAGGTTGCTTTAAATTTTAATTTATTATTTTTAGTGCTATTTTTATTATTTCTTTTTAATAAGTTTTTTTTTTCAAAATTACATTAAGTGAGAAAGTTATTTAATTGTAATTAAATTATTTAAATTAAAATTAAATTAAGTAATTAATTTAGTTGTAGAATAAATATAAGTGGAGTCAAATGAGATTATTGGTTTATTTAAATTAATTTAGGAGTGTATTATATTTAAATTAATGTATGCAAATAATTTTAAAAAGGTAATTATTATTTTATTTAATGCAAACAATATTAGGGGTAAGTCACCATTGAGTGCAAATGAAATGAGTATCTAAATTCATTTTGGGTTGATATAATATATTAATTGGTATTTCTTTTTATTAAAATAGAGCAAAGTAGAGTATGGAATGCACTATTTTAATTAAGGTTAGGGTTAGCCTAAAAATTAGGGTTAACGCTAAAATTAGAGTTAGAAATAGGGTTAGGGTTAGTATTAGAATTAGGGTTAGGGTTAGGGTTAGGGTTAGAGTTAGAATTAGGGTTTGGATTAGTGTTAGAATTATGCTTATGGTTAGGGTTAAATTAGGGTTAGGGTTACAACTATAATTAGGGTTAATGTTAGAATTAGAGTTAGGGTTAGGGTTACAATTAGGGTTAAGGTTAGTATTAAGGTTAGGGTTAGGGGTAGGATTAGAGTTAGGGTTAGGGTTAAAATTAAAGCTATGTTTAGGGTTAGAATAAGCTTTAGGGTTAGGGTTAGAATTAGGGTTAGGGTTAGGGTTAGGGTTAGGGTTAGAGTTATAATTAGGGTTAGGGTCAGAATTATGGTTATGGTTAGGGTTAAATTAGGGTTAGGGTTAGGGTTACGAATATAATTAGGGTTAATGTTAGAATTAGGGTTAGGGTCAAAATTAGAGTTAGGGTTGGAATTGTAGTTATAATGAGGGCTAGGATAGGGGTTAGAATTACAATTACAATTAGGGTTATATTCAAAATAGGGAGAAAATTAAAATGAGAATTAGGGTCAAAAGTACGATTAGGGTTATAATAAGGATTAGGGTTAGGGTGAGAATTAGGGTTAGGGTTATAACTAAGGTTAGGGTTAGGGTTTGAATTAGAATTAGGGTGAAGGTTAGAATTAGCATTAGGGTTAGAGTTAGGGTTAGGGTTAGGGTTATGATTAGGGTTACAACAATAATTAGGATTAATTTTAGAATTAGAGTAAGGTTAATGTTACAATTAGGGTTAAGGTTAGGTTTAGGATTTGAATTATAGTCATTATTAGGGTTAGAGTTAGGGTTAGGGTTAGAGTTAAAATTAGAGCCATGTTTAGGGTTACAGTTAAAAATAGGGTGACAATTACAATGAGAATTAGGGTCAAAAGTAGGGTTAGGGTTATAATAAGGATTAGAGTTAGGGTGAGAATTAGGGTTAGGGTTAGAAATAAGGTTAAGGTTAGGGTTAGGGTTTGGGTTTCAATTACGATCAGGATTAGGGTTAACATCAGAGCTATTTTTAGGGTTACAATTAAAAATAGCATGAGAATTAGAATAAGAATTAGGGTCAAAAGTAGGGTTAGGGTGATAATTAGTGTTAGGGTTAGAACTAAGGTTAGGCTAAGTGTTAGGGTTCAAATCAGTGTTACAGTTAAAATTATGGTTAGAATCAATTTCATGGTTGGGCTTAGAATTCAGATTCGCTTTAGGTTTAGGTTTACGTTTAGGTTTAGGTTTAGAATTAGGGATACAATTATGGTTAGAATTATAGATAGGGTTAGAACTAGGGTTGCATATAGGCTTATGATTAGGGTTAGAATTAGGGTCAAGATTCATGTTGGGATTATAATTATAATTACAGTAAGAATTAAAATCAGGGTTACTAATAGGGTTAGGGTTATTATTATAATAAGGGTTAGGGTTAGGGTTATTATTATAATAAGGGTTAGAGTTAGGGTGAGAATTAGGACTAGGGTTCAAATCAATGTTAGAATTAAATTTATGGTTAGAATTAAGTTTATGGTGAGGGTTAGAATTAGGATTAGTGTTAGGGTTAGAGCTAGAGTTAGAATTAGGGTTAGGGTTATAATAAGAGTTAAAATTAGAATTAATGTTAGGGTTAGGCTTAGAAATAGGGTTAGAGATAAAATTAGAATTAGAAATAAGGTTGGGATTAGTGTTAGAATTAGGGTTAGGATTAGAGTTACAGTTAGAATTAGGGTTAGGGTTAGGGTTAGGGTTAGAGTTAGAATTAAGGTTACTATTAGAATTAGGGTAAGAATTAGACTTACAATTAGGGTTAGGGATAGAATTCAAGTTAGTGATAGACTTAGGAATAGGAATAGAATTAGAGTAATGGTTAGGGTTAAATTTAGGCTTAGGGTTAGGGTTACAATTAGAATTAGGGTTAGGGTTATGGTTAGAGTTAGAATTAGGGTTATTATTAGAATTAGGGTAAGCACTAGACTTATAATTAGGGTTAGGGATAGAATTTGGGTTAGTGATAGACTTAGGGATAAGAATAGAATTAGAGTAATGGTTAGGGTTAAATTTAGGCTTAGGGTTAGAGTAAGAATTAGGGTTATGACTATAATTAGAATTAATGTTAGAATTAGGGTTAGGGTTAGAATTAGGGTTATGACTATAATTAGGATTAAAGTTAGAATTAGAGTTAGGGTTAATGTTACAATCAAGGTTAAGGTGACTATTAGAATTAGGGTTAGGGATAGAATTCAGGTTAGTGATAGACTTAAGGATAAGAATAGAATTAGAGTAATGGTTAGGGTTAAATTTAGGCTTAGGGTTAGAGTAAGAATTAGGGTTATGACTATAATTAGAATTAATGTTAGAATTAGGGTTAGGGTTAGAATTAAGGTTACGACTATAATTAGGATTAATGTTAGAATTAGAGTCAGGTTTAATGTTACAATCAAAGTTAAGGTTAGTATTAAGGTTAGGGTTTAGGTTTTAATTATGGTCAGGGTTAGGGTTAGGGTTAGGGTTAGAGTTAAAATTACAGCTATTTTTAGGGTTACAATTAAAAAGAGCATGAGAATTAGAATAAGAATTAGGGTCAAAAGTAGGGTTAGGGTGATAATTAGTGTTAGGGTTAGAATTAAGGTTAGGAGTAGGGTTAGGGTTCAAATCAGTGTTAGAATTAAAATTATGGTTATGGGGTTAGAATTAGGATTAGTGTTAGGGTTAGGGTTAGGTTTAGAATTAGCAATACAGTTATGGTTAGAATTATAGACAGAGTTAGAACTAGGGTTGCATATAGGATTATGATTAGGGTTAGAGTTAGGGTCAAGATTCATGTTAGGATTATAATAGGGTTAGGGTTATTATTATAATTATTAATCTAACCATAATTCTTACCATAACTTTAAGATTACACTCAGCATTATTTTATTAGCCTCAAAACCCTCAATCTAACTGCATTTCTAAATCTATCTCTATTTAACATAATTCTAACCATAATTTTGGTCGTAATTCTAATACTCAAACTAACCCTAACCCTAATTTTAACCCATAACTCTAATCCTAAATATAATATATAATATAATAAAAAAATTTAATTATTAATATAATAGTAATAATTTTTATAAATATTATATATAATTATTATATAATATATTATAATAATATATCTAATCTATATTATAATTAATTATAATAATTCTTATAATTATATAATATAGTTAGAATTAGGCTTGCCGCTCGGGATGCTACTAGCATACCTATATTTAAAAAATATATCTAAAGTACACTGAGAGATATCCTTCTCGAGGTGCCTATTTTTTTAATCAATTTACCACACATAGGTGGAAATAGGCGCCTCTAGAAGGATATCTTTCGGCGTACTTCAGATATATTTTTTAAATATAGGTATGCTAGTTATACATCAGAGATTTGTTATCAGAAATAACTAATGAATATAAAAATATCATATTGTATTTATGATTTCCATGAGTTATTGTTTTTGAGGTGTGGAAGTCACAACCTCTACGACCTCCCATGATGCTATCGTGGGAGCCGTGGAGCCATGACTCCCACAAGAGTGCAAGTCACCAACTGTGGCATTTATTGCCACAAACTGACCTTAACTATATCTCAAAATGTTATATTTATTATTC
Organism: Cunninghamia lanceolata; assembly: GCA_027924645.1. NCBI lineage: Eukaryota > Viridiplantae > Streptophyta > Pinopsida > Cupressales > Cupressaceae > Cunninghamia > Cunninghamia lanceolata. Next base: position 11,205,270 of record BSBN01000241.1, on the reverse strand, counting down.
TTTTAATGTATGTTATAATATGTATCTCATTTTGTGATACTATCGCAATCTAATATAAATATATATATTACTTTAGTTCAACGAATATATAGAATCTTTTTATGGAATCGCTAGTTGATTAGTAATTTGATTCTAATCTCTTTAATCCTTCACAATTATATGCAGAATATAATGTTAATCTTCTATAACACAAAAATTAGAATCCATTGTATAGTATTAACAAACAAAAGCATTTTGTCTATGATAGCTGAAAGTGTTGTATACACCATACTAAGGTATGAATAGAAGACTGTGTTGTTTTTTAAGACGAATTTATCAAGTGATTATTAAAATCAATTGGTTGTATTTTTTATAATTGATTACTAAGAATTTATTTAGAATGATAAGAAGAGATGTTCATGTCTAATTTTGTAACTTGTATCAGATAGACTTTAGTCATCTCAAGTGACTAGGTTGAGGAGCAGAGATATTATTTTCAAGAAATCTACATTATTTTGATTTTCCAAGACAAAGTAAATATCTTTATAATAGTTTGATTTGTAATAAAATTCTATGATTTTTAAATTACCAAATTTGGTATTTGTTCTTTATTATTAACTCTTATTTACTTGTCTATATGCATTTTCTTGGTCAGATGCTAGAAGATTGAATTTTCCACAATTATAATTCACAGATTTGATAATATCTTTGATCAAATTAAGTAATTTACCTGATTATAAGTTATTTATTTGATTTAAATTTAGTACAATTAGGTTAATATTGTACTTTTTTGTAGAGGGCATTACATAGTTATCAGAGCACTAGGTTGCAACACTTGGGAGCTTTGGGGTAAAAGTAATTGTAATATAAACTTGTTCTATTGTGTAAAACATGTCGTCCAACCAATCTAGAGAACCAATTGACCATGAACCTCATATTGTTCAAGTCTTACAAAATTTGGTGAATGTGATCCAAGAGAGGTTACATGTGCTTAATAATGAAAACTAGCATCACTTTGAAGGACAACATTCTATACCCTGGGAACGTAGTAGAAGTCCTTGCCATAGTAGAGTAGATCATTCAGAGGAAGGAAAATCAAGACATTACTCACCATCTCCTTGTAACACTCAAGTAGAGAGAGAGGTCTCTATGGATATTGAAAATTTAATCTGAAAGTTTCTTCGATTGCAGCCACAATATTTTTATGGATCTACTGATGGATCAGAGGTAGAATCTTGGTTAATTATCCTTTAGAAAATTTTCCATTGAAAACATATGGGAGTAATCTTAATGCCAGATTGGCTATTCATCTACTCAAGGATGGTGCGAACACTTGTTGGCGATAGAATGAGAGAAAAAGGCATTTGACTCCTGAGAGTATAACTTGGGAACTTTTCTTAGATATTTTCAAATAGAGATACATTTGAGACCATTTTCGGCAACGAAAAATTGATGAGTTTCATGATCTTCAACAAAGAGGACTTACCGTAGCAAAATATGAGAATAAGTTCTTTGAGCTATCTTAGTATGTTGACTATATTCAGGATGAGAAGATGATGGTAAACCTCTTTATCAGAGGACTTAATCATAACATTACAGGTCTGGTCCGGTTATCTGAGCCTACTACTGTGAAACAAGCAACGGAGAAGGCACTTTTTACAGAAGAAATTTAGTCAAGACATCATGATCACCATCGAAATTCATCTCAACATCAGAACCATAGTCAATCTCACTCTTTTGCTAGGAGTGGAAATAGGTCCAATTCTTATCCTTCTAGATCAACACAGTCACAACATAATTAGAAAGCTAAGTCGACTTATGGAGGTTCAGTCAGGTCTTGGCAAGCTCCATCTCAAAGAGGGGATTAGAGAACCTAGTCACAGTTTGTTGGATTAGCTCATCCATAGTAAAGTTCTTGAGGTACTCAGGATAGCACTAGTAGATAAGCTTTTCAATTTCTGACTCCACCGAAGGGTCCTTGTTTTAATTGTGGCGATAAGGGACACTATGCTGAGGATTGTTTTCAGAACAAAGTAGTTTCAGGGGTTCAGCAGTTGACAGCGTTAGAACTTATAGTAGGAGATGTGGGTATATCTCATCGAGTCTTTCCAGCTATTGAAAATCAACAAGCAGATCATCAAGCATCTGTTATAGAGGTTCCCAGAAAAATTGGTAAGGTTATTGTTTCTATTCCTTTTGATTTAGAAGCTACAGATTTTTTTATTTCCTCATCTATAGAGGAGAAGTGTGTGCTGGTGGTTGCTAAGAAAAATGTTAATTGGGATGTGGAATTAGATTTTGGTGCTAGGATGTCAGTTAATTCATTTGTTAGAGATTGCTAATTAGAGCTTAGCTCTTTGTCTACCAAGACAGATTTTAGGGTAATACTCTTGGGGTCATATGACATAATTTTAGGTATGGATTGGATGAATGCTCATGAAGAAAAATTAGATTTCTAACACAATTCTGTTGAGTGTATAGATGACTTGGGAAAAAAGGTGATTGTCTTAGGAATTAAAAGACTAGTATCCCTTAGAATGATTTCAGCTATGCATCTCAAGCGGTGCATGAGGAAAGGATGCCAATTCTTTGCTATTTCCATTAGTGACCATTCAGAAGATAAGCCTAATATTTCCTTAGATGACCATCCTAATATTTTCTAGTTTGTTGATATTTTTCCCTCTCATCTTTCTGGTATGCCACCTAAAAGGGAGATTGATTTTCACATTGACTTGGTTCGAGGAACATAACCAATTTCTAAGGCTCCTTATAGAATGACCACACAAGAATTACAAGAGCTTCAGTTAGATTTGGAGGAACTATTAGAAAAAGGTCATATTTGTCCTAGTGTATCTCCATGGGGTGCACCTGTGATTTTTGTTAAAAAGAAGGATGGAACTCTTTGGCTTTGCATAGATTATAGACAGCGTAACAAGCTCACCATTAAGAATCGTTATCATTTGCCAAGGATAGATGATCTTTTCAACCAGATTCAGGCAGCAAAGATTTTCTCTATGATATATCTTATGTCCAGATATCATCAATTGAGGATTGTTGAAGGTGGCATTCATAAGCTAGCATTTCACACAAGATATGGTCATTACGAGTTTACTATTGTTCCTTTTGGTTTGACTAATGAACCAGCAATTTTTATGAGTCTGATGAATGGTGTCTTTTGAAATTTTCTAGATAAATTCATGGTAATCTTTCTAGATGATATACTAACCTATTCTCGCATTGTGGAGGAGCACAAGGAGAATTTTTGATAGGTTTTACAATGTTTAAGGGAAAATCAATTGTATGCAAATATCTCTAAGTGTGAATTTTTCCAAACAGAAATACAATATCTAGGGCATATTATCTTAGGTGATGGAATATCTGTAGATCCCTCCAAGATTCAGGCTATTTTGGAATGGCATGTTCCTACTAGTGTAGGTAAGGTTAGGAGTTTCATGGGTTTAGTTGTATACTACAGAAGGTTCATGGAAGGATTTTCGAGGATTGCTCATTCGATTACTTATTTCCATTGGCAAGGCAAGAAATTTGTTTTGTCTAAATAGTGTGAAAGAGCTTTTCAAATTCTAAAAGAGAGGCTTACTAGTGCACCTATCTTAGCTATTCCAGATCCACCCGGGAATTTTTTTTGTATAGATGTGTCAATTGAGAGTATTAGAGTTGTTCTTATGCAAGAGGGTCATGTGGTTGCATTTGAGTCTCACAAATTAAGGAACCATGAGCTTAACTACGTGACACATGATTTAGAGCTAGTTGCAGTGGTTCATGCTTTGACCAAATGGTGACATTTTCTTCTTGGGCATAGATTTGAATTGCATTCTGATCATCAGAGTTTGCAGTATATCTTCTCTCAGCCTAGTCTGAATGCTCAACAGTGTAGATGGATGGAATTTCTATGTGAGTGGGAATTTCTGTGTGAGTATGATTTTGAGATTCATTACATTAAGGGGAAAGAGAATGTTGTAGTTGATGCTCTTAGTAGGTGATGACATGAGTTTCTTGCTTTGACAATTAAGACAAATCTTAGAGGGCATATTCTAGAGTTGTTACCATAGGCTGCTCTTTACCATAAGATTATTTAGTTCAAGAGTACTCTGAAGGACATGTTTGAAGGGTATTCAATTGATGTTGATGGGTTACTTTGTCATCACAGGCCACATATTTATGTTCCTTCTTTTGGTGACCTTAGAGGTTTAATTCTAGTTGAAGCTCACAGAGCACCTTATGTAGCTCATCCTAGTGTTAAGCAAATGCATGTAGATCTTCAAGAACTGTACTTCTGGGTAGGAATGCGGAAGGATATTGCAGATGTTGTTGCTCACTGTTTAGAGTGCCAAAGAGTAAAAGTAGAACATCTACATCTAGCTAATCTATTGTACCCTCATGCGATTCTAGAATGGAAATGGGATGTGATTTCTATAGATTTCATTGTGGGATCACCACTGACTGCTTGTCGACATGATGCGATAATGGTGACTATGGATAAGTTAACAAAAGGAGCACATTCTTCTACAATGATTTCTTCCTATAATGCCGCCTCAGTAGCCAGGGTTTTTCTTCACGACATAGTTAAACTTCATGGAGTGCCAAGGAAGATCATCTTAGATAGAGATCCAGTTTTCACCTCATCCTTTTGGACTTCTCTTCAACAAACTTTAGGGACTCAACTCAATTTCAGTAATGACTATCATCTAGAGACAAACAGATAGACTGAGAGAGTGAACCAAGTTTTGGAGGATTTTCTCAGAATGTATGTGATGGATCAACAGTCTCATTGGGAAGACTACTTGTATTTAGTAGTATTTGCTTATAATAATAGACATCACTGTTCACTCAGGATGGTAGCTTTTGAGGCCCTCTATGGTAGACCTTGTAGGACTCCTTTGAGTTGGGATCGACTAGAGGGTCAAGTCGTTATTGGACCTGAACTCGTTTAAGATATGGAGCAGCAAGTGATCTAGATTTGTGATCAATTGCAGGTAGCTCAAGATCGATAGAAGCAGTATGCCGACACCAAGAGAGTTGATCGTGAGTTCTAGGTTGGGGAGAAAGTATTCTTACGAGTGAGACACTATAAGAGCTCTATCCATTATTGAAAAGGCTCTAAGTTGGCACCCAGTTATGTTGGCCCTTTTGAAGTTCTGGAAAGAATAGGCCTAGTTGCATATTGCTTAGCTTTACCACCCAACTTGTTGCATATCCATAATGTTTTTCATGTATCTTTGCTTAAGAAATATGTACCAGATTCTTCTCATGTATTGGAGTGGGATTCCTTATAGGTGGCACAGGATGGACAACTAATACTGGAACCCATCCACATTTTGGATCAACGAACACTGGCCCTACAAGGACGATAGTTGGATCAGGTCAGGGTCCAATGGGACCCCTATGATGAATCATCTACTACTTGGTAGGATACTATTAGGATGAAATCTTTGTTTCCTTATCTTTTTGATAGCTTCAAGGAGGAAGCCTAGATTCAAGAAGGGGAGAATGTAGGGTCTTAGATAATATTGTTTTTGGATATCTATTTGACATTAAATTTTGGTGTGTGTCTGTGTAATAGATTTGATTGATGTTGAACCATGAACATTATTATTATTTTGGATTATGGAATTTATGTATTTAATAGATATTTAATTATTTATCTGAAAATAAAAAATAAGTTTAGTTAAACGATTATGAAGTATTGATGATTATGTTGAAAGAGATATTATTATAATAATTAGTTAATGATTAAGATTGTTTTGACTATAAAATATTTTAAATGTACTAATGTTTAATTAAGATCTATTCTAGGTGAAGTGGCTCAAATACTTAAATTTCTTAATTAGTACTTTAAAAGAAGGGTTATGTGGAGATGTATAGTTTTCTTTTATCATGTTATTTTTTTCTTATTTTATAAAAAAAAAGTGAAGAGTTTTGGAAGAAGTTGTAATAAAAGGGGAGAAAAATGAGTTATTTGGCATGCTCTTTGGGAAAAAAAAAGTGTTGTAGATTTATGTAACAGATTATTTCAAGGATTTTTGGGAAATAGAGGGAAATGTGGTTGAAAATTGCAGGGGTTGATTGTAACTTGGACAACAAAGGTATGGAATTGTTTGTAGTCCTATTTTCTTACATAAATTGTTGTTTGTACTAATTTAATAAAAATGTTAAGATATTGTGTGTAATGATTTGATATCTAATATAGTGGATTTGGAAAGAAAAATGAATGATTTTGATTGAGAAAAGAGTGTTGGATACCTCTTTGGGGGTGTTTTCATGGTGAATGGTGTTGATAATATGGTTGTTTGGGTTTGGTTGCAATGGAGGATGGTATTGTTGTATTGGGAGTTTGGAGGTTTGGTGTTGGGAATTGTGTGTTTTATGGGAGTTATTGTTGCTCTATGAGAGCTAATATTGTTCTTGTTAATGGGATTTGCTGGGAGCTACTGATTTATCGGAGTTATTGTTGCTCTATAGGAGCTGCTGTGTGTGTGTATTGGGAGCTACATTGAAATAAAGGGAGCTACATGTGATAAGGAGCTACATGAATCATACCCCCAAAGCGGATCCCCCTCTTCTCATTTCATTCTAAAAAGTTATTATTATTTCTTTGAATAAAGATCTTGTTTTCTGAATTATGCTTGGGGGTGGATTTGACTCTGTCGATCCTATGGTTGGGAGGAGAGCAATATAGTGACTTAAAAATTCGTTGTTGCAGACTGTGAAGAAAGTCTTGATATGTAAAGAACCAGTATATATATATATATATATATATATATATATATATATATATATATATATATATATATATATATATATATATATATATATATGAGAGGAAATCTCTTATTCTTAATTATGCATAAATCCTTGCAGTTTTATTCTATATTCTGTACTATTCTTTTCAATTTGATGCCACTAATACAAATTGTATGCTGACTATATAGAAGAGGAAATTTAGTCTAAGAGTATTCAGGTTTGATGTGAAGAAATTGTCTCTTTCCAGATTCTTAAAACAAGTAATACTATTCTTTCTCTTTGCATTTTTGAGTCTCAACAGATTACAATCTATTCTCTTGAATCAAGAAAAAGATTCGATGCGGAATGTGAAAACGTTCTATCAGATTTTCTTTATTTCACGTTATGGTTATTGGGTAAAGAACTTGCTATGGGATTAAATAAGGCATTGATAGCAGTACATTTTGTATTATATATATTTTCAAGCATTATATAGATATGACATTTTCTCTGTTGAGACAACTATACTTTACCTTACAGAAAAATTTAAATACAAATTAGAAAAAATGTCATAGAATCGATTTCCTAGATTGTGTAAAAGAAAATATATTAATTTATATAGGTGAATCTGTATAAGCCGTCGCCACAACACAATATACATATACCATAATATTATACATCAGAGATTTGTTATCAGAAATAAATAATGAATGACTGCCATTATAAAAATATCAGATTGTATTTATGATTGCCATGAGTTATTATTTTTGAGGCGTGGAAGTCGCGGCCTCCACTGCCTCCCATGACGTTGTCATGGGAGCCACGGCTCCCATAGGAGCGCAAGTCATCAACTGTGGTGTTTATTGCCACAAACCGGCCTTAACTATATCTCAAAACGTTATATTTCTTATTCTTTTAATGTGCATTATAATATGTATATCATTTTGTGATACTATTGCAATCTAATATAAATATATGTATTACTTTAGTTCAGCAAATATATAGAATCTTTTTATGGAATCGCTAGTTGATTAGTAATTCGATTCTAATCTCTTTAATCCTTCACAATTATATGCAGAATATAATGTTAATCTTATGTAACACAAAAATTAGAAACCATTATATAGTATTAACAAACAAACGTGTTTTGTCCATGATAGCTAAAACTGTTGTATACACCATACTGAGGTATGAATAGAAGACTCTGTTATTTTTAAGATGAATTTATCAGGTGATTATTAAAATTGGTTGTTTTTTTTTATAATTGATTACTATGAATTTGTTTAGAATGATAAGAAGAGATGTTCATGTCTAATTTCACAACTTGTATCAGATAGACATTAATCATCTCAAGCGACTAAGCTGAGGAGCAGAGATATCGTTTTCAAGAAATTTGCATTATTTTGATTTGCCAAGACAAAGTAAATATCTTTATAATAGTTTGATTTGTAATAAAATTCTATGATTTTTAAATTATCAAATTTGGTATTTGTTCTTTATTATTAACTCTTACTTACTTGTGTGTGAATTTTCTTGATCAGTTGCTAGAAGATTGAATTTTCATCAATTATAATTCACATATTTGATAATATCTTTGATCAAAGTAAGTAATTTACCTGATTATAACTTATTTATTTAATTTAAATTTAATACAATTAGGTTAATATTGTATTTTTTTGTAGAGGGATTACAGATATAATGCTCTTATAATGTTCTTATAATGCTCTCATAAATGCTTTATCAATAACCCTAACATACTTGTTTATAACTCTTAGATTAATTTCAAATGAATGAGTGAATGCACTTAAATAGATCAATATAATACACAAATCAACACAAACGTGCGAGAGGTCACTGGACAACACTTAGCAAAATGGTTGACAAGGTGTATTTTTGAGTTTTGAGTTTTTAGATCTATGACTATGAAAGTGACCTGTGTGAAGTTTGAACTCATGATCTAACCCGAATTGACGAATAGGTGGTTTAGGGACCAGGTATAAAATTTTGGGAATCAATGATAATGGGACCATGAAATGGTAATGTCATGAGCTAAATTATATGGTTTGCTCAAATGAAGATCTCATTTTTTGTAGTTGTCTTTTTCCCAAGTTCACCTACATGGGTGTAAACCTGATCTCTTTGAGTTAAGTTTTGAACTGTTCACTTGAACTGTAACTCACAAATCTAAATTGATATAAAATGGATTGTTGAAACTTTTTCACCACAATTTCTAATGCCTAATTGTTCTTGAGGACTACTGGAGTCTACAAACAACTATTGGGAATTTCCTAAATCATGGGGATCATTTTCTCCTTAGTCAAAGTCCTAGTTGGACTGATTCAACAATGATGAACCAAGATCGAGGATGAAAAGAAAGCATGCAATGTATCTAGGATAATGTACTCTTCTAATGCTACTAGAATGCTCCCATTACTGCTTTATCAATAACCCTAACACACTCCTTCATAACTCCTATATTATTTTCAAATGAATTTGAGTGAATATCTTTGAATAGGCATAACACACAAATCAAAACAAGTGTGCATTAGGTCACCTCACAAGACTTACTAAAATAGTTGGCAACATTTAAATTTGAATGTTAAATTTTAGAAGTTGAGGCTTTAAATTTACAACTATAGAAGTGGCCTAGGTCAAATCTAAACCTACAACTTGAACCAAAATATAATAATATCATGAACCTAAGTTATATGAAAACATATCACTTATAATCTAATTATTAGATTTCAAACACCCTAATCAAAACAAATCTAAAACATAAAGTAAAAAAATACGAATATGGAATTTTCACCCTTATACATTTATTCTCATACATTAAAAATCCGAAAGTAAATAAATTTTTATCTTTATTTTAAGATGTAATGTTCTCATTTGTAAAAATGTACTTTTTAAATAAAAAAATATATTTTCTGCAAGGTGACCCCTATGTGACAGGAGAATGATTTGACTTTCGGGATGAAATTGCATTCCCTAAATATTGAAGATAAACTTCAAGGCCGCGTGTCTTCAACATGCAAGTATGTTGCATGTTCTATGCTAAAGAATCATGGTCAAGATAAATTTGATGAAGATGTTGAAAAATATAGCCTAGAGTCCGGAACAAAAATGTAGATGAAGATGACCATTTAAAAAGAAGTATTGTTAGATTTCAGTGGCTCTTATGATAACCTTATGTATTGCCAAGCAACATAAGTTCTTTATATGCTACTCCAATGGATTCCTCATGTGACTTTGAAACCAAAATAATTAATCCCAAAACTAATCTTTCCAGTGGGGCTTTAACCCTAGGAGAAGAGCAAGAATAGTATTGAACATGTATTGGTTAAATGCTTATTGGGAAATAGAAATTTTGGAGTTGTGTTTCAGCTTAAAGTGATTGTTGATAGTGTTTGTATTTTCCTAAGTAAAGAGGGTGGATCTTAGTTGGCTATGTAGGTGCAAGAATGGCCTCATATGGATATGAATGTACCCCAAGCGCTATTTCCATGGAGGGTATATCAGGAGCCTGAAGATTTCTGATATGCCCCTTGGCCCAAAACACTGGTGGGGATGGCTTTGTGACATAAGTGATCTAGGTTTTGATTCAGTTGTTAAGTGAAAGTTCCAGTATTTTAGTAGAGATGAGGATGATTTACATGGCTATGACTATAGTCTTAGTAGAAGATAGTCAGATATATGAATTGTGTTTTTGTACAGGTTCATTTAGGTGGTGACTGCCTATTTCATAGGTTTTGCAATACCACAAACTTAGCAAGCAATTTGAATTGTAGATAAAGTTAGAGGAGTTGAAGGGATTATTCAACAATCCAAAGTTGGACTTTTGAACATATCACAAACCTTGTGTTGAAAATTATGTGATCTGCAAACTAATTATAGTAATCAAGATAGATGAACAAATTTATGCTTTAGGAAGAACTATGAGGGGATGGTTTCTCATTAACATCCTAGGCACACCAATTTAATTTGGTGGATTTTGTTGAATATGGTCATTTCTTACATACAGGTGTGGTGCCTGGAATTTTCCATAATAACTAAAAAAATCACAAATGTTTTGTTAGACCAAAATTGGGTTTCAAAGTTGAAGGGCTATAACTTGATTTTAGTGCTTCTGGAAAAAACTTGCCAAAAATCTTAGAAAACACAAATCGACAAGTGTCACAAATGGGGAGAGAGAGAAATCGACAAAGAGGAAACAACACAAGACAAGAAAGAAGACACATCATCAAGTGGCTTTTTTCTTAGAGGATATTATTTCACGCTTACATGTACATGACAAGGATTAAAATCATCATAGGGGTCCTTGCGGAGACTGTGCGTGATTTTTGTGCTTACATATTTGCCCTCTTGGGTACGGTAGTCTACATGAAAGATAGGTACCTTTCCTCAACCAGGCCTTACCTGTTGTTGATTTTCCTACAATTGTACCTGCAATAACTAGTATTAGTCTAACATTTGAATATATCAAAATGGATAATGAAAATTGAAATGACAATCTTACCATAGATCATTCGAGTTCAACTAGTTGTTTGCCTTTATTGGTGAGACCTATAGGAATGAATGCACGCAAAATGATGCATGAAAGATGCATAAAAGAAAAAAAACTAATCTAATAATGCATAGAAGACATGCTAAGCTAGAGAGGAGAACAATTTTTCCTTTTGTTGCAGATTTTGAAGAGCATATTTGATTTTTAAGGGTTTTTTTTATGTTTTACAATTTTTTTAGGTTTTTTTTATTTTTCAAATTATATGGTTTTTGTGAAGATTTTGCAAAGGTTTGATTTGACACTCCTTGAGGTCTTTGAGAGAACCACATTTATTGAAGGAATCTCTACCCTTGACCCCTTGCTTGGGGAAACTTGTGTACTTGATTACACAGGTTTGTTCTTTTGACTCCATTTGGAGGAGTGAGTTGTGCTCAGACATTGTTTTACATTTTATTGTTACAAGACCTTGTTTGATGAGATCCATACATAGCTTTCATCGACATCTTGTACTTCACTTTCCTGCTTGTGCATATGGTTGGCTAGAGTTTTTATTTTGCTTATGAGAATGCATACCTAGGATGATCACATATGGATGATGCAATTTGTTTTTTTGTCTTTTTCAAAGCATATATATGAATGCAGGTGATGATATGCAGATGCAAGAACATAAAGATGTTGAAATGAAACTTTTACTTCTATGGAATGCCATGAGTTATGAAATTGACTTTATTTCTTTGGAACTCTTTTTTTTAATTTTGATATGAATGCATTGTGGAACAAACAACATGACTGCTCTTAAGTATGGTTTTCAATCTAGGGGATTGCAAGTTGTCCTGATATAAGAAACCTATTCAAGGCTGTGAGATAGGATTTAGAACTCAAATGTGGAGTGGGAGTGAAAATGGAGTCCTTCTAATTTTAGGTCTTCTAAAGGCTAAACACTGATCCTTATCTAGATAAGACAATCTGACAAGCTTTCAACTTAGGCAAGTAACAATTTTTATTGATGTTCGCTAGACTTAGATCATAGATGGTAAGCAAGGCAGACCTGGGGTAAAGGATAAATAAGAAGAAACAAGGGTCCCTAGATAGAAGATGATCCTAGAGACTACTAGACGCTTGGCTTTGCTTAGCTAGTGTGTATGTGTTCTTTTTACCTTTGTTCTTATTTTCTTTGTTAGAATGTCACCCTCGAGGCTTTGAGCTTAGACTGATCTCCACCAAAGAGTACAAACATTCAGTAATCTTCTCTCTTTCACTCTTTTTTTGTATGTCTCTCCTTTTTTTCTTTTTTCTTTCTATTTTTTTGTATTTTCTAGAATGCCTCACTTGATTTGCTCATTTTTTTGGATTTTTGACTTTTCAAGAAATGAATGCTTTTGGAATTTTTGATATGCAATAATTTGATCTCTCAATACTCGTATTTTGATCACTCATTTTTTTATTCACTCAGGTTTTAGATTACTTCCTTCAGAGTTTTGATCCTCCTAACATTTTTGGCCAGGAAAGATGGGGGGCTGAGCACCACCTCAAGTTGTTGTAATCTATTTGGACTTCTCTTCTACTAGGGTAGAATTGGGAAGGTCTACTTCCAAGCTTCCTTTGAACACTATAGGTTTGAATACTGACTTTGTTTAGACCTAACATCTTGACTCATTAAGACTGGGATCAATGTAAAGCTAAGATCTAGGCTTTGATTATAATCACTAGGAATGAAAAGGGATAATGACAATTGTGAAAATGAGGAATCTCTAGGTCCTGAAAGGATGATGTATATCTAGACAACCTTAGGCTCCTTACTGAAATGAAAATAATACAAGAGCAAGTCATTCACTGTAATGCAAGATGAACATAATGAAACTAAAATGCAAGAAACAAATTCTTTTAGACATTTTGATTTTTATAATTTTTTGTGTTTTTATGTTTTATGATTTTTTTGGTGTTTTGAGATGTTGAACTCTTCTCCTTCCATAATGCACAAGAGGTAGCATTATTTTTTTTACGTCTTCCTTAACTATGTGTGTAGCTGTCTAATTTGGTCTGAACTTTGCTTGAAAGTCTTTACAACGACACTTGAAGACTTGGTGTAAAAATGTCTTTGTATTCAGTGAGGACTTTCGTGTACTCACATGTTTCATTGTTTGATGATTTGCCCCCTAGCTTTATCATTTTCTATTCTTGTTGAGTTCTCAGGTTTGTTTTGAAATTTTGAGGGGCAATTGGAGTTGGTGTTGACTCTCCTAGTTTCTGTGTGATCTTTGGTTATTATTCTTTATTCATGATTTCAATCACATGGATATTTTTGTCTAGTTTGATTGGAATGGCTACTAAGTTGAATGGAGCATAAGACTTTGTTGAGTGGGGATCAAAGGGGAATTCTCCTATTGCCCCCTTTTCTATACATTTCAAGGTATTGGCTACGTTTGCAATTTGTTTTTATGTCTCTCATTTTTCAAAAGTGTTGATTTTTGGGTCACTAGTGGTTTCCATGGACTTTCCCTTCTTTTTGAATTGTTTAGCTCTATAAAGGATGAAAGGATTAAGATCTCCTTTGATGATGTGGGTTTGTCCCATGTACGAGGAGTGTAATTATTGAAATAATGTGGAGGGAATAGCCCTCATCCTATGGATCTAAGGTCTTCCTAGGATCATGTTGTAAGTGGTTTCTTCATTGTTGACATAAAATTTAGTTTGGAGGGTTTTGGGAGCCAATGTGATTTGAAGATTGACCTTACCCATGGTTTGAATGTTTGGGTTATCATGAATTCTAAGGATGGAAGTTTGTTTTGTGAGTTGAGTTTCATCATAACCCATTCTTTGAAGAAGTGAAAAGGAGACCATGTTAATTGCAGACCCATCATCAATCATTACACGTTTAATGGAAGCATCTTGAACTTGGACTATCAGATGGAGGGGGAGATCACCCTGTTTAGCTAGATGTCATTATCTGAGGGTAAATTTTCAAAATTAAATGTCAAAGAATACTTTTCACTTGGAGTGTTTTGAAGTAGGTGGCCTAGATCTAAGGCTTTGAGGAAAGCGTTGTTGTGTGTAGGAGAACTCTTGATAAGTTCTATCGTGTGAAAAAAATTTGAGTTCTTGGAGGTGTCATCTAGTCATTCAGTAACACAAATTTCTTGATCTTTATCTAATTTCACAAGGCCTAAGGTGTTTTGATCAAAGGTGTTGGGACTGTGTTCTTCATCTTGTGAGAATGTGTCCATGAATGCTTTTTGTTGACATTTTGGGAGGTTTGATATGAAGCGATGGTACCCCCAACATGACTTGATCTCATGCCCCCTTCTCTTGTGAAATGAGAAGTATTTATCATGATTGTGATCTCAAGGTTTATGATGATTGTTGTACAACTTTTTGTTGATTCTCAAGGGATAGTTGTTGACATTTTCATTTCCCAAATTTGTATGACTATTGTGATCATAATTGTAGTTCCCTGATGGTGAGGTGTTTGTTGACCCATCTATGTCTTGATCGTTTGTCAAATACTTTTTATTTCTATCATGGTTTATCAACCTTCCATTGGCATCATACTCCCTTCTTCCACTATCAATAGCGGCTTGGTCAATTCTAAGGGTAGTTTCAAGTGCTTCTTTATATGATTTGTGAGGGAGTTTTTGAACTTGTTCTCGTATGCCATTGTTGAGAGCATGTAAGAAGAGATCAAAAAGTTCTCTATGATCCATGTTTGATGCGCTAGTTGATGAATAGAGAACTTTCCTCCATCGTGTGATAAAATGTGCAACCAACTCATTGTCTTCTTGATTGATTGTTAAAAATTCTTGTATTCCTGTCTTGACCAATTTGTTTATGTTGAAGGTAGCCATGAATTGATTGATGAGTTGCCCAAAAGAGTGAATTGATGCTTTTGGAAGTCAATAGTACCAATCCAAAGTGATACCTGTAGACACTTAAAAATGTCCCAAGCTTGCGAACAACATTTTCACACACATTTTACTTAAAATCCTACATTCTACTATTAATTAAATAATTTTTCATTATTTAATTAATTCATCATCTTTGGTACTTCTTAATTAAATAAGCTTCACTTATTTAATTATTAAGGACTCTTTCTTCTAAATTCTTCTATAATTAAATAATTAAATAATTATTTAATTATTAACTCATCACACATCAATATCCCCTTTAATTTAAATAAATACTCATTTATTTAAATTATTACCATGGCCCAAGGTTAAATAAGTTCACCTATTTAATCTTATCCCATCATAATCCCACTCCTCTCACAAAAATTAAATAAATTCCACAATTTATTTAATTTTAAAACATTGACTTCCCTCTCCATTTTCCACCATTTAAAAAATCAAATTTGTCCTCTTGTGGGAGGATACCCTAATCATTGTGAGCCATTGAGCTTCCCTTGAAGTCAACTTCAAATCCTAGCCCTCCATTCACTTTTCACTCTCTATAAAAACCCTTTTACCTCCCCATTTTCAACCAGGTCATGAGCATTTTGACTTGTGCCTTTGTCAAATAGCTTCCATTTTCCCATTTGCAGCTCTGCAAGTTTGAGTACACAGCCATAGCTAGCTTAGAATAGAGTAATGGAGGAAATGCATTAGGTAATCTAGGGTTTCTAGGCATCCATGCCTGCATTTTAGGTTTCTTAAGGCTTCCATTGCATAGGTAGGGTGATAATCTATCATTTTAGGATTGTTACAGGCTTTTTTACCTGCCCACAATACCCTCTAAAGTCTTTGGAAATTTTTTGGCTACCTTCCCATCCCAAGGAAGGAGTTCTCACACTACCATGATGTAAGCCTTGATATGAGAGTTTGGATCACCCTCTCCTTTAAATTTTGGAAGCTCAGGGAGAGGTCATGGTAGTATAACCTGACGAATGTTGTAGTCAAGATGCTTCTTTAAATACTCAAGGTATGTTCATAGGAGGGTTGCCCAAAAGAGTGGATTGATGCTTCTGGAAGTCGATAGTACCAATCCAAAGCGATACCCTCTAAAGTCTTTGGAAAAGTTTTGGCTACCACCCCATCCCAAGGAAGGAGTTCTCGCACTACCGTGATGTAAGCCTTGATATGAGAGTTTGGATAACCCTCTCCTTTAAATTTTGGAAGCTCAGGGAGAGGTCGTGGTAATATAACTTGATGAATGTTGTAGTCAAGAGGCTCCTTTAAATACTCGGGGTATGTTCCTAGGAGGGAGTTATGTGTAGAGGATTTTGTTCCTTCAAACATTAGCCCTTCAAGTGGAGCTTGTTGTGTTTGTTGAAAGGGTATGCTAGATTGTTGATATCCTAAAAAAGTTGGATGAGTACATGGCATCATGTTTATGTTTTGAAGATTGGGTGGGATCATTTGTGGTTGATCTTGCATCATAGGAATCCCACCTATTTGATTGAGACTTGTCATGCTTCATGTTCGATGGTGAGGGCAAGGAAGGCCTGAATGTTTCATGGAAGTTTGGATGAGGGGTAGTTTGTGTTGCCCCTTGGTTTAATTTGATCTTGTTAATGAAATGATTTCCATGTGCCCTAGGTTTTTCCTCAATTTTGTTTTGGCAATTTTCTTCAACTTGCCTAGCCTCGAGGGTCTCGATTAGTTGGACCAAACTTTCTATAAGTTTTGTGAGTGAGGCTTTGTCTGTTCTTTGAGTTTTTCCACCTTGTGATGGATTGCTTTGTATTAGGCTTTGAGTGACACTATTTGTTCTTTCTGATGACATTTCAAATATTGTGGACTTTTTGTCTTGATGTACTATGTGGAGTGATTTTTGTACCTTCTGAGCTTCTTGTAAGTTCTTCTCTTGACAACATACCTCATTGTCCATTTCAATGGACATTTTTCTATGGCTTGTTATGGGTTGATAATCTTGATGGATCTTAGATTGAATGTTCACATGTGTTTTGATTTGGTCAAAGTTGTGGGGATTTTGTTGGATCCCTTTTGGATTTGTAATTTTACTTGAGGGGACACTACCTTGGAATTTTTGCATGAAACATTGTGAAATGTGTAAAAATGTGAAAGAATCCATCTTCAAAGGAGTTGTTATTCATGTCGGGTTCACCAAAATATGCATGCTCAAAATCATGACTCTAATTTCTTGGGGCTGTCGGGTCAGATTTTGGCATGCACATAGACCCTTCCCTCCTTGCCACGGGGCGATCTGCCACATCACTCTCGCTCTCGTGGAAGTATCCAGTCATGAGGAGGTGAGACACAACAGGGGTCTGGATTGTTGGAGAGTTGGACTTCACGAAGAGGGGTTGGCAAGTTTTGTGGCCTTTGTTGTTGTGTGCTAAGTTGAATGTTTCATTCGATGATAGTTGTTGCTGAGATATCCCTATGACCTGAAGGGTCACTAGTTTCTCTTCTCTTGTTGGGGTTTCTTCTATTCCACCTTCGTGTGGGTAAATGATTTCTTTCGTTTATGTCCTCTTGTCTTTCAATGCGTTGAATGAGTTCTCATTGTATTTGGAGTTGTCTAGTTTCTTCTATTAATAAGAGGACAAATGGATCTTCTTGTGGGAAAGTAAATGTCTCTTGCTGTTGTCGTAGATTGATTTCCTCAATCTCGTTGAGGATAGCCCTCACCCACTCTCCTCTCACTCCCAGGCACATTCATGAGCCACAATGGAGGTAGATGCGTGATGACCAACCTTAACTAGAGTTAGGGTTTTGACCTAGGGTTTAGTTAACCCAGGGTTTGGTTATGATTTGACCTATGTTTACCTTGTGATGTGATCAAGGGTTTGATTGAATCATTTACCATGATTACCTCATGATGGTATCGAGGGTTTGCAATTTTTCTATCTTTTCTAGGGTTTCTATATGCATGCAAAGCTAAATGATATGCAAACATGTTTTTGTGCTTTTTTAGTATTTTGGAAATGAAAAGTGCTCTTTAATCTATGAAAGGCAAATATGAATGCAAACTATTATGATTTTTCCTAATGCTTGATTTTAATCTATGTTTTTGGGTGTTTGATTGTTTTGAATTAATCTAATCTATGAAGGGAAATTGTTTCTTCAAATAATCTAGATCTAGGAATATGAAAACAATTATTCTAACATGCAAGATCTAACTATCAAGGAAAAAACAAAGATTTACTATTCCCAAGGACAAATTTTGGTTTTCTAATTACTATAAACTAAATGAAGCAATAGAGGAACCTGAAAGAATGAAGATTTGTGTGACTCCACTACCCTCATAAATCCTTGACATTGGCAACCTTGAGTCCTTTTAAAGCAGCGGGAAGACATCTTAATGACAAAATGACACAAAGAAGCAAAAAGAAGCTTGTTGACTCTTGAAAGAGATCAATGAGAGCTTTGGTTGAGCACAATGGTGTTGAATGAAGCAGCGTAATGGTGCTTGGTTGAATAATGAATAAATTAAAAGGCACCTTTGTCCTATGAGAGTATTAGAATGCTGATTTGGAGAACAAAAACTGGCAAGAGCTATGTGCACAATGAATTTGCCTTTGTGGAAGAGCTTTGAAGCTATGCAACAATGAAATCTTTGAAGCTTTGGAAAAACTAAAGAAATAAATGAATAAAGAGGATCAAAGGCCTGTGAAGAAGCTTGAAAAATATTGTGAAGATGAGAAGAGTACTCTCCAACTTGCTCAACTTGGAAAATAATGAAGAGGTGAGGGGTATTTATAGGTTGGAAGAGGTCATGAGAGGTGGAATTGATTGAGAATTTAACCAATTGATTGAAGAGTTAACAAGGATTAATTAGGGAGTGAACTAGGTTGATTACCCAGTGAACTCAATTGATTTGGGAGTGATAATAGAATAATAGCTTATCACTGAAGAAGAATTAGAGTTGGAAGGATGCATCAAATTGATTGGATTATTAATTTTAGATCAAATGGAGCTAATTATGCATGTGTGGGTGCATGAAATAGTCAACTTCATATTAGGCATCAAAAAACATGCAAACAAGAAGAAAAATGAGTGAAAATGGAGCTAATTTGAGTGAGAAGCTAAAGTTTTTCTACGGCTAGAAATGTGATAGGGTCACCCCTTTTATCAATAGGGTCACCCCTAGGCGACCATGGGTCACCCAGGGGAGATCCGGGTAAGACATGGTTTTCTGAAGAACAACAAAAGGAGATGTTCTGCCTTTGGAAATAGGTCAGTCATGTGCAAGAATCCAAATCTCCACTTGCACCTTAAGGATCTCCCAGGGGAGATCTAGAAATAATAGGGGGAGATTTAGATTGGTTGAGTGAAACTGAAAACTAAAAGTGGGAGATGGATAGGGGAGACTTCTAGAAGGCTTCTAGGGGATGTAGAGGATGAAAACATAGAGGAAAGGTGAAAACTTACCTACAAAATGCTTACAATGCTTAGGAACAAGGTTGAAAGATTAGAAAATGGAAATCAACAAGTGTTGCAAAAAGTGTTGAAAAGTGTCACAAATGGGGAGAGAGAGAAATTGACAAAGAGAAAACAACACAAGACAAGAAAGAAGACACATCATCAAGAGGTTTGCTGCTTAGAGGACATTATTTCATGCTTACATGTACATGACAAGGATTAAAATCATCATAAGGGTCCTCGCGGAGGCTATGCATGATTTTTGTGCTTACAGTAACTTACAATCACAAAGAAGTGTGGGAGGGGGTTGTGGTGTTTATAGGCTTGCCTCGGTCAAGCCCCGGAGAGACATTCAAGTCTTTTGAACACCGTTGTCAGATAAGATTGTGTATCCCAATGGGATAGAGGCAAAATCCAAATGATAAATGATTGAAAACACAACAGATATCACCTTGAAGTGTAGATCTCATGGAAGGAAGACCCTCTTCATGCTATGAGGAGATGGAGTCAAATATGCAATTACAAACACAATAACAACAAAGTACTACTCTGCAACACAATGAATGCCTTGAATCAAAGTCACAAGTTCACAATGTTCATCTAATTTCCATCTTGTTTGCAACTAAAACCTAAACATTCTTATATATGTAACTACAAAGATTCCCACTAAGAATTTTGTTATTCAAACTTAAGATGTCGGCATAGGACCTAAATAAGGGTCGTAAAACTGACATAAAAATTTAGGGCAAACCCAAAATAGGGTAGGACTAGGGTGCTAGTGCCCAAGTCCACCTCCTTATTTCTATTCAGGGATTGTCAAAATAGCACCCCCAGGTCCTATTTTCCATAAGACTTCAGGGTTTTCTCATCAGGAGTCAAAATTAACATGCAAATGCTCTAAATGCATTCTAAGGACCTGACAGCTAAACCTTAAGAGGGAAAAGCCCCCAAGGGGACATTTTTTGACATAATATTTAGCCCCCACTTTAATGTATGTATAAATGCAAGGCCAATACATGCATTAAAGTAAGGTCAACAAACACATCAAACACACCAAGCATAGAGAAGACATGACAAACACATTGAAGATAGTAACAGGCACACAAAACATGGAGAAGACAGTTACAGTCACGCAAAACACAGAGAAGATAGCATTGAAGACACACAAAACATAGTGAATGCAATGATTATTTCTTTTTTCATTTTCTCATACATATGAAATGCGAATGCAAGAACAAGGAAAGTAAACACACAACCCAAATATAGTAGGATCTCATCACCACCAATCTTGAAACTACATAAGGGGCAACAAACACGCCAAACAAATCTCAAAGTGTAAGAGGAGATTATCGCCACCAGTCTTGAAAATACACTTGAGAACAAACATGCCATACAAATCCCAAAACATAGGAGGAGATCATCGCCACCGGTCTTGAAACTATGCTTGGGAACAAACACGCCATACACACACACATGGAAGACATGGAGAAAACATGACAGACAAGTGATGGAAGAAACTTGTTGCTAGGTTTGCAGCCATCTCAGGCACATTAAAAGTACACACCAATGATTGGGCTTCGCCACAAAAATCACCAAAGACATGTACTTAAGGGTTAGGATAGTCTGAGATCTGCCCCACCTCCTCTGAGGACTTTCATAAAATGACAGGATGTGCAATCTCCTCAAGAAATACATCATCCCTACCTCCACAGTGGGCTTAAATGATTGTGATATAGAAAAGAAAGATGTGCACTCGCTCGGAGATACAACATCCCACCTCCATAGAGGACTTCAAATATGCTTCGTTAGTACCAAAATCATCAGATATCTTACCTTATATATGCCCCCACCTTAAGGTGGATGATATCATGTAATGATATAAAGCACATTAAGGTAGGAAGAAAATACACAAGGGAACACAAGCTCTCATAAATCCCATGCCCCCTCAGAGGTGACATGTACTTTACGATTGCCAAATGTTCCCACAAAAACACAATTTCCTACAAGAAAAGGAGTTAGCATCCATATAATCATGCTAAACAACAATACAAGGCTAGATCCAAGATAGAAAAAGTGCACGAAGTAGCAATATTGTTATGTTTTGTAAGTGTGATAAGACAACATCAAGATCACATAGAGTGATTCTACTATCCAAGCGTCGGATAATATATATCAACCCTATCATCATGTATGGACTAGGTCCATTTTTTAATTTCTCACTAAAGGGATGTACTAGGTCCATATTAGTATAATATGGTTTTTATCATCTTCTAGCTAGATAGAACCACTATAAGAAGGTAAACAATAAATCAAGAGAGGATAAATAAGTGCCTTAGGGACAATCACATAGGAGGGTGCCCCAAGTCACCAACCGCAATGTTATGTCCATAAGACACAACACACAACAATAAAAATAGAGGAGAAGCAATATAGAGGAATGATGATAAAAATAGAAGAAGGGTCACAAAAGAGGTGGTCTCCCAGTATCCTTGACCTTACAAGAGTATCAAGGGTAATCTTAGGAGGCCTAAACAACACATAGCACATCACAGGGGAAACACAACACGAAGGTAAAGGGTTAGAAATAATTAACTATTTCATCCCAATGTTAAGAACATACATATCTAGGAAGAGGCCACCCTTGAGAGAAACTATAATATGTGCTACAATGAGTGTGGCTTATCAACTCAGGATATCTCACATGTTGATTTGGTCTTGTTGATATTGCATTAATATTAAGTTTAGGGCAATGAGAGACTTTGGTGGGTTTCAAAGAGCAGTATCCAATACCGGCTATGTAGTTAATTCCAACAACTTGTAAAGGTACTCTAATTCCTTAATGATTTACACCACATCCATTACCTGCATAGTCATGATTTTTGTACAATATTTGATATCCATGAGCATAGAGAGAGTCCATTTCTTTAGAAGATGGTGAAGCCTCATAGGTTTCATAGTTTGTAAGTAAGATTATTGTCTTTGTTTTCTACCAAAGAGGCTTCGGTTTTCTTAGGTGTTTCCAAAGTTTGCTGAGATGAGATTGATGCAATTTTTGATTTGTCAGGGTTATTAAGTTTATATTCCCCTACACTACAAGGATTAAAATCTAATGAACCCCAATTGTCACCAAAAAGTGCATTCATTGTTTTAGAGTCTTGCATAACATTATCCATGGAAAGAGGTATTCATGAATCAGTTCATAAATTGTTTACTTGCTCATATGATTGTAATTTTTTTTTCATTTCGATATGTGAACAATTATCTAGTTTAGGATTAGTGTGTATGGTGTGGAGTTTATCTTGATAAATAAACTTTATTGATCTATGAAGGGTAGACAAAACTTCCCCCATGGCATGAATCCACGATCTACCGAGAATCATATTATATGAAAGCGAACTAGTATGACATGAAAAAGGGTAGGTAAAGTCACAAGGCCCACCTTTATAGGTAAGGTTATAGTACCCACTGATTTGCTACTATGATTATCAAAGCCACAAATGCTAAGTTTATCCAGTTTTATTTTTGATGTGTCAGCCTTAATCTTATGTAACAAATCCATACGACAAACATTCAGAGCTGATCTAGTATCAATCATAACTCACTTTACCAACTTTGTATCCATCGTAACAAATATTATAAGTGGATCATATTGGTTTTGAACTTTAATTAATGATAATTCATGTGGTTGAAACAGAATATATGGTTTTGTCGCATGCATACTATCTAATACAACTACTATGTCATTAGGCTTAGCAGTAGGTGGTACAATCACCTTTTGTAAATCTTCTTGGAGCATTCCATGGTATGTTGGTGATGTTTGTAATAAATCTCAAAGAGATATCTTAGCCAGAGTAGTGCGAAGATGCTCATCAAGATCATATTCTTGACCTCTTTTAGGAGTAAGATGGGGTGGTGGAGGAAGTATGGGTCGATAACATGGAAGAGAGATAGGCACATGAGATTCTTATTTACTTTGCTTGTTATTATAGGTGTTGTACGTGTGACAAATTATGGGATGTTGTGGCACACTAATTTGTGTTGCATAGTTGAAAATGTAATTAGGGTGTCTAGGTGGTTTTTGATCTCCTTGAACCGTGATAACTGGTTTTAAGAAAGAGGGTGCACTAGGTGCCCCTTAGACAATCATCTTCGGAATATTGCTACAAAGTCTATTAGTGAAGATTGAATTAACATTATTTCCCTCTCGATTGCACCCAATATCTATCCCTAGGGATTTAATGTGAGAGACCTTTTCTCATCCACTAATGCTATGTCTTGGCCAGGGAGAGCATTGGAATAAGAGGAAGGTATAGTGTTGTTAAGTGTTGTAACATTAATAGAGATATCCATAGTCTTCTCATCTAAGGTTCTTGGAAATTCAACTATAAGAGAAGTAGGATAACTTGTGGAATCGTCATCATCACCATATGTTTTAGCTATTAATTCCAAAGTGTTAAGAGGAGTTTCACACTCATTATTCTCAATGTGTTTTGTTAAATATTCTACTATGAAAGGGTTTGTATTCATTAGAGATATGAAGTTGTCATAATCAGATACGTAGTCAAGGATTTCAAATGAAGAACATTTAAATACATCCTTGTGTTACATAGCTTGTATATAAGTGAGAACATGAGGATTCATATTAAGAAATTTGTAGAAATTCTTGAAATTTTTGATATATGTGTAATGTTAGAAAATGTCCCCTTGGGGGATTTTCCCTCATAAGGTTTAGCTCCCGGGTCTTTTGCATGCATTTAGGACATCTTACTTCATAATTTGGCATCCTGATGGAATGAGCCCTAGGGAACATGACAAATGGGACCTAGGATGACCCCTTGAGCTTAACCCTACCTAAAATAGGGGGGAGGACTTGGGTACCCGCACCCTAGTCCTGCCCTATTTTGGGGCAATCCTAATTTTTTGGTGTCAGCTTGTGACTATTATTTGGGTCCTATGCCAACACGGTAAGTTTGAATTTACAAAATCTTGGTAGGAATGGTTGTAGTTGCATATAAAAGCATGTTTAGGCATTCATTTGTAAACTAGATTTCAATTAGATGATCATTGTGATGTTTGTACACTCTCAAGGTGATTCAAGGATTTCATTGTGTTGCAAGAGTAGATTAGTGTGGTTTATGTATTTGTATTTGTAGATTTGAGAATCCATTTCCTCATGGAATGAAGGGCATCTTCCTCCCATGAGACCTTCACTACAAGGTGACATTATATTGTGTTTTTATCATCATTTCCTTTGGTTTTTGCCTCTACCTCACAAGGGCATGCTCTCTCTATCTGACAACAGTGTTCAGAGACTTAAGCGTTCTCCAGGGCTTGACTAAGGTAAGCCTCTAAACACCACAACCCCCTCCCAAATTTTTCATGGTTATAGGTTACAGGTTATGGAGATAGACAAAGTGAAGTTACAGGAGGGTATCTTGAAGTGTCAGAATTGCAAAACAAGAAGAAAAATAGCACCCTGGACTTGGGCGCCTACTCATTAGTCCTCCAACTTCCATGACGAGAAAATCTCTGGAACAACAGGAAAGAGTTGCAGACTGAGTTCCCAGATTGGGACAAAAAGTAGGGCATTGGACTTGGGCACCCACTCTTTTGTCCCTAACTTTTCCACCTTAAAGCCCTGAAAATAGGTACTCTATGATTTGATATTTTGCTTCCATCTGCAAGAGCTTTTTCTGTTATTCTTTTGTTTACAGTCGTATTTGTGAAATTGGGGTTTTAATGGTTAATTGAGCATAGGATAAGGAAAATTGATGATTAAACACCCTAATCCAAGTTTCCCTACATCTCACAATGACTTAGGGTATGATAGTGCATTGCCACTCGACCCTAGGTCCTTGAATGTTAAGGGTGAAAGGAAGATTCAAACATCTAAACACCTAAATTAAACAATCCCAATTTTACCCTAAACATTTTGGTGAACCTATGTTTTTGGACTTAAACTGCAACTTGATGAGTGTGTGTCTTCAGATTTGAATTTCATTCATTCATTCATATAATCTTTCATCTTATTGCATTGAGAAAATTACAAAAAAGTTAAAAAATCAACAAAAATTTGAAAACCCTAGCTTGCATTTTCATATAGATTACTAAATTGGATCAATTATTTCTAAATTTCCATAATTCATGATTTTTGCATTAGATCTGATATAAACTATAGAAAAACACAAAAATTCAGTAATTTTCATTGTATTTTCATCATTAATTTGCTAGGCATTTGTAGAAATTTTGATAATTTTCATATAACCTAATAATTCCAAAATCTAGGGTTAGTGGGCAAAATCTTCTTTCAGATTTTTATACTGATTTTAGAGGCTCATTAAAATTATAATTTGTCTTTAGTCTTTTATTTTAGTGTAAATTTGTATTTAGATTTAAAATATTTGTATTTTGTATAGAATATTTCAACAAAAACTAGCAATTTTCATGCATTTTCATTAGATTTGCATTGGCATTTTCCTTATTAAAGCTTGGAACTCATTTCAAGATCTGAGAATATTTCATTTTCATCATAAATCAGACTTCAAAACATTCATATAGCATCTTGTGTCAAGATCCCAAACCTAGGGCTTCAAAAACACCGATTTTCACTAAATTTGGCCTTATCGACTCTCTAAAATTGCACCATAGGCATGTTGTGAAGGGTATTTTTTCATTAATTGGCTACTATCAGGGTAATAATTTTCTTCCTCTTGTATAAATCTTCACAACACCCTTTTAATGGGCTCTTGTATTGAAAATTTGGCGAAAAACTACACATTTTTGCTATTTTTGCCCTAGGGTTTGACCTAGTTTGCACTCCAAGCGTATTGTGACAAATTTTTTGGATTGAGGTAACTGATATAATTTATTGTATTTTCTTCACCTCCTAAAATTTATTACAACACCCCTTTTTCAAAGTCTCGGAGTTGAAAAACAGTGAAAAATAGCCTATTTTGCTATATTTTCACTAGGGTTTAACCTTAAGTGGCACTAAAAGCATGTTGTGACAGATATTTCAGCATTAAGTCACTGTTATTACTGATATAATTTTCTTTCCATCATCATTTTCCTCACAACACCCTTTTTCATGCTCTTTTGCATCAAGATTTGGTGAAAAAGTGCCTATTTTGACATATTTTCACTATATTTTGCTTGACATTATCTTAGATTCGCATCAAGAGTGTGTTGCGAAGGATCTTATTTCTTATTTGGACTGATATTAGACATATAAATTACTTCCCCTGATCAATTTCTTTACAACACCTTTTCTTTCATTCATTTGCATTAAAAAAAGTATAAAAAATCAAGCATCTATGTCATTTTTGCATATAGTTTTGCACTTGACTTTTGCATCAAATTTGAAAAGATTTTAAATTATGATTTTACATTGAAAACAATTCAATGGCACCTTCATGTCATTGTTCCATTGTATCTCTGCATGCATTTATCAAAGATCTTGATTTTGACAAATTCCTAATCCTCGTGAGTGAACATCCTTTGATATTAGAAGATTTAACCAAATTCATCTCTAGGAACACCCATGGGAAAGATGAGAGTGAAAAGCCTTTTTTTGCCATAGAGTATGATGATGATGATGATGTACCTTCCTCTCATCCCACTACTCTCCATGACTAAGATGTAGCATTAGTGGATGAGAAAAGGTCTCTCACATTAAATCCTTTGGGGATGGATATTGGGTGCAATCAAGAGGGAAACAATGTTAATTCGATACTTATTAATAGACTTGGTAGCACTATTCCTAAGATGGTTGTACAGGGGGCACCTCATGCACCTTCTTGCTTAAAGTCGGTGATTACGGTTCAAGGTGTTCAAAATGTGTTATAACAACCACACCACAATGTGATTGCTCACACATAAAACACCTGTAATAACAAGCAAAGTAACCAAGCACTGCATGTGCTTGTCTCTCTTCCATGTTCTCAACCTATGCTCCCTCCACCACCTTGTCTTACTCATAAAAGTGGTCAAGAGTATGATCTTGTCGAACAGCTTTGCGCTACTCCGACTAAGATCTCTCTTTGGGATTTGATACAAACATCACCTACATACCATGGAATGCCCCAAGAAGCTTTACAAAAGGTGATTGTGCCACTTGCTGTTAAGCCAAATGATGTAGTAGTTGTATTGGATAGTATGCATGTGACAAAAATAGATATTCTCTTTCAACTAGAGGAATTTCTATCAATTGAAGTTCAAAACCAATATGATCCTCTCATAATCTTTGTCACAAAAAACAAAATGTTGGTAAAACAAGTTATGATTGATAATGGATTGGCTCTTAATGTTTGTAGCATTGACCTACTACACAAAATCAAGTTTGCCACATCACAAATCACACCAAATGGCATTAGCATTTGTGGCTTTGATAATGTTGGATGACAATCCATGGGCACTATAACTCTACCTATACAAGTAGGATCTGTGCTTGTGCCTACTTTAATTCATGTCATGCCTTGTTCTTTATCTTACAACATGATTCTTGGTAGACCTTGGATTCATGCATTGGGGGCAGTCCCTTCCACTCTACATCATTCAATCAAATTTACATTCAAAGGTAAACTTCATACTATTCATGTTGATCCTAAACCAAATAACTATTTACATATTGAAACGCAAAAACTAGCTTACAATCGTATGAGATTAAACAATTTACAAGCTAATTCATCAATGCCTCTAGCCACGAATGATGTTGTGAAAGACTCTATACCATCAAATGCACTTGTTGGTGATGATTGGGGTTCATTAGATTTTAATCCTTGCAGTATAGGGGAATATAAAATTAATAGCCTTGACACATCAAAAGTAGCATCAATCTCACCTAAGCACTCTTTTGAAGCCCCTAAGAAACCTAAAGTCCCCTTGGTCAAAAATAAAAATAATACTCTCAATTATACCACAAATTACTAGACCTATGAGGCTTCACCATCTTCTAAGGAAATCACATCCCTTTATGGTCGAGGATTTAAGATCCTTTATAATAATTGTGAATATGTAGGTAAGGGATGTGGTGTGAATCAACAAGGAATTTGAGTACATATAGAATCCACTTCAACACATTACTCAAGTGGCATGGGATATAATCCTTTTAAAGAAAAGAAAGCTTCTTGTCATCCTAAACTTAATGTTAATTCAACAAGATCAAAATAATATGACAAATATGTATGTTCTTAACAAAGGTACCCTAACCGGTAAGTATCTCTAACCCTTCACCTCTCTCGTGATGTGCTTCCCCTGTGATGTGTTATGTGTTGTCTAGGCCTCTTGGGATGACCTTAGATTCTCCCGTAAGGTCCAGGATACCAGGAGATTGCCTTTGTTGTGACCTTCTTCTATTTGTATCATCATTCTTCTAAATTGCCTCTCTCTCTGATTTCATTGTTGTGTGTTGTGTCTTACGGACATAGTGTTGTGGTTGGTGACTTGGGGGCACCCTCCTACGTGATTGTCCCTAAGACACTTGTTTCTCCTCTCTTATTTTTTGTTTCCATTCCTCTAGTGTTTCTATGTAGCGGGTGGATGATGAAAAACATTTATACTGATGCGGACCTAGTGTCCCTTTCGAGAACAATAAAAAAATGGACTTAGTTCCTAATATGAAGATGGGGTTGTATATCTTATCTGACGCTTTGCTATTGGAAGCACTCATGCTTTCTGCGTAGTGAATTTGATGATGTTTCTATTGCATTTACAAACCTTAACAATACTGCTGCTCTATGCACCTTTGTTTGTCTTTGAATCTAGCCTTGGTGGTACTCAATTCAAAGAGCTTTGTGATATAGCCCTACAGTTATCCTCAAATTCTGAATTCATTTAATAACCTTGGCTCTTTGTGTGGTTAATCATATGCAGTGATGTTGTTG
The DNA here is from genome assembly GCA_027924645.1 of Cunninghamia lanceolata. Classification (NCBI taxonomy): domain Eukaryota; kingdom Viridiplantae; phylum Streptophyta; class Pinopsida; order Cupressales; family Cupressaceae; genus Cunninghamia; species Cunninghamia lanceolata. The sequence goes on along the minus strand of BSBN01000241.1, from coordinate 11,175,847 downwards.
TTTATCATGATTTTGTAGACACTAACATGTTTCTTGCAGGGATGTTTTTGTGAGAACATTTGGTGATTGTGAAGTACATGTCACCTCCAGAGGGCATGGGCTTTGTGAGATCTTGTGTTCCCTTGTGTGTTTTCTTCCTATCTTAACTGCTTGATATCAATACCTGATATCAACCACCTTAAGGTGGGGGCATATATAAGGTAAGCTGTTGTTGTAGACGTTAGCAATGTGCTTGTCCTTAGGTGCAGTTTGTGTGATGAGTACATCCTGTACTCTAGGTTTGTTTGCAACCAATCAATCAATCAATCAATCATGTAAGCCCTATACGGAGGTGGGATATCGTGTATATTCTTTTTATCTTAACCCCTCTGTGGAGGTAGGAATGGTGTATTTCTCAGAGCATATTGCATCATCCTGTCATTTTCAAAAGTCCTCCGCGCAGGCGAGGACCAGTTCTGTGACTAACTCAACCCTTAAGTGTGTTTTTGGTGATTGGTGTGGCGAAGCACAATCGTTGGTGTGTGCTTGTAATGTGCCTGAGATGGTGTTGGACCTAGAAATAGGTACACTCCATCGCTTGTCTGCCGTGTTTTCTTCGTGTCTTCAAATTGGGTGTGTTTGGCGTGCTTTCTTTGTGTGGCGTGTTTGTTGCCCCATATGCAGTGCGATGAGTACATCCTACATTTTTTGGAGGTTTTATGTGTCTTGCATGTGTGTTGCCCCATTTATGCAGTATAAAGACTAGTGTGATGAGTGCTTCCTGGATTATGGGAGGTTTGTTTACTTTCCCGTACTTGCATCTGCATTTCATGTATAAGAGAAAAAGAAAAGAAAAGATATCATTTCTATCTTCCATGCATTAATGTGTCTTCTATACATTTACTGTCTTCTCCGTGTTCTGCGTGACAGTAACTATCTTCTCCGTGTTTTGCGTGCTTATTACTGTCTTCTATGTGATTGGCATGTCTTCTTTGTGCTTGGCATGTTTGTTGTGTTTGTGACCGTACTTTAATGCATGTATTGGCCTTGCATTTATACATACATTAAAGTGGGGGCTAAATGTAACGTTAGAAAATGTCCCCTTGGGGGCTTTTCCCTCATAAGGTTTAGCTCCCAGGTCTTTTGCATGCATTTAGAACATCTTACTTCATAATTTGGCATCCTGATGGAATGGGCCCTAGGTAACATGACAAATGGGACCTAGGAGGACCCCTTGAGCTTAACCCTGCCTAAAATAGGGGAGGACTTGGGCGCCCGCTCCCTAGTCCTGCCCAATTTTGGGGCAGTCTCAATTTTTCGGCATTGTCTTGTGACCATTATTTGGGTCCTGTACCGACATGGTAAGTTTGAATTTACAAAACCTTGGCGGGAATGTTTGTAGTTGTATATAAAAGCATGTTTAGGCATTCATTTGTAAACTAGATTTCAATTAGATGATCATTGTGATGTTTGTGCACTCTCAAGGTGATTCAAGGCTTTCATTATGTTGCAAAAGCAGATTTGAGCATCCATTTCCTCATGGAATTGAAGGGCATCTTCCTCCCATGAGACCTTCACTACAAGGTGACATTATATTGTGTTTTTATCATCATTTCCTTTGATTTTTGCCTCCGCCTCACAAGGGCACGCACTCTCTATCTGACAACGGTGTTCGGAGCCTTAAGTGTCCTCTGAGGCTTGACTGAGGCAAGCCTCTAAACACCATAACCCCCTCCCAAAGTTTTCATGGTTGCAGGTTACAGGTTGCAGAGCTGGACAAAGTGAAGTTGCAGGAGGGTATCTTGAAGTGTTAGAATTGCAGAACAGGAAGAAAAATAACGCCCTAGACTTGGGCACCCACTCATTAGTCCTCCAACTTTCGTGACAAAAAAATCTCTGGAACAGCGGGAAAGAGTTGCAGACTGAGTTTCTAGATCCAGACAAAAAGCAGGGCATTGGACTTGGGTGCCCTCTCTTTTGTCCCTTACTTTTCTGCCTCAGAGCCCCGAAAATAGGTACTTTGTGATTTGATATTTTGCTTCCCTCTGCAAAAGTTTTTTTTGTTATTCTTCCGTTTATAGTCGTATTTGCGAAATTAGGGTTTTAATGGTTAATTAAGCATAAGAGAAGGAAAATTGATGATTAAACACCCTAATCCAATTTTCCCTACATCTCACAATGTCCTAGGGTATGATAGTGCATTGCCACTCGACCCTAGGTCCTTGAATGTTAAGGGTGAAAGGAGGATTCAAACATCTAAACACCTAAATTAAACAATTCTAATTTTACCCTAAACTATATGTGTAGACATCAAAAATTGACCTTAGAACATGTTCCTATTCATCCTTGATCGCATTCCTATCAATCCCTAAATCATCCCCTAATTATTCCCTAGGTGACCCTAAGATTTAATTCATTTTAATAATTAATTAAATCTATTCCCCTTAAACCTAGGATTTAATTAATTTTGAAAAATTAATTAAATCTATTCACCCTTACTCCTAAAGTTTAATTAATTTTAATTAATTAATTAAATCTTTCCCCCCATAAATAATTAATTAACCAATTTTATTTATTATTTATAAATTAACCAAAACCTAAATTTACTTGCACCCGTTACGATAACCCTAATTACCTTTTACCCTTTACCCAACCAAAAATCCGTTCAACTGCTCGAACCAACTTTTATCCACACATTATAAAAATCAACCTCATCTTTCATTAATCGCCTGGGAGAATTTATCCTTAGTATTATGCTAGCGAAATACGAGCAACCACATTCTCGCAATTGGTAACTTGTCATAGTATTTACATTTAACCTTTGATTTTTCTATAGTCAGTTTTTAATCTTTGAAATCAATTGTGGTATTTAATATGATTTAGGGTTTACAAATATTTGAAATCTGTTTGAAATTCATATTTTTATGCTACATAAAATGATGAACCTAACATGAACCCTCCTTCTTAACCATTTGTTTTGCAAGATCTTATATTGAGTTTTGTGCAGGTGCGAGGAGATCAAAAAGTTGAAATTTTTTGAATTTTATTTTTATTTTTTGGGTCCCTTGTATAGCTGTACTGCCATTATTCATCAGTCTTTCAACTTTATGTTTGCTTCTGGTTGCAGGGGAAGGCTCTAAAACCTATTACATTTTGTCTTTAGTATATCTAGTATTGCTTTTTATTATTGTTAATATCTCAGCAATTTTGCTTTATGATTACTTTGGATGCTTTGTTATTTATGATCTTTTTCTGCAATAACTTTCAGTTCAAACAGTTATGATAACCGTCTATCACCAAGCTGTTGTCGATTAAATGTTTTTGGTAAAGACTTTGTTGAGCCACAAGTTTTCTTTTAACTCATTGTTGTTATTATAACTTTGCTATCAATTGCATCTGGATCGATTTTAATTCGTTACCAAATGTTGATTCAATGAACATCATGATGCAGTCGTAGTTATCAACATTAAATTTTAAAAATGTGGCTTTCAAACCTTTACCAGCGGTGGTGGCATTTTTTCGCTCAGTGACTTGAGGTTTTATGGAATTACTCTTAATTTGCTTGAGTTTTTGGCTTGTTTAATGGTCGTATGGTGAACAGAAAGCGCAAAGGTGGATTTGAAATGTTGTTTTAACTATTATTAGGGTTCATTTTGTAACGTTTCTATAACATTCACAGCGGAATCCTTTTATGACAGTTGTTGCGCATCTTGTTAGTTTATTCCACTAACTTTTTTCTATTAATTATTATTCATCGTATGTTGTGGTTGTTCTCACGTTGGCAAATATAGTCCTAAAAGCTTTAAACTGCACTTTTAAATGTTTTGATCTAATCACATTTTGTTTGTTTGATTGCTAACTTTCGTGTTTACTATTAATATGTATTTTCGAAAGCTCCCATTAGGGCACATACCGGGAGGATACAAGCAATAATAGTGTCACTGAAACACATTTTGTTTGAGGCATTTTATGAAACACTTCTCATGACTTATATATACTTCTGTATTTCAATCCATGGCATCCTATAACTCTTCAATAGCGAAGCATAAAATTTTTATGAGATGCCTTCTTTTCTAGGTGACGGTGGATATGCTCTCCAATATCAATGAAAACTACACCCTACATGCCGTAAAGACATTTATGCCAACCAAATTTCTAAACTATTCCATCGTTATTATATGCATATTCCTTGAACCTAAAATTTACTGTGTATGTTCTTTATATGATGGTTCGTGATATACTCATAAGTGTTAAACTTGTTGTTTGGTGAATAATGTAGAGTTAGTGTTAAACTTGTTGTTTGGTGAATAATGTAGAGTTGGCATTAAACTTACTACGATTATCATTGTTTGCTGTTGCAACTTCAAAATCTGTTATCATTTAAATCTCAAATCGCAGCAAAAAAGGTGCCATATTTAACAACAAATAAAGCATTGTTAATCTAATTAACAGAGTTGAAATCTTTGGTGGACTACAGTAGTTACAAGCTTAAGGCTAAAGTTTAATGATAACACACGGCAGGGACGGTAATGGTTCAACAACGTCAATATTAACTATGAGCTCGTAGCTTCAAGGTGTAAAATTCACATTGGTGCAAACCATATCTTGCTGGAAAAAGATACAAGGTGGCAGTTTCTTTTGTCTGCATTTGGTTATGTGCCTTTCATAACGGTTTTGCCTTTTTACTATTAGCACTCACAATCAGCCAATAACATTTTATTTTGATGTTAGCTAGTAATGTTTTAAAGGCATATTTTCATGATTTTACACTTGCTGATAATGTTTAATGTTTCTATGCAGGTCTATGGCTATTTTTAGCAATTGTGAAGTTTTGTTCTGTAATCTGAACTCTTCATTGTTGCTGTCATGAATAAAAAGAGCAGCGAAATTATCCAAAGTTTTATATCTTTTGTTGAAATCTTAACCATGTAAAGTGATCCTGGGTGGTTGTTAAATCACTAACTAGTTGTTTTGTTTAAATCATTAACTATTTATTTTGATCATCACCATTAGTGTTAGAGGTTACTCAAAGTTGTCACACAAGACTTCACATTGTGACAATGGTTTCCTTTTATATTGTAACATTAAAAGACTTAACTATTCCATATAACCATCTTTAAACAAGATCACCAATGAAAGTTCAACCATCAACCATTAGTCATCTACTCTCTACATATAAATACTCAAGATAGTAAACCAAACCTTGTGTGAGATTAGATTTTTTTTGCAAACTGCTAGTGGTCGATTAACTATCAAAGTGTCTATTTTTAGCCCTAGGAGTCTGTTTCATTTCTTATCCTATTTTCACAATCTTGCAGGCATTGGAAAGGTGATTCAAATATCTACACAAAAACACAAGCCTTTCTTGAAAATTCATCACAAATTTTCTAGTATAATCATATGAAAGTCAATTTTTTTGTTTCAAAACATCAAACATTTTCTTGTTGCCGTGCACTTAACATTCACAAATTTTCTAGTATAATCATATGAAAGTCAATTCTTTTGTTTCAAAACATCAAACATTTTCTTCTTGCCGTGCACTTAACGTTTTGTGTGGGCCTTTGCAGGATTGTTTTGGATTACACTAACATTTTTTTTTAGCTTCTTGTTTTCTGAAGACTAGAAATTCAAACTACTAACAGTTGTTTTGCATGGCTTTCATTGATTAGATCTCTTTTTAAAATGTCTATTTGCACATAAATTAACTAGGGGGTTAATTAATCACTATTTTCTACGCTTGTAAAGATGTTAGGTGTATGCTCTTACCTTATGCAAACTCGGTGATCAGAAGCCAGACCCATCTTTTTTATGTTTTTAACCCCTTATAGGGCCGGCCTCCTAATTTGTGAGAGGGAACAACCCAAGCAATTATACCGATGGAAGTCTCCCCCTCAGTATCCATGTGATGCGTGAAAACCCTTTCTAAGGGATGAGAGGCCTTTTAAATGAGCAAATCGCCGCATGTATAGACACAATATTATCCTGAAACACTGATTAGAAACTATTTGTTGTAGAGGTCAAAATCCCTTTTGCTTGCTGGTGTAGGAGGTTGGACCTTCGAAGTCATCCTATATTTACTATTTATTGTAGAGATAGAAAATCCCTCGATTCATAAGATCTCCAGATCTTCAGGGTAAGAGATTTGGTGTGCCTGTGCCCTGTAAGTGGGGGCTAGTGTCACCAATATCTCTAGTTGTCCACTTTTTATTAGTATATGGAGAAATCTAAGTAGGGACTCAACAAGTAGTATCCTCTCTCCAGTCTAGGTTGTGCATGCTTACAAGTGTCTTCAAATTTGTCGAGACCTGTGAAAATTTGGGGCTAATCTTGGCCCCCATTCAGACTTTTACTCTAATTGTGTTTCAGAGTCATCTGAAACATTCTATCTAATGTGTTTTACATGTGTGTTCAAAACAAATATTTCCCATCTCAATCAAACATTTCAACTCTTGCAAACAAAACCTTGCACATATCCAAATCTTGGTGTCAAACAAACTTTGCAATTTTCCTGATTATCATTATACAGTCATCATTTTACACTCATCTTATGTAGAATTCATCTTAGGCTCATAGAAAACCTACCAAGTCCAAATTCACATCCTAGCTCCTAGATGCATTAAAATACCTTTTGCAATCCTTCATCATGCACAATAGGGATTCCTTGTTTGAAATGTTTATCAGGCAAAGTAGAACTCCTAGTCCTACAACTATCAATAAGGCTATTGTCAAACCCAAAATCATACTCCGAGGTGAGCTAAAATTTTCTCCTAATGATAATTTGAGAACTTTGTAGATCATGATGCATATTTTGATACTCGTGAACCATATATCTCTCCATATTCACTTCCACCAACATCCCCATAATGAACCCCTTTACATAGAAGTTATGATCAAAAGGTGTTTAGTCAAAAGGGTCCTAATAGATTGTGACACAAGGATAAACTTGTGCACTCTAAGGTGTTTTAAACAAATAGAATGATTGGGATATTCTATCAGAGATATTGAAAAATACCATTCCATCATTATTAAAAATTATGATGAAATTGAAAGTAGAACTGAAGGTATTATCTGATTACCCATCCAATTAGGTCCAGCCCTAGTGGAAATCACTTGTCAAGTCATAGATCTCAATCTCCCATATAATATCCTCCTAGGACACCCATGGATTCAAGCCATGAGAGTTGTTCCTTCCACCTACAATAAATGCATCAAATTTCCATTTAATGACCAAGAGGTTACCATTTACGCTGACCCAAATCCTTTTGAATATTGCCCAATCAAATGCCTACCCCAAAACCTACAAATCCAACAACAACAACACATTCCATCTAATCCCAAGTCTAATCCATTGGTCCACCAACCTTCTAATACATCAATCCTTTCATTACCTTCACCACCATTATCCATATAACATCAACAACTTCCACCTAAATTCTATGAGTCACTCCCATCATCATGCCAACCTAGTCTCTCCACATCAACCAATCTCATGAACATTCCTCAATATCCATCTCCAAATCCTCCACAACATGAGCATGTTAGTACTAGTCACTCCTCACACCAAGATCATGAATCCTTATGCCATCTTAATGATACTCTTGACAAGGCAAATACCACCTCAATTTTGGAATCATGCACCAATCCATCTACTAGTCCCCCTCATCCATCCATCCCTATGGAACATTCATCATATAATCCTTCCAACCTTCCAAATCTTTATCCTTTAAGCCAATACCCAACACCCTTAAAGTCTAAACCATCAAATCTTCCACCTAAGTCCAATCCTATTATCCATCCATCTAGGCCCAAAATTCTTGATCCTACCACAGCCAATCCTATCATCCCCTCACCTAATCCAAGTCCATCCAACCGATCCCAATCCCACTCTTATCACACCCAATCCTATTATCCCTCCATTGCATCCTAATCCTACACCTTCCACCCTCATTATCCATCCATTATATTGTGCATTCACTCATGTACTAATCAAGGATGTGATCCATTGGATACTAGCAAGGAATCAACTACCACCCTCATGCCATCAAATCCCTATCCTTGAAAATATCCAAGAACCTTCAAATGTTTTCGAAGATCCACCTACCATAAGCCCAATTAACTCCCCACCATACATTGAACCTATCCAAGAAACCTCCATTCCTATCCAAACTCAAGATTTATGTCAAGAGTCAACTCTAAAGCATGATCAACCTTGCTCCTTACCAAATTAAGATCAAAAACCTTCCATTCAACCTATCCATGTCCTATATCTTTTCTATGATCAAGATATTATCTATGATCAAGGGCGTGTCACTCCTTCCACTCATGGTCACAATAATATCCATGTTCAAGAAACCTCCACCACTCCTATCCATCATCCCACAACATCTACTTCCCTTGATAAGACACTTGATCCCCACAACTACATAGATAATCAGATAAATATATTGAATCTTCAAGATCATAATGAGCATAATCCAGATCCTTTTGGTCCTTTACCATCTCATATTGATCCTATTTCAAATCTACCATCATATCCTATTAGTCTAGCTACTTTCATCCATGAATGTTCTTCCCTAGGAGAGCAGCAACCATGGTCTGCCACTTCTCCATCCAATAATTACCTCAAGTCTAGTTCCTAAAACACACCTAGTCCCATCGTCCACCACATACTCCAAAACATGAACTAATCATCCACCACATACTCTAAAACATGAACTATCAAGGTAAAGGCTTAGGCCTTCATGAACAAGGTATTTTGGAGCATATTCATGTCAAATTCCTTCCACGCTCATATGGCCTTGGATATACACCCCAAGGTAAGCAATATCAAGATGTTGGTACCACATTTCTACCTCCTAAATCCACTTCATACAAGCCCAAGCTAGGTGCACCTCATCGTACCCATAAAACATATGTTGCCATCCCTCCTCCATCATCCTACGGACCTAAAAAGCATGTGACCATTCATTTTCCTCCATCCACTTTACCTCCACTTCTTCCAACTCCTAACATCCCTCCATCCACTTTGCCACCATTGCTTCCAACTCCTAATATCCCTATCATCCAATCCCCTTATCACTTTAGCAAAAAATCCATTAATCCATCCATCCATACATCCCATTCCTACAAATCCCCTACAATTCCTAATTAGGATCAACAAATGCACACATCGAATAAACATGAAGCTATCAAAAACACCCCCATGGGATTCAAAAATAAAAATTCGGATTCCTCCACCCATAAAGAAAAAAATACTAATGATCCTCATGCCATAAGGCACCAAAGCAAAGAATCAAAACAAAATGAAAACTCAAAAAGGCTACCCAAGTCCACATCTCAAAAAGATAATTTCAAAACCAATATGGTTTAGGTCCCCAAGTAAAAATCACCTAATTCAAATGGAACATCTAAAATCTTAAAATCCCAAACATCTCGCTCCCCATCACAAAATCTCAAAAGTCATAAGTCCATTTGGGTCCCTAAAGTCCTAAATAAGCAATCTCCTAAGAAAATATCTCCATTACTCCCAAATCCCCCTTCCAATAAAAAGCTTCAAAATCCAATTCGGTGTGTGCAACCATTGGTCTTGGTTCCCTTCCATTCCCACATACCTCCATCCCCCCATATTCCATCTACTATCCTACTTATTTCTTCCATAATATCCCTATGGTCCACGCTTTTTCATAAATCCTTCTATCTATCTCTTTGTCACCATCCTAATCCACTATCCTTCCATCCTTGTCTCCATCATAAATCCACTATCCTCTATCCATCTTTGCATGAACTTTTCATAATCCACATCAAAATGCATTATCCACTTAATTCGTTTCCCTCTCATACAATCCTCTACCAACATCTACAAGCATAATGCTACTTGACATGGTCTATGAGTGACTTCTATCCATCATGGGACATTACCACCTTGCTATGGGAACAAAGTCTTGAATCCCCACATATTATATCCAACCATCTTCTAAAAAAAATCAAAATAGTAAAGATAAATCCTTCATCCAATGGTGAAAAGTATTTTTATGGCGCCTTGGATAAGTACCATGATGAAAACCTAGCAAATAGGTGTAATGTGTAGGTGATTATCTATGTGCTTTACACTTGGGGGCATGTTGTCTCATCTATCCCATCTCATACCCTATCCTACCATTTTCCATCCTTACCCATCATATCTATCATAACTTCCTCATTGCAACGTCCATCTTCCCTTCCTCCTTTTGATCTTGATGAGGGTAGGGGCAAAATGTTGAAAATACTTTTGACACCTCTTGTCATACTCCAAACTCCATCCAGACATTTCTAAGCATATCCTCCATACATCCATCTACTACTAAGTCCATTCATCCCTTTCAAGCATTATCCCTCTCACGTATCCTAATAAGAATCACCTCACCAAATCCTTAGGTATAATATCTAGAGTGGGGGTAGGTTATTCCTATGCAACGTAGTCCTTGGAGATCCTTGGTTCCTTTCCTCCATCTATCATATATCTCCCATCCATTATCCTTCTATCACCACTCCTTGTATCCACCCTACCTTTATGCTCTTGCCACTCTGTTTATCCATCGAAATCCTACATTTATCCTATCATCCATTCTTTTTATCCACCCATCATCCCTAGACACTTCCTATCCATATCTTATCACTACTCCCTTCACCCATCTATCATTCATCCAATCCAAAACTTTCATTAGCCTAAATCACCCAACTTTCCCATCCTTGTTTCTTGACTTAGTGCTCCCTTGTCATTAGTTATCATTTGGAGACCACCATCCTATCCATACACAATCCAATGCTAAACATCAAAATATTCCCAAAAATCCAAAAAAATTAAAACATTTGAAAATACAAAAAAACAAATCATCAATCGAATCATTCCAATCAGATCAATTCTTCCAATCAATTCTCTAATCATCAATATAATTCATCCAACTCATTCATTTCTTCAATCCATCAACTCAATCAATCAAATCAATCAAATCATTCCAAGCAACAATGATCCAATTGCAAATATCCTTCAACCATACCAATTAAGTCAATCAATCTTACAAAATTATCCAATTGCATCCATGGTCTTGGTTCCTAGCCTTGTTGTGAACCTGAAAGATCGATCAATCATCATCATTATCAATGGGATGTATCATTCCCAATCCTAGTGTTGTTCTCAGGATAAATCATTCCCACATCAACAATGCTATCAATCAATCATCAATCATTATTAGCATCAATCAATCCAATCGATCATTGGCTTTCATCTTCATAGGGGCAATACCTTGTTTGTTTTTTAATCATTTGTGCCTGCATGCTTAGTTTCTTGTTTGGCTCATCATTTCATATTGTATTGTCATTCCAGCTAATATTCATATCTTATGTATGTTGGAATAGCTTTTTGCATTATCCTTTGCATCTAAGACATATAATACCTTTTGTGCATTATGACTTCAATGCTCTAAGTTTACTTCCTCATACATTAGACAAGGTTGTATTATGCTGGGTGCATTTGACACATCGTCACCCTCATCTTTATACCATGGTGCATAACATTAGGTGCTATATCAAACATCAGGTTGCTCAAAGTTTTAATCAATGTAACTCCATCTCCCTCCCCTCATTTAATTTTTCAAGAGTCTATCTAGTCCTTCATTATTATGAGCCCCATTCGATCCAATCCAATCCAATCTAACCCAATCCAATGCATTTTATCCAATCAAAAAACCTATGTTTTAATCTTCTTTGAAACGACATTGCTTCGCAACATCATCTCAAAGAGGGGCAAAATGTAGACATAAAAAATTGACCACAAAACACATTCCTATTCATCCTTGATCACATTCCTATCAATCCCTAAATCATCCCCTAATTATTCCCTAGGTGACCCTAAGATTTAATTAATTTTAATTAATTAATTAAATTTATTCCCCTTAAACCTAAGATTTAATTAATTTTGAAAAATTAATTAAATCTATTCACCCTTAATCCTAAATTTTAATTAATTAATCAAATCTTTTCCCCTGAAATAATAAATTAACCAATTTGATTTATTATTTAAAAATTAACCAAATCCTAAATTTACTTGCAACCCGTTACCATAACCCTAACTACCTTTTACCGTTCACCGAACCAAAAATATGTTCAACCACTTGAACCAACTTTTATCCATACTTTATAAAAATCAACCTCATCTTTCATTAACCCCCCTCAAAAAATTTATCCTTAGTGTTATGATGGCAAAATATGAGCAACCACATTCTCGCAATTGGTAACTTGTCATAGTACTTGGATTTAATCTTTGATTTTTCTATAGTCAGTTTTTAATCTTTCAAATCAAATGTGACATTTAATATGATTTAGGGTTTACAAATATTTGAAATCTGTTTGAAATTCATATTTTTATACTACAATATGCATGTAAAGATACCAAAGAGAAATACGATAAAGGTACCATGATTAAATGTCTTGTAACATCAATGTCCAATAAGATCTAATAAGACAAGACATGCAAAGTTTTATGATGATTAAGGCACCCTAGATGTGTGACTATTTCACTCCTAAGCAATTGTTTGAGGGAAAGGGCTAAAAAGACACACCAAGTTCACAACAAAAACAATAGAGAGGATGAAACGAATTCAACACAACAAGGTCTAGTTGATAGTTTTATGTATTTAAATTGAATGCAATGAAACAACATATATTATGCTTGTTTATGCACCTAAAATGTTCACTTTTTTTACCTTTTTTCAATACAAATCACTAACAGAAGAGGTGTTGTGAAGAATTTCAAGAGGGGCAGTGAATAATAAAGTTAATATTAGTCCAATAATACAATAATATCCTTCACAACACGGCTAGGATGCAAAACTATGTATGAATATGACCTAAAAATGCTCAATTTTTCACCTTTTTTCTCAATTTTGCAATGCAAATGACTAAGAGAAAAGGTGTTGTGAAGAATTTCAAGAGGGAAAGGAAATAATATGCCTAATAAAATTCCAATGATGTGACAATATCTTTCACAACATGCCTTTGATGCAAGTCTAGAGTGATGATAAGTCAAAACCTAGTGAAAATACACCTAAAATATGCAATTTTTCACCAATTTTCAATGTAAATGCCTAAAAAAAAGGGTGTTGTAAGGAATTTGAGGAGGGGAAAAAAATGATAAACCTGATATCAGTCAAATAATGTAACAAAATCCCTCACAACACGCTTGTAATGCAATTCTAGAGAGACAATATGGTCAAATCTAGTGAAAATGCAAGGTTTTCAAACCCTAGACATGAAATTTTGTAAGAAAGCCACTGTGATGAAACAATATAATTATAAATCAGTCCTAATGAGTGTTTGAAAAGGCTAGTAAAATCTGAAACGAGATTTTGACTACAAACCCTAGCTAATGCAAAACTAGGTTTTTATGAAAAATGCACAATTTCAAGCAATTTTTAACAATTTAAGCATGAAAATGCAATGCAATTGAATACTAAATGATATATTTCTCTAATTTAAATTGGATCTAATGAAAATAACAGAAATTTAATGAAATTAAATGCCAATTAATTTAAATTATGCTAAAATGCAAGCCTAAGATGTCAATTTTTTTAAATTTTTCAATTTTTTTGTAATTTTTCGAATGCAATAAGATGAATGAATGCAAATCTATCACACAACACTCAACAAGGTGAATTTTTTTTAAAAACATGGGTTCACCAAAATGTTTAGTGGTTAAAAAGGGTGGAAATGTTTTGGTCTAGGTTTTAAAGGAAAATCCTCCCTTCTCACCAAACATTCAAGGGCATATCAACTAAGTTGGATCTCCACTAAGTGAGAGAAATCAACTACTAGGTTGTGCTGCCACTTGGAATGATGAAAGTTTTTAGATGTATCAAACAATATCTCAATTTAATGCTCAATTACTCTTGAAATGCTAAATAAGCAAAACAGTAAGCAAATTAATGAATTATGACAAATCCTTTCAGACCAAGGTGAATAGAGATTATTAACTCACTCTTTTTCAAAATCTAGAATGTGGAATGGTCAGGGACATTGGCACTAGCACCCTTGCCCAAGGTATAATTTTCATCATAGAATTTGAATCTTCTTTCAACACTTATCTGCACTATATCTTCTGTTTCTACCCCAGAAAAGATGGAGGACACTCGCACTAGCACCCTTGTCCCAAAATTTTCACCTTTGTCCTCTTTCTTTCAGATCCTGGATCCTTTTTGTCTACAACCTCCTTTCTACAACTCCACTCCGTGAAACTTGGTACCTATAACTTGCAATCACAAAGGAGTGTGGGAGGGGGTTGTGGTGTTTAGAGGCTTGCCTCGGTCAATCCCTAGAGAGACATTCAAGTCTTTTGAACACTGTTGTTAGATAAGAGTGTGTATCCCAATGGGATAGAGGCAAAATCCAAATGATAAATGATTGAAAACATAATAGATATCACCTTGAAGTGTAGATCTCATGGAAGGAAGATGCTCTTCATGCGATGAGGAGATGGAGTCAAATCTGCAATTAAAAACATAATAACAACAAAGTACTGCTCTGCAATGAATGCCTTGAATCAAAGTCACAAGTTCACAATGTTCATCTAATTTCCATCTTGTTTGCAAATAAAACCTAAACATGTTTATATATGCAACTACAAAGATTCCTGCTAAGAATTTCATAATTCAAAATTGAGATTTCGGCATATGACCTAAATAATGGTCATTAAACTGACATAAAAGTTTAGGGTAGACCCAAAATAGGGTAGGACTAGGGTGCTACTGCACAAGTCCAACCCCTTATTTTTGTTCATGGAAAATAGCACCACCTAGGTCCTCTTTGCCATAAGACTTCAGGGTTTTCTCATCGGGAGTCAAAATTAACATGCAAAATGCTCTAAATGCATTCTAAGGACCCATGAGTTAAACCTTAAGAGGAAAAAGCCCCCAAGGGGACATTTTTTGACATAACATGTGTATACTAGTTTACTATACAATGGGACATCTTATGTTTATATGTTTGTATTTGTGTATCTAGTTTAGAAAAAAAAGGAATTACTATAATGGCTAAAACAACATGGTACTACAAGTTCTCTACATAGTTACTTGTAGTAGCATGTTGATTTAGCATTCTGTTCATGTAATGTTGTTTGTTTCAAGCAACAGTTAATTATAACTTCATTAAATTGATTCAATCATCCATGTTAATGTAGTTTGATTCAAGAAACAAGGAAACAAAACATTAAAAAGTTGTCTACAATAGTCAACAATAAGAATGAAAAGAACCTAAAACAACTAGGAAAAAAGTTAAAGCCTAGTGGATTAGTGCCAAAGTAATAAAGTCTTATAAGGCTTTACCTGAATTGAGTGCTCTCAATGCAAGGTGCTCTAGAAACCATTGACCATGGTCGTATGCCTACAAACATAGAAATCATAATCCGGGCAGTAACGAACATACATCAATTTATCCCAATAAATTTAAGCATTGCATATACATTTATGTAAAGACATTTACATAACCAAATAAATTAAATAGAACTGCAAGTTCATCTATCTAAAGACATTTAGAAACAATGTAAATAACTCAAGTAATGGCTATCAAAGAAAATTATCCCAATAGTGGTGGTCTGTTGACAAACACAATTTCATATTACAATTCCACAATTAATGGTATATAAGTATTATGCAATTGTGTTGAGAAACACAACAGAAATAAGAATATGTAAACTGCCATCTTTATTGCAAACATAATCTGCAAACTACTTTATAAATCAGATTGAGGCATTTAAATTTTATAATGACACAAAAAGGTGAATGCATTTTTCTATTTATATTATATATCACATGTACGTGTGTGTGTGTGTATATATATATATATATATATCAGATCGAGACATTACTGTAATCTAACACCAATAGGTAAATATATTGTAAGTCATATTGTAAGTACATAGATAAGATTGTAAATATAAATCACATTGAGGCAAATTTAAATTTAAATCTCACACCAAAAGGGAAATGCATTGTTCCTTTAGGTATTCATATTATCCTTTTACATTTAAATCCATTCATAATATATGTTTATTAGTCTAAGCATATATTCATTTGTCCATCATTATCCTTTTGCTTTTAAATCCTTTCATAATATATATTTATTAATTTGAGCATATATTCATTTGTCCATCCATACATCCATTTAGTTCATTAATAGTTGGTTAATTAATTCACACCATCAGTCCATCATATAATGTACATGTATATATTATAGATATATATAGAGAGAAAGATATGCGTACATATATACATGTGTAATACATATACAATACATATATATGTATTGGTGGTGCCTGCATAAACATTTAGGTTTCAAGCATTTAAATATGCGGGCACCTTCCCTAAATCCAAAAAATTCTAACTCTTTTAGCCTCTGCAGTAGACAAAAATGCAAAAAATCTACTCTATGAAAGTCACTTTGTATATACAAAGAGGTTTGTATATACATGCAGGTCAAAATGTGCATTGGCGGGTCAGAGAACTCTATCGCCCTTTGAAAAAATCATTTAGATGCATTTTTGAATGCATATCAGGCTTAGAATGTGCATATACAAAGGGGGAATCTTTCGCAGATTCTCAAGAATATTCCTGCTTTGTATATCAGGTTGCATATAGATATGCATTGAAAAATATACAAGGGCGCAGATGCATTTGCTATAGTGGTGAGGGGGTGATACATGTAGTGGGGTCCGCAGATATGCAAAGATCTTTGTATCTCTGACATATAATGTAAAATATGCATTCCTCGCATATTCTCTGAAGATTCCCTATTTGTATGTTAGGGAGGTTTGTATGTTTGCCTTTGTATTTTCAACATACAAACAAAATATACATTCGCTGGATATGCAAGCGGCACATATAAGAGGGAATATATTTTGCATATTCCAGGACAGATTCCCTGTTTGCATGCGAAGGTAAATGTATATTCAGTGATATACATTGATAATGTACAAAGGCAGAGATGCATTTGATGGGGCCCGCCACTTGTATAAAGTGATTGTATGTTCGAACATACAATGAAAGTGCAATCCAAAGATGCAAAGCAGACCCAAAGTTATTTTTAATTTGTTCTATAGCAGTAGTGGCGTCTGCGGCTTGTACATTGCATCTGTATATGCGATGTGCAATGAAATGTGCAAAGAAGAGAGAAAATCGGTCAGGCCCACCAGTTGTATACAATGGCAGTTGTATGTATGCCAACATACATTCAAAATATACAAGTGAAGAAAGATGCAATCCAGACCCGAATAGAATTCCAAGATGCTTCATACAAGTTTGGGGTCTGCAGCATGTATATTGGGCGTTTGTATATGCCGCTATACATTGCATCGATACAAATAGAGGATACAAGATGGATTTCAAAGCAACTTTAGCATGCTTCATGAAAGTTTGAAATCTGTGCCTTGTATGTATAAGGTGAATGTATATGCAAATATACATTGCGATATGCAAGGAAAAACATACAACCCGGACACGGAGGAGAAATCAAATGTAGCGAATAAAGATTTGAGGTCCGGCTTGCATATCAGGTGAATGTATATGCATTTGATCATGCATATACAAGGGCGAAATGGCAAAATGGAGAAGGCAAAAAGTCAGCGATAGGAACATGGAGTGCCTATGTGGCATGTAATCGTTGGTTGGTGACTTTTCGACATTTTTTGGGAGTCGTTGATCCTGGTGATGGGAGATGATCAACGACCATGTTTTAAACTCGCAGCGAAGGTTTTTCTTGTGCATGTGCAGCTATTTTTAGGCGAGAAACTTAAGATGTATCCACTACTGCATCTTGCGGGTAGCTGAATCATTAATGGCGAAATGCAGAGGCGACGTTGGATAGAATGACAAGCCAACTACCCGATTGAAGAAGAAAATCCTCAGGTGGCGACGTGGGGCTCGAGTTCAACCACTCCCAGCCTTTCTTTCTGCCTGCTGCATTAATTATTTTAAGTGCCAATCTGAAGATGCATTATATCTGGCAGATTTTTGACTTGCCTTGCAATTAATTTTACTGGGTACACAGTCTTGGTATAAAAGCCAAACTATGTTACTCATTGTTGTTGTTGAAGACTTGGGCAATTTTTTGTGTGAATAACAAAATACAGAGCATTTCCTGTTTGTTGTAGCTCTGTGGAGTTTATGAGTTGCATCTAAAGTGTATCTTGCACATATATTTAGTTTCTTGTCATTGTATATGAAAAATGCGTTATTGCATGTGTTTATCTGTCTGTCTCCACTTGTTGTATACATTTTCTTCTTTTGAATCTGGTTGCTAAGGGTTTCTCAGATTCTAGGGTATAGTCTTGTTGTACCACATGCTTAATCTGTAACTTCCATTCAAGGAGTGGATTAAAGTATTTTAGGTTAAGTATGGAGAAGATTGTATGTCAACTGGGATATTTGTAAGTAGAGATAGTTAAATACTCATCCTTGGGTGGCGTTTGTAAGGTAAATACCAGTCCTAACTCCTTGAAACTTGGATGCTAGTTGCAATCCATTCTCTTGTATACGTCTAGTTGACTCCTTGCCCTGAGATAGGCACTGGTATGTTTCTTGTGTAGTAGTTATGATCCAAAACCCCTGTCTTGCATCCAAACCATCAAATCATCCATTCATATTTCTAACCTATTAGTTGTAGGATTAGGATTAGGAACCCCCTGCATGCTCTCATACCTGACCAGACAAATATGTCCAAGAATGTTGCTGACCTTGTGATTTATCACACAAATCTTGGTCCACACATGAGAGTATTCTTCCTATTATCATAAAGCTAAATGTTTATGTAATTGGGTAAGTCAAAGTGTCAAATATTTAGCTATAGGGATACCCCCCTTGGTGCGGCAGAACCAGAAGTGAAGGGGAGGTAGCTCACGCAACCTCCTGTATTCGTTGGCTGAATCTGCCTGTGCATTGGAACTGGCAAACCCTCTACTAATTCAGAATAAAATACCAACATGTATAACATAATAGTACATGTATAATACATATATAATACTTGTATAATACATATAAATACATGTATACATATATACCATTATACATATGGATAATACATTTACACACTTGGTAGAAATCAGTACCACACCCAATTAAATCAGATTGATAAAAAATGCATTGTTCAATTTATATTATAGATTGATTGTTGACATACATATACATATATTACATATAAATATATGTTATAATGTACATGTATATACATATAATATATGTATATAGATATAGATATACATATACATATACATATAGATATACATGTATATACATACATATACATATAGATGTATACATGTAGATATACATATACATGTATACATATAGATATACATACACATATACGTGAATACATTAAATCATATCAAGGAATTTAAACTTTATATTCATAGGAAAAGGTAAATGCATTGTGCAATTTATATTACCTATTTACATACGTGTACATTTACATTCACTTAACCAAAGAAATTAAATAGTCACATATGCAATTATAAAATAAGATTGTATATAATCTGAGTACGGGCCATTAGAGAAAAATATCCCAATAGCAGTAGTGTGTTAACAAACACAAATGCATAGTAGAATTCAACAATAGAAAACATATGCCCGGTAGTAATCTGGGTAGTAATGAAAAAACATCAAATTATCCAAATAAATTCAAGCACTACATGTACATCCATCTTAAGAAATTCACATAACAGAAAAAAATGTAATACAATCTATGTGCAATGATAAAACTATATATTGCACACATATATAGTTATACATATACATATATGTATACATATAAAATATATACATGTATACATATATATGTATATATAATATATAACATATACAATGGGGACTTAAATCATATCCACTCCTCCACTAAATAAGTTATATAGTTGATCCTACGTAGGGTCCCTTAAAAAAGATTAATTAACACCCCACCTTAAATCAAGTTGGTGGGGCCTTCAATCATATCGACCCCTTGCCCTATACACATCTGCACCTTCTGATTTAATATTGATACCTTTTTTATATGGGAAGCACATCGAAAGGTGAATGCAGTGGTACAAACAACAAACACATGTTCCATTTTAATTTCTTTCACATCCGAATACATACCGATATGTAATACATTGTTGCACACATATATAGAAATGCATATATAATATATACATGTATTCATATATATGTATGTATATATATTATATATTATATATTATATTATATGTATCCATTTTCGATGGTGCATTATCAAAGTTTTAGGTTTTTATCATTTTGTGGTCTAGGTTATCATAGACCCCCAAAAATGCATACAATCAATTTTTTACCATTTTTTGAAGGCTGATTGAACATACAAACTGTCCTGTATGCCCGAATGTACATTTGAACCTACATGTATATACAAATGGCCTTGTATATACAAAGATACATGCATACAACTATTTTTTTGCACTTTTAAACTGTAAAGGCCGAAAGACTTAGAATTTTTTAGATTTTTCATGAAAGGTGCCTGCGAATGAAAGTTTGAAACCTGAGTGTTTGTGTAGGGACCAACAAAAGGCTGGAACGTGGCCTACAAAATTCTTCTTCTTGTAGATAACATTTGCAATGCTCCTTCAATAAATTGATGTTAACATTGTCTACGCTTCATAATCTTCCTCTTATAATTGATTCAAATTTTAAAAAGGAATGCATTGAAATTGGTTGTTGAGCTCAAATATGAATAAATGCATAGAAGCTATTGTATTCAATGATATGATATGCATAATTAAATTGGGTTGCTGAGTTTGAATTTGATCAAATGCGTGGAAGCTATTGTATTCAATGATAAGATTTTGAAAACTAACAGATTTTCTAATGATTCTATAATAAAATTGATTTAATTTAATTTTTTATTTTATTTCTAGTTTGGGAGCCTTACACTATTTTCTGTTTGTGCATAATTTTTCTGGTTGGGGAGCCTTATAGGATTTTGTATTGTAATAAACATGATGAATGCATAATTTTTACTTAATTTTATGAATCTAGCTCGGGAGCCTAACGTCATTGAGTTTTTGTGTAGGAAATTTTAGGAAGTCTAGAAGTTTACAATAATGCATATATATATATATTAGGTTTTATAATTAGGTTTTCATTTTCTACATGTGTGTGTGTGTTTCTATCTATATATATATTAGAATATATATATATATATATATATATATATATATATTAGAATATATATATATATATTAGAATATATATATATATATACATAGATATTTATACACACACAAACACACATGTAGAAAATGAAAACCTAATTATAAAACAATATATTCAAGTGTACAACGAAAGAATCCCAATTGAAGGGTTGTTTCAAACAAATGAGGCAAGAATCCCACTGAAAAAATGATTGCTTAGACAATGCCATAGGAATCAAAATATTCGAATGAAACTAGTACTAAAATCATTTAGAAAAATGATGTTTTCATTACTTGCATGGAGGACGGTGGCCGCCGATATGAAGCAAACCACAAAATTAGGAAACCCCCAAAAGTTGAGTATGCACATTCGAAAAGGAATTCAAAACCCTCAATATACAAAATGAAAATGGAACCCTTAATATATTATGTAAATTGAAACCCTCAATATATTATATAAAATGAAACCTTCAATATATTATATAAAAAACATAGGAAACCATTTTTAAATATTTAATGTAACCCTATTTAAAAAATAATATATTCAACTATATAGAGAGAAATCCTGAATCATGGGTTGTCTTAGTCGAAACTGGGAAGAATCTGACTGTAAAATTATTACGGAGACAAAGCCGTAGGATTGAAAAGATTCGAAACCCTGATATGATGATACCCTTAACCCTAATATGATTTGAAAAGATGGGAAATAATGAAAGCATACCATGATATGACGAAACCCTTAACCATTGGCAATGCACCCTCAAAAATATATACCCTTAAAAATATACGAGCCCATTTGTATGTATAAAATAAAACCCTCATTATATAACAATATATTCTTGTGTACAGTGAAATAATCATAGCACAAGGGTTGCCTCAGAAAAAAAAGGCAAAAATTTGAATGTAAAATGATTGCATACAAAATGTGGTAGGAATGAAAGATTTGAATGATAACAATACTCAAATCACGGGTTGTATGAGACAAACATGAAGGAAAATGACTATATAATGATTGCATAGACAACACTGTATGAAACCAAAAGATTGGAATGGAAGTAGTATTGAAATCACAAGGAGAAATGATGTAGGTATTCATTCCCTACATGGAGAATGACCATGGAGGAGGATGACAACTGGCAGGTGAAAACAAAGAAACCCACAGACGATCGCCATGCACCATGGAGAATATTCGAGAAAATGATTAGGTTTTCCATGTATTATTCAATATATATTTGGACATCAAATGAAATAAAATGGAACACATTGTGTTTTTCATTTGCACCATCATATTCACCTTTTGATGTGCTTTTGAAATAAAAAGGTGTCATATATTTTATCGTAGGGTGTAGTTGTGTATAGGGCAAGCGGTGGGTATGTTTGAAGGCCTTGCCAACTTGATTGAAGTTAGGGTGTCAATTAATTTTTTTTAAGATACCCTAGAAGTAAAATAGGGACCAAGTGTATAACTTATTTATTGGAGGGGTGGTGTTTTTTTGGCAGTGATGGTGAGCGAGTACTGGCACATCCTTGTGCTTGTATGGGGTGACATGTTAAAATCACACATTTTCAACCCATGTGCACAAAACATGTCATAGAGTGATATGTATAAGTGCGCACAAGCTGAAAGAATATATTTAAGTTGTTTAGTCACATACAAAGAAATCCCAAAAAAATCGTCGAATTTCGATATGTCTAGGTATGAGCTTGACGTATGTGAAGTTAGGGTGGGCGGTGAAAGAAATAGCTGTCAGTGTTCCTTAGTCTGCCCGTCTTTCATCACATACCATCAAGAAGACTACAATCTACTTTTAATGCACACTACCTAAATAACTTTTTGGATTAGCAAACATGAACACCTCCTGTCACACGGTTAATTTGGGAATACGATGGAAATGAGGAAACTGATACAAAATGATGGTTTATAAATTTGAGGAATAAATTTGGGAGTAAATAAGATCTAAAAGTTATATAATGAAGTGTTGGCACTGAATGAGATTTTCAAAAACCTTGAAGTATAAAGTAGGGATACAATTTAAGTATATTACACTACTAAAAATAATAATGTGTTGGATTGATTCAACACTGATGAATCAAGATTGAGAATATCAAGCAAGCATGCAAAGGACCTAGGATGATGTGCTTTGATATAATGCTCTTATAATGTTCTTATAATGCTCTCATAAATGATTTATCAATAAACCTAACATCTTTGTTGATAATTCTTAGATTAA
Organism: Cunninghamia lanceolata; assembly: GCA_027924645.1. Taxonomy (NCBI): domain Eukaryota; kingdom Viridiplantae; phylum Streptophyta; class Pinopsida; order Cupressales; family Cupressaceae; genus Cunninghamia; species Cunninghamia lanceolata. The sequence goes on along the minus strand of BSBN01000241.1, from coordinate 11,152,420 downwards.
TTTCAAATGAATGAGTGAATGCATTTCAATAGATCAACATAATACACAAATCAACACAAACGTGTGTCAAGTCATTGGATAAAAATTAGTGAAATGGTTGACAAGGTGTATTTTTGAGTTTTGAGATCTATGACTATAGAAGTGAACTGGGTGATGTTTAACCCATGATCTAACCCGAATTGATGAATAGGGGATTTAGGGATCAGGTATAAAATTTTGGGAATCAATGATAATGGGACCATGAAATGGTAATGTCACAAGCCAAACTCTATGGTTTGCTCAAGTGAAGATCTCATGTTTTGGAAATTGGTTGTCATTTTCCCAAGTTCACCTACATGGGTGCAAACCTGATCTCTGTGAGTAGCGTTTTGAACTATTTACTTGAACTGTAACTGATAGATCTAAATTGATAGAAAATGGATTGTTGAAACTTTTTCACCACAATTTCTAATGCCTAATTGTTCATGAGGACTAGTGGAGTCTACAAACATCTATTGGGAATTTGCTAAATCCTGGGGATAATGTTCTTCTTAGTCAAACCCCTAGTTGGATTGATTAAAAAATGATGAACCAAGATCAAGGATGACAAGCAAGCATGCAATGTACCTAGTGTACTCTTATAATGCTATTAGAATGCTCCCATTACTACTTTATCAATAACCCTATCACACTCCTTCATAACTCCTATATTATTTTGAAATGAGTTTGATTGAATATCTTTAAATAAGCATAACACACAAATCAAAACAAGTTTGCATTAGGTGCCTTACAAGACTTACTAAAATAGTTGGCAATATTTAAATTTGAAAGTTAAAATTTAGAAGTTGACGGTTTAAATTTGCAATTATAGAAGTGGCCTAGGTGAAATCTAAACCTACAATTTGACTCAAAATATAATAATATCATGAACCTAATTTATATGAGAACATATCACTTATAATCTAGTTATTACATTTCAAACACCCTAATCAAAATAAATCCAAAACATAAAGTAAAAGAATAAGAATGTGCAATTTTCACCCTTACACATTTATTCTCATACATTAAAAATCTGAAAATAAATAAATTTTATATTTGTTTTAAGATGTAATGTTCTCATTTGTAAAAATATACTTTTATATCCAAAAAAACTAAATTATATATTGTTTGTTGTATACTATTGAATGCAAGAAAGTCCCTGAGAATTTTAAGGTCTCGGTGTAGATTCAGTGCATAGAGTTTGGAGTGCATGTATACCATCCAGTACACCAATTATTTGATCTTCTTTGGGGAATTTCAAAGCAGGAACCCAAATAGTTCACCTCTAGTAGATGTTTGGAAGTCTATAATCTCTACGATTGTCAATGTTGAATGGCACCTGTCCTGCTATTCTTGTTTCTATGTATAGTTTTTGGTTTATATTAAACTTGATCATCTATTACGCAAATTTCTTTAATATTTTGAATATTTCCATATTTTTGTTAACCCTGTTATGAGGTTATGAGCAATAGAAATAGCTGGCGGGTCAGGTGACGATCTACTTGTCATTGGAAACAAGTAGAATCTACTTTTCATTCGCACTACAAAACTCTTGTCAAACACACTCACCTTCTTCACACAGTCCAATTTGGGAATGCCATGGAGATTAGGAAACCCATAGGAAATGATGGTATAGAAATTTGGACGGAAGTAAATTAGATCTGAAAGTCATATGTGAAGTGTTGATATTGGTATTGACATTGATTGAGAATTTAATAATCTTTGGAGTGTCAAGTATACACAAATCAAGAGTTATTATATTATAGTGTCAAAAACTTTTCAAAATAGATCCACAATCAAAGTAAATTAAATTTGGAAAGCACAAAGAAAAATATAAAAGTGATGGTACTCTGATTTGAATAGCACACTGGAAGAATTCAAAACAAGAGAGAAGAGGAGAAACCTCACATAAACAGATGTAGATGGAGAATCCAATTTTCAATTATCAATAGGCCCACAATCAAAGTAAATTAGATTAGGAAAACACAAATAAAAATATAAAAGCAATGGTATTTTGATTTGAATAGCACATTAAAAGAATTCAAAACAAGTTAGAAAAGGAGAAACATGACATAGACAGATGTAGATGAAGAATCTATTTTTCAATTATCAATAGACCCACAATCAAAGTAAATTAGATTAGGAAAACACAAATAAAAATAGAAAAGAGATGGTACTTTGGTTTGAATAGCACAATAAAAGAATTCAAAACAAGAGAGAAGAGAAGAAACATGACATAGACAGATGCAGATGGAGAATCTATTTTTTAATGAAATAGATTTATATATTATTTAAAAGAAAATAAATATATTTTGTTTTAAAAAATAAATGAAATGGGCTATTTTTCCAAAGCCACATAAATTTAATGAGCAATTAATAAGGAAATAGTCAATCATAGGATGATAAAGTCATTATATTATAATATCATTAAAAAAGACTAACAGGGTGGTTCCATGCAGCTACTTATCAAGGTTTGTTGCTTAAACTTTACTAGCACCAATGGTCCAATATAAAATTTGAATTAAGCAGAGAGGATAATTTGGAATCTTCTCTTCTTATGGTGGATTTTTTATGGTTTAGGGATTAAAAATAAGCCATGAAAAATATTGGGGGCTGAAATTATGTAACTATTGCATAATAAAAAATATGCCACATGGTTGCACATATTTCCTTCCCTTCTTTTTTACATTTCCCTCTAGATTTCACTTATAAAAATTCTCTTGTTAAAAAAAATAAACACACATTTTCCATTCATTAACAACTATTTTAAATAAGTAGAAAAATAAAAAAATTCATGGGACCACTAGCTCCACAAAAGGTTTTGGTGCAATCACAGTTAGGAGGGTCCATAAAGTGAACTATCAAGACCGTGTAATAGGAGTAAACACAACGGAAGCAACTCAAATATAGAATGCAAATGCAGATTCAGATACTCAATATATCATAGATTCAAAATGCATAGATGTTGACAACATGCAGGCTTACAATTTAGGGCTCACAGACCTGATTATCCAATTACAACATATGCGTAAGATATGGATTTGAAGTGCTTTATAGAAGAAATCTAACCTCCAAACTATCTATCACTGATTAGCTACCTTTCTATGCATCTATTACATGGTTATATATCATCTCCAGATCACAAGAATCCTCTGCATTGGCCAAGAAAGATTACAAACTCTAATGAAATAGATGTAACTTGTAGCAACAACTAGGTCGGCTTAGAACATATGGAACTCCTCCACAAGTGAATGAATCAAGGTGTGAATCTCAGTGAAGGTTGCCCATGTCTCAAAATACCTGTAATGATGTTTCATTTAGCTCCGCAAGTCACAGAAGTTTCGTAAGCCTTCTCCTTCAGCTGATTGTCTAAGACTATCTGAATGCTTTGTGTTGAGGAAAGAGTTGATCTTCTGATAGAGATATCTTTCTGGAAACTAATCCAAATGAGCTAAATTTTGGATATGATGTGCATGATAATTTCTAGAAGCTGAATCTTGCTCTGTAAGCTCTAAAATGTAAATGCGGCAAAATGTAGTACAAAATGTTGAAACAGCTACTGACTGAACTGAACTAGCATAAACTAGAAAATGAGACAAACAAAGAAAGAATGTAAATATTTTTGGTTGATGCAAGATTGCTTTGCAACCTGGGATGCTCCTACATCAGACACCTGGGGTTCTTGAAAAAAGTGAGTCCCTCACTTTGCTGGGGCTAGAGGAAAACCAAGATGGTCCACCTCAGCCTGAGAAATCTAAGTTGATTCTTCTTCCAGTCTGCCTTTCGACTTTACCTAATTTTCTTTGTATTGCTTGCCTCTGTTACTGTATGCAACTCTGCTATCCAAGATATCTTCAATATGCTCTGGTGTTTGTTGTGGTAACTATTTCTTTAAGTCTTCTTCAATGTTCTTACTGAAGTCTCCTTCATGATATTGATATAAGTTTACAATGTTGAAAATAGGTGACATGCCCAATGCCTCTAGTAACTCTACTTCATATGCATTTCCTGAATCAAACTTTTTAAGTATCCTACATGGTCCAAACTTCTTCATCTTCAATTTGTTATATGTCCTAATTGGAAATCTCTCTTTTCTCAGATACACCATTACTTCATCTCCCACTAAAAATTCCTTTCATCTTCTCTTCTCATTTGCTTGTTCTTTATACTTACTATTCATCTCCTCCAAATGCTTCTTCACTTGATTATGCACTATCTCCATGTGATCTGCTAATTTTTTTGCTTATGCACTTCTCTTGTTCCCCATAGTAATATTTCTCAACTCTGCCACTCCTCTAGGGTTTACTCTGGTTACAATCTCAAATGGTGTCTTGTTTGTGCTTCTATTCACTGAATTATTGTATGCAAAATCAACTTGTGATAGAATCAAATCCCAATCCTCTGTCTTCTCTCCAAGCAAACATCTCAACAAGTTACCCAAACTCCTATTTACTACCTTTGTTTGTCCATCTATCTGTGGATGAAATGTTAAACTAAACCTTAGGTCTATCCTCATCTTCTTCCACAATGTCTTCCAAAAGTATCCAATGAATCTTGTATCTCTGTCTAAAATTATGCTAGATTAGGTAATCCATGCAATCTCACAATCTCTTTGAAAAATAGGTCAGCTACATGCACTGCATCAGTTGTCTTCTTACAAGGTATGAAATGTGCCATCTTTGAAAATCTATCCACCACTATAAATTTATAGAATCATGTCCTCTCTATGTCTTCGGCAATCCCAATATGAAATCTATGCTTATGTGACCTTCCCAAGATCTCTCTGGTACTATCAAAGGTTTATACTATCCAGTATTCTAACTACTCCCTTTTGAAACTTGACAAACTCTACAATTCTACACAAACTTCCTTACATCCTTATATATCAGATGCCAAAAACAATGTTCACTTACCAAAGCCACTATCTTATCAATTCCAAAATGTCATGCTAATCCACCACTATGTTTCTCCTTGATCAAGTTGTCTCTCATTAAACTCCTAGGGATACACAATTGATTTCCTTTGAACAACATATCCTCCTAAATGAAAAAATCTAACCACTTACTTCTATCTGTCACAACAGGTTCCTTACATGCTTTCCAAGGTTCTGCAAAATCAAGATATTCCTCATACATGTGCTTCAACTCTTCAAAAACTAATAATTCAACTCTCATCTCTGTCAACAAATTCCTTCTTCTAATCAATGCATCAGCAACTTTGTTTGACTTTCCACTCCTATGCTTCAATACCAAAGTGTAACTCTGCATGAACTCTACCCATCTCATATGTCTCTGATTCAATTTTCCTCGACTATTCAGATATTGAAAAGTTTGATGATCTGTGAACAACAAAAACTCCTTAGGCAACAAGTAATATCTCCAATTCTTCAAAGTTTGAATTATGACATAGAACTCTTGATCATAAACTAAATATCTTCTCCTTGTATCATTCAAATTCTCACTAAAATATGCTACTGGTATACCTTCTTGACTTAATACTGCTCCTATTGCATTTCCACTTGCATCACAATCCACTTGAAATACCTTATTGAAATATGGTAATGCTAACATTGGTTGTTCTGTCACTTTCTGCTTTAACAATTCAAAACTTTTATTTTCTCCTAATGTCCACTTAAAGTCCTTTTTGTCACCTCTAATTTTCTTTGTCATACAGTTACATATTAAACTAAAATTTGTAAAGAACTTCTGATAGAAACTATCTAATCCATGAAATGATCTAACTTCTCCAATGCTTTCAAGTGTAGGTCATTCAACAATTGCTCTAACTTTCTCAGGGTCCATCTTCAATCCTTCCATGGAAATCACAAAGACCAACTATACCAATTCTTCCTTCATGAAACTACACTTAATGTTTATCAACAATTTCTCTTCTCTTAATCTGTAATACTTGTCTAAGGTGCTGCAAATGTTCTTCCTTTATCTTACTGAAAATCATAATATCATCCAAGTATACAATAACAAACCTACCCAAGAATTTCTTCAAAACTGCATTCATCAATCTCATGAAAGTACTCAGTGCATTTGTCAATCCAAAAGGCATCACTAACCACTCATACAATCCTTCATTTGCGTTGAAAGTAGTCTTCCATTTATATCCTTCTCTGATTTTGATATGATGGTATCCACTCTTCAAGTCTATCTTTGTGAAATAATTTACCCCACTCAAACAATCCATAATGTCATCCATCTTGGGCAATGGGAATCTATACTTAAATGTGATCTTATTGATTGCTCTAAAGTTTGTACACATTCTCCATTCTCCATCCTTCTTCGGTGTTAGCACTGCAAGTATTGCACAAGGGCTCAAACTTTATCTAATCAATCCTTTCCTCAACAACTCTTGTATTTGTCTATTCAGTTCTACATTCTTTGCTGGTGTCATTCAGTGTGATGCTTTGTTAGGCAAACTAGCTCCAAGTATAAGATCCTTGTGATGACTGATACTCCTGATTGGTGGCAATTCTCCAGGTACATTATCTGATATGATATCTTCATACTCTATCAACAATTCAATTATCCCCTCCAATTGTGATTCTTCAGTTTCTATCTTTAGGGTTCCAAGCTTCTTAGGAATCAAAGCATAACACATTCTTATGTCTCAAACCATCCAAAAAATTTCTTCCATCTACTAAATAGATTCTAGTATTCCCACATACTTCACTCCTAGGTTCATCTTCCAAAGGAATCATGGTAATCTGCTTTCCATTTGACACAATAGTGTAATTATTCTTTCATCCATCATGTATAGCTTTTCTATCATACTTCCATGGTCTACTCAACAATATATGACATACATCCATCAGCATAATATCACATAGTACTTCATCATGATAAGATCCAATATGAAATTTCACCAAACATTGTTCACTCACCAATACCTTATGATCATCTTGGACCCATGCTATCTGATATGGCTTAGGGTGTTTCAATCTCTCCAGTTTCAACTTAGTTACCATCTCCTCTAAAACCAAATTATCTGAACTACCATTATTAATTACAATCTTACAACATTTACCTCCTGATTTGCATTTGGTCTAGAACAATCTTTTCCTCTATGGTGGTTCTTCATCTGTCTCTCCTTGAAATAGTTCTCTTCTCGTGACTAATGATTCTCCTTTCTTAGGTTTTCCAACTAAACTAGGTGATCCACCAGGTTCTTCTTCCACAAATTATTCTTCTTGCTTGTACTTTCTTGATGACATTCATATGCTCTATGTCCTTCACTTTCACACTTAAAATAGGTTCCTTTAAATGTTCTCCTATTAGATCCTCTTTCTTCTCTTTTGTATCCTTCACTCCAGTAAGAATTATGATTACCTCTATTGTAGAAAATTTTGCCATTTCTCCAGTATTCAGTATCATCTATGTCTTCCTTCCTGTATGGACTAAGATTGTTCTGCTCCACATATGGTCTTTCTCCTCCAGAAAATGTTCTACCTCTTTGAAATTTACCTCCTCTGCCTCTCTGTCTTTCCTCAAGCCTTTTGTTCAATTTATCTTCAACTTTTAGGCCAAACTGATATGCTTCTTCAATTGTTGTCATCTTCACCAAACTCCGGTAATAATTATGACTACCTATGTTGTAGAAATTTCTATCATTCCTCTAGTATGCGGTATTATCTCTGTCTTCCTTCCTGTATGGATTACTTAGATTGTTTTGCTCCTCATATGGTCTTTCTCCTTTGGAAAATATTTTACCTCTTTGAAATTTATCTCCTCTACCTCTCTGTCTTTTCTCATGCCTTTTGTTCAATTTGTCTTCAACTTTTAGGGAAAACTAATATGCTTCTTCAATTGTTGTCATCTTCACCGAAATCAGTTTTTCTTGAATATTCATCCTTAATCCATTTATGTATCTTGCCACTTTCTCCTTGCTTTCTTCACTATGTCCAATCCTTATTTTCATCCTATGAAATTCCTCAATGTATTCCTTCACAGATTTCTCCTTTTGCCTTAGGTTCTGCAATCTCTTCAATAGTTCCAACTCATAGTCAGCAGGTAGAAACTAATTCTTCAACTTTAGCACCATCCTATCCCACTTTATGATATTTTTTTCCTCTTCTATTTCTATCCAACTGCACTTCTTTCCACCAAATAGCAGCATGTCCTTTCAACTTAGTCTTTGCAAATCTCACCTTCTCCGGATCTTCAATTACCTTGTATTCAAAGTATTCTTCTAGGTCATTTGTCTAATCAATCAACTCCTCTAGATTTAAATTTCTAGTGTAATTCGGTACATCCACTCTAGGTCTCTTTCCAATCTTCAAAATAGCTCTCAACATCTTCAGTTCATCTAATTCTTCTTTTTCTTCTTCTAGGGTTTCTTCATTCTGATCAGTGGATTGAAATTCGTCATCATCATCACTTTCAACATTAGGTCTAGGGTCAAGTCCTCTTCGCCTATTTTCTTCAATAGCATCCAATTGAACTCACATTATTTTCATCATCTCCATCATCTCATCCATTCTTCCAACCATAGTACCAAAAATAGGTATTCTCCTCGGTGGCATCTCTTCCTAGGATTAAGTGTAACTACCTCAAATTCAACGATCTCGCTACAAGGTGACAACTACCTCACAATCAGTGATCGGTTGACCAACACAGGTAGGTTGCCTTAGTTCTGCAATCTATTCATAACAAGATCTTACAGAATGCCTTCACAAATTTCACTCCCAAAGGATTCCAAATTCACTCTGATACCACTTGGTGTTGTCACTGTTAGGAGGGTCCACAGAGTGAACTATCTAGACCATGCAATAGGAGTAAACACAATGGAAGCAACTCATATATAGAATGAAAATGCAAAATCAAATATAAAATGAAAATGCAAATTTAGATACTTAATATATCATAGATTCAAAATGTAGCTATGATAGCAACATATGGGCTTACAATTTAGGGCTCACAAGCCTGATTCTCCAATTACAACATATGCGCAATATATAGATTTGAAGTGCTTTACAAAAGAAATCTAACCTCTAAACTATCTATCACTTATTAACTACCTTCCTATGCATCTATTACATGGTTATATATCATCTCTGGATCAGAAGAATCCTCCACGTTGGCCAAGAAAGATTACAAACTCCAATGAAAGAGATGTAATGTGTAGCAGCAACTAGGTTGGATTAGAACATATGGAAATCCTCCGCAAGTGAATGAATCAAGGTGCGAATCTTAGTAAAGGTCGGCCATGTCTCAAACTAACTATAATGATGTTTCATTTAGCTCTGCAAGTCATGAAAGTGCTCCGCAAGCCTTCTCCTTCAGCTGACTGTCAGAGACTGTCTAAATGCTCTGTGCTGAGAAAATAGTTGATCTTGTGATAGCGATATCTTTCTAGAAATTAATCTAAATGAGCTGAATTTTGGATATGATGTGCATGATGATGTGTAGAAGCTAAATCATGCTTCACAAGCTTTGAAATACAAATGTAGAAAAATGCAGAACAATATGTTGAGACTGCTACTGACTGAACTAAACTAGAATAAACTGGAAAATGAGAGAAACAAACAAAGAATGCAAATATTTTTGGTTGATGCAAGATTGCTTTGCAACCTGGGATGCTCCTGCATCAGGTTCAAAAAAATTTAAGCAGTGGCTACTAAACAAAATAAGTTAAGCAATCCCATAAGACCTTACTCTAAGTAGCTAATGTTATAAAGCCTATATTCAAAGGAAGGTTTTGATAATCTAGGTTACCACAACCTTTGACAGACAAGTTTTTTCCATCTTCAATTTTCTCCCATCTAATTGTTAGTGTATATTTTACATACATGCCTTATTTTTCCTCACATTGGTAAAATACACATGTCATAAGCCTACTTATGTTGGTTTCATGTCAACTTGGAGAGTTCGACACAACTCTCCAATCTATGTGTTGACACTCATTCGACACTTCATGAGTGGAGTGTTGAAGTTGACTCAACCTGCTCACTCATTCTCATCTATTTATACTTGTATTTTTAGCTAATGTAATGTGGTGGATTTGCTGAGTTTTGCATACTATTTCTTTGTTGTGTTGATTTACAATCTTTGTGCTTGTTTTTCATCCTCTTGTTCTTTAGGGAATGCTAGATGGTATCAAAGTGGGAGGAAGACACAACAGGTTGTAAGATTTTAGTCATTTTGTATTGAACTTATTATTTTCTTTGTTCTATGTATTGTTGTTTGGTTTTTCTCTATGTACAGAACATCCACCATTTGAGGTATCATTGTTGGAGGTCAAAAGGCCAAACTAGGGTGCACTGTGGTTCGTGACTGTGCTAGTGTGCAACCATTTCATAGAAGGCAAATAGGACATACTCAAAGACAACAGAAGTCAATGCTAAGGGAGGTGCACACAAGGCTAGCCACGACCCTGTTTAACAAGGGCCACATCCCTATTTTTAAATAGTCATAGGCCTTATTAAAACATTGCATGCCTTATTGAAAGGCTACCGACCTGTATCAAGAAGTCATAGGCTCCATTGGATTCATGAATCCTTCCTGAGACCCATGAACTCCTCCCTAACACCCTTAGTCTCATGCTCATGCAAGTGTCTGGCCTCTAACCTAGGCTCCTAGCTTCACATGTAGAGTGCTCACATAGAGGCTTCACATGCAGAGGATAGTGGAGGGTTTAAAATATTAATTCCCTTCAACCTACGTTGATCTCGCCCTTGGACTAGAACTTATAGAGAACTGATACTAGTGGAGAAAGAAGGGCGATAGGGGGAGTTCCCAAATCAACCCCAATCAACCCTATAGAGGTCAATTTGGCTGAAATCATCCTAGAAGGAGCTAGGAGGCAGCCATTCCCATGCTTCATCTAGACTTCATTGCCATATTTTGTGTCTTTTTGCAATAATTTCTATCCCCCATAAAAATTTTTGACCTAAAATTTTCTCTTCCCATAGGTGCAAAAATATTGGAATTTTTTGCTTTTTGTAAAAAAAATTACATTTTGTACAACTTTTTAGGTATATTGGGAAATTTTTCAGACCTCAATAACTTTTGCTCAGTAACTCATATTCGAGTGTTGTTTTTTTAAAAAGTGGTTTATTTTTTTCCACAAATCCACTAAGCTCGAAACCACACTAATTTCTAAAGTGTCAATTTTTGACCCAAATTAGATGCGTAAATCATATCATCTTTATAAAATGCCAAACTAAGGGGGGATCTAAAATATAATCAAGGTTGGATAATGTGTTGATTTCTATTGTCTAAAGGAATTAACTTATTTTTAATCATGGGATTTGATATCCACTCTTATGTAATCAACCTAAGCAAGGGTAAATATAAGTCCTAGTGTGATGGCATCTTGAAACACCTCAGGTACCATAATCTCATGCCATATCTGTATGGACTTATTCCTTAACCTGGTAAACAATCTGAGAAGGCTAAGTGGTTTAAGCATCATGATCAAATTGTTGGAAATTAATTAGTTTACATATTCCAGATGATGCTTTGTACATGTCATCATGGATATTGAATTTCCACATGCATTATAGATCAAAATTTGGGAATTACATGGAGACTCAAGCATTTATCCCTTCTCGCATGATTATGCTATGATCACAGCACACATCCCTAATCATGGTACAAAAATAAAATGTCTAATTGACATAGGATAAGTCATAACTCCTCCTGTTGTTCCATCAGATTTCAGAGTTGCTTGCTCGAAAGCTTCTAGCACTTCTTTACAACAAGATATCATTCTTCCTAGCATTCTTGATTGGGCCATATTCTACCTAACATTACTTGTCTATTTGTAGAGTCTCGCATTGCTAACATGGAAGCACACATTGAGGAGGACATCAGTCTTCTCTTGGATGATAATTTTGATGAAGATGCATGTTACATCCCTAACTTTGACTATGTTTTACTTTTTACTTTTAAAGTAATTAGTAGATGATTACGCATGATTCAATGATTTCACGTTTAGTAAAAATGTCAGGAAAAATCAATGTTTTCATGACTTATGTTTAGAAAACTATAATTGACATGTGTTTATATGTTGTCAAGATGTTATGATTTCATAAGGATTATGAAATGATTATTGATACACTAATCACAAGTTGGTGATTGCAAGTTGCATTCAGCAAAACAGGTTTTCTCCCTCTGAGAAAGGGAGGGAGAGCATCATTAGAGAGAAGGGAATAGATATAAGGAAAATAATAGTTTGTTGCCATCTTAAGTCTTGTGTTGGTGTAAATAAGTGAACCTAGTTGATTCGGGTAAGTGGTACTAGACCCTTTTGGTGTAAGTTTACTTCTTGATTCGACAAGTTGTCGATGTCATTTAGAATCTTTTTAATGTCTTTTAACATCAACCTAGTTGTTTTAGGGAAATCAACATCATCAACATTGAAAGTTAGTTATTTTTCAACTAATGTCACTTTTCAATGAAAACATCATTCCTTGCGTCATAAACGAGAATATGTTTACGTCTGCAATGACATTATTGGGAAAGAAATTAAGTATGTTTCCTGGCTAAGGTTTTAACGTCGAGATTCTCGTATGTTGTCAATTGAAATGACTCATTTTTATCTTTTACGTGAAGGGGAGAATATCTCAACTTAGTCACATTTTGTACATAAGTTTCCATTACAAACACCTCAGGTACCATAATCTCATGCCATATCTATATGGACTTATTCCTTAACCTGGTAAATAATCTCAAAAGGCTAAGTGGTTTAATCATCATGATCACATTGTTGGAAATTAATTAGGTTACATATTCCATATGATGCTTTGTACATGTCATCATGGATATTGAATTTCCACATGCATTATAGATCAAAATTTGGGAATTAAATGGAGACTCAAGCATTTATCGCTTCTCACATGATCCTGCTATGATCACAACACACATTCCTAATCATGGTACAAAAACAAAATGTCTAGTTGATATAGAAGATTTCATAACTCCTATTGCTCCATCAGATTTTAGAGTTGCTTCTTCGAAAGCTTCTAGAACTTCTTTGCAACAAGATATCAATCTTCCTAGCATTGTTGATTGGGCCATATTTCTACCTAACATTACTTGTCTATTTGTAGAGTCCTGCATTGCTAACATGGAAGCACACATTGAGGAGGACATCAGTCTTTTCTTCGATGATAATTTTGATGAAGCTACATGTTACATCCCTAACTTTGACTATGTTTTACTTTTTACTTTTGAAGTTATTAGTAGATGATTACGCATGATTCAATGATTTCACGTTTAGTAAAAATGTCAGGAAAAATCAATGTTTTCATGAGTTATGTTTAGAAAACTATAATTGACACATGTTTATATGTTGTCAAGATGTTATAATTTCATACGGACCATGAAATGATTATTGATACACTAATCACGAGTTGGTGATTGCGAGTTGCATTCAAGAAAATAGGTTTTTTCCCTCTGAGAAAGGGAGGGAGAGCATAATTGGAGAGAAGGGAATAGATATAAGGAAAAGAATAGTTTGTTTCCATCTTAAGTCTTGTGTTGGTGCAAATAAGTGAACCTAGTTGAGTCGGGTAAGTGGTACTGGACCCTTTTGGTCTAAGTTTACTTCTCGACTCGACAAGTTGTCAATGTCGTTTAGAATCTTTTTAATGTCTTTTAACATCAACCTAGTTGTTTTAGGGAAATTGACATCATCAACGTTGAATGTTAGTCATTTTTCAACTAACGTGACTTTTCAATGAAAACATCATTCCTTGCATCGTAAATGAGAATATGTTTACATCTGCAATGACATTATTGGGAAAGAAATTAAGTATGTTTCCCAGCTAAGGTTTTAACGTTGAGATTCTCGTATGTTGTCAATTGAAATGACTCATTTTTCTCTTTTACGTGAAGTGGGAGAATATCTCGACCTAGTCACATTTGTACATAAGTTTACATTACATTATTAGTATCCTTATTGATTAATATTATTTATGTTTTTAAATTATCTTACGTAATTATCTTGAGTGGTTAGTTTGAGATTGCTAGTGGTCTTATATGATAACCACTTTCTTTAATGAAGAGGTGTCCTCTTATAACCTTTTTGACATTATAGGATAACTTAAAGGATGTAGTTAAGATGAAGAGGAGTGGTATTTAATTACTACATTCCCTTCGAGTTTGCAGACTCTTTACTTGACCATCTTCACCATTTTTTACATGCCTGGCTTCATGGAAGTCAGAATAGGTATGAATATTATGAGAATTAGGTAGGAGGCCACAAGCTATTGCTATTGCTTTTGGTTTAGATAAAAGACTTTTAGATGATAGTACTTGGGATGTTTCTTTTTCAACAATAAGATGGTTATTCACCGGTTTTCAAGAATTCAAAAGAAAGTGAAAGATGGATATCCCTGGCAATACAAAGGGCACTCTGTAATGATAGTAATACGTCTGAATAAGGAAGTAGAAAATGGTTAATATTTTCAATAAAGAAAACTACTTAAACTTTAAGAGAAGAAGGCCTATGTAGTAAAAGATAACTAGAGCGTGGTGTGCATAGCAATTTTGTGAACTGGAAATAGTCCAGACATCTTCAGTATCATATTGTTGAGGCATGCTTAGGTAAGAGTCAAACCTCTTATCTTAGTTTATATGCTTTCTTCTTAGAAGCATGTTGATAGAAAATTGTTGGATAATAGTATTGTATATATATACTACTGTAGGAAGAGTTTAAAAAGTGATATTTATATATGCTTATTATGATGAGAATAAAGTATAAACATTGTTATGTAGATTCATATTATCGATAGGATAATGTCTAACAGAGATTTATATATATGTATTCTCAATCTGAATATACTTAGTTTGACACTGTGTAACATAATATACTTATGTCTATATTTTCTTGCATACCGTAGGGTTGAATGTAAAACAACTCTTTTATGATAGTGATGAACTTGCATGTCATAAGATGATAAGAAATTAGTATTTGTATGCTCATTGGAACACCTTAGTATAAATGATTATTGTGATCATTAAGAAAACACTTTGTTTCTAGGATGTTTAGGGAGAGTTGTTCCCTACATCAATCTTAGATGAAAACACTCATGCATTAATAAGCCAATATTGCATATGTGTAAAAGAGATAGAGAAACCTTGGGCTTTGTTCTTAAGAGGATAGCAACCTGAATTAGACTATCACCTTTTTAGAATCGAACCAAACTTAGTCGAGGTTTAAACTCATTTTGAACCTTTGGTTTAGATATAACTGAGTTGATACTTGTAAATTAACTAACCAAGGTTTGAAAAATTTAAACGACCACGTAGTTAGAAGGAGACTAGAGGTTGATCTTTCTCTTGGGATATTATTATTATTCTTTTCAAAACAAGTTTTTTTTTTTTTCCATCGTGTTGGAATAGGGAAGATAAAACCCTAAGTTTAGATATAACTGAGGTTTAGAGATGAGAAACTCTCAAGTCCCAAAGTTACAATATATTATTACTAGTTTGAGAAGAAGAACTATGTTTATCTTGGAGATGTATTATTGAATTTAGTAGCATCTTTTGTACTCCATTAAGGTACCAATTCAACAAACTTTATGATAGTCTAGAAAGGACTCGTGGTTGATAAAACCATGTCACACGATGACATCTACTTAGCCATGATTTGGTGAGTATTTTAAATGAAAGATGAATAACTTGGATAAACTTTAAAGTTCTAGACAAAACTATATCTCTATGAAAATACTAGACTCTAGAACCAAGAATAGATTTAAACCTTGAAACAAGGATTAGAATATTAGGGAGTCATAGATTCCATGTTGCAATTACAACAAGAGGTTCTTTTCAAAAGACTAAAACCTACAATGTTGATAATTATATTAAGGACCCACACTTTCAAGGAAAGGATTCATTAAGTCTTAAGTAATATCTATGTTGAAGAGTAATTTGGGAGACATAATTGACTACTCCTATGTTTCAAGTTTGCAACTATTAAACAACTCAAGGGTACAGGCATACCAGGGGATGGGAAATTGTAGTTCTTATCATATGTTCAAAAGAACTTATTTTAGTTTCATTTGCAAAAAAGACAATATTAACCCAGTGTGGGGTATTCATGTTATGATCTATTATAAATTGGTTATGTTGGGAGATTCGAATCTCAACTCCACATGATTGGTGTACTTAAGATTATTGATATAGGTTTATTGACATGTATTTGAAGGATGAATATACATATGAGTTTGTACCTTGTCATAATGGAAAGTTAGTAGACTTAAGTAAACCAAAAGGTTGAAAGTATTATGGTATCTTTATGACACAAACCTATTTGAGTTGATATAATGAACTTAGTCAAAAACTAGTTGCAAAAAATGTAAGTGTCCATTAAGGTGTTGTATGGATGAGGTTATACCTCACATACTATGTTTTTACATGCTATGTGAAATGTGAGGTCAAACAATGCCAAGAGGTCCAGGGAAGACAAGAGGTATTTATCCTTTTATTTTGTTATAATTATGTTATTATCTTTGGAAAACAAGGATGTTAGGTATTTCCATGTATTGGGTTAGAGAAGTTAAACCCTAGTATTAAAATAAGAAGGGTTTAGGAAACCTATAATTGTTATGTCAGTTATGACATTGTTTTTATATTTATATATATTGGTCTACAGTGAAAGATCGAGAAAGCATATTGGTCCATAGCGAAAGTTAAACCCTAGAATCAAAACCAGGAGGGTTTAGAAAACTAGTATTCTAATGTCAGATATGACATTATTTATTATCGTCAACAAAGAATAGTCAAGATAACCATAGAGCAAGACAAAAAAATTCTAAGAGGCACTTGTTGATTGTAAATGTTTTTTTTGCTTTCAGACAGTGTTGAAACTTGTTATATTCAATACTAGAGTGTTTAATATTAGAACTAGTGAGTAGAGTGATAGGAGGTCATAGGCCCTAGGGCATTGCAAGTATGCAAGGAGGGACTCTTTGAAAGGTTAGAAATACCTAAATATTTATATTGCAATTATATCCTAGGTTAAGGGTTAGTTCTTAGTCAGATTTACTAGAATGGATTTACAATACAAACAAGTTTATGTCTAGAGATTCTAAGTGATGAATATCAAATTGTAGGATAAGATAGTCTCTAAGTTGAGTTAGAGGTCCATCAATACATGACTATGTTCATTACAAACATCTATGTATGTTAAATCTTTGGCCAAAGTAATGCATCTGTCTCTGCATACATTAGTCAGTTCATAGTGTTCCAGATTTGCATAACTAGCTAGTAGTGTCATACATAGTTAGAGAAGGCTATAGTTGTATGACCGTGTTGATTATGTAGGACACAACACCAGGACTCATATGGCAAACATGTTGGTTCCTTATATCTATATTCTTTGTGAAGGGTAGGGAAACTTTCAATTGGAAGGTGTGTGGGGGACCGTCGGTCTGTGGTTGGAGGTAAAGCACTCGGATGATGCTCTCCCTTTGTAGTAGATGACTCAGTGAGACTTGTGAAGACAAATGCCAATATTCTAGATGTAGTGTACTCCATGTTATGACTTATGATAGTCAAATTTATGAGTTAAAACTATTCTTCATGCCAAGTACAATATGTATTGTAAATGAAAAGTGAAAGGATTTCACTATGATTCTATCTTCGATTATGTTATGATTTCAAGGTTGAAAATTATATATATAAAGCCATACTTTATTTAATGTGATTATGGAAATGATATTTAATTAAAAAAATATCTCACATGTTTACCAAGTTTATTTACATCTTATATATTTTTGAGTTACTTCAATTGATATAAGATGGCATGTTACCTTGCATCTCCATTATCCTCTTTAGATATTCATGCTCTACATTCGTCTACACATGGTTCTAGATTGTCATCATCTTCATCAAAATTAGGCATGAAACTGATTTGATTAAAGCATCCTTAGGCATCGACATGGGGACACCTGAGTATTCTTCAAAGACATCACAATGGGCATCATCATCCTTGGATTGACTTCAACATGATTCAGGATCATACATACATCTTCCAACATGGGAAGATATCCTGCATCTTTAAGTGGTTTCATTTCTTCCCAAGGGAAGGAACATTGTTCTGCATTCATGGATCTACATCTACATCCTTTATCAACTATCCAACCTCACTACAGTAGGACATGTATTATGGGGGGTCTCATAGACCTTCTATCATTTTCTCTCTTATTGGGAGAAATATATATTGTACTTAGTGAAAGAAGTAGTACTTCTTCACTTGTATAAATTTCATGCATCTTTTCTCTCTTTTGGAGGGTAGTTTTTTTTCCATAGGGTTTTCTACCTTTCTCCACTTCACGAGAGATTACTTTGTACATGGGTACCTCACCATACCTAGTAGCGGGGACTCATTTTTTCTTGTACCCACCTTCCACAAGAGCACTTCCATAGAGATATGTTGAGAGCATTTCTGAGTTGAGCTAAGAGCACTTCCACTACTCCTTTAACATCCTTCAACATTTTTTTCCGTATTGTATTGAGATGTGGCACTTGAACACTTCCACTACACCATAAACAAATGCTACATGTGAATCCATAGTTGATTCTTAGAACACTTCCAGACCTTCATCACATCAAAAGATTGATATTAGTTCATTTGCTTAGATACACATTTTAGAGTTGCTTCATAGAAAGCTTCCACATAATCTTCAAAGCAAGACTTCATTGTAGTGACATGGAATGTAATTCTTCACATTTATCTCTTTTGGAGGATAGTTTTTTCCCACATGGTTTTCTACCTTTCTCCACTTCACGAGAGATTACTTTGCACATGGGTACATCACCAGGCCTAGTAGTCGGGACCCATATTTTCTTGTACCCACCTAAGCTATGCTTAAGGGGGGTGTTAGTGAATATTTTACCTATGTCTTATTTTCCATCACATTGGTAAAATGCACATGTTGTAAGCCTACTTATGTGGGTTAGGTGTCAACTTGGATAGTTTGACACAACTCTCCAAGCTACGTGTTGACACTCATTCAACACTTGGTAAGTGGAGTGTTGAAGTCGACTCCTAAGTTGACTCAACCTCCTTACTCATTCTCACCTATTTATACTTGTCTTTTTGGCTAATGTAATGTAGTGGATTTGTTGCATTTTGCAGACAATTTCTTTTTTGTGTTGATTTACAATCTTTGAGCCTCAGTAAATTAGATATGAAAGAAATAGTTGTCGGTGTTCCTCAGTCTGCCTGCCATTCATCACATCTCATCAGGAAGACTACAATATGCTTTTAATGCACACTACCTAAATAAATTTTTGGATTGGCAAACACATGCACCTCTATCATATAGTCTAATTTGGGAATACCATGGAAATGAGGAAATCAATAGGAAATGCTGGTTTACAAATTTGGGAGCAAACTACATTTGAAGTGTTGACATTGAATGAGAATTTCAAAAACTTTGCCATATAAAGTAGGGATACAATTTAAGTATATTACACTGCTAAAAATAATTATGTTGTTGGACTGATTTAACACTAATGAATTAAGATTGAGGACATCAAGCAAGCATGCAAACATCTAGGATGATGTGCTTTGATATTGTAGGGTCTTAGCTAATATTGTTTTTGGATATCTATTTGACATTATATTTTGGTGTGTGTTTGTGTAATGAATTTGATTGATGTTGAACCATGAACATTATTATTATCAGTATTATTATTTTGGATTATGGAATTTATGTATTTAATAGATATTTAATTATTTATCTGAAAATAAACAATAAGTTTAGTTAAACAATTATGAAGTATTGATGATTATGTTGAAAGAAATATTATTATAATAATTAGTTAATGATTAAGATTGTTTTGATTATAAAATATTTTAAATGTACTAATGTTTAATTAAGATGTGTTGTAGGTGAAGTGGCTCAAATACTTATTTCTTATTTAGTATTTTAAAAAAAGGGGTTATGTGGAGATGTATAGTTTTCTTTTATCATGTTATTTTGGTCTTCTTTTATAAAAAAAAGAAATGTGAAGAGTTTTGGAAGAAGTTTTAATAAAAGGGGAGAAAAGTGTGTTATTTGGTATGCTCTTTGGAAAAAGAAAAGTGTTGTAGATTTATGTAATAGATTCTTTCAAGGATTTTGGGAAATACAGGAAAATGTGGCTGAAAATTGTAGGGGCTGATCTTAACTTGGACAACGAAGGTATGGAAGTATTGGTAGTCCTATTTTCTTGCATGAATTGTTGTTTGTGTTGATTTAATGAAAATGTTAATATATTTTTTGTAATGATTTGATATCTGATATTGTGGATTTGGAAAGAAAAATGAATGATCTTGATTGAGAAAAGAGTGGTGGATACCTCTTTGGGGGTGTTTTCATGGTGAATGGTGTTGATAATATGCTTATTTGGGTTTGGTTGCAATGGAGAATGGTATTGACCTGTATTGGGGGTTTGGAGGTTTGGTGTTGGGAGTTGTGTGTTTTATGGGAGTTATTTTTGCTCTATAAGAGCTAATATTGTTATTATTAATGGGAGTTTCTAGGAGCTACTGATTTATGGGACTATTGTTGCTCTATGGGAGCTACTGATTATGAGAGCTATTGTGTGTGTATTGGGAGCTACA
The DNA here is from genome assembly GCA_027924645.1 of Cunninghamia lanceolata. NCBI lineage: Eukaryota > Viridiplantae > Streptophyta > Pinopsida > Cupressales > Cupressaceae > Cunninghamia > Cunninghamia lanceolata. The sequence continues at coordinate 11,131,834 of BSBN01000241.1, read as the reverse complement.
TGTGATAGGGAGCTATAGGAATCAAACCCCCAAGTGGATCCCCCTCTTCTCATTTCTTTCTGGAAAATTATTATTATTTTTGTCAATAAAGATCTTATTTTCTAAATTATGCTCAGGGGTGGATTTGACTCTGTCGATCCTATGGTTGGGAGGAGAGAAATATGGTGGCTTAAAAATTTGTTGTTGCAGACTGTGAAGAAAGTCTTGATATGTGAAGAACTAGTATTGATTATATATATATTTTTAGGAGATTGATAATATTTGTGCAGTTGTAGATTTGTTGATTCTCTTTGTTGAGAGCAAGTAACTAGTAATAATCATATATGTGTGTGTATAAGTATCCCTTATTCTTAATTATGCATAAATCCTTGTAGTTTTATTTTGTATTATGTACTATTCTTTTTAATGTAATGTCGCTAATACAAATTGTATGTTGACTATATAGAAGAGTAAATTTAGTCTGAGCATATTCAGGTTTGATCTAAATAAATTGTCTCTTTCCAGATTCTTAAAATAAGTAATACTATTCTTTCTCTTTGTAGTTTTGAGTCTCAACAGATTACAATCTATTATGTTGTATCAAGAAAAAAGATTTGATTTGAAGGGTGAAACTTTTAGATTTTCTTTTAACATTATTGTTATTGGGTAAAGAACTTGATGTGGGATTAAATAAGGCATTGACAGCAGTACACTGTGTATTATATATATAGTTCCAAGAATTATATAGATATGACATTTTCTCCGTTCAGACAACTATACTTTTCCTTAAAGAAAAATTTAAATATAAATTAGAAAAAACATCATAGAATCAATTTTCTAGATCGTGTAAAAGAAAATATATTTATTTATATCAGGTGAATCTGTATAAGCCGTCGCCACAACACAATAGACATATACCATAATTTATTTAAACGCTGAGAGGCGTTTCTACAGTCACATCAGGGGTGGAGTTGAAGAGCGCAAAGATTCCAAGATTCCGTGTAATTTTATAGGATTCTAATTTTTTTTTAAATATAAGATTCTATGTCTAATAATAATAAATGTGATTGCAATGACAGATGGTATGGTAGTAAGGCCTCTATACATGGACAAGAATGATAGCAAATAAAAAAAGAAATTAAAAAATAGCAAGTTCACAAAACCTTTCATTTTATTAAAAAAATAGCTCAGTAATAATAGTAGTTGTTTTAATTTGAATTTAATTTAATAAAAACAATTATACAATATTAAAGAAAAGATAGCTCAGTAATAATAGTAGTTGTTTTAATTTGAATTTAATTTAATAAAAACAATTATGCGGTTAAGATATAATTTTTAAGAAAATTATTAAGTTATACAATATTAAAGAAAAGTCAAAATAAAAACAATGGCTAAAAATAAAAGAAAGCATGCCAAAACCACATCATAATCCTAACAAAAGGAAAGAAAAATTTATTAAATATAAAAAACAACAAATAAAAATTGATAATTTTTTATAAATAAAAAAAATTAAAAAAGAATAATATATATATAGGAAAACTTTAAAATAAAAAGGGAAACAATAATGGTTAAAAATAAAAGAAAGCATATCAATCAATATGGATTCCTATAATGCAGCCAACTTGACTTAATTATAGTAACTATTGTTTAAAATTGATTTTTTTAAAAGAAATGTAATCATATTGTGTGCTAAATGAAAATTAGGATTTGAAATTACTAAGACTTAAATTTCATGTTAACTTATTTAACTTTTTATTTTAAATTTTTATTGTGAATTTAAGAATTTTTTTTATTTTTTTATTTATTGTTTAATTTTATATAGAATTTTAATTATATTTAAGATATTGGAAATTGCATGTGATAATAGTTTAAAACAAAAAAAAATTGTTTCCTTTGAGGCACAGTTTAAAAAAATCAAATCTGTAGTAAAGCATTTTGTTTTTAAAACAAGAAATAAATATTAATGTTAAATTTTGATTTTGTATTGATCCATTCCTTACAAAAGAAACAAGAGAGATTTCATAATATTGTTATTTGAAGACATACATATTTAAATCCTCTTCTTTTTCCTCTAGTGTGTCACCATGCACATAGCTGTATATATATAAAAACATGTGAATTTATCTTTGTAGACCATTTTTGCATCATGCAACACTTGAAAGCTTCATATCTATGATCTTAACACAAAACAAGATAATTCAAAGGTAGGGTTTCAAAACAAAAAATAATGTAAATTAATAAACACATAAACAAGGAGTGACAAAAAAATATAACTCCGAGAATGGGGTAAGGAGGTGAGAAGAGGGTATTTCAACATTGTTTCATAAGCTTCTCCTCCATTGTGCATGTAGAGATAAATGAAACATAAAAGAAATTGAGAAAAATGAAAAGGAATTGAGTAGGAGATACGTTTTATATGCTTCTTAACTAATTCTATTTTTTTTCCTTAAATTTAGCTTCATATACTTATTCCATGAATTTAGGTTACCAATTTATTTATTTAGTAGTGTTTTTTAGAAAGGTTGCTTTAAATTTTAATTTATTATTTTTAGTGCTATTTTTATTATTTCTTTTTAATAAGTTTTTTTCTTCAAAATTACATTAAGTGAGAAAGTTATTTAATTGTAATTAAATTATTTAAATTAAAATTAAATTAAGTAATTAATTTAGTTGTAGAATAAATATAAGTGGAATCAAATGAGATTATTGGTTTATTTAAATTAATTTAGGAGTGTATTATATTTAAATTAATGTATGCAAATAATTTTAAAAAGGTAATTATTATTTTATTTAATGCAAACAATATTAGGGGTAAGTCACCATTGAGTGCAAATGAAATGAGTATCTAAATTCATTTTGGGTTGATATAATATATTAATTAGTATTTCTTTTTATTAAAATAGAGTAGAGTATGGAATGCACTATTTTAATTAAGGTTAGGGTTAGCCTAAAAATTAGGGTTAACGCTAAAATTAGAGTTAGAAATAGGGTTAGGGTTAGTATTAGAATTAGGGTTAGGGTTAGGGTTAGAGTTAGAATTAGGGTTAGGGTTAGTGTTAGAATTATGCTTATGGTTAGGGTTAAATTAGGGTTAGGGTTACAACTATAATTAGGGTTAATGTTAGAATTAGAGTTAGGGTTAGGGTTACAATTAGGGTTAAGGTTAGTATTAAGGTTAGGGTTAGGGGTTGAATTATGGTCAGGGGTAGGATTAGAGTTAGGGTTAGGGTTAGGGTTAAAATTAAAGCTATGTTTAGGGTTAGAATAAGCTTTAGGGTTAGGGTTAGAATTAGGGTTAGGGTTAGGGTTAGGGTTAGGGTTAGAGTTAGAATTAGGGTTAGGGTCAGAATTATGGTTATGGTTAGGGTTAAATTAGGGTTAGGGTTAGGGTTACGAATATAATTAGGGTTAATGTTAGAATTAGGGTTAGGGTCAAAATTAGAGGTAGGGTTGGAATTGTAGTTATAATGAGGGCTAGGATAGGGGTTAGAATTACAATTACAATTAGGGTTATAGTCAAAATAGGGAGAAAATTAAAATGAGAATTAGGGTCAAAAGTACGATTAGGGTTATAATAAGGATTAAGGTTAGGGTGAGAATTAGGGTTAGGGTTATAACTTAGGTTAGGGTTAGGGTTTGAATTAGAATTAGTGTGAAGGTTAAAATTAGCATTAGGGTTAGAGTTAGGGTTAGGGTTAGGGTTATGATTAGGGTTACAACTATAATTAGGATTAATTTTAGAATTAGAGTTAAGGTTAATGTTACAATTAGGGTTAAGGTTAGGTTTAGGATTTGAATTATAGTCATTGTTAGGGTTAGAGTTAGGGTTAGGGTTAGAGTTAAAATTAGAGCCATGTTAGGGTTACAGTTAAAAATAGGGTGACAATTACAATGAGAATTAGGGTCAAAAGTAGGGTTAGGGTTATAATAAGGATTAGAGTTAGGGTGAGAATTAGGGTTAGGGTTAGAAATAAGGTTAAGGTTAGGGTTAGGGTTTGGGTTTCAATTACGATCAGGATTAGGGTTAACATCAGAGCTATTTTTAGGGTTACAATTAAAAATAGCATGAGAATTAGAATAAGAATTAGGGTCAAAAGTAGGGTTAAGGTTAGAGTTACAGTTAGAATTAGGGTTAGGGTTAGGGTTAGGGTTAGATTTAGAATTAAGGTTACTATTAAAATTAGGGTAAGAATTAGACTTACAATTAGGGTTAGGGATAGAATTCAAGTTAGTGATAGACTTAGGAATAGGAATAGAAATAGAGTAATGGTTAGGGTTAAATTTAGGCTTAGGGTTAGGGTTACAATTAGAATTAGGGTTAGGGTTATGGTTAGAGTTAGAATTAGGGTTATTATTAGAATTAGGGTAAGCACTAGACTTATAATTAGGGTTAGGGATAGAATTTGGGTTAGTGATAGACTTAGGGATAAGAATAGAATTAGAGTAATGGTTAGGGTTAAATTTAGGCTTAGGGTTAGAGTAAGAATTAGGGTTATGACTATAATTAGAATTAATGTTAGAATTAGGGTTAGGGTTAGTATTAGGGTTATGACTATAATTAGGATTAATGTTAGAATTAGAGTTAGGGTTAATGTTACAATCAAGGTTAAGGTGACTATTAGAATTAGGGTTAGGGATAGAATTCGGGTTAGTGATAGACTTAAGGATAAGAATAGAATTAGAGTAATGGTTAGGGTTAAATTTAGGATTAGGGTTAGAGTAAGAATTAGGGTTATGACTATAATTAGAATTAATGTTAGAATTAGGGTTAGGGTTAGAATTAGGGTTACGACTATAATTAGGATTAATGTTAGAATTAGAGTCAGGTTTAATGTTACAATCAAAGTTAAGGTTAGTATTAAGGTTAGGGTTTAGGTTTCAATTATGGTCAGGGTTAGGGTTAGGGTTAGGGTTAGAGTTAAAATTACAGCTATTTTTAGGGTTACAATTAAAAAGAGCATGAGAATTAGAATAAGAATTAGGGTCAAAAGTAGGGTTAGGGTGATAATTAGTGTTAGGGTTAGAATTAAGGTTAGGAGTAGGGTTAGGGTTCAAATTAGTGTTAGAATTAAAATTATGGTTATGGGGTTAGAATTAGGATTAGTGTTAGGGTTAGGGTTAGGGTTAGGTTTAGAATTAGTGATACAGTTATGGTTAGAATTATAGATAGAGTTAGAACTAGGGTTGCATATAGGATTATGATTAGGGTTAGAGTTAGGGTCAAGATTCATGTTAGGATTATAATAGGGTTAGGGTTATTATTATAATTATTAATCTAACCATAATTTTTACCATAACTTTAAGATTACACTCAACATTATTTTATTAGCCTCAAAACCCTCAATCTAACTGCATTTCTAAATCTATCCCTATTTAACATAATTCTAACCATAATTTTGGTTGTAATTCTAATACTAACACTAACCCTAACCCTAATTTTAACCCATAACTCTAATCCTAATATAATATATAATATAATAAAAAATTTTAATTATTAATATAATAATAATAATTTTTATAAATATTATATATAATTATTATATAATATATTATAATAATATATCTAATCTATATTATAATTAATTATAATAATTCTTATAATTATATAATATAGTTAGAATTAGGCTTGCCACTCAGGATGCTACTAGCATACCTATATTTAAAAAATATATCTAAAGTACACTGAGAGATATCCTTCTCGAGGTGCCTATTTTTTAATCAATTTACCACACATAGGTGGAAATAGGCACCTCTAGTAGGATATCTTTCGGCCTACTTTAGATATATTTTTTAAATATAGGTATGCTAGTTATACATCAAATATTTGTTATCAGAAATAAATAATGAATATAAAAATATCATATTGTATTTATGATTTCCATGAGTTATTGTTTTTGAGGTGTGGAAGTCACAACCTCTACGACCTCCCATGATGCTATTGTGGGAGCCGTGGAGCCATGACTCCCACAAGAGTGCAAGTCACCAACTGTGGCATTTATTGCCACAAACTGACCTTAACTATATCTCAAAATGTTATATTTATTATTCTTTTAATGTATGTTATAATATGTATCTCGTTTTGTGATACTATTGCAATCTAATATAAATATATATATTACTTTGGTTCAACGAATATATAGAATCTTTTTATGGAATCGCTAGTTGATTAGTAATTTGATTCTAATCTCTTTAATCCTTCACAATTATATGTAGAATATAATGTTAATCTTCTATAACACAAAAATTAGAAGCCATTGTATAGTATTAACAAACAAAAGCATTTTGTCTATGATAGCTGAAAGTGTTGTATACACCATACTAACGTATGAATAGAAGACTGTGTTATTTTTTAAGACGAATTTATCAAGTGATTATTAAAATCAATTGGTTGTATTTTTTATAATGGATTACTAAGAATTTATTTAGAATGATAAGAAGAGATGTTCATGTCTAATATTGTAACTTGTATTAGATAGACTTTAGTCATCTCAAGTGACTAAGTTGAGGAGCAGAGATATTGTTTTCAAGAAATCTACATTATTTTGTTTTTCCAAGACAAAGTAAATATCTTTATAATAGTTTGATTTGTAATAAAATTCTATGATTTTTAAATTACCAAATTTGGTATTTGTTCTTTATTATTAACTCTTATTTACTTGTCTATATGCATTTTCTTGGTCAGATGCTAGAAGATTGAATTTTCCACAATTATAATTCAAAGATTTGATAATATCTTTGATCAAATTAAGTAATTTACCTAATTATAACTTATTTATTTGATTTAAATTTAGTACAATTAGGTTAATATTGTATTTTTTTTGTAGAGGGCATTACATAGTTATCAGAGCACTAGGTTGCAACACTTGGGAGCTTTGGGGTAAAAGTAATTGTAATATAAACTTGTTCAATTGTGTAAAACATGTCATCCAACCAATCTAGAGAACCAATTGACCATGAACCTCATATTGTTCAAGTCTTGGTGAATGTGATCCAAGAGAGGTTACATGTGCTTAATAATCAAAACTAGCATCACTCTGAAGGACAACATTCTATACCCTGGGAATGTAGTAGAAGTCCTTGCCATAGTAGAGTAGATCATTCAGAGGAAGGAAAATCAGGACATTACTCACCATCTCCTTGTAACACTCAAGTAGAGAGAGAGGTCTCTATGGATATTGAAAATTTAATCCGAAAGTTTCTTCAATTGCAGCCACAACATTTTTATGGATCTACTGATGGATCAGAGGTAGAATCTTGGTTAATTATCCTTTAGAAAATTATCCATTGAAAACATATGGGAGTAATCTTAATGCCAGATTGGCTATTCATCTACTCAAGGATGGTGCGAACACTTGTTGGCGATAGGACGAGAGAAAAAGGCATTTGACTCCTGAGAGTATAAATTGGGAAGTTTTCTTAGATATTTTCAAATAGAGATACATTTGAGACCATTTTCGGCAACAAAAAATTGATGAGTTTCATGATCTTCAACAAAGAGGACTTACCGTAGCAAAAAATGAGAATAAGTTCTTTGAGCTATCTTAGTATGTATTCAGGATGAGAAGATGATGGTAAACCTCTTTATCAGAGGACTTAATCATAACATTACAGGTCTGGTCTGGTTATCTGAGCCTACTACTATGAAACAAGCAATGGAGAAGGCACTTTTTACAGAAGAAATATAGTCGAGACATCATGGTCACCATCGAAATTCATCTCAACATCAGAATCGTAGTCAATCTCACTCTTTTGCTAGGAGTGGAAATAGGTCCAATTATTATCCTTCTAGATCAACACAGTCACAACATAATCAGAAAGCTAAGTCGACTTATGGAGGTTCAGTCAGGTCTTGGCAAGCTCCATCTCAAAGAGGGGATCAGAGAACCTAGTCACAGTTTGTTGGATTAGCTCATCCATAGTAAAGTTCTTGAGGTAATCAGGATAGCACTAGTAGATAAGCTTTTCAATTTCTGACTCCACCGAAGGGTCCTTGTTTTAATTGTGGCAATAAGGGACACTATGCTGAGGATTGTTTTCAGAACAAAGTAGTTTCAGGGGTTCAGTAGTCGACAGCTTTAGAACTTATAGTAGGAGATGTGGGCATATCTCATCGAGTCTTTCCAGCTATTGAAAATCAACAAGCGGATCATCAAGCATCTGTTATAGAGGTTCCCAGAAAAATTGGTAAGGTTACTGTTTCTATTCCTTTTGATTTAGAAGCTACAGATTTTTTTATTTCCTCATCTATAGAGGAGAAGTGTGTGCTAGTGGTTGCTAAGAAAAATGTTAATTGGGATGTGGAATTAGATTTTGGTGCTAGGATGTCAGTTAATTCATTTGTTAGAGATTGCCAATTAGAGCTTAGCTCTTTGTCTACCAAGACAGATTTTAGGGTAATACTCTTGGGGTCATATGACATAATTTTAGGTATGGATTGGATGAATTCTCATGAAGAAAAATTAGATTTCTAACACAATTCTATTGAGTGTATAGATGACTTGGGAAAAAAGGTGATTGTCTTAGGAATTAAAAGACTAGTATCCCTTAGAATGATTTCAGCTATGCATCTCAAGCGGTGCATGAGGAAAGGATGCCAATTCTTTTCTATTTCCATTAGTGACCATTTAGAAGATAAGCCTAATATTTCCTTAGATGACCATCCTAATATTTGCTAGTTTGTTGATATTTTTCCCTCTCATCTTTCTGATATGCCACCTAAAAGGGAGATTGATTTTCACATTGACTTGGTTCGAGGAACATAACCAATTTCTAAGGCTCCTTATAGAATGACCACACAAGAATTACAAGAGCTTCAGTTAGAGTTGGAGGAACTATTAGAAAAAGGTCATATTTGTCCCAGTGTATCTCCATGGGTGCACCTATGATTTTTGTTAAAAAGAAGGATGGAACTCTTTGGCTTTGCATAGATTATAGACAGCTTAACAAGCTCACCATTAAGAATCGTTATCATTTGCCAAGGATAGATGATCTTTTCAACCAGATTCAGGGAGCAAAGATTTTCTCTATGATATATCTTATGTCCAGATATCATCAATTGAAGATTGTTGAAGCTGGCATTCATAAGATAGCATTTCACACAAGATATGGTCATTACGAGTTTACTGTTGTTCCTTTTGGTTTGACTAATGAACCAGCAGTTTTTATGAGTCTGATGAATGGTGTCTTCTGAAATTTTCTGGATCAGTTCATGGTAATCTTTCTAGATGATATACTAACCTATTCTTGCACCGTGGAGGAGCACAAGGAGCATTTGTGATAGGTTTTACAATGTTTAAGGGAAAATCAATTGTATGCAAATATCTCTAAGTGTGAATTTTTCCAAACAGAAATACAGTATCTAGGGCATATTATCTTAGGTGATGGAATATCTGTGGATCCCTCCAAGATTCAGGCTATTTTTGAATGGCATGTTCCTACTAGTGTAGGTAAGGTCAGGAGTTTCATGGGTTTAGTTGTATACTACAGAAGGTTCATGGAAGGATTTTCAAGGATTGCTCATTCGAGGGCCATGTGGTTGCATTTGAGTCTCATAAATTAAGGAACCATGAGCTTAACTACCTAACACATGATTTAGAGCCGGTTGCAGTGGTTCATGCTTTGACCAAATGGTGACATTTTCTTCTTGGGCATAGATTTGAATTGCATTCTGATCATCAGAGTTTGCAGTATATCTTCTCTCAGCCTAATTTGAATGCTCTACAGTGTAGATGGATGGAATTTCTATGTGAGTATGATTTTGAGATTCATTACATTAAGGGGAAAGAGAATGTTGTAGTTGATGCTCTTAGTAGGTGATGACATGATTTTCTTGCTTTGACAATTAAGACAAATCTTACAGGGCATATTCTAGAGTTGTTACCATAGGATGCTCTTTACCATAAGATTATTCAGTTCAAGAGTCCTTTGAAGGACATGTTTGAAGGGTATTCAATTGATGTTGATGGGTTACTTTGTCATCACGGGCCACATATTTATATTCCTTCTTTTGGTGACCTTAGAGGTTTAATTCTAGTTGAAGCTCACAGAGCACCTTATGTAGCTCATCCTAGTGTTAAGAAAATGCATGTAGATCTTCAAGAACTGTACTTCTGGGTAGGAATGTGGAAGGATATTGCAGATCTTGTTGCTCACTGTTTAGAGTGCCAAAGAGTAAAAGTAGAACATCTACATCTAGCTAATCTATTGTACCCTCATGCGATTCTAGAATGGAAATGGGATGTGATTTCTATGGATTTCATTGTGAGATCACCAATGACTGCTTGTCGACATGATGCGATTATGGTGACTATGGATAAGTTAACAAAAGGAGCACATTCTTCTCCAATGATTTCTTCCTATAATGCCACCTTAGTAGCCAGGGTTTTTCTTCATGACATAGTTAAACTTCATGGAGTGCCAAGGAAGATCATCTCAGATAGAGATTCAGTTTTCACCTCATCCTTTTGGACTTCTCTTCAACAAACTTTAGGGACTCAACTCAATTTCAGCAATGACTATCATCTAGAGACAAACAGATAGACTAAGAGAGTGAACCAAGTTTTGGAGGATTTGCTCAGAATGTATGTGATGGATCAACAGTCTCATTGGGAAGACTACTTGTATTTAGTAGTATTTGCATATAATAATAGACATCACTGTTCACTCAGGATGGTAGCTTTTGAGGCCCTCTATTGTAGACCTTGTAGGACTCCTTTGAGTTGGGATCGACTGGAGGGTCAAGTCGCTATTGGACCTGAACTCATTTAAGATATGGAGCAGCAAGTGATCTAGATTTGTGATCAATTGCAGGTAGCTCAAGATCGATAGAAGCAGTATGCCGACACCAAGAGAGTTGATCGTGAGTTCTAGGTTGGGGAGAAAGTATTCTTACGAGTGAGACACTATAAGAGCTCTATCCATTATTGAAAAGGCTCTAAGTTGGCACCCAGTTATGTTGGCCCTTTTGAAGTTCTGGAAAGAATAGGCCTAGTTGCATATTGCTTAGCTTTACCACCCAACTTGTTGCATATCCATAATGTTTTTCATGTATCTTTGCTTAAGAAATATGTACCAGATTCTTCTCATGTATTGGAGTGGGATTCCTTATAGGTGGCACAGGATGGACAACTAATACTGGAACCCATCCACATTTTGGATCAACGAACACTGGCCCTACAAGGATGATAGTTGGATCAGGTCAGGGTCCAATGGGACCCCTATGATGAATCATCTACTACTTGGTAGGATACTATCAGGATGAAATCTTTGTTTCCTTATCTTTTTGATAGCTTCAAGGAGGAAGCCTAGATTCAAGAAGGGGAGAATGTAGGGTCTTAGATAATATTGTTTTTGGATATCTATTTGACATTAAATTTTGGTGTGTGTCTGTGTAATAGATTTGATTGATGTTGAACCATGAACATTATTATTATTTTGGATTATGGAATTTATGTATTTAATAGATATTTAATTATTTATCTGAAAATAAAAAATAAGTTTAGTTAAACGATTATGAAGTATTGATGATTATGTTGAAAGAGGTATTATTATAATAATTAGTTAATGATTAGGATTGTTTTGACTATAAAATATTTTAAATGTACTAATGTTTAATTAAGATCTATTCTAGGTGAAGTGGCTCAAATACTTAAATTTCTTAATTAGTACTTTAAAAGAAGGGTTATGTGGAGATGTATAGTTTTCTTTTATCATGTTATTTTTTTCTTATTTTATAAAAAAAAAGTGAAGAGTTTTGGAAGAAGTTGTAATAAAAGGGGAGAAAAATGAGTTATTTGGCATGCTCTTTGGGAAAAAAAAAGTGTTGTAGATTTATGTAACAGATTATTTCAAGGATTTTGGGCAAATAGAGGGAAATGTGGTTGAAAATTGCAGGGGTTGATTGTAACTTGGACAACAAAGGTATGGAATTGTTTGTAGTCCTATTTTCTTACATAAATTGTTGTTTGTACTAATTTAATAAAAATGTTAAGATATTGTGTGTAATGATTTGATATCTGATATAGTGGATTTGGAAAGAAAAATGAATGATTTTGATTGAGAAAAGAGTGTTGGATACCTCTTTGGGGGTGTTTTCATGGTGAATGGTGTTGATAATATGGTTGTTTGGGTTTGGTTGCAATGGAGGATGGTATTGTTGTATTGGGAGTTTGGACGTTTGGTGTTGGGAATTGTGTGTTTTATGGGAGTTATTGTTGCTCTATGAGAGCTAATATTGTTCTTGTTAATGGGATTTGCTGGGAGCTACTGATTTATCGGAGTTATTGTTGCTCTATAGGAGCTGCTGTGTGTGTGTATTGGGAGCTACATTGAAATAAAGGGAGCTACATGTGATAAGGAGCTACAGGAATCATACCCCCAAAGCGGATCCCCCTCTTCTCATTTCTTTCTAAAAAGTTATTAGTATTTCTTTGAATAAAGATCTTGTTTTCTGAATTATGCTTGGGGGTGGATTTGACTCTGTCGATCCTATAGTTGGGAGGAGAGCAATATGGTGACTTAAAAATTCGTTGTTGCAGACTGTGAAGAAAGTCTTGATATGTAAAGAACCAGTATATATATATATATATATATATATATATATATATGAGAGGAAATCTCTTATTCTTAATTATGCATAAATCCTTGCAGTTTTATTCTATATTCTGTACTATTCTTTTCAATTTGATGCCACTAATACAAATTGTATGCTGACTATATAGAAGAGGAAATTTAGTCTAAGAGTATTCAGGTTTGATGTGAAGAAATTGTCTCTTTCCAGATTCTTAAAACAAGTAATACTATTCTTTCTCTTTGCATTTTTGAGTCTCAACAGATTACAATCTATTCTCTTGAATCAAGAAAAAGATTCGATGCGGAATGTGAAAACGTTCTATCAGATTTTCTTTATTTCACGTTATGGTTATTGGGTAAAGAACTTGCTATGGGATTAAATAAGGCATTGATAGCAGTACATTTTGTATTATATATATTTTCAAGCATTATATAGATATGACATTTTCTCTGTTGAGACAACTATACTTTACCTTACAGAAAAATTTAAATACAAATTAGAAAAAATGTCATAGAATCGATTTCCTAGATTGTGTAAAAGAAAATATATTAATTTATATAGGTGAATCTGTATAAGCCGTCGCCACAACACAATATACATATACCATAATATTATACATCAGAGATTTGTTATCAGAAATAAATAATGAATGACTGTCATTATAAAAATATCAGATTGTATTTATGATTGCCATGAGTTATTATTTTTGAGGCGTGGAAGTCGCGGCCTCCACTGCCTCCCATGACGTTGTCATGGGAGCCACGGCTCCCATAGGAGCGCAAGTCATCAACTGTGGTGTTTATTGCCACAAACCGGCCTTAACTATATCTCAAAACGTTATATTTCTTATTCTTTTAATGTGCATTATAATATGTATATCATTTTGTGATACTATTGCAATCTAATATAAATATATGTATTACTTTAGTTCAGCAAATATATAGAATCTTTTTATGGAATCGCTAGTTGATTAGTAATTCGATTCTAATCTCTTTAATCCTTCACAATTATATGCAGAATATAATGTTAATCTTATGTAACACAAAAATTAGAAACCATTATATAGTATTAACAAACAAACGTGTTTTGTCCATGATAGCTAAAAGTGTTGTATACACCATACTGAGGTATGAATAGAAGACTCTGTTATTTTTAAGATGAATTTATCAGGTGATTATTAAAATTGGTTGTTTTTTTTTATAATTGATTACTATGAATTTGTTTAGAATGATAAGAAGAGATGTTCATGTCTAATTTCACAACTTGTATCAGATAGACATTAATCATCTCAAGCGACTAAGCTGAGGAGCAGAGATATCGTTTTCAAGAAATTTGCATTATTTTGATTTGCCAAGACAAAGTAAATATCTTTATAATAGTTTGATTTGTAATAAAATTCTATGATTTTTAAATTATCAAATTTGGTATTTGTTCTTTATTATTAACTCTTACTTACTTGTGTGTGAATTTTCTTGATCAGTTGCTAGAAGATTGAATTTTCATCAATTATAATTCACATATTTGATAATATCTTTGATCAAAGTAAGTAATTTACCTGATTATAACTTATTTATTTAATTTAAATTTAATACAATTAGGTTAATATTGTATTTTTTTGTAGAGGGATTACAGATATAATGCTCTTATAATGTTCTTATAATGCTCTCATAAATGCTTTATCAATAACCCTAACATACTTGTTTATAACTCTTAGATTAATTTCAAATGAATGAGTGAATGCACTTAAATAGATCAATATAATACACAAATCAACACAAACGTGCGAGAGGTCACTGGACAACACTTAGCAAAATGGTTGACAAGGTGTATTTTTGAGTTTTGAGTTTTTAGATCTATGACTATGAAAGTGACCTGTGTGAAGTTTGAACCCATGATCTAACCCGAATTGACGAATAGGTGGTTTAGGGACCAGGTATAAAATTTTGGGAATCAATGATAATGGGACCATGAAATGGTAATGTCATGAGCTAAATTATATGGTTTGCTCAAATGAAGATCTCATTTTTTGTAGTTGTCTTTTTCCCAAGTTCACCTACATGGGTGTAAACCTGATCTCTTTGAGTTAAGTTTTGAACTGTTCACTTGAACTGTAACTCACAAATCTAAATTGATATAAAATGGATTGTTGAAACTTTTTCACCACAATTTCTAATGCCTAATTGTTCTTGAGGACTACTGGAGTCTACAAACAACTATTGGGAATTTCCTAAATCATGGGGATCATTTTCTCCTTAGTCAAAGTCCTAGTTGGACTGATTCAACAATGATGAACCAAGATCGAGGATGAAAAGAAAGCATGCAGTGTATCTAGGATAATGTACTCTTATAATGCTACTAGAATGCTCCCATTACTGCTTTATCAATAACCCTAACACACTCCTTCATAACTCCTATATTATTTTCAAATGAATTTGAGTGAATATCTTTGAATAGGCATAACACACAAATCAAAACAAGTGTGCATTAGGTCACCTCACAAGACTTACTAAAATAGTTGGCAACATTTAAATTTGAATGTTAAATTTTAGAAGTTGAGGGTTTAAATTTACAACTATAGAAGTGGCCTAGGTCAAATCTAAACCTACAACTTGAACCAAAATATAATAATATCATGAACCTAAGTTATATGAAAACATATCACTTATAATCTAATTATTAGATTTCAAACACCCTAATCAAAACAAATCTAAAACATAAAATAAAAAAATACGAATATGGAATTTTCACCCTTATACATTTATTCTCATACATTAAAAATCCGAAAGTAAATAAATTTTTATCTTTATTTTAAGATGTAATGTTCTCATTTGTAAAAATGTACTTTTTAAATAAAAAAATATATTTTTTGCAAGGTGACCCCTATGTGACAGGAGAATGATTTGACTTTCGGGATGAAATTGCATTCCCTAAATATTGAAGATAAACTTCAAGGCCGCGTGTCTTCAACATGCAAGTATGTTGCATGTTCTATGCTAAAGAATCATGGTCAAGATAAATCTGATGAAGATGTTGAAAAATATAGCCTAGAGTCTGGAACAAAAATGTAGATGAAGATGACCATTTAAAAAGAAGTATTGTTAGATTTCAGTCGCTCTTATGATAACCTTATGTATTGCCAAGCAACATAAGTTCTTTATATGCTACTCCAATGGATTCCTCATGTGACTTTGAAACCAAAATAATTAATCCCAAAACTAATCTTTCCAGTGGGGCTTTAACCCTAGGAGAAGAGCAAGAATAGTATTGAACATGTATTGGTTAAATGCTTATTGGGAAATAGAAATTTTGGAGTTGTGTTTCAGCTTAAAGTGATTGTTGATAGTGTTTGTATTTTCCTAAGTAAAGAGGGTGGATCTTAGTTGGCTATGTAGGTGCAAGAATGGCCTCATATGGATTTGAATGTACCCCAAGCTCTATTTCCATGGAGGGTATATTAGGAGCCTGAAGATTTTTGATATGCCCCTTGGCCCAAAACACTGGTGGGGATGGCTTTGTGACATAAGTGATCTAGGTCTTGATTTAGTTGTTAAGTGAAAGTTCCAGTATTTTAGCAGAGATGAGGATGATTTACATGGCTATGACTATAGTCTTAGTAGAAGATAGTCAGATATATGAATTATGTTTTTGTATAGGTTCATTTAGGTGGTGACTGCCTATTTCATAGGTTTTGCAATACCACAAACTGAGCAAGCAATTTGAATTGTAGATAAAGTTAGAGGAGTTGAAGGGATTATTCAACAATCCAAAGTTGGACTTTTGAACATATCACAAACCTTGTGTTGAAAATTATGTGATCTGCAAACTAATTAGAGTAATCAAGATAGATGGACAAATTTATGCTTTAGGAAGAACTATGAGGGCATGGTATCTCATTAACATCCTAGGCACACCAATTTAATTTGGTGGATTTTGTTGAATATGGTCATTTCTTACATACAGGTGTGGTGCCTGGAATTTTCCATAATAACTTAAAAAATCACAAATGTTCTGTTAGACCAAAATTGGGTTAAAAAGTTGAAGGGCTATAACTTGATTTTAGTGCTTCTGGAAAAAACTTGCCAAAAATCTTAGAAAACACAAATCGACAAGTGTCACAAATGGGGAGAGAGAAAAATTGACAAAGAGGAAACAACACAAGACAAGAAAGAAGACACATCATCAAGTGGCTTTTTTCTTAGAGGACATTATTTCACGCTTACATGTACATGACAAGGATTAAAATCATCATAGGGGTCCTTGCAGAGACTGTGCGTGATTTTTGTGCTTACATATTTGCCCTCTTGGGTACAGTAGTCTACATGAAAGATAGGTACCATTCCTCAACTAGGCCTTACCTGTTGTTGATTTTCCTACAATTGTACCTGCAATAACTAGTATTAGTCTAACATTTGAATATATCAAAATGGATAATGAAAATTGAAATGACAATCTTACCATAGATCGTTCGAGTTCAACTAGTTGTTTACCTTTATTGGGGAGACCTATAGGAATGAATGCACGTAAAACGATGCATGAAAGATGCATAAAAGAAAAAAAACTATCTAATAATGCATAGAAGACATGCTAAGCTAGAGAGGAGAACAATTTTTCCTTTTGTTGCAGATTTTGAAGAGCATATTTGATTTTTAAGGGTTTTTTTTATGTTTTACAATTTTTTTAGGTTTTTTTTATTTTTCTAATTATATGGTTTTTGTGAAGATTTTGCAAAGGTTTGATTTGACACTCCTTGAGGTCTTTGAGAGAACCACATTTATTGAAGGAATCTCTACCCTTGACCCCTTGCATGGGGAAACTTGTGTGCTTGATTACATAGGTTTGTTCTTTTGACTCCATTTGGAGGAGTGAGTTGTGCTCAGACATTGTTTTACATTTTATTGTTACAAGACCTTGTTTGATGAGATCCATACATAGCTTTCATCGACATCTTGTACTTCACTTTCCTGCTTGTGCATATGGTTGGCTAGAGTTTTTATTTTGCTTATGAGAATGCATACCTAGGATGATCACATATGGATGATGCAATTTGTTTTTTTGTCTTTTTCAAAGCATATATATGAATGTAGGTGATGATATGCAAATGCAAGAACATAAAGATGTTGAAATGAAACTTTTACTTCTATGGAATGCCATGAGTTATGAAATTGACTTTATTTCTTTGGAACTCCTTTTTTTAAATTTTGATATGAATGCATTGCGGAACAAACAACATGACTGCTCTTAAGTATGGTTTTCAATCTAGGGGATTGCAAGTTGTCCTGATATAAGAAACCTATTCAAGGCTGTGAGATAGGATTTAGAACTCAAATGTGGAGTGGGAGTGAAAATGGAGTCCTTCTAATTTTAGGTCTTCTAAAGGCTAAACACTGATCCTTATCTAGATAAGACAATCTGACAAGCTTTCAATTTAGGCAAGTAACAATTTTTATTGATGTTCGCTAGACTTAGATCATAGATGGTAAGCAAGGTAGACCTGGGGTAAAGGATAAATAAGAAGGAACAAGGGTCCCTAGATAGAAGATGATCCTAGAGACTACTAGACTCTTGGCTTTGCTTAGCTAGTGTGTATGTGTTCTTTGTACCTTTCTTCTTATTTTCTTTGTTAGAATGTCACCCTTGAGGCTTTGAGCTTAGACTGATCTCCACCAAAGAGTACAAACATTCAGTAATCTTCTCTCTTTCACTCTTTTTTTGTATCTCTCTCCTTTTTTTCTTTTTTCTTTCTATTTTTTTGTATTTTCTAGAATGCCTCACTTGATTTGCTCATTTTTTTTGGATTTTTGACTTTTCAAGAAATGAATGCTTTTGGAATTTTTGATATGCAATAATTTGATCTCTCAATACTCTTATTTTGATCACTCATTTTTTTATTCACTTAGATTTTAGATTACTTCCTTCAGAGTTTTGATCCTCCTAACATTTTTGGCCAGGAAAGATGGGGGGCTGAGCACCACCTCAAGTTGTTGTAATCTATTTGGACTTCTCTTCTACTAGGGCAGAATTGGGAAGGTCTACTTCCAAGCTTCCTTTGAACACTATAGGTTTGAATACTGACTTTGTTTAGACCTAACATCTTGACTCATTAAGACTGGGATCAATGTAAAGCTAAGATCTAGGCTTTGATTATAATCACTAGCAATGAAAAGGGATAATGGCAATTGTGAAAATGAGGAATCTCTAGGTCCTGAAAGGATGACGTATATCTAGACAACCTTAGACTCCTTACTGAAATGAAAATAATACAAGAGCAAGTCATTCACTGTAATGCAAGATGAACATAATGAAACTAAAATGCAAGAAACAAATTCTTTTAGACATTTTGATTTTTATAATTTTTTGTGTTTTTATGTTTTATGATTTTTTTGGTGTTTTGAGATGTTGAACTCTTCTCCTTCCATAATGCACAAGAGGTAGCATTGTTTTTTTTATGTCTTCCTTAACTATGTGTGTAGCTGTCTAATTTGGTCTGAACTTTGCTTGAAAGTCTTTACAACGACACTTGAAGACTTGGTGTAAAAATGTCTTTGTATTTAGTGAGGACTTTCGTGTACTCACATGTTTCATTGTTTGATGATTTGCCCCCTAGCTTTATCGTTTTCTATTCTTGTTGAGTTCTCAGGTTTGTTTTGAAATTTTGAGGGGCAATTGGAGTTGGTGTTGACTCTCCTAGTTTCTGTGTGATCTTTGGTTATTATTCTTTATTCATGATTTCAATCACATGGATATTTTTGTCTAGTTTGATTGGAATGGCTACTAAGTTGAATGGAGCATAAGACTTTGTTGAGTGGGGATCAAAGGGGAATTCTCCTATTGCCCCCTTTTCTATACATTTCGAGGTATTGGCTATGTTTGCAATTTGTTTTTATGTCTCTCATTTTTCAAAAGTGTTGATTTTTGGGTCACTAGTGGTTTCCATGGACTTTCCCTAGCTCTATAAAGGATGAAAGGATCAAGATCTCCTTTGATGATGTGGGTTTGTCCCATGTACGAGGAGTGTAATTATTGAAATAATGTGGAGGGAATAGCCCTCATCCTATGGATCTAAGGTCTTCCTAGGATCATGTTGTAAGTGGTTTCTTCATTGTTGACATAAAATTTAGTTTGGAGGGTTTTGGGAGCCAATGTGATTTGAAGATTGACCTTACCCATGGTTTGAATGTTTGGGTTATCATGAATTCTAAGGATGGAAGTTTGTTTTGTGATTTGAGTTTCATCATAACCCATTCTTTGAAGAAGTGAAAAGGAGACCATGTTGATTGCAGACCCATCATCAATCATTACACGTTTAATGGAAGCATCTTGAACTTGGACTATCAGATGGAGGGGGAGATCACCCTGTTTAGCTAGATGTCATTGTCTGAGGGTAAATTTTCAAAATCAAATGTTGAAGAATACTTTTCACTTGGAGTGTTTTGAAGTAGGTGGCCTAGATCTAAGGCTTTGAGGAAAGCGTTGTTGTGTGTAGGAGAACTCTTGATAAGTTCTATCATGTGAAAAAAATTTTAGTTCTTGGAGGTGTCATCTAGTCATTCAGTGACACAAATTTCTTGATCTTTATCTAATTTCACAAGGCCTAAGGTGTTTTGATCAAAGGTGTTGGGACTGTGTTCTTCATCTTGTGAGAATGTGTCCATGAATGCTTTTTGTTGACATTTTGGGAGGTTTGATATGAAGCGATGGTACCCCCAACATGACTTGATCTCATGCCCCCTTCTCTTGTGAAATAAGAAGTATTTATCATGATTGTGATCTCAAGGTTTATGATGATTGTTGTACAACTTTTTGTTGATTCTCAAGGGATAGTTGTTGACATTTTCATTTCCCAAATTTGTATGACTATTGTGGTCATAATTGTAGTTCCCTGATGGTGAGGTGTTTGTTGACCCATCTATGTCTTGATCATTTGTCAAATACTTTTTATTTCTATCATGGTTTATCAACCTTCCATTGGCATCATACTCCCTTCTTCCACTATCAATAGCGTCTTGGTCAATTCTAAGGGTACTTTCAAGTGCTTCTTTATATGATTTGTGAGGGAGTTTTTGAACTTGTTCTCGTATGCCATTGTTGAGAGCATGTATGAAGAGATCAAAAAGTTCTCTATGATCCATGTTTGATGCGCTAGTTGATGAATAGAGAACTTTCCTCCATCGTGTGAGAAAATGTGCAATCGACTCATTGTCTTCTTGTTTGATTGTTAAAAATTCTTGTATTCCTGTCTTGACCAATTTGTTTATGTTGAAGGTAGCCACGAATTGATCGATGAGTTTCCCAAAATAGTGAATTGATGCTTCTGGAAGTCAATAGTACCAATCCAGAGTGATACCTGTAGACACTTAAAAATGTCCCAAGCTTGCGAACAACATTTTCACACACATTTTACTTAAAATCCTACATTCTGTTATTAATTAAATAATTTTTCATTATTTAATTAATTCATCATCTTTGGTACTTCTTAATTAAATAAGCTTCACTTATTTAATTATTAAGGACTCTTTCTTCTAAATTCTTCTATAATTAAATAATTAAATAATTATTTAATTATTAACTCATCACACATCAATATCCCCTTTAATTTAAATAAATACTCATTTATTTAAATTATTACCATGGCCCAAGGTTAAATAATTTCACCTATTTAATCTTATGCCATCATAATCCCACTCCTCTCACAAAAATTAAATAAATTCCACAATTTATTTAATTTTAAAACATTGACTTCCCTCTCGATTTTCCACCATTTAAAAAATCAAATTTATCCTCTTGTGGGAGGATACCCTAATCATTGTGAGCCATTGATCTTCCCTCGAAGTCAACTTCAAATCCTAGCCCTCCATTCACTTTTCACTCTCTATAAAAACCCTTTTACCTCCCCATTTTCAACAAGGTCATGAGCATTTTGACTTGTGCCTTTGTCAAATAGCTTCCATTTTCCCATTTGCAGCTCTGCAAGTTTGAGTTCGTAGCCATAGCTAGCTTAGAATAGAGTAATGGAGGAAATGCATTAGGTAATCTAGGGTTTCTAGGCATCCATGCTTGCATTTTAGGTTTCTTAAGGCTTCCATTGCATAGGTAGGGTGATAATCTATCATTTTAGGATTGTTACAGGCTTTTTTACCTGCCCACAATACCCTCTAAAGTCTTTGGAAATTTTTTGGCTACCATCCCATCCCAAGGAAGGAGTTCTCACACTACCATGATGTAAGCCTTGATATGAGAGTTTGGATCACCCTCTCCTTTAAATTTTGGAAGCTCAAGGAGAGGTTGTGGTAGTATAACCTGACGAATGTTGTAGTCAAGATGGTCCTTTAAATACTCAAGGTATGTTCGTAGGAGGGTTGCCCCAAAGAGTGGATTGATGCTTCTGGAAGTCGATAGTACCAATCCAAAGCGATACCCTCTAAAGTCTTTGGAAAAGTTTTGGCTACCACCCCATCCCAAGGAAGGAGTTCTCGCACTACCGTGATGTAAGCCTTGATATGAGAGTTTGGATAACCCTCTCCTTTAAATTTTGGAAGCTCAGGGAGAGGTCGTGGTAATATAACTTGATGAATGTTGTAGTCAAGAGGCTCCTTTAAATACTCGGGGTATGTTCCTAGGAGGGAGTTATGTGTAGAGGATTTTGTTCCTTCAAACATTAGCCCTTCAAGTGGAGCTTGTTGTGTTTGTTGAAAGGGTATGCTAGATTGTTGATATCCTGAAAAAGTGGATGACTACATGGCATCATGTTTATGTTTTGAAGATTGGGTGGGATCATTTGTGGTTGATCTTGCATCATAGGAATCCCACCTATTTGATTGAGACTTGTCATGTTTCATGTTCGATGGTGAGGGCAAGGAAGGCTTGAATGTTTCATGGAAGTTTGGATGAGGGGTAGTTTGTGTTGCCCCTTGGTTTAATTTGATCTTGTTAATGAAATGATTTCCATGTGCCCTAGGTTTTTCCTCAATTTTATTTTGGTAGTTTTCTTCAACCCGCCTAGCCTCAAGGGTCTCGATTAGTTGGACCAAACTTTCTATAAGTTTTGTGAGTGAGGCTTTGTTTGTTCTTTGAGTTTTTCCACCTTGTGATGGATTGCTTTGCATTAGGCTTTGAGTGACCCTATTTGTTCTTTCTGATGACATTTCAAATATTGTGGACTTTTTGTCTTGATGTACTATGTGGAGTGATTTTTGTACCTTCTGAGCTTCTTGTAAGTTCTTCTCTTGACAACATACCTCATTGTCCATTTTTCTATGGCTTGTTATGGGTTGATAATCTTGATGGATCTTAGATTGAATGTTCACATGTGTTTTGATTTGGTCAAAGTTGTGGGGATTTTGTTGGATCCCTTTTGGATTTGTAATTTTACTTGAGGGGACACTACCTTGGAATTTTTGCATGAAACATTGTGAAATGTGTAAAAATGTGAAAGAATCCATCTTCAAAGGAGTTTTTATTCATGTTGGGTTCACCAAAATATGTATGCTCAAAATCATGACTCTAATTTCTTGGGGCTATCGGGTCAGATTTTGGCACGCACATAGGCCCTTCCCTCCTTGCCACGGGGCGATCCGCCACATCACTCTCGCTCTCGTGGAAGTATCCAGTCATGAGGAGGTGAGACACAATAGGGGTTTGGATTGTTGGAGAGCTGGACTTCACGGAGAGGGGTTGGCAAGTTTTGTGGCCTTTGTTGTTGTGTGCTAAGTTGAATGTTTCATTCGATGATAGTTGTTGCTGAGATATCCCTATGACCTGAAGGGTCACTAGTTTCTCTTCTCTTGTTGGGGTTTCTTCTATTCCACCTTCGTGTGGGTAAACGATTTCTTTCATTTATGTCCTCTTCTCTTTCAATGCGTTGAATGAGTTCTTATTGTATTTGGAGTTGTCTAGTTTCTTCTATTAATAAGAGGACAAATGGATCTTCTTGTGGGAAAGTAAATGTCTCTTGCTGTTGTCGTAGATTGATTTCCTCAATCTCGTTGAGGATAGCCCTCACCCACTCTCCTCTCACTCCTAGGCACATTCATGAGCCACAATGGAGGTAGATGCGTGATGACCAACCTTAACTAGAGTTAGGGTTTTGACCTAGGGTTTAGTTAACCCAGGGTTTGGTTATGATTTGACCTATGTTTACCTTGTGATGTGATCAAGGGTTTGATTGAATCATTTACCATGATTACCTCATGATGGTATCGAGGGTTTGCAATTTTTCTATCTTTTCTAGGGTTTCTATATGCATGCAAAGCTAAATGATATGCAAACATGTTTTTGTTCTTTTTTAGTATTTTGGAAATGAAAAGTGCTCTTTAATCTATGAAAGGCAAATATGAATGCAAACTATTATGATTTTTCCTAATGCTTGATTTTAATCTATGTTTTTGGGTGTTTGATTGTTTTGAATTAATCTAATCTATGAAGGGAAATTGTTTCTTCAAATAATCTAGATCTAGGAATATGAAAACAATTATTCTAACATGCAAGATCTAACTATCAAGGAAAAAGCAAAGATTTACTATTCCCAAGGACAAATTTTGGTTTTCTAATTACTATAAACTGAATGAAGCAATAGAGGAACCTGAAAGAATGAAGATTTGTGTGACTCCACTACCCTCATAAATCCTTGATATTGGCAACCTTGAGTCCTTTTGAAGCAGCGTGAAGACATCTTAATGACAAAATGACACAAAGAAGCAAAAAGAAGCTTGTTGAATCTTGAAAGAGATCAATGAGAGCTTTGGTTGAGCACAATGGTGTTGAATGAAGCAGCGTAATGGTGCTTGGTTGAACAATGAATAAATTAAAAGGCACCTTTGTCCTGTGAGAGTATTAGAATGCTAATTTGGAGAACAAAAACTGGCAAGAGCTATGTGCACAATGAATTTGCCTTTGTGGAAGAGCTTTGAAGCTATGCAACAATGAAATCTTTGAAGCTTTGGAAAAACTAAAGAAATAAATGAAGAAAGAGGATCAAAGGCCTGTGAAGAAGCTTGAAAAATATTGTGAAGATGAGAAGAGTACTCTCCAACTTGCTCAACTTGGAAAATAATGAAGAGGTGAGGGGTATTTATAGGTTGGAAGAGGTCATGAGAGGTGGAATTGATTGAGAATTTAACCAATTGATTGAAGAGTTAACAAGGATTAATTAGGGAGTGAACTAGGTTGATTACCCAGTGAACTCAATTGATTTGGGAGTGATAATAGAATAATAGCTTATCACTGAAGAAGAATTAGAGTTGGAAGGATGCATCAGATTGATTGGATTATTAATTTTAGATCAAATGGAGCTAATTATGCATGTGTCGGTGCATGAAATAGTCAACTTCATATTAGGCATCAAAAAACATGCAAACAGGAAGAAAAATGAGTGAAAATGGAGCTAATTTGAGTGAGAAGCTAACATTTTTCTACGGCTAGAAATGTGACAGGGTCACCCCTTTTATCAATAGGGTCACCCCTAGGTGACCATGGGTCGCCCAGGGGAGATCCGGGTAAGACATGGTTTTCTGAAGAACAACAAAAGGGAGATGATAGAAGAGAGGAAAAGGAGGTGTTCTGCCTTTGGAAATAGGTTAGTCATGTGCAAGAATCCAAATCTCCACTTGCACCTTCAGGATCTCCTAGGGGAGATCTAGAAATAATAGGGGGAGATTTAGATTGGTTGAGTGAAACTGAAAACTAAAAGTGGGAGATGGATAGGGGAGACTTCTAGAAGGCTTCTAGGGGATGTAGAGGATGAAAACATAGAGGAAAGGTGAAAACTTACCTACAAAATGCTTACAATGCTTAGGAGCAAGGTTGAAAGATTAGAAAATAGAAATCAACAAGTGTCGCAAAAAGTGTTGAAAAGTGTGACAAATGGGGAGAGAGAAATTGACAAAGAGGAAACAACACAAGACAAGAAAGAAGACACATCATCAAGAGGTTTGCTGCTTAGAGGACATTATTTCATGCTTACATGTACATGACAAGGATTAAAATCATCATAAGGGTCCTCGCGGAGGCTATGCATGATTTTTGTGCTTATAGTAACTTACAATCACAAAGAAGTGTGGGAGGGGGTTGTGGTGTTTATAGGCTTGCCTCGGTCAAGCCCCGGAGAGACATTCAAGTCTTTTGAACACCATTGTCAAATAAGAGTGTGTATCCCAATGGGATATAGGTAAAATCCAAATGATAAATGATTGAAAACACAATAGATATCACCTTGAAGTGTAGATCTCATGGAAGGAAGACCCTCTTCATGCTATGAGGAGATGGAGTCAAATATGCAATTACAAACACAATAACAACAAAGTACTACTCTGCAACACAATGAATGCCTTGAATCAAAGTCACAAGTTCACAATGTTCATCTAATTTCCATCTTGTTTGCAACTAAAACCTAAACATTCTTATATATGTAACTACAAAGATTCCCACTAAGAATTTTGTTATTCAAACTTAAGATGTCGGCATAGGACCTAAATAATGGTCGTAAAACTGACATAAAAATTTAGGGCAAACCCAAAATAGGGTAGGACTAGGGTGCTAGCACCCAAGTCCACCCCCTTATTTCTATTCAGGGATCATCAAAATAGCACCCCCAGGTCCTATTTTCCATAAGACTTCAGGGTTTTCTCATCAGGAGTCAAAATTAACATGTAAAATGCTCTAAATGCATTCTAAGGACCTGACAACTAAACCTTAAGAGGGAAAAGCCCCCAAGGGGACATTTTTTGACATAATATTTAGCCCCCACTTTAATGTATGTATAAATGCAAGGCCAATACATGCATTAAAGTAAGGTCAACAAACACATCAAACACACCAAGCATAGAGAAGACATGACAAACACATTGAAGATAGTAACAGGCACACAAAACATGGAGAAGACAGTTACAGTCACGTAAAACATAGAGAAGATAGCATTGAAGACACACAAAACACAGTGAATGCAATGATTATTTCTTTTTTCATTTTCTCATACATATGAAATGCGAATCTAAGAACAAGGAAAGTAAACACACAACCCAAATATAGTAGGATCTCATCACCACCAATCTTGAAACTACATAAGGGAAAACAAACACACCAAACAAATCTCAAAGTGTAAGAGGAGATTATCGTCACCAGTCTTGAAAATACACTTGAGAACAAACATGCCATACAAATCCCAAAACATAGGAGGAGCTCATCGCCACCAGTCTTAAAACTATGCTTGGGAACAAACACGCCATACACACACACATGGAAGACATGGAGAAAACATGACAGACAAGTGATGGAAGAAACTTGTTGCTAGGTTTGCAGCCATCTCAGGCACATTAAAAGTGCACACCAATGATTGGGCTTCACCACAAAAATCACCAAAGACATGTACTTAAGGGTTAGGATAGTCTCAGATCTCCCCCACCTCCTCTGAGGACTTTCATAAAATGATAGGATGTGCAATCTCCTCAAGAAATACATCATCCCTACCTCCACAGAAGGCTTAAATGATTGTGATATAGAAAAGAAAGATGTGCACTCGCTCGGAGATACAACATCCCACCTCCATAGAGGACTTCAAATATGCTTCGTTAGTACCAAAATCATCAGATAACTTACCTTATATATGCCCCCACCTTAAGGTGGATGATATCATGTAATGATATAAAGCACATTAAGGTAGGAAGAAAACACACAAGAGAACACAAGCTCTCGTAAATCCCATGCCCCCTCAGAGGTGACATGTACTTTATGATTGCCAAATGTTCCCACAAAAACACAATTTCCTACAAGAAAAGGAGTTAGCATCCATATAATCATGCTAAACAACAATGCAAGGCTAGATCCAAGATAGAAAAAGTGCACGAAGTAGCAATATTGTTATGTTTTGTAAGTGTGATAAGACAACATCAAGATCACATAGAGTGATTCTACTATCCAAGCGTCAGATAATATATATCAACCCTATCATCATGTATGGACTAGGTCCATTTTTTAATTTCTCACTAAAGGGATGTACTAGGTCCGTATCAGTATAATATGGTTTTCATCATCTTCTAGCTAGATAGAACCACTATAAGAAGGTAAACAATAAATCAAGAGAGGATAAATAAGTGCCTTAGGGACAATCACATAGGAGGGTGCCCCAAGTCACCAACCGCAATGTTATGTCCATAAGACAGAACACACAACAATAAAAATAGAGGAGAAGCAATATAGAGGAATGATGATAAAAATAGAAGAAGGGTCACAAAAGAGGTGGTGTCCCAGTATCCTTGACCTTACAAGAGTATCAAGGGTAATCCTAGGAGGCCTAAACAACACATAGCACATCACAGGGGAAACACAACACGAAGGTAAATGGTTAGAAATAATTAACTATTTTATCCCAATGTTAAGAACATACGTATCTAGGAAGAGGCCACCCTTGAGAGAAACTATAATATGTGCTACAATGAGTGTGGCTTATCAACTCAGGATATCTCACATGTTGATTTGGTCTTGTTGATATTGCATTAATATTAAGTTTAGGGCAATGAGAGACTTTGGTGGGTTTCAAAGAGCAGTATCCAATACTGGCTATGTAGTTAATTCCAACAACTTGTAAAGGTACTCTAATTCCTTAATGATTTACACCACATCCATTACTTGCATAGTCATGATTTTTGTACAATATTTGATATCCATGAGCATAGAGAGAGTCCATTTCTTTAGAAGATTGTGAAGCCTCATAGGTTTCATAGTTTGTAAGTAAGATTATTATCTTTGTTTTCTACCAAAGAGGCTTTGGTTTTCTTAGGTGTTTCCAAAGTTTGCTGAGATGAGATTGATGCGACTTTTGATTTGTCAGAGTTATTAAGTTTATATTCCCCTACACTACAAGGATTAAAATCTAATGAACCCTTGTCACCAAAAAGTGCATTCATTGTTTTAGAGTCTTGCATAACATTATCCATGGAAAGAGGTATTCATGAATCAGTTCATAAATTGTTTACTTGCTCATATGATTGTAATTTTTTTTTCATTTTGATATGTGAACAGTTATTTGGTTTAGGATCAGTGTGTATGGTGTGGAGTTTATCTTGATAAATAAACTTTATTGATCTATGAAGGGTAGACAAAACTTCCCCCATGGCATGAATCCACGATCTACCAAGAATCATATTATATGAAAGCGAACTAGTATGACATGAAAAAGGGTAGGTAAAGTCACAAGGCCCACCTTTATAGGTAAGGTTATAGTACCCACTGATTTGCTACTATGATTATCAAAGCCACAAATGCTAAGTTTATCTGGTTTTATTTTTGATGTGTCAGCCTTAATCTTATGTAACAAATCCATACCACAAACATTCAGAGCTGATCTAGTATCAATCATAACTCACTTTACCAACTTTGTATCCATCGTAACAAATATTGTAAGTGGATCATATTGGTTTTGAACTTTAATTAACCGTAATTCATGTGGTTGAAACAGAATATATGGTTTTGTCGCATGCATACTATCTAATACAACTACTATGTCATTGGGCTTAGTAGTAGGTGGTACAATCACCTTTTGTAAATCTTCTTGGAGCATTCCATGGTATGTTGGTGATGTTTGTATTAAATCTCAAAGAGATATCTTAGCCAGAGTAGCGCGAAGATGCTCATCAAGATCATATTCTTGACCTCTTTTAGGAGTAAGATGGGGTGGTGGAGGAAGTATGGGTTGATAACATGGAAGAGAGATAGGCACATGAGGTTCTTATTTACTTTGCTTGTTATTATAGGTGTTGTACATGTGACAAATTATGGGATGTTGTGGCACACTAATTTGTGTTGCATAGTTGAAAATGTAATTAGGGTGTCTAGGTGGTTTTTGATCTCCTTGAACCGTGATAACTGGTTTTAAGAAAGAGGGTGCACTAGGTGCCCCTCAAATAATCATCTTAGGAATATTGCTACAAAGTCTATTAGTGAATATTGAATTAACATTATTTCCCTCTCGATTGCACCCAATATCTATCCCTAAGGATTTAATGTGAGAGACCTTTTCTCATCCACTAATGCTATGTCTTGGCCAGGGAGAGCATTGGAATAAGAGGAAGGTATAGTGTTGTTAAGTGTTGTAACATTAATAGAGATATCCATAGTCTTCTCATCTAAGGTTCTTGGAAATTCAACTATAAGAGAAGTAGGATAACTTGTGGAATCGTCATCATCACCATATGTTTTAGCTATTAATTCCAAAGTGTTAAGAGGAGTTTCACACTCATTATTCTCAATGTGTTTTTTTAAATATTCTACTATGAAAGGGTTTGTATTCATTAGAGATATGAAGTTGTCATAATCAGATACATAGTCAAGGATTTCAAATGAAGAACATTTAAATACATCCTTGTGTTACATAGCTTGTATATAAGTGAGAACATGAGGATTCATATTAAGAAATTTGTAGAAATTCTTGAAGTTTTTGATATATGTGTAATGTTAGAAAATGTCCCCTTGGGGGCTTTTCCCTCATAAGGTTTAGCTCCTGGGTCTTTTGCATGCATTTAGGACATCTTACTTCATAATTTGGCATCCTGATGGAATGAGCCCTAGGGAACATGACAAATGGGACCTAGGAGGACCCCTTGAGCTTAACCCTACCTAAAATAGGGGGGAGGACTTGGGTACCCGCACCCTAGTCCTGCCCTATTTTGGGGCAATCCTAATTTTTTGTTGTCATCTTGTGACTGTTATTTGGGTCCTATGCCAACACGGTAAGTTTGAATTTATGAAATCTTGGTAGGAATGTTTGTAGTTGCATATAAAAGCATGTTTAGGCATTCATTTGTAAACTAGATTTCAATTAGATGATCATTGTGATGTTTGTACACTCTCAAGGTGATTCAAGGATTTCATTGTGTTGCAAGAGTAGATTTGTGTGGTTTATGTATTTGTATTTGTAGATTTGAGCATACATTTCCTCATGGAATGAAGGGCATCTTCCTCCCATGAGACCTTCACTACAAGGTGACATTATATTGTGTTTTTATCATCATTTCCTTTGGTTTTTGCCTCTGCCTCACAAGGGCATGCTTTCTCTATCTGACAACAGTGTTCAGAGACTTAAGCATTCTCCAGGGCTTGACTAAGGTAAGCCTCTAAACACCACAACCCCCTCCCAAATTTTTCATGGTTAGAGGTTATGGAGATAGACAAAGTGAAGTTACAGGAGGGTATCTTGAAGTGTCAGAATTGCAAAACAAGAAGAAAAATAGCACCGTGGACTTGGGCGCCCACTCATTAGTCCTCCAACTTCCATGATGAGAAAATCTCTGGAACAACAGGAAAGAGTTGCAGACCGAGTTCCCAGATTGGGACAAAAAGTAGGGCATTGGACTTGGGCACCCACTCTTTTGTCCCTAACTTTTCCACCTCAGAGCCCTGAAAATAGGTACTCTATGATTTGATATTTTGCTTCCATCTGCAAGAGCTTTTTCTGTTATTCTTTTGTTTACATTCGTATTTGTGAAATTAGGGTTTCAATGGTTAATTGAGCATAGGATAAGGAAAATTGATGATTAAACACCCTAATCCAAGTTTCCCTACATCTCACAATGACCTAGGGTATGATAGTGAATTGCCACTCGACCCTAGGTCCTTGAATGTTAAGGGTGAAAGGAGGATTCAAACATCTAAACACCTAAATTAAACAATCCTAATTTTACCCTAAACATTTTGGTGAACCCATGTTTTTGGACTTAAATTGCAACTTGATGAGTGTGTTTCTTCATATTTGGATTGATTTCATTCATTCATATAATCTTTCATCTTATTGCATTGAGAAAATTACAAAAAAGTTAAAAAATTAACAAAAATTTGAAAACCCTAGCTTGCATTTTCATATAGATTACTAAATTGGATCAATTATTTCTAAATTTCCATAATTCATGATTTTTGCATTAGATCTGATATAAACTATAGAAAAACACAAAAATTCAGTAATTTTCATTGCATTTTCATCATTAATTTGCTAGGCATTTGTAGAAATTTTGACAATTTTCATATAACCTAATAATTCCAAAATCTAGGGTTAGTGGGCAAAATCTTCTTTCAGATTTTTATACTGATTTTAGAGGCTCATTAAAATTATAATTTGTCTATAGTCTTTCATTTTAGTGTAAATTTGTATTTAGATTTAAAATATTTGTATTTTGTATAGAATATTTCAACAAAAACTAGCAATTTTCATGCATTTTCATTAGATTTGCATTGACATTTTGCATATTAAAGCTTGGAACTCATTTTAAGATCTGAGAATATTTCATTTTCATCATAAATTAGACTTCAAAACATTCATATAGCATCTTGTGTCAAGATCCCAAACCTAGGGCTTCAAAAACACTGATTTTTACTAAATTTGGCCTTATCGACTCTCTAAAATTGCACCATAGGCATGTTGTGAAGGGTATTTTTTAATTAATTGGCTATTATTAGGGTAATAATTTTCTTCCTCTTGTATAAATATTCACAACACCCTTTTAATGGGCTCTTGTATTGAAAATTTGGCGAAAAAGTACACATTTTTGCTATTTTTGCCCTAGGGTTTGACCTAGTTTGCACTCCAAGTGTGTTGTGACAAATTTTTTGGATTGAGGTAACTGATATCATTTATTTTATTTTTTGTACCTCCTAAAATTTATTACAACACCCCTTTTTCTAAGTCTCGGAGTTGAAAAACCGTGAAAAATAGCTTATTTTGCTATATTTTCACTAGGGTTTAACCTTAAGTGGCACTAAAAGCATGTTGTGACAGATATTTAAGTATTAAGTCACTGTTATTACTGATATAATTTTCTTTCCATCATCATTTTCCTCACAGCACCCTTTTTCATGCTCTTTTGCATCAAGATTTGGTGAAAAAGTGCCTATTTTGACATATTTTCACTATATTTTGCTTGACATTATCTTAGATTCGCATCAAGAGTGTGTTGTGAAGGATCTTATTTCTATTTTGGACTGATATTAGACATATAACTTACTTCCCCTAATCAATTTCTTTACAACACCTTTTCTTTCATTCATTTGCATTGAAAAAAGTACAAAAAATCAAGCATCTATGTCATTTTTGCATATAGTTTTGCACTTGACTTTTGCATCAAATTTGAAAAGATTTTAAATTATGATTTTACATTGAAAACAATTCAATGGCACCTTCATGTCATTGTTCTATTGTATCTCTGCATGCATTTATCAAAGATCTTGATTTTGACAAATTCCTAATCCTCGTGAGTGAACATCCTTTGATATTAGAAGATTTAACCAAATTCATCTCTAGGAACACCCATGGGAAAGATGAGAGTGAAAAGCCTTTTTTTGCCATAGAGTATGATGATGATGATGATGTACCTTCCTCTCATCCCACTACTCTCCCTGGCTAAGATGTAGCATTAGTGGATGAGAAAAGGTCTCTCACATTAAATCCTTTGGGGATGGATATTGGGTGCAATCAAGAGGGAAACAATGTTAATTCGATACTTATTAATAGACTTGGTAGCACTATTCCTAAGATGGTTGTGCAGGGGGCACCTCATGCACCTTCTTGCTTAAAGTCGGTGATTATGGTTCAAGGTGTTCAAAATGTGTTACAACAACCACACCACAATGTTATTGCTCACACATAAAACACCCATAATAACAAGCAAAGTAACCAAGCACTGCATGTGCTTGTCTATCTTCCATGTTCTCAACCTATGCTCCCTCCACCACCTTGTCTTACTCATAAAAGTGGTCAAGAGTATGATCTTGTCGAACAGCTTGCGCTACTCCGACTAAGATCTCTCTTTGGGATTTGATACAAACATCACCTACATACCATGGAATGCCCCAAGAAGCTTTACAAAAGGTGATTGTGCCACTTGTTGTTAAGCCAAATGATGTAGTAGCTGTATTGGATAGTATGCATGTGACAAAAATAGATATTCTCTTTCAACCAGAGGAATTTCTGTCAATTGAAGTTCAAAACCAATATGATCCTCTCATAATCTTTGTCACAATAAACAAAATGTTGGTAAAACAAGTTATGATTGACAATGGATCGGCTCTTAATGTTTGTAGCATTGACCTACTACACAAAATCAAGTTTGACACATCACAAATCACACCAAATGGCATTAGCATTTGTGGCTTTGATAATGTTGGATGACAATCCATGGGCACTATAACTCTACCTATACAAGTAGGATCTATGCTTGTGCCTACTCTAATTCATGTCATGCCTTGTTCTTTATCTTACAACATGATTCTTGGTAGACCTTGGATTCATGCATTGGGGGCAGTCCCTTCCACTCTACATCGTTCAATCAAATTTACATTCAAAGGTAAACTTCATACTATTCATGTTGATCCTAAACCAAATAACTATTTACATATTGAAATGCAAAAACTAGCTTACAATCGTATGAGATTAAACAATTTACAAGCTAATTCATCAATGCCTCTAGCCACGAATGATGTTGTGAAAGACTCTATACCATCAAATGCACTTGTTGGTGATGATTGGGGTTCATTAGATTTTAATCCTTGCAGTATAGGGAATATAAAATTAATAGCCTTGACACATCAAAAGTAGCATCAATCTCACCTAAGCACTCTTTTTAAGCACCTAAGAAACCTAAAGTCCCCTTGGTCAAAAATAAAAATAATACTCTCACTTATACCACAAATTACTAGACCTATGAGGCTTCACCATCTTCTAAGGAAATCACATCCCTTTATGGTCGAGGATTTAAGATCCTTTATAACAATTGTGAATATGTAGGTAAGGGATGTGGTGTGAATCAACAAGGAATTTGAGTACATATAGAATCCACTTCAACACATTACTCAAGTGGCATGGGATATAATCCTTTTAAAGAAAAGAAAGCTTCTTGTCATCCTAAACTTAATGTTAATTCAACAAGATCAAAATAATATGACAAATATGTATGTTCTTAACAATGGTACCCTAACCGGTAAGTATCTCTAACCCTTCACCTCTCTCGTGATGTGCTTCCCCTATGATGTGTTATGTGTTGTCTAGGCCTCTTGGGATGACCTCAGATTCTCCTGTAAGGTCCAGGATACCAGGAGATTGCCTTTGTTGTGACCTTCTTCTATTTGTATCATCATTCTTCTAAATTGCCTCTCTCTCTGATTTCATTGTTGTGTGTTGTGTCTTACAGACATAGTGTTGTGGTTGGTGACTTGGGGGCACCCTCCTACATGATTGTCCCTAAGACACTTGTTTCTCCTCTCTTATTTTTTGTTTTCCTTCCTTTAGTGTTTCTATGTAGCGGGTGGATGATTAAAAACATTTATACTGATGCAGACCTAGTGTCCCTTTCGAGAACAATAAAAAAATGGACTTAGTTCCTAATATGAAGATGGGGTTGTATATCTTATCTGACGCTTTGCTATTTGAAGCACTCATGCTTTCTGTGTAGTGAATTTGATGATGTTTCTATTGCATTTACAAACCTTAAGAATACTGCTGCTCTATGCACCTTTGTTTGTCTTTGAATCTAGCCTTGGTGGTACTCAATTCAGAGAGCTTTGTGATATAGCTCTACAGTTATCCTCAAATTCTGAATTCATTTAATAACCTTGGCTCTTTGTGTGGTTAATCATATGCATTGATGTTGTTGTTTATCATGATTTTGTAGACACTAACATGTTTCTTGTGGGGATGTTTTTGTGAGAACATTTGGCGATTGTGAAGTACATGTCACCTCCAGAGGGCATGGGCTTTGCGAGATCTTATGTTCCCTTGTGTGTTTTCTTCCTATCTTAACTGCTTGATATCAATACCTGATATCAACCACCTTAAGGTGGGGGCATATATAAGGTAAGCTGTTGTTGTAGATGTTAGCAATGTGCTTGTCCTTAGGTGCAGTTTGTGCGATGAGTACATCCTGTACTCTAGGTTTGTTTGCAACCAATCAATCAATCAATCATGTAAGCCCTATACGGAGGTGGGATATCGTGTATATTCTTTTTATCTTAACCCCTCTATGGAGGCAGGAATGGTGTATTTCTCAGAACATATTGCATCATCCTGTCATTTTCAAAAGTCCTCCGCGGAGGCGAGGACCAGTTCTGTGACTAACTCAACCCTTAAGTGTGTTTTCGGTGATTGTTGTGGCAAAGCCCAATCGTTGGTGTGTGCTTGTAATGTGCCTGAGATGGTGTTGGACCTAGAAATAGGTACATTCCATCGCTTGTCTGCCATGTTTTCTTCGTGTCTTCAAATTGTGTGTGTTTGGCATGCCTTCTTTGTGTGGCATGTTCGTTGCCCCATATGCAGTGTGAAGAGTACATCCTACATTTTTGGGAGGTTTTGCGTGTCTTGCATGTGTGTTGCCCCATTTATGCAATATAAAGACAAGTGTGATGAGTGCTTCCTGGATTATGGGAGGTTTGTTTACTTTCCCATACTTGCATCTGCATTTCATGTATAAGAGAAAAAGAAAAGAAAAGATATCATTTCTGTCTTCCATGCATTAATGTGTCTTCTATACATTTACTGTCTTCTCCGTGTTCTACGTGACAGTAACTATCTTCTCCGTGTTTTGCGTACTTATTACTGTCTTCTATGTGATTGGCATGTCTTCTTCGTGCTTGGCATGTTTGTTGTGTTTGTGACCGTACTTTAATGCATGTATTGGCCTTGCATTTATACATACATTAAAGTGGGGGCTAAATGTAACATCAAAAAATGTCCCCTTGGGGGCTTTTCCCTCATAAGGTTTAGCTCCCGGGTCTTTTGTATGCATTTAGAACATCTTACTTCATAATTTGGCATCCTGATGGAATGAGCCCTGGGTAACATGACAAATGGGACCTAGGAGGACCCCTTGAGCTTAACCCTGCCTAAAATAGGGGAGGACTTGGGTGCCCGCACCCTAGTCCTGCCCTATTTTGGGGTAGTCTCAATTTTTCGGCATTGTCTTGTGACCATTATTTGGGTCCTGTACCGACACGGTAAGTTTGAATTTACAAAACCTTGGCGGGAATGTTTGTAGTTGTATATAAAAGCATGTTTAGGCATTCATTTGTAAACTAGATTTCAATTAGATGATCATTGTGATGTTTGTGCACTCTCAAGGTGATTCAAGGCTTTCATTATGTTGCAAAAGCAGATTTGAGCATCCATTTCCTCATGGAATGAAGGGCATCTTCCTCCCATGAGACCTTCACTACAAGGTGACATTATATTGTGTTTTTATCATCATTTCTTTTGATTTTTGCCTCTGCCTCACAAGGGCATGCACTCTCTATCTGACACCGGTGTTCGGAGCCTTAGGTGTCCTCCGAGGCTTGACTGAGGCAAGCCTCTAAACACCATAACCCCCTCCCAAAGTTTTCATGGTTGCAGGTTACAGGTTGCAGAGCTGGACAAAGTGAAGTTGCAGGAGGGTATCTTGAAGTGTTAGAATTGCAGAATAGGAAGAAAAATAACACCCTAGACTTGGGCACCCACTCATTAGTCCTCCAACTTTCGTGACAGAAAAATCTTTGGAACAACAGGAAAGAGTTGCAGACTGAGTTTCTAGATCTAGACAAAAAGCAGGGCATTGGACTTGGGTGCCCGCTCTTTTGTCCCTTACTTTTCTGCCTCAGAGCCCTGAAAATAGGTACTTTATGATTTGATATTTTGCTTCCCTCTGCAAAAGTTTTTTCTGTTATTCTTCCGTTTACAGTCGTATTTGTGAAATTAGGGTTTTAATGGTTAATTAAGCATAGGAGAAGGAAAATTGATGATTAAACATCCTAATCCAATTTTCCCTACATCTCACAATGTCCTAGGATATGATAGTGCATTGCCACTCGACCCTAGGTCCTTGAATGTTAAGGGTGAAAGGAGGATTCAAACATCTAAACTCCTAAATTAAACAATTCTAATTTTACCCTAAACAATATGTGTAGACATCAAAAATTGACCTCAGAACATGTTCCTATTCATCCTTGATCACATTCCTATCAATCCCTAAATCATCCCTTAATTATTCCCTAGGTGACCCTAAGATTTAATTCATTTTAATAATTAATTAAATCTATTCCCCTTAAACCTAGGATTTAATTAATTTTGAAAAATTAATTAAATCTATTCGCCCTTACTCCTAAAGTTTAATTAATTTTAATTAATTAATTAAATCTTTCCCCCCGTAAATAATTAATTAACCAATTTTATTTATTATTTATAAATTAACCAAAACCTAAATTTACATGCACCCATTATGATAACCCTAATTACCTTTTACCCTTTACCGAACCAAAAATCCGTTCAACTGCTCGAACCAACTTTTATCCACACATTATAAAAATCAACCTCATCTTTCATTAACCGCCTGGGAGAATTTATCCTTAGTATTATGCTAACGAAATACGAGCAACCACATTCTCGTAATTGGTAACTTGTCATAGTATTTGCATTTAATCTTTGATTTTTCTATAGTTAGTTTTTAATCTTTCAAATCAATTGTGGTATTTAATATGATTTAGGGTTTACAAATATTTGAAATCTGTTTGAAATTCATATTTTTATGCTACATAAAATGATGAACTCGACATGAAGCCTCCTTCTTAACCATTTGTTTTGCAAGATCTTATATTGAGTTTTGTGCAGGTGCGAGGAGATCAAAAAGTTGAAATTTTTTGAATTTTATTTTTATTTTTTGGGTCCCTTGTATAGCTGTACTGCCATTATTCATCAGTCTTTCAACTTTATGTTTGCTTCTGGTTGCAGGAGAAGGCTCTAAAACCTATTACATTTTGTCTTTAGTATATCTAGCATTGCTTTTTATTATTGTTAATATCTCAGCAATTTTGCTTTATGATTACTTTAGATGCTTTGTTATTTATGATCTTTTTCTGCAATAACTTTCAGTTCAAATAGTTATGATAACCATCTATCACCAAGCTGTTGTCGATTAAATGTTTTTGGTAAAGACTTTGTTGAGCCAAAAGTTTTCTTTTAACTCATTGTTGTTATTATAACTTTGCTATCAATTGCATCTGGATCAATTTTAATTCGTTACCAAATGTTGATTCAATGAACATCATGATGTAGTCGTAGTTATCAACATTAAATTTTAAAAACGTGGCTTTCAAACCTTTACCAGCGGTGGTGGCATTTTTTCGCTCAGTGACTTGAGGTTTTATGGAATTACTCTTAATTTGCTTGAGTTTTTGGCTTGTTTAATGGTCGTATGGTGAACAGAAAGTGCAAAGGTGGATTTGAAATGTTGTTTTAACTATTATTAGGGTTCATTTTGTAACGTTTCTATAACATTCACAGCGGAATCCTTTTATGAAAGTTGTTGCGCATCGTGTTAGTTTATTCCACTAACTTTTTTCTATTAATTATTATTCATTGTATGTTGTGGTTGTTCTCACGTTGGCAAATATAGTCCTAAAAGCCTTAAACTGCACTTTTAAACATTTTGATCTAATCACATTTTGTTTGTTTGATTGCTAACTTTCGTGTTTACTATTAATATGTATTTTCGAAAGCTCCCATTAGGGAACATACCAGGAGGATACAGGCAGTAATAGTGTCACTGAAACACATTTTGTTTGAGGCATTTTATGAAACACTTATCATGACTTATATATACTTCTATATTTCAATCCATGGCATCCTATAACTCTTCAATAGCGAAGCATAAAAGTTTTATGAGATGCCTTCTTTTCTAGGTGACGGTGGATATGCACTCCAATATCAATGAAAACTACACCCTACATGCCGTAAAGACATTTATGCCAACCAAATTTCTAAACTATTCCGTCGTTATTATATGCATATTCCTTGAACCTAAAATTTACTGTGTATGTTCTTTATATGATGGTTCATGATATACTCATAAGTGTTAAACTTGTTGTTTGGTGAATAATGTAGAGTTAGTGTTAAACTTGTTGTTTGGTGAATAATGTAGAGTTGGCGTTAAACTTACTACGATTATCATTGTTCACTGTTGCAACTTCAAAATCTGTTATCATTTAAATCTCAAATCGCAGCAAAAAAGGTGCCATATTTAACAACAAATAAAGCATTGTTAATCTAATTAACAGAGTTGAAATCTTTGGTGGACTACAGTAGTTACAAGCTCAAGGCTAAAGTTTAATGATAACACACGACAGGGACGGTAATGGTTCAACAATGTCAATATTAACTATGAGCTCGTAGCTTCAAGGTGTAAAATTCACATTGGTGCAAACCATATCTTGCTGGAAAAAGAGACAAGGTGGCAGTTTCTTTTGTCTGCATTTGGTTATGTGCCTTTCATAACGGTTTTGCCTTTTTACTATTAGCACTCACAATCAGCCAATAACATTTTATTTTGATGTTAGCTAGTAATGTTTTAAAGGCATATTTTCATGATTTTACACTTGCTGATAATGTTTAATGTTTCTATGCAAGTCTATGGCTATTTTTAGCAATTGTGAAGTTTTGTTCTATAATCTGAACTCTTCATTGTTGCTGTCATGAATAAAAAGAGCAGCGAAATTATCCAAAGTTTTATATATTTTGTTGAAATCTTAACCATGTAAAGTGATCCTGGGTGGTTGTTAAATCACTAACTAGTTGTTTTGTTTAAATCATTAACTATTTATTTTGATCATCACCATTAGTGTTAGAGGTTACTCAAAGTTGTGACACAAGACTTCACATTGTGACAACGGTTTCCTTTTATATTGTAACATTAAAAGACTTAACTATTCCATATAACCATCTTTAAACAAGATCACCAATGAAAGTTCAACCATCAACCATTAGTCATCTACTCTCTACATATAAATACTCAAGATAGTAAACCAAACCTTGTGTGAGATTAGATTTTTTTTTGCAAACTGCTAGTGGTCGATTAACTATCAAAGTGTCTATTTTTAGCCCTAGGAGGCTATTTCATTTCTTATCCTATTTTCACAATCTTGCAGGCATTGGAAAGGTGATTCAAAGATCTACACAAAAACACAAGCCTTTCTTGAAAATTCATCACAAATTTTCTAGTATAATCATATGAAAGTCAATTTTTTTGTTTCAAAACATCAATCATTTTCTTGTTGCCGTGCACTTAACATTCACAAATTTTCTAGTATAATCATATGAAAGTCAATTTTTTTATTTCAAAACATCAAACATTTTCTTCTTGCCGTGCACTTAATGTTTTGTGTGGGCCTTTGCAGGATTGTTTTGGATTACACTAACATTTTTTTTAGCTTCTTGTTTTCTGAAGACTAGAAATTCAAACTACTAACAATGGTTTTACATGACTTTCATTGATTAGATCTCTTTTTAAAATGTCTATTTGCACATAAATTAACTAGGGGGTTAATTAATCACTATTTTCTATGCTTGTAAAGATGGTAGGTGTATGCTCTTACCTTATGCAAACTTGGTGATCAGAAGCCAGACCCATCTTTTTTATGTTTTTAACCCCTTATAGGGCCTGCCTCCTGATTTGTGAGAGGGAATGACCCAAGCAGTTATACTGATGGAAGTCTCCCCCTTAGTATCCATGTGATGCATGAAAACCCTTTCTGAGGGATGAGAGGCCTTTTAAATGAGCAAATCGCCGCATGTATAGACACAATATTATCCTGAAACACTGATTAGAAACTATTTGTTGTAGAGGTCAAAATCCCTTTTGCTTGCTGGTGTAGGAGGTTGGACCTTCGAAGTCATCCTATATTTACTATTTATTGTAGAGATAGAAAATCCCTCGATTCATAAGATCTCCAGATCTTCAGGGTAAGAGATTTGGTGTGCCTGTGCCCTGTAAGTGGGGGCTAGTGTCACCAATATCTCTAGTTGTCCACTTTTTCTTAGTATATGGAGAAATCTAAGTAGGGACTCAGCAAGTAGTATCCTATCTCCAGTCTAGGTTGTGCATGCTTACAAGTGTCTTCAAATTTGTCGAGACCTGTGAAAATTTGGGGCTAATCTCAGCCCCCATTCAGACTTTTACTCTAATTGTGTTTCAGAGTCATCCGAAACTTTCTATCTAATGTGTTTTGCATGTGTGTTCAAAACAAATATTTCCCATCTCAATCAAACATTTCAACTCTTGCAAACAAAACCTTGCACATATCCAAATCTTGGTGTCAAACCAACTTTGCAATTTTCCTAATTATCATTATACAGTCATCATTTTACACTCATCTTATGTAGAATTCATCTTAGGCTCATAGAAAACCTACCAAGTCCAAATTCACATCCTAGCTCCTAGATGCATCAAAATACCTTTTGCAATCCTTCATCATGCACAATAGGGATTCCTTGTTTGAAATGTTTATCAGGCAAAGTAGAACTCCTAGTCCTACAACTAGCAATAAGGCTATTGTCAAACCTAAAATCATACTCCGAGGTGAGCTAAAATTTTCTCCTAATGATAATTTGAGAACTTCGTAGATCATGATGCATATTTTGATACTCGTGAACCATATATCTCTCCATATTCACTTCCACCTACATCCCCATAATGAACCCCTTTACATAGAAGTTATGATCAAAAGGTGTTTAGTCAAAAGGGTCCTAATAGATTGTGACACAAGGATAAACTTGTGCAGTCTAAGGTGTTTTAAACAAATAGAATGATTGGGATATTCTATTAGAGATATTGAAAAATAGCATTCCATCATTATTAAAAATTATGATGAAATTGAAAGTAGAACTGAAGGTATTATCTGATTACCCATCCAATTAGGTCTAGCCCTAGTGGAAATCACTTGTCAAGTCATAGATCTCAATCTCCCATATAATATCCTCCTAGGACACCCATGGATTCAAGCCATGAGAGTTGTTCCTTCCACCTATAATAAATGCATCAAATTTCCATTTAATGACCAAGAGGTTACCATTTATGCCGACCCAAATCCTTTTGAATATTGCCCAATCGAATGCCTACCCGAAAACCTACAAATCCAACAACAACAACACATTCCATCTAATCCCAAGTCTAATCCATTGGTCCACCAACCTTCTAATCCATCAATCCCTTCATTACCTTCACCACCATTATCCATATAACATCAACAACTTCCACCTAAATTCTATGAGTCACTCCCATCATCATGCCAACCTAGTCTCTCCACATCAACCAATCAAATGAACTTTCCTCAATATCCATCTCCAAATCCTCCACAACATGAGCATGTTACCTCACACCAAGATCATGAATCCTTATGCCATCTTAATGATACTCTTGACAAGGCAAATACCACCTCAATTTTGGAATCATGCACCAATCCATCTACTAGTCCCCCTCATCCATCCATCCCTATGGAAAGTTCATCATATAATCCTTCCAACCTTCCAAATCTTTATCCTTTAAGCCAATACCCAACACCCTTAAAGTCTAAACCATCAAATCTTCCACCTAAGTCCAATCTTATTATCCATCCATCTAGGCCCAAAATTCTTGATCCTACCGCAGCCAATCCTATCATCCCCTCACCTAATCCAAGTCCATCCAACCGATCCCAATCCCACTCTTATCACACCCAATCCTATTATCCCTCCATTGCATCCTAATCCTACACCTTCCACCCTCATTATCCATCCATTATATTGTGCATTCACTCATGTACTAATGAAGGGTGTGATCCATTGGATACTAGCAAGGAATCAACTACCACCCTCATGCCATCAAATCCCTATCGTTGAAACTATCC
This sequence comes from Cunninghamia lanceolata, assembly GCA_027924645.1. Lineage (NCBI taxonomy): Eukaryota > Viridiplantae > Streptophyta > Pinopsida > Cupressales > Cupressaceae > Cunninghamia > Cunninghamia lanceolata. Next base: position 11,088,630 of record BSBN01000241.1, on the reverse strand, counting down.
AAGAACCTGCAAATGTTTTCGAAGATCCACCTACCATAAGCCCAATTAACTCCCCACCATACATTGAACCTATCCAAGAAACCTCCATTCCTATCCAAACTCAAGATTTATGTCAAGAGTCAACTCTAAAGCATGATCAACCTTACTTCTTACCAAATTAAGATCAAAAACCTTCCATTCAACCTATCCATGTCCTCTATCTTTTCTATGATCAAGATCTTATCTATGATCAAGGGCGTGTCACTCCTTCCACTCATGGTCACAATAATATCCATGTTCAAGAAACCTCCACCACTCCTATCCATCATCCCACAACATCTACTTCCCTTGATAAGACACTTGATCCCCACAACTACATAGATAATCAAACAAATACATTGAATCTTCAAGAGCATAATGAGCGTAATCCAGATCCTTTTGCTCCTTTACCATCTCATATTGATCCTATTTCAAATCTACCATCATATCCTATTAGTCTAGCTACTTTCATCCATGAATGTTCTTCCCTAGGAGAGCAGCAACCATGGTCTACCACTTCTCCATCCAATAATGACCTCAAGTCTAGTTCCCAAAACACACCTAGTCCCATCGTCCACCACATACTCCAAAACATGAACTAATTGTCCACCACATACTCCAAAACATGAACTATCAAGGTAAAGGCTTAGGCCTTCATGAACAAGGTATTTTGGAGCATATTCATGTCAAATTCCTTCCATGCTCATATGGCCTTGGATATACACCCCAAGGTAAGCAATATCAAGATGTTGGTACCACATTTCTACCTCCTAAATCCACTTCATACAAGCCCAAGCTAGGTGCACCTCATCGTACCCATAAAACATATGTTGCCATCCCTCCTCCATCATCCTACGGACCTAAAAAGCATGTGACCATTCATTTTCCTCCATCCACTTTACCTCCACTTCTTCCAACTCCTAACATCCCTCCATCCACTCTGCCACCATTGCTTCCAACTCCTAATATCCCTATCATCCAATCCCCTTATCACTTTAGCAAAAAATCCATTAATCTGTCCATCCATACATCCCATTCCTACAAATCCCCTACAATTCCTAATTAGGATCAACAAATGCACACATCGAATAAACATGAAGCTATCACAAACACCCCCATGGGATTCAAAAGTAAAAATTCAGATTCCTCCACCCATAAAGAAAAAAATACTAATGATCCTCATGCCATAAAGCACCAAAGCAAAGAATCAAAACAAAATGAAAACTCAAAAAGGCTACCCAAGTCCACATCTCAAAAAGATAATTTCAAAACCAATATGGTTTAGGTCCCCAAGCAAAAATCACCTAATTCAAATGGAACATCTAAAATCTTAAAATCCCAAACATCTCGCTCCCCATCACAAAATCTCAAAAGTCAAAAGTCCATTTGGGTCCCTAAAGTCCTAAATAAGCAATCTCCTAAGCAAATATCTCCATTACTCCCAAATCCCCCTTCCAATAAAAAGCTTCAAAATCCAATTCAGTGTGTGCAACCATTGGTCTTGGTTCCCTTCCATTCCCACATACCTCCATCCCCCCATCTTCCATCTACTATCCTACTTATTTCTTCCATAATATCTCTATGGTCCACGCTTTTTCATAAATCCTTCTATCTATCTCTTTTTCACCATCCTAATCCACTATCCTTCCATCCTTGTCTCCATCATAAATCCACTATCCTCTATCCATCTTTGCATGAACTTTTCATAATCCACATCAATATGCATTATCCACTTAATTTGTCTCCCTCTCATACAATCCTCTACCAACATCTACAAGCATAATGCTACTTGACATGGTCTATGAGTGACTTCTATCCATCATGGGACATTACCACCTTGCTATGGGAACAAAGTCTTGAATCCCCACATATTATATCCAACCATCTTCTAAAAAAAATCAAAATAGTAAAGATAAATCCTTCATCCAATGGTGAAAACTATTTTTATGGCGCCTTGGATAAGTACCATGATGAAAACCTAGCAAACAGGTGTCATGTGTAGGTGATTATCTATGTGCTTTACACTTGGGGGCATGTTGTCTCATCTATCCCATCTCATACCCTATCCTACCATTTTCCATCCTTACCCATCATATCTATCATAACTTCCTCATTGCAACGTCCATCTTCCCTTCCTCCTTTTGATCTTGATGAGGGTAGGGGCAAAATGTTGAAAATACTTTTGACACCTCTTGTCATACTCCAAACTCCATCCAGACATTTCTAAGCATATCCTCCATACATCCATCTACTACTAAGTCCATTCATCCCTTTCAAGCATTATCCCTATCACGTATCCTAATCAGAATCACCTCACCAAATCCTCAGGTATAATATCTAGAGTGGGGGTAGGTTATTCCTATGCAACGTAGTCCTTGGAGATCCTTGGTTCCTTTCCTCCATCTATCATATATCTCCCATCCGTTATCCTTCTATCACCACTCCTTGTATCCACCCTACCTTTATGCTGTTGCCACTCTGTTTATCCATCCAAATCCTACATTTATCCTATCATCCGTCCTTTTTATCCACCCATCATCCCTAGACACTTCCTATCCATGTCTTATCACTACTCCCTTCACCCATCTATCATTCATCCAATCCAAAACGTTCATTAGCCTAAATCACCCAAATTTCCCATCCTTGTTTCTTGACTTAGTGCTCCCTTGTCATTAGTTATCATTTGGAGACCACCATCCTATCCATACACAATCCAATGCTAACATCAAAATATTCCCAAAAATCCAAAAAAATTAAAACATTTGAAAATACAAAAAAACAAATCATCAATCGAATCATTCCAATCAGATCAATTCTTCCAATCAATTCTCCAATCATCAAATTAATTCATCCAACTCATTCAATTCTTCAATCCATCAACTCAATCAATCAAATCAATCAAATCATTCCAAGAAACAATGATCCAATTGCAAATATCCTTCATCCATACCAATTAAGTCAATCAATCTTACAAAATTATCCAATTGCATCCATGGTCTTGGTTCCTAGCCTTGTTGTGAACTTGAAAGATCGATCAATCATCATCATTATCAATGGGATGTATCATTCCCAATCCTAGTGTTGTTCTTAGGATAAATCATTCCCACATCAACAATGCTATCAATCAATCATCAATCATTATTAGCATCAATCAATCCAATCGATCATTGGCTTTCATCTTCATAGGGGCAATACCTTGTTTGTTTTTTAATCATTTGTGCATGCATGCATAGTTTCTTGTTTGGCTCATCATTTCATATTGTATTATCATTCCAGCTAATATTCATATCTTATGTATGTTGGAATAGCTTTTTGCATTATCCTTTGCATCTAAGACATATAATACCTTTTGTGCATTAGGACTTCAATGCTCTAAGTTTACTTCCTCATACATTAGACAAGGTTGTATTATGTTAGGTGAATTTGACACATCGTCACCCTCGTCTTTATACCATGGTGCATAACGTCAGGTGCTATATCAAACATCAGGTTTCTCAAAGTTTTAATCAACGTAACTCCATCTCCCTCCCCTCATTTCATTTTTCAAGAGTCTATCCAGTCCTTCATTATTATGAGCCCCATTCGATCCAATCCAATCCAATCTGACCAAATCCAATGCATTTTATCCAATCAAAAAACCTATGTTTTAATCTTCTTTGAAACGACATTGCTTTGCAACATCATCTCAAAGAGGGGCAAAATGTAGACAGAAAAAATTGACCACAAAACACATTCCTATTCATCCTTGATCGCATTCCTATCAATCCCTAAATCATCCCCTAATTATTCCCTAGGTGACCCTAAGATTTAATTAATTTTAATTAATTAATTAAATCTATTCCCCTTAAACCTAAGATTTAATTAATTTTGAAAAATTAATTAAATCTATTCACCCTTAATCCTAAATTTTAATTAATTAATTAAATCTTTCCCCCCGAAATAATAAATTAAACAATTTGATTTATTATTTAAAAATTAACCAAATCCTAAATTTACTTGCAACCCGTTACCATAACCCTAACTACCTTTTACCGTTCACCGAACCAAAAATATGTTCAACCACTTGAACCAACTTTTATCCACACTTTATAAAAATCAACCTCATCTTTCATTAACCCCCCTCAAAAAATTTATCCTTAGTGTTATGATGGCAAAATACGAGCAACCACATTCTCGCAATTGGTAACTTGTCATAGTATTTGCATTTAATCTTTGATTTTTCTATAGTCAGTTTTTAATCTTTCAAATCAAATGTGGCATTTAATATGATTTAGGGTTTACAAATATTTGAAATCTGTTTGAAATTCATATTTTTATACTACAATATGCATGTAAAGATACCAAAGAGAAATGTGATAAAGGTACCATGATTAAATGTCTTGTAACATCAATGTCCAATAAGATCTAATAAGACAAGACATGCAAAGTTTTATGATGATTAAGGCACCCTAGATGTGTGACTATTTCGCTCCTAAGCAATTGTTTGAGGGAAAGGGCTAAAAAGACACACCAAGTTCACAACAAACACAATAGATAGGATGAAACTAGTTCAACACAACAAGGTCCAGTTGATAGTTTTATGTATTTAAATTGAATGCAATGAAACAACATATATTATGCTTGTTTATGCACCTAAAATGTTCACTTTTTTTACCTTTTTTCAATACAAATCACTAATAGAAGAGGTGTTGTGAAGAATTTAAAGAGGGGCAGTGAATAATAAAGTTAATATCAGTCCAATAATACAATAATATCCTTCACAACACGGCTAGGATGCAAAACTATGTATGAATATGACCTAAAAATGCTCGACTTTTCACCTTTTTCTCAATTTTGCAATGCAAATGACTAAGAGAAAAGGTGTTGTGAAGAATTTCAAGAGGCAAAGGAAATAATATGCCTAATAAAATTCCAATGATGTGACAATATCTTTCACAACATGCCTTTGATGCAAGTCTAGAGTGATGATAAGTCAAAACCTAGTGAAAATACACCTAAAATATGCAATTTTTCACCAATTTTCAATGTAAATGCCTAACAAAAAGGGTGTTGTAAGGAATTTGAGGAGGGGAAGAAAATGATAAACCTGATATCAGTCAAATAATGTAACAAAATCCCTCACAACACGCTTGTAATGCAATTCTAGAGAGACAATATGGTCAAATCTAGTGAAAATGCAAGGTATTCAAACCCTAGACATGAAATTTTGCAAGAAAGCCACTATGATGAAACACTATAATTATAAATCAGTCCTAATGAGTGTTTGAAAAGGCTAGTAAAATTTGAAACAAGATTTTGACTACAAACCCTAGCTAATGCAAAACTAGGTTTTTATGAAAAATGCATAATTTCAAGCAATTTTTAACAATTAAAGCATGAAAATGCAATGCAATTGAATTCTAAATGATATATTTCTCTAATTTAAATTGGATCTAATGAAAATAACAGAAATTTAATGAAATTAAATGCCAATTAATTTAACTAATGCTAAAATGCAAGCCTAAGATGACAATTTTTTTAAAATTTTCAATTTTTTTGTAATTTTTCAAATGCAATAAGATGAATGAATGCAAATCTATCACACAACACTCAGCAAGGTGAAATTTTTTTAAAAACATGGGTTCACCATAATTTTTAGTGGTTAAAAAGGGTGGAAATGTTTTGGTCTAGGTTTTAAAGGAAAATCCTCCCTTCTCACCAAACATTCAAGGGCATATCAACCAAGTTGGATCTCCACTAAGTGAGAGAAATCACCTAATAGGTTGTGCTGCCACTTGGAATGATGAAAGTTTTTAGATGTATCAAACAATATCTCAATTTAATGCTCAATTACTCTTGAAACGCTAAATAAGCAAAACAGTAAGCAAATTAATGAATTACGACAAATCCTTTCAGACCAAGGTGAATAGAGGTTATTAACTCACTATTTTTCAAAATCTAGAATGTGGAATGGTCAGGGACATTATCACTAGCACACTTGTCCAAGGTATAATTTTCATCATAGAATTTGAATCTTCTTTCGACACTGATCTGCACTATATCTTCTGTTTCTACCCCAGAAAAGATGGAGGACACTCGCACTAGCACCCTTGTCCCAAAATTTTCACCTTTGTCCTCTTTCTTTCAGATCCTGGATCCTTTTTGTCTACAACCTCCTTTCTACAGCTCTACTTTGTGAAACTTGGTACCTATAACTTGCAATCACAAAGGAGTGTGGGAGGGGGTTGTGGTGTTTAGAGGCTTGCCTCGGTCAATCCTTAGAGAGACATTCAAGTCTTTCGAACACCGTTGTTAGATAAGAGTGTGTATCCCAATGGGATAGAGGCAAAATCTAAATGATAAATGATTGAAAACACAATAGATATCACCTTGAAGTGTAGATCTCATGGAAGGAAGATGCTCTTCATGCGGTGAGGAGATGGAGTCAAATCTGCAATTAAAAACATAATAACAACAAAGTACTGCTCTGCAATGAATGCCTTGAATTAAAGTCACAAGTTCACAATGTTCATCTAATTTCCATCTTGTTTGCAAATAAAACCTAAACATGTTTATATATGCAACTACAAAGATTCCTGCTAAGAATTTCATAATTCAAACTTGAGATGTCGGCATATGACCTAAATAATGGTCATAAAACTGACATAAAAGTTTAGGGTAGACCCAAAATAGGGTAGGACTAGGGTGCTAGTGCACAAGTCCAACCCCTTATTTTTGTTCATGGAAAATAGCACCACCTAGGTCCTCTTTGCCATAAGACTTCAGGGTTTTCTCATCGGGAGTCAAAATTAACATGCAAAATGCTCTAAATGCATTCTAAGGACCCATGAGTTAAACCTTAAGAGGAAAAAGCCCCCAAGGGGACATTTTCTGACATAACATGTGTATACTAGTATACTATACAATGGGACATCTTATGTTTATATGTTTGTATTTGTGTATCTAGTTTAGAAAAAAAAGGAATTACTATAATGGCTAAACAACATGGTACTACAAGTTCTCTACATAGTTACTTGTAGTAGCATGTTGATTTAGCATTCTGTTCATGTAATGTTGTTTGTTTCAAGCAACAGTTAATTATAACTTAATTAAATTGATTCAATCATCCATGTTAATGTAGTTTGATTCAAGAAACAAGGAAACAAAACATTAAAAAGTTGTCTACAATAGTCAACAATAAGAATGAAAAGAACCTAAAACAACTAGGAAAAAAGTTAAAGCCTAGTGGATTAGTGCCAAAGTATTAAAGTCTTATAAGGCTTTACCTGAATTGAGTGCTCTCAATGCAAGGTGCTCTAGAAACCATTGACCATGGTCGTATGCCTGCAAACATAGAAATCATAATCCAGGTAGTAACAAACATACATCAATTTATCCCAATAAATTTAAGCATTGCATATACATTTATGTAAAGACATTTACATAACCGAATAAATTAAATAGAACTGCAAGTTCATCTATCTAAAGACATTTAGAAACAATGTAAATAACTCAAGTAATGGCTATCAAAGCAAATTATCCCAATAGTGGTGGTCTGTTGACAAACACAATTTCATAGTACAATTCCACAATTAATGGTATATAAGTATTATGCAATTGTGTTGAGAAACACAACAGAAATAAGAATATGTAAACTGCCATCTTTATTGCAAACATAATCTGCAAACTACTTTATAAATCAGATTGAGGCATTTAAATTTTATAATGACACAAAAAGGTGAATGCATTGTTCCATTTATATTATATATCACATGTACGTGTGTGTGTGTGTGTGTGTGTGTGTGTATGTATATATATATATATATATATATATATATATATATATATATATATATATATATATATATATATATTTGGCGACTCTACTGGGGAAGAACGCGCAACTTGAAGCCTCACGCTTCGAGTTGAAGCATTTTCAGTTCTTTTCCATTTTCTTGCATATTGTGTTTAGTATAATACAGTCTGGCAGATTCCCGGTACACTAGAAGTAAGAGGGCTCAGGGTATTATTGATCCTGCATTTGAGTTGATGCAGCATAATAATTTTGGATTCTTAACTCCACGGCCTCGTCTTCAGCGCACCAGGAGTTTTCCCCCTACAAACACCAGGTCCCCAATACCAGGTGAAGTTTCTATTGCTAGTGCTAATAGAGTTTTGGTTGTTCATACGCCACCAAGATTTGTTATACCACCTTTCAATCGGCGCGTCATGGCAGCCCAAGGTCCTTGGGGTAATACCTTTGGTCCTCTAAATTTGACCCCACCATTACATGAACTACCTCGTAGTTCACGAAAGAATTTCCCCAAATTCTATGGTGACGGAAAAGTTCATCCTGATGAGCATATTGTAGCTTTCTGTATAGCCTGCGGTGTGATAGGTGTCGAGCACGAAGACGTGGCTGTGCGACTCTTTGTAGAAACACTACAAGGCGCTGCCGCAGATTGGTTCTATCACCTCCAAGCCTAGACCATAACAAATTGGGCTACTCTCAAAACAAAGTTCGAAGCCAGGTTCAAACCTGCGGAAGATGCTCATGCATTGTTGGCACAGCTGACACAAATGAAAAAGGAACCTCATGAACCAATGAGAGATTTCATTGCTAAGTTCAACAAATTGAGAAACAGGATTCCCACCGCCGCTGAACCCACAGCGGAGAATCTCAAATGTTTCTTTATCAACACACAGCTTCTGGAGGTGAGTTTCCTATTGAGGCGAGCTGCTCCTACTGATCTTGCTGCGGCTCAGATTCTGGCAACTGAGGTAGAAGATGATCTTATCCTGGCAGGTAAGATAAGAAGGGACACTAATAGAAACAAAAGCTCCTCTTCCACTGAGAACCATTCCACAAGCACCACGGATCCCATGGTGCAAAATCTAGCAAATGAATTGCTAGCTCTCAAAAGACAAATGTCCCAAGGTATATCTACACCTCCTTCTTACCGAGATATACCAAGGAGGACATTCCCAAACAATTCATATCAAGGCAATGCTGCTAGGAATCAAGGACAGCAAAACTGTCTTCCGCCTACTCAGGGGAAGCTTGCTATTGAAGCAGTGCCGGTCAACTCTGCCGTTGGATACTATGAAGGGGAAAATGAACTTTCTTTCCAACTTGAGTTGGAATATGAAAATGGTGCTAATCTCTTCACAGAAGGAGAAGAAGAGATAGCTGGCGACTCTACCATCAGCTTTCTGAACTACCAGGACGAAGCTGAAAAAGGAGAAGTGAGTCTATAGCTACGCTTCAGAACACACACTTTCAGCTATTCTGGTTCAGCAGAATGAAGAAGGCGTTGAATCCCCCATATCATTTATGAGTTGTCCTCTCAAAGCTCATGAATTGAAGTACTCGAATATGGAGAAGCATGCCTATGCTGTAGTCAAAGCGGTTAAGCATTTCAGGTTCTATATTCTAAACTCACACACTGTTGTCATGGTGCCTGATACAACAGTCAAATCCATCCTAACTCAACAAGAGTTCGGAACAAAGAGAGGTAATTGGATCGCTAAGATCCAAGAATTTGATCTGGATATCAAGCCTACTAAGCTTGTGCGGGGTAAAGGTTTGTGTCAATTGATCGCAGACAACGTTCCAAAAGAGATAGGGGACGAAGAAGAAGAAGTTGTGGACACGCCAACTGTCCTTTTTGTTACTACAACTGACGAGTGGTATTCTAATATCACTCATTTCCTTACCTATGGTGAGTGCCCTTCCCACTTGTCTTATAAGGAAAGGAGAACTGTCAAGTTAAAAGCTGCTAACTACGTCCTTTGGGACAATGGTTTGTACAAGAGAAGTCTTGACGGTGTATTTCTTCGTTGCGTGGACAAAGTGCAACAAGGTAGACTTTTGGAGTCCTTCCACAATTTGGCTTGTGGTGGACATTTTTCAGCACCTGTAACGGCTCACAAGATTCTGCGAGCTCGATACTATTGGCCTACATTATTCCAAGATGCATACAATTGGGTACGCAGGTGTGAGTTATGCCAGCAGTTTGTTGGGAAACCAAAATTAGTAGCCTTACCTCTAAAACTAGTGGTGATTGAGGAGCCCTTTCAGCAATGGGGTATTGACTTCATTGGCGCAGTGAATCCATCGTCAAGTGCCGGACATAACTATGTCCTCACGGCAATAGACTATTTTACCAAATGGGTGGAAGCAATTCCAGTCAAACACGCCACTTCTGAGGTGGTATGCAGTTTTCTTAAGGAAAACATTATTTCCAAGTTTGGAGTTCCAAACAAGATTGTAGCAGACAATGCTACTTGTTTTTCCTCTTGGGAGATTACTGAGTTTTGCTACGAGCATGGGATCACTCTTTCCCATTCTTCAGACTATTATCCGCAAGGGAATGGTCAAGCAGAATCAAGCAATAAGAATCTGGTCACTATCATCAGGAAGCTGGTAGAGGAGAATCAGAGAACTTGGCATAAGGCATTGTTTGATGCTTTATGGGCAGATAGGATTACACCCAAAAGAGCGATAGGCATGTCGCCATTTCAACTTCTATATGGTCTGAATGCGGAGATACCGATCACCTTGGAATTGCCAGCGTTGAAGTTGGTAAAGGCATTGGAAGATAGAACTTTTGATAGTTCTATTGACAAAAGGATCATGTATTTGACTGAACTGGAAGAGCAGCGCACTGTTGTGGTGGACCGTATTGCTGAGCACCAAAGTCAAGTAAAGAGACTCTTTGACAAGAAGGCTAAGGCTCGTGAGTTTTAGGTTGGAGATCAAGTCTTGCTGTGGGACAAGAGGAGAGAACCAAAAGGAATGCACGAAAAATTTGATTCCTTGTGGAGAGGTCCATTCACCATTCATCAGTTCTGTGGTGAAAATAGTTTCTTGCTGGAGTATCAGGATGGGACACCATTCTTGTTGCCTCACAGTGGACAACATCTGAAGCACTTCAATCCTTGAAGTTTCAGATAAGTTAAATTGTACATTTGTATCATTTTGTGTTTTATTTTTACGTTTTCGTTTAGTCTTTTGTGTCTTTTTCTTTTTAGCTTGACTCTATAGCCCAATGGCATGGATGAAGGCACTTAGAGACTGGATTCTACTCCCCTCAATCGTTTCAAAGTTTGATTGAAGGAAGTTCCCCAGTTAGAGCCAGCTGTTGTTCTCAAAATCAACAACGCTCATTTTTGTAGACAACCCCACGAAACTTGTCCGTTTCGTGAATCTAAACTCTAAGATCGCGAATCAAGAAAAGATGTTCTTGTTCTCGTGCGAGGTCATTTGACATTTTAAAACTCATTTACGACGTTTCCTTGAATTGATTTCTTAATATTTGCGAAGAATATTCAAGTCATAAATTGGCTAAGGTGTTAATTTTAGTCATTTTTAAGTTTGGTAAATTTTGACTCTTGATATGCAAGAGCGGCAAAATTTGCTGCTCTTACATATTATTTTAAGTTTGTTTTTGTTTTGATGTAATGTCGGCAAAATTTGCCGCTATTACATCGTTTTAAGCTCACATGTGCGCAAGCGGCAAAATTCACCGCCATCGCGCGTCTTTCATCAGAGTTTCCCCTCATGTAATGTCGGCCATTTTCACCGACTTTGCATATTGGTCGATTAAGATGTTGTAGCGGCCGAAATCCCCGCCCGAACGAGATCTTCAGGATTTCGATGTTGAGTGCCATTAATGGCCACTCGTGCCAGGTGATTAAACTCTGATTTCAACCTTTAAAAAGCGTCATTACTTCCCATTGTAGTCATTGCTTATGCGAAAACCTTTTGAGTTGACTTACCAATGCTCTCCTCGACCGCCTGATTGCATACTCCAGATCTACGACGGATTTTGCGTTAAAGACTGAATATAGGGCTTTCAGTTCTAAACGGGTATGTGCTCCTTGTGTTTTCCATTTTCCTCTCTCATCGGATTAAAGTTTATGTTGTTTAGGTTTTTGATTTTTGATATGTTTTGTTTTAATTTTTGTCTTGATTGTTTGTTTCGTTTTAGCGTTTTGTTTTTAGAATACCCTAGGTTTTACCTCGAAAACCCTAGGGATTGTATTGCCCTGGATTTCCCAAACCCTTGTTGCATTCCCCTCATGTAACGTCGGCGGGTTTTGCTGAGCTTACCTGGATATGGTGACCTCTGCCGAGTGTTGAAGCGGCAAACACCCCGTTCCCTGCACTCAAACTTGCAAACATTATCAAATGCAATAGTGGCCAAAATCGCCGCCCGGACTTCACTCTACCGTTCAAATGCAACATCGACATTTCTCGCCGCTTGGACATGTCATCGCTCAACCCCATGCAATGACGGCAAATTTTGCCACCGAGGTATAAACTTACAATGTTATCAAATGCAGCATCGGTGTTTTTCGCCGCCCGAACATAAAAAACCTTTCGTTCCTTTGCATGTAGTAGCGGTAAAATCCGCCGCTCCTACCAACCCAAACTTTCCCAACACATGCAAAGGCGGCAAAATTTGCCGCCGATGCAAATAATACCAAAACCCCCATATGTAAGGGCGGCGAATTTTGCCGCCCATGCAAAAAATGACTCAAATTTTCCTAACACTGGAAAATTTCCAATTTTGTTTTCTCGAGCCCGCTTCTCCTTTGATTCTTGGCCAGCTCGCACTATAGCCCCTTTTCAAGCGCATTCCCATAGTCGTGATCACTCAACATGCAATTTTCCCAGATTGCCCATATTTTCCCTGATTGCATGATCATGACTTTTGTTGCAGTTTCTCTTGCGGAGCTCCGTTCGACGTCAAACTTCTTCATGGTAAAAGCTCATCCAAATGACTGACTTGTCTCCGAAGAAGGAAAAAGCGATGAAATACAAATATCAAGGTGTTTTCCCAATCACCTCAGTCCACTCTAATGTTGAGGACATTAGAGATTGGCCATGTTGATATGGCTGAGTTTGTAGAGAGAACTAAGTCAAGCAACCCCAGTGCCATGATGAGGAAGATAGTGGAAAGTAATATTCATCTGGTATCCTCCTTCCCGGTGGCGGCTCACAATACAGAATTTGTCCTTCAGTGTGCCCATTTCTACAACAAAGATATCAGAGCTGTGGTGGACGCCAGTGGTAATGTGATAATCAGGTTGGATCCTGAGTTCATTGACAAGGTGTTCATGTGTCCTCCTGCGACAGAGGTATTGAAGCTTGATTTCATTGAAGCTCAAAAGGAATATGACAAGAATCCAGAGAAGGCAAAGAAAGTGATCAACAACAAATGGTTGAAAACTGCAAGGTCAGGTTTGTCAAGGTGGCCACGCAGTTTTCCTCGAAGTGACTTTGTGGAAGAAGTCGGTGACTTAATTACCCTCCTCAGCAGGATAAGAGGTTTGTCCTCCTCTTCACAATTTCATGAATGGATGTATCCTTTCATTAAGGTCATACTCCAAGGCAAGCAGGTTATTTTCTGGGGAGAGCAAATCAGTAACGCTTTGCATGATCAGCTGACGAAGGTATCCACTACCTCCAAGTTCTTCATGACTTCCTACCTGGTATACATTGCAGCCTCCATGAGGATTTTTCCAGGATTATCTTCAGAAGGGGATAGAAGAGTAGTCCCAGTATACCAGTATTATTCTCAGATAACTCTAAAAGGTTCCATTCACCATTTCAGGAGAGTGAATGATGCGTTCTTTGCTGTATTCTTGTGTCTTTTTGATCCCCAACTGGAACAGAGAAGAATTTCAGACGAGGCATGCTCAGTGGTTAATGGTTTTGGTTGTATGTTTTTGCAGTTTCTGTCTTTTTCATACTTGAGGGTTGGCTTTTTCCCAGGCTACCCTTATATGCTTCCGAGGTTTCCTTCAGATAGACTGGTCTTGATGGAGTTGTGCAGACAGATGATTGTTGTGCATAACAAGCAAATGGAACTCAAGAAGCCTAGCTTCAGATTTCCAGTAGAGATCGACAGATATTCAGTATTGACTGCCACAAAGGCAAGGGCTATTGAAACGGAAATGCAGTTGGTCACCATGAAGCAATTCAAGAGGAGGCCAAAATTTGACTACCGGGGTGTGAAGGATAAAATCAAGAGGAAAACACAGTTTCACGAACCCATGGTGGAAGATGTCTGGATAGATTTGAGGACAGAGGAAGACATCAGGAAACTAGACTATAGCAGGCTATCTCTAGATCAAATTGAATATCTAGGACTTGCTGATATTCCAGAAGACCTTGTGGATGATGGCGAATTGGTTGATGCCAAGTATGAAGCAGAACAGATAGCTGGTACTCCTCTACCTCCAATTCAATGGTCTCAAAAGGAGTTAACTTCACTAAGGAAGAGATTTGAGCCCATATTGGCTAACACCAATAAGTGGCTGGAAGATAAAGGAATTACGCTAAAGGAATTCCTCACTGGTTCAGAAACTGAAGTTCAAGAGCAGACTGGTAAGAGGGTTGAAAATAGAATGAAGAATAAGAGTGATGCTCCATCATCCTCTAAAACACATAAACCTAAAATCAGATTTGTGACGAAGAAAGCAAAAGTTGTTGAGGAGGAACCCGAACCAAAAGAGATGGATGTCGAAGAGCCAGCGACTAAAGATCCGGCAACTGAAGAGCCGGCTACAGAAGAGATGGATGTCGAAGACAAGGATTCAGAGCAACAAGATAAAGAGGCTTTGTCTCCACAGGACAATACACCTGTTGCACCCCCTGTGCCTGCTTCCCCCATTATCATTCCTTCCTCTGAATCCCCCTCTCCTAAAATAATCTTTGATAATCCCCACAGCACTTTTGAGAATGTTCTCCGTTCTTCTGATTCCATTCCCAGTTTGTCATCTTCATCTTTTGATATTGGTGACACATCTATGTTTGATCATTTTGTGATGCATACTGAACAAGTTTCAAGTGCCAATGTAACAGGTACGGTTTTTACCAACACCCCGCCTATTGTTTCCACCACCAGCACAAGCACAGTTCCAGTAACACCAGTGGTAGGAATGGACTCCAATGTGAATACTTCTCTGCTTCCACCTTGGTTGTCAGCTTACACGCCAAAGAGAAAAAAGCAAGTCATCTCTCCAGATGATTTTGATTTCACCAAGCTGGTACCTGTAAAACCTAAGGCTCCAAAGAAACCAAAGATCCTTTCAAGGGTACTTGAAGAAAAGGGACAGAAAGTTTTGGAGATAGCAAAACCCCCACAGGATGCAACTGTTGAAAATTTTGACATGAATGACTACTCAATTTCTAGGGTTGAATTGGGCAAAATCACCCATGAGAGTGCTAAAAATGATATGCAGTCAGCCATGGACATCCTGATCCAGAAGTTTGACAGGGAAAAAGAAATGAAAGATTACTATAAGGCAAAGGTAGAACAGCTGACTGCGGTGGTAAGAAAGATCACTTTGAACTCAGAAGCAGTTACTCCAGAGGCCGTATCTGTAGAAGACCCTGTCATTCTGAAGGCAGAAAAGACTCACCTCCGAGGAAAAGTACTTGAAGAGTACTTAGACAGGATGCGAGCCCAGGGAATCTCTTTGCTCACGGAGGTATTTGAGAAAACGGATAAGATGAGGAAAGTAAGGGCAGAACTCAACGATCTCATTGATGCCATCTCTCATGATATTGAGCGCACAGAGGATACTCATGATAAGTGGGTAGAAATGAGGAAGCTGAAAATAAGTACCTTGATATCCATTGGCACCATTTCTAATAGGGATTCATACACTGAAACAAAGGAAGCTTTGATGTACAGGAGCAGTATGCTTAGGAATTTGATCAAGGATCTTGAGGCTGCAAAAGAGATCAGCGAAGAAAATGATGTCAACCTTTTGCATAAGTTGGAGGAACTACCTTGTAACTTAGTATCACAAGATAACCAATTCCTGTCAGCAGAAGAAATGGTCAAAGAATTTGAAGACATGTTCCAAAAAGAATTTGAAGATAAAGTTCAATAACTTCTGTGGACAACCTCTTGGACAACCAGTTAACCTTGGACAATCTGAAAACCAGGTTAACCAATCATGCCAAGTCGATCACTATAGTAAGAGATGCCATAGTGAGGGCCAGGATGATCTTCAAAAACACATTCAACCCAGATAGCATTGAAATGCAGGTGACCTTCACTATGTATGATGACCACATGAGAAAAGGTGGTGTCACAAATTGAAGCAGCTGGTTTTTCCCTTAGTTTATTTTCTAATTTTCACATGTACTTTCAAAACAATTTTGGACATTTTTACATGTACATTTTCAATATGTAATTACATGTAAAAATATAGGAAGTCCCAAGTCAATAAGGACTCCTATTTTTGAATAAGTCAAAGTAGTTGTAGATTTCCTAGATTTTCTCAAGGTCTTTCCCTATAAATAAAGGGGACCTCTTTTGTAAATATCTATCTTTTGTCTATTGCAAAAAAACTCTGGTGAATTGAGAATCAAATCAAGACTTTGTGCTTTTTGTGAAAATCAATATTCAAATATTTATCAATACAAGAAAGCAAGTTCAATTCCAATCTTTGTCTTGGAATTATTTGTGTTGTGATAGTTTTGTTCTTATGTCTTGCTATCATAATCTTATTTGATAATAATTGAAGTGTAGAGTTTGTTTCAAGTGATTGAAGAGCGCTCTTAATTGGATTCTGATAAACTTTGTGTTATCAAATCAGTTGTGGGTTATATGTTCATGTTTGTGAGAATACAACAGTTTGGGGACTTTGTGCTGCAAGTTGTTATATTTGAATTACTTTTATCATATTGAAGAGGAGTGAAGACTTTGAGCTGCATTCTACTTCAAATAGTTCCAGTTACAAGTAATGAGTGAGGTAACAGAAAACTTTGTGTTTCTGTGATATTGTGATAATTTATAAGTTTTATATCAAGAGTTTGAAATATAAACATCTATTCTGAAAAAAGAGAATGAGATGAGATGGAACCACCACAAACATAGTTTTTAGTGTATATAAATTTGATAAGTGTTTGATTTACAAAAGTTAAGTAATAAGAGGGAACCTCCCCTTGCTGAGAGGAGAGACTTTGTCTCATCATAGCTGTGGCTGATATACCTATTTTGCCGTTAGCAAGTTAACGACAAAATATTCACCCAACATATATATATATATATGTATATATATATATATATATATATATCAGATTGAGACATTACTGTAATCTAACACCAATAGGTAAATGTATTGTAAGTCATATTGTAAGTACATAGATAAGATTGTAAATATAAATCACATTGAGGCAAATTTAAATTTAAATCTCACACCAAAAGGGAAATGCATTGTTCCTTTAGGTATTCATATTATCCTTTTACATTTAAATCCATTCATAATATATGTTTATTAGTCTAAGCATATATTCATTTGTCCATCATTATCCTTTTGCTTTTAAATCCTTTCATAATATATATTTATTAATCTGAGCATATATTCATTTGTCCATCTGTACATCCATTTAGTTCATTAATAGTTGGTTCATTAATTCACACCATCAGTCCATCATATAATGTACATGTATATATTATAGATATATATAGAGAGAAAGATATGCATACATATATACATGTGTAATACATATACAATACATATATATGTATTGGTGGTGCCTGCATAAACATTTAGGTTTCAAGCATTTAAATATGCGGGTACCTTCCCTAAATCCAAAAAATTCTAACTCTTTTAGCCTCTGCAGTAGAGAAAAATGCAAAAAATCTATTGTATGAAAGTCACTTTGTATATACAAAGAGGTTTGTATATACATGCAGGTCAAAATGTGCATTGGCGGGTCAGAGAACTCTATCGCCCTTTGAAAAAATCATTTAGATGCATTTTTGAATGCATATCGGGCTTAGAATGTGCATATACAAAGGGGGAATCTTTCGCAAATTCTCAAGAATATTCTCGCTTTGTATATCGGGTTGCATATAGATATGCATTGAAAAATATACAAGGGAGCAGATGCATTTGCTACAGTGGTGAGGGGGTGATACATGCAGCGGGGTCCGCAGATATGTAAAGATCTTTGTATCTCCGACATATAAGGTAAAATATGCATTCCTCGCATATTCTCTGAAGATTCCCTATTTGTATGTTAGGGAGGTTTGTATGTTTGCCTTTGTATTTTCAACATACAAACAAAATATACATTCGCTGGATATGCAAGTGGCACATACAAGAGGGAATATATTTTGCATATTCCAGGATAGATTCCCTGTTTGCATGCGAAGGTAAATGTATATTCAGTGATATACATTGATAATGTACAAAGGCAGAGATGCATTTGATGGGGCCCGCCACTTGTATAAAGTGATTGTATGTTCGAACATACAAAGAAAGTGCAATCCAAAGATGTAAAGCGGACCCAAAGTTGTTTTTAATTTGTTCTATAGCAGTAGTGGCGTCTGCGGCTTGTACATTGCATATGTATATGCGATGTGCAACGAAATGTGCAAAGAAGAGAGAAAATGGGTCGGGGCCACCAGTTGTATACAATGGCAGTTGTATGTATGCCGACATACATTCAAAATATACAAGTGAAGAAAGATGCAATCCAGACCCGAATAGAATTCCAAGATGCTTCATACAAGTTTGGGGTCTGTAGCATGTATATTGGGCATTTGTATATGCCGCTATACATTGCATTGATACAAATAGAGGATACAATATGGATTTCAAAGCAACTTCAACATGCTTCATGAAAGTTTGAAATCTGTGCCTTGTATGTATAAGGTGAATGTATATGCAAATATACATTGCGATATGCAAGGAAAAACATACAACCCAGACACAGAGGAGAAATCAAATGCAGCGAATAAAGATTTGAGGTATGGCTTGCATATCAGACAAATGTATATGCATTTGAGCATGCATATACAAGGGTGAAATGACAAAATGGAGAAGGCAAAAAGTCAGCGATAGGAACATGGAGTGCCTACGTGGCATGTAATCGTTGGTTGGTGACTTTTTGACATTTTTTGGGAGCCGTTGATCCTGGCGATGGGAGATGATCAACGGCCATGTTTTGAACCCGTAGCGAAGGTTTTTCCTGTGCATGTGCGGCTATTTTTAGGCAGGAACTTAAGATGTATCCACTACTGCATCCCGCGGGTAGCTGAACCATTAATGGCGAAATGCAGAGGCGACGTTGGATAGAATGACAGGCCAACTACCCGATTGAAGAAGAAAATCCTCAGGTGGCGACATGGGGCTCGAGTTCAACCACTCCCGGCCTTTCTTTCTGCCTGCTGCATTAATTGTTTTAAGTGCCAATCTGAAGATGCATTATATCTGGCAGATTTTTGACTTGCCTTGCAATTAATTTTACTGGGTACATAGTCTTGGTATAAAAGCCAAACTATGTTACTCATTGTTGTTGTTGAAGACTTGGGCAATTTTTTGTGTGAATAACAAAATACAGAGCATTTCCTCTCTATTGTAGCTCTATGGAGTTTACGAGTTGCATCTAAAGTGTATCTTGCACATATATTCAGTTTCTTGTCATTGTATATGAAAAATGCATTATTGCATGTGTTTATCTATCTGTCTCCACTTGTTGTATACATTTTCTTCTTTTGAATCTGGTTGCTAAGGGTTTCTCAGATTCTAGGGTATAGTCTTGTTGTACCACATGCTTAATCTATAACTTCCATTCAAGGAGTGGATTAAACTATTTTAGGTTAAGTATGGAGAAGATTGTATGTCAACTGAGATATTTGTAAGTAGAGACAGTTAAATACTCATCCTTGGGTGGTGTTTGTAAGGTATATACCAGTCCTAACTCCTTGAAACTTGGATGCTAGTTGCAATCCATTCTCTTGTATACGTCTAGTTGACTCCTTGCCCTGAGATAGGCACTGGTATGTATCTTGTGTAGTAGTTATGATCCAAAACCCTTGTCTGGCATCCAAACCATCAAATCATCCATTCATATTTCCAACCTATTAGTTGTAGGATTAGGATTAGGAACCCCCTGCATGCTCTCATACCTGACCAGACAAATATGTCCAAGAATGTTGCTGACCTTGTGATTTATCACACAAATCTTGGTCCACACATGAGAGTATTCTTCCTATTATCATAAAGCTAAATGTTTATGTAATTGGGTAAGTCAAAGTGTCAAATCTTTAGCTATAGGGATACCCCCCTTGGTGCGGCAGAACCAGAAGTGAAGGGGAGGTAGCTCACGCAACCTCCTATATTCGTTGGCCGAATCTGCCTGTGCATTGGAACTGGCAAACCCTCTATTGATTCGGAATAAAATACCAACATGTATAACATATTAGTACATGTATAATACATATATAATACTTGTATAATACATATAAATACATGTATACATATATACCATTATACATATGGATAATACATTTACACACTTGGTAGAAATCAGTACCACACCCAATTAAATCAGATTGATAAAAAATGCATTGTTCAATTTATATTATAGATTGATTGTTGACATACATATACATATATTACATATAAATATATGTTATAATGTACATGTATATACATATAATATATGTATATAGATATAGATATACATATACATATAGATATACATGTATATACATACATATACATATAGATGTATACATTTAGATATACATATACATGTATACATATAGATATACATACACATATACATGAATACATTAAATCATATCAAGGAATTTAAACTTTATATTCATAGGAAAAGGTAAATGCATTGTGCAATTTATATTACCTATTTACATACATGTACATTTACATTCACTTAACCAAAGAAATTAAATAGTCACATATGCAATTATAAAATAAGATTGTATATAATCCAAGTAGGGGCCATTAGAGAAAAATATCCCAATAGCAATAGTGTGTTAACAAACACAAATGCATAGTAGAATTTGACAATCAGTGGTGTAAGTAAAGTCTTATAAGACTTTACCTTTATTGAGTGCTTGCAATGCAAGGTGCTCTACAAACCATTCACATGCCTGCAAACATAGAAAACATATGTCGGGTAGTAATCTGGGTAGTAATGAAAAAACATCAAATTATCCAAATAAATTCAAGCACTACATGTACATCTATCTTAAGAAATTCACATAACAGAAAAAAATGTAATACAATCTATGTGCAATGATAAAACTATATATTGCACACATATATAGTTATACATATACATATATGTATGGGGTGTTAATTAATCTTTTTTAAAGGACCCTACGTAGGATAAACTATATAACTTATTTAGTGGAGGAGTGGATATGATTTAAGTCCCCATTGTATATATTATATATTATATATACATATATATGTATACATATAAAATATATACATGTATACATATATATGTATATATAATATATAATATATACAATGGGGACTTAAATCATATCCACTCCTCCACTAAATAAGTTATATAGTTTATCCTACGTAGGGTCCTTTAAAAAAGATTAATTAACACCCCACCTTAAATCAAGTTGGTGGGGCCTTCAATCATATCGACCCCTTGCCCTATACACATCTGCACCTTTTGATTTAATATTGATACCTTTTTTATATCAGAAGCACATCGAAAGGTGAATGCAGTGGTGCAAACGACAAACACATGTTCCATTTTAATTTCTTTCACATCCGAATACATATCCTTCACATCACCGATATGTAATACATTATTGCACACATATATAGAAATGCATATATAATATATACATGTATTCATATATATGTATGTATATATATATTATATATTATATTATATGTATCCATTTTCGATGGTGCATTATCAAAGTTTTAGGTTTTTATCATTTTGTGGTCTAGGTTATCATAGACCCCAAAAAATATTGCATTTATACATATGCCTTAAATCATATTGATGATGATATATATATATATATATATAGTACATTAATAGACATGATTTAATCATTTGCATGAAGCTACCCACTAAGCAAACAACTAGAAAAGATATAGCAAAGTTCAGCAAACAAATTGAACTAAAATTCCCTACAAACTATGAATATAGATGTATACAATTTTAAAATGCTGAAATGTTAAGTACCAGCTTGAAATGTTATACATAAAGAGGAAGGAATATAAGAATGTGATGTACCAACCTAAACCTAATTTTGGAAGGTGTTGGTTTCTGGATTGACAGAGGGTTTGCCAGTTCCAATGCATCGGTAGATTTAGCCAACAAATACAAGAGGTTGTGTGAGCTGCCTCCCCTTCACTTCTGGTTCTGCCGCACCAAGGGGGGTATCCCTATAGCTAAAGATTTAACCTTGACTCGCCCAATGATAGAAAGATTTAGCTTTACAACAACAGGCAGAATACTCTCATGTTTGGACCAAGGCTTTCATGATAGATCACAAGGTTGGCAACATTCTTGGACATATCTAACTGGTTGGGAATGAGAGTATGCAGGGGTCCTATTCGTACTCCTACAAACTAACAGGTTGGAAATATGAAAGGATTTGTTTTAATGTTTGGATGCAAGATAGGGGGGTTTTGGATCATAACTACTAATCCAGAAGTAGACTGGTGCCTATCTCAGGGCAAGGAGTCAATTAGACATAGACAAAAGAATGGTTTGCAACTAGCATCCAATTTTCAAGGGGTTAGGATTGGTATTTGCCTTACAAACACCACCCAAGACTGAGTATTTAGCTGCCTCTACTCATCCCGGCTGACATACATTCTTCTCCATACTTAACCTAAGACACTTTAACCCACTCCTTGAATGGAAGTCAAAGATCAAGCATGCAATACAAAAAATCTGTATCCTAGAATCTAAGAAACCCTTAGCAACCAGATTCAAAAGAAGCTATGCATACAACAAATAGAGATAGAAAAACTAAACACATGCAATGAAGCATTTTTCATATAAAAACAACAATGAAACTAAACATGTATGCAAAATACATTCATATTGCAACTCATAAACTCCAACAAAGATAAAACAACCAAGAAAAGCTTTGTTCTTCATTATTCCCCAAATTTTTTGCCCAAGTCTTCCTCCTTCACAAATGAGTAACACCGTCTGCTAAATACAACAGGAAAGTGTACTCAACAATCAAGTACATGGCATATCAAAATCTGCCAAATACATTGCATTTTCATATTGGTGCTCAAAATATTCAATGCTACCAGCAAAAATAGAGGAAAGAGCAGGTGGGATCGGGATCTGCACCACCGCATGGAGATCTTTTTCCTAAATCAGGTGGTTGACCTGTCAACTCGACCTATACCTCTCTATAAATTTACCACTAATGGCCTATCAACTCGCAGCCCTAGAAACACAGCAGATTGTGTGCATAAGAAATTTTCCCTCTTGAAAATATCTACAAATACAAAGAAATCACCCCTATTGAACACTTGAATCATGGCCGTCAATTTCCCTCCCTATCGCCAAAATCTATGGCCTAAAATTGTGCTAAAAAGTTGCCAGCCAATTAGAACATGCCACGTAGGTGCCTTTTGCCATCATTGACTTACATTTTACCCTTTTCGCCTTTTTTGCCTTTTCGCCTTGTATATGCAAAAGAACATGCATATACAAATGCTTGCATACAAAGCACGGACCCCAAATTTTATAGAACAAATTGCAAATACCATTAGGCCTGACTTGTATCTTTTCTTAATGCACTTTTCATTGTGTATCAGCATATACAAATGCCATATACATTCTGTGGATTTCAAACTTTATAAAACAGATTGGAACAAGTTTCAAATCCGGGCCATGTATCTCATTCTTTTGTATATCGGCATATACAATGCCATATACATGCAAGCTATGGACACCAGTGCTGAATTCACCAAATTAGACCCTTGAATCAGGTTTGGCTTGTATATCGCTCCCTTGTATGTTTGCCTTGTATACCGGCTTGCATATCGCATTATACAAATACAATATACAAGCAAAAACATGTATTCAATTAGACCTGAGCCCTTATCAACTACATTGCATACTTTTTCAGATCCGGCCAATGCATCTTTGGAATGCATTTTCCTTTGTATGTGTGAACATACAATCGCACTTGCATATGCATCTGGTGGGCCCCACACTTTGTATCTCCATCCTTTGCATATTTTCTTTGTATGTGTCGGGCCTTTTGCATGTTGCCGCCAATGTATCTGATTGATGTACATACAATCCCCTTTGTATGTTGACTTTGCATGCGCCTTCCTTGTATCTTTGCAATGTACATGTTTCTTCTTGTATATGCATATACAATGCGACTTGTATGTGCATTGGTTGTCGGGGAGACTTGGGAGTTGGTTGCCGATGAGTTTACTTCATCGATGAACCTTTGCACTATAGCAAATGTATGTTGGCTTGCATCTTTGCAATGTATATTTCCCTTGCACATTTCCAATGTATCTTTCCGTTGTATGTCTGAACATACAACACAAAATACATGCAAACCCTCACATACAAGCAGGGAATATTCCTAGAATCTGTGATAGATTCCTCAATGCATATACAAACCCGATATGCATTGTGAAGTGCATACAACCAATTTTTTACAATTTTTTGAAGGCCGATTGAACATACAAACTGTCCTGTATGCCCGAATGTACATTTGAACCTACATGTATATACAAATGGCCTTATATATACAAAGATACATGCATACAACTATTTTTTTGCACTTTTAAACTGTAAAGGCCGAAAGACTTCAAATTTTTTAGATTTTTCATGAAAGGTGCCTGCGAATGAAAGTTTGAACCCTGAGTGTTTGTGTAGGGACCAACAAAAGGCTGGAACGTGGCCTACAAAATTCTTCTTCTTGTAGAAAACATTTGCAATGCTCCTTCAATAAATTGATGTTAACATTGTCTACGCTTCATAATCTTCCTCTTATAATTGATTCAAATTTAAAAAGGAATGCATTGAAATTGGTTGTTGAGCTCAAATTTGAATAAATGCATAGAAGCTATTGTATTCAATGATATGATATGCATAATTAAATTGGGTTGTTGAGTTTGAATTTGATCAAATGCGTGGAAGCTATTGTATTCAATGATAAGATTTTGAAAACTAACAGATTTTCTAATGATTCTATAATAAAATTGATTTAATTTTTTTTTATTTTATTTCAAGTTTGGGATCCTTACACTATTTTCTGTTTGTGCATAATTTTTCTGGTTGGGGAGCCTTATAGGATTTTGTATTGTAATAAACATGATGAATGCATAATTTTTACTTAATTTTATGAATCTAGCTCGGGAGCCTAACGTCATTGAGTTTTTGTGCAGGAAATTTTAGGAACACTAGAAGTTTACAATAATGCATATATATATATATATTAGGTTTTATAATTAGGTTTTCATTTTCTACATGTGTGTGTGTGTTTCTATATATATATATATATATTTATACACACACAAACACACATGTAGAAAATGAAAACCTAATTATAAAACAATATATTCAAGTGTACAACGAAAGAATCCCAATTGAAGGGTTGTTTCAAACAAATGAGGCAAGAATCCCACTGAAAAATGATTGCAATGCCATAGGAATCAAAATATTTGAATGAAACTAGTACTAAAATCATTTAGAAAAATGATGTTTTCATTACTTGCATGGAGGACGGTGGCCGCCGATATGAAGCAGACCACAAAATTAGGAAACCTCCAAAAGTTGAGTATGCACATTCGAAAAGGAATTCAAAACCCTCAATATACAAAATGAAAATGGAACCCTCAATATATTATGTAAATTGAAACCCTCAATATATTATATAAAATAAAACCTTCAATATATTATATTAAAAACATAGGAAACCATTTTTAAATATTTTATGTAACGCTATTTAAAAAATAATATATTCAACTGTATAGAGAGAAATCTTGAATCACGGGTTGTCTCAGTCGAAACTGGGAAGAATTTGACTGTAAAATTATTACGGAGACAAAGCCGTAGGATTGAAAAGATTCGAAACCCTGATATGATGAAACCCTTAACCCTAATACGATTTGAAAAGATGGGAAATAATGAAAGCATACCACGATATGACGAAACCCTTAACCATTGGCAATGCACCCTCAAAAATATATACCCTTAAAAATATACGAGCCCATTTGTATGTATAAAATAAAACCCTCATTATATAACAGTATATTCTTGTGTACAGTGAAATAATCATAGCACAAGGGTTGCCTCAGAAAAAATAGGCAAAAATTTGAATGTAAAATGATTGCAGACAAAATGTGGTAGGAATGAAAGATTTGAATGATACCAATACTCAAATCACAGGTTGTATGAGACAAACATGAAGGAAAATGACTATATAATGATTGCATAGACAACACTGTATGAAACCAAAAGATTGGAATGGAAGTAGTAGTGAAATCACAAGGAGAAATGATGTAGGTATTCGTTCCCTACATGGAGAATGACCATGGAGGAGGATGACAACTGGTAGGTGAAAACAGAGAAACCCACAGACGATCGCCATGCACCATGGAGAATATTCGAGAAAATGATTAGGTTTTCCATGTATTATTCAATATATATTTGGACATCAAATGAAATAAAATGGAACACATTGTGTTTTTCATCTGCACCATCGTATTCACCTTTCGATGTGCTTCCGAAATAAAAAGGTGTCATATATTTTATCGTAGGGTGTAGTTGTGTATAGGGCAAGCGGTGGATATGTTTGAAGGCCTTGCCCACTTGATTTAAGGTAGGGTGTCAATTAATTTTTTTAAGATACCCTAGAAGTAAAATAGGGACCAAGTGTATAACTTATTTATTGCAGGGGTGGTGTTTTTTTGGCAGTGATGGTGAGCGAGTACTGGCACATCCTTGTGCTTGTATGGGGCGACATGTTAAAATCACACATTTTCAACCCATGTGCATAGAACATGTCATAGAGTGATATGTATAAGTGCCCACAAGCTGAAAGAATATATTTAAGTTGTTTAGTCACATACAGAGAAATCCCAAAAAAAATGTCAAATTTCGATATGTCTAGGTATGAGCTTGACGTATGTGAAGTTAGGGTGGGCGGTGAAAGAAATAGCTGTCAGTGTTCCTTAGTCTGCCCGTCTTTCATCACATACCATCAAGAAGACTACAATCTACTTTTAATGCACACTACCTAAATAACTTTTTGGATTAGCAAACATGAACACCTCCTGTCACACGGTTAATTTGGGAATACGATGGAAATGAGGAAACTGATACAAAATGATGGTTTATAAATTTGAGGAATAAATTTGGGAGTAAATTAGATCTAAAAGTTATATAATGAAGTGTTGGCATTGAATGCGATTTTCAAAAACCTTGAAGTATAAAGTAGGGATACAATTTAAGTATATTACACTGCTAAAAATAATAATGTGTTGGATTGATTCAACACTGATGAATCAAGATTGAGAATATCAAGCAAGCATGCAAAGGACCTAGAATGATGTGCTTTGATATAATGCTCTTATAATGTTCTTATAATGCTCTCATAAATGATTTATCAATAAACCTAACATCTTTGTTGATAATTCTTAGATTAATTTCAAATGAATGAGTGAATGCATTTAAATAGATCAACATAATACACAAATCAACACAAACGTGTGTCAAGTCATTGGATAAAACTTAGTGAAATGGTTGACAAGGTGTATTTTTGAGTTTTGAGATCTATGACTATAGAAGTGACCTGGGTGATGTTTAACCCATGATCTAACCTGAATTGATGAATAGGGGATTTTGGGATCAGGTATAAAATTTTGGGAATCAATGATAATGGGACCATGAAATTGTAATGTCACAAGCCAAACTCTATGGTTTGCTCAAATGAAGATCTCATGTTTTGGAAATTGGTTGTCTTTTTCCCAAGTTCAACTACATGGGTGCAAACCTGATCTTTGTGAGTAGAGTTTTGAACTATTTACTTGAACTGTAACTGACAGATCTAAATTGATAGAAAATGGATTGTTGAAACTTTTTCACCACAATTTCTAATGCCTAATTGTTCATGAGGACTAGTGGAGTCTACAAACACCTATTGGGAATTTGATAAATCTTGGGGATAATGTTCTTCTTAGTCAAACCCCTAGTTGGATTGATTAAAAAACGATGAACCAAGATCAAGGATGACAAGCAAGCATGCAATGTACCTAGTGTACTCTTATAATGCTACTAGAATGCTCCCATTACTACTTTATCAATAACCCTAACACACTCCTTCATAACTCCTATATTATTTTGAAATGATTTTGATTGAATATCTTTAAATAAGCATAACACACAAATCAAAACAAGTTTGCATTAGGTGCCTTACAAGACTTACTAAAATAGTTGGCAATATTTAAATTTGAAAGTTAAAATTTAGAAGTTGAGGGTTTAAATTTGCAATTATAGAAGTGGCCTAGGTGAAATCTAAACCTACAATTTGACTCAAAATATAATAATATCATGAACCTAATTTATATGAAAACATATCACTTATAATCTAGTTATTACATTTCAAACACCCTAATCAAAATAAATCCAAAACATAAAGTAAAAGAATAAGAATGTGCAATTTTCACCCTTACACATTTATTCTCATACATTAAAAATCTGAAAATAAATAAATTTTATCTTTCTTTTAAGATGTAATGTTCTCATTTGTAAAAATATACTTTTATATCCAAAAAAACTAAATTATATATTGTTTGTCGTATACTATTGAATGCAAGAAAGTCCCTGAGAATTTTAAGGTCTTGGTGTAGATTCAGTGCATAGAGTTTGGAGTGCATGTATACCATCCAGTACACCAATTATTTGATCTTCTTTGGGGAATTTCAAAGTAGGAACCCAAACAGTTCACCTCCAGTAGATGTTTGGAAGTCTATAATCTCTACAATTGTCAATGTTGAATGGCACCTGTCCTGCTATTCTTGTTTCTATGTATAGTTTTTGGTTTATATTAAACTTGATCATCTATTACACAATTTTCTTTAATATTTTGAATATTTCCATATTTTTGTTAACCCTGTTATGAGGTTATGAGCAATAGAAATAGCTGGTAGGTCAGGTGACGATCTACTTGTCATTGGAAACAAGTAGAATCTACTTTTCATTCACACTACAAAACTCTTGTCAAACAAACTCACCTTGTTCACACAGTCTAATTTGGGAATGCCATGGAAATTAGGAAACCCATAGGAAATGATGGTATAGAAATTTGGACGGAAGTAAATTAGATGTGAAAGTCATATGTGAAGTGTTGATATTGGTATTGACATTGATTGAGAATTTAATAATCTTTGGAGTGTCAAGTATACACAAATCAAGAGTTATTATATTATAGTGTCAAAAAGTTTTCAAAATAGATCCACAATCAAAGTAAATTAAATTTGGAAAGCACAAAGAAAAATATAGAAGTGATGGTACTCTGATTTGAATAGCACACTGGAAGAATTCAAAACAAGAGAGAAGAGGAGAAACCTCACATAAACAGATGTAGATGGAGAATCCAATTTTCAATTATCAATAGGCCCACAATCAAAGTAAATTAGATTAGGAAAACACAAAGAAAAATATAAAAGCAATGGTATTCTGATTTGAATAGCACATTAAAAGAATTCAAAACAAGTTAGAAAAGGAGAAACATGACATAGACAGATGCAGATGGAGAATCTATTTTTCAATTATCAATAGACCCACAATCAAAGTAAATTAGATTAGGAAAACACAAATAAAAATAGAAAAGAGATGGTCCTTTGGTTTGATTAGCACAGTAAAAGAATTCAAAACAAGAGAGAAGAGAAGAAACATGACATAGACAGATGTAGATGGAGAATCTATTTTTTAATGAAATAGATTTATATATTATTTAAAAGAAAATAAATATATTTTGTTTTAAAAAATAAATGAAATGGGCTATTTTTCCAAAGCCACATAAATTTAATGAGCAATTAATAAGGAAATAGTCAATCATAGGATGATAAAGTCATTATATTATAATATCATAAAAAAAGACTAACAGGGTGGTTCCATGCAGCTACTTATCAAGGTTTGTTGCTTAAACTTTACTAGCACCAATGGTCCAATATAAATTTTGAATTAAGCAGAGAGGATAATTTGGAATCTTCTCTTCTTATGGTGGATTTTTTATGGTTTATGGATTAAAAATAAGCCATGAAAAATATTGGGGGCTGAAATTATGTAACTATTGCATAATAAAAAATATGCCACATGGTTGCACATATTTCCTTCCCTTCTTTTTTACATTTCCCTCTAGATTTCACGTATAAAAATTCTCTTGTTAAAAAAAATAAACACACATTTTCCATTCATTAACAACTATTTTAAATAAGTAGAAAAATAAAAAAATTCATGGGACCACTAGCTCCACAAAAGGTTTTGGTGCAATCACAGTTAGGAGGGTCCATAAAGTGAACTATCCAGACCGTGCAATAGGAGTAAACACAACGGAAGCAACTCAAATATAGAATGCAAATGCAGATTCAGATACTCAATATATCATAGATTCAAAATGCATAGATGTTGACAACATGCAGGCTTACAATTTAGGGCTCACATGCCTGATTCTCCAATTACAACATATGCGCAAGATATGGATTTAGAGGAAAACCATTTAGAGGAAAACCAAGATGGTCCACCTCAGCCTGAGAAATCTAAGTTGATTCTTCTTCCAGTCTGCCTTTCGACTTTACCAAATTTTCTTTGTATTGCTTGCCTTTGCTACTGTATGCAACTCTGCTATCCAAGATGTCTTCAATATGCTCTGGTGTTTGTTGTGGTAACTGTTTCTTTAAGTCTTCTTTAATGTTCTTACTGAAGTCTCCTTCATGATATTGATATAAGTTTACAATGTTGAAAATAGGTGATATGCCCAATGCCTCTAGTAACTCTACTTCATATGAATTTCCTGAATCAAACTTTTTGAGTATCCTACATGGTCCAAACTTCTTCATCTTCAATTTGTTATATGTCTTAATTGGAAATCTCTCTTTTCTCAGATACACCATTACTTCATCTCCCACTAAAAATTCCTTTCGTCTTCTCTTCTCATTTGCTTGTTCTTTATACTTACTATTCATCTCCTCCAAATGCTTCTTCACTTGATTATGCACTATCTCCATGTGATCTGCTAATTTTTTTTCTGATGCACTTCTCTTGTTCCCCATAGTAATATTTCTCAACTCTGCCACTCCTCTAGGGTTTACTCTGGTTACAATCTCAAATGGTGTCTTGTTTGTGCTTCTATTCACTAAATTATTGTATGCAAAATCAACTTGTGATAGAATCAAATCCCAATCCTCTGTCTTCTCTCCAAGCAAACATCTCAACAAGTTACCCAAACTCCTATTTACTGCCTTTGTTTGTCCATCTATCTGTGGATCAAATGTTAAACTAAACCTTAGGTCTATCCTCATCTTCTTCCACAATGTCTTCCAAAAGTATCCAATGAATCTTGTATCTCTGTCTAAAATTATGCTAGATTAGGTAATCCATGCAATCTCACAATCTCCTTGAAAAATAGGTCAGCTACATGCACTGCATCAGTTGTCTTCTTACAAGGTATGAAATGTGCCATCTTTGAAAATCTATCCACCACTATAAATTTATAGAATCATGTCCTCTCTATGTCTTCGGCAATCCCAATATGAAATCTATGCTTATGTGACCTTCCCAAGATCTCTCTGGTACTATCAAAGGTTTATACTATCCAGTATTCTAACTACTCCCTTTTGAAACTTGACAAACTCTACAATTCTACACAAACTTCCTTACATCCTTATATATCAGACGCCAAAAACAATGTTCACTTACCAAAGCCACTATCTTATCAATTCCAAAATGTCATGCTAATCCACCACTATGTTTCTCCTTGATCAAGTTGTCTCTCATTAAACTCCTAGGGATACACAATTGATTTCCTTTGAACAACATATCCTCCTAAATGAAAAAATCTAACCACTTACTTCTATTTGTCACAACAGGTTCCTTACATGCTTTCCAAGGTTCTGCAAAATCAAGATATTCCTCATACATGTGCTTCAACTCTTCAAAAACTAATAATTCAACTCTCATCTCTCTCAACAAATTTCTTCTTCTAATCAATGCATCAACAACTTTGTTTGACTTCCCACTCCTATGCTTCAATACCAAAGTGTAACTCTGCATGACCTCTACCCATCTCATATGTCTCTGATTCAATTTTCCTTGACTATTCAGATATTGAAAAGTTTGATGATCTGTGAACAACAAAAACTCCTTAGGCAACACGTAATATCTCCAATTCTTCAAAGTTTGAATTATGACATAGAACTCTTGATCATAAACTAAATATCTTCTCCTTGTATCATTCAACTTCTCACTAAAATATGCTACTGGTATACCTTCTTGACTTAATACTGCTCCTATTGCATTTCCACTTGCATCACAATCCACTTGAAATACCTTATTGAAATATGGTAATGCTAACATTGGTTGTTCTGTCACTTTCTCCTTTAACAATTCAAAACTTTTATTTTCTCCTAATGTCCACTTAAAGTCCTTTTTGTCACCTATAATTGTCTTTGTCATACAGTTACATATTAAATTGAAATTTGTAAAGAACTTCTGATAGAAACTATCTAATCCATGAAATGATCTAACTTCTCCAATGCTTTCAAGTGTAGGTCATTCAACAATTGCTCTAACTTTCTCAGGGTCCATCTTCAATCCTTCCATGGAAATCACAAATACCAATTATACCAATTCTTCCTTCATGAAACTACACTTAATGTTTATCAACAATTTCTCTTCTCTTAATCTGTAATACTTGTCTAAGGTGCTGCAAATGTTCTTCCTTTATCTTACTGAAAATCATAATATCATCCAAGTATACAATAAAAAACCTACCCAAGAATTTCTTCAAAACTTCATTCATCAATCTCATGAAAGTACTCAGTGCATTTGTCAATCCAAAAGGCACCACTAACCACTCATACAATCCTTCATTTGCGTTGAAAGTAGTCTTCCATTTATATCCTTCTCTGATTTTGATTTGATGGTATCCACTCTTCAAGTCTATCTTTGTGAAATAATTTACCCCACTCAAACAATCCATAATGTCATCCATCTTGGGCAATGGAAATCTATACTTAAATGTGATCTTATTGATTGCTCTAAAGTTTGTACACATTCTCCATTCTCCATCCTTCTTCGGTGTTAGCACTGCAAGTACTGTACAAGGGCTCAAACTTTATCTAATCAATCCTTTCCTCAACAACTCTAGTATTTGTCTATTTAGTTCTACATTCTTTGCTGGTGTCATTCAGTGTGATGCTTTGTTAGGCAAACTAGCTCCAAGTATAAGATCCTTGTGATGACTGATACTCCCGATTGGTGGCAATTCTTCAGGTACATTATCTGATATGATATCTTCATACTCTATCAACAATTCAATTATCCCCTCCAACTGTGATTCTTCAGTTTCTATCTTTAGGGTTCCATGCTTCTTAGGAATCAAAGCATAACACATTCTCATGTCTCAAACCATCCAAAAAATTTCTTCCATCTACTAAACAGATTCTAGTATTCCCACATACTTCACTCCTAGGTTCATCTTCCAAAGGAATCATGGTAATCTGCTTTCCATTTGACACAATAGTGTAATTATTCTTTCATCCATCATGTATAGCTTTTCTATCATACTGCCATGGTCTACCCAACAATATATGACATACATCCATCGGCATAATATCACATAGTACTTCATCATGATAAGATCCAATATGAAATTTCACCAAACATTGTTCACTCACCAATACCTTATGATCATCTTGGACCCATGCTATCTGATTTAGGGTGTTTCAATCTCTCCAGGTTCAACTTAGTTACCATCTCCTCTAAAACCAAATTATCTGAACTACCATTATTAATTACAACCTTACAACATTTACCTCCTGATTTGCATTTGGTCTAGAACAATCTTTTCCTCTATGGTGGTTCTTCATCTGTCTCTCCTTGAAATAGTGCTCTTCTTGTGACTAATGATTCTCCTTTCTTAGGTTTTCCAACTAAACTAGGTGATCCACTAGGTTCTTCTTCCACAAATTATTCTTCTTGCCTGTACTTTCTTGATGACATTCATATGCTCTATGTCCTTCACTTTCACACTTAAAATAGGTTCCTTTAAATGTTCTCCTATTAGATCCTCTTTCTTCTATTTTGTATCCTTCACTCGAGTAAGAATTATGATTACCTCTATTGTAGAAATTTTTGCCATTTCTCCAGTATTCAGTATCATCTATCTCTTCCTTCCTGTATGGACTACTTAGATTGTTCTGCTCCACATATGGTCTTTCTCCTCCAGAAAATGTTCTACCTCTTTGAAATTTACCTCCTCTGCCTCTCTGTCTTTCCTCAAGCCTTTTGTTCAATTTATCTTCAACTTTCAGGGCAAACTGATATGCTTCTTCAATTGTTGTCATCTTCACCAAACTCCGGTAATAATTATGACTACCTATGTTGTAGAAATTTCTGTCATTCCTCTAGTATGTGGTATTATCTCTGTCTTCCTTCCTGTATGGATTACTTAGATTGTTTTTCTCCTCATATGGTCATTCTCCTTTGGAAAATATTTTACCTCTTTGAAATTTATCTCCTCTACCTCTCTATCTTTTCTCATGCCTTTTGTTCAATTTGTCTTCAACTTTCAGGGAAAACTGATATGCTTCTTCAATTATTGTCATCTTCACCGGAATCAGTTCTTCTTGAATATTCATCCTCAATCCATTTATGTATCTTGCCACTTTCTCCTTGCTTTCTTCACTATGTCCAATCCTTATTTTCATCTTATGAAATTCCTCAATGTATTCCTTCACAGATTTCTCCTTTTGCCTCAGGTTCTGCAATCTCTTCAATAGTTCCAACTCATAGTCAGCAGGTATAAACTAATTCTTCAACTTTAGCACCATCCTATCCAACTTTATGATATTTTTTTCCTCTTCTATTTCTATCCAACTGCACTTCTTTCCACCAAATAGCAGCATGTCCTTTGAACTTAGTCTTTGCAAATCTCACCTTCTCCGGATCTTCAATTACCTCGTATTCAAAGTATTCTTCTAGGTCATTTGTCCAATCAATCAACTCCTGTAGATTTAAATTTCTAGTGTAATTTGGTACATCCACTCTAGGTCTCTTTCCAATCTTCAAAATAGCTGTCAACATCTTCAGTTCATCTAATTCTTCTTTTTCTTCTTCTAGGGTTTCTTCATTCTGATCAGTGGATTGAAGTTCTTCATCATCATCACTTTCAACATTAGGTCTAGGGTCAAGTACTCTTTGCCTATCTTCTTCAATAGCATCCAATTGAACTCACATTATTTTCATCATCTCCATCATCTCATCCATTCTTCCAACCATAGTACCAAAAATAGGTATTCTCCTTGGTGGCATCTCTTCCTAGGATTAAGTGTAACTACCTCAAATTTAACGATCTCGCTACAAGGTGACAACTACCTCACAATCGGTGATCGGTTGACCAACATAGGTAGGTTGCCTTAGTTCCACAATCTATTCATAACAAGATCTTACAGAATGCCTTCACAAATTTCACTCCCAAAGGATTCAAAATTCACTCTGATACCACTTGGTGTTGTCACTGTTAGGAGGGTCCATAGAGTGAACTATCAAGACCATGCAATAGGAGTAAACACAATGGAAGCAACTCATA
This sequence comes from Cunninghamia lanceolata, assembly GCA_027924645.1. Lineage (NCBI taxonomy): Eukaryota > Viridiplantae > Streptophyta > Pinopsida > Cupressales > Cupressaceae > Cunninghamia > Cunninghamia lanceolata. The sequence continues at coordinate 11,053,000 of BSBN01000241.1, read as the reverse complement.
TATAGAATGAAAATGCAAAATCAAATATAAAATGAAAATGCAAATTTAGATACTTAATATATCATAGATTCAAAATGTAGCTATGCTAGCAACATATGGGCTTACAATTTAGGGCTCACAAGCCTGATTCTCCAATTACAACATATGCACAAGATATAGATTTGAAGTGCTTTACAAAGAAATAAAACCTCTAAACTATCTATCACTTATTAACTACCTTCCTATGCATCTATTACATGGTTATATATCATCTCTGGATCAGAAGAATCCTCCACGTTGGCCAAAAAAGATTACAAACTCCAATGAAAGAGATGTAATGTGTAGCAGCAACTAGGTTGGATTAGAACATATGGAAATCCTTCGCAAGTGAATGAATCAAGGTGCGGATCTTAGTAAAGGTTGGCCATGTCTCGAACTAACTATAATGATGTTTCATTTAGCTCTCCAAGTCACGAAAGTGCTCTGCAAGCCTTCTCCTTCAGCTAACTGTCAGAGACTGTCTAAATGCTCTGTGCTGAGAAAATAGTTGATCTTGTGATACCGATATCTTTCTAGAAACTAATCTAAATGAGCTGAATTTTGGATATGATGTGCATGATGATGTCTAGAAGCTAAATCATGCTTCACAAGCTTTGAAATACAAATGTAGAAAAATGTAGAACAATATGTTGAAACTACTACTGACTGAACTGAACTGGAATAAACTAGAAAATGAGAGAAACAAACAAAGAATGCAAATATTTTTGGTTGATGCAAGATTGCTTTGCAACTTGGGATGGTCCTGCATCAGGTTCAAAAAAATTTAAGCAGTGGCTACTAAACAAAATAAGTTAAGCAGTCCCATAAGACCTTGCTCTAAGTAGCTAATGTTATAAAGCCTATATTCAAAGGAAGGTTTTGATAATCTAGGTTACCACAACCTTTGATAGACAAGTTTTTTCCATCTTCAATTGGCTCCCATCTAATTGTTAGTGTATATTTTACTACATGCCTTATTTTTCCTCACATTGGTAAAATACACATGTCATAAGCCTACTTATGTTGGTTAGGTGTCAACTTGGAGAGTTCGACACAACTCTCCAATCTATGTGTTGACACTCATTCGACACTTCATGAGTGGAGCGTTGAAGTTGACTCAACTTGCTCACTCATTCTCATCTATTTATACTTGTATTTTTAGCTAATGTAATGTGGTGGATTTGCTGAGTTTTGCATACTATTTCTTTGTTGTGTTGATTTACAATCTTTGTGCTTGTTTTTCATCCTCTTGTTCTTTAGGGAATGCTAGATGGTATCAAAGTGGGAGGAAGACACAACAGGCTGTAAGATTTTAGTCATTTTGTGTTGAACTTATTATTTTCTTTGTTCTATGTATTGTTGTTTGGTTTTTCTCTATGTACAGAACATCCACCATTTGAGGTATCGTTGTTGGAGGTCAAAAGGCCAAACTAGGGTGCACTGTGGTTCGTGACTATGGTAGTGTGCAACCATTTCATAGAAGGCAAATAGGACATACTCAAAGACAACAGAAGTCAATGCTAAGGGAGGTGCACACAAGGCTAGCCATGACCCTGTTTAACAAGGGCCACATCCCTATTTTTAAATAGTCATAGGCCTTATTAAAACGTCACATGCCTTATTGAAAGGCTACCGACCTGTATCAAGAAGTAATAGGCTCCATTGGATTCATGAATCCCTCCTGAGACCCATGAACTCCTCCCTAACACCCTTAGTCTCATGCTCATGCAAACCTCTGGCCTCTAACCTAGGCTCCTGGCTTCACATGCAGAGTGCTCACACAGAGGCTTCACATGCAGAGGACAGTGGAGGGTTTAAAATATTGATGCCCTTCAACCTACGTTGATCTCACCCTTGGACTAGAACTTATAGAGAACTGATACTGGTGGAGAAGAAGGGCGATAGGGGGAGTTCCCAAATCAACCCCAATCAACCCTATAGAGGTCAATTTGGCTGAAATCATCCTAGAAGGAGCTGGGAGGCAGCCATTCCCATGCTTCATCTAGAATTCATTGCCATATTTGGCGTCTTTTTGCAATAATTTCTACCCCCCATAAAAATTTTTGACCTAAAATTTTTTTGTTCTCTTCCCATAGGTGCAGAAATATTGGAATTTTTTGCTTTTTGTAAAAAAAAATTACATTTTGTACAACTTTTTAGGTATATTGGGAAATTTTTCAGACCTCAATAACTTTTGCTTAGTAACTCATATTCGAGTGTTGTTTTTTTAAAAAGTGGTTTATTTTTTTCCACAAATCCACTGAGCTCAAAACCACACTAATTTCTAAAGTGTCAATTTTTGACCCAAATTGGATGCCTGAATCATATCATCTTTATAAAATGCCAAACTAAGGGGGGATCTAAAATATAATCAAGGTTGGATAATGTGTTGATTTCTATTGTCTAAAGGAATTAACTTATTTTTAATCATGGGATTTGATATCCACTCTTATGTAATCAACCTGAGCAAGGGTAAATATAAGTCCTAGTGTGATGGCATCTTGAAACACCTTAGGTACCATAATCTCATGCCATATCTGTATGGACTTATTCCTTAACCTGGTAAACAATCTGAGAAGGCTAAGTGGATTAAGCATCATGATCAAATTGTTGGAAATTAATTAGTTTACATATTCTAGATGATGCTTTGTACATGTCATCATGGATATTGAATTTCCACATGCATTATAGATCAAAATTTGGGAATTACATGGAGACTCAAGCATTTATCCCTTGTCGCATGATTATGCTATGATCACAGCACACATCCCTAATCATGGTACAAAAATAAAATGTCTAGTTGACATAGAATAAGTCATAACTCCTCCTGTTGTTCCATCAGATTTCAGAGTTGCTTGCTCGAAAGCTTCTAGCACTTCTTTACAACAAGATATCATTCTTCCTAGCATTGTTGATTGGGCCATATTCTACCTAACATTACTTGTCTATTTGTAGAGTCTCGCATTGCTAACATGGAAGCACACATTGAGGAGGACATCAGTCTTCTCTTGGATGATAATTTTGATGAAGATGCATGTTACATCCCTAACTTTGACTATGTTTTACTTTTTACTTTTAAAGTAATTAGTAGATGATTACGCATGATTCAATGATTTCACGTTTAGTAAAAATGTCAGGAAAAATCAATGTTTTCATGACTTATGTTTAGAAAACTATAATTGATATGTGTTTATATGTTGTCAAGATGTTATGATTTCATAAGGATTATGAAATGATTATTGATACACTAATCACAAGTTGGTGATTGCAAGTTGCATTCAGCAAAACAGGTTTTCTCCCTTTGAGAAAGGGAGGGAGAGCATCATCAGAGAGAAGGGAATAGATATAAGGAAAATAATAGTTTGTCACCATCTTAAGTCTTGTGTTGGTGTAAATAAGTGAACCTAGTTGATTCGGGTAAGTGGTACTAGACCCTTTTGGTGTAAGTTTACTTCTTGATTTGACAAGTTGTCGATGTCATTTAGAATCTTTTTAATGTCTTTTAATGTCAACCTAGTTGTTTTAGGGAAATCAACATCATCAACATTGAATGTTAGTTAATTTTCAACTAATGTGACTTTTCAACGAAAACATTATTCCTTGTGTCGTAAACGAGAATATGTTTACGTCTGCAATGACATTATTGGGAAAGAAATTAAGTATGTTTCCTGGCTAAGGTTTTAACGTTGAGATTCTCATATGTTGTCAATTGAAATGACTCATTTTTATCTTTTACGTGAAGGGGAGAATATCTCAACTTAGTCACATTTTGTACATAAGTTTCCATTACAAACACCTCAGGTACCATAATCTCATGCCATATCTATATGGACTTATTCCTTAACCTAGTAAATAATCTCAGAAGGCTAAGTGGTTTAATCATCATGACCACATTGTTGGAAATTAATTAGTTTACATATTCCAGATGATGCTTTGTACATGTCATCATGGATATTGAATTTCCACATACATTATAGATCAAAATTTGGGAATTAAATGGAGACTCAAGCATTTATCCCTTCTCACATGATCCTGCTATGATCACAGCACACATTCCTAATCATGGTACAGAAACAAAATGTCTAGTTGACATAGAAGAATTCATAACTCCTATTGCTCCATCAGATTTCAGAGTTGCTTCTTCGAAAGCTTCTAGCACTTCTTTGCAACAAGATATCAATATTCCTAGCATTGTTGATTGGGCCATATTTCTACCTAACATTACTTGTCTATTTGTAGAGTCCAGCATTGCTAACATGGAAGCACACATTGAGGAGGACATCGGTCTTTTCTTCGATGATAATTTTGATGAAGCTACATGTTGCATCCCTAACTTTGACTATGTTTTACTTTTTACTTTTGAAGTTATTAGTAGATGATTACGCATGATTCAATGATTTCACGTTTAGTAAAAATGTCAGGAAAAATCAATGTTTTCATGAGTTATGTTTAGAAAACTATAATTGACACGTGTTTATATGTTGTCAAGATGTTATAATTTCATACGGACCATGAAATGATTATTGATACACTAATCACGAGTTGTTTTAGGAAAATTGACATCATCAACGTTGAATGTTAGTCATTTTTCAACTAACGTGACTTTTCAATGAAAACATCATTCCTTGCATCGTAAACGAGAATATGTTTACATCTACAATGACATTATTGGGAAAGAAATTAAGTATGTTTCCCAGCTAAGGTTTTAACGTTGAGATTCTCGTATGTTGTCAATTGAAATGTCTCATTTTTCTCTTTTACGTGAAGTGGGAGAATATCTCGACCTAGTCACATTTGTACATAAGTTTACATTACATTATTAGTATCCTTATTGATTAATATTATTTATGTTTTTAAATTATCTTACGGAATTATCTTGAGTGGTTAGTTTAAGATTGCTAGTGGTCTTATATGATAACCACTTTCTTTAATGAAGAGGTGTCCTCTTATAACCTTTTTGACATTATAGGATAACTTAAAGGATGTAGTTAAGATGAAGAGGAGTGGTATTTAATTACTACATTCCCTTCGAGTTTGTAGACTCTTTACTTGACCATCTTCACCATTTTTTACATGCCTGGCTTCATGGAAGTCAGAATAGGTATGAATATTATGAGAATTAGGTAGGAGGCCACAAGCTATTGCTATTGCTTTTGGTTTAGATAAAAGACTTTTAGATGATAGTACTTGGGATGTTTCTTTTTCAACAATAAGATGGTTATTCACCGATTTTGAAGAATTCAAGAGAAAGTGAAAGATGGATATCCCTGGCAATACAAAGGGCACTCTGTAATGATAGTAATACGTCTGAATAAGGAAGTAGAAAATGGTTAATATTTTCAGTAAAGAAAACTACTTAAACTTTAAGAGAAGAAGGCCTATGTAGAAAAAGATAACTAGAGCGTGGTGTGCATAGAAATTTTGTGAACTGGAAATAGTCCACACATCTTCGGTATCATATTGTTGAGGCGTGCTTAGGTAAGAGTCAAACCTCTTATCTTAGTTTATGTGCTTTCTTCTTAGAAGCATGTTGATAGAAAATTGTTGGATAATAGTATTGTATATATATACTACCGTAGGAAGAGTTTAAAAAGTGATATTTATATATGCTTATTACGATGAGAATAAAGTATAAACATTGTTATGTAGATTCATATTATCGATAGGATAATGTCTAACAGAGATTTATATATATGTATTCTCAATCTGAATATACTTAGTTTGACACTGTGTAACATAATATACTTATGTCTATATTTTCTTGCATACCGTAGGGTTGAATGTAAAACAACTCTTTTATGATAGTGATGAACTTGCATGTCATAAGATGATAAGAAATTAGTATATGTATGCTCATTGGAACACCTTAGTATAAATGATTATTGTGATAATTAAGAAAACACTTTGTTTCTAGGATGTTTAGGGAGAGTTGTTCCCTACATCAAGCTTAGATGAAAACACTCATGCATTAATAAGCCAATATTGCATATGTGTAAAAGAGATAGAGAAACCTTGGGCTTTGTTCTTAAGAGGATAGCAACCTGTATTAGACTATCACCTTTTTGGAATCAAACCAAACTTAGTCGAGGTTTAAACTCATTTTGAACCTTTGGTTTAGATATAACTGAGTTGATACTTGTAAATTAACTAACCAAGGTTTGAAAAATTTAAATGACCACGTAGTTAGAAGGAGACTAGAGGTTGATCTTTCTCTTGGGATATTATTATTATTCTTTTCAAAACAAGTTTATTTTTTTTTCCATCGTGTTGGAATAGGGAAGATAAAACCCTAAGTTTAGATATAATTGACGTTTAGAGATGAGAAACTCTCAAGTCCCAAAGTTACAATATATTATTACTAGTTTGAGAAGAAGAACTATGTTTATCTTGGAGATGTATTATTGAATTTAGTAGCATCTTTTGTACTCCATTAAGGTACCAATTCAACAAACTTTATGATAGTCTAGAAAGGACTCGTGGTTGATAAAACCATGTCACACGATGACATCTACTTAGCCATGATTTGGTGAGTATTTTAAATGAAAGATGAATAACTTGGATAAACTTTAAAGTTCTAGACAAAACTATATCTCTATGAAAATACTAGACTCTAGAACCAAGAATAGATTTAAACCTTGAAACAAGGATTAGAATATTAGGGAGTCATAGATTCCATGTTGCAATTGCAACAAGAGGTTCTTTTCAAAAGACTAAAACCTACAATGTTGATAATTATATTAAGGACCCACACTTTCAAGGAAAGGATTCATTAAGTCTTAAGTAATATCTATGTTGAAGAGTAATTTGGGAGACCTAATTGACTACTCCTATGTTTCAAGTTTACAACTATTAAACAACTCAAGGGTATAGGCATACCAGGGGATGAGAAATTGTAGTTCTTATCATATGTTCAAAAGAACTTATTTTAGTGTCATTTGCATAAAAGACAATATTAACCTAGTGTGGGGTATTCATGTTATGATCTATTATAAATTGGTTATGTTGGGAGATTCAAATCTCAACTCCACATGATTGTTGTACTTAAGATTATTGATATAGGTTTATTGTCATGTATTTGAAGGATGAATATACATATGAGTCCGTACCCTGTCATAATGGAAAGTCAGTAGACTTAAGTAAACCAAAAGGTTGAAAGTATTATGGTATCTTTACGACACAAACCTATTTGAGTTGATATAATGAACTTAGTCAAAAACTAGTTGCAAAAAATGTAAGTGTCCATTAAGGTGTTGTATGGATGAGGTTATACCTCACATACTATGTTTTTACATGCTATGTGAAATGTGAGGTCAAACAATGCCAAGAGGTGCAGGGAAGACAAGAGGTATTTATCCTTTTATTTTGTTATAATTATGTTATTATCTTTGGAAAACAAGGATGTTAGGTATTTCCATGTATTGGGTTAGAGAAGTTAAACCCTAGTATTAAAATAAGAAGGGTTTAGGAAACCTATAATTGTTATGTCAGTTATGACATTGTTTTTATATTTATATATATTGGTCTACAGTGAAAGATCGAGAAAGCATATTGGTCCATAGCGAAAGTTAAACCCTAGAATCAAAACCAGGAGGGTTTAGAAAACTAGTATTCTAATGTCAGATATGACATTATTTATTATCGTCGACAAAGAATAGTCAAGGTAACCATAGAGCAAGACAAAAAAATTCTAAGAGGCACTTGTTGATTGTAAATGTTTTTTTTGCTTTCAGATAGTGTTGAAACTTGTTATATTCAATACTAGAGTGTTTAATATTAGAACTAGTCAGTAGAGTGATAGGAGGTCATAGGCCCTAGGGCATTGCAAGTATGCAAGGAGGGACTCTTTGAAAGGTTAGAAATACCTAAATATTTATATTGCAATTATATCCTAGGTTAAGGGTTAGTTCTTAGTCAGATTTACTAGAATGGATTTACAATACAAACAAGTTTATGTCTAGAGATTCTAAGTGATGAATATCAAATTGTAGGATGAGATAGTCTCTAAGTTGAGTTAGAGGTCCGTCAATACATGACTATGTTCATTACAAATGTCTATGTATATTAAATCTTTGGCCAAAGTAATGCATCTGTCTCTGCATACATTAGTCAGTTCATAGTGTTCCAGATTTGCATAACTAGCTAGTAGTGTCATACATAGTTAGAGAAGGCTATAGTTGTATGACCGTGTTGATTATGTAGGACACAACACTAGGACTCATATGGCAAACATGTTGGTTCCTTATATCTATATTCTTTGTGAAGGGTAGGGAAACTTTCAGTTGGAAGGTGTGTGGGGGACCGTCGGTCTGTGGTTGGAGGTAAAGCACTCGGATGATGCTCTCCCTTTGTAGTAGATGACTCAGCGAGACTTGTGAAGACAAATGCCAATATTCTAGATGTAGTGTACTCCATGTTATGACTTATGATAGTCAAATTTATGAGTTAAAACTATTCTTCATGCCAAGTACAATATGTATTGTAAATGAAAAGTGAAAGGATTTCACTATGATTCTATCTTCGATTATGTTATGATTTCAAGGTTGAAAATTATAGATATAAAGCCATACTAAGTTATTTAATGTGATTATGCAAATGATATTTAATTAAAAAAATATCTCTCATGTTTACCAAGTTTATTTACATCTTGTAAATTTTTGAGTTACTTCAATTGATATAAGATGGCATGTTACCCTGCATCTCTATTATCCTCTTTAGATATTCATGCTCTACATTCGTCTACACATGTTTCTAGATTGTCATCATCTTCATCAAAATTAGGCATGAAACTGATTTGATTAAAGCATCCTTAGGCATCAACATGGGGACACCTAAGCATTCTTCAAAGACATCACAATGGGCATCATAATTCTTGGATTGACTTCAACATGATTCAGGATCATACATACATCTTCCAACATGGGAAGATATCTTGCATCTTTAAGTGGTTTCATTTCTTCCCAAGGGAAGGAACATTGTTCTGCGTTCATGGATCTACATCTACATCCTTTATTGACTATCCAACCTCACTATAGTAGGACATGTATTATGGGGGGTCTCATAGACCTTCTATCATTTTCTCTCTTAGTGGGAGAAATATATATTGTACTTAGTGAAAGAAGTAGTACTTCTTCACTTGTATAAATTTCATGCATCTTTTCTCTCTTTTGGAGGGTAGTTTTTTTTCCATAGGGTTTTCTACCTTTCTCCACTTCACGAGAGATTACTTTGTACATGGGTACCTCACCATACCTAGTAGCGGGGACTCATTTTTTCTTGTACCCACCTTCCACAAGAGCACTTCCATAGAGATATGTTGAGAGCATTTTTGAGTTGAGCCAAGAGCACTTCCACTACTCCTTTAACATCCTTCAACATTTTTTTCCTTATTGTATTGAGATGTGGCACTTGAACACTTCCACTACACCATAAACAAATGCTACATGTGAATCCATAGTTGATTCTTAGAACACTTCTAGACCTTTATCACATCAAAAGATTGATATTAGTTCATTTGCTTAGATACACATTTTAGATTTGCTTCATAGAAAGCTTCCACATAATCTTCAAAGCAAGACTTCATTGTAGTGACATGGAATGTAATTCTTCACATTTATCTCTTTTGGAGGATAGTTTTTTCCCACATGGTTTTCTACCTTTCTCCACTTCACGAGAGATTACTTTACACATGGGTACATCACCAGGCCTAGTAGTCGGGACCCATATTTTCTTGTACCCACCTAAGCTATGCTTAAGGCGGGTGTTAGTGAATATTTTACCTATGTCTTATTTTCCATCACACGGGTAAAATGCACATGTTGTAAGCCTACTTATGTGGGTTAGGTGTCAACTTGGACAGTTTGACACAACTCTCCAAGCTACGTGTTGACACTCATTCAACACTTGGTAAGTGGAGTGTTGAAGTCGACTCCTAAGTTAACTCAACCTCCTTACTCATTCTCACCTATTTATACTTGTCTTTTTGGCTAATGTAATGTAGTGGATTTGTTGCATTTTACAGACAATTTCTTTGTTGTGTTGATTTACAATCTTTGAGCCTTAGTAAATTAGATATGAAAGAAATAGTTGTCGGTGTTCCTCAGTCTGCTTGCCATTCATCACATCTCATCAAGAAGAGTACAATATGCTTTTAATGCACACTACCTAAATAAATTTTTGGATTGGCAAACACATGCACCTCTATTACATAGTCTAATTTGGGAATACCATGGAAATGAGGAAATCGATAGGAAATGATGGTTTACAAATTTGGGAGCAAACTACATCTGAAGTGTTGACATTGAATGAGAATTTCAAAAACTTTGCCATATAAAGTAGGGATACAATTTAAGTATATTACACTGCTAAAAATACTTATGTTGATGGACTAATTCAACACTAATGAATTAAGATTAAGGACATCAAGCAACCATGCAAACATCTAGGATGATGTGCTTTGATATTGTAGGGTCTTAGCTACTATTGTTTTTGGATATCTATTTGACATTATATTTTGGTGTGTGTTTGTGTAATGAATTTGATTGATGTTGAACCATGAACATTATTATTATCAGTATTATTATTTTGGATTATGGAATTTATGTATTTAGTAGATATTTAATTATTTATCTGAAAATAAACAATAAGTTTAGTTAAACGATTATGAAGTATTGATGATTATGTTGAAAGAAATATTATTATAATAATTAGTTAATGATTAAGATTGTTTTGATTATAAAATATTTTAAATGCACTAATGTTTAATTAAGATGTGTTGTAGGTGAAGTGGCTCAAATACTTATTTCTTATTTAGTATTTAAAAAAAAGGGGTTATGTGGAGATGTATAGTTTTCTTTTATCATGTTATTTTGGTCTTCTTTTATAAAAAAAAGAAATGTGAAGAGTTTTGGAAGAAGTTTTAATAAAAGGGGAGAAAAGTGTGTTATTTGGTATGCTCTTTGGAAAAAGAAAAGTGTTGTAGATTTATGTAACAGATTCTTTCAAGGATTTTGGGGAAATAGAGGAAAATGTGGCTGAAAATTGCAGGGGCTGATCTTAACTTGGACAACGAAGGTATGGAAGTATTGGTAGTCCTATTTTCTTGCATGAATTGTTGTTTGTGTTGATTTAATGAAAATGTTAATATATTGTTTGTAATGATTTGATATCTGATATTGTGGATTTGGAAAGAAAAATGAATGATCTTGATTGAGAAAAGAGTGGTGGATACCTCTTTGGGGGTGTTTTCATGGTGAATGGTGTTGATAATATGCTTATTTGGGTTTGGTTGTAATGGAGAATGGTATTGACCTGTATTGGGGGTTTGGAGGTTTGGTGTTGGGAGTTGTGTATTTTATGGGAGTTATTTTTGCTCTATAAGAGCTAATATTGTTATTATTAATGGGAGTTTCTAAGAGTTGCTCTATGGGAGCTACTGATTATGAGAGCTATTGTGTGTGTATTGGGAGCTACATGTGATAGGGAGCTACAGGAATCAAACCCCAAAGTGGATCCCCCTCTTCTCATTTCTTTCTAGAAAATTATTATTATTTTTGTGAGTAAAGAGCTTATTTTCTAAAGAGCTTATTTTCTAAATTATGCTCAGGGGTGGATTTGACTCTATCGATCCTATGGTTGGGAGGAGAGAAATATGGTGGATTAAAAATTTGTTGTTGCACACTGTGAAGAAAGTCTTGATATGTGAAGAACTAGTATTGATTATATATATTTTTTAGGAGATTGATAATATTTGTGCAGTTGTAGATTTGTTGATTCTCTTTGTTGAGAGCAAGTAACTAGTAATAATCATATATGTGTGTGTATAAGTATCCCTTATTCTTAATTATGCATAAATCCTTGTAGTTTTATTCTGTATTATGTACTATTCTTTTTAATGTAATGTCGCTAATACAAATTGTATGTTGACTATATAGAAGAGTAAATTTAGTCTGAGCATATTCAGGTTTGATCTAAATAAATTGTCTCTTTCCAGATTCTTAAAATAAGTAATACTATTCTTTCTCTTTGCAGTTTTGAGTCTCAACAGATTACAATCTATTATGTTGTATCAAGAAAAAAGATTTGATTTGAAGGGTGAAAATTTTAGATTTTCTTTTAACGTTATTGTTATTGGGTAAAGAACTTGATGTGGGATTAAATAAGGCATTGATGGCAGTACACTGTGTATTATATATATAGTTCCAAGAATTATATAGATATGACATTTTCTCTGTTCAGACAACTATACTTTTCCTTAAAGAAAAATTTAAATATAAATTAGAAAAAACATCATAGAATCGATTTTCTAGATTGTGTAAAAGAAAATATATTTATTTATATCAGGTGAATCTGTATAAGCCGTCGCCACAACACAATATACATATACCATAATTTATTTAAACGCTGAGAGGCATTTCTACAGTCATAGCAGGGGTGGAGTTGAAGAGCGCAAAGATTCCAAAATTCTGTGTAATTTTATAGGATTCTATTTTTTTTTTTAAATATAAGATTCTGAATAAGGAGAAAGAACCCAATTAGAGGAAGAGTTTATTCCTCACAAGGTGCAAATGTGAGGGTAAGTGTTGTGATATTATTATTGACAGTGGAAGCACTGATAATTTGGTTTCAGAAGAGATGGTTGACAAGTTGAAGTTGACAAGAAGAAAGCATCCACAGCCATATCGAATTGCATGGTTGTAGAAGGACCATAGAGCTTTGGTCAATGAGCAGTGTCTAGTGAAGTTCAAGATTGGTGACTACCATGATGAGGTGTTGTGTGATATCATACTGATGGATGCATGTCATATGCTGTTGGGGAGGCCATGGCAGTATGATAGGAGCGCTGTCCATGATGGATGTGCAAACAAATATTCAGAGTTTGTCATAAGTTGAAGCCCTTGAAGGAGGTGGAAGAAAAGGTATGTAGTACTGCCAGAATTTGTTTGGTAGATGGTAGGAAATTTTTGGAGGGTATGAAGCATGAGCATCATTACTTTGCATTGATTCCTAAGATTAGTCAAGAGAAATGTGAAGATGTACCAGCAGAAGTTTCAGATATGTTGGAAGAGTTCCAGGACATTATCTCTGATAATGTACTAGAAGGTTTACCACCAGTAAGGAAGATAAGTCATCAAATGGATTTGATACCAGGAGCCAGTTTGCCAAACAAGGTAGCCCATAGAATGACCCCTGTAGAGAATGAAGAGCTGAACAGACAAGTTTAGGAGTTGTTGAGGAAGGGACTGATAAGGGTGAGCCTAAGTCCATGTGCGGTACCTGTAGTACTAGCACCAAAGAAGGATGGAGAATGGAGGATGTGTACAGACTTTCGAGCCATCAATAAGATAACGATCAAGTATAGATTTCCATTGCCAAGAATGGATGACATCATGGACTGTTTGAGTGGAGCCAAGTACTTCACAAAAATTGACCTGAAGAGTGAGTATCACCAAATCCGTATCAGAGAAGGGGATGAATGGAAGATAGCCTTCAAGACAAAGGAAGGTTTGTATGAGTGGTTAGTCATGCCATTTGGGCTAACCAATGCACTGAGCACATTCATGCCGCTCATGAACGAGGTATTGAAAGAATTTTTGGGAAGTTTTGTTATTGTTTATTTGGATGATATTTTAATTTTCAGTAAGATTTGGGATGAGCATTTGATGCATATTAGAAGAGTTCTAGAGAAGCTGAGGGAGGAGAAGTTGTTGATTAATATGAAGAAATGCAGTTTTGCAAAGAAGGAGTTGGTATACTTGGGATTTGTTGTCTCAGAGGAAGGTCTTAAGATGGAACCAGAAAAAGTAAAGGCTATCATTGAGTGGCCTACACTAAGGAGTGCAATGGAGGTAAGATCTTTTCATGGTTTGGCAAGTTTCTACAGAAAGTTTATCAGGAATTTCAGTAGCATTTGTGCACCCCTAACTGAAACAATGAGAGGGGATAGAAAAGAGTTTAGATGGACTAAAGGGGCAGACAAGAGCTTTGATACATTAAAGCAGAAAGTTGTAGAACAACCTATTTTGGCACTTCCAGATTTCAATAAGGTATTTCGGGTAGATTGTGATGCCAGTGGTAGTGGTATAGGAGCTATTTTGAGCCAAGAAGGTAAGCCCATTGCCTATTTTAATGAGAAGCTTAATGATGCCAAGAAAAAATATTCTATTTATGATCAAGAATTTTATGCAATAGTTCAAGCTTTGAAGAAATGGAGACATTATTTGTTACCAAAAGAGTTTGTTTTATATACTGATCATTAGGCTTTGTAGTATCTTAATAGTCAAGGAAAGTTGAACCAAAGACACTTAAAATGGGTTGAGTTTTTGCAGAGTTATACCTTTGTTTTGATGCACAGGAGTGGGAAGTCCAACAGAGTTGTAGATGCCTTGAGTAGAAGGCAGAATTTGTTGACAGAAATGAAGATAGAGTTTGTTGGGTTTGATGAGCTCAAAAGTTTGTATCCTAAAGATCCAGATTTTGTAGAGGCTTGGAAAGCTTGTCTAGAGCCTGTTACTTTAGACAGGACAAGATGGTTGGATTTCATAATCCAAGATGACATGTTGTTTAGAGGAAGCTAGTTGTGCATTCTGAGGAGTTCCATGAGAGAGAACCTAATTAAAGAGAAGCATAGTGGAGGATTGGTTGGACACTTTGGTCGAGATAAGACTATTTCAATTGTTGGTGAAAATTATTATTGGCCACAGTTGCAGCAGGATGTGAGGAAGTTTGTGCAAAGTTGTAGAGTATGTCAGATGGCAAAAGGAACAAGTCAGAATACAGGGTTGTATCACCCATTACCTATACCAGAGAAGCCCTAGGATGATATTAGTATGGATTTTGTTCTTGGTTTACCAAGGACACAGAGAGGACATGATTCTATTTTTGTGGTGGTGGACAGATTCTCAAAAATGGCACATTTTATTCCTTGTAAGAAGACTAATGATGTTGTTCATATTGCAGAGTTATTTTTTAGGGAAGTGGTGAGACTACATGGTCTACCAAAAAGCATAGTTTCAGACCGAGATATCAAGTTTGTTGGTTATTTCTGGAGGACATTGTGGAAGAAGTTGAAGACAGACTTGAAGTTCAGTTCTGCACACCATCCACAGACTGATGGACAAACTAAAGTGGTGAATAGGAGTTTGGGTAACCTACTACGTGCTTGGTAGGAGATAAGCCCAAGGGATGGGATTTGATTTTACCACAGACAAAATTTGCTTACAACAATTCGGTCAATAGGAGTACTAGTAAATCACCATTCCATATTGTATATGGCAATAGTCCAAGAAATGCTTCAGAGTTAAGGAATCTAGATACGGGAGACAAGACAAGTGCCGAGGCTGAAGACTTTGCAGAACATATGAAGAATTGGCATGAAGAGGTGAGAAAGCACATTAATAAGATGACTACTTGGTACAAGGCTAAGGAAGATCAGAAGAGGAGGTATAAGGAGTTCCAGGTGGGAGATGAAGTCATGGTTCACTTGAGAAAAGAAAGGTTCCCTATTGGAACATACCATAAATTAAAAGGGAAGAAATTTGGACCATGCAGAATCTTGAAGAAGCATGATTCTGGAAATGCATATGAGGTAGAGCTACTGAGTGGAATCAACATTTCCCCTGTTTTCAACATCGCTGATTTAACAGAATATCATGAAGGTGGAACAGAGGATGGACCAATAGAAGTGTAGTGGAGTATTCCGGCATCTACTTCAATAGAGGAGATAGAAGAAATCTTGGATAGCCGTGTGGGAAGGAGTACTTGAAACAGGCAATATGAAGAATATCTAGTGAAATGGAAAGGAAGGCCTATTCAAGATTCTTCTTGGTTGTCTAAGGCAGAGGTTGACCGTTTGGGTTTTCCTCACACAAACACCTGAGACGTGACAAGGTCACTTCTCAAATTACCCTGGGTGTCTAATGCAGGAGCATCCAGTGGTGTAAGGGCAATCTTGCATCACCCAAAAAAAAAAGTGTTTCAAAATTGTTGATGTTCTACCCACTTCTTCTCAAAATCTATGGTTCTGGTCCCATAATCGCCTGAATAATAATGTAGAACTTTCAGTTTTCCCAAACTGCTAAAAATAATAAACTGCTATTTTTAGAAAGTTTGCATTTGGGTACAGAATGAAGTCAAAATTTACAGGAAGTTACATAATGGAAATATAAGACCTTTGGCGAAGGAATCATATGAAGATCATTTGCGAGCTGAAAGATATTAAAGTTTTTGTTTCTTGAAAAATGCCTGAAAATTATTCAAACTCAGGTTTGAGGCACTAAACAGCCCCGTACGGGCCCAAAAATAGCCAAAACTAGCAGAGCTAGTTCTTAGCACATAGAGCACTCCACGAGCTTTTTGACGCATAAAACAGTTCGTCAATCAGAGTCCCGGATCAAAAGTTATGGCTCCCGGAAGTTGATCTATTTTTGGAGGGAGATGCAAAATTCAAAAGTAGGTTGTTGGCCACCAAAAAGGCTATTAATAACCATTTTTGGGAACCCTGGGTAGTAGGAGAGTTAAGGGGGCAAGTGTAGAGTCAAGAATAGGTAGGAAAATAGAAACCCTAGCTGATTTGGGGGTTACAGAAGGTGGAAGATTCTAGAGCCTGGTGATGGTAGTTGTAGTGTGTTGCAGCCTGTAGAGGATTGATTCCTTTGATTGTAATTAAGCTTCTGTAATGTAATGAGTTGCCCAGATCAATAAAAGAAAGTTCTATTCTCTGTGTTCAATTTCTATTATTGTGTGTTTTATGATTTACCCCCTTCATCAAGTGTGCATTAAAAGCAGATTGTAATCTTCTTGACGGGATGTGATGAATTGCAGGCAGACCGATAGCTATTTCTTTCACATCTAACTATGGTTCTAAATTTCTAAACCATCATTGATCTAACCTAGAGACAAGAGCCAGTTCTAAATTTCTTAATCAGAGATTGTTCTTCCCAGCTGTTGATTGGGAACTTGAAATCAGAGGGAGAGTAAAGTCATTAGATCTAATGACTTTGGTAGATAAGGACTGCACCCTCACCTAGATCGCGGTTAGAAACATTGTTAGACACGCCTGGATAAGAGGGTATGAGGGGCGTGTACTCAAATTTTCTGATGTGGTTTCTTAGTTGCTGTCCAATATAATGGATCTAGTTGTGGATGGTGAATTTGTTTATGCTCTCGCGGCCGGTTTGTTCTACAAAAACCTGTTTTCATTGGATAGATGGGAAGCGGCGATTGATGTCTATCGTATGGATCAGGGAGATGCTCTCATAGGGGGTCTATTTAATCTCGTAGCTCTGCGTAACTCCCCCTCACAACAAGCAGTGTACAGGGTCTTACAAGCCAGCATCCTATCCCTGAGTAGTGTAGAAGTAGATGCGGCGCTGCGGTCGCACTCCTTTCTACTTACCAATAAAAAATTAGAACATATCAAGGATGTGTTCACGACTGTCTGTTTCCTTCGTCTTCATGTGCCCGACCTTGCTCCAAGCTTGCCTAGGTACGCCTTGGTGGATCCCGCCGATGGTGCTCAGCCTTCTATGGATGTGGAGCTGGATGAAAATGCCATCCATGCTGCTCCACCAGCGGCTTAATGTGATGATGTTTTTTGTTTACACTTTTTGATAGCGTTCTGTGGGGGTGGTGGGTTTGTCTTGGCGTCTGTGTGTGGATGGGCGGATGACAGGGTGTGTTTCCAATTTTTTGGCATATGTCTAGAGGTGGATACTACCTAGTTTTTATCAGGTGACTTCATTCTTATTTTTCGTGGTTTTGTTTTGATAATATTTCAGGATGTTATCCGTTTTCTAATTGTTTGTGTTTTTATGGACTGGGATGCAGCCTATACTGCTGTAACTCTTTACTTAATTTTATATATGGGTGCCTTCTCCGCTTTTCTGTTTTAATTTTTTTTTTCTAAACCATCATTCCCATCGTCTTCTTATTTTTTTTCTTGGCATTCCCAAATTATACAATGTGAAGGAGGTGAGCATGTTTGACTTTTGTAGTATAAGATGACTAGAAAACAAATTGTCGCCTGACCCACCAGCTGTTTCTTTCATATCTTCCACTGCCCCCACACAAATTGCTCATAAGCAGTATAACCGTGAAACTACGACAATATTCAAAATATTGAAGAATTTGTGTAATAGATGACTGAGTTTACTCTAAACCAAAAGCTATACATTAAAAAAAATAGTAGGACAGGTGTTGTTCAACATTAGAAAATTGTCGAGATTATAGGCTTCCAAACATCTTCAGGAGGTGAACTGTTTGGGTTTCTACTTTGAAATTCTCCAAAGAAAATTGGTGCATTGGAGGTTATACATGAACTGCAATCTCTAGACTCCAAACTTCTTATAGGCTAAACATCTTTAGGAGGTGAACTGTTTGGGTTTCTACTTTGAAATTCTCTAAAGAAAATTGGTGGATTGGAGGTTATACATGAACTGCAATCTCTAGACTCCAAACTTCTTATAGGCTATGTTTCTTGCCTTTAATAGCACAGGGGAGATGATCCAGATAGTGGAGCACCTTAATTTCATGACTCTCAAAATCTTACATGGCAATTTCAAATTACTCCAAAAATTTTACAGCAGTTTACTGGGAAAGGCCCCTACTTATAACTAAGTTTCAAACCCACATCATCAAATATGATGCCACATCAGCATGTTTTTTGTTGAGGTGTCCAAAAAGACCTAAAAAAAGGGTAGACCAATAGTTGTGGAATTTTACTTTACACCCACCAATCGCATTTGCTTGAAAGTTGCTAATGCCTTATCAAAAAATCCATTTTGTTCATATCTTGCAATCATTTCATTCAGTGAGGTGACATTTCTTTGGGGCATCATGCCAAAAAGTTCACGTGTCTTGTCTATGCTTCCACACTTTGCATACATGTCTTTGAGGGTAGTTGCAACTACAACATCTAACAAAATTCCCATATGTTTTATCCTTTTGATGGATGTCCATTTTGGAATAGGCAAAGAGGATACTGGCTAAGGTTGTGGAATTTTGCTATACACCTGCCAATCACATTTGCTTGAAAGTTGCTAATGCGTTATCAAAAAATCTATTTTGTTCATATATTGCAATCATTACATTCAATGAGGTGACATTTCTTTGGGGCATCATGCCAAATAGTTCACATGCCTTGTCTATGCTTCCACACTTTGCATACATGTCTCTAAGGGCAGTTGCAACTACAACATCTAAAAAAATTCCCATATGTTTTATCCTTTTGATGGATGTCCAATTTAGCATAGGCAAGGAGGATACTGGCTAAGGTTGTGGAATTTTGCTTTACACCTGCCAATCGCATTTACTTGAAAGTTGCTAATGCCTTATTAAAAAATCCATTTTGTTCATATCTTCCAATCATTACATTCAATGAGAGACATTTCTTTGGGGCATCATGCCAAATAGTTCACGTGCCTTGTCTATGCTTCCACACTTTGCATACATGTCTCTGAGGGCAGTTGCAACTACCACATCTAACAAAATTCCCATATGTTTTATCCTTTTGATGGATGTCCATTTTATCATAGGCAAGGAGGATACTGGCTAAGGTTGTGGAATTTTGCTTTACACCTGCCAATCACATTTGCTTGAAAGTTGCTAATGCCTTATCAAAAAATCTATTTGTTCATATCTTGTAATCATTGCATTCAATGAGGCAACATTTCTTTGGGGCATCATGCCAAACAGTTCACATGCCTTGTCTATGGTTCCACACTTTGCATACATGTCTCTGAGGGCAGTTGCAACTACAACATCTAACAAAATTCCCATACGTTTTATCCTTTTGATGGATGTCCATTTTGGCATAGACAAGGAGGATACTGGCTAAGGTTGTGGAATTTTGCTTTACACCCACCAATCACATTTGCTTGAAAGTCGCTAATGCCTTATCAAAAAATCCATTTTGTTCATATCTTGCAATCATTGCATTCAGAGAGGTGACATTTCTTTGGGGCATCATGCCAAACAGTTCATGTGCCTTGTCTATGCTTCCACACTTTGCATACATGTCTACAAGGGTGATGTAGTAGGTAAGGAGGATGACTCAACACCATGGAAACATATTTCATGGTGCAGGAGCACCTTAGCCATAGCCAATCTTGGCTAGAAGCATGTCATAACAAGGTCCTATGACATCATAGGATAGGTTGATGGTCTTGTGTCATCATTTTGCATGTAATAAGGTCAAATGAGCAATGCCATTTGTATTTGGAGTCATGTTTTATGTTGTCAAACAAAAAGTCTAATAATGCAAGTAGTGGTAAGAAGTTGCTTTGTCAACTTAACAAATCATGTAATAAGGAGGTTACCCAATGATCAAATAGGTTTAAAGTCAGTTATGATCAAATGGAATGATTGTAAACATGTATAAAAACCTTCAAACACAATGAGGTCTTGTTTCGTGTGCCAAGTGTCGCATTCATTCAGGCAGTACGCTACCACAAAGTCCCTTAAGCTCCCTGAGATGAAAAAATTACAAATCTTTGATGGGATAGTTCTCAGAATTCATGGTAGTTGAGAATGTTTTGTTTATACCTACAGGTGCATGTGGAGTCTATCCACAATAACCTCTCTTAGTTTCATTCAACTCCAGTCTATTTGAGAGTACCGAAATCAAACACATTCTTGCAAAGGTGCTAGGAGTGACATTTTGCATTCCATAGCTCATGTGGCTGAACAGACTTCGCCAATGCATCGGGGTGGATGAGTAAATGCTAGGGGAGGTCTTGTTTCATATGCCAAGCATCGCATTCGTTCGGGGCAGTAGGCTACCGACAAAGTCCCTTAAGATCCCTAAAACGAAAAAATTGCCAAACTTTGGTGGGACAGTTCTAAGAATTCATGGCAGATGGGAACATTCCGTTTGGACCTATAGGTGTACGTGGAGTCCATCCATAATAACCTCTCTTGGTTTCATTCAACTCTAGTATGTTCGATCATGCTGAAATCAAACGTATTATTGCAAAATACTTTAGTTTCATGTAGTGGAAAGGTGCTAGGAGTGACATTTTACATTCCATAGATCATGGGACTGAATGGACTTCACCCACACATTGGGGTGGATAGGTAAATGCTAGGGGAGGTCTCGTTTCATGTGCCAAGTATCGCATTTGTTCGGAGTAGCAGGCTACCGACAAAGTCCCTTAAGATCCCTAAGACGAAAAAATTGCCAAACTTTGATGGGATAATTATTAGAATTCGTGGTAGTTGGGAACATTCTATTTGGACCTATAGGTGCATGTGGAGTCCATCCACAATAACCTCTCTCGGTTTCATTCAACTCTAGTCCATTTGACCGCACTGAAATCAAACGCATTCTTTCAAAATGCTTCAGTTTCATGTTGTGGAAAGGTGCTAGAAGTGACATTTTGCATTCCATAGCTCGTGGGTCCAAATGGACTTCACCAACGCATCAGGGTGGGTAGGTAAATGCCAAGAGAGGTCTCATTTTATGTGCCAAGCATTGCATTCATTCAGGGTAGCAGGCTACCGACAAAGTCCCTTAAGCACTCCTTAAGATGAAAAAACTACCAAACTTTGACAGGATAGTTCTCAGAATTCATGGTAGGTGGTAATGTTCCATTTAGACCTATAGGTGCATGTGGAGTTTGTCCACAATAACCTCTCTCGGTTTCATTCAACTCCAGTCCGTTTGATCGTGCCGAAATCAAACGCATTCTTGCAAAATGCTTCAGTTTCATGCAGTGGAAAGGTGCTAGGAGTGATATTTTGTATTCCATACCTTGTGGGGAAAAACAAACTTTGCCAATGCATCGGGGTGGGCAGGTAAATGCTAGGGGAGGTCTCATTTCATGTGCCAAGCATTGCATTCATTCGGGGCAGTAGGCTATTGGAAAAGTCCCTTAAGCTCCCTAAGACGAAAAACCTACCAAAATTTGATGGGACAGTTCTCAAAATTTGTGGTAACTGGGAATGTTCTATTTGGAACTACAGGTGCATGTGGAGTCCATCGACAATAACCTCTATCAGTTTTGTTCAACTCCAATTCGTTTGATCGTGCCAGAATCAAATGCATTCTTGCAAAATGCTTCAGTGTCATGCAATGGAAAGGTTACCAGGTGCCATATTTTTTGTTCTACTCATCGTGGGGTTGAATGGACTGTGCCAACATGTCAGGGTGGGTGGGTAAATGCTAGGGGAGGTCTCATTTCATGTGCCAAGTGTCTCAGTCGTTCCAGGTTGCAAGCTACATGAAACTAAAGCATTTTGCAAGAATATGTTTGATTTCAGAACGATCAAATGGACTGGAGTTGAACAAAACTAAGAGAGGTTATTGTGGATAGACTCCACATGCACCTGTAGGTCCAAATGGAATGTTCCCAACTGCCATGAATTCTAAGAATTGTCCCGTCAAAGTTTGGCATTTTTTTCGTCTTAGGGAGTGCTTAAGGGACTTTGTTGGTAGCCTACTGCCCCGAACGAATGTGATGCTTGGTACACAAAAAGAAACCTCCCCTAGCATTTACCCACCCACCCCAACGTATTGGTGAATTTTGTTTGGACCCACGAGCTATGGAATGCAAAATGTCACTCCTAGCACATTTACACAGCATGAAACTAAAGCATTTTGCAAGAATGCGTTTGATTTCGGCACGGTCAAATAGACTAGAGTTTAATGAAACTGAGAGAGGTTATTATGGATGGACTCCATGTCCACCTATAGGTCCAAATGGAACATTCCCAGTTGCCACGAATTCTAAGAACTGTCCCGTCAAAGTTTGGTAATTTTTCGTCTTAGGGATCGTAAGGGACTTTGCCAGTAGCCTGTTGCCCCGAACGAATGCGATGCTTGGCACATGGAACGAGACCTCCCCTAGAATTTAGCCACCCACCCTGATGCATTAGCAAAGTTCATTTGGCCCCACGAGCTATGGAATGCAAAATATCACTCCTAGTACCTTTCCACTGCATGAAACTGAACCATTTTGCAATAATGAGTTTGATTTCAACACAGTCAAATGGACTGGAGTTGAACGAAACCGAGAGAAGTTACTATGGATGGACTCCATGTTCACTTGTAGGTCTAAATAGAATGTTTCCAACTACCATGAATTCTAAGAACTATTCCATCAAAGTTTGGCAATTTTTTCATCTTAGGGATCTTAAGGGACTTTGCCGGTAGCCTGCTACCTCAAATGAATGTGACGCTTGGCACATGAAACGAGACCTCCCCTTGCATTTACATGCCCACCCCGATGCATTGGCAAAGTCCGTTCAGACCCACGAGCTATAGAATGTTAAATGTCACTCCTAACACCATTCCACTACATGAAACTGAAGCATTTTGCAAAAATGCGTTTGATTTTAGCATGGTCAAACAGACTGGAGTTGAAAGAAACTGAGAGAGGTTATTGTGGATAGAATCCACGTGCACTTGAGGTCTAAACAGAACATTCCCAATTGCTACAAATTCTGAGAACTGTCCCGTCAAAGTTTGGTAATTTTTTGTCTTAGGGAGCTTAAGGGACTTTGCCGGTAGTCTGCTGCCTCGAACGAATGCAACGCTTGGCACATGAAATGAGACTTCCCATAGCATTTGCCCACCCACCCTGAGGGTTGGTGAAATCCATTCGGCCCCATGAGCTATGGAATACAAAATGTCACTCCTAGCACCTTTCCACAACATGAAATTGAAGCATTTTGCAATAATATGTTTGATTTTGGCATGGTCAAACAGACTGGATTGAATGAAACTGAGAGAGGTTATTGTGGACAGACTCCACATGCACCTATAGGTCCAAACATAATGTTCCCAGCTACGATGAATTATGAGAACTGTCCCATCAAACTTTGGCAATTTTTTCGTCTTAGGGATCTTAAGGGACTTTGCTAGTAGCCTATGGCCCCGAATGAATGCGATGCTTGGTACATGAAACGAGACCTCACCTGGCATTTACCCACCCACTTTGACGTGTTGGAAAAGTCCATTCAGCCCCACGAGCTATGGAATGCAAAAAGTCACTCCTAGCACCTTTCCAAACATGAGGAAGAACCACAACCCAATCTAACTCCTAAAACCATGAAGACACTGAGAACACTGAAGACATGGAGGACAAAGAAGAATGAATACATGAACTAAATCTTATGAGGAAGAACCACAACCTAGTCTAACTCCTGAAAACATGACATGTTATGATGAAGAAGCACAACCAAAATCCAATGATCCAATGGCATGAACCAATGACATAAACAACTATGTCCTACTATTGTAACAACTAACATCCAAACCCTTTGACATGAATCTTGATATGACATGAGTGAAACATGAGTGAATAGGATTAAGACCAATTAGGATCAACTTCATCCATTACTTAGATCTAACCTCATGAAACAAATCAAATGAAACGTACATGAAATATATAACATCACTTATGTAATTGATCACTTACCACCATCTGATGATCACTCTCCATCATCTTTTCTTGAGCTTCTTTGTTCATAGTTGGCTAGACTGGAGTTGTGACCTCCTGTGAGAAGCATTGAAAAGCAAAATTGACTAAACATAAATATACTAGAGGGAAACAATTCATACTACTATTTATATACAAAAACAAGTACAAGTAACCATCTAGAAAAGTTTTATGCATACTTACAAATTAATCCAATGAACCATTTGGGTCTTCTCTACTCTTTATTGTGCCAAGTATGGCCTCATGGTAAGAGTCACACACCTTCCACAAGGTCTTGTTCAAAGGTCTACCTCAATATTGTATCAAATGAACATTGGTTGCCACGACAAGGTTGAAGTAATGAAGAATCTTTCGATGCATGTCAAAGTCCTCAAATAGCCAAACATTAAGACTCTTATGTGGGTATCTTTTAAGCCATGTTCTAGTAACAACCACCGAGCCTATAGGGTATTCGATGCTTTCTCCATCTGTAACTGGGGCCTCCAATTTCTTTTTGGCCTCAACACAACGACACAAGTAATAATCTATTCCATCTTCATTATCTTCATATGCAATAACTGCATAAACATGGCCTATAATGATATGTGCAATAAATTAGATGAAATTTCCACAAAATTACAAAAATACTACAAAGTTTAAGATAACATTAGGAATTTAAAATTTAACTATGCAAGTAGATATATTACCTGGTTGAACTGGATCTGATATGTGGTCAAAGTCAATTGACGATTCCATCTCTATCAATCCCAGTGCTATCAAGGGTCGATACGTGTCAAGTGGGCAAAGATAACTTAACTTCCATTCGTCAACCCACTCCCTTGACTCGTACTCATTCTAGGCTTGAATTTTACATGTAGAACAAAAGCCCACCATCTTTTGTGTATGTATACTCCATGAACCTGCAATTAAGCTTTTGATAGAGTGTAGCTCACTTGATCCTGTCAGTGTACGACAGTCCTCATATGGTGCAATGCTAGTATCATCTATCAACCAAAAAAATCTATGAACTGAAGACTTACCTTGATTACCTGGACCCATCAAAGCATTACACCACTCGACAATTGATTTTGCATCTATTAGCTTTGCATTATCTTTATACTTTAACTATTCTCGTACTATGGAGATACACACTCCTGCACCATCATGCTCCCCCTTTCCATGCCCGGCCTCACAAAAGTTATCTGACCATATGATATGCTGACTGAATGATATGCCCCTTCTAGCTAGATCATTGTAGAACACCTGAAAACAACCTTGCACGAACTTCACGGAATGCGTGCGATCATCGCTTATATAAAAATGATACTCCCTTATGATGTTTTTGTCATCCTTTGTATTATCATTCACATGAATGAATGCGACGTGCACAAATATAGAAACATGTGTTGAGTAATAATATTGGGATTGCGCCTCACACTATGGCTATAGACTGTAGTTCTCTACAAAGTTGATGACTGAAACAATGCTACCAATTGGAAATGTGTCCTTGCATAACTTGAATTACAAGTCCAACCATCGAGCTCTATGGGCATGTCTTACATACTCATACACTATGTTGTCACAAAATATAGGCATAAACTGATACACTAGAATATTCTGAATAACATATTCACACCTCTTTTCTTCTTTACCATCTCTTGTATTGTATGCCACTATTTTATACTTGTCGAACTCTACTAGTTTGTTTCCAACCACATGTGTTATTTCCATATGTTCACATATTGGCATACATTGCAAGCCACTACAATGCTGACATGTCCCATCCAAGCATAATTTCCTGTAGAATAATTGACCTTCCTCTCTATCACATAAAATCATTGATATGAAGTCTCTTGAGGTAGTTGGTGGGGCACGTATGCCACAATCCTGCAAAACATTATTAGTATGCAAATCTAAACATATAGACATATAAACATCAAGATGGTTAGAAAATTCAATATTTAATCTACAACAAGTAGTGCGTGTGTGATTTATTTTGACAAAGAAAGGTTTTAGCATTTCAAAATATCTTTGAGAAATTTTAATTTGAGGATACTTCTCTAGAAATTTACCAAAAAACTCTGTTTGAGTAATATCCAAAAAATGCTTTGGATGTGGCTCATGGTTTCGACTACCGATTCTCCTTCTTACCATGTCCCTTTGATTCGGAGATACCCTTGTGTAATTCTTCCAAAAATCTTCAATTAGTGATCTCAAAGCTTCGACAACAACTTTGTCTTTTCGTGGGAGTCTCCCAGAGAATGCCCATATTTCATTAGTGCTTGGATCCTCAACTCTTTGACATCTTCCAATGGCTCTCATTAGAGTTTTTCTATTTATTTTCAATGCTTGAGTTGTCTTTCTAATGAGGTGAGCTTTTTTTGTTTGTTGGCTTACAATTGTCGATGTAATGACACATCATGTTATCCTTGGTGTGTGAGGTGGAACCTGCACTTTCATATGCACACATTAGATTCTTGACAATTGATTTTTCACTTGATGCATTCGATGTTCTTAGGCCAAGAATCTTCATAGTGGGCCTAAATTTCAGATTTCTCATCAGTTCAACAAAGAGGTAACATCTTCTGGTTTCATTTAAATTCTCAAAGAATAATTTCCATATCGTATTTGTATATCTTTAGCAAGTATGCATGGGAATCTTATCTTGCATGGGCTCCAATACATTCTCATCAATATCAATTAGAAACTTAGGCCTCCTATGCAAAATTCTAGGAGGCATTTTATTTTGTAAAGTAGATTGAACATTAGGAATTTATTCAATATTTACTTGAGATGGGATAGATGACGTACCTTCGATTGGA
The DNA here is from genome assembly GCA_027924645.1 of Cunninghamia lanceolata. Classification (NCBI taxonomy): domain Eukaryota; kingdom Viridiplantae; phylum Streptophyta; class Pinopsida; order Cupressales; family Cupressaceae; genus Cunninghamia; species Cunninghamia lanceolata. The sequence goes on along the minus strand of BSBN01000241.1, from coordinate 11,025,747 downwards.
GGTGAAAAGGTTGAAAATGACGTACCTTCACTTGAGGTGTGAATGATGGCGTGTGACCAACTTGAGAAGAAAATGTAGACGTGCTTTCTACTTCACCTATGAAAGATGGAGTGTCTCCAATTCGAGAAGATAATGATAGTGTTCCTTCAACTTGACCTGTGGACGATGGAGTGCCTCCAACATTCACTTTCCTCATTACATAGAGGTTTTGCATTCATTCCCTTTGTACCACCAATTCCATCTCTTTCTTTCATTAGACATGTCACGTTCCTCTTCAATTGGTAATGGTGGAATATCTTCTTGTATGGTTGACAATTTCCTACTTTCCTGAATTCACCTCATTCTTTCTCTTTTCCTCTCATTCTCAACTTGACGCTCTTCTGGTGTAAGAGTCTTTGCTCGTTTCCTCGGCATGATGATGATTTCTACAAGCATGAAGAATAAGACAATGATCATTAGAAATTTTATAATGACAATGAATAGCACAGTCAGAATGAATAACAAGGTTTTACAAACTTCTAAATAAGACACCTCATATTAAGATAACTTGAAAATACACAAGTCATGGAGTATACATTTGAACACACATATACACTTGAATCTAGTTTGAATAGAAGAGAGGAGGATGAACTTGGAGGAAGAAATAAGAAGTTATACCCTATTTTCATGCATTTTCCAAGTGGAAAGAGTGGTGAAATAGTGGTTCTTTGTGAATTTGAAAGCAACTTGGCCAAGTAAGTGATCCTATAGCATATGCAAGCCTATTTAAAGGTGAATCAAGTGTTAGTTTGTTCTCGGTTGGAGTGGATATGAGATTTTCATTAAAACCCCCTTATTTGTGAAGAAATGAAGGGTTTTCTAGTTTACACCCTAGATGAGCATGGCTATACTAACCAATGGTGGAATTTGAAGTTTTGTGACATATATATCTTTTTTTTGGGGGTTTGGAGTGGTTATTGAATGATCCTAGGGTAGTTGCTTTGTTAATTAGACCAAATTAGGCCTATTTCTAGAGAGGGCCAGTCATAGAACTCACATTTTTCCTTAAACAAGGGCATGAAATCTTTTGATATTTTGTTCTACTCCATAATGGGTGTCTAAATATATTTTGATTTGTGGGTTGGCTGAGTTTACACAAAGTTATGCACATTTTTCAAGTTTGGAAGGCTACTAGGCCTTAAGGAGTGATTTGTGGATCAGACATTGGTTGATGTTTCCAGGCACTAAAAGTGACAAAATTGGTTTTAATACATTATATTGACATGGTGTATGCTTGTGTTAGGTTTGGGGAATAGCTTGGAGCCCTTATGCCTTATGATGCCCTTAAGCACCTAGTTGGGCCATTATAAGATTTTGGTTTATGGTTGAGTTGATTCGTGAAATATGGTATCAATGCTTTGAATTCCTTCTTGTGTCTGCATCATAAATGATCATGCCACTTGAATGTGAGTGTGGATTTGGGAGTTTGGCAACCTGAATAAGGATTGTTTACTGAGTTGAGGGGTCCGTGGAAAGTTTGAAGAAGTAGAAAGCTGAAGTAGTAAATTATAGAATGATGCACAAAGAAAACACCACTAAGAGGATATTTTCCATAGCAAGGATGGAAAAATAAGTAACTCTCCAAAACTAAGGGAAGAGAAAGGCCAAAGCAAACTCAAAGAAGATAACAAACAAGTTGATTTGAGTATGTACAAAGCTAACAACTATTGGTCTTATTTCAAGGTTGGAGGATATTGTTATGACAAGTGTTGAAAGCTTCATCTAGAGATTCACCCAAATGACAAACACAAGAGTAAGCAACCACAAAGGGAAAAAAAGCACACTAAAACATCAAATTCAAAGAGAGAACAACTCTCACATGAGTCTACATCAACATTCAATGATGTTAGTATGTAATGATACTTGGATAGAGTATTTACTTGATTTGCAAAGGAGATAAGTGTGAGTTGCTTTCATTTGCAGGGGCATTTGATTAGCACTCCAAGTTTTTCCTATGGGTTGAGTTGTGTTCAAGTTTTTCACTTGTAGAGCAAGCAAGTAATACATTTCACTCACTATGGGTGAGTATGAGAAGTATGGCCACTTGGCGGTCAAGAAAGGACAAGGAAAATAGAGAATGTAAGAGCTAGTGATGACATGTTTTGGGTGTTGTAAGCATGCACATTTGTGTTCCATAGTAACATAAATGTTGTAGCATGTAACATAGATGACTTGTAGCATGTTGTAGCATAACAGCTATGATTTTCATTATTAGAATGTGCACAAACTCGTATCTCAATTGTAGCATGTGCATAGTTGTAGGAAGAGAACTCTTTACACATTCATTGTAAACAGTGTATAAATGTATGAATTTCATTGTACATAGGTGCAATAAAAAGGACCACTTTGTAATAAATTATAACTTTCATATCATTTTAAAATGACCTTCAAATACAAGGAGGATCATACATGGCAGCAGGGTTATATATAGACTATGATAGTGGACTATTATATAGACTTACATGACTGTCCTACACTCATGAAAACCTCCTTTTTAGTGTTTTATCTCCTTGTAACTCCCTTTGTATAATCTTATGTCATCCTAGGGAAAAAATTAAGAGTTCCAAAATCAATTTTGGCTCCATGTATACAGTCGAATATAAGTATGACAAACAATTGTTCACTAAAATTATTTTATGAAGTATTTGATAATGTTTTTCTCTTGTATAGCTGAAAATAGGTGAAATAAAGGCATGAAGGGCCGAAACAAGGTGGAAACAGAGGAATTTGGAGTCTCTTTGACTAAACTAACTGATATACCTAGACACATATATGTCAAGAAGAACATAAAGAAAATAAAAAACATAAAGACATAAAGAACATAAGAACATATATATATATATATATATATATATGTGAATTAAAATTGAACATACCTTAGAATTCGATATTGTAGTTGACCAATTCTCCAAAAGATGGATTCAAAATCCTCAAATTCTTATTTTTCTCAAGTTTGATTATGAATTCTATATAATTCTAGAATAGGATTAGTAAAATTTATGTAAAAAAAACAAACATATATCATCAAATACAATCTATATATCAATGGTAATTAGCTTTGAAACAAAATCACACATGAAACATGAAACTTTCAGTTTAAATAATCAAATTTTCTCCAAAAACATGAAAAATCACTTCTTCTACGTTGAAAAAACAAAAAAAGGTGGTGGATTCGTATAAAAATGATTCTCAATTAGTCAACCAACATGAAAATAATTTTTTGTCTGATATACTCATGAAAAGTAGGAATAACAGGCATGTGGGGTCTGAAACACGGATCCCACATGCTTTTTTACCATTTTCCATGCTTCCAATAACGTGATCACATTATAACATGCTTGCATTATAACACGAGCGCATTATGGGAAGCATGATAACATAAAGGTAACCTTGTATCTACATGAGAGAGTCTCTCTCTCTCTCTCTTCATTTCTCTATCCTATATATAAAGAGGGATTAGGAGACATGGAGAGATAGAGAGGGACATGGAGATAGAGAGGATAGGTGGAGATAGAGATGGGGAAAGGGAGAAATGGGGATTGAGATAGAGAAATGGGTCTATAGAGGGAGAAAGATAGAGATACATATATATAGAGAGGGGAGATATAGGGAGATAGATCTAGCAAGGGAGAGATAGATAGGGAAATACAAAGAGAGAGGTAGAGAGGGGTATATTAAGAGATGAGGTTATGAGGATAGATAGATCGATAGGGAAAGAGATCAAGAGATGTCTAGAGACATAGGGAGAGAGATTTTAAGAGGTAGAAGGATAGGGAGAGAGATAAAGAGGAGGAGAGAGAGGTAGCGAGGGATAGATTAAGAGATAGGGATCCCTTTTCTCCCTTCTATCTAAACCATTAATAATTCCTCTAACCCCTAACCCTAAACCCTAAAATCCAACAACCCTAAACCCCTAAACCCCTAAGGTCCCTAAACCATAAAACCTGGAAGCAAGGGTAGGTATAGTTAGAGAGAGGGATAGAGAAGACAAAGATATCTCTCCCAAGCTCGGTCTCCTCTGTATCTCCCTATTCACCTCTCTACCTAAACCATAAACCTAAACATCTAAATCTTAACCCCTAACCCCTAAACTATAAACCCTAAACCCTAAATAATGTCCCTAAACCCTAACCCCTAATCCTTAAACCCTAAAAAATGAGCAACCCTAAACCCTAAAACCCCTAAGGTCCCTAAACCATAAAACTTGGAAGCAACCCTAAACCTCTATCTCCCTATCTCTATTGGTCCCCTCATTCTATCTCTCTCTAAACCCTAAACCCTAACCCCTGAACTCAAGCAACCCTAAACCCCTAACCCGTAAACCCTAAACCCTAACCCCTAGACCCTAAACCCTAAACTTGAGCATCCCTAAACCCCTAAATCCTAAATAATTCCCCTAAACCCTTACCCTAAAACCTAAATCATATTTACTTGAGAAACCCTAAACTCATGTAAACCTCAAATAGTGAGGGAGAGAGATAGAAAGGTAGAGTTAGAGAGAGGGGATCAAAAGAGATCTAGCAAGATAGAGAGATAGGGAGAGAGAGATAGGGAGGTAGGTATAGTTAGAGAGAGGGATAGAGGAGACATAGATATCTCTCCCAGGCTTGGTCTCCTTTGCATCTCTCTATTCGCCTCTCTACCTAAACCATAAACCTAAACCTCTAAACCTTAACTCCTAACCCCTAAACCGTAAAACCTAAACCGTAAATAATGCCCCTAAACCCTAACCCCTAACCTCTAAACCCTAAAAATGAGAAACCCTAAACCCCTAACCCCTAAACCATAAAACCTAGAAGCAACCCTAAACCTCTATCTCCCTATCTCTCCCAATTTCTATAACGTGAAAACATGAAAACATTAAGCTTTAATTCCAACCAAATTCATTCCTAATCAATCCCAAATCATCCCTAATCCATTCAATTTCATCTCTAATCATTCCTAAACCACTTCAAACTTTCCCAAATTACATCCAAATCAATTTAACTTCATGCCTAATCAGTTTCCAATCAACCTGGATTTCATCTCAAATACCATCCCTAAACTATTCCTAAATCATTCTAATCATTCCCTAATTAGAACTAAACCACTTTAGACCATCCCTAAAACCATTCTAATCATTCCCAAATTGTTCCTAATCTAGTCCTTTTCACCTCTCATCATCCCTAAACCAATCCATTTCATCCCAACTCCATTGCAAATCAATCTAAGATCGATCTCAAATGATCCCAAAAATAGTCAAAATCAAACAAATACCTCACTAGGAGCCATTAGAAGATCATATTGCCAATCTGTTAGTCATTTGCACCATTTTGTATATCGTATGTACTAATATGTTCCTTAGTAGCACCTACCTATCAATGACAAACATCATTCTACACCTAGCCAGTCACACGTGTCATTCTAGCCTCTACCAGCCACAGGAGTCATCAAATCATCATAAGTGGCAATATATTAGTCATTTACACCATTCTATACATCATATATACCAACCATAAACCCTAAACTCGATTAGCCCTAAACTTGATCAACCCTAAACCCTTATCTCCTTGTCTCTGTCATCCCTCTACCTCTCAATCTCTTTGCCTGTCTTTGGCCATGTCCATCACCCTCTATCTCGCTATCTCTCCCTCTCTAAACTCCTAACCCCTAAACTCTAAACCCGATCAACCCTAAACCCCTATCTCCTTGTCTCTATCATCTCTCTACCTCTCAATCTCTCTGGCTATGTCTTTGGCCATGTCCCTTACCCTCTATCTCCATATCTCTCCCTCTCTAAACTCCTAACCCCTAAACCCTAAACCTGATCAACCCTAAATCTAATCAACCCTAAACCCTATCTCCTTGTCTCTATCATCCCTCTACCTCTCAATCTCTCTTCCTATGTCTCTAGCCATGTCCCTCACCCTCTATCTCCCTATGTCTCCCCTTGGTCTCCTCTATATCTCCCTATCAGTCCTCTCTATCTAAACCATAACCTAAACCTATTGACCTTAACCACTAACCTCTGAAACATAAACCTTAAGTTACCCTAAATAATGCCACTAAACCCTAACCCCTAACCCCTAAACCCTAAAACTGAGAAATCCTAAACCCCAAACCTCTAAATCATAAACCTTGGAAGCAGCTCTAAATCTTTATCTCCCTAGATCTCTCCCAATATCTATCAATCCCCTCACACACACTCTCTCTCTAAACCCTAACCCATAAACCCTAAACCTGAGCAACCCTAAATCCCTAACACCTAAACCCTAACCCCTAAACCTTAAACCATAATCCTAATCAACTGTAAAACCCTAAACCCTAACCCAAAACCCTAAACTTGGGCAGCCCTAAAACCCTAAACCCTAAATGATTCCCCTAAACCCTAAACTTAAGCAACCCTAAACTCATAAACCTAACCCACCTTCTCTCTCTCTCTCTCCAAAACAAGAAAACTAGGACTCTCTATCTCTCTCTCTCTCTCCCTATCACTAGGTATCTCTCCCCTCCATCTCCATCCTCTCTCCCTTTTCCTCCCTCTCTCTCTCTCCCTTGTCGACAAAGAACATGGAAATTTAAGAAAAATAGGAATGTAAAGATGGATGAGGATATAAATTGGGATTCAATGAAATGGAAACAAGATAATTTATGAAATTTCATTGGATGGGAAGAATGAGGAGGAGAGTTAGAGAAAGGAGGGAAGTAGAGAGTGAGAGAGAGCATAGGAGGTAGAGACAAGATGGAAGTCAAGAGTGGGAGAGGACCATAGGAGGTAGACAGGGCAAGGAAGAAGAGAGAGAGGGTAGGAGGTAGATAGGCGAGGGAAGTAGAGACTGAGAGATGGTAGGAGGTAGATAGGGGAGGGAAGTAGAAAGTGAGAGAGAGGGTAAGAGGTAGAGAGGGAGGGGGAGAAGAGAGTGAGAGATAAGGTAGGAGGTAGAGAGGCAAGGGAAGCAAAGACTCAAAAAGAGGGTAGGAGGTAGATAGGAGAGGGAAGTAGAGAGTGAGAGAGACATTAGAAGGTAGATAGGGGAGGGAAGAAGAGAGTGAGACAAAAGGTGGGAGGTAGAGAGGGGAGGGAAGCAGAGACTCAGAGAAAGGGTAGGAAATAGAGAGGGGAGAGAAATAGAGAGAGAGAGATGATAGGAAGTGCAGCTACCCTTGTAGACATGTATGTAAAGTGTGGAAGAATAAACAAGGCATGTCAATTGTAAGACGTAACACCTCAAAGAGATGTTCTATAATGGAATGCAATGATTGCAAGATATGCAAAAAATGGATTTTTTGAAAAGGCTTTAGAAACTTTCAAGCAAATGCAATTGGCATGTGTATTGCCAGTTATGCTCATCATAATGCAAGCACATTATGCTCAACTTTGTTTGACGTGTTTTTATCAGTTTTTAGCAAAATCTAGAGATAATCTGGAGAGTGCTCTCCATCAAGATGACACTTTTTTCAATGAAATCTAAAAAAAAATACCACCATAATCTTAAGCTCTCTGTTAGCTATCTAACCATATAATTTTTTTTCACATTTTGATTACGTTTAGTGTTTCATCTTGAATTTCTTTTGTTAGTGTGTCTAGTTTTTGTCAAAAACCAGTCTCTAGTATTTTTGACTTTTTTTAAAACCATTCATAAAAATTGAAATAAGTTATATTTTTAGAAACTAGACTCCATTCTACATGAATTCAAATTTTTTTTTTGATTTTGGATTAGTTTTCAAACATTTTAGGGGGGGCATGCTCAAATTTTTGTTTTTCAGGATGTGTCCACTTTAAAAATTACTAAAAAATCAATTATTCATTAAAAACTTATCAAAAAAATTAGGGATAAACTACATGGTGTTACCTAATTTATCACAAGAGCGATTATTGAAATACTAAAAAAAAGTTAACATTTTAGGGGAAGCACACCAGACACTATGTTATATTTTTTTTAGAAAAACAAGACCAATTTGTGTCCTCTCCCTTTTTGAACCCCTTAATCTCAACCATTTTGGGAAAAAGATAGTAGTTTAGAAACTAGATTTGGAGCACTACAACTCTTGTTTTCATTCCATCTTCAATTTTTGAGTGTAGCTATCTTCAATTTCTCATCCAGCATCAATGTTTCCTAATTTTAGAAAAAAAGTGGCAACTTAAGACCCCATTTTGGTCCCTCATCTTTGTGAACTTACCCTTCTCTCAATTTTTTTGCACATGGTCAAGACTTTAGTCTAGAGATTTCCTAGTCATCATGATGTGGAGGGGCCGACGAACATTGTAGCACTTGATTTTAATAAAGTCAAAAGGGTCGATATTATGAGAAGGCAAGGCTTCATGCCTTATGATTCTTTTTCTCCCTATGGTCGACTAGCATGTGGTCAAGGTACTCATACATTGCATGGTCAAAAATGCCTTGTCATTTTGCAACATAGTCATAGGACAAGATTCCCTTCACATGCAGGATGACTAAACATGGTCAAAGGGAATATGATTTTATGCCTTATAATATTATCATCAAAAAGTCAAAGCAAGAAGTATATGAAGACAAGATATATGTAAGGTGGCAGATCATGTGGGTTAAGCATTATCAAAGACAAGGTATTCAAATGCAAAAGTGATGCATAGGGTGATAAAGTTATGAGGTAATGCCATGTGGACATACATTTTACCTTAATGCAAGGTGGAGGTCAAAGGTGAATGAGAGATGACATTATCACTAGGGTGCTTTCTTTGCATGATGGAGTTTCTTGTTTCTTTGAGAGAGAAAGGTATTTGCATGAAGGTATTTAGAGTTTGTTTTTGCATGATGGAGGTGATATGGCAGTGAGGCCAATTTTGTATTGTAAATGGAGTAATAAAGCAGAGGGGTAATGTTTTTCTCCTTAGTGCATGTGGAGTGATAAGGAATATTATTTATGCCTAAGTGTTTTAAATGCATTTTTTTAGTGCACGTGGAGTGATAAGGGTAGAATTTTACCTTAATACATATGTCATGCAACTAGGTGATTTTTTCTCACAAGGAGCTATAGGGGGATTTTTATTTTCTTCTAAGTCCTTTTTTTTTGCTCAAAACATGCAAATTAGGCAAGTGTAATTGGAGAGATAAGGAGATCTATTTTTCTTCACATGCATGATTTTACAAACAAATCAAATGTAAATAAATAATAAAGTAATATTCTTCAAATTACTTTATTATTTTTCACAAATTGTAATAACCAATAATAGAGTAATTATTTTAATTACTTTATTATTTACTCACAATCAATTTTGCAAATGCAAAATCATGTAAATTGCTAAGTGGAGTTAACTAGGCCATCTAGGAGTTTGATGCATGATTTGAGGAGCATTTTTAGGGTTCTTGGTCAACTTCTTGGTCAAGCACATGGAGAGGTCCAAATTGAAGCTATTTTTGCTCGATTTGTGGCAGTTTGAGCCCTTATTTTTAGGGATTTTGAGCTTGCATATGGATCACCTTGGAGGACTCATTTTTAGAGGCAATTATCTACAGTTGTTTTTTGCATGCCTCTTAGTGAGAGCAAAGCTATATATTGTAAAGAAAAACTTGATTTTACCAGTTCTTGCCTTTTGCACTTTTACACTTTTGGAGAGAGAAGAAGGTTTTGTAGCTCACTATTTTTTAGTTTTATAGAGAAATCACAGCAGGTTACAGGTTCAATTTCTTTGTTTTCATGCAATTTTTCCTTTGTTCTTTGGAATCAAGTATTTACCTTTCCATTTAATGCAAATTGTATGAAGTGATTTGATGAAGTTTTAATGAGTTCGATTACCAAAACCTTTAAAACTATTGTCTCACCATTATTTGAAGCATTAAGCATAGTGTTATTACAGGTCTTAGGTTGTGTTAATGAAAATAATCCTTTTGTGTTGTGAGAAATCCTTTTCCTTCATAAAAAGCTTATTTTCAAGCCTTCCTTAGAAATACTTTTCTGATATTTGTGTCAAGATTCGATTGTGTGAGTCAAATTTCTAAGTTATATTATGAACCAGATTGCATATTTTCTATCCATATTAGGTGCATCACCAAATTTTACATTTTTATTTCCTTATAGTTCCTTCTTACCCTTTTCCAAAATAGAAAATCATACATTCCAATAGAATATTTTAAGGGAACCAGCCCATAATCTGGAGGTTCAAACTCATTATAGGTCACCCATAGCCTGATTTTGTCCCTATGTTTCAAAGGATTGCAGAGTGTCACAACTTTGCATAAGGGTGGAATCCTCATCAATAACAACAATCATAACCTAAAATTCTAGAGATAGATAGATAAAACAATTTAGACAAGCAACTAATGTTTTTTTAATAAAGTCGTGAGTGCTTATTGATTATATCAACACTATTACTCTCTCTTTCTTTGAGAAACCCACTACCTTGAGAGTTTGTGGGGTGTTAATGCCCAAAAGTGTATGATAAGAAATGGTTGGTTGGGGATCTCCTAATTCCTCACCTCGCTCATTGCCAAGATATAATATTTCTTCTTCTTCATCTTCTTCCTCACTCATCCCTACAATGTAGAACAATTTATTTTCCACACACTTATGCCCTCTATTGTATTTTCTATCATAGTTAAAACATAACCCTTTTCCCCCTTTCTCTTCAATTTGTTGAGGAGTCAATCTAGTGGGTTGAAGGAATGGTTGTGCTAAATATCTTCTCTTTTATGTCATTGAACCCATGTCTTGTAGGAACTAAAAACTTCTGTTATGCCCTGTGTGCTAGGACAAAAGTCTCAAACATAGAAGTAGGCATAAACATGCATACCTCATGTTGGATGTGACCTTTGAGCCCACCAAGAAATAAGTCATTCAAGCTTGCCTATGCAATTGTCTCAACTCACAAGGCTAGGTTTTGGAATTGTTTAATATAATCCTTGAATGATCTTGTTTGTTGTAGTTTGGCTAACTAGTTGAAGTAGTTGTTTGACACATAATTTCTATAGTGTGGTTGTAGCTCCTTAGTAAAAACTGATCAAGTGATGGTGAAAGTTTTTCTCTTCCTTTGAGCACAAATCCATTGATACCAAATGATTTGTTCTAGTTCTAGATATAGGGAAGTCATTGTCACTTTTTTCCCATTTGTAATTTGATGTACATAAAAAAAATCTATTTAATTTATCCAAGTCAATGGAGCTTTTCCATCAAACTTGCACATATCCACTTTGGTAGAAAGTTTTGAGATCCCATATGAGTGCTAACATTTGGTTGTAGATTAGCTAACCTAGAGGATCCACCTTAGTTTACTTAAACATCTAGCTGTGAGCTTGATTGATTTTGGGTATAAACATTGATAACTAACAATGCCTTACAGATGCTAAATATATCTCCTTACATGCCATCCAATTTTCCTTGCAAGTGATGCATATCCTCCTTCATCTTGTTGGTTTCTTCCCTTACCTCTTCCATGGATATAGTATACATCTCCTCTGCTAATGAATCACATTTGTTAGGAATCTTTTCAAAAGTGTAGAAATTCTTGCCCTTGCCTCTAGCCTAGGGTCCAACCAGATAGTGCAAAAATCTATTTTTTTTGTTGACTAAACCTTAATTGGATGATTTTAGATTTTTTAAGGCTCAAAATTAAAATTTCAAAGAGCAATTCCTTAATGATTTTTTTCAAGCTTTCCAAAAATGTAAACAAATATGAGAAACTCCACAAATTGTAGCCTATAGAGTAAATATATGAAAAGCCATAAAATTGTAGTAATTTACTCAAAACAACTCCAAATGCCTTCAAATCAATATTGTAGGTGGTTCAATGTGCCCTTGTTCAATCCTCTAGAATTTAAAAAACATTCACTAATTTACAACCCTGGAAGTGAGTTTGGTTGAAGCCCTAATTTTGTAATAACTCCTTCAAATATACTCCAAATAGCCTCAAATCTGGATTGTAGCAACTAAAATATGTTTTTGAAAATCCCTCCAAAAATCAAGAAAAAAATCACCAAATTGAGAAATATATGCACCTCCCAATTTTGGTGCCTAAATTAAACAAAAATCACCTTATTTCTTGCCTTCTGGGTGCTAAGATCATGTTTTGATACCACTTGTCATAAAATGACTTGTACAAGAGAATAATATAACAGGAAATGTGCTAAAAATACATGTTAATACTTGAGAATAATAAGCCACTTCAAGGGGGAAAACCTCTAAAAGTTTTCAAGAATATCACAATTTGCAATATGATGATCATAAACTAACCACTACCTTGTCTATATACCATACTTGTGCCTTGAATGCCACCTAGGATAACTTAACTACCTAGATAAAACTATATTAATGGTAATATAAATTAATTAAGAGTTACAGTAGCCACAAGCCTATAACCTTATGCACACTATAGGATTAAGGGCATAGCAATGGGAAAACACTATTAAACATCCTCTCAACAATACAAGAGGGCTCCTCATTGTTGACAAGAGAAACTTCCTTGTTTGACTTTGTTATTCTGCCACAATGGAATGATACTTGACCTCTACCATATGTGTCTAATTCCTAGCCTCACGAGTAAGAGAATGAAGATAATACTCTCATTAGATGGGAACCAATTGAAGATGGAAAAGACTTGCCCGTCAAAGGTTGGGGTAACCTCTAGATTATCAAAACCTTCCTTTCAATATAGGCTTTATAACATTAGCTACTTAGAGCAAGGTCTTATGGGACTTTTTAACTTATTTTGTTTAGTAGGCACTGCTAAAATTTTTTGGAACCTTTTGTGGAGCTAGTGGTCCCATGAATTTTTTATTTTTCTACTTATTTAAAATAGCTGTTCAATGAATGGAAAATATGTGTGTTTATTTGTGTTAACAAGAGAAATTTTATAGGCAAAATTTGGAGGGAAATGTAAAAAAGAAGGGAAGGAAATATGTTCAACCATGTGGCATTTTTTTTATTATGTAATAGTTACATAATTTCAGCCCCCAATTTTTCATAGCTTATTGTTAATCCCTAAACCATAGCTAATCCACCATAAGAAGAAAAGATTCCAAATTATCCTTTCTACTTAATTCAAAATCTATATGGGATCATTGGTGCTAGTAAACTTTAAGCAACAAACCTAGATAAGTAGCTGCATGGAACCATCCTATTAGTCTTTTTTAATGATATTATAATATAATGACTTTATCATCCTATGATTGACTATTTCCTTATTAATTGCTCTATAAATTTATGTGGCTTTGGAAAAATAGCCCATTTCATTTATTTTTTAAAACAAAATATATTTGTTTTCTTTTAAATAATATATAAATCTATTTCATTAAAAAATAGATTCTCCATCTGCATCTGTCTATGTCATGTTTCTCCTTTCTCTCTTGTTTTGAATTCTTTTAGTGTGCTATTCAAATCAAAGTACCATCTCTTTTATATTTTTCTTTGTATTTCCCAATCTAATTTACTTTGATTGGGCTGTATTTAAACATCATCCATTTCAACAGTTAAAAGTCAATTTTAACCAATAAAAATAAGACAAATATTTACCACTTTTTGTTGTAAATGAGGTGTAAAATTGCTATTGACTATTTGACCATGATTGTGGGCCTATTGATAATTGAAAAATAGATTCTCCATCTACATGCATCTGTCTATATCACGATTCTCCTCTTCTATCTTGTTTTGAATTCTTTTAGTGTGCTATTCAAATCAAAGTAGCATCCCTTTTATATTTTTCTTTGTGTTTTCCCAATCTAATTTACTTTGATTGTGGGCCTATTGATAATTGAAAAATAGATTCTCTATTTACATCTGTTTATGTAATGTTTGTCCTCTTCTCTCTTGTTTTGAATTCTTCCAATGTACTATTCAAATCAAAGTACTATCACTTATATTTCTTCTTTGTGCTTTGGGAATCTAATTTACTTTACTTGTGGACCAATTTCGAAAAGTTTTTGGCAAATTGGACTGTGGGGGAGGTGGTGAGCGTGTTTGATAAGAGTTTTGTAGTGCGCATGAAAAGCGGATTCTACTTGTCTCCTGATTACTTGTAGTGCGCATGAAAAGTTATTTCTTTCATATCTTCCATTGCCTAGTTACTTTTGTTTTTCACACGACAGGAGAATAAGCGTGAAAATACGGCAATATTCAAAATACTAACGAAAATTCTGTAATAGATGATTGAGTTTAATCTAAACCAAAAACTATACATACAAACAAGAATAGCAGGACAGGTGCCGTTCAACATTGACAATTGTAGAGATTATAGACTTCCCAGACCTTAAAATTCTCTTCTCGCATTCAATAGTATACGAGACACAATAATAATTTAGTATTTTTTTTTTTAACTTAAAAGTATATTTTTACAAATGGGAACATTACATTTTAAAAGAAAGATAAAATTTAGTCACTTTCAGATTTTTAATTTTTAATGTATGGGAATAAATATGTAAGGGTGAAAATTGTATATTTTTATTTATTTATTTTATGTTTTGGATTTGTTTTGATTAAGATGTTTGAAATGTAATAATTAGATTATAAGTGATATGTCCTTCTATAAATTAGGTTCATCATATTATTATATTTTGGGTCAAATTGTAGGTTTAGATTTGACCTAGGCCACTTCTATAGTTGTAAATTTAAATCCCCAACTTCTAATTGCTACTAGAATGCTCTCATTATTGCTTTATCAATAACCCTAACACGCTCCTTCATAACTCCTATATTATTTTCAAATAAATTTGATTGAATATCTTTAAATAAACATGACACACAAATCAAAACAAGTGTGCATTAGGTCACCTCACAAGACTTACATTATCCTAGGTACATTGCATGCTTGCTTGTTGTCCTCGATCTTGGTTCATCATTGCTGAATCAGTTCAACTAGGAGTTTGACTAAGGAGAACATGATCCCTGTGAATTAGCAAGTTCCTAATAGGTGTTTGTAGACTCCACTAGTCCTCACGAACAATTAGGCATTAGAAATTGTAGTGAAAAAGTTTCAACAATCCATTTTCTATCAATTTAGATCTATGAGTTATAGTTCAACTCAACAGTTCAAAACTCCACTCATAGAGATCAAATTCGCACCCATGTAGGTGAACTTGCCAAAAAGACAACCAATTTACAAAACATGAGATCTTCATTTGAGCAAACCATAGAATTTGGCTCGTGACACCATTTCATGGTCCCATTATCATTGATTCCCAAAATTTTATACTTGATCCCTAAATCCCCTATTCATCAATTCAAGTCAAATCATGGGTTCAAACTTTACCCAAGTCACTTCCATAGTCATAGATCTAAAAACACAAAACTCAGAAATACGTGTCAACCATTTCACTAAGTGTTCTTGAGTGACCTGGTGCATGTTTGTGTTGATTTGTGTATTATGTGGATCTATTGAAATACATTCACTCATTCATTTGAAATTAATCTAAGAGTTATCAACAAGTATGTTAGGATTATTGATAAAGCATTTATGAGAGCATTATAAGAACATTATAAGAGCATTATATCAAAGCACATCATCCTAAGTCCTTTGCATGCTTGCTTGATATCCCCAATCTTAATTCATTAGTGTTGAATCAGTCCAACACATAATTATTTTTAGCAGTGTAATATACTTATAGTCACTTATTCATTAAAAAGAAAAATTATCCCTTCTTTATACTGCAAAGTTTTTGAAACCAAATTTATAAACCATCATCGTATAACTTTCAGATATAGTTTACTGTCAAATTTATAAACCATCATTTCCTATTGATTTCCTCATTTCCACGGTATTCCCAAATTAGACTATGTGACGGAGGTGTACATGTTTGCCAATCCAAAAAGTTGTTTGGGTATAGTGCACATTAAAAGCAGATTGTAGTCTTCTTGACGGGATGTGATGAATGGCAGGCAGACCGATAGCTATTTCTTTCACATCTAACTATGGTCCTAAATTTCTAAACCATCATTGATCTAACCTAGAGACAAGAGCCAATTCTAAATTTCTTAATCAGAGATTGTTCTTCCCAGCTCTGGATTGGGAATCTGAAATCAGAGGGAGAGTAAAGTCATTAGATCTAATGACTTTGGTAGATAAGGACTGCACCCTCACCTAGATCACGGTTAGAAACATTGTCAGACACGCCTGGATAAGAGGGTATGAGGGGCGTGTACTCAAATTTTCTGATGTGGTTTCTCAGTTGCTGTCCAATATAATGGATCTGGTTGTGGATGGTGAATTTGTTTATGCTCTCACGGTCGGTTTGTTCTACAAAAACCTGTTTTCATTGGATAGATGGGAAGCGGCAGTTGATGTCTATCGTATGGACCAGGGAGGTGCTCTCATAGGGGGTCTGTTTAATCTCGCAGCTCTGCGTAACTCCCCCTCACAACAAGCAGTGTACAGGGTCTTACAAGCCAGCATCCTATCCCTAAGTAGTGTAGAAGTAGATGCGGCACTGCAGTCGCACTCCTTTCTACTTACCAAGAAAAAATTGGAACGTATCAAGGATGTGTTCATGGCCGTCCATTTCCTTCATCTTCATGCGCCCAACCTTGCTCCGAGCTTGCCTAGGTATGCCTTGGTGGATCCCACCGATGGTGCTCAGCCTTCTGTGGATGTGGAGCTAGATGAAAATGCCATCCATGCTGCTCCACCAGTGGCTTAAGGTGATGGTGTTTTTTCTTTACACTTTTTGATAGCATTCTGCGGGGGTGGCGGGTTTGTCTTGGCATCTGTGTGTGGATGGGCGGATCACAGGGTGTGTTTCCAATTTTTTGGCATATGTCTGGAGGTGGATACTGCCTAGTTTTTATTAGGTGACTTCGTTCTTATTTTTTGTAGTTTTGTTTTGATAATATTTCAGGATGTTATCCATTTTCTACTTGTTTGTGTTTTTATGGACTGGGCTGTAGCCTATACTGCTGTAACTCTTTACTTAATTTTATATATGGGTTCCTTCTCCCCTTTTCTATTTTTAAAAAAAATTTTCTAAACCATCATTCCCATCATCTTCTTATTTTTTTTCTTGGCATTCCCAAATTATACAATGTGAAGGAGGTGAGCGTGTTTGACTTTTGTAGTATAAGATGACTTGAAAACAAATTGTCACCTGACCCACCAGCTATTTCTTTCATATCTTCCACTGCCCCCACACAGATTGCTCATAAGCAGTATAATCGTGAAACTACGACAATATTCAAAATATTGAAGAATTTGTGTAATAGATGATTGAGTTTACTCTAAACCAAAAGCTATACATTAAAAAAAATAGTAGGACAGGTGTTGTTCAACATAAAAAATTGTCAAGATTATAGGCTTCCAAACATCTTCAGGAGGTGAACTGTTTGGGTTTCTACTTTGAAATTCTCCAAAGAAAATTGGTGGATTGGAGGTTATACATGAACTGCAATCTCTAGACTCCAAACTTCTTACAAGCTAAACATCTTTAGGAGGTGAACTGTTTGGGTTTCTACTTTGAAATTCTCCAAAGAAATTGGTGGATTGGAGGTTATACATGAACTGCAATCTCTAGACTCCAAACTTCTTACAGGCTGTGTTTCTTGCCTTTAATAGCATAGGGGAGATGATCCAGATAGTGGAGCACCTTAATTTCATGCCTCTCAAAATCTTACATGGCAATTTCAAATTACTCCAAAAATTTTATAGCAGTTTATTGGGAAGGGCCCCTGCTTATAACTAAGTTTCAAACCCACATCATCAAATATGATGCCACATCAACATGTTTTTTGTTGAGTTGTCCAAAAAGACCTAAAAAAAGGGTACACCAATAGTTATGCATTAAAGCATGTTTTGTTGGTGCACTGATGTGGCATCACATGATTTGCTATTTTTTAGATCCAAGTACATATGGTCAATAGTAACAACTTTAAAGTCACAACTACTAGTGCTAAACTTTTTTAAAAATTAGGCATTAAACCCACAAATACTATCACAACTATTGGAACATGCTCAACTACTGAGTCCTCTCCCCTATGACAAACAATAATAATTTAGCTTTATGGACTTAAAGTATATTGGTACAAATGAGAACATTATAGTTAATGAAGATAAAATTGATTTAATTTAGGATTCTTAACGTATGGGGATAAATGTGTAATGTGAAAATTGCATATTCTTATGCTTTTACTTTATGTTTTGGGATTTGTTTTGATTAGAGTACTTGAAATGTAATAATTAGATTATAAGTAGTATATTCTTGCAAATCGTGGGTTTAGATTTGACCTAGGTCACTTCTATAGTTGTAAATTTAAACCTTAAACTTCTAAAATTCAAAATTCAAATTTACACCTCATTGACCATTTCAATAAGTTTTGTGAGATGACCAGCACACATTTATGTTGATTTGTGTGTTATGTTGTATTTAAAGAAATTCATTCATTCATTTGAAAATAATATAGGAGTTATGAAGGAGCATGCTAGGGTTATGATAAAGCATTTATGACAACATTCTAGTACCTCATGGAGTGGACCAACTAAATCAAACTAGCTATCATATTGGTAGAAAGAGTCCCTATCATTTGTAACAATCCAATCAAACTGAATTGACTATGGTATGGGGGGGCTTATCTTCTATCACTCATTCGAGACTAACGACTAGATCTTTGTATTACACATATAATACATAATACAAATGTGGTAAGTCTCAACTCTATCTATCTATGGTGGGTCTCAACAATATGATATGGTGGGGCCACCAAAGCTATATGGTCATGGTGGGTCCCAACCACCAAGGCTGTATGGTGATGGTGATGGAATAGAGGGAGAGGGTCTCATTTGCCTAGATCTATGCATATTGATTTGATAGATAGTTTGACTATGGGCATCTATGATCCCATTTGTATTACATATATAATACAAATGTGGTGGGCACACTAGTGGGCACCCTATCTATATATGGGGTGCCTACTTAATTGATTGATAGGTCAAGGGCCCCTAGCTATAATAGGAGGGGAGATATGGTTTATCCAATTCCAAGCTTATCTACATAAACTCCCTTCGATAATTTGATTTTAGACTAGTTTGCTTGTAGGTATTCCACTTCTTTACTTAACTAGTAGCTTTAAGATCATTGCTTCAATAACTTCACGAGTTGCAGAGGATAAGGGCATACAAAGGAAATAATTGAGCTATAGACAAGCTTTTAATTGTATTCATGGAAAGAAAGTTAATGGCATGAAGGAATAGAGCAACATTAACGGTGCATTAGCCTTGTTTATGTAGAGGTCACATTGGTGGCTATTATTTGAATTGTGATCCTTGATTGATGACTGGTGTTTGTCCTCGAAATAGCCTTTTTATCTAATTCCCAACATACAAAAAGTGCTTCATTCTAAACACGTGAACACTTTGTTTGCCTGCTAGGAGTAAATTGGTCATTGGTAAATCATTTTATTACTCCACATGAGCCTCTTTTGCCAGCTTAGACCTTGCATAATATTTATCTAAGGATGTTATAATAGCACCCATTGCACTATGTTATTTTTTCATTCTTGACATAAGGTATCCATAGTATCAAATGTTTAACTACCTTAACTAATGAGTACTACCCATGTGCTTTGCCAACTAAGCCTTGTTAGAACCATACCTTATGAGCATATGTCTTGATGTATACTAATAGATAGTGCACAAAAATATTTGGAAATTTTACCATAAACTATTAGCTCCTCTAAACACAAATTGGTTGTTGGTCAATAACAACACATTATGTGGTGCATAAGCAAAATGAGTGTTCTTAATAGATAAGGCCTACCACATAGTTAACCTAGACTAATAAAATATTCTAACACATAAAAGTTAAGTACATATGCTAAACCATATGCAAAGCAATCAATAGTTAGCATGGAGGGGAGTTTCTATTAGATGATGAGCACACAATGGGGATTTATAAGTTGTGCACAATAAATTTATCCACTAGGATTAGTTTGCCTCACTATTGAATTGAAACATGTGTAATCAAAAGGCACTAAAAGACATGTAGAAAGGTTAGATGATAAGTAGTACAAGTGGGGCTAATAAACTACAAGTGATAATGCCTTAGCACATATTTTAATTTATACAAAAATTAGCTAATACAAGTCAGCAATAAATTAGATAAAGTGCGATTATTACACACTAAACTACAAACAAAGACTTCTTAGGGTTTTTAGCAAGGTTCTAGAATAGTGAAATCTTAACACTCAACTTGTAGCATGGTCCCAACTAATAACACAAGACCTTTAAAGAATTATGGGAAAGCGGCAAACAAGATTTAGAATGGATAATTTTAGTTTCCAATATCCATGTGAAATACACCATCTTACACAATAATCAATGCATAAAAGACAACCTAATAATTGGGAACCCAAAACATTGAAAAAGGACATGAATATACAATTTTTACCCTTATAAAACTATACATATACATATAATAAAGAGACCTACCTAAATTGTTTTAGGACAAATGGTATAACAAAGGAAGGATCAATCTGGAAACAAGTAGGGGTAAGTTCATCTTAGCTATAATCCATAGTCTCTAGCTTAGCTAGGCTAAATGAATAGGTGGATGCCTAATAAATACCTTTTATCTAGGGTATCACATAGTACATCCCTTGTAACTAATTGGTTCCAAAACATAAGTGGGGTAAATAAGGATATCTAAGAAATGAGTCCATCTATCATATCAAGTAGTTTCTCTTTTATGTCATGTGTAAACTCAATATAGGGTATAATAAGACCAAATTCTTGACATACATGGCTTGTTTTCCCATGATTCATCTTATGAGTATACTCAATATTTATCTTCTCTTTATCTATAAGTTCTTTATCTTTATGTTGGAATGTAATGCATCTATCCTTAGAATATCAATGTTTATGAGTACCAAAATATTTGGCCTTGTGTGATTTAGCAAGAAGTAAGATAGTGAGAGTGTGTTTCAAAAGTTGTTCTAATACCATATTTGTAATCTTAGGAGGTTATTGTAACATAGAATATCTTAGCTTCTAGCTAGTTTTGGAGGGATGTAATATGATGAAATGTACATTTAGTAGATTTATAATCCTTGTGGATAACATTAAAACAAGGATCAAAAGATAAATCATGGAAAGGTATCATTATGTCCATACTATCCTAATGGGCACTAGGTTTAGAAACACAAGCAATTAAATCATGTGCAAGGTTCAAGAAAGAAGTGTGTAGAAAATAATATGAATCACACATAACAAAGCTTTACCACTCAGATATATTCTAAAATTATTAATTAATAAGATATGATCCTCCAAATACTCATAACTAGTAAGCAAGAGTGATTTAACTTGTAATGAAGCATTTATAGTACCATCATAGGAATCATGTAAGTGATATTCACTATGGCTCATACTATCATGTAATGTAGGAAAAGGTAATAATGCATGAATAGTGCTTACTTGAGGGGATAATGAAATATCATCAACATGTATTCCATCATCAAGGGAGCTATAATTATGTGAAAGTCCATTATGGATATCTACAGAACTCACATGAGGTGTAGAATAATGATCATCATGGAACACATCATCATGCATAAAAGAAGGTAGAGCATGTTCCTTAAATAGAATCATCATGACACGTAGAAGGAATATCATCCTAGGCAATTTCCAAATGAATGAGTAAATTTGTCATTAAATACAACTAAGCACACAAATCAACAAATCATGTACTAAGTTGGATTATAATAGCTAGTGAAGTGGTTGGTAATGTATAAATTTAAAATATAAATTTTTAAAGCACAAGGTTTAAATCTGCAACTATAGACATGACCTAGGTCAAGTCCATACCCACATATCTAATCCAAGGTGAGAAAAAATAGGTATAGGGAGAAGAGATGTGAATATGGAGATCAATGATAAAGGGAATCAGGATACATGATGTCATGAGCCAAATTTATGGAATATTATGCCACTTGTAAGCTAGTTATTGCATTTACAACACTTTAATAAAAGTAGGCCCAAAACATAAGGGAAAAGGGTGTGTGTATGTAACTTTCACTATTACATTTCCCCCCAACTTTAATGTGCATGCAAACTACTAGGTGGATTCATGTCAAAGTAAACAAGTAGTTGACATATCAAATTAAATATTTTTAGATGGTAAAAGTATATTGATCCATATAAAGTAATAGATCATTCTTAAGTTCTTGTCTTGAACACTCCATTAAAACTTGATTAATAGATTAAAAAGATGCAATGAGAAGTGTTTGCAACACATTTCAATATAAAATTTGATTATAACTTGCTTTGAAAGATAACTATCCTTGAAAATTGTAAAAAAAAAAGGATAAGGATAAGGGATTTTACTTATTATAGAAAGTGATACAAATCCTAACTATGAGAAAAAGTAGAATGAGTCAAACAAAGAAAATGGTCTGTGGTAAAATCTCTCTTGGATATGGGAATGAGTATTGACCTTGTCGTGCTGCATATACCCCCTTCAATTGGTTGCATATAAAGGATGCAATGAATTGGACAAGAGGAGAAAAATATGATAAAGCATGTGTAATGGGTGATTTTTGGATAGTTTAGTTTTTGGTAGTTTTGTGTGTATATCCTCCTTTCACCCTTACATTCAAGGACCTGGGGTCAAGTTGTAATGTCCTATCATACCCTAGGTCACTATTGATATGTAGGTAAGCTTGGATTTTTATGATTTGATTGACAATTTCCTTCTCTTATGCTCAATTGTACCTTAAAACCCTAATTATGCAAATATGATAGTAAACGAATGAATTACAGAAAATGCTTCTACAGACATATGTAAAATATCAAATAATTGAGCACCTAATTTCAGGGTCTGAAGATAAAAAAGTCAAGCCAGTGCCCAAGTCCAAGGCTCTACTTTTTGTCGAGATCTGGAAACAAGGTTTGCAACCTGTATCTGCTAAATCAGAGATTTTCCCGTTGTAGAACTTTGAGGACTAATAAGCAGGCACCCAAGTCTAGGGAGCCATTTTCTTCTCTGATCTACAATTCTCACACTATTGTACCCTCTTGCAACTTCACTCTGTCTACAACTCCAACCTATAATGTGCAATCATGAAATTTTGGGAGGGGTTTGTGGTGTTTAGAGGCTTGCCTCAGTCAAGCCCCAGAGAGACATTCAAGTCTTCTAAACATCGTTGTCAGATAGAGAGTGCGTGCCCTTGGGAGGTAGAGGCAAAAATCAAATGATAAATGCTCAATAATCACAATAGATGTCACCTTGTAGTGAAGATCTCATGGGAGGAAGAAGCTCTTCATGCCATGAGGAGATGGATGCTCAAATTTGCAAACACAAACACATAAACAACACAAATCTGCTCTTACAACACAATGAAAGCCTTGAATCACCTTTAGAATGCCAATGCTCATCTAGTAATGCTCTAGTTTACAAATGAATGCCTAAACATGCTTTTATATGCAACTACAAACATTCCCACCAAAATTTCATAAATTCAAACTTACCGTGTCGGCCTAGGGACCAAATAACGCTCATAAACTGACACTAGAAATTTGGGCCTGACCCAAAATAGGGTAGGACTAGGGCACGGATGCCCAAGTCCTCCCTCCTATTTTGGGCAGGGTTAGGTTCAAGGGGTCCCCCTAGGCCCCATTTGTCATGATACCCAGGGTTCATTCCATCAGGATGTTAAATTATGATGCAAGATGTCCTAAATGCAACTAAGAGACCCAGGAGCTAAACCTTTTGAGGGAAAAGCCCCCAAGGGGACATTTTCTGACATTACATTTAGGCCCCACTTTAATGTATGTATAAACACGAGGCCAATACATGCATTAAAGTATGGTCAAAAAACACAACAAACATGCTTTCTGTAAGTTAAATCAGATCTAATGCAAGAATCAGAAATTTGATGGAATTCAAATTAATTGATGCAAAATAGAAACCCTAGAATGTAATTTTTTTTCAATGTTTCCAATTTTTCAATTTTTTTGTAAATTTTCCAATGCAATAAGATGATTGATGATATGAAAAAATGAAATCAATAAAAATCTGAAGCAAAACACTCAGCAAAGTGCAAACAAGTCCAATAGCACAGGTTCACCAAAATGTAATGGGTGATTTTTGGATAGTTTAGTTTTTTGTAGTTTTGTGTGTATATCCTCCTTAGGTCAAGTTGTAATGTACTATCATACCCTAGGTCACTATTGATATGTAGGAAAGCTTGGATTTTTATGATTTGATTGACAATTTCCTTCTCTTATGCTCAATTGTACCTTAAAACCTTAATTATGCAAATACGACAGTAAATGAATGAATTACAGAAAATGCTTCTACAGATAGATGTAAAATATCAAATAACTGCACCTATTTTTAGGGTCCAAAGATGAAAAATTTGGGCACTAAAGAGTGGGTGCCCAAGTCCAAGGCCCTAGTTTTTGTCAAGATCTAGAAACAAGGTCTGCAACCTGTATCTGCTGTATCAAAGATTTTCCCATTACAGAACTTTGAGGACTAATGAGCAGGCGCCCAAGTCCAGGGAGCTGTTTTATTCTCTGATCTGTAATTCTGACACTTTGTTGTACCCTCTTGCAACTTCACTTTGTCTGTAACTCCAACCTGTAACCTGCAATCATGAAACTTTGGGAGGAGTTTGTGGTGTTTAAAGGCTTGCCTCAGTCAATCCCCAGAGAGACATTCAAATCTTCCGAACTGACAAGGTGTCACTGTGCCTCATGATTTAATCTATTTTCAGATGTCAAAGAACCAAGGCTGTGTCCACAGCTATCTGTAACTAGGGATTCTATAGTTACCAGTTTATAGCTAATCCTAATTTCTGAAGAACAATTAATCTATCTGTTTGCTGAATAAATATAATGAGTGCTGGAAAACAAAATAAAATAGGAAATTTACTTAAAGCAAAGAAACAATAACATGCATCTATCTATTAAAATAGGAAATACCTTTACAAGAGAAAACTGAAACAATAGAACAGTGATACTAGCCTCCTGCCTGAGTGGTGAGAGTCGGCCCTTGCTCCACACCCTTGAGGCTGAAGGCTATAGCAGGAAATCAGCACAAAAAATGATCACAACTAAATTCAGTCCAATTCATTCATTTCTTCATTTCATGAAAATATGGCTATAACAGAACTAAGAAGATGAACTAAGAGAGGAAAAAGAGGCAAAAAGGCTTATTTCATGAGTGCAATTTTGGCACTCATCATCCCTCCCATACCTAAGGTTTGGCAGGTCCTCCTGCTTTTCACATTCTGGATTTATTTTGGCAAAGCAACCTGTCAGTTAGACTATAATCCTAGAGGTAGGTGGTCCAAGTCGTTCTGTTGGTGTTACCATTTCCTCTGTACTTGTCAACTTGCTTCAACTAGTTCTGTAATTTTTCATCTTGCAGTTGTTCTATCCAGACAGGGAGTGGTTCAATTATTAAAGGAGGCCTGAACTGTCCACCTATCCATTCCTATTTATGTGTATCCATTAGTTTGGATATCAACTTTTCCTTTCTCATGAATAATCTCAGGTTTGCAGGGGTGACCACCTCTCTAAGCTTCTGCTCTGGGGTCAAAATATTCCATCTCCTCTTTGCTACAGCAAGTACAGAATTTGCTGAATTAACCATAAAAAGACCAAAGTAAATGGAGCATTCCTGCAAATTTTTCAGGTATAATGACAACATTCTGGTTGCATTTTCAGGATGATAGATAAGGGACCTGAATTGGGTCCGAAGAGCAAAAGGATTGGGACATTCTTTCTTGATGAAGAGATCTGTTTTTAATTCCTTTTGAAGATGATCTTCCATCCTTTCGTTCCAGATCTGGTGGTTTCTCATTAGGGACATGAATGCTTTAAGCTGACATTCTCCCACAAAGTGATTAATGATGAAGGCTATATCATTAATACAAAACCCATGCAGGTATAATTCACATAGGAAGTTTTTGTCCTCATCATTACTCCTGGTGTAAGCTACCATGAATCCTTCTGCTATTTTGGTATCTTTAGTTATGTCAGACAGGACTAAGGAGAGTTTCCTTTGTAGTACCCTTTCTTGTAAGAACATTGAATAGTTGGCACTTGGAGGCCTGCAGGATAGAATTTTTGAGGAAAGGGAGGCCATCTGAATGATTTTGCCTTCCAAAGTTGCTATTCTTTCTACTCTAGTAGTGACTGCCCTTTGTAGTTGCAACATTGGCTTGGAGACCTCAAATTCTTTGCACCTTTTCTCCCAATGAAATAGGGCTTTGGGAATGTCAATAGGGATTGGACCCACATAGGCATCTGTTTGAATTTCCTGCTCATTGGTGGCCCTTGGGCCAGATAATTCTTGAATATATTCTTCTTGGTCATCCAGTTTGTTATTGGCCCAAGTTAACTGTTTATCCTAGCTTTGTACCTTTTCAATCAGTGCTACCATTATTGTGAGGCCGTTGTCTCTGGCCATGGTGAGCTCAGCAACCTTCTGTGCTGTTTCTTTCTCTTTTTCTTCCATCCATTTGGCTACCTCACATTTCTATGCTTCCAACTCTGCCTCTTTCTCCTAGATGATTTTATCTTTGTTTTGGAGGTCTGTTTGGATATTTGCAATAGTTTGTTTCAGTTCCATCTCCACCTCTACTCTGACCTTCTTGAGGTCAGTAATAATCAAATTCTTTCCCCAGAGCATTCTTTTTAAATTTTCAATTTCTTCCATCAATTCTTGTTCTGTTGAAATTTCTATATCCTCTTGGTTAGAAGGATGAGATAGAGTTTCTACCTCTGCTTCTATGGCTGTTGGCTGATCATCAAGGTTACCCATGGCCATTTGCCCTGTTCCTCCTTCTTCAGTGTTCCTGTCCTAAGGATCCTCTGCTGTTGCTGGCACTGATGAAGGCCCAACTCTATC
This sequence comes from Cunninghamia lanceolata, assembly GCA_027924645.1. Lineage (NCBI taxonomy): Eukaryota > Viridiplantae > Streptophyta > Pinopsida > Cupressales > Cupressaceae > Cunninghamia > Cunninghamia lanceolata. The sequence goes on along the minus strand of BSBN01000241.1, from coordinate 10,998,928 downwards.
CTCACATGTTCTCAATTCCAGGAGTGCCTCAACGAGCAGGGTAGTATCCTTCTCAGCTTGTGAGAGCTGCTTCTTCCTTTTGCTTCTCCAGAGAAAAGGTGGGGCTGGTGCCTCCAGAGCAGGTCTCCCTTCCTCAGAATCGGAGGAGAGAATAAAATTTTGTAAGTTTCCTGTCTCTGGGGCACATGGTGGTATTGAAACTGGACTTGATTCCACATGAATAGATGGTGCTGGAGAATTTTTGCTTTGCTTCCTCTTCCTGACCAGAGGGACCTCATCTGAATCATGGGATGGTTCTTCAGCGCACCACTTTTCCTCAATTCCCTATCCTGACTTTTCCCCTGTTAATTCTTTAGGCCAAGATTCCTCAGGTAGAGTCATCTTTCACCTGACTGACCAAGACATGTATAGGGGTTGTGCAGGAGCAGGTTCTACAATTTGTTTGCCTTTCCTCTTTTTGTCAGGAACAGGGGCTGCAGATGATGTAGCCTCTTGTGAGGGTGACTTCCCTTTGTGAATAGCTGTGGAGGAGGCTGAAGGCTCAGTTTCCTCATCTTGGTGAGAGGGAGAACTCCCACCTTCTGGTTGTGCTATCTCTGGTTCTCTAACCTAGGGGTTGTGTTCAAGGAAGTTTTGCAATAGTTCTTCTCCATTAGCTTGAGATTGGAAGTGGTGCTTGACTACCAGAAAGATGAGGCCATGATGTTTTATGGGTCCCTTACCCTGCTGATATTTCTCTGCAGTTGCCCTGATGGAAGGATACAAGAAATTGGAGATATTGGTGCCATACTCAGGGTGCCTATTTCCATGTCTGAGAAAAATTAGCATTTTCATTATTGGCCCTAAAACTATGGAGAATTGGCCATCACAAGTAAAGTACTTCATTAACCAGGTAGCAATGGATGCCCAAGGGTTTGGGAGTGTGGACCTCAAAATTCCTTTGACTTCATTCAGATTCGTATGTAATTGAATAATAGGTTCACCACGAATAGAAAAATTTCTAATTAAATTAGTATATAAGGTTTTTAGGTGGTAGAACCTCTCACCTTGTTCGGGAAGTCCAGAAATGTGGCTGATAATTGTCGAGGAGAGACTGATTTGGTTTCCTCTCACAGTTGTCTGGTTGTCTCTTAAATTCCTAAGGAATTCATCCACAATATCCTCCTGAAACCCTTCAAACTTGTCTAGAAAATCTAACCATCCAACAGCCCTTAAAATGTTTGCTGCAGCTGCATCTTTTAGAAGACTCGCAGTATTTTTTGGCTCAGACTTTTTCTTGACTCCCATTGCTGAATTGATACCACCTTCTATGTTTCTTCTTGTACCTCCCCAATATGCAGTCTATCCTTCCCTCTTATCTCTGTGGGCTCCAGAGTATTGTTCAAATTGCTCTGTAGACTCTAGAGAATTGTTTAATTCACCTTATGCTTCAGTCTATTCTGGAGGTTTGAATGAGGGATGCAATTTTTTTTTTAGGCTGGTCATATGCAGATGGGTTAAGGGACCAAGGTAGCCATAAATGTAGCAGACTGACAAGGCACTCCAGAGGTAAGGTGGCATTCAGGCACAGATGGCGGCATGCTTGAATGTGAAGAAGGAAATGATGGCGAAAGGATGTGTCATCTTGGCAGCACCCAAAACAGAAAGACAGGACAGTTACTAATTAATGATTAATTAAAAGCAGATTTACCTAGATTAGTTTTAATGATGAGGCGATGTACATGGGAGAAATGCTGCGCTGTTTTGGAAACTACATGTGTCGTGGCAATTGAGCAGCGGCTTGAGATGATGTCCACTTCCCACTTGTACGCGACCTGCAATCATTGCGCTGAGTGGTTTGGAAATCCACGCCCTTAGGTGATGTTAGCACCGGCTCGTGGACACTCCTACAAATGATTATTATTCTAATTTAATTACTTTTTGTGATGAAGTAGAGGATGAGTCATGATGACCTCATCATATGATTTGTCTACTTTACCACCTGGAGAGGTGGGTCCCTCCCTTATTATGGAGACTGACGCGTTATTAACAGAGCGCCGGAGGTGCTCCTAATTGGAAAGTGCTGGAGGTACTCCCATTTGAGAAGCATCAGAGATGCTCCTTATTGGAAAGCACCAGAGGTGCTCCTTATTTGAAAGCACTGGAGGTGCTCCCATTTAAGAAGTGCCAGAGATGCATTGGGCCAACTTTTGGCAACTGATCATATCTGGAGCTTAATTATTTCAACTGTCCTGAAGAAGGGAACTACCATTTTCCTGGTTTTCAACTCCCTTGGTCGAGAAAGACAACCATTTGCTGGGTTTCCATCTTTCTCAATTTTTTTTCTTTTTTTTAGAAGGCAGCGATTGCTAGTTTTCAACCTTCCTCTTTTTTTTTTCCCGAAGGCAGCCATTGCTGGTTTTCAACCTTCCTTTTTTTTTTTTTAGAATCAGAATAATTTAATCCAACACCATGATAGAGGAGGTATCCCCTGTATCAAAACATAGATTATTCAAAAACTCTTTTTTAGTAGATGGTCTTATGTAGAGCCTGATTCGGTGACCATTTACTAGAAATGTGTTTGTGCTCCCATCAATTGGTTGCAATAATACAGTTCCATTTTTAAACATGTCCTTTATTTGATAAGGACCCAGCTAGTGAGTCTATAATTTCCCCTTGAATTCTTTGGATTTAGAATCATAAAGAAGAACCCAATCTCTTTGTTGAAATGTCCTCCTCTTAATGTGTTGGTCATGCCATTGCTTCCTCTGGTATTGCACCAGTTTTGTTTGCTAAATGGCTTCTGTCCGAATCTCATCCAACTCGTTGAGCTAAAGAATTCTATTCTGTTAAATTATAGACAATGGCAGACCAACATCCAATGCAGTTTTAAGTGTCTGGAGTTCAAATTTTATAGATAATATAGGGATTTTCCCATAAACCAATTCATATGGTGAAAACTTTGTTGTGGACTTCCAAGTGGTGTTGTAAGCCCAAACTGCTTCAGGTAATCTACTAGCCCAATCTTTTATGTTCATTGCCACTGTCCTTGTTAGAATATTCTCAAGTTCTCTATTAGTTACTTCTACCTGCCCATTTGCTTGAGGATGGTAAGGTGAAGATTTTTTGTGCTTGACTTGGTATAAATCTGTGAATGCCTTGATTACTTGTGAAGTAAACTGAGGTCCTCTGTCTGAAACTATTGATCTTGGGGCTCCAAATCTCAAGAAAATTTTATTGTAGAGGAAATTAACAACTTTTTCTTCTCTTGCAAACTGTAATGTTTGAACTTTAGCCCACTTAGTAACATAATCTGTGCACACTAGAATATACTCCTTACCTAATGATGGTGGTGAAATTGGTCCCACAAAGTCTAGACCCCATTGTTCAAACGGTTCCATCATGACTTGAGGATGTAGTAGCATTTCCTGAGTAAAGGTTGGCTGCACCATCCTTTGGCACTGGTCACAGTGCTGCACATACTTCTTTGTGTCTTTATGAAGAGAAGGCCAGTAGTAACCAGCTCTAAGGATCTTGTGGACTGTCCTGTGGAAAGAGTAGTGACCACCAGATGGTTCATCATGACATGCTCTTAACACATCAAAAGTCTCATCAGCCTTTAAGCACATGCGTAGAATGAAATCAGGACCACATTTAAATAGTAAACTATTTAACCATTTGTAAGATAAACTTTCTTTAACTAAACATTTTCTTTGTTTTGAAGTAAAATGGGATGGATACAAGCCTGTAGCTAAAAGATTAGCTATGTCAGCAAACCAAGGTGCAGTAGTGGATATGGCAAAAAGATGTTCATCTGGGAATTTGTCCTCCACTGGTTGGTCTTCTCCTCCTGTATGCAATCTTGACAGAAAATTAGCAACCAAATTAAACTTCCCTAGATTATCAACTATGGTAATATCAAATTCCTGTAATAGCAATAACCACCTGATGATCCTTGCACCTACTACTGGTTTATTCATTAGGTACTTGATGGTTGCATGATCAGTGTGCACAAATATTTTATATCTAGTGATATAATACCTGAATTTGTTTATAGCATAGATAACTACCAAGAATTCTTTTTTAGTTGTTGTATAATTCCTTTCTGCAGGGGTAAGGGTTTTGCTGATGTAATAAATGGCTTGCATACTTTCTCCTTCCTCCTTTTGTCCTAAAACTGCCCCAATGGATTCATTTGAAGCATCAGTTTGTATGTGAAATGGTAAATTCCAATTAGGTCCCCTTAAAACTGGTGTGACAGTAAGCTTCTCTTTCAAAGTTTCAAATGTTGATTGATAGTCTTCTGTCCATAGAAATTTTGTTTCCTTGTTAAGCAGGGTAAACAGAGGGGCAGCTATTCTGCTAAAATTTTCTATGAACCTCCTATAGTAGCCTGCATGACCTAGAAAACTTTTGACATCAGTCAGATTTTTGGGTGAAGGCAACTGTGTGATTACTTCTATCTTGTTTTGATCCACTCTGATCCCTTTTTTCTGAAATATGGTGTCCCAAAACAATTCCTTCTTCCACCATCATAAAACATTTCTCATGGCTAAGGGACAGTCAATTTTTATCACAACATTTTAGTACTTTTCCAAGGTTTGTGAGAGCTTCCTCAAAGTTATCCCCATACACAGTAAAGTCATCCATGTAGACCTCCATGCATTCATTAGCCAGTTCAGAAAAAATAGCTAGAACTAGTCTTTGAAATGTAGCTGGGGCATTGCATAGCCCAAAGGGAAGAACTTTGTAAGAAAAGGTTCCCCAAGAGCATGTAAAGGTGGTTTTGTCTTGGTCTTCAAGTGCTACTTGAATTTGATTATACCCACTGAATCCATCTAGAAAAGAAAAATACTTTCTCCCAGCAAGGTTGTCTAAAACTTGGTCAATAAATGGTAAGGGAAAGTAGTCCTTTTTTGTGGCCTTGTTGAGTTCTCTATAATCAATACACACCCTCCATTTCCCATTCTTTTTAGGCACAATGACAAGGGGTGAGACCCATTGACTGTCTGATACTGGATATATGAACCCTGCCTGGAGTAATTTTTCTATTTCAGTTTTGACAATGTCCTTTAAAGCAGGATTCAATCTTCTTTCTGGTTGCCTAACAGGTTTAATATCCTTAGTGTAGATATGATGGGTACAGATCTCAGGAGGTATCCCTTTCATATCTTGGTATTTCCAGGCAAAAGATGCTGAGTGGGAGACCAAAAGCTGGATAAGTTTTTCTTCTTGACTTGCTGTTAACTTAGTGTTTATATTAAAGTGTTTTCCTTGGCAGAATCATGACCTATTTTGTGATTTGATCCATAGATGTGGTGGGTCCATACATTGGTGTCATGGTATTGAGAGGACAAGAATGTGGGAGTAACATGTGGAAGGTGGCCAAGTCCCTGTAAAAGGTTTCTCCACAAGGAATAATGTTGGCAAGGGTACAATGAGAAGAAACAAGAAGTTCTCTCTGGGGACCTTGGGCAAGTTCCATCACATCTTTATTAATTAGGATGTGAGTGAAGTCTTCCATTGTATCATAGTATACTTCTTCTTCTAACTCTCCTAGATGTTCCCTAATGGTTACCATAGCTAATGAGGCACTGTTATCCATGTTCTATGGTTCATCCACCCATACTCTTCTTGTGTAATGCACTGATGGTTTAGCTAGAGGATACAAAGATATTTTCTTTAGATCTATCCCATTAGAAATGACCATATCTCCAGTTTGAAAATCAATAGATGGTGCTGCAGTAGCCAGCCATGGTCTTCCTAAAATCAACAGATAAGCATTTCTCTAGTTTCTAGGTTCTAGTATTAAGAAATCCATTGGGAATTCCCATGAATCTATCATAACAGGTACATCAGTGATTACTCCTTTTGGAATAGCTACTGACTGATCAACAAGTTGAAGAATTGTAGTTGTGGATTGGATACTTGATAGAGCTAACCTGTCCATTATATGAACTGTCATCACATTAATTGCTGCTCCTAAATCAACCAGAACATTTGAAATTTCTACCCCCGAGATGAAAACAGTTATGACAGGATTTCCAGGGTCTCCATGTTTTGGAAGGAGAATTTCTCCCATCAATAGATCCACTACTTTTCCTTCCACCTGTATTATGGAGGGAAAGCTTTTCTTTCTGCCCTGTGTTTTGATACAATACTGTTTAATGAACTGATTTAGTTCCGGTACATCTCTAATTGCCTGGAGAAGAGGAATTTCAATGTTTAGCTGCTTGATTTCTTGTAAAGTTCTGATTCCTGACTGGTTTGGATTTGTTTTTGTAGAATCTTTCTCTGGGGAGCATTCTGTTTAAGTCGTTCTGGGTATGGTGCTAGCTTTTCCATCTCTGGAGCTCTTATCAGAATTGTGTTCAAGACTGTTCTCCAGAGCCGGCCCTTTAGTAGTAACTCTGGAGTTGTCTGTGGATGATTTTTCTAGCACTTTTTCGTTAGTAATCTCCTCTGGGGGTTGATTGGATGGATTTTCAGATTCCTCTTCATTGATTATTTCAACTATAGTTGGAGGAGAAGGTCTTGGGAATGCTTTCCCAGAACACAGCTGGAGATTATTTGAATAAATAGCATTAATTCCATCCATATTTTCTTGCTCTGTCATGTAGACAGATGCTCCCTATTTATTCCGTGGGTTTGGTATAGGTTGAGCTGGTAAAGGTGGTTGACTAACTGGTTCATTTTGTGTTTGACCCTGTGTGTTGGAGGATCTAGTTAGTAAAGCCTGCTGTTGAGGTTGGAAACGTCTAGGTTGTCCTTGGTATTGTTGATGATATCCCTGTTGTTGATGATATCCCTGTTGAGGACCCCATTGAGGTTGCATGTTTTGTGATCCAAATTGTAGTGGCCATTGTTGATTTCCCCAAGGCTGATTTTGCCAATGTTGACCTGGCCAATCCTACTGTCTCCAAGGAGGATTATTTTGAGGGCCATGCCAAGTTGGATTCCACTAATTATTTCTCTAATTAGAAGGACCCTTGTAAGAAGACTGGTTTAGATACTGATTATAAGGGAAATTTCTAGTTTGTTTTTGTCCCACATAGTTCAACTCCTCTTCTATCACAGCATTCTTCTTACTCAATCTTTTCAAGGCTGGAAGTTGACTACACTGACTAGTAGGATGTTCCCTATCACAGATCTGACAAATCTCTTATTTGTCCAAGGGGTAATCTCTCAACAGGTGTTTGTTTCTACACCTAGGACAATAGATGGAGAGCGGTTCAGTTGCTCTGTTTTGATCAGTTGTTCTAGTTTTTGCTTGAATCCCACCCAATGTGGTATTTAGTTGGACCAGAATGTCTATTTTTAGATTTGCAATTTCCTCCATCAACTGTCCTATTTCATTTTTCCCTTTAAAAGTTTTGGATGACCTTACTCCATCTTGGGTTCTGGAATAGTTCCTTTAGAGTTCCTCTATATCAGGTATTTCCATTTTGTTAATGTTCCCTTTTCCCATTAGGTCCAGTGCCTATTTTGATTCTTTATCCAATCCTTTTATAAACAGGGTTTTGGCCAAGGAGTGATCCACTGGATTGCCATACCTTCTTAAGGCAAAATTAGACCTATCCACATAGTCTTCTAAGGATTCTTCCTCCCCCTACCTAATTTTAAACAATTCTTCATTTTTATTATTGGATCTGCAATAATCTTGGTATTTTTTCAAAAACTCTGTTTCCATTTGTTCCCAAGAGAGGATAGAATTCTGGGGTAAACCCATAAACCATCTCATCATAGAATCTTTCAAGGTTGAAGGGAACAGTTTGTGTTTCTAGTTATCTGATCCATAATCATAAGTTTGGCAGACTACTTTGAATTCAAACAAGAACTGATCTGGATCCTCAGAAGAAAGTCCTCTAAAATTTGGCAGATGTGCTGGTGAGATATTCTTCATCAGAGCATTGTCTCCAGCAGCCAAAACAATAGGATAAGAGAAGGTTCTTGGAGCCTGATTTTCTTCTTCCCCACGATTATCATTTTCCATGTTTAGTACTAGTTCTTCTCCCTGAGGTTCTAGGAAATTAGGTTCTACCAAAGGATCTACCTCAACTTTTTATTGTAATTCCTGGATATAATTGGCAAGTGGAATGTCTGGAGGATCTAAGGGATTGCTGTTTTGAAGTGTAGGTTCCAAATTAAGATTTAGGTTTCCTTCTTCAATAAGGTTTTGTACCACCCCACTGCTTTCCCCTATGGTGTGTTGTTGGGGTGTCTGCTTAATATATCTTCCTTTTAGATCTCTAGCTCTAACCATATAGGTCTATTCCAAAAACTGTTTTAACTCAGTGTCCCTAATTAACACAAACTTGTCTCTGGCAATGACGCCAAAAATGACAAGGTGTCGCTAGGCCTCATCATTTAATCTATTTTCAGATGTCAAAGAACCAGGGTTGTGTCCATGGCTGTCTGCAACTAGGGATTCTATAGTTACCAGTTTATAGCTAATCCTAATTTCTGAAGAACAATTAATCTATTTGCTTGCTGAATAAATGTAATGAGTGCTGGAAAATAGAATAAAATAGGAAATTTACTTAAAGCAAAGAAACAATAACATGCATCTATCTATTAAAATTGGAAACACCTTTACAAGAGAAAACTGAAACAATAGAATAGTGATACTAGCCTCCTGCCTGAGTGGTGAGAGTGGGCCCTTGCTCCACACCCTTAAGGCTGAAGGCAATAGTAGGAAATTAGCACAAAAGATGATCACAACTAAATTCAGTCCAATTCATTCATTTCTTCATTCATGAAAATATGGCTATAATAGAACTGAGATCTTCAAGAGTCAGAATAATTTTATCATTGTCTATTTTCTACTATTTTTGAGAGTATATATAAAAATGAGTGATGATATATCACTAAACTTACCTACCAGTCTTTCTATGAGATGACACCATCTCTTATCTGTACTGAACTATCTAACTTATGAAAAATCACCATGCGAGAAAGGTAGACTTGAGTGGAACAGAAGTCCACTTAGAAGTCTAAGTTTAAGTCTTAATACACTTGGGCATCAAAGCCCTAAAAATAAGGATATTAGATTAGTTCAGTTCGTAACTCATGCAAAATCTTTGAAAAGATAAAACTTCAGCAGTTTAACTAATAGTTGACCCTTCACCACTTAGGTGATGCTTTGAGTGAAGTGAGGGGTATTAAGATCACTGCTGAGAGTGTTTGGTCGGCAGCTCTGCTTGGAAACATGCCCTGCTTTTAGGAGGCACCAGAGATAGTTGTTCCTGTCTGTAGCTTCAGAGATACTGTTCCTGTCTGTAGCTCTAGAGATACTCTAGACTCTCGCAGAGCTCCAGAGAAGTATTCCCCATATCTTCAAAACTCCAGGTGTCATGGTTCTTCGGTATTGTCTCCGGAGATCATTGAAGACGATCTACGGAGAAGCATAAAATCGCTGTTCTTGGCATCTACACCTGTGGATTCAAAAAGAGAAAAGTTCTACATTTTTCCATCAATCCCACGCACATTAGTCACTTAATCAGAAATTCTAATCTTAAGTAATCTATCTTAATTAATCACAAAATAGAATGATCCTGCTAACTTATTTGGGTGCAGACACTAGGAAGATGAACTGAGAGAGAGGAAAAAGAGAGGCAAAAAGATGTATTTCATGAGTGCAATTTCGACACGCATCACGAACATCATTGTCAGATAGAGAGTGTGTGCCCTTGGGAGGAAGAGGTAAAAACCAAATGATAAGTGCTCAATAATCACAATAGATGTCACCTTGTAGTGAAGATCTCATGGGAGGAAGAAGCTCTTCATGCCATGAGGAGATGGATGCTCAAATTTGCAAACACAAACACATAAACAAGACAAATCTGCTCTTGCAACACAATGAAATCCTTGAATCACCTTTAGAATGTCAATGCTCATCTAGTAATGCTCTAGTTTACAAATGAATGCATAAACATGCTTTTATATGCAACTACAAATATTCCTGCCAAGATTTCATAAATTCAAACTTACCGTGTCGGCCTAGGGACCAAATAACAGTCATAAACTAACACTAGAAATTTGGGCATGACCCAAAATAGGGTAGGACAAGGGCATGATTTCCCAAGTCCTCCCCCCTATTTTGGGCAGGGTTAGGTTCAAGAGGTCCCCCTAGGCCCCATTTGTCATGATACCTAGGGTTCATTCCATCAGAATGTTGAATTATGATGCAAGATGTCCTAAATGCAACTAAGAGACCCAAGAGCTAAACCTTTTGAGGGAAAAGCCCCCAAGGGGACATTTTTCGACATTACATTTAGCCCCCACTTTAATGTATGTATAAACATGAGGCCAATACATGCATTAAAGTACGGTCAACAAACACAACAAACACGCTTTCTATAAGTTAAATCTGATCTAATGTAAGAATTAAAAATTTGATGGAATTCAAATTAATTGATGCAAAAGAGAAACCCTAGAATGCAATTTTTTTTCAATTTTTGTAATTTTTCAATTTTTTTTAAAATTTTCCAATGCAATAAGATGATTGATGATATGAATAAATGAAAATCTAAAGAGAAATACTCAGCAAGGTGCAAACAAGTCCAATAACATGGGTTCACCAAAATGTAATGGGTGATTTTTGGATAGTTTAGTTTTTGGTAGTTTTGTGTGTATATCCTCCCCTCACCCTTACATTTAAGGACCCAGGGTCAAGTTGCAATGTACTATCATACCCTAGGTCACTATTGATATGTAGGGAAGCTTGGATTTTATGATTTGATTGACAAATTCCTTCTCCTATGCTCAATTATACCTTAAAACCCTAATTATGCAAATACGACAGTAAACGAATGAATTACAGAAAATGCTTCTACAGACATATGTAAAATATCAAATAACTGTGCACCTATTTTTAGGGTTCGAAGATGAAAAAGTTAGGGACTAAAGAGTGGGCACCCAAGTCCAAGGCCCTACTTTTTGTCGAGATCTGGAAACAAGGTCTGCAACTTGTATCTACTATATCATAGATTTTCCCATTGCAGAACTTTGAGGACTAATGAGTAGGTGCCCAAGTCTAGGGAGCCATTTTCTTCTCTGATCTGTAATTTCAACACTCTGTTGTACCCTCTTGGAACTTCACTTTGTCTGCAACTCCAACTTGTAACCTACAATCATGAAACTTTAGGAGGGGTTTGTGGTGTTTAGAGGCTTGCCTTAGTCAAGCCCTAGAGAGACATTCAAATCTTTTGAACACTGTTGTCAGATAGAGAGTGCATGCCCTTGGGAGGCAGAGGCAAAAACCAAATGATAAATGCTCAATAATCACAATAGATGTCACCTTGTAGTGAAGATCTCATGGGAGGAAGAAGCTCTTCATGCCATGAGGAGATGGATACTCAAATTTGCAAACACAAACACATAGACAACACAAATCTGCTCTTGCAACATAATGAAAGCCTTGAGTCACCTTTAGAATGCCAATGCTCATCTAGTGATGCTCTAGTTTACAAATGAATGCCTAAAATTGCTTTTATATGCAACTACAAACATTCTCGCCAAGATTTCATAAATTCAAACTTATTGTGTCGGCCTAGGGACCAAATAACGGTCATAAACCAACACTAAAAATTTGGGCCTGACCCAAAATAGGGCAGGACTAGGGTGTGAGTGCCCATGTCCTCTCCCATATTTTGGGTAGGGTTAGGTTCAAGGGGTCCCCCTAGGCCCCATTTTTCATGATACCCAGGGTTCATTCCATTGGGATGTTCAATTATGATGCAAGATGTCCTGAATGCAGCTAAGAGACCCAGGAGCTAAACCTTTTGAGGGAAAAGCCCTCAAGGGGACATTTTCTGACATTACATTTAGCCCCCACTTTAATATATGTATAAACGTGAGACCAATACATGCATTAAAGTATGGTAAAAAAACACAACAAACATGCTTTCTGTAATTTAAATCAGATTTAATGCAAGAATCAGAAATTTGATGGAATTCAAATTAATTGATGCAAATTAGAAACCCTAGAATGCAATTTTTTTCAATTTTTCTAATTTTTTTTTTTGTAAATTTTCCAATGCAATAAGATGATTGATGATATGAATGAATGAAATCAATTAAAATCTGAAGCAAAACACTCAGCAAGGTGCAAACAAGTCCAATAACATGGGTTCACCAAAATGTAATGGGTGATTTTTAATAAGTTTAGTTTTTGGTAGTTTTGTGTGTATATCCTCTTTCACCCTTACATTCAAGGACCTAGGGTCAAGTTGCAATGTAGTATCATACCCTAGGTCACTATTGATATGTAGGGAAGCTTGGATTTTTATGATTTGATTGATAATTTCCTTCTCTTATGCTCAATTGTACCTTAAAACCCTAATTATGCAAATACGACAGTAAATGGATGAATTACAGAAAATGCTTTTGCAAACAGATTTAAAATATCAAATAACTATGCACCTATTTTCAAGGTCCAAAGATGTAAAAGTTAGGGACTAAAGAGTAGGTGCCCAAGTCCAAGGCCCTGCTTTTTGTTGAGATTTAGAAACAAGGTTTGTAACCTGTATCTGTTGTATCAAAGATTTCCTGTTGTAGAACTTTGAGGACTAGTGAGAGGGCGCCCAAGTCCAGGGAGCCATTTCTTCTCTGATCTACAATTATGACACTCTATTGTACCCTCCTACAACTTCACTTTGTCTGCAACTCCAACCTGTAACCTTCAATCATGAAACTTTGGGAGGGGGTTGTGGTGTTTAGAGGCTTGCCTTGGTCAAGCCTCGGAGAGACATTCAAGTCTTCTGAACACCATTGTTAGATAGAGAGTGCATTCCCTTGGGAGGCAGAGGCAAAAACCAAATGATAAATGCTCTATAATCAAAATAGATGTCACCTTGTAGTGAAGATCTCATGGGAGGAAGAAGCTCTTCATGCCATGAGGAGATGGATGCTCAAATCTGCAAACACAAACACATAGACAACACAAATCTGCTCTTACAACATAATGAAAGCCTTGAATCACGTTTAGAATGCCACTGCTCATCTAGTAATGCTCTAGTTTTCAAATGAATGCCTAAACATGCTTTTATATGCAACTACAAATATTCCCGCCAAGATTTTGTAAATTCAAACTTATCGTGTCGGCTTAGGGACCAAATAACGGTCATAAACCAACACTAGAAATTTGGGCTTGACCCAAAACAGGGCAGGACTAGGGCATGGGTTCCCAAGTCCTCCCCCCTATTTGGGGTAGGGTTAGGTTCAAGGGGTTCCCCTAGGCCCCATTTGTCATGATACCCAGGGTTCATTCCATCGAGATGTTGAATTATGATGCAAGAAGTCCCAAATGTAGCTAAGAGACCCGGAGCTAAACCTTTTGAGGGAAAAGCCCCCAAGGGGACATTTTCCAACATTACAACATGGTAAAAAATATCATCATATAACAAGCATGTAAACACTTAAATATGAGATAATTGATGTAATCATGGTAGGAGGGTCCAATGGAGTACTATCCATCTATGTATCAAACACAACAAACCACCACAATAAATCAGAGATCTCATAGAAACAACAACATTCTCATTTATTTAGTATTACCTGATTATTACCATGATTAAAACTTCATAATTTGTCCCAATGGTGATCTTTCATGCCAAACCATAGTTGTTTGATTACTATTAATCAATTCAAAAATGGATAGTCACCTCAATGAGACTTCCTACATGCCTGACTATAGCTATTTCCTTACTAACTATAGGCAACTAGACTATGGAAATACTAATTCCAAAACTTGCCACATGAGCCGCGTAATGATAATTCAAGTACAATATAACTTAAAAATTTAAAACACTACTCTACTACAATGGCATCCACCATATTCATACATGTTGCATTATCATCTTACTTAGATAGCACTCCACATCATACTCCTATTTCCTCACTTTGCCTCTCAGACCTCACTCCTCTCCTTTCTTCACTGTCAAACTCACTCTCGATCCTCCTATTTCATCTTATCTTCTTTGCTTGATTTCAAACACTTGCAACAAATTTTATATAGAATCCTCAAGTTTTCCAAATGATCTGCGTCAACCTCAAGATGGCACAAAGCCTAATACCACATGAAACATGTCATCAACCAAAAATAAAAAACTTACAAATTCAAATGGTAAAATTATGGAGAACCTCTATGTAGTACACCATGTGCATCCCTAATGATTAATTAAATTCCTTCAAATATTCCTCTATTGGTACAAATCTCAAATAACTTGTCACAAATGGAAATAATCACAATTATGCTCAATTGTCAACATGTAGATGCCCTCAAACCAACTTGTAGTCTTTCACTCATCTAATTCTCCTCAAACATTAACACTAGACTCTTTAACCATAAACAAAACTAATCTCAAAACTGTATCAACCAATTCTAAATTATGATGAAATGTGCTAACCTTCTCTATCACAGACTCGTAACCATAAACTAACAAATGAACACATAACTAAAATACACCATAAAATCCTCTTTTCCAAAATGATGCAATATTACCATGGTGCCCAATGATTCTCTTACGTTAGACACTTGAGGTTAATAAAAAATGAGTCCCTCATTTTCAAGGATGGTCTACCCTTGCTTAGAGATTCCAACACATCACTTCCTCAATGTGTTCTTTCCACATCCTTAGGTCTAGCTCAAGTGATCCACCATGAACACTACTTTCTCCTTCATCTTTGACCATCATGTCTAGCTTTTTATTATGTGGTTGTGGTACTCTACTCCACCAATCATCCTCCACATTACATCTTCCTCACTTACAGTCGCACACAATCATTTATTTATTTCCATCAACTAGTCCCTCACGTCTATCAACCCATTTCTTGACTATTGCATACCCTTATGTTATCTTGTTCACTACTACATGATCCTTGACATAACTCCTTATCACCATACTCATATGTTCTATCCTTTGGACAACTTCCTTTTGGTGACCTCTACTCTCACATTATCTTCTCTATGATACCTAGTTTACATTTTTGGTGCTATCAAATTCTCCAATATGTCGCACATCTTTGGGATCAATACATATTCCTCCCCAACACACACTCCATCATTTTTGTAAAATTCTCCCTTGCTTTCCCTCAATGGCATCAACTTACAATATCTTTCGCCATCCTTCTATATGGTGTAGGTGTTAAATCCCCCATCATACACTTCTTTGTCAAATTGTCATTATCTCGCTAACAACAAATGACATACATCCATTGGTGCAATGTCACACATCACCTCATCATAATATGCCCCTATGTTGAGCCTTACTAAGAACTATTCTTCTACTAGTATCTTGTCTCCCTACTACAACCAACCAATCTTGTATAAGCACAAATGTTTCATCCTCTTCAACCCCAACTTGTCAACCATTTATATAGACACCAAATTGTCCATACTACCACTATCCACCATAAGATTTCAAAACTTAAACCTCCTACCTTGCATCCAGTCCTAAAGAAACTCTTCCTTTATGTCGATTCACCCCTTCTGTCACACCTTAAATCTCTCTATGAAATAAGTGAATCTCCACATTTTGGGCCCCTCTTCAAGATAGGTGACCTCTAATCTCCAAATTAGCTAATGCACTACCCTTTGTCCTCTTCCCTTAGCACTTGAATTCCCTATGTCCTTCCTTACCACACCTATAATAGGTTCCTGTAAAAAATGTTTTTTCCCTTTCCTCTCATATCCCCTTCTACCCTACTAAGAATACCCTCCACATGCTTCTCTTGGGCCACTCTATGGTACATATCTTCTTCTCTTTCATCTTTATAGTAACATCTGTCACCATCTCTACATCTGTGGTAGGTACTATTGTTATCTCCCTTATTGCTATAGTAGTGCAAATATCATCTTCTTTCACTATGGTAGCAAATATCATCTTCTTTCTCTCTGTGGTGGATATTTTAGTCTTCCCTTTCTTTGCAGTACTAGATATCTCTCTCCTGACTCCTCAAGGTTGATCCTGTATCACCACATCTCATCTTGTCACTTTAGTTCTTCTCCTCGTTTCCTCTATGATAGTTCTTCCTTTCCTCCTACTTTTGATTTAGATTCTTCTCTACAGGGAGTGCTAATTGGTAGGCACCTTCTATTGTTTAGATATTCAACATACCTAATTACTCTTGGATGGACTCCCTCGGCACATTGATATACTTAACAAATTTCTCATCTCCTTCTTCATGATGCCTTGACCTAATTATTACCTAATAATACTCCCTAGTGTACATTCCTTCATAATCATGTTTCTCTACCATAAATCGTGTAGCTCCTTCAATAACTTGAATTGGTAATTCATCATAATGATCTTGGACTTTATCTTTTCCACCATCTGGTCCCACTTTCCAATGCTAGGATTAGCTTTTCAATTCATCTCTAACTAAACTTCCTTCCACCATATAATTGCATGAACTTTTGACTTAGTCTTTACAAATTTCACCCTATTCAAGTCCACAATGTCCTCATACTCAAAATTCTCCTCTAGATTAGCGATCTAGTCTGTCAACTCCTCATGATCCAAATTCCTAAAATAGTTCAAAATGTCCACTTTGGTCCTATTGCCAATGCTAGTTATGGCCTTCAACATCCTCTCTTCCTTGTCCTCTTCACTTCCACTCAATTTTAGAAGATCTTCCTCCTACTCTTCATTATTCTCCTTGGCCCTAGGGTTAGAGTTTCTCTTATGGTCTTGGTTTAGTGCATCCATCTGATTTTGGATAGCCTTCAACATCTCATACATATTATCCATTCTCCTTGAAACATTGATAATACATCTCCCTCTCTTCAATGACATTATGACATAAAAAAAGATACTTATGGGTCAATGATCTATCCATAGTCACCCCTTGCAAACTACCTCATAATCAATGCTTTGTTTACAAACATCTCATGGACTGCCACAAATCAAACTTTATTTAATTCCTATAAAGCACAATAAGGTTCACTTTTACTTATGCCTGCATTTACCTCAAATCATTTTTCTCCACCCCTCCTTTGTCAAACTCATTCTGAAAATTTGGATCAACCATATGCACTCACATGCACACCAACAGAACAACACTACTTCCACAATCAACCTTGCTCTCATACCACTTGATATAGTCATCATAGGAGGGTCCAATGGAGACTTCCAACCATGCAACCAAGATAAAAAATAACCACAAAACTTAGAGATCTCACAAAAATAACAACATCCTTATTTATTTAAGCTTGCATGATTATCACTACATGATTACAACTTCACAATTTGCCACAATGGGCCTTCTTACATGCTAGGTCACAATTGTTTGATTACTATTAAGATTCACAAATGAATTGCCACCTCAATGCCCAGCTTTCTACATGCCCAGTCATAGATATTTTCTTACTAACTACAAATAACTAGACTATGGAAACACAGCTTCCAAAACTTGTTGCATTGACAACACAATGATAATTCAAGTACAATATAACTTTAGAATTTAAAACACTACTCTATCGCAATGACATCCGCCATATTCCTATATGCTACATTATCATCTTACTTATATTTTACTCCACATCATACTCTTATTTCCTCACTCTACCTCTCAAACCTCACTCCTCTCCTTTCCTCATTGTCAAACTCACTCTTGATCCTCCTACTTCATCCTATCTTCTTCACTTGCTTTCAAACACTCAAAACAAAGTTTATATAGAATCCTCAAGTTTTCCATCTGATTTGTGTTGGCCTCAAGATGGTACAAATCCCAATATACCCCATGAAATGTGTCACCAACCACAAAATAACAAAATTACAAATCCAAATAGTAAAATGGCGAAGAATCTCCACATGGTGCACCACATACATCCCTAACAATTCATTAAATTCCATCAAATATTCCTATATTGATGTAAACCTCAAATAACTTGTCACAAATAGAAATAATCACAATTTTGCATGTTGCAACTATCAACCCATAGACACCCTTGAAACAACTTACAGTCTTTCACTCATCCAATTCTCCTCACATGTTAACAAGTTAGACTCTTCAACCACAAATATAACTAATCTCAAAAGCACAACAACCAATTCCAAATTGTGGTGAAATGTGCTAACCTTCTCTATCACACACTAGTAACCACAAACTAATTGATGAACAAACAACTAAAATAGACCACAAAATCAACTTTTTTTGAATGATTCAAGATTTTCATGATGCCCAAGGATGCTCTTGCATCAATAATGATCAAAGAACATGTAGTACAAGGTTTCCCTCAATCTAAGCAAGAGATAAGAGTATCATGATAAAACATGGGTAAAAGGTATCATCATATAATAAGAATGTAAGAACTTAAGTAGATGATAAGCATCAAAGAATGTATAATAAGGTTGTCCCCAATATAGGAAAATGATAAAATAATGATGACCATAAATGTCAAGTAAGGATTATGTATGTACTAATAAGATGGGAAGCATATGGGCATGACAAAGGTCATAACATGTGATTATAGGATTTATCCATGATAAATCCATAACATAAAGAGAAGGGTGTGAAAAGCCTCTTAATGTGTTGGTAAAAAGATATGGGTATGACAAGGCTCATGACATATAATCACAGGATATTAGGATGATAAGGCTCATAAGTATGGAATTATATGTTTTAAGCATGATAAACATTATAGTTGTAGAGTCATAGGGATGATAAGGATCATAAGCATGGAAATCATAGTTATGATAAGTAGAATTAGGATGATGGTAAAATAAAACATCTCATGTAAATGACATCATACACATAGAACATAAGATAACATCATAAGAAATGTAACATAGGAATATGGAAATATCATAAGGCATGTGAGATAAGATCATAAAATCATGTAGACAAGGAACAAGTGATGGATGAATAAGCAAGGAAGATCACAACATAATGTGGCATAAGAAAAAGGACAAAGTAGAAACAATACTAAAAACAATGAGAAAGTGACATGATCAACACAATACCTATTCAAAGTCACTTGTGTGAACATGCATTGCTAAAGTTGTCTTTGTGTCAGCCACATGCTAACTAGGAACATGAAAACATGAACATAAAGCCAAGAAAGAAAAGAAAGAACATGAAATGTGGACAGTAGTAAGAAGGATAGTGAGGATATTTAACCATTGAAGTCATCCCACACCATGTGTGTCTATAATATGGTGTACTATGATCAAAACTGAGTAGAAGGAATCTCATCATGCAAGTCAATACATGATTATCTAGAATGCATCATATTTGTATCCATAAGATCTTAAATTTTATGTTTGAGTTTGATGCATGTATCTGTAGGACATGTCCATGTGTACAATGATAAGAAAAAAAAAAAAATTATCCCTATGGGGTGAAAGCTTAGGCATATCCATTAGCTTAACTAGAGGTAATGTAACAAGATTGTGTTCCAAAATTTATTCCAATACAACATGTGTAATCTCTTCTAATGTATTGAAATTTCTAAATTTATTTGGTTTGATTTGTAAATTATAATCTCTATTCTAAGGTACACCATTATTTTCCCCATTATACAAATGTGACAATGATGATAACTTGTGAACATAAGGGGAAGTGAGCTAGAAATATACTATAATATAAAAGAGGATCTCCCAATAAAGAATACTCACATATACATATAGTAGTACATGAACCTAAAAATGAATGGTCAAGATTATAATACACTTGGATTTTAAATTTAGTACAAGGGAAAAATCAATATGAATATGAAACCCTAAAGGCTAATAAGGATGGGTAGGGTAGGTGAAAACAATATAAAACAATAAGTCAAAAACCCTAGAAGAAAGATAAAGCTATGGAGTGCAAGTAAAAAATGATTCAAATCCTAATGAGATATGAAAAAATGACAATGCAATCAACAAAATTAGATCTTAAACCCCTAATGAAGGAAGGGCTAATCTTGGGTGTGTAAGATAAGTCAAGTTCACAAAAATGTAAAGGGGAAATTGTCTACATTATTTTATCTAGGCTAATCAAATAATGCATTCAATTAACACACAAATTAACCTAGATAAAAGAGTTGGGTTTGATAATTGAAATTACTAAAAATGAATGCAATTAAATAAATTGAA
Source organism: Cunninghamia lanceolata (assembly GCA_027924645.1). Lineage (NCBI taxonomy): Eukaryota > Viridiplantae > Streptophyta > Pinopsida > Cupressales > Cupressaceae > Cunninghamia > Cunninghamia lanceolata. The sequence goes on along the minus strand of BSBN01000241.1, from coordinate 10,978,868 downwards.
TGTGATACTTAGCTTGATAACCAATGGTGGAAATATATTGTACTAGGTGACACAAACTAGTTCACTAATGCTCTAGATTTTTAGGGATGACTTAAATGAAAAAATCTATGATTTTGCAAATTTACTATTTTCCCCTCAAGTTCATTGATGCAAGTATGGACATGATCTCCATAAATGAAAACCTAAACATGAACATGAACTAAGACTCATAGATTTGAATTAGCAGAATGCAAACTAATGTAATTTGCTCACCTTGGTTTGATGTCTAAATTCTTGTAAAGATGGGCAATGTTTATAAACACCTTTGGGGAACCTACTTCATTGTGAGGGTCATGTCCTATTTAGTTAGACCCTTAGCAAACTAGCTTAATGGATTTGAGGACAAAGATCAAGGATAATATGTAAACATGTAATGAGCCTAGGATGAAGTGCTCTGATGTGATGCTCTAAGTATGTGCTAAATTCCTTTTATTCTTTTGGTGAATCAAACTATAGATGTTCTTTATTGATTCCTAGGTATTTCCAAATGAATTATTGAATGTCCTCAAATACAATAACTAAGCACACAAATTAGCAAATCCTATGCTAAGTCAACTCACAATCGCTAGTGATATAGTAAGCAAATAATAAATTTGAAGTTTAAATTTTTAAAGTGTAAGGTTGAGATCCATGACTATGCAAGTGTCTTGGTTCAAGTTTGCACCTAAGGATCTAATCTAGGGCAATGAAAAATAAGTCCAGGGATCAAGAATGAAAATCTAATGATCAATGATAAAGAGGATCAAGATGCAAATGTAATGAGTTGATTTCATAGAAGATTATACCAATTGTAAGCTATTTATTATAGTTAGAACACTCTAGTTAAAGTGGACCCAAAATTATATGTTACAAGATTATACGATGGATAGACATCTATTTGAAGAATAAATTTCTTTTCTAATGTGATAAAATTTTCTTCACTTAATACATGCCACACCATAAAAGATAGATAAATATCCCTTTCAAGAATCATTTTTAAATTTAATGTGGTAAAATTTTCTTCTATTAGTGCAACAACATGTCAAAAAATGATAGACTTGTGTTTAAAAAATGTTATGACTCAACAACATTGAAGCTCAAGTTGTTTTTTCTATCTATTCAACTAAATTTATAATTTTAGGAAGTCATCTTCCTTCTAATATCATCGACTTAATTGTCTATTCATTACTATTTGTTGTGAAAAAGTGGTCACACATAAAAAGAAATGGACATGGATAAATTATTTTAGGGGTTCACTCTTTTAATATTTATAAAAAGAGAATGACTATTCCCACATGTATGCCATTTCTTATCTTCAATGTAAGACAAGCTTGAAAGTCCAATTTGTATTGTTCATCTAATTGCATTTGTATCATTACAAACTTATTTTCTTTCCAATATTATTAACCTTATTTGGGATATTTATACCATTTGTTACACGGTCTTCTTAGAAAAAAAATCTTCACATAATTTTAATAGAACAATGATGTTTAAACATGCACATATTATATGAGTCTCCAAATGAGGTAGAAAGGAGGATGACTAAAGGGATAAGTGCTCCCATGCATTTTACTTCTTTGAGGCAATTGAACCTAGAAAAAACAAACATAAGAAAAACAATCCATTTGTCACCAAAAAATTGGTCATAAATGGAAAAAATTGAACATGGATAAATAATGTAAGCACAAACTCATACCTATAAATTAATTTCATAATTTTGTTTAATGTGGCAATTTTTTTCTTTAATATATATACTTTTTAATTTGAGAAAGTCTGTGGGACTCTAACTCAACACATTTATTTATTTAATTTTTCACTTAATGTAACTTTTACACTATAGAAAAAGAAAAACATAGCTTGTTTATGAGATGTGGTAGATTTTTCTTCTTGCTCCTATAATGCTAAAATGCATAGTTAATAGATTTCTCTTTAAACACTAAATTACTCTATATAAAAGGTTTTTCTTTCACTTAATGAAACCTACAAGATAATTTTTTTTGATAAGTATCTCTTTTAAAATAATTATTTTCTTTTAATTGATGCAACAACATTTAAAAAAATAAAAAAATTAATGAATATTTTTTTGAAAAAAATTGTAATACTTTTCTTAAAACTCAAAAGTAATGTAAAATTAAAAAGAAACTCAATTTATTTTTTTTCCATTAAAAACTCTTTTTCCTTTAAATCCTAAAGTTTATAATTTATTGGACAAACCAAATTAAAAAAAATAAAAAATAAAAAATAGTTTCCAAATAATATTAATAAAATATTTTATGGAACAATATAAAAGATATAAAAGAATAACTATCCATACATTTATTCAATTTCTTATATCCACACAATATTAATAAAACAAAAATATATATACATACAAATTTATTCATTCCTAAATGTTTTGAAGACGTCACACAGTAAATAATGACATAACTAAATGCTTTGACGACGTCCACTCTATTTATTCCTCCATCCCATTCTACTCTACTACTCTATTGCTTTCTGTGTTTCCCGTTGCCATTGTTTGCTCTACCATGGCTCCTCTTTTGTTCTTCCCTTTCATGTTTTCCATCTTTTTAATGTCTGCTCTTCCTCACTCTCTCAACAATCTCTCTCATCAACAACAACAACAATTGCTGTTGCGATTCAAAGATGACATTTCCAACAACAGCAACACTTCTCTGTCCAACTGGACTCCCCTTCGCCCCCTCTGTAATTGGTCTGCCATTACCTGCGATCCCTCTTCGCACTCCGTCATCGCCTTAAACTTATCCTACATGACTTTAAATGGCATCATCTCTCCCCTCCTAGGAAATCTCTCCTCTCTTCGATCCCTCGATCTCTCCAACAATGACCTCACTGGTCACATTCCTCCTCAACTCGGCCAACTTCCCCGTCTACAGGAACTCTGGCTGAACGACAATCAATTACAAGGAACAATTCCCCGCTCGCTCTCCGCCTGCCGCAGTTTGTATGACCTGAGACTCTCTTTTAACCAACTGCATGGCAGCATTCCGCCTGAGCTGGGTCGCCTCACAAGTTTGAAGTTCCTTCATTTGGGAGATAACAATCTCACCGGTACCATTCCCCCGTCTTTCAAAAATTTGTCCGCTTTAGTTGAATTAGATTTGGCAGAAAATGATCTCACAGGAACCATTCCTCCTGAATTGGGAGCCATGGCTCAATTGCAAAGACTCTGGCTGCACCTCAATCAATTACAAGGAACAATTCCCCCCTCTCTCTCCGCTTGCCGCAGTTTGTATTACCTGGCACTCTCTTATAACCAACTGCACGGCAGCATTCCGCCTGAGCTGGGTCGCCTCACAAGTTTGAAGTTCCTTTATTTGGGAGCAAACAATCTCACCGGTACCATTCCCCCGTCTTTCAAAAATCTGTCCGCCTTAGTGGAATTGAATTTGGCAGAAAATGATCTCACAGGAACCATTCCCCCCGCTCTCTCCGCTTGCCGCAGTTTGTATGACCTGAGACTCTCCTTTAACCAACTGCACGGCAGCATTCCGCCTGAGCTGGGTCGCCTCACAAATTTGAAGTTCCTTTATTTGGCAGATAACAATCTCACCGGTACCATTCCCCCGTCTTTCAAAAATCTGTCCGCCTTAGTTAAATTGGATTTGCCAGTTAATTATCTCTACGGCCCCATCCCCCCTGAATTGGGAATGCTCACGCACTTGCAATACCTCAGTTTATGGGGAAATCAGCTTAGTGGAAACATACCAAACTCCCTTGGAAATTGTTCCAGTCTCACATTTCTTGATTTAGATACAAACCACCTCAGTGGGACGGTTCCAATGGAGCTGGGTAAGTTGAACCTCCTCAACATGCTTAATCTACGCGACAATCAACTTGTTAGTGACAACAGTAACACGTTGTCTTTGCTCACTGCTCTCACAAATTGCTCCCACTTAGAAAAACTGATACTGTCACGTAATCATTTCACTGGTATATTGCCTCCATCCATAAGCCAACTGTCTTCCAATCTCTCTTACTTGCGTTTATCAGGCAACATGATAAGCGGAAGCATACCACAACAGATTACCAATCTGACAAACTTAACCTGGTTAGATTTAGGCAATAATCTTTTCAGTGGCAATATTCCATCTGGAATTAAAAGATTCCGTAAGTTGGAAAGATTGGCTTTGGGAGGGAATAAATTAGAAGGAAGCATTCCAAGTGAGATAGGTCAAATGCAACATCTCGGACTCTTAAATCTTAGTCACAACCAGTTTCTGGAAAAATACCAGATTCTCTTGGTAGCCTCCAAGAGCTAAGGCGTCTTCATCTTGACCACAACAAGTTATCAGAAGAGATCCCTGTTAGTTTAGAGGGATGTCAGAAGTTGGAGCTCCTTGACTTGTCTTACAATAGATTAGCGGGGAGGATACCTCGTGAAGTCATGGTCAGCCTTACAAACCTGCAATTCTACCTGAATCTTTCATGGAATTCTCTGCAAGGGTCCTTGCCACAGGAGATCAGTAAAATAGTAATGGCTCAAGCCATAGACATCTCCAGAAATCGACTTACTGGGGTGATTCCAAATTCTCTAGGAGGCTGCACAGCATTAGAGCATCTAAATCTGTCCCACAATGCCTTCGAAGGTCCGATACCAGATTCACTCTCCAAATTACAAAATCTCATAGAAGTGGATCTTTCTGCCAATTTTTTTATCAGGTTTGATGCCAATGTCCATTGAAAGACTAAAAGTACTTAACTACATGAATGTTTCTTTCAATAATTTGTCAGGGCAGATTCCAGAAGGAGGGTTGTTTCGAAATAGAACAGTTATAATATTGCTTATGGGAAACCTTGGCCTATGTGGCCCAACAAATTATTCATTGCCTCCATGCCCAAATCAGACCCAAGAAAAACACTCACTGCTCAAAAAAATTGTCTTATCAGTTGTTGGAACCATTGCATTTATTTTATGCTCCTTCATTGCAGGAATGCTATGGAGGCATAAACATTCAAGACAACTATTCCCTGCCTCAAACCTTTGTTTTTCAGAGGCTCAGCTATCCAAAATTTTCTTATCAAGATCTTGTCATTGCAACAGCTGGATTTGATGAGTCAAACTTGCTTGGAGTGGGTAATTTTGGATCAGTCTACAAAGGCATTTTGAGGGATGGTAAGATAGTTGCCATCAAGACTCTTAATTTGCAGACTGAAGAAGCCCATAAGAGCTTTAAGACAGAGTGCAAAGTGTTAGGGAGGGTTCGGCACCGTAACCTCATAAGAATCATAAGTGCATTTTTCTACCCTGGCTTCAAAGGTTTGGTTCTTGAATTTGCATCTAATGGGAGCTTGGAAAAACATTTGCACCCTCTCAGAGATGATCAGGACTTCTGCAAATTGGGATTGAGTGAGTGTTTGAGCATAGCTATAGATGTAGCCCATGGTATGGAATATCTACATCATGATTGTCCTTTGCAAATTGTGCATTGTGATTTAAAACCTAGCAACGTGCTCCTGGATGCCAACATGACAGCTCTTGTGACTGATTTTGGTATATCCCGCTTAATTAATACTCCAAACTCCATAGATTCACTGAGTACAACAACATTTGCACTCAAAGGATCTATTGGCTATATTGCTCCAGGTAATTTTTTTTGAGTTTTCTTTGTATTTGCAAATATCATTTCCTTTAATTATTTTTAAGAATCTCATGAATAAAACTGATTGCAGAGTATGGATTGGGCGGGATTGCTTCTATAAAGGGAGATGTTTATAGTTATGGAATTTTGATATTAGAGATGGTTACAAGGAAGAGGCCAAGTGATGACATGTTTGTGGGAAACATGAACTTGCAACAGTGGGTGAGGTCAGCTTTTCCAAACAGACTGGCAGATATTGTTGATAGTGGACTATTGAGAGATGAGAGTGAAAACATGGAAGACAATAGATGTCTTCTTTCTTTCATTCATGTTGGCTTACTTTGTACCAATGAATCACCAAGAGAACGACCTTCCATGAGAGATGTAGCCAAGGTCTTGGAGAGCCTCAAGACATCTTTCATCGGAGGTGGATCTGCTTCCAATTTAACATCTACCATATCAGACCTCCTGCATAATACCAATCCCACAGAAACATTGGCAACTGACAGCCAAAGTTCTACATTTTAGATGTTTATAAATTCCGTTAAGAAGTTTTAGTCCTTTATGTTTACTAGTTTCAAGTTTGTCTTCCATCACAGGCTAGTCTTCTTTCATGTAAAATCCTCTTTAGGTTAAATTCTAGTTCTTTGAGCTTGTAAGCTATTCCAATTCATGTGTATGCATTATACTAGCTGGAGAACGTATAATGTTATCTGTATCTACTTATTGAAATACTGCAAAACATGTAACATATTGTCTTATTTATAGCACTTTCTCTTCATAATATGTGAGATTTTAAGAATTTTTTTCCATTCCTTCTTTGATATTAATTATTCTCCAAGCTCAAAAACATGAGATCAATCTGGATGCCATATCAGGGGTGCTATATTCATGTCCAGAGAGGATAAAGCATGAATAAGAATTTTAAGATCGTCCATTTTTCAAGTTCTCTGTATGATTTGGAACGGTTAAATAAACGAAGGATCATGGAGCTGCTTGCAAAATATTCATTTGAATTTTAGACCTATAATTAGATAGTAGTATAATTGCTTACATTACGTCAATTGCATCAAAGTTCTGTAGCTACTACGAGGTTGCATAACCTTTTCTAAATATTGGCCTTTGAACCTTCTATAGCAGTATTGAAGAGCTGTCTTGATCGCAATGTAACAAAAATCTCCATGTCACTATGCAAAACGCTTGGTATGAGGATAGTTTGGCATTATAAAGAGGATATTTAAGGTCAGCCTACCATGAAGATTTCCTAAGTCATTTACAGGGTTCAGTTTTCTCTAGCTACTTAGTGGCAAAGACTCACTATCATGTAACATTTTTGTATTGAGATAAAGCTTGTGATATTCTAAAATGGATTAGAAATTTTGATGAATTGCATCCAATCTTAGTGAGAACAGATTTGTTAAATAGGCTATCAGGCCGTGTGTAAGATTCTGGGTTTTGTATAAATGTCTTGTTTGAATATTTTCACCTAGAAAGTCAATACTGCAAAGATGTCCTGTAAAATATCATCCCAGCCCCAATTGATATTTATAAAGTAGGCAAAAAAATCCTTTAAATTGTGACATAAGATTTGTCTATATCTGCAATTATCTCTTGATTAACAGTTTATATGTTCAGCCACAGTCTAATTTAATGCACAGGATGCCGATAGTGTATATATTTAGGTGGAGAGTATTAAGGCAGTGCCAAAAGTCTTGGCTAGATTAGACGCAGCCAAATTTAATGCGCAGGGGACTTCCTCAAATTTCTCTCTCATTGCTACTGATTAGATTTAGCAGTTTCTTTGAAACATGATTCCGTGGAATATTTCATCAGCTAAGGGACATTTTTTTATAATTACAATATGACCCTGCCAGACATTATAACTTCTGCTACATATTAATATGTCCAAGAATATTGGCCTCTGGAAGCAAATGGGAAATAGATTGAATGATAGGATCCTTGTCTCCCACCATCAAAATATTGTCACTGGCCTTCCCAGAATGTTGTGGTGAATTTAACGTTTAATCCCCAGTATTGAATTGTCTTTTTAAGGCACTGCAAATCAGTCAGGATAGCGTAGAAACGGGAAACAGAAACGGTGGTAACGGGAAACAGAAAATGTGAATCCTTGGTGAAGAAAAGGTACCGATTTATTTAAATCTCTAAGAAGTTTTTAAAAATCAAATAACTTACCAAAATGTCAAACCTTCACAAAAGGAAAACATAAAAAATAGAAATACATTCTTTGGCTGGACAAAAACGTAATGCAAGCGTAGAAACGACCATTCATGACGGAAATGGTGTTTTGCCCATTAAAATGAGAAACAAAGCCTAAGTGTTGCATTTCTGGTAACACAATTTTAAATTATAATAAAGTATGTGATATGATTTTGGAATTCAGATGCCTAGTTTAGATTTATAATCTTATGTCCACCCATATTTCATGACTAGATGCATAGTTCGGTTTTTCGTTTTCGCGGTTTGGCCATTTTTTTTCTGTTTCGTGGTCACCATTGCCAAAGCACCAGGCCGTGGCCCGTCGCATTCTACGGATGCAGCTTTGATTTCACTCCCTTCGCCAGTTCTACCGACAATGCGACGTCTACGGCACTGTAGATTTCATCTTCGGAAACGCTGCAGTGGTTTTGCAGAATTGTAATCTCATGGCCCGAAAGCCCTCAGCAAAGCAAAAGATAATGTACACTGCTCAGGGCAGGGAGGATCCCAATCAAAACACAGGCATCTCCATTCAAAATTGCAGGTTGTCGGCAACCTCCGACCTGGTTGCCGCAAAAAGCTCATTCCAGGTTTATCTGGGAAGGCCATGGAAGCAATATTCTCGCACTGTAATAATGGAGTCGCACTTAGACGATCTCATCCATCCTGCCGGTTGGCATGAGTGGGATCTACTTAATGTTGTTGCGACCAGCATACATGTATGATCTTTGGGGGATTCTGAAGTTCAGTTAGCGGAAGACCCTGTGGACTTTCACATTTTGGATTCAAGCATTGAGAATGTCACGGTTGACATGGGGAATAGATCCATTCTAGTGCGCTGCCTGTGCAAGTGATCTTCTGTGGAGCAGCTCGCCGACTAGATGAAGGTCACTTGGAGAAACCTTTCCCTTCCTAACATTGATGTTCTTGATTTTGGTTTCTTCTTGCTCCAGTTTGCTTCTATGGAGGATTACAATTTTGTGAGAATGAACGGCCCTTGGTTTTTCTGCCAGTCAGGCCTGTTCATTTCTCCATGGTCCCCTTTCTTTGATCCTATTGCTGCAAAGATTACTTCAATTCCAATCTGGATCAGATTGTACAACCTTATTGGTTCTTTTGTGAAGTTAGACTCGGCTTCGGTTGCTCCCCATTGTAGATATTATAGGGTCTGTGCTATCATTGATATCTCTAAGCCGGTGCATCATTCAGTCCTGATCCACTCTTCTCATGGCTTGTGGACCCAATACCTTAATTATGAAGGTCTCCCCATCCAGATGCTTTTGCTGCAACAAGTTAAGGCCACAATATTGCGGGGTGTTCTTCTCCCAAGGCTGCAGCTTCTAGGAGATTCAATCTCAAAAGATGGCTCAAGAGGCCTGGTACTCCAGATGCTGATTTCCTTTGGTGAAATCACATAAAATTTATGGTGTAACTTAGGAGGAACTCGGACCTCCTCCTGAGGCCTCCAATCCTTTGGTATAGGCTTCCTCTATACCCATTGTTGCTCCTTGCGAGCATCCCTCTCAGCTCCTTGTTGCTTCTTCGGTCCAACCTACTGAGGTGGTTGGTAAGGGTTATGACTCCGAGGGATCCTACCCCTCACTAGTAGAAATATGGCAAATAAATGACCAGGTGACTAAAACTTTTAGTCACGTGACAAACTTTTTGCAACATGACTATAAATGATTAAATAAATGACTAATTTGGTCATCGGTTGAAATGACTAAATAAATGACCAAATAAATGACTAAATAAATGCCTAATTTGGTCATCAGGCAAAAAACACAACTAAATAATTGGTCAGACAAATAAAAATGACTAAATAAATGACTATTACTCCTCTATTCTCTTTTCTTTCCAATTTCATCATAATCCATGAATTCAAAGACAATACAAGGCAAGGCAATAAATGTTCGCTTAGACCAATAGGCTTTTATATGTGAGCATTATAGTGCTCGAAATTGTCTCACACCAAAATTACGCCGTAAAAAATTAATGCCAGAAATTTTTTGAAACTTGTCGATTGTCCCTATTGCCATATTCCTTGAACCTCCAATGGGTGCAAGTGCTAATTTATAAAACTATTTAATTATTATTATTTTTTACAATTTTTTTTCCCCTTATATCTAAAATTATTTCTACTATTTTTACTCTCCTAGATCTTTAAATGGAATGGTCCTTACATCCTTCTCCCTTATTATGAATCCCAAACTTTATCCCATTGGCTAGTGCCTCTCCCTTATCAGTCCAACAAAGGGGCCCTTGGCCAAAAGGCACAAGTAACAAGAGAAGATGATCAAGTCATGTATGTAAACATCACTATTCCAATGAATGAAATGTAGCCACAAAATCTTCCTAGATACCTCAAAGAAAGAAACACAATATTTTTCTACTGCTCGAGAAGTTTTTTATGAGGAAGAGGAGATTAGGGTTTGCGGGAAGAGGGGAGGAAGATGGGAAAAAGTCACACGAGGGACGGGTGGAGAGGTTCGTGCATGTAAAGATTTAGGGTGCTATTTTTCCCTAACGACCTTTGTTTCTCCTTTCATGCTAGGTTTCTTTCTTGCCACTGTGTTTGTTCTAGAGGAGGCATTTGTTGTATCTTCTATTTGGATGACTCACTAGATTGAGGATTTGGTGGTTCAAAGTCATGGATTTTGTATTGTAGGTCACATTTGGTCATTGTTTGAAGAGGTTAAAAGCCTGCATTTTGTGTTTAGGGCTTCAACATTACAACGGTTGTAGTTTTCTTGATTATCAGTAGTGGTCAACGCTCTTGACAGCATTTGCCAGTTGTTAACTCTTTTGAAACATGCAGGTCATGGCTTCAAACACCCCTGGTCTTAGTTTTTTGTTGTTTCCTCTGGTTGTTGCCATTGAAGCTTTTTGGTTGCTATTCACCGGAGGATTGCCATCTCTTTTTCTAAGTCCTAATTGCTAGGTTGGGCTCACAGGTGGCTAGGGTATCTGCTTGGAATTTGCTGCAGTCAAGGAGCTGAGGATTGCCATATCTTTTTCAAAAAATTTGGGAGATTGAGAGGAGGGTGTTCGAAAAGAGGGAAAGGGGATGAGAAGGGCAGTAAGGAGCTCTTGAGGGTGCCGAGAATTGGAGGGCAAAATATGCAAAAGCTGCGGAACTGAGGGCATCATATGGAATGCAAGCTAGGAGGTGAGGTGAAGGGGAGTGCAAACAGAAAACAACACAATCACCTTCGCAGGTGTGTTCCAAGCCATGGAGGAAATCTTTGAAAAACAAGGTATTTGCTTCATTTACTTGTTTTTCTAGCACAAAAACTAAAATCTGTTTGATGCGATTTCTTTAACTACAAAAAAAAAAAGAGAAATTGAAACCCCATTTCTACGCCTTAAAAAAATATGCCAAAATTTATTTTGATGCAAGATATTTACATTGCCTCTTTCTTTGAACTTTTTTAACCAGGAACTATTTCCTTAATTATTTAGATGAAAGGGTTTTCAGCGAAAGATCATGTGGTTTTTGATTTATAATTTTTAGGTAAAATGAGGGTTCGATCTTATAGAAGATATAATGAGGTAACCATATAAAACAAAAGTGGGTTGCAATGATAGAGTTGAAGGGATTTAGGTCCCATGGAACCCTTTTGTTATACAATGACTTCTTTGTAGAAATTTTCATTACAACTCTTCTTAAAAAAATTGAGTGCCTATTTGTTTTGCTCATTATGGTCATTTTCTGCTTAATCGCCAACCTTGTGGAAACTGTAGTCTTTGAGTTAAAAATGTTATGGCACGAAAATACCTTAGATACATCGATCTGTGGTTGTGCATTGAAATTTGATCACATTTTTGTATTTAAAAAACATTTTGTGTTTCTGATGAGTTACGTGCAGTGTTCTTGAGACACTTCCCCTCCCCTTTTGTGGCTGTCCTAAATTCTTTAGGGATGTAGATGGCACACTCACCGTGTTCCCCATTTGTGATGAAACTTTTCTCATCTCCGAGGACATTTTAGTATATATGGGGGTTAGGTAGTTGATGAATGGGTCAAATTTGACAAAGAGTTCGTACCATATGTGCAACCTAACAAATCCACCCACCACTTAGCCTTCCAACCCAACAATAATCTACTACATAACTACTGTCTCTATTGTTTTACCTAGCCCCACACATTACTATCAAATTTTGTCTACGACTAGGGTCCTGTTTATTCATTTCATTCTTAGATACGAATTGGGCATAGAATCAGGCTTAAGGGGGTGCTCGAAATTCTTCGTTCTTTGGAAATAACGTGGCCGACCCAATTCATTATTTGTCAAATACTTGAGCCGGGACTAGATTTGAAGGTGGGTATGTCAAAAACCATGGTGGGTCACTTTGAACCCCACAGTAAACACCCACTATTTTCTGTAGTTTTTTGAATGTTTATGGGAGATCCAAGCTCGTGGGGTGTACAGATAGGTTATTTTTAGCATTGGGTTGTGCAGGGATTCATCTTTTCTAATTGAGTTTTTTGTTTCTTTGGGGGTCCTGTTAAAGACAACACAGGTCAACTTGCAGTATGGCTTCTAAATCCAATTTTTTTCACTTTCTGAGGTGTCTAAGCACAACAACAGTAAAGATTGATGGCTTCTTATTGACAGAAAGGTATGCATATTGGATCTGAGTTGTATACTAATGTAAATATAGCAATCAGTAATAAATATTCCCTACATGCTAAGAGAAAACAACATGGTGTTTAGATGGAATTGAGGTTTGGATTATTGTGTGAAAGGTTTCATTGCTGATGATTACTCCACTTAACTATAATATGTTATGCTGAGTTTATCATTGTTGTTATATATAATTTTTCTTGATAAAATTTGGGGTCAGATTTTGGGGTACTTTGAACTAAGTGTGGAGTAAGCTTAGATCATATTCTTAAGATTTGTGATCATGGGTTAGGTTTGAATGTGTGGGATAATAGGTATACTACAGTTTTTTGCTACATTTTTAAGATTCTAAACACAGTTCACACTCACATGTCCCCCCTTATCTTGACGTTACCCTCACTGCATGTTCGCTGGAATTATGAGCTGCCATATAGTGATGAGGAGAATGTAAACTAGAATTGTGGCCTTTGCAAATGCCCCCTATTATCGATACACCTCCACCCCTTGGAAATACTATTAGTTGATTTTTGTCACAGATTATTGTATTGGGGTTATTTTCAATTTGCTTTTTTCTAGCATTTTAGAGGAAATCTGCTTAGGTATGGAGTTTTGGGGGCATTACACAACTCTATATTGATAAGGATGATCTCTTATTTATGAACTATTTCTATGGCTATTTTTTTGAATTAAATTAATATTAGGTTAGGGAGGTTGATGGATCATGGCTCAAAGATCAATCCACCCACATTAGGATGCCTGAGATCATTACTTGGTTGTGGAAAAAATTTCCTAGAGGCCATACAACTTTTGTTTGAGGTAGGCAATCCCAAGGATCTGGGGAGTTACACCCAATAATATGAGGAATCATCTAGGCACACTAATTGTCTAATCCCTATAGTTCCACAATGTGTTCTCTACTTCAGGTTGAACCTTGTTTGCCATGAGTTTTTGCCTCATTTGATGTCTATAAGATGTTGATATGCACCAGACAATTGAGAGGGGGGGCTAAATCAGTTGTCACAAAACTTAAAAACTTTCTGCAATTGAAACATTCATAACTTATCCACAATTATTATGATTTAACAATGAGAGCATGAAATCAGAAACTTAACCACAGATACAACATCAAACACAAGAGACACCATATTTAAGTGGAAAACCCCAAGGTGGGGAAAAACCACGGAGAGGATTAACTCTCAATATATACTGCAATGTTGAAATAGTGATGTTCTGGTTTGGTCACTCCACTGGCCTAAACATATTGGCTTACATCCATGAAGAACAACTAGGTCTAGTAGGCTCACTGCCTCAACCCTAAACCTTTCAAGATTACAATAAGGGCTGTTAAACCCTACTGGTGGCTTACTGCTAGATTCACTGCCACGATCAACACTTTCTGTATTGTGAATAAACAACTCCTCAGCTCTGCTCTTCCTCTGCTCTGCTCTTCCTCTTCTTTCCTCTGCCTCTGCTCTGCTATGCCTTTGGATCTTTCTTAATATCTTATCATTTCCACTCAAGGACACCTTTTTCACGACTCAACTACAAGTATTTATACACTAGATCAACCTTGGAATGATCATCAAGGTCGGCAACACAATCATCAACCATTGGAACAATCTCCAATGTCGGTATTACAAACATTTACAAAATAGTTCCTGACCTATTGCAATGTCATGCAAAGGGAATAAAATGTGGATAATGCCATGCCTTAGGTGGGACTCAAACATGATATTCCATGCCAAAACACACTTCCACAATCTTCCATAGATCTCTGCAATCACTGGGATCAACCAGGTCGGCTAGGGCTGGTTACATGCTACCTTATTTGGGAACAATCTTCACACACCAACTTAATTTATTAATGTGGACCAAAGTCTAGATAGGAACATGATTAGGAGACATCCACAAGCACGTTATAATCATTAGGAGAAACCGCACAAACCTTAACCACTTTATCCATAGGAATCTTCTCACTAGAACACATGAACTTCACTGTCTTCAACTATCATAAAAGAAAGATAGCTTGCAGACCACCAAACCATGAACCATCACAATTGTAGGCACTTATCATCATTGCAGAATTCCCTCTAGAACTGCAAAGCAAAATACTTTATTGCGGAGAAATGCGGAGCCAAATACTGTCTTCCTGTCTTAACTAAACTTACAAAAAAATAGGTTTCACTCTGGTGAATCACACAACTCACTCAGATCTTCATGTGGATGGCTCAAACCTAGAATGTAGCATCCTCAGACATACCTCTAACTTACTTCCAATCCATAGACCACAATCTTCAAGTAGAAATAAATGTGAAGCAGTTTATTAGACTATTCTTCAGCATACAACTCACTGTCTGTACTGCACTTCTCTATAACTCACTTGTTTCTTCCAGAGAGGCTAATTTTCTCAATATCCTCAACATACAAGTCTTCTAAACAAGTAATAGAATGAGATATAGTTGACACCAATGACAACAAGAATATGTTGACATCAACGACAACACTAATTAGGCACATACTTGAAACAATCTCCCCCTTTGTCATTGATAGCAACATATGATGTGAAAAACTGCAACAATCATAAAGACAAGATTCTCCCCCTTTCTCTTTACACACCTACACTCTTTCTTTCTCCAAAATTCTCCCCATTTCTCTTACACATCTGCACTCTAAGTTTTTCACATGACTTCTCTCCCCCTTTGACATCAATGGCAAAGGGCACATACTTGCACTCTTCTACTCTGATCTAATCTCTTTTCTAAACTCTCTGACTACTCCCTCTGAGAAGTAGCCCTAAAAAGCATTAATCCAGACCTCTAAGAACCTCCGGACTGATGCACTACTATGCATCTTAGTTTAGAGCAGGAGGGGTGATGACCCCTAACTTTTCTCTAAGATACTCAAAAGTATCCTTAGGCAAAGGCTTGGTAAGAATGTTTGCAATTTGATCCTTGGTAGAAACATACTCCAACTTGACTTCATTCTTTGCCACTTTTTCTCTCAGGAAATGATATATGATGGATATGTGCTTTGTCCTTGAATGCATCATTGGATTTTTTGATATGTTAATGGCACTTGTGTTATCACAAAAGATTGCAATGGGATCTTTATACACAACATTAATGTCCTTCAAACCCTGCTTCATCCATAACACTTGAGTGCAACTGTATGCTGCTGCAATGTATTTTGCCTCTATAGTAGATAGGGATATTGAATCTTGTTTCTTGCTCAACAAAGATACTAGTCTTTTCCCAAGAAGAATGCACCTCCACTTGTACTTTTTCTGTCATTCACATCTCCAGCCCAATCTACATCAGTATATGAACTGAGAATAAATTCACAGTCCTTAGGGTACCACAAACCATAATCTATTGTGCCATTTAAATATCTTAGAATTCTTTTGATTGTAATCACATGTGATTGCTTGGGTTCTACTTGAAATCTCGCCACAAGACACAATGCATGCATTATGTTAGATCTGGTTTGAGTTAGATAAAGTAATCCTCCAATCATAGATCTATACTTTTTCTAATCTGCCATGGTCATCTTTGCTCAACTTACAACCATTTATCATAGGTGTGCATACTGGTTTAGGGTCTTCCATCCCAAATTTCTTTAACAACTCTTTCACATACTTAGACTGAGAAATGAAGATACCCTTATTTGATTGACTGATTTGCAGACCTAAAATAAAGTTCATCTCTCCAAACAGAGACATCTCAAATTCACTTTGTATTTCTCTAGCAAAAATTGAGCACATACCTTCATTATCTCAAAAAATAATATCATAAAAAAAAATTGCAACAATCAAGGTTTGTTCATCATTGATCTTGAAGTAGAGGTTACTATATGTAGTACCTTTACTGAACCCTATCTGTATCAGGTACCTATCCAACCATGCATACCATGCCCTGGGAGCTTGTTTTAATTCATACAATGCTTTCTTCAATATGCATACCATGTCCCCCTGTTCTGATGACTGAAATCCTTCCACTTGTTCAATATAGACTTCCTCTTCCAACTCTCCATTTAAGAAGGTAGACTTCACATCCATTTGATAAACCTTGAAATCTTTATATGTTGCAAAAGCTAGAACATCCTTATTGCTTCAATCCTTGTCATTGGAGAAAAAGTTTCTTCAAAGTCTATTCCTTCAACTTGAGCATATCCTTTGCATACCAACCTCACTTTGTTTCTTACCACTTCATCATTCTCATTCATATTGTTTCTGAAGACCCACTTTGTACCAATTACATTCTTATCTGCTAGTCTAGGAACAAGATCCCAAGTCTAATTCTTCTCTATCTGCATCAATTCTTCTTCCATAGAATCTATCTGCAGAAGTTGTGGAACTAAGGGGATCATATGGAATGCAAGCTAGGAGGTGAAGTGAAGGGGAGTGCAAACAAAAAACAACACAATCGCCTTCACATATGTGTTCCAAGCCATGGAGGAAATCTTTGAAAAAGAAGGTATTTGCTTCATTTACTTGTTTTTCTAGCACAAAAACTAAAATCTGTTTGATGCGATTTCTTTAACTACAAAAAAAACAAGAGAAACTGAAACCCCATTTCTACGCCTTAAAAAAATATGCAAAAATTTATTTCGATGCAAGATATTTACATTGCCTCTTTCTTTGAACTTTTTTTACCAAGAACTATTTCCTTAATTCTTTAGATGAAAGGGTTTACAGCGAAAGATCATGTGGTTTCTGATTTATAATTTTTAGGTAAAATGAGGGTTCGATCTTATAGAAGATATAATGAGGAAACCATATAAAAAACTTGGATGCAATGATAGAGTTGAAGGGATTTAGGTCCCATGGAATCCATTTGTTATACGATGACTTTTGTGCAGAAATTTTCATTACAACTCTTAAAAAAATTGAGTGCCTATTTGTTTTGGTCATTATGGTCATTTTCTGCTTAATCTCCACCCTTGTGGAAACTGTAGTCTTTGAGTTAAAAATGTTATGGCACGAAAATACCTTAGATACATCGATCTGTGGTTGTGCATTGAAATTTGATCACATTTTTGTATTCAAAAAACATTTTATGTTTCTGGTGAGTTACATGTAGTGTTCTTGAGACACTTCCCCTCCCCTTTTGTGGTTGTCCTAAATTCTTTAGGGATGTAGATGGCACACTCACCGTGTTCCCTATTTGTTATGAAACTTTTCTCATCTCCGGGGGACATTTTAGTATATATGGGGGTTAGGCAGTTGATGAATGGGTCAAATTTGACGAAGAGTTCGCACCATATGTGCAACCTAACAAATCCACCCACCACTCAGCCTTCCAACCCAACAATAATCTACTAGATAACTACTGTCTCTATTGTTTTACCTACCCCCACACATTACTATCAAATTTGGCCTAGGACTAGGGTCCGATATATTCATTTCATTCTTAGATACGAACTACGCATAAAATCAGGCTTAAGGGGTGCTCAAAATTCTTCATTCTTTGGAAATAATGTGGGTGACCCAATTCATTATTTGTTGAATACTTGAGCCTTGATTGGATTTGAAGGTGGGTACGTCAAAAACCTTGGCGGGTCACTTTGAAGCCCACAGTAAACACCCACTATTTTTTGTATTTTTTTGAATGTTTTTGGGAGATCCAAGCTCATGGGGTGTACAGATAGGTTATTTTTAGCATTGGGTTGTGTAGGGATTCATCTTTTCTGATTGAGTTTTTTGTTTCTTTGGGGGTTCTATTAAAGACAACATAGGTCAACTTGCAGTAAGGCTTCTAAATCTATTTTTTTTCACTTTCCGAGGTGTCTGAGCACAACTGCAGTAAAGATTACTGGATTCTTATTGATGGAAAGGTATGCATATTGGATCTGAGTTGTATGCTAATGTAAATATAGAAATCATTAATAAATACTCCCTACATGCTAAGAGAAAACAACATGGTGTTCAGATGGAATTAAGGTTTGGATTATTGTGTGAAAGGTTTGATTGTTGATGATTACTCCACTTAACTGCAATATGTTATTCTGAGTTTATCATTGTTGTTATATATAATTTTTCTTGATAAAATTTGGGGTCAGATTTTGGGGTATTTTGAACTAAGTGTGGAGTAAGCTTGGATCATATTCTTAAAATTTGTGATCATGGGTTAGGTTTGAATGTGCAGGATAATAGGTATACTACAGTATTTGGCTACATTTTCAAGATTTATAAACACAATTCACACTCACATGTCCCCCCTTATCTTGACATTACCCTCACTGCATGTCCATCAGAATTATGAGATGCCATATAGTGATGAGGAGAATGTAAACCAGAATTGTGACCTTTACAAATGCCCCCTATTACCGGTACACCTCCACCCCTTGGATATACTATTAACTGATTTCTATCATAGATTATTGTATTGGGGTTATTTTCAATTTGTTTTTTTCTAGCATTTTAGAGGAAATCTACTTAGGTATGGAGTTTTAGGGCATTACACAACTCTATATTGATAAGGATGATCTCTTATTTATAAACTATTTCTATGCCTATTTTTTTGAATTAAATTAATATTAGGTTAGAGAGGTTGATGGCTTATGGCTCAAAGATCAATCCACCCACATTAGGATGCCTGAGATCATTACTTGGTTGTGGAAAAATCTCCTAGAGGCCATACAACTTTCGTTCGAGGTAGGCAATCCTACGGATCCGGGGAGTTACACCCAATAATATGAGGAATCACCTAGGCACGCTAATTGTCTAATCCCTATAGTTCCACAATGTGTTCTCTACTTTAGGCTGAACGTTGTTTGCCATGAGTTTTTGCCCCATTTGATGTCTAGAAGATGTTGATATGCGCTAGACAACTGAGAAGGAGGGGTGCTAAATCAGTTGTCACAAAACTTAAAAACTTTCTGCAATTTAAATATTCATCACTTATCTACAGTTATTATGATTTAACAATGAGAGCATGAAATTAGAAACTTAACCATAGATACAACATCAAACACAAGAGACAACAGATTTAAGTGGAAAACCCCAAGGTGGGGAAAAACCACGGAGAGGATTAACTCTCAATATATACTGCAATCTTGAAATAGTGATGTTTAGGCTTGGTCACTCCACGGGCCTAAATATATTGGCTTACATCCATGAAGAACAACTAGGTCTAGCAGGCTCACTGCCTCAACCCTAAACCTAGCAAGATTACAATAAGGGCTATTATACCCTACTGGTGGCTTACTGCCAAATTCACTGCCACGATCAACACCTTTCTATATTGTGAATAAACAACTCCTTAGCTCTGCTCTTCCTCAGATCTGCTCTTCCTCTTCTTTCCTCTGCCTCTGCTCTACTCTACCTTTGGACCTTTCTTAATATCTTTTCATTTCTACTCGAGGACACCTTTTCCACAACTCAACTACAAGTATTTATACACTACATCAACCTTGAAATGATCATCAAGTTCAGCAACACAATCATCAACCATTAGAACAATCTCCAAGGTCAGTATTACAAACATTTACAAAATAGGTCCTGACCTATTGCAATATCATGCAAAGGGAATAAAATATGAATAACACCATGCCTTAGCTAGGACTCAAACATGATCTTCCATGCCACAACACACTTCCACAATCTTCCATAGATCTTCGCAATCACTGGGATCAACCAGGTCAGCCAGGGCTGGTTACATGCTACCTTATCTGGGAACAATCTTCACACACCAACTTAATTTATTAATGCAGACCAAAGTCCAGATAGGAACATGATTAGGTGACATCCATAAGCACGTTATAATCATCAAGAGAAACCGCACAAACCTTAACCACTTTATCCATATGAATCTTCTCACCGGAAGATGTGAACTTCACTGTCTTCAACTATCATAAAAGAAAGATAGCTTGTAGACCACCAAACCGTGAACCATCACAACTGTAGGCACTTAATATCATTATAGACTTCCCTCTAGAACTATAGAGCAAAATACCTTTATTGCGGAGAAATTCGGAGCCAAATACTGCCTTGATGTCTTAAGTAAACTTACAGAAAAGTAGGTTTCACTCTGGTGAATCACACAACTAACTCAGATCTTCATGTGGATGGCTCAAACCTGAAATGTAGCATCCTCAGACATACCTCTAACTTACTTCCAATCCACAAACCACAATCTTCAAGCATAAATAAATGTGAATCAGTTTACTGAACTATTCTTCAGCATACAACTCACTGTTTGTACTACACTTCTCTGTAACTCACTTGTTTCTTCCAAAGAGGCTAATTTTCTCAATATCCTCAACATACAAGTCTTCTAAACAAGTAATAGAATGAGATTGTTGATAACTGAGAGGGGGGGTGAATCAGTTATCCTAATTATTTCCCTTTTTGAACTTTCTTATTAATTAATGCAGCATTGAATCAAACACAAAAACATTACCATGAAATAAGAAACACATGACACAATATTTTTGACGTGGAAACCCTGTTAAGGGAGAAAACCACGGGGTGATTAACCCAAAAATTATTCTCTGTTAGAAGAATAGGAAATTACAAAAATGCCACTTGCCAATTAGGGCTCACTGCCCGAGCACACTGCTCACAAAGAGGCCCATTGCCTACAAGGAGACACACTATCTACAAAGTGATAAGAATCACAGTCTTGAACTGATTGGAAGCATCTGCATATGCTGGAGTTCAGTTCCGGTTAGGCTCAGTACACTGATCTGCTGCACTTCATCTTTCCTCTATTCTTTATTCTGCTATCCTTTCACATACCGGATCTTTCTTGCTACTTCTGCTCTGTTCTGCACTTATTCGCATATATCTTCACACAATCACCCCCTTCACAACTAAATCCATCCTCTATATATATCCGCACAAGTAATTTCATCACCTTTCTAGTCGGCATCCGGAACAGTCTAGTTTCTTACAAACTCTATTCTGTCGGCTGAATCCTTGCTCACCAAGCAATGCGGATCAAGCATATACTTGTAGATATCATTAATCATGTCGGCCAAACATGATTCATGCCTTCACAACCTTTATCATCAATAGTAACACATCCAGAAAGTAGTCTGATACTCTGTCAGTCAGTTCTTCCTCTGTTTTCACTGTCTCTCAGGAATCTGGTACTCAACTATTCATATCTTTTTCCTTGTCCATCACCGGAGGCTAAATCCTTGGAATATACCACTCAAGGTAGTCCTCTTGACTTCCCCAAATCCGCACTGCACCAAGACACTTCCTCTGAGAGATCCAGACCAATCTGTCGGACCTTGCCATATGCTCTGTTCTTGTTTACCGGACCACAACAACCTTCATTCTGACTTCCGGTAGAGACACATCATGACTTGTGGATATGTGGGATGACCTTTGTTGCCATCAATGACAACAACCATGAATCCATATAGTGTCTCTTGCCAACAATCTCCCCCTTTGGCATTGATGGCAACACTTAGTGAAAAATGACTAAGTGTTTACACTATGCTCCCCCTTGGCTGATGCTCTATCTTTATATACAATTTCCGGAACTCCCCCTTAGTTAGATTCCTCATTTTTCACTGCTTCTCACTCCCCCTTTGACATCAATGGCAAAGGGTAGGGTCCGCACACCAAAATTTTCAAAAATTTTCTATACATAGCCGCATATTTACATACTCACATATACTGAAGAATGTCTGCAAAGGATGTCTTCAATTGGATCAGTTCTGTAGCCCAACTTTGCTTCATTCTATCCAAAATTGAAATGTGACCACTCAACAAAAATGCAAAAGCTTCTGCCCTCTTGAGATCTGTCGGATCATTTGTTTGGGCGGTGGTCTGAGCATCACTGATGGCCTCATGCATAGTTTCTAACTTAGGGATTATAATCCTTCTAAGTTCTCCCATCCGGTTGGTGATATTCTTCCTTTCCTTCTCAAGGTTCTTTATTTCATTCAAGACTGCAATAGTCTGACATTCTTGATTTATTATGGAGGAAGAGAGAGGATCAAAACTTTGAGATAAACTTTGTAGTTTGTCATGTTCCTCTTTTATTTTCTTATCAATTTGTGCTGTTGCCTTTGACCAAGATATACAAAATTTGTAAATGTCACCGCCATCCTTAAGAGCATTTTCTAAGCTCTTTATTCCAATACTCATAATTTTCCTATCGGTAGAGATTAATCCTAATACTTCTGAAAATCTTTTATCCAAAAATTCCTTCCGGACCTTTTCTTCAGCTGATTTTTCTAGAGAATCAAAATGTGTATCAACACTGCTGACTAAGGTTTTTAGATTACCGGAAGAGGAGGCTGTCGGATCTATCTGGATTGATGGCATAATCTTTACAAGTACTCCGGAAGCAGCCTCTATCAACTCACAGTCTTCCATATGAGACTTCAGGAGTTTTTCATTTGCCTTGGCATTTGCAAATGAAGCTATCTTCATTGTTTGTACCGGAGAGAGAGAGTCAAAGTCGAATGGGCCTTTTAGAAGCTCCGGTTCATCAATCTCTAAAGTTTCTTTGCTCAAAAATTGTTGAACAGTTTGTGCAGTGTCTCTTGCCGGAGACAGATGTTTCTTTTCTTCTGCAGTCTTGGAACTGTCAACCTCTTTATCTTTCACCACTGCTTCCTTCTCCTGTAATTTCTCTTCTTCTTTGGATCCGGAGACTGTAGGGGAAACCGGAGGAGAGATGCTAGCTTGTTCATAGGCCACTTCTTCTGGAGCAGAGGGTTCCAAGTCCATAGATGTTTCTGCACCTAAGTCCTCTACAACAGGAAGATTGAACCTTTTGAAGGCCTTCCGGAGGATCTCTTCTGTCTCTTTGGCCACCTTGTCAGTCTCACCAAGCATGAGTTGATTCATCCTGGCTTTACTTCTGAACTCATCTTTGCAGTCTTTGAAGATTATGTTCATTGTCTTGGGATCAATTTGAGGATATAGCTGAATAGCTATCTGCTCCCGGATCTCAAGATCTTTTGCATGAGCATTATTCTTTCTTATTTCTAATTCCTTTTCTAGGCTTTTAGGAATTTCAGAAATAATCTCAATAAAAGCTTTATTGTAGATGTTCAAGTACCTTATTATGGCTTCTTGCAGGATCTTTTGATCTGCCTCGTTGTAGTCATCATAAAATTCTGCCACCGGTTGAAGGTTCCCATCCACAGTGACTAATTTGACTACACAGTCTAGAGACAAGGTGGGCTTTTCAGAAAGTTCTTCTGTTATTTCTTCCTTGTCTCGGCCAGAAGAGGATTTACCAGATTCTTTCTTTTTCTGTTTCTTTATTTCTTTCACTCCTTCATCTGACTCAGTTTCTTCTTCATCCTTTTGGCTTTGATAAGCTCTTGAGGCTTTTATCTTGGATCTTTTACCAGATCCCTAGACTTCCGGTTTTGAGCTTTTGGTTTTGATAGGTGTGGATCCTTTAGATGATCTGGTCCAGGTTGAGGATTCCACCGGAGCACTTTTCTTGCTTTTCTTTTCTGCCTCTTTCTTGTCTTCCTCAGATTTTCTTCTCTTTTTTCGGCTGGCATCAAGTGCCTCTTTTGAGATGCCTAGGCCTTGAGCAATGTGCTCTACTTCTTTTCTCACCTTTCTCTTTATCTCAGGTTCCCTGAGTTCTACATGTATTTTTACACTCAGCTCCTCAAAGGTTCCAAACCTTTCTGCCTTAGGATCTTTGGGCTGACTTGGCATGTGTTGAACATGCAGCTCCACTATCTGTTCATCCACTTCATACCCCATGGGCATGATCCAGACAGTCCTTGGCTCCACTGCCTCCATTAGGCACTGATCAGTGTCAACCATAAAGCACACTGATTCTTTGTATTTTTCAACAAGAGACTGGGGAATTCTCTCTCTTGCTTGCATCGTGCTTTGGAAGTTTTTGAAGTATCCCCATAGGACTGTATTTCTTGCTTTGGCATCCCCAAGCCCATGTAGATAGTCTCTTATTTGGACTGCAACAGGTTTGTCATTCTGCCATGCCCATCCACTTGATCCGGGCAGCTCATTCATGAAGTAGAAGAATAGACATAATATAAGAGTACCATACTTAAAGGAATTCTTCTTGTCCTTCTTGATTTTCTGTATATTTTCCATTAATTGGCTTAACAGTAGTTCGCAGAGATCATATTCTGCATTCTTTCTTAGCATTTCATAGGCAGTGTATACTGCAGTTCCGGATACAGAATTCTCCCTGTTGGAGTGATAGATCTTGTATCCTATTATCATGGATGCATACTTGATATCCGGATCCGAAATATCTTCAATGGTCATTGCCCTCTTATCAAATTTTGATCCGGTGGCCTCAGTTACAATGTTGTTCTTGACAGATTTGAGGATAGGTATCCCTCCGGAAGAGTATAGACCAGTTACTGCTCTAATTGCCTCTTTTGTGATCTTGCAGGGTCTATCCAGCCATAGGAAGTTGTCATGCATCCTGCTCAGTACATACCGGACCCATTCATCTTCTTCAAAGCAGGGGAAATGAATAAATTGCTCAAATTGTTTCTTCTGGATACCCTTATACTTTGGTTTAAGCTCAAAAGCATTGTCTATCAGTTGCTTGTGATAGAGATCTCTTAATTTGAATTCCCCAAATTCCTCAATGCTTGCATGTATGTAAACCCTAATGTCTTCTGTATGTAAAACTCCGTGAGGAACACTGGAAAATGCTCCTAAGGATCTACCTCCAATGACTTGTATGGATGTTTCTTAAATTCAGGTCGGGGCCTATCTGAGATTTTCACTATATTTGGAGTAGCCATTTCTTCAAAGATTTGCAGTGAGATAATGAAAATGGAGAATACCTTATGCGCCTTCGGTTTGCACGGAGTGGTTGGATTGATTTCTTTATGCAATGACTTCGGCAAGAGATCTTTGGTGTGCTTGATGAATCTTGTTGCAGAGCTCCACTTTTCACTTCTTCTTGAGTGCAGAATGAGCAAATGCTTTTTGAGAAATCCCTTATATTGCTCCGCAAACCCTAATATATGATGGCAATAAATGCTCGACCTATATTATTTCGGTTTGCCTTATCTGGATAGCTTGGAGTATCCCGGATCAGTCCTGATCTGTGAACATCATCTGGATCTTTCAATCATGAATAAATCAAGGTGACACATTACAAGAACATCCCAAACACTCTGTCCAATCCGCAGAATAAGACAATGCACTTCCGGATCTCTCCGGACCTTTTTGTAATCCTCTGTCATACCGGAGCATCTCCCGGAACAGGTCTTACTTGATCGATCACAGCTTCTTCATAACTCCATGCGGACCTCTGAAATCTTATCTGGATCATCTCAAGACTTATATCTTTAAACCCTTTACTCCGCATCTTGTGCCACATCCGGCACCACTTGATTGGCTGGGGGAACAGGATTTTCTTTGAGTCTCCCCCTGAGCCAGAGCTCACTTTTTAATTTCTGGAAGAATTATCAGCACCAGAGTCTGGTGCGGATCCAACCTCTACATTCTCTGAACTTTTCTTCACCCAAATCTTGCTCATCTGATTCCTAACTTCATCCGCATTCATCTTTTGTTTACCCTTGTCTTGATTCTGATTATACACCGGACCTCTTTTGTCCTGATTCTTGCTTCTGCAGACTTTAGCATTATGACCAGACCTATTATAGATTTGGCAAATAACATTTCTTTGCATGTTTGACTGATAACCTCTTGATTTGCATTGATTAGCCATATGACCTACTCTATTGCATGTAAAGCATCTACCTTTGAATGAATTGTTTACTTGCATATTTTTGCATTCATGGGATTTGTGTCCATACCTTTTGCAGTTAAAGCACTGTCCGGAGAAGGATGAATTAATCTGATTCATTCTTTTTTTGTACTGATTAGCTTTGTGACCAAAGTGGTTGCAGCTGTGGCAGTATCCATTGAAAGATGGATATCTTTGAGCATTGGGCTGTCTTACTGGAAGTCTTCTAGGCCTGTTCCTTGGATTTTCTGATCCAAAATTCTTTTGACCGGATCCGGAGCTTTCTCCTTTCTCATATCCCAAACCATACTTGTCATCTGTCCTCTTTTGACTTCCAAGAAGTACTTCAAGTTGGGCAGAACTTATCTTGAATTTTTCTTTATATTCATTTGCTGTTTGAAGATCTCTTTTGAGAGAGGCAATTTGATCCTCAAGTTTTTCTTCATTATCTTTGGCATCTTCAAGATTAGATTCAAGATGTCTGATAATCCTGTCCATCTGGTGGCATTCTTCTGATTTTTCTTTAAGAGATTGTCTTAGATTGTCTTCAGCCTTTCTTTTTTCTTCAATCTCTTGAGTAAACTTTATAGTTCCTGATTCCATTTCATGTCTTAACATAATGACTTCTTTTGATAACTTTTCACATAACTTGGTTTGCTCAGTCAATTCTTCATTTGTATTGCTTTCTTCACTTTGTCTTGCCAATTGTTGGAGTAGCTCCTTTCTCTTTTTCATAGAGAGACTTAATTTGTCTTTTAATTCTCTCATGAATTCATCAGCCTGTTTGAGTCTTTCCTTTAACTCATTGACTTCAGAATTTGACTGTTCAAGATCCTCAAGGGCAGTCTTGAGTTGCTCCCTTAAACCATATGCATCCATTTGAACTCCCAGATCTTCCTCAAGCTATTAGGCTCTATTAGGAGGAACTTAGCTCTGATACCAATTGTTGATAACTGAGAGGGGGGGTGAATTAGTTATCCTAATTATTTCCCTTTTTGAACTTTCTTATTAATTAATGCAGCATTGAATCAAACACAAAAACATTACCATGAAATAAGAAACACATGACACAGTATTTTTGACGTGGAAACCCTGTTAAGGGAGAAAACCACGGGGTGATTAACCCAAAAATTATTCTCTGTTAGAAGAATAGGAAATTACAAAAATGGCACTTGCCAATTAGGGCTCACTGCCTGAGCACACTGCTCACAAAGAGGCCCACTGCCTACAAGGAGACACACTGTCTACAAAGTGATAAGAATCACAGTCTTGAACTGATTGGAAGCATCTGCATATGCTGGAGTTTAGTTCTGGTTAGGCTCAGTACACTGATCTGCTGCATTTCATCTTTCCTCTGTTCTTTATTCTGCTATCCTTTCACATACTGGATCTTTCTTGCTACTTCTGCTCTGTTCTGCACTTATTCGCATATATCTTCACACAATCACCCCCTTCACAACTAAATCCATCCTCTATATATATCCGCACAAGTAATTTCATCACCTTTCTAGTCAGCATCCGGAACAGTCTAGTTTCTTACAAACTCTGTTCTGTCGGCTGAATCCTTGCTCACCAAGCAATGCGGATCAAGCATATACTTGTAGATATCATTAATCATGTCGACCAAACATGATTCATGCCTTCACAACCTTTATCATCAACAGTAACACATCCGGAAAGTAGTCTGATACTCTGTCAGTCAGTTCTTCCTCTGTTTTCACTGTCTCTCAGGAATCTGATACTCAACTATTCATATCTTTTTCCTTGTCCATCACCGAAGGCTAAATCCTTGGAATATACCACTCAAGGTAGTCCTCTTGACTTCCCCAAATCTACACTGCACCAAGACACTTCCTCTGAGAGATCCGGACCAATCTGTCGGACCTTGCCATATGCTCTATTCTTGTTTACCGGACCACAACAACCTTCATTCTGACTTCCGGTAGAGACACATCATGACTTGCGGATATGTGGGATGACCTTTGTTGCCATCAATGACAACAACCATGAATCCATATAGTGTCTCTTGCCAACAGAGATATAGTTGACACCAATGACAACAAGAATATGTTGACATCAATGACAACACTGATTATGCACATACTTGAAACAATCTCCCCCTTTGTCATTGATGGCAACATATGATGTGAAAAACTGCAACAACCATAAAGACAAGATTCTCCCCCTTTCTCTTTACACACCTACACTCTTTCTTTCTCCAAAATCCTCCCCCTTTCTCTTACATATCTACACTAAGTTTTTCACATGACTTCTCCCTCCCTTTGACATTAATGGCAAAGGGCACATACTTGCATTCTTTTGCTCCGATCTAATCTCTCTTCTGAACTCTTTGACTACTCCCCCTAAGAAGTAGCCCTAAAAAGCATCAATCTAGACCTCTAAGCACCTTTAGACTAATGCACTATTGTGCATCTTAGTTTAGAGCAGGAGGGGTCATGACCCCTAACTTTGCTCTGAGATACTCAAAAGTATCTTTAGGCAAAGGCTTGGTAAGAATGTCTGCAATCCAATCCTTGGTAGAAACATACTCCAACTCGACTTCATTCTCTGCCACTTTTTCTCTCATGAAATGATATCTAATGGATATGTGCTTTGTCCTTGAATGCATCACTGGATTTTTTGATATGTTAATGGCACTTGTGTTATCACAAAATATTGCAATGGGATCTTTATACACAACTTTGAAGTCCTTCAAATTCTACTTCATCCATAACACTTGAGTGCAACTGCATGCTGCTGTAATGTATTTTGCCTCTATAGTAGATAGGGATATTGAATCTTGTTTCTTGCTCAACAAAGATACTAGTCTTTTTCCCAAAAAGAATGCACCTCCACTTGTACTTTTTCTGTCTCCGGCCCAATCTACATCAGTATATGCACTCAGAATAAAGTCACAGTCCTTAGGGTACCACAAACCATAATCTATTGTGCCATTTAAATATCTTAGAATTCTTTTGACTGCAATCAAATGTGATTCCTTGGGTTCTACCTAAAATCTTGCCACAAGATACACTGCATGCATTATGTCAAATCTAGTTTGAGTCAGATAAAGTAATCCTCCAATCATAGATCTATACTTTTTCTGATCCGCCATGGGTGAGTTATGATCTTTGCTCAACTTACAACCAGTTATCATAGGTGTGCATACTGGTTTAGGGTCTTCCATCCCAAATTTCTTTAACAACTCTTTCACATACTTAGATTGAGAAATGAAGATACCCTTATCTGATTGACTGATTTGCAAACCTAAAAAGAAGTTCATCTCTCCAAATAGAGACATCTCAAATTCAATTTGTATTTCTCTAGAAAAAACTGAGCACATACCTTCATTACTTCCAAAAATAATATCATCAAAAAAATCTACAACAATCAGGGTTTGTTCATCATTGATCTTGAAGTAGAGGTTACTATTTGTAGTACCTTTACTGAACCCTATCTGTATCAGGTACCTGTCCAACTGTGCATACCATGCCCTGGGAGCTTGTTTTAATTCATACAATGCTTTCTTCAATATGCATACCATTTCCCCTTGTTCTGATGATTCATATCCTTCTGTTTGTTCAATATAGACTTCCTCTTCCAACTCTCCATTTAAGAAGACAAACTTCACATCCATTTGATAAATCTTGAATCTTTATATGCTGCAAAAGCTAGAAACATCCTTATTGCTTCAATCCTTGTCACTGGAGAAAAAGTTTCTTCAAAGTCTATTCCTTCAACTTGAGAGTATCCTTTGCATACCAACCTCACTTTGTTTCTTACCACTTCACCATTCTCATTCATATTGTTTTTGGAGACCCACTTTGTACCAATTACATTCTTGTCTGC
Organism: Cunninghamia lanceolata; assembly: GCA_027924645.1. Lineage (NCBI taxonomy): Eukaryota > Viridiplantae > Streptophyta > Pinopsida > Cupressales > Cupressaceae > Cunninghamia > Cunninghamia lanceolata. The sequence goes on along the minus strand of BSBN01000241.1, from coordinate 10,948,883 downwards.
TAGTCTGGGAACAAGATCCCAAGTCTAATTCTTCTCTATCTGCATCAATTCTTCTTACATAGCCTTTATCCAATTTTCATTGTTGCAAGCCTCATCCACAGTTTTAGGTTCAATCTTAGAAATCAATTAGAAATTTACTTATTCCTCTATAGCTTTTCTTCTGGTTAAGATCCCTTTGTTCTTATCTCCTATGATTTGATTTTTAGAATGATTGATTCTTACATATCTTGGAGTTTTGGTGGCACTTACCAGAGCTTGTTCTTCTTCATCTATGATGTCTTCATGCTGCACCACTTCTAAAAGATCTGGATCATCTGACTTAGATCCACTTGATTCTGAAGACCTTTCTTCTGAAGACCTTTCCTTACATTCATTAACTTTAATATTTGCACTTTCAATGATCTTATTTGACTTCTTATTATAGCACTGGTAGGCCTTACTTTTGGTGGAATAGCCAAGAAAGATCCTTTATCACATCTAGCATCAAACTTGCCTAAATCTTCTTCTCTTTTGATAAAACATCTGCTACCAAAAACTTTGAAATATTTCATAGTAGGAACTCTACCATGCCACAATTCATAGGAATTTTTTGAACTGTTACCTCTTACTTGAACTCTGTTTAGGATATATAATGCGGTGTGAATTGCCTCTCTCCAATATGCCTCTGAAAGATGAGCTTCCTTCATCATGGTTCTAGAAGCTTCTTGAACTATTCTATTTTTCCTTTCAACAACTCCATTTTATTATGGAGTTCTGGGTGCAGATAGATGTCTCTTTATTCCATGTTCTTCACAGAAGAAATTGAATTCATTTGATGTGAACTCTCCTCCTCTATCAGACCTCAAGCATTTGATTTTCAAATCCATCTCATTTTCAACCATTTCCTTAAATGCCTTGAATTTATCTAGAGATTTGGCTTTCTCTTTCAAAAAGGTGACCCAAGTCATTCTAGAATAATCATCAATGAGCAGCATGAAATACCTATCTCCTTGCAAACTTATTACTCTAGTAGGTCCACATAAATCTATATGCACTAGCTCAAGTAGTCCTCCAACTAATTGGTCCTTGCTTTTGAAACTTGTTCTTGTCTGTTTCCCAAATTGACACTCCTTGCAAACTGAATTAGTAGGCTTCACAAGATTAGGTAAATCTCTAACAATCTATGTAGTACTTATCTTCATAATATTATCAAAATTTATGTGACACATCCTTCTATGCCAGAACCAACTCTCATCAATCTGAGTCAACAAACAATAGTTCTTGGTTCCTTTCAAGTGATAGATATTACCTCTGGTCTTCTTGCTGGTTGCAATGATTATTCTAGAGCTTTCCCTGATCTTGCATCCATTGTCCTTGAAGCTTAAGTCATAGCCCTTGTCACACATCTGACCCACACTCAGAAGATTGTACTTTAGTCCTTTCACATACAAGACATCTTCATTATTATGCTTTCCATCAAAAGAAATAGATCCTTTCCCACAAATCCTACCAGCTGTATCATCACCAAACCTAACCAGTCCACCATCATATCTTTCCAAACTTACAAATTTACTTTTGTCACCAATCATGTGGTGAGAGAAACCACTATCAATAACCCATTCATCCTTGTCCTTAATAACCTGAGCAACCAAAGCACTTTCCACTAGTTTTTCTTCCTTCATATAGCCAGAAGAATTAGTAGACACAAGATCTTCCTTAATAGCAATGAACAAGCATTCACTTTATGTTCACTATTATCTAATACTCCATCATCATCAAAATCTTCAACATAATAACACTTCTTTTGGGTCCTAGGCCTATTCTCATATCTTCTATTTCTTTCAATTCTTTTAGGACATCTAGAAGCAAAATGACCTACTTTACCACAGGAAAAACATTTGAAAGGAAGTTTGCCTTCAAACTTACTAGATCCTCTTTGTAGTCTGTCCACAAAGTTGGCTTCAGCTTCATCTAACGCATCATCAGATTCTACCTTATACTTTTCTGATCTAGAAGTACTTCTAGGAATACTAGCTTTGAAGGCTGTCTCAACTTCTGAGCATCATCTAACTCCCTCATTTCAAAAGTAGTAAGCTTACCAAGCAACTGATCCCTGCTAATAGTATTTACTTGCATGAATTCTTCAATCGCAGCTACCTTGTGACAATAAGACTTGGGCAGAGATCTGAGAATTTTCATAACAATTTCCTTTTCTTCAAGAGTTCCACCTATGGCTTTTATCCCTGTAACAAGTTCATCAACTCTTTGCATAAAAGTTGATATGTTGTCATCATTATTCATCTTCAAGCCTTCATATTTCACTTTCAGACTTTGTAACTTGGCTTCCTGCATAGAATCATCTCCTTCATATAGATTTTTCAACTTTTCCCATACCTTATTTGTAGTTTCAAGATCCACCACTTTCATCAATATTGAGTCAATTAAAGAGCTTAGCAGAGCACCCCTTGCCTTGATATCTATCTCATATTCTTTTATTTCATCTCCAGTCGTTGGACCATTTTGAGGTATGGTGTATTCTGTTTCTGTAACTTTCCAAACTTTGACACCAAGGGAAAGAAGATGGCTTTTCATTCAAGCCTTCCAGAGAACATAATTAGTTCCATCAAAATGCAGTGCTTCCTTCTTGTAAGATATTTTGGATCTTCCTCAAGCTGTTAAACTATCTTCAGAGGAACTTGGCTCTAATACCAATTATTGATATGCGTTGGAGAACTGAGGGGGGGGTGAATCAATTGTCACAAAACTTAAACACTTTCTACAATTTAAATATTCATCACTTATCCACAATTATTATGATTTAACAATGAGAGCATGAAATCAGAAAATTAACCACAGATACAACATCAAACACAAGAGACACCATATTTACGTGGAAAACTCCAAGGTGGGTAAAAACCATGGAGAGGAATAACTCTCAATATATATTGCAATCTTGAAATAGTGATGTTCAGGCTTGGTCACTCCATAGGCCTAAACATACTAGATTACATCCATGAAGAACAACTAGGTCTAGCAGGCGCACTGCCTCAACCCTAAACCTAGCAAGATTACAATAAAGGCTATTAAACCCTACTAGTGGCTTACTGCCAAATTCACTACCATGATCAACACCTTTCTATATTGTGAATAAACAACTCCTCAACTCTGCTCTTCCTCTACTCTACTCTTCCTCTCCTTTACTTTGCCTCTACTCCACCTCTTCTTTCCTCTGCCTTTGCTCTGCTCTGCCTTTGGACCTTTCTTAATATCTTATCATTTCTGCTCAAGGATACCTTTTCCATGACTCAACTACAAGTATTTATACACTACATCAACCTTGGAATGATCATCAAGGTTAGCAACATAATCATCAACCATTGGAACAATCTCCAAGGTCAATATTACAAACATTTACAAAATAAGTTCTGACCTATTGCAATATCATATCTTTCCAGTCCACCATCATATCTTTCCAAACTTACAAATTTACTTTTGTCACCAATCATGTGGTGAGAGAAACCACTATCAATAACCCATTCATCCTTGTCCTTAATAACCTGAGCAACCAAAGCACTTTCCACTAGTTTTTCTTCCTTCATATAGCCAGAAGAATTAGTAGACACAAGATCTTCCTTAATAGCAATGAACAAGCATTCACTTTATGTTCACTATTATCTAATACTCCATCATCATCAAAATCTTCAACATAATAACACTTCTTTTGGGTCCTAGGCCTATTCTCATATCTTCTATTTCTTTCAATTCTTTTAGGACATCTAGAAGCAAAATGACCTACTTTACCACAGGAAAAACATTTGAAAGGAAGTTTGCCTTCAAACTTACCAGATCCTCTTTGTAGTATGTCCACAAAGTTGGCTTCAGCTTCATCTAACTCATCATCAGATTCTACCTTATACTTTTCTGATCTAGAAGTACTTCTAGGAATACTAGCTTTGAAGGCTGTCTCAACTTCTAAGCATCATCTAACTCCCTCATTTCAAAAGCAGTAAGCTTACCAAGCAACTGATCCCTGCTAATAGTATTTACTTGCATGAATTCTTCAATCGCAGCTACCTTGTGACAATAAGACTTGGGCAAAGATCTGAGAATTTTCATAACAATTTCCTTTTCTTCAAGAGTTCCACCTATGGCTTTTATCCCTGTAACAAGTTCATCAACTCTTTGCATAAAAGTTGATATGTTGTCATCATTATTCATCTTCAAGCCTTCATATTTCACTTTCAGACTTTGTAACTTGGCTTCCTGCACAGAATCATCTCCTTCATATAGATTTTTCAACTTTTTCCATACCTTATTTGTAGTTTCAAGATCCACCACTTTCATCAATATTGAGTCAATTAAAGAGCTTAGCAGAGCACCCCTTGCCTTGATATCTATCTCATATTCTTTGATTTCATCTCCAGTCGTTGGACCATTTTGAGGTATGGTGTATTCTGTTTCTGTAACTTTCCAAACTTTGACACCAAGGGAAAGAAGATGGCTTTTCATTCAAGCCTTCCAGAGAACATAATTAGTTCCATCAAAATGCAGTGCTTCCTTCTTGTAAGATATTTTGGATCTTCCTCAAGCTGTTAAACTATCTTCAGAGGAACTTGGCTCTAATACCAATTATTGATATGCGTTGGAGAACTGAGAGGGGGGGTGAATCAATTGTCACAAAACTTAAACACTTTCTGCAATTTAAATATTCATCACTTATCCACAATTATTATGATTTAACAATGAGAGCATGAAATCAGAAAATTAACCACAGATACAACATCAAACACAAGAGACACCATATTTACGTGGAAAACTCCAAGGTGGGGAAAAACCATGGAGAGGAATAACTCTCAATATATATTGCAATCTTGAAATAGTGATGTTCAGGCTTGGTCACTCCATAGGCCTAAACATACTAGATTACATCCATGAAGAACAACTAGGTCTAGCAGGCGCACTGCCTCAACCCTAAACCTAGCATGATTACAATAAAGGCTATTAAACCCTACTAGTGGCTTACTACCAAATTCACTACCATGATCAACACCTTTCTATATTGTGAATAAACAACTCCTCAACTCTGCTCTTCCTCTACTCTACTCTTCCTCTCCTTTACTTTACCTCTACTCCACCTCTTCTTTCCTCTGCCTTTGCTCTGCTCTGCCTTTGGACCTTTCTTAATATCTTATCATTTCTGCTCAAGGATACCTTTTCCATGACTCAACTACAAGTATTTATACACTACATCAACCTTGGAATGATCATCAAGGTTAGCAACATAATCATCAACCATTGGAACAATCTCCAAGGTCAATATTACAAACATTTACAAAATAAGTTCTGACCTATTGCAATATCATATCTTTCTAGTCCACCATCATATCTTTCCAAACTTACAAATTTTCTTTTGTCACCAATCATGTGGTGAGAGAAACCACTATCAATAACCCATTCATCCTTGTCCTTAATAACCTGAGCAACCAAAGCACTTTCCACTAGTTTTTCTTCCTTCATATAGCCAGAAGAATTAGTAGACACAAGATCTTCCTTAATAGCAATGAACAAGCATTCACTTTATGTTCACTATTATCTAATACTCCATCATCATCAAAATCTTCAACATAATAACACTTCTTTTGGGTCCTAGGCCTATTCTCATATCTTCTATTTCTTTCAATTCTTTTAGGACATCTAGAAGCAAAATGACCTACTTTACCACAGGAAAAACATTTGAAAGGAAGTTTGCCTTCAAACTTACTAGATCCTCTTTGTAGTCTGTCCACAAAGTTGGCTTCAGCTTCATCTAACTCATCATCAGATTCTACCTTATACTTTTCTGATCTAGAAGTACTTCTAGGAATACTAGCTTTGAAGGCTGTCTCAACTTTTGAGCATCATCTAACTTCCTCATTTCAAAAGTAGTAAGCTTACCAAGCAACTGATCCCTGCTAATAGTATTTACTTGCATGAATTCTTCAATCGCAACTACCTTGTGACAATAAGACTTGGGCAGAGATCTGAGAATTTTCATAACAATTTCCTTTTCTTCAAGAGTTCCACCTATGGCTTTTATCCCTGTAACAAGTTCATCAACTCTTTGCATAAAAGTTGATATGTTGTCATCATTATTCATCTTCAAGCCTTCATATTTCACTTTCAGACTTTGTAACTTGGCTTCCTGCACAGAATCATCTCCTTCATATAGATTTTTCAACTTTTCCCATACCTTATTTGTAGTTTCAAGATCCACCACTTTCATCAATATTGAGTCAATTAAAGAGCTTAGCAGAGCACCCCTTGCCTTGATATCTATCTCATATTCTTTGATTTCATCTCCAGTCATCGGACCATTTTGAGGTATGGTGTATTCTGTTTCTGTAACTTTCCAAACTTTGACACCAAGGGAAAGAAGATGGCTTTTCATTCAAGCCTTCCAGAGAACATAATTAGTTCCATCAAAATGCAGTGCTTCCTTCTTGTAAGATATTTTGGATCTTCCTCAAGCTGTTAAACTATCTTCATAGGAACTTGGCTCTAATACCAATTATTGATATGCGTTGGAGAACTGAGAGGGGGGGTGAATCAATTGTCACAAAACTTAAACACTTATCCACAATTATTATGATTTAACAATGAGAGCATGAAATTAGAAAATTAACCACAGATACAACATCAAACACAAGAGACACCATATTTACGTGGAAAACTCCAAGGTGGGGAAAAACCATGGAGAGGAATAACTCTCAATATATATTGCAATCTTGAAATAGTGATGTTCAGGCTTGGTCACTCCATAGGCCTAAACATACTAGATTACATCCATGAAGAACAACTAGGTCTAGCAGGCGCACTGCCTCAACCCTAAACCTAGCAAGATTACAATAAAGGCTATTAAACCCTACTAGTGGCTTACTGCCAAATTCAATACCATGATCAACACCTTTCTATATTGTGAATAAACAACTCCTCAACTCTGCTCTTCCTCTACTCTACTCTTCCTCTCCTTTACTTTGCCTCTACTCCACCTCTTCTTTCCTCTGCCTTTGGACCTTTCTTAATATCTTATCATTTCTTCTCAAGGATACCTTTTCCATGACTCAACTACAAGTATTTATACACTACATCAACCTTGGAATGATCATCAAGGTTAGCAACATAATCATCAACCATTGGAACAATCTCCAAGGTCAATATTACAAACATTTACAAAATAAGTTCTGACCTATTGCAATATCATGCAAAGGGAATAAAATGCAGATCATGCTATGCCTTAGCTGGGACTCAAACATGATCTTCCATGCCACAACATGCTTCCACAATCTTCCATAGATCTCCGCAATCACTGGGATCAAACAGGTCGGCCAAGGTTGGTTACACGCTACCTTATCTAGGAACAATATTCACACACCAACCCAATTTCTTAACATGGACCAAAGTCCATATAGGAACATGATTACGAGACATCCACAAGCACGTTAAAATCATTAGGAGAAACTGCACAAACCTTAACCACTTTATCCATAGGAATCTTCTCACTAGAACAAATGAACTTCACTGTCTTCAACTGTCATCAAAGAAAGATAGCTTGCGGACCACCAAACCATGAACCACTGTAACTGTAGGAACTTATCATCATCCATGACTTCCCTCTAGAACCACAGAGCAAAATACTTTATTGCAGAGAAATGTGAAGCCAAATACTGTCTTCCTGTCTCAATTGAACTTACAGAAAAAGTAGGTTTCACTCTGGTGAACACAACTCACTTAGATCTTCATGCGGATGGCTCAAACCTAGAATGTAGCATCCTCAGACATACCTTTAACTTACTTCCAATCCATAGACCATGATCTTCAAGAAAAAATAAATGCAGAGTAGTTTACCAGACTTTTCTTTAGCATACAACTCAATGTTTGTACTGCACTTCTCTGTAACTCACTTGTTTCTTCCGGAGAGGCAAATTTTCTCAATATCCTCAACATACAAGTCTTGTAAACAAGTAATAGAATGAGATGTAGTTGAGATCAATGACAACAAGAATATGTTGTCATCAATGACATCATTGGTTAGGCACATACTTGCAATAGAAGAAACAATTATGAGCCTTGAAAATGCATGTTATATATTTGTAGTCCTTGATTTCTTCTTCATCTAAGATAAATCATAAATATAATAGATTAGTTGTTATTTGTAACAAAGTAATGACTATAGCCATTTGGCCTTGAACCTGCAAACCAATGCCGATCATTGTACCTTACTTAAATTTTTTTCTGTGTACATTTCATGAAAATAAGTATAAGCAAGCTTGAGTAAACTGAAGCATCAAATCATGTCAAGTTAAAACTGTAGACACCTAAAATTGGCTTGCTCTACAAACTAGTTTCCCATACCTCTACACCAATTCATCCCCCTATTAATTAAATAAATTCATCTTATTTAATTAGTTTATCCCTAGCCATCTATCTATCCCTTGTGATCAATTAATTCCCTTAATTTATCACTAGAACTTACAACACTATCCTCATCTATTAAATAAATATTTCTAATATTTATTTACTTGATTTTGTCCATTTCCCTAATCATTGTTAATTAGATAAATCATTCTTATCTAATTAATCTATCCTACTGATCAATCTACCCTAGCCTACCTATCCCCTAGACCTTGGTTAATTAAGCTAAACACTTAATCAACCTTGCTTAGCCCATCCTTCCACACACCTTTGAATAAAAATCAATCTTTTATTAAAATGGTCAAATCTCCCTTACCCCTCATTTATCACCCTCTTACACATGTAAGAGTACATCTTCACATCTCCACATAAAGGTGAATTTTTAATTCACACTCCCCCATGAGTTGAATTAAAAATTCACTTGTCATGGCCACTCTTTCCAAAAATGAATCTTTAATTCATTTTAATCCTCCACACCTTTCCCCATGTGAATTTAAAATTTAGTTTAATGAGAACCCTCCAATCCCATTGACCAAGATTCAACCCTTGATCTCCCTCATCCACTCTCCTTGTGACACTTGTCACTAGGCTATGAACCCAATCTTAACCCTAACTCTCATTCATTCCTAGCCCTTGATCTCAACTCTTGATCCTCACCCTCCATCCTCTTGTCAAGAAATCTATAAATGAGACCCTCACCCAAGCCATTGGGGGGGGGCTTCATCTTGCATCAAACCTCTGCCAAAATCACTCCACAATCTCCTCATCATATCATCATAATGCCAAAATTATCCTTCATCCCCATCTCAATCTCCATCTAAGTCTAAATCCTTCATCTACATTGTGTTGAGCAATTGAGCAATCCACATTTTAGTCAACTTGGGTAAAATATGAGGAGCTCTTGGGTGCAACTCCTTCCTGCTCTCTTGGATTTGTGAGTCAAAAGGAAGGTATAATCATTTGTTTTGCATTTGATTTACATTTCATCTTCATTTTGTTCTCATAGATTACATTGGCACACCTGGTCTTGGATCTAATTGTCGGTTGTTGAAGGTTTTGCTTTCAAAATCCTCATTTTCTAACCCTATTTGTGTGAAGTTTTGTGAAATTTGGAGGTAAAGTGTTGCAGGTTACATCTTGGGCAAAAATAGACTGCACTGTTGTGATTAGAATGTTGTTTCTAAGTTTTTTGACAGTAAATTTGCCTATATTGCGTGACTAAAATTTTTCAAAAATTTTGAATTTTTTTAAGGATACAGTCCGTACCGTACGGACTATCTGTACCATTCCTACATGAGATCTCTGTTGGTATCAATTTGCTTTGGGTGTTCATGGCTAATCGGTTGGTTTACAGGTTTGAGTTTGTTTGGTCTTTGTTTCACGGTTAATTGTTTGGTGTCCACTCCCTTCGACCAAACAAACCCTAGCAACCCGTTAATGCCGTCGTGGACCTTTAGCCTGTGTTTTGAAACTTTTAGCCTATGTTTTGAAACCTTCACATCCACCGCTTAGTCGACATCTTTGGTGGTGACTTTCTCCTATCACCACCTGCCATAAGCTCCTTCGCCGCTGTGTAGGTTATTTCCTCAGCCCACTTTGCACCACCTCCACCCTTTGGTCGCTGCCGCTCCCAAACTCCTCATCGCCACTAGATTTCCCATTGACACCCTACCCTAACTCCCTCCGTGCCACCTTCTGCACAGTGCTCCGCCGCCAAGCTCCTTCTAACACCACCACCCACCACCAATCCTCCCTCCAATGCCTGAGCCTCATCCTCGCCACAAACCCTATGATCCTTACCTTTCTTGACCACCGACATTCAGCCACTTGCATTTTAAACCCGCCGCCACTGCCTCTATCGACCCCCAGTCAACACCCTGTGACGGCCCCCTTTGGTCAGCCCCCGCCATCCTTGTTCCCTCCATGCTGCCTTACCACCGCAAGCATTTCTTACCTTTGCTCGCCACCCGCAGGTTCCTTACTAGTCCCCCTATCGTGACTAAACCCTAACTCCACCTTCGTTCCCCCCTTCTAATCTCCCAAACCCTAAAATCCTAAACCTCTAAATTTCTATTCGATCCACATTTGAATACCAATTGACCTCTAAACCTAAAATGAAGGTATTTTAGGCGGGCAGCTAAGATTTTAAACATGAGGGTTACTTCGGCACCTTGAGGTCACATTCGCGACCTAGGGCAGGGGTAGGGAGGGGCTTAAGCACCCCCTTCCTCTATTTCTTTTTTATTTATTTTTTGTTTGGACCTTACCCCTAGTCATATGACCGACCAGGGACTAAACCCTAACTACCAACAGACATACCCTTAACCACTAGAGAAGAAAACCGCCTATGTGACCAGATTTCACTTAACCGCTAGCAGTTGAAATTTGGCAGTCAGTTAACCTCTTGTGCTCCCCGCATACCAAAATAGGCTATTTTTTTCAAATTTTCACAACTTTCACATACGAAGTCAAAAATTCACAAACAAGGACTTGCCGGAAAGATGATGAGGTGAACTTCGTAGTTGTGAGGAAATTTTTAGGTGATTATATCTTTTTCTAGCCTTTTTTCATAGTCAAAGTCAAAGATGCTTCAAAACTTCAAATGCACATAACTTGAGCAAAACTCAGCCTTTTTTAGTGAATTTTTTTTTCAAATTGAATAGAATTTCTTGAAGAATCTGTTTATGTAGTCATTTTTACTGTATCAGTTCATTTTTCATCAGATTTTATCAGATTCTCAATTTTTGCATAACGATCATCTTGGCTAGTCTACTTGCTCCATTTTCATTCTTGTGACTTGCAGGTGATCATTCGGGGCTGGAACAACATCAGGAACAACATATACAGTAGCTTGGACAATGAAAACAATCCAGGTACATCCATTTTAATCTTTCATCTTCAATCTTGTTTTCATCACACACTTTGATTTGGACTTCTAAAACGAACATGGTTTAATCACACATCATTGAAATTGGGCATAAAATCAATCATTGTCTTCAATCACATCTTGAAATTGGGATAAAAAGAACCATTGATTGATGTGTCTTTCACACATTTTGATTTTCTAAGGGTCAATTAACCAAGTGCGCGTGTGTATGCTCTCTCCTCGTACTGCAAGGTGATCTTGGAGATCAAAACCACCTCACTTGATTCACTTTTGTTTACGCTTTCCTAGGAGGCCTGCTAGGGGATTTCATCACCCCTAGGACAACCTCAATCAAGGCTGAATCGAAAGACACCCTCATTGAAATCAAAATCTTGTCACTCTTGGCTAAGCCCCAAAGAACTTTCTACCTTTGGGAAGTGAAGGTGAAGGGTGGGTTACCCCCTTCTCCTGGCTGTGTGATAGGATTTCACTTTCAATTCCTAGTCAACCTCGTGTAAACATTGCCCAAACCTAATGGGCCATACCCCATCGAACTAAACATTACTGCATGTTGATGTGTCTTGCACATGTGCTTGTTTAATCATCACATTCTTCAAATTCAAAATTCAAAATTGTTTGTGTCTTGTGTGAGTGATTCATGATTGTACACGTGTGATCATTTCATTGAACATTACAAAATCAAGCTAAACATCAAACACATAAAGACAAATCATTCACCTTATTCTTCCAACAAATTCAAATCCAATCACATTCATCCTAATCACTCATTTTTAACCACTTCATTCCTAATCACATCCAAGTCATCCTAAATAAATCCTAATCATATCCTTGTCACTCTACATCATCATGTTGGCAAGAGACACATTGGAGCTTCATGATTGTTGTCATTGATGGCAACAAAGTTCATCCTACACATCCGCAGGACATGATGTGCCTATACCGAAAGTCAGACTGAAGAATGTTGTGGTCCGGTAAGCAAGAACAGAGCACACAGAAGGTCTGATAGTTAGGTCCAGATCTATTAGAGGAAGTATCTTTGGAAAGTGAGGACTTGGGAAGTCAAGAGGAGTACCTTGACTAATAGATTCCAGGGTTTGAGCCTCTGGTGTTGAAAGAGTAAAGAGATATAAGCATTCAAGTATTGGGGTCCGGTTTGGTAGAATAGTCAGAGGAAGAATTGACAGGCAGAGCATCAGAAGTTATTCTGGATGAGATGTTGATGATGATCAAAGTTCGTAAGGTATCATTAATGATTGGCCAACATGTTAGATGTCTTCTCTAAGTATCTTTTTGATCCGCATCTCTTGGTAAGCAAGGTTTCAGCCAACAGGCTAGAGTTTGGGAAAATATTGACTATTCTAGTTGCCGACTAGAAAGAGGATGAAATCCTTTGTGCGGATATATATACCAAATGGTTTTCGATGAGAAGTTGTGTGTGTTGTTGTGTTACAAATGCGAAGAAAAGCAGAATTGAAGAAGGGAAACAGTTAGGAAGGTCTGGTATGTGAAAAGAAAACAGAGCAAAGGAAGAGGAAGGATGAAGTGCAGCAGATTAGTATACTGAGCCTAACCGGAACTAAACTCTAGCATTTGTGGATGCATCCCATCAGTTCAAGTATTGTGTTACTCTCTTTATTATAGACAATGAGTCTCTTGTAGGCAGTGAGCCTCTTGTGAGCAGTGTGCTCGGGCAGTGAGCCCTAAGTGGCAAGTGCCATTTTGTATTTCCATTCTTCTAATAGAGAATATAATCTTGGGTTAATCACCCTGTGGTTTTCTCCCTTAATAGGGTTTCCACGTCAAAAATATTGTGTCATGTGTATTTCCATTTATGGTTATGTTTGTTTATTTGAATTGATGCTGCATTAATTAATAAGAAAGTTCAGAAAGCTAAAATAATTAAGATAACTGATTCACCCCCCCTCTCAGTTATCAACACATCAATCATCATCATTCTATCCAAATCATTATCCAATCAACATCATTATTCCATTCTTATCAAATCAACCTTAATCCCAATCATCCCTAAGCACATCCTAGTCACATCTCCATCTTTCATCCTCACCCTATCAATGCCATCCTAATTATTATCCTAATCATCCCTAATCATTCCATATCAAACTCTAATCATATCCAAGTCATCATCACATCATATCAACATTGATCTCAATCATTATCCCAATCCCCCAACATCATTATCAAACTCCAAATCCAAATCAACCCAATCAAAATCAAGACCTTAATTGTTCATCCAATTAAATCAACCAAATCAATTCTATTACTTAAGTGTCATTAGTCCACCTTAAGTATAGACAATCATCCATCCTTTGAAGAAAATCAAATCATCTTAATGTCTTGAAATTTGATTCCCAACATCACAATCATCCATTATCCTCCATTTCATCTCATACCTCTCGAACAAAATGGATCCTTATGAAGCAATGCAACACTTACAAAGACTTAGAAAAGTCTCTGAGAACATGGATCCTAATGCTAAGGAAAAATACAAAAATGACATTAAAGATATACCCTTAACAGACCTCATCATTGGAGAATCCCAAACCCCTACCCCATCTTCATCATATCAACCCTCATCATATCAACAAACATCTTACATATCCACACCATCAACCCTATACCAACTTCCATCATATCCTCAAGTGTAATGGTGATCTCACCAGTCGGCAACAGAAAGTTACAGGTCTCAGAGTGATACTGCTCCACAACCACTGTCATCAGACCTCTATGGGCTCGCAAAACTAGCATCGACACCACCTTCAGAAGTTCCAATCTCACCAGTCGAGCCCGCGTAGCATCATCAAAACCATCGAATAGTGCCATCACGGATGGAACCTATCGCTCTCATGACTATAATATAAATCACTGTGTATCCTGCATCCACAACTTTTGGATCAGATATCAACCTATCTTTTTTCTAAACCAACCTCTTCTTCTAATGTCTACAAAGCCAGCATCATGTGGCACCAAAACAAACAACCCCTTGTACCATTTTTAAAATAGCGCTACAATTTCCTCTAAACTGCACTATTATAGAAAATAGCGCCACTGCACATACCTCTTTGTGCCAATCCAAAAGATAGTGCTACTGCGCGCTACACATGATGCCATTTTACCAAATGGCATCACTCTAAATTTTGGCGCTAATTCCCACAATAGCACCAATTACCCCAAAAGCACTAATTCACTAAATAGCGCTAATCCCCTAAATCGTGCTACAATGTAAAATAGCGCTATTTCCCAATATGGCTCTATTCCAGAGTATAGCGCCACTTTAACCCCAATTTGGTGCTAAAATGCTAGAATCGTATTCTTCTACAAATTGTGCTAATCTAAATGATAGTGCTAAAATACCTACCAAATGGTGATGAACCGCCCTAACCCTACCTTGGCAGATAGCGCCAATCCAGAGGATGGTGCTAATCCGCCTGATTGTTGGCACTACGCGCTCTAATCCAAAATCCCAAACCCCAAAAAATGCATGTAAAACGAAAAAATTACAAACTCAGGGTTAGATCCTACTTGAGGTCCAGCCTCCGGTGCCCGGCCAAAGTCTTAGAACCGCTCTGAAATGTGTTGAAGTCGTGGAAACTAGGGGTTGCGGTCAGCCATCTCTCCTTCGCTTCTTCTTCTCTAAAGTCAAAATGTGCAAATGTGGCACTCTTAGGGCCCACTTTTCCTAATATAGTGGGCCATGTCATTCTTCCACCCCCTCTTTTCTCCTCCAGGGTGTAGATCTTAGCCTTTTTCCTCTATTTTTCTTCCTGCCATCTTCTTTTGTCGTCAACTATCTAATTTTCACTTCCGTCACATCCTTTCAAGAACTTGCCTGGAAAATTTTTATTTTCCTGCCAACCTCTCGAGGGGGCATCCCTTATCCATCTTATTCCTTCCTGACAGCTAGGGCATATTTTTTCTTTAACCTGACACCGCTTCCCTCCTAGGTCCTGACGCCACGTCAAAGAGGGGCAAATGCAGACACCTAAAAATGTCTTCTACCATCAAACTGACTCCCGACATCCCTAATCATGTCAATTTCCTTCCTAAACCAATTAATTAAATTTTATTTAATTAATTATCCCTTCATCACCTATTTTTCCACCATTTTATCCCAAAAATTGAATTAATTTCATTAATTCAATAGTCCAAACCTTAGCCAATTGATTTAATAAATATGCAATATTTATTAAATCAATTTCCCCCTTTCAACTAAATCCAATTAATTAGTTAAAACCATGTTAACTAATTAATCCAGCCTACTAATTGACCTATCCCTACCCTAAACAATTAAATAGCTATTATTTCATTGCCTACCCTAGCCTATCTCATCCTAGCCCTAGGATTAATTAAATGAAACCTATGTTTAATTAATCCTAACCCCTTCATTTGGGTGGTCAAACCTTGTTTAAAACCCTTCCCCACATCCTCTAAATAAAAAATTGAAATAATTCCACATAAGTCAATTTTTTATTTAAAAACATCCCACATCACATTTAAATTTCCTTACAACCCCTTACCTCACCCATACTCATTTATTTCCTCTCTTCCCCAAATGAATTTTTAATTCATTTACATTCCCCCATATGAATCTTTAATTCAAAAATAATCCTCCACACCCATGCTCATTTAATAACTCCTTTTCCCAAAATGAATAAAAGATTCACTTTTATTCCTAACCCTCCATTCCTCCAAGATTGAATCTAGGCCCTCCACATCATTTTTATCCTCCACCATTGATCTTCTAAATCAATCTCCACCCTTGGATCAAAATCCCTTCAAAAAATCTGTAAATAGAACCTCTCTCCATCCATTTGAGGATCCAAGTTTTATGCAAAGTTATCATGTCAAAATCTTCATTGAGCTAGAATAGTGAGTTGCATAGTTAGTGAGCATTTCACATTCAAATCTATTGTCTAGGGATTATCTTTGTCTTAGGAGTTCTTGGGTGCATGCTCCTACTTCCCTTGATGAGATTTGGTTTGCATGTGAGGTATAACTTTGTGTTTTATGCATTTTGGTAAGTATTTTTATCTCATTTGCTCTCCTAATCTACATTGGCACGCCCAGTGGGACCCACAAGGTCCATATCTAATCTTTTTTTTTGTGAGTCTTTGTTTTGGAGATGTGTTTTTGCAGGTCCAACATTATCTACCCTACGCAGTGGTGCTATCTTTAGCGCATTTTAGCACTATTTACTATTTTAGCACTATTTTGCTGAGCACTTTCTCTCCTAACTTTCACTCACAAATCCGTCTGACTTTCTATCTTCCTGCAGTTTCTTGGGTTTTTTGTCCTCTATTTTTGCAGGAATCTTGAACAAAGAAGGGTAGACTATGGCAAAATTTTTCTAAAATCATCTGTTGACCAACTCTGTGACATATTGGCACTATCGTCACCCAGTTCGGTGCTATCTTTCTCACTATAGACTGTAAACTAAGGCAAAAACACAGTTTAGCGCTATCTTGCCTCTACATTGGCGCTATTTTCTGTATTAGCACTATCTTGCCTCTGTATTGGTGCTATTTTCTGTATTAATGCTATCTTGCCTCTGTATTGGCGCTATTTTCTATATTAGCGCTATCTTGCCTTTGTATTGGCGCTATTTTCTGTATTAGCGCTATCTTCTGTATTAGTGCTATCTTGCCTCTGGATTGGTGCTATTTTCTGTACTAGCTTAGGGATTTGTGCAGGGTTAGGCCCCTTTTCTGTAGGATATTTCAAATCATCCTAAGGCACAATCTAGAAGTTACTAACATCTTTTTTGCAGGGATTTCTTAGCTTAAAGAACATTTATCTTTGGTGCACCTAAAATGAATCTTTCTTCCAAACAATCTACAATCAAACATTTCATTTTGGTGCACCTAAAAAGAATCCTTGCGTGCCTTAGTGTTAAGAACATTTGATTTTGGTGCAACTAAAATTAATCATTGCTTGCAACAACAACTATCAAAACACTTCAATTTTGTGCTTTAAAAAGAACCACAAATCGTATCAATGAAATCATTTGGTTAAAAAGAATAATAATCTGCATTCTTCACTCATATAATCAAGAAAATCAATCTAATTTGTGTGAAGTGCTTTCGTGATTCGTGTTTGTAGTGTGAAAAGTGTATGCTCTTCCCTCGCACCATTTGGTGACCTTGGGAATCAAAAGCTTCTCACAGCACTTACATTAATCACCCCCAACATAATCCAAAGAACTAAGAATGAACCATGTTTAGTGTGATGCAAGCACAAAGAATACGTATGCTCTCCCCTCGCATCCTTGTATGAACTTGGGGATCAAAAGTATTTTTGTGATTGTGTTACTTTTGTTAATCTTTAGAGGGCCTGCCACCCAGCTTTGAAAGGTGGGAACGACCCAAGCGACATCAAGCTAAAGCCAAGCTCTTTCAAGCCGCTATATAAAATAAGGTGTTTGGGATGAAAGTCACAAACAATAGGTGTTGTTGTGTTATACCGACAGCCAACCTCCCCCAAAACCCTCCAAGGCGTAATCCTTGGAGGCTGGGAGACTCCATAATGGAGAGTAGCACTGCTGCATGTATAGCCACCTAAATGAAAGCACTTACTACGAACCTTTGTTTTAGCAAGCTAAAATCCCTCTACTTGTTCAACAAGTATTGTCCTTGCCTCGCCTTAGCTTGTACATGCTTGATTATCACATTTTTCATAAATCAAACCTTTGGTCATTGTGTTTTCTTGCTTGATTGTTTGTCTACTTGCTAAGAAAAATCAAATTCATCCATCAATTCAACCATTCACATCATTTAGCGCCATTTTCTTCTATTTTAGTGTCATTTTCCATCTGTTTTAGCGCCTTCTTCATCAGTGTCCAAATATCAATTTTTCCCATCAAAAACATCAATTTTATAATCCCATTTTATAAGCCAATTTTCCCATGATTTAACAATGAGAGCATGAAATTAGAAAATTAACCACAGATACAATATCAAACATAAGAGACACCAGATTTACATGGAAAACTCCAAGGTGGGAAAAAACCATGGAGATGATTAACTCTCAATATATATTGCAATCTTGAAATAGTGATGTTCAGGCTTGGTCACTCCATAGGCCTAAACATACTAGATTACAGCCATGAAGAACAACTAGGTCTAGCAGGCTCACTATCTCAACCCTAAACCTAGCAAGATTACAATAAAGGCTGTTAAACCCTACTAGTGCCTTACTGCCAGATTCACTGCCATGATCAACACCTTTCTATATTGTGAATAAACAACTCCTCAACTCTGCTCTTCCTCTACTCTACTCTTCCTCTCCTCTACTCTGCCTCTACTCCACCTCTTCTTTCCTCTGCCTCTACTCTGCTCTACTCTGCCTTTGGACCTTTCTTAATATCTTATCATTTCTGCTCAAGGATACATTTTACATGACTCAACTACAAGTATTTATACACTACATCAACCTTGGAATGATCATCAAGGTTAGCAACACAATCATCAACCATTGGAAAAATCTCTAAGGTCAATATTACAAACATTTACAAAATACGTCCCAACCTATTGCAATAGCATGCAAAGGGAATAAAATGTAGATCATGCCATGCCTTAGCTAGGACTCAAACATGATCTTGCATGCCACAACATGCTTCCACAATCTTCCATAGATCTCCGCAATCACTGGGATCAAATAGGTTGACCAAGGTTGGTTACATGCTACCTTATCTATGAACAATCTTCACACACTAACCCAATTTCTTAACATGGACCAAAGTCCAGATAGGAACATGATTACGAGACATCCACAAGCACATTATAATCATTAGGAGCAACTGCACAAACCTTAACCACTTTATCCATAGGAATCTTCTCACCAGAACAAATGAACTTCACTGTCTTCAACTGTCATCAAAGAAAGATAGCTTGCGGACCACCAAACCATGAACCACTGTAACTGTAGGAACTTATCATCATCCCTGACTTCCTGCTAGAACCA
Source organism: Cunninghamia lanceolata (assembly GCA_027924645.1). Lineage (NCBI taxonomy): Eukaryota > Viridiplantae > Streptophyta > Pinopsida > Cupressales > Cupressaceae > Cunninghamia > Cunninghamia lanceolata. Next base: position 10,929,589 of record BSBN01000241.1, on the reverse strand, counting down.
CAGAGCGAAATAGCTTATTGCATAGAAATGTGAAGCCAAATACTGTCTTCCTATCTCAACTGAACTTACAAAAAAAGTAGGTTTCACTCTGGTGAACACAACTCACTCAGATCTTCAGGCAGATGGCTCAAACCTAGAATGTAGCATCCTCAGACATACCTCTAACCTACTTCCAATCCATAGACGATGATCTTCAAGAAAAAATAATTGCGGAGTGGTTTACCAAAATTTTCTTTAGCATACAACTCAATGTATGTACTGCACTTCTCTATAACTCACTTGTTTCTTCCCGAGAGGCTAATTTTCTCAATATCCTCAACATACAAGTCTTGTAAACAAGTAGTAGAATGAGATATAGATGAGATCAATGACAACAAGAATATGCTGACATCAATGACATCATTGGTTAGGCACATACTTGCAACAGAAGAAACAATTATGAGCCTTGAAAATGCATGTTCTATATTTGCAGTCCTTGATTTCTTCTTCATCTAAGATAAATCATAAATATAATAGATCAGTTGTTATCTGTAACAAAGTAATGACTATAGCCATTTGGCCTTGAACCTGCAAACCTGTTGCAAGTATGAGGTTAACCAGTGTTGTCATTGATGTCAACATACTCATATTGCATTGGTAAGAAGGATTGGATGAGTTGTGTGCTGTTGTTATTGAGGAAATCCGTCTCTCTCTGGAACAGTGAAGAATAGTGATGAGAAAAAGGCAAAAGTACTATATAGGTTGAGGATCAGAGGATGTGGATTAAAGGGTTTGTAGATATGAGTTTTGAGATGTTCTAGTTAAGATTTTAGAGGTCCGCATAAAGAACTAAAGAAGTTATGGTTGTTTGTATGAAACTGGTTCTGGTAGGTGTTCAGAGGTGACAGAGGGTCACAAAAAGGTCCGGTGTGATCTAGAATTGTATTTTCCTATTCTACGGATTGGAAGGAGTGTTTGGGATGTCCTTGTGATGTGTCATCTTGATTTGTGTATAATTTGGAGGTCCAGAAGTACCTTTTGCATTGTGACAGTGGCGACAGACTATGTTCTTGAAGTTCTGGATGATGAAGAGAAGAATCTGGTAAGCTGATGAAGTGCGGATGTTCCTGGTGCTTCAAGGAAGGTTATTATGATCATTGGATCATGTCCAATTCGTGTTGGCGGTCCGTATCAAAGTTAGAGTTTGGATTTGATGTAATGACCACCTATTGTTGGTGTTCTTCCGGAGATAGGCCGACCGGATGTTCTACACGCCTTGCGAATGTTATTGTGATGTTTGCCAACTTAGATGATTGTTCCTAAGTTGTCTTATATAAATAAGTGTGTGTGGATTGTGTGGATGAGTGTGGCATAGCGAAGAGAAGTGCGAAAGGTAGAGAAAGGGTTTTTGCGAAAGGTAGAGAAAGGGTTTTTGGGCTTAAAAGGAACTGATCCGGACATGGTAAATCTCTAGTTCAAGATTGTGATTCTTATCACTCTGTAGACAGTGTGTCTCTTTGTAGGCAGTGTGTCTCTTGTGAGCAATGTGCTCAGGCTATGAGCCCTAATTGGCAGGTGCCATCTTTTTCTTATTCTTCTAACAGAGAATAATCCTTGGGTTAATCACCCCGTGGTTTTTCCCTTAACTGGGTTTCCACGTCAAAATCTTGGTGTTCAATGTGTTGATATTTATCTACTCTAATGTTTATGCTTTATGCTTTCATGGATGATTAAATGCTATGCTAATGAATAACTAAGTGGATCTGAATGTTTGAATTGTGAGAAAGTTTAGGATAACTAATTCACCCCCTCTCAGTTATCAACAATTGGTATCAGAGCCAAGTTCCTCTGAAGAGAGCTTAACCACTCGAGGAGATCCAGGATGTCGTCATATAAGAAGGACAGTCCGAAGTTTAATGGAACCAACTTCACTCTCTAGAAAGGCTGCATGAAATGTCACTTGGAGTGTATGGGAAAGGCGTACTTATCCATGGTCACAAAACCCTATGTACCTCCGCAGGGTGGTCCGACAACTCTGAATGAAATTATAGATGCTGAAAACAATCTGTAGACCAGAGAAGCTCTTCTAAGCACCTTGAATGACTCAGAACTCTCAAATGTTATTGACCTACCAACTGCATATGAGATCTTGGTTAAATTGGAACTTCTGCATGAAGGAGATGAGTTTGTTAAGAGTGCAAGATTGCAAAGTCTCAAAGGGAAATTTGAAAGATTGAAGATGAGAGATGATGAAAATATCACTACCTTTATGCCAAGAGTAAATGAGCTAGTGTGTGGAATTAGGAATGCTGGTGGAACTTTGGATGAAAATGAGATTGTTTGCAAAATTTTAAGATCTTTTCCTGCTGCCTACAAAATCAAGGTTGCTGCCATTGATGAATTCAGAGCCCATACTACTATCACAAGAGAGCAATTGGCTTGCAAACTGGTTGCTTTTGAAATGACCGAGTTTGGAGATGATCATCCCAAGACTGAATCTGCATTCAAAGCCAGTGCCTATGTGAAAGGCAAACAGAGATTTGATCTGGGTGAGAACTCTTCAAGGAAGCTGTCTTGGTATGAACAAGAAAGGAAAGATATGGAAGAGGAAGAAGCAGAAACAGCTCAACTTGAAGCCCTCATTGCAAAAAGACTACCAAGAGGATCTGGTAAGTATGAAGGAAAATTACCTTTTAAATGCTTCAACTGTAATAAGATTGGTCACCTTGCCTCAAGATGTCCGGAAAGATCTACAAGGTCAGATTCTAATAGACAAAGATTTAAAAAAATTGTTATTATGTTCATGAAGAAGCTGATAATGAAGGAGTCACAGATGATGAATCAGAGATAGGAAATGAATGTGTGCTTATTGCTATCAAGGAAGAAGATCCAATATCTATCAATCATAAGGTTGAAGAAAAAGCTTTGGCTGCCCAAGTTCAAGAAAAGGATGACTGGGTTATTGACAGTGGATGCTCTCACCATATGACTGGTGACAAGAACAAGTTCTTAGAGTTGGAAAGATATGAAGGAGGAGTGGTAAAGTTTGGTGATAATTCAGCTGGTAGAATCAGAGGAAGAGGAACCATTTCTTTTAATGGAAGAAACAAAACTGGTAATGTGTTGTATGTTGAAGGTTTGAAGCACAATCTTCTTAGTGTTGGACAGTTGGTGGACAAAGGTTATGATCTCTGATTCAAAGATGGAAAATGCAAAATCCTAGAAAGATCCGGAACAGAGATTGCATCTGGTACTCAAACTAAAGGTAATATCTTTCACTTGGTTGGTACTGATAAAAGTTGTCTACTTGTTCAAGTTGATTAGAGTTGGTTATGGCATAGAAGGATGTGTCATATCAATTTTGATAACATCATTAGGATAAGCAATACTCAGGCCGTTAGAGATCTTCCAAAATTGGTAAAACCTACAAATGGTTTGTGCAAAGAATGTCAGCTAGGGAAACAGAGCAGAGTTTCATTCAAAAGCAAAGATCAGTCCTCTACTAGATTATTGGAATTAGTTCATACTGATCTATGTGGTCTGACAAGAGTCAAGAGTATGCAAGGTGATAGATACTTGATGTTACTAATTGATGATTATTCCCAGATAATGTGGGTCACCTTTCTAAAAGAGAAGTCAGAAGCCTTTGAAAAGTTCAAAATCTCAAAGCTATGGTAGAGAATCAAACCGGATTAAAACTGAAGTGTCTGAGGTCTTATAGAGGTGGTGAATTCACATCTGGTGAGTTCATAGATTTTTGTGAGAAGCATGGCATAAAGAGACAGTTGTCTGCTCCTAGGACTCCACAGCAGAATGGAGTAGTTGAGAGAAAGAACCAGACCATCCAAGAAGCTGCCAGGACAATGATGTTGGAAGCAAATGTTCCTCAGATGTTTTGGAGAGAAGCTATCAGCACTGCAGTCTACACTCTCAATCGAGTTTAAATCAGAAACAATACCGGTAAGACCCCCTATGAACTTTGGTTTGGCATCACTCCTATTGTGAGATATTTCAGAGTATTTGGTAGCAAGTGTTATATTAAAAGAGATGAAGATCTAGGGAAGTTTTATGCTAGAAGTGATGAAGGTATTTTCTTGGGTTACTCTACTCAAAGCAAAGCGTACTGGTGTTACAATAAGAGAATGAGAAAGATGATAGAAAGTACTAATGTGAAAGTTGATGAAGGAATTGAGAAGCCCTCAAGATTTTATGAGCTTGATGAAGATGATCAAGATGGTGTTCAGGTTCAAGGAGCTCAATCCTCTCCGGTAAGTCAGGGTCAGACTGATCCAGTAAATCAAGAAGAAGAGATAGGTCTGAATGAGCCTGATCAAGAAGCAACAGTGCAAGTTACTCCCAAAATTCCAAGGTATGTAAGATTGAACCACTCTGAAGATCAGATCATAGGTGACAGAAGCAAAGGTGTGCAAACTAGAAGGAATGTTGCTCAAAATTAGGATGAATGTTGTCTGATTTCAAAGATTAAACCTAAGACAATAAATGAAGCCTGTAATGATGAAAATTGGACCCAAGCTATGGAAGAAGAGTTGATGCAAATTGAGAAAAATCACACTTGGGATCTTGTTCCTAGACCTAGTAACAAGAATGTGATTAGAACCAAATGGGTCTTCTGGAACAAACTAAATGAAGATGGTGAAGTAATCAGAAATAAAGCTAGATTAGTCTGCAAAGGCTACTCTCAAATAGAAGGGATTGATTTTGATGAAACTTTTTCTCTAGTGGCAAGAATTGAAGCAGTCAGACTATTTCTTGCATTTGTTGCCTTCAAAGATTTCAAATGTATCAGATGGATGTCAAATCTACTTTTCTGAATGGTGATCTAGAAGAAGAGGTGTACATTGAACAACCAGAGGGATTTCAGTTATCTGAGCATGGTGATATGGTCTGCAAATTGAAGAAGGCACTATATGGTCTAAAGCAAGCTCCAAGAGCATGGTATGAAAGGCTGGACAAACATCTTTTGAAGATTGGTTTCAATAAAGGTACTGCTGATAGTAATCTATATTTTAAAATTGAACATGAAAACATCTTGATTGTTGAAGTATTTGTAGATGATATCATTTTTGGGGGAAGAGACAGTATGTGTCAAACTCTTGCAAACCAAATGAAAAGTGAGTTTGAAATGTCAATGCTTGGTGAAATGAATTTCTTCTTGGGTCTACAAATCACTCAAACAAAGAAAGGAATCTTTATCTCTCAGACCAAGTATGTGAAAGAACTATTAAAGAAATTTAGAATGGAAGATTCAAAGATAATGAACACTCCTATGGCTACCAGATGTAAGTTGAGTAAAGATGATGACTCTCCTAAGATAGATCAGACAAAGTACAGATCAATGATTGGTGGATTATTGTATCTCACTTAGACTAGACCGGATATAATGCAGGCAGTTGGTCTTGTGGCAAGATTTCAGGTTGATCCCAGAGAATCTCATGTTGTGGCAATCAAAAGAATTTTTAGGTACTTGAAAGGAACAGTTGAGTATGGTCTATGGTATCCCAGAGATCATGACTTCTCTCTTCATGCATACACAGATGCAGATTGGGCAGGAGATGTGGATGATAGGAAGAGTACAAGTGGAGGAGCTTTCTTTTTGGGAAAAAGGTTGGTTTCTTGGCTAAGCAAGAAATAAGATGCAATATCTCTATCTACAACAGAAGCAGAATACATTGCAGCAGTAGGTAGTTGCACTCAACTTTTGTTGATGAAACAAATGCTAAGAGATATTCAAGTAGAATATGAGGAGCCTATCACAATTTTTTGTGATAATTCAAGTGCAATAAATGTTTCTAAGAATCTGGTATTGCATTCTACGACCAAGCATATATCTATCAAATTTCATTTTCTGAGAGAACAAGTGAACAAAGGTGAAGTCAGGTTGGAGTATGTGCCCTCCAAGGATCAGATTGCAGATATTTTTACTAAACCTCTTCCCAAGGACTCTTTTGAGTATCTCAGGGAGAAGTTAGAGGTCATGGCCCCTCTAGTGATGCATTAAGATGCACTATTGTGCATCAGTCTGGTTGATATCACAGACATATCTTGTGATCCAGATTGATGTAGTGGAGTTGCTACTAAGGGGGGATAGCTAGTATGATTCTGATGTGTTGGAATTGCAAGTATGAGCCCTTTGCCATTGATGTCAAAGGGGGAGAGAAGACATGTGAAAAACAAGTGGTTGATGATCAAAAGGGGAGCAGTAAAGGAAGAGAAGACATGTAGCTGATAGGGGGAGCTATGACAGAAAGGAGAAGTTCTTGTCTTGATGGTTTTTCACATTATATGTTGCCATCAATGACAAAGGGGGAGAGTTTTTGCAAGTGTGAGGTTAACCAGTGTTGTCATTGATGTCAACATACTCATATTGCATTGGTAAGAAGGATTGGATGAGTTGTGTGCTGTTGTTATTGAGGAAATAAGTCTCTCTCCGGAATAGTGAAGAACAGTGATGAGAAAAAGGCAAAAGTACTATATAGGTTGAGGATCATAGGATGTGGATTAAAGGGTTTGTAGATATGAGTCTTGAGATGTTCCAGTTAAGATTTCAGAGGTCTGCATAAAGAACTGAAGAAGTTATGGCTGTTTGTGTGAAACTGATTCTGATAGGTGTTCAGAGGTGACAGAGGGTCACAAAAAGGTCCGGTGTGATCCAGAATTGTATTTTCCTATTCTACGGATTAGAAGGAGTGTTTGGGATGTCCTTGTCATGTGTCATCTCAATTTGTGTATGATTTGGAGCTTCTTGAAGTTTCGGATGATGAAGAGAAGAATTCTGGTAAGCTGATGAAGTGTGGATGTTCCTGGTACTTCAAGGAAGGTTATGATGATTGTTGGATCATGTCCAGTTCATGTTGGTGGTCCGCATCAAAGTTAGAGTTTGGATTTGATGTAATGACCACCTGTTGTTGGTGTTCTTTCGGAGACAGTCCGACCAGATGTTCTACACGCCTTGCAAATGTTATTGTGATGTTTGTCGACTTAGATGATTGTTCCTAAGTCAATGTCTTGTATAAATAAGTGTTTGTGGATTCATTTTAAAGTGTGGATTGTGTGGATGAGTGTGGCATAGCAAAGAGAAGTGCAAAAGGTAGAGCAAGGGTTTTTGGGCTTAAAAGGAACTGATCCGGACATGGTAAAGATGTCATTCTCTAGTTCAGGATTGTGATTCTTATCACTCTATAGACAGTGTGTCTCTTTGTAGGCAGTGTGCCTCTTGTGAGTAGTGTGCTCAGGATGTGAGCCCTAATTGGCAAGTGCCATCTTTTTCTTATTCTTCTAATAGAGAATAATTCTTGGGTTAATCACCCCATGGTTTTTCCCTTAACTGGGTTTCCACGTCAAAATCTTGGTGTTCAATGTGTTGATGTTTATCTGCTCTGATGTTTATGCTTTATGCTTTCATGGATGATTAATTGCTATGCTAATGAATAACTAAGTGGATCTGAATGTTTGAATTGTGAGAAAGTTTAGGATAACTGATTCACCCCCCGCCTCTCAGTTATCAACAAAACCAATGCCGATCATTGTACCTTACTTGATTTTTTTCTGTGTACATTTCATGAAAATAAGTATAAGCAAGCTTGAGTAAACTGAAGCATCAAATCATGTCAAGTTAAAACTGTAGACACCTAAAATTGGCTTGCTCTGCAAACCGGTTTCTTGTACCTCTACACCAATTCATCCCCCCTATTAATTAAATAAATTCATCTTATTTAATTAGTTTATCCCTAACCATCTGTCTATCCCTTGTGATCAATTAATTCCCTTAATTTATCACTAGAACTTACAACACTATCCTTATCTATTAAATAAATATTTCTAATATTTATTTAGTTGATTTTGTCCATTTCCCTAATCATTGTTAATTAGATAAATCATTCTTATCTAATTAATCTATCCTACTGATCAATCTACCCTAGCCTACCTATCCCCTAGATCTAGGTTAATTAAGCTAAACACTTAATCAACCTTGCTTAGCCCATCCTTCCACACACCTTTAAATAAAAATCAATCTTTTATTCAAATGGTCAAATCTCCCTTACCCCTCTTTTATCACCCTCTTAGACATGTAAGAGTACATCTTCACATCTCCACATAAAGGTGAATTTTTAATTCACACTCCCCCATGAGTTGAATTAAAAATTCACTTGTCATGGCCACTCTTCCCAAAAATGAATCTTTAATTCATTTTAATCCTCCACACCTTTCCCTATGTGAATTTAAAATTTAGTTTTAATGAGAGCCCTCAAATCCCATTGACCAAGATTCAACCCTTGATCTCCCTCATCCACTCTCCTTGTGACACTTGTCACAAGGCTATGAACCCAATCCTAACCCTAACTCTCATTCATTCCTAGCCCTTGATCTCAACTCTTGATCCTCACCCTCCATCCTCTTGTCAAGAATTCTATAAATGAGACCCTCACCCAAGCCATTGGGGGGAACTTCATCTTGCATCAAAACTTTGCCAAAATCACTCCACAATCTCCTCATCATATCGTCATAATGCCAAAATTATCCTTCATCCCTATCTCAATCTCCATCTAAGTCCAAATCCTTCATCTACATTGTGTTGAGTAGTTGAGCAATCCACATTTCAGTCAACTTGGGTAAAATCTGAGGAGCTCTTGGGTGCAACTCCTTCCCGCTCTCTTGAATTTGTGAGTCAAAAGGAAGGTATAATTGTTTGTTTTGCATTTGATTTACATTTCATCTTCATTTTGTTCTCATAGATTACAAAAACCAAGCCAATCTGATTAAAGTCAAGACATAGCCCTCCTTCACCTAATCCTTGTTGATTAAATTCTAATGGGATTGATTTGCTATAGGAATGAGACTTGTAATATGCAAACAAGTAATGCAACATAAGGCAATCAAAAAACCTTGCTCAATGTATTGCAGAAACTGTGTTGCTTGTTGACTAAAATTCACAACCCCAAGTACCATGGAGAACATTTATAGCATCACCTTGAATATATAATGTCCCTTTTTAGGATATTCCTAATTTTTTTACATGCATACAACAATAACTACTAGAAAAGGTCATTAGAAATATTAAAGATCAATAAATTAATATAATATTTAGTTCATAGCATCATTCATATTAAATTAATCTATCATAGCATAATTAATAATGAGATCAATACTTCATAAATAATGAGATATAATCAATATTTAGTTCAATCCATTAAAACACCATTCCTCAAGCCAATCACATATTGAATCTCTCAGGAGTGTTAGTAATTAATAATATTGTTGAGAGCATGCAATGGGGACCATCCTTACATCTCCCAGTCAATCTTGGATGTTGGTCATCCTCCTTGATCAAACCTAGGAGAACTTAGTTACCTCCCAAACCATGAGTGTCTCATCTTGGGGTGGCGTTCTTGATAAGATGCATGAAGACTGCTATTTTAACAAGTCCAGAAGCACTCATATGCCTCCCGACCCATGAGCTAACTAATTTGAGGTGGCGTGCTTGATGAAGGGGCCTATCAATACTTCACCATCTCATGAACCCTGAAAGGGCCATCATTTCCTACTTACATCACCTTATTTCAATTGGATTGCTTAGGAATTTGTTAGATATTTGATACAATGTACCTCTGGATGGATTTCAAGTTTAGTTCAAGGATTGAAATGTATCCTTCTTTGCTGTATAACCAGTATATACCTGATATATTTCCTTTTTCTTGATTCTTATATGACTTCCTTCAAATGAAGATAGCTTCCTATGATTGCTAATTGATATCTTAGATAATCGCTGATTTGATTGATTGAATAATAGAATTGGCCATATCAACACATTGGTCCCTTCTAGTTGTGAATGGTTGTTTGTACAAATTTATTCAAACTCCTTACTATCTACTTTATTGGTGGGCTTGTCTCTAACAACAGCATCAATAGTTTTTACTTATGTTGCACAGTGGTTTCTTTCATAGGGTAAGTGCAAGAAGATGGGGGGCCAAAAAGGGGTCTTAAGTGGCCACTTTTTTTCTAAAATCAGGAAATACTGGCCTTGGATGAGAAATTGAGCATAGTTACACTCAAAATTTGGAGATGTAGCCAAAACAATGTTCATAGTACTCTAAGTCTACTTTCTAAACTACTATTTTTTTTAAAAATGACATAGATTAAGGGGTTCAAAAGAGGGAGCCACAGAAATTGGTGTTGTTTCTATCAAAAAACCATAACATAGCATGTTTTGTGGCTCCCTCAAAAGGTCAACTTTTTTTTTGTATTTTTAAAATCGCTTTAGTGAGAAATTAGCTAATAGCATGTAATTTATGCCCGATTTTTCTGATAATTTTTTGATGAATATTTGATATTTTACTAATTTTCAAAGTGGACACATCCTAAAAAATAGAATTTTGGCCATGCTACCCCTATAAATTTTGAAAACTAATTGAAAATCATTTTTTTCTTTTTTTAATGTTTGTAGAATGGAGTCTAGTTTCTAAATATGTAATTTTTTTGAAATTTCAATGAATAGTTAATTTCAAATGAAAAAAAGACCAAACAATGGTTTTCGCCCAAAAACAGACACACAAACAAAAGAAATTAAAGATGAAAGGCTTAACATTGTTAAAATGTGAAAAAAATCACATCGTCAAATAGCTAAGAGAAAGCCTAACATTACCCAGGTGTTCGATTTGTTCGACCTTGAAACACGTGCAAATCTGAGGGTTAGCACAAACGAAATTATGTGAAATCTTGAAGAATATGGAAAAACACGTTTGTGGATGTTGAAAAGGCACTCCAAGCCTTTGGGTTGGAAATCCAAATCAAATCCCAAGCCCAAGGCTTGGGATTCCCAAAGCAAAACATAATGTGCTCGCGTTAGTTTTTGCTTTGCATTTTTCCTTTTCAGCAAAAGTTTGTGTTGTTTGTCATGTTTGAAATAATGCGAGCATGTTATAACGTGCTCATGTTATGTTCCCCTTAATTTTTTTTATGTTCAAGGCTATTAATCATGTATGTATGTATGTATGTATGTATGCCAATATGTACATATGTATCTATGTATGCCTATATGTATGTATGTATGTATGTATCTATGTATGCCTATATGTCTGTATGTATAGTGTCGAGGGTAGAGGAGGGTAGAGATGGGAGTGAGCTAGATAGGGGAGGAGAGGGGTGGATAAGGATTGAGTGATTAAGGTTTAAGGTTGAGGGTTGAGCGTTTAGGGATAGGATTTAGAGTTTAGGGATAAGGGATTAGAGTTTAGGACCTTGAGGGATTAGGGTTTAGGGTTGAGGCTTCAGGGATAGCATTTAGGGTTAAGGCTCAAGGGATTAGGGTTAAGGTAGAGTTTTGAGGGTAGAGGGATTAGGGATAGGGTTTAGGGTTGAGGGATTAGGGTTTAAGGTATAGTTTAGTAGTTCTTGTGGATAAAGCCAGTAAACAATGGGAGATTATTTGCCTGCTTCATAACAATATACCTTCCCTATGTTCGGGGTGGACAACAAGAAATATAGATGTACCCCAATGCAAATTTTTTCTCATAATGATCATCCTTTTGATTTCAACTGTTAATTACTCACTGTGGATGTACTATACACAAAGCTTTTCTCATAGTGTGTACACCTATTGGTATAATGAACCCTAGATGGGCCATAAAAACATGCCATATAACATTACTAACATTAAAAAAGGTCATAGCCATTTTTCTGACATATTCTTGTAAATCAAATATCCTTAGGAAAAGAGTGTAAAAAATGATGGGTTTAACAACCTAATACAAGGCAAAGTAGTTTTGTTGGGTTTAGGGATAGGGTTTAGGGTTTAGGGTTGACAGATTAGGGTTTAGGGTTGAGGGATTATGGTTTAAGGTATAGTGTTGAGGGTTGAGGGTTTAGGGATAGGGTTTAGGGTTGAGGGTCTAGGGTTTAGGGTTGACGGATTAGGGTTTAATGTTGAGAGTTGAGGGTTTAGGGATAGGATTGGTGGTCAAGGGATTAGGGTTAAAGTAGAGTGTTGAGGGTAGAGGGATTAGGGATAGGGTTTAGGGTTGAAGGTTTAACGATTGAGGGTTGAGGCTTTAGGGCTGAGGGTTAAGGGATTGGGGTTTAAAATATAGTGTTGAGCGTCAAGGGTTTATGGATAGGTTTTAGGGTTTAATTTTTAAGGGTTAAAGGTTGAGGGATAGGGTTTAGGGTTTAGGGATAAGGGATTAGGGTTTAGGGATAAGGGATTAGGGTTTAAGGTATAGTGTCGAGGGTTGAGGGTTTCAGAATAGGGATAGCATTTAGGGTTTAGGGATGAGGGATTAGCATTGAGGGTTGAGGGATTAGGGTTTAAAGCATAGTGTCAAGGGTTGAGGGTTTATTGATAGTGTTTAGGGTTGAGGGTTGATGGATTAGGTTTTAGGGTTGATGGATTAGGGTTTAAGGTATAGTGTTGAGGGTTGAGGGTTCAGGGATAGGGTTTAGGGTTGATGGATTAGGGTTTAGGGTTGACAGATTAGCGTTTAATGTCGATGTTAGGGTTAGAGTGTCAAGGGTAGAGGGATTAGGGATAGGGTTTAGGATTGAAGGTTTAAGGATTGAGGGTTGAGGCTTTAGGGATGAGGGTTTAAGGCCTAAGATATAGTGTCAAATGTTGAGGGTGTAGGGATAGGGTTTAAGTTTTAAAGGTTAAGGGTTGAGGGATAGGGACTAGGGTTTAAGGTATAGTGTTGAGGGTTTATGGTTTAGGGATAGGGTTTAGGTTTGAGGGATTAGGATTTAGGGTTGATGAATTAGGGTTTAATGTTGAGGGTTGAGGTTGAGGGATAGGGTTAATGGTCAAGGGATTAGGGTTAAATAAGAGTGTCAAGGGTAGAGGGATTAGGGATAGGGTTTAGGGTTGAAGGTTTAAGGATTTAGGGTTGAGGCTTTAGGGATGAGGGTTAGGGGATTAGGGTTTAAGATATAGTGTCGAGTGTCGAGCGTGTAGGGATAGGTTTTAGGGTTCAAGTTTTAAGGGTTAAGGGTTGAGGGATTAGAGTTAAGGGTTGAGGGATTAGGGTTTGACATTGAGGGTTGATTACATTGAGGTTCGAGGGTTAAGGGTTTCAGGATAGGGTTGAGGGTCGAGGGATTAGGCTTAAAGTAGAGTGTCGAGGGTATAAGGTTAGGGATAGGGTTGGAGGGTTTAGGGATAAGGGATTAGGGTTTAAGGTATAGTATCGAGCCCGTTGAGGGTCTAGGAATAGGGACAGCGTTTAGGGTTTAGGGATGAGGGATTAGAGTTGAGGGATGATGGACTAGGGTTGAGGGATTAGGGTTTAGGGATAAGGTTTAGGGTTGAGGGTTGAGGGATTAGGGTTTAAGGTATAGTGTTGAGGGTTTAGGGATAGGGTTTAGGGTTGAGGGATTAGAGTGAAGGGTTGAGGGATTAGGATTTGACATTGAGGGTTGAGGCTTTAGGCTTTAGGGTTTAGGGACAGGGTTGAGGGTCGAGGGATCAGAGTTAAGGGTTGAGGGATTAGGGTTTGACGTTGAGGGTTGAGTACATTGAGGTTCAAGGGTTAAGGGTTTCAGGATAGGGTTGAGGGTTGAGGGATTAGGTTTAAAGTAGAGTGTCAAGGGTATAAGGATTAGGGATAAGGGATTAGGGTTTAAGGTATAGTATTGAGCCCATTGAGGATTTAGGAATAGGGATAGCATTTAGGGTTTAGGGATGACATATTAGAGTTGAGGGATGATAGATTAGGGTTGATTGATTAGGGTTTAGGGATAAGGTTTAGGGTTGTGGGTTGAGGGATTAGGGTTTAAGGCATAGTGTTAAGGGTTTAGGGATAGGGTTTAGGGTTGAGGGATTAGAGTGAAGGGTTGAGGGATTAGGATTTGATGTTGAGGGTTGAGGCTTTAGGGTTTAGGGATTAGGGATAGGGTTGAGGGTCGAGGGATTAGAGTTAAGGGTTGAGGGATTAGGGTTTGACGTTGAGTATTGAGTACATTGGGGTTCAAGGGTTAAGGGTTTTGGGATAGAGTTGAGGGTCGAGGGATTAGGGTTAAAGTAGAGTATCGAGGGTATAAGGATTAGGGATAGGGTTGGAGGGTTTAGGGATAAGGGATTAGGGTTTAAGGTATAGTATCGAGCCCATTGAGGGTTTAGGAATAGGGATAGCATTTAGGGTTTAGGGATGATGGATTAGAGTTGAGGGATGACGTATTAGGGTTGAGGGTTGAGGGATTAGGGTTTATGGATAAGGTTTAGGGTTGAGGGTTGAGGGATTAGGGTTTAAGGTATAGTGTTGAGGGTTTAGGGTTGAGGGATTAGAGTGAAGGATCGAGGGATTAGGATTTGACATTGAGGGTTTAGGGTTGAGGCTTTAGGGTTTAAGGTTTAGGGATAGGGTTGAGGGTCGAGGGATCAGAGTTAAGGGTTCAGGGATTAGGGTTTGACGTTGAGGGTTCAGGGTCGAGAAATTAGGGTTAAAGTAGAGTGTGGAGGGTATAAGGATTAGGGATAGGGTTGGAGGTTTTAGGGATAAGGGATAAGGGTTAAGGTATAGTATCGAGCATGTTGAGGGTTTAGGAATGGGGATAGCATTTAGGGTTTAGGGATGAGGGATTAGAGTTGAGGGATGACAGATTAGGGTTGAGGGTTGAGGGATTAGGATTTAAGGTATAGTGTTGAGGATTTAGGGATAGGGTCTAGGGTTGATGGATTAGAGTGAAGGGTCAAGGGATTAGGATTTGATGTTGAGGGTTGAGGGTTAAGGCTTTAGGGTTTAGGGTTTAGGGATAGGGTTGAGACTTGAGGGATCAGAGTTAAGGGTTGAGGGATTAGGGTTTGACATTAAGGGTTGAGTACATTGACGTTTGAGGGTTAAGGGTTTCAGGATAGGGTTGAGGGTCAAGGGATTAGGGTTAAAGTAGAGTGTCGAGGGTATAAGGATTAAGGATAGTGTTTAGGGATAAGAGATTAGGGTTTAAGGTATAGTATCAAGCCTATTGAAGTAGGAATAGGGCTAACATTTAGGGTTTAGGGATGAGGGTTGAGGGATTAGGGTTATTTTGCAGCAATATTATATTCTAAAGATAGGTAAACAGAGAGTTTGTATTCAGGTTATTTAGATGTTGATGGGTTTAGACTTGTGCTGAAATGTTGGACTCTTAATCTATCTTGAAGAGAGTTTCTGTCGTCAAATGTAGATTTATGGGTTTGATTATATTAATTGCCTCTCTAGTTTTGGGGTGTGGATGTTTTGGAATCAATCAGGAAGTCTTCAGGAGACTTTGTGGAAGTGGATTGGCAATCGCTTGACAGAACCCCTGCTATTTATGCTTGGATAAGGATTTATCATAAACTAGAACTTTTGCTTCCAAAGAAGATCTATCTTTCTTTCTCCATGGGCATTTTCTATCAAGAACTTGATTATGAGGGCTTGACCCTTCATTATTATGCCTATCATATGGCAGAGCATCTGGATAACTCTTGTAGGAATCAGGAAAAGTGCTCCCTCAAAAACCTTGTGGTCATTCAAGTCTAAAGGGGAAGGTTTGGAAAGAGAAATGGATCACCAAAGAGATGAAGAATTTCTTATTTCTTAGACACCATCAGTGGTTTTTCTCTGATGCAGAGGACCTACCAAGATGGAAAGCATTTAAAGATTATATGATCTCCAAAGGAAAATCTCCTAATTCTCCCATAATGTCATCCTTCAGTAAGGCGGGACCAAGTGCCTTGGCTCTTCTAGTCATGGATCCTCCCATATTTAAGAGGAATTATAAGGCTTGGAAGTGTTAGTTGATAAAGCACAGGATGTGGTCATCCCTGCTTGTGTTAAGGAAGATAATGCCTCCTTTCACCATCTTACCCAAAAAATATTTTAGGATCACCAAAATTATGCTTTCCATATTTTCCTGCTTGTGATCATCTAGCCACAATTATTCTGGGGTACCCAGATCCTTTGGAGGATGGTTTGCTAGAGATTGGTTCAGATGAGGTGGAAGAGATTCTAGCTGGCTCTGGTTGTTAGGTAAATCAAGTTTGGACCTATGTTCAACATGTCAATCAGTGTGAAAGGTTATTGCTTAACCGGCTTTAAATAACTTCCTCAAGGTCCAAATGATACTGAACTACACACACATTCTTCATTATCAATGAGACTGAACACTATCAGCACATTCAAAAACTCTTCTGCCGATCTCACTTCTCTCACCGATAGCTCAACACTATGCTCCAACCGTCGGTATGACCTTTACCATCAGTGAGGTTGAGAACTGCTCCGCCAATACACACTGATCACTCTGATATACCTTTGAACCATACTTGTCACCCAAACTCCTTTCATTAGTGAATGCCTACAAACTCAAGCCGATGCATCGATGGACACACTCCAGCGTTAACCTTGATTTTCTCTGTCAGCAACACAATCACTATCGGCCATACTTGCATTAACTTTGCCTATACACCAATACCAATCACCTTCAGTGAGACTTTTGTCATCAGTAGATGTTTATACGCTTGGGCCGATGCACTAATGATCCTTCTCTTCTTCGGTGTGATGAATTCTATTAGTCGGATTCACTTTAGAGTTGCCGATACACCGTTTCGTTCTGATGGATCGGTGTAAGATACCCCTTGTCTCTTCGATACCTTCGATCCTTCGGTGAGATCTCCTTTTACTTTTCCCCAATATGCCTCCGATCGGCCTAACACCATTGATCAGTGTAGGTTTCAAAAGCTCCTCTGAGAGGCTTGTTACACCGATGACACTAGAGATGAGATATAGAACATGAGCTAATGGAACTAGAGGTGAGATAGGTAAAATATTTATGGATCAATCTATAGCAGGACAAAATGCGAGTGCGTTATAATGCGAGTGCATTATAATGCGCTCTCATTTTGTCTTGCTATAGAAACGGTAAAAAAGTGTTGACCCCTGTGATCCAGGCCCACATGCTCTGTTTTCATATTGATTCTGCACATGCTCTGACAAAAAAAAGTGCTTTCATGCTGTTGGGAAGTTCACATGCACATTTTACACATTCTACCACCTTTGCATGATCTTTCCACCACCTTTTTTGCTTTCCCAACTTGAGGAGGAAATAACATAGTTTTCACACCAAGTTTGATATATATCTATTCAAGTTTCAATTTTTGTAGTGTTGCAATGTTAATTGTGATTCAATTTTAGGAATTTAACATTATAGATTGGTTAATAGTATTGTTGTTAGTAATTATATTTGAGTGTTATTCAATTTAACATTGAAAAGGAAGCAAGTGGTGAAAAACTCAAATTATTGAGGAGTTTGATGCAAGAAGAAAAAAATTCTACATAATTGGGTACTCTCTCCATTCGAATCTTCATTTTTTAGGTATGTCAAGTCTTTATATGCATGTTCTTTACATTTTCCTTAATTATATTTGAATTACTTTATCATGCTTTATCATACATGTTTAAAATAGACACATTCCCAATCTAGAAAGCAACCTACAATCTCACATGATGCCATGTATATTTTCTACACCTGGGCTCTTTAATAATTATGTGTAATAAATAGACCTTAACATACCATGATGTCAAACTATATAAGAATAAATCCTTACAACATAATAAAAATACAATCCCACTATTATCTTGTATTCATTTCTTAGGAACTAATATTGGTCTCTTTATCATGCTACATATAAATTCTCCGTCATGTCAAGGAAATGATCAAGAATTAAACCAACATAGGAAGAGATAGAAGCTAAGAATGTAAAGAAAGTAGTGGCTATGAGGGAACTTCGTGAGAAGAGAAAATTGGACATGATAAATGAAGACATGCCAATTGAAGAGGAACCACAACCATCACAAAGAGATATGGTATTGGTGGCACAAAGAGAACGAATGCAAAAAAATTGTGCTATGAGAGATTTGAATACCATAGTTGGAGACACGTCCTCTACCGCAAGTCAACATGTAGGGACACCATCTACCACATCTCAAGTTGAGAGTACATCATCACTCACATGTGATGAAAGAGGTACGCCATCCTTCCCACCTCAACCTCAAGGTATGTCATCTATTCCATCTTCAATTGAAGGTATGCCATCTAGCCCATCTCATTTAAATATTGATGAAATTCCTAATGTTGAGATGAATTTACCTAACTTAACACCACCTAGAATTTTGCATAGAAAGCCAAAGTATTTGATTGATATTGATGAGAATATTTTGCAGCCAATGGAAGGTAAGATTCCAAAATGCACTTGTAGAAGATATGCTCATAAGATTTGGAGATTGTTCTTTGAAAAGTTAAATGAGACTGCAAGATGTCAACTATTCATTGAAATGATGCGAAGTATAAAGTATAGGTCCATCATAAAGATTCTTGGGTTGAGAACATTAGGGGCTTCAAGTGAAAAATCTATTATCAAGAATCTAATGAGTGTGTATGAGAGTGTGGGTAACACCTCACACACAAAAGATAGTAATGCAACACGGCGTGTGATTACATCAACTATAGTAAGTAGTTAAACGAGGAAAGCTCGTCTCATTAGAAAGACGAGTCAAGAATTGAGAATTAATAGGAAAACTTTATCAAGAGCCATTGGAAGACACCAAAGAATTGAGGACACTAATGCCAATGAATTATGGGCATTCTCGGGGAGACTACCATGAAAAGATAAACCAATTGTTGAAGCATTGAGATCACTAATTGAAGACTTTTGGAAGAATTACACAAGGGTATCTCTGAATCAAAGGGATGTGGTAAGAAGAAGAATCGGTAGTTAGAACCATGAGCCACATCCAAAGCATTTTTTAGATGAGACTCAAACATAGTTTTATGGTAAATTTCTAGAGAAGTATCCTCAAATTAAAATTTGTCAAAGATATTTTGAAATGCTAAAACCTTTCTATGTCAAGTTAAATCACACATGCACTACTTGTTGTTGTAGATTACATATTGAATTTTCTAACCATTTTGATGTTTATAGGTCTATATGTTTAGATATGCATACTAACAATATTTTGTTGGGTTGTCCCATATGTGCCCCACCAACATCCTCAAGAGACTTCATATCAATAATTTTATGTGAAAGAGAGGAAGGTCAAATATTCTACAAGAAATTATGCTTGGATGGAACATGTCATTATTGCGGTGGCTTGCAACATTTGCCAATATGGCAACATTTGGAAAGAACACATGCGGTTGGAAATGAACTAGTAGAGTTTGGCAAGTATAAAATAGTGGCATACAATACAAAAGATGGTAAAGAAGAAAAGAGGTGTGAATTGGTTATTGAAAAGATTTCAGTATATCAGTTTATGCCTATATTTCGTGACAGCATAGGGTCAGTGCAAGAAGTTGGGTCCACTTTTTGGCCAAAAAGTGGGAGTGTTTTCCCTGATTTTCAGAATTTGTCACACTTGACCTTAAAATTTGAAGCACTTAGAAATGGAATCTTTAAAAAAGTCACTAAATGTAAAATGTAGTACTTGTAGTCTAGTTTCTAAATATGTAATTTTTTTCAATACCCAGATGATACAAATTAATTTTCAATAGGCATTTCTAAAAACCACTATTTAAAAGTCACTTTTTTTTTACCATACCATGCACGTGTATGGCCAACATAATTTGAGCTAAATAAATTTATTTTTCAAAATCCTTTTGGGAAAAGATGTGTAGTACAGTGAAGTTTGATAAGGATATTTTTTTATAATTTTTTTCCAATTAATTTTTTTTTATTAATTTTTTATTAGGCCTAATTGCTATTTTTGAAAACCCCTCGTGTACGGCCAACATAATTTGAGAAAAAAAAATCATAAAATTAATTTTTTTTCACTGTGTAAAGAATGATGTGTAGATTAATGACATATAATTTTAAAAAAAAAAATTTAAAATCAAAAGTTATTAAAAAAATACAAACACCTGTCATTTCAAGTTTTTGGACTAGTTTGCTTATAAATTAAATAATAAATAGAAGAACATGTCCAATAACAAAAAAATTACATATTTGAAATCTAGACAATGTCATTTGTAATGACATCTTGGGAGATGGCGTTCGCGTGCTCTACAAGCTGAGCTAGGGCGACCGTGCCCTAGCTCGTTCTCTGTGTGTTGCTCACTTCTGCGTTGTGGGGGGGGGGTTTTGAAGCTTTCGGGGTGGTGGTGGTGGGTTTTTTTCTTTTCTGGAGGCCTTCTTGCTACCGTTTGGGTGGCTTGTGGGTGGAAGAGTTTTGATCCTTCCCTTGGGGTTTTGTCTTTTTCCATTTCTTGCAAATGTGTCCTAGGGGTTTGCATGCTTGCTGGGGTTCTTGTTTTTTGCTATGCAGGGTGGGGAAACATCTGGGGCTAGCCCCAAATTGGATTTCCGATCAGCAATTGGTTCGAAGCCTCCAGTGCATGGAGTGAATGTTTTTGATAATACGCTGTTTTCTTCAGAAATGGAGATGAATGATCTAGGATTGGTTAGTGGTTCCCGAATAACAAAGATTAATGGGTGTTTGGAAAGATGCAAAGAGAGACCGAAGTTGATTATCCCGATGGAAATGCTTGCAGATGATATTGAATACTATTCAAGGCACTCTTTTTATTGCAAGTTCATGGGTTTGAGAGTCTCGCTGCAATTTTTGGAATCTTGGGCTCAGCGGACTTGGATGCCAGAGGGGGAGATGGAGATTAGGCTCCTTGCGAACAACTTTTTTATGGTCTCTTTTGATTGCATGGCAGATCGGAATAAAGTCTTCGAGGGCGGCCCCTATTTTTATAACCAGGTGGGTTTGTTTATCAAGCCATGGCATGCTGGCTTCAACTCGACTGAGGCACTACCAAGTCGGATCCCAGTTTGGGTTCGGTTGCCGTGGTTTCCAGTGGAGTGTTGGCGGGATGACGTGTTGCATTTGGTGGCTTCAATGCTCGGTAAACCTGTTGGGTCTTCACAACAGACGCAGTATAAAAAGGTAATGACTTTTGCTCGTATCTGTGTAGAAATTGATTTAAGCAAGCCACTACCAGATTCTATTGAAGTGAGTGCTGGATCATATACTTGGGTGCAACAACTAGATTACGAAACCCTACCTTTTCGGTGTCGTCTTTGTCATGAATATGGTCACTTACAACGTAGGTGCCCTAGGGCTAAGCCTGTGGTGCCCCAACCTTCTCAGCCTTCTCGTAATCCACCTAGGGCTGATATTGGTAAGGAGCCTATTCCAGGTGATGGTAATGGAGATGATGGCTATGTCCCTGTCAAGGCTCGCAATAGGAATCGGGGCCAGAAGCGGACCTTGAGGGAGAGGCAGGTTGATGAGACTTTTAATAGGTTTGAGGTGTTGGATGATCTCAGCTAAGGGGAAGTGAATCCGGGGTTGCTAAACTTGGATCAGGGGACTTTGGGTACAGGACAGGATGGACCACCATTGAAGGCCATGCAGGTTGTGCAAGAGATTGGGGTTGGGGAGATGGATACGGATCAACAATTGATTGTCCAGACTGAACAAGAATCTTCTATTGGAGCTTCGAAGAGTGGTGGAGGTGGTTCCCCATTGCCCCTGAAAGGAGGCAAGAATGTGGGGAAGAGCTCTTTGGCCTCCCCTCTTTTGGGTATTCAGCAAATTGAACTGAAGAAAGGGATTAGTGACAGGACTTCCAAGTTGGGAAGGAAGAAGGATATGGAGAAGATTAAATTAACTAGGGAAACTTTGGTGGAGTCAGGGTCAGTCAAGACTCTAGATTCACATTTTTCATGCCCCCAGAAATGATTGTTCTCTCATGGAATGTAAGGGGCTTGAACAGTGGCCCTCGACAAAAAGCTGTTCGTGATTTGGTTCAGAATCATTCTCTGGATGTTCTTTTTCTTCAGGAGACTAAATTATCTGTAGATAATATGTTGGCCATGGCTCCTAAGTTGTGGAAATATGGTGAATGCTAGTGTATGGGGGCTCTTGGTGCTTCTGGAGGGGTGGCTTGTTTTTGGAACCCTCAGAAGATTTTCCCTCTCTGGTGGATGTCCTCTAGATCCTCTATATCCCTAGTCGCCTCTTGGTATGAGACTGGTGAGTGTATTCTCCTCTCTAATGTGTATGCTCCTTTTGAGTTTCCAGGTAAACAACTTCTTTGGTCCCATCTTCATTTTGTTCGTAGCTTAGCTCCTTACCATCCGTGGGTTGTGGCTGGCGATTTTAATGCTATTGTGGAGTTGTCTGAGAAAAGAGGTGGTATTCCTAGGTTGGAGCCTTCTGCTCTGTTATTCAGAGATAGCATTTCTGAATTAAATCTTATTGATGTTCTGCCAAGTAATGGTTGCTTCACTTGGAATAATAGGCGAATTGGTGAGAGTTATGTTGCTGAGAGGCTTGATCGATTCTTGGTTTCCTGTTATTGGGTTGGAGACTTATGGTCCACTCGATTTGAAATTCTTGATTGGAGAGGCTCTGATCATTGGCCTATTAAGCTTAGCATTATCTCTGCTCAGAGGCCTCGTTCTCCCTCATTCAAGTTCCAGATTATGTGGTTACGAGATCCTACTCTTCATGAACTTGTGGCTGAGTGGTGGCGGATTGGTAGACCACCTTTTGGTACAGCAATGTACACATTCTCCAAGCTTCTTCAGTTTGTCAAATATCAGCTTAAAAGGTGGAATCGGCGATGTTTTGGTAATATCTTTCATGCTAAGGTTGCTGCCCAGGAGGAGTTGAATAATATTACGCAGTTGATTCGTGAGAATGGGGCCTCTGAGGATCTTCTAAGGGAGGAGGCTAAGACTTTGAAAGTGGTTGAGGAATTTGAATTGCGGGAAGAAATCTATTGGAAGCAAAAGGCCTGGGTTGAATGGTTACAGGAAGGTGATAAAAACACCGCCTTCTTCTTCAATTCTGTGAAGGACAGGAGGTATGGTAATTCCATTCCTTTTTTGGTGAATGATAGGGGTGAACGTCTTGCCTCGTTTTAGGAAATCTCTGCTGAGGCATCTCAGTATTTTGCTACTTTATTTAGGGAGGATTCTCGAGGGGGCTCTGTTGAGGAAGCACATGTTCTTTCTTGTATTCCTCTATTGGTCTCCAGGGAGGCGAATGAGTATCTGATGAAAGATATCTCTCTTGATGAGCTAGAGGGGATTGTGTTTCAGATGAAGAAGGGTAAAGCTCCTGGTCCCGATGGTTTCCCAATTGAATTTTTTCAGGAATTCTGGGATATCATAAAGTTGGATCTTCTAGCGGTTGTCCTTGAGTCCTAGAGGAATAAGCAGATGCTTCATGCTCTGAATTCCACCTTCCTTGCTCTCATACCCAAGTGTGAAGGGGCTGATAGGTTATCTCAGTTCCGGCCTATCTCTCTTTGCAATGTGGCTTACAAAATCATTTCTAAGTTATTGGCTGAGAGATTGAAGAAGTGGCTTAAAGTGCTAATTTCAGAGGAACAGAGTGGATTTGTGGCGGGTCGATAGATTCTTGACGGGGTTGTCATTGCTACGGAGACCATCCACTCCATGGACAACTCCCATGAGAAGGCTATGTTCATTAAGCTAGATATGGCTAAGGCTTATGACAGGGTTAGATGGTCTTTTTTGCAGAAGATCCTTGTTTCTTTTGGCTTTGGTGAGGAGTGGATCCAATGGGTCATGAGCTGTGTCACGTCTGTTTCCTTCTCAGTTTTGATAAATGGAGATCATTCTGACCTTTTTTGTGCCTCAAGGGGCTTGCGCCAAGGGGATCCTCTTTCTCCGTATCTTTTTCTGCTTCTTGTGGAAGGCCTTGGACGTTTGTTGAAAAGAAGGGTGGAGCTTGGCACCATTCAGGGTTGGCGATGGGGTGGAGACTTGCCTCCGCAATCTCATTTATAGTTTGTTGATGATACTTCCTTGATGGGGATGGCTACTGTTAGGGAAGCTACTAACTTGAGGCAGGTGTTGGACATATATCTTGTTGCTTCAGGACAATTGATTAATGAGGAGAAGTCATCCATATTCTTCTTCAATACGCCGACCCCCATTCAGAGAAGAATTGCTAATATCTTGAGGTTTCAGATAGGGGTTCTCCCTTTGACGTATCTGGGTTTCCCAATTTCTGTTCGCCCTCTTCCCAAGGGTTCTTGGCAGAATATTATTGATAAGCTCCGTGCAAAAGTTAATCATTGGACCCACAGATGGTTGTCTTTTGCAGGGCGGGTTCAGCTTCTCGAGTCGGTGGTGCAGGCTCTCCCTACCTACCGATGTATGCTTCAGGTGGCTCTAATGGGTTTTCTGAGGGAGTTGGATTCTCTTGCAAGGCAGTTCTTATGGGCGGGAAGTTTGTCATCCTCCAAGTGGAGCCTGGTCAGGTGGGATGTTGTGTGTAGCCCAAAGCAATTTGGTGGTCTTGGTCTTCGACAGTCTGCGTTATCTGGAGTGGTTGTGGCTGCTAAGCTATTTTGGAGATGGTGTGTGGAACTGGATCAGCCATGGGCCAGGATATTATCTCATAAGTATTTCCCGGGGATTCCACGGCAGGATCTCCCTCGTTACCCTCTTGAGGGGAAAGGTTCAGTGATTTGGAATACTCTTCAAAAGGGTGCTAAGCTTATCAAGGAAGGTTTATTTTGGATTTGTAGACGGGGAACTGAAGCTCTCTTCTGGTCGGATTCTTGGGATGGATTCCCTCCACTTACTTCTCAGTTCCCCAACCTTCTTCCTTTGTGCCAAAGATTTCTCGAGGCTGGCTGGGCTAGGGTGAGTGACTTCAAGTCTGTTGCTTCTTTTGGTCAGTTGGAGGTAGCTCATTGGAAGGATCCCGCAGTGTGGCCAGATTTGGGACTTATGGAAGATAGTGCTGAGCTTCACAAGATTCTTCATAGTAGGAGTTGTAGTTCTCTTCTGGAAGAGGATATTCTTGCTTGGACTCATAATCCTAAGGGGGTTTACTCTGTTGCTTCTGGTTATCAAGTGTTATTGGCTCAGAAGCTAATTGGGGTAGAGGTTCACTGGTGGAAAAGGGTGTGGAATAAACTCTCGTGGCCTAAATGCAATTGCTTTGTTTGGACTTTGGCTTGGAATAGGTGTTTGACTTGGGATAACATTCGTAAACGGGGATTTCAAGGACCTTCAATTTGTGTTTTGTGTGGGGGAGCAGAAGAGGATTCTTCGCATTTGTTCTTCCAGTGCCCCTTTGTTGTGCAGCTTTGGCATTGGTGGTGGGAGGTATGGAAGCTTCCTTGTATTCATGCGTGCTCTTTGGTTGAATTCTGGGATAGTATGGGAAGACCTCCTTCTATGGCTTCCTTTTTGCAGGAAGTTTGGTTCGTGGGTCCTACCTTTCTGCTTTGGCAGATTTGGCTAGAGCGGAACCGCCAAATTTTTTGTGATCAGAAGTTGGTGGGTCAGCAAGTTTGGCTGCGTATGCTTGGAATGGTGCAGGAGTCAGTTTTAGCTAAATGTGATTTGGTTTTCCCCTTGGAGAGAGGTGATGATGAGTTGGTGGCCAGACTGGGTCTTCAAGAAATTCATTCTTCTTTTGTCAGTTCCAGGAACTGTAGGCATGGAAAAAAGAGGGTTCAACGGGTTGGAAGGTGGTTACTTCCTCCCAATAGTTTTTTAAAGATCAATACTGACGGTTCTTCTAGGGGCAATCCTGGGCCGGCTGGAATTGGTGGAGTTGGTAGGGACTCAGCTGGGTCGGTGATTTTTCTGTTCTCTATACATGAGGGGGTGAAGACTGTTAACTTCATGGAGGGTCTAGTAATTTTGCATGCTATTGAGAGGGCCCTTGCTTTGGGCTGGAGAAAAGTTATATGTGAAGCTGATTCACAGATTTTGATTAATCTCTTGAATGAGCAAAAGATATCTGATATTAATTGGCAGTTGGCTTCAGTGGTTCAGCGGATTCTTCAGGTTAGTTCTCGGTTGGAGGAGGCATCCTTTGTTCACATCCCAAGGGAGTGGAATCGAGTTGCCGATTGCTTGGCCAAATGGGCCTCTGAGCATGATAGTGGTTGGAAAGTTGAGGATTAGGATTAGGTTAACCTTGAGCTGCATTTGGATTTAGACCGGTTCTTGGAGGAGGATAGGAGGATACATGAGGATAGTTGATGTTGTTTATGCTGTGGGGTTTTCACCTTATTTTCTGGGGCTGGGTCCCTTAGTTATTATTGTAATGCTCTTTTTTGATTTCTAATAAAGTTTTTACCCCTTTGTTTTCCAAAAAAAAAAAAATGTCATTTGTAATGGGTTTTCATTTCGTAAAGAAATTGAGAAAAAAGGTCCTCAGCCATATAGGTAAACTCAATGTTTCTTCTTGTTTTGTACTTAGAAAAAAACTTGTAGGTCCAAGGCTCAAGGTCGGTCAACCATGCCTATCCCAAGCCTAAAACCCAAGCAAAGGGAAGGGAAAAGGCAGGCGGAGATTTCTAATTTCAAATAACGGGTATGCGTTACATAATAGGTACCCGTTTCTATTATACCCATTATTTCCCATATTAGGGAAAAACGTACTATTACTGTATCCCTGCAACTTCCAAGTCTGATTAGTATGGCGTGACAGTGACAATTTCTGCATTTTTTTACTTACAAGTGTTTTGTGGAATCTCTTAACAGGTCATATTCTATTCAGATTTTGAAAGGAATCAATCATTGAACAATTCTAAAGTGAAATCAAGTGCATGAGCTATTTTCAAGAGGAATAAAGAAAGAAGGTTTTTGTCTTTACATCTACCTTTTATTTCAAAATCTATGGAACAAAGGATCTACATCTAATTCTACTTAAAAAGTTCAAATAAGGACATCAATTATGAAATTGGATTAAGTATCAATTGTTATTTTATCAAGAGGGTTTGGTAATCATGGGATCAAATCAGTGTCAAAGAAAAAAACAAAGGAGGGTAATGACACCTCAAGAAATTGAACAAAATAGACAGAAGGAAGAAAAAAGGAAAAGAGATAGAAGAGCAAGGATTCAAGAGATGAAGAATATTGAAGTGTCTAGTTCCATGAGTATTGAAGAGAAAGACATTCAAGAGAGTATAAATGATGGGATGAATGTAGATGATGCAAATGTGGAAATGGTGAATTTAGAAGAAAATGTGTCTATAGAAACAAATGCATGTATGTCTTCAAACCCAACTTTCGAAGATATGGAAAATGCGACTATACAAACAAATCCAGGTATGTCTTCATAGCTATCTTTTAATGATATGGAAAACAGGACTATAGAAATAAATCTAGGTGTGTCTTTGGAGCCAACTTTCAATGATATAGAAAACATGACTATAGAAACAAATCCAGGTGTGTCTTCAGAGCCAACTTTCAATGATATGAAAAACACAACTATAGAAACAAATCCAGGTATGTCTTCAAACCCACCTATTGATGATATGAATGAGAATGATATCCCTTTTAGGAGTGAAAATGAAAATGTTTTATTTGAGATTGAAAGAAATGTGTTAGATAATCTTCCTGGTAAGATTTCTTGGAGTCAAATGAGAACTCATGCAAATAGATTATATAAAAAAAAAATTTATAGAAAAAGTCTTGGATTTCAATGTCAACTTATGATGCAATTGATGAAGATGTGGAAATTGCAAAAAGTAATAAAAAAGTTAGGCATCTTTGTAAAACCTAAAAAAAAAGATGAATCAATAAAACAAGTTTTATCTAGTGTTGCTAATGCTATTGATTCTATTGGTAAAAAGAGTCGATCTAAAGATAACAATGCAGCATGAAGAGCTATAACAACTGCTTTAGTCAATAAATCATCTTCTAATAAAAGAATGATAAGTAAGACAAGTGAAATTCTAAAGATAAATCCTAAAACTTTGAGAAGAGCAGCAAAGAGAAGAGAATATATTGAAAAAGATCCAATTAACCAATGTTGGAGTTTTAGTGGTAGACTCCCAAGGTATGATATGAAATTAAATAGTGATCAAATCTTTAATTGAAAAATATTGGCATGATAATACAAGGGTATCATCTAATGTTAAAGATGTTTTAAAATTACGAGTGGGGTCTAAAATTCGTGATACTCATCCAAAACATCTATTAGACATGACTCAAATTGAATTATATAGAAAATTCTTAGATGATTTAGTGTTAGAACCATTTAATATTACCATAAGCCAAAGATCTTTTGAGAAATGTAAACCTTGGTATGTAAAAATTAATAAACAATGAACCTCTTGTTGTTGTAAAACTCATGTGCAATTTTGTTATTATTATGATATTTTTTGATATATACATTCTACTTTGCATACTGACGAAATTATGCAAGAATGTGGTATTAATATTTCACCTCAAACAATTAAGGAGTTTGTAGCAGGTTTGTTTTGTGAAACATCTACTGGATACTTATTTTATTCAAAATCATGTATTTCTGGACAATGCAATAGATGTGGCAACTTTTCATTGTTAGGAGAATGTATGCATGAAAATATTTCACATGAATTTGGACAACAATTAGTGGATGCGAAAAGATTCAAGAATGTTGAATATTCTTTAAAGGATGGAAAAATTGGAAAGCGTTGTGAGTTAGTCACTGAAAAAATTTGTGTGCATGCATTCATCAAAGATTTTAAGGATAATATTGCATCCAAATATGCCAAACACTCCCAATATGCTCGGTGGCTTGATGGACAATTCCATTCATATAAAAACACCTTTCCAATTGGAACTATTCTATCAGTGGTTGACTTTGTAGAAAACTATACTCTTTCTCCACAAGAGGAAATTCAATCTCAGTATTATAATTTAGTGCAAGTGGCCATATTTGTTCATATTGTATACAGACATGCAGATGATAGTATAGAAGATAATAGAAAATTTTTGAGGGAGTATCATTTCTATTTGAGTGATAACCGGTTACACTCTTTAGAGTTTGTGCAATATTGTTTCACAAAATTTTATGAAAGTTTCAAAGAAAGAGGAATCCAGATGACACAACATTTCATATGGTTAGATAATTGTACAGGGCAATTCAAAAATGCAAGAATATTTTATTGGCTATGTAGGGCTCACAAAGAAATCAATATCAAACATATGTGGAGTTTTTTTGAAGCTAGACATGATAAAGAAGAACATGATGGAGCTGGAGCATGTGTGAAAAGAGCTCTTGCTAGAGAGCAACTAAAATTTGAGGATACAGCCAAATTTAGAGATGCACGTGCAATTATGGATTGGTGTAATGAAAAATTATCTACGGGATCAAGTCAGAACTCTACAATTCGACGATTCTTTTGGTTAGTTGAAGAAGAGAATATTCCTACTCGACTTGATTGTGAGACAATAACTGGATCAACAAAATGGCATTCATTTAAGAGTTCAAATGCAAGCACATGGACTATATGGACTAGGGAGCTTGCATGTTTTTGTCAATTTTGTATTACAGGTGATTGGGGAGCATGTGAAAATACAGAATGGGTTGAAGAATGGAAACAAAGATCATTGACACCTACAGAAACACAAGATCAACTTGAAACAACAATTGAAGATGATAATCAAATGTTTGCATCAGATGACTATGATCGTGTTTCAGACCTTGTACAAGAAGGTACTTTTGTCTTCAATTTTTTTATTGTCATTTTTTTGTACATCTATATATAATTAATTATATATGTATGCATGCACAAATTTATGTGATTTAGATACATGTCACACTTTATTGAATTACATAATTTTTTTGTAGGACATGTGTATGCTGTTATTGCACCTAAGGGCAATGAAGAGGAAACCGAGTATTGGTTGGCTCGATGTGTTGAGACAAAACAAAAGTTGTTACATCCTAGAGTAGATGATGATAACATGGAGTATCCAACAGGTTCTGTGGTTGTTGTTGGCACTTGGCTACAAAAATATCTAATAAGAAGGAATGGTTTGCCTGTATTTGAAGATTATGAAACACATAAGAAGATCATACACTACTCACATTTGGTTGTGGCAACAAATATAAAACTAGTTAGATATCAAGGCAAACCTTCTAATAAATAGTTATGGACACTTTCGATGGAAGAACATGAATCAATTATAGATGCATTACAAAAAATGAGGATGCAGATGGTACAATAAAATAAATTTCCAGGTATGTAAACCATACTCTTACATCCCCTTTACATTCTTTCATTCTCATTTTAGCTTCTATATTATTCCCCTTGTCTTAAATTTTGTATCGACTCATGTAAATATATAGTTAATTTACTTGTACATTTGAATATTACTTTTTGCAGGTGTACCCTAGACAAGCAGTCAAATTTGCATGATTGTCAATAGAAGTTTTCACCATACAAGTATGTGAGGTCAATTTTGTAGTCTTCGACTAAAAGTGAACGCAAATTAGGTAATTGTATATACTTACATTATGGCTTTCACATTCAACATGTTATCTAGAACTACATAATGCATCAATGTTTTGATTTTTTGGTATATATATAAATTCTTTCATTCTCATTTCAGCTTCTATATTATTCCCCTTGTCTTAAATTTTGTATTGACTCATGTAAATATATAGTTAATTTACTTGTACATTTGAACATTACTTTTTGCAGGTGTACCCTAGACAAGTAGTCAAATTTGCATGATTGTCAATAGAAGTTTTCACCATACAAGTATGTGAGGTCAATTTTGTAGTCTTCAACTAAAAGTGAACCCAAATTAGGTAATTACATATATATATACTCAAATATTTATCATCCATCCTCTAAAGACACCCACTTGTACATCCCCTTAATTCATCCTTTTAGCTCCCCTTAAGCCATCCTCTTACATCCCCTTAAGTCATCAAGTTTTATCTTATACTTTGTAAATTGACTAGTGTACATCTCTCCAAGTAAGCTATCCTCTTTTGTATCCCCTTAAGACATCCTCTTTTAGCTCCCCTTTTAATTAATCCTCTTATACATCCCCTAAAGCCATCCTCTTATGTATCCCCTTAAGACATCCTCTTAGCTCCCCTTAAGCCATCGTCTTACATCCTCTTTTGTGTTATTTAGTTACATATTGCATTAATATTTTGTGTTTTTGGTACATATTCTTTCATTCTCATTTACATTCATTATTTCTTGCAGGTGTATCCTACAAGTAGATTTTTCCATGATTGCCACTACAAGATTTCATCATAATGTAAATGGTAGATCAATTTTGTAGTCATGTCAAACTAATAACATGGACCTATAAGCTAATTGTATAGATATACTCATATGTTTAATAATGGACCTATTTTTTGTTTTGAGACTCTTTTTATGATCTATGCATTTAATTTTCATGGATTGAATATTATTTTATGATTGCTACAAATGTTATTAGTGTAGAGGTTCAATAAGTATATAGTTTGTATTTTTCCTATCATTTTTGTACCCACTTTAGCTATGTTTTGTGATGTGTTGATTTAGCATTTATTTTAAATATTATTTAAATGCACAAATGTTGAAAAGTAGTGTCATGATAGTTAAAGGGAAATAGTCCTAGGATAGTTTGCATATTTGAAACATGGTTTAATATCACCTCTATGAATGCCATGGTCCTCTTCTATATCCTTCAATCATTGTCTTGAATAGTCTAATGCTATCACTAATAAATATGGGACTGTGCTATCATATTACCTAGGTGTAGTCATTGGTGTTGTAGAACTTTATTTACAACTGCTAAGGTAATAATGAGGGTTATCATGCATAGGTAAGGTATTAAATAGTCATTATTTCAAACTAAATGACTACCATAAAGGTTATTCATTGTCATAGTAAATAGAAGATTATTGTCATGCATGAAGATTATTGCCATGTATCCAATCTAGACTGTCGTAAATCATTGAGATGTTCTCATAAGAGCAATTCAAATCTAAAAATCAGTCATAGTGAGGTTATATCATCTAAAGTCCATTGCAAAAATCCATATGACAATAATAAAACAAATTTAGGATAGTCATGAAACAAATAGGACAATCATGGTAGTCAAGAGGTTTTCACAGTGATTGATGATCAAGTATATCATTCTAAATGGTCATTTGCTAGAGTTAGATAGACATGTATTTATGGCAACAAGTGGCCTTCATGAAATTCATAAGTGGTCATCCAAACACCTATATGATTGTCATAACAATCCCTTTAATAGCCACTTTCCTTCATGACCAATCAAAGATGTTATTAAGAACTTGAAGATAATCCCTAATACCCACTCAATAGAACTACTAAGAGAATGGCCAATCAAACAAAGACAAAAATATACATATAGAAAAAGGAATCTCAAAAATCTAATAATTCCCTAGCACTAGAAACATTCTGAGTAATCATTATAAGCCCGATTAATGCACCAACATTTACAACCAATAAGGTATAAAAGAGAAGATCTTAAGAGAATGTATAAATACAAGAGTCCAGATAATATTCAAATGAATTTCCTTAGATAGTTTCTTCTTTAAAAGAGTTAGTTTCTCTACAAGAATTGAATGCTACTTCTTGAATAATTTCAAATTGTGATAAATTTTTTTGTAGCTTATATTGTGTGGATAAGATTTGAATTTCGTTCTAGTTTCTCTACAAGAATTGAATACTACTTCTTGAATAATTTCAAATTGTGATAATTTGTTTGTATCTTATATTGTGTGGATAAGATTCAAATGCATTTCCTTCTAGTTTCTTCTTTAAAAGAGTTAGTTTCTCTACAAGAATTGAATGCTACTTCTTGAATAATTTCAAATTGTGATAAACTTTTTTGTAGCTTATATTGTGTGGATAAGATTTGAATTTCCTTCTAGTTTCTTCTTTAAAAGAGTTAGTTTCTCTACAAGAATTGAATACTACTTGAATAATTTCAAATTGTGATAATTTTTTTTGTAGCTTATATTGTGTGGATAAGATTCAAATGAATTTCCTTAGATAGTTTCTTCTTTAAAAGAGTTAGTTTCTCTACAAGAATTGAATGCTGCATTTGAATCATGTTTTGAATGTTTTTTTAACGAAGATTTTGTTCAAGGACACTATCAAAGTGGGTCTAACATCCTTATCATTTGATCATGATTTTATAGGTTTATCCTAGGTAAATTACCTTGTTATAAAGTGCCCTAAATTTATCTATTAGATAATTGTAACACCATTTACCTATCTATTCCACTATGTAAATTAACTTAATTTAGGTTTGTGAGGCAGTTAATAGATTGTTCACTATTTCAAGAAGAACTATTGAACCATAATACATAATCACTTCTTAAAAATTAAAAAATGTAGTAGAGAGAAATCTTCTAACATGTCTCAATTAAATAATTTATAATCTAGAAGTGAACAATGAAGCATATTTAACATATTATCTAGAGCATACTAAACTACATTCAAGCATATATACTCAATAATATATACATGTAGATCTAGATCTAGATAAGTCCATGAAATAGTATAAAATATAGGTAGGACCCATGAAATGTGTACTTTAAAACATCTACTCATCATCAGCATATAAATAAATACAAATCACAGTTCATGAAATACTGAAATATATCTAGAAGTACATGTAATAGCAAGTTTGACATATATAGTCAAAGTCCTAGAACGACATATTAAAAAAATAATGTGCACATCATATAGTTCAGTCTATTAAATAAAACTCTATGTCAGGGATGATCATCACTCATGTTCAAATCTGAAAGATGCCTCTTTCTTCCTCATGAAATAGATGGATCTACCTCATGTTGTACACAAGAGAAAGAACTTGCAATCAGATTTAAATTTTTTTAAAATGACATATGAAATTAAATATATAAATGTAGGCTTTAAAGTGTGCATTTAAATTACCGTGCAATCATGCTCATGTAGTCCCACATTTTGTTGTGTAGGTGGTATAATTGTTTCATCTTCTTGACCAAAAGTTTGACCTGCTAATTGCTAGAATTTCAAATAAAGCAAGTTTGAAATAAGCTAGAATTTATTTAGCATATAAAGACCTAGAAATTACACATAGAAAATTTAGTAAAGTTTAGGACCTCAAAATGTGTAGATGGCTCATGAATTTGTCCCTGACTAGCAACCTGACCAATAGTCTCACTCCTATCATCCTGCACTTACATATATATGGGTGCATATATAAATTTATATAAACTCAAAAAAGAAACTTAGTACAAATTTAGTACAATTTTTTAAAACACACACCAGGGAATACTCAGGCATAATAGCTGATGATGGAGGATCAATGGAAGAAACACCTGAGCCATGTGGTCAATCAGACATGGGAACTGCCACATGACCTAAGCCTCACTGCAATAGTAGTGTTTCACATACATGTACATATAGTTATTTATTTATTTATACACTTGTTAATTTAAAATATAATTATGATAAGTTTCAAAAGAAAATCTAAACTAGAATTAGATACATATGGTTTTAGGGTTAAGATATATTGGTTTATCCCGGAAGGTGTGCCAATCTCTACAGCTGTCGATGCAAAACTCAATGTATCAAATCGTGATGTGGCCCTAGAGCGACTTGAGATCTGTACAACAAATAGTTCACAATTATATATTAATTCATTAAATTATTTATATAAATTTTGATCTACGTTCAAATTATGCACTTGAAATATTTAATAAAATGTGGTCAATGTACCTGTGTAGGATTATCATCCGAATATAGTAGATCCAAGTATGACTCCACTCCTGTTGTAGCTGCATCTGATGTGGATGTAGGAGCAGGACCATAACACGCTTGATTGCAATTTGTACACAAATGTGCCCCTGACATGCCTAAGGCTCTATGATGAGATGCATCGACTCCTCCATGATGCTCTCCACCACTGAATTCAGCTGCCATGTGGGCAGCTTGTTTAGTGAGATTGCCTGAGAGTCTACTCAATGCTCCTAATGTCGACAAAATTGCTTGCTACTAAATAGGTGTAGGAATCGTGGGCAAAACAGGAGCAACCATAAGAGCAGGAGGAACAGGTCGATTGGGGTCAACTCTTGCCCCTGGTTTGTGTTGTGGCATGCCACGACCAACACCCTGAAATTCTCTCATATCAAAATAATTAGGTTTTTGACCCAATTCAAACTCCACCCATAATTTTCTCAAAAAATATAGCAGCACCTCACAATTAGCATGTGGTGGGTGATCAAACACCATCCACCACTGATCCCAAAAATGTCTCGAAATCCCCTCATGCGTACACCACTTAATTGATATTCTTTTTTTTGTTGCAGCTATAGGTTGATTAGTTTTTGGGTGATGAAAAAATGGGGCTAATGTTTGTTTTGTAATGTGGAGGTCATGGATGTCTTTATATGAAAGACCATCCTTATAGAATTGCCTCCTCTCCTCCTGTCAAAGCTGAAATCTATTAGGTCTGCATCGATAGACCTAACAGAATCAATAATGGTTTGCATCAAAGATGCAAACTGAACCACATGAGGAGGCATCAAGTGAGGTTGATTATTAATCAAATTAATGTTCTCCTCAATTGCATTAATATTTTCATTAATGTTTTTCTGCAATTGGGCCTCATCAAATGGAGGGGGTGGGGGGTTTTGAGATGGATCACGGGGTGGGGGGTTTTCATAAAGAATGTCATCTATTAAAAATTCATCTAGACTCTAGTCATCCATTAGATGTCTCCTGCAAATTTCCAAATATGTAAATTCATATAAAAAACGTACAAATGTATAATTTCACAAATATATATACATATTGAAAACTTACAAACAAATATCTATAAATGATTTAGTTTAAAATATCCATGAATTTAGAGAGCAAGTAATACTTGAAAATTAAACATGCACAAGTTTATCATATAATATGATCAAATGATGATGCCTCATAGCAATGTCTCCTTAAATTAATCCAACATTTCCCTAAAATATTATATTCTCCTTCCTACTTCATTCCTCTTTAACCATTTTTTAGAGGGTTTCTGAACTATAGAATTGGTATTTATAGAAAAAATATGGAATAATTAGAAAAAATCTCACAAATTACCAAGAGAAAGTTATGCAAAAAATCACAAGATGAAGCTATGTCTAAATTTTTAGATCATTTTCACATAGTGGACAAGGTTGTAGGTTCTAGGTCCTAGTCATACACCAAGGTGTCACTCTACCTAACAACTTTGTCCTATCATCATTTTTCTCAAAATTATAATGGAAGTTACATTTTGACACCTTATATAGTCCAAATTTAAAAGTGCATGATAGCCCATGCCAAGTGTATTAGATTCCCATTTCTCTATTAATCAGGCTACTTCTAGCTTCTAAGTTAAGCTCAATTGTGACATATTTTACTATTTTGCGCCATCTTCTACTTTTTGTCTTGATTGGTTTAGATAGATAGAGAAGTTAAATTAGTAAAATTTATTCTAAACACACCCAAAAATTTATTAGTTAATGTTTATTTTGAGTCCATTTGTAGTGGTAACCATCTCCTACAAGTGCATGTAAACCCTTGTATTTATAGTTTACTTTTTCCTAATCCGGTTTCAATTTCTATTTCTATTGTCTTGTTTGTTTAACTATTGATTGATTATTTCCTCTGATCATTTATCACATTATTTGGACTTCTATTTTTGTATGAAAATATATAAAATAGGCCTCCCTCTCCCTATTCAAACATAGAAAAATTGTGAAGTTTCCACTTGATTGCTATTTTGGAGCCATCTTTCTTGAATAAGTGTAGGAATGTTAGTGTTTACTATATTTGCTGGTTTTAACTTCAATCTTCCTCTATTATACATTTTATCTTCCCTTTTCAAACCCACATTCCTTCTGGACTTACCTCTTTCTAAACCATTTCCTTTCCTCAATTTTTCATCAAGTATATTTCATATTATTTCTTTTCTTCTCCCATATTAGTCCTCTCTATATCCATATTATTCCCCTTTACTTTTTTTCATTGAGTCTTATTTTTCCATCTCCTAAATTCCCTCTTTCTCCTTCAAACCTTGGTTTAAACCTAGCTTTAGTTTTTCATACCAATGTCTCCTTAAATGAATTTCTAACATTTCCCTAAAATATATTATATTCTCCTTCCTGTACTTCAAATGTCCTCTTTAACCATTTTTAGAGGGTTTCTAAACTATAGAATTGGTATTTATAGATAAAATATGGAATAATTAGAAAAAAGATCTCACAAATTACCAAGAGGAAGTTATGCAAAAAATTACAAGATGAAGCTATGTCTAAATTTTTAGATCATTTTCACATAGTGGACAAGGTTGTAGGTTCTAGGTCCTAGTCATACACCAAGGTACTAGGAGAAGGCCATGTGACACCCAAGACCTATCACTCTACCTAACAACCTTGTCCTATCATCATTTTTCTCAAAATTATAATGGAAACATTTTGACACCTTATATAGTCCAAATTTAAAAGTGCATGATAGCCCATGCCAAGTGTATTATGTTCCCATTTCTCTATTAATCAAGCTACTTCTAGCTTCTAAGTTAAGCTAAATTGTGACATATTTTACTATTTTGCACCATCTTCTACTTTTTGTCTTGAATCCAGTTTCTAGATAGAGAAGTTATTAGTAAACTATTCTAAACACACCCAAAAATTTATTAGTTATTGTTTATTTTGAGTCCATTTGTAGTGGTAACCATCTCCTACAAGTGCATCTAAACCCTTGTATTTATAATTTAATTTTTCCTAATCTCGTGTCAATTTCTATTTCCATTGTCTTGTTTGTTTAACTATCATTGATTATTTCCTTTAATCATTTATCAAATTATTTGTCACAATTTAAAAGTGCATGATAGCCCATGCCAAGTGTATTCTTCCCATTTCTCTATTATCCTACTTCTAGCTTAGTTAAGCTCAATTGTGACATATTTTACTATTTTGCACCATCTTCTACTTTTTGTCTTGATTGGTTTCTAGATAGAGAAGTTATTAGTAAACTATTCTAAACACACCCAAAAATTTATTAGTTAATGTTTATTTTGAGTCCATTTGTAGTGGTAACCATCTCCTACAAGTGCATCTAAACCCTTGTATTTATAGTTTACTTTTTCCTAATCCGGTGTCAATTTCTATTTCCATTTTCTTGTTTGTTTAACTATCATTGGTTATTTCCTTTGATCATTTATCACAATTTAAAACTGCATGATAGCCCATGCCAAGTGTATTCTTCCCATTTCTCTATTATAATATTTCCAATCTCTTGTCAATGTAGGGTTTACCAGAGCAATAAGGCACATTAGAAACATAAAAATTTGCACTTTGGGGCATGGGCCAACAACCTCCTAGGTAGATAACCCCATGCAACTAGAGTAATATACAAGGGCTCATCACTAAAGATTAGACTAGGCTAGTAATGACATGATAGATGGGTATGCATGCAGATGAGTTAATAACTTTTGAAGAATGTATTTGTTTTCAATGTGGCTCATGGTAAGCTAACTCTTTGGAACTCAACATTTGATGAATGAAAACATGAAAGATCCACCTACAAGCCTATAGGAATCAAAAGTGGGATTTGATATTAGGAAAGTGAGATGAGAAATACAAGCATGGACAAATCATAGAATTCTACATAGCATAAGGTAATAACTACAAATAATGCTAGTAAGAATAATGATAATAGAAATGTGGATAATGAAAGTGGTTGCAATGGAATTAAAAGGAGGAAAAGAATGCTTAAACTAGAGAGAATCTAAATGATGGAGAACTGTGTAGTCAATGGGCATGGCATGGGATTCAAATGAAACTATGAGATCCTCAAAGCAATAACAGTTACATAGTGGTCATAAATGGAATACTAGTAAATGATGATGAAGATATATATAGTAAAGTATTTATAAGATATTTTTATTAGTAGTTTGCATTTTTAGGAGGATGGAAGAGTGGCTTGTTTGGAATTTCAAGTCAATTCAATGTAAAATTTTGTTTGGCCACAACAATTCAATTCATAAAGCTTCTTTTGAATGCTATTACATTCCTATTAGAGGTCATTGAAAAGTTGAATGCATTCGAATCATACTCACACAAAATTAAATCTTTATAATTTGGTTTTTTAGGGTTTATAGTTTAGGTTTTTAGGGTTTATAATTTGGTTTTTTAGGGTTTATAGTTTAGGTTTTTAGAGTTTGCAGTTCAACACGGTTTCAGCATTTATAATTTGGTTTTTTAGGGTTTATAGTTTAGGTTTTTAGGGTTTGCAGTACAACATGGTTTTAGGGTTTATAGTTTAAGTTTTTTAGGGTTTACAGTAACATGGTTTTAGGGTTTGCAATAACATAGTTTTAAGGTTTACAGGAATAGACAATCACAAAACTCTAATAACAAGTAAAACCCTAATAACAAATAAAACCCTAATTTTCATTTTAATCCTACAATCAGAAAAAAAATCTAAAACAAGCTTAAAATTAGTAGAGAACCAACCTGGAGGAGCTCAGTGGTGATGAGGTGGCGAGAGGAGGTGAGAGGGCAAAAAAATCTCTGGTGTTGTGCTTGTTTAGCCTTTAGCAACGCGTACCTGTTCTAAAGCTTCCGCTGTCACTGTCAGTTGGAGTGGTAGAAAATGAGCCCACAAGGCTCTTTTTTAAAAATATATAATTTTTTGAAAATGGGTACCCATTTAGTAATGGGTACCCATTTAGGTTCGGGTGCCCGTTCCTAAATGGGTACCCGTTTCTTTGAAAACGGGTACCCATTCCTGGCGGCATTTTTTTTGCCCGCGTGACTTCCCCTATATGTGGACTCAGTTTCTTGTTTTTGCCCCATAGTGTATGAGTATGCAAGACATGCCCATAGAGCTCGATGGTTGGACTTCCAATTCAAGTTATGCAAGGACACATTTTTGGTTGGTAATATTGTTTCAATCATTAAATTTGTAGAGAACTACAGTCTACAGCCACAGTGTGAGGTGTAATCACAATATTACAACTCCACACAGGTTTCTATATTTGTGCACATCGCATTCATTCATGCGAATGATAGTATAGAGGATGACAGAAAGATCATAAAGGAGTATAATTTCTATATTAGTGATGATAGCACGTATTCTACAGAGTTAATGCAAGGTTGCTTTCAGGTGTTCTATAATGATTTGGCTAGAAGGGGCATATCGTTCAGTCAGCATATCATATGGTTGAATAACTGTGCATCACAATTCAAGAACTCACAAAATTTCTATTGGCTAAGTAGGAGGCATAATTTTATAGGTATTCAATAGATGTGAAACTTTTGTGAGGCTAGACATGGAAAGGGGGAGCATGATGGTGCAAGAGCATGTATCAAAAGAGCCATAACACGAGAAGAGTTAAAGTATAAAGACAATGCAAAGTTGATAGATGCAAAATCGATTGTCGAGTGGTGTAAAGCTTCCATGGGTTTAGGTAATGAAGGTAAATCTTTAGTTCGTAGATTTTTTTGGTTGATAGATGATACTAATATTGCACCATATGAAGACTGTTGTACACTGACATGATCAAATGAGATGCACTCTTTCAGAAGCTCAATTGTAGGTTCATGGAGTATCCATACACAAAAGATGTCATGCTTTTGTTCTTCGTATACAATTCAAGTCTGGGATGAGTGCGAGTCAAAGGAGTGGGTTGACAAATGGCAGTTAAGTTATCTTAGCCCACTTGACACGTATCAACCCCCGACGGCACTAGAACTAACACAGATGGAATCATCAGTTGACTTTGACCAAATGTTAGATTTATTTCAACTAGGTAATATAGGGCATGTATATGCATCTAATTTCATCTAGTTCAACCAGGTAATGTCATCTTACTTTGTAGTGTTTTTGTAATGTTGACTAATTTTATCTAATTAGCTACACATATCAATGTAGGGCACATATATGTAGTTATTGTAGATGAAGATAATGAAGAGGGAATAGATTATTACTTATGTCATTGTGTTGAGGCCAAAAAGAAATTGGAGGGCCCTGTTACAGATGGAGAAAACATCGAATACCCTACAGGCTCAGTGGTTATTACTGGAACATGGCTTAGAAGGTACCCACGTAAGAGTGTTAATGTTTGGTTGTTTCAGGACTTTGACATGCATCAAAAGATTCTTCATTACTTGAACCTTGTCATGGCATCCAATGTTCATTTGATAAAGTATCAGGGTAGACCTTTGAACAAAATCTTGTGGAAGGTGCGCGAGTCTAACTATGAAGAAATACTTGACACAATAAAGAGTAGAGCAGACACGGATGGTTCGTTGGATTAATTTGTAAGTATTCACATTGATTTTGTAAAGTCATGTTACATTGAGTTGTAAGTATGCACATTAATTTGTAAGGTTTGTTTTTTTTTAATTTCCTATTGCATTTTTACACATACACATTTTTACATCATCGTATTATGCATTTTTGGTGTCCTGCTCCTGATGCAACCAAATTGATAGTTACAACGCATCCAGATGGATACGTTTAGGCTAGGTATTGTTCTATTTTTCACCCAAACATGTGAAAATAGTCTGAACTACATTGTACCGATGATATCCCTGAAGAGTCCAAAGTGTAAAATGGTAGCAATCTTTGATGAGATGTTACTCGAAAACTGTGACACTTAGAAACATTCCGTTTGAGGAAACGCGATCACGTAGAGTGCCTCTACAATAACCTCTCTCAATTTTTTATATCTCTAAGGCATTTGTCCGTGGTGAAAGGTTTTCTGCTACCCAAAAAATTGTCAGAAGGAGGCAATGTAAACTTGCAAAGGGGTTTAACTTTTGTCCTGCTCCTAATGCGACCAAACTGACTATTCCAACACATCTAGATAGGTACATTTATGCTAGGTATGGTCCTATTTTTTACCCAAACATGTCAAAACAGTTTGAGCTACATTGTACCGACGATATCCCTAAAGAGTCCAAAGTGCAAAAAGGTAGCAATCTTTGATGAGATGTTAATCAAAAATTGTGTCACTTAGAAACATTCTGTCTAAGGCAATGCGATCACGTCGAGTGCCTCTACAATAAACTCTCTTGGTTTTTATATCTCTGAGGCATTTGTTCGTGGTGAAAGATTTTTTGCTGCCCTAAAAATCGTCAGAAGGAGGTAGTGTAAAGTTGCAAAGGGGTGTAACTTTTGTCTTGCTCCTAATGCGACCAAACTGACTATTCCAACACATCCGGATGGGTACATTTATGTTATTCATTATCCTATTTTTCACCCAAACATGTCGAAACAGTCTGAGCTACATTGTACCAACGATATCCCTAAAGAGTCCAAAGTGCAAAAAGGTAGCAATCTTTGACGAGATGTTACTCAAAAACTGTGTCACTCAGAAACATTCTATCTGAGGAAATACGATCACATAGCGTACCTCTACAATAATCTCTCTTAGTTTTTTATATCTCTGAGGTGTTTACTTGTGGTAAAATGTTTTCTGCTGCCCCAAAAATCGTCAGAAGGATGTAGTGTAAAGTTGCAAAGGGGTGTAACAATCATCCTACTCCTGATGTGACCAAACTGACTATTCCAACACATCCGGATGGGTACATTTACACTAGGCATGACCCTATTTTTCACCCAAACATGTCGAAACAATCTAAGCTACATTATATCGACAATATCTCTGAAGAGTCCAAAGTGCAAAAAGGCAGCAATCTTTGACAAGATGTTACTCAAAAATTGTGTCACTTAGAAACATTATTTCTAAGGCAACGTGATCATGTAGAGTGCCTCTAAAATAACCTCTCTTGGTTTTTTATATC
Source organism: Cunninghamia lanceolata (assembly GCA_027924645.1). Lineage (NCBI taxonomy): Eukaryota > Viridiplantae > Streptophyta > Pinopsida > Cupressales > Cupressaceae > Cunninghamia > Cunninghamia lanceolata. The sequence continues at coordinate 10,887,065 of BSBN01000241.1, read as the reverse complement.
TCTGAGGCATTTGCCCTTGGTGAAAGATTTTATGCTGCCCCAAAAATCGTCAGAAGGAGGCAGTGTAAAGTTGCAAAGGGGTGTAACTTTCATCCTACCTGTAATGCAACCAAACTGACTGTTCTAACGCATCCGTATGGGTACATTTATGCTAGGCATGGTCCTATTTTTTACCTAAACATGTCAAAACAGTTTGAGCTACATTGTACCGATGATATCCTTGAAGAGTCCAAAGTGCAAAAAGGTAGCAATCTTTGACGAGATGTTACTAAAAAACCATGTCACTTAGAAACATTCCATCTAAGATAACATGATCATGTAGAGTGCCTCTACAATAACCTCTCTTAGTTTTTTATATCTCTGAGGTGTTTGCTCATGGTGAAAGGTTTTCTGTTGCCCCAAAAATTGTCAGAAGGAGGTAGTGTAAAGTTGCAAAGGGGTGTAACATTCATCCTGCTCCTGATGTGACCAAAATGACTATTCCAACATGTTCGTATGGGTACATTTACACTAGGCATGGTCCTATTTTTCACCCAAACATGTCGAAATAGTCTAAGCTACATTGTACCGACAATATCCCTGAAGAGTCCAAAGTGCAAAAAGGCAACAATCTTTGACAAGACGTTACTCAAAAACTATGTCACTTAGAAACATTTTGTCTAAGGCAATGTGATCATGTAGAGTTCCTCTACAATAACCTCTCTCAGTTTTTTATATCTCTGAGGTGTTTGCCTGTGGTGAGAGGTTTTCTGCTACGCCAAAAATTGTCAGAAGGAGGTAGTGTAAATTTGCAAAGGGGTGTAAATTTCATCTTGCTCCTGATGCGACCAAATTGACTATTCCAATGCATCCAAATGGGTACATTTACGCTAGGAATGGTCCTATTTTTCACCCAAACATATCGAAACAGTCCGAGCTACATTGTACTGACGATATCCCTGAAGAGTCCAAAGTGCAAAAAGGTAGCAATCTTTGACGAGATGTTACTCGAAAACCATGTCACTTAGAAACATTTCATCTGAGATAATGAGATCATGTAGAGTGCCTCTACAATAACCTCTCTCAGTTTTTTATATCTCTGAGGTGTTTGCCCGTGGTGAAAGGTTTTCTGCTGCCCCAAAAATCGTCAGAAGGAGGCAGTGTAAAATTGCAAAGCATTGCTAAGAAATCCTCAATACTCAAACACTTGAATGAACTAAATCAACTTCTTCTTAGGTGCAAATGTAAGGGTACACAAGGGGAAAATGGTGCCTAGATGACTTAGTGCATTTCTATGACTTCATTCACATGTTTAAATGTTTGAGAAACTCTCCTTTACTAAGCGCTTGTCCTCATGTCAATGTTAAGCTTTATACCTCCTAGGTGCTTAATTAGGTGATGTCATTAGATACAACTTACCCTTAGGTGCCAATGTAGCTTCTTCAATCCATCACACTTCTAAGTGCTCAAATTTGAGGTCTTCGACTTGTATCTTATTCCTAGGCACAATTGGATGATCTTCCTAGATCTAGGTGCTCATGATGGTGGGAAATTATATGAAGGGACACCTAAGTCCAATTTGACTTTGTATTTGATATTTTATGACTCCAATTGACTAGGAATGTCTCAATTTCTAAAGTGTTGACTTAATAATGTAATTTTAAGGTCTTTTCCTCCTAGGCACCAATTAATGAGTTCACTAGATGCAATTTCTCCTTAGGAGCCAAAACTGGATAGTAGAGACAAGAGGAGGCGCCTAGCATCAATTTAGGCTCTATTCATTATTTGTAAGACCTTGAATGATTAAACATGCTTGAAGTAAGCCTTTCTCTCTTGGAACTTACTCAATGATATAGATTTGTGATAATTTATCTAAGGTGCCAATCTAGATCTATATGGAGGTGAAAGAGTGCCCAACATCATGAAGCTTTATACTTGGCATTTTTTATGCTTTAAATAATTATGAAGGTCTTAGAATGACTTTTCCCCTCTAGGCGACTACTCTTAGATGTCCTTGGATGCAATTTCATTCAAGGCACTCATGGAGGTATTGAATGACAAGCAAAGGTGCCTTAGCTTACTTAGCCCATTTATTTGGATTTTGATGATCTTGACTCTTAAATACCATCTAGTTTCATGCTCTTAAGCTCTCCTCTTACAAGGTGCCATATTGAATGGATTTAAACTCTCTTGTTATGCTTAGGCACCAATTCAAGGTCATTCTGAAGGCAAAGATTGCCTAGAATCCATTTGACTAAGCTTTTAACATTTCAACAAGTTTAAACAATGGGAGAGATCTCATCAAGAAGTCCACTCAAAGGATTGTTTCATGTCAACTCTTCCTAGGCACCAATGTGTGATTAGATGACAAGGAAAGTGTGCCTAAACTCCAAACATTCAATCAATCTTCATATACATACTTCTCTCCTTCAAGGTGCTCAAAGTGGTTAACTCATTCTTCAATTCCTTATTCTAGTTGGTTCTAACACCTTTAGGTGCTATCATTCACCAATTCAAACCTTCAAACACTTTTAAGGTGCTCAAAGTGATGTCCATCACCAATCCACTCCTTAGGTGCTCAAATTTGATTGTAGAAGCAAGAAATTGTGCCTAAGGTTTATGTTGCTCAAGACCTCCTTTGAAAGGTGCCTTAGATGATGATCAAGGTGTGAAAATGCACCTTACTTGAATTTGGATTATTCCTTGATATTTTAAGGCTTTTAACACTTGTTTGTACCCTTGTATGACTACATCACCCTTAGGTGCTCATTTTGAGGTGTTATTCATCTACTATGTTTCCAAGGCACCAAAATTGGTGATATGAAGTATGAAGGGCGCCTAAACTCATAATGTGTTTTCCTTGTCAAATTTTCAATGCTTAAGGTCATTTGTATCAATTCCATTTAAGGTGCCATAACTTGGGATGATCAAAGGTTTGTTTTCTTCTCTAGGCATACTTTGAGGTCTTAATCTTAGGCGTTAATTTGAGTCTGCAGAGGTGGGAAAGCGCGCCTAACTCCCTAGAGCAATTTTGCACCTAGAAGTGTAAGTCCCAGAGGATAAGGTATATTGAATATACTTTAAATATTTTTCAATATACCTTCCAGGATGTTTGAGATAGGTCTTGAATCCATTGGATTTAACATGTAGATTATAGAATTTGGAGGATCCACCAGATTTCAGACTTAGTCAATTTTTAGTGTTTCAGGATATCAGGCTACCAAACTTAGTCATTTTCAGGATCTCAGACATAAAGAATAACATGATGATTCATATTTTTGTATTGCATATAGTTGACATTGTATGCTACTCATAAAGAATATTAATATTTTCTATTCAACATGATGATTCATTTTTTTTTTAAATACAACTTTTATCTTTTAGTTCCAAAATGAGGTTTAGGTGATACTTGAATAACAATAGCTAGCTTATTGGATCAACAAACATCCTATGTAATACAATTGACTTTAAATATTTGAAGTAGCCATCTACAAATATCCATTCAAACATGGATTTATATTGCAAGTATAGACGCCATCAATAAAAAAGATTTGTATTAACCAAATATCCATATAGGCATACATCAATATATGTCAATATAAGTATAACATATATAAAAAATAGCCATATAGGCTTACAAGAATGCCATATAGGCATACAATGTCAACTATATGCAATACAAAATATATGTCCACAAATGCCATATAGGCATACAACAAAGGAACATGATAAAAAGTCATTCCCCTCTGGCTGGTGAAGAGAATAGATCACAGATAGCCTTTGATCTTCTAGGGGATGGAGACGCACATGTGGGTGGTCTACTACAAACCTAAGGGCTGTGTTGGAACTAGAGATCTCCAGTCAATTTTTCCAAAAATACTTACCTTATATGCACTTCAAGATTAGTTCACCCAACTAAATGCAAAATATTTGGAATAGTTAGGAATGCATGTGTAAGATTGCTAGTTTAATTCCAATGTAGGGGTAAATATTGTCAAGCGATGTACATGAAAAATCATCTTTGGTATATGCTTTCTTGCTATTAATTTTTTGGATCTCAGTCGATGTGTGTCATACAACTCATGAAATATATAAAATTGAAGTATTATGCCTATTAGCTAGTTATACAGCAACTCTCTGTAGCTCTCGAGATAATTGAAAATAATATCTTCAAGGAATAGTTATCATTGGTTTATGATTGCATTACATACACTGGAAACATTATTGGCTTTAATCCTGCTAGCTATCGAGATTTTTATCTCCATATGGATTTTCCTATATAAGGCTATGTATATGGAAAGATAGCAGCAAACCCTAAAATCTGTAGGAGTCTTCTATATCAGAGTGATGGTTTTGTTGTCTCTTCGATAAATAAAAAAGGAAGGATTTGATAAATAGAATATATAATACATTATTTGAATCATTAAAAGGAGTATTATCATTATAAGAATGAATATATGAGTAATGTGTGAGGCCTTCAAACTTGAGGATATGAATGGGGCAGCTCCACGGATTGGTATTACATATCAAGCATTCGTCCTTCTTGCACTGGTTCTCTTGCACAGTACCTAGACATGATGGAATGTAAAGAATTCACATTGTTCATTAAAAGCAATCAGTGATCATCAAGAATCTCATCATTGCAACACAACCAATTCATTATTAGTTTCAGACAAGCAGGCATTATTTTGTGTGAGCATCATAAGTCTTTGGTTGCCAGTGATCAACTATTTCCTTGTGATCATTGAAGACTACCCATTGCAGTGATCATTCCTAGCAGCATCGTAAGTAGCCTGTAGAAGATATGATTCAGTTTTACAAGCCAATGGCATAGTATTGATTACTAATTGAATGGGACATTACATATTTTGAAGCTGCAGTCAAATACCAGAAGAGTGATATGAAATTTGTATGAAGATCACTTCCATTTTGGACAGAGGCGCCATCCACTGGTGGTCGTAGAAATCAAGGGATTGAATCACCACCATTACACAGTCATGTCATAGTAGAGTCTGATAAATCAGTAGAATAAATGTATGTTGACTATCAATAATCCTCAATTGTCCTGAGAGACCGTAACAACATTAGCCCTGTATTGTTTTATGCATTAGATCATCATGGGAGACTTGTTTGCAGTGGGCACTCAGTCTGATCAGATGTATTCTAATTCATTTTTGACAGCTGATGGTAATTTCCATAAAATGTTTCATGTTTCCATTCTTGATGATAACATTTTTCTAATTATTGTGGCTATTTGTTCTCCACTCCAATCCTTGCAAGTACCATGCTTCAATTTCAGCCGGGCTTTGGAGACATGTCCATGGGTACAACAAGTTGAATAATTCATACAATAGATGTACAAGGTGTCAGGAGTTGGGCAATTCCAACCCCTGGGAGAAATGAATCAAAGTCTCTATGGATAAAGACAACACCACATCAATTCACTGGTAGGAAAAACTATCACGTTCATGAGTGGACAAACAGGTGGTATCGTGGGTGGTATTAACTTGCGCTAGGTAATTCTTCATATGAATTTATAAATTGTGGAACACATTTGGCTGGAAACAATCAACATATGATGAATGCCACTACAACATTATATAATTTAGGACATTATTGAAATGCTTCAGAATACAGTAAGCTGCAAGCTTCCTCTCACCAGAATGTCACTCAGCGGCATCGACAATATCCTATGCAATCTTCAAAGGTCAATCAAATGTCTCCATTACCTAGTGATAGTTATACAATGAATGTATCTGATCTTATGGGTTCTGAAAACTTCTATGGTGCAACATCATCTGGTACACTTCTTGCAACAAAAAATTTGAAGGGTAACACTTCAGAATTAGTATCAAGAAAATTGATTCCTGCTCCAGGATTACCTACGCATTGACGTCAACAAACACACACCAGTTAATAAGGATGACAATTAACTGTAAAAGGAAAGCATGAACGAAAAAATCAACCTGAATTAACAGTCTTTGGGCAGAAACAGGAAGATACTGAAACACATTACTTTGGCTGCACTATTCTCCATGGTGGTGCAAAGTATCGAGCAAATGGAAGAGGTTTTGTCATCCAGCATATCAAATTTATAGAGAATCACAGGCTTTACTCTCGGAGCCATTTTGTTAAAGCATTGAAAGTGGTAGTTCTATTGGTCGTCAACTTGGCATATGGTTTTGATGAGAAGGGTGTATTTGCCTACATCCTTCTCAATTTCAGTAGTTGGTTTCTCTAGGTACGCTTAACACACTACTAATTATATTAAAGCATAAAAGAAACCCTAATATTTCTAGCTCTAGAAACCCTAAAACTCAAAGCACTACATGCCAAATGAACATATAGAGAATGCCAATCATGTAAGATAGAAAAGGAGCATGGAAAATCCGATAGTGAAGAATTCAACGTGTACACATATAATTGCACACCTAAATCTTCTTTCAATACACTGAAAAGAATGAAGAGAGAATCTGAATCATAGCTTTTTGTGCTATGGATGGCATAAAGGAAAACGTTCAAAATGCTGGTGACATTCTTTGCCATGCAGCGATTTCGTCAAATTTTTTTTCCCACGATAAGAACATTGCTTTTCTCCAGCTCCATATTGTAGTCACTACAAAACTATTTGTGGGGTGACTTCTGTAGCAAGTGTGTGATTGCTATGGAATAGCTGCTATAGCAATAACATGACGGCTACAAAATGATTGTTGCAATAATTATGTGATTACTGCAGAATGACTTTACCCTTAGTCATCTTTATCTAATTTTCCATTGCCTAAATCTATTTGTAGACATCCTTGTTATGGCGTGCTCACTTTGTGACCGAATGATCAAAGAGAAGTCATTTTATTCCCTAAAACTACTAAGTTTTTGAGTGATGCAATATAGCTACTTTGTCCAAGGATACTCCTGCATACAGTCCTATAACCCATATCAATAATTCATTAACTTTATCAAATCTTCCTAAAAAGTCACTAAATCATTTAGACTTGGAATCATAAGACTGAAGTATCTTGTATAAATATGGACTTTGAGATTAAAAATTAGTCAACATTTCATGAGGAAGATGGGAGCATTACTTCTGATGGTGATGGAGATGCATTAGTGAAAAAGATACAACAAATGGGACCACTAAAAAAGAGGACCTATACAGAGATACCACCATCAACTCATTATTGTGTATGGAGGGAGAATTTGAGGTTTGTGCATGAGATGCATCTATTGGATAAAGATTATTTTTAGTTTCTATTGAGACTCATGGAAACCAATATTGACTTGATAGATAAATGAATTATACAAAACAACTAGTGAACGGACAGCATGGCACAAGAACAGTTCTTGTGACATGATATTCAAGATGAATTTGCAAAATTAAATACAATTTTGGCCACAAAATTTTTATTCAGTATTAAGCCAAAAGGTAAAAATCAAATTCGTAAAAAATTATAAATTGCAAATAGAGAATCCAAATCATTGTTTGGATTAATATTCCAACCATCATATTTAATTTTATTTGCATATGCTTAGAGGTGAATTTTCTTTCGGAAAATTTAACCTGATACAAGGAAAGATTTTTGATACTTTTATCCTGAAATAAGATATCGAATGGATTAATTCAATAGGTAATTATTTTACCTAAAAAAATATTTTTTGAGGAAGTAACATACAATGGTCAGGGGACATTTTTCACCGAGTGAATGAAGAAGGAGAAATCATTTTTATCCAAATGAATATTGTTGTCCAATGTAAGTGAAAAAATATGTGGGTAAATATAAAGAAATGAAGTAAAGACTAATAGGATTAAAATATTTTATTATCAAACATGATGAAGATTAATTTAAATATTTAATCTGGCAAAAGCAACCAATTAAATATTTTATTTTGCCCAGAAAGAATTGAATAGTCATGCCAAATTCTTTTTGAAATTATTGGAGCCCTAAAAAGGGATATCAACGAGATTTATTATAAAATATTTGGGTATACAAAGTGACAATTAGTTAAGATAAAATGAAATCACGGTGATAAAAACCCTACATATAAGTCATTGAGAAAATATGCAACGAAAACAAGGAAAAGATACCTCACAACATAGGTCCTAAGGTTCTCATCAATGCAAATCATATGTTTTATATAGTTTATCTGATGATTAATTTGTTTTCTTTACAGGATCATGGTTATATTCAATGCAATGAAGTGGCTCTCAACCAGGAAGATTAATATTTTATTCCAGCCTCAAATGATCATTAAATGTTTCAAACCAAGTTATTTAATTTATGTAATAAAATATGTCGTTTCTCATCATTAGGTTTAATCAGTTATCAACCGTCACAAATTTTGTAACGGGTCTGAAGCTTGTTGCCTCTCTTTATAAGAGATGACCATGACCTGAAGAAAGGGATTAGATGGAAGATAGATGGAGAGATAACTTTAGGTTTGAGAATATTTTTTGGGATTTGAGTCAGAATATCATATACAAGGGAATAAAGTATCTATTTTTCATCTCAATTATGTTGCACGCAATATCCTAAAGCAGTCAAGAGGAGGATTTCAGATTCAAATAATTCATGATGGTATCAATTGTTTGTTGATTTATTTTAGTTATTTGATTGTCTCCATTTTAGTATTTCATGGTTATTCAATTTGATATATCAATCATATATTCATTTTGTCAGAACACAATTGTTGTATCTGTGTGATTACATTAACTGGTTTCTTTTGAAAAGAATTAAATCCTTTTGATTAATCACAGTAATCTAGAAATGCTATTTGGATTTATAAGTAGAATCATTTAACTAGAATTGTTACTTTGTCTCCAAAGTTCATGCAATCTAATTTTTCTGCATAATTTTAATCGGTTCCTTGAAGAAAGGATTAAACCCCCTTTGAATATTTTGAATTAAATTTGATTCTATCCTTTGGATAATTAAGAATGGATTAATGATTGTTTCCTTGCATGGTTACAGAAGTTGTAAACCATTTCTCTGTGCCAAACAATTCAAATTATTGTTGAGCATAAGTTGTCTATTTTCTAAATCTCTTTTGACTCCGTTACCCAATGAGACACTAGTCTGAAAAATTCATTGCATTTATTCATTAGTTAATCTTCAATTTCCTTTAAACATTACAAATTATTTGCTTTGTAGAAGTAGTTAACAATTTCTCATTTATTTCATATTTTATGCCACTGTGAGTAGATAAGTTACATTTGTTAAAATTGCATATTCATTTGATCTGTTTTATTAATTAAAGGTTCACCCACCTAGGTTTAATAGAGCCTGAAGCGTAGGGAGTAATCAATTATTAAGGTCAACTCCATTAGTTGGTTCAAAAACATTGTAGATTTGATCACAGAAGCCTGGCATCCTCTTAGAATCTACAACCCGCATTTTTGAGACCCAATAGACTGCTCCTCCTATTTAGTTCTTCATGCATCTTTAGCTGTTACAATAAAAAGTATAGACATTAATATATATAAATTACATGTTATAAAAAATGAAACATTTAACAAAATAATCACTTACCGCTACCATATAATCTATCTCCTCACTTGCCTCAGCAGTAGGAATAGGTCGTGGTGATGTCATGTCCTATAGAAACCATCCAGATAGAAATTAAACTTCAAATCAATAATCTTTTGATTTTTCAAAAATAAACAACTATAACAATGAATGTAAATTGAAATTTACTAATCTGCGTCATACCCCTGTCAATGCTATGGAGCTATGAATCGCAGAGGTAACACCATGCTCCATTGCCCTATGAACATCGGGAGGTGTCTCCACAGCCTGCATCATCTAGAAATAAAATAACATTATTCAATTACGAAAACTATAATAGTGATGCAAATCATGGCTCCTAACATACACACACGTTCATCTAAACATGAGAGTACACACAATAAAGCACACAAGTCACATACAAAAATCTATTACGTATAATTCATTCATGAAACTATTTATTTTATTACCTCCATGAAGCTTTGAAGTCCACCACCACTGGCAGGTGTTGACGTGAAATCTCCAATGTTAACCTATTAACCATCCAAAATTAGATATTAGAATACCTTTCATATAACGATGCTATTCACATGTAATATTTATAATTGTTTACTAGTTCCATACCCCGACAGTAGATGATCTAGTGTAATATGTAGGTGGAGAACCACTGAAAACTATATCAACACTATGACCCTAAAATTTCATTAAAATCATCAAACTAGATTAGTTAATCTTGCATTTTAAAAATGAAATTTAATAAATTCAATTCAATAAACTTGCTAATATTTACCTGAGTATCAAGGCTAAAAGTCTCACTCAGGAGGGTATCTGTCATCACCATCTGCTCAGCTACAGATGTAGCCTATGCACATGCATCCTGACTATCCATGGAGTCATAACCATAGGCTGACCTACAAGTTTGACAAGGATGGGGTGGGACCCTACTCGCACTATCTCCCAACCCACTCTGTGCTGCAAGACTGGCATGCTCTATGATGCTCTGGGTCAAGGCACTAATGGACTGAAGTGTATCGACCTCAACACTCTCCTTCACAATGGAAGGGATAGAAACATGTTCATGGGCTGGTCTTGATTACTCGTCTCACTGCTCGATGTGGGTCAACACGTGCCCCTGGTCTATCTTGTGCTGACTCCCCACCTCTACCCTAGAAGTCCCGTATATCAAAATAGTTTGGTACTTTATTAAGGACAAACTTGCAGTAGAGTTTCCTCAAAAAGTATTGCGGGACCTCATTATTATTACATGGAGGATGGTCAAAAACCATCCACCACCTCTACCTAAAATTGTCCCTTATTGCTTGGTTGTTGTACCAATGGATAGGGAACCTCTTGCATGTAATGGGTGGAGGTTGATTTGTTTGTGGGTTTGTGAAAATTGAACACAAGTCTAATTTTGTAATTTATAATTTTTTCACATCTTGGTATGACAGCTTATCTGCATAATAGTCTCTAAACTCTCTCCTCTTATCTGTCCAACTAGATATTTGTTTGTTAATTGAATCTACATTTGATAAGATAGATTCAAGAGATTCAGCAAGCGTGGACCTATGCAAGGTTGAAGTGGAAGGATCTTTCAACCTTGCAATTATATCTTCAATTTCTTTTTTGTTATTTTCAATTTGTCCCATTATATTTTCTTGTGTTCCAGGGACATGTTGAGGAATGGATGGAGGATGTTGTTGTTCCACAGGATTTTGTGGATTTTGAGGAGGAGGAGGAGGAGGTACATTAACATTTCCTGACAATTAACAAAATTTACATCAAAAATCAACCCAAACCTACCTATTTAGAAACAAATTCAAACAAGAAAACAAATAAAACTCACTGCTTTGGCATGCTCGACGTCATGGCGGCATTTTGGCGATGAATTGCAAAGATTTTTGTGTTGAATTGAGTTTTCCAAAATGCGAGCGTGCTTCGTAGGGTTTGCAGGCCGCGGATATATAGGAGAAAAAAAATGAAATGAAGTGAAAAGCTTTTTTTATTTATTTATAAGCAATAATAATGCGCTTGCGTTATGCATTATTTTTTTTTTAAAATGTGGCCACTTTTTGGCCCCCCATCTTTTTGCACTTACCCTATATATATATATAAAATCACTTGATCATGATCATGGTTTATTTGTGTTGATCATTATTATAAAGGTGGGGCACCCTAGGGCACATGATATGGATTATCACGGCCCAAAGAATGTGGTTTTGCAAGTGGAGGAAGATGGAGTTGTGAATATCGAAGATGAAGTTAATGATCCTATGGAAGAAGATGATCATGTGCCAGAAAACACAGTTGAAGATGATGGTACAAATACATTGATCCATGACACATTTAGTGGTGCAGCTGATCATGATGATTGAGATGACTTTGATGATGTTCATGATCTACCTATACTTGAGAAGGCATACGATCCTCATTATGAAGGTTCCCAAATAACTCTTCTCTCTGTTGTATTGTTGCTGGTGAACATGAAGGTTATGAATGGTTTATCCAACATAGCAATCTCACGGATGTTAAGGTATGTCATATATGTCATCTTTTTTCATCTATTTTTGTTGTTAGTTCATCACTAGTAAATAAAGGATGAAATATGTACCATTAATATTCTTTATATTAACAAATTATTTTTTTGTTGTAGATTGATAGGTGAATTTTTGTTACCACCATCAAATATTTTACCTTGCTCATACCAAGATTTATCTGCCATTATGAAAGATATTGGAATAGAGTATCAAGCAATAGATGCATGTCCCAATGATCATATTATATATCATAAACAACATGAATTTGCAACAGAATGCCTAGAATGTCATATCAATAGATATCGAATAGATCAACTAACAAAAAAGGTGCCTCTCAAGGTTCTTCATTATATTCCCATTATTCCATGTATGCAATGATTATTTAGGTGCGAAAGCTTAGCACAACTTATGGATTACCATGCACGGAATAGAAGTGGAGATGACATTCTTCAAATGCCTATGGATGGTTCTACATTTAGGGACATGGAGGAAAAATGGTTACACTTTAAAGAAGAACCTCGTAATCTCAAGCTTTCATTGGCAGCGGACGGTGTCAATCCATTTAGGGAGCTAAGATCTATTTACTTGGTGTGGCCTGTTTTTGTTATCAATAATAACATTCCTCCATGGATGTCAATATAGAGGAAGCACATAATGTTGGCAATGATTGTTCCAGGTATTTGTTTACATCAATTTTCTTTAACTTAGTAACATCTCATTTGTCTTATTTGTTTCATAATGACATATTTTTTTCATTTAATAGTCATGTACATTAATTTATATATATTGCAGTAAAATGGTTATAATAATTATGTAATGTTTATGTTCATTCAACTAGGTAAGTACCAAGTTAAAGATATGAATGTATATATCGAGCCTCTTATCGACGAGTTACTAAAGTTATGGAATGGCGTCACTATGTATGATGTCTCTAGACCAATAGGACAAAGACAATTTCAATTCTATGCAATGCTTGTATGGACAATTCATGATGCCCTAGGGCTAACACATTTTTGTGGTATGTTATAATGTTTGACTGCACTTTAATGACATTTAATTTTATGAAGTAGATATCATGCATGTTTTTTAAATAATCTATTCATTATACATAATTATAAAAATTGACATATTTAATCCAATTATATATGATCTTGCAGGTCTTCAGACAAAGGGAAAATTTGCATGTCTAGTTTGTGGTCTAAAGATGAAATCTCGTCGTTCAACAAGTTTAAGAAAGTAGGTGTTTGATGAGTATAGGCACTTCCTCCACAGAAATCATAAGTATCGAACTACTGAAAAACATCTTTTCAATGGGAAAGAAGAGATTACATCAAAACCACGAAGAATGACACCTCACCTATGGAAGTTGGAATATAATAGAATTAATCGTCAAGGTTATACATCATATCAAATTGTTTATCTATCATATATGATATGTTTGGAATTTATATTTTTATATTGTGTTTTGTTTACTCATGCTATAATTAACAATGATTGTCGTTGTTAATTTGTTTGACTTATATGCTTCATGAAGGTCATCAAGGCATTAATGGCTGACTTCCATAGGGACTGAAAAGTTATCCCAGACAATTTAGTAGGTTGCCCTACTATGAGAAGCTACAAATTGTGCATTTGTTTGATACAATACATATCAGAAAGAATATAACAAAAATGTTATGGAAAATATTAGATGGAGGGCATGACAAAGAAAAAATTGTCAAAATTTTTAGTGACATTCAGGAAGCCAATCATGCAATGAAAAATGTCATTCAATTAAATAGCAATGGAGACCAAATTAATATAAGCACCCTTCCTTGCTTATTAATGGAGCAGCAAAGCAATGCTATAAAAGAAGTCATACAAAAAAATTGATTTCCCACAGGATTTGCTACAAACATAAACAATATCATAACAAAGAAAGGTGAATTTAGGTGAGGGATGAAAACACATGATTGGTATACCTTAATTAAGGTAATTATTCTAGTATATTTTATATATATTTGTATACTACATGTACTTTTCAGTGTATTATGTTTACTAGTTTTGGAAAAATAATGAAAAGATCATTTTATAATTGTTACAGTACATTCTACCTCTATCTCTCCCAGACAACTTCGACAACAATGTCAAGCAAGTTATATATGATCTTGGAAAATACATGAGGTAAGTAGTGATATTTGTTCAATTCATTGTATAGATCTTATATTTGCCATTTGTTTTACTTGTTATGTAATATATTGTATATTTTTGTTAAATCTCGTTAATATATTTTCACTTTGAATCACTTGTAGATGGCTGTCATCTAAAGAAATCTATAAAGAAGATATAAATTATTGGAGGAGAAAAATTTCTCGTCTAATGTGTGAAATGAAAAAGTGTCTACCTTTGACATTTCTCAATGCACAAGAACACTACCTCATACACCAAGTTGAGGAGATTGAATTGTGTGGACCTATACACACAAGGTCAATGTGGATGGTTGAGAGGCACTTGAAATTTTTGAAGGCTTTGGTTAGACAAAGAGCACATCTTGAGGGTTCTATGGTGGAGGGATATATGGTATACCAGACCACGGTGTACATTACTGAATATCTTCCTAAGTTCGTAGAAAAGATCCATGTAGATCGCATTTGGGATCCTAATTCCATTGACAAATTCGAAGGGGAGGACCTGATGGGGAAAGGTAGATTGAGGAAAGTGAGAGGTAATTATAAGATGGTCATGGAGATCAATTAGAATACATTTTACATTGCCTTTAATTTCTTGAAAAGATACAACAGAGAACTAGTCCAAATGAAAGAATCTTCCACACACAAATAGAAATGTACTGGTATTGTATTACTCAAGAAAATAAGTCTTTCACTGCTGAAAAGTATTAAAATCTTAAAAAGTGCTGATGATCAAATATTACAATTTGAATTTCATATATATAAGAAGAAGACCCAACAAAGGTGTCTCTTCAAATTGTCTTTTGACAAATAATTAAAATACTGATCTTAATTAAACTCATAAAACAATTTAATCTTCTCCTAACATTGACTTAGCCGCTGAGAGATGTTTTTTATACTCCTCCAAGGTATGGGTATCCGCATCATGCACTGCATTTTGGGCTTCATATTCAAGTTTTATCATGAATTCCATATGTTTGCATGCTCCATCCAACAATAGCCCTTCTGCTTTGACTGTATCCAATGCTTCCTAAAGTATCCTATTGCATTCATCCATCCAATCATCTCGTTCCTTCAAAAACTTGTTCTTATCACATAATTTGGGTAATCCCAACTTCACAGTATCATCAAACCCTGCATTTTTTGAGTGTAAGTCTTCATCATATTTGTCATGCTTTCTCATGATTGTGTCAATGGCTAAGATGGAATTGGTGTCGGATCCCTCACGTAGTTGCATATCATGTCTCTTAGTACCCAATTTGTTTTCCACTCTCCCATGCTCAAGAATGGCTTCATAGTTCTTTTTGTGAACATGCCAAAAATCATCAAGGCATATCTTCAGGTTTGTAAATCTCTTGTGCAACATCATTGCCACAGTGTCAAACTGAAGGTCCTTCATCTTTTCTACTAGCTGTTGATGTTCTTCTTGCAATTGCTCATATTCACTCTGCAACTCTGTATCAGTTCCAAAGGTGATCCTCATTCTGACATCTTTCATGGCAGTAATTTCCAAATCTGATTTTTCACTTTTCATTTTGTAATAATTTCTTTCTTTCAGCAACTATATTGTTTGTGCCTTGTTGAACTTGGCAATGCTTATGCCCATGTTTGCTGAAGCCATAGGGTCAGTTTCCCCAACTTTAAGGGTCATCATGTGTCCAAAGGCTTTTTTGATATCGATGATCTTTGGCCTTTTGTGAGGTGGGTATAGTGCCCCTATCAACATTGAATTTTCATCAGGATTGAATCTTGACCCTATGTAAATTTCCTTTACACTCTCTATGTTTAACTTGTATTCTCCTTCCTTGTTATGCACAAAACTATCAAAAATTAAAGAGGCACTAAGGTCCCAACCAGGAAATACTATTACACTAGCTTCAAGTAACAACTATCTACCCCTTTTAGGGGTCATGTTCTGCACTTCACTGTCTATATCATCTTTCAACCTTTTCATCAATTACTGTTCATTTTTAGGGGTAATATTTGGGATGGATTCCCTCAAACTTTTGCCTTTCTAATTATATAAAAAAGATTTAAATTCTCTTGACTTGAAAAACTCATTATCAGAAATAAAGGATTTCTAGGCTGTAAGCCTATCATCTTCATCTACACGCAATTCCTTGGCTACTTGTAAGTCCCTGTCAAGGAGTCTTCATATTCATCATTCATCATCCGAGAGACTATTCTCTACTATGATTGTGCTTCATTTTCTCTTGTAGATTCTTCTTCAGATGAATCATCCATTTCTTGCAACCTTTGCTTTTTTTGCTCTAACTCCTTCTGTTGGGTCTCAAAAATGCAGGTTACAAGTCCTAAGAGGATGACAGGCTCTATGATCAGACTTGCAATGTTCTTGAGCCAATTGATAGAGTTAACCAGTATGGTTAATGACTCTCTACACTTTAGGCTCTGCAAGACCTAGGTGGGTGGACCTTAATAGTTGAAGCAGATTGGTTTGATGTGTAGTTTTTATCTAAATGAACGAATCTACCCATAGTGGCAAATGGTGTGGAATAGATGAAAGCTTGCTGACTACTTCTATTTCTAATATGTAAATATGAAATGTGAATGTTCAAATGAGATTTTATGGAATTCTGAAATGAAATGATGGTAATTTGGGATAAATTATATATGCAATATCAAGGTAAAAACCCTAAGTTAGATTGATGGAATTTCTAAGTAAGATGGAATGGGTGAGACCAGTGCCTTGTTGGGTAAATAGAGTCAAGTGAGAACCTGGGATTAATGATGTTACCTGGCAATAATTCTAACTATTTGGCACAATGTTTCTGGTTTATGACTTGCATAAACGTGCAGGGATGTGACTGGCAGACTCTTCTTATTGATCCAATCAAGATCTATTAAATTACTGTGATCTATCTAAGAGGATTTTAATCCTTCCTTTAAGGAACCAGTTAAGAGGGATCACACAATGACAACAAAATGTGCACCGACAAAATGAAAATATACTTGATATATTCAATTTTGAACAACTTAATAGTATTGTCTGGAGACAGTATAACAGCCTTCAATTATAGACTCTCCTTATCTATCCAATTGATATTTCCAAATAGACTCTCCTACTTTTACTTCTAATGTCTAAACAGTGATTGAAAATGGTGTGATCCTAATTTGGTATAAATTGTATAAGCAATATCATGGCAAAGCTAAGGAATATATTCAACTAATGAAATGAGTAGGACCAGTGCTTAAAACTATTAGGCTATATGTGTCAGTGAATGGAAATAGATGTGTGTAATTGGTGAGATTATCTCCTGGCTTAACTCTAACAGCTGGGCACTTTGGATATTTACACCTTGTGTAAATGTGTAGGTTTCTATGTGACAGTGCTCTTCTTATATAATCCTAATGATATTCCCTTGAAATACTATGAAACCATGAGGGAGCTTTAATTCTTAAGTTGATAGAAACCAATCACAATAACTTCTTTAAGAGGATTTAATCTTTTCAGAAAGAACCAATCAAAGTCAATTATCAGAAAGGAACTTTAATTCACATCAACCAGAAACCACTCAAGGAACTTCACACAGTGACAACAAATGTGTTCTGACAAATATAGATTTGAACAATTCAACAGAACCACTCTAGAGACAGCACAATAACATATAATCATAAAAACTAACACAATTGTTGAACACCAGAAATAAACCACCATATAAAAATATTCTACTCTATAATTCTTTTAATAAATAATCGTGTGCAATATAGTTTTCTTCAGTTAAAACATAATTGACAATATGTATTTTCTTCTTATAATATATATGTAGTCTTCTACTAATCAGAAAAAGATCCTACTAACCATGCCCCCCTTGACCATCATAAGTTTAGATCTTTATATCAATATTAATGAAGAGACATGCCTCTTCATAGTGTCATTTGAGAATTAACAATATTATGAGACTAAACAAACACAATTAAGCCCTACTAAGCCACAAGTAAATTTGAGCAAGATGATCTAAGTATTTCTAGCTCAGGTGTGTTTTGGTATATTCAATGTCATCCCTAATATCCACCTCCATTGAGACCATCTTCTCCAAATGCGAGCAAGCCTCCTTAGATGTTGAATCTTCTTGTTTCACAATTTTTAGGGCTTTTTTCAAGATTCCCTGACACTCCTTGATCCATTCATCTTTGTTTTTCAAATCTTTGTCATTTTTTAGTAGCACAGGTACACCTATCTGCGAAGTCTCCATGCATTCTTTTACTTCATCCTAGAGCCTATCATGATATTTCTTATGCTACTTAATAAGATTGTCAGCATTGAATGTGCTTACACTATCAGAGGCTTGTTTGCCCTGTATCTCTTATAACTTATCTCTTACCCTATTATCCAGTCTCTCATGTTCTTGAATGACCTTTTGATTCTTAGAACAAATGTCACATAATTTATACATTCATTTTATCATATGATCATGCCTGTTTTGTAGGATTGTAGTGAGTGTATCTATTCTGACCTATGTCATTTGAGTTTTTGAAGGTGATTGGGCTTGTTTTGAGCTCTCTACCTATGTAATCATTTTGAGAGGAATTGCATCCTTTAAAAAATCATTTTCCTTTTTCAATCTCTCCCAACTCATCTTGTAGGTATCCATCTCCTTTATCAACAATTGAATCTAAGCTTTATTTAGCTTTGTTACATTTACTCCAAGCTCTGCTATGACAACTAGATCAGTTTCTCTAGGTCTCAATGTCATAACATGACTGAAAGCTTTCTTAGTATCAATGATTGCAAGATTCTTATTTGGGGGATATAGAGCCCATATCATGAGAGAATTCTCATTTGCATTGTATTTTGTTCCTGTATACACTTCAGTAACCCCTTCAGAACTAAGCTTGTGTTTTGTGTCATCACTATGAAAAAAATATCAAAAACAAGTGCTGATTTCAGATCAAGTCTTGGGAATATTATTACAATAGATTCTCTAAGTAGCTCTCTACCTTTCTCAAGAGTCATATCTTCTATCTCCTTTTCAACCTCTATTTTTAAAGCATTCATCAATTGTGTCTAGTTATCTGGTGTAACATCTAGGACTGATTCTCTAATAGCCTTTCCCTTGTGTCTGTACAAAAAAGATCTAAACTCAGGAGTATGATGAATTGGTCATCTGAAATAAAAGATCTTTATGGAACCTGTCTAACAATCCCCTGTTTCTTCAATTTCTAATTCTCTTTCTGGGGGTTGATATGGTTCAATTCTGCATTTTGAAATTGTATCAGGTAGGTCATGGATTTTAGTGGTTATAGACCCTTCACTGTCGAAGGACAAAACTTTAATTTCTTGTATTTTTCTTCTCCTTTCCCTTACTTGTTAATTATACTTATCAATGGCTATTTCAGCCTCTACTTCTTCCAAATTTTTTTATCACATCACCATGAGGGAATGGTACATGAGCATATCCTCCCAATTTTTTCTTCTATTTAGCATAATCAATAAAGCCCTCTAGGTTAAAATTCTTTCTTTGTATCCCTTTCCCAAGATAAAATGAGATAATTTATGAAGAATAAGATCATAACCTTCTTTAGCCAACACAGTGAAGTCACCAAAACATACGGTCCTCAGCATAAAAGGATTGTTTGTCATATGCACTAAGATGCATCACATTTGAGTAATCAAGTTATCTTTCCAAGTATGCCACCCTATCTGGTATAGTTTTTGGCAATAAAAAAGGGGTATCCTCAAACCCATACACTCTGATCATTGTGGAATCATAGAAACTATACCAACCCCCCCAATTGTGGTTCATAGTAGGTGGCCCATCAAAATCTTTGGGTTTTAGAAACCTTTTAATTTCCTCAGACAAAGTATAACTACATGGGTAGCCATAACATCTATACGAGGGTTTTCAAAAATAATTCTTCAAAATAAACATAACTAGAATTTCTAAACCTACTGTCCCAAACAGAGGTCCATAACTGTGGAGGCTAACCATTTTTATCAATTTGTGAAATTTTTAACTACTTTGGCCATAAATTTAATTCTTCTCCAAAATACAAAACCATATGCATAAGAATAGAATAGTGTCTGAAGCTGACTATGGGGGAACTATTTTTTATGGCCTTCAAACCTAAGTCTATTTCCTTAAAAATAAAAGTAGCATAATCAAATGTCCTAGCTTGATGGCACTGGATATCCATAGAGATAACCATGGGCATGATAGACATAAAATCTAGAACTTCAGTCCCCAACACCTATCCCACTGAGTAATATGTGTATCTCAAGTAAGGTTCAAACAAATCTACATGAAATGTGGTTCGTCCCCTTCCTCAAATGACACCAGACTCCCTTCATTCTGTGGCCTATGTAATGGTAGTCTCCAGCCCTTATATGTTGTATCCAATTTGAAATATTCCTTTTCTAGGGCTTCATGCACAATTGGGGTGTTGTATGTGTCATTTAAGTCAAAAACTTCACATATTGCATTTTTGGAAACATGAAACAGGGGCTTTCCTTGTAGATCGCATATGGCTTTTTGGTCAAGGTCATAATGGTATGCTAATAGTTTCAAAAGGTTGATATTGACAAAAACATCTGTAACTATCAATCTCCCCAAATTGAGTTGCCAGGGGTTGCAGATGGGTTCCATCCTATGTCTCCTGTGATAGTGGAACATAAATAACTCATATTCTCAAATAGAAGTCCATACATTTCCTACGTATTTGTATTTATCTTCAAGTTTTTCCACATTTTCTCTTAATTGTGCAGTTCTTCTAGCCTTGGGCCCTAAACCGGGCAACTGGTCTACAAGATCTTGGTTCAATTTCCTCTCTGGTGTTTTCTCTCCCTTTTTTGTGTCAATTTTCTATTTTTTACCCTTGGTTTGGCTCTTCTCAATTGGTTGCCTCTTCTTTGTTTCAGAGGAACCTTCCATTTTTGGTGACTATCAGAACTTGACTATTCCAGAGAGAGTTCAAGGACTTACCCATATACACTCTGTGCAATCTCGTTGGCTCCTGGTGAACTCTTTCTTCTTCATCTACAACCCTTGTATTGATCTCAATTGAGTTCAATCTAGTTTATACCTCTTATGTTCAATCAACCATTAATGGCTGCCACTTGAATTGAATGCAGGGAGTTCACAACTTTCAAAATGTCAGGGCGATGCTCTTTTATTCATATCGGTGAGACTATCTCATTCTTTTACTGACCTTCATATTGCCTTGGCACCATTTTCATTCATATGTATCTAATTGGTTGTCATGGGTACATTGGTGCCTCCCCGAAGCAGTTTTTAACCTTTTATCGTTATTTCGGGAAGATATTTCAATTTTCATCCTAACAACATTTGGTCAAGTTGGATTAATATTCACCCTGACATCAGTGAGTGTTTCTCTGATGGATAGAGATTAGCTTGTCGTTATCGGCATGATAATCTTCATCGGCAAGAAAATATGCGGGTCTCCTGATGGGTCATGTCTTCCCGATGGTCTTATTTCCTTCATTTATCTTTACTGGAACATATCAGAGAGAGTCTTGCTGAAAAGACTTTTGCTCCTTATGTTGAGGTGAATTTTATGATTAGAGAAGCTTAAGGATTTCATTCCAACTGTATGTGTCACGCTAATAGCCTTATTGTTATGCATCGGAGAGAGATTGCTTGCCTTCATGCTGATAAGTCATTGATCGATGTGACTTTAGGACTTTGCTCTGATTGTTATACTCATGCCAATGAGAATGTATCAGTGATACATACCAAATGTCTCCCCAAAATTTTTAACATATGAAATCTTGGTCACTCAGACATTGCTCATCTCTCACTGATTATCATATTTTCTTCCAAAAATGTATTTTACCATTCAGTGTGAGTTACATGAGGTCTTGCTGATATGGATGAACTAGTATCAGAATTGAGCTATGGGCAGAGAGCTAGGTATGTTCATGGGATCTTTTATGTATGGACTTTGATATGGATCTTGTCACACAAATTTTAGTGATTGGTCTTTGAAATGAAGAACATTAGTGAATTCTTTAGTAGATGAAAAATGTGAATTTTTTAGTTCCAATAGTGACTTTGCATTATATTTCACCGATGCTCACTTCTTCCATCGATGGATTTCCTTTTCTTGGTCTATCAGTGGGATTCTATATGTAGTTACTCCGATATACCCTAGCTCGGCTAATACTTATCATATTGGTAATGCTTTACAGTTATCTCAGGCCATCAGTGAAACTTTATCCTTAGTTCCACCGATCCTTATATGTTTTAGCGATGCTTATTATCCTTGTGGGTTTTTATCAGCATATCAGGGGAAATTGTATATAAGATTCACTGAAGTCAACATGCTCTACCTAACTTGAGTTCATTGGCTCATCGGTGAAGGTGTGACATCTATTCCACCGAAGTCTTTATGTTGCGGCGATACAATTTGCTTTTACCAATTTTGTCAGCCTATCGGTGGGACCATGATGCAGTTTCCACCAATATCTGCATGTTATTTCGATAAGTTCACTATGTTTAATTTCATCGGTCCATTGGTGGGATGACTCAAAAGTTACTCCGATACGTCATTGTCATACTGATATAATACTATCTTGTCTCTATTGGACCATCGGTGTAGCATAATGAAAGGTTCCAATGATGGGGCTATTCTAGGCCGATATACCCTTAGCTCATAAGATTTCAAATCTTGTGTAAGTTGTTTGCTTCACAAGTCTAAATCCTTGCTGCTTTTTGGGTCGGTATGAAGGGTTCAAAGTCTTGCTGAGGTGGATGTAATGGTATTTTGGTTAGTTGTAACTAGGGCAATGGTACTAATGGTTATGGGTGGCTATGCTATGGATCTTGTCACACAAATTATGGCTCTCATAATACCAAATTTTGTAATTTAGGGTATAATACTTTTGAAATTTTGTAATTTAGGGTATAATACCTTCATGAAATTTTTTATAACCTCCTCTACTTCTTTGTCTTCTTTGTTCTTAAACACATCTTCCCTTAGTATAGGAACATGGGTGTATCCACAAAGGTTTTGCTTTTTCTTACAAGAGTGTATGTACCCTTCAGGGTCATAATTTATTCTTTATGCATACTCCTTTAATTTGAATTCATCCAACAATGAAAGATAATAAGATCATTGGTAGTGGGATGTTAGGTTTTTAGGGACATCAATTATAAATTATGGTCGTATACCATGGTAATTAACTAATGATACGTCATTTGTGAATTTTAATTTTTTTAATACAGTTGGTCGAGAGTGGGATGCACTACATTTGTACGTTGCAAAAAATCTTGATTGAATGATGGTATGTATTGAACGATGTCAACAATCCAGTCGTGCATTAACATGGGAAGGTGTGGCTTCATTGGTTAAAGAAGCTCATTGTAATGGAGATTCCAATGTTACACCAAGGGAAATTGATTTAGCATATGGTTTAAGAGATAAATAGGTACATATAAATATATTAATCACCCATAATATTTAATTATTTTCAATTATATTGATGTATATATGTGTTGATTTTTTTTTGTTTGCATACATTCAGCCAAGAATAAATATGTTTATCAACTGACGATGCAATAATATTTACATGTTTGACATATTCCAGGTGAAACACGACAAGGCTATGTGGTGCAATGGTCGTAAATTTTGAATCAAAAAGGTGGATGACATAAAGAAAACTTGTGATTCTAGGATAACTACAGTCTTTTAGGTGACTAATGTTTCATCTAGAAGTGACATACATCCAGAAGTCTCAGAAAATTGATACTATGGGATTTTGGATGATATACTTGAGTGTGACTTTAAGTCCTTCAAATTAGTTTTGTTTGTCATCCAATGGTATAGGCTACGATTGAATGAAAATGATCCCGAGAGAACTATTATTGAACATGATAATGGATTTACCATGGTTAATACAAGGTCTATCGAGCGAGCTGGAAATGAGCCCTATGTTCTTCCAAACCAATGTGAGCAGGTATTTTACTCAGAGGTTCCAGGTAAACTAGGTTGGTCATTTGTTGTTGGACATGATCCAAGAGGAAGGCCAGGAAAGTATAATGTGTGGAAGAAGAAGATACAGAAGAACTAGAAGATGATGTAGATGATGATTAGGATCAACAATTAGTTAATGATGTGCCTGACGAAGATGTCAAAGAAGAGGAACTAGATCATTATGATGTAGGAGTTAATGTTCATGAAGATGATATCCGTGTGGATGATGACATTATTGAAACTAATATCAATGACAATGATGATGATATGACCAATCCTTACAATGTCGAATCTAGATTGGATGATACAGACAAAGAGTTGGATGAAGAAGAAGATCAATGACATTGAAATGTATGAGTTATGCAATTATATTATCTATTTGATATTGATTTCTTGATAGAATTATATTTGACTTATATGGTTACATAATCAATTCATGATGTTTTTAGTTTTTATGCCATTACATAATTAATTCATGATGTAGCTTTTAATGTTGTTAATTCATGATGTTACAACTATTGTAGCTCTCCTAGAAATTTCCATATTATCAAATCCTAATTAATCTACAACTATTTATGATTATATATTATTTGATCATATCTTTGGTTATTTCATTCCCAAAAAATTAGCATTTCCTCATGTTGACCCCCCATAGTGACATGTGAATGGGGCGGGGCCAATGTTGAAATTTTTTCAATTTGTGCTTGTATGGAGTGAAAATTGACATGGTTAGCCTAGACACATGTGTTGATGATATGGGAGGGTTTCGAGACTCAAACATGAGGTCATGCTATATAAATGCATCTCGTCCTTCCTAATAATATAAGTTACCTTATTCTTTGTCTCTTTCATATATTGTTCTTAGCATTTCTTTGGTTAATGGTTTCAAAAGATGAGGCTCTTTGAGCCTCACCTTGGATCTACTACACATCAGTTTGTGCATTTTCATTAGCAATGAATACTTAGATGATCTTTAAAAAGCTCATTGAATATAAAGATGATAATAGGAAGCTAAAAAAATGAGTATATTTTGTTTATGGAACCTAAACCACAAGGTTTGTCAGTCTAATGCTAAAATCAAGTCAAATTAAACCCTAACACCTATTGGAAAAGTCAAAACATGCTTTCTTTCAAATTCACAAGAACGTATAAACCTTTTGAAACCACACATGCATGTTATGAAAGTGTATGGTAATCCTACTTATAGCAGAAGTTCACATGATAAGCTAACCAATGGCACTATATTGGAGGATAAACCCACCTATGGAATTAATTTAAGAGGTAAGGGATGCCTCTTAGTGGAATTTTGAGTCTTGGATTAATCCATAGTGCTAAAATTAGTTCTAGTGTTCTTCCCTTCATGTTATATTTATCTCTACAATTTCCCATACTTGACCATTTCATCATCCCTTTTCCCAAGCTATTTGTATCATAATATAAACTTGGTCCAATCTCACATTAGCCCCTTAGGTAATTATCCATTTCCTCCAAGTTGAATGGAACCTTTTGTACCAATGCATCTATGTTTTCCTACCCTAATGGATAAAGATTTGACATCACCTTAACAATCTTCTTTATGTCATAGCATATCTCCGAAGTGCCTTTGGCATGCTTTAGATGTGTCAATATTAACTAGATTGAATATATATTAATTTTAAAGTCTCTTAATACATTGCATGACAACAAAACGACTCATTTGGATTAAGGAGTACTTTCCTAAACCATTCCTTCATATTCAACAATCCCTTCTCACACCCACATCATAATTCATATCCATGTTAGTTGTAATGAGTGTTTTAAACCAACAATCAATGAATCATAGGATAGAAGAAAACTCATTATGCACAAGGATAATAATCAAAGAGACTAAAAGAATCGATTCACTAGATATGCTCCCCATGACTATAATAGACCAATGGAAAAAAATAAGTCATAACAAGAATAGGACCCAAAAAAACTAGGAAAAGAAACCTTGTATGCTATATTAATAAGACATTGATTGCAAGCATTTATTCCATGATGTTTAAATGACAAAATTTCAGATAGCTCAATCTTTAGTCAAGTAGTATTTCAATCACTGATTCTTAGACATCCATCATGATTAAACATCACATATCATAAGCCTTTTTAACAATCACTAGAACTGTAGATAATATTCAATCGTCATAGGAAATAAATCATCAAAAATTATAAAGAAAGAGAAAACCAACTATATAAGCTCAGCAAGCCACCATACAAAAATTATATTTTGTAGAAAATAAAATAAACTATATGTTGACATAGCATATATATTTTGTATATAAACTATATGTTGACATAGCATATATATAAACTATATATTTTGAATTTTAGCCCTACACGCGCAAGAGCATGACATAGCATACTGCACTGAGACCCTAACTGGAGAGTTGCACCAAGAACCACTGCATCTAGCCCCTGAGCGAAGAGTTGCGAGACTTCACTAGATGAGTTCTGCAAGGCCATTGAGTCAAGGAGAAAAACTAGGAACCATTTGGCAGGAGGAAAGCTAGAGCGAGAGGTGAGGGCACTCAAGTGATTTTGCCCCCACATTTAGAAATCTTGTTGCAAGTACAGTTATTTAGACTCTATTTGTTCCCATTGAGGTGTTTCATGCTATATTTTGGTCAATTCAAGCCAATGTCCCATTGACAAACCCAAGTACTACCTAGTACTTGTTTCTGGTTAGTTTGAATAGCCAAGCTTTGAGATGTTCAATCAATTGGGTGGCCATTTTTGGCTTGTGAACTATAGTTTTTGTATCTGTCTTAGCATATTTTTTCTATTATAAGATTGAAAGGAATTCCCGTCACATAATAGCACACGAAGTTCACTAGGGTTCAAATTTCTAAACTTCGATGAACTAAATTTACATATTGAGGTCCACGAATGATCAAAGGGAATGAAAACAATACATGGTCTGTGAGTGCAATGAAAAATGCCTAGTGCATGTCCATAAGAGAATGTATAGAAGTACATGATGTAGAGTTAGAGGAAGGAAACAAACTCACACAATCTCATTTGACAAGTCACAAACAATCTTGAACTTTCCTTCTTTTGACACACTTATTCAACTATATTTCCCTTCACAAAACTCAACAAAAACACTCAACTTTTGCTTTAGAGTTCCAAACCATTACCAGACCTTCAAACACCTTAGTCAACTTCATCTTGATCAAAACAAACAATTACCTAGTCTGCGCTTTCAATTTACCATTAACTCTCTTTATGATTGTCCTAAACTTCACAATTTCAACTCAACATAAAGTAATCTGACCCAAAACAGTATTTAGGCTAATATAGACCACACAATTTCCATTCCATTTCACTTCAAACAAATGTAAACCATCTCCCATCCTTTATTCTTGACAATTTAACAAAACCATATACTGTACTTTCATTTTAGTCTCCAAAATAGGGCTATTATTAGACATAGCAGTCAAAGTAATGGAGTTTTTAACTTCATGCTTACACCAAACCTTATATCAAATAAGATCAAATTATACCTTGGTAATCTCTTAACCAAAACAACCAAGAACTCACACTTAATCATCAAAAGCCCTTAAAGTTCTTACTGTCAATGGTTCCTTCATACCCTATTTGCAACGCTTGTAGGTCTGCCAACCTATTTGTCAGGGCTTCATTCACAATCTAAGCACTATTACACAAGTCTATCCACACTTTTAAATGCCCTTCTTGCAGATCTAAAACATATTCAAAACAGGTATCAAAACTTTTACAACACAAGCTTGAAATATTGTTGTCTCAAACATATTTAGGCCTAATTAGGCCTGATTTGCATAAGGGTTTGTTGCTTTACTAACTCCTGACCAAAGTGCACTTGTCCAGTGCTTGGGACATGTTTAGTTTGACTAGTATATGCTCTTCAAAGCATCAAAGTCCATTTACAAAGTATTTTCACAAAACCCTAAGGGCTTAACCTTCATAATTACTCTGTTCACATACTGTACACATAGTTTTTCAGTCAAGAAACTTCATTCCCTCACATCTTATCTTTATGATTTTGCCCTAAATCCACTGAAACATGAAAGAACATTGATAGTAGGATAATCTCACAAGAAATTAGAAGATTCAACCAATTAATAAAGGAGAAAGATAATTATTTCTGTCTCTGCTTACCCTAACTGAGGGTTTTAGTAGTCTGAAGTAAATCCACAATAACTCACACAAATCTTAACTAAAATGCATGAACTTTGATGTAACAGGAAGGTGATTGAGATTATTACCATATCCAACCATTCTACTATGCGTTGAAGGCCATACAATTCTATACAATGCTTAGAAATGGCTTCAAAACACAAGGTTGGTGACCCTACAAACCATTCCCATGCCTATAAACTATTGTTACCTCTACATGCATTTGACTAGTAGTGACAACCTTGGTTTTTAATCCTCCAACCCCATACCTTGGCATCATATCACCATGAAAGAACTTCATCCAACATCCTTATGAGTGCAGGTACCACCAAATAGGTATTTGTTAGATCTGTCTTCGTCAAGCGAGGGAAATTCACGAAGAGAAGAGGAAAGGGAGACATGTAGTAGGTCTAAAAGAGGGAGATCAACTAGAGGTCAAAAGATTTCCATAAATGCATGGAATTTTTTCTTGCTGAAGGGGGGTCATGTTCTTATAATGATGAGACCATAGGAGACATGAAGGTGCCCTTGAGGTACAAACATCTACAGAAACAATGGGTACCCAAGGAACTTCCTCTAATAAACACTGATTTTTGTGTCAATGAGAGGATATATCACATAGTACCATCGTCATTACATGGTTTGGACCTATTTTGTATGGACAACATAAAGGTCTATTACAAAAAAGTTACTGAATTGATGGAGTATGTCAGACCCTTTTACAGTTACAAAGATTGGATGTAGTTGGTTCGATATACACGAAGTATGTGTAGGTATGCACTGTCAGCAAATTACATATAGCTAAAAGATAAGGATCAAAATAAAGGAGTGGCTATGTACATTGATGGAAGGCCAAAAGTATTAGGGAATATTGCAGGGTTTATAAATAGTACATGACCCGGGTCAACAAATAAGCAACCCAATTGCATATTCGAGGTGTGCGAGGGAAACTATGTATTCATATGTGCGATAAAATTAATAACTGCAGGGAAAGAGTTGCTAATTGATTAAAATTTGAATTGCATAGATACAAACACAGTTACTATGGGGGTGGTTAGTACTATATACCATTTTACCCAACCTCCAATTAATGACTCCAATATACCATTTTATTATTATGTTTTTTTTCGTAAGTCTATTGGTTTCATTTCAGTAACATTTTTTTATATTTAATTTTTGTCACAGCAAGACATTGATCATAGGGGGAAGACTCTGGCCTAGAGCACAGATTGTGATGCATCTTCAGGTGCTTCTACCCAACAGGTTTACCTCATTGTAATTGTACAAATTAGATACGAGCAAAATATTTTATTATTATTATTTTTCATAAGTTTATTAGGTTAATTTTGATAATGTTTTTAATATTCTTGTTGCAGTCAGATGATTGGGGAAAGGCACCAACAGTAGAGGAGAGCATCCATAGGGAGGTGTAGTCACTATTATGCAATGATGACATCACATATTCTACAAACCCTCTAGATATGATAAGGAAGACCCAAAAAAATGCAATGAAGAAATCCTTTAGTTGTTCTTCATAGTGCCTCAAACAAATGAGATAAGAGAAAGGATTAAAATATTGACTGAGAGAGCATGGAACTTGCAAGTAAGATGTCATGAGATCTTTAATTATAACATAAGTTCATTCATGCTTTTGTATTTTGTACTCTTTTATGTCATGAACTAAAATATGTGTTGTTTTTATAGGATTTTTGGTGTCCTCATGATGCTGTTGGCCATGATCAGGGTACTGCAGGTGTTGTGCAGGGAGTAGGGGTTGGTATAAGTGTCAATCCTGATCTTCTTACGCATACATCACATCATCCGACCCCATCAATTGTGCCTATATTGTCGACTAAAATGTCGGCAACACATAGCATGTGGGCATCGGGTAGTGCACCCTCTAGCAACAAACACATGCCAGAACATGCATTAGGACATGTACCTAGGGATGCAAAGGCTACTAGTACTGGTGATGTTTTAGCAACATTTCCTAGATCTTCCTGTATTACTAGTATGAGAACATTACCAGTCACATTTGTGGTGACTGAGGATTTTGTTCCCATAAAGATAGAGAAGGTCTCAGGTACTTTCAAATGTTTTAATTATTATTATATATAATCCAATTGAAATTTACTTATTGACCACTCTTTTTAGACTAATGATCGCATGATCATTTTCTAGGAAATGATGTTTTTTATAAACATTTAAATGATATTACATTGGAGATCTTCGGGCTCACCATACGTACACAGTGGAATGCCCAAAATCAAGATTTAAAAGATGAGCTCATTAACCATTTAGTTGTGATGTTCGGTAATAACACATTCAACTGAACCAAGGTCCTTAAGAAAGATGGTACCTATCTAAAATATGTGAGGGACCAATATAGGTCACATTTAGAGAAGAACAAAAAGTACGAGCATCCCCCCATGATTCTAGAGAGGGAGTGGAAGGACCTAGTGTTGGATGGAAAGGAGAACGCTAAAAAGAATAAAGGAGAGACACCACTAGGCCAAGGAAGGTATGTGATACTATCAACAATGTAATTATATATTGATTACTCTTTCTTTTTACATAATCTAACGTATTTCAAACCTTTCATAGGCTTCTTGACACATCGAAGGCAACAAAGGCAAGACTAGAAAAATATGGGAAGCACAAACTTGGCTCTAGTGGTTATATGAAATTAGGCACACAAATTGTAAGTATCAATAAATGAAATATTGCATCCAAATAATAAATTGCAAAAAATTTTGGTTTTCTCACACCATAGAAGCAAAATTCATGATCTTATGCAAAAATGCAGGACTCTGAATTCAATAGAGTGCCCACAGAAGAGGACCTAAAGATTGCCTTCTAGTAAGGCTATGGAGCCATGGCTGAATGCCTAAGATTCTTGACTGGGCAAACACAAGCTTTCACTGCATCTGACATGCAGGTAAATAAATTCAATGCAGTTTATTTATAATTGAATACTTGTGCAATCTATTCAATATTAATTTCCACCATAAAGGAATTATATGCCTATTTGTTTTAAACAGGCAAGCAATGATAATACTGAACATGACATTGGAATGCAGCCTGGTGAGGGTGGAGCACAACCTGCAGATGAAGGTCATGGTGTGCATCCCGGTACTAGATGTATTCATGTGTTATACAAAATGCAGTATGGATTAATACAATTAAACATCTTTAATTGCAATTGGTGTATTAATTAATGTAACCTTTCATGTTTCAACTTTAGAGCATGTAGAGCATGATCAGGATAGACAAGATCAGGAACATGATGTGGCCCCATCAGGTAAAGAGGACCACTGTAATGTTCTTTTAAACATATTTAATTGCAATTGGTGTATTAATTAATGTAACCTTTCATGTTTCAAATCTAGAGGATTTAGAGGATGTTTAGCATGTTGAGCATGAGGCTATAAGACAAGATCAGGAACATGATGTGGCCCCATCAGGTAAAGAGCACCACTCTAATATTCTTTTAATTAATGAAATACTTGTAACAATAATAATAAAATATATCAATTTAACATTTCCTTGTTATTACAGTAGATCCCCCTTGCAACGACCTCCATGTCGTGAGTACATGACTAGGCATACATTAAGATCACGAGCAGAGGGTAGAATAACTGAAGGGGGGACAGATGATTTAGAAAATGATACTCCACTTCTTTTTTTAGATGTAAAAAAGAAACAAAAAAAGTGATTTTAATCATATTATGACAACCATATTTTTGATAATATGTTAATGAATGTTAAAAACTGATATTTTTGATAACCATATTTTTGAAAATATGTAAAAGCTGAAAGAATGAATGTTATATGTTAATGAATGAATGTGAATATGTTAATGAATGAATGTTATCTATTAATGAATGAATCTTATATGTTATTAATGGATGAATGAATGATTAATGTTATATGATCAGGTATGGGGAATTGAGAGTGATGTGAGGGGGGAGGGGGAGGGGCCAAATGAGCTTCCACCATCACGTGGTTGGCCCTGTTAAGTAGAGAATATTAAACTATTCTCAAAACAAAGAGAAGCTCAATAAGATAATGCACTTTTCAATATTTCATTATGCTGCACTTTTAAGATTATGCAATTTTCATTAGTTCTCTTTGCTTCAATATGTTACCCTTTGTACTTATTTTACTTTTTAACACATCTCATATGTTACCCTGGATGACAACTTTTGCAGGGGAAGCTATCCACGGATGGATCCCACATCTAGGGATATATGAGTTTGGATTAGACAAACTTGGGATGTACTCATGTAGTGCAGAAACAAAAGAGAAGAGCCCAGCCATTTCAGTACAAGAATTGGCTTTAGACTAGTATGTGGTTTGAACTAGGTCTAGGTATGAGGTGTCTAGGAGAGAGCCCTGTAACACAGCTGGTATTAAATCATTAAACATACAGATATTGTAATTATGTGGTTAATGCTAAAATCATCCACAATTCACTATGTGATGAGTAGTTAGTGATGATGTCGTGCCATTGTTTGGCAGGTTATTGATTCTACAGTTGCTCCTAATAATCTCTAGTTGCTTACATGCCATTTGATCCATATGAGGGGCACCTTTCAATATGGGTAGCAACTTTATAGATGATTCTCTTAATAGGTGACCAATGGAATAAGTGAGTTGATGGATTGCTCCTAGTAATCACCTGTCATGTGCTTCATGCACTGATGATAAAATAATTTCATTGGATAGAATTAATACAGTTATGTATTATATGTTGTTAGTTTGGTTTTTGGTTTGGGTTTAACTGTTATTTTTATTCGCCCAGGTATCATATGAGAAAGCGCACACACATATTTTGCTAGAGATCCATCACAAAAGTGACCTCTCTCTCTCACACACACACACGCACACACTCACTTTCTCACTCTCACACACACAACTGACTAAAAATACAATGTACTATTTGGAAATCATTAGTTGTGGATTTAATTTCTATTTGAACTCAATTGTAATCAGGTGGGCTTCAGACGTTGTGGGAATAATACTTGTTTTGATTCATGAGCTTGGTGTGCAGTTCAATGATGGCATTAGCATACTTGTATGCTGTCTTTACACTAACTTTTTCCTGTAAAATGTTAATAACATATTTTACTTTATTCCACTATGAGAGAAGAAGATGACTATTAAAAATTTTTCCCAAGGAGATCACATATTTGAAATTTTACCATAAGTCTTCCATTTTTTCAATCACACCTATCTCAACTATTAAAACTAATTTTGTGGTTAATCCTTTCAAATTAGTAGACAATTATTTACTTCTTGATTTGTTAATGAGGGTTTTTGTAGGGATTCCACAACCTTAAGACACAAATTTGGGTCCCTAGTTTCCATGTGTGGGTTTTCAACACTATGCCCATATGCTTTGGGACTTGCATTATTGCAGGTCATGTGAGACGTATCTAGCAATTTCTATAGTAGTTTTTGCCCAAGTCCTCATTGTTGGGTCTTTTACCATTGTTCTTATAAGCTATTTACTCACTATATGTATCCAAGACCCATTGTTCACACATTTCAAATTGAAGACATATAACATATCAGCCAAGCAGTATCTATGTCACCCCGATCATGTTTTATGCATATATTGGCATGATACAATATATCGGCACAACAACTAGCAAGCTTCACCGATAAAAACATTGCAAGAATGGCCTACATGAACGAGCAAGCACATTGTACAATATCGGCATATACACATTGCATTCATACCGATTGGTAGAAGAAATTGGGCTGTATATTTTGATTAAAAAGGAACAAATAGAGAATGTAGCACCACAAGAAATGCATATCGGCATAACTCATGAAAGTTTCCCCAACAAAATACTCATCAGCCATCAGAAGCCTAACAAGTGACAATTCCAATCTCATATACTACTCTAATGAAGATAAAAGGCTCATATACACATTCTTTTTGTTCTACCAGTGGGTTATTCAAGAAAGTAAAAGATAGACTCACTTGGGATTTCTGCATGAGGTACACTGATATATTTCATCGGAGGAACACATTGATATCGGAACAATAGAAAATGGACCGCCCGATGACACATCTTACAGTGATAACATTTAGTCGGGAGAACATATCTCAAGTTATACTGACATAGTGGATAAAATAAGGCACCATCAGTGAAAGTAAAAGATGTTTGATCGAATAATTTTAAAAAAAAACTATAGGGTTTCATCGCATTTTCGACGAACAGAGCCCGACGAACCAAAAAAATTTGCGACAAGGTTGCTGTACACGCGGCGTAGTTTTCATCAGAATGGCAACAACAGTTTGCTCCACCTCATCAGAAAATGGATGAATGTTTGGTGGTCTTTTGATGATTTCAAATGGGTGTTCTACAACGTTTTATGATTTTTTGTGTCGATAGTTGGACAAAGTTACGTCAATTTTGCGACGAACACCGCCAACATTTTCTATGGCACTGACCGACGATGTTGGGTCGTGGTTTGCTCCACCTCATCAGAAAATGGACGAACGTTTGGTGTTTTTTTGATGATTTCAAATGTGTGTTTTGCAACATTTTGTGATTTTTTGCATCGATAGATGGATAAAGTTACGTCGATTTTGCAATGGTCACCACCAACATTTTTCGTGGCACTGACCAACGATGTTGGGTCGTGGTTTCGACGTAAAAAAATTGGTCATTAAAGTGACAAAAATTCAGTGACGAAATTTAAATCAATGTTGTGTCGGTAAGTCAACAATATTTTGTCCATATGTCACCAAGCATTCGTCAAAATTTGTAGTCAAATATAGTAGTGGCATTTTTCGACCAAAATTGCATTTACCAATATGCCCAAGGAAAATTATATTTGTTGCAAATTAAAATATTATTTCCCAAGCCCATAAACCTTACTGAAAACAAACAAATAGAAATTAAAATATTTTTGGTGATGTAAGGTTGACATTGACCATGGATGCTCCTGCATCACTCTTGCTAAACCAGACAAGGCCAAGTATTTTAGTCCTCATAAATAGTGATATTCTAAGGATAGATGCATTACATTCCAACATAAAGATAAAGAAATTATAAATAAAGAGAAGATAAATATTGAGCATACTCATAAGATGAATCATGGGAAAACAAGTGATGTATGTCAAGAAGTTGGTCTTGTTCACCATAACATACCCTATATTGAGTTTACACATGACATAAAAGAGAAACTACTTGATAGATGAACTTATTTCTTAGATATCCTTATTTACCCCTCTTATTATTTAGAAGGAATTAGTTACAAAGGGGTGTACTATGTGAAACCCTAGATAAAAGGTAATTAGTAGGCATCCACCTATTCATTTATCATAGCTAAGCTAGACTATGGATTATAGCTGAGATGAACTTACCCCTACTTGTTTCTAGATTGGTCCTTCCTTTTTAATCTTATATATATATATATATATATATATATATATATATATATATATATATATATATATATATATATATATATATATATATATATATATATATATATATATATATATATATATATATATATATATATATATATATATATATATATATATATATATATATATATATATATATATATATATATATATATATATATATATAGTTTTCTAAGGTTGAATATTATATATTCATGTCCTTTTCAATGTTGTTACATCCCAAATTTTAGCTTTGATTTTACTATTTACTTTTACATGATTAGAAGTAAATTTTATGGATAAATGTTTAGACATTATGATATAATGTTAGAGTAAATCATTGATTTCTTAAATATTAGTTCATGTGATTGAATAATTTAGAAATTTACATTATGAAATTTTGATTTGATATTCATAAGATTTGTGAATGGACTAACAATGCACTAATCACAATTTGGTGATTGCAAGTTGTAGTCATGAAAATAGGTTCGACCAGTCTCTGAGAAAGAGAGAGAGTATCTTCTGAGGAGAGGAGAATAGAGATTTGGTTTTGAACATTTCATTTGTCATTTGAGTATAGTGTACCTTTAGTTAAGTGAACCCTTGTCTAATTAAGGTAAGTCATTTTTAATCAAGTTGGTTTAATTTCATTTCTTGACTCAACAAGTTGTTGATGTTGCTAAGAGTCTTTTAAACATCATTTTAGTTGTTATGTCATAAAATTTTCCCCTAGGACTTTTACCTTCTAAGTTTGCTCTCGGGTCCCTTGTTTTTGATCTTGCATGTTAAATCTAACTCCCAGAACAAAATGACCTAAAACCCATGTCAAATGGGGCTTGAGGGAAATTGTTTAGTTTAACGTTGCCTTAAAATAGGTCCTAGGGGCTTGGGCACTCACACCCTAGTCCTGCCCTATTTTAGGAGGGTCCCAAATTTGAATGTCGATATTGTGACCGTTAAAGGCCTTACTTGTTGACATCTTAAGTTTAAATTATGAAATTAAAGTGATAATGCATATATAAGAATGTTTAGGACTTCATTTGTAAACTAGATGGATATTGCAAACTTGTGATCTTATGCTAAGTGGTGCAGGAGCACCTACCTGACAGCTGGCCTCCATGAGGTAGTTTGTTTTAGGTCTTGTTAATGTTTCCAAGAAGGTCTTATAAGACCAATGCATGTAATAAGGTCATGTTGACCATACTTTACTATTTTTAGGTAGGTTGTTAGGACAGCTGTTATGCTGTATGTTCGATTGGATCCTCCCAGCCGCCTGGAGAAATTTCCCAGCCGCTGGGAATCGAGTGGTAGTACTCGCAGGAGATCCTATTTATGCATTAGGATCGGTTGGTTTTAGATATAGTATTGCATTGAAGAGGAGAGACAGAGAGTGAGACAGAGTACTGTATTTGCATCTTTTGAATCAAATAAAGAGATCCTGTTTGTGTTCATTTTCTATTTGATCTCCATTGTGAAATCGATTTGCTGTTTTGGTGGTTTCATGGATTCGCTAATCCATTCCACCGGTTGATTCGTCGAATCGGTGGAATGGCTATGTACAGTAGTTTAGGATTTAGTTTGCATTTTCTATTTTTTCGCATGTATGTTTGCAGGATCGTCGTCGAGAGGTGTTGAGAACCCTAGCATGAGTATGTGCTAGGTCGTGCTGGTTGTTAGAGTCTGGAAAGTTGTCCAGGAAGCGGATCGGGTCACCCCAGGAGGTTCGGCGGATCGAAATTTGCTAAGGTTGAAAGTTCGTCACAACGGCATCATCAGGATATTTCTGTGTATATCCTGCAGTTACTTTGGGCGTCATCCGAGTAGATGGAGGTGAGCATGATGCAGTCGATTGCATGAAGTGAATGTGCATTGGGGGTGATCATCATCAGGTGTTGCCGAGGAGGAGCGTATCGGCATAAAGTAGAAGATCGGGTTGATAAAACCATCGCGGGCCGATAATGTTAAGTTTGGCCGACAGCATGATATTGAAGGAACTGCATGTGACATCATCGTCATCAGGATAAACGTCATCAGGATATCGAGGCAGCAGGATATTGAAGGAGCTGCATATGACGTCATCGTCATCAGGATAATCGTCATCAGGATATCGGGGTGACGTAAGCATCGAAGGAAAGGTGCGTGAAGGATCATCATCAGGATATATGGGAGGAACAGGATATTTTATATCCTGCTGATGAACATGATGTTGAACATCATGATGCTGAAGATAGAGTTTGGCGGTAAGGTGAACAGTGAACGTCAGGAGGATGTTTGCACTTGCCGAATGTGATGATGCTGCCGATAGTCGGATATGATGATGCTGCTGATAGGCGAAGGGTCGAAGGTTTGTCTGCAGGAGGATATCGGTCGGCAGAGAAAATATGATGATGCTGACAGTGTTAAGGGAAATATGATGATGATGATGAAGGGTGTTAGACATACATGCTGTATGTCAAGGTTTTAGTGTGGATGCCTCTGCATCACTAAGGATATTCGAGCTGGTCATTGTGCTACAGAGTAGTCTTGTGTTTGTTTGTTGCAGATTTGGCTTCATCAATCCATCTCCTCATGACATGAAAGAGCTTCTTCCTTCCATGAGAGCTACACCTTCAAAGTGATATCTATTTGTGTTGAATCAATCATTTATCATTTGATTTGTCCCTCTATCCTATAAGGATATGCACTCTTTACCAAACAACGGTGTTGGAAGGCTTGAATGCCATTTTGTGGCTTGACTAAGGCAAGTTCCTACACATCACAACCCCCAACACCTCTCCTTGTTATTGTAGGTGATAGGTATCAAGTTTTGTGAAGTGAAGTTGCAGAGGAGTGTGGCAGAGGATAAAGATTCTAGATCTAATGAAAAGAAGTAGAGAAGTGCACTGTTAGGGATTGGGTGCTAGTCCCTTTGCCCTCTGGGTTTACAGAGCTAAAATTCTCTAGAACAGGGATAATCAATGTTAGGAGTCTGGAAACCCCCAAAGAAAATCCTACCTTGGGCTTGGGTACAAGTCCTCTTACCCTCGACATTTCAGGATCCTGAACTTCAAAAACTAGTATGTTTCTGATCTTGATTTAACATCTCTATGTGTGAGCATTTGTCAAAATTCTTTTGTTTGTTTACAATTTAGGATAATTAGGGTTTTGAGCATAATTGGGCATTAAATTAATACATTAATCAGTAAATTCCAAATTTCCCTATCATTACAAGTGACAACCAACTTGTAGCTGAATCCTCTTGCAAAATTTGTGATTCAACTTGGTTAAATGTCCTTGAATGTGTGTAGTGAAAGGAGGATCTAGGCATATCATTCAATCAAACCCTTTTCCCCCTTTGTCATACATAACATTTTGGTGAATGCATGTTTTAATTGAAATTTTCACCTTGTTGAGTCTTGTACTTTAGATTTACATTTATTCAATTCATCATTTTCATATTACATTTGAAAATCTACAAAAAAATTGCAAAAAATTGGCATCCTAGGCTTGCATTAGGGCATATTTTGCATCATTTTCACTGCATTTCATCTAAACTCTAATTTTTACATCAAATATGATATAAATTACAGAAATTAATCATCCTATAATCCTTTACATTGCATTTTTATACTAAAATTGCTAGGGTTGTTTTGAAATTTTGCATTTTTCTCATAACCTAGTGATTTCAAAACTTAGGGTTTGTAATTAAAATCTTGTTTCATATTTTACTACACATTTTTGGAACTCATTAAAATCTGATTTTTGATTGTAGTGTCTCATTATTGTGTGTCTTTGCATTTTCATCTCAAATTTTGCATTTACACATATTCAATTTCAACAAAAACTAGCATATTCACTTACTTTTCCTTAAAATTGCACTTGCATTGAGCATTTTAGGATTTTGACATCATTTTCAGATCTGAGATGAGATATTTCACATCATAAATCTGATTATAATTCATTCACACATCATTTTTCATAGTTGCATGCCTTAATTTCACAATTAGGGTTTAAAATCCTTGCATTTTCACTAGATTTTGACTTACCTTTCATCTAGATTTGCATGATAGGTGTGTTGTGAGAGATTTTTCTGCATTATTAGACTGATAATAAGGATTCAATTTGATGCACTTCTTCAATTTTATCACAACACTGCATCTTTTAGGTATTTGCATTGAAAAAGTGAAAAAAGATCAAGCATTTTAGGTCATAAACTTACATAATTTTGCACTTGTTCCTTGCATAAGTGTTGAAAATATTTTAAAATCTGATCTTACATCCATATGAAAACATACATACATGGCTTCTAATCTTAAATAATTCTTGGTTCCCTCCTAGACCTTATTTGAAAATAAAAATCCCTAAACCTGAAATAACTTCACACCTCATGATTAAACTTTGATGGACATTGAAGGGCCTCTTTACATCACCATGAGTATAATGGAAATTCCAGTGTATGGTAAACTTATAGATCCTGATTGCATGATAAATGTGGTAACTGAAGAGTTCCCTCTCTCGCATGATTTGATACAAGATTCTTATGAACCTTTCGATTTAATGATTAAGACACATACTGGAACTTTCATGCCTACCTTTGGGAAGATAACCTTATTCGTTATGGTATATGATAAAGTAGTAGATCAATTATTTGATGTCATCCCTTTATCTAACCTTTGTTGCATAAATCTAGGACATCCATGGTTAAAAGCTATAAACTCTATCCCCTCAACTATTCATAAATGCATAAAATTCCCTTTACATGGACAAGTGCATACTATCCATTGTAATACATGGCAGCCCATGGTTATGAAAAAGAACTTTACGCTTGATTTCTTTTGGCCAAGGCCCAATGAGGAACTTGAGCCACAAAGAGACCATATTTTCCTAGCATACAAATAATACAAAGAATAACTATTATCTAGAGTGGTTGGACCTACTATTCAAACAATAAGAGAAGAATAACCCACATTAGATGAGCTTCCTAGAGAAAAGGTAAAGGGATCTATGCTGAGGTTACTTATCATCCTTACAAGGATCAGGAGATATTTATTGAGAGCAAGGCACTTCATCAAGACAAATGAGATTTGAACAAGCTTCCTCCTCTAAGATGCAAAAACCTACGGAAAAACATGACAATACTTTTGAAGATATCAGCAATAAGACAAGAAGAAATTGACAAGCAAGAGAAAGGAGGAAGAAAAGACAAGCTTCTACCCAATGAAATGCACCTCAATAAGAAAAAATTCCACCTAACATTGAACCAAACAAAGAAGAGCTTAAAGAAAAAGAGATTAAGGATAATGACAAAAGTTGGGCTATGGCACCTCATGTACCTCTTTCCTCTAACATTCGAGACTGGGAAGGTGATGATTTTCTTGTCGACAACTACTAGTTTGGTTGTGTTAATAGGTAAGTATTTCTAACTCTGGTGGTCACCTATGTCGTAGAATTATTTGCTCATTTATGTGACCTCCTCTCTTGTGTTGTGTTCTCTAGTGATGTGTTATGTATTGTTTAGGCCTCCTTGGATGACCCTTGATACTCTTGTAAGGTCAAGGATACCAGAAGACCACCTCTGTTGTGACTATTCTTCTATTTGTATCATCATTCTTCTATCTTGCTTCTCCTCTACTTTTATTGTTGTGTGTCGTGCCTTAGGGGCATAGTGTTGTGGTTGATGACTTGGAAGCATCTTCATACGTGACTATTTTTAAGGCACTTGTTCTCCTCTCTAATTTTATTGTTTACCTTCTTCTAGTGGTTCTATTTAGTCGGCCGATGACGAAAACAAAAAAAATAATGATACGGATTGCATGTCCCTTCAACAAGCAAAGTAAAAATGGACCTAGTCCATATATGACGATGGGTTTGATTTATATTATCTGACTCCTGGTTAGTAGAATCACTCTGTGTGATGTTTAATGTTGTCTTATATTTTCTAACAAACCATAACAATACATGTACTTCATGCACTTTGTTTATCTTGGGTCTCCTCTTGTCATTATACTTGGTTCTGAGACTTCTGCAGTATAGCCCCATGGTTATACTCCATTTCTGAATCCATAGTATAGCCTTGGATCTTGATGTGAATGTTTACATGCATTGTTTTTATCATGTTATGTGGTTATTATCTTAGGAAAAGGTTTCTAACCTCTCTTATTGTAGGAAATTGTGTGTTTGTGGGAACATTCGGCGATCGTGAAGCACATGTCGCCTTTGGGGCATGGGATTTGTGAAAGCTTTTGTTCCCTTGTGTGTTTTTTATCTACCTTAATGTGCTTGATATTAGTACATGACATCAACCACCTAAAGGAGGGGCATATAAGGTAAGTTGTTTGATGATTTTGGTACTAACGAGGTGTGTTTGTAAGTCCTCTACAGAGGAAGGATATTGTATCTCTACGTGAGTGCACATCTTTATTCTATATTGCAATCTAAAATCCCTCTGTAGAGGCAGGTTATCATGCATATCATTTTATTCAAATCCCTTTGTAGAGGCAAGGATGGTGTATCTCTTGAGCTAGTGCACATCCTTTATATTTCAAAATTACTTTGAGTAGGTGGGGTTGGATTTGAGTCTATGCTCCCTTAAGTGTGTCTTTGGTGGTTGTTGTGGCATAAGCCCAACTCTCAGGTGTGTCTATAGCATGTTTGAGATGGGGGGGAACTTAGTAATAAGCTCCTTCCATCAGCATGTTTGCCATGTTTTAGACATATAGTATGTCTTTGGCATCTATACGATGCTCGTGTCTTTCATGTGTCTTCCGTGTGTTTTCCCTTGTGTGTAGTTACAAGGGTGTGGAGAAATACCCTCCTACACTCAGGATTTGTATGACATGTTTTCTCCCAATCATAGTCTCAAGGGTGTGGGAAAATGCCCCTCCTATGCTTTGGGTTTTGTATGGCCTGTTTGTTCTCAAGTGTAGTCTCAAGGGTGTGGCAAAATGCCCCTCCTACACTATGGGACTTGTTTGGTGTGTCTTATCCCCATATGTAGTTTTAAGGGTGTGTCAAAAGGCCCCTCCTACATTTTGGGGTTGTGTGTTGCATTTTTAATTTCAATGTATTTGCATTCATATATATATGAAAATGAAAAAGAAATATCACTGTATTCATTGTGTCTTGCATGACTGCTCTTGTGTATTCTCTATGTTTTGCATGTCTTCAATACTCTCTTCTCCATGTTTTGCATGCTTGTTACTATCTTCATTATGTTTGGCATGTCTACAATGTGTTTTCTCTAATGTCTACTGGAGACTGGGGGCTAGAAATAGTTTCTCGATCTTT
This sequence comes from Cunninghamia lanceolata, assembly GCA_027924645.1. Lineage (NCBI taxonomy): Eukaryota > Viridiplantae > Streptophyta > Pinopsida > Cupressales > Cupressaceae > Cunninghamia > Cunninghamia lanceolata. The sequence goes on along the minus strand of BSBN01000241.1, from coordinate 10,844,059 downwards.
GTGTATGCATTAGCTTCAAGTGTCTGGTGTGTTTGCTATGTTTTGACCGTACTTTAATGCATGTATGAGTCGTAAGATCATACATACATTAAAGTGAGGGCTAAATGTTATGTCATAAAATATATCCCCTTAGGACTTTTACCTCCTAAGTTTAGCTCTTAGGTCCCTTGTTTTTGATCTTGCATGTTAAATTTGACTCCCAGAACAAAATGGCCTACAACCCATGTCAAATGGGGCTTGAGGGACATTGTTGATTTTAACCTTACCTTAAAATAGGTCCCAGAGGCTTTGGCACTCACACCCTAATCCTACCCTATTTGTGGAGGGTCCCAAATTTGAATGTTAGTAATGTGACTGTTAAAGGCCTTCCTTGCCGACATGTTATGTTTGAATTACAAAATTAAAGTGGGAATGCATATATAAGCATGTTTTAGATAAACTAGATGGATATTGTGATCTTGTGATCTTATGCTAAGGATATTCAAGGTGTTCATTGTGTTACAGAGCAATCTTGTGTTGCTATTGTGTTTATTTTTTGTAGATTTGACTTCATCAATCCATCTCCTCGTGGAATGAAAGAGCTTCTTCTTTCAATGAGAGCTACACCTCCAAGGTGATATCTATTTGTGTTGAATCAATCATTTCTCATTTGGTTTTTGCCTCTATCGTGAAAGGATACACACTCTTTATCAAACAATAATGTTGGAAGGCTTGAATGCCATTCCGAGGCTTGACTAAGGCAAGCTCCTAAACACCATGACACCAACCCATCTCATTGTGATTGGAGGTGATAGGTATTAACTTTTGCAGTGTGGAGTTGTAGAGGAGTGTGGTAGAGGATAAAGATTTTGAATCTGACAAAAAGAAGCAAAAAAGTGCACTATCAGGGCTTCGGTGCTAGTCCCTTTTCCCTGAGGGTTTGTAGAGATGAAATTCTTTGGATTAGGGATAATAAGTGTCAAAAAGAGTCCCAAAACTCCAGAAGAAAATCCTACTTTGGGCTTGGGTACGACATCATAGTATGTTACAATGCTCTGTCATTATGAGGTTGACATCATAGTATGTTACAATGGCCAATATTTTTAAGATAGAAGGCATACATATATTAATGTTTTGATATAGCATAGTATGTAAAAGAAAGAGCAACATTAGACATTGAATTTAAATGGATAGCAAATTGAAATATTCTATCACCTTTTTGGAATCAAACTAAACTTAGTCAAGGTTAGACATGATTAGAACCTTTGGTTTTGATATAACTGAGGATATACTTGTAAATTATACTAGTCATGGTTTGAGAGATTGAAAACATGACCATGTAGTCAGAAGAAGACTAGATGTTATTCTCTTACTTATGATTTTCTTACTTTTCACTTTATTTTTAGAACAAGTTTATTTGTTATTTGATCATGTTGGAATAGGGAAGATAAAACCCTAAGTTTTAATACTTGTATTAGACTTGTCTAAAGAATTTTGTTTTTCTTGTTAATGGTGATTTTCCATAGGTAGAGAAACCAAATTGTTTTACTACAATCAACTTGAGTTATGGACTCAAGGAGTAGAAGTTGATATGTCATAGACCTCAATTTGTGCAAGTATTAAAAGAGACACCCTTGAATGGAAAGTCAATCCATAAATTTTTTCAGTATGAAAGGCAATGTCATGAGAACTAACCTAAGTTAGGTATACTAGATTTTGAGTTAGACAAGACTCTATTGTTAAACCAAGTTGACCAAGTCAAATTGTAGGATGTGATAGTATCCAAGTCAAGTTAGAGGAGGGTGGACATTATGACTATGTTTGATTTAAACTTCTATTTATATAGAAACTTTGGCCAAAGTAATGCATATGTCTTTGCATGCATTAGTCAGTTCACCATGTCCAGATTTCATAACCTGTCGGTATGATCATACTTAGCTAGAGGATTGTCTAGAGTTCTGTGATTGATAGTGTTATATAGGATACAACACTACTACTCAGATGGCAAATAATCATTGGTTACCTTATGTCTATACTCTTAGTGAAGGGTAGGGCCACTTCTAGTTGGAAGGTGTGCGGGGGACTGCCAGTCTATGGTTGGAGGTAAAACACTTGGAAGATGCTCTCTCTCTCTCCACTAGAAGACTCACTGAGACTTGCAATATGGATATCAGAATTCCAGATGTAACATACATATTAGATATGTGATTTGTATTTCATAAACTATGTAAATTTTATCAAATGTATATTATTCTAATTGAAAGATGAACTGTCAATTTTGTAAGCTATTACATGGGTATATTCATAAAGGAAATTATGTTTATGTGATGTATTTTGGCTCCTTGAGAGTATTTTAATTCAAAGAAAAGAAGTTCAATCTTTTTCATTTAATGTATTTTATCTCTTGGTAAATATTTGTTTTAAGCCTTGTTTGAGATTTAGTATGTTACATATGGTATCAGAGCTACCAGGTTCAACATTAGGGCTTATGAGTTCACTATGCTAACCTATTATCCAAAATTATCAATAGCTAATGTTTGGACTTCTTGTGCCAGGATGGTGTGACTCAAGATGACTGCTAAGAAGTTAGTTATCAAAAAATGAGCACTACCTGAAATCCATGAAACAATGAGAGCCCATAATTAAAACCATAGAATGAAGCGACTATGACAATGTAATATGGCTTAATGATATTGAAACTCTCAGTAATAACATGTCTTGACTTAAACAAGAAAAGAAGAAATTTTTTGAGGTAGCTAGGATTGCAGCTAAGATCATATCTTATTCACCCCCAGCTAACACAGGTCTATGATTAGGAGAGATCCTTGTATACCCTCATCTTCTGATATTATTGTACTTGTATCTAATAATGAATCAGAAGGATATACTCCTCTTAACCAAGTATCTGATAGTGAATCAGAGGGATATAGTCTTATCAATTATGACAATTGAGTCATTTTATGTATAAATAAGGATGTAGTTACTCCTAAACAAGCTATAATAAAGATGAGATTGTTTTGTACCAATCTATTTTTTACTTTTAAGTTAGTTATGTTTTTTATTTAATGATTCACATTAAATTTAGAAAACTAATAGATAGCTTAATATTCCTAGGTGTGAGAAAAACAGCATCATGGTTGGTACAAAAACAAATCAAGGTGAAAATCAAGAAGAGAATAACCCTCCAATTAATATAATGGAAAAGTTAGATCAAATCCTAGCTATGCTTACAAAAACCAAAGAGAGACTTGGTACCTTAGAGCAGAAAGTAATAGATCAGGGGAATCCCAAGAAGGAGGAAATGAGATCTCTCATGGATTGAGCGAAGAAAATCATCAAGAGCATAGTGTTAATAGTGAGAATCCTGATAACCGTAGACCCTAGAGAGAAGTAAAGGATAGGCTTGCTTTAGAACTATCTAAAGATATGAAGAAAGTCAAACTACCTAAGTTTGATGGAATGGTGATTGGAGATGCTACTGAGGCTTGCTTAATGGACATGGAAAAATATTTTGAGATAAGAAATTATTTAGAAATAACCAAAGTAGTATGGGGAGCCTATCATTTGGTAGGAGAAGCATCCACTTGGTGGATGAACAAAAAGATGGAATTAGGATTAAGTTCCTTGAAAGTAACTTGGGATGATTTTGTTAAACTATTTTGTTAAAGGTGGTTGCCACAACTCTTCTTTGACTAGAAGTTGAGAGATTTTCAAAACCTACATCAAGGGCATATGTCAGTAGTTGAGTATGGAGATAAATTTACTCGTCTTCTCAAGTATGTACCTCAATATCAAAAGGATGAAAGATTGTGAATTATGAAATTCTTTATGGGTCTTAATGCTCATATTGTTGGTGAAGTGGGCATGCATGGTCCTAAGACAATGGATCAAGTTTATGAGAAGGCCATTAAGCAAGAGAAAAAGTTGAAGTCCATATCTACTTATCATGACAGGAATTGCAAGAGGTTTATTAAGCCCCCAACTTTCCAACCTTCCAAGAGGAGGAATAATAAGAATTATGAGAATAGGATAAATGGCAAAGGAACCCAAAAGTATAAGAGTGGGTTCGGTAATGAAAAGAAGAATGGAAACTTCAAGAGGAATGAGGATAAATCTAGTAAGATAACTGGAAAGAGAAGACCTCCTAGAGGATGCTTTACTTATGGAGGTGACCATTATGCTAATCAATGCCCAACCAAGAACTAGAGTGGTTAGCCAAGAGGTAATGCTTTACCTACACAGCAAGTAGCATTTCAACAAAAGATTCATGTGGCACCTAATAATCACTAAGCAAAGTATTAGTTCACTCCTACAGAGATGACATGTACCTTGTTTAGAGTCCCTATCTCTATTTTGATTGATACTGAAGCAACTAAAATTTTTATTTCTCCTAGCATCTTGAATAAGTTTCCAAGAAGATTTGGTTATATGGCTAAACCTTGGTCAATATAATATGCTAACCAATCTAAGGCTCAGGTAGAGCAATGTATGTTTCAAGATAAGATTGATCTCTCTAGTTTCTCAACTGAGATGAACTTATACATAGCTCCTTTAGGTTACTATGATGTTATCTTAGGAATGAACTGGTTGTGGAAGTATAGAGCTAATGTTGATTGTTTTTCAAAGACAATTGAGTGTTTAGATGATATTGGAAAGAAGGCCTTTTTGCAAGGTATTCAAAGAGAGGTCAAGATTCGACCAATCTCTGCTAAGCAATTGAAAAAATCTAGGCAAAAAGGGTGTCAACTCTTTGTAGTAAAATTATAGCAAATTGAGGAAAGTCTTGGAAAGAAAAGTGTGCCTTTTGAAGTTATCCTTTTATTTGAGATTTCCAGGGGAACTTCTAGGTCTACCACCAAAAAGTGTCTTTGATTTTTCAATTGACATTAAATGAGGATGTAAGCCTATATCAAAAGAACCTTGCCATATGAATACTATGGAATTGATGGAATTAAAAGCCTAATTGCAAGAATTGTTGGCTAAAGGTTTGATTAGGCCTAGTGTTTCTCCATGGGGCACACCAGTAATCTTTGTTAAAAAGAAAGATGGAATTTTGCATATATGTATAGATTATCATATGCTCAATAAAGCAACAATAAAGAATAAGTAGCCATTAACATGTATAGATGATCTTTTTGATCAAATGCATGGAGCTTCTGTGTTTTTAAAGAGTGATTTACTATCAGGATATCATCAATTGAGATTGAAGGATGAAGATATCCACAAATCAGCTTTTAGAACAAGATATGGGCACTATGATTTTACAGTGTTACCATTTGGACTTACGAATGCCCCTGCCACACTCATGAACCAGATGAATAGTGTGTTTATAGATTGCTTGGACATGTTTGTTCTAGTTTTTCTTGATGATATTCTTATTTATTCTAAGAATGAAGAAGAACATTTACAACATCTACGAATAGTATTGCAGAGATTGAGAGAGAATAAGTTATATGGAAAGCTTTCTAAGTATTCATTCTTTCAAAAGGAAATATAGTATTTAGGACACATAATTTCTATTGAAGGAATTTCTTTAGACCCAACAAATATTAAAGCTATCCTAGATTGGCCTGTACCTAAGAATGTGCATGAAGTGTGTAGCTTCATGGGATTATCATGATACTGTAGAAATTTTGTTCTAAATTTCTCCAAAATTGCAAGTCCAATCAATTCATTGCAAAGGAAAGGGAAATGTTTTGATTGGTCAGAAACATTTCAAGATGCATTTGATCAATTAAAAGAGAAATTGACAACACCAATTTTGAAAGTCACCAATCTTGAATGTCAGTTTGAGGTAATAACTGATGCCTTAGGAGAAGGTGAATGCTTCTGCAAGATGAGTGAGTGATAGCCTATGAGTCTAGAAAGTTAAAAGATTACAAGAAAAATTATGCTCTACATGATTTAGAATTGGCAGCAGTTACGCATGCTTTGCAAGTATAGTGTCACTATTTGTTAGGGAAAACCTTTGTGCTAAAGTTAGATCATCAAAGTCTCAAGTATATATTTTCTCAACCACATCTAAATAATTGAAAAATAAGATGGTTAGAATTGATATCTGACTTGTTATATAGAAAAAGAGAGATAGGGTTGAAGTGTAGTTAAGGTAGATTTAATTAAACCCTCCTTTCCCAATAACATTCAAGGATAACAATCAAGACAAGTCATTGCAATAAAGAGGACTTTAGCTACAGGTTGATGTCACTTAAGAATGATATGGAAAGATAAAATAGATTTTTAGATATGTCAAACCCTAGTTTTATTAAGCCTTAAACCCTAATTATATGATTTTAGGTACAGATGAACAAGACATAGGATCATATAGGAAGGAACTAAATACATATTAGATGTTGGAATTAGGGCAGAAAACTAAGAGGTGGTGAATCAGTTGTATTAAAAGCTTAACGCTTGCTACAGTTAATTCTTCTTTACAACTTCTTAACAGATTAATGATATAATCATGAAAAGTAAGAATCAATAACACATGAGAAGAAACACAAATAACACACTTGACACCAAGATTTTTAATGTGGAAACCCAATTAAGGGAAAAAACATAGTGGGGGTTAACCCACAAAGATTATACTCTGTTAAAAGTATTACAAAATGGGAAGGCACATGCCTTTGGGCTCACTGCTTAGAGCTCACTACTCAAGAGAGACTCACTACCTAAAAGAATGATTATAAAGGGATTACAGATTGTTTGAACTAATGAGTAGCATCTTCCAATGCAATCATTTAGTTTTGATTAAGCACATAATACTGATCTTACACACTTCATCTTTATTCTGACCTATTTACTACTCTGCCATAATCTAGACCTTAGATGTCTTCTCTTTTGTACTTCTATCTACCCTTTTGGCACTTCATATTCACATACCTACATCCTTCAATACACTCGAATCCATTCGCTATATATATCTACCTCAAGAAATTCAATCACTTTTCTATCAGCCTTATGAAGAACTTAACAAGCAATACAAGTACTCTGTTTTGTCAGCTGAATCCATACACCAATATTGATGCATACTAGAAATAACACTTGCAGTTCACCATACATGTCAGCCACTAATATTATATCCCATACGTAACTCACCAAAACACTTCTACTAGATCCGCACAAGGATCTAACACAAGTCAGCCTGTTCTTCATTGAACTGTTCTATCATATTAGGACCCAGTACTCAGATGCTCATAACTTTTAATCGCTTTGTCACCGGAGGCTAAAATATTAGATTTAGATTATCTTAACATCCCTCTACACTCATCCAAATTTGTAACACACAATGATTAACTGGAGAGATCCCCTGATCAAAATACTAAACTCTGCCATATACCCTGTTCTTGTCTATCTGGGATTGACAAATCTTGGAACTGACTTCTGGTATGATCTGATACTGCACTGTGGATGTGTGGAATGGACTTAGTTGCCATCAATGACAACACATGACATGCCGTGCAGTGTCTTATGCTAACAATCTCCCCCTTTGGCATTGATGGCAACACTTAGTGAAAAATGACTAAGTGTCATGACTGACTCCCCATACTGTGTACACTTATATATTCTTCCACTACTCCCCCTTTGATGGATTCTTCATTTTCTTCAATTTTTCACTATCTCTCACTCCCCCTTTGACATCAATGGCAAAGGGTGGGATCCGCAAACTAAAATTTACACAAGAAATCTATATACAAGGCCGCATATGTACAAATAATCCATGTATTATATTTACATGAACTTGAGAATATCTGTAAAACTATTTTTCAACTGCACAAGTTTAGAGGCCTAACCTATTTTCATGCCATCCAAAATTGAGATGTGTCCACTTAGTAGGAATGCCTGTGTTTATGCTTTCTTCAAATCTGAAGGATCACCTGTCTGGATTGCAACAATATTTCTCTTTTCTTTAACAATTTTCTTTATTTCATCAGTCAAGCTGATTGCTTGACACTCCTGACTTACCAGAGAAACTGTTAGAGGATCAAAATTTTGAGATAGATTTAACAATTTTTTTTCTTGCTCCTTTATCTTCTTCTCAATATCCTCAATAACTTTGGGCCAAGATAGACTAAATTTGTATACATCACCTCCATCATTAAGAGCATTTTGAATACTCTTTATATTGGTATCAAGTACCTTTCTATCATTCCCTATTAGCCCCTTTAGCTCACTAAATCTCTTATCCAAAAATTCATTCCAGACTTTAATCTCTGCAGACTTCTCAAAGGACTCAAAGTGTGTACTTATAGAATTTACAAGGCTCTTTAGATTTCCAGAGGGAGAATCAGATGGATTCTTTTGGAAAGTTGACATTATCTTCTCCAATATACTAGATGCAAGGCCTAACAGCTCACTATCCTCTATGTGAGATTTCAATATCTTTTCTCTTGCCTTGGCTTGTGTGAAAGATGCTATCTTCATCATTTGGACTGGAGAGAGAGTATCCAGGTTGATTGGTCTTTGAATCAGTTTTGGTTCATCAAACTCTAGCATTTCTTTACTCAGGAAACTATTCACTGCATCTGCAGTGTCTCTTGCCACAATTTCTGGACCACCTTCCTTTCCTTAAATTTTCTCAGTGTCAGTATCAGAACTATTTTGTTTGGGTGCATCACCATTTGCACCATCTTCTTCTGCTTTATCTTCCTTACCCTTGACTTCTTCTTCTTCTTGGTTCTTAGCCTTTTCTATTTCATGCTCTCCAATTTTCAATGAATCATCTTCGATTTGATCATCTACTTCTATATTCATCTTTGTATCTTCTTTGTCAGAATGATCTAGAGGAGTTAGAATACCTCCTGCATTAGTAGTTTCATCTATCATTTTTACTTCTTCACTACTTATTGCTTCCTCTTCTGGGATAGAGGAATCATCCATTCCAAATTATTGCTCATCCTTTTGCTGCTCATCTGACACAACAAAGAACTTGTTCTTGTGCAATGCTTTTCTCAAAATTTGTTCAATTTCTTGGACTATTTCATATATCTCTCCAATCATCAGTTTATTCATTCTTGTCTTACTCCTGAATTCATTTTTGACCTCTTTAATAATTTTATCTTCTTCTCTGCTAGAGATTACCGGACATAGAGTGGTTAACACATGTTCCCTCAACTCCATATTTTTGACTTGGCCACTTCTTTTCTTATCTCCATGGTGTTTCTTAAGCCTTTTGGAACTTCTGACAGAATTTCTACTAGTGCTCGATTGAATATATTCAATTACTTGATAGTGGCTTCTTCCAAAAGTTTTTTGTCAGCATCATTGTAAAGATTATAGAATTTAGTCAATGGTTTTAAATTCCCATCAACAGTGATTGTCTTGACATTACTTTTCACAGAGGGAATTGGCTTCTTATCATCTACCTTTGATCTCCACCTATTATTTGTCTTCTAGCTTCTGGAAGGCTTCTCTTCAGATACTTTAACAACTTTAGCACCTCTAGTCTTTAGCTCCTTAAACCCATCATCTAAGTCTATCTTTTCTTCATCCTCGTTTTCCAAACTATGATGTGATCTCTTTGCCTTTACTTTAGTTCTCATCTTTTCCTTATCGAATGATATGTTTTCCAGTTTCTCAGGATTGGCAGATTTTGGGGGAATAGGGGTAGCAACAGAGTTCCTAGTAGTCCTTAGAGTGGAGGAAGATTCTACTAGAGTACTTCCTTGTTTCTTATCTTGCTTCTCCTTCTCATCTTTTTCTATTCTTTCTCTGTTATGCCTCACAGCTTCCTTTGTTATCCCAATGCTTTCAGCATACATTTCTACTTACTTCTGAGCTTTACTCTTAATCTCTGGCTTTCAGAGTTCAACATACAACTTTTCATCAAGCTCTTTATAAGTCCCAAATCCCTCAACAAAGTCATCCTTGGGTTTTCTCAAGAGATGTTGAGCATACATTTCCAAAATCTTCTCATCAACCTCATAACTCATAGGCATAATCCAAATAGTTCTGGGTTCTCCAGCTTCCATTAGGCACTGATCAGTGTCCACCATAAAATAGATTTCATTTTTATATTTCTCAACTATTAATTTAGGGATTATTTCATTAGAGTGCATCATACTCTAAAAATTTTTAAAGTACCCCCAGATTGTAGTTTTCTGTGTCTTAGAATCTCCAATGCTATGTAGATGATCTCTTATTTGCATTGCAAATGGTCTGTCACTAGTCCATTGCACACCTTTTACTCCAGGCACTTCATTCATGAAGTAGAAGAATAAACATATAACTAGAGAACCATATTTGAAGGTATTTTTCTTGTCCTTTAAGTTCTCAATCAGTTGATTCTATAACAGCTCACATAGGTCATAATTTGCATTTTCTTTCAACATTTGATATGCTGCATATATGGCAGTTTTGAAGATAGAGTTCTCCCTACTAGAGTGATAAATCTTGTAACCAAACACCATAGAGGCAAACTTAACATCCGGTTCAATAATGTCATTGATGGTCATTGCCCTTTTGTCAAACTTGGCGCCAGTTGCATCAGTAACAATATGGTTTTTCACAGATTTCAACATGGGTAATCCACCAGTTGAATTTAACCTAGTCACAATTCTAATAACATCCTTTGTAATCTTGAAAGGTTTCAATAGCCATATGAACTCATCATGCATTCAGCTCAAGATGTAACAAACCCACTCACTCTCATCAAATGTTAGAAATTCAATGACTTGTAGAAAATGTTTGATCTCTAGGGTTTTGAATTCTGGTTTCAAATCATAGTTATCATCCTTTAGATAGTTCTCAAACAATTCCAGCAATCTCAAATTTCCAAATTCATCCACGTTACAATGGATGTATGCCCTAATATATTCTACATGTACTACTTCGTATGGGACACTAGAAAATGCACCTAACAATTTGACTTCGACTAACTTGTAACAATGCTTCTTAAATTTTGGACGGGGCCTTTTAGTAATATCAACAATAAGAGGAGTAGCCATCTCAATAGATTATAGATTCAAATCTTCATAGAAAAGTACCTTTTTCTTCAATAGAATTAGGGTTGATTAATTGCCGGTCGAATTCGTTCTTTGTGCTTCAATCTTTGGATTTTTTGTTTAGATGCTCTTCTTCTTGTTCTCTTCGAATGCAAAGTGATTCAAATGCTTGAGCGAGTGACTTTTTATCCTCTGCAAAACCTAATTTGTCATTGTAATAAATGCGGTGCCCTAACTTCATCTGGTTACTCTATTTCTCGATGCAGTTTCTTATGAATCACTCCGCAAATTGCCATATCCACCTCTTTTCTTCCAGAAATCCTTCTAAATGATCTGCAACAGGCTTTTCTAACTTTAATCATTGTACTAGATTCAGGCACTCACTTACAGGCTGGGAGAATTGGATTTTCAAAGTAGCTCCCCCTGAGCCAGAGCTCCTAATTCAATTCTTGGAGGAATTATCAGCATCGGATTCTGGTGCAGACCCATTACTATTATTCACAACACTTTTCTTGACCCATGTCTTACTCATTTCATTCTAGATCTCATTCACATCAATTTTTCCCTTGCCTTTGACTTGTCTCTACTCATCCAGTTTTTTGTTTACCAGAGCTCTTCTTTCATTATTCCTACTTCTGCAGAATTTTGCAATATGACCAGATCTATTGCAATTAAAGCACACAACATTTCTTTGCTTATATACTTGTTTTCCTCTTGATCTGCACTGATTAGCCATGTGTTCAAATCTATTGCAAGCAAAATAGTGGCCATTGAAAGAGTTGTCATTTGCTCTATTGTTAGAATTATTCATTATCATACTTCTGCATTCATTTGATTTATGGCCATACCTCTTACACTTGAAGCATTGACCGGAGAAGGATGGACCACTTTAATTTACTATGCTTCTGCACTGAGTAGCTCTATGACTAAATTTACTACAATTGAAACAATTTCCATCAAAAGATGGATACCTTTGAGCATTAGGCTCTCTTACTGGAGGCCTTCTAGGTCTGTTTCTCTCATTCCTTGATTGAAAATTTCTTTGTCCGGATCTGAAACTTTCGTCTTTCTCATACCCAAGACCATACTTATCATCAGCCTTCTTCTAACTTTCAAGCATTACTTAAAGTTTAGCTGAGCTTATCTTAAACTTCTCCTTGTATTCATTTACAACTTCTAGGTCATGTTTGAGAATGACAATTTGCCTTTCAAGTTCTCTCTCATTATCTATGCTTTCTTGTAGATCAGACTCTAGATGGCCAGCTATTCCGTCCAATCTGCAACATTCTTCAGTTCTCTCCTTTAGAGTTTGATTTAGATCTTCTTTAGTCTTCTTTCTTTGCTCAATTTCTTTGGTTAGCTTCTCACATTCCTTTTTCTTTTCTTCCAAAGCCTCATTCATGCCATTTTCTTCAGTAAAATTAGCTAGCTAATGAAGTAGTTCCTTCATTTTTCTATTGATTTCCTTAATTTATCTTTTAGCAAGTCAGTTCAATCATCAACATCCTTAAGGTTCACTTTTAGGTCATCTACTTCTACTTTGGACCGGTTAAGATCTTCTAAAGCCAATTGAAGTTGTTCTCTAAGTGAACCCATTGAAACTCCTTCCCAATTAGGCTTATTTCAAGGAACCTTGCTCTAATACCAATTGTTGGAATTAGGTTTGACAACTGAGAGGGGGGGTGAATTAGTTGTCTTAAAACTTTAAAGCTTGATGCAGTTAATTCTTCTTTACAACTTCTTAATAGTTTAATGATGTAATCATGAAAAGCAAGAATCAATAACACATGAGTAGAAACACAAATAACACACTTGACACCAAGATTTTTATCATGGAAACCTAGTTAAGGGAAAAAGCATGGTGGGGGTTAACCCACAAAGATTATACTCTATTAAAAGTATTACAAATGGGGAATGCACATGCCTAGAGATCACTACTCAAGAGAGGCTCACCACCTACAAGAATGATTACAAAAGGATTACAGATTGTTTAAACTAGTGAGTGGCATCTGCCAATGCAAGAATTTAGTTCCGGTTAAGCACAGAATACTGATATTACACACTTCATCTTTATTCTAACCTATTTACTACTCTGCCATAATCCAGACCTTAGATCTGTTCTCTTTTGTACTTCTATCTGCCCTTTCACACTTACTTCATAATCGCATGCCTACATCCTTCAATACACTTGAATCCATCAGCTATATATATCCACCTCAAGAAATTCAATCACTTTTCTATGGGCCTTATGAAGAACTTAACAAGCAATACAAGTACTTTGTTCTATCAGCTGAATCCATACTCCAATATTGATGTGTACAAGAAATAACACTTGCAGGTCACCATACATGTCGGCCACTAACATTATATCCCATACACAACTTACCAAAACACTTCTACTAGATCTGCACAAGGATCTAACATAATTCAGCCTGTTCTTCACTGAACTATTCTATTATATTAGGACTTGGTACTCAGATGCTCATAACTTTTAATCCCTTTGTCACCGGAGACTGAAATCTTGGATTTAGATTGTCCTGACATTCCTCTACACTGCCTCAGATTCACAACACACAATGATTAACTAGAGAGATCCACTGACCAAAATACTGAACTCTGCCATATACCTTGTTCCTGTCTATCCGGGCTTGACAAATCTTGGAACTGACTTTTGGTGTGATCTGATACTACACTGCGGATGTGTGGAATGGACTTAGTTGCCATCAATGACAACACATGACATGCCTTGTAGTGTCTCATGCCAACAATTAGAGATATACTAAGATTTGGATTTCAGAAGGTGGAAAATTTAGGGACACTGGGGTGGGCACCCAAGTCCAAAATGCCACTTTTTCCATAGATCTGGAATAGTGAGATGATGTAGACTATAATCTATTTCAGAGTTTCTTGCAAGGACATTTGGGAGGACACTGGGGTGGGTGCCTGTGTCTAGTAGGTGATGTTTTCCACACTTTTTTCATAGATCTAGAATCTATATCTCCTACTTAGCTTCTCTGCAACTCCACTCTGCAAGATCCTGCACTTGTAACCTGTAATCACAAGAGAGGGGTTGGGGTTTGTGGTGTTTAGGAGCTTTCCTTAGTCAAGCCCCAGAATGGCATTCAAGCCTTCCAACACCGTTGTTAGTTAGAGAGTGCATGTCCTTGGTGGACATAGGAAAAAGCAATGATGAAATAAATTGATTGAAGCACAACAAGATGTCACCTTAGAGGTGAAAACCATCAAAGAGATGAAGAGCCTTCAAATCATGAGGAGATATGTTGATGAATCCAATTCTGCAACAAACACAACACAATACTACTCTGCAACACAATGAATGCCTTAAATGCTCCTTGCTTAATGATCATAAGTTCACCTTAATGAATTAGGAGTAAAATGAAGCCTTAAACATGTTTATATATGCATTCCCACTAAACTTGAATCATAATTCAAATTGAATAGGCCAAAAAGGAAACCTTTTTAATGGTCATAAGCCGACATGTAAATTTTGGGTCCCGACAAAATAGGCCTAGACTAGGGCATAGGTGCCCAATTCTAGAGGCCTATTTTTGGTCTAGATTAAGCATTGAGATAGACCCCTAGGCTCCATTTTACATGGGTCTTGGGGGAATTTATTTTGGGATAAGTTTAAGTCATGCATAAGGAAAACAAGGAGACCTAGGAGCTAAACTAGGAGGAAAACGACCCAAGGGGACATTTTATGACATAACACAACTATGTTTTGAGATAAGTTATATCAAAGGTAAAGGAAATAGAGTAGCTTATGCTTTGAGTTGGCAGAGACATATTTCTTCAAGTATCTCTATTCATGCAAACTTTAAGAATTTAGAGTTGCAAAGTTTTCTAGGTGATGAATACTATGAGCAGGTTAAGCAAGCTCTTATGGTGAATCTCTAGGATTCAAGGTATGATGAGTTTCATTTTGAATTTGATGGACTATTGAGGTATAGAGGAAGAATGTATGTTCCTAATTCTATTGAACTAAGGAATCTTCTATGGAAAGAAGTACATTTTCAACCATACTCAGGACATCCAGGAGTAACCAAACTTCTAGAAGATGTAAAACCTCTTTATTTTTGGGAAGGAATGAAGAATGATGCTGCAAGATTTGTGGCAAGTTGCCTAGAATGCCAGAGAGTTAACGTAGAACATCAGCATCCCACAGGACTTTTGTATCCACATGATATACCTAAATGGAAGTGGTAAATCATAAGTATGGATTTTGTTCAAGGTCTTCCAATGTCTAGGAATAGACATGATGCAATTTTAGTAGTGGTGGATAAACTCACAAAGTTGGCTCATTTCATACCTAGAAATTTAATGGATGGACCACCAATTTTAGCTCACAAATTTGTTCAAGAAGTGTTTAGATTACATGGTGTTCCTGAGAAGATTATCTCAGATACAGATGTGCACATGCCATCAAGGTTTTGGCAAACCTTATTCTCAGCACTAGGAACCAAGCTTAATGTGAGTACATCTTATCATCCTGAAACAGATGGACAAATTGACAGTTAACCAAGTTCTAGAGGATTTGTCGTGAATGTATTGCATGGATCAACAATATAAGTGGAATGAATACTTAGCTCTTGTGTGTTGCAAGTATGAGGTTAACCAGTGTTGTCATTGATGTCAACATACTCATATTGCATTGATAAGAAGGATTGGATGAGCTGTGTGTTGAGGTTATTGAGGAAATTAGTCTTAATTAGGAACAGTGAAGAATAGTGATGAGAAGAAGGCAAAAGTACTCAATAGGTTGTGGATCAGAGGATGCGGTTTAAAGGGTTTGTAGATATGAGTCTTGAGATGTTCCAGTCAAGATTTCAGAGGTCCACATGAAGATCTGAAGAAGTTATGATTGCTCAAGTAGAACCAGTTTTGGGAGGTGTTCAGTGGTGACAGAGTGTCACAGATTGGTCCGGTGAGTTCCAGAATTACATTCTCTCATTCTGTGGATTGGAGGGAGTGTTGAAGAAGTTAGTGTGAAGTGACAACTTGATTTGTGCATTGTTTGGAGGTCTGGAAGAACCTTTTGCATTATGACAGTGGCGACAGACTGTGTTCTTGAAGTTCCAGATGAAGAAGAGAAGAATTCTAGTAAGCTGATAAAGTGCGAATGTTCTTGATGACTTAGGAAAGGTTTCAGTGATCCTTGGATCATGTACAATTCTTATTGGTGGTCCGCATTGAAGTTAGAGTTTGGATTTGATGTAAAGACCACTAGTTGTTGGTGTTCTTCCTGAGACAGGCCGACCGGATGTATTGCACGTCTTGCGAATGATCTTGTAGGTGTTTTCTGACTTAGATGATTGTTCCTAAGTCGATGCCTTGTATAAATAAGGGTTTGTGAATTCATTTAGAAGTGTGTCTTGCGGTGATGAGAGTGATATAGCGAAGAGAAGTGCGAAAGGCAGAGCAGGAGTTTTGGGCTTAAATGGAACTGATCCAGGCATGGTAAAGATGTCAATCTCCAGTTCAAGTTTGTAATACTTGTTATCTTGTAGACAGTGGGTCTCTTGTAGGTAGTGTGCCTCCTTGTGAGTAGTGTGCTCAGGTAGTGAGCCCTAATTGGCATGTGCCATCTATTTTTCTTATTCTTCTAACAGAGAATAATCCTTGGGTTAATCACCCCGTGGTTTTTCCCTTAACCAGGTTTTCCACATCAAAATCTTGGTGTCTCATGTGTTGATGTGTATCTGCTCTGGTGTTTATGCCTTATGCTTCATGAATGATTAATTGCTATGCTATTGATTAACAAAGTGGATTTAAGTGTTTGATTTGAAAGCAAATTAAGGATAACTGATTCACCCCCCCTCTCAGTTATCAACAATTGGTATCAGAGCCAAGTTCCTCTAAAAGGAGCTTAACCGCTTGAGGAGATCCAGGACATCATCATACAAGAAGGACGGTCTGAAGTTTGATGGAACCAACTTCACTCTTTGGAAAGGCTGCATGAAATGTCACTTGGAGTGTATGGGAAAGGCGTACTTGTCCATGGTCACAAAAGCATATACACCTCCACAGGGTGGTCTGACAACTCTAAATGAAATCACAGATGCTGAAAACAATCTGTGGACTAAAGAGGCTCTTCTAAGTGCATTAACCAACTCAGAGCTCTTAAATGTTATTGACCTACCAACTGACTATGAGATCTGGATTAAACTAGAACTTTTGCATGAAGGAGATGAGTTTGTTAAGAGTGCAAGGTTGCAGAGTCTCAAAGGGAAATTTGAAAGATTAAAGATGAGAGATGATGAAAATATCACTACCTTTATGCCAAGAGTAAATGAGCTAGTGTGTGGAATTAGGAATGCTGGTGGAGTTTTGGATGAAAATGAGATTGTTTGCAAAATTCTCAGATCCCTTCCTGCTGCCTACAAAATCAAGGTTGCTGCCATTGATGACTTCAGAGCCCATACAACTATCACAAGAGACCAATTGGCTGGCAAACTGGCTACAATTGAAATGACCAAGTTTGGAGATGATCCCCCCAAGACTGAATCTACATTCAAAGCCAATGCCTATGTGAAAGGCAAACAAAGATTTGATCTAGGAGAAAACTCTTCAAGGAAGCTGTCATGGTATGATCAAGCAAGAAAAGACATGGAAGAGGAAGAAGCAAAAATAGCTCAACTTGAAGCCCTCATTGCAAAAAGACTACCAAGGGGATCCAGTAAGTATGAAGGAAAATTACCCTTTAAATGCTTCAAGATGTCCGGAAAGATCCACAAGATCAAATTCTAACAGATAAAGGTTCCAAAAGAATTGTTATTATGTTCATGAAGAAGCTGATAATGAAGGAGTAACAGATGATGAATCAGAGATAGGAGACAAATCTGGAAATGAATGGGTGTTCATTGCCATCAAGGAAGAAGATCCAATATTCCCTTAATCTATCAATCATAAGGTTATAGAAAGAGCTTTGGCTGCCCAAGTTGAAGAAAAGGATGATTAGGTTATTGACAGTGGATGCTCTCACCATATGATAGGTGACAAGAACAAGTTCTTAGATTTGGAAAGGTATGAAGGAGGAATGGTAAAGTTTGGTGACAATTCAGCTGGTAGAATCAGAGGTAGGGGAATTATCTCTTTTGATGGAAAAAACAAAACTGGTAATGTACTGTATGTTGAAGGATTGAAGTACAATCTTCTCAGTGTTGGTCAGTTGGTGGACAAAGGCTATGATCTCCAGTTCAAGAATGGAAGATGCAGGATCTTTGAAAGCTCCAGAATTGAGATTGCATCTGGTACTCAAACAAAAGGTAATATCTTCCATCTAGTTGGTACTAATAAAAGTTGTCTATTTGTTCAAATTGATCAGAGTTGGTTATGGCATAGAAGGATGTGTCATGTAAATTTTGATAACATCATCAAGATAAGCAATACTCAGGCTATAAGAGATCTTCCAAAGTTGGTAAAACCTACAAATAGTTTGTGCAAAGAATGTTACCTAGGTAAACAGAGCAGAGTCTCATTCAAAAGCAAGGATCTGTCCTCTACCAGATTATTGGAGTTAGTTCATACTGATCTATGTGGTTCGACAAGAATCAAGAGTATGCAAGGTGATAGATACTTCATGTTACTAATTGATGACCATTCCCGGATGATGTGGGTCACCTTTTTGAAAGAGAAATCAGAAGCATTTGAGAAGTTCAAAATCTTCAAGGCTATGGTACAGAATCAAACCAGATTAAAACTGAAATGTCTAAGGTCTGATAGAGGTGGTGAATTCACATCCGGTGAATTCATAGATTTTTGTGAGAAGCATGGTATAAAGAGATAGTTATCTGCTCCTAGGACTCCACAGCAGAATGGAGTAGTTGAGAGAAAGAACTAGACCATCCAGGAAGCATCCAGGACAATGATGATGGAAGCAAATGTTCCCCAGATGTTTTGGAAAGAAGCTGTCAGCACTGCAATCTACACTCTCAACCAAGTTCAAATCAGAAACAATATCGGTAAGACTCCTTATAAACTTTGGTTTGGCATCACTCCTACTATGAGATATTTCAGAGTATTTGGTAGCAAGTGTTACATTAAAAGAGATGAAGATCTAGGAAAGTTTGATGCTAGAAGTGATGAAGGAATTTTCTTGGGTTACTCCACTCAAAGTAAAGCATATCGGTGTTACAATAAGAGACTGAGGAAGATGATAGAAAGTACAAATATGAAGGTTGATGAAGGTATTGAGAAGCCCTCAAGATTTTATGAGTATGATGAAGATGATCAGAATGATGTTCTGGTTCAAGGTACTCCATCCTCTCCTGAAAGTCAGATTTAGACTGATCTGGTAAATCAGGAAGAAGAGACAGGTCTGAATGAGCATGATCAAGAAGCAGAAGTGCAAGAAACTCCCAAAGTTCCAAGGTATGTAAGATTGAACCACTCTAAAGATTAGATCATAGGTGATAAAAGCAAAGGTGTGCAAACTAGAAGGAATGTTGCTCAAAATTTAGATGAATGTTGTTTGATTTCAAAGATTGAACCTAAGACAATAAATGAAGCATGCAATGGTGAAAATTGGATAAAAGAAATGGAAGAAGAATTAATGTAAATTGAGAAAAATCACACTTGGGATCTTGTTTCTAGACCTAGAAACAAGAATGTGATTGGAACCAAATGGGTCTTCCGGAACAAACTAAATGAAGTTGGTGAAGTAATTAGAAATAAGGCCAGATTAGTCTGCAAAGGCTACTCTCAAATAGAAGGGATTGATTTTGAGGAAACCTTTGCTCCGGTAGCAAGAATTGAAGCAGTCAGACTATTTCTTGCATTTGCTGCCTTCAAAGATTTCAAAGTGTATCAGATGGATGTCAAATCTACTTTCCTGAATGGTGACCTAGAAGAAGAGGTGTACATTGAACAACCAGATGGATTTCAATTATCTGAGCATGGTGATATGGTCTGCAAATTAAAGAAGGCATTGTATGGTCTAAAGAAAGCCCCAAGAGCATGGTATGAGAGGCTGGATAAACATCTTTTGAAGATTGGTTTCAACAAAGGTACTGCTAATAGTAACCTATATTTCCAAATTGATCATGAAAACATCTTGATTGTTGAAGTATTTGTTGATGATATCATCTTTGGAGGAAGAGACAGTATGTGTAAAACCTTTGCAAACCAAATGAAAAGTGAGTTTGAAATGTCAATGCTCGATGAAATGAATTTCTTCTTGGATCTACAAATTACTTAGACAGAGAAAGGAATCTTTATCTCTCAGACCAAATATGTGAAAGAACTATTGAAGAAATTTGGAATGGAAGATTCAAAGCCAATGAACACTCCCATGGCTACCGGATGTAAGTTGAGCAAAGATGATGACTCTCCTAAGACAGATCAGACAAAGTAATGATCAATGATTGGTGGATTATTATATCTCACTCAGACTAGACCAGATATAATGCAGGTTGTTGGTCTTGTGGTGAGATTCTAGGCTGATCCCAGAGAATCTCATGTCATGGCAATCAAAAGAATTTTTAGGTACTTGAAAGGAATTGTTGAGTATGGCCTATGGTATCCCAGAGATCATGACTTTTCTCTTCATGCATATACAGATGCAGATTGGGTAGGAGATGTGGATGATAGGAAGAGTACAAGTGGAGGAGCATTCTTTTTGGGAAAAAGGTTGGTTTCTTGGCTAAGCAAGAAACAAGAAGCAATATCCCTATCTACAACAGAATCAGAATACATTGCAGTAGCAGGTAGTTGCACTCAACTTTTGTGGATGAAGCAAATGCTAAGAGATATTCAAGTAGAATATGAGGAGCCTATCGCAATTTTCTGTGATAATTCAAGTGCAATAAATATTTCTAAGAATCCAGTATTGCATTCTAAGACCAAGCATATACCTATCAAATTTCATTTTTTGAGAGAACAAGTGAACAAGGGTGAAGTCAGATTGGAGTATGTGCCCTCCAAGGATCAGCTTGCAGATATTTTTACTAAACCTCTTCCCAAGGACTCTTTTGAGTATCTCAGGGAGAAGTTAGGGGTCATGGCCCCTCTGGTGATGAACTAGGATGCACTGATGTGCATCAGTCTAGTGGATATCACAGTCATATCTTGTGATCTGAATTGATGATGAGGAGCTACTACTAATGCAGAGCAGCTGGTATGATTCTGATGTGTTAGAATTACAAGTATAAACCCTTTTCCATTGATGTCAAAGGGGGAGAGAAGACATGTGAAAAAAAAGTGGTTGATGATCACAGGGGGAGCTGTGACAGAAAGAAGAAGTTCTTGTCTTGATAGTTTTTCACATCATATGTTGCCATCAATGACAAAGGGGGAGATTGTTGCAAGTATGAGGTTAACTAGTGTTGTCATTGATGTCAACATACTCATATTGCATTGATAAGAAGGATTGGATGAGCTGTGTGTTGAGGTTATTGAGGAAATTAGTCTCAATCAAGAACAGTGAAGAACAGTGATGAGAAGAAGGCAAAAGTACTCAATAGGTTGTGGATCAGAGGATACGGTTTAAAGGGTTTGTAGATATGAGTCTTGAGATGTTCTAATCAAGATTTTAGAGGTCCGGATGAAGATCTGAAGAAGTTATGATCACTCAAGTAAAACCAATTCCGAGAGGTGTTCAGTGGTGACAGAGTGTCACAGATTGGTCCGGTGAGTTCTGGAATTACATTCTCTCATTCTGTGGATTGGAGGGAGTGTTGAAGAAGTTAGTGTGAAGTGACAACTTGATTTGTGCATTGTTTGGAGGTCCAAGAGAACCTTTTGCATTATGACAATGGCGACAGACTATGTTCTTGAAGTTCTAGATGAAGAAGAGAAGAATTCCAGTAAGATGATAAAGTGCAGATGTTCTTGATGACTCAAGAAAGGTTTCAATGATCCTTGGATTGTCTACAATTCTTATTGGTGGTCCGCATTGAAGTTAGAGTTTGGATTTGATGTAAACACCACCGGTTGTTGGTGTTCTTCTTGAGACAGGCTGACCAGATGTATTACACGTCTTGCGAATGATCTTGTAGGTGTTTGCTGACTTAGATGATTGTTCCTAAGTCGATGCCTTGTATAAATAAAGGTTTGTGAATTCATTTAGAAGTGTGTCTTGCAGTGATGAGAGTGATATAGCGAAGAGAAGTGTGAAAGGCAGAGCAAGAGTTTTGGGCTTAAATGGAACTGATCCAAGCATGGTAAAGATGTCAATCTCTAGTTCAAATTTATAATACTTGTTATCTTGTAGACAATGGGTCTCTTGTAGGCAGTGTGCCTCCTTGTGAGCAGTGTGCTCGGGCAGTGAGCACTAATTAGCATGTGCCATCTATTTTTCTTATTCTTCTAACAGAGAATAATCCTTGGGTTAATCACCCCGTGGTTTTTCCCTTAACCAGGTTTTCCACGTCAAAATTTTGGTGTCTCATGTGTTGATGTGTATCTTCTCTAGTGTTTATGCCTTATGCTTCATGAATGATTAATTGCTATGCTATTGATTAACAAATTGGATTTAAGTGTTTGAATTGAAAGCAAATTAAGGATAACTGATTCACCCCCCCTCTTAGTTATTAACAGAGTATGCCAAGTTCTAGAGGATTTGTTGTGAATGTATTGCATGGATCAACAATATAAGTGGAAGGAATACTTACCTCTTGTGGAATTTTCTTATAACAATTCCTATCATTTTGTTATCAAAATGGCACCATTTGAATCGTTGTATGGAAGAAAATGCCAAACTCTTATAAGCTGGGATAAGCTAGAAGATATGATTAGCATTGGTTCAGATATGCTAGTAAAAATGGAAGAAAAAGTTAAATTGATCAAAAAGAGATTAGCAGAAGCCAATGCTAGACAAAAAATTTTTGCTAATACCAAGTGAATACTGAGATAAATCTCTATTGGAGAGAAAGTCCTTTTGAGGGTCAAACCTCAAAAAAGTTCTATAAAATCTGGAAAGTCTTCCAAATTAGCTCCTTATTATGTAGGACCCTTCGAAGTGCTCAAAGTGATCACTCCAGTTGCCTACATAATTCTTCTACCACCAACTCTATCTAGAATGCATAATGTTTTTCATCTTTCCTATCTGAAAAAGTATATTGTAGGAGATAACCATATTCTTAATTGGAATACATTACAAATATAGAACCCAGGAGCAGTCACAATCGAGCCTCTCAAGGTGTTTGAAACATGCAATCTCTGCTTGTGTAATAAAGAGGTTATGTAGTGTAAGTTTCAGTGGAACCAGTATGCAGAAGATAGTTCTACATGGGATGATTACCATGAGATCTATCAAAGATTTCCTTACTTATTTCTTGTTTTAAACAATTTAAAAAAACTTGTTTTAAAATTTTATTTTGATACATTTACTCATCAAGGACAATAATCTTTAGGGGAGAGATACATTACGTCCAAGATTTTGGCTTTGATTTTACTATTTACTTTTATGTGATTACAAGTGAATTTTATGGATAAATGTTTAGACATTATGATATAATGTCAGAGTAAATAATTGATTTCTTAAATATCAGTTCATGTGATTAAGTATAATACATGTGATTGAATAATTTAGAAATTTACGTTATGAGATTTTGATTTTTTATTCATAATATTTGTGAATGGACTAATGATGCACTAATTAGAATTTGGTGATTGCAAGTTGTATTCAGGAAAATAGGTTTCGACCACTCTCCGCAAAAGAACAAAATTTGGTTTTTAATAGTTCATTTGTCGTCTGAGTATAATGTACCTTTGGTTAAGTGAACCCTTGTCTAATTAAGGCAAGTCATGTTTAATTAAGTTGGCTTAAGTTCATTTCTCAAGTCGACAAGTTGTCGATGTCACTGAGAGTATTTTAAACGTCAGTTTAGTCATTTTTTGACTAAGGCACCCTTTGTCAAAAATGTTGTTCTTTGCATCGTAAACGAGATTGTAACTGCATCTATAATTATATAATTGGAATAAATTAATAGTGTGTTTCTTATTTTTAGTTTCAATGTGGAATTTCATATTTTGTCTAATCGAAATTGACTTGATTTTCTTTTATATGTGAAGGGGAGATTTTCTTGACCCAATCACATATTGCATATAAGTTTATGTCACATTATTATAATTCCTATATTTATTAATATGTATGCTTTATTTTAGATTATAGTAAGTAAATACTCTTGAGTAGAGAGTACATGGTTGATAATGGGTTCTAAACAATAACAACCTTTTTAATAAGAGGTTTTATCTCTCTAAATTATTTCGATGACATAGTAAAACTTCAAGGGATGTTGTTGAGTTGAAAAGAAAGTGGTCATTATAACCCACTATTCCATCTCCTTGTATGCTAACTTCCACATGAAATTTGGCTATTTGGTCGACGATAGGGGAGGGAGTGGCCATTAAGACCAACTATCCCACTAACATTACATGATGTAAAGCTTGTTTGTAGGCTTATATAGTGGAGATAAAAATGCTTGTGGAGAATCTGCTAACAACTTATTAGTGGAGTCATAGCATATAGAAAGGAGAATAGCATAGTTATCAGGAGGAGTCAGATATTCAACTATTGCATGAATTGATAGAGAGATAAGGGCATTGTTATCACATGAGAGAATGGACTGATATATCATGAGCTAAGAGAGATAAGTGGAGGATCATCATGGATTAGAGGAGAAGGGAACACAATCTATAGAGAGAAAAAGACAAGGATCACAACATAGAGAACAACATACCTATTGTAGCACATAACACATATGGTTATTGCAGGATAAGAGAGATATAGTGAATAGTGAAAGAGGAGAGAGATCTTCATAGGTGAACAAAGACTATCAAAGGATCTTCTTTCGATATCTATTCAGCTTCTTTATTTATATAGAAGTCTTTAATTATTATAAGAAATTCATGTTTATAATTATATCTTCAAATAATATCTTATTTGATGCTTTGTCATAATGAACCTGACATCATAGTATGTTACAATGGCTGATACTTTTAAGATAGAAAGCCAAAATTCTAAGCATATTTCTGTATATTTTTTATGTAAAGTTTAAACAGTTAACTTGAATATAGATATGGTCATAAGATAAGTATAGACTGAGATAAGATAGAATGCTTATGCCATGGAGATACTATGTAAACAATAGATTATATTTCTATGTCCCTGTTATCATAAGATAGGGTTCTATAGAAATAAAAGTATGATATAGATGCTTTCTATCTTACGTGGTAACTGTTTAAGTAGAACAACTATATAATTCATGTCAAAAGATAAATAATATTTTAAGGAGAATACTTTACTTCTAAAGGATGTTAGGGTAAGTTGTTCCCTACAGCAAACATAGATGAAAGCACTCATATATTAATGTTTCAATATAGAATAGTATGTAAAAGAAAGAGCAACATTAGACATTGAATTTAAATGGATAGCAAATTGAAATAGTCTATCACCTTTTTGGAATCAAACTAAACTTAATCAAAGTTAGACATGATTAGAACCTTTGGTTTTTATATAACTTAGGATATATCCATAAATTATACTAGTCATGGTTTGAGAGATTACAAACACGACCATGTAATCAGAAGAAGATTGGAGGTTATTCTCTTATGATTTTCTTACTTTTCACTTCCTTTTGAAAACAAGTGTATTTATTATTCCATCATGTTGGAATAAGAAAGATAAAACCCTAAGTTTTAATGTTTGTATTAGACTTGTCTAAAGAAGTTTGTTTTTCTTATTAATGGTGATTTTCCATAGGTGGAGAAACCAAATTGTTTTACTACAATCGAATTGAGTTATGGACTCAAGGAGTAGAAGTCAATATGTCATGGACCTCAATTTGTGCAAGTATGCAAAGAGGTGCTCTTGAATGGATAGTCAATCCATAAATTTTTTTAGTATGAAAGACAAGGTCATGAGAACTAACCAAAGTAAGGTAGACTAGATTTTGAGTTAGACAAGACTTTATTGTTAAACAAGTTGACCAAGTCAAACTGTAAGATGTGATAGTATCTAAGTCAAGTTAGAGGTGGGTGGACATTATGACTAAATTTTCTTTAAATGTCTATTTATATATAAACTTTGGCCAAAGTAATGCATACGTCTCTACATGCATTAGTCGGTTCACTGTGTCCATATTTCATAACTTGTCAATATGATCATACTTAGCTAGAGGACTATCTAGAGTTGTGTGATTGATAGTGTTATTTAAGATACAACACCAGTACTCAAATGAAAAATAATCATTTGTTACCTTATGTCTATACTGTTCATGTGTAGGGACCACCAGTCTATGGTTGGAGGTAAAGCACTCAAAAGATGCTCTCTCTCTCCAACATAAGACTCACTGAGACTTGCAATATGGATATCAGAATTCTAGAGGCAACATGCATATTGAATATGTGACTTGTATATCATAAACTATGTAAAGTTTATCAAATGCAAATTATTGTAATTGAAAGACAAAATGTCGATTTCATAAACTATTACATGTGTATATTCAAAAAGGAAATTATGTTTATGTGATGTATTTTGGTTCCTTGAGATTATTTTAATTAAAAAAAGTTCAATCTTTTTCACTTAATGTATTTTTATCTCTTGGTAAATATTTGTTTTAAGCCTTATTTGAGATTTAGTATGTTACAAATGTTTTGGGTACCGATGATTAGGTTGTCTTTTATGCATTGATTAGTGTGTAAGATGGTGTATTCACATGGATATTGGAAACTAACATTATCTAATCTAAACCTTGTTGGCCTCTTTCCCATAATTATTGAAAAGGTTCTATGTTATTAGTTGGGACCATGCTACAAGTTGAGTGTTAAGATTTCACTATTCTAGAACCTTGCCAAAAACCCTAAGAAGTCTTTGTTTGTAGTTTAGTGTGTAATAATTGCACTTTATTCTAATTTATTGCTTACTTTTTTAGCTGATTTTTGTATAAATTAAAACATGTGTTAAGGCCTTAGCACTTGTAGTTTATTCGCCCCACTTGTACTTCTTATCGCCTGGCCTTTCTACGTGTCTTTTAGTGCCTTGTGATTACACATGTTTCCATTCAATAGTGAGAAATGTTAGGGTTTCAGGCAAATCAAAGCAATAAACACTAACAATTATATGGAGACTAAATAACCCAAATATAACAATGAGGAATAACACAAAAGAGATCAATACTTAAATTTAATATGGTTCACCTAATATGGATTACATCCACAGAAACTCAGCCATCCAATGATTTTATTATCCAGTGCAAAACAAATTACAATCTCATGAATACATTGTTGTAACATACATCCTAGCCACTTATAAAAAGCTTTTTGGAAGCTTCTAGAATTAGGTTTTTGCAATGTCATTTTTCTTTTGTTGGTTAACAAAAATTAACAACCGACTTCAATCGTGCAAAAAAGAGGGAATTTTTTTTTTGATGAGGATACATAACTAGTGTATAGTACTTGCATGATCAGTCACCACATACCAACAAGGAAAACTATGCCTAGTGGATAAATTTATTGTGCACAACTTCCAAATCCCCATTGTGTGCTCGTCATCTAATTAAAACTCCTCTCCATGCTAACTATTGATTTCTTTGCATATTGTTTAGTGTATGTACTTAGTTTTTGTGTCTTTGCAACATTTCATTAGTCTAGGTTAACTATGTGGTAGGCCTTATCTATTAAGCACTCTCATTTTGCCTATGCACCACATAGTGTGTTGTTATTAACCAACAACCAATCTGTGTTTAGAGGACCTAATAATTTATGGTACAATTTTTGTTGGCAAGAGACACTACTCTAA
Organism: Cunninghamia lanceolata; assembly: GCA_027924645.1. Lineage (NCBI taxonomy): Eukaryota > Viridiplantae > Streptophyta > Pinopsida > Cupressales > Cupressaceae > Cunninghamia > Cunninghamia lanceolata. The sequence continues at coordinate 10,816,381 of BSBN01000241.1, read as the reverse complement.
TATGGACCTATATGTTGTCATTGATGGAAAAAAGGTTCAGAGATTTTATCACCATGGATAGAAGATATAACTTTAGAAGAGCATATTGGATTTCAGGTTTGATTGACAGAAAATGACTAAGTATGAAAAGTATTCTGAGTAGAGGATAGTAAGTCGAATAGTATGTCTCTGCAGATGATGATTAGTTAATATGGTTCAAGTATGATGTTCTTAGTTTTTTGATAGTGTTATGCTTCAAATGTTATGTCCTGATCTCCTCCATAAGTCACCTTGAAGAATTGTCTAAGTTTGGATAAGAAAAGGCATAGCAGGAACAATGAATAGGGTCTAGTGTAGTTTGCATTCCTCCATAGATAAGTATTTTGTTATGCAGTTTCAAGGTGTTTTAAACACTTATATGAAGTGTCTTATTCTAGAGTTAGGAGATCAAAGTCCACCAGAAGGTTAGCTACAAGCTGCTAAGTATCGACATAGTGTTTGATAGAGTTTGATAGAGACAGAGTCTGATTTCTGATGGTTTGCATTTCTCCGCAAGATGATATCATGCCTTGCGGTTCTAAGGGTATGATTGGGAATGTGTAAAGAGTCCTTGATGCTATTTTGGAAGTGTGTTGTGATCCGCAGTAGAAGTTGTAAGTCAGCAGATGAACCTATCAAAGCATGCTCTTGAGGAACATGTCGACTGGTGAGATAAATCATGATGCAGAGAAAGGATATTATGTGAAAGATCTATTCAAGTATTTGAATGATTAGAGCTGACATATATGAACACATTTGGGAAAAGATTTGGATCCGTGCGACACAATGCATTGGATTGAGCAACAAGGTACATCTTTCTATGTACACGTTTCATTTCTTGGATGCCAACTTGATTGTGGATCAAATCATGATGCGGATATATAAAGGTGGTGAAATTTAGTTATGAGGTGTGTGGGTGTAATACAAGTATGTGAATAATAGACTAGAGTTAGAAGATCAGCAGCGATGAAGACTTGGGATTCAGAATTCAGTTGCTAAATGATTGCACCCTGGCATAGTGGCAGATGCTTAAGCAGTATTCAATTTTCATGTACAATATGTTTGGAAGCAAGCCTTCATCATCAAGGTAGTGAGCCTTCAATAGGGTTTAATATCCCTTATTGTAATCTTGCTAGGTTTAGGGTTGAGGTAGTGAGCCTACTAAACCTAGTTGTACTTCATGGAAGTGAGCTAGCATGTTCCAGGCCCATGGAGTGACCAAGCCTGAACATTATTTTTGTAAAGATTGCAATATATATTTGAGAGCTTTAAATCCTCTCTGTGGTTTTTGTCTATTGGGTTTTTCAATTAAAAATTTTTGTGTTCATGTGTCATGTTTTTATGGTTGTTGTTCATATGCATGTTGTGCCTTTGCTTAATTGATTTTTAGAAATGGTTGAAAGTTAAAGTACATGAAAAGATTTTTAGAACACTGATTCACTCCTCTTAGTGTTCTTGACAATCAACAATTTCCAAAGACTTTTGTGCACTATCTATTAGTCTACACCAAGACATATGCTACATAAGATATGGTCCTAACAAGGCTTAGTTGGAAAACCACATGTGCAGTAATCATTAGTTAAGGTAGTTAAACATTTGATACTATGGCTACCTTATGTCAAGAATGAAAAAATAACATAGTGCCATGGGTGCTAGTTATAACATCATTATATAAATATTATGCAAGGTCTAAGCTAGCAGAAGAGGCTCATGTGGAGTAAAATGATTGACCAATGACCAATTTACTCCTAGTAGGAAAACAAAGTGCTCATGTGTTTAGAATGAAACACTTGTTGTATGTTGGGAAATTAGATAAAAAGGATATTTCAAGGATAAACACCAGTCATCAATCAAGGATCACAATTCAAATAATAGCCACCAATGTGACCTCTACATTAACAAGGTTGATGCACCATTAATGTTGCTCTATTCCTTTGTGCCATAAACTTTCTTTCCATCAATACAATTCAAAGCTTGTCTACAGCTCAATTATTGCCTTTGTATGCCCTTATCCTCTACAACTCATGGGAAGTTATTTCAAAGCAATGATCTTAACGCTACTAGTTAAGAAAAGAAGTGGAATACCTACAAGCAAACTAGTCTAAAAATCAAATTATCTAAGAGAGTTTATGTAGATTAGCTTGGAATTGGATAATGCCATATCTCCTCTCCTATTATAGCTAAAGGCCCTCAAATTCTCAATCAATTGAGTAGGTGCCCCATATATAGATAGGGTGCCCAATAGTCTACCCACAACATTTGTATTATATATGTAATACAAATGGGATCATAGATGCCATAGTCAAACTATTTATCAGATCAATTTGCATAGATTTCCCAACCCCATCTATAGAGACGAAAATCCAAGCAAATAAGACCCTCTCTAGGCTCTATTCCATCACCATCACCATATTATATGTATAATACAAAGATCTAGTAATTAGTCTCAAATGAGTGATAGGGATGAGTGATAGAAGATAAGCCCCCCATATGATAGTTGATTTAATTTGATTGGATTGATAATATGATAGAGACTTGGATTGTGAATCGTGCACAAATTGTATTCAAAGTAAAGCAAGAGTTACAAATTTGTGATCAAGCCGACCACACCAAAATAGTTGCAGCTTACAACAACCCAAAAAACACATAAAACTTCACTAAGACATACAAACAATTTTAAGTCTTTAAAACATAAGTATATATCAAAGAGAAATTTTTTTATAGTAAATATCCAGCTAGTTCTGGAAATCCATAATGTTCACAACTTCTAAATTAGACCATTCTTGTACTCTTTTCCTTGCTAAAAATCTATCCTAATTTCCACTAGCTGCACCAATATCCATGTCCTCAGCATCAAGTCTTGGCCTCTGAACATTGTATTCGTCTTCTTGGTCTGCAAACTAATTATAGTAACCTTGACTGTCATCCAACTCTGAGTATTCTGCCCTTGGCCTTCTCATCTCGTTCCAAAGGTCTACTCCTCTATCTTTGAGTTTTGCCCAATCTTTAATCGTCTTGTTCCTTAAGATGTCGTAGCCCTTAGTATGAGAGTGACCCCCATGAGATGTGTTGGAGATGAAGTTTTGAGACACAATCTCCCACTACTTATCAAGTTCACTCTTAGCTAGGTCCTATTGTAACTTCTTGCAATAAAGCTTCTGGAAGTTAGTGTACATGTTATAAAATCTTGGATCAAACCTTTTCATCTTCCCTATATAGAAATCAAATTCTTTGACATCTTCTTTGTGGAACATAGCTCTGGTTTCCATTAATTACTTGAAATTATCAATTGACATCTCCATAGTAACTTCCACTGCTCAAAAAAATTGAAATTTATGCGATCAAAGAAAACTACAGTGAGTTTCCTTACCCTGCCTTAGAAATGTTCCTCGTTCCTTATCTTCCAGATAAACCATAAAATCTCAATAGACAAAATAAGCCAAAATGAGTTAAACTTTTTGTTCAAGGCATCAACAAAACCATGTATAACTTCTTTTTTATTTGCATGAAGGGAAGGATTCTATTGAGAGATATTACCCATGAAGAAGAGCCATACTTTTTAGCAAAAAGATAATAAAAAAAATATGGACTGCAAACTCTTTGACATTACACATTGGGCACCAGACATCACTTACACCAAGACTGAGTTTATTGAGCAGAAGAAGCCATTTAAAACAAGCTTTTTTCAGTTCTAAGATATTAGACTAACTTTCCATTTGAGGTATTTTGATAAAGTTTATAGGCAAAGGGTGTCACCGCAGGTCACAGAGATGTGTTGAAGAATTTCCTGCATATTGGAGAGCATATTATAGATTAAAATGATATAGACTCTTTCCCCCCATATGATAGATAGTTCAATTCGATCGATCCACTCCACGGGGTACTAGAATGTTGTCATAAATGCTTTATCATAAACTTAGAATGCTCCTTCATAACTCCTATATTATTTTCAAACAAATGAATGCATATATTTAAATACAACATAACACACAAACCAACATAAATGTGTGTTAGGTCATCTCACCAAACTTAGTGAAATGGTCGATGAAGTGTAAATTTGAATTTTGAATTTCAGAAGTTTAAGGTTTAAATTTACAACTATAGAAGTGACCTAGGTCAAAGCTAAACCCACAATTTGACCCAATCTAATGAATAGGAGATATATAACCACAATATAATACCATGAATCTATTTTATGCAAGAATATACCACTTATAATCTAATTATTATATTTCAAATACTCTAATCAAAACAAATCCAAAACATAAAGTAAAAGAATATGAATATGCAATTTTCACATTACACATTTATCCCCATATGCTAAGAATCCTAAATTAGATAAATTTTATCTTCTTTAACTATAATGTTCTCATTTGCACCATTATACTTTAAGTCCATAAAGCTAAATTATTATTGTTTGTTGTAGTGGAGAGGACCCAATAGTTGAGCATGTTCCAATAGTTGATATAGTATATGGGATTTAATGCCCAATTTTCTTAAAAGTTTAGTAGTAGTAGTTGTGACTTTAAAGTTGTTAGTGTTGACCATAAGTACTTAGATCTAAAAGGCAACACATCATGTGATGCCACATTAGTGCACCAACAAAAAATGACTTAATGCACAACTATAGGTCTACCCTTTTTTGGGAGGTCTTTTTGGACACCTCAAGAAAAAGCATACTGATGTGGCATCATATTTGATGATGTGGACTTGAAACCCTAGTTATAAGTAGGGGCCTTGCCAAGTAAACTATTGTAATTTTTTTTGGAGTAATTCAAATTTTCCACTAGGATTTTAAGAGGTGTGAAGTTAGGGTGTTGAACTATTGGGTCCTCTCCCCTATACTATTGAAGGAAAAAAAATAAGGCCCCTGAGAAGTTTGGAGTCTAGAGCTTGCAGTTCATGTATAATGTCCAGTACACCAATTATTTGAGCTTCCTTGAAGAATTTTAATGAGAAACCCAAACAGTTCACCTTATGCAGATGATTGGAAGCCTATGATCTCTACAATTGTCAATGTTGAATAACACATGTCCTTCTATTCTTATTTGTATGTATATCTTTTGGTTTAGAGTAAACTCGATCATCTATTATACAAATTCTTTCATATTGTGAATATTGTTGTATTTTCACATGGTTATTCTTCTAATGAGCAATCTGTGTGGGGGTAGTGGAAGATATGAAAGAAACAACTGGTGGCTTAGGTGACGATCTACTTTCAAGTCATTGCATGCCCTCAAGGAGACAAGTGGAATCCACTTTAATGCATACTACAAAACTCTTGGATTGTCAAACATGCTCATCTTCTTCCCACTGTATAATTTGGGAATGCTAAGAAAAATAAGAACAAGATAGGAAATAATCATTTAGAAATTTATAACCAAAGTAAATTCGATGTGAAAAAGATATATAATGGACTATTGGCTGGAATGGTATACTGAAGAAACAGTTCTATGAAATATAGTGTATACATTGACATTCCTTAGTCTACCTGCATTCATCACATCCCATCAAAGACTACAATCTACTTTGAATGTGCTTGTAGGGATCTTAAGTGACTTTGTCGGTAGTCTGTTGCCCTGAATGACTAGGACACACTCACCTCTGTCACACCTTCTAATTTGGAAATACCATGGAAATGAGGAAATCATTATGAAATAATGGTTTAGAAATTTGGAAGTAAATTAGGTGTGAAAGCTATATAATGAAGTTTTGACATTGAATGTCAATTTAAAAACTTTGCAACGTCAAAGTAGGGATACAACTCAAGTATATTATATTGCCAAAAACTATAATGTGTTGGATTGATTCAATACTCGTGAATCAAGATTGAGTACATCAAGCAAGCATGCAAAGGACCTAGGGTGATGTGATCTGATATATGTTCTTATAATATTCGTAGAATGCTCTCATAAATGCTTTATCAATAACCCTAACATGTTTATTGTTAAGTCCTAGATTAATTTGAAATGAATGAGTGAATGTCTTTAAGTAGATCAACATAATGCACAAATCAACACAAATGAGCGCTAGATCAATGAACAACACTTGGTGAAATGGTTGACAAGGTGTAAATTTGAGTTTTGATTTTTTAGATCTATGACTATGGAAGTGACAGGGTTGAAGTTAGAATCCATGATTTGACCCAAGTTGATGAATAGGGGATTTAGAGATCAGGTACAACATTTTGGGAATCAATGATAATGGATCCATGAAATGGTAATATCACGAGCCAAATCCTATGGTTTACACAAATGAAGATCTCATATTTTGTTAATTGGTTGTCTTTTTGCCAAGTTCACCTACATGTGTGTGAACTTGATCTCTATGAGTGCAGTTTTGAACTAACATGTTGACTTGAATTGTAACTCATAGATCTAAATTGATAGAGTAGATTGTTGAAACTTTTTCACCACATTTTCTAATGTCTAACTAGTGGAGTTTACAAACACCTATTGGGAATTTGCTAAATAATGAGGATCATGTTCTCCTTAGTCAAACCCCTAGTTGGACCGATTCAACAATGATGAACCAAGACCAGGGGATGACAAGCAAGCATGCAATGTACCTACCATAATGTACTCTTATATTGCTACTAGAATGCTCCCATAACTACTTTATCAATAACCCTAACGTGTTCCTTCATAACCCCTATATTATTTTCAAATGAATGAATGAATATCTTTAAATAAACATAACACACAAATCAACACAAGTGTGCATTAGGTCGCCTCACAACACTTAGTGAAATAGTTGCAAGGTTTAAATTTGAATATTAAATTTTAGAAGTTGAGGGTTTAAAATTACCAATATAGAAGTGGCCTAGTTCAAATCTAAATCTACAAGTTGACCCAAGCTAATGAATAGGAGATATATGACCGGAATATAATAATACCATGAACCTAATCTATATACAGATATATTGCTTATAATTTAATTATTAGATTTCAAACACCCTAATCAAAACAAATCCAAAACATAAAGAAAAAAATAATATACAACTTTCACCATTACACATTTATTCCCATACCTTAAAAATCTAAAAGTAAATAAATTTTATCTTTTTTTAAGATGCAATGTTCTCATTTGTAAAAATATACTTTTTAAGTCTAAAAGAAAACTAATTTTTAGCCAATAGGCTATTTGTGGGAGCTTTTTGCTTCCAGAAAAATCAGATACCGAAAAATCTTCAAACGTCAGAAATTTTTTTCACCGTTCAGTTTTTCAACAAGGCATATGAGGATAGGCGCAACACAGAATTAGTGGTGGCAGTGTTGTTAGCGACAATGTCATTTACTGCTAGTATACTGGAAGAATTCAAAACAAGAGAGAAGAGGAGAAACATGACATAAATAGATGCAGATGGAGAATCTATTTTTCAATATCAATAGACCCACAATCAAAGTAAATTAGATTAGGAAAATACAAAGAAAAATATAAAAAGGATGGTACTTTGATTTGAATAGTACAGTAAAAGAATTCAAAACAAGAGAGAAGAGGAGAAATGTGACATAGATAGATGCAGATGGAGAACATATTTTTCAATTATCAATAGACCCACAGTCAAAGTAAATTAGATTGGGAAAATACAAAGAAAAATGTAGCAGGGACAGTACTTTGATTTGAGTAGCACACTAAAAGAATTCAAAACAAGACAGAAGACGAGAAACATGACATAGACAGATGCAAACGGAGAATCTTTTTTTTAATGAAATAGATTTATATATTATTTAAAAGAAAATAAATATATTTTGTTATAAAAATAAATGAAATAGGCTACTTTCCCAAAGCCACATAAATTGGATAGAGCAATTAATAAGGAAACAGTCAATCATAGGATGATTAAGTCATAATATTAAAAAAAGACTAACAAGATGGTTCCATGTAGCTACTTATCCATGTTTGTTGCTTAAATTTTATTAGCTTCAGTGGTCCCATATAAACTTTGAATTAAGCAGAAACCATAATTTGGAATCTTCTCTTCTTATGGTGGACTTGCTATAATTTAGGGATTAAAAAAAAGATGTGAAAATTTTGGGGGGCTGAAATTATGTAAGTATTCATAATAAAAATATGCCACATGGTTGCACATATTTCGTTCCCTTCTTTTTTTACATTTCCCTCCAAATTTTCCCTCCAAAATATCTCTTGTTAATAGAAATAAACATACATTTTTACCATTCATTTAACAACTATTTTAAATAAGTAGAAAAATAAAAAAATTCATGAGATCACTAGCTCCACAAAAGGTTCCAAAAAATTTAAGCAATGGGTGGTAAACAAAATAAGTTAAGAGTCAGATAGGACCTTGCTCTAAGTAGCTAATGTTATAAAGCCTATATTCAGAGGAAGGTTTTGATAATCTAGGTTACCCCAACCTTCGACAAGCAAGTTTTTCCATCTTCAATTGGCTCCCATCTAATGAGAGTATAATCTTCATTCTCTTACTCACGATGCTATGAATTAGACACATATGGTAGAGGTCAAGTATCATTCCATTGTGGAGAAATAAAAAAGTCAAACAAGTTTCTCGTGTCCACAAGGAGGGGCCCTTTAGTATTGTTGAGAGGATGCTTAAGAGTGTAAATGCCCATTGCTATGCCCTTAATCCCATAGTGTGCATAGAGTCATAGGCTTGTGGCTACCATAACTATTAATTAATTTATATTATCATTAATATATTATTATAAAGATAGTTAAGTTGGCCTAGGTGGCATTCAAGGCACAAGTATGGTATATATAGCAGGTAGTGGTTAGTTTATGACCATAATATTACGAATTATGTTATTCTTGAAACTTTTGAAGGTTTTCCCCATGGAGGTGGCTTATTTTTTTGTTAGGGTTTACTCATGGTTTTATCCTAGTTTGAGCCCAGAGAGACCCTTACGAGGGATCTCTTCCCATGGCTTTATTACCGGGACCACTACTGGGGGTCTCAGTCCCCAAGGCATTATCAGCTAGGCATTAGTGCCCTAGTTTAAACCTGCAATCTTGTTGGCCCAGCAAAGGCCCACATCCTACTAGCACACCAGCCTAGTGAAGGATCCATGAAGGCACATATCCTACAAGCACGACAGCCTAGCGAAGGCACAAGGGTCGTGAGATCTTTCGCCCAACAGGGGTTTAAACTTTGGTGGTGATCACCGTAACCAAGTGAACTCACCTCCACATTGCGCCCTTAAGGGCCCATCAAAGTGGCTTATTATTCTCAAGTATTAACAAGTATTTACATATCATATTTCCTATTATATTATTCTCTTGTGAAAGTTATTTTATTACAATGGTATCAAAACATGATCTTGGCACCTAGAAGACAAGAAATAAGGTGATTTTTTTTCAACTTAGGCAGTGGAATTAGGAGGTCCATATCTCTCTCAATTTGGTGATTTTTTCTTCATATTTGGAGGATTTTTCAAGAACATATTGAAGTTTCTACAATCTAGATTTGATGTCATTTGGATTTGATTTGAAGGAGTTATTACAAATTAGGGTTTCCACCAAATTCACTTCTAGGGTTGTAATTAGTGAATGTTTCTTTAAATTCTAAAGGGTTGAACAAGGGCACATTGATCCACCTACAGTCTTGATTTGAAGGCATTTGGAGTTGTTTTGAGCAAGAACTACTACAATTTTATGGTTTGTTCATAAATTTTCTCTATAGTCTACAATATGTGGAACTTTTCAATTTTGTTTACATTTTTGGAAAGCTTGAAAAAAATCATTAACGACTTGCTCTTTGAATTTTTAATTTTGACGCTAAATAAATTCTAAAATCATCCAATTAAGGTTTAGTTAAAAAAAGATTTTGCAATAGATGGATGGACCCTAGGCTTTAGGTAGGGGAAAATGTTTTTACAATTTTGGAAAGATTCCTAACAGATGTGTAACATTTCCATGGAAGAGGTAAGGGAAGAACCAACAAGATGAAGGAGGATATGTAACAATTGCAAGGAAAATTGAATATCATGTAAGGAGATATATTTTGTATCCATAAGGCATTGTTAATTATCAATGCTTATACCTAAAATTAATCAAGGCTCACAACTAGATGTTTAAAGAAACTAAGGTGGATCTTCTAGGTTAGCTAATCTAGAACCAAATGTTAGCACTCATATGGGATCTCAGAATATCCTACCAAACATGAAAAAGTGAAAATGGATTCTCTATATCTGGAACTAGAGAAATTCATTATCACCTTATTAGTTTTTAGTAAGAAGCTACAACCACACTATAGCAATAATGTGTTAAAGAACTACTTCATCTAGTTAGCTAAACTACTACATACAAGATCATTTAGGGATTATATTAAACAATTCCAAAACCTATCCTTGTGAGTTGAGACTTGATTATAGAGGACAGATAGAATGACTCATTTCTTGGTGGGTTTAAAGGTCACATCCAACATGAGGTATGCATGTTTAGGCCTCATTCTATGTTTGAGTCTTTTGTCCTAGTACACAGGGAAAAAGAGATGTTTTTAGTTCCTACAAGGCATGAGTTCAATGACATTGGAGAGAAGATATCTTAGCACAATCATTGCTTCCACCCACTAGATTGACTCCAAAACAAATTGAAGAGAAAATGGAAAAAGGGTTATCTTTTAAATATCATAGAAAATACAATAGAGGGCATAAATGTGTAGAAAAGAAATTCTACATTGAAGGGCCAAGTGAGGAAGAAGATGATGAAGAAGAAATATTAGAGCTTGGAAATTAGGAGATCCCCAACCAACCATTTCTTATCATACACTTTTAGGCATTAACACCCCATAAACTCTCAACATAGTGGCTTTCTCAAAGAAAGAGAGAGTAACAGTGTTGGTATACTCAGTAAGCACTTAAATTTATTAACAAAAGATTAGTTTCTTGTCTAAATTATTTTCTCTTTCTAGCTCCAAAATTTTACGTTATGATTGAAAATGGGGGAACTATTAGTTGTTTAGGGAAATGCTATAACATTAAATTATACATCAGAGAACACAAACTTGATTTCCCTATGTTTCCTATCTCCATAGGTCCAACAAACATTGTTTTGGGAGTGCAATGATTATAAGAACTAAAAACACGCATGAGCTTGCATGAGGAGCCCATGATGATATGTAAACCTAATCATGTACATGAAAGAGTGAATAATAACACCCTCTCAATATCACTCCTCTTGGCGAGACTTGGTGTCTTGTTTTCCCTCTATTGATCCTTCAAATTTCAAACTATTCTTCATTTCCCCTTTGTTGAATATTCTTTTGTCACATTCTTGGCCTTTCCTACATGCTTAGTTTTCATATTTTTATGCTAATTCCACCTTTTGACACCCCATTCTAAAGGTCTCTGACCCTAGGAAGCCTCTAAGTAGCCTAATAGCCCAAACCCATGTCTCAATTTTTGCTCAAATTTTATCCTTTTAGTTTACCCCTATTAATGACTAGATCTCCTCAGTTGACTCTACCCTTTTGCATCCTATAACCTAATTTTGATGCAATATCACCTTCTCAACCTTTCATCAAGCATACACAAATGTCAAATTTTACCCATGTGCCCTCCTTTATGGGTCACCCATGGGTTACCCCGAGTAACCCAGGGGTTTCTTAGGGAGACCTGACCTAGTAAAAGGGATGACCCACATGTGACCTAGGTAAATTTTGAACGCAAGTTTCTCCTTTAATTTGAGCCCAAAAAGACTCCATTTTCACCTAGTTTGAATGCAATTTCAAGATAAACATAGAGGAGGCCATAATTAACTCATTTAACAATCCCAATCAACTAAATTTAGCTCATTTGCTCTATTTTAACTCCTCCTAAAAGCTATTCCTCCATGAGTGAAGATTTCAAGCTCATATAATTGTTCAATCAATTGATTTCATAAGAGTCTGATTGATCAATCAAGCAAGTTAACTCTCTAATCAAGCAAGTTAACTCCTTAATCATCCCCACCCTTAATGTTCTCTCTCAACCTACAAATACCCCCTCCTCCAAGAATAAGAGGATGAAAATTTATTATTGCAATTCATCTTTTTCTTGGCTTTTTCTCTCCAACTAGCATGTTTATGCTTGCTGCTGGAGATAGGAGTCTTTTATTTATTGTTGTTATTTTTCCAAATCCTTCAAAGGCTTCATAGCATTGTTACACTTGCCAATTCTCAAGCCATAAAGATAATCAGAGGTCACATAAAGGATTTTAAGTGGACATCAGGAGAAAATAAAAGTTTTGAATTGTTAAAGCAGAAAGTAACAGAGCAACCAGTGTTAGCATCACCAGATTTCAACAAAGTATTTCAAGTGGATTGTGATGCAAGTGGAAATACAATAGGAATAGTGTTAAGTTAAGAAGGCATACCTGTAGCATATTTTAGTGAGAAGTTGAATGATGCAAGGAGAAGATATTCAGTTTATGATCAAGAGTTCTATGCCATAATTCAAGCTTTGAAGAAGTGGAGACATTACTTGCTTCCTAAGGAGTTTGTGTTGTATACAAATCATCAAGCTTTACAATATTTAAATAGTCAAGGTAAATTAAATCAAAGACATATGTTGTTGGTATAGTTCATGTAGAGTTACACTTTTGTATTAAAGCATAGGAGTGGGAAATCAAACAGAGTTGCAGATACATTGAGTAGAAGAAGGAATTTGCTGACAGAGATGAGAGTTGAAGTATTAGGTTTTGAGGAGTTGAAGCACATGTATGAGGAAGATCTCAATTTTACAGAACCTTGGAAAGCATGTAAGGAACCTATTGTGATAGATAGAAGTAAGTGGTTAGATTATTTCATTCAGGAGGATATGTTGTTCAAAGGAAATCAATTGTGTATACCTAGGAGTTCAATGAGAGACAATTTGATAAAGGAGAAACACATTGGTGGATTAGCATGACATTTTGGAATTGATAAGACAGTGGCTTTGGTAAGTGAACATTATTTTTGGGCTTATATATATAAGGATGTGTAGACACCTAAAAATGTCTTCTACCATCGAACCAATTCCTGACATCCCTAAACATGTCAATTTCCCTCCTAACCAATTAATTAAATTTTTATTTAATTAATTATCCCTTCATTACCTTATTTTCCATCATATTATCCCCAAAATTGAATTAATTTCATTAATTCAATAGTCTAAAACCTTAGCCAATTATCCCTTCATTACCCTATTTTCCATCATATTATCCTCAAAATTGAATTAATTTCATTAATTCAATAGTCTAAAACCTTAGCCAATTGATTTAATAAATATGCAATATTTATTATTTCAATTTCCCTCTATCCTAAGTCCTAAATCCACCTCACAAAATCCACCTCACCATGTGGCACATATAATTAAATATTCTTAATATTTAATTAGCTAATATCCTCCATTATCCAAAAATGAATTTTTAATTCAATTGTCCTCCACTAATTGAATTTTTAATTCAATTGTCCTACACTCTTCCACTAATTGAATTTTTAATTCAATTATCCTCCACTCTTCCCAAAAATGAATTTTTAATTCATCCATTATGAATTAAAGATTCACAAAAAATGAGAGCCATTGATCTCATCTTTTGATCCTCACCCTCTATTCCTTTTTAAAAAATCTATAAATGAAACCCTCACCCAAGCCATTCACATAACAACTTCTTCTTGCATCAAAACCATGCTCAAATTTCTCTCAAATATCTAATCTATGTATCCTCTAATCCTTCATCTACATTTGTGTTGAAAGCAAGAGCAATCCACATTTGAATCAAATAGGGAATATCATGTCTTAGGAGCTCTTGGGTGCAAGCTTCCTCCTCCCTTGATGAGATTGGGTCTTCATGTGAGGTATAATCTTGTATTTTTGCATTTGATTTATGTTTTAATCTTCATTTTGTTTTCCTAATTGCATAAAAACAACAAAGTTATACCTCACATGAAGACCCAATCTCATCAAGGGAGGAGGAAGCTTGCACCCAAGAGCTCCTAGATTAGATAACCCTATTTGATTCAAATGTGGATTACTCTTTCTTTCAACACAAATATAGATGAAGGATTAGAGGATAGATAGATTAGAGATTTGAGAGAAATTTGAGCATGGTTTTGATGCAAGAAGAAGTTGTTATGAATCGCTTGGGTGAGGGTTTCATCTATAGATTTTTGAAAAAGGAATGGAGGGTGAGGATCAAAAGATGAGATCAATGGCTCTCATTTTTTGTGAATCTTTAATTCATAATGGATGAATTAAAAATTCTTTTTTAATGAGAGTGGATTATGACAAATTAAATTTTTTAATTCAATTAGTGGAGGACAATTAAATTTTTTAATTCAATTAGTGGACCATTGAATTAAAAATTCAATTAGTGGATGATAGTGGGGGACAATTGAATTTTAAATTCATTTTTGGATAATGGAGGATATTAGCTAATTAAATATTGAGAATATTTAATTATATGTGCCACATGGTGAGGTGGAAGAGATGAGGTGGATTGATGAGATGGATTTAGGACTTAAGATAGAGGGAAATTGAAATAATAAATATTGCATATTTATTAAATCAATTGGCTAAGGTTTTAGACTATTGAATTAATGAAATTAATTCAATTTTGGTGATAATATGATGGAAAATAGGGTAATGAAGGGATAATTAATTAAATAAAAATTTAATTAATTGGTTAGGAGGGAAATTGAGATGTTTAGGGATGTCAGGAGTTGGTTCGATGGTAGAAGACATTTTTAGGTGTCTACATTTGCCCCTCTTTGAGATGGTGTTGTGGATAAGTAACATCATTTCAAAGAAGTTAAAACATAGAGTTGGATTGGATAAAAAAAATATTTTGGTTTGGAAGAATAGGGTAAGGTTTGGGGATAATTGGTAAGGGTGATGCCCCCTCGAGAGGATAGGCGGGTTGCGAGAACACGGGTGTGCTCTCGAAATGGATGAAACAGATTGGTAGAAGTGGTTGGAGGATAAGTGGTGGGATGAAAGAATGATGATGTTCGGAGATGATTAGTGGATGATCATTATGCTGAAATTGATTTAGAGCAATCCTAGGTTTGATATAGCAAAGTGGATATGTTCACCAAGGTATAGAAGACTAGGGTGATGATGTTTATCCAACGGTTGCATGGACTAGACACGTAGACAAAGGGATGATCCCATGCATTCCCAAGATAGTACAACCTTGTCTAGACGAGGGAAGGGGACTCATAGCATAAGCCCTTAGTACACAAAAGGTATGATGAACCTTAGATGCATAAGGAGATCAATATGCTAGAACCAACCCTATGATCAATCAAGATATGAATACTAGCTTGGAGTAATGAGACCAACCCACAAGCACAGCATACAAAAGCAAGACTATGCCCCATTCTAGATGTTTTCGCCACATACCATGATATAGTAAGACCAAGGTAGCTTTGATGTGACTTTCGAATAGGACAAAAGATAAAACTCAAAAACCAAAAGACCAACGAACCAAACAAGTAACCATTGTATCTTTTGCCAAAATAGATGATGATGTGATAGATGCTGCCTATCGTAGGAAAGATATATCCTAAGGCAGGGATTGATAGATGATTTGATGATGTTGGGATGATTGGATAGATTTTGCCTATCGTAGGAACGACATATCCTAAGGCAAGAATCGATTGATGATTGGATCATGTTTTGTTGATGTAAAATTGGCTCAAGATATGATGGTGACAAGTTATGGTTGATGTTGATTTGATAGTTGATGATTTTTGATTAAGGGATGATGCTTTGATAAGTGATGCGATGCGTGGATCTATTGTAATGGTGATGTGGGATGATTGAGGATAGATGTGATGATGTTGGAAGATAATTTGTTGGATGATTTGGGTGATTTTGAGGATGTTGGAAGATGATGAGATGTTGATTGAATGATGTTGATTTTGTGATGGATATTTTTGGGATTTTATGGATTTTTGGATTTTTTTGGATTTTTGGATTTTTGGATTTTTTTTGGATTTTCTGATTTGTTGAAAAGGAATTGTTGATGATGAGATGGTTGCATTGGATTTCGTTTGGATATCCTTTGCGCTAAATACCAATGACAAGGGAGAAAACCAAGTCTAGGTGAATGGATGGAGGTAAGATGGATAAAAGGATGGATAAAAGGATGGGTTCATAGTAAATGTGATGCCTCATGATAAACAGATAAGTAGACTATAGTGGAAAGCTCATGATAAACATATGGGGATAAGCTATAAGATGGAAAGCTCGTGATAAGGATACGCCATAGTGGATGGATCATAAGGGAGCTAGGATGTGATCTTCAAAGGCTATGTTGCATCAGAAGAACTTGCCCCATTCTAGGTGGTAATGCTTAGGATTTTTACATGACAAGGCTCATGACAATAGGATGACATGATGGATTGATTTAAATGGGATGGATAAATGGTAAATGGATTGGACTTGGTTTGGAAAGAAGGTATGTCAAGAAATATCCAAACATGTTTCAACATTTTGCCCCTATGTCTTCATCAAAATCAAAAGGTAGAAAGGAGTATGGATAAATGGGTTTAGTAGGATAGGCATGTTTATGTAATGGCTAAGGATGGTAGGATGTAGCATGATATAATGGAAAATGATAAGTTGAAAATGATAAGATGGATGAGACCATGTGCCCCCAAGTGTGAGTGACATAGAAGAGCAACCTACACATGATGCTTGTTTGCCAGGTTTTCATCATGGTACTTATCCAAGGTGCCTAATTATGAGGTTTTCACCATTGGATGAAGGGATTTCTCTTTACGATTTTGATTTTTTTTTATTTTTTAGATGGGAGGACAATTACACATGGCACCTATTTGCTAGTTTTCACCATGGTAATGGGTAGGAGGAACTCAAGTGTCTAGTGCTATGAGAGGTGATAGCGTCCCATTAGAGATGGATGATGTCTTTGCATGGACCATGTCATTATGCTCATAGATCTTGATAAGGGATTGTGTGGATGGGAGATGGATTAGGTAGATAATGGATTATAATGTGGAATTATGGCAGGGTAGGTTAGTGGCTTATGGTGTGGATTTATATAGGCTTATGGAATGAATATGGATGAAAAGTTTATGCCAAAGCATTGAACATAGGGATAGCATGGGGGAGATATGTAGGATAATGGATGGCAGATGGGGAGATGTAGTTATGTGGAGGTGCTATGGAGTGGAAGGGAACAATGACCAACCACCATCATTATCCATCCATTATATTACTCTTCAACCCATAAACTCATGAAGAATACCATCCATTGGCTATTAGCAAGGAATCAAACACCCTCATGCAATCCAACATCCACCAAACCTCTTGAACAACCCCCTATCATAAGTCAAGAACCACCATGTAGCCATGTTCAAGAACACATAAGTCAAACACCTATCACATCCATCCAAACACCTATCACATCCATCCAAACACCTATCACATCCATCCAAGCACCTGCCACATCTATCCAAGTCAATCCCAAGGTGGGTGCAAAAAGATGGGGGACCAAAAAGTGGCCAAATTCTTAAAACTTTTTAAAAAGCCATAACGCGAGCACGTTATAACACGCTCGCGTTATAGTGCACTCACGTTATGGCTTGGTGTTTCCGAGCCTTTGGCTCAGAAACACAAAACCATAATGCGCTCGTGTTATAACGCAAGTGTGTTATAACATGAGTATAACTCACGCGCGTTATAACACAAGCGCGTTATTGTTTTCTTTGCATTTTTTTCTTTTTTGTAAAAGTTTGCCCAATGTTTAAGGGTGGAGGATTTAATGGTTGAAGGATTAGGGTTTAAGGCATACTATTAAGGGTAGAAGGTTTAGGGGTGAAGGTTTAAGGGATGAGGGTTGAGGATTTAGGGATGAGGGTTAAGGGATTAGGGTTTAAGGTATAGTGTTGAGGGTAGAGGGTTTAGGGTTTAAGGTTTAGGAGTTGAGGGGTGAGGCTTTAGGGATAGGGTTTAGGGTTTAAGTTATAGTGTCGAGGGTTGAGGGTTTAGGGATAGGGTTTAGGATTTAAGTTTTAAGGGTTGAGGATTTAGGGATAGGGTTTAGGGTTTAAGGTTAAATGAGAGACCTAGATGGCTAAGGATGGATGGAGAGGTAGACAAGGAGTGACTGAGAAACTTAGAGAGGGGAGAGGTAGAGGTGAGGGGGAGATAGAAGTGAGAGATAGAGAGGTGAGGGGAGAGAGAATAAAATGAGAGAGTGAAGTTGACAACTTGAGGGAAAGATGGGTAAGGAGGAGGGAGACAGGTGGAGAGGAATGGAAATATCTAGAAAGCCCTGAGAGATATACAAGTGAGAGAACTACAACCTAGGGAGAGAGGGGTGAGAGAGATAGAGGAGAGATGGGAGTGAGGCAGATAGGGGAGGAGAGGGGTGGATAAGGGTTGAGGGTTTAAGGGTCAAGGGTTTAGGGTTTAAGGGTTGAGGGTTTAAGGGTTAAGGGTTTAAGGGTTAAGGTATTAAGGGTCTAAGGGTTGAGTGATTAGGGTTTAAGGTATAGTGTCAAGGGTTGAAGCCTAATCCCTCAACCATCGACACTATACCTTAAACCCCAAGGTTGAGGGATTAGGGTTTTAAGGTATTGTGTCGAGGATTGAGGGATTAGGGTTCAACACTTGACACTATACCTTAGACCCTAATCCCTCAACCCTTAGACCCTTAATACCTCAACCCTTAAACCCTCAACCCTTAAACCCTAAACCCTTACCCTTAAACCCTAAAGCCTTAAACCCTTAACCCTTATCCACCCCTCTCCTCCCCTATCTACCTCACCCCCATCTCTCCCTTATCTCTCTCACCCCTCTCTCCCTAGGTTGTAGGTCTCTCACTTGTATATCTCTTAGGGCTCTCTACATATTTCCCTTCCTCTCCACCTCTCTTCCTCCTCCTTACCCATTTTTCCCTCAAGTTGTCAACTTCACTCTCTCATTTTATTCTATCTCTCACCTCACCTCTCTATCTCTCACCTCTATCTCCTACTCACCTCTCTACCTCTCCCCTCTCTAGGTATCTTAGTCATTCCTTATCTGCCTCTTCATCTGTCCTTAGTCATCTAGGTGTCTCACTTAACCTAAACACTAAAACCTATCCCTAAGGCCTCAACCCTAAACCCTTAAACCTTAAATCCTAAACCCTATCCCTAAACCCTCTACCCTCAACACTATACCTTATACCCTAATCCCTTAACCCTCAGCCCTAAAGCCTCAACCCTCAACCCTTAAACCTTGAACCATAAACCTTGTCTCTAAACCCTCTACACTCGACACTATGCCTTAAACCCTAATCCCTCAACTCTTAAACCCTTAATCCCTCAAACATTAAACCCTTAAACCCTATATACCCTTTACACTTAACCTTGGACACTCAACCTTGAACATTATCCCTCAACCTTCAAACCTCTACCCTCTACCCTATACCCTAAACCCTAATCCCTCAACCCTCAATCCTCAACCCTAATCCCTCAACCCTCAACCCTAATTTTGATTTTCTTCCATTGATTCAACATCATTGTTGTTTTCCCCATCAGAAACCAATTCATTCAGTAACTTGCTGCCCATTGGTTGACTTGAACTGCATATTCAGTTAGAAAAAAGCGCATCTTTTATTTGTATCAATGTTGGTATTCATAAGATGAATAGCATTGATATTTTTCAGACACCCTATTCTTTTAAATATCTTAACCTTAAAATATGACTTGGATATGTACTTGAACACAACAAAATCTCCAATCTCCAACCCATGATGATTCACAAAATTTTCCCAACCCTGCCTAAATTCTAGTTTATTTATTGTATACCCTCAACTCTAATCCTTCAACCCTAATCCCTCATCCCTAAACCCTAAATGCTATCCCTATTCCTAAACCCTCAACTCTCAACATTAAACCCTAATCCATCAACCCTAAACCCTAATCCCTCAACCCTAAACCTATCCCTAAACCCTCAACCCTCAACACTATCCCTAAACCCTCAACCCTAAACCCTATCCCTAAACCCTCAACCTTAAACCCTATCCCTAAACCCTAAATCTAGATGTTTCTTGTTGACCACCCCGCACTTAGGGGAGGTATATTATTATGAAATAGGCAAATAATCTCCCATTATTTACTGGTTCACGTTTTGTCCTGCTATAGATTGATCCATTAATATTTGTGCCTATCTCACCTTCGATAGCACCTTTACAATATCTCACCTCTAGTTCCATTAGCTCATGTTCTATATCTCACTTATCTCTCCCCCTCACCTCTCTACCTCTCCCCTCTCTATGTCTCTCAGTCGCTCCTTGTCTACCTCAACCCTAAACCCTCGACCCTTAACCCTATCTCTAAACCCTCAACCCTTGAACCTCAACCCTCAATGTCAAAACCTAATCTCTCAACCCTTAACTCTGATCCCTTGACCCTCAACCCTATCCCTAAACCCTAAACCTTAAAGCTTCAACCCTCAATGCTCAACGTCAAATCATAATCCCTTAACCCTTCACTCTAATCCCTCAACCCTAAACCCTATCTCTAAACCCTCAACACTATACCTTAAACCCTAATCCCTCAACCCTCAACCCTAATCCGTCATCCCTCAACTCTAATCCCTCATCCCTAAACCCTAAATGCTGTCCCTATTCCTAGACCCTCAACGAGCTCGATACTATACCTTAAACCCTAATCCCTTATCCCTAAACCCTCCAACCCCATCCCTAATCCTTATACCCTTGACCCTCAACCCTATCCTGAAACCCTTAACCCTCAAACCTTAATTTACTCAACCCTAAACATCAAACCCTAATCCCTCAACCCTTAACTCTGATCCCTCGACCCTCAATCCTATCCCTAAAACCTAAACACTAAAGCCTCAACCCTCAACCCTAAACGTCAAATCATAATCCCTCAACCCTTCACTCTAATCCCTCAACCCTAAACACTATCCCTAAACCCTCAACACTATACCTTAAACCCTAATCCCTCAACCCTCAACCCTAAACCTTATCCCTAAACCTTAATCCCTCAACCCTCAACCCTAATCCATCATCCTTCAACTCTAATCCCTCATCCCTAAACCCTAAATGCTATCCCTATTCCTAGACCCTCAACAAGCTCGATACTATACCTTAAACCCTAATCCCTTATCCCTAAACCCTCCAACCTTATCCCTAATCCGTATACCCTTGACACTCTACTTTAACCCTAATCCCTTGACCCTCAACCCTATCCCGAAACCCTTAACCCTCGAACCTCAATGTACTCAACCCGCAACGTCAAACCCTAATCCCTCAACCCTTACCTCTGATCCCTCAACCCTCAACCCTTAAAACTTGAACCCTAAACCCTCAACCCTTAACCCTCAACCCTCAACCCTCAACATTAAACCCTATTTCATCAACCCTAAACCCTAATCCCTCAAACCTAAACCCTATCCCTAAACAATCAACCCTCAACACTATACCTTAAACCCTAATCCCTATCCCTTAACCCTTAAAACTTAAACCCTATCCCTATACCCTCAACACTTGACACTATATCTTAAGCCTTAAACCCTCATCCCTAAATCCTCAACCCTCAATCCTTAAACCTTCAACCCTAAACCCTATCCCTAATCCCTCTACCCTTGACACTCTAACCCTAACCTTGACATTAAACACTAATCCATCAACCCTAAACCCTCAACCCTCAACACTATACCTTAAACCCTAATCCATCAACCCTAAAACCTAATCCATCAACCCTCAACCCTAAACACTATCAATAAACCCTCAACGCTTGACACTATACCTTAAACCCTAATCCCTCAACCCTCAACCCTAATCCCTCATCCCTAAACCCAAAACTCTACCCTATTCCTATACCCTCAACCCTCGACACTATACCTTAAACCCTAATCCCTTATCCCTAAACCCTAAACACTATCCCTCAACCATTAACCCTTAATAATTAAACCCTAAAACCTATCCATAAACCCTCGACGCTCAACAATATATTTTAAACCCCAATCCCTTAACCCTCAGCCCTAAAGCCTCAACCCTCAATCGTTAAACCTTCAACCCTAAACCTTATCCCTAATCCCTCTACCCTTAACACTCTACTTTAACCCTATCCCTAAACCCTCAACCCTCAACTCTCAACATTAAATCCTAATCCGTCAACCCTAAACCCTAATCCATCAACCCTAAACCCTACTCCCACAACCCTAAACCCTATCCCTAAACCCTCAACCCTCAACACTATACCTTAAACCATAATCCATCAACCCTAAACCCTAATCCCTCAACCCTAAACCCTAAACCCTATCCCTAAACCCAACAAAACTGCTTTGCCTTATGTTAGGTTGTTAAACCCATCATTTTTGACACTCTTCTCTTAATGATATTTGAGTTGCAAGAATATGTCAGAAAAATGGCTATGAACTTTTTTAATGTTAGTAATGTTATATGGCATGTTTTTTTGGCCCATCTGGGGTTCATTATGCCAATAGGTGTACACACTATGAGAAAAGCTTTGTGTATCGTACATCCACAGTGAGTAATTAACAGTTGAAATCAGAAGGATGATCATTATGAGAAAAGCTTTGCATTGGGGTACATCTATGTTTCTTGTTGTCCACCCCGCACTTAGGGGAGGTATATTGTTATGAAATAGGCAAATAATCTCCCATTGTTTACTGGCTCTATTCACAAGAACTACTAAACTATACCTTAAACCCTAATCCCTCAACCCTAAACTTTCAACCCTAAACCCTATCCCTAATCCCTCTACCCTCAACACTCTACCTTAACCCTAATCCCTCGACCCTTAACCCTAAACGCTATCCCTAAAGCCTCAACCCTAAACCATAATCCCTCAAGTTCCTAAACTCTAATCCCTTATCCCTAAACTCTAAATCCTATCCCTAAATGCTCAACCCTTAACCTTAAACCTTAATCACTCAATCCGTATCCACCCCTCTCCTCCCCTATCTGGCTCACTCCCATCTCTACCCTCCTCTACCCTCGACACTATACATACATACATATAGGCATACATAGATACATACATACATATAGGCATACATAGATACATACATACATATAGGCATACATAGATACATACATACATATGGGCATACATACATACATACATATAGGCATACATACATACATGATTAATAGCCTTAAACATAAAAAAATTGAAGTTGAACATAACGCACTCGCGTTATTTAAAACATGAAAAATAGCACAAACTTTTTTGGAAAAGGAAAAATGCAAAGAAAAGAATAACGCGAGTGCATTATAATGCACTCACGTTATGTCTTGCTTTGGGAATCCCAAGCCTTGGGCTTGGGATTTGCTTTGGATTTCCAACCCAAAGGCTTGGAGTGCCTTTTGAACAGTAACAGATGTGTTTTTCCATATTCTTCAAGATTTTACATAATTTCATTCGTGCTAACCCTCAGATTTGCACGTGTTTCAAGGTCAAACAAATCAAACACCTAGGTAATGTTAGGCTTTCTCTCAGCTATCTGAAGATGTAATTTTTTTCACATTTCAACAATGTTAAGCCTTTCATCTTTAATTTCTTTTGTTTATGTGTCCGTTTTTGGGCAAAAACCACTGTTTGGTCTTTTTTTCATTGTAAATTAACTATTCATTGAAATTTCAAAAAAATTACATATTTAGAAACTAGACTCCATTCTACAAATATTAAAAAAAGAAAAAAATGATTTTCGATTAGTTTTCAAAATTTATAGTGGTAGCATGGCCAAAATTCTATTTTTTAGGATGTGTCCACTTTGAAAATTAGTAAAAAATCAAATATTCATCAAAAAATTATCAGAAAAATTGGGCATAAACTACATGCTATTAGCTAATTTCTCACTAAAGCAATTTTAAAAATACCAAAAAAAAGTTGACCTTTTGAGGGAGCCACAAAACATGCTATGTTATGTTTTTTTAATAGAAACAACACTAATTTCTATGGCTCCCTCTTTTGAACCCCTTAATCTATGCTATTTTCAAAAAAAATAGTAGTTTAGAAAGTAGACTCGGAGCACTATGAACATTGTTTTGGTTGCATCTCCAAATTTTGAGTGTAACTATGCTCAATTTCTCATCCAAGGCCTGTATTTCCTAATTTTAGAAAAAAGTGGCCACTTAAGACCCCTTTTTGGCCCCCCATCTTCTTGCACTTACCCCGCACTTCTACCCAACCACATGAGCTATGCAAAGAATCAAATCCAAAGTATGTTGAAACATCAACCCCTTCTCCTAATCAAGATTTAATCATCCCATCTAATCCCATCCCCGATCCCCTACCATCTATTGATCACCTTGTTCATCCCACATCAACCTCTACCACCCCTTTACTATCCCCCATGAATCCTTTACCTCCATCTACCAATCCCATCCCAAATCTATCCTCCTATTCACTTGGACAAGCACTTTCATCTGTGGTGACTCCCTCGTAGGAAGTGAACAACTTCCATCTATCACCTATCTTTCTTCAACAAATAATGGACTCACGTCTTGTTTTCGAAGCAACAAACATCCCATTGCATGTCGCATGCTCCAACTTATGAACTATCAAGTTAAAGGCTTAGGCCTTCATGAACAAGGCATCTTGGAGCCCATCCACACCACATTCCATCCATCATCACATGGCCTTGGCTATGCATACCAAGAAAAACAATCTACACAAGTTGATACCATCCACCCACCTTCCAAATTCCATTCAT
This sequence comes from Cunninghamia lanceolata, assembly GCA_027924645.1. Lineage (NCBI taxonomy): Eukaryota > Viridiplantae > Streptophyta > Pinopsida > Cupressales > Cupressaceae > Cunninghamia > Cunninghamia lanceolata. The sequence continues at coordinate 10,791,701 of BSBN01000241.1, read as the reverse complement.
CCAATCCCAAGCATGGTGCAACTCATCGCACTTCCAAAACATATGTTGCCATCCCTCCTCCATCATCCTATCATTTGTAAAAGCATGTGACCATCAAATTTACCTCCACTACTTCCAACTCCAAATATCCCTATCAAATCCACTTTACCTCCTATCCTACCAACACCAAACATCCCTATCCACAAATCCTCTTATCCTCCCATCCTCCCAACTCCTAATATCCCAATCCTCAAATTCCCTTATCCATTTATCCATAAATCCACTTTTTACCCCTCCACCCATAAATCCCCTAAAATTCCCAATCAAGACCAACAAAAGCACACATCTTTCAAATATGAAGCTTCCCCCAAATCCATGGGATTCAAAAGAAATAATTTGAATGCCTCAATGCATAAAGCACAAAAGCCTAAAGATGTTATCCCTTCCAAGTAAAATAAAAAATCCAAATGGCTATCAAAGCCCACACCATCACAAGAAAAAGCAAAAACAAAAATGGTGTGGGTCCCTAAGCAAAGATAAATCAAAACTCTAATGAGGCATCCACCTCCCAATCCACTCCAAACTCCCAAACATCTTGCTCCACATCTACAAATCCCATAAATCCTAAGTCTATTTGGGTCCCTAAAACCCCAAATTGACCATCCAACAATCCCCCATCCCGATCCCCATTACTCCCAACTCCACATCCAAACTACAAGCTTCCAAATACATCACGGTGTGTGCATCCGTTGGTCTTGGTTCCCCTCCACCACTTGTAATTCCCACATACCTCTGTTTCTCCATCTTTCATCCACTATCCTACATATCTTCCCCGTCACATTCCTATGGTCCATGCTTTTGCATAATCCACATCATAATCCACCTTATACACACCATAATCCATTATCCACCATCCAACATCCATGCAATCACCATCCATAATGCTATCCAACATGGGACCATCTTCTCCTTTCTATGGAAACAGACGCTAGAGTCCCCATTTCATCAAAAATGCAAAAAAAATCAAAAAATCAAGAAAATAGTAAAGAGAAAAAATCCGTCCAATGGTGAAAACCACTCCTCGTGGCGCCTTGGGCAAGTACCATGATGAAAACCCCTTGTGGGCATCATGTGTAATCCCTTCTCCATCCATTTTTTATCCCTACACTTGGGGGTAAAACCATATCCTTCATCCACATCCATAATATCCTTGCACATCTTATCCACTGTCTTATCTTTATCCTATCATATTCCTATCCACCATCCCCTATGTATCCTATCATTTCCCATCCATCATATCCATTATATCTTGTTTTAACCATTTCTCATATCCATTATCCATTATATCTTTATTAAGATCTAGGGTGAGAAATGGTTAAAACAAGATATAATATCCTTGCACATCTTATCCACTATCTTATCTTTATCCTATCATATTCCTATCCACCATCCCCTATGTATCCTATCATTTCCCATCCATCATATCCATTATATCTTGTTTTAAACATTTCTCACCCTAGATCTTAATAAAGATAAGGGGCAACATATCAACAACATGCTTTGGAGGCCTCTTGGCATACTCCCTTTGTTAGTCTCTCCTCCATCCACCTACTACAAAATCCATCCATTCAAACTTGAACCCATCATGCAAAATCCTAAGCATTGGGGCATATGATTCCTTGCAATCTAGCCCTTGGAGAAAATCCTTATCCCCATCTCTCATCCATCTATCTTGCAATCCATCTATCATGAATCTCGTCTCTATCACCTTCCACTAACAATCCCTCCACCTACTTATCATGTCTCCCTACTAGATCCTTCATCCCCCATCCTACACCTTATCTGCATGTATCTATCCATTTATCACAGTCTCCTATCCATTATCTTTTCATTGCCAATCCCCCTATCCAACCCCATCACCTTCACCTCTAGACTTGGTGTTCCCTTGTCATTGGTATCTAGCACAAAGGCTAGCCACACAAAACCCAAGGCAAATAAATCATGCCCTTTCTACAAAATCACAAAATCCAAAAACATCACAAAATCAAAAAATCCAAAAACATCAAAAAATCCAAAAACATAAAAAAAAATCAAAATATACCAAAACAATCGAAAACACACAAACTTCCAAAAATAATTTATCCATCACAAATTCAAACTTGCTCCATCACACTCTCGTCATCATCACATTTATCATCATCCCACATCATCATCACATTTATCATCACATCTATCATCAATAAGCTTACACCAGATCCAAGCATCGCATCACCTATCAAAGCATTGTCCTTAATCAAAATCATCAACAATCAAATCAGCATCAATCACAACTTGTCACCATCACATCTTGAGCCAATTTTACAACATCATCAAATCATCTATCAATCCCTGCCTTAGGATATATCTTTCCTATGATAGGCAGAATCTATCCTATCATCATCCATCTTGGCAAGAGATATAATGGTTACTTGTTTGGTTCGTTGGTCTTTTGGTTTTTGATTTTTATCTTTTGTCCTATTCAAAGATCACATCAAAGCTACCTTGATCTTATTATATCATGGTATGTGGTGAAAACACCTAGAATGGGGCATAGTCTTGCTTTTGTATGTTGTTCTTGTGGGTTGGTCTCATTACTCCAAGCTAGTATTCATATCTTGTTGATCATAGGGTCGGTTCTAGCATATTGATCTCCTTATGCATCTAAGGTTCATCATACCTTTTGTGTACTAAGGGCTTATGCTATGAGTCCCCTTCCCTCGTCTAGACAAGGTTTTACTACCCTGGGCATGCATGGGATCATGCCTTTGTCTGCGTGTCTAGTCCATGCAAATGTTGGATAAACATCATCACCTTGGTCTTCTATACCTTGGTGAAAACATCCACTTTTCTATATCAAACCTAGGATTGCTCTTTAAAATCATTTTCAGCACAATGATCATCCACCAATCATCTCCCAACATCATCATCCTTTCATCCCACCACTTATCCTCCAACCACTTCTACTAATCTGTTCCATCTATTTCGAGAGCACAACCATGTTCTTGCAACCTGCCTATCCTCTCGAGGGGGCATCACCCTTACCAATTATCCCCAAACCTTACCCTATTATTCTAAGCCAAAATCTTTTTTCTATCCAATCCAACTCTATGTTTTAACTTCTTTGAAATGATGTTCCTTAGCTGCACACCATCTCAAAGAGGGGCAAATGTAGACACCTAAAAATGTCTTCTACCATCGAACCGACTCCCAACATCCCTCCTAACCAATTAATTAAATTTTTATTTAATTAATTATCCCTTCATTACCTTATTTTCCATCATATTATCCCCAAAATTGAATTAATTTCATTAATTCAATAGTCTAAAACCTTAGCCAATTATCCCTTCATTACCTTATTTTCCATCATATTATCCTCAAAATTGAATTAATTTCATTAATTCAATAGTCTAAAACCTTAGCCAATTGATTTAATAAATATGCAATATTTATTATTTCAATTTCCCTCTATCCTAAGTCCTAAATCCACCTCACAAAATCCACCTCACCATGTGGCACATATAATTAAATATTCTTAATATTTAATTAGCTAATATCCTCCATTATCCAAAAATGAATTTTTAATTCAATTGTCCTCCACTAATTGAATTTTTAATTCAATTGTCCTCCACTCTTCCACTAATTGAATTTTTAATTCAATTATCCTCCACTCTTCCCAAAAATGAATTTTTAATTCATCCATTATGAATTAAAGATTCACAAAAAATGAGAGCCATTGATCTCATCTTTTGATCCTCACCCTCCATTTCTTTTTCAAAAATCTATAAATGAAACCCTCACCCAAGCCATTCACATAACAACTTCTTCTTGCATCAAAACCATGCTCAAATTTGTCTCAAATCTCTAATCTATCTATCCTCTAATCCTTCATCTACATTTGTGTTGAAAGCAAGAGCAATCCACATTTGTATCAAATAGGGAATATCATGTCTTAGGAGCTCTTGGGTGCAAGCTTCCTCCTCCGTTGATGAGATTAGGTCTTCATGTGAGGTATAATCTTGTATTTTTTGCATTTGATTTATGTTTTAATCTTCATTTTGTTTTCCTAATCTACAGGATGTAAGGAATTTCATTTAGAGTTGTAGAGTATGTCAAGTTGCAAAAGGGAATAGTTAGAATTTACTGGTTTGTACAAATCTCTGACAATACCAAAGAGACTTTGGGAAGACATAAGCATGGATTTCATATTAGGATTTTCAAAGATGTAGAGAGGACATGACTCTATATTGTAGTGGTGGACAAATTGTCAAAGATGACACATTTCATACCCTGCAAGAAGACAATTGATGTAGTGCATGTTGCTAACTTATTTTTCAAGGAGATTGTGAGATTGCATGGACTACCTAAGAGTATATTTTCATATAGAGATATAATAGTCATTAGATACTTTTGGAGAACATTGTGGAAAAAGATGAAAACAAACCTAAAGTTTAGTTCAACATTTCATCCATAGATAGATGGATAGACTGAGGTCATGAATAGGAGTTTGGGAAACTTATTGAGATGTTTTGTAGTAGAGAAGAAAGGAAATTGGGATCTAATTCTATCACAAATAGAGTTTGCATACAATAATTCAGTAAATAGGAGTACAAGAAAGACACCTTTTGAGATTGTAACCAAAGTAAACCCTAGAGGAGTAGCAGAGTTGAGAGATACCAATATGGAGAATAAGAGAAGTATAGAAGTAGAAGAATTTGTAGAACACATGGAGACAATGCATAATCAAGTTAAGAAGCATTTGGAGGAGATGAATAGTAAGTACAAAGAGCAAGAAGACGAGAAGAGAAGACATAAAAAATTTTCAGTTGGAGATGAAGTAATGCTATATCTGAGAAAAGAGAGATTTCTAGTAGAGACATATAACAAGTTGAAGATGAAGAAGTTTGGATCATGTAGGATACTCAAGAAATATGATTTAGGAAATGCATATGAAGGGGAGCTATCGGAGACATTGGGTATATCACCTATATTCAACATTGTAGACTTATATCAGTTTCATGTAGGAGAATCTAATGACAGTATTGAAGAAGATTTGAAGAGGCAATTACCATAACAATGACCAGAGTAGATTGAAGACATCTTGGATAGAAGAATAGTACATAGTACCACAAGCAAGCAATACAAAGAATATTTGGTAAAGTGGAAAGGCACACCGGAAGAAGATTCAACATGGATTTCTTAGGCTAAGATGGACCGACATGGTTTTCCTCTAGCCCCAGCAAAGTGAGGGACTCACTTTTTTCAACAACCCTGGGTGTCTGATGTAGGATCATCCCAATTTGCTGAGAAATCTTGCATCAACCAATAATATTTGCATTCCTTTTGTTTCTCTCATTTTTCTAGATTAGTTTAGTCCAGTTAGTAGCAATTTTGGCATTTTGTACTACATTTTACCACATTATCATATTAGCTCTTGCAGAGCAAGATTTAGCATCTAAATATCATAAGCTACATCATGATCAGTTTCCTTGAGGTCCGCATCAAGTTTCCATCATTTGCGGAGGAGTACCAGCTGTTTAAGACTAACCTATTCATTCCAGCACGTTACACCTTCATTAGAGATTGTAACTTCTTTCTTGGCCAACGTGGAGGATTTCTTGTGCTTGGAGATGATATATATAGATCCTTAGGATGCATTAGGAAGTCAGTAGCTTTAGTAGAATATTTATATTAGATACTTTGTTCTAGAGAGGTGCTTCAATGTCATATCTTGCATATTTGTTGTAACTGGAATCAGACATGCACCCTTATTTTTGTAGCCTACATGTTGCTAGCATATAAGCATTATAAATATATTATATACTAATCATTTAGATCATCCATTGCATTCTATAATTTATTGTGTCCATTATGTTTACTCTTGCTGCATGACCTAGACTACCCACTCTGTGGAACCTCTGACCGTGACTGTACCATTACCACCTATAGGTACATCACACACCTAATGAGCTCTAACTCAATACAATGAGGTTTCAACCCCAATCTAAAACAAAGAGGCTACAACCTTGAATTTTATAGTTTCATATGTGTAATAATGGCTCTTCTGTAACCTAAAATGCACCTTGGTACCATATTCATTCTGTGTTTTCCATCAACACAGTTGTCTCCTTCCTCTCTGCACTTTGCATTCTCTGTCCTCTTACCAAGTCTCCCTTCTTTAACATTGTTTTGTCTATGAACATCTGAATGTTTGTACAAAACCTCCCCTCTACTTCTATGAACAAAAGATATTCAATTCAGTTTAGCTAGTAACTTGTTCAAAACTAATTCGATGAGTATAAGAACACATCCACTTCAACCATCGAACTACCAACAACCATTCAATAATTGAACATCAATAGTTTCATTTCATTTCCCAACTAACCAAAATTAATTTAACTGTTGTACCTGATTCAAACTTCAGGCTCCAATAATATATAGTATCAAAGTTTCTCAGTGACTTCACAGAAACATCAGAATAAATATTCACCACAAGTCCTCAATCTATTCACACTGTAATTCAAGCATTCTGTATATCAACAAAAACTAGATCATCTTAGTCTGTTTAAAACTTTGTCCTCCTTAGTCTTCAAAAACACATTTATATCAGCAAGTGTCAATTCTCTAGAATTAGACTATATTCTCCTTTGTTGGTGAAACTTTAGTTTTTAGAACTAAAACTCCTTCCTTCTATCAACAACAATACTCTTTTCCTAACTCTTTTGTCTTTTATCCCTTTACACCTCCTATTAGTAAAAGTATAATATTTCAAACTTTCTTTTTGATGTTTTATCGGCAAAAACACACTATCCTGAACTAACTCTCCATTGCCTTTGTTATCGATGAATGTCACCATTCCTGAACTTATAAAATTATGCTTTGTCGGCAAAAATAACTTTTTTGAAACTTGGCCTTGAGTTTATTTTATTGCCTCTATTATAAAAAGTAACTTTTCCAAACTTTTATTATGAACCCTTCTATTGGTGAAATTATACAAATCTAAACTTGGATCTATCTCCTTTGTTATTAGTAAAAGTTAACTTTTTCAAACTTAACACACAATCCTTTTATCAGAAAATCCATGCTGGCATGAACCTTGTCTTTATTTGCTTTCTATTGGTCAATCCACACTAGCATGAACTATTTCTTTATTGGCAAAAGTAGAAACTTTTGAACTTGACCAACTCATGTTCGTTGTTCGTAAAAAGACCATTTCATGAACTTATCAGTTTACTAGGAAAAATAAAAACTCTTGGACTTGGCTTAGTTTGATTAACTCCTCTTTATCAGTGATTTTCTCTAATTTCAAAACTCCCATTCAATTATTCATACAACCAAATAATGCAAAACTGGTGAATTGGCTAAAGTACTAACTTTGTAACTAGTTAGTTTTTTCTCATTTTATTGACAATACTAGAAACACTTAGTTACTTTTTCAAAACTAAGTCTTTGCCTTTGCCGAAGCTAAGCCATATCATCTTATCAGCTAACTGCCGAACTAGCAAACTAGCAAAGTAGACACTTCAGTGATATAACACTAAAATAAAAAATTCACTATAACAAATTCCTGTGATTAGCTCCCTTTTTTTCTCCATTTTTTGCTTCCACCCACTGTTTTAATGTATTTTTCTCCATTTTTTTGAAAAAGTTGGTGATATTGATCGGGATGGCACAATTTTTGGCATTTTTTGTGCTAACCAGAACAAGTCGATACTAAATTAGGTGCCAATTAGCACCTACACTAGTTGCTACTATAGTGCCTAATTTAGAGCCACATTTAACACCTAGTTTAGCACCTAATTTTGTGCCTGTTTTAGCGCCTACATTAATGCCTTATTTAGCACCTGTTTTAGCGCCTAATTGAGTGCTTAATTTATGGTTACTTGGGTTTAGGAGTATTATTTAGGGTTTAGGGTTTAGGGTTTAGAGAGAGATAGAGGACCAATAGGGAGATATAGAGGAGACCAAGGGGAGAGATAAGGAGATAGAGAGTGAGGGACATGGCTAGAGACATAGGGAGAGAGATTGAGAGGTAGAGGGACAAAGGTGATAGGGAGAGAGGGGAGAGGTAGGGAGATAGAGGTTTAGGGTTTAGGGGTTTAGGGTTTCTTGGGTTTAGGGTTTCTCAGGTTTAGGGGCATTATTTAGGGTTTAGGGTTTATTGTTTAGGGGTTAGGGGTTTAGGTTTAGAGGTTTAGGGTTTAGCATTTATAGAGAGAGGAATGATAGGGAGATAGAGAAAGAGGCACATGCACATAGCCAGGGGGAGAGAGATTGAGAGGTAGAGGGATGATAGAGATAGGGAGATAGAGGTTTAGAGTTTCTTGGATTTAGGGTTTAGGGGTTTGGGGTTTAGGGTTTCTCGGGTTTGGAGAGAGAGAGAGAGAGAGAGAGAGAGAGAGAGAGAGAGAGTGAGTGAGCAAGATATATATCCTACAGAGAGATAGGTAGAAGGATTGAGAACTAGTAGAGGGACAATATTAGAGATAGGGAGATATATAGGGGTTTAGGGTTTCTCAGGTTTACGGTTTAGGGGTTAAGGTTTAGGATCATTATTTAGGGTTTATGGTTTAGGGTTTAGAGGTTTAGGGTTTAATGTTTAGAGAGAGGACCAATAGCTGGGAGATATAGAGAGTGAGGTACATGGCAAAAGACATATCCAAAAGAGATTATAGGGATATATATAGAGAGTGAGGGACATGGCCAGAGACACAGGGAGAGAGATTGAGAGGTTGAGAAATGATAGAGATAAAGAGATAAGGGTTTACAGTTTAGGGTTTAGAGGTTTAGGGTTTAGTGTTTAGAGAGAGGACCAATAGCTGGGAGATATAGAGAGTGAGGTACATGGCCAGAGACATAGCTGAAATATATTATAGGGATATATATGGAGAGTGAGCGACATGGCCAGAGACACAGGGAGAGAGATTAAGAGGTAGAGGAACAATAGAGATAGAGAGATAGGGAGATAGAGGTTTATGGTTGCTTGGGTTTAGTGTTTAGGGTTTAGGGGTTTGGGGTTTAGGATTTAGGTGTTTAGGGTTTCTTAGGTTTAGGGTTTATGGGTTACGGGTTAGCAGTTATGGGCATTATTTAGGGTTTATATATGTTTTAGGGGTCAAGGGTTAGGGTTTAGGGTTTAGAGGCATTATTCAGGGTTTACGGTTGCATGCCAAAAGAAGTCTCTCTCTCTCTAAATCCCTCAACCCTAAATAATGCCCCTAATCCCTAACCCCTAACCCATAACCCCTAAACCCTAAACCTGAGCAACCCTGAACCTCTATCTCCCTATAATCTCTCCCTTATCTCCCTCTCTCTAGCTATCATCCCTCTACCTCTCAATCTCTCTCCCTATCTCTCTAGACATCTCACTCACTCTCTATCTCCCTATCTCTCGTTTGACTGTGATCTCCTCTATCTCTCCCAATTTATCTCCTCTCTCTCGACTCTACATACCTATCTATCTCTCCGTATCTCTTGCCTTTCTCTCTATCTCCCTATCTCTCTAGACATCTCTCTAGTGATCACTCTCTATCTCCCTATCTCTCCCCTCTGTCTCCTCTATCTCTCCCTATGATCTGTGTCCTCTATATCTGTCTCTACCTAGCTATCTCTCCCTATTTCTCTATCTCTTACCTCTCTCCCCCTATCATTCCTTTATCTTCTTATCTCTCCCTTATCGATGAAGGAATTAATGAACAATAGAACTTATATGACTCTCTCTCTCACTTTGTCTTTGTCTCCATCTGTCTCCCTTATCAACAAAGCAAATGGAAACAAGAAAACTAGGACATGAAAAGAGGGATGAGGATATAAATTAGCAGCTAGATGAAATGGAAACAAGATGATAAAACTAAAGTTCATTGGATGGGAAGAATGATGAGAGGAGATAGAAAATAGTAAAATAGGGAAAAATTTGTGGGATCTAAAGGGAAATTGGAAAGGAAAAGGAAAACTAGGAAAGCTAGGAAAATGATTTAACTAGCTAGGAGCTAGTAGATAATATATAGATTAGAGAGAGAGAGATAGAGAGTTTCTTGGGGTTAGCGGTTAGGGTTTAGGGGCATTATTTAGCATTTATGAGTTTAGCATTGCTCAAGTTTAGGGTTTAGAGTTTACTAGGGTTTAGGGTTTATGGTTTAGGGGTTAAGGTTTAGAGGTTTAGGGTTTAGTGTTTAGAGAGAAGACTAATAGGGAGATATAGAGAACTGAAGGACATGGCTAGAGACATAGGGAGAGATATTAAGAGGTAGAGGAATGATAGAGATAGGGCTAGATAGGGAGATAGGGATATAGAGGTTTAGGGTTGCTTGGGTTTAATTTAGTATTGTTTAGGGTTTGCAGTTTAGGATTTAGGGGTTTAGGGTTTATGGCAGGTCAGGGCTGGGTTAGGGCTTAGGGGCATTATTTAGGGTTTATGGTTTAGGGGTTAGGGTTTAGGGTTATTAGGGGCATTATTTAGGGTTTACAGATCTTTGAAGATCTAGATAGTGTGGCTATACACATTGCTACACATGTTGGTGGCTAGTTAGACACATGGAACATCAACAACCACATGTTATGCTTCCATACATGTGTGCCACCTAATGACATTTGTACTGCAAAACATGATCATATAATTGGCACTGTATGCATCTGACACATGGTCATGATGTCCACATAAACCACAATATGCCACAATGATCTACTAGTTGGCATGACCATACAAGTTTGAGTACATTTGTTCTCATCCCATTCATATAAGAAATGCACCATACAATATGTTGGATATTTGTCAACATCTACATGTAGAATAACTGATGGTATTCTTGAACAAATGCCTACTTTGTACATTTTGTAGAGTAAAAGTGAGGTATATATAACAAATTTTCATCTTACCTCTGTGTATATTTCCTTTGTTCATTTTGAATATAAGTGACATATATGTTAGAACCCTTCTATATTTGAATGTGTTTTGGTTTACATATCTATTTTCCTTTATGTATTCTATGATCTTATTAATTACATTAATAGATAATATAGGATTGTCCCTCACTAGTTCACTTTGGGAATTAGATGAAATAACATCTAAAGTTGACTGTAAATTAACAACATGGTGAGCATTTTGTTGATTTTCTTGCTTATTTTCACCCTTTTGAGAACTAAATTTTCCTATTGAAATTTTGAAGGATGAGATCGATATTTAAGTGCATTAGACTTAAGAATTTGATAGTGAATCAAAATCATCATTAGGAATTTGATAGTGTATCTTTGTTGACAAAGTTTGAAATCCAATAACATAATCATGATTGCACTCATTAATTTGATCCTTGTTTGATGCTCTCCTATTCCTAATTTAGTATATCTTAATAGTGAAGGAAAATAAATACATGGGCAACCCGTAGAGAAATTTGTCATCAATTTTGTTCCTCAAAATTGTCTCATGATATGGCGAAGGAAAAAATTACCAAAGATAAATTGTGATCATTATTCATCAACCCAAAAACTAATGCACTATTAGAAATGTAGACACCTAAATCTTACCATGGCCTAACATCACACCAAATCTATCCCACATCTCCTCTTACAATGTTAATTAAATAAATCATATTTATTTAATTAACCAATTTGATCATTCCTCCTAATATCAGTTTAATAAATCACACTATTTAATTAATAAATCTAATCATTTTTTTGACATTAATTAAATATTAACCCTTCCTCTAAAGCCTCATCCTTAATTAAATAAATCCACATTTATTTAATTAAAGCAATCACCCCCAACATTCCCCCACAACTAAATAAATACATATATATATATATATATATATATATATATATATATATATATATATATATATATATATATATATATCATGACCATTGTGAAACAATCTTGACTATTTTTTACTATATGAGTGTTTTTGTTTATTACCGTTGTCCTGCAGGTTAATTGATTATCTTTTGCGGTTATGCAGGAGCAAGAGGAATGAAATATAGCACATACCACATTCCTGCAGAGCATAAAAGAATAGTTTGCAGCTTGGCAGTAGGAAGAGGTTGATATGAAGAAGGTACCGCTACCCTATGGATGGTTCATCTGACACTTGCGGCTTGGCAGTGTTAGTCTCTTCTCGTGGTCCCACAGAGGTTTGAAAAGTAAGCAGTGGCATTGCGGTAATAACACTTACCACGTCCCCACAAGGGTTTCAACTGAGGCCTGTGGTAGAGCAGCAGAGAGGAGAATGTAATGGGTTTTCACTCTCGCCGTCCCATGACGGTCATTCATAACATTTGCGGTTGGGCGATAAATAGAAGGACATTAGGTAATAATTTCCCACGGTCCCACAGGGTTCAGTCTAAGCATTTACGGTCTAGTGGTAAAGGATGAAATAGAAGTTCAGTGGTTGTAAGCCACCATTATCCTACGATGGTCATTCATAACATTTGCGGGTGGGCGGTAAATAGATGGACATCAGGTAATAATCTCCTGCAGTCCCGTAGGGGTCAATCTAAGCATTTGCGGTCTAGTGGTAAAGGATGAAATAGAAGTGTAGTGGCTATAAGCCCCTGCTATCCCACAGTCAGTCTAGGTGAGCCTTGCGGTGACGTGGTAAAAGAAATAAATGGAAAGCACATTCAATGCGGGGTCGCAATTATCAAGAATTATTGTCAAATCTTGAGAAAGGAATTGAATGCTGAGATTTCATGATCTCGTAGCATGAACTAGAGTAATGGTGATATGATGAACTCCTTGGCTGAATAAGAGTCAAAGATTTCTTGGCATTTTCTCATTTAAGAGAATTCACAACTTGGAGAAGGTGCAACTCAGCTCAGTGTGTTTTCAGCAAACTGTAATTGACCAGGTAAGTTCATTCCTGTAGTCTCTAATTAGAAGTTGGAGTATATTTCACTCTATTTTCAGTTGCTGGTACTGGGGGTTCTTGTAATTACATCTTTTGTCAATATAAAATTTCTCTTTTAAAAAAAGGTTGGGGCTAAGCTTTTGTGTTATACAGTAGGGGTCCTGTAGTCTATTCTATCTCTGCTACTTGCAAAGTTCCCCAATTTGATTGTGATGCTGACCGAAGATACAAATCTTGTTCTTATCCATTCTTGAATGGGTTTATTTTTAATTTTAAATACTGTTCTTTTATTCCTATGTCTACCTACATTAATTGGCCATGTCAAGTTCATTTACTCTTTCACTTTGTTTTTCAGTTGCTAGTACAGTAAGTTGAATTTTGAAAAACCCTAGCCTGTTCAAGTCATTAAACATGGCACCCAAGAGGTCTAAGTCTACCAGTAAAGGTGATGAGCCTGTAGTTCCCAAGAAAAGACCACTTCAACAATCTCTGCTAGAAGTATTGCCTCGATCCATAGACAAGGGTCCAAAAAAGATGTTCATAGATGTAGCAGAAGGGTGTCAGGACGCTACAATCCCTATCTCCGGGTGGGATTTCTTTTGGTATTTTTATGAAAAAAGGGATGATGAGGGACTAGTGGGAAATCCATGGAAATTGGATTTGGCAAAGTTGGTGGTTGCCACTGTATTTGTTGATGTGGAATTGATTAGGGCACTAGGACAATTTTACCATCCTACCACTAAAATAGTCAGAATGCCAAATGGATTGCCATTGGTGAAAGTAGACAGGAATGCAATTGTTGACTGTTTTATGTTGAACAAGCAAGCTCTTACTCAAGTGGATTTGCAGAGATTTGAACGAGATTACACAGGCCTGAGGAAAACACTTAGGAGAGATGAATTGCCAATGTATATGAGAAGGGGGGCCAACAACAAAAAATTTGAGATTCTATCAAATGCTATTGAACCTTTCCCTATGGAAGAATTTGTTGTATATTTCAAGAGAACCTATTTTGAATTGTGCCAGGTCTTGGGAATTGATGCACAAGGAAGAATGCCAACTAGCCTAATGATGATGATATGAAAATACAACATCCAAAGGTGAATGCTGAATACGACTTTGCATCTCATATTGAGAAAAAAACTACATGAAGGATTCTTCTGTGTGAAGGAGAACAAGCAACCCTTAGATTTCAAATTCTATTCTTTATTGTGTCACTTGATTCTGTATTAGAACAGAGGGAGATGGTGAAGAAAAATGGATTTAAGTATGGTTGATGAGAAAGGACAAAGACTGCCCACTCAGTTTTGGTGTTATAAGTGGGATTCCTGTTGCCGAAATAGTGACTACATTGTATTTCATGATTTTTTTGTTGTTAATATATTGAATTCTATTGGTATCTAGTTTCCTAGGTTGACTAAGCAAGTCAGGGTAATGCTGAGGTTGCTTGAACACAAACCAGAGCTGGGCCACAACCGTAATTTTGCTTATTGGTTTTTTATGTCAGATCATACTATAATTAGAGTGTATGGTTACCCTCAGCCACCTCACATATTGCCAAAATTTTTATCAGACATAATTGTATTCATGGAGTTTATGTGGCAAATGATGTGGATGGAAAAGGAGGTAATGAAAAGACAAAAGAAAGGTACATTTCTACCTGATGCTACAATTTTTGGTGATTGGTCTATTGGCTCTAACACTCTTGAAAATTTGCAAGCCTTTTGAAAGGTGAAATATTCTTTGAAATTGGGTATTGAGAGAAATTGTGACCTTGAGGGTCATATGAATCTTGTGAGACAATCAATTCTGACTAAAATGGCTGTATCCCATCAGGTCCTATTTGATGAGGATGTGATAAGAAATCTTGTCAGTTTTGATGAGGTATACAGTAGGAAGAGAAAATGGGATATCTTGAAAAATATTGAAGATGAAAAGAAAAAGCAGAATATCCTACCTCTTGGATTCTTTGTTGAAGAAAAAGACCCTCTAAAGAGAATTGATGCAATCATTGATAATTTTGAAAGTATTTATGGTAAATATGAGAAGCAACCTCCTAAGGCTACTAAACTTCTAGTGAAAAGGTCCGCAGGGATTGAGATTCATGAGTTTGCTCTTGATGTTATGTCAGTGCAAGATCCATAGGTCCTAGAATCACCACCAGTAAAGAAGCATAGGGCAAAAGAGGTATCTCCACTTGTCCCCTATGAAATGACTAAAGAGGTGGGGGATACTAATGAGGTGGATAACATCTTGAGGCACATGGGAGATGAGCAAGAGGTTGATCAGCCATTGGTTGGTCAACCCACTCATGCACATAAGCTTGAGGCTGGGAAGGGTGAGCAAACCCAAGATGAATGAGAGTTGGAGGAGGATGAAAGGATTATAGCATCCATGAGGTTCATAGAAGATGACAACTTCATCAAAACTCTAGAGTTTAAGGATTTTTGGCTGAAAATGAAAATGAAAGAATATAATGAAAAAGTTGCAATAAATAAAATAGGTGCTGATGAAACACAACATGATCAAATCATTACACAAAATTTCAAAGAATTGAAAGTAGATGAAATTGATGTGAGTCTAGAGGAGGCAAGACAAATGGTGTTGAAAAGTAATATGCTCATTACCCTGGCCTTGAATTGAAAATGGTATTTTTGCTTGACCAAGTTAGAAGTCAGGATGATCCACAACTTGTTTCAAAATTTGATTATGAAGATGGCATAAGTGGATGTGGTTTTGATCCAAAGATAGAGACCCTTGAAATCTAGACTACTTAGAAGAATACAAGAAAACCAAGATTGCTTGATATTGTTTAAGAAATGAGGGCTACAACTGCGGTAAAGACTTTACAAGATACATCAGCAACATAAGCAGTTGCTCTCAATGTTCATACTGCTATGTTTACTCATGCTGTTGTGAAGAGTTTAGAACAAAGGATAACAGATTATGAGCAAACTCAAAAAGTAATGAATGATGAAGTAAACAAATTGTATTTTGAAAATGTGAAATTAAAGAAACAATTGCAAGCTATGAATTCTTCTCAAGGTCAAGCCATTGTACCCTATCAGCCCCTGTGCCACAAATAGCCAGTGATGTCACAATGTCTACTAAAGAATTTAGTGCAACAAGATTGAAATTTGAAAAGGAAATTGAAAGTTTTAATAAACAAAATGAAATGACAAAGAATGAGGCAAAAATGAAAGTTTTTGAAATTTTTGAGAAAATTTTGGAGGATAGAGTAAAATTGGTTGTGGATAAACTTGGGAGTGTGCATGATTGCTAGTCTTCTTTATCTCAGGCCATTGAGCAATTGAAGATAAACTTTTCTATTTTGGATTTGTTGTTAAAAAAATGGCAACCCTATCATCACAATTTGGTTACAATGTGCTTAGTAGTGAAAAGGAATCTTGATGCCCCTACAACTTTGAAGCCCACTGAGAAAATAGTCAAAATGATCATTGATGAATACCAATATGTGAATGGGGAAAGCTAGAAGATGCAAACAAAGGTTGAATCTTTTACTACATTCAAGCATAAATTTATTCCTTTCATACTGACAGAAGAAGAGAAAATCAAAAGTCTTGACACATGGAAGATGGAATTCGGCCAAACAATATTCCAAGTTATGGATTTTTTGAAGAAGGATGGAGATGTTAGCATTCTTAGTTTCAACATGATATTGGACCGAGTAATTACATTAGATGCTGGGTATGCAAAATTTGTGATGGATGTCGGATCTTTGCTTGATAAAAGATGGAAAGATCACCAGGAGAACTTGCTTCAGATTCAGGCTTACCAATGGCCTGGTGATTTTACAATATATAAATGGGATGAGAAATATCTTAGAGATGAATCATCAATAGCACAGGTTGAGGTGCAGAAGAGCAATGAGCCATATGATGGCATTAAATAGCATGACCACATCTTGAATGCTCTCTTTTTGTCTCTTTATGTTTTCTTCATGTTTTCAAAATGTATTCAAATATATTTGAAAATCTAAATTGGACTTATAAAAGACAAATTTTGTAATATCAAGGGTTAGGAATACAAAGAGCCATTTTGAATGTGAAAGGTCTGAAGCTTGTTGCTTCCTTTATAAAGGGAAACCAAGACCTTATGGCTCAGAATGTATCTAGGATTTTGATTTTTTGAAAGAGACATTGCACTACCTGTACTTTGAAGCAAATCAATATAAAATCTGCTATTCTCTGGTGGTCAACTTTTGGTTATCATTTGTTTGTTGAATTGGATTACTAATAATTTATCCGATTGTCTCCAATTTACTTTTTCTTTGTTATTCAAATCAAAAGAGACCCTTCCATTCACATTACAAAAGAGGATAGGTGATATTTATTAAACTAAAATTATGAAGTAATAAGTTATATCTCAAAAGATGTTTATATTATTTAAAAATGAAGGAAAGATATTCCACTACAGAACATTTTGACACCTTTAATATGATTTTGAGTCAAATAGGTTCAATAAATGTTAAACTTGATGAGGAAGACAAATGTATCTTCTCACTTTTTGCTTTACCCAAAAATTAGGAGAACATAATGCTTGTTATAAATGGTAGTGTTGCAAAGGTGACTATGGAATCCTTTATTGTTACAATGCTCAATGGAGATATGAGGAGAAAGTTCAATGATGAAGGTTCTAAGGATGCCTTGCATGTTCCGCAAAGGCCCAAGGACAAAAGTGGATCTAAAGGGGAATGGTATAAATATGAATCCAAGTCAAGAGAAAAATATAGAATCCCTAGGAAGATAAGAGTAAACTTTCAGAAATATGGAAAAAGAGGACAAGTGAAGAAGGAATGCAAAAAATCAGTTAATCACTACCACAATCTCATGATCATTATTGTAGTAGAAAATACTAGTTTTCATTATTTTTTCATAATGCATTAGTTAATCACACACTTCACATTTGACATCATGCTAAAAAGATCAAATAAGTTTTGTATTTCTTCTCAACTATTTCATTTCTCTATCTTAATTACTTAATATCTCAATATTTTATTTTACTCTCAACTCCTTGTACTTTAAAGTGTAATTAAATCTATGATTGGACTTAAATATTCTATTATAGGGTATGATTTATTTCCCTACATTTTTTTGAACTCACAATTTCCATGCCTATGTTTAGGATAAAAAAAGATTGATTTTTTATTTTGAGATTTTTGTGGTTTGCATTTGTTGGAAACAACCCAATGCCTTTAATTTTGCATTCCTAAGAAACATCTAGGATCCTTATGTCCCCTTCAACAAAGTACTAGGTCAAACCATCACCTTGCAAACATGACCACCTCTTTCTCCTACTTCCTATGACGATCACATGTTGTATTCTAATGATGAAGAAGAATATTATGATCATGATGTCTTTATTAAAAGTGTTGAAAATTAATAGAAACATGAGATCATTGATAAATTCAAATATTTGTGCAAGCAATTAGCTAATATAGATGATAATATGTCCACTTCATATTTCATTGATGGTCTTACTCAAGTACTTATCACAAGATAACATGGCATAGATACAATTAAGGATATATATGAAAAATAATTAAAGATAAACAAATTCCTCATGTGGCAGGCACCGGTCTTTCTCTTCTAAAAATTATTCCCTTGTATATATTTTCAAAATCCAAATTTGTTTTTCTGTTTTAGGAGCAGGGTTTAAAGATTTATAGAAAACATTAATCCAAATCATACGCCAGATTGGGTTAAGTGAAGTGGATGATTTAATTGAAAAAAATACATAAGCTCAATTTGTTTTGAAGTCACCAGCAAACTTGAAAGTAAATTGTCATTGGTGAAACAAGGTAACACCCACTATTTAAGGAACTTGATGAGCTTATCCTTTGACCTATATCACTTAATACTTTCATCACATAAGGATTATCCATTGACAAGTTATGAAGAACATCAATCAATCCATTTAATTAACATTATTGCCACCAATTTTCATACCAAAGATTGAACAATTTAAGGGTATTGCAATAGGTAATTTGTCAACAATTAAACAATCCATTTAATTAACATTATTGCCAACAATTTAATCATCCTTTTATAAACATGGATTGCAAATAATTCTAAAAATTTAGAAGTCTTGGTCATTAACATTATTGTCTTCTATAATGTCATCTAGTGTATCATTGTCAATGTTCATATGTTCTTTCAAGTATTTAATAATATCAACATCCTCATCTTGACCTCCATCATCTTCATCATCATTGAAATCTGACTATAGAACATCTATATTGTTACCAGATGTATTTGGATCATCATTTTGTATACGGTTCATATTGGTGTCATCCATAACATCATCCAACTCTGGATTGTTATCTTCTTGTGCTTGAACATAACCATCTTCAACATCATCATGGATGTCAATTTCTTCGATGTTCTCTAATCCCTCTCTCTCATTTTGTTGGCCATCATTTTTTTGCTCAGTATCCACTAATGCATCATCAAATACATGCCTTAATCTTGGATCATAATGTATGACAAATATCCATTTTGGGTCCAAAATATCTTCATAGAAAAATACCTACACATGGACGACATACATATATTAGACGTATGGTATAACAATTTTATTGATTAATAAACACATGCATATATTCACAATAAACTATGAATTAATAGATTAATGATCACTACCACTTCTTGCTTGCATTAAAGAAATACCTGCTCACAAAGAATTGGTAGAACATAAGGCTCTTTATCCTCCGATAGGAAACATGGGGAATCTATAGAAAACAATCCACTATGGGTATCATGTCTTCGTGTTCTCTCAAATGCTTCATACCATCTACACTTAAAAATACAACATTTAAAAGAGCGATAATCCAACTCATTAATTTCTTGTATTTTCCCAACATATTGTAGATTCCCTTCAATTATATTCTTATCTTTTGTGCTTGATCGACTAGATTTCTTGAAGTTAACCATGATGCCACAATCGAAGGATCATCTCTTTACATCTACAGTTTCTACACGATAATGTCGACCATATGCCCACATTGATGGCTATTTCCCACCTGTGAAAGACCATTTATTTCAGTGAAAACAAATATAATGACGAATATTAAAATAGTTAATAGTGTCCAAGCTGTAAGGAAACAACATTTTGTAAAATTTCAACTGTACCTTTCTTTCACATCCTCTAGACATGTCGATTTCATCTTATGTTATGTTTGAATCTAGACCTGCATCTTCTATTTGATTTTGAATTTGTTCAGTAACCCATTCTAGTGTGCAATCTTTGCCCCATTCCCCAAGAAGATCAATGGGAAGTGGGGTATTCCTTGGGTTCGATCTCTTAAATTGTCTCCTTGCTTCTAACACTTCTTCTCTCTTTTTATCATACAGATCAATCCATTTGTTCATAAAATCCATGTGGTACAGAATGAACTTGTTGAGTATAGCACTTTTGTCTACACCTATTACATGTCAACATGTTTATTTCTTGAACTCCAAATGTCATGCTCTTAATTTGACAAATAAATTACAGAGTAAATTAATGATTGCAAAAAAAAAATCACATTGATCATGAATTTACTTACTAATTTCTACTTGAACACCATTAGATTGTGGTTTTTTTCCGTCAATAATATCTAATGCTCATTCATCATCCCAAAATCATGGCCCATCTTCAAAATCCTTCCCAAGGAATTTAGACAGAAAGAAAAATACGTCATTCAATACATACCCTTCAGCCATGCAACCCTCTGGATGTGCCTTTTGTTAGACATATCTTTTTAGAGTTTTCATATACCTCTCAAAGAAAAACATCCACCTTGTTGATACGGCACTTGATAATTCAATGTCATCAACTAGGTGTATAAGTAAATGGACTTGTAGGTCCATGAAACTTGTAGGGAGCTCCTTCACATACAATTTATGTAATTTCCTTCTTCCATTTTGGCACTTCACATTCATGGATCTCCTTGGAGGTCACCCACCTAATATAAGAATAATAAATTAGTATGAACCTTTAGTCAAAAATTAAAATGCAATATAATATATCTATGTCTCTCACACATTAACCACATACCTTGTAAATGCTGACAATCAACTTATGGCATTCCTTAAGTCAACTGTAAGATAGGAATCCCCCCTAATTGTTAATGGCATGATATGCTATGAAACACATTTATGAATAGGTCATTAGTAATTTTTTCTCACATAACATAACAATATCAAAATATATTTAGTACTTAATCAATGTTACAAGTAAATGTTAAAGGATGATATATAATACCTTCATAAAATTATGAAAATCATGTGTTTTAAATCCTGTGATATGTCCATCAACTGTAAAAGCTTTAGCCAATGATGATCCATAGCCAGTAGATGTCTTTATTGAATGGATGATATTTTTTAGTTGGTCTAGCTCTTTTTTTTTCAAAATCCATGGAGCTTCTGCATATGTTTCATTTTCCCTGTTTGGCCACATTTGTTTTCTATCAATTTTGGTACGTGAAAGAGCAATATCTCTCCTTGAAGACAAGGTGTCCTCTTTGCCTGATATATGTCGAAATATAGAATCTTGGACATTTTTGAAGACGTGCATATGATCTAATAGGTGAGATATTAATAGATCCTTCTAGTAAGGGAACTCATAAAATATGGATATTCTTTTCATTCCTTCTGCCAGATTAACTACAACTTGTTCTGGTTCTTCAATTGAATCACCCCGATAAAAAAAATCCTCCCAACCTTTCAAGTCAACATCTTCATACTTCTTAATCCAATCACCTAGACCCATAATCATGGGAGGGCCTCTATTTTTAACTTTTCCATCAAATTGATTCTTCAAGCCATTTCTAAACTTATGATCTAGTGGTAGAAAAACCCTATTGTTTGCGTAAATAAATTTATGTAGATCTTTAGAATATCACCCTTGAAATTGTTCTGCACATCTTGGACATGCAAATATCCCCTTTGTTTGAAGCCCTGTAATTCAATAAGTAATGTTAATAACGTAAAAAAAAATAGTATAAAACTCAGTATGAAAGATGGGATGAAAATAAATTATGGGTGTAAATACGTAAATATTTTATCTTACCAGAACAAACACCAAGTCCTAGGAAATCATGAATAGTCCAACATAGCACACCATAAAAGATGAAGGACCTATTTGATGGGGGATGTGATATGTCAGACATTCTTATGCCTTTCCATAGCTATTGCATCTCATCAATAAAAGGTGCAAGATAAACATCCATGTTTTTAACTTGATGTTTTCTTGGAACAATGAGAGTCGACATAAGGTGCTCCTTTCTAACACTCATCCATGGGGGAATATTATATACTATCAATCTGACTAGCCAAACACTATAATTTGAGATCAAGAAAAAGAATGGGCACACTCCATCAATTGCAAGACCAAACCTGATACTATGGGGTTCATCTTTGAATTTTCTTGGACATTTTTCCTCTATGTGTTTCATTGCTTTGGAGTTGGCCAGAATTTACATGAATCCATCTTTACTCATGTTCTTTGCATGCCAATCCATCAATTGTGCAAGTGACTTGCAATGAAACATTCATTGAAGTCTAGGTATAATTGACATGTGACGTAAAACCTTCTTTGGAACTGTAGAACCTTGTACATCTGTATGATATCTCTTCTCTTTGCATACAGGGCATTCTACCTTGTTTTGATATTCATCTCTATATAAAATGCAATAATTTTTACATGAATGAATTTGCTTATATTCAATCCCCAACTCAACCAACAATAGACATGCCTCTTTGTAAGTTGATGGCAACACATTATCTTCAAGGAATATTTTAGTTTTTAGTGCCCTATAAGATTGCCAGAGATTAAATCAATTGAATGCTTGAATTATGATAAACATGTTTGATATGTCAATCTATACTAGGACTGTTTAAATACAATATATGGTTTTAAAATCTCCTTAAAGAAATATAAATAAAGTTGATGAATGTTTACGAATTATGTATAGCAATTGACAATTGCAAAGTAAGAAATAGATTTCAACTCACTTCGGTAGGGTAGTGAATCCTTTGTCTGACCAACCAAATAGTGACTTGATTTCTAATAATACTAATGTGCATGCTAGTTTTGAGGTTCTACTTGCACCCTATTTGAACACAGGTGTCTTCGCTGCTTTTTGATGGAGTCTTTCAGGTTGTTATCATCAACATTACGTTGGTGGTAATTACCCCTGCTATCATCATTACTATCAACCATATGATCATTATTGTCATCATTGTTTTCATCCCCAAAGAAATCTATAAGCATTTCATTCAATCCTTCTTCATAGACTGCATTTTCACTATCATGATCATCATCATTAAGGCTAGGTGGCATGTCATCCATGTATGCAGATCTCATTAGCTCTTCAAATTTCTTAGCTGATAGTATTCTCTTCAATAATTCTCTTTTTTGCCCTAGTATTATTTAAAGGATGGTTTGGATCATCCCGTCCAAATCTTAATAACCCAGTTGGATCTTGGGTATTAGTATGTGTTTCATCAACATCTTCTACCTATCAACAAACACAAGCATTATTTAATGTTTGGCAACAATTGGATAAATCATAAATGCATCAATTTTAAAGAAATATAATCAAATATGGTTCAAAAAATAAAAATATTGGTTGTATGAACATATATACATCAATTGAATAATGGAACATTATTTTATAGACTACCTTTTTTATACAATAATTTAAATAAAATACAATTTGGACAACATAGTTTATAAAACATCAGTCCACACACATTTATTATTCTTTGGTTTTCTGCCCTTAAGAACATCCTTAGGGAGACCTTGTTCTTCCCTCTTCTTTCACACAAGAGTGCGTTTTAAGAAGGGGTAATCAATCAATAACTCATCCCTAATGGTAAGGTCGATAATAGCCTCAACCATTATCAATCTATCAACCTCTCTTTCCATATCTCCATCTTTATCATTTATAACCTTAACAAATTGACAATTTGGTCTTACAGTAGGGTCCCTTCCCTTACTACTATTTATAAATCCTGCAATATTTTTGTGTGTGTATGCACGTCCATCTATATACATAAGATGACCTCTATTCATTTCTTTTCAACTTTCCAATTGGAGACAATGTGTATACTTATTCAAATTTAGACCATATGTTGACATGCTAGGTTTATATTCTACTAGCCTTCTCCATTCACCACTATAATATGATGGACTATAATATGGCATTAATCTCCTAGTGGTTTGTTCTGAATTGTTTCTATGTTTAGATCCCACATGTACATTTTGGACAATAAAGAGGCCTAGATTCACTCCATGAATATTGGAGGGTCGTATCATGTAGCTGTATCCCCAAAATTGAAACACCTCGTACACTCTAGGTAATTGTTGATCACTAGGCCAAGCGTAATATAGTCGACAATCAAATGTCTCTTTATAAATTAATCTCAAACTAAAGGGCAAGTCATCATCTCCATCACATTCATTCTCATAGGGTATGTAGTCCACCTTCCCCTTATCTTTAAGCAAATTATGCATCTTTAAACCAGTTCTTGTTCTATTGCTTGTTTTCATCAATCCCTCATCTTTCAAGCTAGTATATTGGCACATATTTTTGTTAGATGTATCATATGGTAAATGATCATTGCCCTCTAGGCTGGAAGTCAGTGATCCAAGAAACTTTAAACCAAGAACTTTATCCTGCAAGTATCTATTAAGAAAAAATTAGTTATTTAAATAATATAAAACAATGTTTAAACGAAGTATACATGTTATTTATATCAATTTAGAAATTTCCTTACCACAATTCCTATTGGATTTGAATGAATTGTAGGAGGCATACTACTGACTGGAAGCTCATCATATATGTAATGTCTTTGTACAATTGCTCATTTAAATTGTTTCTTTCCACAACATACAGAACATCCATAAACAACAATTTTCTCAAAGTATTCATCCCATGTACTATAGTCCTAACCAACCTCTTGTTTAGTGCAATCATTTGTTGTGTCTGCAAGATCCATTGTCATATCCTCTTCCACCCACTTTCATCTACGTGATTTAATAGTTTCGTACATACATTTTTTGTTTTCTAGTTGAATGCTCAGGCTCTGCATTTGCTCCAATCTCCATCTAAAATAATCAACAACATGCATTAATTTATGTCAAGATTGGATAATACATTACAAATTTCAATAATACTGTGAAAAAAGATGGATGTATTAGAAAATACCATCAGATCATTTTTTCCTAAGGAAATTGGATTTGAGTACCTGATTTCCCACTTCATCTGTTGTGTCCTAATTTGATATGACACGATCTATTGCCATGGCCTCATATGGCCCCTATAATACACAATATAGTAAATAATGTTTAGTACACCAATTATATCATTTCAATGAGTATGCTATCCAACACAAAACCTCACTTTAGTCATATATTTGACATATTGATATCATGTTTTGGTCATCCTAATTTTCAAACTTTTCCCTCGATCATAGAATCAGATTTAATCACTATTCTTGTGCATTTTCAACCAATAAGTTTGAGCTCAGAGGCCTCGTGGACAAAAAAATGACTTTATCTCCTCTATGTTGTAGCATTTGTGAATTCATAAACACCTTCCTCCTTTGGTTGAGGTTGCTTTCTCTTCTTACCTCTATTGTATCTGTAGATTCTGTTGTCATATCTATTTCCACCCACTTTCCTCTCTGCAATTTAGTAGTTCTACGTTGTCCACGTCCTCTCTCCATGGCCTCCTCTGGATCCTATAATACACAACAATGACAATAGTCACATAACAACTATGCACCAAGAGAATATTCTTGAATTTATCTTGTTAATACACTCACTTTTCATTAAGATGCACTATGAAAAACAAAATAGGACATTGCAACATTTTTCTCTTCAGAAAAAGTTTACACGCGAAATCTTGACAACTAGAGCTTAAATCTTATGATTACAAGATGACTACAAATTCACATCAAAAAGACATTTATTTCATATTTGACTCTACTTTTTCTTTTATGGGTCATTTTAAGGCAATCTACATCTCTCCAAGTGGCCATAAAACCCTCAAAACAGTCTCAAAGAGTCTTTGGCACCAAAATTTTAAATTCTTGATGGAGGGGAGGATAATTTAGATATTAATTTTGAAATCATGTTGTTGGATCTTTGTTAGGTTAATCCTATCCATTTGATAATCTTTAATTCTAGGGACATTATGTTATATTTTACCATTACCTTTCACTCCAAAATTAATGGTTTCCTTTGAAAAGAAAATCCTCCATCAGCTATCATAACCCCAAATATCTGTTGAAGTGAACTTAAACATTATGTGCAATTGTCATTTCTCATATTAAGCACCTACCTCCCTTCTTAGTGGTCCCACATGTGTGATGTATGCGAATGTGTCATATGGTACCTGTGTTACATGTTTAAAGTTTGAATTTTGCTCATATTGTTGGAAAAGGCCCAAAAAGACCTTTGATTTTTGAGTTTTATACTCTATAACATGTATCTCCTTGATCTTTTCATCTAATCTATGACATGTTGTCTTTTCATTTCAATGAGATCAATTCTTGAAAAATGACAATCCAGAGGTTAAAGAGACAAGTTGATACCTTACCTAAGTTGTCATGTTCTTGAAACCTTGTTACTATAAATAGGAGATATCTAGAGAGTAATGTCACAAGGACATAACCAAGGCATGTACTATCATGAGCCATAGGGACAACTTACTACACCATCTGAAACTCCATTTGAACTAGCTACTATCAATAATTCACATTATTGGGGACTGTCATGAAGAAAACACCATGCATAGGACTGTCATAGTCAAAGTAGAGAGGATTGTCTAGTCATTGTATGACTGTCATAATAGCTAGTGGGTTAGTTACCATGCTTCAACCTAAAATAGGTTAATGAGAACATAGAAATGAAAATCACAATACCATAAGCACGCTCCATAAGCTGCCAATATAGTCCCAATATCATGTCATCATGATAGTAAGAGAAGAGTTGTTTGGTTTTTCCAAAGCCATATCACTTGCATAAGGATTGTCACCAACCATCTATGTAAGGTCGTGAAAGAGTGAGTAATTATTGAGCTAATCATAAGAGAAGCATGAAGTCAAAATGTTACCATGGAAACAAGATATAGTTACTTATTATAAGGACAATCCAAATTTGGTGAGGTTATGTTTTTATCAACTTCCAAGTAAAATACATCATTTTGCACTAATTGATGCTAAATTAGGCACACTTTGTGCCTCCTTTGGCACCCCAAATGGATTACATTTTGGCCTAAAAGTTGGTGCTAAAATCAACATTAACTGCTCTAACTATAGCATAGACTACTGGATCAAAAAAAATTTAAAAAATTCCTGCCTGCACATACCCCAAAACAAAAAACAAAATAAAACAAAACTTTATTGATTTTTGGTGTTCTTTTTTTTTTGGAGATCGAGCATTTGGTTGGAGTCCCACCTGAATTATATGAGAAATTTGATAATTATGGGAAAAAAACACTACGTGAAGAGAGGAGAAAAAAGGGAAAAACAAGCAATTAGATGAGAAATTCGATTTAGTTTGCGACACCATAGGTAAGGTTACAATTTCAATAAAAAAAATTTGTTCCCAAATATATTTTTATTTCATTTAAATGGAGAGGATTGTGAAGAAAGGGTTGTGAATATTTTTTTATTTACAGGCGAATCATTCAAGTCTCATGCGGTTGCAAAGGAGGAGGGTAAAATTGTAGACATTGCATTATTTCCTCTGCATCCAAGAGCAGTGAATGCATTTTTCAAACATCAATGCCCAGGTTCACTTATCATTACCATCAATACCTTTCTTTGAAGACAACTTTCTAGCTTCCTTCCTAAAAAGTAGTCAAGTGCTTTAATACAAGTCGATTGTGAGAAAACTAAAATTAGGGCTTTTGAGACGAGGGTGAGCAAACTAAAATTAGGCCGGGAACTATAGATTCCTCCCAAGGCACCAATTGATTCATAGGAAAACAGCTTCATGATTTGCTCTACAAAGTAAAGGTCAAAAACCTTGAGGAATACAGAAAAACTGGACAAAAACTTTCATACCTGATAGTGTGTACCTCATTTGCCTCCATAGACTGAATGAAAATAGTTTGCCCTAGGTCACCTCAAAATGTCAAGAAATAGAGGGAAGAGAGCAAAGGGAGCAGATTATGGCCACGATGAGGTAATTCATTGTCAATTTATAGATTTGTAAATGTTTCCATTATTTCTTTGATTTTTAGTTTTTAGTTTTTTATTTGTAAATTTAAAAGAAGAAATTTATTTTATAGAAACATGAGACTGACAAAGATAAAGAGGCATTGGCTTCCATATTGGGGGTAGAGGCAATGAACAAATTGGATGGTGTGGACTTGACAATGCTTTCCAGATATGTAGAAAAATGATCTGGTAAAGCCCCTAAAACATTACAACCAAATCAATAGTGTTAAAGGGAATCAATTGATTCCCCAACCAGTCATGGATTGAGAAAAAGATCCAGGAGGAAAACAATAACAATAACCTCTAAGAATATGGAACAGAGAACAGAGGCTTCCAATGTCCGACCCACTCCTGGCACATAGACTTCTTTGACCACCACACCATGTTTTGTATCTTGCATTGGTACCTATGATACCAAGATAGAATATGATGTGGTTTTAGGGGATGTCTGGATGATGGATCCTGGAAAAACATTTATGAATAGGTTCAAGGAATCATGCCTTCAATAGTTCAAAGACCATCTACATTTGGCATTCTCAAAGATACCCATGCACCTGTAAAAAGCAGTTATCCAAGACATGGAGACTGAATTTGGCACAGGTTGGTCTGTAAAGAAGATAAAGCTATGAATGTCTCAAAATTGCAAGAGATTTTGGTACAACCAGACAAGGAAGATAGAAAAATTCCCTCCTAAGCAAAGGCTCAAAAAAAGGCCAATTGATGTAAGATTGAAAGTATGGAAAGATCTTGTAAAAGCATATGAGAAGTCCGATGCACGAAGGAAGTCTGGTGAGGAGAGTATGAAGGTATTTGAATTTGCTTATAAGATTATATCAAATTTATTAAATAATTTTTAAATTTTATTTGTGCATAGTTAAATTGAATTAGTATATGTTTCAGGACAAGGCCTCCAAGGCTAGGCTTGACAAACTTTGTACCACGCATCACAATAGCCAGAAAGGTTTATAGGCCTTGATCTATACATTTGTAAGTATATTTAATAAGTTAAATGATATTTTTTTTAATTTCCTAGGAAAAAATAAATGATAGAAGGAGAAATATGGCCAGCATCCAAGCCAATTTGAAAAGGAAATGTTACAAAGAAAAAAGTGGACCAATTTTGTAATCTGGATGGAGAATGAGGTGTCAATAGTTGACTTTCAATAACTTAGTTGGATATTGTTGTGTTAATATGTCAATTTGAATTTCTTGTGTTGAGTTGTTTATTGATACATAGGATGAGTTCTAAAGTGCTTCTCTGTTGGCCCTAGCGCCCTTAAATGTAAGATTTCTCTTAGATGAAAAATGATTACTCTTATATCTTTGGGGACCCTTCTTTATACCATTAGGATCATAATGAGTATACGAGTCTTGTGCTTGCTTACAAAAAGTGGTTGCAATTAACCTAATCTTGTGGTCATTATCCACAACATTTTGTGTGTGCCATGTTATCTCATATGCTTAAGTTTAATAGGCTAATAATGAATAGAAAACCTTTATTTACCTGCCTCCAACTAATGGACTTGTTGGAACCTAAAATTTCCTACCATTTTTTGCAAAAAATTTAGGTTCCCATGATGAAAAATCTGACTACAGCACTTAGAAATGCACTTGTACAATATACTTTAGTCGCCTACTTTAAAGAGTTATAATTAGAAGCCTATTAATTTTTATGTCAAACCACTTGGTAGGCATACTTATCTATCATATGTGAGTGTACATGCTTGATTTCAGATTCGCACGATCAGACTGGACAAGGTTTTGCAGTACCAAGTTAAAGGGTTTTGGTGGTATCTGGTGGTACCCACCTAGGGTTAGGGTTTTAAGTTGAGTCTGCAAGCCTATATTTTTATTCCTTTAAACCCCTTAAGGCCTTAAGTTTTCTTTTCCTTTGGCCTCTTGCACTTTATTTTTTAAAACTGCATTGACTTCCTATATTAAAGGGCAATTATCTTGAGGTCTTCTTAGAGGGGTGATATGTGACTAGGGTTTGAAGACTAGAACTTTATATGTAATCTTAAGCCCTCCGTTTGGATTTGTTGGAAGCCTTCTTCACTAATACATAAGTTGTTGCAAGTATGAGCCTAACCGGTGTTATCATTAATGTCAACATACTCTTGTTGCAATGATGACAAGGATTGGATGAGCTGTGTGCTGAGGATATTAAGAAAATTAGTCCTAATCAAAAATAATAAAGATAGTGAGGTAAAGATCCTAGTTAAGATGAAGATTAGAGGGTACGCTTCAAAGGGTTTATAGATATGTATCTTAAGATTATCCAATAAAGATTTTAGAGGTCCACATGAAGACCTGAAGAAGTTATGGCCACTTAAGTAAAACCAGTTCTAGCAGATGTTTAGAGGTAATAGAGTGATACAGATAGGTCTGGTGAGATCCAGAAATGCAATATCCTATTCTGTGGATTTGATGGAATGTTTAGTAAGTCAATGTGAAGTGACAACTCAATTGGTTCATGGTCTAGAGGTCTGCAAGCATCTACTCCAATATGACAGTAATGACAGACTGTGTTCTTGAGGTTCCAGATGAAGGAGAGAATGACTTTAGTAAGTAGTAGTGTGGATGTTCTTGATGTCTCAGGCAAGCTTGTGGATTGTGTCCAGTTTGTGTTGATGGTCCACATTGAAGATTGAGCTCGCAATTAAATATTTACTTCCGGATGATGATGTTTTTCTTAAGTCTGGCTGATTGGATGAGTTACACAGCCTGCAGATGATCTGGAAGGTGTCCTGTGAAGAACGGCATGTTCCCAAAGAAAGATTGAAGTCTCAAATCTGTGTAGCCGACAGTGTGTTGATCCGCATGAAGTCTTTTTGTAATAAGTCATGTTGTATTTATGTACTTGCTCTGTAATATATGTCGACTTGGATGATAATTCCTAAGTTGATGTCTTGTATAAATAAAGAGTTGTAAAGTCATTTCAAAGTGTCTCTTATGGAGATGAGAGTGTGGTAGAAGGGCGGAAAGTGAAAAGAAAAGTAGAAGTGTTGGGCTTAAATGGAACTGACTCAAGCATGGTGAATATGCTATTCTTTAGTTCAAGTATGTGATACTTATTATTCTGTAGATAGTGTCTCTCTTGTAGGTAGTGAGCCTCTTGTGAGCAGTGTGCTCAGGCAGTGAGCCCTAATTGGCATGTACCATTTTGTTCTTTCTATTCTTCTAACAGAGAATACAATCTTGGGTTAGTCACCCTGTGGGTTTTCCCTTAACTGGATTTTCCACGTCAAAATCTTAGTGTCATAAGTGTTAATGTGTTTCTGCTCTTGAATTGTTGCATTATGTTTCTTTGATTGATTTATTATTATGCTGCTAAATTAAGAAAAGGATTTAAGTGATTAAATTTGAAGAAAATTTTAAACAACTGATTCACCCCCCTCTCAGTTGTTTGCCCTAAGTCTAACAATTCGTATTAGAGCTAATTTCCTCTAAAAGAGATTAACCGCTTGAGGAGATCCAGGATGTCGTCATACAAGGATAGTCTAAAGTTTGATGGAACCAATTTTACTCTTTGGAAAAGTCACATGCAATGTCACTTGCAATGTATGGGAATGCAGTATTGGACCATGGCTTCAAACAAGTATATTCCTCCAAAGAATGGTCCAAAATCTGTAGATGAAATCACAGATGCTGAAAATAATTTGCAGACTAAAGAAGCTCTTCTAAGTGCCTTGTCTAATTTAGAGCTGACAAATGTTGTTGACCTACAAACTACTTTTGAGATTTGGGAAAAACTGGAACTTCTGCATGAAGGAGACAAGTATGTTAAATGTGCCAAGATATAGAGTCTAAAAGGAAAATTTGAAAATCTGAAGATGAGAGAAGAAGAAAATATCACTATATTTATGCCAAGAGTAAATGAGATTGTTTGTGGCATTAGATGTGCTGGTGGAGTCTTGGATGAAGATGAGATTGTTGGAAAAGTTTTCAGATCCCTTCCTAATTCTTACAAGTACAAGGTTGCTACTATTGAGGAATTTAGATCTATTTCAAGTATCACAAGAGATCAATTGGTTGGTAAATTGGCTGCATTTGAGTTGACTGAGTTTGGAGATGTCCCCCCCCAAGAATGAATCTGCATTCAAATCTAGTGCCTCTGTTAAAGGAAAACAAAAGTCTGATCCAGGAGAAAACTCTTCAAGGAAATTATCATGGTATGAAAAAGATAGAAAAGACCTAGAAGAAGATGAAGCAGAAGTTGCTCAACTTGAAGCCCTTATTGCAAAAAGACTGCCAAGAGGATCTGGTAAGTATGATGGAAAATTGCCTTTTAAGTATTTTAACTATAATAAGATTGGTCATTTTGCCTTAAGGTGTCCGAAAAGATTTTCAAGGTCAAATCCTAACAGATCAAGGTTCCAAAAGAATTGTTACTATGTTCATGAAGATGATGATAATGAAGGAGTAAGAGATGATGAATAAGAGATAGGAAACAAATCTGGAAGTGATTGGGTGTTTATTGCCATCAAGGAAGAAGATCCAATGCCCTCTGAATCTTTCAATCATAAAATTGTGGAAAGAGCTCTGGCTGCCCAAGTTGAAGAAAAGGTTGATTGGGTCATTGACAGTGGATGCTCTCACCATATGATAGGTGACAAAAATAAGTTCATAGATTTGGAAAGGTATGAAGGAGGAGTGGTAAAGTTTGGTGATAATTATGCTGGCAGAATCAGAGGAAGAGGAACTATTTCTTTTGATGGAAAGAACAAAACCAGTAATGTACTATATGTTGAAGGTTTGAAGCACAATCTTCTTAGTGTTGGATAGTTGGTGGACAAAGGCTATGATCTCCAATTCAAGAATGGAAAATGCAAGATCTTTGAAAGTTTCAGAACAGAGATTGCATTCGGTACTCAAACTAAAGGTAATATCTTCCACTTGGTTGGTACTGGTAAAAGTTACTTATTTGTTCAAATTGATTAGAGTTGGTTGTGGCATAGGAGAATGTGTCATGTGAATTTTGATAATATCATCAAGATAAGCAACACTCAGGCTGTAAGGGATCTTCCAAAATTGGTGAAACCTACAAATAGTTTGTGCAAAGAATGTCAGTTGGGTAAACAAATCAAAGTCTCATTCAAAATCAAGAAATAATCTTCTACTGGATTATTGGACTTAGTTCATATTGATCTATGTGGTCTGACAAGAATCAGGAGTGTACAAGGTGATAGATACTTCATGTTATTAATTGATTACTATTCCCAGATGATGTGGGTGACTTTTCTGAAAGAGAAATCAGAATCTCTTGAGAAATTCAAAATATTCAAGGCTAAGGTAGAGAATGAAACCGGATTAAAATTAAAATTTCTGAGGTCTGATAGAGGTGGAGAATTCACATCCAGTGAGTTCATAGAATTATGTGAGAAACATGGTATAAAAAGACAGTTGTCTGCTCCTAGGACTCCACAGCAGAATGGAGTAGCAGAGAGGAAGAACCAGACCATCCAGGAGGCATCTAGAATCATGATGATGAAAGAAAATGTTCCTCAGATCTATTGGAGAGAAGTTGTATGCACTACAGTCTATATTCTCAAACGAGTACAAATCAGAAGCAATACCAGTAAGATTCCTTATGAACTTTGGATTGGCATCACTCCCACTATGAGGTATTTTAGAGTCCTTGGTAGCAAATGTTACATTAAAAGAGATGAAGATCTAGGAAAATTTGATGCTAGAAGTGATGAAGGAATATTCTTGGGCTATTCTACTCAAAGAAAAGCATACCAGTGTTATAACAAGAGATTGAGGAAGATTATAGAAAGTACAAATGTGAAGGTTGATGAAGGGATTGAAAAACCCTCAAGGTTTTATGAATGTGATGAAGATGATCAGAATGATGTTTTGATCCAAGGAGTCCAAGCTCCTTGTGAGATTCAGATCCAAACTGATCTGGTAAATCAAGAAGAGGAGATAAGTTTGAATGAACCTGTTCAAGAATCAGGAGTGCAAGAAGCTCCCAAAGTTCTGAGGTATATAAGACTGAATCACTCTGAAGATCAGATCATAGGTGATAAAAGCAAAGGTGTACAAACCAGAAGAAGGATTTCTCAAGATTCAGAAGAGTATTGTCTGATTTCAAAGATTGAACCTAAGACAGTGAATGAAGCTTGCAATGATGAAAACTGGACTAAAGCAATGGAGGAAGAGCTGATGCAAATTGAGAAAAATCAAACTTGGGATCTTGTTCCCAGACCTAAAAACAAGAATGTGATTGGAACCAAATGGGTCTTTTGGAACAAACTAAATGAAGATGGTGAAGTAGTCAGAAATAAAGCCAGATTGGTCTGCAAGGGTTACTCCCAAGTTGAAGGAGTTGATTTTGAAGAAACTTTTGCTCCAGTGGCAAGAATTGAAGCAGTCAGATTATTTCTTGCTTTTGCTGCTTCAAGGATTTCAAAGTATATCAGATGGATGTCAAATCTGCCTTCCTAAATGGTGACTTGGAAGAAGAAGTATACATTGAGTAACCGGATGGATTTCAATTGTCTGATCATGGTGATATGGTCTGCAAGTTGAAGAAAGCACTGTATGGACTAAAGCAAACCCCAAGAGCCTGATATGAAAGATTGGATAAGCATATTTTAAAGATTGGTTTCAACAAAGGTACTACTGACAGTAATTTGTATTTCAAAATTGATCATGAAAATATCTTGATAGTTGAAGTGTTTGTTGATGATATCATTTTTGGAAGAAGAGATGGTATGTGCAAAACCTTTGCAAATCAAATGAAAAGTGAATTTGGGATGTCCATGTTTGGGGAAATAAATTTCTTCTTGGGTCTGTAAATCACTCAAACAAAGAAAGGAGTCTTCATTTCTCAGACCAAATATGTAAAATAATTGTTGAAGAAATTTGGAATGGAAGACTCAAAACCAATGATTACTACCATGGAAACTAAATGTAAATTGAGCAAAGATGATGACTCTCCTAAGATTGATCAGAAAAAGTACAGGTCAATGATTGGAGGACTGTTGTATCTCACTCAAACTAGACCTGACATTATGAATGGTGTTGGTCTTGTTGCCAGATTCCAAGCTGATCCTAGAGAATCTCATGTCATGGAAATTAAGAGGATTTTTAGATATCTAAAAGGGACAGTTGAGTATGGATTGTGGTATCCCAGAGATCATGACTTTTCTCTTTATGCATATACAAATGTGGATTGGGAAGGAGATGTGGATGACCGAAAGAGTACCAGTGGTGGAGCATTCTTTTTAGGGAAGAGATTGGTTTCTTGGCTAAACAAGAAACAAGAGGCAATATCTCTATCCATAGCTAAAGCAGAATATATTGCAGCAATAGATAGTTGCACTCAAGTTTTGTGGATGAAGCAAATGCTAAGAGACATCAAAGTGGAGTATGAGGAACCTATCACAATCTTCTGTGACAATTCAAGTGCAATAAATATATCTAAGAACCCAGTATTACATTCAAATACTAAACATATATCCATCAAGTTTCACTTTTTGAGAGAGCAAGTAAACAAGAATGAAGTCAGATTGGAGTTTGTGCCTTCCAAAGATCAGATTGCAGATATCTTTACTAAACCTCTACCTAAGGACTCTTTTGAGTATCTCAGGGAGAAGTTAGGGGTTATTACCCCTCCAGTTCTGAATTAAGGTGCACTGATGTGCATCAGTCCGGTGGATATCATAGTCATATCTTGTGGTTCGGATTGATGTTTGGGAAGCTAATACTTAGGGGGAGTAGCTGATATGGTTATGAAGTAATGCAAGTATGTGCCCTTTGCCATTGATGTCAAAGGGGGAGAGAAGACATGTGAAAAACAAGTGGTTGCTGATCAAAGGGGAGCAGTAAAGGAAGAGAAGACATATGAGTGGTTGTTGTTGATAGGGGGAGTTGTGACAGTATGGAGAAGTTCTTGTCTTGATGGTTAAAACAGTTTTTCACATCATATGTTGCGATCAATGACAAAGGGGGAGATTGTTGCAAGTATGAGCCTAACTGGTGTTGTCATTGATGTCAACATACTCCTATTGTAGTGATGACAAGGATTGGATGAGTTGTGTGCTGAGGATATTGAGAAAATTAGTCCTAATCAGAAACAATAAAGACAGTGAGGTAAAGATCCTAGCTAAGATTAAGATCAGAGGGTGCACTTCAAAGGGTTTGTAGATATGTATCTTAAGATGATCCAATAAAGATTTTAGAGGTCCACATGAAGACCTAAAGAAGTTATGGCCACTTAAGTAAAACTGGTTCTGGTAGATGTTCAAAGGTAACAGAGTGATATAGATAGGTCCGGTGAGATCCGGAAATGCAATATCCTATTCTGCAGATTTGATGGAGTGTTTAGTAAGTCAATGTGAAGTGACAACTCAATTGGTTCATGGTCTGGAGGTCCACAAGCCTCTACTCCAATATGACAATAATGATAGACTATGTTCTTGAGGTTCCAGATGAAGGAGAGAATGATTTCAGGAAGTAGTAGTGTGGATGTTCTTGATGTCTCAGGCAAGCTTGTGGAGGTCTTTGGATTGTGTCCAATTTGTGTTGATGGTCTATATTGAAGATTGAGCTCGCAATTAAAGATTTACTTCCGGATGATGATGTTCTTCTTAAGTCTGGCCAACTGGATGAGTTACACAGCCTGCGGATGATCTAGAAGGTGTCCTGTGAAGAATGGTGTGTTCCCAAAGAAAGATTGAAGTCTCAGATCTGTGTAGCCAATAGTGTGTTGATCCACATGAAGTCTTTTTGTAATAAGTCGTGTTGTATTTATGTACTTGCTCTGCAATGTATGCTTGGATGATAATTCATAAGTCAATGTCTTGTATAAATAAAGAGTTGTAAAGTCATTTCAAAGTGTGTCTTATGGAGATGAGAGTGTGGTAGAAGGGCAGAAAGCGAAAAGTAGAGCAAAAGTGTTGGGCTTAAATGGAACTGACTCAGGCATGGTGAATATACTATTCTTCAGTTCAAGTATGTGATACTTATTATTCTGTAGACAATGTGTCTCTTGTAGGTAGTGAGCCTTTTGTGAGCAGTGTGCTCGGGCAGTGAGCCCTAATTGGCATGTGCCATTTTGTTCTTTCTATTCTTCTAATAGAGAATACAATCTTGGGTTAGTCACCCCATGGTTTTTTCCTTAACTGGGTTTTCCACGTCAAAATCTTGGCGTCATAAGTGTTAATGTGGTTCTGCTCTTGAATTGTTGCATTATGTTTCTTTGATTGATTTATTATTATGCTGTTGAATTAAGAAAAGGATTTAAGTGATTAAATTTGAAGAAAGTTTTAAACAAGTGATTCACCCCCCCTCTCAGTTGTTTGCCTTAAGTCTAACATAAGGACTGTCAAGACTCCTATGATAGTGCATTATAGAGGCATTGAAATCACAAAGGAGATAAATGTTATTAGGCCATCACCCAATGGAGAAGGGATTGCCATAAATAGCTTGACAATGTTACCTTGTCATAGTCATAAAGGGGATAGTCTTTGTGGTGGTAATTAAAGTCACTAAGTTTACATCTACCTTCCTAGGGTCTGCAAAAATGCTTGAAGTTGAATGTGCCTATTTTAAAGATCTTGCCATGAGTATTTTCCATGTTTTTACAAATGAAGACCTCCCCAATACTCATCTCAAGTTTCAAATGCACAATAAAATGATGGAGGACAATCATAACTGTCATAGTAGTACATTAGCATTTTTTGTCTTAAGGTGGCCCTTGAGACTGCCAATCAGATGGATATAGAGTTGGGATAATGGTTTTTGTTTAAAAGCCCTGTGTCATTGACCTAATATTTATTTGTGGCAAGGATCTCAGTAGTCTAAAGATTACAAATTATTGTCAAGAAGGGACTGTCATAGTTACGTGTGGTACAGTGATACAATTTCATCTTGGTTGAGTATTGTATAAATCTCAAGCTATTTAGAATGCATGGGGTATTAGGGTGTGGTATCACTATATAGGTAACCATCAAGTGATTTATTCAACCCAATCTTGGCCTATATAGTACCCAATGTGAAGAGCAAGATAGTGTTGTCCAAGAACCTTGTTACGGTCACAAATGAGGGTAGTCTTAGCTATTGTAACCATAGTTGGAATCCCTTGTTGTTACCATAACATGTGTGACCTAAAACCGTGACTCTACGAGTATGAGTTGTTTGAAAGCCAAATTCCACAACCTTTACCACCATCCTCCCTGCCTATGTCAAAATGCAAGCTTTGGAATAGGGTATGGACATCCATCAATACATAAAGGATAGAGGAATTTTGTTATAATTTGTAGTTGCAACTGCCCTGTTAGACATGTATGCAAATTTTGGAAGCATAGACAAGGCACGTGAACTATTTTACATAATGCCTCAAACAAAATGTGGTCTCATGGATTGCAATGACTGCAGGATATGCACAAAATGAATTTGTTGAAAAGGCTTCAGAAATTTTAAAGCAAATGCAATTGGCTAGTGTAAAGCCAAATTCCACAACCTTTGCCACCATCCTCCCTACCTATGTCAAAATGGGAGCTTTGGAATAGGGTATGGACATCCATCAATACATAAAGGATAGAGGAATTTTGTTAGATGTTGTAGTTGCAACTGCCCTATTAGACATGTATGAAAAATGTGGAAGCATAGAAAAGGCACGTGAAGTGTTTGGCATAATGCCTCAAAGAAATGTGGTCTCATGGACTACAATGACTACAGGATATGCACAAAATGGATTTGTTGAAAAGGCTTTAGAAATTTTAAAGAAAATGCAATTGGCTAGTGTAAAGCCAAATTCCACAACCTTTGCCACCATCCTCCCTACCTGTGTCAAAATGGGAGCTTTGGAATAGGGTATGGACATCCATCAATACATAAAGGATAGAGGAATTTTGTCAGATGTTGTAGTTGCAACTGCCCTATTAGACATGTATGAAAAATGTGGAAGCATAGACAAGGCACGTGAGTTGTTTCACAGAATGACTCAAAGAAATATGGTCTCATGGACTACAGGATATGCACAAAATGGATTTGTTGAAAAGGATTCAAAAATTTTAAAGCAAATGCAATTGGCTGGTGTAAAGCCAAATTCCACAACCTTTGCCACCATCCTCCCTACCTGTGTCAAAATGGGAGCTTTGGAATAGGGTATGAACATCCATCAATACATAAAGGATAGAGGAATTTTGTCAAATGATGTAGTTGCAACTGCCCTATTAGAAATGTATGCAAAATGTGGAAGCATAGACAAGGCACATGAACTGTTTGATAGAATGACTCAAAGAAATGTGGTCTCATGGACTACAAGATATGCACAAAATGGATTTGTTGAAAAGGTTTCAAAAATTTTAAAGAAAATGCAATTGGCTAGTGTAAAGCCAAATTCCACAACCTTTGCCACCATCCTCCTTGCCTATGTCAAAATGGGAGCTTTGGAATAGGGTATGTACATCCATCAATACATAAAGGATAGAGGAATTTTGTCAGATGTTGTAGTTGTAACTGCCCTATTAGACATGTATGCAAAATGTGGAAGCATAGACAAGGCACGTGAACTATTTGAAATAATGCCTCAAAGAAATGTGGTCTCATGGACTGCAATGACTGCAGGATATGCACAAAATGGATTTGTTGAAAAGGCTTCAAAAATTTTAAAGCAAATGTAATTGGCTATGTAAAGACAAATTCCACAACCTTTGCCACCATCTTCCCTGCCTGTGTCAAAATGAGAGCTTTCAACCAAGAATTTTGTAGCACTTAAGGTTATGTAATAGAATTTACAGTTGATAGTTAAATTAATAACAATTTTTTTATGATCTTTACTAACGTTTATTAGAATTGTTGCATGTTTTCCATCATTGGAATGACATATTAGCTGTAACTTTTTTGAAATTTTATTATGGTATGTACACTTTGATATGATGTAATATGATTATGGTTTCATTTCATATGTTGTAATATTAGATATATAACAGAAAAATAAATTATTGCATGAAATAAATAATAACTTTTCATTTAAATGGTTTTTTTGTAGAACATGGGTCTTCCCGAAGATCAAGATGATCCTCATGATAGAGATCTGTATTATGTTGGTTCTGGTACAAATCACATGGTAGAGGATGATGATGATGCAGATACAGAAGACACTGAGGCCAATGACGATGATGATGACGATGATGATGATCATGATGATGATGATCATGATGGTGATGATGATCATGATCATGATGGTAATGATGATGATGAGGCAGTTGCTCATAGTAGCTAGTGACATTCATGATCATATAGACTGCATCATGGATCATTTTTGATATATCATTATGATGCCTCTTTTTATGGTCACTAGGTATCATATGTATCATTTTCATGGCCTGCAATACCATATTAATGAGTTGTATTATAAATTTATGTATCATTTTGACTTATATCATTTGGACATGTATCATCTTGACTTGTATCATTTTGAGTTACGTAATTTATCATTTTTACTTATATCATTTGTACATGCATCATTTTGACATGTTATTGATCTACTGGCATATTTGACTTTCACTTGTTTTAGTTATATATGATGATGATCTTATCCGTATTGACTTGTCAATTTATATATATTGAAAGTGGTCAATGATTTTAATTTACTGCTCAGGATGGATGTTGCCAAATTCAATTAAATTATAGATATTTGACTCACTTGTTTTAATTATAGATGATGATCATGTTATAATAATTATCTTGTTATTTAATCATATGAGTTAAATAAGTAAATTACTTACTCTATAATCATATGAGTTATTTAAGGGGCATGATATATTTAACTAATTAAATTGAAATAAAACATATTAAAATAATAAACATAAGCAAAAAAGGAAGCAACAATGGAAGCCAAACTAGAAGCAAACCAGAAGCAATATTGGAAGCAAAACTTGGCATTATCTAGGAAGTAAAAACAAAAGCAATTCAGGTAGCAAACAAAGAAGTAATAATGGAAGCAATTTTAGAAGCAACAAAAGATGCAATAATAGTAGCCATATTAGAAGCAACAAAAGACACAAAAATGGAAGCAAAATTGGAAGCAACAAGTGATGTTATATTGGAAGGAAAATTGGAAGCAAAACAAGACGCAAAATTGGAAGCCAAACTAGAAGTAAAACCAAAAGCAAAACTAGAAGCAAAATTGGAAGCAAAACTGGAAGCAAAATTTGAAGCAAAACCGAAAGCAAAATTGGAAGCAAAAGTGGAAGTAAAACTAGAAGCAAAACTGGAAGCAAAACTAGAAGCAAACCTAGAAGCAAAATTGGAAGCAAAAGTGGAAGTAAAATTGAAAGCAAAAATGGAAGCAAAAGTGGAAGTAAACTTGGAAGCAAAACTGGAAGCAAACCTGGAAGCAAAACCAGAAGCAAAACCATAAGCAAAATTGGAAGCAAAACTAGAAGCAAAACCAGAAGCCAACCTGGAAGCAAAACCGGAAGCAAAATTGGAAGCAAAACCAAAAGCAAAACTGGAAGCAAAACTGGAAGTAAAACCAAAAGCAAAACTAGAAGCAAACTTGGAAGCAACACAAGAAAGCAAAACCAGAAGCAAAATTGGAAGCCAAACTGGAAGCAACAAAATCTAGCGCTAAATCTGGCATTAAACCCTACACTAAAATCTAGCGCTAAACTCGGCACTAAACCTAACGTTATAATTGGCACTAAACCCGGTGCTAAATTTGGTGCAATAGTGAGATGCTATTAGGCGCCAACTTTGGCGCCGGTAGAAGGGTCCAATTCATGGACTCAAATGCACTAAATTCTAGTGCTATTTTAGGCTCTAATTGCCTGTTCTGTTGTAGTGATTCATCTTTCTTTTAAATTTTCAATAGCCTTTGCATTTCTTAATACTTCAAAATTGTTGATATTGTGATTTCACTTTTCATCAAACTTGTCGACGACTCCACATTTCTTCCAAACTACCGATGACTTCAACTTTGTGTTTCTTATAAATTGTTGATATGTTAAAGGATTGAACTGAGGTTATTTTTCCATTAAC
Organism: Cunninghamia lanceolata; assembly: GCA_027924645.1. Taxonomy (NCBI): domain Eukaryota; kingdom Viridiplantae; phylum Streptophyta; class Pinopsida; order Cupressales; family Cupressaceae; genus Cunninghamia; species Cunninghamia lanceolata. The sequence continues at coordinate 10,749,610 of BSBN01000241.1, read as the reverse complement.
ATTAAACTTCTCTTTTCTTCCCAATTTTTGTCTGAGCACATGTTGAGAATATTTTACCGATTGCTTGCCCAAGTTCCTTTCTTTGATATCAATGACAACCCATTCAACAGATTTTATTTGAAAACTCATGCCTTAATATTTGCTCATGACTTAGTATCCTGTCTTTGGCATCTTCTTTGCATAGTTCGTCAAATTTTGTCATCTTCACTACTATGTTCAACCAATCTTGTCTTTGGACTGTCTTTGGCATTCATGCAAACTTTCCAACTAACTTCATGCTATGCAATAATCTCCATATTGTTCAATACACCTTGTTGACATCAAAATGACTATTCAATAGACCCTTACTTACCATTCGGTGGTTGCTTTGACATCAATGACAATATTGCCAACACCCTTTGCCATGGTTAATAAAATTTGACATGTGAGTAGCTAATGCATGAGGTGCACATGCCCATCATGGACCATTTTTCATTTATTTTTTCCCATCCTAGCCTATATTTGGCTTGTTTTTTCAAGGGTTATCCTATTTACACTTCTCAAGGATAGATATCTCCTTTCCTTTCCTATCATCCTCCTTATATTAAAATAGGAGCTTTGGAGCATAAATGATAGAGACATTTTATCATAAGTTGTATTTATAACTTCCCTAGTAGAAGTATATGCAAAACATAGAATTATAGACAAGGAAGGTGAATTGTTTGATAAAATTCCTCAAAGAGATGTGATCTCATTGACTATATATTGTAGGATATACACAAAATAGATTTGTTGAAAATCCCATAGAAAATTTCAAGCAAATGCAATCAGTAGGTGTAATTAGATAGACTCAACAAACTTTTCTAGCATCCTCCCTACCTATGCCAAAAATGGGAGATTTAGAATATGGTATGGATAATAATTAAATCATAATAGAATGGGGATTTTTGTTAAATTTTATAGTTGCAAATACCTTGGTAGACTTGTATACAAAATGTGGAACCATAAACAAGGCATGTGAATTGTTTTAAATAATGCCTCAAAGAGATGTCATCTCATGGAATGTAATGATTATAGTATAAGGATTTAGAAAGTTTCAGTAAAATATAATTAGTAGGTGTAAAGAAAAATTTTGTAACCTTTTGTTGATGCATATTTATAGCCCATTTTTAATAGTTCTAGAGGCGAGTGTAGGAGGGAGTTATTGGAAATTCCTATTTATGCAAATAAGAAGGTGAAGTAGATATTAGAAGGTTCTGTAAGTCAGATATTTCTATTGTAAATAGCCCATATTATTGTCATCAGTGGGCAAATGACCCTAAAAATTGTATTTTAGTTTTGTAGCCTTTTATAGGAAAGTTTAATGAAGAAATTATGAAATAGTTGCAGTTTGCTTAACTAGTCTTTATTGAGGTCTTGTTCTTGTCTATTTGAAATCTATAAATTGATATTGTATGTGTTTTAGGTGGAGTCCACCCTCATCAAGTGGTATCAGAGCAAGGGTTCGTGAGTGTTTAGATAGATTGCCGACTGTGAGGTAGTTTGTACTAGGACCTAAGGTTGTCAGTTTGCTATAGAGATCAAAATGCCTCCATGAAGAAACCGTGGTGGGAGAAATGCTTTGACAAAAGAGGGTTTTAGAGACATATAGATGCAAATTGATGCAATGAAAGAGGATCTATGAAGAGGGTTTGAGCCAAGAATAAGAGAAGAAATCAAAGATGAAGCTGAAGAAGAAGAGTTATTTAAGGAAGAACAAGATGATGTAGGAGATTCTGCACAAGTTAGGTTGTTGAAGGATATTTCAAAGATTGGAAAGAGGCATAGGATTGAAGTTTCTACATATTCTGGGGATCTGAATATGGAAGAGCTTATTGATTGGATAAACAATATTGAGGAATATTTTGAGTATGAAGATGTGGAGGATCCAGAATGGGTTGAGTTTGAAAAAATGAAGCTGAAGGGCCATGCCAATATTTGGTGGAAGGATGTCCAATTAGAGAGAAATAGAAGAGGAAAAGGAAAGACTACAAGATGGGATGGGATGGTGGAAAAACTAAAGAAGTGGTTCATTATTATGGACTATGTGTTGGAGTTGTTGAAGAAGCTATAAGGATTGAAGCAAGGTAACAAGTTTATGAGGGAGTATACACAAGAATTTAATAAGATTATTATTAGAACAAGCCATGCATAGTCAAACAAGGAGAAGATATCTCATTATATTAATGGTTTGAGGCCAAGTATTCAAGAGGAGCTAAGCCTAGTCAAAATGACCACCATAGAAGATGTGTACGATCAGTTTTCCTTGAAGATAGAAGAGAAGCTGAATAAAAGATTTGAAAGCAAGAAAAGAGGAAGAGGTCATGGTAGATGGAATGGTGGAAGATCCTATGGAGGCAAAAATAATGATCAAATGAAAAGTGAAGAAGTAGGCATTAGTAAAAATCATAAACGAGATAATGTCTACCACCATTGTGACTAAAATAGTGGTGAGAAAAGAGGAATAGGAAGACCTGGGCAAGGACCTAGAAGAGGAGGTTTCAAAGGAACCTGTTTCTAATGTGGAGAAGGACACTAAGCCTACAAGTGACCCCAACATCAAGGAAGGAAAAATAGGAGGCAGAAAGGTAATACATGAGTTACACATGTAGATGAAGATGCGCAGTCTGAGCATTTCGAAGATATCGAAAGGGGAGAAACCCTAGTTGTCAAAAGAACCTTGTTAAATGAGGAGAAAGAACCTAATTAGAGGAAGAGTTAATTTTTCATAAGGTATAAGTGTTGTAATATTATTATTAAAAGAGGAAAATCTTATCTGAGAGGAGATGGTTAACATGTTTAAGTTGATAAGGAGAAGGCATCCACATCCATACTAGATTGTATGGTAGCAGAAGGATGATAGAGCTTTGATCAATGAGCATTGTTTAGTCAAGTTCAAGATTGGAGACTACCATGATGAGGTGTTGTGTGACATCATACCAATGTATACATATCATATGCTATTAGGAAAGCCATGGAAACTATATGATAGGTGTTCTGTCCATGATGGCCATGAAAATACATGTTCCCTAACAAAGGATGGAGTTCATCATAAGTTGAATCCCTTCAAGGAGGTGGAAGAAAGGTATGTAGTGCTACCAGAATTTACTTGGTAGATGGTACAAATTTTTTGGATGGTATGAAGCATGACCATCATTGTTTTGCATTGATTCCAAACATCAACCAAGAGAAATGTGAAGATGTACTAGTAGAAGTCTTAGGTCTATTGGAAGAATTTCAGGACATTATCTTGAATAATGTACCAGAAGGTTTACGACCAATAAGGAAGATAACTCACCAAATGGATTTGATACCAGGATCTCTAGTTTGCCAAAGAAGGTAGCACATAGAATGACTCATGTAGATAATGAAGAGTTGAACATACAAGTTCATGAGCTATTAAGGAAAGGATTGATAAGGGATATCCTAAGTCCATGTGTGGTACCTACACTACTAGCACTAAAGAAAGATGGAGAGTGGAGAATGTGTACAGATTCTAGATCCATCAACAAAATTACAATCAAGTATAGATTTCCATTGGCAAGGATGGATGATATTATGAATTTCTCGATTGGAGCCAAGTACTTTACAAAGATTGATCTAAAGAGTAGATATCACCAGTTTTGAATCGGAGAAGGAGATGAATGGAAGACAACCTTAAATACTAATGAGGGCTTGTACTAATGGTTAGTCATTCCATTTGGGATAACAAATGTGCCAAACACATTTATGTAGTGCATGAATGGGGTCTTAAAAGAGTTTTTGGGTAAGTTTGTCATTGTTTATTTAGATGATATTTTGATTTTCATTAATAGTTTGGAGGAGCACTTGATGCATGTTTGAAAGGTTTTTGAGAAGATGAGGGAAGAAAAGTTGTTGATTAATCTAAAGAAATGTAGTTTTGTGAAGGAGTTGGTGTACCTAGGATTTTTTACCTCAACTAAGGGTCTTAAAATGGATTCAAAGAAGTTGAGGGCTATCATTGAATGGCCTACCCCAAGGAGTGCTATAGAGATACAATCTTTTCATGGTTTAGCATTTTTTTATAGAAAAGTTATCAAGATTTTTAGTAGCATTTGTGCACCCCTAAGTGAGACAATGAGAGGGGATAGAAGAGAGTTTAAATGAATTATAGGAGCAACCAAGACTTTTGATACATGGAAGCAGAAAGTCCTAGAGCAATTGGTGCAGGGGCACCCAAGCCAATCTTGGCTTGATAATTGATCTAAAGAGTGTTCAAGAGTCCTTAGGAGGTGTCTTATTCCTAAATCTTTGTAAAAAGGTGCAAAAACATAAATTTTCAAGTTTTAGAGTCATATTTCTATAGTCTTTGTTAAATAAAGTTGAATCATACAAGTGGCGCTTTGTAAACTTTGAATGCCACTTAACAAATTATGTAATTTGAAGTTCCCAATGGTCACCTAGTTTGAAATACAATTGCAACTGATGGTGAACTAAATCAATTATGTATATATGACCTTCACACAACCCAAGAAAGGCATGGAAGTTTGTAAGAATAAGAATTCATAAATAAAAAGCTTTATTTTCTATTTTTATTTCCTGCAAATTCTATGTTTCTAATCATACCATGTGTTTGTACGGTTCTATCATAGCTTGAAATAATTTTCATTGGCTAGATAAATGAAACACCTTTATAGTGTACTTGGTTTGAGGCCAATCCATTGAGATTGGAGGGAGAAAACAACAAATTACTAGAAACTATTATAAAATCCTGAACTAGGGTTTGGAGTGTAAATCGATGTAGTTTTAAACCATTCCACCAACCAAATCTCCTCCAAATCAGTGGAATGGAATTCTCTAGGGTTGGTTTTACTATTTTAACACTTGGCAGGATGGAAAGTGGAGTTTGGACCGAGATGTACCAAGAATTGGCCTAATAAGCCCATGTATTAGGCCTGAAAGTGAGATTGAGAAATTACAGGGATTGAAATTTTTCTAAAGGGTGTGATTGTGTAAATTAGATCATTTGGGATATATCAAAGGGTCTTAAGGTGGTTTGACAAGTTTGGGTTTGATTTTGTCACAAGTTCTTTGTTAATGTGGCCTAATAAGGCCTAAATGCAGATTGAGATTCTCTATTTTGAGATAGAGGTCTTAAAACAACCCTATCTCATTTAGTGATATGTTGAGTAACATGATAAAGGGTATCCAAAACACTAACTAGGTTTTGGTTTTGGATCCATTCAGGGAAATAAGGTCAAAAAACCCCTTGGGAAGGGTTATAAGGCTTTAGGCTTGATTACAAAGTAAGTACCATCAAACCTTGGTTTTGGTGAATGGTACCTTTATGTTTGAGTTGGTTGGATCATAATCACACCCTCTTTGCATCAAAATGGTATCAGAGCATCAGGTTCTAATTTGGGAAGTAGAAAGTTGAATTGTGAAGAAGAGTGTCATAGGCAAGATGCCTCCAAAACCTAGTGCAATGGCCAAAGAGATAAGGGAGTTGAAAGAGTAGTTACTCCAGAAGGATAGGCTCTATAAAGAGTCTCAATAAGCCACCCTAGGCAAGATATCAGTCTTGGAAAAGAATCAAAGAAGAGGAGTGGTCAATGATGACCAAAGTGACAAAGAGGATGAAGATGAGAGCCATCTAATGGGAGTCCAGGATGAGGATGATGACTTGGACCCTAAAGAAAGGATGATGATCAAGATGTTGAAGGAAGTAAAGGGTGGCAATACTCCAAAGATGAAAGTTGAGGTGCCTATGTACGGTGGGAAAATGGACAGTGAGGAAGTCTTGACATGGAGTGATGCTCTAGACAATTTCTTTGACTTTGAAGACATAGAGGACAACAAGAAGGTAAAGTATGCCAAATCTAAGTTGAAGGGACCAGCCCTGACTTGGTGGAACTTTGTTCAAGATGAGAGGGTAAAGAAAGGGAAGTCCAAAATAAATTCTTGGGATAGGATGGTGACCAAAGTGAAGGCCCAATTTCTACTAGCAAACTATGCCATACAAACCTTCATGAAGTTACAAAATTTGAAGCAAAGGGAGTTGGATGTGATGTCCTATACTAAAGAGTTCCATAAGTTATGCATTAGGATAGGTCACCATCAAGATGAGGTTGAAAAAGTGGCCAAGTATCTAAGTGGTCTAAGATTGAACATAAGAGATGAGATCAGCTTAAAGCCCGCTAAGATAGTGGAAGAATGCTTTCAAATGGTGGTTAGAGCAGAGGAGAGGATAAAAATAAGGCAAGAACAAAACCAAAGAGGTAGAGGTAGAAACAATAGGGGTAGAGGTAATTTTGGAGGAAGAAGGAATCCACAAAAACAACAAAATGAGACAAGTGGACACCAAGAGCAAACCAATGAGTCAAGGGGTAGCTTTAGAGGTAGAAGACCAAATAATAGGGGTAGATTTGGTGGACTAGGTAGATGGTCCAATACCTTCTCTGGAAAGTGTTATCAATGTGGCCAATTTGGTCACCCTGCTTGGAAGTGCCCTGACAAACCAAGTTCTAGTTCCCATGGAGGTGAAAGAAGGAACCAAGTAGTGCAAGAAGAGGAGGCAGAAAGTGTTAATTCATCATCTTTGCATGCTGCATCAGAGATAGGAGAATCTTTAATGCTAAGGAGAACCTTAATCAAGGTAATAACAAACAAGGAACCTCCACAAAGGAAATCCCTCTTTAGAACAACTTGCAAGGCACAAGGTAACATTTGCAAAGTAGTGGTTGATTCAGGTTCCACTAATAATCTTGTGTCATTAGAGATGGTGGAAAAATTGAAACTAAAAAGGATCGCTCATACTTCACCCTATAAAGTATCATGGCTTAACAAGGGTCAACAAGTTTTGGTCAATGAACAAGCTTGGGTTGAGTTCAATGTTGGTGCTTATAAGGATAAGATTTTGTGTGACATCATCCCCATGGATGTATGCCATGTGCTTCTTGGAAGGCCTTGGAAATTTGATAGAAAATCCAAGCATGATGGAGAGAAGAATGTTTATGTGATCACCAAAGATGGAGTGTCATACACCCTTCACCTTTGCAAGAAGATGAAAGTGCAGCACATGAGGGACCTAGTGTGATGGTAGTGAAGGAAAAGGAGTTCTTGAAGACCCTACATTGAAAGGAAGCAAGGTACATGAAATACACTTCCTACACTGATCTAATGAGGAAAAACTTATGCAAATTTCTTTTATAGATATAGATTAAGATGCACATTAACAAAAAATGATAACAATTTCTAAATGCAAAAATAAAACTCACAACACAAGATATATGTGGGGAAAACCCTTACCAGTAAAAAACCCCACACTAAAAATCCACCCAATATATTATTCAAAAATCACTAAGATTACAATATACTTGCAGAGAAAGATTTTAAAGGAGTATATCCAACCATAGATTTAGAAGGTCATTCGACATCTATAAGATTCTACATACATCCTCCATCTCAAGTTCTTGATATATAGGAGATACAATATAACACACCACCAATGGTAATTACAAAACCATGAGCTGAAACCACCCAAAAGTGGCACCTAAATTATCTCCCAATCAAAGATGCCTCATGATGTGACAAACCACACACCACCATGTGTAACTCTCCCCTTTACAATTCTTTTATGTGTCCAACACGTTTTTGCATTTCCCAAAACTGAAGGTCCAACTTCTGGAGGCCATAACTTTTGATTCGAATGTCTGATTGATGAATTGTTTTATGTGTTAGAAATATTGTGAAGTGCTCTATCACCCTATAACCTACTTCACCAGTTACAACAATTTTTGGGCCATTTAGAGAAGGTTTGATACCTGAAAATTAAGTTTAGAACTTTTCCGGCAATTTCAAAAAAATAGAAACTTTAATATCTCACAATCCAAATATGATCTTGAGATGAAACTCACCCGAGATGTTCATTTAGCTGTTCCACCCCTTCTAGAAAAAATTTGAGGTCAATCTGAGCTCAAACAAAGAACTTACTAAAAATAGTAAGTCTCGCTATTTCTCGCTCTGCAGGAGACTTATGGAAACTTTGAAAGTTCCAGACCACTATCCGAGATAATGGGTATCCAAAAAGACCAAAACTAGGAAGAATAGTAACATTTCAAAGTTGCAAGGTTGAGACACCTTTCCTAACATTCTCCCACTTGTTGAACACCTTACGAGAGCAAAAGTAGTAACACCATGATTTAATTGCTAGTGGCTATGAGGCCCATAAACTCTAAACACCATCTAAACTTTTCTATGCTCACAGGTTTTGTCAAGGAATCTGCAACATTCATCAAAGTTTCAACTTTTTCCAAGTTTACCTTCCCATCCTCTACCATATCACAAACAAAATGGTACTGGACATCAATATGCTTAGTCCTTGCGTGGAAAGTAGGATTCTTCACCAGACATATGGCACTCTGACTGTCACAACAAATAGTAATTTTCCCTACATCAAACCCAACATCAGAACACAGTCTTTTAAGCCAAATGGCTTCTTTACAAGCATGAGTTTCTACCATGTACTCAACTTCAGTAGTGGACAAAGTGACCACAGGTTGCCACTTACTCATACAACTAATAGCACCACCAAACATAGTAAACACATAAGCGCTGGTGGATCTCCTGCTGTCAATGTCACTTGCCCAATCCGAATCCAAAAATCCACGAATACAAAGTGAATGTCGAGGTCCTATAGGATAACCATGATAACATAAGGAATACTTAGAAGTACCCCACAAATATCTGAACACTCTCTTCACTACATCCCAATGTACCCGTCCAAGATTAGCCATAAATCGACTAAGGACTCCCACTGCTTGGGCAATGTCTAGTCTTGTGCAGACCATCGCATACATCAAACTGCCAACCACACTAGCATAAGGAACTCTGCTCATATCCTCTATCTCAGAAGGAGACTTTGGACAATCTTCAATAGATAACTTTGTCCCCATTGTAACAGGAACAATCAAAGGTCTACAATCCATCATGTTGAATATCTCCCACACAGTCTTAATATAGTTACTCTAGCCTAACCAAAGTTTTCTATTTGCTTTGTTTCTTCTAATTTCCATTCCCAGAATGTACCAAGCTGCCCCTAGATTTTTCATTTCAAATTGTACTAACAACTGAGACTTCAAATCAGAAATCACACTTTTACCATTCCCAATGAGTAACATATCATTGACATATAATGCAATAATGAGAATGCGATCATTGTCAACCTTGTAGTAAACACAATGATCTGATTTCGATCTCTAAAATCCAATACTCAGCACAAAGGCATCAAACTTCGGGTACCACATCCTAGGAGACTATTTCAAACCATACAAAGACTTTTTTAATTTGCAAACCATATATTCTTTACCTTTCACCACATAGTACTTTGGTTGTGACATATAGATTTCCTCCTCCAAATCACCATGAAGGAATGTTGTCTTCACATCCATCTGTTCCACTTCTAGATCATATGCTACTGCAAGAGATAACATGAATCGAATAGATGACAGCTTTGCAATGGGAGAGAAAATCTCACCATAGTCAATTCCCTCCACCTAAGAATACCCCTTCGTAACCAATCTAGCCTTATATTTCTTAACACTGCCACCTACACCAAATTTCTTCTTAAACACCCACTTGCATCCAACAGGTTTTTGTCCTTCAGGCAAAGGCACCAAGTCCCAATTATTATTCTTTTCCAAAGAAGCCATCTCCTCTTCCATGGCCTCCTTCTAGGAACCTGCATCTTTCATACCCATAGCCTCTTTCATAGTTCTAGGTTCATTAGTGTTAGAAATCCAAGCAAAAATACAACTGGAATCATGCAATGAATATCCAAACCTATCAGGTCGCTGCCTTATCTAGGTGGATCTCCTCAAAGGTTGAGGTTGAGGTTCTTCATCTTCTCCTAAACTTTTAGAGCTACTAGAGCTCTCCTCATTATTAGGTCCAACAGATGTTTTTGGTTCAACTTTCTCAGGGGTGGGAGGAAGCTGAACCACATCATCTTTCTTCTCTTCTTTCTCTAGCTGCAAGATGATAGAAGAAGGATTGATCTCTTTGAAGATCACGCTTCTACTATAGAGAACTCTCTTAGCTACTGGATCCCAAAGCTTGTACCCTTTCACAGTGATGACATAACTGATGAAGATACATTTTACAGCCTTGTTCTCCAACTTAGACCTCTTCTCCTTAGGCACATGTTCATATGCCTCACAACCAAATACTCGAATGTGTCTTAATGAAGGCTTTTTACCAGACCATGCCTCCATAGGTGTCTTGTCAATGAGCATTGATGTAGGAGACCTATTAACTAGGTAACAAGCGGTAGCAACAGCTTCAGTCCAAAACTTTTGTTCAAGACCAACTCCACTTAGCATACTCCTTGCCCTCTCCATCAATGTTCTATTCATCCTTTCTGCAACTCCATTTTGTTGAGGGGTATACAGAGTTGTCTTGTGCCTCTCAATCCCCTGTTCTTTACAGAACTTGTTGAAATCTGCTGAATAGTACTCACCACCATTGTCAGTCCTCAAACACTTAATCTTTCTATTCTTCTGATTCTCTACAAGAGCTTTAAACTCTTTGAATCTATTAAAGACTTCAGATTTACTTCTAAGGAAATACACCCATGTCCTTCTACTATAATCCTCAACAAATGAAACAAAGTAAATGGATTTTAAAATAGAAGGAACATTAATAGGACCAAACACATCAGAATGAATCAAGTCCAACACATCAAAAGATTTGTGAGAATTGGAATAAAACTGAACATAGTTTTGTTTTCCATAAATGCAATGTTCGTAGAAATTAAACTCAAGGTTACAATCATTCATACCCTAAACAAGGTTTTTATTCTTTAGGGTCCTTAAACCCTTTTCACCAATGTGTCCAAGACTTTGGTGCCATAACATTGTCTTCTTAGCTAGAAGTTTCATCTCCATAGAATGAGCACCCTTAGGTACCCAGAAAGCACTACCATCGGAAGTAGAAGCAACAGTCTTCTTCACTGTTGGTTCCAATGGTGAGGATGAAGATTATGAAGCTCTCTTCTTCAAAATAGAGGTACTATTGCACTGTACTATGTATGCGTCAAGGTGAAACAGAGTGTAAATCCGAACACCTTTAGACAACACCATAGATCCTCTAGTCATCTTGCATCCTCCATTCGAGAAAACAACTTGCACACCCACATCATTCAATTTACTTACAGAAAGAAGGTTTCATGTCAAACTAAGGATATATAGAACAACATTGATTCCCTTTACTCATCCATCAGGGAATCGAATCAAGACTCTTCCATGACCAACAATATCCAGGTGAGAATCATCACCCAAGTACACCTTTCCACCATCATATTCTTCATACTTTGAAAACCAGTCTCGATGCATGGTCATGTGAAAAGATAAACTAGAGTCAATAAGCCACACATCCTTAGATGCATGCATTGCCAAGGTAGTGACAAATGCTTCTCCTTCATCCTGAGAGGACTTGTCAGAATCTAAATCATTATTCTTCTTTTTCTTTTTCTCCTCCTTGCACTCTTTGCGGAAGTGACCAGTTTTGCGGCAATTCCAACATAGGGCCTTGGACTTTCTGGGAGACTTAGATCTCCCATGGGATTTGGATATTCCTTTTTTTTTCCCTTCTCTTTAGATCTACCACGAACTGCAAGAGCCTCCTTAGTCGATTTGGAAGTCTTTCTCTGCATCTCTTCAGACAATAGCAAAGAAACCACATCTGCCATCTTGAAGGTGGAAGTGGTACTCCCAATGGCCATAACAAGGTGGTCCCATGAATCTAGTCAGGAACACAATAATGTCATACATCAATCCTCCTCCTCCATCTTCACACCAACAAAAGTCAACTGGGCAACAAGCATATTGAATGTATTCAAGTGATCAACGACAGATCCTCCATCTTCCATCTTCAGAGAATACAATTTTTTTCACAGGAATAGCTTGTTCACCAAGGATTTAGCCTGATAAACATCTCCAAGCTTCTTCCAAAGATCCTTTTTAGTCTTCTCTTCATGGATATTCAGGAGCATTGAATCAGCCAAATAGAGTCTTATCAAACCCTTAGCTTTTTGATCTTTGCAATCCCAGTCTTTTTGAGACATTGCCACTGGTTTTATACTAGATACGGCTTCCCATAAATCCTGATCTACAAGCATGTCCTCAATTTTGAGTTTCCATAACTCAAAATTATTGCCACTAAACTTCTCTATCTCAAACCTCCCAGAGGTGCCTGCCATCTCTTACCTGCAACAAAGATTTCAAAATCCTCTATACAAGCTCCCACTCAAATGAAGATCAATTCAAAAAACCCTCTACCCAACAACTAGAACCAAAGGTGATCAGGCTCTGATACCAACTGAAAGGAAGAAAGGTACGTGGAATACGCTTCCTACACTAATCTAATGAGGAAAAACTTATGCAAATTTATTTTACAGTTACAGATTAAGATGCACATTAATAGAAAATGATAACAATTTCCAATTATAAACATAAAACTCACAACACAAGATATATGTGGGGAAACCCCTTACGGGTAAAAAACCCCACACTCCAAAGCTGCCCAATATATTATTCAGAAATCATGAAGATTACAATATACTTGCAGAGCAAGATTTTATAAGAGTATACCCAACCAAAGATTTGGGAGGTCATTCGACATCTATAAGATTCTAAATACATCCTCCATCTCAAGTCCCTGATATATAGGAGATACAATACAACACACTGCCAATGGTAATTACAAAACCATGAGCTGAAACCACCCAAAAGCTGTGCCTAAATTATTTCCCAATCAAATATGCCTCGTGATGTGCCAAACCACAAACCACCACATGTAACTCTCCCCTTTACAGCTCTTTTATGTGTCCAACACGTTTTTGCATTTCCCAAAACCAAAGGTCCAACTTTCGGAGGCCATTACTTTTGATCTAGGTGTCTGATTGACAAATTGTTTTATGCGTCAGAAAGCTTGTGAAGTGCTCTATCACCCTATAACCCACTTCACTAGTTACGACAATTTTTAAGCCATTTAGAGAAGGTTTGATAATCAAAAATTGAGTTTGGAACTTTTCTGGCAATTTCAAAAAAATAGAAACTTTAATATCTCACAATCTAGATATGATCTTGAGACGAAACTCACTCGAGATGTTCATTTAGCTGTTCCGCACCTTCTAGAAAAAATTTGAGGTCAAACTGAGCTCAAACGAATAACTTACTAAAAATAGTAAGTCTCGCTATTTCTCGCTCTCTAGAAGACTTATGGAAACTTTTAAAGTTCTAGACCACTATCCAAGATAATGGGTATCCAAAAAGACCAAAACTGGGAAGAATAGTAACATTTTGAAGTTGCAAGGTTGAGACACCTTTCCTAACATACATGAAGAAGGTGTTGGTTTTGCAATTGTTGGCAAGCCTATATCAGACCAAGCAACAACTGATGCAATAGAAGTTCCCAAGGAAGTGCACATCCTATTGGAGAAATATGAGAACATAGTGGATAAAGAGTTGCCAAATTCATTGCCTCCCATGAGAGAGGTCAGCCACCACATAGATCTAATCCCTGGTGCAAGTCTGCCCAACAAGGCAGCCTACAAAATGACCCCACAACAGAATGAATAAGTCAAAAATTAGATCCAAGAATTATTGGACAAGGGTTTAATAAGAGAAAGTATGAGTCCTTGTTTTATGCCTACTGTTTTGGAACCAAAAAAAGGTGGAGAATGGAGGTTTTATATGGATTCAAGAACTTTGAATAAGATCACAATTAGATACAAGTTTCTTATACCAAGGATGGAGGATGTCATGGACAGCCTTGCAGGTGCTTGTTATTTTTCAAAAATTGATCTTAAGAGTGGCTATCACCAAATAAGGATAAGGGAAGGTGATGAGTGGAAGACAGCCCTTAAGACAAATGAAGGTCTCTACAAGTGGTTGGTGATGCCTTTTGGCCTATCTAATGCTCCTAGTACATTCATGAGACTCATGAATGAAGTCCTAAAACATTTCATTGGCAAGTTTGTAATAGGTGGCATGTTACTATTGGTTTCTGCTATTCCATGGAGATTAAAATATTAAAGAAAAAGATAACTACAGAATAGTGGAAATATAACACATGGCAGGTTTCTCTTGACAAGCCCCATAAAAGATTAAAAGGGTGGGTCCCTGATGGATAGGTGGCAAGTTCTTATGTTTTACACCATTCTATTGATCCTCAGTGATGGGCCCATGAGAAAAATGTAGAATTATGGGAGAGTGTCATGCATCCTCCTTCATAGAAATTGAATGGTATACATCAGGCTATTATATTACGTGGAGATTTTCTTATGGTATACATGCTATTTTCAAGGGGTCTGCTCTGTGCCACGCGACACAAGATGGTTTTCACCATTCTATGGATCTCCATCTCCCACTAAATCTTACTATTGTGGAAGTGTGGAAAGCTACTTTGTTGGCACTTTTTTACTTGTCTTCTCAAAAGTTATGGCTTAGGTGGTGGTCCAAGTGGCATAATCTCATTAGTCCTTGCTCATTTTAAATAGGTGATGGGGTTTTCTCTCCTTGTTTACTACATTTGCACCATTGATTTGGATCATATGTCATAGACATTGATGACTCACATTCAAATCAGGGAAATGATATGGTGGCATGTAATAAAGGATATACCAGTGCTGAAATGGCTTCTCAAGTGTGTGGTAAGTCTTCATCACTGCCACTGCAAAGGGATAAACATATTGGAGGACTGGCATAATACATAATCAACTCTTGGGAATATGTGCTCAGGCTAGAAAGGATCTTTCACTTTCTTTATGGTGAGTTTTGACAAGGATCTTGTAGAAGTTTTTGTGCCACAGTATATAGAAATATAATTAGTTTTCTAATTTAGGTGTTATTTTGAGTACAAGTCTGATATACTTGCAAAATCATTTGTAAACCAGTATCAGTTCATAGCATAAATATATTATTCAAAGTTTTAGGCTATACTATCTCCTACATGTACTCTTTATTTCATTTATGAATAAAATTTTATCAAGTATCATTTTGTTCATCATCATAGTTTTTCCTATGTATGCATATTCATCTTATGGATTTTACTCAAGTAGTAAATTCAATGCTTTAAGGGGATATTGAATGTTATAAATTTCTACAAGGATTCCTATGTAGCATTAGTCCACAAACTATTTTGAGTATATTAGTGTAAGGCATTATTGTATTGTTCATAGTGAACTGAGAAAATATTGACTATCATAGGTCTTCATTTTATATATGTTTTGACTCTGTAACCCATGAATTAGGCAATGATCTTTAGAGGTGTTTTTCTAATACAAACTTCCTGACCATTCATTATTGAAAAATCAAAATGAATTCCCATTTTATTCTTAAGTTATGAATACTAAATTATCCAAGTGTTCTCCTGCAAAGAATTGTGCTAAAGCTTGAAGATCTAGCCCATTGTTCTACTATACCAGTAATTCTTTAAGCATCTTAGAGAGAACACATTTGTTTGAAAGTAGTATTCTAAGAAAATAGTAAAGGATGTAAAGTAAAATACTTTTAGGATCACCCTCCTAGGTTTTGCAGAGCCTAAAGTGTAGAGGAAAAGGATTAAATGAATTGGTTGGAGGAGCGAAGCTAGTCTAATAGAAGAAGAGGCCAGTGAACCCAGGAATTGAAACCCTTATGGCTCAGGAACTAAAAAGTTGATTGAATCCAAAATTATCTTTCTAATTAAGCATTCAACATGGGTATCAAATTTGGTCCTAGTCAGAAAAAAATAGTGAGATCAGGGTTTATGTTTTCAAGATTTAAATCATTCATCTCTCAAGGATCATTACCCCTATCTTCAATGGAACATATTCTCCAAATAGTAGCAAGGGTAGAAAGATTCTCCTTATTGGATGGATTTTTAGGATATAACCAAATAAGGTTGAAAGAGGAAGACTAACACAAAACTACTTTTACCATGAAATGGGCAACTTTTTCTTATGCAGAAATGCCTTTTGTTCTATCAAATGTTGGAGCTACTTTTCAGTGTGCCATGGCTATCACCTTTAGTGGGTTGATGAATAAGATTATTCTAGTCTATTTGGATGACCTCACTATGTTCACTAGAACTAATGAGGATCATTTTTTCAAAGGTGCCAAGAGTTTAGGATTTCCTCGAATCCAAAGAAGTGTGTTTTTGGTGTACCACAGGGAAAGTTGCTAGGGCATGTTGTTTCCAAGGAGGGGATCTCAATAGATCTAGAAAGCATTAGACCTATCTTAGACCTACCATTGCCAATAAACAAAAATGTGGTTCAATCCTTCTCGAGAAATATCAATTTTGGGAGTCGTTTCATTGCAAATTTTGTTGGATTGGTCAGGCCCATTACTGCAATGATGAAGGAATTGAATTTTAAATGGATGCTATAAGGTAGGTAAACCTTCAAAAGGGTTAAATTGGCTATCTCCATAGCCTTGCCTATGGTGAATCCATAATTCTCCAAATATTTCATGATGTATGCATATGGCAGAGAGCACAGTGTAGCCGTAGTGTTGACTCAAAAGGGTGATACTCAATCCAAGGAACACCCAATTGCTTTATTCTCAAGGACCATATGAGGATATGAATCCAAATAAAAATTTGAAGAGAATTAGGCATACACAGTGGTAAAGGTTTGAAAAAGTTCTGACACATAATAATTAAAAATAAGGTTATAATGTTTGTAGCTCACCTAAGTGTTTGTGAATACATAATGGAGGGGGAAATCATTGAGAAAAGAGAAAACTAGATTACTAAAATATTGGGATATAATGTTGAAATCAAACCAACCAAGCTTGTTAGAGGGAGGGGACTCTATGAATATATAACTCAAAGTCTTGACTCTGCAGTAGAACAAAAGGAAGCATTAGCAATAGCAATGGTGAATTGGGAATTTTACTGAGACTCATGGATAGAAGATAGAATATGTTTCATGGAAATAAGGGAGTATCTAAGTCATTTTCCTCTCCATAAGAGGAGAATCTATAGGTCACAAGGATCCAATCACTCTATGATCAATGGTTTTCTTTTTAGACCCAACTTCAATGGCATTCTTCTTAGATGCATGGAAAAGAGAGAGGCTGATAAGATTCTGTATGAGCTGCATTATGGGACATTCAAAGGGTATTTTTCAACAAAGACTACAATAGATAAGGTACTTTGTACTGGATATTATTGGCCTACCCTCTTTTCTAATTACCACAAGATAGTAAAAGGATGTCAATAGTATCTGTTCTATTTAGGAAGAAGAAGAAATGCAGCTATGCCCCTTAGTCCAATTATAGTTGAAGAACCATTTTCCAAAAAGAGCCTAGACTTAATGGAATGATCAACCATGTATCAAATGTAGGTCACAAGTGGATCTTCATGGAAACTGACTATTTCACCAGATGGAGTGAGCTAGTGCCACTAAAAGAGGCCACATAAAACATTATCCTGAGTTTTCTGGAAGATATTGTTACAAGGTTTGGTACTCCAAACACAATCACATCTGATAATGCTAAGGCATTCTTAGGATCCAAATTTTTGGAGTTTTCCCTTAAAAATGACATCTTCTTGAAAACCTCTTCAAATTATTACCCACAAGGAAATGACCTTGTTGAATCAACAAATAAGAACCCAATTTGGCTTTTTAAAAGAATTGGTGCAGATCATCAAAAGGAATGGTATAAGTACTTGAAAGCAGTGTTATAGATTTATCGCATCAATCCAAAATAAATCATCAAATCATCTCCTTATGAGTTGGTGTATGGTAAAAGAGCTACAATGCCCATGTCAATTGAGATTTTAGCATTACAACTCCTCAAGCATCTTGATGTTGAGGAAAGTGGAGTGATGAAGGTATGACTTGTGGAGTTGATGAACCTCTAGTAGAAGAGAGAATTGGCCCATGATACAATGTTTGATTGCTAATCAACAATTAAACAATGGTTTGATCAAGGAGCTACAAAGTCAAGTTTCAAAGTGCGAGATTTAGTTTTGAAGTGGGAAGAAAGGGCTGCTAAACAAGGTCAACATGCTACAAAGTTTGATTCCTTGTGGAGAGGACCCTTCAAGATTATTTCTTGTAGGTTGATTGATACATATGACTTGGAAGATGAAAATGGGGAGATTTCAAAGATTCCTATTAATGGGATCTTCTTGAAACATTAGAATTGACTGATGTTTTGACATGTGTATATAGTTAATTTTGTTTCTTTGTTTCCCAAGAGGTTGTTACTTCTCATCTTTTTTTAAATAAGTGCTTGCCACACAATGTTTCTATTTTCAAGTAAAACCATTAGAATAGGCCATGTGTCTTATTCTTAGTGTGAGTTTTGGGTTACAGCCATGAAGAGATTTACCAACTACCAAAAATGATTAATCATTGAATGATATGATCTTATGAAAGACCATGCCATCATGGAAATCTTTGAAATCTCAGTGACAAGAGTTTCAAGCATGCAAAATTAAGGCAGCCATAAGGGCACACCAATGACAAAGTTAGAATCATTAAATACACAAGTTTGAAGTGACTATATACATAGAATATTAAAGCTAAGTGGTCATTAGTGACATAACAGAGCTAAGAGATTTTTTCGTTAGCAAAACATGGATTTTTTGATCCAATTGTGTTGGCATAGAGCTTCTTAAAACAACCTTATTAATTCATAATCAACAACTCTACAATAATATGGAATTGCTTGACCCTATTACAATGCACAAGACAACTAAGAGGAAGGGTGAATTAGTTGTGAATTAAAGCCTTAAACCTTCAAAGCAATTTCAAACATCAACCACTTATTATGTATCAGTAGAATGTAAACATGTGAAGCATGAATGAAAACACATCCAAACTCATAAGAACACCAGATTTACATGGAAATCCCAATAAAGGAAAAACCATGGTGAGTATTAGCTCACATATATATGAATAGCAAAACCAAAAATCAATAGGCTCACTGTCAAGGGCTCACTTCCCAATCGAAAGGCTCACTGCCTAGGGCTCACTACCTAGAAGGACTCACTATCTAGAAGAGAGAAGAAACAAGAAGACTATTACAGAGAGATTCACTATCTCAAAGCAACAAAAGAGATTCACCATTACCACTTATTTCCATCCGCAACCTTTGGCTCACTGCCTCAAGCAACTTATGGCACACTAAAAATGTAGACACCATCTACTCACTATATTTCAGAGTCATAAGCATTTAGGCTCACACATACCTCACTATTCTTGATTCACATCCACATCCTAATAATATATTGGCTCTACTCAACTTCATCTTGCATTTATACCATCTACAACCAAGACCTGTCTCAATTAGGTCAGTCCTAATGAAGCATGTACATTAAATGCATGCAATGACATTTAGGTCAAAACTAAAACACTTTTGTGGTGGAAAAAGATGAAAGTGCACCATGTCAAGGGATAACTAGGACTCAAATCTATATCACCAAGTTTCTCATCACATCCACAATTCATGAGGTACCTCTGCAAATGGCACTAGTAAGTCAGGTCAGCCAAACCTAAGCTAATGACGATATTCATGCTTTTCCAAGTCCAAGAACATCATGTGGACCAGAGATAGACACTCCAAAGTATTCACACATCTTCCCAGAATACGCATCATCATCATAAGATTCTACAATACTACCGCAACCATCTGAATCAAAGAATGTCTTCATTATACACACCAAGAAACACTATTATTGATGACCAACTCATGAACTAAACTTGCAGAGTATCCCAACACTGGAAACTTCAGAGAAAGATGGATACATATAGTGTAAGTATTCTCTCATATTTGCAAGACATGAAACATTAATGCAGAGAAATGTAGAGCAATCTCATTTCTCCTAAACGATATTCTATACAGGAAAACACTATGTCAAACACATCTTCTACTTCCACATGTTCCAACACTTGAAACTATGGATATAACACCTTTGAACACCTCTAATCAACAATTCCAAACTACACAAGCACACCTTTAACTATGAAGAAATGCAGAGAAAAATATTGAACATACTTATGTCACTCGTCACATTATTTTATTCAAATTTTCTCAAAATCACTTGAAAACTAGATGAACCATATATTAGAGGTTGACATCAATGATGACACCAACAAGTTTCCAACAAATCTAGCTTCTAGTAACGAGCTTCCTAGAAGAGTGAGATCTTTGATGGTAAGAAAAGTATAGGAGCTCCCTTCAGAGTTAGAAAACAACAAATCATATGTGTTCATCCCTACATAGACTAAACCTAAGTTTCCCAACATCAAGGAGCATAGAAAGGGTAAGTGCCAAGACTCTACACTAGTTTTTGACCCTGTAGACTATATTTTTTTATCTCATTTTATCAAAGAATACTAAGAATATAAGGGAAGGATCCCATGCACACATGATAGAAAGGGTTAAGGACAAAGATATCAAAATATTTGGTATAAGGATATGGAGTTCATGGTTAGCCTAGTTCTTGGTTCCTCAAGTTCATCCTATCCCAAAATTGGTTGATGCTTGCATAAGGTGTAATTCCCAAGACACCAAAACCATCACGGGAAGGAAGATCAAGGTGATAATTAATGCATAGGCCATAAGGGACATGTTGGATATTGAATATGATGCTACGGAAAATTTTAGTGCCTTCACCAAGTTGAAGAAACTATTGAACACATGAGACAATCAGTTGGCATTCTTGAATGCAAAGCTCTGATTAGACCCAACAAACACAGTGTTACCATTTTTGCCCATTACATTATCTAGATTCACAAGTGATGTGCAAGATGCATGTTCCATGTTGTCATTTATTATGGCCTCGATAATGATGTGGATGTGCATGATTTCTAGTTAGGCACTATTTTCTGCCTTAAGACAACTACCAAGAAGAAAATCTACAGGATGGACTTATCTGAAGTCATCGCAAATAGGCTATTGTATTAGTTGGCCAACTTTGGTAACCAACAACTTTTAGGTACATGTCATTTTTGTTACATTTTCTATTATTTCTATAACATCAGAAAATGTCCCCTTGGGGGATTTTCCCTCTTTAGGTTTAGCTCCTGGGTCTTTTGCATGCATTTAGGACATCTTACTTCATAATTTGGCATCCCGATAGAATGAGCCCTAGGTAACATGACAAATGGGACCTAGGAGGACCCCTTGAGCTTTACCCTACCCAAAATAAGGGGGGAGGACTTGGGTGCCTGCACCCTAGTCTTGCCCTATTTTGGGGCAATCCTAATTTATTCATGTCAGTTTATGACCATTATTTGGGTCCTATGTCGACACGGTAAGTTTAAATTATGAAAATCTTGGCGGGAGTGTTTGTAGTTGCATATAAAAGCATGTTTAGGCATCCATTTATAAAGTAGATGATCATTGTGAACTTTAGGCATTCTTAAGGTGATTCAAGGGTTTCATTGTGTTGCAAGAGTAGATTTGTGTGGTTTATGTGTTTGTGTTTGTAGATTTGGGCATCTATTTTATCATGGAATGAAGGGCATCTTCCTCCCATGATATCTTCACTACAAGGTGACATTATATTGTGTTTTCATCATCATTTCCTTTGGTTTTTCCCTCTGCCTCACAAGGGCACACACTCTCTATCTGACAACGATGTTCAAAGACTTAAGTGTCCTCTGGGGCTTGACTGAGGCAAGCCTCTAAACACCACAACCCCCTCCCAAAATTTTCATGGTTGCAGGTTACAGGTTGCGGAGCTAGAAAAAGTGAAGTTGCAGGAAGGCATCTTGAGGTGTCAGAATTGCAGAATAGAAGGAAAAACAACACCCTGTACTTGTGCGACCACTCTTGAGTCCTCCAACTTCCATGACAGGAAAATCTCCAGGACAATAGGGAAGAGTTGCAGACTGAGTTTCTAGATTCAGACAAAAAGCAGGGCATTGGACTTGGGCATCCACTCTTTTGTCCCCGACCTTTCTGCCTCAAAACCCCAAAAATAGGTACTTTGTGATTTGATATTTTACTTCTCTCTGCAAGATCTTTTTCTATTATTCTTCCATTTACAGTCATATTTACGAAATTAGGGTTTTAATGGTTAATTAAGCATAAGAGAAGGAAAATTGATAATTAAATTCCCTAATCCAAGTTTCCTTACATCTCATAGTGACCTAGGGTATGATAGTGAATTGCCAATTAACCATAGATCATTGAATGTGTTGGTGCCTAAATTGACTGTCAGTTAATTTAGCAATTTTCATGCAGGCACCTTCCCAAAAAATCCAAAAAATTTCCTAAGTGTTGGCCCTCCTCAGCATTTTTCAACAGCAGCATCATATTTTTTCTGAGGTGGTCAGCATCATCATGATTTTCTGTCGACCAAATTTGTCATCAGGATCATCTTGTTTCAATATCGGGTGATGTTTGGATATCATCTCGATCCTGCAGTAGAGCTACAGTGCACCCTGATGTTCTTTGAGTTAAAGGGGTCATCATCATCATCCGGTTTACCGGCATCATGATATTTTGTTTGGGGGGTGATATTCTAAAATATCAGGTTATCTTACTAATATCACCCCGGTGCCTATATGGCGATGACGTCATCCAGATATGAGAGTTGCGCGGTATGCAGACGGGTGATGGTGACATCATCAGGACATGATGATGACATCATCAAGATTTTTGAAGGTATCGGCGAGACCATGGGCATCGGCAAAGGAGTTTTGTGCTGGCCCAATGGTCTATCTCTGGCCAATGGAGCGGATTGTAAGGTAGGCATCGGCGAGACAATTGAGATCGATGAGAGATTTGTGGGGTTGGCCGATGGCCTAAGTCTTAGCGATGGCCTTTTGGAGAAGGAGCGTGTGTCAAGCGTGGAAAAAGTACTCGGCACCTATCAAGGTCACGGCCATGCTTTTAAAGTGTTGAAGGAGCCTCCGCACCATGCATGTAGGATTATTCCCCTGTATAATTTGAACCTGCGGAGAAGTGCGTTTTGGCGGGAATTTCTCTTTTGAGCGCAGCGATGGTTTCCAGGTAGGCCGCAGGTGGTTGGGCCATAATTGGCGACAATACAGGGGTATGGGCGATGGTACACATGATCAGGTTGCCTGATTTTTAGCATGAAGACTTCCAGATGGCGGCACAAGGCTCGAGGCTTCCCTTGTCTGTTGCAGTAATAACTTCTGAGCACCATTCTTTCTGATGGATGTATTTGGCGGGATTTTTGGTCAACCATGTAATTATTGCTAGGGGTGCACTTTCTGGCTGATATAGGTAGACTGTGTTACCATTGTTTAGGTTGTTGAAGGCCTGGGGCATTTTTGTGTAAATAATGAAGAACAGGGCATGATCTTGGCTGTTTTATCCCATTTTGGAGTTTATGAGTTCCAACATGAGTGTATTTTGTACATATTTTCAGTTTCAGTGTTAATATTATATGAAAAATGCTTATTGCATGTGTCTATCTGCTTGTCTCCATTTGCTGCATGTTATTCTCTTTCTTTTGAATCTGGTTGCATGTCAGCAGGGATATCTGTAAGTAGAGGCAGTTAGGTACCCATTCTTGGGTGATGTTTGTAAGGAAAGCATCAGTCCAACCCCCTGAAACTTGAGTGAAAGTTGCAAACCATCTATTGTATACGTCTAGTTGACTCCTTGCCCAATGGATAGGCACCAGTCTGCTCCTGGATCAGTAGTTATGAGCCAAAACCCCTTGTCTTGCATCCCGGACATTATGTCTGCCCATTTCATCACTTCCACCTATTAGTTGTAGGAGTAGGATTAGGAACCCCATGCATGCTCTCATACCTAACCAGACATTATGTCCAAGAATGTTGCCAACCTTGTGATCTATCATGCAGATCTTGGTCCATACATGAGAGTATTCTGCTTGTTGTTGTCAAGTTAGATCTTTCTATCTTTGAGCTAGTCAAGGTTATATCTTGAGTTATAGGGACACCCCACTTGGTGCAGCAGAACCAGAAGTGAAGGGGAGGAGCTCACGCAACCTCCTGTATTAGTTGGCTGAATCTGCATGTGCATAGGAACTAGCAAACCTTGATGCTGATTCAGAAGAAAAACCAACAGAATGTATAGGGTGAAAGGAGGATTCAAACATCTAACAACACTAAATTAACAAATCCTAGTTTTACCATAAACATTTTGGTAAACCCTTGTTTTTGGACTTAAATTGCAACTTGCTAAGTGTGTGTATTTAGATTTGGATTGATTTCATTCATTCATATAGTCTTTCATCTTATTGCATTGAGAAAATTACAAAAAAATTGAAAAATTTGCAAAAATTTGAAAACCCTAGCTTGCATTTTCATATAAATTACTAAATTGCATCAATTCTTTCTAAATTTTCCTAATTCATAATTTTTGCATCAGATCTGATATAAACTATAGAAAAACACAAAAAATCAATAATTTGCATCTCATTTTCATCATTAATATGCTAGGCTTTTGTAAAAAAATTTACAATTTTCATTAAACCTAGTAATTCCAAAATCTAGGGTTAGTAGGCAAAATCTTCTTTCAAATTTTTCTACTGATTTTAGAGGCTCATTCAAATTAATATTTGGCTATAGTCTTGCATTTTAGTGTAAATTTGCATTTAGATTTAAAATATTTGCATTTTTGTATAGAAATTTTTAACAAAAAATAGCAATTTCATGCATTTTCATTGGCATTTTGCATATTAGAGCTTGAAAACCATTTTTAGATTGTTGGCCTCCTACAATGTTTTAACAACTGAGCCCATAAAGCTATGACTCAAAGATTGGATATCTAACCTAAATAACTGTCTTAATCACTATGAAGGTGCATTTAACTTGTCAACCCAGGGACGTGAACTTGAAATGGGTTAGCACAATATGTGCACTAGGAATCCTGAAGTAGCCACATTCATTCTATAGCTAAGAAAGTCATGATACCAAAAGTAAATTGCTTGGAAAGAAATAACATACATGCTAAACATCAACCAACAACTATACTAAGCTGAAGTGTATGACAGAAAATGAAAATCTGGGCAAACAAACAGGAAACTACTCTGTCTTCTTTGGCTGCAGGAATAGATGATGCCAGATTCTAACTAACTGCTTGACAGAAAATAACAACTAAACTAAAGGATGGAATGCTCACCAAGTGGGCCCCCTTGGATGAGTATCCCTTAAGACAAATATATGCTCAAAGATGCGAACTTATAACCTCATTTTATTCATTGGAAAACATGAGTACAAATGAGCAACACAACTGTATTACTGAAAACTAGATAATGCAAGTACAATCTCAAATTAATCAACCCCTTAGAAGGAGCATCTGAGTCTTATTTATAGAGGGAAAACTAAGAAACCAACTACCTAGCAAGGTGATCAACTCCAACAAAATAGGAGGACACCAATTTAGGAAAAGCATAAAAAAATGAAGAGGAGGTTATGCATGCATGGAATCTGGTCAAGCATGCTTGCCTTAACGCAGATCTAGCACAATAGCAACTCATACATTTTCTCAACAAGTAATTAAAGCCAGTTACAAGGTAGTTATATTCCCTCCATTTGACATTTGAATGACCACCTTGTTTGACTTGATGGCGAGCAACCAACTAATAGAATCTTCCTCGACTTCATAGGCTGGTAAATATATCTACATAAAAATATTAGTACACATAATAATTGCATATTTGTAACTATCTTAGAGTAACATTCATTAACCACATGTAAAATTAACATAGATAATTCATATAGCATGTCAAAGTCATTGAAGATTATAGGAAATAGCCTATGCCCAATATCTTATGGTTTTAAGGAATTGTCATGAAAAGATTAAGATCTAGGTATCAAAGTCCATGATAACTATAGCAAATGGATAATAAATTCTAAGAAAATTGAATCATAAACTAGACTCATCACTCTCCCAAACCTAAGACTTTGTTGGTCCTCTAGTAGAGGAAGGGTTGTTCTTCTGTTTGGTTAATGCTCTGAAATTTGCAACTGCCAGCTGCCCAATATCAGTTTCTACAGTGCGTGAATTAGGATCCCAATAGAATCCTTGTTGTCTACCCAATCTTTTCCATCTCTATTTCTCTTCAAAAATATCATAATGGTAGTATCTAAAATTTGGCATAGGCCATAATAGGATAGGTGGTTGGAAAATTAAGGGAAGCTAGAATTGCCCCTTTGTCCTTCCAATCTACATATATCTATCCACTCTTTTGCATGCTGCAACATAGTTCTGTAGAGAGTGAGGCTCTACTTATTTTAGCTCATCAGATAAACTATTCCACCTTTGTGCCAAATATCATTTTACATATTCTCCTATAGTGCTTGCTACCTTCTCATATTCTCTGTAAACTACTTCTCTCTCAGGTAGGATTCTATTGCCATAGCTTGGTCTTTAAATCATTCTATGCCAATCATTGAAAATTCTCCCTTGATTCCTAGATTTAGCTCTAATGGACATGGGAATGTTGAATTTTGCTTTCCTATAAGCCCTAAACTGCTATCCCCAACTAATCTCATTTTGTATCCAGGACATAAATGCCCTTAATTAAACATCCCCAACATACAACAAGGGTTTCCAATCATGGTCTTGGGACACAACATAATTATGTAAATAGAATTCACACAACAAATTCTTCATTTCAGGAGGAGCAATCTGATAAGCATTGAAAAATTCAAGAGGAGTCTCAATGGAAGGATTCAAACCTAAAACAATCCTTTCTAATTTAAAGGAGAGTTACCTTTCCTTTAAATATAGAGCATAGACCCTTGGGGGAGTCCTGCACTCTAATACCTGAGGCACTAAAGATGCCATATTATCCACTCTATCCTTTAAAGTTACAATTTTTGCATTCTTTTCTTCAATCTCTTCATATTTCTTTTGAATCTCATCCTCTAATATGTGTTTCTCCTTCCTCCATTCTTCTTCTCTCCTCTGCATCTCATTCCACAAATTCATGGCTACCATATGCATAAAAAAATTAGGGGGTCTATGTATTCCTACCAAAGGCTTTCCTGGCACAGATGGTTGATCCTCATATAGTACTAGCTACAGGGTTTCTGAATGTTTGGCCAATTCTAGCTGCAGGGCATCTTGTTGAAGCAACTCCTATTTGTCTTCATGTCCCTAACTCTCAATATGTTCAATAGTGCCAGCAAGGTCTACCGGTGTTACATTTGCTGCTTCCTCAATCATATCTTTTTCTATAACATTCACATGCCCCATTGGGGCTTCTGTATCCTCAGCTGTCATTTCTTCCACCCCAAGGCTTGTCTATAGAGGCACACCGGAGGCTAGCTCAGCAGGCTTGATTTACTAGAAGGGCTCTCATATTTTTCTTCGGCTGTAGGAAGAAAAGTGTTAGCCTTCCGTTTCTTAGAGCTTGGCACCTTCTTTCTTGTTGTTTGCTTTTTAGTTTTACGCTTCCTTATTTCTATCTTTTTCTTCTGTGCCCTAGTTCAAATTAAATTGCTAAGAGGAACATCATCATTAGAATATGAAGAACTTTCTTTGCATGCATGCTCTACCTCGGAAGAACTAATCTCAATAGTTTCTTTAGATGTAGGAGGATTTATACTAGAAGTTGAGGCTCTAGGAGTGGCTTCAACATAACTCACTCTCCTCCTGGTCCTACGAGGTTGAGGTACAATTGTAGGTCACAAATGGCTTGGTCTTATTTGATCAATATTTAAAAATTCTTCCCAAGTCATGTCAGACACATCATGCAGAGACTTTTCAACTAACAATTTGATCAAACAATGGTGGGAAAGAGAATTAGCCCTACCTTTTTGGGTCTCAGCTACCATGATTGAGAGGAGGTGGTATAGCACATTTGGAACATTCATACTTCTCCCATGCCTCATATGATTCAGCAATTTGAAATGCACATAATGAAGATTCGACTGACGACCTTCACATGTAATATACCTCACAACATGGACAACAACTTGCTTCCATGGCTTAGGAAGAGAGGTTCTCTTAGCTCCCTATTTGTCCACAATTATTGGAGGGTCACCAGGTTCTGTAAATTTGGCCCTAGCTGACCTGGTGTCTCTAGCAATAAGGTATTTTCACTGTCAGTAGGTAACCCTATAACTTTTGCAATCCTTTCTTTAGTAGCCAATACCACCAACCCTTTTAATGTGGCCTTCCCTTCTGACAATGTTTGGGCAAATTTTGATGCAACATCTTCATTAAAACCATTTAGCTTCAGGAAGTAGTCTAACCACCTGCAATTTCTAAACTCATCCTGGCTGGGTGTATCCTACAGTAATATATCATGAACCGAGCATTCATTTCGAATTAATCCACCTCCCATTGTTTAGCTGTTCTAAAAATAACAATCACTCTACAAAGTTCTTCTTTCTGCAATCTTCTGAACTTCTCCTTCCTGCAACACTACTAAATTTCCAATGCCAATGCCATCTAAATTTTCCTTATTTGGGAGCTTAAGATTATGACAAGAGTAGTACAGGTAGTAAGGAGTAATCAATGAGGGCTATCACCTCACACTTGCAAGCCGTCATCTCACTCAGAATTCAAATCAACTCAATTTTAAACTTTTGCTGACGTATTGGTGTAAACCAACATGGACTAACACATGGGCATGGTATTCACACTCTCCTCCCCAACCTAAATTTGAGCATGTGTCCACACATGCAGAATGGTGATGCTTGATTGACAGGGTAGGGAATAATTACATGCTATGGAGAACATCGACATTAATGTATAGTAATTAAATGAATTTACAAAAAGATAATTAAGATATAATAAAATGATGTGCACATACCTTGATGTGTGGAAGATTAGTTGCAAAAATGATGGAGAAAGTACTGGTCACCTTCAAAGAGATTCATTGAGCAATGAATGAAAGTGGAGTGAAAGAAGGTGAGGTGGAATGAAGTGAAATCATTGTAACATGATGGAAGAGAGAATGATGGATATGGGTGGGTGGATGGGTGAATAGATGAAGAAGTGGACTCCCACAAAAGTGGAAGTCGTTATTATGACAAATGTCATACCTTGGTTAACTAGGAGGGACACTAGGTCCGCTGCCTTCAGCTGTAGGAAGTTTGGGAGTTGCATGCTGATTGAATTGCTATAAGAATTCATCCTTCGAAGTTGGCTTGTGATACAATCTCAACTGATGACCATTGACAAGTAGCTTAAATCATACAGGGTCAATGGTGGTGAGCTGAACATCACCATTGGGGAAAACTTTAGCAACTTCATATGGTCTTAGCGATCTTGTCTATAATTTACCTGCATTATCCTGATACCTTGAGTCATAGAGGAGTGCCCAGTCACCTTGCTAGAATTTCTTGTCTTTGATGAATTTGTCATGCCACTTGATTCTCTAATTTTGCACTATCTCTGTGTGATGCAAGGCTGCTTTTCTCATTTCATCTAAAGTATTAAGCTGCATGATTCCGGCCTTTTGCGCCTTAGATATATCCATCCCCAAGTCTATTGCAGTCCTAATAGTCTTATGTTCAAACTCAATAGGCATCATAGCTGTCTTTCCATATAGAAACTCAAAAGGGGTGAATCTGATGGTTGTTTTCCAGGTTGTCCTATAGGCCCAAACAACTTCTGGTACCATGTTTGCCCAATCCTTCTGTTGGATAGCTACTATTTTGGTCAAAATGGCCCCAATTTCCCTATTAGTCACCTCAACTTGGCTATTGGCCTGAGGGTGATAAGGAGTAGACTTTTTGTGCCTTATGTTGTACTCATTAACTAGTGTTGCAAGTAGGGTTGAGGTGAATTGAGCTCCTTGATCAGTCACTATTTCTTTGGGAACCCCATATCGTGCAAAAATTTCCTCATAAAGAAATTCTGCAACCCTGTTATCGCTTGCATGGTTCATGGCCTTAACTTCTACCCATTTTGTTACATAATCGATGTAGACTAGGATATAGGATTTACCATTAGATGGAGGGTTAATGGGTCCTACAAAATCTAACCCCCCTTATCAAATGAATTGACCACTAGCTGTGGGTAAAGAGGCATCTCATCAAATTTTGTTGGTCGTCCCATTCTCTGGCATCTATCACATTTTCTTGTATATCTCCCTACATCCTTGTGGAGTGTGGGCTAGTAATAACCGGTATTTAGAATCTTCATGGCTGTCCTCTTGGCTACAAAATGCCCTCTACATGGTTCATTATTGCATAAATGCAAAATGTCATATGTTTCATCTTCCCTTACACATCTCCTCATGACATGGTCTAGCCTAGTGTATAACAAACAGCCAATAATCCATGAAAAAGGAAAAGACTTTTCAATGAGCACCCTTCTATCCTTAGGAGAGAAATGATGAGGGACTCTCCCTGTGACCAGATAATTAGTTGTGTCAGCATACCATGGTGTTTGCACAGTGATTGAAAACAAGTGCTCATCAGGGAAAAAGTCATCAATGACTTGGTTGTCCTCTGAAGTAGTAAGTCTTGAAAGAAAGTCTGCAACAATATTGGCCTTCCCTAGCTTATCCACAATAATAATGTCAAATTCTTGCATTAACAACACCCATCTTGCTAATCTACCTGTTATCAAGGGTTTGTTCATGAGATACCTAATGCCTACATGATCTATGTGCACAAATATTTGATAGCCTATGATATAGTGCCTGAATTTGTTGAGGGCATAGATTACTGCCAACATTTCCTTTCCTGTTACTGTGTAATTGAACTCAGCTCCTTGCAAGTTTTTGTTGACAAAATAAATAGCATGCTCAATAGTTCCTTCTTTCTTCCCTAATACTGCTCCTATGGCATAATCTGATGCATCTATATGGATGTGGAAAGGAAGCTCCCAATTAGGTCCTTTAAGTATAGAAGCATAAGTTAATGCTGCCTTTGCACTATTCAAGGACAGATTGTGGTCTTCACATCTCTCTAACACCTTTCCTAAGTTCTCCAATGCCTCATCAAAAGTAGCACCATAAGTAGTGAAATCGTCCATATAGATTTTCATGCAATCATGTGAGCTATCAGAAAATATGCTAATGACTGCCCTTTGGAAAGTTGCAGGTGCATTGCATAAGCCAAATGTAAGCACTGAGTAGGTATAAGTCCCCCAAGGATAGGTAAAGGTTGTTTTCTCTTGGTCTTCTAGTGCAATCTGGATCTGATTGTAACCACTGAACCCATCCAAAAAGGAAAAGTACTGCTTTCCTACAAGTGAGTCCAATACCTGATCTATGAAGGGAAGGGGAAAATGATCCTTTTTGGTGGCAGAGTTTAATTCTTTGTAATCAATACAGATGCTCCATTTCCCTCCCTTTTTAGTCACTAGAATGAGAAGAGACACCCATTGACTATTTGAGATTGGGTAGATAAATCTTGCATCTAATAGCTTCTGTAATTCTTCTTTGACAATCTCTCTTAATGCAGGGTCGATTCTCCTTTGTGGCAATCTCACTGGTGTACAATCTTCCTTTATGTAGATCCTATGGGTGCATAATGTGGGATCTAGTCCCTTCATGTCATGGTAATCCCATGCAAAGGCATTCTTATGTTTCTTCAACAAGTTTGTCAAAGACAGCTGTTGTTCTTGAGTCAATTTGTTGTTAATATTTAGATGTCTTTCTTTTGAAATCTCTACTTGAGTTGTTAACTCAACCATAGTTGGTACCTTAATTTCTTGTGGAAGCAATGTATGAGACATACCTATTGCTGTAGGAGAAGTGGGAATAAGTGTCTTTACTAGATCAATACAATGAGAGGATGATGTTTCCTCTACTTCACAATGATTCTAAATTATGTTGGACAATATCTCATCTTCCTTTTGAAGCTGCATGAAAGATCTTCTTCCTAACATCATTAACTGCACCACAAAATTAGTTTCCTCGGCCTCTTCATGAATGCATGGCCAAACAGGATTATCCATATCATGAGATGGTTGTGCAGGCGGGTAAAGAACAAGCTTTTTAGTGCTTCTGCCATTAGAGATGGTCATGTCTCTAAACTGACATCCAATAAAAGCATTAGTTGTGGCTAACCACGGCCTTCCTAAAATAATGGGATATCCTCCCAATGTAGCTTTAGGAGAAAGTATCATGAAGTTAGCCAGATATTCCCATGAGTCCAGGGATACCACAAGGTCCTCTACAATCCCATCAGGTTTAATAGTAGAACTATCAGCAAGCTACAAGATAGTAGGAGTAGGCCTCATATTTGCAATATTTAGTTGCTGTAGGATATCCTTGGTCATTACATTTATGGCTACTACTAAATCAATCAGAGCATTCCTTATTTGTATTCTATTTATTACAACACCACAAGACTCACTGGATCATTATATTTGGGAACAGTCACTTTCCCGAGCATGATGTCAGCCAATTGTCCCACCACATGAACCATAGTGGGGTCTTTCCTCTTTCGGATTGGCTTCTTAAGGCATGCTTCCTTGATTGCTTTGCCATATATAGGAACATCTTTTATGGCCTGAAAAAGAGGGATCTTGACACATACATGCTTCAACTATTCTAGAATGTCAAAGATGGGTTCCTCTATCTCCTCCTTTTGTTTCACAGTTTCCAACCTCTATGGAAATGGTGGTTCTTGCACAATTTGCTTGACTAGGACTGGTTTAGGATTTTCAAGTGCATTTGGCTGAATGGGGGCATTTAAAGTCTCCTCTTCTTCCTCAGGAAGCTCAGTAATAATGGGTCTAGAAGGAGCTACCAAAGTAGTTGGATATCACTGACATTCACAGCATATGCAGGAAATTGGTTTGGATCAGAAGATTATACCGGTTGCTGCTATGGTTTATTATTTGGGTTAGGTGAGGGTTGAGCTAGTAACTGAGTAGGTTTAGGTGCACTTGTATTTGAATTAGCAAGTGGAGGCATTATAGCAGTCTATTGGGGCTGAGAAGGTGGCTGCATGTAATTAGTTGTCTAGTTTGGCCATTGCTGTCCTCCCCTCCATTGGGATGTTTACTGCCAATTTCCTGGAGGTGACTGCCAATTCCCTTGAGCTTGTTGCCATTGAGGTGCATGGTTTTGGTAATTTTTCCTAGTATTTGGAGGGTTATTCCAAGGCTAAGGTGGATATCCTCCATAGTTGGATGAAGGTGGTTGTTGCCATTGGTTACCAGATGCATAAGTATTAAAATTTGGTCCAGAAAATGATAATGGATCAGGTGGCATACCTTGTCTTGGAGCCCATGGTCTCCTCTCTGCAACATAGTAGACTTAATCTTCCTCAACCTGGATTGGCTTAAACTCAGGTGGAATCTGCTTACTGTCAATATTAGCTATCATCTTGCATCTGCAGTCCTTCTTCTTTTGTCTGTAATGAGGGCAATATTCTACCAACATTTCCTCTACCTCTTCTTGCTTCTTCTTTGCTTGAAATGCGTCCAACTGGGTGGCCATATTATTTATGATATCTTGCTTAAAATCAGACAACAAGTGACTTATCTCCATCCTTGAAACTCCATTGGTAGAGGTAATACTCATAAGGTAATGGTAACCTCTTCCTTTCTTCATGGCGGCTCTGGAATAATTCTGGCACATCTTCTTAATATCCTCCCAAGGCACTTGAGTAATATCTCCTCCTCCCATCAAATCCAAGGCATCTGTGCAATGGTCACTTATACCTCTAAGAAACAGTAGTTTCTGAGAATCCTCATTGAGTGTATGATGGGGAGATTTTTGTAAACAAAACAGGAACCTTGAGATGTAATCCTCCAAACTTTCATCTTCTTTCTACTGCATTCTAAAAAGATCATCTCCTCTCATATCTCCACCCCTACAATAGTCTTTATACTTCTCAAGTAGTTTCTCTTTCATTTCATCCCAAGTGTTGACAGTATCACTACCTAGACCCATAAACCATCTCAATGCAGCATCTTTCATGGTGGTAGGAAATAGCTTAAGCCTATGGGCATTAGTGGTGTAGTCATAGCTTCTGCAAAGGATATCAAATTCAAACAAGAAAGTATCTGGATCCTCTATTGCAAGTCCATAAAACTTGGGAGAACTAAAGAAGG
This sequence comes from Cunninghamia lanceolata, assembly GCA_027924645.1. Taxonomy (NCBI): domain Eukaryota; kingdom Viridiplantae; phylum Streptophyta; class Pinopsida; order Cupressales; family Cupressaceae; genus Cunninghamia; species Cunninghamia lanceolata. The sequence goes on along the minus strand of BSBN01000241.1, from coordinate 10,715,648 downwards.
GATGTTCTTGAGGTTATCTACTTCATTTTGAAGAGCAATAGGAAATGGGAAGGTTGGTTGATTGGGCTTATTTTGGGCAGCCATAGTTGCTTGGCTGATTATCAAAGCAAATGGATTGTCAATCAGGTTTTGGTTAGATTGTTCTTCAAAAGATGTTTCATAACTATTCAGATCAAGGAATGCATCAAGATAAGGATTTCCTTCTGCTAGGTAGTTTGGAATAGGATCATTAGGAAGGAATCTCCCTAAAGCATCTCTTCTTCTGCTTCTATGCATGCAGTATACACTCAATATCAGCCAACTCACACAAAGAATGTTGTGAACGGATTGTGGGTTGTTACTTCTTTAAACTTGGGTATTCTAAGAACATACTACAAAAATACTTCTACAAGAAATAATACTAAAAATGACTCCAAAGTTCTTCCTAGTTTGACACCATCCCCAGCAACGGTGCCAAAAATGTTGGCCTCCTACAATGTTTTAACAACTAAGCCCATAAAGTTGTGACTCAGAGATTGGATATCTAACCTAAATAGCTGTCTTAATCACTATGAAGGTGCATTTAACTTGTTAGCCCAGTGATGTGAACTTGAAATGGGTCAGCACAGTATGTGTACTAGGAATCCCGAAGTAGCCACATTCATTCTACAGCTAAGAAAGTCATGATGCTGAAAGTAAATTACTTGGAAAGAAATAACATACATGTTGAACATCAACCAACAACTATACTAAGATGAAGTGTATGATAGAAAATGAAAATCTGGGCAAACAAATAAGAAACTACGATGTCTGCTTTGGTTGCAGGAACAAACACATAATGGAATTCTAGTGGCTACAGGAACAGATGATGCCAGATTCTAACTAACTGCTTAATAGAAAATAACAACTAAACTAAAAGATGGAATGCTCACCAAGTGGGCCCCCTTGGATGAGTATCCCTTAAGACAAATAAATATTTAGAGATGTGAACTTATAACCTCATTTTATTCAATGGAAAACATGAGTACAAATGAGCAACATAACTATATTACTAAAAACTGGATAATGCAAGTATAATCTCAGATTAATCAAATGCTCAGAAGGAGCATCTGAGTCTTATTTATAGAGGGAAAACTACAAAACTAGCTACCTAGCAAGGTGGTCAACTCCAACAAAATAGGAGGACACCACTATAGGAAAAGCATAAAAAATGGAGAGGAGGTTATGCATGCGTGGAATCAGGTCAAGCATGCTCACCTTGACGCAGATCTAGCACAATAGCAGCTCCTACATTTGCTCAACAAGTAATTAAGACCAATTACAAGGTAGTTATATTCCCTCCATTTGACATTTGAACAACCACCTTGTTTGACTTGATGGCGAGCAACCAACTGACAGAATCTTCCTTGACTTCATAGGCTGGTAATTATATCTACATAACAATATTAGTACGCACAATAATTGCATATCTGTAACTATCTTAGAGTAACATTCATTAACCACATGTAAAATTAACATAGATAATTGATATAGCATGTCAAAGTCATTTAATATTATAGGAAATAGCCTATGCCCAATATCTTATGGTTTTAAGGAATTGTCATGAAAAGATTAAGATCTAGGTATCAAAGTCCATGATAACTACAACAAATGGATAATAAATTATAAAAAAAATTGAGTCACAAACTAGACTCATCACAGATCTAAGAGTAATTCATTTCCATTATAAATCATACTTCAAAATATTCACATAGCATTTTATCCCAAGATCTCAAACCTAGGGCTTCAAAAACACCGATTTTCACTAAATTTGGCCTTATCGACTCTATAAACTTGCACCATAGGTGTGTTGTGAAAATTATTTTTGCATTAATTAGCTATTATCAGGGTAATCATTTCTAACCCTCCTAAAAATCTTCACAACACCCTTTTAACAGGCTCTTGTATTGAAAATTCAGTGAAAAACTACATATTTTAGCTATTTTTGCCTTAGGGTTTGACCTAGTTTGCACTCCAAGCGTGTTGTGACAAATTTTATGGATTGAGTGGACTGATATCATCAATATTACTTGCTGCACATCCTAAAATTCATTACAACACCCCCTTTGCTAGGTCTTGGAATTGAAAAACTGTGATAAAATTACATATTTTGCTATATTTTCACTAGGGTTTTACCTTAAGTGGCACTAAAAGCATGTTCTGTTGGGTATTTTGGCACAAAGTGGCTGTTATTACTCATATTATTTTATGTCCATCATCATTTTCCTCACAACACCCTTTTTTATACTTTGTTGCATTGAGTTCTAGTGAAAAAAGTGCCTATGTTGACATATTTTCGCTATAGTTTGACTTGGCATTATCTTGGATTTGCATCAAGAGTGTGTTGAGAGTGATCATATTTCTATTTTGGACTAATATTAGGCATATAATTTTCTTCCCTTCATCAAAATCCTTACAACACGTTCATTCCATTCGTTTGCATTGAAAAAGGTACAAAAAAACCAAGCATTTTGGTCGTCAATCATATCCTTCTCTTAGGATTTGTTCTCTCAGTTTATGCATTGTGCGTTGTATGCTTTTTTATAAGCTTTATGACACACTTTCCAAAAACCAATATCCCTATGAGAAGAAGTAAAAGGCTAATGGGATCTACTGCTCTTGAAGAAAATGACATTCCTACCTCTAATAATTCTTTGAACACCTTCTTTACAAAGGGAGAAACTCAAATTGTGCAAGATATTATACATCCTCCAACCACAATGGAAGAACAAACTTTTCATGATGTTGATAATACTATTGAGGCAACAGGATATGTATTTGATGAGTAAATAGAAAAATTGGATAAAGAGCTAGCTGAATTTCAATCATTTATGGAAAATGAGAGAATAGTTGAAGAAGTTGTCCCTACAATTCATAATATAAGAGAATTGATAAAAGAAGGACAAGATGGTGTAAATGCAATTCGTGGTCTAGCACATAGTGTACAAACCAATATCATGCCGGTGACTAAATATGTGCAAACAATAAATAACACTTTATCACCATCTCATACTCAAGTATCCATACCTATACCAACTACAGGAATATCAACTTTTACATCAACGATCTTAACAACTGATGCAAATGCTTGTAGTTATACTACCACTGGTATTAGAGTATCTAATGGCACTAATTACAAAGCTGTGGGATTTGATTATTAGAAATTGGTTTCTAAGGGGACCTCCTCTATGCATAATTGTTCTCAACCACCTATCTATTCCACTCATTTCCAACCATCTATTACCTACTCACAACCATCTTCCACCTATCATTATGGCCAGGCAGTATTAACATATTTTCAGCCTCCACCTATCATATATCAAGCTCATTCACCTCCTCACTTTGGTTCTAATTCCTCACAACAAACCGCATCTCCCAATGATGCCATCCTAAACCAACTTTTAGAGGGCATGACTGCTTTACAACAAAAGGTAACAAACTTAACAAATTCTTTGTAGCCTAGAGGTTTGAGACTCCCCTCTTTGAAAAATATGGCGAAAAAGGTGATCCTAATATTCAAGTGGTAGCATTTATAGCTATGTGTAGTGATTATTTTTTTGAAGATGATTTGTTGGCAAAACTTTTCCCTTGATCTCTCAGAGATACTTCTTTAGAATAGTTTTGCTCTTTGCCTCCGAATTCAATACACTCCTTTTTGCAGTTGATTGATCAATTTTTACAACATTTTCAAGCAAATATCAGACCCCAAATCACTCTTATTGACTTGGTTCAATGAAAACAAGGTCCGAAAGAAAAGTTGATTGAATTCATTAGTTGGTATCAAGGACTTTATGCACAGATTTAGTATCAGATGAAAGATGAGGATGTTCAAAAGATATTCATTACAAATCTACAACCTAATATTTGTGATAAAATTCTCTTGATGAAATATAACCCCTTTCAACATTTATGCACTGCTCTTCATGATTACCAACTTTCGTCTAGTCAGTATGAAAACCAAAACTCATCGGCTCAAGTTGGTTAATCCATGGGTGGATCATCACAAAACAATTTTAAGAGGAAAAATAATAGGAGTTTCATCAAGATCAATGGACCAAATATGAATGTGTTTTCCATAAATAATCCAAAGAAACCATCGTATCAACCAAGAAAGTTTACTCCAATATCTAAGTCCTATCATTCTATCATGAACCAAACTGTGAGTAACAACATTCTGAAGCTTCCCCCAATCAAGCCTATTGATCCTAGTAAACAAGGACCTTGCGTCGATGCTAACACCTTTTTTCATTATCACCACACACAAGGACATGATACTGAATGATGTATGCATCTTAAACATGAGATACAAGACCTTATTGATTCAAATGTCATCCAGGTATTGGGTGTGAATGATAATGGAAATAAGTTAGTTGCTCCACTGAATCAGAATTTACAAATCTTCACTAATCCTTTCCATAAACATACTGAAAACAATATGGTGGAACAGGGTTTAATGGAAGTAGACGAGGATGATTACTTGGACTATGATAGTATCATGGGAATGATTGAAGTGGATAAGAAACAAGTGGATAATCCACCTCATCCATGAAGAAATGGAATTTATGCTGAGGTTCCTCCTCCATTATCCTTATATGGATTGGGAGATAATCAAAATACATCAGAAAAGCAAGAAGAATAACTGACACAAATGAGTAAGATGGTACAGGATGATTCCCATTACCATTCTAGAAAGATTCAACAACAAAAACTTGCTAAAAATTAGAAAAGAGAAAGACGACAATCAACAGTCGGGAATAATAATGGTTCTCCCTCTCATAAGCAACAAAAAGTCTCATTTAAACAAGGATTTAAGGAACAAACAACATATGATAACAAACAAGACTTTCATAAGAACCACTCAACTTTTGCATTAAACATGATTGAGTACCTCTCCAAGAGGTCCACGAGCTCCAAGATATAATACGAAGACCCTACAGGTAAGTATCACTAACCCTTTATCTCTCTCATGATGTGCTTCCCTTGTGATGTGTTATGTGTTGTTTAGCCCTCTTGGGATGACCTTAGATTCTCCTATAAGGTTTAGGATACCAGGACACCACATCTGTTGTGATCTTCTTTTATTTGTATCATCATTCTTCTAAATTGCCTCTCTCTAATTTCAGTTTTGTGTGTTGTGTCTTATAGACATAGCATTGCAGTTGGTGACTTGTGGGCACCCTCCTATGTGACTATCCTTAAGACACTTTTTTCTCCTCTCTTATTTATTGTTTCCTCTCCTCTAGTGTTTCCATCTAGCAGATGGATGACAACAAACATTTATATTGATGTGGACCTAGTGTCCCTTTCGAGAGAAATAAAAAATTAGACTTAGTTCTCCTAATATGATGATGGGGTTGTATAAATTATCTTACGCTTGGCTATTGGAAGCACTCATGCTTTCCGTGTAATGAATTTAATGATATTTCTATCTCATTTACAAACCTTAACAATACTGCTGCTCTGTGCACCTTTGTTTGTCTTTGAATCTAGCCTTGGTGGTACTTGATTTGGAGAGCTTCATGATATAGCCCTATGGTTATCCTCAAACTCTGGATTTGTTGTACAACCTTGGCTCTTTATGTGGTTAATCATATGCATTGATGTTGATGTTTATCATGATTTTGTAGACACTAACATGTTTCTTGTAGGGATGTGTTTGTGGGAACATTTGGCTATCGTTAAGTACATGTCACCTCTAGGGGGCATGGGCCTTGCAAAAGTTGACATTCCCTTGTGTGTTTTCTTCCTACCTTAACATGCTTGATATCAATACTTGATATCAACCACCTTAAGGTGGGGGCATATATAAGGTAAGCTGTCTGTTATAGATGTTAGCAATGTGTTTGTCCTCAGGTACAAAGACCTACGTGATGAGTGCATCATGCATCCTGAGTTTGTTTGCAATCAATCAATCAATCATGTAAGCCCTCTGTGGAGGCAGGATATCAAGCATATCCTTTTTCTTAAGCCCTCTGTGGAGGCAGGGATGGTGTATTTCTTAGAGCAGATTGCATCATCCTATCATATCATTTTCAAAAGTCCTTTGCGAAGGCGGGGAGCAGTTCTATTACTAACTCAACCCTTAAGCATGTTTTCGGTGATTGTTGTGGTGAAGCCCAATCATTAGTGTGTGCCTATAATGTGGCTAAGATGGTGATGAGCCTAGAAATAGGGAATGCACCATAACTTGTCTACCGTGTTTTCTCCATGTCTTCAAGTGTGTGTGTTTTGGCATGCTTTCTTTGTGTGGCATGTTTGTTGCCCCATATGCAGTATAAAGACCAGCACCTTAGGATTGTGCTTCCTACATTTTGGGAGGTTTTGTCTGTCTTGCATGTGTGTTGCCCCATGTATACAAAGACCTGTGTGATGAGTGCATCATGTATTATGGGAGGTTTGTTTACTTTCTAGTACTTACATCTGCATTTCATATATATGAGAAAAAGAAAAGAAAAGAATCATGCCTGTCTTCTATGCATTAATGTGTCTTCTATGCATTGATTGTCTTCTCTGTGTTCTGTGTGACTGTAACTGTCTTCTCTATGTTTTGCATTCCTATTACTATTTTCTATCTGATTTACATGTCTTCTCCGTGCTTGGTGTGTTTGCTATGTTTGTGACCTTACTTTAATGCATGTATTGGCCTCACATTTATACATACATTAAAGTGGGGGCTAAATGTAATGTCAAAAAATGTCCCCTTGGGGGCTTTTCCCTCTTTGGGTTTAGTTCTTGGGTCTTTTGCATGCATTTAGGACATCTTACTTCATAATTTGGCATCTCGATGGAATGAGCCCTAGATAACATGACAAATGGGACCTAGGAGGACCCATTGAGCTTTACCCTACCCAAAATAGGGGGAGGACTTGGGCGCTTGCACCCTAGTCCTATCCTATTTTGGGGCAGTCCCAATTTTTGCATGTCGGTTTATGACCATTATTTGGGTCCTAAGCCAACACGATAAGTTTGAATTATAAAAATCTTGGCAGGAGTGTTTGTAGTTGCATATAAAAGCATGTTTAGGCATTCATTTGTAAACTAGATGATCATTGTGAACTTTAGGCATTCTTAAGGTGATTCAAGGTTTTCATTGTGTTGCAAGAGCAGATTTGTGTGGTTTATGTGTTTGTGTTTGCAGATTTGAGCATCTATTTTATCATGGAATGAAGGGCATCTTCCTCCCATGATATCTTCACTACAAGGTGACATTATATTGTGTTTTCATCATCATTTCCTTTGATTTTTTCCTTTACCTCACAAGGGCATGCACTCTCTATCTGACAACAGCATTCAGAGACTTAAGTGTCCTCCGGGGCTTGACTGAGGCAAGCCTCTAAACACCACAACCCCCTCCCAAAGTTTTCATGGTTGCAGGTTACAAGTTGCAGAGCTAGAAAAGTGAAGTTGCAGGAAGGCATCTTGAGGTGTCAGAATTGCAGAACAGAAGGAAAAATAGCACCCTAGACTTGGGTACCTGCTCATTAGTCCTCCAACTTCCATGATAGGAAAATCTCTGAGACAATAGGGAAGAGTTGTAGACTGAGTTTTTAGATTCAGACAAAAAGTAGGGCATTGGACTTGGGCACCCACTCTTTTGTCCCCGAATTTTCTATCTCAGAACCTTGAAAATAGGTACTTTGTGATTTTGATATTTTACTTCTGTCTATAAGAGCTTTTTCTATTATTCTTCCATTTATAGTCATATTTATGAAATTAGGGTTTGAATGGTTAATTGAGCATAAGACAAGGAAAATTGATAATTAAATTCCCTAATCCAAGTTTCCCTACATCTCACAGCAACCTAGGGTATGATAGTGAATTTCCACTCAACCCTAGATCCTTGAATGTATAGGGTGAAAAGAGGATTCAAACATCTAACAACACTAAATTAACAAATCCAAATTTTACCCTAAACAGTTTCAAACCCCTATTTTTTCAACCTCACATGCAACTAACAATGACTAAGGATTCAAGTGAAGGGCAGAAGTTGATTCCTATATCTTTGTGGACTCATCTCTTATCATCTATGGCTGATTATTATGAATTTTGTAAGTATTTCATGTCCCTGACCCTTATAAACCTCAGCCCTAACCACATTACTTTTATAATAAGTTATAAGAAAAGGGTCATACTCTCTATTACTTCTATCTCTTGTGATTGGTTCTTCAAAGCCCATTATACAATGATTAGAGTCCATGGCTTCAAGGAGTAGCCGTTCAGGTTGCCTAAATGTTTGACTGATAGGATTATGACAATCAAACTAGCTTGCCAGTTTGATGCAATAGATTCTGAGTTTGGATTAAGAAGAAAGAAAAAGGCCATTTATGACACCTCTTTCTCTAGAGGAGGTATAAAAGTGATCAAGAGGCAAGCCGAACAATTGTTGATATTGAAAGTGGTTGACTTAGGTTTGGACTAGATCAAACATCAGTGGCAATATGACCTTGATAGTGTAATAAAGAAATGGTTGTCTCAATCGAGGTCTCCAATCCCCTTTGAGCATCAAAATCACCCATTTTTTGAGGCTAGAAGATCACCAATGATTGACACTGATAATGTGTGTTGATAACTGAGAGGGGGCGTGAATCAATTATCCTAATTATTTCTTCTTTCTAAACTTTCTTATTAATCAATGCAGCATTAATTCAAACAAGCAAACATTACCATGAAATGGAAAAACACATGACATAGTATTTTTGACGTGGAAATCCTGTTAAGGGAGAAAACCATGGGGTGATTAACCCAAATATTATTCTCTGTTAGAAGAATAAGGAAATACAAAGATGTCACTTGCCAATTAGGGCTCACTGCCCGAGCACATTGCTCACAATGAGGCACACTACCTACAAGGAGACACACTATCTACAAAAGAGTGTTATACAATACTTGAATTGATTGGTAGCATCCACATATGCTGGAGTTCAGTTCCGGTTAGGCTCAGTACACTGATCTGCTGCACATCATCTTTCCTCTTCTCTTATGCTGCTTTTCTTTCACATACCAGACCTTCCTTACTATTTCTGCTCTACTCTACTTTTATTCGCACATCACATGTCACCACAACACTTTTCACAACTAAATCCATCCTACATATATATCCACACAAGTGATTTCATTATCTTTCTAGTTGGCACCCGAAACAGTCAATCTTTTCACAAACTCTGTTCTGTCGGCTGAATCCTTGCACATCAAGTAATGCGGATCAAGTATATGCTTGTAGAAATCATTAATCATGTCGGCCAAACATGATTCATGCCTTCATAACCTTTACCACCATTAGTAACACATCCAGAAAGTATTCTGATGTTCTGTCAGTCAGTTCTTCCTCTGTTCACACTATCACTCAGGAATCCGGTACTCAACTATTCATATTTTTTTCCTTGTCCATCACCGGAGGCTAAATCCTTAGAATCTATTACTCAAGGTAGTCCTCTTAACTTTCCCAAATCCGCACTTCACCAAGATACTTCCTCTGAGAGATCCAGACCTGTATGTCAGACCTTGCCACATGCTCTATTCTTGTTTACTGGACCTCAACAATCTTCATTCTGACTTCTGGTAGAGACACACCATGTCCTGCGGATGTGTGGGATGAACTTTGTTACCATCAATGACAACAATCATGAATCCATATAGTGTCTCTTGCCAACAATCTCCCCCTTTGGCATTGATGGCAACACTTAGTGAAAAATGACTAAGTGTTTACACTATGCTCCCCCTTTGTTGATTCTCTGTCTTTATATATATTTTTTGGAGCTCCCCCTTAGTTGGATTCCTCATTTTTCACTGCTCCTCACTCCCCCTTTGACATCAATAGCAAAGGGTAGGGTCCGCATACCAAAATTTTCAAAAATTTTATTATACTTAGCTGCATAAGTATATATATATGGAATACTTACATATACTGCAGTATGTTTGCAAAAGTTGTTTTCAGTTGGATGAGTTCTGCAGCCCAACTTTGCTTCATTCTATCCAAAATTGAGATGTGACCACTTAACAAAAATGCAAAAGCCTCTGCCCTCTTAAGATCTTTCAGATCATTTGTCTAGGCTGTGATTTGAGCTTCACTTATGGCCTCATGCATGGCCTCTAACTTAGGGACAATGATCCTCCTAAGTTCACCCATCCTGCTGATCATGTTCTTCCTTTCCTTCTCAAAATTTTTTATTGCATTTGTGATTACAATAATCTGACACTCTTGATTGACTATGGAAGAAGAGAGAGGATCAAAACTTTGAGACAAACTTAGTACTTTATCCTCTTGCTTTTTTATTTTCTTCTCAATCTCTACTATTGCTTTGGACCATGAAATACAAAATTTGTATACTTCTCCGCCATCTTTAAGAGCATCTTCTAAGCTCTTTATCCCAATATTCATATTTCTCCTATCATTAATGATCAATCCTTGTACCTCTGAGAATCTCTTATTCAAAAACTCCTTCCAGACTTTTTCTTCAGCTGACTTCTCTAGAGAATCAAAATGTGTACTAACACTACTGACTAAGGTTTTGAGATTACCAGAAGAGGAGGCTGTGGGATCCTTCTGAAAAGATGGCATGATCTTTTCCAGCACTCTGGATGCTACCTCCATAAGCTCACAGTCTTTCACGTGAGATTTCAATAGTTTCTCTTTGACTTTCTCATTTGCAAATGAGGTTATTTTCATTGTTTGCACCAGTGACAAAGAGTCAAAATCTAATGGTCCTTTTAGTAGGTCCGGTTCATCAATTTCTATAGTGGCTTTTGTCAAGAATTCTTGAACAGTTTGTGCAGTGTCTCTTGCCGGAGACAGATTTTTCTTTTCTTCTGCAGTCTTAGGGTTGTCCCTTGGAGCTTTCTCTCCTTCTACATTCTTACCACTATCAGTTGTGGTTTTCTCTGTTGGGGTCTTCTCTTTCTCTATAGCCTTGGTACTATCAGCTTCTTTTTCCTTCACTTCTGCTTCTTTCTCCTATATTGTGTCTTCTCCTTTAGATCCAGAAGCTATAGGGGAAACTAGAGGAGAGATATTTGTTTGTCCATGAGCCACTTCTTCTAGAATAGGGAATTCAGAGCTCTTGTCTTTACCGGAGTCCTCTGTGATAGGAATGTTGAACTTTTTAAGAGTATTCCTAAGAATCTCTTTAGTCTCTTCTACCACCTTGTCAGTTTCACCAAGCATAAGCTGATTCATCCTTGCTTTGCTCCTGAATTCATCCTTGCAATCTTTGAATATCATATTCATTATTTTGGGATCGATTGCAAGATATAGCTGAATAGCTATCTGTTCCCGAATCTCAATGTCTTTTGCCATGGCATTGTTCTTTCTTATTTCTAACACCTTTTCTAGGCTTTTAGGAATTAGAGATATAATCTCAATGAAAGCCTTATTGTATATGTTTAGATACCTGATTGTAGCTTCCTATAGAATCTTTGGTTAGCCTCATTGTAATCATCATAGAATTCAGCCGTTGGTTGAAGGTTTCCATCCACAGTGACTGATTTGATTACACTTTCTAGAGACAGGGTGGGCTTTTCAACAAATTCCTCTGCCATTTCTTCCTTGTCTTGGCTTGTGGAGGGTTTACTGAATCCTTTCTTCTTCTACTTCATTATTTCCTTTACCTCCTCATCTGATTCAGTTTCCTCCTCAACTCTTTGACTTGCATAAGCCCTTGTGGCTTTTGTCTTGGATCTTTTCTCTCTTTTGCTGGATGCCTGGACTTCCGGTTTTGAGCTTTTGGCTGTGATAGGTGCAGATCTTTTTGATGATCTGGTCCAGGTTGAAGTTTCTACTGGAGCACTTTTCTTGCTTTTCTTTTCTACCTCTTTCTTCTCTTCCTCACCCCTTTCCATCCTTTTCTTGTGGGCATCAAGTGCCTCCTTTGAGATGCCAAGGCCTTGGGCAATATTTTCTACTTCTTTTCTCACCTTCCTCTTGATCTCTAGTTCTCTGAGTTCAACATGAATTTTTATACTCAGCTCCTCAAAGGTTCCAAACCTTCTGCTTTTGGATTCTTAGGCTGACTTAGCATGTGTTGAACATGCAGCTCCATAATTTGTTCATCAACCTCATACCCCATGGGCATGATCCATACAGTTCTTGGTTCTACTGCCTCCATAAGGCACTAATCAGTCTCTACCATAAAACAAATTGTGTCTTTGTATTTCTCAATAAGAGACTGGGGAATCCTTTCTCTTGCTTGCATCATGTTCTGAAAGTTCTCGAAATATCCCCACAGAGCTATATTTTGTGCTTTGTTATCACCAAGTCCATGTAAGTAATCTCTGATTTGGATGGCTACTGGCCTATCATTCTCCCATACCCAGCCACTAGATCCGGGAAGCTCATTCATAAAGTAGAAGAATAAGCACAATATTAATCCACCATACTTGAATGAATTCTTTTTGTCTTTCTTGATTTTCTATAGATTCTCCAAGAGTTGGTTCAGGAGAAGCTGACAAAGATCATAGTCTGCATCCTTTCTTAACATTTCATAAGTTGTGTAGATGGTAGTTCCAGGTACAAAATTCTCTCTGCTAGAATGATATATCTTATATCCAATGATCATAGAAGCAAACTTGACATCCGGATCAGTGATGTCATCTACTGTCATTGCTCTCTTGTCAAGCTTAGATCTGGTAGCCTCACTCACAGTTTGGTTCTTTACAGATTTAAGAACAGGAATCCCACCGGATGAGTGTAGTCCGGTAATTGCCCTGATGGCATCTTTAGTGATCTTGAATGGTCCATTTAACCATATGAAATTGTCATGTATTCTACTCAAAATGTACCTAACCCATTCATCCTCCGTAAAATAGGGGAAATGTATGTATTGTGCAAAGTGCTTGTTCCGGAGGCCTATGTATTAGGGTTTGAGCTCAAATGAATCATCTAACAGTTGTTTGTGATAGATATCTCTTAGTTTGAATTCCCCAAACTCTTCAACATTTGCATGTATATAAACCCTAATGTCTTCTGTGTGCAAAACACCATGCAGAACACTGGAAAATGCACCTAGGGGGTCTACCTCCAAAGATTTGTATGGATGTTTCTTAAATGTAGGGCAAGGTCTATCATAAATCTTTACAATATTTGGAGTACCCATTTTCAAGAGATTTATAGTGAGATATTTGAAAACAGAAAATACCTTTTGCGCCTTTCAGTTTCATGGAATTGGCTGGATTGATCTCTGGAAGTAATAGCTTCCATAAGTGATCTTCAATGAACTTGAGGAATTTCGTTGCAGAGCTCCACTTTTCATTTCTTCTTGAGTGTAGAATGAACAAGTGATTAATGAGAAACCCTTATATTGCTCCGCAGGCCCTAATATTAGATAGCAATAAATGCTCGACCTACATTATTCTAGTTTTGCCTTATTCGGGTGACTTGAAGAATCGGATCAACCCTGATCTTTAATCATCTTGCGGATCTTCCAAATCTTAACCACAATTTGTTTTGATGTATCCCTTATGAATCATTTAGTCTGCAACTCTTCTTGTGCTAGTTCCGGCACCAATTGACTGGCTGGGGGAATAAGGTTTTCTTTGTGTCTCCCCCTGAGCCAGAGCTCACTTTTTAATTTTCAGAAGGAATATCAACACCAGAGTCTGGTGTGGATCCTACCTCTGCATTCTCTAAACTTTTCTTGACCCAAATTTTGTTCATCTCATTCCTGACTTCATCCACATTCACCTTTTGTTTACCCTTATCTTGATTCTGATTATGATATACCGGACCTCTTTTGTCTTGATTCTTGCTTTTGCAGAATTTTGCAGTATGACTGGATCCATTGCAGATTTGGCAAACAACATTTCTTTGCATATTTGATTGATATCCTCTTGATCTACATTGATTAGCCATATGACCTATTCTATTACATGTAAAGCATCTACCATTGAATGATTTGTTCATTTGCATATTTCTGCATTCATGAGATTTGTGACCATACCTTTTACAGTTAAAACATTGTCCGGAGAAGGATGAATTTGTCTGATTCATTCTCTTTCTGCACTGATTAGCTTTATGACCAAAGGTATTGCAGTTGTGGCAGTATCCATTGAAGGAAGGATATCTTTGGGCATTAGGCTGTCTTACCAGAGGTCTTCTAAATCTATTTCTTGGATTTTCTAATCCAAAAGTCTTCTGACCGGATCCAGAGCTTTCTCCTTTCTCATATCCCAAACCATACTTGTCATCTGCCCTCTTTTGACTTCCAAGAAGAACTTCAAGTTGAGCAGAACTTATCTTGAATTTCTCTTTATATTCATTTGCTATTTGGAGATCCCTTTTGAGAGAGACAATTTGATCCTCAAGTTTTTCTTCATTATCTTTAGCATCTTCAACATCAGATTCAAGATGTCTGATAATTCTATCCATCTTGTGGCAATCTTCTGATTTCTCTTTGAGAGATTGTCTTAGATTATCTTCAGTTTTTCTTTTCTCTTCAACTTCTTGAGTAAACTTTATAACTCCTGATTCCATTTCATGTCTTACCATAATGATTTCTTTTGATAACTTTTCACACAACTTGGTTTTCTCCTTCAGCTCTTCATTTTCATTATTTTCTTCACCTTGTCTTGCCAATTACTAAAGTAGCTCCTTTCTCTTTTTCATAGAGAGACTTAATTTGTCTTTTAATTCTCTCATGAACTCATCAGCCTATTTGAGTCTTTCCTTTAATTCATTGACTTCAGAGTTTGATTGTTCAAGATCATCAAGGGCAGTCTTGAGTTGCTCCCTTAAACCATATGCATCCATTTGAACTCCTAGATCTTCCTCAAGATGTTAGACTCTATTAGGAGGAACTTAGCTTTGATACCAATTGTTGATAACTGAGAGGGGGGGTGAATCAGTTATCCTAATTATTTCTTCTTTCTGAACTTTCTTATTAATCAATGTAGCATTAATTCAAACAAGCAAACATTACCATGAAATGGAAAAACACATGACATAGTATTTTTGACATGGAAACCCTATTAAGGGAGAAAACCATGGGGTGATTAACCCATAGATTATTCTCTGTTAGAAGAATAAGGAAATACAAAGATGGCACTTGCCAATTAGGGCTCACTACCCGAGCACACTGCTCATAATGAGGCACACTACCTACAAGGAGACACACTATCTACAAAAGAGTGTTATACAATACTTGAACTGATTGGTAGCATCCACATATGCTAGAGTTTAGTTCCGGTTAGGCTTAGTACACTGATCTGCTACACTTCATCTTTCCTCTTCTCTTATGCTGCTTTTCTTTCACATACCAGACCTTCCTTACTGTTTCTGCTCTACTCTACTTTTATTTGCACATCACATGTCACCACAACACTTTTCACAACTAAATCCATCCTACATATATATCCACACAAGTGATTTCATTATCTTTCTAGTTGGCACCCGAAACAGTCAATCTTTTCACAAACTCTGTTCTGTCGACTGAATCCTTGCACATCAAGTAATGCAGATCAAGTATATGCTTGTAGAAATCATTAATCATGTCGGCCAAACATGATTCATGCCTTCATAACCTTTACCACCATCAGTAACACATCTGAAATGTAGTCTGATATTCTGTTAGTCAGTTCTTCCTCTGTTCACACTGTCACTCAGGAATCTGGTACTCAACTATTCATATCTTTTTCCTTGTCCATCACTGGAGGTTAAATCCTTAGAATCCATTACTCAAAGTAGTCCTCTTGACTTTCCCAAATCTGCACTTCACCAAGATACTTCCTCTAAGAGATCCGGACCTGTCTGTCGGACCTTGCCACATGCTCTATTCTTGTTTACCGGACCTCAACAATCTTCATTCTGACTTCTGGTAGAGACACACCATGTCCTGTGAATGTGTGGGATGAACTTTGTTGCCGTCAATGACAACAATCATGAATCCATATAGTGTCTCTTGCCAACAATGTGTATGTAGAATTGGATCATATTCTAGTAGAGTCTCGACCTCTGTGGGAAACATTTTATCATCCTATAAGGGTGTATGATCCTTCTACAATAATGATGCGTGGTCTTAGGGCCTCCCTTTTAAAATATTATTGGAGCATGGAGAAGATTAATGCCTAATGGAAGTATAGACAAGAGATTTTTGAGTGGGAAAGGAATTTTGGTGATGTTCCCACAGATAAGGAATGGTGGAGAATATGGGATGAGGAATATGCCAAGCCAATTTTGCTGTATGATGTTGGAAACATTTTTGGTGGAAGAGCAAGACATAGATTTAGACATAGAGTAAGGAGAGGGGTCCGAATAGGAGAAACCAATGATGGAGTGATGGAGGCTGAAGCTGCAAGAAGAGTCTAAAGAAGAAGTGTGCATTGTCTCAATGCCCACTTTGGAAGCCACATCAAGTGATACAATAGCTGAAAGCACTCAAGTAAGGATATCTTTTCCCTCTTCTTCCTCTCCATCTTTCCTACCTCCTCAACTTACTCCCCTCATAGTTTGAGCCCCTCCAATTGCGGCTAGCTCTCCCATGACTCCACTACTCTCATTTTCTACATCTTCTACTTCACAATTGTCAGCCCCACCTTTGATTAATTTTTCACCATTTTTCATTTCTCTTCTTATGGTGCAATCCCTAGTACTCCCAAGTTTTAGTACTGCCTCTATACAACAATAGGTGACCATTCCATATGGTTTACCACAAGGATTCCCTTTTTCCAGTGGAATAATCCAATTCTTAATCACTTTTCACTAGCAAGTCAAAACTACCTGCAAAGCTCGAGAGGCTCACTTGGAGAAGCAACAAAAGAAAGAAGGGAGATCCCTCACAGTTCCCCACATGCACTCTCTTTATGATCATTCTCAATAATCATTAATGATTACACACATAAATCTAACTGTGCTCAAACCACAAGAGTATATGTAACCCAAAGACTACTCTATCCATGCTATGGGTTTGAACCTGGTGCAAGCAAGGCCTTAGGATAAAGTGAAGTTAATAGACGAGACACACAAATCTATTACAATAGATTTTATAAAAATGGGTAAAAAGCTCAAGAAACAAGGATTAGAATTGGCCTAATTCAAGGGTGTTGTGGATAGACTCAAAGAGGAGTCAAAGGACATAGACATAAAGCTTTCTAGACTTAATGCTAATATGCAGAATGTGGTTTCTAAGGAAACATTGTAGGTGGAGCAGGCCAAGACTATTAGACTGGGAGTAGAATTGGATACAACAAAAGCCTTGAATGAGACCATGTAGAAGGAGAAGAGCTTGGTCGGGAATAATATCAGTGATGGCTAAAGTGAATTGACATAGTTAAAAAAAGCCTTGTGAGAAAAGGAATGAAAATAAACAATTTTGTGAGGAGATCAAACCAAAGAGAAAAATATTGTTCATCTCAAGTAGGAGCTCATGGAAAGGCCTCCAACAATGGATGTTTTTCTCATGATTCAACAGTTATATGTGTCATATTGGGGGCATATCTCTGAGGAAACTTCTAAGATCAAGACTACTCTCATGTTTATTGTAGATGCCTAGAGTCTCAGTATAGAGGTTGGTGTGGTTGTCAAATAGACTCTTTCTTTTGTGTCTCCCAAGGTAGCCAAATCATAGTTGTCAATGTAGAAATTGTATAGTTCTTCAAAGGAGATCCTCCAAGCAGCGAGAGTCGATAACAAAAGGACTACTACAGTGAAGGTAAATGAGTTTTTGAGTGAAAACAAGGCAGCTCTTAAATGTAAGGCTCATATAGATGCCTTGAAATAGGTTTTGAAAGAAATGAAGGGACACATTGAAAACTTGGTCCAGCTATGACTCCCCTCCCCATTTCTTGATGATTTTATAGTATTGACTAAGGATCAAATCTAAGCCCTCTTAATTAACATGAAAAATGATCAAGAAACACATGTGAATTTGAGCCAAATGCCAAGTGTTGCAAAGGTGGAAGTAGTTTTGTAGCCTCTTGCATAATTGGAATTCTAGATCAAAGCCACTGTTTAGAGTTTACAAATATTTTCTTATAAGGAGATTCTTGATTTGGATCAGGTGTTCAAGGCATTGAAGAAGAAGGTTCAGCCTTCTAATAGTGATTGGGTCACCCTGTAGCTCATGCTCTAGAAGTTGTGAATCATTTTTTGTTGTGCTTCTTCATTTTGATGGTTTCCCCTTTTGCTGTCAGAGATTTGAGTTCTACACAGGCATAGATCCCCTGGTAAGTCACTAAGAACTGTAGAGCAAAAAGCCCTACATTTTGAGTGTATGTTTTGGGTCATCGTTATATTCAGTTTTATTTTAGGGGAATATAGAAATCCGTAGAAACAATAATAGAGTCAAGTAAGGGAGTCTCGACATATAATATTTGTGATGGTTTCTTCCCTCTCAAATGTTTCTATTTAAATAAGTGAATCAAGGGTATTCCACATGTCGCATGGCATATTCTGGAGTTGTTTTGTTCGCGTCATGATTTTCCTATTATGCCATTAGCTAAAGTGTTACATATGGCATCACTGTGCATCATTTTGGATTGATAGGTTTGGTAGAGTTTCTTTTTGTGCTATTTGCTATAGAGTAGAAAGTGGAATCCACATTTTATTCTTCCACACGTTTTTGAAGATAATAGTTCTGACATAACTTCTTGTTATGGCATTGGTTCAAAGATGACATGCAGCTTCACTGCACATAATTTTAGTTTGGAATTTAAAGCAATGTACATTTTGGTGGGCCCCTTTTTGAATCTATGATGTGTTGATCTCTTAAACTCATTTTTGAGGGACCGGTGGAGAAAGGAAAAGAGAATGGACATGTGGCTTCACCGTGCATTTTTAAAAGAGAAGATTTCTAACAGTTTTTTCCTATTACACTATTGTTCAAGCCTCTTTCTATGTGGTAGTTTTTCTTCATGCAGATTCTCATGATTCATGTAGGTTGATGAGTCTCTAAGCTACAGTCTAAACTGTAGTTGGCAGTTTCTATGCTTTATTGTTTTAGTTAGCTATTAGTTTCCTTAGTGATCTCTACTCAATGGTTTTTATTTTAAAAGAAAGGTTTGTAATTGTTACAAGGTGTTTCTCAAAAAGACTAAGAGCCTTTATGGGTGTTTCTCAGAAAGGATCAAATATTGTGTATTTGTGGAATTTCTAGCCTTGTATGCTTTGTTCTTCATTCACCAATGAATAGAAATAACATTCTATGTTAATTTTTAGTTCTGATATGTTATACATGGAATATTGTGGCTTTTGTGATTCATTTCTAGTAATACAATTTATGATCTACTATGAAATCATCCATATATGCTCTTTGAAAAGATATGATTCATTTTGTTGTTATTAGTAATTGAAAATAGTGATTTCTTTCCTTTCTACAATCTAAATCCATTCTAGGACATCACCATAGTTTAGGTTTAATTTATAGTCATTTAAATTCATTATCCTTTCTCTTTTCTCACATATTAAAGATTCAGAAGAAGAGATGACTTCTATAAAGCTTGGAGGCTATCTCAAAATTGAGTTCCACATTTTGAGATTTCCCATTGTTGATGGTTTGATGCAAATTTTATGATTAGTATTAATATTCCACTATTCTATAACCTTGCCAAAAACCCTAAAAAGTATTTGTTTGTAGTTTAATGTGTAATAATTTTACTTTATTCTAATTTATTGCTGACTTTTTTACCTAATTTTTATATAAATTAAAATGTGTGCTAAGGCCTTAGTAGTAGTAGATTATTATCCCCACTTGTATTTCTTATAGAATAAACCTAAGTTCAACATGTCTTTTAGTGTCTCGCGATTACACAACATATTTCCATTCTTGTTAAATTTATTGTGTGCAACTTCCAAATCCCCATTGTGTGCTCATCATCTAATCAAAACTCCCCCCATGCTAACTATTGATTTCTTTACATATTTTTTAGTGTATGTACTTATCTTTTGTGTTTTAGCAACATTTCATTAGTCTAGGTTAACTATGTGGTAGGCCTTCTCTATTAAGCACTCTCATTTTGCCTATGCACCACACAGTGTGTTGTTATTTACTAACAACCAATCTGTATTTAGAGGAGATAATAATTTATGGTACAATTTCCAAAGATTTTTGTGCACTATCTATTAGTCTACACCAAGGCATATGCTACATAAGATATGGTCCTAAAAAGGCTTAGTTAGCAAATCACATGGGCACTACTCATTAGTTGAGGTAGTTAAGCATTTGATACTATGGCTACCTTATGTCAATAATGAAAAAAATAACATAGTGCCATGAGTGCTAGTTATAACATCATTAGATAAATACTATGCAAGTCTAAGTTGGCAGAAGAGGATCATGTGGAGTAAAATGTTTGACCAATGACCAATTTACTCCTAGTAGACAAACAAAGTGCTCATGTGTTTAAAATGAAACACTTATTGTATGTTGGGAATTATATAAAAAGGCTATTTCAAGGACAAATACGAGTCATCAATCAAGGATCACAATTCAAATAATAGCCACCAATGTGACCTCTACATAAACAAGGCTGATGCACCATTAATGTTTCTTTATTCCTTCATGCCATAAAATTTCTTTCCATCAATACAATTCAAAGCTTGTATAAAGCTTAATTATTGCCTTTGTAAGCCCTTATCCTCTACAATTCATGTGATGTTATTTCAAAGAAATGATCTTAAAGCTACTAGTTAAGTAAAGAAGTGGAATAACTACAAGAAAACTAGTCTAAAATTAAATTATCCAAGGGATTTTATTGAGATAAACTTGGATTTGGATAATACCCTATCTCCTCTCCTATTATAGCTAGTGGCCCTCAACTGTTCAATCAATTGAGTAGGTGCCCCATATATAGATAGGGTGCCCACCAGTGTGCCCACCACATTTGTCTCATATATGTAATACAAATGGGATCATAGATGCCCATAGTCAAACTATTTATTAGAACTATTTGCATAGATTTCCCAACCCCTAGAAACAAAAATCTAGGCAGATGAGACCTTCTCCAAGCTCTGTTCCATCACCATCACCATATAGCCTCGTTGGCCCTGCCATATCATATTGCTGAGAACCACTACATTTGTATCATATATTACATGTGTAAGACAAATATCTAGTTATTAGTCTCAAATGAGTGATAGGTATGAGTGATAGAAGATAAACCCCCCTTATGATAGTCAATTCAATTTGATTGGATTGATAAAAATGATAGAGACTCTTTCCCCCCATATGATAGCTAGTTCGATTTGATCGGTTCACTCCATGGGGTACTAGAATGCTATCATAAATTCTTTATCATGAAACTAGAATCCTCCTTCATAACTCCTATATTATTTTGAAATGAACGAATAAATCTATTTAAATACAATACAACGCACAAATCAAGATAAAGGTGCATTAGGTCATGTCACAAAACTTAGTGATCTAGGTCAAATCTAAACCCACGATTTGACCCAAGCTAATGAATAGGAGATATATGACCATAATATAACACCATGAACCTGATTTATGCAAGAATATACAACTTATAATCTAATTATTACATTTGAAATACTCTAATCAAAACAAATCCAAAACATATAGTAAAAGAATAAGAATATGCAATTTTCACATTACACATTTATCCCCATGCATTAAGAATCCTAAATTAAATAAATTCTATATTCTTTAACTATAATGTTCTATTATATGTAAAAAGGTGGATAAGATGAAATGTACTTAATATAGATTCAATCAAATCCTCCTTTGACATTAACATTCAAGGATATAAATTATGCTAAGTCACTAGTGATGAAAGAGGACTTAGCTACAAGTTTGATATCACTATGAAATGATAAGGAAAGATAGAATAGATTGATGAATTTATCAAATCCTAATTTGATTAAGCCTTAAACCCTAATTATATGAAATCATATATAAACAAATGAAACATGAAAAATGCTTGCACAAGAAAGCACTAAATACATATTAGAAACATACTAGGAGTTAGATTTTCAGAGGTGGAAACTTCAAGGACAAGGGGACAGGCACCCAATTCTGATAAGGTAACTTTTCTGCATATATGGAACAATGATCTATATTAGATTGCAACTTACTTCAGAGTTTTTAGAAATGCCAAAATGGAGGACTCCGGGGTGGGCAACTAAGTCCAGTAGGGTTGATTTTTAGTAACTTTTCTCTAGATCCCAAATCTTTATCTTCTACTCTACTTCTCTACAACTCCACTCCATCAAATCCTACACCTGTAACCTAAAATCACAAAGAGAGGGGTTTGGGGGTTGTAGTGTTTAGGAGATTGCTCGGTTAAGCCCCAAAGTGGTATTCAAGACTTAGAATGGCATTCAATCCTTCCAACACCATTGTTAGATAGATTGTGTGCCCTTGAAGGGTAGAGGCCAAATCCAATGATGAAATAAATTGATTGAAGCACAACAAGATGTCACCTAAGAGGTGAAACCCTCACGTAGATGAAGAGCCTTCAAATCACGAGGAGATGAATTGATGAAGTCAAATCTATAACAAACACAACACAATACTGATCTACAACACAATGAAAGCCTTAAATATCCTTAGCTCAATATCACAAGTTCGCATTCATCTAGGTGTAAAATGAAGTCATAAACTACTTAATATGCATTCCCACTAAACATTCGTAATTGAAATTGAAAAGGTCGACATAGGGAAACCTTCTTAAAGGTCCTATGCTGACATCCTAAATTTTAGGTCCTAGAAAATCATGGACTTGGGTGAAGGCACCCAAGTCCCAAGGTGATTTTTGAGTCTTGATTAAACATAAATGTGGACCCCTAAGCCCCATTTGACATGGGTTTCAAGGGATATTACTCTGGGATAAGTTTTAAACATACATAATTAAAATGAGGGGACCTAGGAGCTAAACTTGGAGGTGAAAAGTCATATGGAAACTTTTTACAACATAACATTTAGCCCCCACTTTAAGGTATGTATGATCTTATGATTACATACATAAATTAAAGTATAGTAAAAAACACATCAAACATGCCATACAGATGAAGCTAAGCCATACATGAAGATTGAGGAACTATTTCTAGCCCCCAATCTCCAATAAGCACTAGAAGACACATTGAATACATGCAAAACCTGAAGAATACAATAAGAAGCATGTAAAATACAGTGAATATAGTGAAAGCATGCAATACACAATGAAGACATGAGAGAAGTCATGCAATACATTAAGTATTCATGGAGAGAAGACATGATTAAGTAAATACTAGACACATATAAAACACGCAAGGCATACCAGACACATAAGGAAGACATGCATAAATCCCATGGAATCCACTAGCATCCCATAATAAATCATCGACATACTACACATTTTATACATACTACACATTTTATACATGCCAAACATGAGCAATGGGAAGGAGCTCATTTCTACATCACACCATTTAAAACACTTGAAACACACCTAACAGTTGAGCTGCACTACCACAACTACCAAAGACACACTTAAGGGAGGATGAATCAAAATCCAACCTCACCTCCATGGAGGACTTTGTTTAAAAGAATGTGCACTAGCTCAAAAGATACACCATACCACCTTCCATAGAAGGGTTTTTTTATAAAAGGATATGCACTAGATCAAGATATATGTTATCCCACCTTGTGCGGAGGGCTTTTTTTATTGCAATTTAAATAAGGATGTGTACTAGCCCAAGAGACATGACATCCTATTTTCCACAGAAGGGCTTACAAGCACACTTTGTCAGTGTCAAAATAATCAGACAGATACCATTATTTAAGCCCCCACCTTAAGGTGGTTGATGCCGCTTTCTAATATCAAGCACATTAAGGTAGAGAGAAAAAATGCAAGGGAGAAAGAGCTCTTGTAGAGCCCATGCCCCCAAGGTGACATGTGCTTACTATTTCTGAATGTTCCCACAAACACATTGATATGATTTGCTAAGATTACCAATAAGAAAGGTTAGAAATATTGCTCTAAGATAATAAACCAAACAATTCATTAAAGATATGCATGAAAATAGTTACATCAAGGACCAAGGCTATACTCATGGGTTCATAACTGAGCATAACCATTAAGTTATACTATATATACCTCAAAACCAAGTGTAGAAAGAAGGTGAGATACCAATCAAAGTATGCAAGAGTAGATTGAGTGGATTGTAAAATTTTAGTTAAAAGAAATGCCATAAGATGATACATCACAGGAGTGGTTCTACTAGTCAAGCATCAGATATATATATATATATATATCAACCCCATATTCAAATATGGACTAGGTCCATTTTTTCTTTCTTCTTGAAGGGACACACGGTTGGTGCAGTCACGGTCGAAGGGTTCATAAAATGAACTATCTAGGCCATGTAGCAAGAGTAAACACAATAGAAACAACATAATTATAGAATGCAATGGAAGGTTCAAATTCTCAATATATCATATATTCAAAATGCTTATATGCTGGCAACATGTGAGCTACAAACCAAGGGCTCATAGGCCTGAATCTCAATTACAATAGATATGGCTTTGAAGCACTTTTCTAGAATAAGACATCTAAGCTAAGCTATCTAAATCATATCATAGAACTACTTACTTACTAATATATATGTATGTATGTATCATCTCCAAGCTCAAGAGATCCTTCGCGTTGGCCAAGAAAGGTTACAAACTATTTTATATGGAAATGGGGGATGATGGGGTTGTTTGATTTTGTTTGAATCCTCCTTTCCTCAAAACATTAGATTTGAGTTGCCACTTGGTTTTCTGCTAACTAATGATTTTATGCTCTTGAAACCCTAATTTAAGTAAAACAGTAATCAAATTTGTGAATTACGACAAATGCTACAGGAAATAAGCAGAGGGCAGAGAACCTTAACTCACTATTTTTTGTAGTCTAAGAAATGGAAAAGTCAGGGACAATGGTGATGGCACCCTAGTCCAATGTGCTAATTTTTCTACAAAGTCCTGATCTTCTTCTGGCACTGATCTCTACTATGTCTTCTATTTTGCATGATCTAGAAATGGAGGACCAGGTTGATGGTGCCCTTGTCCCAAAATGTCGCACAGTGTCCGCTTATTTTTAGATCCAGAATCTTCAATATCTACCTACCTTCTCTGCAACTCCACTTTCTCTAGATCCGATACCTATAACCTGCAATCACATGGAGTGTGGGAGGGGGTTATGGTGTTTAGAGGCTTGCCTTGGTCAAGCCTCGGAGAGACATTCAAATCTTCTGAACACCATTGTCAGAGAGAGAGAGAGCGTGTCCTTATGGGATAGAGGCAAAAACCAAATGATAATGATTGATAAAGCACATTAGATTCCCATGGAAGGAAGAATCTCTTCAATGCCATGAGGAGAAGATGTAATCCAACCTACAAACAAACACAATAACAATGTTATGGTCTGCAACACAATGATAATCATAAGTATGCCAATAGTTCACAATCATAAAGCTTGCTAATGATCTTCTAGATATCTTCTAGTTTGCAAATGATAACCTAAACATGCTTATATATGAAACTACTAAAAGTCCTGCCAAGAATTTCAAATTTGGAACTTATGATGTTGGCCTAGAGACTAAATAACGGTCACAAACCTGACATTTCAAATTAGGGCAGAGCCAAAATAGGGTTGGACTAGGGTGCTAGTGCCCAAGTCCACCCCCTGTCTTTACTCAAGGATCATCAACATAGTCCCCCTTAGGTCCTAATTGCGACAAGACCCATGGTTTTTCTCATCGAGAGTCTAATTTAACATGTAAAATGCTCTAAATGCAAATCTAAAGACCTACGAGGTAAACCTTTAGGAAAAATCCCCCAAGGGTGCATTTTCTGACATAACATTTAGCCCCCACTTTAATGTATGCATTAAACATAAGGCCAATACATGCATTAAGTTAAGGTCAACAAACACAGAAAACATGCCAAGCATATAGAAAACATGCCAAACACATTGAAGACAATCACAGGCACGTACAACACAACGAATATAGTCACAGTCACGTAAAACACGGAGAATACAACATTAAAGATGTACAGAGCATAAAGAATACAATAAATGCAGTGATTATTTTCTTTTTGATTTTCCCATATGAAATGCAAGATGCAAGTACAAGGAAAGTAAACAAACAAATCCCAAAAGAGTGTAGAGGAGCTCATTGCCACCGGTCTTGCACCTTTTGAGAATAGACATGCCAAACAAAATCCCAAGGTGTAGAGGATCTATTCACCACCAGTCTTACACCTTGAGAACAAACATGCCAAACATATCCCAAAGTGTAGAGGAGCTCATCACCACTGGTCTTGCACTTTGAGAACAAGCACGCCATACACACACATACTAAAGACACGGAGAAAACACGATAGACAAGCGATGGAGTATTCCTATTGCTCTTTTCATCACCATCTTAGGCACATTATAGGCACACACCAATGATTGGGCTTCACCACAACAACCACAAAAAACATGCTTAAGAGTTGAGTTAGTCATAGAACCACTCCCCACCTTACGATGAGGACTTTTGAAAATGACAAGATAGTGCAATCTCTCTGAGAAATACACCATCCCCACCTCATGATGAGGGCTTAAATGATTGGATTGATTTTTAGATTGTTCAAGAATGCTTTACCATTATCTAAAGTAGACATCTTACCTTATATATGCCCCCACCTTAAGGTGGTTGATATCGTGTACCGATATCAACCACGTTAAGGTAGGAAGAAAACACACAAGGGAACACAAGCTCTCGCAAAGTCCATGCTCCCCAGAGGTGACATGTACTTTATGATTATCGAATGTTCCCACAAACACATCCCTTCAAGAAAAGTGTTAGTGCCCAAATAATTATGATAAACAACGATGCATATGATCAACTACATGAAAGAGCCAAGCAAGGCGATATCCATGATAAACAAAGTGCATAGAGTAGAAGTATTGTTAAACTATTGTTAGAAAGTTAAGATAACATTGACATCAACAGCAAGATAGAGAAATCACAGAGTGATTCCACTAGCCAAGTGTCGGATAATTTTTTACAACCCTATTGTCATATAGGAATTAAGTCCATTTTTTTATTGGTCTCAAAAGGGACACTAGGTCTGCATCAGTATAAATGTTTTTTCATCATCTACTAGCTAGATGGAAACATTAGAGGGAGGTAAACAATAAATTAGAGAGGAGAACAAGTGTCTTAGGGACAGTCACGTAAGAGGGTGCCCCCAATTTACCAACTACAACGCTATGTCCATAAGGCACAACACACAACAATGAAATCAGAGGAGAGGAGATATAGAAGAATGATGCTACAAATACAAAAAGGTCATAATAGAGGCAGTCTCCTAGTATCCTTGACCTTACAATCCTAGGAGGCCTAACAACACATAACACATCACGGGGTAAGCACATCACAAAGAGATAAAGGGTTAGAGATACTTACCTATAGTATTGTCGTACTAGATTTTGGAACTTGTGAACCTCTTGGAGAGGTATTTGACCAAGTTTTGTGAGAAGCTCAAGTTATTCTTATTAGGTTGTTGCTTGTTATCAGAGACTCCATGCAGTACTTTCTCAACACTTTTCTTATTTATGTGAAATCTTTCATTGCTTGTGAGGAGGAGAACCACTGTTATTTCCAACTGATGATAATCATCTAGCTCGTTTCCAATTTTTATTTCTCTTGTTTTCTTGGTTCTGTCTATCGTAATGATAAGGACTAACTTGTGTTGTTTCAACCTTTTCTATTGTCATAATCTCTTGCTTTGGTTTTTCCATTTGTCTCTTTGGTACATGTTGATTCGCTCCTAATCTTTGAAGGGATAACAGAAGAGGAAGTTTAGAGTAGATACCTCTTTCTTGTGGACGAGGTGATACTTGAGTATTTTCCTTATCCACTTCAATTGTAGAAATTATCTCATCATAATCTAAATAATCCTCTTCTACCTATAGTGTATTTTGTTCCATCAAATTGTTATCTGTATGCTTAGGGAAAGGATTAGTGAAGATCTGTAAATTTTGATTCAGCAAAGCAACTGACTTATTCCCATTATCATTCACACCAGATACCTATATAACATTTAATTTGATGAGGTCTTGTATTTCATGTTTAAGACATATACATCATTTAGTATCATGTGTCTATGTCTGATGATAGTGACAAAAGTCATTATCATCGAAATACAGTCCTTGCATTTTGTTAGGATCCACTGGTTTAATAGGGGGAAGATTCAAGAGATTATTTCTCAGAGCTTGATTCATGATAGAATGATAGGACTCAGATATCAGAGTGAACTTTCTTTGCTGATACGGTGCCTTTTTTAGATTAGTGATAGCAGACACTTGAGAAAAGTTATTCGGCCCATTAATCTTGATAAAACTCTTGTTATTGTTCCTCTTAAAGTTATTTTGCAATGACTCACCCTTGGATTGGCCAACTTGAGCTGATGAGTGTTGATTTTCATACTGGCTAGATGAAAGTTAGTAGTCACAAAGGGAAATGCATAGGTGTTGAAAACAGTTATACTTCATCAAGAAGATCTTATCACAAATGTTAGGTTGCAAATTTGTTATAAATATCTTCTGAACATTGTCACCTTTCATTTGATATTGAATTTATGCATAAAGTCCTTGAAATTGACTAATAAACTCAGTCAATTTCTCTTTCATACCTTGCTTGCAATGAACCAAATCAATCAAAGAGACTTGGGGTCCGATGTTTTCTTGGAAGTGTTGTAGAAATTGATCAATTAACTATGAAAAAGAATGTATTATATTCAAAGGGAAAGAGCAAAACCATTCCAAAGTAGTATCTTTGAGAGATCGTGGGAAAAGCTTTGCTAACAAATCCTCTTCAAAGTAAAAATCACTACACATAGCTGTGAATGTTGCCACATGAGTATTAGGATCGCTCTTTCCACCATATTTTTCAAAGCCTAGAGTTTCAAACTTATCAGGCATAGGAGTTCTCAAGATAGCATAGGATAAGGGATTACGAACATGGTAAGTTGGTATATTCAGCTATGAAGCATTTGACAAGCTTGTCACTTTTTGTTGTAAAGAGGTCATGCCTTGCAAAAGTTGATTTAGAATAGTGTCATTAGGAGATGCAGTTTATGGTGAGGTATTGGAACCAAAGTGTGGAGGAGATTGGGCATGGGTAGTGACAAGTGGAGGTTGCGAATAATTAGGTGGTTGTACATAGTGATAGGTGGAAAATGGTTGAGAATAAGCAGATTGAATGGGTGGTTGAGAGTGATATGAAGACACCAAGTAGGGGCAAGGTTTTGATAATTGTATCTGATAACTCTATAATTTTGTGAACTAGTGCCATTGGATACTCCAATACTAGTGGTGATGTTACTAAAAGCATTTACATTGGTTGTCAAAATATTTGATGTAAATGTAGATATTCTTGTGCTCGGTATAGGTACCGATACTTGCGTACGAGAAGGTGACAAAGTGTTGTTTATCACTTTTGTACATTTAATCATTAGAATAATATTGGTTTGTATGATATGTGCTAAACCACGGATTGCATTAACACCATCTTGTCCTTCTTTTATCAATTCTCTTATGTTATGAATTGTAGGAAGAACTTCCTCAACTATCCTCTCATTTTGCATAAATGCTTGAAAATCAGCTAAGTCTTTATCAAGTTTGTCTATTTGCTCATTAGGTACATGTCTTGTCACCTCAATAGTATCATCAACATCATGAAAAGTTTTCTCTTCCATTGCACTTGTGATAGGTGTAATATCTTGTAACATTTGAGTCTCTCCTTTTGTAAAGAAGGTGTTCAATGTACCAACTTCTTCAAGAGCACTAGATACCATGTGTCTTGTGCTTCTTCTTAAAGGAATATTTCTATTAGGATAGAAACTTATGATACTCATGCAATAATATGCACAGGCTAATAGAATAATCCGTAGGAGTGGAATATGTTTAAAGGCAAAAAATGCTTGATTTTTCAACTTTTCACAGTGCAAACAAGTGAAAGAAGAGGTGTTGTAAATATTTTCAAGAGGGAAAGAAAATTAAATGGCTAAAAACAGTCCACCATTGCAAGAATATCTTTCACAACATGCTTTTGAAGCAACTTTAGAAAGTTGATAAGCCAAAACCTAGTGAAAATAGGCCAAAATATGCAAATTTTCACCAAATCTTAGTGTAAAAGGCTAGGGCAGTGGGTGTTGTAATGAAAATGATGATGGAAATAAACTTATAATAGTACTAATAGCCACCTAATGCCAAAAAATCCATTACAACATGCCTATAGTGCCACTCTAGATCAAACCCTAGTGCAAAGATAACAAAAATATATCGATTTTTCCAAAATTTGAATGCAAAAGCCCAAAATAAAGGTTTTGGTAAGGAAATTGAGAAGGGGCAGAAAATAATAAGGCTAATAACAGCCAATTAGTGCAATAAGATCCCTCACAACATGCTTGGAGTGTAAATCTAGCAAGACGATAGGCTCAAATCTAGTGAAAATTTCAAGTTTTCAAACCCTAAACATGAAATTTCACAAGGAGGCTGCTATGATGCAACACTACAATTAGATATCAGACCTAATGAGTGTTTTAACAAGGTATTAAAATATAAAACAAGATTTTGACTACAACCCTAGCTCATGTGAAACTAGTTTTTTATGAAAAATGCAAAATTTCAAGCAATTTCCAACAAATCAAGCATCAAAATGCAATGAAAACAAATTGTAAATGTTGAATTTCTATATTTTAGATCAGATATAAGAAAAATAACATAAATTTATTTAAATCAAATGCCAATTAATTCAAATTTTACAAAAATGCTTGTCTAATATGCTAATTTTTGCAAATTTTCCAATTTTTCCAATTTTTTTGTATTTTTTTGAATGCAATATTGAAAATAATGAATTGAATGATAATGAATTTTAGATCTGATGTAAATTTAGAGAATTAATTAAATACAATTGAATGAATGCAAACTATGTCAAAAATCAAACCCTAGAATGCAATTTTTTTCAATTTTTCCAACTATATCAATTTTTTTGTAAATTTTTTAATGTAATAAAACAAGTGAATGCAAATCTATGAAACAAAACTTAGCAAGGTGCTTTTCAACTGAGCGGTTGTCCTATCAAGAGGAGAGTCAACTATTAGATTTGAGTTGCCACTTGGTTTTCTGCTGGGAAATTCTAATGTGATCACACAAGATTTGCTAACTAATGATTTTATGCTCTTCAAACCCTAATTTAAGAAAAATAGTAATCAAATCTATGATTTACAACAAATACTACAGGAAATGAGTAGAGAGTAGAGAACCTTAACTCACTATTTTTCACAATCTAGGAAATAGAAAAGTCGAGGACAACGGTGATGGTGCCCTAGTCTAATGTGTTGCTTTTTCCGCAAAGTCCCGATCTCCTTCCAGTACTGATCTCTGTTGTGTCTTCTATTTTGCATGATCTAGAAATGGAGGACAAGGTTGATGGAACCCTTGTCCCAAAATGTCACATAGTGTCCGCTTCTTTTTAGATTTGGAACTTTCAATGTCTACCTACCTTCTTTGCAACTCCACTTTCTCCAGATCTGATACTTGTAACCTTCAATCACAAGGAGTGTGGGAGGGGGTTGTGGTGTTTAGAGGCTTGCCTCGGTCAAGCCCCAGAGAGACATTCAAATCTTCCAAACATTGTTGTCAGAGAGAGAGTGTGTGTGTCCTTGTGGGATAGAGGCAAAAACCAAATGATAATGATTGATAAAGTACAATAGATGCCACCTTGATGATGAAGCTCTCATGGAAGGAAGAAGCTCTTCAATGCCATGAGAAGAAGATGTAATCCAACCTGCAAACAAACATAATAACAATTGTATGCTCTACAACACAATGATAATCACAAGTATGCCAATAGTTCACAATAAAAAAGATTGCTATTGATCTTGGGGGAAACTCCATGGTTAAGTGCGCTTGAGTCAGAGTAGTACTGGGATGGGTGACCTCCCAGGAAGTCCCGTTGCTTCACCCCTGTGTGCATCACCTAGATGCAATGAGTGCTAAGTGGACCATTCATTAACATGAGAGATGGGTTCGTGTGAACCACTACTCATGAAATATGGGTCATGTGTTTGACTCCAAAAACTACGAAGTTAAAACCCTAAAATAAAATATCATAATTTGACATGCTTCAAAAAATACCTCCTACTTATCAATAACACAAACTCCAATGAAGAGATGTAACGTGCAGAAATAAATAGGTCAGCCTTATACATCTAGTAATGCTCTACAAATGCATGAAACTTGGTGTGGACCTCAAGGAAGGTCTATATGATCCTTATGTGCCTTGTAAGATGTTCCATTTAGCTCTCCAAGTCATGAAAGTGCTATCCAAACCTTCTCCTTCAACTAGCTATCTGAATGCTTTGCTCTGTGAAAATAGGTAATCTTTTGATAGTGATAAATTTTAGCAGACAGGTCCAAATGATCTGAATTTTTGATATGGTGTAGATGATGTTGTCTAGATGCTAAGGCTTGCTCCATGTGCTTTGAAATGAAAATGTAGAAAAATGTAGTATAAAATGCTGAAAATACTACTAACTGAACTAAACTAGAAAATGAAAGAAAAAAAGAATACAAATATTTTTGGTTGATGCAAGATTGCTCTGCAACCTATGATGCTCCTACATCAGACACCTAGGGTTATTCAAAAAAAGTGAGTCCCTCACTTTGTTGGGGCTAGGGGAAAACCAAGATCATCCACCTCATCTACAGAAATCCATGATGAATCTTCTTCCAGTTTGCCTTTCCATTTCACCAAATATTATTTATATTGCTTGCCTCTAGTGTTGTGTCCAACTTTGTTGTCTAAGATGTCCTCTATCTAATGTGGTTGTTGCTATGATAACTACTTCTTCAAATATTCTTTAATTTGGTCACTTGATTCTACTTCATGATACTGATATAGGTCTGCAATGTTGGATATAGGTGATGTACCCAATGTCTCTGATAGTTCCACTTCATATGCATTCCCTGAATCAAATTTCCTAAGTATCTTACATGGTCCAAACTTCTTCATCTTCAGCTTGTTGTATGTCCCTAATGGAAATCTCTATTTTCTCAGATATACCATGACTTCATCTCCAACTAAAAATTCCTTGTGTCTCCTCTTCTCATCTACTTGCTCTTTGTACTTTCTATTCATCTCCTCCAAATGCTTCTTAACCTGATTATGCATTGTCTCCATGTATCCTACAAATTCTTCCACCTCTATACTTCTCTTGTTTTCTATTCTGATTTCTCTCAACTTTGCTATTCCTCTAGGGTTTACTTTGATTACAATCTCAAATGGTGTATTCACTATGCTCATATTCACTAAATTATTGTATGCAAACTCTACTGTTGGTAGAATTAGATCCCAATTTCCTATCTTCTCTCCTACTAAACACGTCAACAAGTTTCCCAAACTCCTTTTTACCACCTTTGTCTATCCATCTGTTTGTGGATGGAATGTTGAACTAAACTTTAGGTCTGTCTTCATCTTCTTCCATAGTGTCTTCCAAAAGTACAAATGAATCTTGTATCTCTATCTGAAATTATGCTCTTAGGTAATCCATGTAATCTCACAATCTCCTTGAAAAATAGGTCAGCAACATGCACTGCATCAATTGTCTTCTTACAAGGTATGAAATGTTCCATCTTTGAAAATATGTCCACCACTACAAATATAGAATCATGTCCTCTTTGTTTTCTTCAAAATCCTAATATGAAATCTATGCTTATGTCTTACCAAGGTCTCTCCGATACTGTCAAAGATTTGTACAACCCAACATTCTGACTACTCCCTTTTACAACTTGACAAACTTTGAAGCTCTGCACAAACTTCCTTACATCCTTACATATCTGAGGCCATAAATAATGTTCACTTACCAAAGCCATTGTCTTGTTAGTTCTAAAATGTCCTAACAATCCACCACTATGTTTCTCCTTGATCAAATTGTCTCTCATTGAACTCCTAGGTATACACAGTTGATTTCCTTTGAACAACATATCCCATTGAATGAAATAATCCAACCACTTACTTATATCTATCACAACAGGTTCCTTACATGCTTTCCATGGTTCTATAAAATCAAGATCTTCTTCATAATGTTGTGCTTCAACTCTTCTAAACCTAGTACCTCAACTCTCATCCCTGTCAGCAAATTCCTTCCTCTACTCAATGCATCTGTAACTTTGTTTAACTTCCCACTCCTATGCTTCAATACAAATGTGTAAGTCTGCATGAACTCTACCCATCTCATATGTCTTTGGTTCAACTTTCCTTGACTATTTAGATATTGTAAGGCTTGATGATCAGTGTACAATACAAATTCCTTAGGTAACTAATAATGTCACCACTTCTTCAAATCTTGAATTATGGCATAGAAATTGTGATCATAAATTGAATATCTTCTCCTTGCATCATTCAACTTATCACTGAAATATGCTACTGGTGTTCCTTCTTGACTTAACACTGCTCCTATTACATTTCCACTTAAATCGGAATCTACTTGAAATACCTTGTTGAAATCTGGTAATGCTAACACTGGTTGTTCTGTCACTTTCTATTTCAACAATTCAAAACTTTTAGTTGCTCCTAATGTCCACTTAAAATCCTTTCTATCACCTCTGATTGTCTCTATCATAGGTGTACATACTAAACTAAAATTTCTAATGAACTTCTGATAGAAACTAGCTAATCCATGAAATGATCTAGCTTATCCAATGTTCTCAGTTGTTGGCCACTTAATAATTGCTCTAACTTTCTCAGGGTCTATCTTCAATCCTTCTATAGAAATCACAAATCCCATGCATACCAATTCTTTCTTCATGAAACTACATTTTTTTATGTTTATCAACAATTTCTCTTCTCTCAACCTCTACAATACTTGTCTAAGGTATCACAAAGGTTGTTCTTTTGTCTTACTAAAGTTTAGAATATCATCTAAGTATACAATAACAAACTTACCCAAGAATTTCTTCAAAACCTCATTCATCAATCTCATGAAAGTAGTCAATGCATTTGTCAATCCAAAAGACATCACTAACCACTCATACAATCCTTCATTTGTCTTAAAAGTGGTCTTCCATTCATCTCCTTCTTTGATTCTAATCTGATTGTATCCACTCTTCAAGTCTATCTTTGTAAAATATTTTGCTCCACTCAAATAGTCCATAATGTCATCCATCCTAAGCAATGGAAATCTATACTTAACTATGATCTTCTTGATTGCTCTAGAGTCTATACACATGCTCCATTTTCCATCCTTCTTTGGTGCTAACATTGTAGGTACTACATAAGGGCTTAATATTTCTCTGATCAATCCTTTCCTCAACAATTCTTGTATAGGTCTATTCACTTTTGCATTCTCTTTTTTTGTCATCCGGTGTGCTACTTTGTTAGGAAAACTAGCTTTAGGTATAAGATCCATATGGTGACTGATACTCTGGATTGGTAGTAATCCTTCAAGTACATTATCTGATATGATGTCTTCATACTCTATCAGCAATTCAATTATCTCCTCTGGTTGTGATTCTTCATTCTCTATACTTAGGGTTCTGGGCTTCTAAGGAATCAAAGATAAACACATATTCTCATGTCTCAAACCATTCAGAAATATCCTTCCATCTACCAAATAGATTCTAGCATTGCCACACATTTCACTCTTAGGCTCATCTTCCAAAGGTACCAAGGTAATCTTCTTTCCATTAGATACTATAGTGTAAGTGTTCTTTCCCCCATCATGTAGAAGTTTTCTATCATACTGCCATGGTCTACCCAACAACATATGATATACATCCATCAACATAATACCACACAATACTTCATCATGATATGATCTAATATTAATTTTTACCAAACATTGTTCACTCACTAGTACCTTGTGTTCATCCTAAATCCATGCTATCTTGTAGGGCTTAGAGTGTTTCAATCTCTCCAGGTTCAGCTTTGTCACCATCTCATCTAAAACCAAGTTATCAGTACTACCACCATCTATTACAACCTTACAACATTTACCTCCTGATTTACATCTAGTCTAGAACAAATTTTTCCTTAGTGGTGGTTCCTCATTTATTTCTGCTTGAAATAGTGCTCTTCTCATGACTAATGATTCTCCTTTCTCTCGTATTCCAATTGATTTAGGTGATCCAAAAGGTTCTTCTTCTACAAAAATTGCTCTTTTGCTTCTCTCTATCTTCTTGCGTGTACTTCTTGATGACATTCAAATGCTCTGTGTCCTTCACCTCCACACTTAAAACAAGTTCCTCTGAATGTTCTCTTATCAAAACCTTTTTCAATTCTCAGATATCCTTCACTCTAGTAAGAATTATGATTCCCTTTGTGGTAGAAAGTTCTATCATCTCTCTGTTATGAATTGTTATCTCTATCCTCCTTGAATGGGCTATCTTGTTTGTTCTGCTTTGCATATCATTTGTCTCCTCCGCAATATGTTCTTCTTTTTTTAAAATTACCTCCTCTACCTCTCTGTCTTTATGAGAATGCTTCTTTTTCAACTTGTCTTCAACTTTCATGGCAGACTGGTATGTCTCTTCTATTGTTGTCATCCTTACCAAACTAAGTTCTTCTTGAATGTTCATTCTCAATCCATTTATGTATCTTGTAGCTTTCTCCTTTCTTTTTTCACTATGTCTAGTCCTTATGATCATCTTATGAAATTTTTCAGTATATTCCACATATTTTTCCTTTTACCTTAGGTTTTGCAATCTCTTCAACAATTCCAACTCATAGTCAATAGGTATAAACTAATTCTTCAAAAATTTTGCCATCATCCTATCCCATTTTGTAATCTTTTCTTTTCATCTTCTATTTCTATCCAACTAAACTTCTTTCCACTAGATAGCAACATGTCCTTTAAAATTAATCTTTGCAAATTTCACTTTCTCCAGATCTTCAATTTCTTAATATTCAAAGTATTCCTCCAAGTCATTTATCCAATCAATCAATTCCTCCAAATTCAAATTTCCAGTATAATTTGGTACTTCCACTCTAGGTCCCTTACCAATCTTAAAGTAGCTCTCAACATCTTTACTTGATCTCATTCTTCTTCTTCGTCTTCTTCTTCTTCTAGGGTTTCTTCATTTTGATCAGCAGATTGAAATTCTTCATCATCACTTTCAACTTCATGTCTAGGGTTTAGTCCTCTTCTTTTGTCTTCTTCAACAACATCCAATATAACTTTCATTATTTTCATCATCTCCATGATTTCATCCATTCTTCTAGCTATAGTGCCAATAGCAGGCATCCTTCTTGACAACATCTCTTCCAAGGATCTGATGCAACTACCTCAATTTGATGATCTAACTACAAGGTATCAACTACCTCACAATTGGCGATCTCTTGACAAAAACAAGTAGAATGCCCCAGGTTGGCAATTGGTTCACCACAAGATCTTTCAGAATCCCTTCACTTCCCAAAGGATTCAAAACTTTGCTCTGATACCACTTGATGCTGTCATAGTCAAAGGACTCACAAAATGAATTGTCAAGGCTGTGTAGCAAGAGTAAACACAATGGAAACAACACAATTATAGAATGCAATGGAAGGTTCAAATGCTTAATGTATCATATATTCAAATGTATATGTCAGCAACATGTGGGATGTAAATCAAGGGCTCACAGGCCTAAATCTTAGTTAAAACAAATATGGCTTTGAAACACTTTTCTGAAACAAAACATCTAAGCCAAGATATCTAAATCATATCATCGAACTACTTCCTTCCTAATACATCCTAGAGATCTCTCTCTCTGTATATATATATATATATATATATATATATATATCATCTCCAATGAAGACATGTAACATCTAGAAACAAATAGGTTGGCCTTAAACATCTGGTAATGCTCTGCAAATAAATGAAACTTGGTGCAGACCTCAAGGAAGGTCTATCTAATCCTTATGTGCCTTGTATGATGTTCCATTTAGCTTTGCAAGTCATGAAAGTGCTCCACAAACCTTCTCCTTCAACTGGTTGTCTGAATGCTCTGCTCTGTAAAATAACTTTTAACAGATAATTCCAAATGATCTAAATTTTAGATATGGTGTAGATGATATTGTCTAGATACTAAGTTCTGCTTCGCGAGCTGTGAAATGAAAATGTAGCAAAATGCAGTACAAAATATTGAAACTACTACTAATTGAACTGAACTGAACTGAATTGAAATGAAAGAAAACAAAAGAATGGAAATGTTTTTGGTTGATGCAAGATTGCTCTGCAACCTGGGATGCTCTTGTATCAATGGTACTTATCATTATTTGTTTGTTTTCATCATACGCCAAGTAGGTAGGATCACTGAAGAAGGTAAACAATAAAATGAGAGAGGAGACAAAGTACCTTAGGAACACCACATAGGAAGATCCCCCAAAAACACCCTCCACAATGCTATGCCCCAAAGGTATGACACACAACAATAAAATAGAGGAGAGGAAAGGTATAATAATGATGAAACAAATAGAAGAATGGTCACAACAGAGGTGGTCTCCTTGTATCCTTGACCTTACAAGAGTATCAAGGGTCATCCAAAGAGACCTAAACAACACATATCACAACACGAGGGAACATTGTACAACTCTAGAAACACATATATCTAAGAGGAGGCCACCCTTGAGAGAAACTAGAATAGGTGATACAATGGGTGTGGCTTAAGGAGGGACAAATACTTACCTGATTTAATGTGGTATTTCTTGGTAGATAATCCATGTCTATCATCGCAAGATCTATTGCATGTAGTGTTGGTCTTATTGACATTGTATTAACATTAAGTTTAGGGAAATGAGAGGCTTTGGTGGGATTTAAAGAATGGTATCCAATACTGGCCATGTAATTAATTCCAACAACCTGTAAAGGTACTATGATTCCTTGTTGATTTACAACACAACTATTACCTACATCAATTTTTGTAAAAAATATGAAATCCACAACCATAGAGAGAGTCCATCTCTTTAGAAGATGGTGAGTCCTCATAGGTCTCATAATCTATAGTATAAGTAAGAGTATTCTCTTTGTTTTCTGCCAAGGAGACTTTTAGTTTCTTAGGCGTTTCCAAAGATTTCTTGGATGAGATCGATGTGACTTTTGATGTATCAAGATTAGTGTTATTAAGTTTATATTCCCATGTAAAGGAAGGAGTAAAATCTAATGAACCCCAATCATCGCCAAAAGGTGCATTCGATAGTTTAGAGTCTTGCACAACATTATCTATGGCAAGAGGTATTAATGAATTGACTCATAAGTTGTTTAGACTTTTATGATTATTAACTTGTTTTAGCTTTTCAATATGTAAACAACTATCTGGTTTAGGATCAGCTTCGATTGTATGAAGTTTATTTTTGTAAATAAATTTTATTGATCGATGAAGGGTAGAGGGAATTGCCCCCACGACATTGATCAATGGTCTACTACCAAGAATCATATTATATGAAAGCAAATTAAGCATGACATGAAAAAGGGTCTAGATAGAGTCATGGGTCCAACCTTGACGGGTAAAGTTATTATACCCATGAATTGTCTCCCAACATTATAAAACCCACAAATGCTAATTCTATTCGATTTGATTAAAGATTTGTCAATCTTGATTCTATGTACCAATTCAATGCCACAAACATTAAGAGCCGATCCATTGTCAATCATAACTCGCTTTATCAATTTCCTACCTACCGTGACAAAGATTATAAGTGGATCATATTGGTTTTGAACTTTAGTTGATGGCAATTCATGTTGTTGAAACATAATATCCATTTTTGTTGCATGCATACATTCCAACAGAGCTACCACATCATTCAGCTTAACAACAGATGGTACAATCACCTTTTGTAAAGATCCTTGGAAAATTTCAAGATATGTAGGTGATGTTTCTATTAAATCCCAAAGAGTGATCTTAGCAGGAGTAACATGAAGCTGCTCAACAAGATCATAATATTGACCACCTTTATGAGTAAGGCGAGGTGGTTGAGGGAGCATAGGTTGAGAAGATGGAAGAGAGACAGGCACATGTGGTGCTTACTTACTTTTCTTGTTATTACAGGTGATGTAGGTGTGAGAAATCATGGGATGTTGTGGCACATATGACACATTTTGAACACCTTGACTTCTTTGAGTGATTTGTCTTGCATAATTCAAAATGTTACCCAGGACTCGAGGTGGTTTTGGATCACCTTGAATCATAATCATCAGTCTTAAGAGAGAAGGTGCATTAGGTGCCCCTTGCACAATCATCTTGGGAATATTAATATACTTATCATTATCCCCTTAGTGGGTCGAATAAGTCTATTAATGAAGATTGAATCAAGATTGTTTTCCTCTTAATTATACTCAACATTTATCCTTGAAGGATTTAATGTGAGAGACCTTTTCTCATCCACCATTGCTTCTACTTTTGAAAGGACAACATTGGGGATAAGGGAAGGTACACTGTTGTTAAGGAGGTTGGTGATG
Organism: Cunninghamia lanceolata; assembly: GCA_027924645.1. Lineage (NCBI taxonomy): Eukaryota > Viridiplantae > Streptophyta > Pinopsida > Cupressales > Cupressaceae > Cunninghamia > Cunninghamia lanceolata. Next base: position 10,675,239 of record BSBN01000241.1, on the reverse strand, counting down.
ATCATATTATTAGTGATGTATAAGGGGCTTGAATTTGCAACCAAAATAGAGCTATCCATTGTCTTTAGTTCCTTAGAGATTTCCAAGGTACTTGAACATTCAATCAAAGGTGGAAGATCCAATGGATTATCTTGAGGAACTTCATGTACCATGTGATTATTAGATGAATAGTCATTATCTACCCATGGAGGATCCTTCTTGAGAGGGGACCCTTTATCCACTAATGCTTTATTTTCCAAGGAGAGAGCATTTAAATGAATGGAGGGTAGGGTGATGTTAAGGAATGTGTTAATGATTTCATCCTCTTGTGTCAAGATGGCCTCACAGGAGGGAACTACTTTGATAGAGTGATTATAGGGTGAAATAGGAAAAGCTATGTCACCATCACATGTATTAGTGACTAGATGCATAGAAGAAGTGCCATCACAATTATCTTTTTCATTACTATTCATGGAGATGAATTCGGTTAACTTTTCTAATATTGTAAGTTGCTCACTCATGAGGGTTAGGAATCTATGAAAATCAAGATCTTTGATATATGCATGCAAAGATGCCAAAGAGAAATGACTTAAAGGTACCATAATTAAATGTCTTGTATCAACAATATACAATAGGTTCTATTCATTTATCAAATATCACCGATATGAGAGACTTTTGTACAAAAATACTAGTTTGAGGAAATCAAGTTCTTTGAAAAAAACAAAAACACACTAGTGTCACTACAAATGAAGTGAATTTAATGTTAAAGTGTTGCACAAAAGGTGATATTGGTAATTTTTTTGATTTATTGCAAAATATGTGAAAAGGATGCTTATTTTCTTATGCTGAAATACACATTGTGTATTAAAAAATATGCAATTTTTCAAACAACAATATGACGTGATGCTAAATTTCTAAATGACCAATGAAAATATGCTTGAAAATGTACGTAAGATCTGAATTTATGGATATTTATGACAAATATAATGAAACAATACAAGTCTATACTTGTTTATGAACCTAACATGCCTAGTTTTTTCACTTTTTCAATGTAAAATGCACAAAAGATGTTATGACACAAAGATGGTGATAAGGGAAATCAGCCTAAAACCCTTTAATCAATCCAATAATGCAGCAAAGTTTTTCACAACACACCAATATTCAAACACTAGGTGGAAGATTAGCCAAATGTACTAAAAATGCAAGGATTTTTGAAACCCTAATAATGAAATTAAGCTATGAAACTATGAAAAATGAAGAATGAATGGAATCTAATCAGGTATAATGTGTAAAATAGCTCAGATCTGATGTAAAATTGATGTCAAAGTCTTACAACACTTAATGCACAATGAAAAGGATGAATGTAGTTGTTTTTGTTGAAATACACAATGTGTAAATGTAAAATTTGAAATCTAAGTGCAAAAACACACAATGATGCAACACCTGTTGGAATTAGTCAGGACAACTGAGAGGGGGGAGAATTAGTTGTCCCTAAACTTTAACCTTTTCTACACTTTTAATCTTATTTCTTAATTTTAAAAAAAATTAATGATGTAAACATTTAAGCATGAATCAACACATAAGCAGAAACAACATGAACATGAAAACACCAGAATTTTTGATGTGGAAAACCTAGTTAAGGGAAAAACCACAGTGGGGGTTAACCCTCAAAAATGCGTACCCTATTAAAAGTACTTAAGAAAATAGAAGGCACATGCCTTCAGGCGCACTGCCTATAAGAAATTATGATTTACACAAAAGTAATGAACTAAGAAATAGTATCTACATTCATGCCTGATTCAGTCCCTTTGAAGGCTCACAAAAAATTATGAATCTTCATTCTATACTCCTTTTGCTCCTCTTCTTCTCTGCTATGCTTTTAGATCCTTTCTTCAGATTTAATTCATTTTGTACAAGGATGATTTTCCACAACTCTTCAACAACTATTTATACACTTTGTCAACCTTGGAATGATCAACAAGGTCAGCTAAACTTAACGTGGATCTTTACACTGTCGACCAAACATAGCTAAGACTTGAAACTTCCTCTATTAACATGCCATGCTTCATAAAATGCTCTTTAGATCATCTGCAACATGCTAGGAATATCTGGTCAGCCAAGACTGGGAATAACATCAACCTCAAAGAAGAAATCTTCAACAACAAGCTCAAACTTCAATGCGGACCTCTAACATAGTAGCCACTCAATCCAGAGACCTCCACAAGAACATTGAATTCACCAATAACATCCACTCTAAGCCAAATTACCAGAATCATTTGTATCTTCCTCTGGAACCTTAAGACCACTGTTTGCCATGACCATCAAACTAGAAAGATAGCTTGCGGACCTCCAAACCATGAACCACTAGAGGTGCTGATACATACTGACTTCCCAAACATGCCTTCAGATTTGTAGACCATAATATTTTGCTGTGGAGCAATTCAGACCAACTTACTAGCACTCTGTCTCTTCTAAATACTACAAAATCTAGATCTACTCAGATGGTGATAACTTGTTTAAATCTTCATGCGGACTTCTCAATTCTTAACTAATGCAACCTCTGACAATCCTCTACACAGCCATATGGTCCACATACATTGGTTGTCATTAATTTTCTTAATATCCTCAACAATCTGGTCTTCTATACAGACAACAAAATAGGATACGGTTGTCACCAATGGCAACAAGGATATGTTGACATCAATGACAACACCACTTAGGTACATATTTGCAACAATCAATACCAAGCATGTTAAGGTAGGAAGAAAACACACAAGGGAACACTGACTTTTGTAAAGCCCATGCCCCCCGGAGGTGACATGTACTTTACAATCATCAAATATTCCCACAAACACATCCCTGCAAGAAACATGTCAGTGTCTACAACATCATGATAAACAACAACATTAATGCATATGATTATCCACACAAAGAGCCAAGGTTATATAATGAATTTGGAGTTCGAGGATAACTGTGGGGCTATATCATGAACCTCTCCGAATCAAGTACCACCAAGGCTAGATCCAAAGGCAAACAAAGGTGCATAGAGAAGCAGTATTGTTAAGGTCTGTAAATGCGACAGAAACATCAACAAATTCACTACGTGGAAAGCACAAGTGCTTCCACTAGCCAAGCATCAGAGAAGATATACAACCCCATTGTCATATTAGGAACTAAGTCCATTTTTTGATTGCTCTCAAAAGGGACACTAGGCCCGTATCAGTATAAATGCTTGTCGTCTTCCACCCGCTAGGTGGAAACACTAGAGGAAGGGAAACAATAAATAAGAGAGGAGAAACAAGTATCTTAGGGATAGTCACGTAGGAGGGTGCCCCCATGTCACCAACCATGAAGCTATGTCCACAAGACACAACACACAACAATGAAATTAGAGAGAGGCAATATATAGAAGAATGATGATACAAATAGGTCACAACAGAGGCGGTCTCCTGGTATCCCGAACCTTACGGGAGAATCCGAGGTCATCCCCGGAGGCCTAAACAACACATAACACATCACAGGGGAAGCACATCATGAGAGAGATAAGGGGTTAGAGATACTCACCTGTAGGTCTTTCTATTATATGTTGGAGCTCATGAACCTCTTGGAGAGGTATTCGATCATGTTTGATGCAAATTTTGAGTGGTTCTTATGAAAGTCTTATTTGTTATCATATGATGCTTGTTCTTTAAATCCCTGTTTAAATGCAACTTTTTGTTGCTTATGAGGGGGGGAACCACTATTATTTCTGACTATTGATTGTCATTTTGCTCTTTTCAAATTTTTAGCGAGTTTTCATTGTTGAATCTTTCTAGGATAGTAACGAGAGTCATCCTGTACCATCTTACTCATCTGAATCGGTCATTGTTCTTGCTTTTCTGATGCATTTTGATTATCTTCCAATCCATATAAGGATAACGGAGGAGGAATCTCAACATAAATTCCATTTCTTCATGGACGAGGTGGATTATCCACTTGTTTCTTCTCAACTTCAATCATACCGACGATACTATAGTCCAAGTAATAATTCTCGTCTACTTCCATTAAACCTTGTTCCACCATATTATTTTCAATATACTTAGGAAAAGGATTAGTGAAGATTTGTAAATTATGATTCAGTGGAGCAACTGACTTATTTCCATTATCATTCACACGTGATACCTGGATGACATTTGAATCAATAAGGTCCTGTATCTCATGTTTAAGACCCATACATAATTCAATGTCATGTCCTTACGTCCAATGATAATGGCAAAAGGCATTAGCATCAAAGTAAGGTCCTTATTTACTAGTGATCAGGGGAAGCTTCAGAATGTTATTACTCACAACTTGATTCATTATAGAATGATAGGACTTAGATATTGGAGTAAACTTTCTTGGTTGATACGATGGTTTCTTTGGATTAATTATAGTAGACATATTTGTATTTGGTCCATTGATCTTGATGAAACTCCTAGTATTGTTCCTCTTAAAATTGTTTTGTGATGATCCACCCATGGATTGACCAACTTGAGCCGATGAGTTTTGGTTTTCATACTAACTAGACAAAAGTTGATAATCACGAAGGGCGGTGCATAAATGTTTAAAGGAGTTGTACTTCATCAAGAGGATCTTATTATGAATATTAGGTTGTAGATTTGTAATAAATATATTTTGAACATCCCCATCTTTCATCTCATATTGAATCTACTCATAAAGGCCTTGATACCGACTAATGAATTCAATCAACTTTTCTCTCAGACCTTGTTTGCATTAAAGCAAGTTAATAAGAGTGACTTAGGGTCTAATATCTGCTTGAAAATGTTGTAAAAATTGATCAATCAATTGCAAAAAGGAGTGAATTGAATTCAAAGGTAAAGAGAAAAACCATTCTAAAGTGGTATCTTTGAGGGATCACAGGAAGAGTTTTGCCAACAAATCCTCTTCAAAATAGAAGTCACTACACATAGATGTGAATGCTGCCACCTGGATATTAGGATCTCTTTTTCCACCATATTTTTCAAAGTGAGGAGTCTCAACCCTCTTAGGCATAGGGGTTCTCAAGATTGCATAGGATAATAGATTACGGGCATGATATGTTGGTAGACTAGGCTATGAAGAGTTTGTCAAATTTGTTATCTTTTGTTGCAAAGTAGTCATGCTCTGTAAAAGTTGGTTTAAAATGACATCATTTGGAGATGTGGTTTATTGTGAGGAATTGGAACCAAAGTGAGGAGGTGAATGAGCTTGAGATACAATGGGCAGAAGCTGGAAATATGTTAATGGTTGTTGGCTATAATGATAGGTAGAAGATGGTTGCAAATATGTAATAGGTAGCTGGAAATGAGTGGAATAGTTAGGAGGTTAAGAACCATTATTCATAGAAGATGTCCCTTTAGGAACCAAATTTTGATAATTAAATCCCACAACTTTGTAATTAGTGCCATTAGATACTCCAATACCAATGGTAGCATTACTAGAAGCGTTCACATTAGTTGTTAAGATCGTTGATGTAAAAGTGGATATTCCTGTAGTCGGTATAGGTGTCGAAACTTGTGTATGAGATGGTGATAGAGTGTTGTTTATCACTTGTACACATTTGATCACTGGCATAATGTTGGTTTGTACAATATGTGCTAGACTATGAATTGCATTAACACAATCTTGTCCCTCTTTTATCAATTCTCTTATGTTATGAATTGTAGGGACTACTTTTTTAGTTATTCTCTCATTTTCCACAATTGATTGAAATTGGGATAACTCTTTATCCATTTTTTATATTTGCTCATCTGATACATATCCTATTGCTTCAATAGTATCATCAACATCATAAAAAGTTTGTTCTTCCATTGTACTTGTATTAGGTGCAATGTCTTGTAACATTTGGGTTTCCCCTTTTGTAAAGAAATTGTTCAAAGTACCAACTTCTTCAAGAGCAGTAGATCCCATGTGTCTTATTATTCGTCTTAAAGGGATATTTTACTTAGGGCAGTGAGTTATTAGACTCATGCAGCAATGTGCCCAAGTTTTAGGCTTAGGATATGTTGTAAATGCTTGATTTTTTGATATGTTTTCAATGCTATCGAATGAAACAAAGGGTGTTGTAAGGATTTCAGTCAAGGGCAGAAATTTATATGTCTGATATTAGTCCAAAAAATAAAAAAGATCACTCAAAACACACTCTTGAAGCGATTTCAAGTTGATGCCAAGTCAAAATATAGTGAAATATGTCAAAATAGGCACTTTTTTCACCAAAACTCAATGCAAGAGAGCATAACAAAGGGTGTTGTGAGGAAAGTGATGATGAAAATAAAATAAAATAAGTAATAACAGCTACTTAGTGCCAAAATACCTAACACAACATGCTTTTAGTGGCATTTAAGCTCAGACCCTAGTGAAAATATAGCAAAAATAGGCTATTTTTCACAGTTTTTCAACTCCAGGACCTAGCAAAAGGAGTGTTGTAAGGAATTTTAGGAGGTATAGAAAATAATATTAATAATATCAGTCATTGTAATCAATAAAATTGATCACAACACAATTGGAGTGCAAACTAGGTCAAACCCTAGGGCAAAAATAGTCAAATTGTGTAGTTTTTCACCAAATTTTCACTACAAGAGCCCGTTAAAAGGGTGTTGTGAAGATTTTTATGATGGGAAGAAAATTATTACCCTGATAATAGAAAAATAATTCCAAAATACATTTCACAACACACCTATGGTGCAAGTTTATAAAGTCGATAAGGCCAAATTTAGTGAAAATCGTTGTTTTCGAAGCCCTAGGTTTGAGATCTTGGGACAAAGTTCTATGCGAATATTTTAAAGTCTGATTTTTGATGGAAATTAAATACTCTCAGATTTGAAAATAATTTTCAAGCTTGAACATGCAAAATGCCCATGCAAATTTAATGAAAATGCATCAAAATTGCTAGTTTTTGTTGAAATTTTCTATGCAAAATTGCAAATATTTTTAATTTAAATGTAAATTCACACTAAAATACAAGACTACAGCCAAATGATAACATGACAAATTACAATATGAAAGGAGAGATTTTGGACAAACTGTCAACATTTATATGGGATTATGTTGATATATATATATATATATATTTGGTTATTTATATAATCTATTTATACTAAGGTATGTCATAGTATTTTAAAGGTAATATTGAATAGATAACTGTCAAAGTATTTAAGCCATGTTCCCTAGCATTTGATGGGTAAATTTGAATGGATAACCTTACAAGGGATAAAAGTGCATGTCATGCATTGTTGTAGCACTTGATTTGACATGTTTTATGTGTGAACTGACTCCCACCCAACAGCCATCAGCCACTTGCTACTTCTAATCATGCCACAACCTTTCCAATAACTTATGCACAAATTCTTTCTTGAATGGTTTCAAATTGTGATTAATTTTCCATCACCACAACCTTGATAAAAACTTATGCACAAAATTCTATAAAGAAGAATTTATGCACAAATTCTCTCTGGAATGATTTCAAATTTTGATATATATTTTTAGATTATATTGTGTGGATGAAATTTTACAAACCCATTTTACTTGCACATACAATCATATAAGGTGCAGGTTTATTTCAAACACAAAACTATACATCATGCCATAAAAAATGTTTGATAGAAAATGCATGCCAAGGTGAAGATGGCATACCTAGTTCAAGGTGACGAGATTGTTGCAAAAGGTGGCGGGGACATCCTTCGCGTGAAAAGATTTCAAACCCTAGGTCACTGTAGTTGTCAAAAAGCGGCCACCGTGAAATGTGGCAATTTCATTTTTTTGTTTTTAATAGCATGATTTCGGGTGAAACAATCTTGCCCATAGATTGACTCGCCTGAAAATAGCTTGCCACATATGTGCCATGCAGCGGCTGTGTATTCAGGTGAAACTATCTCGCCCCCAAATTGACTCGCCCAAAAATGACTCGCTCTAAATTGTTTTGTTGGCCCAAAGTGTGACACAGCTTTGTGTTTTTACCTGTAAAATATAATATATATGTGAAAGGAAGAAAGGTACACAAAAATTCTTCCTACACTAATCTTAGAGGAGAGTTACATGTAAATTTAATGATCTTTACAATTACCAGAAAGAAAAACACATAAACATATAAATATTATACCACAACATGGGAGTATATGTGGGGGAAACCATTTTGGGAGAAAAACCCCACACTTCAAAACATGAACCAATTGTATAATTAAAAACAAATGTTACAATTCAATGTCATAGACATCCCCTTATAGGATTATCACCAACATACAATTCTAGAGTAATTCCAACAACACAACAATACCTGCAAATCAACTATATCTACCCTATCCCAAGCACTCAATTTATAGGAAAACATCAAAACACAAGCCAAGATTGGTTTCCAAAACCATGTACTAAATCCATGGGCCCAAGACTGGAACCTAAAATGGCACAAACTCCAACATTTAAGTTCCCTATAGTCTTCTAAGCTATTTTTTGAAGATGTTACAACTATCATAGTTTGTCATAGAATCTATCATATATAACTCCTTGATTTGGGTGCTCATTTTGATATATTCAAACCCATTCAAAGATACCTTATAATCCAATAGATTTTTAGGAGCTTCTAGATGGCATTTGCATGGTTAAAACTAGGAAATGTCAAAAAACTATTTTTTTGATATTTCCTACATTTTAGTAATCTACATTTTTGGAGGCCTTCAGAGCGTTTCTAGCCCTTAAATTTCTCTAGATAAGCATGTTTCCCTAGAATTCTAAACCTATTAGAGACTCTAATTAGATATTTTGGAGTTTTTTTGAATGCATCCAAGAACTTAATTTTTAATAAGCGGGCTAGGAGATATGACACCACCAAGTTGGGTACTGAAAATAAATATTTTCCTAGTTTTCAATTAATTAATAGATCAAAAATTTAGGATGCAAGTTTGGAAAACATTTCCCAAGAATAAGATGAAATGAGAATAGGAAAGGCATAACAAATGTGGCATAAAAAGGGACCAAAGTGTAAGGACACGCAAAGTAAATGGATGAATAAGCAAGGAAGATCACAACATACATGTTGCAAAAGAAAACAAACAAAAGTAGAAATAATACTAAACACAATGAAAAAGTGAGGTGTGATCAACACAATACATATTCAAAGTCACTTGTGTCAACATGCACTGCTAAAGTTGTCTTTGTGTCATCCACATGCTAACTAGGAACATGGAAACATAAACATAAAGCAAAGAAAGAAAAGAAAGAACATCAAATGTGGCCAATAGTAAGAAGGATGGTGAGGATATTTAACCATTGAAGTCATCCCACACCATGTGTTTCTATAATATGGTGTACTATGATCAACATCAAGAATCCAAGGATTATCATCATGCAAGTCAATATGATTATCCACAATGCATCGTATTTGTATCCATAAGATCTTAAATTTTAGTTTTCAGTTTTATGCATGTATTTGTAGGATGTCCATGTGTACAATTTGATAAGAACAAAAATATTTATCCCTATGGGGTGAAAGGTTAGGCATATCCATTAGCTTAACTAGAGGTAAAGTAACACTTGATTGCAATCTAAAAGTTATTCTAGTAAATCATGTGTAATCTCTTATAATGTAGTGAATTTTCTAAATTTATTTAGTTTGATTTGTAAATTATAATCTCCATTAGGTACATCATTATTTTCCTCGTTGTACAAATATGATAATGATGATAACTCATGAACATAAGGGGAAGTGCTAGAAACACACTATCATATGAAAGATGATCTTCCAATAAAGAACACTCACATATACATACAATAGTACATGAACCTAAAAATGAATGGTCAAGATTATAATACACTTGGATTTTATATTTAGCACAAGAAAAAAAAATTAATATGAATATGAAACCCTAAAGGCTAACAAGGGTGAGTAGGGTAGGTGAAAACAATATAAAACAATAAGTCACAAAACCCTAAAGGAAAGATAAATCTATGGAGTACAAGTAAAAAGATGTTTGAGACCATAATGAGTAATGAAAATATGACAATGCAATAAAAAAATAGATCTAAAAACCCTAATGAAGGAAGGCCTAAGCTTGGGAGTGTAAGATAAGTCAAGTTCACCAAATGTAAAGGGGAAAATGTCTCTATATTATTTTATCTTGGCTAATAAAATAATGTATTCAATTAACACATGAATTAACCTAGATAAAAGAGTGATTGAAATTACTAAAAATAAGTGCTAAAATTAAACAAATTCAATTTGATACTTAGCTTGATAACAATGCCGGAAATGTATTGTACTAGGTGATAAAAACCAGTTCACCAATGCTCTAGATTTTTAGGGATAACTTAGATGAAAAAATCTATGATTTTGCAAATTGACTATTTTCCCCTCAAGTTCACTGATGCAAGTATGGACATGGTTTCCATAAGTGTAGACCTAAAATTGTATGTGAACTTGAACCAATACTCATAGATTTGAATTAGTAGAATGTAGAGTAATGCAATTTTCTCACCTTGGTTTGATGTCTAAATGCTTGTAAGGATGGGCAATGTTCATAAACACCTTTGGGGAACCTACTTCATTATGAGGATCATGTCCTATTTAGTTAGACCCTTAGAAAACTAGATTAATAGATTTGAGCAAAAAGATCAAGGATAATATTTAAACATGCAACAAGCTTAGGATGAAGTGCTCTGATGTGATGCTCTATGTGCTAAATTCTTTTTTGTCTTTAGGTGAATCAAACTATAGATGTGCTTTACTAATTCCTAGGTAATTTCCAAATAAATTATTGAATGTCCTCAAATACAACAACTAAGCACACAAATTAGCAAATCCTATAATTTTCTAAGTCAACTCACAATGGCTAGTGATGTGGTAAGCAACTAATAAATTTAAAGTTTAAATTTTTAAAGTTTCAGGTTGAGATCCATAACTGTGCAAGTGACTTGGGTCAAGTTGGAATCTAAGATCTAATCTAGGGCAATGAAAAATAAGTCTAGGGATCAAGAATGAAAATCTAATGATCATTGATAAAGGGGATCAAGATGTAGACGTAATGAGTTGATTTCACAGAAGATTATACCAATTGAAAGCTAGTTATTATAGTTAGAACACTCTAGTTAAAGTGAACCCAAAATTATAAGTTACAAAACCTCAGGCCCTGTGTAAGATTGTGGATTTTGTATAAATCTCATTGTTTGAATATTTTCACCTAGAAAGTTAATACTGCAATGATGTCCTGTAACATATCATCCCAGCCCCAATGGATATGTATAAAGTAGGTAAAATTTCCTTTAAATTGTGATATAAGATTTGTCGATATCTGCAGCTATCTCTTGATTAACAGTTTATATGTTCAACCACAGTCTAATTTAATGCACAGGATGCCGATAGTGTACATATTTAGGGGGAGAGTATTAAGGCAGGGCCAGAAGTCTTGGCTAGATTAGACACAGCCTAATTTAATGCGCAGTGGACTTCCTCAAATTTCCTCTCATTGCTACTGATTAGATTTAGCAGTTTCTTTGAAACATGATTCCATGGAATATTTCATCAGCTAAGGGACATTTTTTTATAATTACAATATGACCCTGCCAGACATTATAACTTCTGCTACATATTAATATGTCCAAGAATATTGGCCTCTGGAAGCAAATGGGAAATAGATTGAATGATAGGATCCTTGTCTCCCACCATCAAAATATTGTCAATGGCCTTCCCAGAATATTGTGGTGAATTTAACCTTTAATCCCTAGTATTGAATTGTCTTTTTAAGGCACTGCAAATCAGTCAGGATAGCTTAGAAACGGGAAACAGAAACGGTGGTAACGGAAAACAGAAAATGTGAATCCTTGGTGAAGAAAAGGTACCGATTTATTTAAGTCTCTAAGAAGTTTTTAAAAATTAAATAACTTACCAAAATGTCAAAAGGAAAACATAAAAAATAGAAATAGATTCTTTGGCAATGGACAAAAACGTAATGCAAGCTTAGAAACGACCATTCATGAGGAAATGGCGTTTTGCCCATTAAAATGAGAAACAAAGCCTAAGTGTTGCATTTCTAGTAACACAATTTTAAATTATAATAAAGTATGTGATATGATTTTGGAATTCAGATGCCTAGTTTAGATTTATAATCTTATGTCCACCCATATTTCATGACTAGAGTTTAAAAGAATCCATCTTTCTTCATTTGGCACTCATTCACATAGGTAAAACAGCGTTAAGTGCTCATAGATATAAAGTTAATTTCTTCATTTGGCACTCATTCATATAGGTAAAACAACATCAAGTGCTCATAGATATAAAGCACAAGATTTGTTGGAACCTCATCCATCCTATTAATATTTTAGTTCAAACACTAACTTAAATAGACTTGAAATATGGAAGAAACTCTATAGTCATTTTATAGAAGGGTTACAAGAAGATAGAAGGGTTCATATTCCATAGTAGCTTGACTTTCTTGTTGATGGGTCAAATGACATACATAGGACTCCCCAACTCAGTAAATGAAAACCAACTCCTCTTTTGAAAGGAGGCAAAAGAGTCTCCTCAAGCTATCAAGATCAATGTGTCTAGGCTATGCTCGTATAGCTTCAGAGGCCTGATGTCTAGCTATTTAATAAGGAGCCTATGGTGAAGGATGATTGTTTAATGCTTTAGAGTTGGTTGCACACAAAATTGTTTGGTTTCTATTTACAAGACATAGCTACACACATACAAATTAATGTCTTGGATCTTGACTACATATCTTATCATAGAAAATACATTCTCTAACAACAAGATATGCAATGGACGTCTAACAAAACTAACCAAAATCCTTAACTATCCCTAATCTAGCCTAATCTAGTTACCAGCAAGAAAAAAAGATTAACCGGAAAGAGAAAAAGAAACTGAAAGGGGAAAAATAGGGAAAGAGAAAGGAGTCTGCCATCCAAAAATAACAAGAGAAAAGCTTCCTTGCAAACTCAAGAGAAACCACTTGTGCACCGTTAGTCCTAACTCAATGTGAAAACAAGAGTGATGCAATCATCTAAGGAAAGTAAATCAGACAAATAATTATATTTTAAACTGAAAGAGACAATAGGAAACAACCATGTTTCATGGGCAGGCCATAACAAGTAAACTTATAGAGTCATATCCAACTATGAGTTAATGTTCAGAAATATGTTTACAAGTTAAGTTCATAAAAGGTACAATTGCTGCATTTACAAACAAGAAGACTTGAGAATGAAAGATAGGAAGGCTCCCTCTAAATTACTTGGAGGACTATTTCCATGTTTTCTCTAGCAACTTCCAGCTAGACAAATACAAGGAACAACCTATATTTAGAAATAGAGACCCCATAGATACAAGATACATGATTACATGAATGTCATAAATTACATGTCCCCTAACTTTGGCCGTCAGTTTATCGTTTTCGTGGTTTGGCCATTTTTTTTCTATTTCGTGGTCACCATTGCCAAAGCACCAGGTCGTGGCCCTTCGCCCATGAAGGAATAATCATGTCCAAACTCGTGTGTAGAATATATTAAGCGAAAGCCATAACTTTGTTAAAGAGCCATGTGACATTCGCACTTGGGAGGTTTTTAAAACTTGTCAATATATTATATCATTAACTTCATTACCTTACTTTAGTATTTATAAATAATTTATTTTAATTTAAATTTATATAACAATTTTCATTATATATTTTCATAAATAAATAAATATAAATGTATACATGTTAATAATTTTATTATATATATTAAATAATTTAATTTATTAGTAATTACTAGTTAATATATTATAAACAATAAGATTTACTAAGAAATTGGTACCATGAAGGGGGTTTATTGTGGGAAGAAAGCTAGATGGGCAGAATGAGAAGAGGCCACCCCCCAGCCACGCAGACAACCATATGGGATGACACCCATGTAGGAAATAGAAGCGAAGTAACAAGGGGTGTGCGTCCACTTCTATATATTAATATATATTATTTATAGTATAATAATTAAGTATATTGAATATTACTATAAATTATTTTAAAGATTGATTTTAATTTATTGATATTTAATTTATCTATTGTAATTAACTTTGACATTGTTTAATATCAAAACTATATTATTATGTATATTTTAATATTATTTAGTATATAGTTAACTGTTGTACATGGATATAATATGAATTGTAATTAATTATAATATTATACTTGTTAAAAAGCTCGCAATGTGTGAACAAGCAGGCTACGATGCTGTGATGGAGCGGAAGAAAGGAGGCCGTGTTCGGGTGTTGGAGAGCAAGTGGTTTTGGGATTGCTGGGGCGAAAGGCTGCGTCGAGAGGTAAGGGCACTCAAAAGAAGACTAACTCTACCAAAGGAGACAAGAGCTACTAGAATCTCGATCTTCCTAGAGCTATTCCAGTCTCTCCTCAAGCCGCCATTCCCTAATCTTTGGCTCCTCTCTTCATTGAGGGTTGCCATAATAGGCAAAATCCCTTCCATACCTGCTCTGACTTTTGCAAATCTCAGGTTTTAGCAGAAAACCCTAAGTTGCCTCCAAACCCACCCAAGTTGGATCGACCTAATGTTGTTGTGGCCAGCATACATGTATGCTCTTTGGGGGATTCTAAAGTTCAGTTGGCGAAAGACCCTGTGGACTTTCACATTTTGGATCCAAGCATTGAGAATGTCATGGCTGACATGGGGAATAGATCCCTTCTAGTGTGCTACCTGTGCAAGCGACCTTCTGTGGAGCAGCTTGCCGACTAGATGGAGGTCACTTGGAGAAACCTTTCCCTTCCTGACATTGATGTTCTTGATTTTGGTTCGCTTCTATGGAGGATTACAATTTTGTGAGAATGAATGACCCTTGGTTTTTCTGCCAGTCGAGCCTGTTCATTTCTCCATGGTCCCCTTTCTTTGATCTTGTTGCTGTAAAGATTACTTCAATTCCAATCTGGATCAGATTGTACAACCTTTCGTTGATTATGCGTGTGTTGGAGCTCATCAAGAACATGATTGAGTAGATTGGTTCTTTTGTGAAGTTAGACTAAGCTTCAGTTGCTCCCCATTGTAGATATTATAGGGTTTGTGCTATCATTGATATCTCTAAGCCAGTGCATCATTCAATCTTGATCCACTCTTCTCATGGCTTGTGGACCCAATACCTTAATTACAAAGCTCTCCCCATTCAGATGCTTTTACTACAACAAGTTAGGCCACAAGATTGGGGCATGTTCTTCTCCCAGGGCTGTAACTTCTAGGAGATTCAGTCTCAAAAGATGGCTCAAGAAGCCTGGTACTCCAGATGCTGATTTCCTTTGGCAAAATCACATAAAATTTATGGCGCAACTTAAGAGGAACTTGGGCCTCCTCCTGAGGCCTCCAATACTTTGGTATAGGCTTCCTCTATACCCATTGTTGCTCCCTGCGAGCATCCCTCTCAGCTCCTTGTTGCTTCTTCAGTCCAACCTACTGAGGTGGTTGGTAAGGGTTATGACTCCGAGGGATCCTACCCCTCACTAGTAGAAATATGGCAAATAAATGACCAGGTAACTAAAACTTTTAGTCACATGACTAAAACTTTTTGTAACACGAGTATAAATGATTAAATAAATGACCAAATAAATGACTAAATAAATGCCTAATTTGGCCATCAGGGAAAAAACACAACTAAATAATTGGTCAGACAAATAAAAATGACTAAATAAATGACTATTACTCCTCTATTCTTTTTTCTTTCCAATTTGATCATAATCCATGAATTCAAAGACAATACAAGGCAAGGGAATAAATGTCTACTTAGACCAATAGGCTTTTATATGTGAGCATTATAGTGCTCAGAATTGTCTCACACCAAAATTACGCCGTAAAAAATTAACACTGAATTTTTTTTGAAACTCGTCGATTGTCCCTATCGCCATATTCCTTGAACCTCCAATGGGTGCAAGTGCTAATTTATAAAACTATTTCATTATTATTATTTTTATAAAATCTTTTTCCCTTATATCTAAAATTATTTCTACTATTTTTACTCTCCTAGATCTTTAAATGGAATGGTCCTTACATCCTTCTCCCTTATTATAAATCACAAACTTTATCCCATTGGCTAGTGCCTCTCCCTTATCAGTCCAACAAAGGGGCCCTTGGCCAAAAGGCACAAGTAACAAGAGAAGATGATCAAGTCATGTATGTAAACATCACTATTCCAATGAATGAAATGTAGCCACAAAATCTTCCTAGATACCTCAAAGAAAGAAACACAATATTTTTCTATTGCTCGAGAAGTTTTTTATGAGGAAGAGGAGATTAGGGTTTGTGGGAAGAGGGGAGGAAGATGGGGAAAAGTCACATGAGGGACGGGTGGAGAGGTTTGTGCATGTAAAGATTTAGGGTGCTATTTTTCCCTAACAGCCTTTGTTTCTCCTTTCAAGCTAGGGTTCTTTCTTGCCACTATGTTTGTTCTAGAGGAGGCATTTGTTGTATCTTCTATTTGGACAACTCACTAGATTAAGGATTTGGTGGTTCAAAGTCATGGATTTTGTATTGCAGGTCACATTTGGTCATTGTTTGAAGAGGTTAAAAGCCTGCATTTTGTGTTTAGGGCTTCAACAGTACAACAGTTGTAGTTTTCTTGATTATCGGTAGTGGTCAACGCTCTTCACATCATTTGCAAGCGGTTAACTCTTTTGAATCATGCAGGTCGTGGCTTCAAACACCACTGGTCTCAGTTTTTTGTTGTTTCCTCTGGTTGCTGCCATTGAAGCTTTCTGGTTGCTATTCACCGGAGGATTGCCATCTCTTTTTCTAAGTCCTAATTGCTAGGTTGGGCTCACAGGTGGCTAGGGTATCTGCTTGGAATTTGCTGTAGTCAAGGAGCTAAGGATTGCCATCTCTTTTTCAAAAATTTTGGGAGATTGAGAGGAGGGTGTTCGAAAAGAGGGAAAGGGGATGAGAAGGGCAGTAAGGAGTTATTGAGGGTGTCGAGAATTGGAGGTAAAATATGCAGAAGCTACGGAACTGAGGGCATCATATGGAATGTAAGCTAGGAGGTGAGGTGAAGGGGAGTGCAAACAAAAAACAACACAATCGCCTTCGTAGGTGTGTTCCAAGCCATGGAGGAAATCTTTGAAAAAGAAGGTATTTGCTTCATTTATTTGTTTTTCTAGCACAAAAACTAAAATATTTTTGATGCGATTTCTTTAACTACAAAAAAAAAACAAGAGAAACTGAAACCCCATTTCTACGCCTTAAAAAAATATGCCAAAATTTAGTTCAATGCAAGATATTTACATTACCTCTTTCTTTGAACTTTTTTTACCAAGAACTATTTCCTTAATTCTTTAGATGAAAGGGTTTACAGCGAAAGATCATGTGGTTTCTAATTTATAATTTTTAGGTAAAATGAGGGTTCGATTTTATAGAAGATATAATGAGGCAGCCATATAAAACAAAACTGGGATGCAATGATAGAGTTGAAGGGATTTAGGTCCCATGGAATCCTTTTGTTATACAATGCCTTTTGTGCATAAATTTTCATTACAACTCTTAAAAAAATTGAGTGCCTGTTTGTTTTGGTCCTTATGGTCATTTTCTGCTTAATTGCCAGCCTTGTGGAAACTGTAGTCTTTGAGTTAAAAATGTTATGGCACGAAAATACCTTAGATACATCGATCTGTGGTTGTGCATTGAAATTTGATCACATTTTTGTATTTAAAAAACATTTTGTGTTTTTGGTGAGTTACATGTAGTGTTCTTGAGACACTTCCCCTCCCCTTTTGTGGTTGTCCTAAATTCTTTAGGGATGTAGATGGCACATTCACCGTGTTCCCCATTTATGATGAAACTTTTCTCATCTCTGGGGGACATTTTAGTATATATGGGGGTTAGGCAGTTGATGAATGGGTCAAATTTGACAAAGAGTTCACACCATATGTGCAACCTAACAAATCCACCCACCACTCAGCCTTCCAACCCAACAATAATGTACTACATAACTATTGTCTCTATTGTTTTACCTACCCCCACACATTACTATCAAATTTGGTCTACGACTGGGGTCCGGTATATTCATTTCAATCTTAGATATGGATTGGGCATAAAATTAGGCTTAAGGGGGTGCTCAAAATTCTTCGTTCTTTGGAAATAACATGGGTGACCTAATTCATTATTTGTTGAATACTTGAGCCGTGATTGGATTTGAAGGTGGGTATGTCAAAAACCTTGGTGGGTCACTTTGAAGCCCATAGTAAACACCCACTATTTTCTATAGTTTTTTTAATGTTTTTGGGAGATCCAAGCTCGTGGGGTGTATAGATAGGTTATTTTTAGCATTGGGTTGTGTAGGGATTCATCTTTTCTGATTGAGTTTTTTGTTTCTTTGGGGGTTCTGTTAAAGACAACACAGGGCAACTTGTAGTAAGGCTTCTAAATCCAATTTTTTTCACTTTCTGAGGTGTCTAAGCACAACAGTAAAGATTGCTGGCTTCTTATTGATGGAAAGGTATGCATATTGGATTTGAGTTGTATGCTAATGTAAATATAGCAATCATTAATAAATACTCCCTACATGCTAACAGAAAACAACATGGTGTTCAGATGTAATTAAGGTTTGGATTATTGTGTGAAAGGTTTGATTGCTGATGATTACTCCACTTAACTACAATATGTTATGTTGAGTTTATCATTGTTGTTATATATAATTTTTCTTGATAAAATTTGGGGTCAGATTTTGGGGTACTTTGAAATAAGTGTGGAGTAAGCTTGGATCATATTCTTAAAATTTGTGATCATGGGTTAGGTTTGAATGTGTGGGATAATAGGTATACTGCAGTATTTGGCTACATTTTCAAGATTTCTAAACATAGTTCACACTCACATGTCCCCCCTTATCTTGACATTACCCTCACTGCATGTCCATCAGAATTATGAGTTGCCATATAGTGATGAGGAGAATGTAAACCAAAATTGTGACCTTTACAAATGGCCCCTATTACCGGCACACCTCCACCCCTTGGAAATACTATTAGCTAATTTCTATCGCAGATTATTGTATTGGGGTTATTTTCAATTTGCTTTTTTCTAGCATTTTAGAGGAAATCTGCTTAGGTATGGAGTTTTGGGGCATTACACAACTCTATATTGATAAGGATGATCTCTTATTTATAAACTATTTCTATGCCTATTTTTTTGAATTAAATTAATATTAGGTTAGAGAGGTTGATGGCTCATGGATCAAAGATCAATCCACCCACATTTGGATGCCTAAGATCATTATTTGGTTTTGGAAAATATCTCCTAGAGGTCATACAACTTTCGTTCGAGGTAGGCAATCCCAAGGATCCAGGGAGTTACACCCAATAATATGAGGAATCATCCAAGTATGCTAATTTTCTAATCCCTATAGTTCCACAATGTGTTCTCTACTTCAGGTTGAACCTTGTTTTCCATGAGTTTTTGCCTCATTTGATGTCTAGAAGGTGTTGATATGTGCCAGACAACTAGGAGGGGGGGCACTAAATCAGTTGTCACAAAACTTAAAAACTTTCTGCAATTTAAACATTCATCACTTATCCACAATTATTATGATTTAACAATGAGAGCATGAAATTAGAAACTTAACCACAGATACAACATCAAACACAAGAGACACCATATTTAAGTGGAAAACCCCAAGCTGGGGAAAAACCACAGAGAGGATTAACTCTCAATATATACTGTAATCTTGAAATAGTGATGTTCAGGCTTGGTCACTCCATGGGTCTAAACATATTGGCTTACATCCATGAAGAACAACTAGGTCCAGCAGGCTCACTGCCTCAACCCTAAACCTAGCAAGATTACAATAAGGGTTGTTAAACCCTACTAGTGGCTTACTGCCAGATTCACTGCCACGATCAACACCTTTCTGTATTGTGAATAAAAAACTCCTTAGTTTTGCTCTTCCTCTGCTCTACTCTTCCTCTTCTTTCCTCTGCCTCTATTCTGCCTCTTCTTTCCTCTGCCTCTGCTCTGCTCTACCTTTGGACCTTTCTTAATATCTTATCATTTCTTCTCAAGGACACCTTTTCCACGACTCAACTACAAGTATTTCTACACTACATCAACCTTGAAATGATCATCAAGGTTGGCAACACAATCATCAACTATTGGAACAATCTCCAAGGTCGGTATTACAAACATTTACAAAATAGGTCCTAACCTATTGCAATATCATGCAAAGGGAATAAAATGCGGATAACACCATGCCTTAGCTAGGACTCAAACATGATCTTCCATGCCACAACACACTTCCACAATCTTCCATAGATCTTTGCAATCACTGGGATCAACCAGGTCAGCCAAGGCTAGTTACATGCTACCTTATCTGGGAAAAATCTTCACACACCAACTCAATTTCTTAACGCGGACCAAAGTCCAGATAAGAACATGATTAGGAGACATCCACAAGCATGTTATAATCATCAGGAGAAATCGCACAAACCTTAACCACTTTATCCATAGGAATCTTCTCACCGGAACACATGAACTTCACTGTTTTCAACTATCATAAAAGAAAGATAGCTTGCAGACCACAAAAGCATGAACCATTGCAACTATAGGCACTTATCATCATTGTAGATTTCCCTCTAGAACTGCAGAGCAAAATACTTTATTGCAGAGAAATGCGGAGCCAAATACTATCTTCCTGTCTTAACTAAACTTACAGAAAAGTAGGTTTCACTCTGGTGAATCACACAACTCACTCAGATCTTCATGCGGATGGCTCAAACCTGGAATGTAGTATCCTTAGACATACCTCTAACTTACTTCCAATCCATAGACCACAATCTTCAAGCAAAAATAAATGCAGAGTAGTTTACCAGACTATTCTTCAGCATACAACTCACTGTCTATACTGCACTTCTCTGTAACTCACTTGTTTCTTCCAAAGAGGCTAATTTTCTCAATATCCTCAACATACAAGTCTTCTAAACAAGTAATAGAATGAGATATAGTTGACACCAATGATAACAAGAATATGTTGACGTCAATGACAACACTAATTAGGCACATACTCAAAACAATCTCCCCCTTTGTCATTGATGGCAACATATGATGTGAAAAACTGCAACAACCATAAAGACAAGATTCTCCCCCTTTCTCTTTACACACCTACACTCTTTCTTTCTCCAAAATTCTCCCCCTTTCTCTTACACATCTGCACTGTAAGTTTTTCACATGACTTCTCTCCCCTTTTGACATCAATGACAAAGGGCACATACTTGCACTCTTCTGCTCTGATCTAATCTCTCTTCTGAACTCTCTGACTACTCCCCTTGAGAAGTAGCCCTAAAAAGCATCAATCAAGACCTCTAAGCACCTCCAGACTAATGCACTATTGTGCATCTTAGTTTAGAGAAAGAGGGGTAATGACCCCTAACTTTTCTCTGAGATACTCAAAAGTATCCTTAGGCAAAGGCTTTGTAAGAATGTTTCCAATCTGATCCTTGGTAGAAACATACTCCAACTTGACTTCATTCTCTACCACTTTTTCTCTCAGGAAATGATATCTGATGGATATGTGCTTTATCCTTGAATGCATCATTAGATTTTTTGATATGTTAATGGCACTTCTGTTATCACAAAAGATTGCAATGGGATCTTTATACACAACTTTGATGTCCTTCAAATTCTGCTTCATCCATAACACTTGAGTGCAACTACATGTTGCTACAATGTATTTTGCCTTTACAGTAGATAGGGATATTGAATCTTATTTCTTGCTCAACAAAGATACTAGCCTTTTTCCCAAGAATGCACCTCCACTTGTACTTTTTCTGTCATCCACATCTCTGGTCCAATCTACATCCGTATATGCACTGAGAATAAAGTCACAGTCCTTAGGGTAACACAAATCATAATCTATTGTGCCATTTAAATATATTAGAATTCTTTTGACTGCAATCACATGTGATTCCTTGGGTTCATCCTGAAATCTTGCCACAAGACACATTGCATGCATTATGTTAGATCTAGTTTGAGTCAGATAAAGTAATCCTCCAATCATAGATCTATACTTTTTTTGATCTACCATGGGTGAGTTATGATCTTTTCTCAACTTACAACTAGTTATCATAGGTGTGCATACTGGTTTAGGGTCTTCCATCCCAAATTTCTTTAACAACTCTTTCACATACTTAGACTGAAAAATGAAGATACCCTTATCTGATTGACTGATTTGTAGATCTAAAAAGAAGTTCATCTCTCCAAACAGAGACATCTCAAATTCACTTTGTATTTCTCCAGCAAAAACTGAGCGCATACCTTCATTACCTCCAAAAATAATATCATCAACAAAACCTACAACAATCAGGGTTTGTTCATCATTGATCTTGAAGTAGAGGTTACTATCTGTAGTACCTTTACTGAACCCTATCTGTATCAGGTACCTATCCAACCATGCATACCATGCCCTGGGAGCTTGTTTTAATTCATACAATGCTTTCTTCAATCTACATACCACGTCCCCCTATTTTGATGATTGAAATCCTTCTGGTTGTTCAATATAGACTTCCTCTTCCAACTCTCCATTTAAGAAGGTAGACTTCACATCCATTTGATAAACCTTGAAATCTTTATATGCTACAAAATCCAGAAACATCCTTATTGCTTCAATCCTTGTCACTGGAGAAAAAGTTTCTTTAAAGTCTATTCCTTCAACTTGAGAGTATCCTTTGCATACCAACCTCACTTTGTTTCTTACCACTTCACCATTCTCATTCATATTGTTTCTGAAGACCCACTTTGTACCAATTACATTCTTATCTGCTAGTCTGGGAACAAGATCCCAAGTCTGATTCTTTTCTATCTGCATCAATTCTTCTTCCATAGCCTTTATCCAATTTTCATCTTTGCAAGACTCATCCACAGTTTTAGGTTCAATCTTAGAAATGAAATAGAAATTTACTTGTTCCTATGTAGCTTTTCTTCTGGTTAAGATCCCTTTGTTCTTATCTCCTATGATTTGATTTTTAGAATGATTGATTCTTACATATCTTGGAGTTTTGGTGGTACTTACCGGAGCTTGTTCTTCTTCATCTGTGATGTCTTCATGCTGCACCACTTCTAAAACATCTGGATCATCAAACTCATATCCACTTGATTTTGAAGACCTTTCCTTACATTCATCAATTTTAACATTTGCACTTTCAATGATCTTATTTGACCTCTTATTATAGCACCGGTAGGCCTTACTCTTGGTGGAATAGCCAAGGAAGATTCCTTTATCACATCTAGCATCAAACTTGCCTAAATCTTCTTCTCTTTTGATATAACATCTGCTACCAAAAACTTTGAAATATTTCACAGTAGGAACTCTACCATGCCACAATTCATAGGGAGTTTTTGAATTGTTACCTCTTACTTGAATGATGTTTAGGATATATACTACGGTGTGAGTTGCCTCTCTCCAATATGCCTCCAGAAGATGAGCTTCCGTCATCATGGTTCTAGAAGCTTCTTGAACTGTTTTGTTTTTCCTTTCAACAACTCCATTTTGTTGTGGAGTTATGGGCGCAGATAGATGTCTCTTTATTCCATATTCTTCACAGAAGAAATTGAATTCATTTGATGTGAACTCTCCTCCTCTATCAGACCTCAAGCATTTGATTTTCAAATCCATCTCATTTTCAACCATTGCCTTAAATGCCTTGAATTTATCTAGAGCTTTAGCTTTCTCTTTCAAAAAGGTGACCCAAGTCATTCTAGAATAATCATCAATGAGAAGCATGAAATACCTATCTCCTTGCAAACTTCTTACTCTGGTAGGTCCACATAAATCTGTATGCACTAGCTCAAGTAGTCCTCCAACTGATTGGTCCTTGCTTTTGAAACTTGTTCTTGTCTGTTTCCCAAATTGACACTCCTTGCAAACTGAATTAGCAGGCTTCACAAGCTTAGGCAAATCTCTAACAATCTATACAATACTTATCTTCATAATATTATCAAAATTTATTTGACACAACCTTCTATGCTAGAACCAACTCTCATCAATCTGAGTCAACAAACAATAGTTCTCAGTTCCTTTCAAGTGATAGATATTACCTCTGGTCTTCTTACTAGTTGCAATGACTGTTCCATAGCTTTCCCTAATCTTGAATCCATTGTCCTTGAAGCTTAAGTCATAGCCCTTGTCACACATCTGACCCACACTTAGAAGATTGTACTTTAGTCCTTTCACATACAAGACATCTTCATTATTATGCTTGCCATCAAAAGAAATAGATCCTTTCCCACAAATCCTATTAGTTGTATCATCACCAAACCTAACCAGTCCACATTCATATCTTTCCAAACTTACAAACTTACATTTGTCACCAATCATGTGGTGAGAGAAACCACTATCAATAACCCATTCATCCTTGTCCTTAATAACCTGAGCAACCAAAGCACTTTCCACTAGTTTTTCTTCCTTCATACAGCCAGAAGAATTAGTAGACACAAGATCTTCCTTAATAGCAATGAACAAGCATTCACTTTATACAGAGGGACTAGCATTATCTAGTTCACCATTATCTGATACTCCTTCATCATCATGAAAATCTTCAACATAATAACACTTCTTTTGGGTCCTAGGCTTGTTCTTATATCTTCTATTTCTTTCAATTCGTTTAGGACATCTGGAAGAAAAATGACCTACTTTACCATAGGAAAAACATTTGAAAGGAAGTTTGCCTTTAAACTTACCAGATCCTCTTTGTAGTCTGTCCACAAAGTTGGCTTCAGCTTCATCTAACTCATCATTGGATTCTACCTTATACTTTTCTGATCTGGAAGTACTTCCAAGAGTACTAGCTTTGAAGACTATCTCAACTTCCGACAGAGCATCATCTAACTCCCTCATTTCAAAAGCAGTAAGCTTACCAAGCAACTGATCCCTACTAACAATTTTTACTTGCATGAATTCTTCAATCGCGGCTACCTTGTGACAATAAGACTTGGACAGAGATTTGAGAATTTTCATAACAATTTCCTTTTCTTCAAGAGTTTTGCCTATGGCTTTTATCCCTGTAACAAGTTCATCAACTCTTTGCATAAACGCTGATATGTTTCCATCATTATTCATCTTCAAGCCTTCATATTTCACTTTTAGACTTTGTAACTTGGCTTCCTTCACATAATCATCTCCTTCATACAAATTTTTCAACTTTTCCCATACCTTATTTGTAGTTTCAAGATCCACCACTTTCGTCATTATTGAGTCAGTTAAAGAGCTTAGCAGAGCACCCCTTGCCTTGATATCTATCTCATATTCTTTGATTTCATCTCCAGTCATCGGACCATTTTGAGGTATGGTGTATTTTGTTTCTATAACTTTCCAAACTTTTACACCAAGGGAAAGAAGATGGCTTTTCATCCGAGCCTTCTAGAGAACATAATTAGTTCCATCAAAATGCGGTGCTTCTTTCTTGTAAGACATTTTGGATCTTCCTCAAGTTGTTAAACTATCTTCAGAGGAACTTGGCTCTAATACCAATTGTTGATATGCACTGTAGAATTGAGAGGGGGGATGAATCAATTGTCACAAAACTTAAACACTTTTTGCAATTTAAATATTCATCACTTATCCACAATTATTATGATTTAACAATGAGAGCATGAAATTAGAAAATTAACCACAAATACAACATCAAACACAAGAGACACCAGATTTCTGTGGAAAACCCCAAGCTGGGGAAAAACCACAGAGAGGATTAACTCTCAATATATATTGCAATCTTGAAATAGTGATGTTCAGGCTTGGTCACTCCATAGGCCTAAACATACTAGATTACAGCCATGAAGAACAACTAGGTCTAGCAGGCTCACTGCCTCAACCCTAAACCTAGCAAGATTACAATAAGGGTTGTTAAACCCTACTAGTGGCTTACTGCCAAATTCACTGCCATGATCAACACCTTCTATATTGTGAATAAATAACTCCTCAGTTCTGCTCTTCCTCTCCTCTACTCTGCCTCTGCTCCGCCTCTTCTTTCCCCTACCTCTGCTCTGCTCTGCCTTTGGACTTTTCTTAATATCTTATCATTTCTGCTCAAGGATACCTCTTCCATGACTCAACTACAAGTATTTATACACTACATCAACCTTGGAATGATCATCAAGGTTAGCAACACAATCATCAACCATTGGAACAATCTCCAAGGTCAATATTACAAACATTTACAAAATAGGTCCCAACCTATTGCAATATCATGCAAAGGGAATAAAATGCAGATCATGCCATGCCTTAGCTGGGACTCAAACATGATCTTCCATGCCACAACATGCTTCCACAATCTTCCATAGATCTCTGCAATCATTGGGATCAACCAAGTCGGCCAAGGTTGGTTACACGCTACCTTATCTAGGAACAATCTTCACACACCAACTCAATTTCTTAACATGGACCAAAGTTTAGATAGGAACATGATTACAAGACATCCATCACACTCTGTGATCCATCATCAAAGTAGAAAGCAAGACAAGAGAATTAGAATTGACAATTTGTAAACTAGCAGTTGGACCCATAGGTTCAATGGGCACCTGATAACTTTATGAAGAAATTGTAGAATTTGTTAGATATTGTTTATTATTTATTAATTTATAGGTTATTTAATCCACTAAAATCCACAAGTATGTTATAATCATCAAGAGCAACCGCACAAACCTTAACCACTTTATCCATAGGAATCTTCTCATCGGAACAAATGAACTTCACTGTCTTCAACTGTCATCAAAGAAAGATAGCTTGTGGACAACCAAACCATGAACCATTGTAACTGTAGGAACTTATCATCATCCCTGGCTTCCCTCTAGAACTGTAGAGCAAAATACTTTATTGCAGAGAAATGCGAAGCCAAATACTGTCTCAACTGAACTTACAGAAAAAGTAGGTTTCACTCTGGGAACACATCTCACTCAAATCTTCATGCGGATAGCTCAAACCCAGAATGTAGTATCCTCAGACATACCTCTAACTTACTTCCAATCCATAGACCATGATCTTCAAGAAAAAATAAATGCAAAGCAGTTTACCGGACTATTCTTTAGCATATAACTCAATGTCTGTACTACACTTCTCTGTAACTCACTTGTTTCTTCCGGAGAGGCTAATTTTCTCAATATCTTCAACATACAAGTCTTCTAAACAAGTAATAGAATGAGATATAGTTGACATCAATGACAACAAGAATATGTTGACATCAATGACAACATTGATTAGGCACATACTTGCAATAGAAGAAACAATTATGAGCCTTGAAAATGTATGTTCTATATTTGTAGTCCTTGATTTCTTCTTCATCTAAGATAAATCATAAATATAATAGATCAGTTGTTATCTGTAACAAAGTAATGACTATAGCCATTTGGCCTTGAACCTATAAACCAATGCCGATCATTGTACCTTGAATTTTTCTCTGTGTACATTTCATGAAAATAAGTATAAGCAAGCTTGAGTAAACTGAAGCATCAAATCATGTCAAGTTAAAACCAAACCAATCTGATTGAAGTCAAGACATAGCCCTCCTTCACCTAATCCTTGTTGATTAAATTCTAATGGGGTTGATTTGCTATAGGGATGAGACTTGTAATATGCAAACAAGTAATGCAACATAAGGCAATCAAAAAACCTTGCTCAATGTATTGCAGAAACTGTGTTGCTTGTTGACTGAAATTCACAACCCCAAGTACCATGGAGAACATTTATAGCATCACCTTTAATATGTAATGTCTCTTTTTAGGATATTCCTGATTTCTTTACATGCATACAACAATAACTACTAGAAAAGACATTAGAAATACTAAAGATCAATAAATTAATATAATATTCAGTTCATAGCATCATTCATATTAAATTCATCTATCATAGCATAATTAATAATGAGATCAATACTTCATAAATAATGAGATATAATCAATATTTAGTTCAAACCATTATAACACCATTCCTCAAGCCAATCATATATTGAATCTCTCAAGAGTGTTAGTAAGTAATAATATTGTCGAGAGCATGCAATGGGGACCATCCTTACATCTCCTAGTCAACCTTGGACGTTGGTCATCCTCCTTGATCAAGCCTAGGAGAACTTAGTTACCTCCCAACCCATGAGTGTCTCATCTTGGGGTGGTGTGCTTGATAAGATGCATGAAGACTGCTATTTTAACAAGCCCATGAGCACTCATATGCCTCCCAGCCCATGAGCTAACTAACTCGAGGTGGCGTGCTTGATGGAGGGGCCTATCAGAACTTCACCATCTCGTGAACCTTGAAAGGGCCATAATTTCCTACTTACATCACCTTATTTCAATTGGATTGCTTAGTAATTTGTTAGATATTTGATACAATGTACCTCTTGATGGATTTCAAGTTTAGTTCAAGGATTGAAATGTATCCTTCTTTGCTGTTAACACTTGTTGTATAACCAGTATATACCTTATATATTTCCTTTTTCTTGATTCTTATATGACTTCCTTCAAATGAAGATAGCTTCCTGTGATTGCTAATTGATATCTTAGATAATCGCTAATTTGATTGATTGAATAATAGAATTGGCCATATCAACACATTGGTCCCTTCTAGTTGTGAATGGTTGTTTGTACAAATTTATTCAAACTCCTTACCATCTACTTTATTGGTGGGCTTGTCTCTGATAGCAGCATCAATAGTTTTTACTTATGTTGCACACTGGTTTGTTTCATATCACAGCAACAATTCTTTTTGATACATGCACAAAAATTTCAAACTATGCTTAATTTGAATCTTGTTGAATTAAATGATAACAACAATCACTATATTATTTGGCTAATAAATAAAGCTAGCCAAGAGGAATTTTAAATTCTCTTTTTTTTTCTTTATGTTGACTATAATGCTTTCTATTTTACTAGACTAATCTGCCACATGGTGATTAGAAACAGATGGTTAAATTGGTAGTTTAAACTTTAGAGGTTTTTTCCTGTGAAGTAGGCATAACTGTCATGTGGTCTAGTGGTATCTGGCCATGTTTACATAAGCCTACACTTTGAATTCCTATTCAAGGTTTGGATCCTTCATCTATTTTTTTATTTACAAGATATTGGGACCCTGATTAAATTTCAAGTACCCTTGAATAAAAATTATGGTAAGATTCCCAAGAAGAGAGTGGATGCCGTATCATAATGCATCTTCTTGTTTGTCTAATGGTTGTGAAATATTTTTGTATGTGGTATAATATTTTCAAACAGTGAAAACTGATCAGCAGAGCAACACTCACTATGCATAAGACATTGGATCATTCCCCTTTTTATCCCCTTGTTTAGTGGTGATATTAATGCCTAATAGGATAATGGAAGTTGATTAGATGCTTATTTTCTAGTTTGGTAAAGGAAGTTAATAATTTTACTGTTACATCATCACTTAATAGATTTCCAACTACCACACTGTTACTTGTGTTTTAGTCACACAAATGAGATGCCTGATTCTTTTTCTACCATTTTCTATTCTCCAAGGTGATAAAAGGCATATTAATTACATTTTTCTCTAAAAGATCTTTGTAAAATGCCTAGTTACACAATATTATAGGGTGTGTGTGTAATGATGATGCAATAACAATCATGGCATAACAAGTCTACAAAGTGGCATATTCTTATGAAAACTAAGCTCATGACTTCATTTTATCATGATCCCATCATCATTCATCCCTAGAGATTGGTGTCAATCCCTAGATTCCCCACTTGCCACCCAGATCATTTCTACACTCAAGGATTTGAACCTCAAAACTTTAAAATTTCAAAATTCAAATTTATATCTCACTGATCTTTTCACTAGCCATTGTGAGCTATCCTAGTGCACATTTGTTTTCATTTGTGTGTTATGTTGTATTTAAAGACATTCATTTAAAATCATGCTAGGATGCTAGATTAACCTAGGAATCAATGAAGACCATTTGAATAATATTCATCGTTGAGCATTATCAGATCATTACATCAGCCTGCATCATCTTAAGTCCATTGCTTGCTTGCTTGCTATCCTTAATCATTTTTCCAAAGCCATTAAATTGGTCCAACTAGGGTCTTTATTTAAAGATCTTCATTCATTCATTTAAAATCATGGTATGATGTTGGATTAACCTCAGAATCATTGAAAAGTATTTGAAGAATACTTGTCATAGAGCATTATTAGATCATTGCAATAGCCTACATCATCTTGAGTCCATTGCATGCTTGCTTCTTGTCCTCAATCTAACTAGGGTTTAGATGGAAAACATGACCATTGCAATATAGTAGATTCTCCAAATGTGTTTCTAAACACTGCGAGTTCCTTACTAAATTCAAATATCAAATGGTTGAGGCAAGCAACTTCATTTTCTATTTCCATTCTTCTATTTTGGACTAAAATGATAAAAGGGGTAGCAATGGCATATATTTCCAATATATATATAGTTGTAAAGGGAAAAATATATATATTTCTCCTTCGACAACCATATATATCATGGAGGAATGGAATTAGTAAGAGGAGCTCAATGGTTTTCTATTTCCATTCTTCTATTTTGGACTAAAATGATAAAAGAGGTACCAAAGGCATATATTGCCCATTGAGCAAATGGGTTTTGTTTAATAAACAAACGTTTGAATGTATGTATGTATGTACATTGTATACTTCTTTGACAACCACATATATATGGTTGTCGAGGAGTATACATATCTTAGAGGAATGGAATTAGTAAGAGGAGCTCATTCGTTTTTTAATTACATTCCTCCATTTTGGACTGAAATTATAAAAGAAGCAGCAAAGGCATATATTTCCCATTGAGCTCCTTCTCCTCCTCCTCCTCCTTCTGCTTCTTCTGCTTCTTCTTCTTCTTCTTCCCTCTACAACCACATATATGTATGTATGTACATTGTATACATACATACATACATACATACATACATACATATATGGTTGTATATGAAAATAACATTTCCTATGTCCAAACTGGCCTAATCAATTAAATGCATACAACTTGGCATAAATTAACCTAGATTAATTAGTCAGTTTTTCTATGAAAACTTATACACACACATTGTTGTAGAGAGAAATAATACATATATTAAATATATTAATATAGATGAGAGTTGTACATACTTCAATTGCATGAGCAATCCTCATAGCATTACATCTACAATTGATTGTTATATGTGCATGGTTGACCTTCTTAATAGTCCTCACTATCTTGAGGACACCCTAAACTTTATCATTGAGATGCCAATTAAACCTGTGGTGGTTGTGTGGATGTGTTTTCTTGGTGCCTGTAGATCACATATGAATATAGGCTTAGGAGTATTTATAGCAACACTACTTTTTTATTTGGATCCTAAAAATACTGCAAGACTTATGTTCTTCTCTCAAACATCTATGCAGAAGAGGGCAAGTGTGGTGAGGTTCAAATGGTAAGGAGATTGATGAAAGATAGAGGAATTAAAAAGATCCCTGGATGTAGTTGGATTTAAGGCCATAAAATGGTACACACTTTTCATGTAGGAAACATATCACATCTATAGACACAGGAGATTTATGCAAAGTTGTTGGAGAAATTGGCTTGGAAGATGAAGGAAGCAAGGTATTTTCTAGATTCAAGAAATTTACTTAATGTTGTGGAAGAGGAGGAATAATTAATTATTTCTATGTAGACTACCATCATAGTGAAAAGTTGGCAATTACATTTGGTTTGGTAAACATGCCTCATAACTATTAGAGTTGCTAAGAACCTTCGAGTATGTGTTGATTGCCACACTGCAACAAAACTTATCTCCAAGATTGTTGCAAGAGAAATTATTGTGAGAGATGTGAACCATTTCCATCATTTTAAACAGGGACAATTTTCTTGTGGAGATTATTGGTGATGCTAAATGAAGCAATCTGAAAAATAGGATTGCACTATAATAATGTGCAAAATGTTAGATCTCTAGTAATAATGAAGGGACATCCATCAAATCATAACAGAAGGGGAATTTTTTTTAGATGTTGTAGTTGCAAGTGCCCTGGTAGCCATGCATGCATGTCAACTATTTGGCAAGATGCCTAAAAGAAAGGTGGTCTCATAGAATGTCATGATTACAGAAGCAAATGCAACTGGTGGGTGCAAAGACCAACTCCTTAACCTTTGCCAGCATCCTCCTTGCTTGTGCACAAATTGAGTACTATTGTATTGTGTATATAGATATATCATTATATTGAGTATTATTGTATTGTATATAATGTACAAAGATATAGAAATAACACAATAATACTCAAAATGACTATAATATATGATGTAGGAGCATCCAGTGGTGTAAGGGCAATCTTGCATCACCCAAAAAGAAGTTAATTCAAAATCATAGCAGTTGTTTTCATTTCTTTCCATAATTAGTGTTTCTAGTTCCATAATCTCTTGAATAATGATGTAGGACATTCATTTTTTTCTAAACTGCTAAAAATAACAAACTGCCAGTTTTGGAAAGTTTAACTGCCATTTTAGGAAAGTTTGCATGTGGGCATGGATTGAAGTGAAAAGTTACATAAAGCTTCATAACTGAAATATAAGGCCTTTGGCGAAGGAATCAGGCAAAGATCATTTGTGAGCTGAAAGATATTAAAGTTTTTGTTTTCTGAAAAGCCCCTAAAAATTTTTTGAAACGAGAGATGAAGCACTAAAACATCCCATAACATCTGAAAAAGTTGACAAAATCTATTTATGAATTTCTAGCATGATATTTCACATCATGATCTTTCTGGCGCTTAAAACGGTTCATCAATCAGACACCTAGATCAAAATTTATTCTTCCCAGAAGTTGAGCTACTTTTGGAGGGAGTTGCAAATTTCAAAATTTAGCTGGAGGCTACCAAAAAGTGCTATTTATGACTATTTTGGGAACCCTGGGCAGTAGTAGAGTTAATAGGGAAAGTGTTGAGTCAAGAATAGATGGGAAAACAAAAACCTTAGCTAATTTGGGGTTATAAAAGGCAGAAGATTCTAGAGCGTGGTGATGTGTAGTTGTAGTGTGTTGCAGCCTATGGAGGATTGATTCCCCTGATTATAATTGAGCTTCTGTAATGTAATAAGTTGTCCAAATCAATAAAGAAATATTCTATTTTCTGTGTGCCATTTCTGTTGTTGTGTGTTTTATTATTTATCCCCTTCATCAAGTCATATAAGAGCAAGGGTTCTTGAGTGTGTAGACAGATCGTCGACCATGAGGCAGTTTGCATCGGGACCTGAGGTTGTGTGTTTTCTACGAAGATCAAGATGCCTCCATGAAGAAATTGTATTAGGAGGAATGCTTTGATGGAAGAGGGTTTTAGAGCCCTAAAAAGGCAAATCGATGCATTGCAAGAGGATCTAAGAAGAGGGTTTGAGCCGAGAACAAGAGAAGAAAGCAAAGATGAAGCTAAAGAAGAGCTATCTGAGGAAGAAAAAGAAGCTGCAGGATATCTTGCAGAAGTTAGGTTGTTGAGGGCCATTTCAAAGATTAGAAAGAGACCTAGGATCAAAGTTTCTACATATTCTAGAGATTTGAATCTGGAACAGCTTATTGATTGGATGAATGACATGCAGGAGTATTTCGAGTATGAAGATGTGGAGAACCCAGATGGGGTCAAGTTTGCAAAAAAAAAGTTGAAGGGCCATGCCAGTATTTGGTGGAAGGAGGTCCAATTAGAGAGGAACAAAAGGGAAAAATGAAAGATTGCTAGATGGGATCAGATGGTGGAGAAACTGAAGAAGTAGTTCATTCTTGTGGACTATGAGATGGAGTTGCTGAAGAAGCTGCAAGGACTGAAGCAAGGTAACAAGTTTGTTAAGGAGTATACAGAAGAGTTTTATAAGATTACTATCAGGATAGGCCATGCAAAATCCAACAAGGAGAAGGTATCCCATTACATTAATGGGTTGAGGCTAAGTATTCAAGAGGAGCTAAGCCTGGTCAGAACAACCACCATAGAAGATGTGTATCAGTTTTCCCTAAAGGTGGAAGAGAAGCTGAATAAAAGATTTGAGAACAAACAAAGGGGAAGAGGTCAAGGTAGAAGGATTGGTGGAAGACCCTATGGAGACCGTAATGAAGACCAGAAGAAAAGTGAAGAAGTAGGCACCATTCAAAATCAGAGAGGGGATAATGCCTACTGCCCTCGTGACCAATACAATGGTTCGCAAAGAGGAAGAGGAAGAGGGTGACCTGGGCAAGGACCCAAAAGAGGAGGTTTCAGAGGAACCTATTTCCAATGTGAAGAAGAAGGGCATCGAGCATATGAGTGTCCACAACATCAAAGAAGGACAAATAGAAGACCTGAAGGTAATGCATGAGTTGCACATGTCGATGAAGATACACAATCTAAGCATTCTGAAGATGTTGAAAGGGGAGAAACCCTCATTGTTAGAAGAACTTTGTTGAATGAGGAGAAATAACCAAATCAAAAGAAGAGTTTATTCCGCACAAGGTGCAAATGTGAAGGTAAGTGTTGCGATATTATTATTGATAGTGGAAGTACTGACAATCTTGTTTCAGAGGAGATGGTTGACAAGTTGAAGTTGACAAGAAGAAAGCATCCACATCCATATCGGATTGCATGGTTGCAAAAGGACCATAGAGCTTTGGTCAATGAGCAGTGTTTAGTGAAGTTCAAGATTGGGGACTACCATGATGAGGTGCTGTGTGATATCATACTGATGGATGCATGTCATATGTTGTTGGGGAGGCCATGGTAGTATGATAGGAGCGTTGTCCATGATGGCCATGCAAACACATATTCCCTAACAAAGGATGGCGTTCCTCATAAGTTGAAATGCTTGAAGGAGGTGGAAGAAAAGGTATGTAGTACTGCTAGAATTTGCTTGGTAGATGGTAGAAATTTTTTGGAGGGTATGAAGCATGAGCGTCATTGCTTTGCATTGATTCCTAAGATTACTCAAGAGAAATGTGAAGATGTACCAACAGAACTTTTAGATATGTTGGAAGAATTTCAGGACATTATCTCTGATAATGTACCAGAAGGTTTACCACCAATGAGGAAGATAAGTCATCAAATGGATTTGATACTAGGAGCCAATTTGCTAAATAAGGCAACCCACAGAATGACTCCAGCAGAGAATGAAGAGTTGAACAGACAAGTTCACGAGTTGTTAAGGAAGGGATTGATAAGAGAGAGCCTGAGTCCATGTGCGGTACCTGTAGTACTAGCACCAAAGAAAGATGGAGAGTGGAGAATGTGTACAAATTCTTGAGCCATAAATAAGATCACAATCGAGTAGAGGTTTCCATTTCCAAGAATGATGACATAATGGATTGTTTGAGCGGATCCAATTACTTCACAAAGATTGACCTAAAGAGTGGGTATCACCAGATCCGAATTAGAGAAGGAGATGAATGGAAGATAGTCTTCAAGACAAAGGAGGGTTTGTATGAGTGGTTAGTCATGCCATTTGTGCTAACCAATGCACTGAGCACATTCATGTGGGTCATGAACGAGGTACTGAAAGAATTTTTGGGAAGTTTTGTTATTATTTATTTGGATGATATTTTAATTTTCAGTAAAACTTGGGATGAGCATTTGATGCATATCAGAAGAGTTTTAGAGAAGCTGAGGGAGGAGACGTCGCTGATTAATCTAAAGAAATGTAGTTTTGCAAAGAAGGAGTTGGTATACCTGGGATTTTTTGTCTCAGAGGAAGGTCTTAAGATGGACCCAGAGAAGGTGAGAGTTATCCTTGAATGGCCTATGCCAAGGAGTGCCATAGAGGTACGATCTTTTCATGGTTTGGCAAGTTTTTATAGAAAATTTATCAAAAAATTTAGTAACATTTGTGCACCCCTAATGGAGACAATGAGAGGGGATAGAAAAGAGTTTAGATGGACTAAAGGAGCAGACAAAATCTTTGATACATTGAAGCAGAAAGTCACAGAGCAACCTATTTTGGCACTTCAAGATTTTAATAAGGTATTTCAGGTAGATTGTGATGCTAGTGGTAGTGCTATAGGAACTATTTGAGTCAAGAAGGTAAGCTCATTACCTATTTTAGTGAGAAGCTTAATGATGCCAAGAAAAAGTATTATGTTTATGATCAAGAATTTTATGCTATAGTTCAGGCTTTGAAGAAATGGAGACATTATTTGTTTCCAAAAGAGTTTGTTCTATATACTGATCATCATGATTTACAA
Source organism: Cunninghamia lanceolata (assembly GCA_027924645.1). Taxonomy (NCBI): domain Eukaryota; kingdom Viridiplantae; phylum Streptophyta; class Pinopsida; order Cupressales; family Cupressaceae; genus Cunninghamia; species Cunninghamia lanceolata. Next base: position 10,639,134 of record BSBN01000241.1, on the reverse strand, counting down.
TATCTTAATAGTCAAGGAAAGTTGAATCAAAGGCACTTAATATGGGTTGCATTTTTGTAGAGTTATACTTTTGTTTTGAAGCACAGGAATGGGAAGTCAAACAGAGTTGCAGATGCCTTAAGCAGAAGGCAAAATTTGTTGACATAAATGAAGATAGAGGTTGTTGGGTTCAATGAGCTCAAAAGTTTGTATCTTGAAGATCTAGATTTCGTAGAGGCTTGGTAAGCTTGTCTGGAACCTATTACTTTGGACAAGACAAAATGGTTGGAATTCATAATCCAAGATGACATGTTGTTTAAAGGAAGCCAGTTGTGCATTCTGAGGAGTTCCATGAGGGAGAACCTGATAAAGGAGAAGCATAGTGGAGGATTGGCCAGACACTTTGGTCGAGATAAGACCATTACTATTGTTGGTGAAAATTATTAGTGAAAATTATTATTGGCCACAGTTGCAGCAAGATGTGAGGAAATTTGTGCAGAGTTGCAGAGTATGTTAGATGATGAAAGGAGCAAGTTAGAATACAGGTGTATATCAGCCACTAACTGTACCAGAGAAGCCATGGGATGATATTAGTATAGATTTTGTTCTTAGTTTACCAAGGACACAGAGAGGACATGATTCCATTTTTGTGGTGGTGGACAGATTCTCAAAGATGGCACATTTTATTCCTTGCAAGAAGACTAATGATGTCCATATTACAGAGTTATTTTTCAGGGAGCTTGTGAGATTACACGGTCTACCAAAGAGCATAGTTTCAGATTGAGATGCCAAGTTTGTTAGTTATTTCTGGAGGACATTGTGGAAGAAGTTGAAGATATATTTGAAGTTCAGTTCTGTATACCATCCACAGACTGATGGACAGACTAAAGTGGTGAATAGGAATTTGGGTAACCTGCTACGATGCTTAGTAGGAGATAAGCCCAAGGGATTGGATTTGATTTTACCACAAGTAGAATTTGCTTACAACAATTCTCTCAATAGGAGTACTGGTAAATCCCCATTCTAGATTTTATATGGTAATAGCCCAAGAAATGCTTTTTAGTTAAGGAAGCTGGACAAAGGAGAAAAGACAAGTGTTGAAGCCAAAGACTTTGCAGAATATCTAAAGAATTTGTATGAAGTGGTGAGAAGCACGTTCATAAGATGAATATTCAGTACAAGGCTAATATTGATCAAAAAAGGAGATATAAGGAGTTCTAGGTAGGAGATGAAGTCATGGCTCACTTGAGAAAAGAAATGTTCCCAATTGGAACATACAATAAGTTGAAAATGAATAAATTTGGACCATGCAAAATCCTGAAGAAGCATGATTAAAAAAATGCATATGAGGTAGAGCTGCTGAGTGGAATTAATATTTCTCCTATGTTCAACATTGTTGACTTAACATAATATCATGAAGCTGGCACAGAGGATGGGCCAATAGAAGAACAATGGAGTATTCTGGCATCTACTTCAATGGAGGAGATAGAAGAGATCTTGGATAGCCATGTGGGAAGAAGTACTCAGAACAAGCAATATGAAGAATATCTAGTGAAATAGAAAGGAAGGCCTATTGAAGATTCTTCTTGGCTGTCTAAGGCAGAGGTTGACCGTTTGGGTTTTCCTCAAACAAACACATGAGACATGACATGGTCACTTCTCAAATTACCCTGGGTGTCTGATGTAGGAGCATCCAGTGGTGTAAGGGAAATCTTGCATCACCCAAAAAGAAGGTAATTCAAAATCATTGTAGTTGTTTTCATTTCTTTCCATATGTAGTGTTTCTAGTTCCATAATCTCATGAATAATGATGTAGGACTTTTAGTTTTTTCCAAACTGCTAAAAATAGCAAATTGCCATTTTTGGAAGGGTTAACTGCCACTTTATTTGGGTATGGATTGAAGCAAAAAATTACATAAAGCTTCATAACTGAAATATAAGACCTTTGGCAAAGGAATCAGGCAAAGATCATTTGTGAGCTAAAAGATATTAAAGTTTTTGTTTTCTGAAAAGCCCTTAAAAATTTCTGAAATGAGATATGAGGAACTAAAACATCCCATAACATCCTGAAAAGTTTATGGAAATCTATTTATGGATTTCTAGTATGATAGTTCACATCGCGAGCTTTCCAGCGCTTAAAACAGTTTGTCAATCAGACACCCAGATCAAAAGTTATGCTTCCCAGAAGTTGAGCTACTTTTGGAGGGAGTTGCAAATTTTGAAATTTAGCTGGTGGCCACCAAAAAGTGCTATTTATGACTATTTTGGGAACCTTGGGTAGTAGTAGATTTAAGGGGGAAAGTGTAGAGTCAAGAATAAGTGGGAATCTAGAACCCTAGCTGATTTGGGGTTAAAGAAGGCAAAAGATTCTAGAGCCTAGTGATGTGTCACTGTAGTGTGTTGTAGCCTGTGGAGGATTGATTCCTCTGACTGTAATTGAGCTTTTGTAATATAATAAGTTGTCTAAATCAATAAAGAAATATTCTATTTTCTATGTGCCATTAATGTTGTGTGTTTTATGATTTATCCCCTTCATCAATATATATATGTGTGTACCCGTACTCGTCTCCAAACCGACGACCTAGTATTTAATTGATTAGGCTAGATTGCACATAGGAAATTTTTATTTTCTTCTACAAGCATACATTAGTAAACCTGCATGGTTGCATGCACCTAGACCACAAGCAAATCTTACAATGTTAGGGTGTGTTCTAGAGTGCTTCTGCAAAATCCATTCTGTGCATATCCTGCAATCATTGTATTCCGTTCGATGACATCTCTTTGAGGCATTCTGTCAAATAGTTCACATGCTTTGTCTATGATTCCACATTTGCATACATGTCTACCAGAGCATTTCCAACCATAATATCTGACAAAGATCCCCTTACCATTATTCTTTGATGGATGTCCATACCTTGTTCGAAAGCTCCCATTTTGGCACAGGCAGGGGGGACGATGGCAAAGGTTGTGGAATTTGACTTTACAACTACCAATTGCATCAGCTTGAAATTTTCTAAATACAACAAATCCATTTTTTGCATATCCTATGATCATTGCAGTCCATGAGACCACACTTCTTTCAAGGGTTTTGTCAAACAGTTCATGTGCCTTGTCTATGCTTCCATCTCTCTCTCTCTCTCTCTCTCTCTCTCTCTCTCTCTGTGTGTGTGTGTGTGTGTGTGTGTACATATCCAATTACATTTGTTTGAAAGTTTCTAAACCCTTTTGGTCAACAAATCCATTTTGTGCATATCATGCAATCATTGCAGTCCATGAGACTAGATTTCATTTAGGGATTTGTCAAACAGTTCACGTGCCTTGTCTATGCTTCCACATACACATCTCTCTATGATGGTATGTGTGTGAGAGAGGGGAGGATTAAAGAAGAAGCATCATGGACTAAATATATATTTACTATAGTCCTTTAGAATTTACAGTATGCAGAAAATTCTCCCATTCATTTGATATAGCCTTTAAAAAAATGATTTTATTTGATTTTAAAAAATCATACACAGCCATATGACTATCAAATTAAAACCCATGCATGGCTGATGCACAGTGGTGTACATATTCATATGGGTGTACATGCATGTCAGTGTGATTGTGGCTACATGCACATGTGTGTGTCCTACATGTCACACATGAATGCATGTAGATACAAATACATGTCTTTTTATGATTGTTTTCTGCTTTATGACAATCTTTTTTATGATTGTTTTTGCTGCCTTATAACAATTTTTCTAATGACTATTTTTTGCTAACTTTTGTTGTCTTTTTATGATGGCATCTTCATGTCTATTGTCCCTTATCTAATTTTTGTATTTGCTACTATTATAACAGTCTTTTTTATGACTATTTTTCTGACTTTATGAGTCTTTTTTTATGACTATTTTTATCCTTTAATGGTGATAGTTCTATGGTGTTTTTCTTTGACCTCTTCAACAAAGTCACTGTGAAAGAGAACATACCCTTCAATCTGGCATATGAAGGCTTCATGTCCCTAACTACAGTCTTTTCTAAACCTCTTAACTGCTCCTTTTAGAAAATTATTTTGACTTTCATGACTTACTACCTCTTGTTGTGATTGTCTACTTCATGTGCAAGCTTCAATGTCACTGTCCTCTTGTCCTCAACTAGCAGTCATATTGTAGCATCCTTGTGTAGATTGTTATTCAAGACACTTGTACAATCATATGAGAAACTCTAAATAGTCACTTAAGTCTAAAAAACAAAAGTTTGACAAACCCCTAGTAGTGATTGTTCCTTTACATAGGTGACTATTCCTTGACAAATCTCTTTTCCCTCTTGCATGCTTAAAGTCTCCATTGGTTCAGTGATGTTACTATGATCTCTATCTAGCTTTTGATATTTCTTTGTAATGATCCCTATCATTGTTTCTAAAAACTCATACAAATATAGAAATGAAAATCCACAAATATAGAAATAAAAATCTAGTAGGGTATCTCAGGCATTAGACTGCCCAAGTTTCCTCCCAGAACAATTGCTCCTATCACTCCAATCATTGCATTTATAATAGATGGAGGGTTCCTCCCACAGCAGTGGCACCAAGCAGCTTCAGTATTTGTTGTACACTGGGTGTCTTGTCCTGTATCTTCTCCATCATGCCTTGTGCATGTTGTTGTGCCTGTTGAGTCCGATCACCCATCTTTCAAAATGACCCACACAATAATATGTGTATATATCTCTCGAAGGCTTCTCAAACAAAGTACTCAAATACTGCTTATAGATTATAGCTTATATATTGCTTCTGCGTCCTTTACATAATAGAGCGGCATTAAAAGATTAGTATATATATATATATATATATATATATATATAATCAGCAAAGGTCGGTACACCTCATTTGGGAACATGGTTATGAATGTCAAGGAAAAATAACATGATGTGTCAAAGGTGTGTAAAACTTGTCATGACAAGTGTACAGAGTAGTTGACATGTGTACCATTTTTAAAGCTTAATAATCAAACAAAAACTAGACAACTCAGAGATTGTCCTTACTTGTAATGCATGGAGAACATATTGTTAGGAGTGGACACCTAAAAGCTTTTATATTCTTCTTGTTATAATATGCAGACAACTATCCCCTCTCTCTACTACAACATTATGTTTTGTTTGATTGCAGTCCACTTACGCAGTACACATGTTGTTTTTTATCTGCTCTAATTTTGTATTGAAATGATACACTTGGACGAGTTTCACTGAAGTCATAATTTTTTATGGTTTTGGGTAGCTTCCCAATGTCCACAATAGTGCATCATAAAAATTTTATGGGTTGCTTCATTACTATTTTTCTCTAATGGTCTGCAGTTTCACAGAGAAGTTAATTGTGAGTAGCTTTATGCAGCCTAATTGTAATCCTTTGTTAACTCATATATATATATTTGCTTCTTACAAAAAAAATCATTACATTTGTAGAACACGGTATTGAATTAGAAGCTAACAAATAGAAAAAAAAATTCAAAGAAATTTATGATTGTAATTAGTTGTTTCATGAATTCTTCCATAATGATGGACTGAATTGCAAGTGAAGATTATGGTATTGAGGAAAAAATAACTTTGTGAATCTTAATTTTTTAGTTTTTAAAGAAAGTTAAAATAAATTAGAAGCTTTTGTACCAACATTTCCCATGTCCACAACTCCAAAACCCTATCTCTGGCAGCTCATCTTTTTGTCCATCTTATTTTAGCAGTTCAGGTGAAGATATGTAAGCAAACTGCACATATTGTTTGTGGTTGATTTTATCCTTTTTGGTTTAGGTTAATCCTGAATCCCATTCTTCATTTGCAATGCCTTTTGTACCATGTTATGTAGGCAATAGTGTCCATAGCATTCAGAATTATATTGAACTATTTAGTACATTCTTCTTTATTTCTATCTAATAAAGTTCAGCTCTTCCCTTACAATTAAACCCTACATACCTACATTTATTTTTACCAGGTAGACCTTCAAATTGAAATCCCATCATTAGAGATTTCCTTCAAAACCAGACATCCCTTCCAACTGGAATACTGGCCCTAAAGGCTCGCTTCTAAACATTATGAAGCATGATGCTGCCCGTGTCATCTCAACAATGAGTTAGAAGTTTACAGAAATTCATGTATGTACACTTCTAATGAGTTTCCTGTAAAAGGATGAGAATCATTGCTCTTTGGGTATCAGTATTTGGTGGTTGGATGATTTTGTGCTCGATATTTTTTGCATATTCATTTGTCGCTGGTAAGAAAGAGCTAGCAGCTTAAATTTAGATGTGGAACTCTTCAAAATATGTGTAATCCTCCTATTGGCTTTGATGCCATCATGTACAACATCATTTTTAATTTAATTTTGATACCTCTAAGGTGATTTTTTAGGTGTTGGACACCTCATCAAATTCAAATGGATTTGTGATTTTAATAAAATTATAGTCATTGGTAAATCTTGTAGGTCTCTTTCTTGTAATTTTAGAGGATGGTAGGAATCACCTCAAAGAAATGTGGTCTCATGGAATGTGTTAATTGTAGTATATGCACAAAAAGGTTTTATTGAAAAGGGCTTTCGAAAATGCCTCTATTAATTATTATTTTTTAATATTCTCTTAATGTAAATGTTCATGGATATTATATAAGTATTTATTTTATATCTTTTTTATTGTGGAAATCATTTCTGATTGTAAGCATTCTGAGTTCATATTACCGTCATCAATTGTGAGGAGTCACAAAGGCAAAGTCTTTCCTGGTGTGAGTACCTATAGGTTTGAAAGTATTTATTTAAATATTGCCATTTGTTGTTGTAGACAGACTAGTAATTACTGGTAAATTTCATATTGTTGTAGCATTATTTGTGTGAGTCAAACTTGAACATCAATCCTCAATATTGTTCAGTTGAAATTGTATATGACTGTGGGTTACCTTTGCATAGATCATACTGTATTTCAATCAAATATGAATAAATGAATTATGGAGTTTGACTATTAGACATGTATATGCATTTCTTCTTGAATACTTTCATAATATATGCCTATATTGCTGTAAAATTCCTTATCATCTCACTTTGTTTTTCATATTTCAAAGTTTCATAAATCTTTTAAAAATATTAACAAATTTTGAGTTTTTTGATTGTGGACAGGTACAGAGCAAGGAGAAAACCAATACCTTCTAGATGCATTTACAACCCACCCCATGTGCAACAATGGCATCACTGAAGACATGCACTAACACTGATGGCTTTTTAGTTTTAGTTTTAGTTTTTTTTTCAGTTTTAAAAACATAATAAATCAGCAGTTTGCATACTGCAGAAAGATTGTCTTCAAAACTCTATATATAGAGTTCTTTGTAACATATTTTATATACAGTGAATTATTTTCCAGCATTGTTGTTTCAATCCTTTGAGCAGATTTGTTGATAAATGAGTTCTTTGTAACATATTTTATATACAGTTTGAATATACAGTGAATTATTTTCCAGCATTGTTGTTTCAATCCTTTGAGCAGATTAGTTGAAGTTTATCAACAAAAAATGGCATAGTTGATGTTTATCACGTACTAGTTGTTTATATATGACCAGTTGATGGAAAAATAATGATTAAAATGACCAAATATACTACCAATGGACGGAAATTAGTTAATACAAATGACTAAATATACTACTAATGGATGGATATTAGTGACTAAATAAATGATTACAATGACTAAATAAATGACCAGTTAACAATAATCAATGACTAAATGAATGGCTAAATATACTACCAAATTGATGACTAAATAAATTACCAAATTAATGGCTAAATTAATTACTAAAATTTGTTTGGTCATAAATTTGGTCACGAGATAAATGACCAGCAATAAACTACCAATGGTCATGTGACCAAACTAATGATCACATGACCAATTTTTGGTAGTTTTTTTAGTCATTTATTTTTGTTTCTCTACTAGTGCCTTCTTCGATGATTTGGATGAGGATTTTAATGACTACTTGAATTTAGATGATGTGGTTGTTCATATTAGATCGTGCACCATTTCCCAAACTTCTAGTGGCATCTCCAAACTAAACTTACCCAAAATGAAAAAAAGGCCACAAATATGAATCAGAGAAGCTTTGTATTGAAGGCAAAGAAGCAGTCGTTGAGGGTTCTCAATGGACCATGGATGCCCTCCTCACGAGGAGCATGCGAAAAGGGTTTAACCAAGAAGGCTAAATGAGTTGGCCTTACTGAGTGGATGATATTTAGTTTATATGATTGCAGTGGCTTTCGTTTCTTGCTAATCTCCTTGCCTTGAGCTCTTTTTTAGTTATCTAAGCTCTCTCTAGGTCTCTATAGTTCCTCTAATACTTTTGTGCTCCCCATTATGGGTTTGGAGTAGTCTTTATTTTTTATTTGTTTTATTTATACAAGAGGGAGCTACCCCCACTGGTAGCACTTATTCAACAAAAAAAATGAATTGTAATTAATTATGAATAATTAATCAAAGTTATTAATATATATTAGTATATATTGTTTATTGTAATAAGCTATGATTAATTAATTATAGTTTAATATCAAAACTACATTGTTATGTTGAGTCATAGATTATTTTTTATAATTTAATATATAGTTAAAGGAAATCCAATGCTTTGTTTATGTTCTTTTCTCATAATATACTAAAATAGTCTATTAGTATTTTATAAAATTTAATGCATAAAAATTTAGTATTTTAAAATATTTAATTTAGATCTTTAATTATCAATATATTTAATATATTTACTAATGTTTATTTATTTTTATAATTTTATGGATTTATTTTATATTTAAAAATTTTAAACATTTATATTAGTCAAATATAATCAGAGTTTTTTTGTTTTTTTATTTTTTATTGTTTTAATTTGAGTAAAAACAATGCAGGTTTTTTTTAAAGAGTAACGATAGTTGGGAACCAACTGCTACAGCTTACCACCTATAATTTCAATTAGTTTTTTAAGCTGGTATCCAACTTAATGTAATAAGCACATTAAAAAGGTCACTTGAAGCCAACAATTTTTTGGTCAATTTATTTCTCAATATTTCTACAATTTATTTCCCAATGTCTTTCATGCAAGTCTGCATTTCAAATTTACAATTACAAATTGATACACCCTAATCATATACAATTACAAATATGTTTTTTTCTGAATATTCTTGCATTTCATCTTTTTAGTTACAGATGAAATATTGATAGACCCTATCGACTATTCTATTGTGCATAAATTTCGTGCAATTGCTAGTTAATATTTATACGTCTAAACTACAACCTCTTTGTAGGAAATGGTAAACTTGCATTTTTTTATGAGTTTTGTTAAACTTAATCAGCTATATTCTCTCTATGTTGCCTCAATCTTGACCCACCTTTGTTATATAAATCTCCCCAAAGTTGTGATGGTAGTTGTCCTAAAGTCTACTTGCACACAAACATTTATTAGTGGATTGTTGCATTTACTAAAAAGGCATTGGTTGCCGTGTTTATGTACACCATTCAATTAGAATGAGTGTAGGCTATGCTATTGGAATTTAACTTCTTTCGAGTATTTTTTATTGGAAATGTCTCCTTGTGTCATATTAAATTAAACAATATAAAGGTATATATGAATGTTTACAATAGGAAGTGATAGGAAGGTTTTTGAGTATTTTGAACAATTAATGCTTTAATTCAAAATGCTTCTAGCTTAGCAATTACTATTTTGGAAGATGTCTATTGAGATGGATAAATGCTTTTAATTTACTACGTAGGCTTAGATATTCTTTAGTTTTTTCACAGGTTTCAAATAGGGACCATGGATATCCCCCGTCGTGTGGTTGTTCTATGTATAATTGATGCTCGCTCAGTTAAATGGCTAGACAAGATCAATGCAATTGCAAATGATTGCTAGGTAGAAGTCTTGTCCTGCATTTAGAAATATTTTTAAGAACAACTAAGCATTTTATTACTATCTATTCTTAATTGAATGATTATATTATATTAATATTCTAGAAACTCATAATACAAATTTACTATGATTATTAGGCTTTTGTTTAGAGGGTGTGGTGGTTAGAAAGTTTAATTATGTCTTATTGATGATCTTAAGGAAATTAACTTTGTTGCATTTTTAGTAGATAGGTAAAGAAGTAATACAACTTTTATTAGATAAATTCTTTTGGATAGAGTTATGAATTGAAAGAGGGTTTTAAAAGGACCCAAAACCTTGTACATCGGGATAAAGTGAAACCAGCAACATAAGACAAAAAAAATTGACCTTAAACCTAGAAAAGGTCCCATGAGAAACAACAAACTTACAACAAAGAGATATAGAGAGCTAAAAAAATTATGAAGGTTGGTGTAGACACCTAAAATTGTCCATATGTCACCTTGCGACACATTTGTCCTAGGCCCCTTTCATGTTCCCTTCTATCACCTACTTAATTAAACAAATTACTTTTATTTAATTAACCCCTTTACCATAATTCCCAAAATAATTAAATAAATTATATATAATTAATTTATCATCTCACATCATCCTTCTCCAATAATTAATTAAATAATTCTATTATTTAATTAATTATTTTCCATTTGTCATCATCGTTATCCCCTTGTCACACATCTAGCTAAAGTTAGTTAGCCAGATTCATTAAATTTGGACACTTGTATAAAAGTCGGACTAAGTTTTTATTTCAACCACTTATCCCATACTATATCTCTCAATCTTAGCCATGCACATAAGGATGCCCTAGAAGCTTTTATCTTTCACCTCTTAATATCCACTATCTATTTTATCTTTCACCTCTTAATCTTAGCCATCTATTATCACCTCTCAATTTCAACCATCCATTACAACTCTTAATCCTAGCCCTTCATCATATTATCCAAGAATCTATTAATCAACCCTCGACAAAACCATAATTAGGAGATCCACAATTAGAATGTAAATCTATGCTATCAATTTGAGCAACCAACATATCAAAGCATTACAAATATCATTAGAGCATATATATTGTTTTCATTGCAACAAGGGATATTAGGGTAATATTGTTTGTTATTTATATTTCATTACTTTAGCTCTTGAGTTATGTTGAAGATGGAAGAGGTACTTTGATGCATATTGTTCCTTTATTTTAATTCCATATTTCTACATACACATTTTGGCATGTTTGATAGCACCCACGTCCCTATTTTTAATGCAATTTTGGTGAAGTTCTGTGTGTTATTAGGGGTCAAATCTACAAGTTAGCACTTTCAGCTATGTTTCGATGCTTTTGCTCAAGATGGATGTGATTACATTCCAGGTTGGTGCTTTTGATTACGACTTGATGCTTTTGTAGATATCTTAGTGCATTTGATCATGATGCCATGCTTTTGCACTAATTTGTAGCATTTTTCTTAAATCAATGCATTTGCATCGCTAAGGGGTGCATTTGCATCGCTAAGGGGTACATTTTCCTCACTAAGGGGCATATTTGCCTCACAGAGTGGTGCTTTTGCCTGATTAACATCATATCAGACTTTAAATGCTCATATCTTTTACATACGACATCAAAATTCAATGTTTTTTTAAATTGCATAGAAAATCACAAGGAATATATTGGTGCCATCTAATTTGCTTTATTTGTTGATTTTCAAAAGGAGGTGCATTTACTTGATAGAGCGACATATTTTCCTCACAGAGGGGTGCATTTGATCCTGGTATAACATTTCACATCAAGATTTATCCTTATTAGCTAACCTTTGCTTGGTTTTGGAACTAAGTGATGCAACTTGATTTTCACTGGTCAAAGATCAATAAGTCAAACTACTAATAAGTGTGGTGTAGGTTTTTGCTTGTAAAATAATATCATTTAAAACTTTATGTTTTCTTTGTTTGGTGAACTTGGTTGTGACTTGAGGTGTGTGCATACTCTTCCCTTGCACTCAGTGCGATCTTGGAAATCAAAAGCACTTTATAACCAATTTCACTTTCACACCACACTTTGTTTTTTAAGAGTAAATTAATCTTGTTTGTGTGGATCAAGTGTGTGTGTGTGTGTGTGTGTGTCTGTGTGTGTGTGTGTGTGTGTGTGTGTGTGTATGCTCTCCTCTCACATCTTTAGGTGATCTTGAGGATCAAAATCACCTTTTGGTTTCACTTTTTTACCCAAGGACCTAAGTTGTGTATGCTCTTCCCTCGCATTGCAAAATGATCTTGGGAACCAAAAGAACTTGGAATCCTTTCCCATTAGGAGGCCTACTTGGGAATTTCATCATCCCAAGGGACGACATCAACTATGTGTTCCAGAATGGTATATCAAAGGAGGAGAATGAAATTTGTACCTCAATCTAGTTAGCATCATGTCTAGCACAACCTCAGGGCTCTGAGTGGTTCTAGACATAAGGTGAAGATATTTTTGAGATCTTTCTTCGATCCCATGCTTGTAGATGGACTAGTGTTCACAGATTGGACCCCATGTACCTTGTGTATATAGGGGGAACCCTTAGAGAACTTGTACAATCCTAGTTTAAGGCCTTTCAATTGTCATATCTTGTGGTGCATCACTGTTGAGGAGGATAAGTGATCACATGTACCTCCATGTGTTGAGATAAAGCTAACTTTGGGTAAGTCTTTTTTCTTCTAAGATAAGTGGTGTATAGGTGATACATGACATTGCATTCCCTAGCTATCCAATCATAGGTAAATGGTATTACACTAGGACAAATATCACTATTGTGAGTCCACAAGATTTGACACACCTAATTGATTAATATAGGGTGTTGTGTTTTGTGTGTGTGTTCATTTGCACTCTCCCAATCTAAATCCAAATCCTTTTGCAAACATGTGCATGTATGTATGAAACCCATTGTTTTCCAAGTTGCTCAACGTCAAGCTTCAAACCATCCCTAATCACCTTCTAATCATTCATTTTCATCCAAATCCAATCCAATCCAACTTCATTCTAATCATCCCAATCCAATCCAACATTATCCTAATCAACCATTTTATGCCAAATCCCATCATCCCAAATCATCCTAATCATCCCTTTTATCCACTTCATCCTCATCCCAATCCAATCCTATTCTAATCATCCCTAATCATCCTAATCACCTCATCCCAACTATCCTAATCATCCTAATTACCCTATCCACATCATACCAATCTATCTCCAATCCAATCTTAATCCATCATTTTGGATCCTAATCTTAATCAATTTGCCTACTCCAATAAAGGCCCTATCCTAATCCTTTCTATCCACCTAATTCACTTCCTAATTATATTCATCCTTCCATCCAAATCCCCATCTAAGCCTAAGCCCAATCCCAAATCACGATTGGTTTAACAAGATGGTTGTGATAATTAAAAAGTCTATGGCAAACCCCCTTTCACAACACACCATATCTCCAATCCAATCAATATCTCTATCATACCAAAAAAATTCCTGACTACAAGTACTTAAACATATGTATGAGAGAATGGATCCTCTTGCTAAAGCACACTATAGAAATTACTTTAGTCATGATCCTTTAGCAAATCTCATCTTTGGAGATTTTCAAGACCATTCTTATGACCCTATCACATCAACACCGCAATCCCATTTGTCATCTCCATCCATCTCTTACAAACCTTCACCCTCGTAAAGGTATAGGTCATCTCAACCAATCTATACACCATCTCAATCTAACACATCAATGCCTCAATGTTCTCGAAACATTCCCTACCTATATACCTCTTCTCAATCCACTACATCCCCATCTTATTCTCATTACCAAGTCAATCTCATGACTTCATTGCCATTTATCATATCTTCATCCATGCCACCTCAAACCACATTTCAACAACCTCTATCTGATTCTACTCCATCAATCCCTTCAAATTCTTCATCATCATATCCCTACAACCACCCTAATTTCAATTGAGTAGCTCACATGTTTCCTACTCCCAATCCTATTAAACCTACCCCTACTATCCATACACCCAAGCATAATCCCAATCCTAACCTATCCCATCCTATTATCCATCCACTTGATCCTAATCATACAACATATGCCCTTATTGTACATCAATTATATTATCCATCTAATGCCCACCCTAGTGCATCAAGCCATAAATTTATGAAGGACGTGACCCAAGGAATATTAGCAAGGAATCAAAAATCAACATGCAATCTAATGCCCATCCTCGAACCTATCAAAGAGACTTCAAGAACCATGTCTATCCCTTTAACATCATCATGTACTCCAATGCCTATCAAGCCTATAGTAGATTCTCTTACCATAAATACAAGTCAAGATCCATCATGTAGCCATGTTGTTGACCATCTAGAGCCTATTAATCCCATCCAAGTATTTTCCTTCTCCATCCAAACCCAAGAGCTATTTCAAGAGTCCAATCCAAAGCATGATCAACCTTGTTCCTCACTAAGTTAAGATTGAACTAATCAAGCACCTCAAGATCACATTACCCAAGTTACCCAAGAACCAACTACTTAATCCACTTCACCTCATGGTTATCCTAACAATGAAAGTGAGCATGGAAGTCTTGTTGATACACATAAGCACTCACCTCTATTCATGGCATTTCTTAGAAATGAAGAAACTTCCACTCTTATCCAAACCACCACCACCCTTCATGATCAAGAGATCCATAGTCCTCCCAGCCATGATCAAGTAACCCAAACTAGTCCTGTCCATCCTCCAATAGCATCCACTTACCATGATGAGACACTTGGGTCCCAAGAAAACATAGACAATCAAATAAATCACTTGGATCATGTAACACCACATCTTAATGAACATAGTGTTATACAAGATCCTAGAATTACAAGTCATTCCCTTCTTGATCCATTACCATCTTCTAGTAATTTCCCATCATCCCCTCTTAAGCCCTTACCATCCCCTATTGACCCTATCCAAAATCTATTTTCCTATCCTTTTAGCCCCACTACCTTCATATGTGGTGGTTTTCTCATAGGAGATGAATGAACTCTATCCACCACCCACCCTCTCCCATGTCATGATGGACTCACACCTTGTTTCCAAAACAACACACATCCCATCACATAGTGTATGCTCCAAAACATGAATTATCAAGAAAAAGGATTAGGCCTCCATGAACAAGGTATCTTGGAGCCCATCCATGTCCAAATCCATCCATACTTGCATGGCCTTGGCTATACATATCAAGGAAAACAACCCAAACATGTTAGTACCTCTTGTACACCTCATAAGGCATCTTCCAATCCCAAGTGAGGTGCCCCTCATCGTACCTCCAATAAATATGTCATCATCCCTCCTCCATCATCATATCATTCTCAAAAGCATGTGATTATACATTTCCCTATATCCACTCTTCCTCCACTCCTCCCAACTCCCACTAATCCCATCCTCAAACCTTATCATCCCTTCATCCAAAATTCAACTAATCCCTCCATTGACACATCTTTTTCCCTTAAATACCCTCAAATTTTTTTGTGAAAGGGTGTGATGGTTTAGAAACCATCCTTTAAAAGGTTATATAAGGTATTTATGTGAGACTTGGAAAATGAGATGGAGAACACTTTAGGAAGAATAAAGTGGTTTGGTGAGCTATGGACATTAGAGAAGGGGGCACTTAGAGTGTGTCCAACTCAAGATTGTTTACACCCAGGATTCTCTTGCCTAGAGCTGTCAACACTATTTGAGTAAGCAAAATAGTTGGTGTGAGTAGGCACATACTATGTTTTTATAGATGTTCTCCAAATGTTCCATAGATATGAGGGCCAAGACCACTAAAATATTCCTAGAGTGAGGGTTGCCTTTCCAAGTACTCTGATTCAGATAAGTATTGAAACAATTGATGTTTAAAGGATACTTAAAATAATAAATATACAATTTTTGATGTTAATCTGATTATGGATTGTGTTATTCAATTGCCTATGTTAACTATTTACTTTAGAGTTCCCATTAAATTATCACATGTTGCAATTTACATTAAAATTTATATCCTTGTGTAATTTTAATTTTTTAACTCTAGTAATAAGTATATTTGGATTTGTTGTAATTAATTAAATAACTCTAGGGAAAGTTAGTGTTACAACATGGGGACCAAAACAAGCTATAAATCTATAATGAATTTGATCACATACTATGGTCCAACTGTACATCATTAGACAAGAAAAAATTTACATGTTGATTTTGCTTTATCAAAATCATTCATAGATTTGAGAAAGATTGTGACACTCTTTAATGGCATAAGAAAATTAATCAAGGTATAATTTATTATATCTTTCCAGTAATGAGACATAATAATACAACCCATTGTTGCCCACTCTTGATGATATTCAACAAGTACCTCACTAGAATTTTGCATACATTTTTTAACATAGTACTCCTTAGACTTTTGTATGACAAGCGTGAAATCTAGGAATTGTAGTGAAAATTACATCAATCATTACTTTCTGTTAAGGGAAAATTGGATCTAAATGAATAATCAATATACTATATCACTGATACCTAAAACTCAATGAAATAATGAACAAAAGAGATCAATCAAACAAAGAACAATACAAAGAAAACTTCCTTTAATTCTTAGCTTCCATTGATCACCTATCTCAAATGATCTTGTCTATGAATATGGCCCTCAGAAGGTGCACTTCCTTGCTATGATTCCAAGATGTTCAAATGGGAACGCTTATGATAGTTTCGCCATGAAGATGAGCTTCACAACAATGATAGTAGTGTGTAGTAACAAGTTTGATCACAAGCAATGAAAGAATTGGTGCCAAAGGCGCACTATAATTCCTACAGAGTAATAATACTTAAATCTTGGATGAATGAAATGGAAGAATTGGGGTTGAATTTATAGACTTGAGAGAGAAAAGATCAACGGTATAAAAACCTTGAGAGGATGTGCGCGAATAAGAAGAAGACAAGTGTCACACAAAAGCTTTTTTATTTGAGTTAACTACTTTCTTTTCTAAAGATAAGATATGACTTCATAAATTAGAAATTTTTTTCTAATTTAAGAGATATTGATAAAAACAAGGTTGATTGAGTCAGTTAACTCAACTTGAGATTTGCTTTTGCATGATTTGAGAGGAATTAAATAACAAATTATTTAATTTTGTGCATGAAGAAGAAGACTTATTTTTAGAAGATTTGGAAGATATTTGAAGATAGGAAAGCAAATTAAATAAATAAATTTATTTAATTATTGTGCATGATTTGGAAGAATAAATAAAATATTTGATTATATTTTATTTTTGGAGATTAAGAGGATTTAAATAAATTTGATTTGATTTATTCAAATTTGGAAGAAGAATTTGATTTAAATTAAATAATTAAGAATTATTTAATTGTTTGGAAGAATTAAATTAAATAAAGGAATTTATTTAATTTTGACTTTAGAAGAGGTAATTAAATATTTTGATATTTAATTAACTTAGAGGAATATGAATCAAATAAATAAATTTGTTTATTTATTTATTGATAGAAGAATTAGAATGAAATAAATATTAAGAATATTTATTTAGATCGAGTCGTGTCATTTTTAGGCATATACACTTTCTAATAGGAAGAACTTGCAACATTGAATTGAATGTTAGAGTTGGTTGAACTTGAGGTATAGTATGGGGTGCCAAAAATACATCCACATTTCCCCCATTGGTATTAGCTTTTGTAGAAGAACAAGGTGGTGTTTGTACATAAGTATGATGTTGCCTTTGTGGATCATAGTGTAGATGCTCTTTCTCCTTGTCTAGAAATCTAATATCATTTGAGGACCTTGTAGATGATCCAAAAACATTACTTTCTCTTTCATTTTTATTTCCCACAAAGGTGCACACAATCAATAAAATTTGATGGGTTTCATCATCAAGGCAATATTACAAGCCTTAACATCATGCCTTCACATTTTTACAAATGCTATCTAAAGTGATTAATGCCCCATTGTGCTCATTCCCTTAAAAGTTACATTTCATCTTGTTCAAGTTGGGCATGGGTTCACAATAGGTCCATGCCAAATCCTTTACCTTTGACATTATTAGCTAAAACAATTTTTAAAAACTCAATGTTGGGGTCATTAAAAAACTATAAAATCATGAAATTTAAATTTTAAAATAAAAATAAATTCCTTCAAAGTAAAACCTAAAAAGTAAATAAATGTCCTAAACCTAATCCTAAAATAAAAATTAAATAAAGAGTTTAAAATTTAAACCTTAATTATCAAGGTTTGAACTTTGCAGTTTTTCTAATGAATAAGTGTCTATTATGTCACTTTAGAACTGAGATATTTTACACTTATTTAGAAAGACTAGCTAGAATGTCATTGCATCCCAACTTTCCAGAGTCAGATTAGCTTCAATTGTATGGAGCTAATTGTTATTAACAAAATTTAATGATCGATGAAGGGTAGATGAGACTACCCCCATGGCATGAATCCAAGGTCTACCAAGAATAAGATTATATGAAAGAGCATTAGGTGTGACATGGATAAGGGTAGGCAATGTCAAAGGACCAACCCTAAGAGGTAAGGTGATAGTACCCAATGATTGCCTATGAACATTATCAAAGCCACAAATGTTGAGTTTATTTCGTTTAATGAGAGAGGTATCAACATTGATTTTGTGTAACAAGTCTATGCCACAAACATTAAGACCTAATCCACCAGCAATCATGGTACATCTTACTCTCATTTTATGAATTAAGATGAATATCATAAGAGGCTCATTTTGGTTTTGAACTTCTATAGGAGGTAATTCATGTGGTTGAAATACAATATCTAATTTTGTCACATGCATACAATCTAACAGATTTGCTACATCATTTAGTTGAACAACAAGTGGAACCATCACCTTTTGTAAAGCTTCTTGGAGCATCCTGCATGGTATGTAGGTGATGTTTGTATAAACTCCCATAGAGAGATCTTTTCTGGAGTAGCTTGGAGCTTCTCAACAAGATCATAATCTCTACCATTATGAGTAGGAAGATGAGGTGCTTGAGGAAGAATAGGTTGAGAAGGAGGAAGAGGAGCAGGAAAAAAATGTATTTGTTTCTTTTATTTATTATTTCTCGTGTTATATGTTTGAGCAACTTCATGATGCATGGGTTGCTGCGACACATTTTGATTGAATGAACTATTTCTAGTGATTTGTTTTGCATAATTGAAGATATAACCAGGAGGTCTAGGTGTTTTTTAGTGAACCTCCTATTGAGATAGATTGTGATTTAGTAGCATCATTACAAAGATGCACAACTTTATGTTTCTCAAGTTCTTTTGGAGAACTAGAAACATAAATTGTATTGATGATTCTTTGAAATAGAGATGGTTTAGGAGTTGTAGAGAATGATTCTGTAGAGATGAAGTCATCCAAGGATTCATCTTGCATGTCAAAATCATCAATACTAAATTGCTCATCAAATGCATTAAAATCTTGAATAAAGTAATTTGGCATAATTGTGTATCCTACTTTTTCAAACTTTATAATGATAAAGTAAAGAAGAAGGAAACAAAATGAAGTATCTGTATGCATAATATAAAATATACCAAACTATGAAACATAATTCTTTAACTATATTATCCAACAAATAGCTAAAACATGTTTAAAATTTATCAATTTCCAAGCTAGAATTACCATAGAATGAGATTTTAGGTAACCCTAATCAATATAGATGAATGAAAGCAAGATGTATGACTAAAGAATGTATATCAAACTTAGTAGTAATCAATTCTCAAGCATCAGAGTAGAAATCTATTTTTTACTATAATGATATAATTTCATGAATTGTAAACAATATCACAAACATAGGTTATTTTTAATCTAAAATAAATGATTGTTTTTCCAATTTCAAATGACAAAATGTAAAGTATGCACTAAACACAAAGGATGATTAGGTACAACAAGTGAACTCACTTTAATCAACTTAACAGTACTAACATGATTTAAAAGAACATGCTAATCTCTAAACCCTAGGTTTAATACTAGCTAGATTTATATGAAATGCAAGGATTTTGTAACCCTAATGATGAATTTAAATACAAAATTTACTATATGAAATCAAGGAAATGATGAATGCATTTAATCTAAATCAGATCTATAATAGAAAACATTTTTTTTTTAGAATGAAAAAGGATGCAAGAGTGTAAGAAGAGTCGGGTTCACCAAAATGTTATGTGGAAAAGAGTGATCTAGCCATAGGAGTTAAATTAGGTCAAAATATCTTCTACAAACATTGACACACAAACTAAGCTTAGCTTATACCCTTGAGGCAGAGCCAAACTACATGGGTTCTACCTCTTTTTTGTATAGATGAGTGTTAAACCAAATTTAGCCAATCTAGCTAGGAACAAGATCAAAACCCTAATTCAGAAATATTGAGTTACAAATGACTATAGGAAGCGAAATTAGAAAAGCTAATTGAATAGAAGAGATAAAGGATCAGTTCAGAACTTGGATCTGATAGAATAAATTCTTAGGACCAGGGCACTTGGGTGGCCTAGGCCTCTTTTAGGGATTACAAAAACTACAACTTTCACTGAGTTTGCACTTATAACACCTATCTTCTCTTGGACTGATATCTCCCAAAACCTATGTTTCTAATCTACACACAAGAAAGAAGGGAAAATTATTTGTGGCTATATAGGAGCTTGCCTCAGTCAAGACCTCATTTTGGTATTCCTTCCTCATGGATAGCCAAGATTAAATCTAGACATTGTGTGTACTTAGAAACCCTAAATGTCAGCATTAACGTGCAAGAACTAACCAAATAACATCAAACCCTAATCCTATATGACTCAAGCAAATAGAAAGGAATGATACCAAGGATGCTTCACTCAAGGAAGCTCACAACTTCTCCTCAAGGATGAAAATTCATGGAAGGTTTGTTGAATAAGAAGGTGATGTAACCATACCCTTGGGGGGTACTCAAGCTGAACTGAAGTTGGTGGTTCCAACCCTTCTCCCAATCATGCAAAGTGCTTCAACCTAGGAATGAATGAGATAGACTCAAGATGTCATCTCCTAGCCTTCATACAAATCTTTGTCAAGAGAAAAGTAGAACTCCACTTGATCAAAACCTACAATAACACAATAGCATAGAGAGCAATAGCAATAGAGATCTTTTTCACATCAAGAATCAATCTTTTTCTCTAGTTTTAAAATGAGGTAAGTCACTTACTTTTATACAAGGCTATAGAAAAGAGTAATTTGAATTAAAATGCTGACATAACATGCCAAAAAACAAATTTGGATTTAGGGTTGGCCTAAACAACATCAAAGATGACTTGCATCCCTAAGCATGGGAGGGACTAGGGCTCTTGGGCACCCTTGGCCCTGGGGCAATTTAAGGCTCAATCCCTCTCCTAATGCAGGGCTAACTCTAAATCTCAATTTATTTTTCAGTGTCATGATGAAACTTTAATTGGAATCATGACATTTTCTATAAACAAGGTCAAAAGAGGGTTTTAAGGTGGACCTAAAAATGGACTAGGCTTGGGGTCAATAAAGGGAAATTATGCCTATACACAAGTGTACACAATTAACAATCTAATAAATAATTGCATCCAAAATCCCTTCAAAACACATCAAAAGTTCACATTTTCAATAGTAAACTGGTAAATATTAATATGCAACACAATTGTGATTTCTAGGTGAAATCACTCTAACTAGCTAGGAGGGTTTTCATCCTTGAAATTGGAATTACTAAAGGGTTTTTATCCTCAAGTAATCATAAGAACTCAAGTTCTCTCATAGAGCAAGTAAAAATTGAATTATTTAGGAAGAAGCTCTTCTGAGCACAAAACCCCTTTAAATAGCCTTTTGAGAGAAAATAAGGAATTTTTTATTATTTTTCCTATTATCCCTCCACTAAGTGTCAAGAGATTGAGGCTTGAGCAGGAAATATTGGCAGTAGCATTTGGATTTCTACCACTTTATGCTAGACCTTGAGGCTAAACAAAAAGTGTCAAGAGATTACAGTTTCTTTCAAGAGAGTAAGAAAAGAACCATTAGCAAGGTGGCTATTGACAAGGTTTTGGTTGGTATTGGGAAGGGAAATACCTCTGACATGCTTATGAGAAACAATATTATCAAGAAAATAGCCAAAGCCTTTTGCAACAAACACATAAAGAGTAGGGGCAAGTGGACAACCCACACCATTTTTTTTTGCAATATATATGAATGGAAATACAAGTACAAGAAATTTATAATCACCAAGATCTCAGTGTAGGAAAGCTGAGAGCATACAGTGTTTGGACAACACACAACTATCTAGATGAATGCACTACTACAATGAAGAGGTAGCAATTTGAACAAATGGAGTCAAACCAAATATACCCTTTTTCCGCGGACAAGTGTGCTAAGTGAATGTAAATCCACTGGAAGATTACAACAAAATCTGATTGAGCCAAAATGGTTGATTACTATGTGGATCTGATCAATGCTAAAATAGGCCAGAAATGTAGAGGGATCTAGCAGTGAATTGACCAAGACCTTCTATGATGAAAATTCACACAATCAATGGTATATCATCATATTTTACAATTAAATGAGCATGAAATGCATGATTCCTAATGGTACTACCATCTGGAATTACAATATGATTGTAAGATGCATGTACACAAAACTAAATTATAGGAAAACCAACTGCAACACATTGATAATATTAATCTAATCCGGAAAAAAATTATGGCACACACATGAATTAGTCCACCAACATAAGAAAAATAAAAGAAATCTTTCTTATAATAATAAGATGTTGAAGCATGATGAAGTAAGCAATATGTAAGGCTAATGAAGGGCTGCCAAACTAAATAATAGCTGATCAAAACTACACCCATAATTTGATATACTAAGTTTTTTTTCTAAATATCTGATTTACCAAGACTCTACAACCTGCAACACCCTTGAACAACTCTTAAAGAACTTGTACAAACTGCTAGACTTCACCTATACCATTTCTGATTACTTTTTAAATGGTATAGCCTAGTTGGACAATGGTACAACTGACCAAAGATGCATTAAACACTATTGATTTATTCCAAAATTGTATGACACACTTCCTGGTGTTATGACAATATGTACCACATTGTATAACACACATGAATACTAGTTTTAGCACCCAGAGTTGGCATGAATTCCTTTCAGGCACAATCACCCTTAAAGCATGGTGTACAACATGGAAATAGTCTAAAATCTAGCAACAAATCAAGGACGACATCTTAGAAGATGGTACAATTAGTATAGCAGATGTATGGACCAACAACTCCAAGCTTGGGTGGATATAAAAATAAGGGCACACAAAAATCTTCATTAAAATATACTGAAAAACTTGACCAAATAATACAACAATACTTGTATCCAAAATCCCTTCAAAACACATCAAAAATTCCAATTTTCAACAACAAACTGGTAAATATTAGTATGCAACACAATGGTGATTCTAGGTGAAATCAGTCTAACCAGCTAGGAGGGTTTTCATCCCCAAAACTAGAATTACTAAAGAGTTTTCACCCTCAAGTAATTAGAAGAACTCAAGTTCTCTCATAGCGCAAGTGAAAAGTTAATTAGTTAGGAAGAATCTCTTTTGAACACAAAACCCCTCTAAATAGGCTTTTGAGAGAAAATACGAAATTTTTAATTACTTTTCCTATTTTCCCTCAACTATGTGTCATAAAGTATTGCACCCCACTCCTACTGGCTATTTGTAAACTCATCTTTAAGAAACAACCTTTTTAATAATAAACAAAAGTTGTTTCTTAAATATAACTTAAAGTTACTTTTTCAAAGAACTAGAGTTTAATTATTAAAATATTTCCCTAATTCCACTCCTTTTGCCTATGGGAAATTAAAAATATAGTCTAAGGGTCTCCGTAAAGCTTGATGAGGTATAGACAACCTCATTCTTATGATGAGCCAAATAACCCTTTTTGTTTTGCCAATTACCTCAGCCATGCCAATTTGTTTATTCTTAGAAGCAATATTTGTCTATTTTTTATGAAATGATGTATAAATCTTTATTTCCTAAATTGATTGAAATTAGCTATGAATGTTGATATAATAGCATGTAGAGTTGAATAATTGTGCAGGATTTATGTAGGGCCTATGAAAGGAGTGGACTTCAAGCGGTTGAAGTCAAATGTGTTGGAAGTTGAGGGTGCTAGAAATTTAGGCCTACATAGTTGAAGACTTTTTCAAAGTAATTCTATTATTTCTTGTTATTGATACTTGAGACTTTACAGCTCCACTTAGAGCCTTTAATGTGTTTTATTCCATAAGACATCAGTTAGTTTAAAGATTCTATTTTCTTTTAAAGACTTCTTCAATGGCATTTTACCTGCCATCTGAAATATAGGATTTTGAAGTAGTCCAGTTTTAATTAGTTGCTCAAAACATGGATATATATCATACTATGTTATGAGAAAATCATCAATCTTGGTTTTAGTAATCAATAGCTATGTTCTATGATACTGTTATGACATGAAATGAAAGCTGATAATCTTATTCTAAGTACTTTACTCTAAGCAATGGTGATCTGAATGGAATTTACTTTGTAGCTGTGAAAGTGTTGAATGTGATCTGAGTCAATATTATGATCTCCCACGAGATGGCCACTCGAGGGACTTTTAAAGTAGATAAGTATTTTCATGCATTGTTTCTGTTCATGTGAAATATTCTACTTAAATTAATGTTATTGTGCGTTTAGCTCTGTTATGGGTGCCTGCAGGTTGTGGTATTTAAAGAAATGAATTTAGAAATTCTGTTCAATTGAAATTTTTGAAGCAACTGCTTCACTTTCAAATCTGTTGTTAATTGTTAGTCAAAAGTTCCAGTGTGTTTTAGTTTCAAGATTAGTTATCTTACAAGTTAATTGTTTTCCAAGTTCATAGTTAAAATTGTAGATGTGAATTCTTAGGGTAGAGTTGATATGATGTTTTAGATTAAAGGTTTGAATGCTTTCTAGTTCAGAATTTATATGCTTTCTAGTTTAGAGTTCATATGCTTTCTAGTCTAAATACTATTTTTAGATTTTTTAAAAAATCAGAAAATTGTTTCTAGATGAGATGTTCAAAGATATTCCGTATTGCATACAGGCTTGGACACTACCTGGTCAATAAAACTGATATTTTTCAACTAAAGTGTTAGGACCTTACAACAACTTGTCACTTTTTGGCTCCATTACCAAGGAGCTTCTTTTCTAAGTGTTAGTAGGGAATTGCTTAGAGACCTCTTGTTAGTAATCACCCAAAAATAGTTGCCAAACTTCTCTTTTTGCATGGTCAGGAAGCGAGGTCCACACAAAAGATTCATATGAAAACCTCCTCCAATACTAGTTCCAACCATAAACAGGGAGGAAGAAGTCTCAGCTAAAGAACTTTCTTACGAATTGATTGATCAGGATCAATCTGAGACCTCCCAGCACACTCCAAAAAATCAGCCATCAAACCACACCTTTGAAGAGGTTAGTACCCCTCTCAATATCATGGTTGAGAACAATGAAGACCCCTTCGATGGAAGGAGAGCAGATGGTGATAAACCTCTGTGGAGATTAGTTCAAAAATTCACTTATCCTATCGTTCTCAACATAGATGATGATGCACTTATGAAAAACATCTCACCATCAGTGGTACACACCTTTAGGGGATTATCTTCTGAAGACCTAGACCAGTTCCTTTTCAAGTTTAAGGTACTGTGTTAGACCTATGACTACAAGATAGACAACCAGAAGCTAAAATTCTTTCCCTCTACTCTAAGAGATTTTGCAATGCATTGGTTCATGGGATTAGTCTCAGGATCAATAACTACATGGGATGAGATGGAAACCATCTTCCTTGACAAATACAAGAGCTATTGTTGGGTGAGTGATAGGAAAGAAGAATTGTTCAAACTAAGACAAAAAGAAGATGAGATCCTAGAAGATTACTTGGATAGATTCATCTTTTTGTCTAAACGTTGTGGAGAGGAGACAATGATCCATGATATCTTAAAAACTATATTTCTTAAAGGACTTGATGAAGATGCTAGGAGAAGTCTTGACCTTATGGGGAAAGGCAATGTTTCCCAACTTGATCTTGGGGATATTTCTAAACTTTGCAGAAATTTCTCTCAGACTCATGTGGGAATTCCTAACTCAAGCCTCTTGAGGGGTTCTAATGAGATTGGTAAACTGTGAGAGGAAATAGCAAATATCAAAATTGATATCTTGGTCCATTTAAACACCACGCTAGATGGAATACAAGATAAAACACTTAACCCTAAAACCTTGTCTATCTAGTGCCCAAGATGTTGGAACAAACATTTGTTGAGGGAATGTCCTCTAGACAAGGTTGACACCTGTCAGATTTGTGAGAAGACCCATGTAACTGATTAGTGTGAATTATTGAATGCACTTAAAAATTCTAATAAAAGGTCTTCACATGTTGAGGAGGAGATTAATTATATGGACCAAAGACCATGAGGAAATTTGTCCTATGGCCAAAACTCCAACCATATATGGTGTCCTCTAAACAATTGGAACAATACATAATGGATGGCTTCTTAGCCTCTCGTACCACCTGGTCGGGGATCCTACCCACTATGGGGACCACCTAAATGGATGAACCAAGCTTGGGGAAATCCTCCATGGTCAAACTAGCCTCAACAACAATAGCACCCTCACAATCAACCTCCGCAATGGACCCAACTGCCAAATCAATTTTATAATGGTCCAAGATGATTGCAAAATCCTCAACAAAACCTTCTTCTGGCTCCCTAGAATCCTCAACAGAATGAACAAGTTACTCAGCCACCACTATCGGCACAAAGAACACATGTCAAAATGCCCCAGTATATTTTGTTGATAAGGATAACATGCAGGAGTTAACTCTATCTATTGTGGCACCTACAGTTGAGGTCAAGAAAAACACTTAATCAACCTACCATTGTTGAAATCATAGAAGACCAAAATGAAGAACCTATCATAGAACCAAAAACTCTTCCTATACCTTTAGATCATGACCTTAGGAATAATCAGGGGAAGTTAGCCCCAACACAATTCCATGTAGCTTCAACACCTACCATGGAATTGTCTCAAGAAGAAGTCACCAAACGACCATCAAACACTCCCAAAAAAGGATTCTATGCTAAGGAAGAAAGCTCAGGCACCCTTTCCAGAGTGCCTTAGAGAAACTAGCCTGAGAAACTATCCAAAAATGCCATTGTCTAATGAAACTGCTTTAATACAGGAAATTAAATGACTCCATATTGAGATTCCTCTATTACAAACAATCAAAGAGATTCCTAAACTAAATCAACTGGTTAAACAACAATGCATAAAAACACCAGGAAGGAAACCAAGACAAATCAACATAGTCCAAATCAATGGGTACTTATCTAACCTTCTAACTAGAGAAATTTCAGCTCCCAAATATGGTGATCCAGGAAGCCCACTCATAACTATAAAAATCAATGATGTGGCAATTTCTAATGCATTAGTGGACCTAGGAGCAGCCATTAATGTCATGACAGAAGATGTCATGGAGAAACTGGGACTCACCAACTTACATCCCAAAACCACCATATTACAGATGGCAAACCAATCTATAGTTGTTCCCAAGGGTGTATTGGACAATGTTCTTGTCAAAGTTGATAATTGGGAATATCTAGTAGATTTTCAAGTGATTCAGTCTCTCACAACTAAAGACAGTTACCCACTAATATTAGGCAAACCTTGGTTAGCAATTGTTGCAACCAAAATTGATTACAGAGTGGGAGGGATGATCATTTAAAATGGACCCAATAACAAACACTTATCCTTGTATCCTCTCACCCAACCTACGGTGTCTAAAAATTTGGGTTGATGAATCAGACCGTTTTGACAAATAGGAAGATCTTGCCTCATTGGGTATGGTAGTTATCAAACAACACAACAAGGAAATAGAAGATAAATTGGAGAAAAACATGCAAGGTATTGCCATTGATTCTGGTGATGAAGAAACTTTGGAGGTTGGGGAGATTTTAGGACACCCAGTCTATACTAACAACCTTGAGCATGATTTTGATGGCAATTATACCCACTTCATAGTGCTACTAGGTTACCCACTGGCCAACCTCATTCCAAAAACAAAGCAATTCTTTGAAGATGTTGCTAGACTCCACAGAGTTATACCCCACAACTATCCTCTCAATACCTTAACAAAGGAAGTTCATACTATCACTACCAACTACCCAGGAACTAATTTACTAGTATGCTATTACCAGGGAAACCTTTAAACATTATTAGTTGGTTGACTGAGACAAATGAGCTCAAGCTATTTGATGTTTTGGTAAAAATATCCAAGGCTTTTACTTGGGATTACACAGACATGAGAGGAATACACCCCAGCATTTGTACCCATCACATAGATATACTAAAGATGTTAGGCCTACTCATTAACCACAACGAAGACTCAACCTTGCACTTAAAGATATTGTTAAAACCAAAATTGAGAAACTCTTACAAGAAGGATTCATTTATCCTATCTCTGACAACAAATGGGTTTCACCTTTTGTAGTAGTGCCAAAGAAAAATAGAAAAATGGAGTGTGTGTGTGGATTATAGAGAACTCAACAAAGCTACCTACAGAGATTACTTCCCACTACCCTTCATAAATCAGGTCTTGGATAATCTAGCAGGAAGGAAGTATTTTTCATTCCTGGATGGATTCAATGGATATAACCAAATATAAGTGGCAGTAGAAGACAAGGACAAAACCACTTTCACCTGCCCCTAGGGAACATTTGCATATCGAGTTCTTCCCTTTGGGCTATGCAATACCCCTACAACATTTCAAAGAGTTGTCCTGGCTATCATTGCTGAACTTGTAAACGATTGTGTAGAAGTCTATATGGATGACTTCACAGTCTATGGTTCCACTTTTGATGAAGGCCTTAAAAACTTGGATAGAGTATTACAATGATGTGAGGACCATCAACTTTCCCTAAGTCATGAGAAATGTCTAATAATGGTAGAACAAGGTATAGTGTTGGGACATCATATTTCAGCTGATGGGATAAAAGTTGACCCTAAGAAAATTGAGGTGATACAAGTAGAGACCCCAAAGAATCAAACAGATGTCAGAAGTTTCTTGGGACGTGCTAGCTATTACCAGAGATTTTTAGAAAACTTTAGCAAGATTGTAGCTCCCATGTTCTCCCTTATTCAAAAAGATGTGGACTTGTCTGGATAGAAGAATGTCAGATATCATTTGACATCATTAAAGAAAAACTTGTCTCTGCCCTAGTTCTGCGGGGACCTAATTGGAAACTTTCTTTCCATATTTATGCTGATGCTTCCAACGATGTTATTGGAGCAGTTTTAGGTTAAGAAGATGAGAATGGAGGGAAGTATGCTATATATTTCATGAGCAAAACCTAAGCCCCACTGAACGAAATTATACAACCACGAAGAAAGAATTTATAGCAATAGTCCATGCAATAAATAAATTCCATAATTACATTATAGGGTATAAAGTAACTATGTTCACAGATCATTCATCCATCAAATACTTGATGAACAAACCCTCGGTAAATGGGAGAATAATCAGATGGTTATTACTAATTCAAGAATTCAATGTGGCCATAATGGATAAACCTAGAAAGTTCAATGTAGGTGTAGAATTTCTATCCCGAATCAGACAAGATAATGGAGATTGTACCCCTATACAGAATGAATTCCTAGATAAAAACTTATTTGCCATCTCCATTAAAACACCCTAGTTTGAAGACATCACCAATGATCTAGCCACCTCTGAGTTTCCACTAGACTTTATGTCTAAGAAAAAGAAACATCTTATTTGGGAAAGTGCTCAGTTCAAATGGATTAATGGTATGCTATTCCGATGTGGCCTTGACCTAGTCCTATGATGTTGCGTTAGGCTAGATGAAACACACATCATCCTTAGAGCCTGCTATGATAATCCATCTGGTGGACACTACTCTACCAAAAGGATGTCCCATAAACACTTAGGTGCAGGATATTATTGGCCCTCTATGCGCAAGGATGTGAAGAACTATGTCCGTCGTTGTGGGGTCATCCCACAATAATGGGTTACACTTTTTGGCCAAACATGACATTGAAATCAACATTTTGAACTAAATCTTCACTTTGTGACACCTATAGCCACTAAACTATTAGGAATTTGGAGATGATGCAAACTAGTGATTTGTGAGATTTTGTTTGTAGATTCTAAATATAGTTTTTTTAAAAAAATTGGAGTTAAATTGTAAAATTTTTTGCGTCTCCTTTGATAACTAGTTTTTAATAGTAAACAACATTTTTTTAAAGTGATGTGTATTCTATAGCACATAACTTTTTTTCTACAAAGGATAAAATTCTGATTATTTTGAATTTAAATTGGTAACACTGATATATAGGGCATGCATTTGATTTTATAATGTTTTGTTGAATATTTTTTTTAAATTAAGTTTTGAACTCAAACCAATTATAATTTAGACATAGGTGTATTCCGTAAAACATAACTTTTTTTGTATGTATCAAAATTCAATTTTTTTTCTTTGTTGAAACAAGGACATCAATACCTAGGGCATAGATATTTTTCAAAAAAAAAATTCACTAATTTATTAATTTTCCATGTGTGTACAATAGAGAACTTGTTCAGTGAAAAACCTACATTCACAAGAAATAAAAAATAAATATAATAATCAAATTAAATATATTTAAAATTATACTTTTTGGGAAGCTTATAATAAGGAATACATACTTACAAAACATAAATTTTAAATGAATTCATTTGATCCCCCAAAAGGTAAATCAAAAGTGATTTTCTATCAACATTTTGATAGGTGTAGAGGAGACTCCATTA
Source organism: Cunninghamia lanceolata (assembly GCA_027924645.1). NCBI lineage: Eukaryota > Viridiplantae > Streptophyta > Pinopsida > Cupressales > Cupressaceae > Cunninghamia > Cunninghamia lanceolata. Next base: position 10,608,390 of record BSBN01000241.1, on the reverse strand, counting down.
TAGGTATGGTTTTAAAACTAGTGGGGTTCTATCCAAGGGGGTTTGAATCTAAGGGGGTTTGATCAAACCCTGTTCAATTAAAATCCTTTAAATGGAACCTTTCAAGGCTTAAATCATTATATTTTCTAAAAATATGTGATTTCAGAAAAATCAGGATGTCCCAAAAAGTGTAACCCATTATTGTGGTAGCACCCTGTGATGAATTCTAGTGAGTAGGAAGACCCATGACATCCAATGAGATGCCTCTACAGCCGCAGGTAGTTTTTGAACCATTTGAAAAATGGGGATTGGATTTCATCGGTCCTATAGATTCCCCTTCCTAAGGAAAAGAATACATTTTGGTCTATACTGACTACCTAATTAAATGAATAGAAGTTCAAGTGCTGAGAGTTGCTAGGGAAGAACAGGTTGTAAACTTCCTATACAACATGATTTTTCTAAAATTTGGAGCCCCTAGATCAATTGTCACAGATCAAGGACCCCAATTTATGTCCAAAGTTCTGATAACCTTCACTAATCATTTCTAGGTAAGCCATAAAAGTCATCTCCTTACCACCCACAAGCCAATGACCAAGTCGAAGTCACTAATATGGAGCTTGAAAACATTATGATAAAAATAGTTTCATCAGGAAGAAGAGACTGGGCTAGAAAATTACCTAAAGTCGTTTGGGCCTATAATACAACTTGGAAATCAACCACATGTTTTACTCCTTATGAGTTAGTCTTTGGGAAGAAACCTCTTCTACCCATTGAATTTGAACTTCAAACTCTTAGAACAGCAATGGAGGTAGGCTTAGACCTCGATCGAGCCCAGGTTGAAAGAGTCTTGGAGCTTAGTGAATTAGATGAGCTATATCTAGAGGCTATCCACCAAACTAAGTTAGTTCAACAACAACGGAAGGCCTGGCATGATAAACACATAAAAGAAAGAGAGTTCCACAATGGAGACTGGGCATTGTTATTTGATTCCTGATACAAAGACTAGAAAGGTAAACTGAGAGCTCATTGGTTGGGTCCATATGAGATTTTTGAAGTATTTTCAAATGGAGTAGTACAATTCAAACCCATTGATGGTGATACTCAAACTCTCTTAATCAATGATCATCGACTACAAATCTACCATAAACCTATTAACAAGGAGGAATTTACATGAATGGTAGAAATGCAAGGAGAAACCCTATATATTGGCTCTGCTTCAACAGAGGCTGTATAATCTTATTCCAAGTAAAAAAAAATGTGTATGTATTCATCATTATTTTAGAGCATTTTAATCTTACTTTCATTTTTGTACTTATATAAATTTCATTATTGTTTTGCAGGATTTCATTTTAATAAAGTGCAAATTCTAGCGCATCTTTCAGCAATGCTCCAGAAAGTTGTTTGCTCTATTGTCCAGTATCCTCATTTTCTCCCTGTATTCCGGTGCATCTTCAATGATGCTTGGGAATTCATTGGTTTAAATTATTCTGCTTTGTTCTTGTATTCTAGTTGCATCTTTCAGTAATGCTCCAGAACTTTGTTCCTTCATTCTGGCAGCATCTTTTAGCGATGCTCTGAAACTTTGTTCTTGCATTCCAATAGCATCTTTTAGCGATGCTCCAAAACTTTGTTTCTTCATTCCTATTGCATCTTTTAGCGATTCTCTAGAACTTTGTTCCTTCATTCTGGTGATATCTTTCAGTGATACTCTGGAACTTTGTTCCTGCATTTCGATGGCATCTTTCAACGATGCTCCAAAACTTTGTTCCTGCATTATGGCTGCATCTTTCTACGATGATCTAGAACTTTGTTCCTTCATTCTGACTGCATCTTTTAGTGATGCTACAGAACTTTGTTCCTTCAATCCGGTGGCATCTTTCAGCGATGCTTCAGAACTTTGTTCCTTCATTTTGGTGCCTTCATTCTGGCTGCGTCTTTCAATGATGCTCTGGAACTTTGGTCCTTCATTCTGGCTGCATTTTTCAGCAATGCTCCAAAACCTTGTTCCTTCATTCTGGCTGCATCTTTTAGTGATGCTCTAGAAATTTGTTCGTTTGTTCTGACATCATTTTTTTTTCCACAATGCTCCGGAATCTTGTCACACTTAGTATATCCCTTCATAGGTATCTTTTCCCATTGTTTAGTATTTGTGATTTTCCCTTCTTTGTTATGATCTGCCATTTTTGAAAATATACCCATTGCCACCACCTTAGGAATTTTCCATCCCTTACCACAGTAAATAATATTATTGTGACAATTTGTCATCATAATAAATTCATCCCATTTCCAATCATAATAAATCCATTATATTCATTTACCATTCCATCCAAATTAAATGACACCACCATCCTAGATGCTATTACGTTGGCAAGAATAAGGAACTTTCAAATCAATGATGAAATGTAAGGTATGTACATCTTTTATCTTAAGTAGGTAATTTATTGTGACTAGAATTAAATAAATTGGCATGGCCCCTTTCTTTTCCAAATTTGGTAAATCTTGTGAACTATCCTTCACTAGAGAAGGTGGTGGTTGTGCACTCTATCCCATACAAACTAATAATAAGATGTAGCGAAGACAAATTCCTTGAATTAATTTATGTCCTCTCAGCATTTTCAAAATACAGGTGGCCATAAACATTGTATTTCATTTAACCTACATTATCAATTATTTAGAGAAATTTCCACCATTAGCGTGCCATAACATTCAGTAAACACTTAGCAGAATTGATAGTAGAAGATAGAATGGGGGGAATGAAATGCAAATCAGAACCAACTTCCCTAGATAAATTGTTGGCAGTGCGAAGTATTTCAGAGCTCTTTCAAAGGGTAGGATAGTTAGAGTTCATAAAGAAATTTGAGGGGCATCATGCGCAGCTGGTCAAAGAATTTGTAGAAAACTTTATAGATGGCCAATCGATCATCTGAGGAAAGAAGTTTAAGGTGAGTCCTTGAATCATTTCTAAATTGTATGGCATTAAAAATGAAGGTGTAAATTTATCAGAGATCATGAATCTCTTATCAAAAAATGATAGAACTTTTTATAAGGGAAGGGGACACTCAACCATTGCTACTTGTAAATACCTGTGGGCAGAATAAGGGGTTCCAGAGAATATCTATTGAGGGACCATGGAGAATAGTGGTTGCCTGGATCATTAAATACTTCACATGTGAAGGGCAATGCACCATTGTAGTCGGTCCCCCCTTTCATCTACTCACACACCTGCACTATGGCGTCGAAAACCCTGACCTGAGGGTTAACCTTCCTGCTTTCCTCAATGATTCCCTTGTCAATTTGATAGAAAGGTTCAAAATAGGATCAAGGCCATTGAAGCACCACGATCTTATTTATCTAATTTGTAAGCATCATTTCCTTAAGAAGAGAAAAACAGACGAAAAATGGCAGAGATTTCTTCAAAATTTTGAAAACCCTAAACCCTCAAGGCATTTTGAGGAAGGTGAATTATCTGGAGTGGTAGCACAAAATTTTAGAGAACCTTCCCATGTGCCTCAAAATATCAGACAAGCTCTTGGTGACGAAGTGTCAAAAAATCCATTGAACCTTTCAGACCCTGAGGAAAGACCTAAGCTGCATAATGTGCCTAAAACCCCTGAGAAATAGGAAAGTGTGGATGTAGCGGATTCTAAAGATGAGAATCATCATCCTCATAAAAAGGAAAAGAGGCCTAAAATGAAAATGTAGAAACCTCCTCCCCCAAGAAGGAGCAAGTGTCTGGCCACTGAATTTAGCTATGCTGCAGCTTGTAAACTACCTCATATTCCTAAGAAAAAGAGACAAGAGAGGTAGTCTTGTGAAGAAATAGCCCATCCTTATGAAGAAATAGTCCAGCCTTGTGCAGAAGTAGCCTAGCCAAATGAAAATGTACCCTAGCCATGTGAGGATGTAGTATAGACAAATGAAGATCAAACCCTAGATAGTAATAAAGCCATATATCTAAACAAGAAATTGACCCACTTGAGGAAGGACAAAAAGAAAAATGAGAGAAAGGACAAGAGGGAATAAGTGAAAAAATGCCCAATTATGTACTTGTTGAAGAAGAAGAGGTTCATGAGTATGAGCCTGTAAAAACAATTTCTCCCTCATAGCAACCATTGGAAATTTAGGAAATTGATATAGTCCCTGAGGTGGGACAATTGTCTCCTTTAGATAATGCTAATTACATAGAGCAGGGTCAATTGAAAGTGATTGATGAAGGACATATGTCTGGCAATGAGGAATTTTTTTTTATTTCCCCCCTTTCTATAGATGCAAAAGATGATAAAAATGAGCACATAACACCAGGATCAGAGGAATTGAAAGCAGAGATTATGCAATTGAAAAATAAATTGCAACAGAGTGAGGAGCAGTTAAACAAACAACATCAAGAGATAGGTAGGCAAACAAAACTTCTAGAACAAAAAGATAAAACCATTGAGGAGTTATAGTCTCAAATGCAATAGATTAAGGAGAAGAATAAGGAATATGTGGCTAGTTTGTCTAAGAAGGACAAACAGATCAAGAATTTGACCAATAGTTTGGAACAATGCCTTAAGATATTTGTAGAAGAGCAGGAGAAACAGAAATTAGAACTTAATAAGGCCTTGACAAAAATTGTTGAGTTGGAGCATGACTTACAAGAAATCAGTGTCAAACTGACTATGGAGTCAAAAGAAGTACAAACTGAGCCTACTAAAATGGAGTGGTTTCAAGTCCACATCCCTCCTATGTTGGCTAAATGGATGGAGAGATGCTATTTCCTGAGACAATTTGGAGCTGAGAATGTTGGAATCAAAAAGGAAATGGTGTTACTAAAAGAATCCTATGATATATTGTATCAAGCCAAGACAAATGCATACAGAATTGGAGAACTGTTATTAGCCTACAGGAAGCCATCTAGACTGTACTCCATGTTCCTCAATGAACAATTATTGAGATGGAAACTAGTGAGAATTTCCTGCAACTTGCCTCATGACCCAAATGATCAACAAATCCTAGAAGCATTTAAGTAGGTACCCTCTGCTCAACAAAATCTGCTCTATGATTTTTTCATACATAATCTGTTTCTAGAAAAACACAATGACTTCTTTATCATTCTTTTTGTAGGGGAAGTTCAACTAAGGGTATTTATGTCTAATATGCAAAATCAGATCCACTGGCAAGATAGGACTAGAGAGTACCTACAGGCAGAAAGGACTATTGGTCTTCAGATGAGATATCCCAACTGTAAGCCTTTTACTTTCAAGGCTCAATTCCACAAGGTTAAGAGTTATGCTCATATGAGAGAAAAATATAATGAAAGCATCATGATTTGCTTTGACGACTTCAAAGTCCATGGGCCACAATTAATAGACTGGGCATGGAGTGCTTGTGAAGAAAGGTATATTCCTCTACCCATGTATTTAAAAGGAAGGGAGATGATCTCCCTTGCTAACCTTAGATGGTCTTATAGAAGGGCTGAAGCATTAACAGAGATATTGCAGAAGCTCAAAACCAAGTGGATAGGAATGTGTTACAAGCCTCCATTACTCATACAGCCACCCCTTGCAGTTTTAGTAACTGCAAAGCAAGATCCTAGGGACCTACTTACATGGAAGATGAGAGTTAAACTACACAAAGGTTTTGTTAAGTACCCTGACCATTTCAATGAGGAAGCAGAGGAAATGTATGATCTCATATCAAAAATTGATGAATTAAACAGGAAGAGGGATGCAGAAAGGTAGAGGGCGCATCAGAGAGCAGGAGGACCTTCTCAAGTCTAAGAAGGGGAGGATGATGAGGTATAAACAACCTCATTCTTATGATGAGCCAAATAACCCTTTTTGTTTTGCCAATTACCTCAGCCATGCCAATTTGTTTATTCTTAGAAGCAATATTTGTCTATTTTTGATGAAATGATGTATAAATCTTTATTCCCTAAATTGACTGAAATTAGCTACTAATGTTGATATAATGGCATGTAGAGTTGAATGATTGTGCAAGATTTATATAGGGCCTATGAAAGGAGTGGACTTCAAGTAGTTGAAGTCAAATGCATTGGAAGTTGAGGGCACCAAAAATTTAGGCCTGCATAGTTGAAGACTTTTACAAAGCAATTCTGTTATTTCTTGTTATTGATACTTGAGACTTTACGCCTCCACTCAGAGACTTTAATGTATTTTATTCTATAAGACATTAGTTAGTTTAAAGATTCTGTTTTCTTTTAATGACTTCTTAAATGGCATTTTACCTGCCATTTGAAATATATGATTTTGAAGTAGTGCAATTTTAATTAGTTGCTCAAAACATGGATATATATCATACTGCGTTATGAGAAAATCATCAATCTTATTTTTAGTAATCAATAGCCATGTTCTATGATACTGTTATGACATGAAATGAAAGTCGATAATCTTATTCTAAGTACTTTATTCTGAGCAATGGTGATCTGAATGGAATTTACTTTGTAGCTATGAAAGTGTTGAATGTGATCTGAGTCAATATTAGGATCTCCCATGAGCTGGCCACTCGATGGACTTTTAGAGTAGATAAGTATTTTCATGCATTGTTTCTATTCAGGTGAAGTGTTCTACTTAGATTAATGTTATTGTGTGTTTAGCTCTGTTATGAGTACCCGCAGGTTGTTGTATTTAAAGAAATGAATTTAGAAATTCTATTCAATTGAAATTTCTAGAGCAACTACTTCACTTTCAAATTTGTTGTAAACTGTTAGTCAAAAGTTCTAATGTGTTTCAGTTTCAAGATTAGTTGTCTTACAAGTTAGTTGTTTTCCAAGTTCGTAGTTAAAATTGCCAATGTGAATTCTTAGAGTAGATTTGATATGATGTTTTAGATTAAAGGTTTGAATGCTTTCTAGTTCAGAATTTATATGCTTTCTAGTTTAGAGTTCATATGATTTCTAGTCTAAATACTGTTTTCAACTTTTCAGAAAAAATCCAAAAATTGTTTCTAGATGAGATGTTCAAAGATATTCCCTATTGCATACAACCTTGGACACTACCCGATCGATACAACTGATATTTTTCAACTAAAGTGTTAGGACCTTTTTAACAACCATGTTTTAATTAAAATTCGTAGGTCTTGAAAACACAGATCTACTTCACAATGATTCGATAGTCAAAGTTTCAGTGGCCGGCACATCACACTGGGATATTTGCCAAACTCATCAGTTGTCATGTCGACAGCATCAATAGAGACCAAACCCTACAGATACTGGCAGTTTTGTTAGGTTTTTTCAGTCATCAATGGTCCTTGGGCAGGTTGCATTCACATTCCCGATGGGATGACACATTCCGTCTGGCATACCGTGATGTCTTAAACCCTTAGTAACCTCCAGTGGTGACCAAACTTTTAATCAGCAATGCTTTATTTTTTGTGGTCTTCTTTTATCTGCCAGCGGCTTATTTTTTGGAACACTGGCAGTCACCAACATTTTTCAATGACTTCAAATAGTTTTTGTCAGTTGTTTCTCTCAAACCCTCAGCAGCTCATCACTCTCGAATGATGGTCTGACAAACTCCTCAGTATTTGCCTTACACACTGAATAATCCTATCTAGTGGTTTCATTTTTTTGCAGGCGGTTTCATGCCTGAGACCGGCTGTTTTGCAAAACAATAGTGGTTTTCAAGGAGGTTGATGGTGATTTTGACCACATAGCCAGTGGTTTTAGACACTCCTATAGGTGGTTTTCGCCATATATGGTGGTTTTTTTGATGTGAGAGCTAGAATTGTCTCATGCCTGAAAAGTTTCTACACTCGTCAGTTGTTTCCTCCATAGCAGCCAATGGCAGTGGTTTGACTATATCTCCAGTGGTCACGACTTATCCTTGTCTTATTTAGAGCGGCAGTTAAATAAAAGTTTTTGCCGGTAGTAAAATAATCTTTGACGAGAGCCTTTTTTGGCTCGGGCCCCGTTGGCCATCGTATGGGCTATGGCCCCATAAAACAAAGTTTTTAAAATCATCTTTTTTAATAGTTTTTTTATATTGCAAAACAAAACTATTATATCAGTCGGTGGTTTTTTCAAACATGTGTTTTTTGAGGGTGGTCTTCGCTTTCCATACAGGTGGTATCTACCTTGCAAAACAAGGTGTTTTCCCTCAAATTGATATTTTTTGCCTCAATAGTGGTTTTGGCATATTCCAACCACAGAAGAGAATATTCTGTCCAAGGGTCTTGTTTTGCCCCTCAAAGTCCTAAAGTAGGGCTTTTTTTCATTTTTCACAACTTTTGCCCACGATGTTCAAATCAGGCAAATGAGATATTGTTGGAAACCTGATAGAGAGTACTTTGCAGTGGTATTAGTCTTTTTCACAAGTTTTTTTGTATGACAACATTTATTGCAGGTTGAAGACAAATATCTCTTTTTGGCTTCTAGGCTCACAACTTTTTTCCATGAACTCTGATTTTTGTGATTCAAGAAGCATTGAAAAGGTATTCAGGAGCTCTACACATCCATCTAAACACTTTTCTTAGATTCTGCTCCAGGTTCATTTAATTTAGTTTGTCAATTTTTTGGCATTTGAGTGATAACTTGGACATTTTGAAACTTGAGGAGGTGAAACTTGTTTTGAGAGGATTTGTTTGTTGTAATACATCATTGTGAGTGATTGTAATCTCACTTGGATCTCGTTTTTAAGAGATTTTCATTGTTTTCCCAATTTTGGTCCCTTGAGGACAATTGTAAATCACACTAACTATAAAGTGACACAACAAATTTGGGGGGGGGGGCTCTCTTACATAGTGTTGTTGTCTTGTTGTCTCTATTTTTCACCATGGATGTGCCTCAAATTCCACTTTTAACTCCATATAATTAATTATCTTGAATGTAGGAAAAACATGGAGTTTGTATTGTATAAACAAAAGTTACATAGAATAACTTTAGGCATAGATTTTGAACCCATAGGTGCTACTAAGAGAAGAAAATGGTTAGATAGAAGAGATGAGGCTTTTGGCACAATTTGTCTTGCTATTTCTCCAGATCTTAGATTTCATGTTGAGTCTTGTACAACACCAAATGAGATATGGACAACACTAGACAATATCTTTGGCAAGCAAGATAAAATAAGAAGGTTTAAATTAGAGAAGATATTTCTAGTGCCTAACTATCAGTTCAAGGGAAAAATTTTGAGGACTTTCCATGACACACCTATGGCTGGTCATCCCAGATTCTCCAAGACATACATGCAAGTTTGGGAGCATTTCACATGGAAAGGACTTAAGAATGAAGTCCTTAAGTATGTTAGGGAGTGTCCTATTTGCCAGCAGAATAAGAATGAATGAGCTAATTGCACTTAATCCTCAAGATTTTGATCAAATCAAAGATTTATAGTTTAAGTCTCTCAAGTTGCAACTCAAATAGTGTGGTCTTGAGAAAGAAGATGAACAATTGATTCTATCTATTCTTGCAAAATTGGGTCCTACATATTTAGTTTATGTTGTACCTTTTCTGCTACAATGGATGCTTTTGGTAGTAAGTTTACTATGCCTTCACTTGAGGAGTTTGTTGCACAACTCACTAGAGAGCAAGCCAAGTTACTACACATAGGCACATTGAAGTCTCCTAGAAAATAGGCTCTAGTTGCAACACAAAGCATAAAAGATCCTAAGACTTCACATAATAAGGGCAAGAAACAAAAGGATTCAAAGTTTAACGAGCAAGAGAAAGAATCAAAGAAAACTCCCAACTTTTCTTCCAAAGAGGAGCCCAATAAGAAGAAGAAGCCAAAGTGTTCTTATTGTAAGGAGTTGGTTCATGATGAGACTAAATGTTATGAGAAAAAAATTCATGAGATGTCACAACTTCTTCAAAAACATAACATTGAGTATTCTTCATCAACATTAGTTTTACCTAATTCTTCTTCTTCACCACCATCATCATCTATAGGGATAGAAGGCATTGCTAATGGGTCATGCAAAGGAAAAGGATAGGCACTCTTTGCTTCAACAAGTCTTCAGTCAGAGAGATGGCTTCTTGATTCTAGAGCTTCTCATCATATGGCATCTTCACAAGGGATGTTCTCTTCATTTCAGTCATGTACTTCGCCACCTATTTTGATGGGTAACAATACATACATGCATGCAATTGGTAAAGGAACTATTGATGTTGGTCAAAATACATTCAACAATGTGTTGTGTGTACCTTCCTTGACAACGAATCTCCTTTCCATCTACCAGATTACTCATTGTGGTGCAGGGAAGGCAATTAAGTTCACTCTTGATTCTGTGATCATTCAAGACTTAGAGAACAGAGATATCATTATTTTTGGGATGACTGATCATGCATATCACTTGTATACTTTCTCCCATTTTGTTTCTAATGATGATGTAGATCCATTGATTGTTATTCACCTCATGCATCAAGTGTGAATCATGTTTATAAGGAGAAGTTTGGTCACTTGAACCTTGGTGTTCTTGCATCTACTTCGGTTCCTGAGACTAGTTTTGAGTTTCCTCCTCCTGCTTCTTCAGAGATTGGCATTGACATAGCTTCATCCACTTTGGTTGAACATGATATTTTTTGTCTTCCAAATATAGGTTTGTGGGATGAGTACTTGACAGGTATTTCAAACTTGTTTTATGAGTCCTATCTTGATTACTTGGAGGACATCATTGATGACATTCATCTCCTCTTTGAAGGAGTTGATTCTTCTACTTTGGATGAGTGGGTACCATCTTCTCCTCTTCACTTGTTATAGTTTGACATTGAGTTGGAGTATCTTGACCATAATTCAAAGGATTCTTCATCTTTGGAGATTGATGACCTTGAGTTTTCATCTTGTCTTGGATTGTCACATTCTTTGATCAGGCATGCAACACCTGATTATGTGACATCTTTTGGTTGTGCCATATGGACACTTGAGTAGTTTTCAGAGACAACCTACATCATGAGGCTTTTTCCCTCATACCTTGAGATGGAGTTTCTTCTACATCAGCTTTTGGACCTATTTCTTCCTAAGGGGAAGAATGTTGTTTGTAGGCTTTAGATTCTCTTCAGCATTCTTCTTCAAGCATTCACCATCAGTACAGGAGCTACTTCATTGTGGGGCAGATTTCTAGTCTCACACTTGCTCTCCTATGGGAGTAATTGATTGTACATATGTGTTGGATGTAGGCCTTGGGGGCTCTTGAGTCCTCCTTCCATTACATTTTTTATTTGTTTTCTGTATTCTCACTTTTGGAGAGAAGTTTTGTCCCACGAGGTTTTCTCCTTTTCTCCACTTGAGATTTGTTGTACATGGGTACCTAACATGGCCTAGTAGCCAGGACCCATCCATCATTGCATCTTTGTTTTAGTCAACTACTCCCTAAGTTGCACTTAAGGGGGGGTGTTTGTGTGAACAAGGTTATCACCTAACTAGTTTACCCTTGTGTTGATAATTCATATTATTTAACTATTTATTAATTAAATAATATTCACACATCACACATAACTCCCATGTTAAGTTGACTTAGTGAATCTTCTAGATGTCACTAGTTGTTTCTAGTTGTTGATAGTTGTAGTGAGTTGTCTTATCCTACACATGTACTCTAGTTGGCACCATATCCTCTAGTTGTCACATGTAATAGGAATGTGACACTTGTCACATGACTACAACTCCTTGGTTGTCATCCTTGCCTTTATAAGAAAGGCTATCTCTCATTGTATTACATACAGTTTAATATAGTTTGATGATCTTTGTATAGATTCTTTGCTCCATTGTTTTAGCATATTCTTCTCTGTTATCTTTGTGTGGAAGGTTGTCCTAATTGCAGGGATCCTGGCTTGCTGAGTCACATTGACTCTTACAGAGACCACATTACCATCTTTATCAAAATGAGAAGTGTAGTCACCAAAAGAAGTAATACTAGAATTGTCATGAGAAGGAGGATTGATCCTTTTGCAAGGATGTAGATCCTTGTTGAGTGTTGAGATGTCAGGGTTGAATCTAAAGAGCCCCAATTATCACCAAGACATGAGTTAGAAGAAGAAGGCACACTATCATGGATAGAAAGTGATGATGGTGTTTGAGAATTTGTTGAGGTAGGAGAAGTTTTAGTGGTGAGTTTAGATTTCTCAAAAGAAGGAATAGATTGTGTAGAGTAAACTAAACCTACCTTTGGGATTTTGGGTTTAGATTGTGAGATTTTATATTCTCCAATAAAGAAAGGTGTAAAATCTAGTGAGCCCCAATCGTTACCAAAAATGCACTTGAGGGTGAAGCACTATTATTATCATCACTGCTGTTAGTAGAGGATAATAATGGTTTGTCTTTTGTTGAAGGAATCAAATTATTGACAGAATTTGAAATAGGATGTTGATACCTAACTTTTTCTTGTGAGCAACTTTCTAGATTTGGATCAGCCTCAATTGTAGAAAGTTTGTTGTTATAAATGAACTTCAATATATGATGGAGTAGACGGGACTACCCCCATGGCATGAATCCACGGTCTATCAAGAAGAAGATTATATGAAAGAGAATTAGGAATGACATGGATAAGGGTAGGCAAGGTCATAGGTCTTACCTTAACTGGTAGTGTGATTGTACCTAGTGACTGTCTACTAACATTACTGAATCCACAAATAGAAAGAGTATTGGGTTTGATAAGAGATGTATCTACATCAATTTTGCACAAAAGGTCTATTCTACAAACATTAAGACCCGATTCATTATCAATTAGAGTATGTTTATTCCATTTCTATTGATGATGACCAAAATCATAAGAGGATCATGTTGTTTTTGAACTTCGAGAGAATCTAAACTCATGTTGCCAAAAGATGATATCCAAACTTTTCACATGCATACAATCTAATAGGGTTGCATCATCATTTGGTCTAATAAAAGGTGGGACAAGTACCTTTTGTAGAGCCACCTGGAGCATTATGTGGTATATAGAAGTGAGGTTTTTATCAATTCCCAGAGTGAGAACTTAGTTGAAGTAGCACGAAGCTACTCGACAAGATCACATTCTTTTCTATTTTTTTTGAGAAAGATGAGGTGTTGGAGGAAGAAAATGTTGAGAAGGTGGAAGACAAGTAGGAACAATTGGTACTTATTTATCTTGTTTTTTGTTGCGAGTATTGTATGTGTGAGCAACCACATTATAATGAGGTTGTTGTGACACATTTTGAACAAGTTGGTTATTTTGAGTAAGTTGTTTTGTAAAGTTGAGAATGTAACTAGGAGGTTGAGGTGGGTTTAGAACACCTTGAATAATGATCATAGGGTTAGAATAAACAAGTACAAATTTTTTTGGTTTCACAGGCTCTTTTGTGAACTGAAAATATAAATTTTATTCATATGTTTTTGATGAAAATCTATCCGTCGGGGATCTGATGTGAGTTTTGACTCTTCATCCACCAATGGCACATTTCTAGAAGGAAGGGCATTAGAACAAAGAGCAAGCAAAGTGATGTTAAGAAAATTATCAATGATTGTATCCTTAGTGATGTCCAAAGGGCTTGAACATGCAACCAAAGGAGGAAGACAAGAGATTTCCACATCCTTAATGATGTCTAAGGGGCTTGAACATGCAAACAAAGGAGGAAGAAAATAGGTCTCCACATCCTTAGTGATGTCCAAGGGGCTTGAACATGCAACCAAAGGAGGAATAAAAGAGGTCTCTACATCCTTAGTGATGTCAAGGGGCTTTAACCTACAACCAAAGGAGCAAATAAAGAGGTGTCCACATCCTTAGTGATGTCCAAGGGGCTTGAACATGGAACTAAAGGAGGAAGAAAAGAGGTCTCAAAATCCTTAATGATGTCCAAGGGGCTTGAACATGAAACTGAAGGAGGAAGAAAAGAGGTCTCCACATCCTTAGTGATGTCCAAGGGGATTGAACATGCAACCAAAGGAGGAAGAAAAGATGTCTCTGTTGCAAGTATGAGGTTAACTAGTGTTGTCATTGATGTCAACATACTCATATTGCATTGGTAAGAAGGATTGGATGAGTTGTGTGCTGTTGTTATTGAGGAAATCAGTCTCTCTCTGGAACAGTGAAGAATAGTGATGAGAAGAAGGTAAAAGTACTGTATAGGTTGAGAATCAGAGGATACAGATTAAAGGGTTTGTAGATATGAGTCTTGAGATGCTCTAGCTAAGATTTTAGAGGTCCACATAAAGAACTGAAGAAGTTATGACTATTTGTGTGAAGCCAGTTTCGGTAGTTGTTCAGAGGTGACAGAGGGTCACAAAAAGGTCCGGTGTGATCTGGAATTGTATTTTCCTATTTTGCGGATTGGAAGGAGTGTTTGGGATGTCCTTGTGATGTGTCATCTTGCTTTGTGTATGATTTGGAGCTCTGGAAGTACCTTTTGCATTGTGACAGTGGTGTCAGACTGTGTTCTTGAAGTTCCAGAGGATGAAGAGAAGAATTCTGGTAATTTGATGAAGTGCGGATGTTCCTGGTGATTCAGGGAAGGTTATTATGATCATTGGATCATGTCTAGTTTGTGTTGTCAGTCTGCATCGAAGTTAGAGTTTGGTTTTGATGTAATGACCACCTATTGTTGGTGTTCTTCCTGTGACATGCCGACTGGATGTTCTACACGCCTTGCAAATGTTATTGTGATTTTGCTGACTTAGATGATTGTTCCTAAGTCGATGTCTTGTATAAATAAGTGTTTGTGAATTCATTTTGAAGTGTGGATTGTGTGGATGAGTGTGGTATAGCGAAGAGAAGTGTGAAAGGTAGAGCAGGGGTTTTTAGGCTTAAATGGAATTGATCCGAACATAGTATTGATGTCATTCTCCAGTTCAAGATTGTGATTCTTATCACTCTGTAGATAGTGTGTCTCCTTGTAGGTAGTGTGCCTCTTGTGAGCAGTGTGCTTGGGCTGTGAGCCCTAATTGGCAGGTGCCATCTTTTTTTTATTCTTCTAACAGAGAATAATCCTTGGGTTAATCACCCCGTGGTTTTTCCCTTAACTGGGTTTCCACATCAAAATCTTGGTGTTCAATGTGTTGATGTTTATCTGCTCTGATGTTTATGCTTTATGCTTTCATGGATGATTAATTGCTATGCTAATGAATAACTAAGTGGATCTAAATGTTTGAATTGAGAGAAAGATTAGGATAACTGATTCACCCCCCCTCTTAGTTATCAACAATTGGTATCAGAGCTAAGTTCCTCTGAAGAGAGCTTAACCACTTGAGGAGATCCAGGATGTTGTCATATAAGAAGGATAGTCCAAAGTTTGATGGAACCAACTTCACTCTCTGGAAAGGCCGCATGAAATGTCACTTGGAGTGTATCGAAAAGGCGTACTTATCCATGGTCACAAAACCCTATGTACCTCCGCAGGGTGGTCCGACAACTCTGAATGAAATCACAGATGCTGAAAACAATCTGCGGACTAGAGAAGCTCTTCTAAGTGCCTTGAATGACTCAGAACTCTCAAATGTTATTGACCTACCAACTACATATGAGATCTTGGTTAAACTGGGACTTCTGCATGAAGGAGATGAGTTTGTTAAGAGTACAAGATTGCAAAGTCTCAAAGGGAAATTTGAAAGATTGAAGATGAGAGATGATGAAAATATCACTACCTTTATGCCAAGGGTAAATGAGCTAGTGTGTGGAATTAGGAATGCTGGTGGAACTTTGGATGAAAATGAGATTGTTTGTAAAATTCTAAGAACTCTTCTTGCTACCTACAAAATCAAGTTTGCTGCCATTGATGAATTCAGAGCCCATACAACTGTCACAAGAGAGCAATTGGCTGGCAAACTGGCTGCTTTTGAAATGACCGATTTTGGAGATGATCATCCCAAGACTGAATCTGCATTCAAATCCAGTGCCTATGTGAAAGGCAAACAGAGATTTGATCCAGGTGAGAACTCTTCAAGGAAGCTATCATGGTATGAACAAGCAAGGAAAGATATGGAAGAGGAAGAAGTAGAAACAACTCAACTTGAAGCCCTCATTGCAAAAAGACTGCCAAGAGGATCCAGTAAGTATGAAGGAAAATTACCTTTTAAATGCTTCAACTGTAATAAGATTGGTCACTTTGCCTCAAGATGTCCGAAAAGATCTACAAGGTCAAATTCTAACAGACAAAGGTTTCAAAAGAATTGTTATTATGTTCATGAAGAAGCTGATAATAAAGGAGTAACAGATGATGAATCAAAGATAGGAAATGAATGGGTACTTATTGCTATCAAGGAAGAAGATCCAATATCTATCAATCATAAGGTTGAAGAAAAAGCTTTGGCTGCCCAAGTTCAAGAAAAGGATGACTGGGTTATTGACAGTGGATGCTCTCACCATATGACTGGTGACAAGAACAAGTTCTTAGAGTTGGAAATATATGAAGGATGAGTGGTAAAATTTGGTGATAATTCAGTTGGTAGAATCAGAGGAAGAGGAACCATTTATTTTAATGGAAGAAACAAAACTGGTAATGTGTTGTATGTTGAAGGTCTGAAGCACAATCTTCTTAGTGTTAGACAGTTGGTGGACAAAGGTTATGATCTCTGATTCAAAGATGAAAAATGCAAAATCCTAGAAAGATCCAGAACAGAGATTGCATTTGGTACTCAAACTAAAGGTAATATCTTTCACTTGGTTGGTACTGATAAAAGTTGTCTGCTTGTTCAAGTTGATCAGAGCTGGTTATGGCATAAAAGGATGTGTCATGTCAATTTTGATAACATCATTAGGATAAGCAATACTCAGGCTATTAGAGATCTTCCAAAATTGGTAAAACCTACAAATGGTTTGTATAAAGAATGTCAGCTAGGTAAATAGAGCAGAGTTTCATTCAAAAGCAAAGATCAGTCCTCTATCGGATTATTGGAATTAGTTCATACTGATCTATGTGGTCCGACAAGAGTCAAGAGTATGCAAGGTGATAGATACTTCATGTTACTAATTGATGATTATTCCCGGATAATGTGGGTCACCTTTCTGAAAGAGAAGTCAGAAGCCTTTGAAAAGTTCAAAATCTTCAAAGTTATGGTAGAGAATCAAACCGGTTTAAAACTAAAGTGTTTGAGGTCTGATAGAAGTGGTGAATTCACATCCGGTGAGTTCATAGACTTTTGTGAGAAGCATGGCATAAAGAGATAGTTGTCTGCTCCTAGGACTCCATAGTAGAATGGAGTAGTTGAGAGAAAGAACCAGATCATCCAGGAAGCTGCCAGGGCAATGATGTTGGAAGCAAACGTTCCTTAGATGTTTTGGAGAGAAGCTATCAGCACTGCAGTCTACACCCTCAATCGAGTTCAAATCAGAAACAATACTAGTAAGACCCCCTATGAACTTTGGTCTGGCATCACTCCTACTGTGAGATATTTCAGAGTATTTGGTAGCAAGTGTTATATTAAAAGAGTGTTGGCAAGAGACACTATATGGACTCATGGTTGTTGTCATTGATGGCAACAAAGGTCATCCCACATATCCGCAAGACATGATATGTCTCTACCGGAAGTCAGAATAAAGAATGTTGTGGTCCGGTGAAGAAGAACAGAGCATGTGGCAAGGTCCGACAGATTGGTCCGGACCTCTCAGAGGAAGTGTCTTGGTGCAGTGCGGATTTGGGGAAGTCAAGAGGACTACCTTGAGTGGTATATTCCAAGGATTTAGCCTCCGGTGATGGACAAGGAAAAAGATATGAATGGTTGAGTACCGGATTCCTGAGAGACAGTGAAAACAGAGGAAGAACTGACTGGCAGAGTATCAGACTACTTTCCGGATGGGTTACTGTTGATGACAGAGGTTGTGAAGGCATGAATCATGTTTGGCCGACATGATTAATGATATCTACAAGTATATGCTTGATCCGCATTGCTTGGTGAGGAAGGATTCAGCCGACAGAATGAGAGTTTGTAAGAAACTAGACTGTTCCGGATGCCGACTAGAAAGGTGATGAAATTGCTTGTGCGGATATATATAGAGGATGGATTTAGTTGTGAAATGTGTGTTAGTGTGGAGAGATATGCGAATAAGTCCAGAGAAAGAGCAGAGGTAGCAAAAAGGATCCGGTATGTGAAAGATAGCAGAATAAAGAACAGAGGAAAGATGAAGTGCAGCAGATCAGTGTACTGAGCCTAACCGGAACTGAACTCCAGCATATGCAGATGCTTCCAATCAGTTCAAGACTATGATTCTCATCACTTTGTAGACAGTGTGTCTTCTTGTAGGCAGTGGGCCTCTTGTGAGCAGTGTGCTCGGGCAGTGAGCCCTAATTGGCAAGTGCCATTTTTGTAATTTCCTATTCTTCTAACAGAGAATAATTCTTGGGTTAATCACCCCGTGGTTTTCTCCCTTAACAGGGTTTCCACGTCAAAAATACTGTGTCATGTGTTTCGTATTTCATGGTTAATGTTTTTGTGTTTGATTTTATGCTACATCAATTAAAAGGAAAGTTCAATAAGGGAAATAATTAGGATAACTGATTCACCCCCCCCCTCTCAGTTATCAACAATTGGTATCAGAGCTAAGTTCCTCCAAATAGAGCCTAACAGCTTGAGGAAGATCTGGGATTTCAAATGGATGCATATGGTTTAAGGGAGCAACTCAAGACTGCTCTTGAGGATCTTGAACAGTCGAATTCTGAAGTCAGTGAATTAAAAGAAAGACTCAAACAGGCTGATGAATTCATGAGAGAATTAAAAGACAAATTAAGTCTCTCTATGAAAAAGAGAAAGGAGCTGCTTCAACAGTTGGCAAGACAAAGTGAAGAAAGCAATACAAATGAAGAATTGACTGAGCAAACCAAGTTATGTGAAAAGTTATCAAAAGAAGTCATTATGTTAAGACATGAAATGGAATCAGGAACTATAAAGTTTACTCAAGAAATTGAAGAAAAAAGAAAGGCTGAAGACAATCTAAGACAATCTCTTAAAGAAAAATCAGAAGAATGCCACCAGATGGACAGGATTATCAGACACCTTGAATCTGATCTTGAAGATGCCAAAGATAATGAAGGAAAACTTGAGGATCAAATTGCCTCTCTCAAAAGAGACCTTCAAACAGCAAATGAATATAAAGAGAAATTCAAGATAAGTTCTGCTCAACTTGAAGTTCTTCTTGGAAGTCAAAAGAGGACAGATGACAAGTATGGCTTGGGATATGAGAAAGGAGAAAGCTCCGGATCCGGTCAGAAGAATCTTGGATCAGAAAATCCAAGGAGCAGGCCTAGAAGACCTCCGGTAAGACAGCCAAATGCTCAAAGATATCCATCCTTCAATGGATACTGCCACAACTGCAACCACTTTGGTCACAAAGCTAATCAGTGTAGAATGAGAATGAATCAGAATAATTCATCCTTCTCCGGACAGTGCTTCAACTGCAAAAGGTATGGACACAAATCCCATGAATGCAGAATTATGCAAGTAAACAAATCATTCAAAGGTAGATGCTTCACCTGCAATAGAATAGGTCATATGGCAAATCAATGCAGATCAAGAGGATATCAGTCAAATATGCAAAGAAATGTTATTTGCCAAATCTGCAATAGGTCCGGTCATAATGCTAAAATCTGCAGAAACAAGAATCAGGACAAAAGAGGTCCGGTGTATAATCAGAATCAAGACAAGGGTAAACAAAAGATGAATGCGGATGAGGTTAGGAATCAGATGAGCAAGATTTGGGTGAAGAAAAGTTCAGAGAATGTAGAGGTTGGATCCGCACCAGACTCTGGTGCTGATATTTCTCCCGGAAATTAAAAGTGAGCTCTGGCTCAGGGGGAGACTCAAAGAAAATCTTGTTCCCCCAGCCAAACAAGTGGTGCCGGATGTGGCACAAGATGCGGATCAAAGGGTTTGTAGATATGAATCTTGAGATACTTCAGTCAAGTTTTCAGAGGTCCGCATGAAGTTATGAAGAAGCTGTGATCGATCAAATAAGACCTGTTCAGGGAGATGCTCCGGTATGATAAAGGATTACAAAAAGGTCCGGAAAGATCCGGAAATGCACTATCTTGTTCTGCGGATTGGACAGAATGTTTGAGATGATCTTGTAATATGCTACCTCAATTTATTCATGATTGAAAGATCCGGATGATATCCACAGATCAGGACTAATCCGGATACTCCAAGCTATCCAGACAAGGCAAACCGGAATGATGTAGGTGAAGCATTTATTGCAGACAGGTATTAGGGTTCGCGGAGCAATTTAAGGGATTTCTCAAAGGTCATTTGCTCATTCTGCACTCGAGAAGAAGCGAA
The DNA here is from genome assembly GCA_027924645.1 of Cunninghamia lanceolata. NCBI lineage: Eukaryota > Viridiplantae > Streptophyta > Pinopsida > Cupressales > Cupressaceae > Cunninghamia > Cunninghamia lanceolata. The sequence goes on along the minus strand of BSBN01000241.1, from coordinate 10,588,261 downwards.
AAGTGGAGCTCTGCAACAAGGTTCTTCAAGCACACCAAGGATCTCCTGCCGAAGCTATTGGATAAAGAAATCAATCCAACCACTCCGTGCAAACCGAAGGCGCATAAGGTATTCTCCGTTTTTCATTACCTCACTGCAAATCTTTGAAGAATGGCTACTCCAAACATAGTTAAGATCTCCGATAGACCTCGCCCCTCATTCAAGAAACATCCCTACAAATCATTGGAGGTTGACCCACTAGGAGCCTTCTCTAGTGTTCCTCACGGAGTTTTACACACCGAAGACATTAGGGTTTACATACATGCAAACATTGAGGAATTTGGGGAATTCAAATTAAGAGACCTCTATCACAAGCAGCTGATTGACAATGCTTTTGATCTTAAACCAGAGTATAAGGATATTCAGAAGAAACAATTTGAGCAATTTATTCATTTCCCCTGTTTTGAAGAGGATGAATGGGTCCGGTATGTACTGAGCAGGATGCATGACAACTTTCTATGGCTAGATAGACCCTGCAAGATCACAAAAGAGGCAATTAGAGCAGTAACTGGCCTATACTCCTCCGGAGGAGTACCTATCCTCAAATCTGTCAAGAACAACATTGTAACTGAGGCCACCGGATCAAAATTTGACAAAAGGGCAATGACCATTGAAGACATCTCCGATCCGGATATCAAATATGCATCAATGATAATAGGATACAAGATCTACCACTCCAGCAGGGAGAATTCTGTATCCGGAACTGCAATATACACTGCTTATGAAATGTTAAGAAAGAATGCAGAATATGATCTCTGCGAACTACTACTAAGCCAATTAATGGAAAACATACAGAAAATCAAGAAGGATAAGAAGAATTCCTTTAAATATGGTACTCTTATTGTATGTCTATTCTTCTATTTCATGAATGAGCTACCCGGAACAAGTGGATGGGTATGGCAGAATGACAAACCTGTTGCAGTCCAGATAAGAGACTACTTGCATGGACTTGGGGATGCAAAAGCGAGAAATTCAGCTCTATGGGGATACTTCAAAAACTTTCAGAGCATGATGCAAGCAAGAGAGAGAATTCCTCAATCTCTCATTGAGAAATACAAGGACTCAGTGTGCTTTATGGTTGACACTGATTAGTGCCTAATGGAGGCAGTGGAGCCAAGGACTGTCTGGATCATGCCCATGGGGTATGAAGTTGATGAACAGATAGTGGAGCTGCATGTTCAACACATGCTAAGTCAGCCCAAAGATCCTAAGGCAGAAAGGTTTGGAACCTTTGAGGAGCTGAGTGTAAAGATACATGTAGAACTCAGGGAACCTGAGATTAAAAGAAAGGTAAGAAAAGAAGTAGAGCACATTGCTCAAGGCCTAGGTATCTCAAAGGAGGCACTTGATGCCGGCCGGGAAAAGAGGAGGAAGGCCGAGGAAGAAGAGAAAAGCAAAGAAAGTGCTCCGGTTGGAGCTCCCACCCGGACCAGATCAACAAAGAGATCTGCACCTCCCTCAACCAAAAGTTCAAAACCGGAAGTCCAGGCATCCGGTAAGAGATCAAAGGCAAAAGCCACAAGGGCTTATGGAAGCCAAAAGGATGAAGAGGAGACAGAATCAGATGAAGGAGTAAGAGAAGTAAAGAAACAGAAAAAGAAAGGATCCGGTAAGCCTTCCACAGGCCAAGACAAGGAGGAAATGGCAGAGGTAACTGTTGAAAAGCCCACTCTGTCACTAGAGAGCATAATCAAGTCGGTCACGGTGGATGGAAACCTTCAACCAATGACTGAATCATATGATGACTTCAGTGAGGCCGACCAAAAGACTCTGCAGGAGGCCACAGTGAAATATCTTAACATATATAATAAGGCTTTCATTGAAATAATATCTCTTATTCCTAAAAGCCTAGAAAAGGAAATGGAAGTGAGAAAAAATAATGCTCATGCTAAAGATCTTGAGATCCGGGAGCAGATAGCTATTCAGCTATATCCTCAAATTGATCCCAAGACAATGAACATTATCTTCAAGGACTGTAAAGATGAGTTCAGAAGCAAAGCCAGGATGAATCAACTCATGCTTGGTGAGACTGACAAAGTGGCCCAAGAAACAGAAGAGATCCTCCGGAAGGCCTTCAAAAGGTTCAATCTTCCTGTTGTAGAGGACTTAGGTGCAGAAACAGCTGCTGATTTGGAATCTTCTGTTCCGGAAGAAGTGAGCCCTGAACAGACAAGTGAGGACTTGGGACCCTCTGCTCAAGAAGAAGTGGCCCATGAACAAGTTAGCATCTCTCCTCTGGTTTCCCCTACAGTCTCTGGATCCAAAGAAGAAGAGCAACTACAGGAGAAGGAAGCAGTGGTGAAAGACAAAGAGGTTGACAGTTCTAAGACTGCAGAAGAAAAGAAACATCTGTCTCCGGCAAGAGACACTGCACAAACTGTTCAACAATTTTTGAGTAAAGAAACTCTAGAGATTGATGAACCGGAGCTTCTCAAAGGTCCATTTGATTTTGACTCTCTCTCTCCGGTACAAACAATGAAGATAGCTTCATTTGCAAATGCCAAGGCAAATGAAAAGCTCCTGAAGTCTCATATGGAAGACTGTGAGTTGATAGAGGCTGCTTCCGGAATACTTGTAAAGATCATGCCATCAATCCAGATAGATCCGACAGCCTCCACTTCCGGTAATCTAAAAACCTTAGTCAGCAGTGTTGATACACATTTTGATTCTTTAGAAAAATCAGCTGAAGAAAAGGTCCGGAAGGAATTTTTGGATAAGAGATTTTCAGAAATATTAGAATTAATCTCTAAGGATAGGAAGATTGTAAGCATTGGAATAAGGAGCTTAGAGAATGCTCTTAAGGATGGCGGTGATATCTATAAATTTTGTATATCCTGGTCAAAGGCAATAGCAGCATTTGACAAGAAAATAAAAGAGGAATAGGATAAGCTACAAAGCTTATCTCAAAGTTTTGATCCTCTCTCTTCCTCTATAATAAATCAAGAATGTCAGACTATTGCAGTCTTGAACGAAATAAAGAATCTTGAGAAGGAAAGGAAGAACATCACCAACTGGATGGGAGAACTTAGAAGGATTATAATCCCTAAGTTGGAAACCATGCATGAGGCCATCAGTGATGCTAGGACCACCGCCCAAACAAAAGATCCGACAGATCTCAAGCGGGCAGAAGCGTTTGCATTTTTGTTAAGTGGTCACATTTCAATTTTGGACAGAATGAAGCAAAGTTGGGCTACCGAAATGATTCAATTACAGACATCCTTTGCAGACATTCTTCAATATATGTGAGTATGTAAATATGCGGCTAAGTATAAGAAATTTTTGAAAATTTTGATATGCGGACCCTACCCTTTGCCATTGATGTCAAAGGGGGAGTAAGGAGCAGTGAAAAATGAGAAATCCAACTAAGGGGGAGTTCCGGAAATTGTATATAAAGACAAAGCATCAGCAAAGGGGGAGCACAGTGAAAACACTTAGTCATTTTTCACTAAGTGTTGCCATCAATGCCAAAGGGGGAGATTGTTGGCAAGAGACACTATATGGACTCATGGTTGTTGTCATTGATGGCAACAAAGGTCATCCCACATATCCGCAAGACATGATATGTCTCTACCGGAAGTCAGAATAAAGAATGTTGTGGTCCGGTGAAGAAGAACAGAGCATGTGGCAAGGTCCGACAGATTGGTCCGGACCTCTCAGAGGAAGTGTCTTGGTGCAGTGCGGATTTGGGGAAGTCAAGAGGACTACCTTGAGTGGTATATTCCAAGGATTTAGCCTCCGGTGATGGACAAGGAAAAAGATATGAATGGTTGAGTACCGGATTCCTGAGAGACAGTGAAAACAGAGGAAGAACTGACTGGCAGAGTATCAGACTACTTTCCGGATGGGTTACTGTTGATGACAGAGGTTGTGAAGGCATGAATCATGTTTGGCCGACATGATTAATGATATCTACAAGTATATGCTTGATCCGCATTGCTTGGTGAGGAAGGATTCAGCCGACAGAATGAGAGTTTGTAAGAAACTAGACTGTTCCGGATGCCGACTAGAAAGGTGATGAAATTGCTTGTGCGGATATATATAGAGGATGGATTTAGTTGTGAAATGTGTGTTAGTGTGGAGAGATATGCGAATAAGTCCAGAGAAAGAGCAGAGGTAGCAAAAAGGATCCGGTATGTGAAAGATAGCAGAATAAAGAACAGAGGAAAGATGAAGTGCAGCAGATCAGTGTACTGAGCCTAACCGGAACTGAACTCCAGCATATGCAGATGCTTCCAATCAGTTCAAGACTGTGATTCTCATCACTTTGTAGACAGTGTGTCTTCTTGTAGGCAGTGGGCCTCTTGTGAGCAGTGTGCTCGGGCAGTGAGCCCTAATTGGCAAGTGCCATTTTTGTAATTTCCTATTCTTCTAACAGAGAATAATTCTTGGGTTAATCACCCCGTGGTTTTCTCCCTTAACAGGGTTTCCACGTCAAAAATACTGTGTCATGTGTTTCGTATTTCATGGTTAATGTTTTTGTGTTTGATTTTATGCTACATCAATTAAAAGGAAAGTTCAATAAGGGAAATAATTAGGATAACTGATTCACCCCCCCCCCTCTCAGTTATCAACAAAGAGATGAAGATCTAGGGAAGTTTGATGCTAGAAGTGATGAAGGTATTTTCTTGGGTTACTCTACTCAAAGCAAAACTTACCGGTGTTACAATAAGAGACTGAGAAAGATGATAGAAAGTACTAATGTGAAAGTTGATGAAGGAATTGAGAAGCCCTCAAGATTTTATGAGCTTGATGAAGATGATCAAGATGGTGTTCAGGTTCAAGGAGCTCAATCCTCTCCGGTAAGTTAGGGTCAGACTGATCTGGTAAATCAGGAAGAAGAGATAGGTCTGAATGACCCTGATCAAGAAGCAGCAGTGCAAGATACTCCCAAAATTCCAAGGTATGTAAGACTAAACCACTCTGAAGATTATATCATAGGTGACAGAAACAAAGGTGTGCAAACTAGAAGGAATGTTGCTCAAAATCAAGATGAATGTTGTCTGATTTCAAAGATTGAACCTAAGACAATAAATGAAGCCTGCAATGATGAAAATTGGGCCAAAGCTATGGAAGAAGAGTTGATGCAAATTGAGAAAAATCACACTTGGGATCTTTTTTCTAGACCTAGCAACAAGAATGTGATTGGAACCAAATGGGTCTTTCGGAACAAACTAAATGAAGACGATGAAGTAATCAGAAATAAAGCTAGACTAGTCTGTAAAGGCTACTCTCAAATAGAAGGGATTGATTTTGATGAAACTTTTGCTCCGGTGGCAAGAATTGAAGTAGTCAGACTATTTCTTGCATTTGCTACCTTCAAAGATTTCAAAGTGTATCAGATGGATGTCAAATCTACTTTTCTGAATGGTGATCTAGAAGAAGAGGTGTACATTGAACAACCGGATGGATTTCAGTTATCTGAGCATGGTGATATGGTCTACAAATTGAAGAAGGCACTATATGGTCTAAAGCAAGCTCCAAGAGCATGGTATGAAAGGCTAGACAAACATCTTTTGAAGATTGGTTTCAATAAAGGTACTGTTGATAGTAATCTATATTTCAAAATTGATCATGAAAACATCTTGATTGTTGAAGTATCTGTAGATGATATCATTTTTGGGGGAAGAGACAGTATGTGTCAAACTTTTGCAAACCAAATGAAAAGTGAGTTTGAAATGTCAATGCTCGATGAAATGAATTTCTTCTTGGGTCTGCAAATCACTCAGACAAAGAAATGAATCTTTATCTCTCAGACCAAGTATGTGAAAGAACTATTAAAGAAATTTGGAATGGAAGATTCAAAGCCAATGAACACTCCTATGGCTACCGGATGTAAGTTGAGTAAAGATGATGACTCTCCTAAGATAGATCAGACCAAGTACATATCAATGATTGGTGGATTATTGTATCTCACTCAGACTAGATCGGATATAATGTAGGTAGTTGGTCTTGTGGCAAGATTTCAGGCTGATCCCAGAGAATCTCATGTTATGGCAATCAAAAGAATTTTTAGGTACTTGAAAGGAATAGTTGAGTATGGTCTATGGTATCCCAGAGATCATGACTTTTCTCTTCATGCATACACAAATGTAGATTGGGCAGGAGCTATGGATGCTAGGAAGAGTACAAGTGGAGGAGCTTTCTTTTTGGGAAAAAGGTTAGTTTCTTGGCTAAGCAAGAAACAAGATGCAAAATCTTTGTCTACAATAGAAGCAGAATACATTGCAACAGTAGGTAGTTGCACTCAACTTTTGTGGATGAAACAAATGCTAAGAGATATTTAAGTAGAATATAAGGAGCCTATCACAATTTTCTGTAATAATTCAAGTGCAATAAATATTTCTAAGAATCCGGTATTGCATTCTAAAACCAAGCACATATCTATCAAGTTTCACTTTCTGAGAGAGCAAGTGAACAAGGGTGAAGTTAGATTGGAGTATGTACCCTCCAAGGATTAGATTACAGATATCTTTACCAAACCTCTTCCCAAGGACTCCTTTGAGTATCTCAGGGAGAAGTTAGGGGTCATGGCCCCTCCGGTGATGCATTAAGATGCACTGTTGTGCATCAATTCGGTGGATATCACAGACATATCTTGTGATCCGGGTTGATGTAGTGGAGTTGCTACTAAGGGGGAGCAGCTAGTATGATTCTAATGTGTTGGAATTGCAAGTATGAGCCCTTTGCTATTGATGTCAAAGGGGGAGAGAAGACATGTGAAAAACAAGTGGTTGATGATCAAAGGGGGAGCAGTAAAGGAAGAGAAGACATGTTGCTGATAGGGGGAGCTGTGACAGAAAGGAGAAGTTCTTGTCTTGATGGTTTTTCACATCATATGTTGCCATCAATGACAAAGGGGGAGATTGTTGCAAGTATGAGGTTAACCAGTGTTGTCATTGATGTCAGCATACTCATATTGCATTGGTAAGAAGGATTGGATGAGTTGTGTGCTGTTGTTATTGAGGAAATCAGTCTCTCTTTGGAACAGTGAAGAACAGTGATGAGAAGAAGGAAAAAGTACTGTATAGGTTGAGAATCAGAGGATGCAGATTAAAGGGTTTGTAGATATGAGTCTTGAGATGCTCCAGCTAATATTTTAGAGGTCCACATAAAGAACTGAAGAAGTTATGACTGTTTGTGTGAAACTGGTTCCGGTAGTTGTTCAGAGGTGACAGAGGGTCACAAAAAGGTCTGATGTGATCCAGAATTGTATTTTCCTATTCTGCAGATTGGAAGGAGTGTTTGGGATGTCCTTGTGATGTGTCATCTTGATTTGTGTATGATTTGGAGGTCTGGAAGTACCTTTTGCATTGTGACAGTGGAGACAGACTGTGTTCTTGAAGTTTTGGATGATGAAGAGAAGAATTACAGTAAGCTGATGAAGTGCGGATGTTCCTGGTGATTCAAGGAAGGTTATTATGATCATTGGATCATGTGTAGTTTGTGTTGTTGGTCCACATCAAAGTTAGAGTTTGGTTTTGATGTAATGACCACCTGTTGTTGGTGTTCTTCCTGTGACATGCCGACCAGATGTTCTACACGCCTTGCGAATGTTATTGTGATGTTTGCAGACTTAGATGATTGTTCTTAAGTCGATGTCTTGTATAAATAAGTGTTTGTGAATTCATTTTGAAGTGTGGATTATGTGGATGAGTGTGGTATAGCGAAGAGAAGTGCGAAAGGCAAAGCAGGGGTTTTTGGGTTTAAATGGAACTGATCTGGACATAGTATTGATGTCAATCTCTAGTTCAAGATTGTGATTCTTATCACTCTATAGATAGTGTGTCTCTATGTAGGCAGTGTGCCTCTTGTGAGCAGTGTGCTCAAGCTGTGAGCCCTAATTGGCAGGTACCATCTTTTTCTTATTCTTCTAACAGAGAATAATCCTTGGGTTAATCACCTCGTGGTTTTTCCCTTAACCAGGTTTCCACGTCAAAATCTTGGTGTTCAATGTGTTGATGTTTATCTGCTCTGATGTTTATGCTTTATGCTTTCATGGATGATTAATTGCTATGCTAATGAATAACTAAGTGGATTTGAATGTTTGAATTGAGAGAAAGATTAGGATAACTGATTCACCCCCTCCCCCCTCTTAGTTATCAACAGTCTCCACATCCTTAGTCATGTCCAAAGGGCTTGAAGATGCAACTAAAGGAGGAAGATCAATAGGATAAGCCATGTAATTCTCATGGACTATGGAATATATGGTAGAAATAGAAGTGATATGTTCAACATCTATCCATGGGGGATCTAATATGAGGTGAGACTCTTCATCTACTTATGCTTCATGTCTAGAGGAGATAGCATAAAAAAGAGAAGGTAAAGTAATGCTAAGAAATGTACTAATGATTTCATCCTCTTGCACCAAAATATCCTCACAAGTAGGAAGGATTTTGGGAGAGGTTTTTCTTAGGTTTTTATTGTTTTGGTTTTTGTTTAATATTCTGAAATGTTTTATTTTGTACACATAAAATAATATATGCAATAGAAATGTCTAATAAGTTTATCAACTAATCAAACACAACAAAGAAGGTTGCATACATGTAAGATACCTCAGGTTCACCAATACATGTAAGATAAGGAAAGAGATCTAGCTAATTATGAACTAATTTGATCAATCTTCCCAATCAATCATTAGAACACAAGACGATGATGACTTTTACACTTGGCTACTATCTCAAGGGAGAGCCAAGCTATTTGGGCTCTATTCCTTTGTTGTAATTGTAAATATTGATTTGAGAATAGCAATATCCAGGGTTTTAAGTGACCTAATTGGCTAAACAAACAACCTACAGGAGTTACATGTCAAGTATACAGAAACAGGAAGTAGATCAAGAATAAGCAGAATAGACATGACTTATCACCAAAAGTGGGCACAAATCTGGTAGGACTATGGCATTGGGCACCCTACTCCTATGGTTTCTATGCTGACAAAACCTATGTACAATAGTCTCTTTTACTTCCTTCTTGTTGCTCGTCGGTGCCTAAAACTCCTGATTCAGATCTGCATAAATAAAAGAGGGAAGATGGTTGTGATGTATAGGCGCTTGCGTCAGTTAAACCCTAGGTAGGTGTTCCCACCTCCACAATAGCAGTGATAATGATGATAGAGAGTGCATGCTCGTGATGAGTAGAGGAAAAACATATGATAAAGATGTTAGAAATATGTGCCTAAGCAGTGTTGTCATTGATTTCAACATATTCTCATTGTCATTGGTGTCAACTGTGTCTTATTTTGTTGCCTGCTCAGGAGACTGGAATGTTGAGGATATTAAAAAAATTAATGAAGAATCAAGGTTTACGGACCTTATGGCTATATAGAGGATTGTCAAAGGCTGCTCCAGTCAAGATTTGAGAAGTCTGCATGAAGATTTGAAGAAGTTATGGCCATCTAAATAGAACTAGATCTCGCTGTATTTAGAAGAGACAGAGTGACAGTAAGTTGGTCTGGATTGCTCCAAAGTGAAATATTATGATCTGTGGATCTGAAGGCAGGTCTAGGAAGTCAATGTGTATCATCAACTCCATTGGTTTGTGGTTTGGAGGTCCGCAAGCCATCCTTCTAGTTTGACAGTTATGGCAGTTAGTGTTCTTGAGGTTCCAAAGGAAGATACAAATGATTCTAGTAATTTGGTTTAGAGTGGATGATATTAGTGAGTTCAATGTGCTTGTGGAAGTCTCTGGATTGTGCAGCTACTATATTAGAGGTCCACATTGGAGTTTGAGCTTGTTATTGAAGATTTCCTCTTTGAAGTTGTTGTTCTTCCCAGCCTTGGCCGACCGGATGTTCCTAGCATGTTGCGAGTGACCTAAAGATCATTTTATGAAGCATGGCATGTTAGTAGAGGAAGATTCAAGTCTTAGATATGATTGGCCGATAGTGTAAAGATCCACGTTAAGTTTGGCCGACCTTGTTGATCATTTCAAGATTGATGAAGTGTATAAATACTTGTTGAAGAATTATTAAATAGTATCCTTGAGCAAAACAGATTAAATCTAAATAAAGGATTAGAAGCAGAGCAAAGAAGAAAAGGAGTGAGAGCAGTATAGAGTGTGAAGGTAGCAAAGAAGAATTTCAGGAAAAACATAAGTTTTTGAGCATTCATTGAAACTGAACTAGGCATGAAGTAGATGTTATTTCTCAGTTAATTCTTTCCATTATAAATAAACTTTGTAGGTAGTGAGCCTCTCTTTTGAGCAGTGAGCTCGGGGCAGTGCGCCCGAAGGCATGTACCTTCTATTTTTCTAAAGTACTTTTAACAGGGTACAAATATTTGTGGGTTAACCCCCACCGTGGTTTTCCCCTTAACCGGGTTTCCACGTCAAAAATATTGGTGTCAATTGTGTTGATTATGTTTCTACTCATATGTTGTTGATCTATGCTTTAATGTTTACATCATTAATTTGGTAGTAAGATAATAAAGAAGGTTAAAAGTAGAAAAAGTTTATATTGTGTGACAACTAATTCACCGCCCCTCTCAGTTGTCTGATCTAATTCCAACAATTGGTATCAAAGCCAAATCTTCTTTTAAAAGCCTGACCGCTTGAGGAGATCCAGGATGTCGACCTACAAGAAGGATAGTCTGAGATTTGATGGAACAAATTATTCTGTTTAGAAGAATCGCATGGAGTGCCATTTGCAATGCATGGGCGATGTCTATTGGACAATAACTAGTGTTGAGTATAAACCTTCGAAGAAAGGTCCTTCAACTCCAGATCAAGTCAAAGATGCTGAAAATAACCTTCAAGCTAAAGAAGCCTTGTTGAGTGCCCTGACTGATTCAGAAATGACAAATGTCTTTGGTCTAAAAACTACTTATGAAATCTGGAAAAAGTTGGAGAATCTATATGAAGGTGATAAATTTGTCAAATTTGCCAAGCTGTAAAGTCTAAGAGGAAAATTTGAAAATCTGAGGATGAACGAAGATGAAAACATCACAATCTACATGTAAAAGATAAATGAACTTATGTGTGGTATCAGGTGTGCTAGTGGAACTTTGGAAGAATAAGAGATTGTATCAAAAGTGCTCAGATCTTTACCTGATTCATACAAACATAAGATTGCTACTATAGAGGAGATCAGGATTGTCTCAGAAGTTACAAGAGATCATCTAGTTGGCAAAATTTTAGCTTTTGACTTAAGTGAGTTTGATGATTCTCTTCCCAAGTCTGAATCTACATTTAAGGCCAGTGTATATGGAAAACAAAGATATGATCCAGGTGAAAGCTCTTCTACAAGATCAAATAGATTCGTGAAGACAAGGAAGGATCTTGAAGATGTTGAAATTGAAACTGTAGATTTTGAAGCTCTTCTTGCCAAAAGATTGCCAAGAGGATCCAGTAAGTATGAAAGAAAATTGCCACTCAAATGTTTTGCTTGTAACAAGATTGGTCATTTTACATCAAGATGTCCGGAGAGGTTTTCAAAACAAAACCCTAACAAATACAAAAATTAGAACAAATGTTACTATGTCCAAGAACCTAGAGAAGAAGGAATCACAGATGATGAATTTGATCATGGAGGTTCCTTTGAAACCGATTGGGTGTTCATTGCCATCAAATAAGAAGATCCAGTGTCTACTGAATCTGCTAGCTATGAAAATATGGAAAGTGCCTTGGCTATTCAGGTTATTGAGAAAGATGAATGGGTGATTGATAGTGGATGTTCTCATCATATGATTGGAGACAAGAGTAAGTTTGTGAATTTTGAAAATTATGAAGGAGGGCTTGTGAAATTTGGAGATAACTCAGCTAGCAGAATCTGGGGTAGAGGATCCATCTCTTTTGATGGCAAGAATAGCACCAATGATGTTCTGTATGTGGAAGGACTGAAACATAATCTTCTTAGTGTTGGATAGTTGGTTGATAAAGGTTATGATCTTCAATTCAAGGATGGAAAGTGCAGAATCTTGGAGAGTTCCAGAACTAAAATTGCATCTGGTACTCAAACTAGAGGTAACATTTTTCATTTAAGTAGCTCTGGCAAAAGTTGTTTGATTGCTCAGATAGATCAAAGTTGGTTATGGCATAGGAGGATGCGTCATGTGAATTTTGATAACATTGTCAAAATAAGTACCACTCAGGCTGTAAGAGATTTTCCAAAACTTGTGAAACCTAATAGCATGTGTAGAGAATGTCAATTGGGGAAACATAGCAAAATTTTATTCAAAAGTAAGGAATAAGCTTCAAGTGGACAATTGGAACTAGTACATACTAATCTATGTGGTCCTGCTAGAATTAGGAGTGTGCAAGGAGATAGATATTTCATGTTGCTAATTGATGATTACTCCAAGATGATGTGGGTAACCTTCCTAAAAGAAAAATCAAAAGCTCTTGACAAATTTAAAGTGTTCAAAGTGATGGTGGAAAATGAAATTGGTGAAAAATTGAAATGTCTGAGATCTGACAGAGGTGGAGAATTTACTTCCCATGAGTTTGATGCTTTCTGTGAAAAGCATGGCATAAAAAGACAGTTATCTATTCCTAGGACTCCCCAACAAAATGGAGTTGTGAAAAGAAAGAACTAGACCATTCAAGAAGCTACCAGGACCATGATGATGGAAACAATCAAAGACAAAGCATATATATATCAAATTTTATTTCTTGAGAGAGAAGGTAAATGAGAATGAAGTCAAGTTGGAGTTTGTGTCATCCAAAGATTAGATTGCAGATATATCTTCACTAAGCCTCTTCCCAAGGGCACCTTTGAATATCTCAAAGAGAAGTTAGGGGTTATTACCCACTGAATCAGAACTAAGATGCACTAAGGTGCATCAGTTTGATGGAATTCTCAGTCATATCTCGACATCCAGATTGATGAGAAAATACTACTCTAAGGAGTAGTCAGTATGCAAACATTGGAGATCAGTCTAAAATTAAAAGGGGAGTAAAGGTTGCAAATATGTACCCTTTACCATTGATGTCAAAGGGGGAGAGAAGACATGTGAAAAACTAATTACTGATGACAGGGGGGAAAATGAAGGAAATAGTTATAGAAGTTAGGGGGAGAAGTTTTTGTCATGATGGTTGAATCAATTTTTCACAACATATGTTTCCATCAATGAAAAAGGGGGAGATTGTTGCAAATATGTGCCTAAGCGGTGTTGTCATTGATGTTAACATATTCTTGTTGTCATTGGTGTCAATTGTGCCTTATTTTGTTGTCTGTTTAGGAGACTGGAATGTTGAGGATATTGAGAAAATTAATGAAGACTCAAGGTTCACGGACCTTATGGCTGTATAGAGGATTGTTAGAGGCTTCTCCAGTGAAGATTTGAGAAGTCTGCATGAAGATTTGAAGAAGTTATGGCCATCTAAATAGAACTAGATCTTGTTGTATTCAAAAGAGACAGAGTGACAGTAAGTTGGTCTAGATTGCTTCATAGTGAAATATTATGATTTGTGGATCTGAAGGCATGTTTGGGAAGTCAGTGTGTATCATCAATTCCAGTGGTTCATGGTTTGGAGGTCCACAAGCCATCATTCTAGTTTGACAGTCATGGCAGTTAGTGTTCTTGAGGTTCCGGAGGAAGATACAAATGATTCTGGTAATTTGGTTTAGAGTGGATGATATTAGTGAGTTCAATGTTCTTGTGGAAGTCTCTGGATCATGTGGCTACTATGTTGGAGGTCCACATTGGTGTTTGAGCTTGTTATTGAATATTTCTTCTTTGAAGTTGTTGTTCTTCCCAGCCTTGGCCAACCGGATGTTCCTAGCATGTTGCAAATGATCTAAAGATAATTTTATGAAGCATGGCATGTTAGTAGAGGAAGATTCAAGTCTCAGCTATGATTGGTTGACATTGTAAAGATCCGCGTTAAGTTTGGCTGACCTTGTTGATCATTTCAAGATTGATGAAGTGTATAAATACTTGTCGAAGAATTGTTAAATAGTATCCTTGAGCAAAATAGATTAAATCCAAATAAAGGATTAGAAGCAGAGCAGAGAAGAAAAGGAGTGAGAGTAGTATAGAGTGTGAAGGTATCAAAGAAGAATTTGGAGCAAAGAAAAAGTTATTGAGCATTCAATGAAACTGAACCAAGCATGAAGTAGATGTTATTTCTCAGTTAATTCTTTATGTTCTAAATAAACTCTATAGGTAGTGAGCCTTTGTTTTCAGCAGTGAGCTCTAGGCAATGCGCTTGAAGGCATGTGCCTTCTATTTTTCTAAAGTACTTTTAATAGGGTACAAATCTTTGTGGTTTAACCCCCACTGTGGTTTTTCCCTTAACTAGGTTTCCACATCAAAAATCTTGGTGTCAAGTGTGTTGATTATGTTTCTGCTCATATGTTGTTGATCTATGCTTTAATGTTTACATCATTAATCTAGTAGTAAGATAATAAAGAAGGTTAAAAGTAGACAAAGTTTATATTGTATAACAACTGATTCATCCCCTCTCAGTTGTCTGGTCTAATTCCAACAAAAGATTGTAGTAACCAAATACAATGAAATAGAGTTACCATGAACATGAAACCCTAGTTGGATTGATATTGTAATATGAATCATCCATAAGGATTTGAAGGAGGAAGAAGCTTCCTCACAGACTTGCAAAAAGGATTAGTGCATGTACAATAGTAATCTTCACAAATAGAGAGCTTGTAGAGAGAGAGAGAAAGAGAGCTTGTTAGAAAGAATCATCATGTGTTTCCAAATGAGCGAGAGAGGGTTGTTTATATATGAATTTCAAGTACTTTTTGAGGGCCCAATTGAGTTGAGTCTAACAAGGTGCATCACTTAAGTCAAGAGGCCAACATTCAAATAAGACCTTTTGGGGCCAAACTGACAAGACACTAGCACCTAGTGATTTGGGCTAGATGAAATGCTAGATGTCAAAGGACCTAGCCTTGTTTCTCATAAAAATACTAAAATGTGCATATATTAAGTAGAGATAAGTATTCATGTTCAAATGGGTGCCAAAACTATTGTGAAATTATAAGCAGTGACAATTTTCGACACTACAATTAAATAAATTATCTTTATTTAATTAATTAATTTTAGTCCATTTTATCCATTTCCAAAATTAATTAAATAAATTATATTTTATTTAATTAATTTAATCCATTCTTCTCTTTATCCACATTAATTAAATAAATTTTATTTATTTAATTAATTTATTTCTTCCACCTTGTCACATGATTAATTAGATCATTTTATTATTTAATTAATTATTTTTCACTTATTGTAATCCTTATCCACTTGCACAAAAGTCTTAGCTAACCACATGAGAATAGGTCTTATCCTTCCCATAATGTCATCTCACTTAATCTCATCCATCTATTCACACTTAATCATAACCATTCATACTTGATCCATGTCTTATTTAATCCTAGCCATCCATCTCTAATCTAATCCTTGCCATTCATCCTATCATTCAAGATCATATAAATATCACTATCAACCAAGTCATTTTTGCTAGAACTAGAATGAGAAGAGAGCTAGCTAGGAATGAGAAGAAAGAGATCTATAATCACATGAGTTTCAAGTAAAGTTATACTATTGATATGAGTAGTCAGCATATCAATATCTAATATCATTACCAACCATCATTGGAGCACATGGACACCATTCATCATGGTGAAACAAGGATTATTATGGTAACATTATTTTGGTATTCTTCCATTTTGATTTCATTAGTCCTTTTCTCAATCCGAGGTGATGTATGTATGGTATAGGAGATTTCATAGTGTATTAATTTCATTTTTATATTTCATATTTTCTACATCATACACATATTACGAGTTATATCTCATAAAGCTCATGCAATCTTAGACATGGTCTTCCTAATAGAATTCTTAATTTCTTTAGCCAACTCCTTATAGCTCCTACTGATGGTTTCATGCAGATTCAATTCTTCTCCCTTATCACGGTCACCGACATTCTCTTCTCTTTTCTCAAATTTTTATTCTACACTCTAGCTTTCTTTCTTCTTTTCCCTCTGATGATATTTGAATTCTCTATTACTATTTTTCATGTGGATTGAACTACATCAAAGGGTTAGCTCATTGAACAGTCTAGCAAGACCACTAGCTTTGATACCGTTGTAATAACCCACACCATTTTTAAAAAAAATTTACAATATACATGAATGCAAATGCAAGTCTGAGCACTTTTTGATCACCAAGATCCCAGTGTGGGCAAGGTGAGAGAATATGGTGTTTGGACAACACATAGCTATCTAGATGAATGCACTGCTATATAAAGAGGCAACAAGTCAATTAGAAACACGTAGGTGGTGGATCCAACCCAAATATACACTTTTTCATTAGACAAGTGTGTTGAGTGAATGTAGAGCCACTAGAAAATTACAACAGAATCTAATCGAGCCAAAATGGCCATTTACTATGTGGATCCAATCAATGCTAAAATAGGATAGAAATATAGAGGGGTCTAGTGCAGTGAACTGACCAAGACCTTCTATGATGAAACTTCACATAATCAGTGGTATACCATCTGATTTTACAATTAGATGGTATACCATCTGATTTTACAATTAGATGAGCATGAAATGCATGATTCCTAATCGTAGTACCATCTAGAATTATAATATGATGATATGATGCATACAAATACTAAATGATAGGAAAACCAACTGCAACACATTGATAATATTAATCCAATCATAAAAATAGACTGCTACACACACATGAATTAGTTCACCAACATAGGAAAAACACAAGAAATCATGCTTACAATAGAAAGATACTGAAGCATGTTGAAGTAAGTAATATGTAAGGTTGCCAACCTAACTAATAGTATATCAACATTGCACCCATAATCTGATATACTAAAACTCTGATTTACCAGGACTATATGGCCTGCAACACCCCTAAACAACTTTAAAATAACTTGTATGAGCTTCTATACTTCACCCATATCATTGTTGATTACTTTTTGAATGGTATGACCTAGTTGGACAATTGTACATCTCACCAAAGATGCATTAAACACGGATGATTTATTCTAGAACTATATGGTACACTTCCTAGTGGTATGACAATAAGTACCACATGGTATGACACACATGAAGAGTGGTTTTAGCACCCAAAATTGACATGATTTCATTTCAGGCACAATAGCCCCTTAAATCATGGTGTACGACTTGGGAATGGTCTTAAAACAGACAATAAATAAAGGATGACCTCTTAGAATATGATATAGCTAGTACAACATAGCTATGGCCTAGCAACTCCAAGCTTGGGTGGCTACTAAAATAAGGGTATAGAAAAATCTTCATTAAAATATACTAAAAAACTTGACCACATAACACAACAATACTTGCATCCAAAATCCCTTCAAAACACATAAAATTTTCTCGTTTTCAATAGAAAACTAGTAAATCTCAATATACAGTACAATGGTGATTTCTAGGTGAAATTGCTCTAACTAGCCAGGAGGGTTTTCATCCTCAAAACTAGAATTACTAAAGGTTTTCATCCTCGAGTAATTAGAACTCAACTTCTCTCATATAGAAAGTGAAAATTGAATTATCCATGAAGAATCCCTTTTGCTATAAATAGCATTCTCAGAGAAAAAAAGGAATTTTAAATTACTTTTCCTATTTTCCCTCCACTAAGTGTCATTACCTTTTTTAGCCCATTCCTAGCGACACTTTATTAACTCATCTTTTAAAAAATAACAGTTTCAATAATAAACAAAAGTTGTTCTTTTTAAATATAACTTAATGTTACTTTTTTGAACTAAAGTTTAATTATTAAAATATTTCGCTGATTCCACCTTTTTTTCTTATGAGAAATTAAAAAAATAGGCTAAGGGTCTCTGAAAAGCATATGCTTGAGAAGGGGACATGACAAAGGAGGATTGCTTACCATTTATGATTATCAAGTAGAGGCATATACAAACAACATTTTAATAGAAGAAAGGAACTTAGGACCAAACCCAATGCCTAAAGCATGGAAATAATGAACGACCATTTAATACGATCATAAGATTTGGAAAAATCATTTTTTATGAAAATGGCTTACTGTCAAGAGTGACAAGAACCTTACTGCTAAGAGTGATGAGCACATCCATACCTTCCCAAACAATAATATCATTATCTAAGATGTATATTCTCATGATGAATCTTGTTTGCTCATGATGAATGATAAGAGGCAATGCAACAGACAAAGAGCAAGGACTTTGGCAATAATTTTGCTTATTTTAACACTATGTTTTAAATTTACTCTTCATTTCCTATGATTTTTGGGGATTGTGTTTAAGAAATTGCCCATTTCCTCAAGTATTCTCATTCTCTAGTTTGAGGTGATTTACATTGAACATAATCCAAATAGGCAATTTTTTTTGGTGATATCCAGAGAAATTTTTGTTTAACATTTATCTTGAGTTATATTCAAATTATTAAATAAGTTAAACACTTTATGCCTTTGTAAGCATGTTCTGATATTTATGAAACTTGAGAAAATTTGCATGATTTTGACTTAATAACACCTATGTAGTTGAGCATGTTTTCTTCATCCAAAAGGATTACAAAATGTTCCTCCTAATGTTGATTGGGATAAATATTAATTGGCTTTCTCGACATCCATTAATGGATTTTTAAGTTCAAGTAAGATGTGCCCAATTCATTGAACATATCAGAAGTTTTAAATTAAATCATTCTTAAATGTCTTATCATTTTATTTTCTCTATTAAAATATTTAGACTTTTACCTCAAAAGGATTTCCCCTAGAGCATCATCAATAATATCTAAAACCATCAATTTTGAAGATAATGCTACTTCGTGTGCTTGAACATTAAAAATACTAATTGTACCAGATAGTACCACTCTCTTAAGGTATTGTAAATAAGTCCTAAGACACAAGTTTTTCCCTTTTATGCATCCTCATTACCCCCATAGACAGTCTTGACCATAAATTGCAAACTCAACAACATTTTTTTCTCCTGAGTTTTTCTCAAAGCAAACTTACCGAGTCTTGGGTGTCGAGTTTTTATTGAATCTACATGAGTTTTTTGCTAAGTACTTGGAGAGTCTAAGGGTTTGACTCACTTGGGTGCCAAACATGCCAAAAATGTGTCGAAAACTTTGAAAAATGTGTTCTCGTGGCTTTATAAACCTTATCCACCCATGTTAGACAAACACACAAGCATTACAACATTGTAGAGAAAATTGCAAGGATTTTATAGGGGATTCAAAGAGTGATTTTCTAAAACGTTAGATTTGCAGGTTAGTTCCTTTTTTCAAGCATATAAAATATTTCTAATTTTCTAGCATGTTAAGTCTTTTTATAGGGGATTCAAAGAGTGATTTTCTAAAATGTTAGATTTGTAGGTTAGTTCCTTTTTTCAAGCATATAAAATATTTCTAATTTTCTAGCATGTAAAATTTACAAATTTTATTGCATTGAATTCAATTTATGTAACATTTTTTTGTTGATTTACATAAATTTATGTGAATTAATTTTTTTCTCTAAATATAGGGTTTATATTTTAGGGTAAACACATGTTATTTTTGTCAAGTTCATTAAATTGATTATGATTCAATTACTCTATTACCATATTGCATTTCAATTTTCAAATGCATTTAAGTTTAACATGGTTTTTTTTAATAGTGCTTAATTTGTTGTATTTTTTAAACATTATTTTTTTGTTTTTATTAATGTTGCAAGTTAGTATACAATCTCATCTGGCTCTGCAAGTGTATCAGGTTCATGATTAGTAAGTGGGAGCCATCCCATTAGAGGTAAACCCTTATAAGCTATGACCCCACTTTGAAATATGTTATAATGGGACTGCCAGCGGGGATTGTGATTTGTACCTCGTGCACGAAGAAACTTAATGGAGGCATCAAGTGCTTCAAATACCATCTTATAGGCATTCCTAGTTGTGACACCAAGGTGTGTCTAGGTTCCTAGAAGAGGTGAAATGAGAGATGATAACACTTCTTGCATTATTGGATGAGAAGAAGCTCCAGAGAGGGTGAGGGAACAAACAACTATAGAACTAGCCATTGATCTTGATTTACAAGAAGAAACCAAGGTAGATACAACAGGCATTATGGCCTCTAGTCATAGTCCATGCATACATGGCACATCCACCTCATCCAACTCAAGTAGACCCTATTCATAGGGTTTTTTGTGCATAAAAAAATTCATGGAGAACAACCTTCACTATACAAGTACATGGTGGAACAAGAAGACACACAAAGAAGTAGATAAGGTATGTGCAAGTTTTGGGTATTATAACCTTCCCTTCAACATGGTAAAAAGTCCATATTGGGAGTATTTGGTGAAAACATTGACAGTTGCAGGGAAAGACTACAAGACACCCTCTCTAAGAGAGTTAACTGGTAGGTTTCTCTAAGATGCTTTAATGTAGATGCAAAAAAATTATGGAAGATCAAAAGAAGTAGTGATGAAATTCTAGATGCACAATTCTTTCAGATGGGCAGACAAATGGAAGGAATCATACCCTTACCAATTTTTTAGTTGCTTCAAATAGTGAACTAATTTTCTTCAAATCATTTGATGCCTCCAACAAAATAAAAAAAGCAAAAACTTTGAGCTTGACATTGGAGGAGGTTGTTTTAGAGGTGGGCATACAAAATATTGTACAAGTTGTCACTAACAATGCAATGACATATGTGGTGGCTGAAAGATTGCCTCACTCTCACATCTGACACTGGCCCCTTGTACATCCAATTTCCTTGACCTTCTTTTGAATAACATAGGCAAAATTGATTAGGTGAGGCCAATTGTAGAAGATGTAAGGAACATAAAAATATATATTTATAATCACCCTTGGATTCTCAATTTGATAAGAGATCACACCAAGGAGAAGGAACTTGTGCAAACATGTGTCACAAGGTTTGCAACTAATTTTTTAATATTGCAAAGAATTTCTAATTCATTGTCATCCTTGAAGTAGATGTTTGTGAGTCAAGCATGGCTAGACTCAACATATTCAAAGAAGGTTGATTGAGAGAGGATCGTAAAGACATTTTTTATGATGTCTTTTCAAAGAGAGATATAGAGATTTTCAAGGTAACTTCAAACTTCAATTTAAATTTAAAATTGAATCCTTTATTTTTAAACTTTAAAAGTATATAGTTTCATTGTAACATTTAAGATTTTAACTTTAATTTGTTTGTATTTTTTAGGTATAGGAGTTGTGTTGGAATAGGTCTGGACAACTGAGGAGGGGGGGTGAATCAGTTGACACTTATTTAACCTTTTTTTCTTCTTTTAATCAACTTATCAACAAATAAATGAAATAAGCATTTCAACATCACATAAACAGAAACATAAATAACACACTTGACACCAAGATTTTGACGTGGAAACCTAGTTAAGGGAAAAACCACAACCCACAAAAATTAACACCCTCTTTAAAGTATTTTATAAATGAGAATGCGCATGCATTCAGGCTCACTGCCCTGAGCTCATTGCTCAAGTGAAGGCTCACTACCTACAGAAAAGTTTACAAGAGATTTACAGAGATTTTGAACTGGTAAGATGCATCTGCCAATGCTAGAGATCAGTTCTGGTTAAGTGTGAATACTGACTTTGTACACTTCATCTTTATTCTACTCTTCTCTCTATTCTGCCTTCATTCAGATATTAGATTTCTGCACTTTTCACATTTTCTTCATGACTTCCATACACACACACCCAAAATATTCACAATCATTGGCTATATATACTTATCTTGAAATTGCCATCACTTGTCAGTCGGCAAAAACAAACAACACTTAGAACTTTTTAAGAGCTCTTCTCTGTCGGCTAGATCCATACACAATTATTGATGCGTACCACAAATAACACATGTAGATCATCATACATGTTGGCCACTAACATCCTATCTCATACACAATTCATCAGAACACTTCTATTGGGTCCACACAAGGATTTACATAAGTTTGCTTGTTCTTCACTGAACTGTTCTGTCATAGTAGAACCTGGTATTAAGATGCTCATAACTTTTGATTCCTTTATCACCGAAGGCTAAAAACTTGGATTTAGATTTTCCTGGTGTCTCTTTATACTCCTTTAGATCCGCAACACATAATGGTTAACTAGAGAGATCCACTGACCAAAATACTAGACTTTGCTATATGCTCTATTTCAAGCTCCCAGACTTAGATAGATTAACATTCTAACTTCTAGTATGATTAGATACTGCATTGCAGATGTGTGGAACAATCTTGGTTGCCATCAATGACAACACCTATCAATGCTATACAGTGTCTCTTGCCAACAATCTCCCCCTTTGGCATTGATGGCAACACTTAGTGAAAAATGACTAAGTGCCTCTGTGTAACTCTCCCTTTGTCTGTACATTTGTGCACTTCCCTTATTCCAATGCTCCCCCTTTGTTGAATACTTCATTTTTCATTGCCCTTCACTCCCCCTTTGACATCAATGGCAAAGGGTGGGATACGAAAATCAAAATTCTCCAAAATTTCTATATACATTGTCGCATATGTATTAATAACCATTAAGTTCGATTAACATGAACTTGAGGATGTATGTAAAACTATCTTTTATTTGTATAAGTTTGGAGGCCCAAGTACTCTTCATTCCATCCAAAATTGAAATGTGCCCATTTAACACAAATGAGTATGCTTCTACCTTTGACAAATCTGATGGAACACTAGTCTGAACTGCAGTCTGAGCTTCAGATAAGTAGTATACATTATCTCTAACTTAGGGGCAATTAATCCCCGGAGCTCACACATTATTTTCATAATGTTGCTTTTCTCTTTGACAAGTTTCTTTATTTCCTTAATCAATTTATTTACTTGGAATTCTTGACTTATGGGCGAAACTGTTAAGGGATCAGAATTTTGAGAGAGATTTGACAAATTTTGTTCTTGTTCCTCTATCTTGTTCTCAATATCCTTATTAACTTTGGGCCATGATAGACAAAATTTGTATATCTCACTTCCATCATTTAGAGCATTCTAAATACTCTTTATGCCAATACCAAGTATTCTTCTATCATTTCCTATCATGTTCTTTATTTCACAAAACTTCTTATCCAAGAATTTTTTCTAAACTTTTACCTCCACAAACTTCTCAAAGGACTCAAAATGTGAATTTACTCAATTTACTAGGTTCTTTAGATGTCTGGAGGGGGAATCATTTTGATTCTTCTGCTAGGTTGGCATTAATTTCTCCAAAACTCTGATTGCAAGTCCCAGTAGCTCATTCTCCTCCATGTGGAACTTTAACATCTTCTCTCTAGCCTTTACTTGGGTGAATGATGCTATCTTCATCAGTTGAATTGGAGAGACAACATCTGGATTGGCTAGACCTTGGAGTAGTTCCAGTTCATCAAGCTCAATCACTTCTTTTCCAAGAAGACCTTTTATTGCATCTGCAGTGTCTCTTGCTACATTTTCTGAACCATTCTTTTGATCATTAGATTTTTCTACATTTGCTTTAGGTGCTTCAACATTTGCACCATCTTCTTCTACTTTGTCTTTCTTTACTTTTTCCTCCTCTTTCTCTGTATTAATCTTTTCTATGTTCTCTCTTGAGAGATTCATTTCTACTTGCTCACCACTTGCTGCTTGATCCGGAGGGCTCTAAGTGGTAGCAATATTCTTTTCCTTCTCAGAGTGATTAGGTGGAGGAGTTATCACTTCATCAATTAGTCTATTTATCATTTCTATGTCTTCCTGATTGACTTGTTCCTCTTCCTGAACTTCTCCAATATTTAGATTTGATGAATCAAGTTCCGGAGGATCTAGAGTAATACTTTGGTCATTAATTATTTTGTCAGTTTCTTCTTCTGGAGATTTTTGTTCCAGATAAGAAGGATTGTCTTCTTCAACTCGCTTTTCTAAAACAATGTATTATTTATTGTTGTCCAAAGCCTTTCTCAAAATTTCTCCAGTTTCCTTTACAATTTCTTCAATCTCACCAAGCATTAGTTTGTTCATCCAGACTTTGCTTCTGAATTTATCTTTGACTTCTCTAAGGATTTCATCTACTTCTTTTCTAGTCATCACAGGGCACAAAGAGGAGAGAACATACTCTCTGAGTTCTATATCTTTTTCCTTGGCTACTTCTTTCCTCATTTCCATTACTTTCCTCAAACTTTTAGGAAGTTCTTGTAAGATTTCCAACAAGGCTCTATTGAATTTATTCAGATATATGATAATGGCATCTTCTAAAATTTTCTTATTTTCTGGATCAAGGTTATCATAGTAAACTCTGATAGGTTTTAAGTTTCTGTGAATAGTGATTATTTTCACAATTTCATTAATAGTCATGGCAACCTTACCGAATACTTGCTTTTTACTGGCCCTCATGCTCTTAGACGATTGATTTTCAGAAGTCTTTGAGGTTTTGATCTTTTTGGATCTTATTTCTTTCACTTCTTCATCTATTTCTGTCTCCTTATCATCTTGTGAGCTCTTGTAGGTTCTTGTTGCCTTGGTTTTCTTTCCTTTCCCTCCTTCACCAGATGGAGTGGCTTCTATCTTCTTAGTGGAAGTGGTCTTGAGAGGCTTAGCAGCAGTTGCAGAGCTCCTTGTCTTCCTTGGGTCTTTTGTGGGAACTACACGCTCACTTTTTGCCTGCTTTGTGTTCTTCTTTATCTTTTCAATCCTTTGTCTATTTTCTTTCACTGCTTCTTTTGTAATCCCAATGCTTTCTACATACATCTCTACTTGCTTATGTACCTTTCTTTTTGTTTCCAGCTATCTAAGTTCCACATGCAACTTTAAGCTTAGTTCCTTGTATGTACCAAACCTTTCAACAAAGGTGTCTTTAGGTTTGCTTAGGAGATGTTGAGCATACATGTCCAGAATTTTCTCATCCACTTCTTAGCCCACGGGCATTATCCACACTATCCTTGGTTCTACAACTTCCATCAAACATTTATTTGTGTCTACCATAAAACATATTTCATTTTCATACTTTTCAACAACTGAAGTAGGAATTCTTTCCCTTTCATGCATCAAGTTCTAGAAGTTTTTGAAGTAACCCCAGAAAGTAGTCTTTTGAGTCTGGGTATCTCCAAGACTATGTAGATGATCCCTAATTTACCATACGACTTGCCTTTCTGATGTCCATTGTATACCCAGAACTCCAGGCACTTCATTCACGAAGTATAAGAATATACATATCACCAAGGAACCATACTTGAAGGAATTATTCTTGTCCTTTTTTATTTTATTCAGATTTTCTATTAGTTGGCTTTGTAGTAGCTCACACAAATCATAATCCACATTCTCTTTTATCATCTGATATGTGGCATAAATAGATGTTCTAGAAACTAAGTTCTCCCTGTTGGAGTGGTAAATCTTATACCCAACTACCATCGAGGCAAACATGACATCTGGATCAGTGATGTCATTGATAGTCATAGCTCTTCTATCAAATTTTGCTCTAGTAGCATCGGTTACTATTTGATTTTTCACATCTTTGAGCATGGGTTGCCCACTGGTTGCATTCAGTCTAGTCACAATTCGGATTATATCTTTTGTGATCTTGAATGGCTTCAATAACCACATAAACTCATCATGTATCTAACTCAATACATATCTAACCCATTCACTTTCATCAAAAGACGAAAGTTCAATAACTTGTATGAAGTGTTTTCTCCTAAAGGTTTTATATTACGGTTTCAATTAGTGACTATCATTCTTCAAGTGGTTTTCAAACAAATCTAGTAGTTTCATATTTCTAAATTCCTCTATATTGTAGTGAATGTAAGCCCTAATATCTTCGGCATGTAAAACCTCATACAGAACTCCAGAAAAAGCACCTAGCAGCTCAACCTCTACAGATTTGAATAGATGCTTTTTTAATTTGGGATGAGGCCTCTCAGTAACATCTACCAATAGAGGTGTAGCCATTTGCAGAAATTGAGAACTCAAGAGATTTCACAGAAAACAAAGAATACCTTGCTATGCAGATTAGGGTTTTTGCTTGGAAATCCTTTTCTCGCTTCCAACTTTTGGGAAATTTTCAGCTCTAAGCTTGTCCACTTCTTTCTTCTTAATTTATCTTGATACAAAGTGTTTCAAATGAGGAGTGAATGACTCTTTTAAGCTTTGCATTACCTAATTTGCCTTTGTAATAAATGCCCTGCCCTAGCACATCTGGTTGTTCTATTTTGAGTAGTTTTTCATGTATTGCTCTACAATCTGCCATATCCATCTCTTTTCTTTTGGAAACCCTTCCACATGGTCTGAAACAATCCAAGATCTCTTTTCATACTGTGCCAGATCTAAGAACTTACTTGTTGGCTGGGGGAATTTGATTTGTAATGCCGCTCCCCCTGAGCCAAGACTTCCAGCTTACTTCCTGGAGGAATTATCAGCACCAAATTGCGGTGCAGATCCATTGCTATCATTCATAGTGACTTTCCTGACCCATATCTTATTTGATTCATCCTGAGTCTCATTCGTATCAATTTTCTCCTTGCCTTTGTCTTGTCTTTGTTCATCCAGTTTTCTATTTACCGGACCTGTTCTTCCATTGTCTTTACTTTTGCAGAGTCTTGCAATATGACCAGATTTATTGTAGTTGAAGCATATAACATTCTCCTATAGGCTTGATTTTCTCTTGATCTACACTGATTAGCCATATGTCCAAACCCATTTCAGACAAAGTAGTAACCATTGAAAGAATTGCTAATTCTTCTATTATTGGAATTATTCATTTGCATACTTCTACATTCATTTGATCTATGACCATACCTGTTACACTTGAAGCATTGACCAGAGAAGGATGGACCTCTTTGATTTACTCTACTTCTGCACTGAGTAGTCTATGACCAAATTTGGTGTAGTTGAAACAATTTCCATTAAGTGATGAATATCTTTGAGCATTTAGCTATCTCACCGGAGGTTTTCTAGATCTATTTCTTCCATTCTTAGACTGAAAATTTTTCTGTCCAGATTCAGAGCTTTCACCTTTCTCATATCCAAGATCATGCTTGTCATCAGCCCTTTTCTATCCTTCAAGTAGTGCTTCAAGTTTTGTTGAACTTATTTTGAACTTCTCCTTATATTCATTTACAATATCTAGGTCATGTCTGAGAGTGACTAATTGCCTTTCAAGTTCTCTCTCATTATCTCTACTTTCTTGTAAATCAAACTCTATATGGCTAGCTATTCCATCCAATTTGTAACATTCTTTAGATCTTTCTTTTAGCTTTTGTTTCAGATCTTCTTCAATTTTCTTCCTATCTTCACTTTCTTTGGTTTGCCACATCACCCTAGATTCCATTTCAATTTTCAAGACAACAACTTCTTTTGAGAGCTTCTCACATTCCTTTGTTTTTTCTTTCAAATCTTCATTCAAGCTATTTTCTTCAGGTAAACTAGATAGCTGTAGAAGTAGCTCCTTTTCTCTTTGCAAGGGTTTCTTTAGTTTATCTTTTAACACTTCAATGGTGTCATTAGCATCCTTAAGTTCACCTCTTAGATTACTAATTTCTGTTCTAGATTGAGTAAGCTCTTCTAGGGCTGACTGAAGATCTCTTAATGAACCCATTGAAAACTTCTTCCAAGATCTTTTCCTTAAGCTGTTAGGCTTTTCTGAGGAACCTTGCTCTGATACCAATTGTTGGAATAGGTCCAGACAACTAAGAGGGGGGGTGAATCAGTTGACACTTATTTAACATTTTTTCTTCTTTTAATTTAACATTTTTTCTTCTTTTAATCAACTTCTCAACAAATAAATGAAATAAGCATTTCAACATCACATAAACAGAAACATAAATAACACACTTGACACCAAGAATGTGACATGGAAACTTGGTTAAGGAAAAAAGCACAGTGGGGGCTAACCCACAAAACTTAATACCCTGTTAAAAGTATTTTATAAATGAGAATGCACATGCATTTAGGTTCACTACTCAAGTGAAGGCTCACTACCTACAGAAAAGTTTACAAGAGATTTACAGAGATTTTGAACTGGTAAGATGCATCTGCCAATGCTAGAGATAAGTTCTAGTTAAGTGTGAATACTAACTTTGTACACTTCATGTTTATTCTACTCTTCTCTCTATTCTACCTTCATTCAGATATTAGATTTCTGCACTTTTCACATTTTCTTCATGATCACCATACACACAGACCCTAAATATTTACAATCATCGTCTATATATACTTATCTTGAAATTGCAATCACTTGCCAGTCAGCAACAACAAACAACACCTAGAACTTTTTAAGAGATCTGCTCTGTCGGTTAGATCCATACACAATTATTGATGTGTACCACAAACAACACATGTATATCATCATACATGTCAGCCACTAACATCCTATCTCATACATAGTTCATTAAAACACTTCTATTGGGTCCGCACAAGGATTTACATAAGTTTGCCTGTTCTTCACTGAACTGTTCTGTCATAGTAGAACCTAGTATTAAGATGCTCATAACTTTTGATTCCTTTATCAACGGAGGCTGAAAACTTGGATTTAGATTTTCCTGGTGTCTCTTTATACTCCTTCAAATCCGCAACACATAATGGTTAACTGGAGAGATCCACTGACCAAAATACTAGACTCTGCTATATGCTCTGTTTCAGGCTTCCGGACTTAGATAGATTAACATTCTGACTTCCGGTATGATCAAATACTGCACTGCGGATGTGTGGAACAATCTTGGTTGCCATCAATGACAACACCTATCAATGCTATGCAGTGTCTCTTGCCAACAAGTTGTTGGTGAGGATTTTCTGCTTGGTGGATGGAGAGTAAAACCTAATGGGATATATTTATGAGGCCACCCAAAAATTTTAGAAAGGGGATGCAAGTAGATCTACCCCAATTTGGGATATCAATGATCAGAGGTGGAACAATCAACTCCATGAACACATTCATGCAGTGGGGTAGTACCTCAACCTCAAGTTTTTTCTTCTCCAATAGCTTCACAAATGCTAGTGAGGAGGTTATGGAGGGCCTCTTAACATGGATTGAGAGGATGAAACCCGAGGTTTAGGTGAGAGACCTCATCATTTCAGAGTTACAAAATTATAAGCATGCTAGGGGAAGTGTTTTTCTTCACCACTAGCTATCTGAGGAAGATCTAGCAAAACATTAGGTTGTTAGGAATTGCATGTAGAAGATATCAATTAAATGCAAATAAAGATTAAACAGAGGAATGAAAAATACACAGAAATAATAACAGCGAGAGATAATTTTTAACGTGGTTCACCCAAACTCGGGCTACATCCACCAATAGAGAGTCCAATATTATTATCCAGCAAATCAAACTGATTACAACCAACAATCCTTGCAACTCAATACCACTGCAAATGCTACAATACAATGTCAATAGAAACCCTAACCCTTAGCTACTTTTATCAAACCTCATGTTGGTTACAAAATAGGGTTTTTTTTGGTCAGCCAATAGAAAAATAACTCTCGATACCTTTATAAAATAATAAAAGTCGTTTGAGGTTTCAGGGGCACTCCCCTGAGCCCCTACGGGGGCGTTGCCCCTCGACCCCACCCTATATCGTGATAGGGAGCACGCTAGGGGCATTGCCCCTGGACCCCGCAAGGGGCACTGCCCCTTGACCCCGTCTTAGGGGTGCTGCCCCCAAACCCCTGTTAAATAATTTGGGGGGAAACCGCGTTGATAAAAGAGGAAAATTTAACCTTCGAGTCTTATTAGGCTCCATATAACAACATAGGTAAGAAAATTAAAGTCTTATATCTTACAGGTTATAAATTATAATTATTAATTAAATATTGCTTGTTTACAAACTGTTGAATATCTTAGTTATAGGTTATTGGTGGGAAGATTGAGATGAAAATACTCCAAATCTCCAAAAGTTGGCTCTCTAAATTTTGTCTCTCCCTTGTAGTCCTTTTGGTTGTGAACACAACTGGAGTTTTTTTAATGCCATTCATAGGAAGAAGCATAATAAGTTGTCTCAACAATCCCTCAATGACCTAGTATTGTGAAAATACAACTTTTGGCTTTACACAACATAGGTGGAGGACAAATTACAACAACTCATTGATTTGGATGAGATTGATCCATATAGTGAAATTGGATTGTGTAAGATGATGAGCCCTCCTTGTTTATAGAGGATAAGATTGTTGATTTAGAGAGGCAAGCCATGGAGAATGTGGTTGTAACAGAAGTAAGAGAGATTGAATTTTCATTAGATGACATTAATGTGGTAGAGGATTTATTGACATTTAGTAGTAGGGTGGAACCACAAGTGCAACCTTCTAGGCCAAGCAGGAGATGTAGTGGAGTGCAAGGACTAAACCCTCTGCCCCCCAATTTTTCAATAGAACAAGGAAGAGGAAATTGTAAAATCTTGTAATTTGGAACTGGCCTAGATATGTAATTTATGATGATGATTTTCAAAGACAATCATCATAAATTCATAATAGTTATCAACTAGCTATTATATTTGCATGATGATGTGATTTCATCCTCAATTTGTATTCAAATCTATTATATAGACTCATTTGATACATTTTCTAACTAAATTTTGTAAAATTTGTTTTTAAAGAAATATAAGTAATTTTTAAGTTGTGGAGTTTTGTCGAGTCAAAAATTTTTGGTCTATTGAGTCTGTGTTAAGTCCGAATCAAGTTTGAGTTTGTGAACTATGGTCTTAACAATGATTATATTTTGTGGAACCCTAATTTGGAAGAGAGATTTCAACACAATAAAACATCTCATGTGCTAGTAAAATCTTGTTAATTAATAATTGTTTCTTTGTATAAGAAAGATCTCTAACCCATAAATCTTGAAAGTTTTCCTCAAGCTTATCTAGCACCCATTTCCATTAACCAAGGGTGAAGATGAATAAATAAGGGAGGGTGTGATCAAATTTCTCTTTTATGTCCTATTGTATTTCTTAGGTTGAGGTACTATATCTTAATTATGTATACCTAAGAATCCTTTCCAATTTAGACTTGTTTAACACCTCTTTTCTTTACTCATTTGGAATTATAAGTTCAAAACCACAATATGTAGTGTCTAAGGGAGTTGCTTTGTGCTACTACTTATAAATGTTGAAAATTGACTCTATGACAGTGGTAGAGATTTCTTGAGGTGGTGGACATATGAAGGAAAGGGAGAAAAAATACTTATATTTATTTATTATTATTATTTCTATAATAATTATTATTTATTTGTAATAGTTATAAAATTATTTATAATAACAATAATAAACTATTTAAATATTCAATATTAAATATTTAAAAACATTAAATTATTTATTGTTGTACAAAGTATACAATATTAAATTATTAAATTATATATTATTATCAAATATTAAGTACTAAGATTTTAAAATTATTTAAATATTAAATTATTTATAATTTGTGTATTATAAGAATTATTCAATATAATTATACCCTGATAATGGGGATGAACAGTAATATCTTAAATGACATGGGGGATCTCTTCGTACGCCACAATCTAGGTGGTTTTTATTATGGAGTAAGGGAAAGCACACATCATATGATAAAAATGGTTTACTTACATCATGTTTCGGTTGGAAATTAGATTGGGCGAAGAGTTAAAGCCTCTACATCAAGCAATGACTGCCCTCGCTCATGTGATCTATGTGGAGGTGATAGGAGAGGAGGAGCTATCAATAAAGAATGGGAACATTCTTGGATTTAACAGAACGAATTGTTATTATGTTTTGGCAACTATCTTTGGCTTCATGCGCTCCCAATAGATCTGTGGTGATAATTGTAGGTGTGAATTTGGTGGCGGCTTCGAATAGTGAGACGGGCGAAGGAAAGAAGCGAGTTAGGGAGGTGGCAGAGAAAATGGTATAAAGGTGGAAGAGATGATGCAAACATGGTGGTGGAGAAATTGCATATTACATGGAGCACAAAATAACAAACCCTGAGTTGCGCATTTGGATTAAATGGATGTGTAGAATGGCGAAATATATGGACGACGAGTTGTGCGTTGGTATTGAAGAGGCAATGAGTTCATTGTTGTTGGACCCATGTCAATCTATAGGTACAAGGAGTGTGTTCAATATGGCGTAGTCACCTAAACTGTGCTTCCATGTTGTCCAAGATCGCTGGAGCATTTATGCTTCATAAAGATATAAGCAATATCATTAACCAAGCAAAGGATTTCCATGACAGTTGCCTGGACCACTTCCACACATTGATGGATGGACAAGCCAAGCTGAACAAAGGCATGTAGGAAATAGCCATGGCTCTAAATGTTAATATGCAAGGATGTTATTTATTGAAAGAAAAAAATGTTGTGACTCTTCTTCACATGAAGAATTTGAGGAGGTAGTCAATAGTGCGTAGATGTTAAATGTATGATATTTCCACAGTCCATAATATGAGTGTGTAATTTCTGGGGACACTGTGTGTTGCTTTTTTCCGTCAACGTTTCGGATCACACTCTATGATCCATTCTCCTCTTTTTGTCCTAATGATGGATCATAGAGTGTGATCCGAAACGTTGATGGAAAAAAGCAACACACAGTGTCTCCAGAAACTACACATACTTAGAGTGCTAATTGTTAAAACTCTCTTTATTTTGACAATGTCCATATTGATGGACCCTATATGTAGTATGTATGAAGGTTTTGTGTTGCATGCATTGAAGAACTCTTCCTCTTCTTGTTCCCACCCAACAGTGATAGATGGGACTCGCGTGGCTTAAATTTGACAGTTGTATCGCTGTATTTAGGCATTTTAGCTGTAAAATACAACTTAAATTTTGAAATCATATGAAAGGAGAGATTTTGGACAAATTGTCAAAACTTATATAGTATTATGATGATATATATATTTGCTTTTCATATAAGTTACTTATACTAAAGTATGTCTAGTATTTTAATGGTACTATTGAATAGATAACTGTCATAAAGTTAACTGTCAAATTTAAACCCCCGTGGAAGGAACAAATATATATATATATATATATATATTCCAAAAAAATAAGATGGATAAAAACTTTTACTAAGAGAGAAGATACTAAAAAGCCTCTAGCTAATTTCTTTTACAAGTTATTAATTTCAAAGAAAAATAAATAAGAATTTGAAACACTAAATCTTATGAATTTTTTTAGAACATTTGGTGAGTACCTGATTATGATAACATAACGTCTAGTAACACTTTTTAATCCATTATTCTCCATTGCTATTCTCTACCATATAATAACAGCTATGACAGAGAATAGCAATTGAGAATAATGGATTAAGAAGGCGTTACGTTATGTTAACATGATCAGGTACTCACCAAATGTTCTAAAAAAGTCTATTTAAGAGATTTAGTACTTCAGATCCTCAATAATTTATTTTTCTTTGAAATTAATAACTTTAAAGGAAATTAGCTAGAGGCTTTTAGTATCTTCTCTCTTAAAATTGTTTGATTATATACTGAAAGGGCATTCCATTCCAGTAGTAGAGAGCTGTCTCGACATGCAAAATTAAATAGTAAACGTAGGGATAAAACAATCGTGTTCCCTGCTCGATCATTTCCATTGACAATCTTATGGTGACCTCCATTTGTACAGGTAGTTTCTATATTTTGTTTTCTAATCTTAATATAAGACTGTATTCTTGCTTATGATATTCTTATCGTAAATTGGCTTTATAATACAAATGGCATTTTCCTCTTTTATTTATTTTTAACATTTGTGTTTTTAAATGAATCATCCATATGCCTTTGGCAGATGTAAAGACGACTTCCTCAACCTTGCCGGCTTCTTCTCACCTATGAGAAAATCGTAGTTTTGGAATAACGTTTGGACATGAACTCAAATAGTATTCTGTATTTGTATGAATTGCTGCATTTCTGAAATTTTAATGTGATTCCTTGCTGTTTTCAAATGCTATTCTTTTTTTTTTTTTGGTTATGGCTTTAAATTTTAAAATTTCTAAGTAATTATTCTTTTAAGTAGTTTTTAATTATTCTTTTAACTTAATATTAATGTTATTATAGTGAGATGTTTATATTATTAGTACCTGCAGGTACTATTGCAATGAGTTGATACTTATCTAGTTATTAATTTATTGATTGCAAACCAATCAAAAGACGGGATTATTTTTCTTGTGGGGCAAATTTGATTTAAATTTATACTTTTCTTATATCAATATGATATATTTTTAACAAAAAATTATTGAAAAATGATATATCTGTATTGTCATTGGCTGAAAAAAAAATGACCTCTTCTATGCAGATTGTCGGAGAGTGCAACAAAAAGTTATAAATGTGGAGAGAATTTTGGTTTGAGGAGAGGATGTGGTAAGTAAACAAATTATAAACACAAATTTTGTGTCCCACTAGTTAAGTTATGCCATAATTATGAGAGGGAAACGTAAAAATTACTTTTTGTCAAAGGGACAAAGTTATAAATATAAATATAGGATTCTACATGAAATTAGATTATTTTTGGGATTTCAATTTTATTTACTCAAGAGTTAAAAATCTAGGATTTCAATTTTATTATTACATTTTAAGGAAATATTTGTGTTCTTTAAAAGGCTTTGTAAAGTTTAATTTTATAGTTAAGGAAATATTTTAGTCCTATTTTATTTTTACAAAATTAGATTATTTTTGAGATTTCAATTTGATCTACCAAGATATTTCAACACTCTTCAAAAATTAATTTTTCAATTATTGGAATGCAATTCGTCTATACAACCAATACCTAATCAACAAAAAAATTACCACTAAACAAATACTATATACAACCAATACCTAATCAACAAAAAAAATTACAACTAAATAAATACTATAATAAGAACACTACAAGACAGGTATTGACCACTATATGGCACTTGTTTAAATTGTTGTGGTATCATTTTTTATTTTTCCATGGGAATCAAGATATAATTAATTCATTTCATGACATGATAAATGCTTAGACACAAGATATCACTCTCACCAATTAAAATTCTTAATATTAACTTAATATTAAGAAGTGTCACACGTCTTGTAGTGTTGTTATTATAGTATCTGTTTAGTTGTAAAGATAAAATAGGACTAAAATATTTCTTTAACTATAAAACTAAACTTTACAAAGGCTATTAAATAACACAAATATTTCTTTAAAATGTAATAATAATAATACTTTTGTAATTTAAAATGCAATAAAATATTTTAAGTTTGAAGAATAAAATAAAAAATGTAATAACATGGTGAAATATTTTTCGTGATATTTAGATTTTTAACTTTTGACTAAATAAAATTGAAATTCTGGATTTTTAAAAAATTGAAATCCCAAAAGTTATCTAATTTCATAAAATAAAATATGTAGAACCCTAACCTTAGTTGGGTGTGGAGAGTTTTGAAATGTTTGCCTAAGATATTAAAATGTAATAATATTGAAAATTTAAAATGTATTAAAATATTGTAAGTTTGAAGAATAATTACACAATATAATAACAATAACACTACAGTATTTTATCTTAGTCACTTAATTTTTTATTTAAATAATAATAGTAAGTACTTTTAGATAACATGATTTTAATTATTTTAATTAATCTAATATTGTGGTTTAGTAAAAAAATATTTCTAAAATAAAGAATTGTTTATCATTTCAAATTTGTAGCTATTCGTTTTGAAATGTCTTGGTAAATAAAATTGAAATCTCAAAAATAATTTAATTTGGTAAAAATAAAATAGCACTGAAATATTTGCATTATGTGGAGAGCCCTGCCCTTAGTTGAATGTATAGAGATTTGAAATGTCTATTTAAGAAAAGACGCAGCCTTAAGAACAAACTTTAGAAAAAAATGGCACAACATCACACGGGCAGCGTCTACGGGGCCTTCAAGATGCACTGATCGCTGCCATGCCCATCATACATTTCCCACTCACGTACTCGGTTGCGCACGTCAGTTCAGTGTCCTCTGCCGTTGTCAGTTGCAGTACTACTTGCTCTATCATTTTTTAAATGAAAATTATTAGTAGTGTACGTGCACCCCAAGCTCTATGGAATGCGTTCCAATTGAATTTGCGTTTGTAAATTTGCCTAAGTTTATAGAGTTTTTTTTTTTAACTTTTTAAATTATTTATTATTAACTTTAACTTATCATATTATTAACTTACCAAATTACCTTAAACTAAATTACTTTGCTATTATTAACTTACCATATTATTATTAATTTTATCATCCACTACTTCTCTGGATTATTATAAATAGCTTAATAATTAATTTACCATATTATTAAATTACCAAATTAAATTATCTTGCTATTATCCAAATTAAATTAAATTATCTTGATAGCAAGTTAAGACTATCCACTTGTAATTCTTTTTTAAGGTAATTTATTTTTACCAAATTAAATTTTTTTGAGATTTCAATTTATTCAAAATGAGTTCACATAAATTTTTCCTTATAAATTTAGTTCTGGAATATAATAGTTACAAATTTGAAATGACAAACAATTATTTATCTTTAGAAAAAAATTATTACTAAACCACAATATTAGATTAATTAAATTAATTAAAATCATGTTCTCTAAAATACTTACTATTATTATTTAAACAAAAAATTAAGTGATTAAAATAAAATACTGAAATGATCTAAATATGAATATGTTATTGTTATTATTATATTATGTAAATATTCTTCAAACTTACAATATTTTAATGCATTTTACATTTTAATATGTTAGGTAGAGATTTCAAATCTCTCCACACCCAATTAGAGTTAGCATTCTACACATTTTATTTTATGAAATTAGATTATTTTTGGGATTTCAATTTTATTTACTCAAGAGTTAAAAATCTAAGATTTCAATTTTATTTAGTCAAAAGTTAAAAATCGATGGCCATGTTATTACATTTTTTATTTTATTCTTCAAACTTACAATATTTTAATGCATTTTAAATTATAAAAGTATTAGTATTATTACATTTTAAGAAAATATTTGTGTTATTTAATAGACTTTGTAAAGTTTAGTTTTATAGTTAAGGAAATATTTTAGTCTTATTTTATTTTTACCAAATTAGATAATTTTTGAGATTTTAATTTTATTTACCCAAGACATTTCAACATTCTTCAAAAATTAATTTTTCAATTATTGAAATGCAATTTGTCTATACAAGGAATACCTAATCAACAAAAAAATTACAACTAAACAAATACTATATACAACCAATAGTTAATCAACAAAAAAAAATAGAACTAAACAAATACTAGAATAACAACACTACAACGTAGGTACTGGCCACTTGTTCAATTTGCTTAGTTTAAATTAATACATCTATTCATAATATATGGTCTACTATAATTATTTTTTTAATTATATATGGTCTACTATAATTATTATTTTAACTATATGCGGTTACCATAGTTATAATAGACCATATATAGTTAAAATAATAATAATAATAATAATAATTTGTGAAAGTAATTTTGATTCTTTAATTTATTGTAAAAAATAATCTTGATGCTTTACTTCTTCCCATTCACAGTCTATTTTTTCAAGAAATTAAACTATTTTCCTTGTAAATGTTTTACCATTCTTCTAGTGGTTCAAGATATTAAACTATTTTCCTTCTAAATGTTTGACCCTTCTTCTAATGGCAACCACTATCCAGCCCCATCCATGTGCTACCATCCATGCCTATTCCCGTACACTACTCCTGATAGGGAATTTACCCAAGCAAATGAAATCCTAAAAAAAATGCAATTAGGCATTGACTCTTTTTTATTGTTTCAAAATTCTCTTTTTCATTACATTGGTTTTTTAAAAGATATTTTGTAAAGACTTTTTAATATAATATTATTATATTTAATATTGTAATAATAATGCAAATATAATATAATATTATAATTATAATTAAAATATAATATTATAATAATATAATCATTATAATAAATTTATGATAATATAATAATTATAATAAATAGATAATAATATAATAATTATAATAAATAGATAATAATATTATAATTATAATATAATAATAATAATAATTTTATTATTATTATTTATTATATAGTTAAGGTTTATAGCTAATATTTTATTAATTGTAATATTAAAATAATAAAATCATAATTATAATATAATATTAATTACAATAAAATAATAATATAATAATAAAATATTTATTATTATTATTATTATTGTTATTATTATTATTATTATTATTATTATATAGAAATAACATAAGATAATATAATAATAATATAATATTAATTATAATATTATATAATTATAATATAATACTAAATATAAAATATTAAATAAGGGCTTAGGGTTTGGGGTTTGGGGTTTGGGGTTTTAGGGTATAAGGGTTTAGGATTTAGGTTTAGAGTTAGGGTTTAGGGTTTTAGGGATGTAGCAATCAGATGGACATGTCATCCTAATGGTTGCATACCAGGTTCCTATAAGGAATATAGTCTATGAATAGATGAATTAAATGCATAATATGTTTGTATTATATACTATCTAAAGTATGTAGAGAGATATCTTTTTGAGGCACCTATTTTGATTCAATTTACCTCACATAGGTGGAATAGGTATACAAGTTGTAATTGTAACCCTACATCTCACCCTAACCCTAATTATAACCCTAATTGTAACACTAATTGTAGCCCTAATGATAACTCTAATTTTATTCCAAACATTAATTATAACCCTAACCCTAATTCTACCCCTAGATCTAGTTAATTTCCAATTCTAACCCTAACTCCAACCCTAATTCTAACCATAGTTGTAACCCTAATTCTAGACCTAATTGTAATAATAACTATAATCCTAATTCTAACTTGAACCTTAGAATAGATGAATTAAATGCATAATATGTCTGTATTATATACTATCTAAAGTATGTAGAGAGATATCTTTTTGAGGCACCTATTTTTATTCAATTTACCTCACATAGGTGGAATAAGTATACAAGTTGTAATTGTAACCCTACATCTCACCCTAACCCTAATTATAACCCTAATTGTAACACTAATTCTAGCCCTAATGATAACCCTAATTTTATTCCAAACGTTAATTATAACCCTAACCCTAATTCAACCCCTAGATCTAGTTAATTTCCAATTCTAACCCTAACTCCAACCCTAATTCTAACCATAGTTGTAACCCTAATTCTAGACCTAATTGTAATAATAACTATAATCCCAATTCTAACTTGAACCTTAATCCCAACCCTAACCCTAACATTCAAGCCAATACTAACCCTAATTTTGCCCCTCCATCTAGTTAATTTCTAATTATGTCCGTAATTCTAACCATAATTGTAACTACTATTTTATGTAGTGGGCACAATAGTTCAATCGTGATGGCACGTGGAGTACCACAAATACTAAACATTGTAATTTTAGTTTTGGAAAAAAAACTTATATTTTCAAATATCTCTTACAAATAAAATTTTAAATAACTCTTAATTTAATATAATTCTAGAATGACTCTTAATTTTAATAAATTAGCTATTTAATAGGATTTGATTTCACACAAGTGAAATTAAATAATTGTTAATTAACTTAGCATGTTCCCCAAGAATCTTTCTTCCAAGGAGTTGATTTCACAAAACTAAATAAATGAATCTTAAAATAAATAAATTAAAATTTATTCACATATTTTTCTAACACAAACTTAAATAATAATTTAAAATAAATTAACATCACATCACACATAGGTTTAAAATAATAATTTAAAATATATGGTCTACTATAATTATTTATTTTAACTATATATATGGTCTACTATAATTATTATTTTAACTGTATGTGGTTGCCATAGTTATAGTAGACAATATATAGTGAAAATAATAAGAATAATTTGTGAAATTAATTTTGATTCTTTAATTTCTTGTAAAAAATAATCTTGATGCTTCACTTCTTCCCATTCACAATCTCTTTTTTAGAAAATTTGTTTTAGTTTTGTTCTTCACTCTTTTTATTTCCTACCCGGCAATTTGTAAGTGAGTGTGGTCGTGATTTTTATAAATAAACCCAAAACTTTTAAATTTTAAATTAAAAAATATTTAGGTCCAACCTAACCCTTCCAATTAATTTCTAAGGGTCAATTTGAAGCATAAAACATTTCACTTACCACTTCTAAAGTTGTTGCCGACCCTAATAAATTTTTACACTTCCAATTATCTAGCACCTAAACATCTAAACCCATTTAAAAAAATATCCATTTACATAATCAAAACCACAATACTGTTATTACTTTTTATGTTTAAATACAATTATAATTATATCAAATTAATATATTATTATTTATTATTTAAATTAATATTTTTCTTGATGAGATAATAAGTTAAATGAGTATAGATATCTTAAATTAATATATTCTTGATGAGATAATATTTAAATTAACTAAAATGAGTATAGATATTTTTAATACATCTATCTAAAAAATGTTAGAAGCCATTTTATTTATTTAAGAGTTATTTTAGAACTAGTGTGTGTGGACACAAAATTTTAATTTGCTTAAAAATTTACTTAAAAGTTATTTTATTTATTACGTACATTTATGGACACTTAAATTTTAATTAAATTAAGAGTTATTTTATTTCATTGTAAATGCTTTACCCTTCTTCTAGGGACACTAATCACACGATAAGTCACTTAGAAAAATAGTTTAATTTCTTGAAAAGAGAGATTGTGAATGGGAAGAAGTAAAGCATCAAGATTATTTTTTACAAGAAATTAAAGAATCAAAATTACTTTCACAAATTATTATTATTATTTTAGCTATATATGGTCTCTTATAACTATGGTAACCACATATAGTTAAAATAATAATTATAGTAGACCATATATAATTAAAATAAATAATTATTGTAGACCATATATAGTTAAGATAAATAATTATAGTAGACCATTTATTATGAATAGATGTATTAATTTAAACTAAACAAATTGAACAAGTGGCTAGTACCTGCCTTGTAGTGTTGTTATTATAGTATTTGTTTAGTTCTAATTTTTTTGTTGATTAGCTATTGGTTGTATATAGTATTTGTTTAGTTGTAATTTTTTTTGTTGATTAGGTATTCGTAAATAAAATTAAAATCTCAAAAATAATCTAATTTGGTAAAAATAAAATAAGATTAAAATATTTCCTTAACTATAAAACTAAACTTTACAAAGTCTATTAAATAATACAAATATTTCCTTAAAATGTAATAATACTAATACTTTTATAATTTAAAATGCTTGTAATTACATATTTTAGGAATTAACTGAGTGAGTTTTTTAACCTCAACGTTTCGGATCACACTCTATGATCTATCATTAGGAGAAATAGCAAGAGAAGAGAGATGAAATATGTAATTACAATCATCGTGGACTGTGGAAATCTGATGTCTCTTAATTTAAAATGCATTAAAATATTGAAGAATAAAATAAAAAATGTAATAACATAGTGATTGTGATAGTTAAGTTTGAAGAATAATTACATAATATAATAATAACAATAACATATTCATATTTAGATCACTACAGTATTTTATGTTAGTCACTTAATTTTTTGTTTAAGTAATAATAGTAAGTATTTTAGAGAACATGATTTTAATTAATTTAATTAATTTAAAATTGTGGTTTAGTAATAATTTTTAATGATAAATAATTGTTTGTCATTTCAATTTTTTTTCCAAAATTAAATTTATAAGGAAAAATTTATGTGAACTCATTTTGAAATATCTTCCATAAATTGAAATCTCAAAAATAATTTAATTTGGTAAAAAAAAATTACCTTAAAAAAGAATTACAAGTGAATAGTCTTAACTTGCTATCAAGATAATTTAATTTGATTTGGATGATAGCCACATAATTTAATTTGGTAAGTTAATTATTAAGCTATTTATAATAATCCAGAGAAGAAGAGGATGATAAAATTAATAATAATATGGTAAGTTAATAATAGCAAGATAATTTAGTTTAAGGTAATTTGGTAAGTTAATAAGATGATAAGTTAAAGTTAAAGTTAATATTAAATAACTTAAAAAGATCAAAAAACCTAAGTTAGGTAAATTTACAAACGCAGATTCCATTGGAACACATTCCATAGAGCTTGGGGTGCACGTAGGCTGCTAATAATTTTCATTTAAAAAAAAATGATAGAGCAGGCATAACTGAGTGCCAGACAATAAATGCCAAGTGGAAAAGTTTTCAGATTACGGAACTGGGTGATAAATTTCTATGCTCGTAAGAGCAGACAGACATAAATTTCAATTTACATTCTGTACCACGGATGGCATGGCATTAACTTGGGAGCTTCCTAACAAGTAAGTTGGCACATGACTTGAGAAGGGCGAATAACGGTTCCAATAAATAACACATCAACTTTCTTGTATACAGTCAACAACAAATACTCGGCACATTTGAAAAACTCGGTAGCAGGGCTCTAAGTCAGTACGTACAATCCTAAAAATCATCCACCTATTGTAATGTACCTCGTCTGGACAGCGAAATTGAAATAGAAATTGAAGACATACGATCTGCCAGTCTCTGTAGTTTAGTGAAGGAGTACCTAGGGGAAAAGACCCAATAGGTGAGATAGTTCCAATGGTTGAAATGGTAGCTGTGACCTTAAGGCCCAATATTTTTTGAAGTTTAGTACTAGTAGTTGTGACTTTAAGGTTGTTAGTGTTACTATAAGTACTAATAATTGAATATAATGTGCCCTTTAGATTTAAAAAGCAACCAATCATGTGATACCAAATCAGCGCCCTATCAAAGGGGGTCTTAATTCACACCTATTGGTCCACCTTTTTTTTTGGGGAACTATTTGACATCTCAAGAAAAAGCATGCTGATGTGGCATCATATTTGATGATGTGGCCCTGAAACCTTAGTTATAAGCAGGGGCATTGCCAAGTAAGCTACTGTAAAAATTTTGGAGTGATTCGAAATTGCCACGTATGATTTTGAGAGGCGTGAAGTTAGGGTGCACAACTACTGGGTCCTCTCCCCTAGTCAATTGTTTTTCTTCCATCCCGGGCTTCATGGCTGTTGGATTGAACAGTGTATATGTAGCTACAGTAGAAGATTTTAGTATCGAAACGGCTTGAGAAGTCGATTGCCCTGTCATTCTCAGTCTCAGTACAATACTGTCAAACGTCTTTTCTATTTCTTTCTTTAATCCACAGTGGCCTGTCATTTCACAGCTACTTCATTAAAATC
The DNA here is from genome assembly GCA_027924645.1 of Cunninghamia lanceolata. NCBI lineage: Eukaryota > Viridiplantae > Streptophyta > Pinopsida > Cupressales > Cupressaceae > Cunninghamia > Cunninghamia lanceolata. Next base: position 10,545,177 of record BSBN01000241.1, on the reverse strand, counting down.
AGCAGTTGCAGCGTATTCTTTATGATTCACGTCTACCACTGCAACGTCTTGTTCATTTCGTAAATTCATCATTGCAAACAGAATTGCCTACCTACGTGACACCTCCTCAGATAACTCAAATTGTAGTTTTAGGTTTGACTTAGGCCTCTTCTATATGGTTGTAAATTTAAACACTAACTTCTAAAATTTAACATTCAAATTTAAATCTTGTCAATTATTTTTAAAGTCTTGTGATGCCACATAATGCTGATTTGTGTGTTATGTTTATTTAAAGATATTCATTGGCTCATTTGAAAATAACATAAGATTATCGAGGACTCAGTTAGGGTTATTGATAAAGTAGTTATAGAAGCATCTAATAGCATTATAAGAGTACATTATCCTAGGTGCATTGCATGCTTTCTTGTCGTCCTCGATCTTGGTTCATCATTGTTGAATAGGTCCAACTAGGGGTTTGACTAAGGAGAACATGATCCTCATGCTTTAGCAACTTTCCCAATAGGTGTTTGTAAATCCCACTAGTCCTCACAAACAATTAGACATTAGAAATTCTGGGGAAAAAGTTTCAACAATCCTTTTTTTATCAATTTAGATCTATGAGTTACAGTTCAAGTCAACATGTTAGTTCAAAACTGCACTCACAGAGATCGGGTTTGCACCCATGTAGGTGAACGTGGGAAAAAGAGATCTCCATTTGAGTAAACCATAGAATTTGGCTCATGACATTACCATTTCATGGTCCCATTATCATCGATCACCAAATTTTTATACTTGATCCCTAAATCCCCCATTCATCAATTTGGGTTAGATTATGGGTTTGAACTTCACCTAGGTCACTTCCATAGTCATAGATCTAAAAACTCAAAACTCAAATTTACACCTTGTCAACCATTTCACTAAGTGTTGTCTGTTGACCTAGCGCATGTTTGTGTTAATTTGTACATTATGTTGAGCTATTTAAAGGCATTCACTCATTCATTTGAAATTAATCTAGGAGTTATCAACAAGCATGTTAGGGTTATTGATAAAGCATTTTATGAGAGCATTCTAAGAACATTATAAGAGCATTATATCAAAGCACATCATCCTAGAACCTTTGCATGCTTGCTTACTTAATATCCTCAATTTTAGTTCATTAATGTTGAATCTGTCCAACACATTATAGTTTTTACAATTTAATATACTTGAATTGTATCCCTACTTTAACATTGCAAAGTTTTTGAAATTCTCATTCAATGTCAACCCTTCATTATATAGCCTTCACATCTAATTTACTTCCAAATTTCTAAACCGTCATTCCCTATCAATTTCCTCATTTCCATGGTATTCCCAAATTAGACTGTGTGATGGAGGTGAGTATGTTTGACAATCCAAAAACTTATTTAGGTAGGTGAGATGACCCCGTAGTGGCTCACCCTAATTTTCGGAGTCCACTTGGAGTGCCATGCCAGTCAAAGAATTAAAGAAGCCATGGCCATGTGAGCAGTGACGTGTGGGAGAAAAATATTTTGTTTTGAGGGGTGCCTGACTCATTTGCCATGTGGAAGACGAGGAGCGGTGGAGGCATGCAATTTCCAAGTCTTTTTGGAGGCTAACTAATGGTGGATTAGAAGGACCCCTAATCCCAATCTAAGACCTCATAAGTACATGTTGACCATGTCGTGTGGTGAGTGGACACAATGCCACCTTATTTTTAAACATGCTAACATTAAACGATCATTGCCTCCTCTTTCTTTCCCAACCCGCCACATTAACTCCTCTCACATCCACATTTCAGTGTATGGGATGGCGTGAGTTTTCCACACGATGGAGCCTTCAATGCTTAAATACCTCACATTTATCTCACTAATACCCCACTACCGAGACTCCTCTTCCTAAAAGTTCATTGCATTTTACACCAAAACATGTTCACTTCATCTCTATATTGGTGATGGCTTCTATGAAAGGAATGGTTAGAAATGTTGGATCATTGTTGGTCTTCCAGGTCATTATCTGCATGTCCATGAACCAGGTGAAAATTCCACATCTCACTAAGGCAATGAACTAGCAAAGTCTTCATTTTTTGAGGTGTTCGTTGTGCTTCCTTTCTTCTCTTTTCATATTTCTACACTTCACTTCTCTATATTTCTTCAATGTACATGTATTTTCATGTGTTTTTTCTGTGGCTTCCATCATTGTTTACTATTTTATTGATTGATAATATAATTTTAAGTTTCACTCCAATATCTCGGTGTGAGTGGAGGTCGAGGCCATCATACCCAGTAATTTTTTTAAATTAATTTTTCGTTCTTGTTTATTCATGAGGGTTCTCTTCATTTTACTCCTCTGTCTGGTTTTAAATGGAAGCATAGTTCATCATACCTCACTAACATAATCATTCACCACAACTTATTCCATCTATTAAAAGGAAGCATAGTTTTAAATGGTTTTAAATGGAAGCATAGTTTTAAATGGGGTTTAAGGGTTCACATACTGGTCCACCTTATCGTTTCTTGTTTCTAGTTTGAGAACTATTGTTTTTCCATCTATTTTGACATTCGTTATTGTTTGAGATAGGATTTCTTCATTTCACTCCTGTCTGTGGTCGTAAATGGAAGGTTTTTTTAAATTTTTTTGTGGTTGTATCACTAAATAAGTGACCCAACTAATTTTTGTTTTGTTTTTTGTGGTCGCATCACTAATGAAGTGACCCAACTCATTTTTTTAGTTTTTTATGATTCTAAAAATCAACAAAGACACAATAATGGTTGGTGGAATGTCTAGTTGAATGCTTAAGGTTTTTTTTTCTTTAACTTTCTATTGAAAAGATTCTAAAGATTCTAAATATCAAAACTGGTGTTCAAGGGTGTTTGTTGGAACAGTTTATGCTTTTTTTAGTAGTGTTTATCAACACAACTTAATGGCCAGCTTCTATGTTTTGTAATACATTTATTGGTTATGAAAATTCAAATCCTCTGTTTGAGCATCACTGTGACCTCTCCAATTTAAGTTATAAATTTTATTTTACAGTTCTTTCAATGGCTAAATTTAGACCAAAATATTTATGGAAATGAGTTGTCAAAAATTTTATTGGTTGCCAAAAATATTGTAAAGTTAGCTTTGTTGTTCATTACATAGTCTGGATAGCTTGTGCCTAATAATGTTTCTCTACTACTTAAACCCTAATTAGTTTTTTTAGAACTGCATTTATTCATGATTTTATATTTATTTCATATATGTTGTATCATTTAACCTTTCATATGCATTGATGCATCAATATACTAGGATTTGATGTACATATGTTGTATCCTTTGATCACTCACCTTACTTTCCCACTACCAGAGTACTCATCTAATAGTGAGACTAGGATTGAGATCTCTCCCAAAGAACCATCGTCATCCCATGTAGTTGACTAACATCCTCATGTAATATTTGAGTATGCCTAGTACTCTTGGATGGTCATTTATGGACTATCAAACTGATGCATCAAATAAGTAATGAAGGCATAATTCAGTGGTGAGAGAATGGATCTCTTTGCATCAAACTATGCAACCTCTTACTTAATATTATCCATGTCTAAATAGATTACATCTAGATATAATCACCATCATCTTTGTTCCTACATTATCTGGTCTATAGCTACATCTCTCTCGGCCTCTATATTGTCTCTCCCACAAGCTACAATTTTGCACTCTACTAATGGTACCTTATACACAATGGTAGCCTAACTAACAAGGTCAAAAAATGATGCAATCTACCATGTGTGTGATCTTGTATTATTTTCTCAACTAGAATGACCTATACACCTTGAAATAGTTGCTCAATCATGCAAGACATAAAATACACTTCCTGCATAATTACAACTTTCAATTAGCCACATATCCACAACAATATAAAAATAAGAGAATTTTAAATGGAATATCATAACTAGCATATTTTGATATTTGCCCTCCCAATCTACATTGGTTAGAACCTATTGTAGGGGTAAAACGGATGGAAAAATGAATACAAAATTTGCAATTTTGTACAATGCATGTTGTTTGTAATAAATTGAGAGGAAATAATTATAAATTAATGTCAAGTCTCACTATTATAGGCCAATGTGAAAAAATCATTGTTATGAAGTCATGGTTCATTATTATGGGTCAATGTGAATAGGTTAGGATTCACTATTAATAGATCGTGGGGGTTCATTGTTATAGGTCCATGTTAATAGATCTAGCTTAATAGGTCAAGGTTCACTATTATAAATGATAGATCACTCTTGTAAAAGACAGGTCACTATTATAAATGATAGGGAATTTTGTAACATTCATTATTGTAAATGATAGGTCACTAAACTATATTGTTATAAAGGATGGATCATTTTTGATAGGTCAAGGTTCAAATTTATTGTTATAAAACATAGGTCATTGTTGATAGAATATTTCAAACACTTATGGAATGCATTCCACATTTGAAATATATTTTGTAATTTTCTATTTAGGTTAGTTGTCCAAATTTATTCTACTGAGTAGTCTCAATGGATGGAATCCTTGTTTTGAAGTAGATAGAATAAGGCTTTTTAATACATGACATTTTTGGTAGTCATATGGTTAACACTTTCAAACTATGCAATTGAATTTGAGTGGATTTCTCATTGTGGGGCATTGTTCATGAAAACAATGTTTGGAATTATTGTTATCATTCATAAATTGTCAATTTATTGGCATCATTTATAAACTGCCATTCTAAACTCATACATAATATTTGAAGTTATTGTCATCATTTATAAACTATCATACTGTTATAGAGTAAAAAGTGGACACAAGCCTTTTTACCTCCTTGTTTAGCTCCTAGGTCCCCGTGATAACATTATATATTCTAAATATTCATCCCGATGCAAAATCCCCTGAAACCGATTAAAATTGGGAACAAGGGACCCATGCTTAGCCTTACCCCAGACCAAAAAGGTGACTTGGAACTTGGGTGCCTGCACCCAAGTCCTCTCTGATTGGTTAGGGAAAATTTAATTACATGTCGGCATAAGACCTTTAAAAAGGTTTCTCCTTGTTGGCTCTTTTGGTTAATTTGACGAATGATAGCAGGAAGGCATATATAAGTGTGTTTTTGAATTCATTATGAACTAGATAGAGATAGCCAACTTGAAGCATTAGAGTAAATAGAATTCAAAGCATTCATTTTGATTCTAGAGAGGATTTGTATTTGTTACACATATGGTTCCTAGGGTTGTCATTGATGTCAACACTATCACTAGGTTGTCATTGATGTCAACACTATCATGGTGGTGTGATGGTGTTCATGGTTGGATATCATGTCCCATCCAACAAGAGAAGAAGATACAGTTCATAGTTGGATGTCATGTCCCATCCCACAATAGAAGTGAGAAGATATAGTTCATATTAATATGGGAATTAGAAGCATGAAGATGATCAGGTGTATTGATGATGCTAGTAATGGCATGAAGTATGTATGATCCAAGTTCGATGATGATTGCATTACTGAAAGAGTGTTTTGTTGAACTGTTTGTTTGAAGGTAGTGTCACTCCTGTGAAGATGTTTTGTGTAGGACAATGGAATGCTCTGCATTCCTCCACATTTGTAGATATGGCCATGCAATAGAGGGGTATGTGCAGGATCATCGCAGGCCAAATAGTGGCAATAGGAAAAAAATCACATTTTTACTTAGCCAAATTCGTGACTTGGCAAAGTTTGACTTTCATATGTTTTGAAACGGATATTTGTTTTGGTTTGGATACCAAACCAAAACAGATATCCGTTTCTAGAAATCCAAAACGGATATCCATTTTCAAAATGGATTTTTGTTTTCAAACCTGATATTCATTTTCAAAACTGATATCCGTTTCCCTTCCCCCAATTCAGTGTGCGTATATATTACTTGCCCAATTCTACATGAGGTATACCAAATATAAACCACTTACACATGATTGAATGTTTGCTGGTTACTAATTTATCCTTTAATTATTAATTTATATATACTACCAAACATGGTATTCGTTCATGAAAAACTTTAAGAGTGTTTCAATTTGTGAAGGATTCTAATGATTGTTAGTAACACCTCCCTATATAGATAGGATATATATAACTATTTGAGCAGTAATATGAGATTTCATTATAAAAATCTTCATCTTCATACACTTCATATTAGCTAGGCCTAGAACTATGATATAAATTATATGAAAGGGAAGACCTAGGAAAACCATTAGGCCAAGGATCCCAGTTTAAAAAGATTCAAAACACATTGAAACTAAGAAAGTGCACTTCATACAAATGTGCATTCTTGTATGAAAGCAACTTTATCTCACCAAGAGAAGAAAGACACATGTATGTTCCTTAAACCTCATGCTCTAAATTGCTTTACATGATTTGATTCATGATACATGGTTTGAGAAGGATACACATGATATACCATTACCCTCTAGTGATAAAATTATGAATGATACTTTATGTGGTGAAGCTACACCTTTGTTAATCCTTCATGACATTGTTATTCCTTGTGATGATGATGATCCTTCATGTGATATGTTAGGACATAATGCAAAGTTAACATGGCATGAACTCTCTTGGAAGGGTAAGCATGGACTATAAGAACATTGAACTAGTTGGATCTGTTGAGCTCGCCATTTATGAAAGAACCTTAAAGGTTAACCTTAATTAGGTAAGGTTATGTTTCAGTGTGGTTGTTTGTGCAACAATGTGTAAATTAATGTTACCTAAGGATAAATCTAACTATACTAACATTTTAATAACCATGAGAGCTGGGACTAACAATTAGACTAAAAACTTGACAAACAATACAACTTGGACACATGTAGGACTTGGAAAATGGAAAAGAATATAATTAGATGTGGAAAATAATGAAAAAGTGGTATTAGTTGCACCTATATAGAGAAGTGGTTGAGAGGTTGGTTAGGGGAATTATTTAGGGTTTAGATGTTTAGGGGTTTGGGGTTTACGGTTTAAAGAGAGATAGAGAGAGGGGACTGATAGAGTTTGGGAAAGATAGAGGAGATAGAGGGGAGAGATAGGGAGATAGAGAGTGAGAGACATGTCCAAAGACATAGAGAGAGAGAGAGATTGAGAGGCAGAGGGATGATAGAGATAGGGAGATAGAGGTTTAGGGTTGCTTGGGTTTAGGGGCATTATTTAGGGTTTAGGGTTTATGGTTTTGGGGTTAGGGGTTAAGGTTTAGAGGTTTAGGGTTTAGAGAGAGATAAAGGACCAATAGGGAGATATAGAGGAGTCCAAGGGGAGAGATAGGGAGATAAAGAGTGAGGGACATGGCAAGAGATATAGGGAGAGAGATTGAGGGGTAGAGGGACAAAGGTGATAGGGAGATAGGGGAGAGATAGGGAGATATTGGTTTATGGTTACTTGAGTTTAGGGTTTAGGGGTTTGTGGTTTAGGGTTTATCAGTTTAAGGTTTCTCAGGTTTAGGGGTTAGGGGTTAGGTTTTATGGGCATTATAATTTAGGGTTTAGGATTTATTGTTTACAGGTTAGGGGTTAGGTTTAGAGGTTTTGGGTTTTGGATTTAGGGTTTATAGAAAGAGAGAGGAATGATAGGGAGATATAGAGGAGTCTGAGGGGAGAGATAGGGAGATAAAGAGTGAGGGACATGACCAGAGACATAGGGAGAGAGATTGAGAGGTAGAGGGACAAAGGTGATAGGGAGCTCGAGGAGAGATAGGGAGATAGTGGTTTAGGGTTACTTGGGTTTAGGGTTTAGGGGATTGGGGTTTAGGGTTTAGGGGTTTAGGGTTTCTCAGGTTTAGGGGTTAGGGGTTAGGGTTTAGGGGCATTATTTAGGGTTTAGGATTTAAATTGTTTAGGGTGTAGGGATTAGGTTTAGAGGTTTAGGGTTTTGGATTTAGGGTTTATAGAGAGAGAGGAATGATAGGGAGATAGAGAGAGGAGACTAAGGAGACAGATAAGGAGATAGAGAGTGAGGCACATGGCTAGGGACATAGGAAGAGAGATCAAGAAAGGTAGAGGGATGATAGAGATAGGGAGATAGAGGTTTAGAGTTGATTGGATTTAGGGTGTACTTGGGTTTAGGGTTTCTCAATTTTGGAGATAGCTAGATAGAACGATAGGAGACAGATAGGGAGAGATAGATGAGACAAAGGGGAGAGATAGGGAGATAGAGAGTGAGCGAGATGTCCAGAGAAATAGGGAGAAGGATTGAGAGGTAGAGGGACGATAGAGATAGGGAGATAAGGGAAAGATAGGAGATAGGGTTTGGGCTTGCTCACATTTAGGGTTTAGGGTTTAGGGGTTAGGGGTTAAGGTTTAGGGGTGTTATTTAGGGTTTAGGGTTTATGGTTTAGGGGTTAAGGTTTAGAGGTTTAGGGTTTAATGTTTAGAGAGAGAGGACCAATAGGGAGATATAGACTGAGGGACATGGCCAAAGCATACGGAGAGAGATTGAGAGGTAGAGGAATGATAGTGATGGGGAGATAGTGAGATAGGGAGATAGAGAGATAGAGGTTTAGGGTTTCTTGGGTTTAGTGTTTAGGATTTAGGGTTTAGGATTTAGGGGTTTATGGTTTCTCAGGTTTAGGGTTTAGGGATTAGGAAATAGGGGTTAGGGGTTAGGTTTAATCATGCATTAATACAAGTTGTGGAGTGAGAAAGGGGTGGTATGGGTATGGTTGAATGGAGTAATGAGGTGATTTAATTGGTGATGACCTAGGTGAAGTGATGGGTAAGGTGTCTTATTTTTACTAGGGTTTGACTTGTTGTGGATTTTGTTATTAGACATATTCCTTTCTGCCCTTTGATAAATTCCTTACAACACCTTTTCATTTCATGATTGCATTGAAAATTTGATGAAAATTGCATGATTTAAGGGTTTTTCACTAGCTTTTCATTGCTTATCTTCACAAGACTACTCTACAAGCGTGTTGTAATAGAATTTGTGACTTTATCAGACTTATATCAGACCTATTTACTATTGTATTTAGTCACATCCTTTACAAAACCTTTTGTTTGACACTTTTGCATTAAAATTTGATCGAAAATTGCATGTCTTTAGGCTTTTTCACTAGGTTTGACTAGTCAACTCCCTACAAACACTCTAAAGGCGTGTTGTGTCTGATTTTTTCTCACAAGGTGACTGATTACATGGTTATTATCTGATATACATTATTAAATTTCACACGACACCCTTTCTATCAGTTGTTTGCATGCTTTTATTGTGAAAAATTTGCATATTTTGCTTGATTTTTACTAGGGTTTGACTTGCAAACTTATTAAACTTGCATGGCATGCATGTTGTGAAGGATATTATTGATCTAATTGATTGATATCCCTGACATACTCTGCTTCACATCTTAAATTTCCTTACAACACTCTTTATTTGGACATTTACATTTACATTTTGTGAAAAAATTGCATATTTTTGCATAATTTCACTAGTTTTTGGACTTACAATCATTTAGGATTGCATTCAAAAGTGTGTTGTGAAGCATATCTCTGATTGAAAGGACAAATATTTCTGTTGTTTACTTCTATACCTCATAAATTTGATCACAACACCTTTGCTTTACATAATTTGCATTGAAAAAAAAAGCATAAAAATCTAGCATCTTTAGTTCATTTACATTGATATTTCAAACATTTGATTGCTTGCATGTTTCATGGATTCCTCTTGTTATTCAATGAAAGCTTTAGTTACATACATTAGGGACCCTGAGACCTTTTGCAAATTCATCAACATGAATCCTCAGGTCCTGCAACAAATAGGGAGAGATAGGGAGATAGAGAGTGAACGAGATGTCCAAAGATATAGGCAGATATAGGAATGATAGGGGAGAGAGAGTCAAGAGATAGGGAGAGATAGATAGGTAGAGAGAGAGAGAGGAGATAGAGGAGACAGAGGGAGAGATAGGGAGATAGAGAGTGAGTGAGATTTCTAGAGAGATACGTCTGAGAGAGATTGAGAAGTAGAGGGATGATAGAGAGAGGGAGACAAGGGAGAGATAGGGAGATAGAGGTTTAGGGTTTCTGAGGTTTAGAGTTTAGGGGTGACAGGTTAGGGGTTAGGGATTAGGGGCATTATTTAGGGTTGAGGGATTTAGAGAGAGAGAGAGAGACTTCTTTTTACATGCAACCGTAAACCCTAAATAATGCCCCTAATCCCTAAACTCGAGCAACTAGAAACCTCTAAACCTTAAATAATGCCCCTAAACCCTAACCCCTAAACCATAAACTCTAAATAATGCCCCTAAGCCCTAACCCCTAAACCTCAACCTGAGAAACCATAAACCCCTAAATCCTAAACCCCTAAACCCTAAACATTAAATCCAAGCAACCCTAAACCTCTATCTCACTATCTCCCTATCTCTATCATTCCTCTACCTCTCAATCTCTCTCCCTATGTCTCCTGAGTAGCCCTAAACCCATAAACCCTAAATAATTTCCCTAAACCCTAACCCCAAGCAACTCTCTCTCTCTCTCTCTCTCTCTCTCTCTCTCTCTCTCCTCCCAAAACCCTAAATAATGCCCCTAACCCCTAAACCCTAAACCTCTATTTAGGGTTTAGGATTTAGGGGTTAGGTTTAATCATGCGTTAATACAGGTTGTGGAGTGAGAAAGGGGTGGTATGGGTATGGTTGAATGGAGTAATGAGGTGATTTAATTGGTGATGACCTAGGTGAAGTGATGGGTAAGGTGTCTTATGTGGGATTGCTAGAAAGTGTGATTGGTAATGGTGGGGATAGCTAAATGTCATCTTCTAAGGGTTCAAAGGTGAGGAAACTGTAAGATGGGGATATGGGATAATTCATGGTTTAATTATTATTGAAGGGAGTCTCCTTATATAATGATTATCAACAATGGTGTCAATAGGGGGAATGGAGTCTATGAATGTAGGTGTGGGAATGTGAGCTATGACATTGGGATTATAGTATTAGATGAATAATGGAAAGTATCTGGGCACCTGTCTAGTGATGGAAGGAGTCACATGATCAAATGATGTTTTGGGAAGGGATTTTATTAGGAAAGTAAGGATTTGGGTGATGGTCTAGGGTTTAGTGGAGAAGAATTTATGGAAAATTTGGAGGTCATTATAATTAACATCCCTCCACCTCTATCTCCCTATCTCTCCCTTATCTCCCTCTCTCTATCATCCCTCCACCTCTCAATGTCTCATCCCTCTCTATTATTAGACATATTCCTCGCTGCCCTCTGATAAATTCCTTACAACACTTTTTCATTTCATGATTGTATTGAAAATTTGATGAAAATTGCATGATTTAAGGGTTTTTCACTAGCTTTTCATTGCTTATCTTCACAAGACTACTCTATAAGTGTGTTGTAAGAGAATTTGTGACTTTATCAGACTTATATCAGACCTATTTACTGCTTCCCTAAGTCACATCCTTTACAACACTTTTTTTTGACACTTTTGCATTGAAATTTGATCAAAAATTGCCTGTTTTTAGGCTTTTTCACTAGGTTTAACTAGTCAACTCTCTACAAACACTCTAAAGGCATGTTGTGTCTGATTTTTTCTCACAATGTGACTAATTACATGGTTATTATCTGATATCCATCATAAAATTTCACACAACGCCCTTTCTATCAGTTGTTTGCATGCTTTTATTGTGAAACAATTGCATATTTTACTTGATATTTACTAGGGTTTGACCTGTAGTGGATTTTTTTATCAGACATATTCCTTTCTACCCTCTGATAAATTCCTTACAAAACCTTTTCATTTCATGATTGCATTGAAAATTTGATGAAAATTGCATGATTTAAGGGTTTTTCACTAGCTTTTCATTGCTTATCTTCACGAGACTACTCTACAAGTGTGTTGTAACAGAATTTGTGACTTTATCAGACTTATATTAGACCTATTTACTGTTGCATTCAGTCACATCCTTTAAAAAACCTTTTGTTTGACACTTTTGTATTGAAATTTGATCGAAAATTGCATGTTTTTAGGCTTTTTCACTAGGTTTGACTAGTCAACTCCCTACAAACACTCTAAAGGCATGTTGTGTCTGATTTTTTCTCACAAGGTGAATGATTACATGGTTATTATCTGATATAAATCATTAAATTTCACACAACACCCTTTCTATCAGTTGTTTGCATGCTTTTATTGTGAAAAATTTGCATATTTTGCTTGATTTTTACTAGGGTTTGACTTGCAAACTTATTAAACTTGCATGGCATGCATGTTGTGAAGGATATTATTGATCTAATTGATTGATATCCCTGACATACTCTGCTTCATATCTTAAATTTCATTACAACATTCTTTATTTGGACATTTACATTTACATTTTGTGAAAATATTGCATATTTTTGCATAATTTCACTAGTTTTTGGAGAGAGAGAGAGAGAGAGAGAGAGAGAGAGAGAGAGAGAGAGATCCAAAAAAGTAGAAGTGTAGAGTCAAGGTGCACTTTTGGCAACTTAATTTTATCTTAACATTCCTAAAGTCTTACATGATTAAAAGTAATATTAATCTATTTGGTGGAAAAGTGGAACCTTTGCAAAGTTGTAGATGGAAAACATGACTCCACTTCCCAAAATCTCGTAAGTATATAAATGAAGATTTTGAAAATAATTATGTATCATCAATGAATAATCCTAATGCACTCATCCACAAACTTGTAAATTGCAGTGAAGTTCAACATCCCCATGCCTCATAAAGTTCCACAACGTTCATTTACCAAAAGAACAACTATTATGTGTAGAATTTTCTTATGTTTACATACATTTCAAAAAAGAACTTACAAAGTGCCAACATTACAATGCATAACATAATGAAATTTGTTGAAAAAGTTAAAAAAATCTTCAAACAAATGTAGTTGACTCATATATAGCCAAACTCCATGATCTTTTCTACTATCTTATTTACTTACACCAATGGAATGGTACATGGGCATCCATCAAAAAAATAATGATAGGGGGTTCTTATCAAATATTATATTTGGTAACTTTCTAGTAAATATTTATAAAAACTATGGAAACATAGACAAGGCATTGCTAACTATTTGATAGAATGCCTCAAAAAAATGTGATTTCATAGATTACCATGATTATAGGAAATGCAGAAAATGAATCTAAAAATAGACATTACAATTTTATTATCAATGCTCTTTACAAAACTTAGAAAATAGACAAGCCTTTTTCGATCATGGATGAAATTAGATGCAATGGTCATAAGAATATGGCAGGATATCGATAGACCACATTTTTAGCATTTTACACAAAGCTAAAGATGAATACTTGCGACCATTGCGGGATATCGATAGACCAACTTGAGAGAGAGAGAGAGAGAGAGAGAGAGAGAGAGAGAGAGTAACATATAGGGTAAAGCAAAATGGATATCCATTTTGGGAAACCAAAAATGGATATCCATTTTGTAAAACATAAAAAAGGAAAAATGGTATTTTACCAAAGCAAAACGGATATCTGTTAATAAAGGATATCTGTTTTGCTTCGCTTTTGCCTTGTATGTAGGCTTGGGGTTGTCATAGTTGACTTTCCCTCAATTCTAATGTTTTTACAGGTTTCACTCTCTTCTTCGAACTTCACCCTTCATGCTGACGACTTTTTTTTTATGCAAAATTGATAAAATGAAAAGGGTTTATAGAGGAAATTGTTAGCTTTCTAAAAATATAAGATTTTCTTTATTATCATTTTGTTAAATAATTATTAATAATTTTCTATATAGTGTGTGTCTAAAATCCTGATAGATACACTGATTGAAAAACATCAATAACTTTCAAACCGTTTCACCTTTTCCAGATCTGAAAGATGTGTCACACTCTATGCTCCATTGGCTACAGGTTAAAAAAAAAATTTGAATTCTGATTTTTTTTCATCGAGTTAGGTTGGTTGGATAATTACTCTTTAGTTTTTTAAAAAAATCATAACTAATTATTTTATTGCAAAAAAATTTAAAAAAAATATGCGTCACATCCGGGCATGAGTCCTCTACTCATTTTGAGATTTTCAAATTTTTTTTTTTTTTTTGCTCATAGTTAGGTTGGCTGGACAAACACCCACTTTTTATTTTTTTCTGAAAAATTTAATTGTCGTTCATTGAAATGTTCATTTTTCACTAAGTAAATTTAGTTTTAAAAAAAAAATTAGTAGCTCATAAACTAGATTCAATTCTCTACAAATTTTGTTCTTACATCTTTTTCAAATTGTGTAGATAATTCATTCAAGTTTTCACATGAACTTGATTAAGTCTAATTTTTTGTATTTTCATTGAGACTTAGAGGTATAGATTGGCCCATCATGATCCTGTACATACCCATAAGCACATACCCACGCTAAAGTGGGGTCTAAATGTTATGGAGTAAAATGTGTACACTAGCATTTTACACCTAGTTTAGCACCTGGGTTGACCTAAAATGTTTACACTTGTTTATCAAGACCTATTTTAACACCTTTTTGAATATTAGATGATTTATTCTCGATCCTAATGATAAAACCTAAGAAAATAACTATGAGTCTGACCTAAACACACTTAAGGGAGCTTATGTCAAAGTTTTTGGGGCTAAAGGACAAGGGAGCCCAAGCGCCCTGGTCCCTCATTTAGCCCTGACCTAATTTAAAGGTATGTCAGTTTAAGACATCTTAAGTGGTTCCTCATGTCAACACCATTTGGTTTTATTCATCATTTGTGAGCAAGAATTCATATATAAGCAAGTTAGTTTATTCATTTGAACATCTTTAAGCTATCTCTAACTTCTTCAAGGATTCTATCTCTAGATCTTCTTCTCTCTCATGCTCTCTACTCTTCTCTAACGCTCTCTATGGTGGATTATTGTTGCGACACTAATTTATTATAGGTCTTGCGAAGATCTTTCTACTTCTTTAGGCTACACCAACTTCTTGAGTCAAGTTGTGACATCGCATCAAACATGCTAGGGTTTCCATGGTCATGGTGACTTCTTTCCTTCATGCTTTGTTCTAGTATTCCATTCTACTTCAGATTTGCCTCTACCCTCCTAGGGCACACTGTCTTTATATCTCATAATTTCTATTGTGGATGTGGAAACACCATTCATGGAGATTGACTTACGCAATCTCCTAAATAGCACCCAACCATTTTCCTTCTTGTGTGTGTGTAGGTAGCATTCAGAGGAATTTACAGAAAACAAGTTATAGGAAGCAAGAACACAAGAGGGTGAAGATACAGGAACTTTAGCATTATGCCAAACCCTAATTAAGGTCTAGGGGTCCCAAGCGCCCTTTTCCTTTGAGCTTCTAAGTCCGGATCCAAGTTCACATCTGTCCTCTGATCCTCGCTGTGGTGTTAGATTCCTGATATTTGTTTCTGATAGTCTTTATGCTCTAATCTTTCTCAATTAGGGTTTCATGTTTTGCCCTAGTTGGATTGGTTGGATTTGGTTAATTCTCCTCTATACAACAAAGGGAAAAAGCCCATGTAGTTTGGCTCTCCTTCAAGGGTAGAAGCCAAGCTCGGCTTGTGTTCTAATGTTGGATAGAAGAGGGTTTGGCCTAGTTTGATCTATTGGGCTAGTCTCTCTTTTCTATCTAACACAAGATTTAGATTGGATAATTTTAGTTTCCAACATCCATATACAATATACCATCTTACACACTAATCAATGCATAAAAGGTAACCTAATCATCGTGAACCCAAAACATTGAAAAAGGACATGAATATATAATTTTCATCCTTAGGAAACTATACAAATGCATATAATAAAGAGACCTAACTAAATGCTTTTAGGATAAATGGGGTAAAAAATGAAGAATCAATCTGGAAACAAATAGGGGTAATTTCATCTCAGCTATAATTCATAGTCTAGCTTAGCTAGGCTAAATGAATAGGTGGATTCCTAATAATTACCTTTTATCTAGGGTTTCACATAGTACACCCCTTGTAACTAATTGGTTCTAAATAATAAGAGTGGTAAATAAGGATATCTAAGAAATGAGTTCATTTATCATATCAAGTAGTTTCCCTTTTATGTCATGGGTGAACTCAATATAGGGTATGTTATGGTGAACAAGACCAACTTCTTGACATACATGGCTTGTTTTCTCATGATTCATCTTATGAGTATGCTCAATATTTATCTTCTCTTTATCTATAAGTTAGATTTATCTTTATGTTGGAATGTAATTCCTATATCCTTAGAATATTAGTGTTTATGAGTACCAAAATATTTGGCCTTGTGTGGTTTAGAAAGAGCTAAGATAATGATTTGTGTGTTTCAAAAGTTGTTCTAATACCGTATGTGTAAGCTCTAGGAGGTTGTTGAAACATAGAATATCTTAGCCTCTAGCTGGTTTTGGAGAGATGTAATATGATGAAATGTAGATTTAGTATATGTGTAAGCCTTATGGATGAAATTAGAACAGGGATCAAAAAATAAATCACAGAAAGGTATCACTATGTCCATACTATCCTAATGGGCACTAGGTTTAGAAAAATAACCAATTAAAGTATGTGCAAGGTTCAAGAAAGAAGTGTGTGGAAAATAATATGTATCAAACCATTACAAATCTTTACTACTCAAATAGAGTTAGATAAAATTATCAATCAATAAGATATGATCCTCTATATACTCATAACTAGTAAGCAAGAGTGGTTTAACTTGTACTGAAGCTTCTATAGTACCATCATAGGAATCATGTAAGAACTTTTCACTAAGGCTCATAATATCATGTAATGTAGGAAAAGGTAATAAAGCATCAATAGTGCTTACTTGAGGGGATAATGAAATATCATCAACATGTATGCCATCATCAAGGGAGTTATCATTATGTGAAAAGCTATCATGGATATCTACAAAATCCACATGAGGTGTAGAAGAATTATCATCATGGAACACATCATCATGTATAAGAGAAGGTAGCATATGTTCCTTAAATAGAATCCTCATGACACATAGAAAGAATATCATCCTAGGTGATTTCCAATTGAATGAGTAAATGTCATTAAATACAACAAAGAACACAAATCAACAAATCATGTACTAAGTTGGATCGCAATAGCTAGTGAAGTAGTTGGTAATGTATAAATTTAAAATATAGATTTTAAAAGTACAAGGTCCAAATCTGTAATTGTAGACATTGTTGGTACCCATTTATGTCTAGGGTTTTGAGCTTGAGCATTTGCAGGATTTTTCATTCAAATCCTAAAATTTTTGAGGCATGATGTTATGACATGTCAAGATTTCGGTCTATGCTACACCTTTCAGTATGCATGAGCATCATGTCAAATATGTTTGTGATCCTGAGGTCTGAAATCTGAAAAACTCAAATTTTGAATCTTGCTTGAAGAGGCCTGCCATGTGGAGGATTGTAAAATTCCAAGCAGGATTGCCTTTTGCATCACCCTGAAATTGGGCCTGGTGAGGGAGTTATGCCTGTCAAAGTTCTAAGTCTTTATGCCTCCTCATCATATTCTAGCATGACCCTATATTTCGAAGGAGGGGGTCATCATCATGTTTCAAATATCAGGTGATCTTGGTTAAGATCACCCTGATGCTCTTTTATTGCCCGATGCTGCTGACATCAGTTTTATGCGGGGGTGATATTTGCTTCTCTAAAGGCCTCATCATATTCTACAGGTGGGGGTGATATTTTGAACATCAGTCATATTTAAATATCACCCCAATATTATAGCGAAGCTACAGTGCAGCCAGATATTTTGCGGAAGAGGTGATGTTTCCCGCAGGGTGGTATGTGAATATGATGGTGACGTCATCAGGATATCAGTAAACATAATCATGTGGATCATCGGTGAGACATATGGTATCGGCAAAGTAGGAGGATCTTCTTACGATGCATCAAGTTGTGCCGATAAGGATGAATATTGGGGTGACATTTCGTATCAGGTGGACAAGCATGAGGTTCACCAATATAGGGGGTCTGGCCAACGGAGGATGATGATGAGGTTTATACTGGTGTCGTCGGGAGCAAAAGCACCAACATTATATATGCTCATAGCCTAGTATATAAAGTATTAAGAAGGTCGTCGCGGGGTACATGTGGGATAATTAGTTCCCACATGATTTGAAATATCAGGGTCATGTATCTTGGCAGGAAAGTTTCAAACGCACAGTATGCTGCATTTCCCAAGGCCGCGAGTTGGTGGACATTAATGGCAGATGTTATAGGGTATGGGCGATGATATAGACAGATCTAGTACCTGATTGAAGTTGAGGATCCCCAGGCAGCGGCGCATGGCTTGAGACTGCTTCCTGTTTCCTCCTTCACCTTCTGCATTCAATGTTTGAGCGCCATTTCCTCAGAATGAACTGTATTTGGTAGACTTTTGACTTTTGCCATGTAATTAATGTTGAGGACCTTCCTGTTGTATATAGCAGGCTGTGTTGCTCATTTTTTGGTTTTTTGTTGGAGACTCGGGCAATTTTGGGGAAAAGATAACGAAATACAGAGCATTTCCTTGCTGTTCTATCTCACTTTGGAGTTTATGTGTTGCATCTGTGATGTATCTTGCACATATGTTCAGTTTCAGTGTCAATTTTATATGAAAAATGCTTCTTGCATGTGTTTTGTTGTCTGTCTCCACCTATTGTATGCATCTCTTCTTCTGAATTTGGTTGCTAAGGGTTTCTCAAATTCTAGAATATAGATTTATGTATTGCATACTTGATCTCTAACTTCCATTCAAGGAGTGGATTAAACTGTTTTAGGTTAAGGTATGGAGAAGAGTGTATGTCAGCTGGGATATCTATAAGTATGGACAGTCAAATACTTATCCTTGGGTGATGTTTGTAAGGAAAGCATCAGTCCTAACCCCTTGAAACTCGAATGCTAGTTGCAAGCCATTCTTATGTATATGTCTATTTGACTCCTTGCCCTGAGATAGGCACTAGTCTGTTCTTGTGAAGTAGTTATGATCCAAAACCCCTGTCTGGCATCCAAACCATAAACCTCAATCCATTCCATTATTCCAACCTGTTAGTTGTAGGATTAGGATTAGGAACCCCTGCATAGTCTCATCCTTAACTAGACACATATGTCCAAGAATGTTGCCAACCTTGTGATTTGTCACACAAATCTTGGTCCCAAAATGAGAGTATTCTACCTGTTATTACAAAGTTAAATCTTTCTGTCATTTGGAGAGTAAATGTTACATCTTTAGCAAATAGGGATACCCCCCTTGGTGCAGCAGAACCAGAAGTGAAGGGGAGGTAGCTCACGCAACCTCTCATTTCTGTTGGCCGAATCTGCTCGTGCATAGGAACTAGCAAACCCTCTGCCAATCCAGAAAAATAACCAACAGAATTGGTGACTCCGCTGGGGAGTTAATGAAAAAGAATAGTATCTATGTGCCCATCCGAGTCACCAACAGAATTGGCGACTCTGCTGGGGACATTAATCTCATATCCATAATATATGAGTCTAAGAGATTGAAGAATTAGGCCTGGAAGTGCCTTGTTGCAGCAAATTTAAAGTTTTATGTGTGGCTTTACTGTTGGAGAACCCAGAAAGATAGAAATGAATTTGCAATTTCAGCCTGTTTGAAGCTCATTCCTCTACCAGGGAGGTGGCGACTCTGTTGAATGAACCTATCAGCAACTGCAACATATCCAGGTACTTGTACAAATTGTAAAAGAGATTCCCTATTTGGTGAAATAGCACTGGTTAAAAGGGAAATATTGGTGAAAGCAGAGCTTGCATGCTTTTGTTAGAACATAGTTTGTATTTTCAGGAGAAGCATGCAATATTGTTTAAAAGACTCATTTAGAAGCATGCAATATTGTTTAAAAGACTCATTTAGAGGACTTTAGGAAAGCCGAAATAGCAGTTTGTCTATTAAAGGCCTAAGGTCATTGTTGTAATTGAAAATCTGAGTTGAGAAGAGGGTTGCATAAAGTGTATAAAGATGTATTGTCAACCCTTGCACCCTTGTGAAGTGTCAAATGTAATGATGCATAATAATCAGTCCCAACCATGTAATAGAAGAAGTTTCAGCATTGACAGATATAAGCCCATAAATTTTAGTGGCATTTGTGGTTATCCAAATGCTTTCCCACCTAAAATTAGAAAGTATTTGCCCAAATTCAATGGTATAAAGGATGAATCAGCTGAGAGGCACTTGCAGCAGTTTTTAAATGTGATAGATGACTTTGAGATTGACCATGAGGATGTAGTTATGAGATGATTTGTTCAATCTCTAGATGAAGATGCAAGGGACTGGTTCTCCTACCTTCCAGCTTACTCTGTCAGCTCTTGGCAAGATTTCAAATCTGTATTCTTAGAGCAATATGGTGAAAGAATTTCTAAATATGCAGTCATTAGTAATTTTATGTATATCCATATTGAAGAAGATGAGTTGATCCCAGCTTTTAACCTCAGATTTATGAAGGCATTGAATAGAATACCAGAATGCATGAGACCTAGTGATGCATTATGCCTAGTTGTCTATTTGGGAGCATTTGATAAGAAAATGTGCTATAGATTAAGAGATAAGGAGCCCACCACATTGCATCAAGCACATCAATTTGCAATGGACATTGAAAACAATTGGAGATATGGAATTCAAAAGGGTTATTTCTCTAAAAAATTTTGCTACCCTAAGGCCACCAATGTTGATAAGGGATATAATTTATATGTTGAAAATGAATGTCAAAGCACTCACACCTCTGCTGTTCCAATTTTTGCATCATCCCAAGTTGATGATGTTTCTGTTGTAGAGGAGGATGTCCTGATTTGCCCAGCAAATGAAGTTGATTGTAATGATTTTTCAAGTAATATTTGAATCCCAGTCCTAAACAAAGAACATTCATGTTTAAATGATCCAGTTATGCAAAGTTGTCATCATATGGATCAATAGTCAATATCAGTTTCATCAGGAAGTATTAGAGGGCTGGAAAATGATGCAGATAGCTCAACTTCAGAGTGCATTGAAGTAGCAAAAATTTTGTGTGGGGCAATCAGATGTTAAAGATGATGAAGAAGATATCCATGACCAGTTCATGGATCAGGTTTGTTCTTCTTATGACTCTAGGTCTGATAATGATGAAAAAGAAATGGATTGTCATGAAGAAGAAATAGAGACCTTTGCAATGAGAATGAATCCCCTTTATGATGAGCCTACAGATACATTTGATACTGTGAGTCTTGACCTTCATTGGTGCAGAATTAACCCTTTTTTTGAGGATGATGATGAATATGAGGAGACAGCTGACCTAGGTGCTACATCAGTTTGTGAGGAGGGGACATATGAATCAGATATCTTCAGCTCTTGTGAAGATAGTATGGATTTGCAAACTGTGGATAATGTATGTTCATCATCATTTGATCTAGACATGTTCAACTATGGGTGTGTAGATCAGGATTTGTTTTCAATATCAATAAATATTGGGGGTCTCATATTTTCTGAGTGCATTCAGTTTTTGGATTAGCTGGATGAATGCCTGGTGGTGTGCAACAGCCAGACAGATGAGGAGGATATACCATCTGAGGAGTATAACATGCATATGTTGCTTAATGCTAAAGGATTTTATAATATGCATGGCTGCATGTTTGATTTTAAGATGTAGAGTGACAGAGGCAGTGCTGACAATGGCAGGCTTTCAAAAATGGTGAAGTATTTAATTGACAAGATTAGTATATGGGCAGTCTATCTTGGTGTTTTTAGTCACGGTTGGGATCATTTAGTTTGGAATCAGGCATTTGGCAAGATAAAGTTTTGGTTCTTCATTTTTGGCTACCCGGGGCCGCCAAAATAATGTTTGAAAATGTGTTTTGTGATGCAGGTTGGTATGTGTTTGACTCTGTTGCCCAGTGGATAGGGACTGGTCTGCATCCCAGAGATCTAAAGTTCTCGCCATGCCTGCAAAAGGCATGTGTCCCCAATCGGAGCCTGTGTTGGTACCCATTTATGTCTAGGGTTTTGAGCTTGAGCATTTGCAGGATTTTTCATTCAAATCCTAAAATTTCTGAGGCATGATGTTATGACATGTCAAGATTTCTGTCTATGCTGCACCTTTCAGTATGCATGAGCATCATGTCAAATATGTTTGTGATCTTGAGGTCTAAAATCTGAAAAACTCAAATTCTAAATCTTGCTTGAAGAGGCCTGCCATGTGGAGGATTGTAAAATTCCAAGTAGGATTGCCTTTTGCATCACCCTGAAATTGGGCCTGGTGAAGGAGTTATGCTTGTCAAAGTTCTAAGTCTTTATGCCTCCTCATCATATTCTGGCATGACCCTATATTTCGAAGGAGGGGGTCATCATCATGTTTCAAATATCGGGTGATCTTGGTTAAGATCACCACGAGATTCTTTTATCGCCCGATGCTGCTGACATTAGTTTTATGCGGGGGTGATATTTGCTTCTCTAAAGGCCTCATCATATTCTGCGGGCGGGGGTGATATTCCGAACATCAGTCATATTCTAAATATTTGCTTCTCTAAAGGCCTCATCATATTTTGCAGAAGAGGTGATGTTTCCCATAGGGTGGTATGTGAATATGAGGGTGACCTCATTAGGATATCAGTAAACATAATCATGTGGATCATCGGTGAGACATATGGTATCAGCAAAGCAGGAGGATCTTCTTCCGATGCATCAGGTTGTGCCGATAAGGATGAATATTAGGGTGACATTTCGTATCGGGTGGACAAGCATGAGGTTCACCGATATAGGGGGTCTGGCCGACGGAGGATGATGATGAGGTTTATACTGGTGTCATCGGGAGCAAAAGCACTGACATTATATATGCTCATGACCTAGTATATAAAGTATTAAGAAGGTCATTGCGGGGTACATGTAGGATAATTAGTTCCCACATGATTTGAAATATCAGGGTCATGTATCTTGGTGGGAAAGTTTCAAATGCACAGTATGCTGCATTTCCCAAGGCCGCGAGTTGGTGGACATTAATGGCGGATGTTACAGGGTATGGGCGATGATATAGATAGATCTAGTACTCGATTGAAGTTGAGGATCCCCAGGGGGCAGCACATGGCTCGAGACCCCTTCCTATTTCCTCCTTCACCTTCTGCATTCAATGTTTGAGCGCCATTTCCTCAGAATGAACTGTATCTGGTGGACTTTTGACTTTTGCCATGTAATTAATGCTGAGGACCTTCCTGCTGTATATGGCAGGCTGTGTTGCTCATTTTTTGGTTTTTTGTTGGAGACTTGGGCAATTTTGGGGAAAAGATAACGAAATATAGAGCATTTCCTTGCTGTTCTATCTCATTTTAGAGTTTATGTGTTGCATCTGTGATGTATCTTGCACATATGTTCAGTTTCAATGTCAATTTTATATGAAAAATGCTTCTTGCATGTGTTTTGCTATCTGTCTCCACTTTGTATGCATCTCTTCTTCTGAATTTGGTTGCTAAGGGTTTCTCAAATTCTAGAATATAGATTTATGTATTGCATACTTGATCTCTAACTTCCATTCAAGGAGTGGATTAAACTATTTTAGGTTAAGGTATGGAGAAGAGTGTATGTCAACTAGGATATCTATAAGTATGGATAGTCAAATACTTATCCTTGGGTGATGTTTGTAAGGCAAACATCAGTCCTAACCCCTTGAAGCTCGAATGCTAGTTGCAATCCATTCTTATGTATATGTCTATTTGACTCCTTGCCCTGAGATAGCCACCGGTCTGTTCTTGTGAAGTAGTTATGATCCAAAACCCCTGTCTGGCATCCAAACCATAAAACTCAAACCATTCCGTTATTCCAACCTGTTAGTTGTAGGATTAGGATTAGGAACCCCTGCATAGTCTCATCCTTAACCAGACACATATGTCCAAGAATGTTGCCAACCTTGTGATTTGTCACACAAATCTTGGTCCCAAAATGAGAGTATTCTGCGTGTTATTACAAAGTTAAATCTTTCTATCATTTGGAGAGTAAATGTTACATCTTTAGCAATTAGGGATACCCCCTTTGGTGTGGCAGAACCAGAAGTGAAGGGGACGCAGCTCACGCACCCTCCCATTTCTGTTGGCTGGATCTGCTCGTGCATAGGAACTGGCAAACCCTCTGCCGATCCAGAAAAATAACCAACAGACATGACCTAGGTCAAGTCCACACCAATGGATCTAATCTAGGGTGAGAAAAAATAGGTATACAGATAAGAGATGTGAATATGGAGATCAATGATAAAGAGGATTAGGATACATGATGTAATGAGCCAAATTTATGCAATATTATGCCACTTGTAAGCTAGTTATTACATTACAACACTTTTAAAAAAAAGTAAGCCCAAAACATAAGGGAAAAGGGCTTGTGATGTAACTTTCACCATTACATTTCCCCCCCACTTTAATGTGCATGTAAACTACTAGGTAGATTTGAATGTCAAATTAAACAAGTAGTTAACATATAAAATTAAATATTTTTTAGATGGTAAAAGTATATTGATCCATATAAAGTAATATTTATTGTTCTTAACTTCTTCTTGTCTTGAGAACTCTATTAAAACTTGATTAATAAATAAAAAACATGCAATGAGAAGTGTTTTCCATACATTTCAATATAAACTTTGATTAGAACTTGCTTTGAAAGATAACTATCCTTGGAAATTGTGAAAATAAAAATGATAGGGATAAGGGATTTTGCTTATTATAGAAAGTGATACAAAGCCTAACCATGAGAAAAAGTAGAATGATTCAAACCAAGTAGATGGTCTATGGTAAAATCTATCTTGGATATGGGAATAAGTATGCCTTTGTCACTACATAATATAACTCACAAATTTAGTGACATATATGCCCCCTTCAATTGGTTGCATATAAAGGATGTAATGAATTGGATAAGAGGATAAAAACATGATAAAGCATGGTAAAAAATATCATCATATAAAAACATGTCAAAAACACTTAAATATGAGTTAATTTATGCAATCATGGTAGGAGAGTCCAATGGGGGACTATCCAGCCATGTAGCCAACACAAAAAATAGCCACATAACTCAAAGATCTCATAGAAACAACAACATCCTTATTTATTTAATCTTACATGATTATCACCATGATTACAACTTCACAGTTTGTCCCAATGGACCATCTTACATGCCAAGCTATAGTCATTTGATTACTATTAAAATTCACAAATGGATAGTCACCTCAATGGGGCTTCCTACATGCTTGATTGTAGTTGTTTCCTTACTAACTATAAACAACTAGACTATGAAAACATCACTTCCAAAACTTGCCACATGGGCTACACAATGATAATTCAAGTACAATCTATTGGTTAATAGATTTGTCACTTCAAGTTTATACTCCTTTCCCCGCATGAATGACAACATGACCAACTAGTTGAGTCACTTGCAATGATAGTTACAAGTGCTCTCTACTTGTTTTACAAGGCGCAACTACCTTCGACAGATATGCAATGAATAAAAATAGGATATGCTTTTTACCAGAAAGCAGAAAAGGAAAACTAACATCTACTGATAACCATGAAAATAGATGTGATTAATTAAACTTGAAATGAAGAGGATGCAGATAAATGACACAAAGTTCCTCTATGCTACACCCACAAACAATACCCAGGAAGTGAAATGAACAACAAATCCCCTTTCAACAGATGAGTTAATTCAAATTCAAAGCTTAAAAAATAAACCCATGCACAACCTAATATAATAGATAAAACATAGAAGAGTAATCACAAAGACTCAAAGTTGATTTGCAATCAAAGAAGACATTAACAAATACATAGATCTGAAATATCTCCTTCATTTCTCCAATACCAAAATGAGAGTTCACAGACTCAACACCCCTGTACAATAAAACTATGTTGAAAAGAAAACCCAGCTGCTCCCCTGTTCCTGAATAGCAGAAAAAGATGATCCCTCTACAATGTTTACAAAAATACATATTTATAAAATTTCCCAGTAGCCTTTCGGTTTCCTCCAACCGCTTCTTGGAAGGTTAATTGAAAAGAAATTATCTTTTTCCTCCCGTAACTGATTCTTGGAAAGACTCCTCATAATTTGTAACTCCACCTTGAGAAAAGTAACTTTTGGAATTCGTCCTCAATTCAAAATTGAAAGTTTCCAAATAACAAAAAGAAAGTGTGGCCCCCACCAAAATTGGCTTCCAAAGTTTGCATTCATAACAACAAGTTTTAAATCAGGCCTATTTTTGAGAACTTCCTTATGAAGGCCAAAATGAACATATGTAGCCAATGTCCTCTTAGTAGTCTGATCCTTTGCTCTTTTTATTTGAAATTTCTTGCAAATTGTAATAGGAGGAGAATGTATTCAATCGCTGCAATTATATTAAACTTGGGATCTGCTGCAATGCGTTATAAGCTGATAGGCAAACTCTTCACAATTTCTCCCTGAACAACACAGAAGGAAGAGTGGTTCAATTAGTACCACTAACAATTGCTTAAAAGTTTCTAAAGCCTTTTTCAACAAATCCATACGGTGTATATCATGCGATCATTGAATTCCAAAGACCTCATTCCTTTGAAGCATTTTGTCTAATAGTTCATGTCCCTGGTCCATGACTCCACATTTTACATATAAGTCTGCAAGAGCATGACAAAAATTTGCCATTATACTTTGATGGATCCCATACCTTGTCGCAAACCTTCCATTTTGGCACAGACCAAGAGGATGCTGGCAATGGTAATGAAGTCGAGTTTCACATTTGCTAGCTACATTTGCTTTGGAGTTTCTAAAGTCTTTTCAAAAAACCATTTTGTTCATATCCTGCGATCTTTGCATTCATGAGACCACGGTTTCTTTGAGGCACACTATGTCAAACAGTTTGTTAGCATTGTCTCTATTTTCACACTTTGCATATGTGTCTATTAGAGTATTACAAACTATAATGTCTGGCAAAAATTGCCATTCCCAAAACAACTGTGTTCCTTTGGAGCATTTTGTCAACCGGTTCATGTGCTTTGAATCATGCATCCACATTTGGCTTGAAAGCTCGTGGCTTAGCGAAGCATCTCTAGCAATGTCAAAATGATCAACCCGATCTTCTACAAACCCATAATAAGCTTCGAGCATCAGTCTGAGAGTCACACTCAATTTAAATTGCACCTTTCCTCTAACACAATCCTCCTCTACCAATCAAATTTTCATAGTAACCTCCATAGGGTGGCTCTATATTGACACTGTCATTGATTGCATAATCTTTAGTCTCAACCTCCAAAATTCTCGTATCATTAAAACCAACAATATCTTGAAAGATTTTTTGTCAATAAGGAATGCAGCTTGATTCATGTATGCCCGTAGTAAAACATGGGAGTAACAAAACCATGGAGGTCGTCTGGGCTCATCATACAAGAAAGTGATTCATATCAGCAAACATGGCTTCTTTCATAGATTTCGCTGGTCCTCCAAATGATGTTCAAAATATGTTGATATCTAACTTCCCAAAAGTCCGCACAAGTCTGGTAATGTAAAATGAGACCCAATCCATCCATTTTCTATATTTTTCATCCTTCAAAACAAGTGAAAATAAGGGTTCTGAAACCCTAACCATCCCTGATGAGGCACGAATTGGTTTATCGGCACATTTAAAACTTTAGAACCCCTTTTTGATTTGAAATGGCTAATTGTCGGGAAGTCAGAGAAATTAAGAACTTCATAACCATGTAAGTCGGGAGTATTTGGAGTTCCTGAACCTTTGACACCGCTGACAATGAAGAGAGTCGTGAAGTCAAGGACTATGCGAACCTTTGAACCATTGGTTGGGTGTATATTAAGTTCTGGAACCAAGCAAATGTCCGACAACAAGGGAGTGATTACTAATAAATTTTCAAGAGTTGATGGGACCCACCTCAAGACTTTAACTTTTTGGAGCCGATGGAAACATATGACTTGAATGAAATTATTTATTTTGAAATATTAGCTTTACAATAATGCCTTTAGTTGACCATTGAAAACTTTAAACTCTACAATTCTCCAATAAAATTTAACTCTGTGGAGATTCAAAGTTGAAACCTCATAACTACGTATTGGGCTGAAAATGAAAAACTCCATATCTTCATCGTAATAGCCCCGTTTTGCATGATATTTTTTGTTAAAAAAGGATTGGGTTCTTCTCAGAAAAACCCATAAATCTTTTAAGCTTCAGCAACCAAAAGATTGAAATTTGTCTTTATTTACGAATCACAGCTAGAAAAATGTGAAGCTTAAAATCTTGCAGACAGTAAAGCATTTTGGCATGAAAGCTAGCCATATTGGGTGGAATTGGGTTAGGATCACATTCATAAGAGAATTTTGCATTTTGGCATGAAAACAACCACTTGAATCATTGGAAGACCGATCATCAACCTTATGCAAAATTGGAAGTGATTTAGACTGAGAATCTAAATTGCAAACAATATTTTCATGAGGCTGAAAATCACTTCCAACTAGAACAATCTCATCTTTCTCTGTAGGATTTGACTCAACAGTTTCATGGTTCACCAAATCATCCTCATCTATGACTTGCAAATCAAAATGACCTTTTCTTTGCATAGAAATTCATCCTCGGATGCATTGATGCACCAATTTGGAATATACACAATATGAGGCTCATCACATTTGTCCATTTGATCACTTTCAGCAAAGCTATTATGGCTACCTTTAACATCATCTTCTAGATTTTGTTTAAAAATTTTGGCATTCAAATTTTTCAAAATGAAAGGATTCAAAGATAAAATCATTTATGACCTCTTCTTGCAGCCGTACTTCTGTATCATCTTGCCTAGGAAATGTGAAGGCTTCATATTCAACTTGCATGCACTTTGGAGAAAAGACATCCAACACTTCATCTTGATGTTGTGTAACCTCAAGTTACTCTTCATTGCTAGTGAAAGTGAATGATTCCATTTCTGCAGTAGATAAGGATGATAAAACATCACTATTTGCATCACCTTCATTACAATTTGTATCACGAGAGGATGGTTCATTTTCTTCACCATTTGAGGGACTTTCAAATTCATCATTATCTTCTTCATAATGCAAATAATAGGCTTCAATTCTCCTATCCATATGAGGTTTAATTTCTGCAACGTTTACTTCATCTCTACCAAAGTGTTTTGGATCAAAACCAGTGAGATTAAAAATTTCAGTAGAAGGAGGTTGTGTAGTTTGAAAACCTACAGGCTAGAAACTTGGTTTGTGCATGATAGGCTTGTTGGCAAGAGACACTGTGTGGCTTCATAAGTGTTGTCATTAATGGCAACAAAGTCTATCCCACACATTTGTAGTACATAATATGCCTATACCAGAAGTCAGATTGAAGATTGTTTTGGTCTAGTGAACAAGAATAAAGTATGCAACAAGGTCTGACAATTAGGTCTGAATCTCTCAAATGGTGTAACCCAGTAAGTTGCGGACTTGGAAAAGTCAAGAGGGCTATCATGACTATCATATTCCAGAGATTTAGCCTCCAGTGATAAAGCATGAAAAAGATATGAGCATCTGAGTGTTGGGTTCCGGGCAGGCAGAGTAGACAGAGGAAGAACTGACCGGCAGAGTATCAGATCTCAATCCGGATGTGCAAAATGTGTTGATCAAGCAATTTGTGGCATTATACATTATTGGCCGACATGATTAATGACTTCTATGCCTATGTCTTTGATGCACATCACTAATCAAGCATGGATTCAACCGACAGACCAATAGCTTGCAAATATCTCAGGTGTTCTTGTTGCTGACTAAGAAGTTGTTGGAAATCCTTGTTGCAGATATATATACTTGATGGATTCAAGCTTGTAAGTGTAAAAAAATGATATCATGTATGATTAAGTGTGAAGAAAAGTAGAGACAAGAGCAAAGGCAATAATTCAAGCCTGGAATGTGACAGGAAAGTAATATTGAGCAGAGGAAGGATGAAATGTGTCAGATCAGTATACTGTACCTAACCGGAACTGGAATCTTGCATGTATAGATGTTGTTCATCAGTTCAAAAACCTTGGTATCATTTGTAAGCATTTGTAGACTATAAGTCTCTTGTAGGCAGTGGGCCTTTTGTGAGCAGTGTGCTCAGGCAGTGAGCCCTAATTAGCAAGTGCCAAATTTGTACTCTTTATTCTTTTAATAGAGAATACAATCTTGGGTTAGTCACCCCGTGGTTTTTCCCTTAACAAAGTTTCCACGTAAAAATCCTTGTGTTATGTGTTAATTTCTTTTTTAGCTCTTATGATTACCTTGCTTTGGTATAACATTAAATGATAAGTTAAGAAAAGAAAAGAAAAATAGAAAAGTTATAAGATAACTGATTCACCCCCCTCTCTATTATCTGCATTGTTTCCAACAATTGGTATCAGAGCTAATCTCCTCTAAACAAAGCCTAATAGCTTGAGGAAGATCTGGGAATATCAATGGATGCATATGGTATGAAGGAACAACTTCAGTCTGCCCTAGATGATCTTGAACAATCCCACTCTGAAGTTAATAATTTGAGAGAAAGACTCAAACAAGCTGATGATTTCATAATTGAGCTAAAAGAAAAACTTATTATTTCTGGGAAAAAGAGAAAGGAACTACTCCAGAAATTAGCCAATCAGAGTGAAGTCAATGATACCGATAAAAATCTGAATGAGAAAAATAAGCTATGTGAGAAGCTGTCAAAAGAAGTCATTATGGTAAGGCATGAAATGGAATTAGGGGTTATGAGATTCCCTCAAGAAATTGAAGAAAAGAGAAAGATTGAAGATAATCTAAAACAATCCCTCAAGGAGAAAACAAAGGACTGCCACAAAATGGACAGAATAATCAGGCATCTTGAATCTGATCTTGAAGAAGCTAGAGACAATGAAGAACAACTTGAGAATCAGATAGACACTCTTAAACAAGATCTTCATCCTGCAAATGAATACAAAGAAAAATTCAAGATAAGCTCAGGCCAACTTGAAGTTCTTCTTGAAAGTCAAAAGAGGGTAGATGATAAGCGTGGTTTGGGATATGAGAAAGGTGAAAGCTCTAGATCCGGTCAAAAGAACTTTGGATTAGGAAATCAAAGAAACAAGCCTAGAAGATCTCCAGTAAGACAACCAAACACTCAAAGATATCCATCCTTCAATGGATACAGCTTCAATTGTAACATGTTTGGTCATAAAGCAATCCAGTGCAGAAACAGAATGAATCAAATCAATTCATCCTTCTTCAGTCAATGTTTCAGTTGCAAAAGGTATGGTCACAAATCTCATGAATGCAAAAATATGCAAAAGAACAATTCTTTCAATGGTAAATGCTTTGTATGGAACAAAATTGGCCATATGGCTAATGAGTGCAGATCAAGAGGATA
This sequence comes from Cunninghamia lanceolata, assembly GCA_027924645.1. Taxonomy (NCBI): domain Eukaryota; kingdom Viridiplantae; phylum Streptophyta; class Pinopsida; order Cupressales; family Cupressaceae; genus Cunninghamia; species Cunninghamia lanceolata. The sequence continues at coordinate 10,513,964 of BSBN01000241.1, read as the reverse complement.
TCATTCAAATAAGCAAAGAAATGTTGTGTGTTACAATTGCAATAGACCAGGTCATTTCACCAAATTCTGTAGAAGCAGAAATTAGGATAGAAAAGGTCCGGTGGAACATGATCAGAAACAAGATAAAGGCAAAGGTAAAGTAAATGCAGATGAAGTTCAAAAGGAGATGAGCAATATTTGGGTAAAAAGGAGTTCAATGAATATTGGGGATGGATCTGCACCGGAATCCGATGCTGATATTCCTTCTGGAAACTAAAAAGTAAGCTCTGGCTCAGGGGGAGCTATAGAGAAGATCCCTTTCCCCCAGCCAGCCAGTGAGTGCCTGAATTCGGCACTTTGAGTCAAAATAAGAGGTTGTGGTTTAAAGGGTTTAAGGAAACTCACTTGAAGGTCATCTAGTCTAAATTTGACAAATCCACATGTAGATTTGAGCAAGTTATGAGGAGATCCTATATCGGCAACTATCTGGTAAAGCAAAATTTCACAAACAGATCTGATATGATCCAGAATTGAAATGTTTTAATTTGCGGACCTATGGCATGTTTGAAAAAGGTGAAGATGTGTTGCCAATCCTCATAGACAATGATTTGAAGATCCGCAAGACAATCCAAGAAAAGCTCATTTGAGAAGTAAGGTAATTGGATGACTTAAAAACTTGTGCATTTATTACAAAAGGAATTAGGGTTTATTCAAAGATAAAAGGGTTCTTTCACTCATTATCTACACATTTGCACTCACAAAGAAGAAAGGAAAAGCTCTGAGAAGAAGATCCTACAGTTCACTCAAGTTCAACTGAAGATCGAATTCAACTAGAGAATCACTCTGACCTCTGCTTCAAACCCTAAAGCGTGAAAAGGTACTTCCCTTCTAAAAACTCTCTCCGGATCTCTTGCAAAAATGGCTACTCCAATGGTTATCAATATTTCTGATAGGCTGAGACCAAAATTCAAGAAACACCATTACAAATCTCTAGAAGTTGATCCATTGGGTGCGTTTTCTAGTATTCCGCACGGAGTCTTACATGTAGAAGATGTTAGGGTTTATATCCATTCAAACATTGAAGATTTTGGAGACTCAAAGTTGATCGACATTTATCACAAATAGTTAATAGATGAGAATCTTGAACTCAAACCTGAATTCAAGACCGTTCGGGACAAACACATCGGACATTGCATACATTTTCCATGTTTTGCAGAAGACGATTGGGTCCAGTATGTTCTAAGTAGGATGCATGATAATTTTATGTGGCTAATGAGGCCATTCTAGATAACTAAAGATGCCATCAGGGCAGTGACCAGACTGCATTCATCTGGTGGGGTACCCTCACTTAAATCTGTGAAGAATCAAATGGTAACTGAAGCCATTAGATCAAAATTTGACAAAAGAGCAAAGACTATAGATGACATCATGGATCCGGATGTCAAGTTTGCTTCAATGATAATTAGCTACAAAATCTACCACTCAAGCAGGGAGAATTCTATGTCTGGTACAACAATCTATGTTGCACATCAAATGTTAAGGGAAGATGCAGATTATGATATGTGTGAGCTTCTTCTAAATAAGTTGATGGAGAGTTTGCAGAAGATCAAAAAGGATAAGAAAAAGTCCTTTAAATATGGTAGTCTAATATTGTGTTTCTTCTTCTATTATATGAATGAACTGCCTAGATCAAATGGTTGGGTCTGGCAAAATGATAAACTCGTTGCAATTCAGATCAGAGATTACATGTAAGGACTTGGTGATGCTCAAGCCCAAAACACAGCCCTCTGGGGTTACTTTAAGAGTTTCCAAAGCATGATGCACGCCAAAGAAAGAATACCACAAACAATAGTTGATAAATACAAAGATACAGTTTGCTTCATGGTTGACATTGATCAATGCCTAATGAAGGCAGTTGAGCCAAGAACTATATGGATAATGCCTATGGGTTATGAGGTCGATGAAAAAATCTTAGAGCTGCATATTCAACACCTGTTGAGCTAGCCTAAGGACACTGAAGCATAAAGGTTTGGCACCTTTGAAGGGCTAAGCATAAAAATCCATGTTGAGTTAAGATAGCCAAAGATGAGGAGAAAAGTAAGAAAGGAAGTTGAAGAAATTGCCAAAATATTTGGCATATCAAAGGAGGCTCTAGATTCTAACAGAGAGAAAATGGAGAAGGTAGAGAAAGAAAGACAAGAAGCAAAGAAAGAAAGTGTTCCTATGCAAACCTCCTCTTAGACTAGATCCTCTGAGAGCTCTGCTCTTATCGCCTCTAAAAGCTCAAAGTCTACCAAACCGGAAGTCAAGTCATCAGGAAAAGGAGAAAAGAGGATGAAGACCAAAGCCACAAGGACATAAACAAGCCATAAGGATGATGAAGAAATAGAATCAGATGAGGAAATCCGGAAAATGAAGAAGAAGAGAACATCTGGGAAGTTCTCTGCTAGCAAAAATGAGGAAGAGAAGGTAGAGGAATTTGTTGAAAAGCCCACTCTTTCCATTGATGACATCATCAAGGTAGTTACTGTGGATGGGAACTTGCAGTTGGTGATAGAGTTCTATGATGAATACAATGATGCTGACAAGAGAATTCCAGAGGAGGCAACTGTCAGGTATTTGAATATCTATAACAAAGCATTCATTGAAATAATTTCCTTAATTCCTAAGAGCCTAGAAGAAGTATTGGAGCAAAGAAAAGAGAATGCAAAGGCAAAAGACTTGGAGATCCGGGAGCATATAGTAATAAAACTATGTCCCTCTATCACTCCAAAACAAATGGACATTGTGTTCAAGGATTGTAAAGATGATTTCCGGAGCAAGTCCCAGATGAACAAACTCATGATTGGAGAAACTGATCAAATAGCTGATGAAACAAAAGAAATTCTCCTGAAAGCCTTGAAGAGATTTAATCTTCCTATTGTAGAGGAAACAAATGAAGATCCCTCTACCATGGATGTTGAAGGATTAAAAAAATGATGAAGAATCATCAAAGGCATTTCTGGAAGACGAAGGGTAGAAAGAAGAAACATTATCTGACAAGGATGTCGAAGGATTAAAGAAAAATGATGAAGAGCCATTTGAGGCATTAGACTCCTCTATTCCGGAAAAGGAAGGACTGGTAGAAGAAACGAAGATCAATAAGCAAGTCAGTCTGGATGTCCCCAAAAGGAAGGAAGTAGAGTCTGCAAGAGACACTACAGAGATAGTACAAAATTTCCTGGACAAAGAAATAATGGAGCTGGATGAACCTAAAATAATTCAAGGGCCACTAAACTTTGACTCTCTATCTCCCATTTAGATAATGAAGGTAGCATCTTTTGCTCAGGCCAAAGCAAAAGAGAAACTTCTAAAATCTCGTATGGAGGATTGTGATCTATTGGAGATTGCATCTGGGATGCTGGAGAAGATTATGCCAACCTATCAAAAGGATCCTTCTACCTCTCCATCCGGTAATTTGATAAACTTAGTCAATTCTGTTAACACTCATTTTGAATCCTTAGAGAAGTTGATAGAAACTAAGGTCCAGAAGGAGTTCTTGGGAAAGAGGTTCAGTGAAGTACATGGACTAATTGCTAATGATAGAAGAACCTTGGACATTGGCATAAAGAGCCTTGAAAATGCTCTTAAAGATGGTGGGGACATACAAATTTTGTTTAACTTGGCCCAAAGTGATAGAGGACATTGAGAAGAAAGTGAAAGAACAAGAAGGAAAATTGTCAAGTTTATCTTAGAATTTTCATCCCCTTACTACCTCTCTGGTGAATCATGAATGTCAAGCTATTGTTATAATAAATGAAATTAAAGAACTGGTTAAGGAGAAAAAAAATATAATGGATAGAATGGGTGAGCTCAGAGGGATAATCATCCCTAAGTTAGAGGCAATGCATGATGCCTTGACAGAGGCACAAAATACAATCTGGACCAGTGATCCAACAGACTTAAAGAGGGCAAAAGCATATACATTTTTGTTAAGTGGACACATCTCCATTTTGGATAGAATGAAAAGGAGTTGGGCAACAGAAATCATCCAGTTGAAGACAACCTTTGCAGATATACTTAAGTATATGTAAGTATAACATATGATTTGTATATACTTATGCAGCCATGTATAGAATAATTTTTACAAAATTTTGGTATGCGGATTCCACCCTTTGCCATTGATGTCAAAGGGGGAGTGAAGAGTAGTGAAAAATGTAGAATCCAGTAAAGGGGGAGCTTCGGTAAAATAGTGCAAGAGACAGAGCACCAACTAAGGGGGAGTTACTGCAACACTTAGTCATTTTTAACTAATTGTTGCCATCAATGCCAAAGGGGGAGATTGTTGGAAAGAGACATTGTGTGGCTTCATAAGTGTTGTCATTGATGGCAACAAATTCTATCCCACACATCCGCAATATATAATATGCCTATACTGGAAATCAGATTGAAGATTGTTTTGGTTCGGTGAACAAGAACAGAGTATGCAACAAGGTCTGACAATTAGGTCTAGATCTCTCAGATGGTGTAACCCAGTAAGTTGTAGATTTGGACAAGTCAAGAGGGGTATCATGACTATCGTATTCTAGAGATTTAGCCTCTGGTGATAAAGTATGAAAAAGATATGAGTATCTGAGTGTTGGGTTCCAGGCAGGCAGAGCAGACAGAGGAAGAACTAACCAGCAGAGTATCAGATCTCAATCCGGATGTGCAAAAGGTGTTTATCAAGCAATTTGTGTCATTATACATTATTGGATGACATGATTAATGACTTCTATGCCTATGTCTTTGATGCGCATCACTAATCAAGCATGGATTCAACCAACAGACCAATAGCTTGCAAATATCTCAGGTGTTCTTGTTGCCGACTAAGAAGTTGTTGGAAATCCTTGTTGCGGATATATATACCTAATGGATTCAAGATTGTAAGTGTAAAAAGTGATAGCATGTATGATTAAGTGTGAAGAAAAGTAGAGACAAGAGTGAAGGTAGTAATTCAAGCCTGGAATGTGACAGGAAAGTAATATTGAGCAGAGGAAAGATAAAATGTGCCAGATCAGTATACTGTACCTAACCAGAACTAGAATCCTGCATGTATAGATGCTATTCATCAATTCAAACATTTGTAGACTGTAAGTCTCTTGTAGGCAATGGGCCTTTTGTGAGTAGTGTGCTTGGGTAGTGAGCCCTAATTGGCAAGTGCCAAATTTGTACACTTTATTCTTTTAACAGAGAATACAATCTTGGGTTAGTCACCCTGTGGTTTTTCCCTTAACAGGGTTTCCACGTAAAAATCCTTGTGTTATGTGTTAATTTCTTTTTTATCTCTTATGATTACCTTGCTTTGGTATAACATTAAATGATAAGTTAAGAAAAAAAAAGAAAAATAGAAAAGTTATAAGATAACTAATTCACCCCCCCTCTCAGTTATTTGCATTGTTTTCAATAAGGCTTTCTCACAGATTCACAAATCAAATTATCAACAACCTGATTTGCTTTCCATAACCCACTTAATTGTTAGTGTAGGTTTTTATTTCCTAGATGGATTATTTATTTTTCATATATTCCTAGGTTTTTCCTACACTTCTTTTAATCTCGCTTAGGTTAATAAAGCATGTCTTATTAGGTGAGTAGTTGCGAGGTGTCACCTTACTACATGTGAGCATCCATTAGCTATCTTGGGAAGATACTTTGCTATCTTTAGTCCGATAGATGGTTGCTCCTCATTGGTCGGTGTTGCCACCTCCTCTCTCTTCCTAGTCTATATAAGCATGCTACCTGGCTTGTATTTTGCATCTTTTGCTTTTGCATCCTCTTAATGCTATTTTACTTCTAGCATTTGCATTACTCTCTTGGAGACTAACTCTGTGTTGCTATTTTGATTTCGTATCATTTGCATTCATAGTTTTAATATCTATTCTTTGCACTAGTTTTCTGGGTTATTAATCTTTTCAGATTCTAACATGGTATCAGAGCTATTCTATGTGCAAGAGTAGATTTTAGTTTCCATATTTGAGAGATTCGGGGGGGGCTAATAAATCTTATTGCAGGTTTTTAAAAAACCCAGTATGCTCTTCTCTTGCATCTTCGGATGATCTTGAGAATCAGAAAAGTTTGACGGAAACTTTTTTAATCTCTGGGGTTGCACATGTGTTTTATGAAATCTAGGTGATTGCAGCATTTCTGGTTATACTGGTAGCATTTCCGGCTGTTCCAACGCATCCAGGAGGCTTGAGAAAGTTAGATTTGGCTTTCGTTTCACCGAAATCGGAGATCGTCATACACAGTTGCGGAACCGGGGTTTCAAGCTCAAATCTAACAACCAACTTGCATATTTGGTCCTTTGAATCAATATTGCAGGTTCCAGCATCTGATTCAGCCTTTGCATGTCATTTTCTGGTTGTTGGGGTCATTTTTTGTAGCTAAAGGCATTCCATTTACACTGGAGCAACATCTTCTGTGTATTTGCAAGAAAAACGCCTTCTGGGTTTTGTTCGCAGCACAGAAAAACCATCTGGGTATCTTTCTATTTTTGCATGTAATTTGTATATTTTGCAAAAATATGCTTAGAAAGCTACAACATGACCCCTCTCCGTTGGCAGCTGCAGTTCTGAAGACAGTTTTCAAATGCTCCATTCTTGCTCATACAGACTCCTTTTCCCACGAATTTTTTTTTGATTTTGGCTATTTTTTTGTGCTCTATGCACTAGTGTAGTCGTTTTTTGATTTTGATGCCAAGATTTTTCAGAAATTGCATATTCTCAGTCGTGACATTGCACGGGTCTCGTTTTAGGAACTTCGGAGGATCATAACTTTCACATACGACCTCGTATCGAGGCGATTCTTTTTTTGAAAGTGCATGATTTTTTGAGTAGATTGCAGTGGTGCTATTTATTTCTCTGGATATTATGCCAAAGTTGTATTTTCAGCATATGCTCTTCATGAGGGTTTTGTAATGCATTGAAATCAAGACCACTTAGTATTTATTGCTAGTGGTAGTTGTAAACGCACTAATATAAAGTGCCAAATCATATTTTCTTGGGGGGGGTTCTTTGATTGAGTGAAAAGGGGGGGTTGTCTTGGTTGGGTTCTCTTCTTTTCGACACTTCTTCTCTGCATTTCTTCATCATGGATCAAACAAATCTGCCTATCCTAACTCCATACAATTACTTTGAGTGGAAATCATGCATGACAATTCACTTAAGGAAAGCTGGATTAAATAGGATAACTATGGGACTTGAAACTGAACCTGCTAAAGATGAAGATAAGCCTAAGTGGTTTAACAAATGTGATGAGGCATATGGAACATTGTGTTTGTCTGTTTCTCCTGATTTGCTCTTTCACATTGAGTCTTTGAATACACCAAATGAAATCTGGACAAAGCTAGAAACACTATTTGGCACACAAGATTCAATGAGGGGTCATATGTTGGAAAATGAACTAATTAGTTTAAGTCCAGGCAATTTCAACACAATCCAGAATTTCTTCACCAAATTGAAATCACTAAGGCTGCAGTTAAAACAATGTGGAATTGAAAAGAAAGATGAACAACTGATTCTTAGTATTCTCTCTAAGCTAAGTTTAGAATATTCTATGTTTGTTTCTACTTTCTATGCTACTAAGGGTGCACTTGGTACTCAATTCACCATGCCATCTTTAGATGATTTTGCTGTCAATCTCACTCGGGAACTAGACAAGCTAATCCAGATGGGCACTCTTAAGTCCTCTAAGTCACATGCCTTGGCTGCCAACCAAGGCACAAAAGAACAGAAAGGACAAAGTTGTAACAACAATAGTAAGGATAAGAAACAAAAGAATAGTAAGGAGAAGAAGGATCAGATAACGGTTGCTTCAAAAGCAACTAATGAGACCCAATATTCCAAGGGCGACAAGCCTAAGAAAGAGAGGGTCCAATGTGCCTATTGTAAAAGACCCGGTCATGATGAACATAAATGTCTGAAGAAATAAATTGATCACTTGACACACATTCTTGAGAAGAATAATATCAGTGTTCCTGAGTCTGTCAAACAGAGTTCTAATGAGGGGTCTAATAAGGCAAAAGAAAACAACAAGGGAAAAGGAAAGGGCAAGGCCCTTGTTGCAGTTGCTTCTTCACCATCCACTTGGGTTCTTGATTCGGGTGTTTCGCACCACATGGCTTCATCTAAGGAAGAACTTGCATCCTTGGAGCCGTGTACTATGCCTTCTATTTTGATGGGTGATAACACTCATGTTGAGGTGTGTGGGAGAGGGTCTGTTGATGTGGGGGATGGCACATTCCATGATGTTCTTTGTGTGCCCTCATTATCAACTAATCTCCTATCGGTATATCAGATCACTCACACAGGTTCAGGCAAGCGGGTTGAGTTCACTCCTGATTCAGTGGAGATTCGTGAGTTGCACAGTGATTCTATAGTGGCAGTTGGGAGAGCAGATCATCAGTCACGGCTCTATCTATTTTCTCACTTTGTTCCTGATCCTCCTTCGACTGTTTTGCTCACTCATTCTAATGATGTGAGTAGATTATGGCATGAGCGGTTTGGCCATCTTAACTTCCGCTACTTGCAGCAGCTTAACCAGTAGAACATGGTCACAGGGTTGCCTTCAGTTCAGTTTTCAGGTGGTGTTTGCCAAGGTTGCATTCTTGGTAAGCATCCTAAGGAAAAGTTTGACAAAGGTAAGGCATGGAGAGCTTCACAGATACTGGAGTTAGTTCACAGTGATTTGGCTGGTCCATTTCAGCATCCTTCTTTCAGCAGGGCTAGATATGTCCTCACATTCATTGATGACTTCTCTCGAAATACTTGGGTGTACTTTCTCAAACAGAAGGCAGAGGTATTTGATCATTTTCAAGACTTCAAGACTTTTGTAGAGAAGCAATCTGGGAAAGCCATCAAAGTTTTGCGCACTGACAATGGTGGTGAGTATGTCAACCATCGGTTTGAGAGGTTTTGCACTTCAGAGGGGATTGATTTGCAGCATTCAGTTCCATACAATCCTCAGTAGAACGGTGTTGCAGAACGGAAGAATAGGTCCTTGAAGGAAATGGCGAACTGCATGATTCACTCCAGATCTCTTGCACCATAGTATTGGGCAGAGGCCATTAACTGTGCTTGTTATATCCAGAACCGTGTTCCTCACCAAGCTTTGAAGGGAGTCACTCCTTTTGAAGCTTGGAGCGGTCAGAAACCATCAGTTAAGCACTTTCGAGTTTTTGGTTCTCCTGCATGGGCCCACATTCCTATAGAGAAACACAAGGCCTTGGATCCACAGAGCAGACCTTGCATATTTGTAGGTTATCTTGATGGTGTGAAGGGTTATCGGTTGCTCCACCTTACTACACATGAGTTGTTCATTGAGAGGAGTGTTCAGTTTGAGGAGGGCTCTTCGAGCTCACTTTCTATCACTTCTCCAACTCCTACTTTGACATTGGAGTCACTTGGGATACATGACAGATCTTCTGATGAGTCAGATTCCCCTGAGCAGTCTTCTACCTCCACTTCTGATGCAGAGAGCGATTCAGAGGACTCACCTCCTTCCTCTCCTAGTCATCATTCAGAGGTTGATTCTTCTCCTCCAGATTCTCCATCTTCCGGTCCACTTTGGGCTAGACAGACCTTGCAGTCTACAGGTGATTGGGTTGGGGATCCATCAGACACCAGGCGGACTCGTTCACAGTTCTAGGATGCTCCACATGTCTTCATTGCTACTGCCTTAGATCCACAGTCTTTTCATGAGGCTTCTGGTATTCCTGAGTGGGATAGAGCTATGCAAGAGGAGTATAGTTCCTTGATGAGGAACCACACTTGGGATCTTGTCCCTCTTCCTAAGGGAAGAAAACTTGTTCGATGTAAGTGGATCTATTGGACAAAATTTGCAGCAGATGGGTCGGTTGACAAGTATAAGGCTCGCTTGGTCACCAAAGGATTCTCCCAGGTTCCTGGGATTGACTACTCTGAGACTTTGCGCCAGTTGCCCGAATGAATTCCATCCGACTTGTTCTTGTCATTACTGCAGCTAATCGTTGGGAAGTACACCAGATGGATGTGAAGAGTGCTTTTCTTCACGGTGACCTTCAGGAGGAGATCTACATGGAGCAGCCACAGGGGTTCCTTCAGGATTCTTCACTTGTGTGCCTTCTTCGGAAGTCTCTCTATGGCCTCAAACAAGCTCCTCGGGCCTGGTATGCCAAGATGGATTCCTTCCTTCTATCAGTTGGGTTCACTCGGTGCCATTCTGATCCCAATGTCTACATTCTGCAGCAGGATGATTCACTCCTATTTCTGGTTCTGTATGTTGATGACTTGCTAATCACAGGGAGTTCTTCATCCACCATTGGGGCTGTCAAAACTGCCCTTCATGACAGGTTTTTGATCACTGACTTGGGCTTGTTGCATTACTTTCTCGGGATTGAGATCTACCAGTCTTCTTCTGGGATCACCATCACACAGTCCAAGTATGCTCTAGATTTGCTCTCGAGGTTTCATATGGCTGACTGTAAGCCTGCTCCGACTCCCTTTCTTTCTGGAGTCAAACTTGAGGCTCAGTGTTCTTCTCCACTTGTTGATGGCACTTTGTACTGACAGCTTGTTGGGAGTCTCATTTATCTGACTCATACGAGACCTGACATTTCATATGCTGTAGGCATGGTCTCTCGATTCATGCAGGAGCCTCATGAGCTGCACTGGAAAGCAGCCAAGCGGATCCTTCACTACATTCAGGGTTCTCACAGTCTTGGGATTCACTACGCAGCGGGTATTGAGCTTGACTTGGTGGGCTACACAGATTCTGATTGGGCGGGCAATTCTTAGGATCGCAAGTCTACTTCAGGTTACAGCTTCTCACTTGGTTCAGGTCCTGTTTGTTGGTCGAGCAAGAAGCAATCTGCTATTGCTCTATCTTCTACTGAGGCCGAGTATCGGGGGGCTGTGAATGCCTCTACTGAGGCCATTTGGCTTCAGAATCTTCTCACTGAGTTTGGTATCCAGATCAGACGGCCATCAGTCATATTTTGTGACAACCAGAGTGCCATTCAGATCTCATGGAATCCGGTCCATCATCAGCGAACCAAACACATAGAGGTTCACATGCACTACATTCGGGAGCTCATCCATGGCCACATCATCGACCTTCGCTACTGTCTGACTTCCAAGCAGGTTGCTGATATCTTCACCAAACCCTTCACTGAGAGCAAGTTCCTTCATTTGCGAGCTTTGCTGGGGGTGCGGGATGCTTCATCTTCTGGGGGGGCTTCTTCCTCTCACTCAGAGTCTTGACTCTCTCTACTTTTGGGGGGGTCTCTTCTCTCTCTCTTTGGGGGGAATTTTATGTACATGGGTACCTCATCAGGCTTGATTTGCCGGGACCCATTTCTCCATCCACCTAAGCTTCACTTATGGGGGGGTGTTAGTGTAGGTTTTTATTTCCTAGATGGATTATTTATTTTTCCTATATTCCTAGGTTTTTCCTACACTTCTTCTAATCTCGCTTAGGTTAATAAAGCATGTCTTATTAGGTGAGTAGTTGCGAGGTGTCACCTTCCTACATGTGAGCATCCATTAGCTATCTTGGGAAGATACTTTGCTATCTTTAGTCCAATAGATGGTTGCTCCTCATTGGTTGGTGTTGCCACCTCCTCTCTCTTCCTAGTCTATATAAGCATGCTACCTGGCTTGTATTTTGCATCTTTTGCTTTTGCATCCTCTTAATGCTATTTTGCTTCTAGCATTTGCATTACTCTCTTGGAGACTAACTCTGTGTTGCTATTTTGATTTCGTATCATTTGCATTCATAGTTTTAATATCTATTCTTTGCACTAGTTTTCTGGGTTATTAATCTTTTCAGATTCTAACATTAATATCAAATCATCTTCTATTTTAATAGCCTCTTATTGTGCAATTTTAATATCATTCATTTTACTCCATTTCAACTCAAATTGAACATCAAGATGCAAAGTGGAAATAAAAGTACAAAGCTGAAGTTGCTCACTTGGTTGAATAGAGGCAGGAATCTCTCTGAGAAGTCAGTTGAATCTATCCACAAAATCCCTGATGGGTTCACCTTATTTCTTTCATATGTGGAAAAATTGACATAATAAAGCAGCTTCATCAACAGGGCCTTTATATCTTCCCAAAAAATTCTTCTTTGATAAATTCCAATCAGTAATACATTTTTCTTCCAAATAATAAAACCAATCTGCTGCAGGCCCAACAAGAGATTCAATAAACAACTAAACAAAAACATTTTCCTCACTTAGCCCCACAACTCCACATGCAATAGTGAATTCTAGAATATGGTTCTTTGCATCTTGAGATTCTTCTCCATTAAAATTTCGAAAGTGCTTTCTTGATCTTTCAGTTGATGGTGAATATTGAGCCAAAAAAAAAGGTCCAAAATGATTTCCCTGTGGCTAAGGAGAAACCAATGCCATACTATAGATCTAAAAAGTAAATCAATATGATTCTTTGATGCAATAAAATGCTTCTAAGCACATTCCACTTCATAGAGCTACCAGCCTCCATCCTTGGGGAGGCACCTTCAAATTTCTGGGAAAAGAAGAGCACTGATCTTTAAATTTTAAATCCCCAACGGAATCGCCAAAAATCTGTTGGTTAACAAATTTGTCACTTCAAGTTTATACTCCTTTGCACACACGAATGACAACCTGACCAACCAATTGAGTCACCTGCAATGATAGTTGCAAGTGCTCTCTGCTTGTTTTACAAGGCACAACTAAATTCGACATATATGCAATGAATAAAAATAGGATATGCTTTTCACCAGAAAGCAGAAAAGGCAAACTAACATCTACTCATAACCATGAAAATAGATGTGATTAATTAAACTTGAAATGAAGAGGATGCAGATAAATGACACAAAGTTCCTCTATGCTACACTCACAAATAATACCCAGGAAGAGAAATGAACAATAGATCCCCTTTCAATAGATGAGTTAATTCAAATTCAAAGCTTCAAAAATAAACCCATGCACAACCTAATATAATAGATAAAACATAGAAGAGTAATCACAAAGACTCAAAGTTGATTTGCAATCAAAGAAGACATTAACAAATACACAGATCTGAAATATCTCCTTCATTTCTCCAATCGAAAATGAGAGTTTACAAACTCAACACCCCTTTACAATAAAACTGTGTTGAAAAGAAAACCCAGCTGCTCCCCTATTCCCGAATAGCAGAAAAATATGATCCCTCTACAATGTTTACAAAAATACATATTTATAAAATTTCCCAACAACCTTTCAGTTACCCACAACCGCTTCTTGGAAGGTTAATTGAAAAGAAATTATCTTTTTCCTTCCCGTAAGTGATTTTTGGAAAGACTCCTCATAATTTGTAACTCCACCTTGAGAAAAGTAACTTTTGGAATTCATCCTTAATTTGAAACTGAAAGTTTCCAAATGACAAAAAGAAAGTGTGGACCCCACTAAAATTGGCTTCCAAAGTTTGCATTCATAACAACAAGTTTTAAATTGGGCCTATTTTTTAGAAATTCCTTATGAAGGCCAAAATGAACATCTATAGCCAATGTTCTCTTAGTAGTCTGATCCTTTGCTCTTTTTATTTGAAATTTCTTGCGAATTGTAATAGGAGGAGAATGTATTCAATCACTGCAATTATATTGAACTTGGGATTTGCTACAACGCTTTATAAGCTGACAGGCAACCTCTTCACAATTTCTCCCCGAACAACATAGAAGGAAGAGTGGTTCAATTAGTACCACTAACACTTGCTTTGAAGTTTCTAAAGCCTTTTTCAACAAATCCATACGGTGTATATCTTGCAATCATTCAATTATAGAGACCTCATTCCTTTGAAACATTTTGTCTAATAGTTCACGTCCCTAGTCCATGACTCCACATTTTACATATTTGTCCACAAGAGCATGACAAAAATTTGCCATTATACTTTGATGAATCCCATACCTTGTCGCAGACCTTCCATTTTGGCATAAACCAAGAGGATGCCAGCGGTGGTAATGAAGTCGAGTTTCAAATTTGCTAGCCGCATTTGCTTTAGAGATTCTAAAGTCTTTTCAAAAAAATCATTTTGTTCATATCTTATGATATTTGTATTCATGAGACCACAATTTCTTTGAGGTGCACTTTGTCAAACAGTTTGTGAGCTTTGTCTCTGTTTTCACACTTTGCATGTGTCTATTAGAGCATTACAAACTATAATGTTTGGCAAAATGTAACATACACCCCTGGTATAGGTTTTTTCTCTGTATTATTTTTTGGTTTTTTGATGTTTTGTTGTTTAGGGTTTTATAGCATGTCTTTTGCATATGTGTTTTTGCATGAAATACATATAATATGAAGCATATAAATCAAACCCAGAAAAACTAAACTAGATATCAACAAAATAATAACTACCCAGATAGAGATGGGCCAAAATTTGAAGATTTATAACATACCCATATGGAGATTTACAACTTCATCTGGATGCTATTGCTGGACCAGCAATACAGGGAATAGAATTCATTGAAAATTCAAATACAATGCAAGAGAACTCCATTGAGAATGTTGCCGATGTTTCTATGACCCTAGTCACCCAAGTTGGAGTAGAATAAAGCCACAAACGAGAGTGAAAACTATGAACAAAAGACCCACGTCCCCAATCAGCCTATACAGCCTTGCTATAGGAGATTTGTTGTTTTAAAATCCTTCAAAACAACTTACAAACTCTTCAAGAATGTTTGAATATATCTGTAATAAGAAGGCGACCCTACTATGATAGTAATCTCTCATGAAAACCAAGCAAAAACTCTCTAAATCAATTCTACAGATGGTACGGCTACACCAGCAAAGCTACGACCTAGAAATAAGAGTGATTTCAGTCACTACAACCTCCAAAACTACACAATCTGCCCTTAGAACAATCTGTCTTTCTTTGTTGCCTCAGAACTCTTGAATATCTTCATTCATGTCCAAATCTTCACCAAAATGGATCAATCTATAGCACAACTGAAGCCTCTGGATGAAGCCTCCAAGAATCCTCTCCTAATGCGATCTCTCATGCATGAAGAAAGGGACTTATGCAGGGGTTTTCATCCCAGCAAAGCCAATCAAACTCTAGAGCCAAGCTCTCAAACCCTCACAGGCAAATCTCAATAAGAGAGAAATTATCATAAACCAAGCATGAATGAAAAGAGGCTCTTCTCTCCCTTTTATTAACTTTTCAAGCACAATGCCCAAGAAGAGGGGGTTATTTAATTTATTATTTTATTCACTTCATCCCGTTATGTCTCCCATGAGCACCCAACTCCTAGGGGGGTCAGTTTTAAGTTACAACTTATTTTTTAAAGTGACGTTTATATTATTTACTTCACTTAACCTTTATAAAGTACCATTAAATAAATATAACCTCAGACTTTAAAATAAATGTCAAGAGGGAGTTGGAATACCTTGATCTATAGCTTGCCAAAAAGGTCTCGATGAGAAGAATATAATCCAACTTTATAACTCTTGATTCGGCACCGAACCTGAACTTACTAAAAATAGTAAGTATGCCACAAAGCACCTGAACTGCCATTGACAACTGCCAACAATTACCCATCCAAGGCTCAACCACAATGGTTCCCTAACCAAATTATTAGTCTATGGGAACAAATAATAGACTAACTCCTCAACTGTCTAATTGGGCTAAAAAGGGGACATTACAGTCCGCCCTCCCCAAGATTGCTTGTCCTCGAGCAATGTTGATAAAATCTCTAATCAACAGACTGATCCCAACTAGAATCAAGAATGATCCCAAGGTCCCATGTCAATCTCAAGAAAGAACCACCATGCTGACACTGCGTCATTCTAATCATCACTGTAAATTCACCATGCCAAAACTGCACTATCCTCTCCTGGAAACCCCAAAAGTGACCAATGTCTGAACCCACATTGAAAACCCTAGAAAGGTTGAGACCTATACCATGAAACAACTCATGTTGAGGCATCCCAGTAAAGTCCATGACTGCCATCCCTGTATCAAGCATGATCTTGGGCAACAGGAAGATTAGTCTACTCAACCCAAAAATAAAACTCTCCCCAAAAAGAAGTAGACCAATCATTGTCGCAATTCTGAAATATGCTAACTAGGGAATGCTTCTACTATCATCAGCTGTACTCATATCATTGACACTTAATCTCCAAGTGTCAAGAAAAATTCAGGGTCGAAGCAATAAATAGAGGAACTAAGTCCAAAATAACTCCCATAACCATCTACCCTAAAGCATGCCAAATCTCGAAACCAAACTTCTCACAAAAGAATAGCACCATTAGCAATGTGGAAATATAAGGGCAGCGATAACCATTTTGAAATCCTACTGAAAACATAGGAGAGATGAGTATGAAAGTAGCTATAGAGTCATCTCCTATGATCAAACCATTTCTATCAATCAACTCTACCCACCATATACTCCATTGTTGATCTGAAAAGACAAACCAACACAGTTGTGGGTCAAGAGCTGAAGTCATTTGTAGACTCAATGGAAAGTGGACAGTGGTACCAATTCTAAAGTTTTGCTCTCCACCCTAGTTTTGAATCAACATCACATCCTTGGTAACTGTACCTGGATCCCAAATCACCCTGTCATCACATTAGACAAACACGAAGGGTTGGAAGCATCCCAAGGTGCTGATAACACAAAACCAATCTCCAACTCCTATAGATCTTCTATGGATGTGAAGAATACCCAACATAGGTGCAAGAAAGTGTATAACAACTTCTTCCAAGTTGCTGATATAGGACAAAACTACAACCTCATGACTGAAAATCAGTCCTATGTGGATGCACCTAACACAACCAAGGCCATAGGATGATAGAGTGTCAACCCTATGCCATTCTCCAAAGGTGAGGAGATGATGCAAATCTCTTCCAAACCCCCAAACAACTGTTGTCCTCCAAAAGTTATGCAAGAAATCCCTATTCCAAAAAGTAGAACAACCATCTCCTCTCAATGTAGGGAGTTGATTCTCACGAACTAGGGTTGGAACACCAATGCAAACATGCTCACCTCTGGACTCAAAAGCTAGTTGCCACCTAGAAGTATGCCCGTCAAAAGAAAAAGTCTTCATGGTATGCATCACAAATCTATGAAATAAAGCAGCTATGTGCTCCACCAAAGAGACATCAATATGATGAACATCATCACAAGCAAACTCCTCATGAAGTGAACAATCAAGGAACTCAGAGTCATACCTTGAACCTAGCTGCCCCACTCACTTAGCCACCATCCAAGACTCTTCCCCCATATGCCATGTTGAACTAGCTTGGTTTTCTTGGGTCTTGGACACACCAATAAGACTTCATATTTATTACCAATATGGAAGTCAACAATAGAAGATGTCTTCCCAACCTCATACTAATGTGTAAGGGCTGCCAACATATGATCATGCAGAACAAAAGACTATTGTTCTGGATCATAAAACCAAAATTGTTGTCATACCTTTTTATAGTGCCTTCGTCCTTCTCAAACCTCTTCTTCATTATTGTTGCATAATCCCCATCCAAGGCTGATCCAACATAATCCTCTCCATGAAAAGCACATCCCTCAAGACTGATGGCTGACATGTCATGATGAGGTGAAGATAATGGATTGTTGTTGCAATTCAAAAAATCAAACCTAACCTTGTGCCTTTGGAAGATGTCTTCATAGCTCCTAGTCTCCTCTTCACTCATGATTGAATGATCACCCACTAGGGCTGGTCCCAAGCATGTCTCCCATGGAATATCAAGTGTGTTATGTGTCTCAAACTCTGTCCCATAGCTACAATCTATGTCTCCATGTGTACCATCAATTCCTTCATCCATGTATCCATTCTTTGCATTGGCATGTTGTCCCTTGCATGTGGCTGTCATAGAAGACTGGCCCTCTACTGTGTATGACAAAGAGTGTGCCCTCTCCCAACAAGGCTCATCCATCTCATCTTCCTTTCTTCTCAAGGTTTTCAAGTATGTCTTACCAAGTGTGAGAAGATGATCTCTATCTGCAAGCAAGTGGAGGTAGTTGGACTTCACTACCACTAAGGCCTACTTGAGCTCATGTAGGTTGGCAATATATAGGTCTTCTTCAAGGTCTTCATGCTTCCCTAAAGCCTTCAAACACATGCCTGCCATCATCTTATGAACATGATCAAAGAGAGTTAGAGCTACTACAATCATACCTTCATTTACCTATAGTTGACCCTTCAACGGATGTTACTTATGAGACACAACATCTCCATGTGAAATTTCTGATTTTCTATCATGACCATGCTGCTCCAAATCAACTCCCTCCATGGCATCATTATACTCACATGTGAAAACTAAGTCATCATTATGCTCGGGCAAGGGGTCTCCATCAAAGCAACGATTAGAGTCTTCTACATTATGGTCTTCCATAATGGGTGAAACAACTATGACCTCCTTATCCTCCAAGGGATCATTCAACTCTTGCCAATCCAAATCAACCAAGTAACAACATCCCTTTGTTCAACACATGGCAACATTTCTAAACCATCCTCAAATGTATGAACAATATCTATTTCACAAACATCCAAGCCAATACTATGTAAAGATGATGGAGCAATACTTGGAATTTCCAAAGAACCCATACCTTGATTTGACCTTGTCAGTTTGGCAATTTCTGTGCTAGCATGTCCTTCCTTTGTGTGATCATTATGAAGCCTTAGGTATTCATCCTTTGCAAGGTGTGATACTTCTTCGCTCAAACCCTCATAGTGACTTGTGTGATGCCAATTATCGACAAGTAAACCTTCCTCTTTCATGGCTGCATCTTCTTCAATCTCATCTCCATAGGGTTTAAGTGCATCGTTGACTTTGTCTCTCTTATACATAGACTGATCTATGTTCTCCTCGTGATTATTTGTAAGCTGCAAATCTTCTTCCTTTTCTACCTTTTCTTCCACTGACACTTCAATTTTGTAACCTTCTTTGAATTTTTCATCCTTTTTCTTGTCATCATTATCCCTGTATCTATATTTATCTCCATTGTTCGTGTCTCCATGGTTTTTGTCATTGTTTTTGTTGTTATCGATACTAGGATTCCTAAGAAAATAATTGGTCACCATCTGTATCAATTTATTATTATTTTGTTGTATCTCTCTCTGTCTCCTATCCCAATTATTCAACATCTCTTCCCATTTCCTATACCAATTATTCAGCATTTCCTAGATACTACACTCTTCTTGGCCTTTATCACCCATTTCCTCTATCACTACTGTATCTATACCTACAAAAGGATCAATATGGAGAACATGCATGTCTTACTATGATCTATTTCGTCAGAGACAATACTGAGATGTACCTGGCTGCATGTATCATTTCATCATCATCATGTCTAAGTCTACCTCACAGGATGGCAAGATCTTCTGCTCTGATACCACTGTAACATACACCCTTGGTATATGTTTTTTGCTCTGTATTATTTTTTGGTTTTTTTATTTTTTGTTGTTTAGGGTTTTATAGCATGTCTTTTGCATATGTGTTTTTGCATGAAATACATATAATATGAAGCATATAAATCAAACCCAGAAAACCTAAACTGGATATCAACAAAATAATAACTACCCAGATAGAGATGGGCCAAAATATGAAGATTTATAACATACCCATGTGGAGATTTACAACTTTATCTGGATGTTGTTGTCAGACCAACAATACAAGCAATAGAATTCATTAAAAATTCAAATACAATGCAAGAGAACTCCACTGAGAATGTTGTAGATGTTTCTATGACCCTAGTCACCCAAGTTGGAGTAGAATAAAGCCACAAATGGGAGTGCAAACTATGAACAAAAGACCCACATCCCTAATCAACCTATACGACCTTGCTGTAGGAGATTTGCTATTGTAAATCCTTCAAAACAGCTTACAAACTCCTCAAGAATGTCTGAATATATTTGCAGTAAGAAGGCGACCCTGCTGTGATAGTAATCCCTCACGAAAACCAAGAAAAAACTCTCTAATTCAATTCTGTAGATGGTACGGCTGCACCAGTAGAGGTATGACCCAGAAATAAGAGTGATTTCAGTCACTAAAACTTCCAAAACTACACATTCTACCCTTAGAACAATCTGTCTTTCATTGGTGCCTCAGAACTCTTTTGAGAATATATTCATTCATGTCCAAATCTTCACCAAAATGGATCAATCTGTAGCACAATTGAACCCTTTGGATGAAGCCTCCAAGAATCCTGTCCTGATGCAATCTCTCATGCACGAAGAAAGGGACTTATGCAGGGGTTTTCTTCCCAGCAAAGCCAATCAAACTCTAGAGCCAAGCTCTCAAACCCTCATGGGCAAATCTCAATAATAGAGAAATTATCATAAACCAAGCATGAATGAAAAGAGGCTCTTCTCTCCCTTTTATAAACTTTTCAAGCCCAACACCCAACGAGAGGGGGTTATTTAATTTATTATTTTATTTACTTCATCCCCTTATGTCTCCCATGAGTGTCCAACTCATAGGGGGGTCACTTTTAAGTTACAACTTATTTTATAAAGTGACGTTTATATTATTTACTTCACTTAACATTTATAAAGTCCTGATGAATAAATATAACCTCAAACTTTAAAATAAATGTCAAGATGAAGTCAGAATGCCTTGATCTATAGCTCACCGAAAAGGTCTCGACGAGATGAATATAATCTAACTTTGAAACTCCTGATCTAGCACTAAACCCAAACTTACTAAAAATAGTAAGTATGCCACAAAGCACCCAAACTGCCACTGATAACCACCAACTGGATCCAAACCACATCTATACCTTTGAATTTCCCATCCAAGGCCCAACCACAATGGTTCCCTAACCAAATTGTCAGTCTATGGGAACAAATAATAGACTAGCTCCTCAACTGTCTAAATGGGCTAAAAAGGGGACATTACACAAAAATTGCCATTCCCAAACCAATTGTGTTCCTTGGGAGTATTTTGTCAACTGGTTCATGTGCTTTGAATCGTGCCTCCACATTTTGCTTGAAAACTCGCTGCTTAGCAAAGCATCTCTAGCAATGTCAAAACAATCAACCCGATCTTCTACAAACCCATAATAAGATTCAAGCATCAGTATGAGAGTCACACTCAATTTAAATTGTGTCTTTCCTCTAACATGATCCTCCTCTGCCAATCAAATTTTCATAGTAACCTCCATAGGGTGGCTCTATATTGACACTGTCATTGATTGCATAATCTTTAGTCTTAACCTCTGAAATTCTCATATCAATAAAACCATCAATATCTTAAAAGATTTCTGCCAATAAGGAATGCAGCATGATTCATGTATGCCCGTAGTAAAACATGGGAGTAACAAAACCATGGAGGTCATCTGGATTCACCATATAGGAAAGTGATTCAAATCGGCAAACATGGCTTCTTTCATACATTTCATTGTTCCTCCAAATGATGTTTGAAATATGCTGATATCTAACTTCCCAAAAGTCTGCACAAGTCTGGTAATGCAAAATGAGACCCAATCCATCCATTTTTTGTATTGTCTTCATCCTTCATAACTAGCAAAAATAAGAGTTCTGAAACCCTAACCATCCCCGATGAGGCACGAATTGGTTTATCGGCACATTTAAAACAATAGAACCCTTTTTTGATTTGAAATGCCCAATTGTTGGGAAGTTGGAGAAATTAAGAAATTCACAACCATGTAAGTTGGGAGTATTTGGAGTTCTCAAACCTTTGAAACCCCGAACAATGAAGAGAGTCAGGGAGTTGGGGATTATGTAAACCTTTGAACCATCGTTCGGGTGTATATTAAGTTCTGGAACCAAGCAAATGCTCGACAATAAGGGAGTGATTACTAATAAATTTTCAAGAGCTGATGGGACCCACCTCAAGACTTTAACTTTTTGGAGCCGATGGAAACATATGACTTGAATGAAATTATTTATTTTGAAATATTAGCTTTACAATAATGCCTTTAGCTGACCTTTGAAAACATTAAACTCTACAATGCTCCAATAAAATTTAACTTCGTGGAGATTCAAAGTTGAAACCTCATAACTGTGTTTTGGGATGAAAACTAAAAACTCCATATCTTTGTCATAATAGCCCCATTTTGCATGAAATTTGGATAACAAAAGGATTGGGTTCTTTTGAGAAAAATGCATAAATCTTTTAAGCTCCAGCAACCAAAAGATTGAAATTTGACCTTATTTGTGAATCACAGCCAGAAAAATGTGAAGCTTAAAATCTTGCAGACGATAAAGCATTTTGGCATGAAAGCTAGCCAGATTGGGTGGAATTAGGTTAGGATCACGTCCATAAGAGGATTTTGCACAAGCTCTCATAGATTTTGAAAATTAATTGCTTTCATGATTTGGCAGGCTTAAGGGTGTATGTGAGGCACTGAAAATTTAAAATTTCCCCGGTTTAAATTTTTGGGCAACACAATATAACTTCAAAATTTAAAACACTACTCTACTGTATAATGACATCCACTATCTTCCTACATGTCACATTATCATCTTACTTATATTGCACTCCACATCATACTCCTATTTCCTCACTCTGCCTCTCAGACCTCATTCCTCTCCTTTCCTCACTGTAGAAATCACTCTTGATCCTCCTACTTCATCTTGTCTTCTTTTCCTAGATTTCAAACAGTTGCAACCAAGTTTATATAGAATCATCAAGTTTTCCAAATGATCTACGTCAGCGTAAAGATGGCACAAAGCCCAATACCACATGAAACATGTCATCGACCAAAAATAACAAACTTCCAAATTTAAATGGTAAAATGATGGAGAACCTCCATGTAGTACACCATACGAATCCCTAATGGTTTATTAAATTTCCTCAAATATTCCTCTATTCATACAAATCTCAAATAACTTGTCACAAATGGAAATAATGACAACTGTGCTCAATTATCAACATGTAGATGCCCTCAAACCAACTTGCAGCCTTTCACTCATCTAATTCTTCTCAAACATTAACACTAGACTATTCAACCACAAAAAAAAACTAATCTCAAAACTGTAACAACCAATTCTAAATTGTGATGAAATGTGCTAACCTTCTGTATCACAGACTGGTAACCACAAACTAATAGAGAACAAACAATTAAAATAGACCACAAAATCTACTTTTCCAAAATGACTCAAGATTTCCATGATGCCCAAGAATTATCTTGAATTATACACTTGAGGTTAATAAAAAAATGAGTCCCTCATTTTCTAGGATAGTTTGCCCTTGCTTAAAGATTCCAACATTTCACTTCCTCAACATGTTCTTTCCACCTCCTTAGGTCTACCTCAAGTGATCCACCCTGAGCACTACTTTCTCCTTCATCTTTGACCATCATGTCTAGCTTTCTATTATGTGTCATGGTACTCTACTCCACCAATCATCCTCCACATTACATCTTCCTAACTTGTGGTCACACACAATCGTCTATTTCTTTCCATCAACTAGACCCTCACATCTGTCAAACCCTTTCTCGACTACTACATACCCTTCTATTATTTTTTTCACTATTGCATGCTCCTTGGCACAACTCCTCATCACCATACTCATATGTTCTGTCCTCTGGACAACTTCCTTTTGGTGACCTCTACTCACATTATGTTCTTTGTGATACCTCTTTTGCATTTGAGGTGCTATCAAATGCTCTAGAAATGCTGCACATTTTTAGGATCAATGCATATTATTCCTCCCCAACACATACTCAAGTGTTGTTGTAAAATTGTCCCCTACTTTCCCTCAATGGCATCAACTTGTGTCTCTAACCATCCTTTATTGAGAAAGTGTGTGTGACTCTAGCTCAACACTTTTACTTATTTAATTTTTCACTTAATGTAACTTCACACTATAGAAAATGAAATGATGGAAATATACAGCCATAAATACAATTTCTACATAACCCTATGATAGATATTTATGCAAAAAAAGTATTCAGAAATCCACATGCTAAAATGTAAACAAACATACCATCAAGGTGACACAAGACATACCCTAGGAAAACCCTCCATGAGGGAAAAACCCAGCCTCCTAAAGCATCCACACCTATTGCATTATTTCATGAACAAAGATTACAATACATAGCCTCCATGAATACTTCTGAATCATCAAGCTCCCTAATTTGCACTCCATGTGGACAAGCAAATAAGAATCATGTAACCACACATCCCAATCCATGCTTCCTCTCGTCACATATGCAACTAACCAACCTTAACAACTACTCATGTGCTTGCTTTTATAGAGATAAGCTCCCACAATTACAAGATGTAGTATGGTAAAGCCGTGTATCCCAAAACCATGAGTATACAAAACTATTGACCCTCACATCTAATTATTGGTACTAACTTTCCCAATATTAAATAATTTCTCAAATAAATAATTAATTATTCTATACATCTCACACACATAAAATAACTAGCACCAAAATAAATATTTATTTTACATAATTAAATTGATTTATTTTTATGCAAGGTGTACAAAGAAAAAGAAAAAGAAAAACATAGTTTGTTTACTAGATGTGGTAGACTTTTCTTCTTGAGTATAATGCCACCATGCATAGTTAATAGATTTCTAGACTACATTACTCTAAGTAAAAGATTTTTTTCACTTAATGAAATGTCACAACATTAAAAATAGATATGTATCTCTTTTAAAATAATTATTTCAACAACATAAAAATATAGTTGCATTTTCATCAAAAAAATATAGTTGCATTTTCATCAAAAAAATTGTTATACTTTTCTTAAAACTCAAAAGTAATTTACAATTAAAGAGAAGCTCAATTCATTTTCTTCCATTAAAAACTTTGTTTTCCTTTGGATATTAAAAGTTTATAATTTGTTACATAAGCAAAAAAAAATTAAATTAAAAAATATAGTTCCAAATAATATTAATAAAATATTTTGTTGAAAAGAACTGTTTTGAAAAGTCCACTCTTTTAATATTCATAAAGGAATGACTATCCATACATTTATTCCATTCCTTCTATCCACATAATATTAATAAAACACTAATTGTGCCTTCTACAGTCAGCGCAGAGCACTCATTTTCTAAAAAAAAAAAAAAAGAAAATCAAAAACCTTGAAGAAAAAAGGTGGAGAAAAAAAAAAATTGAAGAAATCACATAAACTACGAAAACTTTAAAAAATATGGAAAATAAAAAAAAATAAAAAATTAAAAAAAGTTGGAAACCCTCGAAACAAGTTAAAAAAAGTATAGCAAAAAAGAAGATTTTCTCAAAATGTTGTAGATATATTTTTTTAAATATAAATATATATACATACATATTTATTTATTCCTAAATGTTTTGAAGTCACACATTAAATAATGACATAACTAAATGCTTTGAGGACGTCCACTCCTTTATTTATTCCTCTCCCCATTCTATTCTAATCTGTACTACTCTATTGCTTTATGTGTTGTTTCCAGTTGCCCTTGTTCTCTCTACCATGGCTCCTCTTTTGTTCTTCCCTTTCATGTTTTCCATCTTTTTAATGTCTGCTCTTCCTCACTCTCTCAACAATCTCTCTCATCAACAACAACGACAATTGCTGTTGCGATTCAAAGATGACATTTCCAACAACAGCAGCACTTCTCTGGCCGACTGGACTCCCCTTCGACCCCTCTGTAATTGGTCTGCCATTACCTGCGATCCCTCTTCGCACTCCGTCATCGCCTTAAACTTATCCTACATGACTCTAAACGGCATCATCTCTCCCCTCATAGGAAATCTCTCCTCTCTTCGATCCCTCGATCTCTCCAACAATGCCCTCACTGCTCACATTCCGCCTCAACTCGGCCAACTTCCCCGTCTACAGAAACTCTGGCTGCACGCGAATCAATTACAAGGAACAATTCCCCCCGTTCTCTCCGCTTGCCGCAGTTTGTATGACCTGAGACTCTCTTATAACCAACTGCATGGTAGCATTCCGCCCGACCTGAGTCTCCTCGCAAGTTTGAAGATCCTTTATTTGGGAGGGAACAATCTCACCGGTACCATTCCCCCGTCTTTCAAAAATCTGTCCGCCTTAGTGGAATTGGATTTGCCAGAAAATGATCTCACAGGAACCATTCCTCCTGAATTGGGAGCCATGGCTCAATTGCAAAGACTCTCGCTGTACCGCAATCAATTACAAGGAACAATTCGCCCCTCTCTCTCCGCTTGCCGCAGTTTGTATTACCTGTTACTCTCTTTTAACCAACTTCATGGCAGCATTCCTCCTGAGCTGGGTTGACTCACAAGTTTGAAGATACTTTATTTGGGACCAAACAATCTCACCAGTACCATTCCCCCTGAATTGGGAATGCTCACTCACTTGCAATACCTCACTTTATGGGGAAATCAGCTTAGTGCAAACATACCAAACTCCCTTGGAAATTGTTCCAGTCTCACAGTGCTTGATTTAGATACAAACCACCTCAGTGGGACGGTTCCAATGGAGCTGGGTAAGTTGAACCTCCTCAACAGGCTTAATCTAGCCTCCAATCAACTTGTTAGTAACACATGGGCTTTGCTAACTGCTCTCACAAATTGCTCCCACTTAGAAGGAGTGTCGGTGGCAGATAATTATTTCACTGGTATATTGCCTCCATCCATAGGCCAACTGTCTTCCAATCTCTCTATCTTGCATTTATCAGGCAACATGATAAGCGGAAGCATACCACAACAGATTACCAATCTGACAAACTTAACCTGGTTAGATTTAGGCAATAATCTTTTCAGCGGCAATATTCCATCTGGAATTAAAAGATTCCGTAAGCTGGAAAGATTGCGTTTGGGATGGAATAAATTAGAAGGAAGCATTCCAAGTGAGATAGGTCAAATGCAACATCTCGGACTCTTAAGTCTTAGTCACAACCAGTTATCTGGAAAAATACCAAATTCTCTTGGAAGCCTTCAAGAGCTAAGGCGTCTTCATCTTCACCACAACAAGTTATCAGAAGAGATCCCTGTTAGTTTAGAGGGATGTCAGAAGTTGGAGCTCCTTGACTTGTCTTACAATAAATTAGGGGGAAGGATACCTCGTGAAGTCATGGTCAGCCTAAAAAACCTGCAATTCTACCTGAATCTTTCATGGAATTCTCTGCAAGGGTCCTTGCCACACGAGATCAGTAAAATAGTAATGGCTCAAGCCATAGACATCTCAAGAAATCGACTTACTGGGGTGATTCCAAATTCTCTAGGAGACTGCACATTATTAGAGCATCTCAATCTGTCCCACAATGCCTTCGAAGGTCCAATACCAGATTCACTCTCCAAATTACAAAATCTCCAAGAAATGGATCTTTCTGCCAATTTTTTATCAGGTTTGATGCCAATGTCCCTTGAAAGACTAAAAGTACTTAACTACATGAATGTTTCTTTCAATAATTTGTCAGGGCAGATTCCAGAAGGAGGGTTGTTTCGAAATAGAACTGTTGTAATATTGCTTATGGGAAACCTTGGCTTATGTGGCCCAACAAATTATTCATTGCCTCCATGCCCATATCAGACCCAAGAAAAACATTCACTGCTCAAAAAAGTTGTCTTATCAGTTGTTGGAACCATTGCATTTATTTTATGCTCCTTCATTGCAGGAATGCTATGGAGGCATAAACATTCAAGACAACTATTCCCTCCCTCAAACTTTTTTTTCCAAAGGCTCGGCTATCCAAAATTTTCTTATGAAGATCTTGTCATTGCAACAGCTGGATTTGATGAGTCAAACTTGCTTGGAGTGGGTAATTTTGGATCAGTCTACAGAGGCATTTTGAGGGATGGTAAGATAGTTGCCATCAAGTCTCTTAATTTGCAGACTGAAGAAGCCCATAAGAGCTTTAAGACAGAGTGCAAAGTGTTAGGTAGGGTTCGGCACCGTAACCTCATAAGAATCATAAGTGCATTTTTCTACCCTAGCTTCAAAGGTTTGGTTCTTCAATTTGCATCTAATGGGAGCTTGGAAAAACATTTGCACCCTCACAGAGATGATCAGGACTTTTGTAGATTAGGATTGAATAAGTGTTTGAGCATAGCTATAGATGTAGCCCATGGCATGGAATATTTACATCATGATTGTCCTTTGCAAATTGTGCACTGTGATTTAAAACCTAGCAACGTGCTCCTGGATGCCAACATGACAGCTCTTGTGACTGATTTTGGTATATCCCGTTTAATCAATACTCCAAACTCCATAGATTCACTGAGTACAACAACATTTGCACTCAAAGGATCTATTGGCTATATTGCTCCAGGTAATTTTTTGAGTTTTCTTTGTATTGGTAATTTGGCATTATCATTTCCTTTAATACTTTATAAGAATTTCATGAATAAAACTGATTGCAGAGTATGGATTGGGCGGGATTGCTTCTATAAAGGGAGATGTTTATAGTTATGGAATTTTGATATTAGAGATGGTTACAAGGAAGAGGCCAAGTGATGACCTGTTTGTGGGAAATATGAACCTGCAACAGTGGGTTAGGTCAGCTTTTCCAAACAGACTGGCAGATATTGTAGATAGTGGACTATTGAGAGATGAGAATGAAAACATGGAAGACAATAGATGTCTTCTTTCTTTCATTCATGTTGGCTTACTTTGTACCAATGAATCACCAAGAGAACGACCTTCCATGAGAGATGTAGCCAAGGTCTTGGAGAGCCTCAAAACATCATTCATGGGAGGTGGACCTGCTTCCAATTTAACATCTACCATATCAGACCTCCTGCACAATACCAATCCCACAGACACATTGGTAACTGACAGCCAAAGTTCTACATTTTAGATGTGTATAAATTCCATTAAGAAGTTTTAGTCCTTTATGTTTACTAGTTTCAAGTTTGTGTTCAATCACAGGCTAGCCTTCTTTCATGTAAAATCCTCCTTAGGTTAAATTCTAGTTCTTTGAGCTTGTAAGCTATTCCAATTCATGTGTATGCATTATACTAGCTGGAGAACGCATAATGTTGTCTATATCTACTTATTGAAATACTGCAAAACATGTAACATATTGTCTTATTTATAGCACTTTCTCTTCATAATATGTGGGAGTTCAAGAATTTTTTTCCTTTCCTTCCTTGATATTAATTTTTCTCCAAGCTCGAAAACATGAGATCAATCTGGATGCCATCAGGGGTGGTATATTCATGTCCAGAGAGGATAAAGCATGAATAAGAATTCAAAGATCATCCATTTTTCAAGTTCTGTGAATAATTTGGAACGGTTAAATAAACGAAGGATCATGAAGCTGCTTGCAAAATTCTTTTGAATTTTAGACCTATAATTAGATAGTAGTATAATTGCATATACCTTTTAATTATAGGCTAGTCTTCTTTCATGTAAAATCCTCCTTAGGTTAAATTCTAGTTCTTTGAGCTTGTAAGCTATTCCAATTCATGTGTATGCATTATACCAGCTGGACAACGTATAATGTTGTCTATATCTACTTATTGAAATACTGCAAAACATGTAACATATTGTCTTATTTATAGCACTTTCTCTTCATAATATGTGGGAGTTCAAGAAATTTTTTCCTTTCCTTCCTTGATATTAATTTTTCTCCAAGCTCAAAAACATGAGATCAATCTGGATGCCATCAGGGGTGGTATATTCATGTCCAGAGAGGATAAAGCATGAATAAGAATTCAAAGATCATCCATTTTTCAAGTTCTCTGAATAATTTGGAACGGTTAAATAAACGAAGGATCATGGAGCTGCTTGCAAAATTCTTTTGAATTTTAGACCTATAATTAGATAGTAGTATAATTGCATATACCTTTTAATTGAGCATTAGAAATCTAACAAGATATGGCTTACATTACATCAATTGCATCAAAGTTCTGTAGCTACTACGAGCTTGCAAATATTAGCCTTTCCTAAATATTAGCCTTTGAACCTTCTATAGCAGTATTGAAGAGCTGTCTTGATTGCAATGTAACAAAAATCTCCATGTTACTATGCAAAACTCTTGTAATGAGGATAGTTTGGCATTATAAAGAGGATAATTTAAGATTTCCGAAGTCATTCAGAGAGTTCAGTTCTCTCTAGCTACTTGGTGGGAAAGACTATCATGTAACATTTTGGCTTTGAGATAAAGGTTGTAATTTTCTATAATGGATTAGAAGTTTTGAGGAATTGCATCCAATCTTAGTGAGAACAGATTTGTTAAATAGGCTATCAGGCCCTGTGTAAGATTGTGGATTTTGTATACATCTCATTGTTTGAATATTTTCACCTAGAAAGTTAATACGGCAATGATGTCCTGTAACATATCATCCCAGCCCCAATGGATATGTATAAGTAGGCAAAATTTCCTTTAAATTGTGATTTAAGATTTGTCGATATCTGCAGCTATCTCTTGATTAACAGTTTATATGTTCAGCCACAGTCTAATTTAATGCACAGGATGCCGATAGTGTATATATTTAGGGGAAGAGTATTAAGGCAGGGCCAAAAGTCTTGGCTAGATTAGACAGCCTAATTTAATGCGCAGTGGACTTCCTCAAATTTCCTCTCATTGCTACTGATTAGATTTAGCAGTTTCTTTGAAACATGATTCCATGGAATATTTCATCAGCTAAGGGACATTTTTTTATAATTACAATATGACCCTGCCAGACATTATAACTTCTGCTACATATTAATATGTCCAAGAAAAGTGCCAGCTTACATATCGACCAGCAATTGAAAATTCAGAGACAGGATTATCTCTGTACCTTAAGAATATTGGCCTCTGGAAGCAAATGGGAAATAGATTGAATGATAGGATCCTTGTCTCCCAACATCAAAATATTGTCACTGGCCTTCCCAGAATATTGTGGTGAATTTAACGTTTAATCCCCAGTATTGAATTGTCTTTTTAAGGCACTGCAAATCAGTCAGGATAGCTTAGAAACGGGAAACAGAAACGGTGGTAACGGGAAACAGAAAATGTGAATCCTTGGTTAAGAAAAGGTACCGATTTATTTAAATCTCTAAGAAGTTTTTAAAAATCAAATAACTTACCAAAATGTCAAACCTTAACAAAAGGAAAATATAAAAAATAGAAATACATTCTTTGGTAATGGACAAAAACGTAATGCAAGTGTAGAAACTACCATTCATGACGGAAATGGTGTTTTGCCCATTAAAATGAGAAACAAAGCCTGAGAAACAAAGCCTAAGTGTTGCATTTCTGGTAACACAATTTTAAATTATAATAAAATATGTGATATGATTTTGGAATTCAGATGCCTAGTTTAGATTTATAATCTTATGTCCACCCATATTTCATGACTAGAGTTTAAAAGAATCCATCTTTCTTCATTTGGCACTCATTCATATAGGTAAAACATCATTAAGTGCTCATAGATATAAAGCACAAGATTAGCTGGAACCTCATCCATCCTATTAATATTTTAATTCAAACATTAATTTAAATAGACTTGAAATATGGAAGAAACTCTATAGTCAATTTATAGAAGGGTTACAAGAAGATAGAAGGGTTCATATTCCATAGCAGCTTGACTTTCTTGTTAATGGGTCAAATGACACACATAGGACTCCCCAACTCAGTAAATGAAAACCA
Source organism: Cunninghamia lanceolata (assembly GCA_027924645.1). Lineage (NCBI taxonomy): Eukaryota > Viridiplantae > Streptophyta > Pinopsida > Cupressales > Cupressaceae > Cunninghamia > Cunninghamia lanceolata. The sequence continues at coordinate 10,482,486 of BSBN01000241.1, read as the reverse complement.
ACTCCTCTTTTGAAAGGAGACAAAAGAGTCTCCCCAAGCTATCAAGATCAGTGTGTCTAGGCTATGCTCGTATAGCTTCAAAGGCTTGATGTCTAGCTATTTAATAAGGAGCCTATGGTGAAGGATGATTGTTTAATGCTTTAGAGTTGGTTGCACACAAAATTGATTGTTTTCTATTTACAAGACATAGCTACACAGATACAAATTAATGTCTTGGATCTTGACTACATATCTTATCATAGAAAATACATTCTCTAACAACAAGATATGCAATGGACGTCTAAGAAAACTAACCAAAATCCTTAACTATCCCTAATCTAGCTAATCTAGTTACCAGAAAGAAAAAAAGATTAACCCGAAAGAGAAAGAGAGACTGAAAAGGGGAAAATAGGGAAAGAGAAAGGAGTCTGCCATCCAAAAATAACAAGAGAAAAGCTTCCTTGCAAACTCAAGAGAAACCACTTGTGCACCATCAGTCGTAACTCAATGTGAAAACAAGAGTGATGCAATCATCTAAGGAAAGTAAATCAGACAAATAATTATATTTTAAACTGAAAGAGACAATAGGAAACAACCATGTTTCATGGGCAGGCCATAACAAGTAAACTTCTAAAGTCATATCCAAATATGAGTTAATGTTCAGAAATATGTTTACAAGGTAAGTTCATAAAAGGTACAATTGCTGCATTTACAAACAATAAGACTTGAGAGTGAAAGATAGGAAGGTCTAAATTACTTGGAGGACTATTTCCATCTTTTATCTAGCAACTTCCAACTAGACAAATACAAACAACAACCTATATTTAGAAATAGAGACCCCATAGATACAAGATACATGATTACATGAATGTCATAAATTATATGTCCCCTAACTTTGGCCGTTCGGTTTTTCCTTTTAGCGGTTTGGCCATTTTTTTTCTGTTTCGTGGTCACCATTGCCAAAGCACCAGGCCGTGGCCCTTCGTGTAGGATCAGATCTGTCGGCATCCTACGGATGCAGCTTTGAGGGGTATCAGGACACCCTTTACGTTCACTCCCTTCGCCAGTTCTACCGACGAACTTTTTTGATCAATGCTCGAACCAGGCCTAAACCGCTAGCACGTTTCAAAGCTGTCAATGAGGAACTAAACCCTTTGCCCACGAGGGAATAATCATGTCCAAATTCGTGTGTAGAATAGATTAAGCGAAAGCCATAACTTTGTTAAAGAGCCATGTGACATTCGCACTTGGGAGGTTTTTAAAACTTGTCAATATATTATATCATTAACTTCATTACCTTACTTTAGTATTTATAAATAATTTATTTTAATTTAAATTTATATAACAATTTTCATTATATATTTTCATAAATAAATAAATATAAATGTATACAGGTTAATAATTTTATTATATATATTAAATAATTTAATTTATTAGTAATTATTAGTCAATATATTATAAACAATAAGATTTATTAAGAAATTGGTACCATGAAGGGGGTTTATTGTGGGAAGAAAGTCAGATGGGCAGAATGAGAAGAGGCCACCCCCCAATTTCCAGCCACGCAGACAACCATATGGGATGACAACCATAAGTATTCTTGCAAGGTATGAAATGAGCCATCTTTGAAAATCTGTCAACCAGTACAAATATTGAATCATGTCCTCTCTGTGTCTTAGGTAATCCCATTACAAAATCCATACTTATGTCTTCCCAAGGTCTCTCCGGTACTGTCAAAGGTTTATACAATCCACTTCTATATATTGATATATATTGTTTATAGTATAATAATTAAGTATATTGAATATTAATATAAATTATTTTTAAGATTGATTTTAATTTATTGATATTTAATTTATCTATTGTAATTAACTTTGACATTGTTTAATATCAAAACTATATTATTATGTATATTTTAATATTATTTAGTATATAGTTAACTGTTGTACATGGATATAATATGAATTGTAATTAATTATAATATTATACTTGTTAAAAAGCTCGCAATGTGTGAACAAGCAGGCTACGACGCTGGTGATGGAGCGGAAGAAAGGAGGCCGTGTTTGGGTGTTGGAGAGCAAGTTGTTTTGGGATTGCTGGGGCGAAAGGCTGCGTCGGGAGGTAAGGGCGGTCAAAAGAAGCCTAACTCTACCAAAGGAGACAAGAGCTACCAGAATCTCGATCTTCCTAGAGCTATTCCAGTCTCTCCTCAAGCCGCCATTCCCTAATCTCCTGCTCCTCTCTTCATTGAGGGTTGCCATAACAGGCGAAATCCCTTCCATACCTGCTCTGACTTTTACAAATCTTAGGTTTTAGCAGAAAACCCTAAGCTGCCTCCAAACCCACCCAAGCTGGATCTACCTAATGTTGTTGTGGCTCGCATACATGTATGCTCTTTGGGGGATTCTAAAGTTTGGTTGGCAGAAGACCCTGTGGACTTTCACATTTTGGATTCAAGCATTGAGAATGTCACGGCTGACATGGGGAATAGATCCCTTCTGGTGCACTGCCTGTGCAAGCGACCTTCTGTGGAGTAGCTCACCAACTGGATGAAGGTCACTTGGAGAAACCTTTCCCTTCCTGACATTGATGTTCTTGATTTTGGTTTCTTCTTGCTCCAGTTCGCTTCTATGGAGGATTACAATTTTGTGACAACAAACGGCCCTTGGTTTTTCTGCCAATCGGGCCTGTTCATTTCTCCATGGTCCCCTTTCTTTGATCCTATTGCTGCAAAGATTACTTCAATTCCAATTTGGATCAGATTGTACAACCTTCTGTTGATTATGCGTGTGTTGGAGCTCATCAAGAACATGATTGAGCAGATTGGTTCTTTTGTGAAGTTAGACTCGGCTTCAGTTACTCCCCATTGTAGATATTATAGGGTCTGTGCTATCATTGATATCTCTAAGCCGGTGCATCATTTAGTCCTGATCCACTCTTCTCATGGCTTGTGGACCCAATACCTTAATTACAAAGGTCTCCCCATTTAGATACTTTTGCTGCAACAAGTTAGGCCACAAGATTGCAGGGTGTTCTTCTCCCAGGGCTACAGCTTCTTGGAGATTCAATCTCAAAAGATGGCTCAAGAAGCTTGGTACTCCAGATGCTGATTTCCTTTGGCAAAATCACATAAAATTTATGGCACAACTTAAGAGGAACTCGGGCCTCCTCTTGAGGCCTCCAATCCTTTATAGGCTTCCTCTATACCCATTATTGCTCCCTACGAGCATCCCTCTTAGCTCCTTGTTGCTTCCTCAGTCCAACCTACTGAGGTGGTTGGTAAGGGTTATGACTTCGAGGGATCCTACCCCTCACTAGTAGAAATATGGCAAATAACTGACCAGGTGACCAACTTTTTGCAACACGGCTATAAATGATTAAATAAATGACTAATTTGGTCATCGGTTGAAATGACTAAATAAATGACCAAATAAATACCTAATTTGGTCATTAGGCAAAAAACACAACTAAATAATTGGTCAGACAAATAAAAATGACTAAATAAATGACTAATACTCCTCTATTCTTTTTTCTGTCAAATTTGATCATAATCCATGAATTCAAAGACAATACAAGGCAAGGCAATAAATGTCTGCTTAGACCAATAGGCTTTTATATGTGAGCATTATAGTGCTCGAAATTGTCTCACACCAGAATTACGTCGTAAAAAATTAACGCCAGAAATTTTTTGAAACTCGTCGATTGTCCCTATCGCCATATTCCTTGAACCTCCAATGGGTGCAAGTGCTAATTTATAAAACTATTTAATTATTATTATTTTTATAAAATCTTTTTCCCTTATATCTAAAATTATTTCTACTATTTTTACTCTCCTAGATCTTTAAATGGAATGGTCCTTACATCCTTCTCCCTTATTATAAATCCCAAACTTTATCCCATTGGCTAGTGCCTCTCCCTTATCAGTCCAACAAAGGGGCCCTTGGGTAAAAGACACAAGTAACAAGAGAAGATGATCAAGTCATGTATGTAAACATCACTATTCCAATGAATGAAATGTAGCCATAAAATCTTCCTAGATACCTCAAAGAAAGAAACACAATATTTTTCTACTGCTTGAGAATTTTTTTATGAGGAAGAGGAGATTAGGGTTCGCAGGAAGAGGGGAGGAAGATGGGAAAAAGTCACACGAGGGACGGGTGGAGAGGTTTGTGCATGTAAAGATTTAGGGTACTATTTTTCCCTGACGGCATTTGTTTCTCCTTTCACTCTAGGGTTCTTTCTTGCCACTATGTTTGTTCTAGAGGAGGCATTTGTTGTATCTTCTATTTGGACGACTCACTAGATTGAGGATTTGGTAGTTCAAAGTCATGGATTTTGTATTGCAAGTCACATTTGGTCATTGTTTGAAGAGGTTAAAAGCCTACATTTTGTGTTTAGGGCTTCAACATTACAATGTTTGTAGTTTTCTTGATTATCGGTAGTGGTCAATGCTCTTCACAGCATTTGCGAGTGGTTAACTCTTTTGAAACATGCAGGTCATGGCTTCAAACACCCCTGGTCTCAATTTTTTGTTGTTTCCTCTGGTTGCCGCCATTGAAGCTTTTTGGTTGCTATTCACTAGAGGATTGCCATCTCTTTTTCTATGTCCTAATTGCTAGGTTGGGTTCACAGGTGGCTAGGGTATCTGCTTGGAATTTGCTGTAGTCAAGAAGCTGAGGATTGCCTTGTCTTTTTCAAAAAATTTGGGAGATTGAGAGGAGGGTGTTCGAAAAGAGGGAAAGGGGACGAGAAGGGCAGTAAGGAGCTGTTGAGGGTGCCGAGAATTGGAGGGCAAAATATGCAGAAGCTACGTAATTGAGGGCATCATATGGAATGCAAGCTAGGAGGTGAGGTGAAGGGGAGTGCAAACAAAAAATAACACAATCGCCTTTGCAGGTGTGTTCCAAGCCATGGAGGAAATCTTTGAAAAAGAAGGTATTTGCTTCATTTACTTGTTTTTCTAGCACAAAAACTAAAATCTATTTGATGCGATTTATTTAACTAAAAAAAAAACAAGAGAAACTGAAACCCCATTTCTACGCCTCAAAAAAATATGCCAAAATTTATTTCAATGCAAGATATTTACATTGCCTCTTTCTTTGAACTTTTTTTACCAAGAACTATTTCCTTAATTCTTTAGATGAAAGGGTTTTCAACGAAAGATCATGTGGTTTCTGATTTATAATTTTTAGGTAAAACGAGGGTTCGATCTTATAGAAGATATAATGAGGTAGCCATATAAAAAAAACTGGGATGCAATGATAGAGTTGAAGGGATTTAGGGCCCATGGAACCCTTTTGTTATACGATGACTTCTGTGCAGAAATTTTCATTACAACTCTTCTTAAAAAAATTATGTGCCTATTTGTTTTGGTCATTATGGTCATTTTCTGCTTAATCACCAGTCTTCTGGAAACTGTAGTCTTTGAGTTAAAAATGTTATGGCACAAAAATACCTTAGATACATCGATATGTGGTTGTGCATTGAAATTTGATCATATTTTTGTATTTAAAAAACATTTTATGTTTCTGGTGAGTTACATGTAGTGTTCTTGAGACACTTCCCCTCCCCTTTTGTGGCTCTCCTAAATTCTTTAGGGATGTAGATGGCACACTCACCGTGTTCCCCATTTGTGATGAAACTTTTCTCATCTTCGGGGGACATTTTAGTATATATGGGGGTTAGGCAGTTGATGAATGGGTCAAATTTGACGAAGAGTTCGCACCATATGTGCAACCTAACAAATCCACCCACCACTCAGCTTTCCAACCCAACAATAATCTACTACATAACTACTGTCTCTATTGTTTTTCCTAACCCCACACATTACTATCAAATTTGGTCTACGACTAGGGTCCGGTATATTCATTTCATTCTTAGATACGAACTGGGCATATAATCAGGCTTAAGGGGGTGCTCAAAATTCTTCATTCTTTGGAAATAACGTGGGCGACCCAATTCATTATTTGTCGAATACTTGAGCCGTGATTGGATTTGAAGGTGGGTATGTCAAAAACCTTGGTGGGTCACTTTGAAGCCCACAGTAAACACCCACTATTTTCTATAGTTTTTTGAATGTTTTTGGGAGATCCAAGCTCATGGGGTGTACAGATAGGTGATTTTTAGCATTGGGTTGTGTAGGGATTCATCTTTTCTAATTGAGTTTTTTGTTTCTTTGGAGGTTCTGTTAAAGACAACACAGGTCAACTTGCAGTATGGCTTCTAAATCCAATTTTTTTTCACTTTCTGAGGTCTCTGAGCACAACAGCAGTAAAGATTGTTGGCTTCTTATTGACGGAAAGGTATGCATATTGGATCTGAGTTGTATGCTAATGTAAATATAGCAATCAGTGATAAATACTCCCTACATGCTAAGAGAAAATAACATGGTGTTCAGATGGAATTGAGGTTTGGATTGTTGTGTGAAAGGTTTGACTGCTGATGATTACTCCACTTAATTGCAATATGTTATGTTGAGTTTATCATTGTTGTTATATATAATTTTTCTTGATAAAATTTGGGGTCAGATTTTGGGGTACTTTGAACTAGGTGTGGAGTAAGCTTGGATCATATTCTTAAGATTTGTGATCATGGGTTAGGTTTGAATGTGAGGGATAATAGGTATACTATAGTCTTTGGCTACATTTTCAAGATTTCTAAACACAGTTCACACTCACATGTCCCCCCTTATCTTGACATTACCCTCACTGCATGTCCACCGGAATTATGAGCTGCCATATAGTGATGAGGAGAATGTAAACCAGAATTGTGACCTTTACAAATGCCCCCTGTTACTGGTACACCTCCACCCCTTGGAAATACTATTAGCTGATTTCTGTCACAGATTATTGTATTGGGGTTATTTTTAATTTACTTTTTTCTGGCATTTTAGAGGAAATCTACTTAGGTATGGAGTTTTGGGGCATTACACAACTCTATATTGATAAGGATGATCTCTTATTTATGAACTATTTCTATGCCTATTTTTTTGAATTAAATTAATATTAGGTTAGGGAGGTTGATGGCTCATGGCTCAAAGATCAATCCACCCACATTAGGATGCCTGAGATCATTACTTGGTTGTGGAAAAAATCTCCTAGAGGCCATACAACTTTCATTCAAGGTAGGCAATCCCAAGGATCCGGGGAGTTACACCCAATAATATGAGGAATCATCCAGGCATGCTAATTGTCTAATCCCTATAGTTCCACAATGTGTTCTCTACTTTAGGCTGAACCTTGTTTGCCATGAGTTTTTGCCTCATTTGATGTCTAGAAGATGTTGATATGCACCAGACAACTGAGAGGGGGGGGTAAATCAGTTGTCACAAAACTTAAAAACTTTCTGTAATTTAAACATTCATCACTTATCCACAATTATTATGATTTAACAATGAGAGCATGAAATCAAAAAATTAACCACGGATACAACATCAAACACAAGAGACACCAGATTTAAGTGGAAAACCCCAAGGTGGGGAAAAACCACGGAGAGGATTAACTCTCAATATATATTGCAATCTTGAAATAGTGATGTTCAGGCTTGGTCACTCCACGAGCCTAAACATATTGGCTTACATCCATGAAGAACAACTAGGTCTAGCAGGCTCACTACCTCAACCCTAAACCTAGCAAGATTACAATAAGGGTTGTTAAACCTTATTGGTGGCTTACTACTAGATTCATTGGTACGATCAACACCTTTCTGTATTGTGAATAAACACTCCTCAGCTCTGCTCTTCCTCTTCTTTCCTATGCCTCTACTTTGCCTCTTCTTTCCTCTGCCTCTGCTTTGATCTGCCTTTGGACCTTTCTTAATATCTTATCATTTCCACTCAAGGATACCTTTTCCATGACTCAACTACAAGTATTTATACACTACATCAACCTTGGAATGATCATCAAGGTCGGCAACACAATCATCAACCATTGGAACAATCTCCAAGGTTGGTATTACAAACATTTATAAAATAGGTCCTGACCTATTGCAATATCATGCAAAGGGAATAAAATGTAGATAATGCCATGCCTTAGTTGGGACTCAAACACAATCTTCCATGCCACAACATGCTTCCACAATCTTCCATAGATCTCCGCAATCACTGGGATACACCAGGTCGACTAAGGCTGGTTACATGCTACCTTATCTGGGAATAATCTTCACATACCAACTCAATTTCTTAACGCAGACCAAAGTCTAGATAGGAACATGATTAGGAGACATCCACAAGCACGTTATAATCATTAGGAGAAACCACACAAATCTTAACCACTTTATCCATAGGAATCTTCTCACCGGAACACATGAACTTCATTGTCTTCAACTATCATAAAAGAAAGATAGCTTGCAGACCACTAAACCATGAACCATTGCAACTGTAGGCACTTATCATCATTGCAGACTTCCCTCTAGAACTGCAGAGCAAAATACTTTATTGTGGAAAAATGCGAAGCCAAATACTGTCTTCCTATCTTAACTGAACTTACAGAAAAGCAGGTTTCACTCTAGTGGATCACACAACTCACTCAGATCTTCATATGGATGGATCAAACCCATAATGTAGCATCCTCATACATACCTCTAACTTACTTCCAATCTGTAGACCACAATCTTCAAGCAGAAATAAATGTGGAGTAGTTTACCAAACTATTCTTCATCATACAACTCACTCTCTGTACTGTACTTCTTTGTAGCTCACTTGTTTCTTCTAGAGAGGCTAATTTTCTCAATATCCTCAACATACAAGTCTTCTAAACAAGTAATAGAATGAGATATAGTTGACACCAATGACAACAATAATATGTTGACATCAATGACAACACTGATTAGGCACATACTTGAAACAATCTCCCCCTTTGTCATTGATGGCAACATATGATGTGAAAAACTGCAACAACCATAAAAACAAGATTCTCCCCCTTTCTCTTTACACACCTACACTCTTTCTTTCTCCAAAATTCTCCCCCTTTCTCTTACACATCTGCACTCTAAGTTTTTCACATGACTTCTCTCCCCCTTTGACATCAATGGCAAAGGGCATATACTTGCCCTCTTTTTCTCTGATCTAATCTCTCTTCTGAACTCTCTAACTACTCCCCCTGAGAAGTAGCCCTAAAAAGCATCAATCTAGACCTCTAAGCACCTCTGGACTGATGCACTACTGTGTATCTTAGTTTAGAGGAGGGGTGATGACCCCTAACTTTTCTCTGAGATACTCAAAAGTATCCTTAGGCAAAGACTTGGTAAGAATGTCTGCAATTTGATCCTTGGTAGAAACATACTCCAACTTGACTTCATTCTCTACCACTTTTTCTCTCGGGAAATGATATCTGATGGATATGTGCTTTATCCTTGAATGCATCACTGGATTTTTTGATATGTTAATGGCACTTGTGTTATCACAAGAGATTGCAATGGGATCTTTATACACAACTTTGATGTCCTTCAAATTATGCTCCATCCATAACACTTGAGTGCAATTGCATGTTGCTGCAATGTATTTTGCCTCTACAGTAGATAGGGATATTGAATCTTGTTTCTTGCTCAACAAAGATACTAGTCTTTTTCCCAAGAAGAATGCACCTCCACTTGTACTTTTTCTGTCATCCACATCTCTGGCCCAATCTACATCAGTATATGCACTGAGAATAAAGTCACAGTCCTTAGGGTACCACAAACCATAATCTATTGTGCCATTTAAATATCTTAGAATTCTTTTGACTGCAATCACATGTGATTCCTTGGGTTTTGCCTGCAATCTTACCACAAGACACATTGCATGCATTATGTCAGATCTGGTTTGAGTTAGATAAAGTAATCCTCCAATCATAGATCTATACTTTTTCTGATCTACCATGGGTGAGTTATCATCTTTGCTCAACTTACAACCAGTTATCATAGGTGTGCATACTGGTTTAGGGTCTTCCATCCCAAATTTCTTTAACAACTCTTTCACATGCTTAGACTGAGAAATGAAGATACCATTATCTGATTGACTGATTTGCAGACCTAAAAGGAAGTTCATCTCTCCAAAAAAAGACATCTCAAATTCACTTTGTATTTCTCCAGCAAAAAATGAGCACATACCTTCATTACCTCCAAAAATAATATCATCAACAAAAATTGCAACAATCAGGGTTTGTTCATCATTGATCTTGAAGTAGAGGTTACTATCTGTAGTACCTTTACTAAACCCTATCTATATTAGGTACCTGTCCAACCGTGCATAGCATGCCCTAGGAGCTTGTTTTAATTCATACAATGCTTTCTTCAATTTGCATACCATGTCCCCCTGTTTTGATGACTGAAATCCTTCCAGTTGTTCAATATAGACTTCCTCCTCTAAGTCTCCATTTAAGAAGGCAGACTTCACATCCATTTGATAAACCTTGAAATCTTTATATGTTGCGAAAGCCAGAAACATCCTTATTGCTTCAATCCTTGTCACTGGAGAAAAAGTTTCTTCAAAGTCTATTCCTTCAACTTGAGCGTATCCTTTGCATACCAACCTCACTTTATTTCTTACCACTTCATCATTCTCATTCATTTTGTTTCTGAAGACCCACTTTGTACCAATTACATTCTTGTCTGCTAGTCTGGGAACAAGATCCCAAGTTTGATTCTTCTCTATCTGCATCAATTCTTCTCCCATAGCCTTTATCCAATTTTCATCTTTGCAAGCCTCCTCCACAGTTTTAGATTCAATCTTAGAAATCAAATAGAAATTTACTTGTTCCTCTACAGCTTTTCTTCTGGTTAAGATCCCTTTTTTCTTATCTCCTATGATTTGATTTTTAGAATGATTGATTCTTACATATCTTGGAGTTTTGGTGGCACTTACCAGAGCTTGTTCTTCTTCATATGTGATGTCTTCATGTTGCACCACTTCTAAAACATCTGGATCATCTAACTCATATCCACTTGATTCTTAAGACCTTTCCTTACATTCATCAACTTTAACATTTGCACTTTCAATGATCTTATTCGACCTCTTATTATAGCATCGGTAGGCCTTACTCTTGGTGGAATAGCCAAGGAAGATTCCTTTATCACATCTAGCATCAAAATTGCCTAAATCTTCTTCTCTTTTGATATAACATCTGCTACCAAAAAAATTAAAATATTTCACAGTAGGAACTCTACCATGCCACAATTCATAGGGAGTTTTTAAACTATTACCTCTTACTTGAACTTTGTTTAGGATATATACTGTCATGTGAATTGCCTCTCTCCAATATGCCTCCAGAAGATAAGCTTCCTTCATCATGGTTCTAGTAGCTTCTTGAACTATTCTATTTTTCCTTTCAACAACTCTATTTTGTTGTGGAGTTCTGGGTGCAGATAGATGTCTCTTTATTCCATGTTCTTCATAGAAGAAATTGAATTAATTTGATGTGAACTCTCCTCCTCTATCAGACCTCAAGCATTTGATTTTCAAATCCATCTCATTTTCAACCATTGCCTTAAATGCCTTGAATTTATCTAGAGCTTTAGCTTTCTCTTTCAAAAAGGTGACCCAAGTCATTCTAGAATAATCATCAATGAATAGCATGAAATATCTATCTCCTTCCAAACTTCTTACTCTAGTAGGTCCACATAAATCCGTATGCACTAGCTCAAGTAGTCCTCCAACTAATTGGTCCTTTCTTTTGAAACATGTTCTTGTCTGTTTCCCAAATTGACACTCCTTGCAAACTGAATTAGCAGGCTTCACAAGCTTAGGCAAATCTCTAACAATCTATGCAGTACTTATCTTCATAATATTATCAAAATTTATGTGACACAACCTTCTATGCCAGAACCAATTCTCATCAATCTAAGTCAACAAACAATAGTTCTTAGTTCCTTTCAAGTGATAGATATTACTTTTGGTCTTCTTGCCAGTTGCAATGACTGTTCCAGAGCTTTCCCTGATCTTGCATCCATTGTCCTTGAAGCTTAAGTCATAGCCCTTGTCACACATCTGACCCACACTTAGAAGATTGTGCTTTAGTCCTTTCACATATAAGATATCTTCATTATTATGCTTGCCATCAAAAGAAATAGATCATTTCCCACAAATCCTACCAGCTGTATCATCACCAAACCTAACTAGTCCACCATCATATCTTTCCAAACTTACAAACTTACTTTTGTCACCAATCATGTGGTGAGAGAAACCACTATCAATAACCCATTCATCCTTGTCCTTAATAACCTGAGCAACCAAAGCACTTTCCACTGGTTTTTCTTCCTTCATACAACTAGAAGAATTAGTAGACACAAGATCTTCCTTAATAGAAATGAACAAGCATTCACTTTATACAAAGGGACTAGCATTATTTGGTTCACCATTATCTAATACTCCATCATCATCAAAATCTTCAACATAATAACACTTCTTTTGGTTCCTAGGCCTATTCTCATATCTTCTTCTATTTCTTTCAATTCTTAAATGACCTACTTTACCATAGGAAAAACATTTGAAAGGAAGTTTGCCTTTAAACTTAGTGGATCCTCTTTGTAGTCTATCCACAAAGTTGGCTTCAGCTTCATCTAACTCATCATCAGATTCTACCTTATACTTTTCTAATCTGGAAGTACTTCCAGGAGTACTGGCTTTGAAGGCTGTCTCAACTTCCAGCAGAGCATCATCTAACTCCCTCATTTCAAAAGCAGTAAGCTTACAAAGCAACTGATCCCTGCTAACAGTTTTAACTTGCGTGAATTCTTCAATCGCAGCTACCTTGTGACAATAAGACTTGGGCAGAGATCTAAGAATTTTCATAACAATTTCCTTTTCTTCAAGAGTTCTGCCTATGGCTTTTATCCTTGTAACAAGTTCATCAACTGTTTGCATAAAAGCTGATATGTTTTCATCATTATTCATCTTCAAGCCTTCATATTTCACTTTCAGACTTTGTAACTTGGCTTCCTTCACAGAATCATCTCCTTCATACAGATTTTTCAACTTTTCCCATACCTTATTTGCAGTTTCAAGATCCACCACTTTCATCAATATTGAGTCAGTTAAAGAGCTTAACAGAGAACCCCTTGCCTTGATATATATCTCATATTCTTTGATTACAATAAGGGCTGTTAAACCCTACTAGTGGCTTATTGCTAGATTCAATGCCATGATCAACACCTTTCTGTATTGTGAATAAACAACTCCTCAACTCTGCTCCTTCTCTACTCTACTCTTCCTCTCCTCTACTTTGCCTCTGCTCTACTCTGCCTTTAGACCTTTCTTAATATCTTATCATTTCCGCTCAAAGATACCTTTTCCATGACTCAACTACAAGTATTTATACACTACATCAACCTTGGAATGATCATCAAGGTCAGCAACACAATCATCAACCATTGGAACAATCTCCAAGGTCAATATTACAAACATTTACAAAATAGGTCCCGACCTATTGCAATATCATGCCAAGGGAATAAAATCCGGATCATGCCATGCCTTAGCTGGGACTCAAACATGATCTTCCATGCCACAACACACTTCCACAATCTTCCATAGATCTTTGTAATCACTGGGATCAACCAGGTCGGCCAAGGCTAGTTACATGCTACCTTATCTAGGAATAATCTTCACACACCGACTCAATTTCTTAATGGGGACCAAAGTCCAGATAGGAACATGATTACAAGACATCCACAAGAACATTATAATCATCAAGAGAAACCGCACAAACCTTAACCACTTTATCCATTGGAATCTTCTCACCGGAACACATGAACTTCACTGTCTTCAATTGTCATCAAAGAAAGATAGCTTGCGGACCACCAAACCATGAACCATTGTAACTATAGGAACTTATCATCATCCCTGACTTCCCTCTAGAACTATAGAGAAAAATACTTTATTACAGAGAAATGCGAAGCCAAATACTGTCTTCCTGTCTCAATTGAACTTACAGAAAAAGCAGGTTTCACTCTGGTGAACACAACTCACTCAGATCTTCATGCGGATGGCTCAAACCTGGAATGTAGCATCCTCAGACATGCCTCTAACTTACTTCCAATCCATAGACCATGATCTTCAAGAAAAAAAAATGCGGAGCAGTTTACCGGACTGTTCTTTAGCATACAACTCAATGTCTGTACTACAGTTCTCTTTAACTCACTTGTTTCTTCTGGAGAGGCTAATTTTCTTAATGTCCTCAACATACAAGTCTTCTAAACAAGTAATAGAATGAGATCTAGTTGACACCAATGACAACAAGAATATGTTGACATCAATGACAACACTGATTAGGCACATACTTGCAACAGAAGAAACAATTATGAGCCTTGAAAATGTATGTTCTATATTTGCAGTCCTTGATTTCTTCTTCATCTAAGATAAATCATAAATATAATAGATCAGTTGTTCTGTAACAAAGTAATGACTATAGCCATTTGGCCTTGAACCTGCAAACTAATGCCGATCATTGTACCTTACTTGAATTTTTTTTTTTCTGTGTACATTTCATGAAAATAAGTATAAGAAAGCATGAGTAAACTAAAGCATCAAATCATGTCAAGTTAAAACCAAGCCAATCTGATTGAAGTCAAGACATAGCCCTCCTTCACCTAATCCTTGTTGATTAAATTCTAATGGGATTGATTTTCTATAGGGATGAGACTTGTAATATGCAAACAAGTAATGCAACATAAGGCAATAAAAAAACCTTGCTCAATGTATTGCAGAAACTATTTTGCTTGTTGACTAAAATTCATAACCCCAAGTACCATGGAGAACATTTATAGCATCACCTTGAATATGTAGTGTCCCTTTTTAGGCCTTCCTGATTTCTTTACCTACATACAATATTAACTACTAGAAAAGGACATTAGAAATATTAAAGATCAATAAATTAATATAATATTTAGTTCATAGCATCATTCATATTAAATTTATCTATCATAGCATAATTAATAATGAGATCAATACTTCATAACATAAATAATGAGATATAATCAATATTTAGTTCAATTCATTATAACACCATTCCTCAAGCCAATCACATATTGAATCTCTTAGGAGTGTTAGTAAGTAATAATATTGTCGAGAGCATGCAATGGGGACCATCCTTACATCTCCCAGTCGACCTTGCACATTGGTCATCCTCCTTGATGAAGCCCAGGAGAACTTAGTTACCTCCCAACCCATGAGTGTCTCATCTTGGGGTGGCATGCTTGATAAGATGCATGAAGACTACTATTTTAACAAGCCTAGGAGCACTCATATGCCTCCTGGCCCACAAGCTAACTAACTCAGGGTGGCATGCTTGATGAAGGGGCCCATCAGTACTCCACCATCTCGTGAACTCTGAAAGGACCATCATTTCCTACTTACATCACCTTATTTCAATTGGATTGCTTAGGAATTTGTTAGATATTTGATACAATGTACCTCTTGATGGATTTCAAGTTTAGTTCAAGGATTGCAATGTATCCTTCTTTGTTGTTAACACCTGTTGTATAACCAATATATACCTGATATATTTCCTTTTTCTTGATTCTTATACGACTTCCTTCAAATGAAGATAGCTTCCTGTGATTGCTAATTGATATCTTAGATAATCGCTAATTTGATTGATTAAATAATAGAATTGGCCATATCAACACATTGGTCCCTTCTAGTTGTGAATGGTTGTTTGTACAAATTTATTCAAACTCCTTACCATCTACTTTATTGGTGGGCTTGTCTCTGACAGCAGCATCAATAGTTTTTACTTATGTTGCACACTAGTTTCTTTCATATCACAGCAACAATTCTTTTTGATACATGCAAAAAATTTCAAACTATGCTTAATTTGAATCTTGTTGAATTGAATGATAACAACAATCACTATATTATTTGGCTAATAAATAAAGCTAGCCAGGAGGAATTTTTAATTCTATTTTTTTTGGTTTATGTTGACTATAATGCTTCCTATTTTGCTAGACTAATCTGCCACATGGTGATTAGAATCAAATGGTTAAATTGGTAGTTTAAACTTTAGAGGTTTTTTCCTATGAAGTAGGCATAGTTGTCATGTGGTCTAGTGGTATCTGGCCATGTTTACATACCCTACACTCTGAATTCCTATTTAGGATTTGGATCCTTCATCTATTTTTTATTTACAAGATATTAGGACCTTGATTAAATTTCAAGTACCCTAGAATAAAAACTATGGTAAGATTCCCCAAGAAGAGAGATGTTGCCGTATCATAATGCATCTTCTTGATTGTCTAATGGTTGTGAAATGTTTTTGTATGTGGTATAATATTTTCAAATAGTGAAAACTGATCAACAGAGCACCACTCACTATGCATAAGACACTGGATCAATCCCCCTTTTATCCCCTTGTTTAGTGGTGATATTAATGCCTAATAGGATAATGGAAGTTGATTAGATGCTTATTTTCCAGTTTGGTAAAGGAAGTTAATAATTTTACTATTACATCATCACTTAATAGATTTCCAACTACCACACTGTTACTTGTGTTCTAGTCACATGAATGAGATGCCTAAATTTGTTTTCTACCATTTTCTATTCTCCAAGGTGATAAAAGGCATATTAATTACATTTTTCTCTAAAAGATCTTTGTAAAATGCCTAGTTACACAATATTATAGGGTGTGTGTGTGAGTAATGATGATGCAATAACAATCATGACATAACAAGTCTACAAAGTGGCATATTCTTATGAAAACTCAACCCATGACTTTATTTTATCATGATCCCATCATCACTCATCCCTAGAGATTGGTGTCAATCCCTAGATTCCCCACTTGCCACCCAGATCATTTCTACACTCAAGGATTTGAACCTCAAAACTTTAAAATTTCAAAATTCAAATTTACATCTCACTGATCTTTTCACCCGCCATTGTGAGATATCCTAGTGCACAATTGTTTTCATTTGTGTGTTATGCTGTATTTAAAGACATTCATTTAAAATCATGCTAGGATGTTGGATTAACCTAGGAATCAATGAAGACCATTTTTATAATATTCATCATTGAACATTATCATATCACTTGTCCTCAATCTAAACACTATGAATTCCTTACTAAATTCAAATATCAAATGGTTGAGGCAAGCAACTTCATTTTCTATTTCAACTCTTCTATTTTGGACTCTTCTTCTTCTTCTTCTTCTTCCATAAAGGCGCTTAACATGCTTCATATGTCCTATATGTCTCCTCTTAGGCAACACATCACCAACTTGATTGAGGAAATGTATTCCTTGACCTTACTTACATCCTCATTGGGATTAATATCATCTATTGTTTTTCCATCCTTATTAGAGGATTTCCCCAGTGTGGCAATATTCTTTTTGCCTCTTGTTGCAGGCCCCGTCATGATGGAAACCAATATTTTTGAAATAAACCACACAAATGAAATGCAAATTCTTTGAAAATTTTTTTGTAACTTACTAGGGCCAAGATACCACTTACCCAGAAAAAACTCCAAAAAATTAGCAGATTTGCAGCCTTGAGAGCGAATTTGTTGGAAACCCTAATTTTGCAATAACATTTGGTTTGGTAAACATGCCCCATAACTATTAGAGTTGCTAAGAACCTTTGAGTATGTGTTGATTGCCACACTGCAACAAAACTTATCTCCAAGATTGTTGCAAGAGAAATTGTTGTGAGAGATGTGAACCATTTCCATCATTTTAAACAGGGACAATTTTCTTGTCGAGATTATTGGTGATGCTAAATGAAGTAATCTGAAAAATAGGCTTGCACTATAGTAATATGCACAATGTTAGAGTAATAATGAAGGGACATCCATTAAATCATAACAGAAGAGGAATTTTTTTCAAATGTTGTAGTTGCAAGTGCCATGGTAGCCATGCATGCATGTCAACTATTTGGGAAGATGCCTAAAATAAATGTGGTCTCATAGAATGCCATGATTACAGAAGCAAATGCAACTGGCGGGTGCAAAGACCAACTCCTCAACCTTTGCCAGCATCCTCCCTGCCTGTGCACAACATAAGTACTATTGTATTGTGTATATAGATATATCATTATATTGAGTATTATTGTATTATATATAATGTACAAAGATATAGAAACAACACAATAATACTCAAAATGACTATAACATATGATGTAGGAGCATCCAGTGGTGTAAGGGCAATCTTGCATCACCCAAAAAGAAGTTAATTCAAAATCATAGCAGTTGTTTTGATTTCTTTCCATAATTAGTGTTTCTGGTTCCATAATCTTCTGAATAATGATGTAGGACTTTCAGTTTTTTTTAAACTGCTAAAAATAACAAACTGCCAGTTTTGGAAAGTTTAACTACCATTTTAGGAAAGTTTGCATTTGGGCATGGATTGAAGTGAAAAGTTACAAAAAGTGTCATAACTAAAATATAAGACCTTTGGCGAAGGAATCAGGCAAAGATCATTTGTGAGTTGAAAGATATTAAAGTTTTTATTTTCTGAAAAGCCCTGAAAAATTTCTGAAATGAGAGATGAGGCACTAAAACATCCCATAATGTCTCAAAAAGTTGACAAAAATCTGTTTACAAATTTTTAGCATGATATTTCACTTCGCGAGCTTTCTGACGCTTAAAATGATTTGTCAATCGGACACCCGGATCAAAATTTATTCTTCCCAGAATTTGACCTACTTTTGGAGGGAGTTGCAAATTTTGAAATTTAGCTAGAGGCCACCAAAAAGTGCTATTTATGACTATTTTGGGAACCCTGGGCAGTAGTAGAGATAAGGGGGAAAGTGTTGAGTCAAGAATAGGTGGGAAAACAAAAACCCTAACTAATTTGGGGTTACAAAAGGAAGAAGATTCTAGAGCGTGGTGATGTGTACCTATAGTGTGTTGCAGCCTATGGAGGATTGATTCCTCTGATTGTAATTGAGCTTCTATAATGTAATAATTTGTCCAAATCAATAAAGAAATATTCTATTTTCTGTGTGCCATTTTTGTTGTTGTGTGTTTTATGATTTACCCCTTCATCAAGTCATATCAGAGCAAGGGTTCTTGAGTGTGTAGATAGATCATCGACCATGAGGCAGTTTACACTAGGACCTGAGGTTGTGCGTTTGCTGTGGAGATCAAGATGCCTCCATGAATAAATTGTATTAGGAGGAATGCTTTGATGGAAGAGGGTTTTAGAGCCCTAAAAAGACAAATTGATTCATTGCAAGAGGAGCTACAAAGAGGGTTTGAGCCAAGAACAAGAGAAGAAAGTGAAGATGAAGCTGAAGAAGAGCTATCTAAGGAAGAACAAGAAGCTGCAGGAGATCCTACAGAAGTTAGGTTGTTGAGGGTCATTTCAAAGATCAGAAAAAGACCTAGGATCAAAGTTTCTACATATTCTGGAGATTTGAATATGGAACAACTTATTGATTGGATCAATGACATGGAGAAGTATTTCAAGTATGAAGATGTGGAGGACCCAGTTGGGGTCAAGTTTGTAAAAATAAAGTTGAAGGGCCACACCAGTATTTGGTGGAAGGAGGTCCAATTAGAGAGGAACAGAAGAGGAAAAGGAAAGATTGCTAGATGGGATCAGATGGTGGAGAAACTGAAGAAGTAGTTCATTCATGTGGACTATGAGATGGAGTTGTTAAAGAAGCTGCAAGGACTAAAGCAAGGTAACAAGTCTGTTAAGGAGTATACAGAAGAGTTTTATAAGATTACTATCAGGATAGGCCATGCAGAAGCCAATAAGGAGAAGGTAGCCTATTACATTAATGGGTTGAGGCCAAATATTCAAGAGGAGAGCCTGGTCAGAATGACCACCATAGAAGATGCGTATTAGTTTTCCCTGAAGGTGGAAGAGAAGCTGAATAAAAGATTTGACAACAAGCAAAGGGGAAGAGGTCAAGGTGGAAGGATTGGTGGAAGACCATATGGAGGCCGTAATGAAGATCAGAAGAAAAGTGAAGAAGCTGGCACCAATTGAAATCAGAGAGAGGATAATGCCTACTTCCCTCGTGACCAATACAATGGTTAGAAAAGAGGAAGAGGAAGAGGCCGACCTGGGCAAGGACTCGGAAGAGGAGGGTTTAAAGGAACCTAATTCCAATGTGGAGAAGAAGGGCATCGAGCATATGAGTGTCCGCAACATCAAGGAAGGACAAATAGAAGACCTGAAGGTAATTCACGAGACGCACATGTCGATGAAGATGCACAATCTGAGCATTCTGAAGATGCTGAAAGGAGAGAAACCCTAGTTATTAGAAGAACTTTGTTGAATGAGGAGAAAGAACCAAATCAGACGAAGAGTTTATTCCACACAAGGTATAAATGTGAAGGTAAGTGTTGCGATATTATTATTGACAGTGGAAGTACTGACAATCTTGTTTTAGAGGAGATGGTTGACAAGTTGAAGTTGACAAGCAGAAATCATCCACATACATATAAGATTGCATGGTTGCAAAAGGACCATAGAGCTTTGGTCAATGAGTAGGGTTTAGTGAATTTCAAGATTGGGGACTACCATGATGAGGTCCTGTGTGATATCATACCGATAGATGCATATCATATGTTGTTAGGGAGGCCATCTAAGTATGATAGGAGCATTGTCCATGATGGTCGTGCAAACACATATTCCCTAACAAAGGATGGAGTTTGTCATAAGTTGAAGCCCTTGAAGGAGGTGGAAGAAAAGGTATGTAGTACTGCCAGAATTTTCTTGGTAGATGGTAGGAAATTTTTGGAGGGTATGAAGCATGAGCACCATTGTTTTTCTTTGATTCCTAAGATTAGTCAAGAGAAATGTGAAGATGTACTAGTAGAAGTTGCTAAATAAGGCAACCCATAGAATGACTCTAGCAGAGAATGAAGAGTTGAACAGACAAGTTCATGAATTGTTAAGGGATTGATAAGAGAGAGCATGGGTCCATGTGTAGTACCTACAGTACTAGCACCAAAGAAAGATGGAGAGTGGAGAATGTGTACAAATTCTTGAGCAATAAATAAGATCACGATCAAGTACATGTTTCCATTGCCAAGAATGGATGACATAATGGATTGTTTGAGTGGAGCCAAGTACTTTATGAAGATTGACCTGAAGACTGGCTATCACCAGATCCGAGTCAGAGAAGGAGATGAATGGAAGATAGTCTTCAAGACAAAGGATGGTTTGTATGAGTGGTTAGTCATGCCATTTGGGTTAACCAACGCACCAAGCACATTCATGTGGCTCATGAACAAGGTACTGAAAGAATTTTGGGGTAGTTTTGTTATTATTTATTTGGATGATATTTTGATTTTCAATAAGACTTGGGATGAGCATTTGATGCATATTAGAAGAGTTTTAGAGAAGCTGAGGGAGGAGAAGTTGCTGATTAATCTGAAAAAATGTAGTTTTGCAAAGAAGGAGTTGGTATACCTAGGATTTGTTATCTCAGAGGAAGGTCTTAAGATGGAACTAGAGAAGGTGAGAGCTATCCTTGAATGGCCTATGCCAAGGAGTGCCATAGAGGTACGATCTTTTCATGGTTTGGCAAGTTTTTACAGAAATTTAATCAAAAATTTTAGTAACATTTGTTCAACCCTAACAAAGATAATGAGAGGGGATAGCAAAGAGTTTAAATGGACTAAAGGAGTAGACAAAATCTTTGATACATTGAAGCAGAAAGTCATAGAGCAACTTGTTTTGGCACTTCAAGATTTTAATAAGGTATTTTAGGTAGATTGTGATGCTAGTGGTAGTGCTATAAGAGCTATTGTCGTCAAGAAGGTAAGCCCATTGCCTATTTTAGTGAGAAGCTTAATGATGCCAAGAAAAAGTATTTTGTTTATGATCAAGAATTTTATGCTATAGTTCAGGCTTTGAAGAAATGGAGACATTAGTTGTTGCCAAAAGAGTTTGTTCTATATACTAATCATCAGGATTTACAGTATCTTAATAGTCAAGGAAAGTTGAATCAAAGGCACTTAAAATGGGTTGAGTTTTTCCAGAGTTATACTTTTGTTTTGAAGCACAGGAATGGGAAGTCCAACATAGTTGTAGATGCCTTGAGCAGAAGGCAAAATTTGTTGATATAAATGAAGATAGAGGTTGTTGAGTTCAATGAGCTCAAAAGTTTGTATCCTGAAGATCTAGATTTCGTAGAGGCTTGGAAAGCTTGTCTAGAACCTATTACTTTGGACAAGACAAAATGGTTAGATTTTATAATTCAAGATGACATGTTGTTTAAAGGAAGCCAGTTGTGCATTCTGAGGAGTTCCATGAGGGAGAACCTGATTAAGGAGAAGCATAGTGGAGGATTGGGTAGACACTTTGGTTAAGATAAGACCATTGCTATTCTTGGTAAAAATTATTATTGGCCATAGTTGCAGCAAGATGTGAGGAAATTTGTGCAGAGTTGCAGAGTATGTTAGATGGCGAAAGGAGCAAGTTAGAGTACAAGTCTATATCGGCCACTACTTATACCAGAGAAGCCATGGGATGATATTAGTATGGATTTTGTTCTTGGTTTACCAAGAACACAGAGAGGACATGATTCCATTTTTGTGGTGGTGGACAGATTCTTGAAGATGGCACATTTTATTCCTTGCAAGAAGACTAATGATGTTCATATTGCAGAGTTATTTTTCAAGGAGGTGGTGAGAGTACACGATCTACCAAAGAGCATATTTTCAGATCAAGATGCCAAGTTTGTTGGTTATTTTTGGAGGACATTATGGAAGAAGTTGAAGATAGATTTGAAGTTCAATTCTGTACACCATCCATAGACTGATGGACAGACTGAAGTGGTGAATAGGAGTTTGGGTAACCTACGACGATGCTTAGTAGGAGATAAGCCCAAGGGATGGGATTTGATATTACCATAGGCAGAATTTGCTTACAACAATTCTGTCAATAGGAGTACTGGTAAATCCCCATTCCAAATTTTATATGGTAATAGCCCAAGAAATGTTTCTTAGTTAAGGAAGCTGGACAAAGGAGAAAATACAAGTGTTGAAGCCAAAGACTTTACAGAACATCTGAAGAATTTGCATGAAGAGGTGAGAAGCACATTCATAAGATGAATATTTAGTACAAGGCTAATGCAGATCAGAAGAGGAGATATAAGGAGTTCCAGGTAGGAGATGAAGTCATGGTTCACTTGAGAAAAGAAAGGTTCCCAATTGGAACATACAATAAGTTGAAAATGAAGAAATTTGGACCATGCAGAATCCTGAAGAAGCATGATTCAGGAAATGCATATGAGGTAGAGATGCTGAGTGGGATCAATATTTCCCCTGTGTTCAACATTGCTAACTTAACAGAATATCATGAAGGTGGCATAGAGGATGGACCAACAGAAGAACAGTGGAGTATTCTGGTATCTACTTCAACGGAGGAGATAGAAGAGATCTTGGATAGACATGTGGGAAGAAGTACTCGGAACAAGCAATATGAAGAATATCTAGTGAAATAGAAAGGAAGGCTTGTTGAAGATTCTTCTTGGCTGTCTAAGGCAGAGGTTGACTATTTGGGTTTTCCTCAAACAAACACCTGAGACGTGACAGGGTCACTTCTCAAATTACCCTGGGTGTCTGATGTAGGAGCATCCAGTGGTGTAAGGGCAATCTTGCATCACCCAAAAAGAAGCTAATTCAAAATCATTGTAGTTGTTTTCATTTCCTTCCATAATTAGTGTTTTTGGTTCCATAATCTCCTAAATAGTGATATAGGACTTTCAGTTTTTTCCAAACTACTAAAAATAGCAAACTGCCAGTTTTGGAAGGTTTAACTACCATTTTAGGAAAGTTTGCATTTGGGCATGGATTGAAGAAAAAAGTTACAAAAAGGTTCATAACTAAAATATAAGACCTTTGGTGAAGGAATCAGGTAAAGATCATTTGTGAGCTGAAAAATATTAAAGTATTTGTTTTCTGAAAAGCCCCTAAATTTTTTTGAAATGAGATATGAGGAACTAGAACATCCCATAACATCCTAAAAAAGTTTATGGAAATCTATTTATGGATTTCTAGCATGATATTCCACATTGCGAGCTTTTCAGCGCTTAAAACGGTTCATCAATCAGACACCTGGATCAAAAGTTATGCTTCCTAGAAGTTGAGCTACTTTTGGAGGGAGTTGTAAATTTTGAAATTTAGCTGGAGGCCACCAAAAAGTAGAGTTAAGGGGGAAAGTGTAGAGTCAAGAATAGGTGGGAAAACAGAAACCCTAGCTGATTTGGGGTTAAAGAAGGTAGAAGATTCATGAGCCTGGTGATGTGTAGCTGTAGTGTGTTGCAGCCTGTGGAGGATTGATTCCTCTTATTGTAATTGAGCTTCTATAATGTAATAAGTTATCCAAATCAATAAAGAAATATTCTATTTTCTATGTGCCATTTTTGTTGTTGCGTGTTTTATGATTTACCCCCTTCATCAATATATATATATGTGTGTACCCGTACCTGTCTCCAAACTGGCGACCTAGCATTTAATTGATTAGGCTAGATTGCACATAGGAAAATTTTATTTTCTTCTACAAAAATATATTAGTAAACCTGCATGGTTGCATGCACCTAGACCACAAGAAAATCTTACAATGTTAGGATGTGATCTAGAGTGCTTCTGCAAAATCCATTTTGTGCATATCCTACAATCATTGTATTCTGTCAGATGACATCTCTTTGAGGCATTCTGTCAAATAGTTCACATGCTTTGTCTATGATTCCACATGTGCATACATGTCTACCAGAGCATTTCCAACCATAATATCTGACAAAGATCCCCTTACCATTATGCTTTGATGGATGTCCATACCTTGTTCAAAAGCTCCCATTTTAGCATAGGCAGGGGGGATGATGGCAAAGGTTGTGGAATTTGACTTTACAACTACCAATTGCATCAGCTTGAAATTTTCTAAAGACAACAAATCCATTTTGTACATATCCTGTGATCATTGTAGTCCATGAGACCACACTTCTTTCAAGGGTTTTGTCAAACAATTCACGTGCCTTGTCTATGCTTCCACATCTCTCTCTCTCCCTGTGTGTGTGTGTGTGTACATATCCAATTACATTTGTTTGAAAGTTTCTAAAGCCTTTCAGTCAACAAATCCATTTTGTGCATATCATGCAATCATTGCAATTCATGAGACCACATTTCATTTAGGGATTTGTCAAACAGTTCACGTGCCTTGTTTATGCTTCCACATACACATCTCTCTGTGAGAGTATGTGAGAGAGAGAGAGAGGAGGATTAAAGAAGAAGCATCATGGACTAAATATGTATTTACTGTAGTCCTTTAGAATTTACGGTATATAGAAAATTCTCCCATTCATTTGATATAGCCTTTAAAAAAATGATTTTATTTGATTTTAAAAAATCATACACAACCATATGACTATCAAATTAAAACCCATGCATGGCTGATGCACAGTGGTGTACATATTCATATGGGTGTACATGCATGTCGGTGTGATTGTGGCTACATGCACATGTGTGTGTCCTACATGTCAGACATGAATGCATGTAGATACAAATACATGTCTTTTTATGACTGTTTTTTGCTTTATGATAGTCTTTTTTATGATTGTTTTTACTGCCTTATAACAATCTTTCTAATGACTATTTTTTGCTAACTTTTGCTATCTTTTTATGCTGACTTCTTCATGTCTGTTGTCCCTTATCTAATTTTTGTATTTGCTGCTGTTATAACAGTCTTTTTTATGACTATTTTTTTTGACTTTATGACAGTCTTTTTTATGACTATTTTTATCCTTTAATGGTGACAGTTCTATGGTGTTTTTCTTTGACCTCTTCAACAAAGTCATTGTGAAAGAGAACATACCCTTCAATCTGGCATATGAAGGCCTCATGTCCCTAACTACAGTCTTTTCTAAACCTCTTAACTGCTCCTTTTAGAAAATCATTTTGACTGTCATGACTTACTACCTCTTGTTGTGATTGTCTACTTCATGTGTAGGCTTCAATGTCACTGTCCTCTTGTCCTCAACTAGCAGTCATACTGTAGCATCCTCATGTAGATTGTTACTCAAGACACTTGTACAATCATATGAGAAACTCTAAATAGTCACTTAAGTCTACAAAACAAAAGTTTGACAAACCCCTAGCAATGATTGTTCCTTGACATAGGTGACTGTTCCTTGATAAATCTCTTTTCCCTCTTGCATGCTCAAAGTCTCCATTGGTTCAGTGATGTTACTATGATCTCTATCTAGGTTTTGATGTTTCTTTACAATGATCCCTGTCACTATTTCTAAAAACTCATACAAATATAGAAATGAAAATCCACAAATATAGAAATAAAAATCCAGTAGGGTATCTCAGGCATTAGACTACCCAAGTTTCCTCCCAGAACAATTGCTCTTGTCACACCAATCATTGCATTTATAATAGACAGAGGGTCCTTCCCACAACAATGGCACCAAGCAACTTCAGTATCTATTGTACACTGGGTGTCTTGTCTTGTATCTTCTCCATCATGCCTTGTGCATGTTGTTATACTTGTTGAGGCCGATCACCCATTTTTCAAAATTACCCACACAACAATATGTGTATATATCTTTCCAAGGCTTCTCAAACAAAGTACTAAAACACTGCTTATAGATTATAGCTTATATATTGCTTCTGCATCCTTTGCATAATAGAGCAGCATTAAAAGACTAGTATATATATATATATATATATATATATATATATATATATATATATATATATATATATATATATATTAAATCAGCCAAGGTTGGTACACCTCATTTGGGAACATGGTTATGAATGTCAAGGAAAAATAACATGTGTCAAAGGTGTGTAAAACTTGTCATGACAAGTGTATAGAGCAGTTGACATGTGTACCATTTTTAAAGCTTAACAGGCAAACAAAAACTAGACAACTCAGAGGTTGTCCTTACATGTAATGCATGGAGAACATATTGTTAGGAGTGGACACCTAAAGGCTTTTATATTCTTCTTGTTATAATATGCAGACAACTATCCCCTCTCTCTGCTACAACATTATGTTTTGTTTTCTTGCAGTCCACTTACGCAGTACACGTGCTAGTTTTTATCTGCTCTAATTTTGCATTGAAATGATATATTTTGATGGGTTTCATTGAAGTCATAATTTTTTATGGTTTTGGGTAGCTTCCCAATGTCCACAACAGTGCATCATAAAAATTTTATGGGCTGCTTCATTCATGTTTTCCTCTAATGGTCTGCAGTTTCACAGAGAAGTTAACTGTGAGTAGCTTTATGCAGCCTGATTGTAATCCTTTGTTAACTCATATATATATATATTTGCTTCTTACCAAAAAAAACCATTAAATTTGTAGAACACGGTATCGAATTAGAAGATAACAAACAGAAAAAAAAAAATTTAAGAAATTTATGATTGTAATTAGTTGTTTCATGAATTCTTCCATAATGATGGACTAAATTGCAAGTGAAGATTACGGTATTGAGGAAAAAATAACTTTGTGAATCTTAATTTTTTAGTTTTTAAAGAAATTTAAAATAAATTAGAAGCTTTCATACCAACATTTCCCATGTCCACAACTCCAAAACCCAATCTCTAGTAGCTCATCTTTTTGGTCATCTCATTTTAGCAGTTCAGGCAAAGATATGTAAGCAAACTACACATATTGTTTGTGGTTGATTTTATCCTTTTTGGTTTAGGTTAATCCTGAATCCCATTCTTCATTTTTGCAATGCCTTTTGTACCATGTTATGTAGGCAATAGTGTCCATAGCATTCAGAATTATATTGAACTATTTGGTACATTCTTCTTTATTTCTATCTAATAAAGTTCAACTCATACCTTACAATTAAACCCTACATACCTGCATTTATTTTTACCAGATAGACTTTCCAATTGAAATCCTGGCATTAGAGATTTCCTTTAAAACCAGACATCCTTTCCAACTGAAACACTGGCCCTAAAGGCTCCCTTCTAAACATTATGAAGCAAGATGATGCATGTGCCATCCCAACAATGAGTTAGAAGTTTACAGAAATTCATGTATGTACACTTCTAATGAGTTTCCTGTAAAAGGATGAGAAACATTGCTCTTTAGGTACCAGTATTTGGTGGTTGGATGATTTTATGCTGGATATTTTTTGCATATTCATTTGTCGCTGGTAAGCAAGAGCTAGTAGCTTAAATTTAGCTGTGGAACTCTTCAAATTATGTGTAATCCTCCTGTTGGCTTTGATGCCATCATGTACAACATCATTTTTAATTTAATTTTGATACCTCCAAGGTGATTTTTGAAGTGTTGGACACCTCATCAAATTCAAATGGATTTGTGATTTAATAAAATTATATCGTCATTGGTAAATCTTGTAGGTCTCTTTCTTGTAATTTTAGAGGATGGTAGGAATCGCCTCAAAGAAATGTGGTCTCATGGAATGCATTAATTGCAGTATATGCACAAAATGGTTTTATTGAAAAGGGCTTTCGAAAATGCCTCTATTAATTATTATTTTTTAATATTCTCTTAATGTAAATGTTCATGGATAGTATATAAGTTTTTATTTTATAGCTTTTTTTATTGTGGAAATCATTTCTGATTGTAAGCATTATGAGTTCATATTACCATCATCAGTTGTGAGGAGTCACAAAGGAAAAGTCTTTCTTGGCGTTAGCACTTATAGGTTTGAAAGTATTTATTTGAAATTGTCATTTGCTGTTGCAAATAGATTAGTAATTACTGTTAAATTTCATATTGTTGTAGCATTATTTGTGTGAGTCAAACTTGAACATCAATCATCAATGTTGTTCAGTTGAAATTGTATATGACTGGGGGTTACCTTTGCATAGATCATACTGTATTTCAATCAAATATGAATAAATGAACTATGGAGTTTGACTATTAGACATGTAAATGCATTTCTTCTTGAATACTTTCATAATATATGCCTATATTGTTGTAAAATTCCTTATCATCTTACTTTGTTTTTCATATTTCAAAGTTTCATAAATCTTTTAAAAATATTAACAAATTTTGAGTTTTTTTATTGTGGACAAGTACAGAGCAAGGAGAAAATGCAAAACCAATGCCTTTTAGATGCATCTACAGCCCACCCCATGTGCAACAATGGCATCATTGAAGACATGCATTCACACTAATGGCTTTTTAGTTTTAGTTTTAGTTTTTTTTTTCAGTTTTAAAAACATAATAAATCAGCAGTTTGCATACTACAGAAAGATTCTGTCTTCAAAATTGTATATATAGAGTTCGTTGTAACATATTTTATATACAGTTTGAATATACAGTGAATTATTTTCCAGCATTGTTGTTTCAATCATTTGAGCAGATTTGTTGATAAATGAGTTCTTTGTAACATATTTTATATACAGTTTGAATATACAGTGAATTATTTTCTAGCATTGTTGTTTCAATCCTTTGAGCATATTTGTTGAAGTTTATCAACAACAAATGGCATAGTTGATGTTTATCATGTACTAGTTGTTTATATATGACCAGTTGACAGAAAAATAATGATTAAAATGACCAAATATACTACCAATGGATGGAAATTAGCTAATACAAATGACTAAATCTACTACTAATGGACGGAAATTAGTGACTAAATATACTACCAATTGACGGCAATTAATGATTACAATGACTAAAGAAATGACCAGTTAACAATAATCAATGACTAAATTAATGGCTAAATATACTACCAAATTGATGACTAAATATACTACCAAATTACCAAATATACTACCAAATTGATGACTAAATATACTACCAAATTAATGGCTAAATTAATGACTAAAATTTGTTTGGTCATAAATTTGGTCGCGAGATAAATGACCGGCAATAAACTACCAATGGTCATGTGACCAAACTAATGATCACATGACCAATTTTTGGTAGTTTTTTTAGTCATTTATTTTTGTTTCTCTACTAGTGCCTTCTTCGATGATTTGGATGAGGATTTTAATGACTACTTGAATTTAGATGATGTGGTTGTTCCTGTTAGATTGTGCACCATTTCCCAAACTGCTAGTGGCATCTCCAAACTGAACTTACCCAAAAAGAAAAAAAGGCCACGAATATGAAGCAGAGAAGCTTCGTATTGAAGGCAAAGAAGCAGTTGTTGAGGGTTCTCAATGGACCATGGATGCCCTCCTCACGAGGAGCATGCAAAAATGGTTTAACCAAGAAAGCTAAATGAGTTGGCCTTACTGAGTGGATGATCTTTAGTTTATATGATTGTAGTGGCTTTTGTTTCTTGCTAATCTCCTTGCCTTGAGCTCTTTTTTAGTTATCTGAGCTCTCTCTAGGTCTCTATAGTTCCTCTGATACTTTTGTGCTCCCCATTATGGGTTTGGAGCAGTCTTTATTTTTATTTGTTTTATTTATACAAGAGAGAGTTACCCCCACTGGTAGCACTTATTCAACAAAAAAAATGCATTGTAATTAATTATGAATAATTAATCAAAGTTATTAATATATATTAGTATATATTGTTTATTGTAATAAGCTATGATTAATTAATTATAGTTTAATATCAAAACTACATTGTTATGTTGAGTCATAGATTATTTTTTATTATTTAATATATAGTTAAGGGAAATTCAATGCTTTGTTTATGTTCTTTTCTCATAATATACTAAAATAGTCTATTAGTATTTTATAAAATTTAATGCATAAAAATTTAGTATTTTAAAATATTTAATTTAGATCTTTAATTATCAATATATTTAATATATTTACTAATGTTTATTTATTTTTATAATTTTATGGATTTATTTTATATTTAAAAATTTTAAACATTTATATTAGTCAAATATAATCACAATTTTTTTGTTTTTTATTTTTTATTGTTTTAATTTGAGTAAAAACAATGTAGGTTTTTTTAAAGAGCAACGATAGTTGAGAACCAACTGCTACTGCTTACCTCCTATAATTTCATTTAGTTTTTTAAGCTGGTATCCAACTTAATACAATAAACACATTAAAAAGGTCAATTGAAGCCAACAATTTTTTGGTCGATTTATTTCTCAATATTTCTACAATTTATTTCCTAATGTCTTTCATGCAAGTCTGCATTTCAAATTTACAATTGCAAATTGATACACCCTAATCATATACAATTACAAATATGTTTTTTTCTGAATATTCTTGCATTTTAGCTTTTTAGTTACAGATGAGATATTGATAGATCCTATCGACTATTCTATTGTGCATAAATTTTGTGCAACTGCTAGTTAATATTTATACACGTCTAAACTACAACCACTTTGTAGGAAATGGTAAATTTACTTGCATTTTTTTTTATGAGTTTTGCTAAACTTAATCAGCTATATTCTCTCTATGTTGCCTCAATCTTGACCTACCTTTGTTATATAAATCTCCCCAAAGTTGTGATGGTAGTTGTCCTAAAGTCTACTTGCACACAAACAATTATTAGTGGATTGTTGCATTTACTAAAAAGGCATTGGTTGTCGTGTTTATGTACACCATTCAATTAGAATGAGTGTAGGCTATGCTATTGGAATTTAACTTTTTTCAACTATTTTTTATTGGAAATGTCTCCTTGTGTCATATTAATCAAACAATATAAAAGTATATATGAATGTTTACAATAGGAAGTGACAGGAAGGTTTTTGAGTATTTTGAACAATTGATGCTTTAATTCAAAATGTTTCCAGCTTAGTAATTACTATTTTGGAAGATGTCTATTAAGATGGATAAATGCTTTTAATTTACTACGTAGGCTTAGATATTCTTTAGTTTTTTCACAGGTTTTAAATAGGGACCATGGATATCCCCCGTCGTGTGGTTGTTCTATGTATAATTGATGCTCGCTCAGTTAAATGGCTAGACAAGATCAATGCAATTGCAAATGATTGCTAGGTAGAAGTCTTGTCCTACATTTAGAAATATTTTTAAGAAAAACTAAGCATTTTATTGCTATCTATTCTTAATTGAATGATTATATTATATCAATATCCTAGAAACTCATAATACAAATTTACTATGATTATTAGGCTTTTGTTTAGAGGGTGTAGTGGTTAGAAAGTTTAATTATGTCTTACTGATGATCTTAAGGAAATTATCTTTGTTGCATTTTTAGTAGATAGGTAAAGAAGTAACACAACTTTTATTAGATAAATGCTTTTGGATGGATTTATGAATTGAAAGAGGGTTTTAAAAGGACCCAAAACCTTGTACATCGAGATAAAGTGAAACCAGCAACATAAGACAAAAAAATGACCTTAAACCTAGAAAAGGCCCCATGAGAAACAACAACCGAAACAACAAAATCACAACAAAGAGATATAGAGAACTAAAAAAATCATGGAGGTTTGTGTAGACACCTAAAATTGTCCATATGTCACCTTGCGACACATTTGTCCTAGGCCCCTTTCATGTTTCCTTGTATCACCTACTTAATTAAACAAATTACTTTTATTTAATTAACCCCTTTACCATAATTCCCAAAATAATTAAATAAATTATATATAATTAATTTATCATCTCACATCATCCTTCTCCAATAATTAATTAAATAATTCTATTATTTAATTAATTATTTTCCATTTGTCATCATCCTTATCCCCTTGTCACACGTCTAGCTAAAGTTAGTTAGCCGGATTCATTAAATTTGGACACTTGTACAAAAATTAAACTAAGTTTTTATTTCAGCCACTTATCCCATACTATATCTCTCAATCTTAGCCATGCACATAAGGATGCCCTAGAAGCTTTTATCTTTCACCTCTTAATCTTCACCATCTATTTTATCTTTCAACTCTTAATCTTAGCCATCTATTATCACCTCTCAATTTCAACCATCCATTACAGCTCTTAATCCTAGCCCTTCATCATATCATCCAAGAATCATTAATCAACCCTCAACAAAGCCATAATTAGGAGATCCATAATTAGAATGTAAATCTATGCTATCAATTTGAGCAACCAACTTATCAAAGCATTATCAAATATCATTAGAGCATATATATTGTTTTCATTGCAACAAGGGCTATTAGGGTAATATTGTTTGTTATTTATATTTCATTACTTTAGCTCTTGAGCTATGTTGAAGATGGAAGAGGTACTTTGATGCATATTTTTCCTTTATTTTAATTCCATATTTCTACATACACATTTTGGCATGCTCGATGGGACCCAAATCCCTATTTTTCATGCAATTTTGGTGAAGTTTTGTGTGTTATTAGGGGTCAAATCTACAAGTTAGCACATTCAGCTATGTTTCAATGCTTTTTCTCAAGATCGATGTGATTACATTCCAGGTTGGTGCTTTTGATTATGACTTGATGCTTTTATAGATATCTTAGTGCATTTGGTCATGATGCCATGCTTTTGCACTGATTTGTAGCATTTTCCTTAAATCAATGCATTTGCCTCACAAAGGGGTACATTTGCATCGCTAAGGGGTGCATTTTCCTCACTAAGGGGCATATTTGCCTCACATAGTGGTGCTTTTGCTTGATTAACATCATATCAAACTTTACATGCTCATATCTTTTACATACGACATCAAAATTCAATGATTTTTTAAATTGCATAGAAAATCACAAGGGATATATTGGTGCCATCTGATTTGCTTTATTTGTTGATTTTCAAAAGGAGGTGCATTTACTTCATAGAGCGATACATTTTCCTCACAGAGGGGTGCATTTTGTTGCAAGTATGAGGATAACCGGTGCTGTCATTGATGTCAACATACTCCTGTTACATTAATGGTAAGGATTGGATGAGCTGTGAGCTGAGGATATTGAGAAAATTAGTCTCAATCAGGAATAGTGAAGAACAGTGATGACAGTAAGGTGAAAGTCCAAGATAGGATGAAGATCAAAGGATCCAGATTAAAGGGTTTGTAGATATAAGTCTTGAGATGATCCAGTCAAGTTTTCAGAGGTCCGTATGAAGATCTGTAGAAGTTATGGATGCTCAAGTAGAACCAGTTTCGGTAGGTGTTAAGAGGTGACAGTGTGATACAGAAAGGTCTGGTATGATCCAAAAATACATTATCCTGCTCTGCGGATCTGAGGGAATGTTTAGTAAGTCCTTGTGAAGTGTCAAGTAGATTAGTTCATGGTTTGAAGGTCCAGAAGTGCCTATTCCTTTGTAACAGTGGTGACAGACTGTGTTCTTGAGGTTCCAGATTAAGGAGAGAAGAATTTTAGTAAGTAGAGGAAGTGCGGATGTTCTTGGTAATTCAAGCAAGCTTGTGGAGGTCCTTGGATCATGTTTGGTTCGTGTTGATGATCCACATTAGAGTTGGGGCCTGAAAATGAAGAATAACTTCTAGATGATGATGTTCTTCCTGAGTCTGGTTAACCGTATGTATTACACGTCTTGCGGATTGTAGGTGTTTGCCGACTTAGATGATTATTCCTAAGTCAAAGCCTTGTATAAATAAGGGTTTGTAAAGTCATTTCAAAGTATGTCTTGTGGAGATGTGAGTGTGGAAGCGAGGACGAAGAGCGAAAGGCAGAGCAGAAGTTTTTGAGCTTAAATGGAACTGATCTAGGCATGGTGAAGATGCTATTCTCCAGTTCATGTATGTGATACTTATTACTTTGTAGACAGTGTGTCTCTTGTAGGTAGTGGGCCTCTTATGAGCAGTGTGCTCGGGCAGTGAGCCCTAATTGGCATGTGCCATCTATTCTTTCTATTCTTCTAACAAAGAATATTTTTGGGTTAATCACCCTGTGGTTTTTCCCTTAACCGGATTTTCCACATTAAAATCTTGGTGTCTCATGTGTTGATATGTATTTGCTCTTGTGTAAATGGTTTATGCTTTCATGATTGATTAAGTATTATGCTACTAAATAACAAAATGGATTTAAGTGTTTAACTTGGAAGTAAGTTTGGGACAACTGATTCACCCCTCCTCTCAGTTGTCTATCCTAAATCCAACAATTGGTATCAGAGCCAAGTTCCTCTAAAAGGCTTAATCACTTGAGGAGATCCGGAATGCCCTCATATAAGAAGGATAGTCTGAGGTTTGATGGAACAAATTTCTCTCTCTGAAGAGTCACATGCAATGTCACTTACAATGTATGGGGGCACAGTATTGGTCCATGGCCACAAAGAAGTATACTCCTCCACAGGGTGGACCGAAATCAGTAGATGAAATTGCAAATGCTGAAATCAATTTGCGAACTAAAGAGGCTCTCCTTAGTGCTTTGTCTGATTAAGAACTGACTAATGTCATTGACCTTCAAACTGCCTTTGAGATCTAGGAAAAACTGGAACTTCTGCATGAAGGAGATAAGTATGTCAAATGTGCCAAGCTACAGAGTCTAAAAGGAAAATTTGAAAATCTGAAGATGAAGGAAGATGAAAATATTATTACTTTTATGCCAAGAGTGAATGAGCTTGTCTGTGGCATTAGATGTGCTAGTGGAGTCCTGGATGAAGATGAGATTGTTGGGAAAGTTCTCAGATCCCTTCCTGAATCTTACAAATACAAAGTTGCTGCTATTGAGGAATTTAGATCTATTTCAGGTATCACAAGAGATCAACTACTTGGTAAATTGGCTGCATTTGAATTAACTAATTTTGGAGATGCCCCTCCTAAGATTGAAACTGCATTCAAGGCAAGTGCTTCTATGAAAGGAAAACAAAAATTTGTTCAGGGAGAAAACTCATCAAAGAAACTATCATGGTATGAAAAAGCAAGAAAAGACATGGAATAAGAAGAAGCAGAAACAACTCAACTTGAAGCCCTCATTGCAAAGAGACTACCAAGAGGATCCGGTAAGTATGAAGGAAAATTACCCTTTAAGTGCTTCAACTGTAATAAGATTGGTCATTTAGCCTCAAAATGTCCAGAAAGATTTTCAAGGCCAAATTCTAAGAGGCAAAGGTTTCAAAAGAATTGTTATTATGTTCATGAAGAAGATGATAATGAAGGATTAACAGATGATGAATCAGAGTTAGGAAATAATTCTAGAGATGACTGGGTATTTATTGACATCAACGAAGAAGATCCAATGTCCTCTAAATCTGTCAATCATAAAGTTGTAGAAAGAGCTCTGGATGCCCAAGTTGAAGAAAAGGATGATTGGGTCATTGATAGTGGATGCTCTCACCATATGACAGGTGACAAGAACAAGTTCTTAGATTTGGAAAGGTATGAAGGAGGAATGGTAAAGTTTGGTGATAATTCTGCTGGTAGAATCAGA
The DNA here is from genome assembly GCA_027924645.1 of Cunninghamia lanceolata. Lineage (NCBI taxonomy): Eukaryota > Viridiplantae > Streptophyta > Pinopsida > Cupressales > Cupressaceae > Cunninghamia > Cunninghamia lanceolata. The sequence goes on along the minus strand of BSBN01000241.1, from coordinate 10,446,430 downwards.
GGTAGGGGAACTATTTCTTTTGATGGAATAAACAAAACCGGTAATGTACTGTATGTTGAAGGACTGAAGCACAATCTTCTCAATGTTGGACAGTTAGTGGACAAAGGTTATGATCTCAGATTCAAGAATGGAAAATACAGGATCTTTGAAAGTTTCAGAATAGAGATTGCATCCAGTACTCAAACAAAAGGAAATATCTTTCATCTAGTTGGTACCGGTAAAAGTTGTCTGTTTGTTCAAGTTGATCTGAGTTGGTTATGGCATAGAAGAATGTGTCAAGTGAACATTGATAATATCATCAAGATAAGCAATACTCAGGCTGTAAGAGATCTTCCAAAGCTGGTGAAACCTAAAAATAGTTTATGTAAAGAATGCTAATTGGGGAAACAAAGTACAGTCTCATTCAAGAGTAAGGAACAATTCTCTATCGGATTATTGGATCTAGTTCACATTGACTTATGTGGTTCGGCAAGAATCAGGAGTGTGTAAGGTGATAGATACTTCATGCTTTTAATTGATGACTACTCCCGGATGATATGGGTAACTTTCCTAAAAGAAAAATTAGAAGCTCTTGAAAAATTCAAAATATTCAAAGCTATGGTAGAGAATGAAACCGGATCAAAGTTGAAATGTCTGAGGTTTGATAGAGGTGGTGAATTTACATCCGGTGAGTTCATAAAGTTCTGTGAGAAACATGGAATAAAAAGGCAGTTGTCTGCTCCTAGGATGCCACAACAAAATGGGGTAGTAGAGAGAAAGAACTGGACAATCCAGGGGGCATCTAGGACCATGATGATGGAAGAAAATGTTCCGCAGATCTACTGGAGAGAAGCTGTCAGCACTGTAGTCTATACTCTCAACCGAATTCAAATCAGAAGCAATACCGGTAAGACTCCTTATGAACTTTGGTTTGGCATCACTCCCACTATGAAGTATTTTAGAGTTTTTGGTAGCAAATGTTACATTAAAAGAGATGAAGATCTAGGAAAGTTTGATGCTAGAAGTGATGAAGGAATATTCTTGGGTTACTCTACTCAAAGCAAAGCCTACCGGTGCTATAATAAGAGACTGAGAAAGATAATAGAAAGTACAAATGTGAAAGTTGATGAAGGAATTGAGAGACCTTCAAGATTTTATGAATATGATGTAGATGATCAGAATGGTGTTCTGATCCAAGAAGCCCAAACTCCTTCTGGTACTCAGAATCAAACAGGTCCGGTAACTCAAGAAGAAGAGATGAGTCACAATGAACCTGATGAAAAATTAGAAGTGTAGGAAACTCCCAAAGTTCCCAGATATGTAAGACTGAACCACTCTAAAGATCAAATCATAGGTGACAAAAGCAAAGGTGTGCAAACAAGAAGAAGAATTGCTCAAAACTCAGATGAGTATTGTCTGATTTCAAGGATAGAACCTAAGACAGTAAATGAAGCTTGCAATGATGAAAACTAGACTAAAGCAATGGAGGAAGAACCGATGCAAATTGAGAAAAACCACACTTGGGATCTTGTTCCCAGACCTAGAGATGAGAATGTAATTGGAACCAAATGGATCTTCTGAAACAAACTGAATGAAGTTGGTGATGTAATTAGAAATAAAGCTAGATTGGTCTACAAGGGTTACTCTCAAATAGAATGAGTTGATTTTGAAGAAACTTTTGCTCCGGTGGCAAGAATTGAAGTAGTTAGATTATTTCTTGCATTTGCTACTTTCAAAGATTTTAAAGTGTATCAGATGGATGTCAAGTCTACCTTCCTGAATGGTGATTTGGAAGAAGAAGTGTACATTGAGCAACCAGATGGATTTCAGTTGTCTGATCATGGTGATATGGTCTACAAGTTAAAAAAGGCACTGTATGGACTGAAGCAAGCCCCAAGAGCCTGGTATGAAAGATTGGATAAGCATCTTTTGAAGATTGGTTTCAACAAAGGTACTGCTGATAGTAACTTGTATTTTAAAATTGATGATAAAAAACATCTTGATTGTTGAAGTATTTGTTGATGATATCATTTTTGGAGGAAGAGATAGCATGTGTAAAACTTTTGTAAATCAAATGAAAAATGAATTTGAGATGTCCATGCTCGGTGAAATGAATTTCTTTTTGGGTTTACAAATCACTCAAACAAAGAAAGGAATTTTCATTTCTTAGACTAAATATGTGAAAGAATTGTTGAAGAAATTTGGGATGGCAGATTCAAAATCAATGCATACTCCAATGGCTACCAGATGTAAATTGAGCAAAGATGATGATTCTCCTAAAACATATCAGACAAAGTATAGGTCAATGATTGGAGACTGTTGTATCTCACTCAAACTAGACTAGATATTATGTAGGCTGTTGGTCTTGTTGCTAAATTTTAGGCTGATCCCAGAGAATCTCATGTCATGGCAATCAAAAGGATCTTTAGATATCTAAAAGGGTCAATTAAGTATGGTTTATGGTATCCTAGAGATCATGATTTCTCTCTTCATGCATATACAGATGCAGATTGGGCAGGAGATGTGGATGACCGGAAGAGTACTAGTGGTGGAGCATTCTTTTTGGGAAAGAGATTAGTTTCTTGGCTAAGAAAGAAACAAGAGGCAATATCTCTGTCTACAACTGAAACAGAATACATTGCAGCAGCAGGCAGTTGCACTCAAGTTTTATGGATGAAACAGATGCTAAGAGATATTAAAGTAGAATATGAGGAGCCTATCACAATCTTCTATGATAATTCAAGTGCAATAAGTACTTCTAAGAATCTAGTGTTGCATTCTAAGACTAAGAATATATCCATTAAGTTTCACTTTCTGAGAGAGCAAGTGAACAAGGATGAAGTTAGACTGGAGTTTGTGCCCTCCAAGGATCAAATTGCAGATATCTTTACAAAACCTCTTCCCAAGGACTCTTTTGAGTATCTCAAGGAGAAGTTAGGGGTTATTGCTCCTCTGGTGATGAACTAGGATGCACTGATGTGCATCAGTTCGGTGGATATCACAGTCATATCCTGTGATCTGGATTGATGTTGGGGAGCTGCTACTCAGGGGGAGCAGCAGGAATGATTCTGAGAAGGTGGAGTTGCAAGTATGAGCCCTTTGCCATTGATGTCAAAGGGGGAGAGAAGACATGTGAAAAACAAGTGGGTGATGATCAAAGGGGGAGCAGTAAAGGGAGAGAAGACATGTGAATGGTTGTTGCTGATAGGGGGAGTTGTGACAATAAGGAGAAGTTCTTGTCTTGATGGTTTTCACATCATATGTTGCCATCAATGACAAAGGGGGAGGTTGTTGAAAGTATGAGGATAACCGGTGTTGTCATTAATGTCAACATACTCCTATTATATTAATGGTAAGGATTGGATGAGCTGTGAGCTGAGGATATTGAGAAAATTAGTCTCAATCAAGAACAGTGAAGAACAATGATGACAGTAAGGTGAAAGTCCAAGATAGGATGAAGATCAGAGGATGCGGATTAAAGGGTTTGTAGATATGAGTCTTAAGATGATCCAGTCAAGTTTTTAGAGGTCCGCATGAAGATCTGTAGAAGTTATGGCTGCTCAAGTAGAACCGATTCCGATAGGTGTTCAAAGGTGACAATGTGATATAGAAAGGTCCAATAAGATCCGGAAATGCATTATCCTACTTTGTAGATCTGAGGGAGTGTTTAGTAAGTCCTTGTGAAGTGTCAAGTAGATTGGTTTGTGGTTTGAAGGTCTGGAAGTGCCTATTCCTTTGTGACAGTGGTGACAGACTATGTTCTTGAGGTACCAGATTAAGGAGAGAAGAATTTTAGTAAGTAGAGGAAGTGCGGATGTTCTTGGTAATTCAGGCAAGCTTGTGGAGGTCCTTGGATCATGTTTGGTTCGTGTTGATGATCTGCATTAGAGTTGGGGCCCATAAATGAAGAATAACTTCCAGATGATAATGTTCTTCCTGAGTCTGGCCGACCGGATGTATTACACATCTTGCGGATGTTCTTGTAGGTGTTTGCTGACTTAGGTGATTGTTCCTAAGTTGAAGCCTTGTATAAATAAGGGTTTGTAAAGTCATTTCAAAGTGTGTCTTGTGGAGATGTGAGTGTGGAAGCAAGGACGAAGAGCGAAAGGCAGAGCAAAAGTTTTTGAGCTTAAATGGAACTGATCCAGGCATGGTGAAGATGCTATTCTCTAGTTCATGTATGTGATACTTATTACTTTGTAGACAGTGTGTCTCTTGTAGGTAGTGGGCCTCTTGTGAGCAGTGTGCTTAGGCAGTGAACCCTAATTGGCATGTGCCATCTATTCTTTCTATTCTTCTAACAAAGAATATTTTTGGGTTAATCACCATGTGGTTTTTCCCTTAACCGGGTTTTCCACGTTAAAATCTTGGTGTCTCATGTGTTGATATGTATCTACTCTTGTGTTAATGGTTTATGCTTTCATGATTGATTAAGTATTATGCTACTAAATAACAAAATGGATTTAAGTGTTTAACTTGGAAGTAAGTTTGGGACAACTGATTTACCCCTCCCTCTCAGTTGTTTGTCCTAAATCCAACACATTTGATCCTGGTATAACATTTCACATCAAGATTTATCCTTTTTAGCTAACCTTTGCTTGGTTTTGGAACTAGGTGATGCAACTTGATTTTCACTGGTCAAAGATCAATAAGTCAAACTACTAATAAGTGTGGTGCAGGTTTTTGCTTGTAAAATAATATCATTTAAAACTTTGTGTTTTCTTTGTTTGGTGAACTTGGTTTTGACTTCAAGTGTATGCATACTCTTCCCTTGCACTCAGTGCGATCTTGGAAATCAAAAGCACCTTATAGCCAATTTCACTTTCACATCGCACTTTGTTTTCTAAGAGTAAATTAATCTTTTTTGTGTGGATCAAGTGTGTGTGTGTATGCTCTCCTCTCACACCTTTAGGTGATCTTGAGGATCAAAATCACCTCTTGGTTTCACCTTTTTACCCAAGGACCTAAGTTTTGTATGTTGTTCCCTCGCATTGCAAAATGATCTTGGGAACCAAAAGCACTTGGAATCCTTTCTCATTAGGAGGCCTACTTGGGAATTTCATCAGCCCAAGGGATGACATCAACCACGTGTTCTGAAATGGTATATCAAAGGAGGAGAATGAAAGTTGTACCTCAATCTAGTTAGCATCATGTCTAGCACAACCTTAGGGCTCCGAGTGGTTCCAAACATAAGGTGAAGATATTTTTGAGATCTTTCTTTGATCCCATGCTTGTAGATGGACTAGTGTTCATAGATTGGACCCCATGTACCTTGTGTATATAGGGGGAACCCTTAGAAAACGTGTACAAGCCTAGTTTAAGGCCTTTCAATTGTCATATCTTTTGGTGCATCACTATTGAGGAGGATAAGTGATCACATGTACCTCCATAGCTATCCAATCATACGTAAATGGTATTACATTGGGAGAAATATCACCATTGTGAGTCCATAAGAGTTGACACACCTAATTGAATAATATAGGGTGTTGTGTTTTGTGTGTGTGTTCATTTACACTCTCCCAATCCAAATCCAAATCCTTTTGCAAACATGTGCATGTATGTATGAAACCCATTGTTTTCCAAGTTGCTCAACGTCAAGCTTCAAACCATCCCTAATCACCTTCTAATCATTCATTTTATCCCAAATCCCATCATCCCAAGTCATCCTAATCATCCCTCTTATCCACTTCATCCTAATTCTAATCCAATCCTATCCTAATCATCCCTAATCATCCTAATCACCTCATCCCAACTATCCTAATCATCCTAATTACCCTATCCACATCATTCCAATCTATCTCCAATCTAATCTTAATCCATTATTTAGGATCCTAATCCTAATCAATTTGCCTAATCCAATAAAGGCCCTATCCTAATCCTTTCTATCCACCTAATTCACTTCCTAATTATATTCATCCTTCCATCCAAATCCCCATCTAAGCTTAAGCCCAATCCCAAATCACGATTGGTTTGACAAGATGGTTGTGATAATTAAAAAGTCTATGTCAAACCCCCTTTCACAACACACCATATCTCCAATCCAATTAATATCTCTATCATACCAAAAAAATGCTTGACTACAAGTACTTAAACATATGTATGAGAGAATGGATCCTCTTGCTAAAGCACACTATAGAAATTACTTTAGTCATGATACTTTAGCAAATCTCAACTTTGGAGATTTTCAAGACCATTCTTATGACCCTATCATGTCAACACCGTAATCCCATTTGTCATCTCCATCCACCTCTTACAAACCTTCACCCTCTTATAGGGATAGGTCATCTCAACCAATCTATACACCATCTCAATCTAACACATCAATGCCTCAATGTTCTCGAAACATCCCGTACCTATATACCTCATCTCAATCAACTACATCCCCATCATATTATCATTACCAAGTCAATCTCATGAATTCATCACCATATATCATATCTTCATCCATGCCACCTCAAACCACATATCAACAACCTATATCTGATTCTACTCCATCAATCCCTTCAAATCCTTCATCATCATATCCCTACAACCACCCTAATTTCAATTGATTAGCCCACATGTTTCCTACTCCCAATCCTATTAAACCTACCCCTACTATCCATACACCCAAGCATAATCCCAATCCTAATCTATCCCATCCTATTATCCATCTACTTGATCCTAATCCTACAACACATGCCCTTATTGTACATCAATTATATTATCCATCTAATGCCCACCTTAGTGCATCAACCCATAAATTTATGAAGGACGCGACCCAAGGAATATTAGCAAGGAATCAAAAATCAACATGCAATCTAATGCCCATCCTCGAACCTATCAAAGAGCCTTTAAGAACCATGTCTATCCCTTCAACATCATCATGTACTCCAATGCCTATCAAGCCTATAGTAGATTCTCTTACCATAAATACAAGCCAAGATCCATCATGTAGCCATGTTGTTGACCATCTAGAGCCTATTAAGCCCATCCAAGAATTTTCCATCTCCATCCAAACCCAAGAGCTATTTCAAGAGTCCAATCCAAAGCATGAACAACCTTGTTCCTCACTAAGTTAAGATCAAACTACTCAAGCACCTCAAGATCAAATTACCCAAGTTACCCAAGAACCAATTACTTAATCCACTTCACCTCATGGTTATACTAACAATGAAAGTGAGCATGGAAGTTTTGTTGATACACATAAGCACTCACCTCTATTCATGGCATTTCTTAGAAATGAAGAAACTTCCACTCTTATCCAAACCACCACCACCCTTAATGATCAAGAGATCCATAGTCCTCCTAGCCATGATCAAGTAACCCAAACTAGTCTTGTCTATCCTCTAATAGCATCCACTTACCATGATGAGATACTTGGGTCCCAAGAAAACATAGACAATCAAGTAAATCACTTGGATCATCTAACACCACATCTTAATGAGCATGGTGTTAATCAAGATCCTAGAATTACAAGTCATTCCCTTCCTGATCCATTACCATCTTCTAGTAATCTTCCATCATCCCCTCTTAAGCCCTTACCATCCCCTATTGACCCTATCCAAAATCCATTATCCTATCCTTTTCGTCCCACTACCTTCATCTGTGGTGGTTTTCTCATAGGAGATGAACGAACTCTATCCACCACCCACCCTCCCCCATGTGATGATGGACTCACATTTTTGTTTCCAAAACAACACACATCCCATCACATATTGTATGCTCCAAAACATGAATTATTAAGGAAAAAGATTAGGCCTCCATGAACAAGGTATCTTGGAGCCCATCCATGTCCAAATCCATCCATACTTGCATGACCTTGGCTATACATATCAAGGAAAACAACCCAAACATGTTAGTACCTCTTGTACACCTCATAAGGCATCTTCCAATCCCAAGTGAGGTGCCCCTCATCACACCTCCAAGAAATATGTCATCATCCCTCCTCCATCATCATATCATTCTCAAAAGCATGTGGCTATACATTTCCCTATATCCACTCTTCCTTCACTCCTCCCAACTCCAACTAATACCATCCTCAAACCTTATCATCCCTTCATCCAAAATTCAACTAATCCCTCCATCGACACATCATTTTCCCTTAAATACCCTCAAATTTTTTTGTGAAAGGGTGTGATGGTTTAGAAACCACCCTTTAAAAGGTTATATAAGGTATTTATGCGAGACTTGGAAAATGAGATGGAGAACACTTTAGGAAGAATAAAGTGGTTTGGTGGGCTATGGGCATTGGAGAAGGGGGCACGTAGAGTGTGTCCAACTCAGGATTGTTTACACCCAGGATTCTCTTGCCTAGGGCTTTGAACACTATTTGAGTAAGTAAAATAGTTGGTGTGAGTAGGCACATACTATGTTTTTATAGATGTTCTCCAAATGTTCTATAGATATGAGGGCCAAGACCACTAAAATATTCCTAGAGTGAGAGTTGCCTTTCCAAGTACTCTAATTCAGATAAGTATTGAAACAATTGATGTTTAAAGGATAGTTAACATAATAAATATATGATTTTTTATGTTAATCTGATTATGGATTGTGTTATTCAATTGCCTATGTTAACTATTTACTTTAGAGTTCCTATTAAATTATCACATGTTGCAATTTACATTAAAATTTATATCCTTGCGTACTTTTAAGTTTTTTAACTCTAGTAATAAGTATATTTGGATTTGTTGTAATTAATTAAATAACTCTAGGGAAAAGTAGCGCTACAACATGGGGACAAAAACAAGCTATAAATCTATAATGAATTTGATGACATACTGTGGTCCAACCTTACATCATTAAATAGGAAAAAATTTACATGTTGATTTTGCTTTATCAAAATCATTCATAGATTTGAGAAAGATTGTGACACTCTTTAATGGCATAAGAAAATTAATCAAGGTACAATTTATTATATCTTTCTAGTAATGAGACATAATAATACAACCCATTGTTGCCCACTCTTGATGATATTCAACAAGTACCTCACTAGAATTTTGCACCACCTTTTTTAACATATTACTCCTTAGACTTTTGTATGACAAGCATTAAATCTAGGAATTGTAGTGAAAATTGTATCAATCATTACTTTTTGTTAAGGGAAAACTGGATAAATGAATAATCAATATACTATATCAATGATACCCAAAACTCAATGAAATAATGAACAAAAGAGATCAATCAAACAAAGAACAATACAAAGCAAACCTCCTTTAATTCTCAGCTTCCATTGATTGCCTATCTCAAACGATCTTGTCTACGAATATGGCCCTCAGAAGGTGCACTTCCTTGATATTCAAATGGGAATGGCTATGATAGTTTCACCATGAAGATGAGCTTCACAACAATGATAGTAGTGTGTAGTAACAAGTTTGATCGCAAGAAATGAAGGAATTGGTGCCAATGGCGCACTGTAATTCCTGCAAAGTAAAAATACTTAAATCTTGGATGAATGAAATGGAAGAATTGGGGTTGAATTTATAGACTTGAGAGAGGAAAGATCAACGGTATAGAAAGAATGAGAATATCAACGGTATAAAAACCTTGAGAGGATGTGCGCGAATAAGAAGAAGACAAGTGTCACACAAAAGTTGTTTTATTTGAGTTAACTACTTTCTTGTCTAAAGATAAGATATGACTTCATAAATTAGAAATATTTTTTCTAATTTAAGAGATATTGATAAAAACAAGGTTGATTGAGTCAGTTAACTCAACTTGAGATTTGCTTTTGCATGATTTGAGAGGAATTAAATAACAAATTATTTAATTTTGTGCATGAAGAAGAAGACTTATTTTTAGAATATTTGGAAGTTATTTGAAGATAGGAAAGCAAATTAAATAAATAAATTTATTTAATTATTGTGCATAATTTGGAAGAATAAATAAAATATTTGATTATATTTTATTTTTGGATATTAAGAGGATTTAAATAAATTTGATTTGATTTATTTAAATTTGGAGGAAGAATTTGAATTAAATTAAATAATTAAGAATTATTTAATTGTTTGGAAGAATTAAATTAAATAAAGAAATTTATTTAATTTTGATTTTAGAAGAGGTAATTAAATATTTTGATATTTAATTAACTTAGAGGAATATGAATCAAATAAATAAATTTGTTTATTTATTTATTGAGAGAAGAATTAGAATAAAGTAAATATTAAGAATATTTATTTAGATCGAGACATGTCATTTTTAGGCATATACATTTTGCCCCTCTTTGAAGCAATATGTTTTATCGCGTTATTTCAAAGAATAGATTTCTGATAATGATACATGGCCTAGTTTGCCTTTGATATGGATTTAACAATGATAGGATGCCCCATCAGGAGCTTGAATAGGAAGAAGGTAGAAGGCGTGAGACAGACAATCTTACGATGAAGAAGGGGAAAAACAAGTTAGGATTGAAGAAAAATTGAATGATATGTAATGCAAGATAGAATGATAACCCACAAAAGAAAGTAAGGAAGTATGTACAATTGATACAAGAACAAACAAGGTATTGCCCCTATTAAGCAGTAAACCAATGATATAAGACAATGTTGTCATGGTGGGGAACGATATATCCCTAGAGCAAACACGAAGGATAGTGCTTGGTTTCAGGAAATGAAGCATGTCGTGTAAGACACGTGTGTTGGTCTGATTTTGACAATGTTACATCCTGTATAAGACAATTGATTGATTAACTGATCGAGTTGGTTTACAACTAGACAAGGATCAAGACCACTGATTGTGATTGGATCATTTGACAAGATTTACTTGACTTGATTCATATGGATTAAGGATGGACCTTGCATCTAGATCACTGCTCAGACTGACCAGATTGAGAAGAATGGATCACAATGATAGATAGAATTTTGGTTGATAGAAGAATGACTCGACAGAAGGACTCACAAGATTTTATTTGTAAACATTAATACTCTGCGGTTTGGATCTTTTATTGCATGGGATATGGATGCTTTTGTGGATGCAAATGGTTTTGCCATCTTGATATTGTAAGTATTTTGAAGTGCTTATTTCATCATTGGGCTTTTTTTTTTGGTACTTTTTCCAAATGTTGTAAGTTAATACAAGCATCTAGATATAATTGAACCGAGATAACTTGAGTATTGCTTACATGGATTTTGATTTAGCAAGTTAATACAAGCATCGAGATATAATTGAACCTAGATGACTTGAGTATTTCTTGCGTATCAACAAACAAGGATTGCCCCCTTTCATGTCCTCGATGATCTTTTGTTGTTCCTATCATTAGACAAGGCGTCACATTACTAAAGTTTAATCTACAAATAGAAAACAAAGAAAATAATCATGCCCCCATCATAGCATCTCTAGCTTTTGGCATCCTTGAGTAGCATAGAAAGACATCATAATAAAAATCAAGATGTTGTAACCTAACCTGATCACAACCACAAAACATTTTTGCATTTAGATGTGTTTGTTTCTTGCCATAATTTAGGTAAAATCATTTAGAGTGCTTTAGGTGCTTGCTTGCTTTGCTTTGGATAGGTTGAGGTGTTGCGTCAAAATTTCTGCTTGAAAGAGGGTTTTTTCTTGCGCTTTCTTTCCTTGTGAAAGGTTCCACAATCTTTTTTGGTAAGACGTACCCTAAGGGACTGACCTAGTGCCTCAAGGGCTCATTACTAAATGGCCTTGCCTATGTGATGATGCAGAGGCAACGTAGTTTGAGGTGAACTTTAATGGACCTAAGAACTAGGTGATAGAAAGTGGTGTGGACTCAGATAGATAGAAGGACCATAAATGGGATGGACGGGAAAGCGGAGCCTCGGGTGCACATTGATAATGGCCTTGCTTACATGCAAAGGCAACGTAGTTCATGGACTTGGACCATGTGGACACTGACAACAGATGCTATGCTAGGCTGACATTGTGGATAGGATACTGGATAAGACCTTGGTTAACAAGGTGACAAAAGAGATAGAGTATTAAGCCATGATAGGATAAGAAGATATTATGGATAGCCTTAATGCTAGATACTAATGACAATGAAACACCATTGATAGGTAGACAGATGGGTTACAGTGGATACGAATGTGTAGATAGAATAAACTAAGGATGTGATCTCCAAGGACTATGTCGCATAGGAATAACGTACCCCATTGTAGGTAGAATACTTAGGATTTTTCATGGTAATGCTTAAGACAATAGGAGGATAATGAAGGATTTGCATGGTGTGGAGGGATAAGGTATGTCAAGAGACATCTAAAACATTTGTCAACATTGTTCCCCCAATCTTTATCAAGATCAAGAAAAATAGAGGAAAGGAAGATTAGGATAGATAGACTGGATAGTATAGGTATGTAATGGATAGAAGGATAGGATAGGGAATGGTACGGAAGGGAACTGATAGGAGAAGAGTGATATGTCGATGAGACAAGGTGCCTCTAAGTGTAGGTGATGTAGAAGATCAACTTACACATGATGCCTGTTTGCCAAGTTTTCATCATGGTACTTATCTAAGGTGCCTATTTGCCAGATTTTCACTGTTGGATGAAGGGATTTTTCTTTGATTTTTTTTTCTTTCTTTCTTTTTTTGGATAGGAGAAGGTGGATACGGAAGGGAGACACTCGAGTATCTAGTTTCTTGAAAGGTGATAGTCCTACTAGATGGATGTTGTCGTATCGACCATGTCAAGTGTCGCTCATAGATGTTGGTAGGGGATTTCATGAAAGTGAGATGGAGAATGGTAGCTATTGGATTATGATGGAAGGTGTGATAGTGGATGATGATGCAGAATACAGATGGAAAGGCTTATGCAAAAGCATGGACCATAGGAATAGGATGGGGAAGATATGTAGGATAATAGTGGAAGGAAGGGGAGATGGAGGTTTATGAAAATGTTCTATGATGGAAGGAAATCATGACCAATAGTTGCACATACCATGATAAACATTGAATCTCGTGATGGGAAAGTAGTGTAGGAAGCAACAGAGACTTTTGCTTGTGGATGAGTGACTTAGGCATGTAGGGATCCACATAGACTGATTATTTTTCTAAGCTTTGTCTGTCATGTGGGATGGAAGAATTTGAGACTTTTGGATGGAATGGGAGAAAGTGGATGGTTGGGATTCTTGAGAGGTGGATGCCTCATTTGACTTGGTGGCTTTTTACTTAGGCACCCAAACCATTTTGCTTTTAGATAGTACCTGTGAAGGTATGGGCTGGGGTGTATGCAGCTTTGGTGCAACTTCAGAGGTAATCATTTGTTGGATGTAGACCCACACCTTTTTCAGTTTGGCATATAGGTGTGTGGGTGTATGCAGCTCTTGAGAAGGATGTTTCTTTGATTCTTGGCTTTTGTATCCTAGGTCATGAGGACTCTTAGGATTTTTGACTTTATAGGTAGAGGCATCCAAATTTTTATTGTTGAATTCCCGTGGGATGGTGGAAGTGGGGTTGGAGGAAGCCCTTTGTTTAGACAACATGTGCATTTGTTGGCCATGATTGGGATTGTTAGAAGATTTATAGATGGATGAATAAGGTGTTTGAATAAGTGGTGGTAAAATGCATGGAGGGATGTTAGGAGTTGGAAGTAGCGAAGGTAGGTTGGATGGTGGAAGGTGTATGGTCACATGCTTTTGACATCTGTAGGATAATGGAGGTGGAATGGCAACATATGTTTTGGGGCTATGATAGGGTTTGTGATGGAAAGTGGAGGAGTGGAAGAAGTAGCAACATCTTGAGATTGTTCACCTTGGGGTATGTATCCAAGGTCGTACGAATGAGGAGGAACATTGACATGGACGGGCTCCAAAATACCTTGTTCATGAAGGCCTAAGCCTTTGCCTTGATAGTTCATATGTTGGAGTATGCGGTGGACAGCGGGATTATGTGTAGGTGGAACACTAGACACGAATTCCTTATTTGATGAAGAAGGTGAGATAGACGATAATGGTTGTTGGTGTTCTAAGGAGGAACACTCATGAATGAAGGTGGTAAGACCAAGGATATATGGTGGGGGATTTGCAGCATGATCAATAATGGATGGTGGAGGAGTATTATTGGGTCGATCTTCTATGCTTGCTTGGGAGGCAAGTGTCTCATCAAAGGAAGAGGAAGTTGTTGGATTTCGGATGGGATTAGACGAGGTTATAAGCTCGGGACCATGGAATGCATAAAGTGGCCTAAGAGGATTATCATGGTCTACTTGATCATAGATAGACTTTTGATCATAGGTGGGATCTTGATCATGGATAGGACTTAGCATGATGGGATTAAAGTGCTCTTATATATGTTCTTCATCAATGATAATATCCTGATCACAAAAAGGATAGAGGTTATGGAGAGGCTGACATTGGATTTTTGGCTCATGTATAGGATCAAGTTGCTCATGGATAACTTCTTCATCAAAGGTGGTATCTTGATCATCGGAAAGATATAGGTCATGAATGGATTGAGATTGAATTTCTTGCTCATGCATAGGTATAGGATCATTGAAAAGATAAAGGTTATGCACGAGCTAGATGGGGGTGCTTTGATCTTGATTTAGACAAAGGTCGAATGTTTCCATATGTTGTAAAGTGTGCTCTTGGCATAACTCTTGGGTTGTTTGAATGGAAGTGGAGGTAGAGGTCTCTTGGATAGGATTTTGGTCAACAATATGAAGGTACGATGGACCTTGACTTTGGTTTCTAGTAGGAGATTTTTCAACAGGTTCAAGGGGTTGCCAATTACACGACGAGGTTGGTGCAATGGACATGTTTGAAGGCTCTTTGATAAGGTCAAGGACCGGTATTTGGGGACATGGTTGACTCCCTGCTGGTAGTCCTTGGATCACATCCTTTGTAGGCATTTGGGTAGATGAATGAGGTAATGGATGAGTGGAATTTGGAATTCTCCATAGCTTTTATTGTGTTGCATATCTTTCCCAAAAATCATCCGAGGATTTTTTGTTTGTTGTATTAGAGCTTGGGGAATTCAATGGTGGTTTTGAACTTGGAGTAGGATTAGTATTCTTTGGGCTATGGGTTCTAGGGGTAGTGTTTGCCTTGTCAAGAGTATCATTAAGACAAGACAAGAATGTATGACTCTGGGGCAGGGTGTAGCTAGTATTAGCTTGTTCAGCTTGTAGGATTACAAATTGTTGTTGTATGGCTTGGAGTTCTTGAGCGATTGCTATACAACCTTGGGGGAGGTGTCTAAGTGTAATTGCAACTTTAAGTAATTGATTTCTTGAGCCAATTCTTCTAATTCAATTGTCATCTCCACATAAACTAACACAAGACCAAAATGGGTACTCAGAAAGGTGGAAAATTTTCTCACAAAAGAGTTGGAGATGCTCACTATCACAGACACGTAGAAACAAAAGCTCAAAAGCAGAGGGTATAAGCGCAACAAGTTGTTATGAATGTGCAGTACTAGTAAAAAGTAAATGCGCAGCAACATGTGATATATGCATAGGAAGTTGTAGCAAATGCGCATTAGGTCGAAACAAAAGCACAGCTTCATAAGATAAATGTGTAACTCTGGTCTTTTTGAATGTTTTTGCAAAGTTCAACATATTTTTCAGCATTTTTTGGTTTCTTGGTTGCAAGATGGTCTTTTTGATATGATTTTGTCAATTACAGCAAGAAGACACAGAAAACACAAAGAATGATTTCACAGTTTTCTTATTTTTTTGTAATTTTTTGACTCTTTTTAATAAGAAAGCAAGTACAAATCCTAGGCTGGTTGTGACAATATAAACTGAATTCTCCCTATTTCTAGGTGAAGCATCTTCAGGAGGTAATAATCACCCTTCCATGCACTGGCTTATAGGGGTTTTTGGCTACTAAAAATAAAGGATGATTAATAAGTGCAACCATTCGAGTGGTTATACATGCAGCAGCACTACTCTTTGTTATGGAGTCTCCCAGCCTACAAGGGTTGCACCTTGGAGGGTTTTGGGGGAGGTTGGTTGTCAGTCTAACACAACTTCACTCATTGTTTGAAGCTTTCACTCCAAACATAATTTATTTATAGTGGCTTGGCAGAGCTTGGCTTTAGCTTGTTACCACTTAAGGTCATTCCCCAAGGATAGATGAGTATCCAAGGGCAGCTCTCTCTAAAGGTAAAACACATGCGAAAATAATATGTCTAGCATTTTGGTCACCCAAGATAGGGGAGAACATAGGCCTGATATCATTCCCAAAAACATGAAAGACAGTGGTTCTTTTCTCCTAGTTAAAAAGAAAAAGATTATATCAGCTATCTATTTGGGCACACACGCGATTGTAGTTGTCAATTGTCCCTTATGAAATTGAAGTGTTTGGCATTCATGTCCATTGTCCCTTAGAAAATTGAAGTATTTTTTGCATTCATGTCCATTGTTCCTTAAGAAAGCAATATGTTCCTAAGACTTATATTGCAAAAAGATGTTTTGTCCCTTAAGAAAACAATATGTTCCAAAGACTTAGATTGCAAATATGATTTGTTCAATTGTCCTTTAAGAAAGTAATTTGTTCCTAAGACTTAGTGTGAAAAGTTTTTAATTATTCAATGCTTATCCTGCATGAACATGTTAGAAAAACCCATTTTCTCTATTTAAGTAATAAGAGGCTGCAAAAAGTTGATTAGTTCCACCAAAAACTCAATAGTTAGCATAAAATCAATTAAACCAAAAGCACTTAACTTGTTAGGTAAAAAATAAGAAATCTAAAAAAAATATGATAATAATGATTAGGTACACTAGATTGAATATTATGATCAGATTCTACATAAAATTCTATGCAATTTTAAAAAATAATTTGTGAAAATTGAATAAATTTTGCATAAGTTATGATTGTTTCAAGTTTTAGAAAGAAGGGTTAACTTTAACTGAGTGTACCTGACAAATATGATAAAATTACCTCAAAATTCTTTCACCATAGAAAATTTAGGAGAACTATCTTTCCAATACCGTTGGTTTCATAAAAATCTAACTCTTTATGCAAAAGATATGTCTGATTTCATGAAATTGCTAAAAATAGGCCAAGAAAAAACAAGCATGGGCTAAAAATAGGGACACGGATTGAGATCTTTTTTTTCTCAAAATTCATGCACTTCCTACAAAAACTAAAAGATACCTAGATAATATTTTGATATTTTTAACAAAACCCAGAAATATTTTGAGCTAAAGTTACACAGATATGCCTGATTTCATAAAATTGCTAAAAATAGGCCCAAAAAAAGCAAAAAAAAAGCATAAGCTAAAAATAGGAACATAAATTTGTGATCTATTTTTCTTGAAAGCCATGCACTTTCTACAAAAAAGTAAGAGATACCTAGATAGGATTTTGATGTTTTCGAAAAAACCTAAAAACCTTTTGAGCTAAGGTTACACCATTTGAATGCTCAATGCCTATTCTCTCAATCCTCCTGTGTATGAAACTTTAGCGCAAAAAACTCAATTTTTGGATTAAATCGAGGCAAGGCCCCATGGTGGGTTCCAAAAATGTTAAGAAAAAATTAGAGCTAAATGAATAATCAATATACTATATCAATGATACCCAAAACTCAATGAAATACTGAACAAAAGAGATCAATCAAACAAAGAACAATACAAAGCAAACCTCCTTTAATTCTTAGCTTCGATTGATCGCCTATCTCAAATGATCTTGTCTATGAATATGGCCCTCAAAAGGTGCACTCCCTTGCTATGATTTTAAGATGTTTAAATGGGAATGGGTATGATAGTTTCACCATGAAGATGAGCTTCACAATAATGATAATAGTGTGTAGTAACAAGTTTGATCGCAAGCAATGAAGGAATTGGTGCCAAAGGCGCGCTGTAATTCCTGCAGAGTAACAATACTTAAAGCTTGGATGAATGAAATGGAAGAATTGGGGTTGAATTTATAGACTTGAGAGAGAAAAGATCAATGGTATAGAAAGAATGAGAAGATCAATGGTATAAAAGCCTTGAGAGGATGTGTGCGAATAAGAAGAAGACAAGTGTCACACAAAAACTGTTTTATTTGAGTTAACTACTTTCTTTTCTAAAGATAAAATATGACTTCATAAATTAGAAAGTTTTTTTCTAATTTAAGAGATATTGATAAAAACAAGGTTGATTGAGTCAGTTAAGTCAACTTGAGATTTGCTTTTGCATGATTTGAGAGGAATTGAATAACAAATTATTTAATTTTGTGCATGAAGAAGAAGACTTATTTTTAGAAGATTTGGAAGATATTTGAAGATAGGAAAGAAAAATAAATAAATAAATTTATTTAATTATTGTGCATGATTTGGAAGAATAAATAAAATATTTGATTATATTTTATTTTTTGAGATTAAGAGGATTTAAAGAAATTTGATTTGATTTATTTAAATTTGGAGGAAGAATTTGAATTAGATTAAATAATTAAGAATTATTTAATTATTTGGAAGAATTAAATTAAATAAAGAAATTTATTTAATTTTGATTTTAGAAGAGGTAATTAAATATTTTGATATTTAATTAACTTAGAGGAATATGAATCAAATAAATAAATTTGTTTATTTATTTATTGATAGAAGAATTAGAATGAAATAAATATTAAGAATATTTATTTAGATCGAGTCGTGTCATTTTTAGGTGTATACACTTTCTAATAGGAAGAACTTGAAACATTGAATTGAATGTTAGAGTTGGTTGAGCTCGAGGTATAGTATGGGGTGCCAAAAATACGTCCACATTTCCTCCATTGGTATTAGGTTTTGTAGAAGAACAAGGTGGTGTTTGTACATAAGTATGATGTTGCCTTTGTGGATCATAGTGTAGATGCTCTCTCTCCTTGTCTAGAAATCTAATATCATTTGAGGACCTTGTAGATGATCCAAAAACATTACTTTCTCTTTCATTTTTATTTTCCACAAAGGTGAACACAATCAATAAAATTTGATGGGTTTCATCATCAAGGCAATATTACAAGCCTTAACATCATGCCTTCACATTTTTACAAATGCTATCTAAAGAGATTGATGCCCCATTGTGCTCATTCCTTAAAAGTTACATTTCATCTTGTTCAATTTGGGCATGGGTTCACAATAGGCCCATGTCAAATCCTTTACCTTTGACATTATTAGCTAAAACAATTTTAAAAAACTCAATGTTGGGGTCATTAAAAAACTATAAAATCATGAAATTTAAATTTTAAAATAAAAATAAATTCCTTCAAAGTAAAACCTAAAAAGTAAATAAATGTCCTAAACCTAATCCTAAAATAAAAATTAAAAAAAGAGTTTAAAATTTAAACCTTAATTATCAAGGTTTGAACTTTGCATTTTTTTAATTAATAAGTGCCTATTATTTCACTTTAGAACTGAGATATTTTACACTTATTTAGAAAGAGTCGCTAGAATGTGATTGCATCCCAACTTTCGAGAGTCAGATTGGCTTCAATTGTATGGAGCTGATTGTTATGAACAAAATTTAATGATCGATGAAGGGTAGATGAGACTGCACCCATGACATGAATCCAAGGTCTACCAAGAAGAAGATTATATGAAAGAGAATTAGGCATGACATGGATAAGGGTAGGCAATGTCAAAGGACCAACCCTAAGAGGTAAGGTGATAGTACCCAATGATTGCCTACAAACATTATCAAATCCATGAATGTTGAGTTTATTTGGTTTAATGAGAGAGGTATCAACATTGATTTTGTGTAACAAGTCTATGCCACAAACATTAAGACCTAATCCACCATCAATCATGGTACATCTAACTGTCATATTATGAATTAAGATGAATATCATAAGAGGCTCATTTTGGTTTTGAACTTCTATAGGAGGTAATTCATGTGGTTGAAATACAATATTTGATTTTGTCACATGCATACAATCTAACAGAGTTATTACATAATTCGGTTGAACAACAGGTGGAACCATCACCTTTTGTAAAGCTTCTTGGAGCATCCTACACGGTATGTAGGTGATGTTTGTATAAACTCCCATAGAGAGATCTTTTCTGGAGTAGCTTGGAGCTTCTCAACAAGATTATAATCTCTACCATTATGAGTAGGAAGATGAGGTGCTTGAGGAATAATAGGTTGAGAAGGTGGAAGAGGAGCATGAAAAAATTGTATTTGTTTCTTTTATTTATTATTTCTCGTGTTATATGTTTGATTAACTTCATGATGCATGGGTTGTTGTGACACATTTTGATTGAATGAACTATTTCTAGTGATTTGTTTTGTATAATTGAAGATATAACCAGAAGGTCTAGGTGTTTTTCTGTGAACCTCCTATTGAGATAGATTGTGATTTAGTAGCATCATTACAAAGATGCACAACAACTTTATGTTTCTCAAGCTCTTTTGGAGAACTAGAAACATAAATTGTATTGATGATTCTTTGAAATAGAGATGGTTTAGGAGTTGTAGAGAATGATTCTATAGAGATGAAGTCATCCAAGGATTTATCTAGCGTGTCAAAATCATCAATACTAAATTGCTCATCAAATGCATTAAAATCTTGAATAAAGTAATCTGGCATAATTGTGTATCCTACTTTTTCAAACTTTATAATGATAAAGTAAAGAAGAAGGAAACAAAATGAAGTATATGTATGCATAATATGAAATATAACAAACTATGAAATATAATTCTTTAACTATATTATCCAACAAATAGCTAAAACATATTTAAAATTTATCAATTTCCAAGCTAGAATTACCATAGAATGAGATTTTAGGTAACCCTAATCAATATACATGAATGAAAGCAAGATGTATGACTAAAGAATGTATATCAAACTTAGTTGTAATCAGTTATCAAGCATCAGATTAGAAATCTATTTTTTACTATAATGATATAATTTCATGAATTGTAAACAATATCACAAACATAGGTTATTTTCAATCTAAAACAAATGCTTGTTTTTCCAATTTCAAATGACAAAATGTACAGTATGCACTAAACAGAAAGGATGATTAGGTATTGTTAGTACTCATTTATGTTTTGGGTTTCAAGTTTAAACTTTTGCAGATTTGCCCCATTCGAATCCTAAATTTTCTGAGTCATGGGGTCATGCATTGTTTTGTCTATTCTAATACTGGCCTTCTGAAATGGGTCCCTGCTTCTAAGTTTCATCTCTGTGCTTTAGGGTTCTAACTCTTTTTGCCTATGCACATGCTAAAAATGCAAAAAACCAGTCAAAATATGCATTGGCAGGTCTGAAATCTCTATCGGCCTCCAAGAAATTGATAAATTTTGAGTTATATGCATTTTAGATGTATATCGGGTTGCATATACATTGGGGGAATCTTCTGTAAGATTTTGGGAATATTCGCCATTTGTATATTGGCTCTGCTTGTATATCGGGCTTGTATGTAGAACATGCAAGCGAAACATACAAAGGAAAAGATACATTGCAGGAATATTCTGGAGAAGATTCCTTGTTTGTATGTGCAAGGGAATGTACGTTGAAAAATATACAAGTGTCTGATGCACATGCATTGTGAATAGTGAAAAGAAAGTCATCAGCCAGACATGCTTCATCGGTGGCCCAGTTTAGAGTCCATCCGATGGCCGATGGCACATACAAGAGGGTACATCCAAGGCAAGTTTCGAAGCTAGGGCCCACCACTTGTATATTTGCGGTTGTATATTTAGATATACATGCAAATATACATTCCTAACATGCGACCTGGACGTAAAGTGAAAGTAGTATTGTGGCAGATAATGATTTGAAATCTATAGCTTGTATGTATGTATGTTTGTATATGCACATATACAAGATGGAGATACAAATGAAGACATACAATCCAGACGCGATGAAGATTTCAAGTCGCTTCATAAACATTTGGGGTCCATGGCGTGCATGTATATGGCATTTGTACATGCCTATATACAAGGGGTGAGGTACAAGCCAAATTTCAAGGTAGATGCAATGTCTTTTATATTTTTTGAAATCCGTGGCTTGTATCTAAATTGTATGTATATACAGTCCCACATGCATTTTCAGATGCAAAGGGAAAAAGCACATTAGTTCATCGGCGAGAGACTACACATCGGTGGATGGTCCCAGGGTTGTTCTGATGGCCGATGGAGATGAAATTACCAAGTGATAGAGAGCCAGTAAGGGGCTGCCACGTGTCCAGCTGCTGTCACGCGTATATGCATTTTGCATATATAGGGATTTTGGAGGGCAAACAGAGGTAGTTGTCTATGCATATGTCTTTGCATATGCATGGGTGGAAAAGGGCAAAATGAGAACAGGAAAAGTCAGCGATGGAAGTTTGAGGTGCCTACGTGGCATGTTACCATAGATTCATGACTTTTCAAAGGTGTTTTGGGACCATTGATCTCGGTGATGGATTTTTGATCGACAGTCAAGTTTTGAACCTTCAGCGATGGTTTTTTCTTGTGTCTGCAGTCATTTTTGAGTGGGAAATTTCCATGGGTGCGCTGCTATGGTTTCCAAAGAAGAGCTATGGGTGGTTGAGCCATTAATGGTAGGATTACAGCAGGTATGGGCCGATGGTCGAATGGCCAAGTACTAGGTATACGATGAAAGTCTTCCAGCTGTGGCACAGGGCTCGAGCTCAACTACTCCTCGCCTTTCTCTTGCTTCTTCCCATTTTGTCTCCTATTGCATTAACTATTTTTGAGCTCCATTTCTCATGCAATGTATCTGGCAGAAATTTTGATCTTGGCTTGTAATTAATTTTGTTGAGTACACAGTCTTGGTATAAAGGCCAAACTGTGTCACTCATTGTGTTGTTGAAAACTGGACAATTTTATGGTGCTGTGACACAATATAACTTCATTGGTGGTCCTGTCTTGGATGTCTCTGTGAGTTTATGAGTCTCATGTTGTATGTTTTATACATAACTTCACTAGTTTCATGCTGTTATATATGATAAATGCTTTGTGCATGTGTTTAATCATTTGTCTCCATATTGTGGGCATAGTTTCTTTTGAATCAAGATAACCAAGGGTTGTTTGGGTTCAGGAATATAGTTTTTCTATATTGAGTGTTTAATCTCCTACTTTTGTTCAAGGAACAAATTAAATGTTTTAGGTTAATCATTGGGAAAATGTGTTGCAGTAGGGATACCATTAGGTATGAATGATCAAGCACTTAATTATTGGGAAATATCTGTAAGGTAGGTATTAGAAATCCCCTTGAAACTCAGTTATTAATATGGGTTCATGTGTATATTCACATGTGTATGTCTATTGACTCTGAGCCCAGGATAGGACCGATCTAGTCTTGTATTGAGGTTGCAGCCCAAGGTCTCTATTTTGCATCCAAATACAAATCAAACTCAAACTTTAAATCAAACCCTTAGGACTTTAGAAATAGTTTTAGGATCCAAAATCCCCTATCTACAAGTGAATATAGGCCCAAAGCTAGCCCCTTTGCACTTATCTCATAGTTTTGGTTTGCCTTAGAGAGGATTTATCTGCTTTGTGTCAGCATCCCAGTCTTTGCACAGTTGTATTTTCATGGATGTTGAGTAGGGAATACCTATTGTAAGTATGAGGATAACCGGTGTTGTCATTGATGTCAACATACTTCTGTTACATTAATGATAAGGATTGGATGAGCTGTGTGTTGAGGATATTGAGAAAATTAGTAACAATCTGGAATAGTGAAGAACAGTGATGACAGCAAGCTAAAAGTCCAAGATAGGATGAAGACCAAAGGATGCAGATTAAAGGGTTTGTAGATATAAGTCTTGAGATGATCCAGTAAAGTTTTCAGAGGTCCACATGAAGATCTATAGAAGTTATGGATACTTAAGTAGAACCGGTTCTGGTAGATGTTCAGAGGTGACAGTGTGATATAGAAAGGTCTGGTGAGATCCAGAAATGCATTATCTTGATCTGCAGATCTAAGGGAGTGTTGAGTAAGTCCTTGAGAAGTGTCAGGTAGATTGGTTCATGGTTTCAAGGTCTAGAAGTGACCATTCTCTTGTGACAGTGGTGGCAGACTGTGTTCTTGAGGTCCCGGATGTAGAAGAGAAGAATCTCAGTAAGTAGAGGAAGTGCGGATGTTCTTGGTAACTCAGGAAAGCTTGTGGAAGTCCTTGGATCATGTTTAGTTCATGTTGATGGTCTGCATTAGAGTTTGGGGTCTGGAAATGAAGAATAACTTCCAGATGTTGGTGTTCTTCCTGAGTCTGGCCGACCGGATGTATTACATGTGTTGTGGATGTTCTTATGGATGTTTGCCGACTTAGATGATTGTTCCTAAGTCAAAGCCTTGTATAAATAAGGGATTGTAAAGTCATTTTGAGATGTGTCTTGTGGAGATGTGAGTGAGGAAGCGAGGAAGAAGAGCGAGAGGTAGAGCAAAAGTTTTTGGGCTTAAATGGAACTAAACAAGGCATGGTGAATATGCTATTCTCCAGTTCATGTATGTGATACTTATTACTTTGTAGATAGTGTGTCTCTTGTAGGCAGTGGGCCTCTTATGAGCAGTGTGCTTGGGTAGTGAGCCCTAATTGGCAAGTGCCATCTTATTTCTTATTCTTCTAACAGAGAATAATATCTCAGGTTAATCACCCCGTGGTTTTTCCCTTAACCGTGTTTTCCACATCAAAATCTTGGTGTATAATGTGTTGTTGTGTTTTTGCTCTTGATTAATTGCATTAAGCTTCATGTTTGATATATTGTTATAATGCTAAGTAAATACAAGTGTTGAAAAAGGAGAAAGTTTTGGACATTTGATTCACCCCCCCTCTCAGTTTTCTGCCCTAATTCTAACAATTGGTATCAGAGCCAAGTTCCTCTAAAAGGCTTAACCGCTTGAGGAGATCTGGAATGTCGTCATATAAGAAGGATAGCCTGAGATTTGATGGAATGAAATTCTCTCTCTGGAAAAGTCGGATGCAATGTCACTTACAATGCATGGGGGCATAGTATTGGTTCATGGCCACAAAGAAGTATACTCCTCCACAAGGTGGACCAAAGTCAATAGATGAAATTGCAGATGCGGAAAACAATCTGTGAACTAAAGAGGCTCTCCTTAGTGCTTTGTCTGATTCAGAATTGACCAATGTTGTTGACCTACAAACTACCTTTGAGATCTGAGAAAAATTGGAACTTCTGCATGAAGGAGATAAGTATGTCAAATGTGCCAAGCTACAGAGTCTGAAAGGAAAATTTGAAAATCTGAAGATGAAAGAAGATGGAAATATTATTACTTTTATGCCAAGAGTAAATGAGCTTGTCTGTGGCATTAGATGTGTTGGTGGAGTCCTGGATGAAGATGAGATTGTTGGAAAAGTTCTCAGATCCCTTCCTGAATCTTACAAATTCAAAGTTGCTGCCATTGAGGAATTCATATCTATATCAGGTATGACAAGAGATCAACTAATTGGTAAATTGGCTGCATTTGAATTAACTAAGTTTGGAGATGCCCCTCCTAAAATTGAAAATGCATTCAAGGCAAGTGCTTCTATGAAAGAAAAACAAAAGTTTGATCAAGGAGAAAATTCATCAAAGAAACTATCAAGATATGAAAGAGCAAGAAAAGACATGGAAGAAGAGGAAGCAGAAACAACTTAACTTGAAGCCCTCATTGCAAAAAGATTGCCAAGAGGATCCGATAAGTATGAACAGAAATTACTCTTTAAGTGCTTCAACTGTAACAAGATTGGTCATTTTGCTTCAAAATGTCCAGAAAGATTATCAAGGCCAAATTCTAACAGACAAAGGTTCCAAAAGAATTGTTATTATGTTCATGAAGAAGATGATAATGAAGGAGTAATAGATGATGAATCAGAGATAGGAAACAAATCCAGAGATGACTGGGTATTTATTGCCATCAAGGAAGAAGATCCAAAGCTCTCTAACTCTGTCAATCATAAGGTTGTAGAAAGACCTCTGGCTGCCCAAGTTGAAGAAAAGGATGATTAGGTCATTGACAGTGGATGCTCTCACCATATGACAGGTGATAAGAACAAGTTCTTAGATTTGGAAAGGTATGAAGGAGGAATGGTAAAGTTTGGTGATAACTCTGCTGGTAAAATCAGAGGTAGGGGAACCATTTCTTTTGATGGAATAAACAAAACAGGTAATGTGCTATATGTTGAAGGACTAAAGCACAATCTTCTTAGTGTTGGACAGTTAGTGGACAAAGGTTATGATCTCAGATTCAAGAATGGAAAATGTAGGATCTTTGAAAATTCTGGAACAAAGATTGCATCCGGTACTCAAACAAAAGGTAATATCTTTCATCTAGTTGGTACCGGTAAAAGTTGCCTGTTTGTTCAAATTGATAAGAGTTGGTTATGGCATAGGAGAATGTGTCATGTAATTTTTGATAATATCATCAAGATAAGCAATACTCAAGCTGTAAAAGATCTTCCAATGCTGGTGAAACCTAAAAACAACTTATGCAAAAAATGCTAGTTAGGAAAACAAAGCAGAGTCTCATTCAAGAGTAAGGAACAATCTTCTACCAGATTATTGTATCTAGTTCACACTGACTTATGTGGTTCGGCAAGAATTAGGAGTGTGCAAGGTGATAGATACTTCATGCTTTTAATTGATGACTACTCCTGGATGATGTGGGTAACTTACCTAAAAGAAAAATTAGAAGCTCTTGAAAAATTCAAAGTATTGAAAGCTATGGTAGAGAATGAAACTGGATCAAAGTTGAAATGTCTAAGGTCTGATAGAGGTGGTGAATTTACATCTGGTGAGTTCATAAAGTTCTATGAGAAACATGGAATATAGAGGCAATTGTCTACTCCTAGGATGCCACAGCAAAATGGAGTAGTGGAGAGAAAGAACCGGACCATCCAGGAGGCATCTAGGACCATGATGATGGAAGCAAATGTTCCTCAGATCTACTAGAGGGAAACTGTCAGCACTGCAGTCTATACTCTCAACCAAGTTCAAATCAGAAGCAATACCGGTAAGACTCCTTATGAACTTTAGTTTGGCATTACTCCCACTGTGAAGTACTTCAGAGTTTTTGGTAGCAAGTGTTACATCAAAAGAGATGAAGATCTAGGAAAGTTTGATGCTAGAAGTGATGAAGGAATATTTTTGGGTTACTCTAATCAAAGCAAAGCCTACCGGTGCTATAATAAGAGACTGAGAAAGATAATAGAAAGTACAAATGTGAAAGTTGATGAAGGAATTGAGAAACCTTCAAGATTCTATGAATATGATGTAGATGATCAGAATGGTGTTCTGATCCAAGGAACCCAAACCCCTTCCGGTACGCAGAATCAAACAGGTTCGGTAATCCAAGGAGATGAGATGAGTCACAATGAACATGATGAAGAATTAGAAGTGCAGGATACTCCCAAAGTTCCCAGGTATGTAAGACTGAACCACTCTGAAGATCAGATCATAGGTGACAAAAGTAAAGGTGTGCAAACAAGAAGAAGAATTGTTCAAAACTCAGATGAGTATTGTCTGATTTCAAGGATAGAACCTCAGACAGTAAAAGAAACTTGCAATGATGAAAACTGGACTAAAGCAATGGAGGAAGAACTGATGCAAATTGAGAAAAACCACACTTGGGATCTTGTTCCCAGACCTAGAGACAAGAATGTAATTGGAACTAAATGGGTCTTCTGGAACAAACTGAATGAAGTGGGTGATGTAATCAGAAATAAAGCTAGATTGGTTTGCAAGGGTTACTCTCAATTTGAAGGAGTTAATTTTGAAGAAACTTTTACTCCAGTGGCAAGAATTGAAGTAGTTAGATTATTTCTTGCATTTACCACTTTCAAAGTGTATCAGATGGATGTCAAGTCTGCCTTCCTGAATGATGATTTGGAAGAAGAAGTGTACATTGAGCAACCGGATGGATTTCAGTTGTCTAAAGATGGTGATATGGTCTGCAAGTTGAAAAAGGCATTGTATGGACTGAAGCAAGCCCCAAGAGCTTGGTATGAAAGATTGGATAAGCATCTTTTGAAGATTGGTTTCAACAAAGGTACTGCTGACAGTAACCTATATTTTAAAGTTGATGATAAAAACATCTTGATTGTTGAAGTATTTGTTGATGACATCATTTTTAGAGGAAGAGATAGTATGTGTAAAACTTTTGCAAGTCAAATGAAAAATGAATTTGAGATGTCCATGCTCGGTGAGATGAATTTCTTTTTGGGCCTACAAATCACTCAAACAAAGAAAGGAATTTTCATTTATCATACTAAGTATGTGAAAGAATTGTTGAAGAAATTTGGGATGGAAGACTCAAAACCAATGTATACTCCTATGGCTACTAGATGTAAACTAAGCAAAGATGATGATTCTCCTAAAATAGATCAGACAAAGTATAGGTCAATGATTGGAGGACTGTTGTATCTCACTCAAACCAGACTGGATCCTATGCAGGCTATTGGTCTTGTTGCTAGATTTTAGGTTGATCCCAGAGAATCTCATGTCATGGCAATCAAGAGGATCTTTAGATATCTAAAAGGGACAGTTGATTATGGTTTGTGGTATCCTAGAGATCATGATTTCTCTCTTCATGCATATACATATGCAGATTGGGCAGGAGATGTGGATGATCGGAAGAGTACCAGTGGTGGAGCATTCTATTTGGGAAAGAGATTGGTTTCTTGGCTAAGCAAGAAACAAGAGGCAATATCTTTGTCCACAATTGAAGTAGAATACATTGCAACAGCAGGAAGTTGCACTCAGGTTTTATGGATGAAATAGATGCTAAGAGATATCAAAGTAGAATATGAGGAGCCTATCACAATCTTCTGTGATAATTCAAGTGCAATAAGTATTTCTAAGAATCCGGTGTTGCATTCTAAGACTAAGCATATATCCATCAAATTTCACTTTCTGAGAGAGCAGGTGAATAAGGATGAAGTTAGACTGGAGTTTGTGCCCTCCAAAGATCAAATTGCAGATATCTTTACTAAACCTCTTCCCAAAGACTCTTTTGAGCATCTCAGGGAGAAGTTAGGGGTTATTGCCCCTCCGGTGATGAACTAGGATGCACTGTTGTGCATCAGTCTGGTGGATATCATAGCCATATCTTGTGATCCGAATTGATGATTGGGGAACTGCTACTAAGGGGGAGCAACAGGAATGACTCTAAGAAGGTAGAGTTGCAAGTATAAGCCCTTTGCCATTGATGTCAAAGGGGGAGAGAAGACATGTGAAAAACAAGTGGTTGTTGATCAAAGGGGGAGAAATAAAGGATAAGAAGACATGTGAATGGTTGCTACTGATAGGGGGAGTTATGACAGTAAGGAGAAGTTCTTGTCTTGATGGTTTTTCACATCATATGTTGCCATCAATGACAAAGGGGGAGATTGTTGCAAGTATGAGGATAAGCGGTGTTGTCATTGATGTCAACATACTTTTGTTACATTAATGATAAGGATTGGATGAGCTGTGTTTTGAGGATATTGAGAAAATTAGTAACAATCCAGAATAGTGAAGAATAGTGATGACAACAAGCTAAAAGTCCAAGATAGGATGAAGACCAGAGGATGTGGATTAAAGGGTTTGTAGATATAAGTCTTGAGATGATCCAGTCAAGTTTTCAGAGGTCTGCATGAAGATCTATAGAAGTTATGGATACTCAAGTAGAACCGGTTTCGGTAGATGTTCAGAGGTGACAGTGTGATACAGAAAGGTCCGGTGAGATCCAGAAATGCATTATCTTGATTTGCGGATCTAAGGGAGTGTTGAGTAAGTCCTTGAGAAGTGTCAGGTAGATTGGTTCATGGTTTGAAGGTCCGAAAGTGACCATTCTCTTGTGACAGTGGTGGCAGACTATGTTCTTGAGGTCCCAGATGCAGAAGAGAAGAATCTTAGTAAGTAGAGGAAGTATGGATGTTTTTGGTAACTCAGGAAAGCTTGTGGAAGTCCTTGGATCATGTTTAGTTTGTGTTGATGGTCTGCATTAGATTTTGGGGTTTGGAAATGAAGAATAACTTCTGGATGTTGGTGTTCTTCCTGAGTCTGGCCGACCGGATGTATTACATGTGTTGTGGATGTTCTTATGGATGTTTGCCAATTAGATGACTGTTCCTAAGTCAAAGCCTTGTATAAATAAGGGATTGTAAAGTCATTTTGAGATGTTTCTTGTGGAGATGTGAGTGAGGAAGCGAGGAAGAAGAGCGAGAGGCAGAGCAGAAGTTTTTGGGCTTAAATGGAACTGAACCAGGCATGGTGAAGATGCTATTCTCCAGTTCATGTATGTGATACTTATTACTTTGTAGATAGTGTGTCTCTTGTAGGCAGTGGGCCTCTTGTGAGCAGTGTGCTCGGGCAGTGAGCCCTAATTGGCAAGTGCCATCTTATTTCTTATTCTTCTAACAGAGAATAATATCTTGGGTTAATCACCCCATGGTTTTTCCCTTAACCGGGTTTTCCACATCAAAATCTTGGTGTATAATGTGTTGATGTGTTTCTACTCTTGATTAATTGCATTAAGCTTCATGTTTGATATATTGTTATAATGCTAAGTAAATACAAGTGTTGAAAAAGGAGAAAGTTTTGGACAACTGATTCACCCCCCCTCTCAGTTGTCTGCCCTAATTCTAACAATACCCCCTTGGTTCTAGAGAGCCTAAAGAAGAAGAGGAGATAATTATAGAGTCTATCTCCTATACTATTGGCCCCTAGCCCAGGAATTCTGTTGATCATTGATGGCTACCTTGTAGGAATAACTAGGAACAAGCATCCAGTCTGGGAAATTAACCAATAGGTACAAGTAAACTCACTTTGATCAACTTAACAGTACTAACATGATTTAAAAGAACACACTAATCTCTAAACCCTAGGTTTAAGACTAGCTAGATTTATATGAAATGCAAGGATTTTGTAACCCTAATGATGAATTTAAATACAAAATCTACTATATGAAATCAAGGAAATGATGAATGCATTTAATCTAAATCAGATCTATAATAGAAAACATTTTTTTTTAGAATGAAGAAGGATACAAGAGTGTAAGAAGAGTCAGGTTCACCAAAATGTTATGTGGAAAAGAGTGATCTAGCCTTAGGAGTTAAATTAGGTCAAACTCTCTTCTACAAACATTGACACACAAACCGAGCTTGGCTTACACCCTTGAGGGAGAGCCAAACTACATGTGTTCTACCTCCTTTTTTAATAGATGAGTGTTAAACCAAATTCAACCAATCTAGCTAGGAACAAGATCAAAACCCTAATTCAGAAATATTGATTTACAGATGACTGTCGGAAGAGAAATTAGAAAAACTAATTGAATAGAAGAGATAAAGGATCAATTTAGAACCTGGATCTAATAGTAGAAATGATTAGGACCAGTGCATTTGGGTGTCCTAGGCCTTTTTTAGGGATTACAAAAACTACAACTTTCACTGAGTTTGCACCTATAACACCTATCTTCTCTTGGACTGATATCTCCCAAAACCTATTTTTCTAATCTACACACAAGAAAGAAGGGAAAATTATTTGTCTCTATATAGGAGATTTCCTCAGTCAAGACCTCATTTTGGTAGTCCTACCTCATGGATATCCAAGATTAAATCTAGACGTTGTGTGTGCTTAGAAACCCTAAGTGTCAGCATTAACATGCAAGAACTAACCAAATAACATCAAACCCTAATCCTATATGACTCAAGCAAATAGAAAGGAATGATACCAAGGATGCTTCAGTCAAGGAAGCTCACAACTTCTCCTCAAGGATGAAAATTCATGGAAGGTTTGTTGAATAAGAAGGTGATGTAACCATACCCTTGGAGGGTACTCAAGCCGAATTGAAGTTGGTGGTTCTAACCCTTCTCCCAATCATGCAAAGTGTTTCAACTTAGGAATGAATGAGATAGGCTCAAGATCTCATCTCCTAGCCTTCATACAAATCTTTTTCAAGAGAAAAGTAGAACTCCACTTGATCAAAACCTACAATAACACAATAACATAGAGAGCAATAGCAATAAAGATCTTTTTCACATCAAGAATCAATCTTTTTCTCTAGTTTTAAAATGAGGTAAGTCACTTACTTTTATACAAGGCTATAGAAAAGAGTAATTTGAATTAAAATGCTAACATAACATGTCAAAAAACAAATTTGGATTTAGGGTCGGCCTAAACAACATCAAAGCTGACTTGCACCCTTAAATTGCATCCCTAAGCATGGGAGGGACTAGGGCTCTTGGGTACCCTTGGCCCTGGGGCAATTTAATGCTCAATCCCTCTCCTAATACGGGGCTAACTCTAAATCTCAATTTATTTCTCAGTGTCATGATGAAACTTTAATTGGAATCATGACATTTTCTATAAACAGGGTCAAAAGAGGGTTTTAACGTGGACCTAAAAATGGACTAGGCTTGGGGTCAATAAAGGGAGGAGCTAAACATAGTGAAATTATGCCTATACACAAGTGTACACAATTAACGATGTAATAAATAATTGCATCCAAAATCCCTTCAAAACACATCAAAAGTTCCCATTTTCAATAGTAAACTGGTAAATATTAATATGCAACACAATTGTGTTTTCTAGGTGAAATCACTCTAACTAGCTAGGAGGGTTTTCATCCTTGAAATTAGAATTACTAAAGGGTTTTTATCCTCAAGTAATCAGAAGAACTCAAGTTCTCTCATAGAGTAAGTAAAAATTGAATTATTTAGGAAGAATCTCTTCTGAGCACAAAACCCTTTTAAATAGCCTTTTGAGAGAAAATAAGGAATTTTTTTATTACTTTTCCTATTTTCCCTCCATTAAGTGTCAAGAGATTGAGGCTTGAGCAGGAAATATTGGCAGTAGCATTGGGATTTCTACCACTGTATGCTAGACATTGAGGCTAAACAAAAAGTGTTAAGAGATTACAGTTTCTTTCAAGAGAGTAAGAAAATAACCATTAGCAAAGTGGCTATTGACAAGGTTTTGGTCGGTATTGGGAAGGGAAATACCTCTAACATGCTTATGAGAAACAATATTATCAAGAAAATAGCCAAAACCTTTTGCAACAAACACATAAAGAGTAGGGGCAAGTGGAAAACCCACACCATTTTTTTTTGCAATATATATGAATGGAAATGCAAGTCCAAGAAACTTATAATCACCAAGATCTCAGTGTAGGAAAGCTGAGAGCATATAGTGTTTGGACAACACACAACTATCTAGATGAATGTACTACTACAATGAAGAGGTAGCAATTTGACCAAATGGAGTCAAACCAAATATACAAATTTTCCATGGAGAAGTGTGCTGAGTGAATGTAAATCCACTAGAAGATTACAACAAAATCTGATTGAGCCAAAATGGTTGATTACTATGTGGATCTGATCAATGCTAAAATAGGCTAGAAATGTAGAGGGATCTAGCAGTGAATTGACCTAGACCTTCTATGATCAAAATTCACACAACCAATGCTATACCATCATATTTTACAATTAAATGAGCATGAAATGCATGATTCCTAATGGTACTACCATCTAGAATTACAATATCATTGTAAGATGCATGTACACAAAACTAAATTATAGGAAAACCAACTGCAACACATTGATAATATTAATCTAATCAAGAAAAAAATTATGGCACACACATGAATTAGTCCACCAACATAGGAAAAGTAAAAGAAATCTTGCTTATAATAATAAGATGCTGAAGCATGATGAAGTAAGCAGTATGTAAGGCTGATGAAGGGTTGCCAAACTAAATAATAGTTGATCAAAACTACACCCATAATTTGATATACTAAGTTTTTTTTTTTTCTAAATATCTGATTTACCAAGACTCTACAACGTGCAACACCCTTGAACAATTCTTAAAGAACTTGTACAGACTACTAGACTTCACCTATACCATTTCTAATTACTTTTTAAATGGTATAGCCTAGTTGGACAATGGTACAACTGACCAAAGATGCATTAAACACTATTGATTTATTCCAAAATTGTATGACACAGTTCTTGGTGTATTGACAATATGTACCACATGGTACAACACACATGAATACTAGTTTTAGCACCTAGAGTTGGCATGAATTCCTTTCAGGCACAATCACCCTTAAAGCATGGTGTACAACATGGAAATAGTCTAAAATCTAGCAACAAATAAAGGATGACATCTTAGAAGATGGTACAATTAGTATAGCAGATGTATGGACTAACAACTCCAAGCTTGGGTGGATATAAAAATAAGGGCACACAAAAATCTTCATTAAAATATACTAAAAAACTTGACCAAATAACACAACAATACTTGTATCCAAAATCCCTTCAAAACACATCAAAAATTCCAATTTTCAACAACAAACTGGTAAATATTAGTATGCAATACAATGGTGATTTCTAGGTGAAATCAGTCTAACCAGCTAGGAGGGTTTTCATTGCCAAAACTAGAATTACTAAAGGGTTTTCACCCTCAAGTAATTATAAGAACTCAAGTTCTCTCATAGCGCAAGTGAAAAGTTAATTAGTTAGGAAGAATCTCTTTTGACCACAAAACCCCTCTAAATAGGCTTTTGAGAGAAAATAAGGAATTTTTAATTACTTTTCCTATTTTCCCTCAACTATGTGTCATAAAGTATTGCACCCCACTCCTACTGGCTATTTGTAAACTCATCTTTAAGAAACAACCTTTTTAATAATAAACAAAAGTTGTTTCTTAAATATAACTTAAAGTTACTTTTTCAAAGAACTAGAGATTAATTATTAAAATATTTCCCTAATTCCACCCCTTTTTCTTATGGGAAATTAAAAATATAATCTAAGGGTCTCCGTAAAGCTTGATGAGGTGTAGACAACCTCATTATTTTGATGAGCCAAATAACCCTTTTTGTTTTGCCAATTACCTCATGTTGGGATAAGGTGCCATTAACCTTGTAAATCTCATTATTGTATTATTCCATTTACTATTTGTAATTACCCATAAGGGATGTACAAGTTTCACTGGCAGTGGTAAAAATTATTTACTGTCCACGGTAATTATGGAGTTACTGCATGGTAAGTCACAGAGTTACCAGCGGTAGTTACAGGATGTCATTTACTATGGTAAATGGTAATTGGTCAAAGTGGGGTGCACATGTGGAGGAATATTCTATTTTTAGTGTTATGACGCATGTCATAGATGTTGTAAGAAGGTGTAAGAGATTCTATGACAACTGTAAGTTGTCATAAGAATCTATGACACTAATAATAGCATATGACACGTCATAAGATACTGTAAGTGGCTATTTTTGGTCCCAAGGCATTCAAGCTTGCATGGGCACTTTTTCCCAAGTGTAGGATGCATGTATGACAACATTTATGACTCCGTAAGAGCCTATTCTTGGCCATGGACGCCCAAGGTTGTATTGTTGACTCTTGACAAGTGTTCTGGGCTTGTAAGAAGTCATTTAATGTTTTGAGATTGTGTAAATTCTATAAAAACCATAGCATAGTAGATGAGGTGCATATAATAGTTTACAGGTACCCAGGTTCTATCGGAGTGAAGGTTGGAGGATAGAGGAAGTGAATGTATTTGTAATCTCCTTTTGTGAAGATAATACAACTTGGCCTCTTTTCTTGGTGGAGTTTTTTACTTGAAAGGGTTTTCTCCATGTTAAATACTTGTGTTATGTGCTTCATTTTGCTTCTGGTATATTTCTGTATTGTGGGTTTTATGTTTTGTTACAATCTCCATTGTTAATGCACACTTAAAAGATTGCTGAAATTTATTCGAATCAGATTTCCATTGAAGTAGTGTTGCTTTCATTTCTAACACCTCAGCCATGCCAATTTGTTTATTCTTAGAAGCAATATTTGTCTATTTTTGATGAAATGATGTATAAATCTTTATTTCCTAAATTGATTGAAATTAGCTACTAATGTTGATATAATGGCATGTAGAGTTGAATAATTGTGCAGGATTTATGTAGGGCCTATGAAAGGAGTGGACTTCAAGTGGTTGAAGTCAATTGCGTTGGAAGTTGAGGGTGCCAGAAATTTAGGCCTGCATAGTTGAAGACTTTTTCAAAGTAATTCTATTATTTCTTGTTATTGATACTTGAGACTTTATAGCTCCACTTAGAGCCTTTAATGTGGTTTATTCCATAAGAAATCAATTAGTTTAAAGATTCTATTTTCTTTTAAAGACTTCTTCAATGGCATTTTACCTGCCATCTGAAATATAGGATTTTGAAGTAGTGCAGTTTTAATTAGTTGCTCAAAACATGGATATATATCATACTATTATATGAGAAAATCATCAATCTTGTTTTTAGTAATCAATAGCTATGTTCTGTGATACTGTTATGACATGAAATGAAAGCCGATAATCTTATTCTGAGTACTTTATTCTGACCAATGGTGATCTGAATGGAATTTACTTTGTAGCTGTGAAAGTGTTGAATGTGATCTGAGTCGATATTACGATCTCCAACGAGCTGGCCACTCGAGGGACTTTTAAAGTAGATAAGTATTTTCATGCATTGTTTATGTTTGTGTGAAATTTTCTACTTAAATTAATGTTATTGTGTGTTTAGCTTTATTATGGGTGCCTGCAGGTTGTGGTATTTAAAGAAATGAATTTAGAAATTCTGTTCAACTGAAATTTCTAGAGCAACTACTTCACTTTCAAATCTGTTGTTAACTGTTAGTCAAAAGTTTCAGTGTGTTTTAGTTTCAAGATTAGTTGTCTTACAAGTTAGTTGTTTTCCAAGTTCATAGTTAAAATTGTAGATGTGAATTCTTAGGGTAGAGTTGATATGATGTTTTAGATTAAAGGTTTGAATGCTTTCTAGTTCATAATTTATATGCTTTCTAGTTTAGAGTTTATATGCTTTCTAGTCTAAATACTATTGTTATCTTTTAAAAAAAATTCTAAAAATTATTTCTAGATGAGATGTTCAAAGATATTCCGTATTGCATATAGGCTTGGACACTACCTAGTCGATACAACTGATATTTTTCAACTAAAGTGTTAGGACCTTACGAAAACCTATCACTTTTTGGCATTGTTGTTGAGGAACTTCTTTTCTAAGTGTTAGTAGGGAATTGCTTAGAGACCTCTTGTTAGTAATCACCCAAAAATAGCTGCCAAACTTCTCTTTCTGCATGGTCAAGAAGTGAGGTCCACACAAAAGATTCATACGAAAACCCCCTCCAATATTGGTTCCAACCATAAATAGGGAGGAAGAAGTCTCAACTGAAGAACTTTCTTACGAATTGATTGATCAGGATCAATCCGAGACCTCCTAGTATACCCCAGAAACTCAGCCATCAAAGCACACCTTTGAAGAGGTCAGTACCCCTCTCAATATCATGGCTAACAACAATGATGAGCCCTTCGATGGAAGGAGGGAAGATGGTGATAACCCTTAGTGGAGATCAGTTCGAACATTCACTTATCCTATCTCTCTCAACATAGATGATGATGTACCTATGAAAAACATCTCACCATCAGCGGTACCCACCTTTATGAGATTGTCTTCTGAAGACCAAGACCAATTCCTTTTCAAGTTTAAGGTACTATGTCAGACCTATGACTATAGAATGGACAACCAGAAGCTAAAACTCTTTCCCTCTACTCTGAGAGATTTTGCAATGCATTGGTTCATGGGATTAGTCTTAGGATCAATAACTACATGGGATGAGATGAAAATTGTCTTCCTTGACAAATACAAGAGCTATTGCCGGGTGAGTGATAGGAAAGAAGTATTGTTCAAACTAAGACAAAAAGAAGACAAGAGCCTAGAAGATTACTTGGATAGATTCATCTTTTTGTCTAAACGTTGTGGAGAGGAGACGATGAGCCATGATATCTTAAAAACTATATTTCTTAAAGGACTTGATGAAGATGCTAGGAGAAGTCTTGACCTT
Source organism: Cunninghamia lanceolata (assembly GCA_027924645.1). NCBI lineage: Eukaryota > Viridiplantae > Streptophyta > Pinopsida > Cupressales > Cupressaceae > Cunninghamia > Cunninghamia lanceolata. The sequence goes on along the minus strand of BSBN01000241.1, from coordinate 10,408,773 downwards.
ATAGGGAAAGGCGATGTTTCCCAACTTGATCTTGGGGATATTTCTAAACTTTGCAAAAATTTCTCTCAGACTCGTGGGGGAATTCATAACTCCAACCTCTTGAGGGGTTCTAATGAGATTGGTAGACTGTGAGAGGAAATAGCAAATATCAAAACTGATATCTTGGTCCAGTTAAACACCACACTAGATGGAATACAAGCTAAAACACTTAACCCTAAAACCTTGTCTATCTATTTCCCAAGATGTCAAAACAAACATTTGTTGAGGGAATGTCCTCTAGACAAGGTTGACACCTATCAGATTTGTGAGAAGACCCATGTAACTGATCAATGTGAATTATTGAATGCACTTAAAAATTCTATGAAAAGGTCTGCACATGTTGAGGAGGAGATTAATTATATGGGCCAAAGACCAGGAGGAAATTTCTCCTATGGCCAAAACTCCAACCATACATGGTGTCCTCCAAACAATTGGAACAATACACAATGGACAGCTCCTTGGCCTCCTGTACCACCTGGTTGGGGATCCTACCCACTGTGGGGACCACCTGAATGGACGAAACAAGCTTGGGGAAATCCTCCATGGTCAAACCAGCCTCAACAACAATAGCAGCCTCACAATCAACCTCCGCAATGGACCCAACCACCAAATCAATTTTATAATGGTCCAAGATGATTGCAAAATCCTCAACAAAAGCTTCTTCTGGCTCCCTAGAATCCTCATTAAAATGAACAAGTTAATCAGCCACCACTATCGGCACAACCTATCCTTAATCCCAAGAACAGATGTCAAAATGCCCTAGTATATTCTGTTGATAAGGATAACATGGTGGGAGTTAATGCTATCTATTGTGGCAACCTCCAGTTGAGGTTAGGAAAGACACTTAATCAACCTACCATTGTTGAAATCATAGAAGACCAAAATGAAGAACCTATCACAGAACCAGAAACTCTTCCTATACCTTCAGATCACGACCTCAAGAACAATCAAGAGAAGTTAGCCCCAACACAATTCCATGTAGCTTCACCACCTACCATGGAATTCTCTCAAGAAGAAGTCACCAAATGACCATCAAACACTCCAAAAAAAAGGATTCTATGCTAAGGAAGAAAGCTCACGCGCCCTTTCCAGAGCGCCTCAAAGAAACTGGCCTGAGAAACTATCCAGAAATGCCATTGTCTAATGAAACTGCTTTAATACAGGAAATTAAATGACTCCATATTGAGATTCCTCTATTACAAGCAATCAAAGAGATTCCTAAACTAAATCAACTAGTTAAACAACAATGCATAAAAACACTAGGAAGAAAACCAAGACAAATCAACACAGTCAAAATCAATGGGTACTTAGCTAACCTTTTGACTGGAGAAATTTTAGCTCCCAAATATGGTGATCCAGGAAGCCCACTCATAACTGTAATAATCAACAATGTGGCAATTTCTAATGCATTAGTGGACCTAGGAGTAGCCATTAATGTCATGACAGAAGATGTAATGGAGAAATTGGGACTTACCAACTTACATCCCACAACCACCATATTGCAAATGGTAAACCAATCTATAGTTGTTCCCAAGGGTGTACTGGAGAACGTTCTTGTCAAAGTTGATAATTGGGAATATCCAGTAGATTTTCAAGTGATTCAGTCTCTCACAACTAAAGATAGTTACCCACTAATATTAGGTAGACCTTGGTTAGCAACTGTTGCAACCAAAATTGATTGCAGAGTAGGAGGGATGATCATTTAAAATGGACCCAATAACAAACACTTATCCTTGTATCCTCTCACTCAACCCACTATGTCTAAAAATTGGGTTGATGAATCAAACCGTTTTGACAAACATGAAGATCTTCCCTCATTGGGTATGGTAGTTATTGAACAACACAGCAAGGAATTAAAAGATGAATTGGAGAAAAACATGCAAGGTATCGCCATTGATTTTGGTGATGAAGAAACTTTGGAGGTTGGGGAGATTTTAGGATACCCAGTCTGCACTAACGACCTTCAGCATGATTTTGATGGCAATTATACCCACTTCACAGTGCTGCTAGGTTACCCTCTGGCCAACCTCATTTCAAAAACAAAGAAATTCTTTGAAGATGTTGCTAGACTCCACAGAGTTATACCCCACAGCTATCCTCTCAATACCTTAACAAAGGAAGTTCATACTATCACTACCAACTACCCAGGAACTAGAACTATTATGCTATTACCAGGGAAACCTTTAAACATTAATAGTTGGTTGACTGAGATAGATGAGCTCAAGCTATTTGATGTTTTGGTAAAAATATCCAAGGCTTTTACTTGGGATTACACAGACATGAGAGGAATACACCCTAGCATTTGTACCCATCACATAGATATACTAAAGATGTTAGGCCTACTCATCAACCACAACGAAGACTCAACCCTGCACTTAAAGATGTTAAAACTAAAATTGAGAAACTCTTACAAGGAGGATTCATTTATCCTATCTCTGACAACAAATGGGTTTCACCTTTTGTAGTAGTGCCAAAGAAAAATAGAAAAATGGAGAGTGTGTGTTAATTATAGAGAACTCAACAAAGCTACCTACAGAGATTACTTCCCACTACACTTCATAGATCAGGTCTTGGATAATCTAGCAGGAAGGAAGTATTTTTCGTTCCTAGATGGATTCAATGGATATAACCAAATACAAGTGGCAGCAAAAGACCAGAACAAAACCACTTTCACCTGCCCTGGGGAACATTTGCATATCAGGTTCTTCCCTTTGGGCTATGCAATACCCCTGCAACATTTCAGAGAGTTGTCCTAGCTATCATTGCCGAACTTGTAAATGATTGTGTAGAAGTCTATATGGATGACTTCACAGTCTATGGTTCCACTTTTGATGAAGGCCTTAAAAACCTAGATAGAGTATTACAACGATGTGAGGACCATCAACTTCTCCTAAGCCATGAGAAATGTCTAGTAATGGTAGAACAAGGATAGTGTTGGGACATCATATTTCAGCTGATGGGATAAAATTTGACCCTAATAAAATTGAGGTGATACAACAACTAGAGACCCCAAAGAATCAAACAGATGTTAGAAGTTTCTTGAGACATGCTGGCTATTACCAGAGATTTATAGAAAACTTTAGCAAGATTGCAGCTCCCATGTTCTCCCTTATTCAAAAAGATGTGGACTTTGTCTGGATGGAAGAATGTCAGATATCATTTGACATCATTAAAGAAAAACTTGTCTCTATCCTAGTTCTGCGGGTACCCAATTGGAAACTTCCTTTCCATATTTATGTTGATGCTTCTAATGATGCTATTGAAGCAGTTTTAGGTCAAGAAGATGAGAACGGAGGGAAGTATGCTATATATTTCATGAGCAAAACCTAAGCCCCACCGAACCGAATTATACAAGCATGAAGAAAGAATTTCTAGCAATAGTCCATGCAATAAATAAATTTCATAATTACATTATAGGGTATAAAGTAACTGTGTTCACAGATCATTCATCCATCAAATACTTGATGAACAAACCCTCGGTAAATGGGAGAATAATCAGACGGTTATTAATCATCCAAGAATTCAATGCGGTCATAATGGATAAGCTTGGAAAGTTCAACATAGGTGTAGAATTTATATCCTAGATTAGACAAGATAATGAAGATTGTACCCCTATACAGGATGAATTCCTAGATGAAAACTTATTTGCCATCTCCATTAAAACACCCTAGTTTGAAGACATCGCCAATTATCTAGCCACCTCTAAGTTTCGACCAGACTTTACATCTAAGCAAAAGAAACATCTTATTTGGGAAAGTGCTCAGTTCAAATGGATTAATGCTATGCTATTCCGATGTGGCCCTGACCTAGTCCTATGACTTTGCGTTAGGCCAGATGAAACATACATCATCCTCAAAGCCTACTATGATGATCCATCTAGTGGACACTACTCTACCAAAAGGACGTCCCATAAAATCTTACGTACAGGATATTATTGGTCCTCTATGTACAAGGATGTGAAGAACTATGTCCGTTGTTGTGTGGTCATCCCACAATAATGGGTTACACTTTTTGTCCAAACATGACATTGAAATCAACATTTTGAACTAAATCTTCACTTTGTGACACCTATAGCCGCTAAACTATTAGGAATTTGAAGATGATGTGAACTAGTGATTTGTGAGATTTTGTTTATAGATTCTAAATATAGTTTAAAAAAAAATTGGAGTTAAATTGTAAAAATTTTTGTGTCTCCTTTGATAACTAGTTTTTAATAGTAAACAACATTTTTTTAAAGTGGTGTATTCTGTAGCACATAACTTTTTTTCTACAAAGGATAAAATTTTGATTATTTGGAATTTAAATTGGTAACACTAATATATAGGGCATGCATTTGATTTTACAATGTTTTGTTGAATAATTTTTTTAAATTAAGTTTTGAAGTCAAACCAATTATAATTTAGACATAGGTGTATTCCGTAGAACATAACTTTTTTTGTATGTATCAAAATTCATTTTTTTTTCTTTGTTGAAACAAGGACATCAATACCTAGGGCATAGATATTTTTCAAATTTTTTTTTATTAATTTATTAATTTTCCATGTGTGTACAACAGAGAACTTGTTCGGTGAAAAACCTACATTCACAAGAAATAAAAAATAAATATAATAATCAAATTAAAAAAATTTAAAATTATACTTTTTGGGAAGCTTATAATAAGGAATACATACTTACAAAACATAAATTTTAAATGAATTCATTTGATCCCCCAAAAGGTAAATCAAAAGTGGTTTTCTATCAACATTTTGATAGGTGTAGAGGAGACTCCATTATAGGTATGGTTTAAAACTAGCAGGGTTCTATCCAAGGGGGTTTGAATCTAAGGGGGTTTGATCAAACCCTATTCAATTAAAATCCTTTAAATGGAACCTTTCAAGGCTTAAATGATTATATTGTCTAAAAATATGTGATTTCAACAAAAAATAGGATGTCCCAGAAAGTGTAACCCATTATTGTGGTAGCACCCTATGATGAATTCTAGTGAGTAGGAAGACCCATGACATCCAACGAGATGCCTCTATAGCTGCAGGTAGTTTTTGAACCATTTGAAAATTGGGGATTAGATTTCATCAGTCCTATAGATTCCCCTTCCTAAGGAAAAGAATACATTTTGGTCTATACTGACTACCTAACTAAATGGATAGAAGTTCAAGTGTTGGGAGTTTTTAGGGAAGAACAGGTTGCAAACTTCCTATACAACATGATTTTTCTAAAATTTGGAGCCCCTAGATCAATTGTCATAGATCAAGGACCCCAATTTAGGTCCAAAGTTCTGCTAACCTTCACTGATCATTTCTAGGTAAGCCATAAAAGTCATCTCCTTACCACCCACAAGCCAATGACCAAGTGGAAGTCACTAATAGGGAGCTTGAAAACATTTTGACAAAAACAAGTTCATCAGGAAGAAGAGACTGGGCCAGAAAATTACCTGAAGTCGTTTGGGCCTATAATACAACTTGGAAATCAACCACAAGTTTTACTCCTTATGAGTTAGTCTTTGGGAAGAAACCTCTTCTACCCATTGAATTTGAACTTCAAACTCTTAGAACAACAATGGAGGTAGGCTTAGACCTCGATTGAGCCCAGGTTGAAAGAGTCTTGTAGCTTAGTGAATTAGATGAGCTCTATCTAGAGGCTATCCACCAAACTGAGTTAGTTCAACAACAACGAAAGGCCTGGCATGATAAACACATAAAAGAAAGAGAGTTCCACAATGGAGACTGGGCACTGTTATTTGATTACCGATACAAAGACCAGAAAGGTAAACTAAGAGCTCATTGGTTGGGTCCATATGAGATTTTTGAAGTATTTTCAAATGGAGTAGTACAATTCAAACCCATTGATGGTGATACTCAAATTCTCTTAGTCAATGGTCATCGACTACAAATCTATCATAAAACTATTAACAAGGAGGAATTTACATGAATGGTAGAAATGCAAGGAGAAACCCTATATATTGGCTCTGCTTCAGCAGAGGCAATATAATCTTATTCCAAGTAAAAAAAATGTGTATGTATTCATCATTAATTCAGAGCATTTTAATCTTATTTTCATTTTTGCACTTATCTAAATTTCATTATTGTTTTGCAAGATTTCATTTTAATAAAGTGCAAATTTTGGCACATCTTTCAGCGATGCTCCATAAAGTTGTTTTCTCTATTGTCCAGTATCCTCATTTTCTCCCTGTATTCTGGTGCGTCTTCAATGATGCTCAGGAATTCATTGGTTTAAATTGTTCTTCTTTTTTCTTGTATTCTAGCTGCATCTTTAAGTAATGCTCCAGAACTTTGTTCCTTCATTTTGGTGACATCTTTTAGCGATGCTCTGGAACTTTGTTCCTACATTCCAATGGCATCTTTTAGCGATGCTCCAAAAATTTGTTTCTTTATTCCTATTGCATCTTTCAGCAATGCTCTGGAACTTTGTTCCTTCATTCCGGTGACATCTTTCAGTGATACTCTGGAACTTTGTTCTTGCATTTTGACGGCAGCTTTCATCAATGCTCTAAAATTGTTTTCCTACATTATGGTTGCATCTTTCTACGATGCTCTAGAACTTTGTTCCTTCATTCTGGTAGCATCTTTCAGTGATGCTTCAAAACTTTGTTCCTTCATTCCAGTGCCTTCATTCTGGATGCATCTTTCAACGATGCTCCAGAACTTTGTTCCTTCTTTCCAGCTTTCAGTGATGCTCCCGAACCTTGTTCCTTCATTCTAGCTACATCTTTCAGTGATGCTCTAGAAATTTGTTCTTTTGTTTTGACATCTTTTTTTTTTTTCTGTGATGCTCTAGAATCTTGTCACACTTTGTATATCCCTTCATGGGTATCTTTTCCCATTGTTTAGTATTTGTGATTTTCCCTTCTTTGTGATGCTCTACCATTTTTGAAAATATACCCATTGCCACCACCTTAGGAATTTTCCATCCCTTACCACAGTAAATAATATTATTGTGGCAATTTGTCATCATAATAAATTCAGCCCATTTCCAATCATAATAAATCCATTATATTCATTTACCATTCCTTCCAAATTAAATGACACCACCATCCCAGATGCTATTACGTCAGCAAGAATAAGCAACTTTCAAATCAATGATGAAATGTAAGGTATGTACATATTTTATCTTAAGTAGGTAATTTATTGTGACTAGAATTAAATAAATTGGTGTGGCCCCTTTCTTTTCCAAATTTGGTAAATTGTGTGAACTATCCTTCACTAGATAAGGTGGCGGCTGTGCACTCTATCCCATGCAAAGTAATAATAAGATGCAGCGAAGCCAAATGCCTTGAATTAATTCCTGTCCTCTCAACATTTTCAAAATACAGGTGGCCATAAACATTGTATTTCGTTTAACCTACATATCAATTATTTAGAGAAATTTCCACCATTAGCGTGCCATTACATTTAGTAAACACTTAGTAGAATTGACAGTAGAAGATAGAATGGGGGGAGTGAAATGCAAATTAGAACCAACTTCCCTAGATAAATTGTTGGCATTACGAAGTATTTCAAAGCTCTTTCAAAGGGTAGGATAGTTAGAGTTCATAAAGAAATTTGATGGGCATCATGCACAGCTGGTCAAAGAATTTGTAGAAAACTTCGCAGATGGCCAATCAATCATCTAAGGAAAGAAGTTTAAGGTGAGTCCTTGAATCATTTCTAAATTGTTTGGCATTAAAAATGAAGGTGTAAATTTATCAAAGATCATGAATATCTCTTATCAGAAAATGATAGAACTTTTTATAAGGGAAGGGGACACTCAACCATTGCTAATTGTAAATACCCGTGGGCAGAATAAGGGGTTCCAGAGAATATCTATTGAGGAACCATGGAGAACAGTGGTTGCCTGGATCATTAAATACTTCACATGTGAAGGGCAATGCACCACTGTAGTCAGTCCCCCCTTTCGTCTGCTCACACACCTGCGCTATGGCGTCGAAAACCCTAACCTAAGGGTTAATCTTCTTGCTTTCCTCAATAATTCCCTTGTCAATTTGATAGAAAGGTTCAAAATAGGATCAAGGCCATTGAAGCACCATGGTATTATTTGTCTAATTTCCTTAAAAAGAGAAAAAAAGATGAAAAATGGCAGAGATTTCTTCAAAAAATTGAAAACCCTAAACCCTCAAGGCATTTTGAGGAAGGTGAATTGTCTGGGGTGGCAGCACAAAATTTTAGAGAACCTTCCCATGTGCCTCAAAATATCAGACAAGCTCTTGGTGGCGAAGCATCAGAAAATCCATTGAACCTTTCAGACCCTGAGGAAAGACCTAAGCTGCATAATGTACCCGAAACCCCTGAGAAATAGGAAAGTGTGGATGTAGCGGATTCTAAAGATGAGAATCATCATCATTGTAAAAAGGAAAAGAGGCCTAAAATGAAAATGTAGAAACCTCCTCCTCCAAGAAGGAGCAAGCGTCTAGCCACTAAATTTAGTTGTGATGTAGCTTGTAAACTACCTCATATTCCTAAGAAAAAGAGACAAGAGAGGCAGCCTTGTGAAGAAATAGCCCATCCTTGTGAAGAAATAGTCCAACCTTGTGCAGAAGTAGCCCAGCCAAATGAAAATGTACCCCAGCCATGTGAGGGTGTAGCATAGCCAAATGAAGATCAAACCCTGGATAGTAATAAGCCCCTACATCTAAACAAGAAATTGACCCACTTGAGGAAGGACAAAAAGAAAAATGAGAGAAAGGACAAGAGGGAATAAGTGAAAAAATGCCCAATTATGTACTTGTTGAAGAAGAATAGGTTCATGAGTATGAGCCTGTAAAAACAATTTCTCCCTCATAGCAGCCATTGGACATTCAGGAAATTGATATAGTCCCTGAGGTGGGACAATTGTCTCCTTTAGATAATGCTAATTACATAGAGTACGGTCAACTAAAAGTGATTGATGAAGGACATGTGTCTGGCAATGAGGCAAAAAAAAAAATTTCCCCCCTTTCTATAGATGCAGAAGATGACAAAAATGAGCACATAACACTAGGATCAGAGGAATTGAAAGCAGAGATTATGCAATTGAAAAATAAACTGCAACAGAGTGAGGAGTAGTTAAACAAACAACATCAAGAGATAGGTAGGCAAACAAAACTTCTAGAACAAAAAGATAAAACCATTGAGGAGTTATAGTCTCAAACGCAACTGATTAAGGAGAAGAATAAGGAATATGTGGCCAATTTGTCTAAGAAGGACAAATAGATCAAGAATTTGACCAATAGTTTGGAACAATGCCTTAAGACATTTGTAGAAGAGCAGGAGAAATAGAAATTAGAACTTAATAAGGCCTTGAGCAAAATTGTTGAGTTGGAACATGACTTACAAGAAATCAGTGTCAAACTGACTATGGAGTCAAAAGAAGTACAAATTGGGCCTACTAAAATGGAGTGGTTTCAAGTCCACATCCCTCCTATGTTGGCTAAATGGATGGAGAAATGCTATTTCCTAAGACAATATGGAGCTGAGAATGCTGGAATCAAAAAGGAAATGGTGTTACTAAAAGAATCCTATGACAAATTATATCAGGCTAAGACAAATGCATGCAGAATTGGAGAATTGTTATTAGCCTGCAAGAAGCCATCCAGACTGTACTCCATGTTCCTCAATGAACAATTATTGAGATGGAAACTACTGAGAATTTCCTGCAACTTGCCTCATGACCCAAACAATCAACAAATCCTAGAAGCATTTAAGGAGGCACCCTCTGCTCAACAAAATCTGCTCTGTGAATTTTTCATACATAATCTGTTTCTAGAAAAACATAGTGATTTCTTTATCATTATTTTTGTAGGGGAAGTTCAACTAAGGGCATTTATGTGTAATATGTAAAATCAGATCCACTGGCAAGATAGGACTAGAGAGTACCTACAGGCAAAAAGGACTGTTGGTCTTCAGATGAGATATCCCAACTGTAAGCCTTTTACTTTCAAGGCTCAATTCCACAGGGTTAAGAGTTATGCTCATATGAGAGAAAAATATAATGAAAGCATCATGATTTGCTTTGAAGACTTCAAAGTCCATGGGCCACAATTGATAGACCGGGCATGGAGTGCTTGTGAAGAAAGGTATACTCCTCTACCCATGTATTTAAAAGGAAGGGAGATGATCTCCCTTGCTAACCTTAGATGGTCTTATAGAAGGGCTGAAGCATTAACAGAGATATTGTAGCAACTCAAAACCAAGTGGATAGGAATGTGTTACAAGCCTCCATTACTCCTACAGCCACCCCTTGCAGTTTTAGTAACTATAGAGCAGGATCCTAGGGACCTACTTGCATGGCAGATGAGAGTTAAACTACACAAAGGTTTTGTTAAGTACCATGACCATTTATATGAGGAAGCAGAGGAAATGTATGATCTCATATCAAAATTTGATGAATTAAACAGGAAGAGGGATGCAAAAAGGTAGAGGGTGCATCAGAGAGTAGGAGGACCTTCTCAAGTCTAAGAAGGGGAGGATGATGAGGTATAGACAACCTCATTCTTATGATGAGCCAAATAACCCTTTTTGTTTTTCCAATTACCTCAGCCATGCCAATTTGTTTATTCTTAGAAGCAATATTTTTCTATTTTTGATGAAATGATGTATAAATCTTTATTCCCTAAATTGATTGAAATTAGCTACTAATGTTGATACAATGGCATGTAGAGTTGAGTAATTGTGCAGGATTTATATAGGGCCTATGAAAGGTGTGGACTTCAAGCAGTTGAAGTCAAATGCGCTGGAAGTTGAGGGTGCCAGAAATTTAGGCTTGCATAGTTGAAGACTTTTACAAAGCAATTCTGTTATTTCCTGTTATTGATACTTGAGACTTTACGGCTCCACTCAGAGACTTTAATGTGTTTTATTCTATAAGACATCAGTTAGTTTAAAGATTCTATTTTCTTTTAATAATTTCTTCAATGGCATTTTACCCGCCATCTGAAATATATGATTTTGAAGTAGTGCAATTTTAATGAGGTTCTCAAAACATGGATATATATCATACTATGTTATGAGAAAATCATCAATCTTGTTTTTAGTAATCAATAGCCATGTTTTGTGATACTGTTATGACATGAAATGACAGCTGATAATCTTATTCTGAGTACTTTATTATAAGCAATGGTGATTTGAATGGAATTTACTTTGTAGCTATGAAAGTGTTGACTGTGATCTGAGTCGATATTAGGATCTCCCACGAGCTGGCCAGTCGATGGACTTTTAGAGTAGATAAGTATTTTCATGCATTCTTTCTATTTGTGTGAAGTGTTCTACTTAGATTAATTTTATTGTGTGTTTAGCTTTGTTATGAGTGCCCACAAGTTGTTGTATTTAAAGAAATGAATTTAGAAATTCTATTCAATTGAAATTTCTGGAGCAACTACTTCACTTTCAAATTTATTATTAACTGTTAGTCAAAAGTTCCAGTGTGTTTTAGTTTCAAGATTAGTTGTCTTACAAGTTAGTTGTTTTCCAAGTTTGTAGTTAAAATTGCCGATGTGAATTCTTAGAGTAGAGTTGATATGATGTTTTAGATTAAAGGTTTGAATGCTTTCTAGTTCAGAATTTATATGCTTTCTAGTTTAGAGTTCATATGATTTCTAGTCTAAATACTATTTTCAACTTTTCAAAAAAATTCAAAAAATTGTTTCTAGATGAGATGTTCAAAGATATTCCCTATTGCATACAACCTTGGACACTACCTGGTCAATACAACCGATATTTTTCAACTAAAGTGTTAGGACCTTACAACAACCATGTTTTAATTAAAATTCAGCCATGTTTTAATTAAAATTCACAGGTCTTGAAAACACAGATCTACTTCACATTGATTCGACAGTCAAAGTTTTAGTGGCCAGCACATCATGCTGGGATATTTGCCAAACTCGTCAGTTGTCCTGTCGACAGTATTAGCAAAGACCAAACCCTACAGATACTAGCAATTTTGGTGGTTTTTTTAATCATCAGTGGTCCTTTGGTAGGTTGCATTCACATTCCCGGAGGGACGACACATTCCGTCTGGCATCCCGTGATGTCTTAAACCCATAGTAACCTCTAGTGACGACCAATCTTTTAATCAGTAGTGCTTTATTTTTTGCGGTATTCTTTTATCCACCAGCGGCTTATTTTTTGGAACACCAGCAGTCACCAACATTTTTTGATGACTTCAAATAGTTTTTCTCGGTTGTTTCTCTAAAACCCTTAGTGGCTCATCACTCTCGAATGACGATCTGACAAACTCCCTAGTCTTTGCCTTACACACCAGATAATCCTATCCAGTGGTTTCTTTTTTTCAGGTGGTTTCATGCCTGAGATTGGTTGTTTTGCAAAACAATAGTGGTTTTCAAGGAGGTTGATGGCAATTTTGACCACGTAGCCAATGGTTTCAGACACTCCTACAGGCAATTTTCACCATATACGATGGGTTTTTTGATGTGAGAGCCAGAATTGTTTCATGCCTAAAAAGTTTCCACATTCGTCGGTTCTTTCCTCCATAGCAGTCAACGGTAGTGGTTTGACTATATCTCCAGTGGTCACAACTTTTCCCTGTCTTATTTAGAGTGGCGGTTAAATAAAAGTTTTTGCCGGGAGTAAAATAATCTTCGATGAGAGCCTTTTTTGGCTCGGGCCCCGCTGGCCATCGTATGGGCTATGACCCCATAAAACAAAGTTTTTAAAATCATCTTTTTTAATAGTTTTTTTTATATTGCAAAACAAAATATTAAATCAGTCGGTGGTTTTTTCAAACATGTGTTTTTTGAGGGCGGTTTTTGCTTTCCATATAGGCAGTATCTACCTTGCAAAATAGGGTGTTTTCCCTCAAATTGGTATTTTTTGCCTCAGTAGTGGTTTTGGCATATTCTAACCATAGAAGATAATATTTTGTCCAAGGGTCATGTTTTGGCCCTTAAAGTGCTAAAGTAGGGCTTTTTTGCTTTTTTCACAACTTTTGCCCACGGTGTTGAAATCGGGCAAATGAGATATCGCTGGAAAGCTGATAGAGAGCACTTCGTAGTGGTATCAGTCTTTTTCACAAATTTTTCTGTTTAACAACATTTATTCCAGGTTGAAAACAAATATCTCTTTTTGGCTTCCAAGCTCACAAATTTTTGCCATGAACTCCAATTTTTGTGATTCAAGCGACATTGAAAAGGTATTCAGGAGCTCTACACATCCATCTAAACACTTTTCTCAGATTTTGCTTCAAGTTCTTTTAATTCAATTTGTCAATTTTTTGGCATTTGAGTGATAACTTGGACATTTTGAAACTTGAAGAGGTGAAAATTGTTTTGAGAGGATTTGTTTGTTGTAATACATCATTGTGAGTGATTGTAATCTCACTTGGATCTCTTTTTTAAGAGATTTTCATTGTTTTCCCAATTTTGGTACCTTGAGGACAATTGTAAATCACACTAACTATAAAGTGCCACAACAAATTTGGGGGGGGGCTCTCTTACATAGTAAAGGGGTGTTGTTGTCTCTCTTTTTCATCATGGATGTGCCTCAAATTCCACTTTTAACTCCATATAATTATCTTGAATGGAAGAAAAACATGGAGTTTGTATTGTATAAACAAAAGTTACATAGAATAACTTTAGGCATAGATCCTGAACCCATAGGTGCTACTAAGAGAAGAAAATGGTTAGATAGAAGAGATGAGGCTTTTGGCACACTTTGTCTTGCTATTTCTCTAGATCTTAGATTTCATGTTGAGTCTTGTACAACACCAAATGAGATATGGACAACACTAGACAATCTCTTTGGTAAGCAAGATAAAATAAGAGGGTTCAAATTGGAGAACAAGCTAATTGCACTTAATCCTCAAGATTTTGATCAAATCAAAGATTTATTCACCAAGTTTAAGTCTCTCAAGTTGTAACTCAAACAGTGTGGTCTTGAGAAAGAAGATGAATAATTGATTCTATCTATTCTTGCAAAATTGGGTCCTACATTTTTAGTTTATGTTTCTACCTTTTATGCTACAATGGATGCTTTCAGTAGTAAGTTTACTATGCCTTCACTTGAGGAGTTTACTGCACAACTCACTAGAGAGCAAGTCAAGTTACTACACATGGGCACATTGAAGTCTCCTAGAAAATAGGCTCTAGTTGCAACACAAAGCACAAAAGATACTAAGGCTTCACATAATAAGGGCAAGAAACAAAAGGAATCAAAGTTTAATGAGCAAGAGAAAGAATCAAAGAAAACTCCCAACTCTTCTTCCAAAGAGGAGTCCAATAAGAAGAAGAAGCCAAAGTGTTCTTATTGTAAGAAATTGGGTCATGATTATACTAAATGTTATGAGAACAAAATTCATGAGATGTCACAACTTCTTCAAAAACATAACATTGAGTATTCTTCATCAACATCAATTTTACCTAATTCTTCTTCTTTGCCACCACCATCATCTACAGGGATAGTAGGCATTGCTAATGGGTCATACAAAGGAAAAGGATAAGCACTCTTTGCTTCAACAAGTCTTCAGTCAGAGAGATGACTTCTTGATTCTAGAGCTTCTCATCATGTGGCATCTTCACAAGGGATGTTCTCTTCATTTCAATCATGTACTTCACCACCTATTTTGATGGGTAACAATACATACATGCATGTAATTGGTAAAGGAACTATTGATGTTGGTCAAAATACATTCAACAATGTGTTGTGTGTACCTTCCTTGACAACCAATCTCCTTTCCATCTACCACATTACTCATTGTGGTGCAAGGAAGACAATTAAGTTCACTCCTAATTTTGTGATCATTCAGGACTTAGAGAACAGAGATATCATTATTTTTGGGATGACTGATCATGCATATCACTTGTATACTTTCTCCCATTTTGTTTATGATGATGATGTAGATCCATTTATTGTTATTCACACTCATGCATCAAGTGTGAATCATGTTTATAAGGAGAATTTTGGTCACTTGAACCTTGGTGTTCTTGCATCTACTTCAGTTCCTAAGACTAGTTTAGAGCTTCCTCCTCCTGCTTCTTCAGAGATTGGCATTGACATAGCTTCATCCACTTTGGTTGAGTAAGATACTTTTTGTCTTCTAGATATAGGTTTGTGGGATGAGTACTTGACATGTATTTTAGACTTGTTTTATGAGTCCTATCTTGGTGACTTGGAGGACATCATTGATGACATTCATCTCCTCTTTGAAGGAGTTGATTCTTCTACTTCGGATGAGTGGGTACCATCTTCTCCTCTTCACTTGTCATAGTTTGGCATTGAGTTGGAGTATCTTGACCATCATTCGGAGGATTCTTTGTCTTTGGAGATTGATGATCTTGAGTTTTCATCTTGTCTTGGATTGTCACATTCTTTGATCAGGCATGCAACACCTAATTATGTGACATCTTTTGGTTGTGCCATATGGACACTTGAGTAGTTTTCAGAGACAACATACATCATGAGGCTTTTTGCCTCATACCTTGAGATGGAGTTTCTTCTACATTAGCCTTTGGACCTATTTCTTCCTAAGGGGAAGAATGTTATTTGTAGGCTTTGGATTCTCTTCAGCATTCTTCTTCAAGGATTCACCATCAACACATGAGTACTTCATTGTGGGGCAGATTTCTAGTCTCACACTTGCTCTCCTATGGGGGGTAATTGATTGTACATATATGTTGGATGTAGGCCTTGGGGGTTCTTGAGTCCTCCTTCCATCACATTTTTTATTTGTTTTTTACATTCTCACTTTTGGAGAGAAGTTTTGTCCCACGAGGTTTTCTCCTTTTCTCCACTTGAGATTTGTTGTACATGGGTACCTAACATGGCCTAGTAGCCAGGACCCATCCATCATTGCATCTTTGTTTTAGTCAACTACTCCCTAAGTTGTACTTAAGGTGGGGTGTTGGTGTGAATAGGGTTATTACCTAACTAGTTTACCCTTGTGTGGATAATTCATATTATTTAACTACTTATTAGTTAAATAATATTCACACATCACACATAACTCACATGTTAAGTTAACTTAGTGAGTCTTCTAGATGTCACTAGTTGTTTCTAGTTGTTGATAGTTGTAGTGAGTTGTCTTATCCTACACATGTACTCTAGTTGGCATCCTATCCTCTAGTTGTCACATGTGATAGGAATGTGACACTTGTCACATGACTACAACTCCTTGGTTGTCATCCTTGCCTTTATAAGCAAGGTTATCTCTCATTGTATTACATACAATTTAATACAGTTTGATGATCTTTGTATAGATTCTTTGTTCCATTGTTTTAGCATATTCTTCTATGTTATCTTTGTGTGGAAGTTTGTCTTGATTGCAAGGATCCTGGCTTACTAAGTCACATTAACTCTTACAGAGACCACATTACCATCTTTATCAAAATGAGAAGTGTAGTCACCAAAAGAAGCAATACTAGAATTGCCATGAGAAGGAGGATTGGTCCTTTTGCAAGGATACAGATCCTTGTTGAGTGTTGAGATGTCAGGGTTGAAATCTAAAGAGCCCCAATTATCACCAAGACATGAGTTAGAAGAAGAAGGCACACTATCATGGATAGAAAGTGATGATGGTGTTTGAGAATTTGTTGAAGTAGGAGAAGTTTTAGTGGTGAGTTTAGGTTTCTTAGAAGAAGGGTAGATTGTGTAGAGTAAACTAAAGCTACCTTTGGGATTTTGGGTTTAGATTATGAGATTTTATATTCTCCAATAAAGAAGGGCGTAAAATCTAGTGAGCCTCAATCGTTACCGAAATATGCACTCGAGGGTGAAGCACTATTAGTATCATCACTGTTGTTAGTAGTGGATAATAATGGTTTGTCTTTTGTTGAAGAAGGAATCAAATTATTGAGAGATTTTGAAATAGGATGTTGATACCTAACTTTTTCTTGTAAGCAACTTTCTAGATTTGGATCAGCCTCAATTGTATAAAGTTTGTTGTTATAAATGAACTTCAATATACAATGAAGAGTAGACGGGACTACCCCCATGGCATGAATCCATGGTCTATCAAGAAGAAGATTATATGAAAGAGAATTAGGAATGACATGGACAATGGTAGGCAGGGTAGGCAAGTTCATAGGTCTTACCTTAACTGGTAGTGTGATTGTACCTAGTGACTGTCTACTAACATTACTGAATCCACAAATAGAAAGAGTATTGGGTTTGATAAGAGATGTATCTACATCAATTTTGCACAAAAGGTCTATGCTACAAACATTAAGACCCAATTTGTTATCAATTAGAGTATGCTTATTCCATTTCTATTGATGATGACCAAAATCATAAGAGGATCATGTTGTTTTGAACTTCGAGAGAACCTAACTCATGTTGCTAAAAGATGATATCCAAACTTTTCACATGCATACAATCTAATAGGGTTACATTGTCATTTGGTCTAATAAAATGTGGGACAAGTACCTTTTGTAGAGCCTCCTGGAGCATTATGTGGTATATAGAAGTGAGGTTTGTATCAATTCCCAGAGTGAGATCTTAGCTGAAGTAGCACGAACCTACTCGACAAGATCATATTCTTTCCTAGCTTTTTTGAGAAAGATGAGGTGTTGGAGGAAGAAAATGTTGAGAAGGTGGAAGACAAGTAGGAAAAAGCGGTGCTTATTTATCTTGTTTTTTGTTGTGAGTATTATATGTGTGAGCAACCACATTATAATGAGGTTGTTGTGACACATTTTGAACAAGTCGGTTATTTTGAGTAAGTTGTTTTGTAAAGTTGAGAATGTAACTAGGAGGTTGAGGTGGGTTTAGAACACCTCGAATAATGATCATAGGGTTAGAATGAACATGTACAATTTTTTTTGGTTTCACAGGCTCTTTTGGGCACTGAAAATATAAATTTTATGTCATGCCCACATTTTCCATGTGGTCACGACACACATCACACGTGTCATGTCCACATTTGTCATGTGGTCATGACACGAAATATCAAAAAAATTTCCATGCTTCTCTAGAAACCCCCTCGCACGCGTAAGCATGCTCAGTGGCGTAAGCTTAAGGTGTAAACAAAATAGATGAAAGTGGGGTAATACGTACACGTGCGAATACCAATCGCAAGAAGGCCATCAAGGGGGTCATCGCGACGCAGTTAACATCGCTAATAAGGTTAAACTTCACTAACCTAACTAAACCCTAAATTCTAAAAAAATTTGGCAGCATAACGCCTTACGGGCATGAGTAGGGTTTATTGTACAAAAATTAAATTTGATCAAGAGGTTTACTAATTAGGATTAATAAATTTCTTACATCACACTAGTTGCATTGGTAATATAGTTGATTAAGTTAATTGAACATTTTTCAACAAAGTCTGATCATTTGTTCTCCTTCACATTTTCTGTAATTTAATATTAATTTGTTCTCCTTCACGTTTTCTATAATTTAAAACATTTTTCAACAAAGTTTGATCATTTGTTCTCCTTCATGTTTTCTATAATTTAAGACATTTTTCAACAAAGTCCGATCATTTGTTCTCCTTCATGTTTTCTGTAATTTAAGATTAATTTGTTCTCCTTCACGTTTTCTATCAATCAGAGTTATCTCTGCATTATTTACATTATTCATAATTTCTTGGTAGATCAGATCTCAAAATCAGGATTTACTAACTTCGTTTGAATAGGTTTACTAGGATTTCAACTGAGTTTACAACAACGTTTAATTTAATGTCATTAATTTATTTGCCCCAATCATGATTAAAGGAATATTAAATTTTTAATAATACTCTTAGCCCTGAATTCCTCCAATAAAATACTAATTTCTCTATGAGTGAAAAACCTATTTTCTCATTTTCTCCTCTTTGTTTTCACTTTTATCTTTCTTTCTCTTTTTCTCTCATTTTTCTCATTTTCTCAATTTGCCTTTGTTTCTTTGTTGCAGGTTGAGTTTAAATAGCCACATATGAAATGCATATGATGGCTTCTATTATATATATATTGTACTTATGAGTAAGGTTTTCTTTTATAAATACAATGTATTTATATTTCTTTAGGATTTTATTTGGGAAGATGTAAAAAGAACCCTAACATATTTTCTTTTGATTTCATTTAAAACAAAACTTGAAGCCCTAATTTTATTTTAGTTTTGTTGGCAGAGGAAGGAGGTGCTTCTCACAGTAGCAATGGTGGCGGCACTGAGAGAAAGGGGGCCACAAGGTATGGTGGCCGCAAGGTATGGTGGAGGAGTCAGTGGTGGTAGAAGGGCTGCAAACGGAGGCTGCGGAGACAGTGGCAGAGAAGGTTGTGGGTAGCGGAGAGGCCTGTACAGGGCATCTGTGGGTCACGGTAGCAGAGGGTGTGGGGATGTGGAGAGGGGGTGGAGCCCCCACCCACATCCCACATAATCTAATCTAACAATACCCATGAAGTCTAACAATCTGATCTAAGAATACCCTCGCCATAGATGGTGCATTGTACGTCGTGCGTACAGGTGAGAAATGCACCATGATGGCATAGGTAGACCAACAATAAAATCCGTGGAAATGGTGTCCCATTTCCACTTAGGTATCTCATGCAGGTACAACAGTCCTGCTGGATGTTGATGCTCAGCCTTGACCCTCTGGCACTCAAGGCAATGAGCAACATATTCTGCAATGTCTCGTCTCATACCTGCCCAATGGTATAGCTGTCGCAAGTCAGCATGCATCTTCTTCACCCCTGGGTGTGCTACATAAGGTGCTCTATGAGCCTCTGAAAGAATCACTGCACGTAGATCAGTCGCCCGGGGTACATAGATGCACTGTCAATGTCTAAGAAAACCATCAGACTCAAGGGAATATCTTGTGAATCTACCCTTAAGGGTCCTCTATTTCTAGAACTCCTACTGCACCTCAAGAAACCACTCGTCCTCAAGCAGATGCTGTAAGATACGCTCTCTCAGGTCCACCCTCGATATCAAGGTTAGGATCTCGTGGCGCCTTCGACTCAAGACGTCAGCGACCATGTTCTCCTTCCCTTTGATGTAGTGGACATCAAAATCATTCTTACATAAGAACTCCATCAAACGCCGATGGCGAGCATTCAAATTGGGTTGTCTGAAATGTACTACAACAAACAAGAGCATGAATAACTGCTACGAGCTCTAAATCATGATTAGGGTAGTTTAGCTCATGTGTCTTGAGCTTACACAATTCGTATGCAATCGCTCTACCACCCTGCATAAGCACGGCTCCCAAATCCTCTAGTGATGCATCTGTGCAAACAACAAAATCCTCTACAGGATCTGGAACCGCTAATATGGGAGCACTGGTAAGATGCTCCTTGAGGACCCCAAAGGCCCTCTCACACTGCTTGGTCCAAGTGAAACCCTTCCCTTTCCTCTGAAGGGAAGTGATGGGATGTGCTATTCTAGAAAAGCCCTTGATGAATCTACGGTAATAATTGGCTAATCCCATGAAGCTCCTGGCCTCTGTCACACTAGTGGGTGCTGGCCAATCCTGGATAGCTCTAATCTTTGATGGATCTACGGAGATGCCATTACCTGATAGGATGTGCCCCAAGTACTGCACCTCTATCCTAAAGAAGGCACACTTCACCAGGTTACCATAAAGCTACTGCTCTCGTAAGCACTGTAACACCTAACACAAATGATCCACATGCTCCTCCTCAGTCCGTGAATAGATCAAAATATCATCAAGAAAGATGATCATGAACTGATCCAAGTAAGTGCGGAACACCCTGTTCTTGAGTCTCATGAACACTGCAGGGCATTCGTCAAACAGAAGGGTACCACTGTGAACTTGTAATGGCCATATCTGGTTTAAAAAGTAGTCTTATGAATATCTACCTTTGTGATGCACAAT
This sequence comes from Cunninghamia lanceolata, assembly GCA_027924645.1. Taxonomy (NCBI): domain Eukaryota; kingdom Viridiplantae; phylum Streptophyta; class Pinopsida; order Cupressales; family Cupressaceae; genus Cunninghamia; species Cunninghamia lanceolata. The sequence goes on along the minus strand of BSBN01000241.1, from coordinate 10,387,983 downwards.
TGGTGATACCTAGATTTTAGATCAATTTTTGAGAACACCCTGGCTCCCTGCATCTGGTCAAAAGGTCATCAATCCTAGGCAGACGATAACGGTTCTTCACATCCCTTATTCAACTGCCTATAGTCTATGCATAGTCGAAGAGATCCATCCTTCTTCTTCATGAAGATAATCGGTGTGCCCCATGGTGAAACGCTAGGTTGGATGTGCCCCTTCTCAAGTAACTCCTCTAACTACAGTTTGAGCTCTGTAAGCTCATGTGTAGTCATCCTGTAGGGTGCACGAGACACTGGCTCTGTACCCGGCACTAGATCGATGTGGAAATCTACCTCTTTACGTGGAGGCATACCTGGTAATTCTGGCAGAAATACATCGGCAAACTCTGTCAGGATAAGGCGATCATCTAAAGAAGCCTCAAGCTCATCCTCTGATCCGTCACTGACCGTGATAGCAAACATCTGACATCCCTTCTACATGCAATGCTTAAGCTACTGAGCGGATATCATACGAAGAGTTGTGGGCTTCTGAATGCCCACTATCTCAACCAGTGTACCATGATCGTCTAAGCAGCTAACCGACCTTCGACGACAATCTAACTTGGCTCTATGAGCCGCAAGCCAATCCATACCCAAAACTACACCGTAGGATCCTAATGGCATAACCCTAAGGTCACATGATGTAGTGAAGGAACCCAAGGAGATCTCACAATCTCTAACCAAGGTATCTATTGACATCCTAGCCCTAGAAGCCAACTCAACCTCCCACCTAACGTCCTGCCTAGAAGTCACCAGCCTGCAACGTTCCACTAGCGATGAAGACAGAAAATAATCGGTAGCTCTAGAGTAAAAAAAAATAGAGATGGGGAAATCCCCAATCATACCTATTATCTCAATAACTGAGGCCTGGAAGTCAGCCTAGCGGTTGTCAACTGCTACAAACATGCAGTGGGACTTGCCCACATCTCCTATAGCCTGCTCAGATCCTCTAAATGGGGCTGTCCCCCTGCTATGAAACCCTGTGGACACTCTTTGGCCAAATGCCTTGCCCCACCACATACATAACACGGGCCCCTAGCCTGCAACTGTCCTGACTGAGTCCTACCTGACTGCTGCTATCCAGTCCATCCTGTGGACCCCTGTGAACCTTTGTAAGACTACTGAGACCTCGCAGGTCCCACAGATGATCCCTACTGTCTATGATCCCTACGCGGGCCCTACTGCTGCCAACCATGGTTCTGTCCTCCCTGAGCCCTCTGTTGGGGTCTAGACCTCTATTGATGCTGCTGCTGTGGGGGCCTAGGAGGTAGTGATGAAGAATTGAATCCTCCTCTCTGTGTTGTGGATTATGGTCTACGAAAGTTCTGCTACTGTTGGTGATTATGGTCCTAAAATTGCGGGCTTGAATTCTGCCCTTGTCCTTGAATTTCCTCTGCAATCTAAGTCTTTTCGACATCCTCACTCATAGTCTGGGGGTCTGCCATATGCACTATTCCTAGTATCCCATGATTCAGTCCTCTGATGAATTTGTGCACTAGGAATTTCTCATCATGGAGATACTCTACGTAACGAGAAAGCTCAATAAACTAGCTCTCATACTGAGCAACCGTGAGTCCTCTCTACTGCAAGTCATGGAACTCATCTATCTGGTGCTATCTATAATGACCTAACAAGTAACACATTAAAGTGCTCTATGAATATGTCCCAAGTGAGTGTATCTATGGATAACCAATGCTTGCACTCCTCAGTGTGCCACTAGGCAGCTACTACATCTCTTAGAAGGTGTACTACCACTCGTACTTTTGTGGTGCTACCATAAGGTCACAACTCAAAGCACCTATCCAAACTGATGAGCCAAGCCTCGGCCTCAGCTCCCTCTATAGCTCTTATGAAGGTAGGTGGATTGAGCCTAAGTAGGTCTCTGATGGGGTCTCCTCTATCTCTAAGTCCTATAACCGGCTCATCCATACCATACTCGTAAGGTCCATGAGTTATCTTCTCTACCCTCATAGTCTCATCTCATCTCTGGTAAGGCGGGGGACTCCTACTCCATGCTCTGTAGGCTGACCTTACCTCCTCCACTGTAGTATCAGGTATCTCTACAAAAGGCTCCACACTTGGCACCTCATGTAGAACGTCGTGGGACTCTACACGTGGCTCAGCTCGTGACTCAACAAGCGGCTCCTCATGTGGTTCCTCTCATGGACCATCGCGAGGCTCGTGACATGGCACTGGTATAACTGGCGATAACCTCTCTAACATGGCCTGTAATGTCTATAAAATCTAAGGACCTATGTCAAGTACTAGTGGTGCCTGTGGTACTGGCTGATCTTCTATGGTTGCGGGTGCCTGTCCCTCTGTTGAGGAATCACTATACACCTCAACGGATGTAGTGTTGCACAATCATGCTCCTCAAACATGTCGGGGAGGCATCCTACAAAACAAGCTAGGCACTAATTAATCAAAGTTACCAAATAAGTAACGTGCCCAAATACGCCCAATGTTTAAACTTGGGATCTAATACCAAATGTCATGCCCACATTTCCCATGTGGTCATGACACGCATCACATGTGTCATGTCCACATTTGTCATGCGTCATGACACGAAATATCAAAAAAATCCATGCTTCTCTAGAAACCCCCTCGCACGCGTAAGCGTGCTCGATGGCGTACACTTAAGGTGTAAACAAAATAGATGAAAGCGGGGTAATACATGCATGTGTGCATACCAATCTCAAGAATGCCATCAAGAGGGTCATCACGATGTGGTTAACATCACTAATAGGGTTAAACTTCACTAACCTAACTAAACCCTAAATTCTGGGAAAATCTGGTAGCATAACGCCTCACAGGTGTGAGTAGGGTTTATTGTACTAAAATTAAATTTGATCAAGAGGTTTACTGATTAGGATTAATAAATTTCTTACATCACACTAGTTGCATTGGTAATACAATTGATTAAGTTAATTGAACATTTTTCAACAAAGTCTGATCATTTGTTCTCCTTCACGTTTTCTATAATTTAAAACATTTTTCAACAAAGTTTGATCATTTGTTCTCCTTCACGTTTTCTGTAATTTAAGACATTTTTCAACAAAGTTCGAGCATTTGTTCTCCTTCACATTTTCTGTAATTTAAGATTAATTTGTTCTCCTTCACATTTTCTATCAATCAGAGTTATCTCTTCATTATTTACATTATTCCTAATTTCTTGGTAGATCAGATCTCAAAATCAGGATTTACTAACTTCATTTGAATAGGTTTACTAGGTTTCCGACTGGGTTTACAACAATGTTTAATTTAATGTCATTAATTAATTTGCCCCAATGATGATTAAAGGAATATTAAATTTTTAATAATACTCTTAGCCCTAAATTCTTGCAATAAAATATTAATTTCTCTATGAGTGAAAAACCTATTTTCTCATTTTCTCCTCTTTGTTTTCACTTTTATCTTTCTTTCTCTTTTTCTCTCATTTTTCTCATTTTCTCAATTTGCCTTTGTTTCTTTGTTGCAGGTTGAGTTTAAATAGCCACATATGAAATGCATATGATGGCTTCTATTATATATAGAGTACTTATGAACAAGGTTTTCTTTTATAAATACAATGTATTTATATTTCTTTGGGTTTTTATTTGGGAAGATGTAAAAAGAACCCTAACATATTTTCTTTTGATTTTATTTTAAACAAAAGTTGAAGCCCTAATTTTATTTTAGTTTTGTTGGCAGAGGAAGGAGGTGCAGCTGGGAGCAGCAATGGTGGCAGTGCTGAGAGAAAGGGGGCCGCAGGGTATGGTGGCTGCAAGGTATGGTGGAGGAGTCGGCAGTGGTAGAAGGGCCGTAGACGGAGGCTATGGAGATAGTGGCGGAGAAGGTTGCGGGGAGAGGAGAGACCTGCGTGGGGGATCTGTGGTTCATGACGGTGGAGGGTGTGGGGATGTGGAGAGGGGGCAGAGCCCCCACCCACATCCCACACAGTGGGATGTGGGTGGGGCCTCCGCCCCCTCCCCACATTCCCACTATTTTAAAGGCTGATGGTGGGGGCTTTGAACCCCCCCACCAGCATTTGTAATTTTTTTTTATCATAGACAAAATGCAAACTGATAAATTTGTGAGCACAGTTCGGTCCATTTTTACTCTGCGAATATTTAATGATCCTTTATATATATATATACATACATATATATATACATACATATATATATACATATATATATATACATATATATATATATATATACATATATATATATATATATATTATTTTATTTTTATTTTTAAACATACTGTAATTGTGAAACTTTTGTGTGTATGTGTGTGTGTGTATATATATATATAATTAATTACCTTTGTATATCAATGTTATCTATGAATTATATTTGGCAGCCTAATAAAAATCAATTTGTTGTATATACATTTTTAAAAAGAATACAATCATTTGAATTATTCAAATTATATATAAATTAAATATATTTTCAACATAATTCTTTTTTTTTCCCTACACTTACAAACTTTATTTTTAAGGAAATAAACAAGGTTATGTATTCATTTTTTTTTTCTTTAATCAATTTTTCAATAAGGCGAATACCCATATTTTCCTAACAAAGATATATTCATTGCAATATTAATAATCATTTTCTTTTGTGTTTAAGGAAGGAATAATACAAATAATTTAGATAGTTCAAATCTATAACAACAACTATTTTTTTTTCTCTTTTGCCATAATCACAATATGCAACATTCACATTTAACACAAAACAAAACCACAACTTTACTAATTGACAAATGCTTAAAATTTACATAGAAGGAATTTTCTTATAAAACAAAATTTTCTTCATTCAACCTTTTTGAAGGATAAGAAATAATTCAACAATTTATAACTCTCATTACAATGAAAAAGATGGCTTATACACTACTTGAGAAATATACATTTAACAACAAAGGAGAGAACCAAGTTCTCATCTTTGACAACTAACAAAAGGTAAAATCTCCTAAGTAACCCAAGCTCTCTCTCAAGAGCTTTAAGAGTAAAGGAAAATAAAATATTATCTCCAAGACAAGGAGTTTCTCCAACTTCACACTTAGCTCCAATGAACCTGCATATCACATAAGGGGAAAGAAAACCACACATCTTTCTCTCCTCCCTACCATAGACCCGCAAGAGGGTCACCCCCGAGCTAGGGAGGTCATCAACACACCTAGGGGACTCAATTCCACTTCACAACAAGACATTATAAACAACCAAAAACACAATTTTACACCCATGGATAATCACAAAACATGAACTCAACCAGGGTGAGTTCAAAGGGGTAGGGGAGTGGACACACTCAACTCAAGAGTGCCACTCCTACAAAATATCCCATTACAAGTTTCTTTTATGGCCTCAAGCCAACATATTTAACAAAATTTTCAAAGGTATCCATATTTTGGCTCTCAAGCCATGTCTCATTTTACTCAAAATCACATATATTGCCCTCAAGGCTTGCAACACCACAAAAACAAGGTAATGACCCCAAGGAGGATCACTCCTCCCCTACCCCACACTTGTTGAGCGTTTTCTCCCAAGTGGGAGAGGCTCTTACAACACCCAACCAAAATTCCCCACAATAACAATAAAACTCAAGAATATAAATCACACACATATGCACCATGCAAGCAAACTAAAATACAAAAGGAAGGCCTTCACCTTGAACACCAACCTTTAAAAACCCAATTATGGAAGAAAGCTGATGTAGAGCTTCTCCAAATTCTCCTCCAACATAAGCCACCAAACCCCCTCTATCTTTCTCTCCAAATTTAAATTCAAGCAATTAAAATTTTCAAAAATTCAACAACCCCTCACCTTCTCCCAAGTGGGATTAAAATAAGCTCAACCCATGAGCTTAGAGGAATGGGGAGGTGACACTTGTCACCTCCTCACTCTTCCTCCCCACTACAAGTATGTCCCAAGGGATGGGTGTTGACATGTCACTCACCCATCCCCATGTCTCCCTCACCCCTTACCACTTGTCCTCTCTCCAACATGTGGGAGAGAAAAGAGGAGTTAAAGAGGGAAAGAGTGACACATGTGTCCCCTTCCTTTCCTCTCAAGAGGGACCACACAACTCCAAGGGTACTCTCACCAATTGTGAGAGAGACTTGGAATCAAGTCCTCCATAATTGGTGGGTCTTGGAGTCATCTCCAACCTTGGGAAGTGAAAAGGGATGGGGTTGAGTGTTGGTACCACTCATCCTCTCCCTCCCATGCCTCCAATTTCGTTACTTAACTTCAGTGTGAAGTTAACGTGACCATATGGAGGTTTACCAAGGGTTACCCAAGTCAAAAAGGTCCCTAGACCCATGGGGTATAACCCAGGGTCAAGTTTAGCCTAGTTAGAACACTCAGGGTCAAGTTAAAATACATGAAAAGGGTCTACGAAATAAAATTTAAAAAAAAATCAAAGACAAAATTCTTACAACACAATTTATAATTCAATTTAAAAGAGGGGTAGACTCAGCCCGATTAACCACATGCAAAACAACATTACAGAATTTCATCATACACAGAGTTGATCTTAGTTCCTCGTGGAACTAGATCGGCTTCACAAGGGATTACAACATCAAGTGTGGGATGATCTCCAATTTCTATGGTTTTTTAGAATACCTACGTACTCAATTGCAAAGTTAATTCTACATATAAATATCATAGCCGAAGCAATTTAAACATGCAGTCACATAAAATATTACTAGTTCACATAAGTATAAAGGAAGTCACATTACAATTAGATTTTGAATTCTGCATTTCAAACATCTATTCCTAAGATTAAATCACAAAACCAATTTCTATCTAACATCACCCAATTAGTTTTCCTTTAACATCATAATATAAACCAATTTCTATCTAACATCACCCAATTAGTTTTCCTTTAACATCATAATATAAAGCATCTATCTAACATCACCCAATTTGTTTTCTCATAATATAAAGCATCTATCTAACATCACCCAATTAGTTTTCCCATAACATCATAAAGTCTAAAAATTTGAGAATTCGGGATCAATAGTCCAACAAGTCTAAAAGTATCATCAACTGTAAAGTAAATAGTCAAAGGAATGGGAATGAAAAAGGTAGGTCTCACATCCTCCCCCCTAAGGCTGTACTTCCTCCTAGAAGTTGTCAAAGAGGTGAGGATAAAGAGCCCTCAATCTCACTGCATCCTCCCATGTCACTGTGACCTCGTTGTACATGTCCCACTGGACCCTAACCTGGTCCAGCTCTCGACCTTGAAGGCCTAGCATCTGACGAGCCAATATGCGAATTGTCTCCAAACCTAGCTGATCGTCTACCTCTACCTGAAGAGCACTCCAATCCAATACGTGAGATAAGTCAAAGATGTAACATCACAAAATTGAAACATGAAAGACATCGTGGATACGTGATAGGCTAGGTGGCAAGGCTAGATGATACACTACAGGTCCTATCCACTCCAAGACCTCAAAAACACCTATGAACTGAGGTACGAGCTTAGATCCATTTCCATAATGGATTGGACTCTTGTGTGGTCGCACTCTCAAAAATACTCTGTCACCCACTGAGAAGCTTCGATCAGTTCTCTTAGCATCGACATACTTCTTCTGTCTATCATGTGCCTCCTAAAGTCTCTATCTAATAAGTGTGACCTGTTGCTCCATATCCTGAACTATCTCTGGACCAATGGCAACCCTGTCCTCTATCCTATCGCAACTTAAAGGTGTCTTGCATGGTCTACCATATAAAGCCTGAAAATGAGGCATACCCAACGAGTTGTGATGCCCATTATTGTAGGCAAACTCAACCAGATATAGATACTCCTCCCATCTAGACTAATCATCCATAACATACATATGAAGCATGTCTTCCAACACCTGATTAACTCTCTCTATCTATCTGTCTGTCTTAGGATGGTAAGCTGAACTGAAGTTGAGCTGTGTACCCAACGCCTGCTATAAGGCTCTCTAAAAAGATGAAGTGAATACTGAGTCTCTATCAGAAATGATACGGTGAGGTACTCCATGAAGTCTAACAATCTGATCTAAGAATACCCTCACCATAGATGGTGCATTGTATGTCATGCGTACAGGTGAGAAATGTGCCACCTTGGTCAACCTGTCAACTGTCACCATGAAGGCATCATGGCAACGTGATGACATAGGTAGACCAACAATAAAATCCATGGAAATGGTGTTCCATTTCCACTTAGTATCTCATGCGGGTACAATAGTCCTGCTGGATGTTGATGCTCGGCCTTGACCCTCTGGCACTCAAGGCAACGAGAAACATATTCTACAATGTCTCATCTCATACCTGCCCAATGGTATAGCTATCGCAAGTCAGCATGCATCTTCTTCAACCCTAGGTGTGCTACATAAGGTGCTCTATGAGCCTCTAAAAGAATCACTGCACGTATATCACCCGCCTGGGGTACATAGATGCGATGTCAATGTCTAAGCAAACAATTAGACTCAAGGGAATATCTTGTGAATTTGCCCTTAAGGGCCCTCTGTTTCTGGATCTCCTACTACACCTCAAGAAACCACTCATCCTTAGGCAAATGCTGTAAGATACGCTCTCTTAGGTCCACCCTCAATGTCAAGGTCAGGATCTCGTGGCACCTTCGACTCAAGGCGTCAGTGACCACATTCTCCTTCCCTTTGATGTAGTGGACATCAAAGTCATATTTGCATAAGAACTCTACCCAACGCCACTGGCGGGTATTTAAATTGGGTTGTGTGAAAATGTACTACAAGCTATCATGGTCCGAATGGAGCTCAAAGTGTCGACCCAAAAGGAAGTGTCTCCAATGAACAAGAGCATGAATAACTGCTGCAATCTCTAAATCATGAGTAGGGTAGTTTAACTCATGTGTCTTGAGCTTACGCGATTCGTATGCAATCGCTCTACCACCCTGCATAAGCATGACTCCCAAACCCTCTAGTGATGCATCTATGCAAACAACAAAATCCTCTATAGGATCTGGAACCACTAATATGGGAGCACTGGTAAGATGCTCCTTGAGGACCTCAAAGGCCCTCTCACACTACTCAGTCCAAGTGAAACCCTTCCCTTTCCTTAAAGTGAAGTGATGGGATGCACTATTCTGGAAAAGCCCTCGACGAATCTACGGTAATAATCAGCTAATCCCATGAAGCTCCTGACCTCTGTCACACTGGTGGGTGTTGGCCAATCCTGGATAGCTCTGATCTTTGATGGATCTATAGAGATGCCATCGCCTGATAGGATGTGCCCCAAGTACTGCACCTCTATCTTGAAGAAGGCACACTTTGCCAGGTTGCCATAAAGCTGCTACTCTCATAAGCACTATAACACCTAATGCAAATGATCCACATGCTCCTCCTCGGTCTGTGAATAGATCAAAATATCATTGAGAAAGATGATCACAAATAGATCCAAGTAAGTGCGAAACACCCCATTCATGAGACTCATGAACATTGCAGTGGCATTCGTCAAACCAAAGGGTACCACTATGAACTCATAATGGCCATATCTGGTTGGAAAAGCAGTCTTATGAATATCTTCCTCTGTGATGCACAATTGGTGATACCCAAATTTTAAATCAATTTTTGAGAACACTCTGGCTCCCTGCATCTGGTAAAAAAGGTCATCAATCCTAGGCAGAGGATAACGGTTCTTCACCGTCACCTTATTCAACTGCCTATAGTCCATGCATAGTCAAAGAGATCCATCCTTGTTCTTCATGAAGATAAATGGTGCACCCCATGGTGAAACACTAGTTCAAATGTGCCCCTTCTCAAGTAACTCCTCTAACTAAAGTTTGAGCTCTGTAAGCTCACGTGTAGTCATCATGTAGGGTGCACGAGACACTAGCTCTACACCCGACACTAGATTGATGTGGAAATCTACCTCTCTATGTGGAGGCATACCTGGTAATTCTAGTAGAAATACGTCGAAAAACTCTCTCAAGATAGGGTGATCATCTAAAGAAGCCTCAAGCTCATCATCTGATCTGTCACTAACTATGATAGCAAACATCTGACATCCCTTCTGCATGTAGCGCTTAATCTGCTGAGTAGATATCATATGAATAGATATGGGCTTCTGAATGCCCACTATCTCAACCAGTGTACCATGATTGTCTAAGCAACTAACCACCCTTCAGTGACAATCTAGCTTGGCTCTATGAGCTACAAGCCAATCCATACCCAAAACTACATTGTAGGATCCTAATGGCATAACCCTAAGGTCACATGATGTAGTGAAGGAACCCAAGGAGGTCTCGCAATCTCTAACCAAGGTATCTACTGACATCTTGGCCCCAGAAGCCAACTCAACCTCCCGCCTAACATCCTGCCTAGAAGCCACCAGCTTGCAATGTTCCACTAACGATGAAGACAAAAAAGAATCGGTAGCTCCAGAGTCAAAAAGAATAGAGATGGGGAAATCCCCAATCATACATATTGTCTCAATAATTGAGGCCTAGAAGTTGGCCAGGCGGTTCTCAACCACTGCAACCATATGGTGGGACTTGCCCACATCTCCTACAGTCTGTTTAGATCTTTCTGAATGGGGCTATCCCCCTGCTATGAAACCCTGTGGACACTCTTTGGCCAAATGCCCTGCCCCACCACATACATAACACGGGCCCCTAGCCTGCAACTGTCCTGACTGAGTCCTACCTGACTGTTGTTGTCCAGTCCATCCTGTGGACCCCTCTGAACCTCTATAAGACTGTTGAGACCTCTCAGGTCCTGCAGATGATCTCTGATGTCTCTGATCCCTACGTGGGCCCTGTTGCTACCAACCATGGTTTTGTCCTCCTTGAGCCCTCTGCTAGGGTCTAGACCTCTATTGATGCTACTGCTGTGGGGGCCTAGGAGGTAGTGATGAAGAATTGAATCCTCCTCTCTGTGTTGTGGATTGTGGTCTATGAAAGTTCTGCTGCTACTAGTGATTATGGTCCTGAAACTGTGGGCATGAATTCTAGCCTTGTCTCTAAATTCCCTCTATAATATAAGCCTTATCGACAGCTTCACTCATAGTCTGGGGGTCTGCCATACGCACTAGTCCTGCTATCCCATGATTCAATCCTCTGATGAGTTTGTGCACTAGGAGTTTCTCATCATGGAGATACTCTATGTAACGAGAAAGCTCAATAAACAATCTCTCATACTGAGCAACCGTGAGTCCTCTCTGCTATAAGTTGTGGAACTCATCTATCTAGCGTTGTCTATAATGATTTGACAAGTAATATGCATTAAAGCGCTCTATGAATATGTCCCAAGTGAGTGTATCTAATGATAACTGATGCTTACACTCCTTGGTGTGCCACCAAGTCGCTGTTGCATCTCTTAGAAGGTGTACTGCCACTCATGCTTTCGTGTTGCTCCCATAAGGTCATAATGTGAAGTACCTATCTAAACTGATGAGCCAAGCCTTAGCCTCAGCTCCCTCTGTAGCTCCTGTGAAGGTAGGTGGATTGAGCCTAAGTAGGTCTCTAATGGGGTCTCCTCTGTTTCTAAGTCTTATAACCAACTCATCCATACCATACTCGTAAGTCCATGATGTATCTGCTCTACCCTCACAGTCTCATCTCGTGTCTAGTAACATGGAGGACTCCTACTCTGTGCTCTGTAGGCTAACCCTACCTCCTCCACTGTAGTATCAGGTATCTCTACAAAAGGCTCCACATATGGCACCTCTCGTGGAACGTCGCAGGGTTCTACACGTGGCTCAGCTTATGACTCAGCACGTGGCTCCTCACATGGTTCCTCTAGTGAATCACCATGAGGCTCATCACATGGCACTGATATAACTAGCGGTAGCCTCTCTAACATGGCATGTAATGTCTATAAAATCTGAGGACCTATGTAAAGTACTGGTGGTGCCTGTGGTACTGGCTGATCTGCTATGGCTGCAGGTACCTGTCCCTCTGCTGAGGAATCAATGTGCACCTCAACAGATGTAGTGTTTCGTGATCATGCTCATTGAACACATTAGGGAGGTATCCTACAAAACAAGGTAGGCACTAATCAATCAAAGTTATAGAATACGTAACGTGCCCAAATACGCCCAGTGTTTAAACTTGGGCTCTGATACCAAATGTCATGCCCACATTTCCCATGCGGTCACGACACATATCACATGTGTCATGTCCACATTTGTCATGTGGTCATGACATGAAATATCAAAAAAATTTCCACACTTCTCTAGAAACCCCCTCGCACGCATAAGCGTGCTCGATGGCGTATGCTTAAGGTGTAAACAAAATAGATGAAAGTAGGGTAATACATACACGTGCACATACCAATCATAAGAAGGCCATCAAGGGGATCATCGCGACGAGGTTAACATCGCTAATAGGGTTAAACTTCACTAACCTAACTAAACCCTAAATTCCAGGAAAATTCAGCAGCATAACGCCTCACGGGCATGAGTAGGATTTATTGTACTAAAATTAAATTTGATCAAGAGGTTTATTGATTAGGATTAATAAATTTCTTACATCACACTAGTTGCATTGGTAATACAGTTGATTAAGTTAATTGAACATTTTTCAACACAAAGTCCGATCATTTGTTCTCCTTCATGTTTTCTGTAATTTAATATTAATTTGTTCTCCTTCAAGTTTTCTATAATTTAAAACATTTTTCAAAAAAGTTTGATCATTTGTTCTCCTTCACATTTTCTGTAATTTAAGACATTTTTCAACAAAGTCCGATCATTTGTTCTCCTTCATCTTTTCTATCAATCAGAGTTATCTCTACATTATTTACATTATTCCTAATTTCTTGGTAGATCAAATCTCAAAATCAGGATTTACTAACTTCGTTTGAATACGTTTACTAGGTTTCTAACAGGGTTTACAACAATGTTTAATTTAATGTCATTAATTAATTTGCCCCAATCATGATTAAAGGAATATTAAATTTTTAATAATACTCTTAGCCCTAAATTCCTCTAATAAAATATTAATTTCTCTATGAGTGAAAAACCTATTTTCTCATTTTCTCCTCTTTGTTTTCACTTTTATCTTTCTTTCTCTTTTTCTCTCATTTTTCTCATTTTCTCAATTTGCCTTTGTTTCTTTGTTGCAGATTGAATTTAAATAGCCACATTTGAAATGCATATGATGGATTCTATTAATAATGTATATATATATATATATAGTACTTATGAGATTTTCTTTTGATTTCATTTTAAACAAAAGTTGAAGCCCTAATTTTATTTTAGTTTTGTTGGCAGAGGAAGGAGGTGCTGTTGGGAGCAACAATGGTGACAGTGCTGAGAGAAAGGGGGTTGCAGGGTATGGTGCCCGCAAGGTATGGTGGAGGAGTCGACAGTGGTAGAAGGGCTGCGGACGGAGGCTGCGGAGACAGTGGCGGAGAAGGTTACGGGGAGCGGAGAGGCCTACGCGGGGGATCTATGGGTCACGGTAGCAGAGGGTGTGGGGATCTGCCCCCTCCCCACATTCCCACTATTTTAAAGGTTGACAGTGGGGGGTTTGAACCCCCTGCCACCAGCATTTGTAAATTTTTTTTATCACAGGCAAACTGGGAACTGATAAATTTGTGAGCACAATTTGGTCTATTTTTACTCTGTGAATATTTAATGATCCTTCAATATATTTAAATATATATATATACACATACACACAGAAGTTTCACAATTACAGTTTGTTTAAAAATAAAAATAAAATTATATATATATATATATATATATATATATATATATATATATATATATATATATATATATATATATATTTATAATTACCTTTGTATATAAATTTTATCTATGAATTATATTTGGTAGCCTAATAAAAATCAATTTGTTGTAAATACATTTTTAAAAAGAATACAATCATTTGAATTATTCAAATTATATATAAATTAAATATATTTTCAACATAATTCTTTTTTTTTTCCTACACTTACAAACTTTATTTTTAAGCAAATAAACAAGGTTATATAATCATTTTTTTTTCTTTAATCAAATTTTCAGTAAGGCAAGAACCCATATTTTCCCAACAAAGATATATTCATTGCAATATTAATAATCATTTTTTTTTTGTGTTTAAAGGAGTGAATAATACAAATAATTTAGATAGTTCAAATCTATAACAACAACTAATTTTTTTCTCTTTTCCCACAATCACAATATGCAACATTCATATTTAACACAAAATAAAACCACAACTTTACTAATTGACAAATGCTTAAAATTTACATAGAAGGAATTTTCTTATAAAACAAAATTTTCTTCATTCAACCTTTTTGAAGGATAAGAAATAATTCAACAATTTATAACTCTCATTACAATGAAAAAGATGGCTTATACACTACTTGAGAAATATAGATTTTACAACAAAGGAGAGAACCAAGTTCTCATCTTTGACAACTAACAAATGGTAAAATCTCCTAAGTAAGGCAAGCTCTCTCTCAATAGCTTTAAGAGTAAAGGAAAATAAAATATTATCTCCAATACAAGGAGTTTCTCCAACTTCACACTTAGCTCCAATGAACTTGCATATCACACAACGGGAAAGAAAACCACACATCTTACTCTCCTCCCTATCGTAGACCCGCAAGAGGGTCACCCCTGAGTTAGGGAGGTCATCCACACACCTAGGGGACTCAATTCCACTTCACAACAAGACATTCCAAACAACCAAAAACACAATTTTACACCCATGGATAATCACAACACATGAACTCAACTTAGAGTGAGTTCAAAGGGGTAGGGGAGTGGACACACTCAACTCAAGAGTGTCATTCCTATAAAATATCCCATTACAAGTTTCTCTTATGGCCTCAAGCCAACACATTTAACAAAATTTCCAAAGGTATCCATATTTTGGCTCTCAAGCCATGTCTCATTTTACTCAAAATCACATATATTTTCCTCAAGGCTTGCAACACCACGAAAACAAGGTAATGACCCCGAGGAGGATCAATACTCCCCTACCCCACACTTGTTGAGCATTTTCTCGCAAGTGGGAGAGGCTCTTACAACACCCAACCAAAATTCCCCACAATAACAATAAAACTCAAGAATATAAATCACACACATATGCATCATGCAAGCAAACTAAAATACAAAAGGAAGGCCATCGCGTTGAACACCAACCTTTAAAAGCCCAATTATGGAAGAAAGTTGATGTAGAGCTTCTCCAAATTATCCTCCAACATAAGCCACCAAACTCCCTCTATCTTTCTCCCCAAATTCAAATTCAAGCAATTAAAATTTCCAAAAATTCAACAACCCCTCACCTTCTCCCAAGTGGGATTAAAATAAGCTCAACCCATGAGCTTAGAGGAATGGGGAGGTGACACTTGTCACCTCCTCACTCTTCCTCCCCACTACAAGTATGTCCCAAGGGATGGGTTTTGACACATGTCACTCACCCATCCCCATGTCTCCCTCACCCCTTACCACTTGTCCTCTCTCCAACATGTGAGAGAGAAAAGAGGAGTTAAAGAGAGAAAGGGTGACACATGTGTCCCCTTCCTTTCCTCTCAAGAGGGACCACACAACTCCAAGGGTAGTCTCACCAATTGTGAGAAAGACTTGGAGTCAAGTCCTCCACAATTGGTGGGTCTTGGAGTCATCTCCAATCTTGGGAAGTGAAAAGGGATGGGGTTGAGTGTTGGTACCACTCATCCTCTCCCTCCCATGCCTCCAATTTCGTCACTTAACTTCAGTGTGAAGTTAAGGTGACTATATGGAGGTTTACCAAGGGTTACCCAAGTCAAAAAGGTCCCTAGACCCATGGGGTATAACCCAGGGTCAAGTTTAGCCCAATTAGAGCACCCAGGGTCAAGTTAAAACACATGAAAAGGGTCTCCAAAATAAAATTTTAAAAAAAATCAAAGACAAAATTCTTACAACACAATTTATAATTCAATTTAAAAGAGGGGTAGACTTAGCCCGATTAACCACATGTAAAACAACATTACAGAATTTCATCATACATAGAGTTGATCTTGGTTCCTCGTGGAACTAGATTAGCTTTACAAGGGATTACAACATCAAGTGCGGGATGATCTCCAATTTATGTGGTTTGTTAGAATACCTATGCAATTGCAAAGTTAATTCCACATATAAATATCATAGCCGAAGCAATTTAAACATGCAGTCACATAAAATATCACTAGTTCACATAAGTATAAAGGAAGTCACATTACAATTAGATTCCGAATTCTGCATTTCAAACATCTATTCCCAAGATTAAATCACAAAACCAATTTCTATCTAACATCACCCAATTAGTTTTCCTTTAACATCATAATATAAAGCATCTATCTAACATCACCCAATTTGTTTTCTCATAATATAAAGCATCTATCTAACATCACCCAATTAGTTTTCCCATAACATCGTAAAGTCTAAAAGTTCAGGAATTCAGGATCAACAGTCCCACAAGTCTAAAAGTATCAGCAATAGTAAAGTAAATAGTCAAAGGAACGGGAACGAAAAAGGTAGGCCTCACATTTTATTCATATGTTTTTGATGAAAATCTATCCGTGGGGGATTTGATGTGAGTTTTGACTCTTCATCTACCAATGGCACATTTATAGAAGGAAGGGCATTAGAATGAAGAGCAAGCAAAGTGATGTTAAGAAAATTATCAATGATTTTATCCTTAGTGATTTCTAAAGGGCTTGAATATGCAACCAAAGGAGGAAGACAAGAGGTCTCCACATCCTTAATGATGTCCAGGGGGCTTGAACATGCAAACAAAGGAGGAAGAAAAGAGGTCTCCACATCCTTAGTGATGTCCAAGGGGCTTGAACATGCAACCAAAGGAGGAATAAAAGAGGTCTCCACATCCTTAGTGATGTCAAGGGGCTTGAACCTACAACCAAAGGAGCAAATAAAGAGGTCTCCACATCCTTAGTGATGTCCAAGGGGCTTGAACATGGAATCCAAGGAGGAATAAAAGAGGTCTCAAAATCCTTAGTGATGTCCAAGGGGCTTGAACATGAAACTGAAGGAGGAAGAAAAGAGGTCTCCACATCCTTAGTGATGTCCAAGGGGATTGAACATGCAACCAAAGGAGGAAGAAAAGATGTCTCCAATCCTTAGTGATGTCCAAAGGGCTTGAACATGCAACTAAAGGAGGAAGATCAATAGTATGAGCCATGGAATTATCATGGACTATGGAATATATGGTAGAATTAGAAGTGATATGCTCAACATCTATCGATGGGGGATCTAATGTGAGGTGAGACTCTTCATCTACTTATGCTTCATGTTTGGAGGAGATAGCATAAAAAAGAGAAGGTAAACTTGGCTGGTAGCTCTAAATTTGTGAGTTTATGAGTTGTATGTTGAATGTCTTATGCATAAGATTCATCAGTTTCATGTTAATTTAAATAAGTAATGCATCTTTGCATGTGTTTTGTTATCTGTCTCCTTGTTGGATATGTTCTTCTTTTGAATTTAAGCAGCTAAGGAGTGTTTAAGATTCTTGAATATAGGTTTACTATATTGAATGCTTGATCTTTTACTTCTGGTCAAGGAGTAGATTAAATGTTTTGGGTTGAGTGTTGGGAAGGATACATTGCAGTGAGGATGTTTGTAAGCAGAGATAATTGAGTACTTATTCTTGGGTAGTGATCTGTAAGGTAGGCACTACAAAACCCCCTTGAAATCTAATCATTGTTTCAATTTTATGATAAACACTCACATATATATGTCTATTGACTCCAAGCCATGGATAGGCACCAGTCTGGTCAGGTATTGAAGTTGCAGCCCAAGGTCCTAGTCTTGCATCCAAAAATACAAACTCAAACTTCAAATATAAACTAGTAGGACATTAGAAATAGTTTTAGGACCAAAATCCTCTGATTCACAACTGAACATAGGCCCAAAGCTAGCCCCTCTGCACTTATTTTACAATTTTGGTCTGCATAAAAGAGGATTTATCTGCTTTGTGTCAACACCCCTACAAGTTCTTGTGCATATCCTATGGATGTTGAATAGGGAATACCCCCCTTGGTTCTGCAGAGCCTAAAGAAGAAGAGGAGATATTTATAGAGTCTATCTCCTATACTGTTGGCCCCTGGCCCAGGAATCCTGTTGATCATTGATGGCTACCTTGTAGGGATAACTGGGAAGCATCCAGTTGGGATAAGAAATGTATTAATGATTTCATCCTCTTGCATCAAAATATCCTTACAAGTAGGAAGGATTTTGGGAGAGGTTTTTCTTAGGTTTTGATTGTTTTGGTTTTTGTTTAATATTCTAAAATGTTTTATTTTGTAAGCACATAAAATAATATATGCAATAGAAATGTCTAATCAGTTTATCAACTAAACAAACACAACAAAGAAGGTTGCATAAATGTAAGATACCTCAGGTTCATCAATACATGTAAGATAAGGAAACAGATCTAACTAATTATGAACTAATTTGATCGATCTTCCTAATCAATCATTAGAACACAAGACGATGACGACTTTTACACTTGTCTACTATCTCAAGGGAGAGCCAATCTATCTGGGCTCTTTTCCTTTGTTGTAATTGTAAATATTGATTTGAGAATAACAAGATCTAGGGTTTTAAGTGACCTAATTGGCTAAACAAACAACCTACAGGAGTTACATGTCAAGTATACAAAAACAAGAAGTAGATCAAGAATAAGCAGAACAGACAGGACTTGTCACCGAAAACAGGCACAAATCTAGTAGGACTATGGCATTGGGCACCCTAATCCTATGGTTTCTATACTGACAAAACCTATGTGTAGCGATCTCTTTTGTTTCCTTCTTGTTGCTCATCGGTGCCTAAAACTCTCGATTCAGATCTGCACAAATAAAAGAGGGAAGATGGTTGTGATGTATAGGGGCTTGCCTCAGTTAAACCCTAGGTAGGTGTTCCCACCTCCACAATAGCAGTGATAATGATGATAGAGAGTGCATGCTCACGATGAGTAGAGGAAAAACATATGATAAAGATGTTGCAAATATGTGCCTAAGCAGTGTTGTCATTGATGTCAACATATTCTTGTTGTCATTGGTGTCAATTGTGTCTTATTTTGTTGCCTGTTCAGGAGACTGGAATGTTGGGGATATTGAGAAAATTAATGAAGACTCAAGCTTTACAGACCTTATGGCTATATAGAGGATTGTCAGAGGCTACTCTAGTCAAGATTTGAGAAGTCCGCATGAAGATTTGAAGAAGTTATGGCCATCTGAATAGAACCAAATCTCGTTGTATTCAGAAGAGACAGGGTGATAGTAAGTTGGTCCGGATTGCTCCATAGTGAAACATTATAATCTGTAGATCTAAAAGCATGTCTGGTTTGTCAGTGTGTATCATCAACTCCATTGGTTTGTGGTTTGGAGGTCAACAAGCCATCCTTCTAGTTTGACAGTCATGGCAGTTAGTGTTCTTGAGGTTTCAGATGAAGATACAAATGATTCTGGTCATTTGGTTTAGAGTGGATGATATTAGTGAGTTCAATGTGCTTGTGGAAGTCTCTGGATCATGTGGCTACTATGTTGGAGGTCCGCATTGGAGTTTGAGCTTGTTATTGAAGATTTCCTCTTTGAAGTTGTTGTTCTTCCCAGCCTTGGCTGACCGGATGTTCCTAGCATGTTGCAGATGACCTAAAGATCATTTTATGAAGCATGGCATGTTAATAGAGGAAGATTCAAGTCTCATCTATGATTAGCTGACAGTGTAAAGATCTGCGTTAAGTTTGGCCGACCTTATTGATCATTTCAAGATTGATGAAGTGTATAAATACTTGTTGAAGAATTATTAAACAGTATCCTTGAGCAAAATAGATTAAATCCAAATAAAGGATCAGAAGCAAAGTAGAGAAGAAAAGGAGTGAGTGCAGTATAGAGTGTGAAGGTAGCAAAGAAGAATTTGGGGCAAAATAGAAGTTTTTGAGCATTCATTTAAACTAAAACAGGCATGAAGTAGATGCTATTTCTCAGTTAATTCTTTCTGTTCTAAATAAACTCTGTAGATAGTGAGCCTCTCTTTTGAGAAGTGAGCTCTGGGCAGTGTGCCCGAAGGCATGTGCCTTCTATTTTTATAAAGTACTTTTAACAGGGTACAAATCTTTGTGGGTTAACCCCCACCGTGGTTTTTCCCTTAACCAGGTTTCCACATCAAAAATCTTGGTGTCAATTGTGTTGATTATGTTTCTATTCATATGTTGTTGATCTATGCTTTAATGTTTACATCATTAATCTGGTAGTAAGATAATAAAGAAGGTTAAAACTAGAAAAAATTTATATTGTGTGACAACTGATTCACCCCCCCTCTTAGTTGTCTGGTCTAATTCCAACAATTGGTATCAAAGCCAAATCTTCTTTTAAAAGCCTGACTGCTTGAGGAGATCCAGGATGTCGACCTACAAGAAGGATAGTCTAAGATTTGATGGAACAAATTATTCTATTTGGAAGAATCGCATGGAGTGCCATTTGCAATGAATGGGTGATGCCTATTAGACAATAACTAGTGTTGAGTATAAACCTTCGAAGAAAGGTCCTTCAACTCTAGATCAAGTCAAAGATGCTGAAAATAACCTTCATGCTAAAGAAGCCTTGTTGAGTGCCCTGACTAATTCAGAAATGACAAATGTCTTTGGTCTAAAAACTGCTTATGAAATCTGGAAAAAGTTGGAGAATTTGTATGAAGGTGATAAATTTGTCAAATGTGCCAAGCTGTAAAGTCTGAAAGGAAATTTTGAAAATCTAAGGATGAATGAAGATGAAAACATCACAATCTACATGCAAAAAATAAATGAACTTATGTGTGGTATCAGGTGTGTTGGTGGAACTTTGGAAGAATCAGAGATTATATCAAAAGTGCTCATATCTTTACCTAATTCATACAAACATAAGGTTGCTACTATAGAGGAGATTAGGATTGTCTCAGAAGTTACAAGGGATCATCTGGTTGGCAAAATTTCATCTTTTGACTTAAGTGAGTTTGGTGATTCTCTTCCCAAGTCTGAATCTGCATTTAAGGCCAGTGTATATGGAAAACAAAGATATGATCTAGGTGAAAGCTCTTCTGCAAGATCAAACAAATTCGTGAAGACAAGAAGGATCTTGAAGATGTTGAAATTGAAACTACAGATCTTGAAGCTCTTCTTGCCAAAAGATTGCCAAGACGATCCGGTAAGTATGAAAGAAAATTGCCACTCAAATGTTTTGCTTGTAACAAGATTGGTCATTTTGCATCAAGATGTCCGGAGAGGTTTTCAAAACCAAACCCTAATAGATATAAAAATTAGAACAAATGTTACTATGTCCAAGAAGCTAGAGAAGAAGGAATCATAGATGATTAATCTGATCATGGAGGTTCCTTTGAAAATGATTAGGTGTTCATTGCCATCAAATAAGAAAATCCGGTATCTACTGGATCTGCTAGCTATGAAAATATGGAAAGTACCTTGGCTGCTCAAGTTATTGAGAAAGATGAATGGGTGATTGGTAGTGGATGTTCTCATCATATGACTGGAGACAAGAGTAAGTTTGTGAATTTTAAAAATTATGAAGGAGGGATTGTGAAATTTGGAGATAACTCAGCTGGCAGAATCTGGAGCAAAGGATCCATCTCTTTTTATGGTAAGAATAGCACCAATGATGTTCTGTATGTGGAAGGACTGAAACATAATCTTCTTAGTGTTGGACAGTTGGTTGATAAAGGTTATGATCTTGAATTCAAGGATGGAAAGTGCAAAATCTTGGAGAGTTCTGGAACTGAAATTGCATCCGGTACTCAAACTAGAGGTAACATTTTTTATTTAAGTAGCTTTGGCAAAAGTTGTTTGATTGCTCAGATAGATCAAAGTTGGTTATGGCATAGGAGGATGTGTCATATGAATTTTGATAACATTGTCAAAATAAGTACCACTCAGGTTGTAAGAGATTTTCCAAAACTTGTGAAACCTAATAGCATGTGTAGAGAATGTCTATTGGGGAAATAGAGTAAAATTTTATTCAAACGTAAGGAACAAGCTTCAATTGGATGATTGGAATTGGTACATACTAATTTTTATGGTCCTGCTAGAATTAGGAGTGTGCAAGGAGATAGATATTTCATGTTGTTGATTGATGATTACTCCAGGATGATGTGGGTAACCTTCCTAAAGGAAAAATCAGAAGCTCTTGACAAATTTAAAGTGTTCAAAGTGATGGTGGAAAATGAAATTGGTGAAAAATTGAAATGTCTGAGATCTAACAGAGGTGGATAATTTACTTCTCGTGAGTTTGATGCTTTCTGTGAAAAGCATGGCATAAAAAGACAGTTATCTATTCCTAGGACTCCCCAACAAAATGGAGTTGTGGAAAGAAAGAACCAAACCATTCAAGAAGCTTCTAGGACCATGATGATGGAAAAAAATATTCCTCAAGTTTATTGGAGAGGAGCTATAAGTACTGATATCTACACTCTTAATCGGGTGCAAATCAAAGGCAATTCTAATAAGACCCCTTATGAACTATGGTTTGGTCATCCTCCTATTGTGAGATATTTTAGAGTTTTTGGTAGTAAATGCTATATCAAAAGAGATGAGGATTTAGGCAAGTTTGATACAAGAAGTGATGAGGGAATATTTTTGGGATACTCTACTCAAAGTAAGGCTTACCAGTGCTTTAACAAGAGGTTGAAAAAGATTGTTGAAAGTGCCAATATTAGAGTTGATGAGAGCAAGGAAGGACATTCCAGGTTCTGTGGATATGATTTAGATGATCAAAATGAAAGTCAAAGTCAAGGAAGGTTAGTTTAAACTTTGACTTAGATTCAGATTGATCTGAAAACTCTAGAAACTCAAGGAATTAATACAGATGTTGAGGAACAAGCTCAAGAAATAGAAGCTCAAGCAATTCCCAAAACCCCCAGGTATGTAAGAATGAATCATCCTAAAGATCAAATCATAGGGGATAGAAATAAAGATGTTCAAACTAGGAGAAGAGTTGTTGAAGATGAAGAAGAGATTTGTTTGATTTCAAGGATTGAACCTAAATCAGTTAGTGAAGCCTGCACTGATGAAAACTGGGTAAAAGCAATGGAAAAAGAATTAATGCAAATTGAAAAGAACCACACTTGGGATCTTGTTCCTAGACTTGAGGACAAAAATGTGATTGGAACCAAATGGGTCTTCCAGAATAAACTAAATGAAGATGGTGAAGCTATAAGAAACAAAGCAAGGTTGGTATGTAAAGGCTATTCTCAAGTAGAAGGAATTGATTTTGAAGAAACTTTTTCTCTGATGGCAAGAATAGAGGCAGTCAGATTATTTCTTGCATTTACTGCTTTCAAAGATTTTAAAGTGTATCAGATAGATGTCAAATTAGCATTCCTGAATGGAGATTTGGAGGAAGAAGTCTACATTGAGCAATTGAAAGGATTTCAGTTGTCTGATTAGGGAGACATGGTTTGTAGACTAAGAAAAGGCTTGTATGGACTCAAGCAAGCTCCAAGAGCCTGGTATGCAAGATTGGATAAATATTTGCTTAAGATAGGTTTTAGCAAAGGTACTGTTGATAATAGTAATCTTTACTTCAAGATTAATCATGAGGACATCCTGATTGTTGAGGTCTTTGTTGATGATATCATTTTTGGTGGAAATGAATGTATGTGTAAAGCATTTGTTGACCAGATGAAAAGTGAATTTGAGATGTCAATGTTTGGAGAGATGAATTTCTTCCTAGGTCTACAAATTCTTCAGTCAGATAAAGGTATCTTCATATCTCAGTCCAAGTATGTGAAAGAATTTTGGGCCGATGATGGCATGGTTTGGTGGTTAAGTCGCTCGATTGTAGTGGTGGCCACCAGAGTTCAAACACTCGCTGTGCCAATGAGCTCGCAAGGCTTTACGCCTTTGCTGGGCCAACGAGCTCGCGGGTTTGAAGTGTTCTTGCAAGGGGATGAGGTCCCCCATGTTGTAACCTCACCGGTTCATTTCTCTAGGCAAAAGAATTCGTGTGGAGCCGGAGGGTATGTCGTACCAACATCATCGGTCACGTTAAAAAGTTTACCAGGTGCATTATCTTTTTAAAAAAAAGTATGTGAAAGAATTACTGAAGAAGTTTGAAATGGAAGATTCAAAGCCAATAGGTACACCTATGGTAATTGGATGCAAGTTAAGTAAAGATGATGATTCCCCCAAGGCAAATTAGAAAAGGTATAGATCAATGATTGGAGGATTGCTCTATCTAACCCAGACGTGACCTAACATCATGCATGTCATTGGACTTGTTGCTAGATTTCAAGCTGATCCAAAAGAATTTCACGTGGTAGTCAAAAGAATTTTTAGATATTTCAAGGGGGTAATTGATTATGGATTGTGGTATCCAAAAGACAATGATTTCACTCTTCATGCATATACAGATGCTGATTGGGCAAGAGATGTGGATGCCAGAAAAAGTACTAGTGGTGGTGCTTTTTTCTTGGGAAGAAGATTGGTCTCTTGGATGAGCAAAAAGAAAGAGGCAATATCTCTGTCTACTGCAGAAGCAGAATATATAGTAGTAGAAAATAATTGTACGTAGGTTCTATGGATGAAGCAAATGTTAAGGACATCAGAGTTGTGTATGAGGAGCTAGTCACAATCTTTTGTGACAATTCTAGTGCAATAAGCATCTCAAAGAATCTAGTGTTTTATTCAAAGACAAAGCATATATATCTCAAGTTTCATTTCTTGAGAGAGAAGGTAAATGAGAATGCAGTCAAGTTGGATTTTGTGTCATCCAAAGATTAGATTGTAGATATATCTTCACTAAGCCTCTTCCCAAAGGACACCTTTGAATATCTCAGAGAGAAGTTAGGGGTTATTACCCATTGAATTAGAACTAAGATGCATTAGTCAGGTGGAATTCTCAGTCATATCTTGACATTCAGATTGATGTTGAGAAAATACTACTCTAAGGAGTAGTCAGTATGCAAACATTGGAGATCAGTCTGAAATAAAAAGGGGGAGTAAAGGTTGCAAATATGTGCCCTTTGCCATTGATGTCAAAGGGGGAGAGAAGACATGTGAAAAACTAATTGCTGATGACAGGAGGAAAAATGAAGGAAGTAGGTGCAGAAGTCAAGGGGAGAAGTTTTTGTCATGATGGTTGAATCAGGTTTTCACAACATATGTTGCCATCGATGATAAAGGGGGAGATTGTTGCAAATATGTGCCTAAGTGGTGTTATCATTGATGTCAACATATTCTTATTGTCATTGGTGTCAACATATTCATGCCTCAGTTTGCATGAAGATTTGAATAAGTTATGGCCATCTGAATAGAACCAGATCTTGTTGTATTTAGAAGAGACAGAGTGATAGTAAGTTGGTCTGAATTGCTCCATAGTGAAATATTATAATCTATGGATCTGAAGGCATGTTTGGGAAGTCAGTGTGTATCATCAACTCCAGTGGTTCATGATTTGGAGATCCACAAGCCATCCTTCTAGTTTGACAGTCATGGTAGTCAGTGTTCTTGAGGTTCTGGAGGAAGATACAAATGATTCTAGTAATTTGGTTTAGAGTGGATGATACTAGTGAGTTCAATGTGCTTGTGGAAGTCTCTGGATTGTGTGGCTACTATGTTGGAGGTCTGCATTGGAGTTTGAGCTTGTTATTGAAGATTTCCTCTTTGAAGTTGTTGTTCTTCCCAGCCTTGGCTGACCGGATGTTCCTATCATGTTGCGAATGATCTAAAAATTATTTTATGAAGCATGGCATGTTAGTAGAGGAAGATTCAAGTCTCAACTATGATTGGTCGACACTGTAAAGATCCACGTTAAGTTTGGCCGACCTTGTTGATCATTTCAAGATTGATGAAGTTTATAAATACTTGTTGAAGAATTGTTAAACAATATCCTTGAGCAAAATAGATTAAATCCAAATAAAGGATCAGAAGCAGAGCAGAGAAGAAAAGGAGCGAGAGTAGTATCGAGTGTGAAGGTAGCAAAGAAGAATTTGGGGTAAAGCAAAAGTTTTTGAGCATTCAATGAAACTGAACCAGGCATGAACTAGATGTTATTTCTTAGTTAATTCTTTCTGTTCTAAATAAACTCTATAGGTAGTGAGCCTCTCTTTTGAGCGGTGAGCTCTAGGTAGTGCACCCGAAGGCATGTGCCGTCTATTTTTCTAAAGTACGTTTAACAAGGTACAAATCTTTGTGGGTTAACCCCCACCGTGGTTTTTCCCTTAATCAGGTTTCCACGTCAAAAAACTTGGTGTCAAGTGTGTTGATTATGTTTCTGCTCATATGTTGTTGATCTATGCTTTAATGTTTACATCATTAATCTAGTAGTAAGATAATAAAGAAGGTTAAAAGTAGAAAAATTTTATATTGTGTGACAACTGATTCACCCCCCCTCTTAGTTGTCTGGTGTAATTCGAACAAAAGATTGTAGTAATCAAATACAATGAAATAGAGTTACTATGAACATGAAACCCTAGTTGGATTGATGTTGTAATATGAATCATCCACAAGGATTTGAAGGAGGAAGAAGCTTCCTTACATACTTGCAAAAAGGATTAGTGCATACAATAGTAATCTTCACAAATAGAGAGCTTGTAGAGAGAGAGAGAGAGAAAGAGAGCTTGTTAGAAAGAATCATCATGTGTTTCCAAATGAGTGAGAGAGGGTTGTTTATATATGAATTTCAAGTACTTTTTGAGGGCCCAATTGAGTTGAGTCTGACAAGGTGCATCACTTAAGTCAAGAAGCCAACATTCAAATAAGACCTTTTGGGGCCAAACTGATAAGACACTAGCACCTGGTGATTTGGGCTAGATGAAATGCTAGATGTCAAAGGACCTAGCCTTGTTTCTCATAAAAATACTAAAATGTTCTATAATTAATGCCATGCTCTTTTTCTTTTAACCCAAAATTAATCAAACAAAGACACAACATGCAAATGAATAGAAACCATAAAAGCATGACACATGGACACCAAGATTTTTACGTGGAAAACCCAAAGAGGGAAAAACCATGAAGAGGATTAGCTCTCAAATATATATATATATATATACATATATATATATACATATACATATATATATATATGTATATGTGTATATATGTATATATGTATATATGTATATATATATGTATGTATATATGTATATATATATGTATGTATATATATATGTATATATATATATTACAATCTTTACAAGAATGATGTTCAGGCTTGGTCACTCTATGAACCTAGAATATGCTAGCTCACTGCCATGAAGAACAACTAGGTTTAGCAAGCTCATTGCCACAACCCTATACCTAGAAAGATTACAATAAGGGTTGTTAAACACTGAGGGCTATTAAACCCTATTGGAGGCTCACTGCCTTGATGAAGAAAGGCTCACTGTCAAATACAAATCAAATAGTATATGAAAAGGTATACTGCATGAGCATATGTCAATATGCCAAGGTGCATCAACTGAATTCTGAATCCCAAGTCTTCATTATCACTGATATGTATCACTACTCTGCTATTTACATATTTACATCAATTATTCATTCACCAACACACCCTCAACTAAAATTCCTTGCTCTTATATATCTGCATCATTATTTTATTCATGATCAAGTCGGCATCCAAGAAGTGAAACATGTACATAGGAAGATGTAGCTTGTCGGCTCAATCTAATGCACTATATGTTATGTGGACCCAAAATTTACCCAAGCATGTTCATATAGGTTGGCTCTAATTATTCAATCACTTAAATAGATTCTTCACACATTATCTCTTCTCCATCCAATGATTTATCATACTAGTCAGCCTGTTCCTCAAGAGCATGCTTAACAGGTTCATTTGTAGACTTACAAATTTTACTGTGGATCACAAAACACTTCCAAAATCATATCAAGGACTCTTAACACATTCACAATCTTACCCTTAGAACCGCTAGGCATGATATCAACTTGCGAAAAAATGCGGACCATTAGAACTCAGATTCTGCCTTTATCAAACTCTGTCAAACATTGTCCCAATACTCAGTAGCTTGCAACTACTTTTCTGGTGGACTTTAGATCTCACAATTTTGGAATTAAATACTTGATACAAGTGTTTTCAACACCTTATAATCCACATAACAAAATATTTAATTGTGGAGGAATGCAGACCATTTTGCTCTTCACTGTACACTATTCCTGTCTTAGCAGTATCCACCCGGACTTAGACTTTTCACCTGATGACTTCCGGAGGAAGTCAAATCTTGATCACTAGAATATAATAACAATAGGTGTCTATACACATAATACCTAAATCGCAATTGCAATTCTTCAATTGCAAAGGCATACTAATTCACTTTCTGTCCCTTACTCAGAATACTTCCCATACTTAGCCATTTTTGGGTTTGTGGACCAAAATACTTTATGCCTTGTCGCCAATTCAAGGTTGTCTGCCAGAGTAATGTCTCTTTATCATGCTGATGGATTCTCTTGACCTTGTTGCCATCAATGACAACACACAGATTATTTATAGAGTAGCGTCTCTTGCCAACAATCTCCCCCTTTGGCATTGATGGCAACACTTAGTGAAAATTGCTCAACTGCTCCCCCTTACTATATACACTCTATTTTCCTACTCCCCCTAAGATGTTTATCCATTTTTCACTGATATTCTTCTCCCCCTTTGACATCAATGGCAAAGGGTGTGATCCAAAACCAAAAATTTGTCAAATTTTCAAAAATTTTGTGTACTCTGCCGCATATTTACAAGTACAAATTTTTATCTACATGTGTTGGAGAATGTCATTGAATATGCTCTTGAACTGTGCCAACTCACCATCCTAGCCTTTATCGGCATTGTCCAAAATCTGAATGTGACCACTTAGTAGAAAGGCTAAGGCTTCTGCCTTTTTTAGATCAGAAGGTGTATCTGTTTGTGCAGCTATCTTGGCTTCTGCTACAAGAATTGTCATTGAGTCTAGTTTTGGACAGATTAGCCTTCTTAACTGTCCCATTTTGCTTCTCAACTGATACCTTTGATTTGTCAGGTCACTTAAGTCATTGTGATATTAATGACTTCAGTTTCTTTATTTCTTATAGAATCTACTGTCAGATCAAATTTCATAGAAATGTCCATTAGTTTCTGTTCTAAATCCTTGATCTTTTCTCCAATTTTATGTGTGACTTCCAGCTAGGATAAGCAAAATTTGTACAAGTTACCAGCTTCCTTCATAGCACTTTGAATGTTTGCTATTATGTTATCTAGGTAGATTTTATCATTTTCTAACATCTTCATTAAATCATTTAACCTTTTCTCATCAAATTCTTGCCTAACTTTTGCTTTAGCAGATTTCTCAAAAGATTCAAAATGTTTTCTTATTGAATTGATGAGTCCTTTGAGTTGGTTGTTTGAGGGCAAAGAGATGTCTTTTTGATAAGATGACATGAACTTCTCTAAAATGCTAGATGCTTCATTAATGAGCTCACTATCCTCAATGTGAGACTTCAACATTTCATCTTGAGCCTTTTCCTAAACAATTGTAACCAACTTAAGCTTCTTTACCGGTGACATTGTGTCTAGGTTTATTAGACCATGTAGAAATTCTAGCTCATCCAAAACTTGTTTTCTTTTCTCCAACAATTCTTTTGCAAACTCTGCAGTGTCTCTTACTATGATAGAGACTTCTTCTTTGTGGCTTTGCTTTGGACCATCTTGATCCATATTAGTATCCTCCTCTTGTTTCGGTAGAGGAATTTTCATGATCTATTCTTCCTCAATCTTCTCCTTGTCAGTGTCATCCTTAGCTTGATGTACCAGAGATGGCCTTATTTCAAAATCATCAGCAAGTACTTCTTCCTACTCAGTTACTTTGTCATCTTTATCTGATTCTTGCTCCAAGTTTACTTCTGGAATAGGTGTTCCATTTCCACCATCTATTGCTACATTGTCATGAGTGGTAGGAATATTGTATTTCCTTAATGTTTCCAAAGTGATCTCTTCTATCTCCTTGACCATTTTATCAATTTCTCCTAGCATCAATGAGTTCATCCTCATTTTGGTTTTGAATTTCTCTTTGATTTCCTTAGAGATCAGGTTTTCTTCTTCCAGAGTAATTTTAGGACACAATGTTGTCAAAACATGTTGTCTTAGCTCAATATCCTTTACCCTGGCTGTCTCTTTTCTGATGGTCAAAATATTTGCTAAACTTTTAGGGAGATTAGAGATGATCTCAATAAGAGCCCTGTTGAATATGTTCAAGTATTTAACTGTGGCTTCTTCCAAGATTCTCTTGTCAGCATCATTATATTCATCATAAAATTCAATCATGGGCTTCAAATTCCCATCAACTGTGACAAATTTTAACACATCTTGAAGAGATATTGTTGCCTTTTCAACATAAGTCTCTTCTACCTTTTGTCTTTTGCTTGATTTGTCCTTTCCGAAGAATTTTTCAGCTTTCATCTTCTTTATCTCCTTATTTGACTCTAATTCTTCTTCATCCTTTCCACCCACACTAACATACAGTCTTCTTCCTTTCATTTTCTTCCTCTTGGTATCTTTGACAGAGGAATTCTTTGATGTTTTCTCTAGGTTTATTAATTGGGAAGTACTAGATGAGGCAACAGAGCTCCTAGTAGATCTCTGAACCTTTTCAAACTTGTCCTGTTTCATTTGTGATTCTTCTAGAACTTGCACTGGTTCACTCTTTTTTTTTCTTATGCTACTTTCTCTACTTTTTCTCTTACCTTTTTTAGTTGTTCTTTGGTGATTCCACGTATCTTGCAGCGATCTCTTCCACCTCTTTTCTAACTTTTCTAGTTGATTTAAGTTTTCTGAATTCAACATGAAGCTTCATGGATAGCTCTTCATAAGTTCCAAATCTTTCTTCCCTATTGTCCTTGGGTTTTCTTAGCATGTGTTGAGCATAGCTCTCTAATATTTTCCCATCTACTTCATAGCCCATCCACATTACCTAGACAGTCCTAGGCTTAACAGCTTCCATTAGGCATTGATCTTTCATAACCATGAAACAGATGGTATCCTTATACTTCTCAACAATTTTCCTAGGAATTCTTTCTCTACACTGCATCATGCTTTAGAAATTTTTGAAGTACCCCCATAGGGCTGCATTTTTCTCATTAACACTTCCAATGCTATTTAGATGGTTTCTAATTTGAACAGCTACTAGTTTATTGCTTAACCAAATCAAATTCTTCATGTTTGGTAGCTCATTCATGAAATAAAAGAATACACAGATGACCAACATACCATATTTGAAGGGGTAATTCTTTCACTCCTTTGTCTTTCTTAAAATTTCCATTAATTGATTTAGAAACAACTCACATTAGTCATAATCAACATTCTTCTTTATCATCTGATAGGTAGTATAGATTGTTGTCCCAGAAACAGAGTTCTCCCAGTTGGAGAAATAGATATTGTAGCCCAAAACCATTGAGGCAAATCTCACATCATGATCTGTGATATCATTGATAGTTAGTGCTGTCTTGTCAAACTTTGCTCTAGTGGCCTCTGTAACGGTTTGTTCTTCACAACCTTCAATAAGGGCACACCTCCGGTGGAACTTAATCCTATCACTACCCTAATTTCTTCCTTAGTGATTTTGAAGGGCTTCCCTAACCACATGAATTCATCATGAATTTGGCTTAGAACGTACCTTACCCATTCATCCTCCGCAAACGTAGGGAAATCCACATATAGAATAAATTTCTTTTCCTTTAGGGTTTTGTATTCTTTCTTGAGGTCATCCTAGTCATCAGTTAGATGTTTAAGATATAAATCTGACAGGCAAATATTGTTGTGATCTTCTAGGGCAACATGGATATATGCCCTAACATCCTCAACATACAAAACTCTGTAAGGTATACCTGACAATGCACCCTGTTGGGACTAAAATTTGGTTCCAATTTTTAGTCAAAATTTTATGCTCCCATCATAAAAAGTTTGATTGCTGCACCAGTAAAAGACCAAGCTAAAGTGCTATAGAACATCATTCCAAGACTAAATAGTCCTATTTCAATGGACATAATGGTGGATATAACACATGGGATATCAAGTTAATTGTTACCACTGAAAGAGGGCAAAGATAACATATCAGCGGGATCATTGTTATCAGCGAAGATAATTAATTTATACCAATCTTATACCTCTCATCAACAGAGCTTCAAGAAATACACAAAAGGAAGTAAGTATCGGCGTAAGATTGATCATCGGGAAGAAAATCCCAAAGGTTACCGATGAACTAAGTGATACCGATGAATTTCGTCAAAAACGAGAGTTACCAAGTCACGTCGATCGGTAAGAGATATTACTATCAGTGAATGCTTTACAAAACCCCCCGACAGTGTAGATCGTACCGATGGAGTATTTCGGTGAAACTCTCACTGAAGCATTCTATGGAATCGAAGGAGATAATAAGCATCGACAGGACATGAGCGTCAGAATAAACATTTAATAGGTCTCCGATACTCTGGTGTCTTGGTGAAACAACAAAAGGCACTTTCGGTATGAGTCACATCGATATACATATCCATCGGCATACCTAAACAGGTCAGAATGAAATATATATGTCTTACTGACTCAAAGGTGCGATAAAAGTGTCGGTGACACTTCGGCAAATTCTCTCCGATGAAAGATACTAAGTGGCCATCGGGGAGATAAACATTGTCGGGTGACTTAAAAAAGATTACCCCTATGGTATATCTCATTTTGATAGACATGAGGATTACACACATTGATAAGAAGTCTCACAAATAACTATATTGGTAAAACGTTAAGAAGGTCTTTCTGATCCAGAGTATAGAAGGTTATCGGGAAGACGACGAAGCTCGGGGAAACATAAATATGTTATCTCGATGGTATTGATCACCCCGATGACAAATGGTTGTCACACATGTCAGTGAGATTTTCACCGATAGTCATATCGGTAAGACTCACTATATTAGAGGGAAATCTAAATCACATGGCGATGAAAGAAGTCATGTTGATGGTCGCGCCCACTTAGATATGATTCAACATAGCATCAGGAATACAATTGAGGGGTTACGCTGATTAATTATTCGTGCCAAAAGACTTATTGAAGGGTTATGTCTCTTCACAAAAATATCTATATTAGTTCAAACAATTGGTGCTGAAAAGACATAAGTAGATTAGAAAAAACATCAGTTAGATAACTAGATGGATTGACCAGTTGCCAAAATAAAATATTATGTTGTACATTGTAAAATCTTTCAAAATTACATAATGGAGAAAATGCAGAAATTAATGATTTAATATTGGTGTCTATTGTTTGTTGAGCTGAGCAATTATTTGGCTGTCTCCACATTGTTATTTCTCTGTCATTTGAACCTGAGTTTCCAAGTTGATATTTCAGCTTCATCGAGACACACTTGTTGTTTTCGTGTAATCAAATTAATTGGTTTCCATTAAAGATATAAAATCCTTTTGATTGATTATAGTAACTTGGAAGTAACATTTGGATAGGTAAGAGCAGCCCGATAATTGACAAGATTGCCATACTGTCTCCAACTCGATATTGTCTTGTTATTCAAATTGAGCATCAACTCCATTTGTCAATACACATTTGCTGTCATTGTGTGATTCTGTTGATTGGTTCCTTCAAGGAAGGATTAAAATCCTTTTAATAAGTCACAGTAATCTGGTAAGATTCGAGTGGATCACTAAGTAGAGTCTGTCAGTCACATTCTTGCACGTTTATACAAGGTATAAACAAACACAAGTGCTAAACAATCAGAATTGTAACCTGTAAGTAAATCATATATCATATACACTTTGACTCCATTAGCCCAATAGAAATAGGCACTGGTCATACCAATTCCATTTTAGAATTCCATAAAATCTCATTCAAACAATTACATCTCAGATCTTAGTATTAGGAGTAGTAGTTTAGAAGCTTGCATGTATTACATTTTATGCCATTGTGATAGATTTACTAATCCAATCAAGTCATATAGTGTTAAGTTTGCTTTAGTTACGAAGGTATACCCACCTAGGTGTGCAGGACCTAAAGTGTAGGGAGCTGATAGCTCTGTCAATTGGTCCAAAAATGTTGCAAATCCAAACATAGAGTCTGGCATCCTCTTAGGGTTAGCAACCTGCATTTTTGGGAACCAACAAAATGGCGACTCTACTGGGGAATCAATCCTGAATTCTGGTCAAAGATCATTTTAGAGTTAGAGAATTAAAAGGCATAACTTTGCTGGTGAAAGGAAAAACCCAAAAAATTGATTAGTCCTCTAAATAGAGGTGGCGACTCTGCACAAAATCCAAATATAAATTGGTAGACTCTGTTGGCAAGAACCCAGAAAGATGAAATCATTCCTCTTTTGATAAGAGGTGGTGACTCTGAAAAGGAATTCAATGAAGAATATAAATACAACTTTTAAACAACACCATCTGCAGTCAAAATGAATATGTCAGAAGAAGGGGAACTGTTGGAGTTGTTAAGGGAAAAAAAATGGTTGATTCAAGAAATACAATGATTAAAAGCCAAATAAGCTTCAAGTTCATTACAACATATACCAACAACTAATGTGAATGGGTATAATGATCCTTTGAACTCACAAGTGTTCCATCATTCAGGCAATAGATATAGTGCATACCATGTACAACAAAATGATTATTTACCGCAAGCCTCATACCAAGTAAATGCTTATCCCATATTCCCTGACCAAAGATCAATCATCTACCAAAACTCATATGGCCCTCAAAACTTTATCTTAGACATCGATAAACCATTTAACTGCAATAATATCCTAGGCTACCCAAATCCTTATCCCTGCGAGCTAACAGAAATACTAAAGCATCTCCCTAAATTTTATGGAGAAGGGTGTGAATTAGCTCATTATCATATACAACGATTCTGGGATTTCATTTTGGAATTTCAGATTTTTCCAGAAGATGTCATTATGAGGTGTTTTTCAAGGTCTTTGAGCGATGACACAAGGGATTAGTTTATAGACTTACCTATGCAAAGTATCTCTTCATGGGAAGATCTCAAAAGACTATTCCTTAGCCACTACAACGACTATTATGAAGATGAATATGAAGAATCTGATCAAGCAATGCACTTAGTAAATGAGACATATGCAAGTGAAAATTTTCATGATGATATTTCAGATTTAAATAGAGAAGATGTTTTAAAAGATCAATTCTTCACTTGGGATCATGATTGCAATTATCAGAATTTTGCGCAAGACTTGGAGCCACAACATATACCTGAAAATAAGAGTAATCTTCAGAATATGGATTTTCCTTTTGTCCCAGCCCACCCACTGCAATACCTAAATCAACAGTTTGAGGAGGAGGAGGATGATTGTTCTCAACAAATAGGGAAAATTCACAATGAGGAGGAAGTGTACGTATCTAAAAATGATTTTCAAATTTTTTCAAACCCATTGAATGATGAAAAGATAGAAGAAGATCAAATGACATTTTGCCAAGATGTGCCAAAAAATGAATTTCAAGTGTTCTCAAATCCATGTTATCAAGAGGATGAAATGTTCTCAGATAGTCAGGAAAGTGAGTATGCTGATAATAATGATGATGAATCCATAAATGAAGAAAAGTCATATGATGAAATGAACACGGTTGATTATTGTGATAATGATGAAGAGAACAATGTGCACTCCCAGTTTTTAGATCAGCCAGGAGGTCAATTCACAATGCGTGACAGTAAGAAGAATAATGAAAAAAGTTACATTAAAGAGGGATCCTCTTCATGTAGCAAAGATGTATCACATGGAGGTGAGATTGCTCAGATTATACCTGACTTCCAGATGTATGATGATGAAGAAAACACCAGCAACATTGGGCATAAAAAGTTGATCAACGATATGAAAACATTCAATCAGATAATCTTTAAAAATATGGACAAATTGGCTTTACCACAGTGTGATGAGAATCAGATTTTTGACAGAGGAAAATATATCGTTTTCTTTTATGGTGTGGTTTTTAAAACCATATCATTTTAGGGTAAAAGGTGACGTTTGGACTCTGTTGCCCAATGGAGTAGGCACTAGTCTGCTCCCCAGAGATCTAGGATCTTGCTATGCCCACAAAGGGCATACATCCCCAGAAAGAGCCACTCTTGGGACTCAAATTTGGTTCCAATTTTTAGTCAAAATTTTATGCTCCCATGATAAAAAGTTTGATTGCTGCACCAGTAAAAGACCAAGATAAAGCGCTATAGAACATCATTCCAAGACTAAATAGTCCTATTTCAATGGACATAATGGTGGAGATAACACATGGGATATCAAGTTAATTGTTACCACTGAACGAGGGCAAAGATAACATATCGGCGGGATCATTGTTATCGGCGAAGATAATTTAATTTATACCAATCTTATACCTCTCACCGACGAAGCTTCGAGAAATACACAAAAGGAAGTAAGTATCAGCATAAGATTGATCATCAGGAAGAAAATCTCAAAGGTTACCGATGAACTAAGTGATACCGATGAATTTTGTCGGAAGGAGAGTTACCAAGTCATGCCGATCGGTAAGAGATATTACTATCGGTGAATGCTTTACAAAACCCCCTGATAGTGTAGATCGTACCGATGGAGTATTTCGGCAAAACTCTCACCAAAACATCCTATGGAATCGAAGGAGATAATAAGCATTGGCAGGACATGAGCCTCGAAATAAACATTTAATAGGTCTCTGATACTCCGGTGTCTTGGCGAAACAACAAAAGGCACTTTTGGTATGAGTCACACCAATATACATATCCATCGGCATACCTAAACAGGTCAGAATGAAATATATATGTCTTACCGACTCACAGGTCACAGCGATAAAAGTGTCGATGACACTTCGTCAAATTCTCTCTGATGAAAGATACTAAGTGGCCATCGGGGAGATAAACATTGTCGGGTGACTTAAAAAAGATTACCCCGATGGTATATCTCATTCCGATAGACATGAGGATTACACACATTGATAAGAAGTCTCACAAATAACTATATCGGTAAAACGTTAAGGTCTTTCCGATCCAGAGTATAGAAGGTTATCGGGAAGACGATGAAGCTTCGGGAAACATAAATATGTTATCCCGATGGTATTGATCACCCCGATGACAAATGGTTGTCACACATGTCAGTGAGATTCTCACCGATAGTCATATCGGTAAGACTCACTATATCGAAGGGAAATCTAAATCACATGGAGATGAAAGAAGTCATGCCGATGGTCGCGCCCACTTAGATATGATTCAACATAGCATCAGGAATACAATTGAGGGGTTACGCCGATTAATTATTTGCGCCAAAAGACTTATTGAAGGGTTATGTCTCTTCACAAAAATATCTATATTAGTTCAAACAATTGGTGCTGAAAAGACATAAGTAGATTAGAAAAAACATCAGTTAGATAACTAGATGGATTGACCAGTTGCCAAAATAAAATATTATGTTGTACATTGTAAAATCTTTCAAAATTACATAATGGAGAAAAAGCAAAAATTAATGATTTAATATTGGCGTCTATTGTTTGTTGAGCTAAGCAATTATTTGGTTGTCTCCACATTGTTATTTCTCTGTCATTTGAACCTGAGTTTCCAAGTTGATATTTCAGCTTCATCGAGACACACTTGCTGTTTTCGTGTAATCAAATTAATTGGTTTCCATTAAAGATATAAAATCCTTTTGATTGATTATAGTAACTTGGAAGTAACATTTGGATAGGTGAGAGTAGCCCGATAATTGACAAGATTGCCATACTGTCTCCAACTCGATATTGTCTTGTTATTCAAATTGAGCATCAACTCCATTTGTCAATACACATTTGCTGTCATTGTGTGATTCTGTTGATTGGTTCCTTCAAGGAAGGATTAAAATCATTTTAATAAGTCACAGTAATCTAGTAAGATTTGAGTGGATCACTAAGTAGAGTCTGTCAGTCACATTCTTGCACGTTTATACAAGGTATAAACAAACACAAGTGCCAAACAATCAGAATTGTAACCTGTAAGTAAATCGTATATCATATACACTTTGACTCCATTAGCCCAATAGAAATAGGCACTGGTCATACCAATTCCATTTTAGAATTCCATAAAATCTCATTCAAACAATTACATCTTAGATCTTAGTATTAGGAGTAGTAGTTTAGAAGCTTGCATGTATTACATTTTATGCCATTGTGATAGATTTACTAATCCAATCAAGTCATATAGTGTTAAGTTTGCTTTAGTTACGAAGGTATACCCACCTAGGTTTGCAGGACCTAAAGTGTAGGGAGCTGATAGCTCTATCAATTGGTCCAAAAATGTTGCAAATCCAAACATAGAGTCTGGCATCCTCTTAGGGTTAGCAACCTGCATTTTTGGGAACCAACACACCCATTGGATCAACTTCAGTTGCTTTGTGGGGACATTTCTTTAATTTAGGTCAAGGACACTCAATAATATCTACAATTTGTGGAGTCGCCATAGCAAAGATTCAATAGATTCACAAAGAGGATTTCTACAGTAAATACCTTGATATGCCAAATTTGGGTTTTCTTCACCTGAATTGTTCAGAGTTCTTTGAATCTTTGTTATGCCTTGAAATCTTGCTTCAATATCTCTCTAACATCTAGAAACTCGAATGCAAAGTGAATTAGAAGGCAAATGACTTTCTTTTTATCCTCTAAACTTGACCTAATCATCATAAATGCTTGTTCTAAAAAATCTTCTTGTCTTATCTCTAATAGACACAGTTAATTAAAATTGCTCTGCAATGTGCCACATTACCTTATTTTCAATCAGAGGATTTGTCTTGTCGAATTTCACCAAAAATCTCTGTGCTGGATTCCAGTACCAACCTTTTGGCTAGGGGATTTAGATTTTCAACATTGCTCCCACTAAACTAGAGCTCTCAATTCACTTCTTAGAGGAAGTATCTGCACTGGATACTGGTGCAGATCAATCCCTAACTTTAGTTACTTCTTTCTTGATCCATACCTTGTCCATTTTTTTCTTGGTTTCAACTGGATCAACTTTCTCTTTTCCCTTATCATTTCTCTACTCTATTTTCCTTTCTTCAAAATAGTGATTTCTCTTCACATTCTTGCTTCTGCAAAATCTTGCAATATGTCTAGATTTGTTGCAATTGAAGCACACCACATTCTTTTGACCTTGATTCCTTTTATTGATTGGATTTGATCTGAATTGATTAGCCATATGTCCAAATCTATTGCATGCAAAACACTTTCCATTGAATGATTTACTATTCCTTGTATTTTGAAAATAATTTCTTACCAAACGTCTACATTCATTTGATCTATGTCCCATTTTATAGTATACATTGTACCTAATAGAATTTTGACTCACTTTACTTCTACATACAACTACTTTATGATCAATTTTATTGCAAGTGAAGCATTTACCTTTGAAGAATTGTTCATTCCTCCCATTGTTGAAGCTTTTCCTGATCTGATTTCTACATTCATTTGCTCTATGACTAATTTTCTTGCAATTGAAACATTAACTAGAGAATGATG
Organism: Cunninghamia lanceolata; assembly: GCA_027924645.1. Lineage (NCBI taxonomy): Eukaryota > Viridiplantae > Streptophyta > Pinopsida > Cupressales > Cupressaceae > Cunninghamia > Cunninghamia lanceolata. The sequence goes on along the minus strand of BSBN01000241.1, from coordinate 10,348,546 downwards.
GAACCTTTTGATTTATTCTACTCCTACACTGAGTAGCCTTATGACCAAACTTATTGCATGAATTACAATAACCATTGAAAGATGGGTACCTATGAGCATTTGGTTGTCTGACTAGAGGTCTTCTAGGTCTTCTTCTCTGATTTTTGAACTGGTTTCCTCTATTTTTCTTTAATTCAATGTTTGCTTGACCATATTTTAAACTTTCCCCTTTCTCAAATCCCAATCCTTGCTTATCATTGACACTATTTTGATTAGAAATCAACTCATCAACCTTTGCAGAGCTTATTTTGAACTTTTCTTCAAAGTTCTTGGCCTTTTCCAAATCTGCTTTTAGATTTACTTCTGTCTTGCTTTTCATCATCATATCCAGATCTTCTTCTCCTTTTTCTCTTTCCATAACTTCTATTTCTGAATGATTCAGGGTTTCATTTGCTGACATCAATTGATCATTGGCTTCTTTGTATTTTTCTTTGAATTTCTTGACTTGTTCTTTTAACTTTGAAATGCATTCATCAGCATCTTGTAAGTTATCCTTTAGATTCTTGATCTCTGCTTCAAATTTTTCAAGATCTTCAAGAGCTGCTTCTAGTTCAACATCTTTTGAGAAATTTTCATATCCTCTGGTTGCCATGAGTGAACTCTCCTAGATCTTCCTCAAGTTGTTATACTTCTTCCAAGGAACTTGGCTCTGATACCAATTTTTGATTATCTAGAACCCTGAGAGGAGGGGGCTGAATCAGTGTTCTATAATTAACTCCATGCTCTTTTTCTTTTAACCATTTCCCAAAATTAATCAAACAAAGACACAACATGCAAATGAATAGCAACCATAAAAGCATGACACATGGACACTAAGATTTTTACGTGGAAAAGCCAAAGAGGGAAAAACCACGGAGAGGATTAGCTCTCAAATATATATATATATATTGCAATCATTACAAGAATGATGTTCATGCTTGGTCACTCCATGGGCCTAGAACATGCTAGCTCACTATCATGAAGAACATCTAGGTTTAACATGCTCATTGCCACAACCCTATACCTAAAAAGATTACAATAAAGGTTGTTAAACCCCAAGGGATGTTAAACCCTATTGGAGGCTCACTTCTAGGCTCACTACCTTGATGAAGAAATGCTCACTACCAAATACAAATCAAATAATATATGAAAAGGTAAACCGCATGAGCATCTATCAATATGCCAAGGTACAACAACTGAATTCTAAATCCCAAGTCTTCATTATCACTGATCTGTATCACTACTCTGTTATTTACATATTCATATCAATTCTTCATTCACCAACACACCCTCAACCAAAATTCCTCACTCCTATATATCCGTATCATTATTTTATTCATGATTAGGTTGGCATCCAAGAAGTGAAACATGTACATAGGAAGATGTAGCTTGTTGACTCAATCCAATGCACTATACATTATGCAGACCCAAAACTTTACCCAAGTGTGTTCATATAGGTTGGCTCTAATTATTCAATCACTTAAATAGATCCTTCAGACATTATCTCTTCTTCGCCCAATGATTTATCATACTAGTCAGCTTGTTCCTCAAGAGCATGCTTAACAATTTCATCTGTAGACTTACAACTTTTATTGCGGATCACAAAACACTTCCAAAATCATATCAAGGACTCTTAACACATTCACAATATTACCCTTAGAAATGCTAGGCATGATATCAACTTACAGCAAAATGCAGACCATTAGAACTTAGATTCTGCCTTTATCAAACTCTGCCAAACACTGTCCCAATACTCAATAGCTTGCAACTACTTTTTGGGTGGACTTCAGATCTCACAATTTTAGAATTAAACACTTCATACAAGTATTTTCAACACCTTATAATATGCATAACAGAATATTTACTTGCGGAGGAATGCGGACCATTTTGCTCTGCACTGTACATTGTTCCTAGCTTAGCAATATCCACCTAGACTTAGACTTTTCACCTGATCACTTTTGGAGGAAGTTAGATCTTGATCACTAGAATATAATAGCAGTAGGTGTCTATACACATCATACTTGAACTGCATCTACAAGTCTTCAATTGTGAAGGCATACTAATTCACTTTCTATCCTTTACTCAAAATACTTTCCATACTTAGCCATTTTTGGGCTTCCAGACCAAAATACTTTATGCCTTGTCACCAATTCAAGGTTGTGTACTGGAGTAATGTCTCTTTATCATGCTGATGGATTCTCTTGACCTTGTTGCCATTAATGACAACACACAGATTATTTCTAGAGTAGTGTCTCTTGCCAACACATTCTGGGTAGTGAGCCTCCAATAGTGAGCCTTGTTGTAAATTTAGCTATATCTTTTATATTGTGATCTAACACTCACCATGGTTTTTCCCTTATAGGGTTTTCCACGTAAACATTTGGTGTCTCATATGTTGAATGTGTGAATGTTTTTAAATTCTATTTTCATTCTTTCATGGTTAAATCACAATAAAGTAATTAAGTGGTTGATTTGTTGATGGTTTTTAAGTTTTGGTTAAACCTGATTCACCCCCCAGTTGTCTTGTGCATTTCAAAAATTGGTATCAGAGCGAAGGTTCCTCAGTAAAGAGCCTAACAACTCGAGGTAGATTCTGGATGGTGCACAAGAAGGAGTCACCACAATTTGATGGAATGAATTATGCTCTTTGGAAGGTACGATGAAAAGTCATCTTATTTCTCTTGGTTATAATATTTTGAAGATAACAGAGAAAAAGTATACTATTCATCAAAATGGACCATCAAATGAAGATGAAGTCAAAGAATATGAGTTTAATGGAAAGCCTAGAGATGCTCTGTTAAATGTTTTATCCAACACTGAGTTAGTGAAAGTAATGGATCTGGAAACTACTCAAGAGATCTGGGAAAAGTTGAAAAGTTTATATGAAAGAGATGATTCTGTAACAAGTACCAAATTACAAAACCTGAAGGTGAGGTATGAAGTCCTAAAGATGAATGAAGATGAAAACATAACTATCTACATGTAGAGAATTGATGAAATTATCAATGGAATCAAAGGTCTTGGAGGAACTATTAATGATGATGAGGTTGTACTGAAGATTCTTAGGTCATTGCCTAAATCTTATAGTCACAAGGTTGCAGCAATTGAAGAGGTTATGAGTGTGCAAAAGATTTGAAAGTATTAGTTTCTCAAGAAACTTATAGCTTTTGAGATGAGAGAATTTGGCGATACTTTGTCAAATCTTGAGACTTCTTTCAAAGGCAACACTTCATAAAAGACTTCAAGAGCTTAGAAATATGTTGTGGAATCTACTGATCATCTTGATGAGGTTGAAGCCAACTTTGTAGATAGAATGCAAAGAGGTACCGATAAGTTTAAAGGCAAATTACCATTCAAATCCTTCTCTTGTGGTAAAATTGGTCATTATGCCTCCAGATGTCTAGAGAGAATTGAAAGAGGTAAGAAGAAATTTTAAAGTAGACCTAGAATTGTCAAGAAATTCTATTATGTTAGAGATCTTGATGATCATGGTGTAACATATGATGAGTCTGATAATAATAGTACTAGTGCAAATGAATGCTTGTTTATTTCTATTAAAAAAGAACCTATGTCTACTAATCCTACTAGCTGTGTGAAGAAAGAAAAACTAGTGGAAGAAAGTGTTATGTCTATCCAGGTTGAGAACGATAAGGATGAATGGATTATTGATAGTGGATGCTCACATCACATGATCGGTGTTATGGGAAAATTGGGATGATTATCAATAATATCAAATAATTTAAATAACTCAATGGAAAGGGAAATAATTAAGATTTAAAACAACAAAGATTAAACCTTGCAAACATTAATACTTCATAACTTCCATTGGTTGCCTATCTCAATCGATCTTGTGTATGAATATGACCCTCAGAGAGCGCACTTCCTTTCTTTTCTTCAAGATTATCAATGGAGAATGGCTATGATAGTTTATTGCAATGAAGATGAGCTTCACAACAATGGTAATAGTATGGTAACAAGTTGATCGCAAGCAAATGGAATGACTTGGGTGCCAAAGGCACGCTGTAATTCCTGCAGAGTAACGATACTAAAAGCTTGGATGATAGAAATGGAAGAATAGGGTTGTACTTATAGACTTGTGAGAGAGGAGATCAATGGTATAGAAATAATGAGAAGATCAACAGTTGAGAATGATTGAGAGATGTGGGTGAATATAAAGAAGACATGTGTCACAAAAAGTTGTTTTGTTTGAGTTATCTGCTTTCTTTTATAAAGATAAGATTGATTTCATAAATTAGAACGCTTTTTTCTAATTTAAGAGTTATTGATAAAAACAAGGTTGATTGAGTCAGATAACTCAACTTGTGATTTGCTTTTGCATGATTTGAGAGAAATTAAATTATAAATTATTTAATTTTGTGTGCATGAAGAATAAGATTTATTTTTAGAAGATTTAGAAGTTTTTTGAGGAATTAGAAGATAAGAAAGCAAATTAATCAAATAAATTTATTTAATTGTTTGTGCAAGATAGAAGAATAAATAAAATATTTTATTTTTAGAGATTGAGAGAATTTAAATAAATTTGCATGATTTATTTAAATTTGGAGGAATTAGTGATTTAATTAAATAATTAAGAATTATATAATCATTTGGAAGAATTAAATCAAATAAAGGATTTTTATTTAATTTTGAATTTAGAAGAGGTAATTAAATATTTTGATATTTAATTAACTTAGAGGAATATGAATCAAATAAATAAATTTGTTTATTTATTTATTGATAGAGGAATTAAACTTAAATAAATATTAAGAATATTTATTTAGACTGATTCGTGTCATTTTTAGGCGTATACATTTTGCCCCTCTTTGATACAATGTGTTTTATCATGTTGCTTCAAAGAATAAGATTTGTTCTGATAATGATACATGCTCCAGTTTGCCCCTGGTATAGGTTTAACGATGATAGGATGCCCCCTCGAGAGATTGGATGGGAAGAAGGCAGAAGGTGTGAGACAGACAATCTCACGATGAAGAACGTGAAAAATAGATTAGGTGTGAAGAAAATGGGTTACAGTTTGGAGAAACATGAGGAAACTAGCTTGGGAAGTAGTCATGGTCACCACATAGCTAGTTAGGGTTCACTTGCTATATATAAAAGTTGGGTCCACAATCTTAGTCATTTACACACTTGGCTTTTGTTGAGAGCTACTTGGAGAGCTTAGGAGAGCACAGAAGCTAGAGCAGTTAGTATAGTTATGGATATTCCATGCGAGGAGCACCACTTTGAGGACATTCGACAATTCAAGCGACCAGCTGAGGCAGGACCACTGGTACGTAGTTCAAAAAAACTCACCTAGGGTCATTTATTAGGGCAATAAATGCAAGGGAAAATTTAGGGAAATGAATGCACCATTTCATAGTTTGACGCATATGTCATGCGAAACTGTACTTTTGATATGTTTCGGTGCATTTATGATATGAATTGGTGCATGTATGTGTTTTACGCATACGTTATGAAAAATGATGCATATGATATGAAACGACACATTGGTTATGAACCTTCGCTTCTGTGATGTCTAGCTACGCATGCATGTAAAGATGCATGTGTTAGGAAACTACGCAATTTCTCCATGTTTCAGCACATTCATTGAGAAGTTGTACATTTGTGATGAGTCAATGCATTTGTGACCTGTTTCGGCGTATTTGCACTAGGGTAGTTAGTTTACTTAATGAAATTGACTCGATTGGCATCTTGCTCGATGCGTTAATTGATAAGTTATCTCCAAGATTGTAGGAATCTAGTCAAGAGACGTTTATGCTATTTTGATCAATTTTGACACGTTAAGTAAGTGATAGGATAGTTTTGATAGTTTGAGCAGTTTTGGTTGGCATATTGCTTTGCTTGATTGTAGGAGGACATTCCTGGTGTACTTATGTCACGGGAGCAGTTTCCCATGCTGATGTTGTAGTGGTACATGCTCACAGAGGTTGATCGAGTGGCTCTTGGGGCTATGGGTTTGGACTATGTGTGCTTTATGTCTGAGGTTTGTGCAAACCTCAGTTTTTTGATGGCTGCTATGGAGCATTTTCATAGTCAGGATGGTACATTTTGCCTGCCTACCTATCTAGGGTGAGCTTGTGGAGTATGAGGCTCAACGCGATGCTAGATTGGCGGAGTGCAGACGAGTGTTCGATGATTCTGAGCTAGGGGACAGGTGATAGCTTGGCAGGACATTCATGACTACTATGACTACTTCCTGTGGATAGTGGCTAGATTGATCGGGGGTGTGGTATGCCCCAATAGGAGGTCGCATGGATTCCCTATTGGTTGGGGTAGGACCATGGAGAGGATGATTATAGAGGGCACCCACTTTGCATGGGGTGTCTACATTTTGGCACACTTGTATCGAGATATGCATCAAGTGGTATACCACAAGGGTGCCTGTTTGTCAGCAGGTATCTCACTATTATAGTTTTGGTTATGGGAGCATATTGCTATTACTCAGTTGATATGCGTCTTTTCTAGGCAGAGAGGTGAGCCGTATAGTTATGGATACGCAGGTGTTATTTCCCAACACAAGCTGGGAAAGATTGAGTATTGGAGGCATGCATTGGATAATGTAGATGTAGTTATCTAGTGCCCCTACCTAGCTTGTGAGCCTTGGGATGATGAGGATGATGAGTTCCCCTACTACTTCCAGACTCGGTAGCTCATTGGAAGGACACGTCACATACTAGAGAAGTAGCTTGTTAGCCAAGTACAACGATAGTTTGGTAGGGTATAGGGTATGCCATAGGGGTAGGCCTAGTTTGCAAGGACACATGCAGAGCAGTTGAGGTGGGGCCTGGTCGCATCCTACGATGAGGCCATAGTAGACTTTTAGCAGATTCCTTATGCGGCTTGGCCCATGAGGAGGGAGATAGTAGACACATGGATGACTCTAGACTACAAGGAGTGGTTTGCAGCTAATCCTTTCTTGAGATATTCAGGACTGGGGGAGTTGGTTCCTTGCCTGGATGAGGAGGATTCAGACAATGAGGATGGTGCAGGTGGGAGGAGGAGGAGACATAGGAGGGGAAGAGGAGGATGAGGAGATGGAGGGGATGGCGGCAGATGGAGGCAGAGACAGAGGAGGAGAGTTGGGGAGGTATCCTCCCAACAATAGGCAGTGCAGTAGCAGGCTGCACAACAGATATAGATGCCAGCATCGCAATAGGTGCCCCAGCAGGTAGTTCAATAGCAGGTGCCACAGGTTTAGGTTCCTCAGCCTGACTTACAGCAACAAGCCATTACTATGCTACAGGGTCAGGTGAGACAACTTAGGGCACATCTCAGAGCGGTAGAGTCTCAGAGAGAGGTAGACACAGGTGTCATATCAGGGCTCACTACAGAGCAAGATATATCATTAGTGAGGGTGCGGACCCTTAGATTGGAGAGAGATTCAACTTTAGCTACCTTGGGTATTGATGGGGCCACTGCATTTTTGGTTACACAGGTGCAGCAGGGCTAGGCCCAGGTAGATCAATTGCAGACATAGATTGCACAGATTCAAGGTGAGTTGTCCAGAGCGTAGGCTTAGACGCAGTATTACAGTGGTCTATATCCTGGGGCAGTGTCAGTCAATCAATAAGCACTAAGCTATAGGACTCAGTCTGTGGTAGGCATAGTTCAAAGGGCAGGGGGTTCATAGTCAGGAGCATCGGTGAGGGGCCCACAGTAGTCAGGGGCTGGTAGAGGAGGGGATGGAGAGGACAGTGCCGGGAGTAGTTTCCCATGGCAGCAAGGCTAGCCTTTACACTTGTACCAATTTTTTCTTATGTACACACATTTTGATGGCTCATGGATAGCCTGATATGTATATATTTGTATCATTTTGTACCAAGACATGTATCATTATCTTTTGTGATGTATACACTTTAGATGGACTTTGATATTGTACACTTGGACATGTTTATGTTTATTTATATGATGATGCAGCTATTTGACCTCTGTATATGCTATTGTTTATGCTATATGTCATGGATGCATTCTATCTTATGATGTTTCATATGTGATGCACATGTTTATCTTGTCTATATGATGTTATGTGATGTTTCTATTGGATGCACATTACTGCTGATGTCGATATGATCTAATGCAGACTTAGATGATTCTATTCATGCACCCAATTTGCAAATGGGAATGTTATCTATATGATTATGTAGTTTATGCAATGGTCTACATGTACTTGTCTATGTTTTTGATTTTTTTGTTTGACACTATGTTATGTTGGTGCAAATGGATATGGATGATCTAATGTACCTATTATGTATGCAAAGGATTTAATCATGTTAATGACTATCTCATGTGATATGATATGTAAACTATGCCATGTTTTTGTTATGTCCAAATGTACTCAATCGACATAGAAATGACACAATGATAGACAAAAGACTGACTAATGGAAGGATCACAAGCTTTTACTTGTAAACATTAATACTCTGTATTTTGGATCTTTATTGCATGGGATATGGATGCTTTGTGGATGCTTTTTGGATATGGATATGGATGCGGATGGTTTTTCCATCTTGATATTGCAAGTATTTCTAAGTGCTTATTTCATCATTAGGCTTTTTTATTTTTTAACGTTTTTGAAATGTTGTAAGAAAATATAAGCATATAGGTATAGTTGAACCAAGATGACCTGAGTATCACTTACATGGATTTTGATTTAGCAAGTTAATACAAGCATCTAGGTATAATTGAACCGAGATGACCTGAGTATTTCTTGCATATCAACAGATAAGGATTATACCTGTTTCATGTTAGACCCCTGATGTCCTCGATGATCATTGTGTTGATCATGTCCTTAGACAAGGCTTCACATTACTAAAGATAAATCCACATGCAGCAAACAAAGAAAAGAATCATGCCCCCATCATAACATCTTTAGCTTTTGGCATCCTTGAGTAGCATAGGAAACATGATAACAAAAGTGAAGACTTTAAGATGCAACTAATCAAAACAAAACATTCTTGCATTAGGTGTATCTTTCTTGCCATAATTTAGATAGAATCATTTGGATCATTTTTCTCTTGTTTCTTTTTCTTTGCTTTGGATAGGTTGATGTCTTGCATCAAGATTTCTGCTTGGAAAATGGCTTTGATTTGCACTTACTTGTGTCTGGTGAAAGCTACCACAATCCTTATTGGGGAAATGGACCTTAAGGGACTGATCTAGTGCCTTAGGGGTGCATTGACAATGGCCTTGCCTACGTGATGATGCAGAGGCAACGTAGTTCGAGACTTGGACCATGGATGTAGATGGACTAGAGGATAGACAACAAGATATGGGATGGATGGGAAGCCTCAAGGGCACACTGATAATGGCCTTGCGTATGTGATGACATAGAGGTAGCATAGTTCAGGGTGAACCTTATGATATTGATGACAGACGTATGCTAGGCTGACACTGTGGATAGGATACTGGATAAGACCTTAGTTGACAAGGAAACAAAAGAGATAGAGTATCAAGCCATGATAGGATAAGGTGACATTATGGATAGCCTGAATGATAGATACTGATGACAAAGAAACCCCATGGATAGGCAGATGGATGGCTTACAGTGGATACGAAGGGTTAGGTAGAAGGAAATAAGGATGTGATCTCCAAGGACTATGTCACATAGGAATAACGTGCCCCATTGTAGGTAGAATACTTAGGATTTCTCATGACAATGCTTATGACGATAGGAGGATGAGAGGATAATGAAGGATTGGTGTGGCTTGGAGGGATAAGGTATGCCAAGAGACATCTAAAACATTTGTCAATATTGTGCCCCCAATCTTTATCAAGATCAAAAAATAGAGGAATGGAAGATTAGGATGGATGGATTTGATAGTATAGGCATGTAATGGATAGAAGGATATGATAGGAAATGGTATGGAAGGAAAATGACAGGAGAAGAGTGATATGCCAATGAGACAAGGTGCCTCCCAAGTGTAGGTGACGTAGAAGATCAACTTACACACAATGCCTATTTGCTAGGTTTTCATCATGGTACTTATCTAGGGCACCTGTTTACTACATTTTCACCATTGGACAAAGGGATTTTTCTTTACTTTTTTTTTCTTTTTTTTTTGAAACACTTTGACAGGAGAAGGTGGACACAAAAAGGAGAGACTCATGTATCTAGTTCCCTGAAAGGTGATAGTCCTGCTAGATGGATGTTGTCGCAAGGACTATGTCAAGTCTTCTCATACATGTTGGTAGGGGATTGCATGAAAGTTAGATGGAGAAGGTAGATAGAGGATTATGGAAGGTATGATAGTGGATTATGATGTAGATTATATAAGATTTATGCAAGGATGGCTTATACAAAAGCATGGATCATAGGAATAGGATGAGGAAGATATGTAGGATAATAGTGGAAGGAAGGGGAGATGGAGGTATATGGAAATGTTGTGGGATGGAAGGGAATCATGACCAACGATTGCACATACCATGATAAACATTGAAGCTGATGATAGGAAAGTGGTGTAGGAAACAATAGAGATTTTTGCGTGGTGGATGGGTGATTTAGGCATGTAGGGATCCACATGGACTACGTATTTTTCTAATTTTTGCTTGTCATGTGGAATGGATGGATTTGAGACTTTTGGATGGTGAAGGAGAAAGTGGATGGTTGGAATTTTTGAAAGGTGGATGCCTTATGTAACTTGAGGGCTTTTTTCTTAGGTACCCAAACCATTTTGCTTTTAGATTTTACCTGTGAAGGTATGGGCTTGGGTATATGTGGCTTTTGTGTAGATTCGGAGGTAGTTATTTGATGCTTCGGGACCCACACCTTTTTCAATTTTGCTTTGAGGTCTGTGGGTGCATACAGCTTTTGAGATGGGTTTTTCTTTGATTCTTGGCTTTTATATCCTATCATGAGGACTCTTAGGATTTTTGAGTTGATAGGTAGAGGCATCCAAATTTTTGCCATATAATCCCCTGGGTATGGTGGAAGTGAGGTTGGTGGAAGCTCTTTGTTTAGACAACATGTGCATTTGTTGGCCATGATTGGGATTGTTAGAGGATTTATGAATGGATGAATAAGGTGTTAGAAGAAGTGGTGGTAAAATGCGTGGAGGGATATTAGGATTTGGAAGAAGCGGGGGTAGATTGGATGGTGGAAGGTGTATGGTCACATGCTTTTGGGATGTATACGATAAGGGAGGTGGAATGACAATATATGTTTTGGGGATATGATAGGGTTTGCGATGGAAAGTGGTGGATTTAGAAGGCATGGAGGAAGTACCAACATCTTGAGATTGTTCACCTTGGGGTGTGTATCCCAGGCCATAAGAGGGTGGAGGAACATTGACATGGATGGGCTCCAAAATACCTTGTTCATGAAGGCCTAAGCCTTTACCTTGATAGTTCATATGTTGGAGTATGTGGTGGATAGTGGGATTATGTATAGGTGGAACACTAGACATAAGTTCCTTATTGGATGAAGAAGGTGAGATAGAAGATAATGGTTGATGGTGTTCTAAGGAGGAACACTCATGAATGAAGGTGGTAAGACCAAGGATATATGGTGGGGGATTTGCAGCATGGTCGATAATGGATGGAGGAGGATTATTATTGGTTTGATCTTCTATGCTTGCTTGGGAGGCAAGTGTCTCATCAAGAGAGGTCAAAGTTGTTGGATCATGGATAGGACTAGGTGGAAGATGGATAGGAATAATGGAGGTTTCTTGCATATGGATGGTTATGGGTTTATGGATAGATGGGGTAATAAGCTCAGGACCATGGAATACATAAAGTTGGCTAAGAGCATCATCATGGTTTACTTGATAATAGATAGGCTCTTGATCATAGATGGGATCTTGATCATAGATAGGATTAAGCGTGATGAGATCAATGTGCTCGTGCATAGGTTCTTCATCAATGATAATATCCTAATCATAGAAAAGATATAGGTTAAGGGGAGGTTGGATTTGGATCTCTTCTTCATGTATGGGATCAAGTTGCTTATGGATAGCTTCTTCATCAAAGATAGTATCTTGATCATAGAAAAGATAAAAGTTATGGATGGATTGGAATTAGATCTCTTGCTCATGTATACGACCAAGTTGCTCATGGGCAGCTTCTTCAGAGATAATATCTTGGTCATGGAAAAGATAAAGGTTATGAATGGGTTGGATGGGAGTGTTTTGATCCTGATTTAGATAAAGCGTTGATGTTTCCACATGTTCTAAAGTGTGCTCTTGACATAACTCTTGATGTGCTTGAATTGAAGTGGAGGTAGAGGACTCTTGGTCAACAACATGAAGGTACAATGGACCTTGACTTTGGTTCATGGTAGGAGGTTCTTCAATAAGTTCAAGGGGTTGCAGATTACATGATGAGGTTGTAGGATTTGACATGTTATTGGAGGGATCTTTGGTAAGGTCAAGGACTGGAATTTGGGGACATGATTGACTCTCTACTGGTAGTCTTTGGATCACATCATTTGTAGGTGTATGGGTAGATGAATGAGGTAATGGATGGAGGGATTTAGATTTTTCCCTAGCTTTACTTTTGCATAAATTTGGAAAACATCTTTCAAAAAAATCATCCGAGGATTTTTTGGTTATCGAATTAGAGGTTGGGGAACTTGATGTCGGTGTTGGTGTAGGACTGGTATGCTTTGGGATATGTGTTCTAGGATATGGTGAAGGAGGACTAGTGGATGGAGTGATATATGATTTCCAACTTGAGGTGGTGCTTGCCTTGTCAAGAGTATCATTAAGACAGGAAAAGGATGTACGATTTTGGGGCGAGGTGTAGCTAGTACTAGCCTGTTCAGCTTGTAAATTGTCATTTGCTGTTGCATGGCTTGGAGTTCTTAAACAATTGCTTCTAATTGGGTTATCATCTTCATAGAAACCAACACAAGACCGAAATGGGTACTCAGAAAGGATAAAAATTTTCTAGCAAAAGACTAGGAAATGCTAACTATCTTGGATGCGCAGCTACAAATGCACTGAAAGTCAATGTATATGCATAGCAAGTCGATGCAAATATGCAACTCTGGTAAATGATAAATGCACAGTAACAGATCTCAAATGTATAGGAAGTCACAATAAATGTGTAGCAAGTCAAAATGGATGTGTAGCTTCAGATGGTATATGCACAACTCTGGTTTTTTTGAATGTTTTTGCAATTTTTGGTACGTTTTCCAATGTTTTTGGTTTCTTGGCTGCAAGTTGGTCTTTTTGATCTAATTTTTTTCAATTATGGCAAGAAGACACATCAAATACAAAGAATATTTTCATGGTTTTTGATTTTTTGTAATTTTTAGACTCTTTTTGACAAAAAAGGAAGTACAAATCCTAGGCTAGCTGGGACAATATAAACTAAATTCTCACTATTTCTAGTCGAGGCATCTTCGGGAGCTGATAATCGCCCTTCCTTGCACTGGCTTATAGGGGTTTTTGGTTACTAAAAACAAAGGATGATTATTAAGTGCAACCGTTCGAGTGGTTATACATGCAACAGCGCTACTCTCTGTTATGGAGTCTCCCAACCTACAAGGGTTATGCCTTGGAGGGTTTTGGGGGAGGTTGGCTATTGGTATAACTTAACAACACTGATTGTTTGAATCTTTCCTTCCAAACACAATTTATTTATAGTGGCTTGGCAGAGGTTGGCTTTAGCTTGTTACCACTTAAGGTCGTTCGCACTTGGATGGAAGGATATCCAAGGGCAGGCCTCTCTAAGGGTTTAACACATGCGAAATGATATGTCTGGCATTTTGGTCACCCAAGATAGGGGAGAGCATAGGCCTAGTATCATTCCAAAAACATGAAAGACAGTGGTTCTTTTCACCTAGTTAAAATGAAAAAGACTAAATGAGTTAGCTACTTAGGCACACATGCAAGTTGTTAACTTTGAAAGCAAGATAGAAATGGTTCAATTTTATCCTCCTAGCATTGGGACTAAATTCAAGTTGTTGATGCAACAAGATCGAATTACAATCCTTCCTAGTTAGAGTTAAATGAGATTTGCATGAACATCCATTTACTTTCCTTTAGATCAAGAGATGAGTTAACAAATGCAGCTATATGAGTAAACCAACCCTTAACCTACAAGTAGATCAGGGAATATTCTTGTGAAAAGTGTAAGCGTTAGCAAAATCACATGGAAAAACTCAAAAATTATTTGTCAGAATTAGATGTGTAGCCACAAAAATCATATGCGCATAAACAGACAACAAATGCGTAGGATTACAAAAGCATTGAGAGAGAGGTCAAAAGCACAGAATCAAAGAGTATATGCGCAGAATCAGTAAATGTGTCGTATCAGAGTACATATGCACAGTTTCAGGAGGTAAATGCGATGAAAGATTGGATGCACCGAAACAAAGCTCAGATGGTGTTAGAATTGATTAGATGTGCAGAATCCTCTTGTGTACGGAAACCTAAGCACAAAAACTCAGTTTTTGGGTTAAATCAGGGCAAGGCCCCACGGTGGGCACAAAAAATGTTATGGGAAAATTGGGATGATTATCAATAATATCAAATAATCTAAATAACTTAATGGAAAGGGAAATAATTAAGATTTAAAACAACAAAGACTAAACCTTGCAAACCTTAATACTTCATAACTTCCATTGGTTGCCTATCTCAATCGATCTTGTGTATGAATATGGCCCTCAGAGAATGCACTTCCTTGCTTTTTCTTCAAGATTGTCAATGGAGAATGACTATGATAGTTTATTGCAGTGAAGATGAGCTTCACAACAATGGTAATGGTATGGTAACGAGTTGATCACAAGCAAATGGAATGACTTGGGTGCCAAAGGTGTGCTATAATTCCTGTAGAGTAATGATACTAAAAGCTTAGATGATAGAAATGGAGGAATAGGGTTGTACTTATAGTCTTGTGAGAGAGAAGATCAATGGTATAGAAAGAATGAGAAGATCAATGGTTGAGAACGATTGAGAGATGTGCACGAATAGAAAGAAGACATGTGTCACACAAAAAGCTATTTTGTTTGAGTTAACTGCTTTCTTTTATAAAGATAAGATTGATTTTATAAATTAGAATGCTTTTTTCTAATTTAAGAGTTATTGATAAAAATAAGGTTGATTGAGTCAGATAACTCAACTTGTGATTTGCTTTTGCATGATTTGAGAGATTAAATAATAAATTATTTAATTTTGTGTGCATGAAGAATAAGATTTATTTTTAGAAGATTTGAAAGATTTTTGAGGAATTAGAAGACAAGAAAGCAAATTAAATAAATAAATTTATTTAATTGTTTATGCAAGATAGAAGAATAAATAAAATATTTGATTATATTTTATTTTTAGAGATTGAGAGAATTTAAATAAATTTGCATGATTTATTTAAATTTGGAGGAATGAGTGATTTAATTAAATAATTAAGAATTATTTAATCGTGTGGAAGAATTAAATCAAATAAAAGATTTTATTTAATTTTGACTTTAGAAGAGGTAATTAAATATTTTGATATTTAATTAACTTAGAGGAATATGAATCGAATAAATAAATTTGTTTATTTATTTATTGATAGATGAATTAAACTTAAATAAATATTAAGAATATTTATTTAGACTGAGTTGCATCATTTTTAGGTGTATACAATTGGTGATAAAAGTAAGTTTGAAAGTCTAGAAAAGTATGATGGAGGATTGGTTAGGTTTTGGGATAATGCAACTGCTAAGATTTGTGGAAGAGGATCTATTTCTTTTGATGGTAAACATAACACAAATGATGTGCTATATGTGAAGGGTTTAAAGCATAATCTTTTAAGTGTTGGTGAGATGTGTGAAAAAGAGTATGATCTAAGTTTCAAGGATAATGGATGCAAAATCATGGAAAGATCCGGAACAGTCATTGTAACTAGTAAGAAGACCAAAGGTAATGTTTATCACTTGAGGGGAACTGATAATTGTTGCTTGCTAGCACTAGTAGAAATATGGAAAATAAATGACCAGGTGACTAAAACTTTTAGTCACGTGACCAAACTTTTAACCACATGACTAAAACTTTTTACAACATAGTTATAAATGACTAATTTGGTCATCGGTTGAAATGACTAAATTAATGACTAATTTAGTCATGGGGCAAAAAAACACAACTACAAATAAAATTGACTAAATAAAGTACTAAATAAATTCCTCTATTCTTTTTTCTTTCACTTTAGTTTTGGAGGGAATTAATGGAGGGATTGTGCATTTATGAATTTTGAACAAAAGTGAAACCTGTGAAGAAGCAAAGATTATGCATTTAGCATGAGAAGATTGATCATGTCCACTAAGCAAGGGTATGCAAAGTAGTCGAACATGAGAAGATTATTCATGGCCACCAAGAATAGGGTATGAGTAGTCAAACAGGAGAAGATTGTTCATGGTTGCCAATAATAGGGTATGAGTAGTCGAACATGAGAAGATTGTTCATGGCTGCAGTTCTTTGAGTTTGGAAATAGTTTTGAGATCATCATGTGAATGAAGAAAGGAGGGAATTTTGGGATTTCCATCTATAGATGGAAGATATCAAAGGAGCAGATAGATGATAGATAAAAAATAGTTTTATGAAGCAGAGGTAGGGTTTTCCACGTACCTCTATTCTTCTCTTAGCCTCCTCTAAAGTTTTGTATCTTTGAAAGCTTAGTGCTCTGTCATGAGTGACTATTCTATCTCTTTCAATGACTATATGAAGAGGTCACATGGTTTTTTATTGATAAAGTTCTACTTTTTCCATTCATGATTTATATTTAGAATACCTTGGCATGAAGGAATTTGATGGTCTTCAACCTGTGACTTAGACACTACCCCTGTGTGTGTGATTCAACCTTTGAAAGATGATTGTATTTTCAAAATGACTCACAAAATAGAGAATGAAAGCTTGTTGTTGAGAATGCAAGACTATTCCATGATTTGTTTCATTCCTTAAATCTGCTCTTCACTATCTTTACTGTCTCTTACTGCTATCTTGACAATAACCTTTGTCATGAAAACCTTGTTCTTTGCTTCATACATGAACTAATCTTTGTTGTCCTATCATGAACTTGCCCACAAATTCCTTAATACAAAGATATCATTGATGATGACTATCCTTTGTATGCAAAAATCTGTCACAGTCACATTCCCTTTGTCCATCTACTGCTATGACTATCATATAGCTTATTAGCTTGATTTTGATAAACTTGAAGATTCTATTCATAGAATTTTGACTATAAAAAATCCTCTCTGTTACTTTTGTTATTGATATATGACATAGTTTTCACATAATTCACATTTGGATGCAAAAAGACTATCAATATTCCACTATCTTTTCTCTGCTATTGTAGCCCACTTTGGTGACTGATTATGGCATCTCTTTGAATGGATAGTGATCTCATCTTTTCTTTTGTGGTGTTGTGCATTACTCTTTTTGATGACTGATTTCACTGCCAGTTTGATGACATGACTATCATCACTTTCAAAGGCACTTGTGTCACTATTTTAGCATCTATATAATGATTATCTTTGCCTAATAAAATATTCAAGGATCAGTTAACTAATTAGGTAAGGGTTTGTATTTTGACAAAAGTGTTTGGCTCCATGGATTTTGTATTTTCATCTTTTCAATGTTGCTATAGACTGTAATATCTGACCCCTCCTTTGCAATCAAAGGCATGACTGTATTCTCTATGTTGTTTTTCCTATTGTCATGATTGTCATTTGAAATGGTTGACATCTTGAGTCCTTTATTTGGTGACTTTGCATATGATTTTGGCAAGTGATTTGCTGCTATGAATACTTCATCACAATAGTTATTTAATTGGGGTTTTAAAGTGTAATCTTGATAAATTGTTTAGTATTTCTTCTAAATGTTATTTATCTATTGGTTTACATAGCTTGTCTATATTTTGAAGTTAGACAACTTGTAAAATGTATAATTTTTGGCATGGGAATGAAATTGAATTGTTGTTGATGTTTGTTATTCTCATGGACATGTATTGAAGCACTTACTCTATCTGATGCATGTACCTAAAAAATGTTTTAGGTGCATATAAATGTAGCAGCTACTTGCATGGGTGATAAAGCTTGTTTGGAGAGGACTTGGAGACTTTTGAAAAGGCAGGCAAGGAATTTGGAGTTCACTATCATGAATTTGAAGTTGGCGAGGCCCTCTATAGCAAAGTCAAATTTGGGGATGCACTCTGCAACAAATTTAAAGGTAACTCAAAACCCTCATTGCCAAAAGTGAATTGATATTTTCATGATATTTGGGGAAGCTACTTGTGGGTGCCCCCTAGGAGATATTTTCATGATTGAAGCAAACTCAAAAGAAAATGTTTTCTTCAGTATTTTTGAAGTTGATCCTTAACTAATCCTTGAACTCAAATAAAACCACACCTCTACTCTACATGATCTCCCTGCATGATGATTAGCCCAAACTGAAGGAAAGGTTATCCTAGCTTGACCATATGCATGATTGATGGTTACCTTTCAAGATTTTATATTTAGAGGCCTTCTAGGCGTAGGATAGCTTATTATACTAAATTAATACTAGAATGCACAATATTACAGATGGATCAGCGTCGAAGGTTGACTATGGATCAATATCATGCATATGATGAGAGAGTATCCAAAGAGAGGGAAATGGAAAAATATCCATGTCCATGTAATGACTGTCTTGGTGGAACAATGAGAAAAAGAAATGTGATTTATTGACATATGATAAGATATGGGCATAGTGGTATAAGCCCTTGGGCTTACAATTATTATGAAGAAATGATAGAATTGTAGACTGTGAGAGATGAAGAGGCAATAAACATAGATGAAGTGGCACTGAACATAGATGAAGAGGTAGAAATGTTAGGCGAAGGGTTTGAAGTTGAAAGAATGTTGAATGAGGGTCTAAATGATGATTGGGCCAAGTCAATGGAGGATCCTTTAAAGCCTGTGTATGCTAATTGTAAGTTAAGTCATTTGACAACAATCCTTCAAGTTCTTAACTTGTAAGTGGTGCATGGTTGGACAAATGAGAGTGTAGATCAGTTATTGGCATTATTAAGTTTGTTATTACTAGCTGACTCCACATTGCCAACAAAACGAAGTCAATGTAAAAAGCAGATTAGTAAGCTCGACTTGGGGTATGAAAATAGCCACGTATTATTTCACAAAAATGTTGCAAGTGAGAGTGAATGTCCAAAATGTCATGAAGCAAGGTATAGACAAGGGTTGAAATCAGCTATGGTTCCTAGAAAGGTTCTTCACCACTTTTTGATAATACCACGATTACTCCGAATGTATAGGTGCAGAGACATTACTGAACTTATGCAGTGGCATGCCCAAAATAAGAGCATTGATGGAAAACAACGACATGTGCCTGATTCGAAGATCTGGATGGAATTTGATAATAGATGGCCTAATTTTTCTCAAGATCCTCATAATATAAGGTTGGGTTTGGCTCTAGCTGGGGTGAACCCATTCTCAAATCAAAGTACTAAATGGTCAACTTGGCTAGTGTTTTTAATAAATTATAACTTGCCTACATGGTTAGTAACTAAACCATTTTTCTTAATGCTATCATTGATTATACCAGGAAAGAAAAGTGTGACTTCAGATACAATAGATGCCTATCTAGAGCCATTATATGATGAGCTAATGGAATTGTGGAAAGGAATTGAAGGAATTAAATCTTTAAGTGATGGTCATTCAATCAAATTCACTTTAAGAGCTTCCTTATTGGTTATGATTCATGATCTTCCTGCATATGGTACATTGTCTGGTCTCACTGTTCATGGATACCATGGTTGTCCTTCTTGCAACTTTAAGGATTTTGTGAGGCACTCAAGAAGTTTGTGTAAGTGTATTTATTGTGGACATCATGCTTACCTTAAAGTGGGTCATCCATATCGTCGACAAAAAATATGTTTCAATGGTCAAGAAGAGAATCGTGAAGCACCTTTGCTAATAATAGGGGATTACATTATTGAGAATGGACAAAAAGAAATGTCATTTATTGAAAATGGTGGGAGTGCTAGTGGTAGCTATGATCCATGTAATGAAACTAGTGTAAAACAATTGTGCATATTCTATAAGTTGCCATACTTTAAGGATATAGCCATTAGGCATACTGTTGACTTTATGCATACTGAGAAAAATATAGCCTATGCTATTATAGAAACTCTTTTTGGTGCTTTTGATACTATTTCATCACGTGAAGACTTTTGAGAACTAAAGATTCATCGAAATCTTTCGGTTGAAAAATATGATGATGCAAAATCTAGAAAACCCACTGCTCCTTATGTCTAGACAAAGGAACAATGTGCAAAATTCTTACAGTTGATGTCTCAGACTCACTTTCCCACTAGATATGTAAGTAGTACTACCAGAAGCCAAACTGACATTAATAGCTTAAGAGGCCTAAAGACCCATGACTATCATGTTATAATCAAAAATATTTTACCTATTGTGGTAAATATATCAGGTTTGGCAAAGGGGCCAAGATTGGCAATTATAAGGTTGGGCCTAATATTAAAGAGAATGAGTTCACATGTATTAGATCCTTCAAAATTTGATAGTTTGAGGGAGGAGGCTATTGAAGTCCTTTATCTATTGGAACAGGAATTTCTAGCAACAATCTTTAACATTTCTATGCATCTTTTGATACATCTAAAATATGAACTAGAGCATTGTGGTCTAGTAAGAACAAGATGGATGTGTCCTATAGAATGATATATGAAGGTTTTGAAAAAAAATGTTCATACTAGGGAAAAACCAGAAGGTAGCATGTCTAAGGGATATTCAATGCAAGAGGCCATTAGATTTTGCACAAAATATATGAAGCATTTTAAAAATGTCAATTGATGTGTATGGGATGATGATGAAGATGAGAGAGTTGCAGGTGAAGTATTAGAAGGTAATGGATGTTGCTTCAAGCTATCACATCAAGAAAGAAGTGTGATACATGCCTTTATTCTTCAAAACACATCTTCGTTCGATAAGTGGTACAGGTTAAAAAAATTTACACAATTATTTATTTACACATTTATATTATTAATCTTACTCAATTGCATTTACACATTTATATTATTAATCTTACTATTTGCACATTAATATTCTATGTAGAAAATATGAATAAGAGAATCAAAGTTGGATGCAACATCGACCTCAAAAGCGCAGACGTCATGATTTGGTTGGAGGTGATTCTTTTCCAAAATTTGAAGAATGGATTGCTAATGCAGTTAGTGATGCAAAAGAAGAAGGTCAAGATATAACAACGAAGGAAAGTGAGCTTTCACAACCTCCACATTTATGGGCTATGCATTTTAGTGGAATGTGGGCCTATGGTAGCCATTTAAGAGTGGAGGAAAAAGACAAAGGAAAGACAAATTGTGATTGTGTTGTAAGTGCTGAATTTCTTCACGAAACTGAGAAGAAATTCTATGCTGGATTCATCCAAGAAATTATTCAAGTGGATTTTGGTGAAAATAGTCCTATATTATTAAAATGTAAGTGGATCCGACCATCTGCAGTACATGTCGATGAGTATGGATTTGTATGGGCAAATATAGGATAATTTTTATCAGAGGGATGAGCCCTATGTTTTCCATTTTGAAATTAACCAATAATTTCTAATTGATGATGTAAGAAGCCCAAGATGGTCCTATGTCATTCAAACAAAGTCTCGTTTGAAATGAAAATTCATGGAAGCTGTTTGGTGCAGGAGCACCTACCTGACAGCTGGCCTCCATGAGGCAGTTGGTTAGTTTGAGTCTGGTTAATGTTTTCAAGAAGGTCTTATAAGACCAATGCATGTAATAAGGTCATGTTGACCATGCTTTATTATTTTTAGGTAGTTTGTTATGACAGCTGTTATGCTGTGTGTCCGGTTGGATCCTCCCAGCCGCTTGGAAGCTCCCAGCCGCTTAGAGTCAGGTCGGTAGTACTCGTAGGAGTTCCTATTTATGTAGTAGGATCGGTTGGTATTGCATATCATCGATCAGAGATCAGTATTGCATTGAGCAGAGGAGTTAGATTGCAGAGAGAGACTAAATATTGTATTTGCATCTTTTGAAATCAATAAAGAGATCCTGTTTTGTTCATTCTCTATTTGGATTCCTTTGTGTGATCGATTTGCTGTTTTGGTGGTTACATGGATTCACTGATCCATTCCACCGGTTGATTCGTCGAATCGGTGGAATGGCTGTGTATAGTAGTTTAGGATGTAGTTTGCATTTTCTGTTTGTTTGCATGCAGCTGTGCAGGGTCATCGTCTAGATGTGTTGAGAACCCTAGCATGGGTATGTGCTAGGTCGTGCTGGTAGTTAGAGTCTGGAAAGTTGTCCAGGAAGTAGATCGGGTCACCCCAGGAGGTTCGGCGGATCGAAATTCACTAAGGCTGGAAAGTTCATCACAACGGCATCATCAGGATATTTCTGTGTATATCCTGCAGTTACTTCGAGCGTCATCCGAGTAAGGGAGGTGAGCATGATGCAATCGTTTGCATAAGGTGAATGTGCATTAGGGTGATCATCATCAGGTGTTGCCGAGGAGAGCGTATCAGCATAAGGTAGAAGATCGGGTTGATAAAGTCATCATGGGCCGATAATGTTAAGTTTGGCTGACAGCAGGATATTGAAGAAACTGCATGTGACGTCATCATCATCAGGATATCGGGGCAGCAGGATATTGAAGGAGCTGCATGTGACGTCATCGTCATCAGGATAATCGTCATCAGGATATCGGGGTGACGTAAGCATCGAAGGAAAGGTGCGTGAAGAGAGTCATCGTCAGGATATATGGAAGGAACAGGATATTTTATATCCTGCTGATGAACATGATGTTGAACATCATGATGATGAAGATAGAGGTTGGCGGTGAGGTGAACAGTGAACGTCAGGAGGATGTTTGCGCTTGCCGAATGTGATGATGCTGCCGATAGTCGGATATGATGATACTGCTGACATGCGAAAGGGCGAAGGCTTGTCTGCAAGAGGATATCGGTCGGCAGAGTAAATATGATGATGCTGACAGTGTTAAGGGAAATATGATGATGATGATGAAGGGTGTTAGACATACATGCTGTATGTCAAGGTTTTAGTGTGGATGCCTCTGCATCATAGTGGTATCAGAGCTCAGCAAAAGGTCTGGGCTGTTGTGTGTTGATTCTGTCACCGAAAGGGTAGAGGTAGAGTTGATTCTGTCACTGAAAAGACAGAGGTAGAGAAGTGAGAGGTTGACAAAATGCCTCCGAAAGGTAATGGTACTGCAAGGGAATTGCAGGAGATAAAGGAAAAACATGCCAGGGAGATGAGGAAGATGAAGGAGCTTGCTGAAGCACTTCAAGCCAGGCTTGTAGCGCTAGAGAAGAACAAAAAGAGGGAAGTGGAAGATAGTGAGTCTGAAGAAGATGAAGATGTTGTTGAAGAGTATGAAGAGGTAGCTGAAGATCTAGATGCTGAAGACTAGAGATTTGCAAAACTGTTAAAGGCAGTGCAGAGTGATAAACCTAAGGTAAAGGTTGATGTTTCCAAGTATAATGGAAGTTTGAATGAAGATGAGTTACTGGATTGGATTGCTGCACTTGATAATCACTTTGAATGTGAAGATGTTGCTGAGGATCAGAAGGTAAAGATTGCAAAGACCAAGTTAGGAGGTCATGCTTTGGTATGGTGGGATTATGTACAATCCGACAGAAGGAAACAAGGGAAGTCAAAGATCACTTCATGGGATAAGATGGTAGCAAGGATAAAAGGTAAATTCTTGCCTAGGGATTATGAGATTCAGATGTTTAAGAAGCTACAATTTTTAAGGCAGAAGGAAATGGATGTGAAGGCATATACTGAGGAGTTTTATAAGTTGAGTATGAGATCTGGTCATCATGAGAATGAGGTAGAAAAGGTGGCTAGGTACTTGGCTGGTTTGAGATTGAACATACAGGATGAGTTAGTTTTAGCTAACCCTAAGAGTGTGGAGGATTGTTACCAAATGGCAATCAGGATTGAAGAAAAGATGAATAGGAGACAAGATAAGTCCATGAGAGGAAGAGGCAGCAATATGAGGGGAAGAGGAGCAGCCCCTACAACAAGGCAAACCAATGAGGGTCAAGAAGACACTGGTAAAGGACAGGGACAGTCTGATTTCAGAGGTGGATGGAAAGGTAATAAAGGCAGATTTGGAAGTGGTAGAGGTTCTACTACATTTTCAGGAAAGTGTTACACCTGTGGTGAGTTTGGTCATCCATTTTTCAAATGTCTAGAAAGCAAAGGTTCATCATCCAGAAATGATAGAACGAATGACAAGAGAGTACAACTTGTGCAAGAAGAGAAAGTAGAGCAAAGTGTACAAAGTTCAAACACTTATGAAGATAGAGTTCCTGAAATTATGGGTATCCTGAGGAGGGAGAAGCATTGATGCTAAGGAGAACTAGTTTGCAGACATCAAAGGATATGATGCAAAGAAGAGCTCTTTTCAAGACCACATGCAAGAGCAAAGGTAAAGTATGTAAGGTTGTCATTGATACTGGTTCAACAGACAACATGGTATCTCAGGCAATGGTGGATAAACTGCATTTGGAAAGGATTCCACATCAAAACCCTTACAAGGCATCTTGGGTGAGTGATAGTCAATCACTTTTTGTCTATGAACAGGCATATGTGGATTTTCAGATTGGAGCATATCAGGATAGAGTTTTGTGTGACATTTTGCCCATGGAATGTTGTCACCTACTATTGGGTAGGCCATGGCAATTTGATAGGAGGGTACTGTATGATGGGTATGCTAATACCTACACCATCAAGAAAGATGGGAAGACTATTATGTTGATGCCATTACAGGCAAATGCTGCAGTACAGAAGGCAGCCCAAATCATTTTAATGCGAAAGAAGGAATTTGTGCAGAAGCCTATAGGAGCAGGCATAAAGGCAGTTGAGGACACTGCAGGGAAGGGAGTTGTTAAAGACAACAGGTTGAAGAAGGTTTCAGTTGTGACTGACAGAGGTTAGCAGCAGGTTCAGAAACAGGTTTGCAAACAGCAACCAGTTGAGAGGAATGACAAGGATGTTGTCATAGTTGGGACTATTGTTTGTCCTATAAAGGTTGAAAGGAAGATAGGATTGAACATTACAGAAGTTCAAGAGGCAGTTCAGACAGAGGTTCTGGTCAGACAACCTGACAAAGACAAGGTATGTGAGAGAAGGGCCTACATTGACAGGCATGAGGGTTTACTTGCAAGAAAGCAAGTTACAGTTCAGAAGTCTTGGAGCAGCCAAGAGACAGCAGAGGATAAAGATGGAACAGGGCAGAACACTGCAAAGGCAAAGTGTAAAGGTGGAGGACTTCCACAACCAAACTCATGGGACATGAGTTCTTTTCTGTTGGGGGGTATGGTGCAGGAGCACCTACCTGACAGCTGGCCTCCATGAGGCAGTTGGTTAGTTTGAGTCTGGTTAATGTTTTCAAGAAGGTCTTATAAGACCAATGCATGTAATAAGGTCATGTTGACCATGCTTTACTATTTTTAGGTAGTTTGTTATGACAGCTGTTATGCTGTGTGTCCGGTTGGATCCTCCCAGCCGCTTGGAAGCTCCCAGCCGCTTGGAGTCAGGTCGGTAGTACTCGCAGGAGTTCCTATTTATGTAGTAGGATCGGTTGGTATTGCATATCATCGATCAGAGATTAGTATTGCATTGAGCAGAGGAGTTAGATTGCAGAGAGAGACTGAATATTGTATTTGCATCTTTTGAAATCAATAAAGAGATCCTGTTTTGTTCATTCTCTATTTGGATTCCTTTGTGTGATCAATTTGCTATTTTGGTGGTTACATGGATTCACTGATCCATTCCACCAGTTGATTCATCGAATCGGTGGAATGGCTGTGTATAGTAGTTTAGGATGTAGTTTGCATTTTCTGTTTGTTTGCATGCAGGTGTGCAGGGTCGTCGTCGAGATGTGTTGAGAACCCTAGCATGGGTATGTGCTAGGTCATGCTGGTAGTTAGAGTCTGGAAAGTTGTCCAGGAAGTAGATCGGGTCACCCCAGGAGGTTCGGCGGATCGAAATTCGCTAAGGATGGAAAGTTCGTCACAACGGCATCATCAGGATATTTTTGTGTATATCCTGCAGTTACTTCAGGCGTCATCTGAGTAAGGGAGGTGAGCATGATGCAATCGTTTGCATAAGGTGAATGTGCATTGGGGTGATCATCATCAGGTGTTGCCGAGGAGGAGCGTATCGGCATAAGGTAGAAGATCGGGTTGATAAAGTCATCGCGGGCCGATAATGTTAAGTTTGGCCGACAGCAGGATATTGAAGAAACTACATGTGACATCATCGTCATCAGGATAATCGTCATCAGGATATCGGGGCAGCAGGATATTGAAGGAGCTGCATGTGACGTCATCGTCATCAGGATAATCGTCATCAGGATATCAGGGTGACGTAAGCATCGAAGGAAAGGTGCGTGAAGAGAGTCGTCGTCAGGATATATGGAAGGAACAGGATATTTTATATCCTGCTGATGAACATGATGTTGAACATCATGATGATGAAGATAGAGGTTGGCGGTGAGGTGAACAATGAACGTCAGGAGGATGTTTGTGCTTGTCGAATGTGATGATGCTACCGATAGTCGGATATGATGATACTGCTGACATGCGAAAGGGCGAAGGCTTGTCTGCAGGAGGATATCGGTCGGTAGAGTAAATATGATGATACTGACAGTGTTAAGGGAAATATGATGATGATGATGAAGGGTGTTAGACATACATGCTGTATGTCAAGGTTTTAGTGTGGATGCCTCTGCATCACTGTTGATATAATGCTTGATGGGAAATATGTTAATTTACAAGAAATATTCAAAGTAGTGGATGAAGATGATCATGTAGTGTTTAGAGAAGATATTTTGATTACCAATGAAGAGATTGGGAGAGAGAATGTATTGCATGACACAGATGAGGATGAGGAAAAAAATCAAGCAAATGCAGACATGAGCGATCAGGATTCTGATCTTGCTGACAATGCAGATGATTAGTGAAGGCATCAAGAAAACAGTGAGCTTGTAAAATGTAGTAGAGAAGCAACAAGATAAGAAAGGGCATTAGTGTATAGGAATTTCTTCCACTTTGGGTTTTTCAGGGTAATCTGATTTGTTGAGCTCTACTTTTTGTTGTTTTTCTAGTTCTTGTCTTGTTACAGGTCACGCATTTAACTAGCTATATTTGTTCCAAAAGTAAATTACTCATTTTTAAAGCACATATTGACTATTTTTGTTTACTTACATTTGTGTGTTCATAATTTATGTAGAATTATAAAAGTAGAAATAATGAGGATTTTATAAGTAGAAATAATGAGGATTATATAAGTAGAAATAATGATGATTCACACTATTAGAAAGGCAATTAGTTTCTTCTCAAATAGAAGGATAAACAAATAGAGTTTCATTTGGGTTTCAATCTGTGTGCCACATTTACTTATTGAATTTTTGCTCCTCCATATAATGCATCTTATATGCTATCATCCTATGTCATGTCACTTGTCATAGACTATCTCCTCTAATTTCTAAGAATGCATCTTATATGCTCTGTGAATGTATTTCATATGGGGACTATCCTTATATATTGTATCATTCAAATGGAAGTGAAATCCTTATATACTATGACCGTATTTGTTTATATGCTCTAGTTGACTAAAAATAATGGCTTTGTTTATATTCCACTCTTGTTCTACTGATTCAAGATGCTGATTTATATATTATTGTTTATTTGGACTTCAGGAAATGAGGAAAAAGACTATGAGGCACAATTTAGATGATAGTGATCATGTTTCTAAAGTTCCACTAACAGATTATGAGCGCTTCCGTAAAGAACGTATGGCAAAGAATAGTGAATATTTATCACAGCTTGGTTTGACAAACATGCAAGTTGTACATCCACTAAGTAGTATATTATTTGTTTAATTGTGTTTATGAAATTTTATAGGCAAGAGGTTTATGTATATGAGACATAATATGATATTTTTTTGTTTTATAGGAAAGAAAAAGAGTGCAAAGAAAATGTAGAGAGAAAACAAAAGGAAAGTAAAGATACAGTGCTACCAACTTGTAGAAGCCAACACATTTGGGATTCAAGTATGAATGCAGTTGGTGAAAAGAATAGTTGTGATGATGTACAACCTGATATAACACATAGTGATGTGTAGATTGATATAGCACATGGTGATGTGCAACCTGATATGGCATATGGTGATGTGCAGCCTGATATAGCACATGGTAATGTGCAACGTTGTGATGATCTCTTAGCACAGAGTCTAAGAGAGATTATTGAAAACAGTGAGAAGAAAGGAATAATAAGTGAGTTGCAGATGATTTACTCAAGATTAAAGGATGTGTTTGAAGTCAAATCTACAGAGACTGGTACTGATCTACCTACTCATGAAACACATGATGTGGCCAAGGACGATGAAGTTCTGGTTAATGAAAGTCATGAAGAGAGATCACTTTCTTCTGATGTGCCTACTACAACTTTTTATGGAACTAGTGGATCAACCAAAAATATTGCTAGTGGTTTAATAGAAGATGTGCCTACTTTTGTCAAAAGAAAAAGATTGAGTCAAGATTTATATAGATCTATAGAGAGGAATGCAAAACAAAGAATATTAGAAGGCAAGAAGCCATTCTTGGTTGAGGTATCAAGAGATGGTGAGCCCATTGAGAAAAATGTTGTAAGGTGGGCCTTTGAGTTGGGTGTGAGATGTAGGGCCCATTTGGATATTTGCAAATCAAATTTTGTAGAGCAAGATCTATGAAGTGTGGAAAATGTTATACAAAAACTAGAAAATGCCTTTGAGACTACTGGTGGACAAATCTCTAGAAGATATTACAAGCAAAAGATGAGACTTCTAATGAACAATTATAGATACAATTGTCGAAAAACAATCTTGGAGGGAAAAGAGAGGTTAGAATCCCCTCTATCTCCCAAATAGTGGGAGGCATTGAAAGAAAATATGTGTTCTGAAGAATATTTGACAAAGAGTTATAAAGGAAAGAGGGCAAGAGATAATGTGGCAGCTGGATATACATTTGGTCGAGGCGGGTTGCAGGCCAAAATGGACAAACTTGGAGTAAGGGTATGGCTTTTTGGTTCAATTTACATTGGTTATTTATTTCAATTTTTTATTGAACTGACTATATGTTGATATTGACATTGTATTTTAGGTGGAAAATAGTAATAGAGAAGTAGGTGTGGAAGATATGCTCGATTATATGGTAGCACTAGATCCTAGTAAACCTAAAGGTAGTATGAAGTGGAAATCTAGTTTGTCAACAGAGATTTTAGAGCCATCTGTTAGATGCCCAGTAAGAGCCTCTGTAGATCATGTCAACTCAAATGAAGGGTACCAACATATAATGAGTTGCTTACACAGTCTCACTGAGAAATTGTCGTAGTTGGCTTCCTCCATTAAGCCTATAGTTTTTGCATGGAATGAGCATAATATTATGGATGTAGATGAGGTAAGAGACTCTATTACACTATCCTTTCATTTCATGTGCTTGTTATTGGGTAAACTTGTACCATGTTTTTGTTATACTTCCTTGTGATTGCATTTTTTGGATACTTCAATAATTATCATAGCTCTTGGATACTATAAACAAAGAATGAACCTACCCTCAATGTGCAATACTGCAATTCTAGCCATTATAACCTTAGCATTGATGCTTTACATAAATGCATTATCATGAATTCTCTCACTGTTCTACTTACAGAACCAAAATAAACATGCAATACTGCAATTTACTAGGTTCTACTTCAAACCATTTTGCTTGAGTATTCACTTCATTATTTTTGTCCTTGTCATGTTTATGACATGCTCCTATGCTACATTAGGACATTTAACTCTATCATTCTAGACAGTCACTTTGAGTATGTCTTAGTAAAGCTCTTAATCACTGATCCTAAAGTCAAGGCTATCATATCTACTTTGTTGCTGTCATTCCAAGGGTTCTTGGTCACTGTCTAATGGTTTTGATAGTGTCTTATCTCTTTTCTTTGTTTGGTGAAACCCTACTAGCTGTTGCATCTCTTTATCTTCTCCTATACCTTCCATGCTATGGACTGTCCTAAGATAGAGATATGGACTACCATCTTACAACTTTTACTATCTTCCTTATCATATGAAGGATTGGGACTTTGCCTTGTTGAAAATATTATGCTCATGATGATAAGAATTCTCCTATAAACTAGAATCTATTGCTTACAATAAAGGAAGAATCTCACAACATACCTTGACTTAGTCATTTATGAGTGGAAGAAAAATATTATTTTGAATAAAAAATTATAGTTTTTGCATTCTTTACTTGACTTATATTAATTTTTCCATGATGATTAAACCACATGTAGAGAAATTATATGAGAGCAGAACGAAAAGAAAAAGGCCCTGTCAATAGAGCTCTCTACAAAGATGCACAACTTGAGGACAATGATGATAGTGATTATGTTGAACGTCTTGATGAGAATCTACATGATATTCAGAGTAGTAGTAGTGGTGCTGGAATTGAGGTGAGTGCATTTTATTGTTTTTATGTCTTTCATGGTAGTCGTTGTTGTTTTAACACACACATGCAAGTAAGTACTATTCAAGTAAGTTGTTTTAATTCTATTTGAAGGAAAACCCAATAGTATGATTTGCTTTAAAGGATTTAACTCTAGAGAGAGACTAATTAATGTAAGTCACTTAAAGGGAATTACATCAACTTCTAATAGAAACCAATTAAAAGCATCCACACAATGACAACAAATGTGCCTTGATAAATCCATTGATTTGAATAACTGGCAATAGCCAATATGGAGACAATCAAACAACTTATGAACTTGAATATTAATAGAAAATCAAAACACCATACATATTCACAAAGTTAACCATCCTTTCCCATTATAATATAAAATTATCATAGAAGTGTAATGTCTTGAATCTGAAATATGATTGGATAGATAATATTGGAATATATAAATCTTCTTGCATAAAGATGATGATTACCTAGGCCTTGGTTTCCCTTATAAATATGAGAAGCAACAAGCTTTAGGCCTCTTGTAACTAAACATGTTTAATAAAGAGAAATTAATGGCATAAGCAAGTTGACCAAGATCTGAATCTGTTAATCATCATAGAGCACCTGTGACCTCAGGCCTGGCAAGGTACTCATCTCCATGTTGCAGTATCTGTTAACTATGTTGTGCCCCTATCTATTATCACAAAAAAGTGTCAAAATTTTGTCCTTGTTCTCCATGTTGATGCCAGCAAAACTACTCGTTTCTCCTTTTGCACCTGAACCTGTAGCTGCACATCAACCTTTCAAGTATGTTTGCTCCCATGTATCAAATGTAAGGTCACTGGACCATTTGAATTCCTAAATTTAGAGCAGATGTGTCTGATGGTCCTTCCATCTTTTATCCAACATAGCCTTAACATCAATTACAAATTATCCATATCCTGCATATAGGGCTATGACCCTATCCAAAATCACATTAAAGCTCAAAGTATCTATATCCTGCTTATTTTTCAAGGATTCCATAACCACAAACATTATTGTTCTGAATTCTACCTTCCAAGTATCAAGGCCTTTAACTTGTTTGTTTTCCTCTGTCAGAATAGGGGGGATAAATTGATGCTTGAAAGTAGAAAAAGATTCAAGTCTGGCCTACATCCTTTTGTCTTCACTGTTGGCATATTGATTCTCTTCAATGATCATAGCCACCATCTGCTCTGTGGGCTTCAATTTAGTAGGAGCATCAAGATTTCTTTGGAGTATCCTACAAAGCAGGCCTAAATTGTGCAAGCAAGGTTGCCATTTCTTGTACAGTGGCTCCAAAATAGAAAAGTTTGCTTGCAATTATTTAATGGCCTGAGATAACATGGAGTAGCAATCATGCACATCCCCAAGTTTATCCACAACCAGTTTTATCTTGTATTCTAGAATTTTCTCAAAGACTTCAAGGACCTTGATCCTTGTCTCATTTTTTGTTTCCTCATTTTGCTTCTTGAGGTCCTCAACTTCTTTTTCAAATTCTGTTCTCAAAGCATTAAACTCTTGCATTGTCACTGTGACATCACCAGTTGTTGGTGGTACAGAAGGTTGATATGGAACTATTGATAGACTCTGGGAAGAACCCACATCTTGCAGTTGCTTTTTCAATTGCCTATTTTCAATGAACAACCTATTCACTTCATCATTCATGTCTTGTTGTGTTTTCTCATAATCCTGTATGTTTTTTTCCAATTTTTTTACAACTGCATGGGTGAACATGGAAAAATGGACTATAAGAGCAGAGGCCTCAATTCCTAAAGTATCTCATAAGGTTTTCACCACAACAGATCCCCTCATTTCTTGATCAACATCTAGCAGCCTTGGTTTACTAGTGTTCTTCTATTTTGTCCATATTGCAAGAGTCTTTGTCTTTGGGTTGAAACCACATCCACTCATTCCCTCCTCATAATCAAATTTAGACACAAGATTAGGGTCATTTTGACTCCTAACTTGGTCAAGAAAGAATACCTTTTTCAATTCAAGACCTGGGATGATCAACATGTTACTCTTGAAGACCATTTGTCTTGCTTCCTCGGGAGTCACATTGATTTCATCAACTTTTAGTTCTTGGATTGTTTGGGTGGTTATTTGATCATACTAAGACTCATCAACACCCATCTTATTGATTTCCACCTTTTCATCAAATTCCTTCATCTTCATTTTTAACCAAAAATCTTGAAACTCTGGAGTCTTGATGAAATCATCATCTTGAATAAATCTCAATGATGCCACCATCCTTTCATCTTCCTATAGCTCTGGATCAATTTGGGTTTGTTCTTCCATCCTAGCCTCGAGCTTGTGTGCATCAGTTTCTTGATCAACCAATGGTTGATCAACTTCCTCTCCATCATGCAAATGTGTCAAAATATTGGCAACTTCATTAGTATCCCTCACACCCTCAGACATCTCATATGGGACCAGAAGAGACATGCCTTTAGTTCTCTACCTTTTATGTGGTGATGATTCAAGGATATGTGGATCTTGAACTGATATGACATCAGGGGTAGGCTCATGAATCTCAATTCCTGCAGTCCTCTTCACTAGAAGTTTGGTAGCCTTGGTAGGATGTACTTCAGATTTAGCATAAATACTTTCAAAATTTTCAATCATTGTATTAATCCTCATTAGAGGATCTTTCTCTTTAGAAAAAAAATCCTTCAAAAATTAGATTCTTTTCCTTTTTTTCATCTTCAATTTTCTTGAGGATCTCCCATTTCGTCTTCCTGTCATACACTTCAATAAAAGTAACCAGGTTCCTTATCACATCCTCATCATAAAACAATTTATGGGAGATGCCCATCTTAGTCAAGATCACTTGTCTCACCAAGTTCATATGACCTTCAGGGTCACAAACTCTTTCAACACCAGATTCCAAAGAGTACTTGGCCTTCAAATAGGCCTGCAGCTCCTCAAGAGTGTTCGAACCAATTGACCAATCTCCAAAGATAGTGATATCAGGCAAAAAGGTGCCTTTCTTCACCTTTTTCATCAATTTCTTTTCCCTCCACATCATTTGCCACATGAATTCCAAGAATGCGATTCTATTAGAAACAAACTTTGGCAATTTGTGAGGTGGTTGGGGGCAATCATATACCCTGATTATTGTGTACTCTGCTAGGAAGAACCAATCAACATAATTGAAAGTATGACCTCGCTCTGGTTTATGTGCAAGAGGTCTCAGAATTACACTCATTTCTGGTGACAATCTAGGGATCCCAATACCAAAAGAATTCATTATTCTGATAGAAAATTCATTATGAAATACATTATAGTTACCAGTCTGGCAATGGGAATCCCACATGTAACACCAACATTGAGTAGCATTCTTTGCCTTGTCCTATCAATCATGTTGATGTCCATTTTACTTGACCATTTACTCCTATTTTGATATAGGATCAAATGGCAAACCAAAGAATAAAACTTGAAGTTCATGGGTTTCTTATCTTCCTTCACACTGATGAATCCATCATGTATTTTCTTTTCAAGCTATGAGGAAAAACCATACTCAATGTTCACCTCTGAATTTTGTATCTTCATATCCATCATCATCAAACTAACTAGCATCCTCTGATCAGCATCAATTCCTAGTACTTGGCACAATGCATAATAGGTCCATTTGAAATAGACTAAAAAATCTTCCACAAGGAATGGTTCAACTACATTGGAAGGAATATCAACCATCCTGTTGTTTGTACCTCTTCTCATAAATATTGGCAGCTCATCACTTCTAAGTGTTCTTCTCAAACTTTTGTATTCTTGTTCAATCTTTTGTAGGTAAATTTTAGTGAGAGCTTGTTTGTTCAACATAAAACATTCAATTATAGCATTTCTATCAATTCTCAATAGACAAGATCCGTTTGACAACCTTACTATTTTAATAGTTGGGTGGTAGTGCAGTACCAGAGTATGAATCAGTTACACATCCACGAATACATTTGAAACAATTAGCTTGGCCAAATCTAGCTTCCATGGATTGCCCACCAGTCCCTGGCCATCCTTCTTCTGATAGAAGTACCAAAATAGTTTCTAGCTTGTTGGCTAACAGATTTGTCCTGGTCTAAAATTATTTTATTCTGACTCTATACCCCTTTTCTTTCAAGAACAAATGAGTTAAACAACAAATGGGTGAACTATCAGGAATAGTTCCCCTCTGAATTAAGGTACAACTCCCTTTAAGATCTTCAATGAATTCAAATTATTCTAAATATTCAGATACACTTTTAACTAGAAAGTGCTTAAAGTCAAACTAACATCCATTCATCATCATGCTATGAATGCGATATCCTTTTCTATAAAATCAATTGGTAATAGAATACACAGATTCCATTTTCAATAATAATCAGATATATGAACATGTATATTGTTGAACCAATAAATGATAAAACACATATAATGAGTTATCTGATGAAAGAATAATTACCATATGAAAGAAGATTTCGCATAGAAAACCCGATTTCAAATACTCAAACACACAAATCTAAGTATGCAGTAATTATTTCTCCTTTTCATTCACAGATGAAAAATGTTTCAGACAAACATCACATATATTGAAAAATAGCAAAGATTCAGCTCCAAAATTTTGGTATCTTCTCCTAGACTTTCTATCTCTCAGTTTTTAACAACTAAAAACATATATATGGTTACCCTAATTAACCGTTCCTTTAAACCTAGAGTTAAAACCAACTCTGACCGATACGGGATTTAGTTTCTTACAAACTCATTGAAAGACAAAGTTCTTGAAAATAATTTCAACTAAATAACTGAATAAAGAAACTATGCAAGCAAGATTGTAATTGGGATGATGGATTAGAATCTCTAGATTTGCTATGCTCGATTGAGGAGATACGTTGAGCCTTCCACTCCTGAAATGCGGTAACAAATTCCTAGATTTTTGAGAAATTGGGGATGCCAATGTGTTTAACCCTTGCTTTCCAAACATCCTTCTCTCTCCAAATTTTTGCCACTTTCCCTGCATGCTCCGGGAGTGCATCAACACAGAGGTGAAGAAGTGATTCCACCTTTGAAATCCCAGAGAAATCTTTAGTTAATAAGTTGTCATTTTCTTTAACGAAATTGATTTTTTCCCTGAAAGATTGAATCACAGTATCTATGTCCTTTTCTGGCTCCCCGTCATCCTTTATATATTTCACATCAATACATTGTAAATCATGCTGTAAGGATTGAGTGAACTTAGTTATTTATTTGATCATTTTTGTAAGTTCAATCCGTCCTTGTCTGGATACTGAATTCCTCCATTCGATATTTTTCTTGCTTACATACAATATATCATCATTTAGACTTGTCAAATTCTTCTCTGATAAAAACTTTGCTATCCCATATTTCTGAACTTCATCAATCTAGTTTATCACATTCATCCATTTTCCTTCCTCTTTTACCCATGAAACATTTTGTATCTTCAAGTCTTCGACAGTAGCCATAGTCTCATCATATATATTTTTCAATTCATTAATGTACTCTGTACCCTTTTGGATAATGCCTTCCAACCAATCATCAAACACTTTGGTCACCATTTTGTTCCTGTGTATGTGCTCTAGCATTTTCTAATTGACTGGAGACTTAGGGTCAAAAGACAGGGGTAGTTGGGAAATAGGTTGCAGATTTGGATTATGAATGGCATCGATATACTCTTGCATTCATTGTAAGGTTTGCTTCAACTCCCTCTTATCTTTCTGATCTTTCTAGGTATGGCTGACTATCCTTTTGGTAGATGCTTCAAGATGATGGACATCGGTGGCACGTGAGGCAATCCCAAGATCTATTTTTTCTATTGTGAAATCTTGAACTGTAGGATCTTGAACTTCTTCGTCAGTTGTCGGCCAGACTATTTCTGCACTCCAGTCCCCTGTGTTAGGATCAATGTCTACCCTGGTTGTTGTTTTCAGTTTCATGGATTTAGGAGTCTTTCCTAAACATTTGCTAACCATGTCCTCCAATGGTAATAAAAATGGAATTATTTTTCTTTTATCACTGATTGAACTTTCCAACCATTTGGGTGCAAGGACCAGAATTTCTTTACCAGGATCTGATTGTTCAGAAGGCACATTTGATATCATCATCAGATTAGTAGAATCTGAAGCAACCTCTGCTTGCTAATTTGTATTAATCTCCTCTGCCATTGGTGAATCAAACTCTTTATCACCTGTTGCTTCTCCCGAATCTTCTTCAGAATTCAATTCCATGACTATTCTGTCAGAAATCTGCTTCTTCTTCCTACTTTTAGTCCTTGATCTAGTGGCAAGAGGAGGTAGAATGGTTGTAAGGGCTTTCTTGGATTCTTTGATGACAGGACCCTTTCCAGTTTTTGGCTTGGGAGTACCTGCATCATAGATAGCAATAAGCTGATTAGAAGAGCTTATTGGAGATGTTGATTCAACCATTGGTACACATTGCTGGGAACCTTTATTTTGAACTTCCTCCAGTTTATGTTCCCTCAACCATTTCTCAGTTCTCCTTATTACCAAGAGGGTTCTAACCTCAATCCGATCTTCTTCATCTTTATCCCAATCAATTTCTAGAATAGGTAATTGTTTTATCTATTCAAATTGAGGATCAATCACTTGTTCCTCATTATCAACTATTCCAAAAATATTCATATTTAAATTGAGGGTAACTATTTGCCCTAGGGAGAACCTACACCAAAGCCTCCTTCTGACTTCAAATTCATCTAAACAATCCTCCCAAAAATCCTCTATCTGAGGAATGTGTGAAAATCCTGTTCCAAAATCCAAACTATCCCTAGCAAATCCTTTGCTGTCAAACTGAGATCTGGCAGTATAGTACTAAAAATTGAACTTTTTCAAATCTACTTCTAAATTCAAAGCATCAGAAATTGACTGGCATGAATAGTGTCCAAGTTCAATGGGAAAAGATATACCAAATTCCTTCTTCATTGAGAACTTCTTATCTACATGGGCTAGCTATCTACAAACTTCTATCAATACAAAGCAATCAAAAACATACCTGGGCAGCTTCACGGGTTTGCAATCAAAACCACCAACTCTGATATAAGAAAATTTGGGAAATTGAATAAAGAAACTGCCATAAATACTAATCAGCTGCATAGCTTCATCAGACATTCTCTTATTAATGTTGTCTGCCAATTCATGAGTCATTCTTACAGTAAAAACATCATTAACCCTCCTATAATTCTCATAATAGTTTTGCATCTGTAATTGTGAATAATAATAAAAAAATTTACTGCCTTCAACCAAGAGTGCATGAGGTATCCCTACCCATTGTCTTGTAGATGCCAGGCAATAGAAGAGATATGAAGACATATAAAAATCCTTATTCCTCAAATAACTACTCAAACCTAGATGCAAACATTTGGCTATGATTTCTCCCCAGTCCAAATACTATTCTCCTTGGAGAATCAACTAAATGAAGAAATACATCTAGTCTTCCCAATAATATGCCTGGGAGTTACCCTTTATCTTGTGTAGCAACACCACAATATCTTTTACTTCTGGAATCATGTGATCTCTTGTTAGTGGTCTGGGTAGTCTTGAACCCCCTTTTGGAATTTCAGTAGCCAATTTCTTGCAATTACGCTCCTATAGTTTGCTTTCTTTAATGAGAAATGGCCATAAGAAGAAGTAATATTAAGATCAAAATATGGTTCCTTGGGTGGATTTTTTATTACCGCCATTAGGGTTTGTCTATTGATAGGTAGCAGCACATTGTCATCTGCAGTTCTGATACACCTATTTTGGGGGTCGTACCTGCTCATGTATTCTAGAACTAATCCAAGACATTGTATTGCCATGGGAAAAGCCGCAGCTTCAACCAAACCACTTTCCACAATTTTCTCCATCATAGGGGTTGGCCTAGGATTTTTAACCCTCTCCCTTAAATCCTCTAAATTATATTGAACTAGAGAGGTATCCCCGAATTCAGGAAGAGAACAAATGAGACCAGGACCGTGTTGTAACCAAGACAAGCAGATTTCATGGCTACAGATTGGGGGATATAATGAAAAATGCTTTGAACTTCTTAAATAATGCCAGAAACTCAGAATGATTCTTCTTTCCAACAAAGTAATGGAATCAACTTATAGGAAAAGTTGAACTCACCTTCAATGGATCAGAAATTACTATCAAACTGGGCAACAAAATCTTATACCTCCTGCGCTATTCTCCTTTTGCATCACCCTGTGTGTTTATTTACTAAAACTGGTTCGTTCTTTCTTAACAAAGGCATTAAACCAGGTCAAATAATAATTATTAGCTGAAATAATACATGCTGAAAATGCATGATAAGACATGAACTCTGACAGATGCATTAATTGCAAGCACTTCTCACACATGCCCTTGATGTGTAATTATTATCCATAACCTTTCGAACATTAGAACTTTCCGCTTCATGATAAGTTTCAGATATATTTCCCTCTAAATCTCCCGCTAAATTTTGACTTAAAGAAAGCTTTGGGAAGAAATGAGACTATAGTCATAGAACTTTGAAACTGTGAACCTTTGAACCTTTGAACTCTGAAACTTGAAGGTTCAAAGATACAAGATGAGTTACACAGACCGACCAACAGTCAAATGACCTTTCAAGAAGCATTGAATTTTGAACCATTGAACCGTTGAACTGTTGAACTCCCAAAATGAGGTTCAAAGAAAAGGTTCAAAGATACAAATTGAGTTACACAAAAGGGACAAGCAGTTCACTTTTGAGAAACATTGAACTTTAAACTCTCAAACCACTGAACCCTTGAACCATTGAACTCCACTATGAGGTTCAACTGGAAGGTTCAAAGACACATCGAATTACACAAAGGGACTAAGTGTACATGACTCCTTACAAAACATTGAGTATTGAACCCTTGAACTGTTGGACTCTTGAACTGTGGAGAGGGTTCAAGTTCAAAGGTTCAACTCTCCATTAATTTCACATACAAAAGGCGATAGGCAGATGAACTTTAAAAACAAAAAGCTAACTTAGGAAACAAACATATGATCAATAAGGTAAGATAATAGGTCAAATTTTGTTTAGGAAAGGTTCACAAAAAAATGAATAAGGGTATATTAAAGGTAACATTGGCTCTGACTGGGGACTGTATTTTATGACAAAATGCAAAGAACTCAAAAACTCTGGTTACACACAAACTGAAACACAGTTACCGAAGGAAAAGAAACAAGGCAAACCAAAACCAGAAAAGGAAAACAACAGCACACGACAACAAAGGAAATACTATGTACAAAACAGGGGACACCTATTTTACAGTCGATACAATTTAAGATCCTGTTCATTATAGGATAGGGGTAAAACAACTCCATCTAGATATTCCAATTTGAAAGAATTAGGACCTAGTACCTGATGAATTTTGAAAGGTCCTTTCAAGAGTGAATCAAATTTGCCATGTGCTCCTTTAGGTTCTCTCCTCCTATCCCACAGTAGCACTTCGTCTCCCTCCATGAATTTTCTGGGCCTTGTTTTTCAATCAAAAATCTTCTTGACCTTGGCTTGGTGAGCAGTAATCTAGTCAACCAACTCATTCCATTCCTCTTCAATCTTAGTTAAATACATAACTCTTTTCTCTAAGGAATCTTGAAAGTATTGATCTTCAATTACATTTTGTAATTTGGCTGCAGATAATTCCAGAGGTAATGATAACTGAGCTCCTATTCCATAAACCAGCTCAAAAGGTGCCATTCCTATTGCCCTTTTTGGGGTTATCCTGTCAGCCCAGAGTGCTTCATAAAATCTTTTATGCCAATCCTTGGGATTCTCACTCACCAATTTCCTCATGATGGTTATCAGATTTTTATTATTGGACTCAGCTTGTCTGTTCCCTTAAGGGTAGTAATCTGATGAGTGAGAGAGAGATATACTATGCTCATAGCAAAAAGAAGTAAGTTCAGTTGAGGAAAAACTGGTGGCGTTATCTGCTACAAGTTTCTGTGCACCAGTATATTTTCTTTGAGAAAATTACGTACCACTTTTGAAGTGGTTCTCTTCACAAGGACTGCTTCGACCCATTTTGTAAAATAGTCTATTGCTGTTAAAATGTGTGTATGTCTGACACTTGAAGGAGGTGAAAGAGGCCCAATAAAGTCCAAACCCCATTGTTTGAAAGGTTCTTCTATAACAATAGGCCTCAGAGGCAATGCTGCAAGTTGTGGCCTTCCTGAAAATATTTTGCATTTTTCACAGTTAGCCACCCATCTGTATGCATCCTTAAACATACCCAACGAATAATAAAAATTTCTAAGGAATTTGAAGGCTGTGACTAAAGAGGAGAAGTGTCCACTACAGGCTTCATTATGAAAAACTTCCAGAAGCTTGTGTTATTGTTCCTTATCTACACATCTCAAAAAGGTTCCATCTAGTCCCTTTTTGTATAAGACATCACCCCAAATGACATATTTTGCTTCTTTTAACTTCAGATTCCTTTTCTCCTTTAGGGATAAGTGACTGGGACAGTGTCCATAAGTAAGATAGTGTGCCACATTTAGGAACCATGGATCTTGTAAACTTACCAACAGGACAGTGGGAAGTTCTTCTTCTTCTTCTTCCTTACTCTCAGCAATCAATTTGCATAGACCTTGACCTCTAACCAATTTGGTTGGCCTAACCTCCAAGTCATATTCTTGAATTTTAGCAACCCATGTTGCTCTATTGTTCATCCCAACATCTTGTTGATTGAGAATGCTTTTTACAGCTGAACTAGGCACAAATACAACTGAATGAGAGTGCAGAATGTAATATCTAAATTGTTTGATAGCCTTTACCACAATGAAAGCTTGCTTCTTAGTTAAAGAATATTTAAGTTCATGCTTCTTAAGAGGAACACTCATAAAGGCTATTGGGGCTTCTACATTCAATTCATTCTTCTGCAGTAAGATACTAGACATGGTATGTTCTGAAGCATAACAATAAATAATAAAATCTTTGAAAATCAGGGTTTACCAAAGTAGGTGTTTGTGCAATCGCCTCTTTAATATCTTCAAATGCTTTCTTAGCAGCATCGTTCCATTTGAATGCCTATTTTTCACTCATCATCCCCACAATATGCTTCATAA
Organism: Cunninghamia lanceolata; assembly: GCA_027924645.1. Taxonomy (NCBI): domain Eukaryota; kingdom Viridiplantae; phylum Streptophyta; class Pinopsida; order Cupressales; family Cupressaceae; genus Cunninghamia; species Cunninghamia lanceolata. The sequence goes on along the minus strand of BSBN01000241.1, from coordinate 10,306,972 downwards.
TCTTAGCAAAATCAGGAATGAACCTTCTGAGGAAATTAATCTGGCCAAAGAAAGACTTAACTCCAGTCCTATTAGATGGAAGACTTAGTTGTTGAATTTCTCTAACCCTCTCTGGATCAATCTTGATTCCATCTTTTGAAACTAAATGTCCCAACAACTTACCCTTTGCCACACAGAAAACTAACTTCTTAGGATTAAGAGATATCCCATGACTTCGACACCTTTGTGAAATAATCTCTAGATCTTGTAGTTAGGGTAAAATTGCAAATCAGGGCAAATGAATAAACAACAATGATAAAAACCCTAGCAATGCACAATGAAGCACAAGACAACATGAAAATCAAAATAACAAATGTAAATACAAACCGATCTCCATGCTATACTTGATTTATCTCCATTGCTCTTCTCCACCTCGCATGAGCATGCAAGATTTTGAAGGATTATTGTTGGAGGAATGTTGGGTGCTCACTTCTGCAGCATAACATTAAGATGAAGATGATAGAATGAATGATAGATGAAGGATGCAAAGGCTCTAATGATATTTCAACAGCATGATGTTACTTGAAGCTCCATGCATTCTAATGGCTTATGAGGGGGTTGATTTATAGGAAAGGCTTAGTTCAAATGGATGGTTGAGATTAAAAGGCTAAATGATTGATGTGGACGGCTAGGATTGATTCGGTTATCCCACTCTTCAAGGGAGTTGTAGTCATTTGACAAGTGTCAAGGAGAATAGGGCTCATGTGTACTTGTGTACATAAAAGTACTACATGTGAAAGATATTAAATAAAGTATGTAGTACCACTTATCTTTTTAAATGAAAGAGGCACACATGTCGGCTAAATGATAAGATAAATTAATTAAATAAATAAAATTTATTTAATTAATTGGAAAGTCAGCTTATAATAAAATGTGAGAACTTAATTCAAATAAAATATTTGAATTAGTTGGGATAGGATATGATTGGGAAATTAATTAAATAAATAAAATTTATTTAATTAATTGGAAAGTGGGATTATGAATGTGAAATTAATTAAATAAATAAAATTTATTTAATTAATTGGCTAAGTGGGATTAGGATATGATTGGGATATTAATTAAATAAATAAAATTTATTTAATTAATTGGCTAATGGAATAAGTGGGGTTAAGAGTGGGATTTAGGACAAAATGCTACATGATGTCTAAGTGATGTTTTTATCAAGGTGTTGCAAGACATGGACAAATTTGGGACAAATTTGGGTGTCTACATTTTGCCCCTCTTTGAGATGATGTTCGAGATGATAAACTTTATGTTGAATAACATCATTTCAAAGAAGCTAAGGTATGGATAATCAATAGGGATGATGATGGGAAGATAGAATGAGGATGGAAAGAATAAGATGATGATGGAACGATAGGATGATGATGCCCCCTCGAGAGGATAGGCGGGTTGGACAAACACGGGTAGGCTCTCGAAAAGAAATGGCTTGGCTAAGAAAAATAGATAAGAGAATGGATAGAAGAAATGATGATGCGTTATGTTGCAATGGAAAGTGAGCAACCATGATGTTTGATATAGCACTAGATGTTATGCACCAAGGTAGAAGGACCAGGGTGATGATGTGTCTCATGCCCCAGCGTAATACAACCTTGTCTGGATACAAGATATGAATATTAGCTGGATTGATACTGATATGATATAAACGAAAGGTAAAATGATAACACACACAAGCAAGCAAGCATGCACAAATGATTCAAAAACAAACAAGGTATTGCCCCTGTCAAGCTGTAAACCAATGATTGATTGCTGATTGTTGATGATAGTTGAGAGTGTTGTCATGGCGGGGAAAGCTATATCCCTAGATCAACACAAGGTTGTTTGCTAAATTGGTTGGCTAATTGGCTGATTGATTTGGCTTACAACAAGGCTAGGATTAAGACCATTGATTGCGATTGGATAACTTGGCTTGATTGATTAACTTGATTGGTATGGATTAAGGATGGCTTGCATTTGGATCTTTGTTTGGAATGGTTGGAAGATGATGAAATGCTAATTAGATTGATTTGATGAAGGATGGATGATTTGTGGTAAATTGATCTGCTTTTGATTTGCTGAAGTGATTGGATTTGTTTTGATGGCTAGCTTGATGTGCTTTGGTGTTGATGTTGATGATTGATAGGATTTGTTTTTATGGTTGGCTTGATGTGCTTTAGTTGTGATGTTTGCTATTGCTGGCTTGATTGTTTTGATGATTGGATTATTTTGAATGATGATAGTGATGGTGTGATTATTAGAGTATCTACTCAATCTAAGCATAAGCAAGCGTTCTTAGTGTGCTCAAAGGATGTAAAATAAACAAGGTATTTCCCTTGTCAAGTCATAAACCAATGATTGATTGTTTGATTGATGATGATAGATAGTGTTGTCATTGCGGGGAAAGCTATATCCCTAGATCAACACAAGGATGTGGGAACGCTATATCCCATTGATAATGATTGATGATGAGTGATTTGGCTCATGACAAGATTAGGATAAAAAACTTGTTGATTTGATTGGATAATGTTCCTTGATTGATTAGCTTGCTTGATACGGATTAATGTGACATGGATTTAAGATCATTGCTTAAATTGATTTGATTGATATGATTGGAAGAAGTGATCGAGTGAAATGGATGAATGAATGTTATTGATAAGAAGAATTGATGATGATGATGATTTGATTTTGATTGAATGTTGATGGAATGGATTGTTTTGGATGCTGATTGATTGGTTTTATTGCTTGGATTTTTTTGTTGGATAGTTGATTTTTTGAATTTTTGAGAATATTTGATTTGTTTGGATTTTTGAGATATTTTGTTTTTTTGTGTGTTTTTGGGATGTTTTGATTTTTTTGTTTTTTTGAATGTTTTTGGGATGTCAATGGATTTACAATGTGGGTAGCCTTTGTGCTTGATATCAATGACAAGGGAGAAAACCAAGTCTAGGTGCAAAGATGTAGGAGGATGGATAAAAGGATGGATAAAAGGATGAGCTCATAGTAAATGTGGCAGTAAGATCATGAGAGTTGGATGGGATGGATAAGAGGATAGGCCATATAAGGGATGGATGCATGCCTCATGATAAACATATAGGTAGGTTATAGTGGAAAGCTCACAATAAACAGATGGGGATAAGCTATAATATGGAAAGCTCATGATAAGGGTATGCCATAGTGGATGGATCATAAGGGAGCTAGGATGTGATCTTCAAAGGCTATGTTGCATAGGAAGAATAACTTGCCCCCATTCAAGGTGGTAATGCTTAAGATTTTGTATGATAAAATTCATGACCAAGGGATGACATGATGGATTGGTTTAAATGGGATGGATAAATTGTCAATGGATAGGACTTGGTTTGGAAAGAAGGTATGTCAAGAGATATCTAAACATGTTTCAACATTTTTCCCCTATGTCTTCATCAAGATCAAAAGGCAGGAAGGATGGATAAATGGGTCCAATGGATAGGTGTATGGGTGTAATGGCTAAGGATGGTAGGATGAAAAATGATATAATGGGATAGATAGTTTGGAAATGGATAGGTTGGATGAGACAATGTGCCCCTAAGTGTAAGTGACATGGAAGATCAACCTACTCATGATGCCTGTTTGCCAGGTTTTCATCATGGTACTTATCCAAGGCGCCTGTTTACCAAGTTTTCACCGTTGGACGAAAGGATTTCTCTTTACTATTTTGACTTTTTTTTTCCTTTTTTTTTTGGCTTTTAGATGGGTTGACAATTACACATGGCGCCTGTTTGCGAGGTTTTCACCATGGTAATGGATAGGAGGGACTCAAGTGGCTAGTGCTATGAAAGGTGATAGTGTCCCAATAGAGAGGGATGTTGTCGCATGGACCATGTCATTATGCTCATAGATGTTGGTAAAGGGATTGCGTGGATGAGAGATGGATTAGATAGATAGTGGATGATGAAATGGATTATGAAAGGTTCATGCAAGGATAGATAGATGGGGATAGTGGACTATGATGTGGATTATATTGTCTTATGGAATGAAGATGGATTAAAAGTTTATGCCAAAGCATGGACCATAGAAAGGTGATTGGGGAGATATGTAGGAATGGATGGAAGATGGGGAGATGTAGTTATGTGGAGGTGCTGTGGAGTGGAAGGGAACCATGACCAATGGCTGCACACACCATGATAAACATTGAAGCTTTTGATGAGATGGTGGTGTAGGAAGCAATGGAGATATTTTCTTAGGAGATGGTTGATGAAGTGATTTAGGAACCCACATAGATTTAGTATTTTTAGTGTTTTTGTTTTGCTTGTGGGATTTTTGAAGGGAATGGAAGTTTTGGATGGAAGTAGGCCGTTGGATGGATATAGGGGGTTGGGATTCTTGAGATGTGGATGAGGATGCCTCATCTGCTTTTCTAGCTATTTGCTTAGGAACCCAAACCATTTTGCTTTTGGGCTTTGCATTTGGAGGTAAGGGTTTAGATGGCTGCTTAGATGAACGTTGCCTTGAGTTTGATTCTATATGTCCTAAGGTATGAAGACCTTTAGGATTTTTAGCTTTATAGGTAGAGGCATCAAAATTTTTATTTTTGAATCCCATGGGGTGGGTGGAGTGGATGGAATGATTGGAAGCTTTATGCTTAAACGATATGTGCTTTTGTTGGTCATGATTAGGGATGTAAGGATACTTATGAATGATAGGTATGTTAGGTGTTGGAAGTAATGGTGGCAAGGTGGATGGAGGGATATTTGGAGTAGGTAAAAGTGGAGGCAAAGTGGATGGCGGAAGGTGTACGGTCACATGCTTTTGACATTTATAGGATGATTGAGGTAGAATGGCTACATACGTTTTGGGAACATGATGTGATTTGTGATGGAAAGAGGACTTAGGATGGATGGAGGAATTACCAACATCTTTAGCTTGTTTACCTTGGGGTGTGTATCCAAGGCCATATGAGCATGGAGGAACTTTGACATGGTTTGGCTCCAAAATAACTTGTTTGTGAAGGCCTAGGCCTTTACCTTGGTAGTTCATGTTTTGAAGTATGCGATTGACTATAGGACTAGATGTGTTTTGGGAACTAGACTTGAGTTCTTTATGGGATGAAGAATATGAAGTGGATAAAGGTCGTTGTTGTCCTAAGAAAGAACACTCATGTATAAGGGTGGTAAGACCAATAGGACATGATGGTGGATTTGAAGTGGAGTCGATCGTAGATGTGGAAGGAGGATCATTAGGATCTTGATTAGCATTGTGTCCACTAAGATCCAAGTTATTTGTTTGATCTTTTATGCTTACTTGGGGGACAAGTGTCTCATCATGACAAGTTGATGTTTGCTCATTATGGATAGGGCTAGATGGCAGATGACTAGGAGCAATTTGGATATCTTGCTCATGGATAGATATAGGATTATGGATAGGATCAAGGTGCTCATAGATAGCTTCTTCATAGGTATCATCTTGATCATAAAGAAGGTAAATGTTATGGATGGGTTGAATTTGGATAGCTTGCTCATGTATGGTTGTTGGGAGATGGATAGGATCAAGTGGCTCATGGATAGATTCATCATTATGGCTATCATCTTGATCATGGAAAAGATACATGTTATGGATGGGTTGGATGGAAGGCATTTGATATTGAGTTGGACTAGGGCTTAATGTTTCCACATGCTTAGGATTAAACCTTTGACATATCTCTTGGGTTGCTTGAATGGAAGTGGAAGGCTCTTGGATAGGCTTTTGGTCAACAACATGAGAACATGATGACTCTTGAATAGGCTTGATGGCTTGTATGTCACATGATGGGCTTAAAGGGCTAGGTATGTTAATGGAAGGCTCTTGGATAGGCTCAAGGATTGGTGGACCACATGATGGAATTATAGGATTGGACATGACCTTTGGAAGTTCTTTGGTAGGCTCATGAATGGGTGTTTGACATGGAGATAGTTTATTCCTAGCTAGTAGCCAATGGATCACATCCTTTGCAAGTGTATGGGTGGATGGGCAATATAATGGATGGATGATAATAGTAGATGGTGTTGTAGGCTTAGGACTAGGATTAGGTTGAGGGCTAATTGGATTGGGTGGATTAGGATTTGGACTAGATGCGGGTGACACATGGGATTGGGATGATGTGGCATGTTTTCCCATTATAGGTAGGTACACCTTATAAACAATTGGGACAAATATGGGGAATGAATTTGTATTATGGCCTTTGGTCCTATGGTATGCACAATAATCATGTTCATCATATGGACTTTCTTCACATGGTTTGACTTCAGGAAGTTCAATGAGTTTTGCTTCAAGCATCCTTTGTAAAACTATCTCAGCCACATCCTTTGGTGAAGGATTAGAATGACATGGTGATGAAGGTAATGAAGGGCTTGGTGATTTGGAAGGTTGATGGACCAATGGACTAGGAGTAGGATCACATGGTGGTGTTGGGATAGGATTAGTTGGCTCATGTGTTGGTGGGTGATTAGATGATGAAGGCCACTCTAGATCGGTATCTCCCTTGTCAAAGGTTATTAGATCTTGCATAGGATAGCTTGGACTCATTTGATTTATATACAAGGGGCCACTTGGATTTGGATATTGTTCTTGTTGGAAAGGTGTACTTGGACTTGCTTGATTTATGTACAAAGGGCTATTTGGACTTGCATGTTGTTCTTGTGATATCACTTGATTGCCTTGTGGATGGGCTTGGTAGTGCATTGGAATGGTGGTATGAGGGATTGGATAAGCTTGAGGTGGAGGTTGATAGGTTGATGTGGCATTGACTTGGTGGATAGCTGGATTAGGTTGATATGAAGTGGATGGATATGACATGTGGCTATGAGGTAGATTAGGTTGATATGGAGTGGCTAAGGATTGATGTACTTGTCGAGATTGACTAGTGGCTAAAAGGTGTTGGATTTGGGTTATGAAGTGTTGCAGTTGAGGTGATTGGCTTGCATGGGGTTGAGCTCTTTAGAGGAAGAATTGTAATATTTCAATGGCATCTTGGTTTAGGGGTTGTGATCCTTGATAAAGATTTTGGAGGAATCTTTGGAATTTGATTTCTAGGTCCTCTAGTGTAGACATGTTGTCACCAAGTGTTTGTCTTAAATCTTTTTAGCAAGTGCATGTTTAAGGATTTGGATGATGATGTGGATTGTTTGGAGGACTTGGCTATGTTTGCGATGAAAGTGATTGGGTTTGAATGTTATTGGAAGAATGTGTAGGATGACTTGTCTTTATGTGTTTGGGTGTTTAGAGCTTGATGTGGCAATATTCAAACAAATGATTATGCATATACACACATGAATCACTCACACAAGACACATAAGCAAGTTGTTAGTTTGGAATAATGTGATGATGGTTAAGCAAGCACGTGAAGACACTTCAACAAGTCCTAGTTAAGGCAAGGCCACTATCACAAGGAGGTTCTAATGAAAATCCAGGGGACCGGCACCCCACAAGCATCCAGCAAGCCACTTAAGACTTTAACTAACCCTAATAGGAGTTTAATATACACAAGGTACGCCTCCTTTCGAGTTAGCACTGTATGGTGAGCGCTAATACCAGTTAGACTTGGCTTTTGCCTTATCCTCTAATTTTTATAGTGGACCAGATGAAAGTACTGCTTGAGGTCATTCCCTTGGGGTGGCTACCAAGGCAGGCCTCTCTAAGGTTTAACAAAAGCAACACAAGTAAATGTTTTTGATCTCCAAGTTCGTGTTGGGACGAGAGGAGAGAGCATACACATTTACTTGGTCACACTCGCATGGGGTTCATTGACCTTAGAAATTCAATGTGTGGAAGACAATGCAAGCACTTGTTTGTTTTAAAATCCAAATCCAAACGTGATGAAAGACAATGGTTTGTTTTAGCCCAATTTTTTGATGTGAATTTGCAAACAATTGTTCGTTTTATGCCCAAAATCCAAATGTGTTTGCAAATAATGATTAGAAGATGAGAAATGAAATGATTGCACCTAGTTAATTCGCTATCTAAATTGCTGTAGATGTTGATGTCAATGTTTCTCCAGCTCCTTATGATCACCTACAACATCAACAAAAATGATATTATAATGCAAGCATAAAAAATAGGCTCATCAGGCAAGGAAAATTGTAATTTTAGATGCATAGCCGAATTAGATTTGATTATTTTGATATATTTTTTATTCGAAAATTAAAAAATCAAACAAGAGATCCCCATTAATTTTTCAAGAGCTTTCTGAAAATGTAAAGAAATCAGAGAAATTCCCTGATTTGCACCCAGAAATGTGGATTTATGAAAAAGGTACAGTCGGCAAAGATCTAATTTTTTTGCATTGTAAACGACCTCCAAATTAAATTTGTAAAACATAGACCCCCATTAGAATTTCAAGAGCTTTCCAGAAATATAAAAATTTCTAAAAAATTCACTAATTTGCGCCCAGAATTGTGATTTTATGAAAAAAACATAAAAACGTGATAAATCCCATAAAAATCACGATAAACCCAAAAATTTTCTTCTGTAGCTTCCTTATATAATGGAAAATTTTTTGCTAAAATATTGTAGAAAAATTCTTAGCCGTTTTAAAACCTAGGGTTTTGTCCAAAAAGTAGCAGATCTGCAACAAAAAGTTAATTAAACCTGCAAAACTTGACATTGGGGATTAGATGAATACAAATTTTTACTACCAAAACCTGCAAAAAAGATCAAGCGAAGTGAGTCCCACCAGGCGTGCCAAATGTAGTTAGGGTAAAATTGCAAATCAGGGCAAATGAATAAACAACAATGATAAAAACACTAGCAATGCACAATGAAGCACAAGACAACATGAAAATCAAAATAACAAATGTAAATACAAACTGATCTCTATGCTATACTTGATTTATCTCCATTGCTCTTCTCCACCTCGCATGAGCATGCAATATTTTGAAGGATTATTGTTGGAGAAATGTTGGGTGCTCACTTCTGCAGCATAACATTAAGATGAAGATGATAGAATGAATGATAGATGAAGGATGCAAAGGCTCTAATGATATTTCAACAGCATGATGTTACTTGAAGCTCCATGCATTCTAATGGCTTATGAGGGGGTTGATTTATAGGAAAGGCTTGGTTCAAATGGATGGTTGAGATTAAAAAGCTAAATGATTGATGTGGACGGCTAGGATTGATTCGGTTATCCCACTCTTCAAGGGAGTTGTAGTCATTTGACAAGTGTCAAGGAGAATAGGGCTCATGTGTGCTTGTGTACATAAAAAGTACTACATGTGAAAGATATTAAATAAAGTATGTAGTACCACTTATCTTTTTAAATGAAAGAGGCACACATGTCGGCTAAATGATAAGATAAATTAAATAAATAAATAAAATTTATTTAATTAACTAGAAAGTCAGCTTATAATGAAATGTGAGAACTTAATTCAAATAAAATATTTGAATTCGTTGGGATAGGATATAATTGGGAAATTAATTAAATAAATAAAATTTATTTAATTAATTGGAAAGTGGGATTATAAATGTGAAATTAATTAAATAAGTAAAATTTATTTAATTAATTGGCTAAGTGGGATTAGGATATGATTGGGATATTAATTAAATAAATAAAATTTATTTAATTAATTGGCTAATGGAATAAGTGGGGTTAAGAGTGGGATTTAGGACAAAATGCTACATGATGTCTAAGTGATGTTTTTATCAAGGTGTTGCAAGATATGGACAAATTTGGGACAAATTTTGGTGTCTACAGATCTTTCAGATGATCCTCTCTTTTTCTAGAGAAAACAGTCAGATGATCAAGATAAATGACAATAATTCTATCTTTCAGATCTCTAAAGGATGAATCCATCACCCGTTGAAAAGTTGCACCAGCATTAATCAAACCAAAGGGCATACGGTTATAAGCAAAAGTCCCCTGGGGTGTAGTGAAAGCAGTTTTATGTTGATCAAATGCAGCCACACTTATTTGATTATAACCTGAGAATCCATCTAACATGGACATCATCTCTGATCCAACAACTATTTGTAAAATGTGATCTATCACAGGTAAGGGATAATTATCTTTCAAACTGGCTTGGTTTAGATTCCTGAAATCAAAACAGATTCTGATTTCTCCATTCTTTTTGTGTACTGGGACAATGTTTGCCACCCAAGCGGAGTGATGAATTGGATAAATAATCCTAGCCTTCAACATTTTATCAATCTCCTTAAAGATGGCCTCAGCAACCTTTGGGTTATAGTTTCTCAACTTCTGCCTAAATGGGGTTGCATTTGTTTTCAAAGGAATATGATGTTGAAATTACCCACGTCTAAAATCCTTCAGGTCATCATAGCACCAAGCAAAGACATCCTTATACTTAATCAACAGATTAATCAATTTGTTTCTCTCCTATGGCGAACAACACCTACCAATAGAAATCCATTTAGGATCAGTTTCACTCCCAATGTTTATTTTCTCATAATCCCCAAATTTGTCAGTATTCTAAACAAGTTTGCCTTTGGTATATTCATCTTGTCGAGTGAACAAATGTTCTAGAGAGACCAGCCCTCTGGGGATTTTGTTTCCCTTCAACTAAATTACATCATCCTTTGAATTGATCGTTGGATCAGGACTGAACTCTTTACATTCTATTTCAGAACCTTCAAAATAAGTCCCCAGGAACATCTCAACATTCTCCAAGAACTTTTTGATCTGCCTATCATTCTCAAAAGCTTGCCAATTTTTAGCATTATCTGGGGCATTAGGACAGTAGACCAGTTCTATTCTATATGAATCCTTTTTGAAATCAGGATGTGGGAGAAGAAGAGAAGCTGATACTACTAGAGAATCTGCCCGTGTGTTCTGATCTCTGGGAATTGCCTCAATAGAGAAGGCATCAAAATATTCTATCTCATCCCAAACTTTGTTCCTGTAATGTCTCAATCTTTCATTTTTAACTGAAAAAATGCCTCTCACCTATTTAACAATTAATTTAGCATCTCCTTTTGCTTTGAGTATCTTTACACCTTTTCCTTTGGCTTCATTTAACCCAAGCAATAGAGCCTCATACTTTGCAGTGTTATTAGTGTTTTTAAATTCTAGCTTGAAAGAGTAAGGAAAATTTTCACCTTAAAGTGAGATCAAAACAACCCCTGCTCCTGAACCAGCGGTAGCACAACTACCATCAAATTCCATGGTCTATAGATCATCTGAATGAATAGAGTTTGGGATAGATTCTTCCTTCATGTCCTCGGAAGAGAGAAAATAATTACCAAATACACATTCTTCAAATAGAATCTAAGACTTAGGATCATCAGAAGGGTATACAGTAAACTTGCATTTAGGTTCAGGTTCTAGCTTAACTTTCTATTTTCCCACTAGAATTGTAGCTTCTGATCAATCCAATTTAATCTGCCCACCCAAATCTTTGCAAAAAGTCCTACTCAACAACATCCCATAACCAGCAGGAATATCCGCTACCAAGATAGTCAACTTTACTCTTTTATCAGGATAGGCTGTGAGAGCAACTCGTGCATCTTTGATTTGTCTGAGCAAAGAAATCTGTTTGCCATCCATGGAGTAACACCTACCAAATTTTTTTTAAGGGGTAAGCCTAGGGCTTTGGCTATAGAAGAAGGCATAATATTATTAGAAGCACCTAAGTCTATGATACAATTGCTAAGTTTATGGCCATTTATGAATAAAGAAACATAAAATGGGTTAGGCTTCATATCAGTCATATAAGAGGTATCATTAGATGAATTGAGAGTCATTTTAGGAGTATGCGTGGGTGACTCAGGTGGAGAAGCAAATAATTGGGCAATGGGAGACTCAACATTAACATTTAGTTGACTTTCAGGTTTAGTTTATGTAGGACCACCTTTGACATATTTAACCAATCTATCAAGTTCTTTGGGTTTTAACTTGAGGTATTCAGCAGGGGATATTTGAATCTTTGTAGACTTACAAAATTCTAAAATATCAAAAGAAGTTTCATGGTCATTTCTATGTAATAATTTAATTTCTTGGCCCTTCAAATTAGCATCAAAGGTTCTTATTAGAGGTTCCTTACCTTTAACAGGCACTTCTTGAGTATTAGAAAATCTCAGATTCTTCTGGCTTCTGGTAAGCATGGCACATGAAGGATCTTCAAGAGTAACCAATATTTCACGTCCTCTTTCTGAATTTGATTCATATTTTAGGAAGTATATTTTAGAGTCACCAGGTTCCTCAAAGTTCCTTTCTTCTATGGTAATCTCCCCCAATACATCTTGAGTAGTAGCCATTTGAGCATATCTAAGCATCTCCAAACAAGAATTTCCATCATGATCAGTAGTCAAATGAAAGGCACACATATTCCCTCTTTCAGGAGGAGCTTCAATAGTAACCTTGGTTGTGCTGATATAAGTGGCAATGTCCTACCAGTATTTTTCTGTTGATTAAAGTTTCTCCTACTGATATCTTGATATGGTTGTTGAAATGAAGTACCAACCTTAGGTATCTGTCTTTTCAAAGTGATCATATCATTAACTAGCCTTTGAACCACATGATCTGTAGAGGATGAGTGATGAGCATTAGGTACTTGGACTTCTTTCTTCCATTTTCCAGCCATAATAAGATCATCCTCTAACCCAACTACCAATGTTTGTGCGATTGCTAAGTCGGCAACTGCACCTCTTCTAAGATGAAAATTAATATCAGGAGGCATAGAATTAATAAAGAAACATTTCTGATTCTTAGCAGTTGGCCTTTTAGCAGTTGGGATTTTGTGTACTATTCTATTGAATTTGGCTATAAATTCCCTCATAGTCCCATGTATTTCTTTCTTAAGCTGAGTCAATTGAGCAAGAAGGGAATGTTCATCTTCTGCACTTTTGAATATGTTTTCAAATGTAGTTTTCATATCATTCCAGTTTGCAATTGAAGAGTCAGCTAGATGATAAAACCATTATGTTGTAGTATCAGTTAAAGTTTGCACAAAAAGCCTTATGGCTACATCTTGATGTTGCACGCCTAACACACCACATGCTGCTAAAAAGGCACTCAGATGTTCCTCTGGTGATTGTCTGCCATCTCCATTAAATTTGGGCAAGTTTTCCCTTGCATTTCTAGGCAGAGGATTCAGGTTGGCCCCTAAATTGAGAGGCCCTATGGCTGCTCCCCAAGGTTGGGCCATTGGTAGAAATCTTATAGTAGAGGGAATGACTGTACTAGAAAGAGTTAAGGGTTGACAGACATAGGATGTAGAGGGTTTAGGAGGGCTAGGAGGTCTACTTCTAGCACTTCTAATGGGAACAGGAATGTAAGGAAAATTTAGGCTTTGCAGCGTTTGAAAAGTAGGATCTTCAACTCCCTCTCTCCTCAAAGACCTTGTGTATCTTCTGGAATCCAGTTTATGATATTGTAACTAGATAAGTAGCTATTTAATTTCTATGCTGTTCTTGATCTCTTCACACTTTAGGGGCTTTATTTCTTGCTACGTTTTTTGTTGCCTCCTTTGTCTGAGCAACATCAATCTCAAATTATCGGCCAATTCTTCTTCTTTTTCTAATACTCGGCTGGCCCTCCTATAATCATCAATATTACGACGAGTGCACCATGCAAGAGTATTTAACTGACCAATTATATCTTCCTGCTCATCTTGAAAACCAAGATTAGGCTGCAGAATAGGAATTATGTTTTCATGTCGAACCACCATTGTTGCTTCATATTAAGGTGACTAATCTTTCAATGAACAACTTCGATCCCTAGCAGAGTCACCAAAAATTATTGGCTAACAGATTTGTCCTGGTCTAAAAATGTTTTATTCTGACTCTATACCCCTTTTCTTTCAAGAACAAATGAGTTAAACAACAAATGGGTGAACTATTAGGAATAGTTCCCCTCTGAATTAAGGTACAACTCCCTTTAAGATCTTCAATGAATTCAAATTATTCTAAATATTTAGATACACTTTTAACCAAAAAGTGCTTAAAGGGAAACTAACATCCATACATCATCATGCTATGAATGCGATATCCTTTTCTATAACATCATTTGGTAATAGAATACACAGATTCCATTTTCAATAATAATCAGATATATGAAAATGTATATTGCTGAACCAATAAATGATAAAACACATATAATGAGTTATCTGATGAAAGAATAATTACCATATGAAAGAAGATTTCACATAGAAAACCCGATTTTAAATATTCAAACACATAGATCTAAGTATGCAGTAATTATTTCTCCTTTTCATTCACAGATGAAAAATGTTTTAGACAAACATCACATATATTGAAAAATAGCAAAGGTTCAGCTCCAAAATTTTGGTATCTTCTTGACTTTTTGTCTCTCAGTTTTTAACAACTAAAAACATATATATGGTTACCCTAATTAACCATTCCTTTAAACCTTGAGTTAAAACCAACTCTGACCCATATGGGATTTAGTTTCTTACAAACTCATTGAAAGACAAAGTTCTTGAAAATAATTTCAACTAAATAACTAAATAAAGAAACTATGCAAGTAAGATTATAATTGGGATGACAGATTAGAATCTCCAGATTTTTTGTGCTTGGTTGAGGAGACGCGTTGAGCCTTCCATTCCTGAAATGCGGTAACAAATTCCTAGATTTTTGAGAAATTGGGGATGCCAATGTGTTTAACCTTTGCTTTCCAAACATCCTTCTCTCTCTAAATTTTTGCCACTTTCCCTGCATGCTCCAGGAGTGCATCGACACAGAGGTGAACAAGTGATTCCACCTTTGAAATCCCAGAGAAATCTTCAGTTAATAAGTTGTCATTTTCTTTAACGAAACTAATTTTTCCCTTGAAAGATTGAATCACAGTATCGATATCCTTTTCTGGCTCCCCATCATCCTTTATATATTTCACATCAATACATTGTAAATCATGTTGTAAGGATTGAGTGAACTCAGTTATTTCTTTGATCATTTTTGTAAGTTCAGTCCGTCCTTGTCTGGATACTAAATTCCTCCATTCGATATTTTTCTTTCTTACATACAATAGATCATCATTTAGACTTGTCAAATTCTTCTCTGATAAACTTTGCTATCCCATATTTCTGAACTTCATCAATCTAGATTATCACATTCATCCATTTTCCTTCCTCTTTTACCCATGAAGCATTTTGTGTCTTCAAGCCTTCGACAGTAGCCATAGTCTCATCATATATATTTCTCAATTCATTAATGCACTCTGTACCCTTCTGCATAATGCCGTCCAACCAATCATCAAACACTTTGGTCACCATTTTGTTCCTGTGTAGCTGCTCTAGCATTTTCTGATTGACCGGAGACTTAGGGTCAAAAGACAGGGGTAGTTGGGAAACAAGTTGCGGATTTGGATTATGAATGGCATTGATATACTCTGCCATTGATTGTAAGGTCTACTTCAACTCCCTCTTATCTTTCTCATCTTTCTAGGTATGGCTGACTATCCTTTTGGTAGATGCTTCAAGATGATGGACATCCACGGCACGTGAGGTAGTCCCAAGATCTATTTTTTCTATTGTGAAATCTTGAATTGTAGGATCTTGAACTTCCTCATCAGTTGTCGGTCAGGCTATTTCTGCACTCCAGTTCCCTGTGTTAGGATCAATGTCTACCCTGGATGTTGTTTTCAGTTTCTTGGATTTAGGAGTCTTTCCTAAACACTTGCTAACCATGTCCTCCAATGGCAATGAAAATGGAACTATTTTTCTTTTATCACTGATTGAACTTTCCAACCATTTGGGTGCAAGGACCGAAATTTCTTTACCAGGATCTGATTGTTCAGAAGGCACGTTTGATATCATCATCAGATCAACAGAATCTGAAGCAACCTCTGCTTGCTGATTTGTATTAATCTCCTCTGCCATTGGTGAATCAAACTCTTTATCACCTGTTGCTTCTCCTGAATCTTCTTTAGAATTCAAGTCCATGACTATTCTATCAGAAATTTGCTTCTTCTTCCTGCTTTTAGTCCTTGATCTAGTGGCACGAGGAGTTAGAATAGTTGTAAGGGCTTTCTTGGATTCTTTGATGATAGGACCCCTTCTAGTTTTTGGCTTGGGAGTACCTGCATCACAGATAGCAATAAGCCGATTAGAAAAGCTTATTGGAGATGGTGATTCAACCATTGGTACACATTGCTGGGAACCTTTATTTTGAACTTCCTCCAGTTTATGTTCCCTCAACCATTTCTTAGTTCTCCTTATTACCGGGAGGGTTCTAACCTCAATCCGATCTTCTTCATCTTTATCCCAATCAATTTTTGGAATAGGTAATTGTTTTATCTGTTCAAATTGAGGATCAATCACCTGTTCCTCATTATCAACTATTCCAAAAATATTCCTATTTAAATTGAGGGTAACTATTTTCCCTAGGGAGAACCTACACCAAAGCCTCCTTCTAACTTCAAATTCATCTGAACAATCCTCCCAAAAATCCTCTATCTGAGGAATGTGTGAAAATCCTGTTCCAAAATCTAAACTATCCCTAGCAAAGCCTTTGCTGTCGAACTGAGATTTGGTAGTATAGTAGTGAAAATTGAACTTTTTCAAATCTACTTCTAAATTCAAAGCATCAAAAATTGACTGGCATGTATAGTGTCCAAGTTCAATGGGAAAAGATATACCAGATTCCTTCTTCATTGAGAACTCCTTATCCACATGGGCTAGCTGTCTGCAAACTTCTATCAATACAAAGTGATCAAAAATATACCTAGGCAGCTTCACGGGTTTGCCATCAAAACCACCGACTGTGATATAAGAAAATTTGGGAAATTGAATAAAGAAACTACCATAAATACTAATCAGCTGCATAGCTTCATCGGACATTCTCTTATTAATGTTGTCTACCAATTCATGAGTCATTCTTCCAGTAAAAACATCATTAACCCTCCTATAATTCTCGTAACAATTTTGCATCTGTAATTGTGAATAATAATCATAAATTTTACTACCTTCAACCAAGGGTGCATGAGGTAGCCCTACCCATTGTCTTGTAGACACCAGGCAATAGAAGAGATATGAAGACATATAAAAATCCTTATTCCCCAAATAACTACTCAGACCTAGATGCAAACATTTGGCTATGATTTCCCCCCATTCCAAATACTGTTCTCCTTGGAGAATCACCTGAATGAAGAAATACATCTAGTCTTACTAATAATATGCCTAGGAGTTACCATTTATCCTATGTAGCAACACCACAATATCTTTTACTTCTGGAATCATTTAATCTCTTGTTAGTGGTCTTGGTACTCTTGAACCCCCCTTTTGGAATTTTAGTAACCAATTTCTTGCAATTACGCTCCTGTAGTTTACTTTCTTTAATGAGAAATGGCCATAAGAAGAAGTAATATTAAGATCAGAATATGGTTCCTTGGGCAGATTTTTTATTACTGCCATTAGGGTTTGTCTATTGACAGGTAGCAGCACATTGCCATCCACAGTTCTGATACACCTATTTTGGGGGTCATACCTGCTCATGCATTCCAGAACTAATTCGAGTCATTGTATTACCATGGGAAAAGCCGCAGCTTCAACCAAACCACTTTCCACAATTTTCTCCATCATAGGGGTTGGCCTAGGATTTTTAACCCTCTCCCTAAAATCCTCTAAATCATATTGAACTAGAGAGGTATCCCCGAATTCAGGAAGAGAACAAATGAGACCAGGACCGTGTTCGTAACCAAGACAAGCAGATTTCATGGCTACAGGTTGGAGGATATAATGAAAAATGCTTTGAACTTATTAAATAATGCCAGAACTCAGAATGATTCTTCTTTCCAACAAAGTAATGGAATCAACTTATAGGAAAAGTTGAACTCAGCTTCAATGGATCATAAATTACTATCAAACTAGGCAACAAAATCTTATACCTCCTACGTTGTTCTCCTTTTGCATCGTCCTGTGTGTATATTTGCTAAAACTGGTTCGTTCTTTCTTAACAAAGGCATTAAACCAGGTTGAATAATATTTATTAGCTAAAATAATACCTGCTGAGAATGCTTGATAAGACATGAACTCTGACAGATGCATTAATTGCAAGCACTTCTCACACATGCCCTTGATGTGTAATTATTATCCATAACCTTTCGAACATTAGAACTTTCCACTTCATGATAAGTTTTGGATATATTTCCCTCTAAATCTCCCTCTAATTTTTGACTTAAAGAAAGCTTTGGGAAGAAATGAGACTATAGTCATGGAACTTTGAACCTGCGAACCTTTGAACCTTTGAACTCCAAAATAAGGTTCAACTCGAAGGTTCAAAGATACAAGATGAGTTACATAGACTGACCAATAGTCAAACGACCTTTCAAGAAGCATTGAATTTTGAACCATTGAACAGTTGAACCGTTGAACTCCCGAAATGAGGTTCAAAGAAAAGGTTCAAAGATACAAACTGAGTTACATAAAGGGACAAATAGTTCACTTTTGAGAAACATTGAACTTTAAACTCTCGAACCACTAAACCCTTGAACCATTGAACTCCGCTACGAGGTTCAACTGGAAGGTTCAAAGACACTTTGAATTACACAAAGGGACTGAGTGTACATGATTCCTTACAAAACATTGAGTATTGAACTCTTGAACCGTTGGACTCTTGAACTGTGGAAAGGGTTCAAGTTCAAAGGTTCAACTCTCCAGTAAATTCACATACAAAAGGTGATAGGTGGATGAACTTTAAAAACAAAAAGTCGACTTAGGAAAAAAACATATGATCAATAAGGTAAGATGACAGGTCGACTTTTATTTAGGAAAGTTTCACGAAAAATTAAATAAGGGTATATTAAAGGTAACATAGCTAGAAATGGGAATTATGGCATCCCTACAACCCTCAGCAACATCCCTAAATACTTTATTTTGACCTTTGTTAATTGAATTGGGTAAAACATCTATCAAAGATTGCTACAGTGGTATTTTCTTGGGGGTAGGATTAGGGTTACTGTTCTAACTTGTGGATTCAGACTTCTTGGGTGCCATTATACAAACTAGGGTCTTGCAACTCAAGCAAATGCATGGAGAATTGAAACAGAGTAACGATTCTTCAAACTTTCTTGCAGAGAATGTAGAGATGGACTTACTTGAACAATTCAAAGCTTGCTAAGAGCATACCGAACTAGGCGCCTTCTCTGAGCCAATCTGCAATCTCTGAACTGAGCAAATGCTGAGAGATTTCTAGATTTTATTGAGCCACAATGTTCAGAATTCAACCATTATTTTTAGTTCATGCCACAAAATTATAAAATATCTGCATTCAATTCATTTCAAATATAAGCCCTTGATCAAATTTGATCCAACGATCAAATGAAATGACAAGATCTTTCAAATTTCTCGATAATCATACACCCGTACTAAGTATGTTTACTCATTTATTATCATTACCACACTACCACGGAGCTTTTTTAAACTAGTCACGGGATGGTGATAAGCTTCAATGCCTTCATTTATTATGATTACCACACTACCACAGAGCTTGTTTAAACTGGTCATGGGATGGGGATAAGCTTCAATGGCTTTATTTATTATGATTACCGCACTACCGCAGAGCTTGTTTAAACCGGTCACGGGATGTCGATAAGCTTCAATGCCTTCATTTATTATCATTACCCCACTATCGCGGAGGTTTATTTAAAGTGGTCATAGGATGGCGATAAGCTTCAATGCCTTCATTTATTATCATTACCACACTATCATGGAGCTTGTTTAAACTAGTCATGGAATGGTGATAAGCTTCAATGCCTTCATTTATTATCATTACCGCACTACCGCAAAGCTCATTTAAACTGGTCACGGGATTGTGGGGCTTATAGCCCCCTTTATTCCATTTTCTTCCATTACCGTCAACCCGCAAGTGCCTGTTCTCATTACCGCAGTGAGATTATGTTGCCAACTTTTATTGCTTACCGCCTTGCCGCAAACATTCTTTGAAAGCCATCGCGAGATCCTGGTAACTTGGACACTTACTACCGCCAAGCCGCAACCAAGTGGTGAGACCTGCGAGGAACTGCGGTATACATGGTTGATCGAGCCCTTCCTACTGCCATGCTGTGAACAACTTGTATGTTTCTAGCGAGAGTGCGGTATACACGATTCTTGTTTCTCTAGTTCCCACATTACTGCCAAGACAATGAGGATGACCTGCGAGACTGTAGTAACATGGTTGACTGAGCCCTTCCTATTGCCATGCCATGACCAACTTGTATGTTTCTAGTGGGAGTGTGATATACATGATTCTTGTTGTTCTAGTTCCCGCACTACTGCCAAGACAATGAGGATGACCTATGAGATTGCAATAAACTACAAAAACACAGAAATGATTAAGAATAATTGTATACTCCTCAAAATGACCATGTTATGTGACCCTAGGAAATAAATGGCATAAAATTTTGGCATGAATGTCTATTAAGAAATGGTCATATACAAGTGAAAAGATCAAGAAGGATGGAAATGTGCAAAATTTTTTAGAGGTCCTAACAGGTGAGACATTAGAATAGTTTATTTGGAATAATGGCAGGAATTAACAAAATTTTAGGGTTTTAAAATTTTGTTCCAACATAAGTAATGGTTGTTTTATTATGTAAATAAAGGTAATCCTTACCTATATAATAATTATTATGTATTTCAATATAATGTATTTTTTTTTGTTTTTGTAAATATGTATTGATAAACTCCAAGAAGGGGATAAAGTTAGGGTATTGGATCTGTGTGATGGTGTTGTTGTGGGCATTGGGTGGATTCACTCACTATCTATTGTACATGGAGTCAACTTGAAAGGTATAGGAGATGCAAATGTTAATATTTTAAAGCTCACAAGTAACATCAGCTTGCTTATGAAGAAAAAATAGATGGAGTTGTCCGCCTGAAAGAGAAAGAAGGAACCTTCACACGATGGCCACTAAAATATTTGCAAAAAATAGCATAGTTGATGTTTATCATGTACTTGTTGTTAGACATCTTGGCTCACTGCTTTATGGAGTATTTTGAATGTGTTGTTTAGGGATCTTAATTTTCATGGTGTATTTGAAAGAGTTGGAGACTCTTACAATTATGACATTTTTTTATTATATTTATATATATACTCCTAGACAATTTTCATATCTTATAACTTTATATATATATATATATATATATATATATATATATATATATATATATATATATATATATTTGCATATAATTTTTTTATTGTAGATTACCTTCCTTTATCATGATGTTGAATCAATGTTTTAATTCTAGCATGTTGTAGATTGTTCATATATGTAATTTTTTAAAAAAAGTGCATTGAAAACATTACCTGCCTCTAGAATCGTCATAGAAACTTCTTCAAAATGCCACGACTATCCTGGAGTCACTAGGGTTTGCACCTCAATGATTCCACACTGTTTCAGGCCCAAAGAATCCCAACCGTGCCCAATTCCATAGGCGATTCAATTCCGAGTCTGATTCTGGGACAAATAGTACCTAGAAATGCCCTATTTTTCTAGCAATTAGGTAACTTAACAAATAATAAATGTTATATCCCAAAACTTGTGGTGGAACTCTAGTAAAATCTTACCATACTATAGCATCATCAAGTCAACCTTGGATATGGAAATTGTTCAAAATAGAAAATAGTTTGTAAATGTTGAATGGTCAGACAGTATGAGAAATTACAAGCACCAGGAGTTACCTTTTGAAACATCAGGACAGAGGGCAAATAAAATTGATATATATGGTGTGAAAGCCAAGTGATTGCCTTTTGGTTTCAAGATCTAGGTGACTTTGATCCTGATTTAAAATGTTCCTTACGAGTGGTCCATTGTGGTAACCTACATAGTGGTATGTATTCTTGGAAGCCTTATGGTTCCATATTATTTAATGGAGTATATGTGGCATTAAAAAAATTGAAATGCTCTTTTATAGTAAAGGAGAATGGGTGGTATTTGTGATCTACTATGCTAGAATACAATAATCTACACCTCAAATTTAGATTATTCAAACCATGTCACATTGATCGTATTGTTAAAATAATATAATATATTCCATAGCTTTAAGATGTTTTTTGGTTTCAGGGATCTTATCAACATCATAAGGAGTTGAAGGCTACGTAGGGAATTAAGATAACCACTCATGTATCAATTTTCAGGCTAATAATTTTATGTATATGAGCATAAATTTATCAAATATATGTGGACAATGAAATTTAACTACAATTTCTTGATTTCAGAGTCTTGAGCATTCCATAGCAGGAACTCGGTTATATGTTGTTGGACCTGATGATGATTTAGAGGATATAAAGGAAGAAGTAATGCAAGATATCAATAATGTAATGTCTCAGATTGACAAGAGTGGGGAAGGAGTTTATGTTCAAGCTTCAACTCTTGGATCTTTGGAGCCTTTACTTGAATTCTTGAAGACCCTAGTTGTAAGCATCCCAGTTAGTGCAATTGGTATTGGGCCTGTGCATAAAAAAGATGTCATGCGTGCAAGTGTAATGCTTGAGAAAAAGAAGAAAGAGTATGCTGCAGTTTTGGCATTTGATGTCAAAATTAGTCCTGAAGCTCAGGAGCTTGCAAATGAAGTTGGTATCAAGATATTTGCAGCAGACATTATTTATCATCTATTTGACTAGTTTAAGGCATATATGGACAATCTTAAGGAAGAAAGGAAAAAGGAGCTTGTAGAAGATGTTGTTTTTCCCTGTGTACTAAGCATTTTGCCAAATTGTATTTTTAACAAGAAGGATCCTATAATTGTTGGTGTTGATATTCTTGAAGGCATTGCAAGGGTCAATATCTAAACCTAGTCTTTTCGGTATTATGACTTATGCATGTAAAAGATTGTTGTATCATCTTTGGTTTGTATAAAGCCATATGTGGTGATTGCATCTATAGATTGGCACGCCATTATGTGTTCCCACAAAAGATTTCATAGATATTAGCAAAATAGCCTCAATTGAGATCAATCATAAATCTGTTGAAATGGCAAAGAAGGGTGAAAAAGTGGCCATGAAGGTATTTTGAGAAGTTGTCTTTGTTGTTAATAGTTTTATATGATTTTGGATGCTATTTTTTGAAATGTTTTTCTTTATGAAATATCATACAAACTTTACAGATTGTTGGGAACAATGCTGATGAAGCACATAAAATGTTTGGTAGGCATTTTGAAATGGGGGATGAATTTGTGAGTCATCTCACCAGAAGATCCATAGATATATTGAAAGAAAACTACAGGGTAAGGCTATTTAATATCCACATTATGTAATTTTATAGTGTATTTACTATTATGCATTTTATACTAATTGAACATTTGTGCTTTTCATTTTTGGCTGATAAAACAACTTTTTCATGTCTAAAATGAAATATTCATCTTATTTTTTTAGGATGATTTATCCAATGATGATTGGAAACTTGTGGTGAAATTGAAAAGGATGTTAAAAATTCCTTGAGCTACTACTAATGATGTATTGTGAAATGGAACTTTGGATTGGATCAAAACCTTCTGATAAAAATGGGAAAATGCACCTTGCAACATTACAAACACCACAATCAGGATAACAAATGGTGAACTTTGTTGATACCAGAACAGTAGCTTCTGCATCATAATCTTCTTCTATATGTTTTGCTATGTGGTGTACATGCTGCACATCTGGCTACAATAAGACAATCGTGAACTTCAGATCCTATCTATGCAGGAGGTCATTTGAATGTCTGTTGTTTAGCTTGTTTTATGAAATTTAATAGTCTGAACGGGCAAGTGCGGTATTGCCATGTGAGAAAGGGAAGAGAATGATTCCAAGAGTAAAGATTTTGTGTAATGATCTATTTTATGATTTCTTGAGGTAATGAAGAAAATATCATGAAAACATTGTTTTAAATAAATTCATATTTTATTGCAATTGTACAAAACCAAAAACATTTCCATGTTGTCATCTTCAGCATGTTGTTGACTGGCTGGATTTCACTATTTCAAGTGTCGCTTTTGCTTCAGCTATCTGGCTGGATTTCACTGTTTTAAGTGCCGCTTTTGCTTCAGCTATCTGGGACCATGTTATGGAAGGTTACAGGGAATTGTGTGTTTTCTTGTTGCTGTAAGGTGACTGCTACATGGGCCTCTAAGTAGCATTCTCAGGTTGTTATTCAGATATTATTCACAGTGGTTTAGGTTTGTTTGAATATACATAGGTAACATCTTAATGGGTTGTGTGAAGGATAATATGGAATGCACCAAGGCTGCAGTCAAAGCACCTGAATTGGTTAACAGAATGCCAAAAGAAATGATGTCTCATAGAATGCTTAGTGGCAACATCTCTTTTCTTAGTGTCAAAAGATGTGAAGGGCTTCATCAGTCCGACTTGCCTTTCCATTGTTTTGCTATTGTATCTAATGTGGCTGCTGAACTAGTTTTTTCTTCAGCCAGTCCTTGTAGTTTGTTGTACATGACATAGTTGACCTAGTTTTTTCTAGTTATGGCAGCCTTGTGCTGCTTTTTTATTATTTGTAATTCTTTTCCTACATTGTTCCAATAAAAAAAATATTTATTGCCACTTTTCTTTGTCTTGTTTCATTTTCTTATTGGCCGATTCTCAAATAGAAAGTGTTGGCTCAAATTTATCAATCTTTACTTGGCATCATCATAAAATATATAGGTTTCCAAATTTATTTCCTTAAAGTTCTAAATTCAAATTTAATAATATGTTTTTTCTGCATTATAAAATTTATGGTATTTAATCAATTATTCATATCATGACTAAATTTACTACCAATTAATGGAAACCAGTAAATAAAAATGACTAACATGACTAAATAAATGACTAAATATACGTACTACCAAATTGATGACTAAATATACTACCAAATTACCAAATATACTACCAAATTAATGACTAAAATCTGTTTAGTCATAAATTTGGTCGTGAGATAAATGAATGGCAATAAACTACCAATAGTCACGTGACTAAATATACTACCAAAATGATGACTAAATATACTACCAAATTGATAACTAAATATACTACCAAATTTATGACTAAATATACCACCAAATTTATGACTAAATATACTACCAAATTTATGACTAAATTTACTACCAAATTTATGACTAAATATGCTACCAAATTAATGACTAAATTTTTTTTAGTCATAAATTTGGTCATGAGATAAATGTGAAAGGAAGCTAGGTGTGCAGAAATCGCTTCCTACACTAATCTAATGAGGGGAGAACTATACAAATTCAATTTATTCCTTATCACTACAGCAACATACAACATCTAACAGAGTTACTATAGCAATACACAAGAACCAGAAAGAAGACAGAAGAAGAGAGACAAAGATTTAAGGTGGGGAAAACCCTTATCGGGTGAAAAACCCCACACTCAGAAACCTGCACAATGTATTAACAAATATGAAAGTTGTTTACAATAAACTTGCAATGCAAGGTTCAATGGTCTTCAACACTCATATCTGGAGTCAATCTGGTAGCATAACAGTACCTGTAAACCTATGATACTAACTCCATCTCCAAGCACCTGTTTATATAGGAAATACAAGGCAATATTGGACCTATCTTGGGATGCGCTTCCAACATAGCTTCACGGACCAAAAATCACACCTAAGGACACTTGGTGAACATTGTAGAATGTGCCTAACACTTGTCCACAACTCCCATTCCAAAGAGGTCACCTATTTCCAAAATGGGTTATGACAGATGCTCTTACGACACTTATGACCGTCATAGAATCTGTCATAGCAGTTACAACTTACAATTGTAAGAGAATCTGTCATACACATGCTATAAATAGCATATTCTCTTACAACATGTCATATTCCACCTTGGGGCACCCAAATATGCCTTATTCAAGGATGCTTCATGACACATGTCATCACCTATTTTACAAACTTCTATTTCTGACTCTTACATGTCATAGATTCTATCATAGGAATCCGTCATAACCGTTTTGGTCAATATTCCCTTACACAACATGGAAGATGCCGACACATGGCAAAATGCTCCTACTACAAAGTGGGATGCTTATCTCCTCATGTGAGGACAAAATTACAAGTTGTCATATTCCATGTAGGATCGACACATCACCATGACACATCCCAAAATATGACAATATGGAATTTACAAATATTTACAATATAGGAAATTAAATAATAAATGCAAACATTAAAAGTGTAAGGAATTACCAAGGTTGAGACACCTTAATTCCCAACTTTCTCCCACTTGTCGAACACCTTGTAAGAGCTAATAGAAAAATAGTGTTTAACTAGTATAGGCCGAGAGGCCCATAGACTTTGAACACCATCTGAACTTCTCTGTGCCCACTAGTTTCGTCAATGCATCTGCAACATTCCTCAAAGTATCTACCTTCTCCAAATTTACCTTTCCATCCTCAACCATGTTTCGCATGAAGTGAAACTGAACATCAATGTACTTTGTTCTAGCATGGAAAGTTGGATTCTTTGCAAGGCAAATTACACTCTGACTATCACAACTGATCGTGATCTGACCTGCATCAACACCAATATTTGAATACAATCTCTTAAGCCAAATGGATTAATTACAAGCATGAGTTGCTGCCATATACTCAGCTTCTGTCGTGGACAAAGCAACAACAGGTTGTCGCTTACTCATCCAACTACTAGCACCACCAAATAGTGTAATCACATAAGCACTGGTGGATCTCCTACTATCAATGTCACCTACCCAATTTGAATCCACAAATCCATGAATGTCAACGAAATGCAGAGGTCCTATAACATTACCATGATAGCAAATGGAATACTCAGAATTACCCCTCAAATATCTGAACACTCGTTTAACTGCATCCCAATGAACCTGTCCAGGATTAGCCATAAATCGACTAAGGACTCCTACTACTTGGGCAATGTTTGGTCTTGTCCAGACCATAGCATACATCAAACTGTCAGCAACATTAGCATAAGATACTCTGCTCATGTTCTCCACCTCACTAGGATATTTTGGACAATCCTTAATAGACAACCTTGTCCCCAAAGAAATAGGAACACACAATGGTCTACAATCTGCCATGCTGAACCTGTCCAACACAGTCTTCACATACTTACTCTGGCTTAACCAAAGTTTTCTGTTGGTTCTGTCTCTTCTGATTTCCATTCCTAGAATGTACCTAGCTGCCCCTAAATCTTTCATTTCAAACTGTGCTGACAACTGAGATTTAAAATTAGAAATCATATTCTTACCCTTCCTAATGAGCAACATATCATCAACTTGTAGTGCAGCAATGAGAATACGATCACCATCAATCTTATAATACACACAGTGATCTGATTTCGATCTCACAAATCCAATTGACAACACAAAGGCATCAAATTTCAAGTACCATCTCCTAGGGGATTGCTTCAAACCATACAAAGACTTTTTAAGTTTGCAAACTAAATTTTCTTTACCTTTCACCATGTAATGCTCTGGCTGTGACATGTAGATTTCTTCCTCCAAGTCACCATGAAGGAAAGTTGTCTTCGCATCCATCTGTTTTACCTCTAAGTCATAAGCTGCTACGAGAGACAATCGGAATTGAATGGATGTTAGCTTTGCAATGGGAGAGAAGATCTCACCATAATCTATACCCTCCACTTGTGAATACCCCTTCACAACCAATTTGGTCTTATACTTCTCAACACTGCCATCTGCACCAAATTTCTTCTTGAACACCCATTTACATCCAACGGGTTTCCGTCCAGGAGGCAAAGGCACCAAGTCCCAAGTTTGATTATTTTCCAAAGAAGCCATTTCATCTTCCATGGCCTCCTTCCAGGAACCTACATCTTTCATGTCCATAGCCTTTGATACAGTTCTAGGTTCATCACTATTAGTAACCAAAGCATAAGAACAACTAGAATCAAGCAATGTAAAACCAAACCTTTCAAATTGCTTTCTTATCAGTGTAGACCTCCTCAAGAGTTGAGGTTGAGGTTCAACTTCTTCATTTGAGCTTTCTGAGCTGCTAGAGCTCTCCTCATCATCAGGTCCAACATTGTCTTTCTATTCAGTCTTCTTAGGGGTAGCAAGAAACTGAACAACATCCTCTTTCTTTACTATTTCTTCTAGCTGCAAAATAGTGGAAAAAGGTGTAAGCTCTCTGAAGATGACACTTCTACTATACAACACTTTTTTAGCCACGGGGTCCCAAAGCTTGTATCCTTTCACACTGACACCATAGCCAATGAAGATACACTTAATAGCTTTGTTCTCCAACGTTGACCGCTTCTCCCTAGGTACATGTGCATATGCCTCACAACCAAAAACATGAAGATACCTTATTGCAAGATTTCTACCAGACCACACCTCCATGGGTGTCTTTCCAATAAGAGCTGATGTAGGAGATCTATTTACCAGATAGCAAGCAGTGGCAACAACTTTAGCCCAAAACTTTTTTTCTAGGCCAGCTCCAATAAATATACTCCTAGTCTTCTCCATTAGTGTCCTGTTCATCCTCTCTACAACTCCATTTTGTTGCAGGGTGTATGGAATTGTCTTATGTCTTTCAATCCCAAGTTCCTTGCAATACTTATCGAATTCTCTAGAACAGAACTCACCACCATTGTCAATTCTCAAACATTTAATCTTTTTACCAGTCTAATTTTCAGCAAAGGCTTTAAACTCCTTAAACTTGCTATAGAATTTAGATTTGCTTCTAAGAAAATAAATCCATGTCCTTCTACTGTAATCATCTATAAAAGATACAAAGTAAACAAATTTTGATTACGAAGAAACATTAATAGGACCAAACACATCGGAATGGATAAGGTCCAACACACTGAAAGACTTATGAGAACTTGAGTAAAATCGAACAGAGTTTTGTTTTCCATAAATGCAATGTTCACAAAAGTCAAACTCAAGATTACAATCATCTAACCCCTCAACGAGGTTCTTTATTTTTAGGGCACGCAAACCCTTCTCACCAATGTGGCCAAATCTCTTATGCCACAACGTTGTCTTTTCAGCAGGAAGTTTAACTCCCAATGCATGATTACAACCATCAAGACTAGAAATAACAGATTTCTTCACTGCTCATTCAGATGGTGGGGATGAAGTGACTGCTGCCCTCTTCCTTGAGTCAGAAGAACTATTGCATTGTGAAATGCATGCTTCCAGCTGAAACAAAGTACCTCTCTGAGTACCTTTAGCAAGCACCATAGTTCCTCTAGTCATTTTGCATCCTTTTTTTGAAAAGACAACCTGCACACCTGCATCATTCAAACTACTTACAGAAAGTAGGTTTCGTGCTAATCCTGGGATGTGCATAACCCCAAAGATCCCCTTCACTCGACCATTAGGGAATCAGATAGAGACTCTTCCATGACCAAGAATCTTTAGATGAAGTTGTCACCTAGATACACCTTTCCACCATCGAACTCATACTTAGTGAATCAGTCTCAATGCGAGGTCATGTGGAATGATGCACCTAAGTCGATTAACCAAACATCATCAGATCCATGGGTTGCCAGGGCTGCGATGAAAGCATCACCGTCATCTTGTGACTTATCAGAATCTAAATCAGGAGCTTTCTTCTTCTTCTTCTTCTCCTCTTTGCATTCCTTTCAAAAATGCCCAGTTTTGCCACAGTTCCAAAAAATAGCCTTGGACTTTCTAGGAGATTTGGATCTCCCATGGGATTTGGATCTACCTTTCTTAGCTTTCTTGTCCTTCTTCTTCCCTTTCTCCTTGGGTCTTCCATGAACTGCAAGGGCCTCTTTGGCTGTCTTAGAAGACTTTCTCCGCATCTCTTCAGACAACAGCGAAGAAAGCACTTCTTCCATTTTGAATGTTGATGTGGTGCTTCCAATAGCCATGACAAGATGATCCCGTGAGTCTAGCAAAGAACAAAGCAAGGTCATACATCAATCCTTGTCCTCCATATTTACACCAATAGATGTCAATTGTACAACCAGCATGTTAAAAGCATTCATATGTTTAGCAACAGATACTTTGTCCTCCATTCGAAGAGAATACAACTTCTTTCTCAGGAAAAGTTTATCAATTAGGGATTTTGCTTGATACACATCTCCCAACTTCTTCCAAAGTAGTTTTACAGTAGTCTCCTCATGGACATTTAACAACACAGAATTAACAAGACTAAGTCTTATGAGACCCTTAGCCTTCTGATCCTTGAGATCACACTCATCTTGTGACATTGCAGCTGGTTTAAAAATCACAAAAGCATGTGACCATACACCTCCCGTAATCCACTTTGCCTCCACTTCTTCCAACTCCCAACATCCTGCCATTGAATTTACCTCCACTACTTCCAACACCTTATCCATCCACCCATAAATCCTCTAAAAATCCCAATCATGGCCAACAAATGCACACATTGTCTAAACAAGGAGCTTCCACCAACCTCACTTCCATCCACCCCATGGGATTCAAAAGCAAAAATTTGGATGCCTACATTCATAAAGCCAAAAATCCTACAAATCCTAATGCTTTAGGGCACAAAAACAAATAATCAAATAAACATCCATCTCAAAAGCCGCATACACCCACACACCTCAAAGCAAAAATAAAAAAGGTGTGGGTCCCCAAGCAACAAGTGATTACCTCAAAAGCTGCACAAAAGCTGCATAGATCTAGACCCATACCTTCACAAGCAAAGTCAAAAACTAAAATGGTATGGGTCCCTAAGCAACAGGCCATCAAGTCAAATGATACATCCACCTCTCAAAAATCCCAACCATCTCCTTTCGTTCATTCCATCCAAAAACAACAAAATCCTCCATCCCACATGAAAAGCAAAAATCATAAAAACACTAAGTCCCTATGGGTCCTTAAATGCCTAAACCGACCATCTCCTAAGTGAACAACACCATTGCTTCCTACACCACCTTCCCATCAAAAGCTTCAATGTTTATTACGGTGTGTGCAACCATTGGTCATGGTTCCCTTCCATCCAACATTTCCATCGACCTCCATCTCCCCATCCTTCAACTATTATCCTACATATCTCCCTTATCAAATCCATATGGTCCATGCTTTTGTATAAGCCTCTTATCCATCATAATCCACTATCCTCATCCATAAGTCCTACATAATCCACATCATAATCCACTATTGCACCCTCATAATCCACTATCGCACCGTCTCATAATCCACTATCTACCTAATCCATCTTTCACATAATCCCTTACCAACATCCGATGAGCATACTTTGACATGGTCCATGTGACGACATCCATCTAGTCAGACTACCATGGAACTAGACACTAGATTCCTCCCATCCATATCCATCTATCCTATCAAAAAGAGAAAAAAAATTTTAAAAAAAACAATCAAAAAAGAGAAAAAAATCAAAAGAAAAAAAAATAGAAAAAAAAAGCAAAAAAAAAAAAAAGAATTAAAAAAAATTAAAAAAGTAAAGAGAAAACCCTTCGTCCAACAGTGAAAACCTGGAAAACAGGTGCCCTGGATAAGTACCATGATGAAAACCTGGCAAATAGGCATCATGCGTAAGTTTGATCTTCTATGTCATCCACACTTGGGGGCACGTTGTCTCATCCAACCCATCACTTCCCGTCCTATCATATCCTATCTTATCATTCTTGTCTATTACACCCACCTACCCACATACTTATCCTATTGAGTCCATTTATCCTCCCTTCCTCATCTTGATCTTGATAAAGATTAGGGGCAAAATGTTGAAACATGCTTTAGTTATCTCTTGATGTACTCCATCCTATCGTCCTATCATCATCCCATTGTCATAAGCCTAATCCTAGCATGAGTCCTATCGTCCTAAACATTGTCATGAAAAATCCCAAGCATACTATTTAGAATGGGGCATGTTATTCTGATGTGACATAGCCTTTGAGATCACATCATCGCTCTCTTATGCAAACATCTGATGTCACCTATTCCCTTATCGTTCCATTTATCACAAGTCATCCATCCCATCCATTATAGCCTATCCTCTTAACTATCTATCTATCATGAGCTTTCCATCCACTATCGCCCATCCTTTCATCCATCTATTCCTCCATCATCCTTGCATCTAGACTTGGTTTTCTCCCTCGTCGCTAGTATCTAGCACAGAGGCTACCAAAGTTGTAAATCCATTGATGTTCAAAACATCCAAAAACATAAAAAAATGATAAAAAGTCCTGAAAAAACCCCAAAAAATCATATAAAGCCCTAAAAAAAATCCAAAAAAATTATAAAATGTCCTAAAAAAATCCCAAAAAATCATAAAAAGCCCTGAAAAAATCTTAAAAAATCATAAAAAGCCTTGAAAAAAAAATTATAAAATGCCCTGAAAAAAAATACATAAAAAAAAAATTTAAATATTCCCAAAAATACAAACAATCAATCAATCATCAAAACCAATCAAATCATTCAATCACTAAATCCAATTCTCCCAATCAGTTCAAATTATCAAATCCAATCATCAAATCAAATTAGCAATCAAATCCCTCACATCATCAAAATCAAATCAAATCCAATCAAACCTATCAGAATCGATAACAATCGATCTATAATCGAAGCAAGTCAATCCAATCCATCAATAAAAATAACAATCAATCCATAATCTAATCAATCCACCCTTCATCATCTCATCAATAAAACACAATTAGAACTACATGTCATTTCTATAGTTAAGTGCCTTGATCCCATGGATACAAGGTATGTAGGCAGTTTGGAGTACGAAGGAAGTGCCCAGATTTAGGCAAAAGGCGATATTCCTCTTTCCTCTCTCATCATCTTCTTCTATCTTCTATCTTCATCAATTCATCAAACCATCAAATCAATTCTTCTAATCCAATCAACAATCTATCACATCATCAACATAAAATCAAATCAAGTCGATCTATCAATCATCAAATCTCTCAAACAATCAAAATCACATCAACATCATATATCAAATCAAAGAAAGTCAATCCAATCAATCAATAAAAATCACATCAATCCACCTTCATCATCACCATCAATAAAACATAAATCAGAACTACATCTCATCTCTATCATTAAGTGCCTTGATCCCATGGATATAGGGTATGTAGGCAGTCTGGAGTATGAAGGAAGTGCTCAGATTTAGGCACAGACAATATTCCTCTTTCTTCTCTCACCATTCTTCTAATATTCATCAAATCATCAATCTTTCAAACAATTCTTCAATCACTTCTTCTCATCATCTCATTAGCAATAAAATCAAATGCAACTCATCCTTTATCCATACCAATCAAGTCAATCAAGCTTATCAAATTATCCAAGCACATTCTTGGTCTTGATCCTAGCCTTGTCGTAAACCAAATCAATCAATCAATCATCGTCGTCTCTGTGTTGCTCTAGGGATATGTCATTCCCCGCCATGACAACACTATCCTCATCATCATCATCAATCAATCAACAATTAATCATTGGTTTACAGCTTGACAGGGGCAATACCTTATTTGTTTTTGAATCATTTGTGCATGCTTGCTTACTTGCTTGTGTGTTATTATTTTTATCTTGCATTTGCATTTGTATCTTCCCAGCTAATATTCATATCTTGTATCTAGACAAGTTTGTATTACACTGGGGCATGAGACACATCATCGCCTTGGTCCTTATACCCTGGTGCATAATGTCTCGCGTTATATCAAACATATGGTTGCTCACTTTCATTGCAGCATAATGTATCCTTTATCTCTTTCCTCCATTTCCTTATCTTTTTCAACCAATCCATTTCATTTCGAGAGCCTATCTGTGTTTATCCAACTTGCCTATCCTCTTGAGGGGGCATCATCATCCTATCATTCCATCCTCATCCTATCTTTCCTTTATCATCTTTTTCCTCTATCCATGTCTTAGCTTCTTTGAAATGATGTTACTCGACACAAATCTCATCATCTCGAACATCATCTTAAAGAGGGGAAAAATGTAGACACCCAAACATGTCCACTTGTCATAACATTACATCTTGTAGCATTTTTACCCTAAGTACCTGTTTGTTGCCATCATAGCCCATGTCTTCATAACATAATTAATATTTCCTCTAATATATTAAATAAATATAACATTTATTTAATTTAATCATGTCCTCCATATCATTAAATAGATAAATCTTGTTTATTTATTTATTCCCCTCTCTTCTATGATTAAATAAATAATTATTATTTATTTAATCAATCATGCCACTTAATTAATTAAAATTTTATTTTAATTAATTAAAGTCACTTACCAATTTCATCTCTAATTATCTCTCTAGTTAACTTGATTCACTTTCTAATTCTCTCTCACAAGTTAACTCTTACACCTTTCTATTTCATCTCCCAAATCACTTCTTCCACTTTCCATTTTCTTTTTCAAAGTTGCACAAAGCAACTTTCCAATTCGATTATCACTTGTAAAATGGAAACTTTATCTTTCCATTCTCTCATATTTGTCTATTTAAACCCCCCATTTTCATGTCATTCTCATGGATGAATTTTATAAGTGATTTTACTCTGCTGAATTGTTCTCTCATCCATCACATATCTACCTTCTTCTCATCCATCGAATCTCAATTAAATCAAATCTATGCTGTGAACATGAAGAAATCAACAAAATAAAACAAGGAATCTAACGACCCAGGTGAAATTGTTTCAATTTGCATGTCTTTTAGTTTGTTTTGGGTTTTGATTTCTTGAGTGTTGGGTTGAATCTGATCTTGTTTGCTTGATCTGGTAAATTTCCACCCTACACAGATCATCAAGCTTTGTAATATTTGAATAGTCAAGGTAAGTTGAATTAGAGACATATGAGATGGGTAGAGTTCATGTAGAGTTATACTTTTGTGTTGAGGCATAGGAGTGGAAAATCAAACAAAGTTGTTGATGCATTGAGTAGGAGAAGAAACTTGTTGACAAAGATGAGAGTTGAGGTGTTGGGATTTGATGAATTAAAAAACATGAATGAGGGAGATACTAATTTTGCAAAACCCTGGAAAGCATGTAAGGAACCTGTTGTGATAGATAGGAGTAAGTGGTTGGACTATTTCATTCAAGAAGATATGTTATTCAAAGGAAATTAGTTGTGCATACTTAGAAGTTCAATGAGGGATAATTTGATCAAGGAGAAGCATAGTGGTGGATTGGCAGGACATTTTGGCATTGATAACACAGTGGCTTTGGTGAGTGAAAACTACTTTTGGCCTCAGATACATAAGGATGTTCATAAATTTGTGTAGAGTTGTAGAGTTTGTCAAGTTGCAAAAAGGGGTAGTTAGAACACTAGATTGTATAAACCTTTAGCAGTATCGGAGAGACCTTGGGAAGACATAAGCATGGATTTTGTAATGGGATTGCCAAAGATACAGAGAGGACATGATTCAATATTTGTAGTGGTGGATAGATTTTCAAAGATGGCTCATTTCATGCCTTGTAAGAAGACAACTGATGCAGTGCATGTAGCTAACCTATTTTTCAAGGAGATTGTGAGATTGCATGGATTACCTAAGAGTATAGTTTCAGATAGAGACACCAAGTTTGTTGGATACTTTTGGAAGACACTTTGGACGAAGATGAAGATAGATTTGAAGTTCAGTTCCACTTTTCATCCACAGACAGATGGATAGATAGAGGTAGTGAATAGAAGTTTGGGAAACTTGTTGAGATGTTTGGTTGGAGAGAAGACAGGAAGTTGGGATTTGATTCTTTCACAAGAAGAGTTTGCATACAATAATTCAGTAAATAGGAGTATCGGAAGAACACCTTTCAAGATTATTACCGAATTAAACCCTAGAGGAGTTGCAAAATTGAGAGATATCAGTACAGAGGAAAAGAGAAGTGCAGAAGCATAAGAATTTGTAGATCATATGACGATAGTGCATAATCAAGTGAAAAAGCATTTGGAGAATATGAACAGTAAGTACAAAGAGAAGGGTGATGAGAAGAGAAGACATAAGGAATTTGAAGTGGGAGATGAAGTAATGGTGTACTTGAGAAAAGAAAGATTTCTAGTTGGGACATATAACAAGTTGAAGATGAAGAATTTTGGACCTTGTAAGATACTTAGGAAATTAGATTTAGGAATTGTATATGAAGTGGAGCTACTGGAGACATTGGATATTTCACCTATTTTCAACATTGTAGACCTTTATCAATATCATGAAGTAGAGTTTAGTGACAGCATAGAAGAAGACTTGAAGAAGTAGTTACCACAACAAGCACTAGAGTAGATCAAAGACATCTTGGATAGAAGAGTTGGATGCATCACTAGAGGAAGATAATATAAAGAATATCTTGTGAAGTGGAAAAGCAGACCAGAAGAAGATTCATCATGGATTTCTCAAGCTGAACTGGACCGTCTTGGTCCTCCCCTAGCCCTAGCAAAGTTAGGGACTCACTTTTTCAATAACCTCGGATGTCTGATGTAGGAGCATACCTGGTTCAAGAGCAATCTTGCATCAACCAAAAACATTTGCATTTCAATTTGTTTGTAGTTCAATTTGTTTCTTTTCATTTTCTAGTTTAGTCAGAAGTAGTTTCTGCATTTTTTTGCACTTGCATTTCACATCTTGTAGATCTAAATTTAGCATCTACATTCACTCATCTACATCATATCCAAAACTCAGAGCATTTGGATCAGTTACCAGAAAGTTATTGCTATCAGAAGATCAACTATTTTCTTAGAGCAAAGCATCTTGATAGTCTCAGACAATCAGCTAAAGGAGAAGATTTGCGGAGCATCCCTTGACTTGTGGAACTTAATGACACATCATTCAATGCTCTTTGGTTCGTGGCCGACCTTCCCTGAATATCCACACATTATTCCATTCATTTGAGGAAGTGTTCTATGTGTTTAGGTCTGACCTATATGTGTACACACGTTACAACTCTTCATTAGAGTTTGTGATCTTCCTTGGCCAACGTGGAGGAATCTATTGTTTCGGAGATAATATATATTAATGTAATAGATCCCTAGGAAAGTAGTTTGGATGCATAGTGATAATTGATAGTTTGGATTTTACGTGAAGGAGTGTCAAAACTATATCTTGTGCATATTCTGATATTCTAAAATCAGGCCTTTGACCCCTAATTGTAAGCCTGCATGATACTAGCTAGATTGTATTTGAACTCTAAGATATAATGAATGACTAAATCTACATTTTCTTTATTTCTTGAGTTGTTTCTGTTGTGTTTACTTTTGATGCACGGTCTGGACAGTTCATTTGGTGAACTCTCCTATTGTGACTACACCATTATCACTCCTCTAGATTTCACTCAATGATATCTTCTTTATTCTCAAGCTATACACATACTACAATTATCATACTGCAATATCATATTAGCCTGCACAAAACTTAGTCAAATATCATATTAGAATGTAGGTATAACAGTTGTCCTTCCATATCAACTACCAAAAACTCTAAACACATTGGACATCTCTCTGAAACAATTTCTCTAGCACTTTTCTATCTCATTTTCATTCACATCTCGTATATATCTATACATTCAATACAAATTTCTTCATCTGTAATTTCATATATTGTATTATCTCCAATAATCAAAAATGATGTCTCTATGTGTATGTCTTCAAAGTCTACATCTTCATACATGCTTCAAATCTTATACAAAATATTCACCTAGTTCATCTACATTTTTTTTCTTCAAAATCCTCACTCACAAATTATATCTTCCATGTTGCATATATCAATTCTGCACCTACAATGAAAATAACCTTTCATTTCGTGCTTCTCTTCATTTTCCTTCTCTTAAAATACCTTTCATCTTCTCTCTACATTTTTCTTCACCTATAAAATTCTTCCATCATTAAAAAAAATCTTCAACAATGTTTTTAATCCAACTACCTTGTCAAGAAAATAAAAAATCCTCTTTGATTATCTTCGGACCCACTTCTCAAAAACCATCTATATGAAGAGCAAAAAATAGAAAGCAAATAAAACCCCTTAATCACCACTTACAGGAGGCATTAAATTTATCACTAAAAAAGATGCCTTTTTAAAAAAATAATAAAACACCATCCTTTTTATGTTCTATGCCATGAAGGAATCAAAAATAGAAAAAAAATCTTCTTAAACTAGTGCATTTAACTCCCACAAGAATCTACCTTTTAAAAAGGCTAAAAATAACCTTAAAAAACTTATCTTCTACAGTCAAACCACTTTTGATGGTCACAGACCTGTCAAATGAGGAACTTGAAAGAGAGGTTTCTAATTTAAATCTCTACCTTTGATTTCTAAATACACAACCACCTAACTTTGAAAGAAGGCCATAGATATAGAGATGGCACCACCACCTATAAAAGATGACCAATGCTTGCGGTCCTGCTAGGAAGAGAGGGCCGGTTGGTGCAGGAGCACAAGGAGAACCAAAAGACTCATATCTTCTTTGATGTTCATTTTGCTTTGTTGTTTCAATAAGGTCATGAAGATCATTTTCTTGTGTTGTAATATGCAATCTTGTAAGCCATAAAAGGTAGTCATGTATGTAAGCCTTCTTAAGGCATATAGAAAGCTAGTCTTCATGTTTGTAAGCCTTGTCAAGGCATAATAAGGAGTCTAAGGTGGTGTAAGGTCTAGTTAAGGTCTAATTGCATTGTAATGTTGTTGAAGGTAGTTTTATACTCCTAAAACCAACGTAGTTCTGCTAACAAAACATGTAAGTAGTTTTCAAACTACCAAAAGGAAGTTTGATGGGAAGAGTGGTTGTAAACCTTCCCATCGACCCAAACTACTTGTAAGGAGGTTGGAAAGGTAGAAAAAAGTTTAATAACACCTTGAATAAGCCTGTTGAAGGAGGAGGAGAAGTCACAAAGCAATAAAAACACCATTTTCAGCATTTTCTATGTTTTTTTTCTAAATTTCCTTTAGAAAACAGTCCGTACCATTCAATAGTACGACACTGTCATGAAACTAAGGATACTTGGAAATAAAGTTTGATGAAGTAACTATCACTTGGTATCAATTTGAGTCCATGACATTGAATTAGAGGCAAGTTATGGTCATTTAATATTGGATTATTTTTCTGAAATTTCTGTTTTCTCAAAGAAGAGTGCTGCTACAGGCCGTACAACAGGAAGGTACAACATAGTTTTCATTCTTTCATGTTTTGATTGGTTAGGAAATTGAATTGTCTACCATTTGAAAATAATTTGGTGTCTTGACATTGCATTATAAGGGAGTTATAAGTTTTTTCCTTGAAAACAATCTACTAAGACCTAGTTAAGGGCTTGTTGCAACAATGAGGAATTGACCATCCCACAGTCTTCCAAAGCCATAAGACTTGTGGGATGGATGTATATGGGTGTATTTCAAAATGTTTGATCAATTTTAGGAGTGGAAGAGTTGATGTTTGTAGGTTTTGGTAGAAGAGGCTTAATATGCCCATATATTAAGCCATTTGGAGGAACCTAAGAGGTAATTCTTGGAAAAGCAGAGAGTAGAAGTTTAAAACCAACAAAATCCTTTGTTTTATCATGCATTCTAAGTGTCCAAACCTTGGGTTGAGTTTTGGGCTTGCATTTGAAGGTACTCTCTTTGTAATTTTGGCCTAATTGAGGCTTTAGGTCACTGACAGGGGTTATAGGTTGAGATATTCCGTCCAAAACAACCTATTCCAAGTTTGGGATATGTGATAGAGGGCCATAATGGGTATGTACTTATTGTCTAAGATCTAGGTTTGGAGGTCTGAGTCAAATGTTATTAGGACTGTTGTCGTTTTGAAGGGCTACAAGCCATTTTGGAGGGTTTGTGAAGGAAGTACCAACCCGGAGTCTAATCTGCTTTGGCCAATGGATGGAATGGGTCCCCTGACATCCCAAACCAACATTTCCATGATGATACTAGAGTTTCTTTCTGCTGTTCCCACTTTTACATAAAGGTCTTTGTTTTTGAGCTTGTAGGTGAAGTAGAACCTTGTCTAGTTTGCCTATCCTTTCCCATCCAATTTGCCTCTACATCATAGTGGTATAAGAGCCATAAAAGGTTATGTTGTTGGCTTGGTATATGTCAGCAGAGGAGAGTGAAGGAGAGGCTAGCAATATGCCTCCAAAGGGGATGACCACCGAAGTGGTCAAGAAGTTCAAGGAGATGGAAGAGAAGATCAAAAGTGGAGTCAAGGAAGCACTCCAAGCAGAGTTGAAGGCATTGAGGATAGGGAAGAGGATAGATGAAGGTTTAGATGAAGAGGAAGAGAAAGAGGAAGAAGAACAAGAACAAGAAGAGACAGAGGTACCTACAGATCAAAAACTTTTCCTTGAGGCTATCAAGGCAATTGGCAAGGATTCTTTAGAGGCTAAGATGGAGATTCCCATGTTTAGTGGCAAGATGAATGCTAATGAAGTCATGGAGTGGACTGAGGCCATGAACAACTACTTTGAATACAAAGAAGTTCCTAAAAATAAGAGGGTTAAGTTTATAAAAAAATAACTCAAAGGTGTTGCCCTTACATCGTGGAATTACACCCAAGGTCAGAGGATAAAGAATGGGAAGAGTATGATCTCTTCATGGAGCATAATGTTGGAGAGGATCAAGTCCCAATTCCTTCCATCAGACTATGAGGTGTAGATCTACAAGAAGATACAAAATCTCAAGCAAAGAGATTTGGATGTGGCTACTTACACCGAGGAGTTTCACAAATACAGTCTTCGTTGTGGGTACATGGAGGATGAAAAAGATAAAGTAGCAAGGTATCTAAATGGTTTGAGGTTTAATATACAAGATGAAGTTAGTTTATTTACCCTGAAACTGTGGAGAAATGCTTTCAAGTGGCATTAAGGGTTGAAGATAAGTTGAAGAGGAAAAATGAACAGAAAAATAGAGGAAGAGATGGCAGAAATTTCAGAGGTAGGGCAGTTTTTGGGGT
This sequence comes from Cunninghamia lanceolata, assembly GCA_027924645.1. Taxonomy (NCBI): domain Eukaryota; kingdom Viridiplantae; phylum Streptophyta; class Pinopsida; order Cupressales; family Cupressaceae; genus Cunninghamia; species Cunninghamia lanceolata. The sequence goes on along the minus strand of BSBN01000241.1, from coordinate 10,266,216 downwards.
AGAAATTAGTCCCAAAGAAGCCAAGGGGAATCTAGTTCCCAAGAGCAAAGTGGAGAATCCAGTTCTAGAGGAGGCTTTAGAGGAAGAAGTCCTAATGGAAGAGGTAGATTTGGTGGACCAGGGAAGGTCTTAATGTCTTCACAGGAAGGTGCTACAATTGTAACCAAGTGGGACATCCAGCCTTCAAGTGTCCTGAAAGGCAAGCCTCAAGCTCTCATGGATGAGAGAGAAGGAACCAATAGATCCAAGAGGAAGATTGCCAAAGTGTCAACTCCCCAATTGGAAGTGTAGCCCTAGTCCATGAAGGAGAAGGTTTGATGATGAGAAGAACCATGTTGAAGGTGCCTCAAACACAAGAACTCCCTCAAAGGAAGACATTGTTCAGGACAACATGCAAGGCCTATGGTAAGATTTGCAAGGTAATTGTTGATTCAGGCTCAACTGAAAATTTGGTTTCCACTGAAATGGTAGACAAATTGAAATTGAAAAGTCTTCCTCATGTTAGTCCTTATAAAGTATCATGGTTGAATAAAGGGCAACAAGTTTTGGTAGATCAACAATCATGGGTTGAATTTGAGATAGGAGAATATAAGGACAAAATTTTGTGTGATGTAATTCCTATGGATGCTTGTCATTTTCTGTTAGGACATCCATGGCAATATGATGTTCAATCACAACATGATGGTAAAACTAATTCTTTCATCATAACTAAGAATGGTAGAAAATATAGAATTGATCCATTACCTGATGAGCATGTAGAAAAGAATGTTGGGTCAAGTGTCATGATTGTGAATGGTAAAGAGTTTCTAGATGCCCTTAAGGAGGAAGGAACCCAAGGGTATGCTCTAATTTTGAAGCCTAAAAATAGTCCTAGTTTGCATGATCCTAGAAAGGAAGAAGTTCCTAATGAGGTGCAACAATTGTTAGAGAAGTATAAGGGGATTATGGTAGAAGAAATGCCTAATGAGTTTCCACCTATTAGGGACATAAGCCATCAAATTGACTTCATACCAGTATCTACTTTACCAAACAAAGCAGCCTACAAGATGACACCTTCACAAAATGAAGAGATTGCCAAGCAAGTGCAAGAATTGTTGGATAAGGGATTGGTAAGAAAGAGCCTTAGCCCATGTGCTGTCCCAACAGTCCTAGCCCCTAAAAAGGATGGTAAATGGAGGTTGTGCATGGATTCTAGAGCCATTAATAAGATTACCATAAGATATAGGTTCCCTATGCCAAGGATTGAGGACCTAATGGACTATTTGGGGGGGGCTAGATTCTTTTCCAAGATAGACCTTAAGAGTGGGTATCATCAAACTAGAATAAAAAAAGGGGATGAATGGAAGATAGCATTCAAAACAAATGAGGGTCTCTATGAGTGGTTGGTGATGCCATTTGGTCTATCTAATGCTCCAAGTACTTTTATGCGTCTCATCAATGAAGTGTTGAAGGATTTCATTGGCAAATTTGTTGTGGTATATTTGGATGACATTCTTGTTTTCAGTAGGACTAAGGAGGAGCATTTGCAACATTTGGATCAGGTTTTGAAGAAGTTGCATGATGAACAATTGATGATCAACATGGAAAAGAGTGTCTTCATGAAGGAAGAACTCACCTATCTTGGTTTTGTGATTTCACAGGGTAGTTTGAAGATGGATCCAACAAAGGTAGAAGCCATTTTGTCATGGCCAACTCCAAAAATAGTAGGTGATGTGAAAAGTTTTCATGGTTTGGCAACATTTTATAGGAAATTCATAAGGGGTTTTAGTCATATTTGTGCACCAGTTTTGGATACCATCAAAGGGGGGTAGAAATGTAAGTTTTTGTGGACAAAGGTAGCCAATGATTCTTTTGAAATTCTAAAACAAAAGGTAGCACAACAGCCCATACTTGTTTTTCCCGAATTTAATAAGTTGTTTGTGGTGGAATGTGATGCTAGTAATCTTGCTATAGGGGCTGTCCTAAGTCAAGAGGGTAGGCCTGTTGCTTTCTTTAGTGAAAATTTGAATGATGTTAAGAGAAAATATTCTACTTATGATTTGGAATTGTATGCAATGGTACAAGCTTTGAAAAAATGGAGGCACTATCTTTTGCCAAAAGAATTTATTGTTTATACTGACAACCATGCACTTAGTTTTCTAAATTCATAGGAGAAACTCAATCATAGGCATATGAAATGGGTTGAGAAACTCCAATCCTATACCTTTTCAATCAAACACAAGAAGGGGTAGGCTAACAAAGTGGCATATGCATTGAGTAGAAGGGTGTGTATGGTTCAAGAAATTTAGTTGCAAAGTGTAGGGGTTGATGCTCTCAAGCATATGTATCAAGATGATGAAGATTTCAAGGAGGTATATGAAGTTTGTTCACAATTTTCAGACTCTTATCATTCTGATTTTTCTGAGTTTTTGTTGCAGCAGGGGTTGTTGTTCAAAGGCAACCAACTATGTGTTCCTAAATGTTCCATGAGGGAGAACATCATAAAGGAAAAACATTGTGGTGGACTACGAGGTCACTTTGGATTGGATAAAACATTGGATCAGGTGAAGAGGTTTTATTTTTGGCCTAAAATGCAATCAGATATCAGAAAGTTTGTTGAATGTTGTAGTATTTGTCAAAGGGAAAAGGGTACTTCATCTAATGCTGGTCTATATCAGCCACTTCCTATTCCTAATAGGCCATGGGAAAGTATTAGCATGGATTTTGTGTTGGGTCTTCCTAGGACTCAAAGAGGCTTTGATAGTATATTTGTTGTGGTGGATAGATTCAGTAAGATGGCTCATTTTTTGCCATGTAAATGCACTAACGATGCTTCTCACATTGCTGATTTGTTCTTCAAAGAAATTGTTAGAATCCATGGTTTGCCTCTTAACATTGTGACTGATAGGGATCCAAAGTTTGTAGGCCATTTTTGGTGCACTTTGTGGAAAACGTTGGGCAGTCAATTGTCCTTTACTTCAGCCTATCACCCTCAGACTGATGGCCAAACTGAGGTGGTGAATAGGTCCTTGGGAAACCTTCTCAGGTGTCTTACCAAATAGCATGGAGAGGCATAGGATATGATCATCCCTCAAGCAGAGTTTGCCTATAATGATTCCACCAATAGGAGCACAGGAAGGAGTCCATTTGGGATTGTTTATGGCATTCATCCAAGAGGTGTTCTTGAATTGAGAGATCTCCATGGATTGGAAAGAAAAAGTGTTCAAGGTGAAGACTTTGCATTGGCCATGAAGGACATTCATGATAATGTCAAGGAAACTCTTCAAAAGAACAATGACAAGTACAAGGAGAAAGCCAATGAAAGGAGAGATGTCCAATACAAGGTTGGGGATTTGGTCATGGCTCATTTGAAGAAGGAAAGACTTCCTAAGGGGCATCCAACCAAACTCCTCATGAAGAAGATAAGACCATGCTGGATTGTGCACAAGTTTGGGCCCAATGCCTATGAGATTGAACTTCCTCAAGGCTTGGCCATATCTCCTATCTTCAATGTTTCAGATTTGTTCCCTTTCAAAGGTGATTCTAATGCAGCTTTAGAGGTAGATATGACAGCAGCGGGAGATGAAGATTGGGTCAAAGGTCTTCTATCCAATCAGCCATTGAAGTTGGAATGCATTCTTGACACCAAGGTCTTGAAGAAGACAAGGAAGAAGACATACAAGTAGTTTCTTGTCAAATGGAGTGGCTTGCCTATTGAATATGCCACTTGGATGACTAAAAAAGACATTTTGAAACATGGTGTCACCATTGCTAATCTACTTCCTCAAGAGACTTGAGTTCTCTTTCCACCCAAGGAGTATGGTGTAGGAGCACAAGGAGAACCAAAAGACTCATATCTTCTTTGATGTTTATTTTTCTTTGTTGTTTCAATAAGGTCATGAAGACCATTTTCTTGTGTTGTAATAGGCAATCTTGTAAGCCATAAAAGCCAGTCATGTATGTAAGCCTTCTTAAGGCATATAGAAAGCTAGTCTTCATGTTTGTAAAGCTTGTCAAGGCATAATAAGGAGTCTAAGGTGGTGTAAGGTCTAGTTAAGGCCTAATTGCATTGTGATGCAGAGGCATCCACACTAAAACCTTGACATATAGCATGGATGTCCGCAACCCTTCATCATCATCATATTTCCCTTAACACTGTCAGCATCATCATATTTACTCTGCCGACCGATATCCTCCTGCAGACAAGCCTTCGCCCTTTTGCATGTCCGCAGCGTCGTCATATCCGACTATCGGCAGCATCATCACATTCGGCAAGCACAAACATCCTCCTGACGTTCACTGTTCACCTTACCGCCAACCTCTACCTTTAGCATCATGATGTTCAACATCATGTTCCTCAACAGGATATAGAACATCTGGTTCCGCCCATATATCCTGATGATGATACTCAACTTCACGCACCTTTCCTTCGATGCTTACGTCACCCCAATATCCTGATGACGATTATCCTGATGACGATGACGTCACATGCAGTTCCTCAATATCCTGCTGCTCCGATATCCTGATGACGTATATCCTGATGATGATGATGTCATATGCAACTCCTTCAATATCCTGCTGTCGGCCAAACTTAACCTTATTGGCCCGCGATGGTTTTATCAACCCGATCTTCTACCTTATGCCGATGCGCTCCTCGTCGGCAACACCTGATGATGATCACCCTGACGCTCATTCACTTCATGCAATCGACTGCATCATGCTCATCTCCCTTTACTCGGATGACGCCCGAAGTAACTGCAGGATATACACCGTAATATCCTGATGATGCCATTTTGACGAATTTCCAACCTTAGCGGATTTTCACCATTCTGATCCGCCGAACCTCCTGGGATGACCCGATCCACTTTCAGGGTGATCTTCCAACTCTAACTATCAGCTCGACCTAGCACATACCCATGCTAGGGTTCTCAACACCTTTCGACTGCGATCCTGCAAACATACATGCAAACAACCAAACTAAATCCTAACCTACTGTACATAACCATTCCACCGATTCGACGAATCAACCGGTGGAATGGATCAGCGAATCCATGAAACCACCAAACCAGCAAATCGATTACACGATGGAGATCAACAGAAAATGAACACAAACAGGATCTTTATTGATTTCAAAAGATGCAATACAAAATACTGTCTCACTCTCTGCAATCTACCTCCTCTGCTCAATGCAATACTATACTATCGATGATCTACAACCAACCGATCCTCATGTATAAATAGGATCTCCTGCGAGTACTACCGACCTGACTCCAAGCGGCTGGGAGATCCAACCGGACCTACAGCATAACAGCTGTCCTAACAACATAGCTAAAAATAGCAAAGTATGGTCAACATGACCTTATTACATGCATTGGTCTTACAAGACCTTCTTGAAAACATTAACAAGATTCAAAACAAACTAATTGCCTCATGGAGGCCAGCTGTCAGGTAGGTGCTCCTGCACCATACTCCCCAATAGAAAAGAACTCATGTCCCATGAGTTTAGGATGTGGAAGTCCTCCACCTTTACACTTTGCCTTTGCAATATTCTGCCCTGTTCCAGCTTTATCCTCTGCTATCTCTTGGCTTCTCCAAGACTTTTGAACTGTAACTTGCTTTCTTGCAAGTAAATCCTCATGCCTGTTAATGTAGGCCCTTCTCTCACATACCTTGTGTTTGTCAGGTTGCCTGACCAGAACCTCTATCTGAACTGCCTCTTGAACTTCTGCAATGTTTAACTCTATCTTTCTTTCAACCTTTATAGGACAAACAATAGTCCCAACTATGACAACATCCTTGTCATTCCTCTCAACTGGTTGCTACTTGCAAACCTGTTTCTGAACCTGCTGCTGACCTCTGTCAGTCAAAACTAAAACTGCCTTCAACCTGTTGTCCTTAACAACTTCTTTCCCTGCAGTGTCCTCAACTACCTTTATGCCTGCTCCTATAGGCTTCTGCACAAATTCCTTCTTTCCCACTAAAATGATTTTGGCTGCCTTCTGTACTACAGCTGCTTCCTGTAATGGCATCAACTTAATAGTCTTCCCATCTTTCTTGATGGTGTAGGTATTAGCATACCCATCATACAGTACCCTCCTATCAAATTGCCATGGTCTACCCAATAGTAGGTGACAACATTCCATGGGCAAAATGTCACACAAAACTCTATCCTGATATGCTCCAATCTGAAGATCCACATATGCCTGTTCATAGACAAAAAGTGATTGACTATCACTCACCCAAGATGCCTTGTAAGGGTGTTGGTGTGGAATCCTTTCCAAATGCAGTTTATCCACCATTTTCTGAGATACCATGTTGTCTGTTGAACCAGTATCAGTGACAACCTTACATACTTTACCTTTGCTCTTACATGTGGTCTTGAAAAGAGCTCTTCTTTGCATCATATCCTTTGATGCCTGCAAACTAATTCTCCTAAGCATCAGTGCTTCTCCCTCCTCAGGATATCCATAATTGTCAGGTTCTCTATCTTGATAAGTGTTTGAACTTTGCACACTTTGCTCTACTTTCTCTTCTTGCACAAGTTGTACTCTCTTGTCATTCGTTCTATCATTTCTGGATGATGAACCTTTGCTTTCTAGACATTTGAAAAATGGATGACCAAACTCACCACAGGTGTAACACTTTCCTGAAAATGTAGTAGAACCTCTACCACTTCCAAATCTACCTCTATTACCTTTCCATCCACCTCTGAAATCAGACTGTCCCTGTCCTTTACCAGTGTCTTCTTGACCCTCATTGGTTTGCCTTGTTGTAGGGGCTACTCCTCTTCCCCTCATATTGCTGCCTCTTCCTCTCATGGACTTATCTTGTCTCCTATTCATCTTTTCTTCAATCCTGATTGCCATTTGATAACAATCCTCCACACTCTTAGGGTTAGCTAAAACTAACTCATCCTGTATGTTCAATCTCAAACCAGCCAAGTACCTAGCCACCTTTTCTACCTCATTCTCATGATGACCAGATCTCATACTCAACTTATAAAACTCCTCAGTATAGGCCTTCACATCCATTTCCTTCTGCCTTAAAAATTGCAGCTTCTTAAACATCTGAATCTCATAATCCTTAGGCAAGAATTTACCTTTTATCCTTGCTACCATCTTATCCCATGAAGTGATCTTTGACTTCCCTTGTTTTCTTCTCTCAGATTGTACATAATCCCACCATACCAAAGCATGACCTCCTAACTTGGTCTTTGCAATCTTTACCTTCTGATCCTCAGCAACATCTTCACATTCAAAGTGATTATCAAGTGCAGCAATCCAATCCAGTAACTCATCTTCATTCAAACTTCCATTATACTTGGAAATATCAACCTTTACCTTAGGTTTATCACTCTGCACTGCCTTTAACAGTTTTGCAAATCTCTGGTCTTCAGCATCCAGATCTTCAGCTACCTCTTCATACTCTTCAATAGCATCTTCATCTTCTTCAGACTCACTGTCTTCCACTTCCCTCTTTTTGTTCTTCTCCAAGGCTACAAGCCTGGCTTGAAGTGCTTCAGCAAGCTCCTTCATCTTCCTCATCTCTCTGGCATGTTTTTCCTTCATCTCCTGCAATTCCCTTGCAGTACCATTACCTTTCAGAGGCATTTTGTCAACCTCTCACTCTTCTACCTCTGTCTTTTCAGTGACATAATCAACTCTACCTCTGCCCTTTCGGTGACAGAATCAACACACAACAGCCCAGACCTTTTGCTGAGCTCTGATACCACTATGATGCAGAGGCATCCACACTAAAACCTTGACATATAGCATGGATGTCCGCAACCCTTCATCATCATCATATTTCCCTTAACACTGTCAGCATCATCATATTTACTCTACCGACCGATATCCTCCTGCAGACAAGCCTTCGCCCTTTTGCATGTCCGCAGTGTCGTCATATCCGACTATCGGCAGCATCATCACATTCAGAAAGCACAAACATCCTCCTGACGTTCACTGTTCACCTTACCGCCAACCTCTACCTTCAGCATCATGATGTTCAACATCATGTTCCTCAGCAGGATATAGAACATCCGGTTCCTCCCATATATCCTGATGATGATACTCAACTTCACGCACCTTTCCTTCGATGCTTACGTCACCCCAATATCCTGATGACGATTATCCTGATGACGATGACGTCACATGCAGTTCCTCAATATCCTGCTGCTCCGATATCCTGATGACGTATATCCTGATGACGATGACGTCATATGCAACTCCTTCAATATCTTGCTGTCGGCCAAACTTAACCTTATCGGCCCGCGATGGTTTTATCAACCCGATCTTCTACCTTATGCCGATGCGCTCCTCCTCGGCAACACCTGATGATGATCACCCCGACGCTCATTCACTTCATGCAATCGACTGCATCATGCTCATCTCCCTTTACTCGGATGATGCCCGAAGTAACTGCAGGATATACACCGTAATATCCTGATGATGCCGTTTTGATGAATTTCCAACCTTAGCGGATTTTCACCGTTCTGATCCGCTGAACCTCCTGGGATGACCCGATCCACTTTCAGGGTGATCTTCCAACTCTAACTATCAACTCGACCTAGCACATACCCATGCTAGGGTTCTCAACACCTTTCGACTGCGATCCAGCAAACATACATGCAAACAACCAAACTAAATCCTAACCTACTGTACATAACCATTCCACCGATTCGACGAATCAACCGGTGGAATGGATCAGCGAATCCATGAAACCACCAAACCAGCAAATCGATTACACGATGGAGATCAACAGAAAATGAACACAAACAGGATCTTTATTGATTTCAAAAGATGCAATACAAAATAATGTCTCACTCTCTGCAATCTACCTCCTCTGCTCAATGCAATACTATACTATCGATGATCTACAACCAACCGATCCTCATGTATAAATAGGATCTCCTGCGAGTACTACCGACATGACTCCAAGTGGCTGGGATATCTCTCCAGGCCGCTAGGAGATCCAACCGGACCTACAGCATAACAGCTGTCCTAACAACATAGCTAAAAATAGCAAAGTATGGTCAACATGACCTTATTACATGCATTGGTCTTACAAGACCTTCTTGAAAACATTAACAAGATTCAAAACAAACTAACTGCCTCATGGAGGCCAGCTGTCAGGTAGGTGCTCCTACACCACATTGTAATGTTGTCGAAGGCAATTTTATACTCCTAAAACCAACGTAGTTCTACTAACAAACATGTAAGTAGTTTTCAAACTACCAAAAGGAAGTTCGATGGGAAGAGTGGTTGTAAACCTTCCTGTTGACCCAAACTACTTGCAAGGAGGTTGGAAAGGTAGAAAAAAGTTTAATAACACCTTGAATAAGCCTATTGAAGGAGGAGGAGAAGTCACAAAGCAATAAAAACACCATTTTTTGCATTTTCTGTGTTTTTCTGAATTTCCTGTAGAAAATAGTTTGTACCATTCAATAGTACGACACTGTCATGAAACCAAGGATACTTGGAAATAAATTTTGATGAAGTAACTATCACTCGGTATCAATTTGAGTCCATGACATTGAATTAGAGGCAAGTTATGGTCATTTAATATTGGACTATTTTTCTGAAATTTTTGTTTTCTCAAAGAAGAGTGCTACTACAAGCCGTACAATAGGAAGGTACAACATAGTTTTCATTCTTTCATGTTTTGATTGGTTAGGAAATTGAATTGTCTACCATTTGAAAAGAATTTGGTGTCTTGACATTGCATTATAAGGGAGTTATAAGTTTTTTCCTTGAAAATAGTCTACTAGGACCTAGTTAAGGGCTTGTTGCAACAATGAGGAATTGACCATCCCATAGTCTTCCAAAGCCATAAGACTTGTGGGATGGATATATATGGGTGTATTTCAAATGTTTTGATCAATTGCAGGAGTGGGAGAGTTGGTGTTTGTAGGTTTTGGTAGAAGAGGCTTAATATGCCCATATATTAAGCCATTTGGAGGAACCTAAGAGGTAATTCTTGGAACAGAAGAGAGTAGAAGTTTAAAACCAACAAAATCCTTTGTTTTAGAATGCATTCTAAGTGTCCAAACCTTGGGTTGAGTTCTGGGCTTGCATTTGAAGGTACTCTCTTTGTAATTTTGGCCTAATTGGGGCTTTAGGTCACTAACAGGGGTTATAGGTTGAGATATTCTGTCCAAAACAACCTATGCCAAGTTTTGGATATGTGATAGAGGGCCATAATGGGTATCTATTGATTGTCTAATATTTGGGTTTGGAGGTTTCAGTCAAAATTTATCAAGACTGTTGTCATTTTGAAGGGCTACAAGCCATTTTGGAGGGTTTGTGAAGGAAGTACCAACACAGATGGAATGGGTCCCTTGACATCCCAAACCAACATTTCCATGATGATACTAGAGTTTCTTTCTGTTGTTCCCACTTTTGCATAAAGGTCTTCATTTTTGGGCTTGTAGGTGAAGTAGAACCTTGTCTAGTTTGCCTATCCTTTCCCATCCAATTTGCCTCTACATCACCAGTAGACAATGAACTTAAACCTGTCTGGTAGGTAATGATAAGTGAAATTACTTGTGATTGCAAGTCAACTCAAAAACATAACATAGACTGCAATCTATGAGGATGAGCAGTGAAGGTTAATTTTATCTTTAAAATATGGAAGACACATTTAGGGTTTTAAGCCACAAACCCTAAAACACAAACACTTTTATAAAATTGTATCATCAAATAATAACTGCATATTCTTCTACATGTGCTCTACATATTGTTCCTTTATCCTTTGTAAATGCAACAAACTCATGTAATAAGCTTGGGCACCCACATAAAATAAGCTTCTTATAAAAAGTAAACTTCTTATGAAGAGTGAACTAAATTCTAATAGAAAAACCTTGATCACCTACAAGTAATACTATGCTATGTATAAAGTGAAGGTGACCATGCATCTCTGTCATCTGCAAGCAAAAACCTTTTGAGCACTTATCTTGTCAAGCAAAACATATTGAACAACATAGCATGTAGCATGAAAACATGACTCTCAAGACCATGGAAACCAAGATCTCAAACAACTACATCATGTGACCCTTATCACAATAACAATATCACCACCTTTGTATACCAACATCATCACCTTTGTAGCAGACCCTTATCATTGTATGAACTCCTAAAAAATGAGTAACATGAAGTAGATCTAGAAACATGAAGATGATCACCAAGTTCTGATACGATCATTGACATTGAAGCTATGAACAACAAGATAAGGTGATCCAACATGATCAAGTTATCACATGAACTCCATCACCTATTTGATATCTCTACCACATGTTTTTCCATCACATGTTTGATGTCTCTTCATGACAATCACATCAACATCCATGTGAACATCCTAATGACACTGAACCAGTGAACTAGAAGTATGACAAACAACATGTATGAAGATCAAGACAACTCAAGCTATCACTTTGATGTATCTGCATGGGTGATCATATGAATATCTCTTTGATCAACAATGACAACTAACTTGACACCTTTTTGACATCAATGACAATCAACCTCCATCATTACCTGGGACTCAAATGCAATTTTCCATGGAACAACATGATTTACAAACTTTGAAGCACAACCACAAGTAGTGAGAACAACCAAGTTGGCCAAGACCAGAGTTAACACTAAGACTTTTAGGAACATGCTTCATGCATGATCTAGATTATACTTTGTGGAGCAATCAGGAGGTAGGAACATAATCTAGAGACTCCCACAAGCATGTTATAATCACCAAGTATATCCATACAACCTCAAAACACTTTATCCATAAGATTCTTAAAATCAAAGCACTTGAACATTACTGTTGGCCACTGTCATAAAGGAAAGATCACTTGTAGAGCACCAAATCATGAACCATTTGAACTGAAGGCACATAACATCATCAAAAACTTAATTCTAGAACCATAAACTATGAAACTTAAATGCAGAGCAGAATACATTCTACCAGTCACCATTAAATACACAGAAAAACAATTTTTACTATGGTGAACAAAACTTTCTCAAATCTTCACACTAGAGGCTCAAACCTGAAACATAGCATCTATAGACATCTCTTAACATTACTTCCAATCCACAGACAAAGATATTCAAAAGTACTACACTTTTTCTGGTAGATAAAGAAATTTTGCACTTGTGCTAATTCCTCAAATACTTGTTCAGACTTATTCAAATAACTTCCTTAGGTGTTGACATCAATGACAACACTTACTGCTCATACTTGCAACAATCTCCCCCTTTGTCATTCATGGCAACACATGATGTGAAAAACCATCAAGACATATAATCTTGCTTTGCTTCTTTGCTCCCCCTTACTTGATGTTTTCTCTGCCTATAACTTTCTTCTTAGGTTTTTCACATGAACTTCTCTCCCCCTTTGACATCAATGGCAAAGGGTGCCAAGCCTTTTCTTTCTCTTTTCTGCTCAACTCTCCCTTTCATGAACACTGCAACACTTACTGCTCTTTATCATGAACTCATATCAGCAACATTTACTAGCTCCCCCTGAGATGTAGCCTACAAAATATCAATCAAGATCAAAGAATGAGACTTTGAGCACCACTAGAATGATGCATTCCTTATGCATCTTAGTTTAGAGCAGGAGGGGTAATAACCCCTAACTTCTCCCTAAGATACTCAAAAGTATCCTTAGGCAAAGGCTTAGTGAAAATATCTGCAATCTAATCCTTTGTAAACACATACTCCATCTTTACTTCATTCTTTGTTACCTTTTCTCTCAGAAAGTGATACCTTATTGATATATGCTTTGTCCTTGAGTGCATTACTGGATTCTTTGAAATGTTTATAGCATATATATTTTCACAAAAGGTTGAAATAGGTTTTTAATACACAACTCTCATGTCCTTCAATGTTTTTTTCATCTAAAGCACTTGAGTGCAACAACATTCTACAACAATATATTCTGCTTCTATAGTACACAAAGAAATTGATTCTTGCTTCTTTGTTAGCCATGAAACCAATCTATTACCCAAGAGGAAAGCACCTCCACTTGTACTTTTTCTATCATCAACATCTCTAGCCCAATCTACATCTATAAACTCACTAAGAGTGAAATAAGTATCTTTTGGTACCACAATCCATAGTCTGAAGTGCCTTTTAAATAACTCATGATCCTCTTGACTGCCATCACATGTGACTCTTTGGGATCTTCTTGAAATCTCACCACAAGACAAACTGCATGCATTATATCTGGTCTAGTATGGGTTAGATAAAGTAGTTCTCCAATAATAGACCTATACTTTTACTTATCAATCTTAGGTGATTCATCATTCTTGCTTAGCTTGCAACTAGTTACCATAGGAGTGTTGAAATGTGAAGTTAATTTGACTTATTCCAGTAGTGATGAGCAGTTGACTGAGATCTCATCTAGTTGAATTTTTTTTGGCCATGTTCCATGTGTTCACCATGCAAAATTGCATGCAGAAGTGCCACTCTTACTTTTATGCATGGAAATCTATCTTTAAATTTGATCCATTTTTGCATGTGCTTTTTTGTGAATATTTATGGTTGTCGAGCTTGAATCCCAAGGCATGAGAAAATTTTTTTGTAACTGTGAATTTTCTTCTAAGAATAAAATTGAGAGAGCTTTGCCCATGGTTTTTTTCTTGGTATATTACCAGGTTTTCTGCATAAATCTATGTTGTCTATTTTGTGCTTTTATTGCTAATTCACTTTTATTTCAATTCTACACTGCTTATATTTCTAACAAGGAGTACATACTGGCTTAGAATCCTCCCTTCCAAACTTCTTCAACAATTCTTTCACATACTTGGACTAAGAAATGAAAATTCTTTTTCCTAATTGAGTAATTTGTAGTCCTAGAAAGAAATTCATTTCACCAAACATACAAATCTCAAACTCTTTTTACATTTCCTCTACAAATTTTTTACACATACCTTCATTGCCTCCAAAGATGATATCATCAACAAAGACTACAACAATTAGGATTTGATCATTATTAATTTTGAAATAGAGATTACTATCTATAGTACCTTTGGTGAACCCTAATTTCATCACATACTTGTCCAACCTTGCATACCAGGCTCTAGGAGCTTGCTTGAGTCCATACAGGGCTTTCTTCAATTTGCATACCATGTCACCGTGGTCTGATAACTGGAATCCTTCTGGTTATTCAATGTAAACTTCTTCTATCTCTCTATTCAAGAAGGTTGTGTTGTGATGCTCACAACATGCCCCATTTTACCTCATAGCAAAATGAGGACCCCTGCCATGGTTGTTGCTTTGTGTTGTGTATGGTCCTGCTTGGTGGTAAAGAGAAAAGAGGTAAAAGTTACAAACCATGGTGGAAATTAAAAAAGTTAAGCATTTAAGGGCCAAAGGTGAATAGAGGTGAATTCTTTGTCAAAATCAAATAAGGGTTGCCTTTTTAACCATTTTTAAATTCCCAATATTTTGCAAGATATGCGTGTTTTGGTAAAATGCATTAGAAAAGTGGTTTTGCATGTTGCATATACAAGGTCAAGTGTATGTGGAGTTGTTGAATAAGTCATATTGAGTAGTCAAGTTTATATAATCATGGTACCCTATATGCATGCGTTTAGTGTTTCATCCTTTTTATACAAGTTGGACCCGATAAGTTTCAGAAGTGGAGCGAATAAATGGTTAAGTCTGCATTGTATCTTGAATTGTATGTTTATTGAAAAAAGAAAGATACAGAGCAATATACAACATGATATACATGACGTAGACCTGAAGAGAATATGAAATTTGGTTTTATTAAGGGGAAGCGAAGTTTTGTATGTACTATACAAGTCTTTTGTATGTATGTTTATGGGTGGTGTCGTTAGGATTGTGGTCATTTTCTATGTCAAGGGCAATAAACGTAAGTGAAAGAACAGTCAAACCTTTCAGACCCGATAGAAAGTAAAATATAATCGAGAGAAGTTCGTGTCTGTATTTGTTGTTCAAATATTTGTATGTATATCACTTTGTATGTATTTAAATCAATATAAATTTATACATGCATACAAAATGTTTGATACAATTATTTGGTATGCATTATAAGATTTGAAAGTAAAAGAATGTGTCAATGGATTTCAAAATGGATTACCATAAAGCTTAGGGCTTGACCATACAAAAGAAACACTTCACATAGATACAAATACCAAAACATAATCATTTTGAGAAGATTGATAATCACATGGATATAAAATGGTCCGCGTTATATTATAATGTATACAAAAGGGGAAACATATATAGTCGGCAGAGTCTATTTACAAGCCGTAATCAAAATTCCTAGATGCCCAAAGAAAATAGAGAAATCATAATGTATACAAAAGGGGATACTTCACATCTTACAGGTTACCATGAAAGAGACCCATCCTGACTATATCTGTAAAATGGATGATCCAATCCAAAGTTGGCAACACTTCTATTCCTCGTGATAGCCTTAGAAAACTAAGGCTAAGTCTAGCCCAAAACTGATGATTATCTAAGGTTTGATTTGAAGTCTGCATGAGAAATGGCAGCCAGGAAAACTGAGCACTAGGAATATTAATTAAATGGAGTTCTGAAGCTCGTGGAACTCCTATTCCCAGGTCAGCAGCTAAAATGACATCTATATCAGTAAGGCAGTACTCTGCTTTGAAGATATCTTGTAGAAGTAAGAAAACTTCTACTTTGTTGATGCTGATATCTAGAATAGAAGCTAAGAAATATGAGACAATGTCAGAGTTAACTCTGTAATGATCCCAATTAAGCAAGAAGTCTTTCCCAAGTATCATTTTGATGGCTTCTAACTCCAATTCATGAAACATTGGATATGCATGACTCAAGATTAACTTTTTTAGACAAGAATCTAAAATGGGCCCAAAAAAGGCTATTTGCCTCCTTGAGCTAAGAAGACAAATAGGAGTATACATATTTGTAGAGTATTCTGAAAGCTGGAGTGAATAGAAACGAAGGTTAAGCAGGGTCTTAAATAATGGGTTTTGCATGAGTTACTGGTTTAATCATCACTAAATGCGGTTGATAGGAATTGAATGTTCATAAAGAGGAATGTTATGCCAAAAGTGTTAATTGTCTAAAGGGAATAAGAGTTATTAATGCATCGATTGCTTCTAAGCATGCCTTAAAGATTTTTTTATTAATAGCAGGGAACAAATACAAGCTTACTAATGGTGAAAGTTTCAAAATTCTCATTCTTACTTTTTTATGTATTAAAAGTTTGCATATCCAATATACATACAAAAGGTGAATGCAGGTATCGAGGCAGGTGCGTATGTTATGAGGGTATACAAAAATGCATCAAAAATGTCGTAGGAAAAGAGTTTTGTGTTTTCTATGCATCTAACATTGTTATGCTAGGTTGTATGTTGATACAAAATTATATAAGCAAAAGAATAGATACAAAACAACATATACAAAAGTTGAGAGAGGGGCGACACTTAAATAGACAAAAAGGTATATGCAAAATTCAAAAGGTGAACGGATTGCACATGATGAAGAGAATATTGATAAGTCAAGATACAAAAGTTAAAGATACAAAAAATAAGATGTACAAAAGTCAACACATACAAGTGAGAAGTTATTATGTGAATCATAACACGTCGAAAGTCACGCGGTATATGCTTAAAGGATTTGTATCACAAATGTTTGTATATGGAAGCATATACAAAAATAACATACAAAAGTGAAAAATATCAAAGTTATGACATCTAAATAGGAGAAGGTGCATTATGAGATACAAAAATAGAAAAGAGAAGATACAAAGTTTAAAATGTTAAACTTATTGAAAGAAAGTCTTCAAATTAGGGCGTATGCATTAATGATTGTAATAAATGCATAGTTAACGGTGATAATGCAGGTTGTAAAATGGGTAAAAGAAAGGTAAGAGATGAAATCATATTCACTTGGTGAAGCAGAGATTACAGAGCGAACAAAAGGAATTAATCCAGTGAGTATAATTCAAAAGGCAAACGGATTGTAAGGGGATAACGACGTAACTGAAAAGGGTAATTCCATTTCATTGGTAGAGTCAACCTGGTCAAGATGCAAGTAGGTATTCTATTATCTTTACATGTTTTCTATTCATTTGGTTGTAGTTTGTTTGGTTCTTAATCACACGGGAAAATAAAGATTAAATTGGCAAATAATCGAGGCAATTTTACTTAAGCAATTTTGTTAAATAATTCACCTAATTCAAATTGTTGAAAGTAAAATGGTAAAATATTGGAGTAAAATAGTGTAAAACAAAAAAAATGTAAAGTAAGGGTAAAGAAACCCTAGTACTGATATACAAACAGGAAGGTAAAGCGTAAATGTTTTTGCAGGATGGCGCCAAAACAAAAGATAGAAAATGTCATGATGGAGGAAGAGGAAAAGACAAAAAGGGAGAGGAAGCCAAGAAGAGAACCACTAAAGAAAGGTTGGAAGCACTGCGAGGATTTCTGACCTTGATATGTTATGGAGGAGGATTGGTCACAGATACTTTCATAGGCCAATATGACACATGCAATGTAATGTATCAGATCATGGGAAATGATGCTTCTGAAGATATGAAGAGTATCTGGAGCCAAGGGTTGTATCATGCTGTGGGTTTTCCTTTAGCAATACAGTATAGTGAGTTGGTGTTAGAATGTATGGAAAGGTATAACTTGGAAACCAGGTAGGTGATGCATGAAGGAAGAAGTGTGGTTGATTTGTCTACTAAGGGTATAGCTCGTACTTTTGGGCTGAAAATTGAAGAATAGATGATAGATATAGACATGGATCAGTATGCAATGGATTTCATAAATAATGATAAAGCATGCAGGGTTGTTATATTTTATGGGTGGTATGGGGTTGAAAATAAACCTAAGGCTACCGTGAGGGTTCCAAAGAATTTATACAGAATTGATTTTAAGATTGAAATTCACCTCATGATTGCAATGCTTAGTCGATTGGTAGGATTAATGCCTCCACATTTGAGCCTTGGATGTTCTAGGTTATAGAAGTTGTTAGAGCACAGAAGGGGAGCATCCATTGGGCTTGAGCTATCAGTAAAAGTATAAATAGACAAATTATGGCCTTTAGGAAATCTAGGAGATTTACTATGTCGTCCTATGTTTTGTATGCACTAGCTGCTAGAATACCACCATTAGCGGGGATAAGGGTGGTAGGTACCTTGGAGAAAGGGCTAGAACAGAGATTAATTTATGATCATTACCTAGATCTACTAGAAGAAAATGCATTGAAGAATTATACAAGGGTAAATGATGTATTTTATGGTTATATGGTAAGGGTTTTGAATGGAGATAAAGAGAAAAGAATTAGTAAAGAGGCGAAGGAAGTTATAGATTACTTCAATTCTTTGTTCATACAATTTCCAACCTTCACATATATCAGGGTTGAGGGTTTTGAGGGGAAACCATTTAAGTTGCCAAGGTATCCCTCCGATCATATAATCTTATTAGAGTATACAAGGCAGGTATTGAACATATACAAAATGTACAAGAATAAATATAATTTGGGCAATATCAAATTCCCTATTATTATGGGACATTAATCTTGTTTTAATGAAGAGGTTGCTAAGCAATCAAAAATTTAATTAAGGTATTATGCATTTGATGAATTTGATTTGGGAAGATGGTTTGACCCAGTACATAGAATACAAAGGTACATAAACAAGAAATATAAGCATCAAGTCCATATTGAAGATTATTGGTTTGACTGTGACAGTGAACAAGAGGTATGAAAAAGGTTTTATCAAAGGTTAATATTGAACAGATGAAGACTATGGAGGATATTGTTAGAAAAAAGGTAGGTAACTGAGAGGGGGGGTGAATCAGTTATCTCTATTATCTTTACTTTCTTTCTTCTTTTATAATTTGTGCAGCATCAAAACATATAAGCATATATAATCACGAGAACAGAAACAAATCAATACACATAACACAAGGATTTTTACGTGGAAAATCCTATTAAGGGAAAAACCATGGGGTGACTAACCCAAGATTGTATTCTCTGTTAAAAGAATAAGAAGTACAAAATGGCACTTGCCAAATAGGGCTCACTGCTTGAGCACACTGCTCACAAGAGGCACACTGCCTACAAGAACTTGCAGAATGAAATCAGATGTTTGAACTGATGAGAGGCATCTACAAATGCTAAAGTTTAGTTTAGGTTAAGCATAATTTACTGATCTGATGCACTTCATTCTTCCTCTACTTTAGTGTTGCTGCTCTATTACATACCAGACTTGTATTGCTACTTCCACACTTATCTCTACCTTCCTTTGCACTTTATTTTTCCATATCTATTCACAAACACACCTTCATACTAGAATCCATCTAGTATATATATCCACACCAATGATTTCAACAACTTTTCTAGTCGGCAACCAGAATACTCAAGATATTTACAAGTTACTGATTTGTCGGTTGAATCCATGCTTGATTTGAGATGTGTATCAAAAACATAGGCATTAAAGTCATCAATCATGTCGTCTAACAATATATGATCCCTCAAATTGCTTTATCAACATCAATTACTCATCTAGATTGAAGTCTGATACTCTGCCAGTCAGTTCTTTCTTAGTATGTTATGCTTGTCTGGAACCCAACACTCAGATGCTCATATCTTCTTTGTGCTTTATCACCAGAGGCTAAATCTCTGGAATATAGTAGTCATGATACCCTTCTTGACTTTCCCAAGTCCGTAACTTACTGACCTACACCATCTGAGAGATCTAGACCTGATTGTCAGACCTTGTTGCATTCTGGCAAAGGGCGGGGTCTACATACCAAAAATTTACAAAAATTAACCTATACATGGCCGCATAATTATATATACATGTTATACTTACATATACTTGAGTATATCCGTAAAAGTGGCCTTCAACTGTACAAACTCTGTGGCCCAGCTCTACTTCATCCTATCCAAAATGGAGATGTGACCACTCAGCAAAAAGGTATATGCTTCTGCCCTTCTCAAACCTACTAGATCATTGGTCCGGGCTGTGGTCTGAGCATCTGTTAAGGCCTCATGCATTGCCTCTAACTTAGGGATGATTATCCCTTTGAGTTCACTCATCCTAGTTATTATATTCTTCTTTTCTTTGTCCAACCTTTTTATTTCATTTATAATGACAATAGCCTAGCATTCTTGATTCATTAAGGATGTAGTGAGGGGATCAAAATTCTAAGATAAACTTGATAGTTTACCTTCTTGATCTTTCACTTTCTTCTCAATATCCTCTGTCATGTTGGACCAGGATAGACAAAATTTGTACATGTCCTCACCATCTTTAAGAGCATTTGCAAGGCTCTTTATCCCAATAGCTAGTGTCCTCCTATCATTAGCAATGAGTCCCTATACTTCTATGAATCTTTTTCCCAAAAACTCCTTCCGGACCTTTTCTTCTGCCAATTTCTCTAAAGAATCAAAATGAGTGCCAACGGAATTGACCAAAGATTTTAAGTTACCAGATGGAGAATCCAAAGTATCCTTTTGGAATGATGGCATGATTTTCTCCAGTATCTCAGATGCCATCTCCAACAGTTCACAATCTTCCATGTGAGATTTCAGGAGTTTTTCTTTTTCTTTGGCTTAAGCAAAAGATGCTATTTTCATTGTCTAGACCGGAGAGAGAGAGTCAAAGTTTAGTGGCCCTTGAAATAGCTCTGGTTCATCTATCTCCATCATTTCTTTGTTCAAGAAGTCCTTCACTGCCTCTGCAGTGTCTCTTGTCAGTGATTGAGACTTCATTTCCTTTTGGGTCTCAGAACTGTCATTATGGGTCTTCTCTACTTGTTCTTCTTTTTCCTTGACCCCCTCTTCTTGACTCACTTTCTCCTCTTTGCTTCCTTCTCCTTTAGCTCTAGAATCAGGAATGTCTATAGTGGGATCTAGAGGAGAGATGTTACCTGTGTTTACTATTCCATGAACTTCCTCTTTTGGAATAGAGGAATCCAAGTCCTTAGACTTCTCTTCATCCGTCTCTTTTAATCCTTCTACATTTTTGTCAGAAGATTCTTCAATGGTTATATTTAATCCTTCAACATCCATGGTAGAAGGTTCTTCATCTATTTCCTCTACAATATAAAGATTGAATCTTTTGAAAGCATTCCAGAGGATGTCTTCTATATCTTTTGCTACTTGGTCAGTTTCTCCAAGCATAAGTTTATTCATTATTGCTTTGCTTTGGAATTCATCCTTACAGTCCTTAAAGATCATGGCTATTTGCTTTGGAGTAATAGAAGGATAGAGCTAAATTACAATCTGTTCTTGAATCTCTAAGTCTTTTGCCCCTGCATTCTCTTTTCTAAGTTTGAGTACTTTTTCTAGACTTTTGGGAATTAATGAAATAATTTCAATGAATGCTTTGTTATAAATATTTAGGTACCTGACTGTAGCTTCTTCCAAGATCCTCTTGTCAGTATCACTATATTCATCATAGAATTCTATTACTGGTTGTAGGTTCCCATCCACAGTAACTGCCTTAATGATATCATCAATGGAAAGAGTGGGCTTTTCAACAAATTCTTGTGCTTCTTCTTCTTTGTTTTTGCTAGCAGAGAATTCCCTGGATGTTTTCTTCTTTTTCTTCATTTTCTTAATTTCCTCATCAGACTCTGTTTCTTCATCATCTTTGAGACTTGTGTATGACCTTGTGGCTTTTGTTTTTGTTCTCTTTTCTCCTTTTCCAAATGTCTTAACTTCCGGTTTGGTGGCTCTTGAACTCTTAGGAGTGGCAGGTGCAGAGCTCTTAGAGGATCTAGTTCGGGAGGGGGCTTGTACCGAAACACCTTCTTTCTCTGCTTCTTGTTTCTCTTTCTTAGCTCTTTCAACTTTCTCTCTATTGGCATCTACTACCTCTTTTGATATACCAAATCTTTTGGCAATTTCCTCAACTTCCTTTCTAACTTTTCTCTTTATCTCTGGTTGTCTTAGCTCAACATGTATTTTTACACTTAGTTCTTGAAAGGTTCCAAACCTTTCTACCTCAGGGTCCTTAGGCTGGCTCAATAGGTGTTGAATATGTAGCTCCAAAATTTTCTCATTGACCTCATATCCCATTGGCATTATCCACATTGTTCTGGGCTCAACCGCCTCCATTAGGCATTGATCAGTGTCAACCATGAAGCACATTGTATCCTTATATTTCTCAACTATAGATTGAGGAATTCTTTCTTTGGCTTGCATCATACTCTGAAAGTTCTTGAAGTAACCCCAGAGAGCTATGTTTTGGGCTTGAGCATCACCAAGTCCATACATATAGTCTCTAATATGTATGGCAACTGGTTTGTCATTTTTCCATACCTAACCACTTGATCCGGGCAACTCATTCATGTAGTAGAAGAATAGACATGGTATCAAAAAACCATACTTAAAGGAGTTCTTCTTATCCTTCTTCATCTTCTCCAAATTTTTCATTAGTTGACTCAATAGAAGCTCACACAGATCATAATCTATATTCTCTTTCAGCATCTGATATGCAGCATAGATTGCAGTACCAAACACAGAATTTTGCACACTTGAGTGGTAGATTTTTTAGCTAGTTATCATTGAAGCAAACTTGACATCCGAATCCATGATGTCATCTATAGTCATTGCTCTCCTATCAAATTTTGACCCAGTGGCTTCAGTTACCGTTTGGTTCTTTACATATTTGAGTGCGGGTAACCCACCATTTGAGTGCAATCCGATTACTATCCTAATAGCATCTTTTGTTATCTTGAAGGGCCTTGTTAACCACATGAAGTTATCATGCATCTTGCTCAGGACATACCAGACCCAATCATCTTCTGTAAAATAGGGAAAGTGGATGCAATGTTCGAAGTGTTTATCCCGGAGGGCCTTGTATTGAGGTTTGAGTTTAAAACTTTCATCTATTAACTGTTTATGATAGCTGTCCATCAACTTAGATTCTCCAAATTCCTCAATGTTGGCATGGATGTAGACCCTAACATCTTCTACATGCAATACCCCATGCGGAATGCTAGAAAAAAGTGCCTAAAGGATCAACTTCTAGGGATTTGTAGGGGTGTTTCTTGAATTTTGGGCGTGGCCTATCAGTGATCTCAATAACCATTGGAGTAGACATTTTGCAAAAGATTCAAAGAGAGATTTTTAGAATGGAAGTACCTTTTTACACTTTTAGGGTTTGAAATAAGAGCTGAAACAAATCGTTGGTTGAATTGGATTTTGCAGTTGATCTTTGAGAGAGTTGTAGAAACTTGATGTAGAGCTCTTCTTTTCTTCTTCTCGAATGCAAATGTGCAAATGATGAGTGAATGAACCCTTTTAACCTTGCAAAAACCCTAATTTCTTCTTGCAATAAATGCACAACTTAAGTTATCCAGTTGCCTTGTCCTAAGAGAGATCTTCTCGAATCAATGTGTTGTACTTAGAATTTTTTTCGGTGAGGATAGCCAATGTATTTGCTTTTCTTCCATCATGCCATGGATCCGTAGATCAAAGTATTTTAATTTTGAATCATACCAAATCTGTCTTTGAAAAACCTACTTTACCAGATGTCTGTCAAACCGGATCAATCTTGGATGATTAAACTCTTGTAAAACTCCATGCGGATCTTTCATATTTTTACCAAGGGTTATTTAGATATTTTTCTGAGAACCCTTTAATCCACAACATTCCATGTGCCAAATTTAGGCACCAATTGACTGGTTGGGGGAATTTATTTTTC
This sequence comes from Cunninghamia lanceolata, assembly GCA_027924645.1. Lineage (NCBI taxonomy): Eukaryota > Viridiplantae > Streptophyta > Pinopsida > Cupressales > Cupressaceae > Cunninghamia > Cunninghamia lanceolata. Next base: position 10,242,561 of record BSBN01000241.1, on the reverse strand, counting down.
TTTGTGACTCCCCCTGAGCCAGAGCTCATCTATTTAGTTTCCAGAAGGAATATCAGCACCAGATTTTGGTGCGGATCCATCTCCAATATCTTCTGTACTCTTCTTCACCCAAATCTTGCTCATCTCCTTTTGAACTTCATCCGCATTTACTTTACCTTTGCCTTTATCTTGTTTTTGATTATGTTGCACCGGACCCTTTTTATCCTGATTTTTACTTCTGCAGAATTTGGTAGTATGACCGGATCTATTGCAATTGTAGCAGATAACATTTCTTTGCATATTTGATTGATATCCTCTTGATCTGCATTGATTCCCATTCTATTGCATGCAAAGCATCTACCATTGAATGAATTATTTATTTGCATATTTCTGCATTCATGAGATTTGTGACTAGACCTTTTGCAGTTGAAACATTGTCCAGAGAAGGATGGATTGGTCCGATTCATTCTTTTTCTGCACTGAGTTTCTTTATGACCAAAATTGTTGTAATTGAAGCAATATCCATTGAAGGATGGATATCTTTGTGCATTTGGTTGCCTTACCGGAGGTCTTCTAGGCTTGTTTCTTTGGTTTCCTGATCCAAAGTTCTTCTGACCGAATCCAGAGCTTTCACCTTTCTCATATCCCAAGCCACACTTATCATCTACCCTCTTTTGGCTTTCAAGAAGAAATTCAAGTTGGGCTGAGCTTATCTTGAATTTCTCTTTGTATTCATTTATTGTTTGAAGATTTTGTTTAAGAGTGTCTATCTATTTCTCAAGTTGTTCTTCATTGTCTCTAGCTTCTTCAAGATCAGATTCAAGATGCCTAATTATTCTATCCATTTTGTGGCAGTCCTATGTCTTCTCTTTGAGGGATTGTTTTAGATTATCTTCACTTTTCCTTCTTTCTTCAATTTCTTGGGTGAATCTCATAACCCCTGACTCCATTCATGCCTTACCGTAATGACCTCTTTTGATAGCTTCTCACATAGCTTATTTTTCTTGTTAAGATCTTCATTAGTATCATTGTCTTCACTCTGATTGGCTAATTTTTGTCATAGTTCCTTTCTCTTTTTCACAGAGATACTAAGTTTTTCTTTTAGCTCATTTATAAAATCATCAGCTTCTTTGAGTCTTTCTCTCAAATTATTGACTTCAAAATGTGATTGTTCAAGATCATCTAGGGCAGACTAAATTTGTTCCTTCATACCATATATATCCATTGAGATTCCTAGATCTTCCTCAAGTTGTTAGGCTTTGTTTAGAGGAACCTCACTCTAATACTAATTGTTAGAAACAAGGAAGATAACTAAGAGCGGGGGTGAATCAGTTATCTCTATTATCTTTAATTTCTTTCTTCTTTTATAATTTGTGCAGCATCAAAACATATAAGCATATATAATCATGAGAACAGAAACAAATCAATACACATAACAAAAAGATTTTTACGTGGAAAACCATATTAAGGGAAAAACCACAGGGTGACTAACCCAAGATTGTATTCTCTATTAAAAGAATAAGAAGTACAAAATGGCACTTGCCAATTAGGGCTTACTACCCAAGCACACTGCCTACAAGAACTTACAAAAGGAAATCAGATGTTTGAACTGATGAGAGGCATCTACAAATGCTAAAGTTTAGTTCTGGTTAAGCACAATATACTAATCTGATGCACTTCATTCTTCCATTGCTTTAGTGCTACTGCTCTGTTACATACCGGACTTGTATTGCTACTTCCACACTTATCTCTGCCTTCCTTTGCACTTTATTTTTCTATATCTATTCACACACACACCTTCATACTGGAATCCATCTGGTATATGCACCAACGATTTCAACAACTTTTCTAGTTGGCAACTAGAATACTAAAGATATTTACAAGTTACTCATCTGTCGGGTGAATCCATGCTTGATTTGAGATGCATATCAAAAACATAGGCATTGAAGTCATCAACCATGTTGGCCAACAATTTATGATCCCTCAAATTGCTTTATCAATATCAATTACTCATCTAGATTGAAGTCTAATACTCTGTCGGTCAGTTCTTTCTCAGCCTATTCTACCTGTCTGGAACCCAACAATCAAACGCTCATATCTTCTTCGTGCTTTATCACCGGAGGCTAAATCTTTGGAATATAGTAGTCATGATACCCTTGACTTTCCCAAGTCTGTAACTTATTGAGCTCCACCATCTGAGAGATCTGGACCTGATTGTCAGACCTTGTTGCATACTCTATTCTTGTTCACCGAACCAAAACAATATTCAATCTGACTTCCGGTATAGGCATACTATGTACTGCGGATGTGTGGGATAGACTTTGTTGCCATCAATGACAACACTCATGAATCCCCACAGTGTCTCTTGCCAATAGATATTAGTGTCCCCAAGGAGGTACATGATGATGGAGAGGTATTGCATGAAAGTTATAGAAGAGATAAAATTGAATTACTGCCCATCAATGAGCCAGATTGGGATGCTCCTGCTGAAACATCTTTGGAAAGATTATCTAAGCTAGTTTTATTAATCTCTAAAAGATGGTTAGCTGATAAGATAAAAGGTATGAAAGCTCAAGGCCTTGAGGTTACTGAGAAAAGGGATCAACAGAATAAGGATGAATTAATGTGTTTTTATGGAAAGAAAAAGACGTTCATGGAAACCAAGATATTGAGCAATAATAAAAATGCAACTCTGCTAGATCCTTATGCTTTGGGAATCACAGTAGCTATATCTTTGGAAACATTCACAGAAGAAAGGGCATCTAGTCAAGAAATGCATATTGATAGAGCACACAAACCCATAGTGCTTGGTGAATTGGTTTCAAAAGGGGAATTATTTGCAGAACAACAAGTGGTAAGAGCTATTGCCATAAATCCATTAGAAGGAATAGCCAAGGTACCTATTTTTTCACCCAGAGAAAAGAGACCAACTCACATTAGTGGTGAACAAGAGTTAGTTGAACAGATGGTGTACCAACCTAGAAATCAAGAAATAAAAGAGGTGAAACATGTTGTTGACATACATGATAGTAGTGATGAAAGGAACGTGAAACATAGAAGTGGTGCAGAAGAAGAGCTTGGGGCAATTACAAGTTCAGTAGTAAGGGAAGAATGTAGTACTCAATTACATATGGAGAAAATACAGGGTCCAGAAGAAAAAGAGGAGAATACACAAGGTGAGTTTGATGCATTAGATCCTTTTGGAGCATTGGTGCCCCCTGAAATTATTGAAGAAATACAAATTGAGGCTCAGCAAATAGAAGAAACTAAAAAGGAAGAAAGATCAGAGAAAGAAGTGCAAAGGGCATTGGTCCAAACTCAAGGAGAAATGGAAGAAAATATGGTTGATGTATATTTCTTAAACATTCTTAGCATGTATAATGAGCCAGATGAGAAAGAAGAAAATATAAAAGACAAGCAGAATACAGGGGATGAATCTGAGAATAGAAAAGTAGAAGAAGAATCTGATAAAGCCATAGGATTAGCATCACATATAGAGCAAGAAAATGTTTTGGAGAAGATTCAAGAACATGTGGAAACAACAATAGAATCAATAAGAATAATAAGAGATCCTAAAAAGGATCTGGTTAGTAAAAACAATGTTTCAAACACTGATATAGAATAGGAAGAGAAAAAGGAGGATATAAAGGAGTAAAATACATGACAACAAGACAAAGAAGAAGAAGAAAAACAACATCTTTTGAGAAAAGAAAGCCCAATAGATGAGGAAGGGGGAGATAATGAAATAGAAGAAGAGGATGAAAAGGGAGAATCACACCAACATAGTAATTCGCATGTTCCAGAACATGATGCTCAATCTCAATCAGATCAGCAACAACAACATATAAGGCAGGAACAAAAGGAGAAACCTCAGGAAGGGGTAGAAAATATAGAAAGAATAGCAAAAATTAGCAAAGAAGCTCCAAATTGGTTAGGCTCTGAGGTCAGAAGAGAGAGGGTTGAGGTACAATTAATGCCCATTGATATTAAAAGTTTACTGGGTGATTCTGCACCACAGAGGCTAAAGAGAAAAGATAGAATCATGTCGGCAATCAAAAGAGGCCCTTCTGGATCTAGGGTCTTAGATTTGGGTATCCCACAAACAAATAAATCTAAAGGAGAAATGACTGTTGGTGATTATAAACTGATGAGAATGGATCTAGGCCATGTGACCAGGGAATAGCATATAAGTGAGTAGGAAGATATGAATAAGGTCACTGCTAAAATGTTGAAGAAGGATAAGGACAAAAATGATTACTTAAAGGGACATATTGTCCAGTTGCAGCAGTTCATAAGGGGAATATTTGATTCTAATGCCTCTACACCAGAACTACCTACAGAAATAGTAGTACTATCAAAGGATGAGGTAAAGAAGATGGAGAATAAAAGGCTAGAAGCTAATATTCTAGAGGAATGGCTCAGAGAATTCATGCATAAAGGAGAAGAAGTAACCAAACAAGTAGTGACAAGTTGGAATATGGCTTTAATAGAGAAAAACAAATGTAATGTTATCATGCATAACTGTCAGGCCAGAGAAGAAGAATGTAAAGAAGAATTGAAAAACATTGAAGAAATGGAGGAGAGAATAGAAGAGTTGATTAATAAGGGAGTCATTACTCCTCAAATGGCAAACCAATTGCCACATACAAAGTTAGAACTAAAGTTTGAGGAGGACATTCTTAGAAACTATGTCATAAATACTAGGGACTTAAAAGAAGTTGCTGATAACATGATAAAGGTATACATGAAAATAATAGAAAGGCTCATCAATCATGAATGCCTTGAAATACCAACATATGAATTAAAAAAAGCATTGAGGGAGTTTAAAGCTATTTTTCCACCATGCTTGGAGGACCTAGTGGCCTATATGTGTAAATAAATGATTGATTCTATAATAGAAGTCAGTGCTAAGATTAAAAAGTATCAAAAAAGTGCTGCAAGATTGGTAAAAGAAGAGAAAAAGTTGGAGGAAGTCAAAATGCAAGAATATATATGGACCAAAAGTCCAGGGGGAAATCGCACCTTCATAGAAGGTGTCATGAATAATTTCAAGATATATTTGAAGGAGAGATAAAGTATCAGAAAAAAGAAAGAAAAAAAAATACCGAGGAAAGAGTCAACTGAAGGGCATCAACCAGCAAGGTCAACAAGTCAGAAGAAGACAACGGGTATCTTAGTTTTGAAAAGATTCCAAAGGCATCCTTTGAGGCATGAAAAGATACCACAAAGATATTTTGAGAAAATGGTTAGGAATGAATGTATACCATTGATCAAGAAAACATGAATCTAGATCGTAGATTGAGTTTTGTAACCATAGTAGTATGAAGCTTCAAATTCTATATAAGAAGCTCTGCTACTTTTATATTATTTACACAGGGATTTTTGAATTATAGCTTGCACTTGTAATTTGTTTGAATACTAGAGTAAAGAAGTACTTTCTTTTTTTTAGTTTAGAAGAGGAGGTCAACTGTGTCTACACTAAGGAATGCGTAGAATGTCTAGTTTCCTTACTATATCTATAAAAACATCTATAAGTTTTTCTGGCAATTTGATCAATGAATCAAAAGGTCATTCATACATTGTAAATTCTATATGACCGTATACTTTAAATACAAGTACACTTGGAATTTTGTGTCTATTAAAGAGTGTTTTCTAACTCTTATTGGTATTTAGAGTATTATCCTTCGAAAGCTTGCAATCTTTGATGTGTGCTCATGAAAATACTCAGGACTCTGCATTTGAAGATTTAGTATGTTGATTTGATTAATTTACTGTATCTCTTAAAGATGTGAGTAGTAGAATGTTTAGATCCTATAGTGAAATGATGTTTAACTTGATTTTCTCTAACTTTTCCCAAAACATTTGAAATAATTAGCTTAAATGCATAAATCTTAAGGAAATTGTCTTACATTTGAATCAAGCATGAGGAATTATACTAATATTTGACAATTTTCATATTAATTTGAAAGGAAAAGCGTGTTTCAATATAAATCATACAAATCTTTGTAATACAGTGTTAAATCTATGCAAAAGGAATGAATAAATCATTTGTATTTACAACAATTTGCATAATTTTGAGTCCAGTAAGCCACATATCATCTTAAATCACGTAAGGCCCCTTGAATAATATAGTTTCACATTAACCTACTGAATTGTCCACAAGGTCAAGACCTGACCATACAGAAACTTGAGATTAAGAGCTCTTAGCTGATGTCTTCATATCTTTCAAGATAGTTTAGGTTCATTTTGTGAATTTTAAACTTTTGTTATGAATGTGTAAAAATAATCATCAACAATTTTTGGTGCTAGAAGGAGGGCCATTCAAGTTGAAATAAGATTCTAGTAACACTGGCTCACAACAATGGTCAAGTGACCAGGTCTAGGTCTATTTCAGGAGATACTTTTGTATAATTACCTGACAGAAGACAGAACAAAAGTCCTTTGATCTGGAATCCTAAGATAACACACGTAGGAGATTCATCTGGAACTCCTCGAGAGTCATCGTTTAACATACATAACATAGTTAGTCCTAACAGTTCTTCATTTAGGTACTTAAATCTTGGTTCGAAAACTCTTAGAGGTCCCAGTCCTCCTAGAAATCCAAGTCCACCTTTAAATCAAGGTATACCTAGAGGTCCTAGTCCACCTAGAGGTCCAGCCATGGCATATTTCAATGTTAATTCTCCTATAGTATTTAATGATTATCATGAAATGCCAAAGAACCCTGAGAAGATATGTCCTAAATATCAATTACATGAGGATCCAGAGGATCATATTAGGATATTCAAAGAAGCATGCTTCTGAGGTAGGTTAGAACATGAAGATGTGGTGTGTAGGTTATTCCCTTACACCTTTAATGAGCAGGCTTCCAACTAGTATGTTAACTTGCCAAATGGTTATGTTTCTTCTTGGACAATTATGGAGGAGGCATTCTTGTCTAGGTTAGAGGACTAGTTGATCCTTCTACCTTATATCATAAATTGGCCATAATTAAAAGAGGTGAAGGGGATCTCATTGATAATTTTAATGATAGATTCCAAAAGGCTGTCTCTAGGTTAGTTGCTCCTTACACTATAACTGCTGAGGCCTTATTAGCAATGCATTATGTCGCCCTTGGTCTATTGACTGCAATGTTTGTCAAAAGAAAAGTGGATATAGATAATATATCCAAAGCTTATAAAGAAGCAATCATTGTGAATCAAGAGATGAGACAAACATCATATAGTCCTTTTCCAAATGCAGGAAACCCTGGGATGCAAAATCAAACACAACCATGGAATGGAGTTCCAATGAATCATACTTCATTGTTAAATCCGGTTCCAACATATACGCTAGTATATAATCCCACTCCTGTCCAAACTATGGTTCCTTATACTGGTAATGGGGTCAATGTTACTCAGAATAATAGTTAGCCTTTCTTTCAGCCTCCTCAAGATACATTTGTGGCAAAGGCACAAGATGATAAAGAGGAAATAAAAGAAATTACTACGCATTTAAGGAGACTGTCCACTGAGATGACACAATTAAGAAATGAAAACTTCTATGGTAGAAACACTTAGGGCCACATTCAAAACCAAAACCAAAGTTACAATCAAGGACAAAGTTTGAACCAAAACCATAATCATAATCAAGTACAAGGGATGTAAAATAGAGGACATATTGGTGATAACAAAGCTTGGGGTAATAACATCAGAAATCCAAATCAACCTAAGCCACCTATGACATGGAATACTGGACCTAATAATGGAACTTTGGCCTCTCCATTTGAAAGTCCAGATATCCAAGAGATGAAGCAACCACTTAGGGTTCAAATGGCTAATGTAGCCTTAAAAAATTGGTGTAGGATTCATAATACAAATGCACATGCCGAATTGGATTGTCCTCAATTTCACCTTGTTGCAAGAATTTTTCATGTTGAGGTACAAAGTCCTACATCTGAATTCTTAATTCCCAAAGGGAATGAAATAGTGCCTTCAAGTTTTGAATTTGCACTGGTCTTAGAAAGTTTCACCTTTAGAACTAGTGAAGAAGATAATCAGGTGTTAGAAGATGAACCTTATTATTGCAAAAATTTGTATCCTGAGTTAGCCTTAGTATTGAATGCTTTTCAATTTCCTTTTGAAACTAAAAATGAGGTAGTGAGTGAACCAGAAGAGGTGCAGGCCTTTCAGCAGTCTAATAGAAATCATACTTATAACCTGAGAAGTAACACTAAACCTGGAGGTCCTTTCACTACCTCCACTCCTCCTGATTAGCATGCCAGGAATAATCCATCTATTTTAAAAGCTAATCATCATGGGATTGGAGGGACAGTAGCACAAAAGGCTCAGATAGGAAAAATAGAATTAGTGGAAACATCTAAGTTAATGAGTTATCTGTCTAAAGAGATAAGAAAAATTAAGGTTAGTATACCTCTGTATGAATTGTTAAGAAGTCCAGGAGTACAGACTACTTTTATGAAATCTTTGGATGAATCAGTATCAAAAGAGACATCTATTGACTTAGAGGTTCATAGCAAAGAAACACTGTCTAGGGATAAAGGTAAGAAGACTGAGCAGCCTTCAAATACTAACGTGGTCATGTATGTAGAAAAGAAGGAGGCTCCTCCTTTTCTGTTAACTGTGAGGATGTTAGGAAAAAACCTACATAACTTCATGGTAGACTCAGGAGCTTCAACTAATGTAATGCCTTTAGGAATATGCCAAACCTTAGGGTTGACTCCTACTAAATCTGCTAAGGTGGTTACTCAACTGGATAAAACTGAAGTCAATGTGATGGGTGAATTGATGCATATTCAAATGCAATTAGCTTCAGATCCTAGAGTAAGCCAGTTTATTGATATTCAAGTCATTCATATACCAGCTAATTATGGCATGCTATTGAGTAGAGACTGGTCAAAACATTGAATGGGTACATGTCCACTGATTTTTTGCATATGTGGTTACCATGTAGGGGTGTTCCTAATCAGATCAGGATAGAGGCTGAGCCCAGAATGAAGCATATGATAACAGAATATAATAGAACAAATGAAGTATTGTATGCTGATGTTGAACCTGGGGTTTATAGAGTATCCAATAGAGGAGTTTAGATAGAAGAAATGTAGATTTTGGATTTCAAGATAAGGCCCACCAATAATGAAATGGCTGTGTTGGTAGAATCTGAAGGTGACTCCTCGGATGATGAAAGCAATACAGTAAGTAATTTTGGTCAGATCATAAGACAAAAAATGGAAGTGTGTGTTCAACAGAATTCTTGCATTCAATGTAAGCTGTACAAAAATGTGTGTAGGGTTCATAACACCCCTCACCCTCAAGAAAACTATGGAATGTGTAAAGATATCATAGAATATCAATATCAAAAATGCATGGAAAGGATGGGACAACAAAAAGGCAAGGTTGTTCTTGATGGACCTAAGTTATGTTTTCATACTGATACAAGTGAGTCAATGCAGGGTTCAAAAGAAGAAGTAATGATGAAAAATGCTAATTGTTCTAACACACAAGTTAGTAATACATGTACATCTGTAGGTCCAGCTGAAAGACATGAAAATAAGCATAACATTGCAATGCCAGTAGCAGGCAAAATGGTTCAAGATAGGATAAAATGTCAAGGTACAAAAAATAGGAGTGATGTTTGGACATTAAAATGTGATGGATCTAAATCTAAACAAGGGGCAGGAGCAGGGGTCGAGCTTATTGATCCAAATGGTAAGTCATTCTTAGTAGCATATAGGCTTCAATTTCCTTGTACTAACAATGTGGCAGAGTATGAAGCTCTGGTTTATGGACTGGTGATGGCCATTAAGAAGAGGGTAAAAGTGATCAGAGTTTTTTCTAATTCAGAATTAGTGGTCAAACAAGTTAGGAAATTGTATGCTTGTAATTACAAGAAAATGGTCAATTATAGGCATAGGGTATGGGACTTAATTGAATATTTTGATACCTTCAATATTGAGCATATCCCTAGGAACTTAATCAAAGACCAGATGCTTTAGCAGTTGCTGCTAGTACTTTAGAACCTCTAACATTGTCATGATTAAAAAGGTTTGTTGTTGAGTTAGTAAATGTACCTAGTATACCAGATAATGTCACTCATTTCCAATTATTTGAAGGGGACCAGCAAATTGTAGACTTCCTTACTTGTCATGAGATATTTGATACTCATATCATAGATGAACAAGAAAGACCTGATGTATCGTGGGATGAAGAAGATGTAGTAAATCTGAAAAGTAATTTTTTGCCTAAAGGTGTAATTAAACTAGAGAAAATCTTTGATTTTGATGGGGTAGTTAGATAGAAACATTTGCCTAAAACTAATGGAGGTAAATGTGATCCATTTAACCTCAGAACTAAGCAAGGCCCTCAAAATGTGTTAATTGGAAGGTCTTGTTCAGAAAATTTAAAGAAAGAAATTTTAGAAGTTTTAAAGGAGTACAAACATGTGATAGCTTGGACGTATGAAGATTTAAAAATGTATGATACTTCCATCATAACTCATATAATACCTTTGAGATCGGAAGTTAAACCATTTAGACAAAAGCAAAGGCCAGTGAATGCTATCTTAGAGACTTTAATTTTTGAGGAAGTTAAGAAATTGTTGTTTGCTAAAATAATTTTTCCAGTAAGACATTCAACATGGGTGGCTAATCTAGTGCCTGTAAGAAAGAAAAATGGAGACATTAGGCTATGTGTGGATTTTAGGAACTTGAATAAAGCTTCTGAAAAAGACAACTACCCATTACCTCCAATAGATGAGGTAATGCAGGCAGTAAATGTGGCTAAGATGATGTCATTCTTAGATGGGTTTTCAGGATATAACCAAGTTTTGGTAGATAAAGAAGATAGATTGCAAACCACCTTTACTTGTAAATGGGGTAATTATGCATACAAGAGAATGCCATTTGGTTTAATTAATGTAGGTGCTACCTTTCAGTGAGCCATGGACATTGCATTCCGTAGATTATCAGATAAATGTATTGTCATTTATATGGATGATTTAACTATTTTTTCTAAGGATGCTTCCACTCATGCAGAGGATTTAAGGAAGGTACTCAAGAGATGTGGAATGTATGGAATTTCCTTAAATCCAAAGAAATGTTCATTTAGTGTGATAGAAGGCAAATTATTAGGACATATCATTTTCAAGAATGGGATTTCAATTAATCCTGACAGGGTAGAAGGGATAAAAAAATTGCAATTACCTGGTAGTAAAAAGGAATTGAAGTCTTTCTTTGGCAAAATTAACTTTGTCAGGAAATTTATTATAGGATTTGCAGAGGTCGTGCATCCATTGAATGCCATGCTTAAAAAGGATGCGAAGATAGAATGGACATCAATAGCCAAAGCTGCATTTGAAGATATCAAAGAAGTCATTTCTAATGCACAAGTGTTGGCTAGTCTAGACTATACTAAGACGTTCTACATTTATTCTTTTGCATCACCGCATTCAGTTGCAGCAGCATTGACACAAAAAGGAGAAGAAAGTGAGGAAAAACCCATCACTTTTATGAGTGCACCTTTGAAGAACCCATAGTTGAAATATCTGGATACAGAAAGATAGGCATTCACATTGGTAAGGATAGTGAAAAAATTCAGACACTACATTCTATGAAGCCAAGTTAAAGCCATAATACCTCATGCAGTAGTAAAGATGTTGCTAATGCAAAATGAACCTGGAGACAAAAGAGCCAAGTGGATTACAATATTACAAGAGTTTGATATGGAGATTATTCCAATGAAGTTAGTTCAAGGCTAGGCATTAGTGCAAATGATAGCCAATACTGATCTGAATTTGGTGAAAGAGCAATATGTACTAGATTGAAAAGATGCATCAAAATGGTATGATGATTTAAACACTCTGTTGATATTAGGAAAATATCCCAGTAAGATGAAATCCTCTTAGCGGAGAGCTTTAAAGATCAAAGCACAAAGGTACATGGTACAAGGGGGTGGTCTATTCAAAAGGAACCATGAAGGAATATATTTGAGGTGTTTGAATAGAGTTGAAGCAAATAGGGTATTATCAAAGTTACATGATAAGTATGGGACTGCTTGTGGTTCTCATTTGGCTACTACGCATAAGATTTTAAGAGCTGGGTATTATTGGATGACAATGTTTAAAGATACAGAGAATCATATCAAGAGTTGTCACACCTGTCAAACAATAGCTGATAAAGGAAGTAATCAGGCTAATCCACTGCAACCAATTATTGAGTCTAGGCCATTTGCACAATGGGGCTTGGATTTCATTTGCTATATTAATCCTCCATCATCTCCTGGACATAAATTTATACTAATAGTAATGGATTATTGCACAAGATGGATTGAAGCTACATACTGTAAGTTTTCTACCACTGAGGTCGTCATCAAGTTTCTTGAAGAAAATATCATTACAAGGTTTGGAGCCCCATATTCTCTGGTATGTGATAATGGTCCCTCTTTTTCTTCTTTAAAGTTTTCTAAGTGGGCATTTGAACATGGAATAGTCTTAAAGTTTTCTTCGAATTATTATCCTTAAGGTAATGGTTTGGCTAAGTCCACTAACAAAATCCTGTTAGATATCATTAAGAAACTAATTGCAAAGAATCCAAGAGAATGGAATACATTGTTGAAGTATGCATTATGGGTGGATAGGACAAAGGTTAAAACAACGTTAGGTAATGTACCATATCACTTAGTTTATGGGACTGATCCCATACTTCTAGTAAATTTGAGAATTCCTATGTGGAAGTTTGCTAACGAATATTTAGGCTTTGATGATCATAGAGAGGCTAGGTTAATCCAAATGTTACAATTGGATGAAAAGAGAGATCAATCCATAGATAAATTTGCTAAACATCAAGCAGTAGTCAAAAGGTGGTATGACAAGAGGGTGAGGGTCAAGATGTTTAAGATATCAGATCTAGTGTTGTGCTGGGACAAAGCATATGAAAAGAAAGGGAATCATGGAAATTTTGACAAATTATGGTTAGGTCCATTACAGATTACCGAAATAATAGTAGACAATACCTTTAGACTTAAAGCTTTGACTGGTGAAGATATGTCATTACCTGTTAATGGCCAACATTTGAAACATTACTTCCAGGCTTGACGAGATAATGTCTGTCCTATTATGTATCATATTGTAAATAATGTAAAATAGTTTTGTTTTGTGTTGGTTGTTCTATTGGTTTGTGTGTTGTGTTTCCTTGCTAGGGATGTTTGTTTTGATTTGAGGTATGTAGGAGCAGAACTAACAACCATTGAAAACAATAGAAAATTCAAAACATTCAAGTTAATCATTTGAAATTTATGCATAACTTGTAGTAACTTTCATGGATGTAGGAAATTGGTTGACTTAGGAATTTGTATATTCAATAACTGTGAGTTGAGTATTCAAGGGAGGTTTCTCACAATGACACACCTAAAATCCTTGGGTTTGCTGAACATACCAGTGTAGGTGTTAAGTGAAAAATCAGAGGTCACCCTTGCTACCATTACAATTCTCAACTTAACTTTAGCAAGTGATCACACCTTGCATAGTAAATTTACAATGGTAATATATTTTGAACTTGTGTCTCACCTAATATAAAATATAAATAAATAAAATGGATTTTACTGAAAATCTGAATTGAGTCATCTAAGTAACCTTACTGGGTCTATAGACACTTGCTAGCAATGAGGCTCTACTTAGGAGAATTGTAACGATAACCTTGTCAGAGCTATGGACGCTTGCTGGCAGCAAGGCTCTATCCAGTTGCTTATAAGGGAATGACATCAACTATGTAGTTTAATACCAGTCACTGGTTTATTCAACTCATTTTCAAGATAAGGATTATTAATCATGTGCACCCACTTAAAACTCAATTAGAGGATTCATGCACCTTATTGAATACATTAAGTCTCAAGTGAAATTATGATTTGCAGAAAAGGAAGTTGGAAGTTATGAATTCATTTTATTTGGTTCTTTAATGATGTGGATTTAATTGTTTTGTTTGGTTGCTAGTTGTTGTGATGCTCACAACACGCCCCATTTTACCTTGTAGCAAAATGATGACCCCTGCCATGGTTGTTGCTTTGTGTTGTGTATGGTCATGCTTGGTGGTAAAGGGAAAAGAGGTAAAGGTATAAACCATGGTAGAAATTAAAAAAGTTAAGAATTTAAGGGCCAAAGGGGAATAGAGGTGAATTATTTATCAAAATCAAATAAGGTTACCCTTTTAACCATTTTAAAATTCCCAATATTTTGCAAGATATGCGTGTTTTGATAAAATGCATTAGAAAAGTGGTTTTGTAAGTTGCATATACAAGGTCGGGTGTATGCGGAGTCGTTGTATAAGTCATATTAAGTAGTCAAGTTTATATAATCATGGTACCCTGTATGCATGCATTTAGTGTTTCATCCTTTGTACACAAGTTGGACCCAATAAGTTTCAGAAGTGGAGTGAATAAATGGTTAAGTCCGTATTGTATCTTGAATTGTATGTTTGTTGAAAAAAGAAAGATACAAAGCAATATACAACGCGATATACATGACGTAGACCCAAAGAGAATATGAAATTTGATTTTATTAAGGGGAAGCGAAGTTTTGTATGTACTATACAAGTCTTTTGTATGTATGTTTATGGGCGGTGTCATTGGGATTGTGGTCATTTTGTATGTCAAGGGTGATAAACGTAAGTGAAAGAACAGTCAAACCTTTTGGACCCGATAGAAAGTAAAATATAACTGAGAGAAGTTCACGTCCGTATTTATTGTTCAAATATGTGTATGTATATCACTTTGTATGTATTTAAATCGATATACATTTATACATGCATACAAAATGTTTGATACAAATATTCGGTACGCATTATAAGATTTGAAAGTAAAAGAATGTGTTGATGGATTTCAAAACAGATTACCTTAAAGCTTAGGGCTTGACCATACAAAATAAATACTTCACATAGATACAAATACCAAAACATAATCATTTTGAGAAGATTGAGAATCGCATGGATATAAAATGGTCTGCGTTATATTATAATGTATACAAAAGGGGATACTTCACATCTTATGGGTTGCCATGAAAGAGACCATCCTGACTATATCAGTAAAATGGATATTCCAATCCAAAGTTGGCGACACTTCTATTCCTCATGATAGCCTTAGAAAACTAAGGCCAATTCTAGCCCAAAACTGATGATTATCTAAGGTTTGATTTGAAGTCTGCATGAGAAATGGAAGCCAAGAAAATTGAGCACCAGGAATATTAATTAAATGGATTTCTGAAGCTCATGGAACTCCTATTCCCAAGTTAGTAGCTAAAATCACATCTATATCAGTAAGGCAATACTCTGCTTTGAAGATATCTTGTAGAAGTAGGAAAACTTCTACTTTGTTGATGCTGATATCCAGAATAGAAGCTAAGAAATATGAGACAATGTCAAACTTAACTCTGTAATGATCCCAATTAAGCAAGAAGTCTTTCCCAAGTATCATTTTGATGGCTTCTAACTCCAATTCATGAAACATTGGATATGCATGACTCAAGATTAACTTTTTCACACAAGAATATAAAATGGGCCCAAAAAAGGCTATTTGCCTCCTTGAGCTGAGAAGACAAATAGGAGTATACATATTTGCAGAGTATTCTAAAGGCTGGAGTGAATAGAAACAAAGGTTAAGTAGGGTCATAAATAATGGGTTTTGCATGAGTTACTGGTTTAATCATCACTAAATGCGGCTGATGGGAATTGAATGTTCATAAAGAGGAATGTTATGCCAAGCGTGTTAATTATCTAAAGGGAATAAGAGTTATTAATGCATCAATTGCTTCTAAGCATGCTTTAAAGATTTTTTTATTAATAGTAGGGAACAAGTACAGGCTTAATAATGGTGAAAGGTTTAAAATCCTTGTTCTTACTTTTGTATGTATTAAAAGTTTGCATATCCAATATACATACAAAATGTGAATACAGGTATCGAGGCAAGTGGGTATGTTATGAGGGTATACAAAAATGCATCAAAAATGTTGTAGGAAAAGAGTTTTTCATTTTGTATGCATCTAACGTTGTTATGCCAGGTTGTATGTTGATACAAAATGATATAAGCAAAAGAATAGATACAAAACAACATATACAAAAGTCAAGAGAGGAGCGACACTTAAACAGACAAAAAGGTATATGCAAAATTCAAAAGATGGATGGATTGTACATGACAAAGAGAATATTGATAAGTTGAGATAAAAAAGTAAAAGATACAAAAAATAAGATGTACAAAAGTCAACACATACAAGTGAGATGTTACTATGTGAATCATAACATGTCGAAAGTCACGCAATATAAGCTTAAAGGATTTGTATCACAAATGTTCGTATATGGAAGCATATACAAAAATAACATACAAAAGTGAAAAATACCAAACTTATGACATCTAAACAAGAGAAGGTGCATTATGAGATAGAAAAATAGAAAAGAGAAGATACAAAGTTTAAAATGTTAAATTTATTGAAAGAAAGTCTTCGAATTAGGGCGTATGCATTAATGATTGTAATAAATGTAGAGTTAATGGTGATAATGCAGGTTGTAAAATGGGTAAAAGAAAGGTAAGAGATGAAATCATAATCACTTGGTGAAGTCGAGATTATAGAGCGAGCAAAAGGAATTAATCCGGTGAGTATAATTCAAAAGGGGGACGGATTGCAAGGGGATAATGGCATAACTGAAAAGGGTAATTCCGTTTCATTGGTAGAGTCAACCTGTTCAAGATATAGGTAAGTATTCTATTATCTTTACATGTTTTCTATTCATTTGGTTGTAGTTTGTCTGGTTCTTCATCACATGGGAAAATAAAGATTAAATTGGCAAATAATCGAGGCAATTTTACTTAAGCAATTTTGTTAAATAATTCACCTAATTCAAATTGTTAAAAGTAAAATGGTAAAATATTGGAGTAAAACAGTGTAAAACAAAAACAAGAAATGTAAAGTAAGGATAAAGAAACCCTAGCACTGATATACAAATAGGAAGGTAAAGCATAAATGTTTTTGTAGGATGGCGCCAAAACAAAAGATAGAAAATGTTGTGATGAAGGAAGAGGAATCCACGAAGAGAAACCACTAAACAAAGGTTGGAAGCACTTCGAGGGTTTCTGACCTTGATATGTTATGGAGGAAGATTGGTCACGAATACTTTCATAGGACAATATGACACAGACAATGTAATGTATTAGATCATGGGAAATGATGCTTCTAAAGATATGAAGAGTATTTGGAGCCAAGGGTTGTATCATGCTGCGGGTTAGCAATGCAGTATAGTGAGCTGGTATTAGAATGTATGGAAAGGTATAACTTGGAAACTAGGCAGGTGATGCATGAAGGAAGAAGTGTGGCTGATTTGTCTACTGAGGGTAAAGCTCATACTTTTGGGCTGAAAATTGAAGAACAGATGATAGATATAGACATGGATCAATATGCAATGGATTTCATAAATTATGCTAAAGCATGTAGGGTTGTTACATTTTATGGATAGTATGTTGCAAGTATGAGGATAATCAGTGTTGTCATTGATGTCAACATACTTCTGTTACATTAATGATAAGGATTGGATGAGTTGTGTGTTGAGGATATTGAGAATATTAGTAACAATCCAGAACGATGAAGAACAGTGATGATAGTAAGCTAAAAGTCCAAGATAGGATGAAGACCAGAGGATGCGGATTAAAGGGTTTGTAGATATAAGTCTTGAGATGATCCAGTAAAGTTTTCAAAGGTCCGCATGAAGATATGTAGAAGTTATGGATACTCAAGTAGAACCGGTTCCGGTAGATGTTCAGAGGTGACAATGTGATACAGAAAGGTCCGGTGAGATTCAGAAATGCATTATCTTGATCTACAGATCTAAGGGAGTGTTGAGTAAGTCCTTGAGAAGTGTCAGGTAGATTGGTTTGTGGTTTGAAGGTCTGGAAGTGACCATTCTCTTGTGACAGTGGTGGCAGACTGTGTTCTTGAGGTCCCAGATGCAGAAGAGAAGAATCTCAGTAAGTAGAGGAAGTGCGGATGTTCTTGGTAACTCAGGAAAGCTTGTGGAAGTCCTTGGATCATGTTTAGTTTGTGTTGATGGTCCGCATTAGAGTTCGGGGTCTGGAAATGAAGAATAACTTTCAGATGTTGGTGTTCTTCCTGAGTCTGGCCAACCGGATGTATTACATGTGTTGTGGATATTCTTATGGATGTTTTCTGACTTAGATGATTGTTCCTAAGTCGATGCCTTGTATAAATAAGGGTTTGTGAAGTCATTTTGAAGTGTGTCTTGTGGAGATGTGAGTGAGGAAGCGAGGAAGAAGAGTGAGAGGCAGAGCAGAAGTTTTGGGCTTAAATGGAACTAAACTAGGCATGGTGAAGATGCTATTCTCCAGATCATGTATGTGATACTTATTACTTTGTAGACAGTGTGTCTCTTGTAGGCAATGGGCCTCTTGTGAGCAGTGTGCTCAGGCAGTGAGCCCTAATTGGCAAGTGCCATCTTATTTCTTATTCTTCTAATAGAGAATAATATCTTGGGGTAATCACCCCGTGGTTTTTCCCTTAACTGGGTTTTCCACGTCAAAATCCTGGTGTATAATGTGTTGATGTGTTTCTACTCTTGATTAATTGCATTAAGTTTCATGTTTGATATATTTTTATAATGCTAAGTAAATACAAGTGTTGAAAAAGGAGAAAGTTTTGGACAACTGATTCACCCCCCTCTCAGTTGTCTGCCCTAATTCTAACATGGTATGGGGCTTAAAATAAACCTAAGGCTACCGTGAGGGTGCTAGATTTAGGGCTAACAACTGAGAGGAGGGGTGAATCAGTTGTCCAAAACTTTCTTACTTTTTAACACTTGTATTCACTTAGCATTATAACAATATATCATGCATGAAACTTAATGCAATTAATCAAGAGAAGAAACACATCAACACATTATACACTAGGATTTTGACGTGGAAAACCCAGTTAAGGGAAAAACCACGAGGTGATTAACCCAAGATATTATTCTCTGTTAGAAGAATAAAAATAAGATGGCACATGCCAATTAGAGCTCACTGCCCGAGCACACTGCTCACAAGAGGCTCACTGCCTACAAGAGACACACTGTCTACAAAGTAATAAGTATCACATACATGAACTGGAGAATAGCATCTTCACCATGCCTGGTTTAGTTCCATTTAAGCCCAAAAACTTCTGCTCTGCCTTTCACTATTCTTCCTCGCTTCCACACTCACATCTCCACAAGACACACTTTGAAATGACTTTACAAACCCTTATTTATACAAGGCTTCAACTTAGGAACAATCATCTAAGTCAGCAAACACTTACAAGAACATCCACAAGACGTGTAATACATCCAGAAAATGTGTAATACATCCGATCGGCTAGACTCAGGAAGAACACCAACAACCGGTGGTTATTCTTCAAATGCAAAATTTAACTTCAATGCGGACCACCAACATGAACTGGACATGATCCAAAGATCATGACAACCTTTCCTGAATCACCAAGAACATCTGCACTTTATTTCCTTTCTGGAATTCTTCTCTCCTTCATCTGGAACTTCAAGAACACAGTCTGTCACCACTGTCACAAAGGGATAGGCACTTCCAAACCTTAAAATCATGAACCAATCCACCTGACACTTCTTAAGGACTTACTCAACACTCCCTCAGATCTGTAGAGCAGGTTAATGCATTTTCGGATCTCACCGGACCTTTCTATATCACACTATCACCTCTAGACATCTACCGAAACCGGTTCTACTAGATCAGCCATAACTTCTATAGATCTTCATGTGGACCTCTGAAAACTTGACTGGATCATCTCAAGACTCATATCTACAAACCCTTTAATCCGCATCCTCTAATCTTCATCCTATCTTGGAATTTCACCTTACTATCATCACTGTTCTTTAATGTTCCTGATTGAGACTAATTTTCTCAATATCCTCAGCTCACAGCTCATTCCATCCTTATCATTAATGTAACAGGAGTATGTTGACATCAATGACAACACCAGTTATCCTCATACTTGCAACAATCTCCCCCTTTGTCATTGATGGCAACATATGATGTGAAAAACCATCAAGACAAGAACTTCTCCTTACTGTCATAACTCCCCCTATCAGCAACAACCATTCACATGTCTTCTTTTCCTTTATTGCTCCCCCTTTGATCAACAACCACTTATTTTTCACATGTCTTCTCTCCCCCTTTGACATCAATGGCAAAGGGCTCATACTTGCAACTCTACCTTCTCAGAATCATTCCTACTGCTCCCCCTGAGTAGCAGCTCCCCAACATCAATCTGGATCACAAGATATGACTGTGATATCCACTAGACTGATGCACAACAGTGCATCCTAGTTCATCACTGGAGGGGCAATAACCCCTAACTTCTCCCTGAGATACTCAAAAGAGTCCTTGGGAAGAGGTTTAGTAAAGATATCTACAATTTGATCTTTGGAGGGCACAAACACCAGTCTAACTTCATCCTTGTTCACTTGCTCTCTCAGAAAGTGAAACTTGATGGATATATGCTTAGTCTTAGAATGCAACACCAGATTCTTAGAAATACTTATTATACTTGAATTATCACAGAAGATTATGATAGGCTCCTCATATTGTACTTTAATATCTCTTAGCATCTGTTTCATCCATAAAACTTGAGTGCAACTACCTACTGCTGCAATGTATTTTGCTTCAGTTGTGGACAGCGATACTGCCTCTTATTTCTTGCTTAGCCAAGAAACCAATCTCTTTCCCAAAAAGAATGCTCCACCATTGGTACTCTTCCGGTCATCCACATCTCCTATCCAATCTACATCTGTATATGCATGAAGAGAGAAATCATGATCTCTAAGATACCACAAACCATACTCAACTGTCCCTTTTAGATATCTAAAGATCCTCTTGATTGCCATGACATGAGATTCTCTGGGATCAGCCTGAAATCTAACAACAAGACCAATAACCTGCATAATATCTAGTCTGGTTTGAGTGAGATACAACAGTCCTCCAATCATTGACCTATACTTTGTCTGATTTGTTTTAGGAGAATCATCATCTTTGCTCAATTTACATCTGGTAGCCATAGGAGTATGCATTGGTTTTGAATCTTCCATCCCAAATTTCTTCAACAATTCTTTCACATATTTAGTCTAAGAAATGAAAATTCCTTTCTTGTTTGAGTGATTTGTAGGCCCAAAAAGAAATTCATTTCACCGAGCATGGACATCTCAAATTCATTTTTCATTTGATTTGCAAAAATTTTACACATGGTATCTCTTCCTCCAAAAATGATATCATCAACAAATACTTCAATCAAGATGTTTTTATCATCAATTTTAAAATACAAATTACTGTCAGCAGTACCTTTGTTGAAACCAATCTTCAAAAGATGCTTATCCAATCTTTCATACCAGGCTCTTGGGGCTTGCTTTAGTCCATACAGTGCCTTTTTTAACTTGTAAACCATATCACCATGATCAGACAACTGAAATCCATCCGGTTGCTCAATGTACACTTCTTCTTCCAAATCACCATTCAGAAAGGCAAACTTGACATCCATCTGATACACTTTGAAATTTTTGAAAGTAGCAAATGCAAGAAATAATCTAACTGCTTCAATTCTTGCCATCAGAGCAAAAGTTTCTTCAAAATAAACTCCTATTTGAGAGTAACCCTTGCAGACCAATCTAGCTTTATTTCTGATTACATCACCAACTTCATTCAGTTTGTTCCGGAAGACTCATTTGGTTTCAATTACATTCTTGTCTCTAGGTCTGGGAACAAGATCCCAATTGTGGTTTTTCTCAATTTGCATCAGTTCTTCCTCCATTGCTTTAGTCCAGTTTTCATCATTTCAAGCTTCATTTACTATCTTAGGTTCTATCCTTGAAATCAGACAATACTCATCTAAGTTTTGAGCAATTCTTCTTCTTGTTTGCACACCTTTGCTTTTGTCACCTATGATATGATCTTCAGAGTGGTTCAGTCTTACATACCTGGGAACTTTGGGAGTTTCCTGCACTTCTAATTCTTCATCAGGTTCATTGTGACTCATCTATTCTCCTTGAGTTACCGGACCTATTTGATTCTGAGTACTGGAAGGAGTTTGGGCTCCTTGGATCAGAACACCATTATGATCATCTACATCATATTCATAAAATCTCTAAGGTCTCTCAATTCCTTCATCAACTTTCACATTTGTACTTTCTATTATCTTTCTCAGTCTCTTATTATAGCACTGATAGGCTTTGCTTTGAGTAGAGTAACCCAAGAATATTCCTTCATCACTTCTAGCATCAAACTTTCCTAGATCTTCATCTCTTTTAATGTAACATTTGCTACCAAAAACTCTAAAATACTTCACAGTGGGAGTGATGCCAAACCAAAGTTCATAAGGAGTCTTATTGGTATTGCTTTTGATTTGAACTCGGTTGAGAGTATAGACTACAGTACTGACAGCTTCTCTCCAGTAGATTTGAGAAACATTTGCTTCCATCATCATGGTCCTAGATGGTCCAGTTCTTTCTCTCTACTACCCCATTTTGCTGTGGCATCCTAGGAGCAGACAACTACCTTTTTATTCCATGTTTCTCACAGAACTTTATGAACTCACCAGATGTAAATTCACCACCTCTATCAGACCTCAGACATTTCAACTTTGATCCATTTTCATTCTCTACCATAGCTTTGAATATTTTGAATTTTTCAAGAGCTTCTGATTTTTCTTTTAGGTAAGTTACCCACATCATTTGGGAGTAGTCATCAATTAAAAGCATGAAGTATCTATCACCTTGCACACTCCTGATTCTTGCCGGACCACATAAGTTAGTGTGAACTAGATCCAATAATCTAGTAGAGGATTGTTCCTTACTCTTGAATGAGACTCTACTTTGTTTCCCCAACTGGCATTCTTTGCATAAGCTATTTTTAGGTTTCACCAGCTTTGGAAGATCTCTTACAGCTTGAGTATTGCTTATCTTGATGATATCAAAATTCACATGACACATTCTTCTATGCCATAACCAACTCTGATCAACTTGAACAAATAGACAACTTTTACCGGTACCAACTAGATGAAAGATATTTCCTTTTGTTTGAGTACCGGATGCAATCTCTATTCCAGAACTTTCAAAGATCCTGCATTTTCCATTCTTGAATCTAAGATCATAACCTTTGTCCACTAACTGTCCAACACTGAGAAGATTGTGCTTCAGTCTTTCAACATACAGTACATTACCTGTTTTCTTTATTCCATCAAAAGAAATAGTTCCCCTACCTCTGATTCTACTAGTAGAGTTATCACCAAACTTTACCATTCCTCCTTCATACCTTTCCAAGTCTAAGAACTTGTTCTTGTCACCTGTCATATGGTGAGAGCATCCACTGTCAATGACCCAATCATCCTTTTCTTCAACTTGGGCAGCCAGAGCTCTTTCTACAACCTTATGATTGATAGATTCAGGGGGCTTTGGATCTTCTTCCTTGATGGCAATAAATACCCAGTCATCTCCGGATTTGTTTCCTATCTTTGATTCATCATCTGTTGCTCCTTCATTATCATCTTTTTCATGAACATAATAACAATTCTTTTGGAACCTTTGCCTGTTAGAATTTGGCCTTGAAAATCTTTCTGGACATTTTGAGGCAAAATGACCAATCTTATTACAGTTGAAGCACTTAAAGGGTAATTTTCCTTCATACTTACCGGATCCTCTTGGCAATCTTTTTGCAATGAGGGCTTCAAGTTAAGCTGTTTCTGCTTCTTCTTCTTCCATGTCTTTTCTTGCTCTTTCATATCTTGATAGTTTCTTTGATGAGTTTTCTCCCTAATCAAATTTTTGTTTTCCTTTCATAGAAGCACTTGCCTTGAATGTAGTTTCAATTTTAGGAGTGGCATCTCCAAACTTAGTTAATTCAAATGCAGCCAATTTACTAATTAGTTGATCTCTTGTGATACCTGAAATAGATCTGAATTCCTCAATAGCAGCAACTTTGTATTCGTAAGATTCAGGAAGGGATCTGAGAACTTTTCCAACAATCTCATCTTCATCTAGGACTCCACCAGCACATCTAATGCCATAGACAAGCTCGTTCACTCTTGGCATAAAAGTAGTAATATTTTCATCTTCCTTCATCTTCAGATTTTCAAATTTTCCTTTTAGACTTTGTAGCTTGGCACATTTGACATACTTATCTCCTTCATGCAGAAGTTTCTAGTTTTTCCTAGATCTCAAAGGCAGTTTGTAGGTCAACAACATTAGTCAGTTTTGAATCAGACAAAACACTAAGGAGAGCCTCTTTAGTTTGCAGATTGTTTTCCGCATCTGCAATTTCATCTACTGATTTCGATCCACCTTATGGAGGAGTATACTTCTTTGTGGCCATGGACCAATACTTTGCCCCCATACATTGTAAGTGACATTGCATGTGACTTTTCCAGAGAGAGAAATTTGTTTCATCAAACCTTGGACTATCCTTCTTATATGACGACATTCTGGATCTCCTCAAGCGGTTAAGCCTTTTAGAGGAACGTGGCTCTGATACCAATTGTTAGATTTAGGGCAAACAACTAAGAGGGGGGGTGAATCAGTTGTCCAAAACTTTCTTACTTTTTAACACTTGTATTCACTTAGCATTATAACAATATATCAAGCATGAAACTTAATGCAATTAATCAAGAGTAGAAACACATCAACACATTATACACCAGGATTTTGACATGGAAAACCTAGTTAAGGGAAAAACCACGGGGTGATTAACCCAAGATATTATTCTTTGTTAGAAGAATAAAAATAAGATGGCACATGCCAATTAGGGCTCACTACTTGAGCACACTGCTCACAAGAGGCTCATTGCCTACAAGAGACACACTGTCTACAAAGTAATAAGTATCACATACATGAACTGGAGAATAGCATCTTCACCATGCCTGGTTTAGTTCCATTTAAGCCCAAAAACTTCTGCTCTGCCTTTCGCTCTTCTTCCTCACTTCCACACTCACATCTCCACAAGACACACTTTGAAATGACTTTACAAACCCTTATTTATACAAGGCTTCGACTTAGGAACAATCATCTAAGTCAGAAAACACTTACATTTGCAAGACGTGTAATACATCCGGTCGGCTAGACTCAGGAAGAACACCAACAACTGATGGTTATTCTTCAAATGCAAACTTTAACTTCAATGCGGACCACCAACATGAACTGGACATGATCCAAAGATCACCACAACCTTTCCTAAATCACCAAGAACATCCGCACTTTATCTGCTTTCTGAAATTATTCTCTCCTTCATCTGGAACTTCAAGAACATAGTCTGTCACCACTGTCACAAAGGGATAGGCACTTTTGGACCTTAAAATCATGAACCAATCCACCTGACACTTCTTAAGGACTTACTAAACACTCCCTCAGATCTGCAAAGTAGGTTAATGCATTTCTGGATCTCACCAGACCTTTCTGTATCACACTGTCACCTCTGGACATCTACCGGAACCGGTTCTACTAGAGAAGCCATAACTTCTATAGATCTTCATGCGGACCTCTGAAAACTTGACTAGATCATCTCAAGACTCATATCTACAAACCCTTTAATCTGCATCCTCTGATCTTCATCCTATCTTGGAATTTCACCTTACTGTCATCACTGTTCTTTACTGTTCCTGATTGAGATTAATGTAACAGGAGTATGTTGACATCAATGACAACACTAGTTATCCTCATACTTGCAACAGAGGGTTCCAAAGAATTTATATAGAATTGATTTTAAGACTGAAATTCACCTCATGATTACAATCCTCAGTTGATTGGTAGGATTAAGGGATGCCTCCACATTTGAGCCTTGGATATTCCAGGTTATAGAAGTTGTCAGAGCATAGAAGGGGAGCATCTATTGGGCTCGAGCTATCAGTAAAAGTATAAACAGACAAATTATGGCCTTTAGGAAATCTAGGAGATTTAGTATGTCATCCTATGTTTTGTATGCACTAGCTACTAGAATACCATCATTAGCAGGGATAAGGGTGGTAGGTACCTTGGAGAAAGGGCTAGAACAGAGATTGATTTTCTATCATTACCCAGATCTACAAGAAGAAAATGCATTGAAGAATTATACAAGGGTAAATGATGTATTTTATGGTTATATGGTAAGGGTTTTGAATGGAGATAAAGAGAAAAGAATTAGTAAAGAGGCGAAGGAAGTTATAGATTACTTCAGTTCTTTGATCATACAATTTCCAACCTTCACATATATCAGGGTTGAGGGTTTTGAGGGGAAACCATTTAAGTTGCCAAGGTATCCCTCCAATCATATAATCTTATTAGAGTATACAAGGTAGGTATTGAACATATACAAAATGTACAAGAATAAATATAATTCGAGCAATATCAAATTCCCTGTTATTATGGGACATTACTCTTGTTTTAATGAAGAGGTTGCTAAGCAATCAGAAATTGAATTGAGGTATTATGCATTTGATGAATTTGATTTGGAAAGGTGGTTTGACCCATTACATAGAATACAAAGGTACATAAACAAGAAATATAAGCATCAAGTCCATATTGAAGATTATTGGTCTAACTGTGACAGTGAACAAGAGGTACAGAAAAGGTTTTATCAAAGGTTAACTATTGAATTGATGAAGACTATGGAGGATATTAGTGTCCCCAAGGAGGTGTATGATGATGGAGAGGTATTGCATGAAAGTTATAGAAGAGATAAAATTGAATTACTACCCATCAATGAGCCAGATTGGGATGCTCCTATTGAAACATCTTTGGAAAGATTATCTAAGCTAGTTTTATTATTCTCTAAAAGATGGTTAGCTGATAAGCTACAAGGTATGAAAGCTCAAGGCCTTGAGGTTACTGAGAAAAGGAAAAGAAATAAAAGGGATCAAGAGGATAAGGATGAATTAATGTGTTTTTATGGAAAGAAAGAGAGGTTCATGGAAACCAAGATATTGAGCAATAATAAAAATGCGACTCTACTAGAACCTTATGCTTTGGGAATCATAGTAGCTATATCTTCAAGAACATTCATAGAAGAAAGGGTATCTAGTCAAGAAATGCATATTGATAGAGCACACGAACCCATAGTGCTTGGTGAATTGGTTTCAGAAGAGGAATTATTTGCAGAACAACAAGTGGTAAGAGCTATTGCCATAAATCCATCAGAAGGAATAGCCCAGGCACCTATTTTTTCACCTGAAGAAAAGAGGCGAGCTCACATTAGTGGTGAACAAGAGTTAGTTGAACAGATGGTGTACCAACATGGAAATCAAGAAATAAAAGAGGTGAAACATGTTGTTAACATACATGATAGTAGTGATGAAAGGAACATGAAATAAAGAAGTGGTGCAGAAGAAGAGCTTGGGGCAATTACAATTTCAGTAGTAAGAGAAGAATGTAGTACTCAAGTACATATGGAGAAAATACAGGGTCGAGAAGCAAAAGAGGAGAATACACAAGGCGAGTTCGATGCATTAGATCCTTTTGGAGCATTGGTGCCCCGTGAAATTATTGAAGAAATACAAATTGAGGCTCAACAAATAGTAGAAATTGAAAAGGAAGAAAGATTAGAGAAAGAAGTGCTAGGGGCATTGGTCCAAACTCAAGGAGAAGTGGAAGAAAATACAGTTGATGTCGATGTCTTAAAAATTCTCAACATGTATAATGAGCCAAATGAGAAAGAAGAAAATATAAAATACAAGCAGAATACAGGGGATGAACCTGAGAACAGAAAAGTAGAAGAAGAATCTAATAAAGCCATAGAATTAGCATCACATATAGACCAAGAAAATGTTTTGGAGAAGATGCAAGAACATGTGGAAATAATAATATAATCAATAAGAATAATAAGAGATCCTTAAAAGGATCTAGTTAGTAAAAATAATGTTTCAAAAGCCGATATAGAACAGGAAGAGAAAAAGGAGGATATAAAGGAGCAAAATATAGGACAGCAAGACAAAGAAGAAGAAGGACAACAACATCTTTTGAGAAAATAAATCCCAATAGATGAGGAAAGGGGAGATTACCAAAATAGAAGAAGAGGATGACAAGGGAGAATCACACTAGCATAGTAATTCACATGTTTCAGAACATGATGCTCAATCTCAATTAGATCAGCAACATATAAGGCAGGAACAAATGGAGAAACCTCTAGAAGGGGTAGCAAATATAGAAAGAACAACAGAAATTAGCAAAGAAGCTCCAAATTGGTTAGGTTCTAAGGTCAGAAGAGAGAAGGTTGAGGTACAATTAGTGCCCATTGATATTAAAAGTTTACTGGGTGATTCTACACCACAGAGGCCGAAGAGAGAAGCTAGAACCATGTTAGAAATCAAAAGAGGCCCTTCTGGATCTAGGGTCTTAGATTTAGCTATCCCAAAAACAAATAAATCTAAAGGAGAAATGACTGTTGATGATTATAAACTGATGAGTATGGATCTAGGCCATGTGACCAGGGAACAACATATAAGTGAGTGGGAAGATATGAATAAGGTCATTACTAAAATGTTGAAGAAGGATAAGGAAAAAATGATTACTTAAAGGGTCATATTGTCCAGTTGCAGCAGTTCATAAGGGGAATATTTGATTCTAATGCCCCTACAATAGAACTACCTACGAAAATAACAGTACTATCAAAGGATGAGGTAAAGGAGATGGAGAATAAAAAGCTAGAAGCTAATATTCTAGAGGAATGGCTCTGAGAATTCATGCATAAAGGAGAAGAAGTGACCAAACAAGCAGTGACAAGTTGGAATATGGCTTTAATAGAGAAAAACAAATGTAATGTTATCATGCATAACTGTCAGGCCAGAGAAGAAGAATGTGAAGAAGAATTGAAAAAGATTGAAGAAATGGAGGAGAGAACAGAAGAGTTGATTAATGAGGGAGTCATTACTCCTCGAATGGCAAATCAATTGCCACATACAAAGTTAGAACTAAAGTTTGAGGAAGACATTCTTAGAAACTGTGTCATAAATACTAGGGACTTTAAAGAAGTTGCTGATAACATGATAAAGGAACACATGAAACTAATAGAAAGGCTCATCAATCATGAATGCCTTGATATACCAGCATATGAATTTAAAAAATCATTGAGGGAGTTTAAAGCTATTTTTACACCATGCTTGGAGGACCCAGTAGCCTATATGTGTAAATAAATGATTGATTCTATAATGGAAGTCAGTGCTAAGATTAAAAAGTATCATAAAAGGGCTGCAGGTTTGGTAAAAGAAGAGAGAAAGTTGAAGGAGGGAGTCAGAACGCAAGAATATATATGGACCAAAAGTCCAGGGGGAAATCTCACCTTCATAGAAGGTGTCATGAATAATTTCAAGATATATTTGAAGGAGTGATAAAGTATCAAAAAAAGAAAGACAAAAAAAATACCGAGGAAAGAGTCAACTGAAGGGCATCAACCAGCAAGGTCAACAAGTTAGAAGAAGACAACGGGTATCTTAGTTTTGAAAAGATTCCAAAGGCATCCTTTGAGGCATGAAAAGATACCACAAAGATATTTTGAGAAAACATTTAGGAATGAATGTATACCATTGATCAAGAAAATATGAATCTGGACCGTAGATTGAGTTTTGTAATCATAGCAGTATGAAGCTTCAAATTCTATATAAGAAGCTCTATTACTTGTATATTATTTACACATGGATTTTTGAATTATAGCTTGCACTTGTAATTTGTTTGAATACTGGAGTAAAGAAGTACTTTCTTTTTTCTAGTTTAGAAGAGTAGGTCGCCTGTGTCTACACTAAGGAATGTGCAGAATGTCTAGTTTCCTTATTGTATCTGTAAAAACATCTGTAAGTTTTTCTGGCAATTTGATCAATGAAGCAAAAGGTCATTCATACATTGTAAATTCTATATGACTGTATACTTTAAATACAAGTAAACTTGGAATTATGTGTCTATTAAAAAGTGTTTTCTAACTTTTACTGGTATTTGGAGTATTATCCTTTGAAAGCTTGCAATCTTTGATGTGTGTTCATGAAAATACTTAGGACTCTGCATTTGAAGATTTAGTATGTTGATTTGATTAATTTGCTGTATCTCTTAAAGATGTGAGTAGCTGAACATTTAGATCCTATAGTGAAATGATGTTTAACTTGATTTTCTCTAACTTTTCCCAAAACATCTGAAATAATTAGCTTAAACGCAGAAATCTTAAGGAAATTGTCTTACATTTGAATCAAGCATGAGGAATTATACTGATATTTGACAATTTTCATATTAATTTGAAAGGCAAAGCGTGTTTCACTATAAATCATACAAATTTTTTAATATAGTGTTAAATCTATACAAAAGGAATGAATAAACCATTTGTATTTACAACAATTTGCATAATTTTGAGTCTAGTAAGCCACATATCATCTTAAATCACGTAAGGCCCCTTGAATAATACAGTTTCACATTAACCTACTGAATTGTCCACAAGGTCAAGACCCGACCATACAAAAAATTGAGAGTAAGAGTTCTTAGCTGACTTCTTCATATGTTTCAAGATAGTTTAGGTTCATTTTTTGAATTTTAAACTTTTGTTATGAATGTGTAAAAACAATCATCAACATGTTGACTTCACATCCATTTGGTATACCTTGGAATCTTTGTTCACAACAAAAGACAAAAACATTCTTATAGCTTCAATCCTTATTACAGGAGCAAAAGTCTCCTCAAAATCTATGCCTTCAACCTGAGAATATCCTTTGCATTCGAGCCTTGCTTTGTTTCTTACCACATCACCTCTTTCATTCATCTTGTTTCTAAAAACCCATTTGGTTCCAATTACATTTTTTTTAGTAGGTCTAGGGACCAATTCCCTAGTTTGATTCTTCTCTAGATCTACATCAACTCTTCTTCCATATTTTTTACCCAAATTTCATCTTTGCAGGCTTCATTTACAATTTTAGGTTCAATCTGTGAAAACAAATAGTAGTTCACCTGTTCCTTTGTAGCTCTTTTCCTTGTCAATACTCCTTTGCTTTTGTCCCCAATAATTTGATCTTTAGATTGATTTATTTTTATATAGCTAGGAGTCTTAATAACACTTTTTGGAGCCTTTTCTTCTTCGACTTGACTATCTTTTTGGTCCACCTTTTCTTTATTGACTGTAGCAACAGGTTCATTTGATTCATAGCCACTTAGATATGATGTTATTTCCTTATCTTCATCAACCTCCACATTAGCACTTTCATTGACCTTCTTCAATCTCTTGTTGTAGCACTGGTAGGCCTTACTCTTAGTGGAGTATCTAAGGAAAATTCCTTCATCACACCTAGCATCAAACTTGTCTAACTCTTCATCTCTTCTTATATAACATTTGCTTCCAAAAACCTTGAAATATTTCACTGTAGGAACTCTTCCATACCACAATTCATAAGGCGTTTTAGTGCCATTACCTATGACTAGGACTCTATTATGTATGTAGACATTAGTATGTGTAAGGGTAAAATGGTGATCAATCAAATGAATTAAATAAGACCCAAACATCAACAGAATAGAGAAACAAGAAGGATTCAATAAACAAAGCAATGAACAAACACAGTGCAAACCTCTCCCGTTTCAATGCTTCTGTTGTTCGCCTATCACAAATCGTCCTTTCGCAGATGAGATGAGCCCTCAGAGAGTGCAATCTTTTAAAGCTATTTGTAGGAAGTCGATGGTGAATGGCTATGGTGATATGCAATGAAGATGAGCTCCAATGCAAGTATGTGATCTCAAGCTCGTGCATGACAAAAGGGTGCCAAAGGCGCGCTGGTGATATTTCTGCAGAGTAACTATGTCAAAAGCCTGGATGAATAGAATGGAGGGATGAAGCTTCATTTATAGACTTGGAAGAATGGGAATCAATGGTTGAGAGGAGATATGAAGATCAACGGCTGAGGATGGTTGAGGAATGTGCAACCAGTAGAAATGTGACAAGTGTTCCAGCTCCATCATGAAAGGGGGGATGTGACAAAACTGATTGAAGAGTTAACTCCATTGACTGGTCTGTTAACAGAATTGATTGATCAGTTAGAAGAGTGGATTATGGAACTGACTGAATTGATTGAGGATTTGACTCAATTGACAGGTTAGTTAACAGATTTGATTGATTAGTTAACTAACCTTTGATTGGAGAAGAAATAGGCCATGTGGGTGAGAGAAAAATAGGTAATTAAATATTAAATATATTTAATTACATGTGCAACTTGATGATGTGGACAAGGTGAGGTGTAAAGGTGATGTAGATTTTTGAATTTAGAACTTAGGATAGAGGAATTAGGCTTAATTAAATAATTTATGATTATTTAATTATATAGGACATTTAGAAGAATTTTAATTAAATAAATAGAATTTATTTAATTATGGGATAGTGAATCGATTAAATAAATTTAGAATATTTATTTAATTAATAGAAGAATGGAATAAATATTTAGAATATTTGTTTAGTTGAATCGTGTCATTTTTAGGCGTATACATTTTGCCCCTCTTTGATGCAATGCAGTTTACAGCGTTGCTTCAAAGAATTTGATAGTCTGAATGATGATACATGCCCCAGTTTGCCCTTGGTACAGGTTAAATGACGATAGGATGCCCCCTCGGGAGATTGGACGGGAAAAAGGGCGAAAGGTTTGGAGACGGACAATCTCACGACGAGGAAGGGGTAAGGATAGGTTAGAGGAAAAGGGACGCGGGCAGGGATGCGGGAAGAAAATGGGAGGAAAAATAGGCACGGGAAGTAGTCACAGTCATCGCCTAGCCAGAATTAGGGTTTGGAGGCTATAAATAGGAGCTGGGTCCACAAGAATAGTCATTTGTACACTTGTTTGATCTGGATTGGAGAAAGAGAGCTCAGAGCAAACTTGGAGCAGCATGGCAGCTAGAGCAGCAGACATTCCACGCGAGGAGCACCGATTCGAGCGAGTCTGACGATTCGGGCAGCCAGTAGAGGCAGGACCCCCAGTATGTGCTTCAAAAAATTTCCCCTAGGGTCGATTTAGGATGTCATAAATGCACCTAGAAAATAGGTTAAATGTATGCGCCAAAATGCAGAACGGCACATATGCCTCGCGAAGCGGTGCTTTTGTGGTTTCGCGGCACATATGTCAGTTTTGGCGGTGCATGTATGAAAGCTGCGCATCTGTGCAGTGTAGCTGCACATATGTGAGTAGGCTGCGCATGTGTAATTAGGCAGCGCAACTGTGCAATGTAGCAGCGCATATGATAAAGCTGTGCATATGTGGAATTCTGCAGCGCTTTCGTAATTTGGCGGCGTATACGTGGAATTCTACGGCACATGTGCTGGAACTGCGCATATATTCACTGTAGCGGCACCTACGTATTTAACAGTGCATATGCCTATTTTAGCCGCGCATACATAAAGAAACGGCGCTTTTACCACTTGTAGTGGTGCAGTTGCTTGGGATAGCAAATTACTTAGCCAAATTGATTCGATTAGCATCTTGTTTGACGCGGGAATCGATGAGCTATCTCCGAGATTGCAGGAATCTAGTCAAGAGATGTGGTGTGCTGTTTTGATCAATTTGAAATGCTAAGTTTAGTTGATATAGTTCAGTAGATATGTTGAGTATGGTATATGCGGCTTGAGACTGACGCCTTGCTTTGCGTGCTTGCAGAAGGAGATACGAGATACTCTACAGTCGAGGGAGACGTTCCCTATGCCTTTATTGCAGAGATACATGCTGACGGAGGCTGACAGAGTGGCGCTTGGTGTCATGGGTTTGGATTATGTTTGCTTCATGCCCGAGATGCGGGTGAACCGTGGACTACTGACAGCTGCCGTGGAGAGATTCCACAGTGAGGACGGGACCTTCCACTTTCTGACTGGAGAGATGACGGTGACCTTGGAGGACGTCTACAGGATACTGCACTTGCTCATGGTAGGTGAGTTAGTGGAGTATGATGCACAGTGGGACGTGGGACTCGCCGAGTGTCAGCGAGTGTTTGATGACCCTGAGCTAGCTAGACAGGTTATCCCATGGCAGGATATATACGACTGCTATGACTACTTCCTTGGGATTGTGGCTGGACTGATCGGGGGCGTTGTATGCCCGGACAGGAGATTGCATGGGTTCCCCATTGGATGGGGCAGGATCATGGAGCGGATGCTGACTGAGGGCACCCGATATGCATGGGGAGTCTGCTTACTAGCCCACCTATATCACGACATGCATCAGGTGGTGTACCACCGCAGCACGAGTCTATCGGCTGGGGTGTTGCTATTACAGTTCTGGCTATGGGAGCACATAGCAGTGACCAGGCCGATATGTGTCTTCACGAGGCAGTGAGGAGAGCCATACAGCTATGGCTATGCAGGAGTGATTTCCCAGCACAGGCTGGGGAAGTTAGAGTACTGGAGGCATACCTTGGATGGGGTAGATGTGGTCATCTGGCGACCATATCTGGACTGCGAGCCCTGGGATGACGAGGGAGACAAGCTGCCCTACTGCTTTCAGACCAGGTGGCTGATAGGCTGGACACGGCATATACTGGAGAGGCAGATGGTGGGCCGAGTGTTGAGATAGTTCGGCAGGAGGCAGGGCATGCCACAGGGGCAGGCTATGTTCGCACGGACACATGCAGAGAGGGTCCGATGAGGGCCGATGGCTTCTTACGAGGAGGCTCTGGCAGAGTTCCAGCAGACACCTTATGTGGCATGGGATATGAGGAGAGAGATAGCAGATGCGGGGGTGACACAAGAGTATGAGGATTGGATCACTACACATCCTTTCCTGAGATATTTAGGACCTGGCATGCTGGTGCCTCATATTGACGAGGCAGACTTAGAGGAGGAGGGAGAGGCTAGCCCAGGTCGGAGGGGAGCTAGAGGAGGATGAGGATGACGGGGTGGCAAAGCTGCAGAGAGGCCGAGGCAGCAGAGGAGGATAGATCAGGCTGGGCAGGCAGTGCCAGGATAGGGAGAGGCACAGTAGCAGGTGCCTCAGTAGGCACAGATGCCACCACCCCAGCAGATACCATAGCAGCAGGTGCCCTAGCCACAGGGGCTGGGACAGGCAGAGGCAGCACAGGGGCCAGTACAGGGAGAGGCAGCTCCGGGGCCAGTACAGGGAGAGGCTCATGAGAGGACTATAGCCAGCTTGAGGGGACAGGTGCGAGAGCTACAGGCACAGCTTAGGAGGGTAGAGAGGAGGCAAGATACAGACGCCGCGATGATCTCTGGGTTGACTCGCGAGAGAGACATGGCAGATGCACAGGTACGTATTATCCGTGTAGAGCGGGATACTGCTGTGGCTGCTATGGGGACAGATGCAGCGAGTTCCTTTTTGGTTGGGCAGGTGCAGCAGGCACAGGCACAGGTAGGCCAATTGCAGACGCAGTTGGCACAGGCACAAACAGAGCTACCCAGAGCACAGTCACAAGCTCAGTACTACCGAGGTTTGTATCATGGTGCCGTGGCATCAAGCCAGAGGGCTGGGAGCTTCAGGAGTCAGTTTGGGGTGCCTCACAGAGCAGGTCCATCACAGTCAGGGGCGTCCGTGATGGGACCCCAGCGGTTAGGAGCTGGCAGTGGTGGCCCACAACAGCAGGGGTAGACACAGACCAGATTTTGTACATTTTGGGACATGTATCACTGTCCATTTGGACGTTTTATTGTATATGACACTTTGATTTTGAGAGAGGTGGTGACATTGTACATTCGGACTTCTTTTATACGATAGTATATATGATGATGTAGCTTTGTGTATCTATTGTATGTGTTATGAGATGATGATTTACTTCTATTGTATGATGTGATGTATGTGCATAGTTAGATGGTCTATCTGATGCTATATGAGATACATTTTGATATGCTGCTATATGATGTCTATATTGCTTAATGTTACAAATGAATGCAAAATGTAATATGATTTCTATGTGATGATACAACTGTGTATGCGATGTCTATATGATCTAATGCAAATGTGACATGATTTCTATGTGATGATGCAACTATGTACGCGATGCATTTAGCTATGTTTGTTTTTGTGGTTTTCTGTACTTTAAGATGTTGATGCAAATGCTGATGTATGGATGAGCTAATGCACTGGGTGATGTATTCCATTGACTTAATCATGTTCATGACGTAGCCCTATAGATGATATGCTCCTAGATGCTTTGTTTTTGTGAGGTTCAAATGTACTCTATCGACACGAGAATGACATGATGGATAGAAGAATGGTTGTGATAGAATAACTCCGAAACTTTACTTGATATCGTTACTCTGCATAGTTTGGATAATGAGGGTTGCATGGATGTGTATATGGATATAGGATGGGTGCTTTGCTTTTAGAGTGCTTTATTTCATCATTGGGCATTTTGTTTTTTGGTACTTTTCTGAAATGTTGTAAGTGAATACAAGCATCTAGGTATAATTGAACCAGGATGACCTCAGTATCGCTTACATGGAGTGTGATTTAGCAAGTTAATACAAGCATCTAGTCAAAATTGAATCTAGATGACCTGAGTACTTCTTGCGTTTCAACAAGCAAGGATTGCCTCTGTTCATGTTAGACCTTTAATGTCCTCGATGATCTTTTGCTGATCATGTCCTTAGACAAGGCTTCACATTACTAAAGTTTAATCCACAAACAACAAACAAAGAAAGTAATCATGCCCCCATCATAGCATCTCTAGCTTTTGGCATCCTTGAGTAGCATAGGAAGGTATGATAGCAAAAATCAGGACTCGAACTATTAACCATGTTTTTGATCTACAAAGCATATTTGCGTTGATATGTGTTTAGTTCTTGCCTTAATTTGCATAAAATCATTTAGAAGACCTTGGGTATTTGCTTTGCATTGGATAGGTTAAGATGCTCAGTGCCAAGATTGCTGCTTGAGGCACGGGTTCTGCGTGCATTTGTTTGCTTGGTGAGAGGATTGCACAATCCTTATTAGTGAGACAGACCCTAAGGGACTGACCTAGTGCCTCGGGGGCTCATTGCTAAATGGCCTTGCCTACGTGACGACGCAGAGGCAGCGTAGTTCGGGGTAAACCCTAATGGACCATGGATGGACTAGAAGAAAGACGACAAGAATAAAGACAAGAAAGGGGATGAATGGGACCTTGGGAGAAATGGAAGCCTTAGGGGTGCATTAGAATAATGGCCTTGCCTACGTGACGGCGCAAAGGCAACGTAGTTCACGGACTTGGACCATGGACACCGACAAGAGACACTATACTAGGCTCACATTGAGGAGACGGTATGGGACAAAACCTTGGTTGACAAGGCCACAAGGTGAGTATCAAGCCATGATAGGTAACTGTTAAGTGCTTATTGTGGGATGGATATGGGTCGAATGGGGAAAATAGAGAAAGAACGGACTCAAGGTGATTGGATTCCCAAAGATGGAGAATGCGGTCCATCACAAGTAACGCCTGTTTACCAGGTTTTCATCACTTGCTTTTATTTGCATGAGAAGCTAGAAAGTAACATGACGCCTATTTACCAGGTTTTTATCATGATACCTATCCAAGGCGCCTGTTTGCCAGTTTTCACCAAAGGACAATTTTTTTTGTATGCTTTCTATTTTTTTCTGATTTTTTTGTATTTTCTCTTTTCACTTTTTTTTTTGATTTTTTTGATTTTTTGATTTTATGATTTTATTGTGTCCCCTTGCATTGGGGTCCTCCTAGGTATAGAACCGACGAAGGTGCATGCTGTTGATTGGATCATCAAACAACTCACCCTCTGATGTGGCCAACTGATATGCCCCCGATCTGTAAGCAGCCACAATCACATATGGTCCTAGCCAGTTAGGCTCGAACTTACCTTTCTTTTCTCTGTCCTGCTGATTGCAAGGGTTCTCCCTTAGAACTAGGTCCCCAACTTTGAAGCATCATGGTCTAACCTTGTGGTTGTAGCTTCTTGACATCATCTATTGATAGGCTTTGAGATGGTCAAAAGCTTTCTGGCGCCTTTCCTCTAGCAGCTCTAGCTCTTGTAACCTAGAGACTCTGTATTCTTCATCTGATATGAGACCTTTCAACGACACCCGAAGGGATGGGAGTTCGACCTCAATGGGAAGGATGGCTTCGGAACCATAGATGAGGGCGTAGGGTGTAGCACATGTGGGAGTGCGTATGCTAGTTCTGTAGGCCCACAGAGCGGGATTGAGTTGGACATGCCAATCGCGGCCAGCATCATTGACAGTCTTCTTTAGGATTTTCAGAATGTTTTTATTTGATGCCTCCGCTTGGCCGTTACCTTGGGGGTAGTATGGAGTGGAGAAACGATGTTAGATTTTGAAACGCTCACAAAGTTCCTGGACATCCTGATTTTTGAATGGTCTTCCATTATCTGTAATGATGGATGAAGGGATACCATAGTGGCAGATAATGTAATTCAGAATGAAAGAGGAAATTTGCTTTCCAGTGACAGTGCTTAGGGGAATGGCTTCAATCCACTTTGTAAAGTACTCAGTGGCGGTTATGATGAATTTATGGCCGTTAGAAGAAGGTGGATGAATCTTTCCCACAAGGTCAAGTCCCCACTGACAAAAGGGCCAGGGTGTCGTTAAAGGTCTCAACTCTTGAGCAGGTGCATGAATCAGGTTCCCGTGTATTTTGCATTGTTTGCACCTTTTGACGAACTGATATGAATCCATTTCCATATTGGGCCAGTAATAACCCAAACGCATGAGTTTCTTAGCTAGGGAAGGGCCGCTGGAGTGTGTTCCGCAAATCCCTTCGTGTACGTCTCGTAAGGCAGTTATGGATTCTTCTTGTTCTAAACAACGGAGTAGAGTACCATCCAGACCACGTCGGTAAAGGGTATTAGCTACGATGGTGTAGCGGGAGGTTTGTCAGATGAAAGTACGCTTTTGGTTGGAAGAGAGGTCCGGTGGGAGAATATTATCCTTGAGGTAAGTGTAAGTCTTACCATACCAAGGTGAATTAGATCCGACTAGGAGACAAATTAAATGGGTTTCGAGGAGATCATAAGCTGGTTGTCGAATGGTTTCTACTAAGAACTCATACTGTGACTCATGTTCAGGTATTTCAAGAAGAGAGGCTAGGGTCGCCATTGCATCCGCTGCTTTGTTCTCTATCATGGGTATTTTCTCAAACGAGATGGTCCCAAAATGTTCTTTGAGGTCGTTGACCATCCATTTGTATGGGATGAGTTTCTCATCTTTGGTTTGATACTCATCGTTGACTTGATTGATGATAAGCTGCGAATCACCGTAAACACATAGTGCTTGGATTTTCCACTCAGTGGCCATCTTGAGACCAATTACCAAGGCTTCATATTCTGCTATATTGTTAGTGCATGGAAATAACAACCTGTAGGACTTTGGAATTGTGTCACCTTGGGCAGTGATAAACAGGATACCCGCCCCCGATCCATGGTTGGTGTAAGACCCGTCGAAGTAGAGTTTCCAAGGAGATGTTGACAGAGTGAATAAAGACTCATCGGGGAACTCAAACTGCATTGGTGAAGTGTCCTGTAATGGTGCCTCGGCCAGTTGGTCAGCTATGATTTGCCCTTTGATAGTTTTTCTGTCCACATATTCTATGTCATATTCACTAAGAAGCATAACCCACTTTGCTAGTCGACCTGTGAGAGCTGCTTTGCTGAGAAGATACTTTAGTGGGTCGATCTTGGCAATGAGTTTGACAGGATGTGCCAACATGTAGTGTCAGAGTTTTTGTGAAGCAAAAACCACCACAAGGCATGATCGTTCTACCTGTGAGTATTGCAACTCGTAGCCCACTAAGGTTCGACTGATGTAGTACACAGCTCTTTCCTTGTTCTCATAGTCTTGCTGTGTTAGGAGTGCCCCAAGAGCGGTAGGTGTAGCGGATATGTAGAGAATTAAGGGTTTTCCTTGGATTGGAGGCATGAGTATAGGAGGATTCATAAGGTACTCCTTTAGCTTGTTGAATGCCTCTTCGCACCGCTCATCCCATTTAAATGGAATATTCTTATGCAGGAGATGGCTGAAAGGTTGGCACTTGTCTGCCAGCTGTGATATGAATCTACGGATGGCCTGCAACTTGCCCTGTAAGGATCTCAACTGTGTTAGAGTTTTGGGCGGTGGCATGTCCATTATTGCTTTGACCTTGGCTGGGTCTACCTCTATTCCGTTTGCTGACACGATGAAGCCTAGTAGCTTGCCTGATGTTACCCCAAACACACACTTCTTCGAGTTCAGTTTGACTTGGAATTGATCCAACCGTTGGAAGACTTTTTCTAATGTGTCCAGGTGCGAGTCCCTTGTGAGAGATTTTGCCAAGATATCGTCAACATAGTCTTCCATAGTTACATGCATCATGTCATGGAAGATGGTTGTCATGGCCCGCTGATATGTAGCACCTGCATTTTTCAGCCCAAAAGGCATGACATTCCAGCAAAAGGTGCCCCATGGACAAGTGAAGGCTGTTTTGTGTTGATCCTCAGGTGCTATTTTGATTTGGTTATACCCAGAGAATCCGTCCATGAGTGATAGCATTGTATGTCCTGCTGTAAGGTCGACTATGATGTCAATGTTTGGCAACGGAAAGTCATCTTTGCGGCATGCCTTATTTAAGTCTCGAAAATCATTACATAGTCGAACTCGACCATCTGGTTTAGATACTAGCACAATGTTTGATATCCATTCAGGATAATCTATGGCTCTGATGAACCCTACATCTAGAAATTTCTTGAGTTCTTCCTTGACCAGAAGGGCTATATGAGGATGCATCTTTCTCAGCTTCTGTTTTACGGGCTTCACCCCTGGATCTAATGGCAAGTGATGTAAAATAAGGTTTGGGTCCAAACCTGGCATGTCTACATATGACCAAGCAAAGTTGCCTCTCTTCTTCTTAAAGAATGGTACAAACCTGGTTTTCTCAGGTGGTGTGAGAGATTTTGCAAAGTGGATAATCTTGGGTTGCTCTTCGGTTCCAATATTCACTGGCTCTGTTGGCTCCACCATGATCTGTGACCTTTCCTGGTACATATCACTAGGGAGGGTGTCAAGCATTCCATCGTCAGGTGCCACAGTTGGGTTTTCACCATCGGATATGTCCTTTCTTTTTACTGTTTTATGATCTGACACTGCCGCATGGCGGTTTTCACCGTCAGAACCATTTTTGATCTTGATATTTTTGCGACTAGAAGGCTTGGCACCCTCCCCGAAGTAAGCCACGGTATTGAGTTCGATAGCAAAACTAGCTTTATGATCTCCTTTTGGTAAGTGATCCCTAAGTTCCATATAGTCAATGTAAGCATCATCGTTCTGGAACATATCTAATTGGGGGGTTCCTTGCAGATCCCAGTCAATAAGCTCAGGGTGTAAGAGGGGAAGGGAATCGGATGAGAGACCTGATTCATTGATGGTGTGAATAGAAATGTTATGAGCATTGGTGGGGGTAGTGTTCTGGGTGGTACTTTCCTCCAAGTTGTTTATCGCAATGGAATCTAAACTTTCCTCGAAAGCCATAATCTCAGGGAGGGGCAAATCAGACTCTAGTGGTCTGTCCCGTTGCGTTTGTCTCTCATGGTAGGGGCTAAGAGTTTGGATGGTGTCAACCTCTTTGTCATCGTAGGAGTGCTCCGTTAGCTCGTCCCACTCATACTCATTTGAATCATCTGAATCTGTGTCACTGTCCACTTGGAGTGTTTGGATTGTCTCCACAAGATAGGCATTTTCCTTGGCTTTACCCTTGCCTTTGTATCCCAAGCCAGTGGTGTTTCTAGCCGAAGAGGATGAAGAAGGTTGTATAGGTTCAATGATTCCTTCTTTTCTGAGGCCGATAGGGCCTTGTCCTTCATACCCCATCCTATGCAAGATAGTCTCACCTCATCCATAGAGTTCTGTAGGGAGTCTGGGTGGATCTTGGGGTGTGTTTTCTTCTTTGGCATAAAGCCATTGCAGGAGATCTCGCTCCTCTGATTCATCAGATAAGGTCCCCCATTTTACAAAGGGATTTGTGGGAGTTATAGGGGGAGCAGATGGCTTTGGAAAATGCCTGGGTTGGTGCTTGGGTTGGCCAAAAGAGTGAGGAGACAAAGGCATTTTTGCAAGGTTGAGTCTGTGCTCAATGGAGTATTCCCCCACGCCATTTTCTTTTATGGTGATTTTCATTGGTTTGGGTCGTGAGGAGGAAGCTTCAGTGGTATGGTCCTGCTGCGGGGTAGGGGAAATGTGGGCTCTATTGTTGGGTATGACACATTCAGGTTTTGCTTGAAAAGAATTGCAGTGTTGGTAGGGATCGGGGTCACCTTGAATGGTAACTTGCTTGCCATTGTGCGGGAATTTAATGCATTGATGATATGTTGAGGGGACAGCCTTCATGGCATGGATCCATGGTCTCCCTAGTAGGATATTATAAGCAAGCTCTCGATCGAGGACTTGGCACACCACATCTTTGATTACCGGTCCCACTTGAATGGGTAGGACAACCGTGCCCTT
Organism: Cunninghamia lanceolata; assembly: GCA_027924645.1. Taxonomy (NCBI): domain Eukaryota; kingdom Viridiplantae; phylum Streptophyta; class Pinopsida; order Cupressales; family Cupressaceae; genus Cunninghamia; species Cunninghamia lanceolata. Next base: position 10,200,159 of record BSBN01000241.1, on the reverse strand, counting down.
TGTGGTTCTTTCCTCCTCGTCATAGGCTTTCATGGTGATTTTCCTTCTTGGATCAACTACCTGTTCAGAGAACCCCAGTGCAAGGACCAGCTTCAACTTGCAAATATTTTAACTGGTGCCCCCATCAATGAGAACCCTCTTGATGTGGTGCTTGTGTACGAATGCCACAATGTGTAGGGGGGTGTTGTGGGGTTGAGATACGGAAAGGTCATCTTGCTCAGTAAATGATATGGAAGTGGAGGATGTTAGATTGCCTACCATGGTCTGAAACTTCTCTTGGGCTAGGTTAGTGGGGACAGTAGTTTCCACTAAGGCTTTCTCGAGAATCTCCTTATGAGAAGGAGATAGACGCAAGAGCTCCAATATAGAAATGTGAGCTGGGGTTTTTTGTAGCTGGTCGATGACATTGTACGGACGGGAGTTGGATGGAGATGGTGACGACCTTGGAGGAGTGGTATTGATCGTGACTTTACCACTACGGGTAATTATACTACAACCAGTTCTGTTAGGTCCTGGTTGTTGGTTGGGGGAGATGACATTGACCTGCGGAATATGTTCTGAAATGTAGTTAATGGTGTACTCAAATGGAACGCTTGCATAGTTAGCATTACTCGACCCGCTGTTCTGATTTGGCCGGTTGCGATTGTTGTCGTTATTGGGATTGCCATTGGAATTGTTGCCATTGTGACCATTGTTGTTATACGACCTGTTGTGATTCAGAAGAGGATCCCGGTAGGCCACATGAGATTCATTGGAGGTATGCTGTTGTGTCCCTCCCTGATTCTGATCCAGTATATCCTGTATGACATTCTTAAGATAGATGCAATTGTTGGTTGTGTGCCCCCTTCCTCGATGATACTCACAATAGTCTGTGTCCTTCCAATAGGGAGGTTTGACTATAGGCTCATAGTCACTTGTTGGCGGTAGAGAAATTTCATTGTTAGCGAACAACTTTCTGAGGGCAGACTCTTGAGATTCTCCTAACGGTGTGAATTTTCTTCTTGGATTTGAATTGAACCAAGGTCTAGATTCCTGAGGGGGTGGCTTGTTGAGTGCACCGTTATTTGCTTCTCCCTTAAGAGTGAATATGGGTTGTTGTTTAGGGGCTGCCGCCTTGGCGTCCACTACTCCATCGTTGACCACATTCTTGTTCTTGGTCCAAAACTTTGACTTATCCGTTGTATAATTGGAAGGAGGTGTGTCCTTGTAGAGCTTGAGAGTTCCTTTAGTGATCATAGCTTTTTCAATGAATAGGCCCATTTCAATGACTTTGGCGAATGAGGTAGGGCATTGTATCTGAATTTGATAGCTAAGATCAGTATTCAAATTGTGGACAAACATTTCCAATAGTTGCTTCTCAGGCATGTTGTAAGACACTTACTAGCTAGCTGTCTCCATCGTTGTAAGAAGGTGGCAAATGACTCACCACTCTTTTGTTTGGTGTTGCATAGATCTAGCATAGATACCTCATGTTCTATGTTGTAAGAGAAGTGCGTTATGAATTTATTGACAAGTTCATCAAAAGTTTTGATTCCTTGTGGGAGACGCGAGAACCACTCCATAGCTTGACCTCCTAAAGATCTTGGGAACAGTCTCATTAAGTAGGTCTCGTTGTGAGCTACTTCTAAACATGCTGCAGTGAATTCCCTGATATGATCTCTAGGGTCCCCTTTCCCTTTATATTTGTCAAATTTCAGAATTCTGAACTGATAGGGGAATGGTTTCATGACCAAACTTCTGTCAAAGGGGTATGGTGCTATATCTTCCAAAGAGTAGTTCTTGGAACTTGTACCGATCTTAAGGTTGGATATTTATAGCTTTAGACTTTCAATTTGTTGTCTCACATCTGCCATAGGAGCATTTTGATCTATGGGTTGCTTTCCTCTATCATTGGCATGGGGGACCGTGTCATTGGTACCCCTCTCATGTGCATGTGGGACTGTGTCATTTGTGCCCCTCTCATGATCATTGTCCGCATTTTCCATGATGGAGCTAATGTCAAAGTCTGCGGGGAGTTTGATTCCGAGACTAGCAAGATGATGGAAATATTTGTGGGGGTCTTCAAGGATCATTTTCTCTACGATGCGTTGGAATTTTCTATCTTTCATGTGCACCAGCAATTCTTCATGAGAAATCTCTTCTTCACCATCATGTGGTGGGAGAAGGTGATCAGATGATTCGGCCGTTTCTATTTGTTTGTTGTATTGGGATCGAGTAAGAACCATGCAAGGTGACGCGGGATGGAGGAGGTGAGGACTAGAGATTCTAGCAAGGTGCCGACTAAGACTGTTATGAATGGGATATCTAGGACAAGATTTGGACAAAGGGTTCTCTCGCTCAATGACTTCAAGTAAGACGGTTGACACAAGACTCTAGCCACTAGCAAGGGTAGTCGATACCAGTCTTACTATGTAGGGCTTAGTTGTTCAACAAGACTACTAGCAAAGGTACTGTGACCTACTAGGCTTACGTGAATTCACTAATGGAACGAAGAAGGATCTATGTCGAATCGGTATGGGATAGAATGACTTTGGGACAAGAGTGACTTGAACAGAAAGTGAATGGGACGATTGACGAAAGAGAGGGAGTTGGGTGAAATGGAGAAAGACGGACAGCAAGGTTGACTCTGACCTCAGAAAATGAAACTAGACTGAAATGGGTGCTCTGAACAGTTGAAGATAATTTCTCAAAAATAGGGCAAATGCTCACTGTCACACATGCGCAGAAACAGATGCGCAACAAGAATAGGTAAAAGCGCCATAAGTCTCAATGTATGCGCAGTTCTGGTAAATTATGTATGCGTAGCAACAGTGCATAAATGCGCAGCAAAAAAGTATATGTATAGCAAGTCGGTGTAAAAGCGCAGCAAGTCGTTGTGTATGCACAGCAGAAAATGGTATATGCGCAGTTCTGGTATTTTTGCAAAATTTTTGGATTTTTCTCTGTTTTTGGTATTTTTTGGTTGAAAAAGGTCTTCCTGATCTGATATTATGAATTAATTAGCAAGAAAACACAGCAAGCACAAAGAATGTTTTGTAGTTTTCCATTGTTTTTGTAGTTTTTTAGACTCTATTTTGGATAAAAGCAAGCACGAAATCCTAGGCGAGAAATGGATTATAAGGGATTTGGGCCACTAAAACAAGAGGTATTTAATTCAGGCAACCGTTCAAGTGGTTACACATGCAGTGGCGCTACTCTCCGTTATGGAGTCTCCTAGCCTCAAAGGGTTACGCTTGAGAGGGTTTTGGGGGAGGTTGGCCATCGGTGTAACATAACAGCACTCGTTGCAGGAGGTTTTCACCTCAAGCACAATTTATTTTAAGTGGCTTGGTAGGGCTTGGCGTTAGCCTGTTACCACTCAGGGTCGTTCCCGCTTGGACAAGCGTGCATCTAAGAGCAGGCCCCTCCTAAAGGTTAAACAAATAGAATGACAAGTCTGGCACTCTGATCACCCAGAAGAGGGGAGAGCATAAACCTATTGTCATTCGCAAGCACAGAATACACTGATTAATCCACCCTAGTTGAAAGTGAAAAACTAAATGGGCTAATCTACTCAAACAGAACTTTGAAATGATTTCAGCAATATAGCAGTGGTTCAGTTTTAAATCCCAGAAAGCAGTGGTGAGTTCAATTTTAAATCCACATAGCACGAGATTGTTAACTTTGAAATTCAGGTCTCACAATATAGCAATGGTTCGTTTTAACTTCAAGATCAGTGATGAGTTCAATTTTAAAACCACGTAGCATGAGATTGTTAACTTTGAAATTCAGGTCTCACGATATAGCAATGGTTCGTTTTAACTTCAAGATCAGTGATGAGTTTAATTTTAATCTTAGATAGCAATAACTTGGAAGGTGTTTGCAATGCAAGAAAGAAATAGTCCAGTTACTTCCACCCTAATTAGAACTAGATGAAGATTTGGAATGAACAACAATTTTACTTTTTCCTAGAAAATGAAATGTGAGCTAGTTAGATGCAACTACATGTAACTAAATCTGAGCCTATCCTACAAAAACCACTCCAGCAAACACCTGCAAAAAAGTTAGCGTTAGCAACCTCCTCTAGAAAAAGTACTATAATCTCAGCCTGTTACAAATGCATAGCTTCAGTGATCAGATGCACAGAAATGATCAACAGAAGCGCAGCATTGATGAATGCGCTGCAATATTGAACATATGTGCAGTTAAAATGAATAAATGCGCAGTATTAACATATGCGCAGCAACAGTCTTCAAAAGTGCCGTAAAAATCAACAGATGCACAGTTATAACATATGCGCAGCAACAGTCTTCAAAAGCGCTGTAAAAATCAACAGATGCGCAGTTATAACATAAGCGCCGTAACAGTGCGCAAAAGTGCAGCAAGAATACACAGATGCGCTGGATTTACAGAAGCGCTGTAACAATCTATAAAAGCGCCGCCTAAATGAATAGATGCACTGAAATTTCTCTATGCATGACTCTGCGTGACCTGTACGGAACCTGCCTTCAAAAAAGCTCAAAAATGGTGAAATAAAGGGGCAACGGCCCCACGGTGGGCGCCAAAAATGTAAGGGTAAATGGTGATTAATCAAATGAATTAAATAAGACCCAAACATCAACAGAATAGAGAAACAAGAAGGATTCAATAAAAAAGCAATGAACAAACACAGTGCAAACCTCTCCCGTTTCGATGCTTCTGTTGTTCACCTATCACAAATCATCCTTTCGCAGATGAGATGAGCCCTCAGAGAGTGCAATCTTTTAAAGCTGTTTGTAGGAAGTCGATGGTGAATGGCTATGGTGATATGCAATGAAGATGAGCTCCAATGCAAGTATGTGATCTCAAGCTCGTGGATGACAAAAGGGTGCCAAAGGCGCGCTGGTGATATTTCTGCAGAGTAACGATGTCAAAAGCCTGAATGAATAGAATGGAGGGATGAAGCTTCATTTATAGACTTGGAAGAATGGGAATCAACAGTTGAGAGGAGATATGAAGATCAACGACTGAGGATGGTTGAGGAATGTGCAACCAGTAGAAATGTGACAAGTGTTCCAGCTCCATCATGAAAGGGGGGATGTGACAAAATTGATTGAAGAGTTAACTCCATTGACTGGTCTGTTAACAGAATTGATTGATCAGTTAGAAGAGTTGATTATGGAACTGACTGAATTGATTGAGGATTTGACTCAATTGACAGGTTAGTTAACAGATTTGATTGATTAGTTAACTAACCTCTGATTGGAGAAGAAATAGGCCATGTGGGTGAGAGAAAAATAGGTAATTAAATATTAAATATATTTAATTACATGTGCAACTTGATGATGTGGACAAGGTAAGGTGGAAAAGGTGAGGTGTAAAGGTGATGTGGATTTTTGAATTTAGAACTTAGGATAGAGGAATTAGGCTTAATTAAATAATTTATGATTATTTAATTATATAGGACATTTAGAAGAATTTTAATTAAATAAATAGAATTTATTTAATTATGGGATAGTGAATCGATTAAATAAATTTGGAATATTTATTTAATTAATAGAAGAATGGAATAAATATTTAGAATATTTATTTAGTTGAATCGTGTCATTTTTAGGCGTATACAGTATGTATGGCTTCTCTCCAATACACTTCTGGTAGGTTAGCTTCCATCATCATTGACCTAGCAACCTCTTAAACTATCATGTTTTTTCTTTCAACAACTCCATTTTTCTCAGGAGTCCTAGGGGCAGACAACTGTGTCTTTATCCCATGCTCTTCACAGAAAATGTTGAATTCATTTGATGTGAACTCACCTCCTCTATCAAGTCTTCAGCATCTGATCCTCAATTGTAACTCATTTTCAACCATTGCCTTGAAATCTTTGAGCTTGTCTAGGGTTTCTAACTTTTCTTTAAGAAAAGTGACCCATGTCATTCTAGAATAATCATCAATAAGCAACATAAAGTACATGTCTCCTTGTAGACTTCTTATTCTTGTAGGACCACATAGATCTATATGCACCAGCTCAAGCAATCAAGCAAAAAATTGTTCTTTGCTCTTGAAACTTGTCCTTGTCTGTTTTCCCAGTTGACATTCCTTGCAAATAGTATTAGCAGGCTTCAACATCTTGGGAAAATCTCTCACAGCTTGTACTAAGCTTATCTTCACCAAGTTATCAAAATTTACATGACACATCCTTCTATGCCATAGCCAACTTTCATCTGCCTAAACTACACTAGTAGAAAAATAGGAAAAAATGACAAAAAACTACCAAAAATTGGTCATGTGATCAGTAGTTTGGTCACGTGACCATTGGTAGTTTATTGCCGGTCATTTGTTTGGGAATTAAGGTGTCTCAACCTCTGTAATTCCTTACATTTTTAATGTTTGCATTTATTATTTAATTGCCTATGTTGTAAATATTTGTAAATTCCATATTGTCATATTGTGGGATGTGGCACGGTGATGTGTCGATCCTACATGGAATATGACAACTTGTAATTTTGTCCTCACATGAGGAGATAGGCATCCCACTTTGTGGTAGGAGAATTTTTCCATGTGTCGGCATCTTCTATGTTGTGTAAAGGAATATTGACTGAAACGGTTATGACGGATTCCTATGACAGAATCTATGACATGTAAGAGTCGGAAATAGAAGTTTGTAAGACAGGTGATGACATGTGTCATGAAGCATCTTTGAATAAGGCATATTTGGGTGCCCCAAGGTGGAATATGACATGTTGTAAGAGAATATGCTATTTATAGCATGTGTATGATAGATTCTCTTACAACTATAAGTTGTAACCACTATGACAGATTCTATGACGGCCGTAAGTGTTGTAAGAGCATCTGTCATAGCCCATTTTGGAAATAGGTGACCTCTTTGGAATGGGAGCTATGGACAAGTGTCAGGAACATTCTACAATGTTGACCAAGTGTCCTTAGGTGTGGGTTTTGGTCCATGAAGCTATGTTGGATGCCCATCCCAAGATAGGTCCAATATTGCCTTGTATTTCCTATATAAATAGGTGCTTGGAGATGGAGTTAGTATCATAGGTTTATAGTTATTGTTATGCTGCCGGATTGACTCCAGACACGAGTGTTAAAGACCATTGAAGCTTGCATTGCAAGTGTACTATAAACAACTTTCAAATTTGTTAATACATTGTGCAGGTTTCTAAGTGTGGGGTTTTTCACCCGATAAGGGTTTTCCCCACCGTAAATCTTTATCTCTCTTCTTCTGTCTTCTTTCTAGTTCTTGTGTATTTCTGTAGTAACTCTATTAGATGTTGTATGTTTCTATAGTGATAAGGAATAAATTGAATTTGTAGAGTTCTCCCCTCATTAGATTAGTGTAGGAAGTGATTTCTGCACATCTAGCTTCCTTTCAGTTGGTATTAGAGCCTGGCCAGTTTTGGTCTTAGCTATTGGGTTGGGGTTTTTTGAGCTGATCTTAAGTTGAGTGGGAGTCTATGTAAAGTATTCTAATTTCTATTGTCAAGAAGGTTTGAAGTGGAGAAGTTCAATGGCAGTAATTTCAAGCTGTGGAAGCTCAAGATGGAAGACATGCTTGTTGACCGAGACCTTTGGGAAAGTGTTAATGGAACTTAGGACAATGGAGGTGGAATGGCGACATACGATTTAGGTGTATGATGAGATGTGCGATGGAAAGTGGTAGACTTAGGATGAATGGAGGAATTACCAACATCATTAGATTGTTGTCCTTGGGGTGTGTATCCAAGGCCAAATAAGTGTAGAGGAGGGACTTTGACATGAATCGGCTCCAAAATACCTTGTTCAAGAGGGCCTAAACCCTTACCTTGATAGTTCATGTTTTGGAGGATGCGATCGAAAATGGGACTAGGTGTAGGTGGTGCACTAGACATGAGTCCTTTATTGTATGGAGAAGGTGAAATAGAGGATAATGGTTGGTGGTGTTCTAAGGAGGAACACTCATGGATAAAGGTAGATAGACTAAGAGGACATGATGGTTGAGTTGCGATAGGGTCGATAGTGGGTGATGGAGGATCATTAGGATCTTGCTTAAGTGCATTATGCTCACTAAGATCTAAGGTACTGATTTGATCTTCTATGTTTATGTGTTCTTGGGAGGCACATGTCTCATTATGAGAAGTGGAAGCTTGTGTATTAGGGCTAGATGGAAGATGGATAGAAGCAATTTGGATATCTTGCACATGGAGGGGTATAGGATTATGAATAAGACCAAGGTGCTCATGGATAGCTTCTTCATAGATAATTTCATCTTGATCATGGAAGAGGTAAATTTTATGGATGGGTTTCATAGGAAGGATTTGATCTTGACTTGGATTAGGGACTAATGCTTTCACATGCTTAGGATTATGTTCTTGATATACCTATTGGATTACTTGGATGGAAGGGGATGACTCATGGATAGGCTTTTGCTCAATAACATGAGGGTATGATAGGTCTTAATGTGGACTCATGGGAGAAGTCCTTTTAATAAGCTCAATGGTTTGCAGGCTACACGGTGGAGTTGGAGGAATAAGCAAGGCATTGGGAGAATCTGTGATAGGTTCATAAATGGGACTTTGATGACATGGCAATGATTTATTCCTTGCTAATAGCCAATGGATCACATCCTTTGCAAGGGTATGGGTAAATGGACAATATACGGGATGAATGGTAATGGTGGAAGTTGAAGGCTTAGGGTTAGGACTTCCAGGATGGATAATGGGATTAGATGGGCTAGGACTTGGGCTAGATGGAAGGATAAGGGGATTAGATGGATTGGTTTTATCTAACCCAATCTTACCACAATCTTCTAGGTTATTGATCAATATTTTAAATTGTTTACAATTGGATATGAGATGGCCCTTACACCTATGGTATGCACAATATTCATCATCTTTATACCAAAGGGGTTTAAAGTAAATATCTTCCAAGGATGTTATCAGTGGAAGCTCAATCAAATTTGCTTGGACCAATTGTTGCAGGGTCATCTCTAAGGGATCCTTTAGTGGAGGGCTTGATGGATTGGAAGGTTGGCATGAAGGTGGTTACAGAGGACTAGTTGACTCATGTGTTGGCATGTGCTCAGACGATGATGGAGGATGTTCATAAGATGCTTGCTCTAGGTTGATATCTCCCTCATCAAAGGCTATTAAATTTTGCTCCAAAGATTGACTTAAGGACATGTGATTTATGTACAAAGGGTCACTTAGACTTAAGTCAAAGGTTATTAGGTCTTTTTGCATAGGTGGACTTAAGTCTATTAGGTCATGTTGCAAAAGTGGACTTGGGTTGACCTAGCTTATATACAAAGGGGTATTTGAATTTGCATGTTCATATTATGGGGGCGACTGATAGTCTTGTGAATGGGTTTGATGATGAGGTGGCACATAGGATTGTGGTTGAATGTGTTGGAAGTTGTGATGGAGTTGTGGTGGAGGGATCACATAGGATAATGGTTGTTGAGGGGTAGAGTGATATGGATAAGGGTTGATATTAGGAGAAATGGGATAGGTTGGTGCGGGGGTAACATGATAGGTGGATGGATAGGGTTGATGTGATGATTGGATTTGGGATTGTTGGTATTGGCTTATGGTTTGATGTTGTTGTAATTGTCAGTGTTGTGGGAATTGTTGGTGTTGTGGGAATTATTGGTGTTGTGGTGCCATAGGGATTGGTTCCTTTCTATATAGCCACTCAAGGGTATCAAGCATTCTTAAGGTGCCATAAGGATCATTCTCATAGGTCTTGTTTGGGAATGTCATGTCCATGTTTAGAAGTGGTAGAGTACGGTATGAGGATGTGGGATGAATAAGATGTGATTTGGATAAGAAATGGATGAAGTTGATTGGGTAATGACTAGGATGAAGTGATTAGGATGAAATTAGAATGATGACTTGGCTAGGATGATTAGGATTATAGGACATGGATGATGTCGCTTAGAATATGTGTCTTAGGATGAAATTGTTTTGTGACAAGGATTTTTGTTTTGATATCTTTTTTTTGGCAATTTTATGGCAAGAAAACAAGATGGAAGACACTCATGCACAAGCCATGCTCAATCATTACATCCTAAGGCTAGGCAAAGGCTATATTTGTTGGATCCCCTAGTTGTGCTTATTCAAAGCGGACAGCTCTAGGATCTTGGTAGCACTAGCTCCCCTCCATGACACTCACTTCTCATGCATACCAAGATCCAAGTTTCTGAAGGCTCATCCCCCACCGAACCTTAGGATTGTCCCTGCTACCTTGGCTAAGAACCACATGAATCAGGGCAGCTTTGAAGGTCCCACCTTCTGTGCCAACAAATATGGATTTTTTGGCCACTAAAACATGGTTTTTAGTCTGGATTTTCATTCGGGTGGCTATACGTGCGGTAGTGCTACTCTCCATTATGGAGTCTTCCAGTCCAAAGAGGTTACACTATATGGGGGTTTTGGGGGAGGTTGGTTGTTGGTATAGTGGAACAACACCCATCATTTGTGACTTTTGTCACAAATGCGTTATTTATAAAGTAGATTGGAATGGTCTAGCTTTGATCTATTTCCACCTGGGTCATCCCCTTCTCACAATGGGATGGCAGGCCCACCTAAAATTTAGCAACATGTTCTCTTACACCCTAGATTCATTGGTTAGGTAGGGGCAGAGGATACTTGTATTGTTACCTTGGGTTACAATCAGACTCAGAAAAGCAAATGAAGAAATGAAAAGCAAACACAAAGAAGGCAGATTGTTAATTTTAAGCACCAAATTGAAGTGTGCCTACTTTAGTGATAAATGATTGTTCTTTGACCACTCGAACCTGCAGACAAGATTAGCATGTTTTCAACCACCAATCTTTGACAAATGAGAGCAACAAGCTACACCAAGAAGCCATTAGATTTTGAAAAAACCTTATTTTATGCAACAAAAACTAGATGAGTATATAAAACCCAAAGGCGATTTAGAAACAACCAGATGTGACTTAGAAACAACCAGATGCGACTTAGAAACAACCAAATGTGACTTAGAAACAACTAGATGTGAATTAAAAACAACTAGATGTGACTCGAATCTTACCACAAGTAATCACATTCTATGCATATGTGACCCCCTGTTGACCAGAGGCGACCTTCTATCGTTCAAAGGCGTTCAAACCCTAACCTCATGCACTCGGATGCCTGAAAACCAAAGGCCACTAGCTGTTAACCAAAGGTGACTCCTTGGTGACCAAATGCGACTAGTTGTTGACCAAATGTGACTGGATTCTTACCACATTCGACTAGTTGCTTACCAAATGCGATTGATTGTTGTTCAAGGGCGGTTTTCTGTAGACCGAATGCTATTTTCTTTGCCAAATGCACATTTTTTCATGAAAAATAGGCAAATTTATACTCATTTTTCATGGAAACAGCCCCCCAGATGCAATGGTGAGGTTGGTTTAAGCCTAGGAGGTCATCTTTGATAAAAAAATGCAAATATTGCAATATGAGGGTTAGAAAACTTGCAAATTTTATGCAAATATGCAAAAAAGATCAAATGAAATAGGTCCCACCGGGCGTGCCATTTTATGTAGGGTGGAAATTTACCAAATCAAGAAAACAAGATCAGATTCAACCCAACACTCAAGAAATCAAAACCCAAAACAAACTAAAAGACATGCAAATTGAAACAATTTCACCTGGGTCGTTAGATTCCTTGTTTTATTTTGTTGATTGCTTCAAGTTCGCAACATAGATTTGATTGAATTGAGAATCGATGGATGAGAGAATAATTCAGCAGAGTAACAATGCTTAGAAAATTCATCCATGAGAATGGCATGAAAATGGGGGGTTTAAATAGACAAATATGAGAGAATGGAAAGATAAAGTTTCCATTTTACAAGTGACAATCAAATTGGAAAGTCGCTTTGTGCAACTTGGAAAAAGGAAATTGAAAGTGGAAGAAGTGATTTGGGAGATGAAATAGAAAGGTGTAAGAGTTAACTTGTGAAAGAGAATTAGAAAGTGAATCAAGTTAACTAGAGAGATAATTAGAGATGAAATTGGTAAGTGACTTTAATTAATTAAAATAAAATTTTAATTAATTAAGTGGCATGATTGATTAAATAAATAATAATTATTTATTTAATCATAGAAGAGAGGGGAATAAATAAATAAATAAGATTCATTTATTTAATGATATGGAGGACATGATTAAAGTAAATAAATGTTATATTTATTTAATTTATTAGAGGAAATGTTAGTTAGGTTATGAAGACATGGGCTATGATGGCAACAAATAGGTACTTAGGGAAAAAATGCTACAAGATGTAATCTTATGACAAGTGGACATTTTTGGGTGTCTATAATCTATATACAACACAAACTCCTTAGGTAACAAGTAATGTCTCCACTTCTTCAAGGCTTGAATTATGGCATAGAACTCTTGATCATAAACTGAATATCTTCTCCTTGCATCATTCAGCTTCTCACTGAAATATGCCACAGGTCTACCTTCTTGACTTAACACTGCTCCAATTACGTTTTCACTTGAATCACACTCGACTTGAAATACCTTATTGAAATCCGATAATGCCAAAATAGGTTGATCTATCACTTTCTACTTCAACAACTCAACTTTTATCTGCTCCTGATGTCCACTTAAAATCTTTTATGTCACCTCTCATTGTCTCTGTCATAGGGTTACAAACTGAACTAAATTTTTTGATGAACTTCTGGTAGAAACTAGCCAATCCATGAAATGATCTAACCTCTCCAATGCTCTCTAGTGTAGGCCATTCAACAATTGCTCTTACTTTCTCAGGGTCCATCTTCAATCCTTCCGCAAAAATCACAAATCCCAAATATACCAACTCTTCCTTCAAGAAACTACACTTCTTGATGTTTATCAGCAATTTTTCTTCTCTCAGTCTCTGCAAAACTTGTCTAACATGCCATAAATGTTCCTCTTTTTTCTTACTAAAAATTAGAATATCATCCAAGTACACAATAACAAACTTACCCAAGAATTTCTTCAGAACTTCATTCATCAATCTCATGAAAGTGCTTGGTGCATTTGTCAATCCAAAAGGCATCACTAACCACTCATACAATCCTTCATTTGTCTTAAAAGTGGTCTTCCATTCATCTCCTTCTCTAATTCTAATCTGATGGTATCCACTCTTCAAGTCTATCTTTGTGAAATATCTTGCTCCACTCAAACAATCCATGATATCATTCATCCTAGGTAAAGGGAATCTATACTTAACTGTGATCTTGTTTATTGCTCTAGAATCAGTACACAGTCTCCATTCTCCATCTTTCTTCAGTGCTAACACTATAGGTACTACACAAGGACTCAAACTTTCTCTGATCAAACCTTTTCTCAACAACTCTTATATATGTCTATTCAATTCTTCATTATCTACTGGTGTCATTCTATGTGCTGATTTGTTAGGCAAACTTGCTCCCAGTATAAGATCCATGTGATGACTGATACTCCTTATAGGTGTTAATCCTTCAGATACATTATCTGATATGATGTCTTCATATTCTTTCAGCAACTCCTTTATCTCCTCTGGTTGTGATTCTTCAGTCTCCTTCTTCAATGTTTCAGGCTTCTTAGGAACAAAGCATAACACATATTCTCATGTCTCAAACCATCCAAAAATTTTCTTCCATCTACCAAACAGATTCTAGCATTCCCATATACTTCATTCTTAGGATCATCCTCCAAAGGAATCAAAGTAATTCTCTTTCCATTTGTTGTTATAGTATATGCATTGTTTCTCCCATCATGAATAGCTTTTCTATCATATTGCCAACATTTGCCCAACAAGATATGACAAACATCCATAGGCATAATATCACACAAGACTTCATCATGATATGATCCAATATGAAATTTCACCAAAAAATGTTCACTCACTAGTACATTATGATCATCCTGAATCCATGTTATCTGATAAGGCTTAGGGTGTTTCAATCTTTTCAACTTCATCTTAGTCACCATCTCCTCTGAAACTAGGTTATCTAAACTACCACTATTAATTACAACCTTGCAACACTTATCTCTTGATTTGCATCTAGTTTTGAACAAACTCTTCCTCTGTAGTGGTTCTTCAATTGTCTCTGCTTGGAATAGTACTCTCCTCATCACCAATGATTCTCCTTTCTCAGGTTTGTCAACTAAACTGGATGATCCAATAGGTTCTTCTTCCACATAGGCTACTCTTCCACTATTTTTTGTCCTCTTACTTGTACTACCCTAATTACATTCAAATGCTTTGTCGTTCACCTCCACACTTGAAACAAGTACCTCTGAATGTTCTCTTATCAAATCCTCTTCCTTCTCTCCTATATCCTTCATTCTGGTATGCATTATAGTTACCCCTATGATAAAAATTTTTGTCACTTCTCTGGTAGGTATTATTATCCCTGTCCTCCTTCTTGAATATGTTGTCAAACTTGTTCTGCTCCGGATATGATCTATCTCCTCCAGGAAATGTTCTGCCTCTCCGAAATTTACCTCCTTTGCCTCTCTGTCTCTGATCATGCCTCTTATTCATCTTCTCTTCAACTTTCAAGACAAATTGATATGCTTCTTCTAAAGATGTCATCCTTACCAAGCTTAGTTCTTCTTGAATGTTCAACCTCAGTCCATTGATGTATCTAGCCACTTTCTCCTTGCTTGCTTCACTATGTCCTATTCTTATGATCATCTTATGAAATTCTTCAGTGTACTTCTTCATAGATTTCTCTGTTTACCTTAGGTTTTGCAATCTCTTCAATAGCTCCAACTCATAGTCAGTAGGTATAAACTGATTCTTCAACTTTTTCACCATCCTATTCCACTTTGTAATCTTTTCTTTTCCTCTTCTATTTCTTTCCAACTGAACTTCTTTCCACCATATAGAAACATGTCCTTTCAACTTTGTCTTTGCAAATTTCACCTTCTCCGGATCTTCCATCTCTTCATACTCAAAGTATTCTTCCATGTCATTTATCCAGTCAATCAATTCTTTAGGGTTCAAATTACCAGTATAGTTTGGCACATCAACTCTAGGTCTCTTTCCAATCTTTGAAATAGCTCGCAACATCTTTACTTGATCTGATTCTTCCTCTTCATCACCTCCTAGGGTTTCGCCGGTTTGTTCAGTAGATTGAAATTATTTTTCCTCATCGCTTTCAACATTAAGTCTCGATGTCAACCCTCTATGCCTATCTTCTTCAACAACATCCAAATGAATTCACATCGTTTTCATCATCTCCATCATCTCCATCATCTCATCCATTCTTCCAACCATTGTTCCAACAATGACAACTCTCCTCGACAACATTCCTCATAGGATCAAGTGCAAACTACCTCAAGTTCAGTGATTGGGCTACAAGGTGACAACTGCCTCTCAATTGGAGATTGATTGCAACACAAGTAACTTGCCTCAATTCGACGATCTGTCCATAGCAAGATATTATAGAATTCCCTCGCCAACTTCACTCAATTCGCTCCCAAAGATTTGAACTTTCACTCTAATACCACTTGGTGCAATCACGGTAGGAGGGTTCACAAAATGAACTGTCTGTACCATGCAACAAGAGTAAACACATCGGAAAAAACTCAAGAAATAAAGCAAATGTAGATTCAGTCATTTAGTATATCATAGAGTTCAAATATAATCTGGCTGGCATCATGCAAGCTTAGAATTAGGGCTCAAAGGCTTAATTCCAGAATATCAGAATATGCACAGGATATAGCTTTGATGGTCCTTCACGCAAAATCCAAACTATCAATTATCACTATGCATTTGAACTGCTTTCCTAGAGACCTATTACATCAATATATATTATCTCTTGAACAATAGATTCCTCCGTGTCGGCTAAGGAAGATCACAAACTCCAATGAAGAGTTGTAACATGTGTACATAGATAGGTCAAACCTAAATGCATAGGACACTTCCTCAAATGAATGGAAGAACATGCGGATCTTTGGGGAAGGTTGGCCATGAACCAAAGATTATTGAATGATGTGTCATTAAGCTCTGTAATTCAAGGGATGCTCTACAAATCTTCTCCTTCAACTGATTGTCTGAGACTATCATGATGCTCTGCTCTGAGAAAATAGTAGATCTTCTGATAGCAATAACTTTCTGCTAACTGATCCAAATGCTCTGAGTTCTGGATATGATGTAGATGAATGAATGTAGATGCTAAGTCTAGATCTGCAAGATGTGAAATGCAACTACGGTAGAATGCGGACCAAAATGTAGAAATTGCTTCTGACTGAACTACCTAAACTGAACTGTAAACAAACTGAAATGCAAATGTTTTTGGTTGATGCAAGATTGCTCTTGAGCCAGAGATGCTCTTGCATCAAATAAGGTTTTTGTACAAAAGTGAATTAGGGTAATCCCCTGAATTGATTCAATTTGTATTCTTGATGATTGTATCAGCTAGTGAGGCTTGCTTTTGCCAATGAGGCATTCATTAGCTAGTGAGGCTCTTTTTGTATCAGTGAGATACTTTTGATTTTATAGTGAAGCACTAAAGAGGAGGAGTTTAAGAGTGATTTTTATCCCTTTTAAGGGTTTTTCCACTCATCAAACTTTTGTGTCATGGCTCATAATCTTGTCTATCTATGTGTTCTTATGATTTGATGTCTTGTTCATTATTCATATCACTATTCTTGTGTATATATGTCTAAGCAAGCTTTGAGGTCTCATGTGTTTTGTATTTAAGAGAATTGATCAGTCTAAAAGACTTTTTGAGTTTATAGACCACTGATTCACACCCCCTCTTAGTGGTTTTATACTCCAACAAGTGGTATTAGAGCATAGGTTCCCTATAGAAGTCTAATCGGTTTGGGTGGGTCCTGATTGTGGAGTACCATGGGAAAGTGTAGAAGAAATAAGGGTAGGAGAAATGTCAAGCCACATAGTGGTCAAAAGGCACCATCTATACTAAATTCAAATGTTGATATTGTTAGATTCAGGATAGACAACTGAGAGGGGGGTGAATCAGTTGTCAAAAACTTTCTTTCCAATTACACACTTAAATCCTTCTTGTGATTTAGCAGCATATCAATAAATCAAACATGGAAACATAATGCATTAAATCAAGAGCAGAAACACATCAACACATAGGACACCACGATTTTGACATGGAAAACCCAGTTAAGGGAAAAACCACAGGGTGATTAACCCAAGATTGTATTCTTTGTTAGAAGAATAGAAAGAATAAAATGGCACATGCCAATTAGGGCTCACTGCCTAAGCACACTGCTCACAAGAGGCTCACTGCCTACAAGAGACTCACTGTCTACAAAATAATAAGTGTCACATACTTGAACTGGAGAATAGCATCTTCACCATGCTTGAATCAGTTCCATTTAAGACCAAAACTTCTACTCTACCTTTCACTCTCTTCCTCACTACCACACTCACATCTCCACAAGCCACACTTTGAAATGACTTTACAATCCCTTATTTATATAAGGCATCGACTTAGGAATAATCATCTAAGTTGGCAAACATCTCCAAGAACATCTGCAAGATGTGTAATACATCCGGTCAGCCAATCTCAGGAAGAACACCATCATCCGGAAGATATTCTTCAATTGCGAGCTCCAACTCCAATGCAGACCACCAACATGAACTAGACACAATCCAAAGACCTCCACAAGATTTCCTGAATCACCAAGAACATCCACACTTCATCTGCTTACTAAAATCCTTCTCTCCTTCATCCGAAACCCCAAGAACATAGTCTGTCACTACTGTCACAAAGGAATAGATGCTTGTAGACCTTCAAAACATGATCCAATCAAGTTGATACTTCACAAAAACTTCCTCAACACTCCCTCAAATCCGCAGATAGGATAATGCATTTCTGGATCTCACCGGACCTATCTGTGTCACTCTGTCACCTTTGAACACCTACCGGAACTAATTTTACTTGAATGACCACAACTTCTTTAGATCTTCATACGGACCTCTAAAATCTTTTGTGGATCACTTTAATACACATATCTACAAACCCTTTAAACCGCATCCTCTAATCCTCATCTTATCTTGGACTTTTACCTTACTGTCTTCACTAATCTTCTCTGTTCCTGATTAGGACTAATTTTCTCAATATCCTCAGCACTCAGTTCATCCAATCCTTTTCATCAACGCAACAGGAGTATGTTGACATCAATGACAACACCAGTTAGACCCATACTTGCAACAATCTCCCCCTTTGTCATTGATGGCAACATATGATGTGAAAAACTATTTTAACCATCAAGACAAAAACTTCTCCTTACTGTCACAACTCCCCCTATCAGCAACAACCATTCACATGTCTTATCTTCCTTTACTGCTCCCCCTTTGATCATGAACCACTTGTTTTTCACATGTCTTCTCTCCTCCTTTAACATCAATGGCAAAGGGCTCATACTTGCAACTCCAACACTTTAGAATCATACCAGCTGCTCCCCCTAAGTGGAAGCTCCCTATCATCAATCCGGACCACAAGATATGATTGTGATATCTACCGGACTGATGCACTCTAGTGCACCTTAGTTTATCATTAGAGGGGAAATAACCCCTAACTTCTCCCTGAGATACTCAAAAGAGTCCTTAGGTAGAGGTTTAGTAAAGATATCTGCAATCTGATCCTTGGAAGGCACAAACTCCAATCTGACTTCATTCTTGTTCACTTGCTTTCTCAAAAAGTGAAACTTGATAGATATATGCTTAGTCTTTGAATGCAACACCAGATTCTTAGATATATTTATTGTACTTGAATTATCATAGAAGATTGTGATAGGCTCCTCATACTCCACTCTTATGTCTCTTAGCATTTGCTTCATCCACAAAACTTGAGTGCAACTACCTGCTGCTACAATATATTCTGCTTCTACAGTGGACAGAGATATTGCTTCTTATTTCTTGCTCAGCCAAGAAACCAATCTCTTCCCCAAAAAGAATGCTCCACCATTGGTACTCTTTCGGTCATCCACATCTCCTACCCAATCCGCATCTATATATGCATGAAGAGAGAAATTATGATCTCTGGGATACCACAATCCATACTCAACTATTCCTTTTAGCTATCTAAAAATCCTCTTCATTGTCATGACATGAGATTCTCTAGGATTAGCTTGAAATCTAGCAACAAGACCCACAACATTCATAATGTCAGGTCTAGTTTTTTGTAAGATACAACAATCCTCCAATCATTGACTTGTACTTTTTCTAATCATCCTTAGGAGAGTCATCATCTTTGCCCAATTTACATCTAGTTGCCATTGGTTTTGAGTCTTCCATCCCAAATTTCTTCAACAATTCTTTCACATATTTGGACTGAGAAATGAAGGTTCCTTTCTTTGTTTGAGTGATTTGTAGACCCAAGAAGAAAATTCATTTCCCCAAGCATGGACATCTCAAATTCACTTTTCATTTGATTTGCAAAGGTTTTACACATACTATCTCTTCCTCCAAAAATGATGTCATCAACAAACACTTCAACAATCAAGATGTTTTCATGATCAATTTTGAAATACAAATTACTGTCAGCAGTACCTTTGTTGAAACCAATCTTCAAAAGATGCTTATCCAATCTTTCATACTAGGCTCTTGGGGCTTGATTTAGTCCATATAGAGCTTTCTTTAACTTGCAGACCATATCACCATGATCAGACAATTGAAATCCATCTGGTTGCTCAATGTAAAATTCTTCTTCCAAGTCACCATTCAGGAAGGCAGACTTGACATCCATTTAATATACTTTGAGGTCCTTGAAGGTAGCAAAAGAAAGAAATAATATGACTGCTTCAATTCTTGCCACTTGCAGACCAATCTGGATTTATTTCTGATTACTTTGCCAACTTCATTCAGTTTGTTCTGGAAGACCCATTTTGTTCCAATCACATTCTTGTTTCTAGGTCTGGGAACAAGATCCTAAGTGTGATTTTTCTCAATTTACATCAGCTCTTCCTCCATTGCTTTAGTCCAATTTTCATCATTGCAAGCTTCATTTATTGTCTTAGGTTCAATCTTTGACATCAGACAATACTCATCTGAATCTTGAGCAATTCTCCTTCTTGTTTGTACACCTTTGCTTTTATCACCAATGATTTGATCTTCAGAGTGGTTCAGTCTTACATACCTGGGAAGTTTGGGAGTTTCTTGCACTTCTGATTCTTGATCAGGCTCATTGAAACTCATTTCTTCTTCCTGATTTACCGGATCAGTTTGAATCTGATTTGCAGAAGGGGCTTGGGCTTCTTGAATCAGAACACCATTCTGATCATCTTCATCATATTCATAAAACCTTGAGGGATTTTCAATTCCTTCATCAACCTTCTCATTTGTACCTTCTATGATCTTTCTTAGTCTCTTGTTATAACACTGGTATGCTTTGCTTTGAGTAGAGTAACCCAAGAATATTCCTTCATCACTTCTAGCATCAAACTTGCCTAGATCTTCATCTCTTTTGATGTAACATTTTCTACAAAAGACTCTGAAATACCTCACAGTAGGAGTGATGCCAAACCAAAGTTCATAGGGAGTCTTACCGATATTGATTCTGATTTCAACTCGATTGAGAGTATAGACTACAATGCTGACAGCTTCTCTCCAATAGATCTGAGGAACATTTTCTTCCATTGTCATTGTCCTAGATGCTTCCTGGATGGTCTGGTTCTTTCTCTCCACTACTCCATTCTATTGTGGAGTCCTAGGAGTAGACAACTGTCTCTTTATTCCATGTTTCTCACAGAATTCTATGAACTCACCGTTTGTGAATTCTCCACCTCTATTAGACCTCAGACACTTTAATTTTAATCCGGTTTCATTCTCTACCATAGCCTTGAATATTTTGAATTTCTCAAAAGCTTCTAATTTCTCTTTCAGAAAAGTTACCCACATCATCCGGAAGTAGTCATCAATTAGTAACATGAAATATCTATCACCTTGCACACTCCTAATTCTTGCCAGACCACATAGATCAGTGTGAACTAAGTCCAATATTCTGGTAGAAGATTGTTCTTTGCTTTTAAATGAGACTCTACTTTATTTTCCCAACTGACATTATTTGCACAAACTATTTGTAGGTTTCACCAGTTTTGGAAGATCTCTTACAGCCTGAGTGTTGCTTATCTTGATGATATTATCAAAATTCACATGACACATCCTCCTATGACATAGCCAACTCTGATCAACTTGCACAAATAGACAACTTTTACCGGTACCAACTAGATGCAAGATATTACCTTTTGTCTAAGTATCGGATGCAATCTCTATTCTGGAACTTTCAAAGATCTTGCATTTTCCATTCTTGAATTGGAGATCATAGCCTTTGTCCACCAACTGTCCAACACTGAGAAGATTGTGCTTCAATCCTTCAACATACAGTACATTACCGGTTTTGTTCTTTCCATCAAAGGAAATAGTTCCCCTACCTATGATTCTACCAGCAGAATTATCCCCAAACTTTACCACTCCTCCTTCATACCTTTCCAAATCTATGAACTTATTTTTGTCACCTGTCATATGGGGAGAGCATCCACTGTCAATGACCCAATCATCCTTTTCTTCAACTTGGGCAGCCAGAGCTCTTTCTACAACTTTATGATTGACAGATTCAAAGGGCATTGGATCTTCTTCCTTGATGGCAATAAACACCCAATCACTTCCAGATTTGTTTCCTATCTCTGATTCATCATCTGTTAATCCTTCATTATCATCTTCTTCATGAACATAATAACAATTCTTTTGGAACCTTGATCTGTTAGGATTTGGCCTTGAAATCTTTTCGAACACTTTGAGGAAAAATGACCAATCTTATTGCAGTTAAAACACTTAAAAGGCAATTTCCCTTCATACTTACCAGATCCTCTTGGTAGTCTTTTTGCAATAAGGGCTTCAAGCTTAGCAGTTTCAGTTTCTTCTTCTTCCGAGTCTTTTCTTGCTTTTTCATACCATGATAGTTTCCTTGAAGAGTTCTCTCCTGGATCAAACCTTTGTTTACCTTTTACAGAAGCACTAGCTCTGAATGCAGATTCAGTCTTGGGGAGGGCATCTCCAAACTCGATCATTTCAAATGCAACCAATTTACTATCCAATTGATCTCTTGTGACAGTTGTATGGGCTCTGAATTCTTCAATGCCAGCAACCTTGATTTTATAAGAAGCAGGAAGGGATCTGAGAATTTTGTCAACAATCTCATCTTCATCCAGGACTCCACCAGCACATCTAATTCCACAAACAAGCTCATTTACTCTTGGCATAAAAGTAGTGATATTTTCATCTTCTCTCATCTTCATATTTTCAAATTTCCCTTTCAGACTGCTGATACCTGAATATGTATATGCAGGCCCCTTCCCAAAAGTCCAAAAAGTTCTAACACTTTTGGCCTCTATAGTTGTAAAAATTGCAAAAATCAGTTAGATGCATTTCTGAATGCATATCGGGCTTAGAATGTGCATATACAAAAGGGGAACCTTTTGTAGATTCCTGGGAATATTTCTGCTTTGTATATCCGTTTGCATATTGATATGCATTGAAAAATATACAAGAGCGTAGATGCATTTGCTATAGTGGTGAGGGGGAGATACATGCGGCGAGGCCTACATATATGCAAAGATCTTTGTATCTCTGACATACAAGGTAGAATATGCATTCCTCGCATATTCTCTGAAGATTCCTTGTTTGTATGTTAGGGAGGTTTGTATGTTTGCCTTTGTATATTCAACATACAAACAAAATATGCATTCACTAGATGTGCAAGGAAAAACATACATGGGGCCTTGTATGTTCGGTAACATACAACATGAATTACAAAGGGATTCAAATCAAGCTGTGACCAGTAGTGGCGTCCTTGGCTTGTACATTGCATTTGTATATACGATGTGCAATGAAATGTGCAAAGGAAAGTAAGATGCAACCCGGACGCAATGGAGGAATGAAATGCAATGAATAAATATTTGAGCTCCGGCTTGTATATGCTTTTGCATATACAAAGCGACAGGTACAAAACAAAGGCATACATTCCGGACTCGAAGCAAAAGTCAAAGTTGGGAGATAAAGCAATGGTGTCTGCGACATGTATTTTAGGTGCTTGTATATGTGTCGATATACAAAGGTTAAGTACAAGCCAGATTTCAAAGTGACTTCAGCATGCTTCATGAAAATTTGAAATCCACATCTTGTATATATATAAGTTGAATGTATATGCACATATACAAGGAAAGATGCAAGGTGGACCCGATTGAAAATTCTAATTTGCTTTATAGTAGCTTGGGGTATGCCTTGTATGTTGAACAGTTGCGTGTATATGCATCCTGCATATACAAAGATGTAAAGAGCGATTGTATACGCATTTGAATATGCATATGCATGGCGAAAAGGGCAAAATGAAGGAAAGGAGAAGTCAGCGATAGAAGCATGAGGTGCCTACGTGGCACATTTTTATTGGTTCCTGACTTTTCAAAGGTGTTTTGAGCCATTTATCTCAGTGATGGGAGTAGATCGACGGCCATGTTTTGAACCCGCAGCGAAGGTTTTTTCCTGTATATTTGCAATCGATTTTGAGTGGGAAAGAAGTAGATGCATCCGCTACTACATTTCAAAGGGGCCTGTGGGTAGATGAGGCAATAATGGCAGACTTGCAGAGGATGATCGATGGATTTGACAGGTCAACCAGCCGATTGATGAAGAAAATCCCTAGGCAGCAGTGCAAATCCCGAGTTCGCCTACTCATTCCTCTTCCTCTCTGTTGCATTAACTGATTTGAGCGCCAATTTGAAGATGCATTGAATCTGGCAATTTTTTTATTTGCCTTGTAATTAATTTTGCTGAGTACACAGTCTTGGTATAAAAGCCAAACTGTGTCACTCATTGTTGGTTGTTGAAGACTTGGGCAATTTTTTGTGTGAATAATGAAAAACAAAGTATTTTCCTGGCTGTTGTATCTCTGTGGAGTTTATGTGTTGCATCTGAATTGTATCTTGCACATATGTTCAGTTTTAGTGTTAATGTTATATGAAAAATGCTTCTTGCATGTGTTTTGCTATATGTCTCCACTTGTTGTATGCATTTCTTCTTCTGAATTTGGTTGCTAAGGGTTTCTCAAATTCTAGAATACAGATTTATGTATTGCATGCTTAATGTCTAACTTCCATTCAGGGAGTGGATTAAATCATTTTAGGTTGAGTGTGGAGGAGATTGTATGTCAGCTGGGATATCCATAAGTAGAGACAGTTAAATACCCATTCTTGGGTGATGTTTGTAAGGCAAGCATCAATCTAACCCCTTGAAACTCAAATGCCAGTTGCAAGCCAATCTCATGTATACGTCTATGTGACTCCTTGCCCTAGGATAGGTACCGGTCTATTCTTGTGAAGTAGTTATGATCCAAAACCCTTGTCTTACATCCAAACATCAATTCAAACCATTCCATTATTCCAACCTGTTAGTTTGTAGGAGTAGGATTAGGACCCCTGCATACTCTCATCCACAACTAGACACATATGTCCAAGAATGTTGCTAACCTTATGATTTGTCACACAAATCTTGGTCCATGCACGAGAGTATTCTGCCTGTTATTACAAAGCTAAATCTTTCTGTCATTGGGTGAGTCAAGGTGAAATATTTAGCTATAGGGATACCCCCCTTGGTGCGGTAGAACTAGAAGTGAAGGGGAGGTAGCTCACGCAACCTCTCGTATCTGTTGGCTGAATCTGCCTGTGCATTGGAACTGGCAAACCCACTGCCAATTCAGAAATAAACACCAACATATTTGGCAACTCTAATGGGTAAGAGTTGATGAAAATAGAATTTATTTGAGTCCATCCAAGTCATCAATAGATTTGGTGACTCTGCTGGGGAGAGAGAGAGAGTCAAGCGATTTGAAGGCTGGAAAATCTAGTTTCTAGTGAAGTTGTTGCAGCAAGATCAAAAAATGACCATGTAGTGCTCTGCTAGTGTGGTGAATCCAGAAAACACAAGTGCCTTGTTGGTATATTGTCCTCTCTATGAGAGGTGGCAACTCTGTTGATTGAACCTATCAAAGCTACAACATATTTCCAGGTATTCCATCTTTTCAAAAATGATGAGTTTAGAACAACAATCCTGGTTGTGTCCTAAAAGAAGACCATTTTTTATTGAGAGATATAAAGCCCTAAATTTTAAAGGAATATGTGGTTACCCAAATGTTATTCCTAATAAAATTAGAAAATGTTTACCAAAATATAGTGGATCAGATTTTGAATCGGCAAACAAGCATCTGCAAAATTTTTATAATTTAATAGAAGAATATGATGTAGAAGATGAAGATGTAGTAATGAGACTCTTTGTTTAGTCATTAGAAGATGATGCTAGGGTCTGGTTTTTAGACCTGCTATATGTTCAGTTTCTTCATGGGTAGAGTGAGAAATTGCATTTCTAGAACAGTTTGGTGAAAGCTTTGATGTGGCCTCATTGATCATACATTTCATGAATATCCAAAAGGAAGATGAGGAACTGGTTCCAGCCTTTAATCTTAGGTTTATTAATTTGCTCAAGCAAATCCCTGAGTGTATGAGACCCAATAATGCATTGTACTTGATAATTTATTTGGCTGCATTTAATGAAGAAGTGAGTTATTTATTGAGAGATAAAGAACCAACCACACTTCACCAAGCTTACCAATTTTCTATGGATATAGAAAACAATGAGAAATATGGAATACCAGTAGGTTTCATTGCTGCAAGTTGTAAAAAAAGTTATCAAAGTGAATATATTTCTGCTGTTCCAGTGTGTTCATTGATAAATGACTGTGTAGAGGGAAATATATTTCAGAATAATGTGTGTAGTCATGATGTGATGCATGAAGAAAATGTTATAGAAGATGTAGGCACATTTTGTAATGATGAAAACGAAGACTGTTATCAGCCTCTAGAAGAGAAGCCTGCAGACACAAAATGTCCTTCAACTGATCAAACAAAAGATATACATGAAGTTGTGTCTTGCAGTGATAGGCATATCCCAGTTATTCCTGAATGTTTATACGAGGTGGATATGCAGAGCTTCACTCTAAATACAGAAGATATAGTTTCTAGGGATGGCAGTGAATACATTAGTGATTGTCAGCATTCAGATGCATATGTGAGCCTTTCAGATGATGAAATATACATGGATGTTGAATATGAATGTTTCCTTGAAGATTCTGACCACCTTCATAGTGCAGAAGTTAAAAAATTTGATTTTGATTACCAGGGCATGGATGAAGAGGAAAAACAGGGTCACTGTTCAGAGGTGAATGGACAAGTTGCAGATGTGTGTGCTCATACAGTTGGAAATAATACTGGTTGTAGGGGTGACTATGAAGCTATCAGTGTAGGGCTGCATTCTGAAGTATTTCTTCCTTCTTTTGAGACATTCCAGGTGGACATAAATGATAGGATTGTTGAGCACAATGATGATGAATATCTATATACTTATAAAGATAAATTTGATTATGAGATGTTGCTTGTGCCTAAATATTGCATGTTTGATACAGAAGAGCTTCTATTTTTTGAAGAAGGGCAAAATTTTGATATGGATTCATTTGTTTCATGTGAGTCTGTCATTCTTCCAAGCAACATCAGTGACTCATATGATGATGATAGTCTATTGTTGAGAATGGTAGATGCTTATGAATTTTGCTGTAGACTTGTTGAAAGAGAAATGGACAGCAACATAAATAATTGTAATGCTGGGTGCTACAAATGGTTAAATGCTTTTAGGCTTCATTTGAAGAAATCAAAATAGAATCAAGTATTTGACAAAGGAAAATTCTAGTTTTTCCTTTTTGGTGGCCCTGGGCTGCCAAGTTTATTTTAATAATGTGTTTTGTGATGCAGGTTGGTAAGGTGTTGATTCTTTGCCCAATGGATAAGGGACTGGTCTACATTCTAGAGATCTGAAGTTCTTGCCATGCTTGCAAGAGGCATGTGTCCCCAGATAGAGCCCGTGTTGGTAGCTGAATATGTATATGCAGGCCCCTTCCCAAAAGTCCAAAGAGTTCTAACACTTTCGGCCTCTACAGTTGTAAAAATTGTAAAAATTAGTTAGATGCATTTCTGAATGCATATCGGGCTTAGAATGTGCATATACAAAAGGGGAATCTTTCGTAGATTCTTGAGAATATTCCATCTTTGTATATCAGGTTGCATATTGATATGCATTGAAAAATATACAAGAGCACAGATGCATCTGCTAGAGTGGTGAGGGGGAGATACATGCGGCGAGGCCCGCAGATATGCAAAGATCTTTGTATCTCTGACATACAAGGTAGAATATGCATTCCTTGCATATTCTCTAAAGATTCCCTATTTGTATGTTAGGGAGGTTTGTATGTTTGCCTTTGTATATTCAACATACAAACAAAATATGCATTCGCTGGATGTGCAAGGAAAAACATACATGGGGCCTTGTATGTTCGGTAACATACAACATGGATTCCAAAGGGATTCAAATCAAGCTATGAGCAGTAGTGGCATCCGCGGCTTGTACATTGCATTTGTATATGCGATGTGCAACGAAATGTGCAAAGGAAAGTGAGATGCAACCCAGACGCGATGGAGGAATGAAATGCAATGAATAAATATTTGAGCTCCATCTTGTATATAAGGTGCTTGTATATAATTTTGCATATACAAAGTGACAGGTACAAAACAAAGGCATACATTCCAAACCCGAAGGAAAAGTCAAAGTTGGCAGATAAAGCAATGGCATCTGCGACATGTATTTTAGGTGCTTGTATATGTGCCGATATACAAAGGTTAAGTACAAGCCAGATTTCAAAGTGACTTCAGCATGCTTCATGAAAATTTGAAATCCGCGCCTTGTATATATATAAGTTGAATGTATATGCACATATACAAGGAAAGATGCAAGAAGGAAGATACAAGGTGGACCCGATTGAAAATTCCAATTTGCTCTATAACAGCTTGGGGTCCGCCTTGTATGTTGAACAGTTGCGTGTATATGCATCCTGCATATACAAAGATGTAAAGAGCAATTGTATATGCATTTGAATATGCATATGCATGGCAAAAAGGGGCAAATGAAGAAAAGGAGAAGTCAACGATAGAAGCATGAGGTGCCTACGTGACACGTTTTTATTGGTTCACAACTTTTCAAAGGTGTTTTGAGTCATTTTGGTGCAGGAGCACCTACCTGACAGCTGGCCTTCATGAGGCAGTTAGTAGTTTTAGGTCTTGTTTGTGTTTCCAAGAAGGTCTGTTAAGACCAATTGCATGTAATAAGGTCACGCTGATCATGATAAGATCATACTGACCAGGCTTTTGCTATTTTTAGTTAGTTGGTTATAACAGCTGTCATGATGTATGATCGGTTGGATCTCCCAGCCGCCTGGAGAGTTCCCAGCCGCTTGGAGTCAGGTCAGTAGTACTCGTAGGATAATCTATTTAAGCATGAGATCGGTTGATATTGTATAGACAGAGAGAGATATCATCGATCGACAGTGTAGTATTGCATTAAGCAGAGGAGTTCGAGAGTGTTGTGTGAGAAGCAGTATATTGTATTGCATCTTTGAAATCAATAAAGATCCTGTTTCGTTTTCTGCTTGATCTCCCTTGTGAAATCGATCTGCTGGTTTGGGTGGTTTCATGGATTCACTGATCCATTCCACCGATTGATCCGTCTGATCGGTGGAATGGTAATGTACAGTAGGTTAGGTAGTAGTTTGCTTTCTGTTCGCATGCAGGTGTGCAGGTTCGCCGTCAAGAGGTGTTGAAGACCCTAGCATGGGCATGTGCTAGGTCAAGTTGATAAGACAGAGTTGGAAGATCACCCTGAGTTGGATCAGGTCATCCCTGGAGGATCGGCGAAGTGAGATTTCGCTAAGGTTGAGAGTTCGTCCAGACGGCATCATCAGGATATCTCTGCAAATATCCTGCAGTCGGGTTAGGCATCGTCATCCGGATAAGTGGAGGAGATCGGCATGATGATGTCGATTGCATGAAGTGCAAGTGCGTCAGGGTGATCATCATCTGGAGGAGCCGAGGAGGAGCGTATCGGCATCAGGATCATCTATCGGGAGTGCCAATCATCCGCGTATCGCGAGCAGATGCGGGAGTGAAAGATCGGGTTTTTTGGCTAAGTGTTGAAGAGGTCATCAGGATATGACGTCATCGTCATCAGGATATTGAGATATCCCCTTATGCGAGTTTATCCTGCCGTCGTTAAGTGCTAAGGTGTCGGCGGAAGTTTGTGGCAGAAGGTTGTGTTAACATCATCAGGAGGTTTCGAGAGAGCCGGATAAATTATATCATGATGCTGTTGCTTGTGTCGTCGGCTAGCGGAGCATCGAAGGAAAGGTGCTGAAGGTGATCGTCATCAGGATCTTTGGGGCAACCGGATATTGGTTATCCTGCTGACGAAGGAAGTGTTGCATATCATGATGCCGATGGAGTTCTGCGCCCGATGAACAGTGCAACAGGAGGATGTTTGCGCCCGCTGAACATCATGATGATGATGTTAGAAGGAAGGTGGAGGAGGTGAACAGTGGTCGGCAGGAGGACAATTGCGATCGTCCGAAATATGATGATGCTGTTGGTGTTTGTAGGAAACATGATGATGCTGCGGACAGTGTAAAGCGAAATATGATGATGATGGCGAAGATGATGATGATGAGGTTGGTCTGCAGACATTCATGCTATATGCGAAGGTTATAGTGTGGATGCCTCTGCATCATAGTGGTATCAGAGCTCAGCAAAAGGTCTGGGCTGGTGTGTGTTGATTCTGTCACCAAAAGGGTAGAGGTAGAGTTGAGTTGTGTGTTGTGTGTTGATTGAGAGGTTGACAAAATGCCTCCAAAAGGTAGTGGTACTGCAAGGGAATTGCAGGAAATGAAGGAGAAACATGCTAGAGAGATGAGGAAGATGAAGGAGCTTGCTGAAGCACTTCAAGCCAGGCTGACAGCCCTGGAAAAGAACAAAAAGAGGGAAGTAGAAGATAGTGAGTCTGAAGAAGATGAAGATACTGTTGAAGAGTATGAAGAGGTAGCTGAAGATCTAGATGCTGAAGACCAGAGATTGGCAAAACTGTTAAAGGCAGTGCAGAGTGAAAAACCTAAGGTAAAGGTTGATGTTACCAAGTATACTGGAAGCTTGAATGAAGATGAGTTGTTGGATTGGATTGCTGCACTTGATAATCACTTTGAATGTGAAGATGTTGCTGAGGATCAGAAGGTAAAGATTGCAAAGACCAAGTTAGGAGGTCATGCTTTGGTATGGTGGGATTATGTACAATCTGAGAGAAGGAAACAAGGGAAGTCTAAGATCACTTCATGGGATAAGATGGTAGCAAGGATCAAGGGTAAATTCTTGCCAAGGGATTATGAAATCCAGATGTTTAAGAAGCTGCAATTCTTAAAGCAGAAAGACAGGGATGTGAAAGCATATACTGAGGAATTTTATCTGTTGAGTATGAGATCTGGTCATCATGAGAATGAGGTAGAAAAGGTGGCTAGGTACTTGGCTGGTTTGAGGTTTAACATACAGGATGAGTTAGTGTTAGCTAACCCTAAGAATGTGGAGGATTGTTACCAAATGGCAATCAGGATTGAAGAAAAGATGAATAGAGGACATGATAAGTCCATGAGAGGAAGAGGAAACAATAGGGGAAGAGGAACAGCCCCTGCACAAAAGCAAACCAATGAGGGTCAAGAAGACACTGGTAAAGGACAGGGACAGTCTGATTTCAGAGGTGGATGGAAAGGTAATAGAGGAAGATTTGGAGGTGGTAGAGGTTCTACTACATTTTCAGGAAAGTGTTACACCTGTGGTGAGTTTGGTCATCCATCTTTCAAATGTCCAGAAAACAAAGGTTCATCATCCAGAAATGATAGAACTAGTGACAAGAGAGTACAACTGGTGCAAGAAGAGAAAGTAGAAGAAAGTGCACAGAGTTCAAACAAAGGTCCTGAGAATTATGGATATCCAGAGAGTGGAGAATCATTGATGTTAAGGAGAATTAGTTTGCAGGCATCAAAGGATATGATGCAAAGAAGAGCTCTTTTCAAGACCACATGCAAGAGCAAAGGTAAGGTATGTAAGGTTGTCATTGATACTGGTTCAACAGACAACATGGTATCTCAGGAGATGGTGGATAAACTGAAGCTGGAAAGGATTCCACATCCACACCCTTACAAGACATCTTGGGTGAGTGATAGGCAATCACTTTTTGTCTCTGAACAGGCATATGTGGATTTTCAGATTGGACCATATCATGATAGAATTTTGTGTGATATTTTGCCTATGGAATGTTGTCACCTACTGTTGGGTAGACCATGGCAATTTGACAGAAGGGTACTGTATGATGGGTATGCTAATACCTACACCATCAAGAAGGATGGGAAGATTATTAAGTTGATGCCATTGCAGGCAAAAGCTGCAGTACAGAAGGCAGCCCAAATCATTTTAATGGGAAAGAAGGAGTTTGTGCAGAAGCCTATAGGAACAGGCATAAAGGCAGTTCAGGACACTGCAGGGAAAGGAGTTGTTACAGACAACAAGCTGAAGAACGTTTCAATTGTGACTGCCAGAGGTCAGCAGCAGGTTCAGAAACAGGGGTGCAACCAACCATCAGTTGAGAGGCATGACAAGGATGTTGTCATAATTGGGACTATTGCTTGTCCTATAAAGGTTGAAAGGAAGACAGGCTTGAACATTTCAGAAGTTCAAGAAGCAGTTCAGACAGAGGTTCTGGTCAGACAATCTGACAAACACAGAGACAACCTGAGAAGGGCCTACATCAACAGGCATGAGGATTTACTTGCCAGAAAGCAAGTTACAGTTCAGAAGTCTTGGAGCAGCCAAGAGTCAGCAGCAGACAAAGCTGGAGCAGGTCAGACTATTGACAAAGCAAAGTGTAAAGGTGGAGGACTTCCACATACTAAACTCATGGGACATGAGTTCTTTTCTTTTGGGGAGTATGGTGCAGGAGCACCTACCTGACAGCTGGCCTTCATGAGGCAGTTAGTAGTTTTAGGTCTTGTTTGTGTTTCCAAGAAGGTCTGTTAAGACCAATTGCATGTAATAAGGTCACGCTGATCATGATAAGATCATGCTGACCAGGCTTTTGCTATTTTTAGTTAGTTGGTTATAACAGCTGTCATGATGTATGATCGGTTGGATCTCCCAGCCGCCTGGAGAGTTCCCAGCCGCTTGGAGTCGGGTCAGTAGTACTCGTAGGATAATCTATTTAAGCATGAGATCGGTTGATATTGTATAGATAGAGAGAGATATCATCGATCGACAGTGTAGTATTGCATTAAGCAGAGGAGTTCGAGAGTGCTGTGTGAGAAGCAGTATATTGTATTGCATCTTTGAAATCAATAAAGCTCCTGTTTCGTTTTCTGCTTGATCTCCCTTGTGAAATCGATCTGCTGGTTTGGGTGGTTTCATGGATTCACTGATCCATTCCACCGGTTGATCCGTCTGATCGGTGGAATGGTAATGTACAGTAGGTTAGGTAGTAGTTTGCTTTCTGTTCGCATGCAGGTGTGCAGGTTCGCCGTCAAGAGGTGTTGAAGACCCTAGCATGGGCATGTGCTAGGTCAAGTTGATAAGACAGAGTTGGAAGATCACCCTGAGTTGGATCGGGTCATCCCTGGAGGATCGGCGAAGTGAGATTTCGCTAAGGTTGAGAGTTCGTCCAGACGGCATCATCAGGATATCTCTGCAAATATCCTGCAGTCGGGTTAGGCATCGTCATCCGGATAAGTGGAGGAGATCGGCATGATGATGTCGATTGCATGAAGTGCAAGTGCGTCAGGGTGATCATCATCTGGAGGAGCCGAGGAGGAGCGTATCGGCATCAGGATCATCTATCGGGAGTGCCAATCATCCGCGTATCGTGAGCAGATGCGGGAGTGAAAGATCGGGTTTTTTGGCTAAGTGTTGAAGAGGTCATCAGGATATTGGGTGACGTCATCATCATCAGGATATGACGTCATCGTCATCAGGATATTGAGATATCCCCTTATGCGAGTTTATCCTGCCATCGTTAAGTGCTAAGGTGTCGGCGGAAGTCTGTGGCAGAAGGTTGTGTTAACATCATCAGGAGGTTTCGAGAGAGCCGGATAAATTATATCATGATGCTGTTGCTTGTGTCGTCGGCTAGCGGAGCATCGAAGGAAAGGTGCTGAAGGTGATCGTCATCAGGATCTTTGGGGCAACCGGATATTGGTTATCCTGCTGACGAAGGAAGTGTTGCATATCATGATGCCGATGGAGTTCTGCGCCCGATGAACAGTGCAACAGGAGGATGTTTGCGCCTGCTGAACATCATGATGATGATGTTAGAAGGAAGGCGGAGGAGGTGAACAGTGGTCAGCAGGAGGACAATTGCGATCGTCCGAAATATGATGATGCTGTTGGTGTTTGTAGGAAACATGATGATGCTGCGGACAGTGTAAAGTGAAATATGATGATGATGGCGAAGATGATGATGATGAGGTTGGTCTGCAGACATTCATGCTATATGCGAAGGTTATAGTGTGGATGCCTCTGCATCACATTTATCTCAGTGATGGAAGTAGATCGACGACCATGTTTTGAACCCACAGCAAAGGTTTTTCCATGTGTATTTGCAATCAATTTTGAGTGGGAAAGTAGCAGATGCATCCCCTGCTACATTTCAAAGGGGTGTGTGGGTAGATGAGGCAATAATGGCAGACTTGCAGAGGATGATCGATGGAGTTCACAGGTCAACCAGCTGATTGATGAAGAAAATCCCTGGGCGGCAGTGCAAATCCCGAGTTCGCCTGCTCGTTCCTCTTCCTCTTTGTTGCATTAACTAATTTGAGTGCCAATTTGAAGATGCATTGAATCTGGCAATTTTTTTATTTGCCTTGTAATTAATTTTACTGAGTACATAGTCTTGGTATAAAAGCCAAACTGTGTCACTCATTATTGGTTGTTGAAGACTTGGGCAATTTTTTGTGTGAATAACAAAAAATAGAGCATTTTCCTGGCTGTTGTATCTCTGTGGAGTTTATGTGTTGCATCTGAGTTGTATCTTGCACATATGTTCAGTTTCAGTGTTAATGTTATATGAAAAATGCTTCTTGCATGTGTTTTGCTGTCTGTCTCCACTTATTGTATGCATTTCTTCTTCTGAATTTGGTTGCTAAGGGTTGCTCAAATTCTAGAATATAGATTTATGTATTGCATACTGAATCTCTAACTTCCATTCAAGGAGTGGATTAAATCATTTTAGGTTGAGTGTGGAGGAGATTGTCTATCAGCTGGGATATCCATAAGTAGAGACAGTTAAATACCCATTCTTGGGTGATGTTTGTAAGGCAAGCATCAATCTAACCCCTTGAAACTCGAATGCCAATTGCAAGCCACTCTCATGTATACATCTATGTGACTCCTTTCCCTGGGATAGGCACTGGTCTATTCTTGTGAAGTAGTTATGATCCAAAACCCTTGTCTTGCATCCAAACATCAATTCAAACCATTCCATTATTCCAACCTGTTAGTTTGTAGGAGTAGGATTAGGACCCCTGCATACTCTCATCCACAACTAGACACATATGTCCAAAAATGTTGCTAACCTTGTGATTTGTCACACAAATCTTGGTCCATGCATGAGAGTATTCTGCCTGTTATTACAATGCTAAATCTTTCTGTCATTAGGCGAGTCAAGGTGAAATCTTTAGCTATAGGGATACCCCCCTTGGTGCGGCAGAACCAGAAGTGAAGGGGAGGCAGCTCACATAACCTCCCGTATCTATTGGCCAAATTTACTTGTGCATTGGACCTGGCAAACCCACTGCTGATTCAGAAATAAACACCAACACAGACTCTATAGCCTTGCACATTTAACATACTTGTCTCCTTCATGCAGAAGTTCCATTTTTTCCCAAATCTCAAAGGCAGTTGGTAGGTCAACAACATTTGAAAGCTCTGAATCAGATAATGTGCTGAGAAGAGCTTCTATAGTCCGCAGATTGTTTTCAGCATCTGTGATTTCATTTGGGGCTTTCAGGCCACCCTATGGAGGAGTATACTTTGTTGAAGCCATGGTCCAATACTACATTCCCGTACATTACAAATGACATTTCATGCGACTTTTCCAAAGATTAAAATTGGTTCTATCAAACTTTGGACTATCCTTCTTGTAGGACGACATCCTGGATCTCCTCAAGTGGTTAAGCTCCTTTTAGAGGAACTTGGCTCTAATACCAATTGTTAGATTTAGGACAGACAACTGAGAGGGGGGGTGAATCAATTGTCAAAAACTTTCTTTCCAATTACACAATTAAATCCTTCTTGTGATTTAGTAGCATATCAATAAATCAAACATGGAAACATAATGCATTAAATCAAGAGCAGAAACACGTCAACACATAGGACACCAAGATTTTGACGTGGAAAACTCGGTTAAGGGAAAAACCATGGGGTGATTAACCCAAGATTGTATTCTCTATTAGAAGAATAGAAAGAACAAAATGGCACATGCCAATTAGGGCTCACTGCCTATAAGAGACTCACTGTCTACAAAATAATAAGTATCACATACTTGAACTAGAGAATAGCATCTTCACCATGCTTGAATTAGTTCCATTTAAGCCCAAAACTTCTACTCTGATTTTCACTCTCTTCCTCGCTACCAGACTCACATCTCCACAAGACACACTTTGAAATGACTTTATAATCCCTTATTTATACAAGGCATCGACTTAGGAATAATTGTCTAAGTCAGTAAATATCTCCAAGAACATCTGCAAGATGTGTAATACATCCGGTCAGCCAATCTCAGGAAGAACACCATCATCTGGAAGATATTCTTCAATTACAAGCTCCGACTCCAATGCAGACCACCAACATGAATTGGACATGATCAAAAGACCTCCACAAGATTGCCTGAATCACCAAGAACATCCACACTTCATCTGCTTATTGAAATCCTTCTCTCCTTCATCTGGAACCTCAAGAACACAGTCTATCACTACTGTCACAAAGGAATAGATGCTTGCGGACCTTCAAACCATGATCCAATCAATTTGATACTTCACAAAGACTTCTTCAACACTCCCTCAAATCTGCAGAATAGGATAATGCATTTCCAGATCTCACCGGATCTATCTGTGTCACTCTGTCACCTCTGAACACCTGTCGCAACCAGTTTTACTTGAATGGTCACAACTTCTTTAGATCTTCATGCGAACCTCTGAAATCTTTATTGGATAACTTTAATACACATATCTACAAACCCTTTAAACCACATCCTTTGATCCTCATCTTATCTTGGACTTTTACCTTACTGTCTTCACTGTTCTTCTCTGTTCCTGATTAGGACTAATTTTCTCAATATCCTCAGCACTCAGTTCATCCAATCCTTTTCATCAATGCAACAGGAGTATGTTGACACCATACTTGCAACAGATATACAATTAGTTGATAGAAATGTTTCACAAGTTGAGTCAAGCATTAAATTAGAGGAAGAGTTTTTTGAAGTTCTTTTCTTTGATGGTTTAACTTTTTCTATTTGGTATATTAGAATGCAAGTTTATTTATCCTCTTTAGGATATGGTGTGTAGATGTCAGTTGAGAATGGGTATTTTATTTCCTCTCAATCATGTAATACTACAATTAACAAAGAGACTTATGAATTTAATCATACAACAAAGAAGGCCATTTTATCTAGATTATCGAATGAAATTTCTTCTAAATTTAAGCATTGTGAAACAACTCAAGATGTGTGGAAGGAGTTGATTAGAATCTATCAAAGTGATGCACTTGAAGGAGAAGATAGATTGGTGTCTAAGGAAAGTGACAATAAAAGAAGACATTAATATGAAGGAGACGTGATCCAATCTGATTCAGAAGAAGAAGATAACATTATGAGTGATGATGAATAGGATTGTGAGATTGATATAGAAGGAGAACTCATGTGTGCTCTGGGTGAAATCAAGAATTACAAAAAGGAGAACCAAAGATTAGAGTTGCATCTACAACAAGAAAAAGACTCCAAAGATAAAGCACTTTTAGACCTTGAAAGAGTATCTTCTGATCTTGAAGAGATGAGAAATTAGATTGAGAATTTAAGAACACAAGTTGAAGAATCAGATAAATTGATTATCGGCCTAAATATTGAGATTGAAGAGGCTAAGAGAATAACAGATGTTACTAAGTCTGAATGCGAAAACAAATCTATTGAATGCCTAAAACTAGAGGCTGAAATTGTCAACTTGAGAAAAGATATTGAAAATCTCAAAAGTATGTCAAAGAGAAGTCAGGAGTTTGAAGAGAGCACCACCGAGTTATATGAGATGCTAGGTGAAAAAGAACAACATAGGGATACTAGTGGACTTGGCTATGAAAAGGGATAGTCTTCTAAAGTTAGAGAAACTCCAAGAAAGAAGATAGATTTGGACTATCATGTTGCTGCTCCTAAAGACAAAAAGAAGATTGAAGCTGAGGTGAAAACTAAAGATGAGTTTTTCAAAATGTACAATCAAAGAAGAAATCTAAGAAGGGTTGCTCCAACAAGATAAGCATATATATATATAGGTATAATTATTCATTTTTTGGTTATTGTTATACCTATAATCATTTTGGACACAAAGTACTTGATTGTAGAAGAAGTCAATCTGCTTCAATAAGGAATGCTAATCTTGTTTGTTTCAAGTGTAACTCTCTTTGTCACAAAGCATATAGTTGCAGAATAGCATCATCTAGTTTGAAAAGTTGGAAAAGGAAAGAGGTTGAAAAGGTTTGGAAGAAGAAACTTGAATAGAAGAAAGAACCTGTGAAAGTTTGGAGACTGAAACAAAGCCAAGAGAAGATAGATCCTAAACTTGTGCATCTTGCACAAGTCATATCATCAATTACATAAGGAACAACATAATGCTAGGTGGGATTGTTCAATGATCCATCTCTTATCCCCAAGGTAAAATTCAAGATGAAGAGCGATCTGAGAAGCATTATCAAGGCATGTTTGATACATTTTGAGTATGGTGAATATTGGTCTCTAGTGCTGATTTCCTTACCATAAAGATGGTCTTTCTAGTGTGACATTAGTGTACCTCACATGGGATCAGGATATCAAGATGTTATGCTTTCATCATGATGTTCATGCAATGAGTGTAATGAGTCATGTTTGGTTTTGAGCTTGGTTTAGAAATTGATTTAGCGTGGTCTTGGTCTTCATTTGTTGATCTCATATATTGCAAACAAAGGTTGTTTAGAATGACCTCAGACTAACAGGTCTTCATCAAAGGGAATGTTTGGCTGAAGTTGTATTGGTCATTTATTCTTCATCTCTTATGTGTCATTAGTTATCAATGTTTTGGATATCTTATCTTCATCATATTTTATTAGAGTTGCAAAGCACCCTGATAACATTCAGTCTTGCAAGAGATTCAGTGGTAGTACTCAAGGGACAATATCTCTGTATTTTGAAGGTGACATTGTTCATATAGTGATAGTGTTTAGTACTCTTAAGATGTCTTCATGATTATCTTAAAGATACATTCTTGATCATAAAATATAGTGGTTCAGTGCCTTGCATTGTGGGTTGCTATCAATCCTATTGTTATAGACCCCAGTTGTATGATGTTGCATTATGGAGTAAAGAGGTCATGATGTAGCCCTTTGATATTTGGTAACAAACCTTGTTCTTCCTTGTATTTTGTTGGCATCTTTCTTTTGTAGCAGATATTGTTAGTAGCCGTACCTTGTATCTTAGGTCTTGTATCTTGCAAAAGGCCTTGTATTTTTGTACCAGCTAGACCTTAGATCTTGTTTGGTATCAAATATTACTTTTAGGTGCTAATGGTAGGTGTAGAGGTCAGTCAGGTTGACATGAGAATAGTGATCTTTGTTTCCTTGCATTCTTGTTTCAGACATTGATAGCAGTTGAGGTTTTTGGCAGACAGTTGTTCATGATGATGATGATTAATGATGTAGCAGATCAGACATTTTATCGTGATTGGTAGGTGTAGGTGTTTTTGAAGTTCATATTTGGTAGGGCAATTCACACTTGGCATACTAGTTTTGGTTTTCTAGTTGTTTTTGCAATATTAATAGTGTTTGTGTTGTTGCTTTTGTTGATAACAGAGTTCAATGATAGATGTTTGTGCATTGATAGAATATTCTGCTTTGACATGACAGTGTGGAGATGAAAGTTTTGTATAGTGCCCATTATCTAATCTTGTATAACAACAATCCTATATGATGGTATAGATTTTTATGAAACAATTCTTCAATTGAATCTATCTATGCTAGTATAGTCTTTGACAGGTTATGGAAATACAAGTTATGTTATCTCTGTGCAAGGCAGTGAATATCTACATTGACTAAAATATATTTTTAAAAGTGCCAATAATATGTGAATTGCTTGAAAGGTAAAAAAGGGAACAACAGAAGGATGTTTTGCATAGCACGGTGCAAGAAAACATAGTGATAGTCATGGTGCAGCAATTGTATTGATGTTATTATTGATTTGTTGGTGCAACAGACCTTCTTTGCTGTAGCAGAGATTCTATTTTAGATATTGTTGTATGAAAGCATGGTTTGAATGGTTCATGCTATAGGTGTTTATCTTGTCATGAAACTTGGCCCAGGAGTTGAAGTTGAGAGATGATTGCAAGTCATGCTTATGGATAATCATGGTGATGATTGTCTTCATTAGATCAGATGTGCCTTCTTGGAATAATACTTTATGTTGAGATGATGAATAGGTATTGAGTCTAAGTTGAAGAATTTGAAACAAGGCATTTGGACTCAATACTAAGTGAGTATTGCTATTTGGAGTTCAAGATAGGGGGAGTTAATTCATCCTTTGTCATCTGATGTCAAAAAGGGGGAGAGAGAGAAAATGCATCATGTACTTTTTGTTGCAAGTATGAGCATAACCGATGTTGTCATTGATGTCAACATACTTCTATTACATTAATGATAAGGATTGGAAGAGCTCTGTGTTGAGGATATTGAGAAAATTAGTAACAATCCAGAACAGTGATGACAGTAAGCTAAAAGTCCAAGATAGCATGAAGACTAGAGGATGCAGATTAAAGGGTTTGTAGATATAAGTCTTGAGATGATCCAATCAAGTTTTCAGAGGTCCGCATGAAGATCTGTAGAAGTTATGGATACTCAAGTAGAACCGGTTTCGGTAGATGTTTAGAGGTGATAGTGTGATACAGAAAGGTCCGGTGAGATCCAGAAATGCATTATCTTGATCTACAGATCTAAGGGAGTGTTGAGTAAGTCCTTGAGAAGTGTTAGGTAGATTGGTTCATGGTTTGAAGGTCCGGAAGTGACCATTCTCTCGTGACAGTGGTGGCAGACTGTGTTCTTGAGGTCCCAGATGTAGAAGAGAAGAATCTCAGTAAGTAGAGGAAGTGCAGATGTTCTTGATAACTCAGGAAATCTTGTGGAAGTCCTTGGATCATGTTTAGTTTGTGTTGATGGTCCGCATTAGAGTTTGGGGTCCGGAAATGAAGAATAACTTCTGGATGTTGGTGTTCTTCTTGAGTCTAGCCGACCGGATGTATTACATGTATTGTGGATGTTCTTATGGATGTTTGCTGACTTAGATGATTGTTCCTAAGTCGATGCCTTGTATAAATAAGGGATTGTGAAGTCATTTTGAAGTGTGTCTCATGGAGATGTGATTTAATGCCTCTTGTAAGTGGTAATTAAGGGGTTTTATTTTCTTTCTATTTTTTGTTCTTCATACAAATGGTTTTTGATAAAAGGATCCGAAGATAATCAAAGAGGATATTTATTTTCTTGACAAGGTAGTTGGATTAAAAACATTGTTAAATATTTCTTTTTATGATGGAAGACTTTTATAGGTGAAGAAAAATGTAGAGAGAAGATGAAAGGTTTTTTAAGAGAAGGAAAATGATGAGAAGCATGAAATGAAAGGTTATTTTTCATTGCAGGTGTAGAATTGATATATGCAACATAGAAGATATAATTTGTGAGTGAGGATTTTGAAGAAAAAAAATGTAGATGAACTAGGCGAATATTTTATATAATATTTTTAGCATGTACATGCAGATGTAGACTTTGAAGACATACACACAGAGACATCATTTTTTAATTTTTGGAGACAAGGCAATATATGAAATTGTAGATGAAGAATTTTGTATTGAATATATATATATACAGGATATGAATGAAAATGAGATAGTAGAATGCCAGAGAAAGTGTTTCAAAGAGATGTTTGATGTGTTTAGAGTTTTTGGTTGTTGATATGGAAGGATAATTGATATACCTACATTCTGATATGATATTTGACTAAGTTTTGTGTAGGTTAATATGATATTTCTATTATGATAATTGTAGTATGTGTATAACTTGAATAGCTTGAGAATAAGGAAGATTTCATTGAGTGAAATCTAGAGTGATAAGTTTTTTGTACAAAGGTGAATCAGGGTAATCCCCTAAATTGATTTAATTTGTATTCTTGATGATTGTATCAGCTAGTGAGGCTTCCTTTTTCTAGTGAGGCATTCATCAGCTAGTGAGGCTCTTTTTGTATTAGTGAGATAATTTTGATTTTCTAGTGAAGCAATATAGAGGAGGAGTTTAAGAGTGGTATTTTATCCCTTTTAAGGGTTTTTCCACTCATCAAATTTTTGTGTCATGGTTCATAATCTTGTCTATCTATGCATTCTTATGATTTGATGTCTTGTTCATTATTCATATCACTATTCTTGTGTATATATGTCTAAGCAAGCTTTAAGGTCTCATGTGTTTTGTATTTAAGAGAATTGATAAGGCTAAAAGATTTTTTGAGTTTATAGACCATTGATTCACCACCCCCCCCTCTGAGTGGTCCTGTACTCCAATAGGTAAGGCTTGGCCTGGTCTGCATTCATTTCTCTTCTTCCTCAATCTATTTAAGACCAGATCTAATTTGAATATTGGCTAAATATGTATGTATGCTGACCTTGGAGATTGTTCCAAAGGTTGATGATTGTAATGTTGAGCTTGATATTCATTCCAAGGTTGATGAATTGTATAAATACATGAATGAAGTCATGAATGTAGTTGAAGAATGTGAAGATGCAAAGATAAGTGTGAAGTGAATAAGTAGAGCATAGTAGAGGAAAATTATTGTGCTTCAATGGAACTGACTCTTGGCATGGAGTAGATGCTAACATCTTAGTTCAATTCTAGTAGTGAGCCACCCAACAGCAGTGAGCTACTTTTTTGCAGTGAGCATTATGGGTAGTGAATCTTGTTATAAATTTTGATATATCTTTTATATTACGAGCTAACACTCACCGTAGTTTTTCCCTTATAGGGTTTTCCACATAAAAATCTGGTGTCTCACGTGTCTCATGTGTGAATGTGTTTAAGTTCTATTTTCATGCTTTTATGGTTAAATCACAATAATAGTAATTAAGTGGTTGATGTGTTGATGGTTTTGAAGTTTTGGTTACAATCGAATCACCCCCCCTCTCATTTGTCTTGCACATTTCAACAGACCCCTGCTTTAATACATACCTAGGACAAGCTGGGAGAAGCCCTCTACAAATAGTTCAGAGAGGGAAGATAATGTTTCATTGCTTGAACAGTTAACAACTGTCAAAAGAGCCCCAAGTGAGATACTGGTAGACTTCAACTTTAGATTCTAGAGGACATGGGAGAGAATTCGAGCTACCCTCATGCCATCTCGACAAGGTGTTTTCTTGTATTTTTTAAGAGCTTTGAATTCTAACATTGCAGTGATGATGCAATAAATGGATGTTGAAACCCTACCAATTGGTTATGAGACAACTTTGAAAGCTAAAAATTGCCTAATACAGGCTGGGAAAATTGCTCGCAAACCCCCTGCTCCTCTTTTTCCAAAGCTACCACCCTCATCCTAGCAGCCTTTTATCACTTCCATTCCAGAGCCTAAAGCTTTGATGTTCTCTCTTTCTCAAGAAGAGAGTGATCTTAAAACCCTAATGGCCAATTTGACCAACAAGGTGAATAATATAGCCATGTAAACTACACCCAAACCCCATCAAAATTACAATTAGGGGTAGTCATCTAACCAAAATTAGAACCAAGGGTATAATCCTAATAGAAATCAAAACTAGAATAAGGGTTATCAACATAATAGATACCAAAATCCTAACCATGTGCAGCCTTTACAAACAATTTGACCTATCCAACAAATACCAGATGTGAATCCAGTTAGGGCTTTGGTCCCTACTCAAAATAATTTGGCCCAAGAGGTAGATTGATGCTACCC
Source organism: Cunninghamia lanceolata (assembly GCA_027924645.1). Taxonomy (NCBI): domain Eukaryota; kingdom Viridiplantae; phylum Streptophyta; class Pinopsida; order Cupressales; family Cupressaceae; genus Cunninghamia; species Cunninghamia lanceolata. The sequence continues at coordinate 10,157,006 of BSBN01000241.1, read as the reverse complement.
CTACAAATGACCTCATAATTAGTCCACTTGTGCTTCTGGAGCATAACAAAGAGCTTTAATGGTGCAAAATTTTCATACCTAGCAGGCATCATTATCAGAGGTAGCCACCAACAACCCTAAAGTATGAAATGAGGTTACTTCTAATGTTAACATGGTGCTATAGACTACAGAGGATTTTTGTGTTGGCAATCAGCCTATGGATAGTGTTTTTTTACCATTCCAGACAACATCAGGTCAAAGAAGAGGTAGTTGGAGGCTAGCCCTATGCCTACTGTATTACAAAAAGAGCCTATTCAAAAGCTAAAAGTGGCTAGTACTAGAATTCCAATTCAGAACATCAAATCTATTGCTACAAAAGAGATTCCATCAAGCTTAACAGTGCCCAGACAACCTGCTGAACAATCAAAGAAAGGGACATGGATTGCCTCAATGTACAAGGTAACCACTATTCTATTAAATATTATGGAATGGATGAAGAAAACAAATATCAATGTTTCTATGTGGGAGCTGATGTCTATCCCTTCTCAAAGGGATCTTTTACAAGAAGCCTTGAGGCACTTCCCACCTGCTAAGTTAGTAGCATCAAACTCATCATCAAAATAGAAAGAGAAGACTCATGTCAATCTTGTGCAATTAGGTGAAAGATAAGTAAGTGCAGTCAAGAAGCCATCTCCTTTCTACTTGTCTTTAATCATTGGAAAGTTTTAGTGCACAACTACATGATTGATTCGAGGGCTGGTGTTTCAGTTATGCCCAAGAAAATAGTAGATGCATTGGGCATCAAATATGCCACTTTTTCATCAAGAGTACTACAGTTGGATGACACCTCTATAAATACTATAGGAGTGATCAAGGGACTGGACTTGACATTGCATGCATGTCCAAACCTGACTTTAAAGTAGGACATTTCAGTCATCGATATCCCCCTTTCTTTTCTATCTATCTATCAAGGGACTTCATAGCCAAGGTAGGTGGCTACCTTTCTTCTGACTAGTCTCATATGCTTTTGAGGACTAGATATGGTACAAGGTTCACCATAAAGGTTGAACCAATTTCAAATTATCATGTGGAGAATTATGACCACAGCTTGGTGAACTCACATGTCATGATCTAGGGTGAGGAAGTGCATGACTCAGAACTTATTGAGGTAGAGCCTCCACCTCTTCCTATCACCGATATATTTATTGATGAGTGGGCAAGGGATCATTAAAGTTTTGACCCTTATGATACTACTAAGGTGACTGACTTGGCAACTACATGATCCATGAAGGGGATTCTTCAGTCCCTTCTATACATAAGCCAGATGACGACTTTAACGACACATGGAATATGTTTTCTGATGGTGCAAAGAGTAGAAATGGAGCTAGTGCAGGTGTCTTGCTAGTCTCTCCAAATGGTAAGAAGTTGTACTGTTCTCATAGGTTGCATTTTTCTTGCATGAATAATGTAGTAGAGTATGAGGCATTAGTCCATGGCCTATTGATTGCTGAGAAGGAAAATATCAAGCATCTGGAAATCTTTGGCAATACTAAATTGGTGTTCAACCAAGTCAAAAAGAGATGTGCAACAAAAAACTAGCTTCTAAGAGCTTATAGACATAGAGTTTGCAACCTATTTGAGAGTTTTGATGCTCTCAACCTATATGTGATCCCAAGAAAATTGAATCTTGATGCAGATCAATTGGCAATGGCGGGGGCTCAATTTTCTCCACCTATAGACTTGTTTCAAGGTCCTGATCATCATGTAAAAGTAGTAATCAAGCCTTCTATTCTTGATAATGATGTTCATTAGCAAATCTTTGATAATAATGAGTAGATTATGAACTTCATTTAGAATGAAGCAGAGTTTTCTTCTTTAGCACAACCTAGCTTGCAGGAATGCTATGGTAATCAGATCATCCAACTCAAATCAAACAAGCTACCCAAGTGTCTAGTCACCCTTAAGGCCATCTTCAGTCATGATGATGAGTTTAGGGGTGAAAGGAATAACATGACCTTGAAAAAAGAAGATTACCAGAAGGCAACTATCGCCTAGGGTAAGGAGTTACTGTTGGGAAAAGTGTGGGGTGATATAGAGGAGCAAGAGTTCATAAAGCTTACCCAGAAGTACAATGACATCCTAGCATAGACGTATGAGGATCTTAAAGGAGTCAATATGGATGTGGCTCAGCATGCCATTGATCTAGATCATAATTGCAGGCTAGTTTGCCAAATGTAGTGGCCCATTAATCCAAAGATCAAACCTTTGATGAGAAAAGAGCTTGCTAAGCTCATATAAGCAAGGATTATCAAGTAATCTACATGGGTTTCTAATCTAGTGCTTGTGAGAAAGAAAAATGGGGAGATTAGGCTTTTTGTAGACTTCAAGGACCTGAATCATGCTTATTTGAAAGATCACTACCCTTTGCCCTCTATAGATCAAATTTTGCAAGCTATTGCAGTGGCAGAAAGATTTTCATTATTAGATGACTTTCCTGGCTATAATCATATTTTTGTCAAAGAAGAGGATAGATTTAAGATAACATTTATGACCAAATGGGGAACAATGGCATATGTGAAGATGCCATTTGGTCTATCTAATGTTGGTGCCATGTTCTAAAGGGCAATGGATATTGCCTTCAAAGGATTTATAAATAAGTTCATCTTGGTGTATTTGGATGACATCATAGTCTTCTCCAAAAAGGGAGAAAATCACATGGAGAATCTAGAGAAAGTGTTCCAAAGATGTAGAGAGTTTGGGGTGTCTCTGAACCCCAAGAAATGTATTTTTATTGTTGCTCAAGGTCATATTTTGGGCCACATAGTATCTGAAGATGGGATATCCATAGACTCTGAAAGGACATTTTCTCTCCTTTCTCTTCCCCTGCCTACTCACAAAAAAGCCTTACAGTCTTTTCTAGGGCAGATTAACTTTGTTACGAAGTGTTGATATGCGCTGGACAACAGAGAGGGGGGGTGAATTAGTTGTCTTAAAAACTCAAATACTTTTGTATTAAAACATTAAACATGTATCCACAATTATTAAGATTTAACCATGAAGCCACAAAATTAAAACTTTAACCACATGTGTAGCAACAAACACAAGAGACACCAAATTTACGTGGAAAACCCCAAGGTGGGGAAAAACCATGGAGGATTAGCTCTTAATATATATTGTAATCTTGAAATAATGATGATCAGGATTGGTCACTCCATGGGCCTAATCATACTGACTCGCTGTCATGAAGAACAACTAGGTCTAGCAGGCTCACTGCTTCAACCCTAAACCTAGCAAGATTATAATAAGGGCTATTAAACCCTACTAGTGGCTCACTGCCAGGATCATTACCACAATCAACACATTTTTATATTTATCATTAAAGTATAATTTCTTCACTCTGCTCTCCCTCTTCCGCTCTGCCTCTTCTACTCTGCCTCTTTTGCTCTACCTCTTCTCTGCTCTTCCTCTTCTCTGTTCTGCCTTTGGACCTTTCTTATAATCTTATCATTTCTACTCAAGGACAATTTTTGCTTGATTTATTTATAAGTATTTATACACTACATCAACCATGGAATGATCATCAAGGTCAACATTACAATCATCAACCATTGGAGTAATCTCCAAGGTCGACATTACAAACATTTACAAAATAGGTGTTGACCTATTACAACATTATGCAAGGGAGATAAAATAAAATTGCATGTGGATCATGCCATGCCTTAGCTGGGACTTAAACATGATCTTCCATGCTTCCACACACCTTCACAATCTTCAAGAGGTCTCCACAATCGCTGGAATGAACCAGGTCAACCAAGCTGGTTACACAACACAATATCTGGAAGTAATCTTTAAAACACCTTCACAATTCTTCCACATGGACCAATGTAAATACGGGAACATGATCAGGAGGTATTCACAAGTACATTTTAATCATCAGGAACAACTACACAATCCTTAACCACTTTATCCATAGGAATCTTCTCACTAGAACACATGAACTTCTCTATTCTTCAACTGTCATAAAACAAGGATAGCTTACAGACTACCAAAACATGAACCACTACAATTGTAGGAACTTATGATCATCACATACTTCACTCTCGAACCACAGAGGAAAATACTTTACTGTGGAGGAATATGGAGCATATTACTTTCTCCCTATCCCAACTGATCTTCCAGAAAAGGTAGACTTTACTCTGGTGAATGCAACTCTCTCAATTCTTCATATCAAAGGCTCAAACTTAGGATTCAACAACATTGGACATCCCTTTGATTAACTTCTAATCCGTACAACAAGATATTCACCCAGAAAGAAAATGCAGAGTAGTCTACTAGGTTGTTCTTCAATATGCCACACACTATCTATTTTGCACTTCATTGTAGCTTACTTGTTTCTTCCAGAGAGGCCAATTTTCTCAATATCCTCAACATGCATAGCTTCCAAACATGTGATAGAATAAGATACATTTGACACCAATGACAACAAAGATATGTTGACATCAATAACAACACCAATTAGGCACATACTTGCAACAATCTCCCCCTTTGTCATTGATGGCAACATATGATGTGAAAAACTGCAACAGCCATCAAGACTAGATTCTCCCCCTTTTTCTTTACACACCTACACTCTTTCTTTCTACATGATTCTCCCCCTTTCTCTTTACACATCTGTACTCTTGTCTCTCTAAGCTTTTCACATGACTTCTCTCCCCCTTTGACATCAATGGCAAAGGGCACATACTTGTACTCTTCTACTTTATTCCAATCTCTCTTCAGAACTCTTTGACTACTCCCCCTCAAAAGTAGCCCTAAAAGACATCACCACCTATAGACAAACATTCTTCTGTCTGAGGTTTTTCTTTTACAGCCTTGCCTCAACATCAATTTGCAACTTTTAGTTTCTTGTTTCATGAGTGACTAATTCATCTATCCCATTATGCCTCTCAATGCAAAGCATATAACACTCCAAAGTGCATTTCCAACATTTATCACTTGACCTCTTAATCATGCCTCCATTGTAACAATGGGGAGATGAAGACTTTTGTACTCTAATGCTTCATACTATTCTTGTCTTAACTTTTAGGGTAATTTACAATAGCACTTCTTGGAAGGTATGTTCGCCAACATTCCTAAACCACATATAGACTCAAACTTCTTTACTCATTCTGCATACTACTCATACTTAGTCATTTTAGGCTTCTAAACTGTCATAATATATATCTTTCTGCTAGATCTCAACACTGACTATCTGGCTGGGGGATTTAGAATCTTCAATATAGTTCCCCCTGAGCCATAGATCATAATCTACCTCCTGGAGGAAGTAGCTGCTCCAGAGCCTAGAGCAGACTCATCTCTTCCTTCATTTGTTTCCTTCCTGACCCAAACCTTGTTCATCTCTTCCTTAATTTGTGCCGGATGAACTTTTTCAAATGGTTCCCTTAATTTTGTTTGGTTATCCTTCTTCTTATTTCTGCAGTATTTTGCAGCTTGTCTAGACTTGTTGCAATTGAAGCACACAGTATTTTTCTAATTATTATTTCTTTCATTCATCCTTGACCTGCATAGGCTAGATGCCTGAAATTATTGCATGTATAAAAATAGCCACTGAATGATTCCATTTTCCTATTTGACCCATAGCCTTTTCTCACTTGACTTATGCACTCATTAGCTCTGTGTCCCATTCTGTAGCATGCATAACACCTAATAAAATTTTGACTAGAGGATGATGGATTATTTTGATTCATCTTGTTTCTACACCAATTTACCTTATGACCAAACTTGTTACATAAATTACAGTAACCATTGAAATAAGAATACCTTTGAGCATTTGGCTACCTAATTGGTGATTCTCAATCTATCTGATTTTGTCCTCTACCTGATTTGCCTTGAACCTTTTGTCTTTTCCATATTTTATGCATTCTTTGTCATCATTTTTATGTTCTGCAATCAACTTATCATATTTAGTAGCATTCACACTAAATTGATCTCTTTGAGTCTGCACATGTTTCAGATCAGCTTTCAAGTTTTCAACTTCTTCTTCAAGCTTAATATAGTCGTTAATTCTATCTTCCAGATAGTTCTTGACTTTGGTCTTTTCTCCTTTGTCCCCTTTTAAAGTTTTCTGTAACTACTTGATTTGTTTTCTTAGCTCTTTAATGTGATCATTGGCTTCTATTATATCTTCCTTCAGGTCCATGTCTTCATCTGCAGTACTTGTGTTGTTTCTATCAACACTAGCAATCAGGCACATGTTTATTTGATCAACAGTAACTTTGTGACCTTCCACAATATGTTTTGTGGTCTGGGAACCTTCTTGTTCTTAAATTTGTAAATCCTTACCAGTTGAGACTGAATTCTCTTGGATGTTCTCAATAAATTTAACGTTTGTACTTTCAATGATGCTTCCCAATCTATTAATGTAACATTGGTAAGCTTTGGTTCAGGATGAGTATCCAAGAAAGATGCCTTCCTCATACTTGGCATTGTCCTTTTCCATTCTAATAAGGCATTTGCTCCCAGAGATTTTAAAATATTTCATAGTGGGTATTGATCCACACCACAACTTAGTAGGTGTCTTTCCTTCTTTAGTTGTTACCTAAACTCTGTTTAGAGTATAGACAGTGGTTTAAATTGCCTCCTTCCAAAATTTATCTAGTAAATTTTCTTCTTCCATTATTAATTTTGCATTCTCCTGAATAGATTTACTTGCTTCTTCCATTATCTTATTTTTTGTAGAAAGTTGTTTTTCTATCCCATAGGTTTCACAAAATATATTGAAATCATTGGAGATAAATTCTTCTTCTTTTCCAATTCTCAGTCCTTTAATGTTCATGCTTAGCTCATTTTCAAGGGTTTCTTTAAAAATTTTGAGTGCCTCTAGAATCTCTAATTTATCTTTTAAAAAACTAACCCAAATCATTCTAGAAAAGTCATCAATAAAAAACATAAAGTACCTTTGAGAATGGAGGCTTGGTATTCTTGTAGGACCACAAAAGTTTGTATGAATTAATTCCAATCATTCAATGGAAGATCTTAATTTATCTTTCCATGCATTTCTTGACAATTTTTGACATTTCCTGCAACTGATGTCGCTTGGGTGATCAATCTCTGATAGGTCCTTCACAATCTGAACTGAGTTTGTTAAATCATCAAGGTTTGTGTGGTAGAGTCTTCTATGCTAGACCCAGCTTTCATTTGTCTGATATGTGTATCCAAGAAAGTCACTTTTTTTGAGATGATAGAGATTCTTTTCTATTCTTTTAGCGATTGTTATTGTAGCTCCAAGTTTTTCTTTGATTTCAAGAGAATAATTCTCAAATACAAACTTGAATCCCTTACTGCATAACTCTCCAATGTTTAAGAGATTTTGTTTCAAACCTTTTATATAAAGAACTTCTTCAAAAATATGTCTGTTGCCAAAATTTGTTGATCCCATTCTGCAGACTTTAGCAGTGCAGTCATCTTTGAACCTAACTAACCCTTCATTATATTCTTTCAAATTAAGAAACTTACTCCTATCACCAGTCATATGGTTTGAACATCTACTATCAATAACCCAATAGTCTTCATCACTAGTAGAAGCTTCAAACCATCTTTGATGGTTATCATTTTGTTCTTCATGAATCACTTCCTTGGACACTCTACTCGAGCATACAGGTGTATCAGAGAGTATCTATTTTCCTTTTGTCTCCATTAGGATCTCCCTTGAGTTGTTTAGCTCTTTCCAAAATGGACTTGGCTCTGACACCAATTGTTGATATGCACCAAACAACTCAGGGGGGGTGATTCAGTTGTCCTAAAAACTCAAATACTTCTACATTAAAACATTAAACACTTATCTGCAATGATTAATATGTTAGGGTTAGCCGGCAGAAGATATCAATTAAATGCAAATAAAGATTAAACAGAGAAATGGAAATACACAGAATTAATAACAGCGAGAGACGAGATTTAACGTGGTTCACCCAAACTTGGGCTACATCCACCAAACAGAGAGTAATATTATTATCTAGTAAATCAAACCGATTACAATCAGTAATCCCTACAACTCAATACCACTGCAAATGCTACAATACAATCCCCAAACCCTAACCCTTGGCCGCTTTTTATCAAGCCTTTTTGTCGGTTACAAAAATTAGGGTTTTCTTATGTCGGTCATTAAAAAAAATAGGATTTTTTTTAAGTTGGCGAGGATACATGGCTAGTGTACAGTACTTTCTTGATCAGTCGCCACCTACTAACAATCTCCCACTTGGAGACTGATCAGGCTCCACACCAAACAATCTCCCACTTGGAGACTGATCCTGAACGACACCGCTGCACATGCAACTCCCACTGGAAATAAGCACCCTGGACTCTACTGTTCTATTTTTATGGTTTTCAGTCTAGAAGACCAACCAAAGCTGAAGAGGAGCTCAACTTCTCCCTTGTCACTACCTTTGTAAACATATCCGCTGGATTTTCATCTGTATGTATCTTTTCCAGCCTGAACTGTCCATTATCCAACACAGACCGAATAAAGTGATACCTCAACTGTATGTGTTTGGTCTTTGAATGCAAGGCAGAATTCTTTGCAAGATGTATGGCACTCTGACTGTCTATATACAAAGAACTGTTACCCTGTTGTTTACCCAATTCGTCCATGAAAGATTGCAGCCATATCATCTCCTTGCTTGCCTCTGTTGCAGCTACATATTCTGCCTCTGTGGTGGATAAAGCAACCACCTTTTGCAACCTGGAAATCCAACTCACTGCTGTTCCACCTACAGTAAAGACATAACCTGTAGTACTCCGCCTGGTATCAATATCTCCTGCCAAATCTGAGTCTACATAGCCTGCTAAATCAGTATTAGAGCCCCCAAAACATAAGTGTTTATTAGATGTACCTCTCAAATACCTGAGAATCCATTTTACTGCATTCCAATGCTCTAATCTGGGATGACTCATATACCTTCTAACGACTCCTACAGCATGTGCAATATCCGGTCTCGTGCATACCATGGCATACATTAAACTGCCTACAGCTGAAGCATATGGTACCTTAGACAATTTCTCTTCCTCCTCTTGTGTCTTAGGACACATGTCCAATTTCAAATGACTAGGCAAAGGTGTGCTGACAGCTTTTGCATTCTCCATGTGGAATCTCTGTAACACCTTTTCAACATAAGTAGCCTGAGATAGAGTTAAATTTCTGTTCTGCCTATCTCTGCAAATTTTCATACCAAGGATTTGTTTTGCTGCCCCCAAATCCTTCATATCAAATGACTGTGCCAACTATTGTTTTAACTCTCTTATGTGATCCATGTTAGACCCAGCTACAAGCATGTCATCAACATATAAACATAAAATAATGTAGCTGTCATTATCCAACCTCTTAAAATAAACACAATGGTCAAAATTACACCAGCTGTAGCCTTGCTTAGCCATAAAACTATCAAATTTCAAATACCATTGCCGAGGTGCTTGTTTCAGGCCATACAAACTCTTCTTCAATCTGCACACTAGTTTCTCCTTACCTTTGACCTCAAATCCATGGGGCTGTTCCATATAGATCTCCTCCTCCAAATCACCATGGAGAAAGGTAGTTTTAACATCTAGCTGTTTCAAATGTAAATCTTCAGTAGCCACAATACTTAAAATAGTACGAATAGAAGTCATCTTGACAACCGGAGAAAATATCTCATCAAAATCAATGCCCTTTTTCTGTGCAAATCCTTTTACAACTAACGTGGCTTTAAATCTTTTCTTACCTCCATCTTCCTCTTTCAGCCTGTAAACCCATTTATTTGGTAAAGCCTTTTTACCTACAGGTAACTTAGATAATTCCCAAGTCTGATTTTTCAGCAAGGAGTCCATTTCTTCTTTCATTGCAAGCTCCCACTGAACCTGTGTATCCACCTGCATAGCTTCATCATACCCTTCTGGTTCACCAGCATCTGTTAACAAAATAGAATACAAAGAGGGAGAAAACCTTTCAGGAGGTCTACTTATCCTTGTTGACCATCTAACATTCACTGGAGTTTGTGGTATTTCTGGTTGCTATTGTGGAGCATGAGGAACCACTGGAACATCACTATTTGGAGTATCATCCAGCACCACATAATCCTTTTCTTTCTTCTCATGCTGCTGCAACTGATCTTTGTACAACACCTTCTCATTGAATATAACATCCCTGCTTCTCACAATTTTCTGATTTTCAAAATCCCAAAGCCTATAACCAAATTCATCAATGCCATATCCAACGAAGGTACATTTTTTTGATTTCGCATCCAGCTTGGTTCTATTTTCATAATCTATATGTGCAAATGCTTCACAGCCAAAGGTTTTCAGAAAAGAATAACTCACCTTCTTGCCAGTCCATGCTTCCTCTGGAATACCATAGCCCAAAGGAACTGAAGGACCTCTGTTAATTAAATATACAGCAGTGTTGACAGCCTCTGCCCACATGTTTAAAGGCAGTCCAGCATGCAATCTCATGGTCCTTGCACGCTCCATTATTGTCCTATTCATGCGTTCAGCCACTTCATTTTCCTGTGGAGTCCCTGGAACCATTTTTTGCCTACGAATTCCATTAAAGGAACAATAATCTTCAAATTCTTTGCTGCAATACTCACCGCCATTATTAGATCTGAGACATTTTAATCTTTTACCTGTCTCATTTTCAACCAAGCTTCTCCATTTCTTAAATGTTTCAAATACATCAGATTTCTGTCTAAGGAAATAAATCCAGACCTTCCTAGTTGCATCATCTATGAATGTAACATAATACCGAGAGCCACCGAAAGAAGATACCTGAGCTGGTCCCCATACATCTATATGTACAATCTCCAACTTTTCATTTTTCTTTTGCTTCCCATCTCTAAGAAAACTGACTCCCTTTTATTTTCCATACAACTTTCACAGAAATCCATATTAATACATTTCAGACCTGGTAAAACTTTCTTAGAATGAAGTACCTTCATACCTTTTTCACTCATATGCCCAAGTCTATTATGCCACAGTGTTGTTTCAGAACCTGCAGCAAATTTTCCAGTCTCTTCCTGCAAACCTACAGCAATTGTTCCTGAACTTGTTTGTTTTTCCTCTGTAATAGCTAAAGTAGATGGAACAGTATGACCTGTACAAAGATATAAGGTGCCTACTTTCACACCTTTTGCTACTACTAAGGCACCTTTTGAAACTTTCCAATTTTTATCAGTAAATGTAACAGTGCAACCTTGTTCAGTTAGCTGCCCTACTGAAATTAAATTTCTACTGAGCCTTGGAACATGCTTACCTCTTGTAGTAGCCAATGATTCCCATTCTGCAACTTAATCTTGATTCTTCCCTTTCCAACAATCTGACAGGGTTTGTTATCTCCCAAATAAACCAGCCCAAAATCCCCTTGGACATAATCAAGAAAATAATTTCTATGGGGTGTAGCATGAAATGAGGCCCCTGAATCTAAAACCCATGAATCATCAGCTAGGGAAAGAATCAAAGCATCATCTTCAGAGTTATTGCTTACCACATTTGCTTCCTTATTGCCTTCTTGTTTGTCTCCTTCTTTGTTCTTTCGAGACCAGCAATCTTTCTTCAGATTTCCTAGTTTTTCACAGTACCAGCAATCCTTCTGTCCTCTGGTTTGGGATCTTTTGTCCGTTGATTTTCCTCGTGACTTCCCATGACCTCCAGAACCTTTTCCTCTCTTCTTTGATCTGCCCCTGCTTTCTGCATTCAAAACACTGCCTAATTTGGATCCACCTGAGCTTTTCTTACGAATTTCCTCACTCAGAATAACACCAACAACATCATCAAATTTTAGGGTATTTGAACCAGAAACAGAGTTACTAACCGCCATTACCAAACTATCCTAGCTTTCAGGCAATGAACATAATATCAAGAGAGCTCTAACTTATTCATCAAATTTTACATTTACAGAAGTCAATTGACTGACAATCGCATTAAATTCATTTAAATGACCTGTCACAGATCCACCTTCAACCATTTTCAAATTAAACAACTGCTTCATGAGAAATACCTTATTTGAGGCTGAGGGTTTTTCGTACAATTTAGCCAAAGCTTTCATCAGACCATCTATTGTCTTCGCTTCCGTTATATTGAATGCCACCAACGGTGCCAGGCACAACCGAATGGTTCCCAGTGCCTTTCTGTCAAGAAGATTCCAATCCTCATTAGACATTGTTGCCGATTTCTTGGCTACTCCTTCCAATGGCCTCCATAAATCCTTTTGATAGAGGTAATCCTCCATCTGCATCTTCCATAACTGATAGTTTTGCCCATTGAATTTATCAACCTTCATTTTACCCTCGTCTGCCATTGCTCCCACTCAACCGTGAGACTTTCCCGCAGACGATAATCAAACACAACCCGCTCTGATACCACTTGTTAGGGTTAGCCGGCAGAAGATATCAATTAAATGCAAATAAAGATTAAACAGAGAAATGGAAATACACAGAATTGATAACAACGAGAGACGAGATTTAACGTGGTTCACCCAAACTTGGGCTACATCCACCAAATAGAGAGTCCAATATTATTATCCAGTAAATCAAACTGATTACAATCAGCAATCCCTGCAACTCAATACCACTGCAAATGCTACAATACAATCCCCAAACCCTAACCCTTGGCCGCTTTTTATCAAGCCTTTTTGTCGGTTACAAAAATTAGGGTTTTCTTATGTCGGTCATAAAAAAAATAGGATTTTTTTTTTAATTTGGCCCTAAAAAAAAATTTCTCAGGGGCTATCGCCCTGAACCCCCGCTCGGGGCCCGGCCCGGCCTCGAACCCTGGCAAGGATACATGGCTAGTGTACAATACTTTCCTGATCAGTCGCCACCTACCAACATAATATTTAACCATGAAACCACAAAATTAAAACTTTAACCACATGTGCAGCAACAAACACAAGAGACACCAAATTTACGTGGAGAAACCTAAGGTGGGGAAAAACCATAGAGAGGATTAGCTCTCAATATATATTGTAATCTTGAAATAATGATGATTAGGCTTGGTCACTCCATGAGCCTAATCTTACCGACTCACTGTCATGAAGAACAACTAGGTCTAGCAGGCTCACTACCTCAACCCTAAACCTAGCAAGATTACAATAAGGGTTGTTAAACCTTGAGGGCTGTTAAACCCTACTGGCGGCTCATTGCCAGGCTCATTACCACAATCAACACCTTTTATATTTATCATTGAAGTACAATTTCTTCGCTCTACTCTGCCTCTTCTCTGCTCTTCCTCTTCTATGTTATACCTTTGGACCTTTCTTAGAATCTTATCATTTCCGCTCAAGGACAACTTTTCCTTGATTCATTAACAAGTATTTATACACTACATCAACCTTGGAATGATCATTAAGGTCAGTATTACAATCATCAACCATTGGAGCAATCTCCAAGGTCAGTATTACAAACATTTACAAAATAGGTCTTGACCTATTACAACATTATGCAAGGGAGATGAAATAAAATTGCACGTTGATCACACCACACCTTAGCTAGGACTTAAACATGATCTTCCATGCTTCCACACACCTTCACAATCTTGAAAAGGTCTCCACAATCATTGGAATCAACCAGGTCAGCCAAGCTGGTTACACAACACTCTATCCAGAAGTAATCTTTAAAACACCTTCATAATTCTTCCACATGGACCAATGTAATGATGCAAACATGATCAGGAGGTATCCACAAGAATGTTATAATCATTAGGAGCAACCACATAATCCTTAGCCACTTTATCCATAGGAATCTTTTCACCAGAACACACAAACTTCTTTGTTCTTAAACTATCATAAAAGGAGGATAGCTTGCGGACCACCAAAACATGAACCATTGCAATTGTAGGAACTTATGATCATCACAGACTTCAATCTCGAACTGCAGAGGAAAATACTTTACTGTGGAGGAATCCTCTAACCCTTATGCTTAAGAAGGATGCAGTTTTCAGATGGGCTAAGGAAGGGAAGGATGGTTTTGAGAAAATTAGGGAAGAGATTGCCCAGGTACCTACTCTCATGAACCCAAATTATGAGAAGGATTTTGTCCTTTATGCATATGGAGGAGAGAACAGTATTGCTGATGTCTTAATGCAATAGGATGAGCAAGGAATAGAGCAACCCTTGGCCTTCTTTAGTCAGACCTTGAAATATTATGAGGTTAGATACAACCCTGTGGATAAATAGATATTTTCCATTGTTAGAGATTTAAATAAATTCATATGCATGTTGGCAAATAACCATACTAAAGTTGTAGTTCCTCATCCTAGTGTGAGAGATTATATAATGAGGATTGAGATTAGTGAAAACAAAGCCAGCTAGGTCACCAAGACCTTGGAGTATGATGTGATCATCAAGGCCACTAAGTTGATTAGAGGAAGATGATTGTGTGAATAAGTAGCTCAAACATCAATGGATGAGATACATGCATGCTACCTTTTGAATGAGGAGGAACCTATAGTTGAGCCATCAGCTGTGAGTTCTTGGAGAATAGATATGCCTATGTTCCTATCCACTTGTATGTATCCCTATAGAGTGGACAAAACTAAAAGAAGGTGTTTCTAGCTGCAATCTATCCCTTATGCTTTGGTAGATGGTATTCTCTTCAAAACAAATCTAGATAGAGTCTTACTGAGATGCATAGAAGAATATCAGATTGATAGAACCCTTGGTGAGTTTCATGCTGGCCCAGCTGGTGGCCATTTCTTTGCTAGAGACACAATGATGAAAATAATGAGGATAGGTTACTTTTGACCCACATTATTCAATGATGCCCATGTGTGGGTAAGAAAATGTAAAGAGTGCACTCTCTTTGTAGGAAAGAAAATATTGGTAGCACTCCCACTCCACCCTATTCAAGCTGATCAACCCTTTTCATAGTGGGGATTAGATTTCATTGGCATGATAAACCCCTCTTCCAGTGCTGGTCATAGGTGGGTTTTGACTACAACGAATTACTTCACTAGGTGGGTTGAGGCAGCCCCACTCAAGGAGGCCACTGAGTCATCTATCATGGATTTCTTGGAAGAAATCATGACAAGGTTTGGAACTCCTCATACTATTATTTCTAATAATGCAAAGGCATTTACTAGTTTTAGGATTGGTAATTAGGCTCTTAAATATAATATTTTTTTAAAGACTTCATCCAATTATTACCCTTAAGGTATTGGGTTGGCTGAGTCCACTAACAAGAACCTAATCAAAATTTTGAAGAGGACTATGGAGACAAACTAGAGGCAATAGCACAAATAAGATCATATTAGCTCTTTGGACTGATAGGATCACATACAAGAGAGCCATTGGGAACTCCCCTTTTATCCAGGTGTATAGAAGAGAAGCTAGGTTGCCTATATCCTTAGAACTTCTTGCATTAGATTTGGCTCATCAATTAGAGATGGAAGGAGAAGGTGCAAGGTCTATCAAGATGACTAAATTGACTAAACTAGAAGAACAAAGACAATCAACCATGATAACTTTAGAAGAACATCAGATGTAGACCAAGAGATATTTTGATAAGAAGGCCATGGTCCAAACCTTTAGAGAAAGTGATCTTGTTCTAAGATGGGATGCTAACAGATCCAAACCTGGAGGCCACACCAAGTTTGATGCACTTTGGAGTGGACCTTATGTCATCATCAGTTGCAAGCAAGCAAATGCCTTCATTCCTTCAAGGTTGGATGGTCAAGTTGTACCAGTCTTAGTGAATGGGATCCACCTCAAACATTACCATTAAGGTTGATATGAGGTATTGTATATATTGTTTTAGTTTATTTATGTTTTAGGTTTCCCTTCCCCTAAGTGCTTTTTGCACAAGCTACATTGTCATTAGGAGAATGCATGCCTTTTCCTTTGGTGTGTTTTGGGAGGTAGTTTTTAGTTGTCTTGACCTTTTAAAAATTCCTCTTTTGGACTCTATGCCCAATGAATGCTTAAGGCCACTGATCTATTTGTTTAACAAGCAAACATCCCTAAGAGGTCACCAAAATGTTGACCTATTTTCCTCTGCCCAAGTCCAATAGTGCACCTTGAAAATATCCTTGAAATGTGTTGGAATTTATCCTTTCAGGCCTTAGATCCTTCAAATCTTAGTGCTCTACCTTGCAAAAATCCCTAAAAATCCATTTGGAGAACCCTTGCAAAAAACCCAGAAAAACCCAAAAAATCTTTAGCCTCCAAAGTTTACCTTTGCAGAGTTTTCTCCATCTTCATACTTAGTTGTTTTAGTATGAATATCTGCAATCAGGATATATTCAGATATTTTCCAATATTCAAATCTTAGCTAATGTCTAGATGTTATCTTAATATCTATACCTTATCTAACATTAGGGTCTTAGTCGATATCCAGACCTTAGCTAATATCTAGATATTATTTTAATACCAGGACCTTAACTAAGATCTAGATATCTCTCAAATTTTTGGACCTTACTCGATATATAGATGTTATCTTAACATCCAGATATTTTCTAATGTCTAGATCTTCCCAATGTCCATATCCTTAAGAAAATGTCCCAGTGATGTCATCTAGTCCCCTCCCAAAAAAATGTGCATATGACGATGACGTCACCCGAACATTCCGCCACCAACATATTATCCTTTAGTGTTCATATCTTGATGATGTCAACCCACTCTCTAATGAAGTTCTCTATGCTGATCACATCGTTAGGATATTCAAGGGTGGCATAAAGAAGCATCCAGATATTAGGTTAATATCCAGATATTAAGTTAACATTCAGACATTAGGTATCCATGCAGAGAACAACCTCTCCATGCTGCAAAGGTAAATTTGACGGGTGCACCTAGATATCAGGATATTGAAACTATTATGTTCGATCAAGGTATATCATCTAGATATTTGCAAATGTGCAGACTTGAAGGGATATTCTTGATATCCATATGCCCATTGACTACGACTTTGAACTTGGATATCTTCTTCATCCTAAGGAATTTCTACATGATCCAAAAGATAAAATGGCTTAGAATTTCATCCTCTTTCATTTGATGGGATTTTCATGGGATATCCACACCTTCAAATTTTGATCCAAATATGGATGTGCATACCCAGATATCAGGATAAGTTGCCGACTGAAGGGAAATATGCAGACTCAGTTGATAAGACATATCAGAGGTTGATTTAAATTATTGTGAAAGCTTTCAAAAGGTAGATATTTCACATTGATAGTTGCAGGTGCATGATTCAATAGTGTATATTAATGGCACAAATATCTTCCAGCTGCTTGATGGATTCAGATATTTTCTACATTCAATTCTTGTAGGTAGACATCCCTTCTGGCAAGGAAATATTTTTGACAGGGCCATGGGTGCATTCATTACAGTAGGTAATGGGGCTCCATTTATAAATGCTATATAAAGCATGAAACGTAATGTATTCATGTTGGCTTTTGGTTTTAAAAATCATCTCTTACAATTGTAATTGTGCCTCTTTGATAATAGAAATTAGATTTTACCTTCTCATGAATGGTTCTTTGCTCTGTGTATTTTTCTATTTGATCTCCATCTATGAATGCACCTTTCCTCTTGGATTTCATTTAATTTCTCTTACCTCTACAAGTTTTTCATGATTTGTGTATGTTGGTCTATTAGATATTGTTATTCTGTGAATACATGGTTGTTTAGAGGGCCTTCTCATATTCAAACCTAGTGTATCACCTCCCTTTACTTTTAGTGTTACTCCCTCTTCCTCTTTCCATGAATAGGTGGATAGATTAGGTTAAGTCTTAGGATCGCTGAAATTCTTGTTCAACAAAGGAACCAGCATCTCTCTAGGTATTTGGCCTCCCTATAGGTTCCCACACCTAGAGGTCATCTCAATGTTTCACTAGATTGTTAGATCCCTAAAACCCTTCAACACTGGGTGCAAATCTATGTGACAACAGTAATCTTCAACATGCCAATTTTAGGGAAAACTTGATGAAAGATGCATTTGTAGGATTATTTTTTCAAATAATTCTAAGACATAAAGCATTGGGTTTGATGAAGGGTGGAACCAGGATTCCAACACAACAAACGACATAAAAATCTGAGTTCAACAGCCACAGAGAGAGGTAGCTTAACATTGTTGTACAATTTTTCTCCTAGATAGTGAAAAGGAATTCTCATCCATTTACTATAAATAAAGGGAGTTTTCACTCTACACCATTCAACTGTCACTTTCATTTTTAGAAGAGAGAAGTAGAAGGAGAGAGAGCTACCATGCCGAGTTGATGACCCTATCAGGCCCTGAGGCTGGATGCGCTATGGTCTTGAGTGGCAGATACACGGGACGAGCAGGTGGTAGGTCCCTTGACTTTGTGTATTTTTGTTATTCCTTTCCCTTTTTAGTAATTTTCATTGTTTCTTGTGTTGTTTAGGCCTCTCTGGACAAGGGTACCTGATTGGGGTGCCCAAGTCTAGCTAGGGCATGCTAGTCCTCCCTGGGCACCCAATGTTGGTGTAAACAGGGTTATTATCTATCCAGTTTACCCTTGTATGGATAATTCATATTATTTAACTATTTATTAGTTAAATAATATTCACACATCACACATAATTCACATGTTAAGTTGACTTAGTGAGCCTACTAGATGTTTCTAGTTGTTGATAGTTGTCATCTTATCATATAGTTGTCACATGTCATCGTATTAAGACACTTGTCACATGACTACAACATCGTACATTTCATCCTTGTCTTTATAAGCAAGGCATATCATGTACATTGTAACAATCTTTAAACAATCTTTTACATTCATTGATAGAATAGAATTATTCTCTCATTTGATCTCTCTTGTGCTTTCATGAAGTCCTACATCCTGGGTGGCTCCAATCATAACCAACTCTAACATGGTATCAGAGCTTAGATAGGAAGAATCACTTTGTGTTAGTCATTTTATGAGAGATCTCGAGTGCAATTCATGGTGGATTTTGACAGTTGAGTATTCTCTTCTCTTGCATCGAATCATGACTTAGAGAATCAGAAAGACTTGATGGAAATACCAGATTTGTGAGGGTTTCCTCTTTGTAGCCTTATATTGCAGTTTCATTTTGGAGCATGTTGCTGCAAATCTAAGCACACCATTGTGTTCAAGAGGTTCAAGATAGTTAAGATCACCTTTTGTTTCATCTAGATCAGACATTGGAGGCCAAATCTATGAGTGTTTGAAGTTGGGAGGTGCATGCACGATCCAATAGGTACCTAATCTTTTGGAGCACTTTGGCTCAAATCTGACCCTGCCATCATGCTCAAGAGGCCCAAAAACCCCAAGATCGACTATCAATTCATCAAAATTGGACAAAGTTACAGTGAAAGGCAAAAATTTCTTGCCTCCTTGGCCATATGGATTTGTTGTAGGGAATATTCTTGACATATTCTATGGAATCTTGTAGGCGTCAACCCTATGCAGGCATTGTACTGGTACATAATCTTTGACTTGAAAATTAAATATAGTTCACATGTTTATTTTTTAAGTCTATGGGTTAATTTTTGTTTGTTTGGTCAATGTTCGTAGGTACTTGCTAGTTGTAGGTACCTATACCTACAAAAAATACATATTAAGTGTGGGGGTGCCACATGGTGTGGACCACCTACATTATCTGCTAGTGGATTCAGCTAGAGTCTACAACATTCAATAGTGTTTTTTTAAATCATCGGTGACATATACTCTGGAACAGTGTTTAAATTTAGATAGGCGTTTAAAAAATCTCCGATGGTGAAATCCACCACCAATCAGCTTCAACCCATAGGCTTAACTGCCACCAACGACGAATCCTCACTACTCACTGGCTTTTGAAACTAAACATCTGGTGATAAATTCAAACCATCTCCTAGCCTAACAGTCACAAAACCGTTGATGGTTAGTCTCCACCGAGTACCACCATCATTAACTAAAAGAGGTTTTTTGCCACTGTTAAGCAGTTCTGCACCTTTCAACAAGTAGTTTTGGCAAGAATACAAAGGTTTTCTAGCAATCAAAAGTGATTTTAGAATCTTAGACGACATCACTAAATATTTTAGCATGTTCATGTTTGCATCTAATGATGTCATGATGATGTTAGCATGACATCATAATTCAGCACCCACAAAGAATATTCCATCACCATTTTTTGCTTGTCATCTTTTCCTAGCAGGTTTGTGACATCATCATTCTGATAGGTGACATCAACTTTCCAAGGAATCTAGGGAATATTTCAGTGAATCTCAGGAGATTCCATCCAAAGATTCTCCTTACATCATGCTAAATTCAGCATCCCTTAGCCAAATTTTCCCCCCCTCTCATTGGAGTTTTTGTTTTTATAGTCCAACTTCAGAGGCCCATATCTTGCTCATTGTTGCTTGTTTTTCAAGGATTTTTTTTATTTGAGCTAGAATTTCACAAGCTTCATAGTGATGAAATTAGATTTTGATTTTGGTGCCTGGTTTGTCTATAAATTGTAGTTTTTCATCACTATACCTTAGCAGTTCCCATTTTCAGAACTTCAAAGGCTTTGTTTGGGCTCATATAGTAAATTTTTTTGGTGAAATTTTTCTAGACACCTTAAAATGACCCTTCACATTGCATCACCTACATACATCGGATTCATACAAATCACCTGCATTCAACATTAATTGAATAATCTAATTATTTAATTAATTTCATCAAATTCCTCTATTTTCCTTATTTTCAACATTAATAGAATAATCTAGTTATTTAATTAATTTCATCAAATTTCCTCTTATCCATAATTAAATAATTTTTTAATTTTTTAATTAATTAATTATTCCTACAAATTTAAATAAATTGTTTAAATTTATTTAAGTTGACCTTATCTTCTAAAAATAAATAAAATTAATATTTTATTTTTATTCCTTCATCATGCAAAATAAATTAAATGAATTTATTTGTTTAATTTATTCTCTATATTTAATCTTGTCTATTTCTTCAATCATGCACAAATAATTAAATAAATAAATCTCAATTATAGTCAAAATCTTCTAAAAACATATTTTCTTCTATGTGCACAATCAGTCTTATTTTTAGAACTTCAAAAAGCAAATCTAAAGTTGAGTTAATTGGCTTAATTATTATTGTTTTTATCATCAACTCATAAAAAAAATGCATTAAAACATAGAACACATATGCTCCAACTTTGTTGTCCAAAATGTCTTCAATCTGCTCTAGTGCTTGTTGTGGTAACTGCTTCTTCAAGTCTTCCTTCATGCTATCTGTTAGGTCTCAAAAATGTAGGTTGTTAATCCTAAAAGAATGCCAGGCTCTATGCTTAGATTCACAACGTTTTTGAACTAACTAGATGAAATCAACCTTCAAGGTTTGATGATTTCTTGTACTTTAGGTCCTGCTACACCTAGGCAAGTGAACCTTGGAAATTAAAGCAAAATGAATATGGATGTCTTGACTAAGTAAATGAGTCTTCCTCCAATGGCAAAGGGTGTAGGATAGATGAAATCTTGCTAATTAATTCTATATCTAATGCCTAATGAATGTTTGGTAGAAATTGTATACGCAATATCAAGGTAAAAAGGATTTAAATGATGAATTGAAATGAGACCAATGCCTTGTTGGGTAACAGAGTCAAATGAAGAACTAAAACTAGTGGCTTATAGTGGATAATAATTCAAACTGTTTGGCACAATTCTAGTTTATAACTTGTATAAACATGCAGGAATATGACTGACAAACTCTTCTTAATGATCCAACCAATATAATCAGATTTCTTGTTTTCACTAAAAGGCAATTTAATCCTTTCTTGAAGGAACCAATTGAATGAAATATGCGAGAGAAACATATACTATTAATTTGAAGACAGAATGGCAATCCTAATTATATGGCTCTTCTTAGTAATCCAAACTGATACTTCCAGGTTATTGTGACTGATCAGAAGGATTTTAATTCCTCTAATGGCAACCAATTTACTCAATCACACAGATACAACAAATGTGCATTGGCAAATTAACTATATGCTTGATATATTAATTTGAATAATGGGGAAATATAGAACTGGAGACAACCACACAATTGAATAACTTTAACAAACAATTGATGCTAAAATAGAGCCACTGAATCAGAGAACTTCAATCTACTTCTTCAAATAAAATATGCAACATGGTCCTTTTGAAACATTGTAAATTATATATATGTATATATTCTACTCATCTCCTTTTGCAGTATCAAATGTTTGAACTTATATAGATATTCTTGCGAAGGGATATAACCCTTCACATTCTGGTGCGTCTTTTGGTACAGCACTTTAACTGGTAAAATATTT
Source organism: Cunninghamia lanceolata (assembly GCA_027924645.1). NCBI lineage: Eukaryota > Viridiplantae > Streptophyta > Pinopsida > Cupressales > Cupressaceae > Cunninghamia > Cunninghamia lanceolata. The sequence goes on along the minus strand of BSBN01000241.1, from coordinate 10,134,760 downwards.
AGTTAGTTTTCATGCGGGCATAGTTGTTTACATTGCCATCAGCTTGAGTTAAACCATCGGTGTAAAACTATCATGTTACCCCGATTCATTAAGTGTCACCGACATAACCATTTGAGAGGGTTTTGTTGACTGTATCCCTATTGGGATAAGATATATGATCGGAGTGACTTATTTCAAGTCACCCGATCGTGGTTATCTCCCCGACAGCCTTCCCCTTACATTTTTCCTCGGCGTGACTTCCACAACATGTCCCCAACATCGTTGTGATCATTGTATCCGTGAAACTCACGAGCTTCATTCTGATTTACTTAGTTTTCCCGATGATTTCTTATTCATCACACACATCGGTGTGAGCTATGCCGAAATACCTTTTGTTATTCGCTGAGACATCGGAGTATCGGTGATTTATAAATTTTTCATTATGATGTGTTAAGTGTTACCGATATGACTATCGGTGAGAGTCTCGTCAATATCATTGCTATCATTGCTATCAGGGTGATCTATGCTAGTGAGGTATCATATTTATGTTTACCCTATCATCGTCGTCTTCCCGATAATCTTCTATACTCTGGATTGGAAGGACTATCTTAATGTCTCACCGATATGGTCATTGGTTAAACTTTTTATCAATGGGTGTGATCTTATTTCCATTGGAGTGAGATATACCATTAGGGTAATCCTTTTCAAATCACCTGATCACAATCATCTCCCTGATGGCCACTTTATATTCCTTATCGGAGAGAACCTTTCAAAGTGTCACCGACACCTTTTTATCACTATGACTTGTGAGTCGGCAAGACATAAGTACTTCATTCCGATATGTTGAGTCATGCTGATGGATATGTGTATCGGTGTGACTCACAGCAAAAGTGCTTTTTATTGTTTTGCCAAGACACTGGAGTATTGAAGACTCATTAATTTTTTATCTCGATGTTCATTTCTTGCCGATGGCTATCATTTTCTTTGTCTTTATAGGGTGTTCGGTGAGACTTTTGCCGAAATGCTTCATCGGTATGATATATACCGTTGGGGTAATTTCCAAAGCACCACCCGATGACTATTAGTCATACCGATTGATGTGACTGCTTGATTCCCTTACCAATAAAAGGCCATTGGTATTACTTCTTCCATTGGCAACTTCTACAAATCTCTCTCCGATCTTTACTCTCACTCCGATAGTCATTTTCATTGATCTCTTATGTATCGGCATAAGCAACATAAAGTCTTGCCGATAGATTGAAATTTAAGAAATTTTGCATTGCTTAGCCATGGACATCTTGTGGGATGTATCAATTTTTTACTATGGTTTTGGGATGTTTTATGATTTGCTCAGATATGGTGAAGTGAGAATACAGTAAAAATTTAAAATTTTTACTATCCCAACACTGTCACTAAACTCTACTTCATGATACTAATATAGGTTTGATGTTGAATATAGGTGAAATACCCAATATCTCTAGTAGCTCCACTTCATATGCATTCCCTGAATCAAATTCTCTAAGTATCCTATAGGGTCCAAACTTCTTCATCTTCAATTTATTATATGTCCCAACTGGAAATCTTTCTTTTCTCAAGTATACATTACCTCATCTCCAACTATAAATTCCTTATGTCTTCTCTTCACATCTGCCTTCTCCTTATACTTATTGTTCATGTCCTCCAAATGCTTCTTTACCTGATCAAGCACTATCTTCATGTGATCTACAAATTCTTCTGCTTCTGCACTTCTCTTTTCTTCTACACTAATATCTCTCAATTCTGCTACTCCTCTAGGATTCACTCTAGTAACAATCTCAAAAGGTGTTCTTCCAGTACTTCTATTCACTAAATTATTGTATGCAAACTCTGCTTGTGGTAGAATCAAATCCCAACTTCCTGTCTTGTCTCCAACCAAACATCTCAATAAGTTTCCCAAACTCCTATTCACTACCTCTATCTGTCCATTAGTCTATGGATGAAAAGTTGAACTGAACTTTAAATTTGTCTTCATCTTCTTCCATAGTGTCCTCCAAAAGTATCCAACAAACTTTGTATCTCTATTTGAAACTATGCTCCTAGGTAATCCATGCAATCTCACAATCTCCTAAAAAAATAGGTCAGCTACATACACTACATCAGTTGTCTTCTTACAAGGTATGAAATGAGCCATCTTTTAAATCTGTCCACCACTACAAATATTGAATCATGTCCTCTCTATGTCTTTGGCAATCCCAGTACAAAATCCATACTTATATCTTCCCAAGGTCTTTCCAGTATTGTTAAAGGTTTATACAATCCAAAGTTTTGACTATTTCCTTTTGTAACTTGACAAACTCTACAACTCTGCACAAATTTCCTAACATCCTTATGTATCTAAGGCCAATATTAGTTTTCACTTACCAAACCCACTATCTTATCAATGCCAAATGTCTTGCTAATCCACCATTGTGTTTCTCCTTGATCAAATTATCCCTCATTGAACTTCTAGGTATGCATAACTGACTTCCTTTGAAAAACATATCTTCCTAAATGAAATAATCCAACCACTTACTCCTATCTGTCACAACAGGATCCTTACATGCTTTCCAAGGTTCTGCAAAATTAGTGTCTCCCTCATACATGTTCTTCAATTCATCAAATCCCAATACTTCAACTCTCATTACTGTCAACAAGTTCCTTCTCTTACTCAATGCATCAACAACTTTGTTTGATTTACCACTCTTATGCTTCAACACAAAAGTATAACTCTGCATGAACTCTACCCATCTCATATGTCTCTAATTCAACTTACTTTGACTATTCAAATACTACAAGGCTTGATGATCTGTATACAACACAAACTCCTTAAGCAACAAGTAATGTCTCCACTTCTTCAAGGCTTGAATTATGGCATAGAATTCCTGATCATAAACTGAATAATGTCTCCTTACATCATTCAACTTCTCACTGAAATATGCTACAGGTTTACCTTCTTGACTTAATACTGCTCCAATTGCATTTCCACTTGCATCACAATCAACTTGAAATACCTTATTCAAATCTGGCAATGCCAAAACAGGTTGCTCTGTCACCTTTTTCTTCAACAATTCAAAACTTTTGTCCGCTCCAGATGTCCACTTGAAATCTTTTCTGTCACCTCTCATTGTCTCTGTCATAGGGTTACAAATTGAACTAAAATTTTTTATGAGCTTCCAATAGAAACTAGCCAATCCATGAAATGATCTTACTTCTCCAATGCTCTCCGGTGTAGGCCATTTAACAATTACTTTTACTTTCTCAAGATCCATATTCAATCCTTTCACAGAAATCACAAATCCCAAGTACACTAGTTCTTCCTTCATGAATCTACACTTTTTGATGTTTATCAATAATTTCTCTTCTCTCAATGATGCAGAGGTGCACAAGGGAAGTAACAAAGGTCTACTCTCTTCTTTGCCCACTTACCCACTTCACCTAGTTTTCAGTCAAAGCCACATACAAGGGCATATGAAGGATTGGTGGTCTAGGCTATTGTCCAACTTCCAAGGCTTCTTTCACACCTCAAGGCAGGTCTGCAAACACCTTTTCAATAGTTGGTTTGATCCCCAACTTCATACACCTCCCCAACCTTGACTTGGCCTAGTGAGGCTACTAGCCCTCCTAAACATGTTTTCACAAGATAACTTGAAAAAATCCTTAATGACCAGGCAAACAAATGATGGATTTGGATACCCTTTAAGGGACTCTGTCAAACTTCCAAACCTCCTATTCCAACTCTACTCCAGCAACTCAAAACACCCACTAGGTCTCTACGCCTAATTGATCACTTTAGGTCTAGGTTACAAAGCAAATGGTCTAAATTGGGGTCATAAACTTGGGATAGGAACTTGGATCTCTTCTACCACATGCCAACATCTCAGAAAACCATCGTGCATTCATCCACCCTTCAGATTTTGTCATTTACAACACTAAATTGCACATATCTTGGTCAAATACATAGGGATACTTGACCTAGGGCATCACCTTAAAAATAGTAAACTGTATTTTCTTAGAAAATGCTTTTGGAATCAAGTAGTATACACCCCTAGCCTGCATTTCACCGAGTGGCATGAAATTTCATTAGTGGGAATGCATTCTAGGGTCAAATTTGTGGGACAGCCCTAGAAAATAGGGTTTCTAGACTAGTTTTGAAAGAAAATTCAATAACTTTTGACTTCGACTACTTCCAGACCTCAAAGTAGTTGCATTAGAACCCAAACTCACTCTAGTTTCAAAAAAAATACATTAGACCAAGAGTTCAGTCTGTACAAAAACACGTTTTCTTTAGAAAAATAGTCAAATTCTTGATTTTTGTGCCCAAAATTGCATACAAGATCTCCTCCTCCGTTCTGGGTTGAGAGGACAGCAATATAACTTGACCCAAGTTGGTTTTTAACTATCAAAATAGATTCAACTTCCAAAAATAGGTTGCAACCGACCAAATGTGTCATTTGACAACATTGACAACATTGGTCACTATGACATTTTGCAATAACACAAAGAGGTCGATTGGTTCAACTTGTCCAATGGAGTCCCCACAACTATCCTACTCTCCTAAACATGCCAAAATAGTAGAACAATCCAAACAAACTCAATAAACCATCATTAGACCTATTAGGCCTAATTGGCATAACTAGGGTCCAAATGGACTAAGAAGGATTTGAGGTTTATATAGTCACCCCAAACCTCTTGACCATACAAAATGGACCAAACAACAATGGCTAAAATCCTTATTACAAAACACATTGAACAAAAACCATAACTTCTCAAAATGCATCAAAATGCTCTTAGGTGCCATGCACCATACACCCACTGTCAAACAGAACTCAAGTCTCTTGAGTTGGGAATGTTGTCAAAGGTGAAACCTACCTTTTCAATGGTTTCTTTGCTCATCCAAGTGGCATCCTCCTGAGGTTTATTGAGCCACTTCACCAAATATTCATAATAGGTGTGCCTCCTAGTTTGTTTAGCAACCCTGTGATCCAAAATGCATTCAATCTGATCAGGAGATGAAGGAATCAGTTCTTGGAGTGTCTAATCAGTTTGTTGCTCTACAACAGATGTCTGAGAATCAGATCCTTTATAGGGATAAAGGTCTGAAACATTAACAATTGGTGACAAGGCAATGCCATCCGGTAGCCTGATTTTGTAGGCATTTTCTCCACATTTCTTGAGCACTTCACAAGGCCCAATCTTCTTCATGAGTAGCTTGGTGTATTTACCTACAGGGAGTCTCTCCTTTATAAGGTGGACCATGACCAAATCCCCTTCTTTGAACTGTAGATCCCTTCTCTTTCTGTCAGCAAACTGTTTATACTTCTAAGAAGTGGACTGCAATTTCTGTTTTACTTGTTCATGGACATCTCTCATCACTTGAACGAAGTCTTCAGCTAATGCACTACTCTTTTCCAGTCCTCCAACCTCCCTAAGTTCCAAAATACCCCTTGGGTGAGTGACATAAACAATTTGAAAAGGTGACAGGTCGGTGCTTCTGTTGACAGTGTCATTGTATGAGAACTCTGCCTGAGCCAAAACTGAATCCCAACTAGCACCCTACTCCTTTGTTAGGCATCTTAGGAGGTTACCAAGTGACCTATTAATCACCTCTGTTTGTCCATCAAACTAAGGGTGATAGGTAGATGATAAGGATAAGTTTTTACCTAGTCTCTTCCAAAGTGTCCTCCAGAAGTGTCCTATGAACTTGGGGTCTCTGTAAGAGATTATGGATAAAGGTAAACCATGTAATCTAACTATTTCCTTGAAGAAAAGACCTGCTATGTGTGAGGCATCATGTGTGGTTTTACATGGGATGAAATGAGCCATTTTTGAGAACCTATCTACAACCACAAAAATGTTGTCATGCCCATTCTTTGTCCTAGGCAAACCAAGTACAAAGTCCATGCTAATGGAATCCCAAGGCTTTGAAGGAATAGGTAGTGGAGTGTATAAACCTGCATTGGATGTATGTCCCTTGGCTCTTTGACAAATTTGACAAGCTTCCACAAACTTTCTTACATCAGTTGGCAACTTTGGCCAATAGTAGTATCTCCTAACCAATTCTAGGGTCTTATCAATGCCAAAGTGGCCTGACATGCTGCCATAGTGCTTTTCCTTGATAATATTCTCTCTAACAGACCCTCTTGGGATACACAACCTACTACCCTGAAAAGATATCCATCTTGTATCAAAAAATTAGAAAAATTAGTGTTATACATGCCTGTCATGGCTTTGCAAGATTGTTATGGTTCTTTGAAGTCTTCATCTTCCTCATACTAATCCTTAATGGCATGTATACTTGTACTCTCCAACTAAATGGTCTACACAATAAGATTCCTCCTACTTAAGGCATCAGCTACCTTATTCGCCACTCCTTTCTTGTGTTTTATTGAGAAGGTGTATGCTTGGATGTACTCCATCCACTTGACATGTCTATGGTTTAAATTCTGCTGCCTGTTCAAGAAGCTCAATGCATGGTTATCAGTAAAAACTATAAACTCCTTGGGCAACAAATAGTGTCACCACTTCCTCAATGACTGAACCCTGGCATATAATTCTAGATCATAGGTAGAATAGTTTTGTTTTGCCTCATTCAACTTCTCACTAAAGAAGGCTACAGGCCTCCCATCTTGACTTAGGACTCCCCCAACAGCCCTCTTACTTGCATCACACTCTGCCATAAAGACCTTGTCAAAATTAGGTAGAACAAGGACCAGTTGTTCTGATATTGCTTGAGTGGCCTTATTTGTCCACACAAATACACATTTCTTGCCCCCTTTTATGGTGTCAACAAGTGGAGCACAAATAACACTAAACCCTCTAATGAACTTTCTATAAAAGCTGCACAAACCATGGAAACTCCTTACCTCAGAGGCTGTTATAGGTGTGGGCCAATTAAGAATGGCTTCCACCTTGCTTGGATCCATTTTCAGGCTGCCCTTATAGATGACAAACCCCAAGAATATCAACTCTTCTTGTAGGAAGACACATTTGTCAAGGTTGATTCTCAACTTCTCCTCTTGAAGCCTCCTGAGCACTTGATGGATATGTCTTATGTGATCTTCCTTGTTGTCACTAAAAACCAATATATCATCCAAATCCACAACAATAAACTTGTTAAGGAAAGGTTTTAGCACCTCATTCATCAATCTCATGAAGGTGCTTGGTGCATTCGATAAGCCAAAAGGCATGACAACCCATTCAAATAACCCTTCATTGGTTTTAAAGGCAGGTTTCCACTCATCCCCCTCCCTTATCCTGATTTGGTGATAACCACTTTTTAGATCCATCTTGGTAAAATATTTAGCCCTACCCAAGCAATCCATTAAATCTTCTATCCTAGGCATTGAAAATCTATACCTGATAGTGATCTTGTTGATGGCCCTGGAATTAGTGCACAGTCTCCATGTACCTTCCTTCTTTGGTGCAAGTACTATAGGTATTGCACATGGGCTAATAGTCCTTATAAGTCCTCTATCCAACAAGTCTTTGATTTGTCTTGCCACTTCAACATTTTGATTAGGGGTCAACTTGTAGGCTGCTTAGTTTGGTAAGGTGGATCGAGGGATGAGATCAATGCAATGACTAATCTCCCTCTTTGGTGGAAGGGCATCCTTACTTTCATCGGCTATCACATCATGAAACTTCTCCAATAGTTCTTCCACTTCCTTTGGTCCAATCCTCCTAAGAGGTTGCTGCACTTTGACCTTCTTGGGATTTACATCCTTGGGATTGATGACTATTGTAAAACATGGCACTTTTTCTTCATTGACGTTAGCCAAAAATTCTTTTTCACCTACCAACATAACTGAACTAGAAATGATCTTCTCTTTGCAATCATCAATCAAAGGAGTCATTGTGAATTTTTCACCATTTTTGGACAAATGAATCACATTTTTCTTACCATCATGTTGGGCACTTGTATCATGTTGCCAAGGCCTTCCAAGAAGAAGGTGGCATGCATCCATATCCACTATCTCACAAAGAATCCTATCATGATATTCACCTATCTTGAATTCAACCCAACATTGCTCTTTCACCACAATTTGTTGTTCCTTGGTTAGCCAAAAGACTCTATAGGGGTTAGGATGGGGTATCCTTTCCAATCCTAACTTAGTCACCATTTCATTAGAAGCTAAATTCTCAGAAGAACTTGAATCAACTATTACTTTGCAGACTTTTCCTTTCACCTTGCAAGTGGTTCTAAACAAATTGTTTCTTTGGGGTTGCTCCTTGGTGGCTGGCATAATGAGGGATCTGTTAAACATGATGCACTCTCCACTCTCAGGTGTTGCAAACTTGGAAGAGGCTATTTGATAACTTGTGGTGACAGTCCTCTTCTTGAAGGAGTTGCACCCTTCTATCTTTCTGATTTGCAGCAGTTTTTCCCATCTTCTCTGGGCACCTAAAGGACTGATGTCCTATCTAATTGCAAGAGAAACACCTTCCAGTAAACACATTGGGACCTCTACCCCCACTTCTTCCTCTGCCATTACCTCTCCCTCTAAACTGACCCTTATTAGTACTATCTCTGTCAGTAGCCCCTTGACTGCCTTCTTGAAATTTGCCACCTTGGGGTCTTGAAGAATTATCTATGTTTTGAAATCTACCTCTACCCCTAAAGTTCAGGTTTTCCTCTGCCTTTGCTGCTACTATTTGAATCACCTTTTTTCCTCTACTTATCCTCAATCCTCAGTGCCATTTGGAAGCACTTATGGACTATCTCCGGGTTAAAGAGGGTTAATTCATCTTGAATGGAGAACTTGAGGCCATTGAGATACCTTGCAAGCTTCTATTTTTCATTCTCAGGCATCTTGGATTTCAATGTCATCTTGTGAAACTCCTCTGTGTAGATGCTCATGTCCATGTCCTTCTATCTCAAGTTGTGTAACTTCTTGTGCAAGTTGACCTCATAATCCTTAGGAACAAATTGCTTCTTGATTTCAAGTACCATCTTCCTCCATGTGGTGATGGGGTTCCTATCATCTTCTATCCTCTCATTTTGAATAAAGTTCCACCAACTCAAGGCTGGCCCTTTCATTCTTGATTTGGCATTCCTCACTTTCTAATTTTCTTCCACTTCTTCACATTCAAAATAGTTCTCCATTGCCTCTATCCAATCAAGGCACTCCTCTAGATTTATCTTACCAGGAAACATAGTTAAATCCGCCTTAGTGTCCTTCCTACTCAACTTTCCAAGTGCATCTAGGAATTGTTTTTCTGACATGCCTCCTTGTAGCTCTTCCATTGACACTTCTTTTTCTTCATCTTGATCCTCTTCATCTGAATCCAAGATGACCTCTGGCTTCTTCTTCTTATCCTTATCTTTCTTCAACTTTTCTATCTCAGCCTCCATCCTTTTGTTCTTGGTTGCTTGCTCTCTCACTATCTTTGCCAATTCGGCATTTGTCACCTTTGAAGGAATTTCCTCCTCTTCTTCTCTATCTCCCATCTCTTTGATGGCTCTAATACCACCTAATGCAGAGGTGCACAAGGGAAGTAACAAAGGTCTACTCTCTTCTTTGCCCACTTACCCACTTCACCTAGTTTTCAATCAAAGCCACATACAAGGGCATATGAAGGATTGGTGGTCTAGGCTATTGTCCAACTTCCAAGGCTTCTTTCACACCTCAAGGCAGGTCTGCAAACACCTTTTCAATAGTTGGTTTGATCCCCAACTTCATACACCTCTCCAACCTTGACTTGGCCTAGTGAGGCTACTAGCCCTCCTAAACCTGTTTTCACAAGATAACTTGACAAAATCCTTAATGACCAAGCAAACAAACGATGGATTTGGATACCCTTTAAGGGACTCTATCAAACTTCCAAACCTCCTATTCCAACTCTACTCCAGTAACTTGAAACATCCACTAGGTCTCTAGGCCTAATTGATCACTTTAGGTCTAGGTTACAAAGCAAATGGTCTAAATTGGGGTCATAAACTTGGGACAGGAATTTAGATCTCTTCTACCACATGCCAACATCTTAGAAAACCATCGTACATTCATCCACCCTTCAGATTTTGTCATTTACAACACTAAATTGCACATTTCTTGGTCAAATACATAGGGATACTTGACCTAGGGCATCACCTTAAAAATAGTAAACTGTATTTTCTTAGAAAATGCTTTTGGAATCAAGTATTATACACCCCTAGCCTGCATTTCACCAAGTGGTATGAAATTTCATCAGTGGGAATGCATTCTAGGGTCAAATTTGTGGGACAGCCCTAGAAAACAGGGTTTCTAGACCAGTTTTGAAAGAAAATTCAATAACTTTTGATTCCGAACACTTCCAGACCTCTAACTAATTGCATTAGAACCCAGACACACTCTAGTTTAAAAAAAATACATTAGACCAAGAGTTCAGTGTGTACAGTTTGTACAAAAACACATTTTCTTCAAAAAAATAGTCAAATTCTTGATTTTTGTGCCCAAAATTGCATACAAGATCTCCTCCTCCATTCTAGGGTGAGAGGACAGCAATATAACTTGACCCAAGTTGGTTTTTAACTATCAAAACAAATTCAACTTCCAATAATGGGTTGCAACCGACCAAATGTGTCATTTGACAACATTGACAACATTGGTCACTATGACATTTTGCAATAACACAAAGAGGTCAATTGGTTCAACTTGTCCAATGGAGTCCCCACAACTATCCTACTCTCTTAAACATGCCAAAACAGTAAAACAATCCAAACAAACTCAAAAAACAATCATTAGACCTATTAGGCCTAATTGGCATAACTAGGGTCCAAATGGACTAAGAAGGATTTGAGGTTTATATAGTCACCCCAAACCTCTTGACCATACAAAATGGACCAAACAACAATGGCTAAAAGCCTTATTACAAAACACATTAAACAAAAACCATAACTTCTCAAAATGCATCAAAATGCTCTTAGGTGCCCTACACCACTCAACCTCTGCAAAACTTGTCTAATATGCCATAAATGTTCTTTTTTTGTTTTGTTGAAAATCAGAATATCATCCAAATATACAATAACAAACTTACCGAAGAATTTCTTCACGACTTCATTCATCAACCTCATGAAAATGCTTGGTGCAGTTGTCTTAAAAGTAGTTTTCCATTCATCTCCTATGATTCTAATATGATGGTATCCACTCTTCAAATATATCTTTGTGAAATATATTGCTCCACTCAAACAATCCATGATATCATCCATCCTAGGTAAAGGAAATCTATACTTAACTATGATCTTGTTTATTGCTCTAGAGTCTGTACACATTCTCCATTCTCCATTTTTCTTTGGTGCTAGTACTGTAGGTACTACACATGGACTCAAACTTTCTTTGATCAAACCTTTCCTCAACAACTCCTGTATCTATCTATTTAGTTCTTCATTCTCTGTCGATGTCATTCTGTGTGCCGCTTTGTTAGGAAAACGTGCTCCTGGTATAAGATCCATATGATGACTGATACTCCTTATAGGTGGCAATCCTTCAGGTACATTGTCTAATATGATGTCTTCATACTCTGTCAGCAACTCTTTTATCTCCTCCAGTTGTTCTTCCTCTATTTCTTTCTTCAATGTTTCAGGCTTCTTAGGAATCAAGGCATAACACATATTCTCATGTCTCAAACCATCCAGAAATTTTCTTCCATCTACCAAACAAATTCTAGCATTTCCACATATTTCATTCTTAGGATCATCTTCTAAAGGAATCAAAGTAATTGTCTTTCTATTTTTTGTTATAGTGTATGTATTATTTCTCCCATCATGTATAGCTTTTCTATCATATTGCCAAGGTCTACCCAACAAGATATGACAAACATCCATAGGCATAATATCACACAAGACTTCATCATGATAAGATCCAATATGAAATTTCACCAAACATTGTTGACTCACCAGTACCTTATGATCATCCTGAATCCATTCTATTTGGTAGGGCTTAGGGTGTTTCAACCTTTCCAACTTCAACTTAGTCACTATCTCTTCTGAAACTAGATTATCAAAACTACCACTATCAATTACAACTTTGCAACATTTACCTCCTGATATGCATCTAGTTCTAAACAAATTCTTCCTTTGTGGTGGTTCCTCACTTGTTTCTATTTGAAATAGTGCTCTCCTCATCACACAACAGAACTCGGTGATCCAACAGGTTCTTCTTCTACATAAGCTGCTCTTCCACTGTTCTCTATCTTCTTGCTTGTACTACCCTGATTACATTCAAATGCTCTATGTCCTTCACCTCCACACTTGAAACAAGTGCCTATGAATATCCTCTTATGAAATCCTCTTCCTTCTATTCTGTACCCTTCATTCCGATATGAATTATAGTTGCCTCTGGGATGAAAATTTCTATCATTTCTCCAGTATGCATTATTATCTTTGTCCTCCTTCTTGAATGTGTTGTTAGGTTTGTTCTACTCAAAAAATGATCTCTCACATCTAGAAAATGTTCTTCCTCTCTGAAATTTACCTCCTCTTCCTCTCTGCTTCTAATCATGCTTCTTATTCATCTTCTTTTCAAATTTCAAGGCAAACTGATATGATTCCTCTAAAGATGTCATCCTTACCAAGCTTAGTTCTTCTTGAATGTTCAATCTCAATCCATTGATGTATCTAGCCACTTTCTCCTTCCTTGATTCACTATGTCATGTCCTTATGATCATCTTATGAAATTCTTTAGTATACTCCCTCACAGATTTCTCCTTTTGTCTCAAGTTTTGCAATCTCTTTAACAATTCCAACTCATAGTCAGTAGGTATGAATTGATTCTTCAAATTTTGTCACCATCCTATCTCATTTTTTAATCTTCTCGTTCCCTCTCCTATTTCTTTCCAACTAAACTTATTTCCACCATATAGCAGCATGTCCTTTCAACTTTGTCTTTGTAAATTTCACCTTCTCTAGATCTTCAATTTCTTCATATTTAAAGTATTCTTCTATATCATTTATCCAGTCAATCAATTCTTTAGGGTTCAAATTACTAGTGTAATTTAGTATATCAACTCTAGGTCTTTTCCCAATCTTTGAAATAGCTCACAACATCATCACTTGGTCTAATTCTTCTTCTTCATCACCTCCTAGGGTTTTGCCAATTTGTTCAACAGATTGAAATTCCTCTTCATCATCACTTTCTACATTAGGTCTCAGTGTCAATCCTCTCCGCCTATCTTCCTCGATGGCATCCAATTGAATTCACATCATTTCCATCATCTCATCCATTCTACTAGCCATTGTTTCAATAGTAGCAACTCTCCTTAGCAGCATCTTTCTGGGATCAAGTGCAAACTACCTCAAGTTCAGCGATCGGGCTACCAGGTGACAACTGCCTCACAATCGGCAATCGGTTGCAACACAAGTAACCTGCCTCAATTTGGTAATCTATCCACAACAAGATCTTATGGAATTCCTTTTCCAATTTCACTCAATTCACTCCAAAAGATTCGAACTTTCACTCTGATACCACTTGGTGCAGTCATGGTAGGAGGGTTCATAGAATGAATTGTCCAGACCATGGAGCAAGAGTAGACACAATGGAAACAACTCACCGATGGGAAACAAATGCAATCTTAGTCATTCAGTATATCATAGAATTCAAATACAAATCAGTTGGCAACATGCGGGCTTAGAATTCAGCTCACATGCCTATTTACAAAGAAGCACAAGATATAGCTTTGAAGTCTCTTCACAGAAATCTAAACTATCAAATACTTCTATGTCAAGCACTACTCTCCTAAGGATCTATGACATCAATATATATCACATCTGGATCATAAGATTCCTCTACATTGGCCAAGGAAGATTACAAACTCCAAAGAAGAGCTATAACGTGTGTACACAGATAGTCAAACCTAAACACGAAGAACTTCTTCGCAAATGAATGGAATGATGTGTGGATCTCAGGGAAGGTTGGTCATGAACTAAGGATCATTAAATGATGTGTCATTAGGCTCCACAAGTTAGGAAATGCTTTGCAGGTCTTCTCCTTTAGCTGATTATCTGAGATTGTCAGGATGCTCTATTCTCAGAAAATAGTCGATCTTCTAATAGAAATATCCTTCTGGTACTTAATCCAAATGTTTTGAATTCTGGATCTGATGTATATGAACATGTTTAGATGCTAAGTCTAGCTCTGTAAGGTTTGAAACATAACTGCGGTAGAATGCGGACCAAAATACAGAACTGCTTCTAACTGAATTGAACTAGAAAATGAAAAGAAACAAACTAAAATGCAAATGTTTTTGGTTGATGCAAGATTGCTCTTGAACCAGGGATGCTCCTGCATCAATAAATTAGCTTAGGAATTATTGGATGATTTGTAAGGTAAATAAATCAGCTTGCCAAACAACATAAGATCAAATAAATGTGAAAAAGATCCTACTAAACCAGTAATAACACTCAGAAAATCAAAAATCCAAAAGTGAATTAATTCAATGCAAAAGTGCTTGACTGTTGGACTAGATGTGGGTCACTATGTGCCAGATATGTGTCACTGTGTGCCAAAGGCACCTCTTTATCCTCTGAAGGCACGTCAAATCAGGCCAAAAGCGCAAGTTGAAATCATGTAGATACACTTTTCTATGTTGCATTTGTACTTTTATGTACCTAATTATAAATAATCAAGTTCTTTTACAAAAAAGCAAGGTAAGTGGGTCCCATTAGGCATGCTAGAATGTGTATAGGTAAAATCAAGATTGAATAAGATCAAAAAAATGATAATAAACCCAATCCTATAAAATCAAAAGATCGATCCAAATGATAACCAAATCAATGAATAATACAAATTATGAACAAAGAAGCTATCACCTAGATTATGTTGATCTCATAGTTAGATGTGGATTGCTCAAAATGTTGCATACCCATGGTTGCAACAAGTGGATGTAGATGATGATAATTGCAAGCTCAAAGTGCTTAATGTGTTCAATGATGCTAGAATGCTCAATGCATTGTATGGATGCCAAAGCTTAAATGATTGAAGAGTGCTCAAAAGATGAATGATCAAAGAGGATTTTTTATGCAATGAAGGGGGTATATATAGGATCCAGGGTTAGATCAATCAATGGTGGAGATAAATCAATGAAATGAATGGACAAGATAAATCAATAACTCATGATGAATGTACACATGACGTGTGTCCTATTTTAAAGAATATTTTAAAGTTGCTTTGTTGAGTTAACTGATTGATGTGATAAAGATAGGATTTGATTTTGTAAATTTAGAATGCTTTTTCTAATTTATGAGTTGATGATAAAAACAATAATAACTAATCCAATTAACTCAAATTTAGATTTTCTTTTTGAAGTTCTAAAAATAAGGCTAATTGTGCACATAGAAGAAAAGATGTTTTTAGAAGATTTTGAAGATAATTGAGAAATTAAATAAATAAATTTATTTAATTATTTGTGCATGATTGAAGAAATAGACAAGATTAAATATAGAGACTAAATTAAATAAATAAATTCATTTAATTTATTTTGCATGATGAAGGAATACAAATAAAATATTAATTTAATTTATTTTTAGAAGATAATGTCAACTTAAATAAATTGAAACAATTGATGCAAGAGCATCCTTGGTTCAAGAATAATTTTGCATCAACCAAAAACATTTACATTTCAATTTGTTTGCAATTTAGTTTGTTTCTTTTCATTTTCTAGTTCAGTTCAGTCAGAAGCAGTTCTATATTTTGGTCCGCATTCTACCACAATTACGTTTCAAACCTTGCGGAGATGGACTTAGCATCTAAACATATTCATCTACATCATATCCAAAACTCAAAACATTTGGATTAATTACCGGAAGGATATCGCTATCAGAAGATTGACTATTTTCTTAAAATAGAGCATCCTGACAATCTCAGACAATCAGCTAAAGGAGAAGACCTGCAAAGCATTTCTCAACTTGTGGAGCCTAATAACACAGCATTCAATGATCCTTGGTTCATGGCCAACCTTCCCTAAGATCCGTACATCATTCCATTCATTTGCGGAGAAGTTCTTCATGTTTAGGTCCGACCTATCTGTGTACACACGTTAGAGCTCTTCTTTGGAGTTTGTAATCTTCCTTGGCCAATGCGAAGGAATCTTATGATCTGGATGTGATATATATTGATGTCATAGATCCTTAGGAGAGTAGGGATTGACATAGAAATATCTGATAGTTTAGATTTTTGTGAAGAGACTTCAAAGCTATATCTTGTGCTTCTTTGTAAACAGGCCTATGAGCCGAATTGTAAGCCCACATGTTGCTAAACAATTTGTATTTGAATTCTATGATATACTGAATGACTAAGACTACATTTG
This sequence comes from Cunninghamia lanceolata, assembly GCA_027924645.1. Taxonomy (NCBI): domain Eukaryota; kingdom Viridiplantae; phylum Streptophyta; class Pinopsida; order Cupressales; family Cupressaceae; genus Cunninghamia; species Cunninghamia lanceolata. Next base: position 10,118,485 of record BSBN01000241.1, on the reverse strand, counting down.
TTTACCATCTATTAGTTGTTTCCGTTGTGTTTACTCTTGTTGCATGGTCTGGACAGTTCATTATGTGAACCCTCCTACCGTGACTGCACCATTTATTTAGGAGTGTGTTAAGTTTTGAGCTAACCTATCATTTTATACTGTTTTGTGATTCATTCTCAATTTGCATGTTATAGATACTATTAGTCATCCACATCCTAGGCTATCCAACAATTGATCAATCATGATTCAATTTTTCTTTCTTGCTAAAAACTTGTTTTTTGTAGGACTATAGTAAAAAAAGTGCATCTACACTGAATTCAAGTGCTTCTAGTTTTCTAACATGCATATGCAACACAGTCACGTGCTTCTGGTCAGAATAATGTGCTTTTGTACTAAATCTATGTGCTTCTAGTCTGAAATCAAGCACTTTAGTACCACAGTCAAGCACATCTGGTAATTTTTGACACACATCTAAGCCACAGTTCTACACTTTTGGTCTTAAATTGATTTTTTGGCTAACTATTGAGTTTTTGTGGAACTAATCAAACTTTTTGTAGTCTCTTGTCACTCAAACACATTTTTGCAATATGAATGTTGAAGATTTGCAATATTTTTCACTAAGTCTTAGAACCACCTAAATTTCTTAAAGGAAATCTATACCTATCATTTGCAATCTTATGTGATTAGTTGGTTGAACTTATTTTTATAATTGTATAAATGAACATGTGTGTGACATGCTTGTAAGGTGATAGGTATATGCTCTCCCCTTGTAAAACCTTGGGTGATAAAAAAAACCAAACTCATCTATCTTTTACTTTCAATTTATCCTTTAGAAGGGCGTAATTTTGGATTGCATTTCATCCAAAATGGATGACCCTAAGAGGATTTTTCCTTTGGACCACTATATAATTTGGTTGAGGCAAAAGCCAAGTCCTAACCAGTGTTAGCCTTGCCTTATGGTGCCAACTCGAAAGGAATTGTATGTAACACTCTTGTGAAAGAAATTTTGGATTGGTGTAGGGTATATTCCATTCCTAGTAAAGTTGGTAAAAGCTTTTAGTAGCTTTCTGAATGCTCACAAGGCATTGGTCCCCCAAAGCAACTAAAAACCTAATAGCTAGTGACTACCTGATCTACCTCCGAACATTACGACAATTTTCAGTGCAATGGTATGATGCCCCCAAGATTACTCACCATAAGGCTCCCTTAAGATGAGACAAAAATCCCCAGCTTAGCATAAGCTACTTGTAGCTTTCCGGGGAAAGGATGATTGGGTCATCCTTCTATTCTTGGAGGTCCCTATCTATCCTCTCTCGCAAACACAAAAAGTGTACACATCCATCTTAGGTGTGATGACATTTGAGTGAACAGAGATTCCAAGTGTGGGCTTATGTATCGCAATAAAGCTTGTCCATAGTTATAAAGTGCTTGATTTATTTGTCAATAATGTTATACCCATGAAACTTGGGCTTTTTTGTGAGCCTTGAACATAAACTATTTGTTGCATCAGTCCTTGACCACTTTGTTTATTGTATTTATTCTCTTGTCAAAGCAATCCTATCAAAATCTATCAAATTTCACCTTGAAAACACATTGTCACAAAAAATTGCATCTACACCTAATTGACGCACTTTTGAACCATAGTCATGTGCATTTGAACCATAGTTCCATGCTTTTGGTGCATAATTCCATGTTTTGGTGCACAATTCCACACTTTTGGTGCACAGTTCCATGCTCTTGGTGCACATTCCAACACTTTTGGTTGATAATCCCATGCATTTCAACCACAGTTTCGTGCTTTTGGTTTCTATCAAAAAAATTCATCCAGTCAGCCCAGATCATAGTGAACCTATGTTTTTGAGCGATTTAACCTCCCAGCCAATGTCCTACAACAGTGTCAAACCTATCCCCAACAACCATCAGACCATCCTCATCTCAATCCAAATCTAAATCATCCAATCCAAAACACAATCTAATCCCATTCTTGAACCCCATCTAATCCATCACTTGTGAAAATGGTCCTGATAATCAATAAGCCTAGGTTAAACCGCCCTCCATCTCCAATTCAACCAATATCCCTATCATACACAGATGATGCAGACATATAAGAAATTAAATGCCTATATGGATCTCATCCCCAAGCTATATCTTCAAACCAACATACATCACTATCATACCAACCTCCATCATACACATCTCCTAGTCCATTTGAAGCCCATATACTAAAACTTAAACATGACTATGAGAGCTTGGATCCTATATCTAAGGAGAAATTGAGAAATCTTGTCATTGGAGATCCTCCTAATAATATTGCATCAACAACACCATCTTACATGTCCATGCCAACTCCAAATCATCAAATCATGAATCCATACTTAGACACACAAACTTCTTATAATCAAACATTGGCTAGCACAAGTCACAATTTTATACCTCATTGTATATCTTATGACAAGGGACATCAAGGTCATCCATACCATCCTCTATCTATATATTCATCTCCATCCAATTTCCAAGAACACCTTTCCTATGCAATCCCTCCATCACCACAATACCAACAATTCCAACCTAACCCACCTACATATCAACACACTCCACAACAAAAATATCACATTCCACAACAACAATAATTCCAACCACAACCTCAACAAATTACACCTCAATCCCATGTGTCACCCCCATTATCATATCAACCTAACCCATCTACATATCAAGTCAATTCCACATCAACCTATCCCATTGATATCCAACATCATCCACCCCATGATCATCCAACTCCTTATTCTAACATTTCAACCCACCATCAAACCCATACACAAGGCTATCAAGTTCCCTTACAACAAGAACATGCAAATCTTCCTTTACACTAAAATCAAGTGTCATTAAGTCCTTATGATACCTTTGACAAGGGGAATACCACTCTAGCTAATGTATTCCATGGGTACCCTCCATCATCATCCACTCATATACCAATACAAGAGCCTACTAGTCCTATCTCCACACCACCATGTAGTTCCTATCAAACCCTTCATTACCTTTGTCCCCAATGTTCCTCCAATCTTCCATAAAAAGATTCTTTGGAGGTCACCCTACAACAATTGGTCCAAACACAATGACTTGAGCTACCCTTGATAAAACTATATAACCCTAATTCATCTAATCACATTATCCCTCCATCCAATCCAAATCCTATACATAAGCCTACAACACCATCCACCATTATTATCCATCCATTACATTTCCCATCCACCCATACACTTATGAAGGATGTGATCTAATGGCTATTAGCAAGGAATCAACCTTCTCCATATCACCAAACACCTATTCAAGAGCCTATCAAGTTTATTGAAGAGTCTTCCACCACGAGTCCAAATATAGACCCATTATACCTTCATGTTGTTGACCATCAAGAGCCTATAAACCCTATCCAAGAGTCTCCTACCTCCACTTCCATTCAAGAAAATCAAGAGCTATGTGAAGAGTATAATCTAAAGCATGTGGAAACATCAACCCTTTATCTAAATCATGATCAAAGCACCTCCATTCAACCCATCCATAACCTATATCTTTTCAATGATCAAGATATTATCTTTGATGGACCTATACATGAGCAAATTGATCCCATCCATAGCACACTTAATCCTATCTATGATCAAGATAACCATGATTATCCTCTAAGCCTACCTTATGCATTCTATGGTCAAGAGATTATCACCCTACCTATCCATAATCTCGCACCTATCCATGAGCAAGATATACACACTACACCTATACATTCTCCACCTAGCCCTATCCATGATCCAACAAAATCCACTTCCCTTGATGAGACACTTGATCCCCAAGAAATCATTGACAATCAAACAAGTCACTTGGATCCTATCCCTTCATCTCCTACTAAGCGTAATGTTAGTCAAGATCCAAACATCTTGGGTCATCTATTACTTGATCTTCCATTATCTCATGTTAATCCTCCACCATCTCCCATTGATCCCATTCCAAATCCATTATCCTATCCTCTTGGTCTTACCACCTTCATCCATGAATGTTCTTCCTTAGGAGAACAACCACCACTATCAACCACTTCACTATCCCCATCAAATAATGGACTCACATCTTGTTTCCAAAACAAACATCCCATTGCATATCATATGTTCCAAAACATGAACTATCAAGGCAAAGGTTTAGGCCTTCATGAACAAGTCATCTTAGAGCCCATCCATGTCACAATTCATCCACAAGCACATGGCCTTGGTTTTTCATCCCAATCAAAAAATCCAAAGATGTTGATACCACCTCCATGCCTCCACAAGATAATTCTTCCACTCCATATCGGTGCACCTTATCGCACCTCTCACTCATATGTCACCATCCCTCCTCTATCATCATACCATTTGCAAAGGCATGTGACCATAAATCTCCCTCCATCCACTCTTACCCCACTCCTTCCAACTCCTAATATCCCTCTATTCACTCTACCTCCACTTATCCCAACACCTAATATCCCTCTGATCCAACCTTCTTATCGATTTATCCACAAATCCACTTTTAATCCCTCCATCCCTAAATCCCCTTACATTCCTAATTATGGCCAACAAATGCACACATTAGCCACATACGAAGCTATCCCAAACCCCATGAGATTCAAAAATAAAAATTTGGATGCTACCATATATATAGCAAAATCTTTGCAAAAGCCTCAAAAATATCATGTCATAGGGCATCAATACACAAAATCAAATCCAAATCCATTTCAAAAGTTGCATACAACCACACACCTCAAAGCAAAAATGAAAATGGTGTGGGTCCCCAAGCAATATCCCAGGTCATCCATTACTTGATCTTCCATTATCTCATGTTGATCCTCCACCATCTCCCATTGATCCCATTCCAAATCCATTATCCTATCCTCTTGGTCTTACCACCTTCATCCATGAATGTTCTTCCTTAGGAGAACAACCACCACTATCGACCACTTCACTATCCCCATCAAATAATGGACTCGCATCTTGTTTCCAAAACAAACATCCCATTGCATATCATATGTTCCAAAACATGAACTATCAAGGCAAAGGTTTAGGCCTTCATGAACAAGGCATCTTAGGGCCCATCCATGTCACGATTCATCCACAAGTGCATGGCCTTGGTTTTTCATCCCAATCAAAAAAATCCAAAGATGTTGATACCACCTCCATGCCTGCACAAGATAATTCTTCCACTCCATATCCCGGTGCACCTTATCGCACCTCTCACTCATATGTCGCCATCCCTCCTCTATTGTCATACCATTTGCAAAGGCATGTGACCATAAATCTCTTTCCATCCACTCTTACCACACTCCTTCCAACTCCTAATATCCCTCCATCCACTCTACCTCCACTTATCCCAACACCTAATATCCCTCTGATCCAACCTTCTTATCGATTTATCCACAAATCCACTTTTAATCCCTCTATCCCTAAATCCCCTTACATTCCTAATAATGGCCAACAAATGCACACATCAGCCACATATGAAGCTATCCCAAACCTCATGAGATTCAAAAATAAAAATTTGGATGCTACCACATATATAGCAAAATCTCCGCAATAGCCTCAAGAATACCATGTCGTAGGGCATCAATACACAAAATCAAATCCAAATCCATTTCAAAAGCTGCATTCACCCACACACCTCAAAGTAAAAATGAAAATGGTGTGGGTCCCCAAGCAATAAACAGTTACTCCAAATCCATCTCAAAAGATGCATACACCCACACACATCAAAGAGAAAGTGAAAATGGTGGGGGTCCCCAAGCAACAAGCTATTACCCCAAATGAAGCATCCATATCTCAATCTATTCCTAAATTCCAAAATTCCCACTCCCCATTAAAAAATATTGCAAATCCTAAGTACATTTGGGTTCCTAAACTCCTAAATCGACGAGTTCCAAATTCCTTATCTCGATTCCCATTACTCCCCACTCTCCACCCAAGTCAAAGGCTTCCAAATCTATCATGTTGTGTGCAACCATTCCAGTCATGGTTCCCCACCATTCCATGACATTTCCACATACCTCCATCCCCTCATATTATATCCATTATCCTCCATATTTCTCCCATCATACCTCTATGGTCCATGTTTTTTCTCCATCATCCATTTATCCCTCCATCTCCACCCATCATCCACATCATAACCCACCATCCTTTCCATTTCCATCTTCCCACATCTACCAACAGTTGTACGCATAATGCTACCTATATAGTCCATGTGCAAACACACATTAAAGTTCTAACATACTACCTTGCTATTGGAAACAGATGCTTGAGTCCTCATCCTCCATCCCATCCAACAAAAGTCAAAATTCAAAAAAAAAATCAAAATAGTAAAGAGAAATCCCTTCATCCAATGGTGAAAACTTGGCAAATAGGTGCCTTGGATAAGACCATGATGAAAACCTAGCAAATAAATTGTAGAGTAACTCTACATTTTGTTTCAGTTTTGGTAATGTTATGATTAAAGTTACAATGGTTTATTTTATTTGTGTCTCTATGTTTCTATGCGCGGGTCGCACCAAGTGTCAAAGCCAAAACAATGGAACAAGCAACAAGTTTGTTGTGGAGTTCGCCATGTATTGGGTAACATCTTTTGATACATTTTGCTTCAAGCTTACGGAAGGCGCCATGTGTTACTAGTAGAAGTAGTTTCTTGCTATATGTTGGCAGGTGTTGTCATGTGTCCTTCTGAGTTTTATGCGGATGATGCCGCGTGTCCCTTTTTAGAATTTATATTGATATCGGCGTATATATGGTGGGTCACAATTCAAAGATAGTTTCAAGCTTGCGAAGCATACCACGTGGCGACAGTGGAGAAAGGGTTACTTTATTCATAATCTTCTTGTAGCAGAAACATTTTAATTCACAGTTGCAGTGGCACACGACAAGTGTCAGCTTCCGAAGATTCCTTCAAAAGTTTCATTAGTTTCAACTATGTCATGGATGATGCCACGTGTTAGCTTGTTTTCTATGGGTGTCGCCATCTATCCCAGTTTTACTCCCTGTGTGGGTAATGAGTTATGAATATAGTGGGTCCCATTGATATTATGTCTCAGTTTCTAAGTGAAGCAGGTTATGATAGTGTCACAACGAAAGGTGCCCAGGTATAAAGACACAGTTTTTAAATGCTTGGTGAGGTAAGACACGTATCATTTTGGAGATTGTGGAGTGCGACAAGTGGCTATTTCCTATGAATTTCTTTGAAGGCAAAAGAGTTTTTAAGTATATGTGGATGCTGCCATCTATCATAATTTCTTTTGAGCCTTAGGTGCATAGGTGTTACCATGTGTCTTATATAGATTAGTGTGCCATATAATATTATTCCAGCCAATGAGCATGCAAGAGGGATGGCCATTACAGATTCAGAAGAACATAACTGCCATGGACTTTCAGTAATCTTTAGTTCTATTTGGCCGTTGATGATTCGGGTTGTTGCATGCAATCTTTGGTTTAGTCCTTGATTATAAATATATGGAATTTATAATCGAAAGGGCACCTTTTTTACTTTTGGGAATAATTTTTCAATTAGAAATCTAATAGAGGATTTGGAGACTTTGCTGGGACCAGTTTATATCATTTTCCCTTTATTTTGTTGTTCTTGATAAGAAAGTCGATAAATCTATGCATGTTTATGTGCTTTTTATGTTGCTGGAAGTTTAATAAGAAGAACTCTACTCTATGCCTTGGTTGATATCATCTGTGTCTTTACAAAGTCATCTGATTGTAAGCCTTTGATAATATTCATTATATCTATTTATGTTGATCATGCAGTATCTGCTCATTAATATAATGGTATCTTGAGAATAGCTTCACTATGCTTGAATTGAAGGAGTACTTTTTACTTAGGCGCATCGCCGTAAATTAGATTTGCTTATTATATTTGTAATCTTGTTTATCTTTTTCCCTTTATCTCAAAATCTGTTTCAAATAGGAAGAGCCAGCTTCTTTAAAATCTAGAGGTTGTTTCAAGTAGCAAGTCTCACATTCTTGAAACTTCCAATGTTGGTGTTGGAACTTGCGTAATTTTATACATCAACAATTTTTGGCACGCCCGGTGGAACCTTTCTTGAAGTTCCTATCAAGATCGTATGAGCCAGAGAGTGACAATGAGCCAAAGCTTTGGACCTACCATAAGAGCTCAGTCTGCTGCTAATCTAGGCATTCTTTTACCACCATTAGTAACTACTCCAAGGAGAAGAGTGAATCAGGTTACAGTAACACAAAGAACAAATATGGGAGCACCTATACCTCCAAGGAACTATGCAAATTGGAACACTGGCAGTCCTCTCATTCCCCCAGTACCACCAACCACTTGGGATCCTATTCTAGCCAATGCTTTGAAGGCTCTACCTAAGTTCAGTGGAGAAGATTTCAAGACACCTGGGGAACATCTACAAGATGTATCTGATATGTGTGCAGTGCATGTTATTATTGAACAGAATGTGGCAATAAGATTGCTAGCATCTTCTTTCAAAGGAAAGGCTTTGGACTGGTATAGATCTCTCACTCCAAATATAATATTTACATGGGATCAGCTTGGTGATGCTTTCTTTGCAAGATTTGAAGAGAAAGGTGATAAATCTTCCTTGCTGCAACAATTAATCACTATCAAAAGGGCACCACAAGAAGCCATGACTGATTTTAACTCAAGATTTCAAAAGACATGGGATAGAATTCCTGCTATAGTAAGACCATTATCAGGTATGGCTATTGTGTTCTACCTCAAAGCTTTTAATTCTAATATATCAGTAATGATTCAGTCCCTAAGAGGTTAGACACTGCCAGAAGCATATGAGTTGGCTCTCAAGGCTGAAAATAACTTGATAGATGCTGGAAAATTGCCCCCAAGGCCTCCTATGCCCATGTTCCCAAAAACCTCCCTACCTTTACCACAAGAAGCTCCTAATCTTGTAGTTCCACCTGTGTCCATGTATTCATTCCCAATACCTCAACAACCTCTGCTCAACCATCTAAAATGAATGATGTCAAGAATATTTTAAGGACCTTTTCAAATGAGATAATTAACCTAAAGAGACAACAAAATCCCTATTCAAAGCCTCCTTATCAAGGTTTCCAAGGAAATAGACCCCCTTTTCAGCCAAATCAATATCAAGGCCCTCAAAGGCAAAATAATCCTCAGCCTTCAAATCAGTTGGTTTTAGTCCCTACACCTCTACAAACCATTCCTCATAATCCCAATAGAGAAATAGTTCCAGGATAAAATAACTTAGTAGAAGACACAAATGCCTGGTGCTTTCCCTGCAATAATGCCCATATGCCCAGAAACTGTCCCACAAGCAATTTATAGCAAAAGATAGTAGAACAAAGAAGGTTAGAAGGACAATTCTCGACATCTAGTACTCCACCATATCAGTCCCCTAGTGTCCAGAATGCAGTAATGGTCTATACAACAAGAAGAGGAAATAGCTCCTGAACATGCCTTATTTTTTATGGATTGAAGAGGAAGATTCAGTGTTCTTGAATGAGGCATCCACTTCAAAGAAACCATTGGTGCAATTGGACTATTATACCAGATCAAAGAGGAGAATGATGGAGCAACCTGAAGTCACAAATAATGAGATTATCAGAACTCCTCCATTTCAAAATCATCACAATCCAGTCTCTAGGTAAGAAGTGCCTCAACCAGTGTAGAATCAAGTAGCCTCAGGTCAGGTACTAGAAAAGATAAGGTACCCTTATCATCCAAAGACACAAGCATTAGAACCTGTGAACATGGTGGACCAGCTGAAAAGAACTCCAGTACACGTATCAATCTGGGATATGTTGGCTATTCCCAAGTAGAAGACATTGTTACAAGAAGCTCTGCAAGGTCAAGAGGCCTTTAAATACACTAATGCTAAAGAAGGAGCTACTGATAAAGGGAAAATCCAACATAAAGATACTATACCTCTACAAACAATAGCTCTATTGAATAATGCATCTGAGGTAGGTAAATCTAAACCAGATCTATTTTATCTGACTTTAATAATTGGAAAAAAATTGCTGCATAATGCAATGATAGATTCTGGAGCCAGTACTACAATAATGCCAAAGCAGATAGCAGATGCTTTAAAAATAAAGTATGAGCCTGGTGCACGTGCACCTAACCCACAGTGGCCTCCATGAGGCATTAACTGTTTAAAGTTCATTTTACTATTTTTAAGAAGGTCCTAAGTTGACCATTCATTGTAATAAGGTATGTTTGACCAATGCATGCTATTTTTAGTTGTATTTAGTTTTATGTTGTAAGTCCCATAGGACACTTGTCGTGCTGTAATCTTGAAGGTTGTTAGGCGATTGGAGGTTGTTAGATCTCCCAACCACTTGGAGATAATTCTGTACTACTAAGGGTAAGTAGATAAATACCCTAGGTCAGAACGATTGTGAAGGGATGATCATATTGTGGACAATTTGGGTTGTGCTATGTATGTATTCGCATTTCTGAAAGCATAATTAACGAATCATGTTTGTATATCTGTGTAATCGATCTGATTTGGGTTTCCTCCTGTGCAATTCATTTTTTTTGTTTTGGGATCAAGATGGATTCCTCAATCCATTCCACTGGTTGATTCTTCGAATCGGTGGAATGGTTGTATAGTCATTTTGGTTTTCTATTTGTTCATGTTCATGCTTGTAGGATCAGGAACGGAATGCTATGATAGATCCTAGCATCGTCATGTGCTAGGTTGAAAGAGTTTGAAATCTGTGTGGTTGATTAAGAATCGTATCTGAGAAGTTTAGGGTTTTACAGAAATTCAAACAACAAAAATTTGAGTAGTTTTCCTGAAGATGCATTTTGTGTATATACCGCAATTGTATGTCAGATATACATTCTATGTGTATATCGCTATTGTATGTTGAGGTTTGTATGTCACATAACACATCAGGTTCATTGAGGCGTTGTTTGTCAAGATTGTAAACATACATTGCGAATATACATTTTGTCCGTATATTGCTAATGTATTTCAGATGCATTTCTGGTGTATCCCATAGTTGCATGTTTGTGAGTATCTCGCAGTTGGTTGTTGTTGTTGTATGTGGTGGATGTACATTGTGAATGTACAAGGCAATCAACATACAAGGGAGAGAGAAAGCTGATCGGGTACATACAAGGTGGTCAACGTCGGTCAAGGGTTTGTATGCAAGTGGAAAAATGCATCTTTAGGTTTGCATATTGTAGTTGTATGTTGGAACATACAATAGGTTGGATACAACAAATTCAGTGGTCAAATGTATGTTAGGTGGAGAAAACAATGATTGTATGTTATATGTTGCATATCGCGAATGTATATTGGAATATACAATGCGTTTATGCAAGCGGCGACTGGTAGGGATGGTGGAAGTAACTGGCGACCGTAAGTCACGCATTGTATGTATGTTTGTTTAGCATAAAGGAAAAGGTGGTAGATGCAATTGGATTGTGGGCGTAGCAGGTAAAGGTTTGTATATACAAGAAGGAATGTATCTCACGATAGATACAAGTTCTACAGTGGTCGAAATAAGGTATTTTGGGTCAGCCGATGGTATTATGTGTTGCCAATAGGCAAGGAAAGAGAAAAATATAAACAAGGGGAATGTATGCATGTTAAATAATGCATAGACATACATTTGTAAATGTATGTTAGGGTTTTTCGTGGATGCTTTGCATCATAGTGGTATCAGAGCTTAGCAAGGTTTGGGTTGTTGTGTGTTGATTATGTCACTGAGAAGGCAGAAGTAGAAGGATTGAGAGGTTGACGAGATGCCTCTGAAAGGTAATGGTACTGCCAGAGAGTTGTAGGAGATGAAGGAAAAACATGCCAGAGAGATGAGGAAGATGAAAGAGCTTGCTGAAGCACTTCAAGCTAGGCTTGCAACCTTGGAAATGATAAAAAAGAGGGAAGTGGAAGACAGTGAATTAGAAAAAGAAGATGATGCTGAAGAATTTGAAGAGGTAGATGAAGATCTAAATGCTAAAGATTAGAGATTTGCAAAACTATTAAGGGCAATCAAGAATGACAAACCTAAGGTAAAGATTGATGTTCCAAAGTACACTGAAAGTTTGAATGAGGATGAGTTACTTGATTGGATTGCTGCATTAGATAATCATTTTGAATGTGAGGAAGTTCCCGAGGAGCAGAAGGTAAAGATTGCAAAGACCAAATTGACAGGTCATGCTTTGGTATGGTGGGACTATGTACAATCAGAGAGAAGAAAGCAAGGTAAGTCAAAGATTTCTTCATGGGACAATATGGTAGCAAGGATCAAAGGTAAATTTTTACCCCAGGATTATGAAATTCAAATGTTTAAGAAGCTTCAATTTTTAAGACAAAAAGAAATGGATGTGAAGGCATATACTGAGGAATTTTACAAGTTAAGTATGCAGTCTGGCCATTATGAGAATGACGTTGAAAAAGTTGCTAGATATTTGGCTGGTTTGAGATTGAAATTACAAGATGAATTAGTTTTGGCTAACCCTAGGAGTGTGGAAGAATGTTATCAAATGGCAATCGGGATTGAGGAGAAGATGAAAAGGAGATAGGACAAGTCCATGAGAGGAAGAGGCAGCAATACCAGAGGAAGAGGATCAACTCCTACAACAAGGCAAGCCAATGAGAATCAAGAAGAGGGTGGTAAAGGACAAGAATAGTTTGACTTCAGGGGTGGATGGAAAGGAACAAGAGGTAGATTTGGAGGTGGTAGAAGTTCTAATGTTTTTACTAGGAGATGTTATCATTGTAATGAAATTGGTCACCCATTTTTCAAATGTCCAGAAAAAACAACAAGTCCAATGGGGGAAAGAAGGACAACTTTGGTCCAAGAATTTGATTTTCAAAGTGTGACAAGTGCAAACACTTCTCAAAGTGTGAATGCTCCTGATGGTAATGGGTATCCTGAGAAAGGAGAAGCATTGATGTTAAAGAGAACAATCTTGAAGACATCCAAGGACATGTTACAAAGGAGAGCACTTTTTAGGACCACATACAAAAGTAAAGGTAAAATATGCAAGGTAGTAATAGATTTTGGTTCAACAGATAATATGGTATCTCAGGAAATGGTGGATAAACTGAAATTGGAAAGGATTCCAAATCACAATCCTTACAAAGCATCTTGGGTAAGTGATAGTCAATCACTTTTGGTATATGAACAGTTATATGTTGATTTTCAGATTGGAGAATATCAAGATAGGGTTTTGTGTGATATTTTGCCCATGGAATGCTGTCACCTACGTTTAGGTAGGCCATGGCAATTTGATAAGAGAGCATTGTATGATGGGTATGCTAACACCTACACCATCAAGAAGGATGGGAGAACTTTTCTGATGACACCATTGCAGGAGGATCCTGAAGCATAGAAGATAGCTCAAATTATTTTGGTAGGTAAGAAGGAGTTTGTGAAGATGGCTATAGTAGAGTCACAAGAAGTTGAGGATATCTCAAGGAGAGGAGATCACAGTTTGAAGACAATTTTAGTTTTGACAGACAGGGATCAGGTAGATCAGCAGAAGGTTAAGAAACAGGTTTGTACATAGCCACAAGCTGATTGGAAAAATAAGGATGCAATCATAGTAGGGACTATTGTTTGTCCTCTAAGAATTGAAAGACAAACAGATTCTACCATAACAGTAGTACAAGAAGCATTACCCAAGGTTTATAATGCAGGTGTTCAGACAGAGCTGACAGTCAGAAAGAATGGTATGAGTAGAGCCTATAGTGCTAGGCATGAATCTTTGATCCCATGGTAGCAGGTTGCAACACAGAGATCATGGGGTGGACATGAGATAGTAGAAGATAAAGGTGGATTCAGTCAAAGACTTAACTCATAGGACATGAGTTCTTTTCAAGGTGGGGAGTATGGTGCAGGTGCACCTAACCCACAGTGTCCTCCATGAGGCATTAACTATTTAAAGTTCATTTTACTATTTTCAAGAAGGTCCTAAGTTGACCATTCATTTTAATAAGGTCTGTTTGACCAATGCATGCCATTTTTAGTTGTATTTAGGTTTATGTTGTAAGGTCCATGGGACACTTGTCGCGCTATAATCTCGAAGGTTGTTAGGCAGTTGGAAGTTGTTAGATCTCCCAGCCACTTGGAGACAATTCTATACTACTGAGGGTAAGTAGATAAATACCCTAGGTCAGAATGATTGTGAAGGGATGATCATATTGTGGACAATTTGGGTTGTGCTATGTATGTATTCGCATTTCTGAAAGCATAATTAACAAATCTTGTTTGTATATCTGTGTAATTGATCTGATTTGGGTTTCCTCCTGTGCAATTCATTTTTTTTGTTTTGGGATCGAGATGGATTCCTCAATCCATTCCACTGGTTGATTCTTCGAATCGGTGGAATGGTTGTATAGTCATTTTGGTTTTCTGTTTGTTCATGTTCATGCTTGCAGGATCAGGAATGGAGTGCTATGACAGATCCTAGCGCTGTCATGTGCTAGGTTGAAAGAGTTTGAAATCTGTGGTTGATTGAGAATCATATCTAAGAAGTTTAGGGTTTTGCAAAAATTCAAACAGCAAAAATTTGAGTAGTTTTCCTGAAGATGTATTTTGTGTATATACTGCAATTATATGTCGGATATACATTCTGTGTGTATATCACTATTGTCTGTTGAGGTTTGTATGTTGCAGAACACATTGGGTTCATTGAGGCATTGTATGTCAAGATTGTAAACATACATTGCGAATATACATTTTGTGCATATATTGCTAATGTATTTCGGATGCATTTTCAGTGTATCCCGCAGTTGCATGCTTGTGAGTATCTCACAGTTGGTTTTCACTATTGTATGTGGCGGATGTACATTGTGAATGTACAAGGCAATCGACATACAAGGGAGAGAGAAAGCTGATCGGGTATATACAAGGTGGTCAACGTCAGTCAAGGGTTTGTATGCAAGTGGAGAAATGCATCTTTAGGTTTGCATATTGTAGTTGTATGTTGGAACATATAATAGGTTGGATACAATAAAGTCAATGGTCAAATGTATGTTAGGTGGAGCAAACAATGATTGTATGTTATATGTTGCATATCGCAAATGTATATTGGAATATACAACGCGTATATGCAAGCGGCGACCGGCAGGGACGGTGGAAGTAACCGGCGATCATAAGTCATGCATTGTATGTATGTTTGTTTCACGTAAAGGAAAAGATGGTAGATGCAATTGGATCATGGGCGCAATAGGTAAAGGTTTGTATATACAAGAAGGAATGTATCTCGCAATAGATACAAGTGCTACAGTGCTCGAAATAAGGTATTTTGGGTCGACGGATGGTATTATGTGTTGCCAATAGGCAAGGAAAGAGAAAAATATAAACAAGGGGAATGTATGCATGTTAAATAATGCATAGACATACATTTGTAAATGTATGTTAGGGTTTTTCATGGATGCTCTGCATCAGAACCACTTACCAGAGGGGTCATGTAGTTGGATGGGAAGTCTGCTCAAACTATAGGAAAAATCAAACAACTTCTGTTACAACTATATACTTGTCCCAATATAACTGTCAATCAAGATGTGGTAGTCATAGATATTCCCCCTATATTTGGTTTATGCTTGTCTAGAGATTTCATAGCCAAAATAGGAGGTTACATGTCACTTGATTGGTCACACCTAATCTTAAGAACCAAGTATGGGACAAAGATGAAAGTATTGTCTGAGCCATTATCCAAAGACCATATTACTAATGAACCAACCCCAAAAGTAGAAGCATCCCATGCCATGATGAATAAGGAAGAGAGAGTCTTTGTTGAAGAATTGGGTGACTGGACTGAACATGACCAACAAGAAGAAGAGAACAGTCAGTTGTTGACCATGATGCAGAGTGATCCTTATGGAAACTATGACTCTACTGGTCTAGGCACTTATGTTATTTTTGAAGAAGACCAAGAAATCTTGAATATTATAAGGAAATAAGTATTAGAAAGTGGAGAATCTAAAGGAAACTCAGAAATCTAGACCTTAAATTTTGATGGGGCTAGGAGCAAGAATGGTGTTGGAGCAGGTATTTGCCTTACTGCCCCAAATGGTGAGAAAATTCTAAGAGCCATTTGCTTGTACCAATAATGACGCTGAATATGAATCTTTGGTGCATGGACTCATGTTGGCCAAGAAAAAAGGAATTAAGAATTTGATAGTGAGAGGAGACTCAGAACTAGTGGAAAAACAAATAAGAGAGAAAGCAATAGCCAAAAATGTAAGAATGAGGTCCTATCGACATAGGATTTGGGACCTGATAGATGGCTTTAATGCTTTCAATATTGAGGTAGTGCCCAGAGCTTGAAATTTAGAAGCAGATAGAATGGCACAAATTGGTTCACAATTTGACCCAGCAAGTGATCTATTAGATAACAATGAGTTAGTTAAGGTTATAGTAAGACCAACAATTCTAGATAATGATCAAAATTGGCAAGTTTTTGATAGTGATCTTCAAGTACTTTCATTTTTATAGCAATTAGGGGATTTTGTTGACCAGTTACACCCCAAAATTGAGGAATCATATGGTGATCAAATTATCTAGCTAAGGTCAAATAAACTCCCTAAAGGACTGATTACTCTAGAAAATTTGTTTGACCTAGAAGATGCAAGCCTAGAGAAGAGGAGGTTTAAGGCAAATAAGGAGTACTATGTTGAAATTCAAATTAGTGAAAGAAGAAAGTTAAAAATAGGTAATGCTACAACCCAAGAGGAAAAAGAAAGGTTGACTGCTTTATGTGACAAATATGATAGGGTGACTTCTTGGACCTATGAAGACCTCCATGGTTATAACAGAGATATCATCTAGCACACCATAGAGCTTACTGAAGCATCCAAACCAGTCTGACAGAAGCAAAGGCCAGTGCATCCTAGAATTGAACCCCTAATGGTGGATGAGCTGCAAAAGCTCTTAGAATCAAAGACTATTTTCCCAATTAAGCATTCAACCTGGGTGTCAAACCTAGTGCCCGTAAGAAAGAAGAATGGTGACATAAGACTGTGTAGATTTCAGGGATCTGAATAAAGCATCTTTGAAAGATCATTATCCCCTGCCTTCTATGGAACAAATTTTACAGACTCTGGCTGGGTCAGAAAGGTTTTCCTTGCTTGATGGTTTCTCAGGATACAATCAGATTTGGTTAGCAGATGAAGATCAGCATAAGATAGTGTTCACCACAAAGTGGGGAACATTTGCATATGCTAAGATGCCCTTTGGCCTTCCGAATGCTGGAGCTACTTTTTAGCATGCAATGTATATAAAATTTGGGGAGCTTATAAATAAGATCATTTTGATCTATCTAGATGACTTGACTATTTTTTCTAAGAATGCCAGAGATCATTTTGACCACTTAGAGGTTGTCTTCAAGAAATGTCAAGAGTTCGGGATCTCTCTAAATCCCAAGAAATGTATCTTTGTTGTGCCTCAGGGAAAACTTCTATGATATGTAGTGTCAAAGAAAGGGGTTTCCATTGATCTAAAGAGGGTCATAGCTATAATGAATCTATCTTTGCCAGTTAACAAGAAAGCAGTTCAATCCTTTTTAGGGAAAATTAACTTTGTCAGATGATTTATATCTGATTTTACAGGTCTAATTAGACCAATGACATTATTGCTTAAAAAGATCTGGTTTTCAAATGGACAACAAAAGGAAGACAAGCTTTTGAAGAGGTCAAGAGAGCCATTTCAACAGCCCTAGTACTCAAAAACCCAGATTTCTCTAAACCTTTTATAATGTATGTGTATGGGGGAGAATTTAGTATTGCTGCTGTTCTAACTCAGAAAGATGATCAAGAGGAAGGAGAGAACCCAATAGCTTTCTTATCCAAGACTCTCAGGGAGTATGAGTCAAGATATAATTTCATGGAGAAACAAGCATACGCCATGGTAAAAGCCCTTAAAAAATTCAGACATTTGGTAACATGAAATAAAATTATGATATTAGTGGCTCACCCCAGTGTAAGAGAATATATTATGGAGAGTGAGATCACTAAGAAAAGAGCCAATTGGATAACAAAGATTTTAGAATATGATGTAGAAGTAAGACCCACCAAGTTGGTCAGAGGCAAAGGACTGTGCCAATACATGACCCAAGACATAGAAAGATCAGTGTCTGAAGAAATAGAAAATGAAAACATGTTGAAACTCTAAGAGGTTGACCAAGATTCTTGGGTTAGAGGCAGGATACAGTTTATGAAGTATGGGGTGTTCCCAAATGAACTCTCCCATGATAAGAAAAGGTACTATAGGCAACAAGGTATCTATTTTGTACTAATTGATCAGATCTTATTTAGAAGGAATACTGATGGTATACTCTTAAGATGTATAGAGAAAGATGAAGCTCAAAGGATATTACATGAATTGCATCATGGAGCCTCAGGTGGACATTTTTTAGCAAGGACTTGTGCAATCAAAGTGACATAAGCTGGATAGTTCTGGCCCACTCTATTTATAGATTGCCATCAGATGGTTAAGGAATGCCAGGCTTGCCAGTTTTATATTGGCAAGAGGAGAAATGCAACAATGCCTTTAAGTCCCATAGTTGTGGATGAACCCTTTTCTCAATGGGGTTTGGATTTTATTGGCATGATCAATCCAGAATCAAATATGGGACACAAATGGATTCTCACAGCAATAGATTACTTTACCAAGTGGAGTGAAGCAGTTCCACTCAAAGAGGCAACAAAAAAGGTCATAGATTTTTTAAAAGGCATAACTTCTCGGTTTGGTCCTCCTCATACCATCATATCAAATAATGCTAAAGCATTTTTGGTAACTAAATTATCTGAGTTTGATTTAAGAAATGGAATATATTTGAAGACTTCTTCAAATTACTACCCACAAGGTAATGGTCTAGCAAAGTCCACTAACAAGAACCTTATCAGACTCATAAAAAGGATAGGGACTAATTATTAGAGAGAGTGGCATAAGTTACTTAATACAACACTATGGGCTGACAGGATCACACCAAAGGAAGTAACTAAAATGTCTCCCTATGAGTTGTTTTATGGTAAACCTACAGTAATGCCACTAAGTTTAGAGATTCCTGCTTTACAACTGTTAAAGCAAATAGAAATTAAGGAAAATAGCCCAATGCAAGTCAGACTTGCTGAGCTGTTGGAAGTCAAAGAAAAGAGAGAAAAGGCACATGAATCAGTAATGAAACATTAGAAAATGGTTAAGAATTGGTTTGACAAGAAGACTTCTAATCCCATTTTTGAAGTTGGCTCTTTGCTATTGAAGTGGGATGAAAGAGCTGCCAAGCCGGGTCGACACAACAAATTTGAATCATTATGGATAGGCCCTTATAAAGTTCATTCTTGCAAGCAACAAAATTCATTTGAGTTGGAAACCATGAATGGAGAACCTGAAGAGATTCTAGTAAATGGGATCTTTCTGAAACATTTCACCTAAGCAAGGGCTCATCATGTATCATAATTAGTTAGTTATTTTTGTTTCCTGTTCTCGCTTTCTATTTTCCTGCTTTCTTTTCCTGCTTTCCCTTTCAAATAAGTGTTCAGTGAACATGTGTTAGCAATGCAAAGCCCCTTCTCTTTTAATCCCTTGCATTATTAAGGTTGTTCAACAATCCCCAAAATTCTAGGGAAGCACACACTTTTTCAAAAAGATAGCCACTCTCATAACATATCTAACACTCCGTCCAACGTGGATTTCATAAAGATACATTAACTGTCTCTTGGAATTAATGCCATTAATGTGATAGAATGTGTCATTTATTGTTTCTCTAAGGCCCAATAAGTGAGGTATTAAGTCCTTGAAAGTGTCATTTGCTTCTATCTTCCTGCCCTAAATCACTGTCGCATCTGAGCTCTGTTCCTCACAAGTGCTTTTCAGCTAAGTATAACTCCGCTAAATAGTTTTGCTCTTTTTTTTGTGTCAAAACTTTCTTAAATCTCTCACAAAGATATAGATATGTCTGAGACACAGTCACCATGAGAGGGACTTGGAAGTTTTGAGTCGACTGATAAATTGATGAACAACAAGTCATATGCTTCGGCACCTGCACAACCAAGAAAGTCTTATCCAAGAACAAAGGTTCCTGAAGTAGGATTGTCTATTGACCCAGATTAGGTAAAAGACTATAGATGACATATATGATACACCTCTTCAAAAGAACACCAAGAATCTTCGAGAGGGAGCACATTAGAGGTACCTCATCTGAGCGAACAAGGGGCAGTATGAAACTTTTGGTATGAGAATATGGACTTCTCAATTGGTGTAGTTCCTGGTTCCAAATGTACACCCTTGTCCCAAGCTAATTGAATTGTGTGCAGAGCTATTTCATGCACCATCAAACACTATTCAATAGGGTCCTTTCATAGTTCATATTATGCCTAAGACCATAAGGGACATGCTAGCCCTACAATATGATAGAATGGCAACAATTCCAACTATTGCCAAGATGCAAGGCACATGGGCAAATTTACGTAACACACTAAAATTTTTGAATGCAGAGATGCATCTGGGTGAATATAATACTCAGATGCCTACACTACCCACTAGTTGTGCATAATTTAACCTTGATGTTTAGGATGCCCTTTCAATGATAGCTTTCATTTTTGGAACGAAGGAGGACAACACGGTTCATGATTGGCAATTGGCAATCATTTTCAGAATGAAAACTGTGGATAAATCTCAAGAGTATCGGCTAGATTTTTTAGAGCAAATCATTGCAGCCATGATCAACCAGCTTGTTAACTTCAAAACAAAGTAAGCATTCAAGTATTCCACATTCCTGTTCCATCTTATGTTGTATCAAAATTTTGGTCTTTTTATACAACATATGCCTTTAAATATGTATGACTCAGATTCAGATCATAGTAGAACTATTCCTATGTCCACATGGACACATGTGTTATCTGATACCTCAAACCCCTATGAGTTTTGGGAGTTTTTGTCGCCCCCGCTTTTGGCTAGTTAAGTCCCAAGCATGTGGAACATAGGATGACATAGAGTATAAGGGGTTTTATAACCAACTGCCCAATTCCCTGTGACTACTTCTTTGGAGCCCATACTACCATGATCAGAGTCCAAGGTTTCACCAGAGAGCCTATGCTATTGCCTAATGTATTGACCCCTAGGGTCATATTCTTAGGGGTTACCCATCAAGTATCTATTGTAGATAATGATTTCAGCCACAAGAAAAGAAAGAAAAAGATGTATGATGTTCCATTGGCCAGGGGAGACATGACAATTGAAGTTAGAGGAGCAGAGAGCCTCTTATTAAGAAAGTTAGTTGCCCTTAGTTTTCTTATTATAGAAGATAAATGGAAATATGACCCAGAGAGTTTCCTAGCTTCCTGGATAATAAATAATAAGGTTTGTACCAAGATGGTACATGAAGGACACCCATTCTAGGAAGATAGGAGGTCTCCAAAAGAAGATAGCCCAGATCTCTATGTAGAATTAACAAATTTGCTCTATCAGGGGCCTAGGCCATGGGAAACCTTCTATGTCAAAGAGAAAGAGTATGACCCTAAGATGAAGATGACCGCGGGTCTAAGGAAATCATTAAAAGCAAAAGAATGGAGAATAGAAAAGATTGAAGCCTATTGGAAATATAGGGAAGAGATCTCTGAGATTGTTAGAAATGAAAGCAACACTACTTCAATGGAAATCTGATTCAAGATAAATTTCAGCAATCTTTAACTATGTGTTATTAATGGAGATTATAACAAAACATAAACCCACAATACAAAATATACCAGAAGCAGAATGAAACACATAACACAAGTGTTTAACGTGGAGAAAACCCTTTCAGGTAAAAAAAAAACTCCACCAAGAAAAGAGGCCAAGTTGTATTATCTTCACAAAAGGAGATTACAAATACATTCACTTCCTCTGTCCTTCAACCTTCACTCCGACAGAACATGGGTACCTGTAAACTGTTATATTCATCTCATGTACTATGCTATGGTTTATATAGAATTTACACAACATCAAGACATTAAATGACTTCTTACAGGCCCATAATGCTTGTCAAGAGTCAAAAATACAACCTTGGGTATCCATGGCCAAGAATAGGCTCTTACGGGGTCATAAATGCTGTCATACATGCATCCTACACTTGGGAAAAAGTGCCCATGCAAGATTGAATGCCTTGGGGCAAAAAATAGGCACTTACAACATCTTATGACGCGTCATATGCTATTATTAGTTTCATAGATTCTTATGACAACTTACAATTGTCATAGAATCTCTTACACCTTCTTACAACATCTATGACATGCGTCATAACACTAAAAATAGAATATTCCTCTACATGTGCACCCCGCTTTGACCAAGTACCATTTACCATAGTAAATGACATCCCATAACTACCGCCGGTAACTCCGAGACTTACTGTGCAGTAACTCAACCAAATTGCCTCCTTAGAGACATGAGTTGTAGCCATATACTCTGCTTCTGTGGTGGGCAAAGAAACTGTGGGCTGCCTCTTACTCATCCAACTCACTGCACCTCCAAATAGAGTAAACACATAGCCACTAGTGGACCTTCAACTATCCAAGTCACCTGCCCAATCTGCATCAACAAAACCCTTTATGTTATAAAGATTTATCAGCACTATCAGTACTAGAATAAACCAAACAATGATCAGGAGTACCTGCAAGATATTTAAACACCATCTTTGCATAGTTCCAATGTTGTCTACCAGGGTTAGACATAAATTTGCTCAAAACTCCCACTGCTTGGGCAATATCTAGTCTAGTGCAAACCATTGCATACATCAAACTCCCTATAGCACTAGCATATGGCACATTAGATATATCCTCAAGATCATCCTCAGTCTTTGGACACATATCTAATGAAAGCTTAGTACGGTAAAGGAGCTCTAACTGGATTATAGTCCTGCAAACTAAACCTCTGCAAAATAGTATTCACATACTTAATTTGTGACAACCAAAGCTTTCTGTTAAATCTGTCCCTCTTGATCTCCATTCCCAAAATATACCTTGCAGCACCAAGATCCTTCATCTCAAATGCACCTGAAAGTTGGGCTTTAAGCTCACTGACCATACCCTTAGTATTGGTAAAAAACATGTCATCAACACAATGAATTAAACATAATGATCCTATTTCAAACCATAGAGAGACCTCTTTAACCTGCAAACACAATGTTCTTTCCTTTTACCTCAAAACCTGTAGGTTGTTGCATATAAATTTCTTCTTCAAGATCTTAATGCAAGAATGCAGTCTTAACATGCATTTGCTCAATCTCCCAATCATAAGCTGCAGCAATGGATAAGAGAAATCTAATAGAAGTCAATTTAGCAATAGGAGAGAATATCTCACCAAAATCAACTCCCTCTCTCTGGGAGTAGCCCTTGGCTACCAGTCTAGCCTTGTACTTCTCCAATGACCCGTCTGCTCCAAATTTCTTTTTGAAGACCCACTTACATCCTATGGCCTTTCTTCCTTTGGGAAAATGAACAAGATCCCAGGTGTTATTAGAGTCTAAAGCCATCATCTCCTCCTGCATGGTTAGCTGCCAAGACTCACTATCATCTACAGAAATAGCTTCCCTGTAGGATCTAGGTTCATTGTTAGTACTCAATAAAGAATATACACAATGGAAATCTGGTGGGCTATACTTATCAACTGGATTTCATTGTCTTGTGGATCTCCTCAAGGGTGGAGTAGGAGACTCTACTTGTTCTTTTGCATGATCATCTGTACCAACTTCTTCTGTCACAACAGATTCATCTTCATCAGAACTACTAAAATCTTCTTCTTCTTCTTCTTCACCCCCTAATCCATCATTTTGGTCTTCTTGAGGTGCATCTTTCTACTCTAAATCATAGTGCACCTTCTTTACCTTTTCATCTTTTTCTTTTGGATGCTCAGGTTCAAAAATAGCTCTAAGTTCCTTGAAAATAACATCTCTAGAAAAGATAATCTTGCAAGTTAGTGGATTCCAAAGCTTATAACCTTTCACATTATCACCATATCCAATGAATGTACACTTTTCAGCCTTTGGACCCAACTTAGATCACTTTTCCTTAGGCACATGAACAAAAGCCTCACAACCAAAAACTCTTAAATGTGAAACAAAAGGTTTCTTTCCTGTCCACACTTCATAAGGTGTCGAATCAAGAGCCTTACAAGGAGATCTATTTATCAAGTAGCAAGCAGTACACACAGCCTCTACCCAAAAGCATTTTATCCAACTGTGCATCACTAAGCATACTTCTGGCCCTTTCCATAATTGTTCGGTTCATTCTTTTTGCAACACCATTCTATTGTGGTGTATATGAAGTTGTCTTTTATCTGATTATACCTGCATGCTTGCAAAACTCATCAAATTTTCCTTAGAGTAATATTCCCCTCCATTGTTAGATCTTAATATTTTTATCTTTAAACCTGATTGGTTCTCTACTAAGACTTTGAATTCCTTAAACTTAGTGAAAACTTTAGATTTATGCATCATAAAATAAATCCATGTAAATCTGGATACATCATCAATGAAGGTGACAAAATAATGAGATTTTCTGATAGATTCATTATCCATAGGTCCAAACACATTCGTATGAATAATTTCTAACTTCGCTTTTCCTCTATTGCTTCCTGAAGGAAATGATTTGCTGTTTTGTTTACCAAACACATAATGCTCACAGAAATCAAAGTGCTCATCAGAATAAGATAAATCGTCCAACAAATTTTTATTCTTAATAGTTTTTAATACATTATTACTTGTGTGGCCCAATCTACAGTGCCACAACATACATGTGTTTTCAGTAGTGGCCTCAAATACATAGGAGGCATTACAAACTGTAGTGGCTTCAAGCTTAAACAAGTTCTCGAATCTCTTCCCTTTCGCTACCACCAAGTTCCCTCTCACCAATCTACAACCATGTTTGTCAAATGTCACATGCATTCCCAAATCATTCAGCTTCAAAACTGAAATTAGATTTCTAGCTAATCCAGGAACATGCAAAACACTAGGGATGGTTTTAATCCTCCCATCACTGAAACACAACAATACCTTTCCTTTCCCGACAATTAGATATGTAGAGTTGTCACCAAGGTAGATATTACCTCCATCATATTCTTCATATGAGAAGAACCATTCCTTATGTGGGGTCATATGAAATGAGCACCCTTAGTCAATCAACCAGTGATCATTAGAAACAAGATTACATGCAGAAAGTAAAACCTCTTCACTTGAATTCAAGGACTTATCCGAAGCACTCTCCCACTGTTTCTTGGGATTTCTGCACTCTTTCTTCACATGTCCCCTTTTACCGCAGTTCCAACACTTAACTCTGTTCTTTTTACCAAGAGTCTTAGACTAGCCCTTGGACTTGTCCTTAGCCCCTTTCTGATCTCCTTTAGGTCCTCTTTCCTTAGACCTTCCCCTGACACTGAGAGCATCCCTTGAACTATCTGAACTTTTCTTCCTCAATTCCTCTGATAGTAGCACTAAAACAAGAGCATCCAACTTCGGATCCATGAGGTTAGCAGTGATAGCAAGGATAACATTCTCCCAAGACTCGGGTAAAGAACAAAGAAGTAAGATACATTTATCTTCCTCACTAACCTCAACATCTACTGAATCAAGTTGACTCACTAACAAATTAAAAGAATTTAAATGCTCTGCAACTAATTCACCTTCTCGTATTTTCATGGAAAATAATTTTCTTTTTAAATAAAATTTATTTACCATACTCTTGGCTTCATAGATCTCACCCAACCATTTCCACAACTTATATGCAGTCTCTTCCTTTGCGACATTCAATAGGATAGAGTCTGAAAGACATAACCGGATGGTTCCCCGTGCCTTCTTATCCAGTCTATCCCACTCATCTTGAGAGACATTGTCAGGTTTCTTCTCTTTTTGAACAGCCAACCATTGGTTTCTTTCTTCCAACAAATCTTCCATTTTCAGCTTCCACAACTCATAC
Source organism: Cunninghamia lanceolata (assembly GCA_027924645.1). Classification (NCBI taxonomy): domain Eukaryota; kingdom Viridiplantae; phylum Streptophyta; class Pinopsida; order Cupressales; family Cupressaceae; genus Cunninghamia; species Cunninghamia lanceolata. Next base: position 10,092,585 of record BSBN01000241.1, on the reverse strand, counting down.
CATTCCATTGAACTTCTAAATGTCCATTCAAGAGGTTGATGCAACAGTGGATGTAGCCATAATAACAACACAAGATCTGCAAAACAAATGTAACCAAATCTCCCACTGCAGCTACAGCTTCCACACTACCACCCAAGAGTCAAAGCTCACTAAGCTCTGATACCAAATGTTAGAAATGAAAGCAACACTACTTCAATGGAAATCTGATTCGAGATAAATTTTAGCAATTTCTGTGTGTTATTAATGGAGATTATAACAAAACATAAACCCACAATACAAAATATACCAGAAGCAGAATGAATCACATAACACAAGTGTTTAACGTGGAGAAAACCCTTTCGGGTAAAAAAAAACTCCACCAAGAAAAGAGGCCAAGTTGTATTATCTTCACAAAAGGAGATTACAAATACATTCACTTCCTCTGTCCTTCAACCTTCACTCCGGCAGAACCTGGGTACCTATAAACTATTATATTCATCTCATGTACTATGCTATGGTTTATATAGAATTTACACAACCTCAAGACATTAAATGACTTCTTACAAGCCCATAACACTTGTCAAGAGTCAACAATACAACCTTGGGCGTGCATGGCCAATAATAGGCTCTTATGTTGCAAGTATGAGGATAACCGGTGTTGTCATTGATGTCAACATACTTCTGTTACATTAATGATAAGGATTAGATGAGCTGTGTGTTGAGGATATTGAGAAAATTAGTAACAATCTGGAACAGTGAAGAACAGTGATGACAGTAAGCTAAAAGTCCAAGATAGGATGAAGACCAGAGGATGCGGATTAAAGGGTTTGTACATATAAGTCTTGAGATGAACCAGTCAAGTTTTCAGAGGTCCGCATGAAGATCTGTAGAAGTTATGGATGCTCAAGTAGAACCAGTTCCGGTAGATGTTCAGAGGTGACAGTGTGATACAGAAAGGTCTGGTGAGATCCAGAAATGCATTATCTTGATCTGCGGATCTAAGGGAGTGTTGAGTAAGTCCTTGAGAAGTGTCAGGTAGATTGCTTTGTGGTTTGAAGGTCTGGAAGTGATCATTCTCTTGTGACAGTGGTGGCAGACTGTGTTCTTGATGTCCCAGATGTAGAAGAGAAGAATCTCAGTAAGTAGAGGAAGTGCGGATGTTCTTGGTAACTCAGGAAAGCCTGTGGAATTCCTTGGATCATGCTTAGTTCGTGTTGGAGGTCCACATTAGAGTTTGGGGTCTGGAAATGAAGAATAACTTCTGAATGTTGGTGTTCTTCCTGAGTCTGGCTGACCAGATGTATTACGTGTTGTGGATGTTCTTATAGATGTTTGCCGACTTAGATGATTGTTCCTAAGTCAATGCCTTGTATAAATAAGGGATTGTGAAGTCATTTTGAAGTGTGTCTTGTGGAGATGTGAGTGAGGAAGCGAGGAAGAAGAGCGAGAGGTAGAGCAGAAGTTTTGGGCATAAATGGAACTGAACCAGGCATGGTGAAGATGCTATTCTCCAGTTCATGTATGTGATACTTATTACTTTGTAGACAGTGTGTCTCTTGTAGGCAGTGGGCCTCTTGTGAGCAATGTACTCAGGTAGTGAGCCCTAATTGGCATGTGCCATCTTATTTCTTATTCTTCTAACAGAGAATAATATATTAGGTTAATCACCCCGTGATTTTTCCCTTAACGAGGTTTTCCACATCAAAATTCTGGTGTATAATGTGTTGATGTGTTTTTGCTCTTGATTAATTGCATTAAGCTTCATGTTTGATATATTGTTATAATGCTAAGTAAACACAAGTGTTGAAAAGGAAGAAAAGTTTTGAACAACTGATTCACCCCCCCTCTCAGTTGTCTGCCCTAAATCTAACAATTGGTATCAGAGCCAACTTCCTCTAAAAGTCTTAACCGCTTGAGGAGATCCAGAATGTCGTCATATAAGGAGGATAGTCTGAGGTTTGATGGAACAAATTTCTCTCTCTGGAAAAGTCAGATGCAATGTCACTTATAATGCATGGGGGCAAAGTATTGGTTCATGGCCACAAAGAAGTATACTCCTCCACAAGGTGGACCAAAGTCAGTAGATGAAATTACAGATGCGGAAAACAATCTGCGAACTAAAGAGGCTCTCCTCAGTGCTTTGTCTGATTCAGAACTGACTAATGTTGTTGACCTACAAACTACCTTTGAGATCTAGGAAAAATTGGAACTTCTGTATGAAGGAGGTAAGTATGTCAAATGTGCCAAGCTACATAGTCTGAAAGGAAAATTTGAAAATCTGAAGATGAAGGAAGATGAAAATATTACTACTTTTATGCCAAGAGTCAATGAGCTTGTCTGTGGCATTAGTGTGCTGGTGGAGTCCTAGATGAAGATGAGATTGTTGGAAAAGTTCTCAGATCCCTTCTTGAATCTTACAAATACAAAGTTGCTGCCATTGAGGAATTCAGATCTATATCAGGTATCACAAGAGATCAACTAATTGGTAAATTGGCTACATTTGAATTAACTGAGTTTGGAGATGCCCCTCCTAAAATTAAAAATGCATTCAAGGCAAGTGCTTCTATGAAAGGAAAACAAAAGTTTGATCAGGGAGCAAATTCATCAAAGAAACTATCAAGATATGAAAGAACAAGAAAAGACATGGAAGAAGAGGAAGCAGAAACAGCTCAACTTGAAGCCCTCATTGCAAAAAGATTGCCAAGAGGATCCGGTAAGTATGAAGGAAATTACCCTTTAAGTGCTTCAACTATAATAAGATTGGTCACTTTGCCTCAAAATGTCTAGAAAGATTATCAAGGCCAAATTCTAACAGGCAAAGGTTCCAAAAGAATTGCTATTATGTTCATGAAGAAGATGATAATGAAGGAGTAACAGATGATGAATTAGAGATAGGAAACAAATCCAGAGATGACTGGGTATTTATTGCCATCAAGGAAGAAGATCCAAAGCCCTCTGAATCTGTCATTCATAAGGTTGTAGAAAGAGCTCTGGCTGCCCAAGTTGAAGAAAAGGATGATTGGGTCATTGACAATGGATGCTCTCACCATATGACAGGTGACAAGAATAAGTTCTTAGATTTGGAAAGGTATGAAGGGGGAATGGTAAAGTTTGGTGACAACTCTGCTGGTAAGATCAGAGGTAGGGGGACTATTTCTTTTGATGGAATAAACAAAATAGGTAATGTACTGTATGTTGAAGGATTGAAGCACAATCTTCTCAGTGTTGGATAGTTAGTGGACAAAGGTTATGATCTAAGATTCAAGAATGGAAAATGCAAGATCTTTGAAAGTTTCAGAATAGAGATTGCATCCGGTACTCAAACAAAAGGTAATATCTTTCATCTAGTTGGTATCGGTAAAAGTTACCTGTTTGTTCAAATTGATCAGAGTTGGTTATGGCATAGGAGAATGTGTCATGTGAATTTTGATAATATCATCAAGATAAGCAATACTCAAGCTGTAAGAGATCTTCCAAAGCTGGTGAAACCTAAAAATAGCTTATGCAAAGAATGCCAGTTGGGAAAACAAAGCAGAGTCTCATTCAAAAGTAAGGAACAATCCTCTACTAGATTATTGGATCTAGTTCACACTGACTTATGTGGTCCGGCAAGAATCAGGAGTGTGCAAGGTGATAGATACTTCATGCTTTTTATTGACGACTTCTCCTGGATGATGTGGGTAACTTACATAAAAGAAGAGTCAGAAGCTCTTGAAAAATTCAAAATATTCAAAGCTATGGTAGAGAATGAAACCAGATCAAAGTTGAAATGTCTGAGGTCTGATAGAGGTGGTGAATTTACATTTGGTGAGTTCATAAAGTTCTATGAGAAACATGGAATAAAGAGGCAATTGTCTGCTCCTAGGACGCCACAGCAAAATGGGGTAGTGGAGAGAAAGAACCGGACCATCCAGGAGGCATCTAGGACCATGATGATGGAAGCAAATATTCCTCAAATCTATTGGAGAGAAGTTGTCAACACTGCAGTCTATACTCTCAACCGAGTTCAAATTAGAAGCAATACTGGTAAGACTCCTTATGAACTTTGGTTTGGCATTACTCCCACTGTGAAGTACTTTAGAGTTTTTGGTAGCAAGTGTTACATCAAAAGAGATGAAGATCTAGGAAAGTTTGATGCTAGAAGTGATGAAGGAATATTCTTGGGTTACTCTAATCAAAGAAAAGCCTACCATTCCTATAATAAGAGACTGAGAAAGATAATAGAAAGTACAAATGTGAAGGTTGATGAAGGAATTGAGAAACCTTCAAGATTCTATGAATATGATCCATATGATTAGAATGGTGTTCTGAATCAAGGAACCCAAACTCCTTCCGGTACTCAGAATCAAACAAGTCTGGTAATCCAAGGAAATGAGATGAGTCACAATGAACTTGATGAAGAATTAGAAGTGCAGGATACTCCCAAAGTTCCCAGGTATGTAAGACTGAACCACTCTGGAGATCAGATCATAGGTGACAAAAGCAAAGGTGTGCAAACAAGAAGAAGAATTGCTCAAAACTCAGATGAGTATTGTCTGATTTCAAGGATAGAACCTAAGACAGTAAATGAAGCCTGCAATGATGAAAACTGGACTAAAGCAATGGAGGAAGAACTAATGCAAATTGAGAAAAACCACACTTGGGATCTTGTTCCCAGACCTAAAGACAAGAATGTAATTGGAACTAAATGGGTCTTCCAGAATAAACTGAATGAAGTGGGTGATGTAATCAGAAATAAAGATAGATTGGTCTACAAGGGGTACTCTCAAATTGAAGGAGTTGATTTTGAAGAAACTTTTGCTCCGATGGCAAGAATTGAAGCAGTTAGATTATTTCTTGCATTTGCCACTTTAAAAGATTTCAAAGTATATCAGATGAATGTCAAGTCTGCCTTCCTGAATGGTGATTTGGAAGAAGAAGTGTACATTGAGCAACCGGATGGATTTTAGTTGTCTAAAGACGGTGATATGGTCTGTAAGTTGAAAAAGGCATTGTATGGACTGAAGCAAGCCCCAAGAGCTTGGTATGAAAGATTGGATAAGCATCTTTTAAAGATTGGTTTCAACAAAGGTACTACTTGTTGGTTTTTCTTCTGAATCAGCATTAGGGTTTGCCACTTCTAATGCACAGGCAGATTCAGCCAACTAATACAGGAGGTTGCGTGAGCTCCTCCCCTTCACTTCTGGTTCTGCCGCACCAAGGGGGGTGTCCCTATTTGATAAAAGTATAACCTTGACTAGCTCAATGACAGAAGGATTTAACTTGACAGCAACAGGCAGAGTACTCTCATGTATGGACCAAGATTTGTGTAACAAATCACAAGGTTGGCAACATTCTTGGACATAATGTCTGGTTAAGGATGAGAGCATGCAGAGGTTCCTAATCCTAATCCTACAACTAACAGATGGAAGGATGAGATGGTTTGAAATGGTGTTTGGAGTGATGGGACTTTCCTAGACCCATTGAACAGATAGATTCCCAAACCAGTGCCTTATCTGGGCAGCAGAGTCATATCTAAGACTGTAAATGTCTCCCCATGACAACACTAATTCATATCCAGAGGACCTGAGAATAATGCTACTGCCTGACAGCAACATGTCCAAGAAAGAGTATCATTAATGATCATGCTTAACAGACCCTATGATGCAATCTATTTCCCTTTGTATCTGATCAAAAGCCCATTTAACCACTCCTTGATCAGACGCAATAAATCAGACACATAGTATGCACATACTGAAAAACTTGGAACCCTTGACAACCTTGTTTGAAAGGAAAACAAATGACATATAGGAGACAATCAGAAACAATACACACACAGGTGTTTTTCATTTAAAATCAATCTACATAGAAGGCCATCATAGAGAAAATTATCATTTACAAGACAAGATAGATTAGTACACCAGACCAAGGACCAAATCTATAGCAAAAAATGCCTTTCAAAATGTGAACACCTTATGTTTAGAGTCAGAGCAGAAAGCCCAAAAACGTCCAACCCCTAAAATGAGTAACACTTCCTACTTAAAAATAGCTAGAGGGAAGCGTACTCAGCATTAATTACATGGTCAAAATTCAAAAATCCACCAGATACATCCATCAGAAAGAATGGCACTCAGAAGTTATTGTTGCAGTAGACAAGGGAGGCCTCGAGCCCTGCGCCACCATCTGGAAGTCTTCATCCATAAATCGGGCCACCTGATCATGTGTACCATTTCTCTTACCCCTGCTACAGTCACCATTGATGGCTCAACCACCCGCGGCCGCGTGAAAACTGTCGCTGTGTTCAAAAAGAATTTTCCTACCAAAATACATTTTCTGAAGTTTCAAATGTGCAGGGAAATTAATCCCACATGCATGGTGCGGAGACCCTCCTAGCAGTTTAAAAACATGGTCGCACACATAATAGGTGTCGAGTGCTTTTGCCGCGCTCAACACACGCTCCTTCTCTAAAGCCCATCGGCCAAACCCAAGCCATCGGCCCGCCCCAAAAATCTCTCGCCGAGCTCAATAGTCACACCGATTGCTACACTACACTCCCCTTCATCGGCAAGAGATTAGTCTATCGGCCAACCACTTCACCGTTCACTCGACAACACAACTCATTCTGATAGACCCTGGCTCTTCCCTTCCATCGGTGTAACACACACCATCGGAGCATCCAAAAAGTTTCCTGCCGATCTCAAAGGTCACGCCGACGACATCTTCGCTAGCTACACACTGCCCCTCCATCGGCCAAACACCTTACATCGGTGGCCCAAAAATTTGCTTCGCTGATAGCCAAACACACGCCGATGGACATCCATCGGCCAGACCAAAACAATCGGAGCACTCAAGAAATCCTTCACCAACATAACAACTCCTGTCGATAACATATCGGCCTCCCACTTCCCCCTCCGATGGGTTGAACCAATGAACCTCTGAACCGGTTCAACAGCTAGGTTCAAAAGAAAGGTTCAACCCCAAGGTTCAACCTGATAGCTTCTCTGTCGGCAACACAAACATAACCCCGCTGACCCATTGAACCGATGAACCAGTTCAATGGCAAGGTTCAATACTGAGGTACGCTGGTGAGGTTCAAACCTCCAAAACAATACTCCATCGGCAAAACACTTCGACCGAGACCAAAAAACTCAAAGCATCAAACTATTGAACCTTGAACCATTGAGCAAGGGGTTCAAGCGGGAGGTTCAACGATACAATATTTGCGCAAGGCAAATGCATAATGCGACCCGTTAGAAGAAAATTGAACCCAGAACTGCTGAACCACTCAACTTAGAGAAAAAAGGGTTCAAGTTCAAACCAAAATGTCGAAGACACAAAAATGAACCCATATCGATGAAGAAAAGACGAAGACCCCTCCTCAAGAAAGATAATGCGGATGCTGCAAAACAGTGAAGGGGTGCCAAAACTTAGAACCTTTTGGATATTTTGGGATGGTGCCTGCATGAAAATTGCTAAATTAACTGACAGTGAATTCAGGCACTAACACTGCTGACAGTAACTTGTATTTTAAAATTGATGATAAAAACATCTTGATTGTTGAAGTATTTGTTGATGACATCATTTTTGGAGGAAGAGATAGTATGTGTAAAATCTTTGCAAATCAAATGAAAAATGAATTTGAGATGTCCATGCTTGGTGAGATGAATTTCTTTTTGGGCCTACAAATCACTCAAACAAAGAAAGGTATTTTCATTTCTCAGACTAAGTATGTGAAAGAATTGTTGAAGAAATTTGGGATGGAAGACTCAAAACCAATGCATACTCCTATGGCTACCAGATGTAAACTAAGCAAAGATGATGATTCTCCTAAAACAGATCAGACAAAGTATAGGTCAATGATTGGAGGACTGTTGTATCTCACTCAAACCAGACCAGATATTATGCAGGCTGTTGGTCTTGTTGCTAGATTTCAGGCTAATCCCAGATAATCTCATGTCATGGCAATCAAGAGGATCTTTAGATATCTAAAGGGACAGTTGAGTATGGTTTGTGGTATCCTAGAGATCATAATTTCTCTCTTCATGCATATACAGATGCAGATTGGGCAGGAGATGTGGATGACCGGAAGAGTACCAGTGGTGGAGCCTTCTATTTGGGAAAGAGATTGGTTTCTTGGCTAAGCAAGAAACAAGAGGCAATATCTCTGTCCACAACTGAAGCAGAATACATTGCAGCAACAGGAAGTTGCACTCAGGTTTTATGGATGAAACAGATGCTAAGAGATATCAAAGTAGAATATGAGGAGCCTATCACAATCTTCTATGATAATTCAAGTGCAATAAGTATTTCTAAGAATCTGGTGTTGCATTCTAAGACTAAGCATATATCCATCAAATTTCACTTTCTGAGAGAGCAAGTGAACAAGGATGAAGTTAGACTGGAGTTTGTGTCCTCCAAGGATCAAATTGTAGATGTCTTTACTAAACCTCTTCCAAAAGACTCTTTTGAGTATCTCAGGGAGAAGTTAGGGGTTATTACCCCTCCGGTGATGAACTAGGATGCACTATTGTGCATCAATCCGGTGGATATCACAGCCCTATCTTGTGATCTGGATTGATGTTGGGGAGCTGCTACTCAAGGGGAGCAGCAGGAATGACTCTGAGAAGGTAGAATTGCAAGTATGAGCCTGTTGCCATTGATGTCAAAGGGGGAGAGAAGACATGTGAAAAATAAGTGGTTATTGATCAAAGGGGGAGTAATAAAGGATAAGAAGACATGTGAATGGTTGCTGCTGATAGGGGGAGTTATGACAATAAGGAGAAATTCTTGTCCTGATGGTTTTTCACATCATATGTTGCCATCAATGACAAAGGGGGAGCTTGTTGCAATTATGAGGATAACTAGTGTTGTCATTGATGTCAACATACTTCTATTACATTAATGATAAGGATTGGATGAGCTGTGTGTTGTGGATATTGAGAAAATTAGTAACAATTCGGAACAGTGAAGAACAGTGATGATAGTAAGCTAAAAGTCCAAGATAGGATGAAGACTAGAGGATGCGGATTAAAGGGTTTGTAGATATAAGTCTTCAGATGATCCAGTCAAGTTTTCAGAGGTTTGCATGAAGATCTGTAGAAGTTATGGATGCTCAAGTAGAACCGGTTCCGGTAGATGTTCAGAGGTGACAGTGTGGTACAGAAAGGTCCGGTGAGATCCAAAAATGCATTATCTTGATCTACGGATCTAAGGGAGTGTTGAGTAAGTCCTTGAGAAGTGTCAGGTGGATTGGTTCATGGTTTGAAGGTCTGGAAGTGATCATTCTCTTGTGACAGTGGTGGCAGACTGTGTTCTTGAGGTCTCAGATACAGAAGAGAAGAATCTTAGTAAGTAGAGGAAGTGCGGATGTTCTTGGTAACTCAGGAAAGCTTATGGAAGTCCTTGGATCATGCTTAGTTCGTGTTGATGGTCCGCATTAGAGTTTGGGGTCCAAAAATGAAGAATAACATCTGGATGTTGGTGTTCTTCCTGAGTCTGGCCGACCGGATGTATTACATGTGTTGTGGATGTTCTTATGGATGTTTGCCGACTTAGATGATTGTTCCTAAGTCGATGCCTTGTATAAATAAGGGATTGTGAAGTCATTTTGAAGTGTGTCTTATGGAGATGTGAGTGAGGAAGCGAGGAAGAAGAGTGAGAGGCAGAGCAGAAGTTTTGGGCTTAAATGGAACTGAACCAGGCATGGTGAAGATGCTATTTTCTAGTTCATGTATGTGATACTTATTACTTTGTAGACAGTGTGTCTCTTGTAGGCAGTGGGCCTCTTGTGAGCAGTGTGCTCGGGCAATGAGCCCTAATTGGCATGTGCCATCTTATTTCTTATTCTTCTAATAAAGAATAATATCTTGGGTTAATCACCTCGTGGTTTTTCCCTTAACCGGGTTTTCCACGCCAAAATTCTGGTGTATAATGTGTTGATGTGTGTCTGCTCTTGATTAATTGCATTAAGCTTCATGTTTGATATATTGTTATAATGCTAAGTAAACACAAGTGTTGAAAAGGAAGAAAATTTTTGAACAACTGATTCACCCCCCCTCTCAGTTGTCTGCCCTAAATCTAACATCTTACGGGGTCATAAATGTTGTCATACATGCATCCTACACTTGGGAAAAAGTGCCCATGCAAGTTTGAACTCCTTGGGGCTAAAAATAGCCACTTATAGCATCTTATGACACATCATATCCTGTTATTAATGTCATAGATTCTTATGACAACTTACAGTTGTCATAGAATCTCTTACACCTTACAACATCTATGGCATGCATCATAACACTAAAAATAGAATATTACTCCACATGTGCACCCCACTTTGACCAAGTACCATTTATCATAGTAAATGACATCCCATAACTACCGTCGGTAACTCTGGGACTTACCGTGTAGTAACTCTGTAATTACCATGGACAGTAAATAATTTTTACCACTGTCGGTGAAACTTTTACATCCCTTATGGGTAATTACAAATTATAAATAATAAATGGAATAAATGCAATATTGGGATTTACAAGGTTAATGGTACCTTATCCCAACAGAGATTACACATTCATTTGGGACTGTTGAAAATGATGAGACATGGGAGTCAATATGGGATGAGTGGCATCCATCCCCAGTCTCAAGTCCAGACACAAGCAAAATTTAGAAGAAGGGTGAGGAAACAGTGGAAGAAATAGAGGGGCCCCCAAGAATGCAAGAAACAGGACAAGCATCATCTGTTGATCCTATATCTTCATGGCCTCAATCCCTTAGCACCTTAGAGAAGCAAAAAGGAGTTGTGTCATCACCATTGCTAGGAACCCATACAGCTTTGACATCTGGGGGTTCTAGAACGGTCCCTTTGCAACAACCAGTGTTGTAAATATTCAAGATGAAGAAATAGAGGAAACAATAGAGAGGCCTTTGAAAGTGAGGAGATTTATCCTGCTCGAGGAAGAACAAGAAGAAGTAGCAGCACCATAGTAACAACAAGTTCCAATTACCTCTTCCATGACTCAAGTAAGTACTTCTTCTCTCTTCTCTCTTCTCTCTTGTGTCTCTTTCTTCTCATTTAGGTGTGGCAATCCCAAATACTCAGGTTTCCATGTCCCCTGCCACTTCTATTGTGCTTACACAAACCTCTGCCCTAATTGCTAGTGCATCGACCATGTCCTCACAGGCCATAACTCTACCATTATTTTCTCCATCTGTGCCCAAACGGACCCCCCCAAGTTTCCCCTAGCCAACAATTATCTGTCATTCCTTATGGCCTGCCTCAAGGTCACTCCTTTGCTGGAGGTTATATTGCATCTCCTCCCACCTTCCAAGCTCAAGCAGACATGGCAAAAAGGGCCAGAGAGGCCAGGATGGAAAAGAAGAGAAAGAAGGAAAACAAAATCCCTGCTATGGCTCACATGATGTCACTCTTTGACCCTATTCAACAATCATTAACAGTGATAGTTGTCCCCAAATGTGGTAAAACTGAATGAGCAAATGCAACCCCAAGATTATGTTATGAATGTTGTGGCCATGGATATGTCTCTCTTCAGGCCATAGGATAGGGTTGAGCTAATGAATGAAACTACAACTGCTATGGCTACAGACTATTTGAAAGTGTCTAAGAAGTTACAAAAGACAGAGAGTGATTTGGCTTAAGAGAAAGTGAATAGAAGTAATCTCACTTGGGAGATTCAGTCTAAAATAAATGAGATTGATAATTTGAACAAAGAATTGCAGAAAACTGTTTCTTTACAGATACATCAGGCTGTACAAGTGATGGGGAGGCCTATGGGTTTAGCAAACCTATCTTGACACAACACTTCAAGACCTATATCAATCCCAAGTCTCCCTACCAATGTGTTTAGTTGCAGAAAATGGTAACAGTGAAGATAGTTAGAACCCATCGGGAAGAAAGTCTCGTGAGACGTGTGGAAGTGATCGCAGAAAAAAAAAATGTTTGTGTGCATCGGTGTGAACCTTGGCATCGGGCTGAGGAGAGGATTGTTTGGCGGAAGTGTTAAGTCGCAGTGAACCTCGCCGTTGAACCATTGGAGTGAACCATCGTGTTGAACTAGTTCAAAGAAATGGTTCAACGAAGTTCACGAGTTCAATAGTTAAATGAACTCGTAGGTTCATTTGGTTCAAGCAAATGGTTCGAACAAATGGTTCAAAGTAACAGTTCAACCAAAAGGTTCAAAGTAGCGGTTCAACTGAAAGGTTCAAAGCAGTGGTTCAACCGAAAGGTTCAAGGCAACGGTTCAAGAAATGGGTTCATGGGTTCAAAGGGTTTAACCACTACGGTGGTTCAAAAATTAGATTCTGCGCTATTTTATGTGGCCGATAAGAGAAATGTTGTCGATGGTAATGGAAATACCTATTTCGGTGAGTCATGGATGTGAGGTATGGCCTTGCGAAGGAACATTTGAAAAGCCGTTCGAGCACTTTGTGGGTAATATGGGTATTTTGACACCCGTTTAGTAAACTGTTGTTTTTCCTCCGTATCAAATTGGTATCAGAGCCAGTGAAAGCTCTGGGAATCTAAGTGAGAGATTGGTGTTTTGATTTGCTAATATTTCTGGTTGCAGATGCATGTCCACAAGCTGCAAGCAGGCAGATAAGAGATCTGTCATGGAACCACAGGAGATGGTTCAAGGGCTCGAGAAGGAGGTCCAGTGGGTGTCGCCAAAAGTCCTGGGGAGAGAGGCAAGCGAGGACTCCCAGGTGAGGGACAGAAGTGTTGGTGTAGCATTGAGGTTGGACTTATAGCAGCATCTGGAGGAGCAACTAGTTAAACTCCATTGCGAGGAGTCACAGTTGAAGGGTAAAGGTAGCAGAGGCATCAAGTTTGAAGACACCAAGAGAACAGAGTTGTTGCAGTTCTCACCGAGCATTTCCATGGGACATGGAAATTTTTCAAGTCTGGGAGTATGGTGCAGGAGCACCCCATTACCGTCAAGAAGCCCCCTATTATCATTTTAATTATTGTAAAGCCTAGCGCCAATTGTTCTGATTCGGACCAATGTGTCCCATATTGTAAAGCCACATGGCACCTATTGTAAACAGATAGGAAGTAGTTGTAACTGTCGCATAACAGATGGCAGAGGTGACAAATCGATTGAGATTCCACCATGTGTAACTGCCAAGAAGTGAGCCTTTAAATAGGTAGTCCATGTTTGTTAAAGATTAGAGAAGGGGAGGAAAGAAAAAAAAGAGGAGCAACAGAGAAGCGTGTAATCTCAGAAAGAGAAATAAAATTTAGTGTTTTGTAAGAGCAATAGAGTTTTGATTCATTCCACTAGTCGAGACCTCAGTCGAGACCAGTGGAATGCAAATCCGTTTTTAGTTCTCCTCTCTGTTGTTCTGTGTTATTTTGATTTGTATTAGATTAGAAATCTGTATGTGTTTAGTTGCAGAAAATGGTAACGGTGAAGATAGTTAGAACCCATCGGGAAGAAAGTCTCGTGAGATGTGTGGAAGTGATCGCAGAAAAAAAAAATGTCTATGTGCATCGGTGTGAACCTTGGCATCGGGCTGAGGAGAGGATTGTTTGGCCGAAGTGTTAAGTCGCAGCAAACCTCGCCGTTGAACCATCGGAGTGAACCATCATGTTGAACTGGTTCAAAGAAACGGTTCATCGAAGTTCACGAGTTCAACAGTTAAATGAACTCGTAGGTTCATTTGGTTCAAGCAAACGGTTCGAACGAATGGTTCAAAGTAACAGTTCAACCGAAAGGTTCAAAGCAGCGGTTCAACCGAAAGGTTCAAAGCAGCAGTTCAACCGAAAGGTTCAAAGCAGCGGTTTAAAGGAAAGGTTCAAGGCAACGGTTCAAGAAATGGGTTCACGGGTTCAAAGGGTTTAACCACTACGGTGGTTCAAAAATTAGATTCTACACTATTTTATGTGGCCGATAAGAGAAATGTTGTCGATGGTAATGGAAATACCTATTTCGGTGAGTCATGGATGTGAGGTATGGCCTTGCGAAGGAACATTTGAAAAGCCATTCGAGCACTTTGTGGGTAATATGGGTATTTTGACACCCATTTAGTAAACTGTTGTTTTTCCTCCGCATCAACAAGCCCAGATTGCTTCTCTTAAGACTAAGGTAGCACAAGAGAAGGCTGTAGTGACTGTTTTAAGACAAGAAAAATCCACTATAGAAAAGAAGTATCAAGATAAATTGCAAGAGGAAACAAAGTTGCAACAAAAATTATTGAGTGAGCAAAATGCCAATAGTGCAGCTCAAGCACAATTCATGGCTGAGCAACAAAGAACAAAATAGCTGACAATGGAGTTGGCTAATAGACTACAGAATGCAAGAGTTCTAAATTTGGTGAAAGAGCTATATATTTCAATATGGAAGAGAATCTCTGAGGAGATTATTCAGCTAAAGCCATCTTTGACTTTTCTGTTAAATGCTCAGCAACTGTGTGAGAAGGTAGAGACTTCTATGCAAGCTTCTTTATCTACTGTTTCATTAAGGGTTTCTGACTCTCAGCTTTTATTGAAAAAGTTGTATGACACAATAGATGAAACATTATCACTAGCAGGTAATGATGATAGAATGATTGTTGCTAAGAAGGTCAATGAGGTTTTGAGTTGTAATTTTACGGCCACAAATTGTCAGGAGCTCCTAGATATAGTGAAGGAAGGAGTAAAGAATATGAAGAAACTCATAGAAGATTTGGTACAACTGGGACTTCCTTCACCTTTCCCAGATAGTAACACAGTGTTGATGATAGATGACATTAAGGCCCTTCTTTTGACCAAGGAAAATGATTAGACAATTTTCTAAGGTTTGAGTGATTCATCAACAGTAAAGGAAGTTGAAACTGTGTTGATACCTATGGCCCAGCTGGAATTTCAATTGAAGGCTGTGGTACAAATTTTGCAAACATTTTCCCATAAAGATATAATTAATCTTGATTTTGCTTTTCAAGATTTGCAGAGTAGATAGGGGATCTTAGATTCAGAATGGTCTATATATCAGACAGTGTTACAAAATCTATAATTCAAGTTTTATTTTCAATACAATATCTTTTTGTCAGTTTTGGGTTCTTTCAGAGCAGGCTCAAAAGTCTTCATGGTCGCCAAGAACTATAGAGTAACTCTACATTTTGTTTTAGTTTCAGCAGTGTTATGATTAAAGTTACAGTGGCTTATTTTATTTGTGTCTATGTGTTTCTGTGCATGGGTCGTGCCAAGTGTCAAAGCCACAACAATGGAAAAAGCAACAAGTTTGCTATGGAGTGCACCACGTATTGGGTAACATCTTTTGATACATTTTGTTTCAAGCTTATGGAAGGCACCATGTGTTGCTAGCAGAAGCAGTTTCTTGCTATATGTTGGTGGGTGTTGCCATGTGTCCTTCTAAGTTTTATGTAGATGATGTCATGTGTCCCTTTTCAGAATTTATATTGATATTAGCGTATATATGGTGGGCCACAATTCAAAGATAGTTTCAAGCTTGCAGACCGTGCCACATGGTGATAGTGGAGAAAGGGTTACTTTATTCATAATCTTCTTGTAGCAAAAACATTTTAATTCACAATTGCAGTGGAACACAACAAGTGTCGGCTTCCAAAGGTTCCTTCAAAAGTTTCATTAGTTTCAACTGTGTCACGGATGATGCCGAGTGTTAGCTTGTTTGCTGTGGGTGCTGCCATCTGTCCCAGTTTTATTCCCTGTGTGGGTAATGAGTTATGAATATAGTGGGTCCCATTGATATTGTGTCTCAATTTCTAAGTGAAGCGGGTTGTGACAGATGTCACAATGGAAGGCGCCCAGGTATAAAGACACATTTTTTAAATGCTTGGCGAGGTAGGACACATATCATTTTGGAGATTATGGAGTGTGACAGGTGGCTATTTCTTGTGAATTTATTTGAAGGCAAAAGAGTTTCTAAGTATATGTGGATGCTACCATCTATCATAATTTCTTTTGAGCCTTAGGTGCGCGGGTGTTGCCATGTGTCTTATACAGATTAGTGTGCCACATAATATTATTCCAGCCAATGAGTGTGCAAGAGGGATGGCTGTTACAGATTTAGAAGAATGTAACTACCATGGACTTTCAGTAATCTTCAGTTCTGTTTGGCCGTTGATGATTCAGGTTGTTGCAGGCAATCTTGGGTTTAGTCTTTGATTATAAATATATGGAATTTGTAATCGAAAGGGGACCTTTTTTAATTTGGGAATAAGTTTTCAATTAGAAATCTAATAGAGGATTCGGAGACTTTGCTAGGACCAGTTTATATCATTTTGCCTTTATTTTGTTGTTCTTGATAAGAAAGTCGATATATCTATGCATGTTTATGTGCCTTTTATGTTGTTGGAAGTTTAATAAGAAGAACTCTATTCTATGCCTTGGTTGATATCATCTGTGTCTTTACAAAGTCGTCTGGTTATAAGCCTTTGATAATATTCATTATATCTGTTTATCATGCAGTATCTACTCTTTAATATAATTGTATCTTGAGAATAGCTTCACTGTGCTTGAATTGAAGGAGTACTTTTTACTTAGGCGCATCATCATAAATTAGATTTGCTTATTGTATCTGTAATCTTTTTTATCTTTTTCCCTTTATCTCAAAATCTGTTTGAAATAGGAAGAGCCAGCTTCTTTAAAATTTGGAGGTTGTTTCAAGTAGCAAGTCCCACATTCTTGAAACTTCCCATGTTGGTGTTGGAACTTGCGCAATTTTATACATCAACACAAACGTCATGTGTAGATTGATTATCTATGTATCTTACACTTGGGGGCATGTTGTCTCATCTACCCATCCTATCATTCCTTCTACCTATCCTTCCTATCATATCCTCCTTACCCATTATATCTGCATAATTATCCTCTTGGTCCAATCCCTCCTCTTTTCCTCTTTTTGATCTTGATAAAGATAGAGGCAAAATGTTGAAAAGTGCTTTGAAAATATCTTGATATACCTCATTGTTTTGATCTTATTGATTTCCAACCAATCCAGTCAATACTATCATCCTAAGATTTTTCATGTAAAATCCTAAGCATTATACCTAGAAAGGGGCATGTTATTCCTATGCAACATAGTCTTTGGTGATCACATCCTATGCACCTCATCCATTCCATCCATTATTGTCTTTTCCTTTATTCATACTTCTACTTATCTATACATCTTACACTACTTATCCATCCATTATCTACTATCACCCATCTGTCTATCTATCCATGAGGTTCCTTTGTCATCGATATTAAGTACTAAGGCTATCCAAATGCAATCCCATGTCAACCAAAACATTCCAAAATCCAAAAAATCCCAAAAACATTAAAAAATCTAGAAAATCCCAAAAAAATTCAAAAATATCTAGAAAATTCCCTAAAATAATCATAAATCATCATCTCCATCTCAATCCATCAACACTTCCATCTCTCTCATCTTCCATTTATCACTCTCCATCCTACCACCTAGACTTGACTAACTCAAGTAGAAAATTAACTATGCATCCTTTGAAAGCTCAAGTACTTATCAAACCAAAGTAAAAAGACTACTCCTAAAGCCATATGTTGTCCCGCATACCCCTTGCCACATCTACTACAACAACCCATCTATCATAGATCAGATCAACAGCCTTTAATGAGTATATCTTTCCTACAATAAGGCTTCATCTAACTTATCTACCTTGAGCAACCTCTTTGACAAGAGAATATGTTGGTTGTGTGTTTACTTTATCAGTCAGTCTTTTTCTTTTTTTGGTGTTCCTTTCTAATACCTATTCAAGACTATCATGATTTATCTAAATCTTGGTATGTTGCAATGAAGTGTAGATTGGGGCATAGTCATTGCTTTCATATGTTGTGTTTATGGGATGAGCTTATTCTCTTACTATGGCTAATATGTATCTTGTTTGTGTTGGAATTAGCATCTTGCATATCAATATCTTTTGTATCTAAGGTTCTGTAAAGGCCTTATGTGTATTAAGATTATTCTACGCTAAGACTATTTTCCATTCATAGGTCCAACAAGGTTCTATTATGTCTAGTAGATATAAGTTCAAATTGTTTGTTTTTAGAGTTAGCATCCTATGCATTGGATACATCATCACCTTGGTATTCTATACCCTGGTGCATAGAATCCACATGCTATATAAAAATAAGGATTGCTCTTTATAAATATTTGTGTAACCGTTGCAACATCACCCCATCTCATCACACTACCTAGAACTACATTTCATCATCTCATCTCAATCTTAGTGTACCTTGATCCCATGGATAAGGGTATGTAGGCAGTTTGGAATACAAAGGAAGTATCCAGTACTCAGCTACATAAGATGTTATCATTTCATCCTATCCATCCACCCATCTATACATCCTAATAAATTCTATAGCTTTCATGAAGATCGATCAATCCGATATCAATTCTTCTCATCTTTTTCCAACATTCTTCCATCTTTCATCTAACTTTTCATCTTCATCTCTAACTTTTCATTTTGAGAGTACACATGTGTTCTTTGAACCCAACTGTCCTCTCGACGGGGCATCCTCATTATCATCATCAATCATCTTATCGATATACTTCATCCTTTCCATACCAATCTAGCTAAAATGATCTATCCAAATTATCCAATCACATCCTTTGGTCTTGATCCTAATCTTTTCTTAAATAAATCAATCAATCAATCATCATCAATCAAATGTCATATATAGGATGTTGCATTGTCAAAACCAAACCAGGCATCTTATACAACATGTTTCATTTCCTGAAACTAGACATTATCATCAATCAATCAATCATATCAATTGTCTTATATAGATTGTCACACTCTTGAAACCAAACCAGGTGTCTTATACGAGGTGTTTCATTTATGAAACCAGATGCTATCCTTATCAATCATCATCAATTAATCATCGGTTTACAACTTGATAGGGGCAATGCCTTATTTGTTTTTGCAATCATCATTCATCTTATTCATTAACTTACCATTATCTTTCCTTGTCACCCTCTCTTTGAGTGATTGGGGCATCACCATCTCTAATCCAATCATTTTCTTCCAACCATATTCCTCTAAAGCAATTTTCTTCAATCAAATCAAAAACTATGTTTTAAATTTATTTAAAATGATGTTATTGTTATGTCAGAAAAGTAATCTTGGGGGCTTTTTCCTATTAAGGTTTAGTTCCCTGATCTTGTTGATGCATTTAGAGCATTTTTCATGAACTAATCTGACATCCCAATGAGAAAAACCTAAAGTTTCATGGCAAATGGGACCTAGGGGGTGTACTTGACACAAGTCCTACCTGAAATAAGGGGGGTGTACTTGACATAAGTCAGGACCAATTTTGGAGTGTCAATTTATGACTATTATTTAGGTCCTATGCTGACACAGTAAGTTTGAATTACAAAATTCTTAGCAGGAATGTTTTTAGTTGCATATATAAGCATGATTAGGTTATCATTTGTAAACTAGATGGCAATTGTGAACTTTTGGCATTCGTGTGATTAGAGCATTCAAAATATCTATTGTGTTGCAGAGTAGAGTATTTTTATTGTGTTTGCATTTGCAAATTTGGCATCCATCTCATGGCATGAAGAGCATCTTCCTTCCATGAGATCTTCACTACAAGGTGATATCAATTGTGTTTTCAATCATTTATCATTTGGATTTCACCTCTATCCCGCTAGGATATGCACTATTTATCTGACAATGATGTTTAAAAGACTTGAATGTCTTGGGGGCTTGATTGAGGCAAGCCTCTAAATACCACAACCGCTAACCAATTTTTCATGATTGCAGGTTATAGGTTGTAGGAGCATAAAAAGTGGAATCGTAGGAGAGTAGTGCATACTGTCAGAATTGTAGATCAAAGAAGAAAATAGGGACCTAGACTTGGGCGCCCACTTATTAGTCCTCCATATCCCAGAACTGAAGAATCTCTAGAACAATAGGAACAAGTTACAGATAAGATTCCTAGATCTCAACAAAAAGTATGGCACTAGACTAGGGCACCCACTCATTAGTCCCTGACTTTTCCATTTTCCAAACTTTGAAATCTAGTATGCATTTGATTGTCATTTAATATCTCTATGTGCAAGCATTTTCTGTAATTTGTTCATTTGCTTCTGAATTTACATAATTAGGGTTTTGAGCATAAGTGGACTTAATTGAACAACAAAATCACACAATTCCAATCTTGCCCTATGTTCTGAGTGACCAAAGGCCTGCAGTAGACTTCCTACTTGGCTGAAGTCCTTGAATGTTTAGTGGAGAAAGGAGGATTTACATAAACTATCAAAATCAACTCTATGCTAAATCCCCTCATTTTTCCATATCAAATAGTTACTTTGCAACACCATCTCAAAGAGGGGCAAAATGTAGACACCTAAAAATGACCCTTCACATCGCATCACCTACATACATCAGATTTGTCCAGATCACCTGCATTCAACATTAATTGAATAATCTAATTATTTAATTAATTTCACCAAATTTCCTCTTATCCATAATTAAATAATTTTTTAATTATTTAATTAATCAATTATTCCTCCAAATTTAAATAAATTGTTTAAATTTACTTAAGTTGACCTTATCTTCTAAAAATAAATAAAATTAAATATTTTATTTGTATTCCTTCATCATGCAAAATAAATTAAATGAATTTATTTGTTTAATTTATTCTCTATATTTAATGTTATCTATTTCTTCAATCATGCACAAATAATTAAATAAATTTATTTATTTAATTTCTCAATTATCTTTGAAATCTTCTAAAAATATATCTTCTTCTATGTGCACAATCTGTCTTATTTTTAGAACTTCAAAAAGCAAATATAAAGTTGAGTTAATTGGCTTAGTTATTATTGTTTTTATCATCAACCCATAAATTAGAAAAAGTATTCTAAATTTATGAAATCAAATCCTATCTTTATAAAATCAATCAGTTAACTCAACAAATCAACTTTAAAATAGGACACATGTCCTATGCATGTTCATCATGAGTTTTTGATTTATCTTGTCCATTCATTTCATTGATTTATCTCCACCATTGATTGATCTAACCTTGGATCCTATATATACCCCTTTCATTGCATAAAAAATCCTCTTCGATCATTCAACTTTTGAGCAGTCTTCAATCATTTAAGTTTTGGCATCCATACAGCACATTGAGCATTCTAGCATCATTGAGCATATTGAGCACTTTGAGTACACAATTATCATCATCTACATCCGCTTGTTGCAACCATGGGTATGCAATGTTTTAAACAATCCACATCTAACCAAGAGATCAACGCAATCTAGGTGATAGCTTCTTTGTTTGTAATTCACATTATTCATTGATTTGGTTATCATTTGGATCAATTTTTTGATGTTATAGGATTGGATGTATTATCATTGTTTTGATCTTATTCAATCTTTGTTTTACCTATACACATTGTTTTTTGAAAGTGTATGATTTTTCAAGTACTTTCTAGATCTACTATCAATTTGATCTAGTTTTTCTTAGAAATTGCACTTTCAAATTTAGCCTAATCTTTGCTTTTACATTGTACCAAAATCAAAGACCACTTTGCTATTTTGGCTAGTGGAAATTGTAATTGGACTAATCATAAAGTCCCACAATCATTTTTTTCTGGGGGTGATCTCATTGGTTGAGTAATAGGGGGGTTGTACTTGTGTTCTTTTTTGTACTCTTCCATCATGGATCCAAACAAACTTCCTCTATTCACACCATAAACTATCATGAGTGGAAAACTAAAATAGAGATTCATTTAAGAAGTTTGAAAATTCATAGAGTAATCATGGGTACAAAAATTAAACCAACAGTAGTTGTAGAAAAGAGAAATTGGTACAATAGATGTGATCAAGCCTATGGAACACTATGCTTGTCTATTTCTCCTGATCTCCTTTTTCATATTGAATCTTGTAAAACACCTAATGAAGTGTAGACTACCTTGGATAATCTATTTGGTAAGCAAGATACTATGAGAGGTTTCAAATTGGAGAATGAATTAATTGGTTTGAATCCAACTGACTTTGCAAGCATACAAGACTTCTTCACAAAGATAAAGTCACTTAGATTGCAGCTCAAACAATGTGGAATTCTGAAAGAGGACACTCAATTGATTCTTTCAATCCTTACTAAGCTTGGTGTTGACTATTCAGTTTTTGTTTCTACCTTTTATGCTACTATGGATGCACTTGGGAAATCTTTCACAATGCCTTCACTTGATGAGTTTACCACATCACTCACAAGGGAGGAAGCTAAGTTAGTACACATGGGCACATTGAAGTCACCTAAACCTTAGTCTCTTCTTGCTAATCAAGGTACAAAGGATCAAACAACTTCAAATAACAAAGGTAAGAAAGAAAAAAATAAATATTTCAAGAACAATGAGCAAGTGAAAGAGTCACATAAATCATCTTCCCCATTCTCTCCCAAGGAGGAATCATCTAAGAAGGAGAGACCAAAGTGTGCATATTGCAAGAAACTAGGACATGATGAGCATAAGTGTTATGAGAAGAAAATTAACGAGTTGACTCACATTATTCAAAATCACAACATCAAAATGCCATCATCCATGTCATCTAGTACATCCTCTTCTTCGACACCATCATCATCTACACAATCAAGGACAACAAGCATTTCTAATGCGATAAACAAGGGAAAAGGACAGGCACTCTTTGCTTCTACAAGTCTTCAGTCAGAGAGATGGCTTCTTGATTCTAGAGCTTCTAATCATATGGCATCTTCATAAGGGATGTTCTCTTCATTTGAGTCATGCAGTTTGCCACCTATTTTTATGGGTAACAATACATACATGCATGCAACTAGTAAAGGCACCATTGATATTGGTGAGGGTAGTTTCAATAATATATTGTGTGTACCTTCCTTGTCAACCAGTCTCCTTTCCATCTACAAGATTACTCATTGTGGTGTAGGGAAGATAGTTGAGTTCACTCCTAATTCAATGATCATAAGAGACTTGGAGTGTAGAGATATCATTGTTGTTGGGATGGCTAATCATGCATCTCGCTTGTATACATTCTCCCATTTTGCTTCTTTTAATGATGTATATCCATTGATTGATATTCACACTCACACATCAAGTGTGAATCATGTTTCTGAGAATAAGTTTGGTCACTTTAACCTTGGTATTATTTCATCTACTTCAATTGATGAGACTTGTTACATCCCTATTTTCTGACTTGCTATACTTTTACTTTTTACTTGGGCATAAGTAAATTTGTTGAGATGTTATAGACTTATGACAGGATATGACATGGAATTATATTGAATATCATTTAGGAAATCATGGAAATGATTATGTTATTGGTGATTTTATATCTATATGATGAGATTTGGTTTATTTTGAATAATGATGCACTGATCTCTTATTGTTTGATGACAAGTGAAACAGGATTACAAGTTATCGACTCTCGGAGAAGAGAGAGAGAGTATCTTTCAAGAAGAGAGATATAGAACTTGGAATATGAGTGGTCTATTTGCCAAACAAATCTAGTGTTAAACGATAAGGTGAACCAATGAGTCATATGAGGTAAGTCTTGTCTTGCTAGTTGCTTTCGAATCTAATCGACAGGTAGTCGATATCTTGATTATCATCTAGTCAAATCGATGATGAGTCGACATAGTCGTTTGCGAAGTAAACAATGTCATAGCCATAAAACGGTTGCATTATTCTTCTTGAGTCACTTAAGGTTTTATTGTCACCTCTTAAATGTCAAGACGTTCCCATCAAGTTAGATGACGCTAATATTGTCGACGTTTAACGTCAATAGATGAACTCGTCAAGTCGACGTGATTTTAATGAAGAATTGTGATGGGGAGGTGAACTTGACCCATTCACATCATCTGAAATCCTTGGGTCAAATAGAGGAGTTTTTAATAACTTCAGGTAGAGGTTTTTCTCAGCTACATGATAGCTAAACGAAATCTTGAGTCTTGTTCTGTGTTTGCACCCAAGTCGTCTTTATCGTCGTAAAGCGCTTCAAGCGTATGTCGTAAACTCCTTTTGCAAAAATCGACGGACGTCGAATTAGGGACCTAGGTGTGTTTTAACCTTTATCGTAATGTAAAGGAATATGCTAAATTATATTGTTATATTTTTGTAGACGTTGAGGAACTCCTTTATTCTTGTCTGTTGACAAAATCGATTTGAAGTTCAAGAAGGGAATCTTTTATGCTATTAGGAGGTAGTAACTTCCCACACTTTCTTCATATGTAATTCATGCCTTTAATTATTTTGAAGTCCATGATTTGAAGGTACTTGTTTTAACCAGCTCTGAGTGGACGAGAGTGGTTAGGAGCGAATCTAAGTCATTATTTATTGAGTTGTGTGTTCATTACCATTGAGTGTTGCTTCTAAACCGCCAGCACCTCTTAACTTGTGGGAAAATCCTTGTGCCATTAATGGCATTTTGCTTTCTGCCTTGTAGGGCATCATTACTTTTTTTAGAAAGTAGTTATTTTGGATGTAGTGGGGAAAGGGGAGTCCTCACGTTGGAGATGGGGTTGTTATAACAAAATCTCGAGAGAGGATGCCGTGGGTGAGGAAAAACTCACTCTAACTGTGATTGGATTCTTAGTGTTGGGTCGTGGAGAATGTTTCAGAGGAAGGACAATAGAGTAACGTTAGTGGAAACATAACGTTTGCTTCCTTAGTGGTAGAATCTGCAAACCTTAAGGAATTTGTTTTAACAAATTTTGATTGGAGTCTTTCGCAGTTTGTAGGGAGCATGACAATCACTTATGTGAGTGGAGTGGAGTTAATTCAAGGATGGGTCTGTAGTTATTAAGGGGCAATCAACCTGCAGAGAGGAACATAGGGGTTTGTTGGATATATATTGAAGAATTCTTTTTTAGTGAAGGGAGAGATCGCGGGGTGTAGGAGAAAGGAGGACTAAACAAAAAACTTGAAGAGGAATGACTAAGGCAATAACACATATCTAAGCCAATAGCAAGCAAAACTAGAGACCATTTTATAGGTTCTCTTCCACATTTCGCAATGATTTCTGTCGTTCTGTTTTATGCAATGTTTATCTTGCATTCTATGAGAATTTAGTGTAGCTAAAGGGCAGGGTAATGATTACCGATAACAATAGCTGAATGTAACATAAGCTAAAAAGATTTATATTCCTAGTGACATGAGATCTTCTTTTCTGGCATTATTAAACTTAAACCTTGCAAAAGACGTTAATACCACCATATTGATATTTCACGGCATGAGCATAGTTAAAGCATCACAGATACTTACCTTTATCTTTCATCCAAATACGATGTTTTCATGTATAAAACTGAAGAAAAGAATGTCTGCACTAATAGTTTTTCATTAGAATTTAAAATGTGGCTCGGTGCTCCGCGGCCTTCTGCATAACGATTGAGTGTAATGTTTGCTCCTGAGTTCAAATAACACACTTTTAGTGTTCTTAAAAATTTCACTGTCACATAGTCAAGAAAGATTAAATATGAACCTTTGAGTCTCTGAAAGTATCCATTCTCAAGCATTGTAATTCTATACGTGCAAAATTTGTGAGTCCCTAATCCATGGCGTGTGTAGAATCAAAATATTAAGGCCCGGTGCTGCAAAATATTAGTATTGTATAGAAGGTCATTAGGAAATTGTGAAGATTAAACCTTTGAGCTCTCTTTTCAGTTTTAATAGAGTAGTTTTAATGTTTGGTATAGTTTATGGTCGAGGCAGGATATATATTTTTTGTGAGGATGGAACATTATGTTGGCCATGGGATATAAGTCAAGACGACAATTGGATATTAGTAGGTCTCAAGCATTTTCAATCCATAAGATGTTCTACCCGAAACCCTAGCTATTATAATGCCACTATTCAAACTAGACAATAGTCGGGTTAAGGAACTTTTATTATTGACGTATATTTAGATTAAGTCAGACAATAACTTTATTATACACATGAGTATTATGTCAAACCAAGGTGTAATGTGGATAGGCATCGTGGAAGATTATTAGATAACTTTATGCTTAGGGTTTCAAATAACTTCATGATAGGGTTTCAAACTCAAGATGACCTTGTAATAGTTATAGGGGGGACTAAGATATTGCGTTGTGTTAATCAATATTGTAAGTGTCATAACATCACAATAGTGTTGAATAAACTGGATAAGGTATAAAATCTAATAACCTAGGGAGTAATACGCCACACTGGTTTGAATAACGATTTTAGTCAACAAGTATCATTCGTTATGTTTATAAGATTGCAAATGAATCATCAAGCCTTAATGCCAACCTTAGGGGTCTAAGGAGAAAACAACAGTGTTTTGATAACCTGTCAAGTCGAGGAGACTAAATCCCATTATTGTTAGACTTATTTGGAAATGACCTTTAGGTCAAAAGAAGACTAAAGGAAAGTTGTTTACTTAAACTCTATTCTTGACATTCCATTATCATGGAAAAGGAAATACAAAACCCTAGAGTGACCCAATAGGGTAAGGTTATAAATAATACCTTTTGGGATTACAACTTGTTTTAGTTGATTATATTTGGGTCGACAAAGAAGGTGGAGTACCCTAAATAATAATGTTCATTTTAAATACTAGTGCAAAGGAAGATGTGTCCTTATCGATAATTTTTATCCTTCATTTGATAACCTATTAGATTGTTTACGAATTGACTTAAGTTTAATTAAGTGTTGATAAGTCATGGAACCTAGGTTATGCAAGGATACAAAGAGATATCCTTGTATAAAAGTAAATCCATGAGATCTATGGACTAACGATAGTTCTTATGAAATTCACCTAAGTCAGAAAGACTAGGTTTGATTTAGGCAAAACTCATCAATTGAATCTAAATTTAACCGAGATATGGTAATTATTATATTAAGACATTGAGATCATTATTTAGATTGTGATTGAAGGGTCAAGTGCCCTGACTATGTGTAATTATTCTTACTTGCAAGAAGGGAATTAGATTCCTAGACTATATTGCTTAACTTGGGTAAGGTTATCATCTTAGTCATAATTAATCTATCTACATTTATTATGAGACAAAAAGTCATGGACCTCAGATATTGCAATGATGCAATGAGAGTCCTCGTAAAGAAAGAAAGTTGATAGGTCTGTAGATTTTAGATTGAGACAGAAAACATGTATTGAGTCAGGAAGACTAAATTGTACAAACGTCATAACTTCTTAAGTTAAAGCATAGATGACCAAGTCTAACTGTAGGAATATGATAGTACCCAAATCAAGTTGGAGTGGGTGAACAATACGACAACATTCATTGCGAACGTCAATTTATATTGAAAACTATGGCCATAGTAATGCATATGTCTCTGCATGCATTGTCGGTTCACTATATCTAGATTGCACATCCTATTGGGAATCATACTTAGCTAGAGGGTATCTAGGGTTGTATGATAGATAGAGTTGTGTAAGATACAACACTATGTACTTGGAAAGGAAAATTACCACTGGTCTCCTTGGTCTATACTTCTCGCGAAGGGAAGGGCCACTTCCGATTAGGAAGGAGTGCGGGAGACCGACGGTCTGTGGTTGGAGGTAAATCACTAGAAAGATACTCTCTCTCTCTCTAGTAGAAGACATGTCGAGGCTTGTGATAAAGATGTCAGATTTCTCGATGTAGTATATCTTTGAGACTTGTGTTGATTGGGATTAAGTAAAACATTATCTGATTCAGGTATTTATAATTGATTTAGTTTTGTAAACATTGTACTTGAGAAAGACAATAAGGTTGATTGTATTTGTAATGAGATATCTTGTAATTGTAGTTACTCGACTATATGTTGAATAAAAGAAAAAATTTCTCTGTCTCATTTTTACCTTGTAAATTTACTTTATGGTGAATTTTTGGTTTTTACTATGTTTCTAGAACGTGGATGTTACATATGGTATCAGAGCTATCAGGTTCGACACTAGGGCTTATGGGTCCACTGTGCTAACCTATAGTCACCATTATGCGGTTAGCTAATGTTCAAAATTTTCTTGTGCCAGAATGAGGTGGAGAAGAAGAAAGAAAATAGCTAGGAAATCTGTTCCCCAGCATTTGCCTAGGTTAGTGGTTAAGAAGAAACCTATTGAGGAGGTTGAACTTAAAGAGAATATTACTTACTCTGAAGGTGCATGGCTAGAGGATTTAGAGACTTTTGCTGATGCGCTTAAGCGTATCCGGCTAGAAAGAAAACAACGTTTTGAATAGGCTAAGAATCCTACTAATTCTACTGGTGTAGTAAAACCTAGTAAACTGTAGCCAGTTACAACATGTCACTTGAATGTTGAGGTGATGTTTCTATTTTAAGAAAAAGGTGTTGGAGTACTTGTGTGTGCATCCACCCTCTATGTTTGTTAAACCGGAAGATTGTAAACTGACAGTGACATATAGTCTTGTCGTATCAACCATATAGATTAGGATGTGGTTACTCCTAAATAAATTATAATAAAGATGACAATGTTTTGTAACAAGCTACTGATTGTTATGAGATAAATATATGTCTTGATGTTTTGTGTCGCTTTAGATTCATAAAAAAATATTAGATAACTTAATTATCTGGTATGAGGAAAATGAGAGCACGTATCATACTAGAGCCAAACCAGGGTGAAGGTCTAAAGGAGAATAAACCTTTAGTTAATCCCTTGATCGGATTAGAGTAATCCTAACCATGTTTGAAACCTAGGAGATACCTAGTATTTTGGAAAAGAAAGCCTTTCTACCAAAGTTGATGGAACAGTGATTGAATCAACTGAAAATCTTATTCCTCTTAGAATTTAGGGATGAGTTACCTAGAAAAGTACTTCACCTTATAACAACTATAGGATTAATGGAATCAAAAGCCCTTATAAGAATTATTGGCTAAAGGTTTGAATAGATCCAATATTCCACCATCGGGTGCACTAGATATCATTGACAAGAGGAAGGACATAACTCTACAAATGTGTATTTAGTATCACTTGCTCATTAAAACCACGATAAATTTCACCATGTATTGGTGATCTCTTTGAATAGATGTGTAGAACGGAAGTGATTGATTAGCAATCAATATGTCATCAATCAAGACTAAAGGATGAGGGTACCCTTGAAACAACTTTTGGACAAGAATGGGCACTGTGAGTTAGCAGTGTTGTCCTTTGAACATACAAATGCCTTGTCGTATTCATGAATCTCATGAGCAGTGTGTCTAGAGATTGTTTAGACATATTTGTTCTAAGTCTTCTAGAAGATGTACTTATTTATTTTAAGCATGAAGGAGAACATTAATCCTTATGTGCAAGTGATTCTGCAATGATTAAGAGAAATTACAACAACACCAATGCTATGAATTCCTATTCTAAAGGACAGTTTGAGAGAAAATTGATGCCTCAGGAGATGGTTTAAGGGTGTACCTTTACATCATGAGTAAATTTAGAAAGCTCTTGTGGTAATATTTTAAAGATTCAAGGTATGATAGGTTTTCATTTTGAGTCTCACAGACTATTAAGTTTCAGAGAAAGAATGTGTGTTTCTAATTCTTCCGAAATAAGAAAACTGGTGTGGAAAGAAGTTCATATTCCACCATACCCGGGACATCTACGGTTAACCAAGTACTAACAAATAAAACCTCTTTAATTCTTAAAAGGAATAAAGAATGATGTTGCGAGATTTGTAGCATATTGTCTAGGGCGCCAGAGGAAAAAGTAGAACATCAACACCTGTAGGATTGATGTACCCGCATGACATACCATAATGGAAATGGCAAGTTGTTTACATGGATATTGTACAAAGTCTTTCTATGTCTGGGAAAAGACACGATGCCATTTTGAGATGATAAACTCTCGAAGGTAGCACATTATATACCAGGGGATTGGACTGATGGAGCATCAGTGTTAGCACACATTTTGTGCAAGATGTGTTTAGGCTGCTTGGTTTTCTGAGAAGGTTATCTCAGATAGAAATATGCATGTAATGTCAAGCTTTTGGCAAATTTGTTCTCTATGTTAAGGACTAAAATTTAAAAGAGTATAATTTATTATCCTGTGAACAGATGGTTAAACTAAGGAAGTTAACTAGGTTTTAGAAGTTTTGCCCCAAACATGTTGCATGGATTAGCAATACGAGTAGGGAGACTACTTATCACGTGAAATCTTTGAAAATACTTAACTTTTGCTATTAAGATGGCTTGAATTCAATCATTGGACAGAAAGATGCTGAACTCCTATAAGCTGGGTAAGCTAGAAGGTAGGATTAGCATTAGTTCAGAAATCTTATTAGAAATAAATGAAAAGATTTAACTGATCAAGAAAGATCAGAAGAAATGGATAATGAATAGAAAAGCTATGTTAATGATTAAGCATACACCAAGACAATTCTCGGTTAGAGAAGGAAAATTCTTTTAAGGGTTAAACCCCTGAAAATGTTTCCTAAAGAATGGAATGTACTCTAAACCAGTTCCTAAGCATAAAGGACCCTTCTAAACTTTAAGGTTAGAAATTTTATTGATATCTAGAATCAATCTATTATCAATTATTGCCAGGAGGCAACATGCTTTTTGTGATTTATATATGAGGAATATATTCATGTAATATATAAATGTTATAACCTCTGAAGGATTTTTAAAAGTATAAGAACCTAGGAAAGGTTATGGTCAAGCTTCTGAAACACTTGAAGATCACAACAATGCTTGTGTAACATGGAGGTTATGAAGTGTAAGGTCCAGTGGGACCAGTATGCATAGAATAGTTTTGCATGGGGAGAAATTACCATGAATTCTAGCAGAAACTTCCTCATTTACTTTATGTTGATATCAATTAAACAATGAATATGCTTTTAAGTTGCGTTTTGATGCTTTATATCATCGAGGACGATGAATATTTAGGGGAAGGATATGTTACATCCCTATTTTCTGACTTGCTATACTTTTACTTTTTACTTGGGCATAAGTAAATTTGTTGAGATGTTATAGACTTATGACAGGATATGACATGGAATTATATTGAATATCATTTAGGAAATCATGGAAATGATTATGTTATTGTCAATTTTATATCTATATGATGAGATTTGATTTATTTTGAATAATGATGCACTGATCTCTTATTGTTTAATGACAAGTGAAACAGGATTACAAGTTATCGACTCTCAAAGAAGAGAGAGAGTATCTTTCGAGAAGAGAGATATAGACCTTGGAATATGAGTGGTCTATTTGCTGAACGAGTCTAGTATTAAATGATAAGGTGAACCAATGAGTCATATGAGGTAAGTCTTGTCTTGCTAGTTGCTTTCAAATCTAATCGACAGGTAGTCGATATCTTGATTATCATCTAGTCAAGTCGATGATGAGTGGACATAGTCGTTTGCGAAGTAAACAATGTCATAGCTGTAAAACGGTTGCGTTATTCTTCTTGAGTCACTTAAGGTTTTATTGTCACCTCTTAAACGTCAAGACATTCCCATCAAGTTAGATGACACTAATATTGTCGACGTTTAACGTCAACAGATGAACTCATCAAGTCGACGTGATTTTAATGAAGAATTGTGATGGGGAGGTGAACTCGACCCATTCACATCATCTAAAATCCTTGGGTCAAATAGAGGAGTTTTTAACATCTTTAGGTAGAGGTTTTTCTCAGCTACGTGATAGCTAAATGAAATCTTGAGTCTTATTCTGCGTTTGCACCCAAGTCGTCTTTATCGTCGTAAAGCGCTTCAAGCGTATGTCGTAAACTCCTTTTGTGAAAATCGACGGACGTTAAATTAGGGACCTAGGTGTGTTTTAACCTTTATCGTAATGTAAAGGAATATGCTAAATTATATTGTTATATTTTTGTAGACGTTGAGGAACTCCTTTATTCTTGTCTGTTGATGGAATCGATTTGAAGTTCAAGAAGGGAATCTTTTATGCTATTAGGAGGTAGTAACTGCCCACATTTTCTTCATATGTAATTCATGCTTTTAATTGTTTTGAAGTCCATGATTTGAAGGTACTTGTTTTAACTAGCTCTGAGTGGATGAGAGTGGTTAGGAGCGAATCTAAGTCGTTATTTATTGAGTTGTGTGTTCATTACCGTTAAGTGCTACTTCTAAACCACCAGCACCTCTTAACTCGTGGGAAAATCCTTGTGCCATTAATGGCATATTGCTTGCTACCTTGTAGGGCGTCATTACTTTTTTTAGAAAGTAGTTATTTTGGATGTAGTGGGGAAAGGGGAGTCCTCATGTTGGAGATGGGGTTGTTATAACAAAATCTCGAGCGAGGATGCCGTGAGTGAGGAAAAACTCACTCTAACTGTGATTGGATTCTTAGTGTTGGGTCGTGGAGAATGTTTCAGAGGAAGGACAATAGACTAACATTAGTGGAAACATAACGTTTGCTTCCTTAGTGGTAGAATCTGCAAACCTTAAAGAATTTGTTTTAACAAATTTCGATTGGAGTCTTTCGCGGTTTGTAGGGAGCATGAAAATCACTTATGTGAGTGGAGTGGAGTTAATTCAAGGATGGGTTTGTAGTTATTAAGGGGCGATCAACCTGCAAAGAGGAACGTAGGGGTTTGTTGGATATATATTGAAGAATTCTTTTTTAGTGAAGGGAGAGATCACGGGGTGTAGGAGAAAGGAGGACTGAACAAAAAACTTGAAGAGGAACGACTGAGGAAATAACACATATCTAAGCCAATAGCAAGCGAAACTATAGACCATTTTATAGGTTCTCTTCTACATTTTGTAATGATTTCTATCATTCTGTTTTATGCAATGTTTATCTTGCATTCTATGAGAATTTAGCGTAGCTAAAGGGCAAGGTAATGATTACCGATAACAATAGCTGAATGTAATGTAAGCTAAAAGGACTTATATTCCTAGTGACATGAAATCTTCTTTTATGGCATTATTAAACTTAAACCTTGCAAAAGACGTTAATACCAAGATATTGATATTTCACAGCATGAGCATAGTTAAAACATCGCAGATACTTACCTTTATCTTTCATCCAAATACAATGTTTTCCTGTATAAAACTGAAGAAAAGAATGTCTGCGCTAATAGTTTTTCATTAGAATTTAAAATGTGGCTCGGTGCTCCGCGGCCTTCTGCATAACGATTGAGTGTAATGTTGCTCCTGAGTTCAAATAACACACTTTTAGTGTTCTTGAAAATTTCACCGTCACATAGTCAAGAAAGATTAAATACAAACCTTCGAGTCTCTAAAAGTATCCATTTTCAAGTATTGTAATTCTATATGTGCAAAATTTGTGAGTCCCTAATCCATGGCGTGTGTAGAATCGAAAGATTAAGGCCCGGTGGTGCAAAATATTAGTATTATATAGAAGCTCATCAGGAAATTGTGAAGCTTAAACCTTTGAGCTCTCTTTTCAGTTTTAATAGAGTAGTTTTAATGTTTGGTATAGTTTATGGTTGAGGCAGGATATATATTTTTTGTGAGGATGGAACATTATGTTGGCCATGGGATATAAGTCAAGACGACAATTGGATATTAGTAGGTCTCAAGCATTTTCAATCCATAAGATGTTCTACCCGAAACCCTAGCTATTATAATGCCACTATTCAAACTAGACAATAGTCGGGTTAAGGAACTTTTATTATTGATGTATATTTAGATTAAGTTAGACAGCTTAACTTTATTATACACATGAGTATTATGTCAAACCAAGGTGTAATGTGGATAGGCATCGTGGAAGATTATTAGATAGCTTTATGCTTAGGGTTTCAAATAACTTCATGATAAGGTTTCAAACTCGAGATGACCTTGTAATTGTTATAGGGGGGACTACCCTATCTTCTTTTAAGTCTTCAATTTGTTTCTCCCTCATGTTTAAAATAAGATATTGCGTTGCATTAATCAAGATTGTAAGTGTCATAACGTCACAACAGTGTTGAGAAAACTAGATAAGGTATAAAATCTAATAACCTAGGGAGTAATACTCCACACTGGTTTGAATAACGATTCTAGTCAACAAGTATCATTCGTTATGTTTATAAGATTGCAAATGAATCATCAAGCCTTAATGCCAACCTTAGGGGTCTAAGGAGAAAAAAACAGTGTTTTGATAACCTGTCAAGTCAAGGAGACTAAATCCCATTATTGTTAGGCTTATTTGGAAATGACCTTTAGGTCAAAAGAAGACTAAAGGAAAGTTGTTTACTTAAACTCTATTCTTGACATTCCATTATCATGGAAAAGGAAATACAAAACCCTAGAGTGACCCAGTAGGGTAAGGTTATAAATTATACCTTTTGGGATTACAACTTATTTTAGTTGATTATATTTGGGTCGACAAAGAAGGTGGAGTACCCTAAATAATAATGTTCATTTTAAATACTGGTGCAAAGGAAGACGTGTCCTTATCGATAATTTTTATCCTTGGTTTGATAACCTATTAGATTGTTTACAAATTGACTTAAGTTTAATTAAGTGTTGATAAGTCATGGAACCTAGGTTATGCAAGGATACAAAGAGATATCCTTGTATAAAAGTAAATCCATGAGATCTATGGACTAACGATAGTTCTTATGAAATTCACCTAAGTCAGAAAGACTAGGTTTGAGTTAGGCAAAACTCATCAATTGAATCTAAATTTAACCGAGATATGGTAATTAGTATATTAAGACATTGACATCATTATTTAGATTGTGATTGAAGGGTCAAGTGCCCTGACTATGTGTAATTATTCGTACTTGCAAGAACGGAATTAGATTCCTAGACTATATTGCTTAACCTGGGTAAGGTTATCATCTTAGTCGTAATTAATCTATCTATATTTATTATGAGACAAAAAGTCATGGACCTCAGATATTGCAATGATGCAATGAGAGTCCTCGTAAAGAAAGAAAGTTGATAGGTCTCTAGATTTTAGATTAAGATAGAAAACATGTATTGAGTCGGGAAGACTAAAGTGTACAAACGTCATAACTTCTTAAGTTAAAGCATAGATGACCAAGTCTAACTATAGGATTATGATAGTATCCAAATCGAGTTGGAGTGGGTGAACAATACGACAACATTCATTGCGAACGTCAATTTATATTGAAAACTATGGCCATAGTAATACATATGTCTCTGCATGCATTGTCGGTTCACTATATCTAGATTGCACATCCTATCAAGAATCATACTTAGCTAGAGGGTATCTAGGGTTGTATGATAGATAGAATTGTGTAAGATACAACACTATGTACTCGAAAAGGCAAATTACCACTGGTCTCCTTGGTCTATACTTCTCGCGAAGGGAAGGGCCACTTCCGGTTAGGAAGGAGTGCCGGAGACCGACAGTCTGTGGTTGGAGGTAAATCACTGGAAAAATACTCTCTCTCTCTCAAGCAAAAGACATGCCGAGGCTTGTGATAAAGATGTCAGATTTCTTGATGCAGTATATCTTTGAGACTTGTGTTGATTGGGATTAAGTAAAACATTATCTGATTCAGGTATTTATAATTGATTTAGTTTTGTAAACATTGTACTTGAGAAAGACAATAAGGTTGATTGTATTTGTAATGAGATATCTTGTAATTGTAGTTACTCGACTATATGTTGAATAAAAGAAAAAATTTCTCTGTCTCATTTTTACCTTGTAAATTTACTTTATGGTGAATTTTTGGTTTTTACTATGTTTCTAGAATGTGGATGTTACAAGACTAGTGATGATCTTCCATCTCCTCCACCTCCTGCTTCTTTAGAGATTGACATCGACATGGTTTCTTCTACTTCAATTAAGCAAGATTATTCTAGTCTTTCAAATACATCTTTGTGGGATACTTTCTTGGTAGGTATATCAAACTTGTTTTGTGAGTCTCATATTACAGATTTGGAGGACACACTGGAGGGGATATCTCTCCTCTTTGATGATAGTTACAACACAACTATTATCCCATCTACTTCATCTTTGGAGGTTGTTCTTCATGAGTCTACCCAGGATTTTGGATTGGTCACATCTCATTGCATAGTGACATCCTTTGATTCTGACATGTGGACATTGGAGCACTTTTTGGAGACACCCATCATGAGACTTCTTCCCTCATATATCTTCTTGTAGATGGAGTTTCTTCTACATTATCCTTTGGGTTGGTTTCTTCCTAAGGGGAGAAATGGTGTTTGTAGGTACAATATTTTCTTCAACATTCTTCTTCATGGATTCACCATTCACACAGGAGATACTTCATTGTGGGGGACCTATAGTCTCACTCTTGCTCTCCTATGAGGGTGTATTTGATTATATATATGTGATAGAAGTAGTCCTTGGGGGGTCATGTTGAGTCATCCTACTATCACTTCTTCTTTCACTCTCATTATTTTATGCATTCTCACTTTTGGAGAGGAGTTTTGTCCCATGAGGTTTTCTCCTTTTATCCACTTGAGAATTGTTTGTACATGGATACCTAACATAGCCTAGTAGCTAGGACCCATCCATCATTGCATCTTACTTTAGTCAGCTACTCCCTAAGTTGCACTTAAGGTGGGGTGTTGGTATGAGTAGGGTTATTACCTATCTGGTTTAACCTTGTATGGATAATTCATATTATTTAACTATTTAATAGTTAAATAATATTCACACATCACACATAATTCACATGTTTAGTTGACTTAGTGAGTCTACTAGATGTTTCTAGTTGTGGCTAGTTGTTGATAGTTTTCATCTTATCCTATAGTTGTCACATGTCATAGGATTAAGACACTTGTCAAAAGGCTACAACATCCTACATTTCATCCTTGTCTTTATAAGCAGGGTATATCATGTACATTGTAACAATCTAATAACAATCTTTCAAAAATATTTTGCATTCATTGACAAAATATGATTATTCTCTCATTTCATCTCTCTTGTTCTTTCATGATGTCCTACATCCTAGGTGGCTCCAATAATAGCCAATTCTAACACCCAAGTCCTCCTGGGGTGCCCTAGTCCTTTTTAGGCACCCAGGTCTTCCTAGGGCACCCAAGTCTAGATAAGGACATGGGCCTAGGTGACAGGGTAGAGTTTGATGTTTAGAGATAAGTAGTTGATATTTGATGAGTATATTCTAACTCAAAGGTGTTGTTATGATTTACAAGATGTCCCTCAGATGTAGGAGCATATTGGTGGTCATCTCTTGACATTACTATGGAGCCACATAGGTATGCTATCCGACACAGATAGAGGTCTCCTATAGGATGTAGGTCTGTGGTGGGTGTTCACCATGCCCATGATGAGATTCCATAGAAGCATGCTTATGGCCCTGATGGAGAGATAGGATGTAGATACTTATACATTCCATCTTCCCACAATAGAGATGATTATCACACTTGAGGATGTGTATCACATCCTACAAATTCCAGTTCGAGGGTAGGCAGTGTGGGTCATGGAGAATAGATCTAAGGAGTATGCTCACATGAGCCACATTCACTACCTAGATCAAGTGGTGACACTGCTCAGACGTGGGCACATTGTTCTTCGATGGTTAGAGCAAGGTTGTGCAGACATACCTCTTATTCATCACATCTTGATCACTACCATCATGCTAGTGGTTACACCTGATGGATGAGGTGTTCACCTTCATGGGGGCCTCATTCATACTATTAGGGTGATGGAGGAGGAGAGGATGGCCTACGCTTGGGGGCGCAGTATGCTTATGCACCTTTATCGAGACTTAGGTCAGTATGTGCATCATGAGTCGCAAAGTCTGATGATATGCACCATACTGTAGGATGGTTGTTTGAGCATGTCACATGTACATAGCCAACAAGGTTTCCCATAGAGCCAAACTAGATGCATGCATGTGCGCATGCATATTACCTTACCAGATGTTGGAGACATGGTAATCTATTATATTGGAGAGTAGCGTTTGATAGACTACGGCCAGGCAACATCAAATGGATACCATATCGTAGCCGTAGACCATGAGGAGACAACTAGTGAGGATGCAAAGGGATCAAATTTTAGTTGATCACTGAGACAACATCGTCATCTACTTCTATTTTGATAGAGTTATACGATAGTTTGTGTGTGTGCAAGGTGTTCCTAGCACACGCCCAAGTTATGTACACTTAGCATGTAGTGTAGTTAGGGCTAGTGATGCCCCATGGCTGACTATAGCCAAGGTTGTCAAGAGTGATGATGATAGTGTATCTAATTCAAATTCAATGTTAGAGGCATATGACGTTGATGTTACCTGAGCATACATGACCTAGTGGGACACAGCTCGACTTGCTCCAATCTTCCCTACCAGTTATCCCACAGGCAATCCTCAGTTGTGGTTGGGTCATGGGGACGATGTAGAAGATGAGGAGGACATTGGTCATTTTGGTGGATATTATGATACAGATGAGGAGGAGGAGGAGGATACACCATCGTGCTATATTTTTTAGGAGAGGCCACGGTAGGGGCAACAAGTGGAGGGTGACAATGAAGGGGTCGAGGAGAGACCTAGGTCCAAGGCTCATAGTCATGGGCCAGTACCTACTGTGAGTGGAGTTCTAAGTCAGTTCGAGTGTGGGGGATTGAGTGGTGCTGTTGTATCCATGCCTCTAGTTACAAGAATGACTACAGGTGTCATCATAGTGACTTCAATACGTGATCTTGATTGGCAGGATGGTGATCCAGGTGAGAGTAATTATTATTTTTTTATAAATTATTTGATTATGATGATGTCATACATATATGTGTGTGTGTGTGTTTATTGTTAAAAAGGGGGATGGTTTGTTTTAGGTTTCAAAAGGCAAATCCTCCCTTCTCACCAAACATTCAAGGGCTATCCACCAAGTTGAATCTCTACTAAGTGAGAGCATTCACCTAACATGGTGCTATGCCACTTGGCATGATGTGGAAGCTCAAATATATCAAACAATATCTCAATTCAATTCCCTAAGTACTCTTAAACCCTAAATAAGCAAAACAGTAAGCAAATTGATGAATTATGACAAATCCTTTCAGAATAAGGTGAAGAATAGAGATTCTTAACTCACTATTTTTTTAAGTTCAAAATACAGAATAGTTAGGGACACTGGGACTAGTGCCCTAGTCTAAGGTATAGTTTTCATCACAGAATCTGAATCTCCTTCTGACACTAATCTACACTGTATCTTCCACTTTTTCTCTAGAAAAAGTGGACATAGGGACTAGCGCCCTTGTCCCAAAATGTTGCACACTATCCTCTTTCTTTTGGATCTCAAATCCTTGTTATCTGTAGCCTCCTTTCTACAACTCCACTCCATGAAACTTGGTACCTATAACCTGTAATCACAAAGGAGTGTGAGAGGGGGTTGTGGTGTTTAGAGGCTTACCTCAGTCAATCCCCAGAGAGACATTCAAGTCTTTTGAGCACTTTTGTCAAATAAGGGTGCGTATCCCTACAGGATAGAGGCAAAAATCGAAATGATAAATGATTGAAAACATAATAGATATCACCTTGAAGTTTAGATCTCATGGAAGGAAGATGCTCTTCATGCCATGAGGAGATGGAGCCAAATCTGCAATTACAAACATAATAACAACAAAATATTGCTCTGTAACACAATGAATGCCTTGAATCAAAATCACAAAATCACAATGCTCATCTCATTTCCATCTCTAGTTTGCAAATGAAACCTAAACATGCTTATATATGCAACTATAAAGATTCCTGCTAGAATTTCATAATTCAAACTTGAGTTGTCAGCATAGGACCCAAATAACAGTCATAAAACTGACATTTAAATTTAGGGAAGACCCAAAATAGGGTATGACTAGGCCACTAGCACCCAAGTCCACCCCCTTATTTGTTCAGTGATAATCAAAATAGCACCTCCTAGGTCCTATTTGCTATAAGACTTTAAGGTTTTCTCATCGGGAGTCAAAATTATCATGCAAGATG
The DNA here is from genome assembly GCA_027924645.1 of Cunninghamia lanceolata. Classification (NCBI taxonomy): domain Eukaryota; kingdom Viridiplantae; phylum Streptophyta; class Pinopsida; order Cupressales; family Cupressaceae; genus Cunninghamia; species Cunninghamia lanceolata. The sequence continues at coordinate 10,052,850 of BSBN01000241.1, read as the reverse complement.
CTATGAATTCATTCTAAAGACTTGGGATCTAAACCTTAAGAGGGAAAAGCCCCCAAGTGGACATTTTTTGACTTAAAATTTATCCCCCACTTTAATGTATATATAAATGCAAGGCCAATACATGCATTAAAGTACGGTCAACAAACAGATCAAACATGCCAAGCATGGAGAAGACATGCTAAACACATTGAATACAGTAATAGGCATGCAAAACATAGAGAAGACAGTTACAGTCATGTAAAACATGGAGAAGACATCATTGAAGACATGCAAAACATGATGAATACAATGAATGCAGTGATTATTTTATTTTTCTCATATATGAATGCAAGTGCAAGTGCAAGGAAAGTAAACACACAACCCAAAATGCAAGAGGGACTCATTGCCACACATCTTTAGACTGCATATGAGGCAACAGACACACAATACAAATCTCAGAGTGTAGGAGGGACTCATTGCCATATGTCTCTAGACTACACTTGAGAACAAACATGCCATACAAATCCCAAAGCATAGGAGGGACTCATCACCACACATCTTTAGATTATGCTTGGGAACAAACATGTCATATACACACACACATGGAAGACATGGAGAAAACACGGCAGACAAGTGATGGAAGAAACCTATTGCTAGGTTCACAGCCATCTCAAGCATGCTACATGCACACACCAATGATTGGGCTTCACCACAACAATTACCAAAGACACTCTTAAGGGTTAAGATAGTCTTAGATCCGCTCCCTACCTCTGTAGAGGACTTTTAGAAAATGATAGGATGTGCAATCTCCTTGAGAAATACACCACCCCTACCTCCATAGAGGGCTTAGATTATTGCAATAGATTTAAGTTTTACAAACACACTTTACTAGCATCTAAATCAAACAGCTTACCTTATATATGCCCCCACCTTAAGGTGGTTGATATCATGTATCGATATCAAGCACATTAAGGTAGGAAGAAAACAGACAAGGGAACACGAGCTCTCACAAATCCCATGCCCCATAGAGGTGAAATGTACTTTATGATGACCAAATCTTCCCACAAACACACAATTTCCTTCAAGAAAAGGTGTTAGCATCCATATAATCATGATAAACGACAATGCATATGATCATTCACATAGAGAGCCGAGGAAAGCAAGATTCAAGATAGACAAAGTGCACAAAATAGCAGTATTTTTATGTTTTGTACGTGTGATAAGACAACATCAAGATCACACGGAGTGATTCTTCTAGCCAAGTATCGGATAATATATATCAACCCCATCGTCATGTATGGACTAGGTCCATTTTTTGATTTCTCACTAAAGGGACACTAGGTCTCTATCAGTATAATATGGTTTTCATCATCCACCAACTAGATAGAACCACTAGAGGAAGGTAAACAATAAATCAAGAGAGGAGAAACAAGTGCCTTAGTAAATGTCATGTAGGAGGGTGCCCCCGAGTCACCAACCGCAATGCTATGTCCATAGCACATGACACAAAAAATGAAAATAGAGGAGAACCAATATAGAAGAATGAGGATACAAATAGAAGAAGGGTCACAACAGAGGTAGTCTCCTAGCATCCTTGGCCTTACAAGAGAATCAAGGGTCATCCTAGGAGGTCTAAACAACACATTGTAGGAGTACACACAACACTGAGAGGGGAGGGTGAATCAGTGTAGTTAAAATTTTTATCACCTTTCAAACTTTTAATGAACTTTGATTTCACAATTACAAAATTTTCAAACAAATATGAAAATATGTAGAACATCAACACTTAAGATTTTGACACAAAATATTCCTGAGTGGAAAACCCTCCAGGGGTATAAAAACCACTCAAATTGCCTCACTGGCTTAAATGAAAAACTTCAAGTTTACAACTATCTCACTGACATATACAATTTTGCCTCACTGGCATATTGTCTTTTTCCACAAGTCTCACTGACTTTCAATATCAAAAATTCAATGAACAAGACAAATCTGGGGGTTTCCCTGTTTCAATCAATCTCAACACCTTATCTCTCCTATTTTAACAAGTGTACATTTTCTACAAATTAATAGAATCAAGATTCAACTGACATCTTCACATTATCAATACTTTGTTTGCAATAAGCATCATCTCTAAAAACATTTAATCAATCTGATCTTCAAAATTATATCATACCTCTATAACTCAATCCTTAAAAAAAACTATTCATTTCATATCTATAGTTTGATATTCATTCCCTTCAATATTGATATGCTTCCTCTCTGCAATACTGAACTAATATCATCCTTCTCTGAACATCAAACTCTCCATCCTTCACTTCAACATATCACACAAAAAAAAACTTTTTAATTCTTATGTTTAAGTAATGATTTTATATCACACAAACCATATACATTTTTCTATTTTCAACTCTCGAGCCACATGTATTCACAAATAAAAAACTTATCAACTTTCTATCTTCCACACTTTCTATCTTCAAACCTTTCTAACTTCAGAGACTCTTCAACTTCGGTGTAAAAAATAGAAACATGCATGTTTTTTTTTTTTTGTAGCACAGAGCACGTCAATTTAAATGATGTGGAATGACCGTTGCTTACTTTTGCATTTTTAAAACTTATCCACACGATGGATGCTTCGCGCCACCTTCCCTTTTAAACTCTGCCATTGATACACTTTTGTCGCTTGAACCACTTTAGTAACCTGCTATAACCTGTTGACTAGGTATGACAGGGCCGGTTCACAAATGACTTGAAACCCTTTTAAAATGACTTAAGTTAGATGCAACCTTTTAAACCGGTCAACACCCAAATAGACATAAAGTGTATGATGTTTAGTTAAGGGAACTTAGAATATGTTTTATGATTTTCTATTTAGTGTTTTGTGAGCTCAACTTGACTTATTTGAGCAAGAATATTTTGCCCTCACATAAATCTGCAAAGAATAACTATGCAACTGATAAAAAGAACATATGACAACAAATTTCAAACATAAATCTTCTACAAAAGTATACTCTCTGTAAGCCTTTCACTATACATCTCATGACATGAAGATTTGTTTTGCACACATATTCAATCCTGTGTCTGAGATTACTACAACAAAGGTCATTAATGAAGACCACTATGATTTTCTTGAATTAACACAATGATAGCATGAAACAAGATTCCACCGTCATGATGCCAATTAGGTGATACATATTAACCCTTGTCATGTGATACAAGCTCTTAACCATAAAACCAAGAAACTTTGCCCTGATTCAACACTTGATACAATGAAGATCAAATGTCATTGAAGACTATGCCACTGTGATTCAATGAAATGACTAAGCCACTGTAACTTCACTAAAATGACTAAGCCACTACAAATTCACAAAACTGTGTCACTAAAAAATTTGAGAGATCACCACCATGTTAACCCATGTCACTAAAAGATCTGAGAGATCACAACCAAGATCATCAACATTTTGACATCAATGAAAAGACAACAATACTCAAGATAGAAGAACTACACACATCACGGGTGAAACACAACACGAAGGTAAAGGGTTAGAAATACTTACCTGCTAGTACAATCATACTGAAATGTGGAACTTGCAAGCATCTTGGAGAGATGCTCTATCAAGTTTTGTGTGAAGCTTGAGTGGTTCTTATGAGAGTTTTGTTTATTGTTAGGAAATCCATATGATGCTTGTTTCTCAAATCCTTGTGTATGTGAAATTTTTTGTTTCTTATGAGGAGGAGAACCACTATTATTACTAACCAATGATAATCTTCTTACTCTTTTTTGATCCTTAGCTATTTTTCTTTGTTGAGTTCATCTATCAAGGTGACAAGGACTATCTTGTACTATTTCAATCTTTTCTTGTGTGAGAGTCTCTTGCTTCGGTTGTTCCATTTGTCTATCTGATGCATTTTGGTTATCTCCCCATCCTTGAAGGGATAATGGAGGAGGAACCTCAACATAAATGCCATCCCTTTATGGATGAGGTGATACTTCAGCATTTTCCTTATCCACTTCTATTGTAGTAATAATCTCATTGTAGTTCAGCTAGTAATCTTCTACTTCAAGTGTATTTTGTTCCATCATGTTATTATTGGTCTGCTTAGGGAAGGGATTAGTAAATATTTACAAATTTTGATTTAGAAAAGCAACCAACTTATTTCCATTATCATTCACACCTAATACTTGTATAATATTTGAGTCAATGAGGTCTTGTATTTCATGTTTAAGATGCATACATCATTCAATAGCATGTCCTTGTTGCTGATAAAAATGACAAAAGGTGTTAGCATAGAAATAAGGTCCTTGCATCTTAGTGGGATCTAAAGGTTTAATTAGGGGAAGCTTCATGAGGTTATTACTCACATCCTAATTCATGATAGAATGATAGGATTCAAATATCAAATTAAACTTTCTTTGTTGATATGGTGCCTTTTTCAGATTAGTGATAGCAGACATGTGAAAAATTATTTGAATTTTATCCATTAACCTAGATGAAAGTCTTAATATTCCTCTTAAAGTTGTTTTGTGAAGGCCCAACCATGGATTGACCAACTTGAGTAGATGAGTTTTGATTTTCATACTAACTAGACGAAAGATGATAATCATGAAGGATGGTACATAAATGTTGAAAGGAGTTATACCTCATCAAGAGAATCTTATCACGAATGTTAGGTTGTAGATTTGTAATAAACACCTTGTGAACATCCACATCCTTCATTTGATATTGAATTTGTGCATAGAGAGATTGATACCAACTAATAAAATCAGTCAACTTCTCTTTCAAACCTTGCTTGCAATGAACTAAATCAATCAAAGAGACTTGAGGTCTAATGTTTGCTTGAAAATGTTGTAAAAATTGATCAACTAGCTGTGAAAATGAATGTATTGAATTTGGAGGTAAAGAGCAAAACCACTCTAGAGCTGTATCTTTGAGAGATTATGGACAAAGTTTTACTAAAAAATATTCTTCAAAGTAAAAGTTACTACACATAGCTGTGAATGTTGCCACATGAGTATTAGGATCACCTTCTCCACCATATTTTTCAAAGCAAGGCATCTCAAACCTCTCAGGCATAGGAGTTATCAAGATTGCATAAGATAGGGGATTGTGGGCATGATAGGTTGGTATATTAGGTTGTGTTCAAAATTTGTCAAGTTAGTCACCTTTTGTTGTAAAGAAGTCATGCCTTCTAAAAGTTGGTTTAAGATGGCATCATTGGGAGATGCAGTTTGTTGTGAGGAGTTAGAACCAAAGTGAGAAGGTGATTGAGCCTAAGTAGTGATAAGTGGAGGTTGTGAATAATTCATTGGTGGTTGGACATAGTGATAGGTGGAAGGTGGCTAAGAATCAGTGGGATGGATAGGTGGGTGTGTTGATATGCGCCAAACAACTGAGAGGGGGGTGAATTAGTTGTCCCAAAAACTTAAACACTTTCTGCAATTAAACATTCATCACTTATCCACAATTATTATGATTTAACAATGAGTGCATGAAATCATAAACTTAACCACAGATACAACATCAAACACAAGAGACACCAGATTTTACATGGAAAACCCCAAGGTGGGGAAAAAACCAGGGAGATGATTAGCTCTTAATAAATATTGCAATCTTGAAATAACGATGTTTAGGCTCTGTCACTCCATGGGCCTAAACATATTGGCTCACTGCTATGAAGAACAACTAGGTCTAGCAGGCTCACTACCTCAACCCTAAACCTAGAAAGATTACAATAAGGGCTATTAAACCCTGAGGGCTGTTAAACCCTACTAGCAGCTAACTTCCAAGCTCACTACCACAATCAACACCTTTCTATATTTGTGACTGAAGTACAATAATTCCTCTGCTCTACTCTTCCTCTGTTCTATTCTTCCTCTTCTTTCCTCTGCCTCTTCTCTGATTTGCATATTGGACCTTTCTTAATATCTTTTCATTTTTGCTCAAGGACAACTTTTCATGACTCACGTACAAGTATTTATAAACTACAACAACCTTGGAAAGATCATCAATGTTGGCATCACAATTATCAACCATTGGAACAATCTCCAAGGTCAGCATTACAAACATTTACAAAATAGGTCTTGGCCTATTACAACATTATGCAAAGGGGATGAAGTAAAATTATATGCAGATCACACCATGCTTTAGCTAGGCTCAAACATGATCTTCCACACTTCAACACGCTTCCACAATCTTCAAGAGATCTCTGCAATCACTGGGATTAACCATGTCAGCTAAGAGTGGTTACATGCTACATTATCTGGGAAACACAATCTTAATTTATTAACACAGACCAAAGTGTAGATAGGAACATGATTAGGAGACATCCACAAGCACATTATAATCATCAAGAGCAACTACACAACCTTTAACTACTCTACCCATAAGAATCTTCATATTGGAACACATGAACTTTACTATCCTCAACTGTCATAAAGGAAAGATAGCTTGCAGACCACCAAACCATGAACCATTGCAATTGTAGGCACTTATCATCATCCCAGATTTCCTTCGAGAACCGTATAGCAAAATACTTTATTGCAGAGGAATGCAGAGTAGAATACTTTCTCCCTGTCCTAATTGAACTTACAAAAAAAGTAGGTTTCACTCTGGTGAACACAACTCACTTAGATCTTCATTTGGAGGGTTCAAACCCAGAATGTAGCATCCTTAGTCATACCTCTAACATACTTCCAATCCAAAGACCATGATCTTCAAGCAGAAATAAATGCAGACCAGTTTACCGAACTGTTCTTAAGTATACAACTCACTATCTATAGTGCACTTCTCTATAACTCATTTGTTTCTTTCGGAGAGGCTAATTTTCTCAATATCCTCAACATACAAGTCTTCTAAACAAGTAATAGAATAAGATACAGTTGACACCAATGACAACAAGGATATGTTGACATCAATGACAACATCAATTAGGCATATACTTGCAACAATCTCCCCCTTTGTCATTGATGGCAACATATGATGTGAAAAATTGCAACAACCATCAAGACAAGATTCTCCCCCTTTCTTTTTACACACCTGCACTCTTTCTTTCTTCAAAATTATACCCCTTTCTCTTACACATCTGCACTCTAAGTTTTTCACATGACTTCTCTCCCCCTTTGACATCAATGTGCAAAGGGCACATAATTGCACTTTTCTGCTCTGATCTAATCTCTCTTCAGAACTCTCTGACTACTCCCCCTAAGAAGTAGCCCTAAAAAGCATCAATTCAGACTTCTGAGCACCTCTGAACTAATGAACTATTGTGCATCTTAGTTTAGAGAAGGAGGGGTGATAACCCCTAACTTTTCTTAGAGATACTCAAAAGTATCCTTAGGCAGAGGCTTGGTAAAAATGTTTGCAATCCGATCCTTGGTAGAAACATTCTACAACTTGACTTCATTTTCCAGTCACCTTTTCTCTCATAAAATGATACCTAATGGATATGTCCTTTGTCCTTGAATGCATCACTAGATTCTTTGATATGTTTATGGCACTTGTGTTGTCACAAAAGATTGTAATGGGATCTTCATACATAATTCTGATGCCCTTCAAAGTCTACTTCATCCATAACACTTGAGTGCAACTACATGATACTACAATATATTCTACTTCTGTAGTAGACAGGGATATTGAATGTTGTTTCTTGCTCAACCAAGATACTAATCTTTTTCCCAAGAAGAATGCACCTCCACTTGTACTTTTTCTGCATCCACATTTTCGGCCCAATTTGTATTAGTATATGCACTGAGAGTAAAGTCACAATCCTTAGGGTACCACAGACCATAATCCATTGTACCTTTTAAATATCTCAAAATTCTCTTGACTGCCATCACATGTGATTCCTTGGGTTCTGCCTGAAGTCCTGCCACAAGACATACTACATGCATTATGTCAGGTCTAGTTTGAGTCAGATAAATTAATCCTCCAATCATAGATCTATACCTTTTCTGGTCTATCATGGGTGAGTTATCATCTTTACTCAACTTACAACTAGTTATCATAGGTGTGCAAACTGGTTATCCCAAATTTCTTTAACAAATCTTTCACATACTCAGACTAAAAAATGAAGATACCTTTATCTGATTGACTTATTTGCAGACCTAAAAAGAAGTTCATCTCTCCAAACACAGACATTTCAAATTCACATTGCATTTCTCCAACAAAAATTGCGCACATTGCCTCGACATCAATTGTAACTATCAGTTCCTTATTACCTGTCAGCCTGTCCCTTATTTGTATGAGTGACTAATTCATCTATCCCATTATGCCTCCCAATGCAGAGCATATGACACTCTAGAGTTCAGTTCCAACATTCATCACTAACTTCAGAACCGTAGTATAGAATAAGCATCTGTGGAGAGATGTGGACCCTAGTACTCTGATACTACATACTGTTCTTGGTTTGACTTTAGGACAATTTACAATGGGACTTCTTGGAAGATATGTTTACCAACATTCCTAAATCACATATGGTCATTTCAACTGAAGAGGCATACAACTCAAACTTCTTTACTTACTTGCATATTGCTCATACTTAGTCATTTTACTCTTCTGAATCAGAACCCTTCCAAGCGGACTGCCATAACATATATATTTGTGTCAGATCTCAGCACTAACTATCTAGCTGGGGGATTTAGAATCTTCAATACGGCTCCCCCTGAGCCATGATCTACAATCTACTTCCCAGAGGAAGTAGTTGATCTAGAGCTTGGAGCAGACTCATCTCTTTCTTCATTTGTTTCCTTCCTAACCCAAACCTTGTTCATCTCTTCCTTGATTTGTGCTGGATCAACTTTTTCAACCAGTTCCCTTGATTCTGATTGGTTATCCTTCTTCTTATTTCTATAGTATTTTGCAATGTGTCCAAGCTTGTTACAATTGAAGCACATAGTATTTTTCTAATCATTATTTCTTCCATTCATCCTTAACTTGCCTAGGTTAGCCTTATGCCTAAAATTATTATATGTATAACAATAGCCACTGAAGGATTCCATTGTCCTATTTGTCCCATAGCCTTTTCTCACTTGACTTCTACACTAATTAGCTCTATGTCCCATTCTATGGAAAGCATAGCATCTAATGGAATTCTGACTAGAGAATGATGGGGTATTTGGATTCACCTTATTTCTACACCAATTAGACTTGTGACCAAATTTGTTACATAAATTGCAGTAACCATTGAAAGAAGAATACCTTTGAGTGTTTGGCTGCCTAATTGATAGTCTTCTGCTTCTTTGATTTTGAATGTGTCTAATTTTGTCCTCTTCCTGACTTGCTCTAAATCCTTTGTCTTTTCCAAATTCCATGCCTTCTCTGTCATCATCATTTTTATGTTCTGCCATTGGCCTATCATATCTAGCAGCACTCACACTGAATTGATCTCTTTGAACCCACACATGTTTCAGATTAGCTTTCAAGTCTTCAACTTCTTCTTCAAGCTTCATGTAGACTTTAATTTTGTCTTTCAGACAGTTCTCAATTTTTGTCTTTTCTTCATTATTCTCTTTTAGAGTTTGTTGTAACTGCCTGATTTGCCTTCTTAAATCTTCTTTCAAATCCATGTATTCATCTACATTTCTTGAGTTATCTCTATCAATATTGGCAATTAGGCACATATTCATTTGATTCACAACAGCTTTGTGATCTTCCACATCACATTTGGTGGTCTGGGAACCTTCTTGTTCTTTAATTTATAAATCCTTATTGGTTGAGACTGAATTCTCCTAGATGTTAATAACTTTAACATTTGTACTTTCAAAAATCCTTCCAAACCTATTGTTGTAACACTGGTAGGCTTTGGTCCAGGATGAGTATCCAAGAAAAATGCCTTCCTCATACTTAGCATTGCCCTTTTCCATTCTGATGAGGCATTTGCTTCCAAAGATTTTAAAATAGTTCACAATGGGTATTGATCCACACCATAACTCAGTAGGGGTCTTTACTTCTTTGGTTGTTACCTGAACTCTATTTAATGTATAGACAATGGTTTGAATTACCTCCTTCCAAAATATATCGAGTAAATTTGCTTCTTCCATCATTAATTTTGCAGTCTCCTGAATAGTTCTACTTGCTTCTTCCATTATCTTATTTTTTGCAGAGTTGTTTTTCTATCCCATAGGTTTCACAAAATATATTGAAATAATTGGAGATAAGTTCTTGTTCTTTTCCAATTCTCAGGCCTTTAATGTTCATACTTAGCTCATTTTCAAGGGTTTCTTCAAAAAATTTGAGTGCCTCTAGAATCTTTGATTTATCTTTTAAAAAATAGACCCAAGTCATTCTAGAAAAGTCATCAATAAAAAACATAAAGTACCTATGATCATGGAGGCTTGGTATTCTTGTAGGACCACAAAAGTTTGTATGAATCAATTCCAATCATTCAATGGAGGATCTTTCTTTATCTTGCCATGCTTTTCTTGACAATCTTTGACATTTCCTACAACTAATGTTGCTTGAGTAATCAATCTCTAGTAGGTCCTTCACAATTTGAACTAAGTTTGTTAAATCATCAAGGTTTGTATGGAAAAGTCTTCTATGCCAAACCTACCTTTCATTCGTCTAAGATGTGTATCCAAGAAAGTAACTTTTTCTAAGATGATAGAGATTCTCTTCTATTCTTTTTGCAATTGCTATTGTAGCTCCAGATTTTTCTTTGAATTCAAGAGAATCATTCTCAAACACAAACTTGAATCCCTTCCTGCATAACTGTCTAATGCTTAAGAGATTTTGTTTCAAACTTTTTATATAAAGAACATCATCAGAAATTTTTCTATTGCCAAAATTTGTTGATCCTATTCCGCAAAATTTAGCAGTACAGTCATCTCCGAACCTAACTAGCCCTTCATTGTGTTCTTCCAGACTAATGAACTTACTACTCTCACTAGTCATGTGGTTTGAGCAGCTACTATCAATAACCCAACAGTCTTCATCACTAGTACAAGCTTTAGAGCATCTTCGATGCTTAACATTATGTTCTTCGTGAATCACTTCCTTGGATGATCTACTCTTGATATCTCTTGATGAACATTTGGGTGCATCAAAGAGTATTTGTTTTCCTTTTCACTCCATTAGGATCTCCCTCGAGTTGTTAGTCTCTTTCCAAAAGGGACATGGCTCTGATACCAATTGTTGATATGCCCCAGACAACTAAGGGGGGGTGAATCAGTTCTCCCTGAAACTTAAACACTTTCTACAATTAAACATTCATCACTTATCCACAATTATTGTGATTTAACAATGAGTGCATGAAATCATAAACTTAACCACAGATACAACATCAAATAGAAGAGACACTAGATTTTACGTGGAAAACCCCAAGGTGGGGAAAAACCTCGTAGAGGATTAACTCTCAATATATATATTGCAATCTTGAAAAAATGATGTTCAAGCTGTTGCAAGTATGGACCTAACCAGTGTTGTCATTGATGTCAACATACTCCTGTTGCATTGATGTCAAGGATTGGATGAGTTGTGAGCTGAGGATATTGAGAAAATTAGTCCTATCAGAAATAGAGAAGAATAGTGAAGATAGTGAAGGTCTATGAAGTAAAGATCCTAGCTAAGATGAAGATCAGAGGATGCGAATCAAAGGTTTTGTAAATATGTATCTGAAGATTGTCTAGTTAAGATTTCAGAGGTCCCCATGAAGATCTAGAGAAGTTATGGGTATATGAGTAGAACTTGTCCTGGCAGTTGTTCAGTGGTGACATAGTGGCTCAAATAGATCTGGTAAGGTCTAGAAATGCAATATCATATTCTGTGGATCTAGTAGTATGTCTGGGAAGCTAATTTGAGTTATCAATTTGAAAGGCATGTGGTTTGGAGATCCGTAAGTGATCTTTTTAGTTTGATAGAGATGATAGACTATGTTCTTGAGGTTCCGGATGAAGAAGAAAATGATTTTAGTAAGTAGAAGTAGTGCAAATGTTCTTGGTAATTCAGGCAAGCTTGTGGGGATCTCTGTATTGTGTCTAGTCTATGTTGGCCGTCCGCATTGAAGATTGAGCCTGTAATTGAAGATTTACCTCCGGGTAATGCTGTTCTTCCCAGTCTTGGCCGACTGGATGATTTGCACCTATTGCAGATAATCTAGAAGATGTTCTGTGAGGCATGGCATGTTCCTCAAGGGAGATTCGGGTCCCAAATATATGTGGCCAACAGTGTAGTGATCCGCACGAAGTCTTTTGTAACAAATCAAGTTGTATTTGTATATTTTCTCTGTAAAGTTTGCCTACTTTGATGATTATCCCAACGTCAATGTCCTATATAAATAAGAGTTGTAAAATCACTTCAAAGGTGTCATGTTGAGGAGAGTGTGGTAGAAAGGAGAAGTGCGAAAGGTAGAGCAGAAGTATTGGGCTTAAATGGAACTAACTCAAGCATGGTGAAGATGCTATTCTTTAGTTCAAGTATGTAATATTTATTATTCTGTAGACAGTGTGTCTCCTGTAGGTAGTGGGCCTCTTGTGAGCAGTGTGCTCGTGTAGTGAACCCTAATTGGCGTGTGCCATTTTGTTCCTTTTATTCTTTTAACAGAGAATACAATCTTGGGTTAGTCACCCCATGGTTTTTCCCTTAATTGGGTTTTCCACGTTAAAATCTTGGTGTCATATGTGTTAATGTCTTTCTGCTCTTAAGTTATTACATTAAGTTTTCATGGTTAAATCTTTGATATGCTATTTGAATATTAAGAGGTTTCAAGTAAATAAGAAACAATGATTTTGAAACAACTGATTCGCCCCCCCTCTTCATTGTGTATCCTGAAACTAACAATTGGTATCAAAGCTAAGTTCCTCGAAAAGAGCTTAACTGCTTGAGGAGATCCAGGATGTCTTCCTACAAGAAGGACAGTCTAAGGTTTGATGGAACCAATTACACTCTTTGGAAAAATAGCATGGAGTGTCACTTGCAATGTATGGGAATGCAATATTGGATCATGGCTTCAAAAAGGTATACTCCTCAAAATGGTCCAAGAACCATAGATGAAATCAGAGATGTTGAAAACAATCTTTAGGCCAAAGAAGCTCTACTAAGTGCCTTATCTGATTCAGAGATGACAAATGTTATTGATCTAAAAACTGCATATGAGATTTGGGAAAAACTAGAACTTCTGCATGAAGGAGACAAGTGTGTTAAATGTGCCAAGCTACAGAGTCTGAAAGGAAATTTTGAAAACCCAAAGATAAGCGAAGATGAGAATATCACTTCTTACATGACAAAAGTAAATGAGCTCATTTGTGGCATCAGATGTGCTAGTGAAATTTTGGATGAAGATGAAATTGTTGTTAAGGTTCTCATATCCTTACCTCCTGCTTACAAACACAAAGTTGCTACTATTGAGGAAATCAGATCCTTGACAACTATCTCAAGGGATCAATTGGTTGGTAAGATATCTGCATTTGAGTTAGCTAAGTTTGGTGATGCACTTCCCAATATTGAATCTGCATTCAATGCTAGTGCCTCTACAAAAGGTAAACAGAGATATGATCCAAGAGAAAGTTCCTCAAGAAAATCATCTTGGTATGAGAAAGCAAGGAAAGATCTGGAAGAGGATGAAGTAGAAGCTGAACAACTTGAGGCCCTCATTGTAAAAAGACTACCAAGAGGATTCGATAAGTATGAAGGAAAACTACATTTCAAATGTTTTAACTGCAATAAGATTGGTCATTTTGCCTCAAGGTGTCTGGAAATATTTTCTAAACCAAACCCTAATAGATCAAGATTTTAAAAGAAGTGTTACTATGTTCATGAAGATGATGATGATGAAGGAGTAACAGATGATGAATCAGAGATAGGAAACAAATCCAGAAGTGACTGGGTGTTTATTGTCATCAAGGAAGAAGATCAAATGTCCTCTGAATCTATCAATCATAAAATGATAGAAAAAGCTTTGGCTGCCCAAGTTGAAGAAAAGGATGATTGGGTCATTGACAGTGGTTGTTCACATCATATGATAGGTGACAAAAGCAAGTTTATAGATTTGGAAAGATATCAAGGAGGAGTTGTAAAATTTGGTGATAACTCTGCTAGCAGAATCAGAGGTAGAGGAACTATTTCTTTTGATGGAAAGAAAAAACCAGTGATGTGCTATATGTTGAAGGTCTGAAGCACAATCTTCTCAGTGCTAGACAGTTAGTGGACAAAGGCTATGATCTCTGATTCAAAAATATAAAATGTAAGATCTTTGAAAGTTCTGGTATAGAGATTGCATCTAGCACACAAACGAAAGGAAACATCTTCCACTTGGTTGCCACTAGCAAAAGTTGTTTATTTGTTCAAATTGATCAGAGTTGGTTGTGGCATAGGAGAATGTGTCATGTGAATTTTGATAATATCATCAAGATTAGCAACACTCAGGCTGTAAGAGATCTTCCAAGACTTGTGAAACCCTCTAATAGTTTGTACAAAGAATGTCAGCTAGGTAAACAAAGTAGAGTCACATTCAAAAGTAAAGAAAAATCTTCTACCAGATTGTTAGACTTAGTACATACTGATCTATGTGGACCGGCACGAATCAGAAGTTTACAAGGTGATAGATACTTCATGCTATTAATTGATGACCACTCCCAGATGATGTGGGTAACCTTCCTAAAAGAAAAATCTAAGGCTCGTGAGAAATTCAAAATATTCAAAGCTATGGTAGAGAATGAAACCAGATTGAACATAAAATGTCTCAAGTCTGATAGAGGTGGAGAATTCACATTCAGAGAATTCATAGAATTCTGTGAGAAACATGGGATAAAAAGATAGTTGTCTACTCCACGAACTCCACAACAGAATGGAGTAGTAGAAAGAAAGAACTAGACCATCCAGGAAGCAATAGGAACCATGATGATGGAAGCAAATGTTCCTCAGATCTACTGGAGAGAAGTTGTAAGCACATCTATCTATACCCTTAATCGAGTACAAATCAGAAACAATACTGGTAATACCCCTTATGAACTCTGGTTTGGCATCACTCCCACTGTGAAGTATTTCAGAGTCTTTGGTAGCAAATGTTACATTAAAAGAGATGAAGACCTTGGAAAATTTGATGCTAGAAGTGATGAAGGAATATTCTTGGGTTATTCTACTCAAAGCAAAGCATACCGGTGTTACAACAACATATTGAGAAAGATTATAGAAAGTACAAATGTAAAGGTTGATGAAGGTGTTGAAAAAACCTCAAGGTTTTATGAATATGATGAAGATGATTAGAATGATGTTCCGATTCAAGCTCCTTCTGAAATTCAGATCTAGAATGATCCAGAGAATCGAGAAGAAGAGATAAGTTTGAATGAACCTATTCAAGAAATAGAAATGCAAGAAACTCCCAAAATTCCCAGGTATGTAAAACTGAATCACTCTGAAAATTAGATCATAGGTGATAAAAGAAAATGTGTTCAAACAAGAAGAAAGATTGCTCAAGATTCAAAAAAGTATTGTTTGATTTCAAAGATTAAACCAAAGACATTGAATGAAGCATGCAATGATGAAAGCTAGACTAAAGCAAGGAAAGAAGAACTGATGCAGATTGAGAAAAATCACACTTGGGATCTTGTTCCCAGACCTAGAAACAAAAAAGTGATTAGAACCAAATGGGTCTTCTGAAATAAACTGAATGAAGATGGTGAAGTAGTCAAGAACAAAGCCAGATCGGTCTACAAGGATTATTCCCAAGTAGGAGTTGATTTTGAAGAAACTTTTGCTCCGGTGGCAAGAATTGAAGTAGTTAGATTATTTCTTGCCTTTGCTACCTTCATGGATTTCAAAGTATATCAAATGGATGTCAAGTCAACCTTCTTGAATAGTGACTTGGAAGAAGAAGTATACATTGAACAACTAGATGGATTTCAATTGTCTGATTATGGTGATATGGTCTGCAAGTTGAAGAAAGCACTATATGGACTCAAACAAGCCCCAAGAGCCTGGTATGAAAGACTAGATAAGCATCTTTTGAAGATTGGCTTCAGCAAAGGTACTGCTGATAGTAACTTATACTTCAAGATTGAACATGAATACATCTTGATTGTTGATATTATTTTTGGAGGAAGAGATAGTATGTGCAAGACTTTTGCAAATCAAATGAAAAGTAAATTTGAGATGTCTATGTTTGGGGAAATGAATTTCTTCTGGGGTCTGCAAATCACTCAAACAAAGAAAGGAATCTTCATATCTCAAACCAAATATGTGAAAGAATTGTTGAAGAAATTTGGAATGGAAGATTCAAAACCAATGAGTACTCCCATGGCAACCAGATGTAAACTGAACAAAGATGATGACTCTCCTAAGGCTGATCATAAAAAGTACAGGTCAATGATTGGAGGACTATTGTATCTTACTCAAACTAGACCTGACATTATGAATGTTGTTGGTCTTGTTGCTAGATTCCAAGTTGATCCTAGAGAATCTCATGTCATGGCAATCAAGAGGATTCTCAGATATCTAAAAGGAATAGTTGAGTATGGTTTATGGTATCCTAGAGATCATGATTTCTCTCTTCATGCATATACAGATGCGGATTGGGCAGGAGATGTAGATGACTAGAAGAGTACCAGTGGTGGAGAATTCTTTTTAGGGAAAAGATTGGTTTCTTGGTTAAGCAAGAAACAAGAGGCAATATCCTTATCCACTACAGAAGCAGAATATATTGCAGAAACAGGTAGTTGCACTCAAGTTTTGTGGATGAAGCAAATGCTAAGAGACATCAAAGTGGAGTATGAGGAACCTATCACAATCTTTTGTGATAACTCAAGTGCAATAAACATTTCAAAGAATTCAGTGTTACATTCAAAGACAAAACATACATCCTTCAAGTTTTATTTTTTGAGAGAGAAGGTGAACAAGAATGAAGTCAGATTAGAGTTTGTGCCCTCTAAAGATTAGATTGCAGACATCTTTACTAACCTCTACCTAAGGACTCTTTTGAGTATCTAAGGGAGAAGTTAGGGGTTATTACCCCTCCAGTTCTGAATTAAGGTGCACTGATGTGCATCAGTCCAATAGATCTCACAGTCATATCTTATGGTCCAGATTGGTGCTAAGTGGCTGCTACTTAGGGAGAGCAGTCGGTATGATTCTGAAACATGATTATTGCAAGTATGTGCCCTTTTCCATTGATGTCAAAGGGGGAGAGAAGACATGTGAAAAACAAAAGTGGTTATTGATCAAAGGGGGAGTAGTAGAAGAAGAGAAGACATGTGAATGGTTGTTGCTAATAGGGGGAGTTACATCAGTTAGTAAGGAGAAAGTTCTTGTCATGATGGTTAAAACAGTTTTTCACTTCATATGTTGCCATCAATGACAAAGGGAGAGATTAATGCAAGTATGGGCCTAACCGGTGTTATCATTGATGTCAACATACTCCTATTGCATTGATGTCAAGGATTGGATGAGTTGTGAGCTGAGGATATTGAGAAAATTAGTCCTATCAGAAACAGAGAAGAACAGCGAAGACAATGAAGGTCTATGAAGTAAAGATCCTAGCCAAGATGAAGATCAGAGGATATGAATCAAAGGGTTTGTAAATATGTATCTAAAGATTGTCTACTCAAGATTTCAGAGGTCCGCATGAAGATCTGGAGAAGTTATGGGTATATGAGTAGAACTTGTTCCGGCAGCTGTTCAGCAGTGATTAAGTGGCTCAAATAGATCCGGTAAGTCCAGAAATGCAATATCATATTATGTGGATCTGGTGGTATGTCTGGGAAGCTAATTTGAGTTACCAATTCAAAAGGCATGTGGTTTGGAGATACGCAAGTGATCTTTTTAGTTTGACAGAGATGACAGACTATGTTCTTGAGGTTCCGAATGAAGAAGAGAATGATTTTAGTGAGTAGAAGTAGTGTGGATGTTCTTGGTAATTTAAGCAAGCTTGTGGGGATCTTTGTATTGTGTCCAGTCTATGTTGGCGGTCTGCATTGAAGATTGAGCCTGTAATTGAAGATTTACCTCCGGGTAATGGTGTTCTTCCCAGTCTTGGCCGACCGGATCATTTGCACCTGTTGTGGATAATCTAGAAGATGTTCTGTGAGGCGTGGCATGTTCCTCAAGGGAGATTTGGGTCCCAGATATATGTGGCTGATAGTGTAGTGATCCACATGAAGTATTTTGTAACAAATCAAGTTGCATTTGTATATTTACTTTGCAAAGTTTGCCGACTTTGATGATTCTCCCAAAGTCAATGTCTTGTATAAATAAGAGTTGTAAAATCACTTCAAAGGTGTCATGTTGAGGAGAGTGTGGTAGAAAGGAGAAGTGTGAAAGGCAAAGCAGAAGTATTGGGCTTAAATGGAACTGACTCAAGCATGGTGAAGATGCTATTCTTTAGTTCAATTATGTAATATTTATTATTCTGTAGACAGTGTGTCTCCTGTAGGCAGTGGGCCTCTTGTGAGCAGTGTGCTAGGGCAGTGAGCCCTAATTGGCATGTGCCATTTTGTTCCTTTTATTCTTTTAACAGAGAATACAATCTTGGGTTAGTCACTCTGTGGTTTTTCCCTTAACTAGGTTTTCCACATTAAAATCTTGGTGTCATATGTGTTAATGTGTTTCTGCTCTTAAGTTATTGCATTAAGTTTTCATGGTTGAATCTTTGATATGCTATTTGAATATTAAGAGGTTTGAAGTAAATAAGAAATAGTGATTTTGACACAACTGATTCATCCCCCCCCTCTCAGTTGTGTATCCTAAACTAACACAGGCTTGGTCACTCCACGGGCCTAAACATACTGGCTCACTGCGATGAAGAACAACTAGGTCTAGCAGGCTTACTACCTCAACCCTAAACCTAGCAAGATTACAATAAGGGCTATTAAACCCTACTGGCAGCTCACTGTTAGGCTCACTACCATGATCAACACCTTTCTATATTTGTGACTGAAGTACAATAATTCCTTTGCTCTGCTCTTCCTCTGTCCTGTTCTTCCTCTTCTTTCCTCTGCCTCTTCTCTTCTCTGCCTTTTGGACCTTTCTTAATATCTTTTCATTTCCACTCAAGGATAACTTTTCACAACTCAACTATAAGTATTTATACACTACAACAACCTTGGAAAGATCATCAAGGTTGGCATCACAATCATCAACCATTGGAACAATCTCCAAGGTTGGCATTACAAACATTTACAAAATAGGTCTTGGCCTATTACAACATTATGCAAAGGAGATGAAGTAAAATTATACGTGGATCATGCCATGCCTTAGTTGGGACTCAAACATGATATTCCACACTTAAACATGCTTCCACAATCTTCAAGAGATCTCTGTAATCACTGGGATTAACCACGTCAGTTAAGACTAGTTACATGCTACATTATCTGGGAAGAATCTTCAAAAAAAATCTCAATTTCTTAACATAGACCGAAGTCCAGATAAGAACATGATCAAGAGTCATCCACAAGCATGTTATAATCATCAAGAGCAACCACACAACCTTTACCCACTTTACCCATAAGAATCTTCACACTGGAACACATGAACTTTACTGTCTTCAACTGTCATAAAGGAAATATAGATTGCGGACCACCAAACCATGAACCATTGCCACTGTAGGCACTTATCATCATCCCAGACTTCCTTCTAGAACCACAGAGCAAAATACTTTATTGCAGAGGAATGCAGAGTAGAGTACTTTCTCCCTATCCCAACTAAACTTACATAAAAAGCAAGTTTCACTCTGGTGAACACAACTCACTCAAATCTTCATGCGGAGGGCTCAAACCTAGAATGTAGCATCCTTATTCATACCTCTAACTTACTTCCAATCCACAGACCATGATCTTCAAGAAGAAATATATGCAGAGTAGTTTACCGGACTATTCTTCAACATACAACTCACTGTCTATACTACACTTCTCTGTAACTCACTTGTTTCTTATGGAGAGGCTAATTTTCTCAATATCCTCAACATACACATCCTCTAAACAAGTAATAGAATAAGATACAGTTGACACCAATGACAATAAGGATATGTTGACGTCAATCACAACACCGATTAGGCAAATACTTGCAACAGGCTAAGAATAATTATTCATAGAAGAGGTCACCTTAGGAACCAAGTTCTAATAGTTAAATCCCACAGCTTTTTAATTTTGTGAATTAGTGCCATTAGATACTCTAATACTAGTGGTAGCATTACTACAAGCATTTTCATTAGTGGTTAAAATCGTTGATGTAAATATAGATATTCCCATAGTCGGTATAGGTGTCGATACTTGTGTTTGAGATGGTGACGACATGTTCTTAATACAATTCGCACATTCAATCACCATCATGACATTATTATGTACTATATGTATTAATCCTTGAACAAAATTAATACCATATTGTCCTATTTTTATCAATTCTCTTATGTTCTGAATCACAGGTATAGCTTCTTCCGCTATCCTATCAGTTTCAACAAATGCTTGAAAATCGGCTAGCTCTCTATCAAGTTTGTTTATTTTCTCATTAGGTACATGTGTGACAACCTAAATAGTATCATCAACATTATGTAATACTTTATCTTACATAGTGGTTGTATGAGGTATAGTATCTTTCAAAATTTGTGTCTCTCCTTTTGTAAAGAAGGTGTTCAACAGATTTTCAAAGGTAGGAATATCATTTTCTTCAAAAGCACTAGATCCCATGAGTATTCTACTTCTTATTAAAGGGATATTTATATTAGGGAAGAGAGTTATAATACTCATACAAAAGAATGTAACACTCAATGCACAAACTAATAGAACAAACCCTAGGAGAAAGATATGTTTAATATCCAAAATGCTTGATTTTTCAACTTTTTGCAATATAAATCACTAAGGGAAAAAGTGTTGTGAAAATTTTCAAGAGGGAAATAAAATAATATGCCTAATAAAAGTCCAATGATGCAATAATATCTTTCACAACATGCTTTTGATGCAAATCTAGAGCGATGACAAGTCAAAACCTAGTGAAAATACACCTAAAATATGTAATTTTTTACGAATTTTCAATGCAAATGCCTAATAGGAAGGGTGTTGTAAGAAATTTGAGGAGGGGGAGAAGATAATAACCTTAATAGAATCCAATTAATACAGAAAAATCCCTCACAACACACTAGTAATGCAATTCTAGAGAGACGATAAGGCCAAATCTAGTGAAAATGCAAGGTTTTCAAACCCTAGACATAAAATTTTGCAATAAAACCACTATGATGCAGCACTACAATTAGAATTCAGTTCTAATGAGTGTTTGGAAAGGGTAGTAAAATATGAAACAAGATTTTGACTACAAACCCTAGCTAATGTAAAACTAGGTTTTTCTGAAAAATACACAATTTCAAGTAATTTTTGACAAATTAAAGACAAAAATATGATGCAAGTGAATATTAATTGATGAATTTTTATGATTTAAATCAGATCTAATGAAAATAATAGAAATTTGATGAAATTAAATGCCAATTAATTCAAATTATGCTAAAATGTAAGCGTAAGATGCCAATTTTTTTGAAATTTTCAAAATTTTCCATTTTTTTATAATTTTTCAAATGCAATAAGGGTATGATGAATTTTTTTTTCAGATTTAATATAAAAATCATAAATTAAATAAAATGCAACTAAATTAATGCCAATTATGTGGAAATTCAAATCCTAGAATGTAAAATTTTTGAACTTTTTCAAAAAAAAATAATCTTTTTTTGTAGTTTTTTTAATGCAATAAGATTAATGAATGCAAATCTATCACACAACACTCAGCAAGGTGCAAAAAAGTAAAAAAACATAGGTTCACCAAAATTTTTAGGGGTGTTTAGGGCGAAATTGGATACCTTGTTTACTCTAGGTTAAGTACCTCAATTTCGCGGTTAAACATTGGGGATAACAAGGATTGAGCTTGTGACCAAGTTTCTAATCACTTTGCCTCCCTTTCATGCTCGCGTGGTTGTAGAACCAAGGCCCTAACCAGGATTTTACCAAGTGTTGTACTTTCAACCAAGCAAAACCCTAATTATGCCTCAAATAAACAATATACAAAAACTAATGAAGTATCTAATAAAATTGATCACAGAAGTGCAGAGGATGGGTTTAAGAGACACTGTACCTAGAATCTGAGAGTTGCACGGACTAGGGCTCCTACTCTAGTGTCCTAAAAAAATTTTAACAGAAAAATCTCCTGCACAGGGTATCTGAGACTGTAAAATGGCTTCCAGATCCCGGAGAAAACACCCAGTTGGACTAGGGTGCCCGCTCCAATGTCTCGCAAGTATCGGAATCCAAAAATCTGAAAGTCTGTCGTGACTATACCCACAATATCCTCCTTCCTATAGCTTCTTTTCGACGGAACCTACAAAACGCGATCTGCACATACAAAAGAAGGAAATTGTTGCGGCTATATAGGAGCTTGCCTCAGTCAAGCCCCATCTTCAATATTTCTACCTCAACAATAGCCAGAGGAAAAAGATTTGCAGAAGTGTGTGCAAACCTAACAACAAGTGTATGCATAAAAATCAAACCCTAGATGTCTCAATCAAGGGAAGATCAACAACATGCTTTGCATCAATAAACACATACAACTTCACCTCAAGGAGATGAGATGAATGAAAACTTGCATGAATAAGAAGGTGAATCAACAATGTCTGCGGAGGATCTCCAAGCTTGCTTTTGGAGGCTTCAACCCTTCTCCCAATCATGCAAAGGGTGTACAATCCCTAGGAAGAGCAAGATAAACTCGAGATCTTGATTCCTAATCTTCATCCATGATCTCCAAGATAGCAAATAAAGAATACTTCGAATAGCTTCAACAAGTTGTTGTTCTTCAATGGAAATTGCAGCAGAGTTTTGGCATCAAGCTTGCATAAGAATTGTGTGTGATAAAATGATTTGCAAATGTCTTTTTATACCTAGCTTTAGGGAATTCAAATTTTGAAATAATGTCTCGATATCACGCAAAAACTGAGAATTTGAAGACAGAATCCCAAGGCACTCGGCGGGAATTGACACCTCGCCAAAATTTAAAATCCCGTGAAACTGGGGAGGACTAGGGCATGGACGCCCAGGTCTAAGCCCCCAACTTCAGCTCAGATCTGCATTTTTGGGGGTCCAAGGGACCCTAGTCTCAAATCTCTTTCTGGGTTCTATCAATCAGTTACCTCAAAATGTGAATAGATTTCTCCTAGACTAAGTCGATCAGGGTTTTAGGAAGGTTGAAAGAGAAAAGGTTGAGAGGTCACCAAGAGTGAGGAGCTAAACCAAGGGAAATTGTACCATTCCATATAGGAGGAAAATTTCTGATGTTACATCTAGCCCCCACTTTAGTTGCCATATGACACTACATGCATATGCAACTAAAGGAAAGTAAATGCATCAATCATGAAAAGGATACCCAAAAGGATACTGTAGAGGAAGTCGAAGCATTGTCACTGAATAGGGAGAAGCCCCCAATTCTATAATCCTGCAAGACCACAAGTTAGGAACCGCATCCTGCAAAGGAACACTTGTCAAAAATCAAAACCAAGTCAACCTGCAACCACCACCAATGAGTCAGTATCAAAAAACTAAGGGGGTTGAGTGATGAAACATGGTGAGGGAGGAAATCAAGGGAGATATATGCCCCCCTTGTTTTTGCTTGCTTAGTCCAAGAGTAGAAATAAGCAGATATCCACACGCATCGATTTCAAAGGAAATGTGTTATGAGAGTCATTTGAAGAAACAACATACGACCATAACACATTGGGTGAGAGAGAGCAGAACCAAGGTTCTAATGCAACAAACGACACTAAAATCAGAATTTGGCAGCTCCAAAAAAGGGCTCCAGAGTGAAAGAGCACACTTTTGTACCTAGTTAGGGATAGGATTTCTCACTCACTTACTTTATGTAGAAGGGAGTTGTCACCTACCACTTAACTCATTCTTGTTTCTTGTTATTGCAAAGGGAGAGAGAAGGAGAATAGGAAACCGACCATGCCGAGTTGATGTCCATACCATCCACCATGACTATAGATGCTCTAAGCTTGAGTGGTGGAGAGATGATTCAAGGTTGAGGTAGGGCCCTGATTCCATCTTTCTGTCATCTTTTGTTGTATTTTGCTTTTACGTTTATGGATGTCTATGCCAAGAGGGGAAGGTGGATACGGTTCCCAGACAGGGGTGCTTGGGTCCACCTGGGGTGCCAGAGTCTCTATGGGGCACCCTAGTCCCACAGGAGCACCAGTGTCCCTCTAGGGCACCCTAGTCTTCCTCACGTGCCCTAGTCCATAGAGGACATAGGTCCTAGTCACAGGCATTTTATTCAGTTCATGATAGCTTATTTTGATTTCCTTGGGGGATTATGGTACTCTTGCTTTCTTTTCGATTTGCAGGATGCCCCTAAGATGTGGGAGCACACAGGTGGTCATCTGATGGAACTTCTGCGAGAGTGCACTAGTGCTTTGACAACCATAGAGAGAGAGCACTTACAAATAGTGGGCCTATGGTGGGTGTTTGAGATGCCCACAATCAAATTCAACTACGCGATGCTTATGGCACTGATGGAGAGATGGGATACAAATACCTCCACATTCCATTTACTGACTGGCGAGATGACTATCACACTGGAGGATGTATTCAGGATCCTTTGACTACTAATCTGAGGAGAGACAATGAGGGTTGTTGGACATCACTCAGAAGAGTACACTTGCGAGATTCAGCTCTACTGCTTGGGTCGCACTGTTTCACAGGCAAAGCAAGGACACATTCAGCTCCGATTGCTAGAGCAGTGTAGAGACATTCCCTTACTATGAAGGATCATGATTATCACTGTCGCACTAGCCATTGCACTAGATGGACAAGGAACTCACCTTCATGGGGGTCTCATTCATACTATCAGAGCAATGGAGGCACATCAGACTGTCTATGCATGGGGGCACAATATGCTTGCGCACCTATATCGTGACTTGGGGCGATATGTCCACTACAAGATGCAAAGTCTGATGGTCTACATATTATTATAGGTTTGGTCCTTTGAGCACATCAGGTGTACATGACTGATAGGTTATCCCATAGAGCCAGTATTCACTCATCCGGGTGTCTATACCTACCCACTAGTCAAGTGTTGGAGGCATGGCAATTGGTTACACTGGATAGTAGTATTTGACAGATTACAGCCTGGGGACATCATCTAGAGACCGTATTGTGGCTACATCAGATGGCCTAGTGAGGAGAGGCAGTTAGCTTGGATGTAAAGGGATCAGCTGATGGCTGGTCGCCTCGATCATGTTGTATCTTGGTTTTACTATGACAGGGTAGCAGGACAGTTCAAACAAGTACGGGATGTGCTTATAGTTCATCCAAGCTATGCACGTATAGTTCAGAGTGCAGTCAGAGAAAATATTGTCTGACAGTTGACTATAACAGAGGTACCACTTACCGATGACGAGGGTCCTGAGGATGCAGAGCCAGTATCATGTGCAGATGATGTCAAATGTACCTGAGCATATCAGACCTGGTGGCACATAGCACGGCCTCCACCTATCTTTCCACTCGGGCACCCTACAGGGGATGCTTGACCTTGGGCCAGTCACACTAGTGACACTGGGGTGGAGGACAATGTCAGTGACTTGGTGGGATACTATGATCTCAAGGAGGGTATGGAGAAGGATGAGGATGAGTCCGAGGAGGTCCCATCATAGTACATTTTCATAATGAGATTGCAATAGAGCCAATAGAAGGCAGACACTGATGAGGAGACCGAGTCGAGACTGTGGTCCAAGGCTCGTGGTCCTACTCCTGCAGACGATGCGAGGCCCAGTCAGACAGAGAGAAGGGAGAGTAGTAGGCCTATGCCCCCAATTGTAGATCAAATAGCAGAGCTTGTCACACTGTCGGTGATTCGAGATCCATCCTAGCAAGATGGAGATCTAGATAAGGTTTGATTCATTGTTTTGATATAGTTTATTATTTATGATTTTTATATGGGAGTCTAACAACTATATCATTCTCTATTTTGCAATTGGGACAGACGCATGGCAAGACTTTGTGAGTCACATCATCTGAGACATATTACTAACAGATGCCTCAGAGTAGCAAGTGTAGGTAGATCATTTGCCATGAGCATCCACTGGGCGGCACACTGAGTTATTTATGTGTGTCGTCAGATACAGGACTGCTATAGAGGCCATACTAGAGCAGTCTGCATGAGAGAGAGAGAGATAGATGAGTTTTGATAGAGAGCTGAGCGCGCTAAGGTTGAGCTCAGGGCACAATGAGAGTAGATAATAGTGGTTCCTACATCAGAGGGAGAGCCATCTATCAGTGAGTTCTTACTGTGGGAGGTCCAATAGGCAAGAGCTAACAGAGACAGTGCTCAAGCTGAGAGAGACTGGTACCAGAGGATGTACCAGGAGGCACACGAGTGTATGATAGAGATGAGAGGCGAGATCAGGAGGTTACAATCATAAAGTTTCTCTAGGAGTCATTCGCGATCCATAGCCACACACGATCAGGGCTCTATCAATTGCACACCACGAGGGCTTGAGGGTATAGGCGATCAAGGTTCTGCTATGTGATTCCTAGACATTAGGCACTACGACATCCCATTTTGTTTGTAGGGATAGTCAACTCTGATGTATACATGAAACTGAGATATATATATATATATATATATATATATATATATATATATATATATATATATATATATATATATATATATATATATATATATATATATATATATAATGTTTACTTCTTTTCATCTATGTGTAATGGCTTTCGATCTATCACACGTGATTTTTGTAAAAATGCAACTAGTGATGATGTCTAAATGTTATAATTAATGTTATTGTGATATACTAACAATTCTAAAAAGAGCATGTGGTAACAAGCACAATGATTAATTATTTTACACATAATTTTAATTTCCATGCTATACTCAGTTAATACAAAAGTGATCTAAGAAGTTACTACTTAAACACAATGCAACAATGATCAAGTGAACAAAGATATAATGCAAAATGAATTAAGACAAAACACTACTATCTTGTCAAAATTGAAGCTAATCTATGTACTAAATTAGCTTAGGAACATTTAACATTAAATCTTTAAGAGTAAAATCTTTTGAGGTGCACTGCATTAATGGGTTCTTCAAGCAGTGTACCTTGCTCATCAGTTAATCTATACACTCCAGATCCAAACGCTTCAGTGATGATATAAGGTCCAAGCCAATTAGGGTTGAACTTACCTTTTTCCCCAGGCGGTGTCTTTACGTTGCATTGATTTTCATAAAGAACCAAGTCGCCAACATTAAATGAACGTTGTATGACTTATGCATTATAGGCCCGTTATATTCCTTTTTTATAAGCCTTGAGATGTTCAAGAGCGTTAATACGTCTTTCATCAAGCATCTCAAGTTCCTGTAATCTTTTCTCTCGTTCTAGGTCATCATCCATGATATCTCTTAGGGAGATTCACAAAGAAGGAATTTCTAATTCCAAGGGCATTATCACGTCTGCGCCATAGACGAGGTTATACGATGTGTTACCCATAGCCATTCGAATACTTGTTCTGTAGTGCATAGGATAATTGCATATGCCAATCTTTTTGATATTTATTAATAGGCTTCCTTAGAATCTGTCCAATAACTTTGTTTGAAGCTTTTGCTTGGCCATTTAATTGAGGGTAATACGGCATGGAGAAGCGATGTTGTATATGATATTTTTTGAGGAACTTCTTCACATCCTTGTTTTTAAATGGCATACCATTATCTAAAACTAAGGAGAAAGGTATTCCAAATCGATAAATTATGTTATCTTGTATGAATCGACAGATTACATCGGTGGTCATGAATCGCAAAGGGACCGCTTTGACCCATTTTGTAAAATAATCAGTAGCAATAATGATAAACGTATGTCCTTGAGAGGACGGTGGGGAAATTTTACCAACAAGATCCAAGCCCCAAATAGAAAATGGCCATGGTGACACTTGGGCACGAAGCTCTTGAGCAGGAGCATGGATGAGGTGTTTATGTTGTTGACATTGCAGGCATCTTTTGATGTAAGCAAAGGAATCTTGTTCCATATACTACCAATAGTACCCCATAAGTAACAATTTTTGCATCAACAATTTTCCACCAAAATGTCCCCCACAGGCACCAGAGTGAGCTTCTTCTAAAGCTATTAGAATCCCTGCATTACTTAAGCATTAGAGTAAAATACCATTATAGCTTCGTCAATATAAGACATTTGACAATATAATGTAGCACACTGCTAGTTTGCGTAAGAGGAGTCGGGCATTCTTAGATTTTGAGTTCAGAATAGTTCCATCACGTAAATAGTTGAATATGTAGGAGAACCATTCATCAGTGTATGTATGACCACAGAGTTCCAAATTTGAAACTATAGGGCATTCAATTACCCGTGTCTTAAGATTATGAACAACGAAGGTAAATTCCTTAGGAGAACCATCAGGGGATATAAGGGAAGTTGCTGTTGCCATGGCATCCACATGTCAGTTATCTTTCCTGGGAATGGTATCAATCGAATATGATGTGAATTGTCTTAAGAGAGATAATACAAACTCACGATACTGAGATAACTTATCGTGCTTTGTTTGATATGATCCCGTTATTTGTTTAACAATTAACTAAGAATCTCTGTATATTGTAATGTTTCTAATATTCAAGGCCAAGGCTGCATGAAGTCTAGCTATAAGAGCTTCGTATTTAGAAATGTTGTTTGTGCATAAGAAATCTAAGTGGTAAGTTAAGGGGATCAGCTTACCAACGGGAGGTATTAATATAACACCAGCCTCGGAGCTAGTTTGACATTTAGATCCGTTGAAGTATAACTCCCATTTTTCATCCGCAGAGTTTGTTAAGAACTGTTCATCAGAAAAAGCATCGACATTTTGTATAGAAAATGGCGAGTGAGCCTCAGCTAGCTGATCAGCTATCACTTGCCCTTTAATTGCTTTTTGTGAAATGAATTTGAGATCAAATTCTATTAACAACATAACCCATTTAGCAAGGTGACCTGATAAATCTGTTCTTGCGAAGAGATGTTTCAAAGAGTCAAATTTTACCATTACATGTATTTCAACATTCAAGAGGTAATGACTAAGCTTTTGAGTGGCAAACACCAAAGCTAAACAATGTTTCTCTATAACTATGTATCGCACCTCATAATCAAGAAAAGTACAACTGATATAATAGACAACACATTCTTTGCCTTCAACATTATGTTGCACTAACAAAGCAGCTAGGGCATTGTTAGATGTTGAGATCTATAACAGAAATGGTTTATCGGAAACAGTGGGTTGTAAAATAGGTGGATTAGCTAAGTAATCCTTTAAATCATCTAAAACTTTTTGGCATTCGAGATTCCATTGGAAATGAGAATCTTTCTTCAGTAGTTGCATAAAGGGGCGGGTCCTATCCACGAGTTGTGAAACAAATCTGTGAATGGCCTATATCTTTTCCTACAAGATACGAAGTTGAGATATGTTCTTTGGTATCAGCATATTAACAATTGCATCTATCTTTTTTGTGTCAACTTCTATACCTCGATCTGAAATAATAAATCCCATTAACTTTCCACTATATAAACTTGATCGAACAGTGTAAAGTAGAAGGAACTTCTCCTAATGCATGTATCCAAGGTCTTCCTAGAATCATGTTGTAAGATAGAGAACAAGGCATGACATGAATCAAGGTAGGCACCATCACTGGTCCAACTTGTATAGGTAAAGTTATAGTGCCCACAGATTGTCGCCTAACATTGTCAAAGCCACGAATACTTAATGATTCTAGTTTGATGGCAGATGCATCAACTTTAACCTTATGCAATAAATCAATACCACAAACATTAAGGGCTAACTCGTTATAAATCATAACTCTCTTAACCAACATTTTGTTGATTGTAATAAAGATAACCAAAGGATCATACTGCTTCTGAACCTCGAGAGAAGGTAAATCATGTTGTTAGAATAAAATATATGTTTTCGTTGCATGCATACAATCTAGTAAAGTGGCAACACAATTTGGTTTAATAGCATGAGGAACAATCACCTTTTGTAAAGCTTCTTGTAGCATTCCATGGTAATTAGGTGAAGTTTGTATAAGTTCCCAAAGAGATATTTTCATAGGAGTAGC
The DNA here is from genome assembly GCA_027924645.1 of Cunninghamia lanceolata. Classification (NCBI taxonomy): domain Eukaryota; kingdom Viridiplantae; phylum Streptophyta; class Pinopsida; order Cupressales; family Cupressaceae; genus Cunninghamia; species Cunninghamia lanceolata. The sequence goes on along the minus strand of BSBN01000241.1, from coordinate 10,022,815 downwards.
ACGGAGCTGCTCTACAAGATCATAGTCTTTACCACCTTTATATGTTAAACGAGGTGCTTGAGGAAGCAGAAGCTAGTAAAGATATTAGAAAATTCATTTGTTGTGTACTTTGTTTATTATTCCGAGTGTTATATGCATGAGCAACCACATTATGATTATTTTGTGAGTCTTGTTTCGCTATTTGTTTTGCATAATCATAAATATGATTAGGAGATTGCGAAGGAGATGAAAGACCTTTAACAACAAGCACAAGTTTAGATGGTGGTTGAGCCACATTTGCACATAGAGTAACCACAATTTGTGGTTTTTCAATCTCTTCTTTAGATTTAGGAAAATAAATCGCATTTACAAATCTTTGAAATAGTGATGGCTTAGAGGCTGTAGTGGAATGTTCCGTAGAGATAAAGTCCTCATGGGCTTCATCTAACATATCGAAGTCATCATGACTAAACGGCTCATCATAAGCATGAAAATCTTCCAAAAAGTAATCCAACATTCTAACATGCTCTATTTAAACCAAGACTTAAATGCTCAATTGGTGCAGAAGCACCTACCTAACAGCTGGCCTCCTTGAGGCAGTTAGTAGTTATAGGTCCGCATGATGACGTACATGATCAGGATATTGGATAGCATGATCAGGATGTAGGATAGTTATCATCATGCTGACGGGATAATCTATTTTTAGTATGTTTGACTTTATCATGTAATAAGGTCCACTGGACCGATGCTATGTAATAGTTCAACATAGGAGTATGTGTAGGCAGTTAGAGGCAGTTAGAGATCGGGATAAGGTTATCTGAGCTGTCCTCTCTCCCAGCCGCTTGGAAGCTCCCAGCCGCTGGGAAGTGATGTTAGTAGTACTCGAAGGATTTGTTATATATACCTTCGATCTGTAGGGTTTAGAGATAGTTTTGATATAGTTTTGATATTGATGTTGCTAGATGTACTGGTGTTGTGTTGAGTTGAGATTCAGGAGAGCAGTTCAGACATTGTGAAGCTGTATTCAGGACACTGAATTTCAATTGAATAAGATCTCGTCTTTTGCATTATCTGTTTGCATCTGTGTTGATTTCCTTTCCGTTTTGCAAGCTAATGACCACTTTCAACCCTTCCACCGGTTGATCCTGCAAATCGGTGGAATGGTCCTGTATCATAGCTTAGATTGCATTTGTGTTTTCTGTTTGTGCATTGCATTGTTCAGGAGATCTGTTAGAAGCATGCTGTAAATCAGCCTAGCATCCTCATGTGCTAGGTCTAGAAGATAAACTGTTAGATCTTGGTTTGGAGGTGATCCGGCCCGGTCGTCACATGATCTTTGTGAAATTATGCGGTTGTGAGTGCTTCATGCAGTGGAAGGATACACAGGAGACTGCATGTGCGTTTCCAGTCGGAACAAGCTGCAACATCATCTGCGAATCCATCGCCATCAGGATCGGGTCATGAAGTTGTTGAAATTTGCATGTTGCAGGTGCATCATGATGTTTTGAGTTGGATATATACTCAGTGTATATATCGCAGTCAGGATCATCTCGCGGGGAAGGTCATCATCCGCATATCGCTAACGGATGCGGGTGTGAAAGTTGAGTTTTTTGGCTAAGTGTTGAAGAGTTCATCAGGATGATGTGTGACGTCATCGTCATCAGGATATGACGTCATCGTCATCAGGATATTAAGAAATCCCTCTATGCGGGTTTATCCTGTTGTCGCTAAGTGGAAAGGTATCGGCGTAGGCAGGAAGTTGTATTAGCATCATCAGGAGGTTTCGAAGAACCGGATGAACAATATCATGATGCTGTTGCTTGTATCGTCGGGCAGTGAAGCATCGAAGGCAAGTTGTTGAAGTGGAACGTCATCAGGATATTTGGACAACCGGATATTTGGATATCCTGCTGACGAAGGTGATATTGAATATCATGATGATGCCGCTTGTGTTTGGCACCCGATGAACAGTGCAACCGGAGGATGTTTGCGCCCGTTGATTATCATGATGATGATGATAGGCGACAAACGGAGGAGGTAAATAGTAATCGACAGGAGGATATTTGTGATCATCAGAAATATGATGATGCTGTTGAAATATGATGATGCAGTTGGTGTTGTTAGGAAATATGATGATGAGGTTCAGCCGATAGAGAAGTTTATCATGCTGTTTGTTTTGTTGGCAGCTCCTTCCTATTAGGTTGCCTCCGTTGCGTTCCACTCTGCATCATAGTGGTATCAGAGCAAAGGTTAGGATCTTTTGGAAAGGATAAGCAGGATGTCAGACGAAGAAGGAACGTCTGAGTTTCCAACAAAGATGACCAACGCTGAGTTGGCAGTTCTGGTGAAGAAGCAGATTGCGGAAAGCAGGGCCGTGAAGGCTCAGAATCAGGAGTTGAAAGATGAATTAGCAAAGTTGAGGAGCAGAGTAGGTTCTGGTAGAGAAGATGATAGGGAAGAAGAGGATATCCCTAATTGGAGCGAGGAGGTCATTCCTGCAGACCAGAGACCGTTGTTGAACGCCCTCAAGGCCATGGAGAGGAGAACCATGGATGTGAAGCTGGACTTGCCAGTGTTTACAGGTAAGATGGACCCTGATTCAGTAATGGAATGGATAGACTGTCTGAACAATTTCTTTGTGACAGAGGAGATACCAGAACAGCAGAGAGTGAAGATAGCACAGTCAAAGATGAAAGAAGCTGCCTTGACATGGTGGAACTTTGTTCAGGATGATAGAGTGCAGGAGGGAAAACGTAGAGTTGCCACATGGAAGAAGATGATGGAATTGGTAAAGGAGGCTTATATTCCTTTGGACTACAGTATCCAGCTACACAAGAGGAAACAGAACCTGAAGCAGAAGGAGCTAGATGTCAGCTCATATACAGAAGAGTTCATGAAACTCTGTATGAAGACCAAGGTGAAAGAAAGTGAGGAAGAAAAGGTAGCCAGATACCTTAATGGATTGAAGTTTAATATTCAGGATGATCTAAGTCTGCATAACCCAGATACAGTGCAGAAATGTTTCCAGTTGGCATTGAAAGTGGAAGAGCGGTTGAAGAGAAAACAGGAACAAAACAATAGAGGAAGAGGATCAGCCCATAAGACAAGGCAAACCAATGAGAGTCAAGAAGACACTGGTAAAGGACAGGGACAGTCTGATTTCAGAGGTGGATGGAAAGGTAATAAAGGAAGATTTGGAGGTGGTAGAAGTTCTACTACATTTTCAGGGAAATGTTACACCTGTGGTGAGTTTGGTCATCCATCCTTCAAATGTCCGGAAAACAAAGGTTCATCATCCAGAAATGATAGAACTGATGACAAAAGAGTACAACTTGTGCAAGAAGAGAAAGAAGAGAAAAGTGTACAGAGTCCAAACATTTATCAAAAGGATCAGGATGCTGATAATGTTGGATATCCAGAGAGTGGAGAATCACTGATGCTAAGGAGAAGTAGTTTGCAGGCATCAAGGGATATGATGCAAAAGAGAGCTCTTTTCAAAACCACATGCAAGAGCAAAGGTAAAGTATGTAAGGTTGTCATTGATACTGGTTCAACAGACAACATGGTATCTCAGGAGATGGTGGATAAACTGCATTTGGAAAGGATTCCACATCCACACCCTTACAAGGCATCTTGGGTGAGTGATAGACATTCACTTTTTGTCTCTGAACAGGCATATGTTGATTTCCAGATTGGAGCATATCAGGATAGAATTTTGTGTGATATTTTGCCTATGGAATGCTGTCACCTACTGTTGGGGAGACCATGGCAATTTGACAGAAGAGTATTGTATGATGGGTATGCTAATACCTACACCATCCAGAAGGATGGAAAGACTATTAAGTTGATGCCATTGCAGGCAGATGCTGCAACACAGAAGGCAGCCAAAGTCATTTTAATGGGAAAGAAGGAGTATGTGCAGATGCCTAGAGGAGCAGGCATAAAGGCAGTTCAGGACACTACAGGGAAAGGAGTTGTTAAAGACAACAAGCTGAAGAAAGTTTCAGTTGTGACTGACAGGGGTCAGCAGCAGGTTCAGAAACAGGATGGTAAACAGCAACCAGTTCAGAGGAATGACAGGGATGTTGTCATAGTTGGGACTATTGCTTGTCCTATAAAGATTGCAAGGAAGACAAAGTTGAACATTGCAGTAGTTCAAGAGGCAGAGGTTCTGGTCAGACAACCTGACAAACACAAGGTGTGTGAGAAAAAGGCCTACATCAACAGGCATGAGGATTCACTTGCCAGAAAGCAAGTTCCAGTTCAGGAGTCTTGGAGCAGCCAAGAGACAGCAGCAGACAAAGCTGGCACAAGGTAGAACATTGCACAGGCAAAGTGTAGAGGTGGAGGACTTCCATATCCTAACTCATGGGACATGAGTTATTTTCTTTTGGGGAGTATGGTGCAGAAGCACCTACCTAACAGCTGGCCTCCTTGAGGCAGTTAGTAGTTATAGGTCCGCATGATGACGTACATGATCAGGATATTGGATAGCATGATCAGGATGTAGGATAGTTATCATCATGCTGACGGGATAATCTATTTTTAGTATGTTTGACTTTATCATGTAATAAGGTCCACTGGACCGATGCTATGTAATAGTTCAACATAGGAGTATGTGTAGGCAGTTAGAGGCAGTTAGAGATCGGGATAAGGTTATCTGAGCTGTCCTCTCTCCCAGCCGCTTGGAAGCTCCCAGCCGCTGGGAAGTGATGTTAGTAGTACTCGAAGGATTTGTTATATATACCTTCGATCTGTAGGGTTTAGAGATAGTTTTGATATAGTTTTGATATTGATGTTGCTAGATGTACTGGTGTTGTGTTGAGTTGAGATTCAGGAGAGCAGTTCAGACATTGTGAAGCTGTATTCAGGACACTGAATTTCAATTGAATAAGATCTCGTCTTTTGCATTATCTGTTTGCATCTGTGTTGATTTCCTTTCCGTTTTGCAAGCTAATGACCACTTTCAACCCTTCCACCGGTTGATCCTGCAAATCGGTGGAATGGTCCTGTATCATAGCTTAGATTGCATTTGTGTTTTCTGTTTGTGCATTGCATTGTTCAGGAGATCTGTTAGAAGCATGCTGTAAATCAGCCTAGCATCCTCATGTGCTAGGTCTAGAAGATAAACTGTTAGATCTTGGTTTGGAGGTGATCCGGCCCGGTCATCACATGATCTTTGTGAAATTATGCGGTTGTGAGTGCTTCATGCAGTGGAAGGATACACAGGAGACTGCATGTGCGTTTCCAGTCGGAACGAGCCGCAACATCATCTGCGAATCCATCGCCATCAGGATCGGGTCATGAAGTTGTTGAAATTTGCATGTTGCAGGTGCATCATGATGTTTTGAGTTGGATATATACTCAGTGTATATATCGCAGTCAGGATCATCTCGCGGGGAAGGTCATCATCCGCATATCGCTAACGGATGCGGGTGTGAAAGTTGAGTTTTTTGGCTAAGTGTTGAAGAGTTCATCAGGATGATGTGTGACGTCATCGTCATCAGGATATGACGTCATCGTCATCAGGATATTAAGAAATCCCTCTATGCGGGTTTATCCTGTTGTCGCTAAGTGGAAAGGTATCGGCGTAGGCAGGAAGTTGTATTAGCATCATCAGGAGGTTTCGAAGAACCGGATGAACAATATCATGATGCTGTTGCTTGTATCGTCGGGCAGTGAAGCATCGAAGGCAAGTTGTTGAAGTGGAACGTCATCAGGATATTTGGACAACCGGATATTTGGATATCCTGCTGACGAAGGTGATATTGAATATCATGATGATGCCGCTTGTGTTTGGCACCCGATGAACAGTGCAACCGGAGGATGTTTGCGCCCGTTGATTATCATGATGATGATGATAGGCGACAAACGGAGGAGGTAAATAGTAATCGACAGGAGGATATTTGCGATCATCAGAAATATGATGATGCTGTTGAAATATGATGATGCAGTTGGTGTTGTTAGGAAATATGATGATGAGGTTCAGCCGATAGAGAAGTTTATCATGCTGTTTGTTTTGTTGGCAGCTCCTTCCTGTTAGGTTGCCTCCGTTGCGTTCCACTCTGCATCATCAATGATGGCCTTTGCAAATGAAATACAATATCCAACAATAAATGCTAATTTCCAACTCTTTTAGTGAAAAGATAAAGAATGTAATCATAATTTAACATATGCAAATTTCACTGAAGAGGTTTTCCAATCCAAATATGCTTTGGAATAGTGAATTATTTCAGATCTGAAGTCTAAGAGGATGCAAATTCTTTAAAGCTCATGTTCACCAAAATGTTTAGGGTGAAATTGGATACCTTGTTTACTCTAGGTTAAGTACCTCAATTTCACAGATAAACATTGGGGATGACAAGGATTGATCTTGTAAACAAGCTTCTAATCACTTTGCCTCCCTTTCATGCTTGCATGGTTGTAGAACCTAAGGCCCTAACCAAGATTTTACCAAGTGTTGTACTTTCAACCAAGCAAAACCCTAATTATGCCTCAAATCAACAATATACAGAAACTAATGAAGTATCTAATAAAATTGATCAAGAAGTGCAGAGGATAGGTTTTAGAGACACTATACCTAGAATCTGAGAACTGCATGGACTAGGGCTCCCACTCTAGTGTCCTAAAAATTTTTGAATAGAAAAATCTCCTGCACAGGGTGTCTGAGACTGTAAAATGGCTTCCAGATCCCGGAGGAAACACCCAGTTGGTCTAGGGCACCCGCTCCAATGTCCCGCAAGTATCAGAATCCAAAAATCTAAAAGTCTGTCACGACTATACCTACAATATCCTCCTTCCTATAGCTTCTTTTCGATAGAACCTGCAAAACATGATTTGCACATACAAAAGAAGGAAATTGTTGCGGCTATATAGGAGCTTGCCTCAGTCAAGCCCCCATCTTTGGTATTTCTACCTAAACAATAGCTAGAGGAAAAATATTTGTAGAAGTGTGTGCAAACCTAACAACAAGTGGATGCATAAAAATTAAACCCTAGATGTCTCAATCAAGGGAGGATCAACAACATGCTTTGCATCAATAAACACATACAAATTCACCTCAAGGAGATGAGATGAATGAAAACTTGCATGAATAAGAAGGTGAATCAGCAATGTCTGTGGAGGATCTCCAAGCTTGCTTTTAGAGGCTTCAACCCTTCTCCCGATCATGTACAGGGTGTACAAACCCTAGGAAGAGCAAGATAGACTCAAGATCTTGATTCCTAATCTTCATCCATGATCTCCAAGTTAGCAAATAAAGAATACTTCGAATAGCTTCAACAAGTTGTTGTTCTTCAATGGAAATTGCAGCAGAGTTTTGGCATCAAGCTTGCATAAGAATTGTGTGTAATAAAATGATTTGCAAATGTCTTTTTATACCTAGCTTTAGGGAATTCAAATTTTGAAATAGTGTCTCGATATTGCGCAAAAACTAAGAATTTGAAGACGGAATCCCGAGGCACACGGCAGTAACTGGCACCCCACCAAAATTTAAAATCCCGTGAAACTGGGGAGAACTAGGGCGCGGACGCCCAGGTCTAAGCCCCCAATTTCAGCTCAAATCTGCATTTTTGGGGGTCCAAGGGACCCTAGTCTCAAATCTCTTTCTGGGTTCTATCAATCAGTTACCTCAAAATGTGAATAGATTTCTCCTAGACTAAGGGTTTCAGGAAGGTTGAAAGAGAAACGGTTGAGAGGTCACCAAGAGTGAGGAGCTAAACCAAGGGAAATTGTACCATTCCATATAGGAGGACAATTTCTAACGTTACATTTAGCCCCCACTTTAGTTGCCATATGACACTATTTGCAAATGCAACTAAAGGAAAGTAAATGCATCAATCATGAAAAGGATACCCAAAAGGATACTGTAGAGGAAGTCGAAGCATTGTCATCGATTCTATAATCCTGCAAGACCACAAAGTTAGGAACCACATCCTGCAAAGGAACACTTGTCAAAAATCAAAACCAAATCAACCTCCAACCACCACCAATGAGTCAGTATCAAAACACTAAGGGTGTTGAGTGATGAAACATGGTGAGGGAGGAAATCAAGGGAGATATATGCCCCCCTTGTTTCTGCTTGGTTAGTCCAAGAGTAGAAAAAAGAAGATATCCACACGCATCGATTTCAAGGGAAATGTGTTATGAGAGTCATTTGAAGAAACAACTTGCAACCATAACACATTGGGTGAGAGAGAGTAGAACCAAGGTTCTAATGCAATAAACGACACTAAAATCAGAATTTGACAGCTCTAAAAAAGGGCTCCAGAGTGAAAGAGCACACTTTTGTACCTAGTTAGGGATAGGATTTCTCACTCACTTTATGTAAAAGGGAGTTGTCCCTACCACTTAACTCATTCTTGTTTCTTGTTATTGTAGACGAAGAGAGAAGGAGAATAGGAAAATGACCATGCCAAGTCGACGTCCATACCATCCACCATGACCAGAGATGCTTTGAGCTTGAGTGGCGGAGAGATGCTTCAAGGCTGAGGAAGGGTCCTGATTCCATCTTTCTATCATCTTTTGTTGTGTTTTGCTTTTACGTTTATGGATGTCTATTCCAAGAGGGGAAGGTGGATAGGGTTCCCAGACAGGGGCGCTTGGGTCCACCTGGGGTGCCAAAGTCTCTCTGGGGCACCCTAGTCCCACAGGAGCGCTAGTGTCCCTCTGGGGCGCCCTAGTCTTCCTCAGGCACCCTAGTCCATAGAGGACATAGGTCCTAGGCACAGGCATTTTATTTAGTTCGTGATAGCTTATTTTGATTTCCTGGGGGGATTATGATACTCTTGCTTTCTTTTTGATTTGCAGGATGTCCCTAAGATGCGGGAGCACACAGGTGGTCATCTAATGGCACTTCTGTGAGAGCATGCTAGCGCTTTGACAACCATAAAGAGAGAGCACTTATAGACAGTGGGCCTATGGTGGGTGTTTGAGATGCCCACAATCAGATTCCACTACATGATGCTTATGGCACTGATGGAGAGATGGGATGCAGATACCTCCACATTCCATTTATCGACTAGCGAGATGACTATCACACTGGAGGATGTATTCAGGATCCTTCGACTACTGATCCGAGGAGAGATAGTGAGGGTTGTTGGACATCACTCAGAGGAGTACACTTGTGAGAGTCAGCTCTATTGCTTGGGTTGCACTGTTTCACAGGCAAAGCGAGGACACATTCAGCTCCAATTGCTAAAGCGAGGATGCAGAGACATTCCCTTACTATGAAGGATCATGATTATCACTATCGCGCTAGCCATCACACCAAATGGACAAGGAACTCACCTTCATGGGGGTCTCATTCATACTATCAGATCGATGGAGTCACATCAAAATGTCTACGCATGGGGGTGCAGTATGCTTGCACACCTATATCGTGACTTGGGGCGATATGTCCACTACGAGATGCAGAGTCTGATGGTCTACATATTATTATAGGTTTGGTCTTTTGAGCACATCAGGTGCACACAGCTGATAGTTTATCCCATAGGGGCAGTATTCACTCATCCGTGTGTCTATGCCTACCCACTAGTCAGGTGTTGAAGTCATGGCAATCAGTTACATTGGAGAGTAGTATTTGATAGATTACAGCCTGGGGACATCATCTGGAGACCGTATTGCGGCTACATAAGATGGCCTAGTGAGGAGAGGCAGTTAGCTTGGATGCAAAGGGATCGGCTAATGGCCAGTCACCTCGATCATGTTGTATCTTGGTTTTACTATGATAGGGTAGCATGACAATTCAGATAAGTACGGGATGTGCCTATAGTTCATCCAAGCTATGCATGTATAGTTTAGAGTGCAGTCAGAGAAAATACTGTCTGACAGTTGACTATAATAGAGGTACTACGTAGCGACGACGAGGGTCCTGAGGATGCAGAGCCAGTATCAAGTGCAGATGAAGTCAGATGTACCTGAGCATATTGGACCTGGTGGCACATAGCACGGCCTGCACCTAACTTTCCACCCGGGCACCCTATAGGGGATGCTTGACCTTGCGTCAGTCACACTAGTGACACTGGGGTGGAGGACGATGTTAGTGACTTGGTGGGATACTATGATCTCAAGGAGGGTATGGAGGAGGATGAGGATGAGTCTGAGGAGGTCCCATCATAGTACATTTTTAGAATGAGATTGCGATAGAGCCAGTAGAAGGCAGACACTAACGAGGAGACCGAGTCGAGACCGTGGTCCAAGGCTCGTGGTCCTACTCCTGCAGACGATGCGAGGCCGAGTTAGACAGAGAGAAGGGAGAGTAGCAGGCCTATGCCCCCAGTTGTAGATCAGACAGTAGAGCTTGTCACATTGTCAGTGATTCGAGATCCATCATAGCGAGATGGAGATCTAGATAAGGTTTGATTCATTGTTTTGATATAGTTTATTATTTATGATTTTTATATGGGAGTCTAACAACTATCTCATTCTCTATTTTGCAGTTGGGACAGATGCATGGCGAGACTTTGTGAGTCACATCATTGGAGATATATTACCAATAGATGCCTCAGAGTAGCAGGTGTAGGTAGATCATTTGCCACGAGCATCCACTGGGCGGCATGCTGAGTCATTTATGTGTGTCAATAGATATAGGACTGCTATAGAGGCCATACTAGAGCAGTCTACATGAGAGAGAGAGAGGAGTTTTGATAGAGAGCTAAGTGCATTGAGGCTGAGCTTAGGGCACAGTGAGAGTAGACAATAGTGGTTCCTACATCAGAGTGATAGCCAGGTATCAGTGATTTCTTACTGCGAGAGGTCCAGCAGGCAAGAGCTGACAGTGACAGTGCTCAAGCTAAGAGAGACTGGTACCAGAGGATGTACCAAGAGGCACATGGGCGTATGATAAAGATGAGAGGTGAGATCAGAGGGTTACGATCACAAAGTGTCTCTAGGAGTCATTCGCGATCCATAGCCACACACGGTCAGGGTTCTATCACTCGCACACCACGAGGGCTTGAGGGTACAGGCGACCAAGGTTCTGCTATGTGATTCATAGACATTAGGCACTACAACATCCCATTTTGTTTGTAGGGATAGTCGAATCTAATGTATACATGAAACTGATATATATGTATATATATATAATTTTTACTTCTTTTCATCTGTGTAATGGTTGTCAATCTATCACATCTGATTTTTGTAAAAATGCAACTAGTGATGATGTCTAAATGCTATAATTAATGTTATTGTGATATACTAACAATTCTAAAAAGAGCATGTGGTAACAAGCACAATGATTAATTATTTTACACATAATTTTAATTTCCATGCTATACTCAGTTAATACAAAAGTGATCTAAGTACTTACTACTTAAACACGATGCAACAATGATCAAGTGAACAAAGATATAATATAAAATGAATTAAGACAAAACACTACTATCTTGTCGAAATTGAAGCTAATCTATGTACTAAATTAGCTTAGGAACATTTAACATTAGATCTTTAAGCATAAAATCTTTTGAGGTGGACTGCATTAATGGGTTCTTCAAGTGGTGTATCTTGCTCATCAGCTAATCTATACACTCCAGATCCAAAGGCTTCAGTGATGATATAAGGTCCAAGCCAATTAGGGCTGAACTTACCTTTTTCCCCAGGTGGTGTGTTTACATTGCATTAATTTTCATAAAGAACCAAGTCGCCAACATTATACGAACGTTGTATGACTTGTGCATTATAGGCCCGTTGTATTCCTTTTTGATAAGCCTTGAGATGTTCAAGAGCGTTAATACATCTTTCATCAAGCATCTCAAGTTCCTGTAATCTTTTCTCTCATTCTAGGTCATCATCCATGATATCTCTTAGGGAGATTCACAAAGAAGGAATTTCTAACTCCAAGAGCATTATCACGTCTATGCCATAGATGAGGTTATACGGTGTGTTACCCATAGCCATTCAAATACTTATTCTGTAGGCCCATAGTGCATAGGATAATTGCATATGCCATTTTGATGTTTATTAATAGTCTTCCATAGAATCTATCCAATAACTTTGTTTGAAGCTTTTGCTTGGCCGTTTAATTGAGGGTAATACGGCATGGAGAAGCGATGTTGTATATGATATTTTTTGAGGAACTTCTTCACATCCTTGTTCTTAAATGGCGTACCATTATCTAAAACTAAGGAGGAAGGTATTCCGAATCAATAAATTATGTTATCTTGTATGAATCGATAGATTACATCGGTGGTCATGGATCACAAAGGGACCACTTCGACCCATTTTGTAAAATAATCAATAGCAATAATGATAAACGTATGTCCTTGAGAGGAGGGCAGGGAAATTTGACCAACAAGATCCAAGCCCCAGATAGAAAATGGCCATGGTGACACCTGGGCACGAAGCTCTTGAGTAGGAGCATGGATGAGGTGTTTATGTTGTTGACATTGTAGGCATCTTTTGACATAAGCAAAGGAGTCTTGTTCCATATGCTACCAATAGTACCCCATAAGTAACAATTTTTGCAACAACAATTTTCCACCAAAATGTCCCCCATAGGCACCAAAGTGAGCTTCTTCTAAAGCTATTAGAATCTCTACATTACTTAAGCATCAGAGTAAAATACCATTATAGCTTCATCAATATAAGACATTCAACAATATAATGTAGCGCACTGCTAGTTTACGTAAGCGGAGTCGGGCATTCTTAGATTTTGAGTTCAGAATAGTTATATCACGTAAATAGTTGAATATGTAGGAGAACCATTCATTAGTGTATGTATGACCATAGAGTTCCAAATTTGCAACTATAGGGCATTCAATTACCAATGTCTTAAGATTATGAACAATGAAGGTAAATTCTGTAGGAGAACCATCAGGGGATATAAGGGAAGCTACTCTTGCCATGGTATCCGCATGTCGGTTATCTTTCCTGGGAATGGTATCAATCGAATATGATGTGAATTGTCTTAAGAGAGATAATGCAAACTAATGATACTGAGATAATTTATCTTTCTTCATTTGATATGATCCCATTATTTGTTTAACAATTCACTGAGAATCTCTGTATATTGTAATGTTTCTGATATTCAAGGCCAAGGCTGCATGAAGTCCAGCTATAAGACCTTCATATTCAGAAATGTTGTTTGTACATAAGAAATCTAAGTGGTAAGTTAAGGGGATCAGCTTACCAACGGGAGGTATTAATATAACACCAGCCCCGGAGCTAGTTTGACATTTAGATCCGTTGAATTATAACTCTAATTTTTCATCCGCACTGATTGTTAAGAACTGTTCATTAGGAAAAGCATTGACATTTTGTATAGAAAATGGTGAGTGAGCCTCAGTTAGCTAATCAGCTATCACTTACCCTTTAATTGCTTTTTGTGAAATGAATTTGAGATCAAATTCTGTTAACAACATAACCCATTTAGCAAGGTGACCTGATAAATCTGTTCTTGCGAAGAGATGTTTCAAAGAGTCAAATTTTACCATTACATGTATTTCAACATTCAAGAGGTATTGACTAAGCTTTTGAGTGGCAAACACCAAAGCTAAACAATGTTTCTCTATATCTATGTATCGCACCTCATAATCAAGCAAAGTATGAATGATATAATAGACAGCACACTAACAAAGTAGCTAGGGCATTGTTAGATGCTGAGATGTATAACAAAAATGGTTTATTGGAAACAGTGGGTTGCAAAATAGGTGGATTAGCTAAGTAATCCTTTAAATCATCTAAAACTTTTTGGCATTCGAGATTCCATTGGAAATGAGAATCTTTCTTCAGTAGTTGCATAAAGGGGTGGGTCCTATCCACAATTTGTGAAACAAATCTGCGAATGGCTTGTATCTTTTCCTGCAAACTACGAAGTTGAGATATGTTATTTGGTATTGTCATATTAACAATTGCATCTATCTTTTTTGTGTCAACTTCTATACCTCGATTTGAAATAATAAATCCCAGTAACTCTCCACTATATAAACTTGATCGAACGGTGTAAAGTAGAAGGAACTTCTCCTAATGCATGTATCCAAGCTCTTCCCATAATCATGTTGTAAGATAGAGAACAAGGCATGACATGAATCAAGGTAGGCACCATCACCGGTCCAACTTGTATAGGTAAAGTTATAGTGCCCACAGATTGTCACCTAACATTGTCAAAGCCATGAATACTTAATGATTCCGATTTGATGGCAAATGCATCAACTTTAACCTTATGCAATAAATCAATACCACAAACATTAACGGCTGACTCGTTATCAATCATAACTCTCTTAACCAACATTTTGTTGATTGTAATAAAGATAACCAAAGGATCATACTACTTCTAAACCTCGAGAGATGGTAACTCGTGTTGTTGGAATAAAATATATGTTTTCATTGCATGCATATCAATCTAGTAAAGCGGCAACATCATTTGGTTTAACAGCATGAGGAACAATCATCTTTTGTAAAGCTTCTTGTAGCATTCCATGGTAAATAGGTGAAGTTTGTATAAGTTCCCAAAGAGATATTTTCATAGGAATAGCACGGAGCTGCTCTACAAGATCATAGTCTTTACCACCTTTATATGTTAAATGAGGTGCTTGAGGAAGTAGAAGCTAGTAAAGATATTGGAACATTCATTTGTTGTGTACTTTGTTTATTATTCCGAGTGTTATATGCATGAGCAACCACATTATGATTATTTTGTGAGTCTTGTTTCGCTATTTGTTTTGCATAATCATAAATATGATCAGGAGATTACGAAGGAGATGAAAGACCTTTAACAACAAGCACAGGTTTAGAGGGTGGTTGAGCCACATTTGCACATAGAGTAACCACAATCTTCAATTTTTGAATCTCTTCTTTAGATTTAGGCAAATAAATCACATTTACAAATCTTTGAAAAAGTGACGGCTTAGTGGCCGTAGTGGAATGTTCCATAGGGATAAAGTCCTCATGGGCTTCATCTAACATATCAAAGTCATCATGACTAAATGGCTCATCATAAGCATGAAAATCTTCCAAAAAGTAATCTGGTATTCTAACATGCTCTATTTAAACCAAGATTTAAATGCTCAATGATGGCCTTTGCAAATGAACTACAATATCGAACAATAATGCTAATTTCCAACTCTTTTAGTGAAAAGATAAAGAATGTAATCACAATTTAACATATGCAAATTTCTCTAAAGAGGTTTTCCAATCCAAATATGCTTTGGAATAGTGAATTATTTCAGATCTGAAGTCTAAGAGGATGCAAATTCTTTAAAGCTCAAGTTCACCAAAATGTTTATGGTGAAATTGGATACCTTGTTTACTCTAGGTTAAGTACCTCAATTTCACAGTTAAATATTGGGGATGACAAGGATTGAGCTTGTAAACAAGCTTCTAATCACTTTGCCTCCCTTTCATGCTCGTGTGGTTGTAGAATCTAAGGCCCTAACCAGGATTTTACCAAGTGTTGTACTTTCAACCAAGAAAAACCCTAATTATGCCTCAAATCAACAATATACAGAAACTAATGAAGTATCTAATAAAATTGATCACAGAAGTGCAGAGGACGGGTTTTAGAGACACTGTACCTAGAATCTGAGAGCTGCATGGACTAGGGCTCCCACTGTAGTGTCCTAAAAAATTTTGAACAGAAAAATCTCCTGCACAGGGTGTCTGAGACTGTAAAATGGCTTCCAGATCCTAGAGAAAACACCCAGTTGGACTAGGGCGCCTGCTCCAATGTCCCACAAGTATCAGAATCCAAAAATATGAAAGTCTATCACGACTATACCCGCAATATCCTCCTTCCTATAGCTTTTTTTGAACGGAACCTGCAAAACACGATCTACACATACAAAAGAAGGAAATTGTTGTGGCTATATACGAGCTTGCCTCAGTCAAGCCCTGTCTTTGGTATTTCTACCTCAACAATAGCTAGAGGAAAAAGATTTGTAGAAGTGTGTGCAAACCTAACAACAAGTGTATGCATAAAAATCAAACCCTAGATGTCTCAATCAAGGGAAGATCAACAACAAGCTTTGCATCAATAAACACATACAAGTTCACCTCAAGGAGATGAGATGAATGAAAACTTGCATGAACAAGAAGGCGAATCAGCAATGTCCGTGGAGGATCTCCAAGCTTGTTGTTGAAGGCTTCAACCCTTCTCCCAATCATGCAAAGGGTGTACAAACCCTAGGAAGAGCAAGATAAACTCAAGATCTTGATTCCTAATCTTCATCCATGATCTCCAAGATAGCAAATAGAGAATACTTTAAATAGCTTCAACAAGTTGCTGGTCTTCAATTTTAATTGCAGCAGAGTTTTGGCATCAAGCTTGCATAAGAATTGTGTTATAAAATGATTTACAAATGTCTTTTTATACCTAGCTTTAGGGAATTCAAAATTTGAAATAATATCTCGATATCATGTGAAAACTGAGAATTTGAAGACGGAATCCTGAGGCACTCAACGGGAACCAACACCTCACCAAAATTCAAAATCCCATGAAACTGGGGAGGACTAGGGTGCGGGCACCCAAGTCCAAGCCCCCAATTTCAACTTAGATCTGCATTTTTGGGGGTCCAAGGGACCCTAGTCTCAAATCTCTTTCTGAGTTCTATCGATCAGTTACCTCAAAAAGTGAATCGATTTCTCCTAGACTAAGTCGTTCAGGGTTTTGAGAAGGCCGAAAGAGAAAAGGTTGAGAGGTCACCAAGAGTGAGGAGCTAAACCGAGGGAAATTGTACCATTCTATACAGGAGGACAATTTTTGACGTTACAAGTGGTGTTAAAAAAAGGGTAAATGTTTTGGTTTATGTTTCAAAAGGCAAATCTTCCCTTCTCACCAAACATTCAAGGGCATATCAGCCGAGTTGAATCTCTACTAAGTGAGAGCATTCACCTAACATGTTGGGCTGCCACTTGGAATGATGAGGAAGCTTAGATGTATCAAACAATATCTCAATTCAATGCCTTAAATACTCTTAAGACACTAAATAAGAAAAATAGTAAGCAAATTGATGAATTGCGACAAATCTTTTTACACTAAGGTGAAGGACAAATATTGTTAACTCACTATTTTTTGAACTTTGGAATGTAGAACAATCAAGGACACTGGGACTAGTGCCCTAGTCTAAGGTACAATTTTTGTCATGAAATTTGAATCTCCTTTCGACACTGAAATACATTGTATCTTCCATTTCTACCCTAGGAAAAGTGGAGGACACAGGGACTAGCGCCCTTGTCCCAAAATGTTGCACACTGTCCTCTTTCTTTTGGATCTTAAATCCTTGTTATCTATAGCCTCCTTTCTGCAACGCCACTCTATAAAACTTGATACCTATAACCTACAATCACAAAGGAGTGTGGGAGAAGGGTTGTGGTGTTTACAGGCTTGCCTCAGTCAAGCCCTAGAGAGACATTCAAGTCTTCCAAACACTATTGTTAGTTAAGAGTGCATATCCCTGCGGGATAGAGGCAAAAATCCAAATGATAAATGATTGAAAACACAATAGATATCACCTTGAAGTTTAGATCTCATGGAAGGAAGATGCTCTTCATGCCATGAGGAGATGGAGTCAAATCTAAAATTACAAACACAATAACAACAAAATAGTGCTCTACAACACAATGAATGCCTTGAATCAAAATCTTTTTCATAATCTCTAGTTTGCAAATGAAACCTAAACATGCTTATATGTGCAACTACAAAGATTCCCACTAAGAATTTCACAATTCAAACTTGAGATGTCGGCATAGGACCCAAATAACAGTCATAAAATCGACATTTAAATTTAGAGTAGACCCAAAATAGGGTAGGACTAGGGTGCTAGTGCCCAAGTCTACCCCCTTATTTATGTTTAGTGATCATCAAAATAGCACCCCCTAGGTCCTATTTTCCATAAGACTTTAGGGTTTTCTCATCGGGAGTCAAAATTATCATGCAAGATGCTCTAAATGCATTCTAAAGATCCAGGAGCTAAACCTTAAGAGGGAAAATCCCCCAAGGGGACATTTTCTAACATAACAATATGTTTTTGATGAGATATTGATATTATCTTTATGGTGCTTTTCACAGTTGGTACCTAAGGATGGTGCAACTTTGTGGGTCATGTCATAGCAGATATAGTTCCAATTGATGTAGTCGAGTAGCGAGTGTGGATGGGATACTCACCACAACACTCAACAGGGTGGCATGCGGAGTTGTTCATGCCTTTTATGAGATATAGGGTGGCTATGGAAGTCACTTTAGATTTAGTGATCCAGACGGTAGAGTGTGCAGAGCCAGACCTCCAGATACAGCAAGACCAGGCCATGACACCACCTCCATCCGAGATGGGCCATGCCATGACTCAATTCTTGCACACAGAGTTGGATCAGGTGAGAGCTAAGAGAGAAAGAGCATAATCAGAGAGAGATAGAGCACAGTCAGAGAGAGACAAAGTATAGTTAGAGAGAGATAGGTTCCAACAGCTCTACATGGACACTCAAGGGGAGGTGAGAGAGCTTAGAGGTGAGCTTAGAGGTCTATGGTCACGAATTACATCTAGGAGTCACTCGTGGTTCGTGAACTCACATGGGTAGCCTTCTATCACTCATACACCACCAGGTCTTGAGGGGTCTAGTAATCATGGTTTAGCTATATAATATGTATTGTACTATGACATCCCATTTTGATGTACGGGAAAGTCAACTTTGATTTTTGTATACTCAAAGTGATATGTATATATATGATGTTTTTGATTAATGCTATGATGTTGTTATTTGATGTATCAAATGTGATTTATTAAAAGCAAAAAGTGATAATTGTGATAATCATGTGAAAATATCTTTAATGCTATTGTGATTTAAGCTACTCAATCCTTATAGACTGTGTAGTAAATACAATAATGATTAAAAATAATGCACATGGTGTGATTCCAAATTAATTCAATTGTGATCTAACTAAACATAATTTAATTAGATGTGACAATGACTAATTATTTTCAATAAAGATCCTATGCTAGCTATGTTAAATAAATTAAGACAAAATGTTCTATCTTCCCGAAATTGAAACAATTAATAACTTAATTGCTTTATAAAGTAATATCTAACATATGATCTTAAGCATACAATTTTTCAAATGCATAGCATCAATAGGTTCTTTAAGAGGTGTACCTTGTTCATTAGCTAATTTATATTTTTCTAATCCATAAACTTTAGTGAAAACATATGGTCCTAGCCAATTAGGGCTGAACTTCCCTTTTTTGCTAGGAGGTGCATTTACATTACGTTGATTTTCATACAGCACCAAATCTCCAACTTTGAATGAATGATGGATTACTAATTCATTATACGATCGTTGGATACTTTTGTATTGAGATTTAAGATGGTCAAGAGTGTTGATTCACTGTTCATTGAGCATCTCTAGTTGTTGTAATCTTTTCTCTCTTTCCATGTCATCACCAATAATGTCTTTTAGAGAAACTCGCAATGAAGGAATTTCCAACTCTAAAGGCATTTTCGCATTGGTACCATATAAAAGGTTGTATAGTGTGGCACCAATAGCTACATGAACACTTGTCCTATAGGCCCATAGTGCATAGGAGAGTTGAATATGCCAATCCTTTTGATATTTATTAATGGTTTTTCATAGAATTTGTCCAATGATATTGTTCAAAGCTTCTACTTGGTCATTTGATTGTAGATAATATGGCGTAGAGAAGCAATGTTGAATGTGGTATTTCTCGAGGAATTTCTTCACATCCTTGTTCTTAAATGGTATACTATTGTCAGAATATAGGGAGGAAGGAATACCAAATCACGATATTATATTATCCTGTATGAAGCGACAAATTACCTTAGTTGTCGTAGATCGTAGCGGAATAGCTTCGACCCACTTCGTAAAGTAATCAGTGGTGGTGATGATGAAAGTGTTTCCTTGAGAAGAAGGTGGAGAGATCTTTCAAATTAAATCCAATCCCCACACAAAAAATGGCCAAGGTGAGACTTGGGCTTGAAGTTCCTGGGCAGGAGCTCGAATTAAGCCATTATGTTGTTGACATTGCAGGCACTTCTTGATGAATGTAAAATAATATTGCTCCATGATTTGCCAATAAAACCCCATGCGCTATAATTTTGTACCAAAGACTTTCCTCCAAAGTGCCCTCCACAAGCATTGGAGTGAGATTCTTCTAGTGCAATTGGAATTTCTAATTTATTAAGGCAACGAAGAAGAATGCCATTATAGCTTCTTCGATATAAAACATTGGATAAGATGATATAATTGTTTAGGGTGAAAAAGTAGGTTTCCTTAAAACAAGATTAAGTCTTATTCCTTCACTAACTAAAGATTGGGAAGATAAGAACCAAGCTTGGGATCAAGCTATAGATTTCTTATGCATTCCCTAATGTTAATTAGGTCTGATCAGGTGTTTAAGCTAAGATTTACCTAATGTTTTCATTCACTAATCACCAAACCCTAATTACACCTTACAACTATAATTTATTGAATTCAAAGATGAAATAGAAAGAACAGGTCACAAAAATGCAGAGAATAAGGTTCAAAGGTCATGCACCCAAAAACTGAGGGCTAACTAGACTAGGGTGCCCGCTCATTAGTCTTGTAACTTTTCATCTATAAAAGCCTTATGTATCAAATGTCTAGTAACAATTTCAAAATAGAATCCTGAGATGTATAGTAGGAGCTGACACCCCGCCAAGATTCAAAATCTCAAAAAATGGGGTAGGACTAGGGCACAGACGCCCAAGTCCAATCCCCCATTTTCTAATCAGATCTCCTTCTAGGGGGTTCCAGGGACCCAAAATCCAAATTCCCTTTTTCAGTTCAATCAATAGTTATCTCAAAAAATGAATATTTTTCAACTAGACACAAGTCAACCAGGGTTTCAAGAAGGCCAAAAACAAAGAGGTTAAAAGGACACCAAAGGCTAGGAGCTAAACTAAGGGAAATAGTACCATTCCATACAAGAGGACAATTTTTGACATAACATTTAGCCCCCATTTTAGTGTCCATATGACACTACGTGCATATGCAACTAAAGGAAAGTAAATGCATCAATCATGAAAAGGATACCCAAAAGGATATTGTAGAGGAAGTTGAAGTGTTGTCGTAGAAAAGGAAGAAGCCCCCAAGTCCGTAATCTTGCAAGACCACAAAGTTAGGAACTACAACCTATAAAGGAACACTTGTCAAAGGATCAAAATCAAATCAACCTACAACCACCACCAATGAATCAGTACAAAAACACTAAGGGGGTTGAGTGATGAGACATGATGAAGGAGGAAATCGAGGGAGATATATGCCCCCTTGTTTATGCTTGCTTAGTCTGAAAAGGAGAAATAAGGAGATATCTATGTACATTAATTTTGAGGGAAAATTGATGAAAAATATGTTGTGAGGGTTGTTTGAAGAAACAACACCCAAGAACAACACATCAGGTGAGATAGAGAAAGGAACCAGGTTTGCAATGGGAAAAACGACATGGAAATCCGAGTTCAACAACTCAAGATAGAGGCTCAAGAGTGACACTATTCAATTTTGCACCTAGTTAGGGATCAAAATTCTCATCCACTTGCTTTATGTAAAGGGAGTTTTCACTTATCTCTATTCATTCTTGTTTTTTTGTCATTGTGTAGAGGAGAGAGAGAAGGAGAAGAGGAGGACAACCATGCTAAGTTGACACCCATATCAGCCCCCATGACTCGAGATGTTCTGAGCCCGAGTGGTAGAGAGGCATTTCTAGGCTAAGGTAGGGTCTTAATCTTACACTTTTCTCATCATTCTTTTTTTACTTCAGCTATTTTTCTTGTTTACTGTGCCTAGGAGGTCCTAATGGACATGGGTCCCTAGTAGGGGCGCCCAAGTCCTCCCAAGGTGCCAGAGTCCTGCTAGGGCACCAGTGTCCCTTTGGGGAACCGATGTCCCTCTGGGGTACTAGTATCCCTTTGGGGTGCCCAGGTCTTCCTAGGGTGCTCGGGTCCACAGAGGACATGGGCCCTAAGGTACAGACACACATTGCTAGTTCAGATAGTGATTATTAGTATGAGGATGAAAACTGACACTATGGCTTGTTATTCAACCTACAAAACATCACAGAGATATGAGAGCACACAGGCGGTCACCTGATGGCACTACTTCGAGAGTGTGCCAGTACTATGACTAGCACAGAGAAGGGTCACTTGCAGACAATCGACTTATGGTGGGTGTTTGATATGTCCACAATCAGATTTCATTGTAGCATGTTGATGGCCCTGATGGAGAGATGGAATGCAAATACATCCACATTCCACTTACCCACAAGCGAGATGACTATCACGCTAGAGGATATTTATAGGATCCTACGACTGCCTGTTCGAGGAGAGACAGTGAGGGTCATGGGATAGTGTACAGTGGAGTACACTTGTGAGATTTAGATGTAGTATCTAGGTCATACAGTTTCTCATGCAGAGCAAGGACACATTCAGCTCTGACTTCTAGAGCAGGTATGTGGTGACATCCCATTGGTTTGGAGGGTCATGATAGGCATGGTCACACTAGATGGACAAGGCACTCACCTTCACGATGGTCTCATTCACACAATTAGAGCGATGGAGGAGCATCAGACTGTATATGCATGGGGGCATAGTATGCTTGCATACCTCTACTATGACTTGGGACAATACATCCATTATGAGATGCATGGCCTAATGATCTACACTTTACTACAATTTTGGGCTTTCAAAAATATCAGGTGAACATGACCGACAGGGTTTCTTATAGAGTCAGCATTCACCCATCCATGACTTCATGCCTATCCACTAGTTAGAAGTTGGATACATGATGATATGTTATACTAGAGAGTTATTTTTGATAGACTACAGCCCAGCGATATCATCTAGACACTATATTGTGGCTATATATCATGGCCTGGCCAACAAAGAGAGTTAGCAAGGATGCAGAGGGATTGGTTGATGGATGGTCATCTCAATCACATTGTTTCTTGGTTCTACTTTGATAGGGTGGCATGATAGTTTGGATGTGTACAGGATGTTCCTATGGTGTGTTCGAGCTATGCACGCACTGTGCGCAACACAGTCAGGATGAACAATGCTCGACGACTAACAATAGAAGATGTACCTTTGAGTGATGATGATTGTCCTAAGGATGTAGAGCTGGTATTAGATGTAGATGATGTTGGTTGTACCCAAGCGTATTAGACCTAGTGGCATATAGCACGGCCTGCTCCTATCTTCCCTCCTGGTCACCCTATAGGTGGTCCTCAACCTTGGGCCGCTAATGCTAGTGACATAGGGGTAGAGTATGATGTGAGTGACTTCGCAAGATATTATGATCTAGAGGAGGATCTAGAGGATGGTGATGATGATAAAGAGGTTCCATCACAGTACATCTTCAGGGTGAGACCGTAATAGAACTAATAGAAGGTGGACACTACCGAGGAGACCGAGTCGAGACCACAATCTAGAGCTCATGGTCCAGTCCATGCATGTGTTGAGAGGTCAAGTTAGAGTGAGTGGGGGGGACTAGTAGGCCTATGCCCCCAACTACAGATCAGTCTGCAAAGCTCATTACACCTTCAGCGATTCAAGATCCATCTTGACGAGATGGAGATCTAGGTTAGACTTATTTTGTTAGTTTGATGTTCTCATGTTTGTGATTATTTATGATGCTTATATGAGAATCTAAATATCTATTCTATTTTTTGTTTTACATTTGCGACTAACGCTTGGTGAGACTTTGTGAGTCACGTCATAGTGGACATAGTACCTATAGATGTAGCTGAGCAGTGGGTGTGGGCGAGATATTCACCATAGCCATCTGTTGGGTGACATACAAAGATATTTATGCCTTTTGTCAAATGCAGGGTGGTCGTAGAGGCCATCCTAGAGAAGTCTACATGGGAGAGAGAGGAGTTACTTTAGAGAGTCAAGCACATTGAGGCTAAGCTCCAAGTGTAGTGGGATCACATAGTAGCAATACCCACATCTGAGAGAGCTAGTCATCAGTGAGTTCTTACTTCCTAAGTTACGTTAGGTGAGAGCTAATAGAGGCAGAGCTCGGGCAGAGAGAGACCAGTACCAATGGATGTATCAGGAGACACATGATGAGGTGTTAGGTCTGAGAGGTGAGATCAGGGGGTTATGATCGTGAAGTGTCTCTAGGAGTCATTCGTGATCCGTAGCCACACATGTTTAGGTCTCTGTCACGCACACACCATGAAGTCCCAAGGGTACATGGGATCGAGGTTCAGCTATGTGATGTATATATTACATACTATGACATCCCATTTTTTTGTAAGGTATAGTCGACTTGGATGTATATTTGAAACTGATGATGATATATATATGATGTTTTCTTTTTCTCTATTCATAATGTTTTTAATCTATCACATGTGATTTTTATAAAATGCAACTAGTGATAAATGTTAAAGGACAATATGGAAATGTAATTAATGCTAATGTGACATATACGTCTAGTATCAAGCACATTGATTAAAAATTTCACATATAACCGAAATTCTATGCTACATTCAGTTAATACAAAAGTGATCTTAATAAAGAATGTATAAGCAAGATACAACAATGATTAACCTAACGAAAGATGCAATGTTAAATGAATTAAGACAAAATAATAATATCTTGTCAAAATTGAAGCTAATCTAACTAATAAATGTGCTTTATAAAGTAACATTTAACATCAAATCTTAAGCATGGAATTTCTTGAGATGCGCTACGTTAATAGATTCTTTAAGCAGCGTACCTTGTTCATCAGCTAGTTTGTATGCTCATGATCCAAAGGCTTTAGTAACTATATATGGTCCTAGTCAATAAGGTTGAACTTACCTTTTTCTCCAGGAGGTACATTCACATTGTGTTGATTCTCATTAAGTACCAAGTCCCCAATGTCGAATGAATGCTATATAACATGTTCATTGTATGATCATTGTATTCTTTTTTGATGGTCCCTAAGGTGGTCAAGAGCATTTATTCATCGTTCATCAAGCATCTCAAGTTCTTGCAGTCTTTTTTCACATTCTGTATCATCGTCAATATGGTCCCTTAGGGAGACTCTCAATGACAAAATTTCTATCTCTAAGGGCATTATCGCATATGTGCCATAGACAAGATTATATGGTGTATTCCCGGTAGTCGTACGGATACTTGTTCTATAGGCCCATAATGCATAGGATAACTGAATGTGCTAGTCTTTTTTATGTTTGTTAATAGTCTTTCATAAAATCTATCCAATAACCTTGTTTGAAGCTTCTGCTTGGCCATTTGATTGAGGGTAATAAGCCATAGAGAAGCAATGTTGAATATGATATTTTTCAAGAAATTTCTTCACATCATTATTCTTAAATAGTGTACCATTGTCATAAATGATGGAGAAAGGTATACTAAATCAAGAAATGATGTTATCTTGTATGAACTAACAAATTACATCAGCAGTCGTGGATTGTAAGGGAATAGCTTTGACCCACTTCATGAAGTAATCAATAGTGGTGATTATAAAAGTATGACCTTGAGAGGAAGGTGGAGAGATTTTACCAATCAAATCCAAGCCCCAAATAGAAAATGGCCAAGGTGAAACTTGGGCACGGAGTTCCTGAGTAGGTGCTTGGATTAAATGATTATGTTGTTGACATTGCAAGCACTTCTTGACATAGGCAAAGGAATCTTGTTACATGCATTGCCAATAACATCCCATTCATAATAATTTTTGTACCAAGGATTTTCCTCCAAAATTCCCTCCACAAGCACTAGAGTGAGCTTCTTCTAGAGCTATAGGATCTCTGAATTTCTTAGACATTGGAGTAAAACTCCATTGTAACTTTGTCTATACAAAACATCCGACAAGATGATGTAACGCGCCACAAGTTTGCATAGACGAACTCAAGCATTCTTGGATGTTGAATTAGGAATGGTTCCATCATGCAAATAATTAAATATATGGGAGAACCATTCGTCAACATCTGTATTACCACAGAGTTTTGAATTCACAACTATGGGGTCTTCAACTGTCGGTGTTTTAAGATTATGAATAATGAAAGAAAATTCCTCAGGAGAATCATTAGGGGATATAAGGGAAGTTGCACTTGCCATTGCATCCACATGTCAATTGTCTTTCCTGGGGATAGTATTTATTGAAAATAATGTAAATTATTTTAATAGAGATAGAGCAAACTCACGATATTGAGATAGAGCTTGTCGTGTTTAGTTTGATATGATCCAGTTATTTTTTGTACAATTAGCTGTGAATCACCATATATAGTGATACTTTTTATGTTAAGGGCCAAAGTGACACAAAGTCCTACAATGAGGGCTTCATCGTCAACAATCTTGTTTGTGCATGAGAAGTTTAGGCGATAAGACATAGGAATCAGCTTACCTATAGGGGTATTAATATAACACTAGCACTAGAGCCATTTCAACATTATGATCCATCAAAATACAGTTCCCATTTATCATCCTTCGTAATAGCTAGAATTTGGTCATCAGGGAATGTGTCCCGATGTTGTTTAGCAAAAGGTGAAGGTGCTTCAGCTCAATGTTTGGTTAACGCTTGTCCTTTAATTGCCTTCTAGGAAATAAAGTTAAGATCAAATTTAGTTAACAACATAACCCATTTAGCAAGATGACCTGACAAATTGGTTTTAGTGAAAAGATATTTTAGAGGGTCAAATTTCACCATCACGTGTATTTCAACATTTAAAAGATAGTTTCTAAGCTTCTATGTTGCAAACACTAAAGCTAAGAAATGCTTCTCGATAATAGTGTGTCACACTTCATAATCAAGCAAAGTTTGGCTGATGTAATATACAACACATTCTTTGCCTTCAGTATTATGTTGTACTAATAAGGCTACAAGAGTGTTATTAGTTGCTGAGATATATAATAGAAAAGGTTTATCAAAAATAGGAGGTTGTAAAATAGGAGGATTGGCTAGATAAGTCTTTAAATCTTCAAAAGCTTTTTGACATTCAGAATTCCATTGAAATTTCAAATCCTTCTTTAGTAGTTGTGTAAAAGGGTGAGTCCTATTTGTGAGTTGTGAAACAAATCGATGAATGGCATGTATCTTCCCTTGCAAACTATGAAGTTGAGATATGTTCTTAGGTGTTGGCATATTAATAATTGCATCAATCATTTTTGTATCCACCTCAATACCATGATTTGAAATGATAAACCCCAATAGTTTTCCACTATCTACACCAAAAACACACTTACGAGGGTTTAATCACATTTTTTATTTTCTTATTCACTCAAAAATCTGTTGAAGAGTCATGGCGTGATCTCTGCGATGAATGGACTTCACCAAGATGTCATCGACATAATCTTCTAAACTATTGTGCATGTAATCATGAAATATAAGGGTCATGGCATGTTCGTAAGTAGCTCCTACATTCTTAAGTTCAAATGGCATGACCACCCAAAAAAATGTACCCCAAGGTGTTATTGTTATGTCAGAAAAATGCACCCTTGTGGGCTTTTTCCTAAAGGTTTAGCTCCCAAGTCTTTAGAATTGCATTTAGAGCATTTTACATATTAAATCAGACTCCCGATGAGAAAACCCATGGGTCTTATGGCATATAGGACCTAGGGGACTACACTTCATTGAATTTTGAGCAAAGACAGGGGGGTGCACAAGGGCACTAGCGCCCTAGTCTAGCCCTATTTTGGGTCTGCCCTAATTTGAAATGTCAGTTTTGTGACCGTTATTTGGTCTCCAGGCTGACATCATAAGTTTCAAATACAAAATTCTTGGTGGGAATCTTAGTTTTGCATATATAAGCATGATTAGGTTATGATTTAGAAAATAGAGAAGATCATTGGCAAGTTTTATGATTGTGAGCTATTGGCATACTTGTGATTATCATTGTGTTGCAGAGCATAGCATTGTTATTGTGTTTGTTTACAGGTTGGATTACATCTTCTCCTCATGGTATTAAAGAGCTTCTTCCTTCCATGAGAGCTTCATCATCAAGGTATCATTTATTGTGCTTTATCAATCATTATCATTTGTTTTTTGCCTTTGCCTCCCAAGGGCATGCACTCTCTCTAACAACGGTGTTTAGAAGACTTGAATGTCTCTCTGGGGCTTAATCGAGGCAAGCCTCTAAACACCACAACTCCCTCCCACACTCCTTGTGATTGTAGGTTACAGGTGTCAGATCTGGAGAAAGTGGAGTTGTAGAGCAGGAAGGCAGACATTGAAGATTCTGGATCTAAAAAGAAGTGGACATTGTTCAACTCTTCGGGACAAGGGTGCCATCAACCTTGTCCTCAAATTTTAGATCACAGGAAACAAAAAGTGTAGTAGATATTAGTGCCAGAAGCAGATTGGGACTGTGTGGAAAAAGTGGCACATTGGACTAGGGCACCATCAACATTGTCCCAGATTTTTCCATTTTTTGTCTACGAAAAATAGTGAGTTAAGGTTCTCTGCCCTCTACTTATTTCCTATAGCATTTGTTGTAATTTCTAGTTTTGATTATTATTTTGCTTAAATTAGGGTTTCAAGGACATAAAATAATTAATTAGAAAACTTGTATGATCACATCTGAATTTCCTAGTAGAAAACCAAGTGGCAACTCAAATTTGATAGCTGACTCTCCTCTTGATAGGAGAAGCACTTGGTTGAAAAGCCCTTGGAATGTTTTCTGGAAAGGAGGATTCAAACAAAAACAACAAGCCCTATCATCCCCATTTTCATATAAAACATTTTGGTGAACCTGTGTTTTTGAACTTTTTTGCACCTTACTGAGTGTTGTTTGATAAATTTGCATTCATTCATTCTATTGCATTGCAAAATTTACAAAAAAAATGATATATTTGGAAAAATTTAAAAAAATTGTATTCTAGGGTTTGATTTTTGACATTGTTTGCATTCACTCAATTGCATTTAATTAATTCTCTGATTTTTACATCATATCTGAATTTCATCATCATTCAATTAATTATTTTCAATATTGCATTCGAAAAAATACAAAAAAATTGAAAAAATTGGAAAATTTGCAAAAATTGGCATATTGAGCTTGCATTTTTTTGAAATTTGAATTAATTGGAATCTAATTTAAATTAATTTCTGTCATTTTCATTATATCTGATATAAAATACAGAAATTTATCATTTACAATTTATTTGCATTTCATTTGCATGCTTATTTATCAAAATTTTCTTGAAATCTTACATTTTTTGTAAAAACCTAGTTTTGCATGAGCTAGGGCTATAGTCAAAATCCTGTCTCAGATTTTACTGCCTTGTCAAAACAATCATTAGTTATTCTCTCTAATTTTAGTGTTTCATCATAGTGGCCTCCTTGTGAAATTTCATGCCTAGGGTTTGAAAACTTGCATTTTTCAGTAGATTTGAGCCTATCATCTTCCTAGGTTTGCACTCCCAGTGTGTTGTAAGGGATTTTATTGCACTAATTGTCTGTTATTAGCCTTATCATTTTATTCCCCTTCTCAATTTCCTTACAACACCCTTTATTTCGAGCCTTTGCATTCAAATTTTGGAGAAATCGACATATTTTTACTATCTTTGCACTAGGGTTTGGTCTAAAGAGGCACTATAGGCATGTTGTAACAGATTTTTTGGCATTATGTGGCTGTTATTACTGTTATAATTTTCTTTCCATCATCATTTTCCTTACAACACCCGCTGCCCTAGCCTTTTGCATTAAGATTTGGTGAAAAATTGCATATTTTGGCCTATTTTCACTAGGTTTTGGCTTATCAAGTCTCTAGAGTTGCTTCAAAAGCATGTTGTGAAATATATTTTGCATTAGTAGACTGTTTTTAGGCACATTATTTTCTTTCCCTCTTGAAAATATTTACAACACCTCTTCTTTTAGTTGTTTGCATTTAGAAAATTTGAAAATATCAAGCATTTTAGAGCATATTTTGACATCACTTTGGCATTTTGTTGCATAAGTTTTAGAAGATCTTAAAAATCTGATTTGACACTCCTTTGAAAACTTACAAATGGCTTATCAACATAATAATAATCCTAGGTTTGTTCCTAGGCCTCATTTGAAAAGAAGAGCCCCTGAGCTTGAAATAACATTCACACCTCATGACAAAGAAATGGTAAATACCGAAGGGCCTCTTTATACAATAGTAAAGATAATGGAACAACCTGTGTATGGAACACTCATAGATCCTACTTGTATGACAAATGTGGTCATAGAAGATTTCCTCCTTAAACATGAAATGGCACAAGAATCTTATAAACCATTGGATTTGAGAATTAAAATACATAATGGAGCTTTTATGAAACTGATTGGCAAGATAACTCTAATGGTCTCAGTCTATGATAAAGCTATAGATCAATCATTTGACATAATTCCCTTATCTAACCTCTTTCGTGTAAAACATGGACATCCTTGGCTTAAATCTATGAATGTTCTACCTTCCACTATTCATAAATGCATTAAATTTCTTTTGCGTGGAGAGATCCGTACTATCCATCATAATGACTATCAACCTCTGACTAAGGACAAGAACTTTATTCTTGATTACTTTTGGCCTCAACTTGAGATAGATCCTAAGCCACGAAGAGATAGAATGTCATAGAATATAGAAAATACAAAGAAAAACAACTAGCTTGAATGGCCAGGTCTCCTTGCATCCAATAAGAGAAGAACAAGAAGCAAGTATTAAACAAGACTATTATGGCTTTGAGGAAATTCTTGACAAAAGGAATGTGGATAAGGAAAGGTCTCATGACCCACCTTGTCCAAGATGAGATGGCATATACGCTGAGGTTTCTCCCCTGCTATCCTTCAATGGATCGGGAGGCTTTCATCGACAACAAAATATTCCACCTAGACCAATGAGATTTGAACATGGTGCTTCCTCCTCTACTATGCAAACAATGGAAAAACATGATAAGATAAGCAACCAGACAAGAAGGAATAGACTAGAAAAAGAAAGGAGGAGGAGAAGACAAGCTTATGCCCAACAGATTGCAAATGAAAAAGAAAATATTCAACCTAACATTGAGAATCAAGAAGAGCTTAAAGATGAGCAAGTTGAAAATGAGAACAACAGTTGGGCTTTAGTACCTTACACAACACTTTCATCCAGCATTCAAGATTGGGAGGATGATGACCTCCCTGATGATGACTTCTAGCATGGGCCTCTCTACAAGTAAGTATCTTTTACCCTTTATCTCTCTTCGTGATGTGCTTCCCCCGTGATGTGTTGTGTTGTTAGGCCTCCTAGGATGACCCTTGATTCTCCAATTAGGTCAAGGATACTAGGAGACCACCTCTGTTGTGACCTTCTTCTATTTGCATCATTATTCTTCTATATCTCCTCTCCTATGATTTCATTGTTGTGTGTTGTGTCTTATGGACATAGCATTGTGGTTGGTGAATTGGGAGCACCCTCCTACGTGACTGTCCCTAAGACACTTGTTCTCCTCTTTGATTTATTGCTTACCTTCCTCTAGTGTTTCCATCTAGTGGACGGATGACAAAAAACATTTATACTGATGGAGACCTACTGTCCCTTTCGAGAGCAATCAAAAAATGGACTTAGTTCCTATATGATGACAGGGTTGTAACAAATTATCCGATGCTTGGCTAGTGGAATCACTCTGTGATTTCTCTATCTTGATGTTGATGTCAATGTTATCTTATCTTGTTAACAACACTTTAACAATACTACTACTCTGTGCACTTTGTTTATCATGAATATCGCCTTGCTTGGTTTTTTCATGTAGTTGATCATATGCATTGTTCTTTATCATGATTATTTGGACACGAACACTTTTCTTGCAGGGATGTGTTTGTGGGAACATTCGGCGATCGTAAAGTACATCTCACCTCTGGGGGGCATGGACTTTGCAAAATCTCATGTTCCCTTGTGTGTTTTCTTCCTACCTTAACATGCTTGATATCAGTACATGATATCAACCACCTTAAGGTGGGGGCATATATAAGGTAAGTTGTCTACTTTAGATCATAGCGAAGCGTGTTTGAACAATCTAAAATCAAATCAATCATCTAAGTCCTCTACAGAGGTGGGATATCAAGCATATCCTTTTCTCTTAAGCCCTCATCATGAGGTGGGGATGGTGTATTTCTCAGAGAGATTGCATCATCATGTCATTTTCAAAAGTCCTCACCGTGAGGCAGGGAGCAATTATATGACTAACTCAACCCTTAAGTGTGTTTTTGGTAGTTGTTGTGATGAAGCCCAATCATCAGTGTGTGTCTATAATGTGCCTGAGATAGTGATGAGCCTAGCAATAGGAACACTCCATCGCTTGTCCTCCATGTTTTCTCCATGTTAGTTATAAAAGTTGTTTTATATTGATCTTGAGGGTTTATCAAAATTTGGTTATATCCTAAAAAACTATCCATGAAAGAGAGTAATTCATGGCTAGCTCTAGAATTGACAATCATATCAATGTTAGGAAGTGAAAAATTGTCTTTCAAATATGCCAGATTCAAGTCTCTAAAATTGATACACATTCTTATATAGCCATAGGGTTTAGCAACAATGATGATATTTGAAATCCAAGGTGAATAGTCAATAGTGTGGATAAAGTTAGCTTGTAGAAGCTTTTCTATCTCATCTTTGACAAGTAATGCAACCTTAGGATTCATCTTATGAATCTTTTGTTTAAATGGCTTAGCATCTGGTTTCAAGATGATATTATGTGTTACAATCTGAGGATCAATACCGGGCATATCCGAATAATTCCAAGCAAATAATTTAGAAAATTCATGTAATAACTTGGTCATTTATTCTTTTTCTTCTATGTTTAAACAATCACCAATAGGAATAGCTTTTTCAATATTATCTTTCTCCATGAAAACATCAAAAGTCTTTCCATTAAGTAGAGCACTATGGTTTAGGAGATTGGGTGATTTTGGTGGTTCTTCAAATTCTTCTTCAAACTTTAGAGTAGTGTTTATCATGCTAGTAGATTTCCCAAAATATGCACTATTGTTTAAACAATAGGGTAATCCATGTTTCTGATGGTAATGGGGAATATTGTCATAAGCACCTAAGAATTCAACTATCACTTCATCTATTGAAAAGATATCCAAAGGAGTCTCTCCTAGAGGACAACTAGTGTCAATCATCTCAGGAAAGATCAAATTAAGTGTCGATATAGTATTCACATTAAGAGTAGGACGTCTACGGGCTTTAGATTCCTTGAAAGGATTATATCCAATGCTTCTAGAGTAATGTCGCAAAGTGGATTCTATAGGGACTTTAATTCCTTATTGATTAATATCGCAGCCATTTCCTACATAATCATTGTTGAGTACTAGTGACTCAGATTACAGGTTCAATGTTTCTTTGTTGGTTCAATGGTTTGGTTCAACCGGTTGGTTCAATGGTTCGTTGAATTGCTTCGTTGAACTGTTCATCGGTTCAATGGTTTGGTTCAACCGATTGGTTCAATGGTTTGGTTCAACAGGTTGGTTCAATGGTTCGTTGAACTGTTTCGTTGAACTGTTCATCGGTTCAATGGTTTGGTTCAACCAATTGGTTCAATGGTTTGGTTCAACAGGTTGGTTCAATGGTTCGTTGAACTGTTTCATTGAACTATTCATCGGTTCAATGGTTTGGTTCAACCGATTGGTTCAATGGTTTGGTTCATTGGCATCGTGGAGTCATTGGTCGTCGGCGTGGGTCACTCCGATGGAAGAACATCAGAGTGAGTATTGATATCGGTGCAGCTGGAAGATGTATCCCTGATACTTCATGTTATACCGATGGAGGGCTAGCTATCGGCATGAGGTTTACTATCGGCAGGAGTTCGGTGTCTTATGCCAATCTCCAAGGTCTTACCGATGTGTGATGTCCATCGGCATGAGGGTGGTCATCGGCGGAGCCTGTGGTTGTGTCTCCGATCGCTTGGTATTACCCGATGGAGTGGTAAAGGTTGGTGACGTCTATCGGCATGAGAATCACTATCGGTGAAGGATGTGGGTGTCACTCCGATATTAATTGTCTGTCCGATGAAATGTTGCCGAGGCTTGTCATCGGTATGAGGCTTGCTATCGGCGAAGGCTGTGAAAGTCACTCTGATAGCTATGTGTTACTCCGATGGAGTTGGACGTCGGTGAGAGGACATCTATCGGTTGAGCCTTGTGAAGTCTTCCCGATGGGAACGGTCTCACCGATGGTGGAGTCCCAGTTGATCAGCGTAAGAATCACTGTCGGCCCAATTTTTGAAATGTTTCTTTGACTGTTTGTGGTCACTCCGATGGATGTCATTGGCTTGGGCGTCGGCGTGAGAACAACTGTCGGTCCAGCGAAGAGAAGTTTTGCCGATGATGTTGGTTACTCCGATGAGACTTAGACTGCAGTCGTCGGTGGCAAAAGCGCTGACAGTTATCTTACATGTGTTCGGGCATTTAAACCCAGATGTCTAACTGGAACTAGTGCATGTGGGACTATTCTCATGAATGTGAAATGGTTTGGATAGTTGGATGTCAACGATGCTGGGCAGTTGGAATGAACAGTCGTTTGCATGAGAATCGATTAGATTGCAAAAGCAATTTGGGATTGATGGGGTTGGTGTGAGTGTTGGGAATGTGAGAGTTCTTCTCAAGAGAGAGCTCTAGTTTTTTCTCCTTCTGTGAAGTCTTTCTGTTGTATGTTGTATGCAGCATGTGAACAGCATGTGAAGGGACTGAGAAGAGAATGAAAATAGAGTTCAGGTGAAAGTGTTCTGGTCGAGAAGATGAAGTTCTGTACTGTGTGCTGTTTGGGGCATGATCACAGTATGAAGAACCAACCAAGTTCTGGAGATCTTTGTGCAGGGTTACTGTCAGCTATTCTTCAGAAGGAGCAAGATGTAAATCTCCTGTAAAGGCTTATTGCCAGTTTTGTATTGTAACTATTTTTCTGTTGCTGAATAATACAATGGTGATCTGGGCTTTTGGAGTGTGGGGTTTTTTACCCGTAAGGGTTTTCCCCACATAAATCTGTGTTCTTGTTCTGTCTTTCATGTTTAATGTCTCTGCTGTTGAAATTGGATATTGTTCGCTTGTGCTTTCCTCTAAGGGTCAATGTAGGAAATGTTCTATGTCTGTTTCCGCTTTAAAGGCATAGTTGTGCATGTTTTTGAAGCATTTGGAAAGAATTTAAATCTGTTGAAGACACCACTGTTCTTCGAAATACATTCTGAGATTCCATCATTTCCTTTCAAGTGGTATCAGAGCCTTCTTCTGGGATATGCTTTGTTGCTCACATATGTACATTTGTGTGCTGCTTGTGTTTGCATGTAAGAGTTCCTGGTGTATAAGGTCTGGGTATTCCTTCTGTGATGATTTCTTAGTGTGACAGGCTTGAGCAAATCTGAAGGAAATGTCTGTTTGTTTGATCCTTGTTTGAGTGAAAGTCTGGCAGTTGATCTTGTGTTTCTGTTTCATTAGTGCTTGAAGGATGGTGAAGAGACTGGAGCTGGTCATGATGTGGCCTGAGGCTCTTAATTAATAGTATTTAATTCTGTTGCATGGGGTTTGCTTTGTGGTTGTGTTGCTGCAGTAACTTTCATATTGGGTGTCTGTGTGAGAGGCTCTCTGATGATATGAAGAAGTTTGTGTTACTGCTCAGCCATGGAGTATTGTGCTTATGCTGGGTGTTCATTCCTGGTATTGGAAGGCATAATTTTCTGTTACCCTGACTGCATGTAGGCTATGGAGTTGATCATTCGATGGTCTGAGAGCTTTTGTAATACCCTGATTCTCTCGGATGCATGCTCTGTGCATGGTGTGAGGAGGTGAAATGCTTTCTCTGCATGGGAGGGCTGGTATGTGATATGACACTCAGCATTTCTGTGGTAATGCTTCTAGTTTCTTGACTATGGTGCTTAGGTTGTGGACATGTTGGGCGAATCAATGAAAAGTAAGTTTTCTGATGTTTGAGTCATGTTGTCTACATTGTTATCTATTCCTTAAGATCTCAGTTTTGCAGTTTCCAGTGTGATAGTGAATTTGCATGGTACATTGGTTGGATCTACAAGTTATGTAGTTTTGTGGGCTGATCACCTATTAAGCTACAGTGAGATGACTGGGATGTGGACTGTCTTTATCCACAAGATTGTTTCAGTGTTATGCAGATTTGTTAGCTGGCCTTGTCTTTGGTCACTTGTGCATTGGTGTGATTGTTTCCGGATGAGAGGATGGATGTTGTTCAGTATCCGAATAGTTGGTTATGGAGACTTGTAGTATGTATATCATGGTGTCATGTACAGCTTGAATACACAGGTTTGTGTAAGCTATTGACAGTGATAGTTTATTTCCTTGGTTTGGAGATCTTGGTGTCACTTGGTTTTATAGTCACATGGACATATTAATTTGTGGACCTGGAAGATTTTCAAATTAGGAGATGTTTGGTCAGGATGCTTGGAAAGCTCTGTTGTTACAATTCAGTGGGAGCTTTAGCATTGACTGTGTGTTTCATCACTTAGTGGTGAATGATCTTCTTTAGTGTTGCAGATGTTACTAGGAGGAGCTCTTTGATCCTGTTGCTGCAGAAGGGTTCTTTCGCATTTGCAGGGGCACTATTTGAGGATGAGTAACATCTTGGAGTCATGGAGGATTCATGAAATCCTTGGCTGAGGTGTTGGTGGTGCTTGACAGGTGATGTTGGTTTAGAGTTTTGGTTTGTTTCATATCATGATTTCTACTTTTGAACTTTGGTATGATACATTGATCTAGAGACCATGGTTATGTTCACCTAGAGCATGGAATCTCCTAAAGGAGATGGTAAGATCATGATGTCATGATAAGTTCCTGATTCAGATGATTGGAGTTTTGACAGTGGTCTAGTTACTTCTCTATGTTTGGGTACATCTATCATTTTCTTGATTACTTCATAGTGTTGTAGTGATGCAGTTGGAGTTCAGCATGAGGTGATTGTTCAAAGGTACTCATGGATACATGGAGAATAAGGTGAGACTGTATATGCTGTGTTTTTAGAGTTTACAGCTAGAAGTTCGAGGAGTCTTTACCTTGGTTGAGTGTGAATTCAACAAAAGATCTAGAGGAGATTGTTCTTGGAGAAAGTCATTGGAACTTGGGTATCTTGGAAGAACATTCTTTTTCCCCACTCTTGGTCTACTCGACAAGTTTCACTTGAGAGGTATAGTCCATTGTTTTCTCTCAGGTGTTTTATGTTTTCTTTCATAGATATGGATCTTGAACTACTCATTGATGGTTCTGGTGGATTCATTGTGAGAGATGAATAGCATGATTATCTCCTTGTGCATTTGAGTTTAGAGATTTCATTCATTGATGAGGACTGTTAGGAGATGGTTAATGGGCTGATTTCCTGAAATGGGAAATAAATTAGTTTGATCTTCTTTGGTTTGTGAGGCTTACATCCATGTTAGTTGATCTTGGAGATTTAATGTTTGTTTGGGTGTTGTTATGCTGGTTCACTTTGGGGTGTTTTGAAGGAGATCATACTTGACACAGTTGGCATTCAGAGGTGTATGTAAAAGGATTGTCTACAGGTATATGATGTGCAGTGTTTCTCTTGGTCTCAGTTAGTTTCTCTGATGGTGTGTTTCACATTACTTTGTTTTGAGATTTGATTGGAGTTGAAGTGATCACTAGTTTGTGGTCATGTGCTTTCACTTATGTTGTTGGGTGACAGCATGAAGGTTCTGTTCTGTTATCTCTTCCTTTGTTGGATGTGGAGAACTTGGGAGAACTTTGGACTGGTGGTGAGGAGTTGTTCTTGCAGGATTATTTGCTTACAGTTTTTGCATATCATGGTGGATGTTTCCTTGGTACTATATGATTATTTACACATTCTATGTAATGCCATTGGTGGATTTTTTGTATGCCATGATCTTTTTCAGATCTGTACTACCCATGCAGTGGGAGTTCTTGAAGTGTTTGGTCTTCTTCGACTGGTTCACACTTTGAGCTTGTATTTGCAGTTGATGGGTGTATATGTAGGTGGCATGAGTCTAATGATGTTCATACCTTTAAGGTATGTGTGATTGGATGTTTTAGCACTGGCTGTGTGTGCTATTTTCAGTCATGTGGGTTTTATGTTCAGTTGGATGGGTACAGTCAGCTTTCTGATTGTTGTTCTAGCTGATGGTTTATCTTGTTTCTAGAGAATGTTTCTGGCTGTGTTCTGACAGCTTTGAAGTTGATGTTATGGAGCTTCTGTAAAAAGGTTGTGAGCACAGTGGAGTGGTGGCAGTATTAGCTTGGTTCTGTGACTTGGAGCATTGATGGTTTCCTGTAATTCCTTCGTCAAGTGGGAGAATGTTGAGTACTAGTGACTTAGATTACAGGTTCAATGTTCCTTTGTTGGTTCAATGGTTTGGTTCAACCGGTTGGTTCAATGGTTCGTTGAACTGTTCATCGGTTCAATGGTTTGGTTCAACCGATTGGTTCAATGGTTTGGTTCAACAGGTTGGTTCAATGGTTCACTGAACTATTTCGTTGAACTGTTCATTAGTTCAATGGTTTGGTTCAACCGATTGGTTCAATGGTTTGGTTCAACAGGTTGGTTCAATGGTTCGTTGAACTGTTTCGTTGAACTATTCATCGGTTCAATGGTTTGGTTCAACCGATTGGTTCAATGGTTCGGTTCATTGGCGTCGCGGAGTCATTGGTCGTCGACGTGGGTCACTCCGATGGAAGAACATCGGAGTGAGTATTGATATCGGCACAGCTAGAAGATGTATCCCTGATACTTCATGTTATATCGATGGAGGGCTAGCTATCAGCATGAGGTTTACTATCGGCAGGAGTTCGGTGTCTTATGCTGATCTCCAAGGTCTTACCGATGTGTGATGTCCATCGGCATGAGGGTGGTCATCGGCGGAGCCTGTGGTTGTGTCTCTGATCACTTGGTATTACCTGATGGAGTGGTAAAGGTTGGTGACGTCCATCGGCATGAGAATCACTATCGGTGAAGGATGTGGGTGTCACTCCGATATTAATTATCTGTCTGATGAAATGTTGCCAAGGCTTGTCATCGGTATGAGGCTTGCTATCAGCGAATGCTGTGAAAGTCACTCTGACGGCTATGTGTTACTCCGATGGAGTTGGACGTCAGTGAGAGGACATCTATCGGTTGAGCCTTGTGAAGTCTTCCCGATGGGAACGGTCTCACCGATGGTGGAGTCCTAGTTGATCAGCGTAAGGATCACTGTCGGCCTAGTTTTTGAAATGTTTCTCCGACTGTTTGTGGTCACTCTGATGGATGTCATTGGCTTGGGCGTCGGCGCGAGAACAACTGTCGATCCAGCGAAGAGAAGTTTTGCCGATGATGTTGGTTACTCCGATGAGACTTAGACTGGAGTCATCGGCGGCAAAAGCGCTAACAGTTATCTTACATGTGTTCGGGCATTTAAACCCAGATGTCTAACTAGAACTAGTGCATGTGGGACTATTCTCATGAATGTGAAACGGTTTGGACAGTTGGAATGAACAGTCGTTTGCATGAGAATCGATTAGATTGCAAAAGCAATTTGGGATCGATGGGGTTGGTGTGAGTGTTGGGAATGTGAGAGAGTTCTTCTCGAGAGAGAGCTCTAGTTTTTTCTCCTTCTGTGAAGTCTTTCTGCTGTATGTTGTATGCAGCATGTGAATAGCATGTGAAGGGACTGAGAAGAGAATGAAAACAGAGTTCAGGTGAAAGTGTTCTGGTCGAGAAGATGAAGTTCTGTACTGTGTGCTGTTTGGGGCATGATCATAGTATGAAGAACCAACCAAGTTCTGAAGATCTTTGTGTAGGGTTACTGTCAGCTATTCTTCAGAAGGAGCAAGATGTAAATCTCCTGTAAAGGCTTATTGCCAGTTTTGTATTGTAACTATTTTTCTATTGCTGAATAATACAATGGTGATCTGGGCTTTTGGAGTGTGGGGTTTTTTACCCGTAAGGGTTTTCCCCACGTAAATCTGTGTTCTTGTTCTGTCTTTCATGTTTAATGTCTCTGCTGTTGAAATTGGATATTGTTCGCTTGTGCTTTCCTCTAAGGGTCAATGTAGGAAATGTTCTATGTATGTTTCTGCTTTAAAGGCATAGTTGTGCGTGTTTTTGAAGCATTTGGAAAGAATTTAAATCTGTCAAAGACACCACTATTCTTAGAAATACATTCTGAGATGCCATCATTTCCTTTCAATCATAGTTCTTATAAAGGATATGAAATCCTCGATCATAAAGAGAAGCCATTTCCTTGGAAGAAGGTGGGGCTTCATAGGTCTCATAATCTGTAGTATATATAAGAGTATTATCTAAATTCATTACCGAGGAGGCTTTAGGTTTCACATTCAAATTTTGAGATGATATCGATGCAATATTTGATGTTTTAGGGACAGCGTCATTCATTTTATATTAACCTATAGAGGAAGATGTAAAATCTAATGAACCCTGATCATCACTAGGAAATGCATTTGATTGTTTGGACTCTTGCACAACATTACTTGTGGCAAGAGGAGTTAACAAGTCAACTTTAGATTGTTTAAGATCTTATGACAAACAACTTGTTTTTGTGATTCAATTTGTAAATAGTTATTAGGTTTAGGATCGGCATGAATAGTATGAAGCTTATCTTTGAATATAAATTTGATTGAACGATGAAGGGTAGAGGGAACTTCCTCCAATGCAAGAATCCAAGGTCTACCAAGAATCATGTAGTAAGATAAGGAACCAAGCATAACATGAATCAGGGTAGATACAATCACAGGCCCAATTTCTATAGGTAAAGTTATAGTACCTACAGATTGTCTTCCAACATTATCAAAGCCATGGATACTTATCATTTCCAGCTTAATCAAAGATGTACATCAACTTTAATTTTATGTAATATATTGATGCCACAAACATTAAGAGCTAATCCATTATCAATCATAACTCTCTTAATTAGTTTCTTGTTTATTGTAATGAAGATAATTAAAGGATCATATTGATTCTAAACTTCAAGAGATGGCAACTCATGTTGTTGAAATAAAATGTCTATTTTTGTCGCATGTATACAATCTAATAGAGCTTCTATATCATTTGGCTTGACAATAGGTGGTACAATCACCTTTTGTAAAGCTTCTTCTATTGATAACTAAGAGGGGGGGTGAATCAGTTATCTTAATAATTTATCTTCTAAACTTCTTTAATTAGTTAATGTAATAGTAAATCAAATGAGCAAACATAACTATGAAAGGGAAATACACATGACACAATATTTTTTGACGTGGAAACCCTGTTAAGGGAGAAAACCACGGGGTGATTAACCCAAGATTGTATTCTCTGTTAGAAGAATAGAAATACAAAATGGCACTTGCCAATTAGGGCTCACTACCTACAAGATACTCACTGTCTACAAAAAGAAAGGTAACTCAATGTTTGAACTGATGAGAAGCATCCACACATGTTGAGGTTCAGTTCCGGTTAAGCTCAATAAACTGATCTGCTGCACTTCATTCTTACTCTTCTCTGTTGCAGCTGTTCTGTCACATTCCGGATCTCTTCTACTGCTTGCCACCTGCTATTCTACTTTTCTTCACATTTCACAACACACCACACACACCTTTGTATCTGAATCAATCATGTATATATATCCGCACAAGTGATTTCAACACTTTTCTAGTCGGCATCCGGAATAGTCAATATTTTCTTCAAACTTTGATCTGTCGGCTGAATCCTTGCATACCAAGTAATGCAGATCAAGGATATACTTGTAGAAGTCATCAATCATGTTGGCCAATCATAACTTATGCCTTAAGAACCTTTACCATCATCTGTAATACATCCAGAATTATGTCTTATGTTATGACTATTAGTTCTTCCTCTGTCTGTTCTACCAAACCGGACCCCAGTACTTTAGAAGCTTGTATCTCTTCATTCTTTCAACACCGGAGGCTCAAATCTTATAATCTATCAGTTAAGATACTCCTCTTGACTTTCCCAGGTCTGCACTTTCCAAAGGTACTTCCTCTAATATTTCTAGACCTGACTGTCAAACTTTCTGTATGCTCTGTTCTTGCTTACCGGACCTGTAAGCTCTTCAATCTGACTTCTGGTAGAGACACACCATATCCTGCGGATGTGTGGGATGATCTTTGTTGCCATCAATGACAACAATAATGAGTCCATATAGTGTCTCTTGCCAACAATCTCCCCCTTTGGCATTGATGGCAACACTTAGTGAAAAATGACTAAGTGTCACACTATACTCCCCCTTGGCTGATGCCCTGTCTTTATGTACATTATCCGGAGCTCCCCCTTAGCTGGATTCCTCATTTTTCACTACTCTTCTCTCCCCCTTTGACATCAATGGCAAAGGGTAGGATTCGCACACCAAATTTTTCAAAAAAATTTCACTATACTTAGCCGCATAAGTATATACATATGACATACTTACATATACTGAAGTATGTCTGCAAAAGTTGTCTTCAATTGAATGAATTATGTAGCCCAACTTTGCTTCATTCTGTCCAAAATTGATATATGACCGCTCAATAGGAATGCAAACGCATCTTCTCTTTTTAGATCTGTTGGATCATTGGTCTGGGCTATGGTCTGAGCATCAGTTATGGCCTCATGCATGGCCTCCAACTTTGGGACAAATATCCTTCTGAGCTCACTTAACCTACTGATCCTATTTTTCTTCTCTTTTTCAAGCTCCTTAATTTTATTCAAGATTGCAACCGTTTGACATTCTTGATTTATTATGGATGTGGTAAGTGGATCAAAATTTTGAGAGTGTTTTACCAGTTTGTCCTCCTGTTCTTTCATTTTATTCTCAAACTCCACTGTTGTTTTACACCAGGATATACAAAATTTGTATATATCACCTCCATCCTTAAGAGCATTCTCCAAAATTTTTATCCCAATACTCATAACTCTTCTATCATTTGATATTATCCCTTGCAGCTCTGAGAATCTCTTATCTAAAATTTCTTTCCTAACCTTCTCCTCAGCTGATTTCTCTAGAGAATTAAAATGTGTGCTAACACTATTGACTAGAGTTTTGAGATTACCAGAAGAGGAGGCTATGGGATCCTTCTGAAAAGATGGCATGATCTTTTCCAATACTCCAGATGCTACCTCTATAAGCTCATAGTCTTCCATGTGAGATTTAAGCAGTTTCTCTTTGGCCTTTGCTTGGGCAAATGAAGCTATCTTCATTGTTTGTACCGGAGAAAGAGAGTCAAAATCAAATGGCCCTTTGAGCAGTTCTGGTTCATCAATTTCTATGGTCTCTTTTGTCAAGAAGTCCTTGACCGATTCTGCAGTGTCTCTTGCCGGAGACAAATTCTTCTTCTCTTCTGTAGTGTCACTTATATTGTTTTCGACTTGACTTCCTTTTTTATCTTTTGCTTCTTCTCCTTTGGATCTGGAGATAGTAGGGGAAACCGGAGGAGAGATGTTTAGTTGTTCATGCACTTCCTCTTCTAGAACAGAGGATTCCACATCCTTATCTCTTTCTGTCCCTATGCCCATGACTTCTTCTGCCATTTCCTTGGTAGATTCTTCCTCATCACCTAAGTCCTCTATAATAGGAAGATTGAATCTTTTGAAGGCATTCTGGAGGATCTCTTTTGTTTCATTAGCCACTCTATTAGTTTCTCCAATCATAAGCTGATTCATTCTTGCTTTGCTCCGGAACTCATCCTTGCAATCTTTAAATATCATATTCATTTGTTTCTGAGTGATTGAAGGATAGAGCTAAATAGTTATCTGCTCCTGGATCTCTAGATCTTTGGCCTTGGCATTCTCCTTCCTCATTTCAAGTTTCTCCTCCAAACTTTTGGGAATTAGAGAGATGATTTCAATAAATGCCTTATTGTATGTGTTCAGATATTGGATTGTGGCTTCCTCCAGAATCTTTTTATCTGCTTCATTGTATTCATCATAAAATTCTATTATTGGCTGTAGATTGCCATCCATGGTGACTGCTTTTACTACATCACTTATTGATAGAGTAGGTTTCTCAACAAACTCTTCTATTACTTTTTCAGCAGATGGTTCACTGGATGTCTTCCTTTTCTTCTTTGCTTCCTTCACTTTCTCATCTGATTCAGTCTCCTCTTCATCCCTTTGACTGGAATAAGCTCTTGTGGCTTTTGTTTTTGTTCTTTTCTCTCCTTTGCCGGATGATTTTGCTTCCAGTTTTGATGTTTTTGAGCTTTTGGCAGTAGTAGGTGCAGATCTCTTTGATGATCTGGTCTGGGTGGAGGATTTTATCGGAACACTTTCCTCACTTTTCTGTTCTACCTTCTTCTTCTCTTCCTTAGCCCTTTCCATATATTGCCTATTGGCATCAAGTGCCTCTTTTGAGATGCCAAAGCCTTTGGCAACATTTTCAACTTCTTTTCTCACCTTTCTTTTGATCTCTGGTTGTCTGAGTTCCACATGAATCTTTACACTTAGCTCCTCAAAGGTTCCAAACCTTTCTACCTTGGGATCTTTTGGCTAACTTAGCATGTGTTCAACATGCGACTCAACAATTTTCTCGTCAACTTCATACCCCATCAGCATGATCCATACTATTCTTGGTTCTATTACCTCCATAAGGCATTGATCAGTTCCTACCATGAAGCAAACAGTATCCTTATACTTTTCAACTAGAGCTTGGGGGATTCTTTCTCTTGCTTGCATCATACTCTGAAAGTTCTTGAAATAACCCCAGAGTGTTGTATTATGTGCATTGGCATCACCAAGCCCACATATGTAATCTCTGATTTGAACAACTACTGGTCTGTCATTCTACCATATCCAGCCACTAGATCCAGGA
Source organism: Cunninghamia lanceolata (assembly GCA_027924645.1). Classification (NCBI taxonomy): domain Eukaryota; kingdom Viridiplantae; phylum Streptophyta; class Pinopsida; order Cupressales; family Cupressaceae; genus Cunninghamia; species Cunninghamia lanceolata. Next base: position 9,978,172 of record BSBN01000241.1, on the reverse strand, counting down.
AGCTCAATCATGTAGTAAAAGAATAGGCAGAGTATCAAGCCACCATACTTGAAGGAGTTCTTTTTGTCCTTTATCTTTTGTAGATTTTCCAAGAGTTGGTTTAGAAGGAGTTCACAGAGGTCATAATCTGCATTCTTCCTTAACATCTCATAAGCAGTGTATATGGCAGTTCCAGATATAGAATTCTCCCTGTTGGAGTGATACATTTTATATCCAATTATCATTGATGCAAACTTGATATCCGAATCAATGATATCTTCTATGGTCATTGCTCTATTGTCAAATTTAGATCGGGTAGCCTCACTCACAGTTTGGTTTTTGATAGTTTTGAGAATAGGTAACCCACCGGATGAGTGCAATCCGGTAACTACCCTAATGGCATCCTTGGTGATCTTGACTGGTCCATTTAACCACATGAAGTTGTCATGCACTCTGCTCAAGACATACCAGACCCATTCATCCTTAACAAAACAAGGGAAATGTATGCACTGTGCAAAGTGCTTGTCCCGGAGGGCCTTATATTGGGGTTTGAGCTCAAATGAATCATCTATCAGTTGTTTGTGGTAAATATCCCTCAATTTGAATTCTTTGATTTCTGCAATGTTCGCGTGTATGTAAACCCTAATATCTTCTGTGTGTAACACACCATGCAGAACGCTTGAAAAGGCGCCTAGGGGATCAATCTCTAAAGATTTATATGGATGCTTCTTAAATGTAGGGTGAGGTCTATCAGAGATCTTCACAATATTCAGAGTAGCCATTTCCAAAAGATTTTACAGCAAGATATTCAGCAATGAAAAATACCTTTTTCATTTGTAGGGTTTGCTGAAAGAACTGGATTTGATTCACTGAAAGAAATGATTTTGATAGCTGATCTTTGGGAGTTGAGACAATTTGATGCAGAGCTATTTTTCTTTTCTTCTAGAATACAAATGTGCAAGTGACGAATGAGTGAACTCTTTTATTTCTGAGAAGCCTTAATTTTCTCCCTGCAATAAATGCGCAACCTAATTTATTCCAATTTGCCTTGTTTATCTTATTTGAGAACATAACCTTTCCGGATCACTAAGATAAATTTTAAAGTTATTCTTAGAGAGTAGTGATAATCCATCTTCCTTTCACTAGTCATTTGATCTAACTGCAGATCCGGACTCCATAGTTTGAATCATACCGAACAAAGCTTGTGTAGAACCTATTTTTACCGTAAGACTATTTTACCGGATCAATTCTGGAAAGATTAGACTTCTCAAATCTTTTTGCAGATGTCTCAAATCTTCACCATACCTTATTTAGATGCTTTTATAGGACCCCTTTTATCCACAGCTTCCTATGTGCCAATCTCAGGCACCAATTGGCTGGTTGGGGGAATTAGCTTATCTTCTGTTGCTCCACCTAACCCAGAGCTCATTTTTTTAGTTTCTAGAAGGAATATCAGCACCAGATTCTGGTGCGGATCCATCTCCTACATTTTCTAAGCTTTTCTTCACCCATATCTTGTTCATCTCTCTTTGAACTTCATCCACATTCACTTTTCTTTTTCCTTTGTCTTGATTCTGGTTATGATATAGCGGATCTCTTTTATCCTGATTTTTGCTTCTACAAAATTTGGCAATATGACCGGATCTATTGCATATTTGACACACAACATTTCTTTGTATATTTGATTGATATCCTCTTGATCTACATTGATTAGCCATATGACCGATTCTATTGCATGTAAAGCATCTACCATTGAATGAGGTAGCAATTTGCATATTTCTACACTCATGGGATTTGTGACCATACCTTTTGCATTTGAAACGTTGTCCGGAGAAGGATGTCTTGGTCTGATTCATTCTTCTTCTGCACTGATTAGATTTATGACCAAAGTTATTGCAGTTGTGGCAATATCCATTGAAGGATGGATATCTTTGAGCATTTGGTTGCCTTACCGGAGGTCTTCGAGGCCTGTTCCTTGGATTTTCTGGTCCAAAATTCTTCTGACCAGATCCAGAGCTTTCACCTTTCTCATATCCCAAGCCATGCTTGTCATCTACCCTTTTCTAGCTTTCAAGAAGAATTTCAAGTTGAGCAGAACTTATCTTGAATTTCTCTTTGTATTCATTTGTTGTTTGAAGATCCCTTTTAAGAGAGATAATTTGATCCTCAAGTTTTTCTTCATTATCTTTAGCATCTTCAAGATCAGATTCAAGATGTCTGATTATTCTATCCATCCTGTGGCAGTCTTCTGATTTTGCTTTGAGAGATTGTCTTAGATCATCTTCAGTTTTTCTTTTCTCTTCAATTTCTTGGGTGAACTTCATAACTCCTGATTCCATTTCTTGTCTTAGCATAATGACTTCTTTGGATAACTTTTCACACAACCTGGTTTTCTCCTCTAGGTCTTCATTTTTATCATTTTCTTCTCCTTGGTTTGCTATTTGCTGAAGTAGATCCTTTCTCTTTCTTATAGAGAGACTTAGTTTCCCTCTTAGTTCACCTATGAAATCATCAGCCTATTTGAGTCTTTCCTTTAGTTCATTGACTTCAGAATTGGATTGCTCAAGATCATCCAGAGCAAATTGAAGTTGTTCCCTCATACCATACATATCCATTTGTATTCCCAGATCTTCCTCAAGCTGTTAGGCTTTGTTTGGAGGAACTTAGCTCTGATACCAATTGTTGATAACTGAGAGGGGGGGTGAATCAGTTATCTTAATAATTTATCTTCTGAACTTCTTTAATTAGTTAATGCAATAGTAAATCGAATGAGCAAACATAACTATGGAAGGGAAATACACATGACACAATATTTTTTGACGTGGAAACCCTGTTAAGGGAGAAAACCACAAGGTGATTAACCCAAGATTGTATTCTCTGTTAGAAGAATAGAAATACAAAATGGCACTTGCCAATTAGGGTTCACTGCCCGAGCACACTACTCACAAGAGGCTCACTGCCTACAAGAGACTCACTGTCTACAAAAAGAAAGGTAACTCAATGTTTGAACTGATGAGAAGCATCCACACATGCTGAGGTTCAGTTTCGGTTAAGCTCAATAAACTGATCTGCTGCACTTCATTCTTACTCTTCTCTGTTGCAGCTATTCTGTCACATTCCGGATCTCCTCTACTACTTGCCACCTGCTATTCTGCTTTCCTTTGAATTCCACAACACACCACACACACCTTTGTATCTGAATCAATCATGTATATATATCCGCACAAGTGATTTCAACACTTTTCTAGTCGGCATCCGAAATAGTCAATATTTTCTTCAAACTCTGATCTGTCGGCTGAATCCTTGTATACCAAGTAATGTGGATCAAGGATATACTTGTAGAAGTCATCAATCATGTCGGCCAATCATAACTTATGCCTTAAGAACCTTTACCATCATCTATAATACATCTGGAATTATGTCTGATGTTATGACTATTAGTTCTTCCTCTGTCTGTTCTACCAAACCGGACCCCAGTACTTTAGAAGCTTGTATCTCTTCATTCTTTCAACACCGGAGGCTCAAATCTTATAATCTATCAGTCAACATACTCCTCTTAACTTTCCCAGGTCCACACTTTCCAAAGGTACTTCCTCTAATATTTTCGGACCTGACTGTCGGACCTTCTGTATGCTCTGTTCTTGCTTACTAGACCTATAAGCTCTTCAATCTGACTTTCGGTAGAGACACACCATATCCTGCGGATGTGTGGGATGATCTTTGTTTCCATCAATGACAACAATAATGAGTCCATATAGTGTCTCTTGCCAACATCTTCGAGCATTCCATGGTAAGTAGGTGAAGTTTGTATAAGTTCCCAAAGAGATATCTTAGCAGGAGTAGCACGAATCTGTTCAACAAGATCATAGTCTTGACCAACCTTATTTGTTAAACGAGGTGCTTGAGGAAGCATGGGTTGAGAAGCTAGTAAACATATTGAAATGCTCAATTGTTGTTTGCTTTGTTTATTATTCTGAGTGTTATATGCATGAGCAACCACAATATGGCTAGGTTGTTGTGAATTTTGATGTGTTATTTGTTTAACATAGTTGTAAATGTGATCAGGAGGTTGAGAAGAAGGTGGAAGACCTCTAACAGTAAGCACTAATGTAGAAGGTGGTTTAACCACATCTGAACACAAGGCGACCACAAATTTTGGTTTCAAAGGTTCTTCTTGAGTTTTAGGAACATAAATTGCATTTACTAGTCTTTGAAGACGGTTTAGGAGTCGTAGTGGAATGTTCAATTGAGATAAAGTCCTCAAGGGATTCATCTAACATATTGAACTCATCACAACTAAACAACTCATCGTGTACATGAAAATCTTGCAAAGAGTAATCTGACATTATAACATGCTCAAATTAACCCAAGATTTAAATATAAAATGATATTGTATGAACTTTTAAAAAATGAAACACTATGCAAAACACAAAGTTTTAGTTTCAAACTCTTTTAGTGAAAAGATAGAGAATATCATTCAAAATTCAACACATGCGCTTTCACAAAAGAGGGTTTGCAATCTAAAAGTGTTTTATGACACCAAACTAATTCAGATTTGATGTTAAAAAAAAGTATGCAAATTCTTTAGATCATGGGTTCACCAAACTGTCTAGGGTAAAAAAGCAGGTTTCCTTAAAACAAGATTAAGTCTTATTCCTTCACTAACTAAACATTGGGAAGATTAGAACCAAGCTTGGGATCAAGCTATAGATTTCTTATGCATTCCCTAATGTTAATTAGGTTTGATCAGGTGTTTAAGCTAAGATTTACCTAGTATTTTCATTCACTAGTCACCAAACCCTAATTACACCTTACAACTGTAATTTATTAAATTCAGAGATGAAATAGACAAAACATATCACAGAAATGCAAGGAATAAGGTTCAGAGGTCATGTACCCAAAAACTGAGGGCTAATTGGACTAGGGTACCTGTTCATTAGTCTGACAACTTTCTATCTGTAAAAACCTTCTATATCAAATGTCTGGTAACCTTTAGTAGTTCCTAGATCTCAGAGAATCTCTCCAGTTGGACTAGGGTGCCCGCTCATTAGTCCCAAAAGTGTCAGGATCCAAAACTCTAAAATTTAGTGACAACTGTATTCACAATATCCTCCTTTTTGTTGCTACTTTCCATCATATCCCATCAAACATGATCTGTACCTACAAAAGGAGGATAAAGATGTTGTGGATATATAAGAGCTTGCCTCAGTCAAGCCCTATTTTCTATATTCCTACCTCAACAATAGCTAGAGATAAAGATTTACAGAAGTGTGTGCAAACCTAACAAAGTGTATGCAGAAATATCAAACCCTAAATGTCTCAATCAAGAAAAGATCAATAACTTGCTTCGACTTAATGAACAAACACAACTTCACCTCAAGGAGATGAAAGTAATGAAGACTTGTATGAACAAGAAGGCGAATTAGCAATGTTCATAGAGGATCTCCAAACTTGATGTTGGAGGCTTCAACCCTTCTCCCAATCATGAAAAAGGTGTACAAACCCTAGGAAGAGCAAGATAGTCTTAAGATATTGATTCCTAATCTCCATCCATTGTCTCCATGATAGTAAATTCAAATAACTTTCAAGAGCTTCAACAAATCACTGATCTTCAATGGCAATTTCAGTAGAGTTTAGGCATCAAGTTTACATATAGATTGTGTGTGTTAAAATGATTTTCAAATGTGTTTAAATATCTAACTTTAGGATATTCAAATTTTGAAATAATGTCTCAATATTGTGCAAAAACAAAAATTTGAAAATAGAATCCTGAGATGCACAACAGGAGCTGACACCTCGCCAAGATTCAAAATCCTGAAAAATGGGGCAGGACTAGGGTGCAAGCACCTGAGTCCAATCCCCCATTTTTTCATCAGATCTGCTTCTAGGGGGTTCCAGGGACCCAAAATCCAAATTCCCTTTCTGAGTTCAATCAATAGTTATCTCAAAAAATGAATATTTTTCAACTAGACACAAGTCAATCAGGGTTTCAGGAAGGCCAAAAACAAAGAGGTTAAAAGGATACCAAAGGTGAGTAGCTAAACCAAGGGAAATTGTACCATTCCATACAAGAGGACAATTTCTAATGTAACAATAAGGTGTTGAGAGTTTGCGTATATCAACTCTTGTGTTTTTAGATGCTAAATTAGGAAGGGTGTCGTCACACATATATTGGAATATATGAGAGTACCATTCATCTGAGTTTGTGTTGAAATAAATATTGGTATCTAGAGGTGTATCCTTGGATATTGGTAGTGATGTAAGATTGTGAATGATGAAGTGATAATCTTTAGGAGAACCTTAATGGTATATGAGGGAAGCTGCACTTGACATTGCATCCGCATGTTGATTGTTTTTCCTTGGAATTATGTCAATTGTAAAAGATAAAAAATGTTTTAATAATGATAAGGCAAGATCATAGTATTGAGATAGTTTATCTTGTTTTTCTTGATAAGATCCAGTGACTTATCTTATGATTAGCTATGAATCACCATAAATAGTGATGTGTTTAATATTTAGGGACATCATGGCATGGAGTCCTACAATGAGGGCTTCGTACTCAGTGATGTTGTTTGTGCATGAGAAGTTTAGATGGTAAGAAAGATGAATTGGCTTACCTAAAGGAGGTACTAGTATTATACTAGCACCAGAGCTAGTTCTACATCTTAAACCATCAAAATATAACTCCCATCTGTCATATTTAGCCAAAGTTAAGATTTGGTCATCAAGAAATTCTTCGTCATTTTGAATAGAAAAAGGTGAAGGTGCTTCAGCTAAATGATTGGTTAACGCTTGTCATTTTATCACTTTTTGAGAGATAAATTTGAGATCAAATTTTGTTGACAACATAACCCATTTAGCTAGGTGACCTGAAAGATCTATTTTAGAGAAGAAGTACTTCAAGGGATCAAATTTTACCATGACATGAATCTTAGCATTTAGGAGATAGTGTCTTAACTTCTATGTTGTAAAGACAAGATCTAAGCACTATTTCTCTATGATAGTATATTGTACTTCATAATCAAGCAAAGTTTGGCTTATATAGTATAAAACACATTCTTTTCCATCATCATCATGTTGTGCTAATAATGCTACAAGAACATAAGTAGAAGTTGATGTGTAAAGAAGAAAGAGTTTTTCTACAGTTGTTGGTTGTAGAACAGGAGAATTAGCTAAATAATTTTTTAAGTCTTCGAAAGCTTTTTAGCAATTTGAATCCCATTGGAATTTTTATTCTTTCCTTAGTAGTTGAGCAAAAGGATGAGTCCTATCCACGAGTTGTGATACAAATTGACGAATGGCTTGTATTTTTCCTTGTAAACTATGAAGATGAGATACATTTCGAGGAGGTGGCATGTTAACGATCGCATCAATTTTCTTTATGTATACTTCAATACCTCAATGAGAAACTATAAATCCCAATAGTTTTCCAGTGTCTACCCTAAACACACATCTATGAGGATTTAAGTGCATACTGCATTTCCGTATCCATTCCAAGATTTGACAAAGGATTGTGACATGATCCTGGCAATGAATTAGACTTTGCTAGAATGTCATCAACATAATCCTCTAAGATATTATGTATGTAATCATGGAAGATAAGTGTCATGGCACATTGGTAGGTTTGTCTGGCATTCTTTAATCCAAACTAAATGACCACCCAAGAAAATATTCCCCACAGGGTGATAAAATATGTCTTGTATTGATCTTAAGGGTTGATAAATGTTACCTTTTGAGTCGCCCTTATTTATTTATTGGTAATCTTTCCTGAACAAGAGCTAGTTTGCTGTGTTGTATTTTGGGTCATACCTTTGTTTCTTGAATCGGCTCTTGATCCTTTAAATTTTACCCGTTAATCGTCTTTGTAGACAAGGTTACTTAAGGTTTGAACTTTGAACCCGAACCATTCTCAAAGTTCAAAGTTCAAATGGTTCGATATGTCTAAAGTGTCTCATAAAGCAAGCTGTTGTTTTGTATGTCTTAAACGTCTTTGAGTTTTCAGGTTGAACTTGAACCTTTTTGTTCAAGGTTCAATGGTTCAACGGTCTAAAGTTCAACACTCATTGCCTTCTTATAAGTTGGGTCACGCAGTTACCTTGTGTAATTAATGTATCGTTGAACCTTCCGCTCATACTCTATAGCAAAGTTCAATGGTTCAAGGTTCAACGGTTCATTGTTTCATGGTTGGAACCCCTTTTGCAAAAGTCAAGTGACCGTCTGTTGGCCTATGTAGCCCTTGTGTCTTTGAACCTTCATATTGAACTATATCTTTACCAGTTCAACAGTTCGTGAGCTTAAGTTCCATATTTCCGTAAGTGAATCCTTTGCTCATCTATATGGTCCAATTGGTATGTTTGAACCACCACATTGAACCACATCCTAAAGGTTCAATGGTTCAATAGTTCAAAGATTTGGTGATTTTGGTCTCATTTATTCCCGCGGCTTTCGAAGTCAAATTTAGCGAGAAAGTTGGAGGAAAATATGTCAGAAACTCATCATGAAACTGAGAGCTCTAATTTAGCAGAGGCTACGGATAATCATTATACATCATGATGGCGCGTGAATAATACTTGCCATTAATGAAGAAGTTAGAATTCATGTCTTTTCAAATATTTTTGGCACGTATTATTCCAAGCAATAATTGTTAAATCTGGTTAGTGCCATTATTAACTAAGAACAAGCCAAGTTTAGCAAGTAAACATACCATGCGATGCGGAAGAGAATAGCGCCGGAAGTGTAAGATTCTTGTTATTCAAATTTTCACAGTGATTTCAGATATCTTGAAGGTGAGTTCTATTTTTCCCATGTGCTATTCCTAGTTCTTATACTGGAAAGAAGAATCTCTTGAATTTCTGTTGTTTTCAAAATTTGAAGTCTTTTTATTGTAATCCTCCAAGTATGGCTTTGAAAACTACGTGTTTGGGGAATGAACATGGTCCTGGTCTCACCTATTCTCACTCAGAATTTGGAGATACTGCGCAGGTGCAATATGATTTAGAAGAATTTAGGGAAAGAACTAGAAACCCTGTTCAAACCCCTATGATGAAGAAAATTGTAGACAGTGGTTTAGTTGAAGCTGCAACTTTTCCGCAGGCCATACAGTGCCTAGAATTGGTTCAGAAGTGTATGAATAGGTACGACCCCCAAGATAGATGTATCAGAAATGCAAACGGTGATGTGTTATTTCATGTCAACAAACAAACCCTCATGTCTGTGATGAAGATACCGCCTAAAGAGGCGTATTCCAGCCTTCATATTACTTCCTCCTATGGGCATTTCTCAGAGAAGAAATCGACTTACAAAAGTGTAATAGTGAGAAACTCGCTGCTGAAATTTCAGAAGGGTGGTTCAAGGTTGCCCAGGCCACTTACTAGAGATCATTTGATAAAAGAAGTAAGGGATATTGTGGTATTGTTACACAAACTGAAGGGCAATCAGCATGCCTATTATTGGGAGGATTGGATGTACTTTTTCATACAAGTCATCCTTCAAGGGGAACAATATTTAGATTGGGCCAAAATAGTGGCTGACTGTCTACATCAGAGTTTGAGTAATTATCTGGATGACAGAGATTTCTGTCTTCGTACCTGTTCTATTGTCTAGCATCTACAAGAGAGTGGTTTGACCTACCTCATGCACCCTTAGATGAGAATAGTAAGATTTATGAATATTATTGACAGTTGCAGAGAAGGAATTGCTATGAAAATTATAAAAGGGTTAATGAAGTCTTCACTGGGAAAATGACCTTTGAACTAGCAGGTAATCTGGGTAAAAGAATGTCCAGTGAAGCAATGCAACTGATTAGCATCTATGGTAGCTTCTTCATTCAATTTTTCGAGTTCACTTACATCAGAGTTGGAGGATTTGATGGTGAACCTGTGAAGTTACCTAGATATGTGTTTGATCGTTTCATGTTGATGGAGGTATGTAGACAACTAGCACATGTAGATAAGAAATTCTCATCAAAAAAGGGTTTTGGTATTTTTTTTCCCATTGAACTTGGGCATTTTTCATGCCAATCAAAATCTGATGCTTTGAATTTGGAGGTGAACCTTAAAAGGTTCAATTTTCAGTTCTTCACTGCCAGGTCTCAATTTGACAACAAAGGATTTGTCAGAGATAACCTAGATCCTGGAGCAGGGCTTTCACACATTCCTAAACTAGATGATTACTGGGAAGACTGTCTAGATGAATTTGAGGTCAGGAGAAGGCTGTGGTGTAGGTTTTCTTTGGGGCAGATAATTACTCTCAATTTAAACATGGATATTTCTAGAATTATTGATGATGATGAATAGGTGGTTGACCCACAGTTTGAGAGAGTAGAACAATTACCTATTCCAGAAGTTGATTGGAGCAAAAAGGAGGAATATAGAATTGAAATTAAAACTCTTCCAGTGATAAGAAGAACCAAGAAATGGTTGAGGGAAAAGAGACAGGAAGGGCTTCAGGATAAAAATGCCCAACAATTCTCCTCAATGATTGGATCATCACTTCCCATAAACTCTTCTAATCAACCTATTGCTATCTGTGGTACAGGTGCTTCCAAGCCATCAACTGAAAGAAGCTCTACCACTAAGAGGTCTAGAAGAGTCCTCATAGATATTCTAGCCTCTCGTGTTACTAGGTTGAGGACTAAAGGGAAAAGAAAGAAACAGGTTTCTGAAACAATAGTTGTTGATTTGAATTCAGAGGAAGACTCAGAAGAACCTACGGGTGACAAGGAGCTAAGTCCACACAGAATAGAGGAAGTTGACACCGGGCCACAGTCAGGGGCCATTCTAGAGACCCCTAAAATATTAATGATTTCAAATGAATCCTCTGATGGATTAAACCCCAAGAAGACAACCTCAGCCCCTGCACCAAAGTGGCTAGAAAGTTCTATCTCCGACAAGAAAAAAGTAATTCCCTTTGTTGTCCCTTTAGAGGACATGGTAAGCAAATGTTAGGGGAAAACCCCTAAGTCCAAGAAACTCAAGACGACATCCAGAATAAACATTGATCCAAACACTGGTAACTAGAGTGCTGAAATTGCTAAGCCAGTGACTGAGGAAGAAGTGCAGGATCCAACAGTGCACGATTTCACTGTGGAGAGAGTGGATCTCAATGTTGCTTCTAGAGCTGCAAATGTCCACCACCTTGAAGCATCTACTAAGAGGATGGTTAGTCGAACATGGAAAGATGAAAAGGACAAGAGGGAGTTGAAGCAAACTCTGCATTCAATGGCAGAGTACATTGATGCTATTCACAACCCTAACCTGCAGCCGATCTCACAGCTCCCTCTGTCTTTTGACCCTAAATCACCAGTCAACCAAAAGATGCTAGATCAAGTTCATAGAAGCAAAATGGTGACAAAAACATTTGACAGTTGGTTGGATAGCATTGAGCAGAAAGGAACCGCATACATCCGTGAACTCAAGAGCATATATGACCTGACTGCTGCCACCATTGAGGATCTTAAAGCACAGGTTGCTGTTTGGGTGAAAGATGAAGGTAAGTGGGCAAATGTAATAAACCAAATAGATGAAGTTTAGAAATATGGGCTGGCGAAGTTTTTGACAGAAAAAAGCCTGACTAGTTTGGACGAAGATTTACTATATGTGAACAAGAAAAATATTGAATGGAGGAATTCCATATCCCGGCAAGGATGCTTTAAACTTACAAAGCTAATTAAGGAGATAACAGAATTCACTCAATCGCTGCAATGTGACTTGCAATGCATTGATGTTAAATACATAAAAGATGATGGAAAACCAGTGGAAGATGTCGACGCAGTGGTCCAATCTTTCAAAGATAAAATCGGCTTTGTCAGAGAAAATGACAATATTTTAATTGAGGATTTCTCCTGGATTTCTAAAGTTGAGTCATTACTTTATCTCTGTATAGACGGACTTCCAAAACACAAAGAAAAATTTGGGAAAATACGAAGGGAAAAAGAATTTTGGAGGTTAAGAATGAAACATATAGGTATTCCCAACTTCTCGAAGATTCAGGAGTTCGTTGCAGCTTTTCAGGAGTGGAAGACCCAATGTGCTTCCCAGGCCACCGATAACAAATCTGGAGATGCAAATCCATTGTCCCAGTTATGATCTCATTGGCTCATTTTCTTTATTTCAGTTCCTCTTTTATGTTATTTTTAGCAATCTTGATCTTTAAAATTAGTTGTTATAAACTAAATCCCATACGGGTCAGAGTTATGTTAACTCTAGGTTTGATTTACTCAAGGACATGATTAAGACATTCATATATATAAGTTTTTAAATCTTTTGAAAGGATAAAGAGAGACGGAGAAAGGAAAAAATAGGATTTTTTTAGCTGAACTATTTTATGGTTTTACATTATGTGATGATTGTCTGAGAAATTTTTCATCTGTGAATGAGAAGAAGAAACAATTGCTGCTTACTTGGATCTGTACATCTGAGTGTTTGGAATTAGATTTTCTGTGTAAAATCTCCTTTCATCTGGTAATTGCTCTTTTATTGGACAAATCGTCATATGTGTTCTATTATTTATTGGTTCAGCAAATTCATGTGTATGTGTTCATGTATTTGAATGTACCAAAAGTAGAATCTGTGCGTTCTATTACTCACTGTTACTGTATAAATTTACCGCATTCATAACATAGTTATGTGTGAATGTCAGTTTGCCTTAAGCATTTTCTGGTTAAAAGTGCATTTGGATAGTTGAATAGATTAAATTCATTGAAAATCTTAAAGGGAGCTGTACCTAAATTCAGAGGGGAACTAATTTACAAAGTTCACCCATTTGTTGCTTAACTCATTTAGTCTTCAAAAGAGGGGTATAGAGTCAGAATAAAATATTTTCAGAATAAGGACAAATCTGCTAACCCACAGTTTTTGGCGACTCTGCTGGGGAATAAAATCATTAATTAAAAGATTGGTCGCCTGAATATGAAACAACAATGGTGCTTCCACACGAAAACATAATTCCTGTTCTACAACCCAATCTTGGATTTCAAGACGAGCAGGAAGACATTATTGGCCAGTTGAATACCCTTGCTTGGCGTACTCATCAGAATAGTGAAGATTACAGAAGAGCAAGTAGGGTATTAGAACAAGAAGAGGAGTTGGCTGATAACCTAAGATTGCTGTTACTCAGGCAGAGAAGAAGGCAGGCACAAAACGCAGCAAGAAATCAAATCCTTGAAGCACAAAGAAATCAAGAACAGCACAGAAATCAATAACTGCCTATCCAACTTCAATATTTTAAGCTGGATTCTAGACCATATACCAGGTCTTTAAGAAGAGATGGAGTTGAGGATCCTACCTTTCAAGCACTGCAAAATCTTAATTTTCCTTATATCCCTACTCGTGCAAGAAGAGCTAGAAGTAGACCACCTAGCCCCCCTAAATCTTCTACTTCCCCTGTCTGTCAAGCTTTAACTCTTTCAGGCACCGTTATCCCCTCAGATGTAAATTTTCTACCCATGGCCCAACCTTGGGGAGCAGCCATAGGGCCTCTGAACCTAGGGGCTAACCTAAATCCTTTACCTAAAAATGCAAGAGAAAATTTGCCCAGATTCAATGGAGATGGCAAACAATCACCAGAAGAACATTTGTGTGCCTTTGCAGCAGCATGTAGTGTGTTAGGTGTACAACACCAAGATGTTGCCATAAGACTCTTTGTGCAGACTTTGACTGACACTGCAGCACAATGGTTCTACCACCTAACTAATTCCTCAATTTCAAATTGGAATGACATGAAGACTGCTTTTGAAAATAGGTTCAAAAGTGCAGAGGACAAACATTATCTCCTTGCACAACTGACTCAGCTTCAGAAAGAGATTCATGAACCTATGAGGGAATTCGTGGCTAAATTTAACAGAATTGTGAATAAAATCCCTGCTACTAAAAGACCATCTGGCCAAAATCAAAAATGTTTTTTTATTAATTCCATGCCTCCTGATATTAGCTTCCATCTCAGGAGGGGTGTAATTGCTGATTTACCAGCTACACAAGCCTTGGCAGTCGGGTTAGAGGATGATCTCATCATGGCCAGTAAATGGAAGAGAGAGGTCCAGATGCCAAATGCCCAGCCTTCATCATCTACGGATCCTGTAGTGCAAAAGTTGGTGAATGATATGATTGCCTTAAAGAGGCAACTACCTAAAACTGGTGCTCACTTCCAACAACCGTATCAAGATATAAGCAGAAGGAATTTGAATCAACAAGCAAATACTAGTAGAGCTTTACCCCTAACATCAACACAACCAAGACTGGCTATTGAAGCTCCTCCTGGGAGGGAAAATATGTGTATTTTTCATTTGACTACTGACCATGATGGAAACTCTTGCCCAGAAATGCTCAGGTATGCCCAGATGACTGCTACTCAAGATATGCTAGGGGAATCCACTGAAGAAGAAAGGAACTTTGAGGAACCTGGCGGCTCTAAAATACACTTCCTTGAATATGAGTCTGATTCAGAAAGGGGAGGTGAAATATTGGTAACCCTTGAAGATCCTTCATGCGCCGTGCTCACTAGGAGTCAGAGGAATATGAGACCTTCTAATACTCAAGAAGTACCTGGCAAAGGTAAGGAGCCTTTAACTAGAACTCATGATGCTAATTCGAAAGCTCAGGAAAATAGATTGTTACATAGAAATGATCCAGATGCTTCTTTTGATATTGTAGATTTCTGTAAGTCTGCAAAAATTCAAATTTCCCCTATTGAGTATCTCAAGTTGAAACCTAATGAGCTTGACAAATTGGTTAAGCATGTTAAGGGTAGTCCTGCACAAACTGAATCTGAGAATCAATTAGAGGTTGATACTGAATCCCCCATTGCTAGACTATTTGCTTCCTCATCTGAGTCATCCTTGTCTGCCCCTAAAACAACTCCCAATTCATCAACCAATGCTCCTTGTACTGATTTGAAACCTAATCCTTTCTATGTGTCTTTGTTTATCAATGGTCATAAACTTAGTAACTGCATTATAGATTCAGGAGCCTCTGATAACATTATGCCCTCCTCCATGGCTAATACTCACAAAAACATTTGGTAGATGTTATTCTATGGATGGAAAATAGGTTTCCTTGCTTGGGCAGATCAAAGATGCACAGGTCGCTCATGTAGCTTACCCTGACAAAAAGGTGAAATTGACTATTTTGGTAGTAGATATTCCTGCTAGTTATGGAATGCTTTTGAGCAGGACATTTTGCAAGGATTTGGGTGGACAAATCAAACTGGATTGGTCAGAGGCCACAATCCTAGTGGGGAAGCAGAAAGTGAAGCTGGAACCTGAGCCCAAGTGCAAGTTCACTGTCTACCCCTCTGATGATCCCAAGGCCCAGATTTTATTTGAGGAATGTGAATTTGGCAACTATTTTCTCTCTTCTAAACAGAGCTGTGAGGTAGACCCCAAAGAAGAATTAATGCAAAGATCTATACATTCTAATGACCTATGGGTTATGGAATTTGATGGCAGTTGTGCTATTGCTGGTTCAGGGGTTGGGGTTGTGTTGATCTCACCTGAAGGTGAAATTTTTTCTTATTCTTTTAAGCTAGAGTTCAAGAACACCAACAATACTATAGAATATGAAGCCTTACTGCTTGGGCTATTTGAAGCCAAAGGAAGGGGTGTGAAGGTACTTAAGGTGAAGGGCGATGCTGAACTAATTGTGAAACAGGTAAGGGGGATCTTTTCTGTTAAGAATGAAAGACTAAAGCATTACAGAAATAGGGTATGGGATGAGATCGAATATTTTGATGCCTTCTCTATTGAAACAATTCCCAGAGATCAAAACTCCTGAGCAGATTCTTTAGCAGTATCAGCTTCTCTCCTTTTGCCACATCCAGATTTTAAAAAAGATTCTTATAGAATAGAAATGGTATATCGTCCTAATGTCCCCGATAATGCTGAGAGCTGGCAAGTTTTTGAGAGTGATAATCAGATCAGAAAATTTTTAGAAAATGCTGAAATGTTCCTAGGGACCTATTTTGAAGGTTCCGAAACAGAGTGTAAAGAATTCAGTCCTGACCCTGGGATTAATCCAAAAGATGACATGATTCAATTAAAGGGAAATAAAATCCCTAAAGGGTTGGTCTCTTTAGAACATTTGTTTTCTCGAAGAGATGAATATATTAGAGGCAAACCTTCTTGTAATACTGATAAAGTAGAAGATTATGAGAAAATAAACATTGGGGATGAGGCTTATCCTAAATGGGTATCCATTGGTAGGTGATGTTCTTCAGAGGAGAAAAACAAATTGATCAAATTGTTAATCAAGTATAAGGATGTTTTCGCCTGGTGCTATAATGATCTTAAAAATTTTAGACATGGACAATTTCAACACCAAATTCCTTTGAAAGCAAATGCAGCTCCATTTAGACAGAAGCTGAGGAATTATAATCTGAAAGTTGCTGAAGCCATTTTTAAGGAGATTGATAAGATGTTGAAAGCTCGAATTATTTATCCAATCCATCACTCCACTTGGGTGGCAAATATTGTTCTAGTATGAAAGAAGAATGGAGAAATAAGGATCTGTGTTGACTTTAGGAACTTAAACCAAGCCAGCCTGAAAGATAACTATCCATTACCTGTGATGGACCACATCTTACAGACAGTTGCTGGGTCTGAAATGATGTCTATGCTAGATGGTTTCTCAGGTTACAATCAGATAGGTGTGGCTGCAGAGGATCAACATAAGACTGCTTTCACCACTCCTCGAGGAACTTTTGCCTATAATCGAATGCCCTTTGGCTTGATTAATGCAGGAGCAACTTTTCAGCGGGCAATGGATTCATCTTTTAGAGACCTGAAGAATAGAATTATTGTTATTTACCTTGATGATTTGACTATTTTTTCCAAGAATAGAGAAGATCACTTGAGAGATCTGGAGTCTGTCTTACAAAGGTGTCAAAGCCATGGCATCTCACTCAATCCCAAGAAGTTAGTTTTCTGTGTTACTGAGGGAAAATTGTTGGGACACCTAGTCTCAAAAGACGGAATCAGAATTGATCTGGAGAGGCTCAAGGTGATTCAACAGCTTAGTCTCCCTTCAAATAGAACTGGAGTCAAGTCCTTCTTTGGTCAGATCAATTTTCTCAGAAGGTTCATTCCTGACTTTGCTGAGATTACAAAACACATTGTTGGAATGATGAGCGAGAAACATCCATTCAAGTGGAATGAAGTTGCTAAGAAGGCATTTGAGGATATCAAGGAAGTGATTGCAAACACTCCCACTTTGGTAAATTCTAATTTTCAAAAAGATTTTATTATTTATTGTTATGCTTCGGAACACACCATGTCAGGTATTTTGTTACAGAAAAATGAATTAGATGAAGAGGTTCCCATAGCCTTCATGAGCGTTCCCCTTAAAAAGCATGAGTTGAAATATTCTTTGGTTGAAAAACAAGCTTTCGCTGTGGTTAAAGTTGTTAAACAATTCAGATATTAAATACTTCATTCTCATTCAGTTGTATTTGTTCCAAATTCAACTGTGAAAAGTATTTTGACTCAGCAAGAAGTAGGATTAAACAACAGAGCAATGTGGGTTGCTAAAATTCAGGAATATGATCTGGAAGTTAAGCCTACTAAACTAATCAGGGGTCAAGGCTTATGTAAGTTGATTGCTGAGAACAAAGAACAAGAAGGAGGACTCCCCACAGTCTTATTGGTAAGCTTGCAGGACCCATGGTTTTTAGATGTAGCACATTATCTTACATATGGGGATTGTCCTAATCACTTGTCTCCTAAAGAAAAAAGAAACCTGAAACTAAAGGCGGTGAAATATGTTATTTGGGGGGATATTCTTTATAAGAAAGGATTAGATGGAACTTTCCTGAGGTGTGTAGATAAAGAGTAGCAAGATAAGCTCTTGGAAGTTTTCCATAATGAAGCTTGTGGTGGACATTTTTCTTCTTCAGTTACAGCTTTCAAAATCCTCAGAAATTGTTCCTACTGGCCAGGGATGTTTAAGGATGCATATAGATGGGTGGCCAACTGTGAAAAATGTAAAATATTCTTAGGAAGGCCACAACTTGCAGCTCTACCTTTGAGGCCCGTTGTTATTGAAGAACCCTTTAAACAATGGGGATTGGATTTTATTGGGCCTATCTCACCCCCCTCAAGTGCAGGGCATACCCACATCTTAATAGCAACAGATTATTTCACAAAATGGGTTGAGACAGTCCCTGTAAAAAGAACAACTTCGGAGGTGGTTTGTAATTTTCTCAAAGAAAATATTTTGGTACGATTTGGTGTTCCCCAGAAAATTGTAGCAGATAATGCTACTAGTTTCTCTTCAGTTGAAATGACTTCTTTTTGTTATGAACATAGTATATCTCTCTCCCATTCATCAGATTATTATCCCCAAGGGAATGGACAAGCTGAGTCCAGTAACAAGAACCTGATTGCTATCATGAAGAAATTGGTGAATGACAACCCCAGAGATTGGCATAAGAGGTTGTATGAAGCACTCTGGGTTGACAGAATAACTCTGAAAAGAGCAATTGGGATGGCACCTTTTGAATTAGTTTATGGAATAGGTGCCCAATTATCTTTACCTCTGGAACTATCTACAACTAAGCTACAAAGTGTAATCGAGGATCAATATTTCCAAGATTCCCTGGAGAAGAGGATTATGTATTTAACTAAGATTGAAGAAGAGAGAAATGAGTTGGTTGACCGAATTACTGTACATCAGGCCAGAGTTAAAGAAATTTTTGACAGGAAAACAAGGCCTAGGAAATTTATGGAAGGAGATGAAGTGTTATTGTGGGATAGAAGAAGAGAACCAAAGGGTGCACATAGCAAATTTGACTCGCTTTGGAAAGGACCTTTCAAGATTCACCAGGTATTGGGTCCAAATTCTTTTAAATTGGAATATCCTGATGGAACTATTTTACCCCTGTCCTATAATGGATAGGATCTCAAGTTATATCGTCTGTAAACAAGGTCCCCTGTTTTGTACATAGTCTTCCCTTTTGTTTGGTTTTATGTTTTCCTTTCCTATTTTTGTTTTGTCCCGTTTTGTTTCCTTTCTTCTCTATTTTCCTTTTCCTTCGAAACTAGAGTTTTTGAGTTCTCTACATTTTGCCATAAAATGCAGTCCCCAGTCAGAGCCAATGTTACCTTTTGAGTCGCCCTTATTTATTTATTGGTAATATTTCCTGAACAAGAGCCGGTTTGCTATGTTGTATTTTGGGTCATACCTTTGGTTCTTAAATCGGCTCTTGATCCTTTAAATTTTACCCGTTTATCGTCTTTGTAGACAAGGTTACTTAAGGTTTGAACCTTTGAACCCGAACCATTCTCAAAGTTCAAAGTTCAAATGGTTCGATATGTCTAAAGTGTCTCATAAAGCAAGCTGTTGTTCTGTATGTCTTAAACGTCTTTGAGTTTTCGGGTTGAACTTGAACCTTTTTGTTCAAGGTTCAATGGTTCAACGGTCTAAAGTTCAACACTCATTGCCTTCTTATAAGTCGGGTCACGCAGTTACCTTATGTAATTAATGTATCGTTGAACCTTCCGCTCGTACTCTATAGTGAAGTTCAATGGTTCAAGGTTCAACGGTTCATTGTTTCATGGTTGGAACCCCTTTTGCAAAAGTCAAGTGACCGTCTATTGGCCTATGTAGCCCTTGTGTCTTTGAACCTTCATATTGAACCATATCTTTACAAGTTCAATGGTTCGTGAGCTTAAGTTCCATATTTCCGTAAGTGAATCCTTTGCTCATCTATATGGTCCAATTGGTATGTTTGAACCACCGCATTGAACCACGTCCTAAAGGTTCAATGGTTCAATAGTTCAAAGATTTGGTGATTTTGGTCTCATTTATTCTCGCGGCTTTCTAAGTCAAATTTAGCAGGAAAGTTGGAGGAAAATATGTCAGAAACTCATCATGAAACCAAGAGCTCTAATTTAGCGGACGCTACGGATAATCATTATACATCATGATGGCACGTGAATAATACTTGCTATTAATGAAGAAGTCAGAATTCATGTCTTTTCAAATATTTTTGGCACGTATTGTTCCAAGCGATAATTGTTCAATCTGGTTAGTGCCATTATTAACTAAGAACAAGCCAAGTTTAGCAAGTAAACATACTGTGCAACGCAGAGGAGAATAGCGCCAGAAGTGTAAGATTCTTGTTATTCAAATTTTCACAGTGCTTTCAGATATCTTGAAGGTGAGTTCTATTTTTCCCATGTGCTATTCCTAGTTCTTATACTGGAAAGAAGAATCTCTTGAATTTCTGTTGTTTTCAAAATTTGAAGTGTTTTTATTGTAATCCTCCAAGTATGGCTTTGAAATCTATGTGTTTGGGGAATGAACATGGTCCTAGTCTCACCTATTCTCACTCAGAATTTAGAGATACTGCGCTGGTGCAATATGATTTAGAAGAATTTAGGGAAAGAACTAGAAACCCTGTTCAAACCCCTATGATGAAGAAAATTGTAGACAGCGGTTTATTTGAAGCTGCAGCTTTTCCTCAGGCCATACAGTGCCCAGAATTGGTTCAGGAGTGTATGAATAGGTATGACCCCCAAGACAGATGTATCGGAAATGCAAACGGTGATGTGTTATTTCATGTCAACAGACAAACCCTCATGTCTGTGCTGAAGATACCGCCTAAAGAGGCGTATTCCAGCCTTCATATTACTTCCTCCTATGGGCATTTCTCAGAGAAGAAATCGACTTACAAAAGTGTAATAGTGAGAAACTAGCTGCTGAAATTTCAGAAGGGTGGTTCAAGGTTGCCCAGGCCACTTACTAGAGATCATTTGATAAAAGAAGTAAGGGATATTGTGGTATTGTTACACAGACTGAAGGGAAGTTAGCATGCCTATTATTGGGAGGATTGGATGTACTTTTTCATACAAGTCATCCTTCAAGGGGAACAATATTTAGATTGGGTCGAAATAGTGGCTGACTGTCTACATCAGGGTTTGAGAAATTGTCTAGGTGACAGAGATTTCTATATGTCTTCATACCTGTTCTATTGTCTAGCATCTACAAGAGAGTGGTTTGACCTACCTCATGCACCCTTAGCTGAGAATAGTAAGATTTATGAATATTATTCACAGTTGTAGAGAAGGAATTGCTATGAAAATTATAAAAGGGTTAATGATGTCTTCACTAGGAAAATGACCTTTGAACTGGCAGGTAATCTGGGTAAAAGAATGTCCAGTGAAGCAATGCAACTGATTAGCATCTATGGTAGCTTCTTCATTCAATTTTCTGAGTTCACTTACATCAGAGTTGGAGGATTTGATGGTGAACCTGTGAAGTTACCTAGATATGTGTTTGATCGTTTCGTGCTGATGGAGGTATGTAGACAGCTAGCACATGTAGATAAGAAATTCTCATCAAAAAAGGGTTTTGGTATTTCTTTTCCCATTGAACTTGGGCATTATTCATGCCAATCAAAATCTGATGCTTTAAATTTAGAGGTGAACCTTAAAAGGTTCAATTTTTAGTTCTTCACTGCTAGGTTTCAATTTGACAGCAAAGGATTTGTCAGAGATAACCTAGATCCTGGAGCAGGGCTTTCACACATTCCTAAACTAGAGGATTACTGGGAAGACTATCTAGATGAATTTGAGGTCAGGAGAAGGCTGTGGTGTAGGTTTTCTTTGGGGCAGATAATTACTCTCAATTTAAACATGGATATTTCTGGAATTATTGATGATGATGAATAGGTGGTTGACCCACAGTTTGAGAGAGTAGAACAATTACCTATTCCAGAAGTTGATTGGAGAAAAAAGGAGGAAGATAGAATTGAAATTAAAACTCTTCCAGTGATAAGAAGAACCGAGAAATGGTTGAGGGAAAAGAGACAAGAAGGGCTTCAGGATAAAAATGCCCAACAATTCTCCTCAATGATTGGATCATCACTTCCCATAAACTCTTCTAATCAACCTATTGCTATCTATGGTGTAGGTGCTTCCAGGCCATCAACTGAAAGAAGCCCTACCACTAAGAGGTCCAGAAGAGTCCTCACAGATATTCTACCCTCTTGTGTTACCAGGCTAAGGACTAAAGGGAAAAGAAAGAAACAGGTTTCTGAAACAATAGTTGTTGATCTGAATTCAGAGGAAGATTCAGAAGAACCTATGGGTGACAAGGAGCTAAGTCCACACAGAACAGAGGAAGTTGACACTGGGCCACAGTTAGGGGCCATTCTGGAGACCCCTAAAATATTAATGATTTCAAATGAATCCTCTGATGGATTAAACCCCGAAAAGACAACCTCAGCCCCTGCACCAAAGTGGCTAGAGAGTTCTATCTCTGACAAGAAAAAAGTAATTCCCTTTGTTGTCCCTTTAGAGGACATGGTAAGCAAATGTTTGGGGAAAACCCCCAAGTCCAAGAAACTCAAGACGACATCCAAAATAAACATTGATCCAAACACTGGTAACTGGAGTTCTGAAATTGCTAAGCCAGTGACTGAGGAAAAAGTGTAGGATCCAACAGTGCACGATTTCACTGTGGAGAGAGTGGATCTCGGTGTTGCTTCTAGAGCTGCAGATGTCCACCACCTTGAAGCATCTACTAAGAGGATGGTTAGTCAAACATGGAAAGATGAAAAGGACAAGAGGGAGTTGAAGCAAACTCTGCATTCAATGGCAGAGTACATTGATGCTATTCACAACCCTAACCCGCAGCCTATCTCACAGCTCCCTCTGTCTTTTTACCCTAAATCACCAGTCAACCAAAAGATGCTAGATCAGGTTCATAGAAGCAAAATGGTGACAAAAACATTTGATAGTTGGTTGGATAGCATTGAGCAGAAAGGAACCGAATACATCCGTGAACTCAAGAGCATATATGACCTGACTGCTGCCACCATTGAATATCTTAAAGCACAGGTTGTTGTTTGGGCGAAAGATGAAGGTAAGTGGGCAAATGTAATAAACCAAATAGATGAAGTTTAGAAATATGGGCTGGCAAAGTTTTTGACAGAAAAAAGCCTGACTGGTTTGGACGAAGATTTACTATATGTGAATAAGAAAAATATTGAATGGAGGAATTCCATATCCTGGCAAGGATGCTTTGAACTTACAAAGCTAATTAAGGAGATAACAAAATTCACTCAATCGCTGCAATGTGACTTGCAATGCATTGATGTTAAATACATAAAAGATGATGGAAAACCAATGGAAGATGTCGATGCAGTGGTCCAATCTTTCAAAGATAAAATCGGCTTTGTCAGAGAAAATGACAATATTTTAATTGAGGATTTCTCCCAGATTTCTAAAGTTGAGTCATTACTTTATCTCTGTATAGATGGACTTCCAGAACACAAAGAAAAATTTGAGAAAATGCGAAGGGAAAAGGAAGTTTGGAGGTCAAGAATGAAACATATAGGTATTCCCAACTTCCTGAAGATTCAGGAGTTCGTTGCAGCTTTTCAGGAGTGGAAGACCCAATGTGTTTCCTAGGCCACTGATAAATCTGGA
Source organism: Cunninghamia lanceolata (assembly GCA_027924645.1). NCBI lineage: Eukaryota > Viridiplantae > Streptophyta > Pinopsida > Cupressales > Cupressaceae > Cunninghamia > Cunninghamia lanceolata. Next base: position 9,954,771 of record BSBN01000241.1, on the reverse strand, counting down.
GATGCAAATCCATTGTCCCAGTCATGATCTCGTTGGCTCATTTTCTTTCTTTCAGTTCCTCTTTTATGTTATTTTCAGCAATCTTGATCTTTAAAATCAGTTGTTATAAACTAAATCCCATACAGGTCAGAGTTATGTTAATTCTGGGTTTGATTTACTCAAGGACATGATTAAGACATTCATATATATAGGTTTTTAAATCTTTTGAAAGGATATAGAGAGACAGAGAAAGGAAAAAATAGGATTTTTTTAGCTGAACTATTTTATGGTTTTACATTATGTGATAATTGTCTAAGAAATTTTTCATCTGTGAATGAGAAGAAGAAACAATTGCTGCTTACTTGGATCTGTGCGTCTGATTGTTTGGAATTAGATTTTCTATGTGAAATCTCCTTTCATCTGGTAATTGCTCTTTTATTGGACAACTCGTCATATGTGTTCTATTATTTATTGGTTCAGCAAATTCCTGTGTATGTGTTCATGTATTTGAATGTACCAAAAGTAGAATCTGTGCATTCTATTACTCGCTGTTACTGTATGAATTTACCGTATTCATAACATAGTTATGTGTGAATGTCAGTTTGCCTTAAGCATTTTCTAGTTAAAAGTGCATTTGGATAGTTGAATAGATTAAATTCATTGAAAATCTTAAAGGGAGCTGTACTTAAATTCAGACGGGAACTAATTTACAAAGTTCACCCATTTGTTGCTTAACTCATTTGGTCTTCAAAAGAGGGGTATAGAGTCAGATTAAAATATTTTTAGAATAAGGACAAATCTGTTAACCAACAATAAAGACTTGATTATAACCTGAAAAATAATCCATGAAGGAAAGTAATTCATGGCTAACTGTTGAATCAACAATCATATCAATGTTCAAAAGAGGAAAACCATCCTTCAAAGAAGCAAGATTTAAATCTATGAAGTCAGTGCAAACTGGAATGCAATTGTCAGGCTTAGCGACAACCACAATATTTGAAATCCAAGGTGAATAGTCAATAGGGCAGATAAACCCAGCTTTTAAAAGCTTTTCTATCTCATATTTGACTACTAATGCAACCTTGGGATTCATCTTATGAATTTTTTGTTTAACCATCTTGACATCAGGTTGTAACACTATTATGTATTACAATTTTAGGATCAATGCCAGACATGTATGAATAATTCCAAGCAAATAATTTAGGAAAATCATGTAAAAGTTTTGTAATTTCTTCTTTTTCTTCTTTGTTTAAATAATCTCCTATAGAGATAACTTTTTCAGGGTTATCCTCCTCATTCAAGACATCGACAGTCTTTACATTAAGTAAAGTACTGTGGTCTAGGAGAATAGATGAATGTGATGATTTCTTAGATTCTTCATTAGGTGCTAGAGTATATTTTGTCAAACAAGTATTTTTCCCAAAGTATGCTTCTATATTTAAACAATAGGAAAACCCATGATTATTATGATAACGGGGCAGATTGTCATAAGCTCCCATAAATTTAATTAATACTTCATCTGTTGAAAAGTTATCTAATGGGATATCTCTTAGTGGACAATTTATGTCTATCATCTTAGGATAGATTAGATTGAGTGTTGATATAGTGTTAACATTAAGATTAGGACATTTGTAAGCTTTGGTGGGCTTCAAAGAAAGGTAACTAATACCAATTGAGTAGTTATGTGCAACAGGTTTTAAAGGTACTCCAATTCCTTGTTAATTTATGCCACAACCATTACCTATATAGTCACAATTTTTGTAAAGGATTTTAAATCCTCAACGATAAAGGGATGCCATCTCTTTAGAAGATGGTGGAGCCTCATATGTCTCATATTTTGTAGTGTAAGTGTGTTGTCTTTGTTTTTTACTAAAGAAACTTTAGGTTCTTTAGGTGTTTCCACCAATTGTTTAGATGAAATTGATGCAACTTTTGATGTTTCAAGGTTATTAAGTTTATATTCCCCCATAAAGGTAGACGTAAAATCTAATGAACCCCAATCGTCACCAAAAAATGCATTCGATGATGGTTTAGAATCTTGCACAACATTATTTGTGGCAAGAGGTGTTGATGAATCAACTCTTAGGTTATTTAGCGTCTTATGATTAATAACTTGTTTTTACATTTTGATTTGTAAACAACTTTCTAGATTCAGATTAGCTTCAATGGTTTGAAGTTTATTTTCATAAATAAAGTTTATTTATCAATGCAGGATAGATGAAACTGCTCCCATGGCATGAATCCATGGTCTACCGAGAATCATATTATATGAAAGTGCACCAGGCATGACATGGATAACAGTAGATAATGTCATGGGTCCAACCTTTATAGGTAATGTTATAGTACTTGGGATTATCTACCAATGTTATCAAAGCCATGAATGTGAAGTTTATCTGATTTAATTAAATTTGTGTCAACCTTGATTTTATGTAGTAGATTAATTTCACAAACATTAAGAGCCAATCCATTGTTAATGATAACACGCTTTATCAACTTTTTGTTTATTGTGACAAAGATTACAAGAGGATCATATTGATTCTGAACTTCCATTGATTTTAACTCATGTTATTGAAACAAAATATCTATTTTTACCACATGCATACAATCTAATAAAGCTGCTACATCATTAGGCTAAACAGTGGGTGGTACAATCACCTTTTCTAAATATTCCTGGAGAATTATGTGGCATGTAGTTGATGTTTGTATGAGTTCCTATAGAGAGATCTTAGCAGGAGTAGCATGGAGATGCTCAAGAAGATCATAATCTTGACCAATTTTATGAGTTAAATGAAGTGGTTGAGGAAGCATAGGTTGAGAAGTTTGTAAAGAGATCAGAATGTTTAATTGGTGTTTACCTTATTTATTATTCCGTGTAATGTATGTGTGAGCAACCACATTGTGATTGATATGTTGTGATCCATCTTGATATGTTTGATTTTGACTTGTTATTTATTTATCATAGTTATAGATGTAATTCATAGGTTGAGAAGAATATGAAAAACCTCTTACAGTGAGCATCAGTTTTGTTTGTGTTTGAGGCACACCAGAACACGGGTTGACCACTATCTTTAGTTTCATGGGTTCTTCTTGAGATCTTGGAACATAAATTGAATTCACTAATCTCTGAAGGAATGACAGTTTAGGAGCCATATTGGAATATTCAATAGAGATGAAGTCATCTAGGGCTTCATCTAACATATTGAAGTCATCACAATGAAACAACTCGTCATAAGCATTAATGTCTTGTAAATAGAAATCAGACATTTCCACATAATCTAATTTATCCAAGACTTAATGTGAAAAAAGACACCATATACTTTGCAAGAATGAAACTAAGATCACTGTGCAAGTAGTAACAAAATCTCAATTTATGCTCTTTTAATGTAAAGATAGATATATCACTCTGTAACATCAGAAAATGTCCTCTTGGGGGGTTTTCTCTCATAAGGTTTAGCTCTCAGATCTTTTATCTGCATTTAGGACATCTTGCATCATATTTTGACATCCTGATGAAATGATCCCTAAGTTTCATGACAAATGGGACCTAGGGGGATCCCTTGAACCTAGCCCTGACCAAAATAGGGGGGGAGGACTTTGGCACCCATGCCCTAGTCCTTCCCTATTTTGGTTCAATCCCAAATTTTTATTATCGGCTTGTGACCATTATTTAGGTCCTATGTCGACATGACAAGTTTGTATAATGAAATTCTTGGCGGAGTGTTTGTAGTTGCATATTAAAAGGAAGCAAGGTACGTAGAACACACTTCCTATGCTAATCTAATGAGAGAAGTAGAGTACAAATTCAATTTTATCCTAACTATTACAGCAATGTTAAACCATTAACATAGATATTACAACAATACACATACACACAGAAAATAGACAGAAGAGAGAGAGACAAGATATACGTGGGGAAAACCCTTACGGGTGAAACACCCCACACTCCAAAACACAGCTCAAATGTATTACAGTAAACATTAACATATTACAATATAGTTTCAGAGCCAATGCTCTTTCAAGAGTCTTCGAATGTTGAATCTGGAGATATTCTGGCAGCATAACAGTACTTGTACCAAAGTTATATATCTCCCATCCAAGCACTTGTTTATATAGAGTTTACAAGGCAAATATGGAACCTTCTAGAGATGGGCATCCATCTTGGACTCATGCTCCAAAACCCACGCCTAAGGACACTTGTCCAACATCCCATCCCAAAGTGGGTGCCTAGTCTCAAGATAGGTTACGACAGATGCTCTTACGCACCTTACAGCTGTCATAGAATCCATCATAACTGACAGCACTTACAGCTATAGGAGAATCTGTCATACACTGACTAAAAATATCATATTCCTCTTACAACATGTCATAACCTCCCTTGACTTCCCAAAGATGCCTTTCTCTCATGCAAAGATACTCATCGACACTTGTCATTAAATAAAAGTCATTTGAGGTTTCGGGGGCATTTCCCCTCGACCCCGCCCTGCACCGCGACAGGGAGCGCACCAGGGGCGCTGCCCCTAGAACCCCGCAAGGGGCTACACCCCTTGACCCCATCTTGGGGTTACTGCCCCCAAACCCCCATTAATTATTCAAGGGGGAAATTGCGGCTGCCAAAGTCACCAAAATTTATCCTGTTGCATGTACACAAGGTGCTGACTATGCCAACTCAATATGGGATAAATAAATGGAACATTAAGAATTTGCAAAGGTTGAGACACCTTAATTCCCAACATTCTCCCACTTGTCGAACACCTTGCAAATGGCCAAAAGCAATGACAAGATTTAACTACTAGGGCCCAAGAGGCCCATAGACTCTGAACACCATATGAACTTCTATGTGCCCACTGATTTCGTTAATGCATCCGTAACATTCTTCAAAGTGTCTACCTTCTCCAAATTTACCTTCCCATCCTCTACCATGTCTCACACGAAGTGAAATTGTACATCAATATGCTTTGTTTTGGCATGGAAAGTTAGATTCTTTGCTAGGCAAATTGCACTCTAACTATCACAACAGATTGTAATCTGTCCTGTATCAACACCAATATCTGAACACAATCTCTTAGGCCAAATGGCTTCCTTGCAAGCATGAGTTGCTGCCATATACTCAGCTTCTATCATGGATAAAGCAACCACAGGTTGTCACTTACTCATCCAACTAATAGCACCACCAAATAGTGTAAACACATAAGCACTGGTGGATCTCCTGCTGTCAATGTCACCTGCCCAATCTGAATCCACAAATCCATGAATATCAATATAATGCGGAGGTCCTGAAATATTACCATGATAGAAAATAGAATACTCAGAAGTACCCCTCAAATATCTGAACACTCACTTAACTACATCCCAATGAACTCATCCAGGATTAGCCATAAATCGACTAAGGACTCCCACTGCTTGGGCAATGTCTGGCCTTGTGCAGACCATAGCATACATCAAACTGCCAATTGGACTAGCATAAGGTACTCTGCTCATGTCCTCCACCTCACTAGGAGATTTTGGACAATCCTCAATAGACAACTTTGTCCCCAAAGAAATGGAAACACACAATGATCTACAATCTGCCATGTTGAATCTTTCCAACGCGGTCTTCGCATACTTACTCTAGCTTAACTAAAGTTTTCTATTGGTTCTATCTCTTCTGATTTCCATTCCTAGAATGTACCTGGCTACCCCTAAATCTTTCATTTTAAACTGTGCTGACAACTGAGATTTAAAATTAGAAATCATATTCTTACCCTTCCCAAGTAGCAACATATCATCAACATACAGTGCAACAATAAGAATACGATCACCATCAAATTTATAATACACACAGTGATCCAATTTCAATCTCACAAATCCAATTGACAACACAAAGGCATCAAACTTCAAGTACCATCTCCTAGGGGATTGCTTCAAACCATACAAAGACTTTTTAAGTTTGCAAACCAAATTTTGTTTACCTTTCACCATGTAATGCTCTGGCTGTGACATGTAGATTTCTTCCTCCAAGTCACCATGAAGGAAAGTAGTCTTCACATCCATCTATTCTACCTCCAAGTCATAAGCTGCTGCAAGAGACAACAGGAATCGAATGGATGTCATCTTTGCAATGGGAGAGAAGATCTCACCATAATCTATACCCTCCACTTGTGAATACCCCTTCGCAACCAATTTGGCCTTATACTTCTCAACATTGCCATCTACACCAATTTTCTTCTTGAACACCCATTTGTATCCAATGGGTTTACATCCAGGAGGCAAAGGCACCAAGTCCCAAGTTTGATTCTTTTCCAAAGAAGCCATTTCTTCCTCCATGGCCTCCTTCCAGGAACCTGTATCTTTCATATCCAAAGCCTCTGACATAGTTCTAGGTTCATCACTATTAGTGATTAAAGCATAAGCACAACTAGAATCAAGCAATGTAAAACCAAACCTTTCAGGTTGTTTTCTTATCCGTGTAGACCTCCTTAAGGGCTGAGGTTGAGGTTCAGCTTCTTCATCTGAGATTTCAAAGTTGCGAAGCTCTCCTCATCATCAGGTCCAAATTGTCTTTTTGTTTAGTCTTCTCAGGGGTAGCAGGAAACTGAACAACATCCTCTTTCTTCACTTTTTCTTTTGGCTGTAAAACAGTGGAAGAAGGTGTAAGCTCTCTGAAGACAACACTTCTGCTATACAATACTTTTTCAGCCACAGGGTCCCAAAGCTTGTATCCTTTCACACCAACACCATAGCCCATGAAGATACACTTAACAACCTTGTTCTCCAAATTTAACTGCTTCTCCCTATTCACATGTGCATATGCCTCACAACCAAAAACACGAAGATGCCTTATTGAAGGCTTTCTACCAGACCACACCTCCATGGGTGTCTTACCAACAAGAACTGATGTCAGAGATTTGTTTACCAGATAGCAGGCAGTGGCAACAGCTTCAGCCGAAAACTTTTGTTCTAGGCCAGCTCTACTAAGCATACTCCTAGCCTTCTCCATCAGTGTCATGTTCATCCTCTCTGCAACTCCATTTTGCTACGGGGTGTATGGAGTTGTCTTATGTCTTTCAATCCCAAGTTCCTTGCAATACTTATCGAATTCTGTAGAACATAACTCACCACCATTGTCAGTTCTCAAACATTTAATCTTTTTACCAGTCTTATTTTCAGCAAAGGCCTTAAACTCCTTAAACTTGCTATAGACTTCAGATTTACTTCTAAGAAAATAAATCCATGTCCTTCTACTGTAATCATCTATAAAAGATACAAAATATACAGACTTTGATAATGAAGGAACATTAACAGGACCAAACACATCAGAATGAATAAGCTCCAAAACACTAGAAGACTTATGAGAACTCGAGTAAAACTGAACACGGTTTTGTTTTCCATAAATGCAATGTTCGCAAAAGTTGAACTCAAGATTACAATCATCTAACCCCTCAACAAGGTTTTTATTTTTCAGGGTATGCAGACCCTTCTCACCAATGTGGCCAAATCTCTTATGTCATAAAATTATCTTTTCAGCAAGAAGTTTAACTTCTAATGCACGATTACAACCATCAAGACTAGAAACAACAGATTTCTTCACTGCTCGTTTAGATGGTGGAGATGAAGTGACTACTACCCTCTTCCTTGAGTCAGAAGAACTATTGCATTGTGAAATGCATGCCTTCAGTTGAAATAGAGTACCTCTCCTAGTACCCTTAGCAAGCACCATAGCTCCTCTAGTCATCTTGCATCCTTCTTTCGAAAAGACAACCTACACACCTGTATCATTCAACATACTTATAGAAAGCAAGTTCTGTGCTAAGCCTAGGATGTGTATAACCCCAGAGATCCCCTTCACTTGACCATCAAGGAATCGGATAGAGACTCTTCCACGACCAACAATCTTCAAATGAGAGTTGTCACCCAGATACACCTTTCCACCATCAAACTCCTCATACTTAGTGACCAGTCTTGATGTGAGGTCATGTGGAATGATGCACTAGAGTCGATTAGCCACACATCATCAGATGCATGAGTTGCTAGGGATGTGATGAAAGCATCACCATCATCTTGTGACTTGTCAGAACCTGAATTAGGAGCTTTCTTCTTCTTCTTCTTCTCCTCTTTGCATTCCTTTCAAAAATGCCTGGTTTTGCCACAGTTCCAACAAAGAGCCTTGGACTTTCTAGGAGATTTGGATCTCCCACGGGATTTGGATCTACCCTTCTCAGTTTTCTTATCCTTCTTCTTCCCTTTCTCCTTGGGTCTTCCACGAACTGCAAGGGCCTCTTTGGTTGCCTCAGAAGACTTTCTTTACATCTCTTCAGACAACAACGAAGAAACCACTTCTTCCATTTTGAATGTGGATATGGTGCTTCCAATTGCCATGACAAGATGATCCCATGAGTCTGGCAGAGAACAAAGCAAGGTAATACACTGATCCTCCTCCATCTTCACACCAATAGATGTCAATTGTGCAACTAGCATGTTAAAGGTATTCATATGTTCAGTGATGGATCCTCCATCCTCCATTCGAAGAGAATACAACTTCTTTCTCAGGAAAAGTTTATTAACTAGGGATTTGGCTTGATACACATCCCCAAACTTCTTCCAAAGTAGTTTTGCAATAGTCTCCTCATGGACATTTAACAAAATAGAATCAGCAAGACTAAGTCTTATGAGACCCTTAGCCTTCTGATCCTTGAGATCCCACTCATCTTGTGACATTGCAGCTGGTTTAGTTCCATTAACACTTTCCCAAAGGTCTCGGTCTACAAGCATGTCTTCCATCTTCAGCTTCCACAGCTCGAAATTAGTGCCATTGAATTTCTCTATTTCAAATCTTCTGGATGTGCCTGCCATCTCCTTGATGCAATAAGATACAGAATGCTCTGCACAGACTCCCACTCAACCTAAGATTAGCTCAAAAAACCCCTACCCAACAACTAGGACCAAAGGTGATCAAGCTCTGATACCAACTGAAAGGAAGCAAGGTACGTGGAACACACTTCCTCTGCTAATATAATGAGAGAAGTAGAGTGCAAATTCAATTTTAACCTAACTATTACAGCAATGTTAAACCATTAACATAGATATTTCTGCAATACACATACATACAAAAAATAGGCAGAAGAGAGAGACAAGATATACGTGGGGAAAACCCTTCTGGGTGAAAAACCCCACACTCCAAAACATAGCTCAAATGTATTACAGTAAACAATAACATATTACAATACAGTTTTAGAGCCAATGCTCTTTCAGGAGTCTTCGAATGTCGAATTTGGAGATATTCCGGCAGCATAACAGTACTTGTACCAAAGTTATATATCTCCCATCCAAGCACCTATTTATATAGAGTTTACAAGGCAAATATGGAACCTTCTAGAGATGGGCATCCATCTTGGACTCATGCCCCAAAACCCACACATAAGGACACTTGTCCAACATCGCATCCCAAAGTGGGTGCCTAGTCCCAAGATAGGTTACAACAGATGCTCTTACGCACCTTACAGCTGTCATAGAATCCATCATAACTGACAGCACTTACAGCTCTAGGACAATCTGTCATACACTGACTAAAAATATCATATTCCTCTTACAACATGTCATAACCTCCCTTGACCAACCAAAGATGCCTTTCTCTCGTGCAAAGATACTCATCGACACTTGTCATTAAATAAAAGTCGTTTGAGGTTTCAGGGGCGTTGCCCCTCGACCCCGCCCTATACCGCGACTAGGAGCACGCCAGGGGTGCTTCCCCTGGAACCCTGCAAGGGGCTATGCCCCTTGACCCCATCTTGGGGGCGCTACCCCCAAACCCCCATTAATTATTCAAGGGGGAAATCACGGTTGCCAAAGTCACCAAAATTTATCCTGTTGCATGTACACAAGGTGCTGACTATGCCAACTCAACATGGGATAAATAAATACATTAGGAATTTGCAAAGGTTAAGACACCTTAATTCCCAACACATATAAAAGCATGTTTAGGCATTCATTTGAAACTAGAGAATTACAAGCTGTCAATTTGCATGAGCATTAGCATTCTAGAAGTGATTCAAGGATTTCATTGTGTTGCAAGAGAAGATTTGTGTTGTCTATGTGTTTGTATTTGTAGATTTGAGCAATCATCTCCTCATGACATGAAAAGCTTCCTTCTCCCATGAGATTTTCACTACAACGTGACATCATTTGCATTTTTGAGCATTTATCATTTAGTTTTTCGCCTCTGCCTCCTAAGGGCATGCACTCTCTATCTGACAACGGTATTCAGAAGACTTGAATGTCTCTTTAGGGCTTGACTAAGGCAAGCCTCTAAACACCACAACCCCCTCCAAAAGTTTTCATGATTGTAGGTTACATGTTGAAGATATAGGAAAAGTGAAGTTGCAGGAGGGTATCTTAGAGTGTCAGATTCGCAAATCAGAACTGAAAATAACACCCTGGACTAGGGTGCCCACTCATTAGTCCTCAAAGTTCTATGACGGGAAAACCTTTGGTGCAGCAAGAATAGGTTGCAGATCTTGTTTGTAGATCCCAATAAAAACTTGGGCCTTGGACTTGGGTGCCCACTCATTAGTCCTGAACTATTCCGCTTCTGAACTCTGAAAATAGGTGCACTTTCATTTGTTATTTTACATCTCTCTATAACAACATTCTGAATAATTTGTTTATTTACTATCGTATTTGCATAATTAGGGTTTTGAGGTATAATTGAGCATAATTGAACATAATTGGAAATCAAATCATATAAATCCAATCTTGCCTGCACTCCTAAGTGACCAAGGGCCTGATAGTGCTTTTCCACTTGACTCAAGGTCCTTGAATGTAATTGGTGAAAAGAGGATAGACATAAAACACCCACAAATCAATCAACCAGGCTATCCTTTAAATTTTCCCCTTTACATTTTGGTGAACCCATGTTGTTGGACTTGTTTGCACTTGCTGAGTGTTATGCTTCATATTTGCATTGATTTCATTCATTCATTCATATCATCATTCACCTTATCGCATTGGAAAACTTACAAAAAAATTGAAAAATTTAAAAAAATTGAAAAAAAATTGCATGTTAGGTTGCATCAATTAATTTCAATTTCATCAAATTTATAATTTATGCATTAGAACTAAGATAAATTGTAGAAAATTACAAAAAGTCAATATCTTGCATTGCATTTTCATCATAAAATTGCTAGGGTTTTATTGAAAATTTTTAATTTTGCATATAACCTAGTAATTTCTAAACCTAGATTTTGTAGCTAAACTCTTGTTTCAAATTTTTTTTACTGATCTTAGACACTCATTCAAATTTGCATTTGCCTTTAGTGTTGCATTTTGGTATAAATTTGCATTTAGATCTCAAAAATTTGCAATTTTTACATAGAAAATTTCAACAAAAAACTAGCATTTTTATTGATTTGCACTTGCATTTTGCATCTTAGAGCTTGGAAATCATTTTCAGATATGAGTACATTTAATTTTCATCATAAATCATATTTCAATACATTCATATAGCATTTTACATCAAGATCTCAAACCTAGGGTTTGAAAAACCTTGATTTTCACTAGATTTGGCCTTATCGAGTCTCTAGATTTGCACTATAGGCGTGTTGTAAAGAATATTTTTTCACTAATTGGCTGATATTAGGGTTATTATCTGCTACCCCTCCTAAAATTATTTACAACACCTTTTTATCGGGCACTTGTATTGAAAATTTGGTGAAAAATTGTACATTTTTGCTATATTTGCCCTAGGGTTTGACCTAGATTGCATTACAAGCATTTTGTAAAATATTTTATGCTTCTAGGTGAGTGATATCATTGCCATTATTTTTTTCACCTCATAAAATTCTTTACAACACCTCTTTCATTAGGTCTTGGGATTGAAAAACTGCGAAAAATTGCATATTTTAGGGCATTTTCACTATCTCTTGACATTGTAGAGGGTTTTATTATTTCATTGCACTGAAAATAGACATATCATTTTCTACCCCTGATAAAAATCTTTACAACACCTTTTCTTTCATATATTTGCATTGAAAAAGTACAAAAAAATTAAACAGTTTAGGTCATGTTTGCATATAGTTTTGCACTTGTCTTTTCCATACTTTTGGAAAACTTTTAAATCTGATTTCGCATTGATTTGAACACTTAAAACACATGGATTCTAATCATAACAACATGTTGGTTATGATGTTAGTCACAAACAAGCATAGAATAAAAGTACACATTAACCTTTATTCATCTTTAAAGATATGATGAATTTACAGAATTCATGATCCCAAATCTCCGGTGATTAGGTCTTAATCGTCTGACATTACTCAGAGGTTGATGTGTGTTGCTGTTTCTATTTTGGGGCCTTACGTTGAGTTCATCATCATGACATTATTCCTGCAAAGATTCTTTACAGAGAAGTCATTTTATGCAGTTTGTTTGATCAAATGATACAGAGATATTTAAATCTTTGCATGATATTTTTAATTATGCATGCTTTAGCTTCAAATATGCTAAATATTTGCAATTATCTATGAGATGTCCACATATTTGTACTATTTGCTTGAGATTATCAATTATTTGCAATTATGATAGTGAAATGCTCTGAAATTTAAAGGAAATTGAAAGAAATGCTTCAAATTAATGTTCAACCTTCAGCTATTGAACCACATGTACATTAGATACAATCATGAAGAGAAGAAAACCAAACCATATGTTCACCAAGACATTCCACAGCTAGATACAGTTGATGCTAACTTCAAAGGAATTATATGAAAACAACATATACAAGTAGACATGCACTCCAAGGGACACAGCAAATTACCGCATATATCCAGAATTCACACACTGATTACTCAAGATTTACTATGAATTGTAATCAAAAATAGTCTTCTCATTCATTAAGTATGCAAGGATATAAATGTATACAAAAAGCTTTGAAATGAGCCCTAAATATTTCAGCAGACGGATTTCAATTAAGTTTCAAATGAATGAAATGAGGCATTCCAGCACCTTTTATAGAACAAGGTGAGGAATATGTTACAAAAGATCTATGATCTTGATTTATCTATGAATATCTATGATCAGTATTAACTTTGACTTTGTCAACTACATCAAAATGGCACAAGTTGCCAACTGGCAACTATTTGAATACTTATTTTCACTAAGTATAAGATGCCGATATTTGCTTTATGATGCATCCTCATCTCCACTAGGAGTATCATGATCATCTCTCGCTGTATCTTCATCATCATGATAATTGTGACCTTGCATGTGAGCTTGCATGATTGTCCTGAAATTTTCATATAATTGTACTACTCTATTAATTTCCCCGCCATCCTGAGTTTTTGCCTTGATGATGGCATGCTTATGCGCCTGGTATTTACCTTTGATATTTTCCAACTTGTTTTTTCTATTATTCAGTGTCTCATTGTAGTTTTCCACTTTAACCTTGATTCTCATCATTTTATCTATGACTTCCTATGTCAAATGAAGAAGTGGATCATCAGCTACCGATTGGAAGTTGCCATGTAGAGCTTTGATTGCAAACTCTTCATCCTAATTTTCAACCTTTCCTTCCACTTTTCCTTCCAATGTTTCCAAAATTTCTGCCTCAAAAGACATCATATCATGCAGTTTCATGCTGATATCTCTCAATTTATTATTGCATCTTTTAAGTACACCACATTCAAATTGGATATCTTGGTACCATATGTCTATCAATGATGCAGTGTTATTATCCAGCACCTGTTTGCTGATGAGCAATTGAGGATTAATCCTCCTCATTTCTCCCAGGACATCCAATATCTTCTCCAATTGGAAAGACCTTTTACCTGTCTCCATTTGCAATTTGTCGACCTTCTTCCTGGAGATACTGAGAGAATTCCATCTCTTTAAAGAGGCCTTTATTACTTCTTCTGCTACATCCAATGTGGATAGCATCCATTTCCTTAATACAGATGACTCATGTTTCATGAGATCTAATTTATTTACCTCCTCCTGGGAAATGGCAGTCAATGGGACTGCATGTTTAGTTGAAGTATCTTCAGTATTAGTTAACCTTCCTATATAGGCATGCAACTGAGCAATGTGCTCTTTGTGTTGCTTATTTTTCTCCTTTTCTCTTTTCACCTTTTGAATCAAAGAATCTATAATGTCTTTCCCCTCTTGACCCTCTTGGTCTTCATTAGCAAACCCTAAGTCCACTGTGCTGATCTGAAATTCATCTAAGGTAATTTTACCTTTCTCTTTCTCTACAGTAGGGATTGCTATCTATGTTATTCTCCTACCAATTGTTGGATCTCTCTTAATGGCCGAAGTCATTCTGGCCTTCCTCTTTGGTTTTACTAGATTTTCTGAAAACAAGGTGGATACATCAAATTCTTGAATTTCAAAATCTACCTCTGTGTTGACTTCCTTTTTCAACCATCGAGGTACCTGATCATGTTTTTCCACATCATCATGATGTTCACCTTGATATCCTGTATCTGTTAGCATATGTGATGGAGAAGGTGATTTCTTTGTTTATTCTTCATGATGCTCATACTGGGGGCGATCCTGTGGTATATCCTCCTACTGAGGAATTTCTTTTTCCAAAGGAGCATCATCCTGAGGTGGAGGATCTTGTGGTGTGTCTACATGATGATCCTGATGATCATGATCCTTCTCCTTTATTACTTCATCCACTTTTGACTTTTCCTCCTGTTGAGGCATATTTGTAATAGTGGATATTGTGGAATCCTCTTTAGGTGCTTCTATTTGCTCTGAAACTACTATCTATTCTGCACCTGCACTACTTACTTCTTGAACCTTAGAAGCATGATCTTCTAATGCATCTTTCTCATCAGTTCTCTTTTCTTGAACCTCTACTATAGCAGGCTCAACTGATGTATCCTCTTGGTGTTGTTGGCTTATTTCTAAAGCATGGCTCTCTGGTTCTACCATCTTCACTTCTTCTATATGTTCTTCTTTATCAGGTGTACCTGCTGGATGTTCAGGACTTACATCCTGTCTGTATGTCAAATCCACTACTGCAGGACTTGTCACCTGTGCAACTAATGTGTCCAACCCTATTTCTTGAGCTATTTTCTCCAGACTCTTTTCCTTTTCATGTTCTACTTGCTTCAACTCCTCCAATATTGTTTGACCTGATTGAGTCTTATGAGGAGTCATGTGCGTACCTACAGCAATGGTCTCCATCCTCTGTGAAGCTACTTCCTTCACTACCTCATCATCAGATAAATTAATTGTTTCATCCAGTGAGATATGACCTCCTTCGAATATCTTGGAGGTTTCTTTCATCTGCTCTTCTGCTTGTTCAACCTTGAACTTCACAATGGTAGGAAGTGGAACATTGTGTTGAAATTCCTTATGGAAAACTTCACTACCTGCCCCTTTTAGCATTATAGGGGATTGCTTTATTTCACCTCTCATGGAGGTTCTTGGTTTCTTAGGTGTGGTAGCTACCACCACCTGTGGGGCTTTTCTCTTCCTTTTGAATAACAAAGGGGGCTCCTCTTCCTCAGTATCTTCCTCCATAAAGATATCCTGTTCTATTTGTTTTTGTGAGGATTGACCCTCTTCTTGCATTTTAGTAACTACTTATTCTGCCATCTGATCTTTCTTAGACTTTTGTTTACTTGCCCGTGGAGGTGATGTTGATCCTCATCCTAATGTTGTTGCATCTTCCTCTGGAAACACTGCCCTTTCAATAATTACTCCCTTGGGTTCATTATCAATTTTCTTACTCCTAGGGGGTCTTTTGCTTTGTTTTTGTTGTGGAGGCAGCCTTTCCCCTTTAGATTTCCTTTTTTCAGTTATAAAGTCATCATACTCTTCATCAGGAATATCCTATCTTTTCTTTTTACTATCTATAGTAATGGCAACACCTTTC
This sequence comes from Cunninghamia lanceolata, assembly GCA_027924645.1. Lineage (NCBI taxonomy): Eukaryota > Viridiplantae > Streptophyta > Pinopsida > Cupressales > Cupressaceae > Cunninghamia > Cunninghamia lanceolata. The sequence continues at coordinate 9,938,942 of BSBN01000241.1, read as the reverse complement.
TTCTTCAATGCCCCAATTTGTTCATCAACCCAAGCTTGGGTTAGCTGTAATGTCCTGGCAATGAAAGGATCCAAAGATATATCTTCTTGTATAGTCAGATCAGGTGCAGATATTGTATCATTATATATTTTCTTTTCTTCATATTCATCTGCCATTACTTTGCCATCATCTTTCTTCAACTGTGAAGGAATGGGGATGCAGTCAAAGGTTTTGATTTGATTCAATGTCAACCTTTGGTATCTTCTTCTTCTGGCTTCTGCTTCATCTTCACAATCAGTCCAGAAGTCCTCTAGGTGCGCCTGATGAATAGGTTTCCCTATTATTTTCTATATGCTCCCATAAGGATCATATGCTCTTACCAGTGGGAATGGTTGCAATTGCATTTTACTTAAACTAACCATGACCTTTTTGATCTTTTCTAAATCTGGGCACATATACTAGCCAATGGTTATTGGAAACAAGATTGGTGGTATTTTCTGAGCATCCTTGTATGTCTTCAGCATTATGGAGCTCTACCTGATAAATTCCATTAATACCACTGCATCAGTGGGGTATCTTGGCAGCATGAGGGGTTGTCCTTCAAAGCCCTCAATCCTCATGTAAGAAAATGTTGTAAACTAGATGTACCAGGCTCCATGCTCAATCTTTTTGTCCTGTCCTCCTCCATGGTCCTCACCAGATGCATAGAGAATGCTTCATTTACCAATTTGTAATCTTGGAGGTAATTAGCTCTCTGTAGCTGGGGATGATGATCCCAAATATGAGCATCATTGGTGGTTCCACCAATCTTTCCAACTGTTGTTAATGCATCAAATGTGCCTTTGTAAGCACAGGAGTAGACAATGTATGATGTCATATAAGAGAAACATTTTGAACCTCCTAGGTTCATCAGCTGCTCATGTAGAGCATCACTTATCAATTGGCCCCATAGTGGCTTAATGTCTGCATATATGCACATCATGATGACACTGTACATCCAATCTTTAAAACTACCAGCATCAGGCTGGCCTATCACCCTGCTCAGTAATGCAACCATATACTGATACTCTTCGTCAAAATCATACTTATACAAGTGCACAGGAAGTTTGGCCGCTGCAGGATATGTGCTATTCTTAGCCCTCCACTAATACATGTTCTTCCTTGCCTTCTTCTTATTGTTTTCATATTCAACCTCAAATTTCCTCAAATCCACGTTGTTAACCTTTCTGCCAATGGCAGTCCAAATGTCTTGGAAAGACCCTTGATGGATAGGTCTGCGTATACTCTCCCATGCTTTACCACCTATCTTGTTTCTGGATTATAATTTCGTGCACATTCAATAACTAGCTCTGGAGACTCCATGGAGTATGGAAAACCAGCTGCATTCCACATTCCTGATATGAACACCGCATCCAGCAAGGTGCTTCTATTCTTTTCATCATTCATTTTGGCAGACCAGGCCTCCAAGTCGGTACTTCCTTGATGTGTATCCGTTATGGTACCATATTTGAACAAGATTCCTTTAAGAGATGCGAACATGGGCTTGCTAAACTCAGCTTCACACTTAGCTAACCTCTTGTCAACCATGGATATCTGCAATTAACAAGGATTTGTCTTACAATGGGTATTTACAAGCATGCACATGACAATTTATCTTTACTAACATCATGCATACTATACACATTCAGTATTTACTTATCATGAGATGCATAAACTACTACTTCATACCTGATTATGCAGAAGCAACAGGATGAGGGTTTCAATTACTTACCTGGTTATGCAAATCCCCTTTGATTATACCAATGGTTTCTTGAAAATACCCTTGATTCTGGTGATAATTTCGCACTTCTTCCTGCCTGTAAGCTCTGTTCGTCTAAGTGTCGCTTTGTACGAGGGTTTGGAAAACTAGCACTCTGTAAAAATGATTCTATCACAAGGTAAGTGTGAAAATGACAATTGAATTTACCTTTTAACCTTTGCAATTAGGGCAAAATTAGGGCAAACCCTGACGTATTAGATTTTGATCATTGATTTTATTATGGAAACTGAGGATTCCGCTAAGTGTGTCATCGGGATTCGTGGTCGGTGGGAACTACCTACCACCTCTGCGCGCATTAAATGTCAATGGCGGCAATGAGAGCTAGGGGACATCCAGATGACAGGATATATTCGACTACATGATATCATTTGGAATATCGGGGTGATATCCAAATATCATCCCGAGTGCAATGTGATGATCTTCATCAAGAGAAAAAAAACTATCTTGACAAGATCGGGTGATGAATGCACCATTAGGTCATGTTTAATACATCAGGAGGATATTTCAATATATTGGGTGATATTACAAAAATGATGATGACCGGATAAACTATAATCTCTCTCTCTTGGAATATCGGGATGACGTCATCCAGATATTGGCTCAGTATATCGCTATGGCATCATGACGTCACCATCATGTTATGTGAGCAGGATCATGTTTAGGAAATATGCTCCTGAGAGGTTAAAATGATGATTACATCATCCTCATGTTTTTTTCGTTATTTACCGGACTTGAATGACATCATTAGGATAATGGATTAGGGGGATATTTCGCGGTAGGAGGATATTAAGAAATATCAGGTTACATTGAGAAATATGACCCTTGCGAAATACATAAGACTGTTGACGGGTAAAGGTCACTATCACCTAAAATTGACGTCTGGACATTTGGACCACATGATTTATCGAGTGATAAATTAGATCGGGATGACCTTTTGTAATATGACTGATGTTGAGAAATATGATCCTCCACTAGGAATATCAAGTTTGACCAGGATTTTGACCATTCATAACTTTCACATCCTAACGAATACCAGGGTGATGCAAAAGGCAAGCCTGCATGAAATTTGATGCTCTTTCTAAATATGAGGTCACTGGAATGAAATATGAATTTTGACAAACTAACCTCATGACGATGACTTACCCAGCCTGTCCCTGCATGATGATCTACATGACTTACTTTTACTAGACCGCCAGGGAGCAGAAAACACAAGCCAAGCCAAAAAGTTGGGTCCCTATTTTGCCAAGTCAAAATGGGGCATGTTGTGTAACCACACAACATCTTGCCACCAAAGAAAACAAACAAATTATAATGATTCAAGTGATGTGATCACATTCATCCATAGTATTCTAATTCTTTCTAAGCACAAGCATCATGATCTCCTGAATGATAAAAGTTCATCTTGGTAACAATACTAGCAAAGGATCATGTGGGTGCAAATGATTAATTATCTTCATCTTGAAAGAAAGTTGAAAACATAAGTAACTGGTGTTAAAATACATAGTTGGAGGTCATCCCTCATAGCCGACCTGGATAGAGCCTTGCTGCCAGCAGGCGTCTATAGCCCCGACAAGGTTATCTATACAATCTCCCTAAGTAGAGCCCCACTGCCAGCAGGCGTTCATAGCCCTGCTAGAGTTACTTAGATGGCCTAATTTTCTTTCTTTTCTAATTTTTCTTTAAAATTTATATCTGATATCATCATGTCAGCTCATTTGTACAAGGTATAGTCACTTGCAGCTTTAGGTTGGAGATTGTATTGGTAGCAAGGGAGTCCCTTTAGATTTTTCACTTGACACCTATACTTGTGTGTTCAACAAACCCAAGGCTGTTAAGTGTTTCATTGTGATTGATTCACTTTGATCAAGAAAAGGCACCCTGATGAAAGGATATCACAGACCTGATCATGAATACTTCTTAGAATGAATCATAACCTATGTCTAAATTTGATCTCATCACTTGAATCCTAACAATTTTATTATTTTCTGGGGTGGTGAAGTGCATCATCTTGACTAACCAAAACAAGACCTCAACAAACAAGCAACAACAACAAAAAAACAAAACTGTACAAGCAACTATACAAATGTACAATATAATACACATGACTGTCATGAGGTCACTTATGCCTGAAAATAATGTTTGAGGAATTGTCCATTGACTGGCAATGGGACATCCTCACCTGTCAGGTTCTTAAGCCTATAAGTGATGTCTCCTAGAATCTCAGAAATTTGAAAGGGACCTATCCATATTCTGTCAAATTTACCATGGTCACCTTTCCTCTCATGGGCTTTATCCCACATCAGGACTAAATCAGATATCCTGAAGGCTTTGATTTTGGTTCTCTGCAAATTGGTTAATTGCTTGACTCCTTTTCTCTTCAAGGTGCATCAGCTGAAGCAACCTGACTTCTTGCTTATTGTCTATGCCTAGGTACGCTTGGCCAAACTGTAGGGTAGGAATTTTCAAATTTATAGGGAGGATAGGATCCACCCCATATACTAAGTGAAAAGGTGAATTTCCTAGTGCAGTTTTCATTCTGGTTCTGTCTACCCATAAGGCATATTTCAGAAATGAGTTCCATTCCCTAGGGTTCTTCTCTATTAATTTTCTTATGATATTTAGCAAATTTTTATTGGTGGATTCTACTAATCCATTCCCTTGGGGATAATAGTTGGATGAAAACTTGAGTATGATCCCATGATCAAAAGCCCAACTTGACAATTTGGTTGAAGTGAAAGCAGAACCATTATCACTTACTAGAGCATAAGGGGTTCCATACCTGGTAACAATGTTGCTTTCTAGAAATTTAATAACATCATCTGCAGTACAAGTCTTGCTGTTGACCGCTTCAGTCCATCTAGTACAATAGTCAGTAATTGTTAAGACATACCTATGTCCTGAGGATGATGGAGGATTGATTGGTCCTATGAAGTCTATGCCCCATTGTGCAAATGGGCACTCTTCCATCACTGGCTGCAAGGGTTGTGCAGCATATTTCTCTCTATTGGCAACAACCTGACATACATGACAACATTTAACATGTTCAGCTGTATCTTTAAAAACTGTGGGCCAATAATATCCTGCTCTGAGGATTGCATGTGTTGTGGCCAGGGCTGATCCATGTGCTGTTCTGAACTTGTCATGTAATTCTGATAAAACCTTATTTGCTTCTGGCTTTTCTAAGCATCTCAGGTATATTCCCTCATAATTCTTCTTGAACAAGGTTCCTCCCTTCATCATATATTTTTGTGACCTTACTTTCAAGGCTTTTCTCTGTGAAGCTTGCATTCTTGAAGGACACCTTCTAGTGATCAGGATGTGCCTGATATCTGAATACCACTCTTTACTATCCTTAGCATTGATAACATATTGCTGACTTGTGATGTTTGGATCAATTTCAGATATCATTTGACTTAGAGCCTGTCCTCTTACCAATTTCATTGGTGTAATTTCCATGTCATATTCTTGTAATACAGTAATCTACTTGGCTCTTTTCTCACCGGGTTCACTCTGCATTAGCAGCATCTTCACTACTGCATCAGGCACTACTGCAATCACTTTGCTTCTTAGTATATAATGCCTAAATTTCTTTACTACCCTAACCAATGCAAGTGCTTGTCTTTCAACATCCACATATCTCAATTCGGCATCCTTGAAGGGACAGCTCATGAAAGCAATTGGTTTTTCTTCTTTCTCTTCATTCCTCTGAGTAAGCACTGCTACAGAGGTATGTTTTGAGGCAAATGAATAAATGTAAAAATCTTTTGTGTAGTCTAGACTGATAAGGATAGGAGCATCTGATATGGCTTTCTTTATGTCCTCAAAAGCAGCTCTGGCCTCTGTTGTCCACTCAATCTTGGCATCTTTCTTCAACATAGCATTTAGTGGTCTGACTATCTCTGTAAAACCAGTGATGAATTTTCTTACAAAGTTAATCTTACCAAAGTAAGACTTAAGTTCTTTCTTGCTTCCAGGGAGTTGTATTTTCATAATGGACTCCACCCTGTCAGGATCAATGATAATCCCATCTTCTGTGATTAGGTGGCCTAGTAACTTTCCTATTGTTACCCCAAATATGCATTTCTTGGGGTTCAGTGATATTCCATACTCTTCACATTTTTTCAATACATTTCTGAGATCAGCTACATGGTTGCTCCTTTCTTTAGAGAATACTGTCAAGTCATCCATGTATATGACTATGTATTTTCCTATTAAGCCTCTAAAGGCTATGTCCATTGCTCGCTGGAAGGTAGCTCCAACATTTATCAGCCCAAATGGCATACGTCTATATGCAAATATCTCCCACTTGGTGGTGAAGGCAGTCTTTAGTCTGTCAATCTTATCAACCATCACTTGGTTATATCCTGAGAAACCATCCAGAAAGGACATCATTTTGGCTCCATTTACAATATGCAGAACTTCATCTAATGATGGTAAGGGATAATTGTCCTTTTTTGATGCTCTGTTCAAGTTCCTGAAATCTACGCATAACCTGATGTCCCCATTCTTCTTTCTGACTAGGACTAGATTAGCCACCCAAGTGGAGTGCCTTACAGGAAAGATTATCCTAGCATTTAAAAACTTCTTGACTTCTTAAAAAATTATTGGTTCAAGCAAAGCATTGACTGGCCTTTGCTTCTGTCTGAAAGGTTTAGCATCTGGCTCGAGAGGTATAGTGTGAGTTATGACTGATGTGTCATATGTCTTCAGCTCATCATAAGTCCATGCAATTACATGTATGTAATCTTTAAGAGCCTGAGTTATTCCTTCTAACTCTTCTAGTGTGCAAACCTTACCTATCAAGACATTTCTCTTGTCTTCATTTTGCCCAATATTCACTTGTGAATATTGACCTCCATCAGCCTTGGGAAGATCCTTCTGTTTCAGTATATTATCCAAATCAAAGGCTCTTTCTAATTCAATCATACCTTTGGGAATCTTGTTGCTGGGCAACTCTAATATTTCATCTTCTTCCCAGACATGATCTTCCATACTATTCTCATCTATGATCTGAGCATCAAATAAATCCATGTTAGAAATGAAATCAAGGATATGCTGATCATCATCAAAGACCTAGAGGTTGGTCACATTATCAGGTACTGATGGTACAGATACCAGTCCTACTAAAAATCTCTTTAGACCTAATATAGATAGTGGCTCTAGTGTACTGGAAGCCTAGGCAAGTGCATCTGCCCTATGGTTCTGTTCTCTAGGTACGTGGGTAACATTAAAAGCGTCAAAGTCCTCAATCAAGTCCCACACTCTGTGTCTATAATTTGACAATCTCTTATAGTTGCAAGAGTAGATTCATCTTACCTGTCTGACAAATAATTCTGAGTCTCTAAAGACATGCAGAATTTTTACCTTCTTCTTGAGAGCAAACAGTATCCCATGAATCAGAGCCTCATACTCTGTCACATTATTAGTGCAGGGGAACTGTAATCTGTATGCAGCTAAGTAGGACTTTCCTGATGGATCAATGAGATCAATCCCTACTCCAGCTCCTTGTTTGGACTTGGACCCATCAAATCTTAATATCCAGGGTTTATCCTTAGCAGGAGGCTTAGCTGAGCCTTCTCTTTTCTTTGCAGCTCTGGCAGCTGCTCCACCTGATATCCACTTTAGTTAAGGAATTTCAGTATCCTTGGACATCACTTCTCCTTTCTTTTGTGAAGCTAACTCCTTTTCTTTTTCAACAACAGGATGATGATCCTCTAGATCTGGTGCTGTATGTCTTTTTAAAATATGTAAACATAGTGAGCAAGCTGTCTCTGAATGAGGTGCCTCATGCAACCTACACCAACCTTTAATCAAAACCTCTTGGGGAAGTCTGTGCTGCTGTGTCATCTTCTGTATCTCTTTTGCTAAAAATTCTTTGAACTTAGTCAGGTCACTACCTCTGTCTTCATCAGACAATTCATAGTCTGGCTCCATAAAACAATCACTCCCAGGGGTGATCTTTTCTTTCTTCTCAACATTTATCTAGTCATACACCAGAATTTCTTCTGTTCTCTGTATATGATCTTCATCATGATTCGTCACCTTTTCTGTGGTTCCTATAGAAGACAAACAAGAATCAGTATCATCGTCATCACCAGATGTAGAACCTACCTTGAAGTATGATGATGATGCCTCACTGCATGTCTGCTCTAGCATCATCATATCTATGCATGCTTCGCAGGTCTTTTCTGAATGTGACTCATTATGTAATCTGCACCAACCATCAAGTAAAACATCATTAGCTGGTATATTCAATATCCTACATCGTTCCACCTGTCTGGACAAATGCTTCTCAAAATTTTTGAAGTGATCTACATCGTTCTCATTTTCAAGATTATTGTCAGATTCTACAATTACTTCATCATCTAGAGGATCATCATCATGATGATGATGAATGTCAAGCATCAAGATCTCTTCTATTTTGACAGTCTGTGGCCTGATGGAGTAAACTCCAAGCTCTATGTCTACATACATGATCTCATTTGTTCTGTTGTATTTAGTGATCATATGCTTCATTCTAGGCTCAGCATCAATCCTGATCTGGTTTGGTATACCTTTCCATGGTAACCACATGTGATTGAAATCTATGGATATATATTCGTTAAGCATTTTGGACCAGTCTCGGCTAAGCAACATCCCATAAGTATCAGGTATGTCTACTACCTGAATGTCAATGTAATACTGGATCCTAGGATCAGATGCTAATTGCATGTGGATATGAGTCAATTCTCCTATTACGCTCACTTCTGTCTTATCTAGCTGTCACCTTCTTTAGGGATTTAGTAGGATGTAGTCCTAAAGCATTGCATATAGACAAGGGCATCACATTTGTGGAGGCCCCTGAGTCCACCAAATAGTTGTGCAGGTTCTTACTGAACATTCTTATGGTGAGGTGGAATGGAGGTGACTCAGTTTTGTCTCTATACAAGGTCATGTGGGAGGTTTCTACAGCTTGGACGGTAGCTGACACTTTAGGTTTGGTAGTATTATCTCTGGCAACATGATCTTTGCCACCTGGCTGACCTGAAAGATGGCTATCCTCTTTAGAAGCAGGATCATCTAGTGATTTCATAAATGCCTTTTTGATGGTAGGAGTTTTCAGCAACTCTGATAAAGACAGGCTGATCTTTATCTTTTTCATCTCATCTGCTAAGTATGTAACAAGTTTATCAGACTCATGAGGCAAGCTAACGGTCTTTGATGTTGCATTCTGAGGTGACAGATATTGGGCATTCACCTTGGGAAATCCTGGATTATTGCTAGCTTTGGGATCTGGAGGTGTATTGAAATTATTTGGAGCTAGAGAAGATGTCAATAGACCAGTAGGTCTGTTGGCATTGTTTCTTAAGTTATAATTATGCTTACCAGGATATTGCTGCTGGTATGCATGCACCTCCTTAGGTTCACTTGCAGGCTCATTTTCATCCTCAAAAGGAAAAACATAATTTGTTTCAAAGGCTAAGGCAGATTCTTCACATGCCTGGTTATAACTCTGATGAGGTTGATTTGTATAAGTTTTCAGCACAAAGGTTGAATCGTATCCACAAGGAACAAGTTCATTTCCCTCTACCTGAGGTGGATTTCTAGAAGTGTTAGACACTTCAGTCTAAAAGATGCTAGCAGCAATTCTAAATTGTGGACAGTCTAGTTCTGCATGTGCATTTGTATTGTGGATCCTACACCAATTAGTGAGGGCTGCTTCAGCAAGATTAACTCTAGTAGTCTGTTTGGTTTCACCAGGTGATTGATTGTCTAAGGGTGATGGTAATGAACCATTATTTGGTCTAGAGTTCCATACTCTAGGTTGTCTTTGAGGATTATTGTTATTTCCACCGTTATTGTTGAAATTATTGTTGTTATATCCTCTATCAGGATAATTTGGCCTGTCATTGGCATAATTCCTATTCTGATTGGACTGGGAATAGAAGTTCTGATTTCTCAAATGAGTCACTTCTGTAGTAAGTTTTCTTAGCTAAGCAAAGATTTCCTTGATTTCTTCTTTCTCTTCCTGAGCCTTAGCCACTACATTTTCAGTCTGAGGCTTGAAGAATGAAGATCCAGTGTTATTGTTATTTGGATCTATACCTTGAGGTGCCTGAGTTTGTACAGGATACTGTGGCAGTTGGCCATTCCCATTAGGAGGAGGCATAATACTTAGTGGAGGAACTTGCAATGGTGCAGGCATGACTGCTAGAGGTATCATTGCTCCATTAGGATATTGTGCAGGATATGATGCAGGATATTGTGGATACATGCTAGGCAGTGTGGGAAAAGCAATATTTGGAGTAGGAGCTAGTATCAGCTGCTGATTGACCTTTATAGCTTCCTGAAAAGCTTGTGTCAAAGTTGTTATTGCTGGATGGGCTCTCCTAATGAACATGGAGGTCAAAGGATCCAAAGCTGAATAATAGATACTTCTGGCAGCTTCATCTGCTACTACATAAGGAGCCACTAGCTTAGACAGCATCTTTTGGAATCTGGCATTAAAATTAGCAATAGGCTCATTCTCGAATCTTTTGATTGTAGCAAACAAGTGGTAATTCATAGATGGATCAATGGGAACCTTGAACCTATCAAGAAAAGCTTTCTCTAAGATGTCCCAGGAACCTACAGAACCCTGACCAAGACTAATGTACCAATTATAAGCCTCCTCCCCTAAGGAAAAAGGAAATAATCTGCACACCACATCTTGATGCTCTATTCTGGCTCTGCAACAAGCTTCCTTAAAAGTTCTGATATGATCTTTAGCATCTTGATAAGGATGATACTTTGGACAAATTTTGTCCAGATTCTTTGGTAACTCATGATATGCAGTGAAGGTTAAAGGTGATTCTGCCATGAAGAAAGACATTGCAACCGGAGGAGGTTGAGTTTGAGGTATAACCGGCTGAGGTTGGACTAAAGGTGTACCCTGAGGAGATCCTGTAGGTATATTAAGACCAATTGGAGTTACAGGAGGATGTCCTGGTGGTGTTCCTGATGCACTGGAATCAGGAGTGTGATGAATATCAATAGTCCTAGGTCTGAAGCCTCTAACAGGTAGTTCCTCAAAAGGTCCGGTGGATCTTGACCTAGTATTTATCCTGTGAGCCAAGATTTCTCAAATTTGGTGGGAAATTAGCAGGATGATCATAAATATTGGCTGAATTTCACTAGCTGAGGTGATATTTATGATCGGATGACTAATCTGACTGGATATTTGTGAAATATTTGTAAAGATAGTGCAAATATGGGGTGATATTTGGGGTATGATGACTCTCACCATGAAATATCATGTTTCTAAGGCAAAACTCTTCAAAGTTTGAACAAATTTACTTAACATTGGCTGATATTTGTGAATTCATGATGATCTACTGTAAAGCTTGCAATATTTATGTTTAATCTAGAAATCTTTACACAGAATGAGAATCTACAAGCTTGCTATAGCAAATATTTAGGCAATATTTGGAATTCACAGATGCATTTGGGGTTACCTTACTCTCTGCATCATCAAACCTAAAAATAATGATGATGAGCATCTTTTCTTTCAGATAGGGCCCTCCTTCTAGCACCAATTTATGTTGCTCATGATGTTAGTCACAAACAAGCATAGAATAAAAGTACACATTAACCTTTATTCATCTTGAAAGATACGATGAATTCAGAGAATTCATGATCCCAAGTCTCCGCTGATTAGGTCTTAATCGTCTGACGTTACTCAGAGGTTGATGTGCATTGCTGTCTCTATTTTGGGGCCTTACATTGAGTTCATCATCATGACATTATTCCTGCAAAGATTCTTTACAGAGAAGTCATTTTATGCAGTTTGTTTGATCAATTGATATAGAGATATTTAAATCTTTGCATGATATTTTCAATTATGCATGCTTTAGCTTCAAATATGCTAAATATTTGCAATTATCTACGTGATGTCCACATATTTGTACTATTTGCTTGAGATTATCAATTATTTGTAATTATGATAGTGAAATGCTCTGAAATTTAAAAGAAATTGAAAGAGATGCTTCAAATTAATGTTGAAACTTCAACTATTGAACCACATGTACATTAGATACAGTCATGAAGAGAAGAAAACCAAACCATATGTTCACCAAGACATTCCACAGCTAGATACAGCTGATGCTAACTTCAAAGGAATTATATGAAAACAACATATACAAGTAGACATGCACTCCAAGGGATGCAGCAAATCACCGCATATATCTAGAATTCACACACTGATTACTCAAGATTTACTATGAATTGTAATCAAAAATAGTCTTCTCATTCATTAAGTATGCAAGGATATATATGTATACAAAAAGCTTTGAAATGAGCCCTGAATATTTCAGCAGACAGATTTCAATTAAGTTTTGAATGAATGAAATGAGGCATTCCAGCACCTTTTATAGAACAAGGTGAGGAATCTGTTACAAAACATCTATGATCTTGATTTATCTATGAATATCTACGGTCAGTATTAACTTTGACTCTGTCAACTACATCAAAATGGTATAAGTTGCCAGCTGGTAACTATCTGAATACTTATTTTCACTAAGTATAAGATGCTGATATTTGCTTTATGATGCATCTTCATCTCCACTAGGAGTATCATGATCATCGCTCGCCGTATCTCCATCATCATGATAATTGTGACCTTGCACGTGAGCCTGCATGATGGTCCTGACATTTTCATATAATTGTACCACTATGTCAATTTCCCCACCATCCTGAGTTTTTGCCTTGATGATGGCATGCTTATGCACCTGGTATTTACCTCTGATATTTTCCAACTTGTTTTTTCTGTTATTCAGTGTCTCATTGTAGTTTTCCACTTTAACCTTGATTCTCATCATTTTATCTATGACTTACTCTGTCAAATGAACAAGTGGATCATCAACTACTGATTGGAAGTTGCCATGTAGAGCTTTGATTGCAAACTCTTCATCCTGATTTTCAACCTTTCCTTCCACTTTTCCTTCCAATGTTTCCAAAATTTCTGCCTCAAAAGACATCATATCATGTAGTTTCATGCTGATATCTCTCAATTTATTATTGCATCTTTTAAGTACACCACATTCAAATTGGATATCCTGGTACCATATGTCTATCAATGATGCAGTGTTATTATCCAGCACCTCTTTGCTGATGAGCAATTGAGGATTAATCCTCCTCATCTCTCCCAGGACATCCAATATCTTCTCTAATTGGAAAGACCTTTTACCTGTCTCCATTTGTAATTTGTCTACCTTCTTCCTAGAGATACTGAGAGAATTCCATCTCTTTAAAGAGGTCTTTATTACTTCTTCTGCTACATCTAATGTGGATAGCATCCATTTCCTTAATACAGATGACTCATGTTTCATGAGATCTAATTTATTTACCTCCTCCTGGGAAATGGCAGTCAATGGGACTGCATGTTCAATTGAAGTATCTTCAGTATTAGTTAACCTTCCTATATAGGCATGCAACTGAGCAATGTGCTCTTTGTGTTGCTTGTTTTTCTCCTTTTCCCTTTTCACCTTCTGAATCAAAGAATCTATAATGTCTTTCCCCTCTTGACCCTCTTGGTCTTCATTAGCAAACTCTAAGTCCACTATGCTGATCTGAAATTCATCTAAGGTAATTTGACCTTTCTCTTTCTCTATGGTAGGGATTGCTATCTATGTTGTTCTCCTACCAGTTGTTGGATCTCTCTTAATGGTCGAAGTCATTCTGGCCTTCCTCTTTGGTTTTACTAGATTTTCTGAAAACAAGGTCGATACATCAAATTCTTGAATTTCAAAATCTACCTCTGTGTTGACTTCCTTTTCCAACCATCGAGGTACCTGATCATGTTTTTCCACATCATCATGATGTTCACCTTGATCTCCTATATCTGTCAGCATATGTGATGGAGAAGGTGATTTCTTTGTTTCTTCTTCATGATGCTCATACTAGGGGTGATCCTGTGGTATATCCTCCTGCTAAGGAATTTCTTTTTCCGGGGGAGCATCATCCTGAGGTGGAGGATCTTGTGGTGTGTCTACATGATGATCCTGATGATCATGATCCTTCTCCTTTATTACTTCATGCACTTTTGACTTTTCCTCCTGTTGAGGCATATTTGTAATAGTGGATATTGTGGAATCCTCTTTAGGTGCTTCTATTTTATTTAAAACTACTATCTGTTCTGCACCTGCACTACTTACTTCTTGAACCTTAGAAGTATGATCTTCTAATGCATCTTTCTCATCAGTTCTCTTTTCTTGAACCTCTACTATAGTAGGCTCAACTAATGTATCCTCTTGGTGTTGTTGGCTTATTTCTGAAGCATGGCTCTCTAGTTCTACCATCTTCACTTCTTCTATATGTTCTTCTTTATCAGGTGTACCTGTTGGATGTTCAGGACTTACATCCTGTCTGTATGTCAAATCCACTACTGCAGGACTTGTCACCTGTGCAACTAATGTGTCCAACCCTATTTCTTGAGCTATTTTCTCCAGACTCTTTTCCTTTTTAGGTTCTACTTGCTTCAACTCCTCCAATATTGTTTGACCTGATTGAGTCTTATGAGGAGTCATGTGCGTACCTACAGCAATGGTCTCCATCCTCTGTGAAGCTACTTCCTTCACTACCTCATCATTAGATAAATTAATTGTTTCATCCAGTGAGATATGACCTCCTTCGGATATCTTGGAGGTTTCTTTCATCTGCTCTTCTGCTTGTTCAACCTTGAACTTCACAATGGTAGGAAGTGGAACATTGTGTTGAAATTCCTTATGGAAAACTTCACTACCTACCCCTTTTAGCATTATAGGGGATTGCTTTATTTCACCTCTCATGGAGGTTCTTGGTTTCTTAGGTGTGGTAGCTACCACCACCTGTGGGGCTTTTCTCTTCCTTTTGAATAACAAAGGGGGCTCCACTTCCTTAGTATCTTCCTCCATAAGGATATCGTCTTCTATTTGGTTTTGTGAGGATTGACCCTCTTCTTGGGTTTTAGTAACTACTGCTTCCACCATATGATCTTTCTTAGACTTTTGTTTACTTGCCCATGGAGGTGATGCTGATCCTGATCCTGATGCCATTGCATCTTCCTCTGGAAACACTGCCCTTTCAATAATTACTCCCTTGGGTTCATTATCAATTTTCTTATCCCTAGGGGGTCTTTTGCTTTGTTTCTGTTGTGGAGGCAGCCTTTCCCCTTTAGATTACCTTTTTTCAGTTATAAAATCATCATACTCTTCATCAGGAATATCTTGTCTTTTCTTTTTACTATCTACAGTAATGGCAACACCTTTCTTCTTCAATGCCCCAATCTGTTCATCAACCCAAGCTTGGGTTAGCTGTAATGTCCTAGCAATGAAAGGATCCAAAGATATATCTTCTTGTATAGTCAGATCAGGTGCAGATATTGTATCATTATATATTTTCTTTTCTTCATATTCATCTGCCATTACTTTGCCATCATCTTTCTTCAACTGTGAAGGAATGGGGATGCAATCAAAGGTTTTGATTTGATTCAATGTCAACCTTTGGTATCTTCTTCTTCTGGCTTCTGCTTCATCTTCACAATCAGCCCAGAAGTCCTCTAGGTGCGCCTGATGAATAGGTTTCCCTATTATTTTCTGTATCCTCCCATAAGGATCATATGGTCTTACCAGTGGGAATGGCTGCAATTGCATTTTACTTAAACTAACCATGACTTTTTTGATCTTTTCTAAATCTGGGCACATATACTAGCCAATGGTTACTGGAAACAACATTGGTGGTATTTCTGAGCATCCTTGTATGTCTTTAGCATTATGAAGCTCTGCCTGATAAATTCCATTAATACCACTGCATCAGTGGGGTATCTTGGCAACATGAGGGGTTGTCCTTCAAAGCCCTCAATCCTCATGTAAGAAAATGTTGCAAACTGGATGTACCAGGCTCCATGCCTGTAGATTATTTCTTGTGCCTCCATGCTCAATCTTTTTGTCCTGTCCTCCTCCATGGTTCTCACCAAATGCATAGAGAATGCATCATTTACCAATTTGTAATCATGGAGGTAATTAGCTCTCTATAGCTGGGGATGATGATCCCAAATATGAGCATCATTGGTGGTTCCACCAATCTTTCCAACTGTTGTAAATGCATCAAATGTGCCTTTGTACGCACAGGAGTAGACAATGTATGATGTCATATAAAAGGAACAATTTGAACCTCCCAGGTTCATCAGCTCCTCATGTAGAGCATCACTTATCAATTGGCCCCATAGTGGCTTAATGTTTGCATATATGCACATCATGATGACACCGTACATCCAATCTTTAAAACTACTAGCATCAGGCTAGCTTATCACCCTGCTAAGCAATGCAATCATATACTGATACTCTTCGTCAAAATCATACTTATACAAGTGCACAGGAAGTTTGGCCGTTGCAGGATATTTGCTATTCTTAGCTCTCCACTGATACATGTTCTTCCTTGCCTTCTTATTGTTTTCATATTCAACCTCAGATTTCCTCAAATCCACGCTGTTAACCTTTCTGCCCAATGCCAGTCCAAATGTCTTGGAAAGACCCTTGATGGACAGGTCTGCGTATACTCTCCCATGCTTTACCACCTGTCTTGTTTTTGGATTATAATTTCATGTACATTCAATAACTAGCTCTGGAGACTCCATGGAGTACGGAAAACCAGCCGCATTCCACATTCCTGATATGAACACCGCATCCAGCAAGGTGCTTCTATTCTTTTCATCATTCATTTTGGTGGACCAGGCCTCCAAGTCGGTACTTCCTTGATGTGTATCTGTTATGGTACGATATTTGAACAGGATTCCTTTAAGAGATGCGAACATGGGCTTGTTGAACTCAGCTTCACACTTAGCTAACCTCTTGTCAGCCATGGATATCTGCAATTAACAAGGATTTGTCTTACAATGGGTATTTACAAATATGCACATGACAATTTATCTTTACTAACATCATGCATACTATACACATTCAACATTTACTTATCATGAGATGCATAAACTACTACTTCATACTTGATTATGCAGAAGCAACAGGATGAGGGTTTCAATTACTTACAACCAAGAGGAATAACTTGGCCTTTCATTAAGGTGGAAAGGTAACCCCTTTAGAACGTGGTAGGGTCCACGTCTTATCTTTAGTCACGCGGAGATAAGATTCCACGATAAGTGACATGCCCACTTATTAGCCTAGGACCCAGTACTATTCGAATCATCATCATCTTGACGTCCCCATGCACATATGCCACAAAAAGCTTTGCCGGGATGATGACATGCCTGTCTTGGAGGTGGTGGAGGGACCCTTGGGTCGTCCTCTGAATGGTCTTCACAGTTGTAACAGGTTTGAGTTGAAGCATGCGGGATACATCCTGTCATCAACTGAGGTGTTCCTTCTTTCCATATGATACTCATTACTTTGAGCTTGTAGGGACCGTAGATGCCATGAGTCATTGAAAGAGGTGTGGCCTCATTCATTCTGTAGGTCTTGACATGTATCCAAATTGGAACTTGGTGAGCATAAAAATATCTTATTCTATTTTTTAGGGTCCAATGCTCAAAGACCGACTCTGGGCCACATGGTCCATAATGTTGAGCCATATACCTATTGAGAACATTATCTTCTGCTGAATTAAAGGTAAGGCGGAAAATACAACCTGTGTAAGCTGTTGTATTTCCAAAATTTAGATTTTCTGCTGGGGGGTAAGGCCCTGCCAACATATCTCTGATGAGATCTTTTCCTTCTTCGAAATTCAGCCACTCCTCAGGTTTCCCGATTGATGGATTATTGAATTGAAGTGGTAAGCTAAAATCCCCGCACCAGTTATTAAGAACATGACCAATGTCTGGATCTACTGGTTCTGCTTCCACACTGAAATGGAAGAAAGGGGTTTCTAACCACAAACCTGGGGAGGTTAGAAGCATCTTGGCCTTCAACATCTTAAAACGATCATATAGAAAATCGTTCACCATTCTGAAATTGTGTAATTCCCTTCTGGGGAAGGGATTGGTGCTCCACTCAGTTCTACTGAGCTCATGCCATCGATGTTCACGAATTCTTATTTGAAGAACCCGGAACCTTCCTTTTACCTGTCTGACCTTCTTTATTTCTTCAGTCTGCTCTGGTTCTGGTTCTTGGTGTCCTTCTCGTGACACGAAGTCAGCAACAATATTTTCAGCTCCTGGAATGTGAAGACAATCAAATTCATAAGTACATAAGAGCTGTGCCCACCTGAGTAACCTTCCTCTAACTACCTTATTACGTGACTCCTTCTTGAAGAAACCACGAAGGTTCTGCAAGTCACTTTTTAATAAAAACCTCTTGTCAGCAATAAACATTTGAAATGCCTGGAAAGTGTTCACTACTGCAAGTATTTCCTTGTGTGTACTATGGTAGTCCTTTTCTGATCCTCTAAAGCTACCTGATACAGTTCTAACAATTTTCCCTTTATCTTTTGGGTTATACTGCTTTGTAGCTTGTTCTCTAAGAACTCCAGCCCATGCAAGTTCACTGGCATCAGTTTCAACTATCTTATAACCAGGGCCTGGAAGCTTTAACTGAGGAAGTTTAGCACATTTGTCCTTAATGTTTTGGATAAGTCTATCATGATAAGGACTCCATGGAGGTGGTTTCTTACCTAAAAGCTTATTAAGCTCAAGGCGATCCTCTGCTAACTTATAATAAAAACCAGAGATATAATTGACTAACCCTAGAAAACGCTGCAATTCCTTTACAGTTGTTACAGGCAAATTGCGAATGCGAGCCAAAATATGTTCCTGAACCTCCATCTCCCCCCCGGGAAGAAGCTTGATCCCGATAAAAACAAGTTCTGGAACAGCAATAACAGACTTACTGGGATTGACAGCAAGGCCATTATGTTGACAAACTGAGAGGAAAACTTTGAGGTGATCAAGATGAGAATCCATAGTTTGGCTAAAAACAAGAATATCATCTATATAAGGCTGGATAAACTTGGCATGAGGCCGAAAGATGATATCCATTTTCTGCTGAAAAATTGAGGGTGCTGTCTTGATACCAAAGGGAAGGACAGTCCATTCGTATAAGCCTTGGGGTACAGAAAAGGCTGTCTTATAATAATCAGTGGTTTTCAAGGCTATTTGCCAGTATCCCTTGGTTAAATCAAATTTTGAATATACATGGCTACCCTGAATTACCTGCCAAATATGATCTTTACTAGGGATAGGATGCTTATGATCTATCAGACAATCATTAAGTGGTTTATAATTTACCACTAATCTTTTTTCAGGTAACTCTCTTCCTTGTTCATCTACCTTTGGGACGTACATTGCATGACAGGAAAACGGAGAGTCTGAGACCTGAATTAATCCTAAGGCTTCTAGTTCCTTAACCTCTTTAGCACAAATTTCTACTTCAGTGGAACTCATTAAAAAATAATTTGCTTTGCCTCGGGGAAGAATTTCCTTACCGTCCACATCACGTTTCAATGGCAGATTACAAACTAGAGATCTTTGAAACTTCTTGAGATCTTTGGTCATGACGGTGGTGGCAAAGAGTTCCTTAATCTACTGGATCTCAGCTGTGCGTTCCTGGAACTGCTTGTGAAGCCAAACCTGGTTGACAGGTTTCTTTCTCTTTTCCTCCGGCTCAATTCTTGAAAAGGAGGTGGGATGATGGATCCTGGGTAACTGATACAAGCCTTTGAATGTCAAGAAATCTTGATCTACAATGAAAGGCTGCCATTCACTAAGAGTATTGCTTCCTATCACACCATCATAATCTTCAACCTCATAATGAACAAACAATGTCTGCTGAGGTTTTTCTTCAAATCCTAATTGAATAGGAGCAACACAGAATAATCTACTGAAAGATTTTTCATTATTTCCGAAGGTAATATCTATTTTACCTTCTCTCCATGCATCATTAACCTCTTTAGCACAAATTTCTACTTCAGTGGAACTCATTAAAAAATAATTTGCTTTGCCTCGGGGAAGAATTTCCTTACCGTCCACATCACGTTTCAATGGCAGATTACAAACTAGAGATCTTTGAAACTTCTTGAGATCTTTGGTCATGACGGTGGTGGCAAAGAGTTCCTTAATCTGCTGGATCTCAGCTGTGCGTTCCTGGAACTGCTTGTGAAGCCAAACCTGGTTGACAGGTTTCTTTCTCTTTTCCTCCGGCTCAATTCTTGAAAAGGAGGTGGGATGATGGATCCTGGGTAACTGATACAAGCCTTTGAATGTCAAGAAATCTTGATCTACAATGAAAGGCTGCCATTCACTAAGAGTATTGCTTCCTATCACACCATCATAATCTTCAACCTCATAATGAACAAACAATGTCTGCTGAGGTTTTTCTTCAAATCCTAATTGAATAGGAGCAACACAGAATAATCTACTGAAAGATTTTTCATTATTTCCGAAGGTAATATCTGTTTTACCTTCTCTCCATGCATCCTCTGGGAATGCATTCTTCCTAGCAATATTAAGATCCGCACCAGTATCTATTAAGAAAGATAAAGGATAGGCCTGGATACCTGGAAACTTGATAAGTAGGATGGCGCCAGGACAATGAGTTGTAGCTTTAGAGCTACGAAGGTATGCCTTATCTTCCTGCATTCCGCCATACTTTCCTTTACTACTTTGGCCTTTGTAAACTGGTGGATCATCTTGGACTGGGATGACTTCCCTGATGGGACTTCCTTCAAACGCTTCAGATCCAAGATATCGCATGGGATCTTCTTCATGCTCTTGCTTTATTTGAAGAGGAGTCTGGACTTCTCGAACCTGGAACCCTTTCTCAGAACACATCAGAACTCCTTCTGAGATGGTAGGCTGTTCCTGGGGCAACGGAGCTGCAGATATTTGATTATACTTATTGATGTATAACTGTAATTCCCGCTGAGACTCTTCTTCGTTCCTTTCTTCAAGATCCTCGGTCATGAGGATTTCTACTTCTTCTTGTGCTTGTCGGAGCACTTTGTCAAGAAATTCGAGACGGTGGCGTCTCCATAATCTTCGAGCCATACTCCCTGGACTGGGAGCCTCCAGAATTCCTTTCTGCTCTATTGGAGTCGTTGCAGTGATAACTAACTCCGTTGGACCAGCTTCTCTGAGTAAAGCCACTGAGCTTCTTGGCTTATTGTACCATGGTGATGGTTGATAACCATGGCTTTGTGGAGCAGGAGACCGGGGAGGTCTGATTGGAATAAAGCCTCTGCCTCTGACTTGATATGGTCGAGCCGACTGATGGTAGTAATGATCTTCTTCCTCTTCTTCTTCCAAGGAGATCTCTGAAGTTGTCGGCCGCTGGGACTTGAAAACTGGTTCTTTGGGCTTCATCAGATTATATTTCTTGGCCTTGAGATCGGTGAGTCGAGCTTTTAATTTCTTCCAAGTCTCTGGACCCATGTCCATGACTTTCAGTCTCTGCTTGATATTCAAGATCTCACCAATCACTTGATCGAGTTCCGAGACGGAACCCTTCATCATTCTGAAAGAACCTTTCATCTTTCTATAATAGAAAGATACTTCTGAGTCGTCTGAATCTTCTGGATCGGAAGGCTCTTCTGAGGAATTATCTGATTCAACTTCAGGTTGAGATTTCATCAACTTTACTTTAGCCTGATCTTCTCGAGAGGAGAAGTATTCTTCTTCTGATTCTGAATCTTCAGGACTTGAAATTACAATGTCTTCAGAATCAGATGGATAGTCATATATATAATCATATTCATCTGCTGTGACGCCGACACTTTTAGCTGCCCGAACCTTAGCTTTACCTTTTTTCTTATCTTTCTTCGGACACTTGTTAGCTAGGTGGTCACCTTTACAGATGTAACACACTGGCTTCCGTCGGTAACTATCTTTCCTTCTTTTGTCCTTCTTACGGAAGTATCCCTTTTTTCTTGGCTTTCGGTGATCCTTATCTTTTCTTTTGTCAGTTTTCTTTTTATATTTCTTTCGGTATGGTTTGCAATCAACACAGTCATCATTACCCTTTTCCAGCTGGTAACATACGGCTGCAGATAAGATCGGCTGGATCTTCTTTTTCTCCTTCCGATCCTTTACCTCATTGCATATGTCAGTGTTGATCTGTTCAAGAAACTGTACAATCTGCGGAAAGGTTAGCTCTTTCATATCTGATTTATCATGGAGCAGATTCTCTAAAACCTTTCGGTGATAATAAGGGCCGATGGGACCACTAAAACTTTTAAGGAAAGTAGTGTACATGAATTCATGATCTTGTTCCTTGCCTGAGAAGTAAAAGTTCTCGTATTGTTTCTTACAATACTCTCTGAAATTTCTCAGATCTTTACATTTACCTTTCATGAATTTCTGGTAAGAAAGCTGTTCCATTACATCATGCTTTCCTACAAACATTCTTGCTAATTGAGCACAGACTTGGTCTGATTATACCAGTGGTTTCTTGAAAATACCCTTGATTCTAGTGATAATTTGGCACTTCTTTCTGCCTGTAAGCTCTGTTCGTCCAAGTGTCACTTTGTACGAGGGTTTGGAAAACTAGCGCTCTATAAAAATGATTTTATCACAAGGTAAGTGTGAAAATGACAATTGAATTTACCTTTTAACCTTTGCAATTAGGGCAAAATTAGGGCAAACCCTGACATATTAGATTTTGATCATTGATTTTATTACGAAAACTGAGGATTCCGCCAGGTGTGTCATCAGGATTCGTGGTCAGCAGGAACTACCTACCACCTCTGCGTGCATTAAATGTCAATGGCGACAATGAGAGCTGGGGGACATCCAGATGATAGGATATATTCGACTACATGATATCATTCAGAATATTGGGGTGATATCCAAATATCATCTCGAGTGCAATGTGATGATCTTCATCGAGAGAAAAAAAACTATCTTGACAAGATCGAGTGATGAATGCACTATTAGGTCGTTTTTAATACATCAGGAGGATATTTCAATATATCAGGTGATATTACAAAAATGATGATGACCGGATAAACTATAGCCTCTCTCTCAGAATATCGAGATGATGTCATCTAGATACTGGCTCACTATATCACTATGGCATCATGACATCACCGTCATGTTATGTGAGCAGGATCATGTTTAGGAAATATGCTCCCGAGAGGTTAAAATGATGATTACATCATCGTCATGTTTGTTCGTTATTTACCGGACTTGAATGACATCATTAGGATAATGGCTTAGGGGGATATTTCACAGTAGGAGGATATTAAGAAATATTGGGTTACATTGAGAAATATGACCCTCACGAAATACATAAGGTTGTTGATAGGTAAAGGTCACTATCACCTAAAATTGACGTCCGGACATTTGTACCGCATGATTTATCAGGTGATAAATTAGATCGGGATGACCTTCTGTAATATGACTGATGTTGAGAAATATGATCCTCCACTAGGAATATCAAGTTTGACCAGGATTTTGACCATTCATAACTTTCACATCCTAACAAATACCAGGGTGATGCAAAAGGCAAACCTACATGAAATTTGATGCTCTTTCTAAATATGAGGTCACTGGAATGAAATATGAATTTTGACAAACTGACCTCATGACGATGACTTAGCCAGCCTCTCCCTACATGATGATCTACATGACTTACTTTTACCAGACCGCCAGGGAGCAGAAAACACAAGCCAAGCCAAAAAGTTGGGTCCCTGTTTTGCCAAGTCAAAATGGGGTGTGTTGTGTAACCACACAACACAACAACAATAGGTTCCCTCCTAGGATTTACATGAAGAGAAAGGTCCCCTAACCTGAAATTGAGTGACTAACTCAACCCTTAAGCATGTCTTTGGCAATCGTTGTGGTGAAGCCTAGTCGGCGGTGTGTGCCTGTAATGTGCCTGAGATGGTGATGAGCCTAGAAATAGGAACACTCCATCACTTGTCTATCGTGTTTTCTCCATGTCTTCAAAGTGTGTGTGTGTTTGGCATGCTTTCTTTGTTTGGTGTGTTTGTTGCCCCATATGTAGTCTAAAGACCAGCATGATGAGTGCTTCCTACATTTTGGGAGGTTTTGCATGTCTAGCATCTGTGTTGCCCTATATATGTAGTTTAAATACCAGCGCGATGAGTGCTTCCTGCATTATGGGAAGTCTATTTACTTTCCTGTACTTGCATTTGCATTTCATATATATGAGAAAAAGAAATAGAAAAGAAATCATTCTTGTCTTCTATGCATTAATTGTCTTATATGCATTTAGTGTATTCACCATGTTCTACATGACTGTAACTATCTTCTCCGTGTTTTCCATGCATGTTACTGTCTTCTCTGTGATTGGCATGTCTTCTCCATGCTTGGCGTGTGTTGTGTTTATTGACCATACTTTAATGCATGTATTGGCCTCATGTTTATACATACATTAAAGTGGGGGCTAAATGTAAAATCAGAAAATGTCCCCTTGGGGGCTTTTCCCTCATAAGGTTTAGCTCCCAGGTCTTTTATCTACATTTAGGACATCTTGCATCATATTTTGACATCCTAATGAAATGATCCCTAAGTTTCATGACAAATGGGACCTAGGGGGATCCCTTGAACTTAACCTTGACCAAAATAGGGGGGAGGACTTGGGCGCCTACACCCTAGTCCTTCCCTATTTTGGGTTAGTTCCAAATTTTTAGTGTTGACTTGTGACTGTTATTTAGGTCATATGCCGACATGACAAGTTTGTATTATGAAATTCTTGGTGGGAGTGTTTGTAGTTGCATATAAAATCATGTTTAGGTATTCATTTGAAACTAGAGAATTACAAGATATTAATTTGCATGAGCATGGGAATTCTAGAAGTGATTCAAGGCTTTCATTGTGTTGCAAGAGCAAATTTGTGTTGTCTATGTGTTTGTATTTACAGATTTGAGCAATCATCTCCTCATGGCATGAAGAGCTTCCTTCTCCCATGAGATCTTCACTACAAGTTGACATCATTTGTGTTTTTGAGAATTTATCATTTGGTTTTTTGCCTTTGCCTCCCAAGGGCATGCACTCTCTATCTGACAATGATGTTCGAAAGACTTGAATGTCTCTCCAGGGCTTGACTAAGGCAAGCCTCTAAACACCACAACCCCCTCCCAAAGTTTTCATGATTGTAGGTTACAAGTCAAAGATACAGGAAAAGTGAAGCTGCAGGAGGGTATCTCAGAGTGTCAGATTTGCAAATCAGAGCTAAAAATAGCATCCTAGACTAGGGCGCCCACTCAATAGTCCTCAAAGTTCCATGATGGGAAAACCTTTGGTGCAACAGGAACATGTTGCAAATCTTGTTTGCAAATCCTGATAAAAACCTAGGCCTTGGACTTGGGCACCCACTCATTAGTCCCTGACTATTCCACTTCCGAACTCTGAAAATAGGTGCACTTTTATTTGTCATTTTACATCTCTCTATAACAGTATTCTGAATAATTTGTCTGTTTACTATCGTATTTGCATAATTAGGGTTTTGAGGTATAATTGAGCATAATTGAATATAATTGGCAATCAAATCATACAAATCCAATCTTCCATGCATTCCTAAGTGACCAAGTGCCTGATAGTGCATTTTCACTCGACTCAAGGTCCTTGAATGTAATTGGTGAAAGGAGGATACACATAAAACACCCACAAATCAATCAACCCTATCCTTTAAATTTCCCCTTTACACACTCAAAATGTAAGGCATACACTATGAATGAAAATTTGCAATTTAAATCTAATTTAGAACAACAAATGTAATAAGATCTAATGTTTAAGGATGCAAATTCTTTAAACATGGGTTCACCAAAAATGTTTAGTGTGAAAAAGGAGAAGAATGATTAGTATGCTCCACTAGGTCAAACCTCCCTTTTCATACACCAACATTTGGAATATGAATCGATCTCAACCTCTATGGAAGAGTCAAGATACAAGTATCCTATTCCTTTGTTGTTGTATATGAAAAGATGTCTGAAAAAGGTGTTTTTTTTACAAACCCTAACAAGCTATTGTCACACCAAACCATAGTTATAAAACTTACTCGAACAGACTAATTTTGGAAGTAGAAAATGACTGAACGAGTACATAAATGTAGACATGAGGTATCGGAGCCTGTGCACCTAAATTTTAAGTGTTTTGAAGACTTGGGTGCTCACAAATTCATCTTGTGACTTATCCTGTCACAAAACTATCTGCACTAGGTGTTAGAGCCTTTGTAGGAGATTCCAAATCCTAGATTTGGGGGCCTAGAAGACTTGGGCACCCATGAAATCATCTTGTGAGTTCTTTGAAGATTAGTTTGTAACTTTTGTAGCAACTATGACTATAATATATGTAAATCCTCTTCACTCCTTTCTGTCGAATCTTCCTAAATCTAACCTACACAAATAAAAGGAGAAGGAAGGTTGTGGCTATATAGGAGTTTGCCTCAGTCAAACCCCATCTTTGGTATTCCTACCTCAACAATAGCCAATGTCAAAGTATGCAGATGTATGTAATCATAAACCATAAGTGTAAGCATAAAAAAATGCAAGATCCTAAATGACTCAAGCATCAAGGAGTAGATCCACACAATGTTTCACTTAAGGAAATAACAACTTCACCTTAAGGAGATGACATCAATGAAGACTTGTAGAACAAGAAGGTGAGGCAGCCATATCTATAGAGGATTCCAAAACTCAAGTTGGAGACTTCAACCCTTCTCTTGATCATACAAAAGGCTTCACAAACCCTAGGAAAGGCAAGATAGACTAAATATCTTGATTCTGAATCTTCACAACATATCTCCAAGATAGCAAAGATCCAAATCTTCAATGAGCTTCAACACTTTACACATATTCAATAGCACTTGTAGCAGAATTTTGGCATAATAATCTTGCATAAAAATTATGTGTGATAAAATGATTTTGAGTTCTCTTTAAATATCCAACCTTAGAAATGGAATAAATCAAAATAAAAGGCCGACATCACGTGGGAAAGAAGTTTTGAATTCAGAATCACAAAGCACACAGAAAAAGCCAAAAC
Organism: Cunninghamia lanceolata; assembly: GCA_027924645.1. NCBI lineage: Eukaryota > Viridiplantae > Streptophyta > Pinopsida > Cupressales > Cupressaceae > Cunninghamia > Cunninghamia lanceolata. The sequence continues at coordinate 9,912,204 of BSBN01000241.1, read as the reverse complement.
CAAAATTGAATTTGTAATCTCAAGATTTAGGGCAGGACTAGGGCATGGGTGCCCAAGTTTAGTCCCCAAATTTAACCTTAGAATATGCTTAAGGGTATCCTAAATTCTTGGAATCCATAGTTTCTTTTTGGGTTTTGTAGTAATTACTCTAAAATGTGACATTATTTTTATAAGGTACACATCAATTAGGGTTTAGATAGGTCCAAAGATGAAAGGAGTTAAGGGACACTAAAAGGTAGTAGCTAAAACCTAGTGAAATTGTGCTAATCCAAGTAGGAGCAAAATTTACGACATAACAAGAGTGATCTGAGCTTGAAAGCTTATAACTCATGGAGGAATGTCTGTTGGGAGGAGTTAAAATAGATCACATTAGCTAAACTTAGTTGATTGGGAGTGTTAAGTGAGTTAATTATGGCCTCCTCTATGTTTAACTTGAAACTACATGCAAACTGGGCAAAAACAAAGTCTTTTTGGGCTCAAATCAAAGCAGAAACTCATATTGAAAACTAACAAGGGACACCACTAGCTTGCCCCTTTTACCAAGTCAAGTTACCTTGAGCAACCCCTGGGTCACCGAAGATGACCCATGGGTGACCCACAAAGGAGGACACCTAGGTAAGGTTTAACAATTGTGTGTGCCTGATGAAAGGTTAAGAAGGTGATCTAACATCAGAGTTAGGTTATAGGATGCAAAAAGGTAGGTTTGCCCAAGGAGATCCAACCATTAATAGGAGTAACCCAAAAAGGAGAAAAGTTGGGCAAAATTTCACACATGGGTTTGGTTGGTTAGGATGCATAGAGGGTTTCTAGGGTCAGAGACCTTCAGAACGGGGTGTCGAAAGGTGGAATTAGCATGAAAAGGTGAAAACTAAGCATGTAGGCAAGGCTAAGAATGAAACAAAAGAAGAATCAACAAAGGGGAAATGAAGAATGGTTAGAAACTTGAAGAATCAACAGAGGGAAAGCATGACACCACATATCACCAAGAGGAGTACTATTGAGAGGACATTATTATTCATGCTTCAGTGTATGTGATTAGGATTACATATCATCATGGGGCCCTCGTACAAGCCTCTGCATGCTTTTAGTGCTTACATATTTGCCCCCTTAGGGACAGTAGTCTACATGAAAGGTAGGTACCGTTCCCAAAATAGGCCTTACCTGTCATCAATTTGTGGCAATTATACTTGCAAAGATTAGTATTATTTCAACATTTGAGATATTAATGATAAAAAATGAAATTGCAAATGAACAAACATACCATGAGTTGTGTCACAAGTTTGACTTGTCGTTTGCTTCACCAGTGGTGGCCTATAAGGTTGCAAGCACACAAAATAGAACACAAAAACACTACAAAAGCAAGAAATTAATCCTAAATGTATAATTGAAAACTAAACTTCAAGACAAGAAGAGTGAAGGAATTTGTGAAGAGGAGTTGATTGTTGATAGAATCATGCATGTGAGAAATCATCGAAAAGATTTTGTCAAGGTGATGAATCCTTTTTTCTTGAGAATCGGGTATGAACAGTGTGATTTTCTACCTTCAAAGCCTTAGTTTGAATTGTGTTAGTTTTATTGCAAATGATTTCATTTTTGTCCATTTTTTCTATCACATTGTGTTTGTTTTATCGTTTAGAGTGTAAATGTCCTTTCATTTGTCAAAATCAGGTAGAGTTTTTATTATTTTTGTGAATTTTTAGCATGCCAGGCTGTGGGATAGGGTCACCCACATGGGTCACCCCTTTCACTAGGACAAGTTTCCCAAGGCAATCCTAATGTTTCACTAGGGTCACACAGGGAGATCTAATCTAACAACAAGGTCGCCTAGGTAGATTTGGCCTGCTAAAAGTGGCAACCTTGTCTGCTTGATTTTGACTAAAATTTGATGTTCTACAATGATTCTATGACTCCATTTTTCATCAATCTCGACACTAATCTCATTTTTTTTATTGCAAGTTTGTGAAGAATTTGTTATTATTTTATGATTTTCTAAGTTTGATGAGATCTAACATGTGGTTCTTTGTTCTTGGTAGGATGGATGCATTCGATGGAATGTTGGCCATGAGAAGTAATGGATTTTATATTCTTATGGGGTCCTCTCTTCTAAAGATCATGCTATTCTAAGGAGGGTAGGGCTTGACAAAATATGTCATGTTCTAGTTGTCCATGCTTCCTCTTGTATTTACAGTTGTGACATTTTGACTTATTAGGATGCCAATAAGAACACCTTCATATTTCCACAGGTTTTAGGGGAGTGGACTATTACACTTTATAATGTTTACCATATCCTAGGAGTTCTTGTCATGGGACAACCACTGTTTCTTCTTGAGAGTGACTCTCTTGCCGAGAGACAAGCGTGGGATTCTGTTATGGGAGAATCTTATTCAAAGACATGCATAGGAGTCTATAACCACTAAAATCACGTACAACCTCCATGAAGACCCCATGATGATATATAATCCTTGTCACATACATGTAAGAATGAAAATAACACCCTCTTAGTAGCATTTTGCTTGGCAATAAGTAGGTTTTTTGTTTCTTCCTTTGTTTCCCCTTTGTTGTACTAATTTTCCCTCTCTTTAAAACTTTCTAACATTTGTCAACTTTTATTTTGTGTGTTTGTGACTTCATCCCTAAGCCTCTTCTTCATCTATTTGTCATAAATTGATCTTTCCCTATTATTTTTCATCCAAAGCCACCCTAAGGATCCCTCCAAGGGACCTCCTAAGCCATCTCCAACTTTAAGTTTTCAGTTATGTTCAACCAAGACAAATATCCCCCTATTATTTTAGGATCTCCCCTAGGAGATTTGACATTTGCAAGTGTAGATTTGGTTTTTGAGCACCTTTTGACTTGGTTTCAGAGATAGTTTGCATCTCCATCCCCTAACTAACAATCTCCAACCCCACTTATCAACTCAGAACCTCCCCTTTGTGGGTCGCCCATGGGTCGCCCCTAGATGATTTAGACTAGAAAGAGGGATGACCCATGGGTGACCCTACCCTATTTTCCAACCATGGAAAAACTTCATTTTTGACCCATTTTGGACGTGAAAAAGCTCCATTTGGGCCCAATTTTCTTCCTATTTGCATGAATTTTTGGCCTAAACATGGAGTGAACTATTCCAAGCCTTCAAGCATGCTTAATTATCTCCATTTGATCTATACTTGTCACCACTTGGACTCTTCATGACTCCATTTTTTCTTTTGTGATAAGCTATCTTTGCTTCATCACTCTCTAATTATCCTAGTTCACTGTCCAATCTAATGAGTTAACACTCCAATCAATGGAGTTAACTATTCAATCTCTCCCACATTTCATGTGCTCTTCAAACCTATAAATACCCATCCCCTTTTCATTATTTTCCAAGTTGGAGAATGCTTTTCCCTTCTTCACAAGCTTTTTCAAGATTCTTCATAGGCACTTGAGCCTCTTAGTTTCTTTCTTTAGTATTTCAAAGTTTCCAAGCTTTCTTTGCATTAGATTTCATTGTTGTTAAGTTTCAAATTTCCCGTACGAGGCAATTTCATTTGTGCATCCAAGGTTTGTAGTTTTTTCTTCTCCACATAGCATTCTTATCCTCGCATAGGACTTATGAGACTTTTATTTCATTGTTGTTATTCCAAGCTTTTCTAAAATCTTCTCTTTGTGTCGTTACACTACCTGTATTGCAAGACATTGTGCTCATTATCTCACATTGAGCTCACATCTTGAATCTTTCTTAAGCTCTTTTGCATCCCTTCCCAATTATTGCCAAGAGGAGATCCCCGTTGCTACAAGAGGACAAAGAGGTTGCCTACACAAGGATTCCTAAGGGTAGAGGAGGCTCATGTGTCTCACATTCTAGGTTCTTTAATACTTTTTTCATTATGATAGTAATTAGTTAATCTAAATTTTCTCTTGGGAATAGTAAATTCATGTTACAATTTCCTTGATAAGTTAAATATAAATTGCATTGATAAATTAGTTTATTTCAAAGTTCTTTTGCATTCTTAGATTATTTTGTTCTTTCATTTTCTAGAATAAATAGATTCAAAATATAAAAATAAAAATAAAAACGTAGATTAAGATTGCATTAGGTAAACACATCTAGAATTGCATTCATATTTAGATTAATTAAAGCACTTTCTTTTTAGAAAATCATAAAAAGAACAAAAACACTATCTTGCATACATATAGGTTGCATACATTCAAAAATAGAAAATAATGAAAACGTAGGCATAAAACGAAGTTCATAAACCCTCAATTTCATCACGAGGTCAACCAAGGTCAAAACAAAGTGAAAACTCAAGTAAACCCTTGATTTCATCATGAGGTCAACACTAGCCAACCAAAGTCAACAAAGATCAACCAATGCAAAGCAAACTAAATTAAACCTTAGGTCATAAACCCTAATTCAAACACAAGTCAACTCAAGGTTAACTCTACCAACTCTCTTTATTCATTTTCACAAATGTACCCTAGGCTTAGGGGTGAGTAGGTGAGGGTGATCTAAGAGGAGATCGAAGAATTGCATGCAAGGCCTCAACACAATAAATTAACAATCCAAGAACAACAACATAGGCTAAGGTTACTTCAAACATGTCTCATCATACAATGATTTGAGGAAAGACTCCAACTTTATAGAAACATAAATGAAAATAATCGACAACCCACTCAACGTTGGAATATTCAGAATCCAAATAGGAGAACAATAACCAGTGACCCTTCAGGACAAATAATTATCTCAGCTAAAATGGTCACTGAACACTATATATGCAACAATATCCAAGAAAGGCCCCAAGACTAGCCAACCACTCTTCTTGAAGTCCATCTCTTAAGCGAGCAGTACCACCCCCATGTCTTGCCTCCTCTCGACTAGCTTCTACCATGAGAGCGAGAGTGATGTGGAGGTTTTCCCTGTGGTAAGAAGAGGGTCATGTGTGCTCCATCAAAGTTTACTCAACCACCCTGTGCAACTGAGTTGTGTTTTTTAGTGTACATATTTTGGTGAACCCGACGTGAACTACAAATCCTTCTAGGACAAGTCATTTGCATTTCAACTTCAAAAATTCATTCATCATCACTTCCACATCTGATGTTGGATTCACCACATATTTTGGTGACCTTGACATGAAAAACAAAAACTTCTGATGGGATATTTTGAATTTCCATGTGCTTCTTTTATTCCATGTTCATCTTTCATGTCCATCTTCATTTCATTCATTTTGTGGTGTTTCCTACACCCCAAAACTAGGACAAAATCACACAAAGTTCAGGGGAATCACCCCTCCAATGAAAGTATCACATGTTTAGATCCAATAGCTACAATCTCAAATCAGTCAAACTCAAAAGACTCAAAGGGGATCCAACAAGATCCCCATAACATTGACCAAATCAAAACATGCCAAGTGAGTGTTTGGTTTGAGATCCATCAACAAGACCAACCCATAACAAGCCATGTGAAACTGGCCACCCAAATGGACAATGAGGTGAGCCATCAAAAGAAAAGCTTAAAAGAAATTTGGGGACACAAAAACCCCTCCATGTGACACATCAAGATAAAAGACTCATCACTTCTGGAGGTTTCAAGAACCACTAGAACCTCTAACATGTTCCATTGTTCCTATTTCCCCCTAACATGTCAACATGTTACAATTTGGTATTCAATGCATCAATAGGGTCCTCCTCTTGATGATAGGAGAGAAAGCAAGGATATGAGGGAAATTGGTGTAGTTGAAGCTTAGAATTTTGGGATAACAAAAAATAAAATGCTCTCAAAGTCCTATACAAGCACAAAAATGCTAATGGGGCTTGTAATGCATGAACATGATCCTCTAGAGGTGATTCCTTCCAAGAATGAGAGATCTTAAAAATGATAGAAAGAATGTAAATGGGATAATAAACCTCCTCTAAAATAAGAGAGGAGGGGCATATTTATAGCTTGGAAAGCAAGATCAAAGGTGGGGTTGATTGGGAGGGAACTAGAAAGTTGATTGGAAGAGCACAAAGGTTGATGGAAAGAAAACAAGAGATTGATTAATAGATCTGTGCAATTGGAAGTGAACAACAAACTGATAGGGAGAGGATAAACAATTAGGGATAGATGTGGTTCAATCAAGATAGAGAGAACTCCCAATCATAAGTGAAAATGGAAGTAAACTAGACTAAACTGAAAGAAATCATGCATGCTAAAAGATAATAGGGTCACCCCTTTTTCTAGGACAAGTCACCTAGGCGACCCTACAACTTAAGGAGTGATCACCCAGGTGACCCTAATGTCTCTCAGACAACCCTCTAGTTGAGAATCTACAAAAGGATTTTGGACATGCACAAAGTCTTAGAACTTAGTTCAAAGGTTGGAGCAAAAGGTTAAGGGGATAAATAGGGTAAATGATGTATCGTAAAGTGTGAAACTATTTCTCGAGAAGTGTAATTCATGCCTTTGAGGGACATGAGCTAAAACATCAAATCATCATCAGACTGCCATGTTGGCTCATGCATTTTTAAGTGCTTACATGTTCCTTCATCATTAACTCTTAGTCACATATTATCATATGTTGGATGTTGCACAACAACTCTCCAAGTAATTATGCTACTTCTTGGTTGGCCTTGGTGCATGGATTCTTAATACTGAACAAAGGGAATGAGGACTCTATAATGTATTGAAAATAAATTTCATAGTTTGTAATGTGTTGAAAATAATTAGTAAACCATTAATATCACAAGAAATGTGCATGCATATACTTCAATCTCAAATCATAAGCATCTATGCAAGGCCATAATAGATTATGTTGGATAACAAAGCTACTCTTATTTTCACATAATACTTCCACTAATGTCAATATCGAAATCGACCATGTCTTTTCTATTAGCTAACAATTATTTGAAACTTATGTTCAACCTTTATCGATTGTGGAGGCCTAATGGTCTAACTCATGATTAGTTGATTCTAATGGTAATTTAGAAGAGACCACCACATCAAAACACTACACAAGAGCACTATTGTTTTATCCAATCCTCAAATTGTTACTATCCAAAGTAAAAAAATCTAGTTAATTTGATTGAAAATATTATAGAGAAGAAATAGTGTTTTAATAAAATTGGTACTTTGATTTGACTGGGCAGCACAAATAGATATAAAAAAATTAAACTTGATTGTAGCACCGTTAACATTTTATCACGTTAATGTTAACTGCCACGAAATTGGTAGATGAAATGGATGGAAAATAGCAAGGCCAAACCATGAAAGTTAGAGGCTATTATGGGTCCCATCAACCTAGCATAGTGGTTCATGTGGCCAATGTATGTGCCCAAGAGCTCTCCTAGTAATTTTTGTGTGGTTCCTTGAGCATGCTCATAAAGTGACCAAAACCCTCACTCTCTTTAGTCAACATCAAAAACCACACCATGACCCGACTGACTTTGTTGTCTACTCTCGGAGTTGAATGAAGCATGTGACATGAATGAGACAGACATCGATCACTTTCTCTAAAAATAAGCGGTGACAAATCCACTGCTTCATGTGTTTTAAAGTTGAAAATGAATTTGGATTTTCATCTACCATTTATTTGAGCCACATCAGGGTTTTTGAGCAAATGCATTCACTACAGGGGCTCAAATAATCGGATGATGTAAGGTGTAGATTCATTTCAAGAGCTTGAAGTGCATGTACCCTATCGACGATTATTTGAGCCTCTCTAGGGATTTTGTTTTTAAAAATGAAGGGTTTAAGTTTTTCAAACATGGTTATTAAAAAATTAAAGGTGGTCAATGATTTAAAATATTTAGGGTGGTTTTTATTGTTTAAATTTGAGGATCTGTGTGTTGGAGTCCAGAATAACACTAAGAGGGGGGGGGAATCAGTGTTGTCTAATTTTTAAAATCTTTTCGCACCTTTTAATTTAGAAGATAAAGAGAGATATAGACATCAATAAACTATCAAATTCATATGCACAAGTATGATGATGAATAGAGTGAACAAGACCTTATGTGTAAAACATTATAAAACACACACATAGAGGCAAATCATAACACAAGGTTTACTAGAGTGGAAAACCCTCATGGAGTAGGAAAACCACTCAAAATTGCCTCACTAGCTTATTCAAAACCTCACTGGTTACAACAAATTATCTCACTGACAATTAACCATGCCTCACTAACGTACAAAGCCTCACTGGCTAGAACTAGGTCTCACTAACCAATCAATTGCCTCACTGGTATATATCTGAACATCTATATTTACATTGAAACATTACTATTGAAACCTATACAAAATATATATTCTTTAATTCCTCTTATTCACAGAAAATCTCATTTCAATTATGCCATTTAAAATCACATCAACTCAACCCCATTTTCACCACCTGCATATATATAAGGTTTCAAACATTAAGACCTTTGATCTTCCATCTTCAAAGTCTGTTTGTATTTTCATCATCTTCAAATATTCATTCACCTGTAAGAAAAAATAAATTGACCTTGCATCTGCAACAAATAATCAGATCATTTCATCTTCCTCAATCTGTATCATGTCCACACACCAAAATCAATTCACAATCATCAATATAAATCAAAAATGACTTTTGATATATTCCTCTTCTCTGCACAAAATTAACTCACCTACAAAAATAAGATTATATTTTTCTTCTTTGCATAACCATTCATCTTCCTCTTCTATCTGATTCATTTTCACCTCTAAAAAAAATAATAAAAATCTTCTATTTCTTCCATATTCCTTATCCTATTCTTCAAACTCTTCATCTCCTCTACATAAAAAAAAATCATTCACCTGTAATAAAAAACTTTTCAACACATCAAAAAAATCTTCAATCAATTTTAAACAATCTACCCTTCTAAGAGAAAACAAAATCCCTCTCCTATATGGATCATATTCAAAGACAAAAGATTCTTAAAAGAAACTTTCCCTCCAAAAAATAAATTCCTTTTTCAATACTCGAGTGGAGAGATTTAAAATAGAAAGAATCGGAGCTTTAAACACCAATAAGATCTGCCTTCAAAAGACATGCTAAATATAGCCTTAAAAGGCCTAATTCTTTGCAGTCTTTAAAAAATGTTTCAATGCACGTCAAAAATGAAGCTTCGAGGTGGAGATTTAACTTTAAATAATGATTATTGATCTTTAAGCCCGCACCCTTTGCAATTTCAAACTTGACCATCGATTTTCTTTTTCGCGCCATAACACCCATAATTAAACATGTGCCATCGGTGGTAAAGAGGGGAGGGGCTGGTGGATCAAATGTGTAACATACACTTCAACAAGTCACTTTTAAGTGATTGACCTGTGATAACAGGTCAACTTCATTTTATAACAAAAAGTGCTTATAAAGTGTGACGAGTAGAGAAGGCACTTAGAGGTTTAGAAAAAAAGACTTATGAGTTTAGATGCTTAATCATCTTTTATAACCCTTGATCATTATTCAACAACCCTTCTTGATATACATTTAAACCTCTGATTATCATGGAGTCAACTGAATATAAGTCCTTTATTGACAATATTAACCAGATAAATACTTTGTTAAATTGATGCCACTTTGCAATGTTACTTCATTGTCACCCTTTTAACTTTTTCTTGAACCAACACATGAATGAACAAACATGGCCTTGAAGTCCTGAAGAAACATGAAGACCAAATTATCTGCAACACCTGATACATCTACCAACATGAAGATTGTTGATATGCAACACAAACATAAACTCCTGATCAATGTCTCCAAACAACTCAAACATGATGAACCTGCTAAGATCATCTCCTGATAATTGCTCCTGATGATATCAGCTCACACTCACACCTTTGTCTTTGACATCACACTCACACCTTTGCTATGCAAATTCTGATCAAGACACACTACATACAAATACATCAAGATGAGCAATAACATGAGTCTTGCATTATGAAGTACATGGGATGTTCTTGATGTCCTGCAAGGAGTAAAGTATGGAAATGAACAAATATAAATTCTATCATCTGTCATATGAACACATGAACCTATTCCTTGACATTCCATAATATCTTGAAATATGGTGAGAAGAACATCATGCATTATACAAAGAGACTGGAAACAATTCAACATTTTCATATAAAGAGGTTCGATGTCCTTTTCTCCTGATTGATAGTGATCTCCAATACCAACTGCCATCAACTATAAAGAATATCATCAAACTTGAAGATCATATCAAACTTGAAGATCATATAAATACCATGTCAAATATCTTGAAACATGATGAATCAAGTGGAGACGCATGAAGAACATCATCAAATCCATGTGAACATGAAAGCAACCTGTGCCAATATGAACAATCCTATTATATGAAGATCAAACACAACACACAAGGACCACTGACCTCTTGATGTCCTAACCAACATCTAATATCAAATGAAATAAACACATCATGGCACATAATCCAATAAACATGAGTGATCATATGAATATAACAACTTTGCATCATCAATTCAACACCTTTTTGACATCAATGACAATCAATCTCCATCAAACTCCCCCTTTGTCATTGATGGCAAAACTATATGATGCATTTTCTCTCTCCCCCCCTTTTTGACATCTGATGACAAAGGATAGGATGATCTCCCTGTCATTTAACTCCAGTAAAAGATGTTAAAGCTTAATCATAGCATTTACAATCACATTACATTATGAAGATTTTGAAGACATAAACTCCTATTCACCTGTTATCTTCCCTTTGGACCTATGATGACAAAAATAACAATCTTGAAGCAAGCATATGACAAATCATGTTGAAAAACCATGTTGACAATACCTGAAAACAACTCTTCAACTTGAGAGAAACAAGTCACCATGAAGCACACATCTGAAGATATACATCCTGAAGCACAAAAACTAAGAGCAACATTATGTGAGGCACAACAAACAAAGCATCAAACCACTATGATAAACTGCCCATAGACTGTACCATATTCTGCATACATAAAATGAGATCTGTTACATCATAAAATCTACACAAAAGAGCACTATCTTGATAGAATAAAGCATGCATATCTATCTCAACACAATACCACTTCTTGTCACAACACAAATATAAAGATGAAGATGAAAAATTGACATCATTGAGATCCTCTGATCACTTCTTTTGACAAGATGAAAAACTAACATATCACTGCTATTAAATACCAACTCCTGATAACACCACTTGTGGTTGCAAAACAAATCTTTCACAATCATCAACCCTTTTTGACCTAAATGACACATGTCCAAGATCTCCCAAATCATAAAGTATGATGTATGATTATGATGGCATAAAACTGACTCCTTTGATATGACTCATATGAACTTGAACTCCATGCAAAGATATCATAATCACATCAACACCCATGATAAACAACAATGCAGACTCAACAAACAACATTCTGATAATAATAGCATGAAGACAATTTATCACAATATTCACAACTCATGATGACATGATAACCACTCAAGGGATGACCTTGCCAAGACTTCCATGATAGTGACAACAATCAATCTGCAACAACCTGCAATCAATTTACTCTTGCACACACTTCTTGGCATGATAAAGAATGAAGACCATCCTGAAAGAAATAAAGACTATCATGATGAAGACCATCATGTTGTTCCTGCACATGACACTTTTTGCAACACAATGTCAAATTTGATATATACATAACCACTATCAATACCTTTGCAAAACCAAATGTAGAGACATGTGCAATGAATTGACTTCTTCCATTTTCAACCTCCTGAAACTTATTGGGGATAATTGATACAACATGAACAACTCCCCCTAACTTCATGATATCTATTATGCAACTAATGATGTAACCTGTGTAAGATGCACAAGTTTAGAATCTGTCTTCTCTTGACTTTGTTTCTTCTTCCACACTTTCACAGGATCTTTCTTATGTTTAGGTTTCTTCTTCCAAACCTTTTCAACCTTTTTCTTTTTCCAACCTATTAAACCAGGCGATGCTATTCTTCTACACATTCTGTAACTATATGCTTTGTGACCAAGAAAATTACACTTGAAACATACAACATTAGTATTCCATATTGAAGCAAATTGATTTCTTCTGCAACCAACTGCTTTGTGTCCAAAGTGATTACAGGTATAACAATAACCATTAAATGAATATTTATACCTATACATATAAGCTTGTCTTGCAGAAGTAGTTTTTCTGAAATTTCTCCTCCTTTGATTATGCATTTTGACAAACTCATCTTTGGTTTTTATTTCAGCTTCAATCTTCTTTTTGCCTTTAGGAGAAGTAGCATGATAACTCAGATCAATTTTCTTTCTAGGAGTCTCTCTAACTTTAGAAGATTGTCCCTTTTCATAGCCAAGTCCAGTAGTGTCTCTATATTGTTTTTTCTTTCCCAGCATCTCATATAACTTGGTGGTGCTCTCTTCAAACTCATGACTTCTCTTTGACAGAACCTTGAGACTTTCAATATCTTTTCTCAAGGTGACAATTTCAGCTTCAAGTTTTATGCATTCAAAAGATTTTACTTATTTTCAGACTTAGTAAAATCTATCATTCTCTTGGCCTCTTCAATCTTAGTCTTTAGGATTATAATTAATTTGTTTGATTCATTAATTTGTGTCCTTAAATTTACAATCTGAATTCTTGCTTCTTCAAGATTAGAAGATACTCTTTCAAAATCTAAAATTACTTTTTTTTTGGATTCTTTTTCTTGTTGTAGATGCAACTCTAATATGTGATTCTCCTTTTTATATTTCTTGATCTCACTCATAGCACATATTAGTTCTCCTTCTATATCAATATCACAATCATTTTCATCAAACTCATATCCATCTTCATCCATGAAGAGATCTTCTTCTTTTAAATCTGATTGAGTCTCATCTCCTTCATCTGAATGACTTTCATCATTGTCACACTTCTCAGATAACAAGATGTCCTCTCCTTCAAGTGCATCACCTTGATAGATTCTTATCAATTCTTTCCACACATCCTGAGTTGTTTTACAATGCATAACTTTTCAAGAAACTTTATTAGATAAACCAGACAGAATAGCCTTCTTTGCTATATGATTCCATTCATTAGCCTCTTTGTTATTTGTAGTATTAGGTGATTGAGAGGAAACAAAATATCCATTCTCAACTGGCATCCAAACACCATACCCTAAACAGGATAAATATACTTGCATTATAATACACTAAACAGAGAAATCTAAACCATCAAAGAAAGGAACTTCTAACTTAACTTGTGAGACATTTCTATCAACTGATTGTATATCAACATCTGAATTTGATATAGATGATGTCTTTTGTGTCTTTCAACCAGTATGAGGCTTGACATTTCTCATGCTCTTATTTATTCTACACTTTCCCATGGTACTCCACTAACAGGACCTACCCAAGCCGATTAGATTCTATAGGGAACCTAGGCTCTGATACCACTTGTTGGAGTCTAGGACAACACTGAGAGGGGGGGTGAATCAGTGTTGTCTATTTTTTAAAATCTTTAATTTACAAGACAAAGAGAGAGATAGACATCAATAAACTATCAAATTCGTATGCACAAGTATGATGATGAATAGAGTGAACAAGACCTTATGTGTAAAATATTATAAAACACACACATATAGGCAAATCATAACATAAGGTTTAGTGTAGTGGAAAACCCTCATGAAGTAGAAAAACCACTCAAAATTGCCTCACTGGCTTATTTAAAACCTCACTGGTTACACCAAATTATCTCACTGATAATTAACCATGCCTCACTGACATACAAAGCCTCATTGGCTAGAACCAGGTCTCACTGACCAATCAAGTGCCTCACTAGCATATATCTGAACATATGTATTTACATTGAAACATTACTATTGAAACCTGTACAAAATATATAATCTTTAAATCCTCTTATTCACAAAAAATCTCATTTCAATTTGTGCCATTTAAAATCACAACTCAACCCCATTTTCACCACTTACATATATATAAGGTTTCAAACATTAAGACCTTTGATCTTCCATCTTCAAAGCCTATCTGTATTTTCATCATCTTCAAATATTCATTCACCTGTAAGAAAAAATAAATTGACCTTGCATCTGCAACAAATAATCACATCATTTCATCTTCCTTAATTTGTATGATGTCCTCACACCAAAATCAATTCACAATCCTCAATATAAATCAAAAATGACTTTTGATATATTCCTCTCCTCTGCACAAAATCAATTCACCTACAAAAATAAGATTATATTTTTCTTCTTTGCATAATTATTCATATGCCTCTTCTATCTGATTCATTTTCACCTCTAAAAAAAATATAATCTTCTATTTATTCCATATTCCTTCTCCTATTCTTCAAACTCTTCATCTCCTCTGCATAAAAAAAATCATTCACCTGTAATAAAAAAGTTTTCAACACATCAAAAAAAGCTTCAATCAATTTTAAACAACCTGCCCTTCTAAAAGAAAATAAAATCCCTCTCCTATATGGATCCTATTCAAAGACAAAAAAAATCTTAAAATAAACTTGCCCTCCAAAAAATAAATTCCTTTTTCAATACTCGAGTGGAGAGATTTAAAATAGAAAGAATCAGAGCTTTAAACACCAATAAGATCTGCCTTCAAAAGACATGCTAAATATAGCCTTAAAAGGCCTAATTCTTTACAGTCTTTAAAAAATGTTTCATTGCACGTCAAAAATGAAGCTTTGAGGTGGAGATTTAACTTTAAATAATGATCATTGATCTTCAAGCCCGCGCCCATTGCAATTTCAAACTTGACCATTGATTTTCTTTTTGGCACCATCGCACCCATAATTAAATATGTGCCATCGGTGGGAAAGAGGGGAGGGGCCGATGGATCAAATGTGTAACATACCCTTCAACGAGTCACTTTTAAGTGACTAGCCTGTGATAACAGGTCAACTTCATTTTATAACAAAAAGTGCTTATAAAGTGTGATGGGCAGAGAACGCACATAGAGGTTTAGAAAAAAAGACTTAGGAGTTTAGATGCTTAATAATCTTTTATAACCCTTGATCATTATTCAACAACCCTTCTTGATATACATTTAAACTTCTGATTATCATGGAGTCAATTGAATATAAGTCCTTTACTGACAACATTAACCAGATAAATACTTTGTTAAATTGATGTCACTTTGCAATGTTACTTCATTGTCGCCCTTTTGACTTTTTCTTGAACCAACACATGAATGAACAAACATGGCCTTGAAGTCCTAAAGAAACATGAAGACTGAATTATCTGCAACACCAATACATCTACCAACATGAAGATTGTTGATATGCAACACAAACATAAACTCCTGATCAATGTCTCCAAACAACTCAAACATGATGAACCTGCTAAGATCATCCCCTGATAATTGCTCCTAATGATATCACCCCACACTCACACCTTTGTCTTTGACATCACACTCACACCTTTTCTATGCAAATCCTGATCAAGACACACTGCATACAAAGACATCAAGATGAACAATAACATGAGTCTTGCATTATGAAGTACATGGGATGTTCTTGATGTCCTGCATGGAGTAAAGTATGGATATGAACAAATATAAATTCTATCAACTATCATATGAA
Source organism: Cunninghamia lanceolata (assembly GCA_027924645.1). Classification (NCBI taxonomy): domain Eukaryota; kingdom Viridiplantae; phylum Streptophyta; class Pinopsida; order Cupressales; family Cupressaceae; genus Cunninghamia; species Cunninghamia lanceolata. The sequence continues at coordinate 9,896,636 of BSBN01000241.1, read as the reverse complement.
CACATGAAACTCTTCCTTGACATTCCATAACATCTTGAAATATGATGACAAGAACATCATGCATTATACAAAGAGGCTTGAACCAATTCAACATTTTCATATAAAGAGGTTTGATGCCCTCTTCTCCTGATTGATAGTTATGTCCAATACCAACTGCCATTAACTATAAAGAACATCATCAAACTTGAAGATCATATCAATACCATGTTAAATATCTTCAAACATGATGAATCAAGTGAAGAAGCATGAAGAACATCATCAACTCCATGTGAACATGAAAGCAACATGTGCCAATATGAACAATCCTGATATATGAAGATCAAACACAACACATAAGGACCACTGACCTCCTAATGTCCTAACCAATATCTAATATCAAATGAGTTAAACACATCCTGGCACATAATCTAATCAACATGAGTGATCATATGAATATAACAACTTTGCATCATCAATTCAACACCTTTTTGACATCAATGACAATCAATCTCCATCACTGTGTTTTATGTATAATTTTAGGATTTTAAGGTCAACATTTTAATTGTGTCACGCCATTTTAGTGAAACATCCTAGGGTTTTTTATATTATTTTATCATTAGTTTTTTTCATTAGGAGTTTTAAATATGTTTTTTGTTTGGTATTATGCAACTTCACAATAATAAATAATATGGTATTGGAAAAAGTAATTGTCTTCAAAAATTATAATGACCATGATAACTCTACTCAAAATATAGATATTAATTTATCCATTGATGTTGATGTTATATGGTAGTAGTATTTAATAATTATAACTTGATTCATTACTATATTGGTTTTATCCCCTCATAGAAATCTCCTACTACCTAAGTTAAACATGCTTTAGAGCCCCATCACATTTAGAGCTTGCAAGCATTTGAATTAGTAATAAAGGTTTTCTCTTTTTCCTTCAAGGAGTTAAGCAAGTGCATTCACTCCTACTATTATAGTATTGACGTGCATCATCCTTTTTGTATTATTTCACTTAAAGTCCTTGCCTAGGCTGATCTCCCAAGCTTGTTCTTTCACTTCTAGGATTTCCTTGAGAAAATCATCTAGCCAAACTTTTTTTCTATATATATCCCCACAAATGGGTCAACATCAAAGTGGACCTTAATGTTGATCTAAAGGAATAACTAAAGATTTAAGTGAGCTCTCTTCAATTTACATAGAAGGTGACTTATATCAACTGACCTAATACTCATTTTGGGTTTTAGGCTCTATGATATCCTAAATCTACTCACCACAAAAGTGATGAGGTGGACTTAGAATGGCACATGTATTGCACTCTTGCTAATGGCTAGATCAAACTATTCCTACTATCATGGGAAAAGCTAATCAAGTGGGGGAAATTTCAATGGACTACCCTATTCATAGACTAGGGGTGTCTAGTGAGTGACATTGCTATCATTTAATTGCGTTAATTGCACCACTTGTCTTGTTCACTTAAGAAGGAAGGAGTTTTATATGGTGGATTATGGGATTGACTTGTGAATTTGGATGTTGAATGGGGGTGCATTTACGTGTTTTTTAATAGTTTGTTGGAGCATGAATGTTGTGATTCTTGTGCTGATGATAACAAGCAATCCTGCTAAAAGATAGAGCTTCATTACAAGGGTTTCTTCTCTTAACTACCTTTGTTCATTATGTTCTTAGATTAGCTTGATAATGGGTTGGTTTTCTTGAAGTTCATCTAAAACTACCTCAATCCAGTTCTCCTTAATCCATGTTCACATTTGGTATGAAAATCCAAGTGAGAGAGAGGAAAACTTAAGAGAGAGGTTGATTTTAGTGTATTTAGGCAATTGTTTACTTCATTTGAGTTGTTATGTTTATTTTAATTGTTGAATATTCATCGAATGCCTCATGATGGTAGAAAGGGCTTCTCTATTTTTATTTTTTAAATGTTTGAATGATCCTAACTAAATGTGCTAATCTAAATGCATGCAAAAAGAGATTTTATCCAGTTTTTCTTTTTTTTTTGTGCTTTTTAAAATTAAAGTGTGAATTAATTAACTATGTGCAAATAGTAATTCCTATATGACTTTTCACATGCAACCTATGTTATGCTTTTTTGTGTTTTTTTATTTTTAAGAAAGATTTTAATGGAACTTTTAATCTATTTCCAAGAAAACTAAAGAAAGTAATTTAAAACCAATATCCCTAAGGAAATAAATGCTAAACTAATTAAGAAGCAAACATAGTATGTTACATTCCTTAGGCTAAGAGTATGTGATTTAATTACTAAAGAAATGAAGATTTGATTTAAGAAAATGCTTTTTGAAATAAAAGAACCTAGGAGAAGCTTTGAAGTTTCTTGTGCAAACATTGTAATTATGTCCTTAGAAGATCTAGATTTTGTAAAATCTTCTCATTTTCCATCCTTGGGGTACTCTACTTGATGGAAAGGCAAGATCTAGATTGGGGTTTTCTGGAGATAGAGTAAATCTTTAGAAGCTTCCTATGAAAAGGCTAGAGCCTAACTACGAGGATTTAAGATTGAGATTTACAAAGATACATGCAATATTCTAAAGGTGATCCAAGTTCCTAGAGGAAGGGATACAAATCTTCTAGTAAAGACTTGTAGAGGTAGTCTAACAATCATTTTATCATATTCCTAATGTAGAGAATGACTACTTTCAGATTGCTCAAATATTATATGTGTGTTCTTCTTCAAGTGTGTTATGAATGAGAGGAGGGTTTAAATAGGAAAATATGAAAGGCGGTGAGAGGAAAATTATAACTAAAGAAGGAACAAAATCTATATTTCAAGCAAGAAAGAAAGTAAGGAAGAAAACAAACTATCCCTAATTAGAAAATCTAAATCTCAAAAGGGAAACTGGGAAAATTAAGCATATCCAAAGTAATCACACACATGCCAACTTATGATAGGGTCACCCATGTCAAAGGGTGGGTCATCCCTCTTACTAGCCTATAGGTCACCCAAGTGAACTTAAGGTAGGTGAGACCAGTTTTGAATGGAAAGAAGGACAAGCCAGACAAGAGTAGGAAAAACAAGGGTGAAAGACACCTAAATAAAGGTACTAGGACACTAGGAAGGCTTCCATCAAGGTATTAAAGATTGTGAGGAGAAATCGACATGCCATGTGGGTCATGAGCTAGACCATGAAATCATCATCAAACTCATATGTTGACCCATGAAATTTCTGGTCCTTACATATTGCCTCCTTAGGTATGGCAATCTATATATAAGGTAGTTGTCATTCCTAAAATAGGTTTATAGGACTCACACTTAAATGTTTGTTGTTGTCACGCATCTAGAACTACAAAATGAATAGGTTAATCAAGATAGTGACAATGAAAAATGATAGAACTTACCATTGGAATGGGGTTTAAAGAGATATTACCTTTGTTCTAGACATTTGAAGATACATTCAATTTTTTAATTTTTTTCACTTATATAAATACATAGAATACTCAATCTAAAGACTGATGTTGTTTTTTAATAAGACATAGCAGAGGTTGCAAGGACTTCACCTCAATGCAAGAGTAGAGTGAACATCATTGAGTCATCATTGATGTTGAGTCAAGTGTTTTTAAGTGCTTACAAGTTCCTTCATCATTGACTCTTAGTCACATCTTGTCGTCGGGTGGATGTTGCACAACTCTCCCAATAATTATGTTACTTCCTAATTGACCTTGGTGCGTGGCTTCTTCAATACTAAAGAAAGGGAATGAGGAGTCTATAATGTATTGAAAATAAATCTCATAGTTTGTAGTGTGTTGAAAATAATTAGTAAACTATTAATATTAGAAGAAATGTACACATATATACTTCAATCTCGAATCATAGGCATCTATGTAAGGCCATAATAGATTACATTTTTTTTTTTGTATTGAAAGAATGCATATACTAATAGATATTACATTTGATAACGAAGCCGCACTCCTATTTTTCACATACTACTTCCACTAATATCAATATCGAAATCAACCATGTCTTTGCTACTAGCTAACAATTATTTGAAACTTATGTTTGACCTTTACCATTGTGGAGGCTTGAGAGGCTAACTCGTGATTAGTTGAGTGTACTTGTAATTTATAAGAGACTGCCACCTCATAACTCTACGCAAAGGCACTTGTTTTATCCAATCCACAAACCGTTTCTATCTAAAGCTAAAAATCCAGTTAATTTGATTGAAACGGATGGAAAACATGAAATGGGTGTTATCAACCTAGCTAGTGGTTCATGTGGCACAAGAGTGCTCATAAAGTGACGTCAAATACCACACCGTGACACGACCGACTTTGTTGTCTACTTTGGGAGTCGAACGATGCATGTGACGCGAATGAGACGGACCCCGATCACATTCTCTCAAAATAAGTGGTGACAAATCCAATGCTTCACATGTTTTAAAGTTGAAAATGAATTTGGAAGAGCTTCAAGTGCATGTGGTGACCATATATTTCAGCCGCATCAGATTTTTCGAGAAAAGGCGTTCACTCCAAGAGCTTGAAGTGCATGTACCCTATTTAACGATTATTTGAGCCTCTCTAGGGAATTTCTTTTTAAAAAATGAAGGGTTTAAGTTTTTTAAACCTAGTTATTAAAAAATTAAAGGTTGGCAATGATTTAAAATATTTAGGGTGGTTTTTATTGTTTAAATTTGAGAATCTTTACTTTATGTACAATTTTAGGATTTTACGGTCAATATTTTAATTGTGTCATGTCATTTTAGTGAAACATTTTAGGGTTTTTTTTTACATTATTTCATCATTAGTTTTATCATTAGAAGTTTTAAATATGTTTTTTGTTTGGCTTTATGTAACTTTACAATAATAAATAATATGGTGGTGGAAAAAGTGAGTAAATTTCACATCTTCAAAAATTATAATGATTATGATAACTCTATTCAAAAGGTAGATGTTAGTTCATCCATTGATGTTGATGTTATATGATAGTAGTATTTATGAATTATAACTTGATTGGTTCCTATATTGGTTTTATCCCCTCATAGAAATCTCCTACTACCTAAGTTAAGCATGCTTTAAAGCCTCCATCACATTTAGCTTGCAAGCATTTGAATTAGTACTAAAGGTTTTCTCTTTTTCCTTCAAGGCGTTAAGCAAGTGAATGCACTCCTACTATTCTAGCATTAATGTGTATTATTTCACTTAAAGTCCTTGCCGAGGTTGAGCTCCCAAGCTTGTCCATTCACTTCTGGGCTTTCCTTGAGAAAATCATTTAGCCAAACATATTTTTCTATGTCTATCCCCACAAATAAGTCAACATCAAAGTGGACCTCAATGTTGATCTAAGGAACAACTAAAGATTTAAGTGGGCTCTCTTCAATTTACATAGAAGGTGACTTATATCAACTAACCTAATACTCATTTTGGGTTTCAATCTCTATGATATCCTAAATCTACTCACCACAAAAGTGATGAGGTGGACTTAGAATGGCACATGCATTGCACCCTTGCTAATGGCTAGATCAAACTATTCCTGCTATAATGGGAAAAGCTAATCAAGTGGTGGAAATTTCAATAGACTACCCTGTTCACAGACTAGGGGTGTCTGGTGAGTGACAATGCTATCGTTTAATTGTGTTAATTGCACCACTTGGCTTGCTTACTTATTAAGGAAGGAATTTCATAAGGTGGATTATGGGAATGACTTGCAAGGTTGGATGTTGAATGGGAGGATGCATTTACGTGTTGTTTAATAGTTTGTTGGAGCATGAATGTTGTGATTCTTGTGTTGATGATATCAAGTAATTTAAAATCAATCTCCCTGAGGAAATAAATGCTAAACTAATTAAGAAGCAAACATAGAGTGTTACAATCCTTAGGGCAAGATTATGTGATTTAATTTCTAAAGAAATGAAGATTTGAATTAAAAAAATGCTTTTTGAATAAAAGAACCTAGGAGAAGCTTTGAATCTTCTTGTGCAAACATTGTAATTATGTCCTTGGAGGATCTAGCTTTTGTAAATTCTTCTCATTTTCCATCCTTAGGGTACTCTACTTGATGGAGAGGGAAGATCTAGATTGGGGTTTTCTAAGGAGAGTAAATCTTTAGAAGCTTCCTATGAAAAGGTTATAGCCTAGCTACATGGATTTACAAAGGGGCATGCAATCTTCTAAAGGTGATCCAAGTTCCTAGAGGAAGGGATACAAATATTCTAGTAAAGACTTGTAGAGGTAGTCTAACAACCATTTTATCCTATTCCTAATGTAGATAATGTGTAACGCCCACCCTAGTATATGCCTGTTGTGCTTTCCAATTCAAATAATAGATGTTGTTCTAAGTTTTTATCAGGGTATTATGTGATTATTATGCTTTGATGCATTGCACAGAACTTGACGATGAGGACTATGGTGCCATCAAGGGGTTCTAAGGGTGTATTTTCCATGACCATCGAGGTGTTTCTAATGGGGTTTTGCTTTGTTATTAGGCTTCCAACTATGCATTATGGGACACATACATTGTGATCGTGCATGTTAGATTATTCCAGTGCTTTAGCTTCAATTTTTTCACTATACTTGTTATAGTTGTGATTGTCATATTATTTCCACTTTGTGAAATGTTGTTGTTTATGCATCATGTTCCTAGATCATGCTAGTCATAGATGATTATAGTGGATGTGATTGTTTTATATCATGTATGATTATGCCACATTGGAGTGGATTATGTTGCTTCGACTATTATATGTGGAGTGGGTATGCCTGATGGTTGACTTGAGTGTGTAGCTAATTAGAAGTGTTAGCTAATGTGGGAGATGTGGAGAAGGTTGACATGAGATGCTAAGTCATCTCACTCTCATCCTTGTGTTGTGGAAACCTGTAATGTGTCCTTGAAGTCAATTGCGTGTGTTTATGTTAGAACACATAGAAATACTTAGAGGGGGGTGAATCAATATTTACCACTTTTTTAAACAATTCTACTACAATATCAGGATCTCTACTGCATCAACTAAATTACGAAAAATCTAAGCAATCATAAGAACAATCACATAAATTCACACAAGAGACCATAACACTAGATTTACATGGAAACCCAAGATGGGATAAACTATGGTGAGAAAGCTGCTTAGATCTACTATCTAAATCCAACCCCACAAAAGAATGAAATATTGAATTACAATGTTTTGTAGGCTCCAACCCATAGGAATTTCAACTTGAGAAGGACTGCAATCCTTTACAAATCTGTAGGCTTCAACCTACTAGGAACTTGAATCTCACAAACTGAGCATCAACCCAGTAGTAGGCTCTAACCTCCACATAAACTGAGCTCCAACCCAACAATAGGCTTCAACCTATTCGAGGCTCCAACCTCCACATAGACTGAGCTCCAACCCAACAACCTAGAACATAGATTCAATCTAGCAAATAATCAATACATATTGTGCAAATACAGAATCATCAATCCATGCCCTTTTTACTCCTCAATCTTCACTTCTCTATTCACGCTTGATCGCTTGATGTTTGCATGTATTTCACAGACATAGACACTCGCATATATCTTTAGATATTTCACTCCTTGCTTACATCCACAGACACATTCAAATGTTTCGATTCAATGCTCACACACACATCAACCAATTCAAAAGCACAAACTGGTCTTTCTTATAAATCCTTCTATAGAAACTAAATCTCCATGTCGGCATAACACAACCTCCAAAGTCGACTTGTGTAAATTTTAAATTCCAACGAGTTTATTTCAGAGGATTGGGTCCAAACTAAATTTCCAATGTTTGCACTTCAAACAATCGACCAAACCTAAAATTGTGCAAATTTAAAATAGGGCCCAAAACACAAATGCTTAGGTTGACCCAAAAATAAGTTAGGACCCATCTTGAGAAATTCACACACTACAATACTGGCACCAACAAATAATTATCTGTTCTTTGTTACCAAGTCGGCCAACTATATATTTAAATCTTTAATTTAAATATTTCTACCTTTATATCGCTACCTCACAAACTTATCTTCTAGCATCTTCATGAACAAAAACACACTTTCATGAACCATCGCAAAAACCCTTTATTAGCAAACATTACTTTCTGCAAACTTGGAAACACTTCACTTTTTCTTATTGGCAACCTTTTCTTCTATCAGAAAAAACTTATTTTCACAAACTTACACTTTAGTGGAAAAAAATCGTTTCCCCAAACTCTGACTTCAATATCTCCTTTATCGGCAAATCTTCAATTTCATGAACCTTCATTTCATCACCTTTTGCCTCTATCGAAAAAGTCACCTGTCGGTGAACCTCTTTGTTGGTGAATTGATCCCTTTGTGAACCAAGGCTCTTCTTGAAGCCTTGCTAAAAAATTGACTTTTTATTTTATTGGCAAAGATTACTTTTCACTAACCACAACTTAATCATAATTATCACCAAAAGTATGCTTTCACAAGGTCAACCTTAAGAGGCCTTTATTCGCAAAATAAACTTTTCACAAACCTCCTCTCAAATGGCCATTATTAGTGAAAACACTTTTTCATGAACTCAAGCACATCCCTTTCTCCATCAGCAAATTATCATCCTCATGAACCAAGATTATAAGCTTTGACTTCAAAACTCCTTTGTTGCCTAGTCAGTGAATTGACGGAACTACAAACTCGCGAACTATTTCGCAAAACAAAAAAATTTCCAATAAAGGTTTTTCCAATAACTTAATTTTGAACTTCAAGATTTTCTTCTTCACGCCTAGGTCATCCCACAATAATTGGTTACACTTTTTGGCCAAACTTACATTGAAATCAAAATTTTGAACTAAATCTTCACTTTCTGACACCTATAACCGCTAAACCATTAGAAATTTGAAAATGATGCGAACTAGTGATTTGTGAGATTTTGCCTGTAGATTCTAAATATATATATATATATATATGGAGTTAAATTATAAAAAAAATTGCGTCTCCTTTGATAACTAGTTTTTAATAGTAAACAACATTTTTTTAAAGTGACGTGTATTCTGTTACACATAAAATCTTTTTCTACAAAGGATAAAATTCTGATTCTTTTAAATTTAGATTGATAACACCGATATCTAGAGGATGCATTTGGTTTCATAATGTTTTGTTGAATATTTTTTTTTAATTAAGTTTTGAAGTCAAACCAATTATAATTTAGACATAAGCGTATTCTGTCCAACATAACTTTGTTTGTATGTATCAAAATTCAATTTTTTTTGTTGGAATAAGGACATCAATACCTAGAGGACATGTATTTTTTAGAATGTTTTTTTCTCTATTTTCCTATTTTTTCATGTGCAAAACAAAGACCTTGAGGTTCATTGAAAAACCTACATTCACAAGAAATAAAAAAGAAATATAATAATCAAATTAAATATATTAAAAATTATACTTTTTGGGAAGCTTATAATAAGGACTACATACTTACAAAACATTAATTTTAAATGAATTCATTTGATCTCTCAAAAGGTAAATCAAAACTGGTTTTTTATCAACATTTTGATAGGTGTAGAGGAGACTCCATTATAGGTATGGTTTAAAACTAGTGGGGTTCTATCCAAGGGGGTTTGAATCCAAGGGGGTTTGATCAAACCCTCTTCAATTAAAATCCTTTGAATGGAACCTTTCAAGGCTCAAATCATTATATTTTCTAAAAATATGTGATTTTAGCAAAAATCAAGATGTCCCAGAAAGTGTAACCCATTATTGTGGCAGCACCCACCTTTATCAATGAATCGGCAAATCAACGAACTTTGGAACTCGTGAACTAAAATCTTTTCTGATACTTCAACTTTTCTTTCTTCATCACCTAACTTTCTACTTTGTTGATGAACTTACAAGTTCACAAACCAAGCTTTTTGCCGACTAAAGGAAAAACTCGTGCCTTAGAAAAATTTTCTTCCTTTTTGCCTTAGAAACTTTTCTTCATTTCACTTCTTCTCTGCCTTAGACATAATTCTTCCTTGCTTTGACATCAAATACAACACTTCCAACAATCTCTTTTGACATCAATGATAACACTTTCAACAATCTCCCCCTTTATCATTGATGGCAACACAAACACAGATTTCTTCTTTAGCAAAGCTCCCCCTTACTCTAACTATCTGTGAAATGCAATCACAACTTTTGAACTCCCTCCCCCTTTGACATCAATGGCAAAGGGATCCACCTCATTCCTCACTGCAAAACTGAAACTACCAAAACTAGCTCCCCCTAACCAAACCATAGAAAACTTTGCTAAACTATACAATCTTCTTTATACCTGCTCCCCCTGAGAGGTAGTCACTATCCAAATAGGGATAAAGGATATACCTTGAGCTACTCCCCCTGGACAGGTGCTTCAACATAATCTTTTACTGATATTATGGGAGTGATATCACTCCCAACTTTTGCCTTAAATAATCAAATGTCTCTTTAGGAAGGGGTTTTGTAAAGATGTTTGCAATTTGATCCTTTGTATCCACATATTCCAACTTCACCTCCTGATCTGCAACCTTTTCTCTTAAGAAGTGATACTTAATTGATATATGCTTAGTTCTAAAATCCATCACTAGATTCTTCAATATGTTGATGGCACTTGTATTATCACACAAAATTGAAATGGGCTCATCATATACAACTCGTATATCCTTCATTGTCTGCTTCATCCACAAAACCTGAGTACAACAGGATGTTGCAACTATGTATTATGCTTCTGCTATTGATAATGAAACTAAATCTTGCTTCTTGCTTAGCCACAAAACCAGTCTACTGCCTAGAAAGAAGGCTCCACCACTAGTGCTCCTGTCGTCAGTGCTACCAACCCAATCTACATTTGTATATGTTATCAAAGAGAAATCCTTTCCCTTCTCATACCACAAACTATAATTCAAAGTGCTCTTCACATATCTAAAAACTCTTTTAATTGATTTCACATGTGTTTCTTTTGGATCAGCCTGAAACCTATCCACCATACAAACTGCTTGCATGATATCTGGCCTTGACATAGTCAAATATAATAGACTTCCAATCATGGATTTGTAAAGAGTCTGATCAGCTTGAGGTGACTCATCGTCCTTGCTAAGATGACAACCTGTTAGGTACATAGGTGTGCTCATTGGTTTATAGTCATCCATACTAATCTTTTTCAACCTCTTCTTGACATACTTGGTTTGTGAAATAAATATCCCCTTTTTTTATTGAGAAATATGTAATCCAAGGAAAAAGATAGCTCACCAAGCATAGACATTTCAAAATCCTTTTGCATTTCCATGGTGAACCCTTGACACATATTCTCATCACTACCTTCGAATATTATATCATCCACATACACCACTATTATCAATTGATCATCGCACATAATCTTAATATAAAGATTGCTATCAATTATCCCTTTCTTGAATCCTTGTTGGTGAAGGTACTTGTCCAACCTTGCGTACCAAGCCCTAGGCACTTGTTTAAGACCGTATAGAGCCTTTCTAAGTCTGCAAACTAAGTTTTGATTTTCTAAGAGATGAAATCCTTCAGGCTATTCTATATAAACTTCTTCCTCAAGGTCACCACTCAAGAAGGTAGATTTTACATTGTAATGTTGGAAAATGTCCCCTTGGGGGCTTTTCCTTCATAAGGTTTAGCTCCCGAGTCTTTAGCATGCATTTAGGACATCTTAGTTCATATTTTGGCATCCTGATGGAATGAGGCCTAGGTTTCATGGCAAAGTGGACCTAGGAGGACCCCTTGACCTTAACTCTATCCAAAATAGGGGTGAGGACTTGGGCGTCCGCGCCCTAGTCGTGCCCTATTTTGGGTCAGGCCCAAAATTTAAGTGTCGGTTTATGACCATTATTTGGTCCTTTTGCTGACAAGCTAAGTTTTGATTTTTGAAATCTTGGTGGGAGTGTTTGTAGTTGCATATAAAAGAACGCTTAAGCATTCATTTGTAAACTAGATGATTACTAGCAAGTTGTTGTGTTCTCAAGGTGATTCAAGGCTTTCATTGTGTTGCAATAGTAGAATTGTGTGGTTTGTGTGTTTGAATTTCTAGATTTGAGCATCCATTTCATCATGGAATGAAGAGCATCTTCCTCCCATGATATCTTCACTACAAGGTGGCATTATATTATGTTTTCATTATCAATTCCTTTGGTTTTTACCTCTGCTTCACAAGGGCATGCACTCTTTATCTGACAATGGTGTTTAGAGACTTAAGTGTCCTCCAAGGTTTGACTAAGGCAAACCTCTAAACACCACAACCCCCAAACCAAGTCTTGTGATTGCAGGTTATAGGTGTCGCATTTGGGAAAAGTGGAGTTGTAGGAAGGATTAGTAGACATCAAGGATTTAGGATCTAAAGAGTTGCAAGACACCGGAGCATTTCTAGGACTTGGGTGCTCGCTCCAGTGTCCTCCATGGATGAATTTCTAGAAATAGAAGTTACAGGGTTGATCATTGTCGGAAGGAGGTCCAGATCCAGTGAAGAAACTGGTACCTTGGACTAGGGCACCCGCTCCAGTGTCCCTGACTGTTCTGCTTCGGAACCTCAAAAATAGGTACTCTGTGATTTGTTTTTTACTCTTGTTTGCAAGAACTTTTTCTGTTATTCCTCAATTTGTCGTCGTATTTGCATAATTAGGGTTTTAATGGTCAATTGAGCATAAGAGAAGGAAAATTGATAATTGAATTCCTTAATCCAAGTTTCCCTACATTTGTAAGCAACCTAGGGTATGATAGTGCTCGCCACTCGACCCTAGATCCTTGAATGTATAGTGGAGAGGAGGATTTAAACATCAAAACACTAAAACATTAACAAATCTAATTTTCCCCTAAACATTTTGGTGAAACCATGTTTTTGGACTTAAATTGCAACTTTTTGAGTGTGTTTCTTCATATTTGGATTGATTTCATTCATTCATATACTCATTCATTTTATTGCATTAAGAAAAAATCAAAAAAATTTCATTGTTTGGCTTACTAAATTACATCAATTCTTTCTAAATTTTCCTAATTCATAATTTTTGCATCAAATCTGATATAAACTACAAAAAAATCAAAAAATTCAAAAATTTGCATTGCATTTTCATTATTAATTTGCTAGGTTTTTGTAGAAATTTTGACAATTTTCATATAACCTAGTAATTCCAAAATCTAGGGTTAGTATGCAAAATCTCTTCTCAGATTTTTATACTAATTTTAGAGGCTCATTCAAATTTGCATTTGGCTGTATTCTTACATTATAATGTAAATTTACATTTAGATTTAAAATATTTGCATTTTTGCATAGAAAATTTCAACAAAAAAATAGCAAATTTCATGCATTTTCATTCAATTTGCATTGGCATTTTGTATATTAGAGCTTGGAATTAATTTTCAGATCTGAGTACATTTCATTTTCATCATAAATCAGACTTCAAAACATTCATATAGCATTTTGTCCCAAGATCTCAAACCTAGGGCTTCAAAAACAATGATTTTCGCTAAATTTGGCCTTATCAACTCTCTAAACTTGCACCATAGTCATGTTGTGAAGGATATTTTTTCATTAATTGGATTTTTTCAGGTTAATAATTTTCTTCCCCTCATAAAATTCTTCACAACACCATTTTTACGGGCTCTTGTATTGAAAATTTGGCGAAAAACTACATATTTTAGCTGTTTTTGCCCTAGGTTTTGACCTAGTTTGCACTCCAAGCGTGTTGTGATCAATTTTATGGATTGAGGTGACTGATATTATTTTATGTACCTCCTAAAATTTATTACAACACCCTTTTTTCTAGGTCTTGGAATCGACAAATCGTGAAAAAAATGCATATTTTGCTATATTTTCACTAGGGTTTTACCTTAAGTGGAACTAAAAGCATGTTGTGTTGGGTATTTTGACACCAAGTGGCTGTTATTACTGATATATATTGCTTTCCATCATCACTTTCCTCACAACACCCTTTGTTATGCTCTTTTGCATTGAATTTTGGTGGAAAAAGTGCCTATTTTAACATATTTTCACTATATTTTGACTTGGCATTATCTTGGATTTGCATCAAAAGTGTTTTGAGAAGGAGATTATTGCTGTTTTGGATAGATATCATACATATAATTTTCTTCCCTTGATCAAAATCCTTACAACACCCTTTGTTTCACCTATTTGCATTGAAAAAAGTACCAAAAAATCAAGCATTTTAAGATCATTTTTGCATATAGTTGGCACTTGTCTTTTGCATACTTTTGGAAAATTTTTAAAATCTGATTATGCATTTCATTATGGCATCTTCATGTTATTCATCTCTGGAATCTTTGCATGAGTATATCCTAGATTTTGAAAATTTCTCTAATTTCACTAATGAGAATCCTTATATTTTAGAACACATATCTTATATCAATGGTATTGACGCTTCTATTTTTTCTATATATGAGTTGCAATTACTTTGTTATACACATGATTTTAGTAGCTTCACTCTACTCATAGGAGCATATCCTTTGATATTAGAATATTTAACCAAATTCATCTCTAGGAATACTCATGAGAAAGATGAGAGTGAAAATCCTTTTCCCACCATAGAGTATGATGATGATGATGTACCTTCCTCTCATCCCATTGCTCTCCCTGGCCAAGATGTAGCTTTAGTGGATGAGAAAAGGTCTCTCACATTAAATACTTTAGGGATGGATGTTGGGTGTAATCAAGAGGGGAACAATGTTAATTTGATAGTTATTAATAGACTTGGTAGTACTATTCCTAAGATGGTTGTGCGAGGGGCACCGAATGCACCTTCTTGCTTAAAGCTAGTGATTATGGTTCAAGGTGTTCAAAATGTGTTACAACAACTACACCACAATGTGATTTCTCACACATACAACACCCATAATAACAAGCAAAGTAACCAAGCACCGCATGTGCCTGTCTCTCTTCCATGTTCTCAACCTATGCTCCCTCCACCACCTTGTCTTACTCATAAAAGTGGTCAAGAGTATGATCTTGTCGAAGAACTTTGCACTACTCCAACTAAGATCTCTCTTTGGGATTTGATACAAATATCGCCTACATACCATGGAATGCTTCAAGAAGCTTTACAAAAGGTGATTGTCCCACCTACTACTAAGCCTAATGATGTAGCAGTCGTATTGGATAGTATGCATGTGACAAAAATAGATATTCTCTTTCAACCACAGGAATTACCATCAATTGAAGTTCAAAACCAATATGATCCACTTATAATCTCTGTCATAATAAATAAAACATCAGTAAAATGCATTATGATCGACAATGGATTAGCTCTTAATGTTTGTAGCATTGACCTACTACACAAAATCAAGGTTGACACTTTACAAATCATACCAAATGGCATTAGCATTCATGGCTTTGATAATGTTGGACAACAATCCATGGGCACTATAACTCTACCTATACAAGTAGGATCTATGCTTATGCCTACCTTGATTCATGTCATGCCTTGTTCTTTATCTTACAACATGATTCTTGGTAGACCTTGGATTTATTCATTAGGGGCAGTTCCTTCCACCTTGCATCATTCAATCAAATTTATATTCAAAGGTAAACTTCATACTATTCATGCTGATCCTAAACCAGATAACTGTTTACATATTGAAACGCAAAAACTAGTTTACAATCATATGAGCTTAAACAATTTATAAGCTAATTCATCAAAACCTCTAGACACGAATGATGTTGTGAAAGATTCTATACCATTGAATGCACTCTTTGGTGATAATTGGGGCTCATTAGATTTTAATCCTTGCAGTATAGGGGAATATAAAATTAATAGCCTTGACACATCAAAAGTAGCATCGATCTCACCTAAGTACTCCTTTGAAGCATCTAAGAAACCTAAACTCCCCTTGGTAGAAAATAAAAATAATACTCTCACATATACCATAGATTATGAGACCTATGAGGCTTCACCATCTTCTAAGGAAATTACATCCCTCTATGGTCAAGGATTTAAAATTCTTTATAACAATTGTGAATATGAAGGTAAGGGATGTGATGTAAATCAACAAGGGATTCGAGTACCTATAGAATCCACTTCAACACATTACTCAAGTGGCATTGGATATAATCCTTTCAAAAAAAAGAAAGGTTCATGTCGTCCTAAACCTAATGTTAATTCAACAAGATCAAAACAACATGACAGATATGTTTGTTTTTAACAATGGCACCCTCACAGGTAAGTATCTCTAACCCTTTATCTCTCTCATGATGTGCTTCCCCCATGATGTGTTATGTGTTGTTTAGGCCTCTTGGAATGACCTCAGATTCTCCCGTAAGGTCCGGGATACTAGGAGACTGCCTCTGTTGTGACCTTCTATTTGTATCATCATTCTTCTATATTGCCTCTCTCTCTGATTTCATGCTTGTGTGTTGTGTCTTATAGACATAGCGTCGTGGTTGGTGACTTGGGGGCACCCTCCTATGTGACTGTCCCTAAGACACTTGTTTCTCCTCTCTTATTTATTGTTTCCCTTCCTCTAGTGTTTCCATCTAGCGGGTGGATGACAACAAACATTTATACTGATGCAGACCTAGTGCCCCTTTTGAGAGCAATCACAAAATAGACGTAGTTCCTAATATGACGATGGGGATGTGTATCTTATCCGATGCTTGGCTAGTGGAAACACTCGTGCTTTTCGGCGTAGTGAATTTGATGATGTTTCTATTGCATTTACAAACCTTAACAATACTGCTACTCTATGCACCTTTGTTTGCCTTTGAATCTGTCCTTGTGGTACTCGATTCAGAGAGCTTCATGATATAGCCCCACGGTTAACCTCAAACTCTAAATTTGTTGTATAACCTTGGCTCTTTGTGTGGTTAATCATATGCATTGATGTTGTTGTTTATCATGATTTTGTAGACACTAACATGTTTCTTACAGGGATGTGTTTGTGGGAATAGTTGGTGATCGTAAAGTACATGTCACCTTCGGGGGGCATGGGCTTTGCGAAAGTCAGTGTTCCCTTGAGTGTTTTCTTCCTACCTTAACGTGCTTGATAGCGATAACTGATATCAACGACCTTAAGGTGGGGGCATATATAAGGTAAGCTATCTGTTATAGATGTTAGCAATGTGTTTGACCTCAGATACAGAGACCTGCGCTCTTGAGTAGTGCATCATGCATCCTAAGTTTGTTTGCAATCAATCAATCAATCATGTAAGCCCTCTGCGGAGGCGGGATATCGAGCATATCCTTTTTCTTAAGCCCTCTACGGAGGCGAGGATGGTGTATTTCTCAGAGTAGATTACATCACCCTATCATTTTTAAAAGTCCTCTATAGAGGCAGGGAGCGGTTCTGTGACTAACTCAACCCTTAAGTGTGTCTTTGACGATTATTGTGGCAAAGCCTAATCATCAGTGTGTGCTTGTAATGTGCCTGAGATGGTGTTGGACCTAGAAATAGGTACACTCCATCGCTTGTCTGCCGTGTTTTCTCCATGTCTTCAAGTGTGTGTGTTTTGGCGTGCTTATTTTGTGTGGCATGTTTATTGCCCCATATGCAGAGACCAGCACCCTCAGGTAGTGCTTCCTTCATTTTGGGAGGTTTTGCATGTCTTGCGTGTGTGTTGCCCCATATATACAGAGACCTGCGCCCTAGGGTAGTGCATCCTGTATTATGGGAGGTTTGTTTACTTTCTAGCAGTTGCATTTGCATTTCATATATATGAGAAAAAGAAAAGAAAAGATATCATTTATGTCTTCCATGCATTAATGTGTCTTCGATGCATTGATTGTCTTCTTCGTGTTCTATGTGACTGTAATTGTCTTCTCCGTGTTTTGCATGCCTCTTACTATCTTCTATGTGATTGGTGTGTCTTCTCCGTGCTTGATGTGTTTGCTATATTTGTGACCTTACTTTAATGCATGTATTGGCCTTGTGTTTATACATACATTAAAGTGGGGGCTAAATGTAACATCAAAAAATGTCCCCTTGCGGGCTTTCCCTCATAAGGTTTAGCTCCTAGGTCTTTAGGATGCATTTAGGATATCTTAGTTCATATTTTGGCATCCCGATGGAATGAGACCTAGGTTTCATGGCAAAGTGGACCTAAGAGGACCCCTTGACCTTAACTCTGCCCAAAATAGGGGGGAGGACTTGGACGCTCGTGCCCTAGTCCTGCCCTATTTTGGGTCAGGCCCAAAATTTAAGTGTCAGTTTATGACCATTATTTGGTCCTTTTGCCAACAAGGTAAGTTTTGATTTTTGAAATCTTGGCGGGAGTGTTTGTAGTTGCATATAAAAGAATGCTTAGGCATTCATTTGTAAACTAGATGATTACTAGCAAGCTATTGTGTTCTCAAGGTGATTCAAGGCTTTCATTGTGTTGCAAGAGCAAAATTGTGTGGTTTGTGTGTTTGAATTTGTAAGTTTGAGCATCCATTTCATCATGGAATGAAGAGCGTCTTCCTCCCATGATATCTTTACTACAAGGTGACATTATATTGTGTTTTCATTATCAATTCCTTTAGTTTTTTCCTCTGCCTCATAAGGGCACGCACTCTTTATCTGACAATGTTGTTCAGAGACTTAAGTGTCCTCTAGGGTTTGACTAAGGCAAACCTCTAACCACCACAACCCCCAAACCAAGTCTTGTGATTGCAAGTTACAGGTGTCGCATTTGGGAAAAGTGGAGTTGCAGGACGGATCAACAGACATCAAGGATTCTGGATCTGAAGAGTTGTAGGATACCAGAGCATTTCTAGGACTTGGGCACTCGCTCCAGTGTCCTCCGTGGATGAATTTATGGAAACATAAGTTACAGGGCTGATCAGTGTCGGAAGGAGGTCTGGATCCCATGAAGAAACTGGTACCTTGGACTAGGGTGCCTTCTCTAGTATCCTTGACTGTTCTACTTCAGAACCTCAAAAATAGGTACTCTGTGATTTGTTATTTTACTCCTGTCTACAAGAGCTTTTTCTGTTATTCATCAATTTATCGTCGTATTTGCATAATTAGGGTTTTAATGGTCAATTGAGCATAAGAGAAGAAAATTTGATAATTAAATTCCCTAATCCAAGTATCCCTACATTTGTAAGTGACCTAGGGTATGATAGTGCTCACCACTTGACCCTAGATCCTTGAATGTATAGTGGAGAGGAGGATTTAAACATCAAAACACTAAAACATTAACAAATCCAATTTTCCCCTAAACAAACATCCATTTGATATACCTTGAAGTCTTTATGGAATACAAACACAAGGAACATTTTGATTGCTTCCATCATAGCAACAAGAGCAAAAGTTTCTTCAAAATCTATCCCTTCTAATTGTTCATACCCTTTGCAAACCAACCTTGCCTTATTTCTTACTGCTTGACCATCTTAGTTTAACTTGTTCTGAAAAACCCACTTGGTGCCAATACCATTCCTATCTTTTGTCCTAGGAACAAATTCCCACATCTTGTTCTTTTCACTATGATTTAGCTCCTCTTGCATTGCTTCAATCCAGCTCTAATCCTTGCTGGCTTCAGAAAAATTCTTTGGTTCTATCTTGGACAGCAAAGAGAAGTTTACTTGTTCCCTGAGTTTTCTCCTAGTCATAACTCCTTCATTCTTGTCTTTAATGATCTAATTTTCATAATGATTCCTCTAAATAAATTTTGTAGGTGACTTGGTAGTCTCTATGTGTGTTTCATCTTCTGCAACTCCATCTTCTTCTTTTATGCAGGCTGAATCATCTAAACATCAATCTTCTTGATCATGTGAAGATGGATGTAATACTTCATCAACCCTAACATTTGCACTCTTGACTATCTTCTTCAATCTCTTATTGTAGCATCTATAAGCCTTGCTTCTTATTGAGCAACCAAGAAAAATTCCTTCATCTGATCTTGAGTCAAACTTACCCAAATTATCTTCATCTCTTCTAATATAGCATTTGCTTCCAAAGATTCTAAAATACTTGACTGATGTAGGTCTTCCTTTCCATAATTCATATGGTGTCTTAGTGTTGTTCACTCTTAGTTGTCCCCTATTAAGAACATATATAGTAGTATGGGCTGATTCTTACCAATATACATTAGGCAACTTGGCTTCATTCAACATTGTTCTTTCCATCTCTTGGACTATTCTATTCTTTCTTTCAACTACTCCATTTTGCTAAGAAGTTCTTACAGTAGAGTATTGTATTTTTATTCCATGTTCTTCACAAAATTCCTCAAATTCATTTGATGTGAACTCACCTCCTCTGTTTGATCTTAGGCCCATTTGGTTCTAGCATTCATTTCATTCTCAACCATAGATTTGAAAATTTTGAATCTACTAAAAGCTTCTAATTTTTCTTTCAAAAAAGTAACCCATGCCATTCTAGAGTAATCATCAATGAGCAACATGAAATACGTTTCACCTTGAAGACTTCTTGTTTTGGTAAGACTGCATAAATCTATATCAATCAGTTCCAAAGGCTTAGTAGAAGAGTACTCCTTGGTCTTGAACTTGGTCCTTGTTTGCTTCCCAATTTGACATTCCTTACAAAAGGTGCTAGTAGGATTAGCAATCTTTGGCATGTCTCTAACTGAAAGTTGAGAGATGATCTTCACAACTTAGATTGTGAAAGTTGATGTGCCCCATCCTCTTATGCCACAACCAACTCTCATCAGTCTTCCCTAGAAGGCATCTCATTCCTTTGACTTCACAAAGATTGTACAAGTTATTTTCCTTTTTGCTTGCTTCTACAACAAGTTTCCCAGTGCATGCTCTTCTGATTTCACAACCTTGTGCATGGAAAATGAAATTATAACCTTTGGTACACATCTAACTTGCACTAAGAAGATTGTACTTGATACCTCCTACATATAGAACATCTTCTATCCTATTCTTTCCATTAAGACTTACTATACCTATACCACATATTTTTGCAGTGGTGTTGTCTCCAAACTTGACTGATTTGCCATTCCATTTTTCAAGCCAAATAAACTTACTCTTATCTCTAGTCATGTGACTTGAACAATCGTTGTCAATCACCCAAGGATTTTCTTGCCCTTGTGCATGAAATGTAGCTTGGACAATCATTGAGTTTTCACCTTTATGAGTGTTCTTGATTTTCCATTCCTTTTTCTGATCCATCTTGTGATTTTCAAAAATGTCTATCCTTTTGTCTTGATTATCAAAATTAGTCCTCTGAGATTTTAACTTTGCCAAGCCACTTCTGCAAAACCTAGCTATGTACCCAAAATTGTTGCAAATATGACATATTATATTGAAATCAAACAAAGGGGCAAAAGAGTTTCTACTTAAAAAATTACTTATCATTCTTGATCTACACTCAATGGCTTTGTGACCATACTAATTGCAATTGAAACAATAAATAGAGAAAGCATAATTGAACTTGTTCATGAATGTGTATCTTACATGCATTGATCTTCTAAATTTTCTTCTTTGAGTGATAGAAGGAATGAAATCAATTTCTTCAATCTTAGTAATCTCCTTTTTCATTGGAATATCTTCATTCATCATTGTTTCTTCTGATTCAGTCTTCTTTGCAAGAGCAGGAGGTTGTAAGACTTCTTCATCATAGCCCAAACTTGATTTTATGAAAAGAGGTATCTGAATATTTATTATATCATCCAAAATTTTAGAGCTCTTTCCAAATTTTATATTCTTACTCAGCTGAGCATGGACTTTTTCAACTTCCTTTCTTAATGAAACAATTTCTTCTTCAATTTTTAAACATTCATCTGATTTGGCTTTGAAGGTAGTATAATTCACCATGTCTGCAATTCTTTCTCCCTCCTCAATTTGATTCTTCAAGCTAACAATCATTTCCTCTAATTCCTTAAGCTTTGGTTTTTGTTCATTTTCTTTTCTTGCTAAATCCAAGTCTTCAAGTGCAGATATCAATTCACCTTCAAGATCAACTTCACATTCTTCTTCATCAATGACTTTCATATCTTCTTCATTAATAACAACACTACCAAAGTTATCCAAGATTTCCATAGCTCTAAATAGGGCTTCCTCTCTTTAGTCTTCTAATGGGCAATTGTCTCTTCTTCTACTGAATTGCAATCTTCCTTAGAGTAAAACCTTAAATCTTGTTGAAGTTTGATCTATTGAAACTCTTGTCACTGTCCTTACCTTTTCTAAGAGGACATTTAGATGCATAATGCCCAATTTTGCTGTTATTGAAACATTTGAAAGCCAACTTATCTTTGTACTTACCTGATCCTTTCTTTAACTTCCTTACAAAGTTTGCCTCTTCTTCTTCGGATCCACTAGATGCTTCAGCCCCTTTTGTTTCTTTGAATGTAGCTTCCTTTCTAGATGTGTCTTTGCTTGTGTTTCTCATCTCATAGGCAGTGAGTGAATCAAATAATTTATCCATTGTAAATGTATTCAAATCTCTTGCTTCTTCAATGGTAGAAACTTTTGGATCATACCTTTGAGGGAGTGATCTCAGTACTTTCTTAATAACCACTGAATCTTGTACCTCTTTGCCAAGATCTTTGATTACATTCACCACTTCATCTATTTGGAGTAGATAGTTATCTATGTTCTCTTCATCTTTCATCTTTAGATTTTCAAATTTACCCTTGCAGGTCTACAATTTTGCTTGATTTACCTTGACATCTCCTTCATAGAGATTTTTTAGTTTATCCCATATTTCCTTAGCCCCCTTGCACTGCATTACTTTGACAAATTCTAAGTTGGTTAAACCACTCAAGATAGCATTCTTAGCTTTAGCATTATTTTCACAAGCCTTCTTCTTAGTTGGATCTATGAGAGGATATGTAGGAGCACTATAAGCATCAATCATAGATCTCCAAAAATCATACCCTAGAGAGGTAAGATAGGCTTTCATACTTATAATCTAGAAGGCATAGTAAGTTCCATCAAATAGAGGTGCTATGTTAGAATCATATCCTTCTTGAGCCATGTGTTCTTATCCAGGATCTACCTTCAACTATTATGCTGCACCAAGGAACTTAGCTCTAATACCAATTGTTAGAACACATAGAAATACTAAGAGGGGGGTGAATCAGTATTTACCACTTTTTAAAATAATACTACTACAATATCAAGATCTCTACTACATCAACCAAATTATGAAAAATCTAAGGAAGCATAAGCACAATCACATATTCACACAAGAGACCATAACACCAAATTTACCTGCAAACCCAAGATGGGACAAACCACAGTGAGCAAGCTTCTTGGATCTACTATCCAAATATAGCCCCACAAAAGAATGAAACAGTGAATTACAATGTTTTGTAGGCTCCAACCCATAAGAATTTCAACCTAAGAAGAACTACAATCCTTTTACAAATTTGTAGGCTCCAACCTACCAGAGACTTCAATCTCACAAACTGAGCATCAACCCAGCAATAGGCTCCAACCTATTTGGGGCTCCAACCTCCACAAAAATTGAGCTCCAACCCAGTAATAGGCTTCAATCTATTTGAGGCTCCAACCTCCACACAGACTGAGCTCCAACCCAGCAACCTGGAACACATAATCAATCTAGCAAATAATCAATACATACTATGCAAAATCAGAATCACCAATCCATGCCCTTTTTACTCCTTAATATTCACTTCTTTGTTCACGCCTGATCGCTTGATGTTTGCATGTATGTCAAGATATCGACAATCTAGCATACCATTTCAACAAACACAACAAGCTCCACCTAAAGGGATAATGTTTGGAGGAACAAGACCCTCTACACATAACTCCCTCTTAGGAACATACCTCGAGTATTTAAAGGAGCCTCTTGACTACAACATTCAGAAGGTCATCCTACCAAATTTTCTCCCAAAGATTCCAAAATTTAAAGGAGAGGGTAATCCCAACTCTCATAACAAGGCTTACATCACAGTGGTATGAGAACTCCTTCCTTAAGATGGGGTGGTGACAAATATTTTTTGAAAGACTTTGGAGGGTATCAGTCTAGATTGGTACTATCAACTTCTAGAATCATTGATCCACTCTTTTAGGCACCTCATCGATCAACTTGTGGTTTCCTTTTACATAAATAAATGGGCCAAGATAGGAATACGAGAATTCTTTACAGTCAAACAAGAAGCCAACAAGTCAGTTGCACATTTTATTACACGATGAAGGAAAGTTGTCTATTCTTCAACTAGCACACCAAATATGGATCACAAGGAGCTTTGTGATCTCTTCTTACATGCTCTCAAAAATGAAATATGAGGAGTTCAAAAACACCATTACAAATCATATGAATCTAAGGGCTCAAAAGTGCCCTTAGAATTGTCCAAGTTGCTATTGATAGTGGAAGAAGGGAGTATGATGCCAATGGAAGGTTGATAAACCACAATCGAAATAACAAATCCTCGACAAATAGTCATAACATAGATGGGTCAACAAACACTTCATCATTGGGGAACAACAATGGTGACTACAATAGTCATACAAATTTGGGAAAGGAAAATGCCAACAACTATCCCCCAAAAATCAACCAGTAGTCATAATATAATTATCATAAACCTCATGATCACAATCATGATTAATAGTGCTCATTTCACAAGAGAAGGGGGCATGAGATCAAGTCATGTCGAGGGAACCATCACTTCATATCAAACCTCCCAAAACATCAACAATAAACATTAGTGGACACATTTTCACAAGATGAAGAACTTAGTCCCAAAAGCCATAAAAATGCCTTTGATCAAAACCCCTTAGACCTTGTGGAATTAGATAAAGATCAAGAAATTTGTGTCACCTAAGGACCAGAACAACCAGATGACACCTCCAACAATTCAAATTTTTCTCACGTATTAGAACTTCTCAAAAGTTATCATATGCACAAGAACACTCTCCTCAAAGAATTAGATCTAGACCATCTAGTTCAAAACATTCCAAGTGAAAAGTGTTCTTCTTCAACATTTGATTTTAAAAAGTTATCCTCAGAAAATGACAATTAAAAAGGGTGATCTCCCCCTCCATTTGATAGTCCAAGTTCAACACTATTCCATTAAACATGTAATGATTGATGATGGGTCTGCAATCAACATAGTATCTTTCTCTCTTCTTCAAAGAATATGTTATGATGAAACTCAAATCACAAAAGAAACTTCTATCCTTAGAATTCATGATAACCCAAACATTCAAACCATGGTAAGGTCAATCTTTAGATCAAATTGGTTCCTAAAACCCTCTCAATTGAATTTTATGTCATCAATGAAGAAACCACTTACAACATGATCTTGGGAAGGCCTTGGATCCATAGGATGAGGGTCATTCCCTCCACACTATTTCAAGAAATACACTTCTCACACATGGGACAAACCCACATCATCAAAGGAGATCCTGATCCTTTCAGCCTTATAGAGTTGAACAAGTCAAAAAGAAGGGAAAGACCATGGAAACCACTACTGACCCAAAAATCAACACTTTTGAAAAAGGAGAGACATAAAAAAAAATTGCAAATGTAGCCAAGACCTCTAAATGTATAGGAAAGGGGCCAATAGGAGAATTCCCCTTCGATCCCCCCTCAACAAATTCTTATGATCCATTCAACTTAGTGGCCATTCCAATCAAACCAAACATAAACATTCATATGATTGAAATCATGACTAAAGAAGAAGAACCAAAACCCACACAAAAAATAGGGGAGTCAACACCAACCTCATTTGCCCTTCAAAAGTTCAAAACAAGCAATAAAACTATACAAGAATAGACAATGATAAAGCTAGAGGAAAAATCATCAAACAATGAAACATGTGAGTACACAACACTCCTCACTAAATACAAAGACATTTTTACACCAAGTCTTTGAGTGTCCTTGCAAAGACTTTCAAGAGAAGTTTAGACCAAATTGGATAGGTCCATATGTAGTTAAGGAAGAAGTCAGAAATGACACTTACCTCTTGTGCATTATGGAAGGAGAAGAGTTCAACATATCAAAACATTGTAAAATCCTATAAAGTCCAAAAAAATCAAATAATTCAAAAATCCATAAAAAGCATAAAAGCATGAAAGATCAAAATTTTGCATTTTTCATTCTATTCCATCATGCATTTTATGAGTGTCATGCTCTTATTCAATTTTTGTCCTACTAAGGAGTCTAAGGTTGCTTAGGTATAGGTTGACCCTTTCAGCCTTTGAAATCCCATAACAATTCATGTAACTTACTGCTTATCACTATTCCCCTATTTCCATTGTCCAATGATTCTAATCAAAGCATAGCTCTTAGCTTTACACTGATCCCAACCTTAACGATTCAGGTTGTTAAGTCTAAATGAAGTCAATATTCAAACCCATAGTGTTCAAAGGAAGCTTGCAAGTAGACCTTCCCCATTCTTCCCTAGTAGAACGGAAGTTTGACTGGACTATGAAAACTTTTGCTAGTGCTCAGCCCCTTATTTTTCCTGGCCAAAAATGTTAGGAGGATCATAACTTTGAAGGAAGCAATCTAAAATACGAGTGAATAAAAAATGAGTGATGAGAAAAGTTAGGATAGAGAGACTAAAGTTGTTGCATTTCCATGTTGATTTGATAGGACAACTGAGAGGGGGGTGAATCAGTTGTAACTTATAATTCCAAAACCCTAACACATATTTAGATCCACATTAATTCAATTATCCCTTAAACTATCAAGATGATTAAGCATGGAAACAAATGACAGAAACTGAATCAAATCAACATCATACACAAGAGAGCACTAGATTTGCATGGAAAACCCAAGAAGGGAAAACCACAGTGAGGATTAGCTCACAATATAAATTAATATCAACACTAAATACAATAGGGCTCATTGCCAGAGGATTCACTGCCCAAAAAGGCTCACTGCCAAAGACTCACTACCAGAACAAAAAAGAAGATAGAGAAGAATGTTACAATGAGAAAGTTATCTTAAAATAACAGAGAAGTCCACCACAACATCGCCAACACCTTCATAGTCATACTGAAGAATTGTAGACACCTTTTGCTCAATGCATCCAGTAATCTAACACATGAAAGCTTGCACTGCACTTCACTCTCTACCACACTATCATTTGCATCTCATACTCCACACACACACACTCCCCTCTACCTTAACAACTCTACATTTATTTATACCATCTTCAACCTTGAAAACATTCTCCAAGGTCGGCAAAACACCTTCACCATGTAAATTCAAATTAGGTCGGCACCAAAACATTCCTACAATGGAAAGGAATGAAGGTGGACCACAACACACCTTAGCTTAGACCTAAATTCATTCATACACACCATGCCATGCTTCCACAATCATCAAAACAAATCCCCAATTAGTCTAAACACCTAAGGTCGGCCAAACCTATGTTAACACTATAAACGTTTATGTACATACTTCCTCAAAACTAAATATAACTCGTGGACCACACACCATGCTTGAACACAATCTAGAACATCCCACAAACATCCTAAAATCCAATAAGTTTCTCTGCAACAAATTTCTCTTGAAGAAAGTACACACCTAGTTTATTCAAACATTGATGCCATGGTACAACTCAAGAAATTGACTTGAGGAGCACCAGATCATGAACAACTTCAACTAAAGGTAGATATGAACCTTATAAACATAGTTCCAAAACCACAAGACCATAAATCATTCTATGGAGAAATGTGGAGAAAAAACATTTATCCTAGACACCTCTGTAATACATAGTTCACACACTGGTGAACACACCTTCCTCTACACAATGATCCAACATGACAAAGTCTGGATGCAGCACCTCTAAATACCTCTGAACAACATATCCAAACCACATGAGAAGATCTTCAATATAGAAGAAATGCAGAGAAAAACCAAAAAACCACTCTGTATGCTAGAACACCTTTACAACATATTATTTCCTCTATTATTCAAATTTTCTCAAAAGCACTTGGAAACCAAGAACCAGAAATATATCAACAACATCTTCAGCACTTCCTCATTATCAAAAACAACATCAATTCAATACAAACTGCTCACACTCTTGCAATATTCTCTTGCTCATACAGTACTTCTCACACTATTACAATATTCTCTTGCTCATACAATTGACATCAATGACAACACAAGCTTGTTGACATCATTGACAACACTAACTGCACATACTTGCAACAATCTCCCCTTTTGTCATTGATGGTAACACATGATGTGAAAAACCATCAACACAATAGTATCCTCAATACTATGCTTCATACCAACTCTTTTCCTTTCTCTTTCTCTCCCCCTCAGCTTACTATTCTCCTTTTGTCAACCGATTCTTTCCTTTTTCACATTAATCTCTCTCTCTCCCTTTGACATCAATGGCAAAGGGTGACACAACTCTCTCTCTCTTTCCTCTTTTGACATTACTCATACTTGTACCTGCTCATCACTGCTTTGCAACATCTTTTCTTTTACTACTTTGCATACTCCCCCTGACTGTAACAACCAACAAAGCCACCACCTACCCCCCTGAAAGGTAGCCTCCAATGTCAGTCCATAACAAAGAATGAATCTTGAAATTCACTAGACTGATATGCATCTCCTTATGCATCTAGTTCAAAGGAGGGACAATAACCCCCAACTTCTCCCGAAGATACTCAAAAGTATCCTTAGGAAGACCCTTAGTGAATATATTAGCAAACAGATCATTTCTAGGCACATACTCAAGCTTCACTTCATTTTCTGCAACCTTCTCTCTCAAAAAGTGATACCAGATTGAGATATGTTTTGTCCTTGAGTGCATCAATGAATTCTTTGAAATGTTAATAGCACTTGTATTATCACAGAAGATAAGAATTGGTTCATCATATACAACTCTGATATCCTTCAAGGTTTGCCTTATCCACAAAACCTGTGTGCAGCAAGAACTTGCTACAATGTATTCTACCTCTATAGTAGATAAAGACATTGAATCTTGTTTCTTGCTTAGCCATGACACCAATCTGCATCTAAGAAAGAATGCACCACCACTTGTACTTTTCCTCTTATCTACACAACTTACCAATCTGCATTTGTGTAAGCACATAGAGTAAAGTTAGTACCTTTTGGATACCACAAGCCATGATCTAGAGTCCCCTTTAAATATATGAATATCCTCTTTACAACTGTAACATGTGATTCTCTATGATCTTCTTGAAATCTAGCCACAAGACAAACTGCATGCATAATATCCAGTCTAGTGGCAGTTAGATAGAGAATTCCTCCAATCATTGATCTATACTTGCTTTGATCAGCCTTAGGAGTTTCATCATTCTTTCTCAACTTGTAACCAATAACCTATGGGTACATACTGGTTTAGAATCTTCCATTCCAAACTTCGTCAACATTTCCTTGACATACTTTAATTGTGAAATGAAAATACCTTTATCTGTCTAATTGATTTGAAGTCCAAGGAAAAAGTTCATCTCTCCAAACATTGACATTTCAAATTCTTTTTGCATCTCCTCTGCAAATTTCTTACACATAGCTTCATATCCTCCAAAAACAATGTCATCAACAAACACAACTACAATAAGGATTTGATCATTTTCAACTTTGAAGTAAAGATTACTGTCTGTGGTACCTTTATTAAATTCTAG
The DNA here is from genome assembly GCA_027924645.1 of Cunninghamia lanceolata. NCBI lineage: Eukaryota > Viridiplantae > Streptophyta > Pinopsida > Cupressales > Cupressaceae > Cunninghamia > Cunninghamia lanceolata. Next base: position 9,867,216 of record BSBN01000241.1, on the reverse strand, counting down.
TTGTAATAGGTACATGTCTAACCTTACATACCAAGCGCTGGGACCTTGCTTCAATCCATATAGTGCCTTCTTTAGTCTACAAACCATATCTGGTTTATCTAATAACTGAAATCCTTCCATTTGTTCTATGTATACTTTTTCCAATTCACCATTCAAGAAAGTAGACTTCACATCCATTTGATATACTTTCAAATCCTTATGTGCTGCAAAAGCCAAAAACATCTTGATGGCTTGCATTTTGGCTACTGGATCATATGTTTCCCCAAAGTCTATTCCTTCTACTTGTGAGTAGCCTTTACACACAAGCCTTGCCTTATTTCTTACCACTTCTCCATTCTCATTCCACTTGTTCCGGAATACCCACTTAGTTCCAATCACATTTTTGTTTATTGGTCTTGGGGCAAGTTCCCAAGTCTAATTCTTTTCAATTTGCATTAGTTCTTCTTCTATAGACTTGATCCAATACTCATCCTTGCATGCGTCAATCACTATATTAGGTTCAACTTCAAAAAGTAAACATAGATTTACCTATTCTTCAGCAACTTTCCTTCTTGTCAATATACCTTTGCTTTTTTCACTAATGATCAGTTCTTCAGAATGATGCTTCTATACATACTTGGGAGTCTTAGAAATCTTTTACAGAGCTTCTTCCTCTTCAAACTGTACTTCCTTTTCTTTAGTGTTTTCTTCTTCACTGCAAGAAGACTCATCTGATTCATATCCATTCACCTCTGAATTCATCTGTAGGTCTTCATCAACCTTGACATTTGCACTCTCAACAATTTTTCTTAGCCTTTTGATGTAGCACTGGTAAGCTTTGACTTTATTAGAATATCCAAGAAAGATACCTTCATCAGATCTTACATCAAACTTTCCCATTTTTTCTTCATCTATTTTGATGTAGCATTTGCTTCCAAACACTCTGAAGTATTTGGTAGTAGGAATCCTTCCATACCATAACTCATAAGGAGACTTTGTTTTGTTTTCTCTTGCTTGCACTCTGCTTAGTAGATAAACAACAGTATGAATTACTTCTCTCCAATAGACTTCTGGTAGATTTTCTTCTTTTATCATCATCGTTGCAACTTCTTGAACAGTCCTATTCTTTCTTTCAACCTTTCCATTCCGCTGATGAGTCATAGGGGTAGATAAATGCATCTTTATTCTCTAATTCTCACAAAACATGTTAAACTCATTAGAGGTGAATTCTCCACCTCTGTCAAATCTTAAACACTTGATTTTCATATCCATTTCATTCTCAACCATTGCTTTGAATGCTTTAAACTTATCTAGGGCTTTTGATTTTTCTTTAAGAAAAGTAACCCATGTCATTCTAGAACAATCATAAATTAGTAGCATGAAATACCTATCACATTGAAAACTCCTTACTCTGGTAGGGCCACAAAGATTTGTATGCACCAATTCCAACAGTCTGGTAGAAGATTGATCTTTGACTTTGAAACTTCTTCTTGTATGTTTTCCAACTTGACACTCCTTATAGATAGCATTGATAGGCTTTGTGTTAGGGATTGCATGTAGATTAAATGCAAATAAAGATTAAACAAAGGAATGAAAATACACAGAAATAATAACAGAGAGAGACAAGTTTTAACATGGTTCACCCAAACTCGGGCTACATCCACCAACAAAGAGTCCAATATTATTATATAGTAAATCAAACTGATTACAACCAACAATTCTTGCAACTCAATACCACTGCAAAATGCTACAATACATCAATGGAAACCCTAACCCTTAGCCGCTTTTATCAAGCCTTATGCCAGTTACAAAATTAGGGGTTTTTTACGTCAACCAATAGAAAAAATAACTCCCAACACCTTGACCCCGTCTTGGGGGCGCTGCTCCTTGACCCTGTTGAATAATTTGCGGGGAAACTGCACTGATAAAAGTGGGGAAAATTTAACCTCTGAGTCTGATTAGGTTCCATCTAACAACAATCTCCCACTTGGAGACTGATTAGACTCCACACCATATCATCTCCCACTTGGAGATTGATTATAACATCACTGACCCTATAGCTCCCACTAGAAATAAGCACCCTAGACTCTGGTGTTTTGATTTTATTATTTTTTAGTCTTGAAGACCAACCGAAGCTAAAGAGGAGCTTTGCTTCTCCATTGTCACTGCCTTTGTAAACATATCCGTTGGATTTTTATCTGTATGTATCTTTTCCAGCCTTAACTGTCCATCATCTAACACTGACCGGATGAAGTGATACCTGAGCTGTATGTGTTTGGTCTGTGTATGCAAGGAAGAATTCTTTGCAAGATGTATGGCACTCTGACTGTCTATATACAAAGAACTATTAGCCTGTGGTTTGCCCAATTCTTCCATGAAAGATTGCAACCATATCATCTCCTTACTTGCCTTTGTTGCAACTACATACTCTGCCTCCGTGGTGGATAAAGCAACCACTTTTTGTAACTTGGAGATCCAACTCACCATTGTCCCACCTATAGTAAAGACATAACCTATAGTACTCCACCTGGTATCAATATATCCTACCAAATCTGAGTCTACATAACCTACCAAATAAGTATTAGAGCCCCCAAAATGTAAGTGTTTATTGGATGTACCTCTCAAATATCTAAGAATCAATTTTACTGCATTCCAATGCTCCAATCTGGGATGACTCATATACATGCTTATGACTCCTACAACATGTGCAATATCCAGTCTTGTGCATACCATGGCGTACATTAAACTTCCTATAGCTGAAGCATATGGTACCTTGGACATTTTTTCTTCCTCCTCTTGTGTCTTAGGACACATCTCCTTAGTCAATTTCAAATAACTAGGCAAAGGTGTGCTGACAACTTTTGCATTCTCCATATGGAATCTCTGTAACACCTTTTCATCATAATCATCCTGAGATAGAGTCAATTTTCTATTCTTCCTATCTCTACAAATTTTCATACCAAGGATTTGTTTTGCTGCTCCCAAATCTTTCATAGTAAATGATTGTGCTAACTATTGTTTTAACTCTCTTATGTGATCCATGTTAGACTCTGCTACAAGCACGTCATCAACATATAAACATAAAATAATGTAGTTGTCATTATCCAACCTCTTAAAAAATACAATTCTTAGAATGACACTGGCTGTAGCCTTGCTCAGCCGTAAAACTATCAAATTTCAAATACCATTGCCGAGGTGCTTGTTTCAAGCCATACAAACTCTTCTTCAATCTGCACACTGGTTTCTCCTTACAGTTGACCTCAAATCCTTGGGGTTGTTCCATAGATATCTCCTCCTCCAAATCACTATGGAGAAAGGCAGTTTTCACATCTAGCTGTTTCAAATGCAATTTTTCAGCAGCCACAATACTTAAAATAGTACGAATAGAAGTCATCTTAACAACCAGAGAAAAAATCTCATCAAAATCAATGCCCTTTTTTTGTGCAAATCCTTTTACAACTAACATGGCTTTAAATCTTTTCTTACCTCCATCTTTCTCTTTTAGCTTATAAACCCATTTGTTTGGTAAAGCCTTTTTACTTGCAGGCAACTTACATAATTCCCAAGTCTAATTTTTTAGCAAGGAGTCCATTTCTTCTTTCATTACAAGCTCCCACTAAACCTTTGTATCCACCTGCATAGCTTCATCATACCCTTCCAGTTCACCAGCATTTGTTAACAAAATATAATACAAAGAGGGAGAAAACCTTTCAGGAGGTCTACTTAGGCTTGTTAACTATCTAACATTCACTTGAGTTTGTGGTACTTCTTGTTGTTGTTGTGAAGCATGAGGAACCACTGGAACATCATTATCTAGAGTATCATCCAGCACCACATAATCTTTTTCTTTCTTCTCATGCTGCTACAACTGATCTTTCTACAACACCTTCTCATTGAAACAACACCCCTACTTCTCACAATTTTCTGATTTTCAAAATCCCAAAGCCTATAACCAAATTCATCAATGCCATATCCAACGAAGGTACACTTTTTTCATTTTGCATCTAGCTTGGTTCTATTTTCATAATCTACATGTGCAACTGCTTCACATTCGAAGGTTTTGAGAAAAGAATAACTCACCTTCTTACATGTCCATGCTTCCTCTAGAATACCATAGCCCAAAGAAACTGAAGGACCTCTATTAATTAAATATATAGCGGTATTGATAGCCTCTACCCATATGTTTAAAGGTAGACCAACATGCAATCTCATGGTCCTTACACACTCCATTATTGTCCTATTCATGCATTCAGCCACTCCATTTTCCTATGGAGTCCCTGGAACCATTTTCTTCCTACGAATTCCATTAAAGGAACAACAATCCTCAAATTCTTTGCTGCAATACTCACCACCATTATCAAATCTGAGACATTTTAATCTTTTACTCATCTCATTGTCAACCAAGCTTCTCCATTTCTTAAATGTTTCAAATACATCAGATTTATGCCTAAGGAAATAAATTCAAACCTTCCTAGTTGCATCATCTATGAATATAACATAATACCGAGAGCCACCAAGAGAAGATACCTGAGTTGGTCCCCATACATCTATATGCACAAGCTCTAAATTTTCATTTTTCTTTTGCTTCCCATCCTTGAGAAAACTGACTCTCTTTTGTTAGCCATACACACAACTTTCACAGAAATCAATATTAATACATTTCAGACCTGGTAAAACTTTCCTAGAATGAAGTACCTTCATACATTTTTCACTCATATGCCCAAGTCAGTTATGCCATAGTGTTGTCTCAGAACCTACATCAATTGTTTCAGTCTCTTCCTGCGAACCTGCAACAACTGTTCCTAAACCTGTTTGTTTTTTCTCTACAATAGCTAAAGTAGAAGGAACAGTATGATCTATACAAAGATATAAGGTGCCTTTAAGGCACCTCTTGAAACCTTCCAATTTTTGTCAGTAAATGTAACAATGCAACCTTCATTAGTTAGCTGCCCTACTGAAATTAAAATCCTACTCAGCCTTGGAAAGTGCCTTACCTCTTGTAGTAGCCAATGATTCCTATTCTATAACTTAATCTTAATTCTTCCATTTCCAACAAACTGACAAGGTTCATTATGTCACAAATAAACCAGCCCAAAATCCCCTTAGACATAATCAAGAAAATAACTTCTATGGGGCATATCATGAAATGAGGCCCCTGAATCTAAAACCCATGAATCATTGGCAATATCTAGGGAAAGAATCAAAGCATCATCTTCATATTTATTACTTGCCACATTTGCCTCCTTATTGCTTTCTTTATTCTTCTGAGACCAGTAATCTTTCTTTAGATGACCTGGTTTCCCACAGTACCAACAATCCTTCTATCCTCTGGATTGGGACCTCTTGTCCTCTGATTTTTCTCATGACTTCCCATGACCTCCAGAACCTTTTCCTCTCTCCTTTGATTTGCCCATTCTTTCTGCATTCAAAACACTACCTGATGTGGCTCCACTTGAGCTTTTCCGTTGCATTTCCTCACTAAGGATAACACCAACAACATCATCAAATTTTAAAGTATTTAAATCAGAGACAGAGTTACTTACAGCCATTACCAAGTTATTCTAGCTTTCTAGCAAAGAACATAATATCAAGAGAGCCCTCACCTCTTCATCAAAACTTAATTTTACAGAAGTCAATTGATTGATAATCGTATTAAACTCATTTAAATGATCTGTCACAAATCCACCTTCAATCATTTTCAGATTAAACAAACGCTTCATGAGAAATACCTTTTTTGAGGCTCAGGGTTTTCATACAATTTACCCAAAGCTTTCATCAGACCATCTGTTGTCTTCACTTCTGTTATATTGAATACCACTGATGGTGTCAGGCACAACCAAATGGTTATTAGTGCCTTTCTATTTAGAAGATTCCAATCCTCATTAGTCATTATTGCCAGTTTCTTGGCTATTCCTTCCAATCGCCTCCATAAATCCTTCTGATAGAGATAATCCTCCATCTGCATCTTCTATAACTGATAGTTCTGCCCATTGAATTTATCTACCTTTAATTTACCCTCGTATGCCATTGCTCCCACTCAACCATGAGACTTCCACTTAACCGTGAGACCTTCCTACAAATGATAATAAAACACAACCCACTCTGATACCACTTGTTAGGGATTGTATGCAAAATATTTCAATTAAATATAAATAAAGATTAAACAGAGGAATGAAAATACACAGAAATAATAATAGCGAGAGACAAGTTTTAACGTGGTTCACCCAAACTCAGGCTACATCCACCAACAAAGAGTCTAATATTATTATCTAGTAAATCAAACTGATTACAACTAGCAATCCTTGCAACTCAATACCACTGCAAAATGCTACAATACATCAATAGAAACCCTAACCCTTAGCCACTTTTATCAAGGCTTATGTCGGTTACAAAAATAGGGTTTTTTTTATGTCAGCCAATAGAAAAAATAACTCCTGATGCCTTTATAAAATAATAAAATTTGTTTGAGGTTTCAGGGGTGCTACCCCTCGACCCCACCCTATATTGCGACAAGGAGCGTGCTAGGGGCGCTACCCCTGGACCCTGCAAGGGGCACTGCCCCTTGACCCCATCTTGGGGGCATTGCCCCCAAACCCCCACAAGGGGCGCTACCCCTTGACCTCATTGAATAATTTGGGGAGAAACCACGCCGATAAAAGTTGGGCAAATTTAACCTCCGAGTCTGATTAGGCTCCATGTAACAACACTTTGTAATCTTTGGCAGATCTCTCACAACTTGAACTAAACTTATTCTCACTAGGATATCGAAATTGATGTGACATAGCCTTCTATGCCATATCTAACTCTCACTAATCTGAGTCAAGAAACAATAACCATCAGCACCTTTAAGCTGATAAACATTTCCATCAGTTCTCCTTCTAGCAGCTATCACAGTTCTAGGATCTTTTCTGATCTCAAAGCCACCATCCTAAAACTTAAGATTGTATCCCTTACTACACATTTGTCCAACACTAAAGAGGTTATGTCTTAAATCCTTAACATAAAGAACATCATCTGTTTTATGCTTGCCATCAAAATCGATTGAACCTTTTCCACAAATCTTGGCAGATGTATCATCACTAAGCATAACTAGTCCTCCATCATATTTTTCAAGTTTGACAAACTTACTTTTATAACCGGTCATATGATTTGGGCATCCACTATCAATAATCCAGTAGTTATTTTCTTGTCTAGCATGGAAAGAAAATATCAAGGTGCCTTAGCATTAGTACTTACTTCCAGAGCCCTTTCCTTCACACATCCCTCAGAGTTAGCAGAAATCGTATCATCTTTTAAACCTATGAACAAGCATTCATTATCCTCATCATCTTCATAATTATATTCATCATCAAATATACTTGCATCTTATCTAACATATTAACTTTTCTTAATCACCTTACCTTTGTTCTCCCTATTTTTTCTTTTCAAAATTATGTCCGGACATCTTGAAGCATAATGACCTATCTTACCACAACTGAAACACTTGAAAGGAAACTTACCATTGTACTTACCAGTACCATTTTTCATTCTTCTCACAAAGTTAGCTTCCATATCATCAGAATCCTCCTAATTTGATTCAATAGTCTTCTCTGATTTACCAGCCTTAAAAGAAGTCTCATCTCTTGCACTACTTGTACCAAATTCCCTCATTTCAAAAGCAATTAAAGTACCATACAACTGATCTCTGGTAAATTGATCCATATTTTGTAATTCTTCAATAGCAGAAACTTTATGACTGTAATATTTAGGAAGAGTTCTACATACCTTCATTACCACTTCTTTTACTTCCAGTTCTCCACCAAGACCTCTGATGCTATTGAAAACTTCATCCACTTTCTGCAAGTAGCTTGTGATGTTTTCATCTTCAGACATTTGCATGTTCTCAAACATGATCTTTAGATTCTACATCTTAGCTTGCTTGACCTTGTCTATCTCCTTCATAAATGCTTTTTAACATTTCCCAAATTTCATTAGCAGTTTTTAGATTCATAACTTTCACCAATTCAGAATTAGTAAGACCACTTAAAAGAGCATACATTGCTTTACCATTGTTTTCATAAGCCTTGATCTCATTAGCAGTACTCGGACCATTTTCAAGTATAGTGTATGCAGACTCAACAGACTTCCAGATTTCATATCCAAGAGAAATTAGATAACCTTCCATCCTTATTTTTCAGAATGGATAGTCTGATCAATCAAACAGGGGAACATCTTTCTTGTGCACCATCCTAGATCTACCTCAAGTAGTTAAGCTTTCTTCCAAGGAACCTTGGTCTGATACCAATTGTTGATTGCACAAGACAACTGAGAGGGGGGTGAATCAATTGTAACTTATAATTCCAAAACCCTCACACATATTCAGATCTAGATTAATTCAATTATCCCTTAAACTATTAAGATGATTAAGCATGGAAACAAATAATAGAAACTGAATCAAATCAACATCATACACAAGAGAACACCAGATTTACATGGAAAACCCAAGAAGGTAAAAACCATGGTGAGGATTAGCTCACAATATAAAGTAATATCAACGCTGAATACAATAGGGTTCACTACCCAAAAGAAGGGCTCACTGCTAAAAGAAAGGTTTACTGCCAAAGGCTCACTGCTAGAAAGAAAAAAAGAAGATAGAGAAGAATGTTACAATGAGAAAACCATCTCAATGCAATAGAGAAGTCCACCACAACATCACCAACACCTTCGTAGTCATACTAAAGAATTGTAGACACCTTTTGCTCACTACATCCAGTAATCTAACACACGAAAGCTTGCACTGCACTTCACTCTTTACCACACTGTCATTCGCATCTCATACTTCACACACACACTCCACTCTACCTCAACAACTCTACACTTATTTATACCATCTTCAACCTTGAAAACATTCTCCAAGGTCAGAAAAACACCTTCACCATGTAAATTCAAATTAGATCGGCAGCAAAACATTCCTATGGTGGAAGGGAATGAGGGTAGACCACAAAACACCTTAGCTTGGACCTAAATTCATTCATACACACCACGCCACACTTCCACAATCATCAAAACAAATCTGTAATTAGTGTAAACACCCAAGGTTGACCGAACCTATGTTAACACCATAAAATTTTAAGTACACACTTCTTCAAAACCAAATACAACTCGTGGACCACACACCATGCTTGAACACAATCTAGAACATCCCATAAACATCTTGAAATCCAATAGGTTTCTCTACAACAACTTTCTCCTAAAGAAAGTACACACCCATTTTATACAAACATCTCTGTCATGCTACAACTCAATAAATCAACTTGCGGAGCACCAGATCACGAACAACTTCAACTAAAGGTAGATATGAACCTCATAAACACACTTCCGGAACTACAAGACCAGAAACCATTCCACAGAGAAATGCAGAGTAAAAATATTTATCCTAGGCATATCTACAATACACAGTTCACACATTGGTGAACACACCTTCCTCTGCACAACGATTCAACATGCCAAAGTTTGAATGCATCACCTATAAACACCTCTAAACAATATATCCAAATTGCACAAGCAACTCTTCAACATAGAAGGAATGTGGAGAAAAAATAGAACACCACTCTGTATGTAAGAACACCTTTACAACACACTGTTTCCTCTATTATTCAAATTTTCTCAAAAGAACTTGGAAACCAAGCACCAAAAATATATCAACAACATCTACAACACTTCCTCATTATTAGAGACAACATCAATTCAATTCCAACTGCTTACACTCTTGCAATATTCTCTTTCTCATACAATACTGCTTGCACTCTTGCAATATACCCTTGCTCATACAGTTGACATCAATAACAACACTAACTATAGATACTTGCAACAATCCAAAACACCTAGAAAGTTCAAAAGCATTCATTTCCATAAAAGTCAAAATGTAAAAAAAAAAAAAAAAATGTGAGGCATTCCAAAAAATACAAAAAAGAGGAAAAAGCAAAAAAATGAGAGTTACAAAAAGAGAGTGATAGAGAGAAGTGTTGCAAGTATGTGCCTAATCGGTGTTGTCATTGATGTCAACATATCTGTGTTGTCATTGGTGTCAACTATGCCCTCATTTTGTTACTTGCTTGTAGATGTTGAGGATATTGAGAAAATTAGCTCATCCGGTAAAAACAGTGACTTGCAGTAGAAACAGTGCATTACATGGAGAAGAACAGTCCAAAAGAATGCTCTGCATTTCCTATAGAATAAATATCCTTGACTACAGATTCAAAGTTATTTAGAAGCCTATCTAAAGATGTTATATTCCAAGATTGAGCCTCTGGAATGAATATTTGAGTAAGTTGTGTTCACTAGTGTGAAAACTACTTTTTCTATATGTTTGGTCGTGATAGGGAGAAAGTGTTTTGCTCTGCATTCCTCTGCATTGAAGTATTTTGGTTTGTGGTTCTAGAATTAAGTTTGTGATGATGTTAAGTGCCTTCAAATGCAATGGTTCATGATTTTTTGGTCCGCAAGCTATCTTTTACTCATGACAGTGGCTAATAGTGTTGTTCTTGTGCTCCAGTTTGAAGAATCTTATTGACAGAGTAATTAGAGATTGTGTAGTTGTTCCTGGTGATTACTATTGAAATAAGGGCTGACAACTAAGAGGGGGGTGAATCAGTTGTCCCAAAAACTTTAATACTTGCTACAATTAATTTTTCTTTAACAAATTAAAGATGTAATTATGAAAGCATGAATCAAAACACATGAGTAGAAACACAATTAACACACTTGACACCAAGATTTTTGACATGGAAACCCGATTAAGGGAAAAACCACGGTGAGGGTGAACCCACAAGAATTTATACTTTGTTAAAAGTATTACAAATGGGTAAGGCACGTGCCTTCAGGGTGCACTGCCTAGAGCTCACTGCTCCAAAAGGCTCACTGCCTATAGAAATGATTAGAGAAAGATTACAGAATGTTTGAACTGATGACTAGCATCTACCAATGCAAAAATTTAGTTCTGGTTAAGCACAAAATACTGATCTTACACACTTCATCCTTATTCTGCCCAGTTTCACTTTTCTGCCATAATCCGGGATTAGATATTTTCCTTCGCACTCCTTCTTCCCTTTTTCACACTTACACCATCACACACATCACACTCACACACCACAAGACTCGAATCCATCGGTTATATATATCCACATCAAGAAATTCAATCTACTGCAGTTGGCTTCAAGGAAACTTAGAACTTTTATTAAGAACTCTACTCTGTCAGCTAAATCCATGCACAAATAACAACGCGGACTAGGAACTTGTGTTCTCAACTCATCAATCATATCGGCAAATACCACTGATTATCACAAAATGCTTAACCAACAAAATTTCTTCATCTGGACCAAGATCAAATACTGGGTCAGCCTATTCTTCTTCTGATTGTACTGACTAACTGGAACCTGATACTCAGATGCTTATAACTTTTGAATCCTTCACCATTGGAGGCTAAAATCCTAGATTTAGATAGTTTGGACAATCCTTATGACTCCCTCAGATTCGTAGCACACTGTGATTTACCACCAGAAAGATCTAGACCAAGATAGCGGACCCTGTCACATGCTTTGTTTCTGACTAACCAAACTTAGACAAATCTTCACTCTGACTTCCAATATGAACAAATTATGTAATGTAGATGTGTAAGGTAGACTTAGTTGCCATCAATGACAACACCTATCATGCATAGTAGTGTCTCTTGCCAACAATCTCCCCCTTTGGCATTGATGGCAACACTTAGTGAAAAATGACTAAGTGTCAGAACAACTCCCCCTTACTTTGTACACTTATGCTCTCAATTGTACTCCAATGCTCCCCCTTTGTTGGATTCCTCATTTTTCACTGCTCTTCACTCCCCCTTTGACATCAATGGCAAAGGGTGGGGTTCGCAAACCAAAATTTATATAAAAATTCTACATACTAGGCCGCAAATGTACAAACAGTCCTTAAGTCTTATTTACATAATCTTAAGTAAATCACCAAAAATGCTCTTTAATTGTGCCAGCTCACTATCCCATCTCTTCTTTATAGTGTTCAAAATTGAGATGTGGCCATTGAAAAGCAATGCTTGAGATTTGGTCATCTGCAGATCAATGGGGTCACTTAAATGAGCTCCAGCTTGGGCTTTAATTAAGGCATTGAACATTGCTTCCATTTTGAGGGAAATTAGTCCCTGGAGCTCACTCATTCTAGCCTCTAAACTCTCCTTTTCTCTTGTCAATTTATTTATATCTTCAATCAAGCTGATCACTTGACCCTCCTTGCTTGCCATTGATGTTGTCACAGGATCAAAATAATTTGATACACTAGATAATTTTTGCTTAGACACTTTTATTTTATCTTAAAGATCCTCTAAAACTTTAGGACAGGATAAGCAAAATTTATATACATTTCCTCCTTTTGTAAGAACATTTTGAATACTCTTTACACTGGCATCCAACACCATTCTATCAACTCCAATCAAACCTGTAAGAGCATCAAATCTTTTATCATTGAATTCCTTTTGGACCTTGACCTCTACAGACTTCTCTAGGGATTCAAAATGTGTACTTATAGAGTTTATTAGGTTCTTTAACTGTCTGGAGGGGGATGCTGAAGAATTCTTCTGGTATGTTAGCATGATTTTCTCTAAAATCCCTGATGCTAGACCAAGTAGCTCACTGTCTTCTATGTGAGACTTCAAAATTTCTTCTCTTGCTTTGGCTTCAGCTATAGAAGCCAACTTTATCTTTTACACTAGAGATAATGTGTCAAAATTTATTGGACCTTGGATTATGTCATAATCTTCTTCAATTTGTTTGTCCCTTTCCAAAATTCCTTCACTACCTCCGCAATGTCTCTTGCCCAAGATAATGATGTGTCTATCTAATTCTTATTGGTACTATCAACCGGATTGTCCTACTTGGGCTCTTCATCATCCTTTGCAATCTCTTCATCTTTATCATTTTTCTCCTTGACTCTCGCTTCTTGGTCCTTAGCCTTTTTTATTTCATGCTCTTCAATCTTTAATGAATCATCTTCAATTTGATCATTTGTTTCTATATTTATCTATGTATCTTCTTTGTCAGAATAATCTAGAGGAGTTAGAATATCTCCTGCATCAGTAGTTTCATCTGTCATCTTTACATCTTCCTTGTTTTTTGTTTCCTCTTCTGGAACAGAGGATTCATCTATTCCAATTAGTTGCTCATCCTTATGCTGCTCTTCATCATCCAGAACTGGTGTGTCATCAGTAGGTTCATCTAACACCACAAAGAACTTGTTCTTGTCCAATGCTTTTCACAAATTTGTTTAGTTTCTTAGACTACTTCTATCTCTCCAATCATCAGTTTGTTCATTCTTGTCTTACTCTTGAATTCATTTTTAACCTCTTTAAAATTTTATTTGCTTCTCTACTAGAGATCACCGGACATAGAGTGGTTAACACATGTTCCCTTAGCTCCATATCTTTTGACTTGGTACCTTCTTTTCTTATTTCCAATATGTCTCTTAAGCCTTTTGGAACTTCTAAAAAAATTTCTACAAGTGCTCAATTGAATACATTCAAGTACTTGATAGTGGCTTCTTCCAAAAGTATTTTGTCAGCCATCATAGAATTTAGTCAATGGTTTTAAATTCCCATCAACAGTGATTGTCTTGACAATGTTTTTCATAGAGGGAATTTGCTTCTTAACAACAACGTCTGATTTCTGCCTCTTATTTGTCTTCTTGCTTCCAGAAGGCTTCTCTTCAGATACTTTAATAGCTTTAGCACCTATGGCCTTTAGCTCTTTAAGCCCATCATCTGAGTCTATCTTTTCTTCATCCTCCTTTTCCAAACTGTCATATGATCTCTTTGCCTTTACTTTAGTTCTTTTCTTTTCCTTACCGGATGATATGTCTTCCAGTTTCTCAGATTTGGCAAGTTTTGGGGGAACAGGGGCAGCAATAGAGCTCCTAGTAGTCCTTGGTGTGGAGGAGGATTCTACCGGAGTACTTCCTTGTTTCTTATCCCACTTTTCCTTCTCAGACTTTTCTATTCTTTCTTTATTCTTCTTCATAGCTTCCTTAGTTATGCCAATGCTTTCAACATACATTTCCACTTTCTTCTGAACTTTCTTTTTAATCTCTGGCTTCCGAAGCTCAACATGTAGCTTTTCACCAAGCTCTTTATATGTCCCAAACCTCTCAATAGAGTCATCCTTAGGTTTGCTCTTGAGATGTTGAGCATACATGTCCAAAATCTTCTCATCAACCTCATAACCCATAGGCATAATCCAAATAGTTCTAGGTTCTACAGCTTCCATTAGGCATTGATTAGTGTCCACCATGAAACCAATGCCATTTTTGTATTTATCAACAACTGATTTAGGGATTCTTTCCCTAGAATGCATCATACCCTAAAAATTTTTAAAGTATCCCCAGATTGCAGTTTTATGTGGATTAGAGTCTCCAATGTTGTGTAGATGATCTCTTATTTGCTTTGCAACTAGCCTGTCATTTCTCTAGTGTACACCTTTTACTCCAGGCACTTCATTCATGAAGTAGAAGAATAAACATATAACCAAAGAACCATATTTGAAGGTGTTTTTCTTGTCCTTCTTGATTTTGTTCAAGTTCTCAATCAATTGGTTCTGTAACAACTCACATAGATCATAATTTGCATTTTCTTTCAACATTTGATATGCAAAATATATGGCAGTTTAAAAAATAGAGTTCTCCCTGTTGGAGTGATAAATCTTGTAACCAATTACCATAGAGGAAAACTTAACATCCAGATCAATAATTTCATTGATGGTCATTGCCCTCTTGTCAAACTTGGCACCAGTTGCATCAGTAACGGTCTGGTTTTTCACAGATTTCAACATGGGTAATCCACCAGTTGAGTTTAACCCAGTTACAATCCTGATAACATCCTTTGTAATCTTGAATGGTTTCAACAACCATATGAACTCATCATACATTCGGCTCAAGATATATCAAACCCACTCACTCTCATCAGATGTCAGAAATTCAATGATCTGTAGAAAATGTTTGCTTTCTAGGGCTTTGTATTTCAGTTTTAACTCATAGTTATCATCCTTTAGGTAGTTGTTAAACAAATCCAACAATTTCAGATTCCCAAATTTATCTACGCTACAATGGATGTATGCCCTAATATCCTCAACATGCAGCACTCTATATGGGACACTGAAAAAAGCTCCTAATGGTTCGACTTCGACTAATTTGTATGGATGCTTCTTAAATTTTGTTCGAGGCCTTTCAGCAATATCAACAACAAGAGGAGTAGCCATCTCAAAAGATTACAGGTTCAAAGCTTTGCAAAAAAATACCTTTTTCTTTGTGGAGTTAGGGTTAGCTGAAGAATTTGCCAGTCAAATTTATTCTTCGTGCTTCAAATCTCTAGATTTTCAGTTCAGATGCTCTTCTTCTTGTTCTCTTCGAATCCAAAGTGATTCAAATGCTTGAATGAGTGACTTTTTATCTTCCACAAACCTAATTTGTCATTGTAATAAATGCTCTGCCCTAATACATCTGGTTACTCTGTTTCTACATGTAGTCAATCTTCAGTTGCTCTGCAATCAATCACATTTGCTTCTTTTCTTCTTAAATTTGCTTCAACATGTCTTTTAAGTTTCTTTAACTTCATTAATCATGCCAGATTCAGGCACCTACTTACTGGCTAAAGGAATTAGATTTTCAAAGCAACTCCCCCTGAGCCGGAGCTCCTTATTCAATTCCTAGAGGAATTATCAGCACCAGATTCTGGTGCAGACCTATTGTCAACATTCATTTCACCTTTCTTTACCCATGTTTTGTTCATTTCATTCTGGATCTCAATTACATTAAGTTTGCTCTTGCCTTTGTCTTGTCTTTTCTCATCTGGTTTTCTGTTTACTAGACTTCTTCTTTCATTATTCCTGCTTCTGCAGAATCTTGCAATATGACCAGATCTATTGCCATTAAAGCACACAACATTTCTTTACTTATTTACTTGATTTCCTCTTAATCTGCACTAATTAGCCATGTGTCCAAGTCCATTGCAAGCAAAATAGTAGCCATTAAAAGAATTTCCATTTCCTCTATTAGAGTTATTCATTATCATACTTCTACATTCATTGGATCTATGACCATACCTCTTACACTTGAAGTATTGACCGAAGAAGGATGGACCATTTTGATTTACTCTGCTTCTACACTGAGTAGCTCTAAGACCAAATTTATTTCAATTGAAATAATTTCCATTGAAGGATGGATATCTTTGAGCATTAGGATGTCTTGCCGGAGGTCTTCTAGGTTTGTTTCTCCCATTCCTTGATTGAAAATTTCTTTGTCCGGATCCAGAGCTTTCACCTTTCTCATACCCAAGACCATGCTTATCATCAACCTTCTTCTAACTCTCAAGCAGTGCTTCAAGTTTAGCTGAGCTTATCTTGAACTTCTCCTTATATTCATTTGCAACTTTTAGGTCATGTCTGAGAATGACAATTTGCCTTTCAAGTTCTTTCTCATTGTCTCTACTTTCTTGTAGATCAGACTCTAGATGGCTAGATATTCCATCCAATCTATAGTATTCTTTAGTTCTTTCCTTTAGAATTTGATTCAAGTCTTCTTCAGTTTTCTTCCTTTGCTCAATTTCTTTGGTTAGCCTCATCACCCTAGATTCCATCTCATGTTTTAGAATAGAAACTTCTTTTGTCAGCTTCTCACTTTACTTTGTCTTTTCTTCCAAGGCCTCATTCATGCCATTTTCTTTAGTGGAATTAGCTAGCTACTGAAGTAGCTCCTTCCTCCTTTCCATACATTTCTTTAGTTTGTCTTTTAACATATCAATGGAATCATCAACATCTTTAAGGTTAGCTTTCAGTTCATTTATTGATGCTTTGGACTGATCAAGATCTTCTAAAGCCAATTGAAGTTGTTTTCTGAGTGAACCCATTAAAACTCCTTCCCAGATCTTCCTCAAGTTGTTAGGCTTCTTCCAAGGAACTTTGCTCTGATACCAATTTTTGAAATAAGAGCTGACAACTAAGAGGGGGGGTGAATCAGTTGTCCAAAAAACTTTAATACTTGCTGCAATTAATTCTTCTTTAATAGATTAAAGATGTAATCATGAAAGAATGAATCAAAACACATGACCAGAAGCACAATTAACACAATTGACACCAAGATTTTTGACGTGGAATGTCGGTTAAGGGAAAAGCCACAGTGGGGGTTAACCCACAAGAATTTATACTCTGTTAAAAGTATTACAAATGGGGAAGGCACATGCCTTTAGAGGGCACTACCCACTACTCCAAGAGGCTCACTACCTATAGAAATGATTAGAAAAATATTATAGAATGTTTGAACTGATGACTAGCATCTACCAATGCAAAAATTCAGTTTCAGTTTAGCACAGAATATTGATCTTACACATTTCATCCTTATTCTGCCTAGTTTCACTTTTCTACCATAATCCAGGCTTAGATCTTTTCCTTCATACTCCTTCTACCCTTTTTTGTACTTACACCATCACACACATCACACTCACACACCAGAAGACTTGAATCCATTGGCTAAATATATCTGCATCAAGAAATTCAATCTACTGCAGTCAGCTTCAAGGAAACTTAGAACTTTTATTAAGAACTCTACTCTGTCAGCTGAATCCATGCACAAATAACAACGTGGACCAAGAACTTGTGTTCTCAACTCATCAATCATGCTGGCCAATACCACTGATTATCAAAAACTACTTAACCAACAACTTTTCTTCATCTGGACCAAGATCAAATATTGGGTCGACCTATTCTTCTTCTGACTGTACTGACTAACTGGAACCTGATACTCAGATGCTTATAACTTTTGAATCCTTCACCATCGGAGGCTAAAATCCTAGATTTAGATAGTTCGGACAATCCTTATGACTCCCTCAGATCCACAACACACTATGATTTACCACTGGAGAGATCCGGACCAAGATACCAAACCCTGTCACATGCTTTTTTTCTGACTACCAGGACTTAGAGGAATCTTCACTCTGAATTCTGATATGAACAAATTATGTAATGTGGATGTGTAAGGTAGACTTAGTTGCCATCAATGACAACACTTGTCATGTGTAGCAATGTCTCTTGCCAACAATTACAATGTGCTTGTGGATGTCTCTTGATCATGTTCCTACCTTTGGATTGGTCCGCAAAGAGAAAATTGGATTGTGAATGAAGAATGTTCTTCCATACCTAGTGCTATCATCAGTCTTCACTGACCTAGTTGAATTCATTATTTTTAGAGATGCATCAAAGATTTTATAAGCATTTCATGGCATGGAGGATTGTGTTTGAGACCCATCTAAGGTGTGGTGTGATTTGCATACATCTTTACATCTTTTCCTTAGCTAAATTTTTATTAGGTCCAGACCTATTTTATGTATGTTTGTAATTCTAACCTTAGAGATTGATCCAACAGTTGATGAATGTAATGCTGACCTTGATGTACATTCCAAGGTTGATGAATTTTATAAAAGTATGTAATAAAGTTGTGAAAGAGTGTGTGTTGTGAATATGAAGAGATAAGTGTGAAAGTGTGAAGGAGCAGAGCAGAAGAGTCATATTGTGCTTCAATGGAAGTGAACCCTGGCATGAAGTAGATGTTATTCAATCAGTTCACCATCTTGGTAGTGAGCCACCCTTTGACAGTGAGCCATCCGTAGGCAGTGAGCCATTCCTTGTAGTGAGCAATTTGGGCAGTGAGCCCTGTAGGCAGTGAGCCTCTATTTTTTAGTATTGATATAACATATATATTTCTGTGGGCTAACACCCACCATGGTTTTTCCCTTTTAGGGTTTTCCATGTAAAAATCTGGTGTCTCCTATGTTTATTATGTTATTGTGCTGAACTTCTCATTTCATACTTTCATGGTTATTTCAGAATATAAGTAATTGATAAGTTGATGTTCATAATTGGTTAAATGTTTTAGGACAACTAATTCACCCCCCCTCTCAGTTGTCTGGTGCAGTTCAACAATTGGTATCAGAACAAGTTCCTCTAAAGAAAGCCTAACAACTTGAGGAAGATCCAGAATGTCTTATAAGAAGGAAGCTCTGCAGTTTGATGGGACAAATTATGCTCTTTGGAAGGTATGAATGAAAATCCATCTCCTCTATCTTGGTTATAAAGTATGGCTAACTACACAGTCGCAATTTGTCATGCCTAAAGGTAGTTTGAAACCCAAAGATGATATCAAAGAATATGAGTTGGATGTCAAAGCAAAGGATACTCTGTTAAGTTCCTTAAGTGACTCAATGTTGAAAAAAGTTGTGGACCTTGAATCTGCAAATGAGGTATGAGAGAAGCTAAAAAATCTGTATGAAGGAGATGATTCTGTAAGAGAAGCCAAGCTAAAGAGCTTGAAAGTAAAATATGAGGGTTTGAAGATAAATGAAGATGAAAACATAACAGCCTTTATGCAAAGAGTTGATGAACTTGTCACTGGAATAAAAGGTATGGGAGGAACTCTCAGTGATAAGGAAATTGTGATGGAAATTCTCATATCACTACCAAAGTCCTATAGTCACAAGGTAGCTACTATTGAAGAATTTATGACTGTGAAAACTATTGACAGAAATCAGTTACTTGGAAAGCTTATAGCCTTTGAGATGAGAGAATTTGTTGATGCCTTACCAAAACTTGAATCATCTTTTAAAGCTAGTACTTTAGAAAAGATTTCCAGAGCTAAGAAATATAAAGTGGATGATGACTTTGATGAAATTGAGGCTAACTTTGTTGACAGGTTGCAAAGAGGTTCCAATAAGTTCAAAGGTAAATTACCTTTCAAGTGTTTCTCTTGTGGTAAAGTAGGACATTATGCTTCCAGATGTCCTGAAAGAATTGAAAGAAATAAGAAAAGATATGAGAGTGGGCCTAGAGTTCCAAATAAATGTTACTAGGTTAGAGATTTTGATGATGAAGGAGTGACTAATGATGAATCTGATGATGCTAGTACTAGTGCAAATGAATGCTTGTTTATTTCTATTAAAGAAGATCCTATGTCTACTAATTCTGCTAGTTGTGTGGAGGAAGAAAAACTAGTGGAAGAAAGTGCTTTGGCTATTTAGGTCGAGAAAGATAAGGATGAATGGATTATTGATAGTGGTTGCTCACATCACATGACCAGTGACAAAAGTGAGTTTGTAAGTTTTGAAAATTATGATAGAGGACTGGTTAGGTTTGGAGATAATGCAGCTGGTAAGATTTGTGGAAAAAGATCTATTTCATTTGATGGAAAGCATAATACTAACAATGTTCTATATGTGAAGGGTTTGAAGCATAATATTTTGAGTGTTGGTTTGATTTGTGACAAAGGATATGATCTGAGATTCAAATACAATGGGTGCAAGATCATGGAAAGCTCTAGAACTATGATTGCCACCAGTAAGAAGACAAAATGTAACATCCATCAATTAAGAGGAACTAATGATTACTGTTTACTGGCTCAAGCAAAAGAAAGTTGGCTATGGCATAGAAGGATGTGTCATATAAACTTTGATAATCTGGTAAAGATAAGCTCGGGCCAAAATGTGAGAGATTTACCAAAACTTGTGAAACCCTCCAATGCAATTTGTAAGGAATCTCAGTTGGGAAAGCAAACAAGGACAAGTTTCAAGAGCAAAGAACAATTTTCTATCAGTCTGCTAGATCTAGTACATACAGATCTCTATGGTCCTACAAGGGTGAGAAGTCTACAAGGTGACAGGTACTTCATGTTGCTTATTAATGATTATTCTAGAATGACTTGGGTTACTTTTCTAAGAGACAAATCAGAAGCCCTAGAGAAATACAAATCTTTGAAGGCAATGGTTGAGAATGAAATAGAGTTGAAGATCAAATGCTTGAGGTTTGATAGAGGAGGTGAATTCACATCAAATGAATTCAACATTTTCTAGGAAGAGCACGGGATAAAAAGATAGTTGTCTGCACCTAGGACTCCTCAACAGAATGGAGTTGTAAAAAGGAAAAATAGGATAGTTCAAGAGGCTTCTAGGACAATGATGAAGGAAGTAGATCTGCCGGAAATATTCTAAGAAGAGGCTATTCATACTGTTGTTTACATCCAAAATAGAGGTCAAGTGAAAGGTAATGGTATGCAAACTCCTTATGAACTTTGGTATGGAAGAATTCCTATAGTTAAATATTTCAAAATCTTTGGAAGCAAATGTTATATCAGAAGAGATGAAGATCTAGGAAAGTTTGATGCAATGTGTGATGAAGGAATCTTCCTTGGATACTCTACCAAGAGTAAGTCCTACCGATGCTACAACAAAAGGCTCAAAAAGATTGTTGAGAGTGCAAATATGAAGGTAGATGAAGGCAAAGAAAAGATATCAGATTTGAATTGCTATGAACTAGATGAACTTGTGACCACAATGAATGAAGAAAAGTTTGAGCAAGAAGATAGTCAAGATGAAGAAGAGGCTCTAGAAAGTGTTGTCAATACTCCCAGGTATGTAAGGATCAATCATTCTAAAGATCAGATTATAGGTGATAAAAACAAAGGTGTGCTGACAAGGAGAGGAGCTACAAAAGAACTAGTGAATTACTATTTCCTTTCAAAGGTTGAACCAAAGACTGTGAATGAAGTGTGTAATGATGAAAGTTGGGTAAAAGCCATGGAGGAAGAGCTAATGCAAATAGAAAAGAATGATACTTGGGAATTAGTTCTCAGACCTCCTGACAAAAATGTTATTGGAACCAAATGGGTTTTCAGGAATAAGCTCAATGAGAATAGAGAAGTTGTAAGGAATAAGACAAGACTTGTGTGCAAAGGATATTCACAGATTAAAGGAATAGATTTTGAAGAGACTTTTGCTCCAGTAGCTCAGATTGAGGCAATCTGAATATTTTTGGCATTTGTAGCCCACAAAGATTTCAAAGTGTATCAGATGGATGTGATGTCTGCATTTCTGAATGGTGAGTTGGAAGAGGAAGTTTACATTGATCAATTGGAAGGATTTAATTTATCAGATCAAGGTGATTTTGTGTGCAGGTTGAAGAAAGCTTTGTATGGACTCAAGAAAGCTCCTAGAGGTTGTTATGCAAGGTTGGATAAGTACTTATTGCAGTTAGGGTTCAATAAAGGTATTGTTGATAGTAATCATTATTTCAAGATTAATGATGATCAAATTTTGATTGTTGAAGTCTTTGTTGATGATATCATCTTTGGAGGCAATGAAAGTATGTGTATGAAATTTGTTGGTGAAATGCAAAAGGAGTTTGAGATGTCCATGTTTGGTGAGATGAATTTCTTTCTAGGTCTGCAAATCAATCAATCAAATAAAGGAATCTTCATATCTCAGTCTAAGTATGTGAAAGAATTGTTGAAGAAGTTTGGGATGGAAGACTCTAAACTAGTATGTACTCCCATGGTGATTGGATGCAAGTTGAGTAAAACTAATGAATCACCTAAGGCTGATTAGAAAAATATAGATCCATGATTGGAGGATTGATTTATTTAACTCAAACCGGACTTGATATTATGCATGCAGTTTGTCTTGTTGCAAGGTTTCAAGCTGATCCAAGAGAATCACATGTGATGATAGTCAAAAGAATCCTGAGGTATTTAAAAGGCACTCTGGATCATGGCTTATGGTATCTAAAGAACAATGACTTCACTCTCAGTGCTTATACAGATACAGATTGGGCCAGAGATGTTGATGACAAGAAGAGTACAAATGGAAGTGCTTTCTTCTTGGGTAATAGACTGGTTTCATGGCTGAGCACGAAATAAGATTCAATCTCCTTATCAACTGTAGAAGTACAGTATATTGTAGCAACATGTTGTTGCACTCAAGTGTTATGGATGAAGCAGACTTTGAAGGATATAAGAATTGTGTATGAAGATCCAATTGCAATCTTTTGTGACAATACAAGTGCCATAAACATTTCAAATAATCCAGTGATGTACTCAAGAATGAAGCACATATCAATAAGGTATCACTTTTTGAGAGAGAAGGTGACAGAGAAAGATGTAAGCTTAGAATATGTATCCACAAAGGATCAAATTGCAGACATTTTCACTAAGCCTCTACCTAAAGATACCTTTGAGTATCTTAGAGAAAAGTTAGGGGTCATTACCCCTCCTACCCTGAACTAAGATACATAAGAATGCATCAATCCAGTGGAGCTCAAGGTGTTATTCTTTGATCTAGATTGGTGTTTTTAAGGGATACCTCTTAGGGGGAGTAGCTAGATGTTTATGACAAAGTGTTAATAACAAAAAAAGTTCAGTGGATCAGAGTAGCACCATGCAAGTGTGTGCCCTTTTCCATTGATTTCAAAGGGGAAAAGAAATCATGTGAAAAACTCAGGGGAGAAAGGATGCATATGTGTAATGAGAAAGGGGGAGAATCTTGTCTTGATGGCCGTTTTAGTTTTTCACATCATATGTTGCCATCAATGACAAAGGGGGAGATTGTTGCAAGTATGTGCCTAATCGGTGTTTTCATTGATGTCAACATATCTATATTGTTATTGGTGTCAACTGTGCCCTCATTTTGTTACTTTCTTGTAGATATTGAGGATATTGATAAAATTAGATCATCCGGTAAAAATAGTGAATTGCAGTAGAAACAATGCATTACATGTAGAAGAACAGTCCAGAAGAATGCTCTGCATTTCCTATAGAATAAATATTCTTGCCTACAGATTGGAAGTTATTTAGAAGCCTATCTAAATATGTTATATTCCAAGGTTGAGCCTTCGGAATGAAGATTTGAGTAAGTTGTGTTCACCCGTGTGAAAACTACTTTTTTTGTATGTTTGGTGGTGACGGGGAGAAAGTGTTTTGCTCTGTATTCCTCCGCATTGAAGTATTTTTGTCTATGGTTCTAGAATTAAGTCTGTGATGATGTTAAGTGCCTTCAAATGGAATGGTTTGTGATTTGGTGGTACGCAAGCTATCTTTTACTCATGAGAGTGGCTGACAATGTTGTTCTTGTGCTCCAGTTTGAAGAATCTTATTGAAAGAGTAATTAGAGATTGTGTGGTTGTTCCTGGTGATTACAATGTGCTTGTAGATGTCTCATGATCATGTTCCTACCTTTGGATTGGTTCACAAAGAGAAAATTGGATTGTGAATGAAGAATGTTCTTGCAGACCCAGTGCTATCATCAGTCTTGGCCGACCTGGTTGAATTCATCATTTGCGGAGATGCATCGAAGATTGTAGAAGTGTTTCGTGGCATGGAGGGTTTTGTTTGAGTCCCAGCTAAGGTGTGGCATGATCCACATACATATTTACATATTTTCCTTGGCTAAATTTGTATTAGGTCCAAACCTATTTTACGTATGTTTGTAATGCTAACCTTGGAGATTGATCCAACGGTTGATGAATGTAATGCCAACCTTGATGTACATTCCAAGGTTGATGAATTGTATAAAAGTATGTAATAGAGTTGTGAAAGAGTGTGTGTGTTGCGAATATGAAGAGATAAGTGTGAAAGTGTGAAGGAGCAGAGCAGAAGAGTCATATTGTGCTTCAATAGAACTGAACCCTGGCATGAAGTAGATTCTATTCAATCAGTTCACCATCTTGATAGTGAGCCAACCTTCAGTAGTGAGCCATCCTTATGTAGTGAGCCATTCTTTGTAGTGTGCAATTTGCATAGTGAGCCCTGTAAGTAGTGAGCCTCTATTTTTCAATATTGATATAACATATATATTTCTGTGGGCTAACACCTACCATGGTTTTTTCCTTTTAGAGTTTTCCATGTAAAAATCTGGTGTCTCCTGTGTTGATTATGTTATTGTGTTAAACTTCTCATTTCATACTTTCATGGTTATTTCAAAATATAAGTAATTGATAAGTTGATGTTCATAATTGGTTAAAAATTTTAGGACAACTGATTCACCGCCACCCCCTCTCAGTTGTTCAGTGCAGTTCAACAAGAAGATTTTTGAATGTCTATACCTTTGGGTGGAGATAAATCTAAGCTCGAAGCTTCAAGGGTGACATTCTATGAGAGGAAGTAAGAGAGGAAGGTACAAAGCACACACTACACTAGCTGAGAAAAGCCAACAGTCTAGTAGTATTTTGGACCATTTTTCTACTTAGGGACCCTTGTTCTTTCCCATTTTCCTTTACCCCAGGTCTATCTTTCTTGTCATCTATGATCTAAGTCTAGTGAATGCCAATAAAAGTTGTTGCTTGTCTAAGTTGAAAGATTATCAAATTGTTTAATCTAGATAAGGATCAGTGTTTAGCCTCCAGGAAAGCTCAAAATTAGAAGCATTCCATCTCCTCCCCACTCCCACTTGAGAACCTAATCCCATACCAAAGATCAATAAGTCTCTTTATACCAAGTTAACTCACAATCCCCTAGGTCAAAAATCCTACTTAAGTGCAGTCGCATTGTTTGTTCCAACTACATACATGCTATCATAGAAAATAAAAAGCAAGACATGTCATAACATCATGGCATTCTTAACACTTAGAACATATTACTTTTCATTTCATATTTGTGAATCACATCCAAACACATTCCATGTCATTCATATCATAAAAAGACAAAAACAAATTGCATCATCCATATGTTATCATCTTAGGTATGCATTCTCATAAGAAAAATAAAATCTATAGCCAACCATATGCATAAGAGGAAAAGTGAAGTATAATATGTTGACTAAAGCTATGTATAGATCTCATCCAATCAAGTCTTGTACAACAATAATTGTAAAACATTGTCTAAGCACAAGTCACTCCTCCAACAAGTCAAAAGAGAAAACTATGTAATCAAGTGCACAAGTCTCCCCATGCAAGGGGGCAAGGGTATAAATATCTTCAATAAACATAGGTCTCTCAGAGACCTCAAGGAGTGTCAAATCAAACCTTTGTAGAAACTACAAAAAACCCATAAAAATTAGGAAGATAAAAAAAAACCTAAAAAATTGTAAAACATCAAAAATCCCTAAAAATCAAATATGTTCTTCAAAATCTGCAATAAAAGGAGAACTTATTCTCCTCTCTATCTTAGCATGTGTTCTATTTCTTTTATGCATCTTTTGTACTCTCATTTTGCATGATTTCATCCCTACAAGTCTCTATGACAAAGCAAACAACTAGGTGAACTCACTACAAAATCTATGGTATGTTCAGTCACTTCAGTTTTCATTATTTATCTTGATACATTTAAAATTTCAAACTAATGTTAGTTATTGTAGGTACTATTGTTGGAAATTCGGAATAGGTAAGGCCTATTTTGGGAACAGTAGACTACCGTCCCTGAGGGGGCAAATATGTAAGCACTAAAATCATGCACAACTTCCATGAGGACCCCATGACGACACATAATCCTTTTCATGTACATATAAGCATAAAAATAACACCCTCTTAGCAAAATTTCTCTTGGAAACACATGGGTTTTGGCTTCTTCCTTTGTTTCCCCTTTGT
This sequence comes from Cunninghamia lanceolata, assembly GCA_027924645.1. Lineage (NCBI taxonomy): Eukaryota > Viridiplantae > Streptophyta > Pinopsida > Cupressales > Cupressaceae > Cunninghamia > Cunninghamia lanceolata. The sequence continues at coordinate 9,840,823 of BSBN01000241.1, read as the reverse complement.
CGTGCTAACCTTTCCCTCACTTTTGACACTTTCAACACTTACCGATTTTCATTTTATGTGCTTGTGACTTCACCCCTGAGCCTCTTATTCATCTATTTATCGTAAATTGACCTTTCCCTAATGTTTTTCATCCAACCCAACCCCTATGATCCCTCCAAGGGACCTCCCAAGCCATCTCCATCTTTTAGTTTTTAGTTATGTTCAACCACCTGACAAATCTCCCCCTATTATTTCAAGATCTCCCTTGGGAGATTTGACATTTGCAAGTGGAGATTTGGTTTTTGACCACATTTTGACCTGGTTCCGAAGATAGTTCACATCTCCATCCCCTAACTAACAAACTCTAACCCTGTTGTTCAACCCAGGACCTCCCCTTTCTAGGTCACCCATGGTTTGCCCCCAGGTGACTTGGACTGGTAAAAGGGGTGACGCATGGGCAACCCTTCCATCTTATCTAGCTGTGGAAAAACTTCAAGTTTGGATGTGAAAATCTCTATTTTGACCCATTTTTCTTCCTGTTTACAAGAGTTTTTTGCCTAAACATAGAGTGAACTATTCCAAGCCTTCAAGCATGCATAATTTGCTCCATTTGATCTCTACTTATCACCTCTTAGACTCTTGATGACTCCATTTTTGCTTTTGTGATAAGCTATCTTTGCTTCATCACTCCCTAATTAGCCCAGTTCATTGTCCAATCTAATAAGTTAACTCTCCAATTAAGGTGGTTAACTCTTCAATCCTTTCCACCTTTCATGACCTCTTTAGACCTATAAATACCCCTCCCCTCTTCATTATTTGGCAAGTTGGAGAATGATCTTCTCATCTTCACAAGCCTTTTCAAGCTTCTTCACAGGCCTTTGTGCCTCTTTCTTCCTTTATTTCTTTAGTTTTCCAAAGCTTCAAATCTTTCATTAGTTCTCATTATTGCATAGCTTCAAAGCTCCCCCTTTTGAGAGCCAATTTCATTTGTGCATCCAAGCTTTGCAGATTTTTTCTTTCCACATAGCATTCTTATGCTCACACATAACTTATGTGTCTTTTATTTCACTATTGTTATGCCAAGATTTTCTAAAAGCTTCTCTTTGCATCGTTACACTTCCCATATTGCAAGCCATAGTTCTCATTAGCTCACATTGAGCTGACATCTTGAAGCTTTCTTAAGCTCTTTTGCATCCCTTCCCAATTGTTACCAAGAGGAGATCCCTGCTACTGCAAGAGGATGAAGAGGTTGCCTACACAAGAATTCATGAGGGTAGTGGAGGCTCATGCATCTCACATTCCAGGGTCTTTAATGCTTTTTCCATTGTGATAGTAATTAGTTAATCTAAATTTGCTCTTGGGAATAGTAAATTCATGTTACAATTTCCTTGATAAGATAAATAGAAATTGCATTGATAAATTAGTTTATTTCCAAGTTCTTTTGCATTCTTAGATTAGTTTGTTATTTTATTTTCTACAATAATTATATTCAAAATATCAAAATAGTACAAAAAAATAGATTAAGATTGCATTAGGTAAACACATTTAGAATTACATTCATATTTAGATTAATTAAAAGCACTTTCTTTTCAGAAAATCATAAAAAGAACAAAAACACTATCTTGCATACATATAGGTTGCATACGTTCAAAAATAGAAAAACAACAAAAACATAGGCATAACATGAAGTTCATAAACCATTGATTTCCCCACGAGGTCAAACAAGGTTAAAAAAAAGTGAAAACTCAAGTAAACCCTCGATTTCATCACGAGGTCAACACTAGTCAACCAAAGAAAACAAAGATCAACCAACACAAAGCAAAGTAAATTAAACCTTAGTTCATAAACCCTAAGTCAAACACAACTCAACTCAAGGTTAACTCTACCAACTCTCTCAGTTTAGGCTCATGAATGTGCCTTGGGCTTAGGGGTGAGTGGGTGAGGGTGATCCAAGAGGAGACCAAAGAATGCACCCAAGGTCTCAACACAATCAATTAAAAATCCAAGAACAACAACATAGGCTAAGGTTACTTCAAACATGCATCATCATACAACAATTTGAAGAAAGACTCCAACTTGACAGAAACATAAACGAAAACAATCAACAACCCACTCAACGTTGGAATATTTAAAATCCAATTAGGAGCACAGTAACAAGTGACCCTTCAAGTCATATAATTATCTCAAGTACAATGGTCACTAAACACTACATAAGAAACAATACCCAGGAAAGGCCCCAGGATTGCCTGACCACTCTTCACAAAGTGCCACTCTCAAGTGAGCAGGACTACCCCGTGTCTTCCCTCCTCTCGACTGGCTTCTACCATGAGAGTGAGGGTGATGTTGAGCTTATCCTGTGGCAAGGAGAGGCTCACATGTACTTTGCCAAAGCTAACTTGATGACCCCGTGCAACCGAGTCATGTTTTCGAGTGTATAGGGACCAAGAGGAAAGTAAGAGGTTTTAGGGTTCTAGGAGGAACCAAGGATCGAAAGGTTGATAGGCCAAGGCCAGGGAAATTCCCAGGCCCTAAACATCCCTATGTTCCAACAAAACCCAAAAACATGGGAAGGCCCAAAAAATGACTAAGGGAAGGCCCAACTTTGATTTTTGTTCGGATCTTTGGCATTTCAACGCATGGAAATGGCAGCGGAAAGGCCAAGACAACAAAAGAGTACATGACAAAATATTTTTGCAATTTTTTCATGGGGGTGCCAACATAATGTTGAATCAACTTAAGGATCTAACTAAGGTAGATACCCAAATGTGCCACATGCACAATTTTCTCAAAATAGACATTCTATTTACAACTATACATGTAGGTGAGTCTTTCCAAGATTATAAGTTTTTGTCAAAAGTAGCAAAAGACATCATCTCAATCATACAAGACATGAGCATCCCAGTCAGACCAACCACAAGCATAAGGGACATGAACACATAGAAGATAAAGCATTGCCTTCAAATGGACATCGCCACACTAAACATGACATAATGTTTTGCTCCCTAACAACATAGAACTAGAATGCTAAGAATTGAACTTGTTTCCAACATTGCCATCTTTCTTCTTGCTTGTCAATCCAAACAAGCATTATTTCCCCTTTCTCTCTTCATTTCATTTCTTATTCATGAACAATCTTTGACTCAGTTCTTTTGATATTAAAGTATGAAATATGCTTGGAATGTTTTAATATGTGTTATTTTTAGATTTTAAAGGATAAAGAACACAAAGTAAATTAGTGATAGACTAAACACCATATCTATTTTATAGTTTACGTTTTTGGTGAACTCACCATTCTTAGTCAACTCTTAGATTTTCCAAAACAAAAATAAACAAAAATAAAAGAATGGGTTATTTCCTTGAACCTTGCCTCTTACCAAAGGGGAAGCTTTTGGTGGCATTTGGCTTACCCATTCTACTTTAACATTTTCCTTTCTATTTGTATTGTCTAAGTGTATCTATTGCTTTAGGAGTTACATCTTTGTGTATTTTATTTGCATCATATTCAACCATAGCCATTCTCCTCTATTTTGAACACCCTCACTCCCAACCTTCTCTATATCTTGTATATTAGCACATTGTTCTTGTATCTTCTAAGCACACCCATGTGCAAAGATGTCCCTTGAATTCAAAACTTGTTTGTATATACCTAAACACTTGCCTTTTCACATTCCAAAAACTCTAATTTGCCTCCAATGATAAAAAAAGGTGGAGGGTCTACTTAGAAAAGAGGATCTAAGGGAAATGAATGAACAAGAAGGAAATAGCACTAACCCGATTGAGCGTCTAGAGCTTATAAAAGAGCACATAGACATAAATAACAACAACAACATGGCCTCCATTGGTAGACTGCCAATGTTGTAATAGCTCACACCTTGCACCTAGGGTTTATTCACACACATCTAAAGCATACTTTCTCATAAACTATTGAATCAACCTAAGGATTGGATTGAGACTGATATCCAAATGTGTCACATCAACTAATTTTCCCAAAATGTAAATACTATGTGCAGGTGTAAGTGTAGGCAAAATTAATTAGATATTATGATTTTTTGTTAGAAGTTGTAGAGTATGCCATCACGATTGCACATGGCATGATCTCAACTAGATGGGACACTATGATCCCCATATTTTGTTCACCACTACTATGTGTGAGTTAGAGATGACAAATCACACACACTACCACTGCATATCTAGCATGCTAGAAAATCTCTCCTACTAATGTGGCAAGAACCATTGAAGTAGGGAAGTATTTGTAGGAATTCCCTCTTAATGAGGAAGGAGCATCCTTATAGTGGTAGTGATGTTTGTTTGTTGATTTTTCATTTTGTTTATGCAGATTTGGTTGAGGCATTAGTTTTCTACTTCAAACAATTTTTCTATGAGAATTCTTTGCATGTTGTTTCTTTTGACCGATCATAAGGTGTGAGCCTATTGTCTAACTTGTTCTTGGTCAATTATTTCATGAGCTAGTTGAGTTGCCCTTATCTTACCTAGGACAACCTATATCCAATCTTCCCTAAGTCCAAGACACATGGGCATAAGATGTCGAGTGAGATGGAGAAGTGGAAGGTTAGGAGAGTGACGTCAACGATCTTAGTTTGACTTTCGTTGATTGCCTTTATTTTTTTATTTGAATTATTTGTTTTCTAATCTTGGTTGGTTACCAAATGTTTCTTTGATTTCTATGTCCAAGAGGCCTTGAACCTTGCTTGTGAAAGGACTTACTTTTGTGTTTTTGATGTTCCGATTTTCAATTTTGAATGTATGCAAAACTATCTAAATGCAAGAAAATAAACAATTAAACTATCTTTCGTTTTGTTCTTTTTTTCCAAAATAAATAATTTTGATGAGCTAATTAACTAATGAAATAAATTACTTCTTTTTGTGCTATTGGATGAATATGCAACTAAATGAATTTAATTGTCTAAATGCAAGATCTATGGTTTTTGTTTCATGATTTTCTCATTTATTGATTGAAGAGTCTTGTTATCTTTTATTTCTGCTTAGTCATTTATTTGATGAGATGGATCTCATTTTCCTTTTGAAGATGTGAATCTTGTTTGTGTATGACTTGCTTTGAAGAATTCTTTTAAAATAAATAACTTGCAAATAACTCTAATCTAATCTAAGAAGTAATTAAATCTACTTTAAATTCTAAATTTAAACCAAGAAACAATAATAGAGTTTTATAGTCCTTGGACAAAGTGTGATTTAATTGCTACTTCTAAGCTACTTGAAAGAAATGAAAAGAAGATGAACTTTTAGATTTTATTTTTCTAAGTGTGGTTGTGTGCAATATGTGTAAACTAGATACAAAGCATGGTTATGTCTAAATAGCTAAGTGCAAACTAAATGAAAATTAGATGCAAATAAAGGTACCTAAGGTCATCTTCAACCAACCAAACCTCAATTAGCAAGGTCATAAGGAGTTGGGATGGGTAGCACGATCAAATGCTATATGAAACTACATAATCAAGACTTGGAAACTTAAAATCACTACACTAGGATGCAAAAACTTTAAAAAAAAAAAAGAGGGTCAAGATACACCTAGATGGAGGAGTGACAGTTCTAGAACTTGATAGAAACTAGATTCTACACATGTTGATCAAATTTGGAGGCAAATGGAGGTAAGGACTAGGTTGCTAGCTGTGTAAATAGCTTATAGGAAGGCTAGGTCTAGAGGGTGCCCTTGTTTAGGTAGTTGGTAAAGACCTAAAACTTTATGTGAAACTTTGTGACTGTCTACCTTAGGTTCTTAGAGATGTACAAGTGTCTATGACACACAAAATACGACTAATCAGTAGTAAATCTAAAGTACGTTAATGCATGCAAATAAAAAATGAGAGTGAGATGGAAAGATGGAGTGACTTCACTTGAAATAGGGAGTGATGGAAACCTAGGACTAGAATGGGTGTTTGTAGACACCATGAGAAGGTCAATAAGATTTTTTAGCTTTTGACCTATAGATTAGATCTAAAAACTTTCAACAAACATAAAGTACTATATTTCAATGAAACATGAACTTAAACTACAAAAACAAACTGCTTTCACCTACTAAATGACTTTTTTTTATGTGTATGGCCTTTGATAGGTGTCAAGGACCTTTGATGTTGATTTCGAGTGAAATTGAGTTGTTCTAGGGCCTAAAATAGAGAAGTGGCAGCCTACTATGTAGCTAAGTTCATATGGGGTGGTCAACAAATCAACCAAGGCCTTGTCAAAGAGGAGCTTGAAAATTTCTATGCAGCTATATCGATAAATTTGAATGGTACTTTCCTCCCACAACTTTTTTAAATGTCTACATAGTCTTCAAAAATGGGCTTGCAAGCACAAAACTTATAATGGGGACCTTACAAAAATAAGTGTTAAGAGGAGGAGTTTACCACAATCGGCACCATTGTGGGTGTTCAAACATGTATCCACATGAAACATCTGATGTAAAAGAGTGTAATGTGATGAACTATGAGATAAAAACTAATCTAAATGACTCCATAGCCATTAAACCTTCATGAGAGAAGTGTAATTTATGCCGCGGCATGTATGTCACCCCTCACGCTTGATGCCTGCTCAACTCTATCAAGTTCTTCACGGCCCGTCGCGCCATGCTACCCATTGCTTCACAGATCGCGCGTTCGATTCTCAGGAACTACTTTCGGTTTATGCCATCAAACGATAGGATTTGCCGTGTTTCCTCCTCTTTTCTGCGCTTTCTCTGTGTGAAGGGCCGTTTACCTTGTCTTCCCAGAAAAGGAGGAATTGCAAATGCACGTTTGTTTTAACTGTATTGTAAATTGTAATTATAATTTAATGCTGTGAATATTATTATTATTATCACTTTGGTGTTAGTCAAACATGTTGAGAATCTAAGATTCGATGCGAAATGAGGGGGCGTCGTGGTTTTTTTAATTTTTAATTTTTGTTATTAATTATTAATCATTTTTATAACTTTTCAATATTTAATAATAATATATAATATTAATAGACATAACCTAACATTTAATATTATTTAATATTTAATAATTAATTATATTTATAATATATAGAAATAATTTAACAATTTAAAATATAATATTATAAATATAAAATATATTATAGTTATAAATTTTAAGTATTATATTATAGTATAATATATTTCTTTTTCTTTATATTTACTTTATATATAATATTAAATATAATTATTAATATAATATCATTAAATTGTATATTTAGATCAATCATATTATTTGTTTAACATTTAATTTTATTTTATATATAATTATATTGATTATTTATATAGTATATTTTATATGATGTAAATTATTTAATATATTTTAAAATTATAAAATCGTGTATTTATAGTTCAATTGTATTTATTTTATATATCATATAATATCTTATAATATTATCATTGTAGAGTATATTTTAAAATATATTTGTTATTTTATTATATATTCATTTTTCATTTATAAGTAGCATTTCGTGCATGGTAGTTGTCTTTCACTGAGATTGTCTTGTGAATGCAAAGGTAGCAACAATATTGAGTAAAAAGACTTTGAAAGAGAATTACGTAAATTTGTGTGAAGTTCAAAGTAACATACTTCATGATGTGCATTCAACATCATGTTCCTTTTACATTTTTTTTTTCCAGAGTGAGATTAAACACAATGGACTCCCACGACATAGACTGCACACCATTTTTGAGGTCTCCAAATCATTCCCATTTCATCTTCAAATTCAAACAAACAAATAAATAATTCCCTTGAAATTTAATATTTTTAAACAATTAGGAAATCTCAATCTAAAATTATAGCATGTCTAAATTTAATTTAAATCCATTTGAATTCCAAATTATGCTCTCTCTATCTCATTTTATCCATCTGTCTTTCCCTCTATATATCTTATATCTATCTTTCTCTCCTACTCAATATCTATTTCTCTATTTCTCTCTCTGTAAATATCCCTCCCTCTCCATTTCTCTCTCCTACCCTCACTGTATCTCTCACGCTTTCTTCCTCTATCTCTTTCTCTCTTTTCTCTATCTTTTTTCCCCTTTATATAACTTATCTCTATTCATCTCTCCATCTCTCTCTCTCTCTCTCTCTCTCTCTCTCTCTCTCTCTCTCTATATATATATATATATATATATATATATATATATATATATATATATATATATATATATATATATATATATATATATATATATCCCCTTACTCTCTAGCTCTATATCTATCTCTCTTTCTCTCTATCCCCTTTCTATATCTCTCTATCTCCCCTTACTCTCTAGCTCTATATCTATCTCTCTTTCTCTCTATCCCCCTTCTCTCTCTCTCTCTACCTCATATCTCTATCTCTCTCCTACTCTATTTTTCTCTCTGTTCCTCTCTATATATCTCTTTCCCTCTATATCCCTTATCTCTATCTCTATCTCTCTTTCTATCTAAAACCATGTCTTCAAAATCGTTCTCATCTATTTTCCTCTCTATCTCTATATATCTCTATCTCCCTCTCCCATGCAAATGACATGCTGCCTTAAGTGTATCTCCCCATTGACACGTGCTCTATTTGGATTGTTGGCATAGAATGATTGATCAAAAGTTAGTCTATCTCTCTCTCTTGAACTCTCTTTATTCCTCTATTAATCTCCCTCTCTCTATATCTCTATCTCATTAGGGGCTCTTTATCTCTCTCCCTCTCTAATCTCTATCACTATACCTCTATATATCTTTGTCTCCCTCTCTATCTCTCTCCCTTTATCCTCTCTTTCTCTATACCCTTCTCTCTTCCTCTATCTTTATTTTACTCTCTCTCTCTCTCTCTCTCTCTCTCTCTCTCTCTCTCTCTCTCTCTCTCTCTCTCTTCAATATATCTTCCTTATAACCCACGCTCACCAACAATGGAGTTTATATCCATACAGCATTCCTTGAAATCAACACTATTTTTTTGTCTTTTTTCATGGATGGTGTTTATCTATATCAATCTCTCCCTCTCTATATCTCTTTCATAGAATCAAAATAATAATAAAGTCCATAATCTTCAACTCTCTCTCTCTCTCTCTCTCTCTCTCTCTCTCTTTGTGTGTATATATCTCTTCCTTTTTCTCTATTTCTCCTCCTCATCTCTCTTTGTATATATACATATAAATGTCCCTCCCGCTCTATATATATTTCCCTCATTCTCTATTTCCCCTCTTTGTCACTTTTCACTTCTCCCTCTGGAGTTCTTTGAGGAAAAAATGAAACTAGAATCCTTATTCATTCACATAAGTTGAAATATGTAATGTAAGCTGCATAAGAGCATATATTTGTAATTTATTTTATGTCCATTCTAATTCCTCAGTCATTGCCCATCCATTTTGTTTTCCCTATTTTCTCTATAATGCTCTCACTTCATGTCTTCTACCACTAATTAATTTTATATACATGTTATGTCTTTTATATATTGTTATGTTATATTTAGATTTATATTTATATTTACAATTATATTAAACTATATCATATCTAAAATATATTTAATAATTTAAATTGTATAAATGTATATAATAACAATATAGATTTGAATGAAAAATGAAGACAGTTTTGAAAATAAGAATAAAGTATTTATAAATTGAATTAAATATATTAGAGATAATTAACTATGATATTAAATATTCTAAATGTACATAAATATTAATAAATTGTTGAATACATATATATTTAATATAATATGTACAATATTTGTGGGAGGTAGGGAGGGAGCCTTGCCACACCATCATGGGTGGCAAGGCCGAGGCACTCATTACAGAGTGCCGATCCGCGACGACACGAGCTAACGGGAGTTGGTAGTTAAGAGCTTGCAGTGATGACATTTAGTGCAACAGGGTCATCATTTCGGTGAATGCCTTCGAGATCCTTCGGCGTAAGGCTAATAATGAAGGCGGTCTCCAGAGTTCTACAAATTCTATCTTCGTTTACGCAAATGCCGTCCCACTTTGCCGTAATCATCTCAGCCTTTGCCATACACTGTGGAGGGATGGACACTCCCATTCGTCTGGTCAGCTCCAAGCAGCAAATGGCTTTCCTGGGTGGCATAACGGATCTTCGCTTGCAGAGGATGTTGAGACGGTCGGATGGGTTGCTGGTGGACGCGGTGAAATTGTTACTGGGGAAGGCATTCCTGGAAAATGACGAGTGATACCGCATGGATACGGACATCTCCTCGCAGGTCCTGGCTATGCTGATGGAGATGGAGTTGGCGAAGGTAGAGGCAGAAACAATAATGCAAGCATTGTTCTATCCTGAGCATCTCAGAGAACTGGGCAAGACTCTGCAGTATGCTTGCCCGGGTGTTGGTGTTCCTCACCCTAAGGACTGGAAACTCATGGCGGATCCTGGGGTAGTAATCAAAGTTTATCCCTTCATCTTGGATGTCAAGGGCTTTGACCTAATCGTTTTGAAGGCCCAGGCTATGACTGCAGTGGATTTCATTAGGAGGCTGTTGGGGTTGGTGGAGACCGCAGACTTCCAGTGGATGGAAGAGTTCAGGAGGAAGATGGTAGAGTGTGCTAGTTAAGTCACACACGGGTTATAATAGTATGACTTTCTTTTGGTCTGTTGAAACTGTTAGTCTGTAGGAGCTAATCGTGGTTTTAGTATAGGTATTTAGTCTGGCATACTTATCTATATTTCTGACCCTACGTGGTCATCTGGTTGAAGTTTATAGGCTAGGAAGGAAATGGTTTCAAACTTTTTTGCCAGCCATGAAAGGGCTGTGGACTGTAACTCATTTTTGAATAATATAATAATATCTCTGATTACGTAGCAAAAAAAATATAATACAATATTTATATATTTTTATATACGTTCAATTTCATTTAATATTTATATATATTTATTAATCAATTATATTTATTTAATATATAAAATACCATATAATTATTATATCTATTATATATTATATACTCTATAATATGCATTATTAAATATAGAAATAATTGTTAATAAATATAATATGATATATAATATAAATAAAATAAATAAATAAATTTTTTTAATAATTTTTTTGAAAAAATTACAGTTTCTTAAAAAATATAACATATTATAAATTAGCCTGATAAATTTTTAAAATATAAAAAATCATATAAACAAATTATATATAAAATATAATAAAAATAATATTATATTGGAAATTCATATTTTCTTAATGATATTCATTTTACGTATTTATTTCAATTATATACAATAGTTTTGTTAGATCTTTTAAATATAATATAGTTAGTTGAGAGAGAGAAAAGTTAATATATTATATTAAAAATTTATTTACTCTTATTTTGTCATTAATATTTAAGTATATATAAAATAGAATATACAGATAATTTACATCATATCAAATATAATGTACCTAATAAATATAGTTACAATAGAGATTTTGTATATAGAATAACTATATAACTATGAGAGAGAGAGAGAGAGCACCACTACCCTCAAGAAGACTCTTGTTTCACTTAGCTCCTTGTGAATGAGACTCACCAAGAATGAGAGGGGAGGGTAAATCTTAAATTTGATTTACTTGTATCTCTATCAAATGAATAAGCTTTATGTACCCTTAAAGTGGAGAGAGAGAGAGAGAGAGAGAGAGAGAGAGAGCCACTACCCTCAAGAAGACTCTTGTTTCACTTAGCTACTTGTGAATGAGACTCACCAAGAATGAGAGGGGATAGTAAGTCTTAAATTTGATTTACTCATATCTCTCTATCAAATGAATAAGCTTTATGTACCCTTAAAGTGGAGAGAGAGAGAGAGAGAGAGAGAGAGAGAGAGAGAGAGAGAGATCGGTCGATACAAAGAGAGGAAGAGGGAAAGAGAGAGATATGGTGCATGAGAGAGGCAAAAAGGGATGAATAGAGAGAGAATTAAAGACTAATTTGAGAGAGAGAGAGAGGGCAAGAGAGAAATAGAGAGGGATTGATAGAGATATAGAAAGGGAGAGATATAGAGATAGAGTAGGAGAGAAAGATAGAGATAAGAGATATAAGAGAGATAGGGAGATAGAGAGAAAGAGAGCTATAGAGACAAAGAGAAAGAAACTAAGAGAAATACAGAGATAGAGAGGGAGACAAACAAATATATATATATATATATATATATATATATATATAGAGAGAGAGAGAGAGAGAGAGAGAGAGAGGGGTCAAATAGAGAGAGAATTAGAGACTAATTTAAAATAGAAAGGAAGATAGAATGAAAGAGCTAGAGGAAGACACACACACACAAAGTTATAGAGAGAGAGTTAAAAAAAATGGTAAGAAAGACGCAGGGAGAGAGACAGAGGGATAGAGAGAGATGAAGATAGAAGTGAAGAGAGATAAAGATAAATGGACAGATAGAAAGGGAGATAAAGAGATAGAGAGAGACAGAGATAAACATTGAGAGAAAGAGAGATAGATACATAGAGAGATCAAGAAGGAGAGAGAAAGTAAGAGACAGAGAAAGAAAGATAGGAAGAGAGGAGAGATAAACATATATATAGGGAGAGAAAGATGGAGAGAAAGAGAGATAGATATATAGATAGATAAAAAGGGAGAGAGAAAGATGAAGAGACATGGTGAGGGTGTGTGTGTGTGTGTGTGTGTGTGTTAAACAAAGAGATATGAGTAGAATGAGGAGAGAAAGGGGGATAAAGAGATTGGTTGATACAAAGAGAGGAAGAGAGAAATAGAAAGAGATATGGTGCATGAGAGAGATAGAGAGGGATGAATAGAGAGAATTATAGACTAATTTAAAATAGACTGAGAGAGAGAGATAAGTGATATAAAGGAAAAAAGAGATAGAGAAAAAGAGAGAGATAGAGACATAGGTAGTGCAAGAGAGAGAAATAGAGAGGGACATATAGAGATATAGAAAGGGAGAGATATAGAGATAGAGTAGGAGAGAAAGATAGAGAGAAGAGATATAAGAGGGATAGGGAGATAGAGAGAAAGAGATACAAAGATAGGGACAAAGAAACTAAGAGAAATAAAGAGATAGAGGGAGACAAACAAATATATATATATATATATATATATATATATATATATATATATATATATATATATATATATATATATATATATATAGAGAGAGAGAGAGAGAGAGAGAGAGAGAGAGAGAGAGAGAGGGGGGGTGAATAGAGAGAGAATTAGAGACTAACTTAAAATAGAGAGAAAGAGAGTGCTAGAGAGAGAGGATACTAAGGGGATCAATACCCTTTTTTGTTCTCTAGAATTAGGGGTCCAAAAGTTACTTTGCATCATTTAGGTATACGACTCAATTATACTATATCTAAAAAATGGAGATAGGAAAAGCTAGAACATTCACTAATTTATAAAGTTATTGTAAGTGGATGAACAACCAATACATGCAATAGGAAGGACATAGATCTAGATTCATATGTAGATAGATATTGTTGTTTCCTATTAAATTACTATAGGGTCTTCCAACTATTATTAGATCAAAACCTCCAATTGAATTAATCATTTCATCAAGTCTTTCTTTTATCAAATTCTACACATCTTCCACCTTAATCAATTTACCCTTAAGATGTTATGTGGAGAGAGACAAATAGAAGAACAAAGAAGGGGAGAGAGAGAGAGAGAGAGAGGTACAAAGATAGAGAAAGAGAAAGAGGGGAGGGAGGGAGAAAGAGAGCAAAAGAGAGACGTAGAGAGATAAAGAGAGAAGAGAGAGGATGAGAGAAAGAGAGAGAAAAAGAGAGGTAGAATGAGAAGTCTTAGAGAGAGGAGAGAGAGAGAAACATAGGGAGAGAGAAATCTTAGAGAGAGGAAGTGTGTGACAGGGAAATAGAGACAGGGAGGGATAAAATACAAAATCATTACCCATCATGGGATTACAAAACTAAGTTCAACTGCATAAATAGAGAGAGAGAGAGAGAGAGAGAGAGAGAGAGAGAGAGAGAGAGAGAGCCTTTCAATTTCAAATAGAGAAAATTGCTACATGCATAACCTTCCTATGAATAACTATTTCCAAATTTTACCTTTACCACCCATCACAATTGAAGAGATATTTCCTAAAATACAAAATCATTACCCATCATGGGATTACAAAACTAAGTTCAGCTGCATAAACATAGTGACAAATAGTGTTCCATTGTGTGATAGACTTAATGTTAAGGTCAACCATTCCAATACTCTTTCAATTTCGGCGTACCCATTACACACTAAGGTGTGATTGCTAGTAAATTACATTTGATAACGAAGCCACACTCCCTTTTTTTTTTTTTGAAAAGGCACACCCTAAAAGTCACATACTACTTCCACTAATATCAATATCGAAATCAACCATGTCTTTGCTACTAGCTAACAATTATTTGAAACTTATGTTCGACCTTAACCATTGTGGAGGCTTCATAGGCTAACTCGTGATTAGTTGATTGTACTCTTAATTTATAAGAGACTGGCACCTCATAACTCTACGCAAAAGCACTTGTTTTATCCAATCCACAAACCGTTACTATCTGAAGTAAAAAATCTAGCTAATTTGATTGAAACAGATGGAAAACATGAAATGGGTCTTATCAACCTAGCTAGTGGTCCATGTGGCACAAGAGTTCTCCAAGTAATTATCTTGATGCGTGCTCATAAGTGACGTCAAATACCACACCGTGACACGACCGACTTTGTTGTCTACTTTTGGAATTGAACGATGCATGTGACGCGAATGAGACGGACCCCGATCACATTCTCTCATAATAAGTGGTGACAAATCCAATGCTTCACATGTTTTAAAGTTGAAAATGAATTTGGAAGAAGACTTTTCCCCTACCATTTATTTGAGCCGGATCAGATTTTTCGAGAAAAGGCGTTCACTCCAAGAGCTTGAAGTGCATGTACACTATTTAACGATTATTTGAGCCTCTCTAGGGAATTTCTTTTAAAAATGAAGGGTTTAAGTTTTTTAAACCTAGTTATTAAAAAATTAAAGGTTGGCAATGATTTAAAATATTTAGGGTGGTTTTTATTGTTTAAATTTGAGAATCTTTACTTTATGTATAATTTTAGGATTTTAAGGTCAATATTTTAATTTTGTCATGTCATTTTAGTGAAACATTTTGGGGTTTTTTTATATTATTTCATCATTAGTTTTATCATTAGAAGTTTTAAATATTTTTTTGTTTGGCTTTATGTAACTTTACAATAATAAATAATATGGTGGTGGAAAAAGTGAGCAAATTTCACATCTTCAAAAATTATAATGATTATGATAACTCTATTCAAAAGGTAGATGTTAGTTCATCCATTGATGTTGATGTTATATGATAGTAGTATTTAGGAATTATAACTTGATTGGTTACTATATTGGTTTTATCCCCTCATAGAAATCTCCTACTACCTAACTTAAGCAAGCTTTAAAGCCCCCATCACATTTAGCTTGCAAGCATTTGAATTAGTACTAAAGGTTTTCTCTTTTTCCTTCAAGGAGTTAAGCAAGTGAATGCACTCCTACTATTCTAGCATTAATGTGTATTATTCAAACACCTCCTTAGGCAATGGTTTTGTGAATATATCAGCAAGTTGATCATTTGTATGCACATACTCCAATGCAACTTCATTTTCAATCATTTTTTCCCTTAGAAAATGATATCTAATAGCAATGTGTTTAGTCCTAGAATGCATTATAGGATTCTTGGACATATTGATAGAACTAGTGTTATTGCAAAGAATAGATACAGACTTTGTTACCTCCACCTTGATGTCATGAAGTGATTGTACCATCCAAAGTACCTGTGTACAACATGAAGATGCAGTAATATATTCAGCTTTAGCAGTAGATAGAGAAACACAATCTTGCTTCTTACTATGCCATGCAACCAATCTACCACCAAGAAAGAAAGTTGCCCCACTTGTGCTCTTTCTATCATCATGACAGCCTACCCAATCTGCATCTGTATATGCAAGAAGAGTAAAGTCATTGTGCCTAGGATACCATAAACCAAAATCAAGAGTACCCTTAACATATCTAAAGATTCTCTTAACAACATTCAAATGAGATTGTTTAGGACAAGCTTGGAATCTTGCAACCAAACAAACAACCTACATAATATCAGGCCTAGAGGCAGTAAGGTATAATACGCTGCCAATCATAGATCTATACAAGGATTGTTCTACTTTAGGTGACTCATTATTTTTGCTTAACTTGTGTCTTGTTTCCATAGGAGTACCCAAACGTTTGCAATCATCCATTTGAAATCTCTTCAACATCTCTTTGGCATACTTACTTTGTGAGATGAATATCCCCTTTTCAAGATGAGACACCTATAGACCAAGGAAGAAAGACAACTCTCCCAACATAGACATTTCAAATTCTAACTTCATGATGTTAGGAAATGAATGACACATATCATCATTATTACTACCAAAAATGATATCATCAACATAAATTTCAACAACCAAGATATCCTCACCTTTGATTATGTAGTACAAATTGCTGTCCACACCTCCTTTTGTGAATCCCTATTCTTGTAAATATTTATCCAGCCTATAATACCAAGCTCTTGGACCTTGTTTTAACCCATACAAGGCCTTTTTCAACCTATGTACATGGTCTGATTTGTCTTTATTCACAAAACCTTCTGGTTGCTCCATGTAAACCTCTTCTTCAAGGTCACCAATTAGAAAGGCTGATTTGGCATCCATTTGGTATATCTTGAAATTTTTATAAACTGAAAAGGCTAAAAACATCCTTATAGCTTCTAATGTAGCCACAGGTGCAAAAGTCTTATCAAACTCAATTCCTTCAATTTGTGAATACACTTTGTAAACCAATCTAGCTTTGTTTCTAACAACCTTACCTTTGTCATCAAGCTTATTTCTAAACACCCATTTTGAACCAATAACATTCTTACTTTCAAGTCTTGGCACAAGTTCCCATGTTTTGTTCTTTTCTATTTGACTTAACTCTTCTTCCATAGCCTTAATCCAAGCTTCATCTTTGCTGGCCTCAACATAACTCTTTGGTTCCATTTCTGATATCAAACACACATGTGCTTGAGTATTTACAGAAGCAAGCTTTCTTCTTGTTGACACACCACTATCCTTGTCTCCAATGATCAACTTATGAGGATGATCTCTCTTGATATGCCTTTGAAAGAGTCTTTGTCTTAATTTCAACTAGTTTTTCAAGAGCTTCTTCCTCTACTTAGATTTCTTCTTCCTTTTGTGAATAATGATCATATTCCTTGTCAAGAATCAGCTGCATACAAGGCTGCAAATTCTCATCCACTTTAACATTAGTACTTTCAATGATTCTTTTGAGTCTTTTATTAAAGCATTTATATGCTTTGCTATGTGTAGAGTAACCCAAAAATATACCTTCATCACATCTAGACTCAAAACTACCTAAAGTATCATTATCCTTTTTGATATAACACTTGCTTCCAAAGATTTTAAAATAGCCAACATTAGCTAAGTTACCATACCAAAGCTCATAAGGTGTATAATTTGACTTTACCCTTAATTGAACTCTATTTAATATATACACAGCTGTATGAATAGCTTCTCTCCAATAAGTGTTTGGCAGATTTTTATCATGTAGTAAGGTTCTTGCCATTTCCTTCACAGTCCTATTCTTTCTTTTAGCCACTCCATTTTGCTGTGGAGATCTAGGTGCTGAAAATTGCCTTCTTATCCCATGTTTTTCACAATACTCCTCAAATTCCTTTGAAGTATATTCTCCTCCATTATCTAACCTTAAACATTTTAGCTTAAAATTAGATTCCTTTTCAACCATCTTTTTGAATATTTTGAATCTTTCAAAAGCCTCTAATTTGTGCCTTAAGAATGTTACCCATGTCATTCTTGAAAAATCATCAATGAAAAGCATAAAATATTTTTCACCTCCTAAAGCTTTAGTCCTTGTAGGACCACACAAATTTGAATGCACAAGTTGTAGAGGTTTTGAAGTAAAATGCTCCTTAGGTTTGAAACTAACCTTGGTTTGCTTACCCAACTGACACTCTTTGCAAGTAGTATTGCTTGGTTTGGAAATATGAGGCATGTTTCTTACATTATGATTCTTGTTGACCCTCTTAAGGTTGTCAAAATACACATGACCAAGTCTTCTATGCCACAACCAACTTTCTTCAATTTGGCCCATGAAACAAATATGACTTTCAACACTTTTATTTTTAACTTCATGAAGATTATAGATGTTACCACTTGTTCTTAGGCCTGTTGCAACAACCTTTCCTGATTTCTTTTTAATCTCACATCCATGAGCATCAAATACCACATTGAAACCATTATCACATATTTGGCTAACACTCAACAAATTATGCCTCAATCCCTCAACAAAGTACACATCATGTAAAGGAGTTTCATCATCTAGAAGAATTGTACCTTTTCCTTTGATCATGATGCAATCATTATTCCCAAACATAACTGACCCTTCATCAATGTCTTCAAATTTAACAAACTTATCTTTGTCTCATGTCATGTGATTAGAACAGCCACTATCAATCACCCATTGTTCCTTCTTTTTGGCATGAAAAGCAGCTTGTGCAATCATGACTTCAAAGCTCTTATTGATCACCTTGGGTTTCCAAACAAGAAACTTCTTATAAGGACTTAAAGAAGACAATCTTGGAATTGTATTCCTTGTAGTTTGTTGCACTTGCAAAGAATGTCTACAAAATTTGGTAATATGCCCAAATTTTTTACAATTGTGACACTTCAAACTTCTTAAAAACATGAATGGATTTCTTGGCAATAAATGCATTCCTCTTCTAACTCCAAATCTGCATTCACTGGCTTTATGTCCAAACCTATTGCAACAAAAACAATATCCAATAAAATGAACATTATACCTGAAAGTTTTATTTCTTTTGTAATTTGATGCCCTCATAACTGATTTATCATTTGCATCAGCCTTTTGAGCAATCTTTGTTTTAGAAATTTGTCCCTCTTCAAATTCAAGACCTGATTTGTCTTTAAATCCTTTTTGTTTGTCAAGGAGGTCATCAAGTTTGTCACTGCTTTTGCACATATCAATATTTCTTCTCAAATCTACAATTTCAGCTTCAAGTGTATGACACTCCTTGTCCTTGTCATTCAACTCTTTACTTTTAACATCAACAATTCTCTTACTTTCTTCAAGAGACAATTTTAGATTAGCAATCTACTTCTCATAATCAGTTAGTTTATTAGTCATGATTTCATTTTCTTTTTGAAACTGACTTCTTTGTGCAATGGTCTCCTTTTTGAGCTTCTTGACTTGACTCAAAGCACATTTTAATTCACCTTCAAAATCAATAACTGCTTCACAATTATTTGATTGTTCTTCACATTTATCACTTTGCACTTCATTTAGGACAGCCATAAACAAAGTCTCTGCACCTTCCTCAAGAGAATCATCTAAATCACTTTCTGTCATATCAACATTCTTGGTAAACAAACCTTTTTTCTTTCTAAAATTATTTTTTTCCTTTTAGGAACAAACTGTTTCTTTTTGAATTGCTTCTTATTTTCATCTTCATCATTGTCTAAGTCCTTGTAAGGACATTTAGCTGCATAATGACCAATCCTTCCACATTCAAAGTATTTGAATGGAAGCTTGCCTTTGTACTTGCCAACTGATCCATTTTTCAATTTGCTTGCAAGAGATATTTCTTGATCATTATCCAACTCCTCTAATTCAGATTTTACCTCTTTCTCCTTTTTGACTAATTTGAATGCATCTTCTTTGCTTGAGGGTGTATCATTACTGATTCTCATCTCAAAAGCTGTGAATGTGTCATGAAGTTCATCAAATGTTACTTTACTCAAATCTCTTTCCTCTACTGTTGACACTTTGGACTCATATTTTAGAGTTAGAGTCCTTAAGACTTTTGTAACAACTATCTTTTCTTCCAAGGTATCACCCAATCCTCTTATGGCATTTACAATTTCTTGAACCCTTAGAAGATATTCTGCCACTTTCTCATCATCACTCATCTTGAGACTTTCAAATTTGACCCTATAGGATTGTAATTTTTCTTCTTTGATTTTATTTTCTCCTTCATAAATATTGGACAACTTGTCCCATATTGCCTTAGTTGTCTTACACTCCATGATTTTGACAAGTATCTCATTGGTTAAGCCACAACATATTGCATTTTTGGCCTTAGCATTATTTTCATAAGCCCTTTTCTCATCAACTGTTGAAGGAGGATTTGTTGCAATATATTCATTTACAATAGCAACATACACATCATACTCCAAAGATGACAAATATGACTCCATCTTGAACTTCCAGAATGCATAGTTAGACCCATCAAACATAGGTGCTTTGTAGTTTGAAAAACCTTCTTGACTTGCCATGACAAGTACTCCAAATATATGATCTACCCAAGCTGATTAAGCCTTTACATGGAACCAGGCTCTGATACCAATTGTAGGAGTACAATAAACATTAAGAGGGGGGGTGAATCAATGTTTATACACAAAATCAATTTTTATCTTCTTTCAAAATAGTCAGTAAGATTTGTCTGAATTGATTCAATTTCCAGAAATACATTCACTAAAACTTCAATTATATAGGACACATATGATTATGCAAGTCATCAACACAAGAAAATATTCAAGACATCAACACAAGAAGAATTACCCAGTGGAAAACCCTCCTGGGGTATAAAAACCACTCAAACTGCCTCACTGGCTTATATGTGAAAACTTCAAGTTTTATAATGTCTCACTAACAAAATATGGCCTCACTGGCTTATAGGTTGTCACAAAAAGTCTCACTGACCTTCTGACAATTATATCAATATCAAGAGATCAAATACAAAAATTAGGGGATTTCCTTGTTACAATTAAGCTCAAGATCTTATATCTCCTCTTTCACTTCTTTCAAGAAATTGTTTACAATCTCTACAAAAAGATAAAGAATGTCTTCTTATAGATGTCATCAAATTCATCAACAGTCCATTTTGTATCTACGCAAACTTCAATAGGATTTGTCAATATGATTTCAATCAAAAACCAATAACCTCTCTCTGCAGAACTAGCACATTAAAAATCAAATTATCTCTGCAAAAAGAATATTATCTCTGCATGAAAATGACTGTCTCTATATAATATCTATATCATTCTTGCAAAATAAAACTCTTTTCTCATTTATGATCATCTCTGCACATTCTTCTCTTCCATCTTGTTTTTCTTTCAATCACCATTCAAAACAAAAATTCTCAAGCCACTTTAAAAAAATACATGAAAAGAGATTACCTTCAATATTGAAGATCTCGGGCACACAAAAGACTTTCTATCTCAGTATTTGTTCCAAAATTAGAAATAGATCACACAAATCTCTGCATAAAGAAGGGGGTAAAAAGCCTTGTTTTTAGGCTTTTATACAAAGCAACCGTCAATTTTAGAAACCACAATAGACCATTGGGCTTCCCTTACCATTTAAAACTTATCCATTCGATATCACAAACCCACCACATGTATTTTAAATAATAATCATTGATCTTTTTTTTCGTGCCATGGTTTTTGTGTCTTTACCCAATGACCGGGCACCCTAGGCATCGGGGCCAGTAAGAACATTCAATCGATGCCCTCAAGTTTGTCACTTAAGTGACCATAACCTCTTTGACCAGTCAACACATAATTATAACATAAAGTGCACATTATGCTTGATGAGCAATCAAGGGTTTAATGAATGATGACATAGGTTCCAAATAATGATAAGGATAAACGTTTAGAAATCATTAGAAGATGAATTAAGAAACATAAAACCCTGATCATATAACATCTAACATCTGCAATATGATCCTGCATCTGCATCTACAAATGATTTTAAACACTTGCACCTGAATTATAGAGGACCATATCAATCTCCCTGTCTTACATTTTAAACCTCTTTGTAAACTTCAAACATCATGAACCCATATCAAAGATACTCAACACAACTCATCATGGCTACCATTATCAAACAAAGACTGTCATATCATTAAACAAAGTCTGATAAAAATTGTCATTAACCATAAACAAGTCTGATAAGGTATGATAAAAAATGAAAGCTATGATGAAGCATGACTACCCTTCACAATCTCATGAGATTAACAAGATCAATTTGAGAAAACCAAGACGCCGACTATGAAGATGAAGAACAAGACAACAACCACCTGATTGTCATGAACAAAACCAATCATGATAAGCCAACCAATGTCACTACTACTGAAAGCACAAAGATCACACATGATTCCAATTGCAACTAAGATCAAATGAAGACCATATCTCCAAACCACTGTCATTATGAAGACCATGCAACTGTGTGCAACTTGTAAAAGACCATGATATCACATCAAATCTAAAATAAAATCATCAGAGATCAAAGCAATGCCTCTATAGCATGCTAATTGAAATGCAATAGATAAGAGCAACAAATGTCATGAGATGATCATCAAATGCCAATTGTCATACCATACCAAAGATCAAATGCCAACTGTAATACCATACCAAAGACACATCATCTCAAACCCATCAACAACCATCTTCTCAAACCCATCAATAACCACCATGACATCACAAACAACTCCTTTTGACATCAATGTAAAGACAATATACAAGACCACTACAATAGAGATAACACTCACCGTGGTTTTTCCCTTTTTTGGGTTTTCCACGTAAAAATCTTGTTGTCTGTGTTATGTCTTTATGGTTGTTGTTCATATGTTTATTCTACTTTCATGTTATTGAATTTGGTAATTGGATTAAAGAACATGCAAATAAATGATTTTGTAGAATACTGATTCACCCTCTCTCAGTATTCCTTGTGTTCAACACAATATTCATGGAATGCCTCATAATGGTAGAAAGGGCTTCTCTATTTTTTATTTTTATTTATTTTTTAAATGTTTGAATGATCCTAACTAAATGTGCTAATATAAATGCATGCAAAAAGAGCTTTTATCCTTTTTTTTGTGCTTTTTAAAATTAAAGTGTGAATTAATTAACTATGTACAAATAGTAATTCCTATATGACTTTTCACATGCAACCTATGCTATGCTTTTTTTATGTTTTTTATTTTTAAGAAAGATTTTAATGGAACTTTTAATCTATTTCCAAGAAAAGTAAAGAAAGTAATTGAAAATTGATATCCCTAAGGAAATAAATGCTAAACTAATTAAGAAGCAAACATAGTGTGTTACATTCCTTAGGGCAAGAGTATGTGATTTAATTACTAAAGAAATGAAGATTTGATTTAAGAAAATACTTTTTGAAATAAAAGAACCTAGGAGAAGCTTTGAAGTTTCTTGTGAAAACATTGTAACTATGTCCTTAGAGGATCTAGATTTTGTAAAATCTTCTCATTTTCCATCCTTGGGGTACTCTACTTGATCTGGAAAGGGAAGATCTAGATTGGGGTTTTCTGGGGATAGAATAAATCTTTAGAAGCTTCCTATGAAAAAGCTAGAGCCTAACTACGAGGATTTAAGATAGAAATTTACAAAGATACATGCAATCTTCTAAAGGTGATCCAAGTTCCTAGAGGAAGGGATACAAATCTTCTAGTAAAGACTTGTAGAGGTAGTCTAACAATCATTTTATCATATTCCTAATGTAGAGAATGACTACTTTTAGACTGCTCAAAGATTATATGTGTGTTCTTCTTCAAGTGTGTTATGAATGAGAGGGGGGTTTAAATAGGAAAAGATCAAAGGGGATGAGAGGAAAAATACAACTAAAGAAGGAACAAAATCTATATTTCAAGCAAGAAAGAAAGCAAGGAAGAAAACAAACTATCCCTAACTAGAAAATCTAAATCTCAAAAAGGAAACTGGGAAAAATTAAGCAGATCCAAAATAATCACACACATGCCAACTTATGATAGGGTCACCCATGTCAAAGGGTGGGTCACCCCTCTTATTAGCCTATAGGTCACCCAAGTGAACTTAAGGTCTCTTGGGTGCCCTTGCAACTTAACGTAGGTGAGACCAATTTTGAATGGAAAGAAGGACAAGCCAAATAAGAGGAAAAACAAGGGTGAAAGACACCTAAATAAATGTACTAGGACACTAGGAAGGCTTCCATCAAGGTATTGAAGATTGTGAGGAGAAATTGACATGCCATGTGTGTCGTGAGCTAGACCATGAAATCATCATCAAACTCATATGTTGACCCATGAAAATTTTGGTCCTTACATATTACCTCCTTAGGTATGACAATCTATATATAAGGTAGTTGTCATTCCTAAAATAGGTTTATAGGACTCACACTTAAATGTTTGTTGTTGTCTCGCATCTAGAACTATAAAATGAATTGGTTAATCAAGAAAGTGACAATGAAAAATGATAGAACTTACCATTGGCATGGGATTTAAAGAGATACTACCTTTGTTCTAGACATTTGAAGATACATTCAATTTTTAAATTTTTTTCACTTATATAAATACATAGAATACTCAATCTAAAGAGTGATGTTGTTTTTCAATAACACATAGCAGAGGTTGCAAGGACTTCACCTCAATGCAAGAGTAGAGTGAACATCATTGACTTGTCATTGATGTTGAGTCGGGTGTTTTTAAGTGCTTACAAGTTCCTTCATCACCGACTCTTAGTCACATCTTGTCGTCTAGTGAATGTTGCACAACAATTCTCCCAATAATTATGTTACTTCCTAACTCACCTTGGTCCCTGGGTTCTTCAATACTAAACAAAGGGAATGAGGAGTCTATAATATATTGAAAATAAGTTTCATAATTTGTAATGTGTTGAAAATAATTAGTAAACTATTAATATTAGAAGAAATGTACATACATATACTTCAATCTCAAATCACATCACAGGGATCTATGCAAGACCATAATAGATTACATTTGATAACAAAGCCGTACTCCTATTTTCACATACTACTTCCACTAATATCAATATCGAAATCAACCATGTCTTTGCTACAAGCTAACAATTTTTTGAAACTTATGTTCGACTTTTACCATTGTGGAGGCTTCACCAGGTAACTCGTGATTAGTTGATTGTACTCTTAATTTATAAGAGACTGCCACCTCATAACTCTACGCAAAAGCACTTGTTTTATCCAATCCACAAACCGTTACTATCTAAAGTAAAAAATATAGCTAATTTGATTGAAACGGATGGAAAACATGAAATGGATCTTATCAACCTAGCTAATGGTTTATGTGGCACAAGAGTTCTCCAAGTAATTATCTTGATGCGTGCTCATAAAGTGACGTCAAATACCACACCGTGACACGACCGACTTTGTTGTCTACTTTGGGAGTTGAACGATGCATGTGACGCGAATGAGACGGACCCCGATCACATTCTCTCAAAATAAGTGGTGACAAATCCAATGCTTCACATGTTTTAAAGTTGAAAATGAATTTGGAAGAGCTTGAAGTGCATGTGGTGACCATTTATTTGAGCCGCATCAGATTTTTCGAGAAAAGGCGTTCACTCCAAGAGCTTGAAGTGCATGTACACTATTTAACGATTATTTGAGTCTCTCTAGGGAATTTCTTTAAAAAAAATGAGGGGTTTAAGTTTTTTAAACCTAGTTATTAAAAAATGAGGGGTTTAAGTTTTTAAAATCTAGTTATTAAAAAATTAAAGGTTGGCAATGATTTAAAATATTTAGGGTGGTTTTTATTGTTTAAATTTGAGAATCTTTACTTTATGTACAATTTTAGGATTTTAAGGTTAATATTTTAATTGTGTCATGAAACATTTTAGGGTTTTTTTTACATTATTTCATCATTAGTTTTATCATTAGAAGTTTTAAATATGTTTTTTGTTTGGCTTTATGTAACTTTAAAATAATATGGTGGTGGAGAAAGTGAGTAAATTTCACATCTTCAAAAATTATAAAGATTATGATAACTCTATTCAAAAGGTAGATGTTAGTTCATCCATTGATGTTGATGTTGATGTTGATGTTATATGATAGTAGTATTTAGGAATTATAACTTGATTGGTTACTATATTGGTTTTATCCCCTCATAGAAATCTCCTACTACCTAAGTTAAGCATGCTTTAAAGCCTCCATCACATTTAGCTTGCAAGCATTTGAATTAGTACTAAAGGTTTTCTCTTTTTCCTTCAAGGAGTTAAGCAAGTGAATGCACTCCTACTATTCTAGTATTAATGTGTATTATTTCACTTAAAGTCCTTGTCGAGGTTGAGCTCCCAAGCATGTCCATTCACTTCTGGGCTTTCCTTGAGAAAATCATCTAGCCAAACATATTTTTCTATGTCTATCCCCACAAATAGGTCAACATCAAAGTGGACCTCAATGTTGATCTAAGGAATAACTAAAGATTTAAGTG
The DNA here is from genome assembly GCA_027924645.1 of Cunninghamia lanceolata. NCBI lineage: Eukaryota > Viridiplantae > Streptophyta > Pinopsida > Cupressales > Cupressaceae > Cunninghamia > Cunninghamia lanceolata. Next base: position 9,814,570 of record BSBN01000241.1, on the reverse strand, counting down.
GGCTCTCTTCAATTTACATAGAAGGTGACTTATATCAACTAACCTAATACTCATTTTGGGTTTCAATCTCTGTGATATCCTAAATCTACTCGCCACAAAAGTGATGAGGTGGACTTAGAATGGCACACGCATTGCACCCTTGTTAATGGCTAGATCAAACTATTCCTCCTATCATGGGAAAAGCCAATCAAGTGGTGGAAATTTCAATAGACTACCATGTTCACAGACTAGGGGTGTCTGGTGAGTGACAATGCTATCATTTAATTGTGTTAATTGCACCACTTGGCTTGCTCACTTATCAAAGAAGGAATTTCATATGGTGGATTGTGGGATTGACTTGCAAGGTTGGATGTTGAATGGGATGATGCATTTACGTGTTGTTTAATAGTTTGTTGGAGCATGAATGTTGTGATTCTTGTGTTGATGATATCAAGTAATTTAAAATCAATCTCCCTAAGGAAATAAATGCTAAACTAATTAAGAAGTAAACATAGAGTGTTACAATCCTTAGGGCAAGATTATGTGATTTAATTTCTAAAGATATGAAGATTTGAATAAAGAAAATACTTTTTGAAATAAAAGAACCTAGGAGAAGCTTTGAATCTTCTTGTGTAAACATTGTAATTATGTCCTTGGAGGATCTAGCTTTTGTAAATTCTTCTCATTTTCCATCCTTAGGGTACTCTACTTGATGGAGAGGGAAGATCTAGATTGGGGTTTTCTAAGGAGAGAGTAAATCTTTAGAAGCTTCCTATGAAAAGGGTAGAGCCTAGCTACATGGATTTACGATTGGGATTTATAAAGAGGCATGCACAATCTTCTAAAGGTGATCCAAGTTCCTAGAGGAAGGGATACAAAGATTCTAGTAAAGAATTGTAGAGGTAGTCTAACAGCCATTTTATCCTATTCTTAATGTAGATAATGTGTAATGCCCACCCTAGTCTGTGCCTGGTGTGCTTTCTGATTCATTTAATAGATGTTGCTCTAAGTTTTTATCAAGGTATTATGTGATTATTATGCTTTGATGCATTGCACAGAACTTGATGATGAGGACTATGGTGCCATCAAGGGGTTCTAAGGGTGTATTTTGCATGACCATCGAGGTGTTTCTGATGGGGTTTTTCTTTGTTATTAGGCTTCCAACTATGCATTATAGGATGCATACATTGTGATCGTGCATGTTAGATTATTCCAGGTGCTTTAGCTCTTCACTTTTTTCACTATACTTGTTATAGTTGTGATTGTCGTATTATTCCCACTTTGTGAAATGTTGTTGTTTATGCATCATTTTCCTAGATCATGTTAGTCATAGATGATTATAGTGGATGTGATTATTTTATATCATGTATGATTATACCACGTTGGAGTGGATTATGTTGCTTCGGCTATTATATGTGGAGCAGGTATGCCTGATGGTTGACTTGAGTGTGCAGGTAATCACAAGTGTTAACTAATGTGGGAAATGTGGAGAAGGTTGACATGAGACACTAAGCCATCTCACTCTTATCCTTGTGTTGTGGAAACCCGTAATGTGTTCTTGAAGTCAATTGCCTGGGTTTCTGTTAAAACACATAAATACTTAGAGGGGGTGAATCAATATTTACCACTTTTTAAAACAATTCTACTGCAATATCAGGATCTCTACTGCATCAACCAAATTATGAAAAATCTAAGCAATCATAAGCACAATCACATAAATTCACACGAGAGACCATAACACTAGATTTACGTGGAAACCCAAGATGGGATAAACTATGGTGAGCAAGCTGCTTGGATCTACTGTCCAAATCCAACCCCACAAAAGAATGAAATATTGAATTACAATGTTTTGTAGGCTCCAACCCATAGGAATTTCAACTTGAGAAGGACTGTAATCCTTTTACAAATCTATACGCTTTAACCTACCAGAGACTTGAATCGCACAAACTAAGCATCAACCCAGTAGTAGGCTCCAACCTCCACATAAACTAAGCTTCAACCCAACAATAGGCTTCAACCTATTCGAGGCTCCAACCTCCACATAGACTGAGCTCCAACCCAGCAACCTGGACATAATCAATCTAGCAAATAATCAATACATATTGTGCAAATACAAAATCATCAATCCATGCCCTTTTTACTCCTCAATCTTCACATCTCTATTCACGCCTAATCGCTTGATGTTTGCATGTATTTCACAGACATAGACACTCGCATATATCTTCAGATATTTCACTCCTTGCTTACATCCACAAACACATTTAGATGTTTTGATTCAATGCTCACACACACACATCGACTTATTCAAAAGCACAAACCAATCTTTCTTATAAATCCTTCTATAGAAAATAAATCTCCATGTTGGCATAACACAACCTCCAAAGTCAACCTATGTAAATTTTAAATTCCAACGAGTTTATTTCAGAGGATTGGGCCCAAATTAAATTTCCAATGTTTGAACTTCAAACAGACAGCCAAACCTAAAATTCTACAAATTTAAAATAGGGCCCAATACACAAATACTTAGGTTGACCCAAAAATAAGTTAGGACCCATCTTGAGAAATTCACACACTACAATACTGGCACCAACAAATAATTATCTATTCTTTGTTACCAAGTCGACCAACTATATATTTAAATCTTTAATTTAAATATTTTTATCTTTATATCGCTACCTCACAAACTTATCTTCCAGCACCTTCATCAACAAAAATGCACTTTCACGAACCATTGCAAAAACCCTTTATTGGCAAACATTACTTTCTGCGAACTTGGAAACACTTCACTTTTTCCTATCGGCAACTTTTTCTTCTATTGACAAAAACTTATTTTCACAAACTTACACTTTAGTGGCAAAAACTCATTTCCCCAAACTTTGACTTCAATATCTCCTTTATCGGCAAATCTTCAATTTCACGAACCTTCATTTCATCATCTTTTGCCTCTATTAGAAAAGTCACCTGTCGGTGAACCTCTTTGTCGGTGAACTGATCCCTTCGCGAACCAAGGCTCTTCTTGAAGCCTTGCTAAAAAAATGACTTTTTATTTTATTGGCAAAGATTACTTTTCACTAACCACAGCTTAATCATAATTATCACCAAAAGTATGCTTTCATAAGGTCAACCTTAAAAGGCCTTTAGTGGCAAAATAAACTTTTCACAAACCTCATCTCAAATGGCCTTTATCAGTGAAAACACTTTTTCATGAACTCAAGCACATCCCTTTCTCTATCGGCAAATTATCATCCTCATGAACCAAGATTATAAGCTTTGACTTCAAAACTCCTTTGTTGCCTAGTCGGTGAATTGATGAAACTACAAACTCTCGAACTAGTTCACAAAACAAAAAAATTTCAAATAAAGGTTTTTCTGATAACTTAACTTTGAACTTCAAGCTTTTCTTCTTAATGCCTGGGTCATCCCACATAATGGGTTACACTTTTTGGCCAAACTTGACATTGAAAACAACATTTTAAACTAAATCTTCACTTTTTGACACCTATAACTGCTAAACCCTTAGAAATTTGAAAATGATGAGAACTATTGAGTTGTGAGATTTTGCCTATAGATTCTATATATATATATATATATTTAAATGGAGTTAAATTGTAAAAAAAAATTGTCTCCTTTGATAACTAGTTTTTAATAGTAAACAACATTTTTTTAAAGTGACATGTATTATGTCACACATAAAATCTTTTTCTACAAAGGATAAAATTCTGATTCTTTTAAATTTAGATTGGTAACACCAATATCTAGAGGATGCATTCAGTTTCATAATGTTTTGTTGAATATATTTTTTTTAATTAAGTTTTGAAGTCAAACTAATTATAATTTAGACATAGGCGTATTCTGTCCAACATAACTTTTTTTGTATGTATCAGAATTCAATTTTTTTTTGTTGGAATAAGGGCATCAATACCTAGAGGACATGTATTTTTTAGAATGTTTTTTTCTCTATTTTCCTATTTTTTCATGTGTGAAACAAAGAGCTTGATGTTCATTGAAAAACCTACATTCACAAGAAATAAAAAAAAATATAATAATCAAATTAAATATATTTAAAATTATACTTTTTGGGAAGCTTATAATAAGGACTACATACTTACAAAACATTAATTTTAAATGAATTCATTTGATCTCCCAAAAGGTAAACTAAAAGTGGTTTTTTATCAACATTTTGATAGGTGTAGAAGAGACTCCATTATAGGTATGGTTTAAAACTAGTGGGGTTCTATCCAAGGGGGTTTGAATCTAAGGGGGTTTGATCAAACCCTCTTCAATTAAAATCCTTTGAATGGAACCTTTCAAGGCTTAAATCATTATATTTTCTAAAAATATGTGATTTTAGCAAAAATCAAGATGTCCTAGAAAGTGTAACCCATTATTGTGGCAGCACCCACCTTTATCAATGAATCAACAAATCGACGAACTTTGGAACTCGTGAACTAAAATCTTTTCTGATACTTCAACTTTTCTTTCTTCATCACTTGACTTTCTACTTTGTCAGTGAACTTACAAGTTCACAAACCAAGCTTTTTGCCAACTAAAGGCAAAACTCATGCCTTAGAAAAATTTTCTTCCTTCTTGCCTTAGAAATGTTTCTTCATTTCACTTCTTCACTACCTTAGACACAATTCTTCCTTCCTTTGACATCAAATAAAACACTTCCAACAATATCTTTTGACATCAATGATAACACTTTCAACAATCTCCCCCTTTGTCATTGATGGCAACACAAACACATATTTCTTCTTTAGCAAAGCTCCCCCTTACTCTAACTATCTGTGAAATGCAATCACAACTTTTGAACTCTCTCCCCTGTTGACATCAATGGCAAAGGGATCCACCTCATTCCTCATTGCAAAGTTGAAACCTCCAAAACTAGCTCCCCTTGACCAAACCATAGAAAAGTTTTCTCAACTATACAGTCTTCTTTATACCTACTCCCCTTGAGAGGTAGTCACTATCCAAACAGGGATAAAGGATATACCTTGATCTACTCCCACTGGATAGGTGCTTCAACATAATATTTTACAGATATTATGGGAGTGATATCACTCCCAACTTTTGCCTCAAATAATCAAATATCTCTTGAGGAAGGGGTTTTGTAAAGATGTTTGCAATTTGATCCTTTCACCTCCTGATCTGCAACCTTTTCTCTTAAGAAGTGATACCTAATTTATATATGCTTAGTCCTAGAATGCATCACTAGATTCTTCGATATATTGATGGCACTTGTATTATCACACAAAATTGAAATGGGCTCATCATTTACAACTCGTATATCCTTCATTGTCCGCTTCATCCACAAAACCTGAGTACAACAGGATGTTGCAGCTATGTATTATGCTTTTGCTATTGACAATGAAACTAAATCTTGCTTCTTGCTTAGCCACAAAACCAGTCTACCTCCTAGAAAGAAGGCTCCACCACTAGTGCTCCTGTCATCAGTGCTACCAACCCAATCTGCATTTGTATATGCTGTCAAAGAGAAATGCTTTCCCTTCCAATACCACAAACTATAATCCAAAGTGCTCTTCACATATCTAAAAATTCTTTTAACCAATTTCACATGTGCTTCTTTTGGATAAGCCTGAAACCTAGCCACCATACAAACTGCTTGCATGATATCTGGCCTTGACACAGTCAAATATAATAGACTTCCAATCATGGATTTGTAAAGAGTCTGATCAGCTCAAGGTGACTCATCGTCCTTGCTAAGATGATAGCCCGTTAGGTACATAGGTGTACTCATTGGTTTACAGTCATCCATACTAGTCTTTTTCAACATCTTCTTGACATACTTGGTTTACAAAATAAATATCCCCTTTTCTGATTGAGAAATATGTAATCCAAAGAAAAAGATAGCTCACCAAGCATAGACATTTCAAACTTCTTTTGCATTTCCATGGCAAACCCTTGACACATATTCTCATCACTACCTTCGAATATTATATCATCCACATACACCACTATTATCAACTGATCATCGCACATAATCTTAATATAAAGATTGCTATCAGTTATCCCTTTTCAACCCTTGTTGGTGAAGGTACTTGTCCAACCTTCCATACCAAGCCCTAGGTACTTGTTTGAGACCGTATAGAGCCTTTCTAAGTCTGCAAACTAAGTTTTGATTTTCTGAGAGCTGAAATCTTTCAGGCTATTCTATATAAACTTTTTCTTCAAGGTCACCACTCAAGAAAGTAGATTTAACATCCATTTGATATACCTTTAAGTCTTTATGGAATACAAATGCAAGGAACAACAAGAGAAAAAGTTTCTTCAAAATCTATCCCTTCTAATTGTGCATACCCTTTGCAAACCAACCTTGCCTTATTTCTTACGGCTTGACCATCTTTGTTTAACTTGTTCTAGAAAACCCACTTGGTGCCAATAACATTCCTATCTTTTGTCCTAGGAACAAGTTCCCACGTCTTGTTCTTTTCACTATGATTTATCTCCTCTTGCATTGCTTCAATATAGCTCTCATCCTTGCTAGCTTCAGAAAAATTCTTTGGTTCTATCTTGGATAGCAAAGAGAAGTTTACTTGTTCCCTAAGTTTTCTCCTAGTCATAACTCCTTCATTCTTGTCTTCAATGATCTAATTTTCAAAATGATTCTTCTAATTAAAGTTTGCAGGTGACTTGGTAGTCTCTATGGGTGTTTCATCTTCTGCAACTCCATCTTCTCCTTCTATGCAGGCTGAATCATCTAAACATCAGTCTTCTTGATCATGTGAAGATGGATGTAATACTTCATCAACCCTAACATTTACACTCTTGACTATCTTATTCAATCTCTTATTGTAGCATCTATAAGCCTTTGTTCTTATTGAGTAACCAGGAAAAATTCCTTCATCTGATCTTGAGTCAGGCTTACCCAAATTATCTTCATCTCTTCTAATATAGCATTTGCTTCCAAAGATTTTGAAATACTTGACTGATGTAGGTCTTCCTTTCCACAATTCATATGGTGTCTTAGTGTTGTTCACTCTTAGTTGTCCCCTATTAAGAATATAGATAGCAGTATGGACTGCTTCTTTCCAATATACATCAGGCAACTTGGCTTCATTCAACATTGTTCTTTCCATCTCTTGGACTATTCTATTCTTTCTTTCAACTACTCCATTTTGCTAAGGAGTTCTTGCAGCAGAGTATTGTATTTTTATTCCATGTTCTTCACAAAATTCCTCAAATTCATTTGATGTGAACTCACCTCCTCTATCTGATCTTAGGCCCACTTGATTCTAGCATTCATTTCATTCTCAACCATAGACTTGAAAATTTTGAATCTACTAAAAGCTTCTGATTTTTCTTTCAAAAAAGTAACCCATGTCATTCTAGAGTAATCATCAATGAGCAACATGAAATACCTTTCACCTAGAAGACTTCTTGTTTTTTTAGGACTGCATAAATCTATATGAATCAGTTCCAAAGGCTTAGTAGAAGAGTACTCCTTGATCTTGAACTTGGTCCTTGTTTGCTTCCCAATTTGACATTCCTTACAAAAGGTACTAGTAGGCTTAGCAATCTTTGGCATGTCTCTAACTGAAAGTTTAGAGATGATCTTCACAATATTGTCAAAGTTGATGTGCCCCATCCTCTTATGCCACAACCAACTCTCATCAGTCTTCCCTAGAAGGCATCTCATTCCTTTATTTCATAAAGATTGTACAAGTTATTTTCTCTTTTGCTTGCTTCTGCAACAAGTTTCCCAGTGCGTGCTCTTTTGATTTCACAACCTTGTGCATGGAAAATGAGATTATAACCTTTGGTACACATCTAACTTACACATCTTCTATCCTATTCTTTCCATCAAGACTTACTGTACCTTTACCACATATTTTTGCAGTGGTGTTGTCTCCAAACTTGACTGATCTGCCATTCCATTTTTCAAGCCAAATAAACTTACTCTTATCTCCTATCATGTGACTTGAGAAACCGTTGTCAATCACCCAAGGATTTTCTTGCCCTTGTGCATGAAATGTAACTTGGACAATCATTGAGTTTGCACCTTCATGATTGTTCTTGATTTTCCATTCCTTTTTCTGATCCGTCTTGTGATTTTTAGAAATGTCTATCCTTTTGTCTTGATTATCAAAATTAGTCCTCTGAGATTTTGACTTTGCCAAGCCACTTCTGCAAAACCTAGCTATGTGCCCAAAATTGTTGCAAATATGACATATTATATTGAAATCAAACAAAGGGGCAAAAGAGTTTCTACTTACAAAATTACTTCTCATTCTTGATTTGCACTCAATGGCTTTGTGACCATACTGATTGCAATTGAAACAATAAATAGAGAAAGCATAATTGAACCTGTTCATGAATGTGTATCTTACATGCATTGATCTTCTAAATTTTCTTCTTTGAGTGATGGAAGGATTGAAATCGATTTCTTTAATCTTAGTAATCTCCTTTTTCATTGGAATATCTTCATTCATCAATGTTTCTTCTGATCCAGTCTTCTTTACAAGAGTAGGAGGTTGTAAGACTTCTTCATCATAGCCCAAACTTGATTTTATGAAAAGAGGTCTCTGAATATTTATTATATCATCTAAAATTTTAGAGCTCTTTCCAAACTTTATATTCTTACTCAGCTGAGCATGGACTTTTTCAACTTCCTTTCTTAATGAAACAATTTCTTCTTCAATTTTTAAACATTCATCTAATTTGGCTTTGAAGGTAGTATTCACCATGTCTGCAATTATTTCCCCCTCCTCAATTTGATTCTTCAAGTTAACAATCATTTCCTCTAATTCCTTAAGCTTTGATTTTTGTTCTTCATTTTCTTTTCTTGCTAAATCCAAGTCTTCAAGTGCAGAGATCAATTCACCTTCAAGATCAACTTCACATTCTTCTTCATCAATGACTTTCATATCTTTTTCATTAATAACAACACTGCCAGAGTTATCCAAGATTTCCACAGCTATGAAGAGGGCTTCCTCTCCTTAATATTTTGATGGGCAATTGTCTCTTCTTCTACTGAACTACAGTCTTCCTTAGAGTAAAACCTTAAATCTTACTGAAGTTAGATCTATTGAAACTCTTGTCACCGTCCTTACCTTTTCTAAGAGGACATTTAGATGCATAATGCCTAATTTCGCCACTGTTGAAACATTTGAAAGGCAACTTATCTTTGTACTTACCTGATCCTTTCTTTATCTTCCTTACAAAGTTTGCCTCTTCTTCCTTGGATCCACTAGATGCTTCGTCCCCTTTTGTTTCTTTGAATGTAGCTTCCTTTCTATATGTGTCTTTGTTTATGTTTCTCATCTCATAGGCAGTGAGTGAACCAAATAATTTATCCATTGTAAATGTATTCAAATCTCTTACTTCTTCAATGGTAGAAACTTTTGGATCATACCTTTGAGGGAGTGATCTTAGTACTTTCTTAACAACCACTGAATCTTGTACCTCTTTGCCAAGATCTTTGATCACATTCACCACTTCATCTATTTGGAGTAGATAGTTAGCTATGTTCTCTCCATCTTTCATCTTTAGATTTTCAAATTTACCCTTGTAGGTCTATAATTTTGTTTGATTTACCTTGACATCTCCTTAATAGAGATTTTTGAGTTTATCCCATATTTCCTTAGCCCCCTTGCACTGCATTACTTTGACAAATTCTAAGTTGGTTAAACCACTCAAGATAGCATTCTTAGTTTTAGCATTATTTTCACAAGCCTTCTTCTTAGTTGGATCTATGAGAGGATGTGTAGGAGCACTATAAGCATCAATCATAGATCTCCAAAAATCATACCCTAGAGAGATAAGATAGGCTTTCATACTTATAATCTAGAAGGCATAGTAAGTTCCATCAAATAGAGGTGCTATGTTAGAAGCAGATCCTTCTTGAGCCATGTGTTCTTATCCAGGATCTACCTTCAGCTATTATGTTGCACCAAGGAGCTCAGCTCTGATACCAATTATTAGAACACACATAAATACTAAGAGGGGGGTGAATCAATATTTACCATTTTTTAAAACAATTCTACTGCAATATCAAGATCTCTACTACATCAACTAGATTATGAAAAATCTAAGGAGGCATAAGCACAATCACATATTCACACAAGAGACCATAACACCAAATTTACATGGAAACCCAAGATGGGAAAAACCATAGTGAGCAAGCTTCTTGGATCTACTATCTAAATCTAGCCCCACAAAAGAATGAAACAGTGAATTACAATGTTTTGTAGGCTCCAACCCACAGGAATTTCAACCTGAGAAGAACTTCAATCCTTTTACAAATCTGTAGGCTCCAACCTACTAGAGACTTCAATCTCACAAATTGAGCATCAACCCAGCAATAGGCTCCAACCTATTTGGGGCTCCAACCTCCACAAAAATTGAGCTCCAACCCAGTAATAGGCTTCAACCTATTTGACGCTCCAACCTCCACATAGACTGAGCTCCAACCCAGCAACCTAGAACACATTATCAATCTAGTAAATAATCAATACATACGATGCAAAATTAGAATCATCAATCCATGCCCTTTTTACTCCTTAATATTCACTTCTTTGTTCATGCCTGATCGCTTGATGTTTGCATGTATGTCAAGATATCGATAATCTAGCATACCATTTCAACAAACACAACAAGCTCCACCTAAAGGGATAATGTTTGGAGCAACAAGACCCTCTACACATAACTCCCTCTTAAGAACATACTTGATTATTTAAAGGAACCTCTTGACTACAACATTCAGAAGGTCATACTACCACATTCTCTCCCAAAGCTTCTAAAATTTAAAGGAGAGGGTAATCCCAACTCTCATATCAAGGCTTACATCACAGTGGTATGAGAACTCCTTCCTTAAGATGGGGTGGTAACAAATATTTTTCAAAAGACTTTGGAGGGTATCAGTCTAGATTGGTACTATCAACTTCTAGAATCATCGATCCACTCTTTTAGCCAACTCATCGATCAACTTGTGGTTTCCTTTTACATAAATAAATGGGCCAAGACAAGAATACGAGAATTTTTAATAGTCAAGGAAGAAGCCAACAAGTCAGTTGCACATTTTATCACACAATGGAGGAAAGATCTCTATTCTTCAACTATCGCACCAAATATGGATCACAAGGAACTTTGTGATCTCTTCTTACATGCTCCCAACAATGACATATGAGGAGTTAAAAAACACCCTTACAAATCGTATGAATCTAAGCGATCGAAAGTGCCCTTTGAATTGTCCAAGTTGCTATTGATAAACCATGATAGAAATAACAAATCATCGACAAACAATCATAACATAGGTGTGTCAACAAACACTTCATCATTGAGGAACAACAATGGTGACTACAATAGTCATACAAATTTGGGAAAGGAAAATGCCAACAACTATCCCCTGAAAATCAACCAGTAGTCATAATACAATTATCATAAACCTCATGATCACAATCATGATAAATATTGCTCATTTCACAAGAGAAGGGGGCATGAGATCAAGTCATGTCGAGGGAACCATCGATTCATATCAAACCTCCCAAAACATCAACGATAAACATTTGTGGACACATTCTCACAAGATGAAGTACTTAGTCCCAAAATCCATAAAAATGCCTTTGATCAAAACCCCTTAGGCCTTGTGGAATTAGATAAAGATCAAGAAATTTGTGTCACCTAAGGACTAGAACAACTAGATGACACCTCCAACAATTCAAATTTTTCTCACGTGTTAGAACTTCTCAAAAGTTATCCTATGCATAGGAAATGCTCTCCTCAAAGAATTAGATCTAGACCATCCAATTCAAAACACTCCAAGTGAAAAGTGTTCATATTCAACATTTGATTTTAAAAAGTTACCCTCAAACAATGACATAGTTAAAAAGGGTGATCTCCCCCTCCATTTGATAGTCCAAGTTCAACACTATTCCATTAAACATGTAATGATTGATGATGGATCTGCAATCAACATAGTATCTTTCTCTCTTCTTCAAAGAATAGGTTATGATGAAACTCAAATTACAAAAGAAACATCCATCCTTAGAATTCATGATAACCTAAACATTCAAACCAGGGTAAGGTCAATCTTTAGATCAAATTAGGTCCTAAAACCCTCCTAATTGAATTTTATATCATCAATGAAGAAACCACTTACAACATGATCTTGAGAAGGCCTTGGATCCATAGGATGAGGGTCATTCCCTCCACACTATTTCAAGAAATACACTTCTCAGACATGGGACAAACCCACATCATCAAAGGAGATCCTGATCCTTTCAGCCTTTATAGAGTTGAACAAGTTAAAAAGAAGGGAAAGACCATGGAAACCACTACTGACCTAAAAATTAACACTTTTGAAAAAGGAGAGACATCAAATCAAAATTGAAAATGTAGCCAAGACATCTACATGTATAGGAAAGGGGGCAATAGGAGAATTCCCCTTTGATCCCCCCTCAACTAAGTCTTATGATCCATTCAACTTAGTGGCCATTCCAATCAAACCAAACATAAACATTCATATGATTGAAATCATGACTAAAGAAGAAGAACCAAAACCCACACAAAAAATAGGGGAGTCAACACTAACCTCATTTGCCCCTCAAAAGTTCAAAACAAGCAATGAAACTATACAAGAATAGACAATGATAAAGGTAGAGGAAAAATCATCAAACAATGAAACATGTGAGTACACAAAACTCCTCACTAAATGCAAATACATTTTTACACCAACTCTTTGAGTGTCCTTGCAAAGAATTTCAAGAGAAGTTTAGACCAAATTGGATAGGTCCATATGTAGTTAAGGAAGAAGTCAGAAATGATGCTTACCTCTTGTGCATTATGGAAGGAGAAGAGTTCAACATATCAAAACATTGTGAAATCCTATAAAGTCCAAAAAAATCAAATAATTCAAATCCATAAAAAGCATGAAATCATGAAAGATCAAAATTTTGCATTTTTCATTCTATTCCATCATGCATTTTATGAGTGTCATGCTCTTATTCAATTTTTGTCCTACTAAGGAGTCTAAGGTTGCTTAGGTATAGGTTGACCCTTTGAGCCTTTGAGATCCCATAACAATTCATGTAACTTATTGCTTATCACTATTCCCCTATTTCCATTACCCAATGATTCTAATCAAAGCATAGCTCTTAGATTTACACTGATCCCAACCTTAATGATTTAGGATGTTAAGTCTAAACGAAGTCAATATTCAAACCCATAGTGTTTAAAGGAAGCTTGCAAGTAGACCTTCCCCTTTCTTCCCTAGTAGAACGGAAGTTTGACTGGACTATGAAAACTTTTGGTGGTGCTCAGCCCCTTACTTTCCTGGCCAAAAATGTCAGGAGAATCATAACTCTGAAGGAAGCAATCTAAAATATGAGTGAATAAAAAATGAATGATAAAAAAATTAGAGTGATGAGAAAAGTGACGATAGAGAGACTAAAGTTGTTGCATATCCATGTTGATTTCATAGGACAACTGATAGGGGGGGTGAATCAGTTGTAACTTATAATTCCAAAACCCTAACACATATTTAGATCCACATTAATTCAATTATCCCTTAAACTGTCAAGATGATTAAGCATGGAAACAAATAACGGAAACTAAATCAAATCAACATCATACACAAGAGAACACTAGATTTGCATGGAAAACACAAGAAGGGAAAACCATAGTGAGGATTAGCTCACAACATAAATTAATATCAACATTGAATACAATAGGGCTCATTGCCATGGGGTTCACTGCCCAAAAAGGCTCATTGCCAAAGACTCACTGCCAGAACAAAAAAGAAGATAGAGAAGAATGTTACAATGAGAAAGCCATCTTAAAACAACAGATAAGTCCACCACAACATCACCAACACCTTCATAGTCATACTAAAGAATTGTAGACACCTTCTGCTTGCTACATCTAGTAATCTAACACATGAAATCTTGCACTACACTTCACTCTCTACCACACTATCATTCACATCTCATACTCCACACACACACACACACACTCCCTTCTACCTCAACAACTCTACACTTATTTATACCATCTTCAACCTTGAAAACATTCTCCAAGGTCGACAAAACACCTTCACCATGTAAATTCAAATGAGGTCGGCACCAAAACATTCCTACGGTGGAAAGGAATGAAGGTGGACCACAACACACCTTAGCTTGGACCTAAATTCATTCATACATGCCATGCCATGCTTCCACAATCATCAAAACAAATCCCCAATTAGTCTAAACACCTAAGGTCAGTCGAACCTGTGTTAACACTATAAACATTTAAGTACACACTTCCTTAAAACTAAATATTACTCGTGGACCACACACCATGTTTGAACATAATCTAGAACATCCCACAAACATCCTAAAATCCAATAAGTTTCTCTACAACAAATTTCTCTTGAAGAAAGTACACACCTAGTTTATTCAAACATCGCTGCCATGCTACAACTCAAGAAATTGACTTGAGAAGCACCAGATCATGAACAACTTCAACTAAAGGTAGATATGAACCTTATAAACACACTTCCAGAACCACAAGACCATAAATCATTCTATGGAGAAATGTGGAGAAAAAACATTTATCCCAGACACCTTTGCAATACACAATTCACACACTGGTGAACACACCTTCCTCTACACAATGATCCAACATGCCAAAGTCTGAATGCAGCACCTCTAAATACCTCTAAACAACATATCCAAACGACACAAGAAGATCTTCAACATAGAAGAAATGCAGAGAAAATCTAAAACACCACTCTGTATGCCAGGACACCTTTACAACATATTGTTTCCTCTATTATTCAAATTTTCTCAAAAGCACTTGGAAACCAAGAACCAGAAATATATCAACAACATCTTCAACACTTCCTCATTATCAGAGACAACATCAATTCAATACCAACTACTCACACTCTTGCAATATTCTCTTGCTCATACAGTACTTCTCACACTATTGCAATATTCTCTTGTTCATACAGTTGACATCAATGACAACACAAGCTTGTTGACATCAATGAGAACACTAACTGCACATACTTGCAACAATCTCCACTTTTGTCATTGATGGCGACACATGATGTAAAAAACATCAACACAACAGTATCCTCAATACTATGCTTCATACCAACTCTTTTCCTTTCTCTTTCTCTCCCCCTCAGCTTACTATTCTCCTTTTGTCAACTGATTCTTTCCTTTTTCACATTAATCTCTCTCTCTCTCCCTTTGACATCAATGGCAAAGGGTGATACAACTCTCTCTCTTTCCTCTTTTGACATTACTCATACTTGTACCTACTCACCACTGCTTTGCAACATCTTTTCTTTTACTACTTTGCATACTCCCCCCTGAACGCAACAACCAACAAAGCCACCACCTACTCCCCTTGAAAGGTAGCCTCCAACATCAGTCCATAACAAAGAATGAATCTTGAAATCCACTAGACATATATGCATCTCCTTATGCATCTAGATTAAAGGAGGGGCAATAACCCCCAACTTCTCTCGAAGATACTCAAAATTATCCTTAGGAAGAGCCTTAGTGAATATATCAGCAAATAGATCCTTTGTAGGCACATACTCAAGCTTCACTTCATTCTCTGCAACCTTCTCTCTCAAAAAGTGATACCAGATTGAGATATGTTTTACCCTTGAGTGCATCACTGAATTCTTTGAAATGTTAATAGCACTTGTATTATCACAAAAGATAGGAATTGGTTCATCATATACAACTTTGATATCCTTCAAGGTTTGCCTCATCCACAAAACATGTGTGCAACAAGAAGTTGCTGCAATGTATTCTACCTCTATAGTAGATAAAGACATTGAATCTTGTTTCTTGCTTAGCCATGACACCAATCTGCATCCAAGAAAGAATGCACCACCACTTGTACTTTTCCTCTTATCTACACAACTTACCAATCTGCATCTGTGTAATCACATAGAGTAAAGTCAGTACCTTTTGGATACCACAAGCCATGATCTAAAGTCCCCGTTAAATATATGAATATCCTCTTTATAACTGCAACATGTGATTCTCTAGGATCTTCTTGAAATCTAGCCACAAGACAAATTGCATTCATAATATCTAGTCTAGTAGCAGTTAGATAGAGCAATCCTCCAATCATTGATC
Organism: Cunninghamia lanceolata; assembly: GCA_027924645.1. Classification (NCBI taxonomy): domain Eukaryota; kingdom Viridiplantae; phylum Streptophyta; class Pinopsida; order Cupressales; family Cupressaceae; genus Cunninghamia; species Cunninghamia lanceolata. Next base: position 9,798,491 of record BSBN01000241.1, on the reverse strand, counting down.
TATACTTTCTTTGATCAGCCTTAGGAGTTTCATCATTCTTTATTAGCTTGCAACCAATAACCTATGGGTACATACTGGTTTAGAATCTTCCATTCCAAACTTCTTCAACATTACCTTGACATACTTTAATTGTGAAATGAAAATACCTTTATCTGTCTAATTGATTTGAAGTCCAAGGAAAAAGTTCATCTCTCCAAACATTGACATTTCAAATTCTTTTTGCATCTCCTCTGCAAATTTCTTACACATAGCTTCATATCCTCCAAAAACAATGTCATCAACAAACACAACTACAATTAGGATTTGATCATTTTCAACTTTGAAGTAAAGATTACTGTCTGTGGTACCTTTATTGAATCCTACTTGTAACAGATACATGTCTAACCTTACATACCAAGCTCTGGGACCTTGCTTCAATCCATATAGTGCCTTATTTAGTCTACAAACCATATCTGGTTTATCTGATAACTAAAATCCTTCCATTTGTTCTATGTATACTTCTTCCAATTCACCATTCAAGAAAGTAGACTTCACATCCATTTGATATACTTTGAAATCCTTATGTGCTACAAAAGCCAAAAACATCCCGATGGCTTCCATTCTGGCCACTGGATCATATGTTTCCCCAAAGTCTATTCCTTCTACTTGTGAGTAGCCTTTACACACAAGCCTTGCCTTATTTCTTACCACTTCTCCATTCTCATTCAGCTTGTTGTGGAATACCCACTTAGTTCCAATCACATTTTGGTTTACTGGTCTTGGGGCAAATTCCCAAGTCTAATTCTTTTCAATTTGCATTAGTTCTTCTTTCATATCCTTGATCCAATACTCATCCTTGCATGCTTCAATCACTATTTTAGGTTCAACTTGGGAGTCTTAGGTTCACTAATGATCAGTTCTTCAGAATGATGCTTCTGTACATACTTGGGAGTCTTAGAAATCTTTTACGGAGCTTCTTCCTCTTCAAACTGTACTTCCTTTTCTTTAGCCTTTTCTTCTTCATTGCAAGAAGACTCATTTGATTCATATCTATTCACCTCTGAATTCATAAGTAGGTCTTTATCAACCTTGACATTTGTACTCTCAACAATTTTTCTTAGCCTTTTGATGTAGCACCGGTAAGCTTTGATTTTATTAGAATATCCAAGAAAGATACCTTCATAAGATCTTGCATCAAACTTTTCCATTTTTTCTTCATCTATTTTGATGTAGCATTTGCTTCCAAACACTCTAAAGTATTTGGTAGTAGGAATCCTTCAATACCATAACTCATAAGGAGTCTTTGTGTTGTTTTCTTTTGCTTGCACTCTGCTCAGTATATAAACAATAGTATGAATTGCTGCACTCTAGTAGACTTCTGGTAGATTTTCTTCTTTTATCATCATCCTTGCAGCTTCTTGAACAGTCCTATTCTTTCTTTCAACCACTCCATTCTATTGATGAGTCCTAGGGGTGGATAAATGCCTCTTTATTCCCTGATTCTCACAAAACATGTTAAACTCATTGGAGGTGAATTCTCCACCTCTATCAAGCCTTAAACATTTGATTTTCATATCAATTTTATTCTCAACCATTGCTTTGAATGATTTAAACTTTTCTAGGGCTTCTAATTTTTCTTTAAGAAAAGTAACCCATGTCATTCTAGAACAATCATAAATTAGTAGCATGAAATACCCATCACCTTGAAAACTCCTTACTCTGGTAGGGCCACAAATATCTATATGCACCAATTCCAACAGTCTGGTAGAAGATTGATCTTTAACTTTGAAACTTCTTGTTTGCTTTCCAACTTGACACTCCTTATAGATAGCATTGATAGGCTTTGTGTTAGGGATTGCATGTAGAAGATATCAATTAAATGCAAATAAGATTAAATAGAGGAATGAAAATACACAGAAATAATAACAGCGAGAGACAAGTTTTAACATGGTTCACCCAAACTCAGGCTACATCCACCAACAGAGAGTCCAATATTATTATCTACTAAATCAAACTGATTATAACCAACAATCCTTGCATCTCAATACCACTGCAAAATGCTACAATACATCAACGTAAACCCTAACCCTTATCCGCTTTTATCAAGCCTTATGCCGATTACAAAAATAGGGTTTTTTTTATATCGGCCAATAGAAAAAATAACTCCCAACGCCTTGACCCCATCTTGGGGGCACTACCCCCAAACCCCTGCAAGGGGCGCTGCCCCTTGACCCCTTTGAATAATTTAGGGGGGAACCGCACCAATAAAAGAGACAAATTTAACCTCTGATTATGATTAGGCTCCATATAACAACAATCTCCCACTTGGAGACTGATCAAACTCCACACCATATCATCTCCCACTTGGAGATTGATCATAACATTGCTGACGTTGTAGCTCCCACTGAAAATAAGCACCCTGGACTCTGGTGTTCTGATTTTATTATTTTTCAGCCTTGAAGACCAACCAAAGCTAATGAGGAGCTCAACTTCTCCCTTGTCACTACCTTTGTAAACATATCTGCTAGATTTTCATTTGTATGTATCTTTTCTAGCCTTAACTATCCATTATCTAACACCGACCGGATGAAGTGATACCTGATCTGTACATGTTTGGTCTGTGAATGCAAGGAAGAATTCTTTGCAAGATGTATGGCACTCTGACTGTCTATATACAAAGAACTATTAGCCTGTGGTTTACCTAATTCTTCCGTGAAAGATTGCAGCCATATCATCTCCTTGCTTGCCTTTGTTGCAGCTACATACTCTGTCTCTATGGTGGATAAAGTAACCACCTTTTGCAACGTGGAGATCCAACTCACCACTGTCCCACCTACAGTAAAGACACAACCTATAGTACTCTACCTGGTATCAATATATCCTACCAAATCTGAGTCTACATAACCTACCAAATCAGTATTAGAGCCCCTAAAATGTAAGTGTTTATTGGATGTACCTCTCAAATATCTAAAAATCCATTTTATCGCATTCCAATGCTCTAATTCGGGATGACTCATATACCTGCTTACGACTCCTACAACATGTGCAATACCTAGTCTCATGCATACCATGGCGTACATTAAACTTCCTGCAGTTGAAGCATATGGTACCTTGGACATTTTTTCTTCCTCCTCTTGTGTCTTAGGACACATCTCCTTAGTCAATTTCAAATGACTAGGCAAAGGTGTGCTGCAACTTTTGCATTCTCCATATGGAATCTCTGCAACACCTTTTCATCATAATCAGCCTGAGATAGAGTCAATTTTTTGTTCTTCCTATCTCTGCAAATTTTCATACCAAGGATTTGTTTTGCTGCCCCCAAATCCTTCATAGAAAATGGTTGTGTTAATTGTTGTTTTAACTCTCTTATGTGATCCACGTTAGACCCTGCTACAAGCATGTCATCAACATATAAACAAAAAATAATGTAGCTATCATTATCCATCCTCTTAAAAAACACAATGCTCAGAATGACATTGGCTATAGCCTTGCTCAGCTATAAAACTATCAAATTTCAATTACCATTGCCGAGGTGCTTGTTTCAAGCCATACAAACTCTTCTTCAATCTGCACACCTGTTTCTCCTTATCATTGACCTCAAATCCTTGGGGATGTTCCATATATATCTCCTCCTCCAAATCACCATGGAGAAAGGTAGTTTTCACATCTAGCTATTCCAAATGCAAATCTTCAGCAGCCACAATACTTAAAACAGTACGAATAGAATTCATCTTAACAACCAGAGAAAAAATCTCATCAAAATCAATGCGCTTTTTCTGTGCAAATCCTTTTACAACTAACTTGGATTTAAATATTTTCTTACCTCCATCTTCCTCTTTCAACTATAAACCCATTTGTTTGGTAAAGCCTTTTTACTGGCAGGCAACTTACATAATTCCCAAGTCTAGTTTTCAGCAAGGAGTCCATTTCTTCTTTCATTGCAAGCTCCCACTGAACCTTTGTATCCACCTGCATAGCTTCATCATACCCTTTTGGTTCACTAGCATCTATTAACAAAATAGAATACAAAGAGGGAGAAAACCTTTTAGGATGTCTACTTAGCCTTGTTGACTGTCTAACATTCACTGGAGTTTGTGGTATTTCTTGTTGTTGTTGTGGAGCATGAGGAACCACTGGAACATCATTATCTGGAGTATCATCTAGCACCACATAATCCTTTTCTTTCTTCTCATGCTGCTACAACTGATCTTTGTACAACACCTTCTCATTGAATACAACATCCCTGCTTCTCACAATTTTCTGATTTTCAAAATCTAAAAGCCTATAACCAAATTCATCAATGCCATATCCAACAAAGGTACACTTTTTTTATTTTACATCCAGCTTAGTTCTATTTTTAGAATCTACATGTGCAAATGTTTCACATCTAAAGGTTTTGAAAAAAGAATAACTCACCTTCTTACATGTCCATGCTTCCTCTGGAATACCATAGCCCAAAGGAACTGAAGGACCTCTATTAATTAAATATACAATGGTATTAACAGCCTCTGCCCACATGTTTAAAGGCAGCCCAACATGCAATCTCATGGTCCTTGCATGCTCCATTATTGTCCTATTCATGCGTTCAGCCACTCCATTTTCATGTGGAGTCCTTGGAACCATTTTCTTTCTACGAATTCTATTAAAGGAACAATAATCGTCAAATTCTTTGCTGCAATACTCACCACCATTATCATATTTGAGACATTTTAATCTTTTATTCATCTCATTCTCAACCAAGCTTCTCCATTTCTTAAATGTTTCAAATACATCGGATTTTTACCTAAGGAAATAAATCCAAACCTTCCTAGTTGCATCATCTATGAATGTAACATAATACCAAGAGCCACCAAGAGAAGATACCCGAGCTGGTCCCCATACATTTGTATGCACAAGCTCCAACTTTTTATTTTTCTTTTGCTTCCCATCCTTAAGAAAACTGACTCTCTTTTGTTTTCCATACACACAACTTTCACAGAAATCCATATTAATACATTTCAGACTTGGTAAAACTTTCTTAGAGTAAAGTACCTTCATACCTTTTTCACTCATATGCCCATGTCTATTATGCCACAGAGTTGTCTCAGAACCTGCAACAGCTATTTCAGTCTCTTCCTGCGAACCTGCAGCAACTGCTCCTGAACTTGTTTGTTTTTTCTCTGTAATAGCTAAAGTAGAAGGAACAGTATGACCTATACAAAGATATAAGGTGCCTACTTTCACACTTTTTCTACTATTAAGGCACCTCTTGAAACCTTCTAATTTTTGTTAGTAAATGTAACAATGCAACCTTCATCAGCTAGCTACCCTGCTGAAATTAAATTCCTACTCAGCCTTGGAACGTGCCTTACCTCTTGTAGTAGCCAATGATTCCCATTCTGTAACTTAATCTTGATTCTTCCCTTTCCAACTATCTAACAGGGTTCATTATCTCCCAAATAAACCAGCCTAAAATCCCCTTGGACATAATCAAGAAAATAACTTCTATGGGGCATAGCATGAAATGAGGCCCCTGAATCTAAAACCCATGAATCATTAGCATTATCTAGGGAAAGAATCAAAGCATCATCTTTAGATTTATTAGTTACCACATTTGCCTCCTTATTTCCTTCTTGTTTATCTCCTTCTTTATTCTTCTGAGGCTAGTAATCTTTCTTTAGATGACCCGGTTTCCCACAGTACCAACAATCATTTTATCCTTTAGATTGCCTCTTGTCCTTTGATTTTCCTTGTGACTTCCCATGACCTCCAGAACCTTTTCCTCTCTCCTTTGATTTGCCCATTCTTTCTATATTCAAAACACTACCTGATGTGGCAATTGAATTTCAAAGTATTTAAACTAGAGACAAAGTTACTTACAACCATTACCAAGCTATTCCATCTTTCTGGCAAAGAACATAATATGAAGAGATCCCTCATCTCTTCATCAAAACTTACTTTTACAGAAGTTAACTGATTGATAATCATATTAAACTCTTTAAATGATCTGTCATAGATCCACCTTCAACCATTTTTAGATTAAACAAATGCTTCATGAGAAATACCTTATTTGAGGCTGAGGATTTTCATACAATTTAGCCAAAGCTTTCATGAAACCATCTATTGTCTTCGCTTCCATTATATTGAATGCCACCGATGGTGTCAAGCACAACCAAATGGTTCCCAGTGCCTTTCTATTCAGAAGATTCTAATCCTCATTAGTCATTGTTGCCAATTTCTTGGCTATTCCTTCCAACGGCCTCCATAAATCCTTCATTTGCATCTTCCATAATTGATAGTTTTGCCCATTGAATTTATCTACCTTCAATTTACCCTCATCCGCCATTGCTCCCACTCAACCATGAGACTTCCACTTAACTATGAGACCTTCCTAAAGACGATAATAAAACACAACTTTCTCTAATACCACTTGTCAGGGATTACGTGTAGAAGATTTCAATTAAATACAAATAAATATTAAACAGAGGAATGAAAATACACAGAAATAATAATAGTGAGAGAGAAGCTTTAACATGGTTCACCCAAACACGGGCTACATCCACCAACAGAGAGTCCAATATTATTATCTAGTAAATCAAACCGATTACAACCAGCAATCCTTGCAACTCAATACCACTGTAAAATGCAACAATACATCAATAGAAACCCTAACCCTTAGCCGCTGTTATCAAGGCTTATGTCGGTTACAAAAATAAGGTTTTTTTTATGTTGGTAGATAGAAAAAATAACTCTCGGCACCTTTACAAAATAATAAAATTTGTTTGAGGTTTCAGCGACACTACCCCTCGACCCCACCCTATATCATGACAAGGAGCACGCTAGGCGCACTACCCCTGGACCCTGCAAGGGGAACTGCCTCTTGACCCCATCTTGGGGGTGCTACCGCCAAACCCCCGCAAGGGGCGCTGCCCCTTAACCTTGTTGAATAATTTGGGGGGAAACCATGCTGATAAAAGTGGGGCAAATTTAACCTCTGAGTCTGATTAGGCTCCATATAACAACACTTTGTAATCTTTGGCAGATCTCTCACAACTTGAACTGAACTTATTCTAACTAGGCTATCAAAATTGATGTGACATAGCCTTCTATGCCATAGCCAACTCTCACTAATATGAGTCATGAAACAATAACCATTAGCACCTTTAAGCTGATAAACATTTCCATCAGTTCTCCTTCTAGCATCTATCATAGTTCTAGAATCTTTTCTGATCTCAAAGCCACCATCCTGAAACTTAAGATTATATCCCTTACTACACATTTGTCCAACACTAAAGAGGTTATGTCTTAAACCCTTAACATAAAGAACATCATCTGTGTTATGCTTTCCATCAAAACTGATTGAACCTTTTCCACAAATCTTGGCAGATGTATCATCACCAAATATAACTAGTCCTCCATCATATTTTTCAAGTTTGACAAACTTACTTTTATCACCGATCATATGATTTGGGCATCCACTATCAATAATCCAGTAGTTATTTTCTTGTCTAGCATGGAAAGAAAATATCAAGGTGCCTTAGCATTAGTACTTACTTTTAGAGCCCTTTCCTTCACACATCCCTCAGAGTTGGTAGAAATAGTATCATCTTTTAAAGCTATGAACAAACATTCATTATCCTCATCATCTTCATAATTATATTCATCATCAAATATACTTGCATCTTATCTAACATAATAACTTTTCTTAATCACCTTACCTTTGTTCTCCTTAATTTTGCTTTTCAAAATTATGTCTGGACATCTTGAAGCATAATGACCTATCTTACCACAACTGAAACACTTGAAAGGCAACTTACCATTGTACTTACCAGTACCCTTTTTCATTCTTCTCGCAAAGTTAGCTTCCATATCATCAGAATCCTCCTAATTTGATTCAACAATCTTCTCTGATTTAATAGCCTTAAAAACAGTCTCATCTCTTGCACTACTTGTACCAAATTCCTTCATTTCAAAAGCAATTAAAGTACCATACAACTGATCTCTGGTAAATTGATCCATATTTTGTAATTCTTCAACAGCAGAAACTTTATGACTGTAAGATTTGGGAAGAGTTCTGCGTACCTTCATTACCACTTCTTTTACTTCCAGTTCTCCACCAAGACCTCTGATGCTATTGAAAACTTCATCCACCTTCTGCATGTAGCTTGTGATGTTTTCATCTTCAAATATTCGCATGGTCTCAAACATGATCTTCAGTTTCTACACCTTAGCTTGCTTGACCTTGTCTGTCTCCTTCATAAATGCTTTTAAGCATTTCCCAAATTTCATTAGCAGTTTTTAGATTCATAACTTTCACCAATTCAGAATTAGTAAGACCACTTAAAAGAGCATACATTGCTTTACCATTATTTTCATAAGACTTGATCTCATTAGCAGTACTCGAATCATTTTCAGGTATAGTGTATGCAGACTCAAAAGACTTCCAGATTTCATATCCAAGAGAAATTAGATAACCTTCCATCCTTATTTTCCAAAATGCATAGTTTGATCCATTAAATAGGGGAACATCTTTCTTGTGCACCATCCCAGATCTACCTCAAGCAGTTAAGCTTTCTTCCAAGGAACATTGGTCTGATACCAATTGTTGATTGCACAAGACAACTAAGAGGGGGGTGAATTAGTTGTAACTTATAATTCCAAAACCCTCACACATTCAGATCTAAATTAGTTCAATTATCCCTTAAATTGTTAAGATGATTAAGCATGGAAACAAATAATAGAAATTGAATCAAATCAATAGCATACACAATAGAACACCAGTTTTACATGGAAAACCCAAGAAGAGAAAAACCACGGTGAGGATTAGCTCACAATATAAAGTAATATCAACACTGAATACAATAGGGTTCACTACCCAAAAGAAAGGCTCACTGCTAAAAGAAAGGCTTACTACCAAAAAGGCTCACTACTAGAAAGAAAAAAAGAAGATAGAGAAGAATGTTACAATGAGAAAACCATCTCAATGCAACAGAGAAGTCTACCACAACATCACCAACACCTTCATAGTCATACTAAAGAATTGTAGACACCTTTTGCTCACTACATCCAGTAATATAACACATGAAAGCTTGCACTGTACTTCACTCTCTACCACACTATCATTCCCATCTCATACTCCACACACACACTCCCCTCTACCTCAACAACTCTACACTTATTTATACCATCTTCAACCTTGAAAATATTCTCCAAGGTCAGAGAAACACCTTCACCATGTAAATTCAAATTAGGTCAGTACCAAAACATTCCCGCAGTGGAAAGTAATGATGGTAGACCACAACACACCTTAGCTTGGACCTAAATTCATTCATACACACCATGCCACACTTCCACAATCATCAAAACAAATCCGTAATTAGTGTAAACACCCAAGGTCGACCAAACCTATGTTAACAGCATAAACTTTTAAGTACACACTTCTTCAAAACCAAATACAACTCATGGACCACACACCATTCTTGAACACAATCTAGAACATTCCATAAACATCTTGAAATCCAATAGGTTTCTCCACAACAACTTTCTCCTGAAGAAAGTACACACCCATTTTATTCAAACATTTCTGCCATGCTACAACTCAATAAATCAACTTGCAGAGCACCAGATCATGAACAACTTCAATTAAAGGAAGATATGAACCTCATAAACACACTTCCAGACCTGCAAGACCAAAAACCATTCTACAAAGAAATGCAGAGTAAAAATATTTATCCCAGGCATCTCTACAATACACAGTTCACACATTGGTGAACACACCTTCCTCTGCACAATGATTCAACATGCCAAAGTTTGAATGCATCACCTATAAACACCTCTAAACAATATATCCAAATCGCATGAGTAGATCTTCAACATAGAAGGAAGGTGGAGCAAAACTAGAACACCACTCTGTATGTAAGAACACCTTTACAACACATTATTTCCTCTATTATTCAAATTTTCTCAAAAGGACTTGGAAACCAAGCACCAAAAATATATCAACAACATCTACAACACTTCCTCATTATTAGAGATAACATCAATTCAATACCAATTGCTTACACTCTTGCAATATTCTCTTTCTCATACAATACTATTTGCACTCTTGCAATATACTCTTGCTCATACAGTTGACATCAATGACAACACTAACTGCACATACTTGCAACAATCCAAAATACCTAGAAAGTTCAAAAGCAGTCATTTCCATAAAAGTCAAAATGTCAAAAAAAAGAAAATCAAGTGAGGCATTCCAAAAAATACAAAAAAGAGAGGAAAAAGCAAAAAAATGAGAGTTACAAAAAAAAAGTGATAGAGAGAAGTGTTGCAAGTATGTGCCTAATCGGTGTTGTCATTGATGTCAACATATCTATGTTGTCATTGGTGTCAATTGTGCCCTCATTTTGTTACTTGCTTGTAGATGTTGAGGATATTGAGAAAATTAGCTCATCTGGTAAAAACAATGAATTGCAGTAGAAACAGTGCATTACATGCAGAAGAACAATCCAGAAGAATGCTCTGCATTTCCTATAGAATAAATATCCTTGACTACGGATTGGAAGTTATTTAGAAGCCTATCTAAAGATGTTATATTCCAAGGTTAAGCCTCTGGAATGAAGATTTGAGTAAGTTGTGTTCACTAGTGTGAAAACTATTTTTTCTATATGTTTGGTGGTGACAGGGAGAAAGTGTTTTGCTCCGCATTCATTTGCACTGAAGTATTTTGGTCTGTGGTTCTAGAATTAAGTCTGTGATGATTTTTAGTGTCTTCAAATGCAATGGTTCTTGATTTGGTGGTCTGCAAGCTATCTTTTACTCATGACAGTGGCTAATAGTGTTGTTCTTGTGCCCCGATTTGAAGACTCTTATTGACAGAGTAATTAGAGATTGTGCGGTTGTTCCTGGTGATTACTATTGAAATAAGGGCTGACAACTGAGAGGGGGGTGAATCAGTTGTCCCAAAAACTTTAATACTTGTTGCAATTAATTCTTCTTTAATAGATTAAAGATGTAATCATGAAAGCATGAATCAAAACACGAGCAGAAACATAATTAACACACTTGACACCAAGATTTTTGACGTGAAAACCTGGTTAAGGGAAAAACCACGGTGGGGGTTAACCCACAAGAATTTATACCCTATTGAAAGTATTACAAATGGGTAAGGCACATGCCTTTAGGGCGTACTACCTAAAGATCACTGCTCCAAGAGGCTCACTGCCTACAAAAATGATTAGAGAAAGATTACAGAATGTTTGACTTGATGACTAGCATCTACCAATGCAAAAATTTAGTTCTGGTTAAGCACAAAATATTGATCTTACACACTTCATCCTTATTCTACCTAGTTTCATTTTTCTGCCATAATCCGGGCTTAGATCTTTTCCTTCACACTCCTTCTACCCTTTTTCGCACTTCCACCATCACACACATCACACTCACACACCACAAGACTCGAATCCATCAGCTATATATATCCGCATCAAGAAATTCAATCTACTGTAGTCGGCTTCAAGGAAACTTAGAACTTTTATTAAGAACTCTGCTCTGTCAGCTGAATCCATGTACAAATAACAACGTGGACCAAGAACTTGTGTTCTCAACTCATCAATCATGCCGACCAATACCACTAATTATCAGAAACTACTTAACCAAAAACTTTTCTTCATCTGGACCAAGATCAAATACTGGGTCATCCTATTCTTCTTCTGACTGTACTGACTAACTGGAACTTGATACTCAGATGCTTATAACTTTTGAATCCTTCACCACCGGAGGCTAAAATCCTGGATTTAGATAGTTTGGACAATCCTTATGACTTCCTTAGATCTGCAACACACTGTAATTTACCACCAAAGAGATCCAGACCAAGATACCGGACCCTATCACATGCTCTGTTTCTGACTACCTGGACTTAGATAAATCTTCACTCTGACTTTTGGTATGAACAAATTATGTAATATGGATGTGTAAGGTAGACTTATTTGCCATCAATGACAACACCTATCATGCGTAGTAGTGTCTCTTGCCAACAATCTCCCCCTTTGGCATTGATGACAACACTTAGTGAAAAATGACTAAGTGTCGGAACAACTCCCCCTTACTTTGTACACTTATGCTCTCCACTGTACTCCCATTCTCCCCCTTTGCTGGATTCCTCATTTTTCACTTCTCTTCACTCCCCCTTTGACATCAATGGAAAAGGGTGTGGTCCACAAACCAAAATTTATACAAAAATTCTACATACTAAGGCCCAAATGTACAAACAGACCTTAAGTCTTATTTATGTATAAACTTAAGTACATCACCAAAAATGTTATTTAATTGTGCCAGCTCACTATCCCAGCTCTTCTTTATAGTGTTCAAAATTGAGATGTGGCCATTGAAAAGAAATGCTTGAGATTTGGTCATCCATAGATCAATGGGGTCACTTGACTGAGCTGCATCTTGGGCTTTAGTTAAGGCATTGCACGTTGCTTCCATTTTGGGGGAAATTAGTCCCCAGAACTCAATCATTCTGGCCTCTAAACTCTCCTTTTCTCTTGTCAATTTCTTTATATCTTCAATCAAGCTGATCACTTGACCCTCCTTGCTTGCCACTGATGCTATCACAGGATCAAAAGAATTTGATACACTAGATAATTTTTGCTTAGACACTTTTATTTTATGTTCAAGATCCTCTAAAACTTGAGGACAAGATAAGTAAAATTTATATACATTTCCTCATTCTGTAAGAGAATTTTGAAAACTCTTTACATTGGCATCCAACACCATTCTATCAACTCCAATCAAACCTTTAAGAGCATCAAATCTTTTTTCATTGAATTCCTTTTGGACCTTGACCTCTGCAGACTTCTATAGGGATTCAAAATGTGTACTTACAAAGTTTATTAGGTTCTTTAACTGTCTGGAGGGGGATGCTGAAGAATTCTTCTAGTATGTGGGCATGATTTTCTCTAAAATCCCTGATGCCAGACCAAGTAGCTCACTGTCTTCTATGTGAGACTTCAAAATTTCTTCTCTTGCTTTGGCTTGAGCTATAGAAGCCAACTTTATCTTCTACACTAGAGATAATGTGTCAAAATTTATTGGACCTTGGATTATATCCTAATCTTCTTCAATTTGTTTGTCCCTTTCCAAAATTTCCTTCACTGCCTCCGCAGTGTCTCTTGCTCAAGATAATGACGTGTCTATCTAATTCTTATCGGTATTGTTAACCAGATTGTCCTGCTTGGGCTCTTCATCATCCTTTGCAATCTCTTCATCTTTATCAATTTTCTCCTTGACTCCTTCTACTTCTTGGTCCTTAGCCCTTTCTATTTCATGCTCTTCAATCTTCAATGAATCATCTTTAATTTGATCATCTGTTTCTATATTTATCTCTGTATCTTCTTTGTCAGAATAATATGGAGGAGTTAGAATACCTCTTGCATCAACAGTTTCATCTGTCATCTTTAAATCTTCCTTGTTTGTTGTTTCCTCTTTCGAGACAGAGGAGTCATCTAATCCAATTTGTTGCTCATCCTTCTACTACTCTTCATCATTCAGAACTGGCGTGTCATTAGCAGGTTCATCTGATACCACAAAGAACTTGTTCTTGTCCAATGCTTTTCTCAAAATTTGTTCAGTTTCTAGGACTACTTCTTCTATCTCTCCAATCATCAGTTTATTCATTCTTGTCTTATGGCTAAATTCATTTTTGACTTCTTTAAAATTTTCATCTGCTTCTCTACTAGAGATCACTGAACATAGAGTGGTTAACACATGTTCCCTCAACTCCATATCTTTTGACTTGGTAGCTTCTTTTCTTATTTCCAAGATGTCTCTTAAGCATTTTGGAACTTCTAACAAAATTTCTACAAGTGCTCGATTGAATACATTCAAGTACTTGATAGTGGCTTCATCCAAAAGTCTTTTGTCAGCGTCATTGTAAAGATCATAGAATTTAGTCAATGGTTTTAAATTCCTATCAACAGTCATTGTCTTGACAATGTTTTCATAGAGGGAATTTGCTTCTTAACATCAGCCTCTAATTTCTGCCTCTTATTTGTCTTCTTGCTTCTGAAAGGCTTCTCTTCAGATACTTTAACAACTTTAGCACCTGTGGCCTTTATCTCTTTAAGCCCATCATCTCAGTCTGTCTTTTCTTCATCCTCCTTTTCCAAACTATCATATGATCTCTTTACCTTTACTTTAGTTCTTTTCTTTTCCTTACCGAATGATGTCTTCCAGTTTCTTAGATTTGGAAAGTTTTGGGGGAAGAGGGGTAGCAACAGAGCTCCTAGTAGTCCTTGGTGTGGAGGAGGATTCTACCAGAGTACTTCCTTGTTTCTTATCCTACTTTTCCTTCTCAGCCTTTTCTATTCTTTCTTTGTTCTTCTTCACAGCTTCCTTAGTTATGCCAATGCTTTCAGCATACATTTCCACTTGCTTTTGAATTTTCCTTTTAATCTCTAGCTTCTGAAGCTCAACATGTAGCTTTTCACCAAGCTCTTTATAAGTCCCAAACCTCTCAACAGAGTTATCCTTGGGTTTGCTCAAGAGATGTTGAGCATACATGTCCAAACTCTTCTCATCAACCTCATAACCCATAGGCATAATCCAAACAGTTTTGGGTTCTACAGTTTCCATTAGGCACTGATCAGTGTCCACCATGAAACAAATGTCATTTTTGTATTTATCAACAACTGATTTAGGGATTCTTTCCCTAGAATGCATCACACTCTAAAATTTTTTAAAGTATCCCCAGATTGCAATTTTCTATGCATTAGAGTCTCCAATACCGTGTAGATGATCTCTTATTTGCATTGCAACTGGCCTGTTATTTGTCCAATGTACACCTTTTACTCCAAGCACTTCATTCATGAAGTAGAAGAATAAACATATAACCAAAGACCCATATTTGAAGGTGTTTTTCTTGTCCTTGGTTTTGTTGAAGTTCTCAATCAATTGGTTCTATAACAACTCACATAGATCATAATCTATATTTTCTTTCAACATGTGATATGCAACATATATGGCAGTTCCAGAAATAGAGTTCTCCATGCTGGAGTGATAAATCTTGTAACCAATTACCATAGAGGCAAACTTAACATGCAGATCAATAATGTCATTGATGGTCATTGCCCTCTTGTCAAACTTGGCACTAGTTGCATTAGCAACGGTCTGGTTTTTCACAGATTTCAACATGGGTAATCCACCGGTTAAATTTAACCTAGTTATAATCCTGATAACATCCTTTGTAATCTTGAATGGTTTCAACAAGCATATGAACTCATCATGCATTCGGCTCAAGATATATCAAACCCACTCACTCTCATCAAATGTTAGAAATTCAATGATTTGTAGAAAATGTTTTCTTTCTAGGGCTTTGTATTCTGATTTTAATTCATAGTTATCATCCTTTAGGTAGTTGTTAAACAAATCCAGCAATTTTAGATTCCTAAATTCATCTATGCTACAATGGATGTATCCCCTAATATCCTCAACACGCAGCACTCTGTATGGGACACCAAAAAAAGCTCCTAATGGGTCAGCTTTGACAGACTTGTATGGATGCTTCTTAAATTTTGGCTATGGCCTTTCAGCAATATCAACAACAAGAGGAGTAGCCATCTCAAAAGATTACGGGTTCAAAGCTTTGTACAAAAATACCTTTTTCTTCATAGAGTTAGGGTTAGTTGAAGAATTTGCCGATCAAATTCATTCTTCGTACTTCAAATCTCTGAATTTTTAATTTAGATGCTCTTCTTCTTGTTCTCTTTGAATGCAAAGTAATTCAAATGCTTGAACGAGTGACTTTGTATCCTCTGCAAAACCTAATTTGTCATTGTAATAAATGCTCTGCCCTAATACATCTGGTTACTCTATTTCTACATGCAATCAATCTTCAATTGCTCTGCAATCAATCACATTTGCTTCTTTTATTACAGAATTTGCTTCAACATGTCTATATTTTCTTTAACTTCATTGATCATGCCAGATTCAGGCACCTACTTACTGGTTGGGGGAATTAGATTTTCAAAGCAGCTCCCCCTGAGCCAGAGCTCCTTATTCAATTCCCAGAGGAATTATCAACACCAGATTCTGGTGTGGACCTATTGTCAACATTCATTTCACCTTTCTTTACCCATGTTTTGTTCATTTCATTCTGGATTTCATTTACATCAACTTTGCCCTTGCCTTTATCTTGTCTCTGCTCATCCAGTTTTCTATTTACTGGACTTCTTCTTTCATTATTCCTGCTTCTGTAGAATTTTGTAATATGACCAGATCTATTGTAATTAAAGCACACAACATTTCTTTACTTATTTACTTGATTTCCTCTTAATCTGCATTGATTAGCCATGTGTCCAAATCCAGTGCAAGAAAAATAGTAGCCATTGAAAGAATTGCCATTTCCTCTATTAGAGTTATTCATTATCATACTTCTACATTCATTGGATCTATGACTATACCTCTTACACTTGAATCATTGATCGTGTTGGAACCTAAAATTGCATACCAATTTTTGCAAAAAATTTAGGTCCCCATAACGAAAAAATCAGCTTCAGCACTCAAAAGTGCACTTCAATAAACCAACCTATCATAAGAGCTTCTGGTTATAGAGGTTTTCCATCAGTATGTTCATAATGTATTTATGGTGTTGAGAAGTAAAAATATTGCACAATTTCTCAAGTTACCTATTACTCTTAGCTTCCATGAATTTCAACATCTCTTAGCCTATCTTTCCATTTTGAAATTGATCGCTACGTGCCATGTATCACATGACTGCCAAGGCTTGGCCATTTAAATCAAGTGGTGCATCTAATAAACCAAAGGCACCAAAATGGAAAAATCATGATTCTTTCTAATTGTATTGATCAAGACATTGCTACAATTGGCTATGCTGTGCTAGAGAATGGAAGATTGCTGTGGAGTCATTTGAAGTCTATTACTTCATGGAGTCATGGTCTTATGTGTTGATCAAACACTTGTAGCTATACCTTGTTTTTTGAGTGCATCCATTCGATGTGTGATCCATTTGAAGTCTGTAATATCATGGATTCAAGAGCTTTTGCTAATGTACTGGACAAATGCATGTTGCTGTGCCTTGTTGTCTGAGTGCCAGTCAATAGCCATATGATATGTTGTTGGACAACTTTGATGGACCTGCAGCTGGGAAATTGCTATTGGAGCTAAGTTATATGAGGAGGCTTTTGCCATCTTTGAAAAGTTGGGCAATGCTATTTGGGGAGGAGCAAAGCTTTTAGACCTTTTGAAACTTGCAAATATACCTGAAAATACAGTAAATACAGAGGCAGGAGGCAAACATGTTGAATTTACTAGTGTGGATGTTTGTAAGGAAGAAAATGGAGGGCCATACAAAACATCAGTACCTCTGCTTCATGCCACAAATCTAAAGACAAATGTGTTGCTTGCCTATTAAATGAATGGCAAGGTTTTGAATAGGGACCATGGATATCTACTTCGTATGGTTGTTCCAGGCATAATTGGTGCCTGCTCGGTTAAATGAATGGACATGATCAATATGATTGCCAATGAATGCCAGGGTTTCTTCATGCAAAAGGATTACAAAATGTTCCCTCCTACTGTTGATTGGGATAATATCAATTGGCTTTCTCGGCGTCTATTAATGGATTTTCCAATTCAAATTTTTGATTGCATGCAAAGAATATCATTTTATCCTGCAAAGAGGATGATTTAGCAAAGTGCTCTGATGGTGCTATGGATGCAATGACCAAAGAGGTCAATCCCAGGCAACAACAATGAAATAAGAATGAAACTGAGTGGAAGTTAAAGTGATACTCTTAAACATCCTGAACAGAAATAAAAGAAGTAAAAGATAGAATATATATAGGCTTTTGAGAAAGCTACAACTGGTGGAAAAGCTCCTTGGTAGTAGGTTGCAACACTATGCAAGGCAACATGATCATCATTCTAGTACATCATTTGCTCTCTTGAAGACGTGTGTTCAACGAAGTGGGGAAAAAAGGTTAAAATACATGGTTATGCTTTGTCTAGAGGAGGACATGGAATAGAAAGGGTGGATGTCTCTATCGATGGAGGTAAAACATGGATAGAAGCTAGTAGATATTAGAAGAGGGGTGTTCCTTATGAAGCAAATAGTGAGGAATGTGACAAGTGGGCGTGCGTGTTTCTTGAACTTGAAACTGAGATTTACCTGCCAACTAACATTATTGCTAAAGCGGTTGATTCTACTGCTAATGTGCAACCTGAGAAAGTTGAGAAAATTTGGAATCTTAGAGGAGTGCTAAATAACCCTTGGCATGTAGTTCATGTCAACAATCCTACAAAGGCTATGGACTCAAGCCCATGAATTGATGGAAAGTGAACCCTAAAAAGAGTGCTATCACAATTACAAGTTATTTTGTTTCCAAATCATAGATTGTCACTCTATGCCGCTGCTTTGCTAGGCTTTAAATTTGTAATGTTGTTCAATGTTTTGCAATATAAAGAGAATACAACATATGGGAGAAAATACACACTTTAGGAGAAGATCACTATTGATCGAAATGATCCCACTACAATGTCATGCTATGAGGATTGCGAGAGAAAAGGCAGGGTTATATTTTGTTGCAGATCAAACTAAGAATTCAATCAACGATTATACCAGTCATACTTGATGCTAAATATGCAAATGAATAAGAAACACTAATATCGCTCATCGGCCTACGTAAGCTAATCAGAGAAATTTTTTTAGATCACACCGATCTTATGCCTCTCGCTGATGGATACCTTTTTGGAGAGAGTATGTTGGAGCCCCATGAGAAGAAACAATTATCAAAATAAATATTAAGTGGTGCAAGCAATTATTAAAGTGAGACCATAGTAGAACAAAAGCAAAATTTACATTTTTTATCGAAGGGCTTGAGAATATTTTTAAAAAGTGACATATTTTCTCTAAGGGTTAAGAAGGTGGGTATTTTTGGAAATACGTATGATGTATTGTAAAAATATTTGCACCTAAGAAGTTAGAAATGGTCAAATTAGTTTAACCTAAATGAAATTCTTATGAAACAAAGAGTGAAAATACATGTAAAGACATCAAAAAATTATTTGCAAACCAAGCCTAAAGAATATTTCACAGTAAGGTATTTTCACCTAGGGTGTAAAGATGGGGGTTATCATTATTTTATGGTGAAAACATAAGAAATGTGATAAGGGAAATGAAATTAAGAGTAAAGTATTGTGAAATACTTTATTGGACAAACAAAAGGTTAATATTTTACAAAAACGTTTTATATTAACCAAATTATCATCTCTCACTACAAACAAAGAGATACATAGGAGTATATTATCGAGAGATGGAATAAAGATTAAAGCATTACTTTATCATGTGATGGTAAAAGGTCAGATTGATTATTAAATGTAATTAATTAAATGAAAAGGTATACCAAAGGTTGCATGGGAAGCAAAAGGGTCATAACCCTAGGAGATATCATGTATATATGCTAGATGAAATCATT
Source organism: Cunninghamia lanceolata (assembly GCA_027924645.1). Classification (NCBI taxonomy): domain Eukaryota; kingdom Viridiplantae; phylum Streptophyta; class Pinopsida; order Cupressales; family Cupressaceae; genus Cunninghamia; species Cunninghamia lanceolata. The sequence goes on along the minus strand of BSBN01000241.1, from coordinate 9,779,043 downwards.
AGTAGTAGGGGAGGAAATCATCAAGCGAATAAGAAGCAACAGAGTAGCAGGCATTAGTTTCAACAACAAAATATCACAATGAACACTTTATATACATTATAAAAATCTTTTGGAGAAATTGGAGGAGGAATATTCTATTTGATGTCCAATCTATATGGTGTTCAATTTTTGTAAATATTCATTTATATGTGTTACTTGTGCAGTCTCCAAAATGATTTTCCATTGTTATTTAAATTAAGGTATCAAGGATATTTTTAATTTATTGGGGCACATTTGCTGCTTTTGTGTGATCAATTTGACTGGTTTCTGCAAGAAGTTGATTTAAGTCCTTGGGCAAGTGCAAAAAGATCGGGGGCTAAAAAGGGGTCTTAAGTGGCCACTTTTTTTCTAAAATCAGGAAATGCTGGCCTTGGATGAGAAATTGAGCATAGTTACACTCAAAATTTGGAGATGCAACCAAAACAATGTTCGTAGTACTTTGAGTCTACTTTCTAAACTATAATTTTTTTTGAAAATGGTATAGATTAAGGGGTTCAAAGAGGAAGCCATAGAAATTGGTGTTCTTTTTTTCAAAAAAACATAACATAGCATGTTTTGTGACTCCCTCAAAAGGTCAACTTTTTTTTGGTATTTTAAAAATTGTTTCAATGAGAAATTAGCTAACAGTATGTAGTTTATGCCCGATTTTTCTGATAATTTTTTTATGAATATTTGATTTTTTACTAATTTTCAAAGTGGACACATCCTAAAAAATAGAATTTTGGCCATGCTACCCCTATAAATTTTGAAAACTAATTGAAAATCATTTTTTTCTTTTTTTAATATGTGTAGAATGGAGTCTAGTTTCTAAATATGTATTTTTTTTAAAATTTCAATGAATGGTTAATTTACAATGAAAAAAAGACCAAACAATGGTTTTTGCCCAAAAATGAACACAAACAAAATAAATTAAAGATGAAAGGCTTAACATTGTTAAAATGTGAAAAAAATCACATAGTCAAATAGCTAAGAGAAAGCCTAACATTACCCAGGTGTTCAATTTGTTTGACTTGAAACACGTGCAAATTTGAGGGTTAGCACGAACGAAATTATGTGAAATCCTGTAGAATATGGAAAAACACGTCTCTGGACATTGGGAAGGCACTCCAAGCCTTTGAGTTGGAAATCCAAAGCAAATCCCAAGCCTAAGGCTTGGGATTCCCAAATCAAAACATAACGCGAGCACATTATAACACACCTGCGTTATGTTTTATTTTGCATTTTTTCCTTTTCCGCAAAAGTTTGTGCATTGTTTGTCATGTTTGACATAACATGAGCGTGTTATAACGTGCTCGCATTATGTCTCCATTGATTTTTTTTATGTTCAAGGTTATTAATCATGTATGTATGTATGTATGTATGCCTATATGTATGTATGTATCTATGTATGCCTATATGTATGTATGTATAGTGTCTAGGGTAGAGGAGGGTAGAGATGGGGGTGAGCCAGATAGGGGAGGAGAGGGGCAGATAAGGATTAAGTGATTAAGGTTTAAGGTTGAGGTTTATGGGTTTAGGGATAGGATTTAGAGTTTAGGGATAAGGGATTAGAGTTTAGGACCTTGAGGGATTAGGGTTTAGGGTTGAGGCTTTAGGGATAGCATTTAGGGTTGAGGGTCGAAGGATTAGGGTTAAGGTAGAGTGTTGAGGGTAGAGGGATTAGGGATAGGGTTTAGGGTTGAAAGTTTAGTGTTGAGGGATTAGAGTTTAAGGTATAGTTTTGAGGGTTGAGGGTTTAGGGATAGGGTTTAGGATTTAAGGTTTAAGTGTTGAGGGTTGAGGATTTAGGGATAGGGTTTATGGTTTAAGGATAAGGGATTAGGGTTTAGGGTTTAGGGATTAGGGTACCATAAAATATAATTAGGGATTAGGGTTTAGGGTTTAGGGACTAGGGATTAGGGTTTAGGGTTAAGGGTTTAGGGTTTAGGGATGTACAATTAAGGGGTACCAAAAATAAACTAGAATCTAGGAAGGGTTGGGAAAATTTTGTGAATCATCATGGGCTGGAGATTAGAGATTTTGTTGTGTTCAAGTATATATCCAAGTCATAATTTAAGGTTAAGATATTTCAAAGAACAGGGTGTGTGAAAAACATCAATGCTCTTCGGCTTATGAATACCAACATTGATACATCTATAAAAGATGCCCTTGTTCTAACAGAGTATGCAGTTCAAGTCAACTGTTGGGCAACAAGTTGTTGAATGAGTTGGTTTAATGGGCGTGCCTCCTTCTTCAAAGTTATGCTTGTATACTTTACACAAAAATTGGTAACTCTATACATTATTTTTCATTCTTTTATTTCCTATACACTGTTAAGAACTTGTAAAATCTAATTGTGTAATGTGTTTATGGCAGCACATTCCTCCTGCATTTGTTTCATAATTTATAGACAACATAGATGAACATATGGTGTTACAAGGCCTAGGTGGGCAAGAGTGGGATGTACAATTAGGGGGTACCATAAATAAATTGGAATTTAGGCAGGGTTGGGAAAATTTTGTGAATCATCATGGGCTGGAGATTGGAGATTTCGTTGTGTTCAAGTACATATCCAACTCATATTTTAAGGTTAAGATATTTCAAAGAATAGGGTGTGTGAAAAATATCAATGCTTTTCAGCTTATGAATACTAACATTGATAGAGATAAAAGATGCCCTTCTTCTAACAGACTATGTAGTTCAAGTCAACCGATGGGCAGCAAGTTGTCGAATGAGTTGGTTTAATGGGCGTGCCTCCTTCTTCAAGGCCCAGGTGGGTAGGAGTGGGATGTACAATTAAGGGGTACCATAAATAAACTAGAATTTAGGTAGGGTTGGGAAAATTTTGTGAATCATCATGGGCTGGAGATTGGGGATTTCGCTGTGTTCAAGTACATATCCAAGTCATATTTTAAGGTTAAGATATTTCAAAGAACAGGGTGTGTGAAAAATATCAATGCTCTTCAGCTTATGAATACCAACATTGATACAGATAAAAGATGCCCTTCTTCTAACAGAGTATGCAGTTCAAGTCAACCGATGGGCAACAAGTTGTCAAATGAGTTGGTTTAATGGGCGTGCCTCCTTCTTCAAGGCCCAGGTGGGCAAGAGTGGGATGTACAATTAAGGGGTACCATAAATAAACTAGAATTTAGGCAAGGTTGGGAAAATTTTGTGAATCATCATGGGCTGGAGATTGGAGATTTCGCTGTGTTCAAGTACATATCCAAGTCATATTTTAAGGTTAAGATATTTCAAAAAATAGGGTGTCTAAAAATATCAATGCTCTTCAACTTATGAATACCAACATTGATACAGATAAAAGATGCCCTTCTTCTAACAGAGTATGCAGTTCAAGTCAACCGATGGGTAGCAAGTTGTCGAATGAGTTGGTTTAATGGGCGTGCCTCCTTCTTCAAGGCCCAAGTGGGTAGGAGTGGGATGTACAATTAAGGGGTACCATAAATAAACTGGAATTTAGGCAGGGTTGGGAAAATTTTGTGAATCATCATGGGCTAGAGATTGGAGATTTCGATGTGTTCAAGTACATATCCAAGTCATATTTTAAAGCTAAGATATTTCAAAGAATAAGGTGTGTGAAAAATATCAATTTTCTTCAGCTTATGAATACCAACATTGATACAGATAAAAGATGCCCTTCTTCTAACAGAGGATGCAGTTCAAGTCAACCAATGGGCAGCAAGTTGCTGATTGAATTGGTTTAATGGGCTTGCCTCCTTCTTAAAGTTATGCTTGGAGACTTTACACAAAAACTGGTAACTCTATACATTATACTTGGAATATTACTTGGACTTATAGGCTGGGACCTTTTTGGTGGCATATTATATTGGATAGGATTACGGTATGCACTATGAGGTATTCTTGAGGTACATGGAGCATATGCATTCTGAGAGGATTCATGTGAACCAATATTACCACCTTGTGGAGGAACATATTTTGGTGGTTTTGATGAATGGATGTCCAATTGTGCCAATTGTCTATCCAATTTTTTTCTTTCTTGTATTAGTTGTAGTCTCCTGAGCTACTATCTTTGCCATTCTAGATATAGTTCAATCTCATGGTTAGTCATACTATCAAAATCAATGATAGTGTGATCAACAAACCCCTCCTAATTTTCTTCCATCTATTCCTCCAATCCATTTGCCTTTTGAGATTCTTCTTTCATAAGGAGATCCATGCTTGTCTGTCCACCTTTTCTCTTGGAACAGAGATCTTCTTCTATTCATTGTTGGATAATATTAAAATCTTTTTAGATTCGCCACCTACTTTTCATGAGTAGGAAAATGATTATGTATTTCTGGGTCCTTATTGCTAGAAGAGTTACCGAGTTATATTGGAATTCAAAAAATGTATTGACTCTGTGATGAGACGGTCTTTAACTAAATTTTGAATGACTCCCCAGCAGAGTCACCAATTCTGTTAGGTCTAAAAAACACAGGTTTTTACACATTAAGAGGTTGCCAAGCTCTCTTCACACTTTTGGCTAACAGGCACAAGGATAATACCTTCTTCACTTTAGGTTTTGCTAGACCTAGGTGGGTATACCTTAATGATTAGTGTAGACTCAATTTAACCTTCATGATGTCAAATAGGTGTGAAGTAGATATAAAGTGTGATGATTATTTCTAATGCTAATGTTTGATATTTGAAAATGTAAATATGGTTTTAAAATGTTGTTAAAATAACCAGTGTCTTATCCATTTGGGCAACAAAGTTAGGATTTGTATGATAAATATGTCCTCCCTCTTGTCTTAACTCAAATTATTTGGTACTTTTCATATGTTTATACCTTGTATAAATGTGCAAGGATGTAGGTTACTTGTTATCTTCTTATTAATCCCAATGGTATTTCCTAGGTTACTATGAACAACTGAAAGGAATTTTAATTCTGGTGAGAAGGAAACCTAACCAACATCGTTTGTTTAAAGGGTTTTAACTCTTGGTATAGACCAATGAACATGAACCACCTGGAAGGACTTAAATCAACTTCTTGCAGAAACCAGTTAAATTGATCACACGAAAGCAGCAAATGTGCCCTGATAAATTAAAAATATCCTTGATACATTAATTTAAATAACAATGGAAAATCATTCTGGAGACAGCACAAGTAACACATATAAATGAATATTTACAAATAATTGAACACCATATAGATTGGATATCAAATAGAATATTCCTCCTCCAATTGCTCCAAAATATTTTTATAATGTATATAAAGTGTTCATTGTGATATTTTATTCTTAAAACTAATGCTTGCTTCTCTGTTGCTTCTTATTCGCTTGATGATTTCCTCCCCTACTACTAATGATTTCTTCTAGCATATATACAAGATATCTCCTAGGGTTATGACCCTTTTGCTTTCCCGTGCAACCTTTGGTATACCTTTTTGTTTAATTAATTATCTTTAATATTCAATCTAACCTTTTACCATCACATGATAAAGTAATGCTTTAATCTTTATTCTATCTCTCGATAATATTCTCCTGTGTATCTCTTTGTTTGCAGTGAGAGATGATAATTTGGTTAATATAAAACATTTTTGTAAAATATTAACCTTTTGTTTGTCCAATAAAGTATTTCGTGATACTTTAATCTTAATTTCATTTCCCTTATCATATTTCTTATTTTTTCACCATAAAATAATGATCACCCCCGTCTTTACACCCTAGGTGAAAATACCTTACTATGAAATATTCTTTAGGCTTGGTTTGCAAATATTTGTTTGATGTCTTTACATGTTATTTTTGCTCTTTGTTTGATAAGAATTTCATTTAGGTGAAAATAATTTGACCATTTCTAACTTCTGAGGTGCAAATATTTTTACAATCCATCATATGTATTTCCAAAAATACCCACCTTCTTAACCCTTGGAAAAAATATGTCACTTTTTGAAAATATTCTCAAACCCTTCGATAAATAATGTAAATTTTGCTTTTGTTCCACTATGGTCTCACTTTATTAATTACTTGCACCACTTCATATTTATTTTGATAATTATTTCTTCTCACGGGGCTCCAGCATACTCTCTCTGAAATGGTATCCATCGGCGAGAGGCATAAGATCGATGTGATCTAAAAAATTTTCTCCGACTAGCTTACTTAGGCCGATGAGCAATATTAGGGTTTCTTATACATTTGCATATTCACATCAAGTATGACAGGTATAATCATTGATTGAATTCTTAGTTTGATCTGCAACAAAATATAACCCTACCTTTTCTCTCACAATCCTCATAGCGTGACATTGCAGTGCGATCAGTAATGATCTTCGCCTATAGTGTGTATTTTCTCCCATATGCTGTATTCTCTTTATATTGCAAAACATTGAACAATATTATAAATTTAAAGCCTAGCAAAGCAGCCGCATAGAGTGACAATATATGATTTGGAAACAAAATAACTTGTAACTGTGATAGCACTCTTTTTAGGGTTCACTTTCCATCAATTCACAGGCTTGAGCGCATAGCCTTTGTAGGATTGTTGACATGAACTACATGCCAAAGGTTATTTAGCACTCCTCTAAGATTCCAAATTTTCTCAACCTTCTTAGGTTGCACATTAGTGGCAGAATCAACCACTTTAGTAATAATGTCAGTTGGTGGGTAAATCTCAATTTCAAGTTCAAGAAACACGCATGCCCACTTGTCACATTCCTCACTATCTACTTCATAAGGAAAACCCCTCTTCTGATATCTACTAGCTTCTATCCATGTTTTACCTCCATCGACAGAGACATCCACCCTTTCTATTCCACGTCCTCCTCCAGACAAAGCATAACCATGTATGTTAACCTTTTTTTCCCACTCCATTGAACACACATCTTCAAGAGAGAAAATGACGCACTGGAATGATGATCGTGTTGCCTTGCATAGTGTTTCGGCCTACTGCCAAGGAGGTTTTCCACCAGTTGTAGCTTTCTCAAAAGCCTATATATCTTCTATCTTTTACTTCTTTGATTTATGTTTGGGATGTTTAAGAGTATCACTTTAACTTCCACTTAGTTTCATTCTTATTTCATTGTTGTTGCCTAGGATTGACCTCTTTGGTCATTGCATCCGTAGCACCATCAGAGAACTTTGCTAAATCATCCTCTTTGCAAGATAAAATGATATTCTTTGCATGCAATCAAAAATTTGAATTGGAAAATCCATTAATGGACGCCGAGAATGCTAGTTGATATTATCCCAATCAACAGTAGGAGTGAACATTTTGTAATCCTTTTGCATGAAGAAATGTTGGAATTCATTGGCAATCATGTCAATCATGTCCATTCATTTAACCAATCGGGCACCAATTATGCCTGGAACAACCATACAAAGGGGATATCCATGGTCCCTGTTCAAAACCTTGGCATTCATTTCATAGGCAAGTAGCACATCTGTCTTCATATTTGTGGCATGAAGCAGAGGTATTGATGCTTTGTATGGCCCTCCATTTTATTCCTTACAAACATCCACACTAGTAAATTCAACATGTTTCTCTCCTGCCTCTGTATTTACTGTATTTTTAGGTATATTTGCAAGTTTTAGAAGGTCTGAAAGCTTTGCTCCTCCCCAAATAGCATTGCCCAACTTTCCAAAGATGGCAAAAGCCTCCTCATATAACTCAACTCCAATAGCAATTTCCCAACCGCAGGTCCATCAAAGTTGTCCAACAACATATCATATGGCTATTGACTGGCACTCAGACAACAAGGCAAAACAACAGGCATTTGTCCAATACATTAGAAAAGTCTTTTGAATCCATGATATTACAGACTTCAAATGGATCACGCAACGAATGACTGCACTTAGAAAACAAGGTATAGGTACAAGTGTTTGATCAACACATAAGACCATGACTCCATGAAGTAATAGACTTCAAATGACTCCACAACAATCTTCCATTCTCTAGCACAACATAGCCAACTGTAGAAATGTCTCGATCAATACAACTAGAAGGAATCATGATTTTTCCATTTTGGTGCCTTTGGTTTATTAGATGCACCACTTGATTTAAATGATAGAGCCTTCTCAGTCATGTGATACATGGCACGTAGCGATCAGTTTCAAAATGGAAAGATAGGCTAGAGACATTGAAATTCATGGATGCTGAGAGTAATAGGTAACTTGAGAAATTGTACAATATTTTTGCTTCTCAACACCATAAATAGATTATGAACATACTGATGGCAAACCTCCATAACCAAAAGCTCTTATGATAGGGCAGTTTATTGAAGTGCACTTCTGAGTGCTGAAGCTGATTTTTTTGTTATGGGGACCTAAAATTTTTGCAAAAATTGGTATGCAATTTTAGGTTCCAATAGTGGCTCTGTCTGGGGATGTATGCCCCTTGCAGGCATAGCAAGATCCCAAATCTCTAGGGAGTAGACCTGTACGTACCCCGTTGGGCAATAGAGTCTAAATGTTGTGTATATCATTCTAAAGATTGGATCCAAATTTTAACTGGCAACCCTAGACCACCTAAAAGATACCAATACTTTCCTCTATCAAAAACTTGATTCTCATCATGCAATAATATCACATATCTAAAAACACTATCATCATTTGTCAAGTAATGTCCATTTTCATTCACTGTGTAATCTTTCTATTCTTCTAACAGACAATACATTCTTGGGTTAATCACCCCGTGGTTTTTCCCTTAACCGGGTTTTCCATGTCAAAATCTTGGTGTCTTATGTGTTGATGAGTTTCTACTTTTGATTTGAATGCATTATGTTTCGTGTTTGATATACTGCTAATCACCAAGAAGTTTTAAGTGTGTAAATTGGAGAAAGTTTTGCACAACTGATTCACCCCCCCTCTCAGTTGTGTGCCCTAAGTCTAACAATTGGTATCAGAGCCAAGTTCCTCTAAAAAGAGCTTAACCGCTTGAGCAGATCCAGGATGTCGTCTTACAAGAAGGATAGTCTAAAGTTTGATGGAACCAACTTTGCTCTTTGGAAAGGTCGCATGAAATGTCACTTGTAGTGTATGGGAATGGCGTACTGGTCCATGGCTACAAAAGTGTATGTACCTCCACAAGGTGGTCCGACAACCCTAAATGAAATCACAGATGCTGAAAACAATCTGTAGACCAAAGAGGCTCGTCTAAGTACATTATCTGACTTAGAGCTCTCAAATGTTATTGACCTACCAACTACTTTTGAGATTTGGAATAAACTGGAACTTTTACATGAAGGTGACCAGTATGTTAAATGTGCAAGGTTACAGAGTCTAAAAGGGAAATTTGAAAAACTAAAGATGAGAGATGATGAAAATATTACTACTTTTATGCCAAGACTAAATGAGCTGGTTTGTGGAATCAGAAATGCTGGTGGAGTCTTGGATGAAAATGAGATTGTTGGCAAAATCCTCAGATCCCTTCCTGCCTCTTACAAAATCAAGGTTGCTGCCATTGATGAATTCAGAGCCCATACAACTATCACAAGAGACCAATTAGCTAGCAAACTAGCTACATTTGAAATGACTGAGTTTGGAGATGATCCCCCCAAGACTGAATTTGCATTCAAAGCCAGTGCCTCTGTGAAAGGTAAACAAAGATTTGATCTGGGAGAGAACTCATCAAGGAAACTGTCATGGTATGAGAAAGCAAGAAAAGACCTGGAAGAAGAAGAAGAAGTAGAAACTGCTCAACTTGAAGCCCTCATTGAAAAGAGAATGCCAAGTGGATCTGGTAAGTATGAAGGAAAATTACCTTTTAAATGTTTTAACTGCAATAAGATTGGTCATTTTGCCTCAAGATGTCTGGAAAGATTTTCAAAGCCAAATCCTAACAGATCAAGGTTCCAAAAGAATTGTTACTATGTTCATGAAGAAGATGATAATGAAGGAGTAACAGATGATGAATCAGAGACAGGAAACAAATTCGGAAGTGAATGGGTGTTCATTGCCATCAAGGAAAAAGAACCAATATCCTCTGTATCTATCAATCATAAAGTTGTAGAAAGAGCTATGGCTGCCCAAGTTGAAGAAAAGGATGATTGGGTCATTGACAGTGGTTGCTCTCACCATATGACAGGTGACAAAAATAAGTTCATAGATTTGGAAAGGTATGAAGGAGGAGTGGTGAAGTTTGGTGATAATTCTGCTGGTAGAATCAAAGGAAGAGGAACTATTTCTTTTGATGGAAGAAACAAAACTGGTAATGTACTATATGTCGAAGGTTTGAAGCATAATCTTCTCAGTGTTGGACAGTTGGTGGACAAAGGCTATGATCTCTGATTCAAGGATGGAAAATGCATAATCTTTAAAAGTTCTGAAACAGAGATTGCATCCGGTGCTCAAACTAAAGGTAATATCTTCCACTTGGTTGGTACTGGTAAAAGTTGCTTATTTGTTCAAGTTGATCAGAGTTGGTTATGGCATAGAAGGATGTGTCATGTGAATTTTGATAATATCATCAAGATAAGCAATACTTAGGCTGTAAGAGATCTTCCAAAATTGGTGAAACCTACTAACAACTTGTGCAAGGAATGTCAGTTGGGTAAGCTAAGCAGAGTCACATTCAAAAGCAAGGAACTATCTTCTACCAGATTATTGGACTTAGTTCACACTGATCTTTGTGGTTCGGTAAGAACCAGGAGTATTCAAGGTGATAGATACTTCATGCTTCTAATAGATGACTATTCCTAAATGATGTGGGTAACTTTTCTGAAAGAGAAATCAGAAGCTTTTGAGAAATTCAAAATATTCAAGGCTATGGTAGAGAATGAAACCGGATTGAAGTTGAAATGTCTAAGGTCTGATAGAGGTGGAGAATTCACATTCGGTGAGTTCATAGAGTTCTGTGAGAAACATGGAATAAAGAGATAGTTGTCTGCTCCTAGGACTCCACAGCAGAATGGAGTAGTGGAAAGAAAGAACCGGACCATACAGGAAACTTCTAGGACCATGATGATGGAAAATAACGTTCCTCATATCTATTGGAGAGAAGCTGTCAGCACTGTAGTCTATACTCTCAATCAAGTTCAAATCAGAAGCAATACTAGTAAGACTCCTTATGAACTTTAGTTTGGCATCACTCCTACTGTAAGGTATTTCAGAGTTTTTAGTGCTCAAACTAAAGGTAATATCTTCCACTTGGTTGGTACTAGTAAAAGTTGCTTATTTGTTCAAGTTGATCAAAGTTGGTTATGGCATAGAAGGATGTGTCATGTAAATTTTGATAATATCATCAAGATAAGCAATACTCAGGCTGTAAGAGATCTTCCAAAATTGGTGAAACCTACTAACAGCTTGTGCAAGGAATGTCAGTTGGGTAAGCTGAGCGGAGTCACATTCAAAAGCAAGGAACTGTCTTCTACCGGATTATTGGACTTAGTTCACACTGATCTTTGTGGTCTAGCAAGAACCAGGAGTATTCAAGGTGATAGATACTTCATGCTTCTAATAGATTACTATTCCCAAATGATGTGGGTAACTTTTCTGAAAGAGAAATCAGAAGCTTTTGAGAAATTCAAAATATTCAAGGCTATGGTAGAGAATGAAACCGGATTGAAGTTGAAATGTCTGAGGTCTGATAGAGGTGGAGAATTCACATCTAGTGAGTTCATAGAGTTCTATGAGAAACATGGAATAAAGAGGAAATTGTCTGCTCTTCAGACTCCACAGCAGAGTGGAGTAGTGGAAAGAAAGAACCGGCCATACAGGAAGCTTCTAGGACCATGATGATGGAAGCTAATGTTCCTCATATCTATTGGAGAGAAGCTGTCAGCACTGCAGTCTATACTCTCAATCAAGTTCAAATCAGAAGCAATACTGGTAAGACTCCTTATGAACTTTGGTTTGGCATCACTCCTACTATAAGGTATTTCAGAGTTTTTGGTGCTCAAACTAAAGGTAATATCTTCCACTTGGTTGGTACTGGTAAAAGTTGCTTATTTGTTCAAGTTGATCAGAGTTGGTTATGGCATAGAAGGATGTGTCATGTGAATTTTGATAATATCATCAAGATAAGCAATACTCAGGCTGTAAGAGATCTTCCAAAATTGGTGAAACCTACTAACAACTTGTGCAAGGAATGTCAGTTGGGTAAGCTGAGCAGAGTCACATTCAAAAGAAAGGAACTATCTTCTACCGGATTATTGGACTTAGTTCACACTGATCTTTGTGGTCCGGCAAGAACCAGGAGTATTCAAGGTGATAGATACTTCATGCTTCTAATAGATGACTATTCCCAAATGATGTGGGTAACTTTTCTGAAAGAGAAATCAGAAGCTTTTGAGAAATTCAAAATATTCAAGGCTATGGTAGAGAATGAAACTGGATTGAAGTTGAAATGTCTGAGGTCTGATAGAGGTGGAGAATTCACATCTGGTGAGTTCATAGAGTTCTGTGAGAAACATGGAATAAAGAGACAGTTGTCTGCTCCTAGGACTCCACAACAGAATGGAGTAGTGGAAAGAAAGAACCGGACCATACAGGAAGCTTCTAGGACCATGATGATGGAATCTAATGTTCCTCATATCTATTGGAGAGAAGTTGTCATCACTGCAGTCTATACTCTCAATCGAGTTCAAATCAGAAGCAATACTGGTAAGACTCCTTATGAACTTTGGTTTGGCATCACTCCTACTGTAAGGTATTTCAGAGTTTTTGGTGCTCAAACTAAAGGTAATATCTTCCACTTGGTTGGTACTGGTAAAAGTTGCTTATTTGTTCAAGTTGATCAGAGTTGGTTATGGCATAGAAGGATGTGTCATGTGAATTTTGATAATATCATCAAGATAAGCAATACTCAGGCTGTAAGAGATCCTCCAAAATTGGTGAAACCTACTAATAGCTTGTGCAAGGAATGTCAGTTGGGTAAGCTAAGTAGAGTCACATTCAAAAGCAAGGAACTGTCTTCTACCAGATTATTGGACTTAGTTCACACTGATCTTTATGGTCCGGCAAGAACCAGGAGTATTCAAGGTGATAGATACTTCATGCTTCTAATAGATGACTATTCCTGAATGATGTGGGTAACTTTTCTGAAAGAGAAATCAGAAGCTTTTGAGAAATTCAAAATATTCAAGGCTATGGTAGAGAATGAAACTAGATTGAAGTTGAAATGTCTAAGGTCTGATAGAGGTGGAGAATTCACATCTGGTGAGTTAATAGAGTTCTGTGAGAAACATGGAATAAAGAGACAGTTGTTTACTCCTAGGACTCCACAGTAGAATGGAGTAGTGGAAAGAAAGAACCAGACCATACAGGAAGCTTCTAGGACCACGATGATGGAAGCTAATGTTCCTCATATCTATTGGAGAGAAGCTGTCAGCACTGCAGTCTATACTCTCAATCAAGTTCAAATCAGAAGCCATACTGGTAAGACTCCTTATGAACTTTGGTTTGGCATCACTCCTACTGTAAGGTATTTCAAAGTTTTTGGTAGCAAATGTTACATTAAAAGAGATGAAGATCTAGGCAAGTTTGATGCTAGAAGTGATGAAGGAATTTTCTTGGGTTACTCCACTCAAAGCAAAGCATACCAATGTTACAATAAGAGACTAAGAAAGATGATAGAAAGTACAAATGTGAAGGTTGATGAAGGAATTGAGAAACCTTCAAGGTTTTATGAATATGATGATGATGATCAGAATGGTGTTCTGATTCAAGGAGCCCAAACTCCTTCCGGTACTCAGAATCAAACAGATCTGGTAATTCAAGGAGAAGAGATGAGTCATAATGAGCCTGATCAAGAATTAGAAGTGCAGGAAACTCCCAAAGTTCCTAGGTATGTAAGACTGAACCACTCTGAAGATTAGATCATAGGTGATAAAAGCAAAGGAGTTCTAACCAAAAGGAGAATTGCTCAAGATTCAGAAGAGTATTGTTTGATTTCAAAGATTGAACCTAAGACAGTGAATGAAGCTTGCAATGATGAAAATTGGACTAAAGCAATGGAGGAAGAGCTGGTGCAAATAGAGAAAAATCACACTTGGGATCTTGTTCCCAGACCTAGAAACAAGAATGTGATTGGAACCAAATGGGTCTTCTGGAACAAACTAAATGAAGTTGGTGAAGTAATCAGAAATAAAGCTAGATTGGTATGCAAGGGCTACTCTCAAATAGAAGGAATTTATTTTGAAGAAACTTTTGCTCCGGTGGCAAGAATTGAAGCAGTCAGATTATTTCTTGCCTTTGCTACCTTTAAAGATTTCAAAGTATATCAGATGGATGTCAACTCTGCCTTTCTAAATGGTGACTTGGAAGAATAAGTGTATATAGAGCAATCGGATGGATTTCAGTTGTCTGATCATGGTGATATGGTCTGCAAATTGAAGAAGGAACTTTATGGTTTAAAGCAAGCCCCAAGAGCTTGGTATGAAAGATTGGATAAGCATCTTTTGAAGATTGGTTTCAACAAAGGTATTGCTGACAGTAACTTATATTTTAAAACTGATCATGAAAACATCTTATTTGTTGAAGTATTTGTTGATGATATCATCTTTGGAGGAAGAGATAGTATGTGTAAAACTTTTACAAATCAAATGAAAAGTGAGTTTGAGATGTCTATGCTTGGTGAAATAAATTTCTTCTTGGGTCTACAAATTACTCAAACAAACAAAGGAATCTTCATTTCTTAGACCAAATATGTGAAAGAATTGTTGATGAAATTTGGGATGGAAGATTCAAAGCCAATGAATACTCCCATGGAAACTAGATGTAAGTTGAGCAAAGATGATGACTCTCCTAAGGTAGATCAGACAAAGTACAGATCAATGATTGGAGGATTGTTGTATCTCACTCAAACTAGACTAGATATAATGCAGGCTGTTGGTCTTGTGGCCAGATTCTAGGCTGATCCCAGAGAATCTCATGTCATGGCAATCAAGAGGATTTTTAGATATCTAAAAGGGACAGTTGAGTATGGGTTGTGGTATCCTAGAGATCATGATTTCTCTCTTCGTGCATATACAGATGCAGATTAGGTAGGGGATGTAGATGACCGGAAGAGTACTAGTGGTGGAGCATTCTTTTTGGGAAAGAGATTGGTTTCTTGGCTAAGTAAGAAACAAGAGGCAATAACTCTGTCTACAACTGAAGCAGAATATATTGCAACAGCAGGTAGTTGCACTCAAGTTTTGTGGATGAAGTAGATGCTAAGAGATATCAAAGTAGAATATGAGGAGCCTATCACAATCTTCTGTGATAATTCAAGTGCAATAAATATATCTAAGAATCTGGTGTTGCATTCTAAGACTAAGCATATATCTATTAAATTTCACTTTCTGAGAGAGCAAGTGAACAAAGATGAAGTCAGACTGGAGTTTATGCCTTCCAAGGATCAGATTGAAGATATCTTTACTAAACCTCTTCCCAAGGACTCTTTTGAGTATCTCAGGGAGAAGTTAGGGGTTATTGCCCCTCCGGCGATGAACGAAGGTGCACTGAGGTGCATCAGTCTGGTGGATTTCACAGTCATATCTTGTGATCCAGATTGATGGGAGCTGCTACTCAGGGGGAGCAGCAGGTATGATTTTGAAGTATTAGAGTTACAAGTATGAGCCCTTTGCCATTGATGTCAAAGGGGGAGAGAAGACATGTGAAAAAAAGTGGTTGCTGATCAAAGGGGGAGCAGTAAAGGAAGAGAAGACATGTGAATAGTTGTTGCTGATAGGGGGAGTTATGACAGTAAGGAGAAGTTCTTGTCTTGATGGTTTCTCACATCATATGTTGCCATCAATGACAAAGGGGGAGATTGTTGCAAGTATGGGCCTAACCAGTGTTCTCATTAATGTCAACATACTCATGTTGCATTAATGAGAAGGATTGGATGAGCTATGTGCTGAGGATATTGAGAAAATTAGTCTCAATCAGGAATAATGAAGAACAGTGATGACAAGAAGGTAAAAGTCCACAATAGGTTAAGGATCAGAGGATGCGGTTTAAAGGGTTTTGAGATATAAGTCTTGAGATGCTCCAGTCAAGTTTTTAGAGGTTTGCATGAAGATCTGAAGAAGTTATGGTTGCTCAAGTAGAACCAGTTCTGGTAAGTGTTCAGAGGTGACAGAGTGTCACAGATTGGTCCGGTGAGATCTGGAAATGCATTATCCCGTTTTGCGGATTTGAGGGAGTGTTGAGAACGTCCCTGTGAAGTGTCAACTAGATTGGTTTCTGGTTTGAAGGTCCGAAAGAGCCTATTCCTTTGTGACAGTGATGACAGACTGTGTTCTTGAAGCTTCGGATGAAGGAGAGAAGAATTCCAGTAGGCAGATGAAGTGCGGATGTTCTTGGTGATTCAGGGAAGGTTATGATGATCGTTGGATCATGTCCAGTTCATGTTGGTGGTCCACATTGAAGTTAGTGTTTGCATTCGAAGAATAACCACCGGATATTGGTGTTCTTCTTGAGACTGGCCGACCAGATGTATTACACATCTTGCAGATGTTCTTGTAGGTGTTTGCCGACTTAGATGATTGTTCCTAAGTTGATGCCTTGTATAAATAAGGGATTGTGAAGTCATTCCAAAGGGTGTCTTGTGGAGATGAGGGTGTGGTAGCGAAGAAGAGAGTGAAAGGCAGAGCAGAAGTATTGAGCTTAATGGAACTGATTCAAGCATGGTGAAGATGCTATTCTCCAGTTCATGTATGTGATACTTATTTCTTTGTAGACAGTGTGTCTCTTGTAGGCAGTGAGCCTCTTGTGAGCAGTGTGCTCGGGCAGTGAACCCTAATTGGCATGTGCCATTTTATTCTTTCTATTCTTCTAACAGAGAATACATTCTTGGGTTAATCACCCCGTGGTTTTTCCCTTAACCAGGTTTTCCACATCAAAATCTTGGTGTCGTATGTGTTGATGAGTTTCTGCTTTTGATTTGAATGCATTATGTTTCATGTTTGATATACTGCTAATCACCAAGAAGTTTTAAGTGTGTAAATTGGAGAAAGTTTTGCACAATTGATTCACCCCCCCTCTCAGTTGTGTGCCCTAAGTCTAACAGTGTGCACATTTTTATGGCCCCAATTTAAATTCAAGCAAATAGGTGGAGAGAGTATGCTAATCTTTTAAAAAAATCTTAATAAAAAAATGTTCACTTAATGTTGATTAGGGGTTCTGATTTCAACCATTCATTGCCCATTGTGGATGTACCCCAATGCAAAGTTTTTCTCATAATGATCATCCTTCTAATTTCAACTATTAATTACTCACTGTGGATGTACCATACTCAAATCGTTTCTCATAGTGTGTACACCTATTGGCATAATGAACCCCAGATGGGCCAGAAAAACATGTCATATAACATTACTAACATTAAAAAAGTTCATAGCCATTTTTTCTGACATATTCTTGCAACTCAGATATCTTTAAGAGAAGAGTGTCAAAAATGATGGGTTTAACAACCTAACATAAGGCAAAGTAGTTTGTTGGGTTTAGGGATAGGGTTTAGGGTTTAGGGTTGAGGGATTATGGTTTAAGGTATAGTGTTAAGGGTTGAGGGTTTAGGGATAGGGTTTAGGGTTGACGGATTAGGGTTTAGGGTTGATGGATTAGGGTTTAAAGTTGAGAGTTGAGGGGCGTTTAGAGTTTAAGGATGAGGGATTAGGGTTGAGGGTATACAATAAATAAACTAGAATTTAGGCAGGGTTGGGAAAATTTTGTGAATCATCATGGGTTGGAGATTGGAGATTTTATTGTGTTCAAGTACATATCCAAGTCATATTTTAAGGTTAAGATATTTCAAAGAATAGGGTGTGTGAAAAATATCAATGCTCTTTAGCTTATGAATACCAACATTGATACAAATAAAAGATGCCCTTTTTCTAATAGAGTATGCAGTTCAAGTCAACCAATGGGCAACAAGTTGCTGAATGAATTAGTTTCTGATGGGGAAAACAATAATGATGTTGAATCAATGGAATAAAATCAAAATTAGGGTTGAGGGATTAGGGTTGAGGGTTGAGGGATTAGGGTTTAGGGTATAGGGTATAGGGTAGAGGTTTGAAGGTTGAGGGATAATGTTCAAGGTTGAGTGTCCAAGGTTAAGTGTAAAGGGTATATAGGGTTTAAGGGTTTAAAGTTTGAGGGATTAAGGGTTTAAGAGTTCAGGGATTAGGGTTTAAGGCACAGTGTCGAGTGTAGAGGGTTTAGAGACAAGGTTTATGGTTGAAGGTTTAAGGATTGAGGGTTGAGGCTTTAGGTCCGAGGGTTAAGGGATTAGGGTATAAGGTATAGTGTCGAGGGTAGAGGGTTTAGGGATAGGGTTTAGGATTTAAGGTTTAAGGGTTGCGGGTTGAGGCTTTAGGGATAGGGTTTAGTGTTTAGGTTAAGTGAGACACCTAGATGACTAAGGATAGATGAAGAGGCAGACAAGGAATGACTGAGAGACCTAGAGAGGGGAGAGCTAGAGAGGTGAGTGGGAGATAGGGGTGAGAGATAGAGAGGTGAGGGAAAGATGGGTAAGGAGGAGGGAGAGAGGTGGAGAGGAAGGGAAATATCTAGAGAGCCTTGAGAGATATACAAGTGAGAGACCTACAACCTAGGGAGAGAGGGGTGAGAGAGATAGGGGAGAGATGGGGGTGAGGTAGATAGGGGAGGAGAGGGGTGGATAAGGGTTAAGGGTTTAAGGCTTTAAGGTTTAAGGGTCAAGTGTTTAGGGTTTAAGGGTTGAGGTATTAAGGGTCTAAGGGTTGAGGGATTAGAGTTTAAGGTATAGTGTCAAGGGTTGAACCCTAATCCCTCAACCCTTGACACAATACCTTAAAAATCTAATCCCTCAACTTTGGGGTTTAAGGTATAGTGTCGAGGGATTAGGGGTCAACCCTTGACACTATACCTTAAACCCTAATCCCTCAACTATAAACCCTAATCCCTCAACACTTAGACCCTTAATACCTCAACCCTTAAACCCTAAACCCTTGACCCTTAAACCCTCAACCCTTATCCACCCCTCTCCTCCCCTATTTGCCTCACTCCCATCTCTCCCCTATCTCTCTCACCCCTCTCTCCCTAGGTTGTAGGTCTCTCACCTGTATATCTCTCAGGGCTCTCTAGATATTTCCCTTCCCCTCCACCTCTCTCCCTCCTCCTTACCCATCTTTCCCTCAAGTTGTCAACTTCACTCTCTCATTTTATTCTATCTCTCCCCTCACCTCTCTATCTCTCACTTCTATCTCCCCTCACCTCTATCTCTCCCCTCTCTAAGTTTCTCAGTCACTCCTTGTCTACCTCTCCATCCATCCTTAGCCATCTAGGTCTCTCATCTAACCTTAAACCCTATCCCTAAATCCTCAACCCTTAAACCCTCAACCCTCAACACTATAACTTAAACCCTAAACCCTAAACCCTATCCCTAAAGCCTTAACCCTCAACCCTTGAACCTTAAACCCTAAACCCTCTACCCTCGACACTATACCTTAAACACTAATTCCTTAACCCTCATCCCTAAATCCTCAACACTCATCCCATAAACCTTAAACCCTAAACCCTCTACCCTCGATGGTATGGCTTAAACCCTAATCCTTCAACGATTAAACCCTTGACCCTTAAACATTGGGAAAACTTTTGAAAAAAAGAAAAAAATGCAAAGAAAACAATAACACACTTGCGTTATAGTGCGAGTGCATTATGGTTTTGTGTTGCTAAGCGAAAGGCTCGGCAACACCAAGCCATAATGCGAGCGCGCTATAACGCGCTCGCGTTATGGCTTTTTAAAAAGTTTTAAGAATTTGGCCACTTTTTGGTCCCCCATCTTTTTACACCCGCCCCCTTCCAGGTGGTTCATGTCATTGGTCTCTACTAGGAGTTAAAACCCTTTAAACAAACGATCTTGGTTAGGTTTCCTTCTCACTAGAATTAAAATTCCTTTCAGTTGTTCACAGTAACTTGGGAAATACCATTGGGATTAATAAGAAGAGCACAAGTAACCTACATCCTTGCACATTTATACAAGGTATAAACATATGAAAAGTGCCAAATAATTTGAGTTAAGCCAAGAGGGATGACATATTTATCATACAAATCCTGACTCTATTGCCCAAATGGATAAGACACTCGTTATTTAAAATACATTTTAAAACATTATTTACATTTTTGAATCTCAAACATTAGCATTAGAAATAATCATCACACTTTATATCTACTTCACACATATTTGCCATCATGAAGGTCAAATTAAGTCTGCACTAATCATTAAGGTATACCCACCTAGGTCTAGTAGAACCTAAAGTGAAGAAGGAATTATCCTTGTGCCTGTTAGCCAAAAGTGTGAAGAGAGCTTGGCAACCTCTTAAGGTGTAAAAACCTACGTTTTTGAGACCTAACAGAATTGGTGACTCTGCTGGGGAGTCATTCAGAATCTAGTTAAAGACTGTCTCATCACAGAGTTAATACATTTTTTGAATTCCAATACAACTTGGTAACTCTACTAGTAATAAGGACCCAGAAAGACAGTCATTTTCCTACTTATGAAAAGTAGGTGGCGAATCTGAAAAGATTTTAATATTATCCAACAATGAATGGAAGATCTATGTTGCAAGAGAAAAGGTGGACAGACAAGCATGGATCTCCTTATGAAAGAAGAACCTCAAAAGGCAAATGATTTGGAGGAACGGATGGAAGAAAATTAGGAGGGGTTTGTTGATCACACTGTCATTGATTTTGATAGTATGACTAACCATGAGATTGAAGTGTATCTAGAATGGAAAAGACATCAACTCAAGAGACTACAACTAATATGAGAAAGACAAAAATTGGATAGACAATTGGCAAAATTAGACATTTAGGCATCAAAACCACCAAAATATGTCCCTCCACAAGGTGGTAATATCAATTCACATGAGTCCTCTCTGAATACATATGCTCCATGTACCTCAAGAATACCTCACATTGCATACAATAACCCTATCCAGCATAATATGCCACCACAAAGGCCCCAGCCTATAAGTGCAAGTAATATTCCCAATACTATCCACCACCGAGATAGTGGGATGCCCCGCAATATCACCACCAGCATATGTCACATCAGAATGTGCACTCTCATCAACCGATCCAAAAAAATCCTTACCATCAACCCCCATATGGATATCATACGTAGCAAAATATTTTTACACCGCACTTGGAGCCACACCATATTCCAACAACTAATGAAATAGCATATGCTATATCAAGAGATGAGAGAAATCATCAAAATAAAAATCCTTTTGTTGTCCCAACCCACCCACCGCGCTATATGAATCAACAGTTTGGGGAGGAAGAGGATGACTATTTTCAGGATGACTAAAAAAGATTTTCAATTTTTTTCAAATCCACTGTATGATGAAACATTAGAAATAAATCAGACAGAAGCATGCTTTGTTGATGAAGACACTACCAGAAAATAAAAATTTTATGAAGCCTGACATTGAGTTCAACCTTGGAGAGTGTTGCATTCAATGTGGTTGTGTTCCACATAATAAATGGAATGATTGCACAGTGAATGAAAATGGATATTCCTTGACAAATGATGATAGTGTTTTCAAATATGTGATATTATTGCATGATGAGAATCAAGTTTTTGACAGAGGAAAGTATTGGTATATTTTAGGTGGCCCGGGGCTGCCAGTTAAAATTTGGATTCAGTCTTTACAATGATATACATAACATTTGGACTCTATTTTCTAATGGGGTAGGCATAGGTCTACTCCCCAGAGATTTGGGATCTTGCTATGCCCGCAAGGGGCATACATCCCTAGACAGAGCCACTATTGGAACCTAAAATTGTATACCAATTTTTGCAAAAAATTTAGGTTCCCATAATGAAAAAAACAACTTTAGCACTCAGAAGTGTACTTCAATAAACAACCCTATCATAAGAGCTTCTAGTTACGGAGGTTTACCATCAGTATGTTCATAACATATTTATGGTGTTGAGAAGCAAAATATTGCACAATTTCTCAAGCTACCTATTACACTCAGCATCCATGAATTTCAACGTCTCTTAGCCTGTCTTTCCATTTTGAAATTGATCGCTACGTGCCATGTATCACATGACTGCCAAGGCTCGGTCATTTAAATCAAGTGGTGCATCTAATAAACCAAATGCACCAAAATGGAAAAATCATGATTCCTTTTAGTTGTATTGATTGAGACATTTCTACAGTTGGCTATGCTATGCTAGACAATGGAAGATTGCTGTGGAGTCATTTGAAGTCTATTACTTCATGGAGTCATGGTCTTATGTGTTGATCAAACACTTGTAGCTATACCTTGTTTTCTGAGTGCATTCATTCGCTGCATGATCCATTTGAAGTCTGTAATATCATGTATTTGAGAGATTTTGCTAAAGTACTAGACAAATGCCTATTGCTATGCCTTGTTGTCTGAGTGCTAGTCAGTAGCCATATGATATGTTGTTGGACAACTTTGATGGACCTACAGTTGGGAAATTGCTATTGGAGCTGAGTTATATGGGGAGGCTTTTGCCATCTTTGAAAAGTTGGGCAACATTGTTTTGGGAGGAGAAAAGCTTTCAGACCTTGTGAAACTTGCAAATATCCCTGAAAATATGGTAAATACAGAGGTAGGAGGCAAACATGTTGAATTTACTAGTGTGGATGTTTGTAAGGAAGAAAATGGAGGGCCATACAAAGCATCAATACCTCTGCTTCATGCCACAAATCCAAAGATAGATGTGTTGCTTGCCTATGAAATGAATGGTGAGGTTTTGAATAGGGACCATGGATATACCCTTTGTATGGTTGTTCCAGGCATAATTAGTGCCTGTTCAGTTAAATAAATGGACATGATCAACATGATTGCCAATGAAAGCCAGGGTTTCTTCATGAAAAAGGATACAAAATGTTCCCTCCTACTGTTGATTAGGATAGTATCAATTGGCTTTCTTGGCGTCCGTTAATGGATTTTCCAATTCAAATTTTTTATTGCATGCAAAGAATATCATTTTATCCTGCAAAGAGGATGATTTAGCAAAGTTCTCTAATGGTGCTATGGATGCAACGATTAAAGAGGTCAATCCCAGGCAACAACAATGAAATAAGAATGAAACTGAGTGGAAGTTAAAGTGATACTCTTAAACATCCTAAACAGAAATAAAAGAAGTAAAAGACATAATATATAGGCTTTTGAGAAAGCTACAACTGGTGGAAAAGATCCTTGGTAGTAGGTTGCAACACTATGCAAGGCAACATGATCATCATTCTAGTGCGTCATTTGCTCTCTTGAAGATGTGTGTTCAACGGAGTGGGGAAAAAAGGTTACAATACATGGTTATGCTTTGTCTGAAGGAGGATGTGGAATAGAAAGGGTGGATGTCTCTGTCGATGGAGGTAAAACATGGATAGAAGCTAGTAGATATTAGAAGAGGGGTGTTCCTTATGAAGTAGATAGTGAGGAATTTGACAAGTGGGCGTGGGTGTTTCTTGAACTTGAAACTGAGATTTACCCACCACCTGACATTATTGCTAAAGTAGTTGACTCTGCCGCTAATGTGCAACCTGAGAAAGTTGAGAAAATTTGGAATCTTAGAGGAGTGCTAAATAACCCTTGGCATGTAGTTCATGTCAACAATCCTACAAAGGCTATGTGCTCAAGCCTATGAATTCATGGAAAGTGAACCCTAAAAAGAGTGCTATCACAGTTACAAGTTACTTTGTTTCCAAATCATAGATTGTCACTCTATGCGGCTGCTTTGCTAGGCTTTAAATTTGTAATGTTGTTCAATGTTTTGCAATATAAAGAGAATACAACATACGAGAGAAAATACGCACTATAGGAGAAGATCACTATTGATCGAGATGATCCCACTGCAATTTCACGCTATGAGGATTGCGAGAGGAAAGGTAGGGTTATATTTTGTTGCAGATCAAACTAAGAATTCAATCAACAATTATACTGGTCATACTTGATGCTAAATATGCAAACGAATAAGAAACCCTAATATTGCTCATTGGCCTAAGTAAGCTAGTCAGAGCAAAAAGTTTAGATCACACTAATCATATGCCTCTTGTTGATGGATACCTTTTCAGAGAGAGTATGCTAGAGACCCATGAGAAGAAACAATTATCAAAATAAATATTAAGTGGTGCAAGTAATTAATAAAGTGAGACCATAGTAGAAGAAAAGAAAAATTTACATTTTTTATTGAAGGGTTTGAGAATATTTTCAAAAGTGACATATTTTCTCTGAGGGTTAAGAAGGTGGGTATTTTTTTAGAAATACGTATGATGGATTGTAAAAATATTTGCACTTGAGAAACTAGAAATGGTCAAATTATTTTCACCTAAATGAAATTCTTATCAAACAAAGAGTGAAAATACATGTAAACACATCAAACAAATATTTGCAAACCAAGCCTAAAGAATATTTCACAGTAAGGTATTTTCACCTAGGGTGTAAAGACGGGGGTGATCATTATTTTATTGTGAAAACATAAGAAATATGATAAGGGAAATGAAATTAAGATTAAAGCATTGCGAAATACTTTATTGCACAAACAAAAGGTTAATATTTTACAAAAATATTTTATATTAACCAAATTATCATCTCACTGCAAACAAAGAGATACACAGGAGAATATTATCGAGAGATAGAATAAAGATTAAAGCATTACTTTATCATGTGATGGTAAAAGGTCAAATTGAATATTAAAGATAAATAATTAAATGAAAAGGTATACCAAAGGTTGCACGGGAAAGCAAAAGGGTCATAACCCTAGGAGATATCATATATATATGCCAAATGAATCATTAGTAGTAGGGGAGGAAATCATCAAGTGAATAAGAAGCAAGAGAGTAGCAATCATTAGTTTTAAGAATAAAATATCACAATGAACACTTTATATACACTATAAAAATCTTTTGGAGCAATTGGAGGAGGAATATTCTATTTGATGTCCAATCTATATGGTGTTCAATTTTTTGTAAATATTCATTTATATGTGTTACTTGTGCTGTCTCCAGAATGATTTTCCATTGTTATTTAAATTAATTTATCAAGGATATTTTTAATTTATCGGGGCACATTTGCTGCTTTCGTGTGATCAATTTGACTGGTTTCTGCAAGAAGTTGATTTAAGTCCTTCCAGGTGGTTCATGTTCATTGGTCTCTGCCAGGAGTTAAAACCCTTTAAACAAATGATCTTGCTTAGGTTTCCTTCTCACTAGAATTAAAATTCCTTTCAGTTGTTCACAGTAACCTGCGAAATACCATTGGGATTAATAAGAAGAGCACAAGTAACCTACATCCTTGCATGTTTATACAAGGTATAAACATATGAAAAGTGCCAAATAATTTGAGTTAAGCCAAGAGGGAGGACATATTTATCATACAAATCCTGACTCCATTGCCCAAATGGATAAGACACTGGTTATTTTAACAACATTTTAAAATCTTATTTATATTTTTGAATCTCAAACATTAGCATTGAAATAATCATCACACTTTACATCTACTTCACACCTATTTGCCATCGTGAAGGTCAAATTAAGTCTGCACTAATCATTAAGGTATACCCACCTAGGTCTAGCAGAACCTAAAGTGAAGAAGGTATTATCCCTATGCATGTTAGCCAAAAGTGTGAAGAGAGCTTGGCAACCTCTTAAGGTGTAAAAACCTATGTTTTTGAGACCTAACAGAATTGGCAACTCTGCTGGGGAGTCATTCAGAATCTAGTTAAAGACCATCTCATCACACAGTCAATACATTTTTTGAACTCCAATACAACTTGGTAACTCTACTGGCAATAAGGACCTAGAAAGACATAATCATTTTCATACTCATGAAAAGTAGGTGGCGACTCTAAAAAGATTTTAATATTATCCAACAATGAATGGAAGAAGATCTTTGTTTCAAGAGAAAAGGTGGACAGACAAGCATGGATCTCCTTATGAAAAAAGAACCTCAAAAGGCAAATGAATTGGAGGAACGGATTGAAGAAAATCAGGAGGGGTTTGTTGATTACACTGTCATTGATTTTGATAGTATGACTAACCATGAGATTGAAGTGTATCTAGAATGACAAAGATAGCATATCAAGAGACTACAGTTAATACGAGAATGCCAAAAACTAGATAGACAATTGGCAAAATTAGACATCTAGGTATCAAAACTACCAAATTATGTCCCTCCACAAGGTGGCAATATCAATTCATGTGAGTCCTCTCGGAATACATATGCTCCATGTACCTCAAGAATACCTCATAGTGCATACTGTAACCCTATCCAGCATAATATGCCACCACAAAGGCCCCAACCTATAAGTGCAAGTAATATTCCCCAATACTATCCACGACTGGGACAACGGTATGCCCCACAATATCACCACTAGCATATGTCACATCAGAATGTGCACTCTCATGAACCCATCCAACAAAATGCTTACCATCAGCCCCCATATGGATATCATACACAGCAAAATATTTTTACACAGTACTTGGAGCCACACCATATTCCAACAACTAATGAAATAGCATATGCTATATCAAGAGATGAGAGCAATCTTCAAAATAAAAATCCTTTTGTTGTCCCAGCCTACCCACTGCGCTATATGAATCAATAATTTGGGGAGGAAGAGGATGACTATTTTCAACAAATAGCACAAACTCACAATGAGGAGGAAGTGCACATATCTGAAAATGATTTTCTATTTTTTTCAAATCCACTATATGATGAAACATTAGAAATAAATCAAACAGAAGCATGCTTTGTTGATGAAGACACTACCAAAAATAATTTTTTTATGAAGGCTGACATTGAGTTCAACCTTGGAGAGTGTTGCATTCAATGTGGTTGTGTTCTACATAATAAATGGAATGATTGCATAGTGAATGAAAATGGATATTCCTTGACAAATGATGATAGTGTTTTTAGATATGTGATATTATTGCATGATGAGAATCAAGTTTTTGACAAAGGAAAGTATTGGTATCTTTTAGGTGGCCCGAGGCTGCCAGTTAAAATTTGGATTCAATCTTTAGAATGATATACACAACATTTGGACTCTATTGCCCAATGGGGTAGGCACAGGTCTACTCCCCAGAGATCTGGGATCTTGCTATGCCCGCAAGGGGCATACATCCCTAGACAGAGCCACTATTGGAACCTAAAATTTTAGGTGCCCATAACGAAAAAATCAGCTTTAGCACTCAGAAGTGCACTTCAATAAACCACCCTATCATAAGAGCTTCTAGTTACAGAGGTTTGCCATCAGTATGTTCATAATGTATTTATGGTGTTGAGAAGCAAAAATATTGCACAATTTCTCAAGTTACCTATTACTCTAAGCATCCATGAACTTCAACGTCTCTTAGCCTGTCTTTCCATTTTGAAATTGATCGCTATGTGCCATGTATCACATGACTGCCAAGGCTCAGTCATTTAAATCAAGTGGCGCATCTAATAAACCAAAGGCACCGAAATGGAAAAATTGTGATTCCTTCAAGTTGTATTGATCGAGACATTGCTACAGTTGGCTATGCTGTGCTAGAGAATAGAATATTATTATGGAGTCATGGTCCTATGTGTTGATCAAACACTTGTAGCTATACCTTGTTTTTTGAGTGTAGTCATTTGCTGCGTGATCCATTTAAAGTCTATAATATCATGGATTCAAGAGCTTTTGCTAGTGTATTGGACAAATGCCTGTTGCTGTGCCTTTCTGTCCGATTGCCAGGCAATAGCCATATGATATGTTGTTGGACAACTTTGGATGACCTGCGATTGGGAAATTGCTATTGGAGCTGAGTTATATGAGGACACTTTTGCCATCTTTGAAAACTTGAGCAACACTGTTTGGGGAGCAGCAAAGCTTTCAGACCTTCTGAAACTTGCAAATATACTTGAAAATATAGTAAGTACAGAGGCAGGAGGCAAACATGTTGAATTTACTAGTGTGGATGTTTGTAAGGAAGAAAATGGAGGGCCATACAAAGCATCAATACCTCTGCTTCATGCCAGAAATCTGAAGACAGATGTGTTGCTTGCTTATGAAACGAATGGTGAGGTTTTGAACAGGGACCATGGATATCCCCTTCATATGGTTGTTCCAGGCATAATTGGTGCCCACTCGGTTAAATGAATGGACATGATTGACATGATTGCCAATGAATGTCAGGGTTTCTTCATGCAAAAGGATTACAAAATGTTCCCTCCTACTGTTGATTGGGATGATATCAATTCACTTTCTCAGCATTTGTTAATGGATTTTCCAATTCAAATTTTTGATTGCATGCAAAGAATATCATTTTATCCAGCGAAGAGGATGATTTAGAAAAGTTCTCTAATGGTGCTATGGATGCACTGACCAAAGAGGTCAATCCCAGGCAACAACAATGAAATAAGAATGAAACTAAGTGAAAGTTAAAGTGATACTCTTAAACATCCTGAACAGAAATAAAAGAAGTAAAAGACAAAATATATATAGGCTTTTCAAAAAGCTACAACTAGTGGAAAAGCTCCTTGGCAGTAGGCTGCAACACTATGCAAGGCAACACGATCATCATTCCAGTGCGTCATTTTCTCTCTTCAAGATGTGTGTTTAACGGAGTGGGGAAAAAAGGTTAACATACATGGTTTTGCTTTGTCTGGAAGAGGACGTGGAATAGAAAGGGTGGATGTATCTATCGATGGAGGTAAAACATGGATAGAAGCTAGTAGATATCAGAAGAGGGGTGTTCATTATGAAGTAGATAGTCAGGAATGTGACAAGTGGGCGTGGGTGTTTCTTGAACTTAAAATTGAGATTTACCCACCAACTGACATTATTGCTAAAGCGGTTGATTCTGCCGCTAATGTGCAACTTGAGAAAGTTGAGAAAATATGTAATCTTAGAGGAGTTCTAAATATCCTGTGGCATGTAGTTCATGTCAACAATCCTACAAAGGCTATGCGATCAAGCCTGTGAATTGATGGAAAGTGAACCCTAAAAAGAGTGCTATCATAGTTACAAGTTATTTTGTTTCCAAATCATAGATTGTCACTCTATGCAGCTGCTTTGCTAGGCTTTAAATTTGTAACGTTGTTCAATGTTTTGCAATATAAAGATAATACAACATACGAGAGAAAATACACACTCTAGGAGAAGATCACTATTGATCGAAATGCTCCCACTGCAATGTCACTCTATGAGGATTGCGAGAGAAAAGGCAAGGTTATATTTTGTTATAGATCAAACTATGAATTCAATCAACGATTATACCGGTCATACTTGATGCTGAATATGCAAATGAATAAGAAACCCTAATATTGCTCATCAGCCTAAGTAAGCTAGTCGAAGCAAAATTTTTAGATCACACCGATCTTATGCCTCTCATCGATGGATGACTTTTCGGAGAGAGTATGCTAGAGCCTCATGAGAAGAAACAATTATCAAAATAAATATTAAGTGGTGCAAGTAATTAATAAAGTGAGACCATAGTAGAACAAAAGCAAAATTTACATTTTTTATCGAAGGGTTTGAGAATATTTTCAGAAGTGACATATTTTCTTCAAGGGTTAAGAAGGTGGGTATTTTTGGAAATGTGTATGATGGATTGTAAAAATATTTGCACCTAAGAAGTTAGAAATGGTCAAATTATTTTCACCTAAATAAAATTCTTATCAAACAAAGAGCGAAAATACATGTAAAGACATCAAACAAATATTTTTAAACCAAGCCTAAAGAATATTTCACAGTAAGGTATTTTCACCTAGGGTGTAAAGATGGGGGTGATCATTATTTTATGGTGAAAACATAAGAAATATGATAAGGGAAATGAAATTAAGATTAAAGTATTGTGAAATACTTTATTGGACAAACAAAAGGTTAATATTTTACAAAAATGTTTTATATTAACCAAATTATCATCTCTCACTGCAAACAAAGAGATACACATGAGAATATTATCGAGAGATAGAATAAATATTAAAGCATTACTTTATCATGTGATGGTAAAAGGTCAGGTTGAATATTAAAGATAATTAATTAAATGAAAAGGTTTACCAAAGGTTACATGGGAAAGCAAAAGGGTCATAACCCTAGGAGATATCATGTATATATGCCATATGAAATCATTAGTAGTAGGGGAGGAAATCATCAAGCGAATAAGAAGCAACAAAGCAGCAAGCATTAGTTTTAAGAATAAAATATCACAATGAACACTTTATATACATTATAAAAATCTTTTGGAGCAATTGGAGGAGGAATATTCTATTTGATGTCCAATCTATATGGTGTTCAATTATTTGTAAATATTCATTTATATGTGTTACTTGTGTTGTCTCCAGAATGATTTTCCATTGTTATTTAAATTAATGTATCAAGGATATTTTTAATTTATTGGTGCACATTTGCTACTTTTGTGTGATCAATTTGACTGGATTCTACAAGAAGTTGATTTAAGTCCTTCCAGGAGTTCATGTTCATTGGTCTCTGCCAGGAGTTAAAACCCTTTAAACAAGTTACGATCTTGGTTAGGTTTCCTTCTAACCAAAATTAAAATTCCTTTTGGTAGTTCACAGTAACTTGGAAAATACCATTGGAATTAATAAGAAGAGCATAAGTAACCTACATCCTTGCACATTTATACAAGGTATAAACATATGAAAAGTGCCAAATAATTTGAGTTAAGCCAAGAGGGAGGACATATTTATCATACAAATCCTGACTCCGTTGCCTAAATAAATAAGACACTGGTTATTTTAACAACATTTTAAAACCTTATTTACATTTTTGAATCTCAAACATTAGCATTAGAAATAATCATCACACTTTATATCTACTTCACACCTATTTGCCATCGTGAAGGTCAAATTAAGTCTACACTAATTATTAAGGTATACCTACCTAGGTCTAGTAGAATCTAAAGTGAAGAAGGTATTATCCTTGTGCCTATTAGCCAAAAGTGTGAAGAGAGCTTGGCAACCTCTTAAGGTGTAAAAACTTGCATTTTTGAGACCTAACAAAATTGGTGACTCTGTTGGGAAGTCATTCAGAATCTAGTTAAAGACCGTCTCATCACATAGTTAATACATTTTTTGAATTCCAATACAACTTGGTAACTCTGCTGGCAATAAGGCCCCAGAAAGACATCATCATTTTCCTACTCATGAAAAGTAGGTGGTGACTCTGAAAAGATTTTAATATTATCCAACAATGAATGGAAGAAGATCTATGTTCCAAGAGAAAAGGTGGATAGACAAGCATGGATCTCCTTATGAAAAGAGAACCTCAAAAGGCAAATGAATTGTTTGCAAATATTTGTTTACTTCTTTTACTTTTGATTTATTTCTAATGTTTCATCATACAGTGGATTTGAAAAAAATTGAAAATCATTTTCAAATATGTGCACTTCCTCCTCATTGTGAGTTTGTGTTGTTTGTTGAAAATAGTCATCCTCTTCCTCCCCAAACTATTGATTCATATAGTACAGTGGGTGGGTTGGGACAACAAAAGGATTTTTATTTTGAAGATTGCTCTCATCTCTTGGTATAGCATTTGATATTTCATTAGTTGTTGGAATATGTTGTGGCTCCAAGTGCGGTGTAAAAACATTTTGCTATGTATGATGTCTATATGGGGGCTGATGGTAAGCATTTTGTTGGATGGGTTGATGAGATTGCACATTCTGACATGACATGTGTTGGTGGTGATATTGTGGGGCATACCGCTATCCTGGTGGTGGATAGTATTTGGGAATATTACTTGCACTTATAGGCTGGGGCCTTTGTGGTGGCATATTATGCTGGATAGGGTTACGGTATGCATTGTGAGGTATTCTTGAGGTACATGGAGCATATGTATTCTGAGAGGGCTCATGTGAATTGATATTACCACCTTGTGGAGGGACATATTTTGGTGGTTTTGATGCCTAGATGTCCAATTGTTCCAATTGTCTATCCATTTTTGGCTTTCTTGTATTGGTTGTTTTCTCTTGAGCTGTTGTCTTTGCCATTCTAGATACACTTCAATCTCATGGTTAGTCATACTATCAAAATCAATGACAGTGTGATCAACAAACCCCTCTTGATTTTCTTCTATCCGTTCCTCCAATTCATTTGCCTTTTGAGGTTCTTTTTTCATAAGGAGATCCATGCTTGTCTATCCACCTTTTCTCTTGGAACACAGATCTTCTTCCATTCATTGTTGGATAATATTAAAATCTTTTTAGAGTCACCACCTACTTTTCATGAGTAGGAAAATGATTATGTCTTTCTGGGTCCTTATTGCCGGCAGAGTTACCATGTTGTATTGGAATTCAAAAAATGTATTGACTCTGTGATGAGATGGTCTTTAACCAAATTCTGAATGACTCCCCAGTAGAGTCGCCAATTTTGTTAGATCTTAAAAACACAGGTCGTAACCCTAAGAGGTTGACAGGCTCTCTTGACATTTTTGGCTAAAGGGTCATAACGCTAGGAGATATCATGTATATATGATAGATGAAATCATTAGTAGTAGGGGAGGAAATCATCAAGTGAATAGGAAGCAACTGAGCAACAAGCATTAGTTTTAAGAATAAAATATCACAATGAACACTTTATATACATTATAATTTTTTTTGGATCAATTGGAGGAGGAATATTCTATTTGATGTCCAATCTATATGATGTTCAATTATTTGTAAATATTCATTTATATGTGTTACTTGTGGTGTCTCCAGAATGATTTTCCATTGTTATTTAAATTAATGTAACAAGGATATTTTTAATTTATCAGGGCACATTTGCTACTTTCATGTGATCAATTTGACTGGTTTCTGCAAGAAGTTGATTTAAGTCCTTCCATGTGGTTCATGTTCATTGGTCTCTACCAGGAGTTAAAACCCTTTAAACAAACGATCTTGGTTAGGTTTCCTTCTCACTAGAATTAAAATTTCTTTCTGTTGTTCACAATAACCTGGGAAATACCATTGGGATTAATAAGAAAAGCACAAGTAACCTACATCCTTGCACATTTATACAAGGTATAAACATATGAAAAGTGTCAAATAATTTGAGTTAAGCCAAGAGGGAGGACATATTTATCATAGAAATCCTGACTCTGTTGCCCAAATGGATAAGACACTAGTTATTTTAACAACATTTAAAAACCTTATTACATTTTCAAATCTCAAACATTAGCATTAGAAATAATCATCACACTTTATATCTACTTCACAGCTATTTCCATCGTGAAGGTCAAATTAAGTCTGCACTAATCATTAAGGTATACCACCTAGGTCTAGCAGAACCTAAAGTGAAGAAGGTATTATCCTTGTGCCTATTAGCCAAAAGTGTGAAGAGAGCTTGGCAACCTCTTAAGGTGTAAAAACCTACATTTTTGAGACATAACAAACTGGAGAAGGATGGACCATTTTGATTTACTCTGCTTCTACACTGAGTAGCTCTATGACCAAATTTATTGCAATTGAAACAATTTCCATTGAAGGATGGATACTGTTGGTATTCATTTATGTTTAGGGTTTTAAGCTTGAATGTTTGCCAATTTTCTTGTCCAAACCCTGAAATTTATATTTTCCTTGGCCTGCTGCATTGTTTTTTCTATTTTGACGTTGACCTCTTGTGGTGGGTTCCTAGTTATTAAGTGTTCATCCTCATGCCTTTGTGCTCATAGGTTGACCGGCCCACATGCAATATTTTACCGCCTTTTCCTATCGCACATAAGAAAAATGTTAAGTGTTTGTATATGCAAGTGTAAACATATTTTGGCAAGCTTGTGAAATCTCAATCGGCTTCCAAAAATGAAGAAAAAAAACTGAGTTATATGCATTTCTGAATGCATATCGAGTTGCATATACAAATAGGGAATCTTTCACAGATTCTCCAGGAATATTCTGAAGTTGTATGCATTTCCAAATGCATATCAGGTTCGAAAGGATGCATGTACATTGGGGGAATCTTCTGCAAGATCCTGGGAATATTCCCTGATTGTATATCAGGTTTGCTTGCATAATTGTATTGCATGTTTAAACATACAACCGCTATATACAAGAAAAAAGATGCAAGGCCTAACATACATTTGCTACAGTACTGGGGATACAATGGCGGAATATACATTGAAGATTCCTTGAAGATGCCACCGTTGTATCGAGCAAGTGAGTTGTATGTTTGTTTTGTTGTATGTTCGACATACAACACCAAATATACATTGCAGATTTCAAAAAGGAGTTCAAAGCAGGACTAAAATGCAGGTCAAGTTTGCAAGTATATGTGGGAAGGAATGAATGTGTGTCTGACATACATTGAGTTTATACATTGAAAAGGTATAATTGGTGGGGCCCGCCGCAGGTTTATACAAGCAGGTTTGTACATGTTCAACATACAAGGGGAGAATGTATATCAAATATTCTAAAAGGATTCCCTGCTTGTATGTTTGTGTTTGTATATTCAACATACAAACAAAATATACATTCGAAAAATACAATGGAGGAGATACAAGATGGACCCGAACTGAATTCTAATTTGTTTTATAGCATCTGACGTCCACCTTGTATGATGAACAGTTGTATATGCATTTGCTCTTGCATATACAAGGGTTTTTGGCAGGTGAATAGTGGCGCTTGTATATGCATTTGAACATGCATATACAAGGGTGAAAAAGGCAAAATGAAGAAGCGAAAAGTCAGCGATAAAATCATGGGGTGCCTACGTGGCACGTTTTCACTGGCTAACGACTAGTCAGTGTGATTTTGAGCTGTGGATCTTAGCGATAGGAGTGGATCGACGACCTTGTTTTGAACCTGCAACAATGGTTTTTCCTAAGCGTGTGCGGTCATTTTTGAGCTGGAAAATCTCTAGATGTATCTGCTGTTGCATCCCACAGGTAGTTGAGGCTTTAATGGTAGTCGTGCAGAGGCATCGATGGGTGAGGTGACAAGTGAACTACCAGGCTTACGAAGAAAACCTTTAGGCGGCGGTGCAGATCCTGATTCCACCTGCTCATTCCTCTTTGTTTCTCTGCTGCATTAACTATTTTGAGTGCCATTTCTCATGCATTGTATCTGGCAGAAATTTTGATCTTGCCTTGTAATTAATTTTGCTGAGTTCACAGTCTTGGTATAAAATGCCAAACTGTGTTACTCATTAGGTTGTTGAAAATTGGACAAATTTTGGTGTTGTAAGAGGATACAATCTCATTGGTGGCTCTGTTTTGGGTGTCTTGTGAGTTTATGAGTTGTATGTTGTATGTATTATGCATAGAATTCATCAGTTTCATGTTAATTCAAATGAGTAATGCTTTATAGCATGTATTCTGTTATTTGTCTCCATGTTGAATGTGTTTTTCTTTTGAATCTGAGCATCTAAGGGGTGTTAGAGATTCTAGGATATGGGTTTCCTATGTTGAATGCTTAATCTTTTACTTCTGCTTAAGGAGTAGATTGAATGTTTTGGATTAAGTATTAGGAAAATACATTGTAGTAAGGATATTTATAAGAAGAAATAACTAAGTACTTTGTCTTGGGTATTGTCTGTAAGGCAGACATTACAAAAACCCCTTGAAATCTGATTATTGTTCTGAGTCTATGATAAACATTCACATATATATGTCTACTGACTTTGAGCCCTGGATAGGCACCGATCTGGTCTTGTATCTCTGTTGCAACCCAAAATCCTACTCTTGCATCCAAACATAAAATCAAACTCAAACTTCATATACAAACCTTTTAGGACTTTAGAAGTAGTTTTTAGAACCAAAATCCTCTGTCTACAACTGAATATAGGCCCAAAGCTAGCCCATTTGCTCTTATTTCATAGTTTTGGTCTACATAAGAGAGGATTTATCTGCTTGTATCAACATCCCAGCTAATTCATGGATGCATTTCATAGATGTTGAGTAGGGAGTACCCCCCTTGGTTCTGCAGAGCCTAAAGAAGAAGAGGAGATATTTATAGAGTCTATCTCCTATACTGTTGGCCCCTGGCCCAGGAATCCTGTCGATCAATGATGGCTACCTTGTAGGGATATCTGGGAATAAGCATTCAGTCTGGGAAAAACACCAACAGATACCTTTGAGCATTAGGTTGTCTTATCAAAGGTCTTCTAGGTTTGTTTCTCCCATTCCTTGATTGAAAATTTATTTGTCCAGATCTGGAGCTTTCACCTTTCTCATACCGAAGACCATGCTTATCATCAGCCTTTTTCTGACTCTCAAGTAGTGCTTCAAGTTTAGTTGAGCGTATCTTGAACTTCTCCTTGTATTCATTTGTAACTTCTAGGTCATGTCTGAGAATGACAATTTGCCTTTCAAGTTCTTTCTCATTGTCTCTTCTTTCTTGTAGATTAGACTCTAGATGGCTAGCTATTCTATCTAATCTGTAGCTTCTTCAGTTCTTTCCTTTAGAGTTTGATTCAAGTCTTCTTTAGTTTTCTTCCTTTGCTCAATTTCTTTGGTTAGCCTCATCACCCCAGATTCCATCTCATGTTTTAGAGCAGAAACTTCTTTTGTCAGCTTCTCACATTCCTTTGCCTTTTCTTCCAAGGCCTCATTCTTGCCATTTTCTTTAGTGGAATTAGCTAGCTACTGAAGTAGCTCCTTCCTCCTTTCCATACATTTCTTTAGTTTGTCTTTTAACATCTCAATGCACTCATCAACATCTTTAAGGTTAGCTTTTAGTTCATTTATTTCTGCTTTGGACTAATCAAGATCTTCTAAAGCTAATTGAAGTTGTTCTCTGAGTGAACCCATTAAAACTCCTTCCTAGATCTTCCTTAAGATGTTAGGCTTCTTCCAAGGAACTTTGCTCTGATACCAATTATTGAAATAAGGGCTGACAACTGAGAGGGGGGGTGAATTAGTTGTCCCAAAAACTTTAATACTTGCTGGGATTAATTCTTCTTTAATAGATTAAAGATGTAATCATGAAAGCATGAATCAAAACACATGAGCAGTAACACAATTAACATAATTGACACCAAGATTTTTGACGTGGAAACCTGGTTAAGGGAAAATCCACGGTGGGGGTTAAACCACAAGAATTTATACTCTATTAAAAGTATTACAAATGGGGAAGGCACATGCCTTTAGGGCACACTGCCTAGAGCTCACTTCTCCAAGAGGCTCATTGCCTACAGAAATGATTAGAGAAAGATTATAGAATGTTTGAACTGATGACAAGCATCTTTTCCTTCACACTCCTTCTACCCTTTTTTGCACTTACACCATCACACACATCACACTCACACACCACAAGACTCAAATCCATTGGCTATATATATCTGCATTAAGAAATTTAATCTATTGCAGTCGGCTTCAAGGAAACTCATAACTTTTATTAAGAACTCTACTCTATCAGTTGAATCCATGCCCAAATAACAACTCGGACCAAGAACCTGCGTTCTCAACTCATTAATCATGCCCGCCAATACCACTGATTATCACAAACTACTTAACCAACAAATTTTTTTCATCTGGACCAAGATCAAATACTGGGTCGACCAATTCTTCTTCTAACTATACTGACTAACTGGAACCTGATACTCAGATGCTTATAACTTTTGAATCCTTCACCACTAGAGGCTAAAATCCTAGATTTAGATAGTTCAGACAATCCTTATGTTTCCCTCAGATCCGCAGCACACTGTGATTTACCACCAGAGAGATCCAAACCAAGATATTGAACCCTATCACATGCTTTGCTTCTGACTACCTGGACTTAGACAAATCTTCACTCTGACTTCCGGTATGAACAAATTATGTAATGTGGATGTGTAAGGTAGAATTAGTTTCCATCAATGACAACACCTGTCATGCATAGCAGTGTCTCTTGCCAACAATTACAATGTGCTTGTGGATGTCTCTTGATCATGTTCCTACCTTTGGATTGGTCCGCAAAGAGAAAATTGGACCGTGAATGAAGAATGTTCTTCCATACCTAGTGCTATCATCAGTCTTGGCTGACCTGGTTGAATTCATCATTTGCAGAGATGCATCAAAGATTTTATAAGCATTTCATGGTGTGGAGGATTGTTTTTGAG
Source organism: Cunninghamia lanceolata (assembly GCA_027924645.1). Classification (NCBI taxonomy): domain Eukaryota; kingdom Viridiplantae; phylum Streptophyta; class Pinopsida; order Cupressales; family Cupressaceae; genus Cunninghamia; species Cunninghamia lanceolata. The sequence continues at coordinate 9,741,131 of BSBN01000241.1, read as the reverse complement.
ACCCATCTAAGGCATGGCGTGATCCGCATACATCTTTACATCTTTTCCTTGGCTAAATTTGTATTAGGTCCAGACCTATTTTATGTATGTTTGTAATGCTGACCTTGGAGATTAATCCAATGGCTGATGAATGTAATGCCGACCTTGATGTACATTCCAAGGTTGATGAATTATATAAAAGTATGTAATAAAGTTGTGAAAGATTGTGTGTGTTGCGAATATGAAGAGATAAGTGTGAAAGTGTGCAGGAGCAGAGCATAAGAGTCATATTGTGCTTCAATGGAATTGAACCCTAGCATGTAGTAGATGTTATTCAGTTAGTTCAGCATCTTGGTAGTGAGCCACCCTTCGACAGTGAGCCAGCCGTAGGTAGTGAGTCATTCTTTGCAGTGCGCAATTTGGGCAGTGAGCCTCTATTTTTTGGTATTGATATAGCATATATATTTTTTTGGGCTAACACCCACCATGGTTTTTCCCTTTTAGGGTTTTCCACATAAAAATTTGGTGTCTCCTGTGTTGATTATATTATTGTGTTGAACTTCTCATTTCATACTTTCATGGTTATTTCAGAATATAAGTAATTGATAAGTTGATGTTCATAATTGGTTAAAAGTTTTAGGACAACTAATTCACCCCCCTCTTAGTTGTCCGATGTAGTTCAACAATTGGTATCAAAGCAGGTTCCTATGAAGAAAGCCTAACAGCTTGAGGAAGATCCAAAATGTCTTATAATAAGGAAGCTCCATAGTTTGATGGGACAAATTATGCTCTTTGGAAGGTACAAATGAAAAGCCATCTCCTCTATCTTGGTTATAAAGTATGGCTAGCTACACAGTCACAATTTGTCATGCCTAAAGGTGGTTTGACAACTAAAGATGATATCAAAGAATATGAGTTGGATGTCAAAGCAAAGGATGCTCTATTAAGTTCCTTAAGTGACTCAATGTTGACAAAAGTTGTGGACCTTGAATCTACAAATGAGGTATGAGATAAGTTGAAAAATATGTATGAAGGAGATGATCCTATAAGAGAAGCCAAAATACAGAGCCTAAAAGTGAAATATAAGGGTTTGAAGATGAATGAAGATGAAAACATAACAACCTTTATGCAAAGAGTTGATGAACTTGTCACTAGAATAAAAGGTATGGGAGGAACTCTCAGTGATAAGGAAATTATGATGAAAATTCTCATATCACTACCAAAGTCCTATAGTCACAAGGTAGCTGCTATTGAAGAATTTATGGCTATGAAAACTATTGACAAAAATCAGTTACTTGGAAAGCTTATAGCCTTTGAGATGAGAGAATTTGGTGATGCCTTGCTAAAAGTTGAATCATCTTTTAAAGCCAGTACTTCAGAAAAGATTTCCAGAGTTGAGAAATATAAAGTGGATGATGACTTTGATGAAATTGAAGCTAACTTTGTTGACAGGTTGCAAAGAGGTTCCCGTAAGTTCAAAGGTAAATTGCCTTTCAAGTGTTTCTCTTGCGGTAAAGTAGGACATTATGCTTCCAAATGTCCTAAAAGAATTGAAAGAAATAAGAAAATATATGAGAGCAGGCCTAGAGTTCCAAAGAAATGTTACTACGTTAGAGATTTTGATGCTGAAGGAGTGACTAATGATGATTCTAATGATGCTAGTACTAGTGCAAATGAATGCCTATTTATTTCTATTAAAGAAGATCCTATGTCTACTAATTCTGCTAGCTGTGTGGAGGAAAAAAAACTAGTGGAAGAAAGTGCTTTGGCTATTCAGGTCGAGAAAGATAAGGATGAATGGATTATTGATAGTGGTTGCTCACATCACATGATCAGTGACAAAAGTGAGTTTGTAAGTATTGAAAAGTATGATGGAGGACTGGTTAGGTTTGGAGATAATGCAACTAATAAGATTTGTGGAAAAGGATCTATTTCATTTGATGGAAAGCATAATACTAACAATGTTCTATATGTGAAGGGTTTGAAGCATAATATTTTGAGTGTTGATTAGATGTGTGACAAAGGATATGATCTGAGATTCAAAGACAATGGGTGCAAGATCATGGAAAGCTCCAGAACTATGATTGCCACTGGTAAGAAGAAAAAAGGTAACATATATCAATTAAGAGGAACTAATGATTATTGTTTACTAGCTCAGGTAGAAGAAAGTTGGCTATGACATAGAAGGATGTGTCATATAAACTTTGATAATCTGGTAAAGATAACCGCAGGCCAGAATGTGAGAGATTTACCAAAACTTGTAAAACCCTCCAATGTAATTTGTAAGGAATGTCAATTGGAAAAGCAGACAAGGACAAGTTTCAAGAGAAAGAACAAATTTATGTTAGTTTGTTGGATCTAGTACATACAAATCTCTGTGGTCCTACAAGGGTGAGAAGTCTACAAGGTGACAAGTACTTCATGTTGCTTATTGATGATTATTCTAGAATGACTTGGGGTACTTTTCTAAGAGACAAATCAGAAGCCCTAGAGAAATTCAAATCTTTCAAGGCAATGGTTGAGAATGAAATAGAGTTGAAGATCAAATGCTTGAGGTCTGATAGAGGAGGTGAATTCACATCAAATGAATTCAACATTTTCTGTGAAGAGCATGGGATAAAAAGATAGTTGTCTGCACCTAGGACTCCTCAGTAGAATGGAGTTGTGGAAAGGGAAAATATGATAGTTCAAGAGGCTTCTAAAACAATGATGAAAGAAGTAGATTTGCCAGAAGTCTTCTGGGAAGAGGCTATTCATACTGTTGTTTACATCCAAAACAGAGTTCAAGTGAAAGGTAATGGTACGCAAACTCCTTATGATCTTTGGTATGGAAGAATTCCTACAGTTAAATATTTCATAATCTTTAGAAGCAAATGTTATATCAGAAGAGATGAAGATCTAGGAAAGTTTGATGTAAGGTGTGATGAAAGAATCTTCCTTGGATACTCTGCCAAGAGTAAGGCCTATCGGTGCTAAAACAAAAGGCTCAAAAAGATTGTTGAGAGTGCAAATGTGAAGGTAGATGAAGGCAAAGAAAAGATATCAGACTTGAATTGCTATGAACTAGATGAACCTGTGACCACAATGAATGAAGAAAATTTTGAGAAAAAAGATAGTCAAGATGAAAAAGAGACTCTAGAAAGTGTTGTCAATACTCCCAGGTATGTGAGGATCAATCATTCTGAAGATCAGATTATAGGTGACAAAAACAAAGATGTGCTGACAAGGAGAAGAACTGTAGAAGAACAAGTGAATTATTGTTTGCTTTCAAAGGTTGAACTAAAGACTGTGAATGAAGAATGCAATGATGAAAGTTGGGTAAAAGCCATGGAGGAAGAGGTAATACTGATAGAAAAGAATGATACTTGGGAATTAGTTCTCAGACCTGCTAACAAAAATGTTATTGGAACCAAATGGGTTTTTAGGAATAAGTTGAATGAGAATGGAGAATTTGTAAGGAATAAGGCAAGACTTGTGTGCAAAGGATATTCACAGATTGAAGGAATAGATTTTGAAGAGACTTTTGCCTAGTAGCTTGGATTGAGGCAATAAGAATATTTCTAGCATTTGCAGTCCACAAAGATTTCAATGTGTATCAGATGGATGTGAAGTCTACATTTTTGAATGGTGAGTTGGAAGAGGAAGTTTACATTGAGCAACCAGAAGGATTTAAGATATCAGACCAAGGTGATTTTGTGTGCAGGTTGAAGAAAGCTTTGTATGGACTGAAGCAAGTTCCTAGAGCCTGGTATGCAAGGTTGGATAAGTACTTATTGCAGTTAGGGTTCAATAAAGGTACTGCTAATAGTAATCTTTATTTCAAGATTAATGATGATCAAATTTTGATTGTTGAAGTCTTTGTTGATGATATCATCTTTGGAGGCAATGAAAGTATGTGTATGAAATTTCCTAGTGAAATACAAAAGGAGTTTGAGATGTCGATGTTTGGTGAGATGAATTTATTTCTAGGTTTGCAAATCAATCAATCAGATAAAGGAATCTTCATATCTCAGTCTAAGTATGCGAAAGAACTGTTGAAGAAGCTTGGGATGGAAGACTCTAAACTGGTATGTACTCCCATGGTGACTGGCTACAAGTTGAGCAAAACTGATGAATCACCTAAGACTGATCAGAAAAAATACAGATCCATGATTGGAGGATTGATTTATCTAACTCAAACCAGACTTGATATTATGCATGCAGTTTATCTTGTTGCAAGGTTTCAATATGATCCAAGAGAATCACATGTGATGGCAGTCAAGAGAATCCTGAGGTATTTAAAAGGCACTCTGGATCATGGCTTATGGTATCCAAAGAACAATGACTTCACTCTTAGTGCTTATATAGATGTTGATGACAGGAAGAGTATAAGTGGAGGTACTTTCTTCTTGGGTAATAGACTAGTTTCATGGCTAAACAAGAAACAAGATTCAATCTCCTTATCAACTGTAGAAGTAGAGTATATTGCAGTAGCATGTTGTTGTACTCAAGTGTTATGGATGAGGCAGACTTTGAAGGATATAAGAGTTGTGTATGAAGATCCAATTGCAATCTTTTGTGACAATACAAGTGCCATAAACATTTCAAAGAATCCAGTGATGCACTCAAGAATGAAGCACATATCAATAAGGTATCACTTTTTGAGAGAGAATGTGACAGAGAAAGAAGTAAGGTTAGAATATGTATCCACAAAGGATCAAATTGCAGACATTTTCACTAAGCCTCTGCCTAAAGATACCTTTGAGTATCTCAGAGAAACATTAGGGGTCATTACCCCTCCTACCCTGAACTAAGATGCATAAGAATGCATCAATCCAGTGGAGCTTAAGGTGTCATTCTTTGATCTAGATTGGTGTTTTTAAGGGATACCTCTTAGGGGGAGTAGTTAGATGTTTCTAACAAAGTGTTGATAACAGAGAAAGTTCAGTGGATAAGAGTAGCAGCATGCAAGTGTGTGCCCTTTGCCATTGATGTCAAAAGGGGAGAGAAATCATGTGAAAAAATTAGGGGAGAAAGGATGCATATGTGTAATGAGAAAGGGGGAGAATCTTGTCTTAATGGCCATTTTAGTTTTTCACATCATATGTTGCCATCAATGACAAAGGGGGAGATTGTTGCAAGTATGTGCCTAATCGGTATTTTCATTGATGTAACCATATCTATATTGTCATTGGTGTCAACTGTACCCTCATTTTGTTACTTTTTTGTAGATGTTGAGGATATTGAGAAAATTAGCTCATCCGGTAAAAATAGTGAATTGCAGTAGAAACAATGCATTACATGTAGAAGAACAGTCCAGAAGAATGCTCTGCATTTCCTATAGAATAAATATCATTACCTATGGATTGGAATTTATTTAGAAGCCTATCTAAAGATGTTATATTCCAAGATTGAGCCTTCGGAATGAAGATTTGTGTAAGTTATGTTCACCAGTGTGAAAACTACTTTTTCTGTATGTTTGGTGGTGACGGGGAGAAAGTGTTTTGCTCCGCATTCCTTCGCATTGAAGTATTTTCATCTGTGGATCTAGAATTAAGTATATTATGATGTTAAGTGCCTTCAAATGCAATGGTTTGTGATTTGGTGGTATGCAAGATATCTTTTACTCATGACAGTGGCTGACAATGTTGTTCTTCTGGTCCAGTTTGAAGAATCTTATTGATAGAGTAATTAGAGATTGTACGGTTGTTCCTGGTGATTACAATGTGCTTGTGGATATCTCCTGATCATGTTCCTACCTTTGGATTGGTTTGCAAAGAGAAAATTAGATCGTGAATGAAGAATGTTCTTGAAGACAGTGCTATCACCAGTCTTGTCCAACCTGGTTGAATTCATCATTTGTGAAGATGCATCGAAGATTGTAGAAGCATTTCTCCACATACATATTTACATCCTTTCCTTGGCTAAATTTGTATTAGGTCCAGACCTATTTTATGTATGTTTTTAATGCCGACCTTGGAGATTGATCCAACGGTTGATGAATGTAATGCTGACCTTGATGTACATTCCAAGGTTGATGAATTGTATAAAAGTATGTAATAAAGTTGTGAAAGAGTGTGCGTGTTGTGAATATGAAGAGATAAGTGTGAAAGTGTGAAGGAGCAGAGTAGAAGAGTCATATTGTGCTTCAATGGAACTGAACCCTGACATGAAGTAGATGTTATTCAATCAGTTCACCATCTTGGTAGTGAGCCACCCTTTGGCAATGAGCCATCCTTAGGTAGTGAGCCATTCATTGCACTGAGCCCTATAGGCAGTGAGCCTCTATTTTTTGGTATTGATATAAAAAAATATATTTATGTGGCCTAACACCCATCGTGGTTTTTCCCTTTTAGGGTTTTCCATGTAAAAATCTAGTGTCTCCTATGTTGATTATGTTATTGTGTTGAACTTCTCATTTCATACTTTCATGGTTAATTTAGAATATAAGTAATTGATAAGTTGATGTTCAGAATTGGTTAAATTTTTTAGGACAACTGATTCACCCCCACCCCCTCTCAGTTGTTTGGTGCAGTTCAACAAGAAGATTATTGAATGTCTGTACCTTTGGATGGAGATAAATCTAAGCTCAAAGCTTCAAAGGTGACATTCTACTAGAGGAAGTAAGAGAGGAAGGTACAAAGCACACACTACACTAGCTGAGAAAAGCCAACATTCTAATAGTATTTAGGACCATTTTTCTACTTAGGGACCCTTGTTCTTTCCCATTTTCCTTTACCCCAGGTCTATCTTTCTTGTCATCTATGATCTAAGTTTAGTGAATGCCAATAAAAGTTGTTGCTTGTCTAAGTTGAAAGATTATCAAATTATTTAATCTAGATAAGGATCAGTGTTTAGCCTCTAGCAAAGCTCAAAATTAGAAGCATTCCATCTCCTCCCTGCTCCCACTTGAGAACCTAATCCCATACCAAAGATCAATAAGTCTCTTTATACCAAGTTAGCTCACAATCCCCTAGGTCAAGAATCCTACTTAAGTGTAGTCATATTGTTTGTTCCAACTACATACATGCTATCATAGAAAATAAAAAGCAAGACATGTCACAACATCATGGCATTCATAACGCTTAGAACATATTACTTTTCATTTCATATTTGTGAATCACATCCAAACACATTCCATGTCATTCATATCATAAAAAGACAAAAACAAATTGCATCATCCATATGTTATCATCTTAGGTATGCATTCTCATAAGAAAAATAAAATCTATAGCCAACCATATGCACAAGAGGGAAAGTGAAGTACAATATATTGACTAAATCTATGTATATATCTCATCCAATCAAGTCTTGTACAACAATAAGTGTAAAACATTGTCTAAGCACAAGTCACTCCTCCAACAAGTCAAAAGAGAAAACTATGTAATCAAGTGCACAAGTCTCCCCATGCAAGGAGGCAAGGGTATAAATATCTTCAATAAACATAGGTCTCTCAGAGACCTCAAGGAGTGTCAAATCAAACCTTTGTAGAAACTACAAAAAACCCATAAAAATTAGGAAGATAAAAAAAAATAAAAAATTGTAAAACATAAAAAATCCCTAAAAATAAATATGTTCTATAAAATCTACAATAAAAGGAGAACTTATTCTCCTCTCTATCTTAGCATGTGTTCTATTTCTTTTATGCATCTTTCATGTTCTCATTTTGCATGCTTTCATCCCTACAAGTCTCTATGACAAAGCAAACAACTAGGTGAACTCACCACAAAATCTATGGTATGTTTGGTCATTTCAATTTTCATTATTTATCTTGATACATTTAAAGTTTCAAACTAATGCTAGTTATTGTAGGTACTATTGTGGGAAATCCAGAATAGGTAAGGCCTATTTTGGGAATAGTAGACTACCATCCCCGAGGGGGCAAATATGTAAGCACTAAAATCATGCACAACTTCCACAAGGACCCCATGATGACACATAATCCTTTTCACGTACATGTAAGCATGAAAATAACACCCTCTTAGCAGCATTTCTCTTGGAAACACATGGGTTTTGGCTTCTTCCTTTGTTTCCCCTTTGTTGTGCTAAACTTTCCCTCACTTTCGACACTTTCAACACTTACTGATTTTCATTTTATGTGCTTGTGACTTCACCCCTGAGCCTCTTATTCATCTATTTATCATAAATTGACCTTTCCCTAATGTTTTTCATCTAATCCAACCCCTATGATCCCTCCAAGGGATCTCCCAAGCCATCTCTAACTTTCAATTTTTAGTTATGTTCAAGCACCTGATAAATCTCCCCCTATTATTTCAAGATCTCCCTTGGGAGATTTGACATTTGCAAGTGGAGATTTGGTTTTTGACCACCTTTTGACCTAGTTCTGAAGATAGTTCACATCTCCGTCCCCTAACTAACAATCTCCAACCCTACTTTTCAACCCAGGACCTCCCCTTTCTAGGTCGCCCATGGGTCGCCCCTGGGCGACTTGGACTGGTAAAAGGGGTGACCCATGGGTGACCCTTCCATCTTATCCATCCATGGAAAACCTTCACGTTTGTACGCGAAAAGCTCTATTTTCACCCATTTTCCTTCCTATTTACATGAGTTTTTGTCCTAAACATAGAGTGAACTATTCCAAGCCTTCAAGCATCCATAATTTGCTCCATTTGATCTCTACTTGTCACCTCTTAGACTCTTGATGACTCCATTTTTGCTTATGTGATAAGCTATCTTTGCTTCATCACTCCCTAGTTAGCCCAGCTCATTGTCCAATCTAATAAGTTAGCTCTCCAATCAAGGGGGTTAACTCTTCAATCCTTTCCACCTTTGATGACCTTTTTAGACCTATGAATACCCCTCCCCTCTTCATTATTTGGCAAGTTGGAGAATGATCTTCTCAACTTCACAAGATTTTTCAAGCTTCTTCACAGGCCTTTGCGCCTCTTTCTTCATTTCTTTCTTTAGTTTTCCAAAGCTTTAAATCTTTCATTAGTTATCATTATTGCATAGCTTCAAAGCTCCCCCTTTTGGGAGGCAATTTCATTTGTGCATCCAAGCTTTGCAGGTTTTTTCTCTCCACATAGCATTCTTATGCTTATGCATAACTTATGTGTCTTTTATTTCACTATTGTTATGCCAAGATTTTCTAAAAACTTCTCTTTGCATCGTTACACTGCCCATATTGCAAGCCATAGTGCTCATTATCTCACATTGAGCTCACATCTTGAAGCTTTCTTAAGCTCTTTTGCATCCCTTCCCAATTGTTGCCAAGAGGAGATCCCCACTACTATAAGAGGATGAAGAGGTTGCCTACACAAGGATTCTAGAGGGTAGTGGAGGCTCATGCATCTCACATTCCAAGGTCTTTAATGCTTTTTTCATTGTGATAGTAATTAGTTAATCTAAATTTACTCTTGGGAATAGTAAATTCATGTTACAATTTCCTTGATAAGATAAATAGAAATTGCATTGATAAATTAGTTTATTTCCAAGTTCTTTTGCATTCTTAGATTAGTTTGTTCTTTTATTTTCTACAATAATTAGATTCAAAAAATCAAAATAGTACAAAAAAATAGATTAAGATTGCATTAGGTAAACACATTTAGAATTACATTCATATTTAGATTAATTAAAAGCACTTTCTTTTCAAAAAATCATAAAAAGAACATAAACACTATCTTGCATACATATAGGTTGCATACGTTCAAAAATAGAAAAACAACAAAAACATAGGCATAACATGAAGTTCACAAACCATCGATTTCACCACAAGGTCAAACACGGTTAAAACAAACTCAAAACTCAAGTAAACCCTCGATTTCATCACAAGGTCAACACTAGTCAACCAAAGTCAACAAAGATCAACCAACACAAAGCAAAGCAAATTAAACATTAGTTTATAAGCCCTAATTCAAACACAACTCAACTCAAGGTTAACTTTACCAACTCTCTTAGTTTAGGCTCACGAATGTGCCTTGGGCTTAGGGATGAGTGGGTGAAGGCGATCCAAAAGGAGATCAAAGAATGCACCCAAGGTCTCAACACGATCAATTAAAAATCCAAGAACAACAACATAGGCTAAGGTTACTTCAAACATGCATCATCATACAATGATTTGAAGAAAGACTCCAACTTGATAGAAACATAAACGAAAACAATTGACAACCCACTCAATGTTGGAATATTTAAAATCCAATTAGGAGAATGGTAACAAGTGACCCTTCAAGTCATATAATTATCTCAAGTACAATGGTCACTAAACGCTACATAAGAAATAATACCTAGGAAAGGCCCCAAGATTGCCTAACCACTCTTCGCGAAGTCCCGCTCTCAAGTGAGTAGGACTACCCTCGTGTCTCGCCTCCTCTTGATAGGCTTCTACCATGAGAGTGAGGGTGATGTTGAGGTTCTTATGTGGCAAGGAGAGGGTCCCGTGTGCTTTGTCAAAGCTGACTTGACGGCCCCATGCAACCGAGTCATGTTTTCGAGGGTACAGTGACCAAGAGGAAAGTAAGAGGTTTTAGAGTTCTAGGAGGAACCAAGGATCGAACGGTTGATAGGCCAGGGCTAGGGAAATTCCTAGGCCCTAAACATCCCTCTGTTCCAACAAAACCCAAAAACATGGGAAGGCCCAAAAAATGACTAAGGGAAGGCCCAACTTTGATTTTTGTTTAGATCTTTGGCATTTCAACACATGGAAATGGCAGCAGAAAGGCCAAGACAACAAAAGAGTACATGACAAAATATTTTTGCAATTTTTTCATGGGGGTGCCAACATAATGTTGAATCAACTTAAGGATCTAACTAAGGTAGATACCCAAATGTGCCACATGCACAATTTTCTAAAAATAGACATTCTATTTACAACTATATATTTAGGTGAGCCTTTTCAAAGATTATAGGTTTTTGTCAAGAGTAGCAAAAGGCATCATCTCAATCATACAAGACATGAGCATCCTAGTCAGCATCCCAGTCAGACCAACCACAAGCATAAGGGACATGAGCACATACAACATAAAGCATTGCCTTCCTATGGACATCGCCACACTGAACATGACATAATGTTTTGCTCCCTAACAACATAGAACTAGAATGCTAAGAATTGAACTTGTTTCCAACATTGCCATATTTCTTCTTGCTTGTCAATCCAAACAAGCATTATTTCCTCTTTCTCTCTTCATTTCATTTCTTATTCATGAACAATCTTGGACTCATAGTTCTTTTGATATTAAAATATGAAATATGCTTGGAATATTTTACTATGTGTTATTTTTAGATTTTAAAGGATAAAGAACACATAAAGTAAATTAGTGATAGACTAAACACCATATCTATTTTATAGTTTACATTTTTGGTGAACTCACCATTCTTAGTCAACTCTTAGATTTTCCAAAACAAAAATAAACAAAAATTAAAAAATGGGTTATTGCCTCAAACCTTGGCTCTTACCAAAGGGGAAACTTTTGCTGGCATTTGGCTTACCCATTCTACTTTAACATTTTCCTTTCTATTTGTATTGTCTAAGTGTATCTATTGCTTTAGGAGTTACATCTTTGTGTATTTTATTTGCATCATATTCAACCATAGACATTCTCCTCTATTTTGAACACCCTCACTCCCAACCTTCTCTATATCTTGTATATAATTAGCACATTGTTCTTGTATCTTCTAAGCACACCCATGTGCAAAGACATCCCTTGAATTCAAAACTTATTTTTATCTACCTAAACACTTGCCTTTTCAGATTCCAAAAACTCTAATTTGCCTCCAATGATAAAAAAGGTGTAGGGCCTACTTATAAAAGAGGATCTAAGGGAAATGAATGAACAAGAAGGAGATAGCACTAACACAGTTGAGCATCTATGGATTATAAAAGAGCACACAGACATAAACAACAACAACATGACCTCCATTGGTAGACTACAAATGTTGTAATAGCTCACACCTTGCACCTAGGGTTTATTCAAACACATCTAAAGCATATTTTCTCATAAACTATTGAATCAACCTAAGGATTTGATTGAGACTGATATCCAAATGTGTCACATCAACTAATTTTCCCAAAATGTAAATACTATGTGTAGGTGTAAGTGTAGGCAAAATTAATTAGATATTATGAATTTTTGTTAGAAGTTGTAGAATATGCCGTCACGATTGTACATGGCATGATCTCAACTAGATAGGACACTGTGATCCCCATATTTTGTTCACCACTATTATGTGTGAGTTAGAGATAACAAATCACACGCACTACCACTGCATATCTAGCATGCTAGAAAATCTCTCCTACTAATGTGGCAAGAACCATTGAAGCGGGGAAGCATTTGTAGGAATTCCCTCTTAATGAGGAAGGAGCATACTTATAGTGGTAGTGATGTTTGTTTGTTGATTGTTCATTTTGTTTATGCAGATTTGGTTGAGGCATTAGTTTTCTACTTCAAACAATTTTTCTATGAGAATTCTTTGCATGTTGTTTCTTTTGACCTATCATAAGGTGTGAACCTATTGTCTAACTTGTTTTTGGTCAATTATTTCATGAGCCAGTTGAGTTGCCCTTATCTTACCTAGGACAACCTATATCCAATCTTCCCTAAGTCCATGACACATGGGCATAAGATGTCGAGTGAGATAGAGAAGTGGAAGGTTAGGAGAGTGACTTCAATGATCTTAGTTTGACTTTCCTCGATTGCCTTTATTTTTTTATTTGAATTATTTATTTTCTAATCTTGGTTGGTTACCAAATGCTTCTTTGATTTCTATGTCCAAGAGGCCTTGACCCTTGCTTCTGAAAGGACTTACTTTTGTGTTTTTGATGTTCTGATTTTCAATTTTGAATGTATGCAAAACTATCTAAATGCAAGAAAATAAACAATTAAACTATCTTTCATTTTGTTTTATTTCAAAATAAATAATTTTGATGAGCTAATTAACTAATGAAAAAAATTACTTCTTTTTGTGCTTTTGGATGAATATGCAACTGAATGAATTTAATTTGTAAATGCAAGATCTATGGTTTTTGTTTCATGATTTTCTCATTTATTGATTGAAGAGTCTTGTTATTTTTTATTTCTTCTTAGTCATTTATTTGATGAGATGGATCTCATTTTCCTTTTGAAGATGTGAATCTTACTTGTGTATGACTTGCTTTGAAGAATTCTTTTAAAATAAATAACTTGCAAATAACTCTAATCTAATCTAAGAAGTAATTAAATCTACTTTAAATTCTAAATTTAAACCAAGAAACAGCAATAGAGTTTTATAGTCCTTGGACAAAGTGTGATTTAATTGCTACCTCTAAGCTACTTGAAAGAAATGAAAAGAAGATGAACTTTTAGATTTTATTTTTCTAAGTGTGGTTGTGTGCAATATTTGTAAACTAGATACAAAGCATGGTTATTTCTAAATAGCTAAGTGAAAACTAAATGAAAATTAGATGCAAATAAAGGTACCTAAGGTCATCTTCAACCAACCAAACCTCAATTAGCAAGGTCACTAAGGAATTGGGATGGGTAGCGTGATCAAATGCTAAATGAAACTACATAATCAAGACTTGGAAACATAAAATCACTATACTAGGATGCAAAAACATAAAAAAAGGGTCAAGATACACCTAGATGGAGGAGTGACAGTTCTAGAACTTGCTAGAAACTAGATTCTACACATGTTGATCAAATTTGGAGGCAAATGGAGGTAAGAACTAGGTTTCTAGCTATCCAAATAGCTTCTAGGAAGGCTAGGTCTAGAGGGTGCCCTTGTTTAGGTAGTTGGTAAGGACCTAAAACTTTATGTGAAACTTGGTGACTGTCTACCTTAGGTCCTTAGAGATGTACAAGTGTCTATGACACACAAAATACGACTAATCAGTAGTAAATCTAAAGTACGTTAATGCATGCAAATAAAAAATGAGAGTGAGATGGAAAGATGGAGTGAATTCACTTGAGATAGGGAGTGATGGAGACCTAGGACTAGAATGGGTGTTTGTAGACACCATGAGAAGGTCAATCAAGATTTTTTAGCTTTTAACCTATAGATTAGATCTAAAAACCTTCAACAAACATAAAGTACTATATTTCAATGAAACATGAACTTAAACTACAAAAACAAATTGCTTTCACCTACTAAATGACTTTTTTTATGTGTATGGCCTTTGATAGGTGTCAAGAACCTTTGATGTTGATTTCGAGTGAAATTGAGTTGTTCTAGGGCCTAAAATAGAGAAGTGGTAGCTTACTGTGTAGCTAAGATCATATGGGGTGGTCAACAAATCAACCAAGTCCTTGTCAAAGAGGAGCTTGAAAATTTCTATGCACCTATATCGACAAATTTGAATGGTACTTTCCTCTTACAACTTTTTTAAATGTCTACATAGTCTTCAAAAATGGGCTTGCAAGCACAAAACTTCTGATGGGGACCTTGCAAAAATAAATGTTAGAGGAGTTTACCACAATCGACACCATTGTGGGTGTTCAAACATGTATCCACATGAAACATCTAATGTAAAAGAGTGTAATGTGATGAACTATGAGATAAAAACTAATCTAAATCACTCCATAGCCATTAAACCTTCATGAGAGAAGTGTAATTTATGCCTTCAAGGCGTGTGAGCTAGATCACCAAATCATCATCGGATTGCCATGTTGGCTCGAACGTTTTTAAGCGCTTACAAGTTCCTTCATCATTGACTCTTAGTCACATCTTGTCGTCTGGTGGATGTTGCACAACAAGTCTCCTAGTAATTATGTTACTTCATGACTGACCTTGGTGTGTGGCTTCTTCAATACTAAAGAAAGGGAATGATAAGTCTATAATGTATTGAAAAAAAGTTTCATAATTTGTAATGTGTTGAAAATAATTAGTAAACTATTAATATTAGAAGAAATGTACATGTATATACTTCAATCTCGTATCACAGGGATCTATGCAAGGCCATAATAGATTACATTTGGTAACAAAGCCACACTCCTCTTTTCACATACTACTTCCACTAATATCAATATCGAAATCAACCATGTCTTTGCTACTAGCTAACAATTATTTGAGACTTATGTTCGGCCTTGACCATTGTGGAGGCTTCACTGCTAATTCGTGATTTAGTTGATTGTACTCTTAATTTATAAGAGACTGCCACCTCATAACTCTACGCAAAAGCAAAAGCACTTGTTTTATCCAATCCACAAACCGTTACTATCTAAAGTAAAAAATCTAGCTAATTTGATTGAAACGGATGGAAAACATGAAATGGGTCTTATCAACCTAGCTAGTGGTTCATGTGGCACAAGAGTTCTCCAAGTAATTATCTTTATGCGTGCTCATAAAGTGATGTCAAATACCACACCGTGACACGACCGACTTTGTTGTCTACTTTCGGAGTTGAACGATGCATGTGACGCGAACGAGACGGACCCCGATCACATTCTCTCATAATAAGTGGTGACAAATCCAATGCTTCACATGTTCTAAAGTTGAAAATGAATTTGAAAGAAGACTTTTCCCCTACCATTTATTTGAGCCGCATCAGATTTCTCGACTAAAGGCGTTCACTCCAAGAGCTTGAAGTGCATGTACACTATTTAACGATTATTTGAGCCTCTCTAGGGAATTTCTTTTAAAAAATGGAGGGTTTAAGTTTTTTAAACCTACTTATAAAAAAATTAAAGGTTAGCAATGATTTAAAATATTTAGGGTGGTTTTTATTGTTTAAATTTGAGAATCTTTACTTTATGTATAATTTTAGGATTTTAAGGTCAATATTTTAATTATGTCATGTCATTTTAGTGAAACATTTTAGGGTTTTTTTTACATTATTTCATCATTCATTTTATCATTAGAAGTTTTAAATATGTTTTTTGTTTGGCTTTATGTAACTTTACAATAATAAATAATATAGTGGTGGAAAAAGTGAGAAAATTTGTCTTCAAAAATTATAATGATTATGATAACTCTATTCAAAAGGTAGATGTTAGTTTATCTATTGATGTTGATGTTATACGATAGTAGTATGTAAGAATTATAACTTGATTGGTTACTATATTGGTTTTATCTCCTCATAGAAATCTCCTACTACCTAAGTTAAGCATGCTTTAAAGCCCCCATCACATTTAGCTTGCAAGCATTTGAATTAGTACTAAAGGTTTTCTCTTTTTCCTTCAAGGAGTTAAGCAAGTGAATGCACTCCTACTATTCTAGCATTAATGTGTATTATTTCATTTAAAGTCCTTGTCGAGGTTGAGCTCCCAAGCTTGTCCATTCACTTATGGGCTTTCCTTGAGAAAATCATCTAGCCAAACATATTTTTCTATGTCTATCCCCACAAATAGGTCAACATCAAAGTGGACCTCAATGTTGATCTAAAGGAATAACTAAAGATTTAAGTGGGCTCTCTTCAACTTACATAGAAGGTGACTTATATCAACTAACCTAATACTCATTTTGGGTTTCAGGCTCTGTGATATCCTAAATCTACTCACCACAAAAGTGATGAGGTGGACTTAGAATGTCACATGCATTACACCATTGCTAATGGCTAGATCAAACTATTCCTTCTATCATTGGAAAAGCCAATGAAGTGGTGGAAATTTCAATAGACTACCCTATTCACAAACTAGGGGTGTCTAGTGAGTGACAATGCTATCACTTAATTGTGTTAATTGCACCACTTGGCTTGTTCACTTAACAAGGAAGGAGTTTCATATGGTGGATTATGGGATTGACTTGCGAGGTTGGATGTTGAATGGGAGGATGCATTTATGTGTTGTTTAACAGTTTGTTGGAGCATGAATGTTGTGATTCTTGTGTTGATGAGATCAAGTAATTTAAAATTGATCTCCCTAAGGAAATAAATGCTAAACTAACAACTAAGAAGCAAACATAGAGTGTTACAATCCTTAGGGCAAGATTATGTGATTTAATTTCTAAAGAAATGAAGATTTGAATAAAGAAAATACTTTTTGCAATAAAAGAACTTGGAGAAGCTTTGAAGCTTCTTGTGCAAACATTGTAATTATGTCCTTGAAGTATCTAGCTTTTGTAAATTCTTCTCATTTTCCATCCTTGGGGTACTCTACTTGATGGAAAGGGAAGATCTAGATTGGGGTTTTCTAGGGAGAGAGTAAATCTTTAGAAGCTTCCTATGATCAGGTTAGAGCCTAACTACGCGGATTTAGGATTGGGATTTACAAAGAGGCATCCAATCTTCTAAAGGCGATCCAAGTTCCTAGAGGAATGGATACAAAGATTCTAGTAAAGACTTGTAGAGGCAGTCTAACAACCATTTTATCCTATTCCTAATGTAGAGAATGTGTAATGCCCACCCTAGTCTGTACCTAGTGTGCTTTCTGATTCATGTGTTATATATTGTTCTGAGTGTTTATCAGTGTATTATGTGATTATTATGCTTTGCTGCATTGCACCAAACTTGATGATGAGGTCTATGGTGCCATCGAGGGGTTCTAAGGATGTATTTTGCATGACCATCAAGGTGTTTCCAATGGGTTTTGCTTTGTTATTAGGCTTTTAACTATGCATTATGGGATGCATATGTTGTGATCATGCATGTTAGATTATTCTAGTGCTTCAACTTCACTTTTTTCACTATACTTGTTATAGTTGTGATTGTCGTATTATTCCCACTTTATGAAATGTTGTCGTTTATGCATCATGTTCCTAGATCATGCTAGTTGTAGATGATTATAGTGGATGTGATTATTCTATATCATGTATGATTATATCACATTGGAGTGGATTATGTTGCTTTAGCTATTATATGTGGAGCGGGTACACTAGATGGTTGACTTGAGTATGCAAGTAATTACAAGTGTTAACTAATGTAAGAAATGTGGAGAAGATTGACATGGGATGCTAAGCCATCTCACTCTTATCCTTGTGTTGTGGAAACTCGTAATGTGTGCTTGAAGTCAATTGCATGTGTTTCTGTTAGAACACATAGAAATAATGAGAGGGGGGTGAATCAATAGTTACCACTTTTTAAAATAGTTCTACTGCAATATTAGGATCTCTACTGCATCAACCAAATTATGAAAAATCTAAGCAATCATAAGCACAATCACATAAATTCACACAAGAGACCATAACACTAGATTTACATGGAAATCCAAGATGGGATAAACTACGGTGAGCAAGCTGCTTGGATCTACTATCCAAATCCAACCCCACAAAAGAATGAAACAGTGAATTACAATGTTTTGTAGGCTCCAACCCATAAGAATTTCAACTTGAGAAGGACTACAGTCCTTTTACAAATTTGTAGGCTTCAACCTACCAAAGACTTGAATCTCACAAATTGAGAATCAACCCAGTAGTAGGCTCCAACCTATTTGAGGCTCCAATCTCCACATAAACTGAGTTCCAACCCAACAATAGGCTTCAACCTATTTGAGGCTCCAACCTTCACACAGACTGAGCTCCAACCCAGCAACCTGGAACATAGAATCAATCTAGAAAATAATCAATACATATTGTACAAATACAGAATCATCAATCCATGCTCTTTTTACTCCTCAATCTTCACTTCTCTATTCATGCTTGATTGCATGATGTTTGCATGTATTTCATAGACACAGACAGTCGCATATATCTTCAGATATTTCACTCCTTGCTTACATCGACAAACACAGTCAGATGTTTCGATTCAATGCTCACACACATACATCGACCTGTTCAAAAGCACAAACCAATCTTTCGTATATATCCTTCTATAGAAAATAAATCTTCGTGTCAACATAACACAACCTCCAAAGTCAACCTGTGCAAATTTTAAATTCCAATGAGTTTATTTCAGAGGATCGGGCCCAAATTAAATTTCCAATGTCTGCACTTCAAATAGTCAGCCCAACCTAAAATTTTGCAAATTTAAAACAGGGCCCAAACCACAGATACTTAGGTCGACCGAAAAATAGGTTAGGACCCATCTTGAGACATTCACACACTATAGTATTGGCGCCAACAAATAATTATATGTTCTTTGTTACCAAGTCGACCAACTAGATATTTAAATCTTTAATTTAAATATTCTATCTTTATATTGTTGCCTCACAAACTTATCTTCCAGCACCTTCATCAGCAAAAACATACTTTCATGAACCATCACAAAAACCCTTTATTGGCAAACATTACTTCCTGTGAACTTGGAAACACTTCACTTTTTCCTATCGGTAACTTTTTCTTCTATTGGAAAAAACTTATTTTCACAAACTTACACTTTAGTGGCAAAAACTTGTTTCCCTAAACTCTGACTTCAATATCTCCTTTATCGACAAATCTTCAATTTCACAAACCTTCATTTCATCACCTTTTACCTCTATTAGAAAAGTCACCTGTCGGTGAACCTCTTTGTCGATGAACTGAGCCCTTCGCAAACCAAGGCTCTTCTTGAAGACTTGCTAACAAATTGACTTTTTCTTTTATTGGCAAAGATTACTTTTTACTCACAATAGCTTAATCATAATTATCGCCAAAAGTATGCTTTCACAAGGTCAACCTTAAGAGGCCTTTATTGGCAAAATAAACTTTCCACAAACCTCCTCTCAAATGGCCTTTATCAGTGAAAACACTTTTTTGTGAACTCAAGCACATCCCTTTCTCTATTGACAAATTATCATCCTTGTGAACCAAGATTATAAGCTTTGACTTCAAAACTCCTTTGTCACCTAGTCGGTGAATTGACGAAACTACAAACTCGTGAACTAGTTCGCAAAACAAAATTTTTTCCAATAAAGGTTTTTCCGATAACTTAACTTTGAACTTCAAGCTTTTCTTCTTCACGCCTAAGTCATCCCACAATAATGGGTTACACTTTTTGGCCAAACTTGACATTGAAATCAACATTTTGAACTAAATCTTCACTTTTTGACACCTATAACCGCTAAACCTTTAAGAATTTGAAGATGATGCGAACTAGTGATTTGTGAGATTTTGTTTGTAGATTCTAAATATATATTTTAAAAAAATTTGGAGTTAAATTGTAAAATTTTTTGTGTCTCCTTTGATAACTAGTTTTTAATAGTAAACAACATTTTTTAAAATGATGTGTATTATGTCACACATAACTTTTTTTCTACAAAGGATAAAATTTTGATTCTTTTAAATTTAGATTGGTAGCACTGATATTTAGAGGATGCATTTGGTTTCATTACATTTTGTTGAATATTTTTTTTAATTAAGTTTTGAAGTCAAACTAGTTATAATTTAGACATAGGCATATTCTGTCCAACATAACTTTTTTATATGTATCAGAATTCAATTTATTTTTTGTTGGAATAAGGACATCAATACATAGAGGACATGTATTTTTTAGAATTTTTTTTCTCTATTTTCCTATTTTTTCATATGTGTAAAACAAAGACCTTGATGTTCATTGAAAAACCTATATTCACAAGAAATAAAAAATAAAAATAATAATCAAATTAAATATATTTAAAATTATACTTTTTGGGAAGCTTATAATAAGGACTGCACACTTATAAAACATAAATTTTAAATGAATTCATTTGATCCTCCAAAAGGTAAATCAAAAGTGATTTTTATCAACATTTCGATATGTGTAGAGGAGACTGCATTATAGGTATGGTTTAAAACTAGAGGGGTTCTATCCAAGGGGGGTTTGAATCTAAGGGGGTTTGATCAAACCCTCTTCAATTAAAATCCTTTGAATGGAACCTTTCAAGGCTTAAATCATTATATTTTCTAAAAATATGTTATTTTAGCCAAAATCAGGATGTCCCAGAAAGTGTAATTATTATGGCAGCACTCACCTTTATCAACGAATCAAAAAATTGATGAACTTACAAACTAGTGAACTGAACTCCTTTCCGATACTTCAAGTTTTCTTTCTTCATCACCCAACTTTCTACTTTGTTGGCAAACTTACAAGTTCAGGAACCAAGCTTTTTGCTGACTAAAGGAAAAACTCATGCCTTAGAAAAATTTTCTTCCTTTCTGCCTTAGAAACTTTTCTTCATTTCACTTCTTCTCTACCTTAGACACAATTCTTCCTTCCTTTGACATCAAATACAACACTTCCAACAATCTCTTTTGACATCAATGATAACACTTTCAACAATCTCCCCCTTTGTCATTGATGGCAACACAAACACAGATTTCTTCTTTAGCAAAGCTCCCCCTTACTCTATCCATGAAATGCAATCACAACTTCTGAACTCTCTCCCCCTTTGACATCAGTGGCAAAGGGATCCACCTCATTCCTCACTGCAAAATTGAAACTACCAAAACCAGCTCCCCCTGACCAAACCATAGAAAACTTTACTCAAATATACAGTCTTCTTTATACCTGCTCCCCCTAAGAGGTAGTCACTATCCAAACAGGGATAAAGGATATACCTTGAGCTACTCCCCCTAGACAGGTGCTTCAACATAATCTTTTACTGATATTATGAGAGTGATATCACTCCCAACTTTTGCCTTCAATACTCAAATGTCTCTTTAGGAAGGGGTTTTGTAAAGATGTTTGCAATTTGATCCTTTGTAGCCACATATTCCAACTTCACCCCCTGATCTACAACCTTTTCTCTTAAGAAGTGATACCTAATTGATATATGCTTGGTTATAGAATGCATCACTATATTCTTCAATATATTGATGGCACTTGTATTATCACACAAAATTGAAATGGGCTCATCATATACAACTCCTATATCCTTCATTGTTTGCTTAATCCACAAAACTTGAGTAGAATAGGATGTTTTGGCTATGTATTATGCTTCTTCTATTGATAATTAAACTAAATCTTGCTTCTTTCTTAGCCACGAAACTAGTCTACCACCTAGAAAGAAGGCTCCACTACTAGTGTTCCCCATGTCGACAGTGCTGCTAGCCCAATCTGCATTTGTATATGCTTTCAAAGAGAAATCCTTTCCCTTCTCATACCACAAACTATAATCCAAAGTGTTCTTCACATATCTGAAAAATAACCACTTTCACATGTGTTTCTTTTGGATCAACCTAAAACCTAACCACCATACAAACTGATTGCATGATATCTGGCCTTGACACAGTCAAATATAATAGACTTCCAATCATGGATTTGTAAAGAGTCTGATCAGCTTAAGGTGACTCATCGTCCTTGCTAATATGGCAGCCTGTTAGGTACATAGGTGTGCTCATTGGTTTACAATCATCCATACTAATCTTTTTCAACATCTCCTTGACATACTTGGTTTGTGAAGTAAATATCCCCTTGTCTAATTGAGAAATATGTAATCCAAGGAAAAAGATAGCTCACCAAACATAGACATTTCAAACTCCTTTTGCATTTCCATGGTGAACCCTTGACAAATATTTTCATCACTACCTTCAAAAATTATATCATCCACATACACCACTATTATCAATTGATCATCGCACACAATCTTAATATAAAGATTGCTATCAATTATCCCTTTCTTGAATCCTTACTAGTGAAGGTACTTGTCCAACCTTGTGTACCAAGCCCTAGGCACTTGTTTGAGGCCATATAGAGCCTTTCTAAGTCTGTAAACTAAGTTTTGATTTTCTGAGAACTAAAATCCTTTAGGCTGTTCTATATAAACTTCTTCCTCAAGGTCACCATTCAAGAAGGCAGATTTAGCATCCATTTGATATATCTTGAAGTCTTTATGGAATACAAACATAAGGAACATTCTGATTGCTTCCATCATAGCAACAAGAGCAAAATTTTCTTTAAAATCTATGCCTTCTAATTGTGCATACCCTTTGCAAACCAACCTTGCCTTATTTCTTACTACTTGACCATCTTCATTTAACTTGTTCCAAAAAACCCACTTGGTACTAATAACATTCCTATCTTTTGGCCTACGAACAAGTTCCCACGTCTTGTTCTTTTCACTATGATTTAGCTCCTCTTGCATTGCTTCAATCCAACTCTCATCCTTGTTGGCTTCAAAAAAATTCTTTGGTTCTATCTTGGACAGCAAAGAGAAGTTTACTTGTTCCTTGAGTTTTCTCCTAGTCATAACTCATTCATTCTTGTCTTCAATGATCTAATTTTAGAATGATTCTTTTGAATAAAGTTTGCAGGTGGCTTGGTAGTCTCTATGGGTGTTTCTTCTTCTGAAACTCCATCTTCTTCTTCTATGTAGGTTGAATCATCTAAACATCAGTCTTCTTGATCATGTGAAGATGGATGTAATACTTCATCAACCCTAACATTTGCACTCTTGACTATCTTCTTCAATCTCTTATTGTAGCATTTATAAGCCTTGTTTCTTATTAAGTAACCAGGAAAAATTCCTTCATCTAATCTTGAGTCAAACTTACCCAAATTATCTTTATCTCTTCTAATATAGCATTCGCTTCCAAAGATTCTGAAATACTTGACTAATGCAGGTCATCCTTTCCACAATTCATATGGTGTCTTAGTGTTGTTCACTCTTAGTTGTCCCCTATTAAGAATATAGATAGTAGTATGGACTGCTTCTTTCCAATATACATTAGGCAACTTGGCTTCATTCAACATTGTTCTTTCCATCTCTTGGACTATTCTATTCTTCCTTTCAACTATTCCATTTTGCTAAGGAGTTCTTGCAACAGAGTATTGTATTTTTATTCCATGTTCTTCACAAAATTCCTCAAATTCATTTGATGTGAACTTACCTCCTCTATCTAATCTTAGGCACTTGATTCTAGCATTCATTTCATTCTCAACCATAGATTTGAAAATTTTGAATCTACTAAAAAATTCTAATTTTTCTTTCAAAAAAGTAACCCATGTCATTCTAGAGTAATCATCAATGAGCAACATGAAATACCTTTCACCTTGAAGACTTCTTGTGTTGGTAGGACTGCATAAATCTATATGAATCAATTCCAAAGACTTAGTAGAAGAGTATTCCTTGGTCTTGAACTTTGTCCTTGTTTGTTTCCCAATTTGACATTCCTTACAAAAGGTGCTAGTGTAGGAGTACACTCAACACTGAGAGGGGGGGGGTGAATCAGTGTTGATAAAACTTTTATCACCTTTCAAAATTTTAATGAACTTTGATTTCACAATCACCAAATTTTCAAACAGATATGAAAATATGCAGAACATCAACACAAAAGATTTTAACACAAAATATTACCGAGTGGAAAACCCTCTAGGGGTAGAAAAACCACTCAAACTGCCTCACTGGCTTAAATGAAAAACTTTAGGTTTACAATTGTCTCACTGCCATATACAATTTTGCCTCACTGGCATATTGATTTTCATCTCAAGTCTCACTGACTATGATCATCTGAGGAACAATGAACAAAATAAAATCAGGGGGTTTCCCTGTTTCAATCTGATTCAATACCTTATCTCTTTTGTTCAACTTCTTTCAACAAATATACATTTTTTTTGCAATTTAATGGACTAAATTGACATCATCAACACTTTGTTTGCAATATTCATCATCTCCATAACATTTGATTAATCTGGTCTTCAAAGTCTTATCATTCCTCTGTAATTCAACAAAAACTTCATTTCAAATTTACAAATAGATATTCCTTCTCCTCAACTTTAACATCCTTCTTGTCTGCAAACTAATATGATATCTTCTCTGCAAAAACCTGACATGATCCTTCTCAGAACACAAAAATCAAATCCCAATATCAATCTATCCAAACAAAAGTCTCACACATTACTTAAAAAAATCACCCTCAAAAGCATTACATATATATTTCCATCCATATCAAATATTTCCATTTTAACAAAAACTAGTCGGTTCACATGCCAAGTCCAATTAAATCATCTTAAGAAACTTTCCATCTTCACACCTTTTGATCTTCGCTATCACAAAAAATAGAAACAAACATGATTTTTCTGACTTTTTGAATGCACAGTGAACGTCAAATTTGATGACATGCCGACTGTTGCTCTTTTGCCTTTTTTTAAAACTTATCCATTCGATTGAATGAGCCTGCCATTAGTCTTGTAAACTACAACCATCAATAGGCTTTTTCCCGCCTAACATTTGGATCCTCCACCAATTAACTAGACACCTAATGAAGGGGCCGGTCAATAACAACATTACCACACCCTTAACATTGTCACTTAAGTGACTCTTACCATTCTGACCAGTCAACTAATAGTTAAAACAAAAGTGAAATGACAGGTAGGAGAGGATTTAGGAAGGGTGACATAAGTTTTGTTTAGGGTCTTTAACAAAGATTTTGATGTTTAGGTAAATGACCCTTCATAGCATCTAACATACTAATCTTAGAAACCATTAGATAATGATAAGCCACCATTTATAACTGGAGTGACATACTAATTTACTACATGTCTCAGAACTCCTTAAGACAATAATAAGGTAAGAACACAACATAGGACATAGTGACAATTAGGATTTAACCCTTGAATAACTTTAACAACCATGAATACAATACCATGTACAGGAGAACTACATGAGACACCATAAACTATGACAGAGATAAGACAGCTATGGAAGACATGAAAAACTTTATCCTTCAACAATGACAAATAACATTTGACTGTTTAGGCATTCTGTCATTTTGACATATGAGAACACAAAACACACAACATATGAATGTGGCAGACCAATATATGAGATGCAACAAATGACTATGACAAATGAAATTGATAAGCAAACCTGAAGATCAAATGTCACACCTTGATACAATGAAGACTATGCCATTGATATACCATTGAAGACTATGCCACTGTAATTTACTGAGATGACCAAGCCACTACAACTTCACAAAACTATGTCACTAAAAGATCTGAGAGATCACCACCATGTTAACCCATGTCACTGAGAGATCTGAGAGATCACCATCATGATCATCAACATTTTGACATCAATGTAAAGACAACAACACCCAAGATAGAAGCACTACAGCTAGTAGGCTTAGCAATCTTTGGCATGCCTCTAATTGAAAGTTTAGAGATGACCTTCACAAGATTGTCAAAGTTGATGTGCTCCATCCTCTTATGCCACAACCAAATCTCATCAATCTACCCTAGAAGGCATCTCATTCCTTTGACTTCACAAAGATTGTACAAGTTATTTTCTTTTTTTCTTGCTTCTGCCACAAGTTTCCCAGTGCTTGCTCTTCTGATTTCACAACCTTATGCATGGAAAATGAGATTATAACCTTTGGCTACACTTCTAACTTACACTAAGAAGATTGTGCTTGAGACCTTCTACATATAGAACATGTTCTGGCCTATTCTTTCCATCAAGACTTACTGTACCTTTACCACATATCTTTGCAGTGGTGTTGTCTCCAAACTTGACTAATCTAGCATTTCATTTTTCAAGAAAAATAAACTTACTCTTATCTCTAGTCATGTGACTTGAGCAACCATTGTCAATCATCCAAGGATTTTCTTTCCCTTGTGCATGAAACACAGCTTGGACAATCATTTAGTTTTCACCTTCATGATTATTCTTCTTGATTTTCCATTCCATTTTCTGACCTGTCTAGTGATTTTTAGAAATGTCTATCCTTTTGTCTTGATTATTAAAATTAGTCCTTTGAGATTTTGACTTTGCCAAGCCACTTCTGCAAAACCTAGCCATGTGCCCAAAATTGTTGCAAATATGACATATTATATTGAAATCAAACAAAGGGGTAAAAGAGTTTCTACTTACAAAATTACTTCTCATTCTTGATATGCACTCAATGGCTCTATGACCATACTGATTGCAATTGAAATAATAACTAGAGAAAGCATAATTGAACATGTTCATGAATGTTTATCTTGCATGTGTTGATCTTTTGAATTTTCTTCTTTGAGCGATGGTAGGAATGAAATTAATTTCTTCAATCTTAGTAATCTCCTTTCTCATTGGAATATCTACATTCTGCATTGTTTCTTCTAATTCAGTCTTCTTTGCGGAACCAGGAGGCTATAAGACTTCTTCATCATAGACCAAACTTGATTTTATGAAAAGATGTCTCTGAATATTTATTATATCATCCAGAATTTTAGATCTCTTTCCAAACTTTATATTCTTATTCAGTTGAGCATGGACTTTTTCAACTTCCTTTCTTAATGAAACAATTTCTTCTTCAATTTTTAAATATTCATCTAATTTGGCTTTGAAGGTAGTATTTACCATGTCTGCAATTCTTTTTCCCTCTTCTATCTAATTTTTCAAGATATCAATTGAAGAGATCAAGTGCAAAGATCAATTCACCTTCAAGATCAACTTCACATTCTTCTTCATCAATGAATTTTATATCTTCTTCATTAATAATAGCACTGCCAGAGTTATCCAATATTTCCATAGCCATGAATAGGGCTTCCTCTCCTTCATCTTCTGATGGGAATTTGTCTCTTCTTCTATTGAACTACAGTCTTCCTTAGAGTAAAACCTTAAATCTTGTTGAAGTTAGATCTATTGAAACTCTTATCACTGTCCTTACCCTTTCTAAGAGGATATTTAGATGCATAATGCCCAATTTTTCCACAATTGAAACATTTGAAAGGCAGCTTATCTTTGTACTTACCTGATCCTTTCTTTAACTTGTACAAAGTTTGCCTCTTCTTCCTCAGATCCACTAGATGCTTCATCCCCTTTTGTTCTTTGAATGTAGCTTCCTTTTTAGATGTGTCTTTGCTTATGTTGCTCATCTCATAGGTAGTGAATGAACCAAATAATTTATCTATTGTAAATGTATTCAAATCTTTTGCTTCTTCAATGGTACAAAATTTTGGATCATACCTTTGAGGGAGTGATCTCAATACTTTCTTAACAACCACTGGATCTTGTACCTCTTCACCAAGAGCTTTCATCCCATTCACCACTTCATCTATTTGGACTAGATAGTTAGCTATGTTCTCTTCTTCTTTCATCTTTAGATTTTCAAATTTACCCTTGAAGGTCTACAATTTTGCTTGCTTTACATTGACATCTCCTTCATAGAGATTTTTGAGTTTATCCCATATTTGCTTAGCCCCCTTGCACTGCATTAATTTGAGAAATTCTGAGTTGGTTAAACCACTCAAGATAGCATTCTTAGCTTTAGCATTGTTTTCACAAGCCTTCTTCTGAGTTGGATATGTGAGAGGATATGTAGGAGTACTATAAGCATTAATCATAGATCTCCAAAAATCATACCCTAGAGAGGTAAGATAGGCTTTCATCCTTATAATCTAGAAGGCATAGTAAGTTCCATCAAATAGAGGTGCTATGTTAGAAGCGGATCCTTCTTAAGCCATGTGTTCTTATCCAGGATCTACCTTCATCTATTATGTTGCACCAAGGAACTTAGCTCTAATACCAATTATTAGAACACACAGAAATACTAAGAGGGGGGTGAATCAATATTTACCACTTTTTAAAACAATTCTACTACAATATCAAGATCTCTACTGCATCAACTAGATTATGAAAAATCTAAGGAAGCATAACAATAATCACATATTCACACAAGAGACCATAACACCAGATTTATGTGGAAACCCAAGATGGGAAAAACCACAGTGACCAAGCTGCTTGGATCTACTATCCAAATCCAGTCCTACAAAAGAATGAAATAGTGAATTACAATGTTTTGTAGGCTCCAACCCACAAGAATTTCAACCTGAGAAGAACTACAATCCTTTTACAAATCTATAGGCTCTAACCTACCAGATACTTCAATCTCATAAATTGAGCATCAACCCAACAATAGGTTCCAAACTATTTGGGGCTCCAACCTCCACATAAATTTAGCTCTAACCCAGCAAGAGGCTTCAACCTATTTGAGGCTCCAACCTCCACATAGACTGAGCTCCAACCCAACAACCTGGAACACATAATCAATCTAGCAAATAATCAAATACATACTATGCAAAAATAGAATCATCAATCCATGCCCTTTTTACTCCTCAATATTCACTTCTCTGTTCATGTCTGATTGCTTGATGTTTGCATGTATGTCAACATATCAACAATGTATCATACCCTTTCAACAAACACAACAAGCTCCACCTAAGGGGATAATGTTTGAAGGAACAAGACCCTCTACACATAACTCCCTCTTAGGAACATACCTTGAGTATTTAAAGGAGCCTCTTGACTACAACATTCGAAAGGTCATACTACCACATTCTCTCCCAAAGCTTCCAAAATTTAAAGGAGAGGGTAATCCCAACTCTCATATCAAGGCTTACATCATAGTGGTATGAGAAATCCTTCCTTGAGATGGGGTGGTAACAAATATTTTTCCAAAGACTTTGGAGGGTATTAGTCTGAATTGGTACTATTAGCTTCTAGAATCATCGATTAACTCTTTTAGGCAACTCATCGATCAACTTGTGGTTTCCTTTTACATAAATAAATGGGTCAAGATAGGAATACAAGAATTTTTAACAGTCAAACAAGAAGCCAACAAGTCAGTTGCACATTTTGTCACATGATGGAGGAAAGTTATCTATTCTTCAACTAGCGCACCAAAAATGGATCATAAGGAACTTTGTGATCTCTTCTTACATGCTCTCAACAATGACATATGAGAAGGAGTTCAAAACCACCCTTACAAATCATATGAAGAAGCACTCAAAAGTGCCCTTAGAATTGTCCAAGTTGCTATTGATAGTGGAAGAAGGGAGTATGTTGCCAATGGAAGGTTGATAAACCACAATAGTAAAAACAAATCCTCGATGAACAATCATAACATAGATGGGTCAAAAAACACTTCATCATTGGGGAACAACAATGGTGACTACAATAGTCATACGAATTTGGGAAAGGAAAATGCCAAAAACTATCCGCCAAAAATCAACCAATAGTTATAATACAATTATCATAAACCTCATGATCACAATCATGATAAATATTGCTCATTTCACAAGAGAAGGGGGCATGAGATCAAGTCATGTCTAGGGTACCATCGCTTCATATCAAACCTCCCAAAACATCAATGACAAGTATTCATGGACACATTCTCACAAGATGAAGAACTTAGTCCCAAAAGCCATAAAAATGCCTCTGATCAAAACCCCTTAAGCCTTGTGGAATTAGATAAAGATCAAGAAATTTATGTCACCTAAGGACCAGAATGACCAGATGACACCTACAACAATTCAAAATTTTCTCACATGTTAAAACTTCTCAAAACTTCTCCTATGCACAAGAACGCTCTCCTCAAAGCCTTAGATCTAGAACATCTAGTTCAAAACACTCCAAGTGAAAAGTGTTTTTCTTCGACATTTGATTTTAAAAAGTTACCCCTCAGACAATGACATAGCTAAAAATGGTGATCTCCCCCTCCATTTGATAGTCCAAGTTCAACACTATGTTGCAAGTATGAGGTGAGCCAGTGTTGTCATTGATGTCAACATACTCATATTTCATTGACAAGAAGGATTTGATGAGCTGTGTGCTGAGGATATTGAGAAAATTAGCCTCAGTCAGGAACAGTGAAGAATAGTGATGAGAAGAAGGCAAATGTATTGTATAGGTTGAGAACCGGAGGATGCGGATTAAAGGGTTTGTAGATATGAGTCTTCAGATGCTTCAGTTAAGATTTCAGAGGTCCGCATGAAGATCTAAAGGAGCTGTGGCTGTCGGTGTAGAACCGGTTCCGGCAAGTATTCAGAGGTGACAGAGGATCACAAAAAGGTCCGGTGAGGTCCGGAACTGTATAATCCTAATCTGCGGATTGGAAGGAGTCTTTGGGATGTCCTTGTGATGTGCCATCTCAAGTTGTGTATGATTTGGAGGTCTGAAAGTACCTCTTGCATTATGACAGTGGCGACAGACAGTGTTCTTGAAGTTTCAGATAAGGAAGAGAAGAGATTTCAGTAAGTAAAGAAAGTGCGGATGTACCTGGTCATTCAGGCAGGCTTGTGAAGGTTCTTGGATCATGTTGAGGTTGTGTTGTTGGTCCGCATTGATAGTAGAGCCCAGAATTGAAGTTATTCTTCCGGATGAAGTTCTTGCTCTGTTTAGCCGACCGGATGAGTTGTTCATCCTGCGAATGTTCTTGTGGTGGCCGACCGGATGTATTATTCATCTTGCGGATACTCTTATGGTTGTTTGCCGACTTTGATGTTTGTTCCTAAGTCGATGTCTTGTATAAATAACGGTTTGTGAGTTCATTTCGAAGTGTGGATGAGTGTGGCATAGCGAAGAGAAGTGTGAAAGGCAGAGCAGAGGTTTTTGGGCTTAAATGGAACTGATCCGGACATGGTAGAGATGTCATTCTCTAGTTCAAGACTGTGATTCTTATCACTTTGTAGATAGTGTGTCTCCTTGTAGGCAGTGGGCCTCTTTGTGAGCAGTGTGCTCGGGCAGTGAGCCCTAATTGGCAAGTGCCATTCTTTTTCTTATTCTTCTAATAGAGAATAATCCTTGGGTTAATCACCCCGTGGTTTTTCCCTTAACTGGGTTTTCCACGTCAAAATCTTGGTGTTCAATGTGTTGATGTTTATCTGCTCTTGTGTTTATGTATTATGCTTTCATGGATGATTAATTGATATGCTGTTAACTAACAACGAAGAATCAAGTGTTTGAAAGAACAAGAAGTTTTATACAACTGATTCACCCCCCCCTCTCAGTTGTATGCCTTAAATCCAACAATTGGTATCAGAGCCAAGTTCCTCTGAAAGGAGCTTAATCGCTTGAGGAGATCCAGGATGTCGTCATACAAGAAGGATAGTCCGAAGTTCGATGGAACCAACTTCACTCTCTGGAAAGGTCGCATGAAGTGTCACTTGGAATGTATGGGAAAAGCATACTTGGCTATGGTCTCAAAACCATATGTACCTCCACAAGGTGGTCCGACAACTCTGAATGAAATCACAGATGCTGAAAATAATCTGCGGACCAAGGAAGCCCTACTAAGCGCATTGAATGATTCAGATCTCTCAAATGTTATTGAACTACCAACTGCATATGAGATCCTGACTAAACTGGAACTTCTATATGAAGGAGATGAGTTTGTCAAAAGTGCAAGGTTGCAAAGTTTGAAAGGGAAATTTGAAAGATTGAAGATGAGAGATGATGAAAACATCACTACCTTTATGCCAAGAGTGAATGAGCTGGTATGTGGAATTAGAAATGCTGGTGGAACTCTAGATGAAAATGAGATTGTCTGCAAAATCCTAAGATCCCTTCCTGCTGCCTACAAAATCAAGGTTGCTGCCATTGATGAATTCAGAGCCCACACAACTGTCATAAGAGAACAACTAGCTGGCAAACTAGCTGCATTTGAAATGACCGAGTTTGGAGATGATCCTCCCAAGACTGAATCTGCTTTCAAAGCCAGTGCCTATGTGAAAGGCAAACAGAGATTTGATTCGGGAGAAAACTCATCAAGGAAGATGTCATGGTATGATCAAGCAAGAAGAGACATGGAAGAAGAAGAAGCAGAAACAGCTCAACTTGAAGCCCTCATTGCAAAGAGACTGCCAAGAGGATCTGATAAGTATGAAGGAAAACTACCCTTTAAGTGTTTCAACTGCAATAAGATTGGTCATTTTTCTTCAAGATGTCCGGAAAGATCTGCAAGGTCTAATACTAACAGACAAAGGTTTCAAAAGAACTGCTATTATGTTCATGAAGAAGATGACAATGAAGGAGTAACAGATGATGAATCAGAACTAGGAAGCAAATCCAGAAATGAATGGGTGTTTATTGCCATCAAGGAAGAAGATTCAATATCCTCTGAATCTGTCAATCACAAGGTTGTGGAAAGAGCTTTGGCTGCTCAAGTGGAAGAAAAGGATGATTGGGTTATTGATAGTGGATGTTCTCACCATATGACTGGTGACAAGAATAAGTTCTTGAATTTGGAAAGGTATGAAGGAGGAATGGTAAAGTTTGGTGACAATTCTGCTGGTAGAATCAGAGGCAGGGGAACTATTTCCTTTGATGGAAAGAGCAAAACAGGTAATGTACTATATGTTGAAGGATTGAAGCACAATCTTCTCAGTGTTGGTCAGTTAGTAGACAAAGGCTATGATCTTCGGTTTAAGAATGGAAAATGCAGAATCTTTACAAGCTCCAGAACTGAAATTGCATCCGGTACTCAGTCAAAAGGTAATATCTTTCATCTGATTGGTTCAAATAAAAGTTGTTTGTTTGTTCAAATTGATCAGAGTTGGTTATGGCATAGAAGAATATGTCATGTAAATTTTGATAACATCATCAAGATAAGCAATACTCAGGCTGTAAGAGATCTTCCAAAATTGATGAAACCTACAAATAGTTTGTGCAAAGAATGTCAGCTAGGTAAACAAAGCAGAGTCTCTTTCAAAAGCAAAGATCAATCTTCTACCAGATTGTTGGAATTAGTACATACTGATCTCTGTGGTCCGACAAGAATCAAGAGTCTGCAAGGTGATAGATATTTCATGTTGTTAATTGATGATCATTCCCGGATGATGTGGGTTACCTTTCTAAAAGAAAAATCAGAAGCATTTGAGAAGATCAAAATCTTCAAAGCTATGGTAGAGAATCAAACCGGATTGAAACTAAAGTGTCTAAGGTCTGATAGAGGTGGTGAATTTACATCTGGTGAGTTAATTGACTTTTGTGAGAAGCAGGGTATAAGGAGACAGTTGTCTGCTCCTAGGACTCCATAGCAGAATGGAGTAGTTGAGAGAAAGAACCGGACCATCCAGGAAGCTGCCAGGACAATGATGTTGGAAGCAAATGTTCCTCAAATGTTTTGGAAAGAAGCTATCAGCACTGCAGTCTACACTCTCAATCGAGTTCAAATTAGAAACAACACCGGTAAGACCCCCTATGAACTCTGGTTTGGCATCACTCCTACTGTGAAATATTTCAGAGTATTTGGTAGCAAGTGTTATATTAAAAGAGATGAAGATCTAGGAAAGTTTGATGCTAGAAGTGATGAAGGAATTTTCTTGGGTTACTCCACTCAAAGCAAAGCATACCGGTGTTACAATAAGAGATTGAGGAAGATGATAGAAAGCACCAATGTGAAAGTTGATGAAGGAATTGAGAAGCCTTCAAGATTTTATGAGTTTGATGAAGATGACCAAGACAGTGTTCAAGGAACTCAATCCTCTCTGGTGAGACAGAGTCAGCCTGATCCGGTAAATCAGGAAGAAGAGATAGGTTTGAATGAGCCTGATCAAGAAGCAGCAGTGCAGGATACTCCCAAAATTCCAAGGTATGTAAGACTGAACCACTCTGAAGATCAGATCATAGGTGACAGAAGCAAAGGTGTACAAACTAGAAGGAATGTTGCTCAAAATCAGGATGAATGTTGTCTGATTTCAAAGATTGAACCTAAAACAATAAATGAAGCCTGCAATGATGAAAACTAGACCAAAGCAATGGAAGATGAATTGATGCAAATTGAGAAAAATCATACTTGGGATCTTGTTCCCAGACCTAGAGACAGGAATGTAATTGGAACCAAGTGGGTCTTCCGGAACAAACTAAATGAAGCTGGTGAAGTAATCAGAAACAAAGCTAGATTGGTCTGCAAAGGCTACTCTCAAATAGAAGGAATTGACTTTGAAGAGACTTTTGCTCCGGTGGCAAGAATTGAAGCAGTTAGATTACTTCTTGCATTTGCTGCCTTCAAAGACTTCAAGGTATATCAGATGGATGTCAAGTCTGCTTTCCTAAATGGTGATCTGGAAGAAGAAGTTTACATTGAACAACCGGATGGATTTCAATTGTCTGATAATAATGATATGGTCTGCAAGTTGAAGAAAGCATTGTATGGACTAAAGCAAGCCCCAAGAGCATGGTATGAAAGGTTGGATAAGCATCTTGTGCAGATTGGATTCAACAAAGGTACTGCTGACAGTAACTTATATTTCAAAATTGTTCATGAAAACATTTTGATTGTTGAAGTGTTTGTGGATGATATCATTTTTGGAGGAAGAGATAGTATGTGCAAAACTTTTGCAAATCAGATGAAAAGTGAGTTTGAAATGTCTATGCTTGGTGAAATGAATTTCTTCTTGGGTCTGCAAATTACTCAAACAAAGAAAGGGATCTTCATTTCTCAGACCAAATATGTGAAAGAATTGTTAAGGAAATTTGGTATGGAAGATTCAAAGCCAATGAACACTCCCATGGCAACCGGATGTAAGTTGAGCAAAGATGATGACTCCCCAAAGGCAGATCAGACAAAGTATAGATCAATGATTGGTGGATTGTTGTATCTCACTCAGACTAGACCAGATATAATGCAGGCTGTTGGTCTTGTGGCAAGATTCCAGGCTGATCCTAGAGAATCTCATGTTATGGCAATCAAAAGAATTTTTAGGTACTTGAAAGGAACAGTTGAGTATGGTCTATGGTACCCTAGAGATTCGGATTTCTCTCTTCATGCTTACACAGATGCAGATTGGGCAGGAGATGTGGATGACCGGAAGAGCACTAGTGGTGGAGCATTCTTTTTGGGGAAGAGATTGGTTTCTTGGTTAAGCAAGAAACAAGATGCAATATCTCTGTCTACAACTGAAGCAGAATACATTGCATCAGCAGGTAGTTGCACTCAAATCTTATGGATGAAGCAGATGCTAAGAGACATTAAAGTTGAATATGAGGAGCCTATCACAATTTTCTGTGATAATTCAAGTGCAATTAATATTTCTAAGAATCTGGTATTGCATTCTAAGACTAAGCACATATCTATCAAG
Source organism: Cunninghamia lanceolata (assembly GCA_027924645.1). Lineage (NCBI taxonomy): Eukaryota > Viridiplantae > Streptophyta > Pinopsida > Cupressales > Cupressaceae > Cunninghamia > Cunninghamia lanceolata. The sequence continues at coordinate 9,705,631 of BSBN01000241.1, read as the reverse complement.
TTTCACTTTTTGAGAGAACAAGTGAACAAGGAAGAAGTCAGATTGGAGTATGTTCCCTCAAAGGATCAGATTGCAGATATCTTTACTAAACCTCTTCCCAAGGACTCTTTTGAATATCTCTGGGAGAAGTTAGGGGTCATGGCCCCTCCGGTGATGAACTAGGATGCACTGATGTGCATCAGTCCGGTGGATATCACAGTCATATCTTGTGATCCGGATTGATGATGGGGAGCTGCAACTAAGGGGGAGCAGCTGGTATGATTCTGATGTATTAGAATTGCAAGTATGAGCCCTTTTCCATTGATGTCAAAGGGGGAGAGAAGACATGTGAAAAACAAGTGGTTGATGATCAAAGGGGGAGCAGTAAAGGAAGAGAAGACATGTGAAAAGTTGTTGTTGATAGGGGGAGCTGTGACAGAAAGGAGAAGTTCTTGTCTTGATGGTTTTTCACATCATATGTTGCCATCAATGACAAAGGGGGAGATTGTTGCAAGTATGAGGTGAGCCAGTGTTGTCATTGATGTCAACATACTCATATTGCATTGACAAGAAGGATTTGATGAGCTGTGTGCTGAGGATATTGAGAAAATTAGCCTCAGTCAGGAACAGTGAAGAACAGTGATGAGAAGAAGGCAAATGTATTGTATAGGTTGAGAACCGGAGGATGTGGATTAAAGGGTTTGTAGATATGAGTCTTGAGATGCTTCAGTTAAGATTTCAGAGGTCCGCATGAAGATCTGAAGGAGTTGTGGCTGTCGGTGTAGAACCGGTTCCGGCAAGTATTCAGAGGTGACAGAGGATCACAAAAAGGTCCGGTGAGGTCTGGAACTGTATAATCCTAATCTGCGGATTGGAAGGAGTCTTTGGGATGTCCTTGTGATGTGCCATCTCAAGTTGTGTATGATTTGGAGGTCCGGAAGTACCTCTTGCATTATGACAGTGGCGACAGACAGTGTTCTTGAAGTTCCGGATAAGGAAGAGAAGAGATTTCAGTAAGTAAAGAAAGTGCGGATGTACCTGGTCATTTAGGCAGGCTTGTGAAGGTTCTTGGATCATGTTGAGGTTGTGTTGTTGGTCCGCATTGATAGTAGAGCCCGGAATTGAAGTTATTCTTCCAGATGAAGTTCTTGCTCTGTTTAGCCGACCGGATGAGTTGTTCATCCTGCGAATGTTCTTGTGGTGGCCGACCGGATGTATTATTCATCTTGCGGATACCTTATGGTTGTTTGCCGACTTAGATGTTTGTTCCTAAGTCGATGTCTTGTATAAATAACGGTTTGTGAGTTCATTTTGAAGTGTGGATGAGTGTGGCATAGCGAAGAGAAGTGCGAAAGGCAGAGCAGAGGTTTTTGGGCTTAAATGGAACTGATCCGGACATGGTAGAGATGTCATTCTCCAGTTCAAGATTGTGATTCTTATCACTTTGTAGACAGTGTGTCTCCTTGTAGGCAGTGGGCCTCTTTGTGAGCAGTGTGCTCGGGCATTGAGCCCTAATTGGCAAGTGCCATTCTTTTTCTTATTCTTCTAATAGAGAATAATCCTTGGGTTAATCACCCCGTGGTTTTTCCCTTAACCGGGTTTTCCACGTCAAAATCTTGGTGTTCAATGTGTTGATGTTTATCTGCTCTTGTGTTTATGTATTATGCTTTCATGGATGATTAATTGATATGCTATTAACTAACAACGAAGAATCAAGTGTTTGAAAGAACAAGAAGTTTTATACAACTGATTCACCCCCCCCCTCTCAGTTGTATGCCTTAAATCCAACACACTATTCCATTATAAGTGTAATGATTGATGATGGGTCTGCAATCAACATAGTATCTTTCTCTCTTCTTCAAAGAATAAGTTATGATGAAACTCAAATCACAAAAGAAACTTCCATCCTTAGAATTAATGATAACCCAAACATTTAAACCATGGTAAGGTTAATCTTTAGATAAAATTGGGTCCTAAAACCCTCCCAATTGAATTTTATGTCATCAATGAAGAAACCACTTACAACATGATCCTAGGAAGGCCTTGGATCCATAGGATGAGGGTCATTCTCTCCACACTATTTTAAGAAATACACTTCTCACACATGGGACAAACTGACATCATCAAAGGAGATCATGATCCTTTTAGCCTTTATAGAGTTGAACAAGTCAAAAAGAAGGGAAAGACCATGGAAATCACTACTAACCCAAAAATCAACACTTTTGAAAAAGGAGAGACATCAAATTACAAATGTAGCCAAGACCTCTAAATGTATAGGAAAGGGGGAAATAGGAGAATTCCCCTTCGATCCCCCCTCAACAAAGTCTTATGATCCATTCAACTTAGTGGCCATTCCAATTGAACCAAACATAAACATTCATATGATTGAAAGCATGACTAAAGAAGAAGAACCAAAACCCACACAAAAAATAGGGGAGTCAACACCAACCTCATTTGCCCCTTAAAAGTTCAAAACAAGCAACAAAAATATACAAGAATAGAAAATAATAAAGCTAGAGGAAAAATCATCAAACAATGAAACATGTGAGTACACAAAACTCCTCACTGTATGCAAATATATTTATACACCAAGTCTTTGAGTGTCCTTGCAAAGAATTTCAAGAGAAGTTTAGACCAAATTGGATAGGTCCATATGTATTTAAGGAAGAAGTCATAAATGACTCTTACCTCTTGTGCATTATGGAAGGAGAAGAGTTCAACGTATCAAAACATTGTAAAATCCTATAAAATCCAAAAAAATCAAATAATTCAAAAATCCATAAAAAGCATAAAATCATGAAAGATCAAAATTTTGCATTTTTCATTCTATTCCATCATGCATTTTATGAGTGTCATGCTCTTATTCAATTTTTTTTCCTAATAAGGAGTCTAAGGTTGCTTAGGTATAGGTTGACCCTTTGAGCCTTTGAGACCCCCATAACAATTCATGTTTACTTCTTATCACTATTCCCCTATTTACATTACCCAATGATTCTAATCAAAGCATAGATCTTATTTTTACATTGATCCCAATATTAATGATTCAAGTTGCTAAGTCTAAACGAAGTCAGTATTCAAACCCATAGTGTTCAAAGGAAGCTTACAAGTAGACCTTCCCGATTCTTCCCTAGTAGAGGAAGTTTGACTAGACTATGAAAAATTTTGGTGGTGCTTAACCACTTATCTTTCCTAGCCAAAGAATGCAAGGAGGATCATAACTCTGAAGGAAGTAATCTAAAATATGAGTGAATAAAAAATGAGTGATAAAAAAAATGAGAGTGATGAGAAAAGTGAGGATAGATAGACTAAAGTTGTTGCATATCCATGTTGATTTTGCAGGACAACTGAGAGGGGGGTGAATTAGTTGTAACTTATAATTCCAAAACCGTGACACATATTTAGATCCACATTAATTCAATTATCCCTTAAACTATGAAGATGATTAAGCATGGAAACAAATAACATAAACTAAATCAAATCAAAATCATACACAAGAGAACACTAGATTTATTTGGAAAACCCAAGAAGGGAAAGACGACAGTGAAGATTAGCTCACAATATAAATTAATATCAACATTGAATCCAATAGGGCTCATTGCCAAAGGGTTCATTGCCCAAAAAGGCTCACTGCCAGAACAAAAAAGAAGATAGAGAAGAATGTTATAATGAGAAAACCATCTTAATACAAAAGAGAAGTCCACCACAACATCACCAACATCTTCATAGTCATACTCAAGAATTTTAGACACCTTTTGCTCACTGTATCCAGTAATATAACACATGAAAGCTTACACTGCACTTCACTCTCTACCACACTTTCATTCACATCTCATACTCCACACACACACTCCCCTCTACCTCAACAACTCTACACTTATTTATACCATCTTCAACCTTGAAAAGTTTCTCCAAGGTTGGAGAAACACCTTCACCATGTAAATTCAAATTAGGTCAGCACCAAAACATTCCCGTGGTGGAAAGGAATGAAGGCAGACCACAACACACCTTAGCTTGGACCTAAATTCATTCATACACACCACACCATGCTTTCACAATCATCAAAACAAATCCACAATTGGTGTAAACACCTAAGGTTGGCTGAACCTATCTTAATGCTATAAACGTTTAAGTACACATTTCCTCAAAACAAAATATGACTTGTGGACCACACACCATGCTTGAACACAATCTAGAACATCCCACAAACATCCTAAAATCTAATAAGCTTCTCTGCATCAAATTTCTCTTGAAGAAAGTACACACCCAATTTATTCAAACATCTCTATCATGCTACAACTCAAGAAATTGACTTTTTGAGCACTAGATCATGAACAACTTCAACTAAAGGTAGATATGAACCTTATAAACACACTTCTAGAACTACAAGACCATAAATCATTCTATGGAGAAATGTGGAGTAAAAATATTTCTCGTAGACACCTCTGCAATACATAGTTCACACACTAGTGAACACACCTTCCTCTACACAGTGATCCAACATGCCAAAGTCTAAATGCAACACCTCTAAATACCTCTGAACAACATATCCAAACCACATGAGAAGATCTTCAACATAGAAGAAATGTAGAGAAAAATAAAAACACCACTTTATATGCCAGAACACCTTTACAACACATTGTTTCCTCTATTATTCAAATTTTCTTAAAAGCACTTGGAAACCAAGCACCAGAAATATATCAACACCATCTTCAACACTGCCTCATTATCAGAGACAACATCAATTCAATACCAACTACTCACACTCTTGCAATATTCTCTTGCTCATACAACACTACTCACACTATTGCATTATTCTCTTGCTCATACAGTTGACATCAATGACAACACAAGCTTGTTGACATCAATGACAACACTAACTGCACATACTTACAACAATCTTCCCCTTTGTCATTGATGGAAACACATGATGTGAAAAACCATCAACACAACAGTATCCTCAATACTATGCTTCATACCAACTCTTTTCCTTTCTCTTTCTCCTCCCCTTAGCTTACTATTCTCCTTTTGTCAACTGACTCTTTCCTTATTCACATTAATCTCTCTCCCCCTTTGACATCAATGGCAAAGGGTGACACAACTCTCTCTCACTTTCCTCTTTTGACATTACTCATACTTGTACCTACTCACCACTGATTTGCAACATCTTTTCTTTTACTGCTTTGCATGCTCCCCTTGATTGCAACAACCAACAAAGCCACTACCTACTCCACCTGAAAGGTAGCCTCCAACATCAGTCCATAACAAAGAATGAATCTTGAAATACACTAGACCAATCTAGATCTCCTTATGCATCTAGTTCAAAGGAGGGACAATAACCCCCAACTTCTCTCAGAGATACTCAAAAGTATCCTTAGGAAGAGCCTTAGTGAATATATCAACCACCCGATCCTTTGTAGGCACATACTCAAGCTTCACTTCATTCTCTACAACCTTCTCTCTCAAAAAGTGATACCATATTGAGATATGTTTTGTCCTAGAGTGCATCACCGAATTCTTTGAAATGTTAATAGCACTTGTATTATCACAAAAGATAGGAATTGGTTCATCATATACAACTCTGATATCCTTCAAGGTTTGCCCCATCCACAAAACCTGTGTGCAGCAAGAAGTTGCTATAATGTATTCTACCTCTATAGTAGCTAAAGACATTGAATCTTGTTTCTTGCTTAGCCATGACACCAATATGTATCCAAGAAATAATGCACCTCCACTTGTACTTTTCCACTTATCTACACAACTAGTCCAATCTACATCTATGTAAGCACTTAGAGTAAAGTTAGTACCTTTTGAATACCACAAGCCATGATCTAGAGTCCCCTTTAAATATTTTAATATCCTCTTTAATACTGCAACATGTGATTCTCTAGGATCTTCTTGAAATCTATCCACAAGACAAATTGCATGCATAATATCTGGTCTAGTAGTAGTTAGATAGAGCAATCCTCTAATCATTGATCTATACCCGCTCTGATTAGCCTTAGGAATTTCATCATTCTTGCTGAACTTGCAACTAGTAACCTATGGGTACATACAAGTTTAGAATCTTCCATTCCAAACTTCTTCAATGTTTCCTTGACATACTTTGATTGTGAAATGAAAATATATTTAGCTATCTAATTGATTTGAAGTCTAAGGAAAAAGTTCATCTCTCCAAACATTGACATTTCAAATTCTTTCTGCATCTCCTCTACAAATTTCTTACACATAGCTTCATATCCTCTAAAAATAATGTCATCAATAAACACAACTAAAATCAGGATTTGATCATTTTCAACTTTGAAGTAAAGATTACTATATGTGGTACCTTTATTGAATCCTAGCTATAACAAATACATGTCTAACCTTACATACCAAGCTCTGGGAGCTTTCTTCAATCCATATAGTGCCTTCTTTAGTCTGCAAACCATATCCGATTTATCTGATAATTGAAATCCTTCTAGTTGTTCTATGTATACTTCTTCTTCCAATTCACCATTAAAGAAAGTAGACTTCACATCCATTTGATATACTTTGAAATCCATATGTGCCTCAAAAGCCAAAAATATCTTGATGGCTTCCATTTTGGCCATCAGATCATATGTTTCCCCAAAGTCTATTCCTTCTACTTGTTAGTATCCTTTACACACAAGCCTTGCCTTATTTCTTACCACTTCTCCATTCTCATTTAGCTTGTTCTGGAATACCCACTTGGTTCCAATCACATTTTTGTTTGCTGGTCTTGGGACAAGTTCCCAAGTCTGATTCTTTTCAATTTGCATTAGTTTTTCTTCCATAGCCTTGATCCAATACTCATCCTTGCATGCTTCAATCACTATTTTAGGTTTAACTTCAGAAAGTAAACATAGATTTACTTGTTCTTTAGCAACTTTCCTTCTTGTCAATATACCTTTGCTCTTGTCACCAATGATCAGTTCTTCAGAATGATGCTTTTGTACATACTTGGGAGTCTTAGAAATCTTTTACGGAGCTTCTCCCTCTTCGAACTATACTACTTTTTCTTTAGCCTTTTCTTCTTCATTGAAAGAAGACTCATCTGATTCATATCCAGTCACCTCTAAATTCATTTGTAGGTCTTCATCAGCCTTGACATTTGCACTATCAACAATTTTTCTTAGCCTTTTGATGTAGCACCAGTAAGCTTTGCTTTTATTAGAATATCCAAGAAAGATACCTTCATCAGATCTTGCATCAAACTTTCCTAATTTTTCTTCATCTCTTTTGACGTAGCATTTATTTCCAAACACTCTGAAGTATTTGACAGTAGGAATCCTTCCATACCATAACTCATAAGGAGTCTTTGTGTTGTTTGCTCTTGCTTGCACTCTGCTCAGTATATATAAACAACAGTATGAATTTCTTCTCTCCAGTAGACTTCTGGTAGATTTGCTTCTTTTACCATCATCCTTGTAGCTTCTTGAATAGTCTTATTCTTTCTTTTAACCACTCCATTCTATTAAGGAGTCCTAGGGGCAGATAAATGTCTCTTTCTTCCTTGATTCTCACAAAACATGTTAATCTCATTGGAGGTGAATTCTCCACCTCTGTCAGACCTTAAACATTTGATTTTCATATCCATTTCATTCTCAACCATTGCTTTGAATGCTTTAAGATTATCTAGGGCTTCTATTTTTTCTTTAAGAAAACACTAGTAGAATTTTGGCAAATAAATGACTACGTGACTAAAACTTTTAGTCATGCTACTATTTTTTTGCAACAACTATATTGACTAAATAAATGACTAATTTGATCATTGGATAAAAAGCACAACTAAATAATTAGTCACACGAATAAAAATGACTAAATAATTAGTTTCACAAATAAATATTTCATTGGTGGGAGTAGAAAATATTTCATTGGCATGAGTAGAAAATATTTCGAAGTCGAAAGGGAAATTTTTTTGAACTTTTTTTGCTCCTTTTTGATGCTTTCCCTGCTGCTATTGCTTTTTGCTCCTCCAAGCTCTTCCTCATTGGTATTAACCCTTCCCCTTTCACTGGTGTGGCTGAGTTTTGAGAAAGATTTTGCCCCTATTTGAGCGATTTGTGCTTGTTTGATCACGAATCTCTTTGCAAGGAGCCACCAAGTTGTTTGGAGCCTGACTTTTTTTTTGCAACAATTTGGCATATTGCAGGCATGCATTAATCTTGACTTTTGTAGATTGATTTAGAAGACATGATTTTTCTCATTTTAGGTCACAAGTCATCATCCTTAGGCATCACAAATTTGATTGAAGGGGCCACTTTAATTTGTTTGGAGGCCCAACTTTCATTGGGGCCACGAATCTGATTGAAGAGGCCGTCGAAGTCAAGTTGGATTTTGTAGCAATGAATAATAGACACTTCATGGATTGTGAAGGTCAAGGATGAAGCAAGATTTGGTGAACAGGGCTACAGATTAGGCTCTAAGGCATGGACGTGCAGAGAAATGAAGGGTTAGTATTTTTTTCTAAAGCCATTCTATTTTATATAGTGATTAAGGAAATACAAGGAGTTTTAAGGCATGTTTGACTATTGAGTATCGCTGTATTTTGAGCATATATAAATCATTCTAATTTATCTATGATATTTGACAGTGAATTATCAATTATCAGTTGTATTATGTAATAAATTTTGTATATTTTGTGTAAATTATGGCTATTTTCTATAGCTTAGTTAATCATGCATTCCTTGCGCATTGGGAGGAAAGCCCATCCCTATTAATTCATTTTCTATCCCTCTTTCTACATATCATTATCTCTATCTCGATTGCCATCCCTATCCTAAACCTAGTGTGTTTAGGATTCTTTCATGCTCACAACTTAACCTGCTTCACAAATTGCTATGGTATTTCAAGATAACTTCCTTTATTTTATATTTTGTACCACCATACCCAACCTAGAAAGAAAAAATTAGTGAACTGCCTTACCTAAACTATCAACTTAGGTTTCATAAAATGCTAGATTGCAATACTTGTTAATCAAAGTGTACATTCTCCCCTTAAGAAATAGATTGTTCAATGTAGGAAAGGTCATTCAACAATAGCGTGGGTCACAAAATTCCTTCTTATGCCAAATATGTAAAAAAAATATCAGTTAATTTTAGTGTAAGTAAATGGGAAAACAAAACCTTTTCCCATTGAAAATGGGATAAATGTTCTGTTGAGGACTTTTTATAGCTTCCATATGCTATTTTTATCCTACTAAACTTTTCTATTATTATTTACACAAGCTTAATTGTCAACTCTACTATAATAGCCCCTGCATAAAGGATATTTTGGATACCTAGGGTCCTTATCTCTCCCTTTGCCCTAATACTAGGGTAGAATTCACAATTAAGAAGTTCAAACACCATTGAGGTCACACTGGCTTTTATAGTTGGTTTTCTAGAGATGAACTATTTCTTTCTGTCAATCAAAACCTAGACTGGTACATCAAACAATTAATTGGATTGAACACAAAAATCAACCATTTTATGGTCATATAGAGATTCATTCATTCAAGTGAACAAAATATAAATAAAGCAAATTTTAGACCTATTTGTGAATTCTTCTATTTTTATAGGTAGTATTGAAAACCTGTGAATTTCTAAATGATCTATTGCTTAGTAGATTTGCCTATTGATGTAGCTTCATTCTTTAATGTTCTAAATAAAGTGCAACTAATTGGGTACCATATATCTTACTTAATTGGGTATTAATTAGTGTTTTATAGGTAGTACTAAAAATATGTGAATTTCTAAATGATCTATTGCTCAGTAGAGTTGCTTGTTGATGCAGTTTCATTCTTTAGTGTTCTAACTAAAGTGCAATTAATTGGGTACCATATATACTACTTAATGCACATTTTTGCACTGGGAAGAGTTTTCTTGGTACTTTATAACACTTCCATTATATTATTTTAGGAAGCTTTGAGAGCTTTCCAATTGGTAAATGCTCCATTGCTATATAGAGAGGCGCTTGTTTGTATACTTGAATGGTGCAAGTTAGCCTTGGGTCCATACCACCGTGATGATTTGAATGAGGTTGTTCTGTTTACACAAAGTGCTAATGTGGGAAGGGGGTATAAGTGCATCAATCTGGTAAATGACATTAGCCTCAATCTGGATCCCAAGGTTAAGGATGATAAACATCATGGTAATCAATAGGGAACCATTCAATCAACTAAGCTGGTATGCATTAAGGGTTGCTAATGTGACTGAAGGTAAATGTATTTATATATGTCTCCCTTCATTTTAGCTACCCTTAAAATATTGCATTCCATTATGTAGTCAGTACTTATGGAAAATCCAGTCCTATTAGTATTGAGAGTTAACACTAATAAGTATTTTATGGTGCATTAAACCATCCAATGAGAGTGAGCACTTGGTGTATTAAATCTTTTGTTTCAAGTGATTTCTAGAAGTGCATTAGGTTGTGGTGTCTACATTTCTTGTGGTATGGGAGAGAAAATTAGCATGGAATTTTATAAATGATTTCACCTGCATATTAGAGGCTAAGATGTATGCTTAGGATTCATGCAATTGTACAGTTCATCTTCAGTAGGTGTTAGTTTTAGAGTTTCTAGATATTAAGTTTACCTTTTGGTTAGGCATCGACCCATATTAGTATATTCTAAATAATGAATCAATGTTTTTGGTATGGGAATTATTATCCTTTGAGTTTACATTTTTTTTAATGGTCATATTAGATGGATTCCAATAGATAAAGAATTTAAGCAAGTAACTTGTAAAGTTTGTATCATTTTCTAACTAGCAGCCTCTCTTTTTGAGTCTTGGCCCCATCGTTATAATTTGTAACCTTCTCTTAGGTGCCCAATTCCCATGATTAATTGGTCTTCCAGTGGAAGAAATAAAGGATCTTGGTACTTACCTTCCATTCTCTATATTTGCCTACATATAGTGAGAGGAACCTCCTGCAACAATATAATGAAAAATGCATGAAATAACAGAAATAGATATGAATAGCAGAAACACAAAAGGAATTTATTGATCACAGGCCACTTCGAGGGGGCAACCTCCTTTGAGCAAGCTCAATACAATAAATTCGTGGATGCCTTCATTGGCTTCAACACATACTTATATACTAACTCTAATCTAAACAACTATCACTTCCCATGAATGTGGGCTAATACAATATACTCACGGGATGACTTACAAAGCATATGTGTCCAACAACAATATACTAATAAAGTAAAGAGAAGGGTTAAACATGGGTTCCTAACATCCCTTCCCTCTTAGAAAAGCTTTGTTCTCAAAGCTTAAGATGTGGAAATTGTTGCTAAATCTGAAGGAGTGGTTCCCAGGTAGCATCCTCTGGTTGCATTCCGTGCCACTAAATTAATACCTCTGTGATGGATTGAGAGTGAAGCTGACGAGTGCGCTTGTCAAGGATTACCTCTAGCTCCAAAATGATGGATCCTTCATTATCTAGTTTTGGTAAAATAGTTTTTTCTCTGATGTTGGTGCCAAAAAATTTCTTTAGACAAGAGACATGAAATATTGGATGAACACGGGAAGAAGGAGGAAGCTCCAATTTATAAGCAACTAACCCAATCTTCTGAAGAACCTTATATGACCCATAGAACTTTGGAGCTAGCTTATGATGCCCTTTGAGTTTCAGGGATGATTGCTTGTATGGATATAGACGAAGAAAAACCATATCACCTACTTGAAAAGTACGCTCAGAACGGTGTTGATCGACTTGTTTCATTCAATTTCTAGCCATGTGAAGATTATCCTGCAAAATGCGAAGAATCTGATCTCGGGTTTAGAGAACCATGTCGACTACTTGAACTAGTGAACTACTGGGGCTGTATGGAAGGAGCACTAGCAGTGCCTGACCATAGACTGCTTCATATGGAGTTATTTTAGATGTAGTGTGGTAGGAGGTATTGTACCACCATTTAGCGAGCGGAAGCCACTTTGCCCACTGATGCTGTTGTTCTGAAGTGAAGCAATGAAGATAAGTTTCCAAACATTTGTTGATAATTTTAGTCTGACCATTTGTTTGTGGGTGATACCCTAAACTCATCTTTAGTTTGGTGCTAGTGTGTTGAAATAGTTCTGTCCAAAAATGACTGGTGAAAGTTGCATCATGATATGAGACAATGGAAGAAGGGATGCCATGAAGACGAAAGATTTGGTCCATGAAAATTTGTGCAACTGAGGAGGCAGTATAGGGATGGCTGAGGGCACACAAATGACTATATTTGGAGAGGCGATCAACCACAACCAAGATCATTGTCTTTCCTCTAGATTTTGGGAGCCCCTCAATGAAATCCATAGAAATATCTATCCAAATCCATGTAGGGATGGGCAAGGGTTCGAGCAATCCAAGAAGGAGTGTCATTTCACCCTTGTTGCATTGGCAGGTATCACATTTAGCCACCATCTATTGAATTGCCCTTTTCATTCACTTCCAAAAGAAGTTACACTGTGCCCACTCATAAGTTTTGAGGAACCTAGAGTGCCCTACCGATGGAGAAGCATGGAGTTCATAGAAGACAGCTTGGTGATCTGTGCTTTGGGGAAGCATTAGATGACCCTTGTATCTCAGAGAAGCACCATCCCAAGAATAATATGGTGCAGCAGAAGGGTTATTGGCCAACTACTAGATGATTTGAGATAATGAATTCATTGACATAGCCTTGTTGGACAAATTCCAAACAATTTGGAACATGCATAGAAATAGCTGAAAGAGAAGCTTGGTCATCAAATGTGCGAGAAAGAGCATCCACCACAATATTGTCCTTACCCTTCTTGTAAGTGATCTCATAGTCATAACCCATGAATTTACTAACCCATTTCTGTTGTGCTGGGGAGGAGACCCATTGTTCCAGGAAATATTTCAGACTCTGGTGATCAGTCTTGATGCACAAATGATTCCCTAGTAGGTATGGCCACCACTTCTGTACTGCATGCAAAATAGCCATCATTTCCTTCTCATATGTAGAGAGTACTAAATGCTTACCAGAAGTGCTTTGCTGGTGAATGCAATGGGATGTTCATCTTAAAGGAGAACAACACTGAGTCCATTGCCGCAAGCATCACTCTCAATAGTGAAGGTCTTGGAAAAATATGGCATAGCTAGAATAGGTGTAGTGCACATATCTTGTTTCAATTTTTCAAATGTATACTCAGCAGCATGTGTCCATGCAAAAGCATCCTTTTTCAACATAGCTGTTAATGGAGCTACAATTTTCCCGTAATTCTTGACAAAATTGTGATAGTAGCCAATCAGTCCCAAAAAACCATGGAGGCTTTTGAGTGTCTAAGGATGCGGCCAATTTTTCATGGCATCTATTTTGGCAGGATCCACTCGAACCCCTTGGGCTGAAACAATATGCCCGAGATACTCCACTTCCTCCTGCCCAAAAACATATTTAGATTGTTTTGCACAGAGATAATGATCAAAGAGAAGTTGTAGTACAAGATCCAGATGTTGGAGATGCTTAGCCCATGTTTTACTATAGATGAGGATATCATCAAAGAATACCATAATGAATTTCCGCAAGTAGGGCTGAAATATTATATTCATCAATGCCTGAAATGTGGAAGGAGTATTAGTGAGGCCAAAGGGCATGACCAAAAACTCATAGTGGCCATCATGCGTGCGGAAATCTATTTTAGGGATATCATCCTCATGAACCTGAATTTGGTGATACCCAGAACGAAGATCTAACTTGGAGAAAAAATGAGCACCATGAAGCTCATCAACAACAGGAATCGAAAACTTATCCTTGATTGTGATGTGATTAAGTGCTTGAAAGTCAATGCACAGGCACCATGTTCCATCTTTTTTCTAGAGAAGAAGAATTGGTGAAGAAAAGGAACTGGTACTAGGGCAAATAATACCTTGCTTCAGTAAGTCCTGAACGAGCATCTCAATCTCTGTCTTTTGGTGAAATGGGTAGCGGTAGGGCTTGATGTTGGAGGAAGGAGCTGAATACGATGGTCCTCTAGTTGTGAAGGTAGCAATCCCACTAGTTTGGCAAAGGCATGTGCATATCTATCCAAAATTTGATGTAGATTTGAAGGAGTAGTGGAGACCAATGATGGTTGCATCTGAATGGAATGGAGCTGATTGATGACACCATGTGAATTCTTTTTGAGGAGCCTTTCCATGCGATGTGAATTGATGATGTTGAGAGACCCTGGTTGTAAGCACTTCAATGTGTGTTTTTTCCCATTGTTTGAAAACTGCATCCAAAGTTTAGCAAAATCCCATAAGATAGGTCCAAGTGTGCGTAACCATTGAGCAGCCAAAACCACATCACATCTGCCTAAGGGCAAGGCAAACATGTTAGAGCATAGGTTATAATCTCCAATAGAGATACACACATTGCAAAATTTCCCTTTGCAAGGTAATGTGCCCCATTTGGAAATCATGACTTCAAAGCTAGAGCAAGGATAGAAAAAACAATCAGCCTGTTTGGCAATCCGAGGGTCAATGAAGTTATGAGTGCTGCCAGAATCAATGAGAATTGTAAGAGGGAGCTTCTTGAAGTAACCCTTGACCCGCATGGTTTGCGGGGTGGTGACTCCTGCAAAAGCATGGAGAGAGATCTCTGGGTGATCTTCCTAAGAAGCAGGGTCAACAAGCGGTTGCTGAGTATCACCCTGATCATCCGTTGCATCATGAGCATCTGCAGAAAATTTAGTTTCAGGCAGAGAATCAACATCTAAGAGATAGAGCTTTTGCTCAACACATCGATGTCCCCTAGTGAATTTCTCATCACAATTATAGAAAAGCCCTTTTTCTCTACGTGCCTGCATCTCTGCTTCAGTCAAATGCTTGATAGGAGCTGTTCTAGGATCTGGCGTTATTTGAGGGTGTTGGGAAGCTGTATTTCTGAATGGGACAAAATTGGATTTGGAGCATTGTTGAGCTGTGATCTTGTCCTCTGCCAACTTAGCTAACCCTAAGGCTTCCATCATTGTTCTTGGACAGAACATTTTAACCTCAGAGCGAATTGTATCCTTGAGACCACTAACAAAACAACTCCTAAAAAATTCATCAGACAATCCCTCTGTGTGATTGGCTAGTTTTTCAAACTCTATTTGATATTCTCTCATAGTGCCTATTTGGCATAGTTTAGTGAGTACTCCTATGGAGTCATCAAAAGCACTAGGGCCAAATCGTTGCAAAATGAGTGTGCAAAAATTTGTCCATGTTGGCTCGTCATGAGCCTTGATGTGCCAACGGAACCATTGAAGGGCTTCATGTTCCAAATGGAAGGATGCAAGGGGGACTTTGATTACCTCAAAAGTATTATGCAGACTAAATTACTGTTCTGCCTAGTATATCCATCTAGTCAGATCATCACCATTGAAGCGAGCAAAATCAAGCTTCGGCCTACGAAAATTGTTGGAAGAAGAGAACCCAGTGTCTGCAGAAGAGTTTGGCTGCTGTCTATTGTTCATGGCTGAATGCTGAAGATTGAGGCCGAGGATTTTTTTGTCTAGATCCTAGAGTTTGGTCTTGAGAGCTACAAGTTCATCCTCCATGTTTTTTGCTCTTGCACAGGTGACAACCATAACCAGGTTTTTTTTGGGAATGGGTAGAAAAGAAAAAATAGAAACTTTTTTAGTAAGGGAAATTTTGGATTTGGGAAAAACTCTGATGGGTAATTGGGGTTTGACTAGGTTTTGGACACTTTTTGAGGAATAGGGAAGCAGAAAATGGGGATTTCAGAAGCGGGGTGAATGAATGGGAAAATTTGTCCAAGAGGGATAAAGGAGTAGAAATAGGAAATGAACACTGTGGCAAGATTTGAAGGATATTGGGTGAGAATCGAAGAAGTTATGGCAAACCCTAAAAATAGACAAATATGGGATGTCTGGCTTCGATAAGTGGAATTTGGGATAGGGTCCTCAAGGAATGAAATATGTAGAATGGAATTTTAGGGGATCTAGTGGAAATAAGGTAAAACGGGGCTAAAGAAAGGATGATATGGCAAAAAAAGGGAATTTTTTTACTTTTTTTTTCTTTTTCTGGAAACGATCTATAATGGGATCTGAAACGGCTCTAGATAGATTCAATCTGTGATTTGTTGGCTAGCAATAGATATGGTCCCCAGGTATGTTTAGTTTCCTAAAGGTTTAGGGGATTCACTCGGCTACCAATGTTGTCTAACAACTTGCGTATTGGGGCAATACCCCACTCCACGAATCAGGTAAAATTGATAACCGCTTTGCCACAAACGACAGCTCTTGGTTTATCTCATGGATGGGAACTAGTCAATTAGGTAGGGGCCGTTGCCCTTTTCATTGGTAGGTCCTCTCAATGGGCTAGCTACTTTGGGGTTCCTATGGTACTCCTCACAATGAGTTTTAGGGCTATGCCTAGGCACTTCCCATAGTTAAGCGAATAGGGATTATTCCCTGATCCGAACCTGCAATTGAAATGAACAATATAGATGCAAAAAAAGAGAATTACTATAATAATCACAGCACCTGGAGGCCACTGCAGAAAAAAAATTGGCAGAAATTCTACCCAGCAAGCCCAAGAAAGTGCTCTGATATCAAATGAGAGAAACCTCCTGCAACAATATAATGAAAAATGCACGAAATAACATAAATAGATATGAATAGTAGAAACACAAAAGAAATTTATTGATCGCAGGCCACTTCGAGGGGGCAACCTCCTTTGAGCAATCTCAATACAATAAATTTGTGGATGCCTTCATTGGCCTCAACATGCACTTATATACTAAGTCTAATCTAAAAAACAATTACTTCCCATGAATGTGGGATAATACAATATACTCATGGGACGACTTACAAAGCATATGTGTCCAACAACAATATACCAACAAAGTAAAGAGAAGGGTTAAACATGGGTTCCTAACATATAGATCTAGTGAAGGTAAGATACCAGTGGAAGAATTCCTATCCAAATCCTATTGTTGTCGGTGTTGTCTAATGGTGTTCTTGGTGCCCCAAATAAATGCCCTATTATCCACCTACCTTGTAGCTATTTAAACTAATCCTAATAATATTATTTAGGCTCGTCTCTTGTTTTTTATGAAATGTGACTATTTGTAATTTATTTAAGGTAAGAAGGTTTAGATGCCAGAAATGATACATGTTGGTGCAGTGCACCTAGGACATTTTTATGTCATTTATTTGAAAATTCTAGTTGTTGAAGACTAAATGGAGTTTTAAAAAAATTGTAATAAAGCCTTTGAGAGTCATGATGTTGTAGTGGGGGCCTAGTATGGGCATTTTTCTTTAGTGAGTCTACAGTTTACTTTAAGTTTGTGACAATCTATTATTAGACAGTTAGTTTTTTTAGTAAAAAAAGTCAGTTTTAGGCTTTTTTTAGCCTTTTCCCACGATTTGGGAGTTGGTAATAGTAGAATTCATGGAAAAGATAAAGAGGAGAGCTCTCTTATGTTGAGGTAGAGGAGATTTGTGAATGTTGAATGGAGGAAATAAACAGAATGCTATTGACTGTCCTATTTTTCTGATTTTTCTGTATATTTTATTGTTCCAACATTTAGCATGAGGCCGTACAATACCTTCAAGAGGGAAAATGATTGAAGTCAGTTGGGGAACCATTTGACCCTTCATTTGAACCATTTTTTAAGGATTTTCATTTGCTCCGAAGGATTTTATCATTTCTTTTATATAGACTATTCTTTAACCCTTATTTTAAGGGGTTTAGAGGGGTTTTGGTTTTCCTGTCCCATCCTACTATGTTAGAACCCCAAAATGGGTGAGATGAGTTTAGGTTGCTGTGATTTCTAATGGGTTTTGTGTGCAAGAGTAGAAGACAAGTAAAAGTTGGAGTTTGGAGCTATGGAGGCCTAGTTGCATCATGATTAAGGAAAACTAGCCTAAGTGGAGTGAGGATTGAACCATAGAATGAAGTTGGAAGGCCATAGACCCCTAAAACCTTTGAAATCAGAAAATTTGCAGCATAGTAGATCCTCTAGAATAGGAGTGAGAAGTTTGTCTTTGAGTTTGTGGGCACTTTGTGTGTAAAACTACCCTAATTAGGCCTAGTTAGGAAGCAGTTCAGTCAAGATTTGAGGTTTATGTTCCAAAACAGCCTATAGTACATTATTAATATGTTAAATAATAAGATAATGGGTATCCAAAGAGGCCATGATAGTTTGGTTAGGAGGTCTAAAACTCAAGTTATTGTCTGACAGTCCCTTTTCGAGGGCTACAAGGAAATAGGTCAGCCTATGAAGGAAGTGGTACAAGGAGGTACCTTCTGAGCATTTTGATGGTTTTGTGAGCTTAGGACAGTCAAGCTTAGTTGATCTAGGGTCTGTAGAAGGTTCAGCAAAAAGCCTGGGTATATGAACCCATAGATGGTGTTATTGTGTAGTCTTGGAACCATGGAGAATGAGTGGATAGTCAAGTCTAGTAAGGAGACCAATGGAGTAGTCAAGCCCATAGAGGCCTAAGGTCCTATTTGTCCTGCCATTCCCTATATCCTCTTCCTACTAAGAAGTTAGTTGTGATCCCTTTGTGGTGTAAGCTCTGCATCACATGTAGACAAATAATTGATAATGATATTAGTAACGATATTTCAATCTGTGGTTTATGTCATTCCATTTGATGATTATCTATATAAGAGCTCTAGGTAGGTTCAAGGCAACTTTATGGTATAAATCATTTGACATTTTCTATTTTTGGAGGTATATCTGAAAAAGAGAAATGTTGTAATAATGTCTGTATTTACTACAATTCATCATACTGTGGTTTTTTTATATTAAACAAGGTACTTTATTAGTATATATAGAATGCATTTCTTTCACTCTGATAATTTGATGTAGGAGCATCCCTAGTTCAAGAGAAATATTGCATCAACAAAAACATCTGCATTTCAGTTTGTTTCCTTTCATTTTTTAGTTCAGTTCAAGTAGTTTAGTCAGTAGCAGTTTCTGTATTCTGGTCTGCATTCTACCATAGTTACATTTTAGATCTTGGTGGAGAAGGACTTAGCATCTAGACATGTTCATCTACATCATATCTATAAGTCAGAGCATTTCGATCAAGTTCTAGAAAGATATCGCTATCATAAGATAGACTATTTTCTCAGAACAAAGCATCCTGATAGTCTCAGATAGTCAGCTAAAGGAGAAGGCCTATGGAGCATTTCTTTGACTTGTGGAGCCTAATGACACATCATTCAATGATCTATGGTTCATGGCCAACCTTTCCCAAGATCCACACATCATTCCATTCATTTACAAAGGAGTTCTATTCATTTAGTTCTAACCTATCCGTGTACATACATTACAACTCTTCATTGGAGTTTGTAATCTTCCTTGGCCGACGCAGAGGAATCTTATGTCTCAGATATGATATATAAGGATGTAATAGATCCTTAAGAGGGTAGTGATTCACATAGAGATAACTGATAGTTTAGATTCATACGACAGAGCTTCAAAGCTAGATCTTGTGTACATTTTGATATTCTATAATTAGGCATGTGAGCCCTATTATAAGCCCACATGTTGTTAGCCGATCTGAATTTGAATTCTTTGATATACTGAATGACTAAATCTACATTTGTTCCATATCTTTGAGTTGTTTCTGTTGTGTTTACTCTTGCTGCATGATCTGGATAGTTCATTTTGTGAACCCTCCTACTGTGACTGCACCAAGTGGTATTAGAGAAAAGGTTTGAGTCTTTGGGAGAGAAGTAAGTAAAGTTGGTGAAGGAATTCCATAAGATCTTTCTATGGATAGATCACCAAATTGAGGTAGGTTACTTGTTTCGCAACCGATCGTCGATTGTGAGGCATTTGTCATCTTGTAGCCAATCACCAAACCTGAGGCACTTTGCACTTGATCCTAGGAAGATGCCACCAAGGAGAGTTGCTGTTGTTGGAACAATGTTTGGTAGAATGGATGAGATGATGGAAACAATGAAAACAATGCAAATTCATTTGGATGATATTGAAGAAGATAGGTGAAGAAGATTGACACCTAGACCTAATGTTGAGAGTGATGATGAAGAAGAATTTCAATCTGTTGAACAAATTGGTGAAACCATAGGAGGTGATGAAGAAGAAGAATTAGATCAAGTGAAGATGTTGTGAGCTATTTCAAAGATTGGAAAGACACCTAGAGTTGATGTACCAAACTACACTGGCAATTTGAATTTTGAAGAGTTGATTGACTGGATAAATGACATGGAAGAATACTTGGAATATGAAGAAATTGAAGATCCGGAGAAGGTGAAATTTGCAAAGACAAAGTTTAAAGGACATGCTGCTATATGGTGGAAAGAAGTTTAGTTAGAAATAAATAGGAGAGGGAAAGAAAATATTAGAAAATGGGATAGGATGGTGACAAAATTGAAGAATCAATTCATACCTACTGACTATGAGTTGGAATTGTTGAAGAGGTTGCAAAACCTAAGACAAAAGGAGAGATATGTGAAGGAGTATACTGAAGAATTTCATAAGATGATCATAAGGATAGGACAAGGTGAAGAAAGCAAGGAGAAAGTGGCTAGACACATCAATGGACTGAGATTGAACATTCAAGAAGAACTAAGCTTGGTGAGGATGACATCTTTGGAGGAAGCATATCAGTTTGCCCTGAAAGTTGAAGAGAAGCTGAATAAGAGGCATGATCAGAGACAAGAGGTAGAGGAGGTAAATTTTAGAGAGGTAGATAATTTTCTAGAGGAGATAGATCACATCCGGAGTAGAACAAGTTTGACAACCCATTTAAGAAGGATGATAGAGATACTAATGCTTACCAGGGAGATGACAAAAACTTTTACCGGAGAGGAAATCCTAGTGCATACCAGAATGAAGGATACATAAGAGAGGGAATAGGATTTGATAAAGAACATTCAGAGGTGAAGGACATAGAGCATTTGAGTGTAATCAGGGTAGTACAAATAAGAGGACATAGAATAGTGGAAGAGAAGCCTATGTTGAAGAAGAACTTGTTGGATCACCAAGTTCAATTGGAAAACCTAAGAAAGGAGAATTACTGGTGTGAGGAGAGCACTATTCCAAGTAGAAACAAGTGAGGAACCACCGCATAGGAAGAGTTTGTTCAGAACCATATGCAAATCAGGAGGTAAGTGTTGCAAAGTTGTAATTGATAGCGGTAGTTCAGATAACGTAGTTTCAGAAGAGATGTTGACTAAGTTGAAGTTGGAAAGAATGAAACACCCTAAGCCCTATCAGATAGCATGGATTCAGGATGATCATAAGGTACTAGTGAGTGAACAATGTTTGGTGAAATTTCATATTGGATCATATCATGATGAAGTTTTGTGTGATATTATGCCTATGGATGTTTGATATATTTTGTTGGGTAGACCTTGGCAGTATGATAGGAAAGCTATACATGATGGGAGAAAGAATACATACACTATAACATCAAATGGGAAGAGAATTACTTTGATTCCTTTGGAAGATGACCTTAAGAGTGAAGTATGTGAAAATGCTAGAATCTGTTTGGTAGATGGAAGGAAATTTCTAGATGGTTTGAGACATGAAAATGTGTTATGCTTTGATCCCTAAGAAGCCTGAAACATTGAAGAGGGAGACTGAAGAATCACAGCCAGAGGAAATAAAGGAGTTACTAATAGAGTATGAAGACATCATATTAGATAATGTCCCTGAAGGATTACCACCAATTGGGAGTATCAGCCATCACATGGACCTTATACTTGGAGCAAGTTTGCCTAACAAAGCAGCACATATAATGACACGGGCAGAGATTGAGGAATTAAATAGACAGATACAAGAATTGTTGGTGAAGGGTTTGATTCTTAGAAAGTTTGAGTCCTTATGCAGTACCTGTAGTGTTAGCACTAAAGAAAGATGGAGAATGGAGAGTGTGCACTGATTCCAAAGCAATAAACAAGATCATGGTTAAGTATAGATTTCCTTTACCTAGGATGAATGATATCATGGATTGTTTGAGTGGAGCAAGGTATTTCACAAAGATAGATTTGAAGAATGGATACCATCAGATTAGAATCAGAGAAGGGGATGAATGGAAGACTACTTTCAAGACAAATGAAGGATTATATGAGTGGCTATGATACCTTTTGGATTGACCAATGCACCAAGTACTTTCATGAGGTTGATGAATGAAGTTTTGAAGAAATTCTTGGGTAAGTTTGTTATTTTGTACTTGGATGACATCCTAATTCTCAGTAAAACAAAAAAAGAACATTTGTGGCATATTAGACAAGTTTTGCAGAGGTTGAGGGAAGAAAATTTGTTGATAAATATCAAGAAGTGTAGTTTCATGGAGGAGGAACTAGTATACTTGGGATTTGTTATTTCTGTGGAAGGATTAAAAATGGACCAGGGGTTGAGAAAGTGAGTAATTGTTGAATGACCTATACCGAAGAGCATTGGAGAGGTTAGATCATTTCATGTATTGACTAGTTTCTACTAGAAGTTCATGAAAAAATTTAGTTCAGTTTGTAACCCTATGACAAAGACAATGAGAGGTGATAGAAAATATTTCAAGTGGACATTTGGAGTAGATAAAAGTTTTGAATTGTTGAAGTAGAAGGTGATAGAGCAACTTGTTTTGGCATTACTAGATTTCAATAAGGTATTTCAAGTTGATTGTGATGCAAGTGAAAATGCAATTGGAGTAGTGTTAAGTCAAGAAGGTAAACCTGTAGCATATTTTAGTGAGAAGTTGAATGATGCAAGGAGAAGCTATTCAGTTTATGATCAAGAGTTCTATGCCATAGTTCAAGCCTTGAAGAAGTGGAGACATTATTTTTTGCATAAGAAGTTTGTGTTGTATACAGATCAGCAAGCTCTGCAGTATTTGAACAGTCAAGGTAATTTGAATTAGAGACATATGAGATGGGTAGAGTTCATGTAGAGTTATACTTTTGTGTTGAAATATAGGAGTGGTAAATCAAACAAAGTTGCTGATGCATTGAGTAGGAGAAGGAACTTGTTGATAGATATGAGAGTTGAAGTATTGGGATTTGATGAATTGAAGAACATGTATGAGGGAGACACTGATTTTGCATAACCTTGGAAAGCATGTAAGGAACATGTTGTGAAAGATAGGAGTAAGTGGTGGGATTATTTTATTTAGGAAGATATGTTGTTCAGAGGAAATCAGTTATGCATACCTAGAAGTTCAATGAGGGATAATTTGATCAAGGAGAAACACAATGGTGGATTAGCAGGATATTTTGGCATTGATAAGATAGTGGCTTTGGTAAGTTAAACCTACTTTTGGCCTCAGATACATAAGGATGTTAGGAAATTTGTGCAAAGTTGTGGAGTTTGTCAAATTGCAAAAGGGAATAGTTAGAACACTGGATTATACAAACCTTTGACAGTATCGGAGAGACCTTGGAAAGATATAAGCATGGATTTTGTAATGGGGTTTCCAAAGACACAGAGAGGACATGATTCAATACTTGTAGTGGTGGACAAATTTTCAAAGATGGCTCATTTCATACCTTGTAAGAAGACAACTAATGCAGTGCATGTAGCTGACCTATTTTTCAAAGAGATTGTGATATTGCATGGATTACCTAAGAGCATACTTTCAGATAGAGACACCAAATTTCTTGGATACTTTTGGAAGACACTTTGGAAGAAGATGAAGACAGATTTGAAGTTCAGTTCAATATTTCATCCATAGATTGATGGACAGACAGAGGTAGTGAATAGGAGCTTGGGAAACTTGTTAAGATGTTTGGTTGGAGAGAAGCCATGAAGTTGGGATTTGATTCTTTCACAAGTATAGTTTGCATACAATAATTTAGTGAATAGGAGTACCAAAAGAACACCTTTTAAGATTGTTACCGGAGTAGACCCTAAAGGAGTTGCAGAATTAAGAAATATTAGTTTGGGAGAAAAGAGAAGTGTAGAAGCAGAAGAATTTGCAAATCACATGAAGGCAACGCATGATCAGGTTAAGAAGCATTTAGATGAGATAAACAACAAGTATAAGGAAAAGGTAGATGAGAAGAGAAGACATAAGGAATTTGTAGTTGGAGATGAAGTGATGGTATACGTGAGAAAAAAAAGATTTTTAGTTGGAACATATAACAAGTTGAAGATGAGGAAGTTTGGACCCTATAGGATACTCAGAAAATTTGATTCAGGGAATGCATATGAAGTGGAGCTACCAAAGACATTGGGTATTTCACCTATTTTCAACATTGCAGACCTATATCAGTATCATGAAGTAGAGTTCAGTGACAACATGGAGGAAGACTTGAAGAAGCAGTTACCACAACAAGCATTGGAGTAGATTGAAGACATCTTAGACAACAAAGTTGGACGCAGTACCAGAGGAAGACAATACAAGGAATACCTTGTGAAGTGGAAAGGCAGACCAGAAGAAGATTCATCATGGATTTCTTAGGCTGAGGTGGACCGTCTTGGTTTCTCTCTAGCCTCAACAAAGTGAGGGACTCACTTTTTTCAATAACCTCAGATGTCTGATGCAGGAGCATCCCTAGTTCAAGAGTAATCTTGCATCAACCAAAAACATCTACATTTTAGTTTGCTTTCATTTTAGTTTGTTTCCTTTCATTTTTCAGTTTAGTTCAGGTAGTTCAGTCAATAGAATTTTATGTATTTTGGTCTGCATTCTACCGCAGTTACATTTAAGATCTTGTGGAGCTGTTGGTAATAATTTATGTTAGGGTAATAGGATGTGCACCTCCCTAGAAATCTAGAAAATTTCCTAAGTGTTGGGCCTTCTCAGTGTTTCTCAGCATCATCATGATATTCTGAAGTAGGGGATTGTCATCATCATCATGATCTCGATTGTCACCTTGATGTTTCTTGCATGGGTCATTTCTCATCTTGACCGGCTATCCTGTGGGGTCATCATGTTTTGCTAACCTGACTTTTGTGTGCGAGGTGATATTTTAACATTGGGTGATCTTGGTCAAGATCATCCTGATGTTGGCACTGAGAAATTTCTAAGTATGACCCAATGTTCTGGAGGGTCATCACATTTGAATATCGGGTGATCTTTATTATGATCACCCTGATGTTATTTTATCATCTTATGTTTGTTTCACATCAGGATGCTGCTGGTGTCATGTTCCTGCGGGGGTGATATCCGCTCAACCTTTGCCTTCATCTTTTCTCTACAGGAGGATATTCTCAATATCAGGTGATATCCACTCATCTAATCAGCTTCATCATATTCCAAGGAAGGGGGTGATATTTTCAAGTATCAGTCATATTCATACATCACCCCGATCTTACAATGGAGCTACAGTGTAGCATGATATTTGTGCACGGGGGTGATATTTCCAAATATCTGGTTACCTTCCGAATATCATCCTCATGCCAATATGGTGGTGACGTCATCCGGATATGAGGAGATGCGCAGTATGCAAATGTGACGATGATGTCATCAGGATGTTCAATCATTAGGGTGAATATATTTTATCAGGTGATGAGGTTGGCATGATACTTTCTCACAGGGTGATATTTTCTGCGGGGTGATTTTTCATATCAAGGTGATATGAATTATCAGGATGAGCTCGGCGGGATGTTTGCTGACATCAGGATGATTTTTGAACATCTAGGGGATGCTTGCATATGCAGGCCGTCGGCATGACTTTGGTCATCAGCATGTGTTAGGAGGTGATCTTCCCGATGATGGTTTGGATGATGGGGGTGATATTACTTCATCGAGGTGATATATGATATCGGGAAGACGGATATGAGGTTCACCGATGTTAGAGGTCTAGTTGACTGGATATTAAACATGAGGATCATCACTATGGTAGGTAATATCAGGGTGTTCAATATCAAGTGAGGAGTGTTGGATATCATGCTGGAGGAGGATCATGATGAGTTGTATGCTAGTGCCGTTGGGAGAAAAATCACCAACATTATATGTACTCATGGCCTAGTACAAAAAGTGATAAAGAGGTCACCGCGGGTGCATGTGGGATAATTGATATCCTACATATTTTCATATATTAGGGCGATATCTCTTGGGGGGAAAGGATGCGATGCACAATTTTTTGCATTTCCTGATGGCTGAGAGTAGGTGGACATTAATGGCGGATGTTACAGGAGCGTGGACGGATCTACTACATGATTGAGGATGTACATCCCCAAAACGGTGGCGCAAGGCTTGAGACTCCCGCTATCTCCTCCCTTACCTACTGCATTCAATGTGTTGGGTGCCATTTTCTCGCAATGCATGTATCTGGCAAATTTTTGAGTCAACCATGTAATTAATGCTGAGGACCTTCCTTGCTGTATTTTAGCAGGTTGTGTTTCTCATTTTGTTGTTGTTGAAAACTAGACATATCTACCTCTATAATAAGATACAAGTGGTTCTGGTTGCTCTGTGCAGGTGACCTTGTGAGTTTATGTATCTCTTGTTGTATGTCTCATGCATGAATCTACTGATTTCATGATTGATTTTATATGAGTAATGTTATATTTGCATGTGTTTTGTTAATTCTGTCTCCAATATTGCATGTGTCCTTCTGAATTTAGATATCTAAGGGGTGTCTGGTATTCTAGAATATAGATTTGTTGTATTGAATGCTTGATCTTTCAACTTTTGCTCAAGGGGTAGATTAAATTGTTTTCAAATTAAGTGTTGGGAAGGATATACTGCAATAGGGATGCCATAAGTAGAGATAACTTGACACTCTGTTCTGGGAGGTATCTGTAAGGCAGATATCACAATATCCCCTTGAAATCTAGTTTTAGTGTTCATGCTGATCATTCACAAGTGTATGTCTACTGACTCCAAGCCCTGGATAGGCACCAATCTAGCTTTGTGTTGAGGTTATATACCAGGTCCAGGTTTGCATCCAAACATAAATCAAACTCATACTTCCAAAACAACCATTAGGACTATAGAAGTAGTTTAGGACCAAGATCCTCTAATTCACAACTGAGCATAGGCCCAAATCTAGCCCCTTTGCACTTATCTTGTAGTTTTGGTCTATTTATAGGAGGATTTATCTGCTTTGTATCAACATCCCAAGCCAACCCACGAGCATATTCTCATGGGTGTTGAATAGGGAATAGCCCCCTAGGTTTTGCAGAGCCTGAAGAAGAAGAGGAGATAAAAATAGAGTCTATCTCCTACACTGTTGGCCCCTGGCCCAGAGATCCTGTTGATCACTGATGGCTACGTTGTAGGGATATCTGGGAGAAAGTATCCAGTCAGGGAAATAACCAACAGAAATTGGCGACTCTACTGGGGAGTGAAGTAAAAGAACCTTGGTTTTAAAAGAAAATAATTCCTAGTAATAGGTGGTGACTCCGAAAAAATCTCCCAGCCAGTAAAGAAAAAATTGTATGCAAGGGGGAAGATCCCTGCGTAATCCTCTATTAGAAGAGTTACCTAGAAAGATGATGTATAGGAAAAAGGGAATCGTCTCAGTCAGTCATGAGGGTTCTCCCAGAAATAACGATGATGCCCAAAATAACCCTGGATCTTCAAGGTAGCATGTGCCTTATTTTTCAAATGCATAAGCTAATATCCAAGATGCATATGATAGGAAATAGGGTGGTGGCATAAGGATGAGGTCAGAGGTGTTCCAAGAATGCCCTTTCCTAGATCCCAGTGAAAGATTTGAAGAGGTTGAATCTCCAAGGGATGATGAAGATGATGACCAGAATGGTATGAG
This sequence comes from Cunninghamia lanceolata, assembly GCA_027924645.1. Classification (NCBI taxonomy): domain Eukaryota; kingdom Viridiplantae; phylum Streptophyta; class Pinopsida; order Cupressales; family Cupressaceae; genus Cunninghamia; species Cunninghamia lanceolata. The sequence continues at coordinate 9,678,046 of BSBN01000241.1, read as the reverse complement.
ACCATCTACCTCCATGCCTAAAGAAGAACGGTTAGCTGAAGAAATCAAAAGCCTAAGAGTAGAAATAGAATATTTACAAGCAATGAAAATCAGAGATGACATGAGACAGAGAGTACAAGCCCTGAGGATAGCTCAGCAGGATGCGGTCCCCACTCTTGATAATGCAGATATCCTAAGGAATCAGCATAGAAATGAGGTACAACATCAACATAATGATCAAAGACATAATCTAAATGATGCCAGAATACCACTGAACAATGTAAGAAATTAGAACATAAATAGAAATATTAATGCTAATTAGTTTGATAAACAACCCATGCAGTTGGATAGATTCAGACAGCTAGTGTTTGATGGTATTCCTGGTTATCCTAACCCCATTGACAAGCATCTAAGGCTTCAAGTGCCAAAGTTTTCAGGAAATAATACTGTGTCAGGGGAGGATCATTTAAAAGCTTTTCAAAGTGTCATGGACAACTTTGAGGTTGAGCATGAGGATGTTTTTATGAAGTCATTCATGCAATCTTTAGTCGATGAGGCTAGAGAATGGTACAAAAATCTACCTGATCAGAGCATTTCATCATGGGATGATTTCAAAAGGATGTTTAAGGAGCAATATGGTGACAAAACTAACCCTAGATTTTTTGTAAATGAGTTCACTAGTATCACTAAAGGGTCAAATGAGCAGGTTGTAGATTTTAATGCAAGATTTACTAAAGTGTTGAACAAATTGCCACATCACATGAGCCCAAATGAACCAATGTGCATAATATTATATATTAATGCTTTTGATGCTAAAACAACATATGGGTTAAGAGATAAGGGTCCTGCTACTCTCAGAGATGCTTTCAGAATTGCAGTGAATATTGAAAATAATAGGAAAGCATCAGGGAAGATGAACATGAGGGATGATGTGAAAATTCTGCAGAATCCAAACAAGCCTCAAAACACTCAGGGTAGTACATCTGCTCCTGAAGACAAAATTGATAAACTGGAAAATGTTGTTAAAGACTTAAGCTATAGACTGGCTAGAAGTGAAAAAGGGATAGGTCCTAATAGGCAGGTCTACCAAAGGTAGGAAAAAAGGCCATCACTGCATGATATGCCATATAATACCAATTGGCATAATGGTAAACCTATATTTCCACATAACAACACAAATCAGAGAGCTCCACACACCAAAGAAACTCCTGATCCTTTGAAGAGAGCTGTAAATATTGCTGATGATACTCCATGGTGCATAATCTGTTAGATGCCTCATTCACAGTCACAATGCATGATTCCTCAATCTTTATATGATAATGATGTGTCCTGTAATGAATGCAATGAGCCACATTATATACAGGATGATGATGTTAATATGCTGTCCACAAGTAGGGAGCACCCTTCTCATGATGCAGATGAGAGTACAGATAATGAGATTCAGGCCTGTCAGTAGGTTTTCTATGATGAAGATAATGAAGATAATTATGTATTTGCTCAGGGCTCTAACAATTTTTTGAGTAACCTACAAAGACCTTCTGATGAAGAGATTAGGGCTCTCACTGCTGCAGCAGTTGTCTAGGTCAAGAGCAACTACAACCTTAGGGGCAGAGCTCAGGTAAGTAATTCACATCAACCAGAGAGTACTTTTGCAAATCAGCCAGTGCATAGTCATAAGGGGATTGAACCACAAAGGAAATAGTGGGGTAATAACAAGCACAATTTCAAGCAGAAAACAGGTCATGATTCTCAAGGACCAGAAAATAGGATTCCCCATGTTGAAGATCAAAACAAGAATAATGGTTAGGGGGCTATGAAGGTTAAAGATGACTCATCTCAAGATAGAAACAAAGCCACAACACAAGTTACAACTGTGGTACAAAATTGTGCTCCTTTTGATATAGCTCAGGTTCTCTCTTAGGTAAGGGTTTCTATCCCATTAATGGAATTGATGAAGGTTGAGGAAATCAAAAATAGGACAATATCCCTAATTTCTGGGGTGCCTTGTCAAGCTAAGCAAAATGATGAGGCCCAAGGTAAGAAGCAGGTCTTGTGCAATGAAGAGGATGAAGTCCCTGATGTGTATTTAGGGATGACCATGACAAAATGCCCTTCACAAGTGGATCCATTTTATGTATCCTTGGTTATAAATGGAAAAGTAATCAAAAATTGTATGCTTGATTCTGGAGCATCCACAAACATCATGCTGTTGGCTAGCATGCAACAAGCTGGGCTGAAAATAGATAAGGCATGTGGGAAGTGTTATGCAATGGATGCTAGGGAGTACCTGTCATTGGAATCGTGAAGGATGTTGATTTCAGATTGGTAGCATATCCAGAGAAAACCTACAAGATGAATATAACAGTTGTTGGCATCATGCCACAGTATGGCATGTTGTTGTCAAGAAGATGGGCAGCATTGATTAGTGGGAGTATGCAATTAGATTTGTCATATGTTATGATCCCCATGAATGGCAAGGATGTCAAACTAATCAGAGAGGAAAGATCACAGGACTCAGTTGAAGATCAAGATTCAAAAGAACAAATCTACTTTGAAAGACACTGACTGTGAGAATTTCAGAGTTGTCTCAAGTGATCAAGAAAACCAAAAGGAAGACCTTTTCATTCAAGAATTGGACCAACAGGGTCTGTGGACCATGTATTTTGATGGAGCTTGTGCAAAGGAAGGCTCTGGAGATGGAGTTGTATTCCTATCACCATTTGGTAAGCTCCTAAAGTTCTCCTTCTTGCTAAGATTTGCTTGCACAAACAACATTGCAGAGTATGAAGCCTTACTCTTAGGCTTAAATATGGCTCTCAAACATGGAATTAAGATGTTAAGGGTATTTGGGGATTTTGAATTGATTGTGTCCCAAGTTAGAGATAGGTATGCCTCAAAGAACAAAGGATTAAAACAATACAAGCATGTTGTCTGGGATACCATTGAACTATTTGATGCATTTTCAATAGGCTGGGTAGAGAGATCAAAAAATGTCATGGCTGATTTCTTAGCCAATGTAGCAATAAGACCAGATGATATCACTCTATCAGGTGTTACAAATGTTGAAGTTAAAATTAGACCTGCAGTACCAGAAAACATATGCAGTTGGCAAGTGTTTGATGATGACAAGGATTTGTTAAGATTTTTGCACTGCATAGATGAGTATGAGAACCAAGAAATTGATTTTCAAAACTTTGTAGAAATTGTAGATGGAAAAGAAACTCTTAAGGGGAAAGAAGTAATTCAGTTGAAGACTAACAAAATCCCTAGAGGGTTAGTAGCTTTGGAAAGAGCTTTTGACAATAGAGACCAATTGGTCACAAAGACATCTCCCACAAACAAAGATGACTTAGAGGAGATAAATTTGGGGACACCTCAGGTTCCCAAGAAGGTATACATTGGCAGACAGCTCAAACCACACATCAGGAGCATGCTGATAGCATTGCTAAAAAAGTATAAACATATTTTTGCTTAGTCATATGAGGACCTAAAGGCCTATAGAGAGGACCTATTCCAGTATGAGATCCCTTTGAATCCTAGAGCTAAGCCATTTAGACAAAAGCAAAGACCTATTAATCCCACCTTGGCTCCAAAAATGCAACAAGAACTCAAGAAGCTTAGGGAAGCTAGAATAATTGTGCCAATTAGACATTCAACTTAGGTGTCTAACCTTGTCCCAGTTAGAAAAAAGAATGGTGATATTAGGCTTTGTGTTGAATTTAGGAATTTGAATGTATCCTCCTTAAAGGATAATTACCCATTGCCTAATATGTAAGCTATGTTGCAGAGGGTGACTGGCTGTGAACTCCTATCCATGATGGATGGATTCTAAGGTTACAATCAGGTGAAGGTAAAGGAATCAGAACAATACAAGACTGCCTTCACCACTCCATGGGGAACATATGTATATGTGAGGATGCCATTTGGACTAACAAATGCAGGTGCTACATTTCAAAGAGCAATGGATGTTGCTTTTACAGGGTTGATTGACTCAATCCTAGTTGTATATCAGGATGATTTGACTACCTATTCTAAGAAGGAAGAGCAGCATTGTATGCACTTGGAGTAGATTTTCATTAGAGCACTAGAGTATGGCATTTCTTTAAATCTGAAGAAGTGTGCTTTTGGGGTAGTAGAAGGGAAACTCTTGGGGCACATTGTTTCCAAGGATGGAGTCAGGATAGATCCTGAGAGGGTTGCTGCAATTGACAAGATCTAGATCCCTAAGATAGTAAAAGGTGTTTAGTCCTTCTTTGGACAAATTAACTTTGTTAGAAGATTTGTGCCTAACTTTGCAGAAACCACAAGAGAAATTTCTAAGATGTTGAAGAAAGGTGCAACTGTCACATGGGAGAATGAAGCAAGCAGATCTTTTTAGGACATCAAGGAAGCAATCAAGATAGCTCCTGTGCTGAAATCTCCAGATTTTTCCAAGCCATTTCAATTGTTTTCATTTGCTTCTTTCCATACTGTTGCTGCATGTTTACTATAGAAAAATGAGGATGGTTTTGAGCAGCCCATAGCTTTCTTTAGTAAGTCATTATAGGCTGCTGAATTAAAGTACGACATCATGGAGAAACAAGCATATGCACTAATCAGAGCAGTCAATAGTTTCAGGCCATATCTGGTAGGATCTGAGATAGTTGCATATGTGCCTCATGCAGCAGTCAAGGATATCTTCACTCAGCAGGAGGTAGCAGGAAGAAGGTGCAGATGGATAAACAAGCTACATGAATTCAACATAGAGATACAAATCACCAAGTTGGTAAGAGGACACGGCTTAGCAAAATTGATGGCAGAGTCAAACTTAGAGGCATGCCAAGTAAATGAAGTACACAATGAAGTTATAAATATGCTAGAATTTGAGTGGTACAAGGACATAGTATATTATTTACAAAACTTGAACTGTCCTTCCCACCTCAGTGATATTTAGAAGAGAACTTTGAAGCTGCAAGCCATTAAATACATCATTGTTCAAGGAGAACTGTATTGGAGAAATCATGATGGTGTGTTACTTAAATGTGTGGATGAAAACTAGGCTAAGGACATTCTAAATGACATGCACCATGGAGTGTGTGGTGGACATTATCCTGGTTATATAACATCCCACAAAGTCCTCAGAGCTGGTCACTGGTGGCCAACTCTTTTCTCAGATGCACACAGAATGATAACAAAGTGTGACCCTTGCCAAAGGTTCTCAGGAAAGCTAAGATATGATGGTGCATTGCCCCTCAGGACTATAACTATGGAAGCTCCATTTCAACAATGGGGAATTGACTTCATAGGGGAAATTTCAGAGAAATCTAGTGGAGGACATAGTTGGATTCTGGTTGCCACTGACTACTTCACTAAATGGATTGAGGCTATCCCTACTAAAAAGGATACAAGTAAGGTGGTGATGGATTTTATCCTAGAGAATATTATTATCAGGTTTGGGGTACCAGTCAAACTAATCATAGATAATGCAATGTGCTTTAGATCAGGTGAATTTGTTGATTTTTGCAATAAATATGGAATTGACTTGTCTCGCACATCACCATACCATCCACAAGGAAATGGTCAAGCAGAATCAAGCAACAAAAGCCTAATGAAAATCATCAAGAGGATAATGGATAAAAATAAGAAATCGTGGGATTCAAAACTGAAGTTGGCATTATGGGCTGATAGGGTGACAGTGAAAATAGCCACTGGAAGGTCACCTTATGAATTAGTGTATGGTGCAGCAGCTAGATTGCCTGTGAATAATCTCCTACTAGTTTACAAGTTCATATAAGAGAATGATGGGGAGGCTAATGATTCAATGACTAAAAGGATCAATCATCTGGTTGAGCTAGATGAAATCAGGGTAGAGGCACAAAAAATAAACATCAAGAAACAGCAAAAGATGAAGTATCTGTTTGATAAAAGGGTTACAGAAAGAGGTTTTCAGATAGGTGATATGGTCCTTATGTGGAATGCAAGGAACCAGGATAAGGGTAAACATGGCAAATTTGAACCCTTGTGGACAGGCCCATATCAAATTAGCAATATCTATGGAGGAGAGTCCTACTTTCTTCAAGCCCTAAATGGTGAACTAATGGGATTATCGGTGCACAGCAAATTCCTTAAAACCTTTTTCACATAAATGAGTAACTTGTGTGCACAATGTAAAATAGTTGTAAATATTTTGGGTTTTGTCTAGTCTGCCCTGGAGAAATCTGGTTTTCGCTGCAGTCTTGCACCTGCACGTCCCCAATCAGAGCCTATGTTGGTAATAATTTATGTTAGGGTAACAGGATGTGCACCTCCCTAGAAATCTAGAAAATTTCCTAAGTGCTGGGCCTTCTCAGTGTTTCTCAGCATCATTGTGATATTCTGAAGTAGGGGATTGTCACCTTGATGTTTCTTGCATGTGTCATTTCTCATCTTGACCAACTATCCTATGGGGTCATCATGTTTTGCTAACCTGACTTTTGTGTGCAAGGTGATATTTTAACATCGGGTGATCTTGGTCAAGATCATCCTGATGTTGGCACTAAGAAATTTCTAAGTATGACCCGATGTTTTGGAGGGTCATCACATTTGAATATCGGGTGATCTTTGTTATGATCACCCTGATGTTATTTTACCACCTTATGTTTGTTTCACATCAGGATGCTGCTGGTGTCATGTTCCTGCAGGGGTGATATCTGCTCGACCTTTGCCTTCATCTTTTCTCTATAGGAGGATATTCTCAATATCGGGTGATATCCACTCGTCTAATCGGCTTCATCATATTCCAAGGAAGGAGGTGATATTTTCAAGTATCAGTCATATTCATACACCACCCTGATCTTACAATGGAGCTATAGTGCAGCATGATATTAAACATGAGGATCATCACTATGGCAGGTAATTTCAGGGTGTTCAATATCAGGTGAGGAGTGTTGGATATCATGTTGGAGGAGGATCATGATGAGGTGTATGCTAGTGCCGTCGGGAGCAAAATCATCAACATTATATGTACTCACGGCCTAGTATAAAAAGTGATAAAGAGGTCGCCGCGGGGTGCATGTGGGATAATTGATATCTTGCATATTTTCATATATCAGGGTGATATCTCTTCGCGGGAAAGGATGCGATGCACAATTTTTTGCATTTCCCAATGGCTGAGAGTAGGTGGACATTAATGGTGGATGTTATAGGAGCGTGGATGGATCTACTATGTGATTGAGGATGTACATCCCCAAAATAGCAGTGCAAGGCTCAAGACTCCCCCTATCTCCTCCCCTACCTGCTGCATTCAATGTGTTGGGCACCATTTTCTCACAATGCATGTATCTGGCAAATTTTTGAGTCAACCATGTAATTAATGCTGAGGACCTTCCTTGCTGTATTTTAGCAGGTTGTGTTTCTAATTTTGTTGTTGTTGAAAACTGGACATATCTGGCTCTGTAATAAAATACAAGTGGTTCTGGTTGCTCTGTGCATGTGACCTTGTGAGTTTATGTATCTCTTGTTGTATGTCTCATGCATGAATCTACTGATTTCATGATTGATTTTATATGAGTAATGTTGTATTTGCATGTGTTTTGTTAATTCTGTCTCCAATATTGCATGTGTCCTTCTTCTAAATCTAGATATCTAAGGGGTGTCTGGTATTCTAGAATATAGATTTGTTGTATTGAATGCTTGATCTTTCAACTTCTGCTCAAGGGGTAGATTAAATTGTTTTTAGATTAAGTGTTGGGAAGGATATACTGCAATAGGGATGCCATAAGTAGAGATAACTTGACACTCTGTTCTGGGAGGTATCTGTAAGGCAGATATCACAATATCCCCTTGAAATCTAGTTTTAGTGTTCATGCTGATCATTCACAGGTGTATGTCTTCTGACTCCAAGCACTGGATAGGCACCAATCTAGCTCTGTGTTGAGGTTATATACCAGGTCCAGGTTTGCATCCAAACATAAATCAAACTCATACTTCCAAAATAACCATTAGGACTGTAGAAGTAGTTTAGGACCAAGATCCTCTGATTCACAACTGAGCATTGGCCCAAAGCTAGCCCCTTTGCACTTATCCTGCAGTTTTGGTCTATTTATAGGAGGATTTATTTGCTTTGTATCAACATCCCAAGCCAACCCACAAGCATATTCTCATGGGTGTTGAATAGGGAATACCCCCCTAGGTTTTGCAGAGCCTGAAGAAGAAGAGGAGATAAAAATAGAGTCTATCTCCTACACTATTGGCCCCTGGCCCAAAGATCCTGTTGATCACTGATGGCTACCTTGTAGGGATATCTGGGAGAAAGTATCCAGTCAGGGAAATAACCAACAAGAGTAGGACTTAGCATCTATACATGTTAATCTACATCATATCTAGAAGTCAAAGCATTTGGATCAAGTACCAGAAAGACATCGCTATCAGAAGATCAACTATTTTCTCATAATAGAGCATCCTAATAGTCTCAGACAGTCAGCCAAAGGAGAAGACCTGCGGAGCATTTCTTCAACTTGTGGAGCCTAATGACACATCATTTAATGATCTATGGTTCATGGCTGACCTTCCTTGAGATCTACACATCATTACATTCATTTGTGGAGGAGTTTTATTCATTTAGGTCTGACCTATCCGTGTACACATGTTACAGCTCTTCATTGGAGTTTACAATCTTCCTCGGCCAATGCAAAGGAATCTTATGTCCTGGATATGATATATAAGGATGTAATAGATCCTTAGGAGGGTAGCGATTCACATAGAGATAACTGATAGTTTAGATTCATGCGACAGAGCTTCAAAGCTATATCTTGTGTACATTCTAATATTCTGTAATTAGGCCTGTAAGCCCTATTGTAAGGCCACATGTTGTCGGCCGATCTGAATTTGAATTCTTTGATATACTGAATGATTGAATCTGCATTTGTTCCATATCTTTGAGTTATTTCCATTATGTTTACTCTTGTTGTATAGTCTAGACAGTTCATTTTGTGAACCCTCCAAATATGATTGCACCATAATTGAAAATCTATGTGGGCATTTAGTGAGGTGAAATTAACCCTAGCACACTCAAGGATTGTGATGAAATTCCTTTTTGAGGCCAAGAAAAAGAGATCCTTTCAAGTATTTGTTGCAGAAGATACTCCAAGATATCAAGGGCATGCTCTTGCTAAAGAACTAGTTGCAAAAGATTTACAAACAACTATAATTACATATTTAGCTGTCTTTGCTATGATATCATGGGTGAATATGATTAGTAATAATTACTTTATGTTTTTCTATTAACAAAATTACATTTACCTTATCATTTTTGATGTGAAAGTTATAGTAGGTGCTCATGCAATCCTGGTCAATGGTGGAGTGATTACACCAATAGAGATTTCGTAAAAGGAATATAATTTTAAGAAAGTGTATAATAGTCATATAGATTTGAGCTTCATTATGCTATCAAGCTATCTTCCTAATTCACTTAGACAGTTGAATTTTATTTCTTCTATGAGCTTCAGTAATAATATCTTGATGGGTACCATTCCTTCCTGGTTAGGAAGCTTGGGAAACCTAGAGTCTATAGACTTGTCTAGCAATGGTTTCAATGGAAGCCTTTCTGCCTTAGTGGTATGCTATAGAATGTTAGGTCCATCAATGTGTCAAATAACAAACTCTTAGGAGCCATTCCAAAGTCTTTTATGGCTTGCACTACCTTGTTCTCACTCGATATTAGCAACAACAACCTTAGTGGAAGCATTCCTGAGGAACTGTTTGAATTGGGGTTATAGTTAGAGTTATAGATGTTTGGCAAGGATTTCTAATTTGAGTTGATATAATGGAGAGCTGTAGATTTTAAGCATGGAATATTCTCTTTTAGAAGACCTAGTTGTATGTTTCCTTACAGGCTTTAGTCTATTCTATGTGTATGCATGTTGACTATTGAATTGTGAAAAGTACTTTATGAATTTTGATGAAGAAAGAGTGTGTTGTAATTCATGTTATGGACAGTCTGGAATTGCACTTGAGGTTAAAGATATTGCAACCTAACTTTTTAACACATTTGAAAATAACCAAGGGGTAAGATTACACATCTGTTATTAACAATGAGTTTATTTTGTAAACCTTGTCATAATTATATTGAGATTTATTGAGCTTTTGTGAGCCGAATCTGAATACTTTGTCTCTGATATATTGTAATATATTGACCTGACAGTGTATACCTCAACATTGGTTAATTTATTAAGTCGACTATGTGTATCATGTCATAGTAAAATGTGATAAAATGAGATTGATTATGTGTATCATGCCCTAGTATGATGTGAATTATTATATATATCTTTTCATAGTTATTATGTGAAGTACAGAGCATGACTGTATCTTATTACAGTTGTAGTGCCAGATGTTATGGTATTGGCTATGTTATATTTTGTTATAGTTATGAGTTATACATTAGACTCATTTAAGAGTCACTCTGAGTGTTAATAGGGGTTAACAGAGTCTTGTAAATTTTTCTTGATAGTCACAAGAATTAGTAATAGTGGATATTTAATGCTTGACTCTATTTGTAAATTTATACTTTAAGTAGATAGAGTTTGATGATTTTCATAAAAGGGAATTTTTTTTGTCATGTCAAATAGATTTATACTTAGAGCTTTGGAATAGGGTATGGACATCCATCAAAATATAAAGGATAGAGGACTTTTGTTAGATGTTGTAGTTGTAACTACCCTATTAGACATGTATGCAAAATGTGGAAGCATAGACAAGGCACGTGAACTGTTTGACAGAATGCCTCAAAGAAATGTGGTCTCATGGACTGCAATGATTGCAAGATATGCACAAAATGGATTTGTTGAAAAGGCTTTAGAAATTTTAAAGCAAATGTAATTGGCTGGTGTAAAGCCAAATTCCACAACCTTTTCCAACATCCTCCTCACCTGTGTCAAAATGGGAGCTTCGGAATAGGAAATGGGCAACCATCAAAACATAAATCATAGAGGAATTTTTTTAGATGTTGTAGTTACAATTGCCCTGTTAGACATGTATGCAAAATGTGGAAGCATAGACAAGGCATGTGAACTATTTGACATAATGCCTCAAAGAAATGTGGTCTCATGGACTGTAATGATTGCAGGATATGCACGAAATTGATTTGTTGAAAAGGCTTTAGAAATTTTAAAGCAAATGCAATTGGCTGGTGTAAAGCCAAATTCCATAACCTTTTCTAGTATTCTCCCTACCTATGTCAAAATGGGAGCTTTGGAATAGGGTATGGACATCCATCAAAACATAAAGGATAGAGGAATTTTGTTAGATGTTGTAGTTGCAACTACCCTGTTAGACATGTATGCAAAATGTGGAAGCATAAACAAGGCACGTGAACTGTTTGACAGAATGCCTCAAAGAAATGTGGTAACCCACTAACCCTCTATGTTGGAGGATAGAATTGGCACTATAGTGGGAGCCTACAATGAATACCGTCAACCCGTGAGACTTAGTTTTGAAGCTTGCGACCATATGGCGAGATCTAATCTTCCGCCACCGCATCCTGCCAGGAAAGTGGAGACTATTTATGGGACTGTGGGGAAATATTTTCACCGATGAAATTTTAGCAACTATCATTCTAGTGGGTCTTGTTCTATGAGGTTTAAGGTGTCAAAAACATAAAATCTTAGACTATGTTTTTTCAAAGGTAAAGAAAAAGAGCATAAAGAAATAGGTTGACAAATAAACACTACAAATGTAGGATATGTTTAAGCTAACATGTATGTTCAGCTTTAATATTTGGCCCATAAATATGTGTGAGGTTTAAATTCAATATGGATAAATCACCTATAAAATTATAGAGATGATGGAGTTATTTGAGTTTGTGGAGGCACAGCCTATTCCGTTCTAAAACCCATCTCCAATATAACCCTTTGCACATGAAAAATTGTAAGTGCCTACCAAATTATGGCATATACCTCCTTTCTAACTTATAACGCACACATTCAAGCTACTATTACTCCATTCGTCTACATCTAGTCAACATTCATTATCATGATTAGGTGATGGGGATGCTTGAAAGTATATAGATAATCCATCACACAAATTTTGGAATTTGAAACTTATATATTGATGTTTAGGGCAATTAAAATAGATTAATAGGATTCTAGGAAAAATATTGTTTAGTTAAAAGTTTGTAAAAAATAAAAATGAACTGGTTTGCATTTTAAGAATAAAAATTGAAGAAAAAAACTATATGATAAATCATTTTTAATGAATACCTAGAGAGACCCATCTTTGATTCTCATAATTAGAAAAGCATGATGACAGTAAGGAGAAATTGGCTCAAGAAGCCATTGATGACAGGATAGATTTGTCTTATATATATATGCGTCGGACAACTAAGAGGGGGGGTGAATCAGTTGTCTCAAAAACTTAAACAATTTCTACAATTAAACATTAATCATTTATCCACAATTATTATGATTTAACAATGAATGCATGAAATCAGAAACTTAACCACAGATACAACATCAAACACAAGAGACACCAGATTTTACGTGGAAAACCCCAAGGTGGGGGAAAGCCATAGAGAGGATTAGCTCTCAATATATATTGTAATCTTGAAATAATGATGTTCAGGCTTGGTCACTCCACGGGCCTGGAACATGCTGGCTCACTACCATGAAGTACAACTAGGTCTAGCAGGCTCACTGCCTCAACCCTAAACCTAGCAAGATTACAATAAGGGTTGTTAAACCTTGAGGGCTATTAAACCCTACTGGAGGGTCACTTCTAGGCTCATTGCCATGATCAACACCTTTTCATGTCTGTGATTAAAGTATAAGAATTCCTCTACTCTACTCTGCCTCTTCTCTGCTTTGCCTTTTCTTTGCTCTGCCTTTTTGGACCTTTCTTATTATCTTTCCATTTTCGCTCAAGGACATCTTTTCCATGACTGAACTACAAGTATTTATACACTTCAATAATCTTGGAATGATCATCAAGGTCAGCATTACAATCATCAACCATTAGAACAATCTCCAAGGTCAACATTACAAACATTTACAAAATAGGTCTTGACCTATTGCAACATTATGCAAAGAAAATGAAGTAAAGATGTATGTGGATCACGCCATGCCTTAGCTAGGACTCAAACATGATCTTCCATGCTTCAACACACTTCCATGATCTTCAAGGGATCTCCACAATTACTGGAGTTAACCAAGTCGGCTAAGACTGGTTATACACTACATTATCTAGGAACAATCTTCAAGCACAATCTCAATTCCTTAACGTAGACCAATGTCAAGATAGGAGCATGATAAGGAGACATCCACAAGCATGTAATGATCATCAAGAGCAACCGCACAGCCTTTAACCACTTTACCCATAAGAATCTTCACACAAGAACACATGAACTTCATTGTCTTCAACTGTCATGAAGGAAAGATAGCTTGCGGAACACCAAACCATGAACCATTGGAATTGTAGGCACTTATCATCATCCCAGACATCCCTCAAAGAAAAATACTTTATTGCAGAGGAATGCAGAGCAGAAAAATTTCTTCCTGTCCTAGCTGAACTTATAGAAAAAGCAGGTTTTATTCTAGTGAATGAAACTCTCTTAATTCTTCACACTGGAGGCTCAAACTCAGGATTTAACATCTTCAGACATTCCTTTAAGATACTTCCAATCCACAGACCAAGATCTTCATCCAAAAATAAATTCAGAGCAATCTACTGGACTGTTCTTTCAACATACAACTCATTGTCTATACTCCACTTTATTGTAACTCACTTATTTCTTCCGAAGAGGCTAATTTTCTCAATATCCTCAACATACAAAACTTCTAAAGAAGTAATAGAATAAGATACAGTTGACACCAATGACAACAATGATATGTTTCAACATCAATGACAACACTGATTAGGCACATACTTGCAACAATCTCCCCCTTTGTCATTGATGGCAACATATGACGTGAAAAACTGCAACAATCATCAAGACAAGATACTCCCCCTTTCTCTTTACACACCTGCACTCTTTCTTTCTCCAATATTCTCCCCCTTTTTCTTTACACATCTGCACTTTTTGTCTATCTAAGTTTTTCACATGACTTCTCTCCCCCTTTGACATCAATGGCAAAGGGCACATACTTGCACTCTTCTCCTCTGATCCAATCTCTTTTCTAAACTCTCTGACTACTCCCCATAAGAAGTAGCCTTGAAAAGCATCAATTTAAATCTCTGAGAACCTTAAGACTAATGCACTATTGTGCATCTTAGTTTAGAGCAGGAGGGGTGATAACCCCTAACTTTTCTCTGAGATACTCAAAGGTATCCTTAGGTAGAGGCTTGGTAAAAATGTCTGTAATTTGATCTATGTCAACTTTTCTCTTAGAAAATGATACCTAATGAATATGTGCTTTGTCCTTGAATATATCACTGGATTCTTTGATATGTTTATGGCACTTGTGTTGTCACAAAAGATTGCAATTGGATCATCATACACAACTTTGATGTCCTTCAAAGTCTACTTCATCTGTAACACTTGAGTGCAACTACATGCTGCTACAATGTATTTTGCTTCTATAGTAGACAGGGATATTGAATCCTATTTCTTGCTCAACCAAGATACTAACCTTTTTCCCAAGAAGGATGCACCTCAACTTGTACTTTTTCTATCATCCACATCTCTGACCCAATCTGCATTAGTATATGCACTGACAGTAAAGTCACTGTCATTAGGGTACCATAAACCATAATCCATTGTACCTTTTAAATATCTTAGAATTCTCTTGATTGCCATCACATGTGATTCCTTGGGTTCTGCTTGAAATCTTGCCACAAGACATACTGCATGCATTATGTCAGGTCTGGTTTGAGTCAGATAAATTAATCCTCTAATCATAGATCTATACCTTTTTTGGTCTGCCATGGGTGAGTTATCATCTTTACTCAACGTACAACCAATTATCATAGTTGTGCAAATTGGTTTAGAGTCTTCCATCCCAAATTTATTTAACAACTCTTTCACATACTTAGACTGAGAAATGAAGATACCTTTATCTAATTGACTTATTTGCAAACAAAAAAAGAAGTTCATCTCTCCAAAGATGGACATTTCAAATTCATTTTGTATTTCTCTAGCAAAAACTAAGCACATACATTCATTGCCTCCAAAAATAATATCATCAACAAAGACTGCAACAATCAGGATTATTGATAACTGAGAGGGGGGGTGAATCAGTTATCCTTATCTTTTCTTTCAACTCAAACATTCAGATCCACTTTGTTATTCATTGGCATAGCAATTAATCATTCACGAAAGCATAAAGCATAAACATCAGAGGAGATAAACATCAACACATTGAACACCAAGATTTTGACATGGAAAACCTGGTTAAGGGAAAAACCATGGGGTGATTAACCCAAGGATTATTCTCTGTTAGAAGAATAAGAAAAAGATGGCACCTACCAATTAGGGCTCATAGCTCGAGCACACTGCTCACAAGAGGCACACTGCCTACAAAGAGACACACTGTCTACAAAGTGATAAGAATCACAAACTTAAATTGGAGAATGACATCATTACCATGTTTGGATTAGTTCCATTTAAGCCCAAAAACCCTTGTTCTGCCTTTCGCACTTCTCTTCACTATACCACACACATCCACACAAGACACACTACAAAATGAATTCACAAACCCTTATTTATACAAGGCATCGACTTAGGAATAATCATCTAAGTCAGCAAACATCTACAAGATCATTTGCAAGGCATGTAATACATCCAGTCGGCATGTCACAGAAAGAACACCAACAACCAGTGGTCAAAACATCAAATCCAAACTCTATCTTCAATGTGGACTACCAACATGAATTGGACATGATCCAATGATCATTATAACCTTCCCTGAATCACCAAGAACATCCGCACTTCATCAGCTTACTGGAATTCTTCTCTTCTTCATCTGAAACTTCAAGAACATAGTTTGTCACCACTGTCATAATGCAAAAGGTTTTTTTAGACCTCCAAACCATGTACAAATCAAGATGACACATCACAAGGACATCCCAAACACTCCTTTCAATCCGTAGAATAGGGCAATGCACGTCCGGATCTCACCGGACCTTTCTGTGATCCTCTGTCACCTCTGAACACCTGCCAGAACCGGTTCCACACAAACAACCATAACTTCTTCAGATCTTTATGCGGACCTCTAAAATCTTAATTGGAGCATCTCAATACTCATATCTACAAACCCTTTAATCCACATCCTCTTATTCTCAACCCATTGAGTACTTTTGCCTTCTTCTTATCACTGTTCTTCACTGTTCCTGATTGAGACTAATTTTCTCAATATCCTCAACACACAGCTCATCCAATTCTTCTTATCAATGCAATATGAGTATGTTGACATTAATGAAAACACTGGTTAACCTCATACTTGCAACAATCTCCCCCTTTGTCATTGATGGCAACATATGATGTGAAAAACCATCAAGACAAGAACTTCTCCTTTCTGTCACAGCTCCCCCTAACAGCAGCAACTCTTCACATGTCTTCTCTTCCTTTACTACTCCCCCTTTGATCATCAACCACTTGTTTTTCACATGTCTTCTCTCCCCCTTTGACATCAATGACAAAGGGCTCATACTTGCAATTCTAACATATCAAAATCATGCCAGCTACTGCCCCTTAGTAGTAGCTCCCCATCATCAATCTGGATCACAAGATATGACTGTGATATCCACTAGACTGGTGCACAACAGTGCATCCTAGTTCATCACCGGAGGGGCCATGACCCCTAACTTCTCTCAGAGATACTCAAAAGAGTCCTTGGGAAGAGGTTTAATAAAGATATCTACAATCTGATCCTTGGAGGGTACATACTCCAATCTAACTTCATCCTTGTTCACTTGCTCTCTCAGAAAGTGAAACTTGATAGATATGTGCTTGGTCTTAGAATGCAACACCAGATTCTTAGAAATATTGATTGCACTTGAATTATCATAGAAAATTGTGATAGGCTCCTCATATTCTACATTAATGTCTCTTAACATCTACTTCATCCATAAGATTTGAGTGCAACTACCTGCTGCTGCAATGTATTCTGCTTTAGTTGTAGATGGAGATATTGCCTCCTGTTTCTTGCTTAGCCAAGAAACCAACCTTTTTCCCAAAAAGAATGCTCCTCCACTTGTACTCTTCCTATCATCCACATCTCCTGCCCAATCTGCATCTGTATATGCATGAAGAGAAAAATCATGATCTCTGGGATACCATAGACCATACTCAACTGTTCCTTTCAAGTACCTAAAAATTCTTTTGATTACCATGACATGAGATTCTCTGGGATCAGCTTGGAATCTTGCCACAAGTCCAACTGCTTGCATTATATCTGGTCTAGTCTGAGTGAGATATAGTAATCCACCAATCATTGATCTGTACTTTGTCTGATCTGTCTTAGAAGAGTCATCATCTTTACTCAACTTACATCCGGTAGCCATAGGAGTGTTCATTGGCTTTGAATCTTCCATTCCAAATTTCTTCAATAGCTCTTTCACATACTTGGTCTGAGAGATAAAGATTCCTTTCTTTGTCTGAGTAATTTGTAGACCCAAGAAGAAATTCATTTCACCGAGCATTGACATTTCAAACTCACTTTTCATTTGGTTTGCAAAAGTTCTACACATACTGTCTCTTCCTCCAAAAATGATATCATCTACAAATACTTCAACAATCAAGATGCTTTCATGATCAATTTTGAAATATAGATTACTATTAGCAGTACCTTTGTTGAAACCAATCTTCAAAAGATGTTTGTCCAGCCTTTCATACCATGCTCTTGGAGCTTTTTTTAGACCATACAGTGCCTTCTTCAATTTGCAGACCATATCACCATGCTCAGATAACTAAAACCCATCCGGTTGTTCAATGTACATCTCATCTTCTAAGTCACCATTCAGAAAAGTAGATTTGGCATCCATCTGATACACTTTGAAATCCTTGAAGGCAGAAAATGCAAGAAATAGTCTGATTGTTTCAATTCTTGCCACCGGAGCAAAGGTTTCCTCAAAATCAATCCCTTCTATTTGAGAGTAGCCTTTGCAGACTAATCTAGCTTTATTCCTGATCACTTCACCATCTTCATTTAGTTTGTTCCGGAAGACCCATTTGGTTCCAATCACATTCTTGTTACTAGGTCTAGAAACAAGATCCCAAGTGTGATTTTTCTCAATTTGCATCAATTCTTCCTCCATTGCCTGGTCTAATTTTCATCATTGCAGGCCTCATTTACTGTCTTAGGTTTAATCTTTGAGATTAGACAACATTCATCCAGATTTTGAGCAACATTCCTTCTAGTTTGCATACCTTTGCTTCTGTCACCTATGATCTAATCTTCAGAGTGGTTCAGTCTTACATACCTTGAAACTTTTGGAGTTTCTTGTACCTCTGCTTCTTGATCAGGCTCATTCAGACTTGTCTCTTCTTCCTGATTCACCGGATCAGTCTGACTCTGACTTACCAGAGAGGATTGAGCTCCTTGAACCTAAACACTATCTTGATCATCTTCATCATACTCATAAAATCTTGAGGGCTTCTCAATTCCTTCATCAACTTTCACATTAGTACTTTCTATCATCTTTCTCAGTCTTTTATTGTAACACCGGTATGCTTTGCTTTAAGTGGAGTAACCCAAGAAAATTCCTTCATCACTTCTAGCATCAAACTTTCCTAGATCTTCATCTCTTTTAATGTAACATTTGCTACCAAAAACTCTGAAATATCTCACAGTAGGAGTGATGCCAAACCAAAGTTCATAGGGGGTCTTACCGGTATTGTTTCTGATTTGAACTTGATTAAGAGTGTAGACTGCAGTGCTGACAACTTCTCTCCAAAACATCTGAAGAACATTTGCTTCCAACATCATTGTCCTGGAAGCTTCCTAGATGGTCCGGTTCTTTCTCTCAACCAATCCATTCTGCTGTGGAGTCCTAGGAGCAGACAATTGTCTCTTTATACCATGCTTCTCACAAAAGTCTATGAACTCACCGGATGTGAATTCACCACCTCTATCAGACCTTAGACACTTCAGTTTTAATCCAGTTTGATTCTCTACCATAGCTTTGAAGATTTTGAACTTTTCAAAGGCTTCTGACTTCTATTTCAGAAAGGTGACCCACATTATCCAGGAATAATCATCAATTAGTAACATGAAGTATCTATCACCTTGCAAACTCTTAACTCTTGTCGGACCACATAGATCAGTGTGAACTAATTCCAATAAGCTGGTAGAGGACTGATCTTTGCTTTTGAATGAAACTCTGCTCTATTTACCTAGCTGACATTCTTTGCACAAACCATTTGTAGGTTTTATTAATTTTGGAAGGTCCCTAACAGCCTGAGTATTGCTTATCTTAATGATGTTATCAAAATTTACATGACACATCCTTCTATGCCATAACCAGCTCTGATCAACTTGAACAAGCAGACAACTTTTATCAGCACCAACCAAGTGAAAGATATTACCTTTAGTTTGAGTACCGGATGCAATCTTTGTTCTGAATCTTTCAAAGATTTTGCATTTTCCATCCTTGAACCGGAGATCATAGCCTTTGTCCACCAACTGTCCCACACTGAGAAGATTGTGCTTTAAACCTTCAACATACAACACATTACCAGTTTTGTTTCTTCCATTAAAAGAAATAGTTCCTCTTCCTCTGATTCTACCTGCTGAATTATCACCAAACTTTACTACTCCTCCTTCATACCTTTCCAAATCTAAGAACTTGTTCTTGTCACTTGTCATATGGTGAGAGCATCCACTATCAATAACCCAATCATTCTTTTCTTCAACTTGGGTAGCCAAAACTCTTTCTTCAACCTTATGATTGATAGATATTGGATCTTCTTCCTTGATAGCAATAAGCACCCATTCATTTATGGATTTGTCTCCTATCTCTGATTCATCATCTGTTACTCCTTCATTATCAGCTTCTTCATGAACATAATAACAATTCTTTTGAAACCTTTGTCTATTAGTATTTGACTTGGTAGATCTTTCCAGACATCTTGAGGCAGAGTGACCAATCTTATTGTAGTTGAAGCATTTAAAGGGTAGTTTTCCTTCATACTTTCCAGATCCTCTTAGAAGTCTTTTTGTAATGAGGGATTCAAGTTGAACTGTTTCTACTTCTTCCTCTTCCATGTCTCTTCTTGCTTGATCATACCATGACATCTTCCTTGAAGAGTTTTCTCCCAGATCAAATCTCTGTTTACCTTTCACATAGGCATTGGCTTTGAATGTAGATTCAGTCTTGGGGGGATCATCTCCAAACTTGGTCATTTCAAATGCAGCCAATTTGCCAGCCAATTGGTCTCTTGTGATAGTTGTATGGGCTCTGAATTCATCAATGGAAACAACCTTGATTTTGTAGGTAGCAGGAAGGGATCTAAGAATTTTGCAGACAATCTCATTTTCATCCAAAGTTCCACTAGCATTCCTAATTCCACACACCAGCTCATTTACTCTTGGCATAAAGGTAGAGATATTTTCATCATCTCTCATCTTCAATCTTTCAAATTGCCCTTTGAGACTTTGCAACCTTGCACTTTTAACAAACTCATCTCCTTCATGCAGAAGTTCCAGCTTGACCCAGATCTCATAGGCAGTTGGTAGGTCAATAACATTTGAGAGCTCTGAGTCAGTTAATGCACTTAGAAGAGCCTCCTTAGTCCGTAGATTGTTTTCAGCATCTGTGATCTCATTTAGAGTTGCTGGACCACCCTACGGAGGTACATAGGGTTTTGTAACCATGGACAAGTACACCTTTCCCATACATTCCAAGTGACATTTCATGCAACCTTTCCAAAGAGTGAAGTTGGTTCCATCAAACTTCAGACTGTCCTTCTTATATGATGACATCTTGGATCTCTTCAAGTGGTTAAGCTCCTTTTAGAGGAACTCGGCTCTGATACCAATTGTTGATAACTGAGAGGGGGGGGGGGTGAATCAGTTATCCTTATCTTTTCTTTCAACTCAAACATTTAGATCCACTTTGTTATTCATTGGCATAGCAATTAATCATTCATGAAAGCATAAAGCATAAACATCAGAGCAGATAAACATCAACACATTGAACACCAAGATTTTGACATGGAAAACCCGATTAAGGGAAAAACCACAGGGTGATTAACCCAAGGATTATTCTCTATTAGAAGAATAAGAAAAAGATGGCACCTGCCAATTAGGGCTCATAGCCCGAGCACACTGCTCACAAGAGGCACATAGCCTACAAAGAGACACACTGTCTACAAAGTGATAAGAATCACAAACTTGAACTGGAGAATGACATCATTACCATTTCTGGATCAGTTCCATTTAAGCCCAAAAACCCTTGCTTTGCCTTTCGCACTTCTTTTTGCTATACCACACACATCCACACAAGACACACTAAAAAATGAATTCACAAACCCTTATTTATACAAGGCATTGACTTAGGAACAATCATCTAAGTCAGCAAACATCTACAAGATCATTCGCAAGGCGTGTAATACATCCGATCGCCCTGTCACAGGAAGAACACCAACAACCGGTGGTCAAAACATCAAATCCAAACTCTATCTTCAATGTGGACCAGCAACATGAACTGGACATGATCCAACGATCATTATAACCTTCCCTGAATCACCAAGAACATTCGCACTTCATTAGCTTACTGGAATTCTTCTCTTCTTCATCCAGAACTTCAAGAACACAGTCTGTCACCACTGTCATAATGCAAAAGGTTCTTCTAGACCTCCAAACCATGTACAAATCAAGATGACACATCACAAGGACATCCCAAACACTCCTTTCAATCTGCAGAATAGGGCAATGCACGTTCAGATCTCACCAGAACTTTCTGTGATCCTCTATCACCTCTGAACACCTGTCAGAACCGGTTCCACACAAACAGCCATAACTTCTTCAGATCTTTATGTGGACCTCTAAAATCTTAACTGGAGCATCTCAAGACTCATATCTACAAACCCTTTAATCCGCATCCTCTTATTCTCAACCCATTGAGTACTTTTGCCTTCTTCTTATCACTATTCTTCACTGTTCCTGATTGAGACTAATTTTCTCAATATCCTCAACACACAGCTCATCCAATTCTTCTTATCAATACAATATGAGTATGTTGACATCAATGACAACACTGGTTAACCTCATACTTGCAACAAGGATTTGTTCATTATTGATCTTGAAGTAGAGATTGCTATCTGTAGTACCTTTACTGAACCCTATCTATATCAGATACCTGTCCAACCATGCTTACCATGCCTTGGGGGCTTGTTTTAATCCATACAAAGCTTTCTTCAATCTACATATCATGTCACCCTGGTATGATGACTGAAATCCTTCTAGTTGTTCAATATAAACTTCTTCCAAATCTCCATTTAAGAAAGCAGACTTCACATCCATTTGGTAAACCTTGAAATCTTTGTAGGCTGCAAAAGCCCAAAGCATCCCGATTGCTTCAATCCTTTCCATTGGAGCCAAAGTTTCTTCAAGGTCTATTCCTTCAACTTGAGAATATCCTTTGCATACTAACCTTGCTTTATTTCTTACCACTTCACCATTCTTAGTCATCTTGTTTCTGAAGACCCACTTTGTGCCAATTACATTCTTATTTGTTGGTCTAGGAACAAGATCCTAGGTTTGATTCTTCTCTATCTACATCAATTCCTCTTCCATAGCCTTTGCCTAATTCACATCATTGAAAGCCTCATCCACAGTTTTAGGTTCAATCTTGGAAATCAGACATAAATTTACTTGTTCCTCTACAGTTTTTCTTCTGGTTAAGATCCATTTGCTCTTATCTCCTATGATTTGATCTTCAGAATGACTAAGTCTTACATACCTTGGAGTTTTGGTAGCACTTATTAGAGCTTGTTTCTTCTTCATCTAAGCTATCTTCATTCTACACCACTTCTTAAACATCTTGATCATATGACTCATATCCACTTGATTCTAAAGACCTTTCCTTACATTCATCAACTTTAACATTTGCACTTTCAATGATCTTATTCAGCCTCTTATTATAGCACTGGTAGGCCTTGCTCTTAGTGGAGAAACCAAGGAAGATTCCTTCATCACATCTAGCATCAAACTTTCCTAAATCTTCTTCTCTTTTGATATAACATTTGCTACCAAAAACTTTGAAACATTTCATAGTAGGAACTTTACCATGCCACAATTCATAAGGAGTCTTAGAACTGTTACCTTTTACTTGGACTCTATTTAGGATATATACAATGGTGTGAATTACCTCTCTCCAATATGCTTCCGAAAGATGAGCTCCCTTCATCATGTTTCTAGCAGCTTCTTGAACTGTTCTATTTTTCCTTTCAACAACTCCATTTTGTTGTGGAGTTCTAGGCGCATATAGCTATCTCTTTATTCCATGTTCTTCACAAAACAAATTGAATTCATTTGATGTGAAATCTCCTCCTCTATCTGACATTAAGCATTTGATTTTCAAATCCATCTCATTTTCAACCATTGCCTTAAATGCCTTGAACTTATCTAGAGCTTCAGCTTTTTCTTCCAAAAAGGTGACCCAAGTCATTCTAGAATAATCATCAATAAGCAACATGAAATACCTATCTCCTTGCAAACTTCTTACTCTAGTAGGTCCACACTAATCTATATGCACTAGCTCAAGTAGTCCTCCAATTGACTGGTCCTTGCTTTTGAAACTTGTTCTTGTCTGTTTCCCAAATTGACATCCCTTGCAAATAGGATTAGCAGGCTTCACAAGCTTAGGCAGATCTCTAATAGCCTATGCATTACTTATCTTCATAATATTATCAAAATTTATGTGACACAACCTTTTATTCCATAACCAACTCTCATCAGTCTAAGTCAACAAGCAATAGTTATCAGTTCCTTTCAAGTGATAGATATTACCTCTGGTCTTCTTACCAGTTGCAATGATTGTTTCGAAGCTTTCCCTGATCTTGCATCCATTGTCCTTGAAGTTGAAAGCATATCCCTTGTCACACATCTGACCCACACTCAAAATATTGTGCTTTAATCCTTTCACATACAAGACATCTTTAGTATTATGCTTGCCATCAAAAGAAATAGATCCATTCCCACAAATCTTACCAGTTGTATCATCTCCAAACCTAACCAGTCCACCATCATATCTTTCCAAACTAACAAACTTACTTTTGTCACCAGTCATGTGGTGAGAGTATCCACTATCAATAACTCATTCATCCTTGTCCTTAATGATCTGAGCAGCCAAATCACTTTCCACTGGTTTTTCTTCCTTCACACAACTAGTAGAATTAGTAGACACGAGATCTTCCTTAATAGCAATAAACAAGCATTCCTTTCTAGAGGTACTAGCATTAGCTGGTTCACCATTATCTAATACAACTTCATCATCATCAAAATCTTCAACATAATAACACTTCTTTTGGGTCCTAGGCATGTTCTCATATATTTTTCTATTTCTTTCAATTCTTTTAGGACATCTAGAAGCAAAATGACCTACTTTACCATACGAAAAACATTTTAAAGGCAATTTGCCTTTATACTTACTAGATCCTCTTTGTAGTCTATCCACAAAGTTGGCTTCAATTTCATCAAACTCATCATCAGATTCTACCTTGTACTTTTCTAATCTAGAAGTTCTTCCATGAGTACTAGCTTTGAAGGTCGTCTCAACTTTTGGTAGAGCATCACCAAACTCTCTCATTTCAAAGGCAATAAGCTTACCAAGAAGCTGATCCCTATCAACCTTTTTTACTTTCATGAATTCTTCAATTGTATCTACCTTGTGACAGTAGGACTTGGGTAGAGATCTAAGAATTTTCATCACAATTTCCTTATCATCAAGAGTTCCCCCTATGGCTTTTATCCCTGTGACAAGTTCATCAACTCTTTGCATAAAGGCTGATATGTTTTCATCTTCATTCATCTTCAAACTTTCATATTTCATTTTTAGACTTTGTAGCTTGGATTCCTTTATAGAATCATCTCCTTCATATAGATTTTGAACTTTTCCCATACCTCATTTGCAGTTTCAAGATCCACAACTTTCATCAGTATTGAGTCGATTAATGAGCTTAGCAGAACATCTTTTGCCTTGACATCCATCTCATATTCTTTGATTTCATCTTAAGTCATCAGACCATTTTAAGGCATGGTGTATTTTGTTTATATAGCTTTCCATACTTTGTTACCAAGATAAAGAAGATGGCTTTTCATCCGAGCCTTCTAGAGAGCATAATTCATTCCATGAAAATGTAGTGCTTCCTTCTTGTAAGACATTTTAGATCATCCTCAAGTTGTTAAACTTTCTTTAGAGGAACTTGGCTTTGATACCAATTGTTGATATGCACCGAACAACTAAGGGGGGGGTGAATCAGTTGTCTCAAAAACTTAAGCACTTTCTACAATTAAATATTAATTACTTATCCACAATTATTATGATTTAACAATGAATGCATGAAATTAGAAACTTAACCACAGATACAATGTAAAACACAAGAGACACCAGATTTTACATGGAAAACCCCAAGGTGGGGAAAAACCATGGAGAGGATTAGCTCTCAATATATATTGCAATCTTGAAATAATGTTTTTTAGGCTTGGTCACTCCACGAGCCTGGAACATGCTAGCTCACTACCATGAAGTACAACTAGGTCTAGCAGGCTCATTGCCTCAACCCTAAACTTAACAAGATTACAATAAGGGTTGTTAAACCCCGAGGACTGTTAAACCCTACTGGTGGCTCATTGCCAGGCTCACTACCATGATCAACACCTATTTATGTCTATGATTAAAGTATAACAATTCCTTTCCTCTGCTCTGCTGCCTCTTCTCTACTCTACCTTTTCTCTGCTCTTCCTTTTTGTACATTTCTTATTATCTTTCCATCTTTACTCAAGGACATGTTTTCCATGACTCAACTACAAGTATTTATGCACTTCAACAACCTTGGAATGATCATCAAGGTCAGAATTACAATCATCAATCATTGGAACAACCTCCAAGGTTGTCATTACAAACATTTACAAAATAGGTCTTGACCTATTGCAACATTATGCAAAGAAAATGAAGTAAAGATGAATGCAGTGTTGGCAAGAGATAGTGCTTTGTATTGATAGGTGTTATCATTGATGGCAACTAAGATCATCCCAATCATCCGCATAACATAATTTGTCTAAGTTCGGGCAGTTAGGAATAGAGTAGTAACAGGGTTACGTATCTTGGTCCGGATCTCTCCAGTGGAAAGGCATGGTTTAATATGGATCTAAGGTAGTTGAAAGAATTGTCAAGATACTCTAAATCCAACGTTTCATCCTCTGGTAATGAAGGACTCAAAAGATACTAGATTCTGAATATTAGGTTTCAGTTTGATAGAATAGACAGTAGAAGAATAGGCTGACCTTGTGAATGATCTTAATTCTAGATGTATAGAAGTTGTTTATTGGGCAATTGGTGATGATCAGTGATGGTAGTCGACATGATTGATGATTTGTGAGTGAAATTTTTGGTCCACATCTCATATTATGTATGGATTTAGCCAACAGAGTAGAGTACTCAACAAAGTTCTAAATGTTCTTGAAGTCAACTGGCAAAATGATTATAGATCATGTTGCAGATATATATAGCCAATATAATTAGATGATTTCAAGTGTGTGGTGTGCGAATAAGGTGTATGTGAGAAGAGCAGAAACCTAAGGTGTGAATGAAGGCAGAGTAGTAAGAAGAGCAGAGCAAAGATGAAACGTGTAAGGTCAGCTTTTGCACTTAACCAGAACTGAAACTCTTGCATGGGTAGATGTTATTCATCAGTTCAAAATCTCTATTATTCTCTTGTAATATTTCTCTAGGCAGTGAGCCTCCATTTGAGTAGTGAGCTCTGGGCAGTGAGCCCAAATGCATGTGCATTCCTATTTGTAAAAATACTTTTAACAGGGTATTAATTTTTGTGGGTGAACCTCCACCATGGTTTTTCCCTTAACCGGGTTTCCACGTCAAAAATCTTGGTGTAAAATGTGTTGATTATGTTTCTGCTTTAACGTTTGCATCATTAATCAAATTGACAATGGTGAAAGAAGTTTAAAAGAAAAGAAAAGATTGTTTTTGGAGACAACTGATTTACCCCCCCTCTTAGTTGTCTGGGTTAATTCCAACAATTGGTATCAGAGCAAGGTTCCTTTGGAAAAAGTTTATCAGCTTAAGGAAGATCTGGGAAGACAGTAAAAATGGATGAATATAACCTTCAAGGGCAACTAAATCTCACCCTAGATGATCTTGAGCAGTCCAAGGCAAAAGTCTAAGAGCTGCAAGATAACCTCAAAAAGGATGAAGACTTCATTGAGATTTTAATAGAAAAATTGAGCAAATCTAATGCAAAAGGAAAGGAACAACCTCTTCAACTGGAAGACAAGGCCCTGAAAGAGAAGACAAAAGAATGTGAAAAGTTAGCTAAAGAAGTTGTTGTCCTAAAACATGAGATGTAAACTGGGGTGATGAGACTAAGGAAATTGAAGATAGGAAGAAAACTGAAGAAGAGATGAAGCAAAATCTGAAAGAGAGAACTAAAGAATGTTGCAGATTAGATGGAATAGCTGCTCTCCTAGAATCTAATCTATAAGAAAGTAGAAATAATGAGAGAGACCTTGAGAGATAGATTATCACTCTCAGACATGACCTAGAAATTGCAAATGAGTATAAGGAGAAGTTCAAAATAAGCTCAGCTAAACTTGAAGCACTAATTGAAGAACTGAAAAAAGATGATGACAAGCATAATCGTAGATATGAGAAAGGTGAAAGCTTTGGATCTGGACAAAGAAATTTTCAACCAAGGAATAAAAGGAACAGAACTAGAAAACCTCTGGTAAGACAACCTAATGCTTAAAGATATCCATCATTCAATAGAAATTGTTTCAATTGCGATAAATTTGGCCATAGAGCTACTCAGTGTAGAAGTAGAGCAAATCAAAATGGTCCATCCTTCTCCAGTCAATGCTTCAAATGCAAGAGGTATGGTCATAAATCCAATGAATGTAGAAGTATGATAATGAATAATTCTAATGGCAATTCTTTCAATGGCTACTACTTTGCTTGCAATGGATTTGGACACATGGCTAATTAGTGCAGATCAAGAGGAAATCAAGATTATAAGAAAAGAAATGTTATGTGCTTTAACTATAATAAATCTGGTCATATTGCAAAATTTTGCAGAAGTAGGAACAATGGAAGAAGTCCAATAAATAGAAAACCAGATGAGCAAAAACAAGACAAAGGCAAAATAAAAATTGATGTGAATGAGATATGGAGTGAAATGAATAAGACTTGGGTAAATAAAGATACAATAAACAATTGTGAAGGGTCTGCACTGGAATCCTGTACTGACAATTCCTTCAGGAATTAAGCCAGGAGCTCTAGCTCAAGGGGAGCTACATTAAACATCAAATTCCCCTAGTCAGTAAGTGGGTGCCTGAATTTGGCACAATAAGAGAGAATATTTTGAATTGGTTTAGAACCTTTGGAAGGATTTCTGAAAGAAAAGTTGTTGATATGAAAACTTGCGGAGTGATTCATGAAGAACTGTTAAAAACAGAGTAACCAGATATAGTTAGGGCAATGCATTTATTACAATGCCAAAATTAGGTTTTACAAAAGATAAAAGGTCACTTGGTCACTCATTTGAATCACTTTGCATATGGAGTAAACAAGAAGAAGAGCATTTGAGCTGTGAATCCAGAGACTGAGGCACAAAGAGCAAATTCAACCAGAAATTGATCAACCCAAACCCCACGAAAGAAAAAGGTACCTCTCTGTAAAACCTTGAATTTGAAATCCATTGAGATGGATACTCCTCATGTTGTTGACATTACTAAGAGACCTTGACCCAAATTTAAGAAGCATCCTCACAAATCAATAAAATTTGACCTGTTAGGTGCTTTTTCAAGTGTTCCGTATGGTGTGCTGCACGTTGAAGACATTAGGGTTTATATTCATGCAAACATATATGAATTTTGAGATTCAAGGTATGTAGACTTGTTTGAGAAATAACTCATGGATAAAAATCACGAACCTAAACCTGAGTATAAGGCACTACAAGATAAACACTTTATTCAGATTATGGGGTTTCCAACATTTGATGAGGATGAATGGGTCCGATATGTTTTGAGTTGGATGCATGATGAATTCATTTGGTTGTTAAAACCATTCAAGATTACCAGTGATGCTATCATAATTGTAAATGGGTTAAACTCAACTGGAGGATTGCCCATGCTGAAAGCTGTGAAAAACTAGACAATGACTGATGCTACCGGTGCCAAGTTTGACAGAAGGGAAATGACCATTAATGATATTATAGAACCGAATGTCAAATTCACCTCCATGGTGATTGGGTACAAGATTTACCACTCTACTAGAGAAAATTATGTTTCTGAAACAACCATATATGCTACATACAAGATGCTAAAGGAAAATACTAATTATAACTTGTGTGAATTACTATAGAATCAACTGATTTAAAACTTAAACAAAATCAAGAAAGATAAGAAAAACACTTTCAAGTATGGTACATTGGTTCTATGTCTATTCTTTAACTTTATGAATGAGGTACTTGGGGTTAAAGGTGTGCACTGGACTAAGGATGAGCCAGTTGCCATTCAAATCAGAGATCATCTTTGTAGCATTGGTGATTTCAAGGCTCAGAAAACTACAATATGAGGTTACTTCAAGAATTTCTAGAGTATGATGCACTTAAGGGAAAGAATCCCTAAATCAATTGTTGAGAAGTACAAAAATGAAATATGCTTCATGCTTGATACTAATTAGTGTCTAATGGAAGTAGTGGAACCCAGAACTCCTTGGACATGCCCATGGGGTATGAAGTAAATGGAAAATTCTTGAATATGTATGCTCAACATCTTCTAAGTAAGCCTAAAGACACAATGGTTGAAAGATTTGGAACTTATGAGGAGCTTGATTTAAAATTGCATACTGAGCTCAAAGAACCTGAAACCAATAGGAAAGTAAGAAAAGAAATTGAGTAGTTAGCTAAAAATCTAGGCCTAACTAAGGAGGCTATGAGGAAATTTAGAGAAAGAACTGAAAAAACTGAGAAAGAGAAACAAGATAAGAAACAAATAGGTGTTCTGGTGGAAATCTCTTCCACTTCAAGAACTACTAGGAGCTTTGCTACTACCCCTATTCCTTCCAAAACTACAAAAATGGAAGCAAAATCATCCAGAAAATGGCAGAAAAGGAAGAAAACAAAAGCATCCCGGACCTATGAAAGCACAAGAGAAGAAGAAGAAGATACAGATTATGACATTGAAATCAAGGAACTAAAGGCCACTAGAACAAAAGCTACAAAAGTAACCAAAGAAAAATCCTCTGGAAGCAAAAGGACTAGTAAAAAGCAAAAGACAGAAGCATATGAGGAATATGTTGAGAAGCCCACACTCTCCCTGGAAGATGTGATAAAGTCAGTCATTGCAGATGGTAATCTAAACCCCATGATTGAATTCTATGATGAATATAGTGATATGGATAAAAGGGTGTTGGAGGAAGCAACTGTCAGATATCTCAACATCTACAACAAGGCACTAATTGAGATAACTTCTGAGTTACCACAAAGTCTGGCAAATATTTTAGAGTTAAAAAAAGAAAATGCCAAGAGAAAGGACATGGAGATCAACGAACATGAGCTAATAAATTTGTGTCCTCAGATTTCACCTGATCAAATAAATATGATATTCAAGGAAGTCAAAGATGACTTTAGAAGCAAAAAGAGAATGAACAAACTCATGCTTGGAGAAACAAGTGAAATCATTGAAGAAACTCAGGAAATTCTTTTGAAAGCATTGAAAAAGCACAATTTTCCCATACTCAGAAGAAGTTTCAGATGGTGAAGAAGAGAACATCATTGAGCAACAATCTAAGTTAGGTGAAGCCTCTGTTTTGGAAGTAGAACAAGCAAATTAGGAGGATACAGAAATGATGGATAAAGTAGTTGATGCAAGAGATACTCCTAATCCATCTGATATGTCAGGAAAAGAAGATAATATTACTACTTCACAGAGCCCTCCAAATCAAGTAGCAAGTAGTGAACAAATAGAAAAGAGTCCCTCTATAGAGAACACAGAGAAACATAAAGAGGAAGAAAGAGAAAAGAAAGATAAAGCAGAAGAAGATGGTGCAAATGTTGAAGCACATAAGGAAGATACTGAGAAATCTAATGAACAAAAGGATGGTTTAGAAAATGTTGCAAGAGACACTACAGATGCAGTGAAAAGTCTTCTTAGAAAAGAGATGATTGAGCTTGATGAACTTGAACTACTCCAAGGTCTAGCCAATCCAGATGCTCTCTCTCCAATTCAACTGATCAAAATAGCATCATTCACCCAAGTAAAGGTTAGAGAAAAGATGTTAAAGTTCCACATGGAGGACAATGAGCTACTAGGGCTTGCATCCGGGATTTTGGAAAAATTAATGCCTACCTACCAGAAGAGTCCATTTGATTCCCCCTCCGAACATCTGAAAAATCTTGTAAGTTTTGTAAATACTCATTTTGAGTCCTTTGAGAAGTCCATGGAGGCAAAAGTTTAGAAAGAATTCTTGGATAAGAAATTTGGTGAAATAAAGAACCTGATAGGAAGTGATAGAATAATACTGTTAGGATTAGCCGGCAAAAGATATCAATTAAATGCAAATAAAGATTAAACAAGAAATGGAAATACACAGAAATAATAATAGCGAGAGACAAGTTTTAACGTGGTTCACCCAAACTCGGGCTACATCCACCAAACAGAGAGTCTAATATTATTATCCAGTAAATCAAACCGATTACAATCAGCAATCCCTGCAACTCAATACCGCTGCAAAATGCTACAATACAATATCAAAACCCTAACCCTTAGCCGCTTTTTATCAAGCTTTTTGTCGGTTACAAAATAGGGTTTTCTTATGTCAGTCAATGAAAAATTAACTCCTGGTGCATTATAAAATAATAAAAAACCATGTGAGGTTTCGGGGGCGTTGCCCCCGAGCCCCCACGGGGGCGCTGCCCCTCGACCCCGCCCTGTATCGCGACAGGGAACGCGCCAGGGGCGCTACCCCTGGACCCTGCAAGGGGCGCTGCCCCTTGACCCTGTCTTGGGGGCGCTGCCCCCAAACCCCCGCAAGGGGCGCTGCCCCTTGACCCCATAGGAATTTGGGGGGAAACTGCGCCGATAAAAGTGGGGTAAATATAATCTTCGAGTCTGATTAGGCTCCATATAACAACAAATACTTGGTATTAGCATAAAGAGTATTCAAAGTGCTCTAAATGATGGAAGTGATATGTACAAATTTTGTCTATCATGGACCAAAGTTAATGAGGATATTGAGAAAAAGATAAAGGAGCAAGAACATAAATTGTCAAATCTCTCTCAAAATTTTGATCCTCTAACAGTTTCACCTATAAGTCAAGAATTCCAAGTAATCAACCTAACAGATGAAATAAAGAGGCTTGTTAAAGAAAAGGGTAACATTATAAAGAGATTTCATGAGCTCCGGGGATTGATTGCCCCCAAGTTAGAGGCCATGTTTAATGCGCTATCAGAAGCTCAGACTACACTTCAGACAAGTAATCCTCTAGATTTGACAAAGGCAGAAGCATATGCATTTTTGCTAAGTGGACATATCTCAATTTTGGATGGAATGAAGGGAACTTGGGCCTCTGAACTTGTGCCATTGAAAAATAGTTTTGCAGACATTCTCAAGTTCATGTGAATAGAATTTAATGATTACTTGTACATATGTGACATTATACACATAAGTTTTGAGAACTTTGGCTTGTTAACCCCACCCTTTGCCATTGATGTCAAAGGGGGAGTGAAGAGTAGTGAAAAATGAGGAATCTAGCAAAGGGGGAGCTTCAGAACTAATAGAGAAGCACAAGTGTACAAAGTAAGGGGGAGCTACATTAGACACTTAGTCATTTTTCACTAAGTGTTGCCATCAATGCCAAAGGGGGAGATTGTTGGCAATAGACACTTCTTTGCATTGATAGGTGTTGTCATTGTTGGCAATTAAGATCATCCCAATCATCTGTATAACATAATTTGTTCATACCAGAAGTCAAAATTAGAATTTGTCTAAGTCCAGGCAGTTAGGAACAGAGCAGTAACATGGTCTGGTATCTTGGTCTAGATCTCTCCGGTGGAAAGACATGGTTTGTTGTGGATCTAAAGTAGTTGAAATCATTGTCAAGACACTCTAAATCTAGAGTTTTATCCTCCAGTGATGAAGGACTCAAAAGATACTAGCTTTTGAGTATCGGGCTTCAGTTTGATAGAATAGGTAGTAGAAGAACATGTTGACGTTGTGAATGATCTTAACTCTGGATGTATAGAAGTTGTTTATTGGGAAATTGGTGATGATCAGTGATGGTAGCTGACATGATTAATGATTTGCAAGTGAAAGTTTTGGCTCGCATCTCATATTATGTATGGATTTAGCTGACAAAGCAGAGTACTCAACAAAGTTCTAAATGCTCTTGAAGCCAACTGGCAAAATGATTGTAGATCATGTTGTGGATATATATAGTTGATAGAATTGGATGATTTCAAGTGTGTGGTGTGTGAATAAGGTGTATGTGAGAAGAGAAGAAACCTAAGGTGTGAATGATGGCAAATCAGGAAGAAGAGCAGAGCAAAGATGAAATGTGTAAGATCAGTTTTGCACTTAACTGGAACTGAAACTCTTGCATGGGTAGATGTTATTCATTAGTTCAAAATCTCTATTATTCTCTTGTAATATTTCTATAAGCAGTGAGCCTCCATTTGAGTAGTGACCTCTGGGCAGTGAGCCTGAATGCATGTGCATTCCCATTTGTAAAAATACTTTTAATAGGGTATTAATTTTTGTGGGTTAACCCCCACCATGGTTTTTCCCTTAACCGGGCTTCCATGTCAAAAATCTTGGTGTCAAATGTGTTGATTATGTTTCTTCTTCTATGTTAATGTCATATGCTTTAATGTTTGCGTCATTAATCAAATTGACAATAGTGAAAGAAGTTTAAAAGAAAAGAAAAGATTATTTTTGGAGACAACTGATTTACCCCCCTCTCAATTGTATGGGTTAATTCCAACATGCGGATCACACCATGCCTTAGCTGGGACTCAAACACGATCTTCCATGCTTCAACATGCTTCCATGATCATTAAGGGATCTCCACAATTACTGGAGTTAACCAAGTTAGCTAAGACTGGTTACACACTACATTATCTGGGAACAATCTTCCAGCATGATGTCATGAAGGAAAGATAGCTTGCGGAGCACCAAACCATGAACCATTGCAACTGTAGGCACTTATTATCATCCCAAATTTCCCTTAGAGAAAAATACTTTCTTGTGGAGGAATGCGGGGCAGAATACTTTCTCCCTATCCCAGCTGAACTTATAGAAAAAGTAGGTTTTACTCTGGTGAATGCAACTCTCTCAATTCTTCACACTGGAGGCTCAAACTCAAGATTTAGAATCTTCAGACATTCCTTTAAGTTACTTGCAATCTACAAACCAAGATCTTCATCTAGAAAGAAATGCAGAGCAATCTATTGGACTATTCTTTCAACATACAACTCACTGTCTATACTGCACTTTACTATAACTCACTTGTTTCTTCCAGAGAGGCAAATTTTCTCAATATCCTCAACATACAAAGCTTCTAAACAAGAAATAGAATAAGATACAGTTGACACCAATGACAACAAAGATATGTTGACATTAATGACAACACCAATTAGGCACATACTTGCAACAGTATATATGCAATACATTTTTTGTTTTTAATAAATAAATTTTTATTTAAATTCTAGTTGACAAAAATTAGTGAATAAATATGACTAAAAATATACTACTGTAATGGCATTAAAATTTGGATTGTTTAGTTTTGTTTGAATCCTCCTTTCACCAATTACATTCAAGGATGTTAGAATCAAGTGGTAGAGCACTATCAGGTCCTTGGTCACTTACAAATGTAGGGAAATTTGGATTAGGGTGTTTGATTGTCAAATTTCCTTCTCTAATGCTCAATTATACATCAAAACCCTAATTATTTGAAAATGACAGTAAATTGATGAATTATTCAAAAAGATACTACAGAAAGATGTAAAATGACAAATACAAATGCACCTATTTTCGAAGCTTAGAATATAGAATTGTCAGGGACTAAAGAGTGGGTGCCCAAGTCCAAGGCCTTGTTTTCTGTCGGGATCTAGAAATAAGGTTTGATACCTGTACCTGCTGTTCCAGAGATTTTCCTATTGCAGAACTTCAGGGACTAGGGAGTAGGTACCCTAGTCTAGGAAGTTCTTTTCTTCTCTGTTCTGCAATTCTGACACTTTAATATGCCCTCCTGCAACTCCACTTTGTCTGGATCATCAATGTGTAACTTGCAAGCATGAAAAATTTGGGAGGGGGTTGTGGTTTTTAGAGGCTTGCCTCAGTTAAGCCCCAAAAGGACACTTAAGTCTTCCAAACACCTTTGTCATATAGAGAGTGTGTGCCCTTGTGAGGTAGAGGCAAAATCCAAATGATAAATGATCACAAATGTAATAAATGTCACCTTGTAGTGAAGATCTCATGAAAGGAAGAAGCTCTTCATTCTATGAGGAGATGGATGCTCAAATCTGCAAACACAAACACATAGACAACACAAATCTACTTTTACAACACAATGAAAGCCTTGAATCACCTTTAAGATGCCAAAATCAAATGAACATAATCTCTAGTCATCTAGTTTACAAATGAATGCCTAAACATGCTTTTATATGCAACTACAAACATTCCCTCCAAGAATTTCGTAATACAAACTTATCATGTCAACATAGGACCTAATTAACGGTCACAAGCTGATACTCCAAATTTGGGACTAACCCAAAATAGGGTAGGACTAGGGCGCAGGTGTCCAAGTCCTCCCCCCTTTTTTGGTCAGGGTTAGGTTCAAGGGATCCCCCTAGGTCCTATCTATTATAAAACCTAGGGTTCATTTCATCGGGATGTCAAATTATGATGCTAGATGTCCTAAATGCACACTAAAGACCCGAGAGAAAAACCTAAAGAGGGAAAAGCCCCCAAGAGGACATTTTTGGACATTACATTTAGCCCCCACTTTAATGTATGTATAAATGCAAGGCCGATACATTCATTAAAGTATGGTCGCAAACACAACAAACACACCAAGCATGAAGAAGACACGCCAATCACAAAGAAAAAAATAACATGCACACAAAACATGAAGAAGACAGTTACAGTCATGCAAAACATGGAGAAGACAACAAATACATAGAAAACACATTAATACATAGAAGACATGAATGATTCTTTTATTTTCTTTTTCTCATATATATGAAATACAAATGCAAGTATTGAAAATTAAACACACCCCCCATAATGTAGGATGCACTCATCGCACAGGTCTTTAAACTGGATATATGGGGAAACACACATGCAAGACACGCAAAACCTCCCAAAATGCAGGATGCACTCATCATGCAGGTCTTTAAACTACATATGGGGCAACAGACACGCCAAACAAAGCAAGCACGCCAAACACACACACTTGAAGACACGAAGAAAACACGGCAGACAAGTGATGGAGTGTTCCTATTTCTAGGTTCATCACCATCTCAAGCACATTACAAGCACACACCAATTATTGGGCTTCACCACAATAATCACTGAAGACACACTTAAGGGTTGATTTAGTCACAAAACTGCACCCCGCCTCCGTAGAGGACTTTTGAAAATGATAGGATGTGCAATCCGCTCTGAGGAATACACGATCCTCGCCTCCATAGAGGGCTTAATAAAAAGGATATGCTCAATATCCTACCTCTATAGAGGGCTTATATGATTGATTGCAAACAAACTTAGGATGTAGGATGCACTCATCACGCAGGTCTTCAAACTGCATCTGAGGACAAGCACATAGATAACATCTACAACAGACAGCTTACCTTATATATGCCCCCACCTTAAGGTGGTTGATATCAGGTATCAATATCAAGCATGTTAAGGTAGGAAGAAAATACACAAGGGAACACAGACTCTTGTAAAGCCCATGCCCCCTGAAGGTGACATGTATTTTACGATCACCAAATGTTCCCACAAACACATCCTTGCAAGAAACATGTTAGTGTCTACAAAATCATGATAAACAACAACATCAATGCATATGATTAACCACACAAAGAGCCAAGTTTATACTATGAATTTGGAGTTCAAAGATAACCGTGGGGCTACATCATGAAGATCTCCAAATTGAGTACCACCAACACTAGATTCAAAGACAAAAAAAGTGCACAAAGCAATAGTATTGTTAAGGTTTGTAAATAAGATATGTTGGTTTTTTCCCAGACTGGATGCTTACTCCCAGATTTCCCTACAAGGTAGCCATCAATGATCAACAGGATCTCTAGGCCAGGGGCCAACAGTGTAGGAGATAGACTCTATATTTTATCTCCTCTTCTTCTTCAGGCTCTGCAAAACCTAGGGGGTTATTCCCTACTCAACATCCATGAGGATATACATACAAGGCTGGGATGCTGACAGAAAGCAGATAAGTCCTCCTGTAAGTAGACCAAAACTGAAAGATAAGAGCAAAGGGGCTAGCTTTGGGTCTATTTGCAGTTGTAGACAGAGGACTTCGATCCTAAAACTATTTCTACTATCCTAAAGATTGTTTTAGATTTTGATTTTGAGTTTGGATGCAAAGCTGAACATGGTTGTAACACAAACACAAAGCAAGATTGGTGCCTATCCAGGGCCTGGAGTCAGTAGACATACACCTGTGAATGAAATGCATGAACAACTAAAACTAGATTTCAGGGGGACATATGTGATACCTGCCTTACAGATATCTCCCAATACAGAGTGTTAAGCTATCTATACTTATGGCATCCCTACTGCAATATACCCTTCCCAATGTTCAGTCTAAAAAACAATTTAATCTACCCCTTGAGCAGAAGTTAAAAGATCAGACATTCAACACAGGAATTCTATGTTCTAGAGTCTCAAACATTGCTCAAATATCCAGACTCAGAAGAAAGATACATGCAATACTGGAGACATAATTAACAAAACACATGCTAACATAGCATTTCTCATATAAAATTAACCATGAAATCAGTGGATTCATGCAAAAACGTACAACAAGAGATACATAAACTCACAGGTTTAACTGTACAGAGCAACCAAAATGAACTGTATTGTGTTACAGAGCCAAATATTCAACTTTCAACCACCTAAAAATGAGTAACACTTCCTGCTTATAACAGCCAGAGAAGCATACTTAGCATTAATTACATGGTTTTGACAAAAAATCTGCCAGATACAGATCCCACCAAGGAATGGCGCTCAGAAGATATTAATGCAGCAGATAAAGAGGGGTCTCAAGCCATGCACCATCATCTGGGGTCTTCACTCAAAATTTGGGAAACCTGATTGCTCGTACCATTGCCCATATCTCTGTATCTTCGCCATTAAGGGCCTCAACCACCCGCAGCTACTCGGAAACTGTCGCAACATTTCAAACAGAAGTTCCCGCCAAAAGTGATTCGCTCAAAGTTTGAAAATACACAGGTGAATAATCCCACATGCAAGGTGAGGAGATCACATCATTAGTTCATAAACATGGTTGCACACATACTAAGTGTCGAGCGCTTTTGCCGCGCTTGACACACAAGCCTTCGCCCAAGAGCTCATCGCCGTGACACAAGCCATCGGTGAACACCCAAATTCTCCTGTCAATCTCAAAAGTCTCCCCGACTGCTACATTACATTCCTTTGTTGGTAAGACCAACACTATCGGACAACCTAAAAATCCTCCCACCGACACCCTTAGTCACACCGACAAACACCTCCCGATAGCCTCTAAATTCTACATCAGCTAGAGAAAAACCATCGACCAGCTCCACAAATCTCCTGCCGACCTCAAAGGTTATGCCGACGCCTATTTCACATTCCTCCGTCAGCCAGAAATGAACCATCGGGCAAGCAAGAAACCTCACTGCCGATATAACAACTTCCACCGATGGCCCTACGGGCCTCATCCCTCCATCGGCCAAACACACGTCAATGATACCATCGGTGAACCCCTCACCGTCATACCCAATAGCCTCCATCATGCCGATGGCAAATCTCCATCGGTGAGAACAACACAAAAGTCACCCCGACATGCCGAACATCAATTCCCCTATCGGCCAGACCTCCCCCTGTCGGTCTAGCATAAAATTACCTCGCCGATGAAGAGCGTTACACCGATGAACACCTCCCTACCACCAACCTGATCGCCAAGAAGCCTGCGAAGTCATGCCGATGGGCAAGAAGATATAGGTTTTAAATGAAGAAACCCTCTAAACATTAAGAATCAACTTCTAAGTCAAAATAAGCACCAACACTGGCTTTGAATGGGGACGTGCAGGTGAAAACCTGTAGCGAGAACCAGATCTCCGGGCAGACCAGGCAAAAAGCCAAAAAAACACGAACTGTACAGAATATTTACACTATATATATATTTTTACAAATGTGCACAGGGATAGGCCATCTATGCAAAATAAAACTTAAGGAATTGGCCATGCACAGGCAATTCCAGAACTTCACCATCTAGGGCCTGGAGGAAATAAGAGTCCTCCCCATGAGTACTACAAATTTGATATGGGCCCATCCATAAGGGTTCGAATTTACCATGTTTACCCTTGTC
Organism: Cunninghamia lanceolata; assembly: GCA_027924645.1. NCBI lineage: Eukaryota > Viridiplantae > Streptophyta > Pinopsida > Cupressales > Cupressaceae > Cunninghamia > Cunninghamia lanceolata. Next base: position 9,638,349 of record BSBN01000241.1, on the reverse strand, counting down.
CTGATTTTTTGCGTTCCATACAAGCACCAGATTATTGACTTGAAACTTCCTTTTTGTAGCTCTCCTATCAAACTGATATTTCATATCTTGTTGTCTCTTGAGGTTAATCTGGTGTGCTTTCCTTCTATTCTCATCCAATGCAACCAGCTGATTCACTCTTTCTGTCATGGAGTCTTTAATCTCCTCATCATTTTCCTGGATGAATCTGTAAACTGGTAGGAGATTGTTTATGGGCAATCTGGCTGATGACCATATACTAGCTCAAAGGGTGACATTCCAATAGCCTTTTTTACTGTCACTCTGTCAGCCCATATTGCTAACTTTAATTTTGAGTCCCAAGCTCTCTTGTTCTTGCCCAACATCCTCTTGATAATTTTCATGATGCTTTTATTGCTTGATTCTGCTTGACCATTCCCTTGTGGGTGGTATGGTGATGCATATGATAGATTGATCCCATATTTGTTGCAAAAATCAACAAATTCACTTGATCTGAAGCACATAGCATTATTAGTGACTATCTTGAATGGTACTCCAAACCTGATGATAACATTTTCCAGTATGAAATCCATCACCACCTTACTTGTAGCTCTCTTAGTTGGAATGGCCTCAATCCATTTGGTAAAGTAATCAGTTGCCACTAAAATCCAACTGTGTCCCCCACTTGACTTGTATGGAATTTCCCCTATGAAGTCAATTCCCCATTGCTGAAATGGAGCATCCACTATTACAGTTCTGAGGGGTAAAGCACCATCATATCTCAGCTTTCCTGAGAATCTTTGGCAAGGATCACACTTCTTCACTAACCTTTTTGCATTTGAAAAGAGAGTGGGCCACCAATATCCTGCCCTAAGAATCTTATGAGCTGTTGTTTGGGCAGTATAATGTCCACCACACAATCCTTTATGCATGTCATTCAAAGCATTGTTAGCCACATCTTCATCCACACATCTCAGTAGCACACCATCAGGGATTTTCTAGTATAGCTCACCTTGAACAATAACATACCTGATTGCATGTAACTTTAAAGTCTCTATTGACTGTCACTGAAATGGGAAGGACAATTCAGATTTTGCAAGTAGTAGATAATATCCTTGTACCATTCAGATCTTGATACATTTACACTCTCATTTTGGACTGCATTAACTTGGCATGCTTCCAAGTTTGACTGTGCCATCATCTTGGCTAATCCTTGTCCTCTTACCAATTTAGTAACTTGTATGTCTATGTTGAACTCTTGCAGTTTGTTTATCCATCTGCACCTTCTTCCAGTCACCTCTTGTTGAGTGAATATATATTTGACTGCTGCATGGGGTACATATGCAATTATATGTGATCCAACCAGGTATGGTCTAAAACTTTTGATGGCTCTAACTAGTGCATATGCCTGTTTTTCCATAATATCATATTTCAACTCAGCAGCCTGCAAGGACATACTGAAGAAAGCTATGGGTTGTTCAAAACCATCTTCATTTTTCTGTAGCAAACACGCAGCAACAGTGTGAAAGGAAGCAAATGAAAACAATTGGAATGGCCTAGAAAAATTAGGTGATTTAAGAACAGGGGCCATCTTGATTGCCTCTTTGATACTCTGAAATGATTCTATTGCTTCACTTTCCTAGTTGACAGTTGCATCCTTCTTCATCATCTTGGAAATGTTCCTTGTGGTTTCTGCAAAGTTGGGAACAAATCTCCTAACAAAATTTATCTGTCCAAAGAAGGACTAAACTCCTTTTATAGTTTTTGGCATTTGAATTCTGTCAATAGCAGCCACTCTCTCTAGATCTATCCTAATTCCATCCTTGGAAACAATGTGCCCCAAAAGCTTTCCTTCAACTACCCCAAAGGCACACTTCTTTGGATTTAAAGAAATGCCATACTCTAGTGCTCTTATGAAAATATGCTCTAGATGCAAACAATGCTGCTCTTCTTTCTTTGAATAAGCAATCAGATCATCTTGATACACAGCCAGGATTGAATCAATCAACCCTGCAAAAGCAACATCCATTGCTCTTTGAAATGTAGCACCTGCATTTGTTAATCCGAATAGCATTCTAACATATACATAAGTTCCCCATGGAGTGGTGAAGGCAGTCTTATACTGTTCTGATTCCTTTACCTTCACCTGATTATAACCTGAAAATCCATCCATCATGGATAAGAGTTCACAACCAGTCACTCTCTGCAACATAGCTACCATATTAGGCAGTGGATAGTTATCCTTTAAAGAGGATACATTCAAGTTCCTGAAATCAACACAAAGCCTAATATCACCATTCTTTTTTCTGACTGGGACAAGTTTAGACACCTAAGTTGAATGTTTGATTGGTACAATTATTCTAGCTTCCCTAAGCTTTTTAAGTTCTTCCTACATCTTTGGAGCTAAGGTAGGATTAATAGGTCTTTGCCTCTGTCTGAATGGCTTAGCTCTAGGGTTCAATGGGATCTCATGCTGGAACAGATCTTCCCTATAGGCCTTTAGGTCCTCATATGACCAAGCAAAAACATGTTTATACCTTTTCAGTAATGCAATCAACTTAGAATCCCCAAATACTCTTAGCATTCTAATTCCATGTTTGAGAGCTATATTTAGGCCTAAGAGTAAAGCCTCATATTCTGCAATGTTGTTTGTGCAAACAAACCTCAGCAAGAAAGAGAATTTGAGGAGCTTACCATTTGGAGACAGGAAAATAACTCCAGCTCCAGAGCCTTCTTTTGCACAAGCTCCATCAAAAAACATAGTCCATAAACCTTGCTGGTCCAGCTCCTTGATGCAGACATTTTTTTCTTTATCCTCTCTATCATCTGAGAAAACCTTGAAGTTATCACAGTTAGTGTTTACAAAGCATATCTGTTCCTCTGCTTCTTGGTCTTCCACTGTCTCTGATGATCTTTCTTCTCTGATTAGCTTAACATCCCTGCCATTCATTGGAATCATGGCATATGACAAGTCCAGCTGCATACTCCCACCAATTAGTGCTGCCCATCTTCTTGACAGCAACATACCATACTGTGGCTTGATGTCAACCACGGTTATATTCATTTTATATCTCTTTTCAGGAAATGTTGCCAGTTTGAAATCTACATCCTTCATGATTCCAATAACTGGTACCTCTCTGGCATCCATAGCATAACATTTTCCACATGCCTTGTCAATTTTCAATCCAGCTTGTTGCATGATGGCCAAAGGCATGACATTTGTAGATGCTCCAGAGTCAAGCATACAATTTCTGATTATTTTTCCATTTATAACCAGGGATACATAAAATGGTTCCACTTGTGAAGGACACTTTGTCATAGTCACTCCTAAATAGACTTCAGGGGCCTCATCTTCTTCATTAGATATGACATGTCTCTCACCCTGGATCTGAACATTTTGTTTAGCTTGAAAAGGCACCCCTGAAATCAGGGATATTGTCCTATTCTTGATTTCTTCAACCTTCATGAGTTCCATGAGTGGAACAAAGACTTTTACTTGGGAGAGGACTTGAGCTATATCAAATGGAGCATAATTTTGTATAACAGTTGTAGCTTGCTCCACAATCTTGTTTCTATCCTGAGCTGATTTAGCTTTTACTTTCATAGTTCCCTGATCATCATTCTTGTCTGGGGAACCTTTACTTTGATCTTCAGCTTGGGGGATTCTATTTCCTGGTCCTTGAGATTCATGACCCGTTCTCTGTCTAAAATTTTGTTTATTATTTACCCGCTGCCTCTTTTGTGATTCCATCCCCTTATGACCATGTACTGGCTGGCCTGCAGAAACATCTTCTGGTTGACGCAAGCTGCTTATCTGAGCTTTACCTCTGAGATTGTAGTTACTCTTGACTTGAGCAACTGTTGCAGCTGTGAAGGCCCTAATTTCCTCATCAGAAGGTCGTTGTAAGTTACTCAGAAAATTATGCGAGCTCTGAGCATACACATAGCTCTCTTCATTACCTTCATCATAAAAGTCCTGCTGACATGCCCGAATTCCATTATCTATATTCTCATCAGCATCATAAAGATGGTATCCATTGCTTATGGACATCATATTAACATCATCATCTTGCACATAATGTGGCTCATTGCATTCATTACAAGATGTAGCATTATCACACAAGGACTGGGCAATCATACACTGTGACTATGAATGTGGCATCTGACAAATTATACACCATGGAGTATCATCAACAATATTTATAGCTTTCTTTAGAGGATCAGGAGTTTCTTTGACATGTTGAGCTCTCTGATTTGTGTTGTTATGTGGGAATATAGGTTTACCATTATGCCAATTGGTATTATAAGGCATATCATGCAATGATGGCCTCTTTTCTTGCCTTTGATAGACTTGCCTATCAGGACCTATCCCTTTTTCACTTCTAGCTAGTCTGTAGCTTAGGTCCTTAACAACATTTGCCAATTTGTCTATCTTATCTTCAGGGGCAGATGTATTACCTTGAGTGTTCTGAGGCTTGTTTGGATTCTGAAGAATTTTCACATCATCCCTTCTGTTAGTCTTGCCTGATGCTTTCCTGTTGTTCTCAATATTCACTACAATTCTAAAAGCATCCCTTAGAGTAGCAGGGCTTTTATCTCTTAATCCATATGCAGTTTTTGCATCAAAAGCATTGATATACAATATTATGCACATTGGTTCATTTAGCCTCATGTGATGTGGCAATTTGTTTAACACTTTAGTAAATCTTGCATTAAAATCTGCAACCTGCTCATTTGACCCTTTAGTGATACTAGTAAATTCATTTACAAAAAAGCTAGGGTCAGTTTTGTCACCATACTGCTCCTTGAACATCCTTTTAAAATCATCCCACGATGAAATACTCCGGTCAGGCAGATTCTTGTACCATTCTCTTGCCTCATCTACAAAAGATTGCATGAATGACTCCATGAAAACGTCCTCATGTTCAACCTCAAAGTTATCCATGACATTTTGAAAAGCCTTTAGATGATCTTCTCCTGACACTGTGTTGTTTCCTAAAAATTTAGGCACTTGCAGCCTTAGATGCTTGTCAATGGGGTTAGGATACCCAGGAATACCATCAAACACCAGCTGTCTGAATCTATCTAGTTGCATGGGCTGTCTATCAAACTGATTAACATTGATATTTCTGTTTGCATTCTGGTTTCTTACATTGTTCAGTGGTATCCTAGCATCATTCACATTTTGTCTTTCATCATTATGCTGATGTTGCACTTCATTTCTTTGCTGATGTCTCTGCACATTTGCATTCTCAAGGGTAGGAATTGAATCATTTTGGGCAGTCCTTAAAGCTTGCACTTTCTGCCTCATGTCATCTTTGATTTTCATGGCTTGCAGATACTCTAATTCTGCTCTCAGATTTCTGATTTCTTCAGCTAACTGTTCTTCCTTAGGCATGGAGGTAGATGGTCTCATACCATTCTGGTCATCATCTTCATCATCCCTCAGAGACTCTGCCTCTTCAAATCTATCACTAGGGTCTAGAAATGGGCGTTCTTGGAACACTTCTGACCTCATTCTCACGCTACCACCCTGTTGCCTCTCATATGCACCCTGAATATCAGCTTCTGCATTTGAAAAGTAAGGCACATGCTATCCTGGTGGCCTAGGGTTGTCTTGCGTATCATCACTTTTTCTGGGGGAACCCTCATGACTGACTGAGACAGCTCCCTTTCTTCTGTACATCATTCTTCTTGTTACTGGTAACTCTTCAAATAAAGGATTTTGTTGGGATCTTCTCCCCTGCATATAAGTTTTACTTTGACCAGTTGGGAGATTACTTCGGAGTCGCCACCTATTACTAGGAACTGTTTTCTTTTTGTAAACCAGGGTTCTTTCACAAACTCCCTAGCAGAGTCGCCAATTTCTATTGGTGACTCAGATGGGCACACAGATATTTCACCAGGGAGGACAAAAATAACAATTTTCAAATCACCATCCCCAGTAGAGTAGCTAATTTCTGTTGGTGACTCGGATGGGTCACAAGATATAACACTTTTTCATCAATTTTCTCCTCAGTAGAGTCGCCAATTTCTGTTGGTTTTTTCCCAGACTGGATGCTTACTCCCAGATTTCCCTACAAGGTAGCCATCAATGATCAACAGGATCTCTCAGCCAAGGCCAACAGTGTAGGAGATAGACTCTATATTTTATCTCCTCTTCTTCTTCAGGCTCTGCAAAACCTAGGGGGGTATTCCCTACTCAACATCCATGAGGATATACATACAAGGCTAGGATGCTGACAGAAAGCAGATAAGTCCTCCTGTAAGTAGACCAAAACTGAAAGATAAGAGCAAAGGGGCTAGCTTTGGGCCTATTTGCAGTTGTAGACAGAGGACTTGGATCCTAAAACTATTTCTACTATCCTAAAGATTGTTTTAGATTTTGATTTTAAGTTTGGATGCAAAGCTGAACATGGTTGTAACACAAACACAAAGCAAGATTGGTGCCTATCCAGGGCCTGGAGTCAGTAGACATACACCTGTGAATGAAATGTATGAACAACTAAAACTAGATTTCAGGGGGACATATGTGATACCTACCTTACAGATATCTCCCAATACAGAGTGTTAAGCTATCTATACTTATGGCATCCCTACTGCAGTATACCCTTCCCAATGTTCAGTCTAAAAAACAATTTAATCTACCCCTTGAGCAGAAGTTAAAAGATCAGACATTCAACACAGGAATTCTATGTTCTAGAGTCTCAAACATTGCTCAAATATCCAGACTCAGAAGAAAGATACATGCAATACTGGAGACAGAATTAACAAAACACATGCTAACATAGCATTTCTCATATAAAATTAACCATGAAATCAGTGGATTCATGCAAAAACGTACAACAAGAGATACATAAACTCATAGGTTTAATTGTACAGAGCAACTAAAACGAACTATATTGTGTTACAGAGCCAAATATTCAACTTTCAACCACCTAAAAATGAGTAACACTTCCTGCTTATAACAGCTAGAGAAGCATACTCAGCATTAATTACATGGTTTTGATAAAAAATCTGCCAGATACAGATCCCACCAAGGAATGGCACTCAGAAGATATTAATGCAGCAGACAAAGAGGGGTCTCGAGCCATGCGCCATCATTTGGGGTCTTCACTCAAAATTTGGGCAACCTGATTGCTCGTACCATTGCCCATATCTCTGTATCATCGCCATTAAGGGCCTCAACCACCCACAGCTACTCGGAAACTGTCGCAACATTTCAAACAGAAGTTCCCGCCAAAAGTGATTCGCTCAAAGTTTAAAAATACACAGGTGAATAATCCCAAATGCAAGGTGAGGAGATCACATCATTAGTTCATAATCATGGTTGCACACATACTAAGTGTCGAGCGCTTTTGCCGCGTTCGACACACAAGCCTTCGCCCAAGAGCCCATTGTCGTGACACAAGCCATTGGTGAACACCCAAATTCTCCTGTCGATCTCAAAAGTCTCCCTGACCGCTACATTACATTCCTTTGTCGGTAAGACCAACACTATTGGCCAACCTGAAAATCCTCCCACCGACACCCTTAGTCACATCGACAAACACCTCCCGATAGCCTCTAACTTCTACATCGGCCAGAGAAAAACCATCGGCCAGCTCCACAAATCTCCTGCCGACCTCAAAGGTTACGCCGACACCTATTTCACATTCCTCCGTCGGCCAGAAATGAACCATCGGGCAAGCAAGAAACCTCACTACTGATATAACAACTTCCACCGATGGCCCTACGGGTCTCATCCCTCCGTCGGCCAAACACATGCCGATGATACCATCGGCCAGACACCACTCCATCGGTGAACCCCTCGCCGTCATACCCGATAGCCTCTATCATGCCGATGGCAAATCTCCATCGGTGAGAACAACACAAAAGTCACCCCGACATGCCGAACATCAATTCCCCTATCGGCCAGACCTCCTCCTGTCGGTCTAGCATAAAATTACCTCGCCAATGAAGAGCGTTACACTGATGAACACCTCCCTACCACCAACCTGATCGCTAAGAAGCCTGCGAAGTCATGCCGATGGGCAAGAAGATATAGGTTTTAAATGAAGAAACCCTCTAAACATTAAGAATCAACTTCTAAGTCAAAATGAGCACCAACAAGATAGAACACCATCACAATCACTACGCAAAAAACATGGAGTGCTTCTACTAGCCAAGCATCAGATAATTTATTACAACCCCATTGTCATATTAGGAACTAAGTCCAATTTTTGATTGCTCTCGAAAGGGACACTAGGTCCGCATCAATTTTTCATCATCCGCCTGCTAGATAGAAACACTAGAGGAAGAGAAACAATAAATAAGAAAGGAGAAATAAGTGTCTTAGGGATAGTCACATAAGAGGGTGCCCCTAATTCACCAACCGTAATGCTATGTCTATAAGACACAAGCCACGACAATGAAATTAGAGAGAAAGACAATTGTAGAAGAATGATGATACAAATAGAAGGTCACAATAGAGGTGATCTCCTGGTATCCCAGACCTTCTGAGAGAATCAGGGGTCATCCCAGGAGGCCTAAACAACACATAACACATCACGGGGGAAGCACATCATGAGAGAGATAAAGGGTTAGAGATACTTACCTATAGAGAGGTCCATGCTAGAAGTCATCAATAGTGAAATCATTCTCTTTCCAATTGCAAGCATAGGGTACCATTGCCAAGTCTTTGTCATTATTATTTTGTTCATTCTTAAATGTTTCTGTGTTTGACTCAATGTTAGGCAGAATGTTTTCTTGTTGAAGCTTACTAGTACACCTATTCACTATCCTTAGGTGGTGGGAAAAGCAAATTATTTTGAGTGGCCTCAACATCCATCCTTGAGGGATTTAATGTGAGAGACTTCTCCTCATCCACTAGTGCTACATCCTTAGTAATGTCCAAATGACTTGAATATTCAAACAAAGGAGGGACATTAAAGGTCTTCTCTTCCTTAGTGAAATTCAAGGTGTGTGAACAATCAATTAAAGGGAGAAGGTTGATGGGATGATCCATAGAGGTTTCATGCACTAGAGTAGGATTTTGATTATTGTTAAATGAATGCTCATTGTCTACCCATGGAATGTTATTTGTTAAAGGGAGCTCTTCATTCACTAATGCTTCATCTTGGCCAAGGAGAGTAGTGGAATTACTAAAGCTATTGCTAGTCTTCTCATGTGAGTATTCAGTTCTAGGAGAAGTAAGATAACCTATGGGATCATCATCATCATGTTCTTTAGCTATCAATTTCAAAGTATTAGAAGAAAAAGAATTTTCACTCTCATCTTTCTCATGAGTATTCCTAGAGATGAATTTAGTTAAATATTCTAAAATCAAAGGATATGCTCCTATGAATAGTGTTAATCTATTAAAATTATGTGCACAACAAAGTAATTTCAGCTCATATGTAGAACATATAGAAGCATCAATACCACTTGCAGAAGCTACGTGCTCTAGAACATGAGGATTCTCATTAGTGAAATTAGAAAAATTTTCAAAATATAGGATATACTCATGCAAATATTTAAGAGATTAATAACATTAAGATTCCATAATGAGATGTAAAATTAGATTTTACAAGTTTTTCAAATTTGATGCAAAAGACAAGTGCAAAACTATATGCAAAAATGACCTAAAATGCTTGATTTTTTGTACTTTTTCAATGCAAATATATGAAACAAAGGGTGTTGTAAGTATTTTGATTAGGGGAAGAAAATAATATGTCTGATATCAGTCCAATACAACAATAAGATCTTTTACAACATGCTTTTTTATGCAAACATAGGGCGAAGGCTAGTCAAAAGCTAGTGAAAATACCCAAAAATATGCAATTTTTCACCAAATTTTCACTAGAAGAGCCCAATAAAAAGGTGTTGTGAATTTTTTAGGAGAGAAATAAAATAATTACCCTGATAATAGTAAATTAATGCAAAAAGAATCTTCACAACATGCCTATATTGCCAGTCTAGGGAGTCGATAAGGCCAAATCTAGTGAAAATCAAGGTTTTTCAAGCCCTAGGCTTGAGATCTTGACAAAAAATGCTATATGAATGTTTTGAAATATGATTTATAATAAAAATTAATTTTAATAAAATCTGAAAATGATTATCAAATGCTAAGATGCAAAATGCAAGTGCAAATCTAATGAAAAATCAATGAAATTGCTAGTTTTTTGTTGAAATTTTCTATGCAAAAATACAAATTTTTAAAATCTAAATGCAAATTTACACAAAAATACAAGAATAAAGCCAAATAAAAGTTTGAACAAGTCTCTAAAATCAGTAGAAAAATCTGAAAGAAGATTTTACCTACAAACCCTAGATTTTGGAATTACTAGGTTATATGAAAATTGTCGAAATTTCTACAAAACCCTAGCAATTTAATGATGAAAATGCAATGCAAGCTATTGAATTTTTGTAATTTTCTGTAATTTATCTCAGATCTAATGAAAAAATCATAAATTATATGAAATTAGATGCAACATGCAAAACCTATATGAAAATGCACACTAGGGTTTGCAAATTTTTTCAAAAATTTCAATTTTTTAAATAATTTTCTCAATGTAATAAGATGAGTGACTATGCAAATGAATGAAATCAAAGAAAATCCAAAGTAAAACAATCAGAAAGGTGCCAAATTCACTAAAAACATGGGTTCACTAAAATGTAATGGCATTAAAATTTGGATTGTTTAGTTTGGTTTGAATCCTCCTTTCACCAATTACATTCAAGGACCTTAGGATTGAGTGGTAGAGCACTATTAGGTCCTTGGTCACTTACAAATGTAGGGAAACTTGGATTAGGGTGTCTTATTGTCAATTTTCCTTCTCTAATGCTCAATTATACATCAAAACCCTAATTATTTGAAAACGACAGTAAACTGATGAATTATTCAAAAAGATGTAAAATGACAAATACAAATGTACCTATTTTCGAAGCTCAGAATGTGGAATTGTCAAGGACTAAGGAGTAGGTGCCCAAGCCCAAGGCCTTGTTTTCTATCAAGATCTAGAAATAAGGTCTGATGCATGTACATGTTGTTCTAGAGATTTTCTTGTTGCAGAACTTTGGGGACTAGGGAGCGGGTGCCCTAGTCCAAGGAGCTCTTTTCTTCTCTATTCTGCAATTCCAACACTTTAATATGCCCTCCTGCAACTCCGCTTTGTCTGGATCATCAACCTATAACATGTGACCATGAAAACTTTGGGAGGGGGTTGTGGTGTTTAGAGGCTTGCCTTAGTCAAGCCCTGGAAGGACACTTAAGTCTTCCAAACACCTTTGTTAAATAGAGAGTGCATGCCCTTGTGAGGTAGAGGAAAAATCTAAATGATAAATGATCACAAATGTAATAAATGTCACCTTGTAGTGAAATTCTCATGAGAGGAAGAAGCTCTTCATTCCATGAGGAGATGGATGCTCAAATCTACAAACACAAACACATAGACAACACAAATCTTCTCTTGCAACACAATGAAAGCCTTGAATCACCTTTAGGATGCTAAAATCACATGAACATAATCTCTAGTCATCTAGTTTACAAATGAATACCTAAACATGCTTTTATATGCAACTACAAGCATTCCTGCCAAGAATTTTGTAATGCAAACTTATCATGTCGGCATAGGACCTAATTAACGGTCACAAGCCGACACTCCAAATTTGGGACTGACCCAAAATAGGTCAGGACTAGGGCATGGGCACCCAAGTCCTCCCCCCTATTTTGGTTAGGGTTAGGTTCAAGGGATCCCCCTAGGTCCTATTTGTCATAAAACTCAAGGTTCATTTCATTGGGATGTCAAATTATGATGCTAGATGTCGTAAATGCACACTAAAGACCTAGGAGCTAAACCTAAAGAGGGAAAAGCCCCCAAGGGGACATTTTTTGATGTTACAACTACCAAATTGATCAATCAAAACAACCAATTAAATGACTATCAATAAACTACTAATGGTCATGTGACCAAGCTCAGTGAATAATATGACTAAATCAATGACTAAATTAACAACTAAATATACTACCAAATTGATCAATCAAAACGACCAAATAAATGACTAAAATTGGGGGGTCATAAATTTGGTCACGTTATAAATGACTGGCAATAAACTACTAATGGTCACATGACCAAGTTTAGTCATTTATAAGCAATTTTTAGTAGTTTTTTTAATCACATATTGCTATTTTTGTACTATTGAAAGTAACCCATGTCATTCTAGAACAATCATCAATTAGTAGCATGAAATACATGTCACCTTGAAAACTCCTTACTCTAGTAGGGCCACAAAGATCTGTATGCACCAATTCCAATAGTCTGGTAGAAGATTGATCTTTGACTTTGAACCTTCTTCTTGCTTGCATTCCAAATTGACACTCCTTATAGATAGCATTGATAGGCTTTGTAATCTTTGGCAGATCTCTCATAGCTTGTACTGAATTTATTCTCACTAGGCTATCAAAATTGATGTGACATAGCCTTCTATGCCATAGCCAACTCTCACAGATCTAAGTCATGAAATGATAACCATCAACACCTTTAAGCTGATAAACATTTCCACCAGTCCTCCTTCTAGCATCTATCATAGTTCTAGAATCTTTTCTGATCTCAAAACCACCATCATAAAACATAAGATTGTATCCCTTGCTACACATTTTTCCAACACTCAAGAGGTTATGTCTTAAACCCTTAAGATAAAAAACATTATCTGTGTTATGCTTGCCATCAAAATTGATTGAACCTTTTCCACAAATCTTGGTAGATGTATCATCACCAAATATAACTAGTCTCCATCATATTTTTCAAGTTTGAAAAACTTACTTTTATCACCGGTCATATGATTTGGGCATCCACTATCAATAATCTAGTAGTTCTTTTCCTGTCTAGCATGGAAAGTAGACATCAAGGTCCCTTACCATTACTACTTCCTTTCAGAGCCCTTTCATTCACACATCCCTTAGAGTTAGCAGAAATAGTATCATCTTTTAAAGCTATGAACAAGCATTCACTATCCTCATCATCTTCATAATCATATTCATCATCAAATATACTTGCATCTTATCTAACATAATTACTTTTCTAAATCACCTTACCTTTGTTCTCCCTATTTTTGTTTTTCAAAATTATCTCTGGACATCTTGAAGCATAATGACCTATCTTACCACAACTGAAACACTTGAAAGGCAACTTACCACTGTACTTACCAGTACCCTTTTCATTCTTCTCACAAAGTTAGCTTCCATATCATCAGAATCCTCTTGATTTGATTCCATAGTCTTCTCTAATTTACCAGCCTTAAAAGTAGTCTCATCTCTTGCACTACTTGTACCAAATTCCCTCAGTTCAAAAGCAATCAAAGTACCATACAATTGAACTCTGGTAAATTGATCCAAATTTTGTAATTCTTCAACATCAGAAACTTTATGACTATAAGATTTAGGAAGAGTTCTAAGTACCTTCATTACCACTTCTTTTTCTTCCAATTCTCCACCAAGACCTCTGATGCTATTGAAAACTTCATCCACCTTCTGCAAGTAGCTTGTGATGTTTTCATCTTTAGACATTCGCATGGTCTCAAACATGATCTTTAGATTTTGCATCTTAGCTTGCTTAACCTTGTCTGTCTCCTCCATAAATGCTTTTTAACATTTCCTAAATTTCATTAGCAGTTTTTAGATTCATAACTTTCACCAATTCAGAATTAGTAAGACCACTTAAAAGAGCAGACCTTGCTTTACCATTGTTTTCATAAGCCTTGATCTCATTAGTAGTACTCAGACCATTTTTAGGTATAGTGTATGCAGACTCAACAGACTTCCAGATTTCATATCCAAGAGAAATTAGATAACCTTCCATCCTTATTTTCCAAAATGCATACTCTGATCCATCAAATAGGGGAACATCTTTCTTGTGCACCATCCCAGATCTACCTCAAGCAGTTAAGCTTTCTTCCAAGGAACCTTGCTCTGATATTGATTTTTGATTGCACAAGACACCTGGGAGGGGGGTGAATCAATTGTAACTTATAATTCCAAAACCCTCACACATATTCATATCCAGATTAATTCAATTATCCCTTAAACTGTTAAGATGATTAAGCATGGAAATAAATAATAGAAACTAAATCAAATCAACATCATACACAAGAGAACACTAGATTTACGTGGAAAACCCAAGAAGGGAAAAATCATGGTGAAGATTAGCTCACAATATAAATTAATATCAACACCAAATATGATAGGATTCACTACCCAAACGAAAGGCTCACTGCCAAAGGAAAGGCTTACTGCCAAAGGCTCATTGCCAGAACAAAAAAGAAGATAGAGAAGAATGTTACAATGAGAAAACCATCTCAATGCAACAGAGAAGTCCACCACAACATCACCAACACCTTCACAGTCATATTGAAGAATTGTAGACACTTTTTGCTCACTGCATCCAATAATCTAACACATGAAATCTTGCACTTCACTTCACTCTCTACCACATTGTCATTCACATCTCATACTCCACACACACACTCCCCTCTACCTCAAAAAATCTACACTTATATATACCTTCTTCAACGTTGAAAACATTCTCCAATGTCAAAAAAACTCCTTCACCATGTAAATTCAAATTAGGTTGGCACCAAAACATTCCCACGATGGAAAGGACTGAAGAGAAAACACAACACACATTAGCTTGGACCTAAATTCATTCATACACACCATGCCACGCTTGCACAATAATAGAAATAAATCTACAATTAGTGTAAACACCCAAGGTCGACCGAAATTGTATTAACACCATAAACGTTTAAGTACATGTTTCCTCAAAAAATACAACTTGTGGACCATACACCATACTTGAACACAATCTAGAACATCCCACAAACATCCTAAAATCTAATAAGTTTCTCCACAACAACTTTCTCTTGAAGAAATTACACACCCATTTTATTCAAACATCTTTTCCATGCTACAACTCAATAAATCGACTTGCGGAGCACCGAATCTTGAACAACTTCAACTAAAGGTAGATATGAACCTCATAAACACAGTTCCAGAACTACAAGAACAGAAACCATTCTATGGAGAAATATAGAGCAAAAATATTTTTCCCAAGAACCTCTACAATACATAGTTCACACATTAGTGAACACACCTTCCTTTGCACATCAATTCAACATGCCAAAGTTTGAATTCATCACCTATAAACACCTCTGAACAACATATCCAAACTGCACGAGTAGATCTCCAATATAGAAGGAATGTAGAGAAAAACTAGAACACCACTAGACTGTGTGTAAGAACACCTTTACAACACACTGTTTCCTCTATTATTCAAATTTTCTCAAAAGAACTTGGAAACCAAGCACCAAAAATATGTCAACATCTTCAACGCTTCCTCATTATTAGAGACATTATCAATTCAATACCAACTGCTCACACTCTTGCAATATTCTCTTTCTCATACAATACTGCTCGCATTAGATTGCAATATTTTCTTGCTCATATAGTTGACATCAATGACAACACTAACTGCACATACTTGCAACAATCCAAAATACCTAGAAAGTTCAGAAGTATTCATTTCTATAAAAGTTAAAATGTCAAAAAAATAAGAAAATTAAGTGAGGCATTCCAAAATATACAAAAAAAGAGAGGAAAAAGCAAAAAAATGAGAGTTACAAAAAAAGAGTGATAGAGAGAAATTGTTGAATGTTCGTACCTTTGGGTGGAGATAAATCTACACTCGAAGCTTCAAAGGTGAAATTCTACCAGATGAAGTAAGAGAGGAAGGTACAAAGCACACACTACACTAGCTGAGAAAAGCCAATAGTCTAGTAATCTTTAGGACCATTTTTCTACTTAGGGACCCTTGTTCTTTCCCATTTTCCTTTACCCTAGGTCTATCTTTCTTGCCATCTATGATCTAAGTCTAGCGAATGTCAATAAAAGTTGTTGCTTGTCTAAGTTGAAAGCTTATCAAATTGTTTAATCTAGATAAGGATTAGTGTTTAGCCTCCAACAAAGCTCAAAATTAGAAGCATTCCATCTCCTCCCCACTCCCACTTGAGAACCTAATCCCATACCAAAGATCAATAAGTCTCTTTATACCAAGTTAACTCACAATCCCCTAGGTCAACAATCCTACTTAAAAGTAGTCATATTGTTTGTTCCAACTACATACATGCTATCATAGAAAATAAAAATCATGACATGTCATAACATCATGGCATTTATAACACATAGACCATATTACTTTTCATTTCATATTTGTGAATCGCATCCAAACACATTCCATGTCATTCATATCATAAAAAGACAAATATAAATTGCATCATCCATATGTGATCATCAAAGGTATGCATTCTCATAAGAAAAATAAAAGCTATAGCCAACCATATGCACAAGAGGGAAAGTGAAGTACAATATGTTGACTAAAGCTATGTATAGATCTCATCCAATCAAGTCTTGTAACAATAAGTATAAAACAATGTTTAAGCACAAGTCACTCCTCCAACAAGTCAAAAGAGAAAACTGTGTAATCAAGTGCAGAAGTCTCCCCATGCAAGGGGAAAGGGTATAAATATATTCAATAAACACAGGTCTCTCCAAGATCTCAAGGAGTGTCAAATCAAACCTTTGCAGAAACTACAAAAAACCCATAAAAATTAGGAAGATCAAAAAAACCAAAAACATTGTAAAACATCAAAAATCCCTAAAAATCAAATATGTTCTTCAAAATCTGCAATAAAAGGAGAACTTATTCTCCTCTCTATCTTAGCATGTGTTCTATTTATTTTATGCATCTTTCATGCTCTCATTTTGTTTGCTTTCATCCCTACAAGTCTCCGTGACAAAGCAAACAACTAGGCGAACTCACCACAAAATCTATGGTATGTTCAGTCATTTTAGTTTTCATTATTTATCTTGATACATTTAAAATTTCAAACTAAAGCTATTTATTGTAGATACTATTGTGGGAAATCTAGAATAGGTGAGGCCTATTTTAGGAACGGTACCTACCCTTCATGTAGACTACCGTCCCCGAGGGGGCAAATATGTAAGCACTAAAATCATGTACAACTTCCACAAGGACCCCATGATAACACATAATCCTTGTCACGTAAATGTAAGAATGAAAATAACACCCTCTTAGCAGCATTTCTCTTGGCAACACGTGGGTTTTAGTTTCTTCCTTTGTTTCCCCTGTCATGCTAACCTTTCCCTCACTTTTGACACTTTTCAACACATGTCGATTTTCATTTTATGTGCTTGCGACTTCACCCCTAAGCCTATTATTCATCTATTTATCGTAAATTGACCTTTCCCTAGTGTTTTTCCTCCAACCCAACCCCTGCAAGCCCTCCAAGGGACCTCCCAAGACATCTCCAAATTTTAGTTTGTAGTTATGCTCAACCACCTGACAAATCTTCCCCTATTATTTCAAGATCTCCCTTGGGAGATTTGAGATTTGCAAGTGGAGATTTGGTTTTTGACCACCGTTTGAACTGGTTCTGAAGATAGTTCACATCTCCATCCCCTAACTAACAATTTCTAACCCTGATTTTCAACCCAAGACCTCCCCTTTCTAGGTTGCCCATGGGTCACCCCCGGGTGACTTGGACTGGTAAAAGGGGTGACTCATGGATGACCCTTCTGTCTTATCTAGTCATGGAAAAACTTCAAGTTTGGATGTGAAAAGCTCTGTTTTGACCCATTTTTTTTCCTATTTACATGAGTTTTTGGCCTAAACATAGAGTGAATTGTTCCAAGCCTTCAAGCATGCATAATTTTCTCCATTTGATCTCTACTTGTCACCTCTTAGACTCTTGATGACTCCATTTTTGCTTCTATGATAAGCTATATGTGCTTCATCACTCCCTAATTAGCTCAGTTCATTGTCCAATCTAATAAGTTAACTCTCCAATCAAGGGAGTTAACTCTTCAATCCTTTCCACCTTTCATGACCTCTTTAGACCTATAAATACCCTCCCCTCTTCATTATTTGGCAAGTTGGAGAATGATCTTCTCATCTTCGCATGCTTTTTCAAGCTTCTTCACAGGCCTTTGTGCCTCTTTCTTCATTTCTTTCTTTAGTTTTCCAAAGCTTCAAATCTTTCATTAATTCTCATTATTGCATATCTTTAAAGCTCCCCTTTTTGGGAGGCAATTTCATTTGTGCATCCAAGCTTTGCAGGTTTTTCTCTCCACATAGCATTCTTATGCTCACACATAACTTATGTGTCTTTTATTTCACTGCTGTTATGCCAAGATTTGCTAAAATCTTCTCTTTGCATCGTTACACTACCCATATTGCAAGCCACAGTGCTCATTAGCTCACATCTTGAAGCTTTCTTAAGCTCTTTTGCATCCCTTCCCAATTGTTGCCAAGAGGAGATCCCCGCTATTGAAAGAGGATTAAGAGGTTTCCTACACAAGGATTCCTAAGGGTAGTGGAGGCTCATGCATCTCACATTCCAGGGTCTTTAATACTTTTTTCATTGTGATAGTAATTAGTTAATCTAAATTTGCTCTTGGGAATAGTAAATTCATGTTACAATTTCCTTGATAGGATAAATAGAAATTGTATTGATAAATTAGTTTATTTCCAAGTTCTTTTGCATTCTTAGATTAGTTTGTTCTTTTATTTTCTACAATAATTAGATTCAAAATACCAAAATAGTACAAAAAAATAGATTAAGATTGCATTAGGTAAACACATTTAGAATTGCATTCATATTTAGATTAATTAAAAGCACTTTCTTTTTGAAAAATCATAAAAAGAACAAAAACACTATCTTGCATAGATATAGGTTGCATACATTCAAAAATAGAAAAATAACAAAAATATAGACACAACATGAAGTTCATAAACCATCGATTTCACCATGAGGTCAAACAAGGTTAAAACAAAGTGAAAACTAAAGTAAACCCTCAATTTCATCACGAGGTCAACACTAGTCAACCAAAGTCAACAAAGATCAACCAACACAAACAAAAGCAAATTAAACCTTAGTTCATAAACCCTAAGTCAAACACAACTCAACTCAAGGTTAACTCTACCAACTCTCTTGGTTTAGGCTCACGAATGTGCCTTGGGCTTAGGGGTGAGTGGGTGAGGGCAATCCAAGAGATTGAAGAATTGTACCCAAGGCCTCAACACGATCAATTAAAAATCCATGAACAACAACATAGGCTAAGGTTACTTCAAACATGCATCATCATACAATGATTTGAAGAAAGACTCGGGTGTGTGCAAGAAGTTGAGTCCACTTTTTGGCCAAAAAGTGGAAGTGTTTCCCCTGATTTTCAGAATTTGTCACATTTGACCTTAAAATTTGAAGCACTTAAAGATGGAATCTTGAAAAAAGTCACTAATAATAAAATGTAGTACTTGGATTCTAGTTTCCAAGTATGTAATTTATTTGAATACCTAGATGATACAAATTGATTTTCAATAGGTGTTTCTAAAAACCACTATTTAAAGGTCACTTTTTTTTTACTATACCATGTACATGTACGTCATCCATATTTTGACCTAAATAATCATATTTTTCTAAATCCTTTTGGGAAAATATTTGTAACTCACTGAAGCACATTTTCAATATTTTTTGTAATTTTTTATTGAATATTTTTTTTGTTAATTTTTTATTGGCCATATTTGGTGTTTGAAAAAATCGTTGTGTACGTCACGCATAAGATGACCTAAACTTATCATTTTTTAATTTTTTTCAAATTGAAAAGAATTGTCTAAAGTACATTTTCGTACAATTTGTTTTTCAAAAAATTATTTTAATAAAAAGTTATTAAAATACTAAGACCCTGGTAATTCAAGTTTATGGACCTATTTCATCAGAGATTAATTGAAAAATAGAAAAATAATCCAATTGTAAAAAAATTAGATATTTGGAATCTAGACTGTGTCATCTATAATGGGTTTTAATTTCGTCAAAAAATTCCACAAAAAGGTCTTTAGACATATGCACAAAGTCACTATTTTCTTGTGACATTGATAGGACCTTCAACTTGCAAGTCAAACTAGGTCCAAAGCCTAGGTTCGAGTCCCCAACCCTTTTCTCGAACTGGTTAATAGAGCTTTAAAATTGGGCCAAAAATTCAAATTTTAAGAAACAAGATCTCGCTTTTGGCTTAGGGTCCCGAAGCTAAACAAGATCTCATTTCATAAAAGGCAGGATCCCATTTTGCTTTGCTCGATTTTGGGTTTTTGCCTAAGTCTGAAACTTCCACCTTAAGTGGACTCAACTTTGTGCATTTACCCACTCCAACTTGACAGAAACATAAACGAAAACAATTGACAACCCACTCAACGTTGGAATATTTAAAATCCAATTAGGAGAACAGTAACAAGTGGCCCTTCAAGTCATATAATTATCTCAACTATAATGGTCACTAAACACCACATAAGAAACAATACCCAGGAAAGACCCCAGGATCACATGACCACTCTTCATGAAGTCCCACTCTCAAGTGAGCAAGACTGCCCCTGTGTCTCATCTCCTCTAGACTGGCTTCTACCGTGAGAGTGAGGGTGATGTTGAGGTTCTTTGGTGGCAAGGAGAGGGTCCCATGTGCTCTGTCAAAGATGACTCGACCACCCTATGCAACCGAGTCATGTTTTCAAGTGTACATGGACCAAGAGGAAAGTAAGAGGTTTTAGGGTTCTAGGAGGAACCAAGGATCGAAAGGTTGATAGGCCAAGGCCAGGGAAATTCCTAGGCCCTAAACATCCCTTTATTCCAACAAAACTCAAAAACATGGGAAGATCCAAAAAATGACTAAGGGAAGACCCAACTTTGATTTTTGTTTAGATCTTTGGCATTTCAACACATGAAAATGGCAGCGAAAAGGCCAAGAGAACAAAAGAGTACATGACAAAACATTTTTGCAATTTTTTCATGGGGGTGCCAACATAATGTTGAATCAACCTAAGGATCTGACTAAGGTAGATACCCAAATGTGCCACATGCACAATTTTCTCAAAATAGACATTCTATTTACAACTATACATGTAGGTGAATCTTTTCAAAGATTATAGGTTTTTGTCAAAAGTAGTAAAAGACATCATCTCAATCGTACAAGACACGAGCATCCCAGTCAGACCAACCACAAGCATAAGGGACATGAGCACATATAACATAAAGAATTACCTTCCTATGGACATCACCACACTAAACATGACATAATTTTTTGCTCTCTAACAACATAGAACTAGAATACTAAGAATTGAACATGTTTCCAACATTGTCATCTTTCTTCTTTCTTGTTAATTCAAACAAGCATTCTTTCCCCTTTCTCTCTTCATTTCATTTCTTATTCATGAACAATCTTTGACTCATAGTTCTTTTGATATTAAAATATGAAATATGCTTGGAATGTTTTAATATGTGTTAGTTTTAGATTTTAAAGGAAAAAGAACACAAAAAGTAAATTAGTGATAGACTAAACACCAAACTATTTTATAGTTTACATTTTTGGTGAACTCACCATTCTTACTCAACTCTTAGATTTTCCAAAACAAAAATAAACAAAAATAAAAAAAATGGGTTATTGCCTCGAACCTTGCCTCTTATCAAAGGGGAAACATTTGGTGGCATTTGGCTTACCCATTCTACTTTAACATTTTCCTTTCTATTTGTATTGTCTAAGTGTATCTATTTCTCTAGGAGTTACATCTTTGTATATTTTATTTGCGTCATATTCAACCATAGACATTCTCCTCTATTTTAAACACCCTCACTCCCAACCTTCTCTATATCTTGTATAATAGCACATTGTTCTTGTATCTTCTGAGCACACCCGTGTGCAAAGACTTCCCTTGAATTCAAAACTCATTTTTATCTACCTAAACACTTGCCTTTTCACATTCCAAAAACTCTAATTTACCTCCAATGATATAAAAAGGTTTAGGGTGAAAGCACTTTGTTTTTGTAGTTTAAGTTCATGTTTCATTGAAATATAGTACTTTATGTTTGTTGAAAGTTTTCAGATCTAATCTATGGGTCAAAAGCTAAAAAATCTTGATGGGCCTTCTCATGGTGTCTACAAACACCCATTCTAGTCCTAGGTCTCCATCACTCCCTATTTCAAGTGAACTAACTCCATCTTTCCAACTCACTCTCATTTTTTATTTGCATGCATTAACGTACTTTAGATTTACTACTAATTAGTATTTTGTGTGTCATAGACACTTGTACATCTCTAAGAACCTAAGGTAGATAGTCACCAAGTTTCACATAAAGTTTTAGGTCCTTACCAACTACCTAAACAAGGGCACCCTCTAGACCTAGCCTTCCTATAAGCTATTTGGACAGCTAGCAACCTAGTCCTTACCTCCATTTGCCTCCAAATTTGATCAACATGTGTAGAATCTAGTTTCTAGGAAGTTCTAGAATTGTCACTCCTCCATCTAGGTGTATCTTGACCCTCTTTTTTTTAAGTTTTTGCATCCTAGTATAGTGATTTTAAGTTTCCAAGTCTTGATTATGTAGTATCATATAACATTTGATCACGCCACCCATCCCAACTCCTTAGTGACCTTGCTAATTGAGGTTTGGTTGGTTGAAGGTGACCTTAGGTACCTTTATTTGCATCTAATTTTCATTTAGTTTGCACTTAGCTATTTAGACATAACCATGCTTTGTATCTAGTTTACACATATTGCACACAACCAGACTTAGAAAAATAAAATCTAAAAGGTTATCTTATTTTATTTCTTTCAAGTAGCTTAGAAGTAGCAATTAAATCACACTTTGTCCAAGGACTATAAAAGTCTATTGTCATTTCTTGGTTTAGATTTAGAATTTAAAGTAATCTTAATTACTTCTTAGATTAGATTAGAGTTATTTGTAAGTTATTTATTTTAAAAGATTTCTTCAAAGCAAGTCATGCACAAACAAGATTCACATCTTCAATAGGAAAATGAGTTCCATCTCATCAAATAAATGACTAAGCAGAAATAAAAGATAATAAGACTCTTCAATCAATAAAAGAGAAAATCATGAAACAAAAACCATAGATCTTGCATTTAGACAATTAAATTCATCCAGTTGCATATTCATCTAAAAGCACAAAAAGAAGTAATTTATTTCATTAGTTAATTAGCTCATTAAAATTTTTCTTTTGGAAAAAAGAACAAAATGAAAGATAATTTAATTGTTTATTTTCTTGCAATTAGATAGTTTTGCATACATTCAAAATTGAAAATCGAAACATCAAAAACACAAAAGTAAGTCCTTTCGCAAGCAAGGTTCAAGGCCTCTTGGACATAGAAATCAAAGAAGCATTTTAGTAACCAGCCAAGATTAGAAAACAAATAATTCAAATCAAAAAATAAAGGCAATCAAGGAAAGTCAAACTAAGATCATTGAAGTCACTCTCCTAACCTTCCACTTCTCCATCTCACTCGACAACTTATACCCATGTGTCTTGGACTTAGGGAAGATTGGATATAGGTTGTCCTAGGTAAGATAAGGGAAACTCAACTAGCTCATGAAATAATTGACCAAGAACAAGTTAGACAATAGGTTCACACCTTATGATAGGTCAAAAGAAACAAAATTTAAAGAATTCTCATAGAAAAATTGTTTGAAGTAGAAAACTAATGCCTCAACCAAATCTGCGTAAAAAAATGAACAATTAATAAACAAACATCACTACCACTATAAGGATGCTCCTTCATCATTAAGAGGGAATTCCTACAAATGCTTCCCCTCTCCAATGGTTCTTGTCACATTAGTAGGAGAGATTTTCTAGCATGCTAGATATGCAGTGTTAGTGCATGTGATTTGTCATCTATAACTCACACATAGTAGCGGTGAACAAAATATGGGGATCACAGTGTCCCATCTAGTTGAGATCATGCCATGTACAATTGTGACGACATACTCTACAACTTCTAACGAAAATTCATAATATCTAATTAATTTTGTCTACACTTACACATGCACATAGTATTTACATTTTGGGAA
Source organism: Cunninghamia lanceolata (assembly GCA_027924645.1). Classification (NCBI taxonomy): domain Eukaryota; kingdom Viridiplantae; phylum Streptophyta; class Pinopsida; order Cupressales; family Cupressaceae; genus Cunninghamia; species Cunninghamia lanceolata. The sequence goes on along the minus strand of BSBN01000241.1, from coordinate 9,614,412 downwards.
AATTAGTTGATGTGACACATTTGGATATCAGTCTCAATCAAATCCTTAGGTTGATTCAATAGTTTATGAGAAAATATGCTTTAGATGTGTGTGAATAAACCCTAGGTGCAAGGTGTGAGCTATTACAACATTGGCACTCTACCAATGGAGGCCATGTTGTTGTTGTTTATGTCTAATGTTGATTTGGAGTGAAATTGAGTTGTTCTAGGGCCTAAAATAGAGATGTGGCAGCCTACTATGTAGCTAAGTCCATATGGGGTGGTCAACAAATCAACCAAGTCCTTGTCAAAGAGGAGATTGAAACTTTCTATGCACCTATATCAATAAATTTGAATGCTACTTTCCTCCAACTTTTTTAAATGTCTACATAGTCTTCAAAAATGGGTTTGCAAGCACAAAACTTCTAATAAGGTCCTTGCAAAAATAAGTGTAAGAGGGGGAGTCTACCCCAATCAACACCATTGTGGTTGTTCAAACATGTATCCACATGAAACATCTGATGTAAAAGAGTGTAATGTGATGAACTATGAGATAAAAACATGAAATGGGTCTTATCAACCTAGCTAGTGGTTCATGCGGCCAGCGTACGTGCACAAGAGTTCTCCAAGTAATTATCTTGATGCGTGCTCATAAAGTGAGGTCAAATACGACACCGTAAGCCGACCGACTTTGTTGTCTACTTTCGGAGTTGACGCGAATGAGACGGACACCGATCACATTCTCTCAAAATAATTGGTGACAAATTCAATACTTCACATGTTTTAAACTTGAAAATGAATTTGGAAGAAGACTTTTCCCCTATAATTTATTTGAGCCGCATCAGATTTTTCGAGAGAAGGCACTCAAGAGCTTGAAGTGCATGTACACTATTTAACGATTATTTGAGCCTCTGTAGGGAATTTCTTTTAAAAAAATGAAGTGTTTAAGTTTTTCAAACGTAGTTATTAAAAAACTAAAGGCTGGCAATGATTTAAAATATTTACGGTGGTTTTTATTGTTTAAATTTGAGGATCTTTGCTTTATGTACAATTTTAGGATTTTAAGGTCAATATTTAAGCGTGTCATGTTATTTTAGTGAAACATTTTAGGGTTTTTTAACATTATTTCATCATTAATTTTATCATTAGGAGTTTTAAATATGTTTTTTGTTTGGCTTTATGTAACTTTACAATAATAAATAATATGGTGGTGGAAAAAGTGAGTAAATTTGTCTTAAAAAATTATAATGATTATGATAACTTTATTCAAAAGGTAGATGTTAGTTCATCCATTGATGTTGATATTATATGATAGTAGTATTTAAGAATTATAACTTGATTGATTACTATATTGGTTTTATCCCTTCATAGACATCTCCTACTACCTAAGTTAAGCATGCTTTAGAGCCCCATCACATTTAGCTTGTAAGAATTTGAATTAGTACTAAAGGTTTTCTCTTTTTCCTTCAAGGAGTTAAGCAAGTGCATGCACTCCTACTATTCTAGCATTAATGTGTATTACTTCACTTAAAGTCCTTGTCGAGGTTGAGCTCCCAAGCTTGTCCATTCATTTCTGGGCGTTCCTTGAGAAAATCATCTAGCCATACATATTTTTCTATGTCTATCCCCACAAATAGGTCATCATCAAAGTGGACCTCAATGTTGATTTAAAGGAATAACTAAAGATTTAAGTGGGCTCTCTTCAATTTACATAGAAGGTGACTTATATCAACTAACCTAATACTTATTTTGGGTTTTAGGCTCTATGATATCCTAAATCTACTCACCACAAAAGTGATGAGGTGGACTTAGAATGGCACATGCATTGCACCCTTGCTAATGGCTAGATCAAACTATTCGTGCTATCATGGGAAAAGCCAATCAAGTGGTGGAAATTTCAATAGACTACCATGTTCACAAATTAGGGGTGTTTGGTGAGTGACAATGCTATCATTTAATTGTGTTAATTACACCACTTGGCTTGTTCACTTAACAAGGAAGGAGTTTCATATGGTGGATTATGGGATTGACTTGCGAGGTTGGATGTTGAATGAGAGGATGCATTTACGTGTTGTTTAATAGTTTGTTGGAGCATGAATGTTATGATTCTTGTGTTGATGATATCAAGTAATTTAAAATTGATCTCCCTATGGAAATAAATGCTAAACTAATTAAGAAGCAAACATAGAGTGTTACAATCCTTAGGGAAAGATTATGTGATTTAATTTCTAACGAAATGAAGAATTGAATAAAGAAAATGTTTTTTGAAATAAAAGAACCTAGGAGAAGCTTTGAAGCTTCTTGTGCAAACATTGTAACTATGTCCTTGGAGGATCTAGCTTTTGTAAATTCTTCTCATTTTCCATTCTTGGGGTACTCTACTTGATGGAAATGGAAGATCTATATTGGGGTTTTCTATGGAGAGAGAAAATCTTTAGAAGCTTCCTATGAAAGGTTAGAGCCTAACTACGCAGATTTAGGATTGGGATTTACAAAGAGGCATACAATCTTCTAAAGGTGATCCAAGTTCCTAGAGGAAGGGATACAAAGATTCTAGTAAAGACTTGTAGAGGCAGTCTAACAACCATTTTATCATATTCCTAATGTAGAGAATGTGTAATGCCCACCCTAGTCTGTGCCTAGTGTGCTTTCTGATCTATGTTATATGTTGATCTGAGTGTTTATCAGCATGTTATGTTATTATTATGCTTTGATGCATTGCATCAAACTTGGCAATGAGGTCTATGGTGCCATCGAGGGGTTCTGAGGGTGTATTTTGCATGACCATCAAGGTGTTTTTGATGGGGGTTTTCTTTGTTATTAAGCTTCCAACTATGCATTATGGGATGCATATGTTGTGATCATGCATGTTAGATTATTCCAATGCTTCAGCTTCACTTTTTCAATATACTTCTTATTGTTTTTGTATACACTTGAAATTGACACGACTCTGTCTAAATAAATATTTATAATATTTATTTTATCTAAATTCCTCTATCAATAAATAAATAAACAAATTTATTTATTTGATTCATATTCTTCCAACAATTACATAAAATCAATTTATTTAATTAAATTCTTCCAAATCCTCTAACAAATTAAATAATACCAATTATTTAATTAGTTCTTCCAAAATCATTCTAAATTAAATAGTGTAAGGGTAAATTGAGTCAACAATGAATATCAATGAATAAACAATAACAGATACCCAAACTTAATGAAATAGTGAAACTAAGGAGATTAATCAAATAAAGTAATGAACAAGACAATGCAAACCTTCCTCAGATCGAAACTTCCATTGTTTGCCTATCACAAATCATTCTTTGAATGTCTGAATGAGGCCCTCAGAGAGCACTTCCTTGCTTTGTTCAAGAATGTTGATAGTGAATGGATGTGGTGATGATGCGTAGTGCGTAGGTAACAAAAGGGTGATCACAAGCAACAAAGGAATAACAAGGGTGCCAAAGGCGCACTGAAATTTCTGCAGAGTAACGATGCAAAAGCTTGGATGAATGAAATAGAGGAATGAGGTTGAATTTATAGACTTGGGAGAATGAAGATCGATGGTATAGAGAGAATGAGAAGATCAACAGTTGAGAATAGATGAGGAACGTGCAACGAATAAGAAGAAGACAAGTGTCACACAAAAGCTGTTTTATTTGAGTTAACTGCTTTCTTTTCTAAAGATAAGACATGCTTTGCATAAATTAGAAAGCTTTCTTCTAATTTAAGAGATATTGATAAAAACAAGGTTGATTGAATAGATAACTCAACTTGATATTTGCTTTTGCATGATTTTGATAGAAATTAAATAATAAATTATTTAATTATGTGTACATGGATAAGAAGACTTATTTTTAGAAGATTTGGAGGAATATTTGAAGAATTAGAAGAAAGCAAATTAAATAAATAAATTTATTTAATTGTTGTGCATGATTTTTGAAGAATAAATAAAATATTTGATTATATTTTATTCTTAGAGATTGAGAGAATTTAAATAAATTTGTTTTGATTTATTCAAATTTGGAAGAATGATTTGTTTAATTAAATAATTAAGAATTATTTAATTGTTTGGAAGAATTTAATTAAATAAAGGAATTTATTTAATTTTGACTTTAGAAGAGGTAATTAAATATTTTGATATTTAATTAACTTAGAGGAATATGAATCAAATAAATACATTTGTTTATTTATTTATTGATAGAGGAATTAGAAAGGAATAAATATTAATAATATTTATTTAGACCGAATCGTGCCATTTTTAGACATATACATTTTGCCCCTCTTTGATGTAATGCAGTTTACGGCGTTGCTTCAAAGAATAGATAGTCTGATAATGATACATGCCCCAGTTTGCCCCTGGTACAGGTTATGACAATAGGATGCCCCCTTGGGAGATTGGACGGGAAGAAGGTTGAAGGATGAGAGACAGACAATCTCACGAAGATGAAGGTGAAAACTAGGTTAGTTTGAAGAAAGAGCTGAATGATACGTGATGCAAGATAAAATGATAACACACACAAGCAAGTAAGCAAGTATGCACAAATGATACAAGAACAATCAAGGTATTGCCCCTGTCAAGCGATAAACCAACAATATACTGATAACAATATACGACAGTGTTGTCATGGCAGGGAATGATATATCCCTAGAGCAACACGAAGGATAGTGTCTGGTTTCAGGAAATGAAGCATGTCATGTAAGACGTGTGTGTTGGTCTGATTTCGACAATGTTACATCCTGTATAAGATAATTGATTGATTAACTGATCAAGTTGGTTTATGACCAGACAAGGATCAAGACCACTGATTGTGATTGGATCATTTGACAAGATTGACTTGACTTGATTGGTATGGATTAAGGATGGACTTGCATGGGGATCATTTCTCGGACTAACCAAATTGAGAAGAATGAACCACAATGATAGATAGAATACTGATTGATAGAAGAATGACTCGATAGAAGGAATCACAAGCTTTACTTTGTATTGTTACTCTGCATTTTTTTGGATCTTTTATTGCATGGGGTATGGTATGGATGCTTTGTGGATGTGAATGGATATGAGTGGATGTGAATGGTTTTTTGAGATCTTGATAGTGCAAGTATTTTGAAGTGCTTATTTCATCATTGGGCTTTTTTTTTAGGTACTTTTTCTGAATGTTGTAAGTTAATACAAGCATCTAGGTAAAATTGAACCGAGATGACATGAGCATTGCTTACATGGATTTTGATTTAGCAAGTTAATACAAGCATCGAGGTATAATTGAACTGAGATGACCTGAGTATTTCTTGTGTATCAACAGTCAAGGATTGCCTCTGTTCATGTTAGACCTTAGATGTCCTCGATGATCTTTTGCCGATCATGTCTTTAGACAAGGCTTCACATTACTAAAGTTTAATCCACAAACAACAAACAAAGAAAATAATCATGCCCCCATCATAGCATTTCTAGCTTTTGGCATCCTCGAGTAGCATAGAAAGGCATAAATCAAGACTCTGTATCTTAACCATGTTTCCAATCCACAAAACATTTTTGCATTTAGATGTGTTTGTTTCTTGCCATAATTTGGGTAAAAATCATTTAGAAGACCTTAGGAGTTTGTTTGCTTTGCTTTGGATAGGTTAATGTCTTGCGTCAGGATTTTTGCTTGAAAACAGGTTTTGCTTGCGCTTGCTTGCTTGGTGAGAAGATTCCACAATCTTTATTGGTGAGACGAACCCTAAGGGACTGACCTAATGCCTCGGGGGCTCATTGCTAAATGGCCTTGCCTATGTGACGACGCAGAGGCAACATAGTTCAGGGTAAACCCTAATGGACCATGGATGGACTAAAAGAAAGATGACAAGAAATGGGATGGATGGGACCGTGGGAGCCTCGAGGGTGCATAGAAAATATGGCCTTGCCTACGTGACGACGCAGAGGCAACATAGTTCATGGACTTGGAACATGGGGACCAACGAGAGACACTAAGCTAGGCTGACACTATCGATAAGATATGGGATAAAACCTTGGTTGACAAGGCCACAAAGAGATAGAGTATCAAGCCATGATAGGTTATCGATGGGTTTTTATTATGGAGCGGATATGGATCGAATGGGACATGAGGAAGAATGGACACACGGTGATTGGTTTCCCAAATATGGAGGAAATGGTTTATCACAAGTAACGCCTGTTTACCAGGTTTTCACCACTTGCTTTTATTTGCATGAAAGCTAGAAAGTAAACATGACGCCTGATTGCTAGGTTTTCATCATGATACCTATCCAAGGCGCCTATTTGCCAGGTTTTCACCGAAGGATGATTTTTTTGTACTTTTCTAATTTTTTTTTGTATTTTTCTAAATTTTTTGATTTTTTTGTATTTTTCTGCCTCCTTTACACTGGAGTTCTCCTAAGTATAGAACCAGGAAAGATGCATGCTATTGATTGGGTCATCTAACAGCTCACCCTCTGATGTTGCTAACTGATATGCCCCTAATCCATAAGTAGCTACGATCACATAAGGTCCAAGCCATTTGGGTTCAAACTTGCCCTTCTTTTCCCTATCTTGTTGATTGCGGGGATTCTCTTTAAGTACTAGGTCTTCAACCTTGAAGATCCTTGGACGAACTCTGTGGTTATAGCTTCACGACATCATTTGTTGATATGCTTTGAGATGGTCAAAGGCTTTCTGTCTCATTTCCTCTAGCAACTCTAGTTCTTGCAATTTGGAGACTCTGTATTCTTCATTTGATATGAGACCTTTCAACAACACCCTGAGAGATGGTAACTCAACCTCAATAGGAAGGATAGCTTCTGAGCCATACACAAGGGAATAAGGGGTAGCACCTATGGGAGTGCGTATACTAGTTCTGTAGGCCCGCAAAGCGGGATTGAGTTGGATGTGCCAATCACGGCCAGCATCATTGACAGTCTTCTTGAGGAGTTTCAAGATGGTCTTGTTGGATGCGTCATCTTGACCATTGCCTTGGGGGTAATAGGGTGTGGAGAAACGGTGCTAGATTTTAAATCGGTCACAGAGTTCTTGGACATCCTAGTTTTTGAAGGGTCTTCCATTATCTGTGATAATGGATGAAGGAATTCCATATCTGTAGATGAGGTAATTCAGGATGAATGAGGAGATTTGCTTACCTATGACGGTAGTGAGGGGAACGGCTTCAATCCACTTGGTAAAGTACTCAGTGGCAGTTATGATGAACTTATGGCCGTTGGATGAGGGTGGATGAATCTTTCCCACAATGTCAAGTCCCCATTGGCAAAAGGGCCAAGGGGTCGTTAAAGGTCTCAACTCTTGAGCTGGTGCATGTATCAGGTTCCCATGTATTTGGCATTGCTTGCACTTCTTTACAAACTGGTATGAATCTGTTTCCATGTTCGGCTAGTAATAACCCAAACATATGAGTTTCTTGGCTAAGGAAGGACCGCTAGAGTGTGTTTCGCAAATCCCTTCGTGCACGTCTTGTAAGGCGGTTATGGATTCTTCTAGTTCTAAACAACAGAGTAATGTACCATCTAGACCACGTCAGTATAGGGTGTCGGCAATAATGGTATAGCGAGAGGCTTGGCATACAAAGGTTCATCATTGGTTTGAAGATAAGTCAGGTGGGAGGGTGTTGTCCTTGAGGTAAGTGTAGAACTTACCATACCAAGGTGAATTAGATCCAACTAAAAGGCATATGGAATGGGTCTCAAGAAGATCATAAGCTGGTTGTCGAATAGTTTCCACTAAGAACTCGTACTGTGACTCATGTTCTGGTATCTCTAGAAGAGAGGCAATGGTCGCCATGGCATCTGCTGCTTTGTTCTCAATTTGAGGTATCTGCTCAAAATATATAATCGCAAAGTACTCCTTAAAGTCATCCACCATTCTTTTGTATGGGCAAGCTTCTCATCCTTGGTTTGGTAATCATCGTTGACCTGATTTATCACTAGCTAAGAATCACCGTAGACATGTAGCTCTTTGATTTTCCAATCTACCGCCGTCTTGAGGCCAATGACTAAGGCTTCATATTCTGCTATGTTATTGGTGCATGGGAATAGCAATCGGTAAGACTTCGGTATAGTGTCACCATGAGGAGTTACAAATAAGATTCCTGCCCCCAATCCATGGTTTGTGTAGGATCCATCAAAGTAAAGTGTCCAAGAATGTGTTGAGATATTGAATAATGATTCATCTAGAAACTCAAATTGCATTGGTGTGGTATCCTGTATTGGTGCATCTACTAGCTGGTCAGTAATAACTTGTCCCTTGATAGCTTTTCTATCTACATACTTAATGTTGTATTCACTTAGGAGCATTACCCATTTGGCTAGGCGACCTGTGAGAGCTACTTTGCTTAGTAGGTACTTCAGTGGATCTATTTTTGCAATGAGTTTGACTGGATGTGCAAGCATATAGTGCCAGAGTTTTTGGGAAGTAAAAACTACTACAAGACATGATTTTTCTATTTGAGAATATTGTAACTCATAGCCCACCAATGTGTGACTGATGTAGTAGATGGCTCTTTCCTTGTTCTCATAATCTTGTTTTGCTAGAAGAGCCCCAAGAGCTGTAGGTGTAGCAGATATGTAGAGTATCAATGGTTTCCCTTGGATAGGAGGCATGAGAATAGGTGGATTCATAAGATACTCTTTCAGTTTGTTGAGTGCCTCTTCACATTTCTCATCCCATCTAAATGGAATGTTTTTGTGCAAGAGATGACTTAATGGTTGACACTTGTTTGCCAGTTGTGATATGAATCTATGGATTGCTTGTAGCTTGCCTTGTAGAGATCTTAGTTGAGTAAGAGTCTTAGGTGGTGGCATGTCCATGATAGCCTTGACCTTGGCAGGATCCACCTCTATTCCATTTGCTGATACAATAAAGCCTAGGAGTTTGCCTGAGGTGACTCCAAGCACACATTTCTTTGGGTTCAACCTGACTTTATATTTCTCTAACCTCTGAAAGACCTTCTCTAACACATCCAAGTGTGATTCTCTTGTGAGTGACTTTGGTAGGATATCATCTACATAATCTTCCATGGTAACATGCATCATATCATGAAATATGGTGGTCATAGCATGCTGATATGTGGCTCATGCGTTCTTTAGCCCAAATGACATGATATTCCAACAAAAAGTGCCCCATGGACAAGTGAAAACTATCTTATGCTGGTCTTTTGGTGCTATCCTGATTTGATTATATCCTAAGAAGCCATCCATGAGAGACAACATGGTATGCCCTGCTGTCAAGTCGACTATGATATCTATATTTGGCAACGAAAAGTCATCCTTGTGGCAAGCTTTGTTTAGATCTCTGAAATCATTGCATAGTCTAACTTGGCCATCTGGTTTGGACACTGGTACTATGTTGGAGACCCATTCTAGATAGTCAATAGCTCTGATGAATCCTACATCCAGTAATTTCTTGAGTTCTTCTTTGACAAGCAGTGCTATGTGTGGATGCATCTTTCTAAGCTTCTGTTTCACTAGTTTCACTCCTGGATCTAATGGAAGATGATGTAGAATCAAATCTGGATCTAACCCTAGCATATCTGTGTATGACCAAGCAAAATTGCCTCACTTTTTATTGAAGAATAGTACAAACTTGGTTTTCTCTGGTGGGGTTAGAGATTTAGCAAAATGAATGATCTTAGGTTGTTCCTCTGTTCCAATGTTGACTGGCTCTGTAGGTTCCACAATAATCTGAGACTTCTCTTGATGCATGTCATTGGGGAGAGTGTCAAGCCTTCCATCATCAGGTGCCACAGTTGGGTTTTCACCTTCAGATGTGTCCTTTCTTTTTACTATTTTAGGATTTGGCATTGCCGCAGAGCGATTTTCACCATCAGATCTAGTTTTTATTTTGATATTTTTGCGACTGGAAGGCTTGGCACCCTCTCTGAAATAAGCCACGGTATTTAGTTCAATAGTGAAACCAGCTTTATGATCCCCTTTAGGTAGGTGGTCTCTAAGTTCCATGTAGTCAATATAGGCATCATCATTTTGGAACATATCTAGTTGAGGAGTTCCTTGCAGATCCCAGTCAATAAGCTCAGGATGCATAAGGGGAAGGGAGTTAGAGGATAGATCTAATTCATTGATAGTTTGAATGGATATGCTAGGAGTATTGGGAGGGATAGTGTTGGGGATGGTACTTTCCTCCAAGTTGTTTATCGTGATAGAACCAAAACCTTCCTTGAAAGTCGTATTCTCAGAGATAGGTAGATCAGACTCTATTGGCCTATTCGGTAGTGTTTGTCCCTCACAGTAGGGGCTATAAGTTTGAATGGTATCGACCCCTTTATCATCATAGGAATGCTTTGTCATCTCATCCCACTCATATTCATTGAAATCTGTGTCATTGTCTATTTGAAGCGTATGGATTGTCTCCACTAGACAAGCATTTTCTTTAGCTTTACCCTTTCCTGTGTATCCTAGGCCCTTTGTGTTTCTAGCCAATGAGGATGAAGAAGGTTGAATGGGTTCTATGATTCCTTCTTTTCTTAGGCCGATGGGGGCCTTATCCTTCGTAACCCATTCTATGTAGGATAGATTCACCTCATTCATAGATTTCTGTTGGGAGCCTAGGTGGTTCTTGTTGTATGTTCTCTTCTTCTTTGGTATAAAGCCATTGTAAGACACCTCTTTCCTCTGTCTCATTTGATAAGGTCCCCCATTTTACAAAGGGAGGTGTGGGAGGTGTAGGAGGAGCAGATGTCTTTGGAAAATGCTTGGGTAGACCAAAGGATCTAGGAGATAATAGTAGCTTGGCTAGATTGAGGCTGTGCTCTATGGAGTATTCCCCAACTCCCATTTCTTTGATAGTAATTTTCTGCTCTTTGGGCTTTGATGAGGAAGCCTTAGTGGTAGAATCAAGCTGTGGGATAGGGGATGTAGATGCTCTATTATTTGGTATGATGCATTCAAGTTTTGAAAGGATAGAGTTGCAGTGCTAAAAGGGGTCAGGGTCGCCTTGGATGGTGACCTATTTGCCATTATGAGGGAATTTTATGCATTGATGATAGGTAGAGGGTACAACTTTCATGGCATGAATCCATGGTCTTCCTAGCAGAATATTACAGGTGAGCTCCCTATCTAGGACTTGGCACACAACATCTTTGATTAGTGGTCCCACTTGTATGGGCAACACCACTATTCCTTTTGTAGTTCTCTCTTCTTCATCATAGGCTTTGATAGTTATCTTCTTTCTCTGATCAATTATGTTTTCAGAGAACCCCAATGTAAGGACTAGCTTCAACGTGCAAATATTTAAACTAGCTCCCCCATCAATGAGAACCCTCTTGATGCGGTGCTTGTGGATGAAGGCGACGATATAAGGAGGGGTGTTATGAGGTTGAGAGATTGAGAGATCATCTTGCTCAGTAAATGATATGTTACTTGAGGAGGTCAGATTACCTACCATGGCTTGAAACTTCTCTTGGGCCAAGTTAGTGGGGACTGTGGTTTCCACTAAGGCTTTATTGAGAATCTTCTTATGGGAAGGAGATAGACGCAACAACTCTAAGATAGAAATGTGGGCCGGAGTCTTATGAAATTGGTCTATGACGCTATACTGATGGGGATTGGACTAAGAGGGTGACGACCTTGGAGGGACAGTATTCAGCGTGACTCTACCACTGCAGGTAATGATACTGCAATCATTGCGGCTAGGCTCTAGTTGCTGGTTGCGTGTGATTACATTGATCTGTGGGATATGCTTTGATATGCAATTGATGGTGTAGTCGAATGGCACACTTGTGTAGTTGGCATTATTATTCCTGCCATTTCCTCCATTCTAATTTTGCCTATTACGATTGTTGTTGTTGTTGCCGTTGTTGTTATTGTTGTTGTATGGCCTGTCATGATTAAGAAGCAGATCCCTGTAAGCCACATGTGATTCATTGGAGGTATGTTGTTGGGTTCCTCCTTGATTTTGATCAAGTACATCTTGGATAACATGTTTGAGACGGATACAATTGTTGGTTGTATGGCCCCTCCCTCTATGATATTCACAATAGTTAGTGTCTTTCCAATAGGGAGGTTTGACTATAGGCTCATAATCACTTGTTGGTGGTAGAGAGATTTCATTGTTAGCTAGTAACTTCCATAATGCAGATTCTTGGGACTCACCTAGTGGCATGAATTTTTGTCTTGGATTGGTACTAAACCATGGTCTTGGCTCCCAAGAGAATGTTTTGTTGGGCGTAACATTGTTTGCTTCTCCTTTGAGAGTGAGTATAGGTTGTTGCTTGGGAGCCGCCGCCTTGGCATCAACCACTCCATCATTGACAACATTCTTATTCTTGGTCCAAAACTTTGATTTGTCAGTCGTGTAATTGGAGGTAGGTGCGTCCTTGTATAACTTGATTTTCCCTTTAGAGATCATAGCTTTTTCGATAAACAATCCCATTTTGATGACTTTTAAGAATGATGTAGGGCATTGTATTTGTATTTGATAGCCAAGATCAGTGTTGAGGTTATGGACAAACATCTCCATTAGTTGCTTCTCAGGTACATCGTACGAGCATTTGCTTGCTAGTTGTCTCCATATTTGTAGGAAGGTGGCAAATGATTCACCACTCTTTTTCTTGGTGTTGCATAGGTCAAGCATAGAGACTTCATGTTCAATATTGTAAGAGAAGTGCGTTATAAATTTGTTGACTAGTTCGTCAAAAGTTTTGATGCCCGGTGGAAGCCGTGAGAACCACTCCATAGCTTGACTACCTAGAGATCTAGGGAGTAGTCTCATCAAGTAAGTCTCATTGTGAGCTACTTCTAAACATGCTATGTTGAATTCCGTGATGTGATCTCTAGGGTCCCCTTTCCCTTTGTACTTGTCAAACTTAGGAACTTCAAATCGATAGGGAAACAGTTTCATGATCAAACTTTTATCAAAGGGGTGCGGTGCAATATCTTCCAAGGAGTAGTTTTTAGTGTTTGTACCCGTCTTGAGATCTGACATTTGTTGTTTTAGACCCTCGAGTTCTTTCCTCATTTCTTTCATAGGAGTATTCGGATGTATGGCTTTCTTTCCTTTATCCTCCTCATTTGGGTCTATGGCTTTCTTTTCCTTTTCATGATCATCATCTATGTTTTCCATGATTGTGCTTATATCAAAATCTGTGGGGAGTTTGATTCCAAGACTAGCAAGATGATGGAAATACCTATGAGGGTCATCATGGAGCACCTTCTCCACTAAGCATTGGAATTTCTAATCTTGGATGGTTCCTTAATATTCTTCGTTAGAGATTTCCTCATCACTATCGTGAGGTGTGAAGATGTGGTTGGATGAACCGGCCATTTCAAGTTGTTTTTTGTATTGAGATCTAGTAAGAACCATGCAAGGCGACATGGGATGAGGTGAAATGGGACAAGAGATTTTGGCAAGGTACAGATGGAGACTACTAAGAATGGGATACTTATGACAAGACTTGGGCAAGGGACTTTCTCGATCAATGATTCCAAGTAAGACGGCTGATACAAAGATGATAGTCACTAGTAAGGGTACTTGATACCTATCTTACTATGTAGGGACTAGTCGTGCACCAAGACCACTAGCGAAGTTCTATGACTTACTAGGTTTACTTGAATCCAAAGTGATACGAAAGAGGGGAGCTATGCTGACTTGATATGGGATGCTGTTGGCTTTAGACTAGAAAGACCTGATAGAAGGCGAATGTGATGACTAACGAAAGAGAGATTTTGGTGTGAAATGGAGGGAAAACTGACTGCAAGGTGAGACCTGATCTTTGAACCTGAAACTAGACTGAAATGGGTACGCAGAACTGGTAGAATTTTTCTCTTGGGAACTATGCAAGTGCTCACTATTATGTATGCACCGAAACAGATGCACTGCAAAAATGGATATATGCACTGTAAGTATCAATAGATGCGCAATACTAGAAAAAGATAAAAGCACCGTAATAGAAGACAAAAGCACTGCAAGTCACAACAAATGCACCGCAAGTCGGCACAGATGCGCAGGAATATAGGACGAATGTGCTGCTCTGGTGTGTTCTCAAATTTTTTGCAATTTTTGGAATTTTTTGATGTTTTTGGTACTTTGGTTGCAAAATATGTCTTTTGATCTAATTTTTTGAATTTATGGCAAGAAGACACAGCAAACACAAAGATGTTTTTATGGTTTTTTTTATTTTTTTGATTTTTGTGACTCTATTTGGACTAAAAGAACAAGTACAAATCCTAGGCTCGAAATAGATTACAAGGGTTTTTGGCCACTACAACAAGAGGTGTTTAATGCGGGCAACTGTTCGAGTGGTTACACATGCGGTAGCACTACTTTCCATTATGGAGTCTCCCAGTCTGCAAGGGTTGAGCCTTGGAGGGTTTTGGGGGAGGTTGGCTGTCAGTGTAACACAACTTCACTCATTGTTTGAAGCTTTTTCTCCAAACACAATTTATTTATAGTGGTTTGGAAGGGCTTGGCGTCTAGCCTGTTACCACTTAGGGTCATTCCTACTTGGATAAGCAGTATCCAAGAGAATGCCCCTCTAAAGGAAAAACACATGCAAAAATGATACTTTTGGCATTTTGGTCACCCAAGATAGGGGAGAGCATAGTCCTGGTATCATTCCCAAAAACACGGTATATAGTGGTTCTTTTCCCCTAGTTAAAATAGAAAAACTAGATGAGCTATCTACTTGGGAAAGCACAGAACTTTGAAGTGAGTAGCAAGATAGTAGTGGTTTAGTTTTAACCCAGATAGCAATGATGAGTTCAGTTTTAATCCATGATAGCACGAGTTGTTAACTTTGAAATTTTGGTCAATCGAGATAGTAGTGGTTCATTTTAAACCCAGATAGCAATGGTGAGTTCAGTTTTAATCCAGATAGCAATAACTTTGAAAAGATAGCAATGCTGCAATGCATGATAGCAATGTTTTAGTTACTTCTTTCCTAGTTATACTATGTGAGAGTTTGCATGAACATCCATTTTACTTTTCCATTTTAGAAATCAAAGTGTGATCTAAGAATGTAACTATATGAATCTAAACCAGAGCCTAGCCTGCAAAACTTATAAGAGAATTCCTGCAAAGATGTCAGCATTAGCAAAAATCTCCTAAAACCCTAAAACCTTTGTCTAAGACAGATGCATCGCTTCAAAGACTAGATGCACAGAAATAGTCAACAGAAGCGCAGCAATATAGATGCATAGAAAAAGATAGTAAATGCGTAGATATAAAGTGTATATGCACCGTCTCAGAGGGTAAAAGCACTGGAACAGTGTATATATGCGCTGGATTAGTAGATGCACAGTTTTAGAGGATAGAAGTACCGTAACAGAGTGTGTATGCGCCGCAGAAATGAATGCGTCGGAATAGGTAACAGAAGCGCCGAAACAGAAGGCATATGCGCTGCAGAAATTAATGTACTATGATAGGAGATAAATGTGCCGGAACATAGAGTATATGCGCTACTTCATCCTGTGTATGGCCTTCTAAACATAAAAACTTAATTTTTGGTTAAATTTGGGGCTAGGCCCCACGGTGGGTGCCAAAAATGTAAGGGTAAATCAGGTCAACAATGAATATCAATGAATAAACAATAACAGATACCCAAACTCAATGAAATAGTGAAACTAAGGAGATTAATCAAATAAAGCAATGAACAAGACAATGCAAACCTTCCTCAGATCGAAACTTCCATTGTTTGCCTATCATAAATCATTCTTTGAATGCCTGAATGAGGCCCTCAGAGAGCACTTCCTTGCTTTGTTCAAGAATGTCGATAGTGAATGGCTGTGGTGATGATGCGTAGTGCGTAGTTAACAAAAGGGTGATCACAAGCAATAAAGGAATAACAAGGGTGCCAAAGGTGCGCTGAAATTCCTGCGGAGTAACGATGCAAAAGCTTGGATGAATGAAATAGAGGAATGAGGTTGAATTTATAGACTTGGGAGAATGAAGATCGACGGTATAGAGAGAATGAGAAGATCAGCGGTTGAGAATAGATGAGGAACGTGCAATGAATAAGAAGAAGACAAGTGTCACACAAAAGCTGTTTTATTTGAATTAACTGCTTTCTTTTCTAAAGATAAGACATGCTTTTCATAAATTAGAAAGATTTCTTCTAATTTAAGAGATATTGATAAAAACAAGGTTGATTGAATAGATAACTCAACTTGAGATTTGCTTTTGCATGATTTTGAGAGAAATTAAATAATAAATTATTTAATTGTGTGTGCATGGATAAGAAGACTTATTTTTAGAAGATTTGGAGGAATATTTGAAGAATTAGAAGAAAGCAAATTAAATAAATAAATTTATTTAATTGTTGTGCGTGATTTTGGAAGAATAAATAAAATATTTGATTATATTTTATTCTTAGAGATTGAGATAATTTAAATAAATTTGTTTTGATTTATTAAAATTTGGAAGAATGATTTGATTTAATTAAATAATTAAGAATTATTTAATTGTTTGGAAGAATTTAATTAAATAAAGGAATTTATTTAATTTTGACTTTAGAAGAGGTAATTAAATATTTTGATATTTAATTAACTTAGAGGAATATGAATCAAATAAATAAAAATGTTTATTTATTTAATGAAAGAGGAATTAGAAGGGAATAATTATTAAGAATATTTATTTAGACTGAATCGTGCCATTTTTAGGCGTATACAAATAGTATCAATTATTTAATTGTTTCTTCCAATAATATCTTCTCTAAATTTAAATAAATCCAAATATTTGTTTAAGTTGTCCATTTCCTGTAAAAATTGAGTTATCTCTAAATATAATTCAATCCTTGTGCACATGCAATTGAATATTCCAAATATTTAATTGAGCTAAAATATCTTCTCATCCTCATGCAATTTCCATCCTTCTCTTAACTAATTAATCTATTATGTTAATTGATTTATCTTTTTAGTTAACTCATTCTTCTATTTTATTAATTCCTCTCATACAAAATAGAGCAGGACACATATCCTCTTCCTATTCACGCACATCCTCTCGAGTATCCTCTACCATTGATCTTCTTATTCATTCTATACCATTGATCTTCTCTCTCATGAGCCTATAGGTACAACCCTATTCCTCCATTTCAATCATCCAAGCTTTTAGTAAACTTACTCTGCAGGAAATTATAGCACACCTTTGGCACCAAATCATTCCATAGCTTGCAATCACCATTATCATTGCAATTGTGTTCAACCATTCTCACTTGACATCTTGGAAAATAGCAAGGAAGTGCACCTTCTAAGGGCCATATTCATACACAAGATCATTTGAGATAGGTGACCAATGGAAGCCATGAAGTAAAGAGGTTTGCAAGGTTTTAGTTCTTTATTTGTTTGATCTTCTTTGTTTCTTATTTCATTGAGTTATTGGATATTATTGATATTATTGATATTCATGCACGATTTCCCTTAACTTTTTTGGTGCCCACCATGGGGCCTTGCCCCAATTTAACCTCAAAACTAAGTTTTTGTGCATTAGGTTCTATACACAGGAGGATTTTGCACATCTGATCATTTGTAACATGCATCTGTTATCTATTTTGGTGCATCTATTCTTTCAGAGCATCTATTCCATGAAGCTGCACTTTTGCTCTCTATAATGGCGCATTTACCTAGACTGCTCATATACTCTCTAATTCTGCACTTTTGTCCTTTGATTATGTGCATTTGTCTTTCTATGCATTTGTCTCATGTTTCTGCACATATGATCTCTGTAGCTGCGCATTTGTTTTGACAGTGATTTTTTTAGGGTTATTTCTTGTGATTTTGCTAATGCTAATGACTCTCGTAGGGATATTCTCAGATCTACTTGCAAGTTAGAGGATGGTTAGACATCTAGCTGCATTGTTAACTTACATCATAGATCTAATTAGCATGGAAAGTAATTGGATTGTTCATGCAAAATCTCATTTAACTTTAACTAGGAGGATTGTAATTTGATCTTGTTGCATCAACAACTTGAATATAGTCCCAATGCTAGGAGGATAAAATTGAACCATTGCTATCTTGCTTCTTTCAAAGTTAACAAATCGCGTGTGTGCCGAAGTAGCTTAACTCATTTAGTCTTTTTCATTTTAACTAGGGGAAAAGAACCATTGTCTATCATGCTTTTGGAATGATACTAGGTCTATGCTCTCCCTTATCTTGGGTGACCAAAATGCCAAACATATCATTTCACATGTTTTTCCTTTAGAGAGGCCTGCCCTTGGATATCCTTCTGTCCAAGTGGGAACGACCTTAAGTGGTAACAAGATAAAGCCAAGCTCTACCTAGCCACTATAAATAAATTGTGCTTGAGGCAAAAGCTTCATGCAACGAGTGCTGATTAGTTATACTGACAGGCAACCTTGCCCAAAACCCTTTAAGGTGTAACCCTTGAAGGTTGGGAGACTCCATAACTTAGAGTAGTGCTATTGCACGTATAACCACTCGAACAGTTGCCCTTACTACTTATCCTTTGTTTTAGAAGACAAAATCCCCTATAAATTGGTGCCGGAAAGAGCGATTATCATCTTCCTAAGATGGCTCACGTACTTACAATTCAATAGTAGAGATAACAAGGAAATCTAAAGGTTTGAGAGCCTTGGAAACCCAGAACTTGGTGTACCAGAGAAGTTTGTGCACTTGTAAGGGGGAGCCCGCATCCCAAGTTCCTAATTTATCCACTTTGAATAGCGTAGCTAGTGTAAAAACCAAGTGAGAATTCGGTTTATATTGTCCCTATCATCCTAGGATTTGTACCTATTTTTTAGTCAAAAAGTCAAAAATTCTAAAAAAAGATCAAAAATCATGAAAATATTCTTTGTGTTTGCTGTGTCTTACTTGCCATAATTGAAAAATTAGAGAAAAAAGACCAACTTTCAGCCAAAGAGAACCAAAAACATCAGAAAACATGCCAAAAATATTGTAAAAAAAGTAAAAAACATAGAGCTACACATTTGTCATGCAGAGTTGCGCATATATTTTAACCTGCTATGCATTTAATTTGACTTTCTATGCATTTATTGTCTGTTCCTATGCTTTTGTTATTTACTAGAGCTGCACATATATTCTGACTTGCCGCGCTTTTACCTTCTGTTCTAGTGTATTTGTTGCTGTGTATCAGTGACAGTGAGCATTTCTCAATCTTTTGAGAGAAAATTTTCAACATTTCTAAGTACCCATTTCAGCCTTGCTCTAGTTTCTGAGATCAGATTTACTATGCAGTCACTTCTCCCATCCGTTCCCATAGTGTACCCTCTTTTTCGTCGGTCGTCTCATCCACCTTTTTACCAAATCTTCCCATAATCAAGTCAAAGTATCCAAATTAGTTTAGTGCAAGGCCTTTTTCAAATCATTTCAGATTCAAGTAACCCTAGTAAGTCTCTACTATCAAGGATCTATCATCCTTTTCTCTCAGAACTTCATTAGTGGTCTTGGTGAAAGACTAGTTTCGACATAGTAATCAGGTATCAACTATCCTTACTTATGGCTATCATCTTGTGTCAACCAACTTACTTGGAATCATTGATCAAAAGAGTCCCTTGTTTGAATCTCATCACCGCAAGTATCCTCTTCTCAACAACCTACACCAACACCTTACCAAAATCTCTAGTTTCATCCCACTCCTTTCCACACCATCTTGCATGGTCTTAATTAGATCCCAAACACAAAAACAACTTGAAATGGTGGAAATGTCTAACATGATTGTATCCCCTCATGACAATGATGAGGAAATCTCTCATGAGGACTACTAAGGAGCCCTCCAAGACCGCAAATTTCAACGCATGTTGGACAATGTACTCAAAGAGGATCCTCAAAAATACTTTCTTCATCTTGCAACCCAAGGACTTACACTCCCCCCGAACTTTGATCTCAACAAACTAAGAGAGTTCATAGAAGAAGAAATTAGTGAAGATAAAGGAAAACCAGCCACGGACCCGAATACACCTATGGAAGCATTGATGAAACAAGTTGAAGGTCTAACACAAATATTGGTGGATCTCCAAACTGGGACATCCACTAAACATTATTCCTTGGAGGACATCTCACCGTATCCCTTTGACAAGAGCTTAAAAATGGTCCCCTTCCCCTTTAGATTTGAAGTACCTAAATTCGACAAGTATAGAGGAAAAGGAGACCCAAGAGATCATATTAGGGAATTTAGCACTACGTGTCTAGAAGTGGCTCACAATGACACCTTCCTAATGAGATTATTCCCTTGATCTCTAGGTGGACAAGCCATGAAATGGTTCTCACGACTTCCCCCCGGGTATCAAAACTTTTAATGAGTTTGTAAACAAGTTCATCACACACTTCTCATATGACATTGAACACGAAGTTTCCATGCTTGACCTATGTAATACAAAGCAAAAGAGTGGTGAATCCTTCACCACTTTCTTACAAAGGTGGATACAACTCGTGAGCAAATGCTCATATCACGTGCCTAAGAAGCAAATGACGGAGATGTTTGTCCACAACCTTAACCCTGATCTAAGCTACCAAATCTAAATTCAATGCCCTACCTCATATATGAAAGTCATTGAGATGGGATTATTTATCGAGAAAGCTATGATCACCAAGGGGCAAATAAATTTGTTCAAGGGCACCCCTAACTCTAACTACACCACAAAATGTTGAAGTTTTGGACAAAGAACAAAAATATCGTCGATGATGGAGTAGTTGATGCCAAACTAGCGGCTCCCAAACAACAACCAATCTTCACTCTCAAAGGAGTGATAAACAATGCTACACCAAACAAAATATCATCTAGCAAACAAAGACAATGGTTCACCTTCGCTCGTAGATGAAAATTCACACAACTAGGGGAGTCCTATGATTCTGTATTGAGAAATCTATTATCCAACAATGAGATCACTCTTCCCACCACGATGGACTATGAACCCACAGTAAAACCTCCTTGGTGGAAAGAGACTAATTTTTGTGAATATCATAGAAGAAAAGGCCACAAGACTAATGACTATATCCATCTGAAACACGTCATTCAAGACCTACTCAACCAAAATCATGCAGGCACAAAAGAGCATACCTCTAATGAGCCACATGTGGCATACAAAGATCCACTCCTCAACCATGATAGGACATACAATAACAACAATCACAACAGTAACAACAATAACAGGTAGAACCAAAATATCGAGAACAACAATGCTAACTATGCGAACATGCTGTTCGATCATACCGTCAACTGCATATCGAAACACATCCCACAAATCAATGTGGTCACATTCAACCAACCATCAGGACCCCACAAAACTGATTGGAACATCACCACCTACAGTGGTAAGGTCATATTAAACACCCTTCCTCAAAGGTCATCATCTTCTCTGTCTAACTCTCATAAGTACAGTGTTATAGACCAACTTCGAAAAACTCCTGCCCACATATCCATCTTAGAGTTGTTGCATCTGTCTCCCTCCCACAAGGAAATTCTTGATAAATCCCTAGTGGAAACAATTGTGCCCACGAACCTAGCCCAAGAGAAGTTTCAAGCCATGGTAGGACATCTAACCTCCTCTAACATCCTATCGTTTACCAAACAAGATGACCTATCAGTATCCCAACCACATAACACACCCCTACATATCGTTGCCTTCATTCATAAACACTGTATCAAAAGAATTCTCATTGATAGAAGAGCTAGTTTAAACATTTGCACGCTCAAGCTAGTCCTTACATTAGGGTTCTCATAAAGTGCAGTGGATCCTAGGAAAAAGATCACTATTAAGGCCTATGATGAAGAAGAAAGAACTAGTAAAGGAACAGTGGTGTTACCAATACGAATTGGACCAGTGATAAAGGACATTGTTTTCCAAGTCCTTGACATAGAGCTAGCCTATAACATCCTCTTAGGTAGACCTTGGATTCATGCCATGAAAGCTGTGCCTTCTACCAACCACCAATGCATCAAATTCCCCCATAATGGCTGACAGATCACCATCCAAGATGATCCTAATCCTTTTCAACATTGTACCTCTATCCGCTCAAAGCCTGATTGCATCATTCCCAATAATAGAGCTTCCACATCCTCCATCTCACAACATGATTCTAGCTCCCAAGCTTCCTCATCCAAGCCCAAAGAGAAGAAGGTCACAATTAAAGAAATAGGGGTAGGAGAATACTCCATCGAGCATAGCCTTAACTTAGCCAAAATTCATCTATCTCCAAGATCCTTTGGGTGACCTACACCTTTTCCAAAGCCATTTGCTCCTTCCAAACCTCCTACATCTCCCTTTATAAAATGGGAGACCCTATCAAAGGAAATAGAGGAAAGAAATGTCTTGCAATGGCTCTACACAGAGGAAGATAACACACCACAAGAACCATCTAAGCTCCCAACGAAAATCTATGGGTGTGGTGAGTCTATCTTACATAGAATACAAGAGGGCTAGGATACAAGGATAAAGGCAAAGCTAAGGCCAATGCTTGTTTTTTGGAGTAGATCAATAACCCACAAGAAGATAGTGACACAGACTCTAATGAGTATGAGTGGGATGAACTCTCATAGCACTCCTATGAAGACAAAGGAGTTGACACCGTTTGAACCTATAGCCCCTACCGTGAGGGACAAACGCTAACACATAGACCATTAAAGTGTGATTCACCCACTCCTGAAAGCATGACTTATGAGGAAGGTCAGAGTTCCAATGCGAGAAACAATCTTGAGGAAAGTACCATTTAGGATCCTACCCCTATCAATCCTAATCATGTCTCTATCCTAGCTATCACACATAATGAATCAAATCTACCTTCTGATCCCCTCCCCCTTGTGCATCTTGAACTTATCGACTGGGATTTATGAGGAACCCCACAACTAGACATGTTCCAAAATGACGATGCCTATATTGACTACATGGAACTTAGGGACCATCTACCTTTAGGAGATCATAAAGATGGCTTCTCCATTGAACTCAACATTGTGGCTTATTTTGGAGAGGGTGCCAAGCCTTCCAGTCGAAAAAACATAAAAATAAAAACTAGATCTGATGGTGAAAACCACTCTGCGGCAGTGTCAGATCCCAAAATAGTAAAAATAAATGATGCATCGGATGGTGAAAACCTCTTTGAGGTGCCAAACGATGGAAGACTTGACACTCTCCCCAATGACATGTACTAGGAGAAGTCTTAGATTATGGTAGAACCTACAGAACCCATCGAAATCGATACAGAGGGTAATCCTAAGATCATTCACTTCGCGAAGTCTCTATCTCCACTAGAAAAGACTAAATTCATACCCTTCTTCAAGAAGAAGCAAGTCAACTTTGCTTGGTCATACGCAGATATGCCCAGTTTGGATCCAGACTTGATCCTACATCATCTTCTATTAGATCTAGGAGTCAAACTAGTCAAGTAGAAGCTCAGGAAGATGCATCCCCACATTGTGTTACTAGTAAAAGAGGAACTCAAGAAGCTATTGGATGTAGGGTTCATCAGGGCAATTGACTATCTAGAATGGGTATCCAACATAGTGCCAGTATCAAAACTTGATGGCAGAGTCAGATTGTGCAATTATTTTTGAGATCTTAACAATGCTTGTCGCAAGGATGACTTCCCATTACCTAACATTGACATCATAGTCGACTTGATAGCATGACACACCATGCTTTCTATTATGGATGGATTCTCTGGGTATAATCAAATTAGGATAGCACTAGAAGACCAATATAAGACAACATTCACTTGTCCATGGGGCACCTTCTATTGGAATATCATGCCATTTGGGTTAAAGAATGCAGGGACAACATATCAACGTGCCATGACCACTATCTTCCATGATATGATGCTTGTCACAATGGAGGACTATGTAGATGACATCCTCGCAAAGTCACTAACAAGAGAATCCCACCTAGATGTACTAGAGAAGGTCTTTTAGAGATTGGAACACTTCAAAGTCAGGTTGAATATGAAGAAATGTGTGTTTGGTGTCACCTCTGGCAAACTCTTAGGGTTCATTGTATCAGCAAACATGATTGAAGTGGATCCTACCAAAGTCAAAGCTATTATGGAAATGCCACTGCCAAAGAACATCACTCAACTGTGGTCTCTACAAGGCAAGTTACAGGCAATCCATCGGTTCATATCACAACTGGCAGACAAGTGTCAACCTTTTACTCACCTATTACACAAAAAAATAACATTTAGATGGGATGAAAAGTGTGAGGAAAGATTTCACAAACTAAAGGAGTACGTCATGAATCCGCCTATCTTGATGCCACCTATCCAAGCTAAGCCACTGTATCTATATATATCTGCTACACCAATAGCTCTTGAAGCCCTCCTAGCACAAGATTATGAGGGAAAAGAAAGGGCTATCTACTACATTAGTCGCACATTGGTGGGCTATGAACTACAATATTCTCAAATAGAAAGATCATGTCTTGCTGTGGTTTTTTCTCCCCAAAAACTACGACATTACATGCTAGCACATTTAATCAAGCTTATTACAAAGATAGATCCACTCAAATACCTATTAAGCAAAGCAACTCTAACAGGCTATCTAGCCGAGTGGGTGATGCTATTAAGTGAGTATGACATCGAGTATGTAGAAAGAAAGGCTATCAAAGGATAGATAATTGTCAATCAATTGGCAGAAGCACCATTGCAAGACAACACTCCAATGGCATTCAAGTTCCTAGATGAATCCATTTTTAGTGTAAAAAAACACTCATGGAAGCTCTACTTTGATGGCTCCTATACAAAGCATGGATTGGGGGCAGGCATCTTGTTGGTCACTCCTCAAGGTGATACCATACCTAAGTCTTATCATCTACTTTTCCCATGCACAAACAATATAGCAGAGTATGAGGCCTTGGTCATTGGTCTCAAAATGGCAGCATAATGGAAAGTAAAGGAGCTACATGTTTATGGTGACTCCCAAATGGTAATCAATCAAGTCAATGACGACTATCAGACCAAAGATGACAAGTTAATCCCATACAAGCGTATGGTAGATGACTTTAAAGGGTACTTTGTGATCATCTCCTTTGAACAGATACCTCACATCGAAAACAAAGTAGTTGATGCCAGGGTAACCATTGCCTCACTCCTCGAGATACCAGCAAATGAGTCATGGCATGAGTTCTTGGGGGAGTCAGTTATGCAACTAGCTTATGATCTCCTTGAAATACACTCCATTTGCCTCTTAGTCAGATCTGATTCACCATTGTATGGTAAGATTTACACCTACCTCAAGGATAACACCCTACCACCTGACTTGTCTTCCAACCAATGCCGAACCTCCATTCACCAAACCTTCCACTACACCATTATCACTGACACCCTATACTGACGAGGTTTGGATGGTACTTTACTCCGATGTTTAGAATGGGAAGAATCTCAAACTACCTTATGAGATGTGCATGAAGGAATTTGTGGAACACACTCTAGTGGTCCTTCTTTAGCTAAGAAACTCATGCATTTGGGTTACTATTGGCTGAACATGGAAACCAATTCAGTTTGTGAAGAAATGCAAGCAGTGCCAGATATATGGTAACCTCATCCATGAAACAACTCAAGAGCTATGACCTTTAATGACACCTTGGCCTTTTTGTCAATGGGGACTCAACCTTGTGGGCAAAATTCACCCTCCATCATCCAATGACCACAAATTCATAATAACCGCCACTGAATATTTTACCAAGTGGATTGGAGCTATTCCACTCACCAACATAACAGGAAAATAGATTGCCTCCTTCATCCTCAATTACCTCATTTGCAGGTATGAAATTCTCTCATCCATTGTCACAGATAATGGAAGACCTTTCAAGAACTAAGATGTCCAACAGCTTTGTGACAAATTCAAATTCCAACACCATTTCTCCACCCCCTACTATCTTCAAGGCAATGGACACGCAGAGGCATCAAATAAATTAATCTTGAAAATCCTCAAGAAAACTGTCAACGATACCGACCGTGATTGGCACATACAACTGAATCCCACATTGTGGGCCTATCAAACTAGCATACGCACTCCCATCAGTGCTACCGTCAACGATACCGACCGTGATTGGCACATACAACTGAATCCCACATTGTGGGCCTATCAAACTAGCATACGCACTCCCATCAGTGCTACCCTTATGCCCTTCTCTATGGATTAGAAGCGATTTTTCCCATTGAGGTTGAGTTACCATCTCTAAGGGTATCGTTAAAAGGTCTCATAACTAATGAAGACTACAGAGTTACCAGACTGCAAGAGCTAGAACTGTTGGAGGAGAAGAGATAGAATGCTTTCAATCATCTCAAAGCCTATCAACAGAGAATGTGAAGAAGCTACAATCACAGGGTCCACCTGAGGGTCTTCAACATTGGTGATCTAGTACTCAGGGAAAACCCCCGCAATCAACAGGATCGGGAAAAGAAAGGTAAGTTTGAACCCAACTGGCTTGGTCCTTATGTAATCATTGTTGCCTATGGATCAGGAGCGTATCAGTTGGCAACATCAGAAGGTGAGCTGTTCGATGACCCAATCAAGAGTACGCATCTTCACCAGTTCTATACCTAAGAGAACCCCAATGTAAGGGGGGGCAAAAAAAATCAAAAAATAAAAAAAAATCAAAAAAGAAAAAAAAGAGAAAAGACAAAAATAAGCATTGCAATAAAAGCAAAGTAGTGAAAATATAGCAAATTGGGGCTCTCTGCAATGCAAACCACTTCCTCCATCTTTGTGAAACCAATCACCTTGTGTTCATTCCTCCTACCATCATTTCTCGTCTTATCCATATCTATTTCGCAATTAAAAAAAAACTAACGATAGCCTATCATGGCTTGATACTTTATGTCTTTTTATCGCCTTTTAACTAAGGTCTTATCTAGTATCCTATCCATAGTATCAGTCCAACATGGCGTCCATCGTCAATATCGTAGGGTCATCCTGAACTACGCTGCCTCTGCGTCGTCATGTAGGCAAGGCTATTATTAATGCACCCCCGAGGCTTCCCATCTGTCTCGTATCTTGTCGTCTATCCTCTAGTCCATCCACATGGTCTAAGGTCCCGAACTACATTGCCTCTACATCATCACGTAGGCAAGGCCATTATCAATGAGCCCTCAAGGTACTAAGTCAGTCCCTTAGGGTCCGTTTCACCAATAAAGATTGTGGTATCTTTCACTAGACACAAGCAAGTATAACAAAACCCACTTTCAAACAGAAGTTTTGACACAAGACATCAACCTATCCAAACTAAAACAAACAAGGACCAAAGCGTTCCAAATAATTCTATCTAAATTATGGCAAGAAAGATACATCTAATACAAGAATGTTTTGTTTCAATTAGTTGTGTCTTAAAGTCTTCACTTTTTGTTATCATGTTTTCCTATGCTACTCAAGGATGCCAAAAGCTAGAGATGCTATGATGGGGGCACAATTCTTTTCTTTGATTGCTGCTTGTGAGTTTATCTTTAGTAATGTGAAGCCTTGTCTAAGGACATGATCAACTCAAATGATCATCAAGGACATCAGAGGACTAACATGAAATAGGTATAATCCTTGTCTACTGATACACAAAAAATACTCAGGTCATCCCGGTTCGATTATACCTAGATGCTTGTATTTACTTGCTAAATCAAAATCCATGTAAATGATGCTCAGGTCATCATGGTTCAATTATACCTAGATGCTTGTATTTTCTTACAACATTTCAAAAACACAAAAAAACAAAAAAGCCCAATGATGGAATAAGCACTTCAAAATACTTGCAATATCAAGATGGCAAAACCATTCGCATCTAGAAAGCATCCACAAAGAACCCATATCCCATGCAATAAAAAATTCTAAGCAGAGTATCAATGTTTGCAAATAAAATCTTGTGATCCTTTCATTCGCATTACCTTTGTCAGTTAGTCTTCTATCTATCATTGTGTCATTTCTGTGTCAATTGAGTACATTTGGACATAACAAAAACATGGCATCATTTGCATATCATAAACACATGAGATAGTCATTAGCATGATTAAATCATTTGCATACATAATAGTGCATTAGATCATCCATATACATTTGCATCAGCATAACATAGTATCAATAGAAAAAATCAAAACATAGATTAGTACATGTAGATCATCGCATAAACTGCATAATCATATAGATAACATTCACATTTGCACATTAGATCATCAAAAATCATTTAAGATTCCTAGAATCACATGTAAGCATCATATCGCATAAAGCATCATAGTATAGAATCATAAAGTGCATCCATAAAGGCATCACATAGCATCATATAGACATAATAAACATGTGCATCACATGTGAAACATCATCAGATAGAATGCATCCATGATAAAATTTCATAAACAACTGCATATAGTAGACCATAAGCTACATCATCATATAAATATAACATAAATATGTCCAAGTGTACAATATCAAAGTCCATATGTGAATCAAAATCATATAAAAGGGGTATACATACATACAATATGATAACGATACAATTGTCTCAATAATTGTACAAAATGATATAAATACATACATATCAGGCTATCCATGAGCCATCAAAAAGCATGTATACATATGCAAAATATAGGTACAGGTAGTTGCTACCCCTGCTACCATGGGGCACTACTCCCAGCACTGCCCTCTCCACCTCTGCCTGCCATCAACTGCTGCGGACCCATGGCAGACGCTGTTGATCGAGATCCACCTACTCTCTATGAAGCCACCGACTGACTCCTATAGTTGGGTACCCTTTGGTCTACTAGAAAAATCCCATGATATAGGTCCCCCTTTAATACTAAGTCTGGGCCTACACTCTAGCAGACTCACCCTGAACCTGCGCAAGGTACGTCTGCAACTGATGCACTTGTGCTAGAGCCTATGTAACCTGTGTGACCAAGAATACTGTGGCCCCATCTATGCCCATGGTGGCCATGGCTGCATCCCTCTCAACTGTCACGGCCCATACCCTCACCAAAGTTGTATCCTTCTCTGTTGTCAGACCCCCAATAACTGCTGCATCCACATCCCTGCGAGACTCTGCGGCTTACAGCTACGCTCTGATCTATCAGAGCTGGCTCTTTAACATAGTAACCACCTACACCTTCACCTGCTACTAAGGGTCAACCTGACTCAGAGCCTGGGGCACCTGTGGTGCCGCTGTAACCTGTAGACCTTGAGCCTATTACTGGGCAATCTGCGATGGTGCAACGACCTGCTGTGGCACCTCCTACTGTGCTTGCACCTATACCTACTGTGGTGCCATCTGCTGCTACACTGCCTACTGCTAAGAGGGGCCCTCCCCCACTCTCCTCTATCTCTGCCTCCCTCCTCCTCCATCACCTCCATCATCTCTATCTCCTTGTCCTCCTCTCCCCCTCCTCTGTCTCCTCCTCCTTCTGCCCCCACCATCCTCATCATTTGACTCCACCTCCTCTAGGTGAGGAGATAACTCTCTCAACCCTGAATACCTAGGAAAAGGGTGGGCCACAAACCAATCCTCATAATCCATGGTCATGCCAGCATCTACTATCTCACGCCTCATTAGCTAGGCCTGGTAGGGTATCTGCACAAAATCTGCTCTAGCCTCCTCATAAGATGCAACCAGGCCCCATCGTATGTGCTCTGCAAGAGTCCCAGCAAATAAGGCCTACCCCTGTGGTTGTCCCTATCTCCTCCCAAACTACCTGAGAACTCGTGTCACTATATGCCTCTCAAGAATGTGTGGGGTCCGCCCAATCAGCCACTGAGTCTGAAACACATAGGGAAGCTTAGCATCCTCATCCTGTCACGGCTCATAGTCAATGTAAGGGTGCTAATTAACTCCATCTACATTATCCAGTGCATGTCTCTAGTACTCTAGCTTTCCCAGCTTATGCTTGGAAACTACACCTACATACCCATAAGAATAAGGCTCCCATGGAAAACTAGAGATCACACAAATTAGTTGTGTGATGGCTATATGCTCCCATGCCCAAAACTAAAGCAAAGAGACACCTATAGACAAGCTAGCTACTCCCCGATACACTACCTGATGCATATCGTGGTATAAGTGAGCCAAAAGATAGACACCCCATGCAAAGCAGGTGCCCTCTGTAACCATCCTCTCCAGTGTCCTACCCTAGCCAAAGGGGAACCCGTGAGACCTCCTATTAGGGCATACTGCACCCTCGATCAATCCTACCACTATCCCTGGGAAGTAGTCATAGTAATCATACATATCGTGCCAGGAGATCTCCTGACCCCGAAGCCTAGGATCATCGAAGACCCACTGACACTCAGCAAGCCCAGCATCTCGATGTGAGTCATACTCAACTAGCTCACCTGCTATAGGCATGTGCAATATCCTATAAACATCCTCTAATGTGACAGTGATCTCCCCTGTGGAAAGATGGAACGTCCCATCCTCGCTATGGAAATGCTCCACCATAGTAGTCAGTAAACCAAGGTTCGTACGAACCTTAGGCATGAAGCAAACATAGTCCAAAACCATAGCACCGAGCGCCAACCAGTCAATCTCTGTCAGCATGTAACGCTACAACAAAGGCAAGGGAAACTGATCCTGTGACATTAGGACATCTGCGATATCCTCCTACAATCAGCAAAATAATACATCAACCATAACTGTATCAAAGCAAACTTGCTCAACTATCAAACTATCCTATCACTTACTTAACATATCAAATTAATGAAAACAAGCATATCATCTCTTGTGAAGATTCTATCAATCTTGGAGATTGCTTATCAATTGACGCATTGATCAAGATGCCAATTGAGTCAATTTCACTAAGTAACTGAGTATCAAAATGCAAATGTGCCGATCTAGGTTGCAAATGCGCAGTATCAAGGCAAAAGCGCTGAAAAAGGAAAATGCACCAAATTGTTGAATAGATGCATAACTCTGCACGAATGCGCAACAAAACAAAACGTATGCATTGCATTGCAACACATGCGTAGCACTGCATAACATATGCGTCGAACTACCAAATGCATAGCAAGATCACATGCATGCACCATTTCTTAACAAAAGCATCACTTCACATAACAAATGCGTAGAAAACACACATGCATCGATTCATAAAGCAAATGAGCCAAACCACAAGAGATGTACGGTTTCAGCTAGCAGATGCACCGAAACATGATTTGGTGCATCCATTCAGCTAAGTTTTCCCTAGCATTTATTAGCCTAATAAATGACCCTAGGTGAGTTTTTTCAAACTAGATACCGGTGGTCCTGCCTCAGCTCACCACCTGAACTATCAAACACTCTCAAACTAGTGCTCCTCGCATGGAATGTCCATCTCTATACCGACTACTCTAGCTCCTATGCTCTCCTAAGCTGTGAGGGACCAATCAACAAAGTACAAGTGTACAAATGACTAGGATTGTGGACCCAGCTTCTATACATAGCAAGTGAACCCTAACTAGCTGTGTGGCGACTGTGACTACTTCCCAGGCCCATTTCCTCCCGTTCTCCTAACTGTGACCCATTTTTCTCCAACCTAACCTATTTTTTCACCTTCTTCATTGTGAGATTGTCCATCTCATGTCCCAAACCTTTCTTTCCATCCAATCTCCTGAGGGGGCATCCTACCATCGTTAAACCTATACCAAGGGAAAACTGAGACATGTATCATTATCAAAAAAATCTATTCTTTGAAATAACGTGATGAAACACATTACATCAAAGAGGGGCAAAATATATACACCTAAAATTAACACAACTCTGTCTAAATAAATATTTATAATATTTATTTTATCTAAATTCCTCTATCAATAAATAAATAAACAAATTTATTTATTTGATTCATATTCTTCCAACAATTAAATAAAATCAATTTATTTAATTAAATTCTTCCAAATCCTCCAACAAATGAAATAATACCAATTATTTAATTGTTTCCTCAATAATATCTTCTCTAAATTTAAATAAATCCAAATATTTATTTAAGTAGTCCATTTCCTGTAAAAATTGAGTTATCTCTAAATATAATTCAATCCTTGTGCACATGCAATTGAATATTCCAAATATTTAATTGAGCTAAAATATCTTCTCATCCTCATGCAGTTTCCATCCTTCTCTTAACTGATTAATCTATTATGTTAATTGATTTATCTCTTCAGTTAACTCATTTTTCTATTTACTCCAAAATAGAGCAGGACACATGTCCTCTTCCTATTCGCGCACATCCTCTCAAGTATCCTCTACCATTGATCTTCTTATTCATTCTACACCGTTGATTTTCTCTCTCACGAGCCTATAAGTACAACCCTATTCCTCCATTTCAATCATCCAAGCTTTTAGTAAACTTACTCTGCAGGAAATTATAGCGTGCCTTTGGCACCAAATCATTCCATAGCTTATGATCACCATTATCATTGCAATTGTGTTGAAGAATCACTTCATTGTGAACCTATCATAGCCATTCCTAATTGACATCTTGGAAAATAGCAAGGAAGTGCACCTTCTGAGGGCCATATTCATACACAAGATCATTTGAGTTAGGCGACCACTGGAAGCCAAGAAGTAAAGAGGTTTACAAGGTTTTAGTTCTTTGTTTGTTTGATCTTCTTTGTTTCTTATTTCATTGAGTTATTGGGTATTATTGATATTCATGCACGATTTCCCTTAATAGTTTTGATTGTTGTATTATCCCCACTTTGGGAAAAGTTGTTGTTTATGAATCATGTTCATAGATCATGCTAGCCATAGATGATTATAGTGGATGTGATTATTTTATATCATGTATGATTATACCACATTGGAGTGTATTATATTGCTTTGACTATTATATGTGGAGCGGGTATGCCTAATGGTTCACTTGAGTGTGCAAGTAATTACAAGTGTTAACTAATGTGGGAAATGTGGAGAAGGTTGACATGGGATGCTAATCCATCTCACCGTTATACTTGTGTTGTGAAAACCTGTAATGTGTGCTTGAATTTAATTGTGTGTGTTTCTGTTAGAAGACACATAAATATTGATAGGGAGTGAATCAATATTTACAACTTTTTAAAACAATTCTACTACAATATCATGATCTCTACTGCATCAACCAGATTATGAAAAATATAAGCAAGCATAAGCACAATCACATATTCACACAAGAGACCATAACACTAGATTTACGTGGAAACCCAAGATGGGAAAAACCACAGTGAGCAAGCTACTTGGATCTACTGTCCAAATCCAGCCCCACAAAATAATGAAACAGTGAATTATAATGTTTTGTAGGCTGCAACCCACAAGAATTTCAAACTAAGAAGGACTATAATCCTTTTACAAATCTGTAGGCTTCAACCTACCAGATACTTCAATCTCACAAATTGAGCATCAACCCAACAATAGGCTCCAACCTATTTGAGGCTCAAACCTAGTTAAGACTCCAACCTCCACATAAACTAAGCTCCAACCCAGCAATAGGCTTCAACCTATTTGAGGTTCCAACCTCCACACAAACTAAGCTCCAACCCAGCAACCTAGAACACATAATCAATCTAGCAAATAATCAATACATACTATGGAAAAATAGAATCATCAATCCATGCCCTTTTTACTCCTCAATCTTCACTTCTCTATTCACGTCTGATCGCTTGATGTTTGCAAGTATTTCATAGACATAGACACTCACATATATCTTTAGATATTTCACTCCTTGCTTACATTCACAGACACATTCAGATGTTTCGATTCAATGCTCACACAAAGACATCCACCTATCCAAAAGCACAAACTGATCTTTCTTATATATCCTTCTGTAAAAAACAAATCTTTATGTCGGCATAACACAACCTCCAAAGTCATCCTGTGCTAATTTTAAATTCCAACAAGTTTATTTCAAAGCATTAGGCCCAAACTAAATTTCCAATGTCTACACTTCAAACGTTCAGCCCAACCTAAAATTCTGCAAATTTAAAACAAGGCCCAAAACAAAGATACTTAGGTCAGCCCAAAAATAGGTTAGGACCCATCTTGAGAAATTCACACGCTACAATACTGGCACCA
The DNA here is from genome assembly GCA_027924645.1 of Cunninghamia lanceolata. Taxonomy (NCBI): domain Eukaryota; kingdom Viridiplantae; phylum Streptophyta; class Pinopsida; order Cupressales; family Cupressaceae; genus Cunninghamia; species Cunninghamia lanceolata. Next base: position 9,580,532 of record BSBN01000241.1, on the reverse strand, counting down.
ACAAATAATTCTCCATTCTTTGTCACCAAGTCGGCCAACTATATATTTTAATATTTAATTTAAATATATTCTATCTTTATATCGCTGCCTCACAAACTTATCTTCGAACACCTTCATCGACAAAAACACACTTTAACGAACCATTGTAAAAACCCTTTATCATTAAACATTACTTTCTGCAAACTTGGAAACACTTCACTTTTCCCCGTTGACAACTTTTTCTTCTATCGACAAAAACTTATTTTCACAAACTTACACTTGAGAGGCAAAAACTCATTTCCTCGAACTCTGACTTCAATATCTAATTTATCAACAAATATTTAATTTCACGAACCTTCATTTCCTCACCTTTTGCCTCTATTTTCAAAGTTACCTGGTAGCGAACCTCTTTGTCAGTAAACTGAGCCCTTTGTGAACCAAGGCTCTTCCCAAAGCCTTGCTAATAGATAGACTTTTTCTTTTATTGGCAAAGGTTACATTTCACTAACCATAGCTTAATCATAATTATCTCCAAAAGTATGCTTTCACAAGCTTAACCTTAAGAGGCCTTTGTCAGAAAAATAAACTTTTCACAAACCTCCTCTCCAATGGCCTTTATCGGTGAAAACACTTCTTCGTGAACTCAAGCACATCTCTTTCTCTATCGACAAATCATCATCCTCATGAACCAAGATTATAAGCTTTGACTTCAAAAACTCCTTTGTCTCCTAGTTAGCAAATTGACGAAATGACAAACTCACAAACTAGTTTGCAAAACAAAAGTTTTTCTGATAACTTAACTTTGAACTTCAATCTTTTCTTCTTCATGCCTTTATCAACGGATCAACAAATTGGTGAACTTATGAACTCGTGAAGTAAACTCCTTGTCGAGACTTCAACTTTTCTTTCTTCATCGCCCAACTTTCTACTTTGTCTATGAACATACAAGTTCATGAACTGAGCTTTTTTCTGACTAAAGGAAAAACTCATGCCTTAGAAACTTTTTCTTCCTTTCTACCTTAGAAACTTTTCTTTATTTAACTTCTTCTCTACCTTAGACACAATTCCTCCTTCCTTTGACATCAAAGACAACACTTCCAACAATCTCTTTTGACATCAATGTGAACACTTTCAACAATCTCCCCCTTTCTCACTGATGACAACACAAACATAGATTTCTTCTTTAGCAAAGCTCCCCCTTACTCTAACTATCCATGAACTACAATCACAACTTCTAAACTACAATCACAACAACTAAACTCTCTCCCCCTTTGACATCAATGGCAAAGGGATCCACCTCTTTCCTCGGTGCAAAATTGAAACTACCAAAACAAACTCCCCATGACCAAACCATAGAAAACTCTTCTAAACTATATAGTCTTATTTCTACCTACTCCCCCTAAGAGGTAGTTACTCTCCAAATAGGGATAAAGGATATGCCGTGAGCTACTCCCCTTGGATAGGTGCTTCAACATAATATTTTACTGATTTGATGATAGTGATATCACTCCCAACTTTTTCCCTAAATACACAAATGTCTCTTTAGGAAGGGGTTTTGTAAAGATATCTGCAATCTGATCCTTTGTAGCCACATATTCCAACTTCACCTCCTGATCTGCAACCTTTTATCTTAAGAAGTGATACCTAATTGATATAGGCTTTGTTCTAGAATGCATCACTGGATTCTTCGATATATTGATGGCACTTGTATTATCACACAAAATTGAAATGGGCTCATCATATACAACTCATATATCCTTCAATGTCTACTTCATCCAAAAAACTTGAGTACAACATGATGTTGCAGCTATGTATTCTGCTTTTGTTGTTGACAATGAAACTGAATCTTGCTTCTTTCTTAGCCACCAAACTAGTCTACCACCTAGAAAGAAGGCTCCACTACTAGTGCTCCTCCTATCATCAGTGCTGCCAGCCTATTGGTAAATAAAGTTTGCATTATAACATATAGATTATTATATTGACTCTTTGCCCAGAAAACACATAGTGAAAATAGGTACCAATAGTTGGTAAAGTTGTAGTTTTTCTATCAACTTACCTCTACGTGTAGAGGGGCAGCTCCCTCATTTGATAAATTATGGATTTTTAGGATATTAAAGAAAGAAATGAAATTAAAGAAAGGTTTGGGAGATTACAACAATGGGCTTACGAACATTGAGTCAACCCACATGTATAAAGTTTGACAATCCCACCAAGACAATATAAGAACACTTCTTAAACTGTTAAAGTGAGTGTATGTAGTATTAGAAAGAAGAAATGATTCAGGAGATGTCCAACATACGTTGAAATATTATCTAGAAATCAATTTCTCCAAGACTAGTTGTTATTCCACATTATAGATGCAAGATAATGTAAAGAAAAACATCATCCATCATTATAAGAAGAATGAATAATGTTAGAAAGATATTTGAGATCACACAATCCAAATTGTCTTTTATTTCTTCACACTGAATTGTACAACTCTATTTCTCATAACACCATTCGAAATGTGAAAGCCAAAAAGTCCCTTTTTTACAAACACCAAGTATTGTATATATAGACTTGTCTCCATTAACCAACTTTATAACTATCTCATAACTACTTCTCCTAACTACTTCTCCTAACTACCCAAAATATTTTATGAAAATAAGAGTGCACATTAATTAGTTTTTATACGGTCTTTTCAAAAGTTCCCTAAATAAAGTGCACTTTACAACTTAATTACAAAAGAGTGACATAAAGTCACTTTCATAGAAAGAGAACTAAAACCTATCATTTTGCAAACTTTGAAAAGTAGACCAATATGATTGATCTCACAAGAAATCATCAGGGTTTATCCTTGCCACCTTTGGTACCATATGAAGATGTTTCTGCAACTACAAACTATTGCGAAGGAAGAGATGACTTTGTTTTGTATGCTTTGAACACTCTGACTGCTGAGGCTATAAGTTTATTTTTGGGAACAAATACTCCTGTCATATGAAGTTTCCATTCTGATTGATCTTTATGGACATCATTCAAATTATGTCGATAATTTGATATATGATCGATGCCAGAATTGATAGCAATAAAGATGAGATTCAATTTATCCATAAGTCCTTCATTGAAACCCTGTTTATTGAACAACTCTATATTAATCATGTTTTCAAAGTTTCTTTTGATAGATTGAGCTTCCAAAACTAAAAATTTATCTTTCTCAATTACATCAAAATTGATTACTAATAAATCAGCTTGGATCTTCACGTTCACCTGTCACAAGTTTCCAAGAGCTTTTCTTGAGCTGCCAACACTTGTCTTATATTTGATAATTTCCATTCAACCAAACAAAGCCAAGAACTAGATTGGTTTTCTTCAATGTTTGAAAAGACATTTTCAGCAAATAATATCTCATTATCAGTTTTGATCATCTCACTGAGGTCCTTGGATATTCCCTACTATAACAATTCTTCCTTTTTGATACCTCTTATTTCTTTATCAACCTCTTCCCTCTTTGTTTCTACTTCATCATGTAGACTCTTTGCTTGCTCAACAAAACTGAATGCTTTTAATTTCATATGTTCAACCCATTTTTCAGTCACCTTTCCATATAACTGATATTTGCTGACACTTTCAATAATTTCTTTTTCAACATTATTTTCAAGAGAGAAATTAGTGGAGGTAGAGGAAGTATCAAGAGGCAAAGCAGATGTATCTATGATGGCTTTGAGATAGGATGTCAAAACTTGCACCTGTTGCTTTAGTTGATCTTTCTTGTGCCTTTCTTTCTCTGTTCTTTTTATTAACTGGGCAGCTGATACTTGAAAATTTTGCATGTCACCCTCATATGTAGATGGACCAAGATCTATCTTAGTGATGTTAAAATCACTTTTTGTAGCCTCATTCAAATTCTTTTTTGAAACAGGTTGTGAACTTCGACATAGACATTGCCTGATGAAGAATCCATTGTCATCCTTGATGAAATCTTGATCTTTTTAGATTTGGGAGACCTTTGTAGCAAATTGGAGACGGTATCAAAATCAGGCATGATTAATTGAGCATTGTTTCTTTTTCTTGACAAACTTTGTTGCAACCAGGAAGATGAAAGATTATGCGAGGATTCTAGAATATTTGTGGAAAGAGGTACTATATTTGAGGGAAGAACATGCTCACTGAATATGTTCACAGGTGGCGGGAGCATATATTGTAATGCATGAGGGGAATGAGGTGTTTCATGAGAAGGAGAAACAACAAGAAGTAAAGGAGAGATATTTAAATGTTCATCATTTTGATGGATGATTTAGGGACTTGTGAACTTATTTTCCTCAACTACTTCCTGTATGGGAGGCAATGCATTATCCTTTATTTTTGTCTTCCCCTTTTTCTATTTTTCATCATTTTCACAAATTCTCTTAGGACCCTTTCTTCTTGATGGATCTTCTCCATCATCTCCTCCTTGAGTACTCTTATGTGAACCAATGTTTAAAGATGGAGAATGAGAATGAAAAGAAGAAGAAGAAGAATTTGAATGCTTATCTTTTCTACTTGATGATAAAGCATTATTACTTGTCGGTTTAGCAGTTGTTGCCTCAATAGCCTTTTTCTTTACCCAATATTTAGTCTTTTGAATGATATGTGCAGTTCTTATACCCAAATCTTTGATCTCCTCATTAGCCCAATCGATAGGTGGTAAAGACTATGCTTCAATTTTATCAAAATACATAGGATCAATTAATTCTGAACCATCTTCCTCAATTCCATTTGTATTGCAATCTAGTTTGAATTCTCTGATCTGTCCAATAGTCATCCTCATCCAGTCTTGTTTACATACCTCATAATCATTTTCACAATCTTCCCAAAAGTCTTCAAGTTTTGGAAAGTGACAGTAACCTGCACCAAGCCATAGATTGTCTCTGACATATCCTTTGCCATCAAAAGGGAATCTCATAGTATAAGCATACAAGATGAATTTTATCAGAGATCTCTCTAAGTTTTGAGCATCTGTGGAAGATTTGTAGCTGTAATGACTAAGGCCAATGGGAAATGGAACTCCGGGTTTCCTCTTGTCTTTGCATTTCTTATTAAGTGAACCAATTTGCCTGTATAGTTATATCAATACCATCTTGTCATCTACATATCTAGGTAACTTATATGGATATCCATCAAACTCGCCAACTCGCAGATAGGTAAATCGGGGATATTGGATGAAGTACCTCCCATATATTTTGATTAGACTAGCAGCTTCTGGTGATATCCAGAGTGCAATATTACCTTGAAGTTCTCTTACTGTCAACATTGTGAAAGCATCATTCACCCTACGATAGTGTTTGTAACTTTGTTCTAGCTATAACTGAGGGTAGTAATCATAGATCTGTGTCATGTTATCATAGGTTCCTTTGGTAGCAAGACCTGGCCATGATTTCATGCATGTAATTGCATAAAATAAGTAAGAGGACATGTAGAAATGTTCATTCAATTCAAAATTGGTCAACTGATAATGTAAATTGTCACTAATAATGCTGCGCCATTCAATGAACTGATTTCTTGTACATATAACATTTACAAAAAGGAACATCCACATTTCAAAATTGGCTCCTTTTTCATCTCCCATCACTCTATGGAGTAGAACAATCATATTGGAAATATCCTCTATGAAGCATGATCTGTGAAGGACTTTAGGAAACTGTGATTTTCCTCCTTTCGGTGTATGTAACTAGTGTTTTGCAATGGTGTTGAGACAGTGATGTTTCCTTTCATTGAAATATTGATGAGCAAGCCTTTTGTCTATGTTCACAAACTAATCTCTAATAGGTAGCCTGAAAGTAATACCAATCGAAACACTGTCTAACCTGACAATTAGTTTGTCATCAATGGTTCTAATCTCTTTGGTTTCCAGATTGTAATGATTTATACATTCTAAAACTAGATCTGTGCATTGGACTGCCATGGGAAAGCTGGCTGCATGAGCTAATCCATTGTCAAACAACTTTTGAGCCATCAATGATCTTTTTCCTTGTTCCATAGTCTCCTAGAAATCTACCAAACTGATGTGTCCTAGAGAGGTATCTGATATTTCTGGAAGCGTGGATTCAAGGACTGAGAGAAACTCAAACCCCTGATATCTATATTTCATGATTAAATATTTGTAACAAGTTGTGAAGTCTACCTGTGTTTATTCTATTTCAGAGGTTTCTACAGTGTTTCATGAGGTTTTGTTTGATAATTTCCAACTTGTTGTCTATATGTATGCAAATGGATTTTGAGAGGAAATTAGAAAAACACTTCATTCAAACAAAAAGGGAGCAGGTGTTCATACCCTGGCATCTGCATGGAGCATGAAATTCCTTTGAGGTTGTTTACGTGTCTAGTTTCTATCTTGCACAATTGGCATACATGCTACATTCAAAGTAGTCATTACTGCCTTTCAAGAAAGCTATATTTGTCTGCAATATTTGATCAAAAAGTTCATAGGCCTTCTGTATGCTTGTTTATGAAATTATTAGTGTTTATACTTCTATATTTCTGCATAGACCTATAACATTTTGAATGAAAATGAACCAATCTCTTAAACAATTCATGTGCATTGGCTTATGATTTCACATTTTCCATCTATGTCTGCTGGCACTTGCACTCACAGGAGGTTCAATAAATAGGCCGATAAGATCAACCGAAGAGTTTAGAAAATCTTTCAAAGTGAATTTACACAAGGCAATTTTCTAAGCATATAATACTCACATATAAAGCTTGTCGAATGAATCTTTGAGGTATTCTTTCAAATAGTTCATGGACCTTCAACTATGTATCCTCACTTTGTAAATATATCTACAGGATTTTGATTCTTGAAAACAAAGTTCTTTTTCCACAATGCTCAATGGATGTCCATATCATAATTCAAAGTTTCCCATTCGGTCACAGGCTGAGAGAAGAGACTGACGATGGATACGGTACAATAAAACTTCAATATTCTAAAGGATTTCACACCTCCGTGGTTTCTAACACACTGATGGCAGCAAGACAAAAAGACCATGTTCAACATGCATAATCGACACTTGCTTTCAAGAACTACAAACTATAACCTTCACCTCTGTCGAAAGTGCCAAAACATATTCTGTGAGTTCCATTTATGACATTTGATAAGCATCTTGTCCCATGATATGATATTTCAACGGACAGAGATGAAGTTTTTAAAACTACTGACAATTGTATTCCTTCACAGTATTATATATGACAAAAACCAATTTCTATTTCATAATCATGGACATCCATACGATATTCTTGATATCTTTCTTAGTGCTGGCAGCCGAATGTTGGCGATGGTTATGTTTCGCACCAGCGATTTGCATTTGTAAAGAAAGTTTCTGAAACCCTCCATTTTTTGGGATTCGAAGGTGGTAAACACAACTACCTACTTCCATTTAAACTTTAAGAGTATTTCAAACTGCATTTTCCCATCCACTGTGTTTTAAAAATCTCATCCATTCTCTTCTTTTCTTGCATACATACCGATTGTTGTATTTGAATGCTTTGGAGGTTTCTTACTCAATAAAACTAATTCGTATCTTCCTTGCCTATTTTTCAATTTGATGAGATTACATTTCTTTGAGTCAGTGTATTTGAGCACATCTTTTGCCTTTACGTGAGGAATGTAAAAAAAAAACTTTTCTCAACAACTAAAATTTGTGTGCATTGCTACGTGCCATAACACCTTCAACAGTTTGATGATCACTGTCAAGCGCTTAATAGTTGCACATTGAGCATTCTTTAATATCAGCATGTTCATCACAGGTTGTTAGCCACCTTTTTCGGCATGTAACTTTTGATAAATTTAACAGATGATTCGTTTATTTGAAACAAGAGACAAAACCCGCTACGTGCACAATGATGAATGCTTGTGATTTTCAGTAGTCGACATTTGTGTCATGAGTTTACGGAAGCGTGTCCACCTTCTTCTTCGTTCCCACAAGGTTTAAAAGATATTTCCTATATTTTGGGAGCTGAACGTGGATATAACAAGCTTTTACTCGAGTGCACTAAGTGACTTGAAACCTTGGATACCATTTATGCTTTTTTTTATTCTTCTTACACTTGTTTCGAAGGAGGATAACGTGCCATTTATGATTTTAAACAATAAAAATCAATATTTAACTCCCGGCTGCTGCAAGTAAATGTGAATTTCTCTTTTTAAAATCATCTCTCCAAACTTGTAGAATTATGCCATCGGTAAAAAGGAAAAATGTTCAACTTAGCCAAACTCACAAGTCATGCGAACTTAGTGAAAAATGGAAATTAACGCAAGTTTTGCGAAGAACAAAAGCCAACGCATAATGGACTTTGCGAAAAATGAAAGTTAATGTGGGCTTAGCATAAAATGAAAATGGATGCAAAATAAAGTATTACTAATCCATGAATTTTTGTCTTGGCATAATATTGCTATTAAAACTTTAATGGAGAGAAATAAGACAATGAATGACATTATGATAACAAATTATTGACATGACTGACATAAGAAGCATGACGCTGATGAATTGCAACAAAAAAGATGACTTAGTACAGAGGATTAATTTGCAAAAGGTTTTAAAAATTGGGTAGAAAGATTGGGTAAACAGCTGGCTCTACTTGGGGACAAGAACTACAAGGACGTAGATGAACCCCAGTGTCTTTGACAAGACTAGTGATCTTATCATAGGGTAGATAGAGTCAGACTAGAAAAGAGATGTACAAGAGGACAAAGACAGAACAAAACCAGGAAACAAAACAAGGAAACTCACTGACACAACAAAACTCTCCTATGTACAAAGAGTTGGGAATAAATCCCACTTTTATTGATTGTAAATCTTCAGGTACTACCCATTGTAGTGCAAGGGTAGATGAGTGCCATCGAGATACGCCAAGTAAAATGAATTATCACCACAAGCTTCTCTAATTTGGAAAGGTCCTTCCACAGAGACTCAAACTTTCCATGCATCCCTTTAGGTTCTTTCCTCTTATCCTAGAGTAGAACGAGATCTCCTACAACAAACTGCCTTTGTCTGGTCTTCTTACCAATCAGTTTCTTGACTTTTGCTTGATGTTCTGCTATTCTGTCAACTACTTGATTCCTTTGTTCTTCAAGTTTTGTCAGATGCATGATTCTTTTCTCTAGAGAATCTTTAAATTCATTATCTTCAATTACCATCTGAAGAGAAAGAGCAGTAAGTTCTAGAGGGATTGGCAAGCGAGCATCAATTCTATAAACTAGTTGGAAGGGAGATGTACCGATGATCCTTTTATATGTGGTCCTGTCAGCCCATAATGCATCAAATAATCTCTTGTGCCAATTCTTTTGTTTTTTGTCTAGTATCTTTCGCATGATAGAGATGAGGTTTTTATTGGTGGACTCTGCCAATCCATTTCCTTATGGATAATAATCAGAGGAATGTGCAAGTTCGATAACAGAAATTAGAGATTTCATGAGAGGAGAAATTGGAAGCATTGTCTGTGACAATTTTCTGAGGTACACCAAATTTCACAAGAATATTCTCCTTTAGAAAATCACACACTACCTGGGAGGAAGTTTGATGGACTGGAATGGCTTCAACCCATTTAGTAAAATAATCTATGGCCACCAAGATGTGTGTATGCCTGACACTAGATGTTGGATGAAGTGGACCAATGAAATCTAGTCCCCATTGATGAAAAGGTTCTTCAATAACAACGGGCTTTAATGGTTATGTGGCTAGCTTAACCTTGCCTTTAAATTGCTGACAAGATTCACACCTTTTCACCCATTGGTCTGCATCTTTGAATAAGCCAGTCTAGTAATATTTATGTCTTAGAATCTTATAGGCTGTGACACTGGAAGAGAAATGACCACCACAAGCTTTGTTATGAAAGAATTGAAGTAATTTTTCTTGTTGTTCTTTATCCACGCATTTCAAAAACATTTCCATCGATCCCCTTCTTGTGTAAACTACCTTCCCAAATAATATATTTTGCAGCTTTCAACTTGATCCTTCTTTTCTGCTTTAGAGTTAAGTGTGGAGGACATTCACCATATGTCAAGAAATAGGCAATATCTAAGAACCATTCATCTGTCAATCCTACAAACAACACTTGAGGTAACTCGGCATTCTTTTCTGGAGATTCTTCAACTGTGCGATTTTCAACTATGAGTTTACATAAACCCCTTCCTCATACCAATTTGTTTGGCTTAATATCAATACCATATTCTTGAACTTTAGCAATCCAAGAGGCTCTTTTGTTGACATCTATTTCTTGTTGAGTAATTATGGTTTTGATCGAAGTGTCTGATACAAAGACCTTAGAATGTGAATTGAGGATATAGAATTTGAAATGTTTTACTGCCTTGACAATTGCATAAGCATGCTTCTCTACGAAAGAATAATTCAACTCATGCTTTTTTTGAGGAACACTCATAAATGCAATAGGATCTTCGATATGATCATCATTTTGTTGAGTTAGAATAGCAGATAAAGTATGCTCCAAAGAATAACAATATACAATGAAATCTTTGGAAAAATATGGATGAATTAAAACTGGGGCATATGCGATCTCTATTTTAATATCTTGAAATGTCTATTTCCCTTTTTCAGTCCACTTGAAGATTATCTTATCTCTCATCATGTCTACAATGCGGTGGGTTAATTCAGAGAAATCTGGTACGAATCTCCTTAAGAAATTGATTTAACCAAAGAAAGACCTCACTCCAGGTTTGCTTGATGGTAGTGGTAGTTTTTAGATAGCCTCAACACGTTTAGGATCAATTTGAATCCCATCTTTAGACACAATGTGCCTTAGTAGTTTTCCTTCAGTAACCCCGAAAATGGACTTCTTGGGGTTAAGAGAGATTCCTTGCTCACGGCAACGCTGTAGGACTATCTCTAGATGTTTAATATGATCTTCTCTTTTTCTTGAAAAGATAGTGAGATCATCCAAGTACACCACAATAATCTTGTTTTTCAAATCTCCAAAAGAGAGGTCCATAGCACGTTGAAAAGTTGCACTAGCATTAATCAACCCAAATGACATTCGATTATAAGCCAGAGTTCCCCAAGGTGTTGTAAAAGTTGTTTTATGTTGATCCTCTCGTGCAACCTCTATCTAATTATACCTAGAAAATGCATCAAGTAATGACATCATTTCAAATCCAGCAATGGTTTGCAAAACGTGATCCATCATAGGTAAAGGGTAGTTGTCTTTTAAAGATGCTTGGTTAAGATTGCAGAAATCAACACAAATCCTTATTTCGCCATTCTTTTTCCTCATAGGAACTATATTTTCTACCCAAGTTGAATGATGAATAGGATATATAATTCTGGCCTTTAACATCTTATCAATCTCCACAAAGATAGCACCAACAACTTTAGGATTGAATTACCCCTATTTTTGCCTAAAAGGAGTAGCCCCAGGTTTAAGAGTGATATAATGTTGAAATTTTTCATCCCTAAAACTCCTCAAATCATCATAACACCATGCGAACATGTCCTTGTATTTGACCAACAGGGTGATGAACTTCTTTCTTTCTTCTGGCGAACATGCTTTACCAATGCAAACAATTTTAGGATCATCTTTAGTACCTATGCCTACTTTATCATACTGAGAAGGATTGTGATTTTTCTCTTGGGTCTTATTCTTCAAATAGCAATCGTGCTTATCAAATAGTTTCTCTAGAGTAATCAAACCTTTTGGGATGGTGTTCCCCTTTAATTGTAACACTTCGTCTTCTACAGGGGTCTCACTTCCTTCAAATAACAAATTAACAAAAGTACCATCCTTCTCCAAAAAGGACACAATCTGTCTGTCATAAAAAAACTTGCCAATATTTATCATTATCAGGCACTCTCGGTTGGTATACTAATTCAATTTCATATTGATCTTTGTTGAACTCTAGATGTGGAAGCAAGGAGCCATAGAAACTACAAGACAATCAACTTTAGAATTAAGAGTTTGAGGAATAGCCTCTATAGAGAAAGCATCAAAGAAATCTATTTGATCCCATACTAAGTTTTGGTATCTTCTCAACTTGGTATTCTTTGTTTGAAATTGATTTCTTACTTGCTTGACAACCAATTCTATATCTCCGAGAACTCTCAAGTTTTGATTCCTTTCTCTTTAGTAGCCTCAAGGCCTTAAATGAGCGCCTCATACTCTGCTATATAATTAGTGTTGTCAAAAACCAATTTGAAAGCCACAGGAAACTTCTCCCCTATAGGTGAAATAAGAACAATTCCAACCCCTGAACCAGAAGAAGAACAACTGCCGTCGAATTCCATAGTCCAAAGGCTAGAAGACACGTAAGGAGAGATAACTTCAGGGGTTACCTCTTTTTCCTGCATGAGCATTTATGTACTTGGTCCAGTTTCTTCATATAGTATCTCTACTCTTGGATCATCAGATTTTAGGACTGTATACTTTGCTTTGGGCTCTAGATTTAGTATGACTTTCTTTCCATGGATTGGGACTAAGGCATGGGACCAATCTAATTGTATTTCTCCACCTAGGTCTTTACAAAAACTTCTGCTAAGTAGCATGCCATAACTTGTAGGAATGTTAGCAACTAAGATGGTCAGCTTTATTTTCTTTTATGAGAAAGCAACTAAAGCAACTTGCGTGTCTTTGAGTTTACCTACTAATGGGACTAATTTAGATTCCATCGAGTAGACTTTTCTTGAGGGTTTATTTAATGACAAGCCGAGGGCATGAGCAACCTTAGTGGGCATGACGTTATCGGAAGCGCTAGAATCTATTATGCAATTGCTAAGTTTACATCCAGCTATATACAAAGAAACATAGAATGGGTCAGGCTTATCTGGGAGACTAACATTTACCAATGGGGTACCATTTTGTGGAGATTCACCAAGGAGATCATCATGTGAAAGCTCTTCAGGTTGTGAATCATTTGACTGTTGATGTACTAAAGAAGAAGAATCTAGTTTTCCTTTAACAATATGCATTAATCTCTCCAACTGATGAGGATTCGACCTCAAGTAATCAAGTTGAGAAATTTGTACCTTTGTTTTCTTGTAATGCTCTATGAAATCAAATGCATCATCAGGTGGGGGAGATGAATCACCAAGAGGGGAACCTTGTGTGCCTTTATCTTTCGTGGCAGTAAGAGGTTGATTCTCTAGAGGATGTTTTCTTGATAGAATCTTCGGGGCATTTTCTAGAATTTTGTGGGCAGATTCAACTTTGGCTTTTCCTTCATTCTTCTGATACTGATTACTTGTGAAGATATTACAAGAATGATTATTAATGTCATGAACCTCTTCTTTTTCATTATCAGACTTGTACTCAAGAAAGTTGATTGTTGGTTGGCCATAGGTCTCATTTGTCTCATCCTCTTGAGAGGCATATTCTTCTATCTTCTCGCTTGATAGGTTCATTTGCATGAACCTTGCCATTTTAGGACAAGTGCTGCCATCATGGTCAGTAGTCAGATGAAATCACATGTAGCTGTAGTTTGTTTATGGCTGGAAGAAGGATGTTCAATAGCTAGTCTTTGCACTAGAGGAGGAAGCCTAGGTGGCTTGTTCTGCTGGTATGGTATGTAATTTCTCCTGGGTATATCTTGATATAGCGGAGGTGGATTATGGGGAAGTTGTTTCTTGAGCAGGAGTAAATCATTGGCTAGCTTCTGAATCATCAGATCTGTAGTGGATGGATTAGAAGACTATGCCTTCCCCTTCTGCAAGTCTTTGTTCCATTTTTGGCAGTCAACAAATCATCCTTGATATCAATGGCCATGGTTTGTGCCGCTTCCAAATCAGCCACTCGAGCTCTTCTTAAATGAAAACTTATATCTGGAGGTTGTGCATTTAGAAAGAAACACTTTTGATTCTCTATAGTTGGCCTTTTAGTAGTTTCAATTCTATTCACCAACTTATTAAAACATGCCACAAAATCCCCCATCGGCTCATGAATCTCTTTCTTCATTTGAGTAAGTTGTGCTAACAATGCATGTTCATCTTCAGTACTTTTGAAACAGTCTTCAAATTTTTGGCGCATAACCGCCCATGAGTTTATAGTTCCAGCAGGCAAATGTTGAAACCATTCTCTTGCTCCTTTGGTTAGAGATTCCACAAACAACCGAACAAAAACATCTTCGTGCATAACACCTAGAACACTGGATGCAGAAAAGAAGGCATTAATATGTTCATGTGTAGAAACTTTTCCATCTCTAGTGAATTTGGGTAAAACCTTTCTAGATCCATGTGGTAAATCATGCAACTGATTACCTAAGGTGAGGGTGCCAATAGCTACTCCCCAAGGCACAGGTTGAGCCATTTGTGATGGTCGAATTGGTTGAATATTTATAACAATAGGAACTGCAGTCCCGTGCAAGGTCAATGCTTGGTAAGTTGAAGAGGAGGTAGAGGTTCTGGTAGGACTTCTTGCAGGTGAGGGAGGTCTCCTTAAAGATTTAATATTCCTTCTTGGGGAGATAAAAGATTGAGAAAAATCAAGACTTGCTAGCTTTTCAAAATTGGGATCCAGGATACCCTTTTCATAGTCTCCTCTAGTATATCTCTTAGCGGCCAGGTTAATTTTGAGCAGGGTTCACAGGGCAATATTGTTGAATAGGTCAGATAGGTGGACCAACTTGTCTATCTCTTCTTAGGGCTATTTGAATAAGAGCACACCTATTAGCTATTTCCAAATCTTCTTCTACGATGCCTTGAGCTATTAACCGAGCACGAACACGAATTTCTGTTCCTATATCTTCTTCTTCGTCAAGTATCACATCTACTTCTTGATATTGGCAATTTGACCTCCTATATCTCCAAACCAATACTCGCAAGTTAGTAATTATATCTTCTTTCTCAAGGTCCAACCAATTAACATTAGGTTGTAAAATAGGTCCAGCTCTACGTTGCAGCACCATATTTATTGATGAAAAAGATTTTCTTTGAACACATTAAGTCAACTTTTTCTAAACAAAAGAGGTATGTTTGAATCTGGTCCCCAGTAGAGTCACCAAAAATTTGTTGGTAAACAGATCTTGCACTATAACATATGGATTATTATATTGACTCTTTGCCTAGAAAATGCATAGTGAAAATAGGTACCAACAGTTGGTAAAGTTGTAGTTTTTCTATCAACTTACCTCTGCGTGTAGAGGGGCAGCTCCCTTGTTTGATAAATTATGGATTTTTACGATATTAAAGAATGAAATTAAATTAAAGAAAGGTTTGGGAGATTAAGACAATGGGCTTACGAACATTGACTCAACCCACATGTATAAAGTTTGACAATCCCACCAAGACAATATAAGAACACTTCTTAAACTGTTAAAGTGAGTGTATGTAGTATTAGAAAAAAGAAATGATTCAGGAGATGTCCAACATACATTGAAATATTATCTAGAAATCAATTTCTCCAAGACTAGTTGTTATTCCACATTACAGATGCAAGATAATGTAAAGAAAAACATCATCCATCAACATAAGAAGAATAAATAATGTTAGAGATATTTGAGATCACACAATCCAAATTGTCTTTTATTTCTTCACACTGAGTTGTACAACTCTATTTCTCATAACACCATTCGAAATGTGAAAGCCAAAAAGTCCCTTTTTTACACACACCAAGTCTTGTATATATAGACTTGTCTCCAGTAACCAACTTTATAACTACCTCATAACTACTTCTCCTAACTATCCAAAATATTTTATGAAAATAAGAGTGCACTTTAATTAATTTTTATACAGTCTTTTCAAAATTTCCATAAATAAAGTGCACTTTACAACTTAATTACAAAAGAGTGACATAAAGTCACTTTCATAGAAAGAGAACTAAAACCTATCATTTTGCAAACTTTGAAAAGTAGACCAATATGATTGATCTCACAAGAAATCATCAGGTTTTATCCTCGCCACCATTGGTACCATCTGAAGATGTTTCTGCTACTACAAATTGCTGCGAAGGAAGAGATGACTTTGTTTTGTATGCTCTGAACACCTTGACTGCTGAGGCTATAAGTTTATTTTTGGGAATAAATACTCCTGTCATATGAAGTTTCCAGTCTGATTGATCTTTATGGACATCATTCAAATTATGTCAATAATCTGATATATGATCAATGCCAGAATTGACAGCAACAAAGATGAGATTCAATTTATCCATAAGTCCTTCATTGAAAACCTGTTTATCGAACAACTCTATATTAATCATGTTTTCAAAGTTTCTTTTGATAGCTTGAGCTTCCAAAACTAAAAATTTATCTTTCTTGATTACATCAAAATTGATTTCTAATAAATCAGTCTAAATCTTCATCTTCATTTGTTCACAAGTTTCCAAGAGCTTTTCTTGAGTTGCCAACACTTGTCTTATATTTGATAATTTCCATTCAACCGAACAAAGCCAAGAACTAGATTAGTTTTCTTCAATGTTTGAAAAGACTTTTTCAGCAAATAATATCTCATTATTAGTTTTGATCATCTCACTGAGGTCCTTGGATATTCCCTACCATAACGATTCCTCCTTTTGGATACCTCTTATTTCTTTATCAACCTCTTCCCTCTTTGTTTCTACTTCATCATATAGACTCTTTGCTTGCTCGAAAAAACTGAATGCTTTTAATTTCATATGTTCAACCCATTTTTCAGTCACCTTTCCATATAACTGATATTTGCTGACACTTTCAATAATTTCTTTTTCAACATTATTTTCAAGAGAGAAATTAGTGGAGTTAGAGGTAGTATCAAGAGGCAAAGCAGATGTATCTATGATGGCTTTGAGATAGGATGTCAAAACTTGCACCTGTTGCTTTAGTTGATCTTTTGTGTGCCTTTCTTTCTCTATTCTTTTTATTAACTGGGCAGCTAATACTTGAAATTTTGCATGTCACCCTCATATGTAGATGGACCAAGATCTATCTTAGTGATGTTAAAATCACTTTCTGTAGCCTCATTCAAATTCTTTTCTAAAACAGGTTGTGCAACTTCGACATAGACATTGCCTGATGAAGAATCCATTTCCATCCTTGATGTAATCTTGATCTTTTTAGATTTGGGAGATCTTTGTAGAAAATTGGAGACTGTATCAAAATCAAGGATGATTAATTGAACATTGTTTCTTTTTGTTGACAAACTTTGTTGCAACCAGGAAGAGGAAAGATTATGCGAGGATTCTGGAATATTTGTGGAAAGAGGTACTATATTTGAGGGAAGAACATGCTCACTGAATATGTTCATAGGTGGCGGGAGCATAGATTGTAATGCATGAGGGGAATGAGGTATTTTATGAGAAGGAGAAACAACAAGAAGTAAAGGAGAGATATTTAAACGTTCATCATTTTGATGGATGATTTTAGGACTTGTGGACTTGTTTTCCTCAACTACTTCTTGTATGGGAGGCAATGCATTATCCTTTATTTTTGTCTTCCCCTTTTTCTGTTTTTCATCATTTTCACAAATGCTCTTAGGACCCTTTCTTCTTGATGGATCTTCTTCGTCATCTCCTCCTTGAGTACTCTTATGTGAACAAATGTTTAAAGATGGAGAATGAGAACAAGAAGAAGAAGAAGAAGAATTTGAATGCTTATCTTTTCTACTTGATGATAAAGCATTATTACTTGTCGGTTTAGTAGCTGTTGCCTCAATAGCCTTTTTATTTACCCAATCTTTAGTCTTTTGAATGATATGTGCAGTTCTTATACCCAAATCTTTGATCTCCTCATTAGCCCAATTGATAGGTGGTAAAGACTGTGTTTCAATTTTATCAAAATACATAGGATCAATTAATTCTGAACCATCTTCCTCAATTCCATCTGTATTGCAATCTAGTTTGAATTCTCTGATCTGTCCAATAGTCATCCTCATCCAGTCTTGTTTACATACCTCATAATCATTTTCACAATCTTCCCAAAAGTCTTCAAGTTTTGGAAAGTGACAGTAACCTGCACCAAGCCATAGATTGTCTCTGACATATCCTTTGCCATCAAAAGGGAATCTCATAGTATAAGCATACAAGCTGATTTTCATCAGAGATCTCTCTATGTTTTGAGCATCTATGGAAGATTTACAGCTGTAATGACTAAGGCCAATGGGAAATGGAACTCCAGGTTTCCTCTTGTCTTTGCATTTCTTATTAAGTGAACCAATTTGCCTGGATAGTTCTATTAATAGCATCTTGTCATCTACATATCTAGGCAACTTATATGGATATCCATCAAACCCACCAACTCATAGATAGGTAAATCTAGGATATTGGATGAAGTAGCTCTCATATATTTTGATTAGACTGGCAGCTTCTAGTGATATCCGGAGTGCAATATTACCTTGAAGTTCTCTTACTGTCAACATTGTGAAAGCATCATTCACCCTATGGTAGTGTTTGTAACTTTGTTCCAGCTGTAACTGAGGGTAGTAATCATAGATTTGTGTCATGTTATCATAGGTTCCTTTGGTAGCAAGACTTGGCCATGATTTCATGCATGCAATTGCATAAAATAAGTAAGAGGACATGTAGAAATGTTCATTCAATTCAAAATTGGTCAACTGATAATGCAAATTGTCACCAATAATGTTGCCCCAGTCAATAAACTAATTTCCTGCACATATAACATTTACAAAAAGGAACATCCACATTTCAAAATTAGCTACTTTTTCATCTCCCATCACTCTATGGAGTAGAACAATCATATTGGAAATATCCTCTATGAAGCATGATCTGTGAAGGACTTTAGGCAACTGTGATTTTCCTCCTTTCGGTGTATGTAACCAGTGTTTTGCAATGGTGTTGAGACATTGATGTTTCCTTTCATTGAAATATTGATGAGCAAGCCTTTTGTCTATGTTCACAAACTGATCTCTAATAGGTAGCTTGAAAGTAATACCAATTGAAACACTGTCTAACTTGACAATTAGTTTGTCATCAATGGTTCTGATCTCTCTAGTTTCTAGATTGTAATGCTTCATACATTCTGAAACTAGATCTGTGCATTGGACTGCCATAGAAAAATTGGCTGCATGAGCTAATCCACTGTCAAACAACTTCTGAGCCATCGGTGATCTTTTTCCTTGTTCCATAGTCTCCCAGAAATCTACCGAACTGATGTGTCCTAGAGAGGTATCTGATATTTCTAGAAGTGTGGATACAAGGACTGAGAGAAACTCAAACCCCTGATATTTGTATTTCATGAATAAATATTTGCAACAAGTTGTGAAGTCTACCTGTGTTTATTCTATTTCAGAGTTTTTTGCAGTGTTTCATGAGGTTTTGTTTGATAATTTCCAACTTGTTGTCTATATGTATGCAAATGGATTTTGAGAGGAAATTAGAAAAGCACTTCATTCAAACAAAAAGGGAGCAGGTGTTCATACCCTGGCATCTTGATGGAACATGAAATTCCTTTGAGGTTGTTTACGTGTCTAGTTTCTATCTTCCACAATTGGTATACATGCTACATTCAAAGTAGTCATTACTGCCTTTCAAGAAAGCTGTATTTGTCTGCAATATTTGATCAAACAGTTCATAGGCCTTATGTATGCTTGTTTATGAAATTACTAGTGTTTATACTTCTGCATTTCTCCATAGACTTATAACATTTTGAATGAAAATGATCCAATCTCCTAAACAATTCATGTGCATTGGCTTATGATTTCACATTTTCCATCTATGTCTACTGGCACTTGCACTCACAGGAGGTTCAATAAATAGGCTGATAAGATTAACCAAAGAATTTAGAAAATCTTTCAAAGTAAATTTACACGAGGCAATTTTTTGAGCATATAATATTCACATATAAAGCTTGTCGACTGAATCTTTGAGGTATTCTTTCAAACAGTTCACGGACCTTCGACTATGTATCCTCACTTTGTAAATATATCTACAGGATTCTGATTCTTGAAAACAAAGTTCTTTTTCCACAATGCTCAATGGATGTCCATATCATAATCCAAAGTTTCCCATTCGGTCACTGGCTGAGAGAAGAGACTGACGATGGATACGGTGCAATAAAACTTCAATAGTCTAAAGGATTTCACACCTCCATGGTTCCTAACACACCGATGGCATCAAGATAGAAATACCACGTTCAACATGCATAATTGACACTTGCTTTCAAGAACTACAAACTATAACCTTCACCTCTGTCGAAAGTGCCAAAACATATTCTATGAGCTACATTTCATTTATGACATCTGATAAGCATTTCATCCCATGATATGATATTTCGAAGGACAGAGATGAAGTTTTTAAACCACCGACAATTATATCCCTTCATAGTATTATATCTAACAAAAACTAATTTCTATTTCATAATCATGGACGTCCATATGATATTCTTCATATCTTTCTTAGTGCTAGTGGTGAAATGTTGGCGATGGTTACGTTTCGCACCAGCGATTTGCATTTGTAAAGAAAATTTCTAAAACCCTCCATTTTCCATGATTTGAAGGTGGTAAACACAGCTACCTACATCTATTTAAACTTTGAGAGTATTTCAAACTATATTTTCCCATCCGCTGTGTTTTAAAAATCTCATCCATTCTCTTCTTTTCTTGCATACATACCGATTGTTGTGTTTGAATGCTTTGGAGGTTTCTTACTCAATAAAACTAATTCGTGCTTTCCTTGCCTATTTTTTACTTCAATGAGATTACATTTCTTTGAGTCAGTGTGTTTGAGCACATCTTTTACCTTTACGTGAGGAATGTAAAAAAAAATTCTCAACAACTAAAATTTGTGTGCATTACTACGTGCCATAACACCTTTAACAGTTTGAGGATCACTGTCAAGCACTTAATAGCTACACACCGAGCATTCTTTAATATCAGCATGTTCATCACAAGTTGTTAGCCACCTTTTTCGGCATGTAACTTTTGATAAATTTAACATATGATTCATTTATTTGAAACAAGAAACAAAACCCGCTATGTGCACAATGGTGAATGCTTGTGATTTTCAATAGTCGACATTTGTGGCATGAGTTTAGGGAAGCGTGTCCACCTTCTTCTTCATTCCCACAAGGTTTAAAAGATATTTCCTGTATTTTGGGAGCTGAACGTGGATTTAACAAGCTTTTACTCGAGTGCACTAAGTGACTTGAAACCTTGGATACCATTTAAGCTTTTTTTAAAATTCTTCTTACACTTGTTTCGAAGGAGGATAACGTGGCATTTATGATTTTAAACAATAAAAATCAATATTTAACTCCTGGCTACTGCAAGTAAATGTGAATTTCTCTTTTTAAAATCATCTCTCCGAACTTCTAGAATTATGCCATCGGTAAAAAGCCAAAATGTTCAACTTAGCCAAACTCACAAGTCACGCGAACTTAGTGAAAGACAAAAATTGACGCAAGTTTCACAAAGAATAAAAGCCAATGCATAATGGACTTTGCAAAAAATGAAAGCTAATGTGGGCTTAGCATAAAATGAAAATGGATGCAAAATAAAGTATTACTAAGCTGTAATTTTTTGCCTTGGCATAATATTGCTATTAAAACTTTAATGGAGAGAAATAAGACAAGGAATGATGTTATGATAAAAAATTATTGACATGACTGACACAAGAAGCACGACACTGATGAATTGCAATGAAAAAGATGACTTAGTACAAAGGATTAATTTGCAAAAGGTTTTAAAAATTGGGTAGAAAGATGGGGTAAACACAACCCAATCTGCATTTGTATATGTTGTCAAAGAGAAATTATTTCCCTTCTCATACCACAAAGTATAATCCAAAGTGCTCTTCATATATCTAAAAATTCTTTTGACCACATTCACATGTGTTTTTTTTGGATTGGCCTGAGACCTAGCCACCATACAAATTGCTTGCATGATATCTAGCCTTGACACAGTCAAATATAATAGACTTCAAATCATGGATATGTAAAGAGTCTGATTAGCTTGAGGTGACTCATCATCCTTATTAAGATGACAGCCTATTACCATAGGTTTGCTCACTGGTTTATAGTCATCCATACCAAAAAATTTCAACATCTCCTTGACATACTTGGTTTGTGAAATAAATATCCCCTTTTCTGCTCGAAAAATCTGTAATCCAAGGAAAAAGATAGCTCACCAAGCATAGACATTTCAAATTCCTTTTGCATTTCCATGGAAAACCCTTGAGACATATTTTCATCACTACCTACAAATATTATATCATCCACATACACCACTATTATCAACTGATCATCGCACATAGTCTTAATATAAAGATTGCTATCAACTATCCCTTTCTTGAATCCTTGCTAGTAAAGATACTTGTCCAACCTTGTGTACCAAGCTCTAAGCACTTGTTTGAGGCCGTATAGAGCCTTTCTATGTCTATAGACTATGTTCTAACTTCTGACAATTGAAATCCTTCAGGCTATTCTATATAAACTTCTTCCTCAAGGTCACCATTCGAGAAGGCAGATTTAACATCCATTTGATATACCTTGAAGTCTTTATGGAGTGGAAATGCAATGAACATTCTAATTTCTTCCATCCTAGCAATAGGAGCAAAAGTTTCTTCAAAATCTATGCCTTCTACCTATGCATACCCTTTGCAAACCAACCTTGCCTTATTTCTTACTACTTTACCAACTTCGTTTAACTTGTTCTAGAAAACCCACTTGGTGCCCATAACATTCCTATCTTTCAGCTTGGGAACAATTTCCCATGTCTTGTTCTTTTCAATCTGATTTATCTCCTCTTGCATCACTTCAATCCATCTCTCATCCTTTGTTGGCTTCAGAAAAATTCTTTGGTTCTATCTTGGACAGCAGAGAGAAGTTTACTTGTTCTCTAAGTTTTCTCCTATTCATAACTCCTTCATTCGTGTCTTCAATGTTGCAAGTATGAGGTTAACCAGTGTTGTCATTGATGTCAACATACTCATATTGCATTGGTAAGAAGGATTGAATGAGCTGTGTGTTGAGGATATTGAGAAAATTAGTCTCTATCCGGAACAGTGAAGAACAGTGATAAGAAGAAGGCAAAAGTACTCAATAGGTTGAGATTTAGAGGATGCGGATTAAAGGGTTTGTAGATATGAGTCTTGAGATGCTTCAGTTAAGATTTTAGAGGTCCGCATGAAGATATGAAGAAGTTGTGGCTATCTGTGTGGAACCGGTTCCGGCAAGTGTTCAGAGGTGACAGAGGATCACAGAAAGGTCCGGTGAGGTCCAGAATTGTATTATCCTAATCTACGGATTTGAAGGAGTGTTTGGGATGTCCTTGTGATGTGTCATCTCAAGTTGTGTATGATTTTGAGGTCTGGAAGTACCTTTTGCATTGTGACAGTGGCGATAGACTGTGTTCTTGAAGTTTCAGATGAGGAAGAGAAGAGATTCCAGTGAGTAGAGGAAGTGCGGATGTTCCTGGTCATTCAGGTAGGCTTGTGAAGGTTCTTGGATCGTGTTGAGGTTGTGTTGTTGATCTACATTGGTGGTAGAGCCCGAAATTGAAGATATTCTTCTGGATGAAGTTCTTGTTCAGACTAGCCGACTGGATGAGTTGTTCATCTTGCGAATGTTCCTATGGTGGCCGACCGGATGTATTAATCATCTTGCGAATGTCCTTATGGTTGTTTACCAACTTAGATGATTGTTCCTAAGTCGATGTCTTGTATAAATAAGTGTTTGTGAATTTATTTTGAGGTGTGGATTGTGTGGATGAGTGTGGTATAGCGAAGAGAAGTGCGAAAGGCAGAGCAGGGGTTTTGGGCTTAAATGGAATTGATCCAGACATGGTAGAGATGTCATTCTCCAGTTCAAGATTGTGATTCTTATCACTTTGTAGACAGTGTGTCTCCTTGTAGGCAGTGTGCCTCTTGTGAGCAGTGTGCTCGGGCAGTGAGCCCTAATTGGCATGTGCCATTCATTTTTCTTATTCTTCTAACAGAGAATAATCCTTGGGTTAATCACCCCGTGGTTTTTCCCTTAACTGGGTTTTCCACGTCAAAATCTTGGTGTTCAATGTGTTGATGTTTATCTGCTCTTGTGTTTATGCATTATGCTTTGATGGATGGTTAATTGATATACTATTAACTAACTAAGAAGAATCAAGTGTTTGAAGTAAAAACAAGTTTTTATACAACTGATTCACCCCCCCTCTCAGTTGTATGCCCTAGATTCAACAATTGGTATCAGAGCCAAGTTCCTCTGAAAGGAGCTTAACCGCTTGAGGAGATCCAGGATGTCGTCATACAAGAAGGATAGTCTGAAGTTCGATGGAACCAACTTCACTCTCTGGAAAGGTTGCATGAAATGTCACTTGGAGTGTATGTGAAAAGCATACTTGGCCATGGTCTCAAAACCATATGTACCTCCACAGGGTGGTCCGACTACTCTAAATGAAATCACAGATGCTGAAAATAATCTGTGGACCAAGGAAGCTCTTCTAAGCACATTGAATGACTTAGATCTCTCAAATGTTATCGACCTACCAACTGCATATGAGATCTTGACTAAACTAGAACTTCTGTATGAAGGAGATGAGTTTGTCAAGGGTGCAAGGTTGCAAAGTCTGAAAGGGAAATTTGAAAGATTGAAGATGAGAGATGATGAAAACATCACTACCTTTATGCCAAGAGTGAATGAGCTAGTATGTGGAATTAGAAATGCTGGTGGAACTCTGGATGAAAATGAGATTGTTTGCAAAATTCTCAGATCCCTTCCTGCTGCCTATAAAATCAAGGTTGCTGCCATTGATGAATTTAGAGCCCACACAACTGTCACAAGAGAACAATTGGCTGGCAAACTAGCTGCATTTGAAATGACTGAGTTTGGAGATGATCCTCCCAAGACTGAATATGCTTTCAAAGCCAGTGCTTATGTGAAAGGAAAACAAAGATTTGATCCAGGAGAAAACTCTTCAAGGAAGATGTCATGGTATGATCAAGCAAGAAGAGACATGGAAGAAGAAGAAGTAGAAACAGCTCAACTTGAAGCCCTCATTGCAAAGAGACTGCCAAGAGGATCTGGTAAGTATGAAGGAAAACTACCCTTTAAGTGTTTCAACTGTAATAAGATTGGTCATTTTGCTTCAAGATGTCCGGAAAGATCTGCAAGGTCTAATAGTAACAGACAAAGGTTTCAAAAGAACTACTATTATGTTCATGAAGAAGATGACAATGAAGGAGTAACAGATGATGAATCAGAACTAGGAAGCAAATCCGGAAATGAATGGGTGTTTATTGCCATCAAGGAAGAAGATTCAATATCCTCTAAATTTGTCGATCACAAGGTTGTGGAAAGAGCTTTGGCTGCTCAAGTGGAAGAAAAGGATGATTGGGTTATTGACAGTGGATGCTCTCACCATATGACTGGTGACAAGAATAAGTTCTTGGATTTGGAAAGGTATGAAGGAGGAATGGTAAAGTTTGGTGATAATTCTGCTGGCAGAATCAGAGGTAGGGGGACTATTTCCTTTGATGGAAAGAGCAAAACAGGTAATGTACTATATGTTGAAGGATTGAAGCACAATCTTCTCAGTGTTGGTCAGTTAGTGGACAAAGGCTATGATCTTCGGTTCAAGAATGGAAAATGCAGAATCTTTACAAGCTCCAGAACTGAAATTACATCCGGTGCTCAAACAAAAGGTAATATCTTTCATCTGGTTGGTTCAAATAAAAGTTGTTTGTTTGTTCAAGTTGATCAAAGTTGGTTATGGCATAGAAGAATGTGTCATGTAAATTTTGATAACATCATCAAGATAAGCAATATTCAGGCTGTAAGAGATCTTCCAAAATTGGTGAAACCTACAAATAGTTTGTGCAAAGAATGCCAGCTAGGTAAGCAGAGCAGAGTCTCTTTCAAAAGCAAAGATCAGTCCTCTACCGGATTGTTGGAATTAGTACATACTGATCTCTGTGGTCCGACAAGAATCAAAAGCCTGCAAAGTGATAGATATTTCATGTTGCTAATTGATGACCATTCCCGGATGATGTGGGTTACCTTCCTAAAAGAGAAATCAGAAGCCCTTGAGAAGTTCAAAATCTTCAAAGCTATGGTAGAGAATCAAACCGGATTGAAACTGAAGTGTCTAAGGTCTGATAGAGGTGGTGAATTTACATCTGGTGAGTTCATTGACTTTTGTGAGAAGCAAGGTATAAAGAGACAGTTGTCTGCTCCTAGGACTCCACAGCAGAATGGAGTAGTTGAGAGAAAGAACCGGACCATCCAGGAAGCTGCCAAGACAATGATGTTGGAAGCAAATGTTCCTTAGATGTTTTGGAAAGAAGCTATCAGCACTGCAGTCTACACTCTCAATCGAGTTCAAATTAGAAACAATACCGGTAAGACCCCCTATGAACTTTGGTTTGGCATCACTCCTACTGTGAGATATTTCAGAGTATTTGGTAGTAACTGTTATATTAAAAGAGATGAAGATCTAGGAAAGTTTGATGCTAGAAGTGATGAAGGAATATTTTTGGGTTACTCCACTCAAAGTAAAGCATACCGGTGTTACAATAAGAGACTGAGAAAGATGATAGAAAGCACTAATGTGAAAGTTGATGAAGGAATTGAGAAGCCCTCAATATTTTATGAGTTTGATGAAGATGACCAAGATGTTGTTCAGGTTGAAGGAACTCAATCCTCTCTGGTAAGTCAGAGTCAGCCTGATTCGGTAAATCAGGAAGAAGAGATAAGTCTAAATGAGCCTGATCAAGAAGCAGTAGTGCAGGATACTCCCAAAATTCCAAGGTATGTAAGACTGAACCACTCTGAAGATCAGATCATAGGTGATAGAAGCAAAGGTGTGCAAACTAGAAGGAATGTTGCTCAAAATCAGGATGAATGTTATCTGATTTCAATGATTGAACCTAAAACAGTAAATGAAGCCTACAATGATGAAAACTGGACCAAAGCAATGGAAGAAGAATTGATGCAAATTGAGAAAAATCATACTTGGGATCTTGTTCCCAGACCTAGAGACAGGAATGTGATTGGAACCAAATGGGTCTTCTAGAACAAACTGAATGAAGCTGGTGAAGTAATCAGAAACAAAGCTAGATTGGTCTGCAAAGGCTACTCTCAAATAGAAGGAATTGATTTTGAAGAGACCTTTGCTCCTGTGGCAAGAATTGAAGTAGTCAGATTATTTCTTGCATTTGCTGCCTTCAAAGACTTCAAGGTATATCAGATGGATGTCAAGTCTGCCTTCCTAAATGGTGATCTGGAAGAAGAAGTTTACATTGAACAACCGGATGGATTTCAATTGTTTGATAATGATGATATGGTCTGCAAGTTGAAGAAAGCATTGTATGGATTGAAGCAAGCCCCAAGAGCATGGTATGAAAGGTTGGATAAGCATCTTGTGCAGATTGGATTCAACAAAGGTACTGCTGACAGTAACTTATATTTCAAAATTGATCATGAAAACATTTTGATTGTTGAAGTGTTTGTGGATGATATCATTTTTGGAGGAAGAGATAGTATGTGCAAAACTTTTGCAAATCAGATGAAAAGTGAGTTTGAAATGTCTATGCTTGGTGAAATGAATTTCTTCTTGGGTCTACAAATTACTCAAATAAAGAAAGGGATCTTCATTTCTCAGACCAAATATGTGAAAGAATTGTTGAGGAAATTCGGTATGGAAGATTCAAAGCCAATAAACACTCCTATGGCAATCAGATGTAAGTTGAGCAAAAATGATGACTCTCCAAAGGCAGATCAGACAAAGTATAGATCAATGATTGGTGGATTGTTGTATCTCACTCAGACTAGACCAGATATAATGTAGGCTATTGGTCTTGTGGCAAGATTCCAGGTTGATCCTAGAGAATCTCATGTCATGGCAATCAAAAGAATTTTTAGGTACTTAAAAGGAACAGTTGAGTATGGTCTATGGTACCCTAGAGATCTGAATTTCTCTCTTCATGCTTACACAGATGTAGATTGGGTAGGAGATGTGGATGACCGGAAGAGCACCAGTGGTGGAGCATTCTTTTTGGGGAAGAGATTGGTTTCTTGGCTAAGCAAGAAACAAGATGCAATATCTCTGTCTACAACTGAAGCAGAATACATTGCAGCAGCAGGTAGTTGCACTCAACTTTTGTGGATGAAACAAATGCTAAAAGATATTCAAGTGGAATATGATGAGCCTATCACAATTTTCTGTGACAATTCAAGTGCAATAAATGTTTCTAAGAATCCAGTATTGCATTCTAAGACCAAGCATATTTCTATCAAATTTCATTTTCTGAGAGAACAAGTGAACAAAGGTGAAGTCAGGTTGGAATATGTGCCCTCTAAGGATCAGATTGCAGATATCTTTACTAAACCTCTTCTCAAGGACTCTTGAGTATCTCAGGGAGAAGTTAGGGGTCATGGCCCCTCTGGTGATGAACTAGGATGCACTGATGTGCATCAGTCCGGTGGATATCACAGTCATATCTTGTGATCTAGATTGATGATGGGGAGCCGCAACTAAGGGGGAGCAGCTGGTATGATTCTGATGTGTTAGAATTGCAAGTATGAGCCCTTTGCCATTGATGTCAAAGGGGGAGAGAAGACATGTGAAAAACAAGTGGCTGATGATCAAAGGGGGAGCAGTAAAGGAGGAGAAGACATGTTGCTGATAGGGGGAGCTGTGATAGAAAGGAGAAGTTCGTGTCTTGATGGTTCTTCACATCATATGTTGCCATCAATGACAAAGGGGGAGATTGTTGCAAGTATGAGGTTAACCAATGTTGTCATTGATGTCAACATGCTCATATTGCATTGGTAAGAAGGATTGAATGAGCTGTGTGTTGAGGATATTGAGAAAATTAGTCTCTATCCGGAACAGTGAAGAACAGTGATAAGAAGAAGGCAAAAGTACTCAATATGTTGAGATTCAGAGGATACGGATTAAAGGGTTTGTAGATATGAGTCTTGAGATGCTTCAGTTAAGATTTTAGAGGTTCGCATGAAGATCTGAAGAAGTTGTGGCTATCTGTGTGGAACCGGTTCTAGTAAGTGTTCAAAGGTGACAGAGGATCACAGAAAGGTCCGGTGAGGTCCAGAATTGTATTATCCTAATCTGTGGATTGGAAGGAGTGTTTGGGATGTCCTTGTGATGTGTCATCTCAAGTTGTGTATGATTTTGAGGTTTGGAAGTGCCTTTTGCATTGTGACAGTGGCGACAGACTGTGTTCTTGAAGTTTCAGATGAGGAAGAGAAGAGATTCCAGTGAGTAGAGGAAGTGCAGATGTTCCTGGTCATTCAGGTAGGCTTGTGAAGGTTCTTGGATTGTGTTGAGGTTGTGTTGTTGATCTGCATTGGTGGTAGAGCCTGGAATTGAAGATATTCTTCCGGATGAAGTTCTTGTTCAGACTAGCCGACCGGATGAGTTGTTCATCTTGCGAATGTTCCTGTGGTGGCCGACCAGATGTATTAATCATCTTGTGAATGTCCTTATGGTTGTTTGCTGACTTAAATGATTGTTCCTAAGTCAATGTCTTGTATAAATAAGTGTTTGTGAATTCATTTTGAGGTGTGGATTGTGTGGATGAGTGTGGTATAGCGAAGAGAAGTGCGAAAGACAGAGCAGGGGTTTTGGGCTTAAATGGAATTGATCCAGACATGGTAGAGATGTCATTCTCCAGTTCAAGATTGTGATTCTTATAGACAGTGTGTCTCCTTGTAGGCAGTGTGCCTCTTGTGAGCAGTGTGCTCGGGCAGTGAGCCCTAATTGGCATGTGCCATTCATTTTTCTTATTCTTCTAATAGAGAATAATCCTTGGGTTAATCACCCTGTGGTTTTTCCCTTAACCGGGTTTTCCATGTCAAAATCTTGGTGTTCAATGTGTTGATGTTTATCTGCTCTTGTGTTTATACATTATGCTTTCATGGATGGTTAATTGATATACTGTTAACTAACTAAGAAGAATCAAGTGTTTGAAGTAAAAACAAGTTTTTATACAACTGATTCACCCCCCCCTCTCAGTTGTATGCCCTAGATCCAACATTCAATGATCTGATTTTCAAAAGATTCTTTTGAATAAACTTTGTAGGTGACTTGGTAGTCTCTATGGTTGTTTCTTCTTCTACAACTCCATCTTCTTCTTTTGTGTAGGCTAAATCATCTGAACAACAATCTTGTTGATCATATGAATATGGATGTAATACTTCATTAACCCTAACATTTTCACTCTCAACTATATTCTTCAATCTCTTATTGTAGCATCTATAAGCCTTGATTCTTGTTGAGTAACGAAGAAAAATTCCTTCATCTGATATTGAGTCAATCTTACCCAAATTATCTTCATCTCTTCTCACATAGCATTTGCTTCCAAAGATTCTGAAATACTTGATTGATGCGAGTCTATCTTTCCACAATTTATATGGTGTCTTAGTGATGTTCACTCTTAGTTGTTCCCTATTAAGAATATAGAAAACAACATGGATTGCTTCTTTCCAATATACATAAGGCAACTTGGCTTCATTCAACATTGTTCTTTCCATCTCTTGGACTATTCTATTCTTCCTTTCAACTACTCCATTTTGCTAAGGAGTTCTTGTAGTAGAGTATTGCCATTTTATTCCATGTTCTTCACAAAATGCCTCAAATTCATTTGATGTGAACTCACCTCCTTTGTCTAATCTTAGGCACTTGATTCTAGCATTCATTTCATTCTCAACCATAGATTTGAAAACTTTGAATCTACTAAAAGCTTCTAATTTTTCTTTCAAAAAAATAACCCATGTCATCCTAGGGTAATCATCAATGAGCAACATGAAATACCTTTCACCTTGAAGACTTCTTGTTTTGGTAGCACATAAATCTATATGAATCAAGTCCAAAGGACTAGTAGAAGAGTACTCCTTGGTCTTGAACTTGGTCCTTGTTTGCTTCCCAATTTGACATTCCTTAAGTAGGCTTAGCAATCTTTGGCATGTCTCTAACTGAAAGTTTAGATCTTACCTTCACAAGATTGTCAAATTTGATGTGCCCCATCCTCTTATGCCACAACCAACTCTCATTAGCCTACCCTAGAAGGCAGTTCCTTCCTTTGACTTCATGAATATTGTACAAGTTATTTTCTATTTTTCTTTCTTCTGCCACAAGTTTCCTAGTTCTTGCTCATCTAATTTCACAGCCTTGTGCATGGAAAATGAGATTATAACCTTTTCTGCACATCTGACTTACACTAAGAAGATTGTGCTTGAGACCTTCTACATATAGAACATCTTTTGTCCTATTCTTTCCATCAAGACTTACTACACCTTTACCACATATCTTTGCAGTGGTGTTGTCTCCAAACTTGATTGATCCACCATTCCATTTGTCAAGCCAAATAAAACTACTCTTATCTCTAGTCATGTGACTTGAGAAACCGTTATCAATCACCCAAGGATTTTCTTGCCCTTGTGCATGAAACGTAGCTTGGACAATCATTGAGTTTTCCCCTTCATGATTGTTCTTCTTGATTTTTGATTCCTTTTTCTAATTTGTCTTCTGATTTTTAGAAATGTCTATCCTTCTGTCTTGATTATCAAAATTAGTCCTATGAGATTTTTGACTTTGCCAAGCCACTTCTACAAAAACTAGCTATGTACCCAAAATTATTGCAAAAATTTCATATTATATTGAAATCAAACAAAGGGGCAAAAGAGTTTCTACTTACAAAATTACTTCTCATTCTCGATTTGCACTTAATGGCTTTGTGACCATACTAATTGAAATTGAAACAATAACCAAAGAAAGCATAATTGAACCTATTCATGAATGTTTGTCTTGCAAGCATTGATCTTCTAAATTTTCTTCTTTGAGCAATGGTAGGAATGCGATAAATTTCTTTAATCTTAGTACTCTCCTTTTTCATTTGAATATCTTCATTCTGCATTGTTTCTTTTGATTTAATCTTCTTTGTAGGAGTAGGAGGCTGTGAGACTTCATCATAGTCCAAACCTAATTTTATGAAAAGAGGTCTCTGAATATTTATTATATCATCCATAATTGGAGAGCTCTTTCCAAACTTTATATTCTTACTCAGCTAAGCATGAACTTTTTCAACTTCCTTTCTTAATGAAAATTTTTTTTCTTTAAGTTTTAAACATTCATTTGATTTGGCTTTGAAGGCAATATTCACCATGTTTACTATTCTTTTTCCCTCTTCAATCTGAATCTTCAAGATAACAATCATTTCCTCTGATCCCTTGAGCTTTGTTTTTTGTTCTTATTTTCTTTTCTTGCTAAATCCAAGTATTCAAGTGCATAGATCAATTCACCTTCAAGATCAACTTCACATTCTTCTTCATCAATGACTATCATATGTTCTTCATTAATAATAGTGCTGCCAGAGTTATCCAAGATTTCCATAACCATGAATAGGGATTCCTCTCCTTCATCTTTTGATGGGAAATTATCTGCTTCTTCTACTAAACTGTAGTCTTCCTTAGAGTAAAATCCTTTCTTGTTGAAGTTAGGTCTATTGAAACTCTTTTTGTTGTCCTTACCCTTTCTAAGAGGACATTTAGATACATAATGCCCAATTTTGCCACAATTGAAACATTTGAAAGGTAGCTTAACTTTGTGCTTACTTTATCCTTTATTTAACTTGCTTACAAAGTTTGCCTCTTCTTCTTTAGATCCACTAGATGATTCATCCCCTTTTGTTGCTTTGAATGCAACTTCCTTTTTAGATGTGTCTTTGCTTGCGCTTCTCATCTCATAGACAGTGAGTGAACCAAATAATTCATCCATTGTAAATGTATTCAAATCTCTTGCTTCTTCAATGGAAAAAACTTTTGGCTCATACCTTTGAGGGAGTGATCTCAATACTTTCTGAACAACCATTGAATCTTGTACCTCTTCACTAAGAGCTCTAATCCCATTCACCACTTCATCTATTCATAGTAGATAGTTAGCTCTTCTTCTTTAATATTCTGATTTTCAAATTTACCCTTGAAGGTCTAAAATTTTGCTTGCTTTACCTTGACATCTCCTTCATAGAGATTTTTGAGTTTATCCCATATTTCCTTGGAAATCTTGCACTGCATTACTTTGACAAATTCTAAGTTGGTTAAACCACTCAAGATAGCATTCTTAGCTTTAGCATTATTTTCACAAGCTTTCTTCTTAGTTGGATCTGTGAGAGGATGTGTAGGAATTGTATAAGCATCAATCATAGATCTCCAAACATCATACACTAGAGAGGTAAGATAGGCTTCCATCCTTATACTCTAGAAGGAATAGTTAGTTCCATCAAATTTAGAGGTGCTATGTAAGAAGTGGATCCTTCTTGAGCCATGTGTTCTTATCCAAGATCCACATTCAGCTATTTTAATGCACTAAGGAACTTAGCTCTGATACCAATTGTTAGAACACATAGAAATACTGAGAGGGGTGTGAATCAATATTTACCACTTTTTAAAACAATTCTATTGCAATATCAAGATCTCTACTACATCAACCAGATTATGCAAAATTTAAGAAAGCATAAACACAATCACATATTCACACAAGAGACCATAACAACAGATTTACGTGGAAATCCAAGATGGGAAAAACCATGGTGAACAAGCTGCTTGGATCTACTATCCAAATCTAGCCCCACAAAAGAATGAAATAGTGAATTACAATGTTTTGTAGGCTCCAACCCATATGAATTTCAACCTAAGAAGGATAGCAATCCTTTTACAAATTTGTAGGCCTCAACCTACTAGAGACCTCAATCTCACGAACTGAGGATCAACCTAGCAATAGGCTCCAACCTATGTGAGGATTCAACCTCCACATAAACTGATCTCCAACCCAACAATAGGCTTCAACCTATTTGAGGCTCCAACCTCCACATAGACTGAGCTCCAATCTAGCAACCTAGAACACATAATCAATCTAGCAAATAATCAATACATACTATGTAAAAATACAATCATCAATCCATGCCCTTTTTACTCCTAAATCTTCACTTCTTTGTTCACACCTAATTGCTTGATGTATACATGTATTTCATAGACATAGACACTCGCATATATCTTCAGATATTTTTGTAGATTAGGAAAACAAAATGAAGTGAAAACACAAACTAAATGCATAAAACACAAAGTTATACCTTACATGAAGACCCAATCTCATCAAGGGAGGAGGAAGCTTGCACCCAAGAGCTCCTAGATTAGATAACCCTATTTGATTCAAATGTGGATTGCTCTTGCTTTCAACACAAATGTAGATGAAGGATAAGAGGATAGATAGATTAGAGATTTGAGAGAAATTTGAGCATGGTTTTGATGCAAGAAGAAGTTGTTATGAATGGCTTGGGTGAGGGTTTCATTTATAGATTTTTGAAAAAGGAATGGAGGGTGAGGATCAAAAGATGAGATCAATGGCTCTTATTTTTTGTGAATCTTTAATTCATAATGGATGAATTAAAATTTCTTTTTTTGAGAAGAGTGGGTTATGACAATTGAATTAAGAATTCAATAGTGGAGGATAGTGGGTTATGACAATTGAATTAAGAATTCAATAGTGGAGAATAGTGGGGGACAATTGAATTAAGAACTCAATAGTGGATGATAGTGGGGAATAATTGAATTAAGAATTCAATAGTGGATGATAGTGGGGAATAATTGAATTAAAAATTCAATTGGTGGAGGATAGTAGGGAACAATTGAATTAAGAATTCAATTAGTGGAGGACAATTGAATTAAGAATTCAATTAGTGGATGACAATTTAATTGAAGATTCATTTTTGGATAATGGAGGAGATTAGCTAATTAAATATTAAGAATATTTAATTATATGTGCAACATGGTGAGGTGGAAGAGATGAGGTGGATTGATGAGGTGGATTTTGTGAGGTGGATTTAGGACTTAGGATAGAGGGAAATTGAAATAATAAATATTGTATATTTATTAAATCAATTGGCTTAGACTATTGAATTAATGAAATTAATTCAAATTTGGGGATAATACGATGGAAAATAGGGTAATGAATTAATTAAATAAAAATTTAATTAATTGGCTAGAGGGAAATTGACATGTTTAGGGATGTTAGGAGTCGGTTCGATGGTAGAAGACATTTTTAGGTGTCTACATTTGCCCCTCTTTGAGATGGTGTTGTGGCTAAGTAACATCATTTCAAAGAAGTTAAAACATAGAGTTGGATTGGATAGAGAAAAGATTTTGGCCTAGAAGAATCAGGTAAGGTTTGGGGATAATTGGTAAGGGTGATACCCCCTCGAGAGGACAGGTGTGTTGCAAGAACATGGTTGTGCTCTCGAAATGGATGGAATAGATTGGTTGAACTGGTCAGAGGATAAGTGGTGGGATGAAAGGATGATGATGTTGGGAGATGATTGGTGGATGATCATTGTGCTGAAAATGATTTAGAGCAATCCTAGGTTTGATATAGCAAAATGGATGTTTTCACCAAGGTATAGAAGACCAGGGTGATGATGTTTATCCAACAGTTGCATGGACTAGACACACAAACAAAGGGATGATCCCATGCATGCCCAAGGTAGTACAACCTTGTCTAGACGAGGGAAGGGGACTCATAACATAAGTCCTTAGTACACAAAAGGTATGATGAACCTTAGATGCATAAGGAGATCAATTTGCTAGAACCGACCCTATGATCAACAAGATATGAATACTAGCTTGGAGTAATGAAACCAACCCACAAGCACAGCATACAAAAGCAAGACTATGCCCCAGTCTAGATGTTTTTGCCACATACCATGATATAGTAAGATCAAGGTAGCTTTGATGTGATCTTTGAATAGGACAAAAGATAAAAATCAAAAACCAAAAGACCAAGGAACCAAACAAGTAACCATTATATCTTTTGCCAAAATGGATGATGATTTGATAGATTCTGCCTATCGTAGGAAAGATAAATCCTAAGGCAGGAATTGATAGATGATTGGATGATGTTTAGTTGATGTTGTAAAATTGGCTCAAGATATGATGTTGACAAGTTGTGATTGATGTTGATTTGATAGTTGATGATTTTGATTAAGGGACAATGCTTTGATAGGTGATGCGAAGCTTGGATCTAGTGTAAGCTTATTGAGGATAGATGTGATGATGATGTGGGATGATGATAAATGTGATGATGATGAGAGTGTGATGGAATTTGATTTTTGTGATGGATAGATTATTTTTAGAAGTTTGTGTGTTTTCGATTGTTTTGGTATATTTTTATTTTTTCAAAAAATCCAATAATATCAAAACATCAAAAAATCCAAAAACATCACAAAAAAATCAAAATATACCAAAACAATCGAAAACACACAAACTTCCAAAAATAATCTATCCACCACAAAAATCAAATTCCATCACACTCTCATCATCGTCACATTTATCATCATCCCACATCATCATCACATCTATCCTCAATAAGCTTACACTAGATCTATGCTTCACATCACCTATCAAAGCATTGTCCCTTAATCAAAATCATCAACTATCAAATCAACATCAATCACAACTTGTCAACATCATATCTTGAGCCAATTTTACAACATCAACTAAACATCATCCAATCATCTATCAATTCCTGCCTTAGGATATATCTTTCCTACGATAGGCAGAATCTATCAAATCATCATCCATTTTGGCAAAAGATACAATGGTTACTTGTTTGGTTCATTGGTCTTTTGGTTTTTGGTTTTTATCTTTTTTCCTATTCGAAGATCACATCAAAGCTACCTTTATCTTCCTATATCATGGTATGTGGCAAAAACATCTAGACTGGGGCATAGTCTTGCTTTTGTATGCTGTGCTTGTGGGTTGGTTTCATTACTCCAAGCTAGTATTCATATCTTGTTGATCATAGGGTTGGTTCTAGCAAATTGATCTCCTTATGCATCTAAGGTTCATCTTACCTTTTGTGCACTAAGGACTTATGCTATGAGTCCCCTTCCCTCATCTAGACAAGGTTGTACTATCTTGGGCATGCATGGGATCATCTCTTTGTTTGTGTGTCTAGTCCATGCAACTGTTGGATAAACATCATCACTCTGGTCTTCTATACCTTGGTGAAAACATCCACTTTGCTATATCAAGCCTAGGATTGCTCTAAATCATTTTCAGCACAATGATCATCCACCAATCATCTCCCAACATCATCATCCTTTCATCCCACCAATTATCCTCTGACCAGTTCAACCAATCTGTTTAATCCATTTTGAGAGCACAACCATGTTCTTGCAACACCTATCCTCTCAAGGGGGCATCACCCTTACTAATTATCCCCAAACCTTACCCGATTCTTCTAAGCCAAAATCTTTTCTCTATCCAATCCAACTCTATGTTTTAACTTCTTTGAAATGATGTTACTTAGCTGCAACACCATCTCAAAGAGGGGCAAATGTAGACACCTAAAAATGCCTTCTATCCATCTAAGTCCGCTCCACTTCCTGTCCATCCCATGTCCTTTTGTCCGCCCCACCAGGCGTGCCAATGTAGATTAGGAAAACAAAATGAAGTGAAAACAACTTCTTCTTGCATCAAAACCATGCTCAAATTTCTCTCAAATCTCTCTATCCTCTAATCCTTCATCTATATTTGTGTTGAAAGAAAGAGCAATCCACATTTGAATCAAATAGGGTTATCTAATCTAGGAGCTCTTGGGTGTAAGCTTCCTCCTCCCTTGATGAGATTGGGTCTTCATGTGAGGTATAACTTTGTGTTTTTATGCAATTAGTTTGTGTTTTCACTTCATTTTGTTTTCCTAATCTACAATTTCACTCCTTGCTTACATTCATAGACACATTTAGATGTTTTGATTAAATGGTCACACTCACACATCCACCTTTTTAAAAGCACAAATTGATTTTTTTATATATCCTTTTGTAGAAAATAAATCTCCATGTCAACATAACATAACCTCCAAAGTCAACCTATGCAAATTTTAAATTCCAATGAGTTTATTTCTAAGGATCAGTCCTAAATTAAATTTCCAATGTCTGCACTTTGAACTATTAGCCCAACCTGAAATTCTACAAATTTAAAATAGAGCCCAAAACATAGATACTTAGGTCGACCCAAAAATAGGTTGGGACTCATCTTGAGAAATTCACATGCCACAGTATTGGCGCCAACAAATAATTCCCTATTCTCTATTACCAAGTTAGCCAACTATATAGTTAAATCTCTAATTTAAATATATTCTATCTTTATATCGCTACCTCACAAACTTATCTTCTAGCACCTTCATCATCAAAAACAAACTTTCAAAAACTTTCACAAACCATCGCAAAAATCCTTTATCGGAAAACATTACTTTCTATGACTTGGAAACAAGTTTCACTTTTCCCTATCGGGAACTTTTTCTTTTATCGACAAAAACTTATTTTCATAAACTTACACTTTAGTGGGAAAAACTCATTTCCCCAAGCTCCGACTTCAATATCTCCTTTATCAGCAAATCTTCAATTTCACGAACCTTCATTTCATCATTTTTTTCCTCTATCTGAAAAGTTGCCTATCAGAAAACTGAGCCCTTCATGAACCAAGCCTCTTCTTGAAGCCTTGCTAACAAACTAAATTTTTATTTTATCGAAAAAGGTTACTTTTCACTAACCACAAAATCATAATTATCACCAAAAGTATGCTTTCACAAGCTTAAGCTTAAGAGGCCTTTATCGGCAAAATAAACTTTTCACGAACCTCCTCTCAAATGGCCTTTATTGGTGAAAACACTTTTTCATGAACTTGAGCACATCCCTTTCTCTATCAGTAAATCATCATCCTTGCAAGACAAGATTATAAGCTTTGACATCAAAAGCTCCTTTGTCATCTAGTCAGTGAATCAGTGAAATGACAAACTCGTGAACTAGTTCGCAAAACAAAAGTTTTTCGATAAAGTTTTTTCTGATAACTTAACTTTGAACTTAAATCTTTTCTTCTTCATGCCTTTGTCAGGGAATCATCAAATTGGTGAACTTACGAAATCATGAACTAAACTTCTTGCCGAGGCTTAAAATTTTTCTTTTTTCATCACCCAACTTTCTTCTTTGTTGACGAACTTACAAGTTTGTGAACCGAGCTTTTTGCCAACTAAAGGCAAGACTCATGCCTTAAAAACTTTTTCTTCCTTTCTACCTTTGAAACTTTTCTTTATTTCACTTCTTCTCTACCTTAGACACAATTCTTCCTTCCTTTGATATCAAAGAAAACACTTTTGACAATATCTTTTGACATTAATGACAACACTTTCAACAGTTTCCTTAGCATTTTGCACTTTATTTTAAATTATCTTGAAAAACATGTTTTCCATGTTTTTAGATTATTTTAATGATTTTAAATTGAAAATCATTATTTCTACCTTGTAACATCAGAAAATGTCCCCTTGGGTGCTTTTCCCTCATAAGGTTTAGCTTCCAGGTCTTTAGTGTGCATTTAGGACTTCTTGCATCATAATTTGGCATCTTGATGGAATGAACCCTAAGTTTCATGGCAATTTGGACCTAGGAGGACCCCTTGAGCTTAACCCTTCCCAAAATAGGGGGGAGGACTTGGGTGCCTACACCCTAGTCCTGTCGTATTTTGGGTTAGGCCTAAATTTTAAGTGTCAATTTATGACCGTTATTTGGTCCCTAGGCCGACACGGTAAGATTGAATTTACAAAATCTTGGCGGGAATGCTTGTAGTTGCATATAAAAGCATGGTTAGGCATTCATTTAGAAACTAGAGATTACAATTAGATGGCAATTGTGATGTTTGTGCACTCTCAAGGTAATTCAAGGATTTCATTGTGTTCCAAGAGCAGATTTGTGTTGTTTATGTGTTTGTATTTGCATATTTGAGCGTCCATTTCCTCATTGAATGAAGAGCATCTTCCTACCATGAGATTTTTACTACAAGGTGATATTATATTGTGTTTTTAATCATTGTTTCATTTAGATTTTTCCTCTGCCTCACAAGGGCATGCACTCTCTATTTGAGAAAGGTGTTTGGAAGACTTAAGTGTCCTTTTGGGGCTTGACTGAGGCAAGCTCCTAAACACCACAACCCCCTCCCAAAGTTTTCATGGTTATAGGTTACAAGTTGAGGAGTTGGACAAAGTGAAGTTGCAGGAAGACATCTTGAAGTGTCAGAATTACAAAACAGGAAGAAAATCTACCCCTTGGACTAGGGTGCCCGCTCATTGATCCTCCAACTTCCGTGATGGGAAAATATCTGAAACAGTAGGAAAGAGTTGCAGATTGAGTTTCTAGATCTCAATAGAAACTAGGGACTTGGACTTGGGTGCCCGCTCCTGTGTCCCTAACTTTTTTGCCTCAGAACCTCAAAAATAGGTACTCTGTGATTTGATATTTTACTTCCCTCTACAAGAGCTTTTTCTGAAATTCATCGGTTTACTGCTATTTTTATGAAATTAGGGTTTAATGGTTAATTGAGCATAGGAGAAAGAAAATTGGCAATTAAACATCCTAATCCAAGTTTCCCCACATCTCACAGCAACCTAGGATATGATAGTGCATGGTCACTCGACCCTAGATCCTTGAATGTTAAGGGTGAAAGGCAGATTCAAACATCTAATAACCAAAACATTAATAATCCCAATTTCACACCTAAACATTTTGGTGAATCCATGTTTTTGGACTTAAATTGAAACTTGTTGAGTGTGTGTCTTCATATTTTGATTGATTTCATTTATTCATATAGTCTTTCATCTTATTGTATTGAGAAAATTACAAAACAATTGAAAAATTTGCAAAAATTTGAAAACCCTAGCTTGCATTTTCATATAGGTTACTAAATTGCATCAATTCTTTCTAAATTTCCCTAATTTATGATTTTTGCATCATATTTGATATAAA
This sequence comes from Cunninghamia lanceolata, assembly GCA_027924645.1. NCBI lineage: Eukaryota > Viridiplantae > Streptophyta > Pinopsida > Cupressales > Cupressaceae > Cunninghamia > Cunninghamia lanceolata. The sequence goes on along the minus strand of BSBN01000241.1, from coordinate 9,539,885 downwards.
GCACACAAAAATACAAAAATTCAATAATTTGCATTGCATTTTCATCATTAATTTGCTAAGGTTTTGTAGAAATTTTGACAATTTTCATATAACTTAGTATTTTCAAAATATAGGGTTAGTAGGCAAAATCTTCTTTCAGATTTTTCTACTGATTTTATAGGCTCATACAAATTAGAATTTTTTTGTAGTCTTTCATTTTAGTGTAAATTTGCATTTAGATTTAAAATATTTGTATTTTTGCATAGAAAATTTTAATAAAAACTATCAATTTTCATGCATTTTCATTAGATTTGCATTGGCATTTTGCATATTAGACCTTGGAATTCATTTTAAGTTCTAATATTAATTAATTTTCATCATAAATCACACTTCAAAACATTCACATAGCATTTTGTGTCAAGATCTAAAACCTAGGGCTTCTAAAACATTGATTTTCACTAAATTTGGCCTTATCGATTCTCTAAACTTGCACAATAGGCATGTTGTGAAGGGAATTTTTGAACTAATTGGTTTTTATTAGGGTAATTAATTTCTTCCCCTCCTAACAAACTTCACAACACCTTTTGATTAGCCTCTTGCATTGAAAATTTGGCGAAAAACTACACATTTTAACTATTTTTGCCATAGGGTTTGACCTAGTTTGCACTCCAAGAATGTTGTGTTGGGTATTTTGAAGTTAAGTGGCTATTATTACTGATATAATTTTCTTTCCATCATCATTTTTCCTCACAGCACCCTTTGTTATGCTCTTTTGCATTGAGATTTGGTGAAAAAAGTGCCTATTTTGACATGTTTTCACTATAATTTGACTTGGCATTATATTGGATTTGCATCAAGATTGCATTGTGAAGGATAATTTTTATGTTTTAGACTGATATTAGACATATAACTTTCTTCTCTTCACTAAAATCCTTACAACACCCTTTGTTTTCACCTATTTACATAAAAAAGTACAAAAAATCAAGCATTTTAGGCAATTTTTGCACTTGTCTTTGACATACTTTTGGAGAAGCTTTTAAATCTGATTTGTATTGATTTAAGCATATAAACATGGTCTCTAATCATAAAAACAATAGGTTCCCTCCTAGACCTTACAAGAAAAGAAAAGTCCTTGAACCTGAAATTGTGTTTACACCCCATGATAGAACAATTAGAGACAAAGAAGGACCTCTTTACATCACTGTGAAAATAATGGGAAATCCCATGGATGGAACTCTTATTGATCCTAATTGCATGACTAATGTTGTTAGTGAAGAGTTTCTCTTTGCAAATAAATTAATACAAGGTTCTTATGACCCTTTAAACTTGATGATTAAGACACATACGAGAACCTTGAAAAAACCATTGGGTAAGATATCATTGTTGGTAACTGTATTTGAGAAACATGTTGAACGATGGTATTTAGGGGAAAATTGGATTTGTTAATCTTTTAGTTTTTATGTGTTTAAATCCACCTCTCCACTAAAGATTGAAGGATCTAGGGTCGAGTGGTGAGCACTATCATACCCTAGGCCACTTTCAGATGTAGGGAAATTTGGATTAGGGAATTAATTATCAAATTTTCTCTTATGTCCAATTGACCATTAAAACCCTAATTATGCAAATACGACAACAAATTAATGAATTACAGAAAAAGCTCTTGTAGACAGGAATAAAATACTGAATCACAGAGTACCAATTTTCAGGGTTCCAAAGCAGAACAGTCGGGGACACTGGAGCGGGCGTCCAAGTCCAAGGTACCTACTTTTTTGGGGAATCTGGACCTCCTTCCGACACTGATCAGCACTGTAACTTCTAGTTTTCAAGATCTATCTATAGAGGACACTAGAGCGAGTACCCAAGTCCTAGAAGTGCTCCTTTGTCCATCTCTTCTTCAGATCCTGAGTCCCTGATGCTTGCCAAGCCTTCCTACAACTCCACTTTTTCTAGGTGTGACACCTATAACCTACAATCACAAGACTTGGTTTGGGGGTTGTGGTGTTTAGAGGCTTGCCTCAGTCAAACCCTGGAGGACACTTAAGTTTATGAACACCATTGTTAGATAAAGAGGGTGTGCCCTTGTGAGGCAAAGGCCAAAAACTAAAGGAATCAATGATAAAAACACAATGATATATCACCTTGTAGTGAAGCTCTCATGGAGGAAGATGTTCTTCATGCCATGAGGATATTGACACTCAAATCTGCAAATTTCAACACACAAAACATACAGGTCTACTCTTGCAACACAATAGAAGCCTTGAATCACCTTTAGAATGCCTAAAGTTCACAATGATCATCTACTTGAAATCTCATTTACAAATGAATGCCTAAGTATGTTTATATATGTATCTACAAGCACTCCCACCAAGATATTTCAAATTCAAACTTACCGTGTCGGCAAAGGGACCTAATAACGCTCACTAACCGACACCTAGAAATTAGGGCTACCCCAAAATAGGGTAGGACTAGGGCACGAGTACCCAAGTCTACCCCCCCTATTTTGGGTAGGGTACAGCTCAAGGGGTCCTCCTAGGTCCCATTTGCCATGAAACCTAGGTCTCATTCCATCGGGATGCCAAAATATGAACTAAAATGTCCTAAATGCATGTAGAAGACCCGGGAGCTAAACCTTAGAGGGAAAAGCCCCCAAGGGGACATTTTCTGATGTTACATTTAGCTCCCACTTTAATGTATGTATAAACGCAAGGCCAATACATGCATTAAAGTAAGGTCACAGACACAACAAACACATCAAGCACAGAGAAGACACGCCAATCACATAGAAGACAGTACCAGGCACGCAAAACATGAAGAAGACAGTTACAATCACATAGAACATGGAGAAGGCAGTCAATGCATAGAAGACACATTAATGCATGGAAGACAAAAATGATATTTTTTCTTTTTCTTTTTCTCATATATATGAAATGCAAATGCAAGTACTTGAAAGTAAACAAACCTCCCATAATACACAATGCACTACCATAGAATGTAGGTCTCTGTATATATAGGGCAACACACACGCAAGACACAAAAAACCTCACAAAATGCATGAAGCACTACCCAAGAGCACTGGTCTTTGCATATGGGCCAACAAACACGCCACACAAAACAAGCACGCCAAAACACACACTTGAAGACATGGAGAAAACATGGAAGACAAGTGATGGACTATACCTGTTTCTAGGTCCAACACCATCTCAGGCACATTACACACACACACCGACAATTGGACTTCGCCACAACAATCACCGAAAACAAGATTAAGGGTTAATTTAGTCATAGAACTGCTCCACACTTCCATAGAGGACTTTTGAAAATGCAACCCCACCCGCATCACGGAGACGCCTTACAGTGAAAAGGAAGCATGTCATACCACCCCACCCGCATCACAAAGATGCCTTATAGTGGAAAGAAGGTATGAGCTCAAAAGTATACAACCCCACCCGCATCATGAAGACACCTTATGGTGAAAGAGGAGGTATACACAATAGATAGATTGATTGATTGCAAACAAACTCAGGATGCAAGAAGTACTCATCGTACTATCCCACACCTGAGGACAAGCACATTGCTAACATCTACAATAGACAATTTACCTTATATGCCCCCACCTTAAGGTGGTTGATATCATGCATCGATATCAAGCACGTTAAGGTAGGAAGAAAACAGACAAGGGAACACTGACTTTCGTAAAGCCCATGCCCCCCGAAGGTGACATGTTCTTTACGATCACCAAATGTTCCCACAAACACATCCCTACAAGAAACATGTTAGTGTCTACATAATCATGATAAACAACAACATCAATGCATATGATTAACCACACAAAGAGCCAAGGTTATACAATGAACTCGGAGTTTGAGGGTAACCATGGGGCTATATAACGAAGCTCTCCGAATTGAGTATCGCCAAGGCTAGATTCAAAGGCAAACAAAAGTGCATAGAGCAGTAGTATTGTTAAGGTTTGTAAATGTGATAGAAACATCATCAAATTCACTACGTGGAAAGCATGAGTGCTTCCACTAGTCAAGCGTCAGATAAGATATACAACCCCATCATCATATTAGGAACTAAGTCCATTTTTTGATTGCTCTCAAAAGGGACACTAGGTTTGCATCAGTATAAATATTTGTCATCGTCCACCCGCTAGATGGAAACACTAGAGGAAGGGAAAGAATAAATAAGAGAGGAGAAACAAGTGTCTTAGGGATAGTCATGTAGGAGGGTGCCCCCAAGTCACCAACCACGATGCTATGTCCGTAAGACATAAAACACAACAATGAAATCAGAGAGAGGCAATTTAGAAGAATGATGATACAAATAGAAGAAGCTCACAACATAGGCGGTCTCCTAGTATCCTAAACCTTACGGGAGAATTCGAGGTCATCCCAGGAGGCCTAAAGAACACATAACACATCATGGGGGAAGCACATCACGAGAGAGGTAAAGGGTTAGAGATACTTACTTGTAGGGCCCCTGTTAGGCTAGAAATTGTCTATAAGTAAATCGTCGTCATCATCATCCCAATCCCTAATGATGGAGGATAGTAGGACATATGGTACCATCACCAAATTCATATCTTGTTCATCATGTTGTTCATCATTAGGATTGCCTTTGTTTGGTTGAATGTTGGGATAGATGTTTTCTTGTTGAGAGGCTAGGTTTATGGCATATTCTTGTCTTCTTTTTTTTCTTTCTCTTTCTTCAACCACTTATCTCTTGTAAGACAGGGCCTTACTCTTTCATAGGTTGTTGCGAATTAGAAGATGAAGCACCAAGATCAAATCTCATTTGTCACAGTGGAATATTTTGTTGTTGACAATGATCTCCCAATCCTTGTAAGGATTTTAGGGGAGGAACCTTAGCATAGGGACCTTGTCCTTTCAGTCTAAAGTTCTCTTCACATGCGGGTTGTTTCTCTTTTGTCATTTCTTGTATAAGAGGACTAGGTATTGGATGTAAAAGTTTTGCCTTGTAGTTTCTATAGCTCAAAAATGTAAAGTCTATTCGTAGCTCTAATTTATCATTATTTTTGTTGCAAAAGTAATCCAATGTGAAGTGTCGTTATGTAGTTGGAGGTTTGTATGTATTTTGATGAATGACATGCACTGGTCCATTCAAAGGAAATTTAACACATTTATAAATAGTTGAAGGGACCGCTTTCATAATATTTAACCAAGGGATTCCAAGTTTTATGTCAAAGGTATTAGAATTGGGGGTAATATCAAACCATTGTTCCACATGTTTCTCAAATACAGTTACTAACAATGAAATCTTACCCAATGGTTTCTTTAAGGTTCCCGTATGTGTCTTAATCATCAAGTTTGAAGAGTTATAAGGACCTTGTATTAATTGATTCGAAAAGAGAAATTTTTTAGTGGCAACATTAGTCATGCAATTAGGATGAATAAGAGTCCATTCAAATTGTTTCCCATTATTTTCACAGTGATATAAAGAGGTCCTTCAGAATCACCAATTGTTCTATCATGTGGTGTAAAGATAATTTCAGGCTCATGCACTTTTCTTTTCATGTATGGTCTAGGAGGAAACCTATTGTTGTTATTTTGATTATAGGCCATGTTTATATGATTGAATTAATGCCAAATCAGATTTTGAAATCTTTTCAAAATTGGTGCAAAAGACGAGCAAAAATAACCTAAAATACTTGATTTTTGATACGTTTTCAATGTCGATGAATGAAACAAAGGGTACTGTAAGGATTTTAGTCAAGGGTAGCAAGTTATGTGTCTGATATCAGTCCAAAACAGAAATAATATCACTCTCAAATTGCTCTTGATGCAAATCTAAGATAATGCCAAGTAGATTATAGTGAAAATATGTCAAAATAGACACTTTTTTCACCAAAATTCAATGCAAGAGAGCATAACAAAGGGTGTTGTGAGGAAAATGATGATGGAAAACAAAAAATATCAGAAATAACAGCCACATGGTGATAAAATATCCAACACAACATGTTTTTAGTGCCACTTAAGGTAAAACCTTAGTGAAAATATAGCAAAAATAGATTGTTTTTCACGGTTTTTCAACTTCAAGACCTAGCAAAAGGGGTGTTGTAAGGAATTTTATGAGGTAAAGAAAATAATATAAATAAAATCAGTCACCTCAATCCATAAAACTGATCACAACACACTTGGGAGTGCAAACTAGGTCAAACCCTAGGGCAAAAATAGTCGAAATGCGTAGTTTTTCGCCAAATTTTCACTACAAGAGCCCATTAAAAGGGTGTTGTGAAGCTTTTTATGAGGGATAGAAAATTATTACCTTGATAATAGAAAAATAATGCCAAAATATCTTTCAGAACACACCTATGGTGTAAGTTTATGAAGTCGATAAGACCACAATTAGCGAAAATCGTTGTTTTCGAAGCCCTAGGTTTGAGATTTTGGGACAAAATATTATGTGAATGTTTTTAAGTCTGATTTTTTATGGGAATTACATAATCTAAGATCTGAAAATTATTTTCAAGTTTAAACATGCAAAATGCCCATGCAAATTTAATGAAAATACACCAAAATTGCTAGTTTTTGTTGAAATTTTCAATACAAAAATACAAATATTTTAAATTTAAATACAAATTCACACTAAAATGCAAGACTTAATAAAAATTTAAATTTTGATGATCCTCTAAAATCAGTAGAAAAATATGATAAAAGATTTTGCCTACTAACCCTAGATTTTGGAATTACTAGGTTATATAAAAATTGTCAAAATTTCCACAAAACCCTAGCAATTAAATGATGAAAATGCAAAGAAAGATTTTGAATTTTTGTATTTTCTATATTTTATTTCAAATCTGATGCAAAAATCATGAATTAGGAAAATTTAGGAAGAATTGATGCAATTTAGTAAGCCCAACAATGCAATTTTTTTGTATTTTTCCAATTTTTCAATTTTTTTGAATTTTTCACAATGTAATAAAATAAATGACTATATCAATTAATGAAATCAAACCAAATATGAAGAAAAAAACTCAGAAAGTTGCAATTTAAGTCCAAAAACATGGGTTCACCAAAATGTTTAGGGGAAAATTGGATTTGTTAATCTTTTAGTTTTTATGTGTTTAAATCTGCCTCTCCACTAAATATTGAAGGATCTAGGGTTGAGTGGCGAGCACTATCATACCCTAGATCTCTTTCAAATGTAGGGAAATTTAGATTAGGGAATTAATTATCAATTTTTACTTCTCTTATGTCCAATTGACCATTAAAACCCTAATTATGCAAATACGACAACAAATTAATGAATTACAGAAAAAGCTCTTACAGACAAGAGTAAAATATTGAATTACAGAGTACCTATTTTCAGGGTTCTGAAGTGAAATAGTCAAGGAAATTGGAGCAGATGCCCAAGTCCAAGGTACCTACTTTTTTGGGGAATCTGGACCTCCTTCCGGCACTGATCATCCTTGTAACTTCTATTTTCTGGGATCTGTCTGCGGAGGACACTAGAGTGACCACTCAAGTCCTAAAAGTGCTCCTTTGTCCGTCTTTTCTTCAGATCTTGAATCCTTTATTCCTACTAATCCTTCTTGCAACTCAACTTTTTCAAGGTGTGACACCTATAACCTACAATCACAAGACTTGGTTTGGGGGTTGTGGTGTTTAGAGGCTTGCCTCAGTCAAACCCCAGAGGACACTTAAGTCTCTGAACACCGTTGTCAGACAAAGAGGACATGCCCTTGTGAGGTAGAGGCCAAAAACCAAAGGAATCAATGATAAAAACACAATGATGTCACCTTGTAGTGAAGCTCTCTTGGAGGAAGATGTTCTTCATGCCATGAGGAGATTGATGCACAAATTTACAAATATCAACACACAAAACATACAAGTCTACTCTTGCAACACAATAGAAGCCTTGAATCACCTTGAGAATGACTAAAGTTCACAATGATCATCTAATTGAAATCTCATTTACAAATGAATGCCTAAGCATGTTTATATATGCATCTACAAGTACTCTTGCCAAGATATTTGAAATTCAAACTTACCATGTCGGCAAAGGGACCTAATAATGGTCACTAACCAACACCTGGAAATTGGGGCTACCCCAAAATAGGGTAGGACTAGGGTGCGGGCGCCCAAGTCCCCCCTATTTTGGGCAGGGTACAACTCAAGGGGTCCTCCTAGGTCCCATTTGCCATGAAACCCAGGTCTCATTCCATTGGTATGCCAAAATATGAACTAAAATGTCCTAAATGCATGTAGAAGACTTAGGAGCTAAACCTTATGAGGGAAAAGCCCCCAAGGGGACATTTTTTGACATTACAAATGGTTTGATGTTACCCCCGCTTCTAATACTTTTGAAATCAAACTTGGAATCCCTTGGTTAAAGGCTATGAAAGCAGTCCCTTCAACTATTTATAAATGTGTAAAATTTCCTTTGAATGGACAAGTGCATGTCATTCCTAGAAATACATACAAACCTTCAAGTACACAACAACACTTTACATTGGATTACTTTTGCAACAAAACTAACAACAAACTAGAGCTACAAACAGACTTCACATTTTTGAGCTACAGAAATTACAAAGCAAAACTTTTACATCTAGTGCCTAGTCCTTCTACACAAGAAATGACAAAAGATAAACAACCCACATGTGAAGAGAATCTTAGACCGAAAGGACAAGGTCCCTATGCTGAGGTTCCTCATTCGAAATCCTTACAAGGATTGGGAGGTCATTGTCAACAACAAAACATTCCACCGCGATAAACGAGGTTTGATCCCGGTGCTTCATCTTCTAATTTGCACAAACCTATGAAAGAGGATAGCCCTATCTTACAAGAGATAAGTGGTAAAAGAAAATGAAATAGAAAAGCAAGAGAAAGAAGAAAAATAAGACAAGCTTATGATATAAACCTTACCTCTCAACAAGAAAACATTGATCCTAACATTCAACCAAACAAAAATGATCCTAACAATGAACAACATGATGAGCAAGACATGAATTTGGCTATGGTACCTTATCTCCCACTTTCCTCTAACATTAGGGAGTGGGAGGATGACGATGATGCTTTGCTTATAGACAACTTCTAGCCCAACAGGGGCCCTACAGGTAAGTATCTCTAACCCTTTATCTCTCTTGTGATGTACTTCCCTCGTGATGTGTTATGTGTTGTTTAGGCCTCTTGGGATGACCCCCAATTCTCTTGTAAGGTCTGAGATACTAGGGGACTGCCTCTGTTGTGACCTTCTATTTGTATCATCATTCTTCTATATTGCCTCTCTCTATGATTTTATTGTTATGTGTTGTGTCTTACAGACATAGCGTTATGGTTGGTGACTTGGGGGCACCCTCCTACATGACTATCCTTAAGACACTTGTTTCTCCTCTCTGATTTATTATTCCCCTTCCTCTAGTGTTTCTACCTAGCAAGTAGATGATGAAAAATATTTATACTGATGTTGATTATCATGATGTTGTAGACACTAACATGTTTCTTATAGGGATGTGTTTGTAGGAACATTTGGTGATCGTGAAGTACATGTCACCTTTGTGGGGCATGGGTTTTGCAAGAGCTTGTGTTCCCTTGTTTGTTTTATTCCTACCTTAACATGCTTGATATCAATACCTAATATCAACCACCTTAAGGTGGGGGCATATAAGGTAAGCTGTCTATTGTAGATGTTAGCTATGTGCTTGTCCTCAGATGTAGTTTAAAGAATAGCACGATGAGTACTTCTTGCATCCTAAGTTTTTTTGCAATCAATCAATCATGTAAGCCCTCTACAGAGGTGGGATATCATGTATATCCTTTTTATCTTAAGCCCTTTGCAGAGGTGGGGATGGTGTATTTCTTAGAGTAGATTGCACATCCTGTTATTATCAAAAGTCCTCTGTGGAGGCAGGGAGAAGTTCTATGACTAACTCAACCCTTAGGCATGTTTTTGGTGATTGTTGTGGTGAAGACCAATTATCGATGTGTGCCTGTAATGTGCCTGAGATGGTGTTGGACCTAGAAATAGGTACACTCCATCTCTTGTCTACCGTGTTTTCTCTATGTCTTCAAAGTGTGTGTTTGGCATGCTTGATTTGTGTGGCATGTTTCTTACCCCATATGCAGTCTAAAGACTAGTGTGATGAATGCTTCCTACATTTTGGGAGGTTTTGCATGTGTGTTGCCCCATATATGTAGTCTACAAACCAGCACGATGAGTGCTTCCTGCATTATGGGAGGTTTGTTTACTTTCCAGTACTTGCATTTGTATTTCATATATACGAGAAAAAGAAAAGAAAATAAATCATGCTTGTCTTCCATGCATTAATGTGTCTTCTATGCATTTACTATCTTTTCCATGTTTTGCGTGACTGTAACTGTCTTCTCCATGTTTTATGTGCCCGTTTCTATCTTCTATGTGATTGGCATGTCTTCTCTATGCTTGGTGTGTTTACTGTGTTTGTGACCATACTTTAATGCATATATTAGCCTCGCATTTATACATACATTAAAGTGGGGGCTAAATGTAATGTCAAAAAATGTCCCCTTGGGGGCTTTTTCCTCATAAGGTTTAGCTCTCGGGTCTTTAGTGTGCATTTAGAACATCTTGCATCATAATTTGGCATCTCGATGGAATGAACCTTGGGTTTCATGGAAAATTAGACCTAGGAGGACCCCTTGAGCTTAACCCTACCCAAAATAAGGGGGGAGGACTTGGGCACCCGTGCCCTAGTCCTGCCCTATTTTGGGTCAGGCCTAAATTTTGAGTGGCAGTTTATGACCATTATTTGGTCCGTAGGTTGACATGGTAAGTTTGAATTTATGAAATCTTGGCAAGAATGCTTGTAGTTGCATATAAAAGCATGATTAGGTATTCATTTAGAAACTAGAGATTACAATTAGATGGCAATTGTGATGTTTGTGCACTCTCAAGGTGATTCAAGGCTTTCATTGTGTTCCAAGAGTAGATTTGTGTTGTTTATGTGTTTGTATTTGTAGATTTGAGCATCCATTTCCTCATGGAATGAAGAGCATCTTCCTCCCATGAGATTTTTACTACAAGGTGATATTATATTGTGTTTTCAATCATTGTTTTATTTGGATCTTGCCTCTCCCTCACAAGGGCATGCACTCTCTATCTGACAAAGGTGTTTGGAAGACTTAAGTGTCCTTTCGGGGCTTGACTGAGGCAAGCTCCTAAACACCACAACCCCCTCCCAAAGTTTTCATGGTTACAGGTTATAGGTTAAGGAGCTAGACAAAGTGAAGTTGCAGGAAGACATCTCGAAGTGTCAGAATTGTAGAATAGGAAGAAAATCTGCTCTCTGGACTAGGGTTCCCACTTAGTAGTCCTCCAACTTTCGTGACAGAAAAATCTCTGGAACAACAAGAAAGAGTTGCAGATTGAGTTTCCAAATCTTGATAGAAACTAGGGCCTTAGACTTGGGCGCCTGCTCTTGTGTCTCTGACTTTTCTGCCTCAGAACCTCAAAAACAGGTACTCTATGATTTGATATTTTACTTCCCTTTGCAAGAGCTTTTTCTAAAATTCATTTGTTTACTACCATTTTTATGAAATTAGGGTTTTAATGGTTAATTGAGCATAGGAGAAAGAAAATTGGCAATTAAACATCCTAATCTAAGTTTCACTACATCTCATAATGACCTAGGGTATTATAGTGCATGGCCACTTGACCCTAGATCCTTGAATGTTAAGGGTGAAAGGCAGATTCAAACATATAATAATTAAAACATTAACAATCCCAATTTCACACCTAAACATACCTTAGCGAAAACATTTATTGCATCAAATTATGCTTGAGGAATGAATTTAAGAGATTTTGATTTATTTCCAAAATTTAATATTTTTCCATTAAAAGGTAGAATTGCATTAATTTGGAAAATGGAATTCTTGATATGGCTTGTTTGGAATTTTTGGAATGAGATTTAGTTAAAAGGAAATTTGATGCAGGAGCATCTGGAAGCATTCAAAGAAATTGAAATAGTTAATAGTGAAGTTGTAGAGTATCAAGAGAGCAACCTTGGAGAATGCCACATTTTAATGCATTATCATATTAGGAGCTGTGGAACTGGACTTAGCATTTAGACATAATCATCTACAACATATCTAGAATTTAGATCATTTGGTTTTGATTCTGGAAAGATATCACTATCAGAAGGTTACCTATTTTTGCCTATTTTTAGAGAGCAGAGCCGACAGTGTTCAGTGAAGTCTAATCAGCTTGTGGAGAAAATATGTGATGTAAGGAGCCTAAAGGAACATTATTCAATGAATTATAGGACCTAGCCAACCTTCATGGAGATTCATGCAAAGTTTTATGTACCAGCAGAGTCATACCTTATGTTTAGGTCCGACCTATCCATGTCTACACATTTCATACTATCCGTTACAATTAGGTCAGCTTGTTAATGTTTAGAAAGCTTGTGGAGGATAAAAATAAGAGATAAAGGATTGTTTCTAGGTAGTGATCAATAGCACAAAGATATGAAGAAAGATCTTAAGTTGTTTTTATTCGAATGAGTAGCAGAACGAAGTAGAAAACAGAGTAGAAAGCAAAAGAAGTTGCAAAGCAAATAATTGAGAAGCAAACGAAGGAAATCATGGAAGAATATTGTTGTATGAATCTTTTGTAATCCCTGAGCTATGGCCTAGCATTTGTAAAGCCCTTGAGGCATGTGTAATTCTATTTGAAGTTATAATATATGACGAATGAGATTTGAAGGCTGGGTTTTTCCCTGTTAGGGTTTTCCCAGGATATATCTTGTGTTATGTCTTCATGAATATCTTTTATCTTTTTGTTGATTAGTTGTTAGTTTCTGTTGCATATCCATTATGATCATACTATTAGTTAATTAGGCTACAAGGTTAGATAGTCCTTCATTGGACCCTTCTACTTTGACTACATCAAGTGGTATTAGAGCTAGTTGTGAATCTACTGGGATGGTTGCAAATTTGTTGAGAAGATAGAAAGTGTTGAAGGAAGTGTGAAACCCTATAAGTAACAAGTGTCATTGCAAAAGAAAGATCAAGGTAGGAAGATTTGATTAAGCTTTCAAATTAAGTTGTTTATCTGATTTGTTTCAATGGGGAAAATTGGAAAGAGGGTGAAGAAAGAAAATGAAACCCTAATATGCGAAAATGATATTTTGGAAGAAGAATTGTGTGAAATCAAAATGTGTAATTCAGAATTGCAGGAAAGGATAAGAGAACTAGGAGAAGATAGATATGATGTTCTTGAAGAAGAACTGAAAAATGTAAAAAGGAGGAATGAAGATTTAGTGGCAGATATTGAAAAGAGATTTGAAGAATTGGAAAAAGGTTTCAAGTTATTTTTAAAGATAGAAAAGAGGAATAGAGATCTGGAAGAAAATTTGGAAGAGTTGAACAAGGAAAATAGTTTACAAAAGAATGAAATATCAGGGTTGAAAGAACAGGTTAATCAGTTAGAGAAGTCACTAGTAGAATGCATAAAAGAGAATGAAAGTCTGAAATCTAAACCTGAACTTTGTGATGTTTCTTGTGATACTAATGATTTGCATGATGATAGAAAAGTTTCTTTAGACAGTGAGATTGAAGATGACAATGTAACTGAACCTACAGTAGTTGGTGATGGTATTGGTTTCAAAATCATGCAAAGAATGGGGTATGAAGGAAAAGGATTGGGAAAACATCAGCAAGGAATTATAGAACCTATTGAACTGGTAATAAGATCAAGAAGTGAAGGCCTTGGATAAGAAAGGGGTAAGGATGTTATTGTAAATTCAAACAAGTCAAATCAAGGAAGAAGAGATATGTATTGTTCTCATTGTAATAGATAGGGACATGAAAGGGAATTGTGTTGGGATCTACCACCTTGTAAGTTTTGTGGATTAAGGAATCATTCTGAGAAAATGTGTTGGAATAAAATAAGAAGAAGAAAGCCTATGATAGATTGTATGCAGATGGATTATGAATGGATTGATGGAGCAAAATAGAAACATGTTACTTGTATGTTCAGTAGGTTGTATAGATGGAAGTGTTCACATGTTGGAGAGAAAAGAGGACATGGATCAGGTTGTAGAGAGTTGTATAGATGGAAGTGTTCACATGTTGGAGAGAAAAGAGGACATGGATCAGGTTGCAGAGAGAGAAATGTTGGCAAGAGACACTATATGGATTCATGGTTGTTGTCATTGATGGAAACAAAGGTCATCCCACATATCCGCAAGTTATAATGTGTCTCTACCAGAAGTCAGAATAAAGATTGTTGTGGTCCGGTGAACAAGAACAGAGCATGTGGCAAGGTCCGACAGATTGATCCGGATCTCTCAGAGGAAGTGTCTTGGTGCAGTGCGGATTTGGGGAAGTCAAGAGGACTACCTTGAGTGGTATATTCCAAGGATTTAGCCTCCGGTGATGGACAAGGAAAAAGATATGAACAGTTGAGTACCGGATTCCTGAGAGACAGTGAAAACAGAGGAAGAACTGATTGACAGAGTATCAGACTACTTTCCGGATGTGTTACTATTGATGATAGAGGTTGTGAAGGCATGAATCATGTTTGGCCGACATGATTAATGATATCTAGAAGTATATGCTTGATCCGCATTGCTTGGTGAGGAAGGATTCAGCCGACAGAACAAGAGTTTGTAAGAAACTAGACTGTTCCGGATGCCGACTAAAAAGGTGATGAAATTACTTGTGCGGATATATATAGAGGATGGATTTAGTTGTGAAGTGTGTGATGGTGTGATGATATATGCGAATAAGTCCAGAACAGAGCAGAAGCAGCAAAAAGGATCCGGTATGTGAAAGATAGCAGAATAAAGAACAGAGGAAAGATGAAGTGCAGCAGATCAGTGTACTGAGCCTAACCGGAACTGAGCTCCAGCATATGCAGATGCTTCCAATCAGTTCAAGACTGTGATTCTTATCACTTTGTAGACAGTGTGTCTTCTTGTAGGCAGTGGGCCTCTTGTGAGCAGTGTGCTCGGGCAGTGAGCCCTAATTGGCAAGTGCCATTTTTGTAATCTCCTATTCTTCTAACAGAGAATAATTTTGGGTTAATCACCCTGTGGTTTTCTCCCTTAATAGGGTTTCCACGTCAAAAATACTGTGTTATGTGTTTCTTATTTCATGGTAATGTTTTTGTGTTTGATTCAATGCTGCATCAATTAATAAGAAAGTTCAATAAGGGAAATAATTAGGTTAACTGATTCACCCCCCCCTCTCAGTTATCAACAATTGGTATCAGAGCTAAGTTCCTCCTAATAGAGCCTGACAGCTTGAGGAAGATCTGGGAATTCAAATGGATGCATATGGTTTAAGGGAGCAACTCAAGACTGCTCTTGAGGATCTTGAACAGTCAAATTCTGAAGTCAATGAATTAAAGGAAAGACTCAAACAGGCTGATGAATTCATGAGAGAATTAAAAGACAAATTAAGTCTCTCTATGAAAAAGAGAAAGGAGCTGCTCCAACAGTTGGCAAGACAAAGTGAAGAAAGCAATACAAATGAAGAATTGACTGAGCAAACCAAGTTATGTGAAAAGTTATCAAAAGAAGTCATTATGTTAAGACATGAAATGGAATCAGGAACTATAAAGTTTACTCAAGAGATTGAAGAAAAAAGAAAGGCTGAAGACAATCTAAGACAATCTCTTAAAGAAAAATCAGAAGAATGCCACCAGATGGACAGGATTATCAGACATCTTGAATCTGATCTTGAAGATGCCAAAGATAATGAAGAAAAACTTGAGGATCAAATTGCCTCTCTCAAAAGAGACCTTCAAACATCAAATGAATATAAAGAGAAATTCAAGATAAGTTCTGCTCAACTTGAAGTTCTTCTTGGAAGTCAAAAGAGGACAGATGACAAGTATGTTTTGGGATATGAGAAAGGAGAAAGCTCCGGATCCGGTCAGAAGAATCTTGGATCAGAAAATCCAAGGAGCAGGCCTAGAAGACCTCCGGTAAGACAGCCAAATGCTCAAAGATATCCATCCTTCAATGGATACTGCCACAGCTACAACCACTTTGGTCACAAAGCTAATCAGTGCAGAATGAGAATGAATCAGATTAATTCATCCTTCTCCGGACAGTGCTTCAACTGCAAAAGGTATGGTCACAAATCCCATGAATGCAGAATTATGCAAGTAAACAAATCATTTAAAGGTAGATGCTTCACATGCAATAGAGTAGGTCATATGGCTAATCAATGCAGATCAAGAGGATATCAGTCAAATATGCAAAGAAATGTTATTTGCCAAATCTGCAATAGGTCCGGTCATAATGCTAAAGTCTACAGAAACAAGTATCAGGACAAAAGAGGTCCGGTGTATAATCAGAATCAAGACAAGGGTAAACAAAAGATGAATGCGGATGAAGTTAGGAATCAGATGAGCAAGATTTGGGTGAAGAAAAGTTCAGAGAATGTAGAGGTTGGATCCGCACCAAACTCTGGTGCTGATATTTCTTCCGAAAATTAAAAAGTGAGCTCAGGCTCAGGGGGAGACTCAAAGAAAATCCTGTTCCCCCAGCCAAACAAGTGGTGCCGAATGTGGCACAAGATGCGGATTAAAGGGTTTGCAGATATGAGTCTTGAGATGCTTCAGTCAAGTTTTCAGAGGTCCGCATGGAGTCATGAAGAAGCTGTGATCGATCAAATAAGACATGTTCAGGGAGATGCTCCGGTATGACAAAGGATTACAAAAAGGTCCGGAGAGATCCGGAAGTGCACTATCTTGTTCTGCGGATTGGACAGAGTGTTTGGGATGTTCTTGTATTATGTTACCTTGATTTATTCATGATTGAAAGATCCGGATGATATTCACAGATCAGGACTAATCCGGGATACTCCAAGCTATCCTAACAAGGCAAACCGGAATAATGTAGGTGAAGCATTTATTGCAGACATATATTAGGGTTCGCGGAGCAATATAAGGGATTTCTCAAAAGTCATTTGCTCATTCTGCACTCAAGAAGAAGCGAATAGTGGAGCTCTGCAACAAGATTCATCAAGCACACCAAGGATCTCCTGCCGAAGTCATTGCATAAAGAAATCAATCCAATCACTCCGTGCAAATCGAAGGCGCATAAGGTATTCTCCGTTTTTCATTACCTCACTGCAAATCTTTGAAGAATGGCTACTCCAAATATAGTTAAGATCTCTGATAGACCTTGCCCCTCATTCAAGAAACATCCTTACAAATCATTGGAGGTAGATCCACTAGGAGCCTTCTCTAGTGTTCCTCATGGTGTATTGCATACGGAAGATATTAGGGTTTACATCCATGCGAATCTTGAAGACTTTGGAGAATCAAAACTGATGGATATCTATCACAAACAATTGATAGATGACTCCTTTGAGATCAAACCTCAGTATAAAGCCATCCAGGACAAACACTTTGCACAGTGCATTCATTTCCCCTGTTTTGAAGAAGATGAATGGGTCCGGTATGTACTAAGTAGAGTACATGACAACTTCCTATGGTTGAACAAGCCCTTCAAGATCACCAAGGACGCAATTAGGGCTGTAACCGGTCTGCACTCATCCGGTGGATTACCTGTTCTCAAATCTGTCAAAAATCAGACAGTCAGTGATGCAACCGGATCCAAGTTTGACAAGAGAGCTATGACAGTTGATGATATCATTGAACCGGATGTCAAATTTGCAGCTATAATAATTGGTTACAAAATCTATCACTCCAGTAGGGAAAATTCAGTACTGGGAACTGCAATCTACACATCCTATCAGATGTTAAAGGAGAATGCAGACTATGACTTGTGCGAGCTTCTAGTAAACCAACTCTTTGAAAATCTGCAGAAGATTAAGAAGGACAAGAAAAACTCCTTCAAATATGGCAATCTGATCCTTTGTCTCTTCTTTTACTACATGAATGAGCTTCCCGGATCCAGTGGATGGATATGGCAGAATGACAGACCGGTTGCCATTCAAATCAGAGACTATTTGCATGGACTTGGGGATGCAAAAGCAAGAAATACAGCTCTATGGGGTTACTTCAAGAACTTCCAAAGCATGATGCATGCAAGGGAAAGAATAGCCCAATCCCTTGTTGAAAAATACAAAGACACAGTATGCTTCATGGTAGAAACAGATCAGTGTCTGATGGAGGCAGTGGAGCCAAGGACTGTCTGGATCATGCCTATGGGGTATGAAGTGGATGAACAGATAGTAGAGCTGCATGTTCAACACATGCTAAGCCAGCCCAAAGATCCTAAGGCAGAAAGGTTTGGAACCTTTGAGGAACTGAGTGTAAAGTTACATGTAGAACTCAGGGAACCGGAGATAAAGAGGAAGGTAAGAAAAGAAGTTGAGCATATTGCTCAAGGCCTAGGCATCTCAAAAGAGGCACTTGATGCCAGCCGGGAAAAGAGGAGGAAGGCTGAGGAAGAAGAGAAAAGTAAAGAAAGTGTTCCAGTTGAAACTCCCACCCGGACCAGATCATCAAAAAGATCTGCACCTCCCTCAACCAAAAGTTCAAAACTGAAAGTCCAGGCATCCGGTAAAAGATCCAAGACAAAAGCCACAAGGGCTTATAAAAGCCAAAAGGATGAAGAGGAAACAGAGTCAGATGAGGGAGTAAAAGAAATAAAGAAGCAGAAGAAGAAAGGATCCGGTAAACCCTCCTCAGGACAAGACAAGGATGAAATGGCAGAGGTATCTGTTGAAAAGCCCACTCTGTCTCTAGAGAGCGTAATCAAGTCGGTCACGGTGGATGGAAACCTTCAACCAATGACTGAATCTTATGATGACTTCAGTGAGGCCGACCAAAAGACTCTGCAGGAAGCCACAGTCAAATATCTTAACATATATAATAAGGCTTTCATTGAGATCATATCTCTTATTCCTAAAAGCCTAGAAAAGGAGTTGGAAGTAAGAAAGAACAATGCTCATGCAAAAGATCTTGAGATCCGGGAGCAGATAGCTATTCAGCTATATCCTCAAATTGATCCCAAGACAATGAACATAATCTTCAAGGACTGCAAAGATGAGTTCAGAAGTAAAGCCAGGATGAATCAACTCATGCTTGGTGAGACTGACAAAGTGGCCCAAGAGACAGAAGAGATCCTCCGGAAGGCCTTCAAAAGGTTCAATCTTCCTGTTGTAGAGGACTTAGGTGCAGAAACAGCTGCGGATTTGGAATCATCTGTTCCGGAAGAAGTGGGCCCTGAACATACAAGCATCTCTCCTCTGGTTTCCCCTACAGTCTCCGGATCCAAAGAAGAAGAGCAATTACAGGAGAAGGAAGCAGTGGTGAAAGACAAAGAGGTTGACAGTTCCAAGACTGCAGAAGAAAAGAAACATCTGTCTCTGGCAAGAGACACTGCACAAACTGTTCAACAATTTTTGAGCAAAGAAACTTTAGAGATTGATGAACCGGAGCTTCTAAAAGGCCCATTCGACTTTAACTCTCTCTCTCCGGTACAAACAATGAAGATAGCTTCATTTGCAAATGCCAAGGCAAATGAAAAACTCCTGAAGTCTCATATGGAAGACTGTGAGTTGATAGAGGCTGCTTCCGGAGTACTTGTAAAGATTATGCCATCAATCCAGATAGATCTGACAGCCTCCTCTTCCGGTAATCTAAAAACCTTAGTCAGTAGTGTTGATACACATTTTGATTCTCTAGAAAAATCAGCTGAAGAAAAGGTCCGGAAGGAATTTTTGGATAAAAGATTTTCAGAGGTATTAGAATTAATCTCTAAAGATAGGAAGATTGTGAGCATTGGAATAAAGAGCTTAGAGAATGCTCTTAAGGATGGCGGTGACATCTACAAATTTTGTATATCCTGGCCAAAGGCAACAGCAGCAATTGATAAGAAAATAAAAGAGGAACAGGACAAGCTACAAAGCTTATCTCAAAGTTTTGATCCTCTCTCTTCCTCTATAATAAATCAAGAATGTCAGACTATTGCAGTCTTGAATGAAATAAAGAATCTTGAGAAGGAAAGGAAGAACATCACTAACCGGATGGGAGAACTTAGAAGGATTATAATCCCTAAGTTGGAAACTATGCATGAGGCCATCAGTGATGCTCAGACCACCGCCTAAACAAAAGATCCGACAGATCTCAAGCGGGCAGAAGCTTTTGCATTTTTGCTGAGTGGTCACATTTCAATTTTGGATAGAATGAAGCAAAGTTGGGCTACAGAAATGATCCAATTGCAGACATCCTTTGCAGACATTCTTCAGTATATGTGAGTATGTAAATATGCGGCTATGTATAGAAATTTTTTTTGAAAATTTTGATATGTGGACCCTAACCTTTGCCATTGATGTCAAAGGGGGAGTGAGGAGCAGTGAAAAATGAGGAATCCAATTAAGGGGGAGTTCCAGAAATTGTATATAAAGACAGAGCATCAGCAAAGGGGGAGCATAGTGTAAACACTTAGTCATTTTTCACTAAGTGTTGCCATCAATGCCAAAGGGGGAGATTGTTGGCAAGAGACACTATATGGATTCATGGTTGTTGTCATTGATGGCAACAAAGGTCATCCCACATATCCGCAAGTTATAATGTGTCTCTACCGGAAGTCAGAATAAAGATTGTTGTGGTCCGGTGAACAAGAACAGAGCATGTGGCAAGGTCCGACAGATTGATCCGGATCTCTCAGAGGAAGTGTCTTGGTGCAGTGCGGATTTGGGGAAGTCAAGAGGACTACCTTGAGTGGTATATTCCAAGGATTTAGCCTCCGGTGATGGACAAGGAAAAAGATATGAACAGTTGAGTACCGGATTCCTGAGAGACAGTGAAAACAGAGGAAGAACTGACTGACAGAGTATCAGACTACTTTCTGGATGTGTTACTATTGATGATAGAGGTTGTGAAGGCATGAATCATGTTTGGCCGACATGATTAATGATATCTAGAAGTATATGCTTGATCCGCATTGCTTGGTGAGGAAGGATTCAGCCGACAGAACAAGAGTTTGTAAGAAACTAGACTGTTCCGGATGCCGACTAAAAAGGTGATGAAATTACTTGTGCGGATATATATAGAGGATGGATTTAGTTGTGAAGTGTGTGATGGTGTGATGATATATGCGAATAAGTCCAGAATAGAGAAGAAGCAGCAAAAAGGATCCGGTATGTGAAAGATAGCAGAATAAAGAACAGAGGAAAGATGAAGTGCAGCAGATCAGTGTACTGAGCCTAACCAGAACTGAGCTCCAGCATATGCAGATGCTTCCAATCAGTTCAAGACTGTGATTCTTATCACTTTGTAGACAGTGTGTCTTCTTGTAGGCAGTGGGCCTCTTGTGAGCAGTGTGCTCGGGCAGTGAGCCCTAATTGGCAAGTGCCATTTTTGTAATCTCCTATTCTTCTAACAGAGAATAATTTTGGGTTAATCACCCCGTGGTTTTCTCCCTTAACAGGGTTTCCACGTCAAAAATACTGTGTTATGTGTTTCTTATTTCATGGTAATGTTTTTGTGTTTGATTCAATGCTGCATCAATTAATAAGAAAGTTCAATAAGGGAAATAATTAGGATAACTGATTCACCCCCCCCCCCCCCCTCTCAGTTATCAACAAGAAGACCTTATGCAAAGCAAGACAAGGACAGTAATTCAAACTACAAAGGGAGAGATGACAGGAGTCATAATTCTTATCACAGTAAAGGATACAAAAGAAATGAAAGAGCATTTGATAGAAGACCATTCAGAAGAGGAAATTGTTTTCAAGTTTGGAGGAGAAAAGAATCAAGCAGTGAATGTCATCAAGACTTGTTACTAGAAAAGATAATGAAGGAGAAGCAGTACATAATTTAGAGATAGTTTGTGCAAAGGAAGAAGAGTCTGTTAATACAGAGGTAGTTTATGCAGAAGAAGAAGAGCCTGTTGATACAGAGATAGTTTATGTAGAGGAAGAGGAACCTTTTGAGACATTAGATTTGATAGAGAAACCAGAAGAAGGAGAAGTATTGATCTTAAGAAGAATTGTGATATAGACCAATCATCTGAGAGAATAGTGCAGTGAAAATTTGTGTGAACAAGTGTGAAGCATAGTAGAGAAAGGAAATTCATATTGCAGAGAAAAGAGAAATGCCAAGTAATTCTACTAGAAGAGACTGTTTAGGTACCAAATTAAAGGGAATGTGAATAAGGAAATAGAGAATAGTATAGGAGCAGTGTATGTAGAGAGGAAACTGTGAGATCCTGATGAGTGCAGAGGAAATTGTATCTGAAATTAGAGATTAGAAAGTATTGCAACAGAAATTCAGAAAGTGTATTGATTGTATCAAAGGAAGTAACGTGATTGTTTCAGAGGATGTAAATATGTACTAATTGACTCTTAAGTGATTGAATTAGACATTGATCTTGCAACTTACGGAGAAGACTTGCTCTAACCGTTGATCATTGAGGCAGTGCAAGGCTTGCAAGTAGACCGCTGAACCTAGAACACCATGACATGAAGAATTTGAGGTAGCTTGCGGAGAGACTTGATCAGACCGTCAATCATTGAGGCAGTGCAAGGCTTGCAAGTAGACTTCTAAACTCAAAAGAACCTGAGGCAATTTTGTAGGGTGGATTTGAATAGACCGCCAACCTTGAGATAGTTGCAAGTACCTGAAAATAGACCGCCGAACCTATCCTAAGGGTTCACATTGAATTTGAAATAATATAGACAAAAGTGAAGAGGCTCACTTTTCAATTAACCCTAAGAGTCTGATGTAGGAGCATTTGGAAGCATTCAAATAATTTGAAATAGTTAATAGTGAAGTTGCTGAGTATTGAGAAAGTGACCTTGGAGAATATCGCATTATCATATCAGGAGCTGCAGAGCTGGACTTAGCATTTAGACATAGTCATCTACAACATATCTAGAATTCAAATCATTTGGGTTTGATTTTGGAAAGAAATCGTTATCATAAGGTTACCTATTTTTGGCCTATTTTCAAAGAGTAGAGCCGACAATGTTCAGTGAAGTATAATCGGCTTGTGGAGCAATCGTGTAACTTGTGGAGCCTAAAGGAACATTATTCAATGAAGTATAGGATTTGGCCGACCTTCATGGAGATCCACATGAATTTTTATGTACTAGCATATCAATACCTTATGTTTAGGTCTGACCTATCCATGTCTACACATACTAGCTATTACAATTAGGCTGACTTGTTAATGTTTAGAAAGCTTGTAGAGGATATAAATAAGAGATAAAGGATTGTTTCTAGGTAATGATCGATAGCACAAATATATGAAGAAAGGTCTTAAGTTGTTTTGATCTGAATGAGCAGTAGAATAGGATAGAAAGTAGAGTAGCATGCAAAAGAAGTTGCGGAGCAAAGAATTGAGAAGTAGATGAAGGAAATCATGAAAGAATATTGTTGTATGAATCTTTTGTAATCCCTGAGTTGTGGCCTAGCATCTGTAAAGCCCTTGAGGCATGTGTAGTTCTATTTGAAGTTATAATATATGAGGAATGAGCTTTGAAGGTTGGGTTTTTCCCTGTTAGGGTTTTCCCAGGATATATCTTGTGTTATGTGTTCATGAATATCTTTTTATCTTTTTGTTGATTAGCTATTAGCTTCCGTTGCATATCCATTATGATCATGGTGTTAGTTAATTAGGCTGCAAGGCTGGACAGTCCTTCATTGCACCCTCCTACCTTGACTGCATCAAAATTACATATTTGGAATAGTTGAACTTGGTTGATTAACTATTTTCTTGTTAATTTAAGTGATATGTTTGAGTGTATTTAGTGAAATTGGAAAAAGAAATGAAATTAGGGCTTTTGTATAAAAGGGAAAAAGAGACTTATTTTTCATAATTTTCATTTGATTTTTCTCTTCTCTCTCAAACTCTCTTCTTGAATAAATGGAAGGAATTTCTCCATGGATGGAAAAGAAGGATTTCTTGCTTGCTTGAATGGAGTTTTGTCTAGTTGTTGCTTAAAGAAAGATTGCTTTCTAAACCCACTTGGATTCGTGGATTTCAATGCATGGTTGAAAGGTATTCTCCTTGTTTAATTAATTTATGCTTGCTCTTCCATTGCCATGACACTTCAAGTGGCCTTCTCATGGCTTAATTGATAGGAATGAGAGGTTAGAATGAGTTTATAGCTGTTTTTTATTTATTTCCATATGTTTTATATTTTGGAAACGTGGAAAAACAAACAAAAATTTGCTAAAATTTTCTTAGAATCACCCAACTCAATTTATTTGATATTTGGGATATTGTTTCCATTTCCTATAAAGGGTTGTTCTTCATTTTTCAATAAACCTTGCAAATTGAAAGATAAAAAATATTCCAAGGTGCCATAGAGAGCTTTAATGGTGGATTTAGGGCCCTATGGTAATTTTGTGCATTGTGAAAATATGAATTTTGTATTTTAGACCTTATATGATTGATTTGAATTGTCAGATGAGTTGTCTCCTTAATGTATGCATGTTTTGCATCTTTTAAACCTATATTGTGGTTTTTGTGAGTTTTGTCACCTTGATTTTTGTGCCATGCCCAATTGGTCAAATTAGTGTATTAGATGTTTAGGAAGAGGAATAGAGGTAGGAGAGGAGTGGCTTTCACTGTGCATCATGATCTAGAAGTGGTCGTAGGAACTAGCGAGTGGGAGTTTAAACAAGATTAATAGTAACCACATTGGGTAAAATAAAATTGAATAATAAGATCATCTAGACCAAACATCATTTCATGGTGAGACAATACCCAGTTATGGGTTTGGGTGTAATGAGCATTTCGTGGTTCAATACAATACCCAGTTATGATATAAGGAGGTAGTACCCTCCTGTATACTACGAGGTGGGAAAATACCCTCGTAATGACACTCCTAGTCCTAGATTGATATATCTCTCTTCCTTCCTTACAATCAGAGTTATATTTGGCATGTGTTGTGACACTAGTATTTGCATGTGCATTGTGATGCCCGATTCATGCTTGAATGTGTATTTGATGGTCTATGAATTATGCCTTGTTTGGCATGCATTGAAAGTGTGATTATTTCCCTTATGCTTGAATGTAGTGATGTCATCCTATTATGCTTATTGGAAAGTGTGTCATATGTTACAGTATGTATTTGTATGGTAGTTGTACCATGTGTTATTTATATGTATGCGTTGTGTGTATGCATTGTATTAGCAGATGTGCCATGTGTGTTGTGTGCATTGATTGGCGTGTATACCATATGTTCCTATATATACCATGGGTTGTGCGATATGATCCTAGTAGGTTTTCCATGATCACCTTCTCCATATCTTGGGGGTTGCCTAGAGTTGCATAGACAGCTATTGCGCTCGACGATGGCAATATGGTTGCAAGGTGAGCAATATTTCCCCATTGGTCCTTCATGATGATCTTTAGGTGTTGGATGTTTTCCTTATCTTCTTGTAGGTTGAATATTTTGTGTTTCATGTCTTGTTCCACCTTGGAGAGTGTTGGATTTTGGGTGGTTTATGCACTTGTAATATTTCATAATTCAATATTTCAAACTTTGTAAAGTAGGTCTTTTGAGACCTTTGTAATATGATGTGAATGATTCTATGAGAGGATTTATGATGTTGTCTATGATTCATCTATGTTTAGGATGAAGTCCTTCAAATATTGTAATTATTGGGTGTAATCTTGTATTTTTCCACTCCTCAATTTGTGAGGACGTTGGCTTGTTTTGATAGATTTTCACATGTGTTATTGATGTTAGCATGTTTAGACTCATTTATTTGATGTCATATTTGATGTTATGGTTATGTTAGTGTTGGATCATATTCTTCCCACATAGGTGGTGAGGATCCTATTGTCACTTTTGGCATGTGTCGATGTTGGTGTCGAACATGCGTAGCCTTTTGTAATGCTTTTGTCCTTTTTGAAATGTGGACTTTTTTGGTTCAACACCTTATTGGTTTTGGTTAAAATGAACCCTATTTGATGGTAAATAATGTTTTGAATCATCGTAGAAGTTTTCAATCAATTCTTGGTTGAATTGCTTAATTCTGGGCCTTTTTACTAAATTGTACATTTTTGGATCTGGGTTCTGGAGCATTTTAGCATTGGGCGCTAGTGTCCTAGGACTACAGTGTAGGGCATAGAGTCCTAGGTAGTGGGCTCCTCCTTGGGGCTTCGTACTCTACTAGGATTTCCTATTGTGCCTGTTCAACCCTTTTGTGAAGTTTGTTGTTTAAAGATGCTCTTTTGGCCACTTGAGTGTATCCATGGTGCTCGTTCCTTGATGTGATGTGTGCCCTTGTACTATTCCCTCATTGTTTTGGGAAACATACCTTTGCACAAGATTGACTAGAAACCACTCATAGTGGTTGAAGGTTTGTGCCTCCTAATTGATCCATCTCGTGGGCAAGTGCTACCCTATTATGTTTGGGATGTCTTGTGTAGTCATGGAATGGATTGAGATGATTGTTACCCTCATCCTACTCTATGTGTTCATGAGTGAGTGAGGTCATGGATGTGTATCTAACCCTTATCATGGAGTGAGCTCCACCTCTCGCTTGGTTATAGTGGTGAGTTGTCACACGATGGGTGAAGTCTTCCACTTGTGCCACCTTGTGTAGCAGAATGGTGATGTTATCTTTGGTGTTTTTTCCCTTGTTATGAAACCTTGTGTGCGCGTAAGTGCAATGCAACATGTAAATGTCACACTTGCAAACACAAAAAATTTGTTGGTTTAGTGTTTGTTTGGTTAATGCTTTGGGTGAAAACTTAGGGCATTATGCTTGGTATTAAAGCTCATGTTGTAGCATTGGGAGCTCTGGGGTGTGTGTTTTGCTCAGCTTGTTCAAGCATGTGTGGGTTCCTTGTGTGTTTGCGTGCTATGAGTAGCATGTGTTTTCTTTCGATATGTGTTTCTTGCACATTTGTGGTGAAGGAATACATTATTGTGGGGTTGATAGACCCGTGTGCTTGTTGAGAAGTTGCTTTGTGTGTTTCACCTTCTTGATGTTCTGTATGCTTGGAATGGACCCTTGTTGTGTGTGAGAGTGCTTGAGTGACCTTTATAGGGTCATGTTAGTGCTTTGTGACCATTTTGATGGTGGAGTTATGGAAACCTTTTGTGTGAAAGGAAATACCATGTTCTTGAGTGTGATTGAACTTGGTGTACTCTTTTATGAGTTATGCATTTGTATGTGAAAGAGATCATGTTTTGATCATATGTATGGTATGTCAAGAAGATTGTTGTGGTAGTGCTAATGTAAATGTACCTTGCATTGTGCACCATGATGTGTGCATGTAGGCTCCAAGAGTATGGTGATTTGAAATGCATCTGATTGGTTTAGTGATGTGTGCCATATGTCCCTTATTGGTTTATTAATTTCCTCTGTATGGTGATTTGAAATGCTTGCATGAAATGCATCTTGCATTGTCTACTTGACAGCTTGTTTTTGTGTGTGAATTATTTATGTGGGTGTAAGAAAAAAATATTGCATTACTAGAATATATCATTTAGGTAATGACTTATGTCTCCAAATTGCATTCTTCCCTAGGATTCATGTGGTAACTTGGGTGCGTTTATTGCATTGCATTGTTTGTAAAGTTAAAGAGAATAAGGGTTTGTGAAAGGGTCATTTGCATAGTCCTTGTGATGTTTGAGGTGTTTGAATCATGAGTGAAGTACCAAGACCTACATCTTATGAATCTGAGATGTGTTCCTCCTATTGTAATGTGTGCATATAGTATGCTTGTCATCATGTTGTGGAGAAATTTAGCATCATGTGAATGGAATGTTGGGTAAGAGATTGATCCCCAACCTGATTCTCCCTCATGTTTTGATTTGTGTTCCTTGTGAATATTGCATTAATGTATTATCCATATGATTAGTGAATCCTTGTATGGTGAGAAATATTAACCGCTCTTGTTGTGAGAGTGACATGTGTAGATATCATGGGTTGTGAACCTAATTCTATCCTAGCTTAATATTGGTTGCTAAATGTTTGCTAGTGTGCGACTATGGGTATCTTTGCATGGTAATTGTGATTCCCTTGAATGGAATGCAACTTTGGTTGCCTAGCATCTTGAATGATGTTTGTATGGTTAAGTAGAAATGATCTCATGTTTTTGACGTGATTGTAGTCTTAGAAGACTTTATTGTTTGACATGATTGAGTGTGTTCTCTTACTTGCCTTGGATTTTGGAATCCAAGTGTAGTGTAGCATTGTACTCCCTCTCTTGTGGCTAGAATTAGTCATGCAGTTCATGAATGTGGACCTTTTGAATTTTGATACTTTATTTATTTAACTTTGGTGAATTCACCAAATGTTGTAAGGGCCAACATTGAATTTTTATTCTTGTTTATGAATAAGTATAGCCATCGAATTTTGATATTTAATTATTCTATGACCTTTATGGTCATGTTTGATTTACTGTTAAAATTGAGCTCATTTTATGCCCTATTGTTGGAATTGACTTTTCTTCCACTTTGGTATTTGATTTATTTATTATTGGTGGCTATACTTGAATGTTTTAAACTGTTGGTAATGTATCATGTTTTGTTCTCTATCATGTCCATAATGGGCCTCTAATGGATTGTATAAGGGAGTCGAATGTGGAGAATGTACTAGTTCTTGGTGTTCATGTACTAGAACTATGGTGGATTAAATTCCTTGATTCATTGATTGGATGCAAGTGATTATTGTGTGAAGTGTTGAGAAAAATTTGAAATGGTTGTGTGTTTCTATGGATCACTTAATGTGAGTTGTCTTGTTGATTGGTGTGTTTTTCATACCTGGATATCGGTGAATGATGTGAATTGAATTTTTTATGAGATTAAATGTTTTCCTTGACCATGTCTTTGTGAATGAGATATGTAAAGAACTTGTTTTGGATTGAATCTTGCTTTTAGTAGACTACATATGATTGATTGTTGACTTAGTCCACCAACTATGGTTGTTCTTGCTTATCTCATTCCTGTTAGTCTTGGACATAATACCATGACCCCTAGTGTTTCAACATTAGTGGAGTGTATGATGTTGTGTCTATATGCAAATTCCATGTTCGTAAATAACATGAGAGTGTTGTTGTGTTGTTTTGATGTGAGTTCCATAACTACACTCATGTTCAACATGGTGTAGGGTATGATGGAATCTTAGTTGGTGCATAATCATGTATTATTTATATATTTATGATACTATAGTTGCGTTCTTGCTCTTGTTGAATTGCCAACTTTGTGAATTTAGTTGCTTTAGGAGTTTCTCCTTAGTGTTTGGAGGTTTCCTAGCTTGATGCTAGAAGGGATGCAATTCTTGAGTGAAGAAGTTGTTGTCCTTTGTATTCCATTTTATGGTTACTTGGTGTTTAGGCCATGAGGAAGTCTTGTGTTGATCAAAAGATCATGAATTCATGATTGTGTTGGGTTGTTTGAACTTTTTGGTCTAGCTTAGTTGAGCATTAAAGTGGTGTTGAGAGTGTTGGAAATAGTCCAGACAACTAAGAGGGGGGGTGAATCAGTTGTCCCTAAACTTTAACCTTTTATGAACTTTTTAAGTCTTCTTTATAACTAGATTAATGATGACAACAATTAAGCATAAATCAACACATGAGAAGAAATAATATGAACACACAACACCAGAATTTTGACTTGGAAAACCTGGTTAAGGGAAAAACCACGGTGGGGGTTAACCCACAAAAATATGTACCTTGTTAAAAGTACTTAAGAAAATAGAAGGCACATGCCTTCGGGCACACTGCCTAAAGCTCACTGGTCAAGAAGAGGCTCACTATGTATAAGAAATTATTATTTACACAGAGATAATGAAATGAGAAATAGCATTTACATTCATGTCTGAATCAGGCCCTTTGAAGGCTCAAAAAATTCTGCTCCTATCTTCAAATTCTTCTTCACTGACTCTTCACTCTATACTTCCTTCGCTCCTCTTCTATTCTGCTCTTCTTCTTGATCCTTTCTTTAGATTTAACTCATTTGTTCAAGGATACTTTTCAACAACTCTTCAATAAGTATTTATATGCTTCATCAGCCTTGGAATGATCAACAAGGTTGGCTAAACTTGATACAGATCATTACACTATCGGCCAAACATAACTAAGACTTGAATCTTTCTCTACAACCATGCCATGCTTCATAAAATGTTCTTAGATCATCTGCAACATGTCAGGAACATCCGGTTGACCAAGACTAGGAAGAACATCAACCTCAAAGAAGAAATCTTCAATCAACAAGCTCAAACTTCAATGCATACCTCCAACATAGTAGCCACATGATCAAGAGACCTTCAAAAGCACATTGAATTCAATAGAAAAATCCACACTCCTCCAACTCATCAGAATCACTCGCATATTTATCTGGAACCTCAAGAACACTATTTGTCATGACTGCCAAACTAGAAAGATAGCTTGTGGACCTCCAAACCATAAACCATTGGAGTTGATGACACACAGTGACTTCCCAAACATGCCTTCAGATTTGTAGACCATAATATTTCACTGCGGAGCAATCTAGACCAACTTACTGTCAGACTGTCTCTTCTGAATACGTTAAAATTTGGTTCTACTAAGATGGCCATAACTTCTTCAAATCTTCATGTGGACTTCTCAAAAATTAACTGGAGCAACCTCTAACAATCCTCTACATAGCTATATGGTCTGCATGCATTGATTGTCATTAATTTTCTCAATATCCTCAACAGTTTGGTTTTTTATACAGATAAAAAAATAGGATACAGTTGACACCAATGGCAACAAGGATATGTTGACATCAATGACAACACCACTTAGGCACATAGTTGCAACAATCTCCCGCTTTGTCATTGATGGCAACATATGATGTGAAAAACTAAGTTTAATCATCAAGACAAGAACTTCTCCCCCTTTCTCTTCTCACTTCTGCAACTATTTTCTTTACTAGTCCCCCTTACATCAGCAACTAGTTTTTCACATGACTTCTCTCCCCCTTTGACATCAATGGAAAAGGGCTCATATTTTCTATCTATTCTCCCTTTTTGCTTTAGACTGATTCCAAAATTTGCATACTGACTACTCCCCCTTTGAGTAGTACCTCCTTAACATCAATCCATATCACAAGATATGAATGTGAATTCCACCGGACTGATGCACCTTAGTGCATCTTAGTTTTGATCAGGAGGGGTAATAAGCCCTAACTTTTCTTTGAGATACTCAAAAGTATCCTTGGGAAGAGGCTTAGTGAAGATATATGCAATCTAATCTTTGGAAGACACAAACTCCAACTTGACTTTACTCTCATTAACTTTCTCCCTTAAGAAATGAAACTTGATAGATATATCCTTTGTATTTGAATGCAATACTGGATTCTTTGAAATTCTTATAGCACTTGAATTATCATAGAAAATTGTGACTGGCTCCTCAAACACAACTCTGATGTCCTTCAGCATTTGCTTTATCCACAGAACTTGAGAACAATTATTTACTACAACTATATACTCTACCTCTGTAGTAGACAGAGAAATTGCCTCTTGCTATTTGCTCATCCAAGAGACCAATATTCTTCCCAAGAAGAATGCACCACCACTAGTACTTTTTCTGTCATCCACATCTCCTGCCCAATCAACATCTATATATGCATGAAGAGTGAAGTCATTATCATTTGGATACCATAGTTCATAATTAATTATCCCCTTGAGATATCTAAAAATTCTTTTGACTGCCACAACATGGGATTCTTTTGGATGAACTTGAAATTTGGCAACAAGTCCAAATGCATTCATGATGTCAGGTCTACTTGAGTCAAAGAAAGCAATCCTACAATGATTGATCTATACCTTTTCTAATTTGCCTTGGGGGAGTCATCAGCTTTGCTTAGCCTACATCTGGTTACCATAGGTGTACCTACTATCTATGAATCTTCCATTCTAAACTTTTTCAACAGTTCTTTCACATATTTGGACTGAGATATGAAGATACCTTTGTCTGACTGAGTAATTTACAGACCTAGGAAGAAATTCATCTCGCCAAACATTGACATCTCAAACTCATTTTTCATCTGAATAGCAAATGCTTTGCACATACATTCATTTCCACCAAAAATGATATCATAAACAAAGACCACAACAATTAGAATGTCCTCATGATTAATCTTGAAGTATAGATTGCTATCAGTAGTACCTTTGCTAAATCCTAGCTTAAGTAAATGCTTATCCAATCTGGCATACCAGGCTCTTGGTGCTTGCTTGAGTCCATACAAGGCTTTTCTTAGTCTACAAACTATATCTCCCTGATCAAACAACTGAAATCCTTTTGGTTGTTCAATGTAGACTTCTTCCTCCAAATCTCCATTTAGACATACTAATTTGACATCCATCTGATAAAGTTTAAAATCTTTGAAAGAAGGAAAATCAAGAAATAATCCGACTGCCTCTATCCTTGCCACCGGAGCAAAAGTTTCTTCAAAATCAATTCCTTCCACCTTAGAATAACCTTTACATACCAACCTTGCCTTGTTTCTTACAACCTCACCATCTTCATTTAGTTTGTTCTAGAAGACCCATTTGGTTCCAATCACATTTTTGTCCTCAGGTCTAGAAACAAGATCCCAAGTGTGATTTTTTTCAATTTGCATCAATTCTTCTTCCATTGCCTTAACCCAGTTTTCATCATTGCAAACTTCATTTACTAATTTAGGTTCAATCTTTGAAATTAGACAAATCTCTTCTTGATCTTCAACAACTCTTCTCCTAGTTCAAACACCTCTATTTTTATCTCCTATGATTTGATCTTCAGGATGATTCATTCTTACATACTTGGGGATCTTGGGAATTATTTGAACTTCTATTTCTTGAACTTGTTCCTCATTTTCTGCATTAATCTCTTGAGTTACTAGAGTTACCGGATCAATCTGAATATGAGACTGGATTTGAACTTGTCTTCCTTGACTTTGAATTTCATCTTGATCATCTAAATCATATCTGTAGTACCTAGAATGTCCTTCTTTGCTTTCATCAACTTTAACATTAGCACTTTCAACAATCTTTTTCAACCTTTTATTGAAGCACCGGTAATTCTTACTTTGAGTTGAGTATCCCATAAATATTCCTTCATCACTTCTTGCCTCAAACTTGCCTAAATCCTCATCTCTTTTGATATAACATTTACTACCAAAAACTCTAAAATATCTCATAGTAGGAGGATGACCAAACCATAGTTCATAAGGAGTCTTACCAGAATTTCCATTGATCTACACCCGATTAAGAGTGTAGACAACAGTACTCACAGCTTCCCTCCAATACACTTGATGAACATTTATTTCCATCATCATGGTCCTGGAAACTTCTTGAATGGTCTAGTTCTTCCTTTCCATAACTCCATTTTGCTGAGGAGTCCTAGGAGTAGATAACTATCTTTTTATTCCATGTTTTTCACAAAAAGCATTAAACTCACCGGAAGTGAATTCTCCACCTCTGTCAGATCTCAGACACTTTAATTTCCCACCAATCTCATTTTCAACCATCATCTTGAGCACCTTAAAATTATCAAGAGCTTCTAATTTTTCTTTTAGTTTCCCACATCATCCAGGAGTAGTCATCAATCAGCAACATGAAATATTTGTCTCCTTGCACACTCCTAATTTTAGTAGGACCACAGAGATCAGTATGTACCAGTTCCAATCTCTCACTTGAACCTTGTTCCTTACTTTTGAATGAAATTTTGTTCTGTTTACCTAATTGACATTCTCTACATATGTTATCTAGTTTCACAAGTCTTGGGAGATCTCTTACAACTTGAGTGGAACTTATTAAAAGGAAGCTAGGTGTGTAGAAATTGCTTCCTACACTAATCTAATGAGGGGAAAGCTATGTAAATTCAATGTAATCCTTACAATTACAGCAACATGAAACATATAATAGAGATATTATAGAAATACACATAGAACCAAAAAAAAGATAGAAGAAGAGACACAAGATATACGGTGGGGAAAACCCTTATCAGGTGAAAAACCACACTCAGAAACCTACACATTGTATTATCAAAACTGAATATGGTTTACAATACACTTGCAATGCAAGCTTCAATAGTCTTCGACACTCATGTTTGGAGTCAATCCGGCAGCATAATAGTACCTGTAAAACCTGTAATTCAACTCCTCCTCAAAGCACCTGTTTATATAGAATATACAAGGCAAAATTGGCTCTATCTTGAGATGGGCGTCCAACTTGGCCTCATGGCCCAAAACCCATGCCTAAGGACACTTGGTCAACATTGTAAAATGTTCCTAACACTTGTCCACAACCCCCATCCCAAAGAGGTTTCCTATTCCCAAAATGGGCTATGATAGATGCTCTTACGACTCTTACAACCGTCATAGAATCTGTCATAGCAGTTACAACTTACAACTGTAAGAGAATTTGTCATACACAGGATATAAATAGAATATTCTCTTACAACATGTCATAGTCCACCTTGAGGCACCCAATATACCTTTTTCAAAGATGCTTCATGACACATGTCTTCACATGTCTTACAAGCTTCTATTTCCAACTCTTGCATGTCATAACTTCGTCATAGGAATCCATCATAACCGTTTCAGTCAACATTCCCTTACACAACATCCAAGATGCCGACACATGGAAAAATATTCCTACCACAAAGTGGGATGCCCATCTCCTCATGTGAGGACAAAATTACAAGTTGTCATCTTCCATGTAGGATGACACATCACCGTGCCACATCCCACAAAATGAAAATATGGAATTTACAATTAATTTACAACATAGGCAATGAATAAATAAATACAATCATAAATAATGCAAGGAATTACCAAGGTTGAGACACCTTAATTCCCAACATTCTCCCACTTGTCGAACACCTTGTAAGAGCTAATAGAATAACAAGATTTAACTGCTATAGACCGAGAGGCCCATAGACTCCAAACACCATATGAACTTCTCTGTGCTAACTAGTTTCGTTAATGCATCTTCAACATTCTTCAAAGTATCTACCTTTTCCAAATTTACCTTCCCATCCTCTACCATGTCTTGTACAAAGTGAAACTATACATCAATATGCTTTGTTCTAGCATGGAAAGTTAGATTCTTTGCAAGGCAAATTGCACTCTGACTGTCACAACTGATCGTAATTTGACCTGCATCAACACCAATGTCTAAACACAATCTCTTAAGCCAAATGGATTCCTTACAAGCATGAGTTTCTGCCACATACTTAGCTTCCATTGTGGACAAAGCAACCATAGGTTGTCACTTACTCATCCAACTAATAACACCACCAAACAGTGTAAACACATAAGCACTGGTGGATCTCCTATTGTCAATGTCACCTACCCAATCTGAATCCACAAATCCATGAATATCAAAAGACTACAGAGGTCTTGTAACATTACCATGATAGCATATGGAATACTCATAAGTACCCCTCAAATATCTAAACACTCACTTAACTACATCCCAATGTACTCATCTAGGATTATCCATAAATCGACTAAGGACTCCCACTGCTTGGGCAATGTCTGGTCTTATACAGACCATAGCATACATCAAACTGCCAACAACACTAGCATAAGGTACTCTACTCATGTCCTCCACCTCACTAGGAGATTTTGGACAATCCTCAATAGACAACTTTGTCCCCAAAGAAACAGGAACACACAATGGTCTACAATCTATCATGCTGAACCTATCCAACATGGTCTTCACATACTTAATCTAGCTTAACCAAAGTTTTCTATTAGCTCTGTCTCTTTTGATTTCCATTCCTAGAATGTACCTGGCTTCCCCTAAATCTTTCATTTCAAAATGTTCTGACAACTGAGACTTAAAATCACAAATCATATTCTTACCCTTCCCAATGAGCAACATATCATCAACATACAATGCAACAATGAGAATACAATCACCATCAAACTTATAATACATACAGTGATCCAATTTTGATCTTACAAATCCAATTGACAATACAAAGGCATCAAACTTCAAATACCACATCCTAGGAGACTGCTTCAAACTATACAAAGACTTCTTTAACTTGCAAAGCAAATTTTCTTTACCTTTCACCATGTAATGCTCTGGCTGTGACATGTAGATTTCTTCCTCCAAATAACCATGAAGGAAAGTTGTCTTCACATCCATCTGCTCCACCTCTAAGTCATAAGCTACTGCAAGAGATAACAGGAATCGAATGGATGTCAGCTTTGCAATGGGAGAGAAGATCTCACCATAATCTATACTCTCCACTTGTGAATACCCCTTCGCAACCAATCTGGCCTTATACTTCTCAACATTGCCATCTGCACCAAATTTCTTCTTGAACACCCATTTGCATCCAATGGGTTTCTGTCCAGGAGGCAAAGGCACCAAGTCCCAAGTTTGATTCTTTTCCAAAGAAGCCATCTCATCCTCCATGGCCTCCTTCCAGGAACCTGCATCTTTCATATCCAAAGCCTCTGACACAGTTCTAGGTTCATCATTGTTAGTAATCAAAACATAAGCATAACTAGAATCAAGCAATGTAGAACCAAACCTTTTAGGTTACTTTCTTATTCGTATAGACCTCCTCAAGAGCTGAGGTTGAGGTTCAACCTCTTCATATGAGCTTTTAGAGCTACCAGAGATCTCCTCATCATTAGGTCCAACATTGTCTTTCTATTCAGTCTTCTCAGGGGTAGCAGGAAACTAAACAACATCCTCTTTCTTTTCTTTTTCTTCTGGCTATAAAATAGTGGAAGAAGGTGTAAGCTCTCTAAAGATGACACTTCTGCTATACAACACTTTTTCAGCCACAGGGTCCCAAAGCTTGCATCCTTTCACACCGACACCATAGCCAATGAAGATACACTTAACAACCTCATTCTCCAATTTTGACCACTTCTCCCTAGGCACATGTGCATATGCCTCAACCAAAAACATGAAGATGCCTTATTGAAGGCTGTCAACCACACCACACCTCCATGGGTGTCTTTCCAACAAGAGTTGATGTAGGAGATCTATTTATCAGATAGCAAGCAGTGGCAACAGCTTTAGCCTAAAACTTTTGTTCTAGGTTAGCTCTCCTAAGCATACTCCTATCCTTCTCCATTAGTGCCCTGTTCATCCTCTCTGCAACTCCATTTTTCTATGGGGTGTATGAAGTTGTCTTATGTCTTTCAATCCCAAGTTCCTTGCAATATTTATCAAATTATGTAGAACAGAATTCACCATCATTGTCAGTTCTCAAACATTTAATCTTTTTACCAGTCTGATTTTCAGAAAAGGCTTTAAACTCCTTAAACTTACTATAGACTTTAGATTTGCTTATAAGAAAATATATACACATCCTTATATTATAATCATCTATAAAAGATACAAAGTATATAGATTTTGATAATGAAGGAACATTAACAAGAACCAATACATCAGAATGAATAGGGTCCAACACATTAGAAGACTTATGAGAACTCGAGTAAAATTGAACACGGTTTTGTTTTCCATGTATGCAATGTTCGCAAAAGTCAAACTCAAGCTTACAATCATCTAACCCCTCAATGAGGTTTTTATTTTTCAGGGTTCTAATACCCTTCTCACCAATGTGGCCAAATCTCTTATGCCATAACATTGTCTTTTCAGAAGGAAGCTTAACTTCCAAGGCATGATTACAACCATTAGGACTAGATACAAAAAATTTCTTCACTACTCATTTAGATGGTGGAGATGAAGTGACTGCTGCCCTCTTTCTTGAGTTAGAAGAACTACTGCATTGTGAAATGCATGCCTCCGCTGAAATAGAGTATCTCTCCTAGTACCCTTAGCAAGCACCATAGCTCCTCTAGTCATCTTGCATCCTTCTTTCGAAAAGACAACCTGCACACCTACATCATTCAACATACTTATACGAAGCAAGTTCCATGCTAAGCCTGGGATTTGCATAACCCCAGAGATCCCCTTCACTCGTCCATCAACAAATCGAATAGAGACTCTTCCTTGACCAACAATCTTCAAATGAGAGTCATCACCTAGGTACACCTTTCAACCATCAAACTCCTCATACTTAGTAAACCAGTCTCGATATGAGGTCATGTGGAATGATGCACCAGAATCAATCAGCCACACATCATCAGATGCATGGGTTGTTAGGGCTACAATGAAAGCATCACCATCATCTTGTGACTTGTCAGAATCTGAATCTAGGTTCTTCTTCTTTTTCTTTTTCTCTTTGCATTCCTTTCAGAAATGCCCAGTTTTACCACAGTTACAATAGAGACCCTTGGAATTTCTAGGAGATATGAATCTACCCTTCTCAGCTTTCTTGTCCTTCTTTTTCCCTTTCTCCTTGGGTCTTCCATGAACTGCAAGAGCCTCTTTGGCTACCTCAAAAGACTTTCTCTGTATCTCTTCAGACAACAGTGAAGAAACCACTTCATTCATTTTGAATGTGGATGTGGTGCTTCCAATAGCCATGACAAGGTGATCCCATCAGTCTGGCAAAGAACAAAGCAAGGTCATACATCGATCCTCCTCCTCTATCTTCACACCAATGGATGTCAATTGTGCAACCATCATGTTAAAAGCATTCATATGTTCTATAATAGATCCTCTATCCTCCATTTAAAGAGAATACAACTTCTTTCTCAGAAAAAGTTTGTTAACTAGGGATTTGGCTTGATACACATCTCCCAACTTCTTCCAAAGCAAGTTTGTGGTAGCCTCCTCATGGACATTTAACAAAATAGAATCAACAAGACTAAGTATTATGAGACCCTTAGCCTTTCAATCCTTTAGATCCCAATTAGCTTGTGACATTGGAGCTAGTTTTGTGCCACTGATAGCTTCCCAGAGGTTTCGATCAACAAGCATGTCTTCTATCTTGAGCTTCCACAGCTCGAAATTAGTGCCATTGAATTTCTCCACCTCTATCCTTTCGGATGTGCTTGCCATCTCCTTGCTGCAATAAGATTCAGAATACTCTACATAGATTCCCACTCAACTTAAGATCAGCTCAAAAAATGCCTACCCAACAACTAGGACCAGAGGTGATCAAGCTCTGATACCAACTGAAAGGAAGCTAGGTGTACGGAAATACCTTCCTACACTAATCTAATGAGGGGAAAGCTATGCAAATTCAATTTAATCCTTACAATTATAGCAACATGAAACATCTAATAGAGATATTGTAGCAATACACATAGAACCAGAAAGAAGACAAAAGAAGAGAGACAATATATATGGTGGGAAAACCCTTATCGGGTGAAAAACCTCACTCAAAAACCTGCACAAAGTATTATCAAAACTGAATATGGTTTACAATACACTTGCAATGCAAGCTTCAATAGTCTTTGACACTCATGTTTGGAGTCAATCTGGTAGCATAACAGTACTTGTAAAACCTATAATTCAACTCCTCCTCAAAGCACCTGTTTATATAGAATATACAAGGCAAAATTAGCTCTATCTTGATATGGGCATCCAACTTGGCCTCATGGCCCAAAACCCACGCCTAAGGACACTTGGTCAATATTGTAGAATGTTCCTAACACTTGTCCACAGCTCCCATCCCAAAGAGGTCGCCTATTCCAAAAATGGTCTATGATAGATGCTCTTATGACTCTTACGACCGTCATAGAATCTGTCATAGCAGCTACAACTTACAGCTGTAAGAGAATCTATCATACGCAAGATATAAATAGCATATTCTCTTACAACATGTCATAGTCTACCTTGGAGCACCCAAATATGCCTTTTTCAATAGAGATATTGTAGCAATACACATAGAACCAGAAAGAAGACAAAAGAAGAGAGACAATATATATGGTGGGAAAACCCTTATTGGGTGAAAAACCTGCACAAAGTATTATCAAAACTGAATATGGTTTACAATACACTTGCAATGCAAGCTTCAATAGTCTTTGACACTCATGTTTGGAGTCAATCTGGCAGCATAACAGTACCTGTAAAACCTATAATTCAACTCCTCCTCAAAGCACCTGTTTATATAGAATATACAAGGCAAAATTAGCTCTATCTTGATATGGGCGTCCAACTTGGCCTCATGGCCCAAAACCCATGCCTAAGGACACTTGGTCAACATTGTAGAATGTTCCTAACACTTGTCCACAGGTCCCATCCCAAAGAGGTCACCTATTCCAAAAATGGTCTATGATAGATGCTCTTACGACTCTTACGACCGTCATAGAATCTGTCATAGCAGTTACAACTTACAGCTGTAAGAGAATCTATCATACGCAAGATATAAATGGCATATTCTCTTACAACATGTCATAGTCCACCTTGGAGCACCCAAATATGCCTTTTTCAATGATGCTTCATGACACATGTCTTCACCTATCATACAAGCTTCTATTTCTGACTCTTACATGTCATAACTTCGTCATAGGAATCCATCATAACCATTTTGGTCAACATTCCCTTACACAACATCCAAGATTCTAACACATGGCAAAATATTCCTACTACAAGGTGGGACGCCTATCTCCTCATGTGAGGACAAAATTACAAGTTGTCATCTTCCATGTAGGATGACACATCACCGTGCCACATCCCACAAAATGACAATATGGAATTTACAATTAATTTACAATATAGGCAATGAATAAATAAATATAATCATAAATAATGTAAGGAATTACCAAGGTTGAGACACCTTAATCCCAACACTTATTTTGACAATGTTATCAAAATTCACATGACACATCCTCCTATGCCATAACCAACTTTGATTTGTCTGAGGAATCAAACAAGTTTTTCCAGAACTACTTAAATGAAAGATGTTACCTCTAGTTAGAGTACCAAATGCAATTTCAGTTCTGGAGCTCTCCAAGATTCTGCATTTTCAATACGAGATCATAACCCTTGTCAACCAACTATCCAACACTGAGAAGATTGTGTTTTAATCCATCCACATATAGAACATCATTGGTATTGTTCTTACCATCAAAAGAGATGGATCCTCTACTTCAAAATCTGCCATTTGAGTTGTCACCAAATCTCACAAACTTACTCTTGTCACCAGTCATATGATGAGAACATCCACTATCAATCACCCATTCATCCTTTTCAAAAACTTGAGCAGCCAAGGCACTTTCCACATTTGCATAGCTAGCAGATTCAGTAGACATTGGATCTTCTTCTTTAATAGCAATGAACACCCAATCACTTTATCCATGATCAGATTCATCATCTGTGACTCCTTCTTCTCCAAATTCTTGGACATAGTAGCATTTCTTTTGATTTTTATATCTATTAGAGTTTGGTTTTGAAAACCTCTCCGGACACCTTGAAGCAAAGTGACTAATCTTATTACAAGTAAAAAATTTGAGTGGCAACTTTCCTTCATACTTATCGGATCCTCTTGGCATCTATTTGGCAATGAGAGATTCAAGATCTGCAGTCTCATTTTCGTCATCTTCAAGATCCTTCCTTGTTTTGATAAATCTTCTTGATCTTCCTGAAGAACCTTCACCTGGATTCAGACTTAGGGAGAGAATCACCAAACTCACTCATTTCAAATGCTAAAAGCTTACCAACTAATTGATCCCTTGTGACAGTTGTTACTGTCCTGATTTCTTCAATGGCTGTAACCTTGTCCTTGTAAGCTGCAGGTAAGGATCTGAGCACTTTGGCAACAATTTCTAATTCATCCAATACTCCACCTATATTTCTGATACTAGTCACAAGTTCATTTACTTTCTACATGTAGGTAGTAATGTTTTCATCTTCACTCATTACCAATCTTTCATATTTACCCTTCAGGCTTTATAGCTTGGAACATTTAACATATTTGTCACCTTCATATAGATTTTCTAATTTAATCTAGATTTCATGAACAATTTTTAAATCCAGAACATTTGTCAGTTTGGTATAAGACAGGGCACTCAATAATGCTTCTT
Source organism: Cunninghamia lanceolata (assembly GCA_027924645.1). Classification (NCBI taxonomy): domain Eukaryota; kingdom Viridiplantae; phylum Streptophyta; class Pinopsida; order Cupressales; family Cupressaceae; genus Cunninghamia; species Cunninghamia lanceolata. The sequence goes on along the minus strand of BSBN01000241.1, from coordinate 9,498,150 downwards.
TAGCTCGAGTGTTGTGTTCAACATCTCTAATTTCATCTATATTTGTAGGTCCATTCTTCAGAATCTTATATGCATTCTTGGTTATTAACCAAAAGACATCACCCATACATTCCAGATGACACTGTATGCGTACCTTCCAGAGGGAGTAATTTGTTCCATCAAATCACAGACTTTCCTTCTTGTAATACGACATCTTGGATCTCCTTAAGCGGTCAAGCTTATTTTAGAGGAACTTGGCTCTAATACCAATTGTTGGAAATAGTCCGGACAACTGAGAGGGGGGTAGTGAATTAGTTGTCCCTAAACTTTAACCTTTTCTAAATTTTTAAATTTTTCTTTATAACTATATTAATGATGACAGCAATTGAGCATAAATCAACACATGAGCAGAAATAACATGAACACACAACAACAAAGTTTTGATGTGGAAAACCCAGTTAAGGGAAAAACCATGGTGGGGGTTAACCCACAAAAATGCATACCCTATTAAAAGTACTTAAGACAATAGAAGACACATGCCTTCAGGCACACTGCCTAGAGCTCATTGCTCAAGAAGAGGCTCACTGCCTATAAGAAATTATGATTTACATAGAGATAATGAATTGAGAAATAACATCTACATTCATGCCTGAATCAGTCCCTTTGGAGGCTCAAAAACTTCTACTCCTATCTTCAAATTCTTCTTCATTGACTCTTCACTCTATACTTCCTTTACTCCTCTTCTGCTCTGCTCTACTTTTTGATCCTTTCTTCAGATTTAACTCATTTGTTCAAAGATGCTTTTCAACGACTCTTCAAGTTTTTATATTCTTCATTAGCCTTGGAATGATCAATGAGGTTAGCTAAACTTGATGTGGATCATTACACTATTGGCCAAACACATCTGAGACTTGAATCTTTCTCTACAACCATGCCATGCTTCATAAAATGTTCTTAGATCATCTGCAACACGTCAGGAACATCTGGTCAGCCAAGACTGGGAAGATCATCAACCTCAAAGAAGAAATCTTCAATCAAGAAGCTCAAACTTCAATGTGGACCTCCAACATAGTAGCCACATGATCAAGAGACCTCCACAAGCACATTAAATTCAACAAAAATATCCACACTCCTCCAACTCATCAGAATCACTCGCATCTTTATGCAAGACCTCAAGAACACTATCTGTCATGACTACCAAACTAGAAAGATAGCTTGCAGACCTCCAAACCATGAACCACTAGAGTTGATGACACACATTGACTTCCCAAACATGCCTTCAGATCCGCAGACCATAATATTTCACTGCAGAGAAATCCAGACCAACTTACTATCATACTGTCTCTTCTGAATACTACAAAATCTGGTTCTACTTAGATGGCCATAACTTCTTCAAATCTTCATGTGGACTTCTCAAAACTTAACTGGAGCAACCTCTGACAATCCTATACATAGCTATATGGTCTGCATGCATTGATTGTCATTAATTTTCTCAATATCCTCAATAGTCTAATCTTCTATACATACAACAAAATAGGATATGGTTGACACCAGTGACAACAAGGATATGTTGACATCAATGACAATACCACTTAGGCACATATTTTCAAAAGAGAGTAGTCTTGCACCTATGTTGGTGTGTTGTTATCGCCTTAGATGTGTTCTTGGTGAGAAGCAGGTTTCTAAGCCTTGTGTGAGGGAAGTGCTTATGCTTATAAGAGGATGTTGATGTGGAGAAAATTCCACTACCCACCCAAAATGGTAGTTTCAGCCTGTATCAGCCAGACCCTTCCGTCGTTCCCCTGAAAAACCCCTATTTATTACCAATTTGATAGGGAGTGTGCTGCGGAAACATAAATCAGCAACACAAAATATATTGAACCACCGCAGTGGTTGAACCAATTGAACCTCTTAAACCAAATGAACCTACGAGTTCATTAAACTGTTGAACCCGTTAACTTGTTGAACCATTTGCTTGAACAGTTTGGTTGAACCCTCCGCTTGAACCTTGCGGTTGAACCTTCCGCTTGAACCTTGCGGTTGAACCTTCCGCTTGACCTTGCGGTTGAACCTTCTGCTTGAACTGTTTGGTTGAACCTTCCCGTTGAACCATTCGGTTGAACTAGCACAACCACAAACTCTCAAACCGTTGAACCGTTGAACTGGTTCAACCCGATGGTTCAATAGACACTATCAGCCAAAACAAAACTTTAACAATTAACTCAGAGATTCTCTTACCGACACATTCAGTCACGCTGATGACTCCTCGAACTGCCTTCATTGATACACCAAAGCATGTTCTCCTTCCCACTCAAGTTCGTCGCAAATCTGATGCTCGCCTGCAACATGAAAAACTTCCGCACAGTTCTTCCTCCTCGACTCCGTTCTGCACCAATCTCTCCTCGTGGCTCAAAGTCCACATTCCATTTGGTGATCACCTCACAGTTTCATATCCCCTTCTACATAGTTAGGGTTAGTCAAATTGGTACAGGTTACTGCAGACCGCTCCATGAGAACCAGACTCTTACATCCATGGATGGGTCTGTCCAGGCATGGTTAAATTTAGAAGCAAAAAGGAAAATATCTACTTTGATGCCAGTCAGAAGATATACATAGGATTATAGAACTGGAGATAAAACTCACTGTTAAAAAGGAAATTCTTATTTCTGCAATCTAAAATCTAATTTTTCTCTACATACACACCTCTCCCCATCTAATCACAAAAGATGCTTAAAATATACTCTGCATGGGTGGTGGTTGTAGCGGTGGGAATGCCAACCATTCTGTAACCGCTCACCTCACAGTTACATTCCATTTGTTGCCAGCTCATCACATTCTTGGTTGCTTGGACCTTAAGAAACACATCACACCAAAATAAACCGCAAAACAAAATTATACTACCTAGGTGTTTATCACATTCATTTTGGTCCTAGGGTCCTTATCAGGCCCCTTAGGATATTTTACCCCTATATTTCTATGATCATCTCTCGATACCCTTCCTGGGTTTCTTTTCCAAGGTGACCCCTTGGATGCTCCCGCATCATACTCCCTGGGATAAAAGAAACTCTTGTCCCAAGAGTTGGGTGCTCTGTTCCAGCCAGTCTGAAAACTATTTGAAAAATTCCTCTGCCGTGTGACAGGGAACATGAACTCACCTAGAGTTATCCACCTCCTTCTTCTCCAACCTGCATATCTCTTCCAACCAGTGTTGGGGTTACAAAACACATTCTAATGTCCTCTCCTAGGACTCTACTGCTGAAGTTCTCCTACCCTGTTCCCTGGAAATTTCTGATTTGTTTCTTTTTGCAATGGCTCCTATTTGGCCTCCTTCTCCTGTCTCTCTATAGGACAATCAATGTCCCCAACCTTGATGCAATTCAAGTCCTGAACTTGCTATTCCTTAGGACTGTCATCTGCCTTCCTCTGTAATTGTTCATGTTGCTTCCAACCAACATTAACTTGTACATTTAGCTGTACCTTTTCCCCAAAATAGATAACAATATGGTCCCTCTTGTCTTCACAAGATAGAGGTTTTAACCTGTACTTCACACCATCTTTATGCACCAAATAACTATGTGTATATCCATCATGAATTGTTCTCCTTAAATGTTGCCATGGTCTACCCAGAATCATATGCCCACATGTCATTGGAATAACATCACATAAAATAGACTCATGATATGGACCAATTGAGAAATCAACATATGCCTTCTTACTAACCTTAACTTGTTGTCCCTGGCTTACCCAAGTAGCATTGTAAGGATTTGGATGATCAAATGTCTGCAATCCCAATTTGTTTACCATCTCCCAGGAAACTAAGTTATCATGTGCACCTGAATCTATGATCATCTTACATAATTTGCCATGGCTTAAACAATTTGTTCTAAAAATAGATACCTGTGGTGCTAGTTGCACTTTGTCCACCATGAGGCACTCTCCTATTTCTGAATCGAGAGCTACTTCTGGTGCCTTGTCTTCTTTCTTTTCCTCTTCCTGTGTCAGGTGAAGTCTTTTCTCCTTTCCCTTTTCAACATCCTTCCATTTTGGACAATTGTAAGTTGTGTGCCCAAATTCATTGCAAGTATAACACTTGCCAATGAATGTACCTCTACGTGATCCAAATCTGCCTCCACCTCTGTATCCACCTCTCTGTTCTGTAGTGGACTCCTTGCCTTTCTCATTGCTATTTTGTTCCTCATTAGTAGGCTTGCCCCTACCTCTAGATCCTCTGCCAGATCCTTGTCTCTCTTGCTTCCTCTTCACCCTTTCTTCAGCCCTTATGGCTAACTGAAAACATTCACCAAGTGTTTTTGGTATACTCAGACCAATCTCATCCTGCAAGTTATACCTAAGCCCATTTAGGTATCTTGCTACTTTCTCATCCTCATCTTCCAATCCACCTCTAATACTAAGCTTGTGGAATTGCTCCGTATAGGACATCACATCCATGTCTTTCTACCTCAAATTTTGTCTCATTCTCTTTGTCTGAATGGTATAATCAGATGGAAGAAACTGAGTCTTCATCATATCCTTCATCTTATTCCAAGAAGTGATTTTTGTTACACCTCTAGCCAATCTTTCTATCTGCACACTACTCCACCATGTAAGTGATGTCCCTCTCGTCTTCCTCTTTGCAAATTTCACATTTCTCTCATCACTGATTTCTTCATATTCAAAGAAATTTTCAAGGGCATCTATCCACCCCAAGACTTCCTCACTATCCATCTTTCCCTGATAGATAGGCAACTCCATAGTTGCTTTTGTTCCACCACCCTGAACTACTTTAAGCAATCTCAAAAGTTTCTTTTCTTCAGGATCGAATTCATCCCCAGGAGCTTTCTCTTCTGTCTCCTCATATTCTTCTTCATCTTCCTCATCATCTTGTTCCTCTCTTTTCTTCTCCAATGCTTCCAATCTGGCCAAGATTGTAGCATTCTCCCTTCTCACCTGTCTCAGCTCTCTTTCTCTTACAGCATCCTGTGCTCTTCTCTCTCTCAGTTCTCTTTCTCTTGCCTCCAATGTTTCTTTCAATTCTTCATTTGCCTTAGCCATCTTATCCTTCGGCGGCATCTTGACAACTCTGAATCTTTCCACTGGATCCCTTTTCTCCCTCAGATACACAATACTCTACCCAAAGCTTTTGCTGCACTCTGATACCAATTTGATGTAGAGGAAATTCCACTACCCACCCAAATGGCGGTTTCGGCCTGTATCAGCCAGACCCTTTCATCGTTCCCTTGAAAAACCCCTATCTGTTACCAATTTGATAGGGAGCGTGCTGCGGAAACATAAATCAGCAACACAAAATATATTGAACCACCGCAGTGGTTGAACCAATTAAACCTCTTAAACCAAATGAACCTACAAGTTCATTGAACCGTTGAACCCGTGAACTCGTTGAACCGTTCGCTTGAATAGTTCGGTTGAACCCTCTGGTTGAACCTTCCGCTTGAACCTTGCAGTTGAACCTTTCACTTGACCTTGCGGTTGAACCTTCTGCTTGACCTTACGGTTGAACCTTCAGCTTGAACCATTTGGTTGAACCTTCCTGTTGAACCGTTTGGTTGAACTAGCGCAACCACAAACTCTCAAACTGTTGAACCATTGAACTGGTTTAACCTGATGGTTCAACAGACACTATCAGCCAAAACAAAACTTTAACAATTAACTCAGAGATTCTCTTACTGACACATTCGGTCACGCTGATGACTCCTCAAACTGCCTTCATTGATACACCGAAGCATGTTTTCCTTCCCACTCAAGTTCGTCGCAAATCTGACGCTTGCCTGCAACATGAAAAACTTCCGCACAGTTCTTCCTCCTCGACTCCATTCTGCACCAATCTCTCCTCGTGGCTCAAAGTCCACATTCCATCTGGTGATCACCTCACAGTTTCATATCCCCTTCTGCACAGTTAGGGTTAGTCAAATATGGTATAGGTTACTGCGGACCCACTCCATGAGAACCAGACTCTTACATCCATGGATGGGTCCGTCCAGGCATGGTTAAATTCAGAAGCAAAAAGGAAAATATCTACTTTGATGCCAGTCAGAAGATATACACAGGATTACAGAACTGGAGATAAAACTCACTATTAAAAAGGAAATTCTTATTTCTACAATCTAAAATCTGATTTTTGTCTACATACACACCTCTCCCCGTCTAATCACAAAAGACACTTAAAATATACTCTGCATGGGTGGCGGTTGCAGTAGTGGGAATGCCAACTGTTCTGTAACCGCTCACCTCAAAGTTACATTCCATTTCTTACTAGCTCATCTTGCCAGCTCATCACATTCTTGGTCACTTGGACCTTAGGAAACACATCACACCAAAATAAACTGCAAAACAAAATTAAACTACCTAGGTGTTTATCACATTCATTTTGGTCCTAGGGTCCTTATTAGGCCCCTTAGGACATTTTACCCCTATATTTCTATGATCATCTCTCCGTACCCTTCCTGGGTTTCTTTTCCAAGGTGACCCCTTGGATGCTCCCGCATCAGATGTGTTCTAGATTCTTCCCTCTAAGAACCTATTTGGTTGATCCTAGTTTTGGTGGTGTAGATCTAGACTGTTAGAAGAACCCTCTCTTTTAGGAGTGGTACATGAGGAAGTACCTCATGTAGTAGAACCATGTATAGGGTTGAGACATGTTCTGGTAAGGATGTAGGTGAGGTAGTGGTACCTATAGCACTTAAGATCTAGTTTTCCCTAATCGCTAAGTCCTAGTGTTGTGGGTAGTGTCTAAGAAGGGCCATTGAGAGTGTAACCTCATGTTGAAAATTCTTCTTGAGAGTGGAATTAACAACACTATGAAGTTTCCTTAGGCTTGGTTGAGAGATTGAGAGGTTATCCCAACATAGTAGTAGTCCTAAGTTATAGGACTTTATCTTGCTTGTGGTTTGTTCGGCCTTTCAATTAGATCCTCTTCTCATTGTGGTGGTAGTTGGAGGATAGAGTGGTGTAGTCTTAGAGGAGTTTGTATGCACGATGGTTGGTTTTGACCTAGTTAGTGCACCTTTTGAGACTTGTGATGTTGTTTTGAGACCTCGACCTAGTGATAATTACGAGGATTGATCTTTTGAGATCTGTTGTGTTTGCAAAGGATTGTGTACTGATGATACTTCATCCTTTTGTTCTTCCAAGCTTCTAGGAGCAAGCCTAATGCTAGTGGGGGAGGATGTAATGCCCAACCTAGTATGTGTGTGATGTTCTTTTTTATTCATGTGTTATATGTTGTTATGATTGTTTATCAACCTATTATGTAATTATTATGCTTTGATGCATTGCACTGAACTTACAGATGAGCTCTATTGTGCCATCAAGAGGTTATGAGGGTGTATTTTGCATGACCATCAAGGTGTTTCCAATGGGGTTTTGTTTTTTTATTTGGCTTCCAACTATGCATTATTGTATGCATACATTGTGATTGTGCATGTTAGATTATTCCAGTGCTTCAGCTTCACTATTTTCACTATGTAAAGGGTAAAATTTGGATAGTTGGTTGATTAGATGGTTTGTTAAGTGTCTATCCTCATTTCACCAATTACATTCAAGGACCTAGGGTCAAGTGGAAATGCACTATCATACCCTAAGTCACTGTGAGATGTAGGCAAGATTAGATTTTTATGATTTGATTGTCAATTATGTTCTCTTATGATCACTTATACCTCAAAACCCTAATTATGTAAATATGATAGTAAACAAATGAATTATTCACAATGCTGCTATAGAGAGATTTAAAATGACAAATGAAAGTGATAGGGAGACCTAAGGGTTTCAAAAACCTATCTTGACACAACACTTCAAGACCTATGCCATCCCCGAGTTTCCCTACCAATTCAAGTGCTCATAGACATTTTCTACCCCAAAATGTCTAAAACAACCTAAGCAATCTATTACAGAGGTGAAAGACCTATTTGTCTATTGTTTCCCACACAGACTCTACTTTCTTCGTGTGAGGTACTCTTCCTTATCCTCACTGCTTCCAAGATTCCCAATCTCCAAGGCTTCTAGCCTTCTTGAGCCCGTTATCAGCCCTCTACTCTGGGTCCAGGGTTTTGATTGCTTGGTACTCAATTCTTTCTACTCTATTTTTCACCCCTGTCTTCTTAGATTGCAACTTGTATACCTAGCCAGGCTATAGTACAGCTCACCTAGGACAAGTTCCTAATGTCTCTCATTGACAATCCAACCACTAACACAAACAGAGACAAAAGAAAGGTCTCTACTTGATGGCCTTCCATGACTGTACAGGAAAAATGCAGGGACATCAAGATAGAGACATTTTGTACAAACAGAAACAAAAGAATAGAAACAAATTGATGACTCTACTTTAAACCGAGCTATGCAAGAATTCTACAGACAATGCACAAATAGATTCAAACTGTCAATGTTCTTATTCTGAGAGTTCTTTCTTTTACATTCAATGTCTATCCTTTTAAATTTTTCCAACATTTGAACCCATTTACAAAGCCAAAAACTAGTTCTTATACTCTTCATCCTTTTTCTGTTATCGGACAGTTAGGGTTTCTTCCATTCGTATTGCTCCTTCGCATATACATTCGTTTGTATCATACAATACTGAAATATGCATTCACTTTATCATCGGCAAGATAATCTATTGTCTTATCGACATATACATTTGCTATTGGTGGTGCCTTCTTATTTCTAGCCGATACCCATCTTCTCCCCGATGAGTCTTCCCTTCACACTTGTTGATGTGACTTTCAACATTGGCCAACGTTCAACTTCTCCCACCGATATCCTTAGTCACTCCGATGAGCCTTGGCCCTATCCCATCGGCGACACCTTTAACTTCTCCACCGATGTCATATCTCACACTGATGTGCCTATCATTAACTAGCCATCGGTAAGACTTCTTACATCAGCCTAACATTCTCTCCATCTCCTGATATGCACCTCACACCGATATGCATTATTTTTTCTTATACTTCAGTGAGAACTACAATCTTTTTATCAGTAGGACACCGGCATAAAGCTTTGCCGATGAGCTCTCTCACTCTGATGGATCCACTTTGTATATGCATACATTACTTGATATGTTATCAAATGAGCCTACGCTTGCATCAGTCCCGTGCCTTCCTAATTTAAAAACAAAAGCATTACACCAAAAATGTGTTATATACATATGGGTTCACTCCAAGCCCCTTGGTGCTCCTGCACCATACTCCCCCTATGCAGAAGAAGTCAAGTCATCTCCTGTGACAGCAAGTCAAAATCAATGCCCCACTTCTTGAACTCAGATTTTGCAACCTAGGTAGCCTCTGCTTCAGGCAAATTATTCCATTTGATCAGATGCTCCATGTACACCCCATGTCTGGTCTGTTTCTGCATGTGAGAATCTAGAATTTTCTCAGCCTATGGTTTGAGTGTGGGGGGCAAGGTTACATCACTCATTGTCTATGCAGTCTCTGAACTAGATCCTTCTAGCACTCGATGAGGACCTTTATAATGTACCAGGTCCTGAACATTGAACACTGGTGAGATTGCCAAGTCTGTTGGCAAATCAATCTTATAGGCATTTTTGCCATACTTGTTTAGAATTCTGCAAGGACCAATCCGTCTCATCTGCAGTTTAGTTGGTATTCCTTTCTGCAACCGGGCTTTGTTCAAATGAACCATGACTAATCACCAAATTTAAACTGAACATCCTCCTTGTGTGCATCTACCCTATCCTTGATTTTCTGAGTCTTATCCATCAATGTCTTCTGTACCTATTCATGTATCTCCTTCATAGATTGTGCAAAATCCTCTGCATGACCACTTCTATACTCCATGTCTCCAAGATGTTAGAGTTCACATACACCTCGAGGGTGCATTCCATACACTATCTGAAATGGACTTTTGCCAGTAGTCCTGTTCACACTATCATTATAGGCAAATTTTGCCTGATAAATGACCTAATCCCAACTCTATCCATATTCTTTCGTCAAACACCTTAATAGGTTTCCCAATGTCTTGTTCACCACTTCTATTTGGTCATCTGTCTATGGATGATATGCTAATCCAAAAGATAGATTTGTTCCTAGCCTTTGCCATAAAGTTTTCCAGAAATGTCCCATAAACTCAGCATCTCTATCAGACACGATGCTTGCTGGAAGTCCATGAATCCTTATGACGTCTTTAAAAAACAAATGAGCTATATGACTGGCATCATGAGTCACCTTACAGGGAATGAAATGACTCATCTTGCTAAATCTATCAACAACTACAAAAATACTATCAAAACCAGTCTTAGTCTTTGGTAGACCAACTACAAAATCCATGCTTACACAATCCCATAGTCTGAAAGGAATGGGTAATGGTTGATACAGTCCAGCATTTGAAGAAGTTGCCTTGGCCTTCTGACATCTTTGTGCATCTTCGGCCAATAGTAGAACTTCTGGACTAACTCCAATGTTTTATTCAGACCAAAATGTCCACTCAAACTACCATTATGCTTCTCCTGTATGAGATTTTCCCTCATGGATCCTTTTGGTACACACAACTGTCTACCTTTGAACAGCAATCCCTACTGCAATGTGTAATCTACAAACTCACTATGAAAGTGATTTTCAAAGTCTTGACAGACCTTGTATGCTTCAGCAAAATCATCATCCTCTTTGTAGAGGGTTGTGAACTCTTCCATCCCTATGCTTCTTAAATGCATCTCTTGTACTATAAGCAACCTCCTACTTATGGCATCTGCTACCTTGTTGAGTTGTCCCTTCTTATGTTTAATGGTGACTGTGTAGGACTATAAATACTCCATCCACTTGACATGTCTATGGCTCAACTTATCTTGTGAGTTCAGAAAACTCAAAGCTTGATTGTCTGTTTATACAACAAATTCCTTCGGTAGGAGATAATGCCTCCATTTTCTAAGTGCTTGGACTAGAGCATAGAGCTCCAAGTCATATGAAGAGTATCTACTCTTTGCTTCATTCAGCCTCTCACTGAAAAAGGCTACTGGTATATTTTCTTGGTTGAATACTGCACCTACTGCAACATGACTAGCATCACATTCTAAAGTGAATAACTTATCAAAATTTGGTAGCACTAACACTGGCTGTGTGGCTACTTCTTTCTTCAATAACTCAAAACTCTTATCAGTTGCTTGTGTCCATTAAAACTTTATTTTCATTCCACCTTTTATTGTATCAAGCATGGGTGCACAAATAGCATTGAAATTCCTTATAAACTTTCTATAAACCTGAGCTAAGCCATGAAAACTTCTCACCTTAGTTCTGCTCTAGGAGTGGGCCAATTCAATATGGCTTCTACCTTTGACTTGTCCATTTTCAGTTCTCCTTTGGACAACACAAAACCAAGGTATACCAATTCCTGCTTCATAAATTCACACTTCTCCAAATTTATGGTTAGTTGCTCATCATGTAACTTTTTCAAAACAGTAATTACATGTTCAAGATGCTCTTCTTTAGTTTGACTAAAAATCAAGATGTCATCTAAATAAAAAACTACAAATTTTCCTGCATAGTCCTTGAGGACTTCATTCATGAGCCTCATGAATGTGCTGGGAGCATTTGATAAACCAAATAGCATAACAAGACATTCATACAGTCCTTCTATGGTTTTAAAGGCTATTTTCCACTCATCACCTTCCTTGATTCTGATCTGGTGGTAACCACTTTTTAGGTCTATCTTGGTGAAATACTTAGCTCCTCCTAAACAGTCCATAAGATCTTCAATTCTGGGAATTAGAAACCGATACCTTATTGTGATCTTATTGATAGCTCTGGAGTCTGTGCACAATCTCCATGTTCCTCCTTTCTTTGGTGCCAACACTGTAGGCATTGCATAAGGACTTTTGCTTTTCCTAACCAATCCTTGGTCAAGCAACTCTTGCACTTGTCTAGCTATTTCCTTATGTTGTTCTGGAGTCATCTTGTAAGGAACTTTGTTAGGTAAAGATGCTCCTGGAATCATATCTATCTGATGGCTTATAGTTCTTTGTGGAGGTAGTGTTGCTGGTGTTCCATCACTAATGATGTCCTTATACTGTTCCAGTATAGTTTGTACCTCTTTTGGGATCACTACCTTTTTGTCTTTCTGCTCTTCCTTAGGCTTTACTATGATAGCATAGCCAATACCATCCTCCTTAAGAGTGTTCAAAAACTCTTTACCACTCACAATTAAGACACTAGGACTTTTTGTCTTATTTGCTTCTTCATCTTCCAATGATTGAATTTTATAGATGACACCATCTTTTTGAAAAGCATATGCATTCTTCTCACCATCATGTATGGCCTTCCGGTCATACTGCCATGGTCTGCCCAATAAGAGATGACATGCATCCATGGGTAGGATATCACAGAGTACCTTGTCTTTGTATCCACCTATACCAAACTCTACCCAAGTTTGCTCATTGACTATCATATGCTCACCTTTATTTAACCATGTGACTCTATATGGATTTGAATTAGGTATTCTTTGCAAATTTAATTTTCTAACTGCTTCATCTGACACTATGTTATCAATAGACCCTGAGTCAATGATTACTTGACATACCTTATTCACAATCTTGCATCTGATTTTGAATAAACCTCTCCTTTGGCTTGGTTCAGCTTTCACCGGTTCTTTGATCAAAGTCCTCCTTACCATGATGTTCTCTCCCACTTTTGAGGCTAGACTGACTTCAGGTGATTTGCTGCTTGAAGTATCATCTTGTACATAATGATTTCTTTTATCAACTCCTTGAGAAGAAGGTGTGCCCTTATCAGGACACCTATATGCTGGATGGCCTAATTGTCCACAATTGTAGCATTTCATAGTGGTAAAGTAGGATCCTCTGCCTAATCCTCCTGATCTTCCTCTGTTAGATCCCCTTCCTCGGTAGTTTCCTCTACTACTAGTCTCCCCACTCTGCTCTGTGAGTTTGGATTCTCCTTGGGGTCTTTGATCAGTATTCCTACCACCATAATTTCCTCTTCCTCTACTGTCTCTACCTCTTCCTCTTGATCTACTATTTGATTCTTGTTTCTTCTTTCCCTTCTCCTCTACCTTGAGTGCTAGCTGATAGCTTTGCTGTATTGTTGTAGGGCTAAACAAGCTGATTTCCTCTTGAATACTCCACCTCAAACCATTTAGGTATCTTGCTACCTTTACATTTTCATCTTCCATCACCTTTGACCTCAAGCATCGTTTTTGAAATTCCTCAGTGTATGCATTGACATCTAACTCTCTTTGTATCAAATTCTATCTTTTCTTGTGCAACTAAACTTCATAATCCCCAGGCATGTAGACTTCTTTGATTTTAGCCACCATACCTTTCCAAGAAGCTATAGGTTTCTTGCCTTTTTTTTCTCTTTCTATTTGAACAAATTTCCACCATGTCAAGGCAGCTCCTCTGAGTCTGGATTTAGCCACCTTCACCTTTTGTGCTTCACTCACTCCATCACATTCAAAGTGATTTTCTAAACCTTCTATCCATTCCATAACCAAATCAGGATCCATCTTTCCACCAAAAAGAGGAACTCCTTCCAATGACTTGCCGCTCATGGCTTTCAAGGCCTTCAAGGCCTTCAAGAAAGGTTCTTCTTCCATCTTAGGATCAGGTGTGGGCTCTTCATCTTCTATAGACACACCTTTTTCCTTACCTTTAGAATCTTTCATTTTCTAACTGACTTCTTCAGTCTTTATTATCATGGCACCTAGTTTACTTTCCATTTCTACCAATCTTTCCTGTAGGAGCCTATTCTCCTCTTCTTGTTCATCAACCTTCTTTGCCAATTCTGCATTAGTCACCATCTTCTTGGATGAACCTACAGACTCACTTGAACTCGGTGATGATATACAACTTCTTCTATTCCAATCTAGGAATAGCCCAAATCTTTAACTTGCTCTGATACCAATTTGATAGGGGGACCTAAGGGTTTCAAAAACCTATCTTGGCACAACACTTCAAGACCTATGCCATCCCTGGGTTTCCCTACCAATTCAAGTGCTCATAAACATTTTCTACCCCAAAATGTCTAAAACAACATAAGCAATCTATTACAGAGGTGAAAGACCTATTTTGTCTATTGTTTCCCATACAGACTCTACTTTCTTGGTGTGGGGTACTCTTCCTTATCCTCACTGCTTCCAAGATTCCCAATCTCCAAGGCTTCTAGCCTTCTTGAGCCCATTATCAGCCCTCCTCTCTGGGTCCAGGGTTCTGATTGCTTGGTGCTCAATTCTTTCTACTTTGTTTTTCACCGCTGTCTTCTTAGACTGCAACTTGCATACCTAGCCGGGCTATAGCACAGCTCACCTAGGACAAGTTCCTAATGTATCTCATTAACAATCCAACCACTAACACAAATAGAAATAAAAGAAAGAAGGTCTCTGCTTGATGGCCCTCCATGACTGTACAGGAAAAATGTAGGGACATCAAGATAGAGACATTTTGCACAAACAGAAACAAAAGAACAGAGACAAATTGATTACTCTACTTTAAACCGAGCTATGCAAGAATTCTATAGATAATGCACAAATAGATTCAAACTGTCAATGTTCTTATTCTAAGAGTTCTTTCTTTTACATTCAAGGTCTATCCTTTTAACTTTTTCCAACATTTGAACCCATTTACAAAGCCAAAAACCAGTTCTTATACTCTTCGTCCTTTTTCTATTATCAGATAGTTAGGGTTTCTTCCATTCGTATTGCTCCTTCGCATATACATTCATTTGTATCATACAATACTAAAATATGCATTCACTTTATCCGTCGGCAAGATAATCTATTGTCTTATCGACATATACATTTGCTTTACCTTCGGTAAGACATTTGCTATCGGTGGTGCCTTCTTATTTCTGGCCGATACCCATCTTCTCCCCGATGAGTCTTCCCTTCACACTTGTCAGTGTGACTTTCAACATCGGCCAACATTCAACATCTCCCACCGATATCCTTAGTCACTCCGATGAGCCTTGGCCCTATACCATCGGTGACACCTTTAACTTCTCCACCGATGTCATATCTCACATCGATGTGCCTATCATTAACTAGCCATCAGTAAGACTTCTTACATCGGCCTAACATTATCTCCATCTCCCGATATGTACCTCACGCCGATATGCATTATCTTTTCTTATACTTTGGTGAGACCTACGATCTTTTTATCAGTGGGACACCGGCATAAAGCTTCCCCGATCAACTCTCTCACTCTGATTGATCCACTTTGTATATGCATAAATTACTTGATATGTTATCAAATGAGCCTACGCTTGCATCAGTCCCACGCCTTCCTAATTTAAAAACAAAAGCATTACACCAAAAATGTGTTATATACACATGGGCTCACTTCAAACCCCTTGGTGCTGCTGCACCAAAAAGTGCACCTATTTTCAGAGTTTAGAGGTAGAAAAGTCAGGGAATAATGAGCGGGTGCCCTAGTCCAAGGCCCTACTTTTTGGTAGGATCTGCAAACAAGGTCTGCAACCTGTTCCTGTTGCACTAGAGGTTTTTTCCATCACAGAACTTTGAGGACTAATGAGTGGGTGCCCTAGTCTAGGGAGCTATTTTCTTCTCTGATATGCAATTCTAACACTCTATTGTACCCTCCTGCAACTTCACTTTGTCTATAGCTCGAACTTGTAACCTGCAACCATGAAAACTTTGGGAGGGGGTTGTGGTGTTTAGAGGCTTGCCTCAATGAAGTCCCAGAGAGACATTCAAGTCTTTTGAACACCATTGTTAGATAGAGAGTGTGTACGCTTGGGAGGAAGAGGCAAAACCCAAATGATAAATGCTTAAAAACACAATTGATGTCCTAAATACACACTAAAGACTGGGGAGCTCAACCTTATGAGGAAAAAGCCCCCAAGGGGACATTTTCTGACTTTACATTTAGCCCCCACTTTAATGTATGTGTAAACATGAGGCCAATACATGCATTAAAGTATGATCAATAAACATAGCAAACACGCCAAGCATGGAGAAGACACACCAGACACATTGAAGACAATGACAGGCACGCAAAACATGAAGAAGATAGTTACAATCATGCAAAACATAAGGAATACATTAAATGCATGGAAGACACATTAATGCATAGAAGACAGGAATGATTTCTTTTCTTTTCTTTTTCTTATATATATGAAATGTAGATGTAAGTATAGGAAAGTAAACACACCTCTCATAATGCAAGATGCACTCATCGTGCAAGTCTTTAAACTGCATATGGGGCAACACACACGCAAGACACACCAAACCTCCCAAAATGCAAGATGCACTCATCACATAGGACTTTAGACTACATATGGGGCAACAAACACACCAAACAAAGCAAGAACGCCAAACACACACACTTTGAAGACACAGAGAAAACACGGAAGACAAGCGATGGAGTGTTCCTATTTCTAGAATCAACACCATCTCAGGCACATTATAGGCACACACCGATGATTGGGCTTCACCACAAAAATTATCAAAGACATGCTTAAGGGTTGAGTTAGTCATAGAACTACTCCCCGCCTCCCAATGAGAACTTTTTGAAAATGACAGGATGTGCAATCTGCTCCAAGAAATACACCATCCCCACCTCCACAAAGGGCTTAAGATAAAAAAGGATATACACGATATCCTGCCTCCATAGAGGGCTTAAATGATTAATTGATTGATTGGTTGCAAACAAACTTAGAGTGCAGGAAGTACTCATCGTACTAGTCTTTAAACTGCACATGAGGACAAGCACATTGCTAACATCTACAATAGATAGCTTACCTTATATATGCCCCCACCTTAAGGTAGTTGATATTAGGCATCGATATCAAGCACGTTAAGGTAGGAAGAAAATACACAAGGGAACACAGACTTTCGCAAAGCCCATGCCTCTAGAAGGTGACATGTGCTTTACGATCACCAAATGTTCCCACAAACATATCCCTACATGAAACATGTTAGTGTCTACAAAATCATGATAAACAACAACATTAATGCATATGAAATCTGAGGCATGCAAGATTCAAGATAGATAAAGTGCATGAAGCAGTAATATTGTTATGGTTTGTAAGTGAGATAGAACATCATCAAAATCACTACATAGAAAGAACGAGTGCTTCTACTAGCCAAGCGTCGGATAATTTAGTACAACCCCATCATCATATTAGGAGCTAAGTCTAATTTTTGATTTCTTGCTAAATGGACGCTTGGTCTGCATCAGTATAAATGTTTTTTGTCATTCACCTGCTAGATAGAAACACTAGAGGAAGGGAAACAATAAATAAGAGAGGAGAAACAAGTGTCTTAGGGACAATCACGTAGGAGGTTGCCCCCAATTCACTAATTGCAATGCTATGTTTGTAAGACACAACACACAACAATGAAATTAGAGAGAGAGGCAATATAGAAAAATGATGATACAAATAGAAGGTCACAATAGAGGTAGTCTCCTGGTATCTCAGACCTTATGGGAGAATCAAGGGTCATCCCAGGAGGCCTAAACAACACATAACACATCACTAGGGAAGCACATCATGAGAGAGATAAAGGGTTAGAAATACTTACCTGTAGGGTCGTCGTATCAGATTTTGAAACTTGCAAACCTCTTGGAGAGGTACTCGATCATGTTGAGTACAAAGTTTGAGTGATTCTTATGAAAGTCTTGTTTATTATCATTTGATGCTTGTTTCTTAAATCCTTGTGTAAATGAGACTTTTTGTTTCTTATGAGGGGGAGAACCACTATTATTTCCAACTGTTTACAGTCTTCTTATTCTTTTCCAAATTTTAGCCAGTTTTTATTGTTGAATCTTTCTAATATAGTAACAGGAATCATCATTTACCATCTCACTCATCTGTATTGGTTGTTCTACTTATTTTCTGATGTGTTTTGGTTATCTCCCGATCCATATAAGAATAACAGAGGAGGAACCTCAGCATAAATTCCATTTCTTCGTGGATGAGGTGGGTTATCCAACTTTTCCTTATCTACTTCAATCATACCCACGATGCTATCATATTCCTAGTAATCATCATCATCTACTTCCACTAAACCCTATTCCAACATATTGGTATCAGTATGTTTAGGGAATGGATTAGTAAATATTTGTAAATTCTGATTCAGTGGAGCAACTAATTTATTTCCATTATCATTCACACGCAATACCTGGATGACATTCGAATCAATAAGGTCTTGTATCTCATGTTTAAGACACATACATCATTCAGTATCATGTCCTTGTGTCCGATGAAAATGAGAAAAGGAATTAGCATCAAAGTAAGGTCCTTGTGCTTTACTAGGATTGACATGCTTGATCGGGGGAAGCTTCAGAATGTTATTACTCATAGCTTGATTCATAATAGAGTGATAAGATTTAGCTATTGAAGTGAACTTTCTTGGTTGATATGATGCCTTCTTTGGATTACTGATAGTAGATACACTAGAAAAGTTGTTCATATTCAGTCCATTAATCTTGATTAAATTATTATTATTATTCCTCTTAAAGTTATTTTGTGATGATCCACCCATGGATTGACCAACTTGAGCTGATGAGTTTTGGTTTTCATACCGACTAGATGAAAGTTGATAATCACAAAGGGCAGTGCATAAATGTTTAAAGGAGTTATACTTCATCAAGAGGATTTTATCATAGATGTTAGGTTGTAGATTTGTTTTAAATATCTTCTAAACATCGTCATCTTTCATCTGATATTGAATTTGCACATATAGAGCTTGATACTGACTAATAAACTCAGTTAACTTCTCTTTCGGACCTTGCTTGCAATGAACCAAATCAATTAGGGAGACTTGGGGTCTGATGTTTACTTTAAAATGTTGTAAAAATTGATCAATCAATTGTGAAAAGGAGTGTATTGAATTTGGAGGCAAAGAGCAAAACCATTCTAAAGCAGTATCTTTGAGAGATCACGGGAAAAGTTTTTCCAACAAGTCCTCTTCAAAATAGAAATCGCTACACATAGTTGTGAATGCTACCACATGAGTATTAGGATCACCTTGTCCACCATATTTTTCAAAGCAAGGAGTCTCAAACTTTTCAGGCATAGGGGTTCTCAAGATTGCATAGGAAAGGGGATTACGGGCATGATATGTTGGTATATTAGGCTGTGAAGAATTTATCAAATTTGTTACCCTTTGTTGTAAAGCAATCATGCCCTGTAAAAGTTGGTTTAGGATGGCATCATTGGGAGATGTGATTTTCTGTGAGGAATTGGAACCAAAGTGAGGAGGTGATTGAGCTTGAGATGTGATAGGTGGAGGCTGAGAATAGGTCAACAATGGTTGAACATAATGGTAGGTGGAAGATGGTTATGAGTAGGTAATAGGTGGCTGGAAATAAGTGGAATAGATAGGTGGTTGAGAATGATTATTCATAGAAGAGGTCCCCTTAGAAACCAAATTTTGATAATCAAATCTCACAACCTTGTAATTAGTGCCATTAGATACTCCAATACCAGTGGTAGCATTACTACAAGTATCCGTATCAGTTATTAAGATCGTTGATGTAAAGGTGGATAATCCCGTAGTTGGTATAGGTATTGATACTTGTGTATGAGAGGGTGATAATCTATTATTTATCACTTTTACACATTCAGTCACTAGTATGATATTGGTTTGTACAATATGTACTAAACCACAGATTGCATTAACACCATCTTGTCCCTCTTTTATCAAGTCTCTTACATGGTGAATCATAGGTACAACTTCTTCAGCTATCCTCTCAGTTTGTACATAGTCTTGGAATTCAGCAAGGTCTTTATCAAGTTTATCTATTTATTCATCAGACACATGTCCTGTCATCTCAATAGTATCATCAACATCATGAAAAGTTTACTCTTCCATTGTACTTGTGATAGGCATAATATCTTGTAACATTTGTGTCTCTCCTTTTGTAAAGAAGGTGTTCAACGTGCCAAATTCTTCAAGAGCACAAGATCCCATGTGTCTTATGTTTCTTCTTAAAGGAATATTTTTCTTAGGGAAGTGAGTTATTAGACTCATACAAATCTAGGATGATGACAAGTTAAAACCTAGCGAAAATGCCCTAAAATATGCAAATTTTCACAGTTTTTCAATCCCAAGACCTCATGAAATAGGTGTTATAATTAATTTTATGAGGTGTAGAAAATAATAGTGATAATATCAGTCACCTAGAAGCATAAAATGTTTTACAACATGCTTAGGATGCAAACTAGGACAAACCCTAGGGCAAAAATAGCAAAAATGTGAAAATTTTCACCAAATTTTTGATACATGAGGCCAATAACAAGGTGTTGTAAAGAATTTTAGGAGGGGAAGTAGATAATACCCCTGATATTAGTTAATTAATGCAAAAATATTCTTTATAGCATGCATATAGTGCAAATTTTGAGAGCCGATAAGGCCAAATCTAGTGAAAATAATTTTTTTTCAAGCCCTAGGTTTGAGATCTTGATGTAAAATGCTATATGAATGTTTTGCAAGCTGATGTGTGATGAAAATTAAATTATCTCAGATCTGAAAAATGATTTCCTAGCCCTAACATGCAAAATGCAAGTGCAAATCTAATGAAAAATCAATGAAAATGCTAGTTTTTTTTTTTTTTTTGGTCTTATGCAAAAATACAAATTTTTGAAATCTAAATGCAAATTTGTACTAAAATGAAAGACTAAAGCCAAATGCAAATTTTAATGAGTCTCTAAAATTAGTAGAAAAATCTGAAATAAGATTTTACCTACAAACCCTAGATTTTGGAATTATTAGGTTATATGCGAAATTCACAATTTTCAGCAAAACCCTGGCAATTTTATGATGAAAATGCGATGCAAGCTATTGATTTTTTGTAATTTTCTGCAATTTAGCTTAGATCTAATGCATAAATCAGAAATTTGATGAAATTCAAATTAATTGATGCAAAATAGAAACCCTAGCATGCAATTTTTTTCCAATTTTTTTAATTTTTCAAATTTTTAAAAAGTTTTCCAATGCAATAAGATGATTGACTGAAAATCAATGCAAATCTAAAGCAAAACACTCAGGAAGGTGCAAACAAGTCCAACAACATGGGTTCACCAAAATGTAAAGGATAAAATTTGGATAGTTGGTTGATTAGATGGTTTGTTAAGTGTCTATCCTCCTTTCACCAATTACATTCAAGGACCTAGGCTTGAGTAGCAACACACTGTCATACTCTAGGTCATTGTAAGATGTAGGGAAGATTGTTTTTTTATGATTTGATTGTCAATTATGTTCTCTTATGCTCAATTGTACCTCAAAACCCTAATTATGCAAATACAATAGTAAACAAATGAATTATTTAGAATGCTACTATAGAGAGATGTAAAATGACAAATGAAAGTGCACCTATTTTTAGAGTTCAGAGGTGGAAAAGTTAGGGACTAATGAGCGGGCGCCCTAGTCCAATGCCCTACTTTTTGTTGAGATCTGCAAACAAGGTCTGCAACCTGTTCTTGTTGTACAAGAGGTTTTTCCATCACAAAACTTTGAGGACTAATGGGCAGGTGCCCTAGTCCAGGGAGTTATTTTCTTCTCTAATTTGTAATTCTAACACTCTGTTGTACCCTCCTACAACTTCACTTTGTCTGTAGCTCCAACCTATAACCTGCAACCATGAAAACTTTAGGAGGGGGTTGTGGTGTTTAGAGGCTTGCCTCAGTTAAGCCCCGAAGAGACACTCAAGTCTTCTGAACACTGTTGTCAGATAGAGAGTTCGTGCCCTTGGGAGGCAGAGACAAAATGCAAATGATAAATGCTCAAAACATAATTGATGTCCTAAATGCACAGTAAAGACTTGGAAGCTAAACATTATGAGGAAAAAGCCCCCAAGGGGACATTTTCTGATGTTACTCACTATACTTGTTATAGCTGTGATTGTCGTATTATTCTTGTTTTGTTAAATATTGTCATTTATGCATCATGTTCCTAGATCATGCTAGTCATTGATGATTATAGTGGATATGATTATTTTATATCATGTATGATTATACCACATTGGAGTCGATTATGTTGCTTCAACTATTATATGTGGAGCAGGTATGCCTGATGGTTGACTTGAGTGTGCAGGTAATTGCAGGTGTTAACTAATGTGGGAAATGTGGAGAAGGTTGACATGGGATGCTAAGCCATCTCACCCTTATTCCTTGTATTGTGGAAACCCATAATATGTGCTTGAAGTCAATTGTGTGTGTTTCCTTAGCATTTTGCACTTTATTTTAAATTATCTCAAAAAATGTTTTTTTTCTGTGTTTTCAGATTATTTTAATGATTTTAAATTGAAAATTATTATTTCTACATTAGTGAAAATGTTTATTGCATCATATTATGCTTGAGGAATGAATTCAAGATATTTCAATTTATTTCTAAAATTTAATATTTTTTTGTCAAAAGCTAGAAGTGCATTAATTTGGAAAATAGAATTCTTGATGTGGTATGTTTGGATTTCTTGGAATGAGATTGAGTTAAAAGGAAATTACCTATTTGTAATAGTTGAATTTAGTTGATTAACTATTTTCCTATTAATTTATGTAATTTGTTTGAGTGTATTTAGTGAAATTGGAAAAAGAAATAAAATTAGGGCTTTTGTATAAAAGGGAAAAAGAGACTTATTTTTCATAATTTTCATTCTATTTTCTCCTCTCTCTCTCTCAAACCCTCTTCTTGAAATAATGGAAGGAATTTCTCCATGGATGGAAAGGAAGGATTGCTTGCTTTATTGAATGGATTTTTGTGTAGTTGTTGCTTGGAGAAAGATTGCTTGCTAAACCCTCTTGGGTTTTTGGATTTCAATGCATGGTTGAAAGTTACTCTCCTTTAATTAATTTATAATTGCTCTTCCTTTTCCATGCCACTTCAAGTGGTCTTCTGATGGCTTAATTGATAGGAACGAGATGTTAGAATGAGTTTATAGTTGTTTTGTATTTATTTCCATATGTTTTATTGGAAACATGGAAAAACAAACAAAACTCTCCCAAAATTTCTCTTAGAATCACCCAATTCAATTTTATTTGATATTTGGGATGTTTTTTCCATTTTCTATAAAAGGTTGTTCTTTATTTTTCAATAAACCTTGTAGAATGAAAGATATAAAATATTCCAAGGTGCCATGGGGAGCTTTAATGGTGGATTTAGGGTCTTATGGTTATTTTGTACATTGTGAAAATATGCATTTTGCATTTTAGACCTTATATGATTGATTTGAATTGTGCGATGAGTTGTCTCCTTAATGTATGCATGTTTTGCATCTTTTAAACCTATGTTACTATGATTTTTGCAAGTTTTGTCACCTCAATTTCTGTGCCATGCACAATTGGTCAAATTGGTGTATTGGAAGTTTACGAAGAGGTATATTGGTAGGAAAGGAGTGGCTCTCACCATGACCCAAAAGTGGTTGTAGGAACTAGCAAGTGAGAGTTTAAACAAGATTAACATTAAATAGATTGGGTAAAATAAAATTGACTAATAAGATCATCTACACCAAACAAAATTTTGTGGTGAGACAATACCCAGTTATGCGTTTGGGTGTAAAGAGCATTTCGTGGTGATACAATACCTAGATATGCTATGAGGAAGTAGTGCCCTCATGTATACTACGATGTGGGCAAATACCCTCATAATGACACTCTTGGTCCTAGCCTACTATGTCTCTCTTCCTTCCTTATTGCCGGAGTTATACTCGACATGTGTTGTGACCCTAGCATTTTCATGTGCATTGTGATGCCTAATTCATGTTTGAATGTGTATTTGATGGTCTATGAATTATGCCTTGTTTGGCATTCATTAAAGGTGTGATTATTTCCCTTATGCTTGAATGTTGTGATGTCATTCTATTATGATTATTTGCAAGTGTACCACATGTTACATGTATGCATTTGTATAGTATTTGTACCATGTGTTATCTATATGCATTGGATTGGCAATTGTACCATGTGTTGCATGTATGCATTGTATTGGCAGATATGCCATTTGTGTTGTGTGCATTTATTGTCATGTATGCCATATGTTACTATGTATACCCTAGATTATGTGATATGATGCTAGTGGGTTTGCCATGATCATCTTCTTTGTAGCTTGGGGTTTGCCTAGAGTTGCGTAGACAACTATTGCGCTCAACAATGGCAATATGGTTGGGAGGTGAACAAGTTACAACATTTCCCCATTGCTCCTTCGTGATGATTTTCAAGTGTTTGATGGTTTATTTATCTTCTTACAGGTTGAGTATGTTGTGATTCATGTCTTTTTGTACCTTGGAGAGTGTGTTGGATTTTGGGTGGTTTATGCACTTGTATTATTTCATAATTGTATACTGTAAACTTTTTAGAGTAGGCCTTTTGAGACCTTTGTAATATGATGTAAATGATGCTATGAGAGGATTTATCATTTTTCCTATGATTCATCTATTTTTAGGATGAAGTCCTTTAAATATTGTAATTATTGGGTGTAATCTTGTATTTTTCCATACCTCAGTTTGTGAGGATGTTGGCTTGATTTGATAGATTTTCACATGTATTATTTCTATGTTAGCATGTTTAGACTCATTTATTTTATGTTGTACTTGATGTTATGGTTATGTTAGTAGATCTTATCATTGCCTTTGGCATGTGTTGATGTTGGTGTTGAACATGCGTAGCCTTTTGTAACGCTCTTGTCCTTTTTGACATGTGGACATTTTTGGTTCAACACATTATTGTTTTTGGTTAAAGTAAACCCTATTTGATGGTAAATAATGTTTTGAATCATCATAGGAGTTTTCACCTAATTATGGGTTGAATTGCTTAATTCTGGGTCTTTTAATGAATTCTACGTTTTTGGACCTAGGTTCTGGAGGACTATAGTGCTAGGCACTAGTGTCCCAGGACTACAGTGTTGGACGCTAGTGTCCCAAGACTATAGTGTTAGGTGCTAGAGTCTTGGGCAGTGGGCTCCTCCTTGGGGCTCCATACTCTACCGGGATGTCCTATTATGCCTTTTCAACTCTTTTGTGAAGTTTGTTGTTGAAAGGTGCTCTTTTGGCCACTTGAGTGTATCCATGGTGCCAATTCCTTGATGTGATGTGTGCCCTTGGACTATTCCCTCTTTTCTTTGGGAAGCGTGCCTTTACACAATATCGACTAGCGACCATTCCTAGTGGTTGAGGGCTTGTACCTCCTAGTTGATCCATCATGTGAGTGAGTGCTACCTTGTTGTGTTTGGGATGTCTTGTGTAGTCATGGAATGAATTGAAGTGATTGTTACCCTCATCCTACTCTATGTGTTTGTGAGGGAGTGAGGTCATGGATGTGTATCTGATCCTCATCATGGAGTGAGCTCCACCTCTCGCTTGGTCATCATAGCGAGTTGTCACATGATAGATGAAGTCTTCTTCTTGTGCCATCTTATGTAATGTAATGATGATGTCATATTTGGTGTTGTTTTCCTTGTTATGAAACCTTGGGTGCATGTAAGTGTAATGCAATATGTAAATGTGAAATATTTGTTGGTTGGGTGTTTGTTCGACTAATGAATTGGGTGAAAACCTAGGGCATTATAGAATGACTACTTTGAGATTGCTCAAAGCTTATATGTGTGTTCATCTTCAAGTGTGTTATGAATGAGAGGAGGGTTTAAATAGGCAAAGATGAAAGGGGATGAGAGGAAAAATATAACTAAATAAGGAACAAAAGCTACATTTAAAGAAAGAAAGAAAGCAAGGAAGAAAACAAACTATCCCTAGCTAGAAAATCTAAACCTCAAAAGGGAAACTGGGAAAAATTAAGTAGATCCAAATGAATCACACACATGCCAAATTATGATAGGGTCACCCATGTTTAAGGGTGTGTCACCTCTCTTATTAGCCTATAGGTCACCTAATTGAAATTAAGGTCTATTGGGTGCCCTTGCAACTTAAGGTAGGTGAGACTAGTTTTAAATGACAAGGACAAGAAAGACAAGAGGAGAGAAAACAAGGATGAAAGACACCTAAAGAAGGCTTGCATCAAGATAGAAAATATTGTGAGGAGAAATTGGTCCATGCCATGTGGGTCATGAGATAGACCACTAAATCATCATCAAACTCATATGTTGACCCATAAAATTTTTGGTCCTTAGATAATGCTCCCTTAGGTATGGAAATCTACATAAAAGGTAGGTGTCATTCCTCAAATAGGTTTATGGGACCCACACTTACATGTTTGTTGTTGTCCCACATCTATAACTACAAAATGAATTGGTTAATTATGTGTAATATGATAATCAAGAAAATGACAATGAAATATGACAGGAGAACTATTGCAAGTATGACTAGTAAGTGTTGTCATTGATGTCAACACCTAAGATCAGTATCTAAGGAAATTATTTGAATGAGTTTCAAAAAGTGTCTGAGAAGAACAATGCAATGTTTCACTCCACATATCTTGTAGATTGAATGTCTTTGATTGTAGTTTGGAAGTTATGTTAAGAGATGTTTGTAGCTGCTATGTTTCAAGTTTGAGCCTCTGGTGTGAAGATTTGAGTGAGTTCTGTTCACTAGAGTAAAAACTATTTTTCTATGTATTTAATGGTGACAGGGAGAATGTATTCTTATCCACATTTCTCTACTTTTAAGTTTTATACTATGTGGTTCTGGAATTAAGTTTTTAATGATGTTATGTGCCTTCAATTCAAATGGTTTGTGATTTGGTGCTCTGTAAGTGATCTTTTCTTTATGACAGTGGCCGACAGTGATGTTTAAGTGCTCCAGTTTGAAGAATCTTTTGGATAAAATGTTTAGGAGTTGTGCAGA
Organism: Cunninghamia lanceolata; assembly: GCA_027924645.1. Classification (NCBI taxonomy): domain Eukaryota; kingdom Viridiplantae; phylum Streptophyta; class Pinopsida; order Cupressales; family Cupressaceae; genus Cunninghamia; species Cunninghamia lanceolata. Next base: position 9,471,449 of record BSBN01000241.1, on the reverse strand, counting down.
AGTTCTTAGTGATTGAAATAAGCTTGTGGATGTCTCTAGATCATGTTCCTACCTTTTGATTGGTTCATAAAGTTTAATTTGGATCGTGTTTAAAGTGTGTTCTTAAAGTTCTTAGTGTTAACACCAATTTTGACCAACTTTGTTGTTTTCACTACTTGCGATTATGCTTTGGAGTTTGTGATAGCATGTTGTAGCATGGAAGATTACATTTGAGTCCCAACTAAGGCATGGTATGGCCCACATTCATTCTTTTCCTTCATAAATCTATTTAGGTACAAACCTATTCTAATCTATGTGTATATGCCGACCTTGGAGATTGTTTCAATGGTTGATGAATTATATAAATACATGTAATGAATTCATATTTGAGTCTGTGGATGCAAAGATGAGAAGATAAGTGTGAAGTGAAAAAGTAGAGCAGAGCATATTACACTTCAATGGAACTGAACCTTGGCATGGTGTAGATGCTACTATCTTAGTTCACCAACTTTTGGCAGTGTGCCTTGGTGGTACCCCACTTAGGTTTAGGGCTTTAAGTGTGTTTGTGTAGGTGTTCTTCATTTTCCTTAAAGTCCTATAGTTTTTTTCACTTTAACTTCTATTCTATTGTTGACTTCTTGCTGGGGGTTTCTAGTTACTTAAGTTGTAACTTAAGTCTTCTAACTCATAGGGTGACTGGTCCCCTTTACTTAGTATTACCTTTTATTCCCCATTACATTATAAAAGTTAAATCCTAAAGTCTTTTAAAGGGGTCGGGGTGCCACTTGAATGAATTTTGCACTATCACGTGGCATATCCAGTGATGTCATCAACCTTCTATGACATTGTGATAGAGTGCCAGGTGTTGATTAGATGTGGCTTACAACCATTAATCAAAGATTCTTGAGTGGTGAATTAGGCCCTGCCAGGTGTCAAAATGAAAAGAGATATGCAAAGAGGATGAAATCTGATGGTTGCACAAGTGCGCAAGGGAATCTTTTAGGACAAAATATTCTATGTGCTGGTGCAACAAGGTGGCACGTGGCAAGATTCTGATAAGGGGACGCACAGAGAAAGTAAAGAAGAGACAAGTGGATGGCTTAGTGCAGCCACGCAGATCCTGAAGGTGGTGGGCCATCTCCGGCTGCGATGCCATGAGATGGCACTGCATGGCGAGGACCAATGCACAAAAGGGAAAAGTCAGAGGAGTAAGACCACCTACATGGCACAATTTCATTTTTGATGAACTTTTTAAAGGAGCTAGTATGGATTCTTGGGGCTGGAGATCATTCCAAGGTGTCAATCTGGCAAAGGAAAAGCTGAGATCAATGGCTACAATTCAAACTTGAAGTGGCTCTTTGTCAGCAAAATTCTTGCCCTCCTCTATACTGAAGTAATTGAATCTATAGCACGACCATGGACCAAAACATCAAATCCTCTCGTCTGATCAAGGAAAAAGTTGCATAAACATCAGATTTTTAGGGATTTGTGAAACTTCAGCTATAAAAATCAACCCAAAGATCTGATTGTATCTTGAAACCCTATAAGGATCTATTGTATCATTTAGGAAGTTTGTCAGAGGTAGATGGCCAGTAGCTTGTTAGCTCCTTAGCCACTCTACCAAGTAGTGAGAGTTCATTGGGTGTTCTCCTTTAGACTTTGAATATAAGGTATTCATGCCTTTGGAAGATATTTCCTGCTACAGAGTTGGTTCTTTGTCTAGGTACAACATAGTCTCTAGTTTGTAAATAATGTTTTCATATATGATAATGTTCTATCTAGGTTGAATTAAATGAAAAACATTGTGTGTGTCTTGTTCATGATTGACTCCTCTGGTATTGTCTTTTTTCTTTTGAATAAGGTTATCAAGGATATCTAAGTTATTCAGTATACTTTTGTTGTACTGTATGTCTGGTTTCCTGCTTCTGCTCAAGGAGTAGATTAAATAGGCTCTAAATCTGATATAGGGAGGGGTGTCATGTGAGAGGATTTTTAAAGTATAATCATGAGCATTACTCTTTCATGGACATCTTGCTATAAGGCAGCAATATTTTCTTAGGTCCCCTAGATATGAATTAAGGTTATCACTAGAAAACATTCGCATTTCTAGACTTGACTATGTTGCCCAAGTAAGACATTGGTCTAGGGATTTGCTTGTCCAAAGGGACTAGGGATATCTCATGACTCCACTCACCAACCATCTTATTACCTCCATCCATAAGTTTGTAGGAGTAGGATTAGGACCATACATGCTCTCTATTTCAGCCAGTGTAGATAATCCAAGAATGTTGCTAGCTTAGGATTCATCTAGTAGATATTTGTTTATAAGTGAGAGCATTCTGCCTATGCTAAAAAGTTAAATCTTTTGCTTTGAGCTAGCCAAAGTTAAATATTTTATTGTAGGGATCCCCCCTAGCTGTGGCTTGTTTGCGACCTAAAATTTCATACAGTTTTTTGCAAAATTTTAGGTCCCCATGTTGAAAAAATCAATTTTAATATTTGGAAATACACCATAAGATATGCCTTAATGGCTTGCTTCAAAGTATATTTGAGCTTTGAGCCCTAAAAATTATGAATATTTCACTCTTTAAAAACAAACACAGAAGTTAACAATAGATAAAGCATTGGCCTATCTGAAAGCAGTGAAAGAAATGTTCAAATATAGGAAAGAGAAATATGATGAGTTTCTTGAAGTACTGAAAGAGTTCAAGGCCCAAAGAATTGATACAACTAGTGTTATTGCCCATGTGAAAGATTATCTAAAGGGCATCGCAATCCTATTTTGGGTTTTAACACCTTTCTTCCTAAAGGTTTTGAAATTACACTTCCACCTGAGGATGAGCCTCCACCCCAAAAGCAACCAGTTGAATTTGACCAAGCCATTAATTATGTCAACAAGATAAAGTCTTGGTTTCAATATGAGGAACAAGTATACAAAGTGTTTCTGGATATTTTGAATAAGTATTGGTATGGAAAGAAGACAATAAGTGAAATGTATCAAGAGGTGGCTTCATTGTTGAATAATCATCAAGATTTGCTTGAAGAAATTACGTATTTTCTACCCAATTCCTCAGGTTTAGCATATGTGTCACCATTCCATCAAAGAGAATCCTATGTATAAGGCACAATAGAGTGATCGGTCTACAAATAAAAGGGGAAGGACTTCCAATTTTGATATTCTCTTATATGACAAAGGCAATACAGGTATTTCTGAATCAGGTGATAATGTAATATCTGAATGCATGTTGCCTGCATAAAATAATGCATGGAGCAGAGAATCTATGATTAGTATAGTAAGATCCAAGTGTACAAGAGCTAAGAGGCTAACAAAAGAGGAGGGAGTGGCACCTCCTAATATATTTCCTCTCAGGGACAAATACTTCAACTAAGAAAGGCCCCCTAATAGCGGCGGGATTGAAGCATGAAGGGCGTTAGTAGAGAGATCAATGGTCTCAAGAAAGGACATATTGGCCAGATGAGAAGAAATAGAGCCCTGTAAACCCATTCCTAAGAGGTTGAGGGAAAGCACTATGTCCTATTGTCTATCACATATAACTCTGACCCACTTGCAGAAAGGAATATCCATGGTCCAATTAGATAATGAATGGTTGGGAGAAAAAGTCAGGCAAGACTTGAAAGCCAAGAGAGACTATTGTTCCTGCCAATGATGAGAACCACTAGTAGTGAAACAATCTGAGCTAACCACACAGAAAAACAAAATTAATAGCATAGGAAAAGTGGACATTTTTTGTCCCACATCAAACTAACTCCAATATAGAAAGAAACACTAATATAACGTCAATGAAATTGGTTTGAAATAGGATTGTATGAAACTAGTTACTTGGGTACTATCCAACTGATAGAATTTTGTTTGTGGATGATTTAGAGAGAACACACAGGAGTCTTTACTCTATAAAATATATTACCAACTGGCCCCACTACATAGAAATGAATTGTGAATCACTAAAGTTGTAGGGAAGATAGTTGTTTATCATAGAAGTTAAGGGGGAAGCTTTTACTGACCTTCCAATAAATGAGTGAAGCCATGAATTGAATTATAGCAACAATGCCCTTTGCCGGTTCAGCTTCTGAATATTGATGTGTCAATTATTGCAGAAAGTGAAGGGAAACTTTCAAACAAATGCATATGGTAGGTGTAAAACTAGAATCCATAACCTTCACTAGGATCCTCGTAGTTGTGCTTGAGCCAAGCAGATACGACAAAAAGTGAAAATACACAAGAAACCCAAAAAATGAAAAACTCTAAATATTCCACCATTGAAAACTCATTGGTAAGAAAAGGAAATCGGAATGAAAATTTTAAATCACAGCTATCTCAGGAGTCTTGCCGATGGATACCCGATCGGAGAGACATATGTAATTAGGCTAAGTTTCTCAAATCCCTCCAACTACAGGAGTTACTTCGATGAGAGGAAAAAATAGGATTTCAAATGCAAGATGCACTTATAAAAATTAAATGACAAGATTATAGTAAAATAAAATATAAACCTCATATTTTGTGGAAGGAGATAGAAGTGAACAATTATTGAATTTTTTCAAAAGTAAAATATTCTTTTGAAAGAGTTAAGAAGGTATATAATGACCAAAGAGATATTTTCACTGAGGATGTAAAGACGGGGTACTAATTTTTTACCCAAATGAATATTTTGTTAAACTAAAGGTGAAAACACATAGATGAAAATATAGTTAAGGGAAAATGCAATAAAGACTAGGAACTGTCTTTATTTTCACCAAGATCATAGAGAAGATTTAATTAATTTTATCTGTGGGGATATAATTAATTAAATGAAGAATCAAACACATGCAGAATGAAGACAAACCCTAATGAGGGATTTTTTCTTGATACTACAACGGCAAAATATTTTCTAGAAAAGTTAAAAAGGTGATTATTTTAAATGCATATAACGTATTTATATTTTCACCTAAGAATTTAGAGAATGGTCAATTATTTTCACTCAAATGGAATTTTTGTCAAACAAAAGTGAAAAACGCATACAAATAAAATTCCAAGCAAACATTTGCAAACGAAACCTAAAAGAATATTTTGCCATGAGATATTTTTCACCGAGAAAGTAAAGACGTGGATGATAATTTTCACTCAAATAAATATTCTTGTGAGATAATAGTGGAAAAACACGCTGGGAGATATAATCAAGAAATAAATAGAGATTAAAGTATTATGTGAAGATCAAAAAGCTAGATTAAATATTTAATTATTGCCAAAGGTAATTAAATAAACAAAAAGATATACCGAAGGTTGTAGCGGAAGAAATAAAGGGTTGTAACCCTAAAATCACAAACTATATGTGCCAAATGAAATCGAGGATAATCAGGAGTAGATTAGAAAAACATCATGATCAGAAATAAGAGTTAGATAACTAGATGGATTGATCAGTTGCCGAAATAAAACATTATGCTGTATATTGTAAAATCTTTTGAAATTTTATAATGGAGAAGAATGAATAAATTGGTGATTTGATATTGGTGTCTATTGTTTGTTGAGATAAACAATTATGTGGTTGTCTCCACATTGTTATTCTCTCTGTTATTTGAACCTGAGTTTCCAAGTTGATATTTCAGTTTCATCGAGACACACTTGTTGTTTTTGTGTAATTGAATTAATTAGTTTCTATTGAGAATTAAAATCCTTTTGATTGATTACAGTAACTTAGAAGTAACATTTGGATCAGCCAGAAGAGCTATATAATTGACAAGATTGCCATATTGTCTCCAACTTGATATTGTCTTGTTATTCAAATTGAGGATCTACTCCATTTGTTAATACACACTTACTGCCATTATGTGATTCTGTTGATTGGTTCCTTCAAGCAAGGATTAAAAATCCTTTCAATAAGTCATAGTAACCTGGTAGGATTGAGTGGATCAATAAGTAGAGCCTGTCAATCACATTCTTGCACGTTTATACAAGATATAAACAAACACAAGTGCCAAACAATTAGAATTGTAACTAGTAAGTAAATCATACATCATATACATCTTGACTCCATTAGCCCAATAGAAATAGGCACTGGTCATACCAATTCCACTCTAGGATTCCATAAAATCTTATTCAAACAATTACATCTCAGATCTTAGTATTAGGAGTAGAAGTAGTTTGTAAGCTTTCATCTATTCCACACTTTATGCCATTATGAGTAGATACCTAAATTCATTTGAGTCATACATTTCTTTTATCTACTTCAGCTTTCAAGGTTCACCCACCTAGGTTTAGTAGAGCCTGAAGTGCAGGGAGTCATCAACCATTTAGGTTAACTCTATTACTTGGTTCAAAAATGTTGCAAGTCTGATCATAGAGCTTGGCATCCTCTTAGGGCTTGAAACCTACATTTTTGAGACCTAACACGACTAAACCTAAAGTGAAGGGGAGGCACATTCACACAACCTCCCATCTCTATTGGCTGAATTATGCAGTGAACCTATTGATAAGAAGTGGCAAACCTTTAGGGTTTATTGCTTGTTGATCTAAAAACCAATAGAACTGGCGACTCTACTGGGGATGATTGTAAATTTTTCTGTGGAGTCTTTGAAGTACCAGTGCTGGCCCATGTAGAGTCTGCACAAGAATAGTGATTTATTATTCCCTTTGGAGGGTGGTGACTCTACTTACTATAGTTGCAGTAAGAAAGAAGAAAGACTGTGTGGTGCTCTACTGGTGGTGAATCTAGAAAGTAAAGGTGCCTTCTTGATGATCTATCGACTTTGTTAATTGAACCTGTTTGAGGCAACAACATTTCCAAGTATTTCATTCTTTTGCACTCAAAATGATTGAAATGAAGCAGTAATCTTGGTTTTGCTCCCAGAAAAGGCCACTTTTTGAAAAGTATAAAGCCCTAAATCTTAAGGAAATTAGAGGTTACCAGAATGCTATTCCAAATAAGCTTAGAAAGTGTTTGCCAAAATGTAGTGGAATAAATTTTGAATCTGCAAACACACATCTACAATATATGTTGGAGGATAAAGATGTTTTAATGAAACCTTTTGTTCAGTCATTAAAGGATAATGCTAGAATCTAGTTTTCAATGTGGGTCCATCTTGTAATGACGGGAACAAAGATCTTACTCAGCCTTAGGGAGAGAAAGTTGCAGACATAGAGTGCCTTTCAGATGATGAAATAAAAGGTAAATCCTACAACAATAAGCATATCCTAGCTAATCATGAATATCTATATGAAGTGGATGTGTAAATCCTCACTCTGAATATAGGTAAATATGGCTCAAGGAGTGTAGACATCCAGATATGTGTCTTACAGATGATGAAATATATCTAGATGGATACTGCCTTGAGGATGATGACCACCTTCACAATGTAGGGATTGAAATGTTTGACTTTCATTACATTGGTGAAGAAGGAAAACAAGATCGTTGTTCAGAGATGAATAGAGTAGTTGTACATGTTCATACACATGGGTATAGTATTCAGGTAACTATGGCACTTCAAATGATGAGCTACATTCTATGCCTTTTCTCAGGACATTCCAGGAGGAATTAAATGATGAAACTGTTGAGATCGATGATGGTGGATACCTGGGAGTTTCTAAAAGTTTATATAATCATGGAATGTTGCTTGTACCTGAATATTGTTTATTTAGTATAGAGGAGCTCTCATTGGAAATGCAATTTTTAAGTGAAGATTCAGGTAGCCTGGTTATAGCAATGGATAGTAATGCTAGATCAATTCTACTATAAGCACATGGCACAATCAACAACATGGCAAAGTGTTGTAGATAACTCAATGCTTTTATGATTTGCTTGAAGAAATCAAAAGAAAATGTTGGAGTACTGGTTCTTCTTTTCGATGGCCCTAGGCTGCCAAATAAATTTGAAAATGTAATTTGTGATGCAGGTTGGTGCAGATGTGACTCTGTGCCCAATGGATAAGGCACCTAGTTTGCATTCCAAAAATATGAGGTTCTCACCATGCCTGTAAGAGGCATGCATCCCCAACTAGAGCCACTAGTGGTACCCCACTTACATTTAGAGCTTTAAGTGTGTTCGTGCGGGTGTTCTTCATTTTCCTTAAAGTCCTGCAATCTTTTTTCACTTTAACTTCTATTTTGTTGTTGACCACTTGCTGGGGGTTTCCAGTTACTTAAGTTGTAACTTCAGTCTTCTAACTCATAGGGTGAGTGGGCCCCTTTACTTCGTATTACCTTTTATTCCCCGTTGCATTATAAAAGTTAAATCCTAAAGTCTTTTAACGGGGTCAGGGTGGCACTTGAATGAATTTTGCACCGTCACACAACATATCTAGTGACGTCATCAACCTTCTATGATGCTACAATAGAGTGCTAGTTGTTGATTAGATGTGGCTTATAGCCATTAATCAAAGATTGTTGAGTGGCAAATCAAGCATTGCCAGGTGTCAAAATGAAAAGAGATTTACAAAGAGGATGAAATCTAATGGTTCCGCAAACATGAAAGGGAATCTTTCAAGATAGAATATTCTATGTATTGGCATAACAAGGTGACACGTGGCAAGATTCTGATAAGGGGGCATAGAGCAAGTAAAGAAGAGACAAGTGGAAGGCTTAGTGTAGCTGCACAAAGCTTGAAGGCAGTGGGACATCTCCGATGATGATGCCGTTAGATGGCACCATGTGGCGAGGACCGATGCACAGAAGGGAAAGGTCAGAGGAGGAAGACCGCCTACATGGTGTAATTTCATTTGCGATGGACTTGTCAAAGGAGCCAGTATGGATTCTTGGGGCCGGAGATCATTCCAAGGCATCGATCTGGCTATGATTCAAACTTGAAGCAGCTCTTTGTCAACAAAATTCCCGCCCTCTTACATACTGAAGTGATTGAATGTGTAGCATGGTTGCGGATCAAAACATCAAATCTTCTCATCTAATCAAGGAAAAAGTTGCATAAATAGTGGATTTTTAGGGATTTTTGACTGCTTCAGCTGTAAAAATTGACCTAAAGATTTGATAGTATCTTGAAAACCTATAAGGATATGTTATATCATTTAGGAAGTTTGTTAGAGCTAGATGGTCGGTAGCTTGTTAGCTCCTTTAAAAAGGAATCATGGCCACTCTACCAAGTAGTGTGAGTTTATTGGGTTTTCTCCTTTAGAATTTTAATATAAGGTATTCATGCCTTTGGAAGGTAATTCTTGCTACAGAGTTGGTTCTTTGTCTGGGTATAGAGTAGTCTCTAGTTTGTAAATAATGCTTTCCTGTATGATAATGTTCTATCTAGGTTGAATGAAATGAAAAACACTACGTGTGTGTCTTGTTCATGATTGTCTCCTCTGCTATTGTCTTTTCTCTTTTGAATAAGGTTATCAAGGATATCTGAGTTATTCAGTATACTTTCATTGTAATGTATGTCAGGTTTCCTACTTCTCAAGGAGTAGATTAAATAGGCTCTAAATTAGATATAGGGAGGGGTGTCATGTCAAAGGATTTTTAAAGTATAATCATGAACATTACTCTTTTGTGGACATCTTGTTATAAGGCAATAATATTTTCTTAGGTCCCCTGGATATGAATTTAGGTTATCACTGGAAAACATTCACATTTCTAGACTTGTTTTTGTTGCCCAGTTAAGACTTTGGTATGGGGATTTACTTGTCCAAAGGGATCTCATGACTCAACTCACCAACCATCTTATCACCTCCATCCATTAGTTAGTAGGAATAGGATTAGGATCCTACGTGCTCTCTGTTTCAGTCAATGTAGATAATCCAAGAATGTTGCCAGCTTAGGATTCATCTAGCAGATCTTTGTATATAAGTGAGAGCATTCTACCTGTGCTAAAAAGTTAAATCTTTTGCTTTGAGCTAGCCAAAGTTAAATCTTTTATTGTAGGAATTCCCCCTAGGTGTAGCAGAACCTAAAGGGGAGGTAGATTCGCACAACCTCCTGTCTCTATTGGCTGAGTTATGTAGTGAACCTATTAATGAGAAGTGGAAAACCTTTAGGGTTTACTACTTGTTGATCTAGAAACCAACAAGCCCTTTTGGCAGTGAGCCTCTTCTTTTGCAGTGAGCATTCTGGGTAGTGAGCCCTAAGGCAGTGAGCCTCTTCTTTTGCAGTGAGCATTCTAGGTAGTGATCCCTAAGGTAGCGAGCCTATGATTTTTGGTATTGTTACTACATATTATATTGTGAGCTAACACACACCATGGTTTTTCCCTTATTGGGTTTTCCACTTAAAAATTTGGTGTTTTATGTGTTGAATGTGTGTATGTGCTTAAGTTTCTGATTTCATGCTTTCATGGTTAAATTACAATATCAGTGATTAAGTAGTTGATGTGTTGATGGTTCTAAAGTTTTGGTTACAACTAATTCACCCCCCTCTTAGTTGTCTTGCACATTTCAACAATGGTATCAGAGTGAGGGTTCCTCAGAAAAAGGCCTAACAACTCGAGGTAGATCTAAGATGGCGCACATGAAGGAGTCTCTATAGTTTGATGGAATGGATTATGCTCTTTGGAAGGTACAGATAAAAAGTCATCTCATTTCTCTTGGTGATGGTGTGTAGGAGATGGTAGATAAAAAGTATACTATTCCTCTGAATGGTCCATCAGATGAAGATGAAGTCAAACAGTATGAGTTAAATTGAAAAGATAGATATGCTCTATTAAATGCCTTATCTAATACCAAGTTAGTGAAAGTTATGGATTTGGAAACTGCTCATGAGATCTGGGATAAGTTGAAAAATTTGTATGCAAGAGATGATTCTATAAAGAGTGCAAAACTACAAAATCTAAAGGCAAAGTATGAAGCCCTGAAAATGAGTGATGATGAGAACATAACAATCTACATGCAAAAGGTTGATGAAATTACCAATGGAATCAAAGGTCTTGGAGGAACTATTGATGAAGATGAGATTGTATTAAAGATTCTTAGATCATTTCCTAAATCCTATAGTCATAAGGTGTCTACAATTGAAGAAGTTATGAGGGAAAGCTTACTATTTTTGAGATGGGAGAGTTCAACGATGCTCTACCAAAGATGAAGACTGCTTTCAAATCCAACACTTTAGAGAAGAATTCAAGATCCGAAAAGTATGTTGTGGAATTAGATGATGACCTTGGTGAGGTTGAAGAAAATTTCATGGATAGAATACAAAGAGGTACCAGTAAGTTCAAAGGCAAATTACCATTCAAATGCATTTCTTGTGGTAAGGTTGGCCACTATGCCTCCAGGTGTCTGAAAATAATTGAGAGAGGTAAGAAGAAGTTTGAAAGTAGACCTAGAATCATAAAGAAATGCTATTATGTTAGAGATCTTGATGATGATGGTGTAACAGATGATGAGTCTAATGATATTAGTGCAAATGAATGATTTTTTATTGCAATTAAGGAAGAACCCATGTCTACTAATCCTGCTAGCTATGTAAAGGAAGAAAAACTAGTGGAAGAGAGTGCTTTGTCTATTTGTCAGGTTGAGAAAGATACAGATGAATGGATTATTAAAATTGGGTGTTCACATCACATGGCCGGTGATAAAAGTAAGTTTGTAAGCTTGGAAAAGTATGATGGAGGACTGGTTAGGTTTGGAGATGATGTAACTGGTAAGATTTGTGGAAGAGGATCTATTTCTTTTCATGGAAATCATAATACAGATGATGTCCTATATGTGAAGGGTTGGAAGCATAATATTTTAAGTGTTGGTTAGATGTGTGACAAAGGGTATGATCTAAGATTCAAGGATAATGGATGCAAGATCATGGAGAGCTCTAGAATAGTGATTGCTACTGGCAAGAAGACTAGAGGTAATGTTTACCATTTGAAGGGAACTAATGATTGTTGTTTATTGGCCCAGACAGATGAGATTTAGTTGTGGCATAGAAGGATGTGTCATATCAATTTTGACAACTTGGTAAAGATAAGATCAGTACAAGCTGTGAGAGATTTGGCTAGGCTTGTGAATCCTAGTAATACTACTTGCAAGGATTGTTAATTGGGGTAACATACAAGGACAAGTTTCAAGAGTAAAGAACAATTTTATGATGGATTGCTTAAGCTAGTGCATACAGATTTTTGTGGTCCTACAAGAACAAGAAGTTTTGCAAGGAGATAGGTACTTTATATTGCTTATTGATGATTATTCTAGAATAACTTGGGTCACTTTTTTAAAAGACAAATCAGAAGCTCTAGACAAATTTAAAGCTTTCAAGGTGATGATTGAGAATGAGATAGAATTGAGGATCAAATGCTTAAGGTTTGATAGAGGAGGAGAGTTTACATTAAATTAATTCAATATTTTCTGTGAGGACCAAGGGATAAAGAGACAATTGTCTACTCCTAGAACTCCTCAGTAGAGTGGAGTTGTTGAAAGAAAGAACAAGATAGCTCAAGAGGTTGCTAAGTCAATGATGATGGAGGCCAACCTACCGGAAGTATATTGGAGAGAAGCCATATATACTACTATCTACATTCAAAATAGAGTTCAAGTCAAAGGTAATGGTACCAAAACTCATTATGAATTGTCGTATGGAAGAATTCCAACAGTGAAATATTTCAAAGTTTTTGGATGCAAATTTTATATCAGAAGAGACAAAGAGTTAGGCAAGTTTTATGCTAGATGTGATGAAGGAATTTTCCTTGGATACTCTACCAAGAGTAAGGCCTACTAGTGGTATAATAAGAGATTGAGAAAGATCATTAAGAGTGCTAATGTGAAGGTTGATGAAGACATAGAAAGAATATTAGATCAAAGTGGCTATGAATTAGATCAACCTGCTATTATAGTCAATGAAGAAAAGATTGAACAAGAAGACATTCAAGTTGAAGAAGAAAAGGCTCAAAAAAGTGTTGTTAAGACTCCCAGGTATGTAAGGATTAATCATTATGAAGATTAGATTATTGGTGACAAAAGTAAAGGGGTAGTGACAAGGAAAAGAGCTATAGAAGAATAGGTGAACAACTATTTACTTTCAAAGATTGAACCTAAACTGTACGTGAAGCTTGCAAAGATGAGAATTGGGTAAAATCTATGGAAGAAGAAGTGATTCAGATAGAGAAGAATCAAACTTGGGAATTGGTTCCTAGACCTGTTGATAAGAATGTGATTGGAACTAAATGGGTGTTCAGAAACAAGATGAATGAAAATGAATAAGTGGTAAGAAACAAAGCAAGACTAGTTTGCAAAGGATATTCTTAGGTTGAAGGCATAGATTTTCAAGAGACCTTTGCTCTAGTAGAAAGGATTGAAACAATAAGATTTTTTTTGGCATTTACAGTACACAAAGATTTCAAGGTGTACCAAATGGATCTGAAGTCTGTATTCTTGAATGGAGAACTAGAAGAAGAAGTTTACATTGAACAACCAAAAGGATTTTAGTTATTAGATCAAGGTGACATGGTATGTAGATTAAAGAAAGCCTTGTATGGACTCAAGAAAGCTCCTAGAGATTGGTATGCAAGGTTGGACAAGTATTAGTTGCAATTAGGGTTCAGTAAAGGTACTACAGATAGTAATCTCTATTTCAAAATCAATGATGATCAAATTCTAATTATTGTAGTCTTTGTCGATGATATTATCTCTAGAGGCAATGAAGGTATGTGTAAGAAATTTGTAGAAGAAATGAAAAAGGAGTTTGAGATGTCTATGTTTGGTGAAATGAATTTCTTTCTAGGATTACACATTACTCAATCAGAAAAATGAATTTTCATTTCTTAGTGAAGTATGTGAAAGAATTATTGAAGAAGTTTGTAATGGAGGATTCTAAGCCAGTATGTACCTCTATGGTAACTACTTACAAGATGACCAAAAATGATCAATCACCTAAGACTAATAAAAAAAAGTATAGATCTATGATTAGAGGACTACATTATCTAACCCATACAAGACTAGATTTAATGCATGCAATTTGTCTTGTGGCAAGATTTCAAGAAGATCTTAGAGAGTCACATGTGATGGCAGTCAAAAGAATTATCAGGTATTTAAAAGGCACTGCAGACTATGGATTATGGTATCCTAAAGATAATGATTTCACTCTTAGTGCTTATATAGATGCAAATTGGGCTAGAGATGTAGATGACAGAAAAAGTACTAGTGGAGGTACTTTTGTCTTGGGTAACAGATTGGTTTCATGGTTAAGGAAGAAGCAAGAATAAATTTCCTTGTCTATTGCAAAAGCATAACTTATTGTTGTAACATGTTGTTGTACTCAAGTACTTTGGATGAAGCAAACATTGAAGGATATAAGAGTTGTGTATGGAGAACCAATTTCAATCTTTTGTGACAATACAACCCAATGATGCACTCAAGAACAAAGCATATATCTATAAGGTATCACTTTCTAAGAGAAAAGGTAATAGAAAATGAAGTAAAGATGGAATATGTGTCTACAAAGGAACATACTACAGATATTTTTACAAAGCCTCTGCCTAAGGATACTTTTGAGTATCTAAGGGAAAAGTTAGGGTTATTACCCCTCCTGCTCTAAACTAATATGCATGGGAAGTGCATTAGTCTAGTGGTGCCCAAAGTCTCATTCTTTGATCTGGATTGATATTTTGAAGGATATCCCTCCAGGGGAGTAGGTAGATGTTGCTGATATGAGTTCCTAATAAAGAGCGCTAAGTATTGGGGTGTTGCTGACAGGGGGAGTAGTGCAATATTAATAAGATTTGAATTGAACCCTAATAGATAAAGAAAGTGCAAAGGTCTGGTACCCTTTTCTATTGATTTTAAAGTGGGAGAGAAGTTCATGTGAAAAACTTAAGGAGAGAGTTGCAGCCAGAGAAAGCATAAATTAAGGGGGAGCAAAGAAGCAAAGCAACTTTGCTTGTCTTGATGGTTTTTCACATCATGTGTTTCCATCAATGACAAAGGGGGAATTGTTGCAAGTATGAGCATTAATTTTTGTCATTGATGTCAACACCTAAGGTTAGCATCTAAGGAAATTATTTGAATGATTTTGAGAAATTGTCTGAAAAGAATAGTGTAGTGTTTTGCTCCGCATATCTTGTAGATTGAATATCTTTGTCTACAGTTTGGAAGTTATGTTAAGAGTGTAGACACCTAAAAATGTCTTCTACCATCAAACTGACTCCTGACAACCCTAAACACACCAATTTCCCTTCTAACCAATTAATTAAATTTTTATTTAATTAATTACCCCTTTCATTTTCTAAATTCACACCATTTTATCCCCAAAATTGAATTAATTTCATTAATTCAATAGTCCAAACCTTAGCCAATTAATTTAATAAATATGCAATATTTATTAAATCAATTTCCCCTTTTTCACTAAATCCAATTAATTAGTTAAAACCATGTTAACTAATTAATTCAGCCTATAATTGACCTATCCCTACCCTAGACAATTAAATAGCTATTATTTAATTGCCTACCCTAGCCTACCTCATCCTAGCCCTAGGATTAATTAAATAAAGCCTATGTTTAATTAGTCCTAACCCCTTCATTTGGGTGGTCAAACCTTGTTTAACACCCTTCCCCACATCCTCCAAATAAAAAATTGAATTAAATCCACATAAGTCAATTTTTTATTTAAAAACATCCCACATCACATTTATTTCTCCTTACAACCCCATACTCATTTATTTCCTCTCTTCCCCAAATGAATTTTTAATTCATTTACATTCCCCCATATGAATCTTTAATTCCAAAATAATCCTTCACCCCCATGCTCATTAAATAACCCCTTTTCCCAAAATAAATAAAAGAATAACTTTTATTCCTAGCCCTCCATTCATTCAAGATTCAATCTAGGCCCTCCACATCACTTTTATCCTCCACCATTGATCTTCTAAATCAATCTCCACCATTGGATCAAAATCCCTTCGAAAAGTCTATAAATAGAACCTCTCACAATCCATTTTCATCATCCAATTTTATGCAAAGTTACCATGTCAAAATAACTCTTGAGCTAGAATAGTGAGTTGCAAATTAGAGTAGTATTTCACATTCAATCTATTGTCTAGGGATTATCTTTGTCTAGGAGCTTGTTTTGGGTGCAAAGGTTCCTTCCTCCCTTGATGGGATTGGGTTTGCTTGTAAGGTATAACTTTGTGTTTATTGCATTTTGTTTAGTATTTCCTCCTTATTTGCATATCTAATCTACAAAGAGATGTCTATAGCTACTATGTTTCATGTTTGAGCCTTTAGTGTGAAGATTTGAGTGAGTTCTGTTCACCAGAGTAAAAATTATTTTTCTGTGTATTTAATGGTGACAGGGAGAATGTATTCTACTCCGTATTTCTCTACATTTAAGTTTTACAATCTACGATTTTGGAATTAAGTTTTTAATGATGTTATGTTTCTTCAGTTCAGATGGTTCATGATTTGGTGCTCTGCAAGTGATCTTTTCTTTATGACAGTGGACAATAGTGATGTTTAAGTGCTCTAGTTTGAAGGATCTTTTGGATAGAATGTTTGGGTGTTGTGTGGAAGTTCTTGGTGATTGCAATGTTCTTGTGGACGTCTCTAGATCATGTTCCTACCTTTTGATTAGTCCACAAAGTGTAATTTTGATCATGCTTGAAGCATGTTCTTAAAGGTCTTAGTGTTAACACCAGTTTTGGTCAACTTGGTTTTTTTCACTACTTGCGATTATGCTTTGGAGTTTGTGATAGTGTGTTCTAGCGTGGCAGATTGCATTTGAGTCCCAACTAAGGCATGGTGTGATCCACATTAATTCTTTTCCTTCATAAATCTATTTAGGTCCAGACCTATTCTAATGTATGTGTGTATGCCAATCTTGGAGATTGTTCCAATGGTTGATGATTGTAATGCCAATCTTGATGTACATTCCAAGGTTGATGAATTGTATAAATACATGTAATAAATTTGTATTTGAGTGTGTGGATGTGAAGATGAGAAGATAAGTGCAAAGTGAAAAAGTAGAGCAGAGCAGATTGCATTTCAATGGAACTGAACCTTGGCATGGTGTAGATGCTACTATCTCAGTTCACCAACTTCTAGCAATGAGCCCTTTTGGCAGTGAGCCTCTTCTTTTGCAATGAGCATTTTTGGAAGTGAGCCTCTTCTTTTGCAGTGAGCCCTAAGGCAGTGAACCTCTAATTTTTAGTATTGTTACTACATATTATATTGTGAGCTAACACTCACCGTGGTTTTTCCCTTATTAGGTTTTCCACGTAAAAATCTGGTATCTTATGTGTTGAATGTGTGGATCTGCTTAAGTTTCTAATTTCATGCTTTCATGGTTAAATTCAATATCAGTGATTAAGTAGTTGATGTGTTGATGGTTCTAAATTTTTGGTTATAACTGATTCACCCCCCCTCTTAGTTGTCTTGCGCATTTCAACAAAAACTTTCCATTGACATGTAGTTTAAAGAGATACTACTTTTATTCTAGACATTTGAAGACACATTCAAATTTTTATTTTTTTCACTTATATAAATACTTAGAATACTTAATCTAAAGAGTGATGTTATTTTTCAATAGGACATAGCATAGGTTGCAAGGACTTCACCTCAATTTAGAAGTAGAGTGAACATAGAGGCCACAACTTATTAGGTAATGAGATGTCAACTTGTAATTATCATTTTGTTCTAATGTGTTAATGTTGATTTTTGTTTATGTATTTAGAAATTGTAACTATATAAAGCATAAAATAGTTTTCAGGTCATATGTTTGATTCACTATAGGAGGATAAATGTCCCAAGGATGAGGTTGAGGAGGCAAAGGATAAGATAGATATTGGTTTGGATGAGAAGGTTGATGAGGTTGAGGATGAGGAGGTTTAGGATGAGAGTTAGGTTGATTTGACTATTAGCCAAGTGAAATTAATATTGCAATTATCATTTTATTTTCTATTATTTAAATGTTCTACATAGATTTTTTTTTCTACTAAATATTTTATGTTCTTTTTTAGAATTGTTTGTTCAAGCCCATCCTCATCATAGAACATAATAAGTGGGTAGTAGATTACTATATTTTTGTGATTATGGTTCATGTGGCCTAATTCTAGGGCTGAAATTTTGGTAATTGAGAATGCTAAATGTGCATCTAAAATTTTGAAGCACAACATTCTTTTTTTGTGCAACAAAAGTGTGGTTGAAGGTACATGGGAAAACATCTACCTCTTTCCCATGAAAGTATTAAAAAGTACATAGAAAAAAGGTAGAGTGATGTCAACAATCCCTTGTGGATGCACTATAATGTGCAAAGAAGGCATGTAATTGAATGAGTATGTAGAGTGTATGGAATTTTTTTTTTTAACAACTCCCTATGAAATCCAAGAAAAAGGTCAACATCGTAATATAGTCTTACTGTAGTCATGAGAAGAGGGAGGAAAGAAGAAAAAAATAATGAGAAAATTAAATTTGATGAAATGATAATTCCAATTGTACTTTCAAATGTGTTTTTTAATAATTTTAATTGAGTGGTTACATGCATACTAATGTCATCTAATGTTTTAACATTTATGCCATCACAAGGTGACGATGAATGTGGAAATGGTGGGCCCCACCATGATAGCAAGGATTTGAGAGAGGAATAAATAATATTTATTGATTCATTTTAATATTGCTAAAAATTATACATTTTGTCCTTATATATTTTAAATTTCTCTTGTATGATGATAATATTCATTCATTAATTGTTGTCTTCCAATGTTAGGAATCCTTAAGCAAAATGTAGATTGAAAAACACAATGTGTATTTTAACCTAAACATATTTAGTTCATCATTTGTAAGATTTCTTTCAAATTTTTGATATTCTTAGGTGATTCATATTTTTTTGTTTTTTAAAATTTGGGATTATTACAATTGTATAGCGAATATTGTGTAATTGAATGTTGGGGAAGAAACTTGTAGGTTGAAAACCATAATGTGTATTTCAACCTCTACATAGTTAGTTCATGATTTGTAAGATGTCATTCAATATTTGACCTTCTTAAATGATTTATATATTTTTATTTTTTAAAATTTAGAATTCATACATTAGCAAAGTGAACATTGTGCAATTGAATATTGTCAAAGAAAATTGTAGGTTAAAAAACACAATGTGTATTTCAACTTGAGAATATTTAGTTCATTATTTGTAAGATGTCTTTCAAATTTATGAACTTCTTTTATCTTTATTTTTATGGTGTATCATTACAAAAATATAAATTATGTGATTTAATTGCTAAACAAATGAATCTTTGAATAAAGAAAACACTTTTTGAAATAAAAGAGCCTAGGAGAAGCTTTGAAGCTTCTTGTGCAACCATTGTAATTGTGTCCTCAAAGGATCCAAATTTTTTTCATTCTTCTCCTTTTCTAGCCTTAGGGTACTCCACTTGATGTGAAGGGAAGATCTAACTTTAGGTTTGTTGGGGAGAGATGAAAGCTTCAAAAGCTTCCTTTGAAGAGGGTCGAGCCTAACTATGAGGATTTGGAAATGAGATTCACAAAGAGGAATCAAATCTTCTAAATGTGATCAAAATTTATAGAGGAAGAAATATAGAGCTTCTATAAAAGACTTGTAGAGGTAGCCTAAAAATCCTTTTTGTTAGGATTAAGGTGCCATCTATTGCAAGTATGAGCAGTAAGTGTTGTCATTGATGTCAACACCTAAGGCCAGCTTCTAAGGAAGTTAATTGGATGAGTTTGAGAAGTTAGTGCATTTGCAAAATTGTTCTATCTCCCATAATAGTGTAGTGCTTTGCTCCACATATCTTGTCGATTTAAATTATGTTAAGGGATGTCTGTAGTTGCTATGTCTCAAGTTTGAGCCTCTCGTGTGAAGATTTGAGTGAGTTCTATTCACTAGAGTAAAAACTAATTTTTTGAGTATTCAATGGTGACAAGGAGAATGTATTCTACTCTGCATCTCTCTACATCTGAGTTTTACAGTATATGGTTATAGAATTAAGTTTGGGATCATGTTATGTGTCTTCAGCTGAAGTGGTTTATGATTTGGTGCTCCGCAAGTGATCTTTTCTTTGTGACAGTGGTTAACATTAATGTTTAGGTGGTTCAAATTGAAAAATCTTTTGGATAGAGTGTTTGGAGGTTGTGCGGAAGTTCTTGGTGATTGTAACGTGCTTGTGGATGTTTCTAAAAAATGTTCCTACTTTTTGGTTGGTTTGTATAGTGTAAATCAGATCATGGTTGAAGTTTGTTCCAAAAGGTCTGTGTTAATACCAGTTTTGGCCAACCTGGTTGTTTTCACTACTTGTGATTATGCTTTGGAGTTTGTGAAAGAATGTTGTTATGTGGAAGATTGCTTTTGAGTCTCTGCTAAGGTGTGGTATGGTCCACATTCATTCCTTTCCACCATGGGAATGTTTAGGTCTGGACCTAATTTGAATAGTGGTTAAGTTTGTTGTTTGTGTTGACCTTGAAGATTATTTTCCAAGATTACGAATGTATAAATATGAGTTAGATGATCAGGAAATCTAGCAAAGTGGTTGTGGTAGATGAAATGGCTGCATGAGAAGCATCATTTGTTGCAACTGTGATCCAGATATGTTTGTGAGTCTAAAAGTGAGTAGAAAAGAATATATTTTTGATACAGAGAGGTTGTGATCAATTTAGCTAAGTTTGTGGTGGATCCCTAGTTTCTATGAGATACGTTCTCATTGTAACTATCTTCTTCTATCTTCTTCTACTTAAGGTAGTGAGTCCCTTCTGGCAGTGAGCCTCTTCTCTTGGTAGTGAGCCTCTTCTTCTTGTAGTGAGCATTCTGGGTAGTGATCCCTAAGGCAGTGAGCCTTGTTATAATTTTAATATATCATTTATATTGTGAGTTAACTCTCATTGTGGTTATTCCCTCATTAGCTTTTCCACTTAAAAATCTAGTGTCTCTTGTGTTGAATGTGTGGATGTGCTTAAGTTTCTAATTTCACGCTTTCATGGTTAAATCATAATAACAATGTTTAAGTGGTTGATGTGTTTATGCTTATAAGAAGTTAAGTTTTGATTACAAATGATTCACCCCCCTCACAATTGTCTTGTGCATTTCAATAATTGGTATCAGAGCAAGGGTTCCTTGGAAGAAATCCTAATAGCTTGAGGTAGATCTAGGATGGTGTACAAGAAGGAGACTCCACAGTTTGATGGAACAGATTATGCTCTTTGGAAGGTATCGATAAAAAGTCATCGCATTTCTCTTGGTATAGTGTTTGGAAGATGGTAGATACAAAGTATACTATTCCTCAAAATGGTCCATCATCTGAAGATGAAATCAAGTAGTATGTGTTAAATGGAAAAGCTAGAGATGCTTTATTGAATGCTTTATCTAACACTAAGTTAGTGAAAGTTTTGAATCTAGGGATTGCTTATGAGATCTGGGACAAGTTAAAAAAATTATATGAAGGAGATGAATCTATAAAGAATGATAAATTATAGAACTTGAAGGTGAGGTATGAAGCTCTAAAGATGAGTGATGATGAGAACATAACAATCTATATGCAGAAAGTTGATGAAATTGTCAATGGAATCAAAGATCTTGGAGGAACTATTGATAAGAATGAAGTTGTGCTAAAGATTCTTAGGTCATTGCCTAAATCCTACAGTCACAAGGTGTCTCCAATTGAAGAACTTATGAGTGTGAACAAGATTACAAAGGATCAGTTGCTTGGAAAGTTTACTGCTTTTGAGATGAGAGAGTTTGGTGATGTTGTGCCAAAGGTTGAGACTGCTTTCAAAGCTAGCACTTTATAGAAGACTTCAAGATCTAAAAATATATGATGTGGAACTAGATGATGATCTTGATGAGATTGAATCCAACTTTGTGGATAGAATGCAAAGAGGTATCGGTAAGTTTAAAGGCAAATTACCATTCAAATGCTTTACTTGTGCTAAGATTGGTCACTATGCCTCTGGGTGTCCGAAAAGAATCGAGAAAGTCAAGAAGGAATTTGAAAGTAGACCTAAGATCATAAAGAAATGCTATTATGTTAGAGATGATGATGATAATGGTGTAACAGATGATAAGTCTGATACTAGTGCAAATGAATACTTGTTTATTTCTATCAAGGAAGAACCTATGTCTATTAATCCTTCTAGCTGTGTGGAGGAAGAAAAACTAGTGGAGGAGAGTGCTTTGTTTGTTTTCCAGGTTGAGAAAGATAAGGATGAATGGATTAATGACAGTGGACATTCACATGACATGACCAGTGATAAAAGCAAGTTTGTATGTTTGGAAAAGTATGATGGAGGACTAGCTAGGTTTGGAGATGTTGCAATTGGTAAGATCTATGGAAGAGGATCTATTTCTTTTGATGGTAAGCACAATACAGATGATGTTCTATATGTGAAGGGTTTAAAACATAATCTTTTAAGTGTTGGCCAAATGTGTGATAAAGGGTAAGATATAAGATTTAAGGATAATGGATGCAAGATCATGGAAAGCTCTAGAATAATGATTGCTATTGGTAAAAAGACTAGAAGTAATGTTTATCACTTGAGAGGAACTAATGATTGTTGTTTGTTGACTTGGAAAGATGAGAGTTGGTTGTGGTATAAAAGGATGTGTCATATCAATTTTGACAACTTGGTGAAGATAAGTTCAGTACAAGCTGTGAGAGATTTGCCTAAGCTTGTGAAGCCTGCTAATACTATTTGTAAGGAATGTCAATTAGGGAAATAGACAAGGACAAGTTTCAAGAGTAAAGAATAATTTGCTACTGGATTGCTTGAGTTGGTGCATATAGATTTGTGTGGTCCTACAAGAACAAGAAGTTTGCAAGGAGATAGGTACTTTATGTTGCTTATTGACGATTATTCTAGAATGACTTGGGTCACTTTTTTAAAAGATAAATTAGAAGCCCTAGACAAGTTCAAAGCTTCCAAGGTGATGGTTGAGAATGCATTAGAATTCAAGATCAAATGCTTAAGGTCTAATAGAGGAGGAGAATTTACATCAAATGAATTCAATATTTTTGTGAAGAACATGGGATAAAGAGATAGTTGTCTGCTCCTAGCACTCCTTAGCATAATGGAGTTGTTGAAAGAAAGAACATGATAGTTCAAGAGGCTGGTAGGTCAATGATGAAGGAGGCAAACCTACCGGAAGTGTATTGGAGAGAAGCTATACATATTGTTGTCTACATTCAAAATAGAGTTCAAGTCAAAGGTAATGGTAATAACACTCCTTATGAATTGTGGTATGGAAGAGTTCCTACAATGAAATATTTCAAAGTTTTTGGAAGCAAATGTTATATTAAAAGAGAAGAAGAGTTAGGCAATTTTAATGCTAGGTGTGATGAAGGAATTTTCCTTGGATACTCTACTAAGAGTAAGGCCTACCAATGCTATAATAAGAGATTGAGAAAAATCATTGAGAGTGCTAATGTGAAGGTTAATGAAGATAGGGAAAGAATATCATATATGAGTGGCTATGAATCAGATGAACCTACTGTTACAGTAAATGAATAAAAATTTGAACAAAAAGACAATCAAGTTGAACAAGAAAAGAATCCAGAAAGTGCTCTTAAGACTCCCAAGTATGTAAAGATTAATCATTCTGAAGATTAGATAATTGGTGACAAAAGCAAAGGGGTATTGACAAGGAAAAGAGTTGTAGAAGAATAGGTGAACTACTATTTACTTTCAAAGATTAAACCTAAAACTGTAATTGAAGCCTACAAAGATGAAAATTGGGTAAAGGCTATGGAAGAAGAACTGATGTAGATAGAGAAGAATCAAACTTGGGAATTGGTTCCTAGACTTGCTAATAAGAATGTGATTGGAACTAAATGGGTTTACAGAAATAAGATGAATGAAAATGGAGAAGTAGTAAGAAACAAAGCAAGACTTCTATACAAAGCATATTCTTAGGTTGAAGGTATAGATTTTGGGGAGACCTATGCTCCTGTGGAAAGGATTGAAGCAATAAGAATGTTTTTGGCATTTGTAGCACACAAAGATTTCAAAGTGTACTAGATGGATGTGAAGTTTGCATTCTTGAATGGAGAGCTAGAAGAAGAAGTTTACATTGAACAAATGGAAGGATTTTAGTTATCAGATCAAGGTGACATGGTGTACAGATTGAAGAAATCCTTGTATGGACTAAAGAAAGCTCCTCAAGCCTGGTATGCAAGGTTGGATAAACTTATTTTTTGCAATTAGGGTTTAATAAAGGTACTACAAATAGTAACCTCTATTTCAAAATTAATGATGATCAAATTCTGATTGTTGTAGTTTTTGTTGATGATATTATCTTTAGAGGCAATGAAGGTATGTGTAATAAATTTGTAGAGGAAATACAAAAGGAGTTTGAGATGTCTATGTTTGGTGAAATGAATTTCTTTCTAGGACTGTAGATTACTCAATCAGAAAAAGGAATTTTTATTTCTCAGTCCAAGTATATGAAAGAGTTGTTGAAGAATTTTGGAATGGAGGATTCTAAGCCAATATGTACCCCTATGGTAATTGGTTGCAAGCTAAGAAAGAATGATGAATCACCTAATACTGACAAGAAAAAGTATAGGTCTATGATTGGAGGACTACTTTATCTAACCTATACTAGACCAGATATAATGCATGCAATTTGTCTTGTGGCAAGATTTCAATAAGATCCTAGAGAGTCACATGCATTAGTAGTCAAGAGGATCATGAGGCATTTAAAAGGCACTTTAGACTATGGATTGTGGTATCCTAAAGATACCGACTTCACTCTTAGTGCTTATACAGATGCAGATTAGGCTAGAGATGTTGATGATAGAAAAAGTACAAGTGGAGGTGCTTTCTTCTTGGGTAGTAGATTGGTTTCATAGTTGAGAAAGAAGTAAGATTCAATTTCTTTGTCTACTGTAGAAGTAGAATAGATTGCTCCAGTATGTTGTTGTACTCAAGTGCTATGGACAAAGCAAACATTCAAGGATATAAGAGTTTTGTATGGAGAACCAATTTCAATCTTTTGTGACAATACAAGTGCTATAAACATTTCAAAGAATCTGGTGATGCACTCAAGAACAACATATATTATCAGTAAGGTATCACTTTCTGAGAGAAAAGGTAATAGAGAATAAAGTAAAGATGGAATATGTGTCAACAAAGGATTAGATTGTAGATATTTTCACAAAGCCTCTGCCTAAGGATACTTTTGAGTATCTTAGGGAGAAGTTAGGGGTTATTACCCCTCCTACTCTAAACTAAGATGCATAGGAAGTGCATCAGTCCAGTGGTGTTCAAAGTCTCATTTTTTGATTTAGATTGATGTTTTGAAGTCTACCTCTTAGGGGGAGTAGGTAGCTATTGCTAATAGGAGTTCCTGATAAAGAGCAGTAAGTGTTGTAGTGTTGCTGACAAGGAGAGCAGTGCAGTGATAGTAAGATATGAGTTGAGATTTGATAACTAAAGAGGGAGAGAAGTTTTAACACCCTTTTCCATTGATGTCAAAGGAGGAGAGAAGTTCATGTGAAAAAAATAAGGAGAGAGATTCTGATTGATGTCAAAAGAGAGAAAGTTGTAGCCAGAGAAAGCATAAAGTTAGTGGGAGCAAAGAAGCTCAAAGCAAGTTTGTTTGTCTTGATGGTTTTTCACATCATGTGTTTCCATCACTGACAAAGGGGGAGATTGTTACAAGTGTGAGCAGTAAGTCTTTTCATTGATGTCAACACTTAAGGTCATCTTCTAAGAAAGTTAATTGGATGAGTTTGAGCAAGTGCTTGAGAAGTTAGTGCAATTGCAGAATTGTTTTGTCTCCCAGAACAGTACAGTGTTTTGCTCTGCATATCCTGTAGATTGAATATCTTTATCTATGGTTTGGAAATTATGTTAAGCGATGTTTGTATTTTCTATGTCTCAAGTTTGAGCCTCCGGTGTGAAGATTTGTGTGAGTTCTATGAACACCAGAGTAAAAAGTTTTTTCTGAGTATTCAATGGTGACAAGGAGAATGTATTCTGCTCTGTATCTCTCCACATCTAAGTTTTATAGTTTGTGGTTCCTAAATTAAGTTTGGGATCATGTTATGTGTCTTTAGTTGAAGTGGTTCATGATTTAGTGCTCCGCAAGTGATCTTTTCTTTGTGATAGTGGTCGACAGTAATGTTTAAGTGGTTCAGTTTGAAAAATCTTTTGGATAGAGTGTTTAGAGGTTGTGTGGAAGTTCTTTGTGATATTAATGTGCTTGTGGATGTTTCTAAATCATGTTCCTAATTTTTGATTGGTCTGTATAGTGTAAATCAAATCATGGTTGAAGCGTGTTCCTAAAGGTCCTAGTGTTAATACTAGTTTTGGCTAACCTAGTTGTTTTCACTACTTGCAATTATGCTTTGGAGTTTGTGAAAGCATGTTGTTGCATGGAAGATTGCATTTGAGTCCCTACTAAGGTGTGGCATGGTCCACATTCATTCGTTTCCACCACGGGCATGTTTAGGTCTGAACCTAATTTGAATAGTGGTTAAGTTTATTGTTTGTGCTGCCCTTGAAGATTGTTTTCCAAGATTACAAATGTATAAATATGAGTTAGATGATTAGGAAATCATGCAAAGTGGTTGCGATAGATGAAATGGCTGCATGAGAAGCATCATGTGTTGTAGGTGTGATCCAGATAAGTTTGTGAGTGTGAAAGTGAGTAGAAAAGAATATATTTTTGATATAGAGAGGTTGCAATCGATTCAATTGAGTTTGTGGTGGATCCCTGGTTGCTAGGAGATCCATTCTCATTGTAACTATCTTCTTCTACTTAAGATAGTGAACCCCTTTCTGTAACTATCTTGATGTGTTGATGCTTATAAGAAGTTAAGTTTTGATTACAACTAATTCACCCCCCTCTCAATTGTATTGTGAATTTCAACACCATAAACCTTTTAAATCCTATATAATTAATTACTCCTGATAGTGTTTTTAAATCATTCATAAGGGATGAAGTATTGACCAAGTAATGATCTTGTTTTAGCTGCATGTTTGATCCTAGTACCTGATGAATGTAGGTTATCTGGGGGGTTGCAATAGGGTACCCCTTCTATGGGGTCTGGGGAGATGCTCCCCCTCCCGGTGGGGGGTCCAGGGGAAACGCCCCTAGAAGCCACATTTGATATATAAATTACCATTGTAAATCTTGACCATTCATCATTACGTCACATATCTGACGATGGAGATTTTGTTGGCTTGTCTTTCCCTAGAAAGAAACTTCTTTTATAAGGATATTGTATTACGACTGTGTATGAGGGTATTATAGGCATTGTTGGATTGAAGACTAGAGAGGAGATTGATAGTTTTGTATTGTAAACTCTTTGTGAAGTTAATATAGACTAGTGCATCTCTTCTTGTGTGGAGTTTTTTCCTGATTCTAATGATTTGGAGTAGTGCAGATGTTATTGTTGAATTCAATGTGCTTGTGGAAGTCTCTGGATCATGTGCCTGCTATGTTGGAGGTCCACATTGAAGATTGAGCTTGTTGTTGAAGATTTCCTCCTTGGTGTTGATGTTCTTCCTAGTCTTGGCCAACCGGATGTTTTAAGTGTGTTACGGATGATCTAAGAGCAATTCTTCAGAGCGTAGCATGTTGATCAAAGAAGATTCAAGTCCCAGAAAATGTTTGGCTGACTCTATAAGGATTTGCATGTAATACTTTGTATCAAATCAAGTCTTGTAATTACAATAGTTTGTTAGACCAACTTTGAAGAATAATTGAAATAAGATGTTTGTAATGCCGACTTTGATGATCATTCTAAAGTTGATGTCATATATAAATAAGTAATGTGAGGCCATCAAGTGGGTGTGTATGGAAAAGATGTGGTAGAGCAGAGCAGAGTGTGGGAGCAGAGAAAAAGGGTTATGTGCTTCAATGGGACTGAAATAGGCATGAAGAAGATGTTATTTCTTAGTTCATTCTTCCTATGTTAAACATAATATCTTATAGCCAGTGAGCCTCTTTGAGCAGTGAGCTCTGGCTAGTGCACCCAAAGGCAAGTGTCTTCCCATTTCTTTTAAGTATTTTAATAGAGTATGAATCTTGTGGGTTAACCCCCACCGTGGTTTTCCCTTAACTAGGTTTTCATATTAAAAATCTTGGTGTCAAGTGTGTTAATTATGTTTCTGCTCATGTGTTGTTGATTCATGCTTTAATGGTTACATCATCAATCTGTTTGTAAGTTGTGAAAGAAGATTAAAAGCAGAAAAGGTTGAATTTGTTGACAACTGATTCACTCCACCTCTCAGTTGTTTGACCTAATTCCAACAATTGGTATCAGAGCTGGTTCCTCTAAAAGAAGCTTGACCACTTGAGGAGATCCAAGATGTCAACTTGCAAGAAGGAAAGTCTAAGATTTGATGAAATAAATTACTCACTTTGGAAGGTGCACATGCAGTGTCATTTGGAATGTATGGGTGATTCCTTTTGGTTGATAACTAAGAATGAGTATACGATTCCAAAGAATGGTCCTTCAACTCTAGATGAACTCAAGGAAGATGAATACAATATTTGAGCTAAAGAAGCATTGTTGATTGCTTTGAATGATACAAAAATGACAAATGTCATAGAATTCAAAACTGGTCATGAAATCTGAAAAAAGTTGGAAAATCTGTATGACAAATGTCATAGAATTCAAAACTGGTCATGAAATCTGAAAAAAGTTGGAAAATCTGTATGAAGGTGATAAACATGTAAAATGTGCCAAGCTACAGAGCCTGAAGGGTAAATACGAAAGGTTGATGATGAGTGAAGATGAAAACATTACTTCCTACATGCAGAAGGTAAATGAACTTGTGACTAGTGTCAGGAGTGCTGGTGGAGTATTGGATGAATCAAAGATTATTGTCAAAGTGCTCAGATCTTTACCTCCGACATACAAGCATTAAGTTGCTACCATTTAAGAGATTAGGACCGTGACAACTGTTACAAGGGGTCAGTTGGTTGGTAATCTTTCAACATTTGAAATGAGTGAGTTTGGTGATTCTCTTCCTAAGTCCAAATCTGTATTCAAAGCCAACATTCATGGAAAACAAAGATATGATCTGGCTGAAAGCTCTTTAAGAAGATCAAACAGATTTGACAAGACAAGGAAGGATCTTGAAGATGATGAAACTGAGTTCGATGAACTTGAAGCCCTTTTTGCCAAAAGATTGCCAAGAGGATTCAGTAAGTATGAAGGAAAGTTGCCATTCAAATTTTTTGCTTGTAATAAGATTGGTCATTTTGCCTCAAGGTGTCTAGAGAGGGGTTCAAAGACAAACCCTAATAGACCTAGAGTTTAGAAGAAATGCTACTATGTCCAAGAAGCTGGTGAAGAAGGAGTCACAAATGATGAATCTGATCATGGAGGTTCCACTAAAAGTGATTGGGTGTTCATTGCTATCAAATAAGAAGATCTAGTGCCTACTGAATCTACTAGTTGTACAAATGTGGAAAGTGCCTTGGCTGCTCAGGTTGTAGAAAAAGATGAATGTGTAATTGACAGTGGATGTTCTCATCATATGACTAGTGATAAAAGTAAGTTTGTAAGCTTTAAAAAATATGAAGGTGGAATTGTGAAATTTGGAGACAACTCAGCTGGTAGAATCCATGGTAGAGGATCCATCTCCTTTGATGGTAAGAATAACACTAAAGATGTTCTGTATGTGGAAGTATTGAAGCATAATCTTCTTAGTGTTGGACAATTGGTTAACAAGGGTTATGATCTCCAATTCAAGGATGGAAAATGTAGAATTTTAGAAAGCTCTAAAACTGAAATTGCATCTGGTACTCAGACTAGAGGTAACATCTTTCATTTAAGTAGTTATAGCAAAGTTGTTTGATTTCTCAGATTGATCAGAGTTGGTTATGGCATAGGAGAATGTGTCATGTGAATTTTGATAACATTGTCAAGATAAGTTCTACTCAGTTTGTGAGAGATCTTCCAAAACTTGTGAAACCTATTGATAGAATGTGTAGAGAATGTCAATTGGGTAAACAGAACAAAACTTCATTCAAGAGCAAAGAACAATTTTCAAGTGGATGGTTGGAACTTGTGCATACTGATCTATCTGGTCCTACTAGAATTAGGAGTGTGCAAGGAGACATATATTTTATGTTGCTGATTGATGATTACTCTCGGATGATGTGGGTAACCCTCTTGAAAGAAAACTTAGAAGCTCTTGACAAGTTCAAGGTGTTCAAGGTTATGGTGGAGAATGAGATTGGTGAGAAGATAAATTGTCTGAGATCTAACAGAGGTGGAGAATTTACCTCTGGTGAGTTTGATACGTTCTATGAAAAGTATGGAATAAAAAGATAGTTATCTACTCCTAAGACTCCTCAACAGAATGGAGTTGTAGAAAGAAAGAACTAGACCATTCAAGATGCTTCTAGGACCATGATGATAGAAGCAAATGTTCCACAAGTCTATTGGAGAGAAGCTGTGAGTAGTTTTGTCTATACTCTTAACTAGGTACAAATTAAAGGCAATTCTAGTAAGACACCTTATGAATTATGGTTTGGTCATCCTCCTATTGTGAAATATTTTATTTTTTTTAGTAGTAAATGCCATATCAAAAGAGATGAGGATCTAGGGAAGTTTGATGCAAGAAGTGATGAAGGAATATTTCTAGGTTACTCTACTCAAAGAAAGGCATACCGATGCTTTAACAAGAGATTAAAAAATATTGTTGAAAGTGCTAATGTCAGAGTTGATGAGAGCAAAGAGATATCTTCCAAGTCTTACAGATATGATTTAGATGATCAAGATGAAAGTCAAAATCAAGGAAGGAAAGTTCAAACTTAGACTCAGATCTAGATTGATCTAGAATATCCAGTAACTCAAGAAGTTAGTGCAGATGTTGAGGAACAAGCTCAAGAATCACAAGTTCAAACAAATCCCAAAACTCATAGGTATGTAAGGTTGAATCATTCTGAAGATCAGATCATAGGAGATAGAAACAAAGGTGTTCAAACTAGAAGAAGAATTGTTGAAGATCAAGAGGAGATTTGTCTAATTTCAAAGATTCAACCAAAATCAGTAAGTGAAGCATGCAATGATGAATATTGGGTAAAAGCAATGGAAGAAGAATTAATGCAAATTCAAAAGAATCACACTTGGGATCTTGTTCCTAGACCTGAATAAAAAAATGTGATTGGAACTAAATGGGTCTTCTGGAATAAACTAAATGAGGATGGTGAAGTTGTGAGAAACAAAGAAAGGTTGGTGTGTAAAGGATACTCTAAAGTGGAAGGAATTGATTTTGAAGAAACTTTTGCTCCGGTGGAAAGAATAGAAGCAGTCAGATTATTTTTGGCATTTGTTGCTTATAAAGATTTCAAGGTTTATCCGATGGATGTCAAGTCAGCATTCCTGAATGGAGAATTGGATGAAGAAGTCTACATTGAGTAACCAGAAGGATTTCAGTTGTCTGATCAAGGAGATATGGTTTGCAAATTGAGAAAAACATTTTATGGACTCAAGCAAGCCCCAAGAGCCTAGTATGCAAGACTAGATAAGTATCTGCTAAAATTAGGTTTTAGCAAA
Organism: Cunninghamia lanceolata; assembly: GCA_027924645.1. NCBI lineage: Eukaryota > Viridiplantae > Streptophyta > Pinopsida > Cupressales > Cupressaceae > Cunninghamia > Cunninghamia lanceolata. Next base: position 9,440,106 of record BSBN01000241.1, on the reverse strand, counting down.
GGTACAACAGACTGTAATCTTTATATCAAAATTGATCATGAACACATCTTGATTGTTGAAGTATTTGTTGATGATATCATTTTTGGTGGAAATGAGAGTATGTGCAAAATATTTGCTGATCAGATGCAAAGTGAATTTGAGATGTCAATGTTTGGAGAAATGAATTTCTTCTTAGGTTTACAAATCATTCAGTCAAATAAAGGTATCTTCATATCTCAGTCTAAGTATGTAAGAGAATTGTTGAAAAAGTTTGGAATGGAAGATTCAAAATCAGTGAGTACACCTATGGTAACTAGATGCAAGTTAAGTAAAGATGATGACTCCCCTAAGGCAAATCAGAAAAGGTATAGATCAATGATTAGAGGAGTGCTCTATCTAACTCAGACCATACCTGATATCATGAATGTAGTTGGACTTGTTGCTAGATTTCAAGCTGATCCTAGAGAATCCCATGTTGTAGCAGTCAAAAGAATTTTTAGATATCTCAAAGGGACACTTGATTATGGCTTATGATATCCAAAGGATAATGAATTCACTCTTCATGCATACACAGATGCTGATTGGGCAGGAGATGTGGATGACAGGAAAAGTACTAGTGGTGGTGCATTCTTCTTGGAAAGGAGATTGGTTTCTTGGATGAGCAAAAAGTAAGAGGCAATATCTATGTCTACTACATAGGTATAGTATATAGTAGCAGCAAACAATTGTACTCAAGTTCTATTGATGAAACAAATGTTGAAAGACATCAGAATTGTGTTTGAGGAGCCTGTTACAATCTTCTGTGGTAATTCAAGTGCAATAAGCATCTCAAATAATTTGGTGTTGCATTCAAAGACAAAGCATATATCAATCAAGTTTCACTTCTTGAGAGAGAAGGTTAATGAGAATGAAGTCAGATTGGAGTTTGTTTCTTCAAAGGATCAGATTGTAGATATCTTCACTAAGCCTCTACCCAAGGATACTTTTGAGTATCTCAGAGAGAAGTTACGGGTTATTACCCATCCTGATCAAAACTAAGATGCACTAGGGTGCATTAGTCCAATGGAATTCATAGTCATATCTTGTGATCCAAATTGATGTTAAGGAGATACTACTCAGGGGGAGTAGTCAGTATGCAAATTTTGGAGATCAGTCTGAAACAAAAAGGAGAAAAGATTGCAAATATGTGCCCTTTGCCATTGATGTCAAAGGGGGAGAGAAGTCATTTGAAAAACTAGTTGCTAGTAAAAGGGGGAGCTGTAAAAAAAAAGGTTGTAGGTGTGATAAGAGAAAGGGGGAGAAGTTCTTGTTTTGATGATTAAATCAGTTTTTCACATCATATGTTGCTATCAATGACAAAGGGGGAGATTGTTGCAAATAGGCACCTAAGTGGTGTTGTCATTGATGTCAACATATCCTTGTTGCCATTGATGTCAATTGTATCCTATTTTATTGCCTCGTTAGAAGACTGAAATATTGGGGATATTGAGAAAATTAATGAAGATCTAAGTATGTGGACCATATGACTGTGTAGAGGATTGTTTGAAGTAGCTCCAGTTAAGATTTGAGAGGTTCGCATAAAGATTTGAAGAAGTGATGGCCATCTGAGTAGAACCAGGTTTTGCAGTTTTCAGAAGAGACAGAGTGACAAGAAATTGGTCCAGATTGCTCTACAAATAAAACACTATGATCTGTGGATCTAGAGGCATGTTTGGGAAGTCAGTGTGTATCCTCAACTCAAGTGGTTCAGGGTTTAGAGGTTTGCAAGCAATCTTTCTAGTGTGACAGTCATGGCAGACAATGTTCTTGAGGTACCAGATGAAGATGCAAGTGATTCTAATGATTTGGAGTAGTGCGGATGTTATTGTTGAATTCAATGTGTTTGTGGAAGTCTCTAGATCATGTGCCCATTGTGTTGGAGGTCCACATTGAAGATTGAGCTCATTGTTGATGATTTCCTCCTTGGTGTTGATGTTCTTCCTAGTCTTGGCCGACTGGATGTTTCAAGCATGTTGCGAATGATCTAAGAGCAATTTTGTAGAGCGTAGCATGTTGATTGAAGAAGATTCAAGTCCCAGAAAATGTTTGGCTAACTCTATAAGGATTCACATGTAATACTTTGTATCAAATCAAGTCTTGTAATTCCAATAGTTTGTTAGACTGACTTTGAAGAACAATTGAAATAAGATGTTTGTAATGCTGACTTTGATGATCATTCCAAAGTCAATGTCATATATAAAGAAGCAATGTGAGGCCATCAAATGGGTGTGTATGGCAAAGATGTGGTAGAGCAGAGTAGAGTGTGGGAGCAAAGTAGAAGGGTTATGTGCTTCAATGGGATTGAACTAGGCATGAAGAAGATGCTATTTCTTAGTTCATTCTTCCTGTGTTAAACATAAAATCTTGTAGGCAGTGAGCCTCCTATAGGCAATGAGCCTCTTTGAGCAGTGAGCTCTAGGTAGTGCTCCTAAAGGCAAGTGCCTTCCCATTTCTTTTAAGTACTTTTAACAGGTTATGAATCTTGTGGGTTAACCCCCACTGTGGTTTTCCCTTAACCATGTTTCCACATTAAAAATCTTGGTGTCAAGTGTGTTAATTATGTTTATGCTCATGTGTTGTTGATTCATGCTTTAATGGTTACATCATTAATCTGTTTGTAAGTTGTGAAAGAAGATTAAAAGCAGAAAAGGTTGAATTTGTTGACAACTAATTCACCCCCCCTCTCAGTTGTCTAACCTAATTCCAACACTCCCTTCATCAACAAATTTATCTACCATCTACTTATTTTTAGTAGCAGTAGCATGATAACTTAGCTCAATTTTCTTTCTAGGTGTATTTCTGACTTTAGAAGTTTGCCCCACTTCATACCCTAATCCTGTAGTATCATTATGACACTTTCGTTTGCCCAACATCTCATATAATTTGCTGGTGTTATTCTCAAACATCTGATTTTTCTCTAACTGCATTCTCAAGGACATAATTTCTACCTCTAACTTCTGACAGTCCTCTACTTTTATTTGCAAGTCCAATTTTGTGTCTTCTTCAATTCTTTTAGACTCTTCCAACTGTAATTTTAGATCTGCAATGTGTTTATCAGATTCTTCAAGTTTAACCTTAACTTTTTCATTTCTTTTCCTCTCATGTTTTAGGTTTGCAAGTGTAGAGATCAGTTCTCCCTCAAAATAAACTTCTTCTACCTCAAAATCATCGTATCCTTCCATATTAATGCTGTCTTCTTCTTTATCATGTGAGTTCTTTTCTTTTTCAAATGCCATAAACACATACTGATTATGGTCACTAGCATATGAGTTATCATCATAACTACTATTTTCATCTACATACAAGATTTTCTTCTTTGTACCAAAGAATCTTTTCCCCTTTTTTGAGTTATTATAGTTCTTAGAGTTATCTTCTTTATCTATTTCACCTAGAGGACAATTTGAAGAAAAATGGTCAACTTTACCACATCTAAAACACTTAAAGGGTAACTCACCATTGTACTTGTTTGATCCTCTTCTCAACCTTCTCACAAAGTTAGATTCTTGGTCATCTAAGTCCTCAAAATCTGAATCTGCCTCCTTATCCTTTTTAACAGATTTGAAGGCTACCTCCTTGCTTGAAGATTCATCATTTCCAATCCTCATTTCATAAGCTCTAAGGGTACCATGTAGTTCATCTAAGGAGAGTTTGTTTAAATCTCTAGCTTCTTCTATTGTAGAGACTTTGGAATCATACTTTGAAGACAATGACCTTAAAACCTTTTTTTCCACCAGTAGATCTTTTACTTCCTCTCCTAAACCACTAATGGCTTCAACTATTTCTTGGAATCTTAGAAGATAATATACTATTTTCTCATCTTCAGTAATTTTTAGTCCTTCAAACTTAGCCCTAAAGGTCTGCAACTTATCTTCTTTGATCTTCACATCACCTTGGTAAATGCTAACCAACTTATCCCACACTTCCTTAGTAGATTTGTAATGCATTACCTTGACTAAAATTTCATTTGTTAGCCCACAACAAATAGAATTCTTGGATTTTGCATTACATTCATACTCTCTTTTTTCATTAGTAGTGGAGGGTGGTTGAGATGGTACTTTATATCCATTCTCAACTGCTACCAACACATCATAACCTAAGGACTGCAAATAAGACTCCATCCTAAAACTCTAAAAGGCAAAACTAGAACCATCAAAAAGGGGTGCTTTGGATGTTGAAGAACCTTCTTGACAAGCCATGAGTGTAACCTATTACCAGGACCAACCCAAGGTGATTAAACCTCTACTAGGCACCTTTCTCTGATACCAATTGAAAAGAGGACAGTTACACTAAGAGGGGGGTGAATCAGTGTAGTTCAATTGAATGCTTTGTTCAATAATCTTACAAACACATCAAACCAAATATGCACACATGACACCAGATTTATGTGGAAACCCTATGAGCAAAAAAACCACTAAGAGTTGCTTGAGTCTACTACTCAAATCTAACCTCAAAAGAAATAAAAGTACATTTGTTTTTAAATCACCCACTCCAAGGTACAAAAAGACACCTATAGCACTACTTTTAAACATAGGTACAATGCACACCTAGTTCACATCAACCACACCTAGAAGCACCAACTTAAATGAGGCACCCACCTCAAAAAATCAAAAACACAAACACCAAACTCCTTAAAAAGATGACAAAGAAGTATACAAAAAGTGATTCTCAACAATCTAGCTTACACAAGTTAAGCACACATTATCCTTTGCAAAAAATAAACTCTTCAAAGTGACATAAACTCCATCACACATCCATCATTGATATAATCCTTCAAACAATACTTCTGCTCTCACTGTATACATTATCACAACAAAATAAAACCTTCACAAGACCCTTTGCAAGACAATCTTCAATAAATCAACTCACTCACATCTCTGATCAACAACAAAAATCTTCAAGAGGATACTCTGCTGACAAGTTTTTTGCATCATAATGACATTAGTTCTTTTTATGTTCACAGTCCTTTTCTAGGCTTTTCTGATCAAATCAATGTTACCCAATGCATATCACACTATGTTCTATGTATGTACCCAAAAAAAAGCCTCAGACACTTATGGAGAAGGTTTTATAAAACCCATGTAATCACCATATCTGATGCAGGAGCATCCAGTGGTGTAAGGGCAATCTTGCATCACCCAAAAAAAAGTTAATTCAAAATCATTGTAGTTGTTTTCATTTCTTTCCATAATTAGTATTTTTGGTTCCATAATATCTAGAATAATAATGTAGGACTTTTAGTTTTTCCAAAACTGCTAAAAATAGCGACCTGCCTAATTAGGAAAGTGTACCTGCTATTTTTAGAAAGTTTGCATTTGGGCATGTAATGAAGTAAAAACTTCCAAAAAGTTACATAATGGAAATATAAGACCTTTGGAAAAGGAATCAGGCAAAGATCATTTGTGAGCTGAAAGATATTAAAGTTTTTATTTTCTGAAAAGCCCCTGAAAATTTCTGGAACGAGATATGAGGCACTAAAACTTTCCATTATGTCCTAAAAAGTTGATGGAAATCCATTTACAAATTTTCAGTGTGATAGTTCACATTGCGAGCTTTCTGGCACTTAAAACGGTTCGTCAATCAGACACCCAAATCAAAAGTTATGCTTCCCAGAAGTTGACCTACTTTTGGAGGGAGTTGCAAAATTTGAAATTTAGTTGGAAGCTGCCAAAAAGTGCTATTTATGACTATTTTGGGAACCCTAGGCAGGGGTAGAGTAAAGGGGGCCAGTGTAGAGTCAAGAATAGGTGGGAAAATAGAAACCCTAGCTGATTTTGGGGTTATAGAAGGCTAAAGATTCAAGAATCTTGAGGTTGGGAAAGCTGTAATGTGTTGCAGGCAGTAGAGGATTCATCCTCTGATTGTAGTTGAGCTTCTGTAATGTAATGAGTTACTCAGTTCAATAAAAGAAAGTTCTATTTGCTGTGTTCGATATATGTTATTATGTTTTTTGTGATTTATCCCCTTCATCAATATCCAAAACCGTTACCAAATTGTTAGAAAACTACATATAACTATGTACACTGTCATCCAACTGTCAAAGTTTACCCTTACCAAGTAGCCGTTAGGGTTTGAAACTGTTTTAAATCTAGAGCATCAATTTTCCTTTTCATGGGCTTCAAAGAACAAATACTAGCCTTTGATTATACTTTGCCGCTCATTCAAAGATCTTCTACCTGCGTGAGCCGGTCTCCCTAGGTGAGGGGGTTGGTCACCTCATGTATGTGACCCCCTTCACTTTACAACTTAAGTGATGGTGACCCAATATACCTGGTCAACGTTGAAACATAATAAAAAAGTAACTCAATGCATGATGGGTTAGAAGGTAAGCTTTAGGTCTTATAATAGAGTTAAGATTTTAGGATTTTTAGGGCTTTAAGACACACATAACCCTAAACATTGAAAAGATCCTAAAACCTTGTGATCATAGGAAGTGACTGCACTGTAAACATAACACAAGAAAGACTCACATATCTAGAGCTTTAAAGCAATTACAACTAGACATTTTCAACTCGTAGAAACTAGGTTTGAAGTAGTGATAAAACCTTAAAGATTTTACCAAACAACAATGAATCAAGACCACTATATACTTTGTTAAGAGTCAAAAGGACATGTAAAGCATGAACAAATGAGACACTTAACACTTGAAGTTTGTAGTCTCAAGCACATGACAAACCCTAACATGATTAAAGTTTATAAGCTTGAATACACTGAACTTCTGACACAACTCCTATGGTCTCCAAATACAACTTCATCTCCTCAAGAAAGAATACCAGAAGCAATACTTCTAACATGAAATAGCACATGAATGAATGACCTTGAAGAATGAACATTATAAATACTTGATACAAATTGTGATCACTCAACATTATGAATCAATGCTCGTATGAACTCATGAACTCCTATAGCCACTGTGATTCTGAAGCATAAACACATTAATCAACCTCGATACTATTGACATCAATGACAAACATGTTCCACACAAACATCCTCCATGTGGAATCTCAAAAAATGCTCCATCTAGATCAGTCATTAACGATTTAAAGGGATGTTTCTTAAACTTAGGGCAGGGCATCTCTGTTATCTCAACTACTTGAGGGGTATTCATCTTTACAAACTCAAAATAGGAAATTTTTCAACAGAGAGAGCAGTAAATACCTTTTTGCCTTTGTTAGGGTTTCTTCACCAGATGATTGAATTTTCCCTAGCTTGCTTCTCATGTCTCTTTAGTCGCTTGAAAGTATGAATCAAAAGTGATTTTTCCTTCAAAAGGATCCCTTATATTCTCTTCTCATCAAAATTTAATTGCCATAAATGCTTTGTTCAAAAAGCTGTCAAACCCTTTCTCTACTACTCGTAGTCGACCAAGATTGCTCCACAATTTACTGCATTATCTTCTTTTCTATCAGAATCTTCTCTAAAAGCTCTGTCATTCAGTCTTATACCTCATATCTTTGTGCTGGATATCAGCACCACACTTTTGGCTAGGGGAATTAGATTTTGCATTAAGCTCCCCCCGAGCCAGAGCTTTCAATTTACCTCCCGGAGGAAGTACCAGCACCAGAGTCTAGTGTGGACTCATCCTTGACTTCCTGCACTCCCTTCTTAACCCACATTTGATTCATCTCCTTCTTGATCTCTGCCAGATCTACCTTTTGTACCGGTTCTCTCTTCTTTGCCTGATTAATCCTCTTTATGTTTTTGCTTCTGCATAACCTTGCAATATGTCTAGGCTTGTTGCAATTGAAACATACAACACCTCTTTATCTATTATTTCTCTCATTCATTCTTGATCTGCATTGGTCAGCTTTGTGACCAAATCTATCACATGAAAAACAATTCCCATTGAAAGATTGAGCATTCCTTCTCTTTAGGGGAAAATTGGATTTATTAATGTTCTAGATTTTAGATGTTTAAATCTGCCTCTCCATTATACATTCAAGGATCTAGGGTCGAGTGCCAAGCAATATCATACCCTAGGTCGCTTGCAAATGTAGGGAAACTTAGATTAGGGAATTTAATTATCAATTTTCCTTCTTCTATGCTCAATTGACCATTAAAACCCTAATTATGCAAATACGGCAACAAATTGATGAATAACGGAAAAAGGTCTTGCAAACAGGAATAAAATACCATCACAAGGTACCTATTTTTGGGGTTCTGAAGCAAAATAGTTGGGGACACTGGAGCGGGCACCCAAGTCCAAGGTACCAGTTTCTTCGTGGGATTTGGACCTCCTTCCGACAGTGATCAGCCCTGTAACTTTTGTTTTCTGAAACTTGGATGTGAAGGACACTAGAGCGAGCGCCCCAGTCTTGGAAGTGCTCCTATGTCCTACTTTTCTTTAGATCATGAATCCTTGATGCCTACCAATCCTTCCTGCAACTCCACTTTTCCCAAATACGACACCTATAACCTACAATCACAAGACTTGGTTTGGGGGTTGTGGTGTTTAGAGGCTTGCCTCAGTCAAGCCCCAGAGGACACTTAAGTCTCTGAACACCGTTGTCAAATAGAGAGTGCATGCCCTTGTGAGGCAGAGGCAAAAACCAAGGGAATCAATGATGAAAGCACAATATAATGTCACCTTGTAGTGAAGCTCTCATAGAAGAAAGATGCTCTTCATTCCATGAGGAAATTGATGCTCAAATCTACAAATATAAACACACAAAAAACACAAGTCTGCTCTTGCAACACAATGAAAGCCTTGAATCACCTTAAGAACACAATAGCTTTCTAGTAATCATCTAGGTAAAATCTAGTTTACAAATGAATGCCTAAACATGCTTATATATGCAACTACAAGCACTCCCTCTAAGATTTCAAAAATCAAAACTTACCGTGTCGACAAAAGGACTAAATAATGGTCATAAACCAACACTTAAATTTTGGGCCTGACCCAAAATAGGGTAGGACTAGGGTGCGGGAGCCCAAGTCCTCCCCCCTATTTTGGGTAGGGTTAAGGTCAAAAGGTCCTCCTAGGTCCGCTTTGCCATGAAACCTAGGCCTCATTCCATCGGGATGCCAAAATATGAAATAAGATGTCCTAAATGCATTCTAAAGACCTAGGAGCTAAATCTTGTGAGGGAAAAGCCCCCAAGGGGACATTTTCCAACATTACATTTAGCCCCCACTTTAATGTATGTATAAACGCAAAGCCAATACATGCATTAAAGTAAGGTCACAAACACAAAAAACACATCAAGCATGGAGAAGACATGCCAATCACATAGAAAATAGTAACAGGCACGCAAGACATGGAGAAGACAGTTATAGTCATGCAGAACACAGAGAATACAATCAATGCATAGAAGACACATTAATGCATGGAAGACAGAAATGATATCTTTTTTTTTCTTTTTCTCATACACATGAAATGTAAATGCAAGTACTGGAGAGTAAACAAACCTCCCATAATACATGATGCACTCATTGGGTAGGTCTTTGTATATATGGGGCAACACACATGGAAGACACGCAAAAGCTCACAAAATGTAGGATGCATATGGGGTAATAAACATGCCACACAAAACAAATACACCAAAATAGACACTTGAAGACATGGAGAAAACATGGCGAACAAGCGATGGTGTGTTCCCTATTTCTAGGCTCATCACCATCTCAGGCACGTTATAGGCACACACCGACGATTGGGCTTCACCACAACGATCGTCGAAGACACACTTAAGGGTTGAGTTAGTCACAGAACTGCTCCCCACCTCTATAGAGGACTTTTGAAAATGCAACCCCACTTGCATCATGGAGACACCTTACAGTGAAAAGGAAGCATGACATACCACCCCACCCACCTCACAGAGACACCTTACAGTGAAAAGGAGGTATGAACTCAAAAGTATACAACCCCACCCACATCACAGAGATGCCTTACAGTGAAAAGGAGGTATATGCAATAGATTTCAAGATAGATTGGTTAATTGCAAACAAACTCAGGATGTAGGAAGTACTCATCGTACTAGTCTACACCTAAGGACAAGCACATTGCTAACATCTACAATAGACATCTTACCTTATATATGCCCCCACCTTAAGGTGGTTGATATCATGCAACGATATCAAGCATGTTAAGGTAAGAATAAGACACACAAGGGAACACCAACTTTTGTAAAGCCCATGCCCCCCTGGAGGTGACATGTACTTCACGATTGCCAAATGTTCCCACAAACACAGCCTTGCAAGAAACATGTTACTGCCTACAACCTCATAATAAACAACAACATCAATGCATATGAAATCTGAGGTATGCAAGATTTAAGGTAGACAAAGTGTACGAAGCAGAAATATTGTTTATGATTTGTAAATGAGATAGAACACCATCAAAATCATCACTACATGGAAAACATGAGTGCTTCCACTAGCCAAGCATCAGAAAAGATATACAACCCCATCGCTGAAAGGGACACTAGGTTTGCATCAGTATAAATGTTTTTCATCATTCGCCTGCTAGATGGAAACACTAGAGGAAGGGAAACAATAAATAAGAGAGGAGAAATGAGTGTCTTAGGGATAGTCACGTAGGAGGGTGCCCCCAAGTGTCACCAACTACAACACTATGTCTGTAAGACACAACACACAACAATGAAATCAGAGAAAGAGGCAATTTATAAGAATGATGTGTTAGATTCAAGATAGACAACTGAGAGGGGGGTGAATCAGTTGTCCAAAAACTTTCTTCCTATTAATCACTTAAATCCTTCTTGTAATTCAGCAGCATAATAATAAATCAATCATGGAAACATAATGCAACAATTCAAGAGCAGAAACATATTAACACATATGACACCAAGATTTTAACGTGGAAAACCTGGTTAAGGGAAAAACCACGGGGTGACTAACCCAAGATTGTATTCTCTGTTAAAAGAATAAGAAGAACAAAATGGCACATACCAATTAGGGCTCACTACCTGAGCACACTGCTCACAAGAGGCCCACTGCCTACAGGAGACACACTATCTACAGAATAAAAAAATTACATACTTGAACTAAAGAATAGCATCTTCACCATGCTTGAGTCAATTCTATTTAATCCCAATACTTTTGCTCTGCCTTTCACTTTCTCTTCTCTACCACACTCTCATCTTTGCCAAGATACTTTTGAAATGACTTCACAAATCTTATTTATACAAGACATTGACTTTGGGATAATCATCCAAGTCGGCATACATTACAGAGCAAATACAAAAGACTTCATGCGGATCATCACACTATTGGCTACACAGATCTGAGACTTCAATCTTCTTTTAGGAACACGCCATGCTTCATAGAACATCTTCAAGATCGTCCGCAAAATGTGTAACTCATCTGGTCGGCCAAACATAGGAAGAACATCATCATCCGGAAGTAATTCTTCAATTACGACCTCAATCTTCAATGCGGACCACTAACACAAACTGGACACAATCCAAAGACCTTCACAAGCTTTCCTGAATCACCAAGAACATCCATACTACTTTTGATTAATCATCCTCTCCTTCATCCGGAACTTCAAGAACACAGTCTATCATCACTGTCATATTGGAATCGATGCTTTCTGACCTCCAGACCATGAACCAATTGAGTTGTGAATTCACATTGACTTCCTAAACACTCCACTAAATCTGCAAAACAAAATATTTCATTTCTGGATCTCACCGAACCTATCTATGTCACTTTGTCACCTCTAAACATCTATCTGAACCAGTTTAACTCATATGGCCATAACTTCTTCAAATCTGCATGCAAACCTCTCAAATCTTTACTGGATCAGCTTTGGATACATATCTACAAACCCTTTGATGTGCATCCTCTGATCTTCATCTTAGCTGGGATCTTTACTTCACTATCTTCACTATTCTTCTCTGTTCCTGATAGGACTAATTTTCTCAATATCCTCAACATACAACTCATCCAATCCTTGAGATCAATACAACAGGACTATGTTGACATCAATGACAACACCAGTTAGGCCCATACTTGCAACAATCTCCCCCTTTGTCATTGATGGCAACATATGATGTGAAAAACTATTTTAACCATCAAGACAAGAAATTCTCCTCACTGACTGACATAACTCCCCCTATCAACAATAACCATTCACATGTCTTCTCTTCCTTTACTACTCCCCCTTTGATCAGCAACCACTTTTGTTTTTTCACATGTCTTCTCTCCCCCTTTGACATCAATGGCAAAGGGCACATACTTGCATCACTTAGAATCATACCAACTACTCCCCCTGAGTAGTAGCTTCCCATCATCAATCCGGACCACGAGATATGACTGTGAGATTCACTGGACTGATGCACATCAGTGCACCTTAATTTAGAACCGGAGGGGTAATAACCCCTAACTTCTTCCTAAGATACTCAAAAGAGTCCTTAGGTAGAGGTTTAGTAAAAATGTCTACAATCTGATCCTTGGAGGGCACAAACTCTAATCTAACTTCATTCTTGTTCACTTGCTCTCTCAAAAAGTGAAACATGATGGATATATGTTTTGTCTTTGAATGCAACATTAGATTTTTTGATATATTTATTTCACTTGAGTTATCACAGAAGATTGTGATTGGTTCCTCATACTCCACTCTGATGTCTCTTAGCATTTGCTTCATCCACAATACTTGAGTGAAACTACCTGCTACTACAATATATTCTTCTTCTGTAGTGGATAGAGATATTGCCTCTTGTTTCTTGCTCAGCCAAGAAACCAATCTTTTCCCTAAAAAGAATGCTCCACCACTGGTACTCTTCCGGTCATCCACATCTCTTGCCCAATCTACATCTGTATATGCATGAAGAGATAAATCATGATCTCTAGGATACCATAAACCATACTCAACTGTCCCTTTTATATATCTAAGAATCCTCTTGATTTCCATGACATGAGATTCTCTAAGATCAGCTTGGAATCTAGCAATAAGACCAACAACATTCATAATGTCAGGTATAGTTTAAGTAAGATACAATAGTCATCATCTTTGCTTAATTTACATCCAGTTGCCATGGGAGTACTCATTGGTTTTGAGTCTTCCATCCCAAATTTCTTCAATAATTCTTTCACATACTTGCTCTGTGAAATGAAGATTCCTTTCTTTGTTTGAATGATTTGCAGACCCAAGAAGAAATTCACTTCCCTAAACATGGACATCTCAAATTCACTTTTCATTTGATTTGCAAAAGTTTTACACATACTATCTCATCCTCCAAAAATGATATCATCAACAAACACTTCAACAATTAAGATATTTTCATGATCAATTTTGAAGTACAAGTTATTGTCAGTAGTACCTTTGTTGAAACCAATCTTCAAAAGATGCTTATCCAATCTTTCATACTAGGCTCTTGGGGCTTGTTTGAGTCCATACAGTGCTTTCTTCAACTTGCAGACCATATCACCATGATCAGACAATTGAAATCCATCTAGTTGCTCAATGTATACTTCTTCTTCCAAGTCACCATTTAGGAAGGTAGACTTGGCATCCATCTGATATACTTTAAAGTCCTTGAAGGTAGCAAAGGCAATAAATAATCTAACTGCTTCAATTCTTGCCACAGGAGCAAAAGTTTCTTCAAAATCAACTCCTTCTACTTGAGAGTAACCCTTGCAGACCAATCTGGCTTTGTTTCTGACTACTTTACCATCTTCATTTAGTTTATTCTAGAAGACCCATTTGGTTCCAATCACATTCTTGTTTCTAGGTTTGGGAACAAAATCCCAAGTGTGATTTTTCTCAATTTGCAGTAGCTCTTCTTCCATTGCTTTAGTCCATTTTTCATCATTACATGCTTCACTCACTGTCTTTGGTTCAATCTTTGAAATTAGACAATACTTTTTTGAGTCTTGAGAAATCTTTCTTCTTGTTTGAACACCTTTGTTTTTATCACCTATGATCTAATCTTTAGAGTGGTTCAGTCTTACATACCTAGGAGTTTTGGGAATTTCTTGCACCTCTATTTCTTGAATAGGTTCATTCTGAATTATCTCTTCTTCCTAATTCTCTGGACTAGTTTGGATCTGAATTTTAGAAGGGGCTTGGACTTCTTGGACCAAAATATCATTCCAATCATCTTCATCATATTCATAAAATCTTGAGGGTTTTTCAATACCTTCATCAACCTTCACATTTGTACTTTCTATATTTTTTCTCAATCTCTTGTTATAACACCGGTATGCTTTGCTTTGAGTAGAATAGCCCAAGAATATTCCTTCATCACTTCTAGCATCAAATTTACCAAGGTCTTCATCTCTTTTAATATAACATTTGCTACCAAAGACTCTGAAATACTTCACAATGGGAGTGATGCCAAACCAGAGTTCATAAGGGGTCTTACCAGTATTGCTTCTGAATTGTACTTGATTAAGAGTATAGACAACAGTGCTTACAACTTCTCTCCAGTAGATATGAGGAACATTTGCTTCCATCATCATGGTTCTAGATACTTCTTGGATGGTCTGATTTTTTCTCTCCACTACTCCATTCTACTGTGGAGTCCTTGGAGCAGACAACTATCTTTTTATCCCATGTTTCTCACAGAATTCTATGAACTCTCCGAATGTGAATTCTCCACCTCTATTAGACCTGAGACATTTTAGTTTTAATCCGGTTTCATTCTCTACCATAGCTTTGAATATTTTGAATTTCTCAAGAGCCTTAGATTTCTCTTTCAGAAAAGTCACCCACATCATTCGGGAGTGGTCATCAATTAATAACATGAAGTATCTATCACCTTGCAAACTCCTAATTCTTGTCGGACCACATAGATTAGTATGAACTGAGTCCAATAATTTGGTAGAAGATTGTTCCTTACTTTTGAATGTGACTCTTCTTTGCTTACCCAACTGACATTCTTTGCACAAACTATTAGTAGGTTTCACCAGTCTTCGAAGATCTCTTACAGCTTGAGTGTTGCTTATCTTGATAATATTATCAAAATTCACATGACACATTATCCCATGCCACAACCAACTCTGATCAATTTGAACAAATAAACAACTTTTACCAGTACCAACCAAGTGGAAGATATTACCTTTTTTTTGAGTACCAGATGCAATCTTTGTTCTGGAACTTTCAAAGATCTTACATTTTCCATTTTTGAATTGGAGATCATAGCCTTTGTCCACCAACTGTCCAACACTGAGAAGATTGTGCTTCAGACCTTCAACATATAGTACATTACTAGTTTTGTTCTTTCCATCAAAAGAAATAGTTCCTCTACCTCTGATCTTGCCAGCAAAATTATCACCAAATTTTACAACTCCTCCTTCATATCTTTCCAAATCTATGAACTTATTTTTATCACGTGTCATATGGTGGGAGCATCCACTGTCAATGACCCAATCATCTTTTTCTTCAACTTGGGCAGCCAGAGCTCTTTCTACCATTTTATGATTGATAGATTCAGAGGGCATTAGATCTTCTTTCTTGATGGCAATAAACACACAGTCACTTCCGGATTTGTTTCCTGTCTCTGATTCATCATCTGTTACTCCTTCATCATCATCATCTTCATGAACATAGTAACATTTCTTTTGGAATCTTGATCTGTTTGGATTTGCTCTTGAAAATCTTTCTAGACACCTTGAGGTAAAATAACCAATCTTATTGTAGTTGAAACATTTGAAGGGAAATTTTCCTTCATACTTACTAGATCCTCTTGGTAATCTTTTTGCAATAAGGGGTTCAAGTTGAGTAGCTTCTGCTTCATCTTCTTATAGATCTTTTCTTGCTTTCTCATACCATGATAGTTTCTTTGAAGAGTTCTCTCCCAGATCAAACTTTTGATTGCCTTTTACAGAGGTACTAGCTTTGAATGCAGATTCAGTCTTGGGGGTGCATCTCCAAACTCAGCCAATTCAAATGCAGCTAATTTTCCAACCAATTGATCTCTTGTGATATTTGAAAAAGATCTGAATTCTTCAATAGAAGCAACCTTGTATTTGTAAGAAGCAGGTAGGGATCTGAGAACTTTGGCAACAATCTCATCTTCATCCAAGATTCCACCAGCACACCTAATGCCACAAACAAGCTCATTTACTCTTGGCATAAATGTAGTGATATTTCATAGTCACTCATCTTTAGGTTTTTGAATTTTCCTTTCAAACTTTGTAGCTTGGCACATTTAACATATTTGTCTCCTTTATGCAGAAGTTCTAGTTTTTCCCAAATCTCATATTTAGTTTTTAGATCTATAACATTTGTCAGCTCTAAATTAGATAAGGCACTTAGTAGAGCTTCTTTAGCCTGAAGATTATTTTTAGCATCTCTGATTTCATATACAGTTCTGAGACCATTCTGTGGAGGAACATACTTCTTTGAAGCCATGATCCAATATTGCATTCCCATACATTGCAAGTGACATTCCATGCGGCTTTTCCAAAGAGTGAAATTGGTTCCATCAAACCTCAGACTATCCTTCTTGTAGGAAGACATCCTGGATCTCCTCAAGCGGTTAAGCTCTTTTAGAGGAACTTATCTCTAATACCAATTGTTAGATTCAAGACAAACAACTGAGAGGGAGGGTGAATCAGTTGTCCAAAAATTTTCTTCCTATTAATCACTTAAATCCTTCTTGTAATTCAGTAGCATAATAATAAATCAATCATGGAAACATAATGCAACAATTCAAGAGCAGAAACACATTAACACATATGACAGCAATATTTTAATGTGGAAAACCCAGTTAAGGGAAAAACCACAGGGTGACTAACCCAAGATTGTATTCTTTGTTAAAAGAATAAGAAGAACAAAATGGCACATGCCAATTAGGGCTTACTGCCTGATCACACTGCTCACAAGAGGCCCACTGCCTACAAGAGACACATTGTTTACAAAATAATAAATATTACATACTTGAACTGAAGAATAGCATCTTCACCATGCTTGAGTCAGTTCCATTTAAGCCCAATACTTCTACTTTGCCTTTCGCTTTCTCTTCTCTACCACACTCTCATCTCTGCCAAGATACTTTTGAAATGACTTCACAACTCTTATTTATACAAGACATTGACTTTGGGATAATCATCCAAGTCAGCACACATTACAGAGCAAATACAACTTGACTAATTACAAAAGACTTCATGCGGATCATCACATTGTCAGATACATAGATCTAAGACTTCAATCTTTTTTTAGGAACATGCCATGCTTCATAGAACATCTTCAAGATCATTTGCAAAATGTGTAACTCATCTGGTCGGCCAAACTTAGGAAGAACATCATCATCTGGAAGTAATTCTTCAATTATGAGCTCAATCTTCAATGCAGACCACCAACACAAACTAGACACGATCCAAAGACCTCCACAAGCTTGCCTAAATCATCAAGAACATCCACACTACTTCTAATTACTGAAATCATCCTCTCCTTCATTCGAAACTTCAAGAACACAGTTTGTCATCACTGTCATATTGGAATAGATGCTTGCAGACCTCCAGACCATGAACCAAATGAGTTGTCAATTCACATTCACTTCCTAAACACTCCACCAAATCCGCAGAACAAGATATTTCATTTCTGGATCTCACCAGACCTATTTGTGTCACTTTGTCACCTCTAAACATCTGTCTGAACTGGTTTAATTCATATGGCCATAACTTCTTCAAATCTTAATGCAGACCTCTCAAATCTTTGCTGGATCACCTTTGGATACATATCTACAAACCCTTTGATGCACATCCTCTGATCTTCATCTTAGCTGGGATCTTTACTTCACTATCTTCATTGTTCTTCTCTATTCCTGATAGGACTAATTTTCTCAATATCCTCAGCATACAACTCATCCAAACCTTGACATCAATGCAACAAGAGTATGTTGACATTAATGACAACACCGGTTAGGCCCATACTTGCAACATGATGATACAAATAGAAGAAGGTCACAATAGAGGTGGTCTCCTGGTATCCTAGACCTTACAAGAGAACCAAGGGTCATCCCAGGGGGCCTAAACAACACATAACACATCACAAGGGAAGCACATCAAGAGAGAACTAAAGGGTTAGAAATACTTACCTGGTAGCACCATCGTTAAGAACATACACATTTAGGATACCTCTTATGTTGTTTTAATATTGTATTAACATTAAGTTTAGAACAACAAGAAGCTTTCTTTTCTTTAAAAGGATTATATCCAATGCCACTTGAGTAATGTGTTGAAGCGGATTCTATAGGTACTCTAATTCCTTGTTAACTTACACCACATCTCTTACCTATATAGTTGTTATGTTTGTACAAAATTTGAAATCCACAATCATATAGAGAGTCCAGTTCCTTAGAAGAAGGTGAGGCCTCGTAGGTATCATAATTTGTAGTATAAGTGAGGGTATTGTTTTTATTTTCTACCAAGGGGATTTTAGGTTTCTTAGGTGCTTCAAAAGATTGCTTAGGTGAGATCAATGCCACTTTTGATGTGTCAAGGCTATTAATTTTATATTCCCCTATACTACAAGGATTAAAATCCAATGAACCCCAATCATCACCAAGAAGTGCATTCGATGGTTGAGAGTCTTGTACAACAATATTCATGGCTAGAGGCATTGATGAACTAGCTCGTAAAGTGTTTAAGCTCATATGATTGTAAACTGGTTTTTGTTTTTCAATGTGTAGATAGTTATCTGGTTTAGGATCAACATGAATAGTATGAATTTTACCTTTGAATATAAATTGAAAGGAAGATAGGTGTGCGGAAATTGCTTCCTACACTAATCTAATGAGAAGAGATGTATACAAATTCAACTTTAATTCTTACAACTACAGTAACATAGAACATCTAACAGAGATATTGCAGCAATACACATACACATAGAAAGTAGACAAAAGAGAGAGAGAAGAGATACATGGGGAAAACCCTTATGGGTGAAAAACCCCACACTCCAAAACACAACTCAAATGTATTACAGTAAACAATAATAGATTACAATATAGTTTCAGAGACAATGCTCTTTCAGGAGTCTTCGAATGTCAAATCTAGAGATATTCTGGCAGCATAATAGTACTTGTACCAAAGTTATCTATCTCCCATCCAAGCACCTATTTATATAGAGTTTACAAGGCAAATATGGAACGTTCTAGAGATGGGCATCCATCTTGGACTCATGCCCCAAAACCCATGCCTAAGGACACTTGTCCAACATCCCATCACAAAGTGGGCACTTGGTCCCAAGATAGGTTATGACAGATGCTCTTTCACACCTTACAGCTATCATAGAATTTGTCAGAAATGACAGCACTTACAGTTGTAAGAGAATCTGTCACACACTGACTAAAAATATCATATTCCTCTTACAACATGTCATAACCTCCCTTGACCTCCCAAAGATGCCTTTCTCTCATGCAAAGATACTCACCGACACTTGTCATTAATTAAAAATTATTTGAGGTTTCAGGGACGTTGCCCCCGAGCCCCCACGAGGGCGCTACCCCTCGACTCCACCATGTACCATGATAGGGAGCGTGCCAGGGGCTCTACCCATGGACCCCACAAGGGGCTACACCCCTTGACCCCGTCTCGGGGGCGCTACCCCCCAAACCCCTGTTATTTATTCAAGGGGGAAACTGCGGCTGCCAAAGTCACCAAAATTTATCCTGCTATATATACACAAAGTGCTCACTATGCCAACTCAACATGGGATAAATAAATACAACATTAGGAATTTGCAAAGGTTGAGACACCTTAATTCCCAACATTCTCCCACTTGTCGAACACCTTGCAAGGGCCAAAACCAATGACAAGATTTAACTGCTAGGGGCCAAGAGGCCCATAAACTCCAAACACCATCTGAACTTCTCTGTGCCCATTGGTTTCGTCAATGCATCTGCAACATTCTTCAAAGTATCTGCCTTCTCCAAATTTACCTTTCCATCCTCAACCATGTCTCGCACGAAGTGAAATTGAACATCAATGTGCTTTGTTCTAGCATGGAAAGTTGGATTCTTTGCAAGGCAAATTGCACTCTGACTGTCACAACTGATCATGATCTGACCTGCATCAACACCAATATCTGAACACAATCTCTTAAGCCAAATGGCTTCCTTACAAGCATGAGTTGCTGCCATATACTCAGCTTCTGTCATGGATAAAGCAACAACAGGTTGTCACTTACTCGTCCAACTAATAGCACCACCAAATAGTGTATACACATAAACACTGGTGGATCTCTTGCTGTTAATGTCACCTGCCCAATCTGAATCCACAAATCCAAGAATGTCAATGGAATGTGAAGGTCCTGTAACATTACCATGATAGCAAATGGAATACTCGGAAGTACCCCTCAAATATCTGAACACTTGCTTTACTGCATCCCAATGAACCCATCCAGGATTAGCCATAAATCGACTAAGGACTCCCACTAGTTGGGCAATGTTTGGTCTTGTGTAGACCATAGCATACATCAAACTGCCAACAACACTAGCATAAGGCACTCTGCTCATGTCCTCCACCTCATTAGGAGATTTTAGACAATCCTCAATAGACAACTTTGTCCCCAAAGAAACTGGAACACACAATGGTCGACAGTCTGCCATGCTGAACCTGTCCAACACAGTCTTCACATACTTACTCTGGCTTAACCAAAATTTTTTGTTGGTTTTGTCTCTTCTGATTTCCATTCCTAGAATGTACCTGGCTGCCCCTAAATCTTTCATTTCAAACTGTGCTGACAACTGAGATTTAAAATCAGAAATCATATTCTTACCCTTCCCAATGAGCAGCATATCATCAACATATAGTGCAACAATGAGAATACGATCACCATCAAATTTATAATACACACAGTGATCCGATTTCAATCTCACAAATCTAATTGACAACACAAAGGCATCAAACTTCAAGTACCATCTCCTAGGGGATTGCTTCAAACCATACAAAGACTTTTTAAGTTTGCAAACCAAATTTTCTTTACCTTTCACCATGTAATGTTCTAGCTGTGACATGTAGATTTCTTCCTCCAAGTCACCATGAAGGAAAGCTATTTTCACATCCATCTATTCTACCTCCAAGTCATAAGCTGCTGCGAGAGACAATGGGAATTGAATGGATGTCAGCTTTGCAATGGGAGAGAAGATCTCACCGTAATCTATACCCTCCACTTGTGAATACCCCTTCGCAACCAATCTGGCCTTATACTTCTCAACACTGCCATCTGCACCAAATTTCTTCTTGAACACCCATTTGCATCCAACAGGTTTCCATCCAGGAGGCAAAGGCACCAAGTCCCAAATTTGATTCTTTTCCAAAGAAGCCATTTCATCCTCCATGGCCTCCTTCCAGGAACCTACATCTTTCATGTCCATAGCGTTTGATACAATTCTAGGTTCATCACTGTTAGTAACCAAAGCATAAGCACAACTAGAATCAAGCAATGTAAAACCAAACCTTTCAAGTTGCTTTCTTATCCTTGTAGACCTCCTCAAGAGCTGAGGTTGAGGTTCAGCTTCTTCATCTGAACTTTTAGAGCTGCTAGAGCTCTCCTCATCATCAGGTCCAACATTGTCTTTCTGTTCAGTCTTCTAAGGGGTAGCAAGAAACTGAACAACATCCTCTTTCTTTACTATTTCTTCTGGCTACAAAATAGTGGAAGAAGGTGTAAGCTCTCTAAAGATGACACTTCTGCTATACAACACTTTATCAGCTACAGGGTCCCAAAGCTTGTATCCTTTCACACTGATACCATAGTCAATGAAGATACACTTAACAGCCTTGTTCTCCAATTTTGACTGCTTCTCCCTAGGCACATGTGCATATGCCTCACAACCAAAAAAACGAAGATGCCTTATTGAAGGATTTCTGCCAGACCAGACCTCCATGGGTGTCTTACCAATAAGAGCTGATGTAGGAGATCTATTTACTAGATAGCAGGCAGTGGCAACAACTTTAGCCCAAAACTTTTGTTCGAGGCCAGCTCCACTAAGCATACTCCTAGCCTTTTCCATTAGTGTCCTATTCATCCTCTCTACAACTCTATTTTGCCGCGGGGTGTATGTAGTTGTCTTATGTCTTTCAATCCCAAGTTCCTTGCAATACTTATCAAATTCTGTAGAATAGAACTCACCACTGTTGTCAGTTCTTAAACATTTAATCTTTTTACCAGTCTGATTTTCAGCAAAGGCCTTAAACTCCTTAAACTTGCTACAGACTTCAGATTTGCTTCTGAGAAAATAAATCCATGTCCTTCTACTGTAATCATCTATAAAAGATATAAAATATATAGACTTTGATAATGAAGGAACATTAACAAGACCAAACACATCAGAATGAATAAGGTCCAACACACTAGAAGACTTATGAGAACTCGAGTAAAACCGAACACGGTTTTGTTTTGCATAAGTGTAATGTTCGCAAAAGTCAAACTCAAGATTACAATCATCTAACCCCTCAACGAGGTTCTTATTTTTTAGGGTACGTAGACCCTTCTCACCAATGTGGCCAAATCTCTTATGCCATAACATTGTCTTTTCAGCATGAAGTTTAACTTCCAAAGCATGATTACAACTATCAAGACTAGAAACAACAGATTACTTCACTGCTCATTCAGATGGTGGGGATGAAGTGACTGCTGCCCTCTTCCTTGAGTCAGAAGAACTATTGCATTATGAAATGCATGCTTCCAACTGAAACATAGTACCCTTAGCAAGCACCATAGCTCCTCTAGTCATCTTGCATCCTTCTTTCGAAAAGACAACCTACACACCTGCATCATTCAAACTACTTACAGAAAGCAGGTTCCATGCTAAGCCTGGGATGTGCATAACCCTAAAGATCCCCTTCACCCGACCATCAGGGAATCGGATAGAGACTCTTCCATGACCAACAATCTTTAGATGAGAGTCGTCACCCAAATACACCTTTCCACCATCAAACTCCTCATACTTAGTGAACCAGTCTTGATGCGAGGTCATGTGGAATGATGCACCAAAGTCGATCAGCCACACATCATCAGATGCATGGGTTGCCAGGGCTATGATGAAAGCATCATCGTCATCTTGTGACTTATCAGAATCTGAATAGGAGCTTTCTTCTTCTTCTTCTTCTCCTCTTTGCATTCCTTTTAGAAATGCCTAGTTTTGCCATAGTTCCAACAAAGAGCCTTGGACTTTCCAAAAGATTTGGATCTACCCTTCTCAGTTTTCTTGTCCTTCTTCTTCCCTTTCTCCTTGGGTCTTCCACGAACTGCAAGGGCCTCTTTGGCTGCCCCAGAAGACTTTCTTCACATCTCTTCAGACAACAGTGAAGAAACCACTTCTTCCATTTTGAATGTGGATGTGGTGCTTCTGATTGCCATGACAAGATGATCCCATGAGTTCGGTAGAGAACAAAGAAGGGTCCTACACCGATCCTCCTCCTCCATCTTTACACCAATAGATGTCAATTGTGCAACCAGCATGTTGAAAGCATTCATATGTTCAGCAACGGATCCTCCATCCTCCATTCAAAGAGAATACAACTTCTTTCTCAGAAAAAGTTTATTAACCAGGGATTTTGCTTGTTACACATCTCCCCACTTCTTCCAAAGTAGTTTTGCAGTAGTCTCCTCATGGACATTTAACAACATAGAATTGACAAGACTAAGTCTTATGAGACTCTTAGCCTTTTGATCCATGAGATCCCACTCATCTAGTGACATCGCAGCTGGTTTAGTTCCATTAACACTTTCCTAAAGGTCTCGGTCAATAAGCATGTCTTCCATCTTGAGCTTCCATAGATCCAAATTACTGCCATTGAACTTCTCCACTTCAAACCTTTCTAATGTGTTTGCCATCTCCTTGCTATAATAGAAATTAGAATACTCTATACAGACTCCCACTCAACCTAAGATTAGCTCAAAAAACCCTTACCCAACAACTAGGACCAAAGGTGATCAAGCTTTGATACCAACTGAAAGGAAGCTAGGTGTGCAAAAATCGCTTCCTACACTAATCTAATGAGAAGAGATGTATGAAAATTCAACTTTAATTCTTACAACTATAGTAACATAGAACATCTAACAGAGATATTGCAGCAATACACATACACACAGAAAGTAGACAGAAGAGAGAGAGAAGAGATACATGGGGAAAACCCTTACAGGTGAAAAACCCCACACTCCAAAACATAGCTCAAATGTATTACAGTAAACAATAACAGGTTACAATACAGTTCAGAGCTAATGCTCTTTCAGGAGTCTTCGAATGTCAAATCTGGAGATATTCCAGCAGCATAACAGTACTTGTACCAAAGTTATCTATCTCCCATCCAAGCACCTGTTTATATAGAGTTTACAAGGCAAATATGGAACTTTCTAGAGATGGGCGTCCATCTTGGACTCATGCCCCAAAACCCATGCCTAAGGACACTTGTCCAACATCCCATCACAAAGTGGGCACCTGGTCCCAAGATAGGTTACGACAGATGCTCTTTCGCACCTTACAGCTGTCATAGAATCTGTCATAACTGACAGGACTTACAGCTGTAGGAGAATCTATCATACACTAACTAAAAGTATCATATTCCTCTTACAATATGTCATAACACCCCTTGACCCCGTCTTGGGGGTGCTGCCCCCAAACCCCCGTTAATTATTCAAGGGGGAAACTGTGGCTGCCAAAGTCACCAAAATTTATCCTGCTGCATATACACAAGGTGCTGACTATGCCAACTCAACATGGGATAAATAAATACAACATTAGGAATTTGCAAAGGTTGAGACACGTTAATTCCCAACATCAATTTGATTGAACGATGTAAGGTGGAAGGAACTACCCCCAATGTATGAATCCAAGGTCTACCAAGAATCATGTTGTAAGATAAAGAACAAGGCATGACATGAATTAGGGTAGGCACAAGCATAGGTCCTACTTGTATAGGTAGAGTTATAGTGCCCACGGATTGTCATCCAACATTATCAAAGCCACGAATGCTAATGCCATTTGGTGTCATTTGTGATGTGTCAACCTTGATTTTGTCTAGTACGTCAATGCTACAAACATTAAGAGCCGATCCATTGTTAATCATAACTCATTTTACTAACATTCTGTTTATTGTGATCAGGATTATAAGTGGATCATATTGGTTTTAAACTTTAATTGACGGTAATTCCTGTGGTTGAAAGAGAATATCTATTTTTGTCACATGCATACTATCCAATACGACTGCTACATCATTCGGCTTAACAACAGGTGGCACAATCAGCTTTTGTAAAGCTTCTTGGAGCATTCCATGGTATGTAGGCAATGTTTGTATCAAATCCCAAAGAGAGATCTTAGCCTAAGTAGCACGAAGTTGTTTGAAAAGATCATACTCTTGAACTCTTTTATGAGTGAGATGAGGTGGTGGAGGGAGCATAGGTTGAGAACATGGAAGAGAGACAGGCACATGTGGTGCTTGGTTACTTTGTTTGTTATTACAGGTGTTGTATGTGTGAGCAATCACATTGTGGTGTGGTTGTTGTAACACATTTTGAACACCTTGAACCGTAATCACCGGTTTTAAGCAAGAGGGTGCATTAAGTGCCCCTTAGACAATCATTTTAGGAATATTGCTATGAAGTCTATTAACATTGTTTCCCTCTTGATTGCACCCAATATCCATCCCCAAAGGATTTAATGTGAGAGACGTTTTCTCATCCACTAATGCTACATCTTGGCTAGGGAGAGAAGTGGGATGAAAGGAAGGTACATCAGCAACATCATCATACTCTATGGCGGAAAAGGGCTTTTCACTTTCATCTTTCTCATGAGTATTCCTAGAGATGAATTTATTTAAATCTTCTAATATCAAAGGATATGCTCCTATGAGTAAAGTGAAGCTACTAAAATCATGTGTTTAACAAAGTAATTGCAACTCATATGTAGAACATATAAAAGCAACAATACCATTGATATAAGCTATGTGTTCTAGAACATGAGGATTCTCATTAATGAAATTAGCAAAATTTTCAAAATCTAGTATATACTCATGTAAATATTTTAGAGATGAATAACATGAAGATGCCATAATGAAATACAAAATCATATTTTAACAAATTTCCAAGAGTATGCAAAAGACAAGTGCAAACTATATGCAAAATGACCTAAAATGCTTGATTTTTTGTACTTTTTCAATGCAAATATATGAAAGAAAAGGTGTTGTAAGGATTTTTATCAAGGGCAAAAAATAATATGTCTAATATCAGTCCAATATAGCAATAAGATCCTTTACAACATACTTTTGATGCAAATCCAAGATAATGCCAAGTCAAACTATAGTGAAAATATGTTGAAATAGACACTTTTTTCACCAAAACTCTATGCAACAAAGCATAACAAAGGGTGTTGTGGGGAAAATGATGATGGAAAGAAACTAATATTAGTAATAAAATCCAATTGGTGCCAAAACACCCAACACAACACACTTTTAGTGCCACTTAAGGTCAAATCCTAGTGAAAAAATAGCAAAAATAGGCTATTTTTCACGGTTTTTCAATTCCAAGACTTAGAAAAAGGGGTGTTGTAATGAATATCAGGAGGTGCAGAAAATAATATCAATGATATCAATCACCTCAATCCATAAAATTGATCACAACACACTTGGAGTGCAAATTAGGTCAAACCCTAGGGCAAAAATAGTTAAAATGTGTAGTTTTTTTGCAAAATTTTCACTACAAGAGCCCGATAAAAGGGTGTTGTGAAGATTTTTATGAGGGGAAAAAAATGATTACCTTAATAATATTAAATTAGTGTGAAAATATCCTTCACAACACGAATATGGTGCAAGTTTATAGAGTCGATAAGGCCAAATTTAGTGAAAATTGTTGTTTTTGAAGCCCTAGGTTTGAGATTTTGGGACAAAATGCTATGCGAATGTTTTTAAGTCTAATTTATGATGGGAATTAAATAATCTTAGATCTAAAAATGATTTTCAAGCTTGAACATGCAAAATGCCCATGCAAATTTAATGAAAATGCATCAAAATTGCTAGTTTTTGTTAAAATTTTCTATGCAAAAATGCAAATATTTTAAATCTAAATAAAAATTTACACTAAAATGCAAGACTGTAGACAAATGCAAATTTGAATGAGCCTCTAAAATTAGTAGAAAAATCTGAGAAAAGATTTTGCCTACTAACCCTAGATTTTGGAGTTACTAGGTTATATCAAAATTGTCAAAATCTCCACAAAAGCCTAGCAAATTCATGATGAAAATGCAATGCAAATTATTGAATTTTTGTGTTTTTCTATAATTTATATCAGATCTAATGCAAAAATCATGAATTAAAAAAATTTAGAAAGAATTGATGCAATTTAGTAAGCTAAACAATGCAATTTTTTTGAATTTTTCTCAATGCAATAAAATGAATGATTATATGAATGAATGAAATCAATCCAAATCTGAAGACACACACTTAGCAAGTTGCAATTTAAGTCCAAAATCATGGGTTCACCAAAATGTTTAGGGGAAAATTGGATTTATTAATGTTCTAGATTTTAGATGTTTAAATCCACCTCTCCACTATACATTCAAGGATCTAGGGTCAAGTGGTGAGCACTATAATACCCTAGGTCACTTGAAAATGTAGGGAACTTAGATTAGGGAATTTAATTATCAATTTTCCTTCTCCTATGCTCAATTGGCCATTAAAACCCTAATTATACAAATACGGCAACAAATTGATGAATAACGGAAAAAGGTCTTGCAGACAGGAGTAAAATACTAAATCACAGAGTACCTATTTTTAGGGTCCTGAAGTAGAATAGTTGGGGACACTAAAGCGGGTGCCCAAGTCCAAGGTACCAGTTTCTTCATGGGATCCAGACCTCCTTCTGACACTGATCAACCCTATAACTTTTATTTTCTGAAACTCAGATGCGGAGGACACTAGAGCGTGCGGCCAAGTCCTGGAAGTGCTCTTGTGTCCTACTTTTCTTCATATCCTGAATCTTTGATGCCTACCAATCCTTCCTGCAACTCCACTTTTCCCAAATACGACACCTATAGCCTGTAATCACAAGACTTGGTTTAGGGGTTGTGGTGTTTAGAGGCTTGCCTCAGTCAAGCCCTGGAGGACACTTAAGTCTCCAATCACCATTATCAGATAGAGAGTGTGTACCCTTGTGAGGCAGAGGCAAAAACCAAAGGAATCAATGATGAAATCACAATATAATGTCACCTTGTAGTGAAGCTCTCATGGAAGGAATATGCTCTTCATTCCATGAGGAAATTGATGCTCAAATATGCAAATATCAACACACAAAAAACACAAGTCTGCTCTTGCAACACAATGAAAGCCTTGAATCACCTTGAGAACACAATAGCTTTCTAGTAATCATCTAGTTGAAATCTAGTTTACAAATGATTACCTAAACATGCTTATAGATGCAACTACAAGCACTCCCGCCAAGATTTCAAAAATCAAGACTTACCATGTCGGCAAAAGGACCAAATAACGGTCATAAACTGACATTTAAATTTTGGGCCTGACCCAAAATAGGGTAGGACTAGGGCATGGGTACCCAAGTCCTCCCCCCTATTTTGGGTAGGGTTAAGGTCAAGGGGCCCTCCTAGGTCCACTTTTCCATGAAACCTAGGCCTCATTCCATCGAAATGCCAAAATATGAACTAAGATGTCCTAAATGCATGCTAAAGACCCAGAAGCTAAACCTTATGAGGGAAAAGCCCCCAAGGGGACATTTTCCAACATTACACCTTCCATTGTTATAGTTGTTCCTTATCTAATTTTTGCATTCACTAGCTCTATGACCAAACCTGTTGCAGTTACCTTTGAGGGTTTGAACATTCCTTCTATTATTGTAACTATTCCTTATCTGACTTCTTCATTCATTATCTTTGTGAGCTACTTTGTTGCAAGTGAAACACTGACCAGAGAATGATGGAACATTTTGATTCACTCTACTCCTACACTGAGTAACCTTATGACCAAATTTATTTCATGCATTACAATAACCATTAAAGGAGGGGTACCTTTGAGCATTTGGTTGCCTGATCGGTGGTCTTCTAGGTCTGTTCCTTTGATTCTGAATCTGTTTGCCTTTGTCCTTCTTGATCCCAACATTCTTTTCTTTACCAGTTTTGCAATTTTCACCTTTCTCAAATCCCATGCCTTCTTTATCATCAGGACTCTACTGACTGGCAAGTATTCTATCAAGTTGAGCAACACTTACTCTAAATTTTTCTTCCTGACTGCAAGCATGTTTCAGATCAGCTTTCAAATCCACAAGTTCATGTTCAAGCTTTGTGCAGTCTTTAGTTTTTCATTTCACCAACTGATTTAGGTCTTCTTTTGCTTTTGCTCTTTTTACAACTTCCACTTTCAGATTACTCAAGGTGTCTTTTGTAGATATCAATTGTTCACTAACCTCATATTTTTCTTTGAACTTGTTGACTTGCTCCCTCAATTTCTTGATGCACTCCTCTGCTTCCTTGACATTATCTTTCAGATCCCTATTTTCTATTTCAGCCTTTTCAAGACCTGTTAGTGCAAGCTTGAGTTCTTCTTCATTGACATGTGTGCATTCTTCTTGAGTTTTAGTTGCATCAATTTCTTCAGGAGGAGTAGGATGTTTTTTACCTACCATGTGTTCAATCTCCAAGATCTTCCTCAAGTTGTTAGACTTCTTTTGAGGAACCAGGCTCTGATACCAATTGTTGAACACCTAAAGTACTAAGATGGGTGGTGAATCAGTACTATATTAAACTTCTTGTTTATTAAACTAATAGTCCATTTACCGCATACTATAACAAAGAAAATTAAACATAGAAGAAACAACCAAAATCCATCACACATGAACACCAAGATTTTTACATGGAAAACCCAAAATTGGAAAAAACCACCATGAGTGTTAGCTCACAATATATTATATAGGAACAATACAGAATTACAATAAATGCTCACTGCTGAGGGCTCATTGCCTAAAAGAAGTGCTCACTGCAAGAAGGCTCGCTGCCTAGAGAAAGAGATGAGAAAGGAAATGGGTCACTACCAGGATGAACTACTCAGATTCCACCTACACATGCGTGGATGCAGCTCCAATGAATGCTCAAAATACTGTCCCAAAACTCTTCATCTTGACTGCTCTATTTCATTATTCTACTCTTGCATTAGGCAAGATCTCTCTTCTTCTGCTCTTGTCACTAGCACTGCACTACATATGTTTTGCACATTCACATTCACATCACACCTCCCAAACACAAAATGCAATCCCATATATATATACACAACAAACAAAATCTTCATATTGGGTCAGCCTAATGAAGTGTATCGTGTAGTCATGCATTATGTACTCTGTCAGCCAAATTCATTCTCCAAAATCTATACCAGACCCAAACAATATTTGAAATACCTTCATGCATGTCAGCCTTGACTACTTTACTATTTAGAATTAAGTTCTATATAGTAGAACTTACCACATACAGATCAAACTTGTCCTGTCAGCCTCCAACCCAAATTGCCACTAGTTCACTTCCTCTGTCAGACAGTAGCTTTCACTATGGACCACAAGATGCTTTCAAAATGATATCAAACATTCTTCACACATCACAGATCATACCTCTAGAACTGCAAAGAAAAATATTTTCTTGCGGTAGAATGCAGACCTCAAGAACACATGCCCTGTCACAATCAAACTGCACCATACCAAGTAGCGATACTTAGACATTCATAACTGACTCTCTGATGGAACTTAGAACTTGCAATTCTGGATTTACATACTTCATACTTGTGTTTACAACACCTCAAAACTGCATAGCAAGATATGTGATAGCGGAGGAATGCATACCAAAACAAATGAGTGCTCTGCTCTGAATCACAATGTACTCTGTCTTTCCAAACTTAGTTTGTTAGAGTGTATGCTTCCGATACTTGTCAAGAGCTAAAAACTTGGATATAGGATCATCAAAGAAATATAAATAACATGCCAGAACCACATGATCAAATCTCCAACTGCAGACCAATGCCAATCATTCTACTGCCTCTCTGTCACTATCTCTTGTGTACTGCCAACACTTAACCAAAATAGCTAAGTCTTTTTCACCGGACCAGAACTTCTGTTCTAACCTTTTTCCTTTTCTTGTTACCATCAATGACAACATCTTTAGACATCATGCACAAGTTGCCAACACTATTCACACTAGGAAGAGAGGTTGAGAAATGGCTATGTATTATGGGAGAGGTGGAAACTACATCATCTGGTTCTACTTCACCAACAACTTCCCCCTCTTCGAGGCTCATTTCACTAAGTTTTCTTTGCACTACTGTAATATCCATCTCTTCTTCAACTTTGTTGTTTATTCCATCAGCACTGTTCTCAGGGTTTACCTCATTTGTGTCTAGTTTAGAGATCGTATTGCTCCTTTTAGGGTTCATGTCATATTTTTTAACAAACATTGACCTTCTGTTTTTAGGCTCAGAGGGACATGCATGTTCTTCTTCGTGCTTCTTTCTTGTTTTGTTTAGAATTGGGCAAACTCTTTTTTGATACTCATCACATTTATAGAGGAAGCATGCATTGAGCCCATGCAATGCAATGACATTACATCGGACAATTTTCCCTAATACTTCTGTCTATCCAGTCCATTATATCTGCCCTAGGTCTTATGGAAATTAGTACCCTTGTATCCATGTGAGGCAGGGTAACCTTTGTGTCTTCAACCCTTAATATTTCCCCAATATGACTCAGCATTTGCAGGAAAAAGTTCCATAATTGTTCAGGAACACCTTTGATCTCAAACCACCTAGGGGTAGAGAAAAATATAATTTCTTCCTTAGAATTATCAATAGACCAGGGGTGGGCTTTGAACATTGTCTGACCAATGTTCCAAAAACTTCTTTCTATGACTTTTTTTCTACATTTCGTGTGAAAAAAGATAACAAACAATTCCTTCTGTATCATTCTACAAAAACTAATTTGTATCCCCATTTTTCATCCCCACACAGATGCTAACCACCCATAAAAAAAAGCCCTAGATGGGAGCTTACCAAGATTAAGATAGATTAAAAAAATTGCAACATTTTTTAATCTTTTTTCTTCCCTTTTTACAACACTTAACATTTCATCATTTGGAACCAGTGTAATACCAGAGGAAGGAGACGAATGTTTACCCATTGTTTCATCTCTTCCCTCTTTTTTGCAATCTGCTCTAGTAGAGAATCCATTGTTGGCTCCAATGACAAGGTTTCTCTGGACCACCTGGAAATGCCCATTTTTAGGCAGAGGCGCGACATCATCTGCTGCAGTCACCGCCAAATGTTAACATATGTTTTAATGCCTTCATTACTCTCCGCCAACTGAGCCATAAATGCTCAATCCAGAGATGCCACACCAAATGTTGGTTAGTGCACACATTAATTATGGATGGATGTTAGTGGTCTAGGGTGGGTAGAAATTTTCCCTCCAAAATATGAATTCAAATAGAAAACATAGGTTAATGGATCAGAATGCCTAAAAATAAAAGAGTCTTTTAACCAAACAAAAAAACAAAAATCTTTACACTATAGAATGACCCAGGCTGACAATCACATTCAAACTTGCAAGGATATGAAAATGAGCACCAATGAACTCTAGAAGGAAAACTAGGGCTCCAAAAAAGAACATGGAGGGCTTCAATGAAACCCTCGTTCTTCTTAGAGCAAATCCCCTAGATCCAACCTCCAAAATAAAGATCTTGGATCGCATTAAGATTGAAATAAAGGAAAAATACTCAACATATGTCTATTGAGTCTAAAAACATATGTAATTGGTTTTGTTGAGGGATTGATTAATTTGGTTCGAGGTCAAAACTGTGGCTAAGTCTGGTTGCATATGTATTGAAGGATATTGTTTCTAGTTTTAAGGTTGTAAATGTGCCAAGAACTGCCCCTTTGTCAATGGTATAAATGCTAGCTACTAAAAAATATCCCTATTGATCAAACCTTAAAAGGGCATTAGAAGTGGTATTTTGCAACACAACTGCAATTTTCCTATCTTTATGTTGTCTCAAGAAAGCATTGTGATGTCTAGTATTCATTTCCACCTATTAATGTTGGTTGTGTATGAAGGGGAGAAAAATAGAAGAAGCATTTGAACAACAAATATACCAATTGAGCAAATAAATTACATAAAATTTGTAATTTTCAACACATTGTTTTTTGCTTATAAAGTACAAAAATTGATTTGCTTATATCTTGCAAACTGTGCATTGGATGGCCGCGAAATTTGGAGGAGAGAAGCATTACAATGAGAGGAACAAACCCATAAAATTTCAAGCGAATCCAGTTCATGCTTTTTGAAAAATTGGTCACCATCACCTACAACCATTTTGCTTATTTTTTGAGATCCATGCATCTGATGGCTGCTATTTTTGGTGGGAAGAAATGTAGAGACCCAAAAATGACCAAGTCATCACATCACTTGCATTTCATCAAATCACCTGCATTTAGCGTTAATTAAATAATCTAATTATTTAATTAATTTCATCAAATTCGTCCAAATCACATATTTTCAACATTAATTAAATAAATTCTCTTTATTTAATTAATTTCATTAAATTCCTCTATATTCTTGCAAAATTAAATAATTTTTATTATTTAATTAAATCATTATCCCTTTTCAAAATTCAAATCTACATTAATTAAATAAATACAATTATTTAATTAATTCATCAATCCTCTCTTATCTACAATTAAATAATTTTCATTATTTAATTAAATCAAATTGTTCTTCCAAATTTAAATAAATCAATCAAATTTATTTAAATTGTCTCAATCCTCTAAAAATAAATAAAATCAAATATTTTATTTATAATCTTCATATCTTATCTATTCTTCAAAATCATGCACAATCAATTAAATAAATTTATTTATTTAATTTCAATTATCTTTCCAATTTCTCTAAAAATATCATGTTAACTCATGTGCACAATCAGTCTTATTTTTATAACTCTAAAAAAGGCAAATCTAAAGTTAACTTAATTGGCTTTAATTTATCTTATTTTCATCAACTCATGAATTAGAAGAAAAAATATTCTAATTTATGAAATCAAATCTATCTTTATCAAAAAAGCAATTATCTTAATAATAATGCCTTTTTGGAGAGACACATGTCGTGTGCACATCCAGCATGAGTTATTTGCTTTATCTCAACCATTCATTCTATGGATTTATTTCATCTGTTGATCGATCATGTTTGAAACCTATATAAACCCCCCTCATCTCCATAACAAATCCTCTTCGATCATTTATTCTCAGGCATTCCTTAATAGGGAATTGAGCATACATCGCATTATTAAGCACATCGATCTTTTGAGCACGAACACAACCTACATCTGCTTGTTGCAAACATGGTTTCGCAATGTTATTGAACAATCTACATTCATACAAAGAGAACTATATAATCTAGGTGAAGTCTTTCTTGTTTTAAATTGATTTATTCATTGATATTGGATTTTTACTTAGATCGATCTCTTTATGTTATAGGTAATTGAGTTGTTATTATCATTGCTTTGTGATTTTATCATTAGACCTCTCGATTTTTCCTATACACAAGAAGCATAACATTATTACCAACAACCCCACAAGATATCCCAAGAACCCAGTTGGTAAATTTTGAGAACATGGATGGACAAGTCTGCTACAAGAATTTTGGTAACAACAGCTATAGGAATTCCGGTAACCAACAGGAATTCCTGTAGCAAGTGTTTCAGGGATTTGCTCTAGATGGTGAATATGACACTTGATCACAACTGGTAAGCAAAGGTTATTTGTGATGTTTGGATGCTAGCAATAGCCTTGTTTTAATTGTTTTAACAAAGATCCATGATGCGTGAAGATAATTTTAAAATGATTTATAAGGCAGGATCCATTTGCTCAGAACTAAAAGCAGCTACAACAGGAATTGGTGTAGCAGATTTGAAGGATCCATCACATTAAGATGGTTGATATCAAAGAGGCAATATATATCAGTTGTATGGTTTCTTATCCAAATTGTTGGGTTATCAATGCAAATGAATGCACATAGTTTATTTGTTCAAGATTTTGATCTATTTGATGATTTCCTACACATAGATTGGATAAGGTGAGATTCTTTGTTGCAGCGAAAAAGAGAACAAGTCTAAGAGGTAGGTGCTGCCACACAAGAACCAACACTTACAAAATGTGTGGATGTTACACAAGAACAAACCACAAGAAGCTCAGCTGCAACTTGAGTCTTTTAGCATGCTGCACAATTTTCCAGGAGAAGAAGGCTTACTCACATTGTTTAGAAGAATTGGATGTAGCGTTGCATGAGGACAAGCAATAGGTTCAATTGGGGGGAGATGTTGAGTCACCAAATCACCATCTTTTCACATCCTTTTCCCTTGACTTTTAACCATTTTTGTTTTTCCGCAACCTTGTTTTAATATTCATATGTGGGATTAGGCTCAATATTTTCCAATGCATTTATTTTAGTATTTTAAGTGAATTTATGGTTAAATATTAGAAAAATAACATGGTTTCACTTATCTTTCAAAATTGGGTGAGTTTTATGGTGTCACAAGAACAAGACAAATCCTGTAACAATGCAGATTTTTGCCACCTTCTCCGAATTCAAATTTTCTCTTCAACCATGGAAGATTTGATGAGGATTTGGGATAATCATTCAAGTATCTTGGTTAGAGAACAATCATGGAGCTCTTGATAAGATTTCTTATCAAGTTTCTTAGAGATTTTGGGAGATATTGTTGACTTGGTAATTATTAGCAATTTGTTGTAACCACATGAGTAATTTGTGGATCTGAATTTATTATTGCTTATCTTGGTTTCAAAGCAAGTTTATGTATAAATAAGAGCACCTTCTCCATTCCAAAGGAAGGACTCTTGAAGCATATGTCCAAATTATGATGGAATAAAATAAACCTTTTGATATTTCTCTTCATATAGATTGTCATTCTCTAGTTCTATAAATAGTATGTTTTGATTTAGTTTATGATGTTATAGTGTAGCTCGCTGCCTTGATTCTTTGGAGAATTGAGCTCACTCCATGAGATCATGGTGATCTTTTGTTTTATTTTACTTTATGTAATTCAATTTCATGATTGTCTTTACATTAATGCAAGTGTGGAGTGTTTTCTAACTTGCCAACAATAGAATGTTGATTTATGGAAAGATGGAATCCATGATATGTAAAGAGATACCTTGGTGACAGCAGGATCCTAGTAGCATGATTGATGCCCAAGTACATGATCATCACCAAGAATGGTTGAATTAGCTTTTGATTTCATGCAAGTGTGTTTCCTTTATGCTAGTGTATTTAGTACTTTCATTTTCTTAAACTTAGTTTGTTTGTGAGTGTTTAAGGTAGATAAATACTCTAATCCTGCACATACAATGCCTGCATTTCACAAGTTTACGAAATCCAGTTGATAATTAAAATGTAACAGAATTTATGCATATAAATTGCTTAACACTTGGTATCCCTCGAGGGCACGTTTCTTTGAGACATTTTGTCAAACAGCTCATGTCCCTAGTGTATGCTTCTACGTTTTTCATGGAAGAGGGAAGAAGGGTTGCCTTGTTTTTGTGTTGCGAGGAGGATCAATTTTTCAATATTTCATCCAATAAATAAAAATAACATTATATACTATACAGCAGCCAGGAGTACCTTACTATGCAGCTCCTTGTGGAGCTCTGATATGCTCTTCAATCTCTCCTGAATGTGCAACTCCCACGCCCTTCCTCCTCTTCTCCCTCCTCGTCGCACCACATCACTTCTGCTGCTATTTTCATGAAATTCCTCTCTCTTCTACTCTTTGATGGATGTCCATACTTCAATTGGAGGGAAAGAGCAGTTTTAAAATATTAAGTTTTTGACAGGGGCGCGGTAAGTGGGAAGAAAAGAAGTTAACTGGCAACGGAAATTAGAAATGCCAACGCGAACGGGGACGGAAACGGAAACGGAAACGGAAACGGAAAAGAGAAAGGACAACGGTGAAAAAGTCAAAGTGCCACTGAAGCAGATTTCACAACTGACCGGGTGCTTACGCTCAGCGTACTATAACGGACTTCATTGAAAGCACATATACTCATCCGAAAACTAGTACACGAGAGTGAGCTTGACTCAAACTACTCTTTTATAATAAACTTCAATACAGGCATCCGATTCAACTATACTTACCAATCAAACAAAGTTTAAAAGGGATATTTTGGAAATGGGTTAAGATCATCTATCCAGATTTACACTTCACAATTCAAGGAAGCAATAACAATGAACTTATATTAAATAAAAAATTTAAATGGGAACCACTCATTCAAATAACTTAAGTCATCTCAAGTGAATTTAAGTAGGGTTTTTGAATAAATGGGTTGATATCAGATATCTAAATTGGCTGATCTTAAATGTCATCCACTTTAATATTTAATGGTAAATTCTGGCCAATGAAAAGTTTTCCTATATTTAACACTTTTTGTTGTAATGAAATAGAAAAATGTTATTGGCTGTTTGACCGGTTCAACTCTGAAAGTGGATGACATTTACATAGAGCGATCCAAATCTGCAGTTTGCAATCGTCCCCGATTCAACAGAGCAATATAAATTAACTTACACTAAAAACTGAATATAAAAACAACATTTTATTTTTAGAAAATGGGTTAAGATCATCTAACCAGATTCACAGCTTTCATTCCTCCCCAGTTCAACAGAACAGTGACAATAAACCCATATAAACAGTTAAAACGTTTTTTTCTACATTTTTATAAGAGCACGAGAAAGCTATGAACCTGTTGGGCAAGCATAGAAGCATGAGCTCTGCTACCATTGATGTCATGGTTGTAGAGTTTCTTGTCATATGAGACTGATTCACTGAACTTCTCCACAACATCTGTAACACTTGCTTCAAAACGCCCTCCCCACAATTTCACTTCCTTCTCCAACTTGGCCATCCCATCCACAGAGCATGATATCCTTATATCATGCCTATGGCTTCTGAGGGGTACACTAAACTTAGGGACAACAGCACCCTTGGGAATGATACTTAAACCCTTTGGAAATGTCCCCGCCATTGACTGAGTTCTTCTCGCCATGCCTTCCATTCTTTTATGATGTCTTGGCAAAAAGGCCCTCAATCGAAGCAGACACAGACATTCAACGTTGGGGAATAAGATTGGTGTTCACTAAAGTTACGCAAATTTCCAAACTGAAAGGTGCAGATTCAATCCGGAGAGCTTGGAGTGCATTGCATAGAGCTCGGAGTCCCTGTACAAGATGCCGTACGATATTTCTAACACGGAATTTGGAAATTTGCGCAACTTGAGTGAACGCCCTAAATAATATATGGAACATGCGGAATCCACTCCCAATGGTTACAAGAAACATAGAAGAGAGAACAGACAAAAACAAAAAATTATATAGGCAAATTAATATTCCAAACTAAAGAATCAAAAAAATGGTTTGAAGGATATTTGTCAATCACGAGGACTATGAGCTATGTGTTATGTTCCTTAAAATTCTTTCCAACCTTGAATGTTAAGCAGGGCAGAGGCTCTTCTCTGGCCACTAAGGTTGCTTTATAGTGTTTTCTTTCTTTTCTGGCCACTATGGTTTTATGGGGATTATCTAAAATCTCCCAATAAATACTGTAGAAACTTTTATGGGTCTTTTGACATTAGGTAGTAGTTTTATATATTGTATAGTTAATATTAAGATTTAGTTCAGAATTTTAAAGGGTTTATATTTTTATTAGTTTAAGTATAAAAAAATTAATTTAAAACCGTCTAAAAATTATGTGTTTTGTTGGGAGAAATTTTAACTCTTCTTTAAAGACAATTAAAAAGTAATCCTACTTTTATTTTTAAAATTAAAATTTCACTTTATCAAGTAAATTTAAAAGTAATTTGAAGTAAGTTGATTTTATCTTGTGTTCTTGATACTAAATAGATTGTACTCTAATATATATGGTGTAATGTTATGTTCACCATTAATGAGAATGAATTACAGCTATTCTTTCTTCATACACACTCCAATAACAAAATTGTTTCTTACCCAATAAAAAATTGTTTTGTGTACAAACACCCCCAATAAAAATGAAAGACACAGATAGTGGTCACAAGATAGAATCACCAACTTCAACCGTTGAATGACTAAGGATAACTCATATAACTGAAAGTTATAGAGGCCAAGTAATTAGAGCTAAACAAAGAGAACCTCCACTAATCCCGACTGTACCAAAAAAAAAATTAAAAACCACAAACAATAGATAAATAAACACCCTCAACCCTCATGCCGAATGACTAAGGACAACTCATATAACGAAAAGTTATAGAAGTCAAGTAATTAGAGCCAAACAAAGAGAACCTCCACTAATACCAATTCCTCTATATCAAAAATAAAAATAAAACCCACAAACATCACATAAATAAACACCCTCACCCCTCATATTGAATGACAGAGAATAACTCATATAACTAAAAGTTATGGAGGCCAAATAATTAGAGCTAAACAAAAAGAACCTCCACTAATACCAATTCTTCTATACCAAAAAAATTTTAAAACCCCACACAGCAGATAAATAAAAACCCTTATGCATGATGTACAAAATATCTTAACAGTTCAGAATTAAAATTGTATCTATTTGCCTTAAAAAAATACATAAAATAACCTAGAATTTGGAAAGAAAAGTTGGTTATTTGACCAATTTAAATTATTTGTAGCTTTGCTACTTGTAATGGGTCGAAATAATGGTCTAGGGTTTGAGCATAACCCGGATAAAATATTAAGAATTGTAATTTGGGTTTTTCAATGCAAATGTAATTTAAGGTATTTTATTTTGGGTTTTCAATGCAAATGTAATTTAAGGTATTTAAAAAAACTTAAATCTGTCTTTTATGCACTAAAGTATAATTGGGCACCAAAGTTAAAACGACAACGACTTCCCTTTTTGTTTCTTTTGGGGAGGGCGTCCATACTACCTATGCTATTTAATGTTTTATGGAACGTTGGGGGGCTAAGGTTGCGTTTATGATATTAATTAATAATATTTGTATTCATATTAAGAAAATGATAGTATTATTAGTTTCTCTCAAGGAAACTATAGTGGAGGCCTTTTATTAACTAGTTAGTCGATAGGCTTTTAGTTGTGAGCATTATAATGTTCGGAATTGTTTTATGCTGATAGGCTTTTATATGTGAGCATTTGTGCTCGGAAAATTGTCTCACGTCACAATTGTTTTTTCTCCCGAGTGCTTGAAATCTGTCTCACGCGATAATATCTAATTCTTGCTGCTACCTGTTGTTGATCACCGCCAATGTTGTGATTTTTTAACTGCGAGAATTAATGGGTCACCGTTTTAGAGATGAATTTGAAATAAAAAAATCCTCAGTATCTGATCTGATCTAATTCTGAAAAATATCTTTTATCAAAATCTATAAAAAATCTATAAATTCTATCATGGGTACTGATTCTGTAAAACATTTTTCTACCTATACTCTCTGGAATTCGAAAGGAGTACAAGAGGTCCCTGAAAGCTATGGCTTGCCCATCAGGGGAGCCATTGAGGATCGCTTGGACTACTTCATGGTGGAAAGGACAGAGGATTTCCATATTCAAAGTGAATATGTCACCTGGGCTGCCTTTGTTTCTCTGTTCTTGGTGTAATGATTCGTATGAGACTTTTAGCTATTTATATACAGTTCTGTGTGCACTGTGTGCCAACAGTTTTTTGTAGTAGCTGCTCTATTATTTTAGGAACTTCTTTTTCTACCTTTCTCATTGTGCTCATGGCTATTTCAGTCCACTAAGGGATTCTGTTAAGAAGTCTGTTGAGTCAAAGTCCTGTTACAGAATGCAAAAACAAAGATTTTCTTATGGCTGAGGTTAATATGCCTTTCTCTGTCTCTTAGTTGTGGCATGGTGCCAGTTCAGCCTGGTAAATAAGAGGATACACTTACTTTTAGTTGATTTCCTTGTTGGATCGCAGACATCACTCTACGTTTAAATTCCTTAATCCTCTTCCTCATTGCAAGGCGGCGCAAGATCCAGTCGCTGCGGAGACATGATTGAGTGGAAGGCACAATAGCATAGAGATCAGCTATGTCCTCAGTGTCAAGGCAAACATCTCCTACTTCCTGCAACCATTCTTTCACG
This sequence comes from Cunninghamia lanceolata, assembly GCA_027924645.1. NCBI lineage: Eukaryota > Viridiplantae > Streptophyta > Pinopsida > Cupressales > Cupressaceae > Cunninghamia > Cunninghamia lanceolata. Next base: position 9,399,040 of record BSBN01000241.1, on the reverse strand, counting down.
GCATTGCTCTGCTTGTTGTCCTCATCCTGAGCACCATACAATTGACTTATTACGCACTACCTTTGGAATTTATTCTCTTTGCTTTTTCTTCACTCTCCTACTTTTATTTATTATTTTTAAGCTTGGTCTACATTGAATTGCCCTTCCCTATTTTTCAACAGCTACTTTCTCAAGGAGAAAGGTTTTTGCTGGGCGTGTGGTACACCCTTGGCACTGGTGGACAGTTATTTGTTTTTACCTAGATTCTATGTTTGTGATTGTTGTAATATGAATTGTGAGACAGTTTTTGTTTCAACTGTTAGTTGAAGGAGTAATTTGCTTTGTATTATGTATCTTCTATGTTGTAATTGCTCTATAGTGGTTATTGTTGTGCAAGTTCTCTTTTATTGGCAGCTCTGCTACTTTTTTATATTCTGTATTCGCATTTCTTCAATACAAAAAAAGCATTAACAATTTTATAGTCACAATTACTAGTGTTAAGCTTTTAAAAATATTGGACCTTAAATACACAAAGATTATCTCAGTCATTGGAACTATCTCAAGTATTGGGTCTTTTCCCCTACTGATTAGGTCATGGCAATTTGATTGTGTGGCAAATTTCCACTTCTCTCTTCCCTTCTTCACTGAAAACATACAAGATTAGAATTTTAGGATGTTATTTTTAAAAAATTAAAAATCCTTTTTTCTTTATGTTATGTAAATCAGGGGATTGAACTCGTTTGGTGATTCAGGCAGTGGTAGGACACTTTGAAGGGCCAAAAAGCCATATCTTTGTACTTAGAAGTTAATGGTCAGATTTACCTTTCCTATTGAAAGTTGTGCCCTTTTAATTGATTTATATGTTATGTTAAATCATTGACCACATGAGGTTTCATAGTAGCAATGTTATACTCTTATCATTTTAAATATTAGAATAAAGGATCCTATAATTGGTCCCAATCTTCTTAACATTCTTTTGAACTTCCTATGGGTGAATCCCTTGCACCCTGAAGTTGCAAGTGCTAGTTATTAATAATTCTTTTTGCAACCAATGAGAACTGAAATAATTTTTCTATTTAAAAAATATTTAGCTATTGCTATTGTATAGATGCAAATATTATAACAAAACATATTTGAAAAATTATTTTTCTTTAATCTAATTGGTAGAAAAATATTGGCTTATGGAAAGGGAGTGACAGACTGACCAATGAGTTTGTATTATCTAGTAATTATTCTATCCAAAATAAACCAATGACAAGAGAGTTTTTTTTAAACGTTAAACACATATTAAATTTTTCCTAAATCTATATGCAAATATTTGTTGAATAAACCAATGACAAGAGAGTATTTTTTTAAACGTTAAAATTTTTCCTAAGTCTATATGCAAATATTTTAACAAATATTATTGAAAAATCAATCATCAATCTTGTCATTGGCTCAAATTTTTAAAAATATAATATAATACTATATAAAAATATTAGAATATTAGAATAATGTAATAATATAAATATATTATTATCATATTTATAATATAAACATTGTTTATTATCAATCAATAATTAATTATACTATTTCATTAATATTTAAACTAAAAAAATTAGAAAGTATACTATAAATATTACAATTTTGTTATAATTACGCCGAGAGGCATTTACACTCACAATAAGGTACACTCACAGTAAGGTTGAAAGATTCAGATTCCTATAAACAATTAAGATTCAGATTTCAAGTAAATAAAATTCATAAAATGTGTAAATAAATAAATTCTGGAAGTTAAATGGATAGAATATGAAAAGTCCCACAGCATAGTCTATTTAAATTAACTCATGTGAGCATATCAAATATTCTAACTCCAAGTAATTTATAAATGCCAAAAAAATTGGGAGAGATTAAAATAACTCATGTGAGCATATCAAATATTCTAACTCCAAGTAATTTATAAATGCCAACAAATTGGAAGATATCTCTCGGCGTACTATAGATATATATATTTTTAAATATAAATATACTAGTATTTATATTGGCTTTAAAAAAAATTATTTTTTTAACATTATTTGAATGCAATTTGTCTATACAACAAATATTTATTCTAAGAAGAAAATTAAGTCAAATATTATCAAAAAATATTATATTTTATTATAATACTATAATATCAATTAAAATAATATATCTAAGTGTTATAATAAATATTAATAATATAATTAATATTATAACTATAAATAATAACCATTTTGTTGGTTTGACAAAAAGTAAATGTGAAGTTTACCTAATGAATTTAAAAATTAAAATTAAAACACAACTATAATTACAACTAAAACACATACTATAATTACAACACTACAAGGCAAGTAAGGTGGTACTTGTTTAAAATCGTGTCTTTGTTTAAAACCTGCACTTCTATATGATTTTTTTACTTAGAAATAATGGGAACTAGTAGTTTTATATTTGCATATCAATCATGTGTAGTTGCATATTTGTTTACTTTCATTAAACTAAAACAAGTGTCACATAGTGGCCAATACTTGCCTTGAGGTGTTGTTATTATAGTATTTGTTTAGTTCTATTTTTTTTGTTGATCAACTATTGGTTGTATATAGTATTTGTTTAGTTGTATTTTTTTTTTGTTGATTAGGTATTGGTTGTATAGACAAATTGCATTCCAATAATTGAAAAATTAATTTTTGAAGAGTGTTGAAATGTCTTAGGTAAATAAAATTGAAATCTCAAAAATAATTTAATTTGGTAAAAAAATAGGACTAAAATATTTCCTTAACTGTAAAACTAAACTTGATTGAATTTCAGAAGGATGTCAATTTTTTGCTTTGCATGTCGAGCTAGGGCGTTTGTGCCCTAGCCCGATCCTCTGGTTTTTTCTTGGTCGTGCGAAGTGTGGGGAGTGCATGCATTTTGGGGAGGTCTGGGGTTGTGATTTTTATCAGTGCAAATTTTTTTTCATCTGCATCGGTGTCTATTTCTCCCTGAGTGTGCAGGGGTTTTGTGCCTAGTTGGAGGCTGTGGGTGGGGTTTTTGTGCCTAGTTGGTTTGGGTCTGCAGTTCAAAGGTAGTGCTGGGTGGTGGGTTGGTTAAACCCTAGTGGTGGTTCTTTTTTTCTCAGGGACTTGCATGCCTGCCTTGGGTCTTGTTTAGTTTCAATGCAGATCGGGGAGTCTTCAGGGGCTAGTCCCAAGATGGATTTTTGCTCGGCAGCGGTTGGTGTGAATTCTCCTTTGCATGCTTCGAAGGTTTTTAATAATAACTTGTTCTCACTTGATCCGGGGTTGGTTGGTTTGGGCTTGTCTGGTGGTACACGCATTACAAAGATCAATGGATGTCTTGAACATTGTGAGGAGAGGCCAAAATTGGTTATCCTACTGGAGATGATTGTGGAAGATATTGACTATTATTTGAAGCATGCATTGATGTGCAAGTTTATGGGGATGCATGTTTCACTACAATTTCTTGAATCATGGGCCCAACGGACTTGGATGCCAGAGGGAGAAATGGAGGTTATGCTTTTAGCAAATAATTATTTCATTGTTTCATTCAATTGCTTGGCGGATCGCAACAAGGCCTTTAAAGGAGGCCCCTATTTTCATAATCAGATTAGGTTATTTATTAAACCTTGGCATGCGGGCTTCAATCCTACTGAAGAGCTTCCAAACTAGGTTCCAGTGTGGGTTTGGCTTCTAAGGTTTCCTGTGGAATCTTGGTGGGATGACGTTTTGCACTTGCTGGCTTCGATGCTAGGAAATCCAGTTGGTGCTTCATAGCAGACTCAAGTTTAAAAGGTGATGACTTTTGCTTGTATCTGTGTTGAGATTGATTTAAGGAAACCTTTGTCAGATTCAGTGGATATGTGTGTAGGTCCTTACTCTTGGGTGTAGTAGTTGGACTATGAGACTCTTTATTTTTGGTGTCATCTCTGTCATGAATATGGACATTTGCAAAGGAGATGCCCAAAGGCTAGGCCTATGGATTCCTAGCCTTCTTAGCCTCCCTGCAATCCCCCTAGGGTTGAAAAGGGGAAGGAACCCATTCTTGGTGATGTGTATGGGGTTGATGGTTTTGTTCCTGTCAAGGCTCGAAACAGGAATCAGGGTCAAAAGAAGACTTTCAAGGAAAGGTAAGATGAAGATTCTTTCAACAGATTTGAAGTTTTAGATGATCTCAGCCAGCAGGAAGTGAATGCAGGCTTGGTGAATCTGGATTAGGTTGCTTTGGGTACAGGACAGGAGGGCCTTTTTTCTGAACTTACTTAGGTTTTGCAGGATAATAGGGCTTTGCAAATGGACACAGATGTTCAAATGGAAGTCCAGGTGGAATCGGTTCCTATTATAGTAGGGAAGAAGGGTGGTGAGGATGGATCTCCTCTTGTTTCGAATGTAGGTACTGAGGGGGTGAAGAATAATAAGTCTTCTTCTTCTCATTTGGGTCTTCATCAAAAGGATCCAAAAAAAGGGGCTGGGGAGAAGTCTTTCAAGCTTGGTAGAAAAAAGGATTTGGAAAAGATTAAATTAACAGGGGAAACTTTGGTAGAGTTAGGGTCTGTTAAGACTCTGGATTCTCATTTTTTGAGCCCCTTGAAATGATTGTTCTATCCTGGAATGTAAGGGGCTTGAATAGTGGCCCTCAACAAAAAGCTATTCGTGATTTGGTTAGAAGTCAATCTCCTAATGTTCTTTTCCTGCAGGAGACTAAGTTATCAGTGAAGTGTATGTTTAGTTTAGTTCCTAAGTTGTGGGGGAGTGGAGAGTGCCAGTGTATTGGTGCTCAAGGGTTTGCTAGGGGAGTGGCTTGTTTATGGAATCCTCAGAAGATCCATCCTCTTTGGTGGTTGTCCTTTTAGTCTTCTATCTCTATGATTGCGTCTTGTTTTGAGACGGGGGAGTCTGTTCTCTTCTCCAATATCTATTTGCCTACTAAACTTTAGAGGAAGCAACTTTTGTGGTCCCATATTCATTTTGTCCAAAGCATGGTTCCTTTCCATCCATGGATTATGGCTGGAGACTTCAAATCTACTTCTGAGCTAGCTGAGAAGCGGGGTGGTATTGCAAGGCTTGAGCCTTCTGCGTTGCTACTTCAGTGATGCAGAGTGAAAGGCAACGGGAGCTTACTAACAGGAAGGAGGAGCCAAATATACAAACAGCCTGATAAAAATCCCTATCGGCTCAGCATCATCATCATGTTTCCTAAAAACACCAACAGCATCATCATATTTCGGATGAGCAGACTTATCCACCTGCCGACTACTATTCACCTCCTCCGCCGGTCGCCTATCATCATCATCATGATACTCAACGGGCGCAAACATCCTCCTGTTGCACTATTCATCAGGCGCCAAACACTAGCGGCATCATCATGATATGCGACACCACCTTCGTCAGCAGGATATCAAATATCCGGTTGCTCCAAATATCCTGATGACGACCACTTCAGCACCTTCCCTTCGATGCTCCGCTAGCCGACGACACAAGCAACAGCATCATGATATGATTTATCCGGTTCCCTCGAAACCTCCTGATGATGTTAACACAACTTTCTGCCGAGAGCCTACGCCGATACCTAAGCACTTAGCGACAGCAGGATAAACTTGCATAGGGGGATATCTCAATATCCTGATGACGATGACGTCATATCCTGATGACGATGATGTCACACAATATCCTGATGACCTCTTCAACACTTAGCCAAAAAAATGAACTTTCACTCCCGCATCTGCTAGCGATACGCGGATGATGGGCACCCCTGAGAGATGATCCTGACAGCGATATATACACTGAGTATATATCCGACTTAAAACATCCTGATGCACTTGCAACATGCAAACTTCAACAGTTTCATGACCCGATCCTGATGGCGATGCATTCGCAGATGACGATGCGGCTCGTTCCAACTGGAAACGCACCTGCAGACTCCTGTATATCCGTCCACTGCATGTAAATACTCAGAACCGCTCTATTACACAAAGACAATATGACGACCGGGCCGGATCACCTTCAAACCAAAATCTAACAGCTTATCTTTCTGTACCTAGCACATGAGGATGCTAGGCTGATTCACAGCATGCTCCTAACTGATCTCTTGAACAATGCAATGCATAAACAGAAAACACAAATGCAAACTAAGCTATAATACAGGACCATTCCACCGATTCACAGGATCAACTGGTGGAAGGGTTGAAAGTACCCATCAACTTGCAAACGGAAAAGAAATCAAAACAGATACCACTGATAAACTCAGATACTACAAATGATGAGATCTTATTCAAATGAAATTCAAAAGTTCTGAATACAGCTTCACAATGTCTGAACTGCTCTCCTGAATCTCAACTCAACACAACACCAATACATCTATCAATATGCTAAACCCTAACAGATCGAAGGTATATATAACAAAGTCCTTCGAGTACTACCAACTCACTTCCCAGCGGCTGGGAGCTTCCAAGCGGCTGGGAGAGAGGACAGCTCAGATAACCTTATCACGATCTCTAACTGCCTACACATACTCCTAGGCTGAACTAATACATAGCATCGGTCCAATGGACCTTATTACATGATGAAGTCAAACATACTAAAAATAGACTATCCTGTCATCATGCGGACAATTATCCTATATCCTGATCATGTACGGGTGCTCCTGCACCATTCAGGATAACATCTCAACATTAAATCTTGTTGATATCAAGCCCATTAATGGCTAGTTTACTTGGAACAATCAAAGGATCAAGAATAATTGCATTGCGGAATGACTTGACTGCTTTTTGGTTTCTTACTACTAGGTCGGTGGGTTGTGGTCTTCTAGCTCTAAAATTTTGGATTGGAGGGGCTCAGATCATTAGCCTATCAAGCTGGCTATTTCTTCAACTCGTGTGCCTCGATCTCCTTCTTTCAAGTTCTAGCTTATGTGGTTGCATGACTCCTCTCTCCATGACTATGTTGCTGAGTAGTGGAGGTATGGTAGACCTGCTTATGGTACAACAATGTATACTTTTACTAAGTTACTTCAATTTGTCAAGTATCAGCTTAAACATTGGAATCGACAATGCTTTGGAAACATTTTCCATGCTAAGACTGCTGCCCATGCTGAGTTGGATGATATTACAAGGTTGATCAGGGAGGATGGAATGATTGAGGACCTATTGCAGGAAGAGACTAGGGGTTTGAAAGCACTAGAAGAGTGTGAGCTATGAGAGGAAGTTTTTTGGAAACAAAAGGCTTGGATTGAGTGGCTTCAGAAAGGGGATAAAAATACTATTTTTTTCTTCAACTTGGTGAAAGCCAGGAGACATGGCAAATCTATTTTTACTCTGGTGAATGACAGGGGTGAAACTCTTTCTTCTTTTCATAAAATCACGCGTGAAGCTATGCAATATTTTGCTTCATTATTCAAGGAGGACTCGTAGGGGGTTATCATGTGGAAGCTCAAGTCCTTTCTTGTATCCCTTCTTTGGTATCTAGGGAGATGAATGGGCATCTTATGAGTGATAGTTTGATTTAGGGGCTAGAGGGGATTGTGTTTCAAATGAAGAGGGGGAAGGCTCCTGGCCCTGATGGTTTCCCGATTGAGTTCTATCAAGAATTCTGGGAGATTATCAAGTTGGACTTGTTGGCAATTGTTTAGGAGTCTCGTAAGAATAAACATATGTTATGGGCTTTGAATTCTACCTTCCTTGCTCTCATCCCAAAGTGTGATGGGGTGGATAGGTTAAGTCAATTTTGTCCTATCTCTCTCTGCAATGTGATTTATAAAATTATCTCTAAATTGATTGCTGATAGGTTGAAAAAGTGGCTTAAAGTGTTGATCTCTGAGGAACAGAGTGGTTTTGTGGCGGGATGGCATATTCTAGATGGGGTTGTTATCGCAACTGAAACCATTCACTCTATGGCCAGTTCCAAAGATAAGGCGATGTTCATCAAGCTTGATATGGCTAAGGCTTATGACAGAGTTCGATGGTCCTTCCTTCAGAAGGTTCTTGGTGCTTTTGGTTTTGGGGATGAGTGGATTTATTGGGTTATGAGTTGTGTTACTTCAGTCTCCTTCTTTGTGTTAATAAATGGTGAGCACTCTGAGCTTTTTGGTGCCTCTTAGGGTTTGCGGCAGGGTGACCTCCTCTCTCCTTACTTGTTTCTTCTTCTTGTTGAAGGTTTGGGACATTTGATAAGAAGGAATGTGGAGTTAGGTTTCATTCAGGGCTGGGGGTGGGGAGGTGGTTTACCTCCACAGTCTCACTTGCAGTTTGTAGATGACACTGCTTTGATGGGTATTGCTACAATTAGGGAAGCTTCAAATTTGTGCAAGGTGTTGGATGTTTATCTTGTAGCTTCGGGCCAATTGATTAATGAAGATAAGTCTTCCATCTTTTTCTTCAATACTCCGGGTTCCATTCAGAGGCGAATTGTGTTGGCAAGAGACATATTGGAGCTTCTTTATTGTTGTCATTGATGGCAACAAAGGTTATCCTATACATCTGCAATGCATGATAAGTCCTCACCGGAAGTCAGATTGAAAAAGTGTTGAGGTCTGGTAAGAAAGAACAGAGCAGTCAGTAAGGTCTGATAGATAGGTCCAGATCTCTCAGTAGAAGTATCTCAATGAAGTGTAGATTTGGGGAAGTCAAGAGGAGTATCTTGACTAATAGATTCCAAGGTTTGAGCCTCTGGTGTGGAAAGGATAAAGAGATATGAATGCTTGAGTGTCAGGTTCCCAAGTGACAGTGTGAACAGAGGAAGAACTAACTGGCAGAACATCAGACATTATTTCGGATGTGTTACTAATGTTGGTAAAGGTTATGAAGGCATGAATTATGTTTGGCCAACATGATTGATGATTTCCACAAGTATATCCTTGATCCGCATTACTTGGTAAGCAAGGATTCAGCCGATAGATCAGAGTTTAGGTAAAATATTGACTATTCTGGGTGCCGACTAGAAAGGTGATGAAATCACTTGTGCGAATATATATACAAGATAGATTTAGTTTTGAGTTGAGATGTCATTGTAAGTGATGTGCGAAGAAAAGCATAAAGGAAAGATCCTATATGTGAAAAGAAGAGCAGCATAAAAGAAGAGGAAAGATGAAGTGCAGTAGATCAATATACAGAGCCTAACCAGAACTAAACCCCAGCATATGTTGATGCTCCTTATTAGTTCAAGTATTGTACTACACTCTTTATAAATTGTAGATAGTGTGTCTTTTGTAGGCAGTGTGCCTCTTGTGAGCAGTGTGCTCGGGTAGTGAGCCCTAATTGGTAAGTGCCATTTTGTACTTCCATTCTTCTAATAGAGAATATAATCTTGGGTTAATCACCCAGTGGTTTTGTCCCTTAACAGGGTTTCCATCTCAAAAATATTGTGTCATGTGTATTTCTATTTAATGGTTATGTTTTCTTGTTTGAATTGATGCTGCACTAATTATTAAGAAAGTTCAAAAAGCTGAAATAATTAAGATAACTAATTCACCCCCCCTCTCAGTTATCAATAATTGGTATTAGAGCTAAGTTCCTCCTAAATAGAGTCTAACAACTTGAGAAAGATCTGGGAATCCAAATGGATGCATATGGTTTAAGGGAGCAACTTAAGACTGCCCTTGATGATCTTGAGCAGTCAAACTCTAAAGTCAATTAATTAAAGGAAAGACTCAAACAGGGTGATGATTTCATGAGAGAACTAAAATACAAATTAAGTCTCTCTATGAAAAAGAGAAAGGAGCTACTTCAGCAATTGGCAAGTCAAGGTGAAGCAAATAATGCAAATGAAGATCTGAAGGAGAAAACTAAGTTATGTAAAAAATTATCAAAAAAAATCATTATGGTAAGACATGAAATGGAATCAGGAGTTATAAAGTTTACCCAAGAGATTGAAGAGAAAAGAAAAACTGAAGACAATCTAAGACAATCTCTCAAGGAGAAATCAGAAGATTGCCACAAGATGGATAGAATTATCAGACATCTTGAATCTGATCTTTAAGATGCTAAAGATAATGAAGAAAAACTTGAGGATCAAATTGTCTCTCTCAAAAGAGATCTTCAAACAACAAATGAATATAAAGAGAAATTCAAGATAAGTTCTACCCAACTTGAAGTTCTTCTTGAAAGCTAAAAGAGGGTAGATGACAAGTGTGGTTTGGGATATGAGAAAGGAGAAAACTCTGGATCCAATCAGAAGAATTTTAGATCAGAAAATCCAAGGAACAGGCCTAGAAGTCCTCCGGTAAGGCAGCCTAATGCTCAAAGATATGCATCCTTCAATGGATACTGCCACAACTGCAATAACATTGGTCATAAAGCTAATCAGTGCAGAAGGAGAATGAATCAGACTAATACATCCTTCTCTGGATAGTGCTTCAACTGCAAAAGGTATGGTCACAAATCTCATGAATGTAGAAATATGCAAATGAACAATTCATTCAATGGTAGATGCTTTGCATGCAATAGAATGGGTCATATGGCTAATCAATGCAGATCAAGAGGATATCAATCAATTATGCAAAGAAATGTTGTTTGCCAAATTTGTAATAGATCTAGTCATATAGCAAAATTCTGTAGAAGCAAGAATCAGGATAAAAGAGGTCCGGTATGTTATAATTAGAATCAAGATAAGGGGAAACAAAAGGTAAATGCGGATAAAGTTCAAAGTGAGATGAATAAGATTTGGGTGAAGAAAAATACAGAGAATGTAGGGGATGGATCTGCACCAGACTCTGGTGCTGATATTCCTTCCAGAAATTAAAAAGTGAGCTCTGGCTAAGGGTAGACACAAAGAAAACCTTGTTCCCCCAGCCAGTCAATTTGTGTCGGAACTGGTGCAAGGAGAGCTGCGGATTAAAAGGGGTCATACAAGAAACATCTAAAAGGGGTATGGTAAAGATTTGAGAGATCCGCAAGAAGATTTGAAGAATCTAATCCTACCATAATTGATCCGGTAAAACAGTCTTCCGGTAAAAATAGATTCCTTACAAGTTTGGTCTGGTATGATTCAAACTATGGTGTCTTGATCTGCAAATAGATCAAATGACTAATGAAAGGAAGATAGATTGTCACTACTCTCCTAGAATAACTTCAAAATCTATCTCAGTGATCTGGAAAGGTTTTGTCTCTGAATAAGACAAACAAGGCAAACCAGAATGAATTAGGTTGCACATTTATTACTGAATGAAAATTAGGGCTTCTCAGAAATAAAAGAGTTCATTCACTCATCATTTGTACACTCACATGCGAAGAAGAGAGAAAAAGAGCTTTGCAACAACTTCTCCCAAAGATCAAGACGATTCTTCATACAACTCAATCTAGATTTCATTGTGTGTGCCCCAAATAGCGTAAAAGGTATTCTTCATTCTTGATATCTCTCAGTAAGATTTCTTGATGATGGCTACTTCGAATATAGTAAAGAAGCATATTTAAGAAGCATCCATACAAATCCTTGGAGTTAGATCCCCTAGGAGCCTTCTCTAGTGTTCCGCATGGTGTTTTGCACACAGAAGATATTAGGGTTTACATACACGCAAATGTTGAAGAATTTGGGGAATTCAAACTAAGAGATATCTATCACAAACAATTGATAGATGATGCTTTTGAGCTTAAACTAGAATATAAGAGCATCCAGGAGAAACACTTTGATCAGTTCATTCATTTCCCTTACTTTGAAGAAGATGAATGGGTCTGGTATGTGTTGAGTAGGGTACATGACAACTTTCTATGGCTTAACAGACCTTGCAAAATCACCAAGGAAGCAATTAGGGCAGTAACTGGTTTACACTCCTCCGAATGAATACCTGTCCTCAAATCTGTCAAAAATAACATTGTAACTGAGGCCACCAGATCAAAATTTGATAAGAGGGCAATGACCATTGAAGATATTACTGACCTGGATATCAAGTTTGCATCTATGATAATAGGATACAAGATATATCACTCCAGTAGGGAGAATTCAGTATCTAGAACTGCAATATATACTGCCTATGAGATGCTAAGAAAGAATGCAGAATATGATCTCTATGAACTTCTTTTGAGCCAATTAATGGAAAACATACAAAAGATCAAAAAGGACAAGAAGAACTCCTTTAAATATGGTGGACTAATATTATGCCTATTTTTCTACTTCATGAATGAGCTGCCCGGATGAAATGGATGGGTATGGAAAAATGACAAACTGGTAGCAATTCAAATCAGAGATTACTTGCATCAACTTGGGGATGCTAAGGCAAGGAATACAGCTTTGTGGGGTTACTTCAAGCACTTTCAAAATACAATGCAAGTCAGAGAAAGAATCCCCAATTCAGTAGTTGAGAAATACAATGATACAGTGTGCTTCATGGTAGACACTGATCAATGCCTAATAGAGGCAGTAGAGCCAAGGATAGTCTAGATCATGCCTATGGGGTATGAAGTTGATGAACAAATTGTAGAGCTACATGTTCAACACATGCTTAGTTAGCCAAAGGACCCAAAAGCAGAAAGATTTGGAACCTTTGAAGAACTAAGTGTGAAAATTCATATAGAGCTAAGGCAGCCAGAGATCAAGAAGAAAGTGAGAAAAGAAGTAGAAGATGTTACCAAAGGCTTTGGCATCTCAAAGGAGGCACTTGATGCCAACAGGAAAAGATGGAAAGGGCTGAGGAAGAGAAGAAGAAGGCAGAAAAGAAAAATGAGGAAAGTGCTTCGGCAAAACCTTCCACCCGGACCAGATCATCAAAGAGATCTACACCTACCACCATCAAAGGCTCAAGGACATCAGAACTGGAAGCACAATCATCCGGCAAAGGAGAGAAAAGAACAAAGACAAAAGCCACAAGAGCTTATGTCAGTCAAAGGGATGAAGAGGAGACTGAATCTGATGAAGAAATCAGGAAAGTGAAGAAACAGAAGAAATCATCCAGTGAACACTCTACTGGTCAAGGAGAAGAAGAGAAGGAAGATGAATTTGTTGAAAAACCCACTCTATCCTTAGATGTTGTAGTGAAAGCAGTCACTGTGGATAGGAACCTGCAACCCATAACAGAGTTCTATGATGAATATAATGAAGCAGATAAAAAGATTCTGGAGGAAGCCACAATTAAGTTTTTGAACACTTACAATAAAGCTTTTATTGAAGTTATCTCTCTAATTCCCAAAAGCTTAGAGAAAAGGCTTGAAATAAGGAAGAACAATGCTCGAGAAAAAGATCTAGAAATCTAGGAACAGATAGCAATTTAGCTATATCCTTCAGTTGACCCCAAGACAATGAATATGGTATTCAAAGATTGTAAGGATGAGTTCAGAAGCAAAGCAAGGATGAATCAACTTATGCTTGGTGAGACTAACAAGGTCGCCAAGGACACAGAAGAGATCCCCCAGAAGGCCTTCAAAAGATTTAATCTTCCTATTATAGAGGACTTGGGTACTGACCCCTCAACCACAAGTGTTGCAGAAGACTCTACTGAGAAAATAACAGAAGAGGTAATGAATATCGGTGCAGAAACAACTAAGGACTTGGAATCCTCTGCTCTAGAAGAGGTGGCCCATGAACAGACCAACATCACTCCTCTGGTTTCCCCTGTTGACTCCAGATCCAAAGGAGAAGAAAGAATAAAGGAGAAAGAAGTAGAGGTGAAGGGAAAAGAAGATATCAGTACAAAGGTTGTGGAAGGGGAGAAAGCTCCAAAAGACAGTTCTGTGACAGCAGAAGAAAAGAAAAATCTGTCTCTGGTAAGAGACACTGCAAAATCAGTCAAGGACTTTTTGACAAAAGCAACTATGGAGATTGATGAACCGGAACTATTAAAAGGGCCATTAGATTTTGACTCTCTATCTCTGGTGCAAACAATGAAAATAGCTTCATTTACAAATGTGAAGGTCAAAGAGAAACTACTAAAATCTCACATGGAAGACTGTGAGATTTTAGAGGTAGCATCTGGAGTATTGGAAAAAATCATGCCATCTTTCCAGAAGGATCCCACAGCCTCCTCTTCCAGTAATCTCAAAACTCTAGTCAACAGTGTTAGCACACATTTTGATTCTCTAGAGAAGTTAGCTGAAGAAAAGGTTCAGAAGGAGTTTTTGGATAAGAGATTCTCTAAAGTACAGGGTCTGATAACAAATGATAGGAGAGTTATGGATATTGGGATAAAGATCTTAGAAAATGCTCTTAAAGATGGTGGAAATATGTATAAATTTTGCTTATCTTGGCCCACAGTGACCAAAGATATTGAGAGGAAAGTAAAAGAACAAGAGGATAAACTATTAAGCATGTCTCAAAGTTTTGATCCTCTCTCATCCTCCATAGTAAATCAAGAGTGTCAATCTATTGCAATCACAAATGCAATAAAGAATTTTAAGAAGGAAAGGAAGAACATAATTAGCCAGATGGGTGAACTTAGAAGGATCATTATCCCTAAGTTAGAGGCCATGCATGAGGCCATAAGTGATGCTCAGACTACCACCTGAACCAATGATCCGATAGATCTTAAGAGGGCAAAAGCTTTTGCGTTCCTGTTGAGTGGCCATATTTCAATTTTGGACAGAATGAAGTAAAGTTGGGCTACATAATTTATTCAATTGAAGACAACTTTTGCAGACATACTTCAGTATATGTAAGTATGCCATATGTATATACTTATGCGGCTAAGTATAGTTGAATTTTTGAAAATTTTGATATGCGGACCCTACCCTTTGCCATTGATGTCAAAGGGGGAGTCAAGAGAAGTGAAAAATGTTGTAGCCAGATAAGGGGGAGCTCTAGAAAATGTACATAAAGACAGAACATCTACCAAGGGGGAGTATAGTATAACACTTAGTCATTTTTCACTAAGTGTTGCCATCAATGCCAAAGGGGGAGATTGTTGGCAAGAGACACATTGGAGCTTCTTTATTGTTGTCATTGATGGCAACAAAGGTTATCCCACACATCTGTAATGCATGATAAGTCCTCACCGGAAGTCAGATTGAAAAAGTGTTGAGGTCCGGTAAGAAAGAAGAGTAGTCAGTAAGGTCTGACAGACAGGTTTAGATCTCTTACTAGAAGTATCTCAATGAAGTGCGGATTTGGGGAAGTCAAGAGGAGTATCTTGACTAATAGATTCCAAGGTTTGAGCCTCTGGTGTGGAAAGGATAAAGAGATATGAATGTTTGAGTGTCGGGTTCCCAAGTGACAGTGTGAATAGAGGAAGAACTGACTGGCAGAACATTAGACATTATTCTGGATGTGTTACTAATGTTGGTAAAGGTTATGAAGGCATGAATTATGTTTGGCTGACATGATTGATGATTTCCACAAGTATATCCTTGATCTGCATTACTTGGTAAGCAAGGATTCAACCGACAGATCAGAGTTTAGGTAAAATATTGACTATTCCAGGTGTCGACTAGAAAGGTGATGAAATCACTTGTGCGAATATATATACAAGATAGATTTAGTTTTGAGTTGAGATGTCATTGTAAGTGATGTGCGAAGAAAAGAAGTTGAGCCGAATAAGAGCAGAAAGGAAAGATCCTGTATGTGAAAAGAAGAGCAACATAAAAGAAGAGGAAAGATGAAGTGCAGCAGATCAGTATACAGAGCCTAACCAGAACTGAACCCCAACATATGTTGATGCTCCTTATCAGTTCAAGTATTGTACTACACTCTTTATAAATTGTAGATAGTGTGTCTCTTGTAGGCAGTGTGCCTCTTGTGAGCAGTGTACTTGGGCAGTGAGCCCTAATTGGCAAGTGCCATTTTGTACTTCCATTCTTCTAACAGAGAATACAATCTTGGGTTAATCACCTCATGGTTTTCTCCCTTAATAGGGTTTCCACGTCAAAAATATTGTGTCATGTGTATTTCTATTTCATGGTTATGTTTGCTTGTTTGAATTGATGCTGCACTAATTATTAAGAAAGTTCAGAAAGCTGAAATAATTAAGATAACCGATTGACCCCCCCTCTCAGTTATCAACAAATTGCTCATATCTTGAGATTTCAGACTGGGGTTCTCCCTTTGACCTATCTTGGTATTCCAATCTCTATTGGAAAAACACCTAGGGATTCTTGGTAGAATATTCTGGATAAATTTCATGTGAAAGTTAATCATTGGACCCATCATTTGTTGTCCTTTGCGGGTCGTGTTCAGTTGCTCAAGTCTGTGGTGCAGGACCTCCCCATTTATAGATGTATGATTCAGGTGGCCCCTTTGGGTTTTGTTAGGGAATTGGATTCCTTAGCAAGAAATTTTTATGGGCCGGTAGCTTATTGTCCTCTAAATGGAGCCTTGTCAGATGGGACATTGTTTGTAGCCTGAAGTAGTTTGGTGGCCTTGGGCTAAGGCAGCCATCGTTGTCAGGGATGGCGTTGGCTGCTAAATTGTATTGGCGGTGGTCTGTCGAGCAGGATGGGATCTGGGCTAGGATATTAACACATAAATACTTGCCGGGGATCCCTCAGATTGATATTCCTTGTTATCCCCTGGTGGGGAAAGGCTCAGTGATTTGGAGTACACTCAAGAAAGGGGCTGCTCTGGTCAAGGATGGCTTATTTTGGATTTGTAAAAGAGGGACGAAAGCTCATTTTTGGTCTAATTCTTGGGATGGTTTTCCTCCCATTGTTTCTTAGATTCCTAATTTGGTCACTTTGTGCGAGAGGTTCTGTGAGGCAGGATGGTCAAGGGTGAGTGACTTCAAGTCCTTATCTTCTCATGGGCAGTTGGTGGTGGCGAGATGGAAGAATCCTAATGAGTGGCCTGTTGTTGGTATGGAGGAGTGTGTTGAGTTTCATAGTATCCTTTCTCATAGACGTTGTAGCTCCCTCCAGGAAGGGGATGTTCTTTCTGGGTCTCCTAATCCTAAGGGTGTCTATACTATTGCTTCTAGATATCAGGTGTTGTTATCTCACCAGCTAGATGGGGTGGAGGTTCACTGGTGGAAGAAAGTGTGGAATAAGCTTTCTTAGCTAAAGTGTAACTACTTTATTTGGACTTTGGCTTGGAATAGGTGCTTGACATGGGATAATATTCAGAAGCGGGGTTTTCAGGGTCCTTCTATGTATGTTTTGTGTGGATGTGGAGAGGACTCCTCTCACTTGTTTTTCTATTGTCCCTTGACTTTGTAGCTTTGGCATTTTTGGTGGGAAGTTTGGAAAAGCCCCTATGTTCATGCTTCCTCCCTGGTGGATTTTTGGAGTGGTCTAGGTAGACATCCTTCTATGGCCTCTTTCTTGCAAGATGTGTGGTATGTTGGGCCTTCCTTGATACTATGGCAGATTTGGTTGGAATGGAATTGAAGAATATTTCAAGGTGAGAAGCTGTTGATTCAACAAGTTTGGCACAAAATTATGGGTATGATTCAGGAGACGGTAGAAGCTAAGTGTGATGTGGTGCTAAGGTGATGCTAAGCTGGTGGATATATTGGGTATTCAGGGGTTGTCTCCAGCTTCTTCTTGTGTCAGGAGAGGAAGGCGGGTGAAAAAGAAAGTTTAAAGGGTGGGGGGTTGGCTACCCCCTCCGGCTAGCATTCTAAAGCTCAATACGGATGGTTCTTCAATGGGCAATCCTGGGCTTGTTGGGATTGGTGGCGCTGGCAAGAATTTTTCAGGATCGGTGGTTTTTTTCTTTTCTGTTCATGAAGGATTGCAGACTATCAACCTTATCGAAGGTTTGGCGATCCTCTACACTTTGGAGAGGGCTTATGCTTTGGGATGGTGCAAGGTTACCTGTGATTCTGATTCACAGGTTTTGATTAATTTGTTGAATAAAAATAAGGTATCTGATGTTAGTTGGCAATTGGCTATGATGGTGCAGCAAATTCTATAGATAAGTTCTTTGATGAAGATGGTGTCTTTTGTCCATATTCCAAGGGAGTGGAGTAAGGTAGTAGATTGTTTGGATAAGTGGGCTTCTAAGCATTTAGATGGCTAGAAGATTGATGAGTGGGAGTAGGTTCCTCATGAGCTCCAACATGACTTGGAGAGGATTCTTGCCAAGGATGGGAATGGTATTGGTGAAGGATGATGTTGTTTCATGCTTTGTATGGCTGTTTCTTATGGATTCCCGGGGACTTGGCACTTTGATGTTTTGTAATGCTCTTTTTTGATTTTCAATAAAGTTTGTACCCCTTTTATAATAAAAAACTATAAAACTAAACTTTACAAAACCTCTTAAATGACACAAATATTACTTTTATAATTTAAAATGCATCATTTGAAGAATAAAATAAAAAATGTAATAACATGGGGAAATATTTTTCTACTATAGATTTTTAACTTTTCACTAAATAAAATTGAAATTGCAAAAATTATCTAATTTCATAAAATAAAATGTGTAGAACCCTAACCCTAGTTGGGTGTGAAGAGATTTGAAATGTTTGCCTAAATATTAAAATGTAATAATATTGAATACTATTACAATTTAAAATATATTAAAATATTGTAAGTTTGAATAATTATACAATATAATAACAATAATATATTCATATTTAGATCACTATAATATTTTATCTTAGTCACTTATTTTTTTGTTTAAGTAATAATAGTAAATACTTTTAGAGAACATAAGTTTAATTATTTCAATTAATGTAATATTGTGGTTTAGTAATATTTTTTTTCTAAAGATAAAGAATTGTTTATCATTTCAAATTTGTAACTATTATATTTCAGAACTTATAAAAAAATTTATGTGAACTCGTTTTGAAATGTCTTGGGTAAATAAAATTGAAATCTTAAAAATAATTTAATTTGGAAAAAATGAAATAGCATTAAAATATTTACTTAGCTATAAAACTAAACTTTACAAAGCCTATTAAATAACACAAATATTTCTTTAACTATAAAACTAAACTTTACAAAGCCTACATATTTGTATTATGTGGAGAACCCTAGCCCTAATCCTAGTTGAGTGTATAGAGATTTGAAATGTCTGATTAAGATATTAAAATGTAATAATACTAGTACTATGATAATTTAAAATGCATTAAAATATTGTATGTTTGAAGAATAAAATAAAAAATGTAATAACATGGAGAAATATTTTTGATGATACTGTAGATTTTTAACTTTTTAGTAAATAAAATTGAAATCCTAAAAATAATCTAATTTCATAAAATAAAATGTGTAGAACCCTATATTTTTAATAGTATTATTAATATTATAACTTTGTCCCTTTGATAAAAATAATTTTTACGTTGCAAAAAATTAAATTCATAAAAACTAATGATTCTTCCCTCTCATAATTATATCCATCCATTTAGGCATGACTTAACTAATGGGAGACCAAATTTGTGTTCATATTTTAAATATATTTGTTTAAAAGACAAATTGAAAGAGTTAGATAGACATCCATTTAAAAATCTTCAATATCTTCAATATTTTTTAAAAAATAAAAGATTTAATGATAAAAAGTGTAAAGATTAGAAAAAAGAAACCAAAATGACAAGAATGTAAAATAGAAATATATAGTTTAATCAAAATAAATTATCGCTTTAACTATATATATATAACAAAGCTATTTTATTTATTTAAAACTATTTTATTTACTTCATACATATCTAGACACATAAATTTTATTTTTTGTTTAAGAACTATTTTATCTTGTCTACAATATTTACTTTATTTTTTATTTTTAAACTATTTTTGGTAGGTAACTTGTTTTATTTTTGTGCCTAACTTTTAATTTTACCTTTACATACTTTTGTTTTGTTTTTACTCTGAAAAGTCTTATATAGTTATATGTTACTTTTTAATACTCCAAATGGGTTGCAATAAATGTCATAAGTGGCGATGTGATAGTAATGATAACAAAAGATGGTGGCGGGAGGTGTCGTGTTAATCATGTTCAAGAGTACTAAGCATTCATTTTGTTATATGTGAAGGAGTAAGATGGCATGTGGCGTAGGCAAGAGATGTATGTCTTGTTTTGCGTTCTCCCTAGTGCTTTGATTTTGGTAATGGCATCTGTAGTTGGTGGGAAGAGAATGGGCAGGAAGAAGGTGGAAGACATGAAAGCGAAAGGTGTGATGATTGAGCAGGTGGGTAGGAAGCAGAAGCAATGCATATCTGGTGAGGAGGCACTTGTAGGTGTAGACACCTGAAATTGACTATGTCCCAACAACATGTCACTTTCATTACCTTGTGTTGTCTTGTGACACTTTCGACACCTTTCAATATCCTTCATCCTAGGACTATCCCTTTATCCCAAATTAATTAAATATATCAAATTTAATTAATTAATTAATCCTTTATCCATGATTAATTAAATAGATCATATTTATTTAATAAATCTATCCATGTATTCCTCCTAGCCAAATTAATTAAATAAATCCTATTTATTTAATTAATTTAAGCTCCACTAGTTTTTCTACAGCTGGATTAATTAAATAAACCTAATTAATTAATCCTAACATCCATCCTAATCCCTCATTATCCATCTCCTCCAAATAATTAAATAATACACATTATTTTAATTATTTGGAATGCCACTTGTCCCATTCCTCACACACCCCACAAATAAATCCAAATTTAAAATTGCTCCACTAGAGGACAAAAATTAAAAAGTCAACTCTTCCATCAATCCTAGCCCTCCATTTCAAAAGGTGCCCTAAGATGTAACCTCATTCATTGATCAAACCTCCTTCACTCATTTGAGCTCTAAACCTCCTTCTCTCATTAGACCTCAACACCACTTCATCTTAGCCCTCCAATCTAAGTCATCTCATCCATTGAACTTGCCTATCCAAAAATCCTATAAATCAACCCTAGCCGAGCCATTTGGGGATCCATAATCAAAAAGTATTGTTATGCTGTTGGTTTTTCTCTAGAGCAATCAACATCTCTATTTATCACCATCATTGAGAAAATCCATTGGAGTGTTGGGTGCAACTCCAATCAACTCTATCTATGGGAAAGGAGTGATTCAAGGTCAAGGTATTGTGTCTATTTCATTATCTTTTATGCATTTCCTTGTAATCATTTTGTGTTCCTTCATTTGGCATGCATGGTGGGATGCCCTGTCCCTTTAATCTCTCTTTTTTCAAGATTGGTTGTCCTCTTTTCGCATGTTTCCCATGTATCTTTGAAAAATTTCAAGGGTGAACTTTTATAGGAGGTCTCCTACACTAAAACCAACCTCGTTGTTGCGTCCAGAGTGACTTGCAGACAAATTTTGGTATAAAACACTCCATATTTTTCTAACTAAAATTTTTTTAGGACCTCTGGTCTACATGCCCTACTATACAGATTTGTACTATACAGAATGTACCTGCACAGGATTTGTACATAATCTGTAGACCTTTTTCTCTTATCGCAGGTTTAAAACTTTGTTTCTAACAATTCTATCTGTAGTGTTTATCTTCATGGTGAAAGATTAGGTTTTATCCGCATGCCCTTTTCTTTTATCAACCAATTGTTGGACTCTTATGGGCATCGTTTGAAATACCCAACATTCCATCTATTTCTCCCTCTCATGGTGGTGGGTTTATCTGTTAGTTTTAATCTATATTCTTTGTTTTTTAATCTTTATCCCTAGGTCTTATTTGAAATTTCTCGTAGTGTGCAAAAATCTCCCACCCAACCCTACATTTAAATCCTCCTATATTTTAAATTTTAAATTTTAAATCTCGTGGGCTTCGAAACTTTTCTGCCTACACTTTTAAAACAATTGCTACTTTTTTGTTTAGCCACCAATCATGTAGCAAACCGGGCCTAGCTCTCATCATTTGTTGTTGAGCCCTAGAACCACGCGTTATTGTGATAGGGGTGGGCTATCCTACCATCTGTTGGGGTGGTGCCCCTACCATTGGTCACCCATAGAACACCTGGGCGGAGGCTGCTTGTTGTCAGCAGCAACCACCCGCGGTCTCCTAGGAACCATGACCACCTATCTTAACCTTCCAAAACTACCAATATCCCATTTAAAAACTTAACCGTCCACTAAAGATTTTCTCACAAACTGCCTCCCTAGCTGCTCACATCTACTCAGTCACCTTAATCACTAACACAAAACATTAACTGCTAGCATTTACCAGTAATTGCACCTTTTAACAGTTTGCCTCTAATCGCCTCACATGTGAACATAACAACTACTAAATACTAGTTGTTAAGTAGCTGTCAGGGATAGACTTGTTGTCTCCATTTGTCCTAAAATAGCTATTTTTTTCAAAATCTCATAACTTTTGATAGGTATATTAGATTTTCACGAAATCAAAAGCGTTGGAAAGTTGACTCAGCCAACTTCGTTATGGAATAGGCCTCATAAATAGATTTCATAATATTTTACAAGTATAATTTCTTGAAGTTGAGCTTTGTTTGTAAACTTCTTTTGAGCATCTTTTGCAATTTTTAGCCAAATTTAACAAAAAAATAATAATTTGCATAGAATTTTGTCACAAATTTGCTCATCATATCAAATCTGTTGTAGCATGTCATCTTTTTTTATTTTTTTAGATTTATCAATTTTAGGCTAAC
Organism: Cunninghamia lanceolata; assembly: GCA_027924645.1. NCBI lineage: Eukaryota > Viridiplantae > Streptophyta > Pinopsida > Cupressales > Cupressaceae > Cunninghamia > Cunninghamia lanceolata. Next base: position 9,376,662 of record BSBN01000241.1, on the reverse strand, counting down.
ACTTGTTTGTAGCACATCATTGGTCAAAGATCAAATCATCCAAAATACTAACAAGTTGTTGTAGATTCGCATATACAAGACATATTTTTATCACTATAATATAGGAACTTAGTCTACTCTAGGGGATAGTAATTGAATATTGTTTGCTTTGTCTTTGGATTTTTAAAAGAGTGTATTCTCTCTCCTCGCACCTTTTTGTGATCTTTGAAATCATAAACCCCTTCATTATCCTTGTGTTTATTAGTTCAATCCTAGGAACATTATCTCACGTATGCTCTCCCCTTGCGCTTCGTGTGATCTTGGGGATCAAAAGTGAATAGTGTTCATTCCCTTTAGGAGGCCTACTTGGGGATTTCATCCCCCTAAGGGATGATGTCAACCACGCATACCGGTGGGGTATATCAAAGCATGGAGAAGGAAACTTGTACCCCAATATAGCCACGTAGTCATTACCACAGTCTTGGGGCCCCAAGTGATTCCAGACACAAGAGGAAGTGGCATTAGCTTGACTGCTCTTGTCACATGCCTACAATGGGCTAGTTTTCATGTTTTGTGCCCCACGTACCTAGCATATATCGAGGACTCCCTTAGCAAACTTGTACATCCTAACTTAAGACCTTTCAGATGTCTTCTAGTGTGGTGTAGGGTTCAACCGATCGATCCCAAAGTTACTCACCATGTTCCTCATAGAGGGGATGTAGAATTCTTCCTTGGGTAAGGTGACAAAACCTCTAAGGGAAAGGGATACTTGGTTCAATGCCTTTATCCCTAGCTACCCCCCCTAAAAGGTATTCCTAGTTAAGTAGGAATATTAAGAGGAATTGAGTGTGGGCCTACATTACAAAGACAATTCCACTTGAATAATCTAGGGTCTTGTTGTGTATTGCATGTGTTTACATTTGGATTAGCCCAATCCTCAATTCATATCTTTTGCAAACCTTGTGCATATGTGTGTGAAACCTATTGGCACCTATAACTTTTAGTTCCTAGACATGCACTATTTTGCCCCAAAAAATTCATTAAAGTTCTCATGTTTGCCTTTGTTCCAAAATCCCTCTTATATACCTGATCAAAGAGATCTTTTATAGGCATTTTTAATTCAAAATATTCTAAGTGTAATGCCTTTGTTTTCCCCCTTTGAAAAAATGAACATTTCAAGGCCTTTATCAATGAATCAGAAAAAGTGTGAATTGACAAACTAGTTTGAAAGTTCACCTTTTTCTTGATTTGCTGATAAAGTGATGGGAAGGCGACTACAGAATAAAAGTGAAAGAGCCATGGGAAGCAAAAAAAATTCTAAGTAAAGAAGGGCAAAGTCCTTTGTTGGTAAAATTGGAGGTTCATGAACCTCCAAGTTTGCCTACAGGAGGTTTTGCTGACAACCATTTCGCTAATAGAAGGTAGATGAAGCAAGGGTAGTGACACAAAGAAATTTTTTTGAGGCACGGAGAAAAAAGTGCTCTAATTTTTTTTCGATGAATCAGATGGTTCGTGAACCATCGATTTTGTCGACAATGTTTCACAAGTTCATGTTTTGTTGATTTCATTGACAGAGAAAGTGTTAAACACAATGGGGTGCTGAGAGGGGGTGAATCAGCACACTTACAAATTTTACTTAAACATTTCTTAATAAAACTGAATAACTTTGAAAACATGAAGGAGAACATGCAATTCAATGATCAACACATAACACCAGAGATTTATGTGGAAAACCCTATAATAGGGGAAAACCATGGTGAGAAATAGCTCACAATATATTATGCTCGCTGCAGGAATATTACAACATTGTTTTAGGGTTCCAACCCAAGGAAGCAACATTGTTATAGTATACTTTTGATATACTTTTTGTATTACTTGGTAGACCTTGGTTGGAACACTTGGGAATAAGCCTTTTGTTCTACATCAATGTGTTAAATTTATTCATGAAGGTAGAGTTATAAATATTACATGAGATCCATATGAGCCTCTTGCAAAATTGAGCCATTTTACTTTGGATACTTAAATATCCCCACTCCCAAGAAACCTCCATATGAATGTGATAAACCTCTTCATGAGTGTATCAAATACAATTAAAAGCACAAAAGAAAGAGAAAGACAATACTAAGGTGGTACATAATCAAGTAGAGCATACTTCAACACCTGTACTATCCAAGAAGGCTAAAGAACCTATGCTACAAAAACTAGTATTTTATGCCAAAAATGCTACTACATGGATTCAAAACAAGAATTTTGTTGTCCAACAAATGCAAAAATCTACACAACCACTTCCAAACATACAAAAAAATAGATAAATAAACACTTGTTTTTCTAACTATTGAGAGTGTGTGTATAAAAATTACAAGTTCTTACCAAGAAGAAACACATGTATGTGATTGAAGAAGCAAGCCATGAGGAATCACACTTGTAATTAAATAAGAACATGATGAGACCTTTTGGGAAGAGGGCGGCCTCTTAGAGGAGGATCTTACTAGATATGCTCCATGACACACTGAGAACTCCTATATCTATATATCTATATTTTTGTTTTCATTTGATCTTTTGCATATTCTCTTGCACCTTGGCATTTTTAGTATACCCTGTTGGTTGTGTTTTACCTAGATTCTTATTTCACCTTCTATGTTATGATTTATTGTTAGTTTTCAATACTTAGGATAGTTAATTTAATTATATATTAAAATATAAATATGCAATAAAATTAAATATACAATTTAACACAAAACACAAATTTAAGGTGAGGAAAACCTTATGGTAAAAAATCCCATAAAATCATTATTATTTAAAAACTTACATAATTGTCTATACAATTACAAACAAACCTGGAGATAATCCCTTCCCCCTTCTTCCAAATGGCCTCCCAAAGATCCTCTAATGTAGAGTGAATTTTTAATATTCACATATCCAAATTCTTCTTAAATAAATTCTTAATGGGAATTCCCTTAAATAGATGAAAATAAGGTAGGTAGCACCCTATAAAAGTTACCTTACCTTCTAATAACAACATTTGATTTAATTAATCAATTAATTAATAGTAAAGATTAATAAATTTATGAACTAATTAAATATTATTATTGTTTTATAATATGTTAAAAGCATATTTATATTATAAGGTTATAAACCTTATAATAGAGCCTTTTATAAATGTGTATTTAAGGCCTATGCATAGATCCCTAATAACATTATGCTCTAACACTCTCCCTTAATGTTTATAGGGGCATATTCTCTCAATTTCTCTTGAAAAGAAAAAATGAAGTTCCTCAATAATGCAAGACTTCTTTGACAAACATACAATAGGGATAAAATATATGCCAAGATGGATATCATGTATTTTGGATTGCATAATAAATTCCTTGTCTTAACTTAAGTCCCAATTTTCTTAATGATGATACTTATAAAGAGGTCTTATAAAGTTTCTTGTTGGAGCCTAGGTCTCCTCAAAATAGCTTCCCCTAGGTTCATTTTATAATGCACATATGTCTTAAATACAATACAAGGTTTTACAAGTGGAAGAAAGAGAGAAAGAGATTGCATAATGCTTGTAGGTCTTATAAATAAAATATTGGTTGGCCATTAGGAGGTGGCATTATCGTGCACACTCCCCCTAAATGACAACTCCTTAAGGTCAAACATTGTGCTAAATTTAGAGAATTTGGCACTACACAGAGGTTTTGTAAAATAGTTGTCACCCGATCATCAATTTGATAGAACTAGAGAATTTGGCACTACATAAAGGTTTTGTAAAAATATTTGTCACCTAATCATCAATTTGATAGAGCTAGAGAAATTTTTCTCGTATGAAGTGTATATGAGCATCAATGTGTTTTGTTCTTTGATATTAAACATGATTTTTGGCAAGAGCAATTCAACTTTAGTTATCACATAATAAGATGGTACTTTTAGAAGTATCCATATATAGTTCATCCAATAATATTTTAAGCCACATTGATTCTTTTATGGCTCTATGGCACTTCTATATTCATCTTTTATGGAGCCTTCCTCTAGACTTGTTTCCCATTTTTGGGTTTTATTATGTAATTTCCTTCATATTAATATAATATCTTTTGAGGTGCTTCCATCTTTTATCAATTAAAAAATGATATAATTGTCATGCCCACCCTTATGATAACCATGTACACACACAATACTCAATAGAATAAACTATAAACAAGTATATGCATGATAGTCTCAGTGGTAGTGCCAACTAGGCCTCACAATAACAACAAATTTACAATCCATCTATAGACACCTAAAATCATCCACTATTTATCTTGATACTATTTAATCCTAACCAGGACATCATTTAACCACTTAATTGGATAAATCCCCATTTATTCAATTAACCATCCATTTCCCCTGCTGACAGTGATTTAATAATATTTTATTATCAAAGTCACTATTCATGTACTTTTCACTATTCATATGTATCCTCATATGTACCTTCATCCTAACAAAAATGATTAATTAATCATTTATCATCCTTTCCTATAGTTGAAACATTAAATAAATATTTCTATTTATCTAATATCCATTTCCCATCCTGTGAATTAAACAAATATCCCTATTTATTTAATTCCCTATTTTGTCTATTTTTCATTAAGTTGACTAAACCTAATTAGCCAACTAATCCCCCACTTGCACATCATTAAACCTTAGTCAAACCCCTCAAATCCCTCACATTCTCCCAAGTGTACAAAGGTATGGCCTCTTGTACAAGACCACATGGGTCTCTTACAAATGTATGAAAAAGTCCTTTGTACAAAAGGTCCTTTTGTCCTCCTTTGATCTCATCCATTTCATTCTTCCAAGACTATCCTCCACCATTGATTCCTCCTTGATCCAAGGATATCTTTTATCCTCCAATCTAAGCTTTCCACTTGGAAAGCTCTCATCACTCCAAGCCCCTCAATCATCCTCCACCATTGATCTCCCAAATCCATCCTACACCTTATGTAATATCCCCTATTTGGATTCTTGTTCAAACCATGAATTTTTCTGATTTCCTCTCTACTGATTTCTGAGTTTAGTGCAAACTGTCTATGACTAATTTATTGAGTTTTAGGTATGTGTTCAAGGTTTGTTTTCAATGCAAATTCATATTTCAAATAAACATAACATCATCAACATTTAGCAATTATAGACAACAATATTCCAACTTTCAATATGCCCTTATTTCCATCATATGAAGTCTAATTATAATGATACTCAGGTCTGATATAGACTAAAAAAACCCTATGACAGCAATAAGATTACTTGTTCAAGTTAAAGATTTGAAGAGATGGCTTCAACCTGTTGCAAGTATGTGCTTAATCGATGTTGTCATTGATGTCAACATATCTTTGTTGTCATTGGTGTCAATTATATCCCATTTTGCTAACTATTTAGAAGCTTTATATGTTGAGAATATTGAGAAAATTTGCCTCTCCGGAAGAAACTGTGAGTTGTGGTGAATTTCAGTAAAGGCAGTGAGTTACATGCTGAAGAATAGTCTAGAAGATTGCTCTGCATTTCTTATTGATTGAAGAACTTGGTCTATGGATTGGAAGTTATTCAGAGGCATGTCTGAAGATGCAAAATCTTGGGTTTGAGCCTTCGGTGTGAAGAATCAAGTGAGTTATATTCACCAAAGTAAAAACTGCTTTTTTTGATCATTCACTGGTGCCAGAGAGAAAGTATTTTGCTCCGCATTCCTCTACATTGAAGTATTCTACTCTACGGTTCTAGAGGGAAGTTTGGGATGATGATAAGTGCCTACAATTGCAATGGTTCATGTTTTGGTGATCCGCAAGCTATCTTTCTTTTATGACAGTTGAAGACAGTGAAGTTCATGTGCTCTGGTGTGAAGAATCTCATGAATAAAGTGCCTTGATTTTGTGCGGTTGCTTCTAGTGATTTCAACATGCTTGTGGATACCTCCTAATCATGTTCTTACCTTTACATTGGTCCGTGTTAAGGAATTAAGATCGTGTTTGAAGATTATTTCCAGATAACATAGCGTGTAACCAGTCTTAGTTGACTTGGTTAATTCTATTGATTACGGAGATCCCTTAACGATTATAGAAGCATGTTGTGGTGTGGCAGATCGTGTTTGAGTCCTAGCTAAGGTGTGGTATGGTGTGATCCACATACATTTCCTTAGCATAATTTTGTATTAGATAAAGACCTATTTTTTAAATGTCTTTAATGCTGACCTTTGAGATTGTTCCAATCATTGATGATTGTAATGCCAACCTTGATGATCATTCCAAGGTTGATGAAGTGTATAAGTACTTGTAATTGAGTCATGGAAAAGATGTCTGTGTGCGAAGATGCAAAGAAAAAGAAAAAGGTGGAAAGGCATAGCAGAGCAGAGGAACTATTGTACTTCAATGAATTAATCTCAGACATGAAGAAGATGCTAATTTTGGCAGTGAGCCTCCAATAGGGTTTAACAACCCTCATTGTAATCTTTCTAGGTTTAGGTGAGGCAGTGAGCTTGCTAGACCTAGATATACTTCATGGCAGTGAGCCAGCATGTTCTAGGCTCGTGGAGTGACCAAGCCTGAACATCATTTTTCACAGATTGCAATATATATTGAGAGCTAATCCTCTCCATGGTTTTTCCCCTAACAGGGTTTTCCATGTAAAAATCTGGTGTCTCTTGTGTTTGATCTTGCAACTGTGTTTAAGTTTTTGATTTCATGATTTCTTGGTTTAATCATAATATCAGTGGACAAGTGATTAATATCTAAAAGTGTAGAAGTAGTTAAGGTTTTTGGGACAACTAATTCACCCACCCTCTCAGTTGTTCGGAGCATTTCAACACATCCATTTATTGATAGACATACTCAAGATTAATCTTCATTATAAGGAACATTTATGAATCCAAATTATCATTGATTGAAGTTGATTTAGATGTCTAGCACAAAATGACTGTCCACTGCAACTGAGAAGACAACTGTGTCTCTAACTAATACACTATAATACTGAATTCCTCTTAGATTTGTTCCAAACTAGAACTGATAATACCACTGAGATACCACCTATTATACTCACAAGGTTGCATTTCCCTCAAACTTCCATAAGCTGCTTAGTCATCACCAATTAAGTTACAATGCATTCACAACAATGAAATCAAAACTTCATCAAGTGTTACAGTTCAAATCCTGGGGCCCATGAACCCTCTTTTTAATTGTTAAATCTCATCCTTCAAACCTTTTGTAATCTACAATTAAAACAAGTATGGGGCCCATGATCCACTTAGATCTCCTACTTATAATAGTATATATTAGAAGAGAGACCTGCTGACCTCTGTCATGGATTGTCTCCCCTAGTACGATAGACTTTGAGTCTCTATAATTTCCTTTTAACCTTTACAAACCCACAACTTCTCCCTTGGACTAGCAGAGTGAAATGAGGGTGCCTCCATAATTGAAATATTTCATCAAATTTCACAAGAACTCTTTATAAACTCTAACACTCCCTTTTGAAATATGAAAATATAAGTATTGATGTATAAAAGAAATTCAACATGGGGCCACACTCCTCTCACAATTTGCACTTCCTTCTTAATTTATTTTTTCTATATTGCTAATTGGAATTTTAATCAAAACTTGCTTCCTATTTAGGCATCATTACCATTATCAATGGATTTCTTAAATTCAACTTACCTCTATAGAGCACTACTCATAAAACTGATTCCCTTTGAGATATATATATTTTATGCTATATCTTTCATGTCTCTTAGGATATGGCTAAATCTGGGAGCTGTGTTTAATTCTCCTTACACCTTTAATGTCTTCCAATTCCCACAATGTTTCTTTACCCCTTTTATAAGTTTGGCTGCCACTTCAAATGAAACAATACTCATTCACGCTAGCACTAGGATTGAAGAGACAATAAAAACTCCACAATTCTCTTTTAATTGTTTCACAAAAATAATAAGATTTCAACTGGGACCCGTGCTACAAACAAATCCCTAAATGCCATCACTTGTATCACAGTTCAAATGTTGTGATTTAAACAAATATATCTCCTCCTTAATACCTGCGTCAAAATATCATTCCCTTTAGAGTCTCCACACTTATGTGCCTTCCTCTAAAATAAGCAATTCTTATGAAATTTAGACCCACGATTTTAATAACAAATAAGCTGAAAGACTCCCGATAATTTTATAAGATGGAAAATAATAACTAAGTCTTAAGACTTAACACTCAGGGAAGGTCCCACGATTTGCAGAATCTTGTGCACTGATTGTTGATGACTTGGAAATTTTGTCTTCAAATAAGACAGCAAATTTCCCAGATAAACGCTCTCAACAATACTCCTTGAAGCTCCAAATCTGAAACAATAAGTTCAATGTGAACTCTGTCACGAATCCACTCCTAGGAAGAGTTAGGTTTTTGTCCAACCCTTTTCCAATTTGTTGAAGGTTTTCATCCTCAAAGATTTAGCTGAATCCGAGATTCAAACCCTTGCAAGAATGCATAAGAAATAATAACTCAACAATGGATGCCCAAATGCTTTGCTCTCAACTCCTTTTAAGGCCTCCAATGAATCTTCCAGAAGAAGCCAACTTGTAACCCCAACTTCTAGAACTTTATTTAATAAAGTGACCTTTTTTTAATATTTTATTATTTCCACTTTATTTTAATTAAAATAATTAATTAAAGTCATCCCTTTTGAAATAAGATTAATTTTTGGACAACTTAAATTAATTAAATCACTTTATCAAAAATTTAGGGACATTACAGTCCTCCCTTCCCAGAGATTGCTTGTCCTCAAGCAATCTGCACCTAAATACCCAACTGTAAATTAACAACATGGTGAGCATTTTGTTGATTTTCTTGCTTATTTTCACCCTTTTGAAAACTAAATTTTCCTCTTGAAATTTTGATTAGCCATTAGTTGGTCAACCCACTGATGCACATAAGCTTGAGGCTAGGAAGGGTGAGTAAACCCAAGATGAACCAGAGTTGGAGGAGGATGAAAGGATTATAGCATCCATAGAAGATGACGACTTCATCAAAACTCCAGAGTTTAAGAATTTTTAGCTGAAAATGAAAATGAAAGAATATAATGAAAAAGTTGCAATAAATAAAATGGGTGCTGATGAAACACAACATGATCAAATCATTACACAAACTTTCAAAGAATTGAAATTAGATGAAATTGATGTGAGTCTAGAGGAGGCAAGACAAATGGTGTTGAAAAGTAATATGCTCATCATGTTGATAACTGAGAGGGGGGGTGAATCAGTTATCCTAAACTTTCTTCTCAACTCAAACAATCAGATCCACTGTGTTATTTATTAACATAACAATTTAATCATTCATAAAAGCATAAAGCATAAACGTTAGAGCAGATAAACATCAACACATGAGACACCAAGATTTTGACATGGAAAACCTAGTTAAGAGAAAAACCACAGGGTGATTAACCCAAGGATTATTCTCTATTAGAAGAATAAGAAAAAGATGGCACCTGCCAATTAGGGCTCACAGCCTAAGCACACTGCTCATAAGAGGCACACTACCTACAAGAGACACACTGTCTACAAAGTGATAAGAATCACAATCTTGAACTAGAGAATGACATCTTTACCATGTCCGGATCAATTCCAATTAAGCCCAAAGCACTTGCTCTGCTCTTTGCACTTCTCTTTGCTATGCCCCACACATCCACATCAGACACCATTCAAACTGAATTCACAAATCCTTATTTATACAAGGCATTGACTTAGGAACAATCATCTAAGTTGGCAAACATCCACAATAACATTCGCAAGGTGTGTAATACATCCGGTCGGCCTGTCTCCGAAAGAACAACAACAACCGGTGGTCATTACATCAAATCCAAACACTAACTTCAATCTAGACCGCCAACACGAATTGGACATGATCCAATGATCATCATAACCTTCCCTGAATCACCAAGAACATCTGCACTTCATCAGCTTACCGAAATTCTTCTCTTCATCATCTGGAACTTCAAGAACACAGTCTACTGCTACTGTCATAATGTAAAAGGTACTTCCAGACCTCCAAACCATTCACCAATCTGGTTTTCACTACACACTAACCACTTAAACATTATCTCCAATCTGCAGAGTGAAATAATTCAATTCCGGAGCTCACTGGACCTTTCTGTGACCCTCTATCACCTCTGAACACCTGCCGGAACCGGTTCCACACAAACAACCATAACTTCTTCAGATCTTTATGCGGACCTCTAAAATCTTAACTGGAACATCTCAAGACTCATATCTGCAAACCCTTTAATCCGTATCCTCTGATACTCAACCCATAGAGTACTTTTGCCTTCTTCTCATCACTGTTCTTCACTGTTCTGGATGGAGACTAGTTTCCATAATAACCTCAACACACAGCTCATCCAATCCTTCCTATCAATGCAATATGAGTATGTTGACATCAATGACAACACTAATTAACCTCATACTTGCAACAATCTCCCCCTTTGTCATTGATGGCAACATATGATGTGAAAAACCATCAAGACAAGAACTTCTCTTTTTCTGCCACAGCTCCCCCTATCAGCAACAACTCTTCACATGTCTTCTCTTCCTTTACTGCTCCCCCTTTGATCAACAACCACTTGTTTTTCACATGTCTTCTCTCCCCCTTTGACATCAATGGCAAAGGGCTCATACTTGCAATTCCAACGCATCAGAATCATACTAGCTGCTTCCCCTTAGTAGCAGCTCCACATCATCAATCCGGATCACAAGATATGACTGTGATATCCACCAGACTGATGCACAATAGTGCATCCTAATGCATCACCAGAGGGGCCATGACCCCTAACTTCTCCCTAAGATACTCAAAAGAGTCCTTGGGAAGAGGTTTAGTAAAAATATCTGCAAGCTGATCCTTGGAGGGCACATACTCCAATCTGACTTCACCCTTGTTCACTTGTTCTCTTGAAAAGTGAAATTTTATAGATATATGCTTGGTCTTAGAATCTAATACCGGATTCTTAGAAATATTTATTACACTTGAATTATCATAGAAAATTGTGATAGGCTCCTCATATTCTACTTGAATATCTCTTAGCATTTGTTTCATCCACAAAAGTTGAGTGCAACTACCTACTGCTGCAATGTATTCAGCTTCTATTGTAGACAGAGATATTACTTCTTGTTTCTTGCTTAGCCAAGAAACCAACCTTTTTCCCAAAAAGAATGCTCCTCCACTTGTACTCTTCCTATCATCCACATCTCCTGTCCAATCTGCATCTGTATATGCATGAAGAGAAAAGTCATGATCTCTAGGATACCATAGACCATACTCAACTGTTCCTTTCAAGTACCTAAAAATTCTTTTGATTGCCATAACATGAGATTCTCTGGGATCAGCCTGGAATCTTGCCACAAGACCAACTGCCTGCATTATATCCAATCTAGTATGAGTGAGATACAATAATCCATCAATCATTGATCTGTACTTTGTCTGATCTATCTTAGGAGAGTCATCATCTTTACTCAACTTACATCCGGTAGCCATAGGAGTGTTCATTTGCTTTGAATCTTCCATTCCAAATTTCTTCAATAGTTCTTTCACATACTTGGTCTGAGAGATAAAGATTCCTTTCTTTGTCTGAGTAATTTGCAGACCCAAGAAGTTCAGTTCACCAAGCATTGACATATCAAACTCACTTTTCATTTGGTTTGCAAAAGTTTTACACATACTATGTCTTCCTCCAAAAATGATATCATCTACAAATACTTCAACAATTAAGATGTTTTCATGATCAATTTTGAAATATAGATTATTGTCAGCAGTACCTTTGTTGAAACCAATCTTCAAAAGATGTTTGTCCAGCCTCTCATACCATGCTCTTGGAGCTTGCTTTAGACCATACAGTGCCTTCTTTAATTTGTAGACTATATCACCATGCTCAGATAACTGAAATCCATCCGGTTGTTCAATGTACACCTCTTCTTCTAGATCACCATTCAAAAAAGTAGATTTGACATCCATCTGATACACTTTGAAATCTTTGAAGGCAGCAAATGCAAGAAATAGTCTGTTTGCTTCAATTCTTGCTACTGGAGCAAAAGTTTCATCAAAATCAATCCCTTCTATTTGAGAGTAGCCTTTGCAGACTAATCTAGCTTTATTTCTGATTACTTCACCATCTTCATTTAGTTTGTTCTAGAAGACCCATTTGGTTCCAATCACATTCTTGTTACTAGGTCTAGAAACAAGATCCCAAGTGTGATTTTTCTCAAATTGCATCAACTCTTCTTCCATAGCTTTGGTCCAATTTTCATCATTGTAGGCTTCATTTATTGTCTTAGGTTCAATCTTTGAAATCAGACAACATTCATCCAGATTTTGAGCAACATTCCTCCTAGTTTGCACACCTTTTCTTCTGTCACCTATGATCTGATCTTCAGAGTGGTTCAGTCTTACATACCTTGGAATTTTGGGAGTATATTACACTGCTGCTTCTTGATCAGGCTCTTTCAGACTTATCTCTTCTTCCTGATTTACTAGATCAGTTTGACTCTGACTTACCGGAGAGGATTGAGCTCTTTGAACCTGAACACCATCTTGATCATCTTCATCAAACTCATAAAATCTTGAGGGCTTCTCGATTCCTTCATCAACTTTCACATTAGTACTTTCTATCATCTTTCTCAGTCTCTTATTATAACACTAGTATGCTTTGCTTTGAGTGGAGTAACCCAAGAAAATTCCTTCATCACTTCTAGCATCAAACTTTCCTAGATCTTCATCTCTTTTAATATAACACTTACTACCAAATACTCATAAATATCTCACAGTAGGAGTGATGCCAAACCAAAGTTCAGAGGGGGTCTTACCGGTATTGTTTTTGATTTGAACTCGATTGAGAGTGTAGACTGCAGTGCTGATAGCTTCTCTCCAAAACATCCGAGGAACATTTGCTTCCAACATCATCATCCTGGCAGCTTCCTGGATGGTCCGGTTCTTTCTCTCAACTACTCCATTCTGCTATGGAGTCCTAGGAGCAGACAACTATCTCTTTATACCATGCTTCTCACAAAAGTCTATGAACTCACCGGATGTGAATTCACCACCTCTATCAGACCTCAAACACTTCAGTTTTAATCCAGTTTGATTCTCTACCATAGCTTTGAAGATTTTGAACTTTTCAAAGGCTTTTGACTTCTCTTTTAGAAAGGTGACCCACATTATTCAGGAATAATCATCAATTAGTAACATGAAGTATCTATCACCTTGCATACTCTTGACTCTTGTCGGATCACATAGATCAGTATGAACTAGTTCCAGTAATCCGGTAGAGGACTGATCTTTGCTTTTGAATGAAATTCTACTTTGTTTACCTAGTTGACATTCTTTGCACAAACCATTTGTAGGTTTTACCAATTTTGGAAGATCTCTAACAGCCTGAGTATTGCTTATCCTAATGATGTTATCAAAATTAACATGACACATCCTTCTATGCCATAACCAACTCTGAACAATTTGAACAAGTAGACAACTTTTATCAATACCAACCAAGTGAAAGATATTACCTTTAGTTTGAGTACCAGATGCAATCTCTGTTCTGGATCTTTCTAGGATTTTGCATTTTCCATCTTTGAATCGGAGATCATAACCTTTGTCCACCAACTGTCCAACACTGAAAAGATTGTGCTTCAGACCTTCAACATACAACACATTACCAGTTTTGTTTCTTCCATTAAAAGAAATGGTTCCTCTTCCTCTGATTCTACCAGCTAAATTATCACCAAACTTTACCACTCCTCCTTCATATCTTTCCAACTCTAAGAACTTGTTCTTGTCACCGGTCATATGGTGAGAGCATCCACTATCAATAACCCAGTCATCCTTTTCTTGAACTTGGGCAGCCAAAACTCTTTCTTCAACCTTATGATTGATAGATATTGGATCTTCTTCCTTGATAGCAATAAGCACCTATTCATTTCTGGATTTGTCTCCTATCTCTGATTCATCATCTGTTACTCCTTCATTATCAGCTTCTTTATGAACATAAGAACAATTCTTTTGAAACCTTTATCTGTTAGAATCTGACCTTGTAGATTTTTCCGGACATCTTGAGGCAAAGTGACCAATCTTATTGCAGTTGAAGCATTTAAAAGGTAATTTTCCTTCATACTTACCGGATCCTCTTGGCAATCTTTTTGCAATGAGGGCTTCAAGTTGAGTTGTTTCTGCTTCTTCCTCTTCCATATCTTTCCTTGCTTGTTCATACCATGACAGCTTCCTTGAAGAGTTCTCTCCTAGATCAAATCTTTGTTTGCCTTCACATAGGCACTGGCTTTGAATGTAGATTCAGTCTTGGGGTGATCATCTCCAAACTCAGTTATTTCAAAAGCAGCCAGTTTGCCAGCCAATTGCTCTCTTGTGACAGTTGTATGGGCTCTGAATTCATCAATGGCAACAACCTTGATTTTGTAGGTAGTAGGAAGAGATCTTAGAATTTTGCAAACAATCTCATTTTCATCCAAAGTTCCACCAGCATTCTTGATTCCACACACCAGCTCATTTACTCTTGGCATAAAGGTAGTGATATTTTCATCATCTCTCATCTTCAATCTTTCAAATTTCCCTTTGAGACTTTGCAAACTTGCACTCTTAACAAACTCATCTCCTTCATGCAGAAGTTCTAGTTTAACCAAGATCTCATATGCAGTTGGTAGGTCAATAACATTTGAGAGTTTGGAGTCAGTCAAGGCGCTTAGAAGAGCTTCTCTAGTCCGCAGATTGTTTTCAGCATCTATGATTTCATTCAGAGTTGTCAGACCACCATGCAGAGGTACATAGGGTTTTGTGACCATAGATAAGTATGCCTTTCCCATACACTCCAAGTGACATTTCATGCGACCTTTCCAGAGAGTGAAGTTGGTTCCATCAAACTTCGGACTATCCTTCTTATATGACGACATCCTAGATCTCCTCAAGTGGTTAAGCTCTCTTCAGAGGAACTTGGCTCTGATACCAATTATTGATAACTAAGAGGGGGGGGTGAATCAGTTATCCTAAACTTTCTTCTCAACTCAAACAATCAGATCCACTGTGTTATTTATTAGCATAGCAATTTAATCATTCATAAAAGCATAAAGCATAAACATCAGAGCAGATAAACATCAACACATGAGACACCAAGATTTTGACGTGGAAAACCCGGTTAAGGGAAAAACCACGGGGTGATTAACCCAAGGATTATTCTCTATTAGAAGAATAAGAAAAAGATGGCACCTACCAATTAGGGCTCATAGCCCGAGCACACTGCTCATAAGAGGCACACTGCCTACAAGAGACACCCTGTCTACAAAGTGATAAGAATCACAATCTTGAACTGGAGAATGACATCTTTACCATGTCTGGATCAGTTCCAATTAAGCCCAAAACACTTGCTCTACCCTTCACACTTCTCTTCGCTATGCCCCACAAATCCACATCAGACACCATTCAAACTAAATTCACAAATCCTTATTTATACAAGGCATCGACATAGGAACAATCATCTAAGTTGGCAAACATCCACAATAACATTCGCAAGGTGTGTAATACATCCAATCGGCCTGTCTCTAGAAGAACACCAATAATCGGTGGTCATTACATCAAATCCAAACTCTAACTTCAATGCAGACCGCCAACACGAATTGGACATGATCCAATGATCATCATAACCTTCCTTGAATCACCAAGAACATCCGTACTTCATCAGCTTACTGGAATTCTTCTCTTCATCATCTGGAACTTCAAGAACATAGTCTACTGCCACTGTCATAATGCAAAAGGCACTTCCAGACCTCCAAACCATTCACCAATCTATTTTTCACTACACATTAACCACTTAAACATTATCTCCAATCCGCAGAGTGAGATAATTCAATTCCGGAGCTCACCAGACCTTTCTGTGACCCTCTGTCACCTTTGAACACCTGCTGAAACTGGTTCCACACAAACAACCATAACTTCTTCAGATATTTATGCGGACCTCTAAAATCTTAACTGGAACATCTCAAGACTCATATATGCAAACCCTTTAATCTGCATCCTCTGATACTCAACCCATAGAGTACTTTTGCCTTCTTCTCATTATTATTCTTCACTATTCCAGATGGAGACTAGTTTCCATAATAACCTCAACATACAGCTCATCCAATCCTTCTTATCAATGCAATATGAGTATGTTGACATCAATGACAACACTGATTAACCTCATACTTGCAACACATTATGCCTGGCCTTGAATTGAAAAAAGGTATTTTTGCTTGACCAAGTTAGAAGTCAGGATGATCCACAACTTGTTTCAGAATTTGATTATGAAGATGGTATAAGTGGATGTGGTTTTAATCCAAAGACAACGACCCTTGCAATCTGGACTACTCAGAAGAATACAAGCAAACCAAGATTGCTTGATATTGTTCAAGAAATGAGGGGTACAGCTGTGGTAAAGACTTTACAAGATACATTAGCAACAGAAGCAACTGCTCTCAATTTTCATACTACTATGTTTACTCATGCTATTGTGAAGAGGTTAGAAGAAAGGCTAACATATTATGATCAAACTTAGAACTTGTAATGAATGATGAAGTAAACAAATTGATTTTGAAAATGTGAAATTAAAGAAATAATTGCAAGTTGTGAATTCTTCTCAAGGTCAAGCCATTGTACCCTATTAGCCCCCTGTGCCACAAACAACCAGTGATGTCACAATGTCTACTAAAGAATTTAATGCAACAAGATTGAAATTTGAAAGGGAAATTGAAAGTTTGAATAAACAAAATGAAATGACAAAGAAGGAGGCAAAGACGAAAGTTTTTGAAAATTTTGAGAAAATTTTGGAGCATAGACTAAAATTTGTTGTGGATAAGCTTGGGAGTGTGCATGATTGCTACTCTTATTTCTCTCAGGCCATTGAGAAATTAAAGATAAAATTTTCTATTTTGGATTTGTTGTTTAAAAAATGGCAACCCTATCATCACAATTTGGTTACAATGTGCTTAGTAGTGCAAAGGAATCTTGATGCCCCTACAGCTTTGAAGCCCATTGAGAAAATAGTCAAAATGATCATTGATGAATACCAGTATGTGAATGGGGAAAGTCAGAAGATGCAAGCAAAGGTTGAATCTTTTACTAAGTTCAAGCATAAATTTATTCCTTTCATACTGACAGAAGAAGAAAAAAACAAAAGTCTTAACACATAGAAGATGGAATTTGGCCAAACAGTATTCCAAGTTATGGATTTTTTGAAGAACGATGGAGATGTCAGCATTCTCAGTTTCAACATGATATTGGACTGAGTAATTGTATTGGATGCTAGGTATGCAAAATTTATGATGGATGTTAGAGCTTTGCTTGATAAAAGATGGAAAGATCACTAGGATAACTTGCTTTAGATTCAGGCTTACCAATGGCTTGGTGATTTTACAATATATAAATGGGAGGAGAAATATCTTAGAGATGAATCATCAATAGCATAGGTTGAGGTGCAGAAGAGCAATGAGCCATATGATGGCATTAAATAGCACCACCACATATTGAACGCTCTCTTTTTGTCTCTTTATGTTTTCTTCATGTTTTCAAAATGTATTCAAATATATTTGAAAATCTAAATTGGACTTATAAAAGACAAATATTGTAATATCAAGGGATAGGAATACAAAGAGCCATTTTGAATGTGAAAGGTCTGAAGCTTGTTGCTTCCTTTATAAAAGGAAACCAAGACATTATGGCTCGAAATCTATCTGGGATTTTGATTTTTTGAAAGAGACATTGCACTGCCTGTACTTTGAAGAAAATCAATATAAAAGCTGCTATTCTCTAGTTGTCAACTTTTGGTTATCATTTGTTTGTTGAATTGGATTGCTAATAATTTATCTGGTTGTCTCCAATTTACTTTTTCTTTGTTATTCAAATCAAAAGAGACCCCTGCATTCACATTACAAAAGAAGATAGGTGATATCTATCAAACTAAAATTATAAAGTAATAAGTAATATCTCAAAAGATGTTTATATTATTTAAAAATGAAGGAAGGATATTCTACTATAGAACATTTTGACACCTTTAATATGATTTTGAATCAAATAGGTTCAATAAATGTTAAACTTGATGAGGAAGACAAATGTATGTTCTCACTTTTTTCTTTACCCAAAAATTAGAACATAATGCTTGTTATAAATGGTAGTGTTGCAAAGGTGACTATGGAATCCTTTATTGTTACAATGCTCAATCGAGATATGAGGAGAAAGTTCAATGATAAAGGTTCTAAGGATGCCTTGCATGTTCCGCAAATGCCCAAGGACAAAAGTGGATCTAAAGGGGAATGGTATAAATATCAATCCAAGTCAAGAGGAAAATATAGAATCCCTAGGAAGATAAGAGTAAAGTTTTGGAAATATGGAAAAAGAGGACAACTGAAGAAGGAATGCAAAAAATCAATTAATCACTGCCAAAATCTCATGATCATTATTCTAGTAGAAAATCTTAGTTTTCATTCTTTTTCATAATGCATTAGTTAATCACACACTTCACATTTGACATCATGCTAAAAAGATCAAATAAGTTTTGTATTTCTTCTCAACTATTTCATTTCTCTATCTTAATTACTCAATATCTCAATATGTTATTCTACTCTCAACTCCTTGTACTTTAAAGTTTAATTAAATCTAGGATTGGACTTAAATCTTCTATTATAGGGTATGATTTATTTCCCTACATTTTTTTGAACTCGCAATTTCCATGCCTATGTTTAGGATAAAAAATGATTGATTTTTTATTTTGAGATTTTTGTGGTTTGCATTTGTTGGAAACAACCCAATGCCTTTAATTTTGCATTCCTAAGAAACACCTAGGATCCTTATGTCCCCTTCAACAAAGTACTAGGTCAAACCCTCAACTTGCAAACATGACTACCTCTTTCTTCTACTTCCTATGATGATCACATGTTGCATTCTAATGATGAAGAAGAATATTATGATCATGATGTCTTTATTAAAAGTGTTGAAAATGAATAGAAACATGAGATCATTGATAAATTAAAATATTTGTGCAATCAATTAACTAATATAGATGATAATATGTCCACTTCATATTTCATTGATGGTCTTACTCAAGTACTTATCACAAGATAACATGGCATAGATACAATTAAGGATATATATGAAAAATAATTAAAGATAAACAAATTTAATTAACATTATTGCCAACAATTCATACCAAAGATTGAACAATTTAAGGATATTGCAATAGGTAATTTGTCAACAATTGAACAATCCATTTAATTAACATTATCGCCAACAATTTAATCATCCTTTTTTTTAACATGGATTTAAAATAATTCTAAAAATTTAGAAGTCTTGGTCATTAACTTTACTGTCTGCTACAATGTCATCCAGTGTATCATTGTCAATGTTCATATGTTCTTTCAAGTATTTAATATTATCATCATCCTCATCTTGACCTCAATCATCTTCATCATCATTGAAATATGACTGTAGACCATCTATATTGTTACCAGATGTATTTGGATCATCATTTTGTATACCATCCATATTGTTGTCTTCTTGATCTTGAACATAACCATCTTCAACATCATCATGGATGTCAATTTCTTCAATGTTCTCTAATCCCTCTCTCTCATTTTGTTAGCCATTATTGTTTTTGTCAGTATCCACTAATGCATCGTCAAATACATGCCTTAATCTTGGATCATAATGTATGACAAATATCCATTTCGGGTCCAAAATATCTTCATAGAAAAATACTTGCACATGAACGACATACATATATTAGACATATGGTATAATAATTTTATTGATTAATAAACACATGTATATATTCACAATAAAATATGAAATAATAGATTAATGATCACTACCGCTTCTTGTTTGAGTTAAAGAAATACCTGCTCATAATGAATTGGTAGAACATAAGGCTCCTTATCCTCTAGTAGGAAACATAAGGAATCTATAGAAAATAATCCACTATGGGTATCATGTCTTCGTGTCCTCTCAAATGCTTTATACCATCTAGACTTAAAAATACAACATTTAAAAGAGCGGTAATCCAACTCATTAATTTATTATATTTTCCCAACATATTGTAGATTCCCTTCAATTATATTCTTATCTTTTGAGTTGATTGACTGGATTGCTTGAAGTCAACTGTGATGCCACAATCGAAGGATCATCTCTTTACATCTACACTTTCTACACGATAATGTCCACCATATGCCCACATTGCTGGATATTTCCTCACCTGTGAAAGACCATGTATTTGAATGAAAATAAATATAATGACGAATATTAAAATAGTTAATAGTGTCAAAGCTATAAGGAAACAACATTTTGTAAAATTCTAACTGTACCTTTCTTTCACATCCTCTAGACATGTTGATTTCAAATCTATACCTGCATCTTCTATTTGATTTTGAATTTGTTCGATAACCCATTCTAGTGTGCAATGTTTGCCCCATTCCCCAAGTAGATTAGTGGGAAGTGGAGTATTCCTTGGGTTTGCTCTCTTAAATTATCTCCTTGCTTCTAACACTTCTCTCTTTTTATCATACAGATCAATCTATTTGTTCATAAAGTCCATGTGGTACAGAATGAACTTGTCAAATATAGTACTTTCGTCTACACCTATTACATGTCAACATATTTATTTCAAACTCCAAATGTCATGCTATTAATTTGACAAATAAATTACAGAGTAAATTAATGATTGCAAGAAAAAAAACCACACTGATCATGAATTTACTTACTAATTTCTACTTGAACACCATTAGATTGTGGTTTTTCTCCATAAATAATATCTGATGCTCGTTCTTCATCCCAGAAGCATGGCCCATCTTCAAAATCCTTACCAAGGAATTCACATAGGAAGAAAAATGCTTCATTCAATACATACCCTTCATCCATGCAACCCTCTGGATGTTCCTTTTGTCAGACATATCTTTTTAGAGTTTTCATATACCTCTCAAAGAAAAACATCCACCTCGTTGATACAACACCCGCCAATTCAATGTCATCGACTAGGTGTATAAGTAAATGGACTTGTAGGGAGCTCCTTCTCAAATACATATACAATTTCTGCAATTTCCTTCTTCCATTTTGGCACTTCACATTCGTGGATCTCCTCCGAGGTCACCCACCTAATATAAGAATAGTAAATTAGTATGAACCTTTAGTTAAAAATTAATATGAAATATAATATATCTATGTCTCTCACACATTAACCACATACCTTATAAATGCTGACAATCGACTTATGGCATTCCTTAAGTCAATTGTAAGACATGAATCCCCCCTAATTGCCAATGGCATGATATGCTATGAAACACATTTATGAAAAGGTCATTAGTAATTTTTTCTCACACAACATCATGATATTAAAATATATTTAGTACTTAATCAATGTTACCAGTAAATGTTAAATGATGATATATAATACCTTCATAAAATTATAAAAATCATGTGTTTTAAATCTTGTGATATGTCCATCAACTGTAAAAGCTTTAGCCAATGATGACCCATAACTAGTAGGTGTCCTTATTGAATAGATGACATTTTTTAGTTGGTCTAGCTCTTTTTTTTTTCAAAATCCATGGAGCTTCTGCATATGTTTCATTTTCCCTGTTTGGCCACAAATGTTTTCAATCAATTTTGGTACGCGAATGAGCAATATCTCTCCTCGAAGACAAGGTGTCCTTCTCTTTGCCTGAAATATGTTGAAATATAGAATCTGGGACATTTTTGAAGATGTACATAGGATCTAATATGTGAGATATTAATAGATCCTTCCAGTAAGGGAGCTCACAAAATATGGATTTCCTTTCATTCCTTCTGGCATATTAACTACAACTTGTTCTGGTTCTTCAATTGAATCACCCTGATCAAAAAAATCCTCCCAACCTTTCAATTTAGCATCTTCATACTTCTTAATCCAATCACTTGGACCCATAATCATGGGAGGGCCTCTATTTTCAACTTTTCTACCAAATTGATTCTTCAGGCGATTTCTAAACTTATGATCTAGTGGTAGAAAAACCCTGTTGTTTGCGTAAATAAATTTATGTAGATCTTTAGAATACCACCCTTGAAATTGTTCTGCACATCTTGGACATGCAAATATCCCCTTTGTTTGAAGCCCTGCAATTCAATAAGTAATGTTAATAACATCAAAAAAATAGTATAAAACTAAGAATGAAAGTTGGGATGAAAATAAATTACGAGTGTAAATACGTAAATATTTTATCTTACTAGAACAAACACCAAGTATTGGGAAATCATGAATAGTCCAACATAGCACACCGTACAACATGGACCTATTTGATGGGGGACATGATATGTCATACATTCTTATGCCTTTCCATAGCAGTTACATCTCATCAATAAAAGGCATAAGATAAACATCCATGTTTTTAACTTGATGTTTTCCTAGAACAATGAGAGTCAGCATAAGGTGCTCTTTTCTAACACTCATCCATGGGGGAATATTGTATACTATCAATCCGACTGGCCAAACACTATAATTTGAGCTCAGGAAAGAGAATGGGCACACTCCATCAATTGCAAGACCAAACCTGATACTACAGGGTTCATCTTTGAATTTTCTTTGCCATTTTTCCTCTATGTGTTTCATTGCTTTAGAGTCAACCAAAATTCACATGAATCCATCTGTACTTCTATTCTTTGCATGCTAGTCCATCAATTGTGCAAGTGACTTGCAATGAAACATTCGTTGAAGTCTAGGTATAATTGGCATGTGATGTAAAATCTTCTTTAGAACTGTAGGACCTTGTACATCTGTATGATATCTCTTCTCTTTGCATACAGGGCATTTTACCTTGTTTTGATATTCATCTCTGTATAAAATGCAATCATTTTTACATGAATGAATTTGCATATATTCAATCCCCAACTCAACCAACAACAAACGCGCCTCTCTGCAAGTTGATAGCAACACATTATCTTCAGGGAATATTTGAGTTTTTAGTGCCCTGCAAGATTGCCAGAGATTAAATCAATTGAATTCTTTGACTTATGATGAACATGTTTGATATGTCAATCTATACTAGGACTATTTATATACAATATATGGTTTTAAAATCCCCTTAAAGAAATATAAATGAAGTTGATGAATGTTTAGGAATTATGTACACCAATTGACAATTGCAAAGTAAGAAATAGATTTCAACTCACTTCAGTAGGGTAGTGAATCCTTTGTCTGACCAACCAAATAGTGACTTGATTTCTAATAATATTAATGTGCATGCCAGTTTTGAGGATCTACTTGCACCCAATTTGAACACATGTGTCTTCACTGCTTGCTTTATGGAGTCTTTCAGGTTGTTATCATCAACATTACATTGGTGGTAATTACCCCTGCTATCATCATTACTTTCAACCATATGATCATTATTATCATCATTGTTTTCATCCCTAAAGAAATCTATAAGCATTTCATTCAATACTTCTTCATACACTGCATTTTCACTATCATGATCATCATCATTAAGGCTAGGTGGCATGTCATCAGTGTATGTGGATCTCATCAGCTCTTCAAATCTCTTAGCTGATAGTATTCTCTTCAATAATGCTCTTTGTGCCCTAGTATTGTTTAAAGGATGGTTTGGATCATCCAGTCCAAATCTTAATAACCCAGCTGGATCTTGGGTATTAGTATGTGTTTCATCAACATCTTCTACCTATCAACAAACGCAAGCATTATTTAATGTTTGGCAACAATTGGATAAATCATAAATGTATCAATTTCAAAGAAATATAATCTAATATGGCTTAAAAAATAAAAATATTGGTTGTATGAACATATATACATCAATTGAATAATGGAACATTATTTTATAGACTAACTTTTTTATACAATAATTTAAATAAAACACAATTTGGACAACATAGTAGTTCACAATTTGGACAACAATAGAGGTTGAGGTTGCTTTATCTTCTTACCTCTATTGTATCTGTAGATTCTATTGTCATATCTATTTCCACCCACTTTCCTCTCTGCAATTTAGTAGTTCTATGCCATCCACGTCCTCTCTCCATGGCCTCCTTTGGATCCTGTAATACACAACAATGACAATAGTCACATAACAGCTATGCACCAAGAGAATATTCTTGAATTTATCTTGTTAATACACTCGCTTTTCATTAAGACACACTATGAAAAACAAAATAGGACATTGCAACATTTTGCTCTTCAAAAAAAGTTTACACGTGGAATCTTGACAACCAGAGCTCAAATCTTATGATTACAAGATGACTATAAATTCACATAAAAAAGACATTTATTTCATATTTGACTCTCCTTTCTCTTTTATGGGTCATTTTAAGGCAATCTATATCTCTCCAATTGGCCATAAACCCTCAAAACTATCATAGAACCCTCAAAACAATCTCAAAGAGTCTTTGGCACCAAAATTTTAAATTCTTGATGGAAAGAAGGATAATTTGGATGTTAATTTTGAAATCACATCATTAGATCTTTGTTAGGTTAATCCTAGCCATTGGATATTCTTTAATTATAGGGACATTATGTTATATTTCACCATTACCTTTCACTCCAAAATTAATGGTTTCCTTTGAAAAGAAAACCCTCCATTAGCTATCAAAACCCCAAATATCTGTTGAAGTGAACTTAAACATTATGTGCAATTGTCATTGCTCATATTAAGCACCTACCTCCCTTCTTAGTGGTCCCACATGTGTGATGTATGGAATGAGTCATATGGTACATGTGCTACATGTTTAAAGTTTGAAATTGTTCATATTGTTGGAAAAAGGCCCAAAAAGGCCTTTGATTTTTGAGTTTTATACTCTATAACATGCATCTCCTTGAGCTTTTCATCTAATCTATGACATGTTGTCTTTGCATTTCAATGAGATTAATTCTTGAAAAATGACAATCCAAAGGTTAAAGTGACAAGTTGATACCTTACCTAAGTTGTCATGTTCTTGAAACCTTTTCACTATAAAGAGGAGATATCTAGAGAGTAATGTCACAAGGACATAACCAAGGCATGCACTATCATGAGCCATAGGGACAACTTACTACACCATCCAAAACTCCATTTGAACTAGCTACTATAAATAATTCACATTATTGGGGACTGTCATGAAGAAAACACCATGCATAGGACTATAATAGTAAAAGTGGAGAGGATTGTCTAGTCATTGTATGACTTCCATAATAGCTAGTCAGTTAGTTACCATGCTTCAACCTAAAATAGGTTAATGAGGACATAGAAATGAAAATCAAAATAACATAAGCACACTCCATAAGCTGCCAATATAGTCCCAATATCATGTCATCATGATAGTAATAGAAGAGTTGTTTAGTTTTTCCAAAGCCATATCAATTGCATAAGGATTGTTACCAACCATCTATGTAAGGTCGTGAAAGAGTGAGTCATTATTGACTAATCATAAGAGAAGCATGAAGTCAAAATGCTATCATAGAAACAAGATATAGTTACTTATTATAAGGACAATCCAAATTTGGTGAGGTTACGTTTTTATCAACTTTCAAGCAAAATACATCATTTTGCACTGATTGGCGCTAAATTAGGCACACTTTATGCCGTCTTTGGTGCCCCAAACAGATTTCATTTTTTGCCTAAAATTCGGTGGTAAAGTCAACGTTAATTGCTCCGACTATAGTGTTGACTATTGGATCAATTTTTTTTTTAAAATTCCCACCTGCACATACCCCAAAACAAAAAAAAATAAAACAAAACTTTAATATTGATATTTGGTGTTCATTTTTTGTTTGGAGATCAAGCATTTTGGTTGGAGTCCCACCTGAATTAATAAATGAGAAATTCAATAATTACAGGAGAAAAACGCTGCGCGAAGAGAGGAGAAAAACGCCACGCGAAAATATGAGAAACTCGATTTAGTTTTCAACACCATACATAAGGTTACAATCACAATTAATTTTTTTGTTCCCAAATATATTTTTGTTTTGATTAAATGGAGAGGATTGTGAAGAAAGGGTTGTAAATATTGTTTTGTTTACAGGTGAATCGTTCAAGTCTCATGTGGTTGCAAAGGAGGAGGGTAAAATTGTAGACATTGCATTATTTCCTCTGCATCTGTGAGTAGTGAACGCATTTTTCAAACCCCAATGCCCAGGTTCACTTATCATTACCATCAATACCTTTCTTTGAACATAACTTTCTCGCTTCCTTCCTAAAAAAGTAGTTGAGTGCTTTAAGACAAGTCGATTGTGAGCAAACTAAAATTAGGGATTTTGAGACGATGGTGAGAAAACTAAAATAGAGGTTGGTCGAGACAATACGAGGAGATACAAATTTTGAGATGATGGTGAGCAAACTAAAATTAGGCCGGGAACTATAGATTCCCTCCCAAGGCACCAATTGATTCATAGGAAAACAACTTCATGATTTGCTCTACAAAGTAAAGGTCAAAAACCTTAAGGAATACAGAAAAACTAGATGAAAACTTTCATACCTGGCAGTGTGTACTTTGTTTGCCTCCACAGACTAAATGAAAATAATTTACCCTAGGCCGCCTCAAAATGTCAAGCAATAGAGGAAAGAGAGAAAAGGGAATAGACTCTGGCCACAATGAGGTAATTCATTGTCAATTTATAGATTTGTAAATGTTTCCATTGTTTCTTTGATTTTTAGTTTTTAGTTTTTTATTTGTAAATTTAAAAGAAGAAATTTATTTTATAGGAACATGATACTAACAAAGATAAAGAGGCATTGGCTTCCATATTGGGGGTAGAGGCAGTGAACAAATTGGATGGTGTGGACTTGACAATGCTTTCCAGATACATAGAAAAATGATCTGGTAAAGCCCCTGAAACATTACAACCAAATTAACAATGTCAAAGGGAATCAATTAATTCCCCAACCAGTCATGGATCAAGCAAAAGATCTAGGAGGAAATCAATAACAATAACCTCTAAGAATGTGGAATAGGGAACAGAGGCTTCCAATGTCTCACCCACTCCTGGGACACAGACTTCTTCGACCACCACACCATGTTTTGCATCTTGCATTGGTACCTATGATACCAAGATATAATACAATGTGGTTTTAGGGGATGTACGAATGATGGATGCTCGAAAAACATTTGTGAATAGGTTGAAGGAATCATGCCTTCAATAGTTCAAAGACCATCTACATTTGACATTCTCAAAGATACCCTTGTAAAAAGTAGTTATCCAAGACATGGAGTCTGAATTTGGCACAGGTTGGTCTGTAAAGAAGATAAAGCTATGAATGTCTCAAAATTGCAAGAGATTTCGGTGCAAGAAAACAAAGAAGATAAAAAAATTCCCTCCTGAGCAAAGGCTAAAAAAAAAGCCAATTGATGTAAGTTTGAAAGTATGGAAAGAGCTTGTAAAAGCATATAAGAAGTCTAATGCATGGAGGAAGTCCAGTGAGGAGAGTACGTAGGTATTTGAATTTGCTTATAAGATTATATCAAATTTATTAAATGATTTTTAAATTTTATTAGTGCATAGTTAAATTGAATTAGTATATGTTTCAGGACAAGGCCTCCAAGGCTAGGCTTGACAAACTTCATGCCATGCATCACAGTGGCTAGAAAGGTTTACAGGCCTTTATCTATACATTTGTAAGTATATTTAATAAGTTAAATGATATATATTTTTTAATTTCCTAGGAAAAAGTAAATGATTGCATATTAATTAGTTTAACTAGTCCATGTGCCATGTTTTGACAGGAGGAGAAATATGGCCGGCATCCAAGCCAATTTGAAAAGGAAATGTTACAAAGAAAAAAGTGGACCGATTTTGTAATCTGGATGGAGAATGAGGTATCAATAGTTGACTTTCAATAACTTAGTTGGATATTGTTGTGTTAATATGTCAATTTGAATTTCTTGTGTTGAGTTGTTTATTGATGCGTAGGATGAGTTCTAAAGTGCTTCTCTATTGGCCCTAGCACCCTTAGATGTAAGATTTCTCTTAGATGACAAATGATTACTCTTATATCTTTGGGGACCCTTCTTGGTTCCATTAGGATCATAATGAGTATACTAGTCTTGTGCTTGCTTACAAAAAGTGGTCGCAATTGACCTAATCTTGCGGTCATTATCCACAACATTTCGTGTTTGCCATGCTATCTCATATGCTTAAGTTTAATGGGCTAATAATGAATAGAAAACCCTTGTTTGCCTATCTCTAACTAATGGACTTGTTGGAACCTAAAATTTCCTACCATTTTTTGCAAAAAAATTAGGTTCCCATGATGAAAAATCTAATTGCAACACTCAGAAATGCACCTGTACAATATACTTCAGTGGCCTACTTTTAAGGGTTATAATTTGAAGCCTATTCATTTTTATGTCAAACCACTCGGTAGGCATACTTATCTGTCATATGTGAGTGTACATGCTTGATTTTAGATTCCCATGATCAGATTGGACAAGCTTTTGCAGTGCCAAGTTAAAGGGTTTTGGTGGTATCTAGTGGTACCACCTAGGGTTAGGGTTTTAAGTCAAGTTTGCAAGCCTATATTTTTATTCCTTTAAACCCCTTAAGGCCTTAAGTTTTCTTATCCTTTGGCCTCTTGCACTTTATCTTTTAAAACTGTATTGACTTCCTGTATTAAAGGGCAATTGTCTTGAGGTCTTCTTAGAGGGGTGCTATGTGAATAGGGTATGAAGACTAGGACTTTGTATGTAACCTTGAGCCCTCATTTCTGATTTGTTGGAAGCCTTCTTCACTAATACATAAGTACTGTCAAGACTCCTATGATAGTGCATTAGAGAGGCACTGAAATCACAAAGGAGATAAATGTTATTAGGCCATCACCCAATGGAGAAGAGATTGTCATAAAGAACATGACAGTGTTACCTTGTCATAGTCACAAAGGGGATAGTCTTTGTGGTGGTAATTAAAGTCACTAAGTTTACATCCACCTTCCTAGGGTCTGCAGAAATGCCTAAAGTTGAATATGCCTATTTTGAAGATCTCGCCATGAGTATTTTCCATGTTTTTACAAATGGAGACCTCCCCAATCCTCATCTCAAGTTTCAAATGCACAATGAAACTATGGAGGACAATCATAATTGTTATAATAGTACATTAGCATTTTTTGTCTCAAGGTGGCCCTTGAGACTGCCATGGGGATGGATATAGAGTTGGGATTATGGTTTTTGTTTAAAAGCCTTGTGTCTATTGGAATTGAAAAATTTCACATTATTCATCTGCTAAGAATTCACCAAGTCTCCACATAATGTGACTAATGTCCCTCATTTTCAAAACCAACCACCAAAAATTTGTGTGACAAGATCCATTTCAAAATCTGCACATAAACAATCTAATGAATATACCTAGTTCTCTAACCACAGCCTAATTCTGATACTAAGTTATCTATATCGGCAAGACCTTAAGTAACTCACCCCAAATAGCAAAATACATTCTTGAAGTATAATGTGATAATCGGTGAGAGATGATTGATGTCTGAACGATCAAAATTTCATATGTCAAAAGATCAAGGAGATATTCTGTATGTATCACCGATGCATACTCATTAGTGTGAGTAGAACAATCAGAGTGAAATCCTAAAGTTACACTGAGCCTTTAAGTCACACCGACCAATGGCTCATCGCCAGGAAGCAAACAATCTCTCCCCGACGCATAATATTAAGACTATCGATGTGACATATACAATCAAAATAAAATCCTTAAGCTTCCCCAACCACAAAAGTCACCCCGACATAAGAGACAAACGGATTTTGATAAGACTCTCACCGATATGTTCTAATAAAAATGAGCGATGGAGATAAGATCATCGGGAAGACCTAACCTGTCGAGAGACTATCATATTCTCTTAACGATGGAGATTGTCATGCCGATAAAGATGAGGTAACCCCTATCTGTCGGAGAAACACTCACCGATGCCAAGGAGAACATTCGCCACACCTAATCAAAATGACATCAGGATGAAAATTATAATATCTCCCCGAAATGACAATAAAGGGTTCATAACTCTATGAAAAGAGTATTTCGTGGAGACGTCAATGCACCCTTGGCAACCAACTAGAAAATATGAAAGAACCAAAACAATATGAAGATTGGCAAAAAAATAAAATGGTCTCACTGATATGATAAAAAGAGCATCACCCTAACATTTTGAAATTCGTGAATTCCCTGCATGTAATTCTGGTGGCAGCCATTAATGGCTGATTGAACATAATGCTATAAAAGCCATTCTGATCCCCACTAAAATCAACACAATGGTTGCAGACGGAGAAGAAGGAATTCACCAGAAATCAGGAGATTTGTGCGGAGCATATATAGGTAAGTCCTTGAACTTTCTTTGATATAGTCAAGTTCTGGTATAAAATGGAAGGCTCCTCTAAAACATAGAAAAGGCAACACACTGAAAAGAGCCAAACCAAGGGTAAAAATAGAAAATTGAAACAGAGAAGGGAGAGAAAACACCAGAAAGGAAACTAAACCAAGATCTTGTGGACCAATTGCCCGGTTTTGGACCCAAGGCCAGAAGAACTGTACAATTGAGGGCAAATGTGGAAAAGCTCGAAGATAAATACAAATATGTTGGAAATATATGGACTCCTATCCGAGGGTATGAATTATTCATGTTCCACTATCACATGAGACATAGGATGGAACCTGTCTGCAACCCTTGGCAACTCAATTTAGGGAAATTAATAGTCACAGATGTTTTTGTTAATATAGACCTTTTGGAACTGCTAGCATACCATTATGATCCCGACCAAAAGGCCATATGCAATCTACAAGGAAAGTCCTTGTTTCATATATCTAAAAATGTAATTTGTGAAGTTTTTGATTTAAATGACACATATAACACCCCTATCATACATGAAGCCTTAGAAAAGGAATATTTTAGATTGGATACCACATATAAGGGCTAGAGACTGCCATTACATAGGCCACAAAATGAGGGGAATCTAGTGCCATTTGAAGAAGGGGATGAACCACTGTTTCATGTCGAGTTGTTCGAACCTTACCTGAGATAGACATATTACTCAGTGAGGCAGGTGTTGGGAACTAAAGTTCTAGAATTTATGTCCATAGTGCCCATGGTTATCTCTGCAGATACCCAATTCCATCACGCCAGGACATTTGACTATGCTACTTTTATTTTTAAGGAAATAGACTTAGGTCTGAAGGCCTTAAATAATAGTTCCTCCACAGTCAGCTTTAGACACTATTCTATTCTCATGCATATGGTTTTGTATTTTGGACAAGAATTGAATCTATGGCCAGAGCAGTTGAAAATTTCACAAATTGATAAAGATGGTCAATCACTGCCCCCACAATTATGGACCTCAATATGGGACAGCAGGTTTGTGAATTCCAGTTATGTTCACTTTGAAGAATTCTTTGTAAAAACCCTATACAGATGTTATGGCTACCCATGCAGTTACACTTTGTCAGAAGAAATTAAAAGGTTTTTGAGACCCAAGGATTTTGATGGGCCACCTACTATAAACCACAATTGGGGGGATTAGTATTGTTTTCGTGATTCCACAATGATTAGAGTATATGGGTTTGAGGATACCCCTTTTCTGTTGCCAAAAACTATACTAGATAGGGAGGCATGCTTGGGAATAGTCAGACAGCTTGACTACTCAAATGTGATGAATCTCAGTGCATATGATAAACAGTCTTTTATGCCAAGCACCTTATGTTTTGGTGACTTTACTGTGTTAGCTAGAGAAGGTTATGATCTCATTCTTGATAAATTGTCTCATTTTAATCTTAGGAAAGCAATACAGAGAAAGTTTTTTGACTCAGAGGGCTTTATTGATTATGCTAAGAAGAAGCAAAAATGGAGTGGATATACTCATGTACCTTTCCCTCATGATGATGTAATCATAAATTTGGAAGAAGTAGATGTTGAAATAGCCATTGATGAATATAATCAAAAAATAAGGGAAAGAAGAAGGGAAGCACAAGAAATTGAAGTGTTTTCCTCCTATAGTGAAGGGTCTATGGCCTCTAAACCCCATGACTTTTCTGAGACAATTTCAAAATGTAGAATTGAACCATACCAGCCCCCAGAAAGAGGATTGGAAATTGAAGAAACAGGGGATAATGATGCTAGACAGGTTCCATATAAATCTTTTATTTCAGATGACCAATTTATTCATACCCCTAAGTTCAGATCCTTTTTGTACAAACACAAGGGGAAGGCTATTAGAGAATTACTCTCAGATGTTACACCAGACAACCAGATGCGGTTAATGAATGCTTTAAAAGTAGAAGTTGAGAAGGAGATGGAAGATATGACTCCTGAGAAAGGAAGGGAGTTGCTCAGAGAATCTAGTGTAATGATCTTCCTAGGTCTTGATTTGAATTCAGCACTTGTTTTTGACAGTTTTCTGCACAATAATGATACAAAACACAAGCTTAGTTCTGAAGGGGTTGTTGAAATATATACTGGAATAAAATACAATCCAGATGAGAACTCCCTCATGATATGGGCTCTATACCCACCAAACAAAAAGCTTGCTGTCATTGACATTGAAAAAGCTTTTGGCCATGTTATGACATTGAGAGCTGGAGAAATTGATCCAGTCGTTACAGCAGAACTTGGAGTAAATGTGGTAAAACTAAATAAAGCTCAGATTCAGCTGTTGATAAAGGAGAGGGATACCTACAAAATGAGCTAGGAAAGGTTGAAAAAAGAAAATGATTTCTTAAAGGATTTAGTCCCTCTTAAAATGATTACACATGCAAAAAGTTCACAACAAGTCCAATCACCCTCAAAAGATCAAATGACACAGGTCAGAATAGATACACTCACTACAATCCTACAAAATAGGCATGCTCATCTGATGCAATGGATGCATAAATCATGGGATATTTTCTCTGAAAACCAAAAGGTCATTCAAGAACATGAAAGACTAAATAACAGAATACATGGTAAGTTAATGAAATACAGGGTAAACACACTTCTGACAGTGCAAGCACATCTGATGCAGATAATCTTATTAAGCAACATAAGAAGTACCATGACAGGCTCCAAGATGAAGTCAAAGAATGCATGGAGACTTCTCAGATAGGTGTACCTATGTTACTCAAGAATGACAAAGATTTGAAGAGCAAGGATGAATGGGTCAAGGAGTGCTAGGGAATATTAGATGAGGCCTTAGAAATTGTAAAACATGAAGATTCAGCATCCAAGGAAGCTTGCTCACATCTAGAGAAGATGGTTTCAATAGAGGTGGATGTTAGGGATACCATTGAGTATGTAGAGACACACCTAAGCCAAAAATATTTGGATCATCTTGCTCAAATCTACTTATGGCTCAACAGGGCTTAGTATTAAATGTATTTGCTTATTTTCATAATTTTGTTAGTTCTCAAAAGACACTATGAAGAGATGTGGTCTCTTCACTAATATTGATATAAAAGTTAAAACATATGATGGTCATAAGATCATCAATTGATAGGTATCTCTGTTTAATTTGAAGAAGATTGTATATATTACATATAGAAAGAAGATATATTGTCAGTTCTATTTTAATTAAAGAATTTCAGTTACACATGTTTATTTTCTAAAAAACATATTGGAGCAGAATATTTCTACACGGTGGTTTATTTCTGGTGTTCAACAGTTGTGTTAATTTTCATGATTATATGTTATTGTGCTATCTCCAAAGTGGTTCTATTGAATTATTTAGATTTACATTTGTCAGGGCATATTTGCTGTCTCTGTGTGAAGTTCTTTGATTGGTTTCCATTTGATGTGAATTAAAAATCCTTTCTAATAATTGACTTTAATTGGTTCTTGTCAAAGATTAAATCCTTTTTAAGAAGTTATTGTGATTGGTTTCCATCATCTCAAGAATTAAATTCCTTTCATAATTTCACAGTAATTCAAGGGAATATCATTGGGATTATATAAGAAGAGCACTGTCACATACAAACCTGCACATTTACACAAGGTGTAAATATCCAAAGTGCCCAACTGTTAGAGTTAAGCTAGGAGTTAAGCTCACCAATCACATACATTTGTTTCCATTCACTGACTCAAATAGCCCAATAGATTTAGGCACTAGTCTTACTCATTTTCATTAGTTGAACATATCCATTAGTTTTTCCTTGATATTGCTTATACAATTTATACCAAATTAGAACCATACCATTTTCAATCACTGTTCAGACATAAGAAGTAAAAAGTAGGTAGCATGTAATCATCTATTCTGCACCATTTGCCATTGTGGGTAGATCCATCACTTAGCCAAGATCACACATCCATTTAATCTACTTCATTAGTAAGGTGCACCCACCTAGGTCTAGTAGAAGCTGAAGTGCAGGGAGTCATCAACCCTATAGGTTAACTCCATTTCGTTAGTTCAAAAATGTTGCAAATCTAAGCATAGAGCCTGGCATCCTCTTAGGATTTGTAACCTATATTTTTGAGACCTAACAGTGCCATTGACCTAATATTTATTTGTGGCAAGTATCCCAATAGTCTAAAGATTACAAATTGTTGTCAAGAAAGGAATGTCATAGTTAAGTGCGGTATAGTGATACAATTTCATCTTGGTTGAGTATTGTATAAATCTCAAGCTATTTAGAATGCATGGGGTATTAGGGTGTGGTATCACTATATAGCTAACCATCAAGTGATTTCTTCAACCCAATCTTGGCCTATATAGTACCCAATGTGAAGAGCAAGACAATGTTGTCCAAGAATCTTGTTACGGTCACAAATGAGGGCAGTCTTAGCTATCATAACCATAGTTGGAATCCCTTGTTGTTACCATAACATACATGACCTAAAACCATGACTCTACGAGTATGAGTTGTTTGAAAACCAAATTCCACAACCTTTGCCACCATCCTCCTTGCTTGTGTCAAAATGGGAGTTTTGGAATAGGGTATGGACATCCATCAATACATAAAGTATAGAGGAATTTTGTCAGATGTTGTAGTTGCAATTGCCCTGTTAGACATGTATGCAAAATGTGGAAGCATTGACAAGGCATGTGAACTGTTTGACAAAATGCCTCAAAGAAATGTGGTCTCATGGACTACAATGACTGTAGGATATGCACAAAATAGATTTGTTGAAAAGGCTTTAGAAATTTTAAAGCAAATGTAATTGGCTGGTGTAAAGCTAAATCAACCTTTGCCAACATCCTCCTTGCTTGTGTCAAAATGGGAGCTTTGGAATAGGGTATGGACATCCATCAATACATAAAGGATAGAGGAAATTTGTCAGATGTTGTAGTTGCAACTGCACTATTAGACATGTATGCAAAATGTGGAAGCATAGACAAGGCACGTGATCTGTTTGACAGAATGCCTCAAAGAAATGTGGTCTCATGGACTACAATGACTATAGGATATGCACAAAATGGATTTGTTGAAAAGGCTTCAAAATTTTAAAGCAAATGCAATTGGCTGGTGTAAAGCCAAATTCCACAACATTTACCAACATCCTCCCTACCTATGTCAAAACGGGAGCTTTGGAATAGGGTATGGACATCCATCAATACATAAAGGATAGAGGAATTTTGTCAGATGTTGTAGTTTCAACTGCCCTATTAGACATGTATGCAAAATGTGGAAGCATAAACAAGGCACATGAACTATTTGACAGAATGCCTCAAAGAAATGTTGTCTCATGGACTACAATAACTGTAGGATATGCACAAAATGGATTTTTTGAAAAGGCTTCAAAAATTTTAAAGCAAATGCAATTAGTTGGTGTAAAGCCAAATTCCACAACCTTTGCCACCATCCTCCCTGCCTGTGTCAAAATGGGAGCTTTCGACCAAGTAATTTGTAGTACTTAAGGTTATGTAATAGAATTTACAATTGATAGTTAAATTTATAACAAATTTTTTTATGATCTTTACTAACGTTTATTAGAATTGTTGCATGTTTTACATCATTGGAATGACATATTAGCTGTAACTTTTTTTAAATTTTATTATGGTATGTGCACTTTGATATGATGTAATATGATTATGGTTTCGTTTCATATGTTGTAATATTAGATATATAACAAAAAAATAAATTATTGCATAAAATAAATAATAACTTTTCATTTTAAATGTTTTTTTTGCAGAACACGAGTCTTCTAGAAGATCAAGATGATCCTCCTGATAGAGATCCAGATTATGTTGGTTCTGGTGCAGATCACATGGCAGAGGATGATGATGATGCAGATACAAAAGACACTAAGGCTGATGACGGTGATGATGATGATGATGGTGATGATGATGATGATCATGATGGTGATGATGATGATGATGATGATGATGATGATGATGATGATGATGATCACGATGGTGATGATGATGATGAGTCAGTTGCTCGTAGTAGCCAGTGGCATTTATGATCATATAGATTGCATCATGGATCATTGTTGATATATTGTTATGATGCCTCTTTTCATAGTCGCTAGCTATCATATGTATCATTTTCATAGCCTGTAGTACCATATTAATGAGTTGTATCATAAATTTATGTATCATTTTGACTTATATCATTTGGACATGTATCATCTTGACTTGTATCATTTTGAGTTATGTAATTTATCATTTTGACTTATATCATTTGTACATGTATCATTTAGACATGTTATTGATCTACTGGCATATTTGACTTTCACTTGTTTTAGTTATATATGATAATGATCTTATTTGTATTGACTTGTCAATTTATATATATTGAAAGTGGTCGATTTTTTTGGATGGATATTTATTACGTATGATGATTTTAATTTACTGCTCAAGATGGATGTTGTCAAATTCAATTAAATTATAGATATTTGACTCATTTGTTTTAATTATAGATGATGATCATGTTATAATAATTATTTTGTTATTTAATCATATGAGTTAAATAATTAAATTACTTACTTTATAATCACATGAGTTATTTAAGAGGCATGATATATTTAACTAATTAAATTAAAATGAAACATATTAAATTAATAAATGTAAGCAAAACAATAAGCATTTTTAGAAGCAACAAAAGACACAAAAATGGAAGCAACAATTGATGTTATATCGGAAGCAAAATTAGAAGCAAAACTGGAAGCAAAATTGGAAGCAACAGTGGAAGCAAAACTGGAAGCAAAATTGGAAGCAAAACTGGATGCAAAATTGGAAGCCAAACTGGAAGTAAAATCGAAAGCAAAACCAGAAGCAAAATTGGAAGCAAAATTGGAAGAAAAACCGTAAGAAAAATGGGAAGCAAAAGTGGAAGAAAAACTAGAAGAAAAACTAGAAGAAAACCTGGAAGAAAAATTGGAAGTAAAACTGGAAGCAAAACCAGAAGAAAAATTGGAAGAAAAATTAGAAGCAACCCTGGAAGCAAAACTGGAAGTAAAACTAGAAGCAAAACTAGAAGCGAAACTGGAAACAAAACTAGAAGCAAAACATGAAGCAAAACTGGAAGCAAAACCAGAAGCAAAATTGGAAGCAAAATTGGAAGCAAACCTAGAAGTAAAACTGGAAGTGAAACTGGAAGCAAAACCAAAAGAAAAACTAGAAGCAAAAGCGGAAGCCAACCTGGAAGCAAAACTGAAAGCA
The DNA here is from genome assembly GCA_027924645.1 of Cunninghamia lanceolata. Lineage (NCBI taxonomy): Eukaryota > Viridiplantae > Streptophyta > Pinopsida > Cupressales > Cupressaceae > Cunninghamia > Cunninghamia lanceolata. Next base: position 9,339,115 of record BSBN01000241.1, on the reverse strand, counting down.
AAATTGGAAGCAAAATTGGAAGTAAAACTGGAAGCAAAACTGGAAGCAACACAAGAAGTAAATCCAGAAGCAAAATCAGAAGCCAAACTGGAAGCAACAAAATCTGGCGCTAAATCCGGCATTAATCCTGGCACAAAATTCTGGCACTAAACCCGATGCTAAATCTGACATTAAAATTGGCGCTAAACCCGGCGCAATAGTGAGATGCTATTGGGTGCCAAGTTTTACGCTAGAAGAATTGTCCAATTCATGGACTCAAATGCACTAAATTCTGGTGCTATTTTTGGCGCTAGTTGCCTATTTTGTTGTAGTGGGAATATTTTTCTTTTACATCCTCTTAATGCTATTTTTCTTCTAGCATTTGCATTACTCTCGTGGAGACTAACTCTGTGTTGTTATCTTGATCCTGTATCATTTTCTTTCATAGTTTTATATCTATTCTTTTGCACTAGTTTTCTGGGCTATCAATCTTTTCAGATTCTAACATTCCCATTTTACAAAGAGATCATGGTGTGGTTTCAAACATATCTCAATTTATTTGTGATATGCCTTAACCTAAAGAGGATCCATAATGGCCAAAAAAGGCTTAAGGGACCTAGATAATTGAAGAATAATGTGTCGAATTAGTTGAAAAGTAAGTTTAATAGACATCATATGTCCCAAATAGTTTACTATAAAATTGGTTAAAAGCATACTACTTATCTATGTTAGGAGAAGCTATATATCTAATTTCACTTGGTTTGTAATAAATGTGCAATGCTTGACCAAATTTGAGGGTGAAATGACACCTGAGTGGGACAAAAGATATTCCAAATGGTAAATGGTTCCAACTTTGTAAAAGATTGTGCTATTTGTCATCATGTGCATGTATCAAGACATCTCAAAAAATAGGAAAAATACTTTAAGATGCATTTTGCATCATTGTAACATTATTTTAATTTTAAAATTATTACCAAGGAAACTATAGCTTGTAGATAAAGAACAATGATGTCATTTGAATTTATTTATATTGTTGTTTTCGTAATTTAAAAAATGATAAAGTTTAGGGGTTGAGATATATGTATAAAGTTATGGTTCCGATGCCATTAATTATAATTGGTGATATTATTAATTAGAAGATCATATGATCAATCTAATTCAAATGTTTCATGATATGAGATCATGGCCAAACTCTACTCTTTTGATAAAGACAATGTATGCTAACATGATGACAACTATTATTTGGAGCCTTTTAACACTAGTCAGCAAGATCTTATCTAACTTGGTCATAAGGACAAAAATGTCCATTATAAAATCAATACTAATCTGGGTTTTGGTTAAAAAACCAAAAAAACTCAAGATGGAGAAGGTTTAACTTAGTAATGAGCAATTTTTCTCTTAATCAATAAAGTTCCAATCATGTGTCATATGAGAGATTATATAGCTCCTTGAGAGAACATATGATTGGAAAAATGACATATGAGACCTATAATTATGAATCATGACAATACATTTATCATATTATAATTGTAAGGTACTAATTTTTCCATGCTAATCAAGACATTGGAAATGCAATCATTTAAAGGGCATGCTTTGCATGTGGAGACATGATAAGTGTCAAGTGATATTTGAACTCCCAAGTATCAACATTTCAAAAAAAAAATGCAATATCAAAATTATGTTATGCATATGGTAAATATTAATAAAAAAATATGAACAAAGTTATTACTTATGCTTACATAAATATACAATGAAATATAACAATAATTGCAAGTAAACTCCATGTTAATCCTCCAAAATAAAATATAATAGAAGAGAATATGAAATGGATAAAATTGAAGATAGAAATGCCACTCTTCAAGGATTTTGCATAAAAGCTTCCTTATATTGATAATCTACTACAATTTAGTGAGAAAAGAGCATTAAAGAATAAAAAATATAGTATTACAACCCATTAAGCATTGAGGGATAAAACTTAAGTATAGATATGAATAATTTTACAAGATTTCACTTATCCTTGAGATGCAATAAATAGTTAATACTGTAGACACCTAAAATTGTTCACTCATCATCTTGTCACTATTCACATGTAATCAAGACATGTCATTTAACCATTTCTTCTATAATTAATTGGATAAACCCTATTTAGACAAGTAATTATCCAATTCCCCTTCTGATAGTGATTAAATAATATTTTAATATCAAAATCACTATTCATACACTATTCATCCCTATTCATCCATACCCATCCCTAACATAAATGATTAATCAATCATTTATCACCATTCCTCTATAGTCTACCTTAGGTAAATAAATCTAAATATTTATTTACTTAATTCCCTCATCCTCATCTAAAATTTAAATAAATATTTCTATTTATTTAACTCCCTATTTTGTGCACTTTTGATTAAGTTGGTTAAAATCTATTAATCAACTTAATCTCTCACTTGCATATTCTAAATCCCTAAATAACCCATTCAAACCCCTCACACCCTGCAACATGTATATAAGTATGGGATTTTGTACATGACCACATGGTTCTCTTACCAAGGAATGGGCAAGTATTTTGTACATCACTCTAAAAAGGGTCCTTTTGTCACTTTTCAATCTCATCCATCCACTTTATCTAAGATCATCCTCTACCATTGATCTCTCGTCAATTCAAGGATGTTAGAGTAATAGGTTCTTTACTCATATTGATTAATTAATTAAGTCACCTTTACTTTATAACACTTAAGCTAAACTTAAGAATATCTCATTAGGGTTTTCTAGCTTGCAATTATAAAAGCAAGTTCTCTCATGTAATTCATTAATCCATTTTATTAATTGCATCCTTTTTTGTGCAAATTGCTCTCTTTGCTTTTTTCTCTTGTGGAAGGTTTATTAGGTTTTGCAGGTGTTCACTAGGTCTGTGAGGTTGGTTTTACAACTTCTACAAAGGACTCTTGTCCTCCAATCAAATCATGCCACTTGGTGGCCTCTCATCAATTCAATCTTCTCAACCAATATGAGTCATTGATCTCCCAAATCAATCTCAACCCTCTGATCCTCCATTCAAAATCTATAAATCCAACTTTAACCAAGCCATTTGTAAGTCTCCATGTTATACAAGGTTTTGCTGCTAGTTTGAGGAGCAATCAACATATCAACACATCAAGAGCACATCCAAAAATCAAGGTTTGCATTTGTAGTTAATTAATTAACTTCATTTTTATGCATGTATTCTTTTTAGCTCAATAATGAGGTTACATTAGTTAATAAATGAAATAGGTTAATATCATTTTAGCTTGTTTCTTGTGTTCATTTTATTATGTACACAAATACCACTTGGTGATTACTTCTTGTATCATCCCTTGAAGCTCAAATGAAGTATTTCTCCAATGACTTTCCATAAATATGAATGATGTTACCCCATCCATATATAATGAGGAGATAAATATAAAGGATGTGTAGTAAAAGAACTACTACTAACTTAGAATCGTCTAAAGTGGTTCAAATCTTCTATCAAACATATTGTATGAAAAGATAAGCATGCACTTCAACTTCTAGGGAACAAGTCTACCACTAACACCCCCATATATCCTTTGGCAGCACATGCACTTAAAAACTAACAAAATTAAAGTGGTCTGGCTTCACGCTAGCCTTTTTCATTTGATTTTTTTCTCATTAGTGATAGCAAAGGCAAATATTCAGTGGAGAAGATGACAAAAATGTATAGTAGAGAAAACTATCCACCATTTTGTTTAATAAATTGAAGTTTCATACTTATTTAGAAATTACTAATAATTGTATCGAAAACCTTCTATTTATTATCATAATTTTTGATCAAAACATCTTATTTTTTGCATCATTCATATCATTGTATCTTATTCATAATATGATTTAGGTTAGATGTGTATTTTTTGCACACCTCAACATAAGTTTTTTGTATGTCATAATCTTATGAATATAGCTAACACCAATAAGAGATTCTTATTTTATTGAGAGTTTAATATATATTCAAATATATTATGAATTTGTCCCTAATTTTTGTGGTTTGGGTAAAGTAATTTCTTATATTATAAACCATGCATAGGTTCTTGCATAGTTGTTATCCTCATCACATGGTATATATTGTACGATGTGTGAGAGAAAATTAAAATAAAGACAATAAGTCTTCAACTCTAGTCATGCCATACTGTTGAATCGACATGTGATGTATATGGCATGTTGTAAGCTTGAAACAATTAAAGAAAAATGGTATATGTATAAAAGAAAATATTTTTTATTAGTCACTATTTATTCATCACCTTTTAAAGTAGGGTAATTTTTAAAGGTGAAGAACTCGTGCTCTTAAAAGAGAGGTCACACTTGTTTGAATCCTACAAGAGGTAGAGTATGTACACCTCCTATTGAAAGCATAGTTAGGTGCCTCTTGTATGGAGTACAAGGTAGTTTCATATGCTATAAGCCCAGTGTAGACTCAAAAAAAACTAGGTTGTCTAACATTGTGGACTATAAAAGAATTCCATTCCATTCTAAACGTGTAAGATGTAGATTTAGTCTAAATTTTAAAGGAGCAAAAGTCAATCAATCTAAAAATTAAAAAACTATTAGAAAAATGTTGTCTGCTTAACTTATAACATAATAGCCAAAGGTAGAACATGAAAAATTCATATAACCTAAACCACCACAACAATTTGGTTTTTATTTCCACGCACCAAATATTAAACAAGCTTTTGTGTTAAAAAATAAGCCGAGTTGTTGATATACAATTTTCAATCTTTCAATTTATGGTCTGCTCCCATTATGCCACTAGCCAAAAAAACTTTAAAAAGTTTACAAGGTTAAAATTTGCTAGAAAAATCATCAAAACAAAAAGAGAATGCAACTAAGATCAATGTAAGTTACAATCACGTTGAGTTTCTTGAAGCTAGGCCTGAGCCGCCTCCACTCGAGCACCATTTCTTTTATGAATTCTATTACCTGTGCCCATGCATAGATTTGCTTCCTTTACTTTGTCAAACCAGTGCCTGCCTTCCCATATCATTCCATACTAAACAGGCCTCCTTATGACTCGCGCCTTGTATACAGAATGGTATGGCCATGCCAATCATATTTGCTCTGCTTTTGCTATTATACAAGTCGTACCATTTTATATTCCTGGTAGCACACAAAATTCTAATTCCAAATTCCTTGGCACTGCTTGAATCTCTAATTTGAAAGGTGCTAAGTAAATCTAATGCTTTGAGTGCCCACACACTGCAGCACGGTATTTCTAATAAGGAATATGCATGGTGTCTATCCTTTGCATCGTAATCATGGTGGCAGGTGGCAAGTGCTTGAGCGTGGCAGCTAGAAGAACAAAGACCCACGTAGCCAATGGAATGTCCAAATATATTTGCTGGGCCATGTTTGATTTTTAGTGTAAAGCTTCCCTTTGTGTTACTTTACACTGTGCCAGCCTCCCTTCCATTTGTTGTGCCTAATCATGGTTAATACTAGCACCATGGTGTGCATAAGCCACCCAACCACTATTTATACCAATCGATATACAAGCTAGGTGCAAATATCATAGCATCCCAATTAGCTATTGTAGAAACCCAATAATAAATCATTAATTAAAAACCTATAACTTACACACAATCTATATGTATATCTCTCTATATATTTTATTTCTAACTTTAGTATTTATTAACATCATATAAGTTTGATTAGTTGGATACTAAGGCAAGGTTATCCAAATGACTCTTATATCTCAATAGAATATGCATCTATCCTCATAGGATAGGCAAAAGCGTTATGGCCAAAGACATGACTCATCAATACTGACCAATTTCTGAGTCACTCACCAAATGATTGTAGTTCCCTAATGGAAGTGCACCAAGGTCACCGTCATTTGGGAGAATATAAAATAAAATGGCTCAAATCTTGCCTTGAAATTTGGCTTAAAGCCTCGGGGAGCTAAACAAATCCATCCACTTGGCTCTTCTAAGTACCAGGTTTGTTGTTCAACATTTAGTTAATAGTTAATGCAATATTTTGAGTGCTAAGGAAGGAAACGTTACCATCTATTAACTGAATGATTAAGCTTACTAGTGGTATGGTTCAATTTATTCTAGGGAGAATCATTTTACCTTTTTAATCCTGAAGGATCTATGTAATTATGTGAATTTGCAAAACTAAATAAGTGTAGTAGTTTTTAATAACAAATTATGATAACAAATAATAACTCCTTGCAACATGAGAGTGACACCCAAATCCTAATGGCTAAACATAGTCCTTAGAGGCTCATACGAAATGGCCTTCCCTACTTATTAGGAGCCAGAGGCATCATAGTTTGTCAACTTAGACTTTGAACCTTACTTGGTTGTCCTAATGGGTGAATGACATCATAACATTCTAATAACAAATTTATATTTGATTCCACCTATTTAAAATTAATGTCATTCCAATACTAGCAATCATATGGTCAATCAACTCTTAATCCCACACTAAAATGTAAATCATAATAACCTAAAACAAATAGGTTTTAATCGTCAAGTTTTTGTATAATTTATCCATACTTAAGATGGTTTGCCCTAGTTTTATAATAATAATATTTAGAAGAATTATTTCTACAATCAAATTTATAGATTTGATTCCATAAGGACTAAAGATTTGTCATTTTCAACTACCTACAATTATAAATAACTTGGTCCAAAAAACAATAACTCATTCAAGACTCCATGATTAACAATCTTGTACCCTCATTACATGAACTTAAAAGTTGACTTTATCACAAGAAGGAATACTATTATGTTTTAATTACAATAAAGGTTAACTAATACACCTACCTTTCAATAGTTACTTTTTAACTCTTGACGAGTTATGACTAGTTTCAACTTAATAAGTATCCATTAGAGTCACATGGTTATAATTCAATTACTATGTAAGGATCATTGTTATTTTTTATTTTCAACAAATAGATTTGTTTTTTATTCAACCCCTGGGTTAATTGCCTAAGAGAGGAGAAGAACTTGAATCAATATTATATTTTGATTATAATAAACCCTTCCAACCAATCAAATGCTAGGATAGATGATTATAACTTCATTGTAACACATTTGAGTTGTATTATGAATTTAATATGGGCTATTGTTCAAAACAAGTTAATTCTAGCATATTCCTTGAAGAAGATAGACAATAAGTTTATTTTACCCTCCTAAAAGATCTAAAAAATGTTAGAATCAAATTCTTTCCACAATTATATCTAAATACATTCTACTACTATCTTTACTAGATCCATGAAACACACTTCCTTAAAATAACTAATAAACATAATTAATACTTTAGGAAAAAAGAATTTGTTTGAAAGAATCTAATTGTTTCCTTCACAAGGCATGCATTTTTTTTAAACAATAAATAATCATGAAGATTCACAACATAAATAAATAACTGAGCTATATATTTGCTAACTTTAATGGCTCATTGTGATACATATTTCAAGATGGTACAATGTAATACAAATCAAAATTAGGACTAATGTCCTCCATAACATATACAAGTGATAATCAACTATATGAAGTTTTAAATTTCAAATCATTACATTATAGGAGACTATCAATCTTAATCATCATGTCCAAGTGCAAGAAATATGTCTCTATCAAGCTATATGAAGGGAGAGCATCATTTGAGCACTTTACCTCCAACCATAGACCAAGTAGTCCCTCACACATCTTCCTATTGGAAGTGGCCCGACCCTTGAATGATGGTGACAAATAATGACATCTACAATAGTACCATAAATAAATCTAAGAACCAAGTGTATGAAAGTAAAATCACTATCACATTTAGTCAATCATACAAACCTTAGATACCATCTAGCTACTGATGACTTTTGACTACCATGCAATCTTGAGAGTACAATGAACTAACAATGCATACAACTATAACATCACTTTGGCTAAATTATTCAATCATAATTTCATTTAGGAATGTGGGTCATTTGTTCACAACATTACTATCTCCTGCTTGACTCATCATAATGATCATAGAATAATTGTAAAAGTATGAGGTACAATGCCGAATACCATGAACAATTATCATAATCCCAATGTACCCTACCTCTGAGTAAAAATAAACATTAGTGTATATCATTTAAATACTATCTATTCATTGTACCAAAAAGGTAAGTGCATATAATATCCTTATAAGGGAACCTTTTACAGTCTTATATATGGTTGTCCACATGGTTTCCACTCACCTAACGAAAGGACAATCATGTATAAGACTGACATAATCTCATTATCCAGAAGTTTAATAAATAACAATCATACATAATGATGTTTTGAAAGGATAATAGTCATAACAAAGCATAAGTTGCTATAATATTGCTTGTAATGAACTTCACAACTATTCTTAATGCATAAATGAGGGTATGGTTGATCATGTATAGTTTCTAAACACTCAACAGTAGTAGCCCAATAATTTTCACAAATCAAATCTTTTTATGGATGTTTACTGGTCTAAATGCATATAATCCTTCATACACATCCATAATCATCTATGGGATAAATAATTCAAGCAACTGTACACAACCATGAATTGAATATACTAAAAGAGTTTAAACCTTTATAGTACAATACACCATATATCACATTGAAAATATATTTATATATAAACATAAATGCTATATATATATAAGTTTATATATATATATATATATATATATATATATATATATATATATATATATATATATATATATATATATATATATATATATATATATATATAAACTTATATCTAAACTACTATTCTAGAATATTAATATGTATATTTATAGCCATATGTACACATATGTATGAGAGTAATAAAGACTCAAATTGAAAAATGATGGAGTGCACTCGTAATGGTCATTTTCCTTCAGAATGGCCATATGCAAATCATAGAGGAATCAATACAGTTTGCCTAGATACAATCAAAATCAAAGTGGGCCTCATGCACATTTTTCTAAACAAAGGAATAGTAGAAGCAAAAGAGGGAAACAATGAAATGGGAAATCTTATCAATCAAAAACGAGAACAGTATCTCCTCAAAAGGTCTAGCATCCAAAAATAAACCCATTAGCAAAGCAACAAGAAGAATCTCTGCCCGAGTTTCCTAGGTATGAAATCCATATTCCATAGGAGGTCATCTTACCACATGTGCATGATCTGCAACAAAAGGACCTTATTGGTAAGTTATGGAACCTCACCCCTTGTAAAGAAGAACTCATTTCTTGGGTTCATGAAAACTGGGAGGAAGTAGAAGATTTTTTCTAGTTGATGAGGTGAATGGTTTTTTTGTTGCTATCTTTCCCTCTAAAGAATTCATGGATACCATTTTGAAAAACAAATCTTGGTTTTTTCATGGGTCTAGTTTATACTTGCAACTCTGGGAATCGAAATCCTGGATCTACTCATAAAAAATATATTCCATTCTAGGTTCAAATGAATTGTCTTCCACTTGAGTACAAAGATATAATAATAGTGGAAATAATGGGAAATAGATTGGGATCTTTTCAAAATCATGACATGGTTTTTTCGTGACTCAGAAAAACTAGTTAGGTTTTGTGTTTTAATGGATTCTTCATTATAGTTTTCTCAATCAATGGTTATTTCTATAGTAAATGGGTCTTGAATTCAAAACCTTCATTTTGAAGGACCCGATTCTCTCTGCTCATTATGTTTTTTCTATGGTCACTCTTCCACTCATTGTGTTAAAAACCTAGATCTCAAACATGTCCCTCTGGTTTGTGAGGATCCAAAAAAACAATTCTAGATTCCACTAAACCCAACATCTTGGAGGAATTAGACCTTTGTGCATAACCAAAGAATGGAGACAAAGCATTTGAGGTCAATAAAGAGCCTAAATCTCCTTCTGTTGTAGAAGAGCAGAGCCAAATTAGATTTTGAAGGCAAAATCTAATAGATGACTATATAACTGTTGTTGTTGATACTTGAAGGAAATAGAGGACCTTGAAATAGTGAACCCACAAGAAGCCTCTAAAAACCTTCTTGTAGAAGAGGAAAATTGTCAGGATAGAACTATGAAAAATAATCTTTTAGATGATTATGAAAATGCTGGTATTCACACCTTGAAAGGAGTAGAGGCATTGGAAATAATGAATTCTCAAGAAGGCACTGAAAACCTTCTTCTAGGTTCAAAGGCCAACATTATGCAGAACCATATTATAACTCCTATCTTGGATGATGAGGCAATTCATCAAATACTGAATGACATTGTCCTCAAAGTTGGAAATGATATAATGGAAGATATATCAGATCAAATATCTCATGAGGATGATGATTATGATTTCTCTCTCTTAAAAGATCTATTGCTTAAACAAATCAAATTAAAAGACTTGAATCTATTACACCACAATCAACTTGAGGAAGAAAGTCAAGGAGTAAGAAAACATAGGAAGAGAAGCGGTTGGTATTCAATCCACATTTGACAAAAACTTGAGACCAAGGAGGGCATGTCGCTCTCCTCAAGAACAATGAGGATCTTATCTTGGAATATTAGGGGCATACATGCCCCTAAAAAATGACACTTGATTAAATGTCAACTAGATTCAAAAAGTTCAAACATCATTCTTCTGCAAGAAACAAAATTAGTAGATCAAATTGATAACTTTGTTTTTCAAGTTGGACTAAATGGAAATATCATATGGTTGAGGCTATTGGGGCTTCAGGTGGATTAACAATGTTATGGAATGAAAAAAGTATTTCTCTCTCTCTCTCTCTCTATTATAGCAAGTAATACCAATTGGATTTTATCAAGAGCTCATTTTCTATAGAATAATATTCAATTTTGGTTAGGTAATGTCTGTGGCCCTAATTATGTAGCAGGGAAGCAAGAGGTTTGGAGAAATTTGACATCAATTATGTCCCTTCTAAAAGATGAACTTGTTATAATTGCCAGGGACTTTAATGCTATATTATCCTTGGAAGAGAAGTCAGAAGGCATCATACTACTTGTTAGAATTTATAGGTCCAATAAAACTAATTCCACATAACCCAATAGGAGAAAATGATGCATAAATAACCATAATGCAAAGATCAAATGAGAAACACAAGATAACACAAGATATACCCTGGGAAAACCCTTAAGAGGGAAAAACCTAGCCTCTAAAAGCATCCACATTCAGATGTATTATTCAGCAAAAGATATTACAATATATGCCATGAGTCTCCATGAAAACGTCTGAACCATCAAGCAGCTCTAGTGCATCCTCTATGCGTCAAAGCATGAATCCACACATCCCCTGCCATGCTTCACAATATGCACTTGCAGGAGAGAGCTTAATACAATGACAACCTGCAAATAAACTTTAGCATCCTAGATATATCCTTTCAAGAGTTGGCACTCCAATGATAGGGCAATCTTATCCTCAAATCATGGACATTCAACACCAAAGAAGTGCCTAGATGTGATCTTCAAATCTGATATATAATTCTGCTCCAAATGATGAAGTGCAAGTGAACTCCCATCACGAAATCCTCCAAAAGAAAGAGTTAGGGTTTTGTCCAACTCAACTCCTCCTAGGAACCCAAGGTTTTCCTCTTAAGCTCCTTATGCTAGAAATGAAACTCCAATGAATGAATCAGTGATGATTCATGCCTTTGGAAAGCCAAAACACCTTCTATTTATACATGAAACTCACCAACAACAATGAACAAGCCAACCAACCCACAACTAATGACCATGTGCTTGCTTTCACAGACCAAGCTCACACAAATACAAGAAGTAGTATTGGGTTTAAAACCATGTGTTCCAAAACCATGGATACACAAAATCATTGACCCCCTTATCTAATTATTGGTACTACATTTTTTCCCAACAATTAAATAATACAAATAATAACCCAATGTTACATACAACATTTACAAGTGGTATCCAAATAAATAATACAATATTATGCAAGGTGTACAACACCTATTTCCCAACATTCTCCCACTTTTTGTAAACATTGCATAAGGGTCAATCAATAAAATACATCATCATAGGCAAACATGAAATCACATGAATCTCCAACATGCTCTCATGCTCCATCAAGATACCTACAATAAAATCAAAGTGACCACCATCTCAAGCAAGAACTCCTCTCATCCTTCAACAAACCCCCTATGGAAGAAAAGGAATATGCCAAGGTGAAGATGCACCAATCCAAAGAACACAAGCATCAAATCCAAGTGATAACAAAAGGCTCCAAGCTGTTGTCAAAGATAAAAAACCCACATGACTGGAAATAGCACCCAGAACATATGCTAATACATCCAATCATCCATACCTCATAGGTATCAACAACATCAATAAACTCATGCCAACAACATATCTTTAACCCATGTACCACAATCACAAGCTCAATGTATAAAACCTGTCAATGAAGAACATATACATCTAGGAACTCCTACTGCATGGGTAATGTCAAATCTGAAAATAGATCAAAGGCATACCAAGTCTACCAATCAACACTCAAACCAAGGTTTGGCTAATCAACAAGCCAATGTAGTATCAAGAACAATCACAATGATCCACACGTGCAAGATAAATCGTTGCATACTTCCTCACAACATGTCACCATAACTCTCCCAAGTCCAACCATATCAACATGATTCTCCAGGAAGTAGCCATAAGACAAAGAGAGAAAACTTGTAAATCATAATGTCCTTCTACAAACACCTTAAAGTGCTAAGTTGTGTCAAGTATGATCTCCTCTACAACCCCAAATGAAAAGCCTCAACAACACCCAACCATTCAATCTCATAGATCAAATGAACATGTGTATTATGTAACAAACATGGATGCAAGCCTATTTAATCAAGGTAGATAAAACTCATAGCCATTCCATAACTAGGAATAAGCCCAATCACATCTCCTAAACTCCTCATAATGAACATCATAAACCAAACCATATGAATAAGGAGTTAAACATGCTAACATCTCTCAAATGAATCCTCCATAACCAATAACGATAGCTAAAGATTCATATCGATGAGAAGATTATTCAACATAAAGCAAAATTCATCTAAAAGGATGGACAATGTCTCATAGATGATAAACTACCAAGTAGACCAAGAGTGGGGAATGAGAATGCTCCTCCAGGATACACCAAGTCACAGTGACTCTCTCCAAGAAGAATCTCCTCTAGGTCCATAATGAACTCACGTTCATATCCAAGTGTAAGTCTCCTTAGTCTTTTTTCTGAAACCTCCAATGAGTAGCCACCTCAACAAGTCTCTCTAATCTCAAGAGAACTCCAACCTCACCGAAGTCTCCAAGTATCCATGAGCACCTCCATGATCAATCCATGCTAGACTCCAAATGCAAAATCACACTATCATGAAGCTCTCAAGCAAATGACCAATGTACACAATACCAAGAGAACCAACAAGATCACTGTCAATGCTCCAACTACAGAATCAGGAGCCCAATCATGACATCATGGTCTAACATCTCCTCCTGGGAGATCACATGCACTGACGCACACATCCTATCTCAAGAGAACCTATATCATGTCAAAACTCTAATCTAGGATCAAGAATCCATCAAGACACAATATCAACATCTCTAATCAAAGGATCAACATCTCCAATCACATGAAGATAACTATCTCCTATCAATAGAGCTCAAAATGTCAAAGAACTCTCACTACCAAGAGCTCCTCCATGACACCGACATCCACTATAGAAGATTATCCATCACAAATGATGAATCCACATCACTGCCAAAGCTCCCACTGAATCATGATACTGAGCTATCCATGGCAACAAAGTTACCATCTTCTAAATGAAGATTATCCATGGCCCCAAACCAATCAAGGAATCCCACTGTAACAACAACTCCCAAAAGATTGAGTAAACCATAATCTCCAAACTAAGAAGGTAAAACCATCACTGTCAAAAGCTCACATAAAACCATGTATCCAAGCTATTCATGACATTGTGATAAACATGCTACAAGTCCCAACAACTGACTATCCAAGCACTCTAATCATCCATCCTCTCATCCCAATGCAACATATCAATGTACAAATGACCACAGATAAGGCCAACTAACAAAGTATGTATAAAAACTGAATCAATCTCATGGATATAGACAATCCACATCCAAGTCATCCAACTGTAGCCAAGGGGTAGCTAATCCACAAAACTACATAACTCGAAGATCCAAAACAAATGTAACATGCAAACTCATCATCACACTAGTAACATGCAAACTAATATATCAAAGAAGATAACCTATAGACTCCAAGACTCAAACACCAAATCAATGCTAGATTTGATTTGCCAAATGAGTCCACAAACTAGTTAACCATAGTTAAGGAACCAATCAAGCATCCATGAGATAAGAATAATCTCCTTAAACAACACCACAACACCATGTGTAATTATGAATCAAACATCATAGCCCATACATATCAATTGCATATATGATCATGTCGTGCCAATGCAAAAGTATACCTACATATCTATGACACCATAATCATCATCATCACTGTACCTGCACTCAACTTCCACTGAAAGGAGACTCCTAGTCTCACATGTGTATCAACCTTGTCCTCAAACCAGAAGACAACCTGTGTACTTGTCTCCATCAAACTCCAAAATCTAAAAACACATGTAAACTTGTATCTGGAAGCACCAAATCTGAAAACCTGTATACCATGTTGATGGTCTCATAAAAACATGCACTCCCACAAGTTTGTGCCCAAAAATCCATCCGAATACAATCATAATCACACCCTGAATCTCAGGGTCCTATAGGTGATCAAACAAGTGCCAATCTATATGTATACCAAACTAAAAATCTACATTATCCAAACTATAGTACACTTCAGCATTTCTCTAATGCTTGTTTGAAATCAAAAATCTGATTCCGTATGCAAAAGTTATGAGCATAAAATTGTCCTGAAGAAATGCCTAGCTTTAGGTACCAAATTATGACACAAACAAAAGAATATGATGAACAAACCTATACCAATATGTAGTTCCCAAAGAGATCTTTCTGACACCTATAAAAAGTTAAAATCTGATACCGTGGGTGAAAGTTATGCCTCTCAGAAGAAAATACCCTCCGAGGGCTAAAAGGGGACCCCTGGCGAGACCCAGTCCATACTGCTGACATAGGCATGACATCATCACTGATGCAAGCATGACTAGGCACTTAGGTTGCTCTGACATGGTACTGGACTGGTACTGACATCATCTAGCTTTGATTAGTATAGGTGGATTTGAAAAAGTTTTATATTTTCATTGGACCCTAAAATGATTTCAAGGAGGTTTAAAATTTTAATGGTCTGAATTTTTTATTTTAACCGTTGTCAAACCCGCTAGGGGCTTTCACTATTTTTCCAGCACCAGAGGTACTCGACCAAGCTTTGCCCTACTAAACTGGCCAGGAGCTAGAGCTAGGGGCCATGAGGCCTACCGACCGGTGCTGACGCCAGCGTACCCCATCCGATACCCTCTTGTAGGTATGGGGATTTGTGGACCCCTGCCTACAACAATTTTTTTTTCATTTTGAATCTTGATTTTTTCTATTATTTCATTCTATAGTTTTTTTTTTAATTTTGAATTTTTCACAAAACTATAGAAATAATTGCGTAGGATTTTTTATTTTATTTTTAAAATAGCTTACCTCTGTAGTCCGTATGATCGAACATGGGAGGGTAAACAATTTTGATTTTTTCTCCAATGACCTAAATAAGTCAAATTTTATATCAATCTTCACCTCTCAAGCCTCGTAGACTCAATGGCGAGGCCCCGTTTTGTCCCAAGAGGTCATCTACAGAAATTCCTCCTCAAAACCCTCATATTGCAGCACACAACCAGGAAACCCTTCGCCAAGGTTTTTCACTTTCAGATCTGCAAAATACTCCACAAATCTGCAATACTCAATACCCCAAATGTACAATACAACCTGCACAAAACCTTGTAATGTCCCAAATTATTTCATGCATTTCCATGGCTTCCATTTTGCACTAGATCTACACACACAAGGGTTATCACATACTAGTGAGCTCACACCTCCCTCAACCATAAAAATGGCTCTGATACCACATGTTAGGAATTTACAGGTCTAATAAAACCAATTCCACATAACCCAATAGGAGAAAATAATGCATAAATAACCATAATGCAAAGATCGAATGACAAACACAAGATAACACAAGATATACCCTAGGAAAACCCTCAAGAGTAAAAAACCCAGCCTTCAAAAGCATCCACACTCATATGCATTATTCAACAAAAGATATTACAATACATGCCATGAGTCTCCATGAATACCTTTGAACCATCAAGCACCTCCAATGCATCCTCCATGTGTCCAAGCATGAATCCACACATCACCTACCATGCTTCACAATATGCACTTGCAGGAGAGAGCTCAATACAATGACAGCCTCTCACAAACCTCCCATCCACCAACAATGAATAAGCCAACCAATCCATAACTAATGACCATGTGCTTGATTTTATAGACTAAGCTCACACAAATACAAGGAGTAGTATTGGGTAAAACCATGTGTTCCAAAACCATGGATACACAAAACCATTGACCCCCTCATCTAATTATTGGTACTATGTTTTTTCCCAGCAATTAAATAATACAAATAATAACCCAATGTTACATACAACATTTACAAGTGGTATCCAAATAAATAATACAATATTATGCAAGGTGTACAACACCTATTTCCCAACACTACCCACTAGGGTTATGGAAGATTTTGCAAATTTTATTTTTACAAATCAGTTAATAGATTGTCCTCCCAAAATGGCAAGTTTACTTGGACTAATAGAAGGAAAGATTTCCTTCTAATTGTAGAAAGATTGGACATATTTCTCTTGTCTTCTAATTGGTTGACTGATGCTACTCCTTTCGTAACTATTATTTCTCCTCTCTCTGGGTCATACCACTTTCCAATCGAGTTCATTTTAGATGAACCCAAAGCATCTTCCTTCAAGTCTCCTTTCAAATTCAAATCAATATGGTTTCATGATAAAGAATTTTTATCTCTTCTCAAGGAATGGTGGCAGAAAACACCCTTTATTTTTGGCTCAAGGATGTTTCAATTATGTAAGATGCTACAATTCATGAAGATCTAGATCAGAGAATGTAACACTAAATATTTCAAAAACATTTTCATGAAAAATTGTGTGTTCAAGATGAATTGCACCAAGTCAATGAAAATGTTATTAGTTATGGTATGGATTCTTCATGTTTTGAAAAAAGAAAAATCTCTTCAAAAAGAATTACAAGAACTATTATTTAGGGAAGAGATCTTTTGGAGACAACAACCTCAAGAGTTGTGGCTTAAGGAAGGAGATAGGAATACTAAGTTTTTTCATGCCTCTTTTAAGCTAAGGAGATATAATATATTTGAATTCATACTATAAAATATTTAGATGGAAGGGATCTTAACAATCAATTGTGTTGGTGTTCCAAATTACACTCCACCAATTCTTAAATTGCTTCAGGTTTCAACAAATCAGTAGAAAATGACCAATGAACAGGAGGTATTGTCCGAAGACAATCTCCTTTGCACTTTAGGCTCTGAAAAGCCTAGGTGGGTTTCCCTTCTCAAACACTGGTTATGGAAATATGACTTAGTAAATAATCACAATGTTTGAATAGCATATTTCTCTCATAGGGAATATGAAGATCTATTAAGATATCTAGACTCATGAATAAAACTCTCTTCTAACCTTTAACAACTATTGTGAAAGTAGTGAATAATTAGGAATAAATTACATGACAAGCATGATTTATCACTTTGAATGTGTATGGGTGGTTGGGAGGTTGACATAGCTTCAAGACTGGTGACTGTTTTGAGAAAACAAAGTCAATATTGTTTGTAAGGCTTTGCAATGAGACTTTCACAAATTTAAAATCAATTTATATTGTTAAAGATACCAATGCCTCAACGTTGATATTGATTTTTCAATATTACTTAGTATGACAGATTTGCTCTATTTTCTTGAAATAGAAACTAACACACATAGTAATAATTTTTTCAAATGTATCATGTGAAAAATAATAAATCCTTGATTCAATTAATTCTCAATTGTCACTTACAAAATACAAATGGAGATAAAATGCATAACTGTTTGCATTATGTCACTTAAATCAACTAATGGGAGTACATCACAAAGACATTTACTGACCAAAATCTCCTCTCCTAAACATAGACTACAGACTATAAAAGTTACATCCCTTGTATTTTCCCACCAACCTTTTGCAACAATGAGCACATCCCTTTTATAAGACAAGGGAGCCTCTTACAATCCTTTAGATTAATGACATGTCCACTAAATCATAATTTGTTGGTAAGGTGCAGAGCACGTGACCAGTTACATTTTTCCCTTTAAATAATTCAAACAAACTATATCTTGTTTGAAATAGCATGATGACTGGACATGGGTAGTTTGGCAGTCGTGGTTGAGAGCTCATGAATTAATCTTCACCCACCAAAGCTGAGCTGGTAGTACCTACTTGTTGTGAAGGTGAGGATGAAGAAAATGTCAGGTGTCTGTCACTCATTTCTTTGAATTTGTTAATAAAGTCCCAAATATTCATCTACTTTTGGAACACCCAAATGTGATATCCTCCCTCTATAATGCATCAATATGGAGGGGAGGAGACACTATAAAGGTGTGGCCCTACCCACACATCTGATTTTGCCAATCAGAATTGGCTAGTAGAATTTAATATTCCTCTGTATCACCTAATGAGCAAATGCATATAGTTGGAGCAGTTAAGCAACAATGTCCACTTCTCATTAGGTTCCAGCCATGTGAAGGTGAAATTGAGGAAGCAGAATGGATGGAACAGAGATAATCCTCATCATTTCCCTAAACCTCTCATTCCAAAAGGAGACAACCTTTGTTTTCCTGTTCTTGAAAGCACATCATTGCAGCCAACAGTATTTTGACATCACTCTTATAAACATAAACAACACCTTAAAGGAATGTAGAAAACATCCATAACTGAAATACTAAAAATAACAACTGAAGAAAAATACAAGATACCCTATTCATTTATAATAAAAAAAGGGGATGAACACTTTCCTGAAGTATAGAAAAAAAGATCCACCTATATTTCCAAAAAAGATTCATATCCTAAGAAGCATACCACCCAAAAATGCTGGCGAGAATCACCTTATCAACTTATCACTCTTGAAAGGACAACAAAAGTTTCATCATGTCACAGACATTCTGTCATATCACATACCTCTGCACCTTACAATACTTTTATCTCCCTTATAAAGTTTCTTAGGTGAGAGTCTAAATTTAGTAACTTATCCATCTCAACATTATATCTGACCTACTCGATCTTGCTATCAGACATGATTGATTTGATAGAATTAGGGACAACTTTCCCAAATTTCCTTTTCCATTCTATCAATGTCTTTTTAGCTCCATCATTACTTCAAATTGGAAGTAAGGAGTGCCTTTCAAGGGAATATAAGTACTCCATTTTGTCTCTTAATAGTATATCGAGTTCTGACACCTCCTCATAATTCCTTCAACAACTCTAATTATTTCCTCCTTCTCAATACCTCTTCATGAAAATGAGAAATTTAGTTGGTACTGATTATATGTCTTTCTCACATGGTAGAAAACCATCCCATCTATACCAAAAGCTTGAACGAGAGGAGTTGTCACGTTGTTTGTTATTCGTTCCTTATTTTGAAATTACCAAGAGTAACAATTTTGAATCCTAAAAGTTTTAACTGAAGGTGTAGATAGAAAGAGCATCAAATTTTATCTAGGGTCGCCTTTGGAAATTTCTAAAAATTCATTGAAATAAGCAAGTTATTCCAACTGGATATCCTAGAACCAATCATCCCAATCAGACATGACAATGGTGAACTTAACAATCCACATCTAGATCTACATCTAGATGAAGATACCACAACATAGAAAAAAGGTTACAATTGGAAGCAGTCCTTTAAACATTTGAAATAACTAGAAGGAGTTCCAGACCTGACCCAAGTGTAAAATATGGTTTAATTTTGTGAAATAAAGGAGCGCTTAACCCGATCTTCCATCTAAACCTAACATTTGGAAATCCTTAAGATCTAGTTCACTTTAAAGATCCACATCTAGTTATCCTATAAAACAATTTGTGTCCACACACTTTCTCAATGAATTCATACACTAACCCGAGCCTGATCTTGAACAATGGACATTTGATTCACTTTGAAGATCCACATCCAGTTGGACTTTCACACCTAATAGCAAGTGGATGAATCATTATGATATCACACTCCAACCTGACATATCTTTCCCGATATATCTATCTTGGTCAAACTTGAATTGGTCAAACCAAACATATTCCAACCTAGCATATCTAGTGCAAGTGGATATCTCGATGGAAATATAAAGAAAGGCAACTGGATTCAGACATGAGAGACAACTAGATATCTAGTTAGAAAACAAAGCGGAGCATCCAAATGTCCAGACATCCAGATGGAGCGATGATCATAACTTAGCTAAAAATCATCAGATTTTTGGCAAATTTGAAATACATATACCCATTTGGCTCCTTAACAAGATGCACCCCTTACTTGGGCATAATCTTAACTAGAACTATCAGATTTCTAAACATCTTTCCCATTGGAAAATTTTGAGGAATTTTGACAAGATTTTGCAAATTTGAGGCATGGAAAATATGAGTCTCAACAAACTAGAAATCCAAAAAGAAGTAGTTCAACTTTTTACAAATCTATTGTCTTTCCCATAGCTAGATATGAAAGCAAATTATGATTTGGTAGATAATATTCCCCTTTATGTTTTAGAAGATAACAAGATTCTTTTAGCTCCCTTCATATAAGAAGAAATGAGACATATTTTTCAGTGGATCCCAGTAAATCTCCTGGTCTAGATGGGTTCATAGCATTAATTTTTCAAAAAGGTTGAGAATTCTTGGGGAGAGATTTTTGGTTAGTAGTGGAAGAAGCTAGGACAAACAAAAACATCTTGAAAGAGATGAATACCACCCTTATAATCCTTATTCCAAAGAAATCAAGCCCCTCTTCTTTTGCATATTTCAGGCCTATATCCTTGTTTCAAGTATGGGCCTAACCGGTGTTGTCATTAATGTCAACATACTCATGTTGCATTAATGAGAAGGATTAGATGAGCTGTGTGTTGGGGATATTGAGAAAATTAGTCTCAATCAGAAATAGTGAAGAACAATGATGAGAAGAAGGTAAAATTCCTCAATAGGTTGAGGATCAGAGGATGCGGTTTAAAGGATTTGTAGATATAAGTCTTGAGATGCTCCAGTCAAGTTTTTAGAGGTCCGCATGAAGATCTGAAGAAGTTATGGTCGCTCAAGTAGAACCGGTTCCAGCAGGTGTTTAGAGGTGATAGAGTGCTACAGATAGGTCCGGTGAAATCCAGAATTTCATTATCCTGTTCTACAGATTTGAGGGAGTGTTGAGGACGTTCCTGTGAAGTATCAACTAGATTGGTTCGTGGGTTGAAGGTCTGGAAGAGCCTATTCATTTGTGACAGTGATGAAAGACTGTGTTATTGAAGCTCCAGATGAAGGAGAGAAGAATTCCAATAGGTTGATGAAGTACAGATGTTCTTGGTGATTCAGGGAAGGGTATGATGATTGTTGGATCATATCCAGTTCATGTTGGTGGTCCGCATTGAAGTTAGAGTTTGCATTTGAAGAATAACCATGGATATTGGTGTTCTTCTTGAGACTGGCCGACCGGATGTATTACACATCTTGCAGATGTTCTTGTAGGTGTTTGTTGACTTAGATGATTGTTCCTAAGTTGATGCCTTGTATAAATAAGGGATTGTGAAGTCATTTTGAAGAGTGTGTGTGGGGAATGAGTGTGTGGTAGAGAAGAGAAGTGTGAAAGGCAGAGCAGAAGTTTTGGGCTTAAATAGAACTGATTCAAGCATGCTGATGATGCTATTCCCTAGTTCATAAAGGTGATACTTATTCTTTTGTAGACAGTGTGTCTCATGTAGGCAGTGAGCCTCTGGTGAGCAGTGTGCTCGGGCAGTGAGCCCTAATTGGCATGTGCCATTTTGTTCTTTCTATTCTTCTAACAGAAAATACATTCTTGGGTTAATCACCCCATGGTTTTTCCCTTAACTAGGTTTTCCACATCAAAATCTTGGTGTCTTATGTGCTGATAAGTTTTTGCTTTTGATTTGAATGCATTATGGTTCATGATTAATATTATACTAATCACTAAAGAAGATTCAAGTGTTTAAATCTAGAAAGTTTTGTACAACTAATTCACCCCCCCTCTCAGTTGTATGACCTAAGTCTAATAATTGGTATCAGAGCAAGGTTCCTCTAAAAGGAGCTTAACCACTTGAGGAGATCCAGGATGATGTCATACAAGAAGGATAGTCTGAAGTTTGATGGAACCAACTTTTCTCTTTGGAAAGGTTGCATGAAATGTCACTTGTAGTGTATGGGAATGGCATACTGGTCCATGGTCACAAAAGCGTATGTACCTCCGCAGGGTGGTCCGACAACCCTAAATGAAATCACAGATGCTGAAAACAATCTGCAGACCAAAGAGGCTCTTCTATGTGCATTAACTGACTCAGAGCTCTCAAATGTCATAGACCTACCAATTGCCTATGAGATCTAGATTAAACTGGAACTTCTGCATGAAGGAGACGAGTATGTTAAATGTGCAAGGTTACAGAGTCTAAAAGGGAAATTTGAAAAACTAAAGATGAGAGATGATGAAAATATTACCACTTTTATGCCAAGAGTGAATGAGCTAGTTTGTGGACTTAGAAATTCTGGTGAAGTCTTGGATGAAAATGAGATTGTTGGTAAGATTCTCAGATCCCTTCCTGCCTCTTACAAAATCAAGGTTACTACCATTGATGAATTCAGATCCCATACAACTGTCACAATAGACCAATTGGCTGGCAAACTGGCTGCTTTTGAAATGATCAAATTTGGAGATGATGCCCCCAAAACTGAATTTGCATTCAAAGCCAGTGCCTTTGTGAAAGGTAAACAAGGATTTGATCTGGGAGAGAACTCATCAAGGAAATTGTCATGGTATGAAAAAGTAAGAAAAGACCTAGAAGAAGAAGAAATAGAAACTGCTCAACTTGAAGCCCTCATTGCAAAAAGATTGCCAAGAGGATCTAGTAAGTATGAAAGAAAATTGCCTTTTAAATGTTTTAACTGCAATAAGATTGGTCATTTTGCCTCAAGATGTCCGGAAAGATTTTCAAAGCCAAATCCTAACAAATCAGGGTTCCAAAAGAATTGTTACTATGTTCATGAAGAAGATGATAATGAAGGAGTAACAAATGATTAATCAGAGACAGGAAACAAATCCAGAAGTGAATGGGTGTTTATTACAATCAAAGAAGAAGAACCAATATCCTCTATATCTATCAATCATAAAGTTGTACAAAGAGCTTTGGCTGCCCAAGTTGAAGAAAAGAATGATTGGTCATTGACAGTGGTTGCTCTCACCACATGACAGGTGACAAGAATAAGTTCATAGCTTTGGAAAGGTATGAAGGAGGAGTGGTGAAGTTTGGTGATAATTTTGCTGGTAGAATTAGAGGAAGAGGAACGATTTCTTTTAATGGAAGAAACAAAACTGGTAATGTACTATATGTTGAAGGTTTGAAGCACAATCTTCTTAGTGTTGGATAGTTGGTGGACAAAGGCTATGATCTCTGATTCAAGGATGGAAAATGCAAAATCTTTGAAAGATTCAGAACAAAGATTGCATCTAGTACTCAAACTAAAGGTAATATCTTCCACTTGGTTGGCACTGGTAAAAGTTGCTTATTTGCTCAAGTTGATCAGAGTTGGTTATGGCATAGAAGGATGTGTCATGTGAATTTTGACAATATCATCAAGATAAGCAATACTCAGGCTATAAGAGACCTTCCAAAATTGGTGAAACCTACTAATAGCTGGTGCAAGGAATGTCAGTTGGGTAAGCTGAGAAGAGTCACATTCAAAAGCAATGAACTGTCTTCTACCAGATTATTGGACTTAGTTCACACTGATCTTTATGGTCTGGAAAGAACCAAAAGTATTCAAGGTGATAGATACTTCATGCTGCTAATAGATGACTATTCCTGAATGATGTGGGTAACCTTTCTAAAGGAGAAATCAGAAGTTGTTGAGAAATTCAAAATATTCAAGGCTATGGTAGAGAATGAAATAGGAATAAAGTTGAAATGTCTGAGGTCTGATAGAGGTGGAGAATTCACATCCGGTGAGTTCATAGAATTTTGTGAGAAACATGGAATTAAGAGACAGTTGTCTGCTTCGAGGACTCCATAGCAAAATGGAGTAGTGGAGAGAAACAACCGGACCATCCAGGAAGCATCTAGGACTATGATGATGGAAGAAATGTTCCTTAGATCTATTGGAGAGAAGCTGTTAGCACTGCAGTCTATACTCTTAATCAAGTTCAAATATGAAGCAATACCGGTAAGACCCCTTATGAACTCTGGTTTGGCGTTACTCCTACTGTAAGATATTTTAGAGTCTTTGGTAGCAAATGTTACATCAAAAGAGATGAAGATTTAGGTAATTTTGATGCTAGAAGTGATGAAGGAATATTCTTAGGTTATTCTACTCAAAGCAAAGCATACCGGTGTTATAACAAGAGACTAAGAAAGATGATAGAAAGTACAAATGTGAAGGTTGATGAGGGAATAGAGAAACCCTTAAGGTTTTATGAATATGATGAAGATGATCAGAATGGTGTTATGATTCAAGGAGCTCAATCCTCTTCTGAAAGTCAGATTTAGACTGATCTGGTAAATTAGGAAGAAGAGATAGGTTTGAATGAGCCTGATCAAGAAACAAAAGTGCAAGAAACTCCCAAAGTTCCAAGGTATGTAAGACTAAACCACTCTAAAGATCAGATCATAGGGGACAAAAGCCAAGGCGTGCAAACTAGAAGAAAAATTGCTCAAAATTTGGATGAATATTGTCTGATTTCAAAGATTGAACCTAAGACAATAAATGAAGCCTACAATGATGAAAACTGGACCAAAGCAATGGAGGAAGAGTTGATGAAAATTGAGAAAAATCACACCTGGGATCTTGTTCCCTGACCTAGAAACAAGAATGTGATTGGAACCAAATGGGTCTTCCAGAACAAACTAAATGAAGTTGGTGAAGTAATTAGAAATAAAGCTAGATTGGTCTGCAAAGGCTACTCTCAAGTAGAAGGGATTTATTTTGAAGAAACCTTTGCTCCAGTGGTAAGAATTGAAGCAGTCAGATTATTTCTTACATTTGCTACCTTCAAGGATTTCAAGGTTTATCAGATGGATATCAAGTCTTCCTTCTTGAATGGTGACTTAGAAGAAGAAGTGTACATTGAACAACCGGATGGTTTTCATTTATCTGAGCATGATGATATGGTCTGCAAATTGAAGAAGGCACTGTATGGACTAAAGCAAGCCCCAAGAGCCTGGTATGAAAGACTGGACAAACATATTTTGAAGATTGGTTTCAACAAAGGTACTGTTGATAGTAAACTATAATTCAAAATTGATCATGAAAACATCTTGATTGTTGAAGTATTTGTTGATGATATCATCTTTGGAGGAATATTCAGTATGTGTAAAACCTTTGCAAATCAAATGAAGAGTGAATTTGAGATGTCAATGCTCGGTGAAATGAATTTCTTCTTGGGTCTGCAAATTACTTAGACCAAATATGTGAAAGAATTGTTGAGGAAATTTCAAATGGAAGATTCAAAGCCAATGAATACTCCCATGTCAACCGGATGTAAGTTGAGCAAAGATGATGACTCTCCTAAGGTAGATCAGATAAAGTACAGATCAATGATTGGAGGATTATTGTATCTCACTCAAACTAGACCAGATATAATGCAGGCTGATCCCAGAGAATCTCATGTCATGGTAATCAAAAGGATTTTTAGGTATTTAAAAGGAATAGTTGAGTATGGTCTGTGGTATCCTAGAGATCATAATTTTTCTCTTCATGCATATACAGATGCAGATTGGGCAGGAGATGTGGATGACAAGAAGAGTACTAGTGGAGGAGCATTCTTTTTGGAAAAAAAGATTGGTTTCTTGTCTAAGCAAGAAACAAGAGGCAATATCCATGTCTACAACTGAAGCAGAATACATTGCAGCAGTAGGTAGTTGTACTCAAGTTTTGTGGATGAAGCAGATGCTAAGAGATATTAATGTAGAATATGAGGAGCCTATCACAATTCTTTGTGATAATTCAAGTGCAATAAATATTTCTAAGAATCCGGTGTTGCATTCTAAGACTAAGCATATATCTATCAAGTTTCACTTTCTGAGAGAGCAAGTGAAAAAGGATGAAGTCAGATTGGAGTATGTGCCCTCCAAGGATCAGATTGTAAATATCTTTACTAAACCTCTTCCCAAGGACTCTTTTGAGTATCTCAGGGAGAAGTTAGGGGTTATTGCCCCTCTGGTGATGAACTAGGATGCACTGATGTGCATCAATCCTGTGGATATCACAGTCATATCTTGTGGTCCGGATTGATGATAAAGGAGCTGCTACTCAGGGGGAGCGGCTGGTATGTTATGAAGTAATGGAGTTGCAAGTATGAGCCCTTTGCCATTGATGTCAAAGGAGGAGAGAAGACATGTGAAAAACAAGTGGTTGCTGATCAAAGGGGGAGCAATAAAGGAAGAAAAGATATGTGAATAGTTGTTTCTGTTAGGGGGAGTTGTGACAGCAAGGAGAAGTTCTTGTCTTGATGGTTTTTCACATCATATGTTGCCATCAATGACAAAGGGGGAGATTGTTGCAAGTATGGGCCTAACCAGTTTTGTCATTGATGTCAACATACTCATGTTGCATTAATGAGAAGGATTAGATGAGCTGTGTGTTGAGGATATTGAGAAAATTAGTCTCAATTAGAAGCAATGAAGAACAGTGATGACAAGAAGGTAAAAGTCCCTAATAGGTTGAGGATCAGAGGATACGGTTTAAAGGGTTTGTAGATGTAAGTCTTGAGATACTCCAGTCAAGTTTTTAGAGATCCGCATGAAGATCTGAAGAAGTTATGGTCGCTCAAGTAGAACTGGTTCCAAAAGGTGTTCACAGGTGACAGAGTGCTACAGATAGGTCCGATGAGATCCAGAATTTCATTATCCCATTCTGTAGATTTTAGGGAGTGTTGAGGATGTTCCTGTGAAGTATCAACTAGATTGGTTCATGGGTTGAAGGTCTAGAAGAGCCTATTCATTTGTGACAGTGATGACAGACTGTGTTCTTGAAGCTCCAGATGAAGGAGAGAAGAATTCCAGTAGGTTGATGAAGTGTGGATGTTCTTGGTGATTCAGGGAAGGGTATGATGATTGTTGGATCATGTCCAGTTCATGTTGGCAGTCCGCATTGAAGTTAGAGTTTGCATTTGAATAATAACCATGGATATTGGTGTTCCTCTTGAGACTGGCCAACCGGATGTATTACACATCTTGCGGATGTTCTTGTAGGTGTTTGCCGACTTAGATGATTGTTCCTAAGTTGATGCCTTGTATAAATAAGGGATTGTGAAGTCATTTTGAAGAGTGTGTGTGGGGGATGAGTGTGTGGTAGCAAAGAGAAGTGTGAAAGCCAGAGCAGAAGTTTTGGACTTAAATGGAACTGATTCAAGCATGCTGATGATGCTATTCCCCAGTTCATAAAGGTGATACTTATTCTTTTGTAGACAGTGTGTCTCTTGTAGGCAGTGAGCCTCTTATGAGCAGTGTGCTCGGGCAATGAGCCCTAATTGGCATGTACCATTTTGTTCTTTCTATTCTTCTAACAGAAAATACATTCTTGGGTTAATCACCCCATGGTTTTTCCCTTAACCGGGTTTTCCATGTCAAAATCTTGGTGTCTTATGTGCTGATAAGTTTCTTCTTTTGATTTGAATGCATTATGGTTCATGATTAATATTATACTAATCACTAAAGAAGATTCAAGTGTTTAAATCAAGAAAGTTTCGCACAACTGATTCACCCCCCCCTCTCAGTTGTATGACCTAAGTCTAACACTCCTTGTGCAATACAATTTATAAAATTATTACAAAGGCTATTACTCTTAGACTTGCAAATATCATGCCAAGTATTATTTCCCAAGAGCAAGGGGGTTTTATTCCAGGAAAAGAAACATCTAAAGGATCTATATTTTCTCATGAAGTGCTTCATTCAATACATGAGAATAAATTCCATCTATGATGATTAAGTTTGACATGCTAAAGGCATATGATAGAGTCAACTGGCATTTTCTTCTTTTGGTGTTAAAGAAATTTGGTTTCTCAGCTCAGTGATGTAAATGGATTTATGCATGTCTCTTAGGGGCAACTTTCTCTATTATTCTAAATGGACAAGCTTTTGGTTTCTTCAAAGCTTCTCAAGGTATAAGACAAGGTGATCCTATGTCCCCCTTCTTGTTCATTCTTATGGCAGAGGTATTAAGTAAGAGTATTCAAGCTTCTAAATCTCAAAATAAATGGGTAGGGATAAATATTCCAAGAGTTCCTTCCCCTGCTACTCATAATCATTTTACAGATGATACATTACTTTTTGGGCTGTAATCATCACTCAAAGAAGCTAAAGTTATAAAAATGGTGATGATTACTGTGATGCCTCAGGTCAGAAAATAAATTCCATCAAATCAAAAATCTTTTTCTACAATACTGTTGTTCCTATTCAAGCTAAAATCTTCCAGTTGCTAGGCTTTAAGATAGAAACTCTCCCAACTCAGTATTTAGGTATCCCTCTATTCATAGGGGAAAAATGCATTTTGGACTAAAATCTTGGATTTAATCAAACACAAAATGAGTGCCTGGAAGAGCAGGTGGTTAACTTTCTCAAGCAAACTTATCATGATTAAAGTAATGCTCTCAGCAATTCCAGTGTATATGATGTTAGTGTTAAGAATGCCAAAAGGAGAAATATCATATGTGGAAAAGGTATTGAAAAACTTTCTTTGGAAAGGAAATTTAGACAAATCAGATAAACAAAAAACTTCCCTTATATCTTGTGAGAAATTTTGCACTTCTAAAAGAGTTTGAGGAGCTAGAGTTTTAAATTTGGAGGCCCAAAATCTAGCACTAGGTACTAATATAGATTGGTACATGTTTTTAAAGCATGATTTGAAATGGTGTAAGATGATACAATCAAAATACTTAGATTCCCCATAGCCAGATAGAATTTCTACAATCTTGAATCCTACTCTAGGTTCTAGAATGTGAAATTTCATTATCTAATGCATAGAAGTAATCATACTGCATCTTTCTTGGAATATTCATAATGGGATAAGAGATCTCTTCTGGGATGATTCATGGAATGGATACCCAACTTTAAATACTTATGAAGGTTTGATGGAATCCAAAAATGTTATGTCTCGACAATGGAGAATCAAAGTGAAAAACTATTTCCAAGTCTTCACTAGTTTCTCTTATGGAAATATTCAATGGAAAGACTTCTCTAAAGTCTTGATACCACAAGCTCAACATAATATTCCTAACCACCTTTTGGATGAACACAAGCTTTAATATTATTCTAAATCTGATCATCTTATTTGGAGTCCTTAAAAAAGGAGAGTATACTTAGTGAAATAGGGGTATTTATTTCTTTCTTCTCATAACTCTAGCTCTCAAGATTGGCCACATTAGTTGTGTTGGGGTAAATTTTGTCTACCAAAAGATGAGGCATTTGCTTGGATGGCACTAAAGAATAAAATTCTTACCAGTGATAGACTTGCCAAAATTGGGATTTCTAGGCAACTGTCTCTACTACCACCTCCACAGAATAAATCGAAGTCTGACCAAGTTACACAACCCCAACTTCCAACCTAACTAGTCACTAATCTAAAGAATAATAGACAAGTTATCCATGCCTACTCAACTATATAGGAAAATATGGTTAGAATTAATGCCATACACTATGGAAGTGTGAAACTTAGGTCAAGAAAAACTCTCCATCAACCCCATCAACCTACCATAGTTGAAATAACTGGTGGTGGGGAAGAAATACTTTCAGAGAATAAGGCTAATCACATTGAGCAAATTAATAAGAAGTCTATATAGGAGCCTTATAAGATATCAATTGAGGGAATTAGTTTGGAAAAATTCTCTAGCACTCTTCCAAAGTTATCTTTCAAAGCCACTCCAGAGGCACATCTTGGGGAAACTTTTAGATTTATCTTTTGAAGTTCCATCGAATTCACTTTTTGGAGCTTCTTTGAAGAAGTTCCTTAAAAACCCTTTAAAGCAGCCTGCTACGAATATTAATAAACTTGTTTCTAGATTTTCATTGGAAGTTGACCCAAAAATTTCAAAAGAACAAATATGTTTCGAAATAAGATCATTCTCTAGAGAGACTTAGACAAGTCACCCCAAAATACTCTCTAGAACCAATTTCTTTAAATGAAACTCATCTTATCCAAGAAATTAAGTGATTAAACATTGAAATCCCATTGTTACAAGAAATCAAAGAAATACCCAAACTAAACCAACTAGTCAAACAATTGTGTATAAAAAAACTAGGAAGGAAAAAGAATTTGACCAATACTATCTAGATTGATGGATACCTAGTTAATCTTCTTTCAAGGGAATTCCTTCCACCAAAGTAATCTTGGTAGTCCTGTGATTACTGTATCTACTGGTGGAATTGAAACCCTAAATACACTTATGGATTTGGGGATTTTTATTAATGTCATGATTTTCGATGTCATGGAAATGTTATCACTAACAAACCTGCAACCCACAGGTATTATTCTTTAGATGGCATACCAATATATTACCATTCCAAAGGGAGTTGTAGACACATAAATTTGTCCATGTCCTTACCATGACCTAGTCGATACTTTACTAGGGTCATCATAAGCCATTTTGTCCTAATCTAACTCCTAATTCCAACTTAATCACATTTCCAATTAATTAAATAAATCCATTTATTTAATTAATTCCCTTGTCACATGTCTCACATAATTAAAATTAAAAATTTGAATTATTCCCTCACCTCTCACCACATTGCAACAAGTGTCACATGCTACATCTTCCACTTAACCCCTTCACATGTCAAACTAATTTAAATACTCTTTTACTTAAATTAGATTCCTTTTATCACAATCAAACACTTGTCCACTTTCCTTTTGTCTCATGTGGGGTAGTACATTTTTCATTTAATACAACTCACATGTGCAAGCTAATTCAAATAAAATATTTGAATTAGATTCCTTTCATTCTCCTTTGCACACTTGTCACATGACTACAATTTCTTGAGGTGCAAGGAAACCCTAATCAACCCAAATCAATCTCAACCATCCATATAATTCAAAATAACTCTCAATCACAACTGTTGATTCAAATCAAGCCTTTTCTATAAAGGTAGCCTCTCACAAGTCATTTTCATCATGTTGAGTCCTTGCATACTGTTATGTTGCCAAAATCTTGAGCAACCAACATTCAACCATCCATTCAATCCATTAATCTCATCTCGCATCTCTCTTGCATCCATCTTGCATCCATCATCTTACAGGGATCAATCAAGCCATCATCTTGCACATATCATTCGAGGTATATTGGGTATTTGGGTTTGGTAATGCATGTCTTTGTTTCATCATTTTAGCTAATCCAATTTTTTAAACCCTGAGTCCATCCTTTCCAGCTGCCAACACTTAAGTTTTAGAGTTTCAGTTTAGTTTTGGCATTTGATAGTTAGGGTTTTAATATCTAATGCTAATCTTTAGTGTTTGCAATATGAGCGCTAAATGTTTAAACATAAAACTTTAAGTGTTGGGTTTAATTTTTATTTTTGCATTGATCTACCCACTGGTCATATTAACGACCTGGGGCTATAGACCTAACTACTAGGATAAAAACTATGACTACAAAAGCTAAAAATAAACACATATGACCAGAGTTTATAAACTGCT
Organism: Cunninghamia lanceolata; assembly: GCA_027924645.1. Taxonomy (NCBI): domain Eukaryota; kingdom Viridiplantae; phylum Streptophyta; class Pinopsida; order Cupressales; family Cupressaceae; genus Cunninghamia; species Cunninghamia lanceolata. The sequence continues at coordinate 9,307,198 of BSBN01000241.1, read as the reverse complement.
AATGGTTTATTTTAAACAGTCAGAGTTAGCCTCTTGTGCTTCCTACATGCCGAAGGAGGCTATTTTTTTCAACTTTTCATAACTTTCACATACGGAGGCGAAATTAGGAAAAAAAGGACTTGTCAGAAAGAGAATTCAAAGTACTTCATAGTGGAGAAGAAATTATCAGGTGAAAGTGCCATTTGACTAGTTTTTTCATAGTCAAAGTTTAGCTTCTTTGCAAACTTCAATCGAGCATAACTTTTGCAAATTTCATCCTTTTTCAGCAAATGTTTTTTAAAAGTGCATAGAATTTCATATAGAATCTATTTATGCAACTTATTTTTCTGTATCAGTCTATTTTCAGCACTTTTTTTAATCAGATTTCATCTTTTTTATATAACGGTCTTCTTGGCTAGTCTACTTGCTTCTTTCTCAATTTTGTGGCTTGTAGGTGATCATATGGGGCTGGAACAATATCAGGATCGGCATACATAGTAGCTTGGATAGTGAATTAATCAAGTGCATGCATTCTAATCTTTCATCTCTAATCATTGCTTGATCACACATTTGGACTTTGGGCTTAAAACGAACAACTTGTTTGCAATCACACATAAAAAATTGGGCTAAACCACACCATTGTATTCAATCACATTTGGACTTGGGATTTAAAAAGAACTAATGCTTGAATTGTTTGGTGAATTTGCATGTGATTAGGGGTGTGTATGCTCTTCTCATGCGCTTCATGTGATCTTGAGAATCAAAAACACCTCTTGTCCATTCATATTCACGTCTCACATTTTGATTTCTTAAGGGCAATTTACAAGTGCGAGTGTGAGTTAAGTGTGTGTGTGTATGCTCTCTCCTCGCACCACAAGGTGATCTTGGAGATCAAAAACACCTCACTTGATTTGTGTTTGTTTACCCTTTCCTAGGAGGCCTACTAGGGGATTTCATCACCCCTAGGTATGACCTCAACCCCTTGTTCTGGCGGGGTATATCAAAGGGGGGAGAGTGAAAGCTGTACCTCAATCTAACCACGTAGTCATTGGGACAACCATGGGGCCCTGGGTGATTTTGGACACAAGGTGAAGTGGCATTTACTTATTCTTATGCCACATCCTTTCAACAGGCTAGTGTTCACAGATTTGGGGCCCTCGTACCTTGTGTATATTGGGGATACCCCTAGTTAACCCTTGTGCAACCCAGCTTAAGACTTGCTGCGCATACCCCACTTGACTAATTCTAGGGATTTTTGATGTGTCTTCCATGTGTGCTTGTTTAATCATCACCACATTCTTCAAATTCAAAATCCAAAATTTATTATGTGTCTTGCGTGAGTGAATCATGTTTGTACATGTATGATCATTTGATTAAACATTGTCGTATCAAGCTAAACACCAGACACATAAGACAATTCATTCAACTCATTCTGCCAACACATTCAAATCCAATCACATTCATCCTAATCACCCATTCTTAGCCACTTCATTCCTAATCATATCCAAGTCACCATAATTCAAACCCTAATCATTCCAAACCACCTTCTTTCTAATCAACCCCTAATCATCCTAGTCATCATCCTAATCAATCCAAATCATACAATCTTGCCATTCTAAATCACATCCAAGTCATCCTAAATCAATCCTAATCATATCCTTGTCACTCTACATCATCAAATCATCATCATTCTATCCAAATCATTATCCAATCAACATCATTATAATCATTACACGTCATCATTATCTCCATTCTTGTCAAATCAACCTCAATCCCAATCATCCCTAAGCACATCCTAGTCACATCTTCATCATTCATTCTTATCCTATCAATATCATCCTAATCATCCCTAATCATTCCATATCAAACCCTAATCTTATCCAAGTAATCTTTACACATCATCATCAACCTCCTTTTAATCAAACCCCCTTCATTCTAATCGTCATCCTAATCACATCTAATTCATTCTAATCCAATCCTAATCATATCTTCCTCATCCTACATCAGCAAATCAATATCATCCTAGTCATCATCCTAGTCATTACACATCATCCAATCATTCCAAGACAAATCACATCCCAACTACTTTCATCCCCATCCAAATCCAAATCAACCCAATAAAAAATCAAGACCTTAGTTGATCATCATCAACCATTATCCAAACTTGCTTGAGATCATTAGTCTATCTTAAGTAAGTCATCCAATTAAATCAATCCAATCAACCCTCTATTACTTAAGTGTCATTAGTCTACCTTAAGTCTAGAGAATCAATCCAATCAACCCTCTTACTTGAGATCATTAGTCTATCTCAAGCATAGAGAGCCATCCATCAAAATAAAACAAATCAAATCATCCTAAGGTCTTGAAATTTGATCCCAATCACTCCACATCATTACCTACATTTCTCATCTAAACCACTTTCATCCCAATCCATTCATCCTAATCACCTCAATCCAAGTCATCCCACCTTGTTATCCCACATCACCCTTACCATTATCCTAAATCATCCTAGTCACCTAACCTAATAATTCCACCATCATTCATCCTAATTCCTTCAAGTCATCCAATCTCATCATCCTAGTCATCTTCGACATCCTAATCATCATCACCATAGTCCTAATCATCTAAGTAAAACCATAATCATAGCCAAGTCATCATCCTAGTCATTACACATCACCCAATCATCAAATCTTCATCCAAATCACTCCACATCTACCACTTGTAAACATGGACATGGCATTTCTAAACAAAACATATTGGAATGATCCTTATGGAAACAAAAGAACACTTGATTGACTTAGGTGGTTATATAGAAAGGAAGAAGACCCTATGTCACCACAACATCAACAATCCCCACAACATCAAGTCCTAGGCCAATATCAATGATCCCACATTAATTCACAAGCCCAACAAGCACATAATCCAAACACTAATGCCACCACATCCATACCACAAATCACCCTCACTATTCCTAACAACACCACAAACACAAGTGCTTCCATAAGCATACCATCCAATGATCCTAACTCCATTGCCTCCATATCATAATTACTTTCTCAACAAACTTCCAACATCAACCAATGTCCACAACAATCCACCTCACAAAACCTTTCACCTACAAATCCTATCATTCCACCTCATCACCAAACCGATCCACATGGCAATCAAATGTCCTTACAAGAACAACATGCAAGTCCAAATGGCCCTATGTACATAAATCAAGAAACTCCAAGTGATCTTTTGCAAGACCAAAAATCCTTTGACAAGGGAGAAACCAACTTAGCAAGTGCCTCCTTTGAGTCACCTTCACCATCCAATCATATGCCAACACATAAGCCAACTAGTCCTATCCCAACACCTTTATCAATCCCTTCATCACCTTCATCACCTTCATCCCCATGTTCCACTAATCCTTCATTAAAAGATTACATGGAGATACTTTTAGAGAAATTGGTCCAAGCAAATTTGATTAAGCTATACCCGCTCAAAGCATACTCTCCATCTATGTTTAAACCTAGTTGGTATAAAGATGATGAATATTATGCATACCGTAGGTATAGGGTCCATACCATATCCACTTGTGTCTGATTTTAAATATTGGTCATGAACCTAGAAGATGGTGGTAAGATTGTCTTGGATAAAACCAATCCTTCTAATTCCATTATCTTTCCATCTAGCCCAAGTCCCAATCCATCTAATCCTATTATCCATCCAATTAGCCCTCAATCTAATCATGATCCTAAGCCTTCAACTTCCACTATTATCATCCATCCACTATATTGTCCATTTACCCATACCCTTGCAAAGGATGTGATCCATTGGCTACTAGCAAGGAATAATACACTTCCATGTCATCAAACACCTATTCTTGAGCCTATTAAAGAGTCCTACACCATGCCTAGTCCTATCCTAACACCATCATGTGATCCACAAACAATAAATCCTATCACAAACCCAAGTCAAGAGCTATTGTACCTTCATGTCAATAACCCTTAGGAACATGTCAAGCCTATCCAAGAGTTATCCACTTTCATTCAAGCAACCCAAGAGTTATGTGAAGAGCACAATCCTAAGCATGAAGAAACAATAGCCCCTAAATCTAATCAAGATCAAATCATCCCCATCCAATCTATCCATAACATGTACCTTCTTTATGATCAAGATGATACCTATGAAGAAGCTATCCATGAGCACCTTGATCCTATCCATAATCCTATATCCATCCATGAGCAAGATATCCACATTGCTCCTAGTCATCTACCATCTAGCCCTATTCATAATGAACAAACATCCACTTGTTCATGATGAGATAATTGCCTATCCATAATGAACATAATAAAGATCCTAATGATCCTTCCACATCCACCTCTACTTCCAATCCCACCTTAAGTCCACCATTATATCCACTTGGCCTTACTACCTTCATCCATGAATGTTCTTCCCTAGGATAACAACAACCTTTTTCCTCCACCTCACCTTCTCCATCCAATAATCAACTGAAGTCTAGTGTTCAAACTACACCTAGTCCTATAGTCCATCGCATGCTCCAAAACATGAACTACCAAGGCAAAGGTTTAGGTCTACATGAACATGGCATTTTGGAGCCAATCCATGTCAAGGTCCCTCCTTGCTCATTTGGCCTTGGATACACACCCCAGGTCAACAATCTAATGATGTTGGTACTTCCTCCACACTTCCTAAATCCATTTCCTTCCATCTTATACCCCATCACATTCCTAAAACATACATTGCCATTCCACCTCCCTCATCCTACAAATGTCAAAAGCATGTGACCATTCACCTTCCACCATCCACTTTACCTCCACTCCTTCCAACTCCTAATATCCCTCCATTCACTTTCCCACCATTGATACTAACACCCCCTTACCCAATCATTCATAAATACCCCAAATATCCTAATCATGACCAACAAATGCATGCATGGTATAAACAAGGAGCTTCCACTCATTTCATCTGCCACATGGGATTCAAAAATAAACATTTGGATGCCTCCATTCAAAAAACCACAAAGCCTAAGGGTCCTAATGCCTTAGGAAATCAATCCAAAAAATTCAAAGCAAGGTACATCCAAAAATCCATCTAAGCCCATACCTCCAAATGAAAAGTCCAAAAGAAAAATGGTTTGGGTCCCTAAACAAAAATTAATCAACTCAAATGAGGCATCCACCTCTCAAAAATCCCAACCATCTCCTTCCATTCAAAAATGCCATTCCATTTAAACATTTCAAACATCCCACATGAAAAGAAAAAATCAGAAAAATACTAAGTCCATGTGGGTTCCAAAAGTCCTAAATCATCCATCTCCTAAGCAAACATCACCATTGCTTCCTACACCACCATCCAATCAAAAGCTTCCATGTTTAACACGGTATGTGCAGCCATTGGTCATGATTCCTTTCCATACCTCCATCACTCCATCATTCACTCATTATCCTACATATCTCCCCCATCACCTTCCTATGGTCCATGCTTTTGCATAAGTCCATTATAATCCACATCATAATCCACTATCTACCTTATCCATCTCACTTTCACGCAATCACCCTACCAACATCTTGAGCATAATGACTTGACATGGTCCATTTGTGATGACATCCTTCTCTAATGGGACTATCACTTTCATGAACTAGACACTTGAGTCCCACCCATCCATATCCCACCCTTTTCCCATTCAAAAGTCAAAATAGTCACAAAAAATTTTAAAAAAAAGAAAAAAAAAGTAAAGAGAAATCCTTTCGTCCAATGGTGAAAAACTGGTAAACAGGCGCCTTGGATAAGTACCATGATGAAAAACTAGTAAATAGGCATCATGTGTAGGTTGATCTTCTATGTCACTTTCACTTGAGGGCACCTTGTCTCATCCTTTTCCAAACTATCATACCATTTCCATATACATACCTATCCTATTGAGTCCATTCATCTAACAAGGTGTCATTGTACCTCATCATTTAATCTATTTTCAAATGTCAAAAATCCAGGGGCTATGTCCTCAGCTGTCTGCAACTAGGGATTCTACAGTTACCAATTTTCCTAGCTAATCTTAATAGCTTCTACTAATTTGAAAAGATTAATATGTCTACTTACTGAATGACTTTAAGGAATGCTAAAATAGAATTAAATAGGAAATTTACTCAAAGCAATCTTAAAAATAGTAACATGCATCTATCTATTAAAATCAATAAATACTTTTCACAACAAAACCTAAAGTAATAAAATATTGGTACTAGCCTCCTACCTTGGTGGTGAGAGTGGGCCCTTGCTCCACACCCTTGGGGATGAAGTCTATAGTAGGAAATCAGCACAAAAGAAGATCACAACTAAATTCAACCTAATTCCATACGCTTTGCATTCATGAAAGATATTGATATCACAGAACGAAGATTACCGAGAATCAGAATAATTCAATCATTGTATATTTCTTCTACTATTTCTATAAGTATATATATGAAAATGAGTGATGACATATCACTGATCTTATCTATCAGTTCTTCTATGAGATGACATTCATCTCTTTATTGTACTAATTGTCTAACTATGGAAAATAATCATGGAATAAAAGTAGACTTGAGTGGAACAGAAGTCCACTCAGAAGTCTAAGTTTAAGTCTTAATACATTTGGGCATCGAGGCCCTGAAAATAAGGATATTGAATCAGTTCCATTCGTAACTCATGCAAAAACTTTGAAAAGATAAAACTCCAACAGTTTAACTGAAGATGACCCTTCACCACTCAGGTGGTGATTTGAGTGAAATGAGGGGTATTATGATCACTGCTAAGAGTACTTGATTGACAGCTTATGCTAGAAATATGCCTTGCTCTCAGGAGGCACCGGAGATATATGTCCCTATCTGCAGCTCTGGAGATATGTCTGTAGCTCCAGAGATATGTTTACAGCTCTGGAGATATGTTTGTAGCTCTAGAGATATCTGTAGCTTTCTTTGTTCATCTCTGGAGATGCTCCAGACTCTCACACAGCTCTAGAGAGGCATTCCTCATTTCTTCAAAACTTCAGGTGTCATGGTACTTTGGTATTGTCTCTGGAGATGCACAAAATTGTTGTTCCTGGCATCTACACCTATTGATTCAAAAAGAGAGAAGTTTCTACATTTTCCCATCAATTCCATGCACATTAGTCACTCAATTAGAAATTATAATTTTAAGTAATCTATCTCAATTAATCATTAAATAGAATGATCTTGCTAGCTTATTTGGGTGCAGACATTAGGAAAGATGGAATCAGGAAGGAGAAAAAGAGAGGCAAAAAGATGTATTTCATGAGTGCAACTTGGCACTCATCATCATCCTCCCTTCCTCCTTTTGATCTTGATGAACACATAGGGGCAAAATGTTGAAATATGCTTTGGATATCTCTTGATATACCTTACCCTTTCCAAATAATCCTATCATTATCCACCCATCATAAGCCTTGTCATGTAAAATCTATCATGTCATCCTTTCACCATAAGTTTTGTCATGCAAAATTCTAAGTCTACTACCTCGACTGGGGCATGTTATTTCTATGCAACATAGTCCTTGGAGATCACATCCTTGCTCTCTTACATACATCCATTCCATTCCATAGCCTATCCTTTTATCCTATCCATTTATCATGGTCTTTTCATCTATCCACTATCGTCCATCCTTTTGTCCAATCCCATTCATTCCCTTGCATCTAGACTTGGTTCCCCTTGTCGTTGGTATCTAACATACAAGCTACTCAAATTGTAAATCCATTGACATTCAAAAATACAAAAATTCAAAAAAAAAAAAATATTTCCAAAAATCCAAAAAATCAAATATCCATTAAAAATCCAAGCAATCAAATCAATCAAACTCACTCATTCAAATCAAATCATCAAAACAATCAATCACATTCTTCCAATCAAATTAATCCCAATCATCAAATTCATCACATCATCAAAATCAAAACAAGTCCAATCATCAATCCCATTCATCTAATCAATTCATCAAACCAAATCAATCCAATCATCCATTCATCAAATCAAATCAATCCAAAGAATCAATTCAAGCAATGATCCAAATGCAAGTTATCCTTACTCCATACCAATCAAGTTAATTAATCATGTCAAATTATCCAATCACATTCATGGTCTTGATCCTAACCTTATCGTAAACCAAATCAATCAAAACATCATCATCAATGAGATATATTGATCCTACATCCTTGTGTTGATCTAGGGATATATTGCTCCCCACAATGACAACACTATCATCATCATCACTCAAACAATCAATCATTGGTTTATAACTTGACATAGACAATACCTTGTTTGTTTTTGAATCATTTGTGCATGCTTGCTTGTGTATGTTATCATTTTATCTTGCATTTGTATCTGAATCCAACCCAGCTAATATTCATATCTTGTATCTAGACAAGGTTGTATTATGCTGGGGCATGAGACACATCGTCACCTTGGTCCTTATACCTTGGTGTATAATGTCTCGTTCTATATCAAACATCATGGTTGCTCACTTTCATTGTAGCATAACGCATCCTTACCTTTGTTCCTTGACCAATTCCATTTCATTTTGAGAGCCTACCCGTGTTTGTCCAACCCGCCTATCCTCTCAAGGGGGCATCATTATCCTATAATCCCATTTCATCATCATCCTTTTCCTCTATCTATTTCCTTAGCTTCTTTGAAATGATGTTACTCGACACAAGTCTTATCATCTCGAATATCATCTCAAAGAGGGGCAAAATGTACACACATAAATTTGTCCATGTCATTACCATGACCTAGTTGATACTTTACTAGGGACATCATAAGCCATTTTGTCCTAATCTAACTCCTAATTCCAACTTAATCACATTCCTAATTAATTAAATAAATCTATTTATTTAATTAATTCCCTTGTCACATGTCTCACATAATTTAAAATAAAAATTTGAATTATTCCCTCACCTCTCATCACATTGCAACAAGTGTCACATGCTACATCTTCCACTTAACCCCTTCACATGTCAAACTAATTTAAATAATCTTTTATTTAAATAAGATTCATTTTATCACAATCAAACACTTGTCCACTTTCCTTTTGTCTCATGTGGGGTAGTACATCTTGCATTTAATACAACTCACATGTGCAAGCTAATTCAAATAAAATATTTGAATTAGATTCCTTTCATTCTCCTTTGCATACTTGTCACATGACTACAATTTCTTGAGGTGCAAGGAAACCCTAATCAACCCTAATCAATCTCAATCATCCATATCATTCAAAATAACTCTCAATCACAACCATAGATTCGAATCAAGCCTTTTCTATAAAGGTAGCCTCTCACAAGTCATTTTCATCATGTTGAGTCCTTGCATACCATTATGCTGCCAAAATCTTGAGCAACCAACATTCAACCATCCATTCAATCCATTAATCTCATCTTGCATCTCTCTTGCATCCATCTTGTATCCATCATCTTATAGTGATCAATCAAGCCATCATATTGCACATATTGAGGATTTGGGTTTGGTAATGCATGTCTTTGTTTCATCATTTCAGCTAATCTAAATTTTTAATATACAGGAGTTTTATAAAATGTTCTAATTATGGTTGAAGCTTGGGAATATCCTATAGATTTCTAAGTTATTCAATCACATACCCCTAAATATAGTTATCCATTGATATTGAGAAGACCCTGGTTAGCTATAGTTGTAGCCCTTATTAATTGTAGATATAGAGGAATGAGCATTTCTAATGGAAGTAATAGTAAAAAATTATTGTTATACTCTCCTGCTCAACCCTCTATAAACAAATGCAATATGATATGGGTAGATGAACCAAATCAGCTAAATAAACATGAGAATCTGGCTTCTTTAGCAATGGTTGTCATTAAACAACATGGAGATAAATTTGAAGATGAGTTAGAATTTGATAGCAATCCAAACACAAACAAAGAAGATAATCTTGAAATGAATGAAACTCTTCAGAGTCTTATCCAAATAAGTATAGTAGAGTTTTCTCAAAACAAAAAGGACTTTCTTACAACATTCCATTATTCTTTGGCCAATTTAATTCCAAGAAATGAGTGTTTCTTTAAAGATGTAACTAATTTTCATATGATGCAACCTCATAGTTACCCCCTTAATACCTTGATGAGTGAAACCTATATGGTCTCCTCTAGTCACCCAAGAACTAAGTCAATAATGGTATTGCCTAGTAAAACCTTAAATATCAATAGTTGGCTCATAGAATTATCGGAATCCCAATTGTTTGATGTTCTATCGAATTGGTCTAGGGATTTTTCTTGGGATTATAAGGACATGAAGGGAATACATCCAAAGATAATTTGTGCTCATCATATTTATATTGAGGATGTCTAACTAGTTCATCAACCACAATATAGACTTAACCATACACTTAGAGACGTGGTCAAAACAAAAATTGAAAAACTTCTACAAGGAGGATTTATATATCCAATCTTTGATAGAAAATGGGTTTCATCCCTTGTGGTTGTACTTAATCAAGATGGGAAATGGAGAGTATGTGTGGATTATCAAGAACTCAATAAAAAAACTCATAGAGATTATTCCCCTTTACTATTCATTGACTAGCTCCTTGATAACTTCGCTGATAAACCTTATTTTTCATTCTAGGATGGGTTTAGTGGTTAAAATCAAATACAAGTGGCTCTAGAAGATCAGGATAACACCACTTGAACCTACCCATAGGGAACCTTCACATATTGAGTCCTTCCCTTTGGGTTGTGCAATGCTCCTGTCACTTTTTAAAGAGTAGTATTAGCCATTTTTGCTGAGCTTGTAAATGATTGTGTAGAAGTTTACATGTGGATGACTTCATAGTAAATGGATCATGTCATGCCCAAGCTGTTACACTTGAGAATGAACCACAAATCTTAGACTATTTTCATAATTCACTACCAGAAGTTTAACTATGACTTAAAAATAGAAAAACCATAAACATAAAATTTTGAACTGGGTAAGTGCAAGAAGATGGGGGGCCAAAAAGGGGTCTTAAGTGGCCACTTTTTTTTGAAATTAGGAAATACTGACCTTGGATGAGAAATTGAGCATAGTTACACTCAAATTTTGGAGATACAACCAAAACAATGTTCGTAGTGCTCTGAGTCTACTTTCTAAACTACTATTTTTTTTTAAAAATAGCATAGACTAAGGGGTTCAAAAGAGGGAACCACAGAAATTGGTGTTGTTTCTGTCAAAAAAACATAACATAGCATGTTTTGTGGCTCCCTCAAAAGGTCAACTTTTTTTTGGTATTTTTAAAATTGCTTCAATGAGAAATTAGCTAATAGCATGTAGTTTATGCCTGATTTTTCTGATAATTTTTTGATAAATATTTGATTTTTTACTAATTTTCAAAGTGGACACATCCTAAAAAATAGAATTTTGGCCATGCTACCCCTATAAATTTTGAAAACTAATTGAAAATCATTTTTTTCTTTTTTTAATATTTGTAGAATGGAGTCTAGTTTCTAAATATCTAATTTTTTTGAAATTCCAATGAATAGTTAATTTACAATGAAAAAAAGACCAAACAGTGGTTTTTGCCCAAAAACGGACACACAAACAAAAGAAATTAAAGATGAAAGGTTTAACATTCATAAAATGTGAAAAAAATCATATCGTTAAATAGCTAAGAGAAAGCCTAACATTACCCGGGTGTTCGATTTGTTCGATGTTGAAACACATACAAATCTAAGGGTTAGCACGAACGAAATTATGTGAAATATTGAAGAATCTGAAAAACACGTCTATGACTGTTCAAAAGGCACTCCAAGCCTTTGGGTTGGAAATCCAAAGCAAATCCCAATCCCAAGGCTTGGGATTCCCAAAGCAAGACATAACGCGAGCGCATTATAACGCGCTCGCGTTATGTTCCCCTTAATTTTTTTTATGTTCAAGGCTATTAATCATGTATGTATGTATGTATGCCTATATGTATGTATGTATCTATGTATCTATGTATGCCTATATGTATGTATGTATGTATCTATGTATGCCAATATGTATGTATGTATCTATGTATGCCTATATGTATGTATGTATATATCTATGTATGCCAATATGTATGTATGTATGTATAGTGTCGAGGGCAGAGGAGGGTAGAGATGGGAGTGAGCCAGAAAGGGGAGAAGAGGGGTGGATAAGGATTGAGTGATTAAGGTTTAAGGTTGAGGGTTGGGCGTTTAGGGATATGATTTAGAGTTTAGGTATAAGGGATTAGAGTTTAGGACCTTGAGGGATTAGGGTTTAGGGTTGAGGCTTTAGGGATAGCATTTAGGGTTAAGGGTTGAGGGATTAGGTTTAAGGTAGAGTGTTGAGGGTAGAGGGATTAGGGATTAGGGTTTAGGGTTGAGGCTTTAGGGATAGTGTTTAGGGTTAAGGGTCGAGGGATTAGGTTTAAGGTAGAGTGTCGAGGGTAGAGGGACTAGGGATAGGGTTTAGGGTTGAAGGTTTAATGATTTAGGGTTGAGGCTTTAGGGATGAGAGTTAAGGGATTAGGGTTTAAGATATAGTGTCAAGTGTCGAGCGTGTAGGGATAGGTTTTAGGGTTCAAGTTTTAAGGGTTAAGGGTCGAGGGATCAGAGTTAAGGGTTGAGGGATTAGGGTTTGACGTTGAGGGTTGAGTACATTGAGGTTCGAGGGTTAAGGGTTTCAGGATAGGGTTGAGGGTTGAGGGATTAGGGTTAAGGGATAGGGTTGGAGGGTTTAGGGATAAGGGATTAGGGTTTAAGGTATAGTATCGAACCCGTTGAGGGTCTAGGAATAGGGATAGCATTTAGGGTTTAGGGATGAGGGATTAGAGTTAAGGGATGATGGATGACAAATTAGGGATGAGGGATTAGGGTTTAGGGATAAGGGTTAGGGTTAGGGTTGAGGGATTAGGGTTTAACGTATAGTGTTGAGGGTTTAGGGATAGGGTTTAGGGTTCAGGGATTAGAGTGAAGGGTTGAGGGATTAGGATTTGATGTTGAGGGTTGAGGGTTTAGGGTTTAGGGTTTAGGGATAGGGTTGAGGGTCAAGGGATCAGAGTTAAGGGTTGAGGGATTAGGGTTTGACATTGAGGGTTGAGGGTTGAGGTTCGAGGGTCAAGGGTTTAGGGATAGGGTTGAGGGTCGAGGGATTAGGGTTAAAGTAGAGTGTGGAGGGTATAAGAATTAGGGATAGCGTTGGAGGGTTTAGGGATAAGGGATTAGGGTTTATGGTATAGTATCGAGTCTGTTGAGGGTTTAGGAATAGGGATAGCATTTAGGGTTTAGAGATGAGGGATTAGAGTTGAGGGATGATAGATTAGGGTTAAGGGTTGAGGGATTAGGGTTTAGGGATAAGGTTTAGGGTTGAGGGTTGAGGGATTAGGGTTTAAGGTATAGTGTTGAGGGTTGAGGGTTTAGGGATAGGGTTTAGGGTTGACAGATTAGCATTTAATGTTGAGGTTAGGGTTAGAGTGTCAAGGGTCGAGGGATTAGGCATAGGGTTTAGGGTTGAAGGTTTATGGATTGAGGGTTGAGGCTTTAGGGATGAGGGTTTAAGGCTTAAGATATAGTGTCAAGTGTTGAGGGTGTAGGGATAGGGTTTAAGTTTTAAGGGTTAAGGGTTGAGGGATAGGGATTAGGGTTTAAGGTATAGTGTTGACGGTTGATGGTTTAGGGATAGGGTTTAGGTTTGAAGGATTAGGGTTTAGGGTTGATGAATTAGGGTTTAATGTTGAGAGTTGAGGGTTGAGGGTTGAGGGTTGAGGTTGAGGGATAGGGTTAATGGTCAAGGGATTAGGGTTAAATAAGAGTGTTGAGAGTAGACAGATTAGGGTTTAAGATATAGTATCAAGCTCGTTGAGGGTCTAGGAATAGGGATAGCATTTAGGGTTTAGGGATGAGGGATTAGAGTTGAGGGATTAGGATTTAAGGATGAGGGATTAGAGTGAAGGGTTGAGCGATTAGGATTTGACGTTGAGGGTTGAGGGTTTAAGGTTTAGGGTTTAGAGATAGGGTTGAGGGTCGAGGGATCAGAGTTAAGGGTTGAGGGATTAGGGTTTGACGTTGAGGGTTGAGGGTTGAGGTTTGAGGGTCAAGGGTTTAGGGATAGGGTTGAGGGTTAAGGGATTACGGTTAAAGTAGAGTGTGGAGGGTATAAGGATTAGGGATAGGGTTGGAGGGTTTAGGGATAAGGGATTAGGGTTTAAGGTATAGTATCAAGTTTGTTGAGGGTTTAGGAATAGGGATAGTATTTAGGGTTTAGGGATGAGGGATTAGAGTTGAGGGATGACAGATTAGGGTTAAGGGTTGAGGGATTAGGGTTTAGGGATAAGGTTAAGGGTTGAGGGTTGAGGGATTAGGGTTTAAGGTATAGTGTTGAGGGTTTAGGGATCGGGTTTACGGTTGAGGGATTAGAGTGAAGGGTTGAGGGATTAGGATTTGACATTGAGGGTTGAGCGTTTAGGGTTTAGGGTTTAGGGATAGGGTTGAGGGTTGAGGGATTAGGGTTTGACGTTGAGGGTTGAGGTTCAAGGGTCAAGGGTTTAGGGATAGGGTTGAGGGTCGAGGGATTAGGGTTAAAGTAGAGTGTGGAGGGTATAAGGATTAGGGATAGGGTTGGAGGGTTTAGGGATAAGGGATTAGGTTTTAAGGTATAGTATCGAGTCTGTTGAGGGTTTAGGAATAGGGATAGCATTTAGGGTTTAGGGATGAGGGATTAGAGTTGAGGGATGATGGATTAGGGTTGAGGGTTGAGGGATTAGGGTTTAGGGATAAGGTTTAGGGTTGAGGGTTGAGGGATTAGGGTTTAAGGTATAGTGTTGAGGGTTTAGGGTTGAGGGATTAGAGCGAAGGGTTGAGGGATTAGGATTTGACATTGAGGGTTGAGGGTTTAGGGTTTAGGGTTTAGGGATAGGGTTGAGGCTCAAGGGATTAGAGTTAAGGGTTGAGGGATTAGGGTTTGACATTAAGGGTTGAGGGTTGAGGTTCAAGGGTCAAGGGTTTAGGGATAGGGTTGAGGGTCAAGGGATTAGGGTTAAAGTAGAGTGTGGAGGGTATAAGGATTAGGGATAGGGTTGGAGGGTTTAGGGATAAGGGATTAGGGTTTAAGGTATAGTATCAAGTCTGTTGAGGGTTTAGGAATAGGGATAGCATTTAGGGTTTAGGGATGAGGGATTAGAGTTGAGGGATGACGGATTAGGGTTGAGGGATTAGGGTTTAGGGATAAGGTTTAGGGTTGAGGGTTGATGGATTAGGGTTTAAGGTATAGTGTTGAGAGTTTAGGGATCATGTTTAGGGTTGAGGGATTAGAGTGAAGGGTTGAGGGATTTGGATTTGACGTTGAGGGTTGAGGGTTTAGGGTTTAGGGTTTAGGGATAGGGTTGAGGGTCGAGGGATTAGAGTTACAGGTTGAGGGATTAGGGTTTGATGTTGAGGGTTGAGGGTTGAGGTTTGAGGCTCAAGGGTTTAGGGATAGGGTTGAGGGTCAAGGGATTAGGGTTAAAGTAGAGTGTGGAGGGTATAAGGATTAGGGAAAGGGTTGGAGGGTTTAGGGATAAGGGATTAGGGTTTAAGGTATAGTATCGAGTCTATTGAGGGTTTAGGAATAGGGATAGCATTTAGGGTATAGGGATGAGGGATTAGAGTTGAAGGATGATGAATTAGGGTTGAGGGTTGAGGGATTAGGGTTTAGGGATAAGGTTTAGGGTTGATGGTTGAGGGATTAGGGTGTAAGGTATAGTGTTGAGGGTTTAGGGATCAGGTTTAGGGTTGAGGGATTAGAGTGAAGGGTTGAGGGATTAGGATTTGATGTTGAGGGTTGAGGGTTTAGGGTTTAGGGTTTAGGGATAGGGTTGAGGGTCGAGGGATTAAAGTTAAGGGTTGAGGGATTAGGGTTTGACATTGAGGGTTGAGGGTTGAGCTTTGAGGGTCAAGGGTTCAGGGATAGGGTTGAGGGTCGAGGGATTAGGGTTAAAGTAGAATGTGGAGGGTATAAGGATTAGGGATAGGGTTGGAGGGTTTAGGGATAAGGGATTAGGGTTTAAGGTATAGTATGGAGTCTATTGAGGGTTTAGGAATAGGGATAGCATTTAAGGTTTAGGGATGAGGGATTAGAGTTGAGGGATGATGGATTAGGGTTGAGGGTTGAGGGATTAGGGTTTAAGGTATCATGTTGAGGGTTTAGGGATTAGGTTTAGGGTTGAGGGATTAGAGTGAAGGGTTGAGGGATTAGGATTTGACGTTGAGGGTTGAGGGTTAGGGTTTAGGGTTTAGGGATAGGGTTGAGGGTCAAGGGATTAGAGTTACGGGTTGAGGGATTAGGGTTTGACCTTGAGGGTTGAGGGTTGAGGTTCGAGGGTCAAGGGTTTAGGGATAGGGTCGAGGGTCAAGGGATTAGGGTTAAAGCAGAGTGTGGAGGGTATAAGGATTAGGGATAGGGTTGGAGGGTTTAGGGATAAGGGATTAGGGTTTAAGGTATAGTATCAAGTTTGTTGAGGGTTTAGGAATAGGGATAGCATTTAGGGCTTAGGGATGAGGGATTAGAGTTGAGGGATGATGGATTAGGGTTGAGGGTTGAGGGATTAGGGTTAAGGGATAAGGTTTAGGGTTGAGGGTTGAGGGATTAGGGTTTAAGGTATACTGTTGAGGCTTTAGGGATTGGGTTTAGGGTTGAGAGATTAGAGTGAAGGGTTGAGGGATTAGGATTTGACATTGAGGGTTGAGGGTTTAGGGTTTAGGGTTTAGGGATAGGGTTGAGTGTCGAGGGATTAGAGTTAAGGGTTGAGGGATTAGGGTTTGACATTGAGGGTTAAGGTTTGAGGGTCAAGGGTTTAGGGATAGGGTTGAGGGTCGAGGGATTAGGGTTAAAGTAGAGTGTGGAGGGTATAAGGATTAGGGATAGGGTTGGAGGGTTTAGGGATATGGGATTAGGGTTTAAGGTATAGTATCGAGTCTATTAAGGGTTTAGGAATAGGGATAGCATTTAGGGTTTAGGGATGAGGGATTAGATTTGAGGGATGATGGATTAGGGTTGAGGGTTGAGAGATTAGGGTTTAGGGATAAGGTTTAGGGTTGAGGGTTGAGGGATTAGGGTTTAAGGTATAGTGTCAAGGGTTTAGGGATTAGGTTTAGGGTTGAGGGATTAGAGTGAAGGGTTGAGGGATTAGGATTTTACGTTCAGGGTTGAGGGTTTAGGGTTTAAAGTTTAGGGATAGGGTTGAGGGTCATTCGTGCAAGGTTGCTTTGAGGTGTTCTACAATGATTTGGCTAGAAGGGGCATATCATTCAGTCAGTATATCATATGGTTAGATAACTGTGCGTCACAATTCAAGAACTCACAAAATTTCTTTTGGTTGAGTAGGAGGCATAATTTTACAGGTATTCAACATATGTGGAACTTTTGTGAGGCCGGGCATGGAAAGGGGGAGCATGATGGTGCAGGAGCATGTATCAAAAGAGCCATAGCACAAGAAGAGTGAAAGTATAAAGACAATGCAAAGTTGATAGATGCAAAATCAATTGTTGAGTGGTGTAATGCTTCTATGGGTCCAGGTAATGAAGATAAGTCTTCAGTTCATAGATTTTTTTGGTTGATAGATGATACTAACATTGCACCATATGAGGACTGTTGTACACTGACAGGATCAAATGAGATACACTCTTTCAGAAGCTCAACTGTAGGTTCATGGAGTATCCATACATGAAAGATGTCATGCTTTTGTTCTTCCTGTACAATTCAAGTTTGGGATGAGCGCGAGTCAAAGGAGTGGGTTGACGAATGGCAGTTAAGTTATCTTAGCCCACTTGACACATATCGAACCTTGACAGCACTAGAACTAATACAGATGGAATCATCAATTGACTTTGACCACATATCAAATTTAGTTCAACTAGGTAATATAGGGCACGTATATGCATCTAATTTCATCTAGTTCAACCAGGTAATGTCATCTTACTTTGTAGTGTTTTTGTAATGTTGACTAATTTCATCTAATTTTCTACACATATCAATGTAGGGCACGTATATGTAGTTATTACAGATGAAGATAATGAAGAGGGAATAGATTATTACTTATGTCGTTGTGTTGAGGCCAAAAAGAAATTGGAGGCCCCAGTTACGGATGGAGAAAACACCAAATACCCTATAGGCTCAGTGGTTATTACTGGAACATGGCTTAGAAGGTACCCACATAAGAGTGTTAATATTTGGCTATTTCAGGACTTTGACACGCATCAGAAGATTCTTCATTACTCAAACATTATCGTGGCATCCAATGTTCATTTGATAAAGTATCGGGGTAGACCTTTGAATAAAATCTTGTGGAAGGTGCATGAGTCTGACCATGAAGCAATACTTGACACAATAAAGAGTAGAGCAGACCTGGATGGTTCATTGGATTAATTTATAAGTATTCACATTGATTTTGTAAAGTCATGTTATATTGAATTGTAAGTATGCACATATACACATTTTTACATCATCATGTTATGCATTTTTGGTGTCCTGCTCCTGATGCGACCAAACTCATAACTCACCCTACTTCCTCTAGACACCATTTGATGATCTCTCCAACACTCTAGATCCAGGGTGCCCAATCATGATGATGACCTATATACCATTCTCCCAAGGTGGTCATAATGAATGAAAAGAAGACCAAGGGTGCCCAAGCTTAATAGACTTATTTCTTTCAATTTTGATGATCCAAACTCTTGCAAAATGACATCCACTTTCATGCCTTTAGATCTTCCTTCACATACAGGGTGCCAAATCAAGTTGAAAAATCTACATAAGGGTGCCAAAATGGATGAAAGGAGACATGAAATGCGCCTTAGGACTCCATGCTAAGGTTTGAGCTATTAAAGTCTCTTGATATTAGGAACTCATGATGATGAAACTTAGAGCTTTTTCCTTTCCTATGCACTCATCTAAGATGTTTGAATGATAAGGAGCACCTCAACCTCTATAATGTACATTAGGCACCAAAATTAAGGCGATTTTAAGTCACTTTGAGTCATGTTGCACAAAGCAAGTTTTGCATTTTTGGTGTCCTGCTCATGATGCGACCAAACTAACTTTTCCAACATGTCTAGATGGGTACATTTATACTAGGCATGGTCCTATTTTTCACCCAAACATGTCGAAACAGTTTGAGCTACATTGTACCGATGATATCCCTAAAGAGTCCAAAGTGCAAAAAGGAAGCAATCTTTGATGAGATGTTACTTGAAAACTGTGTCACTTAGAAATATTCTGTCTAAGGTAACGCAATCACGTAGAGTGTCTCTACAATAACCTCTCTCAATTTTTTATATCTCTGAGGCATTTGCCTGTGGTGAAAGGTTTTCTGCTGCCCCAAAAATTGTCAGAAGGAGGCAGTGTAAAGTTGCAAAGGGGTGTAACTTTCGTCCTACTCCTGATGCGACCAAACTGACTATTCCAACACATTCAGATGGGTACAATTACACTAGGCATGGTCCTATTTTTTACCCAAACATGTCGAAACGGTCTAAGATACATTGTACCCACGATATCCCTAAAGAGTCCAAAGTGCAAAAATGCAGCAATCTTTGACGAGATGTTACTCAAAAATTGTGTCACTTAGAAACATTCCATCTAAGGAAACATGATCATGTAGAGTGCCTCTATAATAACCCCTCTCAATTTTTTATATCTCTGAGATTTTTGCCCGTGGTGAAAGGTTTTCTGCTGCCCCAAAAATCGTCAGAAGGAGGTAGTGTAAAGTTGCAAAGGGGTGTAACTTTCATCCTGCTCCTGATGCGACCAAATTGACTATTCCAATCTGTCTGGATGGGCACATTTATGCTAGGCATGGTCCTTTTTTTCACCCAAACATGTCGAAACAGTCCGAGCTACATTGTACCCACGATATCCCTAAAGAGTCCAAAGTGCAAAAAGGTAGCAATCTTTGATGAGATGTTACTTGAAAACTGTGTCACTTAGAAACATTCTGTCTGAGGCAACATGATCACGTAGAGTGCCTCTACAATAACCTCTCTCAATTTTTTATATCTTTGAGATATTTGCCCGTGGTGAAAGGTTTTCTGCTGCCCCAAAAATCGTCAGAAGGAGGCAGTGTAAAGTTACAAAGGGGTGTAACTTTCGTCCTGCTCCTGATGCAACCAAACTGATTGTTCCAACGCGTTCAGATGGGTACATTTATGCTAGGCATGGTCCTTTTTTTCACCCAAACATGTCGAAACAGTCCAAGCTACATTATACTGACGATATCCTTGAAGAGTCCAAAGTGCAAAAAGGCAACAATCTTTGATGAGATGTTACTCAAAAATTGTGTCATTTAGAAACATTCTATCTGAGGCAATGCGATCACGTAGAGTGTCTCTACAATAACCTCTCTCAGTTTTTTATATATTTGAGACATTTGCCCGTGGTGAAAGGTTTTCTGATGCCCCAAAAATTGTCAGAAGGAGGCAGTGTATTAAGTCAGGATGAAAGCCTATTCACTCTAGGTGCCAATCTCAAGTTGCACAATCATGAATGGGTGCCTAGAGCAATAAGGCACTACATCATAGTTCCAGGACCTTCAAATGGCGACCAAGCATGTAGGAATAATTTTCAAGGAGCCAAAATGTTTTTGAAACTCTAAGTAACTAGTCCAAAGAATCTATGGCGCCATCTTAATGAGCGCCTAAGTTTGAATTGATCTTGTGATTAAAAGTTTGGTGATGTATTGGTGTGATATGATCAGTTGAAGCAATCTAAGTTCCAGGTAGGGTTTAGAAGTTATCAACTTCTTCACTAAGTTAGGCGCACTTTACAAGCTTTCTTACCCAAGAGTTGCACCTCATTAAGACAAGGCGCATCTTAACCTCTGAGACTTTTCCAAAGAATCACTTCAGTTTATTAGCACCTTTGGACCTTGTTTTGCATCCTGAAAGAGAAGGCTCACTTTGGAGGCATTTCTAACCCAGATTGATGCCTAGGTATAGTCATCTCTTTGGAGCATTACAATGTGTTTTAAAATGAAGGAGGACATTTCATAAGTTGGGGAATTGATCACTAAAGACCTTGGAGTGTTTGAATTACTCTAAGCAAGAAGGAGCATTTCCATGGAGTAGCATACTCTAGATAATGCCTAATGCTATCAAGGTGCAATTCCACCCTCACTTTAGTGCCTATCATCAAGAAGGGGCATTGGGCATTCCTTGAACAGTTCTGAGAGTTTGAATTTCTTGAAATCACCAAGGAATGTTGGGCACCATGTGTATCCTCAACAAGCTTGAGTTTGCACCTAGACAAGTTGGTGTTTATTCATGTTTTAACTTCCCTCTTGAAGCACCTGACTTGGGAAAAAGTTATCTTGTTGTTAGTCAAGTGTTTGATGTGTTGTGGAGACTCCAAAAGACTTCCTCTTGCTAGGCGCTCTTCTTGGCAACTACAACCTTCAACTAGCGCCTAGACCCTAAAGAAAAACACTTAGACTTCAAGGCACCAAAACTAGTAGGAAAATATTTGGGGAGAAACCATGCTGATAAAAGTTGGGTAAATTTAACCTCTGAGTCTGATTAGGCTCCATATAACAACAATATTTATATCATGTCCCTTTGCTTTATGAAACAAGTAGTATGTGTCAAGTCATAGGGATAACAGTTTGGTCCTTAGAAATTTCTTTGTGACTTTTGATAAGATTATCTACTATTATGTGGATACTTGATAGTATTATCCTGATCCATTGGACTAGTGTGGCTATGAGGTTGGAAAGTGTTGCAACCTCCATCCTTTAAACTTCTCCACCTTGTTATGGGTTGTTTTGAGTATTTTCACTTGCTTTCTCTTTGAGAATATTTTCTAATGATACATGATGTGTCATAGATCATTCAACCTGATAAACAACATGGAGGGATTCTCATGCCTCCTATACTTCTTGTAAGTTTCTTTATAGATAGCTCACATCATTGTCCATCTAGGTGGTCATTTCCCTAAATATTATGATAAGATAATCCTGTTAATGATCTTTGGATTGAATGAGAATCAACATACTTTGTCTTGACTACAATAGTTGGGATGGACAAAAATCTATTGATTCTAGGTTGGGTTGTTAAAGGTCAAGAAGTTTTGGTGTCTAATGCCCTCTAAATCTAAATATTCAAAATTATAGTGGTTCAATAAGTTACAACAAACAGTCAGGTAGACAATAGACTATAAGGAACAAGGACTACACATGAATCTAAAACAACACCAGTCAATAAGGACATCACAAGTAACTCAACATTACTTCCAGAGGCATTCACAAAAACAAAGGGGAGAACACAACTAGAGAATGCTAGACTATAGTAGGGATGAGTGTCTGATGCATAGCACACACTGGAAGCATAGAATTATCAACTTTTGAACCTTCGAACTCACTATTGGTGAGACAACATACCATCGGCGAGCTTAAAATTTCATTGTCCAATAGGCTGATGCCACCATGACTCCATTTGATTTCACTTCTGACAAACATCCCATCATTGACTCTTATCGGTCAAACAGACAACTATCGGTGACTTTATATCCTTCACACCGATGTCTTTGTTACTCTGATACAAGACTCTAAGTCCCTCGCCTATCGGTAGGACTTAATACCATCGACACACTCAAAAACTCTTCTGCCAACACACCAATCTCACCAATGACAACCTTTGGACCACACCTGTTGGTGAGATTCCAAACATCAGTGAACTCTATTCTCGTTGGGCCAATACACCGATGGATTTCGACTATCGGTGTGACCCCCTTCATTGACGAATCTCTCAACTACTCTTCCGATGCGCTGATGGGATTATCTTTCAATACACCGATGTCTTCAACTTCGAACCACACTCATTGGCAAGACAGACCACTATCGGCAAAGCCTTACCAAGGTCTGCCGATACGACCAACTCTTGATGTTGATACAAGGTTCTTTTGAAGGCAAAGGGTGCCTAGGCTTATGGGGCTCAATTTGATGTATTTATTGAAAGCTCAAGGTGAATTGATGCTTATTGAAAATGCCACTTAGTCCATTTGCATTCTAGGTGCCATTTCCTATTGACTTATATACTCCTCCTCATGCTAGGGTGCCATAATGAAGTGGTTTAGACAATAGGTGAGCTTCACTTACTAGAGGGTTGTTCTCCTTCCACCTTAGGTGCACTTTTATGGTGGAACAGGTGTTAATGGGACCTTGTCTTAAATGAATGCTCTCTCTAAGTTGGGCACCCTTTTGAGGCTTTATGAGTTGCAAATTGCGCCTTAACCCTTCATGCTTGTTACTCAATGTTTGAATGTTCAAGAAAGTCTCCTTTAGGTGCTCATCTTAATGACTTTTTCTCAAGGCACAATCATCCTAATGACTTGGATATTCATCCTAGTGTTTCAGGATATCAAGCTACCAAACTTAGTCATTTTCAGGATCTCAAACATAAACAATAACATGATGATTCTTTTTTGTATTGCATATAGTTGACATTCTATGCTACTCATAAAGAATATTAATATTTTCTGTTCAACATGATGATTCATTTTTTTTTTAAATACAACTTTTATCTTTAGTTCCAAAATGAGGTTTAGGTGATACTTGAATAACAATAGCTTGCTTATTGGATCAACAAACATCCTATGTAATACAATTGGACTTTAAATATTTGAAGTAGCCATCTACAAATATCCATTCAAATGTGGATTTTTAATGCAAGTATGGACGCCATCAATAAAAAAGAATTGTATTAACCAAATATCCATATAGGCATACATCAATATCTGTCGATATAAGTATAACATATATACAAAATAGCCATATAGGCTTACAAGAATGCCATATAGGTATACAATGTCAACTATATACAATACAAAATATATGTCCATAAATTCCATATAGGCATACAACAAAGGAACACAATAAAAAGTCATTCCCCTCTGGCTGGTGAAGAGAATAGATCACGGCCAGCCTTTGATCTTCTAGGGGATGGAGATGTGCATGTGGGTGGTCTACTACGAACCCGAGGGCTACTCCTCCTATTTAGTTCTTCCTGCATCTTTAGTTGTTACAATAAAAAGTATAGACATTAATATATAGAAATTACATGTTATAAAAAATGAAACATTTAACAAAATAATCACTTACCGCTAACATAAAATCTGTGTCCTCACTTGCCTCAATAGCAGGAATAGGCCTTGGTGATGTCATGTCCTAGATAAACCATCCAGATAGAAATTAAACTTCAAATCAATAATCTTTTGATTTTTCAAAAATAGACAACTATAACAATGAATGTAAATTGAAATTTACTAATCTGCCTCATACCCCTGTCAATGCCTTGGAGTTATGAATCACAGAGGCCACACCCTGCTCCATTGCCCTATGAACATGGGGAGGTGTCTTCGTAGCCTGCATCATCTGGAAATACACAATAAAGCACACAAGTCACATACAAAAATCTAGTAAGTACAATTCATTCATTAAACTATTTATTTTATTACCTTTGTAAAGCTTTGAAGTCCACCACCACTGGCAGGTGTTGCCATGAAATCTATAGTAATAACCTATTCAGCATCCAAAATCAGATATTAGAATACCATTCATATAACGATGCTATTCACATGTAATATTTATAATTGTTTACTAGTTACATACCCCAACAATAGATGATCTAGTGTAAAATGCAGGTGGAGAACCACTGAAAATTGCATCGACACTATGACCCTGATATTTCATTAAAATCATCAATTTAAATTAGTTAATCTTGCATTTCAAAAATAAAATTTAATAAATAAAATTTAATAAACTTGCTAATATTTACCTGAGTATAAAGGCTGAAAGTCTCACTCAGGAGGGTATATATTATCACCATTTGCTTAGCTGCAGATGTAGCCTGTGCACCTACGTCCTGACTATCCATGGGGTTATAACCACAGGCTAACCCGCAAGCCTGACAAGCATGGGGTGGGACCCTACTCCTCGTACTATCTCCCAAGCCACTCTGTGCTGCAGGACCGGCATGCTTTATGATGCTCTGGGTCAAGGCGCTAATGGACTGTAGTGTATCGACCTCAACACTCTCCTTCACAATGGAAGGGATAGAAACATGCTCATGGGCTGGTCTGCTAATTACTCGTCTCACTACCCACTGTGGGTCAAGACATGCCCCTGGTCTATCTTGTGCTGACCCCCCACCTCTACCCTAGAAGTCCCGCATATCAAAATAGTTTGGCACTTTATTGAGGACAAACTTGCAGTGGAGTTTCCTCAAAAAATATTGCGGGACCTCATTATTATTGCATGGAGGATGGTCAAAAACCATCCACCACCTTTTCCCAAAATTGTCCCTTATCGCTTGGTTGTTGCACCAATGGATAGGGAACCTCTTGCATGTAATGGGTGGAGGTTGATTTGTTTGTGGGTTTGTGAAAATCGAACACAAGTCTAATTTTATAATTTGTAATTTTTTCACATCTTGGTATGACAACTTGTCTGCATAGTAATCTCTAAACTCTCTCTTCTTATCTGTCCAACTAGTTATTTGCTTGCTAATTGAATCTACATTTGATAACATAGACTCAAAAGATTTGGAAAGCGTGGACCTATGCAAGGTTGAAGTGGAAGGATGTTTCAACCTTGCAATTATATCTTCAATTTGCCCCATTATATTTTCTTGTGTTCCAGGGGCATGTCGAGGAATGGATGGAGGAGGTTGTTGTTTTGTAGGTATTTCCTCCTCAGGATTTTGTGGATTTTGAGGAGGAGGAGGTGCAGTAACATTTCCTGATAATTAACAAAATATACATCAAAAATCAACTCAAACCTACCTATTTAGAAACAAATTCAAATAAATAAATAAATAAACTCACTCCTTTGGCATGCTCGATGTCGTGGCAGCATTTTGGCGATGAATCAATAAGATTTTTGTGTTGAATTGAGGAATCCAAAATGCGAGCGCACTTTCTAGGGTTTGTAGACCGCGGGAGTTGTGGGGAAAAAGAAATAAAATGAGATGCAAACCTTTTTTTTTAATTTATTGTACTTCATAACACGCTCACGTTAGTATTGTTTTTTTTTTAAAACCATTTGGCCACTTTTTGGCCCCCCATCTTTTTACACTTACCCAATTGGCATATATTTCTACATGCATTGAACAAATTTGTGCATCTAACAAAATTTTTGTATCAATCGTCATAAATGTTTATCAAAGGTTTAAACATTTCTTACATAGCTAATCAAAACTACAATGGACACAATACTATAGTCAATTGGAAATATAGAAAAATTTCATTACTTATAATAAATGCTTTGATACATCATGGCACAATTCTCAAATGAGTGCATAGATCAACCTAGGAAAGATTAATCATAGGATGCACATTATCAGAGTAGGACAACTAAGTTTACCTAAGCATTTTACAAATGATCTCATAGTTGGGACAATTATCATGAAAGATCTATTTTATCTAAAGAGATTGAAAATGAATCTATTTATAAAACTTCTAATTTGATTGTTACTAAGTAAGAAACAAATCACACAACAACCTTTAACATAAATTCAATGTGCTCATGTATGATAACACTCTAGTTTGTAAAGAAGGATACCATAGTAAACATTTGGTATAGAATATAGATATACAACTACCTTCCTATAATTTCCATATATATATATATATATATATATATATATATATATATATATATATATATATATATATATATATATATATATATATATATATATATATATATATATATAATCCATCAAGCGGTAAACAATACTATTATATGTTCCACTCTTACCATACATCTATTTCTAACTAACATCCTTTGAAGTTAACCTGATAATCAGAAGAATAACTCTAATGGTTTGGATATAATAAAATATAAATCCCAACATTAATTTAAGTGTAATAATTGGAATTGAAATGGTTATTTGTACCTTTGGATTCCTTCGCTTTCACCATATTTGAATAACTTTCCTTTCCTCGGTATCTTGTGTCCTTGAAAAGTCACATTTTCTGCACACTAGATCAAAGAACTATCCTTTTGAAAAGTCATGAAACAATCAGATAGATACCTGAAATACACTTAGGAAAGATCAAAACCGAAGGGCCAGACCTAATGCCTCGGGGCCTCATCCGAGATGCCTACATATACGCATCGCAAAGGCTTCGTAGTTTGGTAACATGAACTTGCAACTTCAAGGTTGAATTAACAGTACTTATTCATAAAGGGACAATAAATAAGTCTTAACTAGGTTCATGCTAGAAGCAAGGCTTTCTCTTCTAATTTAAGAAGAATACAACATCATATGGACAATATTTCTTAACATAAGTAGATGTTTGACAAAGGCATCGCCTAATAAATGTATTATTGGCAGCACCTTGGTTCTCAAGATAGAATACATTATGTAATAAATGATTATCACTTTATTTAGCTAAACAAATTTATCATCTAATGACAATGCAACAAAAAATGGCATCATACAATTCAAAACATGGGTTTACATATGCAACAGTAGCTTTATCATCTATCACTTCGACAATGCTTCCTAATAACCAAAATGAACTTTCCATACCTTTTAGGACTTTACAACTAAACCAGTCTAAATGCAAATATATCTTTCTTTTTAAAAGTTAGCTACCCACAAAATGTTACAAAAAGGAAACCAGTTGATCAAGTTATACTAGTTTTCCTAGAGCTACGTTATAACAAAGAAAGTTTTGCATTGTTAATCTCAAGCCAAAATTATTTAAAAAGAATAATATAGGTAAAAATCATCCACCTAGGAGGTCATAAGTTTTTAAAAATAAAATAAAATTTCTCACCTTATCTCTACCAATTAATATATCAATAATTTCAATAATTTCAATAATTTAATTCATTTCATTCATTTATTAAATGTCTCAAATTCCACTTGAAATAATTTACTATATTAACATCTTAATGTAATGTAATTAAATAAATAATATCTAAATGCAATAGTATAATTTTCTGATTAAGAAAAAAAATACATTAATTGTTACGGAAAATCAGAAATAACTACCTAGCAATAGAAAAACATTAATATATTTGTCATTTCTAAACGGAATTTAAAAATTAAAGATGCGTTGGAAAGCTAAAACACAGGGGAACCAAAAGTAGATTAATAAAACAATTTCAAAGTGTGACAAAATGGTAGATTACTCTCAGGGCCTAAATTTGACAGTTGTATAGTTGTATTTAGGCACTTTTGCTGTAAAATACAATCGAAATTTTAAAAAGACTGTATCATATGAAAGGAGAGATTTTGGACAAACTGTTAAAATTTATATAGGATTATGATGATTTTTATATTTGATTTTTATATGATTTATTTATACTAAAGCATGTCATAATATTTGAAGGGCACCATTGAATAGATAACTGTCATAAAAAATTTGCTTGACACGCAACTGTCAAATTTAAGACCGGATTACTCTAATGCATGGAATAATAAGATTAGCAATAAAATTTGCACTACAAATATACTAATATTACTGCATTAAGAAACTCTTTATTATCCTAAAAGAATTGATTCCAATTTCACTTTTTTTTTTAAAATTATTATCTACATAATAATATGAAAAGATGTAGATGGCCATAATTGAAGGCACAGAAAAAAAAACACTTTTAAAGTTTTTAAAGTTTGTCAATTTACATTAAGGGAAAAGTTAATGAAAGATTTTAAGAATGATATATATTTTGGCTAAATGACTCCCTCTGTTCTGCTAAAAAAAAGCACTAGAAATCATTCATTAGCTATTACAAATCAACAAAAAAAACAAAATCTAACTTCAAATAAAAGCTATGCATTTAATCTAAAACAATTTTCACAAATGTGAGGCATTTAAAAATCAATAAATGTTATCTCGAGAGGGTTCCAAGAAAAAGGGATTAAAGGACATCCATTGAATGAAGTTGATAGAAAAGAAAAACATTTCAATCTGATTATCTCTATTGTGCAGCATTAAATAAGATTCAAATAAAAATAATAGGATCGCTATAAATACTCTTAAGCCTATATTCATATATGCTCTACCTGCACCAAGGAAACATGGGCATAGTTTAAGGCGCATGATTCTTGAAGAAAAGGAAAAAGCTGCAACACTCTAGTTTTTTTTTTTCATGCTTAAGATTTCAAAATCAATGCGGTCATTCAAAAGAATGCATGTTTTAAAAAAAAACATAGTCCAGTATGATGATTTCAATGCAGTATATCAATAAAGAGGCAACTCAAATTTTTTATGATAGTCTTCAAAACTCAAGATGATAATAAAAAAATAATAATAAGCACGCTTAGGCCAAAATTTCTAATCCCATTCCCCCAAAAAACTGGATGATATTCCTTGAAAAAACCTTCTAAGTTCAACACCAAGATACCATTGAGAAACCTTCCTGAATTGACCTAAGATTTACCTCGACAAAGATAGCAACATATGTTTTTAATTGGAACCAAAAATAAATGTAGTATTAAATCAATACATTGATAGTTGCACAGTAAGTTACTAAATCAAGATATCCTTTTAATATTATATTGATAATTAATTAGTTTGGTTTACCTCATGAAATTGATTATTAGATATAATAATATAATATCTAATTACCATATATATCTAAATAAAATCTTGACAGAGTTTCTATATTTGTAACCTTTGTGCAACGTCTTTCTTGATGTTGGATGGAGTTGTGTGGATCATTTCAAATCGGTTCAGTCTTTGGGTCAGGTGGAGGTTTCTAGATGGAAGGATCCTACTGAGTGGTTGCCAGGAGGAGGGTCGGCAGATCAAGAGGAGTTAGCTCATATTCTTGCTATAGAGTTTGTAGTTCCCTGAGGGAGGATGATTCTTTGGCCTGGGGTTTGAACTTGAAAGGTGTGTACTCTATTGCTTTTGGATATCGTGTGCTGGATAGATAGAAGTTTGGGGAGAAGGATTCTCCTTGGTGGAAGTTTTTATGGAATAAATTTGGATGGCCAAAATGTAATTACTTCCTTTGGATGGTTGCTCAAAATCGTTGTCTCCTTTGTAATGGAGGGGAGGAGTCTCAGGCCCATTTGTTCTTTCAGTGCCCTCATGCTCGCGAGATTTGGCACTTTTCGTGGGGTGCTTGGAAGCAGGCCTGTGTTCATGCTTCTTCTTTGGTGGATTTTTGAGAAGTTTGGGCTGGCCCCTGGCTAAGGCTTTTTTTTTGCAAGTAGCTTGGATTATTTGTCCCTCTTTTATTTTATTTCAGCTTTGGTTGGAAAGGAATCGGAGGATTTTTTAGGTGAAGAAGTTGGCAGTCCAGTAGATTTGGTAGAGGATTTTCAGTATGATTTAGGAGACCCTTACAGCTAAGTGTGATCTCTCTACTCAATTAGACATTGGGTCTTGATGTTCGAGGTTCTTGCTCCTTCTGGCCCAAGAAAAATAATCAACTTAAGAGTAAGATTCAGAGAGAGGGCTGGTGGTCCCCTCCACCTCCAAGTATTTTTAAGATCAACATGGATGGTTCTTCCAGGGGGAATCTTGGGCATGCTGGGATTCGGGGGTTAGGAAGAGATAGCTTCGGTGTTGTCCTTTTTTTCTTCTCTATCTATAAAGGGAAACAAACTAATAATTTGATGGAAGCTCCTGATATTCTTTATGCTTTGGGAAAAGGGTTTGCCTTGTGTTGGCGCAGAGATATCTGTGAGTTTGACTCCTAGATTGTGATTAATCTTCTTAATGAGTAGGTAGTAGATGGAGTGCAATGGCAATTGGCCTCAGTGGTTTGACAAATTATCTAGTTGAGTCACTTGTTGGACTTTGTTTCATTTGTCCATATCCCTAGGGAATGGAATCACGTGGCTAATTACTTGGCCAAGTGGGGTTCAGAGCAGGAGGGGGATTGGTAAGTGGATAGTTGGGACCTGTTGTCCCAAGAAGGTGTTCAAAATTTGGAAAGGTTGATTTTTTTGGATTTGGATGGTTAGATTTGGTGTTGGGGATGTCCCCTTGGTTCTTGGTTGGTTGGTTTTTGTGATGATGCTTTGTTATGATCTTTTGGTGTTTTTGGAGGCAGTTTCCCTCCTGGTGTTGTACTTGTGATTTCCTTTATTAATAAATTTTTACCCCTCTTTTTAAAAATAAAATAAAATCTAAAAGACCATGACCATTAATATCTTTTCTATACCACATAATCATAAATATTAATAATATTAATTTAAACTTCACCTTTACCATTGATGTCTCTTACAAGATGAGAAATCCAACTTACAATAATAAATAGTATAATAATAATATTACGAAATTCAATTGGTCTAACTATTATTAAGGTCTAACATCAACATTTCAACAAAACCAAATTACAATAATCTAAGGAGTGATTCAGTAGCAAAGATAAAATCTATACTTCATATATTAACTAAATAATTATTTTATCTAGTAAATAAATATATAAAATCAAATACAAATCAATATTGCATAATAATAATATGTGATTAATAGTTTACATTATTATTAATTTATAAAAGACTAAAGAATTCAATTAAGTTCATCATCGTCTATTATTATTTGTAAGGTCCATAATGTAAGAATAAAAAATATTATGACAAGAAATCATTACCAATCCTCCTTGTGAGTCAGACAAACCCATCTTCAACCAAGTAAAATATTGATGATTCACAAAGGCAATCCACTAGCTGACTCTCGCCTTCATCATCCCACATTGAAGTGATGTCTCTTTGAGCTCGATTTTCTCCTCAACGTTATAGCCTAATTCCTTTGTCTATCCTTTAAAAAACTTTCTTAAAAAGAATAAGTGAGTATGGTTAAAATATATATCAGTAACAAAGATCTTGAATCTTAATATAGACAAATCAAGACTCAAGATAAAACATTTCAATAGTTATGTACTACGATAAACATATATGTGATTTAGTTAATACAATATAATCAACAATATATATACATATATATTAACTAAGTAATTATTCAACTAACTTCAAGACATTCATAATATTCTCCTATTATTACAATGTTAATAAGTCTATCATTATGGTTATTAAATAGTTTTAGGTGGCCTTACGAAACCACTTATGAAGAAGCACTTCAAATTTTGGATAAAGTCCTCAAACAATGCGAGGAACACTAGCTATCTTTGAGACATGAAAAATACCTCATTATGGTTGAACAAGGAATTGTGTTGGGACACCATATCTTTGCTGAGGGCATTAAAGTTGATCCTAAAAAGAGATTGAAGTGATATGAAATCTAGAAGCCCCATAATCTAAAGCTGATGTATGAAGTTTTCTTGGACATGCTAGTTATTACCAAAGGTTCATTGAAAACTTCAGCAAAATAACAGCTCCTATGTTTTCCCTGCTCTAGAAAGATATTGAGTTTTCTTAGACCTCGGGATGTCCAACTTCGTTCAAACCATTAAAGAAAAAGTGACAACTACTCCCATATTACGCAATCCTAACTAGGATTTTCCATTTTACATCTACACATATGCTTTGAATGATGCCATTGGTACAGTTTTAGGACAAGAAGATGAAAATGGAGGAAAATTTGCTATTTACTTTATTAGAAAAAAATTAACTCCTACAGAAAGAAACTACACCAAAATGGAAAGAGAATTTTTGACAATTGTACAAGCTATGAAAAATTCTGCCTTTATATCACATGTTATAAGGTGACTATATAGACAATTCACTTAGCCATCATATATTTAATGAATAAACTTGTTGTAAGTGGGAAAATAATTAGGCGACTATTACTTCTCCAAGAATTCAATATAACCATCATAGATTAACTTAGTAAATTTAATGTAGTTGTTGACTTTTTATCCAAGATACTGTTAGACTTAGGGCACACAACTGAGAGGGGGGGTGAATCAGTTGTGCAAAAATTTCTCCAATTTACACACTTAAATCCTCTTAGTGATTAGCAGTATATTAAACATGAAACATAATGCATTCATATCAAAAGCAAAAACTCATCAACACATAAGACACCAAGATTTTGACGTGGAAAACCTGGCTAAGGGAAAAACCACGGGGTGATTAACCCAAGAATGTATTCTCTGTTAGAAGAATAGAAAGAATAAAATGGTACATGCCAATTAGGGCTCACTGCCCAAGCACACTGCTCACAAGAGGCTCTCTGCCTACAAGAGACACACTATCTACAAAGAAAAAGTATCACATACATGAACTGGAGAATAGCATCTTCACCATGCTTGAATCAGTTCCATTAAGCTCAAAACTTCTGCTCTGCCTTTCGCTCTTCTCTTCACTAACACTCTCTCATCTCCACAATGCACACTTTGAAATGACTTCACAATCCCTTATTTATACATGACATCAACTTGGGAACAATCATCTAAGTCAGCAAACACCTACAAGAACATCTGCAAGATGTGTAATACATCTGGTCAGCCAGTCTCAGGAAGAACACCATCATCTAGTGGTTATTCTTCAAATGCGAACTCTAACTTCAATGCAGACCACCAACATGAACTAGAAACGATCCACAGATCACCACAAGCTTTCCTGAATCACCAAGAACTTCCACACTTCATCTACTTACTAGAATTTTTCTCTCCTTCATCCGAAACCTCAACAACACAGTCTGTCATCATTGTCACAAAGGAATAGGTTCTTCTAGACCTTCAAACCATGAACCAATCTACTTGACACTTCACAAGGACGTCCTCAACACTTCCTCAAATCCGCAGAATGGG
This sequence comes from Cunninghamia lanceolata, assembly GCA_027924645.1. Classification (NCBI taxonomy): domain Eukaryota; kingdom Viridiplantae; phylum Streptophyta; class Pinopsida; order Cupressales; family Cupressaceae; genus Cunninghamia; species Cunninghamia lanceolata. Next base: position 9,273,517 of record BSBN01000241.1, on the reverse strand, counting down.
ATAATGCATTTTTGGATCTCACCGGACCTATCTGTGTCACTTTGTCACCTCTGAACACCTGTCGGAGCCGGTTCTACTTGAGCTGCCATAGCTTCTTTAGATCTTCATGCGGACCTCTGAAATCTCTACTGAATCATCTAAAGACACATATCTACAAACCCTTTAATCCGCATCCTCTGATCATTATCCTATCTTGGGCTTTTGCCTTACAGTCATCACTGTTCTTCACTGTTCCTGATTGGGACTAATTTTCTCAATATCCTCAGCTCACGGCTCATCCAAACCTTATCATTAATGCAACAAAAGTATGTTGACATCAATGACAATATCAGTTAGGCCCATACTTGCAACAATCTCCCCCTTTGTCATTGATGGCAACATATGATGTGAAAAACCATCAAGACAAGAACTTCTCATTACTGTCACGGCTCCCCCTATCAACAATAACCATTCACATGTCTTCTCTCCCTTTACTGCTCCCCCTTTGATCAGCAGTCACTTATTTTTCACATGTCTTCTCTCCCCCTTTGACATCAATGGCAAAGGGTACATACTTGCAATTTCACCACTTCAGACTCATACCTGCTGCTCCCCCTGAGTAGCAGCTCCCCAACATCAATCTAGATCACAAGATGTTACTATGATACCCACCGGACTGATGCACATCAGTGCAGCTTAGTTCATCACCGAAGGGGCAATAACCCCTAACTTCTCCCTGAGATACTCAAAAGAGTCCTTAGGTAGAGGATTAGTAAAGATATCTGCAATCTGATCCTTGGATGACACAAACTCCAATTTGACTTCATTCTTATTCACTTGTTCTCTCAGAAAGTGAAACTTGATAGATATATGCTTTGTCTTTGAATGCAACACTAGATTCTTAGATATACTTATAGCACTTGAATTATCATAGAGGATTGTGATAGGCTCCTCATACTCTACTTTAATATCTCTTAGCATCTGCTTCATCCACAAAACTTGAGTGTAACAACCTGCTACTGCTATGTATTCTGCTTCAGTTGTAGATAGGGATATTGTCTCTTGTTTCTTGCTTAGCCAAGAAACCAATCTCTTTCCCAAAAAGAAAGATCCACCATTGGTACTCTTCCGGTCATCCACATCTCCTGCCCAATCAGCATCTATATATGCATGAAGAGAGAAATTGTGATCTCTAGGATACCACAGATAGTACTCAACCGTCCCTTTTAGATATCTAAAGATCCCCTTGATGGCCATGACATGAGATTCTCTGGGATTAGCCTAAAATTTCGCAACAAGACCAACAACCTGCATTATATCTGGTCTAGTTTGAGTGAGATACAACAATCCTCCAATCATTGATCTGTACTTTGTCTAGTCTGCCTTAGGAGAGTCATCATCTTTGCTCAACTTACATCCAGTTGCCATGGGAGTATTCATTGGCTTGGAATCTTCCATTCCAAATTTCCTCAACAATTCTCTCACATATTTGGTCTAAGAAATAAAGATTCCTTTCTTTGTTTGAGTAATTTGCAGACCCAAGAAGAAATTCATTTCTCCAAGCATAGACATCTCAAACTCACTTTTCATTAGATTTGCAAAAGTTTTACACATACTGTCTCTTCCTCCAAAGATGATATCATCAACAAATACTTCAACAATCAAGATGTTTCATGATAAATTTTGAAATATAAGTTACTATCAGCAGTACCTTTGTTGAAACCAATCTTCAAAAGATGTTTGTCCAATCTTTCATACCAGGCTCTTAGGGCTTGCTTTAGTCCATACAATGCCTTCTTCAACTTGCAGACCATATCACCATGCTCAGATAATTGAAATCCATCCGGTCATTTAATGTACACTTCTTCTAAGTCACCATTCAAGAAAGCAGACTTGATATCCTTGAAGGCAGCAAATGCAAGAAATAATCTGACTGCTTCAATTCTTGCCACCGGAGCAAAAGTTTCTTCAAAATCAATTCCTTCTATTTGAGAGTAGCCCTTGCAGACCAATCTGCCTTTACTTCTGATTACTTCACCAACTTCATTTAGTTTGTTCCAAAAGACCCATTTGGTTCCAATCACATTCTTGTTTCTAGGTTTGGGAACAAGATCCCAAGTGTCATTTTCCTCAATTTGCATCAACTCTTCCTCCATTGCTTTGGTCCAGTTTTCATCATTGCAGGCTTCATTTATTGTCTTAGGTTCAATCTTTGAAATCAGACAATATTCATCTGAATTTTGAGCAATTTTCCTTCTAGTTTGCACACCTTTGCTTTTATCACCTATGATATGATCTTCAGAGTGGTTCAGTCTTACATACCTTGGAACTTTGGGAGTTTCTTGCTCTTCTACTTCTTGATCAGGCTCATTCAGACCTATCTCTTCTTCCTGATTTACCAGATCAGTTTGAATCTGACTTTTAGAAAAGGATTGAACTCCTTGAACCAGAACACCATTTTGATCATCTTCATCATATTCATAAAACCTTTAAGGTTTCTCTATTCCTTCATCAACCTTCACATTTGTACTTTCTATCATCTTGCTTAGTCTCTTGTTATAACACTGGTATGCTTTGCTTTGAGTAGAGTAACCCAAGAATATTCCTTCATCACTTCTAGCATCAAACTTGCCTAGAACTTCATCTCTTTCGATGTAACATTTGCTACCAAAGACTCTGAAATATCTTACAGTAGGAGTAATGTCAAACCAGAGTTCATAAGGGGTCTTACCGGTATTGTTTCTAATTTGAACTCGATTGAGAGTATAGACTGCAGTGCTGACAGCTTCTCTCCAATAGATCTGAGGAACATTTGCTTCCATCATCATGGTTCTAGATGCTTCCTGGATGGTCCGGTTCTTTCTCTCCACTACTCCATTCTGCTCTGGAGTCCTAGGAACAGACAACTATCTCTTAATTCCATGTTTCTCACAGAACTCTATGAACTCACCGGATGTGAATTCTCCACCTCTATCAGACTTCATACATTTCAACTTTAATCCTATTTCATTCTCTACCATAGCCTTGAATATTTTGAATTTCTCAAGAGCTTCTGATTTCTCCTTTACAAAGGTTACCCACATCATCCGGGAATAGTCATCAATTAATAGCATGAAGTATCTATCACCTTGAATACTCCTGGTTCTTGTTGGACCACAAAGATCAGTGTGAACTAAGTCCAATAATCCAGTAGAGGACAGTTCCTTGCTTTTGAATGTGACTCTGCTCAGCTTACCCAACTGACATTCCTTGCACAAGCTATTAGTAGGTTTCACCAATTTTGAAAGATCTCTTACAGCCTGAGTATTTCTTATCTTGATAATATTATCAAAATTCACATGACACATTCTCCTATGCCATAACCAATTCTGATCAACTTGAACAAATAAGCAACTTTTATTAGTGCAAACCAAGTGGAAGATATTACATGTAGTTTCGGTACCAGATGCAATCTTTGTTCTGGAGCTTTCAAAGATCTTGCATTTTCCATTCTTGAACTAGAAATCATAGCCTTTGTCCACCAACTATCCAACACTGAGAAGATTGTGCTTCAAACCTTCAACATTTAGAACATTACCAGTTTTGTTCCTTCCATCAAAAGAAATAGTCCCTCTTCCTCTAATTCTACCAGCAAAATTATCTCCAAACTTCACCACTCCTCCTTCATATCTTTCCAAATCTATGAACTTATTTTTGTCACCTATCATATGGTGAGACCAACCACTGTCAATGACCCAATCATCCTTTTCTTTAACTTGGGCAGCCAGGGCTCTTTCTACAACCTTATGATTGATAGATACAGAGGATATTGGTTCTTCTTCCTTGATGGAAATAAACACCCATTCATTTCCTGATTTGTTTCCAGTCTCTGATTCATCATCTGTTACTCCTTCATCATCATCATCTTCATGAACATAGTAACAGTTCTTTTGGAACCTTGGCTTGTTAGGATTTTGCCTTGAAAATATTTCTGGACACTTTGAGGCAAAATGACCAATCTTATTGCAGTTAAAACACTTAAAAGGTAATTTTCCTTCATACTTACCAGATCCTCTTGGCAGCCTCTTTGCAATAAGGGCTTCAAGTTGAGTAGTTTTTACTTCTTCTTCCAGATCTTTTCTTGCTTTTTCATACAATGAAAATTTCCTTGAAGAATTCTCTCCCTGATCAAACCTTTGTTTACCTTTAACAAAGGCACTGGCTTTGAATGTAGATTCAGTCTTGGGGGGTTGTCTCCAAACTCTGTCATTTCAAATGCAGCTAATTTCCCATCCAATTGATCTCTTGTGACAGTTGTATGGGCTCTGAATTCTTCAATGGCAGCAGCCTTGATTTTGTAAGAAGCAGGAAGGGATCTGAGAATTTTACCAACAATCTTATTTTCATCTAAGACTCCACCAGCATTTCTAATTCCACAAACCAGCTCATTCACTCTTGGCATAAAAGTGGTAATATTTTCATCATCTCTCATCTTTAGTTTTTCAAATTTCCCTTTTAGACTCTGTAACCTTGCACATTTAACATATTGATCTCCTTCATGCAAAAGTTCTAGTTTATTCCAAATCTTAAAGGTAGTTGGTAGGTCAATAACATTTGAGAGCTCTGAGTTAGATAATGCGCTTAGAAGAGCCTCTTTGGTCCGTAGATTGTTTTCAACATTTGTGATTTCATTTAGGGTTGTCAGACCACCCTGTGGAGGTACATACACTTTTGTAACCATGGACCAGTACGCCATTCCATACACTACAAGTGACATTTCATGTGACTTTTCCAAAGAGTAAAGTTGGTTCCATCAAACTTTGGACTATCCTTCTTGTATGACGACATCCTGGATCTCCTCAAGTGGTTAAGCTCCTTTTAGAGGAACTTCGCTCTAATACCAATTGTTAGACTTAGGGCACACAACTGAGAGGGGGGTGAATCAATTGTGCAAAACTTTCTCTAATTTACACACTTAAATCCTCTTAGTGATTAGCAATATATTAAACATGAAACATAATGCATTCAAATAAAAAGCAAAAACTCATCAACACATAAGACACCAAGATTTTGACGTGGAAAACCCAGTTAAGGGAAAAACCACGGGGTGATTAACCCAAGAATGTATTCTCTATTAGAAGAATAGAAAGAACAAAATGGCACATGCCAATTAGGGCTCATTGCCCAAGCACACTGCTCACAAGAGGCTCACTGCCTACAAGAGACACACTGTCTACAAAGAAAAAGTATCACATACATGAACTGGAGAATAGCATCTTCACCATGCTTGAATTAGTTCCATTAAGCTCAAAACTTCTACTCTGCCTTTCACTCTTCTCTTTGCTAACACTCACTCATCCCCACAATGCACACTTTGAAATGACTTCACAATCCCTTATTTATACATGACATCGACTTAGGAACAATCATCTAAGTCGGAAAACACCTACAAGAACATCCACAAGATGTGTAATACATTCGATCGGCTAGTCTCAGGAAGAACACCATCATCCAGTGGTTATTCTTCAAATACGCACTCTAACTTCAATGCAGACCACCAACATGAATTGGAAATGATCCACAGATCACCGCAAGCTTTCCTGAATCACCAAGAACATCTGCACTTCATCTGCTCACTAGAATCCTTGTAAGGAAATGAGGGCATCTCAGAACGTATTTCTAAGAACAGTGGTGTCTTCAACAGATTTAAATTCTTTCCAAATGCTTCAAAAACACACACAACTATGCCTTTAAAGCGGAAACAGACATAGAACATTTCCTACATTGACCCTTAGAGGAAAGCACAAGCGAACAAAATCTAGTTTCAATAGCAGAGACATTAAACATGAAAGACATAACAAGAACTCAAATTAACGTGGGGAAAACCCTTACGGGTAAAAAACCCCACACTCCAAAAGCCCAGATCACCATTGTATTATTCAGCAACAAAAAAATAGTTGCAATACAAAACTGGTAATAAGCCTTTCATGAAGATTTACATCTTGTTCCTTCTGAAGAATAACTGACAGTAACCCTGCACAAAGTTCTCCAGCACTTGGTTGGTTCTTCATACTGTGATCATGCCACAAACAGCACACAGTACAGAACTACATTTTCTCAACTAGAACAATTTCATTTGTACTCTATTTTCATCCTCTTCTCAGTCCCTTCACATGCCGTTCACATGTTGCATACAACATACAACATAAGACTTCACAGAAGAAGAAGAACAGAGTTCCATCAGATTGAACTCTCCGTCTCATAGATTCTCTCACACCTCTAACTCGATTACACAATTACTTTTAGCAATCTAAACGACACAAGCACTTCACAGTTCGTTCCAACTAGCATCGCTCTTTTTCAACCATTACAAAACTACCAAAACCATTTGCATATTCATGAGGACCTTTAGTCCCACATACATCCTTCGACTGACACATCAACTACATATATGCATGAACACACGGTAAGTTTACCGTCGGTACTTTTGCTGCCGATGACCCTAGCCTGTCAACCACTAACAAACCATCGGAGTGACTTCTTCCTTCTTCACCGATAAGGTTCCTCCTGCCGATGCCAACCCCTCGCCAACTTCCATCAGGGTGACAGTTGACATCGGAGCGACATCCCTAGGCTTGCTCGATAGAGATCCTCATGCCAACGCCCGACTGCAAGGTAAGTCCCATCGGAGTAACCAACACCATTGGCAAAACTTCTCTTCGCTGGATTGATAGTTGTTCTCACACCGACACCCAAGCCAAAGACATCCATCGGAGTGACCACAAGCAGTCGGAGTAACATTTCAAAGCTGGGCCAACAGTGATCCTTACGCCGATCAACCGAGACTCCACCATCGGTGAGACCATTCCCATCGAGAAGACATCACAAGGCTCGACCGATAGATGTCCTCTCACCGACGCCTGACTCTATCGGAGTAACACATAGCTCAAAGTGACATTCACAGCCTTCACCAATAGCAGGTCTCATGCCGATGACAAGTCTCGCCAACACTTCATTGGACAGACAGTTAATATCAGAGTGACATCCACATGCTCCACCGATGACCACCCTCATGCCGATGGACTTCTCATATGTCATCGATGAAACACCATCAGAATGACGAGTAACATCGGAGGGACTTCTGAATGCTAAGCTGACAATAGTTCTCTCACCGATATGAATATGAAACCTTGCATATTGCTCAATGGCTTCTCACTCTCGCCGATAGTGCTCTGTCAAGCCGATAACACAGGATAACCAAGGAACCAATGAACCTATAATTTGAGTCACTAGTACTCAACATTCTCCCACTTGACGAAGGAATTACAGGAAACCATCAATGCTCCAAGTCAACAGAATCAAAGTTAACACTGCCTCCACTCCACTGTGCTCACAACCTTTTTACAGAAGCTCCATAACATCAACTTCAAAGCTATTAGAACACAGCCAGAAACATTCTCCAGAAACAAGATAAACCATCAGCTAGAACAACAATCAGTAAGCTGACTGTACCCATCTAACTAAACATAAAACCCACATGACTGAAAATAGCACACACAGCCAGTGCTAAAAACATCCAATCACTCATACCTTAAAGGTATGAACATCAGTAGACTCATGCCACCTACATATACACCCATCAACTGCAAATACAAGCTCCATGTGTCAACTAGTCAACGAAGACCAGACACATCAAGAACTCCCACTGCATGGATAATGCAGATCTGAAAAAGATCATGGCATACAATATCCACCAATAGCATTACATAGAAAGTGTAAATATCATGTAGTACCAAGGAAACATCCACCATGATATGCAAATCAATAACCTGCAAGAACAACCCCTCACCACCAGTCCAAAGTTCCCCAAGTTCTCCACATCCAACAAAAGAAAGAGATAACAGAACTTCCTTGTCATCACCCAAAAGTATAAGTGAAGACACATGACCACAAACTAGTGATCACTTCAGCTCCAATCAAATCTCAAAACTATGTAGTGTGAAACACACCAGCAAGAAACTAACTGAGACCAAGAGGAACACTGCACATCATATACCTATAGACAATCCTTTTACATACACCTCTGAATGCCAACTGTGTCAAGTATGATCTCCTTTAAAACACCCCAAAGAAGAACAACATAACAACATCCAAACAAACATTCAATCTCCAAGATCAACTAACATGGATGTAAGCTTTACAAACCAAAGAAGATCAAACTAATTCATTTCCCATTTCAGGAAATCAGCCCATTAACCATCTCCTAACAGTCCTCATCAATGAATGATATCTCTAAACTCAAATGCAAAAGGAGATAGACATGCTATCCATCTCTCACAATGAATCCTCCAGAACCATATCTATGAAAAAAAGCATAAAACACCTGAGAGAAACAATGGGCTATACCTCTCAAGTGAAACTTGTCGAGTAGACCAAGAGTGGGGAAAGAGAATGTTCTTCCAAGATACCCAAGTCCCAATGACTTTCTCCAAGAATAATCTCCTCTAGATCTTTTGTTGAATTCACATTCAACCAAGGTAAAGACTCCTCGAACTTCCAGCTGTAAACTCTAATTTAGCACAACATATACAGTCTCACCTTATTCTCCATGTATCCACGAGTACCTTTGAACAATCATCTCATGCTGAACTCCAACTGCATCACTACAACACTATGAAGTAATCAAGCAAAAGATAAATGTACCCAAACATAGAGAAGTAACTAGATCACTGTCAAAACTCCAATCATCTGAATCAGGAACTTATCATGACATCATGATCTTATCATCTCCATTAGGAGATTCCATGCTCTAGGTGAACATAACCATGGTCTCTAGATCAATGTATCATACCAAAATTCAAAAGCAGAAATCATGATATGAAACAAACCAAAATTCTAAACCAACATCACCTGTCAAGCACCACCAACACCTCAGCCAAGAATTTCATGAATCCTCCATGACTCCAAGATGTTACTCATCCTCAAATAGTGCCCCTGCAAATGCGAAAGAACCCTTCTGCAGCAACAGGATCAAAGAGCTCCTCCTAGTAACATCTGCAACACTAAAGAAGATCATTCACCACTAAGTGATGAAACACACAGTCAATGCTAAAGCTCCCACTGAACTGTAACAACAAAGCTTTCCAAGCATCCTGACCAAACATCTCCTAATCTGAAAATCTTCCAGGTCCACACATTAACATGTCCATGTGACTATAAAACCAAGTGACACCAAGATCTCCAAAACAAGGAATTAAACTATCACTGTCAATAGCTTACACAAACTTGTGTATTCAAGCTATACATGACATCATGATACACTTACTACAAGTCTCCATAACCAACTATTCAGATACTCTACAACATCCATCCTCTCATCCTGAAATAATCACACCAATGCACAAGTGACCAAAGACACGGCCAACTAACAAATCTGTATAAATACTGAAACAATCTTGTGGATAAAGACAGTCCACATCTGAGTCATCTCACTGTAGCTTAATAGGTGATCAGCCCACAAAACTACATAACTCGTAGATCCAACCAATGTACCATGCAAACTCACTATCACACTGGAAACTGCAAAACTTAGATCTCAAGGAATAGATAACAATGTAGACAACATGACTCAAACATCAGAAAACTTACTTTTCACTGATTCGCCCAACATGTCCACAACCTGAGCACCATTAGTCAAGAAACCAGAAACATTACCACAGAAATGCTGAGTGACAAATCACATACCAGCACTCCCATGCAGAGCAAGCATTTCACCTCCTCACACCATGCACAGAGCATGCATCTGAGAGAATCAGGCTATTACAAAAGCTCTCAGACCATCTAATGATCAACTCCATAGCCTACATGTAGTCGAGGTAACAGAAAAATTATGCCTTCCAATACCAGGAACAAAACACCCAGCATAAGCACAATACTCCATGGCTGAGCAGTAACACAAACTTCTCCATATCATCAGAGAGCCTCTCACACAGACACCCAATATGAAAGTTACTGCAGCAACACAGCCTCAAAGCAAACCCCATGCAACAAGATTAAATACTGTCAATTAAGAGCCTCAGGCCACATCATGACCAGCTCCAGTCTCTTCACCATCCTTCAAGCACTGCTGAAACAGAAACACAAGATCAACTGGCAGACTTTCACTCAAACAAGGATCAAACAAACAGACATTTCCTTCAGATTTCCTCAAGCCTGTCACACTAAGAAATCATCACAGAAGGAATACCCAGACCTTATACACCAAGAACTCTTACATGCAAACACATGCAGCACACAAATGTACATATGTGAGCAACAAAGCATATCCCAGAAGAAGGCTTTGATACCACTTGTAAGGAAATGAGGGCATCTCAGAACGTATTTCTAAGAACAGTGGTGTCTTCAACAGATTTAAATTCTTTCCAAATGCTTCAAAAACACGCACAACTATGCCTTTAAAGCGGAAACAGACATAGAACATTTCCTACATTGACCCTTAGAGGAAAGCACAAGCGAACAAAATCTAGTTTCAACAGCAGAGACATTAAACATGAAAGACAGAACAAGAACTCAAATTAACGTGGGGAAAACCCTTATGGGTAAAAAACCCCACACTCCAAAAGCCCAGATCACCATTGTATTATTCAGCAACAGAAAATAGTTACAATACAAAACTGGCAATAAGCCTTTCATGAAGATTTACATCTTGTTCCTTCTGAAGAATAACTGACAGTAACCCTGCACAAAGTTCTCCAACACTTGGTTGGTTCTTCATACTGTGATCATGCCACAAACAGCACAAAGTACAGAACTACATCTTCTCAGCCAGAACAATTTCATTTGTACTCTATTTTCATCCTCTTCTCAGTCCCTTCACATGCCGTTCACATGTTGCATACAACATACAACATAGGACTTCATAGAAGAAGAAGAACAAAGTTCCATTGGATTGAACTCTCCATCTCATAGATTCTCTCACACCTCTGACTCGATTACACAATTACTTTTAGTAATCTAAATGACACAAGCACTTCACAGTTTGTTCCAATTAGCATCGCTCTTTTTCAACCGTTACAAAACTACCAAAACTGTTTGCCTATTCGTGAGGACCTTTAGTCCCACATACATTCGTCGACTGACACATCAAGTGTATATATGCATGAACACACGGTAAGTTTACCGTTGGCACTTTTGCTGCCGATGACCCTAGCCTATCAACCACTAACGAACCGTCGGAGTGACTTCTTCCTTCTTCACTGATAAGGTTCCTCCTGCCGATGCCAACCCCTCGCCAACTTCCATCGGGGTGACAGTTGACATCGGAGCGACATCCCTAGGCTTGCCTGATAGAGATCCTCACGCCGACGCCTGACTCCAAGGTGATTCCCATCGGAGTAACCAACACCATTGGCAAAACTTCTCTTCACTGGACCGACAGTTGTTCTCACGCCGACGCCCAAGCCAAAGACATCCATCGGAGTGACCACAAGCAGTCGGAGTAACATTTCAAAGCTGGGCCGACAGTGATCCTTACGTCGATCAACCGGGACTCCACCATCGGTGAGACCATTCCCATCGAGAAGACATCACAAGGCTCGACCGATAGATGTCCTCTCACCGACGCCTGACTCTATCGGAGTAACACATAGCTCAGAGTGACATTCACAGCCTTTGCCGATAGCAGGTCTCATGCTGATGACAAGTCTCGCCAACACTTCATCAGACAAACAGTTAATATCAGAGTGACATCCACATGCTCCACCGATGACCACCCTCATGCCGATGGACTTCTCATATGTAATCGATGAAACACCATCGGAATGACGAGTAACATTGGAGGGACTTCTGAATGCTAAGCTGATAATAGTTCTCTCACCGATATGAATATGAAACCTTGCATATTGCTCAATGGCTTCTCACTCTTGCCGATAGTGCTTTGTCAAGCCGATAACACAGGATAACCAAGGAACCAATGAACCTGTAATTTGAGTCACTAGTACTCAACAATCCTTCTCTCCTTCATCTGAAACCTCAAGAACACAGTCTGTCATCACTGTCACAAAGGAATAGGTTCTTCTGGACCTTCAAACCACGAACCAATCTACTTGACACTTCACAAGGATGTCCTCAACACTTCCTCAAATCCGCAGAATGGGATAATGCATTTTCAGATCTCACCGGACCTATCTGTGTCACTTTGTCACCTCTGAACACCTGCTGGAGCCAGTTCTACTTGAGCGGCCATAGCTTCTTCAGATCTTCATGCGGACCTTTAAAATCTTTATCGGATCATCTAAAGACACATATCTACAAAGCCTTTAATCTGTATCCTATGATCATCATCCTATCTTGGGCTTTTGCCTTACAGTCATCACTGTTCCTGATTGAGACTAATTTTCTCAATATCCTTGGCTCACGGCTCATCCAAACCTTATCATTAATGCAACAGGAGTATGTTGACATCAATGACAACACCGGTTAGGCCCATACTTGCAACAGATACATCATGAAGATAAAGAACATGAACCAATTAGAGATGAGTTTCCAGATGAACAATTATTTTCCATATCCACTTATACACCTTGGTTTGCGGATGTAGCAAATTATTTAGCTACAGTAGAATTTCCATCAGAGTTTTTTGAAAAATAGAGGAGGAGACTAGTCAGAAAAAGTATGAACTTTAAGTGGGTTAATGGTCGATTATTTAAATGTGGACTTGATTAGGTTTTATGTAAATGTGTGAGAGTTGATGACACCTACAATATCCTATGATCCTGCCATGATGATCCTTGAGGAGAACATTATTCAACAAAAAGAACCTCCCATAAATTTTAGGCATAGGGTATTATTGGCCTTCTATGCACAAGAACGTTAAGAGATATGTCTGACATTGTGATGAATATCAAAGAATGGAAAGACCAAAAACATCTAGTGAAATACCCCTTTAGCCTCAGGTAGTCCTTAAACCATTCAAAAAACAAGGACTAGATTTTATAGTGCCTAATAATCCACCATCCCAAGGGAAATAATACATCCTTATGTGTATGGATTATCTCACAAAATGGGTAGAGGTGTAAGCATTCAAAGTAGCTAGAGAATAGAAAGTTATATTTTTCATCTATAATAGAATATTTCTCAGATTTGGAGCACCCAGATCTATTGTAATAGATCAAGGACCCCATTTTATCTCAAAAGTCCTTTTGACTTTCACTAATAATTTCCAAGTGATCCATAAGAATTCATCACCATATCATCCTCAAGAGAATGGTTAGGTGGAAGTAACCAATAGGGAGTTGGAGAATATACTCACTAAAACAATTTCAATAGGTAGGAAGAATTGGGCTAGAAAACTACAAGAAACTGTATGGGCATATAATTCTACTTGAAAATCAACTACAAGATTCACACCATATGAACTAGTGTTTGGAAAGAAACCCATCCTAACTATTGAATTTGAACTTCAAACATTAAGGATAACTATGGATATGGGTTTAAATTTGAATAGATCTCAGATAGAATGAGTTCTGCAACTTAATGAATTGGATGAACTTCGATTAGAATCTATACAACTAAGTAAATTGATGCAGTAATAGAGAAAAGCATGGCATGCTAGACATATAAAAGAAATGAAGTTACATAATGGAGAGTGGGCACTGTTATTTGATTCCAGATATACATAGACCTAAAAGGAAAACTATGGACATGATGGTGTTGGCAAGAGACACTGCTTTGTATGACAGGTGTTGTCATTGATGGCAACTAAGACTATTCCACTCATCCGCATAACATAATTTGTTCATACTAGAAGTCAGAATCAAAATTTATCTAAGTCCAGGTAGCTAGAGACAGAGCATGTGACAAGGTCCGGTATCTTGGTCCAGATCTCTCCGGTGGTTAATCAGAGTATGTTGTGGATCTGAAGGAGTATAAGGATTGTCAGGGCAATCTAAATCTTGAATTTTAACCTCCGGTGATGAAGGATTCAAAAGTTATTTGCATCTGAGTATGGGGTTACAGTTTGATAATGCAGACAACAGAAGAACAGGCAACCTTGTAATTGATCTTGGTTATGGATAAATGGAACTTGTTAGTTGAACAATTTGTGATGATCAGTGATAGTGGCTGACTTGATTGATGATTTGTGAATGTAAGTTTTGGTCCATGTTACAAGTTATGCATGGATTTAGCTGATAGAGTAGAGTCTTCAACAAAGTTCCAAGTGTTCTTGAAGTTGACTAAAAAGTGATTGAATATCATGATGTGGATATATATAGCCAATGGATTTAAGTGATTTGTGTGAATGTGCGATGCGACTATGGAATAAGTGTGAAAAGGGCAGAGATCTAAGGTTCAAATGTTAGCAGAATAGTAAATAAGGTAGAGTGAGGATGAAGTGTATCAAGTCAGTATTCGTGCTTAACTGGAACTGAATCCTTGCATTGGTAGATGCCATTTATCAGTTCAAACTTATTGTAATCTTCTTTCTGTAGGCAATAAGCCTTCTATAGGTAGTGAGCCTTCTTTTGAGCAGTGACCTCTAGGAAGTGAGCCCAAATGCATGTGCATTCTCCATTGTAATACTTTTAACAGAGTATAATCTTTGTGGGTTAACCCCCACTGTGGTTTTTCCCTTAACTAGGTTTCCATGTCAAAAATCATTGTGTCATGTGTGTTTATTTGTTTCTACTCATGTGTTGATGATTCATGCTTTAAATGTTTTAATCAGTTCCGAATGATAATGTTGCAAAAGATAAAGTTCTGGGACAATTGATTCACCCCCCTCTCAGTTGTCCAGCCTAATTCTAACAATTGGTATTAGAACAAGGTTCCTCAAAAGAAGCCTAACAGCACAAGGAAAGATCTTGGAAGGAGTTTCAATGGGTTCACTTAAAGATCAACTTTGGTTGGCCCTAGAAGATCTTGGTCAGTCCAAAGCAGAAGTATCTAATCTAAAAGATGAGCTTAAAGATGCTGATGATACCATTGAAATGTTAAAAGATAAATTAAATAAATCTATGGAAAAGAGAAAGGACCTACTTCTGCAGTTATTCAGTTTAACTAAAGAAAATGGCATGAATGAAGCCTTGGAAGAAAAGACAAAGGAGTGTGAGAAGCTGTCAAAAGAAGTTGCTATTCTAAAAGATGAGATGGAATCTGGGGCAATGAGGCTAACCAAAGAAATTGAGCAAAGGAAGAAGACTAAAGAAGATTTGAATCAAACTCTAAAAGAAATAACTGAAGAATGCTACAAATTAGACATAGTAGTTGGCCATCTAAAGTCTGACCTACAAGAAAGTAGAGACAATGAAAGAGAACATGAAAGGCAAATTGTCATTCTCAAAAATGACCTAGAAGTTGCAAATGAATGCAAGGAGAAGTTCAAGATAATCTTAGCTGAACTTGAAGCACTGCTTGAAGGATAGAAAAAGGTTGATGACAAGCATGGTCTTGGATATGAGAAAGGTGAAAGCTCCGGATCTGGACAAAGAAATTTTCAACCAAGGAATGGGAGAAATAGACCTAGAAGACCTCCAGTAAGATAGCCTAATGCTCAAAGATATCCATCATTATGGAAATTATTTTAATTGCAATAAATTTGGTCATAGAACTACTTAGTGCAGAAGCAGAGTAAATCAAAATGGTCCATCCTTCTTCAGTCAATGCTTCAAATGTAAGAGGTATGGTCATAGATCATATGAATGCAGAAGTATGATAATGAAATGGCAACTCTTTCAATGGTTACTGCTTTACTTGCAATGGATATGGACACAAGGCTAATTAGTGCAGATCAAGAGGAAATCAAGTATATAAGCAAAGAAATGTTGTATGCTTTAATTGCAATAAATATGGTCATATAGCAAGATTTTGCAGAAGTAGGATTAATGAAAGAAGAGGTCCGGTAAACAGAAAATTGGATGAGCAAACACAAGACAAAGGCAAAAGAAAAATTGATGTGAATGAGATCTAGAATGAAATGAGCCAGACTTGGGTCAAGAAAACAATTGAAAATAATAGTAATGAGTTTGCACCAGAATCTAGTGCTGATAATTCCTCTGGGAATTGAATTTGGAGCTCTAGCTCAGGGGGAGCTGCATTGAAAATCAAATTCCCCTATCCAGTAAGTGGGTGCCTAGATTTGGCACAATGAGAGAAGATATTTTGAATTGATTTAGAACTTTTGGAAGGATTTCTAGAAGAAAAGATGTTGATTTGTGGAGTGATTCATGAAGAACTGTTCAAGAAACTGTGTAAGCTGATGAAGTTAGGGCAGAGCATTTATTACAAAGACAAATTAGGTCTTGTGGAGCATAAAAGGGTCGCTCATTCTTCATTCAAATCACTTTGTATTAGAAGAAAGCAAAAAGAAAGGAAGTGAACGAGGTCTAAGCTGAGAATATTCAAGAGTTGAAGTGCAAAAAGGATTTCCAACCAAAACCCTAACCTACAGAACAAGGTACTTCTATTTTCTATGAAATCTCTTGAAATTTCAATCTCTACAAATGGCTACACCTCTAGTTGTTGATGTAATTGAAAGGCCCCAACCAATATTTAAGAAACACCCACACAAGTCAATTGAAGTTGAACTGTTAGGTGTATTTTCTGATGTCTCATATGGCGTACTACATGTTTAGGATATTAGGGCATACATCCACTGTAGCATTGATGAATTTGGAAACCTAAAACTATTGGATTTGTTTAACAACTACCTAGGGGATGATAGCTATAAATTGAAACTGGAATACAAAGCCCTAGAAAGAAAACACTTTTTGTAAATCATTAAATTTTTGACATTTGATGAGAATGAGTGGGTTTGATATATCTGGAGCCGAATACATGATGAGTTCAAATGGCTATTGAAACCATTCAAGATTACAAAGGATGTTATCAAGATTGTAGCTGGGTTAAATTCAACTAGTGGATTACCCATGTTGAAAGTTGTGAAAAACCAAACTGTTACCGATGCAACCGGTGTGAAGTTTGACAAGAGAGAAATGACCATTAATGATATTATAGAACCATATGTCAAGTTTGCATCCATGGTGATTGGTTACAAGGTCTACCACTCTAGCAGGGAAAATTCTATCTCCAGAACTACAATATATGCAGCCTATCAAATGTTGAAGGAGAATGCTAATTATGACCCATGTGAAATGCTACAAAATCAGTTGATTGAAAATCTGAGCAAAATAAAGAAAGATAAGAAAAATACCTTCAACTATGGTTCCTTGATTATATGTTCTTCTATTTTATGAATGAAGTACCTGGAGTTTAAGGTGTGCACTGGACAAATGATAGGCCAGTTGCATGGCAAATAAAAGATCATCTACTTAGCCTTGGTGATTCCCAAGCTTAGAAGAAAGTCAATTGGGGTTACTTTAAAAACTTTTAAAGTATAATGGATGCAAGAAAGAGAGAATTCCTAAGTCAATTGTGGAGAAATATGAGAATGAAATATGCTTTATGGTTGACACTGATAAGTGCCTGATGGAGCTGCGAAATCCAAAACCATATGGATTATGCCAATGGGCTATGAGGTTGATGAGAAAGTTTTGGAAATGTATGCTCAACATCTCCTTAGCAAATCAAAAGACACATCTATGGAAAGGTTTGGAACATACAAGGAGCTAAGTCTAATATTACATGTGGAGCTCAGATAGCCAGAGACCAAAAGGAAAGTGCAGAAGCAAGTTGAAAAGTATGCTGAGAGCATTGGACTAACCAAGGAAGCAGTCAAAATAGAAAAAGAATTGAAAAATCTAAAAAGGAAAGGTAGGAATAGAAACAAGAAGATGCTTCAGTGAAACCATCCTCCACTTCAAGGACTACTAGAAGCTCTACTGCTGCTTCTATTCCCCCTAAACCTACAAAACTAGAAGACAAACCATCCAGTGAAGGAAGTAAGAAAAAGAAAACAAAAGCTGCAAGAACGTATGTGAGCACAAAAGATGATGAAGAGACAGAGACAAATGAAGAAGTTAAAAAGATAAGATCCAAGAAAACCAAGACTTCAAAGGCTTCTAAGGACCAGCCCTCTGGAAGATAAAAGGTAAGTAAAAAGAAAGAAACTGGTAAGGTTGCTATGACAGGTGACGAAATTGTAAAAACAATTACTATTCATGGAAATCTACGGCCTACCAAAGCCTATTATGATAATTTTGATCAAGTAAATAAGAAAATTTTGGAAGATGCCACCATCATGTACTTGAATAAATTCAATAGAGTTCTACTAAAAATTTTACAAGAACTTCCTAAAAGTTTAAGGAAAATACTGGATATGAGGAAGGAAGCAGCCAAGGCTAAAGATCTAGAACTCAGAGAATATGTCCTCTCCACTTTGTGTCCAATAATGTCCAAAAAGGAAGTAGATAAAATACTCAAGAAAGTAAAAGATGGTTTCAGAAGCAAAGTAAGGATGAACAAGCTAATGCTTGGGGAAATTGAGGAAATTGCAAAAGAAACAGAGGAAATTTTGAGGAAGGTCCTAGCTAAAGATAAATATTATGTTATCTAAAAATGAGAAACAAGATGAGGAAGGTAATCCTACAGTTCCAGAACTAGAAACCTCAAAAGGAGATTTTGGAAAAGGAAATGATTACCAAGATGATACTCTAGATCCTTTAGAGCAAACCTATGAGGAGACAGATGATGGGATTGATTCATCAATTCCAGATGTTGAAAAAGCAAACATCAACAAACTAAAGTTGATGACTCCTTTACTTCGGAAGAGGAGCAAATAAACAAAGAAGACACATAGATGGTGGATAAAACTATTGATGTAGGAGATACTCTAACCCCTCTTGATTAATCTGGAAAAGAAGATAGTGTTGAGATTACTGTTGCTACACAAAATCCTTCTGAACAGATTACAAATGGTAAGGACATAGGAAAGAATTCCCCTGTAGATGGCACAAAGAAAGGTAAAGCAGAGGATGAGAAAGAAAAAGGTAAGGAAGATAAGACAGAAGAAGATGGTGCAAATGTTGATGCATCTAAACAAATTAGTCCTGCTACCAACATTGACAACTCTCAAGGAAAGGAAGGTGGTTCAGGAATTGTCGCAAGAGACACTACAAATGCAGTAAAAGGTCTCTTGAGTAAAGAAATACTTGAGTTTGATGAACCAAAGTTGTTTCAAGGACCGATCAAGCTAGATGCTCTCTCTCCAGTTCAAGTAATGAAGATAGCATCCTTCACACAAGCCAAAGGCAAGAGAAAAGATGTTGAGATCTCACATTGAGGACAGTGAGTTGCTAGGCCTTACAACTAGAGTATTAGAGAAGATAATGCCAACCTTCTAGAAGAATCCTTCTGACTCTCCTTCCAAACTCTGAAGAATCTTGTAAATTTTGTAAGTACACATTTTGAGTCTTTTGAGAAGTCTGCATAAACTAAAGTCAGAAGTGAATTTTTGGATAAGAAATTTAGTGAAATAAAGAGCCTAATAAGGAATGATAGGATGATACTTAGTATTAGTATAAGGAGTATTCAAAATGCTCTAATTCATGGAGGTGATATATACAAATTTTGTCTATTCTAGCCCAAAGTCAGTAAGGATATTGAGAAGAAGATAAAGGAGAAAGAACAAAAATTGTCAAATCTATCTCAAAATTTTGATCATCTAACAGGTTCTCCTACTAGTCAGAAATGTCAAGTAATCAGCTTGATTGATGAAATAAAGAAGCTTGTAAAAGAAAAAGTGAATATTTCGAAGAGAATGTGTGAGCTCTGGGGATCGATTGCCCCCAAGTTAGAAACAATTTTTAATGCATTATTAGAAGCTCAAACTGCAGTTTAGACAAGTGATCCTCTAGATTTGACAAAGGTAGAAGCATTTGCATTTTTTCTGAGTGGACACATCTCAATTTTGGATGGTATGAAAAGAAGTTGGGCCTCTGAACTTGAGCAATTGAAAAATAGTTTTGTAGATATTCTCAAGTTTATGTAAATATAACTTAATGTTTGGGTGTACATATGCGGCACTATATTTTTAAGAATTTTGGCTTACGGACGCCATCCTTTGCCATTGATGTCAAAGGGGGAGTGAAGAATAGTGAAAAATGAGGAATCCAGCAAAGGGGGAGCTCCGGAATCAGTGGAGAGCATAAGAGTACAGAGTAAGGGGGAGTAACACTTAGTCATTTTTCACTAAGTGTTGCCATCAATGCCAAAGGGGGAGATTGTTGGTAAGACAAATTGCTTCACATGATAGGTGTTGTCATTGATGGCAACTAAGACTATTTCACTCATTTGCATAACATAATTTGTTCATGCCAGAAGTCAGAATCATAATTTATTTAAGTCCAGGTAGCCAGAGACAGAGCACGTGACAAGGTCTAGTATCTTGAACCAGATCTCTCCAGTGGTTAATCAGAGTATGTTACAGATCTGAAGGATCCATAAGGATTGTCAGGGCAATCTAAATCCTAAATTTTAACCTCTGGTGATGAAGGATTCAAAATTTATTTGCATCTGAGTATGGGGTTATAGTTTGATAGTGCAGACAACAGAAGAACATGTGACCTTGTAATTGATCTTGGTTTCAGATAAATGGAAGTTGTTAGTTGAACAATTTGTGATGATCAGTGATAGTGGCTGACTTGATTGATGATTTGTGATTGTAAATTTTGGTCTACGTTACAAGTTATGCATGGATTTAGCTGACAGAGCAAAGTCTTCAACAAAGTTCCAAGTGTTCTTGAAGCTGACTAAAAAGTGATTGAATATCATGATGCAGATATATATAACCGATGGATTTAAGTGATTTGTGTGAATGTACAATGTGACTATGGAATAAGTGTGAAAAGGGCAGAGATCTAAGGTTCAGATGTTAGTAAAACAGTAAAAAAGGTAGAGTGATAATGAAGTGTATCAAGTCAGTATTCTGTACTTAACCAAAACTGAATCTTTCCATTGGTAGATGCCATTTATCAGTTCAAACTTATTATAATCTTTTTTCTATAGGCAGCGAGCCTTCTTTTGAGTAGTGAGCTCTGGGAAGTGAGCCCGAATGCATGTGCATTCTCCATTGTAATACTTTTAACAAAGTATAATCTTTGTGGGTTAACCCCCACCATGGTTTTTCCCTTAATCAGGTTTCCATGTCAAAAATCATTGTGTCATGTGTGTTTATTTGTTTCTGCTCATGTGTTGACGATTCATGCTTTAAATGTTTTAATTAGTTCCAAATGATAATGTTGCAAAAGATAAAGTTTTGGGACAACTAATTCACCCCCCCTCTCAGTTGTCTGGCCTAATTCTAACAGATTCTTGGAGACTTATAAAGTGGAATAAATATTTAATAATGGAGTTGTGCATTTAAAGCCAATTGATGGAGATACAAGAATGCTTTTGGTAAATGGTCACAAATTATGTTTGTACTAGAAACCAATAAATAAGAAGGAATTTGCCTAGATAATTGAAGAGCAGGTGGACATCTGTTGTGTGAAGAAAATATTTTCTTTCACAGTAGATTAAAGTAAGTACTTTTATTTGTTTTCAAAAAAATGTTTTGATCTTTCCAAAAATTATTTATGTTTTCTTCCAGAAGCATCCTTCTAATAATGCTCAAGAAGTTATTTGTGTTTTTTTAGTTTTCTTTCAAAGCATCCTTCTAATAATGCTCTAGAAGTTGTTTGTGTTTTCTTAATTTTTATCCAAAAGAATCCTTCTAACAATGCTCTAAAAGTTGTGTATATTTTCTTCGTATTTCCTCTAGAATCATTCTTTCAATGATGCTCTAGAAGAAACTTCATGTTTCCTCTAGAAGCATCCTTTCAACAATTATATGAAAGAAAGTTCATGTTTCCCCTAAAAGTATCCTTCCAGTGATACTTAAGAAGTCTGTTTGTGTTTCTCTGGAAGCATCCTTTCAATGATGCTCTGAAAGTTTATTCATGTTTCTTTAGAAGTATTCTTTCAAAGATGCTTTGAAGTTTTGTTTGTGTTTCTTTGGAAGCATCCTTTCAATGATGATCTGGAAGTTAGTTCATCTTTCTCTAGAAATCATCCACATTTATTCTAGAAGCATCCTTTCAATGACGCTCCAAAAATTGTTCTTGTTGTCTCTAGGAGCATTTCTTAGTACAATGTTCTAGAATCATTCATAATAAATGAAACATCTTTGAAATGACATTTAGATGATGTACTTTCAGAGTTTTTGCCACCTCCATAAAATAAAATACCTTTTCTTCATAAAGTACACATCACACATCACACATCAAGTACAAGGGTATACATTGTAATGATTTTGACACATCGCGCATTAGTGGCATAGAAATTTTGATCGACATCAACAATAGTAATATAAATTTTGATCAATGTCAACAATAGTAATAGGTATGTACAACATTCTTAAGTAGGAAACTAATAATTTTTTTCATGTAATCATAATAATTTGCATGATTATCCACAGTCAATAATAAATAACCACTTAGTAATAATGACACTCTTTCTCGATGAACAAAAAAGTAGGTGAAATAATTGCCATACGAATAACTATTATGAAAATATATGCAAAATAATTAATGCTAAAATCTGTTCAGTCACCATTATGTTGCTTGTGTATTTCAAATCTCCCAACCTACCTCCCATGTTGCCTATTGAAACCATTTGTGTAGAAAGTTCTTTAAATTGTGATACAACATTTTCCCAACACTAGCATCCCTCTTCTTTTTAGACAATCAAATAGGTTAGCATGGGAATTAAGAGAAAAGTAGAACCAGATTCCACTGACAAGTTTTTGGTAAACCAACTAGTAGAAAATGTCTTTGAGGCTGTTGGATGATTGAGTTTTCTACAAAAGTTTAAAGGATATAATATAGATTTGGCGGAAGAATTTGTACATAATTTCTTTGACAACCACTCCATGGTCTGTGGGTGAAAAATAAAGGTTAGTACCAAAATCATTTCTCAATTATTTGGAGTTCTTACTGAATGCATTAATTTGTTTAATGAAAAACACCTTTCCTACCAAGAAATGATATACAAGTTTGCATAGGAAGGCATAGTAGGGAAAAAGGGGTTTAACAAAGGAATCAATAGAGACACCATTTTTGAACCTTGGAAGTCTATAGTGCCATGACTAATAAGGTTTTTTACTTGTGAGGGGTAGTTTGACACATTTGTGGGCCTAGGATTTCGAACGCTAACCCACTTGTGCTATGGGGTTGAGAATGTTAAAATGAAAATAAACTTACCTACTTACCTGTTTGAGTCTTTAAAAGTGTAAGGTCCTAAACTTTCACTTACTAAAAATAACCGACAAAAAACAAACAATCCAAAAAAAATAATTAAATATGTTCCCACAATAACTCAACATTAAAATTTAACTTTCGTCACTATATATTCCAAAAGAACTACGTACATCAGTGAGTCAATGAGTATATCAAAATAAGGTTGTGTCTTTACAAGATTTAACCATGTAGGCTTGTACAAGAATATCATATCATATCATATATATATATATATATATATATATATCACATCTGCTCTATTGAACCAGAGAGAGCAGCATCGTGGTGATATCCACCATGTCATGAACCATTAAGCTTCCCCATGCTACCCTACTGGGTAGCCCAACCCATCACGAGGGGTCTAGCAAACTGAAGGCGACTTAGGCGAAAGAATCTAATGGAGCATGATATGTTTATCATCTCTAATAGGTGTCAAATGCATTGATATGGTAAATAGAAAAAGAAAATAAAAATACTATCCAATAGTATCTATTACAATTTGATTGGCAAATGCATGCCTCATCCATCAATGCAACATAAGGTAAGATAACATACAAAAACAAACATCATCTTAAGGAGGTATACAAACCCATATGATATCTAGAGTTCAATGATCAATTATAGATTAGAAGAATCCAAAATATCTCTAATTCATGTTTCAGATAGACTAACCCATAGTCTAAAGTTGGTAATTAGAAAATGCTAGTCTAAGCTTTTTAGATGTTTTCACATAATAAGGACATGATAGATGCATTGTCACGTACTTATTGATACAAAAGATTAAGTTCCACATACATCTTTCTTCAACTGTAATCGAGAGAATTAACAAGCTAGAGCATAACAAGTTCCTAAGTTTCCATATTCCACATTAGCTTTTACCCGCATATTGTCGATTATTTAACTGATAAATTAACAAGGTTCCCCATTCAAAACTAAGGTTGCGAACACAATGGCACAAATCTAGTTTTACCTTCCAAATAAGTCAATACTCATTTTTCCCTAAAAGGATTGAATATAACTTCTATACAGTCCCACTATTACCAATACAGACACAATTTATTCATTTACGTGAGAAGTAACTATAATAAACGTGATACATAAAAATGCATTCAAAATGAAATAAATTTATATAATTTAGTTTTTCACATATCTAACCTTATTTTAAATTCAATGTTTTGAATTATTTTTAAACCAAAACAAATAAAATAAAATAAAATAACTAAATAAATAAACTTTTAGCAGTTTTTATTGCAATTAGTCCCATTAGATCAATAATATTTAACTATAGACAATTAAATTATTCACAATTTTCAATACAATCCGGCTGTATATATATAAAAATTATATGTATATCAATACAATCCAGCTATATATATACATATAATTCTTCGTGGGATTGATGTACGTTTTTCATTGATATGATATAGCTAAATAACCATATTTAAGTGTATTGATAATTTCACAATCAAATCATCCGTAAACTTGCAATGTCATTCAAAAATCTCTCAATTAGTTTTTAGTTTTGCACCTTAAAGGATATTGATAGTTATATTTTTCACATGATTATTGGCTTAAAAAAAAATACCAAAATATGATTGTTTTTTAAAATATTATCAGAATATTTTTCTCAAGTTATAGACAGTTCAAAAGCTTAAGAATAATGTCAAACAATTTGCAGACAATGGTCATAAAATTAAAAGCTAATCTACAACAAGAATGAATTAATATTTCATCTCAATATATATTAGAAATTTCTAAACATATGAAGTCATTCAAATCAAAATTTAGATAAGTATTAAATCAAAACATAGATCAAATTTAGATTTAAGAAAATCAATTAAAGCTAGATTGATGAATGAACCTCAATAAATGTCCTCGGTGTTCAACAATAGAATTTATGCTGATATTGGAGATATGCTTATGTGTAAATTATATGTTGGTTGAATATCTACGAAATTATCTCTTGGTGCGTTGGCCCTATAAGTAGTTAACTAATCTGGATTCTACATCATCAAAAAAAAAAAGAGAACAAAGATCTGGTGGGAATTATAAATAAGTTAATGAAAAATATTTGCAAAACATGATTCATGTTTTTCCTTGTGTGCATCAATTATGTTACCTCTTTACATTCATTTCTTTTATTGTGCAATGTTTAATTTAAATATTGAGTTATAATATCAACATGGTGTTTCAATGCCCACGAAGGCCTTACTAAAGACTAGCTGCATATAGACAAAATGGTTTTTTTTTTTTTAATTTTCTTTTGTGGGTCATGGATTCAGGTTCCTTGTGTTGCATGAGGGTGAGGTTCCCATCCTTGAGCTTTGCATTCATGACCGATCAGGAGTAGAGGCTCTAATTTTTCTTATTTGGTATAACATTTGGGCAAGGCTTGTCAGTATGAGTGTTCTATTGATATTTGAAACTTTCAGTCTTGTGGACATAAATGTATATATATATGAAGAGCTAAGAATGTTTAGACAAAATTGTAGACATGAAAGGTGGAAAATCATAATAGTAGAAATGCAACTCTAGTTACATAACGAGAACTATTTAGTGCCCAAGAAATAAACTTAAATAAGAAAGCAACATTAAAAGTTAAAAGACCGAGCATAATAATCATATACAATTGGTAAATGTTTCAGATTGGTTTGCAGTAAGCTTAAATCAACCCAAAGAAAGCTAAAATACGGCGCAATAAAGAATTCAGATCAAAAGTTCACTAATTAGAGGAAGAATGCATTTAGAGAGGATGTGTATTTAGGCAGATGATTTACATTTTTTTTGTGGTAATGAGCATGAATTCATGGTACTCATACAAAAGCAAGAAGTAAACACATACCAGAACATTGGTAATGGATGGAGAGACCGATCATATCTTAAGATTACCTAGATCTTTAAGCTTAACCCAATCCTCTAAGATGCTCCAACCCCACTCCTCTTTTTTGATCCTCTTTGTTTCGATATTTTTCCATTGCTTTATAAAAAGAATTTATATCCTTTTTCTTGCTTTCCTTTTTGTTTTTATTGTGTTTTTGTTTCTTCTTTCTATTTTCTAGTTTTTTCTCTATCTTTTTCTCTATCTTTTTAATGATTTTTGTTTTCTATTTGTTTTTTTTCTATTCTTTAGTTTTCTTTTTCTATCCTTTTCTTCATTTCTATTCTTTTTTTTTGCTTTTATTCCATATTTCAAATTGTCATTATCTAATGAAAATAGGAATTTTTTTTTGAATATAAAAAAATATATCTAATCCACATAATTGTTTTCTAAAAAAAAAAAAGTTAAATTTTTAAAGATAAATCTTTTCTAAATCTAAATAATTATTCCAAAATTATTACCATTAACATATAACAACTATTATCAACCCGTCAAATGATTATACTAATGTAATGCAATTAAAATATTTCAGTCTAATCTAATTATGAAATTATTTTATACTATATGTATATTGATGCAATTTAATCTACATGACTATGTGGTGTGTGCAGATTCCTTTCACCACAAGTCACCGTCAATTGGCTAGATGTCCCCTCCTCGATGATACTCTCTCTCCATCGAGAGAGTATTCCTATCATGCACATGAGTCAAAAATTAGTCAATGATCATTAAAATAATGATATTTAAATTAAAAATTAATTATTGAGACTAGTGGTTATGACATCCTTCCCCCCTTAAAAGAATCATCATCCCAATGATCAAATCAAATTAACTGAAGATAAAGTTGCATACCTCTTTAATTCTATTTTACCTCAATATCCAAAATCGGCCCACTTGAAAAATATATCGTGGCTCCAAGTCCTTGTTTGTTCATAACAGCAAAAATTCTTTTGTCTAGCATTCATTCACTTGCACACATTGTTAGCACATCACTGTTCATCAATTAACTTCATTTCCATACTTTCAGACAAGTAAAAACGCGCAAGGTAATTCGTTTCTTTCATACAATCTTCTATAGCATAATCAAATCTTTTTCATATTCCAAGATATTTACAGAAAGAATTCAATTATATTCATTTTGTCAACATGCCTACTCGTATGAGACATCAGAACAATTTCCCTTATGATGAAAAACAAGCATCCCATACTACTTGTTATCATCATTGTCAAATCAAAATTCTCAATAACAGAAAGTATCAATAATTTACAACTAGATAACTTGATCAATGTGAAAGATAAGAAGATCAATAGGTTTTCAACATACAAAATGATCATCATATGATTAGAAGATCAGAGATAAGAAGACCATCATGATTTCAATACTGATACAATTATTTACTAAATTTAGCAATGAAAAGTAAATTTCAATCTATGAAAAACTTTCTATTAACAGAGATATCCAGAATGTATAATCTCTTACAATTTTTCAAATGCAGCCTTAGTTCATAGAGAAAGAAGTACAATTTCATTCCTTGTCATACAAAGGTTTAATACATGCTATATACATTTCTAAATTACATAATGATATTCAATATACAATCTATTTTTAGCTGCCATAACCCACCGGTCTTCCGCAAGCCGAAGATCAAGAGCATGGTTAGGGTGCTTTTTCCACCCAACCATGGATACAACACTTCCCCAGGATTCTTCCTAACTCAAAGAATACCCAGTCTTGCATGAGGCTCTTAGAAACCTATAACAAATGGGTAGGAGGGAAACTCTCGATGCATGCCTGATGCCTTATATGCATTCTATACTAGAATGAACATATTTCTTGCATACAGGATGTGGCAGAGAACTATAAATACTAACTAGGTATTCATTATCCCTCTATTTTAATGGTACAATATAAATTTGGCCAAAGCATAAATACAAAAATTGGTTGATCTTGAAAAAGAAGATCACCTTCTCTGTTAGCCCACATTCGGTATCCTGTCCTAGAAGGTAAGCTTAAAGCTTATCACACACAACACATTCAATAAGAATAATCTATCTCAAATTGCATAAAATATAGACAAGATAAATATGATAGTGCACAACACGCACAAGTGCACAAAAAATGAATAATTAACAAATAAGAATGTATGAACCCTTGGTGAATAACTCACACAGGGTACGAATACATAAAATACTTGTAGTGCCTCACTCGCATGAAATATTGCATACAAGAAGCACTACTCGTTCAAGTTTATGTACAATAAATATGGTAAGTGCATCTCTCACACAAGTGCATCACTCGCACCAAATATAAAATATGTATAAATCGCATTAGTACAACTATAGTGATCATTACTCAATCCGACAATCACAATGAATATAAAAAGTGTATTCCACACACAAATTATAAAAATAATCATTACTCAAGTGCTTTATCTGCACAAAGGAATCAATAACTTACTCTAGTGCATCACTCACACAAGGACAACAATAATATGAAATATGCATCACGCACATTAGTATAAATATAGTGAACATTTCTCGTTCAAGTTCAAATATAATAATATGATAAGTGCATTATTGTACACCCACATTACTTGCACAAGAAAAATATCATCCTCTTATTCAATCATTTTTGCCTTGCCTATTAGATAGATCAAGATACTTATCTAATCGACTTCTATCATGAATCACCAATTAAGATTCTTAATACATCTGAGCCATGGACTTTCGAAAGATCTCGTGGATTCTAATAGATACATCTTGAAAAGAACAATGTATTACACTCTAAAATCACCTTATCCAAAACCTAATACTATTATAGGCATACTTGCCTTAAAACATCCATCCTAGGTTTCCTACTTTTGAAAAGGCCCAGTTAATGTTTATCCATCATATTAGCTTTATTTATCTCATAAGGAATCTTATTTCTTCCTCTTATCATAATTTTACCCTTTCTTCTTTCCTCCTTCATCCTTTATGTCATCAGAGAGATCTCTCTTCTCAATATATTTCTCTGATTAATTCACTTTCATTGCCACATCATCCTTCATGGGTTGTCACCATATACTATCCATCTAGGCTCACTTCAAGTAGTCACCATTACTCTTACTAGCAAGTCCTAAGAAAACACGACTGAGGTGAAGAGGTCTCACACCACTACTGTTCTTTAAACAAACAAATTCCATCTAACTTCTACTCGGTTCCAACTAACCATCTAAGAATCATCAGGATTCTAACTCATCAAAAGAGTCCTTGGCCTATAACTAGGGTTCTCTATTTGACACAACAGGTTCACATTACCATAATGCAACCTAAGAATAGAAGACTTGAGGCCAGAGTGGTAAACCCAGAATGCTCTGATACCACATGTAAGGTCCTAAAATTTCACTTACTAAAAATAACCGCTGTAGACACCCAAAATTGACCCTTCACATCATTTGTCAATTTCTTGCATTTTCACCATCTCATATGTCGATTTTGTCTAGCACACTTGTATCAATCATCTATTTTCTTCTAAACCATCCATTTCTATAATTAATTAAATAAATTATATTTATTTAATTAATTCCATCTATTTTCTTCTATTCTTCATCTATAATTAAGTAATCTTTAATTATTTAATTATCTCATTATTCCTCTAAAAATAAATAAAATTAATATTTTATTTATTTATCTTCTCATCATGCAAATAAATTAAATAAATTTATTTATTTAATTTATGTTGATTCTTCCAATTTTTCTAAATTTAGCTCCTTCCTCTATCATTTAAAAATAAATTAAATGAATTTATTTGTTTAGTTTATTTTTATCTTATCACTTCCCTCTCTTATCACATTCTTCTATGTGTATAAAATAGGTCCTATCTTTATCAAAAATACAAAAAATGGTTTAATTGGTTCTAAAATCAATCATCCACATCATCCAACTCTTAAAATAGAAAAGCATCCTATTTTAAGAAAATCAATCTTACCATTATCAACAAACCAATGGCAATCATTTAATAAAAGCTATCTCTATGGACACATGTCTTGTACACATTCATCCATGCTTCTTGTTTAATCGCAACCATTCACATAGCCACCTAAATTTCATCGTTGATCAATCTTAGTTGGGAGCTATATATACACCCTCTCACCTCATTCCACTCAATCCCACACAATCACATAGCGTCCATATTATCATATCATGCATATTGAATTCATTGAGCATCCATTGAGCACTTTGAGCATATCATCCATCATCATGTCAGCTTTGACAACTATGGTTGTTCACTATTGAGAAGGAATCCACATTACAAACCAAGGAATCAATACAATCTAGGTGACATTGCTCTTGATTTGCTTTCTTTTTGTGTCATTTAGATGGATTCTTTGAAGGTGGTAGGATTGGGTTTTGATTGTAATGCTTGGTCTTATTAACCCAATTTTTTCTAGCTACCACATTCTGGCACACCCGGTGGGACCCGCGTCTTTGATTAATCTTTTCATTTGAAATTTGTTTTGAAGTCTAGTAACTCAGAGTGCATTTGGTCCAAAAAGAATCACATTTGAATGATAGATCGTCACTTTTGCATGTTCCTAAATCACACTTGGTCTGCAAAGAGTCGCATTTGCACAATTGTCACTTGTGTTTGGTTCGCAGACAATCACTTTTGATTGACAGTAGATCACCTCTGGTTATTTAGGGGTTCATTGATATTTTTCTATTTTTTCAAGGTTTTCTATGGTTTTAGTTGATCTTTTGGTGTCTAAACTAGGTTACAAGCTAGTTTATTTGCTAACCCTAAGGGTCTTTTCACATCCTTAAGCTGGTTTATTTGGGGTTTGATTTGTCTTTGACCTAATCATAGCATATAGATGAATCTTTTGTGTTGATTTGCAGAATACAAGATTCAAACTCAAGCAATTCATCTTCTGGGGTTATTAGAGCTTTTCATATTTGCCTTTTGATCATTTATTTCACCCTAGGTTTTGAGCTTTTGCAGATTTTACATATCCGAACACCTTTGGTGAACAGTCAACCTTATCTGCATGATCCTCGATCGAATTTCCATTATATAGACTTGCCTTTGAGTAGCAGGTGGTTGCCTTTGGTAAAATTATCATCGCATTTGATTTGCAGATAGTCTCATTTGATTTCTATTCATTCGCCTTTGGTTAATATTGTTGCAAGTTGATTTTCTTTGGCAGTTAACATTTGTCATTGCAGTATCTTATCATTTGTCAAAGAAAGAAGGATCTAAAACTACTAACAGCTCTGTTGCAGGATCGATCAGTCAAAGACTCATCATATTTTTTACTAATCTAGGAACATTTAGTTTTGGTGCTTAAAAAGAATCTTTGTTTGCTTCATGTTTGTTTTATCTTTTTTGTTTGCTTGTTTTGCATGTTTGTAACCCTAAGCTAATAACAAAAGTATCCTCTCCCCTTACCTGTGAAATAGATCTTGGGTGTAGGAGAATTTGTTATTATCTTTAGACAGGCCTGCCTTGGTGGGAAAAGAGGTACTCAACCCAAGGGAATGACCTCAAGCGGTGCTTTCATTTGGTCCGCTATATAAAATAGGATAAGGCGAAAGCCAAGTCCAAACCGGTATTAGCACTTACTATATAGTGCTAGTTCAAAAGGAGGTGTACCTTGCATATTTGAGACTCCTAGTAGAGCTAGTTAGAGCTTTAAGTGGCTTGCTAGATGCACGTAAAGTGTCGGTCCCCCGAATATCCACTAGAAACCATTTGTTTAGAGGCCAAAATCCCTTTACTTGTTGACACAGGAGGTTAGACCTTTGAAGCCACTCTACATGTACTATTCATTGTAGCGATAGAAATTCCCTCGGTTCACACAATCCGAAGGGTAAGAGAACTTGGTGTGCTCATGCCATGTAAGGGGGAACCAGTGTCACCAACAGCTCTAGTTTTCCTCTTTGTCTCAATATTTGGAGAAATCCAAGTAGGGATTCAATAGGTAGTATCCTTTCCAACCTAGGTTGTACATGTTTGTGAGTGTCCTGTGTGTGTGTCTTTGTCATCTATTTTCTTGTAAAAAACAAACAAAAAATTGCCCAAAAACAATTCACTGTCATAGAAAATCACCTTTGAACAATAGCCAGTCACCTTTGAATAGTAGCCAATCACCTTTGAATAGTAGAAGCTCGCCTCTGGTTTGCTTCAAAATTATCCTTGACCATAACATAGGCACATTTGAATTATCAGGCATCACCTTTGAGCCATACACAGTTACATTTGAACTGTAGAGAGTCACCTTTGATACATAGATAGTCACCTTTGGATTATCCTCCGTTGCATTTGAGCTATCGTGACTCACCTTTGGTTTGAACAACTTTGCCTTTGGTAAACTATAACCTGTCATCATTCATCCAGTCCAAACAACACATTTTTAGTCAATCTTGAGCCTGTTATTAGCTTCCAGACAAACCACTGATCATCTATAGCCAGAATTTATCCTATCCAGCATGCTTACATCACACTCTTTAGACTTTTTGACCCTTCCATCCTCTTGAGACTCTAAATCAGCCATCTATATCAATCAAATAATCTAATCAACATCATCCTTTGGCTTTGATCATAGCAATCTTTTCTAGCTTGAGAGAGTGGTTTCTTTTGAGTTAGTCCATCACATCATCAGTCAATCAATCTTCTCTACCCTTGAGTTCATGAGTCTATCTCTTGGGGGATAGTCAATCAACCAATCCAAACCTAATCAATCAATCAATCCAAATAAAAACAACCAATCAATCAGCAACCAACAATCCAATCCATTCATCAAGCCAACCAAATCATCAACCTAAAATCAATCCAAACAATAATCAAACAATTCAAGGGTATCAACTTTGTCACATTAGTCCAAAATCATAACCATCATCAAAATAATGCCTCAAACAAGGAGCCAATAAAAAGCAGCCATGGAAGCCATTCTACAACAATTTCAAGCTACTCCTCTTAAAGATGCTTCACAATTTATGACGGGAATACCTCAAGACATGTTTGTACCTGAAGATTATACTGCCAGACCTTCATCAACAACTCAAATACCACAATATCATTTTTGATCCTCATCGGCAACTGAAATGCCACAATATCATTTCAAATCTTCATCATCAACTCACGTGCCACACTATCAACCTATCGATGAGGAATCTTCGGATGATCTAGAGGACCTCAAAGATGGTGATGCTTTGCTAAATACTAATAGAATCATAAGGTCCAATCATGAACAAAATTTCTTAAAATTAGCTAAAGAAGGCGTCTAATTGCCAAGTGACTTTGATATATCCACAATCCAAAAACAAGACCCAACCAATGATGTTGTTGTTGCAAAGGAAACCCAAAAGGCTATTACTAATGTGTCCACCAAGCCCACAATGTCTATACACAACACTCAAGCATCACCTTATACCAATCCATCCAACCCTCCATTTCATGCACCCACATCTATAAAGCCTTTGTTAACATCTTCTAATGTCATTATCTCATATGCGTCCCAAGCATCTCAAGTTTCTACCCAAAATGTGCCATATGTTACTCCATCTCATGCATCTCAACCCACTTCATCTTCCTCCATGAACATAACTCCTTTGCATCTGTTCCACACCTCAAGTCTCTAACCAAAGTATGTAACATGTTGCTACAACTCATGTATCACATCCCATAGTATCTTCCTCCATGAACATCACTCCTCTGCAAGTACCACAAGCACCTCATGTCAATCTACTTGTGTCACATGTTGAACCATCCCAACCATCTAATGTGTCTTCTCATCTTGACACTTCATCCATGAATATCATCCAAACATCGCATGTGTTATCCAATCCTAATATGCTGGTTATCGACCAAAATTTCAGATCACAACCATATGTTGATCAACTCCATTCACTTGGAACACAACCATCTAATCCACCCATTGTATCCCAAGCACCACCATCTAACCAACATGTATCCTATGTTAATCCATCTATCATGTCTCAAGTTCCACCAAATCCCAATCCTCAACATATATTTTATGCTAATCCACCCATTGTATCCCAAGCTCCACCAAACCCCAATCCTCAACATATATCCTATACTAATCCACCCGTTGTATCCCAAGCTCCTAATCAACAAATGTCATACACTAATCTATCCTTTGGTTCACATGTGATACAAAATCAAAGTGTCAATCCATCCTTAAACACCTACACCTTCCCACCATTTGATAACCAAGCCCTAAATACATACACCCCGCCATATAATCCATCCCAACAATATCCTCCAAATAACACTCCGATGTATCAAATACCACATCCAAGACATCAAAATCCTATGCAAAAACAACAAACATCTACCTTTGATATGGAGCAGCAATTCAAACAATTACAACAATGAGTTGACGAAATGAGCATGGGCCAAACGAAGAAAACATTTACTTTTGAAGATGTATGCCCATATTCTTTTGACAAGACACTTCAAATGATACCTTTTCCCCCACATTTTGAGATACCACAATTTGACAAATACAAAGGAAAAGGTGATCCAAACGACCATCTTTGAACATTCTATGTTGCTTGCCTTGATGTTGCATACAATGATACATATCTTTTGCGACTATTTCCTCATAGTCTTGGGGGACAAGCTATGGAATGGTTTTCTCATCTACCTCAAGGCATCAAGTCCTTCAAAGAGCTTGCACAAAAATTTGTCTCACTTTGCCTTCAACATAGAACATGAAGTAACCATGAACGATCTTGTTATCAATAAACAATGCAATGGGAAAACTTTCTCATCATTTATCCAAAGATGGCGAAACATGGCAAGCAAGATTTCATGGCAAATCCATGAAAAACAACAAGTGGACATATTTGTTCAAAATTTTCATCTCGAGATATCATTCCAATTACAGTTACAAAGTGCCACCACCTTTGATGATCTCATTTCCAAAGCAATGAACATTGAAAAGGCTTTAATTGCAAAAGGCATCATCAAGATTTTCAAAGAAACCAAAGACAATGCACAATCCTCAAATTACAAAACCCGCTTTTGGAACAAGAACAAAAATGTTGTTAATGATGGTATTGTTGACGCAAAGAATGTCCAAACCATGAAGGCTCCCATTCATATCCACGCAGCATCTAAGAACACACCTTTTGTTCCATGAGATCGACCAAAACCAAATCAAGCACCTAGATGACAATTCACTCCTTTGGGAGAACCCATTGAATCCGTTCTTAAAAAGCTACTACAAGTCAGGATAATCACATTACCTGAGGCTCGACCAAATAAAGAACCATAGTATAAACCCAATTGGTACAAAGACAATGAATATTGTGAATTTCATAGAGTGAAAGGACATAATACGACTAGTTGCATGAAACTGAAACATTTGATACAAAATCTTCTTGATCAAGGTGAAATCTCTATTGATCCCCCAAAACAAACCACAAATTATGATCTTGATGCTTTCAAGAATCCACTTCCATCACATGACAAAGCAAGTACCTCCAATGTGGGAAAGAATGTCCAATATACCTATGCGTCATCCACAATTGGCCGCATCAAACAAAATCGCATCTCTACCATTAGCATACGAGCAAAAGAACCCATCACCGTAAAGGGAAAAGAACCCAATTGTGCCATCACTACCCATTGAGGTTGTGTTACTATCCAAGGAGCCCCATGTACCATATGCCTAACCTCTAATTACAATATCCTTGACCACCTTGGTAAGACCCCCTCTCATATCTCTATTTTGGAATTATTGAATATATCACCTGCCCATAAAGTCATCTTAGATAAAGCCTTACAAGAGTCATCAGTACCAAATGATATTGATACTACACAATTCTTAGCCATGATAGCGAGTATTTCATCACCTTATCACTTGATCTTCTCTGACAAAGATCTTTCATCGCTTGACCCATCCCATAACGATGCCCTCCATATCAAAGTTTACATAAACCAATGCCAAGTCAAATGAATACTAGTAGATGGTGGAGTTGGTTTAAATATATGTTCTCTAAAGCTCATAGAATTATGGGGATATTTTGAGGATCGTATAAACACTACAAAGAGCATAACCATTAAAGCATATGATGATGTCGAGAGAGATTCTGAGGGAATAATTTATCTGCCTATCAAAGTTGGTCCTATTACGACTAATACCCATTGCCAAGTCTTTGATATTGAATTGCCATACAACATTATCCTTGATCTCCCTTGGATACATGCTATAAAAGTGGTTCCATCCATATACCATCAATGTCTCAAGTTTCCTTACAATGGTGTTGAAATCACAATCGCTGTTGATCCTAATCCATTTGAGTTTTGTCAAACTTTTTGAGCTAAATATTAAGACCCCAACCATGTACCTATCAATGCTGAAGCTTATCCATCCGCATCCTATGTAGATCCATCTGATTTGAACTAACCTTCATCTAGTAAATCCATCCCTAACATCAATGCCAAATATAAGGAGAAAGGACTTGGTGAATACACTATACAAGAATCTTGTTGTGTACGATTAAATCAGAAATGTTGTGTAGGATTGAATACACTATGCCCTTATCACCTAAATCTTATGGTCAACCATACATCTTCAAAGCTACCTCACCTAAAACTATTATCAAAGCACCTCCTACCATGTTCATTAAATCAGAAATGTTAGAGATGAAGACATTGATGATATCAACTCTTGGCTCTTCTTTGATGAGAACGATCAACTTACTCTAGAAGTGGAGCGGTATAACAATGGATTTAGGATTATCAAGAACACAGACTACAAAGGATAAGGTGGTCTTGGACCACAAGGACAAGGACCTGTTGAACTTATTATTGTCACCAAGAAGTTTAATAAGCAAGGTTTAGGGTATGGTAAGGAGGTACCACCTTCCAAGGACATTAAGTGTATTCTTAATATGGTAGCAAAAGCTTTTGTTGTAGAAGAGACTTCTAAT
Source organism: Cunninghamia lanceolata (assembly GCA_027924645.1). Taxonomy (NCBI): domain Eukaryota; kingdom Viridiplantae; phylum Streptophyta; class Pinopsida; order Cupressales; family Cupressaceae; genus Cunninghamia; species Cunninghamia lanceolata. Next base: position 9,236,506 of record BSBN01000241.1, on the reverse strand, counting down.
TTAGATGTCATTGTTGACTCTCCCTACCACATAACCAAACTATTCTAAGACATCCATCTTTATGATTTCATCCACATCATTTACCCCTCACTCGTCATCATCCGACCTTCAACTCGTATATCTCGACCTTGTCGATTGGGACCAACAGGGGGCACCTATTCTAGACACATTTCAAAATGATGAAGCTGCAGCAGAATTTATGGGATTAAGACAAGGCATACCATTGGGGGATCACAAAGTTTGCTTTATGATAGATCTACCTTTGTTAGCATATTTTGGCGGAAGTACCAAATCTTTCAATCGCAAAAGTGAAATAAATAAAATAAAAAATGATAGGTCATTAGGTGAAAACTGAAAGGCACATCTTGACCATGAAAAAGTAAAAATAAAGGATGTATCCAAGGGTGAAAACCTCTCTGAGGCACCTGAGGATGGAGGACATGACCTTCCTTTGACCACTGAATATCAAAAATGGTCACCATTGTTGGTGGAGAAATCTCAAGAGATAAATCTGGGCACATCACATAATCCAAAGATCACATTCCTAGTAGCATCATTATCAGAGCAAGAAAGAAAAGATTTCACCACTTCCTTTATGAAAAGAACAATCAACTTTGCATGGACCTATGTGTTGGGAAATAAGTTGTCTCAACCTTGGTAATTCCTTGCATTTATTATTTGTAATGTATTTATTTATTTAGCCTATGTTGTATTTTTGTTGCACATCCTATTTTGTCATTTAGTGTGAAGTGGCATGGTGAGTTGTCACTCCACTTGTAAGATGACTAGGATGGTCAACTCACTCCATGTGGAGATAGGCGTCCACTTTGTGTTGTAGAGGTTTTCTACCATGTGTTGGTATCTTGACTATTGTGTAAGTGAGTCTTGACTGAAATGGTTATGACAGATTCCTATGACAGAATCTATGATTTGTAAGAGTCAAAAAATGGAATGTTCTATGATAGGTGAAGACATGTGTCACAAGGCATCTTGGAAGAAGGCATCTTTGGATGCCCCAAGGAGGGTTATGACATGTTGTAAGAGAATATTCTATTTTTAGCCTATGTATGACAGATTCTCTTACAGTTGTAAGATATGATAGTTATGATAGATTCTATGACAGTCGTAAGAGTCGTAAGAGCATCTGTCATTGCCCAACTTGGGAATAGGCAACCTCTTTGGGATGGGGTGATATGACAAGTGTCATGAACATCCTGCAGTGTTGGACAAGTGTCCCCAGGTGTGGATTTTGGGCCATGAGGCCATGTTGGATGCCCATCTCAAGATAGGCTCATTTTTGCCTTGTAACTTCTTTATAAACAAGTGCTTTGAGAGGAGATGTATTATGTGATTGATAGGTACTATTATGCTACCAGTTTGTCTCCAGATACGAGTGTTAAAGACTCTTGAGAGCTTGCGTTGAGGGTATATTGTAAACCATTACAATTTTGATAATACATTGTGCAGGTTTTAGAGTGTGGGGTTTTTCATCGGATAAGGGTTTTCCCCACATTATATCTTGTCTCTCTCTTCTTCTATCTTACATTCTTGTGTTGTGTATTGCTGCAATATCTCCATTGTTGTGTTAAACATTCTATAATTGTAACGGTTAAAAAGAATTTGCACTCATCTCTCCTCATTAGATTAGTGTAGGAAGTGATTTCTGCACACCTAGCTTCCTTTCACTATGCAGATATGTCGAGGTTAGATCATTCACTTGTGGTACATCATCTAGTAGTATCTCCCAATGCAAAACTAGTTAGACAAAATCTTCAGAAAATGCACCCTCAAGTAGCACTTTTAGTCAAGGCAGAAATTCAAAAGCTATTAGATGCTAAGTTTATACACCCTATTGATTATCCTGAGTGGGATTCAAATCTTGTACCAGTCTTAAAACCTAATTGTCATATCTGTTGTTGCATTGACTTTAGAGACCTTAACAAAGCTTGTCTTAAGGATGATTTTCCATTACCAAGCATAGATACCATTGTTGACCTCACAGCAGGACATGAAATGCTATCATTAATGGACGGATTTTTTGGCTATAATCAAATTAGAATTGCAGAAGGAGATCAACACAAGACTTCCTTCATATGTCCATGGGGTACCTATTGCTAGGTCATAATTCCTTTTGGACTTAAGAACACCGGAGCAACATATCAACGAGCCATGACTATTATCTTCCATGATCTCTTTCACACCATAATGGAAGATTATGTTGATGATATCTTGGGAAAATCAAAAACTAGAGAAGGCCATCGACAAGTATTAGAACAAATCTTTGACAAATTGGAGAAATATCAAGTTAGACTGTATCACAAGAAGTGTGTATTCAACATGACATCCAGAAAGCTATTGGGTTACATTGTATCCTAATGAGGTATAGAAGTTGATCCAAATAAGGTAAAAGCTATAGTTGAAATGCCTTTTCCATCCAATTTGAAATAGCTTCACAATATTTAAGGAAGATTACAACCCATCCATAGATTCATCTCACAACTAATAGATAAATGACATCCTTTTCAACACCTTCTTCAAAAGGGAGAACCTTTCAAATGGGATGATAAGTGTCAACAAGCTTTTGATAAAATAAAGGAATATCTAGCTACACCTCCTATCTTGGTACCTCCTGTGCTTGATCAACCATTGTTGTTATACATCTCTTCAACAATAGCAGCTCTAGGTGCTCTTCTAGTGCAACATGATGATTCAAGAAAAGAACAAGCTATTTACTACATCAGTAGAACTCTTGTTGGTTATGAGCTTAAATATTCAACCATGGAAAAGGCATGTTTATCCATAGTATTTGCTTCTCAAAAGTTGCGATACTATATGTTGAACCAAACTACAAAGCTCATATCTAAGTTTGATCCACTTAGTACCTTCTTTCCAAGGCAGTACTCACAGGCATACTAGAAAAATGGTTAATGATTCTAAGTGAGTTTGGCATAGAGTATGTGGATCGAAAAGCCATAAAAGGACAAGTAATAGTAGATCAATTAGCTGAAGCACCAATGATAGATGTTCATCCTATCCGCCCTGAGTTCCCTGATGAGAGCTATTCAACTTATATCCTTCAGTAGTCTGGCAGCTATACTTTGATGGATCATATACACAACATGGATCTGGAGCTAGGAATATGTTTTATCACACCTCAAGGAGATTATATACCAAAGTCATACAAGATTGCTTTCCCTTGCACAAACAATGTTGCTGAATATGAAGCCTTGATCACAGGATTACACATGGCAGTACAATGGGCTATCACATAACTGCAAGTCTTTGGAGATTCACAGTTGGTTATCAAACAAGTCTTAGATGAGTATCAAACAAATGCTAAAAAGCTTCTCCCATACAAGTTGATGGTAGATGATTTCAAGAAATACTTTTCTAAGATCACATTTGAGTAGATTCCTCGAATAAACAACAAAGCAACATATACTATGGCTACAATCGGTTCTCCTTAGACATGCCTTCTAATGCACACAGATGTGAATTTTTGGTTGAACAACTTTTGGTTCTAGCTTTTGAAGTTCCACAATTTGAGCTTGTATGTGAAATTGTTGGTCCCAATTCTCATTGGTATGAGGATATATACAAGTACCTCCGCAACAGTACCTTTCCATTCCAACTATCTAACACCCAACATAAAACCTTTATCTGTCAAGCCTCTCGTTACAACATCCTTGGGGAAACCCTATACCATAAGAGTCTCGATGGTATCCTTCTTAGATGTCTTGACTCAGAAGAAGCTAATGTTGCCTTACATGAGGTACATAAAGGTGTCTATAGTTCACATTCCATTGGCCCTAGTCTTGTTAAGAAGCTCTTGAGAGATGGATATTATTGGCCAACCATGGAGAACGATGCACAAAAGTTTTCTAAGCATTGTCTACAATGTTAGAAACATGGGGATTTGATACATGCTCCTGCACATGAGTTACAACCTGTTACTACACCCTGGCCTTTTTCGCAGTGGGGACTCGACCTCATAGGAAAAATTCATCCACCCTCATCCAATGGCCACAAGTTTATCATTACCACCACAGAGTATTTTACAAAGTGGTTTGAAGCAATACCAATGACTTACATCACTAGCAAACAAATATCCAAGTTTATCCTTCATTATATAATTTATCGATATGGAGTTCCATAAGCCATTGTCACCGATAATGGATGTCCTTTTAAGAACCAAGAAGTCCGTGAGCTATGCCATAAATTTCATATCCAACATAGGTTTTCCACACCTTACTATCCCTAGAGTAATGACCAAGCAGAGGCTTCTAACAAAAAAATCATCAAAATCCTTAAGAAGACAGTTAATGAAGCTGGTCATGATTGGCATCTACAACTCAATCTAGCCTTGTGAGCTTACCGAACGAGTGTCAGAACTCCCACTAGGGCTACACCCTATGCTATTGCATATGGCACCAAAGCTATCCTACCTATAGAGGTCAAGATCCCATCACTAAGAGTATCACTATAACATATCATTTCTGATGAGGAATATAGAATATCTAGGCTAAACGATCTAGAGCTGTTGGACGAGAGACGTCTCACAACACTTAATCATCTCCAATTCTATCAAAACCATCTTCGTCGTAGCTATAACAAGAAGATCAGATAAAGAAGGTTCTAGGTAGGAGACCTTGTCCTTCAAGAGAATTAGAAGAATCAACAGGATCGCAAGAAGAAAGGCAAATTTGAACCAAATTGGTTAGGACCATATGTGATCACATCAGTCTATGGATCAAGAGCTTATACTCTCTCAACACCCAAAGGCATTCCTTTAGATGAACCCATCAACAATGTTCATCTGAAGAAATTTTATGCTTGATCCTTGGAATATTCCCAAAAAAAAAAATAGTAAAGATAAATAATCCGTCCTCTACTGAAAACCTGGTAAATAGGCACCTTGGATAAATACCATAGTGAAAACCTGAAAAATAGACGCTATGTGTAGAACTAGCTCTACCATCTATTCTATTTCATTTACCGTCCATCCATAATAAATTCCATCCGTCGTATAATAATTTTCATCCGTCTCCTAATAAACTTCAATTATATCATCATCCATCAATCCATCCATAATAAGATCATTCCCTTTTCCATCCCCATGTTTACTCCTATCATGGTTTTTGAAATTGTTGGTGTTGAAGTATCATTTTATCCATCATCCGTCTAGAACTAGATTATATGATCCATTATCGTCCATAATAAAATTCATCCCATACTGGGGGCGCTTGCTTGCACTTAGTTTTTGGAGTGGATACCTAAAGCATCATTGTCAAACATTACATCAACAACATCATATGTCATCAACATCCAATCAATCCCATCAATCCATAATCTTGTCAACCCATCTATCTACTTTTATCATCACCATCAATAAAACAATAGAAGAACTACATCTCATCTCTATTGTTAAGTGCCTTGATCTTGTGGATACAGGGTATGTAGGCAATCTGGGATATGGAGGAAGTACCTAGATTCAAGCATAAGCGATACATCCTCTTTCATCCTTCATCCAATCTTCACCAATCACCATCTTCATCCATCTCACATTCTTCTATCATCTATTTCCCATATCATCAATAAACACCTAGAACTACATATCATGATGTCTCATCATCTATCGTACTGTGCTTTGATCCTATGGATATAGGGTATGTAGGCAGTCTGAAATACGAAGGAAGTATCTTGTACGTAAGCACAGATGATTCATTCTTCCATTCCTATTTTATCTCTTCTATCTTCTATCTTCTTCCCTTTGACTAGCTCAAGAAGAAATAAACTACGCATATCTCGATAGCTCAAGCACTTAAAAAATTGAGGGTAAACAAAGACATCTGTCCACATGCCTTTAGCCAACATTTGCTATATCAATCCAACATCTTAGCTTTCAACATGATATATCTTTCCTCACAACAAGGCACTATCCAATCCATCCAAGTGAACCTTCTTTTGGCAAGAGAACATGATGGTAGTGTCTTTTGTTTTCTTTTGATTTATCTTTTGTCCCTTTCTAATACCTAATCTAGTCTGCCTTGATTCATCATATCTTTGTACATCACGATGAAGTATGGAATGGGGCATGGTCATTTACTTTCATATGCTGTGTTTTTGGTATGATCTTATTCTCCTACTTATGCCTAATGGTATCTTGTATGTGTTGGGATTAACATCTTGCATATCAATATATTTTGCATCTGAGGAGCTAAACAATCTATTACGCACTAAGTTTATTCTATGCTAAGACTATTCTCCATACATATAACCAACAAGGTTTCATTATGTTAGTGGAAATAAGTTCAAACTGTTGCTTGCAGAGTCAAAGTCCATCTTGAAACAACTAATATTCATATCTTACGTATGTTGGATCAACATCTTGGCCTCATAGAATAGACAAGATTGTATTATGCTGAATGCATTGGATACATCAACACCTTGGTCTTCTATACCCTAGTGCATAATGTCCATATGCTATATCAAACATAAGGATTGCAATCTCTAAATTTGTGTGTAATCATTGTTAAAAGTTGCATTTATCATCCACCATCCATTCATTTACCGCAATAAAACCCATAGCTCTTACAAGGATTGATCAATCGAATTTTCACCTACTTTCTTCTTTTCATTTATCTTCATCATCTTTATCTTGCAAAACAAGTGTGTTAGACATATATCATCACATGCATTATTTATTATATACAAATATCCATTCACATAAGCATATATACATTTCCATAATCATGCATCCATCATAAACATTATAGTATCCAATATATGTATCATTTTATCATCTATTCATATGCATCTCATAATCATAAAAACATAAAACCATAAAAATAAGCATCATACATGTGCATCCATAATCATAACATCATATATCACCACAAAAATCTGTCATATATATATACATTTGGGTTAATATACAAGTGTCTCATCATGTACAAAATGAATTGATATATACAAATCTGGCTATCAAAGAGCCATCAAAATACATATATCAGCTCGCAAGCCTCATAATGATACAATATGGTACAAAAACTAATACAATATATACAAAGCAGGCTATCCCTGATGTCTTGGGTGGGTGGCACTCATCAAGGAAGCCTCACCCTAATCTCCACCAGCTCCATGAGATTCTCCTACACCTGCCTGAATGGGTGGGCCTGCATTTAAAGGCCTAGATCTCCCTATCCTCTGTGAACTTGAAGCTCAGGATCTAGTTCAAAAACTAGGCTCTCTAATCTACGGGCATTGCTCCAAAGTATAAACCTCTATAATACTCTATCTCCACCTGAGCTGTAACTACCTCACCCTGTACCTGAGTGAGCTCTCTAACCAAGTATAGAGTAGTTTGATCAGTACCCAATGCAACTATAGTAGCATCCCACTCTACTGTCACCTATTGTGCTCTCTGTATTGCTACATCTCTCTATGCAATAAGTCTAGCCATAATCCCATCATCTAGTGCCTATGCTGGTGGCCCCTATGTTTCCTGTGCCTATACCTGAGCCTGATACACCTGCACCTATGCCCAAGCCTATGTCATAGCAACTAAGGCTCTATCCCTATCTATACCTAGCTGTTTGTATCGAGCCTCTAGCCGTACTCTCTTGCCTATCTCCCCCTACAACTGTCGCCACAGATGAGTCTCTGCATCTCCCTGATCTCCTCCATCTCCACCACCTCCCACTCCCACAACCTGCTACTATGGTGGCTAAACCTGAACCTGTCTAGGCCCCTGTCCTGATACCTGTGCTTGTCCCTGGGACTGCTGCTATCCTACCTAAGCGATCGCCTGTACTCACGAGGGTCATCTCTGTCCCCTCGCTCTCCCACAACGCGATCAATGTACTGCCACCTCTCCTATCTCCCCCAGAATGCTCAATCAAGTAGGCATGTGTAATATCTAATACATAGCATACTCTGGAGTAGTGCCAAGATCTGCAGGTCCCAGAATCCAATCCCATACCACCTATTGTAATCTCTCAAAATCTGCCAAGACCATCTCAACCATGATCTCCGGTCTCCAAGATGGAATCTCCTACCATGTCCTCCCATATATAACATCTCCTACTAGCATAGGCTAGGGAAATCTAAACTGTCAAAGTACCCTCTCAGGAAGATATCTCTCTATAACATATCTGCTCCGTCCAAATAGATACCTCGACTATTGCGCATATAACAGCTACTCTGCATCATCATCCCAACACTCACAATCCATCCATGGTCTCCAAATGAACTGATCTAGCTCATCCAATGTCCCTCACTAGTATACAAGTGCATTAAGCTGCCTGTATATAGTAAATCCTCCATAAATATGAACATAAGGATCCCTTGGTGCTCTTTGTCATAAACCCACTGGTCTCGTAATAGCAATGTGCTCATATACCCAAACATGTAACAATGTGACCCCAGCTAACATGCTCGAACCAAATAAGTAGGCACAATTGTGAGGCCTACCATTTCTTTCCCTTATGTTTGACTATTTTATTTTACTGTTGGTGACACATGTTAGACTTATGGGACTATTGATCCCGATTTACAAAATTATTAGACTTTATGCTTTATGTGGATTTATTATGTTTAGCATGATTATGATGAGATTAGACCTTGATATTGACTCAATGATGATGTTAGATATATGATTTACATTATGATGTTATTGGGATCCTATTCATGTGATTTTAGTTGGAAAATTATTATGTGATTTTATCTTGTGATGGATTTTTGAAATGCAAAATTAGGAATTTAATTATAATGTGATTCTTTGATGCTTATATGAACATGTGATGATGTATGTGCATGTTCCACTTTGCTTCGGCTATTATATACATGTCAGACAAACATTCCATTTGAGTGTGCAGGTGTTTCTAACTAAGCCACAGATATTCATAGATCATCCCACACATTGTGTTGTTTCCCGTGTAAAGCCAATCTAGTTCCAAGAGGAACCAAGATCAACTATGTGATGTATGATGAATTTTTTTAATGTGGTTGCGTTGTGTTAGTTGGGTTAGGTTTACCCCTTCTTTTATATGATTTTTGATTGGTGTTGTTAAGTGTAATGTTCTTTTGAATTTTATTTTTGGTTTTAATTTTTTTAAGACCCCTTTTTATGTGTTTTTACTCAACCTATGGTGCTCAAAATGGGTTAAAATTGACCCTGGGTTGTACCCCTAGGGTCTAGGGGTCATTTGGGCTTGTGTAACCTTAGGTAAACCTCCATTTGGTCACTTTAACTTCACCCTGAAGAAAAGTGACGAAAATGGAAGTTTGGGAGGGAGAGGATGAGTGGGTCAAACACTCAACCTCTTCATTTCCTCTTTCCTAGGTTGGGGGAGTCTTCAAGACCCCCTAATTGTGGAGGACTCAACTCTAAGCCTCTCCCACAATTGGTGAGGGTACCTTGGGGTTGTGTGGGTTTTCTTAGGAGGAGATGATTGGGGCACATGTGGTACCCACTCCTCCTTTGGCTCCACCTTTCTCTCCCACATGTGTGAGAGAGAACAAGTGGATGGGAGAAAGACTTGATGGAATGGGGTGGATGACATGTGCCATCACCCCATTCCAAGAGTCTTGGAAGTGGTTGTGTGGAGGAGTGAGGAGGTGACATGTGTCACCTCCCCATTCCTCAAGGCTCATGAGGAGAGACTATTTTATTCCCCTTTGAAGAGAGGGAGGGGGTTGTTGAATCTTTTTCAATTTTTAAATTTTAGTTGCTTTGGGGGAGAAAGTTAGAGGAAAAAAGGTTGGAGACTAAACTTGGAGGAGGAGATAAAGGAGCTCTACTCAAATATCTTCCTTTTTGGGCTTTATAAGGTTGGACTCAAGGCAAATGCCTTTCGTTATGCATTTTCTTTTCTTGTATGATGTTTGTGTGAGTTCCATTTTGTTTGTTTTCACTTTGTTGTTGTGGGAAAATTAGGTATGGGAGTTGTGAGAGCCTCTCCATTTGGAGAGAATGTTCAACATGTGTGGGGTGGGGGAGGAGAGAACCTCCTCGGGGTCACATCCTTGGTTTTATGGAGTTTTGGCCTTGAGGGCAATTTTGTGTATATGAGCAATATGTGAAATGGCTTGAGAGCCAAAAGAAAGCTTGTGAAACTATGTTAAAAAGTGTTGGCTTGAGGCCTTGAGAGATATTTGTATTGGGAAGTTTTGGAGTGGCACTCTTGAGTTGAGTGATGTCCACTCCCCTACCCCATTAAACTCACCTTGGGTGAGTTTTGTTATGTGAAAGCTATGGGACTGTCTTATCTTTTGGTGTTTGTTTGCATTTTTGTGATGTGGTGTGTGTTTACCTTGTGTGAAGATGATCTCCTAGCTCGGGGGTGACTCATGAGTGAGTCAATGGTAGGGAGGAGAGAAGTTCGGTTGTAGTTTCTTTTCCTTCCTTGTGTCATTGCAGGATTCTTGGAGCTTAGAGATGTAGAAGAAAACTAATTCTCTTTCCTTGTGTTGTCATTTTGAGATCTTCAGAGAGCATGGCCAAAATGGGCCTTGTGTAGTTTCTTTTAGTTTTCAAAGAGAGGAGATCTTACTCTCTTGAGGGGTATGAAACTATGCTGTTAAATTTGATTGTATTTAATCTAATTGTATTTGGGGATAAAAATGATCTTGCTGATTTTTCCTTGTAGCCTTGTGAAAGAAAAAAAAAAGAAATAAGTATATTGCAAGATAAATGTATGTGCAAATATTTTGGCATATTTATATGTTTCATCTCAAGAAAATGAAATATTTAGTTGCTGATTTAAATGCTTTATGAATGAATACAAAAAAAAAAATGTGTTGCAAGAAGAAAAGCATGTTCAAACTTGGATGCATTTGTGTATTTATTTACAACAAAGAAGAAAATTTGATGTTGCTTTTATTTTGAAAGAATGAAGTAAATGCATTTGTTTTAAAAAAAAAGGATAAATAAATCATATGTAGTGTTGTTTTGTGTTGGCTGTATTATTTTAACATCAACATTATTTGTGGAAGAAAATTTCCATTCCATATCTACTCATATGTATGCTTTTACAATTAATGTGAGCATTTGTTTCAATGTATATATAATTGTATATATATTTACACACACACACACACACATGTGTGTGTGTGTGTGTGTGTGTGAGTATATACATTATAGATAAATATTTCTTTTGTTGCCTTTATGCATCAAATGTAAATATGTGAAATTCAAAATGATATATATATATATATATATATATATATATATATATATATAAAGCATTTTTATTCTTGTTAAAAAAGAAAAATGAGAGGGAAGAGAAATGAGAAACCCAAAGGGAGGCTAGGGTTTTCTTTCCTTTTATAAGGAAATTATTATTTTATTGTGAGCTTTTTAGGGCTTGCAATTTTAAAATTGCTTTTAGTAATTTCCCCCTCATCCTATTATTGACTCTAATTTTATTTTATTTTTAATTGGGATGATTAGGGAAATTTATAATTGGGTGGGATTTTTAGTGTGGTAAAGTAAATGTTGTTAATTGTATTTATAATTAGGGGGTAGGGAAAATATTATCCTAACTATTTTTATATACGGGTCCATTATAGAATAACTTATTTTACTAAAGGGAACTATTGTTATTTTAAATTATCAGCTTGGGGACTTGATTAATTTATTTAATTTACTCCTAGTTATCTTTCGAAATGCATTTACTTGTAAAAGCAATTGAAATTAAATTATTGCTTAGGACATTAATCCAATTTATATATTGAATGTAATTAAATTTAAATGTTTGCAAGTATATTGACGCATGTAGACGTTAACCCATAAGGATAATTTTGTTATAATTTGAATATTTAATTCAATTGTGTTATTTTGAATAGGATAGAGTGTTTTAATTAATTAGTTAGAATTATCGTTAAACCAACTAGAAAACCTAGTAAACTTTTGACCAAAATTAGTTTTATAAACTAAACCCTATTCACGCCCGTGAGGCGTTATGCTGCCAGATTTTTCCAGAATCTAGGGTTTAGTTAGGCTAGTAATTTTAACCTTGCGTAGTGTTAAAACTATTATTTTTGCCAACTTGTCGACATTGTTATTTGATTTTAAATTTATTCTTGTGCACTAGAATTAGGCTTTTGATTTTGACCTGTGTCAAAATCCCATCATCCACTTAGGTTAACCTAGGGTTTTGATCTTTGATCCTAACCCTATTAGCGACATTAATCACATCGCATCAACCCCTTATTTGGCCTTCATCGCGTAGAGGAATGCACAAGTGAACACATTACCCTGCCTTCGACTGACATGATTACGCCTTATGTGTAACGCCACCGAGCATGCTTACACATGTGAGGGGGTTTCTAGGGATGTGTGAATTTTTTTTAAATATTTCGTGTCATGACCACATGACACGTGTGATGCATGTCGTGACCACATGGGAAATGTGGGCCTGACAATAATCATGAAGATACTGATATAGATGTCCTAATACATAGGGACCCCATGCATATCTGATGCTGTACTCAAATAGTCCCTCCATAATAGTCCCCCATCCTACAGGGAATCCTCGAGCTCATCTATCTGGCACCAAAAACTGAATGATCGCTATCACAAATATCTACAGTCTATCGCAGTGTCCCCTCATCGTCCCTATAGGTATCTCGTGATCCTCAACCCCTATATCAGGAGTATCAAATAGTCATTGCAGTGCATCAAGATCCCACTTTGGATCATAATCTATCTGCTCACCATGAATCAAAATCCTTAGAATACACCACACATCCTCTAGTGTGATGGTAGCCTCGCTAGTCGGTAGCAAGAAAGAACTATGCTCACTATACCAGCGCTTTACTAATGCTGTCATCAATGCAAGATGAGCTTGTACAGGGGTGATCCACACTGCATGCTCTAAGCTGACTATATCCAAGAACAAGTGCTCATCCACATTTAACTACCACACCAATGCCAAATCTATTAGATGAACCTCCCTCGATAACAATGCTGGTAATACACTCTGCAATCACCAATTTAAATGAGCATTATTCATAATCTGAGCTTATTTTGCACAAAAATCCCTAAATTTGCTTATCTTTGACAAAAAGCAACTCATTTTTCCATAAGCCACTATCTGTCAGCCACGGATGACTTAAAACTCCAATCACGATTAGTTGTCGCTCAAAGGTGACCTAAACTACCAAAGGTGACTCGCTATTGATCAAATGCGAGCTTTTTTGCCAAAGGTGCATCACCACCTACAAACCCTAACCTTTCAACCATAAGTGACCTACATGACCAAACGCAACTAACCAACATTCAAAAGTGATGCAAACAACCAAATGCAACTTTTTGTTGTTCATATGTGCATGCACTATCCTAGTATGCCTTTGATCATTGACATGAATTTATGACACTTTTGGACCTTATTAATGACGCCTATAGAACAAGTTTTTGATACATACTAGTGCGAGAGCCCCTGCTAGTTGTCCATATGTCCTCACCCTCTCCGCTTGATGATTTGTGTGTGGAATCACCATCTTGAAGCTCTTGGAAGTCCTTATGCACTCTACCTCACTCAGAGCTCTAGAATTCTCAAATAAAATAGCACAAATGAGTTGAATTGAGCCTTGTAACATCAAAAAATGTCCCCTTGGGGGATTTTCCCTCATAAGGTTTAGCTCCCAGGTCTTTAGTATGCATTTAGGACATCTTAGTTCATATTTTGGCATCTCGATGGAATTAGACCTGGGTTCCATAAAAAATTGGACCTAGGTGGACCCCTTAAGCTATACCCTACCCAAAATAGGGGGGGAGGACTTGGGCACCTACGCCCTAGTCCTACCCTATTTTAGAGCAGCCCTAATTTCTGGGTGTCAGTTTGTGACTATTATTTGGTCCTTTTACCGACATGGTAAGTTTTGATTTTTAAAATCTTGGTGGGAGTGCTTGTAGTTGGATATATAAGCATGCTTAGGAATTCATTTGTAAACTAGATGATCATTGCAAACTTTAGGCATTCTCAAGGTGATTCAAGGCTTTTCATTGTGTTGCAAGAGTAGACTTGTGTGTTTTGTGTGTTGATATTTGTAGATTCGAGCATCAATTTCCTCATGGCATGAAGAGCATCTTCCTCCCATGAGAGCTTCACTACAAGGTGACATAATATTGTGTTATCATCATTGATTCCTTTGGTTTTTGCCTCTACCTCACAAGGGCATGCACTCTTTTATTTGACAACGGTGTTCAGAGACTTAAGTATCCTCCTGGGCTTGACTAAGGCAAGCCTCTAAACACCACAACCCCTAAACCAAGTCTTGTGATTGTAGGTTATAGGTGTTGCATTTGAGAAAAGTGGAGTTGCAGGAAGGATTGGCAGGCATCAAGGATTTAGGATCTGAAGAAAAGGACACATGAGCACTTCCAGGACTTGGGCGCTTGCTCTAGTGTCCTTCACATTTGAGTTTAAGAAAATAGAAGTTATAGGGCTGATTAGTGTCAGAAGGAGGTCTGGATCCTGCAAAGAAACTGGTACCTTTGACTTGGGTGCCCACTCCAGTGTCCCCGACTATTCCACCTCAAAACCCTGAAAATAGGTATTCTGTGATTTGCTATTTTATTTCCATTTACAAGAGCATTTTCTGTTATTCGTCAATTTATTGTCGTATTTGCATAATTAGGGTTTTAATGGTCAATTGAGCATAAGAGAAGAGAATTTGATAATTAAATTCCCTAATCCAAGTTTCCCTACATCTACAAGTGACCTAGGGTATGATAGTGCTCGCCACTCGACCCTAGATCCTTGAATGTATGGTGGAAAGGAGGATTTAAACATCTAAAATCTAGAACATTAACAAATCCAATTTTCCCCTAAACATTTTGGTGAACCCATGTTTTTGGACTTGAATTGCAACTTGTTGAGTGTTTGTCTTCAGATTTGGATTTATTTCATTCATTCATATAGTCATTCATTTTATTGCATTAAGAAAATTTTTTTAAAAATTCAAAAATTGGAAAAATACAAAAAAAATTGCATTGTTTGGCTTACTAAACTACATCAATTCTTTCTAAATTTTCCCAATTCATGATTTTTGCATCATATTTGATATAAACTATATAAAAATCCAAAAATTTAGAAATTTGCATTGCATTTTTATCATTTAATTGCCAGGGTTTTGTGGAAATTTTGACAATTTTATATAACCTAGTAATTCCAAAATCTAGGGTTAGTAGGCAAAATCTTTTCTCAGATTTTTATACTAATTTTAGAGGCTCATTGAAATTAACATTTGTCTTTAGTCTTTCATTTTAGTGTGAATTTGCATTTAGATTTAAATATTTGCATTTTTGCATAGAAAATTTAAAAAAAAACTAGCAATTTTGATGCATTTTCGTTAAATTTGCATGGGCATTTTGCATGTTCAAGATTGAAAATCATTTTTAGATATGAGATTAAGTCAATTTAATCATAAATCATACTTCAAAACATTCGCATAGTATTTTGTCCCAAGATCTCAAACCTAGGACTTCAAAAACAATGATTTTCACTAAATTTGGCTTTATCGACTCTCCAAACTTGCACCATAGGCGTGTTGTGAAAAGTATTTTTGTACTAATTTTATTTTATTAGGGTAATCATTTTCTTCCCCTCATAAAAATCTTCACAACACCCTTTTATCGGGCTCTTGTAGTGAAAATTCGGTGAAAAACTACACATTTTGGCTATTTTTGCCCTAGGGTTTGACCTAGTTTGCACTCCAAGCGTGTTGTGACAAATTTTATGGATTTAGGTGACTGATATTATTGATATTATTTTCTGTACCTCCTGAAATTCATTACAACACCTCCTTTTCTAGGTCTTGGAATTGAAAAACCATGAAAAATAGCCCATTTTTGCTATAATTTCACTAGGGTTTTACCTTAAGTGGTACTAAAAGTGTGTTGTGTTAGATATTTTGGCACCAAGTGGCTGTTATTACTAATATTAGTTGCTTTTCATCATCATTTTTCTCACAACACCCTTTGTTATGACTCTTTTGCATTGAATTTTGGTGAAAAAAGTGCTTATTTTGACATATTTTCACTATATTTTAACTTGACATTATCTTGGATTTGCATCAAGAGTGTGTTGAGAGTGATTATATTTCTGTTTTGGACTGATATCATACATATAAATTTCTGCCATTGTCTAAAAACCTTACAACTTCCTTTGTTTCATGCACTGGCATTGAAAAGAGTATAAAAAACCAAGCATTTTTTGCCGTTAATCATATCCTTCTCCTAGGATTTGTTCTCTTAGATTGAGTGTTGCGTGTTGTATGCTTTTATAAGATTTATGACACATTGTCCTAAAAACAATATCCCTTTGAGGAGAAGTAAAAGATTAATGGGATCTAGTGCTCTTGAAGAAGTTGGTACTTTGGACACCTTTACAAAGGGAGAAACTCAAATTGTGCAAGATATTATACATCCTCCAACCACAACAGAAGAACAAACTTTTCATGATCCTGATAATACTATTGAGGCAATAGGATATGTATCTGATGAGAAAATAGAAAAATTGGATAAGGAGTTAGATGAATATCAATCATTTATGGAAAATGAGAGAATAGCTGAAGAAGTTGTCCCTACAATTCACAATATAAGAGAATTGATAAAAGAGGGACAAGATGGTGTAAATGCAATTCATGGTCTAGTACATATTGTACAAACCAACATTATTCTAATGAACAAATGTGCACAAGTGATAAATAACACTCTATCACCATCTCATACTCAAGTTTCGGCACCTATATCAACTACAAGAATATCTACTTTGACGTCAATGATCTTAACAACTAATGCGAACGCTTGTAGTAATGCTACCATTGGTATTGGAGTATCTAATGGTACTAATCACAAAGCTGTGGGATTTGATTACCAAAATTTGGTTCCAAAAGGGACCTCCTCTATGCATAATTGTTCTCAACCACCTATCTATTCCACTCATTTCCAACCACCTATTACATACTCGCAACCATCTTCCACCTATCATTATGGCTAACTACCGTTACTATATCCTTAACCTTCACCTATCATATCTCAAGCTCATTCACCTCCTCACTTTGGTTCTAATTCCTCATAACAAACCACATCTCCCAATGATGCCATCCTAAACCAACTTTTACAGGGCATGACTGCTTTACAACAAAAGTTAACAAACTTGACAAATTCTTCATGGCCTAGTATACCAACATATCATGCCTGTAATCCCCTTTCCTTTGCAATCTTGAGAACTCCTATGCCTGAGAGGTTTAAGACACCCGGCTTTGAAAAATATGGTGGAAAAAGTGATCCTAATGTTCATGTGGCAGCATTTACAACTATGTGTAGTGATTTTTATTTTGAAGAGGATTTGTTAGAAAAACTTTTCCTGTGATCTCTCAAAGATACTGCTTTAGAATGGTTTTGCTCATTGCCTCTGAATTCAATACACTCCTTTTCACAGTTGATTGATCAATTTTTATAACATTTTCAAGAAAACATCAAACCCCAAGTCACTCTTATTAATTTGGTTCAATGTAAACAAGGTCCCAAAGAAAAGTTGATTGAATTCATTAGTCGATATTAAGGACTTTATGCACAGATTCAGTATCAAATGAAAGATGAGGATGTTCAAAAGATATTCATTACAAATCTACAATCTAATATTCGTGATAAGATTCTCTTGATGAAATATAACTCCTTTCAACATTTATGCATCGCCCTTCATGATTATCAACTTTAGTCTAGTCAATATGAAAACCAAAACTCATCAGCTCAAGTTGGTCAATCCATGGGTGGATCGTCACAAAACAACTTTAAGAGGAATAATAATAAGGGTTTCATCAAGATCAATGGACCAAATATGAATGTGTCTGCTATAAATAATCCAAAGAAAGCATCATATCAACCAAGAAAGTTTACTCCAATATCTGAGTCTTACCATTCTATCATGAATCAAGCTGTGTGTAATAACATTCTAAAGCTTCCCCCGATCAAGCCTGTTGATCCTAATAAACAAAGACCTTACTTCGATGCTAATGCCTTTTGTCATTATCATTAGACGCAACGACATGACATTGAACGATGTATGCGTCTTAAACATGAAATACAGAACCTTAGTGATTCAAATGTCATCCAGGTATCAGGTGTGAATGATAATGGAAATAAGTTAGTTGCTCCGCCGAATTAGAATTTACAAATCATCACTAATCCTTTCCCTAAGAACACTGAAAACAATATGGTGGAACAAGGTTTAGTGGAAATAGACGAGGATGATTACTTGGACTATGATAGTATCGTCGAGATAATTGAAGTGGATAAGAAACAAGTGGATAATCCACCTCGGCCTTGAAGAAACAAAATTTATGCTAAGGTTCCTCCCCCGTTATCCTTGCATGGATTGGGAGACAATCAAAATGTATCAGAAAAGAAAGAACAACAATCGATACAGACGAGTAAGATGGTACATGATGATTCCCGTCACCATGCTAGAAAGATTCAATAATGAAAACTCGATAAAAACTAGAAAAGAGCTAGATGACTGTCAAAAATTGGAGAAAATAGTGGTTCCCCTCCCCATAGCAACAAAAAGTTATATTTACACAAGGAGTAACAAATCAAACATCACATGATAATCAACAAAACTTTCATAAGAACCACTCAAATTTTGTATTAAATATGATCGAATACCTCTCCAAGAGGTTCGCGAGCTCTAACATATAATATGAAGACCCTATAGGTAAGTATCTCTAAAACTTTATCTCTCTCGTGATGTGCTTCCCCCATGATGTGTTAAGTATCTCTAAACCTTTATGACGACAAACATTTATACTGATGCGGACCTAGTGTCCCTTTCGAGAGC
Source organism: Cunninghamia lanceolata (assembly GCA_027924645.1). Taxonomy (NCBI): domain Eukaryota; kingdom Viridiplantae; phylum Streptophyta; class Pinopsida; order Cupressales; family Cupressaceae; genus Cunninghamia; species Cunninghamia lanceolata. The sequence continues at coordinate 9,217,658 of BSBN01000241.1, read as the reverse complement.
AATCAAAACATGGACTTAGTTCCTAATATGATGATGGGGTTATATATCTTATCCGATGCTTGGCTAGTGGAAGCACTCATGCTTTCCACGTAGTGAATTTCATGATGTTTCTATCACATTTACAAACCTTAACAATACTGCTACTCCATGCATCTTTGTTTGCCTTTGAATCTAGCCTTGGCAGTACTTGATTTAGAGAGCTTCGTAATATAGCCCTACGATTATCCTCAAACTATGAATTCATTGTATAACCTTGGCTCTTTGTGTGGTTAATCATATGCATTGATGTTGTTGTTTATCATGATTTTGTAGACACTAACATGTTTCTTGCACGGATGTATTTGTGGGAACATTTGGTTATCGTAAAGTACATGTCACCTTTGGGGGGCATGGGCTTTGTGAAAGTCAGTGTTCCCTTGTGTGTTTTATTCCTACCTTAATGTGCTTGATATTGATACTTGATATCAACCACCTTAAGGTGGGGTCATATATAAGGTAAGTTGTCTATTGTAGATGTTAGCTATGTGCTTGTCCTTAGGGGCAGTCTAAAGACTTGCTCAATGAGTGCATCCTGCATCCTGAGTTTGGTTGCAATCAATCAATCAATCATGTAAGCTCTTTGCAGAGGCAGGATATCACGTATATCCTTTTTATCCTAAGCCCTCTACAGAGGTGGGGATGGTGTATTTCTCAGAGCAGATTGCATCATCATATCATTTTCAAAAGTCCTCTACGGAGGTGGGGAGTGGTTCTGTGACTAACTCAACCCTTAAACGTGTCTTTGGCAATTGTTGTAGTGAAGCGCAATCATCGTTGTGTGCCTGTAATGTGCCTGAGATGGTGTTGGACCTAGAAATAGGTACACTCCATTGCTTGTCTGCCGTGTTTTCTCTGTGTCTTCAAGTGTGTGTATTTTGGTGTGCTTTTTTTGTTTGGCGTATTTGTTGCCCCATATGCAGTATAAATATCAACACCTTAGGGTTGTGCTTCCTATATTTTGGTAGGTTATGTGTGTCTTGTGTGTGTGTTGCCCCATATATACAAAGACCTGCACGATGAGTGCATCATGTATTATGGGAGGTTTGTTTACTTTCCAGTACTTGCATCTACATTTCATATATATGAGAAAAAGAAAAGAAAAGAATCATGCCTATCTTCCATGCATTAATGTGTCTTCTATGCATTGACTGCTTTCTCCATGTTTTGCGTGGCTATAAGTATCTTCTCCATGTTATGTGTGCCTGTTATTGTTTGCTATGTGATTGGCATGTCTTCTCCATGCTTGGTGTGTTTGTTGTGTTTGTGACCTTACTTTAATGCATGTATTGGCCTCGTGTTTATACATACATTAAAGTGGGGGCTAAATTTAACATCAGAAAATGTCCCCTGGGGGGCTTTTCCCTCATAAGTGTTGTGATGCTCACAACACGCCCCATTTTACTTCTTAGAAAAATGAGGACCCTTGCTGTGGCTGTGGCTTTTGCTTATGTGTGGGTCTGCTTGGTGGTAAAAGGGAAAAGAAAGTGAAATTTACAAACCTTGTTGAAAATAAAGAAAAAATAGCATTAAGTACCAGAGCAGAGTATAGGTGAATTCCTTGTCAAAAATAAGTAAGGGTTGTTTTTTGAACGAGTCCAAAATTCCCAATATTCTACAAGATATGTGTGTTTTTGGTAAAATGCACTATGGGAGGGTTTGTATGTTGCATATACAAGGTCGGTTGTATGTCGAGTCGTATTGGTCGCGTAAAGGAGTTGTCGAGTTTATTATATCTTGGTATTTATATGCATATGGCTAACGCTTTATTCCTTACATACAAGTTGGACCCGACAGAATTCAAAGTTAAAATGAATAATTGGTTAAGTCCACCAGATGTATATCGGGTTTGTATGATTGTGAAAAGAAATATACAAAGGGGATATACAATACCATATACATGTCATGAACCTGAGGAAAATATTAAATTTAGTTTTATCATGGTATGTTTCACTGCTTGTATGTTGTAGGCTTCGGGTTGTATTCCTTTTTGATGTACATACAATGCGAAACTCAGAAAAAGTTAAAGTCTGGTATAAGTGATGCATTTCACTTTATATACATGTTGGAGCCAAAAAGTTATGTACTATGGTTTATAAAAGTGAGAGGTCCGAAGGAAAGATACAAATGAATTTGCATGTATCGGGGCTTGTATCTAAGATTGATACAAGTATTGTTGTATTGTTGATAGACAAGGGGAAAGTTAAGTGGGTCCCGTAGTTTGTATCTCGGGCTTGTATGATAACAATGTATATCTCCGAGATACAAGCCAATATGTTTCAAGGATACAAGCGAATATACAAAATGGATTCGAAAAAGAAGTTGAATAAGGGAAAGTCTTTGTATGTTTGGAATGATTGTATGTTAATAATATACATCTCCGAGATACAAATGAATAAAGACATCACGGGAGATAAAAGGTAAAAAGGAGGTTTGTATGGGTTGTTGCATAAGCGCTTGTATCTATGAAACATACAAAGACCGATATACAAATAAAAGATACAAGTATGGATAAAAAGAAAAAGGGAAATAACATTAGTTATGGTTTCTTGCATATATGTTTGTATGTTAAAAAGATACAATGGGAACATACAAGGAAAAATATAAGGAAAACGAGATGTATGCAGAAATGAACTAACGGATTAAAAAAAAAGGTTTAAAACTTAAACATTGAAATAGAAAGCCGAAGCTTTAAGTACATTAATTTCTGTAATTAATGCTGAGCTAACACTCAAAAAGAGTAAAATTCAAAGAGAGTTAGGGTAAATTTAACGATATTTTGCTTTCAGATATACATTGTCAAGAGTTAAAACTGCAGAAGGAAGAATCGCTATAGGAATTGAATAGAATTTATCAAGGCGACACAATTACAGAGGCTGGACAAAAGGCAAAATGGTAAAGTAAGTCAACGATGAAAAGTTGAGTTGTCAAAAAATAGAGGTATTTATCTTAAAATGCCGTTACAGTTCCTTTGGTAAAAATGCAAAATAGATGGCAGTAATTCTATTTTTTGAAGTATAAGCATTCGTTAAATTAATGGTTTCTGTTAATTAGCTGGGTAGAGCTTAACAAATGTGAAAGTCAAAATAGAAAACACAAATGGGGGTTAGGTTAAAATGGTAAAAAATAGAAATTCATAGTAAAACCCTAGGTAAAAGGTAAAGTGAAGAGTTAAAAAGATGCATTTTTTCACAGGATGGCCCCGAAGCAGAAAAAGGTAGATACAGGGGGCAAAGTTAAAAAGGAGAAGAAATCGTGTAAAGAAATAGAGAAAGAAGAGTTGCCATTACATAGAGGGTACCCATCATTGATTAGTTACACTAGAGTAGGGACAGATATAAACATTGGAAATTATGATGCAAATGATGTTTTACAGAAGATTACAGCTGCGGATGCTACACCTGACATGAGGTGTATATGGGAGAGCGGATTATATAGAGCAGCGGGTTTTCCATTGGCTATGGAAGCTAGGGATTTGTGTCTGGACTACTTAATTTTGTATGACCTATCAACCAGGAAAATAATGTTCCATGACATACTCATTGCGGCTTTATCCATAGAGGGTATTGCAAAGACATTCGGTCTGGAGATCAATGAGAAAATGGTAGATATTGACATAGATCAATACAATGAGGATTTTCATACCAATGAAAGGGATTGTAGAGGTAAGATATTTTATAGTTGGTACAACCCAAAAAACAAACCCAAGGCTGTAGCCAGAGTGCACAAGAATCTACTAAGAATATACTTCAAAGAAGAAATAAACCTGATGATCACAATGCTGAGTAGACTGGTGGGATTGAGAGATGGTACTAAATGTGAGCCCTGTATGTTTACTGTCATTGAGTTCATGATAGAAGCAGGAAAGGAACAAGGACATATTCACTGGGTGAAAGCCATAAGCACAGCTATATGAAAACAGGCCATGCTAAGGAAGCAAAAGCTGCTACCTTTCTATTCATCTTCATACGTATTGTATTCATGTCCAACAGAGGTTAGACCATTCATACATGGAATAGAAAGGGTTGGGACCTTAGGAAGTGGTCCAGGATAGAAATTGGTGTATGAACATTACCCTGATCTACAAGAAGAAAATGCAATGAGGAAGTATGCTCTGGTTTTATACATACATGGTGAGAATTTTAAGGGAAGAACCTGACAAGAGGATATCTAAGGATGCAGAGGATATAATTGGGCTGCATAGTTCTTGGTATATTCAATTTGAACATTTTACTTACATCAGGACTAAAGGATTTGAAGGAAAATCATTCTTGTTACCCAGATATCCTTCAAATAAATTAATTGTGTTGGAGTTTTCAAGATAGAATCTGAATTCCTTTAGAATGTACAAGAAGAAGTTTAGTAGAGGAAATCTAAAGATACCTTGGTCAATTGGTAGAAACTCATGTTACAGTGAGGAAGTTGCTAGTTATTCAGAATAGGAATTAAGATAATATGGATTTGAGGAGTTTGATTTAGCCAGAAGGTTTGACCCCTTCCACAGGATTTAAAATACAATTGATAAAAAGTTTAAGCATCAAATACATATTGAAGATTTTTGGTCAGATTGCAAAAATGATAAGGAGGTAAGGAAGAGGGCTCATAAAAGACTAACAATTGAGCAAATGAAAACTATGGGAGATATGTATGTTCCTCTAGAGGTTAATGAAGATGATAAATTGCTGCATCATAGTTATGCAGAGGCCAGGCTTGCTCCTATTACAGAGCCCGATTGGTCACAACCGTGGAACACATCTTTGGACGTATTGTCTAAACCAGTTATTTTGTTTTCAAAGACATGGTTAAAAGATAGGATTGAAGAACTCAAAGCTGAAGGGAGGGAAATCACATATCCAAAGAAGGGGAGGAAGAGAGTAAGAGAACCTAGTGATGATCTCTAATGTTTCTATGAGAAGAAGAGAAAGATTGTAGAAGCTAAAATTGTAGAGAAAGATAAGAATGCTACTCTTATGGATCCTTATGCATTGGGAATAACAATAGCAGTATCATCTGATATATTTGTAGAAGCAAAATCATTGAGCCATGAGATTAGTGTAGAAGAAGCACAGACTTCCAAGGAAGTAACAGGACAGCAAGTTAGAAGGGCAATATCAATAAGTATATCAAAAGGGGAAACTTTGAAAACAAGTGAAGTCATAGGAGCACATCAAGTAGGTGCAAAGTTGAGTAATATACCTAGTGCATCCACTTCAACAGAAAAGAGACAAGCATATGTTCAAGTGAAGACAAAATTGGCTGGGGAAATGCTGCAAGGGTCAAAAGCACATGAAGCCAAACAAACCACTAAGACTGTACACATTGTGGATGATAGTAGTGAAAGTGAGGAAAGGGTAATGTATACAGGAAAAGAAATTGAAATTGAAGAAGAATCCAGTGAGTTCTTAAGTGAAGAAGAAGAGCAAAATATTCCAGTCGAGATGGAAATTGAATAGGGCCCAGAGTATGAAAAGGAACGGGTACAAGAAGAATCAGGAACAGTAGATCCATTTGGTACCCTGGTATCTCCTAAAATAATTAAAGATGTGCAAGAAGAGGCACATAAAATTGAAGAGGCTGAAAAAGAAGATGCACCTGAGGAAACAATCAAGGAAAAACCTGCTCAAACAAAGGATGAAATAGAAGTTGGCACCTCAGGAGTAGATGCACTAAATATTCTTAATATGTATGGTGAACAGAGTGAAGAAGAAAAGAACATAGAAAGCAAGCAAGAACGGGAAAAAGAAGCAAAAGAAGATGATACAATGGTAGGATCCCCTGCACCTACAGAGCAAATTAGTAGGTCTGAAAAAGAACAAAAAGAAGGTGAAAATATAGAGGATGCAACCAAGAAGCTTGAGGATGGAGAATATACAAAAAATGTTGATGAAAATAAAATTGAAGAACAAACAAAAGATATAGACAAGATAAATATAGAACAAGCACATGAGGAAGAGGAAAAAGAAAAAGAATCATCAAAGGGAGAAGGTCCTGAGGAGGAAGATGAGGATGGAGGGGACACAGAAATTGAAGAAGAAGGAAATGAAGGTGAGTCCAAACAACAAAATGATCCTATGGTACAAGAGCTAGCCCTTCAATAGCAGCATCCTCCATAATAGAAACAACAACCAGAGCAACAACAACAAGAACAACAGGAACAATAACAACATGGAGAAGTGGAAAAAACTCAGGAAGAGGTAATTGATGAAGAAAAAGTTGCTGAAGACATAAAAGAGATTCCTGCTTGGTTAGGAGCAGAGATAAGGAAGAAAAAGGAGGTACAATTGGTACCTATTGATATCAAAAGTTTATTGGGTGATACCACGCCAAGGAAAGAAAAGAGAAAGGCCAGAATAATGTCAGCTATTCAAAGAGGTCCAGATGGATCTAGGATGCTGAACTTGGCAATACCATAGAAAGAGAAGACTAAGGGAGAAATAACCTTGGATGAATATAAAATATGAAATTTTGACCTTGGGCATACTACAAGGGAGAAACACATAACTGAATGGGAAGACATGCACTAGGTAACAGCATAGATGTTGAGAAAAGATACAGACAAACAAGAATATTTGAAAGGACACATTGTCCAATTGCAACAATTCATCAAGGGAATATTTGATCCCAATACAATAGTGCCTGAATTGCCTAATGAAATAATAGTTGTATCCAAGGATGAAATAAGACATGGAAAATAAAAGGCTTAAGGCCAATATTTTTGAACAATGGTTCAAAGATTTTATGCAAGAAGTTGAATAGTTAATAAAACAAGCAGTGAAAAGATGGGAGGTGGTTGCAAGAGAAAAGAACAAATGTAGTATACTTGTACATAATTGCCAATTTAGAAGAGAGGAATGCAGATTTTAATTGGAACAGTTAATAGAAATTGAGGAAAGAACAGAAGAATTAATAAATGAAGGAGTAATTACCCCTTTAATGGCAAATCAAGTGCCACAGGTGAGATTACAATTAAAATTTGAGGAAGATAATCTCAAAAAGTGCATAGCAGTTGCTCGGGAATTAGAAGAAAAGGCAAATGACATGATTAGAGTGCATAAAAGTATAGTGGAAAAGTTATTAGATCATGAATGCATGGATACACCAGCGTATGAACTGGAAAGGGCTTTGACAAAATTTAATGCTATTTTTACACCATGCATGGAAAATCCTGAGGCATATATGAGCAAGCAAATGATTGATTCATTGATGGCGGAAAGTGCTAAAATGAAGAAACAAAAAGAAGAGTGAGGGTTCAGAAAATAGAGAAAAGAAACTGAAGGAAGGAGTTATGATGCAGGAATATATATGGACAAAGAGTCTAGGGGGAGATCGCACCTTTATAGAAGGTGTAATCAATAATTTCAAGTCATACTTAAAGGAGTAGAAATTGTAAAGGGAGCAACAGTTTTGGAAAAAGATCAAGTAAAGAGTATCTGCGAGCAAAAGTCAAAGAAAAAGTGGAATCTTATTTTGAAAAGATTCCAATGGCATCCTTTGAGAAGGAAAAGATACCATTCAGATATTTTGAGAAATGGTTAGAGATGAATATGCACCATTGATCAATAATAGATGGATCTTGACCGTGGATTAAGCTTTCTAGCTGTAGCAGTAGGAAGCTTCAAATTCTATATAAGAAGCTTTGCTACTTGTATATTATTTACACAGGGATTTTGAAAGATAGCTGGCAATTGTAATTTGTTTGAAGACTTTGATTAGAAAGTATTTTTTTAGTTTAGAAGAGGAGGTCACCTGTGTCTGCATTAAGGAATGCGTGGAGCATCTAGCTTCCTTATTGTATCTGTAAGACGTTTGTAAGTTTTCTGTGAAGTTGATTAATGAAGCAAAGAGTCATTGATACATTGTAAATCATATATGATTGTGTGTTTTAAATACAAATTAATCTAGAATTCTGTGTCTATTTTCAGAGTGTTTTCCAGCTCTTACTTGTATTTGAAATATCTCTTTAAAAGCTTGCAATCTTGAATGTGTGTTCATGAAAATACTCAGGGATTCACATTTAAAGATTTAGTCTATTGATTTGATCAAGTTTGCTGTACTTCTTACAATGTGGATAACAGAGCATTTAGATCCTTTTGTAGAATGATATTCAATTTGAATTTCTCTAACTTTTCCCCAAACATTTGAAATAATTAGCTTAAACACAGAGATTTAAAGGAAATTGTTTTACATTTGAAGGAAGCATGAACAATTGTGTTAATATTTGACAATTTTCATATTAATTGGAAGAAAAAGCTTGTTTTATTATAAATCATACAAAGATTTGTGATACAGTAGCAAATTTATGCAAAGAGATGGATAATTTGTTGATATTTGTAATAATTTGCATAATTCGAGTCTAGTGAGTCATAGTTCACCTTAAATCAAGTAAAGCCCCTTGCATATTATAGTTTCACACTAACCTACTGAATTATCCATAAGGTCAAGACCTGACCATACAGAAACTTGGGATTAATAAATCTTAATCAATTTCTTCATATCTTTCAAGACAGTTAGGTTCATTTTGTGAATTTTAACTTTTGTTATGAATGTGTAAAAACAATCATCAACAATAAGGTTTAGCTCTTGGGTATTTTGCATGCATTTAGGACATATTACTTCATAATTTGGCATCTAGATGGAATGCACCCTATGTAACATAACAAATGGGACCTAGGAGGACCCCCTGAGCTAGGCCCTACCCAAAATACGAGGGTTTGTGTGTGTTTTGGCATGCTTGTGTTGTGTGGTGTGTTTGTTGCCCCATATGTAGTCTAAAGACTTGCTCGCTGAGTGCATCCTGCATTTTGGGAGGTTTTGCATGTCTTGCATGTGTGTTGCCCCATATATACAGTCTAAAGACTTGCTCGATGAGTGCATCCTATATTATGGGAAGTTTGTTTACTTTCCAGTAGTTGCATTTGCATTTCATACATATGAGAAAAAGAAAAGAAAAGAAATCATGCATGTCTTCCATGATGCATTAATGTGTCTTCTATGCATTGACTGTCTTCTTTGTGTTCTATGTGACTATAACTATCTTCTCCGTGTTTTGCGTGCCTGTTACTGTCTTCTATGTGATTCGCGTGTCTTCTCTGTGCTTGATGTGTTTGTTGTGTTTGTGACTTTACTTTAATGCATGTATTGGCCTCGCGTTTATACATACATTAAAGTGGGGGCTAAATGTAACGTCAAAAAATGTCCTCTTGGGGGCTTTTCTCTCATAAGGTTTAGCTCCTGGGTCTTTAGTATGCATTTAGGACATCTTAGTTCATATTTTGGCATCCTGATGGAATGAGACCTGGGTTCCATGGCAAATTGGACCTAGGTGGACCCCTTGAACTGTACCCTAACCAAAATAGGGGGGAGGACTTGGGTGCCCGCACCCTAGTCCTGCCCTATTTTGGGGCAGCCCTAATTTCTATGTGTCAGTTTGTGACTGTTATTTGGTCCTTTTGCTGACACGATAAGTTTTGATTTTTAAAATCTTGGCAGGAGTGCTTGTAGTTGCATATATAAGCATGCTTAGGAATTCATTTGTAAACTAGATGATCATTACAAACTTTAGGCATTCTCAAGGTGATTCAAGGCTTTTCATTGTGTTGCAAGAGCAGACTTGTGTGTTTTGTGTGTTGATATTTGCAGATTTGAGCATCAATTTCCTCATGGTATGAAGATCATCTTCCTCCCATGAGAGGTGACATAATATTGTGTTTTCATCATTGATTCCTTTGGTTTTTACCTCTGCCTCACAAGGGTACACACTCTTTTATCTGACAATGGTGTTCAGAGACTTAAGTGTCCTCCGGGGCTTGACTGAGGCAAGCCTCTAAACACTACAACCCCCAAACCAAGTCTTGTGATTATAGGTTATAGGTGTCGCATTTGGGAAAAGTGGAGTTGCAGGAAGGATTAGTAGGCATCCATGATTTAGGATCTAAAGAAAAGGACACAGGAGCACTTCTAGGACTTGGGTACTCGCTCTAATGTCCTCCGCATTCAAGTTTTGAAAAACATAAGTTACATGGTTGATTAGTGTCGGAAGGAGGTCCAGATCCTGCAAAGAAACTGATGCCTTGGACTTGGGCACCTGCTCTAGTGTCCCTGACTGTTCTGCTTCGAAAACCTAAAAACAGGTATTCTGTGATTTGCTATTTTACTTCCGTCTACAAGAGCATTTTTTGTTATTCATCAATTTATTGCCGTATTTGCATAATTAGGGTTTTACTGGTCAATTGAGCATAAGAGAAGAGAATTTGATAATTAAATTCCCTAATCCAAGTTTCCCTACATCTGCAAGTGACCTAGGGTATGATAGTTCTCGCCACTCGATCCTAGATCCTTGAATGTATGGTGGAAAGGAGGATTTAAACATCTAAAATCTAGAACATTAACAAATCCAATTTTCCCCTAAACAAGCCCTTCGAAGCCTATTTATAGAGCCAAAACACTAATTTTTCTTGTAAGCCAAAACCTTATTTTCTTCTTTTCTATCCGTAATTTATCCCACCCAACCCCTAATTCTTCGTGTCGACTTAACCTTGTCCATCCTTGTTTTGTCATCTAATCGTGAGTCAACCCAGTCTTTTTTTGGTACCCTGGTTTTCCTCTCGAGGGGGCATTACCTGCCAGTTTCATTGGGGCATAGCTTGTTTATTTTAACATATCAGTTTAATCTTCTTTGAAACAACACCCTAATGGACATTATCTCAAAGAGGGGCAAAATGTAGACACCCAAAATTGACCCTTCACATCAATTGTCAATTTCTTGCATTTTCACCATCGCATATGTCGATTTTGTCTAGCACACTTGTATCAATCATCTATTTTCTTCTAAACCATCCATTTCTATAATTAATTAAATATATTATATTTATTTAATTAATTCCATCTAATTTCATCTATTTTCTTCTATTCTTAATCTATAATTAAATAATCTTTAATTATTTAATTATCTCATTATTCCTCTAAAAATAAATAAAATTAATATTTTATTTATTTATCTTCTCATCATGCAAATAAATTAAATAAATTTATTTATTTAATTTATGTTGATTCTTCAAATTTTTCTAAATTTAGCTCTTTCCTTTATCATTTAAAAATAAATTAAATGAATTTATTTGTTTAGTTTATTTTTATCTTATCACTTCCCTCTCTTATCACATTCTTCTATGTGTACAAGATAGGTCCTATCTTTATCAAAAATATAAAAAATGATTTAATTGGTTCTAAAATCAATCATCCACATCATCCAACTCTTAAAATAGAAAAGCATCCTATTTTAAGAAAATCAATCTTACCATTATCAACAAACCAACTACAATCATTTAATAAAAGCTATCACTATGGACACATGTCTTGTACACATTCATCCATGCTTCTTGTTTAATCTCAACCATTCACATAGCCACCTAATCTTCACCATTGATCAATCTTAGTTGGGAGATATATATACACCCTCTCACCTCGTTCCACTCAATCCCACACAATCTCATAGCATCCAGATCATCATCTCATGCATATTGAATCCATTGAGCACTTTGAGCATATCATCCATCATCATGGAAGCTTTGACAACTATGGTTGTTCATTATTGAGAAGCAATCCACATTACAAACCAAGGAATCAATACAATATAGGTGACATTGCTCTTGATTTGCTTTGATTTTGTGTCATTTAGATGGATTCTTTGAAGGTGGTAGTATTGGGTTTTGATTGCAATGCTTGATCTTATTAACCCAATTTTTTCCTGCTAACACAACCACCAAAAATGAAACAATCCAAAAAACATAATTAAATATGTTCCCACAATAACTCAACACTAAAAATTTAACTGTTGTCACTATATATTCCAAAAGAATTACATACATTAGTGAGTCAATGAGTATATCAAAATAAGGTCGTGCCTTTAAAAGATTTAGCCATGTAGGCTTGTACAAGAATATCATACTAGCAATATATATATATATATATATATATATATATCATTCTGCATCTACTTCGTTGAACCAGAGAGAGCATCATTGTGGTGATATCCACCCTGCCACGAAGCATTAAGCTTCCTCGTGCTACCCTACTGGGTAGCCCGACCCATCACGAGGGGTCTAGCAAACTAAAGGCGGCTTAGGCGAAAGAATCTAGTGTAGCATGACATGTTTATCATCTCTAACATGTGTCAAATGCATTGATATGGTAAATAGAAAAAGAAAATAAAAATAATGTCCAATAGTATCTATTACAATTTGATTGGCAAATGCATGCCTCATCCATCAATGTAACACAAGGTAAGATAACATACAAAAACAAACATCATCTCAAGGAGGTATACAAACCCATATGATATCTAGAGTTCAATGATCATTTATAGATTAGAAGAATGCAAAATATCTCTAATTCACGTTTCAGATAGACTAACACATAGTCCAAAGTTGGTAATTAGAAAATGTTGGTCTAAGCTTCTAAGATGTTTTCACATAAGAAGGACATGATAGATGCATTATCACATACTTCTTGATACAAAATATTAAGGTCCACAGACATCTTTCTTCAACTATAATCGAGGGAATTAATAAGTTTGAGCATAACGAGTTCCTAAGTTTCCATATTCCACACTAGCTTTTACCTACATATTGTCGATTATTAACTGATAAACAAGGTTCCCCATTTAAAACTAAGGTTGCAAACACAATGGTACAAATCTAGTTTTACCTTCCAAATAAGTCAACAAAACCTCCAAAAAATTCATTACTAGAGAAAAGTCTTGTTTCATAGGAGAAAATTGAAGTAATTGTTTCAAATGCAGAAGAGGAAATAGAGACACCAGTGGTAAAAAGAAAAAGAACCAAAATAACACTCCAAAGGCCTCATCCTCTTTGGAGGAGAAAATGGATAGCTACAAAAGCCACGTCTGGCACTGTTTATACCTCTATGCAAAAAAAACAAGAGGGTTTATAGGAACAAAGCACACATTTGTCAATAAAAACCCAAACAGAACCCTCCACATCTCTAAAAGTTTTGGTTGAAAAATCCTCACAAGTGACAACATCTTCCCCTTGAAGATATGATAGTGGAACCCTCCACAACTCCAGAAGTTCTAGCTGAAAAGTTATCCTAGGTACCAACATCTTCTTTGGAAGATGTAACAATAGAATTCCAAGAAAACCCTATAGAATCAAAGCAAGTACTTTTGAAAGATACTTCTATTCCTCCAAAGGATACTCCTATTGAAGATGTAACAATGGAATTCCAAGAAAATCCTATAAAAATAGGGCAAGTTCCTTTGGAAGATACTTATGTTCCTCCTAAAGATACTCCTATTCCTCTAGAGTTACATGAATCTCCAATCAATAAACCTCCAGAATAGGAAGATAATATATTTTTGGGGGAAGAAATACCCAGAAGCATGGATGAAAGTGTAATTCTTCTTCAAAGGAGTCAAACAAAAGGAAAGTCTCTACTAATAACTCCAGAAATGGATATGGGTAAAAGCAAAGATGAAATTCAACAAGCAATTGAACTCTCTAAGAAAAAATAAACCATTTCTTAGTAGAAATAGGATATATAAAAATTAAAAGTATTACTAGTAGAGAAAGATGAGAAAATCTTTTATTTTCAAAGACAAGTAAACAAATCACCAAAGGTATCAACAGAGCCAACGTAGGACACAGGGTTGTAGGAAATTTTGTTAAAAAAAAGATAGGCAAATTGAGAACCTCACAAATAATTTGATAAATACTCTAGTAGCATTTTTGAAAAAGAATCAAGAAAATCAAGTAGCAATGACAACAATCACTATCCAAGTTATTGACCTAAAAGAGAAGCTACAAGAACTTAGGGAAAACCCACCAATGGAGGACAAAGAAATCTAGATTGAACCAACTGTTATGAAATGGTTTTAGGTGCACATTCCTATAATGCTCTAGACCTAGATAGCTCATTGTCATTTCCTTAGGCATGCAGGTTTTGAAAACAATGGGTTGAAGGCACAATTGGTAATTTTGCAGAGTAAGTATGAAACAAAATGGAGGCTTGTAAAATAGGGGAACTTAAACTTGCATGTAGGAAACCCTCAATAATGTATAGTATTTTTATAAATGAGTAGGTATTGGAATGGAAATTGTTAAGAATTTCTTATAACTTACCACATGATCCGAGTGATAAGGAATATTTAGAAGCATACAAGATTGCTTCTCCAGAGCAGTAGAGCTTGTTATTTTATTTTTCACACATAATCTATTAGCTAAAAGACATACAGAGTTTTACATTAACCTTTTGTTGGGGAAGTTACAATTAAAATCTTTCATCTCCACTCTAGATAGAACCAGGTAGCTTGGCAGAATAGAAAAAAGGAATATTACTGGGCTGAGAAAATTGTTGGGTTATTAATGAGGCATCAATACCATAAGCCACAAGAATTCATGACAAAATTTGAGAGGATAGTTTAGTATCCTGCACTAACATAAAAAATATACCAACAATTTAAAACAATGCTACCTAGCTCTGCAAAGTGCCATCCCTTAGTTACCCAAAGATGCCTTTGCAACCTATGAGGAAAGATCTAATCCGTTGCTTGTACATCTCAAGAGGTGAGAAATTATTTCTCCAGATAATCTAATGGGCTATTTATAAAGAGCCAAACTAGGAGTAGAAATAATTCATCAAATGAGGGCAAAATGGGTTGGCATGAGATTTAGGCCTCCACTACTTCTTCAACTACTAGAGACTCTAGTGCATGTACATGGTGAACAGTTTGAGTGGGAACTCCAAAGATGGAAAAATAAGATAGAAATGGGCAAAGGTTTTGTTGTTGAACTCAGGGAATTAGACTCCACAACACATCTGGTATATGATAACAGTCAGAAGTTTGAAGAGTTTTGTAAAAGGAGAGAAGTAGAGAGATAACATCAAGCAGGGGAATCTTCACAACACATAGTAGGAGGAACTCCATAATCTTAGGTGTGGGGGAGACTGATGAGGTTAAAATTAACCTCATCATATTTTGACTTTAAATCACCTTCCTTTACAAATCATGCTAGTATTAATATGATTATGTGATAAATTATTAGTTATCGTAACTTGAAATTGTTAGGGATTGCATGCAGAAGATATATATTAAATGCAAATAAAGATTAAATAGAGGAATGAAAATACATAGAAATAATAATAGTGAGAGACAAGTTTTAACATGGTTCACCCAAACTCAGGCTACATTCACCAATAGAGAGTCCAATATTATTATCCTTTAAATCAAACCAATTACAACCAGCAATCCTTGCAACTCAATATCACTGCAAAATGCTACAATACAATATCAACAAAAACCCTAACCCTTAGCCACTTTTATCAAGCCTTACGTTGGTTACAAAAATAGGGTGTTTTTATGTTGGCCAATAGAAAAAATAAATACCATCGCTCCCAAACCCCCACAGGCACGCTATCCCTTGACCCCATTAAATAATATGGGGGGAAACCGTGCCGACAAAAGTGGGGTAAATTTAATCTCCAAGTCTGATTAGGCTCCATATAACAACATAAATGATGTATATATTTTTTTTCTTACTCTGCATCAAAAAGAATTTCAATGCTAATGATTTGTGGCTAGAAAGATTCATTTTTGTCAAAATGGGACACATGCAGCTTCATGAGAGATTCCAAAGAAAGTGGAAAAGAATACTCCAGAGAAGAAGGAAAAGGATGCTTCAGAATGCTATGGTGATGAAATATGCACATTCCAAAGGTATTTCTAGAAGAATTAAGACAAGCTCCAAAAGAATTATGGCACCAAAAAAGGATCCACTATTCTTCACACTTGTCCCCTAATTTTTCACACCTGTTCCTCTTTGTTTGTTAACAATTGAGGATATTTAGAGAACATGAAATTCATAAACATTTCAAAATCACTTTACATGAAAGATTCTTAGTAGGAATCAACTCTATCAATTCCTAGATGTTATCTTTGCAACAGGAGAGAAAATCTCACCATAGTCAATTCCCTCGACCCGAGAATACACATTCGCAACCAATCTAGCCTTATATTTCTCAACATTGCCATCTATACCAAATTTCTTTTTGAACACCCATTTGCATCCAACAAGTTTTTGTCCTTCAGGAAAAGGTACCAAGTCCCAAGTATTATTTTTTTTCCAAAGAAGCCATCTCCTCTTCCATGGCCTCCTTCTAGGAACCTGCATCTTTCATACCCACAACCTCTTTCACAGTTCTCTAGGCTCATCAGTGTTAGAAATCAAAGAAAAAATACATCTAGAATCATGCAATGAATAACCAAAGCTATCAGGTTGCCGCCTTATCCATGTGGACCTCCTCAAAGATTCATGTTAAGGTTCTTCATCTTATTCTAAAATTTTAGAGCTACTAGAGCTCTCCTCATTATCAGGTCCAATAGGTGTTTTTGGTTCAACGTCTTAGGAGTGGGAATAAGATGAACCACATCCTCTTTCTTCTTTTCTTTCTCTAGCTGCAAGACAATAGAAGAAGGATTGATCTCTCTAAATATCACACTTCTTCTATACAAAACTCTCTCAGCAACTAGATTCAAAAGCTTGTACCCTTTCACACCGATACCATAACTAATGAAGATACACTTCACAACCTTGTTCTCCAACTTGGAGCTCTTCTCCTTAGGCACATGTGCATATGCCTCACAACCAAATACTTGAATGTGTCTCAATGAAGGATTTTTACTAGACCAAGCCTCCATAGGTGTCTTATCAATGAGCACTGATGCAAGAGACCTGTTAACCAGGTAACAAGCGATGGCAACAGCTTCATCCTAGAACTTTTTTTCAATGCCATCTCCACTTAGCATACTTCTTGCCCTCTCCATGAACATTCTATTCATCCTCTCTGCAACTCCATTCTGCTGAGGGGTATATAGAGTTGTCTTCTGCCTCTCAATCCCCTGTTCTTTACAGAACTTGTCAAAATCTGATGAACAAAACTCACCACCGTTGTCAGTCCTCAAACACTTAATCTTTCTATCCTTCTGATTCTCTACAAGAGCTTTGAACTCTTTGAATCTACTAAAGACTTCAAATTTTATTCTAAGGAAATACACCCATGTCCTATTGTAACAAAGTAAACAGATTTTGAAATCGAAGGAACATTAACAGGACCAAACACATCAGAATGAATCAATTCCAACACCTCAGAAAATTTGTGAGAAATGGAATAAAACTGAACACAGTTTTGTTTTCCATAAATACAATGTTCGCAAAAATCAAACTCAAGGTTATAGTCATTCATACCCTTAACAAGATTTTTATTTTTTAGGCTCCTCAAACCCTTTTCACCAATGTGACCAAGCCTTTGGTGCCATAACATTGTCTTCTCAATTGGAAGTTTCATCTCCATAGAATGAGCACCCTTAGGTACTAAGAAAGCATGATCATAGAAAGTAGATGTAATAGTCCTCTTCGCTACTAGTTCCAATGGTTAGGATCAAGACTCTGAAGCTCTCTTATTTGAAATAGAGGCAATATTGCATTGAACCATACATGCATCAAGCTGAAACAGAGTGCCAATCTGAACACCCTTACCCAACACCATAGATCCTCTAGTTATCTTGCATCCTCCATTTGAGAAAACAACTTACACACCCACATCATTCAACTTATAGAAAGGAGGTTCTATGCCAAACCAGGGATATGCAAAATACCATTGATTCCCTTCACTCGTCCATCAGGGAATCAAATAAGGACTCTTCCATGGCCAATAATCTTTAGGTGAGAATCATCACCCAAATACACCTTTCCACCATCGTTATCTTCATACTTCAAAAACCAACCCTAATGTGAGGTCATGTAAAAAGATACACTAGAGTCAGTAAGCCACACATCCTCAAGTGCATGTATTGCCAAGGTAGTGGCAAACACTTCTCCTTCATCCTAAGATGACTTGTCATAATCCGAATCATAATTCTTCTTTTTCTTTTCTCCTCCTTGCACTCCTTGTGGAAGTGACCAGGTTTTCCATAGTTCCAACATAGGGCCTTGGAATTTCTGAGAGACTTAGATCTCCAATGGGATTTGTATCATCATTTTTCTTCCTTCTTATCCTTTTTCTTTCCCTTCTATTTAGATCTACCACAAATCAGAAGAGCCTCCTTAGCTAATTCAGAAGACTTTCTCTGCATCTCTTCAAACAACAATGAAGAAACCACTTCATCCATTTTGAAGGTGGTATTGGTACTCCCAATGGCCATAACAAGGTGATCCCATGAATCTGGTAAGGAACATAGTAATGTCATACATCAATCCTCCTCCTCCATCTTCACACCAATAGAGGTCAACTGGGCAAAAAGCATATTGAATGTTTTCAAGTGATCAGTGACAGATCCTCCATCTTCCATCCTTAGAGAATACAATTTCTTTCGTAGGAATAACTTGTTCACTAGGGATTTAGCTTGATAAATATCTCCAAGCTTCTTCCAAAGATCCTTTGCAGTCTTCTCTTCATGGATATTCAAGAGCATTGATTTAGCCAAATACAGTCTTATCAAACCCTTAGCTTTTCAATCTTTGAGATGCCAGTATACTTGAGACATTGTTGTTAGTTTTGTACTAGATATGGCATCCCATAAATCTTGATCTACAAGCATGTCCTCCATTTTGAGTTTCCACAACTCGAAATTACTACCAATAAACTTCTCTATCTCAAACCTCCCAGATGTGCTCGCCATCTCTTTCCTGCAACAAAGATTTTGAAATCCTCTACACAAGTTCCCACTCAAAGGAAGATCATCTCAAAAAACCCTCTACCAAACAACTAGAACCAAAGGTGATCAGGCTCTGATACCAATTGAAAGGAAGCAATGTATGTGGAAAACGCTTCCTACACTGATCTATTAAGGAAAGATTTATGCAAATTTTAACATTTATAGTTACAGATTAAGATGCACATTAACAGAAAGGTAATAAAAACATCCAAATATAAAACTCACAACACAAGATATGCGTGGGGAAAACCCTTTCAGGTAAAAAACCCCACACTCCAAAACCACCCAATATATTATTCAGGAATCAAGAAGATTACAATATACTTGCAGAGAAAGATTTCATAGGAGTATTAATCAACCAGATATCTAGATGTAACTCAACATCTATATGACTCTAACATTCAACCTCTATCTCAAGCTCCTGATATATAGGAGCTACAATACATTAAACCATCAAAGGTAATTACAAAACCATGAGCCAAAACCACCCAAAAGTTGCACCTAAATTATCTCCAATCAAGGATGCCTTGTGATGTGCCAAATCACACACCAACATGTGTAACTCTCCCCTTTATATCTCTTTTAAGTGTCCAACACGTTTTCACATTTCCCAAAAATAGGAGGTCCAACTTCTGAAGGCAATAACTTTTGATCTAGGTGTCTGATTGATGAACTGTTTGATGGGTCAGAAAGCTTGTGAAGAGGTCTATCAAGTTATAACCTGCTTCACTAGTTATGACAACTTTCAAGGCATTTAGGGACCTCTAAGTGCCTCAAAACTGAGTTTGAAACTTTTTCCACAGTTTCAAAAAATAGAAACTTTGATATCTTGCAATCCAGGTATGATCCTGAGTCAAAACTCGCTCAAGATGTTTACTTAGCGGTTCCACACCTTTTGGGAAAATTTTAGGTCCATTTGAGGTCAAATGTAGAGTTACTAAAAATAGTAAGTCCCGCCATTTTTAGCTCTTTTGGAAACTTTGAAAGTTCTAGACCATTCTTCAAGATAAAGGGTGTTCAAAAAGAACAAAACTAGGAAGAATAGTAACCTTTCACGGTTACAAGGCTAAGACACTTTTCCTAACAATCTAAGCCTTCCACTTGGGAGAAACCTATTTCAACTAATCTAGCTTTAAATTTGCTAACCTCATTATTGCCATTAGTTTTATATAACCATTTACATGAGACAAATTATTTCCAAGAGATAAAGGTACAAGCTCCCAAGTTTGGTTTGCAATTAAAGTGTTATATTCATCTTGCATAGTCTTTTCCCAATGAGGTTGATTTTTAGGTTAAGCATAACTTTGTGGATCATTTGTATCCATAATTTTAGACATTAAAGCATAATTGCAATAGTTTTCTTTTCTAACCTTAGATTTATCCATTCTAATTAAGATAACATCACTTTCTTAAACAAAATTTTAAAATCATTTAGGCATACATTTAGATGTAGGAGTATCATCACTTGAAGAAGAATCATCATGAGAATGTTCATCATGTTCACTATCACTTTGGCTAAGAGATGTATTAGGAGGATTCAAATAAGGATTCAAAGAAGAAGGATTATCCTCAATAACAAGAACTTTGGTTTGAGAAGATTCATTGTTAATAACTTTAGAATAATCATGAACACCATTTTCAGCAATGCATACATCTCTAGCAACTTCAACTTTATTAGTGATAGGATTATAAAATCTATAAGCTTTAGATTGTTCATCATACCCAACCAAAATATGAGAAGAATATTTAGATTCTAATGTGTGTCTATTTTTTAGGTTTATGAACAAAAAGCAATTGAGCCAAAGATTCTTAAGTGCTTAAGATTAGGTTTCTTACCGGACCAAGCCTATTTTGGAGTGATATCCTTTAAGGTTTTGGTATGAGTTATATTAATAATATAAGTAGTAGAAAACATTGCTTTAGCCCAAAATTTATAAGACATGTTCTTATCATTCAACATACATCTAGCCATTTCAACAATAGTTCTATGCTTCCTCTCCACTACACCATTTCTTTGAGGTGTATAGGGACTGGTTAGTTCATGTTTAATACCAAATGACTTTAAATAACAATTAAAAGAATTATTGACATATTTTGTACCATTATCAGTCCTAAGAATTTTAAGTTTAAAACTAGATTGCCTTTCAACAAATCTATGAAACTCAACAAAACTATCAAGAACTTGATCCTCGTTTCTAAGAAAATAGATCCAAGTTCTTCTTGAATAATCATCAACAAAGGTAAGAGCATACCTTGATCCTTGGATGGATTCATTTCCATGGGTCCAAAAAGGTCACTGTGTACAAGTTACAACTTGTGATGTGCCCTCCATGCTTGACCATGAGGAAAGGGCTCCCTATGCATCTTACCACTCATGCATCCTGTGCATACAATTTTAGATGGAATAATACTAGGCAATCCTTCTACCATATTGGATTTTTGTATCAAGGCAATATTGTTAGCATTGATATGACCAAGTCTTTCATACCAAACATTAAAATCAATGGTCGATAGTAAAGAATATTTAGAAGTAGAAAACTCATAAAATTTGAATAAATTATCCTCATCTAATGTAGCATTAGTAATAGCTTTATTTGTTTTATTTGTGTAGCTAGGGTAAAAGCATAAACAACAAACTAACTAAACCCTAACAAGCACAATCAAGCACAAGATATCATGAAAATCAAAATAACAAATGTAAATGCAAACTGATCTCCAAGCTAAACTTGATTTATCTCCATTGCTCTTTTCAACCTCGCATAGGCATGCAAGATTTCAAAGGTTGAATGTGGGAGGAATGTTGGTTGTTCATTCCAGAAGCATAACAATACTTAAAGACTCAACATCCTAAAAGACTTTAATGGCATTTTGACAACATGAGGCTACTCGAAAACTAGATGATCAAATGGCTTGTGAGAGGGTTGATTTATAGAAAAGGCTGATTTGAATGAACGATTGAGAATGAAAGTTGATTTGTGCTATGTGGACAGTTATGATCGATTAGGTTTTCCCATTCCATGAGGGGTTGTAGTCATGTGACAAGTGTGTGAAGGGGAATAAAGGAGACCTAATTTAAATAAAAGATTATTTAAATTAGTTGTGCATGCAAAGTGTTGTAGTCATGTGACAAGTGTTTGAATGTGATGAAAAGTGAGGGAATAATTCAGATATTTTATTTGAATTATTTAAGACATGTGAAAGGGGGATTAATTAAATAAATGGGACATATTTAATTAATTTATTAAGTGATTAGGTTGGGATTAGGACAAAATGTCACTTGTAGGACATGGAAAATTTTGGGTGTCTACATTTTGCCCCTCTTTGAGATGATGAGATTTATGTCGAGTAACATCATTTCAAAGAATCTATTGTATGGATAGATGAAAAGGATGATGATGCCCCCTCGAGAGGATAGGCAGGTTGAAAAAACATGGGTAGGCTCTCAAAATGAAATGGATTGGTCAAGAAAGAAAGATAAGGGAAATGATAGAAGAAATGAATGATATGTTATGCTGCAATGAAGGTGAGCAACCATGAAGTTTGACATAGCACTAGACATTATGCACTAAGGTATAAGGACCAAGGTGACAATGTGTCTTGTGCACTAGCGTAATACAACCTTGTCTAGGTACAAGATATGAATATTAGCTGGTTTGGGTTTTATGCAAATGCAAGATAAAAATGATTGCACACAAAAGCAAGCAAGCATGCATGCACAAATGATTCAAAAATAAACAAGGTATTGCCCCTGTCAAGATGTAAACCAATGAATAATTGATTGATTGATTGATTGATGATGATGATAATGATAATGAATTAGTGTCTGGTTTCAGGAAATGAAACATGTCATATAAGACGCCTGGTCTGGTTTTGACAATGCAACATCTTGTATAAGACAATTGATTGATTGATTGACACTAGTGTTGTTGGCCATGCAAATCAACACCAGGATTTAATTGATTTGATTTACGTCAAGATTAGGATCAAGACCATTGATGCAATTGGATAATTTGACTTGTTTGATTGACTTGATTGGTATGGATTGATATGACTTGCATTTGCATTATTGCTTGGATTTGATTTGGTGATGGAATTGGATTGAATTGATGGAATTGATTTGCAAAATGATTTGAGAATTGAATTGATTAGATTGATTTGGATGACTTGATTGAATTTGATTGATGAATTGATTTGATTTGATGGATTGAGGAATTGGATTGGTTTGATTTGATATGCAAATTGACTAGAATAATTTAATTGATTTGAAATGATTGAATTGAATTGATTTGATTGGAATGATTTGAAGAATGGAATTGATTTGGAAGAATTTGAAGAATTTGAAGAATTGATGATGAATTGGATTGGATGAATTGAGTTGATTGATTGATTTTATTGCTTGATTTTTTTGAATTTTTGAATGTTTTAATTTTTTTTTGGATTTTTGAATGTTTTGATTTTTTTGGATTTTGAAATTTTTTTATTTTTTTGATTTTTGAAATGTTTTGATTTTGTTGGATTTTTGATATGTTTTGGTTTTTTTGTGTTTTTGAAATGTTTTGATTTTTTTGTGTTTTTTGGGAATATTTGATTTTTTTGGATTTTTGAATGTTTTGGTTTTTTTGGATTTTTTAAATGTTTTGGTTTTTTTGTGTGTTTTTGAAATATTTTGATTTTTTTGTGTTTTTTGGGAATATTTGATTTTTTTGGATTTTTGAATGTTTTGTTTTTTTTGGATTTTTGAAATGTTATGATTTTTTTGTATTTTTTGAATGTTTTGTGAAATGGCATTGGATGACAATTTAGGTAGCTTTTGTGCTTGATACCAATGACAAGGGAAAACCAAGTCTAGGTGCAAGGATGAGGGATGAGATGGATAAAAGTGGTGGATAAGATGCAAGATGGAAGACTCATGATAAAGGGATGGATATATGCATCATAAAGGAGATAGGATGTGATCTTTAAAGGCTATCGCATAGGAACAACATGCCCCATTCTAGGTGTAATACTTAGGATTTTTCATGACAACGCTTATGACAATAGGATAAGATGGATTGGTTTGGATGGGATGAGGTATATCAAGAGATATCCAAAGCATGTTTCAACATTTTGCCCCCATATCTTTATCAAGATCAAAAGGAGGAAGGGAGGATGAATGGACTCAATGTGATAGGTGTATGTATGTGGGTGTAATGGATAAGAATGGTAAGATAATATGGAAATGGTAGGATGGTGAATGATAGGTTGGATGAGACAACGTGCCCCCAAGTGCAAGTGACATAGAAGATCAACCTACACATGATGCCTATTTTCTAGGTTTTCATCATGGTACTTATCCAAGGCGCCATCAAGGGTGGTTTTCACCATTGGATGAAGGGATTTCTCTTTACTATTTTGATGTTTTTTTCTTTTTTTTGACTTTTTTGATTTTTTTGTATTTTTTTGATTTTTTGAATGGGATAGGTGGATATGAATAGGAGGGACTCAAGTGTCTAGTGCCATGGAAGGTGATAGTCCCATTAGAGATGGATGTCATCACACATGTAACATGTCAAATGCCATTATGCTCATAGATGTTGGTAAGGAATTGCATGAAAGAGAGATGGATTAGGTAGATAGTGGATTATGAAAGGTTTATGCAAGGAAGGATAGTGGATTATGATGTGGATTATGGAGGACTTATGCAAAGGATGGATGACAAACTTATGTAAAAGCATGGACCATAGGAAGGTGATGGGTGAGATATGGAGGATAGTGGCTGAAAGATGTGAAGATGGAGGTATGTGGAAAGGTTGTGGAATGAAAGGGAACCATGACCAACAGTTACACACACCGTGATAAACATTTAAGTTTTTGATTTGAAGGTGATGTAGGAAGAAATGGAGATGTTTGCATATGATATGGTTGATTTAGTGCTTTAGGTACCCACATAGAGTTAGGATTTTTATGATTTTTGTTTTTCTTGTGGGATGAAGGAATTTGAGACTCTTGAATGGAATGGGATTTTTGGATGGAAGAGGATTGTTGGGATTTTTGGATGGAAGAGGATTTTTGAGATGTGGATGCTTCTTTTGACTTGACTTATTTTTGCTTAGGGACCCAAAACATTTTAGTTTTGACCTTTTCTTTTGAAGGTATGGGCTTAGATAGATTTTTGGATGGACTTTTCTTTGATTCTTTGCATTGATGTCCTAAGGCATTAGGATCCTAAGGATTTTTGGCTTTATGAAAGGAGGCATCCAAATTTTTATTTTTGAATCCCATGGGTTGGGTGGAAGCTTCTTGTTTAGATAATGTGTGCATTTGTTGATCATGATTAGGATTTTTATGAATAAATGGATAAGTGGATTGGATGATAGAGATGTTCTAGGCATTGGGAGAAGAGGAGATAAAGTGGATGGAGGGATATTAGGAGTTGGAAGTAGTGGAGGTAAATTGGATGGTGGAAGGTGTATGGTCACATGCTTTTGACACTTGTAGGATAGTGGAGGTGGAATGGCAACATAAGTTTTGGGTATATGATAAGGTTTGTGATGGAAAGTGGTGGATTTAGTGTTGGAATAAGGTGCCATTAACCTTGTAAATTCCAATATTGTATTTTATTCCATTTATTATTTGTTATTTGTAATTACCCATAAGGGAATGAGGTAGTCTCATTGACAGTTGTAATTTCAGAGTTACCGGTGGTAGTTACGGAATAACTTTTATGGTTGGCAAATGTAAAAACTCAAAGTAAATGAGGGTAGGAATGCTCCCTTGAGGAATATACTATTTTTGGCATGTATGAAAACTATCATAATGTTTGGTAAGTGAATCTATGACAGCGGCAAGTTGTCATAAGATTCTGTGATTCTATGACGCATATGACGGATATGTTAGTTGTATATTTGCTATATTTAACCCAAGGTTCCTATCTTGAAAGACACTCTTTTGCTAGAATCTATGATGGTTATGATGCATCATAAGATGTTGTAAGAGGCCAGATTTAGTCTTGGGCACCCAACCTTTGCATAGCTATTTTTGGACAAGTGTAAGATGCTTGTAAGATGGTAATTAATGTTTACAGGTTGGAGAATCTTAGGAGAGAGAACGTGAATGCCTAAGATGAGTTAAAAAATATTTCTATAAGTATTTACCATGTATTAGTTGCTGCAATATAGATTTTAGGTACTCAGGTGCTGCCGGAATGCTGTCAGATTGAAGACTGATGGAGAGAGTTGAAGTGTTGTATTGTAAATCATTTTTAGAGTACTACAAACATTGGCCCTCTTTCCTGTGTTGAGTTTTTTATCTGAAAGGGTTTTCTCCACATTAAACATTGTGTTATGCATTCATATTTCTAATTTTGTATTTCTGTGAAGCATAGTTTTGTTTCTGTGTTATAATCTCCATTAATAACACATAGTTAAAGATTGTAGAAATTTATATTGAATCAGATTTCCATTGAAGTAGTGTTGCTTTCATTTCTAACATTTGGTATTAGAGCTTGGCCAGCTTTGACTCTTGGGTGGTAGTGTGGAAGCTGTAGCTACAGTGGGAGATTTGGTTGCATTTATTTTGCAGATCTTGTGTTGTTATTATGGCTGCATCCACCGTTGCATCAACCTCTTGATTGGATATTGAGAAGTTCAACAGAATAGGGTATGAGTTGTGGAAGCTGAAAATGGAAGATTTGTTGGAAGAAAGAAACCAATGGTTGGCTATTCAAAAAGAGAAGAAACTTGATGATGTCTCTCAAGATGAGTGGGATAGATTGGATAAGAAGGCACAGGAAACCATCCGGTTGTGTCTTTTAGACTCTGTCCTATTAAATGTCGCAAAGGAAGAGACTACATACAAGTTGTGCAAACGGTTGGGTGAGATCTATCAAGCCAAGAGTATGATAAATAAACTTTATTTAAAAAGAAAATTGTTTTCCATGAAAATGCAAGAAGGTGAATCAGTTGTAGAGCATTTAAATTCTTTTAATTTGTTAGTGAGTCAGCTTGATTCAGTAGATGTTGAGGTTTGTGAGGAAGATAAATGTATCTTACTTCTTTTTTCTTTACCTAAGTCTTGGGAGAATGTTATCCTTGCTATCACTACTAACCTCGTGGATCCGAAGTTGGATGCTCTTGTTTCAGTGCTACTGTCACAGGAATTGAGGAAGAAGAGTTTTGATAGTTTAGGGGATGCTCTCAATGTTAGGGGAAGGTCTAAGGAAAGAGGACCTAAAGGAGATCAGAAAGGGGCTAAGGACAAGTCCAAGGGCCGGTCTAAGACTCCTGGTAAAAAGAATAGAGTTAAGTGTTGGAACTGTGGTAAAAGGGGACATGTGAAGGAGTGCAAAAACCCCAAGAAATAGTGGGAGAGTGCTTCAGATAAGTCCTCGAATGCAGGTGAAGAAGTTTTACTTTCTACATGTAATCTTGTTTCTAATGATCACTGGTTGATTGACTCAGGATGCTCATTTCATATGACTCCGCATAAGGAATGGTTCTCCTCATATGAAGAATATGATGGAGGTAATTTCTACCTTGGTGACAACTCTACATATCCAATTGTCAGGAAAGGAAAGGTATTGTTGTGTTTTAGTGATGGGAGGATTAAAACCCTCCTTGGTGTTTTGCAAGTTCCTGGATTAGCTAGAAATCTGATTTCAGTTTCAAAGTTGAACTATTTGGGAATGCATGTGACATTTGACAAGCATGGATACAGATTAGTGAGAGGGAACATGGTGGTAGCGAAGGGGAAGAGATTTGGAAGCCTATTCAAGCTTGAAGCTACCACAGTTTATAATGCCTCTTATGTTTCTGAGGCTTCTGTAAACACTTGTATGTTGTGGCACCGTAGATTGGGCCACACAAGCAATAATGTATTGAAAACTATTAAGAATAAAAATTTGTTGGATGGTTTCTCCTATTCTGATGAGCACTTTATTTTTTGTGAGCATTGTGTGTTTGGTAAACAAAACAGAAAATCATTTCCTTCAGGAAGCAATAGAGCAAAAGAGAAGTTAGAAATTATTCATACGGATGTGTTTGGACCTATGGATAATGAATCTATAAAAAAATATTGTTATTTTGTAACCTTCATTGATGATGTATCTAGATTTACATGGATTTATTTTATGAATCATAAATCTAAAGTTTTCACTAAGTTTAAGGAATTCAAAGTCTTAGTAGAGAACCAATCAGGTTTAAAGATAAACATATTAAGATATGACAATGGAGGGGAATATTGTTCTAATGAATTTGATGAGTTTTGCAAGCATGCAAGTATAATCAGACAAAAGACAACTCCGTATACACCACAGCAAAATGGTGTTGCAGAAAGAATGAACCGAACAATTATGGAAGGGCTAGAAGTATGCTTAGTGATGCATAGTTGGATAAATACTTTTGGGTAGATGTTGTGTGTACTACTTACTACTTGATAAATAGATCTCCTTGCAAGGCTCTTGATTCGACACCTTATGAAGTGTGGATAGGTAAGAAACCTTTTGTTTCACATTTAAGGGTTTTTGGTTGTGAGGATTTTGTTCATGTGCCTAAGGAAAAGCGATCTAAGTTGGATCCAAAAGCTAAAAAGTGTACAGTCATTGGATATGGTGATAATGTGAAAGGTTATAAGCTTTGGAATCCACTAACCCGCAGGATTATCTTTTCTAGAGATGTTATTTTTAGGGAACTTAGAGCTATTTCTGAACCTGAGCAGCTAAAAGAAAAATATGAAAAGGTAAAGAAGGTGCACTTCGATTTAGAGCAGCAAGATGCACCTCAGGAAGAACATAATGATGGATTGGGAGGTGAAGAAGAAGAAGAAGATTCAAGAAGTTCTGATGAAGATGAGTCTGTTGTTACAGAAGAAGTTGTTGTAGATGATCATGTAGAAGAATGAGTAGAGTCTCTTACTCCACCCTTGAGGAGATCCATAAGACAACAGAATCCAGTTGACAGGTATAGCCCACCAGATTTCTATTGTGTTTATGCTTTATTGAGTACTAACAATGAACCTAGATCCTACAAGGAAGCTATTTCTATAGATGATAGTGAGTCTTGGCAGCTAGCCATGCAGGAGGAGATGATAGCTTTAGACTCTTGTAACACCTAGGATCTTGTTCATTTGCCCAAAGGAAGAAAGGCCATAGGATGTAAGTGGGTCTTCAAGAAGAAGTTTGGAGTAGACGGGTCATTGGAGAAGTACAAGGCTAGACTAGTAGCCAAGGGCTACTCCTAGAGAGAGGGAGTTGATTTTGGTGAGATATTCTCTCCTATTGCTAAATTGACTTCTATTAGATTTCTCTTATCTATTGTTGTAGCTTATGATTGGGAGATTGAGAAAATGGATGTTAAGAATGCATTCTTGCATGGAGATCTTGAAGAAAAAATTTATATGCAACAACCTACAGGTTTTGAGGTAAAAGGAAAAGAACATTGGGTTTGCAAGTTAAAGAGGTCTCTTTATGGTCTAAAAAGGTCCCCCAAAATATGGTATCAAAAGTTTGATTCATTTGTTTTGAAATTGGGTTTTGTTAGAAGCAAGGAGGATCATTGTGTTTACATTCATTGTGTTGATGATTCTATACTAGTTATTGCTTTATATGTTATGACATGTTGTTTTTCAGTAATACTAAGGGTATGGTCAGTGAGCTTAAAGCCCAACTTTTAGGTGCATTTGAGATGAAGGATCTTGGTGCTGCAAGGTATATTATGGGAATGGAGATCAGGAGGGATAGATTTAACAAAAAGATTTGGTTGTCACAAAATATGTATGTGAATACTATTGTGCAAAGGTTTAGTTTGCAGGACTGTAACCCAGTTAGAGTTCCTTTACCCATTGGTACTAAGCTTTCATTAGATATGTGTCCAAAGAATGAGGATGATCTTAAGGGTATGTCTAATGTGCCATATGGTAGTGTTGTAGGGAGTTTGATGTATGCAATGGTTTGCACTAGACCAGATATTGCCCAAGTAGTGGGAGTTTTGAGTAGATTTATGTCTAACCTTAGTAGACAACATTGGAACTATACGAAGAAGGTGTTTAAATATCTTCCAGGTACTCATGATCATTGTTTGGTTTATTCTGGTACTGATAGTACTGATAAATCTTTGGACATATAGGGTTTTGTTGATGTAGATTGGGCAGGTGACTTGGATAGTTGAATGTGGCTATGTGTTTACTCTGTTTGGAGGTGCAGTGAGTTGGATGAGTAAGAGGCAGCCCACAATTGCTTTGTCCACTACAGAAGCAGAGTATATGACTACTACTCATGTATCTAAGAAGGCAATTTGGTTGAGGAGACTGTGTACATGTATTGGTTTTGATTGCAGGATCATTCAGATTGGTTGTGATAGCCAGAGTGCTATATGTTTGGCCAAAAATCCTATGTATCATGCTCAAACTAAGCATGTTGATGTTCAGTATCACTTTGTTCGAGAGTTGGTTGCAAATGGATAGATTGAGCTGAAAAAGATAGACACTCAGGAGAATGTTGTAGATTCATTGACCAAGCCTGTGAGCACAGAGAAGTTTGTATGGTGCAGAGAGGCCATAGGCCTTGTTTCTAGTGCCTGATTATTTTTCATTTGTTTTCCTATGGGTTGATTTAAAATGTATAATGTCAAGTGGGAGAATGTTGGAATAAGGTTCCATTAACCTTGTAAATTCCAATATTGTATTTTATTCCATTTATTATTTGTTATTTGTAATTACCCATAAGGGAATGAGGTAGTCTCATTGACAGTTGTAATTTTAGAGTTACCGGTGGTAGTTACGGAATAAATTTATAGTTGGCAAATAAAGTAAATGAGGTTAGGCATGCTCC
The DNA here is from genome assembly GCA_027924645.1 of Cunninghamia lanceolata. Lineage (NCBI taxonomy): Eukaryota > Viridiplantae > Streptophyta > Pinopsida > Cupressales > Cupressaceae > Cunninghamia > Cunninghamia lanceolata. The sequence continues at coordinate 9,187,092 of BSBN01000241.1, read as the reverse complement.
CTTGAGGAATATACTATTTTTGGCATGTATGACAACTGTCATAATGTTTGGTGAGTGAATCTATGACAGCTGCAAGTTATCATAAGATTCTGTGATTCTATGAGGCATATGACAGATATGTTAGTTGTATATTTGCTATATTTAGCCCAAGTTTCCTATCTTGGAAAGATACTCTTTTGCAAGAATCTATGACGGTTATGACACATCATAAGATGTTGTAAGAGGCTAGATTTAGTCTTGGGCACCCAACCTTTGCATAGCTATTTTTGGACAAGTGTAAGATGCTTGTAAGATGGTAATTAATGTTTACAGGTTGGAGAATCTTAGGAGAGAGAAGGTGAATGCCTAAGATGAGTTAGAAAATGTTTCTATAAGTATTTATCATGTATTAGTTGCTGCAATATAGATTTTAGGTACTTGGGTGCTGTCAGAATGCTGTCAGATTAAAGACTGGTGGGGAGAGTTGAAGTGTTGTTGTATTGTAAATTATTTTTATATTAATACAAACATTGGGCCTCTTTTCTGTGTGGAGTTTTTTACCTGAAAGGGTTTTCTCCATGTTAAACATTGTGTTATGTGTTCATATTTCTGATTTTGCATTTCTGTGAAGCATAGTTTTGTTTTTGTGTTACAATCTCCATTAATAACACACAGTTAAAGATTGCATAAATTTATATTGAATCAAATTTCCATTGAAGTAGTGTTGCTTTCATTTCTAACATTTAGGAGGCATGGAGGTAGTACCAACATATTTAGATTGTTGTCCTTGGGGTGTATATCTAAGGCCATATGAGTGTGGAGGGACCTTGACATGGATAGGCTACAAAATTCCTTGTTCATGAAGGCCTAAGCCTTTACCTTGGTAGTTCATTTTTTGGAGTATGCGATGGACAATGGGACTATATGTGTTTTGGACATTAGACATGGGCTCATTATTTGATGGAGAAGGTGAGGTGATGGACAATGGTGGTTGTTGTCCTAAGGAGGAACATTCATGGATGAAGGTGGATAGGCCAAGGGGGTATGTTGGTGGATTTACAATGGAGTCGATAGTGGATGATGACAGATCATTAGGATCTTGATTATTATTCTATTCACTAAGATCCAAGGTATTGGTTTGATCTTCTATGTTTTCTTGGGAGGCATGTGTCTCATCATGACAAGTGAATGTTTGTGGATGATGGTTAGGTGGAGTGATAAGCTCTTGACCATGGAATGCATAAAGTGGACTAAGAGGATCATCATTGGTCATAGAGGGGATCATGATCATATATGGGAGTTTTATCATGAATAGAATTGAGGTTAGGGATGGGTGGAATGGAAGGGGTTTGATATTGATTAGAATGAGGGCTTGATGTTTCCATGTGCTTAGAATCATACCCTTGAGACAACTCTTGACTTGGAATGGAAATGGAAGTAGAAGGCTCTTAGAGAGGCTTGATGTGTTCTAGAGGGTCACAAACATGAAGGTATGATGGAGGTTGACTTGGACTAGTGGGGGGAGACTCTTGAATAGGGTCGATGGATTGTGGACCACATGATTGGGTTGAAAGACTAGGCATGGTGTTTGAGGACTCTTTGATAGGCTCAAGCATATGTGTTGGATGACATGGAGATGATTGATTCCTTGCTAGTAACCCTTGGATCACATCCTTTGGAGGTAGATGGGTGATGGAAGTTGAAGGTTTAGGATTAGGTGGATTAGGACTATTAGTGGATAGGTCCCATGGTGGAAGGAAAAGAGGGGTATTGGATGGATTAGACTTTGGTTGGATGGAGGGTCAAATGGATTCAATGGATTGGTGGATTTAGGTTTGCTTTTGTAATGTTTGAATTTATGACATGGAGTTAATGGAGGGTTAGGTGGTGGTAAGGGTAATGAATGGCTTGCATGGACTAGGTTGATGTCTCCCTTGTCAAGGGTGGCATTAGGACTTGAGGATATTTGATCTTTAGGGCTCACATGTGCTTGTTGTGGAATGAATTTATAGGTTGATGTAGGATTGACATGATAGGTGGATGGATTTGGTTGGTATGAAGTGGAGGAGGATGACACATAGGATTGAGGTGGGATTTGTTGATGTAGAATGGATAGGGGATGCATTTGTTGGGTTTGGGATTGACAAGTGGCTATGAATTGTTGGGCTTGGGCTAGGAGGTGTTGTATTTGAGGTGATTGAATTCATTGAGATTATTGAACAATGGCTTGGAATCATTGTATAGTTTGTTGGTCTAGGGGTTGTGGTACTTGGTGAAGTGTTTGGAGGAGGTCTTGGAATTGGGGTACTAGGGTCTTGTCTTCTAATATGGGCATGGTGTCACACATGTGTTTAATTATTTGCATGCCATCTTGTTCCTCAAGGTATGCGACATTACTTACAAGGCTTTCATGATCATTAGAACTAGGAGGAGGGGCCCCATGAAGTATGAGTTTGGGTTTTACATTTGTCTCATCATTGGGATTAGAAGAAGGGCCTCCTCTTGGTATGATTTTGGGTCTCAGTTTGTCTTCATCATTTGGATTGGGAGGAGGGCCACCTCTAAGTATGAGATTAGGCTTTGGTTTGGTATCATCATTAAGACTAAATAGATGGCCTCCTCGAAGTATGAACTCGGGCTTAGGATTGGGTATAGGCTTGCTAAGGATTAGAAACATTTTGACAAGTGATTGAGTAGGATTAGGATGATGATTTGGAATGATTAGAATAGATAGGATATGATATTGATTGAATTGGAATGAATGGTGATTAGATGATGTGTAATGATTAGGATGAAGGTTGAATGATGTTTAGGATGATCAAGATGTGGATGATTGGGATGATGAGATTAGATGATGTGTAATGATTAGGACAAAGGTTGAATGATGAAGATGTGCTTAGAATGTGATTAGGATATGATGTGGAATGACAAGATTGGATGACTTGGAATGATTATGAAGAAATTGAATTGATTGGATTAGAAAGAGGATGATGATGATTAGGATATGATTAGGATGATTAGGGTGACCTATCTTAGAGTGAATGTGATGGAAAGAATGTTTAGGAAGAATTGTTTATGTGTTTGTGTTTATAGCTTGATGTGGAAATTTGCAAACAAATGATTACACATGTACACACATGAATCACACACACAAGACACATAAGCAAGTTTAAATTTGAAATTTTGAAGAATGTGACGATTAAGCAAGAACTTGAAGACACATCAAAAAACCCTAGATTAGTCAAGTAGGTGTGGCCAATTGGGTCTTAAACTAGGATTCACAAGGTTGACTAACGATGTCCCCAATATACATGAGGTATGAGGGGCCCAATTCTATGAAATGAAAATGAAATAGTGCCACACAGTTGGGAGAAAGGGGTAACCCACCCTTCACCTTCACTTCCCAAAGGTATAAAGTTCTTTGGGGCTTAGCCAAGAGTGACAAGATTTCAAATTCCAAACAAGGTGTCTTTCGATTCACACCTTACTATTTATAATCCACTAGAATGCTAGAGTTAAGGTCATCCCTTGGAGTGGTGTGTCTCCAAGTAGGCCTCCTAGGAAGGGTATGACAAAAGCAAACAAGGTGGGTGTTTTTAATCTCTAAGATCACCTTGTGGTGCAAGGAGAGAGCATACACATGCACACTTGATTCACACTCACACTTGTTAATTTCCCTTAGAAAATGAAGTGTGTGGTGTGAAAATGAATGGATAAAAGGTGTTTTTGATTCTCAAGGTCACACGAAGTGCATGAGAATAGAATACACACCCTTAATCTCAATCAAGTTCACCAAACAATGCAAGCACTTGTTCTTTTTAAATCCAAAGTCAAAATGTGTGATAGAAGACAATGGTTCATTTTATGCCCAAATTTGATGTGTGATTGAAGATAATGATATGTTTTAATGCCCAAAATCCAAATGTGATAGCAAACAAATGTTCTTTTTATGCCCAAATCGAAGTGTTTTTGCAAAAAATGATTATGAAGAAGTGAAAGATGAATGGAGTGCACCTAAATGTTTTTTCTCTCCAATCTACTGTTGTGACTGATCCAAATGCTGCTATAGCTCCTTATATGCCCTTAGAAGCCACAAAAATAAGAAATAAAAAAGTAAACTTGCATAGAAAAGTGTTATGTGAAAAAAGAAGAAATCTGAAAAAATCTGATCAAGATGAATTGGTACAACAAAATAGATAGCATAATAAGAAAATGTAGGATATTATATGCAGTTTTAAAAAAATTGTGAAAAATGGATCAATTTTGCAATAGTTATGAGCATTTGAAGTTGTAAAATAGTTAAAATGGTACATTCACCTAATGAAACATCCACCACTATGTAGCTGGCTAAGTCAGCTTTCCAACAAGTCCTTATTTGTGAAATTTTGCCTCTATATGACGAAGTTATGAGAAAAAGAAAAAAAATGCCCTATTAGGGCATGTAGAGGCAAAGGGTCTGGCCTGACTGTTTGCTGTTAGCCGCTAATGGTTTGTAAAATCCTAGTCACGTTGGGTGGTTTGATGAAGCAATTAACTCAAGTGGTCTAATTTGAGTAGTGCCCTTGGTCACTCATATGACCAGGGGCCACAAGGAGGAAAAAAATAAAAATGGAAATGAAGGGGGGGCTAATAGCTTTTAGTCCCCGCCCCCTGCGTGACTTCTGGCTTGAGACCCTAACAATACCCTATGGTCCCCAACGTTATTGGTGCCCAAGGTAAAAAGGGGCCAATGGTTATGACAAGGCAGACCACGGTAAGGATACACGTTGAGCTCAAGCTTAGGGTTAACAATGTGTGCTTAGGGTGATGTAGGAAGTGGACCGGCTAGGTTTAGGGTTTAATTAGGGTTTTGGCAAATGGTTACACCACATCAGATAGAGCCTTAAGCCATCACAATTAGCCTTTAGGAGATGCGATAGACTGATTCTTAGGGTTTTGATAGTATAGATAGAGGGCCGAGCGGAGGAGTCAGCGACATGTTCGAAAGAGGCAGCGACCCAACATTAAAGGGTGGTGACTTGGTATGCAGCAACAGAAGTTCAAACGGGTGGCAAGAAGCTAACACACAGGTGACCTTAGGGTTTCGAGGCAACGATAAGATTTCAACGACAAAGAAATGGAGGGATAAGGGTTTATAAACTATAAGCTAAAACTACTCTATGTCACAATGATTAGGGTTTATGTGGGGTCAACAGAAAGAAAATGTAGGTCCATACACTATTGCCTAGCAGATAGACAACTAAATCCTAGGGTCAACAACACCTTGACAGTTGACCAATGCATGAACATAAAACATGTCCTGCAACACACAACCACAAACCAGAATAAGTAGCAACATAGGGGTTTGGGGATTCGTATGATACGGATCTATACTATATGGATTTGCAGACCTACAAATATTTTTCAAAAAATTGCAATTTTTTTGGAAGTGATATAGGGAAAATTTTGTCATTTTTTGCCTATGAGGCCTCCCGGACTCAATGACGAGATCTGTTTGAGCTCCGGAGGTCACCTGTAAAAGCTAATTTTTAGAAATCAACAAAAAATGTTAGATTTGCATGGATTCACATCAGGTTCACCATATATAGCTAGGGTAAAATATAGGGTAAAAGCATAAACAACAAACTAACTAAACCTATTGTCTCTCAGATTTGCACCCTTGCTGAGTTGTAGAACTTGGCAATCTGGAGAAACATGGGATCTTTCCAGGTCTGTGGGTCACTTGTGATGGAAAGAACCTCTGGAGAAGGCCGGCTTCCTGTTGATACTCCACCTAAACTACTTATACTAAAGCTTTTACAAAGAAAAGGGTAAGAAAGATTACATGAAAATGAAACCTACTGTCTAAGGTGATGCACCAAAAGATCATCAGAAAATACACAGAAATGACACACTTTAGAACCAGTAATAACAAGAATCCTTTACACAACCCAACAAATCATAATCCTTGCATCATTACTTTGTAAGGAGGCTAAATAACAACAGTCCTGCAAAGGAGAAAGAGGTCTTTCTCACTACCCAAAAACTGATTGTTATTCCTTGCACATCTCACAACTTGTAAAAATATGTAATCCCTACATAAAGGCACCAACATGAAAGATAGCTCTAAGGACAAAGAACATCGCCAAGATCTATACTAACACTGAGGACACACAATATCAGAAGAAATAGGAAGGTATAAACTGCTTATTACTACCAAAAAGGTGTTACAATACTGTATATCTCTAAAAAAAGGGGTTACAAGACTGTTCACTTCTGCAAAAGAACTCAGAAAATTACAATATACAGAGTAGTGAATAATCAGAACCTCCTAAAAAATGAATAAGGAAGAAGACTATATACTTCCTAAACAGCTATAAATAGATAGACATCCACCACCTCGATTCCCGTGCATCTCATAAATGCCCACAAAATATCTCTCTAAAGTCCCCAAAAAAGGTTTCCTAAGGCATAAATGGTCAAGGCATGCCATCAACTGTCATAAAGACACCTGAAAATGTCATAGAATGCCTTTAAATGCTTTCTAAGGCTTCTAACATACGTCAGATCTGTGTCATAATTTCCTGCAGCATCATAAATAACTGATATTATCCAAATAGATGACATAATGACATATTTTCTGCATTTTAATTAACATTTAACTAAGAGGCTTATAATTATCCCACCTTAGTAAATGTTTACAATTCCAAAATTATACAAGTCTATGCAGAAAAAATGACATATGACATAACAAATAACATCTAATTCCCTAATTTTTATTATGCAAAAAAGACAAAAAACGTCTGTGACCCTAGGCAAGATGACACAACACATCACATCTGCATCATATATATGTCACAAAGTTGTATCAAAATGTCTCACAACTTAACCTCTTCCATTCTCACATACATCTCTATCATGATTTGAGGTTCAATGGAAAACATTTCAAAAACAACCCTTATGACTCCCACATACATCTCTATTCACCCATATTCATTATTTAAACAACCTTGTAACTCCTAGCCAACATGCGTCTAGCAAAACATATCCTTAGCCTTGTATTTCCCTTGGACTTGTCTTCAAAAAAAAAAAAAAAAGGCATAGAAAATGCCATGACCCCCTTTGAATCATCACTAGGTTTGAACAAATGGAACCTTCCCCACGTCACCAAATGGATAAAATGAGTGTTTCAAAAATGAAAGTAAAAAATGTGAATGGAATTAGGTCTCAATCAAACCAAAAGAAAGAAAACCTAAAAAGCAACCTCATTTTGCATTTCGTTTTCTACTATTCGAACTTGGCCACCGCCATGAGGGTCTGAAGGTGAGAAATGTATCATTTTCTGTCGATTTTAGAGGATTCTGGTCATTTTTTGAAAGAGAATGCAAGGTAAGTTGCATTTTTTCTGAGATTTGAACTCCATTTCTTTTGATTTCAGGCCTCCAAGGCTACAATTTGACTGCTTATTGATGCATTTTCTACTATTTTGATGGTCGACCCTTTGTATATATGTGGCTGGCTGTGTTGAGGCCATTCTGAACGGTTGAATGAGGAAATCTTCATGGTTTTAACACAGCGCTTCAGTAGAAACAAAGGTAAGTCTTTCTCCCATCGAGCTTCCTCCATTTTCTAAGTTTTTTACCAGCATCTTTGTTGCCAGAAGCACGTGATTCTGAGCATTTCTAAGGGTTTTTGTTTGAAATGAGTAAAAAAACTCCTATATTTTCTTGTTTGTTGTTCAAACTTGGAAAAGAAAACTGCATTTTTCTTTGAAAGTCACTGCCAAAATCCTCTAAAATCGACTTTGGACATTTTCTGAGTATTAAGTTGTGTGAAAGAATTAAAGCCCCTTGCATTTTTTTCTTTTTATTGCATCTCTCTGTCACTATCATTTTCTAGCCTTGACAAAAACTTGAAAAAAAAAAGACATATCTACCTTGTTGTAACTTGAAACCTATATTTTCTGGGTGGTTGTTTTGATAGAAAAACTCCATTTTGTCATTCTTTTTCAGAGGGTTCTGTGTATTTGGACCTAGGAAAAATTTCTGTGTCTTCTTTCATTACTGTGGCAAACAAAATGTAAATCTTCATATTTTTCTAGAAACTCTATATTTTATGATTCTGATGGCTGTATATGACCTTTAAAAAAAAACTGCACTTTACTTTCTATTGTGACTTGAGGCTTGATCTGGAACATTTCCGTGTACTCTTGTTCTGGAATGAGTCGAATCTCATGCATTTTCCTTGGTTGTTGTTCGAAAACTAAAAAAGAAAATTGCATTTTTTCTGAGATGCTCAGACTCCATTTAGTTGACTTTTGTGGACATTTTCTGAACATATGTTTGAAAAGAGTAAAAACCCTTGCATCTTTCCTCCATATTCTGCTATTTTTTGGCTGTTTGAACTCCAGCTTTGACAAAAAAACTTGAATGATCTTCATTTTATTTTACATCTACACTTGTCTAGCTCAAAACACCAATGGCCTTAACCTCTTTATTGTTCTTTCGAGACTGCTCTATGTACATGTGAATTGTATTTTTCTTCCATAGTCACTGCTAGGTTTAACTGGAAGAAATTCTGAGCATAGGTTTCTAATGAAAAATGCATTTTATGAGTTTGATGGCTGTATTTTGGTCCATATTTTGTATGTGGTCAACTACTACTCCAGATTGTGACTGCTGCTATAAAACCTAATCTCTGCATATTCTTCATGCTATCCCCATCTCTAGGCATACCTTTTATGAGCCTCTATTAGGCTTGACAGACCCATGCAACCTTATGACTTATTGTTTTCTTCATAACTTTGACAAAAATTTTCACAAGGTATGTTGACTTGGTTTTGACTTGATGTTCCAATGAAACCCTCAATCACTGCTTCCATGTAAAGTTTCCTTCTTTCTGTCAAGATGGCAGCTCCAAGACTTGTTAATGTATCAAGAGTTCCACTTTGCACCTATAAGAGTGATGAGGAGAACAAAACATAGCTTTTTGGTGGTTGAAGTAGAATAAATTAGTAATATTGCTACTGTTCTTCCTTGCTTCCATGACTGATAAGCTCTTAGAACACTGCTACACTTTCTAGAATTTGACTGTATTTGTATGTATGTAGTCATTTGACTGCATTTGGTGTGCAACCATCTGTAGGGTCATGACTGTCAACTTCCCTTAATGCTACTCTTGATTTCTATCCAAGGTTTCTCTATTTGTATCTAATACATGCTTACCAATAATACTGTTGGTATGTTGCATTCCTTGTCTTGTCCTCTTGACTATAACAATGACAGTCAAGGATGATTTCTTACTTTATGATAGTCATTTGACTTCTCAGATTTCTACAAAGTTTGGTAGGTCTTACTAACGCATGTGTATCCCTTCCAATGATAGTGCATGTCATGTTGTTGATTATCAACTATCCTTTTTTACAACAGTTAGCTATTCTATAAGATCTTGGTGATGTTCTTTATCCTTGGAGCTATCTTTCATGTTGGTGCCTTTATGCAGGGATTACATATTTTTGCAGGTTGTGAGATGTGCAAGGAATAACAATCAATTTTTGGTTAGTGAGAAAGACCTCTTTCTCCTTTGTAGGACTGTTGTTATTTAGCCTCCTTACAAAGTAATGATGCAAGGATTATGATTTGCTGGGTTGTGTAAAGGATTCTTGTTATTACTGGTTCTGAAGTGTGTCATTTCTGTGTATTTTCTGATGATCTTCCGGTGCATCACCTTAGACAATAGGTTTCATTTTCATGTAATCCTTCTTACCCTTTTCTCTGCAAAAGCTTTAGTATAAGTAGTTTAGGTGGAGTATCAACAGGAAGCTGGCCTTCTCCGGAGGTTCTTTCCATCACAGGTGACCCACAAACCTAGAAATATCCCATGTTTCTCTAGATTGCCAAGTTCTACAACTCAGCAAGGGTGCAAATCTGAGAGACAACAAAACCCTAACAAGCACAATCAAGCACAAGATAACATGAAAATCAAAATAAAAAATGCAAATGCAAATCGATCTCCAAGCTAAACTTGATTTATCTCCATTACTCTTAACCTTGCATAGGCATGCAAGATTTTGAAGGTTGAATGTGGGAGGAATGTTGTTTGCTCATTCCAACAGCATAAGAATACTCAAAGACTCAACATCTTTAAAGACTCTAATGTCATTTCGACAACATGAGGCTACTCGAAAACTAGATGATCAAATGGCTTGTGAGAGGGTGATTTATAGCAAAGGCTGCTTTGAATGAATGGTTAGGATCGATTAGGTTTTCCCACTCCATGAGGGGTTGTAGTCATGTGACAAGTGCGTGAAGGGAATAAAGGAGACCTAATTTAAATAAAAGATTATTTAAATTAGTTGTGCATGTGAAGTGTTGTAGTCATCTGACAAGTGTTTGAATGTGATGAAAGGTGATAGAATAATTCAAATATTTTATTTGAATTATTTGGGACATGTGAAAGGGGGATTAATTAAATAAATAGGATTTATTTAATTAATTGATTAAGTGATTAGGACAAAATGTCACTTGTAGGACATGAACAATTTTGGGTGTCTACAATATGGATCAATCACATAGCACATATCTTTATAAAATTCTATTTTATAATATTGCCAAAGCTTAGCTATAGAAAGTAAATTAGTTTTTAATTCAATAACATATAAAACATCATGTAACTTACCATTAGGCACATTCACATCTCCAAATGCTTCTACTTTACAACTATAATCATTAGCAAGTTGAGCTAGAACATTAGTCTTGTCGGGTTACATTGATTCAAATATCTCTTTATGAGAAGTAACATGTTGAGAGGCACCTGAATCAATAATCCATTCAATAGGTTTTGAAGCATTATAACCACAAGTAAAAGCATGCCTAGATTGATTGGAATTATTATTAATCTTATTATTTTGATGATTATTGTGTTGATTTTGCCTCATGGGATGTTTATGTTTATTATCACTTTGTTTCTTATAACAAGTGTTAGGCCAATGACCATCTTTATCACAATAATTACAATGAGGCCTCTTATAAGAGTTATTCTTTCTAGTATTATTACTATTATTTTGATGAGATTTAGGATTATAACATTGTTTATTATGAGGTTTAAAATTTTGTTTATGATTTTTAGACATAAAAGCATGCTCAATATTTTTAAGATTACCAAATTGAATCAATTTAGCCTCTTCTTGCCTTAATAGATTTCAAAAAATATCATAAGTTAGTTGACTAGCTAATGTAGGAATAGCTAATTGAGCATGAATATTTGTAATTGCTGAAATTGTCTAGGTAGACATTTTTTTAAAGAATAATATGAATTAATCTAAAAGATTCAAGATTAACTCCTAAATCAGTTAATTGACTATTAAGAGAATCAAATTTTAAAATAAATTCATCCATACTTTTGAAATCAATATACCTTAAATCTTCAAGTTGATTTTGAAGTTAAATCTTCTTGGACTCATTAGAACAATCATAAATATTTTTGAGGATAGCCCAAGAGTCATAGGCTTTCGTACATGCCCCTATATGAACATAAAGTTCAGGTGTCATTGAAATGCCTATAAGACTAAGGACCTCATCATTCCAAATCTTCCATTTGTCTTGAGCATCCTGGGGTGCAGATGAATCTAGTTCTGATTTAGGATTTGTAGCAACTTCTAAAAGATGTTTAAATCAAAAAATAAAACTGATATGTGTTTTCCAAGAATGATAATTAGAGGAATTTAATTTAATTTCTAGAATTAAATTAGACATTATTGCAAATGAAAAAAATATAATTAAAATATTAAATGTGAAACCCCTTCATTAATAAAATTTTAATGGAAAATTAACTAACTTAAATATCAAACTTAACTATTAAATATTAAATTATACTATAATATTAACAAAATAATAATTATATTAAACAATTAATAATTTAATTAAAAATACATTGACAACTGTACTTAACTAAAACTTTCATGAATGAAATATGGCAAGAAAAAAATGTCAAAGTAGATTTTTCTAAATATAAGACTTGTATTTTGCATTAATATGGGTTGATTTTGTAGGTAAATGAAGAGTGGATGGAGTGCAAAGGCAAAGGAGGCACAAGTTCCAGAGGCTGAAAGCAAGAAAGCAAATTAGGGCCTCTTTTGTTTTCTAAAAAAATTAGGGCCTCTATTTTTATATAAAACTAAATTCCACAGAGGTCGAATGTAGGAAGGATTAGATTTTTCATAGTGTTTGTTTTTCAACTGTAATGGGGTTAGATTTTTATTTTATTAAAAAATTTAAAAAAAATTGAAAGGGGGGTGGGGGCCTAAGGCCACACCCACACCACCCACGAGAGGGCAGTGAACCCAAGTAGGTCCATAGCCTTGAGAAGGCTGCAACCTTTGAGTGGTGGTCACCTCCCTTGAATGGGGGCTCGAAGGCTATGAAGCCCCCAAAAAAATTGTCTTTTTTTAATTTTTAAAAAACTAAAAATTTATATTTAAATTATTAATTTTTTTTGCAAAAAACTCTCAGAAATAAACTAACATTTATTTGATTATCCAAGATATTGTTTTGTAGAAAAAAAATGTATAGGGTACAAGTAAGCAAAAAATGGAATAAAGGAGATTACTGTATATTAACTTATTCCTCTGTATGAAGCATAGGGAGCACACCTGCAAGATTAATTTTGTGCAAATTTATCTTGAATAGACAAGATTTATTTTATTTTAATATGCAAGGAAAAAGAAGGAAATTTATACTAAAAAAACTTGCTCCTTGCAAAAAATAAATTAGCTCTTTTCTCAAATTTGCAATATGAAGTCTCCAATGGTGAATGTTGCTCAAGAAATGGTAAACCTTCAACAATATAACTCAAAGAAAGATTATGTAACCTACTTTGATACCATGATAGGAAAAATTAAATGAAATAAAGGAAAGTACTAATCAAGCATGTAGAGCATTTTTTGAAGGAAAAATATTACCATCCAAAGAAACAAAATAGAAGTATGTACCAAAAGATTTGAGAGGAGACAAGAATTTGTAAGGGGGAAAAAGCAAAGAAAAAACCCCCAATATTATGAAGATGGCATAAAGCCTAAGAATAATACAATAGAGAGAGATCTGTCAAATAGAATATATGGAAGAAATAGATAAGCACCTTATTAAATAGAGGTGGAGAAGGAGTTGCATAAGTAACTCACATGTTCTATACATGCCACCTTTCATTCTATGTGTGTGCAAGGTGTCATAATCCTCATAAGGAGGAGGCTAGAACTAAGCCTTAAATATTCCTCCAAGGAGGAGTTACATCCCTAAGTAAATACAAAAATACAAATAATAAATTATCTTCACCTAAGTAAAGATTAATTTATAACAATAAAAGTGATTTTTTTAAATGACTCGTTCTAGATATGTACTCTCAACACCATCCGTATCCAATTGTGCATGTCGATAACACACATGCACCATAATAGTGACCTACTCTGAATAATCGTACTGTGTTTGAATCTCCTTTCGACATGGGTAAAAGAGTTATTTTTTGTAAAGTCCACTACTAATAAAACTGTTCCAAGTGGGAAGGTATCTCTCAACAACTAAAATTGCTTTTCTTGCCACTTAGCAAAAAATGCATGATGTATGTATGGTTGTATCAATTTACAAAATAATTTCATAAATGTTCTGATAGGTAGTTCATCTTCTACGTAATCTAACCTTGTGGATTCTTTCCCAAATTTTGTTTCAGACTTTATGTACTTGTAATTCTTGTGATTTACCATCTTCGTCATGTTAGTATCTTCATTTATCAAAGGCATTTTAGCCAAATCTCCACATGTTTCACAAAGCCCTTTTATGTATTTCATTGGACCATCTACATCGTCATCAGATTTATCACATAAGATGGATGCTATGAACTCACTTACCCATTTTGGAGGTGTGTTTTGAACACCATCACTTTCTTCTCTAATATTTTGAAACACCTGACAGTAAAGATCAAATTCAATATGATATCAGCAACAAGTTTCAAAAACTTTGTTTACCTTCACATAATGTGGCCTTAATATTTCAAACATTGTTTGCCAAATCTTTAAATGGGGATTTGCATAAAAAAACATCACATAAATCTCATGTTGTGTTATGTCTAACCAATGTTTTGTATGCAATTCATAATTATTTGCCCCGATCTGGTGTTTGAGAATATCTCTACTATTTGATGAAGGGTGGGTATGATCGTGCCAAAAATATGAGACCAACTTCCTAATACCATCTTCAATCTTGTCAGAATGAGGAGCCCTACACATAATTTCCCAATTGTCTTATGCGGTACTATCATCCAAACCCTTTCTCCTTTTCACATATCTTTGTAGTGTCTTTCTACTTAAGCCAGTTTTACTTAAAAGTGAAGAGATCTGACATTTTCTTGACATTTGTGCACTTATAATAGATGTCAACATCACTCTTCTTGAATTGCTCTTATCAATTGATCAAGAATTTTTGCCAATGAAAGTCAAACCTTTTGTCACATTATTAACAATGTCTTTTTATATGTGTCCTCTCATCTTTTTTGTGAAATCTAACCCAACAATTGTAATGCCTCTTTTATCTCATCATGAAGAAGCATACTTGATAATAGTTAGGCTTGACCAAGTGTGTCACAATGATTGAAATAGTAGAAGGAAGCAATCTCAACCCCTCTCCAACATTAGAGTTTGTTTGGGCCTCCTCCCTGACATTAACAGTGTGTGGTCGGGTCTCCTCCCTAACATCAAATATGTTTGGATGGGCCTACTCTTCTACAATATCTAAATTAGATTTGACTTCTACTCCAGTTTATGTATGTTGAGCCCCTACACATATCATATAAAAGAAAGAAGATTTTAGAATTTTTTTAAGGGACATGGACATATTTAAACTCATTTTCAATAAACTAGACATGTAATTTTTAAAGTAACAAATTTTAGTATTATATATTATAATATTAAATATAAGCTTAAATGTACATTGCATTGTTTTTCCATTTAGAGCTCAAATTACTATAAAATTGAACACGTGTACATAAAATTCTAACATTATTGCCTTCATGTTCTATCTATATATACAAACAAGTGCAACATTACAATGGTAGCTCATAAATTAGGTACACAAAGATAGTTTGAGGTGAATCAAGAATATATCATTTTAAATTATTTACTATAACATACACTTGATTGAATCCAAGAACTGGTGCCCATGGTGTGGGAAAGAAATTTCACTTGAAACTCCATGAATATATGAAATATTGTACTTGTCCATGTGCATATATGAAAGTTGAATGTAGGATACATATGCATTCTAATAGATAATTCTACTAAATTAAAATTAAATCTAATTTCTAGTATACCCATGATTTTGTTAGGAAAAGTGTCTCAACCTTGCAACTATATGAAAGGTTACTATTCTTCCTAGTTTTGGTCTTTTTGAATACCCTTTATCTTGGATAATGGTCTAGAACTTTCAAAGTTTCCAAAAGGGCTAAAAATGTCAGGACTTACTATTTTTAGTAACTCTAGATTTGACCTCGGATTGACCTAAATTTTTTTCCAAAAGGTGAGGAATTGCTAAGTAATCATCTTAGATGAGTTTTAACTCAAGATCATATCTGGATTGCGAGATATTAAAATTTCTATTTTTTTGAAATTGCCAAAAAAAGTTTTGAACTCAGTTTTGAGGTACTTAGAGGTCTTTAAACACCTTGAAAGTTCTCTTAATCAATGAAATGAGTTATATCTTGATATATATCTTCTCAAGCTTTCTGATACATTAAATAGTTTGTCAATCTGATGCCCGGATCAAAAGTTATGACCTCCGAAATTTGGACTTCTTATTTTTAGGAAATGTGAAAACGTGTTGGACATTCAAAAGAGTTGTAAAGGGGAGAGTTACATGTGTTGGTGTGTGATTTGGCACATCACAAGGCATATTTGATTGGATATAATTTGGGCGCCACTCTTGGGTGGTTTTGGCTCATGATTTTTTAATTATCGTTGATGGTTTACTGTATTGTATCTCCTATATATCAAGAGCTTGAGATGAAGGTTGGGTGTAAGAGTATTATAGATGTTGAGTTACCTCATAGATATCTAGTTTGTTATACTCTTGTAAAAGCTTTCTCTGCATGTATATTGTAATCTTCTTGATTCCTGAATAATATAATGGGTGGCTTTGGAGTGTGGGTTTTTTTACCTGAAAGGGTTTTCCCCATGTATATCTTGTGTTGTAAGTTTCGCATTTAGAAATTTTTATTATTTTTGTATTAATGTGCATCTTAATTTGTAAGCAATGCCTGATCACCTTTGCAATGCTTGATCACCTTTGGTTCTAGTTGTTGAATAGAGGGTTTTTTGAGCTGATCTTTGTTTGAGTGGGAGCTTGTGCAGATGATTTTGAAATCTTTGTTGTAGGAAAGAGATGGTGAGCACATCTGGAAGGTTTGAGATAGAGAAGTTTAATGGTAGTAATTTTGAGTTGTTAAAACTCAAAATAGAGGACATGCTTGTAGATTGAGATTTATGGGATGCCATATCTGGTACAAAACCAATGACAATGTCTCAAGAAGACTGGGATCTCAAAGATCAAAAAGTTAAGGGTTTGATAAGACTCTGTTTGGTTGATCCAATGCTCTTGAATATCCATGAAGAGAAGACTACAAAGGATCTTTGAAAGAAGCTTGGAGATGTTTATCAGGCTAAATCCCCACTGAACAAGTTATTCCTGTGAAAGAAATTGTATTCTTTGAGGATGGAAGATGGAGGATCTATCGCTGATCAGCTGAATACATTCAATATGCTTGTTGCCCAGTGTTGTGTGGTTACACAACACGCCCCATTTTGACTTGGCAAAACAGGGACCCAGCTTTTGTTTTGGCTTGTGTTGTCTGTTTCTGGCGGTTTGGTAAAAGTAGGTCAGGTGCATCATCATCATGAAGGTCAGGATGAGGTAGGTTATCATCATGAGGTTAGTTTTTCAAAGTTCATATTTTGTTTCTATGACTTCATGGTTAGAAAGAGCTTGAAATTTCATGCAGGTTTGCCTTTTGCATCACTTGAAAATTCGTCCATATGAGGGAGTTGTGAGCGGTCAAAGTTTTGGTCAAACCTGATAATTGCTGTGTGAACATCATCATCATGATATTTGGAAAGCCCCCCGATAATATCCTGAGGTCGAAACATCCGGACGTCAAGTTTAAGTCGTAGTAGGTTCTCCCCGTCGGGCGGTCTTTTATATCGCCAAGGGTCATCATCATGATCTTACTTTATCACCTGATGAAAATCATGCAGTCCCGAAACATCAGGACGTCAATCTTAAATGCTAGTGTGTTTTGCCCGTCAAGCGAGCATCATGATATTCTAACATCATCAGCATCATGATATTCTCACATCGCGAGCATCATGATATTCCAACATCACGAGCATATTATAATATCATGCTGATATTATAATATCACCTTACTTAGAGAAATCTGTCATCTGCATAATTTGCGCGCGCACGACCAGGTCTTGGTGATCAACATCATCATGATATTTCGAGACCCGACATTTCATAATATCCTCCTGACCTCCTTTTGCGTGATCATGATGATCACCTTATCTTTCGAAGCAGAGGGTGATTTTCATTTCTTAAGTCATGTTGAACAAGATCATCATGATCTTGTTCGTCTCTCCCAACAGTTCGTAATATCATCCTGCCGACGAGTATAACCTTTTGCAAATATGATGATGACGATGATGTCATCATCACCTTCTCCTTCGGCAGGATATTTTCCAGGGTATGATCCTGTTCGCCAACATGATGATGACGATGACGTCATCCTCGAGGATTAACACAAGCCCCGGATATCCTGATGACGTCATCAGGACTTTCAGCAGGATCATATTTTTGATCACCCAGTGCGTATGATGATGATGATGTTCATCATCTTGATCTTTCGAGGATTGCCTTGGCCAAAAAAGGGGCATACTGCTTTCATGACCTGATCATCTTCCTTAGAGGGAACCCGATATTCCATTTACCTCCTGATTTTAACGAAACATGACGATGACGTCATCCCTTTGCATTTTAGTGAAGCCTGATGATGACGATGACGTCATCATGATTTTCCTCGGCGGCAGGATCATTTTCCAGGTCCTCCTGTTTGTCTTCATCATGATGATGATGACGATGTCTTTCTTTCCCGAGTGTGCAAAAAAACAGAACATCCTGATGTGCTTTTCATCAGAACATTAGGAAGGGAAGATCATCATATTCTATGATATCCTGCGGCCGCTTTGAAGATATACAGTTGGTCATCATCATGATATTTTTGGCGTCGGTATAACTGTTGCCGTCGGCCTAAGGTAAAATTGTCACCCTGATCATATGTAGTCACGCCGATGCAAATATGATGATGATACAAGGCCGGATTCTAAGGATGGTTGAAAGGCGATTATTTCTTTGTATAATCTGGGTCATCATCATCATATTTCGAACCCGATATACAAGAAAATGGGCAAAAACATGAAGCGATAGAAATTTGAAAGCCCGACTGCCTGATTTTGGTCAACAGGGTTGACCTGGTTGTTTTCATGCTGTTTATGCATTTAGTGCATATTTTCACAGGTAAGACCTGTTTGCCTGTAGCTGCACATGGGGAGGTATGTTTAATAAAGTGTTTACTTCCTGCTGTTTATCATGATGATGATGAACCTTATGTTTGTCTGTTTACTTGCAGGAAATCATGATGATGCTGCTGAAGCTGAGCGATTGAGATCATGATGATGCTGCTGAGGCTGAGCATTACAAAGTTGCGCATGAAGTCAACATGGGCCAGAAATGAGGAGGATATTGTCAGATATGCTGTTCGCCAGCTGGAGACCGAATCAAGTTGAAGATGCTGGAATATTCTGTGCCAGCTGTGCATTTGCTAACTGACGAAGCATGTGCTTTTCATCTGGGCCGTTGTTTGTTATGAGAGGATCCTGATCCTTGGATCATTGTAACCGTTTTCTGGCAGTTGCTCTATATAACATCCAGAGCTTGTCATTTTCAAGAGGGGGAAGAGGAGAAATACATTAGAATACACAGACGCATTTGGCGCAAAGAGTCAATTACGGTAGAATAAGTTAGGAGATCGGATTGCTGAGACTAATGAGGATAGAATTGTTGAAATGTCAAGGTTCTTTCTTCAGATCACTGTAAATGTACCTGTTCTTGAGCATACTGAATGAATATGAAGTTCCAGATTACAATCTTATTCTAAATTTTACGTAATCTTCTGTTGATTTCTAGATATGTACTGGTGAATGCTGTGTTCAACTGGAAGCGCTTTCATTTCATTACATATAGTTGTCAACTTTCCTTTGAAGCTTTGCACTAGATCATGCGGATTTGTGGAATGTCCTGGTGAAGTATGATTTCTAGTTTTCCTTCTTTTCATTGCAAGTATGGGAGCTTGTATGTGAATCAGTGATCTAAGTCCAGTAATTTTAGGAATCTCGCTCTCTAACCCTTTTCCTTTTTTCAATTTCATTAATTCATCACCATAACTGCAAATCATGATAAATAACAAGCAGAAACAGTGAAATATGCTGAAATCCCGTAGGTAACTGAAGATCCTTAGCATATTTGAGTTAAATGCATGTAGTATTGAAAATATCATGCAAAGAATCATAAATAATGGTAGAAATCATGCAAATATCAGCCTGTATGCACATTATTTGACTAAACTTACAGTGCAGAGGTAGAAATTATTGAAGACTGATGCAGAGCGAACATCCAGAGCAGGATATTTGAAGAAGATGATGATGAACAGTGCAGAAACACGTAAGGCCCCTGAATGGAAAACAGCAACGCACATCAACCACTGAGTAACGTCAGTAGATTAAGACCTAATCAACGGAGACTTGGGATCATGAATTCTTTGAATTCATCGTATCTTTCAAGATGAGTAAAGGTTGTTGTGTAACTTTTATTCTATGTTTGTGAATGAATAACATCATGACCAACATAAATTGGCGCTAGAAGGAGGGCAAAGGATTGAAGATCACATTCATCATCAGTATTTCCAGGTTTGATAACGCTCAGAGTAAGGTAACTTCAGATCGTTTGTGAATTTCATCAAATTGCGTAAATATTTGCTGCGACAAGTTTGTATTTGCACATTCTGTGTAAAGATTTCCAAATTTCACATAAATATTGCAAGCTTTACAGTAGATTTCCTTAAATTCACTAAATATTGGCCAAAGATGCATAAATTTGTTCAAGCTTTGAGGATTTGAGCCTTAGACACGCGAGATCTGGTGCTGCCGGTCGAAATATCCCAATATCCTGTCATATTTGCAGTATCTTCGCAAATATTGCGCAAATATTCAGTCTGATTTGCAAGTTGACCGCAAATATCACCTCGTCCGGTGGAATCCAGCCAATATTTGCAAAGTTTCAGCTAATTGGCCTCCAAATCGAGAAATCCTGGCTCACAGGATAAATACCAGGTCTAGACATAGTGAACTTTTCGAAGAATTGCCTGTCAGAGGTTTTAGACCTAAGACTGTAGACGTTCACCATACTCCAGAGTCTAGTGCGTCCAGAACTTCACCAGGACCTCCTCCTGTAACTCCTGTTGGTTTGCAAATACCTTCAGGTATACCAGTGACACCTCCTGTTCAACCGCAGGGTATACCTTTAGTCCAACCTCAGCCAACTGCACCACCAGTTCAGCTCCCTCGGGTTGCAATGTCGTTCTTTGCAGCAGAATCACCATTGACCTTTACTGCGTATCATGAGTTACCAAAGTATCCGGACAAGCTTTGTCCAAAATACCATCCTTATCAGGATGCGGATGATCATATCAGGACGTTTAAAGAAGCTTGCTGCAGAGCCAGAATAGAGCATCAGGATGTGGTGTGCAGATTATTCCCTTTTTCCTTAGGAGAAGAGGCTTATAATTGGTTCATCAGTCTTGGTCAATCTTCTGTAGGTTCGTGGGCTGTCTTAGAGAAGGCCTTTCTTGACAGATTCAAGGTCCCTATTGATCCATCCATGAATTACCACCTGTTTGCCACAATCAAGAGATTGGAGCATGAACCTATTGCAAATTTCAATGCTAGGTTCCAGAAAATGTTGTCCAAGCTAGTTACCCCATATGTGGTGGCTGATGATGCTGCTAGAAGTATTTATTATTCAGCCTTGGATCCATTAACCGCCATGTTCATCAGGAGAACACATCCTGCGATCACCACATTGACAGGAGCTTTTCAAGAAGCTATCAAGGTAAATCAACAGCTGATACCTGCTCCTACTCCAAATATAGCATTCCCTGCTTTGCCTGGCATGCAGTCACAATATCCAGCACAGT
The DNA here is from genome assembly GCA_027924645.1 of Cunninghamia lanceolata. Lineage (NCBI taxonomy): Eukaryota > Viridiplantae > Streptophyta > Pinopsida > Cupressales > Cupressaceae > Cunninghamia > Cunninghamia lanceolata. The sequence continues at coordinate 9,165,792 of BSBN01000241.1, read as the reverse complement.
ATCCTGCAGCTTATCCTTCACAATATCCTGCACAATATCCAAATGGAGCAGTGATGCCCCCAGCAATCATGCCTGCACCTTTGCAAGTACCTCCATTGAGTATCATGCCTCCTCCTAATGGAAATGGCCAATTGCCACAATATCCTGCACATACTCAGACACCTCAGGGTACAGATCTATCCCACAATAACCATGGATCTTCTTTTTTCCAGCCTCAGACTGAAAATGTAGTGGCCAAAGCTCAAGAGGAGAAAGAGGAAATCAAAGAAATTGCTGCTCAGTTGAGAAAGCTCACCACAGAAGTAACACACTTGAGAAATCAAGGGTTTTATTCACAGTCAGGTCAGAATAGGAGTTATTCTAATGACAGACCAAATTACCCTGACAGAGGATACAACAATAACTTCAACAGTAATGCTGCAAATAACAATAATCCTCCTAGGCAGCCTAGAGTGTGGAACTCCAGGCCAAATAATGGTTCATTACCATCACCCCTAGACAATCAGCCTCCTGGTGAAGCCAAACAGACTACTAGAGTCAATCTTGCTGAGGCAGCCCTTACCAATTGGTGCAGGATCCACAACACCAATGCACATGCAGAATTAGATTGTCCACAATTTAGAATTGCTGCCAGCATCTTTCAGACTGAAGTGTCTAATACTTCTGGAAATCCACCTCAGGCAGAAGGAAATGAAATAGTTCCTTGTGGATATGACTCAGCTTTTGTGCTGGAAACATACACTAATCAGCCTCATCAGGATTATAATCAGACCTGTGAAGAATCTGCTTTAACCTTTGAAGCAAAATATGTCTTCCCTTTTGAGGATGAAAATGAACCTACAAGAGAGCATGAGGAAGTACATGCATACCAGCAGCAATACCCTGGTAAGCATAATTATAACCTGAGGAGTAATGCCAACAGACCTGCCGGTCCATTGACATCATCTCTACCTCCAAATAACTTCAACACACCTCCTGATCCTAAGGCTAGCAATAACCCTGGGTTCCCTAAGGTGAATGCTCAGTACTTGTCTCCTCAAAACACAGGAACAAAAGTTGCAAATGCACCTCATGAGTCTGACAGGTTAGTCAGCTATTTGGCTGATGAAATGAAGAAAATCAAGATCAGCCTGTCCCTATCTGAGTTACTGAAAACTCCTGCCATCAAAAGGGCATTCATGAAGTCGCTGGATGATCCTGCTTCTAAAGAGGATAATCACCTTTCGAGTCAATCCAATAGCAGAGATCATACTGCTAAAGATAACACTGTCAAGCCCAAAGTGTCAGCCACAGTCCAAGCTGCTGAAACCTCTCACATGACCTTGTACAGAGACAAAACTGAATCACCTCCGTTTCTCCTCACCATAAGAATGTTCAGTAAGAATTTGCACAACTGCTTAGTTGATTCAGGAGCCTCAACTAACGTTATGCCTTTGTCAATATGCAACGCATTAGGATTGCATCCTGCTAAATCCTTAAAGAAAGTCACTCAACTGGACAAAACAGAAGTAAGTGTCGTAGGAGAACTCACTCATATTCACATGCAGCTAGCGTCTGATCCCAGGATCCAGTATTACATTGACATTCAGGTAGTTGACATACCTGATACATATGGGATGTTGCTTAGCCGGGACTGGTCTAAAACGCTTAACGGATACATGTCAACAGACTTCAGTCACATGTGGTTGCCATGGAAAGGTATACCTAATCAGATCAGGATTGATGCTGAGCCTAGGATGAAACATATGATCACCGAATATAACAGAACAAATGAGATCATGTATGTAAACGTAGAACCTGGAGTTTATCACATCAGGCCGCAAACTGTCCAAATAGAAGAGGTCCTGATGCTTGATGTTCATCATCATCATGATGACGATTATCATGAGGATATGCCAGTTGTAGAACTTAATAATGATCCTGATAATGAGAATGAAATCGATCACTTCAGGGATTTTCAGATGCATTTATCTACTCAGATAAAACGTTGTCAATTATTAAATATACCTGCTAATGATATCTTGATTGACGGATGGTGCAGATTGCATGGAGAAGCACACTCGGAAAAGACTTGCGAACCATGCTTGGACATGATCATGCTGGAGCAGACGTATAGTGAGGCATCATCATCATATTCCGAGGTGAGTGCTACATCTGATGATGATGATGATACTAATTTTTATTTGTCTTCTGCAGGAACAGAAGAGTCGATGGATCCTGATGAAGATCATATCCGAAAAACAGAAGAGAATCTGGTGTCCAATCAGACAAATGATGCGAGAAAGGAAGAGATCACTCCTGGTAGTGATTGCTTCATGGAACCGGATTACGAGTTGTCTGATGAGGACAAAGGCAGTGACCTGACGAAGTTCGAAGAATTTCTGGTTAAAGAAATAAAAAAAATGACACAACAGTGTAGATCTCCCCAGGAGGTTTTAATCAAAAGTTGGTGTAGGCTGCATGAGGCGCCTCACTCAGAAACCACTTGCTCACTGTGCTTGCACATTTTGAAGAAGCATGCAGCTGTATGTGCTGAGCATCATCCTCCTGCTAGGATGGAAGAGAAAACAGAAAAGCCATCAGGCTCATCAGATAAAGGAAAGAAGAAGCTTGAAGATGACACACCTAAGTTAAGGTGGATATCAGGCGGAGCAGCAGCCAAAGCTGCAAAGAAAAAGGAAGGTTCAAATAAATGTCCTGCTGAAGATAAGCCTTGGATCCTGAGGTTTGATGGATCCAAATCTAAGCAAGGTTCTGGAGTAGGGATTGATCTTACTGATCCATCAGGGAAATCCCATTTAGCAGCTTGCAGATTGCAGTTCCCCTGCACTAATAATGTCACAGAGTATGAAGCTCTGATTCATGGACTGTTGTTTGCACATAAGAAGAAGGTAAAGATCCTGCATGTCTTTGGAGATTCAGAACTAGTTGTGAGGCAAGTAAGAGGAATCTACTCTTGTAACTACAGAAAGCTGTCAAATTACAGACATCGTGTGTGGGACCTGATTGAAGATTTTGACGCCTTCAACATCGTTCACGTGCCAAGAGAACAGAACCAAAGGGCAGATGCACTTGCTCAGGCCGCCAGTACGCTGGAACCACTGTCTATTTCTGGTCTGAAGAGATTTGCAGTAGAATTGGTGTCAGTACCTTCGGTACCTGACAATGTGACCAATCTCCAAGTGTTTGATGATGATCAACACATCCTGGACTTCATATCAAACAGAGATGTATTTGAAGCTCAGATCATAGATGAAAATGGTATGGAGGATCATGCCTGGGAAGAAGATGAGATTTTAGAGTTGCCTGGCAACACAATTCCCAAAGGTATGATTGAATTAGAAAGAGCCTTTGATCTGGATAATATGCTCAAGCATAAGGATCTGCCTAAGGTAGATGGAGGTCAATATTCACAGGTGAATATTGGACAAGCTGATTGCAAGAGGAATGTCTTGTTGGGTAAGGTTTGTACACCTGAAGAGTTAGATGGAATAACTCAAGCCCTTAAGGATTATATACATGTAATTGCGTGGACTTATGACGAGCTGAAGACGTACGACACTTCTGTCATAACACATACTATACCCCTCAAGTCGGATGCAAAACCTTTCAGACAGAAGCAGAGGCCAGTCAATGCTTTGCTTGAGCCCATCATCCTTGAAGAGGTCAAGAAGTTGTTGAATGCCCGGATAATATTTCCAGTAAGGCACTCCACTTGGGTGGCAAATCTGGTACCAGTCAGGAAGAAGAATGGAGACATCAGATTGTGTGTGGATTTCAGGAACCTGAACAGAGCATCAGAAAAGGATAATTATCCTTTGCCCTCTTTGGATGAGGTTCTGCAGATGGTAAATGGAGCCAAGATGATGTCCTTCTTGGATGGGTTTTCAGGATACAACCAAGTGATGGTTGACAAAATTGACAGATTAAAGACTGCCTTCACCACAAAATGGGGGATATTTGCATATAGACGTATGCCGTTTGGATTGATAAATGCTGGAGCTACATTCCAGCGAGCAATGGACATAGCCTTCAGAGGCTTAATAGGAAAATGTATAGTCATCTACATGGATGACCTGACAGTGTTCTCCAAAGAAAGGGGAAATCATGTTGCTGACCTCAGAAGTGTGCTAAAGAAGTGTGAAGAATATGGAATATCTTTGAATCCCAAGAAGTGCATATTCGGGGTAACAACAGGAAAGTTACTAGGCCACCTAATCACAGAAGATGGGATTATCATTGATCCTGACAGGGTGGAATCTATTATGAAATTACCACTTCCAGGAAGCAAAAAGGAGCTTAAATCTTATTTTGGTAAGATAAATTTTGTGAGGAAGTTCATCACTGGCTTTGCTGAGATTGTCAGACCACTGAATGCCATGTTGAAAAAAGATGCACAAATTGACTGGACACCAGAAGCCAGAGCTGCTTTTGAAGATATAAAGAAGGCCATTTCAGATGCTCCTGTCCTCATTAGTCCAGATTATACAAAAGATTTCTACATCTACTCATTTGCTTCAGAACATACTTCTGCAGCAGTGTTAACTCAAAGAAATGAAGATAAAGAAGAGAAACCAATTGCCTTCATGAGCTGTCCTTTCAGGGATGCTGAGTTGAGATATGTAGATGTTGAAAGACAGGCACTTGCATTAATCAGAGCAGTAAAAAAGTTCAGACATTATATACTGAGAAGCAAAGTGGTTGCTGTGGTACCAGATGCAGCAGTAAAGATGCTGCTGATGCAGAGTGAACCTGGTGAAAAAAGGGCCAAATGGATTACGGTACTACAAGAATATGACATGGAGATCACACCCATGAAGCTAGTAAGAGGACAGGCTCTGAGCCAGATGATATCTGAAACTGATCCAAACATCATCAGTCAGCAGTATGTGATGGATGAGAAGGACAATTATGAATGGTATTCAGACATCAGGCACATCCTGATCACTGGAAGATGTCCTTTGAGGATGCAGGCTTCACAGAGAAGAGCCTTGAAGATGAGATCCCAGAAATATATGATGAAGGGAGGAGCCCTGTTTAAAAAGAATTATGAAGAGATATACCTGAGATGCTTAGAGAAACCAGAAGCTAATAAAGTTTTGACAGAGCTACATGACAAGTTTGGAACTGCCCACGGGTCAGCGTTGGCCACCACACATGCAATCCTCAGAGCAGGATATTACTGGCCTACAATTTTTAAAGACACAGCTGATCATGTTAAATGTTGTCATGTTTGCCAGGTTGCTGCCAACAGAGAAAAATATGCTGCACAACCATTGCAGCCAGTGATGGAAGAGCGCCCATTTGCACAATGGGGCATGGATTTCATAGGACCAATCAATCCTCCATCTTCTTCAGGCCAGAGGTATGTCCTAACAATCACTGATTATTGTACCAGATGGACTGAGGCTATCAGCAGCAAAACTTGTACTGCTGATGATGTCATTAAATTTCTGGAAAGCAACATTGTCACCAGGTATGGAACTCCTTATGCATTGGTAAGTGATAATGGTTCTGCCTTCATTTCCACTAAATTGTCAAGTTGGGCTTTTGATCATGGGATTATACTTAAGTTCTCATCCAATTACTATCCCCAGGGAAATGGATTAGCAGAATCCACCAATAAAAATTTACTGAGTATCATAAGAAAATTGATAGAGAAAAATCCCAGGGAATGGAATTCACTTCTGAAGTATGCCTTATGGGTAGACAGAACTAGAATGAAAATTGCATTAGGAAACTCACCTTTCCATCTAGTATATGGGGTAGATCCTATCCTCCCTGTAAACTTGAAAATTCCTACTCTGCAGTTTGCCCAAGACTACCTAGGCATAGATAATAAACAAGAAGTCAGGTTGCTTCAGTTGATGCATCTGGAAGAAAAACGAAGCCAAGCAATTGACCAATTTGCAAAACATCAGGCTGTTGTCAAACGTTGGTTTGACAAGAGAGCCAAAATTAAAGCTTTCAGGATATCGGATTTAGTCCTGATGTGGGATAAAGCCCATGAAAGGAAAGGTGATCATGGTAAGTTTGACAGACTATGGATAGGTCCCTTTCAGATTTCTGAAATTTTAGGAGACAGCACTTATAGGCTTAAGAACCTGACAGGTGAGGATGTCCCATTGCCAGTCAATGGACAATTCCTCAAACATTATTTCCAGGCCTGAGTGACCTCATGGCAGTCCTGTGTATCATATTGTATATTTGTATAGTTGTTTGTACAGTGTTTGCTTGTTGTTGTTGTTGTTTTGTTGGTTGGGACCTTGTTCTGGTAAGTCAGGATGATGCACTTCATCACCTAAGAAAATAACTAAATTGTTAGGATTCAAGTGATGAGATCAGATTTAGATATAGATTGTAATTCATTCTGATAAATACTCATGATCAGGTTTATGATGTCTTTTCATCAGGGTACTTTTTCTTGTCCAAAGTGAATCAAACACAATGAAACACCTAACAGCCTTGGGTTTGTTGAAGATATGAGTATAGGTGTTAAGTGAAAAATCTAAAGGGACTCCCTTGCTACCAATACAATCTCCAACCTAAAGCTGCAAGTGACTACACATTGTACAAATGAGCAGACATGATGATATCAAATTTAAATTTTTAAAAGAAAATCAGAAACTCAATAAAATTAGGCCATCTAAGTAACTCTACCGGGGCTATGGACGCCTGCTGGCAGTGGGGCTCTACTTAGGGAGATTGTATAGATAACCTTGCCGGGGTTATAGACACCTGCTGGCAGCAAGGCTCTATCCAGGTTGGCTATGAGGGATGATCTCCAACTATGTAGTTTAACACCAGTTACTTATGTTTTCAACTTGCTTTCAAGATGAGGATAATTAATCATCTGCACACACCTGATCCTTTGTTAGCTTTATCACCATAATGAAATTTTATCATTCAAAGATCATGAGGATTTACTTAGACAGAATTAGAATACTATAGATGAATATGATCATATAACTTGAATCATTTGAATTTTGTTGTTTTCTTTGGTGGCAAGTTGTTGTGTGGTTACACAACACGCCCCATTTTGACTTGGCAAAACAGGGACCCAGCTTTTGTTTTGGCTTGTGTTGTCTGTTTCTGGCGGTTTGGTAAAAGTAGGTCAGGTGCATCATCATCATGAAGGTCAGGATGAGGTAGGTTATCATCATGAGGTTAGTTTTTCAAAGTTCATATTTTGTTTCTATGACTTCATGGTTAGAAAGAGCTTGAAATTTCATGCAGGTTTGCCTTTTGCATCACTTGAAAATTCGTCCATATGAGGGAGTTGTGAGCGGTCAAAGTTTTGGTCAAACCTGATAATTGCTGTGTGAACATCATCATCATGATATTTGGAAAGCCCCCCGATAATATCCTGAGGTCGAAACATCCGGACGTCAAGTTTAAGTCGTAGTAGGTTCTCCCCGTCGGGCGGTCTTTTATATCGCCAAGGGTCATCATCATGATCTTACTTTATCACCTGATGAAAATCATGCAGTCCCGAAACATCCGGACGTCAATCTTAAATGCTAGTGTGTTTTGCCCGTCAAGCGAGCATCATGATATTCTAACATCATCAGCATCATGATATTCTCACATCGCGAGCATCATGATATTCCAACATCGCGAGCATATTATAATATCATGCTGATATTATAATATCACCTTACTTAGAGAAATCTGTCATCTGCATAATTTGCGCGCGCACGACCAGGTCTTGGTGATCAACATCATCATGATATTTCGAGACCCGACATTTCATAATATCCTCCTGACCTCCTTTTGCGTGATCATGATGATCACCTTATCTTTCGAAGCGGAGGGTGATTTTCATTTCTTAAGTCATGTTGAACAAGATCATCATGATCTTGTTCGTCTCTCCCAACAGTTCGTAATATCATCCTGCCGACGAGTATAACCTTTTGCAAATATGATGATGACGATGACGTCATCATCACCTTCTCCTTCGGCAGGATATTTTCTAGGGTATGATCCTGTTCGCCAACATGATGATGACGATGACGTCATCTTCGAGGATTAACACAAGCCCCGGATATCCTGATGACGTCATCAGGACTTTCAGCAGGATCATATTTTTGATCACCCAGTGCGTATGATGATGATGATGTTCATCATCTTGATCTTTCGAGGATTGCCTTGGCCAAAAAAGGGGCATACTGCTTTCATGACCTGATCATCTTCCTTAGAGGGAACCCGATATTCCATTTACCTCCTGATTTTAACGAAACATGACGATGACGTCATCCCTTTGCATTTTAGTGAAGCCTGATGATGACGATGACGTCATCATGATTTTCCTCGGCGGCAGGATCATTTTCCAGGTCCTCCTGTTTGTCTTCATCATGATGATGATGACGATGTCTTTCTTTCCCGAGTGTGCAAAAAAACAGAACATCCTGATGTGCTTTTCATCAGAACATTAGGAAGGGAAGATCATCATATTCTATGATATCCTGCGGCCGCTTTGAAGATATACAGTTGGTCATCATCATGATATTTTTGGCGTCGGTATAACTGTTGCCGTCGGCCTAAGGTAAAATTGTCACCCTGATCATATGTAGTCACGCCGATGCAAATATGATGATGATACAAGGCCGGATTCTAAGGATGGTTGAAAGGCGATTATTTCTTTGTATAATCTGGGTCATCATCATCATATTTCGAACCCGATATACAAGAAAATGGGCAAAAACATGAAGCGATAGAAATTTGAAAGCCCGACTGCCTGATTTTGGTCAACAGGGTTGACCTGGTTGTTTTCATGCTGTTTATGCATTTAGTGCATATTTTCACAGGTAAGACCTGTTTGCCTGTAGCTGCACATGGGGAGGTATGTTTAATAAAGTGTTTACTTCCTGCTGTTTATCATGATGATGATGAACCTTATGTTTGTCTGTTTACTTGCAGGAAATCATGATGATGCTGCTGAAGCTGAGCGATTGAGATCATGATGATGCTGCTGAGGCTGAGCATTACAAAGTTGCGCATGAAGTCAACATGGGCCAGAAATGAGGAGGATATTGTCAGATATGCTGTTCGCCAGCTGGAGACCGAATCAAGTTGAAGATGCTGGAATATTCTGTGCCAGCTGTGCATTTGCTAACTGACGAAGCATGTGCTTTTCATCTGGGCCGTTGTTTGTTATGAGAGGATCCTGATCCTTGGATCATTGTAACCGTTTTCTGGCAGTTGCTCTATATAACATCCAGAGCTTGTCATTTTCAAGAGGGGGAAGAGGAGAAATACATTAGAATACACAGACGCATTTGGCGCAAAGAGTCAATTACGGTAGAATAAGTTAGGAGATCGGATTGCTGAGACTAATGAGGATAGAATTGTTGAAATGTCAAGGTTCTTTCTTCAGATCACTGTAAATGTACCTGTTCTTGAGCATACTGAATGAATATGAAGTTCCAGATTACAATCTTATTGTAAATTTTACGTAATCTTCTGTTGATTTCTGGATATGTACTGGTGAATGCTGTGTTCAACTGGAAGCGCTTTCATTTCATTACATATAGTTGTCAACTTTCCTTTGAAGCTTTGCACTAGATCATGCGGATTTGTGGAATGTCCTGGTGAAGTATGATTTCTAGTTTTCCTTCTTTTCATTGCAAGTATGGGAGCTTGTATGTGAATCAGTGATCTAAGTCCAGTAATTTTAGGAATCTCGCTCTCTAACCCTTTTCCTTTTTTCAATTTCATTAATTCATCACCATAACTGCAAATCATGATAAATAACAAGCAGAAACAGTGAAATATGCTGAAATCCCGTAGGTAACTGAAGATCCTTAGCATATTTGAGTTAAATGCATGTAGTATTGAAAATATCATGCAAAGAATCATAAATAATGGTAGAAATCATGCAAATATCAGCCTGTATGCACATTATTTGACTAAACTTACAGTGCAGAGGTAGAAATTATTGAAGACTGATGCAGAGCGAACATCCAGAGCAGGATATTTGAAGAAGATGATGATGAACAGTGCAGAAACACGTAAGGCCCCTGAATGGAAAACAGCAACGCACATCAACCACTGAGTAACGTCAGTAGATTAAGACCTAATCAACGGAGACTTGGGATCATGAATTCTTTGAATTCATCGTATCTTTCAAGATGAGTAAAGGTTGTTGTGTAACTTTTATTCTATGTTTGTGAATGAATAACATCATGACCAACACCCAGTTGACCTCTGTTGGTGTGAAGATGGAGAAAGAGGATCAATGTATGACATTACTATGTTCCTTACCAAATTCATGGGATCACCTTGTTATGGCCACTAGGTGTACCACTACCACTTTCAAGATGGGTGAAGTGGTTTCTTTGTTGTTGTTTGAAGAGATGCAGAGAAAGTCTTTCAAATCAGCTAAGGATGTAGTGCCCCTCTAGTTTCACCATGGATGTACATGTGGTTGGACTAAGGAGTGTGAAGATGAATGTAAATAATCAGAATACTTAGGTTAGTATATTTTATTAATGAACCTTGTTGCAATACTAATAATTCACATGCTTTGACATTGCCTTACATTCAGGTGATTATGATGTTGATTTTACTATGATTATCCTATGTTAGAATTGAGTTTTATGCAACTGATTCTATATCATAGGATGTTATGATGTTTTGTGTGGATCAATCGTATTATGAGTATCATGCGACTATCTGATGATGGTTCTTACTTAGTCATTCAGTAACTGGTTGCTATGTGTGTTCTAATTATATGTTTGATGTGTGGGTGAAAGGAACAGTGTCGCATTACTCATGCATTAGTACCCTCCTACACTGCGACTTCCTTTCACTATGTGTATGCCTACATGATTGCATATATATACATGTTCAACTGTGTTGTTTGTTGTAGGCTACATGTACTAGGCATCGACTCCACCTAAATTAATAGGTCTGAGTGTGCCTTAACCAATGGAACTGTTGAATGGAGATAACATATGGTCCCCTAGCTTAGCCATCATCCTTGAAGAGGATGAGTATCTGGTTGTGTACCCTGTCAATGTTGTCAGTTTGGTCATGATAGGCAGTCATTGTTGGGGTGGTCTCGCTTTTCGATATTGCATAGTAGTCAGGTATGGTTTGGCAGTTGGGTTATTTTGTTGGTGTTGTTTTGGTTATTGTTGCCTTAAAATAAAATAATTATTTATGAAGCATTTTTGTTAAATAAATATATAAATGTCCTTATGTAAATTTAGTTTATGAAAAATATATTATTCTAGAAGTTAAGTTAATAAATAATAATAATAATAGTAATAAATATAATTGCAACCAGAGATAAATAAATAAATCAATATAATTTAATGTTGCGTTAATGGCAATAAAATAGATAATATTTGCAAGTTGTCATATATATATATAGAAAATACTAAAGTAGATAAAATCAAAAAGGAATCTTGTCTAGTTGTAAATAAAATAAATAGCAAATTCTAAAATAAATAAAATTAGAGATAAATTATTGTTTGGTTAAAAATAGTAAATTGTAAGAAAGTAATAAAGGAGAATCTTCTGGAAGAAATTATGGGGGTGGTTATGCATGCTCAACTTTATTTTGAAATCTCAAGACATAATTTGGGGAGGAGCGTGCATTTTCAAATGGAGAATATGTTTTATGTTTTTGGGAATCTCTCTCTCAGGAAGATTCCATTTTTCTTTTGCCACCATAAACCATAGTTTCTAGAAAAAAAGACTTGGGTGAAAATGGATGCGAGCTGAGAATTTTGTGAAGATGTGATAGAAGTAATATTCCAGGTATGGACTAAGATATGAATCTGATTTATTGTTGTATTAGATTTAGTAAAATATTCCATGAATTCTCTTCTACATTTTCTAAACCTAGTTTGTCATTTTTGAGATATGAATATTTTGTGACTGTTTACCTCTCACCCATTTTGTCTCTATTTTAGTAGTCTGTTGCATTAGCCATAACCTTATTTTTATGAACTGGGTTTCTCTAATTTTTTTATATATGGTGCATTCCTAGATAGCTAAATCATATATAAAAATCAGCCATACCCAATTTGTCATTTATGAGATATGAATATTTTGTGACTGTCTACCTCTCACCCATTTCGTCTCTGTTTTAGCAGTCTGTTGCGTTAGCCATAACTTTAATTTTATGAACTGGGTTTCTCTAATTTTTTTATATATGGTGTACGTTTTGGATATATAAATCATATCCAAAAATCAGCCATACTCAGTTTGTCATTTTTGAGATATGAATATTTTGTGATTGTCTACCTCTCACCATTTCGTCTCTCTTAAAACAGTTAGTTGCGTCACCAATAACTCTATATTTTTGAACTAGGTTTTTCTGATTTTTTTTTCAAAAAAAATGTTTTGTGCATATCCTATGATCATTGTTTTCCATCATATGACTCTCTCTGAGGCATTCTACCAATCAATCTGCGTGCCCTGTCTATGCTTTCACAATTTGCATTATTGGTAGCTTCTAAAACCTTCTCAACAAATTCATTTTGTGCTGATCCTATCATATGTATGTGGTTAAAAGTGTGGTAGATTTGATGAAGATGTTAGATCTATAGGAATGTTTTGTTGTTGTGTATTCCTTTCCTCTCAAGCTAACCTTAGAACAAGGTTCTTTCATTGTAGCTTTAGGTTTTGTATCTTGTGATTCTAACTAGTGTAAGATATTTATAGTATTCTAATATTATAGGTTTTTAGCCTTGCTTATACAGTTATATTTAATAGTATTTACAATTGTCTAGATTATTAATAAAATCTACATCAGTGTATATAGTGTAAATAATTGTTGTGTTTAATTTGTATGTCTTAGAGTTATTTGCAGTTTGTTTGCAAACATTTTAATTAAATGAAATTAACATAATTCTTAAGAATTATTAGTTAAAATATTGTTGCTCATGGACACTTATATCTTATGATCATAATGTAACTGCTACTGGTGATCAGAAAGTTATAGTTATGTATTATTGAGATGGATTCACTTTATAATTGTTAGATGATTGATCATGCTTGGATTAATGTTACATTCTTTAAAAATATTGTTGAAGGGTATTGGTTTATGATGTGCTTTGAAAGTGAATGTGATGTGAAACCATTGTGTTTTTAATGGTGTCAAGTGTTGTGTCATTTGGGGAAGTTGTTTCTAGAGGCCTAGGAGGGTGTGATTGTGTGGGGGTTGGCTATGTGTGCATCATGTGAGTTGAATGAAATGCATTCTTGAAATATTATCTCCTATTCATGTTAGTATGATACAAGTGCAAGATGGATAATGCCTTGCTCAGTGTACCTATTCAAGTGGTTATGATGACTATGCAAGATGGATAATGCCTTGCTCAGTGTACTTATTCATGTGGTTATGATGACTATTCAAGATGGATAATTCCTTGCTCAGTGCACCTATTCATGTGGTTATGATGACTATGCAAGATGGATAATGCCTTGCTCTGTGTGATGTGGAATGATGTGTATTTTGTGTTGTAAATGCATCATGATGAGAATGTGATAGTTCATGCTTGGTTTATGTTTTGGGACAAGGATATAAGAATTGGTCCCTGTGATTATGTTTTGTATGCAATAAGGTAAATGCCTTGCATTGTATATGTTACTTGTCATTGTGATGGTAATTGTCTTGCTTCATGGATAGGGTCTTCTAGATGCAGGTAGGGGAGTGGCTTTCAATGTGGGGCTGGTGCCTAAAGTGGTTGCAAGATAACCCATTAGAAGTTTTTAATCCAATGATAACTTAATAATAAATTTAGAGGGTTGGGTAGTTTCCACACTAAATAAGATAATTGGATGCCTCACCCATGCTTGTAGTGTTCGTTCAGGCTAAGGATGGGATGAGAGGGCCGTGGTTGGCAAGATCAACTTCCTTGTCCTCATGAAAGGAATGTTGGTTCTGCATGTGTCACCCTATGGGGCCGGTGTCTAGTGAGAGACTGCCAGGATAACCATAGATGGGGGTCGACGTCTGGACAGCCAGGATAGCCCATGGATGGGGGCTGACATTTGGTGAGAGACTGCTAGGATAACCCATGTTAGGACCATGCGATGACACTCTTCCTTACTGCAGCCTAGCCTTCCCTAAGTGTGTTTTCCTATTTTATTGTGTGATTGCCTCTGGAAGTGATATTTGAGTTACTTGTGTTGTTCATATTGACCTATGTTGTATTGGAGTCATGTGTAGTCCTTGCACCTATTAGTCTACTATCTTTCTTGATTGTTTTCTTAGTGGGACCTTATTGTTATCTCCTAGCACGGGGGGTGGACCTTAGGGTTCCACATGGTCAGGTGGCTGTGCTTTTATCTCCATTGGTTTCCCTTGATGTTGTTCGTGCGTGAGAAGGATGTACCTTGTATGGCAAACTTTAGATCTTTCTCTAGCTTGAGGAGATAGATACTTATGATCATGTTTTAGTGTTGTATATCAGTTGAATCATGTATTGTTATCTTGATGTATGTACTCCAATGTAATCTAGATAGCGATATTGTAAACAATGTAATGTTGTACTCTCTTATAAAGGAACTTGTTTATGTACTTGTGATCCTATGTGCAGGATCTTGATGCTTATTTATCTAATGATATAATATGGAATTGTATGTGTTTATTTATCTGATGCAATTAGACTTAGAATGAACTATGTTTGTTAGTTAATTCATAATGATGGTTAGATCTTGTTTTAGTTCATTAGTAATGGAACCATAGAACCCTAGAGGATAAAGCTTAATTTAAATGTTATGAATAAATATAGGATTGCTGTTATTTCTTTCATTTTAAAAAAAATGTATTTGATCTTTTTGTAAGCTTAGTTGTGTTATCCTCTAGGTTCCTTGGCAGGGCATTACAAAAGAGGCTCTTGCGGTTCATGGTACATCTAAAGAGAAGGGAAAGAAAAATGCTAAGAAGGAAGAAAAAGGAAGATCCAAATCCTATGGGAGATATAAGTCTCCCAAAATGTCCAAGGCCCTGTGTTGGAATTGTGGCAAACTTGGTCAATTCCGCAAGGAGTGCAAGGAGGAGAAAAAGAAAAAGAAGAACTATGATTTAGATTCAGACAAGTCATCTCAAGATGAAGGAAAGTGTTTGTCACTACCTTGGCAACACATGCATCTAAGGATGTGTGGCTTCTTGACTCGGGTGCATCTTTTCACATGACCTCACATCAGGGTTGGTTTTTGAAGTATGAAGAATATGATGGTGAATAGGTATACTTGGGTGATGATTCTCAACTAAAGATTGTTGGTCATGGAAGAGTCTTGATTACATTCCCTGATGGATGAGTGAAGGAGATTAATGGTGTTCTACATATCCCTGGTTTGGCACATAACCTCCTTTCTGTAAGTAAGTTGAATGATGTGGGTTGTAGGTTGTTTTCTTGAATAGAGGAGGCAAGATGACTAGAGGATATATGGTGTTGGCTAAGGGTGTTTAGATTGGCACTCTATTTCAGCTTGATGCATACGCGGTTCAGTGCAATAGTGCCTCTATTTTGAAGAAGAGAGATTCAGAGTCTTCATCCTCACCATTAGAACCAGTAGCGAAGAGGACTGTTGAATCTACTTTTGATGGTCTTGCTTTCTGAGTACCTAAGGGTACTCATTCTATGAAGATGAAACTTCTAGCTGAGAAGACAATGTTATGTCACCAAAGGCTTGGTCACATTGGTGAAAAGGGTTTGAGGACACTAAAAAATAAAAATCTTGTTGAAGGTATGAATGATTGTAGTTCCTTGAGTTCGATTTCTGTGAACATTGCATTTATGGAAAACAAAACCATGTTTAGTTTTATTCCAGTTCTCACAAATCTTCTAAGGTGTTGGACTTGATTCATTATGATGTGTTTGGTCCTATTAATGTTCCTTCAATTTCAAAATCTATTTACTTTGTTTCATTCATTGATGATTATAGTAGAAGGCCACAAGTGTATTTCCTTAGAAGCAAATCTGAAGTCTTTAGTAGATTCAAAGAGTTCAAAGCTCTTGTAGAGAATTACAAAGATAGAAAGATTAAGTGTTTGAGGACTGACAATAGTGGTGAGTCTTGTTCAACAGATTTTGACAAGTTTTGTAAAGAATAGGGGATTGAGAGGCACAAGACAACTTCGTATACCCCTCAATAGAATGGAGTTGCAAAGATGATGAATTGAACATTGATGGAGAGGGCAAGGAGTATGCTAAGTGTGTTGGGCCTTACAAACATACCCAATTTAACCAAATGGAGACCCCCTCCCTTTTTTGCTTCGCTTTTTGCTTCATCTGAGTCTTGGTAGTTTTTCTTGAGAGAAAATGATGTCTTGATGATTTAGTCTCTCTGCATATATTTGGGTAAAATTGAGCAAGCTTGGGTAAGATTGACTTCATTAGCCCCTTTGATGATTGAATTGGAGTGATTGAAATGCATTGAGTCTTAAAATTAGGTTTCTAAGTGAGTTTGTGCTGGAATTGACCTTTACTACATTTAGCGCTAATATCATGTGTTAGATTTAGGACAGACAACTGAGAGGGGGGGGTGAATCAGTTGTCCAAAACTTTCTTCCAATTAATCACTCAAATTCTTTTCTTAATTCAACAACATAATAATAAATCAATCATGGAAATGTAATGCAACAATTCAACAGTAGAAACATATTAACACATATGACACCAAGATTTTTGATGTGGAAAACCCGGTTAAGGGAAAAACCACGGGGTGACTAACCCAAGATTGTATTCTTTGTTAGAAGAATAAAAAGAACAAAATGGCACATGCCAATTAGGGCTCACTGCCTGAGCACACTACTCACAAGAGGCCCACTGCCTACAAGAGACACACTGTCTACAGAATAATAAGTATTACATACTTGAACTAAAGAAAAGCATCTTCACCATGCTTGAGTTAGTTCTGTTTAAGCCCAATACTTCTGCTCTGCCTTTCACTTTTCTTCTCTCTACAACACTCTTATCTCCACAAGATAAAATTTGAAATGACTTTACAACTCCTTATTTATACAAGACATTGACTTAGGAATAACCATCCAAGTCAGCATAAATTACAGAGCAAATACATAAATGCAACATGACTAATTACAAAAAGACTTTACGCGGATCAACACATTGTCAGCCACACAGATCTGAGACTTCAATATTCCTTTAGGAACATGCCATTCTTCATAGAACATCTCCAAGATCATCCGCAGGATGTGTAACTCATCCGGTCGGCCAAACTTAGGAAGAACATCATCATCCGAAAGTAATTCTTCAATTACAAGCTCAATCTTCAATGCGGACCATCAACACGAACTGGACACAATCCAAAGACCTCCACAAGCTTGCTTAAATCACCAAGAACATCCACACTACTTCTACCTACTGAAATCATTCTCTCCTTCATCTGGAACCTCAAGAGCATAGCTTGTCATCACTGTCATATTGGAATAGATGCTTGCAGACCTCCAGACCACGAACCAATTGAGTTGTCACTTCACATTGACTTCCTAAACACTCCACCAAATCTGCAGAATAGGATATTGCATTTCTGGATCTCACTAGACCTATTTATATCACTCTGTCACCTATGAACATCTGCCAGAACTAGTTTTACTTAAGTGGCCATAACTTCTTCAGATCTTCATGTGGACCTCTAAAATCTTTACTGGATCATCTCAAGAAACATATCTATAAACCTTTTTTATGCGCATCCTCTGATATTTATCTTATCTGGGATCTTTACCTCACTATTTTCACTGTTCTTCTCTATTCCTTATAGGGCTAATTTTCTCAATATCCTCAGCATACAACTCATCCAATCCTTATCATCAATGCAATAGGAGTATGTTGACATCAATGACAACACTAGTTAGGCCCATACTTGCAACAATCTCCCCCTTTGTCATTGATGGCAACATATGATGTGAAAAATTGTTTTAACCATTAGGACAAGAACTTCTCCATACTGTCACAACTCCCCCTATCAACAACAACCATTCACATGTCTTCTCTTCCTTTCCTGCTCCCCCTTTGATCAGAAATTACTTGTTTTTCACATGTCTTCTCTCCCCCTTTGACATCAATGGCAAAGGGCACATACTTGCATCAATTCAGAATCATACCAACTGCTCCCCCTGAGTAATAGCTTCACAAGCATCAATCTAGACCATAAGATATGACTGTGAGATCCACCAAATTGATGCACATCAGTGCACCTTAATTCAGAACCGGAGGGGTAATAACCCCTAACTTCTCCCTGAGATACTCAAAAGAGTCCTTAGGTAGAGGTTTAGTAAAAATGTTTGCAATCTGATCCTTGGAAGGCACAGACTCCAATTTGACTTCATTCTTGTTCACTTGCTCTCTCAAAAAGTGAAACTTGATGGATATATGTTTAGTCTTGGAATGAAACACCGGATTCTTTGATATATTTATTGAACTTGAGTTATCACAGAAGATTGTGATAGGTTATTCATAATTTATTCTAATATCTCTTAGCATTTGCTTCATCCACAATATTTGAGTGCAACTACCTGCTGCTCCAATATATTCTGCTTCTACAATGGATAGAGATATTGCCTCTTGTTTCTTGCTCAGCCAAGAAACCAATCTCTTCCCCAAAAAGAATGCTCCACCATTGGTACTATTTCGGTCATCCACATCTCCTACCCAATCCGCATCTGTATATGCATGAAGAGAGAAATCATGATCACTAGGATACCACAAACCATACTCAACTATCCCTTTTAGATATCTAAAAATCATCTTGATTGCCATGACATGAGATTCTCTAGGATCAGCTTGGAATCTAGCAACAAGACCAACAACATTCATAATGTCAGTTCTAGTTTGAGTGAGATACAATAGTCCTCCAATCATTGACCTGTACTTTTCTGATCAGCCTTAGGAGAGTCATCATCTTTGCTCAATTTACATCTCATTGCCATAGGAGTATTCATTGGTTTTGAGTCTTCCATCCCAAATTTCTTCAACAATTCTTTCACATATTTGGTCTAAGAAATGAAGATTCCTTTCTTTGTTTGAGTGATTTGCAGACCCAAGAAGAAATTCATTTCCCCAAACATGGACATCTCAAATTCATTTTTCATTTGATTTGCAAAGGTTTTGCACATATTATCTCTTCCTCCAAAAATGATATCATCAACAAACACTTCAACAATCAAGATATTTTCATGATCAATTTTGAACTACAAATTACTATCAATAGTACCTTTGTTGAAACCAATCTTCAAAAGATGCCTATCCAATCTTTCATACCAGGCTCTTGGGGCTTGCTTGAGTCCATATAGTGCTTTCTTCAACTTGTAGACCATATCACCATGATCAGACAATTAAAATCCATCCGGTTACTCAATGTAAAATTCTTCTTCCAAGCCACCATTCAAGAAGGCAAACTTGACATCCATTTGATATACTTTGAAATCCTTGAGGGTAACAAAAGCAAGAAATAATCTGACTTCTTCAATTCTTGCCACTGGAGCAAAAGTTTCTTCAAAATCAACTCCTTCTACTTGGGAGTAACCTTTGTAGAACAATTTGGCTTTGTTTCTGACTACTTCACCATCTTCATTCAGTTTATTCCGGAAGACCCATTTGGTTCCAATCACATTCTTTTTTTTAGGTCTAGGAACAAGATCCCAAGTGTGATTTTTCTCAATTTACATCAGCTCTTCCTCCATTGCTTAATCCAGTTTTCATCATTGCAAGCTTCATTCACTGTCTTAGGTTCAATCTTTGAAATCAAACAATACTCTTCTGAATCTTGAGCAATCCTTCTTCTTGTTTGTACACCTTTGCTTTTATCACCTATGATCTAATCTTCAGAGTGATTCAGTCTTACATACCTGGGAATTTTGGGAGTTTCTTGCACTTCTGATTCTTGAACATGTTTATTCAAACTTATCTCTTCTTCCTGATTTATCGGATCTGTCTGAATCTAAATTTTAGAGGGAGCTTGGACTTCTTGAACACAAACATCATTTTGATCATCTTCATCATATTCATAAAACCTTGAGGGTTTTTCAACACCTTCATCAACCTTCACATTTGTACTTTCAACAATCTTCCTTAATCTCTTGTTATAACACCGGTATGCTTTTCTTTGATTAGAATAACCCAAGAATATTCGTTCATCACTTCTAGCATCAAATTTTCCTAGATCTTCATCTCTTTTAATGTAACATTTGCTACCAAAGACTCTGAAATACCTCATAGTGGGAGTGATACTAAACTGAAGTTCATAAGGAGTCTTACCGGTATTGCTTCTGATTTGTACTCGATTGAGAGTATAGACTACAGTGCTTACAACTTCTCTCCAATATATCTGAGGAACATTTGCTTCCATCATCATGGTTCTAGATGCCTCCTGGATGGTCCAGTTCTTTCTCTCCACTACTCCATTCTGCTGTGGAGTCCTAGGAGCAGACAACTGTCTTTTTATTCCATGTTTCTCACAGAATTCTATGAACTCACCGGATGTGAATTCTCCACCTCTATCAGACCTCAAACATTTTAATTTAAATCTGGTTTCATTCTCTACCATATAGCCTTGAATATTTTGAATTTCTCAAGAGCTTCTAATTTTTCTTTCAGAAAAGTCACCCACATCATCCAGGAATGGTCATCAATTAATACCATGAAGTATCTATCACCTTGCACACTCCTGATTCTTGCCGGACCACATAGATCAATATGAACTAAGTCCAATAATTCGGTAGAAGATTGTTCCTTTCTTTTGAATGAGACTCTGCTTTGTTTACCTAACTGACATTCTTTGCACAAACTATTGGTAGGTTTTACCAATCTTGGAAGATCTCTTACAGCCTGAGTGTTGCTTATCTTGATGATATTATCAAAATTCACTTGGCACATTCTCCTATGCCATAACTAGCTCTTATAAATTTGAACAAATAAACAACTTTTACCAGTACCAACCAAGTGGAAGATATTACCTTTTGTTTGAGTACCGAATGCAATCTCTATTCCAGAACTTTCAAAGATCTTGCATTTTCCTTTCTTGAATTAGAGATCATAGCCTTTGTCCACCAACTGTCCAACACTGAGAAGATTGTGCTTTAGACCTTCAACATATAGTACATTACCAGTTTTGTTCTTTCCATCAAAAGAAATGGTTCCTCTACCTCTGATTCTGCCAGTAGAATTATCACCAAACTTTACTACTCCTCCTTCATACCTTTCCAAATCTATGAACTTATTTTTGTCATCTATCATATGGTGAGAGCATCCACTGTTAATGACTCAATTATCCTTTTTGTCAACTTGGGCAGCTAGAGCTCTTTCTAGAATTTTATGATTGACAGATTCATAGGGCATTGGATCTTCTTCCTTGATGGCAATAAACACCCAGTCACTTCTGGATTTGTTTCCTGTTTCTAATTCATCATCTGTTACTCCTTCATTATCATCATCTTCATGAACATAGTAGCAATTCTTTTGAAACCTTGATCTATTAGGATTTGGCCTTGAAAACCTTTTCGGACACCTTGAGGCAAAATGACCAATCTTATTGTAGTTAAAACACTTAAAAGGCAATTTCCCCTCATACTTACTAGATCCTCTTGGCGGTCTTTTTGCATAAGGGCTTCAAGTTGAGTAGCTTCTGCTTCATCTTCTTCCAGGTCTTTTCTTGCTTTTCATACCATGATAGTTTCCTTGAAGAGTTCTCTCCCGGATCAAACTTTTGTTTTCCTTTTATAGAGGCACTAGCTTTGAATGCAGATTCAGTCTTAGGGGGTGCATCTCCAAACTTGGTCAGTTTAAATGCAGCCAACTTACCAACCAATTAATCTCTAGTGATACTTGAGAAGGATCTAAATTCTTCAATAGCAACAACTTTATATTTGTAAGAATCAGGAAGAGATCTTAGAACTTTGCCAACAATCTCATCTTTGTCCAAGATTCCACCAGCACATCTAATGCCACAAACAAGCTCATTTACTCTTGGCATAAATGAAGTGATATTTTCATCTTCTCTCATCTTTAGGTTTTCAAAATTTCCTTTCAGACTCTATAGCTTGGCACATTTCACATTCTTGTCTCCTTCATGCAGAAGTTCCAGTTTTTGCCAAATCTCATATGCAGTTTTTAGATCAATAACATTTGTAAGCTCTGAATCAGATAGGGCCCTTAGTAGAGCTTCTTTAGTCTGCAGATTATTTTTAGCATCTCTAATTTCATCTACGGTACGTAGACCATTCTGTGGAGGATCATACTTCTTTGAAGTCATGATCTAATATTGCATTCACATACATTGTAAGTGACATTCCATGCGACTTTTCCAAAGAGTGAAATTGGTTCCATCAAACCTCAGGCTATCCTTCTTGTATGATGACATCTTGGATCTCCTCAAGCAGTTAATCTCTTTTAGAGGAACTTAGCTCTGATACCAATTGTTAGATTTAGGATAGACAACTGAGAGGGGGGGTGAATTAGTTGTCCAAAACTTTCTTCCAATTAATCACTTAAATTCTTTTCTTAATTCAACAGCATAATAATAAATCAATCATGGAAATGTAATGCAACAATTCAACAGCAGAAACATATTAACACATATGACACCAAGTTTTTTGACATGGAAAACCCGGTTAAGGGAAAAACCACGGGGTGAATAACCCAAGATTGTATTCTCTATTAGAAGAATAGAAAGAATAAAATGGCACATGCCAATTAGGGCTCACTACCCGAGCACACTGCTCACAAGAGGCCCACTGCCTATAGGAGACACACTGTCTATAGAATAATAAGTATTACATAATTGAACTAAAGAATAGCATCTTCACCATGCTTGATTTAGTTTCGTTTAAGCCCAATACTTCTGCTCTACCTTTCACTTTTCTTCTCTCTACAACACTTTTATCTCCATAAGATAAGATTTGAAATGACTTTATAACTCCTTATTTATACTAGACATTGACTTAGAATAACCATCCAAGTCGGCATACATTACAGAGAAAATACATAAATGCAACATGACTAATTACAAAAAGACTTCACACGGATCAACACACTGTCGGCCACACAGATCTGAGACTTCAATATTCCTTTAGGAACATGCCATTCTTCATAGAACATCTCCAAGATCATCCACAGGATGTGTAACTCATCTGATTGGCCAGACTTAAGAAGAACATCATCATCTAGAAGTAATTCTTTAATTACAAGCTCAATCTTCAATGTGGACCATCAACATGAACTGGACACAATCCAAAGACCTCCACAAGCTTGCCTAAATCACCAAGAACATCCACACTACTTCTACCTACTGAAATCATTCTCTCCTTCATCTGGAACCTCAAGAGCACAGCCTGTCATCACTGTCATATTGGAATAGATGCTTGTGGGCCTCTAGACCACGAACCGATTGAGTTGTCACTTCATATTGACTTCCTAAACACTCCACCAAATTTGTAGAACAAGATATTGCATTTCCAGATCTCACCGGACCTATTTGTATCACTCTATCACCTCTGAACATCTACCAGAACTAGTTTTACTTAAGTGACCATAACTTCTTCAGATCTTCATGCGGACCTCTGAAATCTTTGCTGGATCATCTCAAGAAACATATCTACAAACCCTTTTTATGTGCATCCTCTGATATTCATCTTATCTGGGATCTTTACCTCACTATCTTCACTGTTCTTCTCTGTTCCTTATAGGGCTAATTTTCTCAATATCCTCAGCATACTACTCATCCAATCCTTATCATCAATGCAATAGGAGTATGTTGATATCAATGACAACACCAGTTAGGCCCATACTTGCCACATCATGTCCTAGAAGATATTACCCCTAGCTCCTTCACATGTCATTCAGCTCTAAAATCTTAGTCTACTGGATTTGCACTAAAAATGTCCTCAACAGGACATATCCTGTAGGATTGAAAATTCTTGCTTTTCCCTTTGAAGGTCAAAACTCTGCAGAGTGCGCCATAGGCTGTCATATGTACACTGCATTTATGAAAATTTTTCAAGGGGTATAAATGGTTTGAATCCTTCAATTTTCATCATTTGCACCTGAAATCTCTTCAGTGATTGAGATCTGAATTTGCTACCTGTTGAAGAATTTCTTGGCTATTGGAGTTGATTGCAAGTTGGTTTATTGACAACAAATTGGTTTTCTTAAATGACTAAGCTTAGAGTGCAATTCTCCATCTCTTCTGCTAGAAATTCCTTGACTGTTGGCATTGATTAAGCACATACTTGTTGGTAGAAAGTTAAATTTGTTCACCGCGGCCTTGTATTTGCAAGTAGGAGGGTCTCTGCTGATGTTTGATTCATGATTTCATTGTTATTTTGCTTTTGGGATAAGAGGTACACTGAGTCATATGAATTTTTTGATTGTCCATACACTAGAGTCTTAGGGTTTAGGGTGTTGTTCAAAATACAGAGTGATTTCTTCATACGTGCCCTCCCTAGGATTTCAAGGTTAAGATTTTATTGAAGTGGGAGGAACACATATATGTGCCTTAGAAATTTTGAACATCATAATTAATATTTCCCCTCTTCAATAGTTAGAATTGACCCTTTAAACTTTATCACCAAAATCATTAAGTTAGAAAACCTTGAAAACAACTATTTGCACTAAAATTTATTCCAACCGGATCTAGCACTAAATTCTCATCCAACCAGACATTTCTAGTATGGTAGATTTTCCCTGTTGAAATCCTTTTAAGGACTTTGCGCTAAAAAGGACCTCAACTAGATTTACACTAAAAGGCACCTTCATAGGACATATCCTAAGCACCAAAAAAACCCTACAATCCATCATCCTTTGAATCCCCTACTGAATAAGGTTTGAACATTTATTAGGGCTTTGCACTAAAAGTTGTGTTAACCAGACTTGCGCTAAAAACTACTTCCATAACATATATCTAGTTCCCTTCGAAAAGCCTACTATCCGCTTGCTCATGAAATCCCCACTAAAAGCATTCATAAAAGTTCATGCTAAAAGGATCTTCAACTGCATATATCCAATAGACCTCAAAAACCCCACAAATCCTATTGGGCCAAAAATGCCCGCCTATCCTGTTGACTTGAAAAGGCCTGCTTTTACTCTGAATGGATTTGAATAGGTGTTTTAAAGGTATTGATGAGATTTAATCGATGAATTTGAGTTTATTTGCATTCTATTTTATCTTGTTCATTTGATTGATCATGAATTGAAAGAATTTATGCACCGATTTGATATTAATGATGGTATTTGCTATAATATGTAGTAGGGCCTAAAAAGCCTGCTGACTTACCTCATCCTGTTTTAACTCTTGGTTTTATTTGATGAAAAATTAATGAATGAACTTTAGTGAGCATTTTATGTTTCCTTAAATGAAATAGTGGGTTTTAAATTGGAAATTAATAATTTATTAGGCATTTTTTCCTTACATCCTGTATGGGGGATAAATCCCCACTTTTTGGTCTAGGAGCCTGATTAGAAGTTCACATTGAAAATACATAAACAATGCATGTTTCCTAGCATTCCTAGAGTACCAAGCATCATGGAACATAGGTCAAGACCAATAGGATAGCAAATTTAAAAGGTTATTCATTAGGTTTCTATCCTACAGGATAGATGACTTCCCAAGCCACAAACATGAAGTATGAGTTTAAAGGACTCCCTCCTATTAGCAAGATCACATATGCATGGCAGAACATAGGAGACACAAATCTTGGCCACATTGACATAGAGGAATTTAGATTGAAAATCTTTGGGCCTAATCCAATTGCTTGGGCTCAAAAAGATTCGGGACAATGGCATTGCTGAAGCTATTGCCTTTCCAACTTCTATTCAATGTCCAGAGTTAATTGTAGCTACAAGTGCAGATAGATATCATCAACCATTAAGGATAGTGGTCACTTGAGATGTCTAGGTATTGGCAAATTTCAGTGCATTGACTTTGGCCAAGACTTTTGACATCCTCCTTTTCTAAGTTTGTCAATAATGATGAAGGATGAGAACAACAGGATGTATGATCAAGACCCTGAGGCTTGCAGAAAGGTAATTAATGATAGATGGATGAAGAACAAAAGATTTGTTCTATCCAAGATTCCTCATGTACTTTATAGGAGTGATTTGAAGGAGAAGATAGGAGATATGGTTACTCTCTTCAGTAGGATCATGTGATTGCCTTCTACCTCCACCTATGAAGGTTGGATGTTTGCATATGTTGAAGAGATATTGCATGAGGATAAGAAGATCCATTGGGCCCAAATTTTAAGTGACAACATTCATGAAGCTTTTGTGGATTTCAATGATAAGAAGATATTCAAATAGACCTCCTATGTGGTATACATGTTAGCAAGAAACTTTGTTTATCCTAGCTTATCTAGACTAGGAGAAGTTGGTAATACTGAAGGGGAGTACAAGGTGTATGATATTTATCCTCAGCTAGAGATTACTAAATCATTAGTGCATTTTAGAAGAGTTAATGATGCATTTACTATGCACATTATAGGGTTACTGCAAGGAGATATGTCAAGAAGATTGTCTCGAGAAGCTGCTAATGTGGTACAAACTTATGGAAGATGGTACATTTAGTTTCCAAAGTTCACTTATGTCAAGGTTCAAAGTTTCACTAGGGCACCCTATAAATTGCCAAGATATCCAACTGACAAGATAGTGCTTCTAGAATTGACAAGGCAATTGCATACTTGTGCTGAGAAGCTAAAGCACCTACACAAAGCCTCTATCAAATTCCCCATACTTCTGGGAAAAGGTGTCTTTCCTTGTGTCACTCTTGGATCATCTAAATATTTAGACACTGAACTTCAATTATTGAACCTACATTTCTATTAGAGGAGAAGTCATTTTGATCCCTTTGGAGTTATTGAAAGATATATAAACAAAAAGTTGTTTCACAAAGAACACCTTGAGGAATTTTAGGCTAATTGCTCAGATGATCATGAAGTCTTGAGGAGGAAATATTCTAAGTTGTCTTTGGATTTCATAAGGAGATTTAATGTTATTGAAGTACCTGATCAACTAGTGGATGATGACAATGTGATGCAACGAGGACCATGGGAGGCAATTTTTAGACAATCTATCCCTCTTCCACATTGGGTAGATGCAGAAGAGAGCTCATTGGATGAATTTATGAAGCAACTCATTGGATTTAGTAGAAATTGGATTAGAAATCAAGTTGCATCAATGATACAAGTAGGAGTGGCTCTCACTTATACTTAGAAGCTACAAGATAGAGATAGTGATGATGAATTAGATGAGCCTATAGAGGTAGAAAAGGAAGTGGATCAAGAGGTTGTAGGAGGGGATGTTTTAGATGTAGATAGTTATGCAATAGAGGAAGATCTCCCTCTTGTTGGTAAAGGAAAAACTAAAGTGGAAAAGGAGCCTCCTAAACAACAAAATAAAGGTAATCCACCTTCGGTGAGGACCAAATATTCAAGGAAGAGGGATATGCCCAGTGGGAAAGGAGAGTCTTCCAAGCCTAAGAAGATAAAAAAGCAATAAAGTGTAACTGCACCCATTCCTTCTACAACTAGTACAACACCTTTTGTTACTTCTGCTACTTCAGGTTAGACTGTTGATGTTGCCACCTCTCCCTCTGCTATATCAAGCATCACACCTCTTGTCTCTTCTAGTGTCTTTGCAGTGTCCTCACCCTCTATATCAGAGATAGTTGTATCTTCTCCCCTTCCTTCATCCATCTCCTCTTTGTCATCTTTGGCTTCCACTAGTATAGAAACAACAATATATTACTAAAAAAACTACTAAAAACTGCTTATAAATGACCAAACATGGTAATGTGACCATTAGTAGTTTATTGCCAGTCATTTATAATGCGACCAAATTGATGACTAAACCATTTTTAGTCATTTATTGGTTGTTTTGATTGATCAATTTGGTAGTATATTTAGTCATTGATTTAGTCATTGATTGATGTAATCTGGTCTCTTATTTAGTCATTTTTTATTCATTGATATATTTGGTCGTTAATTTAGTCATTCATTGTTGTTAACTGGTCACTTACTTAGTCATTTTTATTCACTGATTTCTATCCATTGGTAGTGTATTTAGTCATTAATTTTAATCATCATTTTGATCAATTTGGTAGTATATTTAGTCATTTTTATTCACTGATTTAACACTAGTCATATATTTAGTCATATTTATTCACTGTTCATTGATTTCTGTCAATTGATAGTATATTTAGTTAATTTAATTATTAATTGATGTCAATTAGTAGTATATTTAGTCATTTTGAAGCTTGCATTTAGTCATTAGTATATTTAGTAGTATATTTTGAAGCTTGCACAATGAAACAACTTTGGGAAGGTAAAAATATCTTGTTTTATTGATAAAAAATGCTTACAAACAACATACAGATCTGAAAACAAGTTACTATGCTTTCTCTTTGCTAAAAAAACCTTCATGGTTATAATACATAGCTCAAAGAATAAACAAGAAACTAATTATTTGAGTATCACTAAGCATAGGAGCACAAAGACATTCATAGATGTCTTCTTCACAAATCCATGACTATCACATGAAGCTCACTATCCTAGTTCAAGATCACACTATCATCTTTGTAGAGATCCTTTCTCATGCACCCAACTTGCTCTAGTTCATAAGCTACCACTGTGAATTGTTACTTGTAGCAATAAAATGTCCTTATCTCTGATGATTATGCCTCTGATGACTGTCATCTTTTGTAGGATGCCTCAATTGTCATGGACTATTATTCAACATTGCTTTATGACTAGGCTATGTATTGTCCTAATCAAACTTGTAGCTTCTTGAAATGCATTGTCCAATCACTTGTCAACCTACTATCATATATTTTCCCTTTATAAAATAATAATGCCTCATGACTGCCACTACCTCTGGCATGCTTTCACTTGTACTCTACCTCCCATCAACATAGAACACTACCCCTCTATTGAATGCCTTGACTACCTTTGACATTACTATATCTTTTCCAAATTCCTTGAAAATAGTTCATCACTACTACTGTTACCTAGGTATGCACTCTATGTCATCTACTAGATTGTTACTAGTGTGGAAACACATGCTTGGAGCCCTTCAATGCAAGCACATGCCCCTTTCATCTCTTAAAAATTTTGCAACATGGGCAATCTTCCTGGAGCAAGCTGTAACATGTAGAATCCAAAAGGAGAGTGTTGATCATGTCCCATAAATGAAGCTCTCTCCTTTAATGCAGCCAACAATAACCCTAGAATCTTTCCTCCTTTATATGCAACGTGCCATCTGATATGAGCAACTGGGTGCTGCCTTTTCTGCCATGAATGAAGTTGTGCCTCAATACAACCAACAAAATTACTATTAGTTTTAATTCAGAAAGAATAAAAGTGCATTGTATATTGCAAGTTTACAAAAGTAAGTCCAAACACAACAGAAAAATAAATCAATTAAAAAATTGTAGCCTTGTCAACAAATGCCTTAAAGAGAGTGTTCAACATAGGCCTGAAATATGCATATTGAACCCTTGATTTCAGAGCCTTGTTAAAAGTTTAAGAAATGTGACACACTTAGATTATAGAATAAAGTTGACATTATAGAATGAAGGCTATCAACACTAACTAGACTAGAACAACATTATCAACAGAAATTTCCCAGAAACCAAGCCCAAGAATGCCATCAAACTTAGACAACAAAAATGTCAACCTTGGTTCATGTGTTGTCTCTAAAGTCCTGCACCATGAAAGGATCCATTTATACATAAATTCCAAATTAAGTTGATGATAAAAAATCTTTGATATCCAACTGGGAAGCCTTAACATCCAAAAATTACTAACATGATGTTTCACAACAAGTTTCCCAATTGTGACATCATCTTTACTTAAGAAATCATATATTGATCCACTGCCATATTGGATCTCACAGGATTCTCCTTCACAAACAACAAATGATATATATTAATTGTTTAGCAACT
Source organism: Cunninghamia lanceolata (assembly GCA_027924645.1). Lineage (NCBI taxonomy): Eukaryota > Viridiplantae > Streptophyta > Pinopsida > Cupressales > Cupressaceae > Cunninghamia > Cunninghamia lanceolata. Next base: position 9,135,882 of record BSBN01000241.1, on the reverse strand, counting down.
TCCTTAACATCCCCATGTAAGTAGACTAAACTAAGTGAGGTTGAGGGTTTGAAGTAGAGTACCATCTTCTTGGTATGTGCTTGACTTTGATGACTTGTATCTTGAATGAAAATAGCAAGCTAGCTGCACTGTAAAATCATTGTTAATCATTGTTACAAAAATAACCACAAAATCCTTTTTAATTAAAATAATCCTTCTAGATATTTCAAGACAAGATATTTTAGTTAATTTCTAAGAAAGCTAATTTCACTATCCAAACAACCATTAATCTATTTACTATATATAATTTCCTAGAATTTAGAATTTGAATGTAGACTGAGTATTCCAGCAACACTGCTTTTTTAGTTGGATCCTAAAAATGCTGCAACTTATATTCTTCTCTAAAACATCTATACAGAAGTGGGCAGGTGTGGTGAGGTTCAAATGGTAAGGAGATTGATGAACGATAGAGGTGTTGGTTTTTTCCCATACTAGATGCTTATTCCTAGATTTCCCTACAAGGTAGACATCAATGATCAATAGGATCTCTGGGCCAGGGGCCAACAGTGTAGGATGCTTATTCTATTGGTTTTTTCCCAGACTAGATGCTTATTCCCAGATTTCCCTATAAGGTAGCCATCAATGATCAACAGGATCTCTGGGCCAGGGGCCAACAGTGTAGGAGATAGACTCTATATTTTATCTCCTCTTCTTCTTCAGGCTCTGCAAAACCTAGGGGGGTATTCCCTACTCAACATCCATGAGGATAAGCATACAAAGGCTCGGATGCTGGCAGAAAGCAGATAAGTCCTCCTGTAAGTAGACCAAAACTGAAAAATAAGAGCAAAGGGGCTGGCTTTGGGCCTATTTGCAGTTGTAGATAGAGGACTGAGGATCCTAAAACTAATTCTACTATCCTAATGGTTGTTTTAGTGTTTGATTTTGATTTTATGTTTGGATGCAAAGTTGGGCATGGTTATAACACAAACACAAAGCAAGATTGGTGCCTATCCAGGGCCTAAAGTCAGTAGACATACACCTGTGAATGATCAGCATAAATAACTAAAACTGGATTTTAGGGGGATACACATGATACCTACCTTACAGATATCTCCCAATACAGAGTGTTAAGTTGTCTATACTTATGGCATCCCTATTGTAGTATACCCTTCCCAATATTCAATCTGAAAACAGTTTAATCTACCCCTTGAGCAGAAGTTAAAAGATTAAACATTCAACACAGGAATTCTATGTTCTAGAATCTTAGACATTCCTTGAATACCTAGACTCAGAAGAAAGATACATGCAAAACTAGAGATAGAATTAGCACAACACATGCAAACATAGCATTATTCATATAAGATCAACCATGAAATCAGTGGATTCATGCAAAAAAAACACACAACAGGAGATACATAAACTCACAGGTTTTGCTGTATAGAGCAACCAAAACCAATTGTATTGTATTACAGAGCCAAATGTTCAACTTTCAACAACCTTTACAAATGGTAACACAGTCTGCTTATATTGGCCAGAGAGTGTACCCATAGCAATTAATTATAATGTTTTTCAAAAATCTGCCAGATACAGATCCCACAGAAGGAATGACACTTAGAAGTTATTGCTGCAGCAGACAAGGGAGGCCTCGAGCCTTGTGCCACCATCTGGAAGCCTTCATCCAAAAATTGGGCAACCTGATCATGTGTCCCATCGCCCACGCCTTAGCGCAGTCGCCATTGATGGCTCAACCACCCGCGGCCGCTTGAAAACTGTCGCAGCGTTCAAAATGGAGCTTCCCGCCAAAAAGTGCTTCTTCGCAGGTTTAAATTATGTAGGAAAATAGTCCCACATGCATGGTGCGGATAGCCCTTCAGTAGTTTAAAAACAAGGCCACAAGCATAATAGCTATCGAGCATTTTGCCGTGCTCGACACACAACCCTTCATCAAAACCCATCGGCCAAATCCAAGCCATCCGCCTAGCCGAAAACTCCTTTGCCAACATAACAACTCTTGCCGATAGCATATCGGCCTCCCACTTCCCCCTCTGACGGGTTGAACCAATGAACCTCTGAACCGGTTCAAAAGAAAAGTTCAACCGAGAGGTTCAACTTGATAGTTCAACATTAGTTCAACATTAAAACAAAACTCTATCGGCAACATAGATATAACCCCGCGAACCGGTTGAACCGATGAACTGGTTCAACCCGACGGTTCAACACTGAAGTTCATCGGTGAGGTTCAAACTTCCAAAATAATATTCCATCACAAAACACTTGACCGTCGGCCTGATACACAAAAAAAAAACTTAGGCCGAAACCAACATCACCAAACTTTGAACCATTGAACCTTGAACTGGTTCAAGCGGATGGTTCAACCGAGAAGTTCAATGCCGATTGGATCAAAAAGATGAGCAAAGGACTTAGTGAAAATATGAAACCAAAGCCTGTGAACTGTTGAACCGCTAAACTGGTTCAATCCAATGGTTCACCGACAAGGTTCAATGCTGAGGTTCGAACCGAAAATTCAAAGACACAGTCAGAACACTTCAAAAAGAACCCCCACCGAAAAGCCAAGTACCAAAAACACAAAGCCTTGAACCGTTGAACCTTGGAACCTTGAACCAAAAGGGTTCAATGCGGTGGTTCAAAGTGATGGTTCAAAATTGTTTGAGCACTCAAAAAGAAGTTTCACCGAAAGAGAAAGTCACAGCGATGAACAAGGAAACTTAGGGCTCAAAAAGAAAAAACCCTTCCAACATCTACGCTCAGACCAGACCAAAATTAGTGCCAACAAGAGGAATTAAAAAGATACCTGCATGTAGTTGGATTGAAAGGCATAAAATGGTACATGCTTTTTGTGTAGGAGACAAATCACATCCACAAACATTGAAGAGCTATGCAAAATTAGAGAAATTGGCTTGACAAATGAAGGCAATGGGGTATTTCCAGATTCAAGACTTTTACTTAATGTCATGGAATAAAATAAAAAAGAACCATTTATTTGCCACCATAGTGAAAAGTTAGCAATTGCATTTGGTTTGTTAAACATGGCCCCTAGTACAACCATTAGAGTTGTTAATAACCTTCAAGTATGTTCTAATTTTCACACTGCATCTAAATTCATCTCCAAGATTGTTCCAAGAGAAATTGTTCTGAGAGATGTGAACCATTTCCATAATTTCAAATAGGGACAATGTTCTTATCGAGAATATTGGTGATGCTAAATGAAACAATCTAAAAAATAGGCTTGCACTATAATAATGTGCACTATATCAGATATCCATTAATAATGAAGCAACATCCATTGAAGCACAACATCAGGGATTTTTTTGTCATATGTTGTACTTACAAGTGCCCTGCTAGACATACATGAAAATATGGAAGCATAGACAAGGCAAGCGAACTGTTTCAAAAATGCCTCAAAGAAATGTGATATCATGGAATGACGTGATTAAAGGATATGTTTAAAATGGGTTTTTCTGAAAAGTCCTTAGAAAATTTTAAGAAAATGCAACCAATGGGTGTAAAGCCCAACTCCTCAACCTTTGAAAGTGTCCTTCCTACCTGAGTGTGAATTGGAGCTTTGGATGAGGATATGAACATCTATCAAAAGCATATTTGGAAGTAGATTTTTATCATATATTGTAGTTGCAAGTTCCACTTTGGATCACCAAAGCCTTCACAAAAATTTCTGCACAAAATTCAATAATGAAGAATTTATGCATAAATTCTCTTTTGAATGATGCACAAAGCCTCCACTACAACACTGAATGATTTGTTGCTAGGCCTTGTGGTGATGTGAGAATCACCCGCATCACCGCAAGGCCTAGCAATAGTGCGGTGTTGCGGTGGAGGCTTTGTGCATCATTCAAAAGAGAATTTGTGCATAAATTCTTCATTATTGAATTTTGTGTAGATGTTTTTGTGAAGGATTTGGTGATCCGAAGTCGAACTTGCAACATTTCTTCTTGAATAAATAGGTGGATAAGCTACACCCTCAATTCCACTAGCTCTTCTACCTCCAACTAGACCTATGACAAGTGATTAAAGGAATAAATTACAAAAATATCATCCTATCTATTTATGATGTTTTCTAAGCATAAAAAAATTAAACAAACAAACTACAAAGCACACAAGTACATCTCTTAGTTGTATAGACTAGGATAGTTCAACCACCATTACAGCACTCAATGAATACTAACTAGCTCCTAAGTCATGTTCTAGATGACTCCTTTGGCACCTTGTAGGTGGTCCTGCATATGAAAGCTCTGGGTCCTAACAAAAAACCACGAAATCAAGGAGTTCAAACCAAGAATAAATAATATAGGGAAAATAACCTACAATAAAGATTTAAATTAAAATAAAAAGATTAATCTGAATATGGGAGCTTGACAGATCAACTCACATCCATTTGAAGTTGTCACCCAATAGAGTCTCAACTATGTTTCTTGGAAACAAGAAAAAATGTATTTCTTATGGAAAGATGGCTTATCCATTTGAGAAGGTTCAGGTATTCATGAAATAAAATAGGGCTAGTTAGGAAGCATGTGGAGTCAATCCATCTTCTACAGTGATTCTCCTACAATGTTCTACAGGTGATACACATCTATACATACATTTGATAAAAGAACATTCAGGGACTGATACCTCACAGAGTTCCAGCTGTAGACATAAAAAACTATCACTAAGACTTAGATTCAGCTACATATATACAACCCCTAACCCAATAATCAAATCCATAAGATTTTGATTTGATTTTACCAAACTCAAGCTTTTAGCTTGGGCCCTGGGCTACAAACTCTACAAAAGCACTCAACCCAAAAGAAACGGCCTAAATTTTGAAAAAATACTTCATTGCATCAGCAAGCATGAACTGCTTTTGTTGGATACTAATTCAACCAAATGACAAAGACCAAAAGCAACTACTTGGCCTTATATTTAACTCCAATCTTTCAATAATTATATAAGTTATAGATCAACCCATAATGTTTCATTTAGGATTTAAAATTTTACCTTCGAATAGCATGACAAACTTAAGTATGTATGGTTTCATAATAGGTGAAATACAACTAAAAGTTCACCATCAACAAGGAGATTATTTAGCTGGAGCAACAACTGGATAAGGAACTGATGGTTGTGAAGGTGATGTCCACTAGCCATTAAGAGGTCCTAAAGTAGGACTAGGTCCTACTAGTGGAGGACCTTGCATAAACCATGAGAAATTCTGCATTATCATTATGAACTATATCAAGTCATTAAAGGTATGCACATGCTTTTTAAGGGTCTGTGAAGTTTTCTAAAGGTTTATGAGACATTTGTAAGGTCTATATAGATAGAATTCTAGAAACTCTATGGAACCCATAATAGGCCTGTACATGGCCCAGCCAAGACAAGAATAGAAAGGTTTGTAGTCATTCATTAGGACCATTAAAAATTCTCATAGTCCCACTTGGTTTCATGCAAATTTCCTTCCATAAATCCATCTTAGGGATCCATATTTCTTTTAAAATTATTCCAAGAGTCATTCATAAGCACCCAATACCAAGTCCATGTGAAAGATATTTGTATTTTTAACCATTGATGTGTTTTTGTCTCTCACCGCAGTCCTGCAGGTCAATCAAAAGGTCTTGGCAGGTGTGTGGGAACCAAGGATAACAAGGGAGAAGTTATTTCTATCCCGTAACATGAAGAGATTACACTTGTGGCATCGCAGAATGAAGAGATCTATTACCGCAGCCCCACAACGGTCTCAAAATGAAGTGGCGGGCTAGCGGTATAAATTTAAGTGGCATATGATACATCACTGCGGTCTCACGACAGTCAATAGAATAACTGGTGGTAATGTGGTAAGGAGGAGAGGAAAATAGTACACCGTGCCCCCGCGGGCCTCAAGTGAGGCTTGCGGTATGTCGGTAAGAAGGAGTAGAGGAAAATAGTACACCGCACCCCCACGGCGGCCTCAAGTGAGGCTTGAAGTATGGCGGTAAGAAGGAGTAGAGGAAAATAGTACACCGTGCCCCCATGGTAGCCTCAAGTGAGGCTTGCAGTATGGTGGTATAAGGAGTTTAAGTTATGTAAGTGTTGAATACCACGGCCCCACGACATTTTCAATGAAGGAGTATGGTAGTGCGGTGAAAGGCTTCAAGTGATGTTTAGTATACTACGGTCCCATGATGGTCAAATAAATAGTTTGTGGTACTAAGGCAGGGAACAAGTCATGGTGATATAGTTGAATTTTTGAGACAATATTTCTCATTGGCTTGATCAAATCAAAGAACACTTGTTCTACCTTTTCTCCACTATTCTTTTATGAGTTGAGTAATTTCAAATTTGATTGTTGTCATTTGCAATACATTTCTATTGTGTTTCAATCTGAAATGTTTGATCCATTGTTGGATTGTTGTCACCTTTACAGACCTAAAAATGTACTTGTTCTAATATTTTGAACTTATGACAAGTCAAAGTGGGTTATGGTCATTTAGCAGCTGGTTGAAATTTAATTTGAATGTACTGTTTCTTAATGTCCCCCTTGACTTATTATCATTTTTGTAGATCATCTTGTTTTTTGGCTAGCAATAAACATGTGATGCATCTGTTGTGATGTCCTATGGATGGTATATTTTTTCAAATTATTTTCAAACTATTTTTAGTTCTAGGTGTACACCTTGTGGAGACTTATGGTATATTTCTATGCTTAATTTTTTTTCCAAGGTTACAGTGAGATGATAAATGCAATTATTCCAAAGGTAGTTTAAATAGTGTTGGAACAATTATCTAAGTTCTCTCTTAATAGTTATATTTGTGTAATTTTTTATTTTGCATATTTTCAATAGCCTTGTTTGATGAGTCTTGGAAATTGGTTTCAATTTACAAGGTAAAGCTTCCATCTAGAGCTAAGAAGATTGTGCCAAGTAGTTGTAGAGACATGATTCGTTAGATTACTGGTGGTGGAAGGAAAGAATAACCAATGCTCAAATATGGCAATGCATATCACAAATATAGGGTCAAAATAAACTGTTGGCCCAAGATTCGTGGTGTGGCAATGAATCCTATTGAGCATCCTCATGGTGGTGGTAATCATCAACACATTGCACATGCCAGTACTATGTGTCGTATCGAGAAGGCTTAGCATGCACACGTATTTAATCATAATTAAACAATTATAGAGCTCTGATTATTTAAAAATGTCATCTTTTAGTTACTTTTTTCTTTAGGTTGCTTTGTGTCAACAATTTATGGGGACCAGGTTGTAAACCATGTTTCCTATTATTGTTTCTTATCATTAGTGGTTTACTCTTGATTCAAAATTTTGGGAAAGACTTCAAACTAGGTTGTAATCCTTATTTCCTTGTATTGTTTGAGGCTTATTTTAGGCTACCATATTAATTGACTTTGTTATTTTTTATTCTTTCTTGAGTGCTTGTTATTTGCATCCAGATCATAGAAATGGAAAAAAAGATTAATGATTTCTTAGTATTATAAACTATGAACTTTCTATTTTAAAAAAAAAGTAATAATTTGGAGGAGTCATTTGATGTATCAAAGAATTTGACATTTGAAAACATTTGGAATGTTCTCAACTATACAAAAAAATGAGAAGATAATGTGCCAATTTGTCATCACATTTGCTGAGTATTGTGTTAGAGATCTAATGACATGATAATGCAAGTATGTGATGAAGTAGAAAGATAAAGACCTGAGAAGCCAATGACCATATGATTTTGAATGAAAGCAAGTAGAAAGATAAAGACTTGAGAGCCCAAAGAATTTTTATCTTGCACAGTAAATTGATAGATTTTAGAGTTGAAATTTGAGAGGTCATATTGCTGAATTGTTAGGCTTGATAATTTTGAGGGTAAATTAATTGGATAATAGAACTAAAATTTGAAGAGTAAATTTGCTGAATTGTATGTTGGGTTTTGGAGTTAAATTTGAAGGGAAACCTTGCTATCAAGTGCCCTTTATTTTTTGTTTAGTTTTTTAGATGTGCTGAATGCAAGTAAACATGTGGCAATGAGTGCTTTCAAGTGCTAGGAAGCATGAGTATCATTTGCATGGTGCAAAGAAGCATATTATTTTATAGTGTTGATATTGATGATTAAAATTGGTTGCGCCATCTAGCTACTAACAACTGCATAGGGTGTAAGGCAATCATTATGATGCACTATGCAACTTGTGACTAGCATTGATCTAGAGGTATAGATCTTTGCAAGCAACTGAACTATCTTCACTACTCTACAAACCAAAGAGAGGTTGTAGAAGTGGGATCCAAAAGGGAACCTTTGAAAGATAGATGATCTAGGTCTAAAAATGGTTGCCAGAGGACATAAAAATAACCCAGATTTGCCAAAAATATCACGACCCTTGTTTGAGAAAACTCTCTATCCTCGACAGACTTAAAGAAGAAAGAAATCCTTAAAAGGAAGAATTTAACTCTGTATCCAGCCTCGGAGATTCCATATCCATCCATAGAGTTTTACTTCATCTAGTCTTTTTCCCATGAATTTGCCCATGAGAGGAAAATCATCATGCTAAAAGGATATTTTAGTTAGATGATCATCAGGGAGAGAAACATCCGAAAGGGTGACTTCCATATCATAGAAAAAAAGCTAGAAACCCTAGATTGATCTACAAGCTCATCACTTGGGCATTTTAAGCCAGGCTGAACCACCTAAGATGACCCCAATTAAGAAAAATCAAACCCTATTTTAACAATAGAGCATATTGAATACTCTTCAGAACACACCAACACTAGTATTAATAACCAATACTTCAACACAATAATGACTATTCAGGGGACTTAATTGTGATAGGGCTGGCAGAAACTGAAATAGGTATTAAGTCAGATCATAAAAAAATTGCAATAAACAAATACACAAGAAATCATTAAATTTAGCCAAAATTGCATTGGGTAGATGGGGCAAAATGAAAGGAAAAATAAAAGGAGAAAATGGGGGGTTACTTGGAGGGGTTGATCAACACGCGAGAGCAACTCGGCAGAGTGCTCGGGAAGGAGAGCTTGCAAGTTATTAAGCGCATTTTGTGATTGCATAGGCAACATTCTTTACGTCAGATCCATCGCTTCCTCCATTAGAACTCTTGACCTTTGATTCAAACTAGAAAACCCTTTTTCAAAGCATAACCCTACCTCACCATATTTCCAAAACTCTTCTCTGTCACACAATGATACAGGGGTTTCTTTGTTTTAATTATTTTTCATCAAAAAAATTTCCCTCTTTCCAATTGGAATTTTTTTTAATTACCCACTTTAATATCATATTGTCTAAGTTTTATTTGTGTGACTAATTATTTAGTTGTGTTTTTTACCTGATGATCAAATTAGTCATTAATTACTCATTTATTTAGTCATTTATAGCTGTGTTGCAAAAAATTAGTAGAATTTAGTCATTTTTAGTTGTCATGACTAAAAGTTTTAGTCACGTAGTCATTTATTTGCCAAAATTCTACTAGTGTTCCATTTACATTTCATCCATCACTTCATCTTCTTTATCTCCCATTTCATCCATGATCCTTCCTCTCTTCACTTCCTCTTTACCTCCCATATCTACCATTCTTTCACCTTCTTCCTTTTTCCTGCCAAACCTTAATCTAACCACTCCCCTTGTCATTTCCTCCATGCTCTCATCTCCTTCCCTTCCATCATTTGTAAACCTATCCTTGGTATATTTGTCTCCTTCTACCACTAGTTATTTTGTTATCATGAACAATTCACTAGCCTGTCCATTCAATGACTCAACCCAAGTACCCATGCTAGCCCCTCATTAGGTGCCCTTACTACCGACGATCGAGAAAATATGTACTGAATTAGACAAGGAGACAAAAATTGAAGATGTAACTAATGATCCTCCTACTAATCCCAACACCATAGAGGTAGTAAAATTGGAAGACAGTCCTTCTCTCAAGAGAAAGCAGATGATTCAATATTAGACATTTCTCAATAGGTAGTGGTAGAAAACCTGCAACATATAGATCAATCAAAGTCTCCTCTTAGGATAAGTGAAGTAGAAGATTAACATGCAAAAAAAGATAAGGAAACAAAGCAAAGGCCTGATGTAGAGAAATCAATTCATCCTGATTCTTTAAATAAAGAGAATAATCATAGTGACTCCCCAAAACATTTTTCTGTAGCTCCTGAGGGGCTCCAACATAGATTGAATAATTGGCCTTCAAGGGTGGAGGTAGTTGAATTAAATTTGGATAACTTTTTGGCAAGGATCAAGAAACTGAGGAAGTAGAAGAAGGCAAAGGTCCAATCAAGGATATACAAAGATGCTTCTAGTTCTTGTATTGCAGAAGTAGTTGTTCCTCTAGAGTAGGCCAGCAAAGAAGACACTAGACCTGAAGACTACACTATTACAACTCTAAACTTAGGTTTAGTATCCAAGGCCCAAGTGGTGGAAGAGTTGAAGGACTCAGTGTCTAACATTCTTGATAGATTAAACAAAGATGAGCTCACTATATGATAGTTGAAACATCAAAATGAGGAACTAAGGGCCTATATCAAATATTTACTCAAGCCTTCCCATTATGATGATGGAGCATCTACGGCACCTTCTCTCCTTTCAAAGGAAGAGTTAGAGAATTTTGATAATATCAGAGCTACTAGAGCAGCTACAAAAGAGTGGTATCATAGAGTGTATGATGGGGGATGTGAGGTCATTGATGAAGCAACCAAATTACACAAAGATTTTTGTGCTCTAAAGGCTAAGTGGGATGAAGTTGTTGGTGATTGTGTAAACTATGATGAATATTATTATCACATACATCCCCGAGTGCTTGCAATGCGTAACCTCCCTAATGAAGTCTTGCTAGAAGAAAATATTTTGACCAAGGACAAACTGCATATGCCAAAGCACTGGCTAGAAATGATAAGATTAATGAGGGATATTTTTGTCAAAGATAGAAATACATCTATGCTAGCCAAAGAACAACTTATGGAGGTTATCTATAGTCTGAATGACATGCTCAAGGCATCTACTAATATGAACCTAGATGATACCACCCCAGTAGATACTCAAGAATGCAAAGAAATGTTGACTCAACTCATACATGGAGATTCATTGCTTAGCAAGGTGGGAAAACTAGAGAGGATTAGTGACCTGAGAATGTTATTCAAAGGGTTTAAGAGGAACAAAAGGTCCAAGTCTATTGTGTATATCAAATTTTCATGGGAAGTAGACATAGTGAAATTTAGAATGAATTATGTCAAAGATCGTCAACCCTCCAATATCAATCCAGCTTTGGAGGTATTCACAACATATAGTAACAAGGAAGCAGAGAAAAGAAAGGTTGACTTGGATGGGGATGAGTAGTAGGATGATCTAGTCAGCACATAAAATCCTGTCATAATGCATTGGCACTCATTTCTACATGTCACATGACCTCCTTTTGATTTCCTTTTATCTTGGAAATTGATTCTTCCTTCTATACAGCCAAATGGGTACTCATTTTGTCCAAACTCAATGTATTTAAAAGTTGTATTTTGTCTTTTTCTGTGAAGACAAAAAAAATCCAACAATGTAACCAATTGGTGTACCATATTAAATGCAATGTAAATCTAGAGAGTTGGTGTTGAGTTAATCTCCACCAACCATGAAAAACTCAGTATGATTGTTCCTCTAAATAAAGGATATTCATTTTCTCTCTTGTAAGTAAGATTTGATAATGAATTGCTTAGACTCTGCCTAAATTTGATCAATACAAAGCAAGTTTTGTAGGTTGCTAGAAATTTGTGTTCTTGTGTTGTCTTATTTTGGAATTCATGCTTCATTTCAATCTAAAATTAGTTAATGTGCAATTGCAATGATGGATAAATATTTGGATATGTGATGAATGCCCTGGTTCATACTATTGGTGCTTATTGAATGTAAGTTGTTGTGTATAGTTGGCCTAAACCATATTAATGAATTAAGTTCAGTTGCATAACACTAGTTGAATTGCACCATTGTTGGGTATTTGATGAATTATGCAATTTAAAAATCATAAGATTCCTTTGAAGATCGCATCATTTCTTGTAGCATTGTGATTTGTTAACCTGGTTAAACAGAAAATGGTTTATTGAGGGTATTTTGTCTATCTACAACATATTATCCAGTTGTGATTTGTCACTTAGGTTCCAATATCTCTCTTTACCCTTTCACCTTTTGTATTTTCTTTACAAATATCTGTTAAAACTAGGTTTCAAGAAGCATTCATATTGTTCATCTGCTAGTAATTCAATGGTAAAATAGTTTGCATTATTGAAGGGTTGCTGCATACTTTGCTGTAATTATTTCATGAAACCCTACATTTGCATATAAGTCCCCTTAGTTGGAATAGCGAAACACATATCCATAGAGTTATCCTGCAAGCTAAGACCTAAGTATATAAACCTGGGGGTGATCTTATTCTAAAGTTGGGATATGATTCCTTTCAAGAGAGGTGAGATACCCTTGTGTCTTACCTGTGTTGTTGTGTGCTAAAACACCATCAATAGAATTGGTGCTAGGGGGCCACACACACACGCTCTTTAAATATCACATAAGCCCTTCATTTTCAAACAAGTCAGGATAAGGACTAGGCAGAAGCATACTAGGGCCAGTTCAACTTAGTTTAAAAAACAAGGAGAGATCAAGAGGTACCTAGGACCCCAAGGGCTAGGTCCATCCCAAGAAATCTAGCCACAGTTCAAGTCAATTTCTTCAACATGGCTTTCTTCCCTGCAAACCCCTCTCCTATTTAGCTTGGCAACTATCATGACATGCCAAAGAATCTTGATAAGTACTACTCAAAGTTCTGTCCTAATGACCTTGAAAGAACCGCTAATGAGCATGTAAAAATCTTTAAAGGTAATATGTACATGTTGAGGGTCGAACATGAGGATGTGGTTTGCAATTTGTTTCCATATTCACTACAAGATGAAGCATATTACTAGTTTGCCAACCTCCCTTTAGCCTCAATCAATTCACGAAAAACCTTCAAGGATGCATTTTTAAACTGATTCCAGATGCAAACCACTCCCGTTGATCTTTACCACATCCTCATAAGTTCCAGATGCGAATTTCTTTACCGATCTTTTGTGGAAATTCACAGAAATGAAGGAGAGTTGATAAGTTCATTTAATAATAGATTCCACAAGGCATATTGTCATCTTTAGGCACCTTTCAACCTTGCTCAAGTAGCAGCTCTACCTATTTATTATACAACATTGGATAAACTAACATCCATGTTTGTTAGAAGGGCTAATCCAGTTCCAACGACTCTGACAGAAGCATATAATAAGGCTATCAAGGTAAATTTAGAGCTTAGATAGGTAGCAGTAGGTCCATTAAATCATCTTGGTCCTGTAGCCATAGAAAATCATATACCATTGATCAATCATGCCTTGGCCAACCATACTCCAGTGTTAAACCTCATTCCAACACCTGCTACAACCCAGGCTCTAGTCATTCATCTTGGAGCACCCATTACAAAGTTACCTCCTGCACAATTACCTTTCCTCTAGTTAGTAAAACTGCAAAGGCAAAGGATGATGAGGATGACATCAGAGAATTTGTAGAGCAGATAAAAAACTCACAGTCGAAGTGAGAAATCAGAATTCTTACAATAGAGAAGTCAAGGTCAAAATCAATATCAAAATTAGAATTACCAAAGATAGAACAAGACATGGAATACCAAACTTAATAATGGAGGATTTACCTCACCATTGGAGTCACAAAGCGTAGAAAATCATCCTCTAGGGTGAGTTATGTTGGTTGAAGCAACGTTGCCTTCATGGTGTAGGATTCATAACACAAATGCTCATTTAGAATTGGACTATCATGAGTTTCAAATTGCATCCAGTATTTTCCAAATGGAAGTCCAGAATGCTGAGGCACAAGAGACTCCACCCCCTATAGGATACAAAATGGTGCCTACTCAAAGGTATGATATTGCTTTAGTCCTAGAGAGCTATGTTTTTCCTTTTCAAGATGAAGACCGTCCTGAAGAAGAGGAAGCCGATGAGGTTCATGCCTATTAACAATACAATAGGACCCCATACAATCTTAGGAGTAATAAACCTAAGGGGCCCTGTACTACTTCCATTCCTCTGAACAACTATCAAGTTCCCCCTGATCGTAAGGCTTCCAATAACCCTGATCCTCCTAAAGTTGTAACTCAAACTATAAGTCAAAACCAACCAGCTGAATCCTCCAAGAAATTAGAAGTAGCTAAGTTGGGCTAGTATGTAGTAGATGAACTCAAGAAGATGAAGGTCATCCTGTCAGTATTCGATTTGATGAAGGTCCTACAAGTTAGGATAGATTTGCTTCAGGACATTGGGGTGCAAGCCAAGACTGATCCTTCCCCCAAAAAAATTCCACAAAGGGATAATTTGGATAAAGGTAAGGACAAAGTTCATGTTACAGCTGTGGATCAACAGGTAGCCTTGTATAAAGAAAAGAGAGAGTCACCCCCTTTTCTGCTGATCCTCAAGATATTTGGCAAAAATCTTCATAACTGGTTGGTAGACTCAAGGGCTTCCACCAACGTTATGCCTCTATCCATTTGCAAGGCATTAGGACTAACTCCTACCAAGTCTTCTAGGAAGCTTACTTAGTTGGATAAGATAGAAGTTAATGTTGTAGGGGAGATGAATCGGATTCATATGAAGTTGGCATTAGACCCACAGGTACAATAGTATATAGACATATAGGTGGTCGACATCCCTGATGCTTATGTCATGTTTCTTAGTAGAGATTGGTCTAAAACATTAAATGGCTACATGGCTACTAACTTCTCTCATATGTGGCTACCATGGAAGGACTTGCTAATCAAATTCGTATTGAAAGAGAACCAAAAATGAAACACATGATAAGAGTACAATTAGACAAATGAGATCTTATACTCAGAGGTGAATTTAGGAGTTTGTTTCCCTCAGATAAGTCATGTAGAAGAAGTATTGATGTTGAGCTGCAATAGGTTCCCTGATCCACCACTTAGAAAATGTCAAGTACATAAGCTTTTGTTCAATCTGATCATGGCTCTTCTTTTGATGATGAGCCAAGAATTTTTGAAGAAAGTTCATGTGTGATCAACTAGCTATAGGGAAGAAGATACATATGGAAGAACTATTGTTGCCTAATTGGTGTCGTATCCATAATGCATCTCATTCAGAGTTTACATGTTCTTTGTGCCAATAGGAAATATATCAAGTTCAGAAACATTTGAAGTGGTCATGTGTTAAAAATTAAGGTAAGACTAAGCCATCACCTACAACTAATCCACAGGATGGATCATTAGGTAGACATGATATCAGTCTTCAAGGGAAGTCGGTGGATTCTCAGATGTGGACATTAAGATTTGATGGATGTAGGTCTAAACAAGGGTTTGGTGTAGGGTTTGAATTGATCAGTCCTACAAGGGACTCTTATCTAGCTACATACAGACTGCAATTTCCTTGTACCAACAATGTTGCGAAATACCAATCACTAGTGCATGGGCTGCTGACTGCTATTTAGAAAAAAGGTTAAGATAATTCAAGTATTTGGTGATTTAGAGTTAGTGGTTAAGAAAGTGAGAAAATAGTATTCCTATCATGACAAAAGACTAAATCGCTACCAAAATCAGGCTTGGGACCTCATTGAGAGTTTTGATGGCTTCAATATCCAATTGATTCCAAGGAAACAGAATCATGTTGTTGATGCATTGGCACAAGTTGCAAGTTTGTTGGAACCAATTTCCATGTTTGATTTGAAGAAGTTTACTGTAGAACTAGTTCCCACCCCCTCAGTGCTAGACAATATTGCTCATTTCTAGGTCTTTGAAGATGATAAGCATATCATTGATTTCCTCACATGCTCAGATGTGTTTGCTGCCCAAATAATTGATGAAGAGGATTCAAAACTAGCTGAGATGGTTTTAGAAGGTGTCTTAAATCACAAAATGAATACCATTCCTCAAGGGATGGTGGAACTAGAAAGGTTGTTTGATCGAGATTAGCTAGATACCCAAAAGAAGCAAGCTGATTCTGCTGGATGTAAGTGTGACTTACATAACTTGGGGAATGAAGATAACGTCAAAAATGTTTTTATTGGTAAGGTTTCCACCCATGAAGAAAAGGTAGGTATTATTCATGCTTTGATGGACTATCATGATGTTATTGCATGGAGTTATAAAGACCTTAAGACTTACGACACCTCTATCATAACCCACACCATACCTTTGAAGCTTGGAGTTAATCCATTTCAATAGAGATAGAGGCCAGTCAATGCTCTTTTAGAGCCTTTAATTTTTCAAGAAGTACAGAAGCTGCTATCAGCAAGAATCATATTTTTGGTGATACATTCTACCTGGGTAGCCAACTTGGTTCCAGTATGGAAAAAGAATGGTGAGATCAGGCTATGTGTTGACTTTAGAAACCTTAATAGAGCTTCTGAGAAAGATAATTACCCACTTTTGTCCCTTGATGAGGTGCTACAAATAGTTAATGGATCACAGATGATGTCATTTTTAGATGGATATTTGGGATACAATCAAGTAATGGTCGAGTACACTGACAAGTTAAAGACTGATTTCACTTGTAAATGGGGTATATATGCATACCAAAGGATGCCATTTGGTTTGAATAATGCCAGGGTAACATTCCAGCGTGCCATGGACATCGCTTTTAAAGGCTTGGTAGGCAAATGCATCATTATTTACATGGATGACTTAACCATATTCTCCAAGAGAAGGGAGGATCATATCTTTGATTTGAGGAAAGTGCTTCAAGGGAAGTTGTTAGGACAAGTGATCTCAGAAGAAGGTATCTCTATAGACCTTGACAGAGTCCAAGCCATTCTTAAGATCCAACCTCTGACGAGTAAGAAGGAATTAAAGTCCTATTTTGGTAAAATCAACTTTTTCTGAAAGTTTATCACTGGTTTTTTGCTAAGATTATTTGCCCATTGAATGTGATGTTGAAATAAGATGCCAAAATTGAATAGACACCGAAAGCCAAGGCAACCTTTGCAGAGATCAAGCAAGTAGTAGAAAACACTCCCATATTAGTAAGTCCATATTACACTCTTCCATTTTGCATATACTCCTTTGTTTCTAAACATACATGTGCAGCCATGCTCACCCAGAAAAGGGGGGTTGATGATGAACGTCCTATCACCTTCATGAGTACATCATTGGAAGATTCAAAACTCAAATATCCAAATGTGGAGAAGCAATCTTATGCACTAGTTAAGGTAGTCAAGAAATTTTGTCACTATATCCTGAGGAGAAGAGTGATTGCAATAGTTCCAGATGCCACAGTAAAAGCATTGCTGACACAAAATGATCTAGGTGAAAGAAGAGGAAAGTGGGTCACAACACTGCAAGAATTTGATATAAAGATACAACCTGTGAAGTTGGTAAGAGGGCAAGAACTCACTAAGACCATGGCAAAAACTAACCCATGGCTGGTATCTCAGTAATGTGTACTAGAAGATATCTTGCAAGATGAATGATATGGAGACATCTTATTTTATCTCCTTAACCAATGATGTCCACCTCATTTGAATTTTATTCAGAGAAGAGCCTTGAGGCTGAAAAGTAGTAGTTTTATGCTCAAAAGGTCAGTTTTATACAAGAAAAATCATGAAGGGATCTATTTGAGGTGCTTAGACAAAACAGAAGTAGCACAAGTTTTGATCAACTTTCATGAGAAGTTTGGGACAGGCCATGGTTCCGGGCACTCCACTACAAATCAGACTCTTTGGGCTGGATATTACTGGCCTACTTTGTTTAAGGACACTCATACACATGTTTGAACCTACCACATTTGCCATATTACTACTTCAAGAGAGAAATACTGCTATGCCTTTGCAAGCAGTGGTGGAGGTACACCCATTTGCATAATGGGGGTTCAATTTTATTGGTATGATCAATCCACCTTCCTCTGAAGGACACATATATATTCTAACTGCTACTGATTATTGTACAAGATGGTCTGAGGCTCAAGCTTGTAAGCAATGCACCACTGACGTAGTAATCAAATTTATTGAAGAACATATCATGACAAGGTTTGGATGTCCTTTTTCTCCTATCTATGATAATGGTCCAACATTTTCCTCTTTGCATTTTTCAAACTAGGCATTTGATTATGGTATTGTGCTAAAGTTTTCATCCAGTTATTACCCTCAAGGAAATGAAGTTGTTGAAGCTACTAATAAAAACTTGCTCGAGGTCATCAAAAGACTGCTTGATGAAAATCCCAGAGAATGGCATACCCAGCTTAGATTCACCTTGTGGGCAGACAGGATCAGACATAAGGCTGCCTTAGGAACCTCACCTTACCATTTGGTTTATGGTCTAGAACTCATGTTCCCTATCGACTTGAGGATCCATGTACTATAGTTCATGCAAGACTATCTAGAGCTTGATGATAGAACCTCAACCCGCTTAACCCAACTACTGTATTTGGAAGAAAAATGTGATGTTGCAATTGAAAACTTTGCTAAATACCAAGGTGTAGTGAAATGATGGTTTGACAACAGGGCCAAGGTGAGAGCCTTCCGTATCTCAGATTTGGTGCTATATTGGGATAAGGCTAATGAGAAGAAAGGTGAACATGGAAAGTTTGATAAACTCTGGTTAGGTCCCTACCAAATAGCTGAAATCTTAGGGGACAACACGTATAGATTGAAGACTCTTACTGGTGAGGAACTCCCACTGCCTACTAATGGGTAGTTCCTAAAGCACTACTTTCAGGCTTAGGAGGTATCTTTGCCTTTTTTTTACATAGCATGTCTTTTCTATTCTTTCTTGTTTTTGTTTAACTTTGGTTAGAGTAGTTTTCTTTGTTAGGTTAATTTCTTTTGCTTGCTCTATTTTTGCTTTCTGCGCTTGTTTTGCTGGGGTCATCTTCCATTTCTTGCATAAGGTGGCAGCTGTGCAGACCTCCAAAAGGTCCTCTTTGGGTAAATAATCTAGGGATTTCTTTGAGAATTTTTTTTTCCACTCAGGTCTTCCTGTGGGTTCTATTGTTACTAGGTGGTATGATGCTTGTTCATGGAAAGGAATCATTGGTTTAGTTCACTTGAAGTATTTTCTAGTCTAATATATTTCACATTTTTAATAATCCTAAAGCTTTTGAAGGAGTCTTGGTGATCTTGGGTTAAGTGAAAAATCTATAGGCTCACCTTTGCCACCCTATGATTCCAAACACAACAAAGTTGAATGAATTTGTAATCTATTTGATATTTATCATGTGCTGCAAGGGTATGCAGTACTTTCTAGTACTCATATCATAAGTTAAGTTAACTGAATAATCTATAAGAAATTTATCAAAAGTGGTGCTTCACAGTACCCTCATAAATTGTTCAACTACCTGGAGGATTCAAGCATCTCTATTGGGGCTATAGACGCCTGGCTGGCAATAGAGCATTGCTTGAGTGGAATCATAGAGACAACCTCATCGGGGCTATGGATGCTTGACTGGAAGCGAGGCAATGTCCAAGGTAGCTCAAAAGGTGAGTATCATTATGTAGCTTAATGCAAGTGAGCCTTGATGATCTTAGTTGTAGAAGGATGGGAATGAATGCTACTGCACACATATAGACTTTTAGGATATGGATGGTTACGATGAGTTAGTGATCTCTGCTCCTTTGATCTTGTATCATGTTGTCTAGTTTCATAAGTGGGAAACCAAAGATTCTAGGTTTGAAACTATTGTTTATCTTAGAAAAGCTTTGGAGCATTTCCCCATTAGAGTCACCATTTGTTATGCCTTGCACACACACCCCATTTAACCAAATGGAGACCCCCTCCCTCTTTTGCTTCACTTTTTGCTTGGTTTGAGTCTTGGCAATTTTTCTTGAGAGAAGATGATGTCTTGATGATTTAGTCCCTCTACACATATTTGGGTAAAATTGAGCAAGTTTGGGTAAGATTGACTTCATTAGCCCCTTTGATGATTGGATTGGAGTGATTGAAATGCATTGAGTCTCAAAATTAGGTTTTTGAGTGAGTTTGTGTTGAAATTGACCTTTACTGCATTTAGCGCTAATACCCTGTCCTACTGGATATTAGTATTGGCTCCTTCACACGTCATTTAGCACTAAAATCTTAGTCTATTAGATTTGCACTAAAAATGCCATCAGTAAGACATATCCCGTAGGACTAAAAATTCCTGCTTTTCCCTTTAATGGTTGAATCTCTACAGAGTGCACCACAGGTTGTCAAATGTATACTACATTTGTGGCAATTTTTTAGGGTGTATAAATGGTTTGAATCCTTTGATTTTCATCATTTGCACCCAAAATCTCTTTAGTGATTGAGCTGTGAATTTGCTACCTTTACTAATGAAAATTTTCTTGGCTATTGACATTGATTGCGAGTTGGTTTATTGACAACAAATTGGTTTTATTAAACAATTGAGCTTAGAGTGCATTTCACCATCTCTTATGCTAGAAATTCCTTGACTATTGGCATTGATTGAGCATGTACTTGTTGGTAACAAGTCAGATTTGTTCACCGTGGCCTTGTATTTGTAGGTAGGATGGTCTCTACTGGCGTCTGATTCATGATTTCATTGGTATTTTGCTTTTGGAATAAGAAGTGCACTGAGTCATATGAAATTTTTTTAATTGGCATACACTAGAGTCTTAGGGTTTAGGGTGTTGTTAAAAATATAGAGTGATTTATTTGTAGGTGCCCTCCCTAGGGTTTCAAAGTTAAGATTTTATTGAAGTAGGAGGAACACATGTATGTGCCTTAGAAATCTTAACCATCATAATTCAAAATTTCCCTCTTCAATAGTCAGAATTGACCCTTTAAACTTTATCACCAAAATCATTAACTTTCAAAACCTCAAAAACAACTATTTGTGCTAAAATTCATTCCAACCAGATTCGACGCTAAATTCCCATCCAACCGGACATTTCCAGTATGCTAGATTTTCCCTGCCAAAATCCTTTTAAGGACTTTGCACTAAAAAGGACCTCAATGGGATTTGCGCTAAAAGGTGCCTCCATAGGACATATCTCAAGCACCCAAAAAATCCTATAATCCATCATCCTTTGAATCCCCTACTAAATAAGGTTTGAACATTTATTAGTGCTTTACACTAAAAGTTGTGTTAACGAGACTTGCGCTAAAAACTGCTTCCATAACATATATCTAGTTCCCTTTGAAAAGCCCGCTATCCGCTTGCTCATGAAATCCCCACTAAGAGCAATCGTAAAAGTTCACGCTAAAAGGAGCTTCAACTGCATATATCCAATAGACCTCAAAAACATCGCAAATCCTGTTAACTTGAAAAGGCTCGCTTTTACTCGGAATGGATTTGAACAAGTGTTTTAAAAGTATTAAGGAGATTTAATCAATGAACTTGAGTTTATTTGCATGCTATTTTATCTTATTCATTTGATTGATCATTAATTGAAAGAATTTATGCATTGATTTGATATTAATGATGGTATTTGCTATAATATGCAGTAGGGCCTAAAAAGCCCGCTAACCTACCTCATCTTGTTTTAACTCTTGTTTTATTTGATGAAACATTAAGGAATGAACTTTAATGAACATTTTATGTTTCCTTAAATGAAATAGTGGGTTTTAAATTAGAAATCAATGATTTATTAGGCATTTTGGCATACATCCTGTATGAAGGATAAATCCCTACTTTTTGGTCTAGGAGCCTGATTTGAAGTTCACACTAAAAATACATAAACAATGCATGTTTCCTAGCATTCCTAGACTACTGAGCATCATGGAACATAGGTCTAGACCAATAGGATAGAAACTTTAAAAGATTATTCATTAGGTTTATGTCCTGTGGGATAGATGACTTCCCGAGCCACAAACATGAAGTATGAGTTTAAAGGACTCCCTCCTATTAGCAAGATCACATTTGCATGGAAGAACATAGGAGACAAGGATCTTGGCCACAACAACATAGAACAATTCAGATTGAGAATCTTTGGGCCTAATCCAACTGCTTCGGTTCAAAAGATTTAGGACAATGGCATTGTTGAAGCCACTGCCTTTCTAACTTTTGTTCAATGTCCATAATTAATTGTAGCTTGTGCAAATAGATATCATCAACCATCAAGGATAGTGGTCACTCAAGTTGGCCAGGTATTGGAAAATTTCAGTGCATTGACTTTGGTCGAGACTGTTGACATCCCTCCTTTTCCAACTTTGTCAATAATGAAGAAGGATGAGAACAAGAGGATGTATGATCAAGACCCCGAGGCTTGCAAAAAGGTAATAAATGATAGATGGATGAAGAACAAAAGAGTTGTTCTATCCAAGCTTCCTCATGTACTTTATAGGAGTGATTTCCAGGAGGAGATAGGATATATGGTTACTCTCTTGAGTAGGATCATGGGATTGCCTTCTGCCTCCACCTTTGAAGGTTGGATGTTTTCATATGTTGAAGAGATATTGCATGAGGATAAAAAGATCCACTAGGACCAAATTTTAAGTGACAAGATTCATGAATCTTTTGTGGCTTTCAATGATAAGAATATATTCAAATGGACCTCCTATGTGGTATACATGTTAGCAAGAAACTTTGTTCATCCTGGCTTATCTAGATTAGGAGAAGTTGGTAATACTAAAGGAAAGTACAAGGTGTATGAATGTTAGCCTCAACTGGAGATTACTCAATCATTAGTGCATTTCAGAAGAGTTAATGATGCATTTACTATGCACATTACAAGGTTACTACAAGGAGATATGTAAATAAGATTGTCTCAAGAAGCTGTTAATGTGGTACAACTTATGGAAGATGGTACATTCAGTTTCCAAAGTTCGCTTATTTCAGGATTTAGGGTTTCACTGGGGCACCCTATAAATTGCCAAGGTATCCAACTGACAAGATAGTGCTTCTAGAATTGACAAGGCAATTGCATACTTGTGTTGAGAAGATGAAGCACCTACACAGATCCTCTATAAAATTACTCATACTTCTGCGCCGAGTTGTCTTTTCTTGTTTCACTCTTAGATCAGATGAATATTTAGACACTGAGATTCAATTATTGAACCTACATTTCTATCAGAGAAGAAGTCTTTTTGATCCCTTTGGAGTTACTAAAAGATAAATCAGCAAGAAGTTATTTCACAAAGAACACCTTGAGGACTTTTGGGCTAATTGCTCAAATGATCATGATGTCCTAAGGAATATTCTAGGTTGTCTTTAGATTTCATTAGGAGATTTAATGTTATTGAAGTACTTGATTAGCTAGCGGATGATAACAATGTCATGCAACAAGGACCATGGGAGGCACTTTTTAGACAACCTATCCCTCTACCAAATTGGGTAGATGCCGAAAAGAGCTCATTGGATGAAGTTATGAAGCAACCCATCAGATTCAGTGGAAATTGGGTCAGAAATTAAGTTACAGCAATGACAAAAGCAGGAGTGGCTCTCACTTATACTCAGTAGCTACAAGATAGAGCTAGTGATGATGAATTAGATGAACCTATAGAGGCAGAAAAGGAAGTCAAGCAAGAGGTTGCGGGAGGAGATGTTTTAGAAGTAGATAGTGATGAAACAGAGGAAGATCTCCCTCTTGTTGGTAAAGGAAAAACTAAAGTGGAAAAAGAGCCTCCTAAATAGTAAAAGAAAGGTAATCCACCTTCACCAAGGACCAAATATTCAAGGAAGAGGGATATGCCCAGTGGGAAAGGAGAGTCTTCCAAGCCTAAGAAGATAAAGAAGCAACAAAGTGTAACTACACCCATTCCTTCTACAACTAGTACATCACCTCCTGTTACTTTTGCTGCTTTAGGTTAGACTGTTGATGTTGCTACCTCTCCCTTTGCTATATCAAGCATCACACCTCTTGTCTCTTCTAGTGTCCCTGTAGTGTCCTCACCCTCTATATTAGAGATAGTTGTATCTTCTCCCCTTCCTCCATCCATTGCATCCTCTACCGATTCATCCATCTACTCTTTACCATCCTTGGCTTCCATTTCCATTTCATCCGTCACTTCATATTCCTTCCCTTCCATTTCAAACATGAGCCTTCTTCTCTGCACTTCCTCTTTACCTCCCATTCTACCATTCTTTCACCTTCTTGCTTTTCATTTCCAACCCTTAATCTAACCACTCCCCTTGCCATTTCCTCCATGCTCTCATCTCCTTCCCTTCCTCCCTTAGGTTTTGTATCATTTGCAAACCATCCCTAGGTACATTTGTCTCCTTCAATCACTTGTTCTTTTCCTATCATCAACAGTTCATTGGCCTGTCCATTCAATGACTCAACCCAAGCACCCATGTTAGCCCCTCTTTAGGTGCCCTTACTACTAGGGATTGAGAAAATATGTGCTGAATTAGACAAGGAGACAGAAATTGAAGATGTAACTAATGATCCTCCTATTGATCCCAACACCATAGAGGTAGTAAACTTGGAAGAAAGTCCTTCTCAGGAGAAAGAAGATGATTCAATATTGGACATTGCTTAATAGGTAGTGGTAGAAAGTCCTGCAACATATAGATCAACTAGAGTCTCCTCTCAGGATAAGTGATGTAGAAGATCAAGATGCACAGAAAGACAAGGAAACCAAGTAGGGGCCTGATCTAGAGAAACCAGTTCATCATGATTCTTTAAATAAAGAGGATAGTCATATTGACTCCCCAAAACATTCTTTAGTGGCTCTTGAGTGGCTCTAGCATAGATTGAATAATCAACCTTCAAGGGTGGAGGTAGTTGAATTAAATTTGGATAACTTTTTGGCAATGATCAAGAAACCTAGGAAGTAGAAGAAGGCAAAGGTACAATCAATGATATAAAAAGATGCTTCTAGTTCTTGTATTGCAGAAGTAGTTGTTCCTCCAAAGTAGGCCAATAAAGAAGACACTAGACCTGAAGACTACACTATTACAACTCTAAACTTAGGTCCAGTATCCAAGGCCCAAGTGGTGGAAGAGTTAAAGGACTCAGTGTCCAACATTCTTGATAGAATAAACAAAGATGAGCTCTCTAAACAATAGTTGAAACAATAGAATGAGGAACTAAGTGCTTGTATCAGATATTTACTCAATCCTTCACATCCCGACAATGGAGCATCTGCAACACCTTCTCTCCTTTTAAAGGAAGAGTTAGAGAATTTTGATAATATCAGAGGTACTACAATAGCTACATAAGTGTGGTATCATAGAGTGTATGATGAGGGATGTGAGGTCAGTGATGAAGCCGCCAAATTACACAAATATGTTTATGCTCTAAAGGCTGAGTGGGATAAAGTTGTTGGTGATTGTGTAAACTATGATGAATATTATTCTCACTTACATCCTCGAGTGATTGCAATGAGTAAGCTCCCTCATGATGTCTTACTGGAAGAAAACATTTTGACTAAGAACGGACTGTATATGCTGGAGCACTGGCTAGAAATGATAAGGTTAAGGAGGGAGATTTTTAGACAAAGCTAGAAATACCTCTATGCCAGCCAAAGCACAACTTCTAGAGGTTATCTATAATCTAAATGACATGCTCAGGGAATCTACTAATATGAACTTAGATGATACTGCCCCAGTAGATACTCAAGAATGCAAAGAAAAGTTGAATCAGCTCATACATGGAGACTCGCCGCTTAGCAATGTGGGAAAACCAGAGAGGATTAATGACCTTAGAATGTAACAAAGAGTTTAAGAGCAACAAAAGGTCCAGCTCTGTTGTGTATATCAAATTTTCACGGGAAGTAGACATAGTGAAATTTAGAATGAATTATGTCAAAGATCTTCATCCCTCTGATATCAATCCAGCTTTGGAGGTATTCACAACATATAGTAACAGGGAAGTAGAGAAAAGAAAGGTTGACTTGGATGGGGACAAGTAGTATGATGATACAGTTAGCACATAAAATCCCATCATAATGCATTGGTGCTCATTTCTACATGTCACGTGACCTCCTTTTGATTTCTTTTTGTCTAGGGAATTGATCCTTCCTTCTATACAACCAAATGGGTACTCATTTTGTCCAGATTCAATGTATTTAAAAGTTGTATTTTGTCTTTTTCTGTCAAGACAAAAACAAATCTGAGAATGTAACCAACTATTGTACCTTATTAAATGCAATGTAAATCTGGATTGTTGGTGTTGAGTTAATCTCCACCATCCATGAAAAACTTTGTATGACTATTCCTCTATATAAAGGATAGTCATTTTCTCTCTTGTAAGTATGATTTGATAGTGAATTGTTGAGACTCTACCAAAATTTGATCAATACAAAGCAAGTTTTGTAGGTTGCTAGAAATTTGTGTTCTTGTGTTGTCTTATGTTGGAATTCATGGTTCATTTCAATATGAAATTAGTTAATGTGCAATTGCAATGATGGATAAATGTTTGGATATGTGATGAATACCCTAGTTTATACTATTAGTGGTTGTTGAATGTAAGTTGCTATGTATAGTTAGCATGTACCATATTAATGAATTAAGTTTGGTTTTATAACACTAGCTAAATTACGCCATTGTTGGGTATTTGATGAATGTATGCAATTTGAAAATCATAATATTCCTTTGAAGATCGCATCATTTCTTGTAGCATTGTGGTTTGTTAACTTGGTTAAACAGAAAATGGTTTATTGAGGGTATTTTTTCTTTCTGCAATATATTATTCTGTTGTGATTTGTCACTTAGGTTCCAATATCTCCCTTTACCCTTTCACCTTTTTCATTTTCTTTACAATATCTTTTAGAAATGGGTTTCAAGCAACATTCATATTGTTCATCTTCTTGTAATTTAAGGCTAAAATAGTTTGCATTATTGAAGGGTTACTACACACTTTGTTGTAATGGTTTTGTGAAACCCTACATCTGCATGTAAGTCCCCTTGGTTGGAACAACAAAACACATATCCACTAAGTTATCATGCAAGCTAAGACCTCTATATAAACCTTGGGGAAGTCCTATTCTAAAGTTTTGGGTTAAGATTCCTTTCAAGAGAGGTGAGATACCCTTGTGTTTTATATGTGTTGTTGTGTGTTAAAAATACCATTGACAAAGTGGAGTTGGCCTTGAACAAAAGTTCTAGGTTGAAGTTATTGCTACTACTTGTTACCTGGTTAACAAATCTCCTACATCAGTGCTCATTGATAAGATGCCTACGAAGGTATGGTCTGGTAAGAAGCCTTCATTGAGACACATTCAAGTATTTGGTTGTGAGGCATATGCACATGTGCCTAAGGAGAAGAGGTCTAAGTTGGAGAATAAGGTTGTGAAGTGTATCTTCATCAGTTATGGCATAGGTGTGAAAGGGTACAAGCTTTGGGATCTAATGGCTGAGAGAGTTTTATATAGTAGAAGTGTGATCTTCAGAGAGATCAATCCTTCTTCTATTGTCAACTTGCAGCTAGAGAAAGAAGAGAAGAAAGAGGATGTGGTTCATCTTACTTCCACCCCTGAGAAAGTTGAACCAAAAACATCTATTGGACTTGATAATGAAGAGAGCTCTAGTAGCTCTAAAAGTTCAAAAGAAGATGAAGAATCTCAATCTCAATCTTTGAGGTGGTCCATGTGGATAAGGTAGAAACCTGATAGGTTTGGTTATTCATTGCATGATTCCCGTTGTATTTTTGCTTTGATTTCTAACACTGATGAGCCTAGAACTACGAAAGAGGCTATGGGTATGAATGATGCAGGTCCCTGCAAGGAGGCCATGGAAGAGGAAATGGCTTCTTTGGAAAAGAATAATACTTGGGACTTGGTGCCTTTGCCTGAAGGACGAAAACCTATTGGATGACAATGGGTGTTCAAAAAGAAATTCGGTGTAGATGGCATTGTTGAGAAATATAAGGCTAGATTGGTTGCAAAGGGGTATTCTCAGGTGGAGGAGATTGACTATGGTGATATTTTCTCTCCTATTGCAAAGCTGACATATATTTGATTCCTATTATCTCTTATAGTAACATATGATCTAGAAGTGGAACAGATGGATGTGAAGACAACATTCATTCATAGTGACATGGAGAGGAAATCTATGTGTCATAGCCAGAGCACTACATGGTGAAAGGTAAATAAAATCTGGTTTGCAAGTTGAAAAAGTCTTTGTATGGTTTGAAATAGTCTCCTAGGATGTGGTACAATAAGTTTGATGCCTTTGTGTTGAGTATTGGATTTTTGAGATCGAAATCATATCATTATTTTTATTACAAGTTTGACAATGATCACATTCTCATTATTGCATTGTATGTTGATGACATGTTACTCATTGGGAATGGTAAAAATTTGATTTATGATTTGAAGTCTCAGTCGTCAGCATAGTTTGAGATGAAAAATCTAGGGGCAACTCGATACATTCTGGGGATGGAGATTAGAAGAGACAGAGCAAACACAAAACTTTGGTTAGGCTAGAGTAAGTGTGTTAACACTATGTTGGAGAGATTTAGCATGGTAGATTACAAACCTTTGATTGTTCATGTTACGATAGGGACAAAGTTATCTATTATAGATTGTCTGAAGTCTCGTTCTGAGATGGAGGATATGAGCAGAGTTCCCTATGCTAGTATAATTGGTAGTTTGATGCATGCGATGGTCTGCACAAGAATAAACATTGCCCAAGTAGTGGGAGTCCTTAGTCAATTTATGGCTAATCCTAGATGGGTACAATGGGATACAGTGAAGAGAGTGTTCATATATTTATGGGGTACTTTTGAGTATTCCTTATGCTATCATGGTTTTCCTACTAGATCTCAGCATTCTATAAGTATTCATGGATATGTGGATTCTAATTGGGCAGGTGACATTGACAACAGGAGATCCATCGATGCTTATGTGTTTACAATTTTTGGTGGTGCTATCAGTTTGATGAGTAAGCGACAACCCGTGGTCTCTTTGTCCACTACTGAAGTTGAGTACATGGAAGCAACTCATGCTTGTAAAGAATCCATTTGGATTAAGATATTGTGTTGTGATGTTGGGTTTGATGCAGGGAAGATTACTATTTGTTGTGATAGTCAGAGTGCCATATGTTTGGCGAAGAATCCTACTTTCCATGTGAGGACTAAGCATATTGATGTCTAGTACCATTTTGTTCATGACATGGTAGAGGATGGGAAGGTAAACTTGGAGAAAGTTGACACTTTGATGAATGTTGTAGATTCCTTGACAAAACCTGTGAGCACAGAGAAGTTCAGATGGTGTTCAAAGTCTATGGGCCTTTCGGCCCCTAGCAATTAAATCATGGTGTTGATACTCCCTTTGCTCTTGCAAGGTTCTCTATGAGTGGGATAATGTTAGGAAAAGTGTCTCAACCTTACAACTATGAAAGGCTACTATTCTTCTAAGTTTTGGTCTTTTTGATTACCCTTTATCTTGGAGAATGGTCTAGAACTTTCAAAGTTTCCAAAAGGGCTAAAAATAGCAAGCCTCACTATTTTTAGTAACTCTACATTTGACCTTGAATTGAACTGAATTTTTTCCCAAAAGGTGTGGAACTACTAAGTAAACATCTCAGGTGAGTTTCGACTCAAGATGATAAATGGATTGCGAGATATTAAAGTTTCTATTTTTTGAAACTACCGAAAAAAGTTTTGAACTTAGTTTCAAGGCACTTAGATGTCCCTAAACACCTTAAAAGTTGTCCTAACTTACAAAGTGGGTTATAGATTGATAGATCACAAGCATTCTGGCGCATTAAATGGTTCATCAATCGGACACCCAGATCAAAAGTTATGACCTCCAGAAATTAGACCTCATATTTTTGGGAAATGTGAAAATGCATTGGACATTCAAAAGAGTTGTAAAGGGGAGAGTTACAAGTGTTGGTGTGTGATTTGGCACATCACAAGGCATCTTTGATTGGAGATAATTTGGGCCCCACTTTTGGGTGGTTTTAGCCCATGGTTTTGTAATTACCATTGATGATTTACTGTATTGTATCTCCTATATATTAGAGCTTGAGATGGATGTTGGCTGTAAGAGTCTTATAGATGTTGAGTTGTCTCCTAGATCTTTGGTTTGTTATATGTGAAATCTTGCTCTGAAGTATATTGTAATCTTCTTGATTCCTGAATAATATATTGGACAGCTTTGGAGTAGGGTTTTTTTACCTAAAATGGTTTTCCCCATGTATATCTTATGTTGTGAGTTTTGTATTTGGAAGTTTTTATTATCTTTATGTTAATGTACATCTTAATCTGTAACTATAAAAGTTAAAATTTGCATAAATCTTTCCTCAGTAGATCAGTGTAGGAAGCGTTTTTGCATGCCATATTTCCTTTCAAATTTCTAGGATTAAATTATAGAACTATACATTACAAACATCTCTAAGAGAACTTCAAAAATCATCACTTGTACACATAATTTTTAAACAATTAAAAACTTTGAGAAGATTTGTAGGAGTTTTATCACAAAATTTAAGTAATAAGATTTTCTAGCTCAATAAATAGAGAATAAATATTTGTACATGCATAAACTAGATATTGATCTCCTACTCTTTCCATTCCTATGCAACAACACATTATTTAAGGGTCCATATTGAAATATCATGTTATTTGGTCATATGTACATAATAATGGAATACAATAAGCCTTTTAAGATCCACATGATACTCACCAAAACTATAATAAATAAACTCTAATGGACCCCAATCATCTTCTTGTTAAGACACTATGATCATGTTGACTAGGGGTTCATTTTGTGTAACACAATTGATAGACATGTATCAATCAAGTACATGGTAACTATGTCAAATACTAGACAATGAATATTAGATTAGATAGTGACTACACAAAATTTGATATTTATGCTTTGAAGTGTGCAACTAACCCAGTAAAATTTAGAAGCACTATTTGTTGACCTTAAATCTAGACCATTTCTTAAATAGACCATTGACCATTCCAGTGAGCTCACAAGATCAATATCAGGTTGAGAAAGCAAATTGGACATGTGTTAACACAAGGGGACATTGTTTCTTGAACAATTCCACTTAGTCATAAACTTGTATATATAGATTTATAACAACAACAACAAATATGATGCTAGTATCCCATTGGGATATCAACAACATTAGTAGATGGAGGAAGGGTTACACCCTTAGGGCATGACAACAAAATTTTGATAGATTAGTGTCAAGCAATATCATGTGGAGGCCCTACTAAAAAATAGCCATATAGACGAGGATGACAAATTCTAGTTAGGTCATATTAGGCACCATCATGGTGGTTCTTCATTCATCAAATAATTATCATGGATTTATTTTAATTTGATTGTGTTTTGCGTATGTTTTCTATTTGGTAGATTTTTTCCCTTGACCATATTTTTTATATGTGTCATCAATAGTTTCCCTTCAATTGAGAGAGGAGAAGTATTTCCCTACATTGACAAATTAGGATAGAACCAAAGATAATAAGGTGTATCTTGCTACAACTGATAACTATGAGTGGTGATGTAGTGGTATATCCTAGAATTTCCCTGCATGGATGGATAGGGAGAGGCCTTGATCATTGTACATACACTAGATGGTCCTAAGGAATAGCTCATCATGGAAGGAGTTGATACATAAGGTGCCAGTGATATTTTCCCTCAACAACAAATTCTAGACTATTGAAAACTATTTAAAACATACATATCTAAATCTAATATTTTTGAAACATTTTTATACAAAAGAAAAAATGTACATACCTTGTTTTTTTTAGTATCTTTGTGACCTTTCTTGAGATAATTGTTTTTCCTTTTCTTCAGAAAATGATCGCATAGATTTAGTTTGCCTTGTTCATTTATTGCACATTTCCTCTTTCGAAAAATATGAGTTGAAAACTCCTTCACCAGATATATTGTCTTTAAAAACTTGCCAATTTAATTGAAAAATGTGAATAATTCAAGACAAATAATTTTAATTAAATTACTTATATATATATATATATATATATATATATATATATATATATATATATATATATATATATATATGCAACTTTAGTTAATTTATTTTGAAAAGTCAACTTAAAGACTTTCGAACAAAGGTCTCTTGTTATGAATTTTTTAATTATTTTTTTAGTTGGCCACCTTTGTTCGAAGGTGGACAATTACGATTTTTTTTATTTTTTTAAGTAGCCCAAAGGACCTTTGAACAAAGGTACCTTTGTGTGAAGGTATATTTGAACAAAGGTGATACCTTTGTACGAAGGTACCTTTGTTCAAAGATACCTTCGAACAAAGGTACTTGGATGGCCTCTTCCACTCTAGGCTTCAAGATTTCCTCAGAATTTTTAGTTTCAAACCTTGGGTTGGACCTCCAAATGGAATGAACTTGACAAGATAATTTGCAGGGTTGTAGCCCTCAAAATGAGCTTTCCAACAAGTATAATTTTGAATATATTTAATTTTATTGTTATATTTATTTTCTATTTTTTACTTCAAACATAGGTTTTTCACCGAACATCAAGCTCGTTGTTCTATAAATATGGAAAAATAGTAAGATTCTGAAAAATTTATGTGCACTAGCTATTGATCTCCTTGTTTCAACAAAATAAATAAATAAAAGAATTTTGATACATACAGAAAAATTTACGCTATATGGTTCAAACCTGTGTCTAAATTATAATAAGATCACTTCAAAGATTAATAAAAAAAACTATGCTTCAAAAAATTATAAAAAGTTATACTATATGGTTTGAACGACACTTTTTAAAAATACTGTTAACTATCAAAAACAAGTTACTAAAAATTATGTAAAAAATCACAATTTTTTTTTAAAATCTTGAAAAAAATATATTTAGAATCTACACACAAAATCACAAAAATCACTAGTTCACATCGTCTTCAAATTCTTAACGGTTTAGTTTCTATATGTGTTAGAAAGTTAAAATTTAGTTAAAAATGTTGATTTCAATGTCCTACTTTGGCAAAAAGGTTTTGTTATATTTTAAGATGTCATAAAAAAACACCAAAACAAATTTTCTCATAAATGCCCTAAAGATAGAGTTCATCAAGTTTTGAAATGTAGATGGTTCATTTGTGAGGCCAAAATGCATTACAAAAAAGTTCATATTGACTCTCATGGGTTTGAAAAGTTGCCTTATATACATCCTCATCTCTAATTATGATTTGATGATAACGAGATTGAAGATCAAGTTTGGTAAAATAAATAGCACCATTAAGCTCATCTAACAAATCATCAATTAATGGAATGGGAAACTTATCTTTTACGGTGTATTGTCGAGCTCTCTATAATCAAGACACATCCTCCAAGTGCCATTTTTCTTGCACACCATTACTATAGGAGATGAGTAAGTACTTAAGTATGCCTAATAATACCTGCCTCTAGCATCTCTTGAACCAACATCTTGATCTCACTTTCTTGTACATATTGATACTTGTAGGGCCTAATATTTGGTGGTTGGCTCCCTAGTACTAGTTGAATTACATGATCATGATCTCTTTTAGGAGGCAATCATTTTGTCATCTCTCTAAAAACTACTAAGTTCTTATCTACAACTTCTTGTAGATCTTATGGTGTAGAAGCCTTTGATTGATATGCTTCTAATGAAAACAATTGGGACATAACCCAGCTGCTCACTTGTTAAGCATATTTTGCATTTGATGAGAGCCTACCATTTATGGAGATTTTGCATGCAACCCTATTAGTTCTAATATCCTTCCCTCTAAATAGCTCTTTGAAGTTCATTTCAATTGTCCCCAATGTGGTAAGTCACTAGGCTCCGAACACAATGTTTGTTGGACCTATGGAGATAGAAAACATAGGGAAATAGAGTTTGTATTCTCCCATGTATAATTTAATGCTATGGCATTTCCCTAAACAATTGACAGCTCCCCCATTTGCAATCATAACCTAAAATTCTGGAGCTAATAAAATAATTTAGACAAGCAAATAACATTTTTTTAATAAAGTTGTGAGTGCTTACTGATTATATCAACACCATTACTCTCTTTCTTCGAGAAACCCACTACCTTGAGAGTTTGTGGGGTGTTAATGCCCAAAAGTCTATGATAAGAAATGGTTGGTTGGGGATCTCCTAATTCCTCACCTTGCTCATTGCCAAGCTATAATATTCCTTCTTCATCTTCTTCCTCACTCATCTCTACAATGTAGAACAATTTATTTTCTACACATTTATGTCCTCTATTGTATTTGCTATCATTGTTAAAACATAACCTTTTTTCCCCTTTCTCTTCAATTTGTTGAGGAGTCAATCTAGTGGGTTGAAGGAATGGTTGTGCTAAATATCCTCTCTTTTATGTCATTGAACCCATGCCTTGTAGGAACTAAAAACTTATCTTATGCCCTATGTGCTAGGACAAAAGACTCAAACATAGAAGTAGGCCTAAACATGCATACCTCATGTTGGATGTGACCTTTGAGCCCACCAAAAAATAAGTCATTCAAGCTCTCTTTTGTAATTGTATCAACTCACAAGGATAGGTTTTGGAATTGTTTAATATAATCCTTGAATGATCTTGTTTGTTGTAGTTTGGCTAACTAGGTGAAGTAGTTGTTTAACACATTATTTCTATAGTGTGGTTGTAGCTCCTTAGTAAAAATTGATCAAGTGATAATGAAAGTTTTTCTCTTCATTTGAGCACAAATCCATTGATACCAAATGAATTACTCTAGTTCTAGATATAGGGAAGCCATTGTCACTTTTTTCCCATTTGTAATTTGATGTACATAAAAAATTCATTTGATTTATCCAAGTCAATGGATCTTTGCCATCATACTTGCACATATCCCCTTTGGTAGCCA
This sequence comes from Cunninghamia lanceolata, assembly GCA_027924645.1. Taxonomy (NCBI): domain Eukaryota; kingdom Viridiplantae; phylum Streptophyta; class Pinopsida; order Cupressales; family Cupressaceae; genus Cunninghamia; species Cunninghamia lanceolata. The sequence goes on along the minus strand of BSBN01000241.1, from coordinate 9,101,240 downwards.
CTTTTGAGATCCCATATGAGTGCTAACATTTGGTTCTAGATTAGCTAACCTAGAAGATCCACCTTAGTTAATTTAAACATCTAGTTGTGAGCTTGATTGATTTTGGGTATAAGCATTGATAACTAACAATTCCTTGTGGATGCTAAATATATCTCCTTACATGCTATCCAATTTTCCTTGCAAGTATTGCATATCCTCCTTCATCTTGTTGGTTTCTTCCCTTACCTCTTCCATGGATATAGTATACATCTCCTCTGCTAATGAATCACATTTGTTAGGAATCTTTCAAAAAGTGTAGAAATTCTTGCCCCTACCTCTAGCCTAGGATCCAACCATATAGTGCAAAAATCTAAATTTATTTGTTGATTAAACCTTAATTGGATGATTTTAGAATTTTTTTAGGCTCAAAATTAAAATTTCAAAGAGCAATTCCTTAATGATTTTTTTCAAGCTTTCCAAAAATGTAAACAAATATGAATAACTCCACAAATTGTAGCCTATAGAGTAAATTTATGAAAACCATAAAATTGTAGTAAACTACTCAAAACAAGTCCAAATGCATTGAAATCAATATTGTAGGTGGATCAATGTGCCCTTGTTCAACCCGAGCTAGAATTTAAAGAAACATTCACTAATTTATAGCATTGGAAGTGAATTTGGTTGAAACCCTAATTTTGTAATAACTCCTTCAAATCCACTCCAAATAACCTCAAATCTAGATTGTAGCAACTTAAATATGTTCTTGAAAAACCCTCCAAAAATCAAGAAAAAAAATCACTAAATTGAGAAAGATATGCACCTCCCAATTCCAGTGTTTAAATTAAAAGAAAATCACCTTATTTCTTGCCTTCTGGGTGCAAAGATCATGTTTCGATACCACTAGTAATAAAATGACTTGAACAAGAGAATAATATAATAGGAAATATGCTAAAAATACTTGTTAATACTTGAGAATAATAAGCCAGTTCAAGGGGGAAAACCTCTAAAAATCTTCAAGAATAACACAATTCACAATATGATGATCATAAACCAACCACTACCTCTTATATATACCATACTTGTGCCTTGAATTCCACCTAGGATAACTTAACTACCTATATAAAACTATATTAATGATAATATAAATTAATTAAGAGTTATAGTAGCCACAAGCCTATAACCCTATGCACACTATAGGATTAAGGGCATAGCAATGGGCAAACACTATTAAGCATCCTCTCAACAATACAAGAGCGCCCCTCCATGTGGACAAGAGAAACTTCCTTGTTTGACTTTGTTATTTTGCGACAATGGAATGATACTTGACCTCTACCATATGTGTCTAATTCCTAGCTTCATGAGTAAGAGAATGAAAATAATACTCTCATTAGATGGGAGCCAATTGAAGATGGAAAAACTTGCATGTCGAAGGTTGGGGTAACCTAGATTATCAAAACCTTCCTTTAAATATAGGCTTTATAACATTAGCTACTTAGAGCAAGTTCTTATGGGACTGCTTAACTTATTTTGTTTGGTAGCCACTGCTTAAATTTTTTGGAAGCTTTTGCGAAGCTAGTGGTCCCATGAATTTTTTATTTTTCTACTTATTTAAAATAGTTGTTAAATAAATGGAAAATATGTGTGTTTATTTGTGTTAACAAGAGAAATTTTATAGGTAAAATTTGGAGGGAAATGTAAAAAGGAAGGGAAGGAAATATGTGCAACCATGTGGCATATTTTCTTATTATGCAATAGTTACATAATTTCAGTCCCCAATTTTTTTCATAGCTTATTATTAATTCCTAAACCATAGCAAATCCACCATAAGAAGAGAAGATTCCAAATTATCCTTTCTGCTTAATTCAAAATTTATATGGGACCATTGGTGCTAGTAAAATTTAAATAGTAAACCTAGATAAGTAGCTAGAACCACCTTGTTAGTCTTTTTTAATGACATTAAAATATAATGACTTTATCATCCTATGATTCACTATTTCCTTATTAATTGCTCTATAAATTTATGTGGCTTTGGAAAAATAGCCCATTTCATTTATTTTTTTAAAACAAAATATATTTATTTTCTTTTAAATAATATATAAATCTATTTCATTAAAAATTAGATTCTCCATTGCATCTATCTATGTCATGTTTCTCCTTTCTCTCTTGTTTTGAATCCTTTTAGTGTGCTATTCAAATCAAAGTACCATCCCTATTATATTTTTCTTTGTGCTTTCCCAATCTAATTTACTTTGATCATGGGCCTATATTGATTATTGAAAAAATGTTTCTCCATCTGCATCTATCTATGTCATGTTTCTCCTCTTCTCTCTTGTTTTAAATTCTTTGTGTGCCATTCAAATGAGAGTACCATCCTTTTTATATTTTTTTGTGTTTTCCCAATCTAATTTACTTTGATTGTGGGCCTATTGATAATTAAAAATATGTTCTCCATCTACATCTGTCTATGTCACCTTTATCCTCTTCTCTTGTTTTGAATTCTTCCAGTATACTATTCAAATCAGAGTGCCATCACTTTTATATTTTTGTTTGTGATTTCCCAATCTAATTTATTTTGATTGTGGAATATTTTAAAAAGTTTTTAACAGTATTTGACACTCCAAAATATCAATATCAACACTTCACATCTAATTTACTTTTGTCCAAATTTCTAAACCATCATTTCCTATCGTTTCGTAATTTCCATGGCATTCCCAAATTGGACTATGTGAAGGAGGTGAGCGTGTTTCACCGGCAAACAGATCGTCACCCGACACACCACTCAAAGCGTGTTTGACTGTTTGAGCGCGTTTCTTTCATATCTTTCGCTGCCCCCACACAGATTGCTCATGACAGGAGAATAACCATGAAAATACGGCAATATTCAAAATATTAAATAAAATTGTGTAATAGATGATTTAGTTTAATCTAAACCAGAAACTATACATACAGGACAGGTGCCGTTCAACCTTGTAGAGATTAGTAAAAGCACCAAAGGTGCTATCAAATGGTCCATAGGTACAAATATTTATAGGCCCATCACTAAATAATATACATTTGAATGCCATTACGTGTAGTATTTGGTGGATAAGGCTATAAATACTACTATTTGTTTCATTATAAGTCTTTATAAAGTGCTTTATCCTAGGCAAAAACTTCTATAAAGAGATAATACATAAAAAAATGTTTGAATCTAAATCTAAAAATCACTAAAAATTTTATTAATCCTATTTTTAATTTTAATAGAGAATTCAATTATTTTTTTAGAAATAAAATTATAGGAATTTAAATGAATAAGAACATGAACTAAATCATGAAAAAACTATCAAAGAACTAAATCATGAACAAACCATCACAGAACTATGACCTCTCATTTTTCCAAGAAGAAGTGGTATATCTATTGGTGCCCCAATGTCATCCCATAGATACATTATAAGCAATCAAGACATTAAGTGAACCACATTACCTAAATAATGTAGGATCATAGAAAAATCCATGTCAAATTAAATAATAGAGTCTATAGTTCCAAGGATTATCAAATGTGAGTACCCTTTAATTCATAATTGTTGTTGAATTTGTGTGTGATAGTGTACCATTTAGTCAATGGAAATTGTCATGCATCAACATCATTTATTAAACTTACATTAAAAATATGCATAATAAGAAACTAACTCAATATGATTGTGATTAAAATTATACTACCTGAATTTTCTACATGATCTCATAATCCAACAAAGTGATGAAACTTCTTAGCATTGTCTCCCCTGCAATAGTGAACTCCATAAACTAACATGTAAAAAAAATGGCTACCAACCAACAACTCTGAATTGAAGCTCTAAGCAAGTCAAATCACCACCTGATCAAAGGCAGTTAAACATTAGACAAAAAGGCAGATCCATTAAGAGGATCGATGTTGAGTATTTCTATGTTTAATGCAAGCCAAGTAAAAACAATAAAAACAAGATAAAACTAAAATAAGACTAGCCAACTTAACCTAAATTAGTAAAAACAATGCAAGCAGAGTTAAACAACCAATGCCTTGTACACAATCTACATTATTAAATGGAAACCAGAGAAAAAGATAAGCACCACATACGTCGCTGTTCCCACAAGCCAAAATTAAAAATCTCTAAAAGCAATTCAGAATATGATCCATTAACAGTTTCCAAGTATTGGAATTGAAAAGAGGAAGAACATGGAACCCAAACATACCCAGATTTATGTTCTAAGAACTATTGAATAAAGGACAACTAGAACATAACTTCTTAGTAGTTTCTATGTGACCCTGTATTAGACTGTGGTATTTAACAAAAATGGTTTTGTTGTGATATTATTGTGGCTTGTCTATGAAGGCAGATTACACTCACCCTTCTTTAACTAGTTGCCAACTACATTAAGTGTGCCTTGAGCTAGCCTACCAGTAGAATTTAGACGTTAGCAATGACATGTATGACATGAACTATTTGGACACACATCTTCAAAACAACCATGGGTATTGGAAAAGCCATTTATTGATGCAGGGGCATCTTGCCCTCTAGTTTTTAATTTTCTTCTTTTTAGCTGCTTTTGATCTTTTTGTTTGATTTTGTTAGGTGTCTTCTATCTTTTCTCTCTATCCTATCTATATGCAATCTCATAACCGATGAAGTGTTCCTATCGCTGGATTGGGCATTAAGTTTTGCAGTGCCTGTCGCTCTGCATCTATTTGAGCTTCCTGTCACCAAGCACCAGAAACCATTTGGCCAAGGAATTTTACTCTATCATCTTTGTTCTTGCTAATCGACGGTTTCACTGACAGATTGAGAAAGTTGAATGATCATAAGGAATAACGGTTGCAGTCAAGTTTGTAACCTTCGAAGGAATCAATGATTTTTGCAAGCCATTCTTTGGGAATTTGTTGAGTCTCTGCCTGGCAAAATGATAGATAGAATGTAGTAGCGAAGAATCTTCCATGCATGCAACGATTTCCTAAGAACAAGTGCAGATCGAAGGTAGGAAAGGATCGTTTATGCCTGAGCGACAATGATTGATTGAAGTTTCTAGAATCAACATCCTGGTTGGTCATGGGTAGAATGAAGGCCTTTTGTTTAAAGGAGCAATCTGCATATGGAATGGTGGTGAGAAGGCACGAGAGGATAGAAATTAGTTAGGAAGTTTTTTTTCTTGGAGAAAGAAGGCCGACTATTGAGTTCGATTTTGTATCTAAGGATGTAAGTTTTAATAGAAAATAGAGCATAGTACTTAGACTGTTATATTTGTACATAATCTTTCTTTCCCTCCTGTCATTTCTGGTATTGATTTGTTGTAGAAGATACTTTGCAATTCCTATCATTCTCTCTGCATATTTTCTTTGTTGAATCTCCTGAAGGTGGTTTAGTTTTATCTGTGACTAGCGAGATGCCATCAGATTAGTATCAGACCCTGAGTTATATTGGGCGTTGGTGAAGGGTCAAGATGCCTCCAAGAAGAATGGGTAGAGGAGGAGGCCGAGGTCGTGGTAGAAGAGACCAAAAAGACCTTGAGTTGTTGCAGAATTTAGTTGCAAGGATGGAAGCTCTTGAGAGAGCATAGAGGAGAGGAAACCCTGTTGTTGAGGATTTAAGTGATATGGAAGAAGAACCACAGAGAGAAGAGAATGAGGAAGGACATGTAGATCAAGAAGAAGACTTTGGTGACAAGTTACTGAAGTTAGTCATGAGCTTGGGTTCAAAACCCAAGATAGAGGTGTCTACATATGTTGGAAGCCTCAATGGTGAAGATTTGATCGATTGGATCAATGACCTAGATAAATACTTTGAGTATGAAGGTGTAGCAGAGGAGAAAAGAGTGAAGTTTGCCTACACCAAATTAAAGGGCCACGCTGCCATGTGGTGGGAATTTATCCAAGATGAGAGGAGAAGAAGAAATAAGGAGAAGATTTGTTGTTATATGGAGCCTAATCAGACTCGGAGGTTATATTTACCCCATTTTTATCGGTGCGGTTTCCCCCCAAATTCTACGGGGTCAAGGGGCAGCGCCCCTTGCGGGGGTTTGGGGGCAGCACCCCCAAGACGGGGTCAAGGGGCAACGCCCCTTGCGGGGTCCAGGGGCAGCGCCCCTGGCGCGTTCCCTGTTGCGATATAGGGCGGGGTCGAGGGGCAACACCCCCGTGGGGGCTAGGGGGCAACGCCCCCGAAACCTCACACAGTTTTTTATTATTTTATAATGCACCGGGAGTTAATTTTTTCATTGACCGACATAAGAAAACCCTATTTTGTAACCGACAAAAAGCTTGATAAAAAGCGGCTAAGGGTTAGGGTTTTGGTATTGTATTGTAGCATTTTGCAGCGGTATTGAGTTGCAGGGATTGCTGATTGTAATCGGTTTGATTTACTGGATAATAATATTGGACTCTCTGTTTGGTGGATGTAGCCCGAGTTTGGGTGAACCACGTTAAAAAATTGTCTCTCGCTATTATTATTTCTGTGTATTTCTATTTCTCTGTTTACTCTTTATTTGCATTTAATTGATATCTTCTGCCGGCTAACCCTAACAAGTGGTATCAGAGCGGGTTGTGTTCGATTATTGTCTGCAGAAAAGTCTCAGGTTGAGTGGGAGCAATGGCGGACGAGGGTAAAACGAAGGTCGATAAATTCAATGGGCAGAACTATCAGTTATGGAAGATGTAGATGGAGGATTACCTCTATCAAAAGGATTTATGGAGGCCATTGGAAGGAGTAGCCAAGAAACTGGCAACAATGTCTGATGAGGATTGGAATCTTCTTGACAGAAAGGCACTGGGAACCATTCGGTTGTGCCTGGCACCGTCGGTGGCATTCAATATAACGGAAGCGAAGACAACAGATGGTCTGATGAAAGCTTTGGCAAAATTGTATGAAAAACCCTCAGCCTCAAATAAGGTATTTCTCATGAAGCAGTTGTTTAATTTGAAAATGGTTGAAGGTGGATCTGTGACAGGTCATTTAAATGAATTTAATACGATTGTCAGTCAATTGACTTCTGTAAATGTAAAATTTGATGAAGAAGTTAGAGCTCTCTTGATATTATGTTCATTGCCTGAAAGCTGGGATAGTTTGGTAATGGCGGTTAGTAACTCTGTTTCTGGTTCAAATACCCTAAAATTTGATGATGTTGTTGGTGTTATTCTGAGTGAGGAAATTCGTAAGAAAAGCTCAGGTGGATCCAAATCAGGCAGTGTTTTGAGTGCAGAAAGTAGGGGCAGATCAAAGGAGAGAGGAAAAGGTTCTGGAGGTCATGGGAAGTCATGAGGAAAATCAAAGGACAAAAGATCCCAAACCAGAGGACAGAAGGATTGCTGGTACTGTGGAAAACCAGGTCATCTGAAGAAAGATTGCTGGTCTCGGAAGAATAAAGAAGGAGACAAACAAGAAGGCAATAAGGAAGCAAATGTGGTAAGCAATAAGTCTGAAGATGATGCTTTGATTCTTTCCCTGGATAATGCTGATGATTCATGGGTTTTAGATTTAGGGGCCTCATTTCATGCTATGCCCCATAGAAGTTATTTCCTTGATTATGTCCAAGGGGATTTTGGGCTGGTTTATTTGGGAGATAACGAACCCTGTCAGATTGTTGGAAAGGGAAGAATCAAAATTAAGTTGCAGAATGGGAATCATTGGCTACTACAAGAGGTAAGGCATGTTCCAAGGCTCAGTAGGAATTTAATTTCAGCAGGGCAGCTAACTGAACAAGGTTGCACTGTTACATTTACTGATAAAAATTGGAAGGTTTCAAAAGGTGCCTTAGTAGTAGAAAAAGGTGTGAAAGTGGGCACCTTATATCTTTGTACAGGTCATACTGTTCCTTCTACTTTAGCTATTACAGAGAAGAAACAAACAGGTTCAGGAACAGTTGCTGCAGGTTTGCAGGAAGAGACTGAAAAAGTTGCGGCAGGTTCTGAGACAACACTGTGGCATAATAGACTTGGGCATATGAGTGAAAAAGGTATGAAGGTACTTCATTCTAAGAAAGTTTTACCAGGTCTGAAATGTATTAATATGGATTTCTGTGAAAGTTGTGTGTATGGAAAACAAAAGAGAGTCAGTTTTCTTAAGGATGGGAAGCAAAAGAAAAATGAAAAGTTGGAGCTTGTGCATACAGATGTATGGGGACCAGCTCAGGTATCTTCTCTTGGTGGCTCTCGGTATTATGTTACATTCATAGATGATGCAACTAGGAAGGTCTGGATTTATTTTCTTAGACAGAAATCTGATGTATTTGAAACATTTAAGAAATGGAGAAGCTTGGTTGAGAATGAGACGGGTAAAAGATTAAAATGTCTCAGATCTGATAATGGTGGTGAGTATTGCAGCAAAGAATTTGAAGATTATTGTTCCCTTAATGGAATTCGCAGGCAGAAAACGGTTCCAGGGACTCCACAGGAAAATGGAGTGGCTGAACACATGAATAGGACAATAATGGAGCGTGCAAGGACCATGAGATTGCATGCTGGGCTGCCTTTAAACATGTGGGCAGAGGCTGTCAACACTGCTGTATATTTAATTAACAGAGGTCCTTCAGTTCCTTTGGGCTGTGGTATTCTAGAGGAAGCATGGATAGGCAAGAAGGTGAGTTATTCTTTTCTAAAAACCTTCGGCTGTGAAGCATTTGCACATATAGATTCTGAAAATAGAACCAAGCTGGATGCGAAATCAAAAAAATGTACCTTCATTGGATATGGCATTGATGAATTTGGTTATAGGCTATGGGATTTTGAAAATCAGAAAATTGTGAGAAGTAGGGATGTTATATTCAATGAGAAGGTGTTGTACAAAGATCAGTTGCAGCAGCATAAGAAGAAAGAAAAGGATTATGTGGTGCTGGATGATACTCCAAATAGTGATGTTCTAGTGGTTCCTCATGCTCCGCAACAGCAACCAGAAATACCACAAACTCCAGTGAATGTTAGACGGACCACAAGGATAAGTAGACCTCCTAAAAGGTTTTCTCCCTCTTTGTATTCTATTTTGTTAACAGATGCTGGTGAACCAGAAGGGTATGATGAAGCTATGCAGGTGGATACACAGGTTCAGTGGGAGCTTGCAATGAAAGAAGAAATGGACTCCTTGCTGAAAAATCAGACTTGGGAATTATGTAAGTTACCTATAGGAAAAAAGTCTTTACCAAATAAATGGGTTTACAGGCTGAAAGAGGAAGATGGAGGTAAGAAAAGATTTGAGGCCAGGTTAGTTGTAAAAGGATTTGCACAGAAAAAAGGCATTGATTTTGATGAGATATTTTCTCTGGTTGTCAAGATGACTTCTATTCGTACTGTTTTAAGTATTGTGGCTGCTAAAGATTTACACTTGGAACAGCTAGATGTTAAAACTGCCTTTCTCCATGGTGATTTGGAGGAGGAGATCTATATGGAACAGCCCCAAGGATTTGAGGTCAAAGGTAAGGAGAAACTAGTGTGCAGATTGAAGAAGAGTTTGTATGGCCTGAAACAAGCACCTCGGCAATGGTATTTGAAATTTGACAGTTTTATGGCTGAGCAAGGCTACAGTAGGTGTAATTTTGACCATTGTGTTTATTTTAAGAGGTTAGATAATGACAGCTACATTATTTTATATTTATATGTTGATGACATGCTTGTAGCTGGGTCTAACATGGATCACATAAGAGAGTTAAAACAGCAGTTGGCACAATCATTTGATATGAAGGATTTGGGGGCAGCAAAACAAATCCTTGGTATGAAAATTTGCAGAGATAGGCCGAACAGAAAATTGACTCTATCTCAGGCTGCTTATGTTGAAAAGGTGTTGCAGAGATTCCACATGGAGGATGCAAAAGCTATCAGCACACCTTTGCCTAGTCATTTGAAATTGACTAAGGACATGTGTCCTAAGACACAAGAGGAGGAAGAGAAAATGTCCAAGGTACCATATGCTTCAGCTGTAGGCAGTTTAATGTATGCCATGGTATGCACGAGACCGGATATTGCACATGCTGTAGGAGTCGTTAGCAGGTATATGAGTCATCCCGGATTAGAGCATTGGAATGCGGTAAAATGGATTCTCAGGTATTTGAGAGGTACATCCAATAAACACTTATGTTTTGGGGGCTCTAATACTGATTTAGTAGGTTATGTAGACTCAGATTTGGCAGGGGATATTGATACCAGGTGGAGTACTACAGGTTATGTCTTTACTGTAGGTGGAACAGCGGTGAGTTGGATTTCCAGGTTGCAAAAGGTGGTTGCTTTATCCACCACAGAGGCAGAATATGTAGCTGCAACAGAGGCAAGCAAGGAGATGATATGGCTGCAATCTTTCATGAATGAATTGGGCACACAACAGGTTAACAGTTATTTGTTTATAGACAGCCAGAGTGCCATACATCTTGCAAAGAATTCTGCCTTGCATTCAAAGACCAAACATATATAGTTGAGGTATCACTTCATTCGGTCGGTGTTGGATGATGGACAGTTACAGCTAGCAAAGATACATACAAATGACAATCCAGCAGATATGTTTACAAAGGCAGTGACAAGGGAGAAGCTGAGCTCCTCTTCAGCTTCGGTTGGTCTTCTAGACTGAACACAACAAAAACAGAATAGCAGAGTCCAGGGTGCTTATTTCCAGTGGGAGCTACAGGGTCAGTGGTGCTATGATCAGTCTCCAAGTGGGAGATGATATGGTGTGGAGTCTGATCAGTCTCCAAGTGGGAGATTTTTGTTATATGGAGCCTAATCAGACTCGGAGGTTATATTTACCCCACTTTTATCAGCGCGGTTTCCCCCCAAATTCTACGGGGTCAAGGGGCAGCGCCCCTTGCGGGGGTTTGGGGGCAGCGCCCCCAAGACGGGGTCAAGGGGCAGCGCCCCTTGCAGGGTCCAGGGGCAGCCCCTGGCGCGTTCCCTGTTGCGATACAGGGCGGGGTCGAGGGGCAACACCCCCGAAACCTCACACGGTTTTTTATTATTTTATAATGCACCGGGAGTTAATTTTTTCATTGACCGACATAAGAAAACCCTATTTTGTAACCGACAAAAAGCTTGGTAAAAAGTGGTTAAGGGTTAGGGTTTTGGTATTATATTGTAGCATTTTGCAGCAGTATTGAGTTGCAGGGATTGCTGATTGTAATCGGTTTGATTTACTGGATAATAATATTGGACTCTCTGTTTGGTGGATGTAGCCCTAGTTTGGGTGAACCACGTTAAAAAATTGTCTCTCGCTATTATTATTTCTGTGTATTTCCATTTCTCTGTTTACTCTTTATTTGCATTTAATTGATATCTTCTGCCGGCTAACCCTAACAAGATTAACTCTTGGGATTGAATGGTGGCCAAGTTGAAGGTGAAATTTCTGCCAAGTGATTACCAAGCTAATCTCTTTAAGAGATTACAAAATTTGAAGCAAAAGGATATGTCTATGAAAGATTATATAGAGGAATTTTACAAGTTAATAATTAGATCTAGGCATGTTGAAGAGGAAGTGAAGAAGATAGCCCGATATGTAAATGGTCTCAAATATAGTTTGCAAGACGAAATAAGTCTCTTGTCCCCAAGAAGCCTAGAAGAGGCTTACCAACTTGCTCTTAAGGCAGAAGAGAAGCTGCAAAGGAAGCAAAGTCAGCAAGAGAAGAAGAGAGGAAGAGGTTTTAGAGGAAGGGGACAACAAACAAGTAGGGGACAACAACACCATCAAAGTGAAGAAGCTGGGAGTTCTAGTGGGACAACCCACAATGATAGAGGTGGTTTCAAAATAGAAGAGGAAGATCTTATGGAAGAGGTGGTTCACAAGGTAGAGGAAGAGGATTTGCTGGAAAATGTTTCAAGTGCAATCAATTTGGGCACAAGAGTTGAGAATGCTCCAAATCATCACAAGGAGGACATTCAAAGTTTGAAACAAGCAATCAAGTTGTTCATGCGGATCAAGAGAGTGTGGGATCTCCAGTGCATCACAAGGATGAAGCAGAATCAGGAGAGTCTTTAATGCTTAAGAGGGTGTTGTTGAAGCCACAAAAAGAGAGTCAAGAGCTAGTTCAAAGGAGAGCATTGTTTAAAACCAAGTGTAAGTCACAAGGTAAATGTTGTAAGCTGATTATAGATAGTGGTAGCATTGATAATATTGTTACAACTGAGATGGTAGGAAAGTTGAATCTTAAAAGGATTAAACACCCTACTCCATATAAAGTGGCATGGTTACAAAAAGGCCATCAAATATTGGTTAGTGAGCAGGCCTATGTTGATTTTCAGATTGGTAGCTATAAGGATTATGTTTTATGTGATATAATGCCTATGGAGTGCCATGTTTTGCTTGGGAGACCGTGGTAATTTGATAGGAAATCGGTGCATGATGGAAAGGAGAATACTTATACCATTGAGAAGGATGGAAAGAAACATACTTTGCTGCCCATAAAGGAGAAAGAAAAGGACATCAACAGCAGCAGTAGTAAGGTAATGTTGGTAAGTGGTAAAGAGTTAAGTGATTTGAAAAATGAAGAAATTGGTTATGCTTTGGTGCCCAAGCCTAGATGTGTAATGACTTCTACAAAGTTGGATGATTTGCCTATTGAAATAAAAGATATTTTGAATGAGAATATGGACATTGTTGCAAATGAATTGCCCAATGAATTACCTCCTATTAGAAGCATTAGTCATCACATGGATTTGAATCCGGGTGCTAGCCTTCCAAACAAGGCTGCATATAAGTTAACACCTATGGAAAATGAGGAGATAAGGAAGCAAGTGGAGGACCTTTTGAAGAAGGGATTGATAAGGGAAATTTTGAGCCCTTGTGTTGTTCCTGTGGTGTTGGTTCCAAAGAAAGGAGGGGAATGGAGCATGTGTACTGATTCGAGGGCAATTAATAAAATTACCATAAGATATAGGTTTCCTATACCTAGAATTGAAGATTTAATGGATTGTTTGAGTGGTTCAATGTATTTTTCTAAGATAGATTTGAAAAGTGGTTATCATCAAATAAGAATTAGACCTAGGGATGAATGGAAAACAACCTTTAAGACTAGTGATGGGTTGTATAAATGGCTAGTTATGCCTTTTGGGTTGTATAATGCTCCTAGTACTTTCATGCAGTTAATGAATGAGGTTTTGAAACTATTTATTGGCAAATTTGTGGTTGTATATCTGGATGACATTTTGGTGTTTAGTAGGTCCAAAGAGGAGCATATAGAGCATTTGAGGTAGGTTATGAAGAGGCTACATGAAGAAAAGTTACAGATTAATTTGAAGAAGTGTGTGTTTATGTAGACCGAGCTGGTTTACTTGGGCTTTGTGGTATCAAAAGAGGGGTTGAAAATGGATAAGGAGAAGGTTCAGGCCATACTTGATTGGCCATCATCAAGAAGTGTCATGGAAGTAAGAAGTTTTCATGGTCTTTCCAGTTTTTATAGAAAGTTTATAAGAAATTTAAATCATGTTGTTGCACCTATTTTAGAGACTATTAAAGGACATAAAAGACCATTTGTGTGGACCAAGGAGGCTGAAGAAAATTTCAAATTTCTCAAGAAGAAGGTGAGTGAACAGCCCATACTTGCTTTGCCTGATTTTGATAAAGTGTTTCAAGTTGAATGTGATGCTATTGGGGCAGTCAAGAGGGAAAACCGGTTGCATATTTTAGTGAGAAATTAAATGAGGCAAAAAGAAAGTATTCTTCATATGATTTGGAGTTTTATGCTTTGGTTCAATCCCTCAAGAAATGAAGACATTATCTTTTGCCCAAAGAGTTCATTGTGTATACGGATAACCATGCTTTGCAGTTTATTAACAACCAACACAAATTGAATCAAAGGCATCCTAAGTGGGTTGAGTATATTCAAAGTTTTAATTTTGTTTTGAAGCATAAGAGTGGTCAAATGAATAGAGTTGCTGATGCATTGAGTAGGAAAAGTTTATTGTTGAGTGAAATACAAACTAACAGTGTGGGGTTTGAAAGTTTGAAAGAGATGTATGCAGAAGATGCAGATTTTGGAGAAGCATTTGCAGCTTGCAATGATCCTATTGGCAATAATAGGGAGCCATGGACTGATTACATGATTCAAGAAGGTTTGTTATTTAAGGAAAACAAGTTGTGTATTCCTAGAGGCTCCATGAGAGATAATTTATTGAAGGAAAAACATAGTGGTAGTCTTGCTGGTCACTTTGGACAGGATAAAACTTTTCAACAGTTAATCACTCATTATTATTGCCCAAAGATGAAGGTAGATGTGAAAAGATATGTGGAAAGGTGCAAAATTTGTCAACATGCTAAGGGAAGAAGTCAAAATGCTGGACTTTATCAGCCATTACTAGTTCCAACTAGACCTTGGGATTCAGTGAGTATGGATTTTGTTTTGGGCTTACCTCGCACACAAAGAGGTAATGATTCAATCTTTGTCGTAGTAGACAGATTTTTAAAAATGGTACATTTTATACCATGTAAGAAGACTAGTGATGCCACTAATATTGCAAATTTATTCTTTAAATATGTTATAAGGCTGCATGGAATACCAAGAAGTATAATTTTTGACAAGGATACAAAGTTTGTGGGTCATTTTTGGAGGACTCTATAGAGAAAATTGGGCACAAATATGAATTTTAGTTCTTCTTATCATCCACAAATGGATGGATAGACTGAGGTTGTCAATAGAAGCTTTGGAAATTTGTTGAGGTGTCTTGTTGGTAGTTCACCTGGAAGTTGGGATCTTATGTTAGCACAAGCTGAATTTGCATATAATGATTCCCCAAATAAAAGCACAGGTTTCAGTCCTTTCTATGTGGTGTATGGTATGCATCCGAGAGGTGTATTTGAGCTTCGTGATCTTGCTAGAATGGAGAAGAGGAGTGCAGATGGGGAAGAGTTTTCTCAAGTTATTCATCACATTTAGGAAAAGGTGAAGCACAACATTGAGGAGAACAATCTGCGGTATAAAAAGTATGTTGATCAAAAGAAAAGAGAGTTGCAGTTTCAGGTTGGAGACCTTGTATTGGCACATCTTCGAAAGGAAAGATTTCCTATAGGAACTTATAACAAACTTCAGATGAGGAAGATTGGTCCATGCCAAATCTTGAGGAAGTTTTCTGCTAATGCATATGAAATATCATTGCCTGCTGATTTGAATATATCTCTTGTTTTCAACATGGCTGATTTGTATCCATACAATGGGGATATAGAAGCAGATAAAGTTGAAGCAGCCAATGCACCTCATGAAGAATAATCTAAACCAGTTACTGCTCCACCACAAATAGAATGCATTCTTGACAAATAGTTGCTGAAGAAGACCCAGAAGCACGAGTACTTCAAGTATCTCGTCAAATGGAACAATCATCTAGTTGAAGATGCTTCGTGGCTCACTGAGGAAGAGATAATCAAGAGGGGTCATTTAGTTGCAGACCTCATGAGCAGAGGCTCATGATTTCTTTCCGCCTGGGGAGTTTGATGCAGGGGCATCTTGCCCTCTAGTTTTTAATTTTCTTCTTTTTAACTACTTTTGATATTTTTGTTTGATTTTGTTAGGTGTCTTCTGTGTTTTCTCTCTATCCTATCTGTATGCAAGCTCATAATTGATGAAGTGTTCCTGTTACTAGATTGGGCATTAAATTTTGCAGCTCCTATCGCTCTACATCTATTTGAGCTTCCCATCACCAAGCACCCAAAACCATTTGGCTAAGGAATTTTACTCTATCATCTTTGTTTCTACTAATCAATGATTTCATTGACAGATTGAGAAAGTTGAATGATTATAAGGAATAACGACTGCAGTCAAGTTTGTAACCTTCGAAGGAATCAATAATTTCTACAAGCTATTCTTTGGGAATTTGTTGAGTCTTTGCTTGGCGAAATGACAGATGGAATGTAGCAGCAAGAATCTTCCATGCATGCAATGGTTTCCTAAGAACAAGTGCAGATTGAAGGTAGGAAAGAATCGTTTATGCCTAAGCGACAGTGACCGATTGAAGTTTCTGGAATTGACATCATGGCTGGTCATGGGTAGAACGAAGGCCTTTTTTTTAAAGGAGCAATCTGCATATGGAATGGTGGTGAGAAGGCATGGGAGGATAGAAATTAGTTAGGAAGTTTTTTTTCTTGGAGAAAGAAGGCTAACTGTTGAGGCCGATTTTGTATCTAAGGAACAAGTTTTAATAGAAAATAGAGCATAGTATTTAGACTGTTATATTTGTGCAGAATCTCTCTTTCCCTTCTGTCATTTCTGGTATTGATTTGTTGTAGAAGATACTTTGCAATTCCTGTCATTCTCTCTGCATATTTCTTTGTTGAATCTCCTGAAAGTGGTTTAGTTTTATTTGTGACTAGCGAGACACCATCATTTATCAACTACCAAGATCACCATATTGACCTTCAAAGTTTTCAACATTCCATTGATATCTGCACGAATTCAGTACATTTAGCTACACAATTTTCTAGGTAAATAAATGCAACTATTTGGGAGGGAATAAACATGGGAAAAAAGATAACTTGTCAACTAGTAGGGAATGCTGTAAAGGGCCAATATAGTACAGCTTTAGTACTCTACTATGTTCCATAGTGAAATTCTCTAGCCCAATCACCCCTGATTTGTAATTTAGATTTCATCACCTTTGCCATAGATTATGTATTTCCAATTCAATTTTTTACTTAGTTTTCAATTTTGTCTTTATGTATGAATAGAAAAATGTTCCCACATTTTGCCTTCCATCTCTCACCATACTCAAGGCTCCATTGATCCTTATAGTTTGATAGTATCCATCACTTTAGCCACGATATAGCTTTTACACAGGGAAACAATGTGCTTTAATGTAAAGTTCACATTCAATTGTACACCGCATTTGCATAGAAGTGATGACCATTTTAAGGGAGGACCATTACATAAAGTGTTGCCTTAAGGAATCAAAAGGAATAAAAAAATATACAAACAATTTGAAGAGGGGTGAAAGATTAAATATAAGCCAATCTTGGAAAGTTATATCTATAGACCTAGAGGGGAACCAAGCCGAGATTTGGTGAATGATTAAATGATAATTTAATAAATTAATTTTTTTTTTTGTTAGGGTCCTCTAAACCTCATGTGACTGTAAGAGTTAGCTCTATGAGGATCTCTTGTACATAATCCAAATTCCTCAGTCATACTGATGATGTGTCATTAAGTGCCATCCAAACCGTCATCACAAAGTATCATCCAAAACATCAAAGTTCTTATATAGTTCACAATTGTTTTCTAGAAACATTTCTTTGCAAAATTGTTTTGTTCAATCCTGACAATTGTTAATGCTAAGTTTGAGAAACACCCATAAGAAATAGCTTCTTATGATAAAACTCTTTCTTTTGAGGTTCATACCATTGCCTCTGAATGTCAGATCTCCCTTTTTAATTTTTAACTACAATAAAAAAATTATTAAAATTACTACAGATTGTCATGGAGGTGTTTTAAATAACCAATATAAATTTATGAGCTTTTGTCAAAAGAACAAAATGAAAAAAATTAAATTACATTTTTTGAGCATGTTATTCTGCAATAACTCTGTTGTATACTCACTCAACAACATGTGCAAGATTATTATTTTATGTACCAATAACTGTGATTCCACCCTTCATCTTAATTAACAGAAAAGTCAAAACTATAAATCCTTGTCATGCCATCCTTCATTTTAACAAACAGAGAAGATGAAGCATATATACTTGTCATGCCATTCTAAAAAGGTTGAAAACACAAAAACATGACATTTATTTCCTTAAGCCTGATCATGATAGAAAATTCAAAACATGCAAGCATATAAGTTAACAACACAAAGCAAGTAAAACCTTCCTGAAATTCCAGCAATGAAGAAACCCCAAAATCACTAACAGAGCTAACATGATGCAAAATTTAAGTAAATTAATTACCCAGCACATGGAACATTCTCGACCTTGACATTACCCTTCTCAAAACAAGGCTGGAATTTTGCTATTAATATCTTCCAAATTAAGTATATGTGTTTTTTTTTTTTAAATGGGGGTGTGGAAGAGGAAAGTGGGTATACCTCTTTCCATGTGAACTGATAGAATCATCAACAATTACTATTATTGAAAATGCAATGCACTATTGGCTTTCTATGAAATGGTTATCTCGATGAGAAAAATGGTTATGCCTTGATAAAACTATAAGTTCCTACTCAAATCAAAGTTGAAATTTTACTTTTTGCTTTGTCCATAGTAAGGGTTCACAATAATTCAGGCTGCATTTTTTGATTTTTATAAAATGGGTATTGGAGGATTGAAGTCGGTGTACCTTGATGATACTATAAAGTTACAAATCACATTAAAACTGGATTTTTGCTTCATCAAGCATCAGGAATCTTCAAACAAATTCTTTCATTTTTTTTAAATGCTTAAAGTGGTTATGCATTTTTTCTATGACAAATGATAAAATTGTAGGATTCCTCATGAGAACAAAACTGAATTTTTGTCCATGAATCAATCATCTAGTGTTCTTTAAAAAAACAACAAACCTTTTCAATTTCTCAAAAAGTGGGTATCTGTGAAATTGAAGTGGGTATTTGGACAAATGAAATGGGTATACCTTTTTCTTCTTTGCAGCATAATCCCTAGAAGCCTCTACCTTGGAAGCAAGAGGAGACAATTCTACTTTAGGATCTACCTCGTAAGGGACATTTCCAGTGCATTCCAAAACCATTTTCAAAAATTAAAAGAACTATTGCAAAAGCCTAATCACAGAAAGAATCTAATAAACCTCTGTATATTGATTCTTAGACTACCACTATACCTATTTTATCAATCTGGTGACTATTGAGATAAAATAAAAGTAGCCAAAAACTTTAACTGACACTTTCCAAGGCTGTAACGTAGTGGTTACTAGTATGTTCTTGCCTGAACTATACTAACAAATCGTAGAAAGTCACTATTGCATTTCTTTCTTTTTTCAGTGTAGGTGTGATAGAGCTTGAATACTGCAAACATTTTATCTTCAAACGATAGGACACATGTAGTGGAAATTTTGTGTATGAGAATACTGCAAAATCTCATAACAGAGTGATGAATTCATGCATAAACAAGTAATTATCTAAGTGAAAAGCAATACAAAATCATGAAGCTAGTATTTTAATTGGTAGCTAACAGTCAGGGTAGTAGAGCATATAATCTATACCTCAAGATCTGCTCCAATGTAAGGTGCCCCTCATTTTGTTGCATCTTTACCTATATCGAGCTCATGTACTTGTCCATGAACATACAAATTTTGCCTTCTTTTTCACATGCCCCATAGAATGTGTAGACATTCTGACACCACATGGATGCCATGCTCAAGTTCTCAAGTCTTCTCTCAAACCAAACCAAATCAATCCCCTCTGAGACCTTGATCCTCTTCACTACTACCTCATGCCGACACCCACTTGGCCCATCATCAGCACTGACCAAGAATCCTGCCCGGGTCAAGGGCCCTTCCCCAATTGTCAAATCAATCGCATTGAGTGTGAACCCACATCCATCACCATACCACTACCACAAGTTGAAGGCCATCCCAATCTATTATTGCTCAAATTGTTGTAGTTGGATCCGTACTCTGCATTAAGCTCATCCAATTCATCTTCTGGTGTGCAATTAATGGGGATTTAGACATCATAGGAAATGCCCTAGTGAATGACAGCTTCATATAAAAATGATGCCACCCTACGCTTCACATACAAATGATGTCCGTGATGCTTCACACCACTTCTAATTAAAGTGTAATGGCAATAGTTTAAACTATTTTTTTAATTTATTTTATGACAACCAAATTTTTTTGGACAACGAATTTATTTTTATTTTTGGACAACCAAAAAATAATGGGACTACCAAATTTTTAGTAGACTTCTAAACATATGCAGGAGGTGAACTATTCCTACTTTGAAAATCCACTTCCAAATATAAGAAGCTCAAATAATTGGTGTACTAGATGGTATACATCCACTCCAATCTCTGTGCACTAAATTTTACACCAAGACCTCAAAATTCTCAAGGACTTGCTTCTTGCCTTCAATAGTATACGAATAATAATATAGTTTTTTTTGGAAATAAGTCATACTAGGAGATGGGTTGGCCATTGGTTAGTAGCTTAGTTGGTAGAGCAATTTATATTGTAAACAAACTTAACTACCTCCTATAAACTTGCAAAAATAATTGACAACACTGTAGAATTGTTTGACAACAAACTGGAGACTTCAACAACATCTCTACAAGAGTTAATGACTCACATTGATCAGATTGGTGCAATTCAATTATGAGTTATTACCCTAACATTTTTTGCTTAAAAATGTATTTTTACAAATGAGAACATTACATCTTAAAAGAAGGATAAAATTTATTTACTTCCAGATTTTTAATGTATGGGAATAAATGTGTAAAGGTGAAAATTGCATATTCTTATTTTTTTAATTTATGTTTTGGATTTGTTTTGATTACCTAGGGTGTTTGAAATGTAATAATTAGATTATAAGCGATATGTCCTCATATAAATTAGGTTCATGATATTATTTTATTTTGGGTCAAATTGTAGGTTGAGATTTTACCTAGGCCACTTCTATAGTTGTAAATTTAAACCCTCAACTTCTAAATTTAACATTCAAATTTAAATATTGCCAAGTATTTCAGTAAGTATTGTGAGAAGACCACACTTGTTTTTATTTGCGTGTTATGTTTATTTAAAGATATTCAATCAAATTCGTTTGAAAATAATATAGGAGTTATGAAGGAGCCCGTTATTGTTATTGATAAAGTAGTAATGGGAGCATTCTAGTAGCATTATAAGAGTACATTATCTTAGGTACATTGCATGCTTGCTTGTCATCCTCATCTTGGTTCATCATTGTTGAATCAGTCCAACTAGGAGTTTGACTAAGGAGAACATAATCCCCATGATTTAGAAAATTCCCAATGGATGTTTGTAGACTCCACTAATCCTCATGAACAATTAGACATTAGTGAAAGGGAAAGAGAACCCAACATGTACTTTACAACATCCTATATTTTACTTAAACAAATATTCAATAACTTGATGCAAGCACATACTACTATGCCCTTAAAGCGGAAACATACATAGTTGATTTCCCATCACATTAACCCTTAGAGGAAAGATAATGTAGTTTACAGATCTAAATAAATTTCAGTAGCATAACGGCATATAAATTAACACTTTAAGAACATGAAAAGAAGAAGAATATAAAAAAGATAGACAGAAGAGAAGAGACACCAATATATGTGGGGAAAACCCTTTCGGGTAAAAAAACTCCACTCCAAAGCATCGAACCAATGTATTAATCTGCAACAACAATCATGTTACAATACAGTTGCAGGCTCAAAGCCTTAACATGGAGATTTACATCTTGCTCCTCTGGAGGAAAAACTGACAGCATAACCCTACATAAAACTCTCCTCACAAATAACTTCTCAAGCCTTCAATTTATAGGAGTTTCAATACAAGAAACCACCAAAATAGAAACTCAAAATCATGAGTTACAATGCCTAGTCATGGAAAATCAAATCCACTGTAATATAGAAAGTTACTCAAATTATAATTGACTCTCCAAATATGGCACTCCATTTTTGGCTCCTAAAATCATGCTTTCACAATCTCCTAAAATCTTGCTTTTCAAGTTTCCAATTGTAATTTCCTTGTTCAAGCTCTTTCCATTTTAGCAACTCTTACACACCTTACAAGTTGTCATAGTTGCATTTCACAACTTCCATGACACTAAGTGATAAAAAACAAATTGCCAAAATACAAATAAATAAATATTTCAAATATTAGAACTTGCAAGGTGTATGACACACCTAATCCCAACATTCTTCCACTTGTCATATACCTTGCAAGAGCCAAAGGAAACACAACCAATATGTGAACAACCAAGGTTACCATACTATCTCAACTAAACTCCACAGTGTTCATGAGCTTTACAGAAGCACCTGCAACATCTTCCAAGTGATCACCAATATGACCAAATATTAGAATTTCAAAAACATGATGAAACACTAAATGTCACATAGACACACCAATGTATCCAACTTCAAACCCGTTATCAAACACAACTCTAAAGTCCAAAGACTTCCAAAACAAGATCGAGCATGAATGCTCTAGAATAATTAGAACAACAACCATAGTTAGTTGTTTATATCCAACTAAAAAACCCACCATTGATAAGACTTCTGCACATGACATATCCAAGCCATACTACAGCTCTCATCCCTGTATAATCCACTGTCCTACTCAAAGTTACCATCTCTCATGATAACAAACACACCAAAACCATTGATGTGCAAAAAATCTGAAGACATACTACAATCCAATGAAAACATATACATCCTAGGAATTATACTGCATGAGAATGCCAACCAAAGCAACTCAAAGTCTACCAATCAGCACTTTCATCAAGGTGTGGCTTATAATCAAATCATGTAATACAAAGAATAATCACAATGATATGCAAACTACAACCAACCTGCTGCAAAACAAAGCATACTTCCACAAATCATTTTCTACTCACTCTCTCACCTTTGATCTCCTCCACTTCTCCCAAGTCCTCCACATCTTAAATGATATACATTAAAAGAACACATACTGTTGCTAAAAAACAATAAAGTACAACAACAGTAGATGACCACAATCCCATTGATCATAGTAGATGAATAAGAACCTCTAGGAAGAAACATGAGACCATAAAGAGAAACTGCAAACCATATCAAGTCCTTCTGCCAACACCACCAAGTGCTAAGCTGTGCCAAGTAAGATCTCCTTCACAAAACCCCAACTAAAAAGCCTTAACAACACCCAACTATTCAATCTCATTAGATCAAACAAAACATATATATCTCATAACCAAAATGGATGTAAGCTTCTCTAAGGATAATTAAACTCAAAAAATTCATTCCAAAAATAGGAATACAGCCCAATAACATCTCCAAAACTTATCAAAAAATCAAACCATATACCTAAGGAGATTACCATGCCAAGTACTCCTCAAATAAACCCTCTAGAACTAGAAACTATAGGTCGAGATCCATATCCATGAGAAATCAAAGCATAAAACAAAATGAATTTGAAATAACATGGGCAAAACCTATCAGATCATTTTCTGTCAAGTGAACTGAGAGTGGGGAATGAGAATGATCCACTGAGATACATCAAGTCTCATAGACTCTCTCCAAGAAAAATCTCCTCTCAAGTTCAAACATGAACTCATGTCCCTAACAAGTGAAGGCTCCTTGGTCTTTCTACTAGAATTTCACCATTCCAACACATGATCCCCACAACAAGAGATCTCTAGCCTCACCTCAAGTCTCTCTAGTATCCATGAGCATCCATCAACCAATTCATGCCAACTTCAAATGCATCCTACAAAATCATGAAGCTTCAAGCAAATGATTAATACTCAAAACCAAAGAGAACTTCACCAGACCACTGTCAAAGCTCCCACTGCACGTCTACAAAATCTAGGAATACATATGACATCATGATCTGACATCTTCTCCTAAGAGATCACTACCTGCTCCAATGAACATATCTTGCCAAAGGGGCACCATCATGCCAAAACTCCAATCTTAGAAATAAGAATCCATCATGGCACAATACCATCTCCAATCACATGAAGATAACTATCCTCTAACAATGGAACTCAAGATGTCAAAATAATTTCACAGCATATAAGAATCATAATCCAAAAGTCTTACCATGACATCTACAACCACTGTAGAGGATCATCCATCACCAAGTGATAGATCCACATCACTGCCAAAGCTCCCACTAAAATTGTGATACGAAGCTTATCAATGCATTATGATAAACATGCTACAAGTCCCAATAACCAACTATCTAGGCACTCTAATCATCCATCCTCTCATCCCAATGCAACTTACCAATGCATAAATAACCACAAACAAGGCCAACTAACAAAGTCTACATACATACTGAATCAATCTTGTGGATATAGACAATCCACATCTAAGTCATCTCACTGCAATCAAATAGGTGATCAGCCCACAAAACTGCATGACTCATAGATCCCAAACATGAAACATGCAAACTCATCATCACATTAGTAACCTGCAAACTGAGATAACAAGAAGATAAAATGTAGACCAGAAGACTCAAACACCAAATCAACCACAGATTTGATTTGCCAAACAAATCCATATATGAGTAACCATAGTCAAGGAGCTCATCAAGCAAAAACTGTAGAAATGATGAGTGACTAATCACATACCAAAATCTCCACATAGAGAAAGCTACAAACCTCCTCACACCATGCACAGAGCATACACGCAAACCTACAACTATGTTACATCCAGAAACACCCCCAAGGAATCATAATCTAAAAAATAGTTTATTTGCAAATCTACAAACCACAAGTTTTGATTAACCATGTAAATCCTGCGAAACCACCATGTCATTGACATACATGCAAATCCATATCCACTTATCATCTGGAAGACCCACAAGTCTGAATACCGCTAAAATAGTTAAACCAGAACAATGGAATAACACAGATAAGCATAACCATAGATTTTGAACGGAAAATCTACAAAATCCTCAGATCAAATCAATATGAAACTAAGACATGCAAGTACAACCAACCAAAAGGAAGTAGAGGTCTAGGAACTTCAGGCCCACTTGTAGGCCAACTCCACAACCACCAACATGTACAAGCATACGGAGGAGCTAGGTTGTTCCAAAAGCTTTCAGATCATCCAATGATCAACTCCATAGCCTACATGCATTCAAGGTTAACAAAACAATGCCTTCCAATGCTAGGGACTAAAACCAAGCACCCAACATAAGCACATTAAACCATAGTCATGACAATGCAAGTTTCTCCATGTGATCAGGGAGCCAAGAACAAACACCCAACATGAATACTTTATTGCAAACGACCATAGAATGAAAGAACATAACTACCATGCATGAGGGTTATTACATACTATCAAACAGGAGCTCCAGATCAATATCATATTAAATGTAACCACATGATCAACTCCATAATACTCCATCTTCTCCATCCTTCAAATGCCTGCTGTAACCTGAAAACAAGATCAATTGCAAGACTTCCACTCAAACAAGGATTAATAATTAGCCAATTCCTTCCTATAGATTCCCTCAAGCTTGCCAGGCTAAGAAATCACAATAGAAGAAATACCCAGAACCTTAAAGACCATGGAACCACTGTAGCTCTGATACCAATTGAAAGGGAAAGAGAACCCATCATGTACCTTACAACATCCTATATTTTATTTAAATAGATATTCAATAACTTGACGCAAGCACATACTACTATGCCCTTGAAGCGGAAACATACATAGTTGATTTCCCATCACATTAACCCTTAGTGGAAAGATAATGTAGTTTACAGATCTAAATAAATTTTAGCAGTATAACGGCATATAAATTAACACTTTAAGAACATGAAAAGAAGAAGAATAGAAGAAAGATAGACAGAAGAGAAGAGACACCAATATACGTGGGGAAAACCCTTTCGGGTAAAAAACCCGACACTCCAAAGCATTGAACCAATGTGTCACATCCCTCTTTTTGAAAACAAATATGCTATTTACTTTCTTGCGAATTTTAGTAATTGAATATGTTGTGAATGACATGGAAATTGACGATTTATCTTACAAAGTTGTTATATTGAATTGTGGAATCTAATGATTACGATCGAGGTGATATTGTAGACTAAATGTCTTTATAATAAATGCAATGATGTTTGGATATATTATGTTTTGATTTGAACATAGGTGCTTTGACCACAAAATGGTATGTGAGTCTGTCGATGCAGGAATAGGTGGACCGTGTTCGACGGGAAGAGAAAGTACCTTCGAGAGAGAGTATAGACTATGGAAATTAACCATGGGCGTTTGTTACTAAGGTCGCTAAATAGGTAGATAAACCTTGGAACCAACCAGTTAGTCCTGTTTGTCGGTTGGGTTAGTTAACTAGATGTCGACGTCATGAAGAATCTTGGAGTCGTCGATGTCGTTGTAAGTCCATCATAGCAAGTCGACTTATTTAGACGTTTAATATTTTCATTTATAAGTGTTTATTGAACCATCTTGTGGCAAAATTGTAAATCTTGTCTCGTAGTCGAAAGACGCGAGAAGTCGGCTTTGTGCGTCTAATGTCGTAAGAACTCGTTTGCGTTACGACCAATCCGTCGTGATTGTCGTAAAATGTGTCGAACTTGTATTGTGAAGTTATTCTATTCTTGTAGATCGACGAATGTCGATTTGTAGCCTTAGCGTGAAATAATTTATTTGGTCGTCATTCTTCTGTCTTTGACTGCGAGTAGTTGTCAATCTAACTTTAAGCTTTCTTAATGAGTTGGTCTTTGCCTCTTGTCCCTTGTCGACCAAAACGATGCTTTAGTCATTTCCTAGACCACCGCCAAGCCGAGCTTAACTCCACAATACATCTTATGGTGGCTTTTGGATTGAATTAGATAACTTGGTATTCGAGTGGAGGTGGAGTTGTTTTGTCTTCTAGTAAGCCACATCGCCATAAGAACCACCACCTTTTGATTAGTCGTGATAAATGGGAAGTCAGGTTTAAAATCAACTATGTCGATCCTTATGGTTAAAATTATGTCAACCGAGAACTCTTTGGAGAGATTCCTTTTACCAAACGTGAGAGGAAGGCAGTTTGCTTTTGGTGAAGAAGCGTAACCGATATTAAATGTGATACTCCATTGTCTAAAAAGAGGAGGGTTTTCGGTGGCTATTGTGCGAAGGGAGATGGAACTGCGGAGGTAAGGAGAAGTTGGAGGTAGTGGTAGAAGTAGAGAGATCCATGGAAGGCGGAGGGAAGTTGTTAGAACCTTCCTCGCGGGCAGTAGGAGAGGGGAGAACGTGAATGAAGAGTTTAATGAAGATTCCCTTCGCAAGGTGTAAGAGGAAGGATGTAGCCGTCGCTGAGGGAGAAATGGAGAAAAGAATTGCGAAGAAAGAGGAAGGAGTCGTCGTTGAGGAGATGCCAATGGATAGGGAGAAGCTGCGGGAAGAAAGTTTATGACACGGCGGTTATTGTTGTTAGAGACCATCGCCAGAGAGGGGAGAGAGGAGTTAGAGGAGTTAGTGGTCGTGGTTGTGAGAAAGGGAGTCGGCAGTAAAAGGGGAGAGAAGGCCATTACCGTAGGATAGGAGGTGGCGTTTAGCAGGAGTAAAATGGGGAGTGGACAGTGAGAAAGAACGGAGAGAGAGAGATAGAATATAGAGCCCCGGGCATTGTAAAGAAAGAAAAGAAAACGACAGTGAAAGAGCATGCGGGGGAGAGTCAAGTAGTGGGAAGAGAGTTTTGTTTAGAGTGGACTGTCATTATTTCGGAAGGAGTTCAGAGAGATAGCTTCGAAGAAAAGCAGAGGAGAAGTGGAATTGCCACAGCAGCCTCCGATTTTATCATCAGGTTTATTTCCTTCAATACTTTTCTCAGTTTAGATATGTCAGTAAGGCTCACTTTGCAAAAGATCAATACGTTTATAACGAAACGAAATGTACGACAACGTAAATCTAGTATGATATCTGTATGCGGTCAATCCACGTAATAGTATCATTGCTGTGTTTCATTGCTGTGTTTGAGATTTGAAGACTCAGAATAAGAAGTATTGCTATCTCATCACTGTGTTTGTAATCTAAAAACTTAGAAAAAGTAGTATGCTGTTTTCTTGAATTCGTAAACTCAGAAATTGTAGCATTGTTTGCCATAAATTTAGTGGTGTATTAAAGGAACGCAATTCTCTAACGCATATCCATTTAGGAACGAACTTATTTTGATGCAAGATGCAATATACCTTCCTTGAACGATAACTCCACAGCGAGTAAACATGTTGCACCACGTGCATGTTGCGTAGGAGTCAAAAACCATAGTTTTTAGCACGTCTTGACATAAAATTAGAGTGTTTAATAGCCGGATAATGCAACTGTGAACAGCTGATGTCTTAACCATCATACATCTTTAGCTAAAGGTCGACCATGCGTTGGTCATCTTTAATGACATAAGAAAGGTTCCATAATCATTTATATTTTATTTATGACTTTTATCTTGATTGAACCATGTGAAACTAATGATACGGAAAGAGGAGTAGGAGGATAAAGTTTGGTAATGATTAGGAAACCGTCATGTTCTGAAATGAACAATTTGAATTGAAAACCCGCATGTGAGTTGAAATTACGTTGCATGCGACAGTGCTAGAATCATTTTATCTTGTAGACCATACGAGTCTAGAATCCTCAAATTTTGGAATAATGGAAATGGCTTTAAATATTTTGAGTATGTTGTGTAAACTTGGGAAGCAAGTAAACAAATAGGAAACCACTTAGAAGTGGGCGCTTTAAGAAATGTTATTACATGAAAATGGATTATGAAACTCTGAACTTGAGATAAGAGTAAAGTTGTGCCATGCGCTATTGTAGGAGGATATCCTAAACCCTTGAGGTCATCAAGGTCGTCAAATAGTTAAAAATAACACAAATAGGAAACTGTAGGATTTCGACCAGTTCAAGTCGAGTAGGGTGGGTGAACCAAGTTCATGCGTTCTTAGAACGCTAATTAAAAACAAATCCTTTGGCCAAGGTGATGTACTATCCTCAAGTGCATCGAACGTTCACCGTAACTGGATGGCGTTTCTTGTGGAGTGTCGTGCATGACTAGAGGGTATCTAGGGATCTGTGTGATAACAAGACACGTAGGTTACAACACCAGAGCTCAGATGGCAAACACCGATGGTTATCCTAAGTCTATCCTCTTGAGTAGGGTAGGGCCACTTCCGGTTAGGAAGGAGTGCGGGAGACCGACGGTCTGTGGTTGGAGGTTAAGCTCCTTGAAGATACTTTCTCTTCCAAATACCGAGGAATGCCGAGTCTTGAATGAGATGGATCGACAATCGGGATGCATGTTAATGGTATGTTTCCAATTTATGTTGTTTCAAGAAAATTTCATTTGTTAGAAAACAAAATGTTTAAAGTATATCATTTCTTTCAGCTTTATGATATTGAGATCATGCGTTTGATTAAATGGAAAATGTTGTATTGGTTTATAGATGAGTAACTTTGGCATGTGATTGCCTAGTAAAAAAAAAAAATTACCGTTGTGAAAAACTTAGTTACTTCTTGTTTTTCCTTGGTGGATGTTACACAATGTATTAATCTGCAACAACAAACATGTTATAATACACTTGCAGGCTCAAAGCCTTAACATGGAGATTTACATCTTCCTCCTTTGGAGGAAAACCTGACAGCATAACCCCGCATAAAACTCTTCTCACAAATAACTTCTCAAGCCTTCAATTTATAGGAGTTCCAATACAAGAAACCACCAAAATGGAAAGTCAAAACCATGAGTTACAATGCCTAGTCACGGAGAATCAAATCCATCGTAATATAGAAAGTTACTCAAATCATAACTGACTCTCCAAATATGGCACTCTATTTTTGTCTCCTAAAATCATGCTTTCACAATCTCCTAAAATCTTGCTTTTCAAGTTTCCAATTGTAATTTCCTTTTTCAATCTCTTTCCATTTTAGCAACTCTTACATACCGTACAAGTTGTCATAGTTGCATTTAGCGACTTCCATGACACTAAGTGATAAAAAACAAATTGACAAAATACAAATAAATAAATATTTCAAATATTAGAATTTGCAAGGTGTGTATGACACACCTAATCCCAACAATTATAAATTGTGGTGAAAAAAGTTTGAACAATCCATTTCTATCAACAATGCATTCAATATCAATACTTCATTATATAACTTTCACATCTTCCATGACACTAAGTGATAAAAAACAAATCGACAAAATACAAATAAATAAATATTTCAAATATTAGAACTTGCAAGGTGTGTATGACACACCTAATCCCAACAATTAGAAATTGTGGTGAAAAAAGTTTGAACAATCCATTTCTATCAATAATGCATTCAATATCAATACTTCATTATATAACTTTTACATCTTCCATGACACTAAGTGATAAAAAGCAAATTGACAAAATACAAATAAATAAATATTTCAAATATTAGAACTTGCAAGGTGTGTATGACACACCTAATCCCAACAATTAGAAATTGTGGTGAAAAAAGTTTGAACAATCCATTTCTATCAACAATGCATTCAATATCAATACTTCATTATATAACTTTCACATCTTCCATGACACTAAGTGATAAAAAACAAATTGACAAAATACAAATAAATAAATTTTTCAAATATTAGAACTTGCAAGGTGTGTATGACACACCTAATCCCAACAATTAAAAATTGTGGTGAAAAAAGTTTGAACAATCGATTTCTATCAACAATGCATTCAATATCAATACTTCATTATATAACTTTCACATCTAATTTACTTCAACATTTCTAAACCATCGTTTCCTATCGATTTACTCATTTCCAAATTAGACGGTGTGACGGAGGTAAGCGTGTTTGACAATCGAAAAAGTTATTTGGGTAGTGCGCATTAAAATTAGATTGTAGTCTTCTTGATAGGATGTGATGAATGACAGGCATACTGAGGAACGCCGATGTATCAGCTGTTTCTTCAGTATACCATTCCAGCCAACACTCTATCATATGTCTTTTTCACATCTAATTTACTTTGGTTCTAGATTTTTCTTAGCATTCACAAATTATTACCATTATACAGTGTGAAGGAGGGGAGCGTGTTTGACAATCCCAGAGTCTTGTAGTACGGATTAAATGACTGGCAAACAGATCGTCGCTTGACGCACCAGCTGTTTCTTTCATGTCTTCCACTGACCCCACACAGATTGCTCATAAGCAGAATAACCGTGAAAATACGGCAATATTCAAAACATTAAAGAATTTGTGTAATACTTAGATGATTGAGTTTACTCTAAACCAAAAGGTATACATACAAACAAGAATAGCAGGACAGGTGCTGTTCAACGTCGAAAATTGTAGAGATTATACGCTTCCAAACATCTTCAGGAGGTGAACTGTTTGGGTTTCTACTTTGAAATTTTCCAAAGAAGCTTAAATAATTGGTGTACTGGATGTTATACATGAACTGCAAGCTCTAGACTCCAAACTTCTTACAGGCCTTGTTTTTTTTGCCTTCAATAGTATAGGGGAGAGGACCCAATAGTGGAGCACCTTAACTTCACACCTCTCAAAATCCTATATGGCAATTTTGAATTATTATAAAATTTTTACAGCAGTTTACTTGGCAAGGCCCTTGCTTATAACTAAGGTTTCAAGCCCACATCATTAAATATGATGCCACATCAGCATGTTTTTTGTTGAGGTGTCCAAAAAGATCCCCAAAAAAAGGTAGACCAATAGTTGTGCATTAAGTCATGTTTTGTTGGTGTGCTGATGTGGCATCACATGATTTGTTCCTTTTTAGATCTAAATACTTATGGTCAACATTAACAACTTTAAAGTCACAACTAGTAGTGCTAAACTTTTTTTCAAAATGGGCATTAAATCCACAAATACTATCACAACTATTGGAACATGCTCAACTAGTGGGTCCTTTCCCCTAGGACAAACAATAATAATTTAGCTTTATGGACTTAAAGTATATCGGTACAAATGAGAACATTATAGTTAAAGAAGATAAAATTTATTTAATTTAGGATTCTTAACGTATGAGGATAAATGTGTAATGTGAAAATTGCAATTTCTTATTCTTTTACTTTATGTTTTGGATTTGTTTTGATTAGAGTATTTGAAATGTAATAATTAGATTATATGTGGTATATTCTCGCATAAATTAGGTTCATGGTATTATATTGTGATCATATATCTCCTATTCATTAGTTTGGGTCAAATCATGGGTTTAGATTTGACCTAGGTCACTTATATAGTTGTAAATTTAAATCTTAAACTTATAAAATTCAAAATTCAAATTTACACCTCATCAACCATTTCACTAAGTTTTGTGAGATGACCTAATGCACATTTATGTTGATTTGTGTGTTATGTTGTATTTAAAGAGATTCATTCATTCATTTGAAAATAATGTAGGAGTTATGAAGGAGCATGCTAGGATTATCATAAAACATTTATGATAGCATTCTAGTACCTCGTGGAGTGGACCGATCGAATCGAACTAGCTATCATATGGGGGAACGAGTCTCTATCATTTATATCAATCCAATCAAACTGAATCGACTATCTATGGGGGGCCTTATCTTCTATCACTCGTCCCTATCACTCATTTGAGACCAACAACTAGATCTTTGTATTACACATATAATATATGATACAAATGTGGTGGGTCTCAGCAATATGATATGGTGGGGCCACCAAGGCTATATGGTGATGGTGATGAAATAGAGGGAGAGGGTCTCATCTGCCTAGATCTTTGTCTCTATAGATGGGGGTTGGGAAATCTATGCAAATTGATCTGATAAATTGTTTGACTATAGGCATCTATGATCCCATTTGTATTACATTTATAAGACAAATGTGTTGGGCACACTAGTGGGCACCCTATCGATATATGGGGCACCTACTCAATTGATTGAGAAGTCGAGGGCCCCTAGCTATAATAGGAGGGGAGATAGGGCTTTGTGCAATTCCAAGTTTATTTACATAAACTCCCTTGGATAATTTGATTTTATAGTAGTTTTCTTGTAGGTATTCCACTTCTTTGCCTAACTGGTAGCTTTAAGATCATTGCTTCAATAATTTCACATAAGTTGCAGAGGGTAAGGGCATATAAAGGCAATAATTGAGATTTAGACAAGCTTTGAATTGTATTGATGGAAAGAAAGTTTATGGAACGAAGGAATAGAGCAACATTAATGGTGCTTCAGCCTTGTTTATGTAGAGGTCACATTGGTGGTTATTATATAAATTGTGATCCTTGATCGATGACTGGTGTTTGTCCTTGAAATAGCCATTTTATCTAATGCACAACATACAACAAGTGTTTCATTCTAAACACATGAGCACTTTGTTTTCCAGATAGGAGTAAATTGGTCATTTGTCAATCATTTTACTCCACATGAGCTTCTTCTGCCAACTTAGAACTTGCATAGTATTTATCTAATGATGTTATAACTAGCACCCATGGCACTATGTTATTTTTTCATTCTTGACATAAGGTAGTCATGTAGTATAAAATGTTTATCTACCTCAACTAAAGAGTACTACCCATGTGCTTTGCCAACTAAGCCTTGTTAGGACCATATCTTATGTAGCAAATGCCTTGGTGTAGACTAATAGATAGTGAACAAAAATCTTTGGAAATTGTAGCATAAATTATTAGCCTCTAAACATAGATTGGTTGCTGGTCAATAACAACACACTGTGTGGTGCATCTAGGCAAAATGAGAGTGCTTAATAGAGAAGGCCTACCACATAGTCAACCTCAACTAATGAAATATTGCTAACACACAAAAGCTAAGTACATAGACTAAACAATATGTAAAGAAATCAACAGTTAGCATGGAGGGGAGTTTTGATTAGATGATGAGCACTAGTAATGGGGATTTGGAAGTTGTGCACAATAAATTTAGTCACCAGGCTTAGTTTTCCCCACTATTTAATGGAAGCATGTTGTGTAATCACAAGGCACTAAAAGACATGTTGAACTTAGGTTAGGCTATAAGCAATACAAGTGGGGCTAATAAACTACAAGTGCTAAGGTCTTAGCACATGTTTTAATTTATACATAAATTAGCTAAAACAAGTCAACAATAAATTAGAATAAAGTGCAATGATTACACATGAAACTACAAACAAAGACTTCTTAGGGTTTTTGGCAAGGTTATAAAATAGTGGAAACTTAACACTCAACTTGTAGCATGGTCCCAAATAATATAACATAGAATCTTTTAAGAATTATGGGAAAGAGACCAATGAGATGTTATGGAGTAAAATGTGTACACTAGCATTTTACACCTAGTTTAGCACCTGAATGGACTTAAAATGTTTACACTTGTTTATATTTTAACACCTTTTTAAACATTAAACAATTAATTCTCGACCCAGATGATAAAACCTAAAAAATAACTATGATGCTGACCTAAACACACTTAAGGGAGCTTATGTCAGAGTTTTTGGGGCTAAAGGACAATGGCGCCCAAGTGCCCTAGCCCCTCATTTAGCCTAACCTAATTTAAATATGTGTCAGCTTAAGACATCTTAAGTGGTTCCTCATATCGGCCCCATTTGGTTTTAATCGTCATTTGTGAGTGGGAATGCATATAGAAGAAAGTTTATTCATTTGAACATCTCTAAGCTATCTCTAACTTCTTGAAGGATTCTACCTCTCCCTTCTTCTCTCTCATGCTCTCTACTCTTCTCTAAAGCTCTCTATGGTGAATTATTGTTGTGGCACTAACTTAATGCAGGTCTTGTGAAGATTTTTCTACTTCTTTGGGCTACACCAACTTCTTGAGTCAAGTTGTGACATCGCATCAAGCATGCTAGGGTTTCTGTGCTTATGGTGACTTCTTTCCTTCATGCTTTGTTCTAGCATTCCATTCTACTTTAGATTTTCCTCTACCTTCCTAGGGCACGCTCTCTTTATATCTCATCATTACTATTGTGGAGGTGGAAACACCATTCACTAAGCTTGACTTAGGCAATCTCCTAAATAGCACCCAACCATTTTCTTTCTTGTGTGTGTGAAGGTAGCATCCGAAGGAATTTGTAGAAAACAAGGTATAGGAAGCAAGAGCACAGGAGGGCGAAGATATAGGAAGTTTAACATTCTACCAAAACCTAATTAAGGTCTAGGGTACCCAATCACCCTATTCCTTTGGGATCCCAAGTTCATAACTAGGTTCACATTTGTCCTCTAATCCTCACTATGGTGTTAGATTTATGATATATGTTTCTGATAGTTTGTTATGCTCTGATCTTGATCAATTAGGGTTTCATGTTTTGCCCTAGTTGAATTGGTTGGATTTGGTTGATTCTCCTCTATACAACAAAGTGACAAATCTCTTGTAGTTTGGCTCTCCTTCTTGGGTAGAAGCCAAGCTCAGTTTATGTTCCAATGTTAATACAAGAGAGTTTGACCTAGTTAACCTTGTTAGGCTAAGTCACTCTTTTCTATCAAAATTTTTGGTGAACTCGTAATTTCTTGCACTTTGGCATCCTTCTTGCTTCAGATCTGAGTTGTTTTTTGCCCTAGATCTAATTAGATTTGAGTTCATTGTTCATTTTGCATACCTACATAGCTAAATTGTGCATAGTTTCAAAACTAGGGTTTGCAAAAACCTTGGTTTTTAAAAAAATCTAGCTAATCTTCAACCTAGGGTTTGTACATTAGTGTGTTATTTCAGATCTTGTTACATTCTTAGGTTGGTGTAAGTGATCTCATTTTTTGTACCTTCACATTTATGATCTTGCTTTCTTGCATGTGAAATTGGAAAAACAAACATTTCATTATAGATCTTGAAAGAAGCATATTTGTTGCCTTATTTGCATGTCATAAACTTAGATCATCATAGCATGAATTAAAATTCTAATTTTTGCATCAGATCTGATTGGTATAACAACATTTAATCATTTCATAGTGATACATCTTGCATTTAAACCTCTTGTTTGCTAGGGTTTTGTCAGAAAAGTTGTATTTTTGGAAAACCTAGTCAAATTTAAAACCTACGGTTTGTAATTAAGATCTTGTTTCAGATTTTGTTGCTATCATTTTGTTGGAAAAGGGAGAGAGAACAAGGTAAAGTTGCAGCTATGTAGCTTTTAAATGTTTTCAAATCTGAAATAAAAGCATATGTAAATCTGAAAATTACTTTCAATTTAGATGTAATAGTATTTCTCCAATTTAATCAATGTAGTAGAAGAAAAAAACATGATAGAAGAAGACACAAAATTTTTGCAAAGAAACCCTTGCAAGAAAAAACTCCACACCCAAAGAGATTTATTCTTATATTAATTACTGTAATTGAGTTTACAATAATACTGAAATATTCTTTGGATTCCGATGCACTCCTTTGCTTCTTCAATCTTCAATTTAACCTGTTATATAATTATCCTATGTTGCTTTCTCATTCTCTAATTTCTACCAACTCAAGGCATCATTATATAGAAGCCATACATCTCAAACATTCAATAAATTGTATCCAATAACATGAGATGAAACCTCATGCAAATTCAAGTGCCCAATATAGTGAACTCCAAAGCTACATGGTAGAAATCACCTATTAACTATAAGTCTTGAACATGGATGCCCAAATTGTCCAATTCAACCTTAGTTAACTGAAGTATGATGTCACAATAAAAATCACAACTAAAATTCTCAAGATTGGGTGCCCAAGTTGTTCCAATCTATTTCAGTTAACTAAAGTACATCATCACACATCAATCTCATGCAAACATGTATGATTGATGTCCCCAGTATTATTCTGAATCAACCTATTTTGTAACATGCAAGTCATGCAAACACCTGTAGCATCATGCAAGAGTTATCCAAAACTAATTCTAAGTTAGAGTGTCATGCAAGATACATGCAACACCATATTAATGACATGCAATAACATGCAAGTCCATATAACTGACAAGAAACAACATGCAAGTCCATATAAGTGACATGAAACAACATGTAAGCACATGCAAGTGACATGCAACAACATGCAAGTTTATATAAGTGACATGCAACAACATGCAAGTCCATATAAGTGACATGAAACAACATGCAATTCCATGCAAGTAACATGCAACAACATGCAAGCACATGCAAGTTCATATAAGCGATATGCAACAACATGCAAGTTCATATAAGCAACATGCAACAATATGCAAGTCCATGCAAGTAACATGAAACACATGCAAGCACATGCAAACTCATACAAGTGACATGCAACAAGATGCAAGTCCATGTAAGTAACATGTAATAACATGCAAGTCCATGCAATCTTTTATGAGTTTATGCAAGCAATATGCAAATATCATGCATCTCTAACTTTACTATTAATTGCCACATCACTTTCATGCAAATATAATGCATCTCTAACTCCTCTGTTAACTGCCACATCATATTCATGCAAATATCATGCATCTCTAAATCCACTGTTAACTACTATTGTTATCACCCAGTCTTGTACCCATGCATACAGCTGTGAAGCCTCTGCAAACTAGAGTAACATGGGACTGATCTCTAAGTGTGGGACCTTGCTAAGTGAGATCAGACCTCTGGAGAAGGCCGGCTTCCTTGTCTAGTTATCACCTAAAACTACTGTATTTTGGGGTGAAAAGGGGAAGAAATGTACTAAAATGAAAGATAAAGCAACAATACTTAAAAAACATGAAAGGGTGATGCACCAGACAGTTCTAAAGAGCCTTTGCAAAATTGAAGCATGCACAACACAACCAGATATAGCAAGTAGGTATACACAGATTAGATGATTCTAGTAGAGGCAAGAAGCAAGATGATTGAGAGGAACAAAGACATTCACAGACAACCATATGCAGATTCACACAGAACTAGAAAATCAGCAAAAGGTATGATAACTTGCATATATTCAGTAAGAAGGCAAGGTTACAGCAACTGAAAGCTCTATTTGGAAACAGGGAGAACAAGATGCTCTAAAAAGTTTTCCAACCCTATTTACATCATAAGCCTCAGCTTATATAGAATCTTCATCTAACCTAAGTTGGTTACCCAATTTGCTCAGAGAGCTGCAATCAAAAATATCTTCCTGAAGGGACGTCCACCTGCCAGGAGTAATAGCGCCAAAAGATCTAGAACAGGGGCAGGTGGGAAGATATTTTCTTTAATGTGAGTAGCTTACTCCTCGATCCTCAACATCTAGGCGGCAGAGAAATATCTAAAACCAGGAGGTGGCAAGATATTTCTGATCATTAATGTGAGTTGCCTCCTACTATGCTGCAATGAATGCAAGAAATATCTTCACCAACTCAAAAGTCACCGCTGAAAAGTCCACTCAACCGACATGCAGATCTAACTCCAAAAAACCTCCTGAAGAATTCCTGCCAAAATGTCATCATCATGATATTTTCAAATTTTTACGGGAACTGATTATCCCACATGCACCTGGAGGTGACGTCTTCATCACTTTATAAGCTAAGCCGTGAGCATATATAATGTCAGTGATTTTGCTCCCGACGGCATCATCATGAGCCTCATCATCATCCTCCTCTTCATCAAGTCCCATCGGCAAGACTCCCTATATCGGTGAGTCATCTACATGTTAGCCCGATATAGAATGTCACCTCAATATGAAATATCCTCCTAATGCGAAATATCCTCCTGCCAGAAGTAACATGATATAAAGTATCACCCTGATGTTTGAAAATCAGGATGACGTCAGCAGGAAGTCGAGGAGGAAAGATCCTCCTGATTTGAAATATCCTCCTCATATCCAGGTGACGTCATCAGCACATTAGAGTAGGGTGATATTCAGAAGCAAGAGTGATATTTGTAAGGTACTTGATATTCAGAAATATCACCTTGATGTTTGAAAATCAACCTGATGTGAAATATCTGCCAACATCCTAATGACGTCAGCAGCATGTTGGAAAATTAGGATGATCCCCGAATGCTAACTGATGTTAAGAAAATATGAGCCCCTTCGGACCCTGATGACATCATCATGATATTGGGGTAGGATGATATTCAAAAATATCATCCCTGCAAAATATCAGGTTGCACTATAGCTTCATCGTAAGATTGGGGTGATCTTGGAATATGACTGATATTTGAAAATATCACCCCCGGCAGGAATATGCATGAAGCTGTGAAATAAGAGGATATCACCTTGACATAGAAATGACGTCAGCAGCATCAGGATGATCCAGATGATCATGAAGTAATAAAATAACATCAGGGTGATCTTAACAAAGATCACCCGATATTCAAATGTGATGACCCCACAGAAGATCAGACCATACTTAGAAACTTTGGAACACCAACATCAGGATGATCTTCAACTAAGATCACCTGATGTTAAAATATCACCCCGATATGAAAGATCGGGTTGGCATAAATATGATGACCTTTGCAAGAAAGATGATCCTCCCTCGGAATGGATCTGGATGACGTCAGTGGCATATGACTTGGTTTATCGCTGCAATTACCATGATGTCATCGTCATGCTATCAGATGGGGGGATAGTTGGAAGATAGGGTGATGATGGTGATGTCATCGTCACATCAGGGTGATATTTGGAAGGAAGGATGATATTTGGAAGATCGGGTGATATTCGGAATATCACCTGATGTTTAAAATATCACCCGATCTTAGAAATATGACCCGATATTAGAACATCAGGGCTTGACCAGATGATGACCCTACATAACTTCCTCCTTTTAGCGAATATTAGGGTGATGTAAAAAGCAAACTTACCTATTTTTTCAAGCTCTTTCACATGGTAAGCCTCTTCAGG
The DNA here is from genome assembly GCA_027924645.1 of Cunninghamia lanceolata. Taxonomy (NCBI): domain Eukaryota; kingdom Viridiplantae; phylum Streptophyta; class Pinopsida; order Cupressales; family Cupressaceae; genus Cunninghamia; species Cunninghamia lanceolata. The sequence continues at coordinate 9,061,953 of BSBN01000241.1, read as the reverse complement.
CAAGCTTCAGATTTTAAAATTGGGTTAAGACCTCAGGATCACAAATATGGCCTTATGGGGATATGAATACTGACTGATCCTGCGTGAATTATTTTAACTCCTGCTAGAGGAAAAATAGGTCAACAACTATATCATGTTCATGCAAATATCATGCATCTCTAACTCCACTGTTAATTGCTACATCATGTTCATGCAAAGTGTATCAACAATTTCCACTAATGCACACAAAAAAGTAAACTCCTAGTCTAAATATAAGACACATCGAAAGTGGGCATCCAAGTTAACTCCCACTTCCTAGGAGGTATCAACAAGTTAAGATAGATTTCTAGGAGTTAGCAACAAGTCTTCATGGACCCCACTCCAAAAGTGGATGCCCAAGTTTGGTCCTACCTCTTGGGAGTTAATTACAACATGCCAAGTGATATAATTAAATATTATTGTATCTCTCAAGTCCTTATGTGTTGGGGAACGCATTCCAAGAACTTTGGAGACACATGAAATTGGTTAGGATTACAAAGTTAATGTCAGCTTATCCCAACATTCTCCCAGTTGACATTATACATTGCAATTACTCTTATGAGGTAATAAAAATTTAATCACATGGAAAAACATCCCTATCCATCAATGTACCATTGATTCTTCAACCTACTAATGTGCTCCAACAAGATACCTGCAAAAGCATCTGCACCAATCTCAACATGAACACAAGCATCAAATCACATGATAACATAAGACTTTGAGTGTCTGCCACACTCATACCAAATGGAAAAGAAAGCACAACAATTTGCTAGCTCATCCAAAATATCCATACCTCAAAAACTACGGTAGACAAACCATCATATGTAGAACTCCATGCCATCAAGATACGAACCCAAAACTGCAATCAAGTCCCTATAAATTAATCCTGCTAATCATCCATCCTCCCATCTCAATGCAACATACCAATGTACAAATGACCAAAGACAAAGCCAACAAACAAAATATGCAATAACACTAAACGGATCTGTGGATATTGATAGTCCACATCCAAGTCTTCAATGCAACCAATGGGTAAAGACAACCTACTAAATTGTACAACTCGTATATCCCAATAGTGAAACATGCAAAATCATCTTCACATCAATAACCTGCAAACTGAGACAACCAAGAAGATATCATGACAATAAAGAGCATACATATCTAGGAACTCCCACTGCATGGGTAATGTCAAATCTTAAACAAGATCAAAGCATTAACAAGTCCTCCTATAGCACTTTCTATAGAGGACGTGGCTAACTCCTCTACCATATAGTGTCAAAGAAACACTAACATGTGCTAAACTATGAAAAGTAAGATCTCTTTCATCATTCCCAAACTAAAAAGTTAGCAACATCTAACATTCATAATTATGATGAAAACATGGCAGCAATAGATGTCAACCTCTCACTGAAAGTAGATCAAACTAGCTAAACATTCCCACAACAAAGGAAATAAGCCCAAAACCACAAACCATTTTTGTACATCTCCAAACAAGTCCTCAGAACTATTTCCATAGCTCAAGACCAAAAATAATGAGAACAACAGATCCATAAACCCATGCATCTACTTCTCAACAATCCTTTTCAAGACTAATGCACAAGAGATGATAAGATACATATAAAGAATGCATCTAATAATCAAGTGGGCAACATCTCTTAGATCATTCACCTGCTGAGTAGACCAAGAGTGGGATACAAGATTGTCCTTGCATATAACATCAAGCAACAAAATCTTATAATAAAGATAACCTTCTCATAAGGTCTATAATGGACTCACATCTATTTCCAGGTGTAGGCTCCTTGGTCCTTTTGTTGACATCTCATAATGAGAAATCTTTCCAATACATATCTCTAAGTTCAAGAGATATCTAGCCTCACCCAAGTCTCTCTAGTATCTATGAGTATTCACCAATCAAACCATGCTAACTTCAAATGCAACCTGCAAAATCATGAAGCTCCAAGCAAATTATTAATACTTCAAAACCAAAGAGAACTAACCAAACCATTATCAAAATTCCAACTCTAGAATCAGGAACATATCATGACATCATGATCTAACATCTTCTTAAAAGAAGATCATATGCTCAAATGAATATATCTTGCTCCTAAGAGAACCTATATCATGCCAAAAATTCTAACTCATGATCAAGAGTGCAACATGATATAATACCATACATCCTCTAAACCAAGGATCATATTTCACAATTGATAAGTTATAAACTCAACACCTCACCAAAAACTCCAGGAGTCCTCCATGGAAAACCAAGATGTCAATGCCTCTTGAAAAAACATGAAGATGTAGCATCCTCTATCAATAGAACAAAAGATGTCAATAAACCCTCTCTACAAACTAAAGGCATAATCCAAGAGCTCTTTATGACACCAACAACAATTGCAAAAGATTATCTATTTTCTAATAAAAGATTATGCATGGTTCACAACACTACAACAACAGTTTAGAACCAATATCTTGAAACAAAGAAGATAGAACCCATTATGTAATTGTACAAATCTCCCACTAAAAGTGATACCAAGTTATGCATGGTATCATGATCAACATCATTACCAAAACTCCATTGAAAGTGAAAAAATCTTGTCATGCAACATAATTTTACTACTATAGATTCCAATGAACAACTAAATCAGGTACTCCAAACCATCCTTTTGTCTCACTACAATAAATACCAATGTAATCAAGGTGACCAAGAAGAGGCCTACCAAATAGAATCTACATCATCTTATTCACAACATCTGCACACATGCAGTTCATCTCATAGGAGAAAAACATGATCAGTGATTCAACCTCAAATAACTGAATAAATAGATTTAACCCCACATCAGTAACATGTAGAACAAATGTAACCAGATATAACATGTAGATTTCTAAGTCTCAAACACCAAAATCAACTCGAGATCTGATTTGCTAAACAAATCCACATAGGAGTAACCATAGATCATAAGAACCCACCAAGAAGCCTTGCAAATCTGAAATTATTTCCATCCAGAAAGAGTCTGAACACAATTTCTCCATAGATCTACAAACCACAAATTTTGGTTAACATGTAAATCTTGCCAAACCATATCTCTGTAAATCTGAAACCACTTAAACATCCAAACATTCACACCAAAGAACACCATCAAATATGTCATCTGAAATAATGGAATATCACAAATCTACAAACCCACAGTCTTTTGAAACAAAAAAACTATGAAAGCTAAATATTCAAAATAACATGAATATGAGAAAGGAGAAACCAAGTTGTTCAGGAGTGTCCATATCATAGACAATCCTAAACAACTCTCTAGGGGAATCTCTTATTAATGTAGGAAATGTAGGATTAAGCAAGTTATGATTGATAATGGATCAACTCTTAATGTTTGTGGCATTAATTTATTACATAAGATTAAAGTTGATACATCCTTGATTAATCCGGATAGGATAAGTATTCGTGAATTTGATAATGTTGGAAGACAATCCATAGGCACTATAACTTTACCTGTACAAGTTGGGCCTGTGACTTTATCTACCCTAATTTATGTCATGTCTGGTTCTTTATCATACAACATGATTTTTGGTAGACCTTGGATTCATGCATTGGGGGCAATTCCTTCTACCCTTCATCATTCAATCAAGTTTATTTATAAAGATAAACTTCATACTATTGATGTTGACCCTAAACCATATAATTGTTTACAAATTGAATTACAAAAGCAAGTCATTCATCATAAGATCTTAAACAACTTGAAAGTTGATCTGTTAACTCCTCTTGCCATAGATAATGTTGTGCAAGAGTCCAAACAATCGAATACATTTCTTGGTGACTATTGAGGTTTGTTGGATTTTACATCCCCCTCTATAGGTGAATATAAAATCAACAACCTTGCTCTTGAAACATCAAATGTTGCATTGATCTCATCTAAAGATTCCAATCTAAAACCTAAAGTCTCTTTGGTAACAAATATAGATAATACTCTCACTTACACTACAAATTATGAGACTTACGAGGCTCCACCTTCCAAAGAGATGGCCTCTCTTTATGGTTGAGGATTTTAGATCCATTATAAGAGTTGTGACTATGTAGGTAATGGTTGTGGTATTAATCAACAAAAAATTTGAGTACCTATGGAATTGGCTTCATGACATTACTCGAGTGGTATTGGATATAATGCCTTCAAGGAAACCAAAGCCTGTAGACAACATAATCTTAATGTGAATACAATATCAACACTTAATTTGATATTTCCTAAAATGATTAACATTAATTATCCTTCAGGAGAGATTCCTTTAGATACCTTTTCAATAGATGAAGCAATAATTGAACTCTTGGGAGCTTATGACAATATTCCTTGTTATCATCATAAACATGGATTACCTTATTGTTTGAACAATGCTGCATATTTTGGAAAGTCCACTTGTTTGATAAACACTACTCTTAAATCTTAGGAAGAAGATGAAGAACTAATGAAATCACCCAGTCACCTAGACCATAGTACTTTGCTTAATGGAAAGATTGTTGATGTCTTCATGGAGAAATATAATGCTGAAAAGGTTATCCCTATAGGTGATTGTTTAAAAATAGATGAGAAAGAAGATATGACTAAGTCGTTACATGAATTCTTTGAATTATTTGCTTTGGATTATTTAGATATGCCCGATATTGATTCTGATATTGTAATGCACAATATTGTATTAAAACTGGATGCTAAGCCATTTAAACAAAAGATGCATAAGATGAATCCTAAGGTGGCATTACTCATAAAGACTAAGATAGAAAAGCTCTTAGAAGCTGGTTTTATCTGCCTGATCAATTATTCACCTTGGATCTTGAATATCATCATTGTCGCTAAACCTGATGGCCGTATTCGGATGTGTACTAATTTTTGAGACTTAAATATTGCATATTTGAAAGATGATTCCCTCCATCCAAACATTAACATGATTGTTGATTCAATAGCTAGAAATGAATTACTTTCCTTCATGGATGGTTTTTCAGGATATAATCAAATTTTAATAAACCCTCAAGATCAATATAAAACAACTTTTATAACACCTTGGGGTACATTATTTTGGGTGGTCATGTCGTTTGGATTAAAGAATACTAGAGCAACTTACCAATGAGCTATGACCCTTATCTTTCATGATTATATGCATAACATCCTCAAGGATTACGTCGATGATATCCTTGAGAAGTCTATATGTTGTCAGGATCATGCTACAATCCTCAGTCAAATCTTTGAGTGAATTAAGAAATACAACATGCATTTGAATCCCTGAAAATGCATTTTTGGTGTAGACAGTGGAAAATTGTTGGGATTTATAGTCTCACATCATGGTATTGAGGTAGACATGAAGAAAATTGACACTATAGTTAATATGCCAGCACCTAAGAACATATCTCAACTTCATAGTTTGTAAGGGAAGATACAGACCATTCACCAATTTGTTTCACAACTCATGGATAGGACTCACCCTTTTACAAACTATTGAAGAAAGATTCAAAATTTCAATGGAAATCTTATTGTCAAAAGGCTTTTTAAGATATAAAGAGTTATCTAGCAAACCCCCATGTCTTACAACCTCCTACTGCTGATAAACATTTTCTTCTTTATACATCGACATCTAATAACACTCTCACAGATTTATTAGCACAACATGATATTGAAGGCAAGGAATGTACTATATATTACATCAGTTGAACCTTGCTCAATTATGATGTGCGGTACACTATTATCAAGAAGCATTGCTTAGCTCTAGTGTTCGCGACACAAAAGCTTAGACATTATCTCTTAAATGCCAAAATACATGTCATGGTGAAATTTGACCTGTTGAAATATCTTTTCACTAAAACCAACCTGTTGGGTCATCTTGCTAAATGGGTTATGTTGTTAACTAAATTTGATCTTAAATTATCTCTCATAAAACAATTAAAGGATGAGCGTTAACTGACCATTTAGCTGAAGCACCTTCCCCCTTTTCTGTACAAAACTAGGAGACATTTCCTGATGATCAAATCTTAAATATATATAAGGACAACAAATGGGAATTGTTTTTTGATGGATCAAGATGTCGGACTGGCTTTGATGTTGGTGTGGTGTTATATTAGTACCTTCTTCTGGTAAGTAGATACCTATGTCTTATCATCTAAACTTCTCATGCACAAATAACATCATTGAGTATGAAGCTCTCATCGTAGGACTTCATGCCACTTTGGCTCTAAACATGAAAAACATCACTATATATGGTGATTCACAATTAATTGTGCAACAAATAATTGGATCATATCAAGCTAAGCAAGATAAGTTATCTCAGTATTGCGACTTAGCATTATCTTTGTTAAAACAATTCATATCATTTTCAATTGATATTATTTTAAGAAAAGACAATCAACATGTGGATGCTATGGTAGGCACAACTTCACTTATATCCCTTGTCAATTCACTTGATGAATATACCTTCATCATCCATAACCTGAAAACACCGACACTAAAAGAGGTTGCATTTTTCAGATACCAACCTCTGTTGTAACATAAATTCTAATGAATGGTTCTCCCATATATTCAATTATTTGCATGATGGAAGCATTCCTAACTCAAAATCTAAGAACGCCTGAGTTTGCCTACGCAAACTCACAGCGCATTATATCATCCTATCTAATGTCTTATATAGACAAAGTTATAATGGTGTCCTTCTCTGATGTCTTAGTAATTCAGAGATCCTGATAGCTTTAGAAGAAGCTCACTCTGGTGCTTGTGGAGGGCATTTTGGAGGAAAATCATTGGTACAAAAGTTATTACCTATGAGATATTATTGGCAATGCATGGAACAAGATTCCTTCGCATATGTCAATAAATGTCCGCAATGTCAATAACACAATCATTTAATCCGAGCACCTACCCAGGAACTTCGTGCCCAAATTTCACCTTGGCCATTTTCTGTTTGGGACTTGGATCTAATTGGAAAAATCTCTCCACCTTCTTCTCAAGGACACACCTTTATAATCACTGCTATTGATTACTTTACAAAGTGGGTTGAAGTTGTTCCTCTATGATCCATGACTGTTGAAGTAATTTGTTGCTTTGTACAAGATAACATAATCTCTCGATTCGGTATACCTTCCTTGGTTTCTGACAATCGCACACTATTCGAAAACAAGGATGTGAATAAATTCCTTGAAAAATATCATATTCAACATCGCTTCTCTACAACTTACTATCCTCAATCCAACGATCAAGTAGAAGCTTCAAAGAAGGTTATTGGACAAATTTTATGATAAACAGTTAATAAACATCAAAAGACTGGCATATTTAACTCTCTTATGCTTTATGGGCTTATAGAACAAGTATTTGTATGGCTACTGGAACAACACTCTACAATCTTGTCTATGGTGTTGATGTGAATGCCTTTAGAGTTAGAAATTCCTTCATTGCAAGTTTCCCTAAGAGACATTATTGATGATGATATGGAACGAGAAAAGATATTACAAGAACTTGAGATGATTGATGAATACTATATTAATTCTCTTGAGCATGTTAAGGCCCATCAGAAGAGTATCCAACGATCATACAATGAGTGTGTCATACATCATTCATTTGACATTGGATACTTGGTATTATATGAGAATCAATGCAATGTCAATGCACCTCCTAGAGAAAAAGGAAAGTCTAGCCCTAACTAGCTTGGATTGTATGTCATTACTGAAGCCTTTGGAATGGAAGCATATAAACTAGCTGATGAATAAGGTATGCCACTTAAAGAACCTATTAATGTTGTGCATCTCAATAAATTCTATGCATAAATTTATGTTAGATGTTCCTTTAAAAAGCAAACTTATTACTTAGTTTAGCTTCAATTTCGACAAAATATATAATTATTTTGTCTTAATTCATTTAACATAGCATCTTTTTCAGTTAATCATTGTTGTATCTTAGGCATGTGTTATTAAGATCACCTTTTGTATTAAATGGGTATAGCATAGAATGTTGGTTGTGTGGAATTCATTAATCATTATGCTTTTTTACTATATGTTCTACAAATAATTATTTAGTATATATCACATTAGCATTAAAATCACATTTCCACATAAGCATTGACATTTATCACTAGTTGAATTTTAAACGAATCATATGTGATAGATTAAACAACAGTAGAAGTAGTAATAGGAAAACATCATATATATAAACATAAATTTGAATATACATCAGAGCTGACAATCCTGTACATCAAAATGGGATGTCCTAATACATAAGATACATCACATAGTTGAACCTTGGTCACCGGTCCCCTCAAGACCTGGTGGTGTGCGTGTGATGGAGGGCTACCCATGTGTGGCTACAGACCATGAATGACTCCTAGAGACACTCTGCGACTGTAACCCCTTGAGCTCACCTCTGAGTCCTAGCACCTTGCTGTGTGACTCTAGATACATCTGGTGGTATCGGTCCCTCTCTGACTGAACTCTATCCATGTTTGATAATGCTCTATCCCTGTCTAGTAGTACTTTATCTCGCTCTGTCTGAGCCATGTCTCTATCATCTCTCACCTGATGTAACTCAAGAAGTAAGATCTCACAAACAATAGGATCTCTCTTAGGTGAAGGTATTATTGTAGCTTGATCTTGTAGCATCTAGAGTTCAGCATCTGCACACTTAGCTCTCTAGATAGCTTGATCTAAAGTAGACTCCATAGCTAATCTGTATCTCATGAATGACATGAATATCTTTGTATGTCTCCCTGCGGATGGTCGTGGTGAATGTCTCATCCACACTCATTGCTCGACCACATCGGTAGGAACTATCTCTGCTATCACAAATCATGCCATGCGTCTGTCCTAACTGCAAAAAGAAAAAACAAAATAGATATCAATATCTCATATATGCATCATACATAATCATCACAATAAATGCATCAATATAATAATATCTCACCTGGATCTCCATCTTGCCAAGATGGATCTCAAATTGTTGATGGTGTAATACACTCTACAAATGGCTCTATTACTGAGGCATCTGACTACTAATATCCCTTTGCTCATCCTGGCTCGGTCTCCTAACACTTGTAGGGGCTAGACCACAAGCTCTCGACTGTGGCCTCAACTCAGTCTCCTCATCGTCATTTGCCTCATGCTGATCTTGTTGTGGTCTCGCTCTGAAGATGTACTACGATGGGATCTCCTCCTCCTCCTCATCATCATCACCCTCATCCTCATCTAGATCATAATAACCAGCAAAGTCACTAACATCATCCTCTACCCCTGCATCACTCACGTGACTGGCCCAAGGTTGAGGATCACCTGTAGGGTGACCAGGAGGAAAGATAGGAGCAGGTCATGATGTCTTCCACTAGGTTTAGTACGCTTAGGTACCACCAACATCATCTACATTAGATACTAGCTTTGCATCCTCTATACCATCATCATCACTCCCTATTATATTTGCTAGTGTTGGTCATCGAGTGCTATTCACCCTGACTGCATTACGCTTTGAGCGAGTGTAGCTTGGACGCATCATAGGGACATCCTATCTGCATCTGAACTGTCATGCCACTCTATCAAAGTACAACCAAATGACTATATGATCAAGGTGACCGACCATCAGTCAAATCTTCTGCATCCTAGCTAACTATCTGTGCTGACCTGGACATGGTATGTAGCTGTAATAGGGTCTCCAAATGACGTCGTTGGGCTGTAGTCTATCAAATCTAACTCTCCAATACAGAAGATCACCATGTCGCTAGCATCTGACAAGAGGATAAGCGTGAACATGAGGATAAGTAAATGCTCGCTCTATAGGGAAACCTGTAGGCCATGTACATTTGATATGCTCAAATGCCTAGACCTATAGTAAGGTATAAACCATCAGGCTCTGTGACTCATAATGGACATATTGTCCCAAACCATGGTAGAGGTGTGCAAGCATACTACACCCCAACACATATACTGTCCTCTACTCCTCCATCGCTCTGATAGTGTGAACAAGGCCACCATGAAGGTGAGTACCTTGTCCATCCTGTGTGGCTGCTAATGCAACAGTAACCATCAAGATCCTTCGAATCAAGGGGATGTCACCACATCCCTACTCTAGTAGTCAGAGCTAAATATGTCCTCGCTCCGCCCAAGCGATGATGTGACCTAAATAGTACATCTGACTCTCTTGAGTATACACTGCTGAGCGACGCTTTATGATCCTCACTGTCTCTCCATACATGCAGTCACAGAATCCGATAGACATCCTCTAGTGTAACTGTCATCTCACCAATGGGTAGATAGAATGTATACATGTTTGCATCCCACCTCTCCATCAGTGCCATGAGCAAGCTACAGTGAAACCTCATTGTGGGCATGATGAAGACACACCATAAACCCATAGCCTTTAAGTCATCTCTCTCTCTCTGTTAGTCATAGTACTGATGTGGTCTCAAAGCAGCGCCATTAGGGGACTGCTTGTATGCTCTCGCATCTCAAGAATGTCCTCTAGGTCAAACAGGGAGAAATGACATCAGTTTACATCATCAAATCATCGTTAAGCATATACAACATCAATTTGTGCCTTGGCCCTAGGGCCCTTGTCTTTTCTTGACATGGGCACCCTAGGACTTGGGCACCCCATGAAGATTAGGGTGCCTAGATGAGACATTGGTGCCCTAAGTGGACTTGGGTGCCCCTATTGGGAAACCTTGTTTGAAGAGGCCTATGCAACACGTAAAACTAAAAAATCAAAAGAAACCAGAAAGCATGATGACAAAAGCAAGGATTAGGACCCTACCTTAGACTCGAATCATCTCTCTGCCACTTGGGCTTGGAGCATCTCCAGTCTCGATTTTCGGTACAGATGTTGGCTCGGCATGGTTGGTCTCTTCCTCCTTCTCCTTCTCTCCTCTACACAATGCAATAAGAATGAATGGTGAAAAAGTGAAAACTCCCTTTACATATAGTAAATGGATGAGAATTCCTATCACTATCCAGGTGCAAAATTGAACAGTTCCATGCTTGAGCCTCTATCTTGGGCTGCCAAACTTAGATTTTCATGTCATTTGTTGTGTTATAAACCTAGTTTTGCCCTCCATCTTACCCAATATATTGTGCTTGGGTGTTGTTTGTAAAAACAACCCTCGCAATGCATTTCTCATCAAGTTTCCTTGAAATTAACACATATAGATATTCTCCTTGTTTCTCCTTTCTGGACTAAGCAAGCAGAAACAAGGGGCATATATCTCCCTTGATTTCCTCCCTCATCATGTCTCATCACTAAACCCCTTAGTGTTTTGGACTGACATATTTGTGTGTTGGTTGTAGGTTGATTTGATTTTGGATTCTGACAAGTGTTCCTTATAGGTTGCAGTTCCTAACTTTGTGGTCTTGTAGGATTACAAACTAGGGGCTTCTTCCTCTTGTATGGCAACTATTTGGCTTCCTTTATAGTATCCTTTTGGATATCCTTTTCATGATCGATGTATTTACTTTCCTTTAGTTGCATATGCACGTGGTGTCATATGGCCACTAAAGTCGGGGCTAAATGTTATGTCAAGAATTGTCCTCCTACATGGAATGGTACAATTTCTCATGAGTTTAGCTCCTCTCCTTTGGTGTCCTTTCAACCTATTTATTTATGGCCTTCCTAAAACCTGATTGACCTATGTCTAACTAAAGAAATATCATATTCTGAGATAATTGGTGACTGAACCTGAAAAAGGACTTTGGATTTTGGACATCCCTGACCTCCTTGATGCATACCTAATCAAAAAATTAGGGCCTGGACAAGGGCACCTGCACCCATGTCCTACCCTATTTTTTGGGGTTTTGAATCTTGGCGGGGTGTCAGTTCTTGCCTTGCACCTCGAGATTTTGATTTCAAATTTCATTTTTTCATGCGATGTCGACATGGTATTCTAAGCATTTGAATTTCTAAGGTTAGATATTTAAAGACATTTGAAAATCATTTTATCACACAGGATCTACATGCAATCTTTTATGCAAAAACTCTTCCAAAATTGCCATTGAAGATCAACAACTTGTTGAAGTTCTTTGAAGTTATTTGAATTTTCTATCATGGAGATATTCAATGGAGATTAGGAATCAAGATCTAGAGACTATATTGCTCTTCCTAGGGTTTGAACAACCTTTTGCATGATCGGGAGAAGGGTTGAAGCCTCCAACACGAGATTGGGAATCCTTTATGGATATGACTGCCTCACCTTCTTGTTCTACAAGTCTTCATTTTTCACATCTCTTTGAGGTGAAGTTGTGTTATTTCACTAAGTGAAGCAATGTGTTGATCTTTCCTTGATGCTTGAGTCATCTAGGGTTTTGTATTTTCTACATGTATACATTTGTTAGACGAGTACACACACATCTATGAATCTTTATCATTGGCTATTTTTGAGGTAGGAATACCAAAAACGGGGCTTGACTGAGGCAAGATCCTATATAACCACAACCATCTTTCTCCTCCTTTTGCATGTACAAGTCACATACGAAAAGATCCAGTGGAAAGGAGTGACAGGAAGATAGATATTGCAGACACAATCATTAGAGAATTTTGAAATTCAAGATTGTGAAACTTTCAGGACATAGGGACTCGCACTCACATCCATCTGAGTATTTTCTTCAAGATTTGGAAACCTCTAGAGATTATTGGACACTTGGTACAGAAGATTCTGATGGTCTGAAACTTTCAGGACATAGGGACTAGCGCCCTAGTCTAACAAGACTCTATTTTCTAGGTACACATTCTCTGTACCTCTTACTCTGTGTTTCTATGATCTATTTGTCTACATCTATGTCTGATCAAGTTATTACATTCTGAGTGATAATCTAGGGTTTCATGCTTAGTAAATGATATAAGCCTGTGAAAGTATAATCAAAACATTTACTCAGTTGTAATTAGTAGAAAAGGGAACCTAGGAAATTAGTAGCTTACCCCAAGATTCTTTCTTACTTCCCTAATTTTTAGCAAGAGAAAGTGTGGGGCTTGATTTGGTTTTTGATAACTACCTAGATCCCACATTTTTCCACTAAACACTATCTAACACAAGATTTAGATTGGATAATTTTAGTTTCCAACATCCATATGAAATATACCATCTTACACATTAATCAATGCATAAAAGGCAACCTAATCATTGTGAACCCAAAACATTGAAAAAGGACATGAATATATAATTTTCACCCTTAGGAAAATATACAAATGCATATAAGAAAGAGACCTAACTAAATGCTTTTAGGACAAATGGGATAAAAAATGAAGGATCAATCTAGAAACAAGTAGGGGTAAGTTCATCACAGCTATAATCCATAGTCTAGCTTAGCTAGGCTAAATGAATAGGTGGATTCCTAATAATTACCTTTTATCTAGGGCTTCACATAGTACACCCATTGTAACTAATTGGTTCTAAATAATCAGAGGGGTAAATAATGATATCTAAGAAATGAGTTCATTTATCATATCAAGTAGTTTCCATTTTATGTCATGGGTAAACTCAATATAGGGTATGTTATGGTGAACAAGGCCAACTTCTTGACATACATGGCTTGTTTTCTCATGATTCATCTTATGTGTATGCTCAATATTTATCTTCTCTTTATCTATAAGTTAGATTTATCTTTATGTTGGTATGTAATTCCTCTATCCTTAGAATATCAGTGTTTATGAGTACCAAAATATTTGGCCTTGTGTGGTTTAGAAAGATGTAAGATAATGAGAGTGTGTTTCAAAAGTTGTTCTAATACAGTATGTGTAAGCTTAGGAGGTTGTTGTAACATAGAATATATTAGCCTCTAGCTATTTTTGGAGAGATGTAATATGATGAAATGTAGATTTAGTAGATGTGTAAGCCTTATGGATAACATTAGAACAAGGATCAAAAGATAAATCATGGAAAGGTATCACCATGTCTATACTATTCTAATGGGCAGTAGGTTTAAAAAAAATAAGCAATTAAAGTATGTGCAAGGTTCAAGAAAGAAGTGTGTGGAAAATAAGATGAATCAAACCATTAAAAATCTTTTCCACTCAAATAGAGTCTAAAATTATCAATAAGATATGATCCTCCATACACTCATAACTAGTAAGAAAGAGTGGTTTAACTTGTAATGAAGCATTTATGGTACCACCATAGGAATCATGTAAGAACTCTTTTCTAAGGCTCATAATATCATGTAATGTAGGAAAAGTTAATAAAGCATCAATAGTGCTTACTTGAGGGGATAATGAAATATCATCAACATATATGCCATCGTCAAGGGAGTTATCATTATGTGAAAAGCTATCATGGATATCTTCAAAAATCACATGAGGTGTAGAAGAATGATCATCATGGAACACATCGTCATGTATAGGAAAAGGTAGCATATGTTCCGTAAATAGAATCATCATGACACATAGAAAGAATATCATCCTAGGTGATTTCCAAATGAATGAGTAAATGTCATTAAATACAACTAAGCACAGAAGTCAACAAATCATGTACTAAGTTGGATCACAATAGCTAGTGAAGTAGTTGGTAATGTATAAATTTAAAATATATATTTTAAAAGTGCAAGGTCCAAATCTGTAACTGTAGACATGACCTAGGTCAAGTCCACACCAATGGATCTAATCCAGGTGAGAAAAAATAGGTATAGGGATAAGAGATGTGAATATGGAGATCAATGATAAAGGGGATTAGGATACATCACAGCTATAATCCATAGTCTAGCTTAGCTAGGCTAAATGAATAGGTGGATTCCTAATAATTACCTTTTATCTAGGGCTTCACATAGTACACCCATTGTAACTAATTGGTTCTAAATAATAAGAGGGGTAAATAATGATATCTAAGAAATGAGTTCATTTATCATATCAAGTAGTTTCCATTTTATGTCATGGGTAAACTCAATATAGGGTATGTTATGGTGAACAAGGCCAACTTCTTGACATACATGGCTTGTTTTCTCATGATTCATCTTATGTGTATGCTCAATATTTATCTTCTCTTTATCTATAAGTTAGATTTATCTTTATGTTGGTATGTAATTCCTCTATCCTTAGAATATCAGTGTTTATGAGTACCAAAATATTTGGCCTTGTGTGGTTTAGAAAGATGTAAGATAATGAGAGTGTGTTTCAAAAGTTGTTCTAATACAGTATGTGTAAGCTTAGGAGGTTGTTGTAACATAGAATATATTAGCCTCTAGCTATTTTTGGAGAGATGTAATATGATGAAATGTAGATTTAGTAGATGTGTAAGCCTTATGGATAACATTAGAACAAGGATCAAAAGATAAATCATGGAAAGGTATCACCATGTCTATACTATTCTAATGGGCAGTAGGTTTAAAAAAAATAAGCAATTAAAGTATGTGCAAGGTTCAAGAAAGAAGTGTGTGGAAAATAAGATGAATCAAACCATTAAAAATCTTTTCCACTCAAATAGAGTCTAAAATTATCAATAAGATATGATCCTCCATACACTCATAACTAGTAAGAAAGAGTGGTTTAACTTGTAATGAAGCATTTATGGTACCACCATAGGAATCATGTAAGAACTCTTTTCTAAGGCTCATAATATCATGTAATGTAGGAAAAGTTAATAAAGCATCAATAGTGCTTACTTGAGGGGATAATGAAATATCATCAACATATATGCCATCGTCAAGGGAGTTATCATTATGTGAAAAGCTATCATGGATATCTTCAAAAATCACATGAGGTGTAGAAGAATGATCATCATGGAACACATCGTCATGTATAGGAAAAGGTAGCATATGTTCCGTAAATAGAATCATCATGACACATAGAAAGAATATCATCCTAGGTGATTTCCAAATGAATGAGTAAATGTCATTAAATACAACTAAGCACAGAAGTCAACAAATCATGTACTAAGTTGGATCACAATAGCTAGTGAAGTAGTTGGTAATGTATAAATTTAAAATATATATTTTAAAAGTGCAAGGTCCAAATCTGTAACTGTAGACATGACCTAGGTCAAGTCCACACCAATGGATCTAATCCAGGTGAGAAAAAATAGGTATAGGGATAAGAGATGTGAATATGGAGATCAATGATAAAGGGGATTAGGATACATGATGTCATGAACCAAATTTATGCAATATTATGCCACTTGTAAGCTAGTTATAATTACATTTATAACACTTTAAAAAAAATTAAACCCAAAACATAAGGGAAAATCGCTTGTGTATGTAACTTTCACCATTACATTTTCCCCCCGCTTTAAAATGTGCATGCAAACTACTAGGTAGATTTGAATGTCAAATTAAACAAGTAGTTAACATATAAAATTAAATATTTTTTAGATGGCAAAAGTATATTGATCCATATAAAGTAATAAGTTATTCTTAACTTCTTTTCTTGAACACTCCATTAAAACTTGATTAATAGATAAAAAACATGCAATGAGAAGTGTTTTCCACACATTTCAATATAAACTTTGATTAGAACTTGCTTTGTGGTGCAGGAGCACCTAACACAAGGTGGCCTCCGTGAGGCACTCAACTTCATGTTTTTTTTTGATGTCATATTTTGATGTAATAAGGTCCAATGGACCACTTTCTAAGTGTTTGTAATAAGTTTGGATCCATTTTGTAGGCATTTGTCCAAAATGCCATGTTTTTGTCAATGTTGTCATATTGTTGTCACATGGTGAAAATGTAACCAAGGATGTATCCAATGAATGTAATAGGGTTTTTTGAGTCTCCTTAGGTGTGTCTAGGGTGTTTGTGGCCCTTTGAAGGTAGTTGGGCTCTTGTAGCCTTCAATATTGTTAAAATGTGCAAAGTTGTTTGGCAACTTTTACAAATTGTAAAGCAAACAAAGGGAAAAACTATAAAAAACCAATGGTCATCCTCTTGAAAAGTAATTGGGGACAGTTGGAACTATAATTACATGCTTAAAATTCCTCCCAAGGGTCGAGGCAAAGCAGTAGTTGGAGTTGGTGATCAAGAAATACAAACAAACACTGTGATTTCTAGAATTTTCTGCATTTTTGCTGCTATAACATTCATAACTTTCTCATACAGATGAATTAGAAGGTGAGTCTAGACTTTTTAGAAATCCCCATGTCTTACCTTTCATTTGAGTCTAGTTAGAGGTCTTCACACAATGTCTAGAGGAAGTTATGAGTGTTTTCCCAAAAATGGGTTGATGAAAATCTGCATTTTCTGAGGTTTTTTTTGCTGTTCCAGGTCGTACAGTACACAAGTACGATATAATCATCTGCCTGTGGTGTTATGATTTGATATTACATTGAACCACCTTGCATTTGAAAGTAGTTTGGTGTCTTGAAAGTTGTATTGAAGGGAGTTATAAGGTTTTGTCTAAAAATAGTCTCATAAAAACCTAAACAAGGGTTTTGCTCCAACAATGGGAGATTGACCATCCCACTATCTTTCAAGGCCATAAGACCAGTGGAATTACATGGTGGAATTACACCAAAGGAGAGAGGGTAAAGAATGGGAAGAGTATGATCTCTTCATGGAGAAAAATGTTGGAGAGGATCAAGTACCAATTCCTTCCATCAGACTATGAGGTGCAGATCTACACGAAGATGCAAAATCTCAAGAAAAGAGATTTGGATGTGGCCACCTACACTGAGGAGTTTCACAAGTTCTCTCTTTGTTGTGGGTACATGGAGGATGAGAAAAGTAAAGTGGAAAGGTATCTAAATGGTTTGAGGTTTAATATTCAAGATGAAGTCAGTTTATTTACTCCTAAAACTGTGGATAAATGCTTTCAAGTGGCATTAAGGGCTGAAGAGAAGTTGAAGAGGAAAGGTGAGCAATAAAATAGAGGAAGAGGAACAAGACCAACCCAAGAAGACCAAGGAGACACAAGCAAAGGTAAGGACCAAGTTTCTGATTTTAGAGGGGGATTTAGAGGCACAAGAGGTGGAGGTAGAGGCTCTAATGTTTTCACTGGGAGATGTTATCATTGTAATGAGATTGGTCATGCAACATACAAGTGCCCAATGAAACAAAGTTCTACATCCAGTGGTAGTGAAAGGAGGAATGAAAAGAGGGTTCAATATGTGCAAGAAGAGGAAGTAGATGAAAGTGTTAACTCTCCAATTGGAAGTGCAACCCCAATTCAAGATGGAGAGACATCGATGATGAGAAGAACACCATTGCAAGCATCCAAAAAGCCATTGAATAGGAGAGCTCTTTTCAAAACCACATGTAAGTGCAAGGACAAGGTATGTAAGGTTATAGTTGATTAAGGATCTACTACAAATATGGTTTCAAATGAAATGGTTAATAAGATGAATTTACAAAGGATTCCTCATGAGTTTCCATATAGGGTGTCATGGTTGAGTGATGATCAAACTCTCTTGGTTAATGAACAAGCTATTGTTGAGTTTTCTATTGGTAGTACCCATGAATTGTTGTCATTTACTTCTTGGTAGACCCTGGCAATATGATAGGGATGTGTGGTATAGTGGAAAGAATAATACATATACCATACATAGTCAAGGCAAGACATTTACTTTGTTGCCACTCCTTGAGGATGACGAGGATGCAGGTCTAATGAATATAGTGATCATGTGTGGGAAGAAAGAACCTATACCAATTGATAGAAAGGTTCAAGGTGCTGTCATAAACAAGTTCAAACCAAAGTCTGATGTAAAAGATGAATTAGTAATTGATTGGAAGGCTAACATTTGATTGGAATGGTAGTGTGTCCTTTGGTGCAGGTATAGTGGTGCAAGGTGCTGATACAACAGTGAATGTAGTGGTCAATTTACAAGAGCAGGATATGCCACACAAGGAAGAACCCAAAGATTCTGCAGTTATAGCAGAGAGATGCAAGTATGTGGGCTTCTCATCAAGGTGAAAGTCTTTGTAAGTGTAGGAAGGCAGGATGGATGCCATTGCCAAGTCCAAGGATAGCAAACAAGTCTTATTCAGATGTGATCCCCAAAGTGTAGACCAATTTGCAAGATGACAATGTCATGATTCCAAATTGGCAGCCCATGTTGCAGTACTTGAGTCCATGGAGCAGACCTAAGGGTGATCATGCTTTTGGCCAATGTTGTGGAGTTGATTTCAGTCCTTCCTCATGGGACATGAGTTCTTTTGAAGAGGGGGAGTATGGTGCAGGAGCACCTAACACAAGGTGGCCTCCATGAGGCACTCAACTTCATGTTTTGTTTTGATGTCATATTTTTACGTAATAAGGTCCAATGGACCAATTTCTAAGTGTTTGTAATAAGTTTGGATCCATTTTGTAGGCATTTGTCCAAAATGCCATGTTTTTGTCAATGTTGTCATATTGTTGTCACATGGTGAAAATGTAATCAAGGATGGATCCAATGAATGTAATAGGGTTATTTGAGTCTCCTTAAGTGTGTCTAGGGTGTTTGTGGCCTTTGAAGGTAGTTGGGCTCTTGTAGCCTTCAATATTGTTAAAATGTGCAAAGTTGTTTGGCAACTTTTACAAATTGTAAAGCAAACAAAGGGCAAAACTATAAAAAACCAATGGTCACCCTCTTGAAAAGTAGTTGGGGACAGTTGGAACTGTAATTACATGCTTAAAATTCCTCCCAAGGGTCGAGGCAAAGCAGTAGTTGGAGTTTGTGATCAAGAAATACAAACAAACACTGTGATTTCTAGAATTTTCTACATTTTTGCTGCTATAACATTCATAACTTTTGTATACGGATGAATTAGAAGGAAAGGATGGAATTTTTTGAAATCCCTATGCCTTACCTTTCATTTGAGTCTAGTTAGAGGTCTCCATACACTGTCTAGAGGAAGTTATGAGTGTTTTCCCAAAAATGGGTTGCTGAAAATCTGCATTTTCTGAGTTTTTTTGGCTATTCCAGGCCGTACTGTACACAAGTACAGTACAATCATCTGTCCATGGTGTTATTATTTAATATTACATTGAACCACCTTGCATTTGAAAGTAGTTTGGTGTCTTGAAAGTTGTATTGAAGGGAGTTATAAGGTTTTGTCTAAAAATAGTCTCATAAAAACCTAAACAAGGGTTTTGCTCCAACAATGGGAGATTGACCATCCCACTATATTTCAAGGCTATAATACTAGTGGGATGGATGTATTTATTTGTATGTTGAGTTTTTTGACTGATTTTAGGAGTGGGAGAGTTGGTGTTTGCATGTTTTGGTAGAAAAGGCTTAATAAGACCATGTATTAAGCCTATTGGAGTAACCATAGAGGCATTTCTTGGAACAACAGTTTGTAGAAGTACAAAACCCACAAAATATTTTGTTTTGGCATGTGTTATAAGTTCTCAAACCATTAATTAAGTTCTATGTGTGAGTTTAAGGGTAGTCTCTTTGTAATTTTGGCCTAATTGGGGCTCTAGGCCATTGAGAGGAGTTATAGGTTGGGGTATTCCGTCCAAAAAAACCCATGCTAAGTTTGGGATATGTGATAGGGGGCCTTAATGGGTATCTACTGATTGTCTAATATTTGCATTTGAAGTTCTGAGTCAAAAGTTATTAGGACTGTTGTCATTTTCTAGGGCTACAAGCCATTTTTGGGGTTTGTGAAGGAAGTACCAATCCTGAGTCTATTCTACCTTGGCCAATGGATGGAATGAGTCCTCTAACATCCCAAATCAACCTTTCCATGATGATCCATGAGTTTATTTCTTCTGTTCCCACTTTTGTGTAAAGACCTTTGATTTTGGGCTTTTGGGTGTAATAGAACCTTGTCTTGTTGTCTATCTTCCTCCTATCCAAAGTGCCTCTACATCACTTTGAAAGATAACTATCCTTGAAAATTGTGAAAATAAAAAGGATAAGGATAAGGGATTTTGCTTATTACAGAAAGTAATACAAAGCCTAACCACATGAGAAAAAGTAGAATGAGTCAAACCAAGCAGATGGTCTGTGGTAAAATCTCTCTTAGTTATGGGAATAAGTATGCCCTTTCCACTGCATAACATAACTCGCAAATTTAGTGACATATATGCCCCTTCAATTGGTTGCATATAAAGGATACAATGAATTGGATAAGAGAAGAAAAATATGATAAAGCATGGTAAAATATATCATCATATAAAAAACATGTAAACACTTAAATATGAGATAATTTATGCAATCATGTTAGGAGGGTCCAATGGGGGACTATCTAGATATGTAGCCAACACAAAAAAAAACCACAATAACTCAGAGATCTCGTAGAAACAAAAGCATCCTTATTTATTTAATCTTACATGAATATCACCATTATTACAACTTCACAATTTTTCCCAATGGGCCATCTTACATGCCAAGCCATAGCCATTTGATTACTATTAAAAATCACAAGTGGATACTAACCTCAATGGGGCTTCCTACATGCCTGATTGTAGTTGTTTCCTTACTAACTATAGGCAATTAGACTATGAAAACACCACTTCCAGAGCTTGCCACATAAGATACACAATGATAATTCAAGTACAATATAACTTCAAAATTTAAAACACTACTCTACTACAATGACATCCACTATCTTCCTACATTTCACATTATCATCTTACTTAGATTGCACTCCACACCATACTCCTATTTCCTCACTCTGCCTATCAGACCTCATTCCTCTCATTTCCTCACTATAGAACTCACTCTTGATCCTCCTACTTCATCTTGTCTTCTTTTCTTGATCTCAAACACTTGCAACCAGGTTTACATAGAATCCTCAAGTTTTCCAAATGATCTACATCAGCCTAAAGATGACACAAAGCCCAATACCACATGAAAAAATGTCATCGACTAGAAATAACAAACTTACACATTCAAATGGTAAAATGATGGGGAACCTCCATGTAGTACACCATACGAATCCCTAATGGTTAATTAAATTTCCTCAAATCTTCCTCTATTGGTACAAATCTCAAATAACTTGTCACAAATGAAAATAATCACAAATGTGCTCAATTGTCAACATGTAGATGCCCTCAAACCAACTTGCACTCTTTCACTCATCCAATTCTTCTCAAACATTAGCACTAGACTCTTCAACCACAAAAAAACTAATCTCAAAATTGTAACAACCAATTCTAAATTGTAATGAAATGTGCTAACCTTCTCTATCATAGACTGGTAACCACAAACTAACAAAGAACAAACAATTAAAATAGACCACAAAATCCACTCTTCCAAAATGATGCAAGATTACCATGATGCCCAAGCATTATCTTGCATTAGATGAGGTTAATAAAAAAATGAGTCCCTCATTTTCTAGGATACTTTGCCCTTGCTGAGAGATTCCAACATTTCACTTCCTCAACATGTTCTTTCCACCTCCTCAGGTCTACCTCAAGCGATCAATCCTAATCACTACTTTCTCCTTCATCTTTGACCATCATGTCTAGATTTCTATTATGTGTTGTGGTACTCTACTCCACCAATCATCCTCCACATTACATCTTCCTAACTTGCAGTCACACACAATCATCTATTTCTTTCCATCAACTAGACCCTCACATCCGTTAGACCCTTTCTTGACTACTACATACCCTTCTATTATGTTTATCACTATTGCATGCTCCTTGGCACAACTCCTCATCACCATACTCATATGTTATGTCCTCTATGTTGGAGTAGGTGTGTTGTACACCTTGCATAACATTGATATTATTTTATTATGCCAAATAAATATCCAATGTGGCTAAACACATCACATTATGTACCACAATTAAATATTTATTTTACATAATAAAATAATATCAATGTTATGCAAGGTGTACAACACACCTACTCCAACATTCTCCCACTTGTTGTATACATTGCATAAGGGATCAACATGTAAACTCAAAACATCAAGGGAAACCATCATGTGTGCCCAACATGTACCATATAACCATCCATATGCTCCAAGATACCTGCAACAATAATCAAGGTGTCCACCATCTCAAACAAACAATCTCACAAAACTAACATGCAACAATATGCAAGGTCATACAAGTCCATAGGAGTGACATGCAAGTACATGCAAGTGACATGCAACAACATGTAAGCACATGCAAGTCCATAGGAGCAACATGCAACAATATGCAAGCACATGCAAGTAACATGCAACAACATGCAAGTACATATAAGTCCATAGGAGCAACATGCAACAACATGCAAGCACATGCAAGTAACATGCAACAACATGCAAATGACATGCAAAAATTTGCAAGTCCATGCAAGGTTTTATGAAGTCATGCAAGCAATATCCAATTCATGCATCTCTAACACTTTAGTTAACTTCAACATTATATCCATGCACGGTGTCTCAACATTATCCACTCATTTACATAAAAAAACACAACTCCAAGTCTAAATATAAGTCCCCATCAAAAGGGGACACCCAAGTTTAACTCCCACTTACTAGGAGTTATCAAAATCTCAAAATAGACTTCGGAGAAGTCAACAAAGTCTTCATGGCCCCCACTCTAAAAATGAACGCCCAAGTTTGACCTTATCAATTAGGACTTGATTATAAAAGTCAAAGTGATATAATTAATAAATAATTAATCTCTCAAAGTCCTTATCTATTGGGGAACACATTCCAAGAAATTTGGAGACACATGAATTGGTTAGGATTGTAAATTAATGGCAACTTATCCCAATATTCTTCCACTTGACATTATACATTAGATTCAATGTGCAATAAACCAAAAATCCACATGTAAAAGAAAAAGACAATCATACCATCAATGGTGACACAAGATATACCCTGGGAAAACCCTCATAGAGGGAAAAACCCAACCTCCAAAAGCATACATCTCTCATGTATTATTCAACAATAATCCACAAATACATATGTAGAGATAACCTCTGAAACATCAAGCTCTCTCTACCTGTAATTCATGTGAACAAGCATGTAACCATATATCCCATGCCATGCTTCAAACCCTCACACATCCAACTTGCAAGAGAAGCTACAAACCCATCCAACAAGCCAAATGGCTAATTCTCTTACTCAATAACTACCCTTGTGTTTTCTTTTATAGACATAAGCTTGCACAAATACAACTTGTGGTATCATAATACCATTTTCCCCAAAATGATGTGTCTACAAAACCATTGACCCCACATTTGATTATTGGTACTAAGTTTTCCCAATTAATCAAATAATTACAAATAAAATAATTAACCCAAATGTTACATACAACGATTACAAGTGAGGTCCAAATAAATATCCAATGTGGCTAAACACATCACATGATGTACCATAATTAAATATTTATTTTCACATAATAAAATAATATCAATGTTATCCAAGGTGTACAACACACCTACTCCAACATTCTGCCACTTGTTGTATACATTGCATAAGAGATCAACATGTAAACTCAAAACATCAAGGGAAACCATCATGTGTGCCCATCATGTACCATATAACCATCCATGTGTTCCATGTGCTCCAAGATACCTACAACAATAATCAAGGTGTCCACCATCTCAAACAAGAATATCCTCATCCTCCATCTAGCCTCATGAAGAATAAGATCCTCCAAAGAGATGCCACACTTAATTGTCACATAGAAGTAAAAAACCCACACCACTGATATCCAAACACAAACACCAAATCCAAAGGTAACAAATAGGCTTGAGTAGCTGACAAGAATCAATCACCATAGCTGAAATAGCAACCACAGCTAGTTGATAATGCATCAACTAACCATACCTTCAAACCAAGGTATACAAAAGATAACAAGTAGACCTTATGCCATGAACATATCCAACTCAAATCACAATGATAACAAGTCCTTGTATATACTCAATCTTTCATAAAGAAGTCCTCCAAGGTAACAACACAAAGCATGTGATAAAAAACCTCAAGACGCTCCATACCGTAGCATAATGAGAACATCCAACAAAGGAATCATATACATCCCGGAACTCCCACTGTGTGAGTAAATGTCAAATCTAAAAATAGATCAAGGCATCCAAAAATCCACTAATAGCATGCACATAGAAGATGTGGTTGAATCCTCTATCATATAGCGTCAAAGAACACACACATAGTTATGCAAAATCAACAAACTAAATAGTTGAAACATGCAACAACATGCAACAACATGCAAAAAATATGTAAGTCCATGCAAGCTTTTATGAACTCATGCAAGCAATATCCAATTCATGCGTCTCTAACACTTTAGTTAACTCTAACATTATATCCATGCAAGGTGTCTTAACATTATCCACTTATGTACATAAAAAAACACATCTCTAAGTCTAAATATAAGTCCCCATCAAAAGAGGACATCCAAATTTAACTCCTACTTACTAGGAGTTATCAAACTCTCAAAATAGACTTAGGAGAAGTCAACAAAGTCTTCATGCCCCCCACTCTAAAAATGGATGCCTAAGTTTGACATTATCAATTAGGAATTGATTACGAAAGTCAAAGTGATATAATTAATAAATAATTTTAATCTCTTAAAGTTATTATGTGTTGGGGAACACATTCTAAGAACTTTAGAGACACATTCCAAGAACTTATCCCAACACTCTGGACAACTTCCTTTTGGTGACCTCTACTCACATTATCTTCTTTGTGATACCTCTTTTGCATTTGTGGTGCTATCAAATGCTCCAAAAATGCCACACATCTTTGGGATCAATGCATATTATTCCTCCCCAATACACACTCTAGCAATGTTGTAAAATTGTCCCTTGCTTTCCCTCAGTGGCATCAACTTGTGTCTCTAACCATCTAATATTGAGAAAGTGTGTGGGACTCTAATTCAACACATTTAGTTATTTAATTTTTCACTTAATGTAACTTCACACTATAGAAAATGAAATGATGGAAATATGCAGTCATAAAGACAATTTCTACATAACCCTATGAGAGATATTTATGCAAACAAGTATTCAGAAATCCATATGCAAAAAATAAACAAACATACCATTAAGGTGACACAAGATACCCTAGGAAAACCCTCCATGAAGGAAAAATCTAACCTCCAAAAACATCCACACCCATTGTATTATTTTATGAACAAACATTACAATACATAGCCTCCATGAATATTTATGAATCATCAAGCTCCCTAATTTTCGCTCCATGTTGACAAACAAATGAGAATCATGTAACAACACATCCCAATCCATGCTTCCTTTCCTCACATATGCAACCAACTAGCGTCGACAACTACTCATGTGCTTTCTTTTATAGAGATAATCTCCCACAAATACAAGATGTAGTATGGTAAAACCATGTATTCCAAAACCATGAATATACAAAACCATTGACCCTCACATTTAATTATTGGTACTAACTTTTCCAATATTAAATAATTCCCAAATAAATAATTAATTATTCTATACATCTCACACACATTAAATAACTAACCCAATGTTACATACAACTTTTACAAGTGTTACCCAAATAAATATTTAATGTGGGTAAAACATGCACCAAAATAAATATTAATTTTACATAATAAGATTAATTTATTTTAATGGAAGGTTGTACACTTTTTGGAACATGAAAAATAAAAAGAAAAACAAAAACAAAAAGAAAAGGAAAAAAGCATAGTTTTTTTTTTCTTTTGAGTATAATGTCACCAAGCATAGTTAATAGATTTCTCTTTAAAGACTATGTACATTACTCTAATTAAAATATTTTTTCACTTAATGAAACACTACATCATTTTTATAAGTATCTCTTTAAAAATAATTATTTTCTTTTAATTGATGCAACAACATAAAAATAAATAAATATTTTTGGAAAAAAAAATTGTTATATTTTCCTTAAAACTCAAAAGTAATGTAAAATTAAAGAGAAGCACAATTTATTTTCTTCCATTAAAAAATATAATTTCCAAATAATATTAATAAAATATTTTGTTGGACCATAAAAAGAACTCTTTTGAAAAGTCCACTCTTTTAATATTCATAAAGGAATGGCTATCCATACATTTGTTCCATTTCTTATATCCACATAATATTAATAAAACACTAATATATACATACATATTTATTTATTCCTAAATGTTTTGAGGATGTCACGCATTAAATAATGACATAACTAAATGCTTTGAGGACGTCCACTCCTTTATTTATTCCTCCATTCTATTCTATTTTAATCTGTACTACTCTATTACATCTTGTTGTTGTTCCCCGGCTTGCCCTTGTTTGCTCTACCATGGCTCCTCTTTTGTTCTTCCCTTTCATGTTTTCCATCTTTTTAATGTCTGCTCTTCCTCACTCTCTCAACAATCTCTCTCATCAACAACAACAACAATTGTTGTTGCGATTCAAAGATGACATTTCCAACAACAGCAATACTTCTCTGCCCGATTGGATTCCCCTTCGTCCCCTCTGTAATTACTTCCAGATGATGATGTTCTTCCTAACTTTGGCTGACCGGATAAGTTACACATCCTACGGATGATCTTGAAGATGTTCTGTGAAGAATGGTGAGTACCTAAAGGAAGATTGAAGTCTTAGATTTGTGTGGCTGACAGCGTGTTGATCCACATGAAGTCTTTTCATAATTAGTCATGTTGTATTTATATATTTGCTCTGTAATGTATGCTAACTTGGGTGATTATCCCAAAGTCAAATATCTTGTATAAATTAGAGGTTGTGAAATCATTTCAAATGTATCTTGTGGAGATGAGTGTGTGGTAGAGAGGAGCAGAGCGAAAGGTAGAGAAAACTCAAGCATGGTGAAGATGCTATTCTTTAGTTCAACTATGTAATATTTATCATTCTATAGACAGTGTGTCTCCTGTAGGCAGTGAGCCTCTTGTGAACAACATGCTCAGGTAGTGAGCGCTAATTGGCATGTGCCATTTGTTCTTCTTATTCTTTTAATAGAGAATACAATCTTGGGTTACTCACCCCGTGGTTTTTCCCTTAACCGGGTTTTTCACATTAAAATCTTGGTGTCTTATGTGTTAATGTGTTTCTACTCTTGAATTGTTGCATTATGTTTCCATGATTGATTTATTATTATGCTACTAAATTACAAGAAGGATTAAATAATTAATTGGAAGAAAGTTTTGGACAACTGATTCACCCCCCCTCTCAGTTGTTTGTCCTGAATCTAATAGTTAGACCCTTAGCAAACTAGCTTAATAGATTTGAGCACAAAGATCAAGGATAATATGTAAACATGTAATGAGCCTAGGATGAAGTGCTCTGATGTGATGCTCTAAGTATGTGCTAAATTCCTTTTATTCTTTTGGTGAATCAAACTATACATGTTCTTTATTGATTCCTAGGTATTTCCAAATGAATTATTGAATGTCCTCAAATACAATAACTAAGCACACAAATTAACAAATCCTATGCTAAGTCAACTCACAATCACTAGTGATATGGTAAGCAAATAATAAATTTGAAGTTTAAATTTTTAAAGTGTAAGGTTGAGATCCATGACTGTGCAAGTGTCTTGGTTCAAGTTTGCATCTAAGGATCTAATCCAGGGCAATGAAAAATAAGTCTAGGGATCAAGAATGAAAATCTAATGATCAATGATAAAGAGGATCAAGATGCAAATATAATGAGTTGATTTCACATAAGATTATACCAATTGTAATTTGAGAAAGTCTGTGGTACTCTAACTCAACACATTTATTTATTTAATTTTTCACTTAATGTAACTTTTACACTATAGAAAAAGAAAAACATAGCTTGTTTATGAGATGTGGTAGACTTTTCTTCTTGCTCCTATAATGCTAAAATGCATAGTTAATAGATTTCTCTTTAAACACTAAATTACTCTATATAAAAGGTTTTTCTTTCACTTAATGAAACCTACAAGATAATTTTTTTTGATAAGTATCTCTTTTAAAATAATTATTTTCTTTTAATTGATGCAACAACATTTAAATAAATAAAAAATTAATGAATATTTTTTTGAAAAAAATTGTAATACTTTTCTTAAAACTCAAAAGTAATGTAAAATTAAAAAGAAACTCAATTTATTTTTTTCCATTAAAAACTCTTTTTCCTTTAAATCCTAAAGTTTATAATTTATTGCACAAACCAAATTAAAAAAAATAAAAAATAAAAAATAGTTTCCAAATAATATTAATAAAATATTTTATGGAACAATATAAAAGATATAAAAGAATGACTATCCATACATTTATTCAATTTCTTATATCCACACAATATTAATAAAACAAAAATATATATACATACAAATTTATTCATTCCTAAATGTTTTGAGGACGTCACACGATAAATAATGACATAACTAAATGCTTTGAGGGCGTCCACTCTATTTATTCCTCCATCCCATTCTACTCTACTACTCTATTGCTTTCTGTGTTTCCCGTTGCCCTTGTTTGCTCTACCATGGCTCCTCTTTTGTTCTTCCCTTTCATGTTTTCCATCTTTTTAATGTCTGCTCTTCCTCACTCTCTCAACAATCTCTCTCATCAACAACAACAACAATTGTTGTTGCGATTCAAAGATGACATTTCCAACAACAGCAACACTTCTCTGTCCGACTGGACTCCCCTTCGCCCCCTCTGTAATTGGTCTGCCATTACCTGCGATCCCTCTTCGCACTCCGTCATCGCCTTAAACTTATCAGACATGAGTTTAAATGGGATCATCTCTCCCCTCATAGGAAATCTCTCCTCTCTTCGATCCCTCGATCTCTCCAACAATGCCCTCACTTCTCACATTCCACCTCAACTCGGCCAATTTCCCCGTCTACAGATACTCTGGCTCTGGGGCAATCAATTACAAGGAACAATTCCCCCCTCTCTCTCCGCTTGCCGCAGTTTGCATGACCTGGACCTCTCCTTTAACCAACTGCACGGCAGCATTCCGCCTGAGCTGGGTCGCCTCACAAGTTTGAAGTTCCTTTTTTTGGGAGGAAACAATCTCACCGGTACCATTCCCCCGTCTTTCAAAAATCTCTCCGCCTTAGTGGAATTGGATTTGTCAGAAAATGATCTCACAGGAACCATTCCACCTGAACTCGGCCAACTTCCCCGTCTGCAGATACTCTGGCTCCACGGCTATCAATTACAAGGAACAATTCCCCCCTCTCTGTCCGCTTGCCGCAGTTTGTATCACCTGGACCTCTCCTTTAACCAACTGCACGGCAGCATTCCGCCTGAGCTGGGTCGCCTCACAAGTTTGAAGTTCCTTTTTTTGGGAGGAAACAATCTCACCGGTACCATTCCCCCGTCTTTCAAAAATCTGTCCGCCTTAGTTAATTTGGATTTGCCAGTCAATTATCTCTACGGCCCCATTCCCCCTGAATTGGGAATGCTCACTCACTTGCAATACCTCAGTTTATGGGGAAATCAGCTTAGTGGAAACATACCAAACTCCCTTGGAAATTGTTCCAGTCTCACATTTCTTTATTTAGGTACAAACCACCTCAGTGGGACGGTTCCAATGGAGCTGGGTAAATTGAACCTCCTCAACAGGCTTAATCTACGCGACAATCAACTTGTTAGTGACAACAGTAACACGTTGTCTTTGCTCACTGCTCTCACAAATTGCTCCCACTTAGAAGCAGTGTCAGTGTCACATAATCATTTCACTGGTATATTGCCTCCATCCATAGGCCAGCTGTCTTCCAATCTCTCTATCTTGATTTTATCAGGCAACACTATAAGCGGAAGCATACCACAACAGATTACCAATCTGACAAACTTAACCTGGTTAGGTTTGGCCGATAATCTTTTCAGCGGCAATATGCCATCTGGAATTAAAAGATTCCGTAAGTTGGAAAGATTGGCTTTGGGAGGGAATAAATTAGAAGGAAGCATTCCAAGTGAGATAGGTCAAATGCAACATCTCGGACTCTTAAATCTTAGTCACAACCAGTTATCTGGAAAAATACCAGATTCTCTTGGTAGCCTCCAAGAGCTAAGGCGTCTTCATCTTGACCACAACAAGTTATCAGAAGAGATCCCTGTTAGTTTAGAGGGATGTCAGAAGTTGGAGCTCCTTGACTTGTCTTACAATAGATTAGCGGGGAGGATACCTCGTGAAGTCATGGTCAGCCTTACAAACCTGCAATTCTACCTCAATCTTTCATGGAATTCTCTGCAAGGGTCCTTGCCACAGGAGATCAGTAAAATAGTAATGGCTCAAGCCATAGACATCTCCAGAAATCGACTTACTGGGGTGATTCCAAATTCTCTAGGAGGCTGCACAGCATTAGAGCATCTAAATCTGTCCCACAATGCCTTCGAAGGTCCGATACCAGATTCACTCTCCAAATTACAAAATCTCATAGAAGTGGATCTTTCTGCCAATTTTTTATCAGGTTTGATGCCAATGTCCCTTGAAAGACTAAAAGTACTTAACTACATGAATGTTTCTTTCAATAATTTGTCAGGGCAGATTCCAGAAGGAGGGTTGTTTCGAAATAGAACAGTTATAATATTGCTTATGGGAAACCTTGGCCTATGTGGCCCAACAAATTATTCATTGCCTCCATGCCCAAATCAGACCCAAGAAAAACACTCACTGCTCAAAAAAATTGTCTTATCAGTTGTTGGAACCATTGCATTTATTTTATGCTCCTTCATTGCAGGAATGCTATGGAGGCATAAACATTCAAGACAACTATTCCCTGCCTCAAACTTTTTTTTTCAGAGGCTCAGCTATCCAAAATTTTCTTATCAAGATCTTGTCATTGCAACAGCTGGATTTGATGAGTCAAACTTGCTTGGAGTGGGTAATTTTGGATCAGTCTACAAAGGCATTTTGAGGGATGGTAAGATAGTTGCCATCAAGACTCTTAATTTGCAGACTGAAGAAGCCCATAAGAGCTTTAAGAGAGAGTGCAAAGTGTTAGGGAGGGTTCGGCACCGTAACCTCATAAGAATCATAAGTGCATTTTTCTACCCTGGCTTCAAAGGTTTGGTTCTTGAATTTGCATCTAATGGGAGCTTGGAAAAACATTTGCACCCTCTCAGAGGTGATCAGGACTTCTGCAAATTGGGATTGAGTGAGTGTTTGAGCATAGCTATAGATGTAGCCCATGGCATGGAATATCTACATCATGATTGTCCTTCACAAATTGTGCATTGTGATTTAAAACCTAGCAACGTGCTCCTGGATGCCAACATGACAGCTCTTGTGACTGATTTTGGTATATCCCGCTTAATTAATACTCCAAACTCCATAGATTCACTGAGTACAACAACATTTGCACTCAAAGGATCTATTGGCTATATTGCTCCAGGTAATTTTTTTTGAGTTTTCTTTGTATTGGCAAATATCATTTCCTTTAATTCTTTTTAAGAATCTCATGAATAAAACTGATTGCAGAGTATGGATTGGGCGGGATTGCTTCTATAAAGGGAGATGTTTATAGTTATGGAATTTTGATATTAGAGATGGTTACAAGGAAGAGGCCAAGTGATGACATGTTTGTGGGAAACATGAACTTGCAACAGTGGGTGAGGTCAGCTTTTCCAAACAGACTGGCAGATATTGTTGATAGTGGACTATTGAGAGATGAGAATGAAAACATGGAAGACAATAGATGTCTTCTTTCTTTCATTCATGTTGGCTTACTTTGTACCAATGAATCACCAAGAGAACGACCTTCCATGAGAGATGTAGCCAAGGTCTTGGAGAGCCTCAAGACATCTTTCATCGGAGGTGGACCTGCTTCCAATTTAACATCTACCATATCAGACCTCCTGCATAATACCAATCCCACAGAAACATTGGCAACTGACAGCCAAAGTTCTACATTTTAGATGTTTATAAATTCCGTTAAGAAGTTTTAGTCCTTTATGTTTACTAGTTTCAAGTTTGTCTTCCATCACAGGCTAGTCTTCTTTCATGTAAAATCCTCTTTAGGTTAAATTCTAGTTCTTTGAGCTTGTAAGCTATTCCAATTCATGTGTATGCATTATACTAGCTGGAGAACGTATAATGTTATCTGTATCTACTTATTGAAATACTGCAAAACATGTAACATATTGTCTTATTTATAGCACTTTCTCTTCATAATATGTGAGATTTTAAGAATTTTTTTCCATTCCTTCTTTGATATTAATTATTCTCCAAGCTCAAAAACATGAGATCAATCTGGGGTGGTATATTCATGTCCAGAGAGGATAAAGCATGAATAAGAATTTTAAGATCGTCCATTTTTCAAGTTCTCTGTATGATTTGGAACGGTTAAATAAACGAAGGATCATGGAGCTGCTTGCAAAATATTCATTTGAATTTTAGACCTATAATTAGATAGTAGTATAATTGCTTACATTACGTCAATTGCATCAAAGTTCTGTAGCTACTACGAGGTTGCATAACCTTTTCTAAATATTAGCCTTTGAACCTTCTATAGCAGTATTGAAGAGCTGTCTTGATCGCAATGTAACAAAAATCTCCATGTCACTATGCAAAACGCTTGGTATGAGGATAGTTTGGCATTATAAAGAGGATAATTTAAGGTCAGCCTACCATGAAGATTTCCTAAGTCATTTACAGGGTTCAGTTTTCTCTAGCTACTTAGTGGCAAAGACTCACTATCATGTAACATTTTTGTATTGAGATAAAGCTTGTGATATTCTAAAGTGGATTAGAAATTTTGATGAATTGCATCCAATCTTAGTGAGAACAGATTTGTTAAATAGGCTATCAGGCCGTGTGTAAGATTCTGGGTTTTGTATAAATGTCTTGTTTGAATATTTTCACCTAGAAAGTCAATACTGCAACGATGTCCTGTAAAATATCATCCCAGCCCCAATAGATATTTATAAAGTAGGCAAAAAATTCCTTTAAATTGTGATATAAGATTTGTCTATATCTGCAATTATCTCTTGATTAACAGTTTATATGTTCAGCCACAGTCTAATTTAATGCACAGGATGCCGATAGTGTATATATTTAGGTGGAGAGTATTAAGGCAGTGCCAAAATTCTTGGCTAGATTAGACGCAGCCAAATTTAATGCGCAGGGGACTTCCTCAAATTTCTCTCTCATTGCTACTGATTAGATTTAGCAGTTTCTTTGAAACATGATTCCGTGGAATATTTTATCAGCTAAGGGACATTTTTTTATAATTACAATATGACCCTGCCAGACATTATAACTTCTGCTACATATTAATATGTCCAAGAAAAGTGCCAGGTTACATATCGACCAGCCATTGAAAATTCAGAGACAGGATTATCTCTGTACCTTAAGAAGCAAATGGGAAATAGATTGAATGATAGGATCCTTGTCTCCCACCATCAAAATATTGTCACTGGCCTTCCCAGAATGTTGTGGTGAATTTAACGTTTAATCCCCAGTATTGAATTGTCTTTTTAAGGCACTGCAAATCAGTCAGGATAGCGTAGAAACGGGAAACAGAAAATGTGAATCCTTGGTGAAGAAAAGGTACCGATTTATTTAAATCTCTAAGAAGTTTTTAAAAATCAAATAACTTACCAAAATGTCAAACCTTCACAAAAGGAAAACATAAAAAATAGAAATACATTCTTTGGCTGGACAAAAACGTAATGCAAGCGTAGAAACGACCATTCATGACGGAAATGGTGTTTTGCCCATTAAAATGAGAAACAAAGCCTAAGTGTTGCATTTCTGTAACACAATTTAAAATTATAATAAAATATGTGATATGATTTTGGAATTCAGATGCCTAGTTTAGATTTATAATCTTATGTCCACCCATATTTCATGACTAGATGCATAGTTCGGTTTTTCGTTTTCGCGGTTTGGCCATTTTTTTTCTGTTTCGTGGTCACCATTGCCAAAGCACCAGGCCGTGGCCCGTCGCATTCTACGGATGCAGCTTTGATTTCACTCCCTTCGCCAGTTCTACCGACAATGCGACGTCTACGGCACTGTAGATTTCATCTTCGGAAACGCTGCAGTGGTTTTGCAGAATTGTAATCTCATGGCCCGAAAGCCCTCAGCAAAGCAAAAGATAATGTACACTGCTCAGGGCAGGGAGGATCCCAATCAAAACACAGGCATCTCCATTCAAAATTGCAGGTTGTCGGCAACCTCCGACCTGGTTGCCGCAAAAAGCTCATTCCAGGTTTATCTGGGAAGGCCATGGAAGCAATATTCTCGCACTGTAATAATGGAGTCGCACTTAGACGATCTCATCCATCCTGCCGGTTGGCATGAGTGGGATCTACTTAATGTTGTTGCGACCAGCATACATGTATGATCTTTGGGGGATTCTGAAGTTCAGTTAGCGGAAGACCCTGTGGACTTTCACATTTTGGATTCAAGCATTGAGAATGTCACGGTTGACATGGGGAATAGATCCATTCTAGTGCGCTGCCTGTGCAAGTGATCTTCTGTGGAGCAGCTCGCCGACTAGATGAAGTTCACTTGGAGAAACCTTTCCCTTCCTGACATTGATGTTCTTGATTTTGGTTTCTTCTTGCTCCAGTTTGCTTCTATGGAGGATTACAATTTTGTGAGAATGAACGGCCCTTGGTTTTTCTGCCAGTCAGGCCTGTTCATTTCTCCATGGTCCCCTTTCTTTGATCCTATTGCTGCAAAGATTACTTCAATTCCAATCTGGATCAGATTGTACAACCTTATTGGTTCTTTTGTGAAGTTAGACTCGGCTTCGGTTGCTCCCCATTGTAGATATTATAGGGTCTGTGCTATCATTGACATCTCTAAGCCGATGCATCATTCAGTCCTGATCCACTCTTCTCATGGCTTGTGGACCCAATACCTTAATTATGAGGTCTCCCCATCCAGATGCTTTTGCTGCAACAAGTTAAGGCCACAATATTGCGGGGTGTTCTTCTCCCAAGGCTGCAGCTTCTAGGAGATTCAATCTCAAAAGAAGGCTCAAGAAGCCTGGTACTCCAGATGCTGATTTCCTTTGGTGAAATCACATAAAATTTATGGTGTAACTTAAGAGGAACTCGGGCCTCCTCCTGAGGCCTCCAATCCTTTCGTATAGGCTTCCTCTATACCCATTGTTGCTCCCTGCGAGCATCCCTCTCAGCTCCTTGTTGCTTCTTCGGTCCAACCTACTGAGGTGGTTGGTAAGGGTTATGACTCTGAGGGATCCTACCCCTCACTAGTAGAAATATGGCAAATAAATGACCAGGTGACTAAAACTTTTAGTCATGTGACTAAAACTTTTTGCAACACGACTATAAATGATTAAATAAATGACTAATTTGGTCATCGGTTGAAATGACTAAATAAATGACCAAATAAATGACTAAATAAATGCCTAATTTGGTCATCAGGCAAAAAACACAACTAAATAATTGGTAAGACAAATAAAAATGACTAAATAAATGACTATTACTCCTCTATTCTCTTTTCTTTCCAATTTCATCATAATCCATGAATTCAAAGACAATACAAGGCAAGGCAATAAATGTTCGCTTAGACCAATAGGCTTTTATGTGTGAGCATTATAGTGCTCGAAATTGTCTCACACCAAAATTACGCCATAAAAAATTAATGCCAAATTTTTTTTGAAACTTGTCGATTGTCCCTATTGCCATATTCCTTGAACCTCCAATGGGTGCAAGTGCTAATTTATAAAACTATTTAATTATTATTATTTTTACAAATTTTTTTTCCCTTATATCTAAAATTATTTCTACTATTTTTACTCTCCTAGATCTTTAAATGGAATGGTCCTTACATCCTTCTCCCTTGTTATAAATCCCAAACTTTATCCCATTGGCTAGTGCCTCTCCCTTATCAGTCCAACAAAGGGGCCCTTGGCCAAAAGGCACAAGTAACAAGAGAAGATGATCAAGTCATGTATGTAAACATCACTATTCCAATGAATGAAATGTAGCCACAAAATCTTCCTAGATACCTCAAAGAAAGAAACACAATATTTTTCTACTGCTCGAGAAGTTTTTTATGAGGAAGAGGAGATTAGGGTTTGCGGGAAGAGGGGAGGAAGATGGGAAAAAGTCACATGAGGGACGGGTGGAGAGGTTCGTGCATGTAAAGATTTAGGGTGCTATTTTTCCCTGACGACCTTTGTTTCTCCTTTCACACTAGGGTTCTTTCTTGCCACTGTGTTTGTTCTAGAGGAGGCATTTGTTGTATCTTCTATTTGGATGACTCACTAGATTGAGGATTTGGTGGTTCAAAGTCATGGATTTTGTATTGCAGGTCACATTTGGTCATTGTTTGAAGAGGTTAAAATCCTATATTTTGTGTTTAGGGCTTCAACATTACAACGGTTGTAGTTTTCTTGATTATCGGTAGTGGTCAACGCTCTTCACAGCATTTGCAAGTTGTTAACTCTTTTGAAACATGCAGGTCTTGGCTTCAAACACCCTTGGTCTTAGTTTTTTGTTGTTTCCTCTGGTTGTCGCCATTGAAGCTTTCTGGTTGCTATTCACCGGAGGATTGCCATCTCTTTTTCTAAGTCCTAATTGCTAGGTTGGGCTCACAGGTGGCTAGGGTATCTGCTTGGAATTTGCTGTAGTCAAGGAGCTGAGGATTGCCATATCTTTTTCAAAAAATTTGGGAGATTGAGAGGAGGGTGTTTGAAAAGAGGGAAAGGGGATGAGAAGGGCAGTAAGGAGCTCTTGAGGGTGCCGAGAATTGGAGGGCAAAATATGCAGAAGCTACGGAACTGAGGGCATCATATGGAATGCAAGCTAGGAGGTGAGGTGAAGGGGAGTGCAAATAGAAAACAACACAATCACCTTCGTAGGTGTGTTCCAAGCCATGGAGGAAATCTTTGAAAAACAAGGTATTTGCTTCATTTACTTGTTTTTCTAGCACAAAAACTAAAATCTGTTTGATGTGATTTCTTTAACTACAAAAAAAAATAAGAGAAATTGAAACCCCATTCTACGCCTTAAAAAAATATGCCAAAATTTATTTTGATGCAAGATATTTACATTGCCTCTTTCTTTGAACTTTTTTTACCAAGAACTATTTCCTTAATTATTTAGATGAAAGGGTTTTCAGCGAAAGATCATGTGGTTTTTGATTTATAATTTTTAGGTAAAACGAGGGTTCGATCTTATAGAAGATATAATGAGGTAGCCATATAAAACAAAAGTGGGTTGCAATGATAGAGTTGAAGGGATTTAGGTCCCATGGAACCCTTTTGTTATATGATGACTTCTTTGTAGAAATTTTCATTACAACTCTTTTAAAAAAAATTGAGTTCCTATTTGTTTTGCTCATTATGGTCATTTTCTGCTTAATCGCCAACCTTGTGGAAACTGTAGTCTTTGAGTTAAAAATGTTATGGCACGAAAATACCTTAGATACATCGATCTATGGTTGTGCATTGAAATTTGATCACATTTTTGTATTTAAAAAACATTTTGTGTTTCTGATGAGTTACGTGTAGTGTTCTTGAGACACTTCCCCTCCCCTTTTGTGGCTGTCCTAAATTCTTTAGGGATGTAGATGGCACACTCACCGTGTTCCCCATTTGTGATGAAACTTTTCTCATCTCCAGGGACATTTTAGTATATATGGGGGTTAGGTAGTTGATGAATGGGTCAAATTTGACGAAGAGTTCGTACCATATGTGCAACCTAACAAATCCACCCACCACTCAGCCTTCCAACCCAACAATAATCTACTACATAACTACTGTCTCTATTGTTTTACCTACCCCCACACATTACTATCAAATTTGGTCTATGACTAGGGTCCTATTTATTCATTTCATTCTTAGATACGAACTGGGCATAGAATCAAGCTTAAGGGGGTGCTTGAAATTCTTTGTTCTTTGGAAATAACGTGGTCGACCCAATTCATTATTTGTCAAATACTTGAGCCGGGATTGGATTTGAAGGTGGGTATGTCAAAAACCATGGTGGGTCACTTTGAACCCCACAGTAAACACCCACTATTTTCTGTAGTTTTTTGAATGTTTATGGGAGATCCAAGCTCGTGGGGTGTATAGATAGGTTATTTTTAGCATTGGGTTGTGCAGGGATTCATCTTTTTTGATTGAGTTTTTTGTTTCTTTGGGGGTTCTGTTAAAGACAGCATAGGTCAACTTGTAGTATGGCTTCTAAATCCAATTTTTTTCACTTTCCAAGGTGTCTGAGCACAACAACATTAAAGATTGATGGCTTCTTATTGACAGAAAGGTATGCATATTGGATCTGAGTTGTATACTAATGTAAATATAGCAATCAATAATAAATATTCCCTACATGCTAAGAGAAAACAACATGGTGTTCAGATGGAATTGAGGTTTGGATTATTGTGTGAAAGGTTTGATTGCTGATGATTACTCCACTTAACTATAATATGTTATGCTGAGTTTATCATTGTTGTTATATATAATTTTTCTTGATAAAATTTGGGGTCAAATTTTGGGGTACTTTGAACTAAGTGTGGAGTAAGCTTGGATCATATTCTTAAGATTTGTGATCATGGGTTAGGTTTGAATGTGTGGGATAATAGGTATACTACAGTCTTTTACTACATTTTCAAGATTCTAAACACAGTTCACACTCACATGTCCCCCCTTATCTTGACATTACCCTCACTACATGTCTGCCGGAATTATGAGCTGCCATATAGTGATGAGGAGAATGTAAACTAGAATTGCGACCTTTGCAAATGCCCCCTATTACCAGTACACCTCCACCCCTTGGAAATACTATTAGCTGATTTTTGTCGCAGATTATTGTATTGGGGTTATTTTCAATTTGCTTTTTTCTAGCATTTTAGAGGAAATTTGCTTAGGTATGGAGTTTTGGGGGCATTACACAACTCTATATTGATAAGGATGATCTCTTATTTATGAACTATTTCTATGCCTATTTTTTTGAATTAAATTAATATTAGGTTAGGGAGGTTGATGGATCATGGCTCAAAGATCAATCCACCCACATTAGGATGCCTAAGATCATTACTTGGTTGTGGAAAAAATCTCCTAGAGGCCATACAACTTTTGTTCGAGGTAGGCAATCCCAAGGATCCGGGGAGTTACACCCAATAATATGAGGAATCATCTAGGCACACTAATTGTCTAATCCCTATAGTTCCACAATGTGTTCTCTACTTCAGGCTGAACCTTGTTTGCCATGAGTTTTTGCCTCATTTGATGTCTATAAGATGTTGATATGCGCTAGACAACTGAGAGGGGGGACTAAATCAGTTGTCACAAAACTTAAAAACTTTCTGCAATTGAAACATTCATCACTTATCCACAATTATTATGATTTAACGAGAGCATGAAATCAGAAACTTAACCACAGATACAACATCAAACACAAGAGACACCAGATTTAAGTGGAAAACCCCAAGGTGGGGAAAAACCACGGAGAGGATTAACTCTCAATAAATACTGCAATCTTGAAATAGTGATGTTCTGGTTTGGTCACTCCACGGGCTTAAACATATTGACTTACATCCATGAAGAACAACTAGGTCTAGCAGGCTCACTACCTCAACCCTAAACTTAGCAAGATTACAATAAGGGCTGTTAAACCCTATTGGTGGCTTACTGCCAGATTCACTGCCATGATCAACACTTTCTGTATTGTGAATAAATAACTCCTCAGCTCTACTCTTCCTCTACTCTGCTCTTCCTCTTCTTTCCTCTGCCTCTACTCTGCCTCTTCTTTCCTCTGCCTCTGCTCTGCTATGCCTTTGGACCTTTCTTAATATCTTATCATTTCCACCCAAGGACACATTTTTCATGACTCAACTACAAGTATTTATACACTAGATCAACCTTGGAATGATCATCAAGGTCGGCAACATAATCATCAACCATTGGAACAATCTCCAAGGTCGGTATTAGAAACATTTACAAAATAGTTCCTGACCTATTGCAATATCATGCAAAGGGAATAAAATGTGGATAATGCCATGCCTTAGCTGGGACTCAAACATGATATTCCATGCCAAAACACACTTCCACAATCTTCCATAGATCTCCGCAATCAATGGGATCAACCAGGTCAGCCAGGGCTGGTTACATGCTACCTTATCTGGGAACAATCGTCACACACCAACTTAATTTATTAACGCGGACCAAAGTCTAGATAGGAACATGATTAGGAGACATCCACAAGCACGTTATAATCATTAGGAGAAAGCGCACAAACCTTAACCACTTTATCCATAGGAATCTTCTCACTAGAACACATGAACTTCACTGTCTTCAACTATCATAAAAGAAAGATAGCTTGCAGACCACCAAACCACGAACCATCACAATTGTAGCCACTTATCATCATTGTAGACTTCCCTCTAGAACTGCAAAGCAAAATACTTTATTGCGGAGAAATGCGGAGCCAAATACTGTCTTCCTGTCTTAACTAAACTTACAAAAAAATAGGTTTCACTCTGGTGAATCACACAACTCACTCAGATCTTCATGTGGCTCAAACCTGGAATGTAGCATCCTCAAACATACCTCTAACTTACTTCTAATCCATAGACCACAATCTTCAAGCAGAAATAAATGCGAAGCAGTTTATCAGACTATTCTTCAGCATACAACTCACTGTCTGTACTGCACTTCTCTGTAACTCACTTGTTTCTTCTAGAGAGGCTAATTTTCTCAATATCCTCAACATACAAGTCTTCTAAACAAGTAATAGAATGAGATATAGTTGACACCAATGATAACAAGAATATGTTGACATCAACGACAACACTAATTAGGCACATACTTGAAACAATCTCCCCCTTTGTCATTGATGGCAACATATGATGTGAAAAAATGCAACAACCATAAAGACAAGATTCTCCCCCTTTCTCTTTACACACCTACACTCTTTCTTTCTCCAAAATTCTCCCCCTTTCTCTTACACATCTGCACTCTAAGTTTTTCACATGACTTCTCTCCCCCTTTGACATCAATGGCAAAGGGCACATACTTGCACTCTTCTACTCTGATCTAATCTCTCTTCTGAACTCTTTGACTACTCCCTCTGAGACGTAGCCCTAAAAAGCATCAATCCAGACCTCTAAGAACCTCTGGACTGATGCACTACTATGCATCTTAGTTTAGAGCAGGAGGGGTGATGACCCCTAACTTTTCTCTAAGATACTCAAAAGTATCCTTAGGCAAAGGCTTCGTAAGAATGTCTGCAATCTAATCCTTGGTAGAAACATACTCCAACTTGACTTCATTCTCTGCCACTTTTTCTCTTAGGAAATTATATATGATGGATATGTGCTTTGTCCTTGAATGCATCACTGGATTTTTTGATATGTTAATGGCACTTGTGTTATCACAAAAGATTGCAATGGGATCTTTATACACAACTTTAATGTCCTTCAAATCCTGCTTCATCCATAACACTTGAGTGCAACTGCATGCTGCTGCAATGTATTTTGCCTCTACAGTAGATAGGGATATTGAATCTTGTTTCTTGCTCAACAAAGATACTAGTCTTTTTCCCAAGAAGAATGCACCTCCACTTGTACTTTTTCTATCATTCACATCTTCGGCCCAATTTGCATCAGTATATGCACTGAGAATAAAGTCATAGTCCTTAGGGTACCACAAACCATAATCTATTGTGCCATTTAAATATCTTAGAATTCTTTTGACTGCAATCACATGTGATTGCTTGGGTTCTGCTCGAAATCTCACCACAAGACACAATGCATGCATTATGTCAGATCTGGTTTGAGTTAGATAAAGTAATCCTCCAATCATAGATCTATACTTTTTCTAATCTGCCATGGGTGAGTTATCATAGGTGTGCATACTGGTTTAGGGTCTTCCATCCCAAATTTCTTTAACAACTGTTTCACATACTTAGACTGAGAAATGAAGATACCCTTATTTGATTGACTGATTTGCAGACCTAAAAAGAAGTTCATCTCTCCAAACAGAGACATCTCAAATTCACTTTGTATTTCTCCAGCAAAAACTGAGCACATACCTTCATTATCTCCAAAAATAATATCATAAAAAAAAATTGCAACAATCAAGGTTTGTTCATCATTGATCTTGAAGTAGAGGTTACTATCTGTAGTACCTTTACTGAACCCTATCTGTATCAGGTACCTATCCAACCGTGCATACCATGCCCTGGGAGCTTGTTTTAATTCATGCAATGCTTTCTTCAATATGCATACCATGTCCCCCTGTTCTGATGACTGAAATCCTTTCGGTTGTTCAATATAGACTTCCTCTTCCAACTCTCCATTTAAGAAGGCAGACTTCACATCCATTTGATAAACCTTGAAATCTTTATATGCTGCAAAAGCTAGAACATCCTTATTGCTTCAATCCTTGTCATTGGAGCAAAAGTTTCTTCAAAGTCTATTCCTTCAACTTGAGCATATCCTTTGCATACCAACCTCACTTTGTTTCTTACCACTTCATCATTCTCATTCATATTATTTCTGAAGACCCACTTTGTACCAATTACATTCTTATCTGCTAGTCTGGGAACAAGATCCCAAGTCTGATTCTTCTCTATCTGCATCAATTCTTCTTCCATAGCATCTATCTGTAGAAGTTGAAGAACTGAGGGCATCATATGGAATGCAAGCTAGGAGGTGAGGTGAAGGGGAGTGCAAACAAAAAATAACACAATCGCCTTCACAGGTGTGTTCCAAGCCATGGAGGAAATCTTTGAAAAAGAAGGTA
The DNA here is from genome assembly GCA_027924645.1 of Cunninghamia lanceolata. Lineage (NCBI taxonomy): Eukaryota > Viridiplantae > Streptophyta > Pinopsida > Cupressales > Cupressaceae > Cunninghamia > Cunninghamia lanceolata. Next base: position 9,018,488 of record BSBN01000241.1, on the reverse strand, counting down.
TTTGCTTCATTTACTTGTTTTTCTAGCACACAAACTAAAATATGTTTGATGCGATTTCTTTAACTACAAAAAAAACAAGAGAAACTAAAACCCCATTTCTACGCCTTAAAAAAATATGCCAAAATTTATTTCGATGCAAGATATTTACATTGCCTCTTTCTTTGAACGTTTTTTACCAAGAACTATTTCCTTAATTCTTTAGATGAAAGGGTTTACAGCGAAAGATCATGTGGTTTCTGATTTATAATTTTTAGGTAAAACGAGGGTTCGATCTTATAGAAGATATAATGAGGCAACCATATAAAAAACTAGGATGCAATGATAGAGTTGAAGGGATTTAGGTCCCATGGAATCCTTTTGTTATACGATGACTTTTGTGCAGAAATTTTCATTACAACTCTTAAAAAAAATTGAGTGCCTATTAGTTTTGGTTGTTATGGTCATTTTCTGCTTAATCTCCACCCTTGTGAAAACTGTAGTCTTTGAGTTAAAAATGTTATGGCATGAAAATACCTTAGATACATCGATCTGTGGTTGTGCATTGAAATTTGATCACATTTTTGTATTTAAAAAACATTTTATGTTTCTGGTGAGTTACATGTAGTGTTCTTGAGACACTTCCCCTCCCCTTTTGTGGTTGTCCTAAATTCTTTAGGGATGTAGATGGCACACTCACCATGTTCCCCATTTGTGATGAAACTTTTCTCATCTCCGGGGGACATTTTAGTATATATGGGGGTTAGGCAGTTGATGAATGGGTCAAATTTGACAAAGAGTTTGCACCATATGTGCAACCTAACAAATCCACCCACCACTCAGCCTTCCAACCCAACAATAATCTACTAGATAACTACTGTCTCTATTGTTTTACCTACCCCCACACATTACTATCAAATTTGGCCTAGGACTGGGGTCCGGTATATTCATTTCATTCTTAGATACGAACTAGGCATAAAATCAGGCTTAAGGGGGTGCTCGAAATTCTTCATTCTTTGGAAATAATGTGGGTGACCCAATTCATTATTTGTCGAATACTTGAGCCTTGATTGGATTTGAAGGTGGGTACGTCAAAAACCTTGGCGGGTCACTTTGAAGCCCACAGTAAACACCCACTATTTTTTGTATTTTTTTGAATGTTTTTGGGAGATCCAAGCTCATGGGGTGTACAGATAGGTTATTTTTAGCATTGGGTTGTGCAGGGATTCATCTTTTCTGATTGAGTTTTTTGTTTCTTTGGGGGTTCTGTTAAAGACAACACAGGTCAACTTGTAGTAAGGCTTCTAAATCCAATTTTTTTTCACTTTCTGAGGTGTCTGAGCACAACAGCAATAAAGATTGCTGGCTTCTTATTGATGGAAAGGTATGCATATTAGATCTGAGTTGTATGCTAATGTAAATATACCAATCATTAATAAATACTCCCTACATGCTAAGAGAAAACAACATGGTGTTCAGATGGAATTAAGGTTTGGATTATTGTGTGAAAGGTTTGATTGCTGATGATTACTCCACTTAACTGCAATATGTTATTCTGAGTTTATCATTGTTGTTATATATAATTTTTCTTCATAAAATTTGGGGTCAGATTTTGGGGTACTTTGAACTAAGTGTGGAGTAAGCTTGGATCATATTCTTAAAATTTGTGATCATGGGTTAGGTTTGAATGTGCAGGATAATAGGTATACTACAGTATTTGGCTACATTTTCAAGATTTCTAAACACGGTTCACACTCACATGTCCCCCCTTATCTTGACATTACCCTCACTGCATGTCTGTCAGAATTATAAGATGCCATATAGTGATGAAGAGAATGTAAACCAGAATTGTAACCTTTACAAATGCCCCCTATTACTGGTACACCTCCACCCCTTGGAAATACTATTAACTGATTTCTGTCATAGATTATTGTATTGGGGTTATTTTCAATTTGCTTTTTTCTGGCATTTTAGAGGAAATCTGCTTAGGTATGGAGTTTTGGGGCATTACACAACTCTATATTGATAAGGATGATCTCTTATTTATAAACTATTTCTATGCCTATTTTTTTGAATTAAATTAATATTAGGTTAGAGAGGTTGATGGCTTATGCCTCAAAGATCAATCCACCCACATTAGGATGCCTGAGATCATTACTTGGTTGTGGAAAAATCTCCTAGAGGCCATACAACTTTCGTTCGAGGTAGGCAATCTCAAGGATCCGTGGAGTTACACCCACTAATATGACGAATCACTCAGGCACGCTAATTGTCTAATCCCTATAGTTCCACAATGTGTTCTCTACTTTAGGCTGAATGTTGTTTGCCATGAGTTTTTGCCTCATTTGATGTCTAGAAGATGTTGATATGCGCCAGACAACTGAGAGGGAGGGGTGCTAAATCAGTTGTCACAAAACTTAAAAACTTTCTGCAATTTAAACATTCATCACTTATCTACAATTATTATGATTTAACAATGAGAGCATGAAATTAGAAACTTAACCACAGATACAACATCAAACACAAGAGACACCAGATTTAAGTGGAAAACCCCAAGGTGGGGAAAAACCACGGAGAGGATTAACTCTCAATATATACTGTAATCTTGAAATAGTGATGTTTAGGCTTGGTCACTCCACAGGCCTAAATATATTGGCTTACATCCATGAAGAACAACTAGGTCTAGAAGGCTCACTGCCTCAACCCTAAACCTAGCAAGATTACAATAAGGGTTGTTAAACCCTACTGGTGGCTTACTGCCAGATTCACTGCCACGATCAACACCTTTCTGTATTGTGAATAAACAACTCCTCAGCTATGCTCTTCCTTAGATCTGCTCTTCCTCTTCTTTCATCTGCCTCTGCTCTGCCTCTTCTGTCCTCTGCCTCTGCTCTACTCTGCCTTTGGACCTTTCTTAATATCTTTTCATTTCCGCTCAAGGACACCTTTTCCACAACTCAACTACAAGTATTTATACACTACATCAACTTTGAAATGATCATCAAGGTCAGCAACACAATCATCAACCATTAGAACAATCACCAAGGTTGGTATTACAAACATTTACAAAATAGGTCCTGACCTATTGCAATATCATGCAAAGGGAATAAAATACGGATAACACCATGCCTTAGCTAGGACTCAAACATGTTCTTCCATGCCACAACACACTTCCACAATCTTCCATAGATCTCTATAATCACTAGGATCAACTAGGTCGGCCAAGGCTGGTTACACGCTACCTTATCTGGGAACAATCTTCACACACCAACTCAATTTCTTAATGCGGACCAAAGTCTAGATAGGAATATGATTAGGCGACATCCATAAGCACGTTATAATCATCAGGAGAAACCGCACAAACCTTAACCACTTTATCCATAGGAATCTTCTCACCAGAAGACATGAACTTCACTGTCTTCAACTATCATAAAAGAAAGATAGCTTGCAGACCACCAAACCATGAACCATCACAACTGTAGGCACTTATCATCATTATAGACATCCCTCTAAAACTACAGAGAAAAATACCTTTATTATGGAGAAATTCAGAGCCAAATACTGTATTCATGTCTTAAGTAAACTTACAGAAAAGTAGGTTTCACTCTGGTGAATCACACAACTCACTCAGATCTTCATGTGGATGGCTCAAACCTGAAATGTAGCATCTTCAGACATACCTCTAACTTACTTCCAATCCACAGACCACAATCTTCAAGCAGAAATAAATGTGAAGCAGTTTACCAAACTATTCTTCAGCATACAACTCACTGTTTGTACTACACTTCTCTGTAACTCACTTGTTTCTTCCAGAGAGGCTAATTTTCTCAATATCCTCAACATACAAGTTTTCTAAACAAGTAATAGAATGAGATATAGTTGACACCAATGACAACAAGAATATGTTGACATCAATGACAACACTAATTAGGCACATACTTGAAACAATCTCCCCCTTTGTCATTGATGGCAACATATGATGTGAAAAACTGTAACAACCATAAAGACAAGATTCTCTCCCTTTCTCTTTACACACCTACACTCTTTCTTTCTCCAAAATCCTCCCCCTTTCTCTTACATATCTATATTCTAAGTTTTTCACATGACTTCTCCCCCCTTTGACATTAATGGCAAAGGGCACATACTTGCATTCTTTTGCTCTGATCTAATCTCTCTTCCGAACTCTCTGACTACTCCCCCTAAGAAGTAGCCCTAAAAAGCATCAATCTAGACCTCTAAGCACCTTTAGACTAATGCACTACTATGCATCTTAGTTTAGAGAAGGAGGGGTCATGACCCCTAACTTTGCTCTGAGATACTCAAAAGTATCTTTAGGCAAAGGCTTGGTAAGAATGTCTGCAATCCAATCTTTGGTAGAAACATACTCCAACTCGACTTCATTCTCTGCCACTTTTTCTCTCACAAAATGATATCTGATGGATATGTGCTTTGTCCTTGAATGCATCACTGGATTTTTTGATATGTTAATGGCACTTGTGTTATCACAAAATATTGCAATGGGATCTTTATACACAACTTTGAAGTCCTTCAAATTCTGCTTCATCCATAACACTTGAGTGCAACTGCATGCTGCTGCAATGTATTTTGCCTCTACAGTAGATAGGGATATTGAATCTTGTTTCTTGCTCAACAAAGATACTAGTCTTTTTCCCAAAAAGAATGCACCTCCACTTGTACTTTTTCTATCATCCACATCTCTGACCCAATCTACATTAGTATATGCACTCAGAATAAAGTCACAGTCCTTAGGGTACCACAAACCATAATCTATTGTGCCATTTAAATATCTTAGAATTCTTTTGACTGCAATCACATGTGATTCCTTGGGTTCTACCTAAAATCTTGCCACAAGACACACTGCATGCATTATGTCAAATCTGGTTTGAGTCAGATAAAGTAATCCTCCAATCATAGATCTATACTTTTTCTGATCTGCCATGGGTGAGTTATGATCTTTGCTCAACTTACAACCAGTTATCATAGGTGTGCATACTGGTTTAGGGTCTTCCATCCCAAATTTCTTTAACAACTCTTTCACATACTTAGACTGAGAAATGAAGATACCCTTATCTGATTGACTGATTTGTAAACCTAAAAAGAAGTTCATCTCTCCAAATAGAGACATCTCAAATTCAACTTGTATTTCTCTAGCAAAAACTGAGCACATACCTTCATTACTTCCAAAAATAATATCATCAACAAAATCTACAACAATCAGGGTTTGTTCATCATTGATCTTGAAGTAGAGGTTACTATCTATAGTACCTTTGCTGAACCCTATCTGTATCAGGTACCTATCCAACCGTGCATACCATGCCCTGGGAGCTTGTTTTAATTCATACAATGCTTTCTTCAATATGCATACCATTTCCCCCTATTCTGATGATTGAAATCCTTCTGTTTGTTCAATAGAGACTTCCTCTTCCAACTCTCCATTTAAGAAGGCAAACTTCACATCCATTTGATAAATCTTGAAATCTTTATATGCTGCAAAAGCCAGAAACATCCTTATTGCTTCAATCCTTGTCACTGGAGAAAAAGTTTCTTCAAAGTCTATTCCTTCAACTTGAGAGTACCCTTTGCATACCAACCTCACTTTGTTTCTTACCACTTCACCATTCTCATTCATATTGTTTCTGAAGACCCACTTTGTACCAATTACATTCTTGTCTTCTAGTTTGGGAACAAGATCCCAAGTCTGATTCTTCTCTATCTGCATCAATTCTTCTTACATAGCCTTTATCCAATTTTCATTGTTGCAAGCCTCATCCACAGTTTTAGGTTCAATCTTAGAAATCAATTAGAAATTTACTTGTTCCTCTGTAGCTTTTCTTCTAGTTAAGATCCCTTTGTTCTTATCTCCTATGATTTGATTTTTAGAATGATTGATTCTTACATATCTTGGAGTTTTGGTGGCACTTACTAGAGCTTGTTCTTCTTCATCTATGATGTCTTCATGCTGCACCACTTCTAAAAGTTCTGGATCATCTGACTTAGATCCACTTGATTCTAAAGACCTTTCTTCTGAAGACCTTTCCTTACATTCATCAACTTTAACATTTGCACTTTCAATGATCTTATTTGACCTCTTATTATAGCACTGGTAGGCCTTATTCTTAGTGGAATAGCCAAGAAAGATCCTTTATCACATCTAGCATCAAACTTGCCTAAATCTTCTTCTCTTTTGATATAACATCTGCTACCAAAAACTTTGAAATATTTCATAGTAGGAACTCTACCATGCCATAATTCATAGGAATTTTTTGAACTGTTACCTCTTACTTGAACTCTGTTTAGGATATATAATGTGGTGTGAATTGCCTCTCTCCAATATGCCTCCGGAAGATGAGCTTCCTTCATCATGGTTCTAGCAGCTTCTTGAACTGTTCTATTTTTCCTTTCAACAACTCCATTTTATTGTGGAGTTCTGGGCGCAGATAGATGTCTCTTTATTCCATGTTCTTCACAGAAGAAATTGAATTCATTTGATGTGAACTCTCCTCCTCTATCAGACCTCAAGCATTTGATTTTCAAATCCATCTCATTTTCAACCATTTCCTTAAATGCCTTGAATTTATCTAGAGATTCAGCTTTCTCTTTCAAAAAGGTGACCCAAGTCATTCTAGAATAATCATCAGAGTAGCATGAAATACCTATCTCCTTGCAAACTTCTTACTCTAGTAGGTCCACATAAATCTGTATGCACTAGCTCAAGTAGTCCTCCAACTGATTGGTCCTTGCTTTTGAAACTTGTTCTTGTCTGTTTCCCAAATTGACACTCCTTGCAAACTGAATTAGTAGGCTTCACAAGCTTAGGCAAATCTCTAACAATCTATGTAGTACTTATCTTCATAATATTATCAAAATTTATGTGACACATCCTTCTATGCCAGAACCAACTCTCATCAATCTGAGTCAATAAACAATAGTTCTTGGTTCCTTTCAAGTGATAGATATTACCTCTGGTCTTCTTACTGGTTGCAATGACTATTCCAGAGCTTTCCCTAATCTTGCATCCATTGTCCTTGAAGCTTAAGTCATAGCCCTTGTTACACATCTGACCCACACTCAGAGGGTTGTACTTTAGTCCTTTCACATACAAGACATCTTCATTATTATGCTTGCCATCAAAAGAAATAGATCCTTTCCCACAAAACCTACCAGCTATATCATCACCAAACCTAACCAGTCCACCATCATATCTTTCCAAACTTACAAATTTACTTTTTTCACCAATCATGTGGTGAGAGAAACCACTATCAATAACCCATTCATCCTTGTCCTTAATAACCTGAGCAACCAAAGCACTTTCCACTAGTTTTTCTTCCTTCATACAGCTAGAAGAATTAGTAGACACAAGATCTTCCTTAATAGCAATGAACAAGCATTCACTTTATGTTCACTATTATCTGATACTCCTTCATCATCATCAAAATCTTCAACATAATAACACTTCTTTTGGGTCTTAGGCCTATTCTCATATCTTCTTCTATTTCTTTCAATTCTTTTAGGACATCTGGAAGCAAAATGACCTACTTTACCACAGGAAAAACATTTGAAAGGAAGTTTGCCTTCAAACTTACCAGATCCTCTTTGTAGTCTATCCACAAAGTTGGCTTCAGCTTCATCTAACTCATCATCAGATTCTACCTTATACTTTTCTAATCTGGAAGTACTTCTAGGAATACTAGCTTTGAAGGTTGTCTCAACTTCTGAGCATCATCTAACTCCCTCATTTCAAAAGTAGTAAGCTTACCAAGCAACTGATCCCTACTAACAGTATTTACTTGCATGAATTCTTCAATCGCAGCTACCTTGTGACAATAAGACTTGGGGAGAGATCTGAGAATTTTCATAACAATTTCCTTTTCTTCAAGAGTTCCACCTATGGCTTTTATCCCTGTAACAAGTTCATCAACTCTTTGCATAAAAGCTAATATGTTTTCATCATTATTCATCTTCAAGCCTTCATATTTCACTTTTAGACTTTGTAACTTGGCTTCCTGCACAGAATCATCTCCTTCATATAGATTTTTCAACTTTTCCCATACCTTATTTGCAGTTTCAAGATCCACCACTTTCATCAATATTGAGTCAGTTAAAGAGCTTAGCAGAGCACCCCTTGCCTTGATATCTATCTCATATTCTTTGATTTCATCTCCAGTCATCAGACCATTTTGAGGTATGGTGTATTCTGTTTCTGTAACTTTCCAAACTTTGACACCAAGGGAAAGAAGATGGCTTTTCATTCAAGCCTTCCAGAGAACATAATTAGTTCCATCAAAATGTGGTACTTCCTTCTTGTAAGACATTTTGGATCTTCCTCAAGCTGTTAAACTATCTTCAGAGGAACTTGGCTCTAATACCAATTATTGATATGCGTTGGAGAATTGAGAGGGGGGGTGAATCAATTGTCACAAAACTTAAACACTTTCTGCAATTTAAATATTCATCACTTATCCACAATTATTATGATTTAACAATGAGAGCATGAAATTAGAAAATTAACCACAAATACAACATCAAACACAAGAGACACCATATTTACATGGAAAACTCCAAGGTGGGGAAAAACCATGGAGAGGAATAACTCTCAATATATATTGCAATCTTCAAATAGTGATGTTTAGGCTTGGTCACACCATAGGCCTAAACATACTAGATTACAGCCATGAAGAACAACTAGGTCTAGCAGGCACACTACCTCAACCCTAAACCTAGCAAGATTACAATAAAGGTTGTTAAACCCTACTAGTGGCTTACTGCTAGATTCACTACCATGATCAACACCTTTCTATATTGTGAATAAACAACTCCTCAACTCTGCTCTTCCTCTACTCTACTCTTCCTCTCCTCTACTCTGCCTCTACTCCACCTCTTCTTTCATCTGCCTCTGCTCTGCTCTACCTTTGGACCTTTCTTAATATCTTATCATTTCTACTCAAGGATACCTTTTCCATGACTCAACTACAAGTATTTATACACTACATCAACCTTGGAATGATCATCAAGGTTAGCAACACAATCATCAACCATTGGAACATTCTCCAAGGTTAATATTACAAACATTTACAAAATAAGTCCTGACCTATTGCAATATCATGCAAAGGGAATAAAATGTAGATCATGCCATACCTTAGCTGGGACTCAAACATGATCTTCCATGCCACAACATGCTTCCACAATCTTCCATAGATCTCTGCAATCACTGGGATCAAACAGGTCGGCCAAGGTTGGTTACACACTACCTTATCTAGGAACAATATTCACACACCAACCCAATTTCTTAACATGGACCAAAGTCTAGATAGGAACATGATTACGAGACATCCATAAGCACATTAAAATCATTAGGAGAAACTGCACAAACCTTAACCACTTTATCCATAGGATCTTCTCACCGGAACAAATGAACTTCACTGTCTTCAACTGTCATCAAAGAAAGATAGCTTGCGGACCACCAAACCATGAACCACTATAACTGTAGGAACTTATCATCATCCCTGACTTCCCTCCAGAACCACAGAGCAAAATACTTTATTGCAGAGAAATGTGAAGCCAAATACTGTCTTCCTGTCTCAATTGAATTTACAGAAAAAGTAGGTTTCACTCTGGTGAACACAACTCACTTAGATCTTCATGCAGATAGCTCAAACCTAGAATGTAGCATCCTCAGACATACCTTTAACTTACTTCCAATCCATACACCATGATCTTCAAGAAAAAATAAATGCGGAGTAGTTTACCAGACTTTTCTTTAGCATACAACTCAATGTTTGTATTGCACTTCTCTGTAACTCACTTGTTTCTTCCGGAGAGGCTAATTTTCTCAATATCGTCAACATACAAGTCTTGTAAACAAGTAATAGAATGAGATATAGTTGAGATCAATGACAACAAGAATATGTTGACATCAATGACATCATTGGTTAGGCACATACTTGCAATAGAAGAAACAATTATGAGCCTTGAAAATGCATGTTATATATTTGCAGTCCTTGATTTCTTCTTCATCTAAGATAAATCATAAATATAATAGATCAGTTGTTATTTGTAACAAAGTAATGACTATAGCCATTTGGCCTTGAACTTGCAAACCAATGTCGATCATTGTACCTTAAATTTTTTTCTATGTACATTTCATGAAAATAAGTATAAGCAAGCTTGAGTAAATTGAAGCATCAAATCATGTCAAGTTAAAACTGTAGACACCTAAAATTGGCTTGCTCTGCAAACCAGTTTCCCATACCTCTACACCAATTCATCCCCCCTATTAATTAAATAAATTCATCTTATTTAATTAGTTTATCCCTAACCATCTATCTATCCCTTGTGATCAATTAATTCCCTTAATTTATCACTAGAACTTACAACACTATCCTCATCTATTAAATAAATATTTCTAATATTTATTTACTTGATTTTGTCCATTTCCCTAAACATTGTTAATTAGATAAATCATTCTTATCTGATTAATGTATCCTACTGATCAATCTACCCTAGCCTACCTATCCCCTAGACCTTGGTTAATTAAGCTAAACACTTAATCAACCTTAGCCCATCCTTCCACACACCTTTGAATAAAAATCAATCTTTTATTCAAATAGTCAAATCTCCCTTACCCCTCATTTATCACCCTCTTACACATGTAAGAGTACATCTTCACATCTCCACATAAAGGTGAATTTTTAATTCACACTCCCCCATGAGTTCAATTAAAAATTCACTTGTCATGGCCACTCTTTCCAAAAATGAATCTTTAATTCATTTTAATCCTCCACACCTTTCCCCATGTGAATTTAAAATTCACTTTTAATGAGAGCCCTCCAATCCCATTGACCAAGATTCAACCCTTGATCTCCCTCATCCACTCTCCTTGTGACACTTGTCACCAGGCTATGAACCCAATCCTAACCCTAACTCTCATTCATTCGTAGCCCTTGATCTCAACTCTTGATCCTCACCCTCCATCCTCTTGTCAAGAAATCTATAAATGAGACCCTCACCCAAGCCATTGGGGGGGAACTTCATCTTGCATCAAACCTCTGCCAAAATCACTCCACAATCTCCTCATCATATCATCATAATGCCAAAATTATCCTTCATCCCCATCTCAATCTCCATCTAAGTCCAAATCCTTCATCTACATTGTGTTGAGCAATTGAGCAATCCACATTTTAGTCAACTTGGTAAAATCTGAGGAGCTCTTGGGTGCAACTCCTTCCCGCTCTCTTGGATTTGTGAGTCAAAAGGAAGGTATAATCATTTGTTTTGCATTTGATTTACATTTCATCTTCATTTTGTTCTCATAGATTACATTGGCACGCCTGGTCTTAGATCTAATTGTTGGTTGTTGAAGGTTTTGCTGTCAAAATCCTCATTTTCTAACCCTATTTGTGTGAAGTTTTGCGAAATTTGGAGGTAAAGTGTTGTAGGTTGCATCTTGGGCAAAAATAGACTGCACTGTTGTGATTAGAACGTTGTTTCTAAGTTTTTTGACAGTAAATTTGCCTATATTGTGTGACTGAAATTTTTCAAAATTTTTAAATTTTTTTAAGGATACAGTCCGTACCGTACGGACTATCTATACCATTCCTGCGTGAGATCTCTGTTGGTATCGATTTGCTTTAGGGGTTCATGGCTAATCGGTTGGTTTGCAGGTTTGAGTTTGTTTGGTCTTTGTTTCACGGTTAATCATTTGGTGTCCACTCCCTTCGACCAAACAAACCCTAGCAACCTGTCGGCACTGTCGTGGACCTTTAGCCTGTGTTTTAAAACTTTTAGCCTATGTTATGAAACCTTCACATCCACTGCTCAGTCGACATCTTTGGTGGTGACTTTCTCCTGTCACCACCTGCCATAAGCTCCTTCACCGCTGTGTAGGTTATTTCCTCGGCCCACTCTGCACCACCTCCACCCTTTGGTCGCTGCCACTCCCAAACTCCTCATCGCCACCAGATTTCCCATTGACACCCTGCCCTAACTCCCTCCGTGCCACCTTTTGCACAGTGCTCCACCGCTGAGCTCCTTCTAACACCGCCACCCACCACCAATCCTCCCTCCAATGCCCGAGCCTCATCCTCACCACAAACCCTGTGACCCCTTCCTTTCTCGACCACCACCATTCGGCCACTTGCATTTTAAACCCGCCGCCACTGCATCTGTCGACCCCCAGTCGACACCCTGCAATGGCCCCCTCTAGTCAGCCCCTGCCATCCTTGCTTCCTCCATGTTGCCTTACCACCACAAGCGTTTCTTACCTCTGCTCGCCACCCGCAGGTTCCTTACCAGTCCCCCCGTCGTGACTAAACCCTAACTCCACCTTCGTTCCCCCCTTCTAATCTCCCAAACCCTAAAATCCTAAACCTCTAAATTTCTATTCGATCCACATTTGAATACCAATCGACCTCTAAACCTAAAATGAAGGTATTTTAGGCGGGTAGCTAAGATTTTAAACATGAGGGTTACTTCGGCACCTTGAGGTCACATTCGCGACCTAGGGCAGGGGTAGGGAGGGGCTTAAGCACCCCCTTCCTCTATTTCTTTTTTATTTATTTTTTGTTTGGACCTCACCCCTAGTCATATGACCGACCAGGGGCTAAACCCTAACTGCCAACAGACATACCCTTAACCACTAGAGAAGAAAACTGCCTATGTGACTAGATTTCACTTAACCGCTAGCAGTTGAAATTTGGCAGTCAGTTAACCTCTTGTGCTCCCCGCATACCAAAATAGGCTATTTTTTCAAATTTTCACAACTTTCACATACGGAGTCAAAAATTCACAAACAAGGACTTGCCGGAAAGATGATGAGGTGAACTTCGCAGTTGTGAGGAAATTTTCAGGTGATTGTATCTTTTTCCAGCCTTTTTTCATAGTCAAAGTCAAAGATGCTTCAAAACTTCAAATGCACATAACTTAAGCAAAACTTAGCCTTTTTTAGTGAATTTTTTTTTCAAATTGCATAGAATTTCCTGAAGAATCTGCTTATGTAGTCATTTTTGCTGTATCAGTTCATTTTTCATCAAATTTTATCAGATTCTCAATTTTCGCATAACGATCATCTTGGCTAGTCTACTTGCTCCATTTTCATTCTTATGACTTGCAGGTGATCATTCGAGGCTGGAACAACATCAGGAACAACATATATAGTAGCTTGGACAACGAAAACAATCCAGGTACATCCATTTTAATCTTTCATCTTCAATTTTGTTTTCATCACACACTTTGATTTGGACTTCTAAAACGAACATTGTTTAATCACACATCATTGAAATTAGGCATAAAATCAATCATTGTCTTCAATCACATCTTGAAATTGGGCTAAAAAGAACCATTGATTGACCTGTCTTTCACACATTTTGATTTTCTAAGGGTCAATTAACCAAGTGCGAGTGTGAATCAAGTGCGCTTGTGTATGCTCTCTCCTCGTACTACAAGGTGATCTTAGAGATCAAAACCACCTCACTTGATTCGCTTTTGTTTACGCTTTCCTAGGAGGCCTGCTAGGGGATTTCATCACTCCTAGGACAACCTCAATCAAGGCTGAATCGAAAGACACCCTCATTGAAATCAAAATCTTGTCACTCTTGGCTAAGCCCCAAAGAACTTTCTACTTTTGGGAAGTAAAGGTGAAGGGTGGGTTACCCCCTTCTCCTAGCTGTGTGACAGGATTTCACTTTCAATTCCTAGTCAACCTCATGTAAACATTGCCCAAACCTAATTGGCCATACCCCATCGAACTAGACATTAGGGCATGTTGATGTGTCTTGCACATTGCTTGTTTAATCATCACATTCTTCAAATTCAAAATTCAAAATTGTTTATGTCTTGTGTGAGTGATTCATGATTGTACTCGTGTGATCATTTCATTGAACATTGCAAAATCAAGCTAAACATCAAACACATAAAGACAAATCATTCACCTCATTCTTCCAACAAATTCAAATCCAATCACATTCATCCTAATCACTCATTTTTAACCACTTCATTCCTAATCACATCCAAGTCATCCTAAATAAATCCTAATCATATCCTTGTCACTCTACATCATCATGTTGGCAAGAGACACATTGGAGCTTCATGATTGTTGTCATTGATGGCAACAAAGTTCATCCTACACATCTGCAGGACATGATGTGCCTATACCGAAAGTCAGACTGAAGAATGTTGTGGTCTGGTAAGCAAGAACAGAGCATGCAGAAGGTCTGATAGTCAGGTCCAGATCTATTAGAGGAAGTATCTTTGGAAAGTGCAGACTTGGGGAAGTCAAGAGGAGTACCTTGACTGATAGATTCCAGGGTTTGAGCCTCCGGTGTTGAAAGAGTAAAGAGATATAAGCATTCAAGTATTGGGGTCCGGTTTGGTAGAACAGTCAGAGGAAGAACTGACAAGCAGAGCATCAGAAGTTATTCTAGATGAGATGTTGATGATGATCAAAGTTTGTAAGGTATCATTAATGATTGGCCAACATGTTAGATGTCTTCTCTAAGTATCTTTTTGATCTGCATCTCTTGGTAAGCAAGGTTTCAGCCAAAAGGCTAGAGTTTGGGAAAATATTGACTATTCTGATTGCCGACTAGAAAGAGGATGAAATCCTTTGTGCAGATATATATACCAAATGGTTTTCGATGAGAAGTGTGTGTTGTTGTGTTGCAAATGTGAAGAAAAGTAGAAGTGAAGAAGGGAAGCAGTTAGGAAGGTCTGGTATGTGAAAAGACAATAGAGCAAAGGAAGAGGAAGGATGAAGTGCAGCAGATCAGTATACTGAGCCTAACCGAAACTAAACTCCAGCATTTGTGGATGCATCCCATCAGTTCAAGTATTGTGTTACTCTCTTTATTATAGACAATGAGTCTCTTGTAGGCAGTGAGCCTCTTGTGAGCAGTGTGCTCAGGCAGTGAGCCCTAATTGGCAAGTGCCATTTTGTATTTCCATTCTTCTAACAGAGAATATAATCTTGGGTTAATCACCCTGTAGTTTTCTCCCTTAACAGGGTTTCCACGTCAAAAATATTGTGTCATGTGTATTTCCATTTATGGTTATGTTTGCTTATTTGAATTGATGTTGCATTAATTAACAAGAAAGTTCAAAAAGCTAAAATAATTAAGATAACTGATTCACCCCCCCTCTCAGTTATCAACACATCAATCGTCATCATTCTATCCAAATCATTATCCAATCAACATCATTATTCCATTCTTATCAAATCAACCTTAATCCCAATCATCCCTAAGCACATCCTAGTCACATCTCCATCTTTCATCCTCACCCTATCAATGTCATCCTAATTATTATCCTAATCATCCCTAATCATTCCATATCAAACTCTAATCATATCCAAGTCATCATCACATCATATCAACATTAATCTCAATCATTATCCCAATCCCCCAACATCATTATCAAAATCCAAATCCAAATCAACCCAATCAAAATCAAGACCTTAATTGTTCATCCAATCAAATCAACCAAATCAATTCTATTACTTAAGTGTCATTAGTCCACCTTAAGTATAGACAGTCATCCATCCTTTGAAGAAAATCAAATCATCTTAAGGTCTTGAAATTTAATTCCCAACATCACAATCATCCATTATCCTCCATTTCATCTCATACCTCTCGAACAAAATGGATCCTTATGAAGCAATGCAACACTTACAAAGACTTAGAAAAGTCTATGAGAACATGGATCCTAATGCTAAGGAAAAATACAAAAATGACATTAAAGATATACCCTTAATAGACCTCATCATTGGAGAATCCCAAACCCCTACCCCATCTTCATCATATCAACCCTCATCATATCAACAAACATCTTACATATCCACACCATCAACCCCATACCAACTTCCATCATATCCTCAAGTGTAATGGTGATCTCACTAGTCGGCAACAGAAAGTTGTAGGTCTCAGAGTGATACCGCTCCACAATCGCTGTCATCAGACCTCTATGGGCTTGCAGAACTGGTATCAACGCCACTGTCAAAAGTTCCAATCTCACCAGTCGAGCCTTTGTAGCATCATCAAAACCATCGAACAGTGCCATCACGGATGGAACCTATCGCTCTCGTGACTGTAATATAAATCGCTGTGTATCCTGCATCCACAACTTTTGGATCAGATATCAACCTATCTTTTTTCTAAACCAATCTCTTCTTCTAATGTCTAAAAAGCCAGCATCATGTGGCACCAAAACAAACAACCCCTTGTGCCATTTTTAAAATGGCGCTACAATTTCCTCTAAACTACGCTATTATAGAAAATAGCACCACTGCACATAGCTCTTTGCGCAAATCTAAAAGATAGCGCTACTGCGCGCTACACATGATGCCATTTTACCAAATGGTGTCACTCTAAATTTTGGCGCTAATTCCCACAATAGCACCAATTACCCCAAAAGCACTAATTCACTAAATATCGCTAATCCCTTAAATCGTGCTACAATGTAAAATAGCATTGTTTCCTAATATGGCTCTATTCCAGAGTATAGTGCCACTTTAACCCCAATTTAGCGCTAAAACGCTAGAATCATATTCTTCTACAAATTGCGCTAATTCGAATGATAGCGCTAAAATACCTACCAAATGGCGACGAACCGCCCTAACCCTACCTTGGTGGATAGTGCCAATCCAAAGGATGGTGCTAATCCGCCTGATTGTTGGCACTACGCGCTCCAATCCAAAATCCCAAACCCCAAAAAATGCATGTAAAACAAAAAAATTACAAAGTCAGGGTTAGATCCTACCTGAGGTCCAACCTCCGGTGCCCGGCCAAAGTCTCGAAACTGCTCTGAAATGTGTTGAAGTTGCAGAAACTGGGGGTTGCGGTCAGCCATCTCTCCTTCACTTCTTCTTCTCTAAAGTCAAAATGTGCAAATGTGGCACTTTTAGGGCCCACTTTTCCTAATATAGTGGGCCATGTCATTCTTCCACCCCCTCTTTTCTCCTCCAGGGTGCAGATCTTAGCCTTTTTCCTCCGTTTTTCTTCCTGCCATCTTCTTTTGTCGTCAACTATCTAATTTTCACTTCCGTCACATCCTTTCAAGAACTCGCCTGGAAAATTTTTATTTTCTCGCCGACCTCTCAAGGGGGCATCCCTTATCCATCTTATTCCTTCCTGGTAGCTAGGGCATATTTTTTCTTTAACCTGATGCCGCTTCCCTCCTAGGTCCTGATGCCACGTCAAAGAGGGGCAAATGCAGACACCTAAAAATGTCTTCTACCATCAAACTGACTCCCAACATCCCTAATCATGTCAATTTCCTTCCTAAACCAATTAATTAAATTTTATTTAATTAATTATCCCTTCATCACCCATTTTTTCACCATTTTATCCCAAAAATTGAATTAATTTCATTAATTCAATAGTCCAAACCTTAGCCAATTAATTTAATAAATATGCAATATTTATTAAATCAATTTCTCCCTTTTAACTAAATCCAATTAATTAGTTAAAACCATGTTAACTAATTAATCCAGCCTACTAATTGACCTATCCCTACCCTAAACAATTAAATAGCTATTATTTAATTGCCTACCCTAGCCTATCTCATCCTAGCCCTAGGATTAATTAAATGAAACCTATGTTTAATTAATCCTAACCCCTTCATTTGGGTGGTCAAACCTTGTTTAACACCCTTCCCCACATCCTCCAAATAAAAAATTGAAATAATTCCACATAAGTCAATTTTTTCTTTAAAAACATCCCACATCACATTTAATTTTCCTTACAACCCCTTACCTCACCCATACTCATTTATTTCCTCTCTTCCCCAAATAAATTTTTAATTCATTTACATTCCCCCATATGAATCTTTAATTCAAAAATAATCCTCCACACCCATGCTCATTTAATAACTCCTTTTCCCAAAATGAATAAAAGATTCACTTTTATTCCTAACCCTCCATTCCTCCAAGATTGAATCTAGGCCCTCCACATCATTTTTATCCTCCACCATTGATCTTCTAAATCAATCTCCACCCTTGGATCAAAATCCCTTCCAAAAATCTATAAATAGAACCTCTCTCCATCCATTTGAGGATCTAAGTTTTATGCAAAGTTATCATGTCAAAATCTCCATTGAGCTAGAATAGTGAGTTGCATAGTTAGTGAGCATTTCATATTCAAATCTATTATCTAGGGATTATCTTTGTCTTAGGAGTTCTTGGGTGCATGCTCCTACTTCCCTTGATAAGATTTGGTTTGCATGTGAGGTATAACTTTGTGTTTTATGTATTTTGGTAAGTATTTTTATCTCATTTGCTCTCCTAATCTACATTGGCATGCCCAGTGGGACCCACAAGGTCCATATCTAATCTTTTTTTTTTGTGAGTTTTTGTTTTGGAGACATGTTTTTGCAGGTCCGACGTTATCTACCCTACACAGTGGTGCTATCTTTAGCACATTTTAGCACAATTTACTATTTTAGCGCTATTTTGCCGAGCACTTTCTCTCCTAACTTTCACTCACAAATCTGTCTGACTTTCTATCTTCTTGTGGTTTCTTGGGTTTTTTGTACTCTACTTTTGCAGGAATCTTGAACAAAGAAGGGTAGACTATGGCAAAAATTTTCTAAAATCATCCATTGACCAACTCTGTGCCATATTGGTGCTATCTTCACCTAGTTCGGTGCTATCTTTCTCACTACATACTGTAAACTAAGGCAAAAACATAGTTTAGCGCTATCTTGCCTCTGGATTGGCGCTATTTTCTATATTAGTGCTATCTTGCCTCTGTATTGGCACTATTTTCTGTATTAATGTTATCTTTCCTCTGTATTGGCGCTATTTTCTGTATTAGCGCTATCTTGCCTCTGTATTGGTGCTATTTTCTGTATTAGCGCTATCTTCTGTATTAGCGCTATCTTGCCTCTGGATTGGTGCTATTTTCTGTACTAGCTTAGGGATTTGTGCAGGGTTAGGCCCCTTTTCTACAAGATATTTCAAATCATCCTAAGGCACAATCTAGAAGTTACTAACATCTTTTTTACAGGGATTTCTTAGCTTAAAGAACATTTATCTTTGGTGCACCTAAAACGAATCTTTCTTCCAAACAATCTACAATCAAACATTTCATTTTGGTGCACCTAAAAAGAATCCTTGCATGCCTTAGTGTTAAAAACATTTGATTTTGGTGTAACTAAAATTAATCATTGCTTGCAACAACAACTATCAAAACACTTCAATTTTGGGCTATAAAAAGAACCACAAATTGCATCAATAAAATCATTTGGTTAAAAAGAATAATAATTTGTATTTTTCACTCATATAATCAAGAAAATCAATCTAATTTGTGTGAAGTGCTTTCGTGATTTGTGTTTGTAGTGTGAAAAGTGTATGCTCTTCCCTCGCACCATTTGGTGACCTTGGGAATCAAAAGCTTCTCACAACATTTACATTAATCACCCCCAACATAATCCAAAGAACTAAGAATGAACCATGTTTAGTGTGATGCAAGCACAAAGAATACGTATGCTCTCCCCTCGCATCTTTGTATGAACTTGGGGATCAAAAGTATTTTTGTGATTGTGTTGCTTTTGTTAATCTTTAGAGGGCCTGCTACCCCACTTTGAAAGGTGGGAACGACCCAAGCGGCAACAAGCTAAAGCCAAGCTCTTTCAAGCCGCTATATAAAATAAGGTGTTTGGGATGAAAGTCACAAACAACAGGTGTTGTTGTGTTATACCGATAGCCAACCTCTCCCAAAACCCTCCAAGGCATAACCCTTGGAGGCTGGGAGACTCCATAATGGAGAATAGCACTGCCGCATGTATAGCCACCTAAATGAAAGCACTTACTACGAACCTTTGTTTTAGCAAGCTAAAATCCCTCTACTTGTTCAACAAGTATTGTCCTTGCCTCGCCTTAGCTTGTACATGCTTGATTATCACATTTTTCATAAATCAAACCTTTGGTCATTATGTTTTCTTGCTTGATTGTTTGTCTACTTGCTAAGAAAAATCAAATTCATCCATCAATCCAACCATTCAGATCCTTTAGCGCCATTTTCTTCTATTTTAGTGCCATTTTCCATCTATTTTAATGCCTTCTTCATCAGTGTCCAAATATCAAATTTTCCCATCAAAAACATCAATTTTATAAGCCCATTTTATAAGCCAATTTTCCCATGATTTAACAATGAGAGCATGAAATTAGAAAATTAACCACATATACAACATCAAACATAAGAGACACCAGATTTACATGGAAAACTCCAAGGTGGGGAAAAACCATGGAGAGGATTAACTCTCAATATATATATTGCAATCTTGAAATAGTGATGTTCAGGCTTGGTCACTCCATAGGCCTAAACATACTAGATTACAGCCATGAAGAACAACTAGGTCTAGCAGGCTCACTATCTCAACCCTAAACCTAGCAAGATTACAATAAAGGCTGTTAAACCCTACTAGTGGCTTACTGCTAGATTCACTGCCATGATCAACACCTTTTTATATTGTGAATAAACAACTCCTCAACTCTGCTCTTCCTCTACTCTACTCTTCCTCTCCTCTACTCTGCCTCTACTCCACCTCTTCTTTCCTCTGCCTTTGCTCTGCCTTTGGACCTTTCTTAATATCTTATCATTTCTACTAAAGGATACCTTTTCCATGACTCAACTACAAGTATTTATACACTACATCAACCTTGGAATGATCATCAAGGTTAGTAACACAATCATCAACCATTGGAACAATCTCCAAGGTCAATATTACAAACATTTACAAAATAGGTCCCAACCTATTGCAATAGCATGCAAAGGGAATAAAATGTAGATCATGCCATGCCTTAGCTAGGACTCAAACATGATCTTGCATGCCACAACATGCTTCCACAATCTTCCATAGATCTCTGTAATCACTGGGATCAAACAGGTCAGCCAAGGTTGGTTACACGCTACCTTATCTAGGAACAATCTTCACACACCAACTCAATTTCTTAACATGGACCAAAGTCCAGATAGGAACATGATTACGAGACATCCACAAGCACATTATAATCATCAGGAGCAACTACACAAACCTTAACCACTTTATCCATAGGAATCTTCTCACCAGAACAAATGAACTTCACTATCTTCAACTGTCATCAAAGAAAGATAGCTTGCGGACCACCAAACCATGAACCACTATAACTGTAGGAACTTATCATTAGCCCTGACTTCCTGCCAGAACCGCAGAGCAAAATAGCTTATTGCAGAGAAATGTGAAGCCAAATACTGTCTTCCTATCTCAACTGAACTTACAAAAAAAGTAGGTTTCTCTGGTGAACACAACTCACTTAGATCTTCAGGCGGATGGCTCAAACCCAGAATGTAGCATCCTCAGACATACCTCTAACTTACTTCCAATCCATAGACCATGATCTTCAAGAAAAAATAAATGTGGAGTAGTTTACCAGACTTTTCTTTAGCATACAACTCAATGTCTGTACTGCACTTCTCTGTAACTCACTTGTTTCTTCCAGAGAGGCTAATTTTCTCAATATCCTCAACATACAAGTCTTGTAAACAAGTAATAGAATGAGATATAGATGAGATCAATGACAACAAGAATATGTTGACATCAATGACATCATTGGTTAGGCACATACTTGCAACAGAAGAAACAATTATGAGCCTTGAAAATGCATGTTATATATTTGCAGTCCTTGATTTCTTCTTCATCTAAGATAAATCATAAATATAATAGATCAGTTGTTATCTGTAACAAAGTAATGACTATAGCCATTTGGCCTTGAACCTGCAAACCTGTTGCAAGTATGAGGTTAACCAGTGTTGTCATTGATGTCAACATACTCATATTGCATTGGTAAGAAGGATTGGATGAGTTGTGTGCTGTTGTTATTGAGGAAATCAGTCTCTCTCCGGAACAGTGAAGAATAGTGATGAGAAAAAGGCAAAAGCATGATATAGGTTGAGGATCAGATGATACAGATTAAAGGGTTTGTATATATGAGTCTTGAGATGTTCTAGTTAAGATTTCAGAGGTCCGCATAAAGAACTGAAGAAGTTATGGCTATTTGTGTGAAACCAGTTCCGGTAGGTGTTCAGAGGTGACAGAGGTTCACAAAAAGGTCCGGTGTGATCTGGAATTGTATTTTTCTATTTTATGGATTGGAAGGAGTGTTTGGGATGTCCTTGTGATGTGTCATCTCAATTTGTGTATGATTTGGAGCTCCAGAAGTACCTTTTGCATTGTGACAGTGGTGACAGACTGTGTTCTTGAAGTTCTGGATGATGAAGAGAAGAATTCCGGTAAGCCAATGAAGTGCAGATGTTCCTGGTGCTTCAAGGAAGGTTATGATGATCATTGGATCATGTCCAATTCATGTTGGCAGTCCGCATCAAAGTTAGAGTTTGGATTTGATGTAATGACCACCTGTTGTTGGTGTTCTTCTGGAGACAGGCCGACTGGATGTTCTACACGCCTTGCGAATGTTATTGTGATGTTTGCTGACTCAGATGATTGTTCCTAAGTCAATGTCTTGCATAAATAAGTGTTTGTGGATTCATTTTAAAGTGTGGATTGTGTGGATGAGTGTGGCATAGCGAAGAGAAGTGCGAAAGGCAGAGAAAGGGTTTTTGGGCTTAAAAGGAACTGATCCGGACATGGTAAAGATGTCATTCTCCAGTTCAAGATTGTGATTCTTATCACTCTGTAGACAGTGTGTCTCTTTGTAGGCAGTGTGCCTCTGGTGAGCAGTGTGCTCGGGCTATGAGCCCTAATTGGCAAGTGCCATCTTTTTCTTATTCTTCTAACAGAGAATAATCCTTGGGTTAATCACCCCGTGGTTTTTCCCTTAACCAGGTTTCCACGTCAAAATCTTGGTGTTCAATGTGTTGATGTTTATCTACTCTGATGTTTATGCTTTATACTTTCATGGATGATTAATTGCTATGCTAATGAATAACTAAGTGGATTTGAATGTTTGAATTGTGAGAAAGTTCAGGATAACTGATTCACCCCCCCTCTCTATTATCAACAATTGGTATCAGAGCCAAGTTCCTCTGAAGAGAGCTTAACCACTTGAGGAGATCTAGGATGTCGTCATATAAGAAGGACAGTCTGAAGTTTGATGGAACCAACTTCACTCTCTGGAAAGGTCGCATGAAATGTCACTTGGAGTGTATGGGAAAGGCGTACTTATCCATGGTCACAAAACCCTATGTACCTTCGCAGGGTGGTCTGACAACTCTGAATGAAATTACAGATGCTGAAAATAATCTGCGGACCAGAGAAGCTCTTCTAAGCACCTTGAATGACTTAGAACTCTCAAATGTTATTCACCTACCAACTGCATATGAGATCTTGGTTAAACTGGAACTTCTGCATGAAGGAGATGAGTTTGTTAAGTGTGTAAGATTGCAAAGTCTCAAAGGGAAATTTGAAAGATTGAAGATGAGAGATGATGAAAATATCACTACCTTTATGCCAAGAGTAAATGAGCTGGTGTGTGGAATCAGGAATGCTAGTGGAACTTTAGATGAAAATGAGATTGTTTGCAAAATTTTAAGATCTCTTCCTGCTACCTACAAAATCAAGGTTGCTGCGATTGATGAATTTAGAGCCCATACTACTATCACAAGAGAGCAATTGGATTGCAAACTGGCTGCTTTTGAAATGATCGAGTTTGGAGATGATCATCCCAAGACTGAATTTGCTTTCAAAGCCAGTGCCTATGTGAAAGGCAAACAGAGATTTGATCCGGGTGAGAACTCTTCAAGGAAGCTATCTTGGTATGAACAAGCAAGGAAAGATATGGAAGAGGAAGAAGCAGAAAACGCTCAACTTGAAGCCCTCATTGCAAAAAGACTGCCAAGAGGATCCGGTAAGTATGAAGGAAAATTACCTTTTAAGTGCTTCAACTGCAATAAGATTGGTCACTTTGCCTCAAGATGTCCGGAAAGATCTACAAGGTCAGATTCTAACAGACAAATATTTCAAAAGAATTGTTATTATGTTCATAAAGAAGTTGATAATGAAGGAGTCACAGATGATGAATCAGAGACAGGAAATGAATGGGTGCTTATTGCTATCAAGGAAGAAGATCCAATATCTATCAATCATAAGGTTGAAGAAAAAGCTTTGGCTGCCCAAGTTCAAGAAAAGGATGACTGGGTTATTGACAGTGGATGCTCTCACCATATGACTGGTGACAAGAACAAGTTCTTAGAGTTGGAAAGATATGAAGGAGGAGTGGTAAAGTTTGGTGATAATTCAGCTGGTAGAATCAGAGGAAGAGGAACCATTTCTTTTAATGGAAGAAACAAAACTGGTAATGTGTTGTATGTTGAAGGTCTGAAGTACAATCTTCTCAGTGTTGGACAGTTGGTGGACAAAGGTTATGATCTCCGATTCAAAGATGGAAAATGCAAAATCCTAGAAAGATCCAGAATAGAGATTGCATCTGGTACTCAAACTAAAGGTAATATCTTTCACTTGGTTGGTACTGATAAAAGTTGTCTGCTTGTTCAAGTTGATTAGAGCTGGTTATGGCATAGAAGGATGTGTCATATCAATTTTGATAACATCATTAGGATAAGCAATACTCAGGCCATTAGAGATCTTCCAAAATTGGTAAAACCTACAAATGGTTTGTACAAAGAATGTTAGCTAGGTAAACAGAGCAGAGTTTCATTAAAAAGCAAAGATCAGTCCTCTACTGGATTATTGGAATTAGTTCATACTGATCTATGTGGTCTGACAAGAGTCAAGAGTATGCAAGGTGATAGATACTTCATGTTACTAATTGATGATTATTCCCAGATAATGTGGGTCACCTTTCTGAAAGAGAAGTCAGAAGCCTTTGAAAAGTTCAAAATCTTCAAAGCTATGGTAGAGAATCAAACCGGATTAAAACTGAAGTGTCTGAGGTCTAATAGAGGTGGTGAATTCACATCTGGTGAGTTCATAGATTTTTGTGAGAAGCATGGCATAAAGAGACAGTTGTCTGCTCCTAGGACTCCACAGCAGAATGGAGTAGTTGAGAGAAAGAACCAGACCATCCAGGAAGCTGCCAGGACAATGATGTTGGAAGTAAATGTTCCTCAGATGTTTTGGAGAGAAGCTATCAGCACTGCAGTCTACACCCTCAATCAAGTTCAAATTAGAAACAATACTGGTAAGACCCCCTATGAACTTTGGTTTGGCATCACTCCTACTGTGAGATATTTCAGAGTATTTGGTAGCAAGTGTTATATTAAAAGAGATGAAGATCTAGGGGAGTTTGATGCTAGAAGTGATGAAGGTATTTTCTTGGGTTACTTTACTCAAAGCAAAGCATACCGGTGTTACAATAAGAGACTGAGAAAGATGATAGAAAGTACTATTGTGAAAGTTGATGAAGGAATTGAGAAGCCCTCAAGATTTTATGAGCTTGATGAAGATGATCAAGATGGTGTTCAGGTTCAAGGAGCTCAATCCTCTCCGGTAAGTCAGGGTCAGACTGATCCGGTAAATCAGGAAGAAGAGATAGGTCTAAATGAGCTTGATCAAGAAGCAATAGTGCAAGTTACTCCCAAAATTCCAAGGTATGTAAGATTGAACCACTCTAAAGATCACATCATAGGTGACAGAAGCAAAGGTGTGCAAACTAGAAGGAATGTTGCTCAAAATTAGGATGAATGTTGTCTGATTTCAAAGATTGAACCTAAGACAATAAATGAAGCCTGTAATGATGAAAATTGGACCCAAGCTATGGAAGAAGAGTTGATGCAAATTGAAAAAAATCACACTTGGGATCTTGTTCCCAGACCTAGTAACAAGAATGTGATTGGAACCAAATGGGTCTTCTAGAACAAACTAAATGAAGATGGTGAAGTAATCAGAAATAAAGCTAGATTAGTCTGCAAAGGCTACTCTCAAATAGAAGGGATTGATTTTGATGAAACTTTTGGTCTGGTGGTAAGAATTGAAGCAGTCAGACTATTTCTTGCATTTGCTGCCTTCAAAGATTTCAAAGTGTATCAGATGGATGTCAAATCTGCTTTTCTGAATGGTGATCTAGAAGAAGAGGTGTACATTGAACAACCGGATGGATTTCAGTTATCTGAGCATGGTGATATGGTCTGCAAATTGAAGAAGGCACTATATGGTCTAAAGCAAGCTCCAAGAGCATGGTCTGAAAGGCTGGACAAACATCTTTTGAAGATTGGTTTCAATAAAGGTACTGCTGATAGTAATCTATATTTCAAAATTGATCATGAAAACATCTTAATTGTTGAAGTATTTGTAGATGATATCATTTTTGGGGGAAGAGACAGTATCTGTCAAACTTTTGCAAACAAAATAAAAAGTGACTTTGAAATGTCAATGCTTGGTGAAATGAATTTCTTCTTGGGTCTGCAAATCACTCAGACAAAGAAAGGAATCTTTATCTCTCAGACCAAGTATGTGAAAGAACTATTGAAGAAATTTGGAATGGAAGATTCAAAGCCAATGAACACTCCTATGGCTACTGGATGTAAGTTGAGTAAAGATGATGACTCTCCTAAGATAGATCAGACAAAGTACAGATCAATGATTGGTGGATTATTGTATCTCACTCAGACTAGACCGGATATAATGCAGGCAGTTGGTCTTGTGGCAAGATTTTAGGCTGATCCCAGAGAATCTCATGTTATGGCAATCAAAAGAATTTTTAGGTACTTGAAAGGAACAGTTGAGTATGGTCTATGGTATCCCAGAGATCATGACTTCTCTCTTCATGCATACATAGATGCAGATTGGGTAGGAGATGTGGATGATACGAAGAGTACAAGTGGAGGAGCTTTCTTTTTGGGAAAAAGGTTGGTTTCTTGGCTAAGCAAGAAATAAGATGCAATATCTCTGTCTACAACAGAAGTAGAATACATTGCAGCAGTAGGTAGTTGCACTCAACTTTTGTGGATGAAACAAATGCTAAGAGATATTCAAGTAGAATATGAGGAGCCTATCACAATTTTCTGTGATAATTCAAGTGCAAAAAATGTTTCTAAGAATCCGGTATTGCACTCTAAGACCAAGCATATATCTATCAAATTTCATTTTCTGAGAGAACAAGTGAACAAAGGTGAAGTCAGGTTGGAGTATGTGCCCTCCAAGGATCAGATTGCAGATATTTTTACTAAACCTCTTCCCAAGGACTCTTTTGAGTATCTTAGGGAGTTGTTAGGGGTCATGGCCCCTCCGGTGATGCATTAAGATGCACTGTTGTGCATCAGTCTGGTGCATATCACAGACATATCTTGTGATCCAGATTGATGTAGTGGAGCTGCTACTAAGGGGGAGCAGCTAGTATGATTCTGATGTGTTGGAATTGCAAGTATGAGCCCTTTTCCATTGATGTCAAAGGGGGAGAGAAGACATGTGAAAAACAAGTGGTTGATAATCAAAGGGGGAGCAGTAAAGGAAGAGAAGACATGTTGCTGATAGGGGGAGCTGTGACAGAAAGGAGAAGTTCTTGTCTTGATGGTTTTTCACATCATATGTTGCCATCAATGACAAAGGGGGAGATTTTTTGCAAGTATGAGGTTAACAGTGTTGTCATTAATGTCAACATACTCATATTGCATTGGTAAGAAGGATTGCATGAGTTGTGTGCTGTTGTTATTAAGGAAATTAGTCTCTCTAGAATAGTGAAGAACAGTGGTGAGAAAAAGGCAAAAGTACTGTATAGGTTGAGAATCAGAGGATGCAGATTAAAGGGTTTGTAGATATGAGTCTTGAGATGTTCCAGTTAAGATTTTAGAGGTTCGCATAAAGAACTGAAGAAGTTATGGCTGTTTGTGTGAAACTAGTTCTGGTAGGTGTTCAGAGGTGACAGAGGGTCACAAAAGGTCTGGTGTGATCCGGAATTGTATTTTCCTATTCTGTAGATTGGAAGGAGTGTTTGGGATGTCCTTGTGATGTGTCATCTAGATTTGTGTATGATTTGGAGGTCCAAAAGTACCTTTTGCATTGTGATAGTGGCAACAGACTGTGTTCTTGAAGTTTCAGATGATGAAGAGAAGAATTATGGTAAGCTGATGAAGTGCGGATGTTCCTGGTGCTTCAAGGAAGGTTATGATGATCGTTGGATCATGTCCAGTTTGTGTTGGCAGTCTGCATCGAAGTTAGAGTTTGGATTTGATGTAATGACCACCTGTTGTTGGTGTTCTTCCGGAGACAGGCCGACCAGATGTTCTACACGCCTTGCAAATGTTATTGTGATGTTTGCCAACTTAGATGATTGTTCCTAAGTCGATGTCTTGTATAAATAAGTGTTTGTGGATTCATTTTAAAGTGTGGATTGTGTGGATGAGTGTGGCATAGCGAAGAGAAGTGCGAAAGGCAGAGCAAGGGTTTTTGGGCTTAAAAGGAACTGATCCGGACATGGTAAAGATGTCATTCTCCAGTTCAAGATTATGATTCTTATCACTCTGTAGACAGTGTGTCTCTTTGTAGGCAGTGTGCCTCTTGTGAGCAGTGTGCTCAGGCTGTGAGCCCTAATTGGCAGGTGCCATCTTTTTCTTATTCTTCTAACAGAGAATAATCCTTGGGTTAATCACCCCGTGGTTTTTCCCTTAACTGGGTTTCCACGTCAAAATCTTGGTGTTCAATGTGTTGATGTTTATCTGCTCTGATGTTTATGCTTTATTCTTTCATGGATGATTAATTGCTATGCTAATGAATAACTAAGTGGATCTGAATGTTTGAATTGTGAGAAAGTTTAGGATAACTGATTCACCCCCCCCTCTTAGTTATCAACAAAACCAATGCCGATCATTGTACCTTGAATTTTTTTCTATGTACATTTCATGAAAATAAGTATAAGAAAGCTTGAGTAAACTGAAGCATCAAATCATGTCAAGTTAAAACTGTAGACACCTAAAATTGGCTTGCTCTGCAAACCAGTTTCCTATACCTCTACACCAATTCATCCCCCCTATTAATTAAATAAATTCATCTTATTTAATTAGTTTATCCCTAACCATCTGTCTATCCCTTGTGATTAATTAATTCCCTTAATTTATCACTAGAACTTACAACACTATCCTTATCTATTAAATAAATATTTCTAATATTTATTTAGTTGATTTTGTCCATTTCCCTAATCGTTGTTAATTAGATAAATCATTCTTATCTAATTAATCTATCCTACTGATCAATCTACCCTAGCCTACCTATCCCCTAGATCTAGGTTAATTAAGCTAAACACTTAATCAACCTTGCTTAGCCCATCCTTCCACACACCTTTGAATAAAAATCAATCTTTTATTCAAATGGTCAAATCTCCCTTACCCCTCTTTTATCACCCTCTTAGGCATGTAAGAGTACATCTTCACATCTCCACATAAAGGTGAATTTTTAATTCAAACTCCCCCATGAGTTGAATTAAAAATTCACTTGTCATGGCCACTCTTCCCAAAAATGAATCTTAATTCATTTTAATCCTCCACACCTTTCCCCATGTGAATTTAAAATTTAGTTTTAATGAGAGCCCTCAAATCCCATTTTCTAAGATTCAACCCTTGATCTCCCTCATCCACTCTCCTTGTGACACTTGTCACAAGGCTATGAACCCAATCCTAACCGTAACTCTCATTCATTCCTAGCCCTTGATCTCAACTCTTGATCTTCACCCTCCATCCTCTTGTCAAGAAATCTATAAATGAGACCCTCACCCAAGGCATTGGGGGGAACTTCATCTTGCATCAAACCTTTGCCAAAATCACTCCACAATCTCCTCATCATATCATCATAATGCTAAAATTATCCTTCATCCCTATCTCAATCTCCATCTAAGTCCAAATCCTTCGTCTACATTGTGTTGAGTAGTTGAGCAATCCACATTTCAGTGAACTTGGGTAAAATCTGAGGAGCTCTTGGGTGCAACTCCTTCCCACTCTCTTGGATTTGTGAGTCAAAAGGAAGGTATAATCATTTGTTTTGCATTTGATTTACATTTCATCTTCATTTTGTTCTCATAGATTACAAAAACCAAGCCAATCTAATTAAAGTCAAGACATAGCCCTCCTTCACCTAATCCTTGTTGATTAAATTCTAATGGGATTGATTTGCTATAGGAATGAGACTTGTAATATGCAAACAAGTAATGCAACATAAGGCAATCAAAAAACCTTGCTCAATGTATTACAGAAACTGTGTTGCTTGTTGACTGAAATTCACAACCCCAAGTACCATGGAGAACATTTATAGCATCACCTTGAATATATAATGTCCCTTTTTAGGATATTCCTAATTTCTTTACATGCATACAACAATAACTACCAGAAAAGGACATTAGAAATATTAAAGATCAATAAATTAATATAATATTTAGTTCATAGCATCATTCATATTAAATTAATCTATCATAGCATAATTAATAATGAGATCAATACTTCATAAATAATGAGATATAATCAATATTTAGTTCAATCCATTATAACACCACTTCCTCAAACCAATCACATATTGAATCTCTCAGGAGTGTTAGTAAGTAATAATATTGTTGAGAGCATGCAATGGGGACCATCCTTACATCTCCCAGTCAATCTTGGATGTTGGTCATCCTCCTTGATCAAGCCTAGGAGAACTTAGTTACCTCCCAACCCATGAGTGTCTCATCTTGGGGTGGCATTCTTGATAAGATGCATGAAGACTACTATTTTAACAAGCCTAGAAGCACTCATATGCCTCCTAGCCCATGAGCTAACTAATTTGAGGTGGCGTGCTTGATGAAGGGGCCTATCAGTACTTCACCATCTCGTGAACCCTGAAAGGGCCATCATTTCCTACTTACATCACCTTATTTCAATTGGATTGCTTAGGAATTTGTTAGATATTTGATAAAATGTCCCTCTTGATGGATTTCAAGTTTAGTTCAAGGATTGAAATGTATCCTTCTTTGCTGTATAACCAGTATATACTTGATATATTTCCTTTTTCTTGATTCTTATATGACTTCCTTCAAATGAAGATAGCTTCCTATGATTGCTAATTGATATCTTAGATAATCGCTGATTTGATTGATTGAATAATAGAATTGGCCATATCAACACATTGGTCCCTTCTAGTTGTGAATGGTTGTTTGTACAAATTTATTCAAACTCCTTACTATCTACTTTATTGGTGGGCTTGTCTCTAACAACAGCATCAATAGTTTTTACTTATGTTGCACACTGGTTTCTTTCATAGGGTAAGTGCAAGAAGATGGGGGGCCAAAAAGGGGTCTTAAGTGGCCACTTTTTTTTTGAAATCAGGAAATAGTGGCCTTGGATGAGAAATTGAGCATAGTTACACTCAAAATTTGAAGATGCAACCAAAACAATGTTCGTAGTGCTCCGAGTCTACTTTCTAAACTACTATTTTTTTTTAAAATGACATAGATTAAGGGGTTCAAAAGAGGAAGCCATAGAAATCGGTTGTTTCTATCAAAAAACCATAACATAGCATGTTTTGTGGCTCCCTCAAAAGGTCAACCTTTTTTTTTTTGTATTTTTAAAATCGCTTCAGTGAGAAATTAGCTAATAGCATGTAGTTTATGCCCGATTTTTCTGATAATTTTTTGATGAATATTTGATATTTTACTAATTTTCAAAATGGACACATCCTAAAAAATAGAATTTTGGCCATGCTACCCCTATAAATTTTGAAAACTAATTGAAAATCATTTTTTTCTTTTTTTAATATTTGTAGAATGGAGTCTAGTTTCTAAATATGTAATTTTTTTGAAATTTCAATGAATAGTTAATTTCAAATGAAAAAAAGACCAAACAGTGGTTTTTGCCCAAAAATAGACACACAAACAAAAGAAATTAAAGATGAAAGGCTTAACATTGTTAAAATGTGAAAAAAATCACATCGTCAAATAGCTAAGAGAAAGCCTAACATTACCCAGGTGTTCGATTTGTTCGACCTTGAAACACGTGCAAATCTGAGGGTTAGCACGAACAAAATTATGTGAAATCTTGAAGAATATGGAAAAACACATTTGTGGATGTTGAAAAGGAACTCCAAGCCTTTGGGTTGGAAATCCAAAGCAAATCCCAAGCCCAAGGCTTGGGATTCCCAAAGCAAAACATAATGCGCTCGCATTAGTTTTTGCTTTGCATTTTTCCTTTTCCGCAAAAGTTTGTGCTGTTTGTCATGTTTGAAATAACGCGAGCGCGTTATAACGCGCTCACGTTATGTTCCCCTTAAATTTTTTTATGTTCAAGGCTATTAATCATGTATGTATGTATGTATGTATGTATGCCAATATGTACATATGTATCTATGTATGCCTATATGTATGTATGTATAGTGTCGAGGGTAGAGGCGCGTAGAGATGGGAGTGAGCTAGATAGGGGAGGAGAGAGGTGGATAAGGATTGAGTCATTAAGGTTTAAGGTTGAGGTTTGAGCGTTTAGGGATAGGATTTAGAGTTTAGGGATAAGGGATTAGAGTTTAGGACCTTGAGGGATTAGGGTTTAGGGTTGAGGCTTTAGGGATAGCATTTAGGGTTAAGGCTCGAGAGATTAGGGTTAAGGTAGAGTTTTGAGGGTAGAGGGATTAGGGATAGGGTTTAGGGTTGAGGGATTAGGGTTTAAGGTATAGTTTAGTAGTTCTTGTGGATAAAGCCAGTAAACAATGGGAGATTATTTGCCTGCTTCATAACAATATACCTTCCCTATGTGCGGGGTGGACAACAAGAAATATAGATGTACCCCAATGCAAATTTTTTCTCATAATGATCATCCTTTTGATTTCAACTATTAATTACTCACTATGGATGTACTATACACAAAGCTTTTCTCATAGTGTGTACACCTATTGGCATAATGAACCCTAGATGGGCTAGAAAAACATGCCATATAACATTACTAACATTACAAAAGTTCATAGCCATTTTTCTGACATATTCTTGTAACTCAAATATCCTTAAGAAAAGAGCATAAAAAATGATGGGTTTAACAACCTAATATAAGGCAAAGTAGTTTTGTTGGGTTTAGGGATAGGGTTTAGGGTTTAGGATTGATGGATTAGGGTTTAGGGTTGAGGGATTATGGTTTAAGGTATAGTGTTGAGGGTTGAGGGTTTAGGGATAGGGTTTAGGGTTGAGGGATTAGGGTTTAGGGTTGACGGATTAGGGTTTAATGTTGAGAGTTGAGGGTTGAGGGTTGAGGGTTTAGGGATATGATTGATGGTCAAGGGATTAGAGTTAAAGTAGAGTGTTGAGGGTAGAGGGATTAGGGATAGGGTTTAGGGTTGAAGGTTTAACGATTGAGGGTTGAGGCTTTAGGGCTGAGGGTTAAGGGATTAGGGTTTAAAATATAGTGTTGAGCGTCGAGGGTTTATGGATAGGTTTTAGGGTTTAATTTTTAAGGGTTAAGGGTTGAGGGATAGGGTTTAGGGTTTAGGGATAAGGGATTAGGGTTTAAGGTATAGTGTCGAGGGTTGAGGGTTTAGGAATAGGGATAGCGTTTAGGGTTTAGGGATGAGGGATTAGGGTTGAGGGTTGAGGGATTAGGGTTTAAAGTATAGTGTCGAGGGTTGAGGGTTTATTGATAGTGTTTAGGGTTGAGGGTTGAGGGATTAGTTTTTAGGGTTGATGGATTAGGGTTTAAGGTATAGTGTTGAGCGTTGAGGGTTTAGGGATAGGGTTTAGGGTTGATGGATTAGGGTTTAGGGTTGACGGATTAGCGTTTAATGTCGATGTTAGGGTTAGAGTGTCAAGGGTAGAGGGATTAGGGATAGGGTTTAGGGTTGAAGGTTTAAGGATTAAGGGTTGAGGCTTTAGGGATGAGGGTTTAAGGCCTAAGATATAGTGTCAAATGTTGAGGGTGTAGGGATAGGGTTTAAGTTTTAAGGGTTAAGGGTTGAGGGATAGGGACTAGGGTTTAAGGTATAGTGTTGAGGGTTTATGGTTTAGGGATAGGGTTTAGGTTTGAGGGATTAGGATTTAGGGTTGATGAATTAGGGTTTAATGTTGAGAGTTGAGGGTTGAGGGTTGAGGGTTGAGGTTGAGGGATAGGGTTAATGGTCAAGGGATTAGGGTTAAATAAGAGTGTCAAGGGTAGAGGGATTAGGGACAGGGTTTAGGGTTGAAGGTTTAAGGATTTAGGGTTGAGGCTTTAGGGATGAGGGTTAAGGGATTAGGGTTTAAGATATAGTGTCGAGTGTCGAGCGTGTAGGGATAGGTTTTAGGGTTCAAGTTTTAAGGGTTAAGGGTCGAGGGATTAGAGTTAAGGGTTGAGGGATTAGGGTTTGACATTGAGGGTTGATTACATTGAGGTTCGAGGGTTAAGGGTTTCGGGATAGGGTTGAGGGTCAAGGGATTAGGGTTAAAGTAGAGTGTCGAGGGTATAAGGTTAGGGATAGGGTTGGAGGGTTTAGGGATAAGGGATTAGGGTTTAAGGTATAGTATCGAGCCCGTTGAGGGTCTAGGAATAGGGATAGCGTTTAGGGTTTAGGGATGAGGGATTAGAGTTGAGGGATGATGGATTAGGGTTGAGGGTTGAGGGATTAGGGTTTAGGGATAAGGTTTAGGGTTAAGGGTTGAGGGATTAGGGTTTAAGGTATAGTGTTGAGGGTTTAGGGATAGGGTTTAGGGTTGAGGGATTAGAGTGAAGGGTTGAGGGATTAGGATTTGACATTGAGGGTTGAGGCTTTAGGGTTTAGGGATAGGGTTGAGGGTCGAGGGATCAGAGTTAAGGGTTGAGGGATTAGGGTTTGACATTGAGGGTTGAGTACATTGAGGTTTGAGGGTTAAGGGTTGAGGGATAGGGTTGAGGGTTGAGGGATTAGGTTTAAAGTAGAGTGTCAAGGGTATAAGGATTAGGGATAGGGTTGGAGGGTTTAGGGATAAGTGATTAGGGTTTAAGGTATAGTATCAAGCCCATTGAGGATTTAGGAATAGGGATAGCATTTAGGGTTTAGGGATGATAGATTAGAGTTGACGGATGACGGATTAGGGTTGAGGGATTAGGGTTTAGGGATAAGGTTTAGGGTTGTGGGTTGAGGGATTAGGGTTTAAGGTATAGTGTTGAGGGTTTAGGGATAGGGTTTAGGGTTGAGGGATTACAGTGAAGGGTTGAGGGATTAGGATTTGACATTGAGGGTTGAGGCTTTAGGGTTTAGGGATTAGGGATAGGGTTGAGGGTCAAGGGATTAGAGTTAAGGGTTGAGGGATTAGGGTTTGACGTTGAGTATTGAGTACATTGAGGTTCAAGGGTTAAGGGTTTTGGGATAGAGTTGAGGGTCGAGGGATTAGGGTTAAAGTAGAGTATCGAGGGTATAAGGATTAGGGATAGGGTTGGAGGGTTTAGGGATAAGGGATTAGGGTTTAAGGTATAGTATCGAGCCCATTGAGGGTTTAGGAATAGGGATAGCATTTAGGGTTTAGGGATGACAGATTAGACTTGAGGGATGACGTATTAGGGTTGAGGGTTGAGGGATTAGGGTTGAGGGATAAGGTTTAGGGTTGAGGGTTGAGGGATTAGGGTTTAAGGTATAGTGTTGAGGGTTTAGGGTTGAGGGATTAGAGTGAAGGGTCGAGGGATTAGGATTTGACATTAAGGGTTTAGGGTTGAGGCTTTAGGGTTTAGGGTTTAGGGATAGGGTTGAGGGTCGAGGGATCAGAGTTAAGGGTTTAGGGATTAGGGTTTGACATTAAGGGTTGAGGGTTGAGGGATTAGGGTTAAAGTAGAGTGTGGAGGGTATAAGGATTAGGGATAGGGTTGGAGGTTTTAGGGATAAGGGATAAGGGTTAAGGTATAGTATCGAGCATGTTGAGGGTTTAGGAATAGGGATAGCATTTAGGGTTTAGGGATGAGGGATTATAGTTGAGGGATGACAGATTAGGGTTGAGGGTTGAGGGATTAGGGTTTAGGGATAAGGTTTAGGGTTAAGGGTTGAGGGATTAGGGTTTAAGGTATAGTGTTGAGGATTTAGGGATAGGGTTTAGGGTTGATGGATTAGAGTGAAGGGTCAAGGGATTAGGATTTGACGTTGAGGGTTGAGGGTTGAGGCTTTAGGGTTTAGGGTTTAGGGATAGGGTTGAGACTTGAGGGATTAGAGTTAAGGGTTGGGGGATTAGGGTTTGACATTAAGGGTTGAGTACATTGAGGTTTGAGGGTTAAGGGTTTCAGGATAGGGTTGAGGGTCAAGGGATTAGGGTTAAAGTAGAGTGTCGAGGGTATAAGGATTAAGGATAGTGTTTAGGGATAAGAGATTAGGGTTTAAGGTATAGTATTAAGCCTATTGAAGGTTTAGGAATAGGGCCAGCATTTAGGGTTTAGGGATGAGGGTTGAGGGATTAGGGTTATTTTGCAGCAATGTTATATTCTAAAGATAGGCAAAAAGAGAGTTTGTATTCAGGTTATTTAGATGTTGATGGGTTTAGACTTGAGCTGAAATGTTGGACTCTTAATCTATCTTGAAGAGAGTTTCTATCGTCAAATGCAGATTTATGGGTTCGATTATATTGATTGCCTCTCCAGTTTTGGGGTGTGGATGTTTTGGAATCAATCAGGAAGTCTTCAGGAGACTTTGTGGAAGTGGATTGGCAATCGCTTGACGGAACCCCTGCTATTTATGCTTGGATAAGGATTTATCATAAACTAGAACTTTTGCTTCCAAAGAAGATTTGTCTTTCTTTCTCAATGGGCATTTTCTATCAAGAACTTGATTATGAGGGCTTGACCCTTCATTGTTATGCCTATCATATGGCAGAGCATCTGAAAAACTCTTGTAGGAAACAGGAAAAGTGCTCCCTCAAAAATCTTGTGGTCATTCAAGTCTGAAGGGGAAGGTTTGGAAAGAGAAATGGATCACCAAAGAGATGAAGAATTTCTTATTTCTCAGACACCATCAGTGGTTTTTCTCTGATGCAGAGGACCTACCAAGATGGAAAGCATTTAAAGATTATATGATCTCCAAAGGAAAATCTCCTAATTCTCCCATAATGTCATCCTTCAGTAAGGCGGGACCAAGTGCCTTGGCTCTTCCAGTCATGGATCCTCCCATATTTAAGAGGAATTGTAAGGCTTGGAAGTGTCAGTTGATAAAGCATAGGATGTGGTCATCCCTGCTTGTGTTAAGGAAGATAATGCCTCCTTTCACCATCTTACCCAAAAAATATTTTAGGATCACCAAAATTATGCTTTCCATATTTTCCTGCTTGTGATCATCTAGCCACAATTATTCTGGGGCACCCAGATCCTTTGGAGGATGGTTTGCTGGAGATTGGGTTAGATGAGGTGGAAGAGATTCTAGCTGGCTTTGGTGGTTAGGTAAATCAAGTTTGGACCTATGTTTAACAGGTCAATCAGTGTGAAAGATTATTGCTTAACTGGCTTTAAATAACTTCCTCAAGGTCCAAATGATACTGAACTACACACACATTCTTCATTATGGATGAGACTAAACACTGTCGGCACATTCAAAAACTCTTCTGCCAATCTCACTTCTCTCACCGATAGCTCAACACTATGCTCCAACCGTTGGTATGACCTTTACCATCAGCGAGGTTGAGAACTGCTCTGCCAATACACACTGATCACTTTGATATACCTTTGAACCATACTTGTCACCTAGACTCCTTTCATCGGTGAATGCCTACGAACTCAGGCCGATGCATCGATGGACACACTCCAGCGTTAACCTTGATTTTCTCTGTCGGCAACACAATCACTATCGGCCATACTAGCATTAACTTTGCCTATACACCAATACCAATCACCTTTGGTGAGACTTTTGTCATCGGCAGATGTTTATACGCTTGGGCCGATGCACTGATGATCCTTCTCTTATTCGGTGTGATGAATGCTATCGGTTGGACTCACTTTAGAGTTGCCGATACACCGTTTCGTTCTGATGGATCGGTGTAAGATACCCCTTGTCTCTCCAATACCTTCGATCCTTCGGTGAGATCTCCTTTCACTTTTCCCCAATATGCCTCCGATCGGCCTAACACCATTGATTGGTGTAGGTTTCAAAAGCTCCTCCAAGAGGCTTGTTACACCGATGACACTAGAGGTGAGATATAGAACATGAGCTAATGGAACTAGAGGTGAGATAGGTAAAATATTTATGGATCAATCTATAGTAGGACAAAACGCGAGCGCGTTATAATGCGAGTGCGTTATAATGTGCTCTCATTTTGTCTTGCTATAGAAATGGTAAAAAAGTGTTGACCCCCGTGATCCAGGCCCACATGCTCTATTTTCATACTGATTCTGCGCATGGTCCGACAAAAAAGAAGTGCTTTCATGTTGTTGGGAAGTTCACATGCACATTTTACACATTCTACCACCTTTGCATGATCTTTCCACCACCTTTTCTGCTTTCCCAACTTGAGGAGGAAATAACATAGTTTTCACACCAAGTTTGATATATATCTATTCAAGTTTTAATTTTTGTAGTGTTGCAATGTTAATTGTGATTCAATTTTAGGAATTTAACATTATAGATTGGTTAATAGTATTGTTGTTAGTAATTATATTTGAGTGTTATTCAGTTTAGCATTAAAAAGGAAGCAAGTGGTGAAAAACTCAAATTGTTGAGGAGTTTGATGCAAGAAGAACAAAATTCTACATAATTCAGTACTCTCTCCATTTGAATCTTTATTTTTTAGGTATGTCAAGTCTTTATATGCATGTTCTTTACATTTTCCTTAATTCTATTTGAATTACTTTATCATGCTTTATCATACATGTTTAAAATAGACACATTCCCAATCTAGAAAGCAACCTACAATCTCACATGATGCCATGTATATTTTCTACACTTGGGCTCTTTAATAATTATGTGTAATAAATAGACCTTAACATACCATGATGTCAAACTATACAAGAATAAATCCTTACAACATAATAAAAATACAATCCCACTATTATCTTGTATTCATTTCTTAGGAACTAATATTGGTCTCTTTATCATGCTACATATAAATTCTCCGTCATGTCAAGGAAACGATCAAGAATTAAACCAACACAGGAAGAGATAGAAGCTAAGAATGTAAAGAAAGTAGTGGCTATGAGGGAACTTCGTGAGAAGAGGAAATTGGACAGGATAAATGAAGACATGCCAATTGAAGAGGAACCACAACCATCACAAAGAGATATGGTATTGGCGGCACAAAGAGAACGAATGCAAAAAAATTGTACTACGAGAGATTTGAATACCATAGTTGGAGACACGTCCTCTACCGCAAGTCAACATGTAGGGACACCATCTACCACATCTCAAGTTGAGAGTACATCATCACTCACATGTGATGAAAGAGGTACACCATCCTTCCCACCTCAACCTCAAGGTATGTCATCTATTCCATCTTCGATTGAAGGTATGCCATCTAGTCCATCTCATTTAAATATTGATGAAATTCCTAATGTTGAGATGAATTTACCTAACTTAACACCACCTAGAATTTTGCATAGAAAGCCAAAGTATTTGATTGATATTGATGAGAATATTTTGTAGCCAATGGAAGGTAAGATTCCAAAATGCACTTGTAGAAGATATGCTCATAAGATTTGGAGATTGTTCTTTGAAAAGTTAAATGAGACAGCAAGATGTCAACTATTCATTGAAATGATGCGAAGTATAAAGTATAGGTCCATCATGAAGATTCTTGGGTTGAGAACATCAGAAGCTTCAAGTGAAAAATCTATTATCAATAATCTAATGAGTGCGTATGAGAGTGTGGGTAACACCTCACGCACAAAAGATAGTAATGTAACACGGCGTGTGATTACATCAACTATAGTAAGTAGTCAAACGAGGAAAGCTCATCTCATTAGAAAGATGAGTCAAGAATTGAGAATTAATAGGAAAACTTTATCAAGAGCCATTGGAAGATGCCAAAGAATTGAGGACACTAATGCCAATGAATTATGGGCATTCTTGGGGAGACTACCATGAAAAGATAAACCAATTGTTGAAGCATTGAAATCACTAATTGAAGACTTTTGGAAGAATTACACAAGGGTATCTCCGAATCAAAGGGATGTGGTAAGAAGGAGAATTGGTAGTTAGAACCATGAGCCACATCCAAAGCATTTTTTGGATGAGACTCAAACACAGTTTTATGGTAAATTTCTAGAGAAGTATCCTCAAATTAAAATTTGTCAAAGATATTTTGAAATGCTAAAACCTTTCTATGTCAAGTTAAATCACACATGCACTACTTGTTGTAGATTACATATTGAATTTTCTAACCATTTTGATGTTTATAGGTCTATATGTTTAGATATGCATACTAACAATGTTTTGTAGGGTTGTCCCAATATGTGCCCCACCAACATTTTCAAGAGACTTCATATCAATGATTTTATGTGAAAGAGAGGAAGGTCAAATATTCTACAAGAAATTATGCTTGGATGGAACATGTCATTATTACGGTGGCTTGCAACATTTGCCAATATGTGAACATTTGGAAAGAACACATGCAGTTGGAAATGAACTAGTAGAGTTTTGCAAGTATAAAACAGTGGCATACAATACAAAAGATGGTAAAGAAGAAAAGATGTGTGAATTGGTTATTGAAAGATTTTAGTGTATCAGTTTATGCCTATATTTCGTGACAACATAGGGTCAGTGCAAGAAGTTGGGTCCACTTTTTGGCCAAAAAGTGGAAGTGTTTTCCCTGATTTTTAGAATTTGTCACATTTGACCTTAAAATTTGAAGCACTTAGAGATGGAATCTTTAAAAAAGTCACTAAATGTAAAATGTAGTACTCGTAGTCTAGTTTCTAAATATGTAATTTTTTTCAATACCCAGATGATACAAATTGATTTTCAATAGGCATTTCTAAAAACCACTATTTAAAAGTCACTTTTTTTTTACCATACCATGCACGTGTACGGCCAACATAATTTGAGCTAAATAAAATTATTTTTTAAAATCTTTTTGGGAAAAGATGTGTAGTACAATGAAGTTTGATGAGGATTTTTTTTATAATTTTTTTCCAATTAATTTTTTTTATTAATTTTTTATTAGGCCTAATTGCTATTTTTGAAAATCCCTCGTGTACGGCCAACATAATTTGAGCAAAAAAAATCATAAAATTAATTTTTTTTTATTGTGTAAAGAATGATGTGTAGATTGATGACATAATTTTTTTTAAAAAAAATTAAAAATTAAAAGTTATTAAAAAAATACAAACACCTGTCATTTCAAGTTTTTGGACTAGTTTGCTTATAAATTAAATAATAAATAGAAGAACATGTCCAATAACAAAAAAAATTACATATTTGAAAACTAGACAATGTCATCTGTAATGGGTTTTCATTTCGTAAAAAAATTCAGAAAAAAGGTCCTCAGCCATATAGGTAAGCTCAGTGTTTCTTCTTGTTTTGTACTTAGAAAAAAACTTGCAGGTCCAAGGCTCAAGGTCGGTCAACCATGCCTATCCCAATCCTAAAACCCAAGCAAAGGGAAGGGAAAAGGCGGGCAGAGATTTTTAATTTCAAATAACGAGTATGCGTTACATAACGGGTACCCGTTTCTATTATACCCGTTATTTCCCATATTAGGGAAAAATGTACTATTACTGTATCCCTGCAACTTGCAAGTCTGATCAGTACAGCCCAATAGTGACAATTTCTACATTATTATACTTACAAGTGTTTTGTGGAATCTCTTAACAGGTCATATTCTATTCAGATTTTGAAAGGAGTCAATCATATGAACAATTCTGAAGTGAAATTAAGTGCATGAGCTATTTTCAAGAGGAATAAAGAAAGAAGGTTTTTGTCTTTACATCTACCTTTTACTTCAAAATCTATGGAACAAAGGATCTACATCTAATTCTACTTAAAAAGTTCAAATAAGGACATCAATTATGAAATTGGATTAAGTATCAATTGTTATTTTATCAAGAGGGTTTGGTAATCATGGGATCAAATCAGCGTCAAAGAAAAAAATAAAGGACCGTAATGACACCTCAAGAAATTGAAGCAAATAGAGAGAAGGAAGCAAAAAGGAAAAGAGATAGAAGAACAAGGATTCAAGAGATGAAGAATATTGAAGCGTCTAGTTCCATGAGTATTGAAGAGAAAAACATTCAAGAGAGTATAAATGATGGGATGAATGTAGATGATGCAAATGTGAAAATGGTGAATTTAGAAGAAAATATGTCTATAAAAACAAATGCATGTATGTCTTCAAACCCAACTTTCGAAGATATGGAAAATGTGACTATACAAACAAATCCAGGTATGTTTTCAGAGCCATCTTTCAATGATATGGAAAACAAGACTAGAAATAAATCTAGGTGTGTCTTTGGAGCGAACTTTCAATGATATAGAAAACATGACTATAGAAACAAATCCAGGTGTGTCTTCAGAGCCAACTTGCAATGATATGGAAAACATGACTATAGAAACAAATCCAGGTATGTCTTCAAACCCACCTATTGATGATATGAATGAGAATGATAGCCCTTTTAGGAGTGAAAATGAAAATGTTTTATTTGAGATTGAAAGAAATGTGTTAGATAATCTTCCTGGTAAGATTTCTTGGAGGCAAATGAGAACTCATGCAAATAGATTATATAAAAAAAAATTATAGAAAAAGTCTTGGATTTCAATGTCAACTTATGATGCAATTGATGAAGATGTGGAAATTGCGAAAAGTAATGAAAAAGTTAGGCATCTTTGTAAAACCTAAAAAAAAGATGAATCAATAAAACAAGTTTTATCTAGTGTTGTTAATGCTATTGATTCTATTGGTAAAAAGAGTCGATCTAAAGATAGCAATGCAGCATGAAGAGCTATAACAACTGCTTTAGTCAATACATCATCTTCTAATAAAAGAATGATAAGTAAGACAAGTGAAATTCTAAAGATAAATCCTAAAACTTTGAGAAAAGCAGCAAAGAGAAGAGAATATATTGAAAAAGATCCAATTAACCAATGTTGGAGTTTTAGTGGTAGACTCCCAAGGTATGACATGAAATTAAATAGTGATCAAATCTTTAATTGAAAAATATTGGCATGATAATACAAGGGTATCATCTAATGTTAGAGATATTTTAAAATTACGAGTGGTGTCTAAAATTTGTGATACTCATCCAAAACATCTATTAG
Source organism: Cunninghamia lanceolata (assembly GCA_027924645.1). Classification (NCBI taxonomy): domain Eukaryota; kingdom Viridiplantae; phylum Streptophyta; class Pinopsida; order Cupressales; family Cupressaceae; genus Cunninghamia; species Cunninghamia lanceolata. The sequence continues at coordinate 8,975,453 of BSBN01000241.1, read as the reverse complement.
ACATGACTCAAACTGAATTATATAGAAAATTTTTAGATGATTTAGTGTTAGAACCATTTAATATTACCATAAGCCAAAGATCTTTTGAGAAATGTAAACCTTGGTATGTAAAAATTAATAAACAATGAATCTCTTGTTGTTATAAAACTCATGTGCAATTTCATTATTATTATGATATTTTTTGATATATACGTTCTACTTTGCATACTGACGAAATTATGTAAGAATGTGGTATTAATATTCCACCTCAAACAATTAAGGAGTTTGTAGTAGGTTTGTTTTGTGAAACATCTACTGGATACTTATTTTATTCAAAATCATGTATTTCTAGACAATGCAATAGATGTGGCAACTTTTCATTGTTAAGAGAATGTATGCATGAAAATATTTCACATGAATTTGGACAACAATTAGTGGATGTGAAAAGATTCAAGAATGTTGAATATTCTTTAAAGGATGGAAAAATTAGAAAGCGTTGTGAGTTAGTCACTGAAAAAATTTGTGTGCATGCATTCATCAAAGATTTTAAGGATAATATTGTATCCAAATATGTCAAACACTCCCAATATGCTCGGTGGCTTGATGGACAATTTTATTCATATAAAAACACTTTTCCAATTGGAACTATTCTATCAGTGGTTGACTTTGTAGAAAACTATACTCTTGCTCCACAAGAGGAAATTCAATCTCAGTATTATAATTCAGTGCAAGTGGCCATATTTGTTCATATTGTATACAGACATGCAGATGATAGTATAGAAGATAATAGAAAATTTTTGAGGGAGTATCATTTCTATTTGAGTGATAACCGGTTACACTCTTCAGATTTTGTGCAATATTGTTTCACAAAATTTTATGAAAGTTTCAAAGAAAGAGGAATCCAGATGACACAACATTTCGTATGGTTAGATAATTGTACAAGGCAATTCAAAAATGCAAGAATGTTTTATTGGCTATGTAGGGCTCACAAAGAAATCAATATCCAACATATGTGGAGTTTTTTTGAAGCTGGACATGGTAAAGGAGAACATGATGGAGCTGGAGCATGTGTGAAAAGAGCTCTTGCTAGAGAGCAACTAAAATTTGAGGATACAGCTAAATTTAGAGATGCACGTGCAATTGTGGATTGGTGTAATGAAAAATTATCTACGGGATCAAGTCAGAACTCTACAATTCGATGATTCTTTTGGTTAGTTGAAGAAGAGAATATTCCTACTAGACTTGATTGTGAGACAATAACTGGATCAACAAAATGGCATTCATTTAAGAGTTCAAATGCAAGCACATGGACTATATGGACTAGGGAGCTTGCATTTTTTTGTCAATTTTGTATTACAGGTGATTGGGGAGCATGTGAAAATATAGAATGGGTTGAAGAATGGAAACAAAGATCATTGACACCTACAGAAACACAAGATCAACTTGAAACAACAATTGAAGATGATAATCAAATGTTTGCATCAGATGACTATGATTGTGTTTCAGACCTTGTACAAGAAGGTACTTTTGTCTTCAATTTTTTTTATTGTTATTTTTTTGTACATCTATATATAATTAATTATATATACATGCATGCACAAATTTATGTGATTTAGATACATGTCACTTTATTGAATTACATAATTTTTTTGTAGGACATGTGTATGTGTTATTGCACCTGAAGGCAATGAAGAGGAAACCAAGTATTGGTTGGCTCGATGTGTTGAGACAAAACAAAAGTTGTTACATCCTAGAGTAGATGATGATAACATGGAGTATCCAACAGGTTCTGTGGTTGTTGTTGGCACTTGGCTACGAAAATATCTAATAAGAAGGAATGGTTTGCCTGCATTTGAAGATTATGAAACACATAAGAAGATCATACACTACTCACATTTGGTTGTGGCAACAAATATAAAACTAGTTAGATATCAAGGCAAACCTTCTAATAAATAGTTATGGACACTTTTGATGGAAGAACATGAATCAATTATAGATGCATTACAAAAAAATGAGGATGCAAATGGTACAATGGAATAAATTTCTAGGTATGTAAACCATACTCTTACATCCCCTTTAAATTCTTTCATTCTCATTTCATCTTCTATATTATTCCCCTTGTCTTAAATTTTGTATCGACTCATGTAAATATATAGTTAATTTACTTGTACATTTGAACATTACTTTTTGTAGGTGTACCCTAGACAAGTAGTCAAATTTGTATGATTGTCAATAGAAAATTTCACCATACAAGTATGTGAGGTCAATTTTGTAGTCTTCGACTAAAAGTGAATGCAAATTAGGTAATTGTATATACTTACATTATGGCTTTCACATTCAACATGTTATCTAGAACTACATAATGCATCAATGTTTTGATTTTTTGGTATATATATAAATTCTTTCATTCTCATTTCAGCTTCTATATTATTCCCCTTGTCTTAAATTTTGTATTGACTCATGTAAATATATAGTTAATTTACTTGTACATTTGAACATTACTTTTTGCAGGTGTACCCTAGACAAGTAGTCAAATTTACATGATTGTCAATAGAAGTTTTCACCATACAAGTATGTGAGGTCAATTTTGTAGTCTTCAACTAAAAGTGAACGCAAATTAGGTAATTACATATATATATACTCAAATATTTATCATCCATCCTCTAAAGACACCCGCTTGTACATCCCCTTAATTCATCCTCTTAGCTCCCCTTAAGCCATCCTCTTACATCCCCTTAAGCCATCAAGTTTTATCTTATACTTTGTAAATTGACTAGTGTACATCTCTCCAAGTAAGCTATCCTCTTTTGTATCCCCTTAAGACATCCTCTTCTAGCTCCCCTTTTAATTAATCCTCTTATACATCCCCTAAAGCCATCCTCTTATGTATCCCCTTAAGACATCCTCTTAGCTCCCCTTAAGCCATCGTCTTACATCCTCTTTTGTGTTATTTAGTTACATATTGCATTAATATTTTGTGTTTTTGGTACATATTCTTTCATTCTCATTTACATTCATTATTTCTTGCAGGTTTATCCTACAAGTAGATTTTTCCATGATTGCCACTACAAGATTTCATCATAATGTAAATGGTAGATCAATTTTGTAGTCATGTCAAACTAATAACATGGACCTATAAGCTAATTGTATAGATATACTCATATGTTTAATAATGGACCTATTTTTTGTTTTGAGACTCTTTTTATGATCTATGTATTTAATTTTCATGAATTGAATATTATTTTATGATTGCTACAAATGTTATTAGTGTAGAGGTTCAATAAGTATATAGTTTGTATTTTTCCTATCATTTTTGTACCCACTTTAGCTATGTTTTGTGATGTGTTGATTTAGCATTTGTTTTAAATATTATTTAAATGCACAAATGTTGAAAAGTAGTGTCATGATAGTTAAAGGGAAATAGTCCTAGGATAGTTTGCATATTTGAAACATGGTTTAATATCACCTCTATGAATGCCATGGTCCTCATCTATATCCTTCAATCATTGTCTTGAATAGTCTAATGCTATCACTAATAAATATGGGACTGTGCTATCATATTACCTAGGTGTAGTCATTGGTGTTGTAGAACTTTATTTACGACTGCTAAGGTAATAATGAGGGTTATCATGCATAGGTAAGGTATTAAATAGTCATTATTTCAAACTAAATGACTACCATAAAGGTTACTCATTGTCATAGTAAATAGAAGATTATTGTCATGCATGAAGATTATTGCCATGTATCCAATCTAGACTGTCGTAAATCATTGAGATGTTCTCATAAGAGCAATTCAAATCTAAAAATCAGTCATAATGAGGTTATATCATCTAAAGTCCATTGCAAAAATCCATATGACAATAATAAAACAAATTTAGGATAGTCATGAAACAAATAGGACAATCATGTTAGTCAAGAGGTTTTCACAGTGATTGATGATCAAGTATATCATTCTAAATGGTCATTTGCTAGAGTTAGATAGACATGTATTTATGGCAACAAGTGGCCTTCATGAAATTCATAAGTGGTCATCCAAACACCTATATGATTGTCATAACAATCCCTTTAATAGCCACTTTCCTTCATGACCAATCAAAGATGTTATTAAGAACTTGAAGATAATCCCTAATACCCACTCAATAGAACTACTAAGAGAATGGCTAATCAAACCAAGACAAAAATATACATATAGAAAAAGGAATCTCAAAAATCTAATAATTCCCTAGCACTAGAAACATTCTGAGTAATCATTATAAGCCCGATTAATGCACCAACATTTACAACCAATAAGGTATAAAAGAGAAGATCTTAAGAGAATGTATAAATACAAGAGTCTAGATAATATTCAAATGAATTTCCTTAGATAGTTTCTTCTTTAAAAGAGTTAGTTTCTCTACAAGAATTGAATGCTAGTTCTTGAATAATTTCAAATTGTGATAAATTTTTTTGTACCTTATATTGTGTGGATAAGATTTGAATTTCCTTCTAGTTTCTCTACAAGAATTGAATACTACTTCTTGAATAATTTCAAATTGTGATAATTTTTTTTGTAGCTTATATTGTGTGGATAAGATTCAAATGCATTTCCTTCTAGTTTCTTCTTTAAAAGAGTTAGTTTCTCTACAAGAATTGAATGCTACTTCTTGAATAATTTCGAATTGTGATAAACTTTTTTGTAGCTTATATTGTGTGGATAAGATTTGAATTTCCTTCTAGTTTCTTCTCTAAAAGAGTTAGTTTCTCTACAAGAATTGAATACTACTTGAATAATTTCAAATTGTGATAATTTTTTTTGTAGCTTATATTGTGTGGATAAGATTCAAATGAATTTCCTTAGATAGTTTCTTCTTTAAAAGAGTTAGTTTCTCTACAAGAATTGAATGCTGCATTTGAATCATGTTTTGAATGTTTTTTTAACGAAGATTTTGTTCAAGGACACTATCAAAGTGGGTCTAACATCTTTATCATTTGATCATGATTTTGTAGGTTTATCCTAGGTAAATTACCTTCTTATAAAGTGCCCTAAATTTATCTATTAGATAATTGTAACACCATTTACCTATCTATTCCACTATGTAAATTAACTTAATTTAGGTTTGTGAGGCAGTTAATAGATTGTTCACTATTTCAAGAAGAACTATTGAACCATAATGCATAATCACTTCTTAAAAATTAAAAAATGTAGTAGAGAGAAATCTTCTAACATGTCTCAATTAAATAATTTATAATCTAGAAGTGAACAATGAAGTATATTTAACATATTAAATCTTTTAACATATTATCTAGAGCATACTAAACTACATTCAAGCATATATACTCAATAATATATACATGTAGATCTAGATCTAGATAAGTCCATGAAATACTATAAAATATAGGTAGGACCCATGAAATGTGTACTTTAAAAAATCTACTCATCATCAGCATATAAATAAATACAAATCACAGTTCATGAAATACTAAAATATATCTAGAAGTACATGTAATAGCAAGTTCAACATATATAGTCAAAGTCCTGGAACGGCATATTAAAAAAAATAATGTGCACATCATATAGTTCAGTCTATGAAATAAAACTCTATGTCAGGGATGATCATCACTCAAGTTCAAATCTGAAAGATGCCTCTTTCTTCCTCGTGAAATAGATGGATCTACCTCATGTTGTACACAAGAGAAAGAACTTGCAATCAGATTTAAAAATTTTTAAAATGACATATGAAATTAAATATTTAAATGTAGGCTTTAAAGTGTGCATTTAAATTACTATGCAATCATGCTCATGTAGTCCCACATTTTGTTGTGCATGTGGTATAATTGTTTCATCTTCTTGACCAAAAGTTTGACCTGCTAATTGCTAGAATTTCAAATAAAGCAAGTTTGAAATAAGTTAGAATTTATTTAGCATATAAAGACCTAGAAATTGTACATAGAAAATTTAGTAAAGTTTAGGACCTCAAAATGTGTAGATGGCTCATGAATTTGTCCCTGACTAGCAACCTGACCAATAGTCTCACTCCTATCATTTTGCACTTACATATATATGGGTGCATATATAAATTTATATAAACTCAAAAAAGAAACTTAGTACAATTTTTTAAAACACACACCACGGAATACTCAGGAATAATAGCTAATGATGGAGGATCAATGGAAGAAACACCTGAGCCATGTGGTCAGTCAGACATGGGAAATGCCACATGACCTAAGCCTCGCTGCTATAGTAGTGTTTCACATACATGTACATATAGTTATTTATTTATTTATACACTTGTTAATTTAAAATATAATTATGATAAGTTTCAAAAGAAAATCTAAACTAGAATTAGATACATATGGTTTTAGGGTTAAGATATATTGGTTTATCCCAGAAGGTGTGCTAATCTCTACAATTGTCGATGCAAAACTCAATTTATCAAATTGTGATGTGGTCCTAGAGCGACTTGAGATCTGTACAACAAATAGTTCACAATTATATATTAATTCATTAAATTATTTATATAAATTTTGATCTACGTTCAAATTATGCACTTGAAATATTTAATAAAATGTGGTCAATGTACCTGTGTAGAACCAAATATGACTCCACTCCTACTGTAGCTGCATCTGATGTGGATGTAGGAGCAGGACCATAACATGGTTGATTGTAATTTGTACACAAATGTGCCCCTAACATGCCTAAGGCTCTATGATGAGATGCATCGACTCCTCCATGATGCTCTCCACCACTGAATTCAGCTGCCATGTGGGCAGCTTGTTTAGTGAGATTGCCTGAGAGTCTACTCAATGCTCCTAATGTCGACAAAATTGCCTGCTGCTGAATAGGTGCAGGAATCGTGGGCAAAATAGGAGCAACCATAAGAGCAGGAGGAACAGGTCGATTGGGCTCAACTTGTGCCCCTGGTCTGTGTTGTGGCATGCCATGACCAACACCCTGAAATTCTCTCATATCAAAATAATTAGGTTTTTGACCCAATTCAAACTCCACCCATAATTTTCTCAAAAAATATAGCGGCACCTCACAATTAGTATGTGGTGGGTGATCAAACACCATCCACCACTGATCCCAAAAATGTCTCAAAATCCCCTCATGCGTACACCACTTAATTGATATTCTTTTTTTTGTTGCAGCTATAGGTTGATTAGTTTTTGGGTGACGAAAAAATGGGGCTAATGTTTGTTTTGTAATGTGGAGGTCATGGATGTCTTTATATGAAAGACCATCCTTATAGAATTGCCTCCTCTCCTCCCGCCAAAGCTGAAATCTATTTAGGTCTACATCGATAGACCTAACAGAATCAATAATGGTTTGCATCAAAGATGCAAACTGAACCACATGAGGAGGCATCAAGTGAGGTTGATTATTAATCAAATTAATGTTCTCCTCAATTGCATTAATATTTTCATTAATGTTTTTCCGCAATTGGGCCTCATCAAATGGAGGGGGTGGGGGGTTTTGAGGTGGATCACGAGGTGGGGGGTTTTCATAAAGAATGTCATCTATTAAAAATTCATCTAGACTCTGGTCATCCATTAGATGTCTCCTGCAAATTTCCAAATATGTAAATTCATATAAAAAACTTACAAATGTATAATTTCACAAATATATATACATATTGAAAAATTACAAACAAATATCTATAAATTTAAACTTAATCTAATAGATCTATAAATGATTTAGTTTAAAATATCCATGAATTTAGAGAGCAAGTAATACTTGAAAATTAAACATGCACAAGTTTATCATATAATATGATCAAATGATGATGCCTCATACCAATGTCTCCTTAAATTAATCTAACATTTCCCTAAAATATTATATTCTCCTTCCTACTTCATTCCTCTTTAACCATTTTTTAGAGGGTTTCCAAACTATAGAATTGGTATTTATAGATAAAATATGGAATAATTAGAAAAAATCTCACAAATTACCAAGAGAAAGTTATGCAAAAAATCACAAGATGAATCTATGTCTAAATTTTTAGATCATTTTCACATAGTGGACAAGGTTGCAGGTTCTAGGTCCTAGTCATACACCAAGGTGTCACTCTACCTAACAACCTTGTCCTATCATCATTTTTCTCAAAATTATAATGGAAGTTACATTTTGACACCTTATATAGTCCAAATTTAAAAGTGCATGATAGCCCATGCCAAGTGTATTAGATTCCCATTTCTCTATTAATCAGGCTACTTCTAGCTTCTATTTTAAGCTCAATTGTGACATATTTTACTATTTTGCACCATCTTCTACTTTTTGTCTTGATTGGTTTAGATAGATAGAGAAGTTAAATTAGTAAAAGTTATTCTAAACACACCCAAAAATTTATTAGTTAATGTTTATTTTGAGTCCATTTGTAGTGGTAACCATCTCCTACAAGTGCATGTAAACCCTTGTATTTATAGTTTACTTTTTCCTAATCCGGTGTCAATTTATATTTCTATTGTCTTGTTTGTTTAACTATCGATTGATTATTTCCTCTGATCATTTATCACATTATTTGGACTTCTATTTTTGTATGAAAATATATAAAATAGGCCTCCCTCTCCCCATTTGAACATAGAAAAATTGTGAAGTTTCCACTTGATTGCTATTTTGGAGCCATCTTTCTTGAATAAGTGTAGGAATGTTAGTGTTTACTATATTTGTTGGTTTTAACTTTAGTCTTCCTCTATTATACATTTTATCTTCCCTTTTCAAACCCACATTCCTTCTGGACTTACCTCTTTCTAAACCATTTTCTTTCCTCAATTTTTCATTTTAGATTCTCATTTCTACTTTATTTTTCATCAAGTTTATTTCATATTATTTCTTTTCTTCTCCCATATTAGTCCTCTCTATATCCATATTATTCCCCTTTACTTTTTTTCATTGAGTCTTATTTTTCCATCTCCTAAATTCCCTCTTTCTCCTTCAAACCTTGGTTTAAACCTAGCTTTAGTTTTCCATACCAATGTCTCCTTAAATGAATTTCTAACATTTCCCTAAAATATATTATATTCTCCTTCTTGTACTTCAAATGTCCTCTTTAACCATTTTTTAGAGGGTTTCTAAACTATAGAATTGGTATTTATAGATAAAATATGGAATAATTAGAAAAAAGATCTCACAAATTACCAAGAGGAAGTTATGCAAAAAATTACAAGATGAAGCTATGTCTAAATTTTTAGATCATTTTCACATAGTGGACAAGGTTGCAGGTTCTAGGTCCTAGTCATACACCAAGGTACTAGGAGAGGGCCATGTGACACCCAAGACCTATCACTCTACCTAACAACCTTGTCCTATCATCATTTTTCTCAAAATTATAATGGAAACATTTTGACACCTTATATAGTCCAAATTTAAAAGTGCATGATAGCCCATGCCAAGTGTATTAGGTTCCCATTTCTCTATTAATCAAGCTACTTCAAGCTTCTAAGTTAAGCTAAATTGTGACATATTTTACTATTTTGCACCATCTTCTACTTTTTGTCTTAATTCCAGTTTCTAGATAGAGAATTTATCAGTAAACTATTCTAAACACACCCAAAAATTTATTAGTTATTATTTATTTTGAGTCCATTTGTAGTGGTAACCATCTCCTACAAGTGCATCTAAACCCTTGTATTTATAGTTTACTTTTTCCTAATCTGGTGTCAATTTCTATTTCCATTGTCTTGTTTGTTTAACTATCATTGATTATTTCCTTTAATCATTTATCACATTATTTGTCACAATTTAAAAGTGCATGATAGCCCATGCCAAGTGTATTCTTCCCATTTCTCTATTATCCTACTTCTAGCTTAGTTAAGCTCAATTGTGACATATTTTACTATTTTGCACCATCTTCTACCTTTTGTCTTGATTGGTTTCTAGATAGAGAAGTTATTAGTAAACTATTCTAAACACACCCAAAAATTTATTAGTTAATGTTTATTTTGAGTCCATTTGTAGTGGTAACCATCTCCTACAAGTGCATCTAAACACTTGTATTTATAGTTTACTTTTTCCTAATCCGATGTCAATTTCTATTTCCATTTTCTTGTTTGTTTAACTATCATTGGTTATTTCCTTTGATCATTTATCACAATTTAAAACTGCATGATAGCCCATGCCAAGTGTATTCTTCCCATTTCTCTATTATAATATTTCCAATCACTTGTCAATGTAGGGTTTACCAGAGCAATAAGGCACATTAGAAACATAAAAATTTGCACTTTGGGGCATGGGCCAACAACCTCCTAGGTAGATAACCCCATGCAACTAGAGTAATATACAAGGGCTCATCACTAAAGATTAGACTAGGCTAGTAATGACATGATAGATGGGTATGCATGCAGATGAGTTAATAACTTTTGAAGAATGTATTTGTTTTCAATGTGGCTCATGGTAAGCTAACTCTTTGGAACTTAACACTTGATGAATGAAAACATGAAAGATCCACCTACAAGCCTATAGGAATCAAAAGTGGGATTTGATATTAGGAAAGTGAGATGAGAAATACAAGCATGGACAAATCATGGAATTCTACATAGCATAAGGTAATAAATACAAATAATGCTAGTAAGAATAATGATAATAGAAATGTGGATAATGAAAATGGTTGCAATGGAATTAAAAGGAGGAAAAGAATGCTTAAACCAGAGAGAATCTAAACGATGGAGAACTGTGTAGTCAATGGGCATGGCATGGGATTCAAATGAAACTATGGGATCCTCAAAAGTAATAACAGTTACATAGTGGTCATAAATGGAATACTAGTAAATGATGATGAAGATATATATAGTAAAGTAATTATAAGATATTTTTATTAGTAGTTTGCATTTTTAGGAGGATGGAAGAGTGGCTTGTTTGGAATTTCAAGTCAATTCAATATAAAAATTTGTTTGACCACAACAATTCAATTCATAAAGCTTCTTTTGAATGCTATTACATTCCTGTTAGAGGTCATTGAAAAGTTGAATGCATTCGAATCATACTCACACAAAATTAAACCTTTATAATTTGGTTTTTTAGGGTTTATAGTTTAGGTTTTTAGGGTTTGCAGTACAACATGGTTTTAGGGTTTATAATTTGGTTTTTTAGGGTTTATAGTTTAGGTTTTTAGAGTTTGCAGTACAACATGGTTTCAGCATTTATAATTTGGTTTTTTAGGGTTTATAGTTTAGGTTTTTAGGGTTTATAGTTTAAGTTTTTTAGGGTTTGCAGTAACATGGTTTTAGGGTTTGCAATAACATAGTTTTAAGGTTTACAGTAATAGACAATCACAAAACTCTAATAACAAGTAAAACCCTAATAACAAATAAAACCCTAATTTTCATTTTAATCCTACAATAAAAAAAAAAATCTAAAACAAGCTAAAAATTAGCAGAGAACCAACCTGGAGGAGCTCAGTGGTGATGAGGTGGTGGGAGGAGGTGAGAGGGCAAGAAAATCTCTGGTGTTGTGCTTGTTTAGCCTTTAGCAACACGTACCCGTTCTGAAGCTTCCGTTGTCACTGTCAGTTGGAGTGGTAGAAAATGAGCTCGCAGGGCTCTTTTTTAAAAATATATAATTTTTTGAAAATGGGTACCTGTTTAGTAACGGGTACCTGTTTAGGTTCGGGTGCCCATTCCTAAACGGGTACCCGTTTCTTTGAAAACAGGTACCCGTTCCTGGTGGCATTTTTTTTGCCCATGTGACTTCCCCTATATGTGGACTCAGTTTCTTGCTTTTGCCCCATAGTGTATGAGTATGCAAGACATGCCCATAGAGCTTGATGGTTGGACTTGCAATTCAAGTTATGCAAGGACACATTTCTAGTTGGTAGCATTGTTTCAGTCATTGAATTTGTAGAGAACTACAGTCTACAGCCACAGCGTGAGGTGTAATCACAATATTACAACTCCACATAGGTTTCTATATTTGTGCACATCACATTCATTCATGCGAATGATAGTACAGAGGATGACAAAAAGATCATAAGGGAGTATAATTTCTATATTAGTGATGATCGCACGTATTCTATGGAGTTAATGCAAGGTTGCTTTCAGGTGTTCTACAATGATTTGGCTAGAAGGGGCATATCATTCAGTCAGCATATCATATGGTCAAATAACTATGCATCACAATTCAAGAACTCACAGAATTTCTATTGCCTAAGTAGGAGGCATAATTTTACAAGTATTCAGTATATGTGGAACTTTTGTGAGGTCGGGCATGGAAAGGGGGAGCATGATGGTGCAGGAGCATGTATCAAAAGAGCCATAGCACGAGAAGAGTTAAAGTATAAAGACAATGCAAAGTTGATAGATGCAAAATCGATTGTCGAGTGGTGTAATGCTTCCATGGGTCCAGGTAATGAAGGTAAGTCTTTAGTTCGTAGATTTTTTTGGTTGATAGATGATACTAATATTGCACCATATGAAGACTGTTGTACACTGACATGATCAAATGAGATGCACTCTTTCAGAAGCTCAATTGCAGGTTCATGGAGTATCCATACACAAAAGATGTCATGCTTTTGTTCTTCCTGTACAATTCAAGTCTGGGATGAGTGCGAGTCAAAGGAGTGGGTTGACGAATGGCAGTTAAGTTATCTTAGCCCACTTGACACGTATCGACCCCCGACGGCACTGGAACTAACATAGATGGAATCATCAGTTGACTTTGACCAAATGTTATATTTAGTTCAACCAAGTAATATAGGGCACGTATATGCATCTAATTTCATCTAGTTCAACCAGGTAATGTCATCTTAATTTGTAGTGTTTTTGTAATGTTGACTAATTTCATCTAATTAGCTACACATATCAATGTAGGGCACATATATGTAGTTATTGCAGATGAAGATAATGAAAAGGGAATAGATTATTACTTATGTCATTGTGTTGAGGCCAAAAAGAAATTAGAGGGCCTTGTTACAAATGGAGAAAACATCGAATACCCTACAGGCTCAGTGGTTATTACTGGAACATGGCTTAGAAGGTACCCACATAAGAGTGTTAATGTTTGGCTGTTTCAGGACTTTGACATGCATCAGAAGATTCTTCATTACTTGAACCTTGTCATGGCATCCAATGTTCATTTGATAAAGTATCAAGGTAGACCTTTGAACAAAATCTTGTGGAAGGTGCACGAGTCTAACTATGAAGCAATACTTGACACAATAAAGAGTAGAGCAGACACAGATGGTTCATTGGATTAATTTGTAAGTATTCACATTGATTTTGTAAAGTCATGTTACATTGAGTTGTAAGTATGTACATTAATTTGTAAGGTTTGTCTTTTTTTAATTTCCTGTTGCATTTTTACACATATTCACATTTTTACATCATCATGTTATGCATTTTTGGTGTCCTGCTCCTGATGCAACCAAACTGATAGTTACAATGCATCCAGATGGGTACGTTTAGGCTAGGTATTATTCTGTTTTCACCCAAACATGTCAAAACAGTCTGAACTACATTGTATCGATGATATCCCTGAAGAGTCCAAAGTGCAAAAGGGTAGCAATCTTTGATGAGATGTTACTCAAAAATTGTGTCACTTAGAAACATTTCGTTTGAGACAACGCGATCACGTAGAGTGCCTCTATAATAACCTCTTCAATTTTTTATATCTCTAAGGCATTTGTCTGTGGTGAAAGGTTTTCTGCTACCTCAAAAATCGTCAGAAGGAGGCAGTGTAAAGTTGCAAAGGGGTGTAACTTTCGTCCTGCTCCTGATGCGACCAAACTGACTGTTCCAACGCATCTAGATGGGTACATTTACGCTAGGTATGGTCCTATTTTTTACCCAAACATGTCAAAACAATTTGAGCTACATTGTATCGACGATATCCCTAAAGAGTCCAAAGTGCAAAAAGGTAGCAATCTTTGATGAGATGTTAATCAAAAACTGTGTCACTTAGAAACATTCTATCTAAGGCAATGCGATCATGTAGAGTGCCTCTACAATAACCTCTCTTGGTTTTTATATCTCTGAGGCATTTGTTCGTGGTGAAAGATTTTTTGCTGCCCCAAAAATCATCAGAAGAAGGCAGTGTAAAGTTGCAAAGGGGTGTAACTTTTGTCCTGCTCCTAATGTGACCAAACTGACTGTTCCAACACATCCAGATGGGTATATTTATGTTATTCATTGTCCTATTTTTTGCCCAAACATGTCGAAACAGTCTGAGCTACATTGTACCGATGATATCCCTGAAGAGTCCAAAGTGCAAAAAGGTAGCAATTTTTGACGAGATGTTACTCAAAAACTGTGTCACTTAGAAACATTCTATCTAAGGCAACATGATCACATAGCATACCTCTACAATAATCTCTCTCAGTTTTTTATATCTCTGAGGTGTTTACCTGTGGTGAAAGGTTTTCTGTTGCCCCAAAAATCGTCAGAAGGATGTAGTGTAAAGTTGCAAAGGGGTGCAACATTCATCCTACTCCTGATGTGACCAAACTGACTATTCCAACATGTCTAGATGGGTACATTTACACTAGGCATGGCCCTATTTTTCACCCAAACATGTCGAAACAATCCGAGCTACATTATAACGACGATATCTCTAAAGAGTCCAAAGTGCATAAAGGCAGCAATCTTTGACGAGATGTTACTCAAAAATTGTGTCACTTAGAAACATTATTTCTAAGGCAACATCATCACGTAGAGTGCCTCTAAAATAACCTCTCTTAGTTTTTTATATCTCTGAGGCATTTGCCCGTGGTGAAAGATTTTCTGCTACCCCAAAAATCGTCAGAAGGAGGCAGTGTAAAGTTGCAAAGGGGTGTAACTTTCATCCTGTCCCTAATGCGACCAAACTGACTATTCCAACGCATCCGTATGGGTACATTTATGCTAGGTATGGTCCTATTTTTTACCCAAACATGTCGAAACAGTCCGAGCTACATTGTACCAACGATATCCTTGAATAGTCCAAAGTGCAAAAAAAAGGCAGCAATCTTTGACGAGATGTTACTAAAAAACCATGTCACTTAGAAACATTCCATCTAAGGTAACATGATCATCTAGAGTGCCTCTACAATAACCTCTCTTAGTTTTTTATATCTCTAAGGTGTTTGCTCATGGTGAAAGGTTTTCTGTTGCCCCAAAAATTGTCAAAAGGAGGCAGTGTAAAGTTGCAAAGGGGTGTAACATTCATCCTGCTCTTGATGTGACCAAAATGACTATTCCAACATGTCTGGATGGGTACATTTATACTAGGCATGGTCCTATTTTTCACCCAAACATATCGAAACAGTCCTAGCTACATTGTACCGACAATATCCCTAAAGAGTCCAAAGTGCAAAAAGGTAGCAATCTTTGATGAGACGTTACTCAAAAACTATGTCACTTAGAAACATTTTGTCTACAATAACCTCTCTCGGTTTTTTATATCTCTGAGGTGTTTTCCTGTGGTGAAAGGTTTTCTGCTACCCCAAAAATCATCAGAAGGAGGCAATGTAAAGTTGCAAAGGGGTGTAACTTTCATCTTGCTCCTGATGTGACCAAAATGACTATTCCAACACATCTAGATGGGTACATTTACGCTAGGAATGGTCCTATTTTTCACCCAAACATATCGAAACAATCTGAGCTACATTGTACTGACGATATCTCTGAAGAGTCCAAAGTGCAAAAAGGCAGCAATCTTTGACGAGATGTTACTCAAAAACCATGTCACTTAGAAACATTTCGTCTGAGATAATGAGATCATGTAGAGTGCCTCTACAATAACCTCTTTCAATTTTTTATATCTCTGAGGTGTTTGCCCATGGTGAAAGGTTTTTTGCTGCCCCAAAATCGTCAAAAGGAGGCAGTGTAAAGTTGCAAAGGATTGCTAAGAAATCCTCAATACTTAAACACTTGAATGAATTGAAACAACTTCTTCTTAGGTGCAAATGTAAGGGTACATAAGGGGAAAATGGTGCCTAGATGACTTAGTGCATTTCTATGACTTCATTCACATGTTTAAATGTTTGAGAAACTCTCCTTTACTAAGCGCTTGTCCTCATGTCAATGTTAAGCTTTATACCTCCTAGGCGCTTAATTAGGTGATGTCATTAGATACAACTTACCCTTAGGTGCCAATGTAGCTTCTTCAATCCATCACACTTCTAGGTGCTCAAATTTGAGGTCTTAGACTTGTATCTTATTCCTAGGTGCAATTGGATGATCTTCCTAGATCTAGGTGCTCGTGATGATGGGAAATTACATGAAGGGACACCTAAGTCCAATTTGACTTTGTATTTGATATTTTATGACTCCAATTGACTAGGAATGGTTCAATTTCTAAAGTGTTGACTTAATAATGTAATTTTAAGGTCTTTTCCTCCTAGGCACCAATTAATGAGTTCACTAGATGCAATTTCTCCTTAGGAGCCAAAACTAGATAGTAGAGACAAGAGGAGGTGCCTAGCATCAATTTAGGCTCTATTCATTATTTGTAAGACCTTGAATGATTAAACATGCTTGAAGTAAGCCTTTCTCTCTTGGAACTTACTCAATGATATAGATTTGTGATATTTTATCTAAGGTGCCAATCTAGATCTATATGGAGGTGAAAGAGCGCCCAACATCATGAAGCTTTATACTTGGAATTTTTTATGCTTTAAATAATTATGAAGGTCTTAGGATAACTTTTCCCCTCTAGGCACCTACTCTTAGATGTCCTTGGATGCAATTTCATTCTAGGCACTCATGGAGGTATTGAATGACAAGCAAAGGTGCCTTAACTTACTTAGCCCATTTATTTGGATTTTGATGATCTTAACTCTTAAATGCCATCTAGTTTCATGCTCTTAAGCTCTCCTCTTACAAGGCGCCATATTGAATGGATTTAATCTCTCTTGTTATGCTTAGGCACCAATTCAAGGTCATTCTGAAGGCAAAGAGCGCCTAGAATCCATTTGACTAAGCTTTTAATATTTCAACAAGTTTAAACAATGGGAGAGATCTCATCAAGAAGTCCACTCAAAGGATTGTTTCATGTCAACTCTTCCTAGGCACCAATGTGTGATTAGATGACAAGGAAAGTGTACCTAAACTCCAAACATTCAATCAATCTTCATATACATACTTCTCTCCTTCAAGGTGCTCAAAGTGGTTAACTCATTCTTCAATTCCTTATTCTAGTTGGTTCTAACACCTTTAGGCGCTATCATTCACCAATTCAAACCTTCAAACACTTTTAAGGCGCTCAAAGTGATGTCCATCACCAATCCACTCCTTAGGTGCTCAAATTTGATTGTAGAAGCAAGAAATTGTGCCTAAGGTTTATGTTGCTCAAGACCTCCTTTGAAAGGTGCCTTAGATGATGATCAAGGTGTGAAAATGCACCTTACTTGAATTTGGATTATTCCTTGATATTTTAAGGCTTTTAACACTTGTTTGTACCCTTGTATGACTACATCACCCTTAGGTGCTCATTTTGAGGTGTTATTCATCTACTATGTTGCCAAGGCACCAAAATTGGTGATATGAAGTATGAAGGGCGCCTAAACTCATAATGTGTTTTCCTTGTCAAATTTTCAATGCTTAAGGTCATTTGTATCAATTCCATTTAAGGTGCCATAACTTGGGATGATCAAAGGTTTGTTTTCTTCTCTAGGCGCACTTTGATGTCTTAATCTTAAGTGTTGATTTGAGTCTGCAGAGGTGGGAAAGTGCGCCTAACTCCCTAGAGCAATTTTGCGCCTAGAAGTGTAAGTCCCAGAGGATAAGGTATATTGAATATACTTTAAATATTTTTCAATATACCTTTCAGGATGTTTGAGATAGGTCTTGAATCCACCGGATTTAACATGTAGATTATAGAATTTGGAGGATCCACCAGATTTCAGACTTAGTTAATTTTTAGTGTTTCAGGTTATCAGGCTACCAAACTTAGTCATTTTCAAGATCTCAAACATAAAAAATAACATGATGATTCATATTTTTGTATTGCATATAGTTGACATTGTATGCTACTCATAAAGAATATTAATATTTTCTATTCAACATGATGATTCATTTTTTTTTAAATACAACTTTTATCTTTTAGTTCCAAAATGAGGTTTAGGTGATACTTGAATAACAATAGCTAGCTTATTGGACCAACAAACATCCTATGTAATACAATTGGACTTTAAATATTTGAAGTAGCCATCTACAAATATTTATTCAAACATGGATTTATAATGCAAGTATGGACGTCATCAATAAAAAAGATTTGTATTAACCAAATATCCATATAGGCATACATCAATATATGTCAATATAAGTATAACATATATAAAAAATAGCCATATAGGCATACAATGTCAACTATATGCAATACAAAATATATGTCCACAAATGCCATATAGGCATACAATAAAGGAACACGATAAAAAGTCATTCCCCTCTGGCTGGTGAAGAGAATAGATCACGAGCAGCCTTTGATCTTCTAGGGGATGGAGACGCGCATGTGGGTGGTCTACTATGAACCCGAGGGCTATGTTGGAACTAGAGATCTCCAGTTAATTTTTCCAAAAATACTTACCTTATATGCACTTCAAGATTAGTTCACCCAACTAAATGCGAAATTTTTGGAATAGTTAGGAATGCATGTGTAAGATTGCTGGTTCAATTCCAATGTAGGGGTAAATATTGTCAAACGATGTACATGAAAAATCATCTTTGGTATTTGCTTTCCTGCTATTAATTTTTGGATCTCAGTCGATGTGTGTCATACAACTCACGAAATATATAAAATTGAAGTATTATGCCTATTAGCTAGTTATACAACAACTCTCTGCAGCTCTCGAGATAATTGAAAATAATATTTTCAAGGAATAGTTATCATTGGTTTATGATTGCATTACATACACTGGAAACAGTATTGGCTTTAATCCTACTAGCTATCGAGATTTTTATCTCCATATGGATTTTCCTGTATAAGGCTATGTATATGCCAATGGAGAGAATATGGAAAGATAGCAGCAAACCCTAAAATCTGCAGGAGTCTTCTATATCAGAGTGATGGTTTTGTTGTCTCTTCGTTAAATAAAAAGGGAAGGATTCGATAAATAGAATATATAATACATTATTTGAATCATTAAAAGGAGTATTAAATCATTATAAGAATGAATATATGAGTAATGTGTGAGGCCTTCAAACTTGAGGATATGAATGGGGCAGCTCCACGGATTGGTATTACATATCAAGCATTCGTCCTTCTTGCATTGGTTCTCTTGCACAGTACCTAGACATGATGGAATGTAAAGAATTCACATTGTTCATTAAAAGCAATCAGTGATCATCAAGAATCTCATCATCGCAACACAACCAATTCATTATTAGTTTTAGACAAGCAGGTGTTATTTTGTGTGAGCATCATAAGTCTTTGGTTGCCAGTGATCAACTATTTCCTTGTGATCATTGAAGACTACCCATTGCAGTGATCATTCCTAGCAGCATCGTAAGCAGCCTATAGAAGATATGATTCAGTTTTACAAGCCAATGGCATAGTATTGATTACTAATTAAATGGGACATTACATATTTTGAAGCTGCAGTCAAATACCAGAAGAGTGATATGAAATCTGTATGAAGATTGCTTCCATTTTGGACAGAGGTGCCATCCACTGGTGGTCGTAGAAATCAAGGGATTGAATCACCACCATTACACAGTCATGTCATAGTAGAGTCTGATAAATCAGTAGAATAAATGTATGTTGACTATCAATAATCCTCAATTGTCCTGAGAGACTATAACAACATTAGCCCTGTATTGTTTTATGCATCAGATCATCATGGGAGACATGTTTACAGTGGGCACTCAGTCTGATCAGATGTATTCTAATTCATTTTTTGACAGCTGATGGTAATTTCCATAAAATGTTTCATGTTTCCATTCTTGATGATAACATTTTTCTAATTATTGTGGCTATTTGTTCTCCACTCCAATCCTTGCAAGTACCATGCTTCAATTTCAGCCGGGCTTTGGAGACATGTCCATGGGTACAACAAGTTGAATAATTTCTCCAATAGGTGTACAAGGTGTCAGGAGTTGGGCAATTCCAACCCCTGGGAGAAATGAATCAAAGTCTCTATGGATAAAGACAACACCACATCAATTCACTGGCAGGAAAAACTATCACATTCATGAGTGGACAAACAGGTGGTATCATGGGTGGTATTAACTTGCACCAGGTAATTCTTCATATGAATTTATAAATTGTGGAACACATTTGGCTGGAAACAATCAACATATGATGAATGCCACTACAACATTATATAATTTAGGACATTATTTAAATGCTTCAGAATACAATAAGCTGCAAGCTTCCTCTCACCAGAATGTCACTCAGCAGCATCGATAATATCCTATGCAATCTTCAAAGGTCAATCAAATGTCTCCATTACCTAGTGATAGTTATGCAATGAATGTATCTAATCTTATGGGTTCTGAAAACTTCTATGGTGCAACATCATCTGGTACACTTCTTGCTACAAAAAATTTGAAGGGTAACACTTCAGAATTAGTATCAAGAAAATTGATTCCTGCTCCAAGATTACCTACGCAGCAACATCAACAAACACACACCAGTTAATAAGGATGTCAATTAACTGTAAAAGGAAAGCATGAACGAAAAAATCAACCTGAATTAACAGTCTTTGGGCAGAAACAGGAAGATACTGAAACACATTACTTTGGCCGCACTATTCTCCATGGTGGTGCAAAGTATCGAGCAAATGGAAGAGGTTTTGTCATCTAGCATATCAAATTTGTAGAGAATCATAGGCTTTTCTCTCAAAGCCATTTTGTTAAAGCATTGAAAGTGGTAGTTCTATTAGTCGTCAACTTGGCATGTGGTTTTGATGAGAAGGGTGCATTTGCATACATCCTTCTCAATTTTAGTAGTTGGTTTCTCTAGGTACGCTTAACACACTACTAATTATATTAAAGCATAAAAGAAACCCTAATATTTCTAGCTCTAGAAACCCTAAAACTCAAAGCACTACATGCCAAATGAACATACAGAGAATGCCAATCATGTAAGATAGAAAAGGAGCATGGAAAATCTGATAGTGAAGAATTCAACGTGTACACATATAATTGCACACCTAAATCTTCTTTCAATACACTGAAAAGAATGAAGAGAGAATCTAAATCATAGCTTTTTGTGCTATGGATGGCATAAAGGAAAACATTTAGAATGCTAGTGACATTCTTTGCCATGCAGCGAGTTTGTCAAATTTTTTTTACCACGATAAGAACATTGCTTTTCTCCAGCTCCATATTGTAGTCACTACAAAACTATTTGTGGGATGACTTCTATAGCAAGTGTGTGATTGCTATGGAATAGCTGCTGTAGCAATAACATGACTGCTACAAAATGATTGTTGTAATAATTATGTGATTACTGTAGAATGACTTTACCCTTAGTCATCTTTATCTAATTTTCCATTGCCTAAATCTATTTGCAGACATCCTTGTTATGGCGTGCTCACTTTGTGACCGAATGATCAAAGAGAAGTCATTTTATTCCCTGAAAACTACTAAGTTTTTGAGTGATGCAATATAGCTACTTTGTCCAAGGATACTCCTGCATACAGTCCTATAACCCATATCAATAATTCATTAACTTTATCAAATCTTCCTAAAAATTCACTAAATCATTTAGACTTGGAATCATAAGACTGAAATATCTAGTATAAATATGGACTTTGAGATTAAAAATTAGTCAACATTTCATGAGGAAGATGGGAGCATTACTTTTGATGGTGATGGAGATGCATTAGTGAAAAAGATACAACAAATGGGACCACTAAAAAAGAGGACCTATACAGAGATACCACCATCAATTCATTATTGTGTATGGAGGGAGAATTTGAGGTTTGTGCATGAGATGCATCTATTGGATAAAGATTATTTTCAGTTTCTATTGAGACTTGTGGAAACCAATATTGACTTGATAGATAAATGAATTATACAAAACAACTAGTGAACGGACAACATGGCACAAGAACAGTTCTTGTGACATGATATTCAAGATGAATTTGCAAAATTAAATACAATTTTGGCCACAAAATTTTTATTCAGTATTAAGCCAAAAGGTAAAAATGAAATTCGTAAAAAATTATAAATTGCAAATAGAGAATCCAAATCATTGTTTAGATTAATATTCCAACCATCATATTTAATTTTATTTGCATATGCTCAGAGGTGAATTTTCTTTTGGAAATTTTAACCCGATACAAGGAAAGATTTTTGATATTTTTATCCTGAAATAAGATATCGAATGGATTAATTCAATAGGTAATTATTTTACCTAAAAAAATATTTTTTGAGGAAGTAACATACAATGGTCAGGGGACATTTTTCACCAAGCGAATGAAGAAGGAGAAATCATTTTTATCCAAATGAATATTGTTGTCCAATGTAAGTGAAAAAATATGCGGGTAAATATAAAGAAATGAAGTAAAGACTAATAGCATTAAAATATTTTATTATCAAACATGATGAAGATTAATTTAAATATTTAATCTGGCAAAAGCAACCAATTAAATATTTTATTTTGCCTAGAAAGAATTGAATAGTCATGCCAAAGTCTTTTTGAAATTATTAGAGCCCTAAAAAGGGATATCAACGAGATTTATTATTAAATATTTGGGTATACAAAGTGACAATTAGTTAAGATAAAATGAAATCACAGTGATAAAAACCCTACATATAAGTCATTGAGAAAATATGCAATGAAAACAAGGAAAAGATACCTCATGACACAAGTCCTAAGGTTCTCATCAATGCAAATCATATGTTTTATATAGTTTATCTGATGATTAATTTGTTTTCTTTACAGGATCATGGTTATATTCAATGCAATGAAGTGGCTCTCAACTGAGAAGATTAATATTTTATTCCAGCCTCAAATGATCATTAAATGTTTCAAACCAAGTTATTTAATTTATGTAATAAAATATGTCGTTTCTCATGGTTAGGTTTAATCAATTATCAACCGTCACAAATTTTGTAACGGGTCTGAAGCTTGTTGCCTCTCTTTATAAGAGATGACCATGACCCGAAGAAAGGGATTAGATGGAAGATAGATGGAGAGCTAATTTTAGGTTTGAGAATATTTTTTGGGATTTGAGTCAAAATATCATATACAAGGGAATAAAGTATCTATTTTTCATCTCGACTATGTTGCACGCAATATCCTAAAGTAGTCAAGAGGAGGATTTCAGATTCAAATAATTCATGACGGTATCAGTTGTTTGTTGATTTATTTCAGTTATTTGATTGTCTCCATTTTAGTATTTCATGGTTATTCAATTTGATATATCAAGCATATATTCATTTTGTCAGAACACAATTGTTGTATCTGTGTGATTAGATTAACTGGTTTCTTTTGAAAAGAATTAAATCCTTTTGATTAATCACAGTAATCTACAAATGCTGTTTGGATTTATAAGTAGAATCATTTAACTAGAATTGTTACTTTATCTCCAAAGTTCATGCAATCTAATTTTTCTGCATAATTTTAATTGGTTCCTTCAAGAAAGGATTAAACCCCCTTTGAATATTTTGAAATAAATTTGATTCTATCCTTTGGATAATTAAGAATGGATTAATGATTGTTTCCTTGCATGGTTACACAAGTTGTAAACCATTTCTCTGTGCCAAATAATTCAAATTATTGTTGAGCATAAGTTGCATGTTTTCTGAATCTCTTTTGACTCCGTTACCCAATGAGGCAATGAGGCACTAGTCTAAAAAATTCATTGCATTTATTCATTAGTTAATCTTCAATTTCCTTTAAACATTACAAATTATTTGCTTTGTAGAAGTAGTTAACAATTTCTCATTTATTTCATATTTTATGCCACTGTGAGTAGATAAGTTACATTTGTTAAAATTGCATATTCATTTGATCTGTTTTATTAATTAAAGGTTCACCCACCTAGGTTTAACAGAGCCTGAAGTGCAGGGAGTAATCAATTATTAAGGTCAACTCCATTAGTTGGTTCAAAAACATTGTAGATTTGATCACAAAAGCCTGGCATCCTCTTAGAATCTACAACCCCCATTTTTGAGACCCAATAGGCTGCTCCTCCTATTTAGTTCTTCCTGCATCTTTAGCTATTACAATAAAAAGTATAGACATTAATATATATAAATTACATGTTATAAAAAATGAAACATTTAACAAAATAATCACTTACTGCTACCATATAATCCATCTCCTCACTTGCCTCAGTAGCAGGAATAGGCCATGGTGATGTCATGTCCTATAGAAACCATCTAGATAGAAATTAAACTTCAAATCAATAATCTTTTGATTTTTCAAAAATAAACAACTATAAAAATGAATGTAAATTGAAATTTACTAATCTGCCTCATACCCCTGTCAATGCCATTGAGCTATGAATCGCAAAGGTAACACCATGCTCCATTGCCCTATGAACATCGGGAGGTGTCTCCACAGCCTGCATCATTTAGAAATAAAATAACATTATTCAATTACGAAAACTATAATAGTGATGCAAATCATGGCTCCTAACATACACACACGTTCATCTAAACATGAAAGTACGCACAATAAAGCACACAAGTCACATACAAAAATCTATTAAGTACAATTCATTCATGAAACTATTTATTTTATTACCTCCGTGAAGCTTTGAAGTCCACCACCACTGGCAGGTGTTGCCGTGAAATCTCCAATGTTAACCTATTAACCATCCAAAACCAGATATTAGAATACCTTTCATATAACGATGCTATTCACATGTAATATTTATAATTGTTTACTAGTTCCATACCCCGACAGTTGATGATCTAGTGTAATATGTAGGTGGAGAACCACTGAAAACTATATCAACGCTATGACCCTGAAATTTTATTAAAATCATCAAACTAGATTAGTTAATCTTGCATTTCAAAAATGAAATTTAATAAATTCAATTCAATGAACTTGCTAATATTTACCTAAGTATCAAGGCCGAAAGTCTCACTCAGGAGGGTATCTGTCATCACCATCTACTCAGCTGCAGATGTAGCCTGTGCACCTGCGTCCTGACTATCCATGGAGTCATAACCACAGGCTGACCCGCAAGTCTGACAAGCATGGGGTGGGACCCTACTCCTCGCACTATCTCCTAACCCACTTTGTGCTGCAGGACTGGCATGCTCTATGATGCTCTGGGTCAAGGCACTAATGGACTGAAGTGTATCGACCTCAACACTCTCCTTCATAATGGAAGGGATAGAAACATGTTCATGGGCTAGTCTGTTGATTACTCGTCTCACTGCCTAATGTGGGTCAACACGTGCCTCTGGTCTATCTTGTGCTGACTCCCCACCTCTACCCTAGAAGTCCCGTATATCAAAATAGTTTAGCACTTTATTAAGGACAAACTCGCAGTAGAGTTTCCTCAAAAAGTATTGCGGGACCTCATTATTATTGCATGGAGGATGGTCAAAAACCATCCACCACCTCTACCTAAAATTGTCCCTTATTGCTTGGTTGTTGTACCAATGGATAGGGAACCTCTTGCATGTAATGGGTGGAGGTTGATTTGTTTGTGGGTTTGTGAAAATTGAACACAAGTCTAATTTTGTAATTTGTAATTTTTTCACATCTTGGTATGACAGCTTATCTACATAATAGTCTCTAAACTCTCTCCTCTTATCTGTCCAGCTAGATATTTGCTTGTTAATTGAATCTACATTTGATAACATAGATTCAAGAGATTCAGCAAGCGTGGACCTATGCAAGGTTGAAGTGGAAGGATCTTTCAACCTTGCAATTATATCTTCAATTTCTTTTTTGTTATTTTTAATTTGCCCCATTATATTTTCTTATGTTCCAGGGGCATGTTGAGGAATGGATGGAGGATGTTGTTGTTCCGTAGGATTTTGTGGATTTTGAGGAGGAGGAGGAGGAGGTGCATTAACATTTCCTGACAATTAACAAAATTTACATCAAAAATCAACTCAAACCTACCTATTTAGAAACAAATTCAAACAAGAAAACAAATAAAACTCACTGCTTTGGCGTGCTCGACATCGTGGCGGCATTTTGGTGATGAATTGCAAAGATTTTTGTGTTGAATTGAGTTTTCCAAAATGCGAGTGCACTTCCTAGGGTTTGCAGGCTGCAGATATATAGGAGAAAAAAAATGAAATGAAGTGAAAAGCTTTTTTTATTTATTTATAAGCAATAATAATGCACTCGTGTTATGCATTATTTTTTTTTGAAAACAATGTGGCCACTTTTTGGCCCCCCATCTTTTTGCACTTACCCTATATATATATATATATATATAATCACTTGATCATGATATTGGTTTATTTGTATCGATCATTATTATAAAGGTGAGGCACCCTAGGGCACATGATATGGATTATCACGGCCCAAAGAATGTGGTTTTGTAAGTGGAGGAACATGGAGTTGTGAATATCGAAGATGAAGTTAATGATCCTATGGAAGAAGATGATCATGTGCCGGAAAACACAGTTGAAGATGATGGTACAAATACATTGATCCATGACACATTTAGTGGCGCAACTGATCATGATGATTGAGATGACTTTGATGATGTTCATGATCTACCTGTACTTGAGAAGACATACGATCCTCATTATGAAGGTTCCCAAATAACTCTTCTCTCTGCTGTATTGTTGCTGGTGAACATGAAGGTTCTGAATGGTTTATCCAACATAGCAATCTCACGGATGTTAAGGTATGTCATATATGTCATCTTTTTTCATCTATTTTTGTTGTTAGTTCATCACTAGTAAATAAAGGATGAAATATGTACCATTAATATTCTTTATATTAACAAATTATTTTTTTGTTGTAGATTGATAGGTGAATTTTGTTTACCACCATCAAATATTTTACCTTGCTCATACCAAGATTTATCTGCCATTATGAAAGATATTGGAATAGAGTATCAAGCAATAGATGCATGTCCCAATGATCATATTATATATCATAAACAACATGAATTTGCAACAGAATGCCTAGAATGTCATATCAATAGATATCGAACAGATCAACTAACAAAAAAGGTGCCTCTCAAGGTTCTTCATTATATTCCCATTATTCCATGTATGCAATGATTATTTAGGTGCGAAAGCTTAGCACAACTTATGGATTACCATGCATGGAATAGAAGTGGAGATGACATTCTTCGAATGCCTACGGATGGTTCTACATTTAGGGACATGGAGGAAAAATGGCCACACTTTAAAGAAGAACCTCGTAATCTCAAGCTTTCATTGGCAGCAGATGGTGTCAATCCATTTAGAGAGCTGAGATCTATTTACTTGGTGTGGCCTATTTTTGTTATCAACAATAACATTCCTCCATGGATGTTAATATAGAGGGAGCACATAATGTTGGCAATGATTGTTCCAGGTATTTGTTTACATCAATTTTCTTTAACTTAGTAACATCTCATTTGTCTTATTTGTTTCATAATGACTTATATTTTTTTCATTTAATAGTCATGTGCATTAATTTATATATATTGCAGTAAAATGGTTATAATAATTATGTAATGTTTATGTTCATTCAACTAGGTAAGTACCAAGTTAAAGATATGAATGTATATATCGAGCCTCTTATCGATGAGTTACTAAAGTTATGGAATGGCGTCACTATGTATGATGTCTCTAGACCAATAGGACAAAGACAATTTCAATTCTATGCAATGCTTGTATGGACAATTCATGATGCCCCAGGGCTAACACATTTTTGTGGTATGTTATAATGTTTGACTGCACTTTAACAATATTTAATTTTATGAAGTAGATATCATGCATGTTTTTTAAATAATCTATTCATTATACATAATTATAAAAATTGACATATTTAATCCAATTATATATGATCTTGCAGGTCTTCAAACAAAGGGAAAATTTACATGTCTAGTTTGTGGTCTAAAGATGAAATCTCGTCATTCAACAAGTTTAGGAAAGCAGGTGTTTGATGAGTATAGGCACTTCCTCCATAGAAATCATAAGTATCGAACTACTGAAAAACATCTTTTCAATGGGAAAGAAGAGATTACATCAAAACCACGAAGAATGACACCTCGCCTATGGAAGTTGGAATATAATAGAATTAATCGTCAAGGTTATACATCATATCAAATTGTTTATCTATCATATATGATATGTTTGGAATTTATATTTTTATATTGTGTTTTGTTTACTCATGCTATAATTGACAATGATTGTCATTGTTAATTTGTTTAACTTATATGCTTCATGAAGGTCATCAAGGCATTAATGGCTGACTTCCATAGGGACTGAAAACTTATCCCAGACAATTTAGTAGGTTGCCCTACTATGAGAAGCTACAAATTGTGCATTTGTTTGATACAATACATATCAGAAATAATATAACAAAAATGTTATGGAAAATATTAGATGGAGGGCATGACAAAGAAAAAATTGTCAAAATTTGTAGTGACATTCAGGAAGCCAATCATGCAATGAAAAATGTCATTCAATTAAATAGTGATGGAGACCAAATTAATATAAGTGCCCTTCCTTGCTTATTAATGGAGCAGAAAAGCAATGCTATAAAAGAAGTCATACAAAAAATTTGATTTCCCACAGGATTTGCTACAAACATAAACAATATCATAACAAAGAAAGGTGAATTTGGATCAGGGATGAAAACGCATGATCGGTATACCTTAATTAAGGTAATTATTCTAGTATATTTTATATATATTTGTATACTACATGTACTTTTCAGTGTATTATGTTTACTAGTTTTGGAAAAATAATGAAAAGATCATTTTATAATTGTTACAGTACGTTCTACCTCTATCTCTCCCAAACAACTTCGACAACAATGTCAAGCAAGTTATATATGATCTTGGAAAATACATGAGGTAAGTAGCGATATTTGTTCAATTCGTTGTATAGATCTTATATTTGCCATTTGTTTTACTTGTTATGTAATATATTGTATATTTTTGTTAAATCTCGTTAATATATTTTCACCTTGAATCACTTGTAGATGGCTGTCATCTAAAGAAATCTATAAAGAAGATACAAATTATTGGAGGAGAAAAATTTCTCGTCTAATGTGTGAAATGCAAAAGTGTCTACCTTTGACATTTCTCAATGCACAAGAACACTACCTCATACACCAAGTTGAGGAGATTGAATTGTGTGGACCTATACACACAAGGTCAATGTGGATGGTTGAGAGGCACTTGAAATTTTTGAAGGCTTTGGTTAGACAAAGAGCACATCCTGAGGGTTCTATGGTGGAGGGATATATGGTATACCAGACCACGGTGTACATTACTGAATATCTTCCTAAGTTCGCAACAAAGATCGATATAGATTGCATTTGGGATCCCAATTCCATTAACAAATTCAAAGGGGAGGACCTGATGGGGAAAGGTAGATTGAGGAAAGTGAGAGGTAATTATAAGATGGTCATGGAGATCAATTAGAATACATTTTACATTGCCTTTAATTTCTTGAAAAGATACAACAGAGAACTAGTCCAAATGAAAGAATCTTCCACACACAAATAGAAATGTACTGGTATTGTATTACTCCAGAAAATAAGTCTTTCACTGCTGAAAAGTATTAAAATCTTAAAAAGTGCTGATGATCAAATATTACAATTTGAATTTCATATATATAAGAAGAAGACCCAACAAAGGTGTCTCTTCAGATTGTCTTTTGACAAATAATTAAACTACTGATCTTAATTAAACTTATAAAACAATTTAATCTTCTCCTAACATTGACTTAGCCACTGAGAGATGTTTTTTATACTCCTCCAAGGTATGGGTATCCGCATCATGCACTGCATTTTGGGCTTCATATTCAAGTTTATCATGAATTCCATATGTTTGCATGCTCCATCCAACAATAGCCCTTCTGCTTTGACTGTATCCAATGCTTCCTAAAGTATCCTATTGCATTCATCCATCCAATCATCTTGTTCCTTCAAAAACTTGTTCTTATCACATAATTTGGGTAATCCCAACTTCACAGTATCATCAAACCCTGCATTTTCTAAGTGTAAGTCTTCATCATATTTGTCATGCTTTCTCATGATTGTGTCAATGGCTGAGATGGAATTGGTGTCGGATCCCTCACGTAGTTGCATATCATGTCTCTTAGTACCCAATTTGTTTTCCACTCTCCCATGCTCAAGAATGGCTTCATAGTTCTTTTTGTGAACATGCCAAAAATCATCAAGGCATATCTTCAGGTTTGTAAATCTCTTGTGCAACATCATTGCCACAGTGTCAAAATGAAGGTCCTTCATCTTTTCTACTAGCTGTTGATGTTCTTCTTGTAATTGCTCATATTCACTCTGCAACTCTGTATCAGTTTTAGAGGTGATCCTCATTCTGACATCTTTCATGACAGTAATTTCCAAATCTGATTTTTCACTTTTCATTTTGTAATAATTTCTTTCTTTCATCAACTGTATTGTTTGTGCCTTGTTGAACTTGGCAATGGTTATGCCCATGTTTGCTGAAGCCACAGGGTCAGTTTCCCCAACTTTAAGGGTCATCATGTGTCCAAAGGCTTTTTCGATATCGATGATCTTTGGCCTTTTGTGAGGTGGGTATAGTGCCCATATCAACATTGAATTTTCATCAGGATTGAATCTTGACCCTATGTAAATTTCCTTTACACTCTCTATGTTTAACTTGTATTCTCCTTCCTTGTTATGCGAAAAACTATCAAAAATTAAAGAGGCACTAAGGTCCCAACCAAGAAATACTATTACACCAACTTCAAGTAACAACTGTCTACCCCTTTCAGGGGTCATGTTCTGCACTTTACTGTCTATATCATCTTTCAACCTTTTCATCAATTGCTGTTCATTTTCAGGGGTAATATTTGGGATGGATTCCCTCGAACTTTTGCCTTTCTAATTATATAAAAAAGATTTAAATTCTCTTGACTTGAAAAACTCATTATCAGAAATAAAGGATTTCTAGGTTGTAAGCCTATCATCTTCATCTACACGCAATTCCTTGGCTACTTGCAAGTCCCTGTCAAGGAGTCTTCATATTCATCATTCATCATCCGAGAGACTGTTCTCTACTATGATTGTGCTTCATTTTATCCTATAGATTCTTCTTCAGAAGAATCATCCATTTCTTGCAACCTTTTCTTTTTTCTCTAACTCCTTCTGTTGGGTCTCAAAAATGCAGGTTACAAGTCCTAAGAGGATGCCAGGCTCTATGATCAGACTTGCAACGTTCTTGAGCTAATTGACAGAGTTAACTAGTATTGTTAATGACTCTCTACACTTTAGGCTCTGCAAGACCTAGGTGGGTGGACCTTAATAGTTGAAGCAGATCGGTTTGATGTGTAGTTTTTATCTAAATGAACGAAACTACCCACAGTGGCAAATGGTGTGGAATAGATGAAAGCTTGCTGACTACTTCTATTTCTAATATGTAAATATGAAATGTGAATGTTCAAATGAGATTTTATGGAATTCTGAAATGAAATGATGGTAATTTGGTATAAATTATATATGCAATATCAAGGTAAAAACCCTAAGTTAGATTGATGGAATTTCTAAGTAAGATGGAATGGGTGAGACCAGTGCCTTGTTGGGTAAATAGAGTCAAGTGAGAACCTGGGATTAATGATGTTACCTAGCAATAATTCTAACTATTTGGCATAATGTTTCTGGTTTATGACTTGCATAAACATGCAGGGATGTGACTGGCGGACTCTTCTTATTGATCCAATCAAGATTTATTAAATTACTGTGATCTATCTAATAGGATTTTAATCCTTCCTTTAAGGAACCAGTTAAGAGGGATCACACAATGACAACAAAATGTGCACTGACAAAATGAAAATATACTTGATATATTCAATTTTGAACAACTTAATAGTATTGTCTGGAGACAGTATAACAGCCTTCAATTATAGATTCTCCTTATCTATCCAATTGATATTTCCAAATAGACTCTCCTACTTTTACTTCTAATGTCTAAACAGTGATTGAAAATGGTGTGATCCTAATTTGGTATAAATTTTATAAGCAATATCATGGCAAAACTAAGGAATATATTCAACTAATGAAATGAGTAAGACCAGTGCTTAAAACTATTAGGCTATATGAGTCGGTGAATGGAAATAGATGTGTGTAATTAGTGAGATTATCTCCTGGCATAACTCTAACAGCTGGGCACTTTGGATATTTACACCTTGTGTAAATGTGCAGGTTTCTATGTGACAGTGCTCTTCTTATATAATCCTAATGATATTCCCTTGAAATACTATGAAACCATGAGGGAGCTTTAATTCTTCAGTTGACAGAAACCAATCACAATAACTTCTTTAAGAGGATTTAATCTTTTCAGAAATAACCAATCAAAGTCAATTATCAGAAAGGAACTTTAATTCACATCAACCAGAAACCACTCAAGGAACTTCATACAGTGACAACAAATGTGTTCTGACAAATATAGATTTGAATAATTCAACAGAACCACTCTAGAGATAGCACAATAACATATAATCATAAAAACTAACACAATTGTTGAACACCAGAAATAAACCACCATATATAAATATTCTACTCTATAATGCTTTTAATAAATAATCGTGTGCAATATAGTTTTCTTCAGTTAAAACAGAACTGACAATATATATTTTCTTCTTATAATATATATGTAGTCTTTTATTAATCAGAAAAAGATCCTACTAACCATGCCCCCCTTGACCATCATAAGTTTAGATCTTTATATCAATATTAATGAAGAGACATGCCTCTTCATAGTGTCATTTGAGAATTAACAATATTATGAGACTAAACAAACACAATTAAGCCCTACTAAGCCACAAGTAAATCTGAGCAAGATGATCTAAGTATTTCTAGCTCAGGTGTGTTTTGGTATATTCAATGTCATCCCTAATATCCACCTCCATTAAGACCATCTTCTCCAAATGCGAGCAAGCCTCCTTCGATGTTGAATCTTCCTATTTCACAATTTTTAGGGCTTTTTTCAAGATTCCCTGACACTCCTTGATCCATTCATCTTTGCTTTTCAAATCTTTGTCATTTTTTAGTAGCATAGGTACACCTATCTGTGAAGTCTCCATGCATTCTTTTACTTCATCCTGGAGCCTATCATGATATTTCTTATGCTGCTTAATAAGATTGTCAGCATCGGATGTGCTTGCACTATCAGAGGCTTGTTTTCCCTGTATCTCTTATAACTTATCTCTTACCCTATTATTCAGTCTCTCATGTTCCTGAATGACCTTTTGATTCTTAGAACAAATGTCACAGAATTTATACATCCATTTTATCATATGATCATGCCTATTTTGTAGGATTGTAGTGAGTGTATCTATTTTGAGTTTTTGAAGGTGATTGGGCTTGTTGTGAGCTCTCTACCTGTGTAATCATTTTGAGAGGAATTGCATCCTTTAAAAAATCATTTTCCTTTTTCAATCTCTCCCAACTCATCTTGTAGGTATCCATCTCCTTTATCAACAGCTGAATCTAAGCTTTATTTAGCTTTGTTACATTTACTCCAAGCTCTGTTGTGACAACTGGATCAGTTTCTCCAGGTCTCAATGTCATAACATGATCGAAAGCTTTCTCAGTATCAATGATTGCAAGATTCTTATTTGGGGGATATAGAGCCCATATCATGAGAGAATTCTCATCTGGATTGTATTTTGTTCCTGTATACACTTCAGTAACCCCTTCAGAACTAAGCTTGTGTTTTGTGTCATCACTATAAAAAAATATCAAAAACAAGTGCTGATTTCAAATCAAGTCTTGGGAATATTATTACACCAGATTCTCTGAGTAGCTCTTTGCCTTTCTCAAGAGTCATATCTTCTATCTCCTTTTCAACCTCTATTTTTAAAGCATTCATCAATTGTGTCTAGTTATCTGGTGTAACATCTGGGACTGATTCTCTAATAGCCTTTCCCTTGTGTCTATACAAAAAAGATCTAAACTCAGGAGTATGATGAATTGGTCATCTGAAATAAAAGATCTTTATGGAACCTGTCTAACAATCCCCTATTTCTTCAATTTCTAATTCTCTTTCTGGGGGCTGATATGGTTCAATTCTGCATTTTGAAATTGTATCTGGTAGGTCATGGATTTCAGTGGTTATAGACCCTTCACTGTTGAAGGACAAAACTTTAATTTCTTGTATTTTTCTTCTCCTTTCCCTTACTTGTTAATTATACTTATCAATGGCTATTTTAGCCTCTACTTCTTCCAAATTTTTTATCACATTATCATGAGGGAATGGTACATGAGCATATCCTCCCAGTTTTTTCTTCTATTTAGCATAATTAATAAATCCCTCTGGGTCAAAATTCTTTCTTTGTATCCCTTTCCCAAGATAAAATGAGATAATTTATGAAGAATAAGATCATAACCTTCTTTAGCCAACACAGTGAAGTCACCCAAACATAAGGTCCTCAGCATAAAAAGGATTGTTTGTCATATGCACTAAGATGCATCACATTTAAGTAATCAAGTTATCTTTCCAAGTATGCCACCCTATCTGGTATAGTTTTTGGCAATAAAAAAGGGGTATCCTCAAACCCATACACTCTGATCATTATGGAATCATAGAAACTATACCAATCCCCCCAATTGTGGTTCATAGCAGGTGGCCCATCAAAATCTTTGGGTCTCAGAAACCTTTTAATTTTCTTAGACAAAGTATAACTACATGGGTAGCCATAACATCTGTACAGGGTTTTCAAAAATAATTCTTCAAAATAAACATAACTAGAATTTCTAAACCTACTATCCCAAACAGAGGTCCATAACTGTGGAGGCTGACCATTTTTATCAATTTGTGAAATTTTTAACTACTCTGGCTATAAATTTAATTCTTGTCCAAAATACAAAACCATATGCATAAGAATAGAATAGTGTCTGAAGCTGACTGTGGGGGAACTATTTTTTATGGCCTTCAGACCTGAGTCTATTTCCTTAAAAATAAAAGTAGCATAATCAAATGTCCTAGCTTGATGGCACTGGATATCCGTAGAGATAACCATGGGAACGATAGACATAAACTCTAGAACTTCAGTCCCCAACACCTATCCCACTGAGTAATATGTGTATCTCAAGTAAGGTTCAAACAAATCTACATGAAATGGTGGTTCGTCCCCTTCCTCAAATGACACCAGACTCCCTTCATTCCGTGGCCTATGTAATGGTAGTCTCCAGCCCTTATATGTTGTATCCAATTTGAAATATTCCTTTTCTAGGGCTTCATGCACAATTGGGGTGTTGTATGTGTCATTTAAGTCAAAAACTTCATAGATTGCATTTTTGGAAACATGAAATAGGGGCTTTCCTTGTAGATCACATATGGATTTTTGGTCAAGGTCATAATGGTATGCCAATAGTTTCAAAAGGTCGATATTGACAAAAACATCTGTAACTATCAATCTCCCCAAATTGAGTTGCCAGGGGTTGCAGATGGGTTCCATCCTATGTCTCCTGTGATAGTGGAACATAAATAACTCATATCCTCGAATAGAAGTCCATACATTTCCTACGTATTTGTATTTATCTTCAAGTTTTTCCACATTTTCTCTTAAATGTGTAGTTCTTCTAGCCTTGGGCCCTGAACCGGGCAACTGGTCTACAAGGTCTTGGTTCAATTTCCTCTCTGGTGTTTTCTCTCCCTTTTTTGTGTCAATTTTCTATTTTTTACCCTTGGTTTGGCTCTTCTCAATTGGTTGCCTCTTCTTTGTTTTAGAGGAACCTTCCATTTTTGGTGACTATCAGAACTTGACTATTCCAAAGAGAGTTTAAGGACTTACCCATATACACTCTGTGCAATCTCCTTGGCTCCTGGCAAACTCCTTCTTCTCCATCTGAAACCCTTGTATTGATCTCAATTGAGTTCAATCTGGTTTATACCTCTTATGTTCAATCAACCATTAATGGCTGCCACTTGAATTGAATGCAGGGAGTTCATGACTTTCAAAATGTTAGGGCGATGCTCTTTTATTCATATCGGTGAGACTATCTCATTCTTTTACCGACCTTCATATTGCCTTGGCACCATTTTCATTCATATGTATATAATTGGTCGTCATGGGTACATTGGTGCCTCCCTGAAGCAGTTTTTAACCTTTTATCGTTATTTTAGGAAGATATTTCAATTTTCATCCCGACAACATTTGGTCAAGTTGGATTAATATTCACCCTGGCATCGGTGAGTGTTTCTCCGATGGATAGAGATTAGCTTGTCGTTATCGGCATGATAATCTTCATCAGCAAGAAAATATGCGGGTCTCCTGATGGGTCATGTCTTCCCGATGGTCTTATTTCCTTCATTCAACTTTACTAGAACATATCAGAGAGAGTCTTGCCGAAAAGACTTTTGCTCCTTATGTTGAGGTGACTTTTATGATTAGAGAAGCTTAAGGATTTCATTCCGACTGTATGTGTCATGCCAATAGCCTTATTGTTATGCATTGGAGAGAGATTGCTTACCTTCATGCTGATAAGTCATTGATCGGTGTGACTTAAAGGCTCGGTGTGACTTCAGGACTTTGCTCTGATTGTTATACTCATGCCGATGAGAATGTATCGGTGATACATACCAAATGTCTCCCCAAAATTTTTAACATATGAAATCTTGGTCATTCAGACATTGCTCATCTCTCACTGATTATCATATTTTCTTCCAAAAATGTATTTTACCATTTGGTGTGAGTTACATGAGGTCTTGCCGATATGGATGAACTAGTATCAGAATTGAGCTATGGGCAGAGAGCTAGGTATGTTCATGGGATCTTTTATGTATGGACTTTGATATGGATCTTGTCACACAAATTTTAGTGGCTGGTCTTGGAAATGACGGACATTAGTGAATTCTTTAGCAGATGAAAAATGTGAATTTTTTAGTTCCAGTAGTGACTTTGCATTATATTTCACCGATGCCCACTTCTTCCATCGATGGATTTCCTTTTCTTGGTCTATCAGCGGGATTTTATATGTAGTTACTCCAATATACCCTAGCTTGGCTGATACTTATCATATTGGTAATGCTTTTCAGTTATCTCAGGCCATCGGTGAAACTTTATCCTTAGTTCCACCGATCCTTATATGTTTTAGTGATGCTTATTATCCTTGTGGGTTTTTATCAGCATATCAGGGGAAATTGTATATAAGATTCACCGAAGTCAACATGCTCTAGCTAACTTGAGTTCATCGGCTCATCGGTGAAGGTGTGACATCTATTCCACTGAAGTCTTTATGTTGTGGCGATACAATCTGCTTTTACCAATTTTGTCGGCCTATCGGCGGGACCATGATGCAGTTTCCACCGATATCTGCATGTTATTCTGTTAAGTTCACTGTGTTTAATTTCATCGATCTATTGGTGGGATGACTCAAAAGTTACTCTGATAGGTCATTGTCATACTGATATAATACTATCTTGTCTCTATTGGACCATCGGTGTAGCATAATGAAAGGTTCCAATGATGGGGCGGCTATTCTAGGCTGATATACCCTTAGCTCATAAGATTTCAAATCTTGTGTAAGTTGTTTGCTTCACAAGTCTAAATCCTTGCTGCTTTTTGGGTCAGTATGAAGGGTTCAAAGTCTTGCTGAAGTGGATGTAATGGTATTTTGGTCAGTTGTAACTAGGGCAATGGTACTAATGGTTATGGGTGGCTATGCTATGGATCTTGTCACACAAATTATGGCTCTCATAATACCAAATTTTGTAATTTAGGGTATAATACCTTCATGAAATTTTCTATAACCTCCTTTGCTTCTTTGTCTTCTTTGTTCTTAAACACATCTTCCCCCGGTATAGGAACATGGGTGTATCCACTAAGGTTTTGCTTTTTCTTACAAGAGTGTATGTACCCTTCAGGGTCATAATTCATTCTTTATGCATACTCCTTTAATTTGAATTCATCCAACAATGAAAGATAATAAGATCATTGGTAGTGGGATGTTAGGTTTTTAGGGACATCAATTATAAATTATGGTCGTATACCATGGTAATTAACTAATGATATGTCGTTTGTGAATTTTAATTTTTTTAATACAGTTGGTCGAGAGTGGGATGCACTACATTTGTACGTTGCAAAAAATCTTGATTGAATGATGGTATGGATTGAACGATGTCAACAATCCAGTCATGCATTAACATGGGAAGGTGTGGCTTCATTGGTTAAAGAAGCTCATCGTAATGGAGATTCCAATGTTACACCAAGGGAAATTGATTTAGCATATGGTTTAAGAGATAAATAGGTACATATAAATATATTAATCACCCATAATATTTAATTATTTTCAATTATATTGATGTATATATATGTTGATTTTTTTTTTGTTTGCATACATTCAGCCAAGAATAAATATGTTTATCAACTGACGATGCAATAATTTTTACATGTTTGACATATTCCAGGTGAAACACGACAAGGCTATGTGGTGCAATGGTTGTAAATTTTGAATCAAAAAGTTGGATGACATAAAGAAAACTTGTGATTCTAGGATAACTGCAGTCTTTTAGGTGACTAATGTTTCATCTAGAAGTGACATACATCTAGAAGTCTCAGAAAATTGATACTATGGGATTTTGGATGATATACTTGAGTGTGACTTTAAGTCCTTCAAATTAGTTTTGTTTGTCACCCAATGGTATAGGCTACGATTGAATGAAAATGATCCTGAGAGAACTGTTATTGAACATGATAATGGATTTACCATGGTTAATACAAGGTCGATCGAGCGAGCTGGAAATGAGCCCTATGTTCTTCCAAGCCAATGTGAGCAGGTATTTTACTCAGAGGTTCCAGGTAAACTAGGTTGGTCAAATGTTGTTGGACATGATCCAAGAGGAAGGTTGGGAAAGTATAATGTGTAGAAGAAGAAGATGCAGAAGAACTAGAAGATGATGTAGATGATGATCAGGATCAACAATTAGTTAATGATGTGCCTGACGAAGATGTCAAAGAAGAGGAACTAGATCATGATGATGTAGGAGTTAATGTTCATGAAGATGATATCCGTGTGGATGATGACATTATTGAAACTGATATCAATGACAATGATGATGATATGACCAATCCTTACAATGTCGAATCTGGATTGGATGATATAGACAAAGAGTTGGATGAAGAAGAAGATCAATGACATTGAAATGTATGATTTATGCAATTATATTATCTATTTGATATTGATTTCTTGATAGAATTATATTTGACTTATATGGTTACATAATCAATTCATGATGTTTTTAGTTTTTATGCCATTACATAATTAATTCATGATGTACCTTTTAATGTTGTTAATTCATGATGTTACAACTATTGTAGCTCTCCTAGAAATTTCCATATTATCAAATCCTAATTAATCTACAACTATTTATGATTAGATATTATTTGATCATATCTTTGGTTATTTCATTCCCAAAAAATTAGCATTTCCTCATGTTGACCCTGCATAGTGACATGTGAATGGGGCGGGGCCAACGTTGAAATTTTTTCAATTTGTGCTTGTATGGAGTGAAAATTGACATGGTTAGCCTAGACACATGTGTTGATGATATGGGAGGGTTTTAAGACTCAAACATGAGGTCATGCTATATAAATGCATCTCGTCCTTCCTAATAATATAAGCTACCTTATTCTTTGTCTCTTTCATATATTGTTCTTAGCATTTCTTTGGTTAATGGTTTCAAAAGATGAGGCTCTCTGAGCCTCACCTTGGATCTACTACACATCATTTTGTGCATTTTCATTAGCAATGAATATTTAGATGATCTTTAAAAAGCTCATTGAATATAAAGATGATAATAGGAAGCTAAAAAAATGAGTATATTTTGTTTATGGAACCTAAACCACAAGGTTTGTCACTCTAATGCTAAAATCAAGTCAAATTAAACCCTAACACCTATTGGAAAAGTCAAAACATTCCTTTCTTTCAAATTCACAAGAACGTATAAACCTTTTGAAACCACACATGCATGTTATGAAAGTGTATGGTAATCCTACTTATAGCAGAAGTTCACATGATAAGCTAACCAATGGCACTATATTGGAGGATAAACCCACCTATGGAATTAATTTAAGAGGTAAGGGATGCCTCTTAGTGGAATTTTGAGTCTTGGATTAATCCATAGTGCTAAAATTAGTTATAGTGTTCTTCCCTTCGTGTTATATTTATCTCTACAATTTCCCATACTTAACCATTTCATCATCCCTTTTCCCAAGCTATTTGTATCATAATATAAACTTGGTCCAATCTCACATTAGCCCCTTAGGTAATTATCCATTTCCTCCAAGTTGAATGGAACCTTTTGTACCAATGCATCTATGTTTTCCTACCCTAATGGATCAAGATTTGACATCACCTTAACAATCTTCTTTATGTCATAGCATATCTCTGAAGTGCCTTTGGCATGCTTTAGATGTGTAAATATTAACTAGATTGAATATAGATTAATTTTAAAGTCTCTTAACACATTGCATGACAACAAAACGACTCATTTGGATTAAGGAGTACTTTCCTAAACCATTCCTTCATATTCAACAATCCCTTCTCACACCCACATCATAATTCATATCCATGTTAGTTGTAATGAGTGTTTTAAACCAACAATCAATGAATCATAGGATAGAAGAAAACTCGTTATGCATAAGGATAATAATCAAAGAGACTAAAAGAATCGATTCACTAGATATGCTCCCCATGACTATAATAGACCAATGGAAAAAAATAAGTCATAACAAGAATAGGACCCAAAAAAACTAGGAAAAGAAACCTTGTAGGCTATATTAATAAGACATTGATTGCAAGCATTT
This sequence comes from Cunninghamia lanceolata, assembly GCA_027924645.1. Taxonomy (NCBI): domain Eukaryota; kingdom Viridiplantae; phylum Streptophyta; class Pinopsida; order Cupressales; family Cupressaceae; genus Cunninghamia; species Cunninghamia lanceolata. The sequence goes on along the minus strand of BSBN01000241.1, from coordinate 8,934,701 downwards.
CTTCCATGATGTTTAAATGACAAAATATCAGATAGCTCAATCTTTAGTCAAGTAGTATTTCAATCACTGATTCTTAGACATCCATCATGATTAAACATCACATATCATAAGCCTTTTTAACAATCACTAGAACTGTAGATAATATTCAATCGTCATAGGAAATAAATCATAAAAAATTATAAAGAAAGAGAAAACCAACTATATAAGCTCAGCAAGCCACCATACAAAAATTATATTTTGTAGAAAATAAAATAAACTATATGTTGACATAGCATATATATTTTGTATATAAACTATATGTTGACATAGCATATATATAAACTATATATTTTGAATTTTGGCCCTGTGCGCACAAGAGCACGACATAGCATACTGCACCGAGACCCTAACTGGAGAGTTGCACTGAGAACCACTGCATCTAGCCCCTGAGCGAAGAGTTGCAAGACTTCACTGGATGAGTACTGCAAGGCCATTGAGTCAAGGAGGAAAACTAGGAACGATTTGGCAGGGGGAAAGCTAGAGCGAGAGGTGAGGGCACTCAAAAAGGGAAAATTGACCAAGGGACAATGAATGTAAGTGATTTTTCCCCCACATTTAGAAATCTTGTTGCAAGTATAGTTATTTAGACTCTATTTGCTCCCATCGAGGTGTTGCATGCTATATTTTGGTCAATTCAAGCCAATGTCCCATTGACAAACCCAAGTACTACCTAGTACTTGTGTCTGGTTAGTTTGAACAGCCAATCTTTGAGATGTTCAATCAATTGGGTGGCCATTTTTGGCTTGTGAACTGTAGTTTTTGTATCTGTCTTAGCATTTTTTTCTACTATAAGATTGAAAGGAATTCTCGTCACATAATAGCACATGAAGTTCACTAGGGTTCAAATTTCTAAACTTCGATGAAATAAATTTACATATTGAGGTCCACAAATGATCAAAGGGAATGAAAACAATACATGATCCGTGAGTGCAATGAAAAATGCCTAGTGCCTGTCCATAAGAGAACGTATAGAAGTACATGATGTAGAGTTAGAGGAAGGAAACAAACTCACACAATCTCATTTGACAAGTCACAAACAATCTTGAACTTTCCTTCTTTTGACACACTTATTCAACTATATTTCCCTTCACAAAACTCAACAAAAACACTCAACTTTTACTTTAGAGTTTCAAACCATTACCAGACCTTCAAACACCTTAGTCAACTTCATCTTGATCAAAACAAATAGTTACCTAGTCTGCTCTTTCAATTTACCATTAACTCTCTTTATGACTGTCCTAAACTTCACAATTTCAACTCAACATAAAGTAATCTAACCCAAAACAGTATTTAGGCTAATATAGACCACACAATTTCCATTCCATTTCACTTCAAACAAATGTAAACCATCTCCCATCCTTTATTCTTGACAATTTAACAAAACCATATACTGTACTTTCATTTTAGTCTCCAAAACAGGGCTATTATTAGACATATCAGTCAAAGTAATGGAGTTTTTAACTTCATGCTTACACCAAACCTTATATCAAATAAGATCAAATTATACCTTGGTAATCTCTTAACCAAAACAACCAAGAACTCACACTTAATCATCAAAAGCCCTTAAAGTTCTTATTGTCAATGGTTTCTTCATACCCTATTTGCAACGCTTGTAGGTCTGCCAACCTATTTGTCAGGGCTTCATTCACAATTTAAGCACTATTACACAAGTCTATCCACACTTTTAAATGCCCTTCTTGTAGATCTAAAATATATTCAAAATAGGTATCAAAACTTTTACAACACAAGCTTCAAATATTGTTGTCTCAAACATATTTAGGCCTAATTAGGCCTAATTTGCATAAGGGTTTGTTGCTTTACTAACTCCTGACCAAAGTGCACTTGTCTAGTGCTTGGGACATGTTTAGTTTGACTGGTATATGCTCTTCAAAGTATCAAAGTCCATTTACAAAGTATTTTCACAAAACCTTAAGGGCTTAACCTTCATAATTACTCTGTTCACATACTGTAGACATAGTTTTTGTTGCAAGTATGAGGTGAGCCAGTGTTGTCATTGATGTCAACATACTCATATTGCATTGACAAGAAGGATTTGATGAGCTGTGTGCTGAGGATATTGAGAAAATTAGCCTCAGTCAGGAACAGTGAAGAACAGTGATGAGAAGAAGGCAAATGTACTATATAGGATGAGAACCGGAGGATGCGGATTAAAGGGTTAGTAGATATGAGTCTTGAGATGCTTCAGTTAAGATTTCAGAGGTCCGCATGAAGATCTGAAGGAGTTGTGGCTGTCGGTATAGAACCGGTTCCGGCAAGTATCCAGAGGTGACAGAGGATCACAAAAAGGTCTGGTGAGGTCCGGAATTGTATTATCCTAATCTGCGGATTGGACGGAGTGTTTGGGATGTCCTTGTGATGTGTCATCCTGATTTGTGTATGATTTGGAGGTCCGGAAGTACCTCTTGCATTATGACAGTGGCGACAGACTGTGTTCTTGAAGTTCCGGATGAGGAAGACAAGAGATTCCAGTAAGTAGAGGAAGTGCGGATGTATTCGGTCATTCAGACAGGCTTGTGAAGGTTCTTGGATCATGTTTAGGTTGTGTTGTTGGTCCGCATTGATGATAGAGCCAGGAATTGAAGTTATTCTTCCGGATGAAGGTCTTGTTCTGTTTAGCCGACCGGATGAGTTGTTCATCCTGTGAATGTTCTTGTGGTGGCTGACCGGATGTGTTATTCATCTTGCGGATACTCTTATGGTTGTTTGCCGACTTAGATGTTTGTTCCTAAGTCGATGTCTTGTATAAATAACGGTTTGTGAGTTCATTTCAAAGTGAGGTGTGTGGATGAGTGTGGCATAGCGAAGAAACGTGCGAAAGGCAGAGCAGAGATTTTTGGGCTTAATTAGAACTGATCCGGACATGGTAGAGATGTCATTCTCCAGTTCAAGACTGTGATTTTTATCACTTTGTAGACAATGTGTCTCCTTGTAGGCAGTGGGCCTCTTTGTGAGCAGTGTGCTCGGGCAGTGAGCCCTTATTGGCATGTGCCATTCATTTTTCTTTATTCTTCTAACAGAGAATAATTCTTGGGTTAATCACCCCGTGGTTTTTCCCTTAACCGGGTTTTCCACGTCAAAATCTTGGTGTTCAATGTGTTGATGCTTATCTGCTCTTGTGTTTATGTATTATGCTTTCATGGATGATTATTTGATATGCTGCTAACTAACAACAAAGAATCAAGTGTTTGAAAGAAGAAGAAGTTTTATACAACTGATTCACCCCCCCCCTCTCAGTTGTATGCCCTAGATCCAACAATTGGTATCAGAGCCAAGTTCCTCTGATAGGAGCTTAACAGCTTGAGGAGATCCAGGATGTCATCATACAAGAAGGATAGTCCGAAGTTCGATGGAACCAACTTCACTCTCTAGAAAGGTCGCATGAAGTGTCACTTGGAATGTATGGGAAAAGCATACTTGGCTATGGTTTCAAAACCATATGTACCTCCACAAGGTGGTCCGACAACTCTGAATGAAATCACAGAAGCTGAAAACAATCTGCGGACCAAGGAAGCTCTTCTAAGCGCATTGAATGACTCAGATCTCTCGAATGTTATTGACCTACCAACTGCATATGAGATCCTGACTAAACTGGAACTTCTGTATGAAGGAGATGAGTTTGTCAAAAGTGCAAGGTTGCAAAGCCTGAAAGGGAAATTTGAAAGATTGAAAATGAGAGATGATGAAAACATCACTACCTTTATGCCAAGAGTAAATGAGCTGGTATGTGGAATCAGAAATGCTGGTGGAACTTTAGATGAAAATGAGATTGTCTGCAAAATCCTAAGATCCCTTCCTGCTGCCTACAAAATCAAAGTTGCTGCCATTGATGAATTCAGAGCCCACACAATTGTCACAAGAGAACAACTGGCTGGCAAACTAGCTGCATTTGAAATGACCGAGTTTGGAGATGATCCTCCCAAGACTGAATCTGCTTTCAAAGCCAGTGCCTATGTGAAAGGCAAACAGAGATTTGATCCGGGTGAAAACTCATCAAGGAAAATGTCATGGTATGATCAAGCAAGAAGAGACATGGAAGAAGAAGAAGCAGAAACAGCTCAACTTGAAGCCCTCATTGCAAAGAGACTGCCAAGAGGATCCGGTAAGTATGAAGGAAAACTACCCTTTAAGTGTTTCAACTGCAATAAGATTGGTCATTTTGCCTCAAGATGTCCGAAGAGATCTGCAAGATCTAATACTCACAGACAAAGGTTTCAAAAGAATTGCTATTATGTTCATGAAGAAGATGACAATGAAGGAGTAACAGATGATGAATCAGAACTAGGAAGCAAATCCGGAAATGAGTGGGTGTTTATAGCCATCAAGGAAGAAGATTCAATACTCTCTGAATCTGTCAATCACAAAATTGTTGAAAAAGCCTTGGCTGCTCAAGTGGAAGAAAAGGATGATTGGGTTATTGACAGTGGATGTTCTCACCATATGACTGGTGACAAGAATAAGTTCTTAGATTTGGAAAGATATGAAGGAGGAATGGTAAAGTTTGGTGACAATTCTGCTGGCAGAATCAGAGGTAGGGGAACTATTTCCTTTGATGGTAAGAGCAAAACAGGTAATGTACTGTATGTTGAAGGATTGAAGCACAATCTTCTCAGTGTTGGTCAGTTAGTGGACAAAGGCTATGATCTCCGGTTCAAGAATGGAAAATGCAGAATCTTTACAAGCTCCGGAACTGAAATTGCATCCGGTACTCAGACAAAAGGTAATATCTTTCATCTGGTTGGTTCAAATAAAAGTTGTTTGTTTGTTCAAATTGATCAGAGTTGGTTATGGCATAGAAGAATGTGTCATGTAAATTTTGATAACATCATCAAGATAAGCAATACTCAGGCTGTGAGAGATCTTCCAAAATTGATGAAACCTACAAATAGTGTGTGTAAAGAATGTCAGTTAGGTAAACAAAGCAGAGTCTCTTTCAAAAGCAAAGATCAGACTTCTACCGGATTGTTGGAATTAGTACATACTGATCTATGTGGTCCGACAAGAATCAAGAGTCTGCAGGGTGATAGATATTTCATGTTGTTAATTGATGATCATTCCCGGATGATGTGGGTTACCTTTCTAAAAGAAAAATCAGAAGCTTTTGAGAAGTTCAAAATCTTCAAAGCTATGGTGGAGAATCAAACCGGATTGAAACTAAAGTGTCTAAGGTCTGATAGAGGTGGTGAATTTACATCTGGTGAATTCATTGACTTTTGTGAGAAACAGGGTATAAGGAAACAGTTGTCTGCTCCTAAGACTCCACAGCAGAATGGAGTAGTTGAGAGAAAGAACCGGACCATCCAGGAAGCTGCTAGGACAATGATGTTGGAAGCAAATGTTCCTCAAATGTTTTGGAAAGAAGCTATCAGCACCGCAGTTTACACTCTCAATCGAGTTCAAATCAGAAACAACACCGGTAAGACCCCCTATCAACTCTGGTTTGGCATCACTCCTACTGTGAAATATTTCAGAGTATTTGGTAGCAAGTGTTATATTAAAAGAGATGAAGATCTAGGAAAGTTTGATGCTAGAAGTGATGAAGGAATTTTCTTGGGTTACTCCACTCAAAGCAAAGCATACCGGTGTTACAATAAGAGATTGAGGAAGATGATAGAAAGCACCAATGTAAAGGTTGATGAAGGAATTGAGAAGCCTTCAAGATTTTATGAGTTTGATGAAGATGACCAAGACAGTGTTCAAGGACCTCAATCCTCTCCGGTGAGACAGAGTCAGCCTGATCTGGTAAATCAGGAAGAAGAGATAGGTCTGAATGAGCCTGATCAAGAAGCAGCAGTGCAGGATACTCCCAAAATTCCAAGGTATGTAAAACTGAACCACTCTGAAGATCAAATCATAGGTGACAGAAGCAAAGGTGTACAAACTAGAAGGAATGTTGCTCAAAATCAGAATGAATGTTGTCTGATTTCAAAGATTGAACCTAAAACAATAAATGAAGCCTGCAATGATGAAAACTGGACCAAAGCAATGGAAGATGAATTGATGCAAATTGAGAAAAATCATACTTGGGATCTTGTTCCCAGACCTAGAGATAGGAATGTAATTGGAACCAAGTGGGTCTTCTGGAACAAACTAAATGAAGTTGGTGAAGTAATCAGAAACAAAGCTAGATTGGTCTGCAAAGGCTACTCTCAAATAGAAGGAATTGACTTTGAAGAGACTTTTGCTCCGGTGGCAAGAATTGAAGCAGTCAGATTACTTCTTGCATTTGCCGCCTTCAAAGACTTCAAGGTATATCAGATGGATGTCAAGTCTGCCTTCCTAAATGGTGATCTGGAAGAAGAAGTCTACATTGAACAACCGGATGGTTTTCAATTGTCTGATAATGATGATATGGTCTACAAGTTGAAGAAAGCTTTGTATGGATTGAAGCAAGCCCCAAGAGCATGGTATGAAAGGTTGGATAAGCATCTTGTGCAGATTGGATTCAACAAAGGTACTGCTGACAGTAACTTATATTTCAAAATTGATCATGAAAATATTTTAATTGTTGAAGTGTTTGTGGATGATATCATTTTTGGAGGAAGAGATAGTATGTGCAAAACTTTTGCAAATCAGATGAAAAGTGAGTTTGAAATGTCTATGCTTGGTGAAATGAATTTCTTCTTGGGTCTGCAAATTACTCAAACAAAAAAAGGGATCTTCATTTCTCAGGCCAAATATGTGAAAGAATTGTTAAAGAAATTTGGTATGGAAGACTCAAAACCTATGAACACTCCTATGGCAACCGGATGTAAGTTAAGCAAAGATGATGATTCTCCAAAGGCAGATCAGACAAAGTATAGATCAATGATTGGTGGATTGTTGTATCTCACTCAAACTAGACCAGATATAATGCAGGCTGTTGGTCTTGTGGCAAGATTCCAGGCTGATCCTAGAGAATCTCATGTTATGGCAATCAAAAGAATTTTTAGGTACTTGAAAGGAACAGTTGAGTATGGTCTATGGTACCCTAGAGATCCGGACTTCTCTCTTCATGCTTACACAGATGCAGATTGGGCAGGAGATGTGGATGACCGGAAGAGCACTAGTGGTGGAGCATTCTTTTTGGGGAAGAGATTGGTTTCTTGGCTAAGCAAGAAACAAGATGCAATATCTCTGTCTACAACTGAAGCAGAATACATTGCAGCAGCAGGTAGTTGCACTCAAATCTTATGGATGAAGCAGATGCTAAGAGACATCAAAGTTGAATATGAGGAGCCTATCACAATTTTCTGTGATAATTCAAGTGCAATTAATATCTCCAAGAATCCGGTATTGCATTCTAAGACTAAGCACATATCTATTAAATTTCACTTTTTGAGAGAACAAGTAAACAAGGAAGAAGTCAGATTGGAGTATGTTCCCTCCAAGGATCAGATTGCAGATATCTTTACAAAACCTCTTCCCAAAGACTCTTTTGAATATCTCCGGGAGAAGTTAGGGGTCATAGCCCCTCCGGTGATGAACTAAGATGCACTGATGTGCATCAGTCCGGTGGCTATCACAGTCATATCTTGTGATCCGGACTGATGGGGAGCTACAACTAAGGGGGAGCAGCTGGTATGATTCTGATGTATGAGAATTGCAAGTATGAGCCCTTTGCCATTGATGTCAAAGGGGGAGAGAAGACATGTGAAAAACAAGTGGTTGATGATCAAAGGGGGAGCAGTAAAGGAAGAGAAGACATATGAAAAGTTGAAGTTCTTGTCTTAATAGTTTTTCACATCATATGTTGCCATCAATGACAAAGGGGGAGATTGTTGCAAGTATGAGGTGAGCCAGTGTTGTCATTGATGTCAACATACTCATATTGCATTGACAAGAAGGATTTGATGAGCTGTGTGCTGAGGATATTGAGAAAATTAGCCTCAGTCAGGAACAGTGAAGAACAGTGATGAGAAGAAGGTAAATGTACTGTATAGGATGAGAACCGGAGGATGCGGATTAAAGGGTTAGTAGATATGAGTCTTGAGATGCTTCAGTTAAGATTTCAGAGGTCTGCATGAAGATCTGAAGGAGTTGTGGCTGTCGGTATAGAACCGGTTCCGGCAAGTATCCAGAGGTGACAGAGGATCACAAAAAGGTCCGGTGAGGTCCGGAATTGTATTATCCTAATCTGCGGATTGGATGGAGTGTTTGGGATGTCCTTGTGATGTGTCATCCTGATTTGTGTATGATTTGGAGGTCCGGAAGTACCTCTTGCATTATGACAGTGGCGACAGACTGTGTTCTTGAAGTTCCGGATGAGGAAGACAAGAGATTCCAGTAAGTAGAGGAAGTGCGGATGTATCCGGTCATTCAGACAGGCTTGTGAAGGTTCTTGGATCATGTTTAGGTTGTGTTGTTGGTCCACATTGATGATAGAGCCAGGAATTGAAGTTATTCTTCCAGATGAAGTTCTTGTTCTGTTTAGCCGACCAGATGAGTTGTTCATCCTGCGAATGTTCTTGTGGTGGCCGACCGGATGTGTTATTCATCTTGCGGATACTCTTATGGTTGTTTGCCGACTTAGATGTTTGTTCCTAAGTCGATGTCTTGTATAAATAACGGTTTGTGAGTTCATTTCAAAGTGAGGTGTGTGGATGAGTGTGGCATAGCGAAGAAACGTGCAAAAGGCAGAGCAGAGATTTTTGGGCTTAATTGGAACTGATCCGGACATGGTAGAGATGTCATTCTCCAGTTCAAGACTGTGATTTTTATCACTTTGTAGACAGTGTGTCTCCTTGTAGGCAGTGGGCCTCTTTGTGAGCAGTGTGCTCGGGCAGTGAGCCCTTATTGGCATGTGCCATTCATTTTTCTTTATTCTTCTAACAGAGAATAATTATTGGGTTAATCACCCCGTGGTTTTTCCCTTAACCGGGTTTTCCACGTCAAAATCTTGGTGTTCAATGTGTTGATGCTTATCTGCTCTTGTGTTTATGTATTATGCTTTCATGGATGATTATTTGATATGCTGCTAACTAACAACAAAGAATCAAGTGTTTGAAAGAAGAAGAAGTTTTATACAACTGATTCACCCCCCCCTCTCAGTTGTATGCCCTAGATCCAATAGTTTTTCAGTCAAGAAACTTCATTCCCTCACATCTTATCTTTATGATTTTGCCCTAAATCCACTGAAACATGAAAGAACATTGATAGTAGGATAATCTCACAAGAAATTAGAAGATTCAACCAATTAATAAAGGAGAAAGATAATTATTTCTGTCTCTGCTTACCCTAACTGAGGGTTTTAGTAGTCTAAAGTAAATCCACAATAACTCACACAAATCTTAACTAAAATGCATGAACTTTGATGTAACAGGAAGGTGATTGAGATTATTACCATATCCAATCATTCTACTATGCGTTGAAGGCCATACAATTCTATACAATACCTAGAAATGGCTTCAAAACACAAGGTTGGTGACCCTACAAACCATTCCCATGCCTATAAACTATTGTTACCTCCACATGCATTTGACTAGTAGTGACAACCTTGGTTTTTAATCCTCCAACCTTATACCTTGGCATCATATCACCATGAAAGAACTTCATCCAACATCCTTATGAGTGCAGGTACCACCAAATAGGTATTTGTTAGATCTGTCTTCCTTGAGCGAGGGAAATTCACGAAGAGAAGAGGAAAGGGAGACATGTAGTAGGTCTAAAAGAGGGAGATCAACTAGAGGTCAAAAGATTAGAAGAAAATTCCATAAACGCATGGAATTTTTTCTTGCTGAAGGGGGGTCATGTTCTTATAATGATGAGACCATAGGAGACATGAAGGTGCCCTTGAGGTACAAACATCTACGGAAACAATGGGTACCCAAGGAACTTCCTCTAATAAACACTAATTTTTGTGTCAACGAGAGGATATATCACATAGTACCATCGTCATTACATGGTTTGGACCTATTTTGCATGGATAACATAAAGGTCTATTACAACAAAGTTACTAAATTGATGGAGTATGTCGGACCCTTTTACAGTTACAAAGATTGGATGTAGCTGGTCCGATATACACGAAGTATGTGTAGGTATGCACTATCAGCAAATTATATACAACTAAAAGATAAGGATCAAAATAAAGGAGTGGCTATGTACATTGATGGAAGGCCAAAAGTATCAAGGAATATTGCAGGGTTTATAAATAGTACATGACCTGGGTCAACAAATAAGCAACCCAATTGCATATTCGAGGTGCGCGCGGGAAACCGTGTATTCATATGTACGATAAAATTAATAACTGCAGGGAAAGAGTTGCTAATCGATTACAATTTGAATTACATAGATACAAACACAGTTACTATGGGGGTGGTATGTACTATATACCATTTTACCCAACCTCCAATTAATGACTCCAATATACCATTTTATTATTATGTTTTTTTTCGTAAGTCTATTGGTTTCATTTCGGTAATTATTTTTTATATTTAATTTTTGTCACAGCAGGACATTGATCATAGGGGGAAGACTCTGGCCTAGAGCACAGATTGTGATGCATCTTCAGGTGCTTCTACCCAACAGGTTTACCTCATTGTAATTGTACAAATTAGATACGAGAAAAATATTTTATTATTACGTTTTTTTCATAAGTTTATTAGGTTAATTTTGATAATGTTTTTAATATTCTTGTTGTAGTCGGATGATTGGGGAAAGGCACCAACAGTAGAGGAGAGCATCCATAGGGAGGTGTAGTCACTATTATGCAATGATGACATCGCATATTCTACAAACCCTCTGGATATGATAAGGAAGACCCAAAAAAATGAAATGAAGAAATCCTTCAGTTGTTATTCATAGTGCCTCAAACAGATGAGATAAGAGAAAGGATTAAAATATTGACTGAGAGAGCACGGAACTTGCAAGTAAGATGTCATGAGATCTTTAATTATAACATAAGTTCATTCATGCTTTTATATTTTGTACTCTTTTATGTCATGAACTAAAATATGTGTTGTTTTTACAAGATTTTTTGTGTCCTCATGATGCTGTTGGCCATGATCAGGGTACTGCAGGTGTTGCGCAGGGAGTAGGGGTTGGTACAAGTGTCAATCTTGATTTTCTTATGCATACATCACATCATCTGACCCCATCAATTGTGCCTATATTATCGACTGAAATGTCGGCAACACATAGCATGTGGGCATCAGGTAGTGCACCCTCTGGCAGCAAACACATGCCAGAACATGCGTTAGGACATGTACCTAGGGATGCAAAGGCTACTAGTACTGGTGATGTTTTAGCAACATTTCCTAGATCTTCCCGTATTACTAGTATGAGAACATTGCCAGTCACATTTGTGGTGACTGAGGATTTCATTCCCATAAAGATAGAGAAGGTCTCAGGTACTTTCAAATGTTTTAATTATTATTATATATAATCCAATTGAAATTTACTTATTGATCACTCTTTTTAGACTAATGATCGCATGATGATTTTGTAGGAAATGATGTTTTTTATAAACATTTAAATGATATTACATTGGAGATCTTCGGGCCCACCATACATACACAGTGGAATGCCCAAAATCAAGATTTAAAAGATGAGCTCATTAACCATTTAGTTGTGATGTTCGGTAATAACACATTCAATTGAACCAAGGTCCTTAAGAAAGATGGTACCTATCTAAAGTATGTGAGGGACCAATATAGGTCACATTTAGAGAAGAACAAAAAGTACGAGCATCCCCCCATGATTCTAGAGAGGGAGTGGAAGGACCTAGTGTCAGATGGAAAGGAGAACGCTGAAAAGAATAAAGGAGAGACACCACTAGGCCAAGAAAGGTATGTGATACTATCAACAATGTAATTATATATTGATTACTCTTTCTTTTTACATAATCTAACGTATTTCAAACTTTTCATAGGCTTCTTGACACATCGAAGGCAACAAAGGCAAGACTAGAAAAACATGGGAAGCACAAACTTGGCTCTAGTGGTTATATGAACTTAGGCACACAAATTGTAAGTATTAATAAATGAAATATTGCATCCAAATAATAAATTGCAAATAATTTTGGTTTTGTCACACCATAGAAGCAAAATTCATGATCTTATGCAAAAATGCAGGGCTCTGAATTCAATAGAGTGCCCACAGAAGAGGACCTAAAGATTGCCTTCCAATAAGGCTATGGAGCCATGACTGAATGCCTAAGACTCTTGACTGGGCAAACACAAGCTTTCACTGCATCTGACATGTAGGTAAATAAATTCAATGTAGTTTATTTATAATTGAATACTTTTGCAATCTATTCAATATTAATTTCCACCATAAAGTAATTATGTGCCTATTTGTTTTAAATAGGCAAGCAATGATAATACTGAACATGACATTGGAATGCAGCCTGGTGAGGGTGGAGCACAACCTGCAGATGAAGGTTATGGTGTGCATCCTGGTACTAGATGTATTCATGTGTTATACAAAACGCAGTATGAATTAATACAATTAAACATCTTTAATTGCAATTGGTGTATTAATTAATGTAACCTTTCATGTTTCAACTTTAGAGCATGTAGAGCATGATCAGGATAGACAAGATCAGGAACATGATGTGGCCCCATCAGGTAAAGAGGACCACTGTAATGTTCTTTTAAACATATTTAATTGCAATTGGTGTATTAATTAATGTAACCTTTCATTTTTCAAATCCAGAGGATTTAGAGGATGTTTAGCATGTTGAGCATGAGGCTATAAGACAAGATCAGGAACATGATGTGGCCCCATCAGGTAAAGAGCACCACTCTAATATTCTTTTAATTAATGAAATACTTGTAACAATAATAATAAAACATATCAATTTAACATTTCCTTGTTATTACAGTAGACCCCCCCTTGCAATGGCCTCCACGTCGTGAGTACATGACTAGGCATACATTAAGATTACGAGCAGAGGGTAGAACAACTGAAGGGGGGATAGATGATTTAGAAAATGATACTCCACTTCTTTTTTTAGATGTAAAAAAGAAACAAAAAAAGTGATTTTAATCATATTATGACAACCATATTTTTGATAATATGTTAATGAATGTTAAAAACTGATATTTTTGATAACCATATTTTTGAAAATATGTAAAAACTAAAAGAATGAATGTTATATGTTAATGAATGAATGTGAATATGTTAATGAATGAATGTTATCTATTAATGAATGAATGTTATATGTTATTAATGGATGAATGAATTAATGTTATATGTTATTAATGGATGAATGAATGATTAATGTTATATGATCGGGTATGGGGAATTGAGAGTGATGTGAGGGGGGAGGGGGAGGGGCCAAATGAGCTTCCACCATCACGTGGTTGGCCCTGTTAAGTAGAGAATATTAAACTATTCTCAAAACAAAGAGAAGCTCAATAAGATAATGCACTTTTCAATATTTCATTATCCTGCACTTTTAAGATTATGCAATTTTCATTAGTTCTCTTTGCTTCAATATGTTACCCTTTGTAGTTATTTTACTTTTTAACACATCTCATATGTTACCCTAGATGACAACTTTTGCAGGGGAAGCTATCCACGGATGGATCCCGTGTCTAGGGATATATGAGTTTGGATTAGACAAACTTGGGATGTACTCATGTAGTGCAGAAACAAAAGAGAAGAGCCCAGCCATTTCAGTACAAGAATTGGCTTAAGACTGGTATGTGGTTCAAACTAGGTCTAGGTATGAGGGGTCTAGGAGAGAGCCCTGTAACATAACTGGTATTAAATCATTAAACATATAGATATTGTAATTATGTGGTTAATGCTAAAATCATCCATAATTCACTATGTGATGAGTAGTTAGTGATGATGTCGTGCCATTGTTTGGTAGGTTATTGATTTTGCAGTTGCTCCTAATAATCTCTAGTTGCTTACATGCCATTTGATCCATATGAGGGGCACCTTTCAATCTGGGTAGCAACTTTATAGATGATTCTCTTATTTAGTGACCAATGGAATAAGTGAGTTGATGGATTGCTCCTAGTAATCACCTGTCATGTGCTTTATGCACTGATGATAAAATAATTTCATTGGATAGAATTAATATAGTTATGTATTATATGTTGTTAGTTTGGTTTTTGGTTTGGGTTTAACTGTTATTTTTATTCGCCCGGGTATCATATGAGAAAGCGCACACACATATTTTGCTAGAGATCCATCACAAAAGTGACCTCTCTCTCTCTCTCTCACACACACACACACACTCACTTTCTCACTCTCTCACACACACAACTGACTAAAAATAGAATGTATTGTTTGGAAATCATTAGTTGTGGATTTAATTTCTATTTGAACTCAATTGTAATCAGGTGGGCTTCAGACATTGTGGGAACAATACTTGTTTTGATTCATGAGCTTGGTGTGCAGTTCAATGATGGCATTAGCATACTTGTATGCTGTCTTTACACTAACTTTTTCCTGTAAAATGTTAATAACATATTTTACTTTATTCCACTATGAGAGAAGAAGGTGATTATTAAATTTTTTTCCCAAGGAGATCACATATTTGAAATTTTACCATAAGTCTTCCATTTTTTCATTCACACCTATCTCAACTATTAAAACTGATTTTGTGGTTAATCCTTTCAAATTAGTAGACAATTATTTACTTTTTGATTTGTTAATGAGGGTTTTTGTAGGGATTCCACAACCTTAAGACACAAATTTGGGTCCCTAGTTTCCATGTGTGGGTTTTCAACACTATGCCCATATGCTTTGGGACTTGCATTATTGCAGGTCATGTGAGACGTATCTAGCAATTTCTATAGTAGTTTTTGCCCAAGTCCTCATTGTTGGGTCTTTTACCATTGTTCTTATAAGCTATGTACTCACTATATGTATCCAAGACCCATTGTTCACACATTTCAAATTGAAGACATATAACATATCGGCCAAGCAGTATCTATGTCACCCCAATCATGTTTTATGCTTATATTGGCACGATACAATATATCGGCACAACAACTAGCAAGCTTCACCAATAAAAACATTGCAGGAATGGCCTACATGAACGAGCAAGCACATTGTACAATATCGGCATACGCACATTGCATTCATACCGATTGGTAGAAGAAATTGGGCTGTATATTTTGATTAAAAAGGAACAAATAGAGAATGTAGCACCACAGGAAATGCATATCGGCATAACTCATGAAAGTTTCCCCAACAAAATACTCATCGGCCATCGGAAGCCTAACAAGTGACAATTCCAATCTCATATACTACTCTAATGAAGATAAAAGGCTCATATACACATTCTTTTTGTTCTACCAATGGGTTATTCAAGAAAGTAAAAGATAGACTCTCTTGGGATTTCTGCATGAGGTACACTGATATATTTCATCGGAGGAACACATTGATATCGGAACAACAGAAAATGGACCGCCCGACGACACATCTTACAGCAATAACATTTAGTCGAGAGAACATATCTCAAGTTATACCGACATAGTGGATAAAATAAGGCACCATCAGTGAAAGTAAAAGATGTTTGATCGAATAATTTAAAAAAAAAACTATAGGGTTTCATCGCATTTTCGACGAACATAGCCCGACGAACCAAAAAAAATTGTGACAAGGTTGCTATACACGCGACGTAGTTTTCATCATAATGGCAACAACAGTTTGCTCCACCTCATCAGAAAATGGATGAATGTTTGGTGGTTTTTTGACGATTTCAAATGGGCGTTCTGCAACGTTTTGTGATTTTTTGTGTTGATAGTTGGACGAAGTTACGTCAATTTTGCGACGGACACTGCCAACATTTTCTATGGCACTGACCGACGATGCTGGTTCATGGTTTGCTCCACCTCATCAGAAAATGGATGAACGTTTGGTATTTTTTTGACGATTTCAAATGTGCATTTTGCAACATTTTGTGATTTTTTGCATCGATAGATGGACAAAGTTACGTCGATTTTGCAATGGTCACCACCAACATTTTTCGTGGTGCTGACCAACGATGTTGGGTCATGGTTTCGACGTAAAAAAATTGGTCATTAAAGTGACAAAAATTCAACGACGAAATTTAAATAAGTGTTGCGTCGATAAGTCAACAATATTTTGTCGATATGTCACCAAACATTCGTCAAAATTTGTAGTCAAATATAGTAGTGGCATTCTTTGACCAAAATTGCATTTACCAATATGCCCAAGGAAAATTATATTTGTTGCAAATTAAAATATTATTTCCCAAGCCCATAAACCTTACTGAAAACAAACAAACAGAAATTAAAATATTTTTGGTGATGTAAGGTTGACATTGACCATGGATGCTCCTGCATCACTCTTGCTAAACCAGACAAGGCCAAGTATTTTAGTCCTCATAAATAGTGATATTCTAAGGATAGATGCATTACATTCCAACATAAAGATAAAGAAATTATAAATAAAGAGAAGATAAATATTGAGCATACTCATAAGATGAATCATGGGAAAAGAAGCCATGTATGTCAAGAAGTTAGTCTTGTTCACCATAACATACCCTATATTGAGTTTACACATGACATAAAAGAGAAACTACTTGATAGATGAACTCATTTCTTAGATATCCTTATTTACCCCTCTTATTATTTAGAAGGAATTAGTTACAAAGGGGTGTACTATGTGAAACCCTAGATAAAAGGTAATTAGTAGGCATCCACCTATTCATTTATCATAGCTATGCTAGACTATGGATTATAGCTGAGATGAACTTACCCCTACTTATTTCTAGATTGGTCCTTCCTTTATATATATATATATATATATATATATATATATATATATATATATATATATATATATATATAGTTTTCTAAGGGTGAAAATTATATATTCATGTCCTTTTCAATGTTGTTACATCCCAAATTTTAGCTTTGATTTTACTATTTACTTTTACATGATTAGAAGTAAATTTTATGGATAAATGTTTAGACATTATGATATAATGTTAGAGTAAATCATTGATTTCTTAAATATCAGTTCATGTGATTAGGTATAATACATGTGATTGAATAATTTAGAAATTTACATTATGAAATTTTGATTTGATATTCATAAGATTTGTGAATGGACCAACAATGCACTAATCACAATTTGGTGATTGCAAGCTATAGTCATGAAAATAGGTTTGACAACTCTCTGAGAAAGAGAGAGAGTATCTTCTGAGGAGAGGAGAATAGAGATTTGGTTTTGAACATTTCATTTGTCATTTGAGTATAGTGTACCTTCAGTTAAGTGAACCCTTGTCTAATTAAGGTAAGTCATTTTTAATCAAGTTGGTTTAATTTCATTTCTTGACTCAACAAGTTGTTGATGCTGCTGAGAGTCTTTTAAACATCATTTTAGTTGTTGTTATGTCATAAAATGTTCCCCTAGGACTTTTACCTCCTAAGTTTAGCTCTCAGGTCCCTTGTTTTTGATCTTGCATGTTAAATCTAACTCCCAGAATAAAATGACCTAAAACCCATGTCAAATGGGGCTTGAGGGAAATTGTTTAGTTTAACATTTCTTTAAAATAGGTCCTAGGGGCTTGGACACTCACACCCTAGTCCTGCCCTATTTTAGGAGGGTCCCAAATTTGAATGTCGATATTGTGACCGTTAAAGGCCTTACTTGTTGAATCTTAAGTTTAAATTATGAAATTAAAGTGATAATGCATATATAAGAATGTTTAGGACTTCATTTGTAAACTAGATGGATATTGCAAACTTGTGATCTTATGCTAAGGATATTCGAGCTGGTCATTGTGCTATAGAGTAGTCTTGTGTTTGTTTGTTGCAGATTTGGCTTCATCAATCCATCTCCTCATGGCATGAAAGAACTTCTTCCTTCCATGAGAGCTACACCTTCGAAGTGATATCTATTTGTGTTGAATCAATCATTTATCATTTGATTTGTCGCTCTATCCTATAAGGATATGCACTCTTTACCAAACAACGGTGTTGGAAGGCTTGAATGCCAGTTCGAGGCTTGACTAAGGCAAGCTCCTACACATCACAATCCCAACACCTTTCCTTGTGATTGTAGGTGACAGGTATCAAGTTTTGTGAAGTGAAGTTGCAGAGGAGTGTGGCAGAGGATAAAGATTGTAGATCTAATGAAAAGAAGTAGAGAAGTGCACTATTAGGGATTGGGTGCTAGTCCCTTTGCCCTCTAGGTTTACAGAGCTAAAATTCTCTAGAACAGGGATAATCAGTGTTAGAAGGAGTCTAGAAACCCCCAAAGAAAATCCTACCTTGGGCTTGGGTGTGAGTCCTCTTACCCTCGACATTTCAGGATCCTAAACTTCAAAAACTAATATGTTTCTGATCTTCATTTAGCATCTCTATGTGTGAGCATTTGTCAAAATTCTTTTGTTTGTTTACAATTTAGGATAATTAGGGTTTTGAGCATAATTGGGCATTAAATTAATACATTAATCAGTAAATTCCAAATTTCCCTATCATTACAAGTGACAACCAACTTGTAGCTGAATCCTCTTGCAAAATTTGTGATTCAACTTGGTTAAATGTCCTTGAATGTGTGTAGTGAAAGGAGGATCTAGGCATATCATTCAATCAAACCCTTTTCCCCCTTTGTCATACATAACATTTTGGTGAACCCATGTTTTAATTGAAATTTTCACCTTGTTGAGACTTGTACTTTAGATTTGCATTCATTCAATTCATCATTTTCATATTACATTTGAAAATCTACAAAAAAAATTACAAAAAATTGGCATCCTAGGCTTGCATTAGGGCATATTTTGCATCAATTTCATTGCATTTCATCTAAACTCTAATTTTTACATCAAATATGATATAAATTATAGAAATTAATCATCCTATAATCCTTTACATTGCATTTTTATACTAAAATTGCTAGGGTTTTTTTGAAATTTTGCATTTTTCTCATAACCTAGTGATTTCAAAACTTAGGGTTTGTAGTTAAAATCTTGTTTCATATTTTACTACACATTTTTGGAACTCATTAAAATCTTATTTTTGATTTTAGTGTCTCATTATTGTGTGTCTTTGCATTTTCATCTCAAATTTTACATTTACACATACTCAATTTCAACAAAAACTAGCATATTCACTTACTTTTCCTTAAAATTGCACTTGCATTGAGCATTTTAGAATTTTGACATCATTTTCAGATCTGAGATGAGATATTTCACATCATAAATCTGATTATAATTCATTCACACATCATTTTTCATAGTTGCATGCCTTAATTTCACAATTAGGGTTTAAAATCCTTGCATTTTCACTAGATTTTGACTTACCTTTCATGTAGATTTGCATGATAGGTGTGTTGTGAGAGATTTTTCTGCATTATTGGACTGATAATAAGGATTCAATTTGATGCACTTCTTCAATTTTATCACAACACTGCATCTTTTAGGTATTTGCATTGAAAAAGTGAAAAAAGATCAAGCATTTTAGGTCATAAACTTACATAATTTTGCACTTGTTCCTTGCATAAGTGTTGAAAATATTTTAAAATCTGATCTTACATCCATTTGAAAACATACATACATGGCTTCTAATCTTAAATAATACTTGGTTCCCTCCTAGACCTTATTTGAAAATAAAAATCCCTAAACCTGAAATAACTTCACACCTCATGATTAAACTTTGATGGACATTGAAGGGCCTCTTTACATCACCGTGAGTATAATGAAAATTCCAGTGTATGGTAAACTTATAGATCCTAATTGCATGATAAATGTGGTAACTGAAGAGTTCCCTCTCTTGCATGATTTGATACAAGATTCTTATGAACCTTTCAATTTAATGATTAAGACACATACTGGAACATTCATGCCTACCATTGGGAAGATAACCATATTCGTTATGGTATATGATAAAGTAGTAGATCAATTATTTGATGTCATCCCTTTATCTAACCTCTGTTGCATAAATCTAGGACATCCATGGTTAAAAGCTATAAACTCTATCCCCTCAACTATTCACAAATGCATAAAATTCCCTTTACATGGACAAGTGCGTACTATCCGTTGTAATACATGGCAGCCCATGGTTATGAAAAAGAACTTTACCCTTGATTTCTTTTGGCCAAGGCCCAATGAGGAACTTGAGCCATGAAGAGACCATATTTTCCTAGCATACAGACAATACAAAGAATAACTATTATCTAGAGTGGTTGGACCTACTATTCAAACAATAAGAGAAGAACAACCCGCATTAGATGAACTTCCTAGAGAAAAGGTAAAGGGATCTATGCTGAGGTTCCTTATCATCCTTACAAGGATCACGAGGTATTTATTGAGAGCAAGGCACTTCATCAAGAGAAATGAGATTTGAACAAGCTTCCTCCTCTAAGATGCGAAAACCTATGGAAAAACATGACAATACTTTTGAAGATATCAGCAATAAGACAAGAAGAAACTGACAAGCAAGAGAAAGGAGGAAGAAAAGACAAGCTTCTACCCAACAAAATGCACCTCAACAAGATAAAATTCCACCTAACATTGAACCAAACAAAGAAGAGCTTAAAGAAAAAGAGATTAAGGATAATGACAAAAGTTGGGCTATGGCACCTCATGTACCTCTTTCCTCTAACATTCGAGAGTGGGAAGGTGATGATTTTCTTGTCGACAACTGCTATTTTGGTTGTGTTAATAGGTAAGTATTTCTAACCCTGGTGGTCACCTATTTCGTAGAATTATTTGCTCGTTTATGTGACTTCCTCTCTTGTGTTGTGTTCTCTAGTGATGTGTTATGTATTGTTTAGGCCTCCGTAGATGACCCTTGATACTCTTATAAGGTCAAGGATACTAGGAGACCACCTCTGTTGTGACTATTCTTCTATTTGTATCATCATTCTTCTATCTTTCTTCTCCTCTACTTTTATTGTTGTGTGTCATGCCTTAGGGGCATAGTGTTGTGGTTGATGACTTGGGGGCATCTTCATACGTGACTATTTTTAAGGCACTTGTTCTCCTCTCTAATTTTATTATTTACCTTCTTCTAGTGGTTCTATTTAGTCGGCCGATGATGAAAACAAAAAAAATAATGATACGGATTGTGTGTCCCTTCAACAAGCAAAGCAAAAATGGACCTAGTCCATATATGATGATGGGTTTGATTTATATTATCTGACTCCTGGTTAGTAGAATCACTCTGTGTGATGTTTAATGTTGTCTTATATTTTCTAACAAACCATAACAATACAATTACTTCATGCACTTTGTTTATCTTGGGTCTCCTCTTGTCATTATACTCGGTTCTGAGACTTCTGCAGTATAGCCCTATGGTTATACTCCATTTCTAAATCCACAGTATAGCCTTGGCTCTTGATGTGAATGTTTACATGCATTGTTTTTATCATGTTATGTGGTTATTATCTTAGGAAAAGGTTTCTAACCTCTCTTATTGCAGGAAATTGTGTGTTTGTGGGAACATTCGGCGATCGTGAAGCACATGTCACCTTTGGGGCATGGGATTTGTGAAAGCTCTTGTTCCCTTGTGTGTTTTTTATCGACCTTAATGTGCTTTATATTAGTACATGACATCAACCACCTAAAGGAGGGGCATATAAGGTAAGTTGTTTGATGATTTTGGTACTAACGAAGTGTGTTTGTAAGTCCTCTACAGAGGAAGGATATTGTATCTCTGCGTGAGTGCACATCTTTATTCTATATTGCAATCTAAAAGCCCTCTGCAGAGGCAGGTTATCATGCATATCATTTTATTCAAATCCCTCTGTAGAGGCAAGGATGGTGTATCTCTTGAGCTAGTGCACATCCTTTATATTTCAAAATTACTTTAAGTAGGTGGGGTTGGATTTGAGTCTATGCTCCCTTAAGTGTGTCTTTGGTGGTTGTTGTGGCATAAGCCCAACTCTCAAGTGTGTCTATAGCATGTTTGAGATGGTGGGGAACTTAGTAATAAGCTCCTTCCATCAACAAGTTTGCCATGTTTTAGACATATAGTATGTCTTTGGCATCTATATGATGCTCGTGTCTTTCATGTGTCTTCCGTGTGTTTTCCCTTGTGTGTAGTTACAAGGGTGTGGCAAAATACCCTCCTACACTTGGGATTTGTATGACATGTTTTGTCCCAATCATAGTCTCAAGGGTGTGGGAAAATGCCCCTCCTATGCTTTGGGTTTTGTATGGCCTGTTTGTTCTCAAGTGTAGTCTCAAGGGTGTGGAAAAATGCCCCTCCTACACTATGGGATTTGTTTGGTGTGTCTTATCCCCATATGTAGTTTTAAGGGTGTGTCAAAAGGCCCCTCCTACATTTTGGGGTTGTGTGTTGCATTTTTAATTTCAATGTATTTGCATTCATATATATACAAAAATGAAAAAGAAATATCACTGTATTCATTGTGTCTTACATGACTGCTCTTGTGTATTCTCTATGTTTTGCATGTCTTCAATACTCTCTTCTCCATGTTTTGCATGCTTGTTACTATCTTCATTATGTTTGGCATGTCTACAATGTGTTTTCTCTAATGTCTACTGGAGACTGGGGGCTAGAAATAGTTTCTTGATCTTTGTGTATGCATTAGCTTCAAGTGCCTGGTGTGTTTGCTATGTTTTGACCGTACTTTAATGCATGTATGGGTCATAAGATCATACATACATTAAAGTGGGGGCTAAATGTTATGTCATAAAATATATCCCCTTAGGACTTTTACCTCCTAAGTTTAGCTCGTAGGTCCCTTGTTTTTGATCTTGCATGTTAAATCTGACTCCCAGAACAAAATGGCCTAAAACCCATGTCAAATGGGGCTTGAGGGACATTGTTGATTTTAACCTTACCTTAAAATAGGTCCCAGGGGCTTCGGCACTCACACCCTAATCCTACCCTATTTGTGGAGGGTCCCAGATTTGAATGTCAATAATGTGACTGTTAAAGGCCTTCCTTGCCAACATGTTAAGTTTGAATTACAAAATTAAAGTGGGAATGCATATATAAGCATGTTTCAGATAAACTAGATGGATATTGTGATCTTGTGATCTTATGCTAAGGATATTCAAGGTGTTCATTGTGTTACAAAGCAATCTTGTGTTGCTATTGTGTTTATTTTTTTGTAGATTTGACTTCATCAATCCATCTCCTCGTGGAATGAAAGAGCTTCTTCCTTCCATGAGAGCTACACCTCCAAGGTGATATCTATTTGTGTTGAATCAATCATTTCTCATTTGGTTTTTGCCTCTGTCTTGCAAGGATACACACTCTTTATCAAACAACAATGTTGGAAGGCTTGAATGCCATTTCGAGGCTTGACTAAGGCAAGCTCTTAAACACCACGACCCCAACCCATCTCGTTGTGATTGGAGGTGATAGGTATCAACTTTTGCAGTGTGGAGTTGCAGAGGAGTGTGGTAGAGGATAAAGATTCTGAATCTGATAAAAAGAAGCAAAAAAGTGCACTATCATGGATTCGGTGCTAGTCCCCTTTCCCTGAGGGTTTGTAGAGATGAAATTCTTTGGATTAGGGATAATAAGTGTCAAAAAGAGTCCCAAAACTCCAGAAGAAAATCCTACTTTGGGCTTGGGTACGACATCATAGTATGTTACAATGCTCTGTCATTATGAGGCCGACATCATAGTATGTTACAATGGCCAATATTTTTAAGATAGAAGGCATACATATATTAATGTTTTGATATAGCATAGTATGTAAAAGAAAGAGCAACATTAGACATTGAATTTAAATGGATAGAAAATTGAAATATTCTATCACCTTTTTGGAATCAAACTAAACTTAGTTGGAGTTAGACATGATTAGAACCTTTGGTTTTGATATAACTGAGGATATACCTGTAAATTATACTAGTCATGGTTTGAGAGATTGAAAACATGACCACGTAGTTAGAAGAAGACTAGATTTTATTCTCTTACTTTTGATTTTCTTACTTTTCACTTTATTTTTAGAACAAGTTTATTTGTTATTCGATCATGTTGGAATAGGGAAGATAAAACCCTAAGTTTTAATATTTGTATTAGACTTGTCTAAAGAATTTTGTTTTTCTTGTTAATGGTGATTTTCCATAGGTAGAGAAACCAAATTGTTTTACTACAATCAACTTGAGTTATGGACTCAAGGAGTAGAAGTTGATATGTCATAGACCTCGATTTGTCCAAGTGTTTAAAGAGACACCCTTGAATGGAAAGTCAATCCATAAAGTTTTTTAGTATGAAGGGCAATGTCATGAGAACTAACCTAAGTTAGGTATACTAGATTTTCAGTTAGACAAGACTCTATTGTTAAACCAAGTTGACCAAGTCAAATTGTAGGATGTGATAGTATCCAAGTCAAGTTAGAGGAGGGTGGACATTATGACTATGTTTGATTTAAACTTCTATTTATATAGAAACTTTGGCCAAAGTAATGCATACATCTCTGCATGCATTAGTCAGTTCACCATGTCCAGATTTCATAACCTATCGGTATGATCATACTTAGCTAGAGGATTGTCTAGAGTTTTGTGATTGATAGTGTTATATAGGATACAACACTACTACTTAGATGGCAAATAATCATTGGTTACCTTATGTCTATACTCTTAGTGAAGGGTAGGGCCACTTCTAGTTGGAAGGTGTGCAGGGGACTGCCAGTCTATGGTTGGAGGTAAAACACTTGGAAGATGCTCTCTCTCTCTCCACTAGAAGACTCACTGAGACTTGCAATATGGATATTAGAATTCTAGATGTAACATACATATTAGATATGTGATTTGTATTTTATAAACTATGTAAATTTTATCAAATGTATATTATTCTAATTGAAAGATGAACTGTCAATTTTGTAAGCTATTACATGGGTATTTTCATAAAGGAAATTATGTTTATGTGATGTATTTTGGCTCCTTGAGAGTATTTTAATTCAAAGAAAAGAAGTTCAATCTTTTTCATTTAATGTATTTTATCTCTTGGTAAATATTTGTTTTAAGCCTTGTTTGAGATTTAGTATGTTACATATGGTATTAGAGCTACTAGGTTCAACATTAGGGCTTATGAGTTCACTATGCTAACCTATTATCCAAAATTATCAGTAGCTAATGTTTGGACTTCTTGTGCCAAGATGGTGTGACTCAAGATGACTGCTAAGAAGTTAGTTATCAAAAAATGACCACTACCTGAAATCCATGAAACAATGAGAGCCCATAATTAAAACCATAGAATGAAGTGACTATGACAATGTAATATGGCTTAGTGATACTGAAACTCTCAGTAATAACATGTCTTGAATTAAATGAGAAAAGAAGAAATTTTTTGAGGTATCTAGGATTGCAGCTAAGATCATATCTTATTCACCCCTAGCTGACACAGGTCTATGATTAGGAGAGATCCTTGTATACCCTCATCTTCTGATATTATTGTACTTGTATCTAATAATGAATCAAAAGGATATACTCCTCTTAACCAAGTATCTGATAGTGAATTAGAGGGATATACTCCTATCAATTATGACAATTGAGTCATTTTATGTATAAATAAGGATGTAGTTACTCCTAAATAAACTATAATAAAGATAAGATTGTTTTGTACCAATCTATTTTTTACTTTTGAGTTAGTTATGTTTTTTATTTAATGATTCACTTAAATTTAGAAAACTAATAGATAGCTTAATATTCCCAGGTGTGAGAAAAACAACATCATGGTTGGTACAAAAACAAATCAAGGTGAAAATCAAGAAGAGAATAACCCTCCAATTAATCTAATGAAAAAGTTAGATCAAATCCTAGCTATGCTTACAAAAACCAAAGAGAGACTTGGTACCTTAGAGTAGAAGGTAATAGATCAGGGGAATCCCAAGAAGGAGGAAATGAGATCTCTCATGGATTGAGCAAAGAAAATCATCAAGAGCATAGTGCTAATAGTGAGAATCCTGATAACCGTAGACCCCATAGAGAAGTAAAGGATAGGCTTGCTTTATAACTATCTAAAGATATGAAGAAAGTCAAACTACCTAAGTTCGATGGAATGGTGACTAGAGATGCTGCTGAGGCTTGGTTAATGGACATGGAAAAATATTTTGAGATAAGAAATTATTTAGAAATAACCAAAGTAGTATGGGGAGCCTATCATTTGGCAGGAGAAGCATCCACTTGGTGGATGAACAAAAAGATGGAATTAGGATTAACTTCCTTGAAGGTAACTTGGGATGATTTTGTTAAACTATTCTGTAAAAGGTGGTTGCCACAACTCTTCTTTGACTAGAAGTTGAGAGATTTTCAAAACCTACGTCAAGGGCATATGTCAGTAGTTGAGTATGGAGATAAATTTACTCGTCTTCTCAAGTATGTACCTCAATATCAAAAGGATGAAAGATTGTGAATTATGAAATTCTTTATGGGTCTTAATGCTCATATTGTTGGTGAAGTGGGCATGCATGGTCCTAAGACAATGGATCAAGTTTATGAGAAGGCCATTAAGAAAGAGAAAAAGTTGAAGTTCATATCTACTTATCATGACAGGAATTGTAAGAGGTTTATTAAGCCCCCAACTTTCCAACTTTCCAAGAGGAGGAATAATAAGAATTATGAGAATAGGATAAATGGCAAAGGAACCCAAAAGTATAAGAGTGGGTTCGGTAATGAAAAGAAGAATGGAAACTTCAAGAGGAATGAGGATAAATCTAGTAAGATAACTGGAAAGAGAAGACCTCCTAGAGGATGCTTTACTTATGGAGGTGACCATTATGCTAATCAATGCGCAACCAAGAACTAGAGTGGTTAGCCAAGAGGTAATGCTTTACCTACACAGCAAGCAGCATTTCAACAAAAGATTCATGTGGCACCTAATAATCACCAAGCAAAGTATTAGTTCACTCCTATAGAGATGACATGTACCTTGTTCAGAGTCCCTATCTCTATTTTGATTGATACTGAAGCAATTAAAATTTTTATTTCTCCTAGGATCTTGAATAAGTTTCCAAGAAGATTTGGTTATATGGCTAAACCTTGGTCAATATAATATGCTAACCAATCTAAGGCTCAGGTAGAGCAATGTATGTTTCAAGATAAGATTGATCTCTCTAGTTTTTCAACTGAGATGAACTTATACATAGCTCCTTTAGGTTACTATGATGTTATCTTAGGAATGAACTGGTTGTGGAAGTATAGAGCCAATGTTGATTATTTTTCAAAGACAATTGAGTGTTTAGATGATATGGGAAACAAGGCCTTTTTGCAAGGTATTCAAAGAGAGGTCAAGATTCGACCAATCTCTGCTAAGCAATTGAAAAAATCTAGGCAAAAAGGGTTTCAACTCTTTGCAGTAAAATTAGAGCAAATGGAGGAAAGTCTTGGAAAGAAAAGTGTGCCTTTTGAAGTTATCCTTTTCTTTGAGATTTCTAGGATGTTTTTCCAGGGGAACTTCTAGGTCTACCACCAAAAAGAGTCTTTGATTTTGCAATTGACATTAAATGAGGATGTAAGCCTATATCAAAAGAACCTTGCCATATGAATACTATGGAATTGATGGAATTAAAAGCCTAATTGCAAGAATTATTGGCTAAAGGTTTGATTAGGCCTAGTGTTTCTCCATGGGGCGCACCAGTAATCTTTGTTAAAAAGAAAGATGGAATTTTGCATCTATGTATAGATTATCATATGCTCAATAAAGCAACAATAAAGAATAAGTATCCATTAACATGTATAGATGATATTTTTGATCAAATGCATGGAGCTTCTATGTTTTCAAAGAGTGATTTACTATTAGGATATCATCAGTTGACATTGAAGGATGAAGATATCCACAAATCAGCTTTTAGAACAAGATATGGGCACTATGATTTTACAGTGTTACCATTTGGACTTACGAATGCCCCTGCCACACTCATGAACTAGATGAATAGTGTGTTTATAGATTGCTTGGACATGTTTGTTCTAGTTTTTCTTGATGATATTCTTATTTATTCTAAGAATGAAGAAGAACATTTACAACATCTATGAATAGTATTGCAGAGATTGAGAGAGAATAAGTTATATGGAAAGCTTTCTAAGTATTCATTCTTTCAAAAGGAAATATAGTATTTAGGACACATAATTTCTATTGAAGGAATTTCTTTAGACCCAACAAATATTAAAGCTATCCTAGATTGGCATGTACCTAAGAATGTGCATGAAGTGTGTAGCTTCATGGGATTATCATGATACTGTAGAAAGTTTGTTCTAAATTTCTCCAAAATTGCAAGTCCAATCAATTCATTGCAAAGGAAAGGGAAATGTTTTGACTGGTCAGAAACATTTCAAGAGGCATTTGATCAATTAAAAGAGAAATTGACAACACCAATTTTGAAAGTCACCAATCCTGAATGTCAGTTTGAGGTAATAACTGATGCCTCAGGAGAAGGTGAGTGCTTCTACAAGATGGGTGAGTGATAGCCTATGAGTCTAGAAAGTTAAAAGATTACAAGAAAAATTATGCTCTGCATGATTTAGAATTGGCAGCAGTTACGCATGCTTTGCAAGTATGGTGTCACTATTTGTTAGGGAAAACCTTTGTGCTAAAGTTAGATCATCAAAGTCTCAAGTATATATTTTCTCAACCACATCTAAATAATTGAAAAACAAGATGGTTAGAATTGATATTTGACTTGTTATATAGAAAAAGAGGGATAGGGTTGAAGTGTAGTTAAGGTAGATTTAATTAAACCCTCCTTTCCCAATAACATTCAAGGATAACAATCAAGACAAGTCATTGCAATAAAGAGTACTTTAGCTACAGGTTGATGTCACTTAAGAATGATATGGAAAGATAAAATAGATTCTTAGATATGTCAAACCCTAGTTTTATTAAGCCTTAAACCCTAATTATATGATTTTAGGTACAGATGAACAAGACATAGGATCACATAGGAAGGAACTAAATACATATTAGATGTTGGAATTAGGGCTGACAACTGAGAGGGGGTGAATCAGTTGTATTAAAACCTTAATGCTTGCTGCAGTTAATTCTTCTTTACAACTTCTTAACAGATTAATGATATAATCATGAAAAGCAAGAATCAATAACACATGAGAAGAAACACAAATAACACACTTGACACCAATATTTCTAATGTGGAAACCCAGTTAAGGGAAAAAACACGGTGGGGGTTAACCCACAAAGATTATACTCTGTTAAAAGTATTACAAAAGGGGAAGGCACATGCCTTTGGGCTCACTGCTTAGAGCTCACTACTCAAGAGAGACTCACTACCTAAAAGAATGATTATAAAAGGATTACAGATTGTTTGAACTAATGAGTAGCATCTTCCAATGCAAGCATTTAGTTTTGATTAAGCACATAATACTGATCTTACACACTTCATCTTTATTTTGACCTATTTACTGCTCTGCCATAATCCAGACCTTAGATGTCTTCTCTTTTGTACTTCTATCTACCCTTTTGGTACTTCATATTCACATACCTACATCCTTCAATACACTTGAATCCATTAGCTATATATATCTACCTCAAGAAATTCAATCACTTTTCTGTCAGCCTTATGAAGAACTTAACAAGCAATACAAGTACTCTATTTTGTCGGCTGAATCCATACACCAATATTGATGCATACCAGAAATAACACTTGTAGTTCACCATACATGTCAGCCACTAATATTATATCCCATACGTAACTCACCAAAACACTTCTAGATCCGCACAAGGATCTAACACAAGTCAGCCTGTTCTTCATTGAACTGTTCTATCATATTAGGACCCAGTACTTAGATGCTCATAACTTTTAATCCCTTTGTCACTAGAGGCTAAAATCTTGGATTTAGATTATCCTGACATCCCTCTACACTCGCCCAGATTTGTGACACACAATGATTAACTGGAGAGATCCCCTAACCAAAATACTGAACTCTGCCATATACCCTATTCCTGTCTATCTGGGATTGACAAATCTTGGAACTGACTTCCGGTATGATCTGATACTACACTGCAGATGTGTGAAATGGACTTAGTTGCCATTAATGACAACACTTGACATGCCTTGCAGTGTCTTATGCTAACAATCTCCCCCTTTGGCATTGATGGCAACACTTAGTGAAAAATGACTAAGTGTCATGACTGACTCCCCATACTGTGTACACTTATATATTTTTCCACTACTCCCCCTTTGATGGATTCTTCATTTTCTTCAATTTTTCATTGTCTCTCACTCCCCCTTTGACATCAATGGCAAAGGGTGGGATCCACAAACTAAAATTTACACAAGAAATCTATATACAAGGCTGCATATGTACAAATAATCCATGTATTATATTTACATGAACTTGAGAATATCTGCAAAACTATTTTTCAACTGCACAAGTTTAGAGGCCCAACCTATTTTCATGCCATCCAAAATTGAGATGTGTCCACTTAGTAGGAATGCCTGTGTTTATGCTTTCTTCAAATATGAAGGATCACCTGTCCGGACTGCAACAATATTTCTCTTTTCTTTAACAATTTTCTTTATTTCATCAGTCAAGCTGATTGCTTGACACTCCTGACTTACCAGAGAAACTATTAGAGGATCAAAATTTTGAGATGGATTTAACAATTTTTTTTCTTGCTCCTTTATCTTCTTCTCAATATCCTCAATAACTTTGGGCCAAGATAGACTAAATTTGTATACATCACCTCCATCATTAAGAGCATTTTGAATACTCTTTATACTGATATCAAGTACCTTTCTATCATTCCCTATTAGCCCCTTTAGCTCACTAAATCTCTTATCCAAAAATTCATTCCAGACTTTAATCTCTGCAGACTTCTCAAAGGACTCAAAGTGTGTACTTATAGAATTTACAAGGCTCTTTAGATTTCCAGAGGGAGAATTAGATGGATTCTTTTGGAAAGTTGACATTATCTTCTCCAATATACTAAATGCAAGGCCTAACAGCTCACTGTGCTCTATGTGAGATTTCAATATCTTTTCTCTTGCCTTGGCTTGTGTGAAAGATGCTATCTTCATCATTTGTACCGAAGAGAGAGTATCCAGGTTGATTGGTTCTTGAATCAGTTCTGGTTCATCAAACTCTAGCATTTCTTTACTCAAGAAACTATTCACTACATCTGCAGTGTCTCTTGCCACAATTTCTGGACCACCTTCCTTTCCTTAAATCTTCTCAGTGTTAGTATCAGAACTATTTTGTTTGGGTGCATCACCATTTGTACCATCTTCTTCTACTTTATCTTCTTACCCTTGACTTCTTCTTCTTCTTGGTTCTTAGCCTTTTCTATTTCATGCTCTCCAATTTTTAATGAATCATCTTCAATTTGATCATCTGCTTCTATATTCATCTTTGTATCTTCTTTGTTAGAATGATCTAGAGGAGTTAGAATACCTCCTGCATCAGTAGTTTCATCTGTCATTTTTACCTCTTCGCTACTTATTGCTTCCTCTTCTGGGATAGAGGAATCATCCATTCCAAATTATTGCTCATCCTTCTGCTACTCATCTGACACAACAAAGAACTTGTTCTTGTGCAATGCTTTTCTCAAAATTTGTTCAATTTCTTGGACTATTTCATATATCTCTCCAATCATCAGTTTATTCATTCTTGTCTTACTCCTGAATTCATTTTTGACCTCTTTAAAAATTTTATCTTCTTCTCTCCTAGAGATTACCAAACATAGAGTGGTTAACACATGTTCCCTCAACTCCATATTTTTGACTTGGCCACTTCTTTTCTTATCTCCATGGTGTTTCTTAAGCCTTTTGGAACTTCTGACATAATTTCTACCAGTGCTCGATTGAATATATTCAAGTACTTGATAGTGGCTTCTTCCAAAAGTCTTTTGTCAGCATCATTGTAAAGATTATAGAATTTAGTCAATGGTTTTAAATTCCCATCAACAGTGATTGTCTTGACATTGCTTTTCACAGAGGGAATTGGCTTCTTATCATCTGCCTCTGATCTCCACCTATTATTTGTCTTCTAGCTTCTAGAAGGCTTCTCTTCAGATACTTTAACAACTTTAGCACCTCTGGTCTTTAGCTCCTTAGGCCCATCATCTGAGTCTATCTTTTCTTCATCCTCGTTTTCCAAACTGTCATGTGATCTCTTTGCCTTTACTTTAGTTCTCATCTTTTCCTTACCGAATGATATGTCTTCCAGTTTCTTAGGATTGGCAGATTTTGGGGGAATAGGGGTAGCAACAGAGTTCCTAGTAATCCTTAGAGTGGAGGAGGATTCTACTAGAGTACTTCCTTGTTTCTTATCTTGCTTCTCCTTCTCAGTTTTTTCTATTCTTTCTCTGTTATGCCTCACAGCTTCCTTTGTTATCCAAATGCTTTCAGCATACATTTCTACTTACTTCTGAGCTTTTCTCTTAATCTCTGGCTTTCAGAGTTCAACATACAGCTTTTCATCAAGCTCTTTATAAGTCCCAAATCCCTCAACAGAGTCATCCTTGGGTTTTCTCAAGAGATGTTGAGCATACATTTCCAAAATCTTCTCATCAACCTCATAACCCATAGGCATAATCCAAACAGTTCTGGGTTCTACAGCTTCCATTAGGCACTGATCAGTGTCCACCATAAAATAGATTTCATTTTTATATTTCTCAACTACTGATTTAGGGATTATTTCATTAGAGTGCATCATACTCTAAAAAATTTTAAAGTACCCCCAGATTGTAGTTTTCTGTGTCTTAGAATCTCCAATGCTATGTAGATGATCTCTTATTTGTATTGCAAATGGTCTGTCACAAGTCCATTGCACACCTTTTACTCCAGGCACTTCATTCATGAAGTAGAAGAATAAACATATAACCAGAGAACCATATTTGAAGGTATTTTTCTTGTCCTTCAAGTTCTCAATCAGTTGATTCTATAACAGCTCACATAGGTCATAATTTGCATTTTCTTTCAACATTTGATATGCTGCATATATGGCAGTTTCAAAGACAGAGTTCTCCCTACTGGAGTGATAAATATTGTAACCAAACACCATAGAGGCAAACTTAACATCTAGTTCAATAATGTCATTGATGGTCATTGCCCTTTTGTCGAACTTGGTGCTAGTTGCATCAGTAACAATATGGTTTCTCGCAGATTTCAACATGGGTAATCCACTAGTTGAATTTAACCTAGTCACAATTCTAATAACATCCTTTGTAATCTTGAAAGGTTTCAATAGCCATATGAACTCATCATACATTCGGCTCAAGATGTAACAAACCCACTCACTCACATCAAATGTCAGAAATTCAATGACTTGTAGAAAATGTTTGATCTCTAGGGTTTTGAATTCTGGTTTCAAATCATAGTTATCATCCTTTAGATAGTTCTCAAACAATTCCAGCAATCTCAAATTTCCAAATTCATCCACGTTACAATGGATGTATGCCCTAATATCTTCTACATGTAGTACTTTGTATGGGACACTAGAAAATGCACCTAACGATTTGACTTCGACTGACTTGTAACGATGCTTCTTAAATTTTGGACGGGGCCTTTTAGTAATATCAACAATAAGAGGAGTAGCCATCTCAACAGATTACAGATTCAAATCTTCACAGAAAAGTACATTTTTCTTCAACAGAATTAGGGTTGATTAATTACCGGTTGAATTTGTTCTTCGTGCTTCAATCTTTGGATTTTCTATTTAGATGCTCTTTTTCTTGTTCTCTTCAAATGCAAAGTGATTCAAATGTTTGAGCGAGTGACTTTTTATCCTTTGCAAAACCTAATTTGTCATTGTAATAAATGCGGTGCCCTAACTTCATCTAGTTACTCTATTTCTCGATGCAGTTTCTTATGAATCGCTTCGCAAATTGCCATATCCACCTCTTTTCTTCCAGAAATCCTTCTAAATGATCTGCAATAGGCTTTTCTAACTTTAATCATCGTGCTAGATTCAGGCACTCACTTACGGGCTGGGGGAATTGGATTTTCAAAGTAGTTCCCCCTGAGCCAGAGCTCCTAATTCAATTCTTGGAGGAATTATCAACATTAGATTCCAGTGCAGACCCATTACTATTATTCACAACACTTTTCTTGACCCATGTCTTACTCATTTCATTCTAGATCTCATTCACATCAATTTTTCCCTTACCTTTGACTTGTCTCTACTCATCCAATTTTTTTTTTACCAGACCTCTTCTTTCATTATTCCTACTTCTGTAGAATTTTGCAATATGACCAGATCTATTGCAATTAAAGTACACAACATTTCTTTGCTTATATACTTGTTTTCCTCTTGATCTGCACTGATTAGCCATGTGTTCAAATCTATTGCAAGCAAAATAGTAGCCATTGAAAGAGTTGTCATTTCCTCTATTGTTAGAATTATTCATTATCATACTTCCGCATTCATTTGATTTATGGCCATACCTCTTACACTTGAAGCATTGACCGGAGAAGGATGGACCACTTTAATTTACTATGCTTCTGCACTAAGTAGCTCTATGACCAAATTTACTACAATTGAAACAATTTCCATCAAAAGATGGATACCTTTGAGCATTAGGCTCTCTTACCGGAGGTCTTCTAGGTCTGTTTCTCTCATTCCTTGATTGAAAATTTCTTTGTCCGGATCCAGAACTTTCATCTTTCTCATACCCAAGACCATGCTTATCATCAACCTTCTTCTAACTTTCAAGCATTACTTAAAGTTTAGCTGAGCTTATCTTAAACTTCTCCTTGTATTCATTTGCAACTTCTAGGTCATGTCTGAGAATGACAATTTGCCTTTCAAGTTCTCTCTCATTATTTATGCTTTCTTGTAGATCAGACTCTAGATGGTCAGCTATTCCGTCCAATCTGCAACATTCTTTAGTTCTTTCCTTTAGAGTTTGATTTAGATCTTCTTCAGTCTTCTTTCTTTGCTCAATTTCTTTGGTTAGCCTCATTACCCCAAATTCCATCTCATGTTTTAGAATAAAAACTTCTTTGGTTAGCTTCTCACATTCCTTTTTCTTTTCTTCCAAAGCCTCATTCATGCCATTTTCTCTAGTAAAATTAGCTAGCTGATGAAGTAGTTCCTTCATTTTTC
Source organism: Cunninghamia lanceolata (assembly GCA_027924645.1). Classification (NCBI taxonomy): domain Eukaryota; kingdom Viridiplantae; phylum Streptophyta; class Pinopsida; order Cupressales; family Cupressaceae; genus Cunninghamia; species Cunninghamia lanceolata. Next base: position 8,899,750 of record BSBN01000241.1, on the reverse strand, counting down.
TATTGATTTCCTTAATTTATCTTTTAGCAAGTCAATTCAATCATCAACATCCTTAAGGTTCGCTTTCAGGTCATCTACTTCTACTTTGGACTGGTTAAGATCTTCTAAAGCCAATTGAAGTTGTTCTCTAAGTGAACCCATTGAAACTCCTTCCCAATTAGGCTTCTTTCAAGGAACCTTGCTCTGATACCAATTGTTGGAATTAGGGTTGACAACTGAGAGGGGGGGTGAATTAGTTGTCTTAAAACTTTAAAGCTTGATGTAGTTAATTCTTCTTTACAACTTCTTAACAGTTTAATGATATAATCATGAAAAGAAAGAATCAATAACACATGAGTAGAAACACAAATAACACACTTGACACCAAGATTTTTAACATGGAAACCTAGTTAAGGGAAAAAGCATGGTGGGGGTTAACCCACAAAGATTATACTCTATTAAAAGTATTACAAACGGGGAATGCACATGCCTTGGGCTCACTGACTACAAGAATGATTAGAAAAGGATTACAGATTGTTTAAACTGATGAGTGGCATCTGCCAATGCAAGAATTTAGTTTCGGTTAAGCACAGAACACTGATATTACACACTTCATCTTTATTCTAACCTATTTACTGCTCTACCATAATCCAGACCTTAAATCTCTTCTCTTTTGTACTTCTATCTGCCCTTTTCACACTTACTTCATATTCGCATGCCTACATCCTTCAATACACTTGAATCCAACGGCTATATATATCCACCTCAAGAAATTCAATCACTTTTCTGTGGGCCTCATGAAGAACTTAACAAGCAATACAAGCACTTTGTTCTATCAGCTGAATCCATACACCAATATTGATGTGTACAAGAAATAACACTTGCAAGTCACCATACATGTCGGCCACTAACATTATATCCCATACGCAACTTACCAAAACACTTCTACTAGATCCGCACAAGGATCTAACACAATTCGGCCTGTTCTTCACTGAACTGTTCTATCATATTAGGACCTGGTACTCAGATGCTCATAACTTTTAATCCCTTTGTCACCGGAGACTGAAATCTTGGATTTAGATTGTCCTGACATTCCTCTACACTCCCTCAGATTCACAACACACAATGATTAACTAGAGAGATCCACTGACCAAAATACTGAACTCTGCCATATACCTTGTTCCTGTCTATCCAGGCTTGACAAATCTTGGAACTGACTTCTGGTGTGATCTGATACTACACTGCGGATGTGTGGAATGGACTTAGTTGCCATCAATGACAACACATGACATGCCTTGTAGTGTCTCATGCCAATAATTAGAGACATACTAGGATTTCGATTTCAGAAGGCGAAAAATTTAGGGACACTGGGGTGGGCACCCAAGTCCAAAATGCCACTTTTTCCATAGATCTGGAATAGTGAGATGATGTAGACTGCAATCTATTTCAGAGTTTCTTGCAAGGACATTTGGGAGGACACTAGGGTGGGTGCCTGTGTCTAGTAGTTGATGTTTTCCACACTTTTTTCATAGATCTAGAATCTATATCTCCTACTCAGCTTCTCTGCAACTCCACTCTGCAAGATCCTGCACTTGTAACCTGTAATCACAAGAGAGGGGTTGGGGTTTGTGGTGTTTAGGAGCTTTCCTTAGTCAAGCCCCAGAATGGCATTCAGGCCTTCCAACACCGTTGTTAGTTAGAGAGTGCATGTCCTTGGTGGACATAGGAAAAAGCAATGATGAAATAAATTGATTGAAGCTCAACAAGATGTCACCTTAGAGGTGAAAACCATCAAAGAGATGAAGAGCCTTCAAATCATGAGGAGATGTGTTGATGAATCCAATTCTGCAACAAACACAACACAATGAATGCCTTAAATGCTCCTTGCTTAATGATCATAAGTTCACCTTAATGAATTAGGAGTAAAATGAAGCCGTAAACATGTTTATATATGCATTCCCACTAAACTTGAATCATAATTCAAATTGAATAGGCCGAAAAGGAAACATTTTTAACGGTCATAAGCTGACATGCAAATTTTGGGTCCTAACAAAATAGGTCTAGACTAGGGCATAGGTGCCCAATTCTAGAGGCCTATTTTTGGTCTAGATTAAGCATTGAGATAGACCCCTAGGCTCCATTTTACATGGGTCTTGGGGGAATTTATTTTGGGATAAGTTTAAGTCATGCATAAGGAAAACAAGGGGACCTAGGAGCTAAACTAGGAGGAAAATGACCCAAGGGGACATTTTATGACATAACACAAGTATGTTTTGAGATAAGTTATATCAAAGGTAAACGAAATAGAGTAGCTTATGCTTTGAGTCGACAGAGACATATTTCTTCAACTATCTCTATTCATGCAAACTTTAAGAATTTAGAGTTGTAAAGTTTTCCAGGTGATGAATACTATGAGTAGGTTAAGCAAGCTCTTATGGTAAATCTCCAGGATTCAAGGTATGATGGGTTTCATTTTGAATTTGATGGACTATTGAGATATAGAGGAAGAATGTATGTTCCTAATTCTATTGAACTAAGGAATCTTCTATGGAAAGAAGTACATTTTTAACCATACTCAGGACATCCAGGAGTAACCAAACTTCTAGAAGATGTAAAACCTCTTTATTTTTGGGAAGGAAGGAAGAATGATGCTGCAAGATTTGCGGCAAGTTGCCTAGAATGCTAGAGAGTTAAGGTAGAACATCAGCATCCCACAGGACTTTTGTATCCACATGATATACCTAAATGGAAGTGGTAAATCATAAGTATGGATTTTATTCAAGGTCTTCCAATGTCTAGGAACAAACATGATGCAATTTTAGTAGTGGTGGATAAACTCACAAAGTTGGCTCATTTCATACCTAGAAATTTAATGGATGGACCACCAATTTTAGCTCACAAATTTGTTCAAGAAGTGTTTAGATTACATGGTGTTCCTGAGAAGATTATCTCAGATACAGATGTGCACATGCCATCAAGGTTTTGGCAAACCTTATTCTCAGCACTAGGAACCAAGCTTAATGTGAGTACATCTTATCATCCTAAAACAGATGGACAAATTGACAGAGTTAGCCAAGTTCTAGAGGATTTGTTGTGAATGTATTGCATGGATCAACAATATAAGTGGAAGGAATACTTACCTCTTGTGTGTTGCAAGTATGAGGTTAAACAGTGTTATCATTGATGTCAACATACTCATATTGCATTGATAAGAAGGATTGGATGAGCTGTGTACTGAGGTTATTGAGGAAATTAGTCTCAATTAGGAACAGTGAAAAACAGTGATGAGAAGAAGGCAAAAGTACTCAATAGGTTGTGGATCAGAGGATACGGTTTAAAGGGTTTGTAGATATGAGTCTTGAGATGTACTAGTCAAGATTTCAGAGGTCCGCATGAAGATCTGAAGAAGTTATGATCACTCAAGTAGAACCGGTTTTGGGAGGTGTTCAGTGGTGATAGAGTGTCACAGATTGGTCCGGTGAGTTCTAGAATTACATTCTCTCATTCTGTGGATTGGAGGGAGTGTTGAAGAAGTTAGTGTGAACTGACAACTTGATTTGTGCATTGTTTGGAGGTCCGAAAGAACCTTTTGCATTATGATAGTGGCGACAGACTATGTTCTTGAAGTTCCAGATGAAGAAGAGAAGAATTCCAGTAAGCTGATAAAGTGCGGATGTTCTTGATGACTTAGGAAAGGTTTCGGTGATCCTTGGATCGTGTACAATTCTTATTGGTGGTCTGCATTGAAGTTAGAGTTTGGATTTGATGTAGAGACCACCGGTTGTTGGTGTTCTTCCTGAGACAGGCTGACCAGATGTATTACACATCTTGTGAATGATCTTGTAGGTGTTTGCCGACTTAGATGATTGTTCCTAAGTCGATGCCTTGTATAAATAAGGGTTTGTGAATTCATTTAGAAGTGTCTTGCGATGATGAGAGTGATATAGCGAAGAGAAGTGCAAAAGGCAGAGCAGGAGTTTTGGGCTTAAATGGAACTGATCCAGGCATGGTAAAGATGTCAATCTCTAGTTCAAGTTTGTAATACTTGTTATCTTGTAGACAGTGGGTCTCTTGTAGGTAGTGTGCCTCCTTGTGAGCAGTGTGCTCGGGCAGTAAGCCCTAATTGGCATGTGCCATCTATTTTTCTTATTCTTCTAATAGAGAATAATCCTTCGGTTAATCACCCCGTAGTTTTTCCCTTAACCAGGTTTTCCACATCAAAATCTTGGTGTCTCATGTGTTGATGTGTATCTGCTCTGGTGTTTATGCCTTATGCTTCATGAATGATTAATTGCTATGCTATTGATTAACAAAGTGGATTTAAGTGTTTGAATTGAAAGCAAATTAAGGATAACTGATTCACCCCCCCTCTCAGTTATCAACAATTGGTATCAGAGCCAAGTTCCTCTAAAAGGAGCTTAACCACTTGAGGAGATCCAGTATGTCATCATACAAGAAGGACGGTCTGAAGTTTGATGGAACCAACTTCACTCTTTGGAAAGGCTACATGAAATGTCACTTGGAGTGTATGGGAAAGGTGTACTTGTCCATGGTCACAAAAGCATATACACCTCCACAGGGTGGTCTAACAACTCTAAATGAAATCACAGATGCTGAAAACAATCTGTGGACTAAAGAGGCTCTTCTAAGTGCATTAACTGACTCAGAGCTCTCAAATGTTATTGACCTACCAACTGCCTATGAGATCTAGATTAAACTAGAACTTCTACATGAAGGAGATGAGTTTGTTAAGAGTGCAAGGTTGCAGAGTCTCAAAGGGAAATTTGAAAGATTAAAGATGAGAGATGATGAAAATATCACTACCTTTATGCCAAGAGTAAATGAGCTGGTGTGTGGAATTAGGAATGCTGGTGGAGTTTTGGATGAAAATGAGATTGTTTGTAAAATTCTCAGATCCCTTCTTGCTGCCTACAAAATCAAGGTTGCTGCCATTGATGAATTCAGAGCCCATACAACTATCACAAGAGACCAATTGGCTAGCAAATTGGCTGCATTTGAAATGATCGAGTTTGGAGATGATCCCCCCAAGACTGAATCTGCATTCAAAGCCAGTGCCTATGTGAAAGGTAAACAAAGATTTGATCCAGGAGAAAACTCTTCAAGGAAGCTGTCATGGTATGATCAAGCAAGAAAAGACATGGAAGAGGAAGAAGCAAAAATAGCTCAACTTGAAGTCCTCATTGCAAAAAGACTGCCAAGGGGATCCGGTAAGTATGAAGGAAAATTACCCTTTAAATGCTTCAAGATGTCTAGAAAGATCCACAAGATCAAATTCTAACAGATAAAGGTTCCAAAAGAATTGTTATTATGTTCATGAAGAAGCTGATAATGAAAGAGTAACAGATGATGAATCAGAGATAGGAGACAAATCTGGAAATGAATGGGTGTTCATTGTCATCAAGGAAGAAGATCCAATATTCCCTGAATCTATCAATCATAAGGTTATATAAAGAGCTTTGGCTGCCCAAGTTGAAGAAAAGGATGATTGGGTTATTGACAGTGGATGCTCTCACCATATGACAGGTGACAAGAACAAGTTCTTAGATTTGGAAAGGTATGAAGGAGGAATGGTAAAGTTTGGTGACAATTCAGTTGGTAGAATTAGAGGTAGGGGAACTATCTCTTTTGATGGAAAGAACAAAACTGGTAATGTACTATATGTTGAAGGATTGAAGCAAAATCTTCTCAGTGTTGGTCAGTTGGTGGACAAAGGCTATGATCTCTGGTTCAAGAATGGAAGATGCAGGATTTTTGAAAGCTCCAGAACTGAGATTGCATCTGGTACTCAAACAAAAGGTAATATCTTCCATCTAGTTGGTACTAATAAAAGTTGTTTGTTTGTTCAAATTGATCAGAGTTGGTTATGGCATAGAAGGATGTGTCATGTAAATTTTGATAACATCATCAAGATAAGCAATACTCAGGCTGTAAGAGATCTTCCAAAGTTGGTAAAACCTACAAATAGTTTGTGTAAAGAATGTTAGCTAGGTAAATAGAGTAGAGTCTCATTCAAAAGCAAGGATCTGTCCTCTACCAGATTATTGGATTTAGTTCATACTGATCTATGTGGTCTGACAAGAATCAAGAGTATGCAAGGTGATAGATACTTCATGTTACTAATTGATGACCATTCCCAGATGATGTGGGTCACCTTTCTGAAAGAGAAATCAGAAGTGTTTGAGAAGTTCAAAATCTTTAAGGCTATGGTAGAGAATCAAACCAGATTAAAACTGAAATGTCTAAGGTCTGATAGAGGTGGTGAATTCACATCCGGTGAATTCATAGATTTTTGTGAGAAGCATGGTATAAAGAGACAGTTATCTGCTCCTAGGACTCCACAGTAGAATGGAGTAGTTGAGAGTAAGAACCAGACCATCCAGGAAGCATCCAGGACAATGATGATGGAAGCAAATGTTCCCCAGATGTTTTGGAAAGAAGCTATCAGCACTGCAATCTACACTCTCAATCAAGTTCAAATTAGAAACAATACTGATAAGACTCCTTATGAACTTTGGTTTGGCATCACTCCTACTGTGAGATATTTCAGAGTATTTGGTAGCAAGTGTTACATTAAAAGAGATGAAGATCTAGGAAAGTTTGATGCTAGAAGTGATGAAGAAATTTTCTTGGGTTACTCCACTCAAAGCAAAGCATACTGGTGTTACAATAAGAGACTGAGAAGGATGATAGAAAGTACAAATGTGAAGGTTGATGAAGGTATTGAGAAGCCCTCAAGATTTTATGAGTATGATGAAGATGATCAGAATGATGTTCTGGTTCAAGGTGCTCCATCCTCTCCTGAAAGTCAGATTTAGACTAATCTGGTAAATCAGGAAGAAGAGACAGGTCTGAATGAGCATGATCAAGAAGCAGAAGTGCAAGAAACTCCCAAAGTTCTGAGGTATGTAAGACTAAACTACTCTGAAGATCAGATCATAGGTGATAAAAGTAAAGGTGTGCAAACTAGAAGGAATGTTGCTCAAAATTCAGATGAATGTTGTTTGATTTCAAAGATTGAACCTAAGACAATAAATGAAGCATGCAATGATGAAAATTGGATAAAAGCAATGGAAGAAGAATTAATGTAAATTGAGAAAAATCACACTTGGGATCTTGTTTTTAGACCTAGAAACAAGAATGTGATTGGAACCAAATGGCTCTTCCAGAACAAACTAAATGAAGTTGGTGAAGTAATTAGAAATAAGGCCAGATTAGTCTGCAAAGGCTACTCTCAAATAGAAGGGATTGATTTTGAGGAAACCTTTGCTCCGGTGGCAAGAATTGAAGCAGTCAGACTATTTCTTGCATTTGCTGCCTTCAAAGATTTCAAAGTGTATCAGATGGATGTCAAATCTACTTTCCTGAATGGTGACCTAGAAGAAGAGGTGTACATTGAACAACCGGATGGATTTCAGTTATCTAAGCATGGTGATATGGTCTGCAAATTAAAGAAGGCACTGTATGGTCTAAAGAAAGCCCCAAGAGCATGGTATGAGAGGCTAGATAAACATCTTTTGAAGATTGGTTTCAACAAAGGTATTGCTAATAGTAACCTATATTTCCAAATTGATCATGAAAACATCTTGATTGTTGAAGTGTTTGTTGTTGATATCATCTTTGGAGGAAGAGACAGTATGTGTACAACCTTTGCAAACCAAATGAAAAGTGAGTTTGAAATGTCAATGCTCGGTGAAATGAATTTCTTCTTGGGTCTGCAAAGTACTCAGACAGAGAAAGGAATCTTTATCTCTCAGACCAAATATGTGAAAGAACTATTGAAGAAATTTGGAATGGAAGATTCAAAGCCAATGAACACTCCCATGGCTACTGGATGTAAGTTGAGCAAAGATGATGACTCTCCTAAGATAGATCAGACAAAGTATAGATCAATGATTGGTGGATTACTGTATCTCACTTAGACTAGACCAGATATAATGTAGGCTGTTGGTCTTGTGGTGAGATTCTAGGCTAATCCCATAGAATCTCATGTCATCGCAATCAAAAGAATTTTTAGGTACTTGAAAGGAATAGTTGAGTATGGCCTATGGTATCCCAGAGATCATGACTTTTCTCTTCATGCATATACAGATGCAGATTGGGCAGGAGATGTGGATGATAGGAAGAGTACAAGTGGAGGAGCATTCTTTTTGGGAAAAAGGTTGGTTTCTTGGCTAAGAAAGAAAAAAGAAGCAATATCCCTGTCTACAACAGAAGCATAATACATTGCAGCAGCAGGTAGTTGCACTCAACTTTTGTGGATGAAGCAAATGCTAAGAGATATTCAAGTAGAATATGAGGAGCCTATCGCAATTTTCTATGATAATTCAAGTGCAATAAATATTTCTAAGAATCCGGTATTGCATTCTAAGACCAAGCATATATCTATCAAATTTCACTTTTTGAGAGAACAAGTGAATAAGGGTGAAGTCAGATTGGAGTATGTGCTCTCCAAGGATCAGCTTGCAGATATTTTTACTAAACCTCTTCCCAAGGACTCTTTTGAGTATCTCAGGGAGAAGTTAGGGGTCATGGCCCCTCTAGTGATGAACTAGGATGCACTGATGTGCATCAGTCTGGTGGATATCACAGTCATATCTTGTGATTCGGATTGATGATGAGGAGCTACTACTAAGGCAGAGCAGCTAGTATGATTCTGATGTGTTAGAATTACAAGTATGAGCCCTTTTCCATTGATGTCAAAGGGGGAGAGAAGACATGTGAAAAACAAGTGGGTGATGATCAAAGGGGGAGTAGTAAAGGAAGAGAAGACATGTGAAGAGTAAAAGGTTAACCAGTATTGTCATTGATGTCAACATACTCATATTGCATTGATAAGAAGGATTGGATGAGGTGTGTGTTGAGGTTATTGAGGAAATTAGTCTCAATCAGGAACAGTGAAGAACAGTGATGAGAAGAAGGCAAAAGTACTCAATAGGTTGTGGATCAGAGGATGCGGTTTAAAGGGTTTGTAGATATGAGTCTTGAGATGTTCCAATCAAGATTTCAGAGGTCTGCATGAAGATCTGAAGAAGTTATGATTGCTCAAGTAAAACCAATTCTGGGAGGTGTTCAGTGGTGACAGAGTGTCACAGATTGGTCCGGTGAGTTCTGGAATTACATTCTCTCATTCTGCGGATTGGAGGGAGTGTTGAAGAAGTCAGTGTGAAGTGACAACTTGATTTGTGCATTGTTTGGAGGTCCGGAAGAACCTTTTGCATTATGACAATGGCGACAAACTATGTTCTTAAAGTTCTAGATGAAGAAGAGAAGAATTCTAGTAAGCTGATAAAGTGCGGATGTTCTTGATGACTCAGGAAAGGTTTCGGTGATCCTTGGATTGTGTACAATTCTTATTGGTGGTCTGCATTGAAGTTAGAGTTTGGATTTGATGTAAAGACCACCAGTTGTTGATGTTCTTCCTGAGACAGGCTGACCGGATGTATTACACGTCTTGCGAATGATCTTGTAGGTGTTTGCCGACTTAGATGATTGTTCCTAAGTCAATGCCTTGTACAAATAAGGGTTTGTGAATTCATTTAGAAGTGTGTCTTGCGGTGATGAGAGTGATATAGCGAAGAGAAGTGTGAAAGGCAGAGTAGGAGTTTTGGGCTTAAATGGAACTGATCTAGGCATGGTAAAGATGTCAATCTCCAGTTCAATTTTGTAATACTTGTTATCTTGTAGACAGTGGGTCTCTTGTAGGCAGTGTGCCTCCTTGTGAGCAGTGTGCTTGGGTAGTGAGCCCTAATTGGCATGTGCCATCTATTTTTCTTATTCTTCTAACAGAGAATAATCCTTGGGTTAATCACCCCGTGGTTTTTCCCTTAACCGGGTTTTCCACGTCAAAATCTTGGTGTCTCATGTGTTGATGTGTATCTTCTCTGGTGTTTATGCCTTATGCTTCATGAATGATTAATTGATATGCTATTGATTAACAAAGTGGATTTAAGTGTTTGAATTGAAAGCAAATTAAGGATAACTGATTCACCCCCCCTCTCAGTTATTAACAGAGTATGCCAAGTTCTAGAGGATTTGTTGTGAATGTATTACATGGATCAACAATATAAGTGGAAGGAATACTTACCTCTTGTGGAATTTTCTTATAACAATTCCTATCATTTTGTTATCAAAATGGCACCATTTGAATCATTGTATGGAAGAAAATGCCAAACTCTTATAAGCTGGGATAAGCTAGAAGATATGATTAGCATTGGTTCAGCTATGCTAGTAAAAATGGAAGAAAAAGTTAAATTGATCAGAAAGAGATTAGCAGAAGCCAATGCTAGACAAAAAAGTTATGCTAATACCAAGTGAATACTGAGATAAATCTCTATTGGAGAGAAAGTCCTTTTGAGGATCAAACCTCAAAAAAGTTCTATAAAATCTGGAAAGTCTTCCAAATTAGCTCCTTGTTATGTAGGACCCTTCGAAGTGCTCAAAGCGATCACTCCAGTTGCCTACATAATTCCTCTACCACCAACTCTATGTAGAATACATAATATTTTTCATCTTTCCTATCTAAAAAAGTATATTGTAGGAGATAACCATATTCTTAATTGGAATACATTACAAATATAGAACTCAGGAGTGGTCACAATTGAGCCTCTCAAGGTGTTTGAAACATGCAATCTTTGCTTGTGTAATAAAGAGGTTATGTAGTGTAAGGTTCAGTGAAACCAGTATGCAGAAGATAGTTCTACATGGGATGATTACCATGAGATCTATCAAAGATTTCCTCACTTATTTCTTATTTTAAATAATTTAAAAAAACTTGTTTTAAAATTTTATTTTGATACATTTACTCATCAAGGACAATAATCTTTAGGGGAGAGATACATTATGTCCAAGATTTTGGCTTTGAGTTTACTATTTACTTTTACGTGATTACGAGTGAATTTTATGGATAAATGTTTAGACATTATGATATAATGTCAGAGTAAATAATTGATTTCTTAAATATCAGTTTATGTGATTTCTTAGACATTATGAGATTTTGATTTTTTATTCAGAATATTTGTGAATGGACTAATGATGCACTAATCACAATTTGGTGATTGCAAGTTGTATTCAGGAAAATAGGTTTTGACCACTCTTCGTGAAAGAACAAAATTTGGTTTTGAATAGTTCATTTGTTGTCTGAGTATAATGTACCTCTGGTTAAGTGAACCCTTGTCTAATTAAGGCAAGTCATGTTTAATCAAGTTGGCTTAAGTTCATTTCTCAAGTCAACAAGTTGTCGATGTCACTGAGAGTATTTTAAACGTCAATTTAGTCATTTTTTGACTAAGGCAACTTTTTATCAAAAATGTCATTCTTTGCATCGTAAATGAGATTGCAACTACATATATAATGATGTAATTGGAATAAATTAATAGTGTGTTTCTTGTTTTTAGTTTCAATGTGGAATTTCATATCTTGTCTAATCGAAATTGACTTGATTTTCTTTTATATGTGAAGGGGAGATTTTCTTGACCCAATCACATATTGCATATAAGTTTATGTCACATTATTATAATTCCTATTGTTATTAATATGTATGCTTTATTTTAGATTATAATAAGTAAATACTCTTGAGTAGAGAGTACACGGTTGATAATGGGTTTTAAACAATAACAACCTTTTTAATAAGAGGTTTTATCTCTCTAAATTATTTCGATGACATAGTAAAACTTCAAGGGATGTTGTTGAGTTGAAAAGAAAGTGGTCATTATAACCCACTATTCCATCTCCTTGTATGCTAACTTCCACATGAAATTTAGCTATTTGGTCGACGTTAGGGGAGAGAGTGGTCATTAAGACCAACTATCCCACTAACATTACATGATGTAAAGCTTGTTTGCAGGCTTATATAGTGGAGATAACAATGCTTGTGGAGAATCTGCTAACAACTTATTAGTGGAGTCATAGCATATAGAAAGGAGAATAGCATAGTTATCAGGAGGAGTCAGATATTCAACTATTGCATGAATCAATAGAGAGATAAGGGCATTGTTATCACATGAGAGAATGGACTGATATATCATGAGCTGAGAGAGATAAGTGGAGGATCATCATGGATTAGAGGAGAAGGGAACACAATCTATAGAGAGAAAAAGACAAGGATCGCAGCATAGAGAACAACATACCTATTGTAGCACATAACACACATGGTTATTGCAGGATAAGAGAGATATAGTGAATAGTGAAAGAGGAGAGAGCTCTTCATAGGTGAACAAAGACTATCAAAGGATCTTCTTTCGATATCTATTCAGCTTCTTTCTTTATATAGAAGTCTTTAATTATTATAAGAAATTCATGTTTATAATTATATCTTCAAATAATATCTTATTCGATGCTTTGTCATGATGAACCTGACATCATAGTATGTTACAATGGCTGATACTTTTAAGATAGAAAGCTGAAATTCTAAGCATATTTCTATATATTTTTTATGTAAAGTTTAAACAGTTAACTTAAATATAGATATGGTCATAGGATAAGTATAGACTAAGATAAGATAGAATGCTTATGCCATGGAGATACTATGTAAACAATATATTATATTTCTATGTCCCTGTTATCATAAGATAGGGTTCTACAGAAATAAAAGTATGATATAGATGCTTTCTATCTTACGTGGTAACTGTTTAAGCAAAACAACTATATAATTCATGTCAAAAGATAAATAATATTTTAAGGAGAATACTTTACTTCTAAAGGATGTTAGGGTAAGTTGTTCCCTACAGCAAACATAGATGAAAGCACTCATATATTAATGTTTCAATATAGAATAGTATGTAAAAGAAAGAACAACATTAGACATTGAATTTAAATGGATAGCAAATTGAAATAGTCTATCACCTTTTTGGAATCAAACTAAACTTAATCAAAGTTAGACATGATTAGAACATTTGGTTTTTATATAACTTAGGATATATCCATAAATTATACTAGTCATGGTTTGAGAGATTACAAACACGACCATGTAATCAGAAGAAGACTGGAGGTTATTCTCTTATGATTTTCTTACTTTTCACTTCCTTTTGAAAACAAGTGTATTTATTATTCCATCATGTTGGAATAAGGAAGATAAAACCCTAAGTTTTAATGTTTGTATTAGACTTGTCTAAAGAAGTTTGTTTTTCTTATTAATGGTGATTTTCCATAGGTGGAGAAACCAAATTGTTTTACTACAATCGAATTGAGTTATGGACTCAAGGAGTAGAAGTCAATATGTCATGGACCTCAATTTGTGCAAGTATGCAAAGAGGTGCTCTTGAATGGATAGTCAATCCATAAATTTTTTCAGTATGAAAGACAAGGTCATGAGAACTAACCAAAGTAAGGTAGACTAGATTTTGAGTTAGACCAGACTTTATTGTTAAACAAGTTGACCAAGTCAAACTGTAAGATGTGATAGTATCTAAGTCGAGTTAGAGGTGGGTGGACATTATGACTAAATTTTCTTTAAATGTCTATTTATATATAAACTTTGGCCAAAGTAATGCATACGTCTCTACATGCATTAGTCGGTTCACTGTGTCCATATTTCATAACTTGTTAATATGATCATACTTAGCTAGAGGACTGTCTAGAGTTGTGTGATTGATAGTGTTATTTAAGATACAACACCAGTACTCAGATGAAAAATAATCATTTGTTACCTTATGTCTATACTGTTCATGTGCAGGGACCGCCAGTCTATGGTTGGAGGTAAAGCACTCAAAAGATGCTCTCTCTCTCCAACATAAGACTCGCTGAGACTTGCAATATGGATATTAGAATTCTAGAGGCAACATGCATATTGAATATGTGACTTGTATATCATAAACTATGTAAAGTTTATCAAATGCAAATTATTGTAATTGAAAGACAAAATGTCGATTTCATAAACTATTACATGTGTATATTCAAAAAGGAAATTATGTTTATGTGATGTATTTTGGTTCCTTGAGATTATTTTAATTAAAAAAAGTTCAATCTTTTTCACGTAATGTATTTTTATCTCTTGGTAAATATTTATTTTAAGCCTTGTTTGAGATTTAGTATGTTACAAATGTTTTGGGTCCCGATGATTAGGTTGTCTTTTATGCATTGATTAGTGTGTAAGATGGTGTATTCACATGGATATTGGAAACTAACATTATCTAATCTAAACCTTGTTGGCCTCTTTCCCATAATTATTAAAAAGATTCTATGTTATTAGTTGGGACCATGCTACAAGTTGAGTGTTAAGATTTCACTATTCTAGAACCTTGCCAAAAACCCTAAGAAGTCTTTGTTTGTAGTTTAGTGTGTAATAATTGCACTTTATTCTAATTTATTGCTGACTTTTTAAGCTAATTTTTGTATAAATTAAAACATGTGTTAAGGCCTTAGCACTTGTAGTTTATTAGCCCCACTTGTACTTCTTATCGCCTAACCTTTCTACGTGTCTTTTAGTGCCTTGTGATTACACATGTTTCCATTCAATGGTGAGGAATGTTAGGGTTTCAGGCAAATCAAAGCAATAAACACTAACAATTATATGGAGATTAAATAACCCAAATATAACAATGAGGAATAACACAAAAGAGATCAATACTTAAATTTAATGTGGTTCACCCAATATGGACTACATCCATAGAAACTCAGCCATCCAATGATTTTATTATCCAGTGCAAAACAAATTACAATCTCGTGAATACATTGCTGTAACATACATCCTAGCCGCTTATAACAAGCTTTTTGGAAGCTTCTAGAATTAGGGTTTTGCAATGTCATTTTTCTTTTGTTGGTTAACAAAAATTAACAACCGACTTCAATCGTGCAAAAAAGAGGGAAATTTTTTTTTTGATGAGGATACATAACTAGTGTATAGTACTTGCATGATCAGTCACCACATACCAACAAGGAAAACTATGCCTAGTGGATAAATTTATTGTGCACAACTTCCAAATCCCCATTGTGTGCTCGTCATCTAATTAAAACTCCCCTCCATGCTAACTATTGATTTCTTTGCATATTGTTTAGTGTATGTACTTAGCTTTTGTGTGTTTGCAACATTTCATTAGTCTAGGTTAACTATGTGGTAGGCGTTATCTATTAAGCACTCTCATTTTGCCTATGCACCACACAGTGTGTTGTTATTAACCAACAACCACTGTGTTTAGAGGAGCTAATAATTTATGGTACAATTTTTGTTGGCAAGAGACACTACTCTAATATGGACCTATATGTTGTCATTGATGGAAAAAAGGTTCAGAGATTTTATCACCATGGATAGAAGATATAACTTCAGAAGAGCATATTGGATTTCAAGTTCGATTGACAGAAAATGACTAAGTATGAAAAGTATTCTGAGTAGAGGATAGTAAGTCAAATAGTATGTCTCCGCAGATGATGATCAGTTAATATGGTTCAAGTATGATGTTCTTAGTTGTTTGATAGTGTTATGCTTCAAATTTTATGTCCTGATCTCCTCCATAAGTCACCTTGAAGAATTGTCTAAGTTTGGATAAGAAAAGGCATGGCAGGAACAATGAACAAGGTCTAGTGTAGTGGTTCGCATTCCTCCACAGATAAGTATTTTGTTATGCAGTTTCAAGGTGTTTTAAACACTTATATGAAGTGTCTTATTCCAGAGTTAGGAGATCAAAGTCCACCAAAAGGTTAGCTACAAGCTGCTAAGTATCAGCATAGTGTTTGACAGAGTTTGATAGAGACAGAGTCTGATTTCTGATGGTCTGCATTTCTCTGTAAGATGATATCATGCCTTGCGGTTCTAAGGGTATGATTGGGAATGTGTAAAGAGTCCTTGATGCTATTTTGGAAGTGTGTTGTGATCCGCAGTAGAAGTTGTAAGTCAGCAGATGAACCTATTAAAGCATGCTCTTGAGGAACATGTCGACTGGTGAGATAAATCATGATGCAGAGAAAGGATAGTATGTGAAAGATCTATTCAAGTATTTGAATGATTAGAGCCGACATATATGAACACATTTGGGAAAAGATTTGGATCCGTGCGACACATAGTGCATTGGATTGAGCGACAAGGTACATCTTTCTATGTACACGCTTCATTTCTTGGATGCCAACTTGATTGTGGATCAAATCATGATGCGGATATATAAAGGTGGTGAAATTTAGTTATGAGGTGTGTGGGTGTGATACGAGTATGTGAATAATAGACTAGAGTTAGAAGATCAGCAGCGATGAAGACTTGAGATTCAGAATTCAGTTGCTAAATGATTGCACCCTGGCATAGTGGCAGATGCTTAAGCAGTATTCAATTTTCATGTGCAATATGTTTGGAAGCAAACTTTCATCATCAAGGTAGTGAGCCTTCAATAGGGTTTAATATCCCTTATTGTAATCTTGCTAGGTTTAGGGTTGAGGTAGTGAGCCTACTAAACCTAGTTGTACTTCATGGAAGTGAGCTAGCATGTTTCAGGCCCATGGAGTGACCAAGCCTGAACATTATTTTTGTAAAGATTGCAATATATATTTGAGAGCTTTAAATCCTCTCCATGGTTTTTCTCTATTGGGTTTTCCAATTAAATTTTTTTGTGTTCGTGTCTCATGTTTTTATGGTTGTTGTTCATATGCATGTTGTGCCTTTGCTTAATTGATTTTTGGAAATGGCTGAAAGTTAAAGTACATGAAAAGATTTTTAGAACACTGATTCACCCCTCCTCTTAGTGTTCTTGACAACCAACAATTTCCAAAGACTTTTGTGCACTATCTATTAGTCTACACCAAGACATATGCTACATAAGATATGGTCCTAACAAGGCTTAGTTGGAAAACCACATGTGCAGTAATCATTAGTTAAGGTAGTTAAACATTTGATACTATGGCTACCTTATGTCAAGAATGAAAAAATAACATAGTGCCATGGGTGCTAGTTATAACATCATTATATAAATATTATGCAAGGTCTAAGCTAGCAGAAGAGGCTCATGTGGAGTAAAATGATTGACCAATGACCAATTTACTCCTAGTAGGAAAACAAAGTGCTCATGTGTTTAGAATGAAACACTTGTTGTATGTTGGGAAATTAGATAAAAAGGATATTTCAAGGACAAACACTAGTCATCAATCAAGGATCACAATTCAAATAATAGCCACCAATGTGACCTCTACATTAACAAGGTTGATGCACCATTAATGTTGCTCTATTCCTTCGTGCCATAAACTTTCTTTCCATCAATACAATTCAAAGCTTGTCTAAAGCTCAATTATTGCCTGTGTATGCCCTTATCCTCTACAACTCATGGGAAGTTATTTCAAAGCAATGATCTTAACGCTACTAGTTAAGGAAAGAAGTGGAATACCTACAAGCAAACTAGTCTAAAAATCAAATTATCTAAGAGAGTTTATGTAGATAAGCTTGGAATTGGATAATGCCATATCTCCTCTCCTATTATAGCTAAAGGCTCTCAAATTCTCAATCAATTGAGTAGGTGCCCCATATATAGATAGGGTGCCCAATAGTCTGCCCACAACATTTGTATTATATATGTAATACAAATGGGATCATAGATGCCATAGTCAAACTATTTATCAGATCAATTTGCATAGATTTCCCAACCCCATCTATAGAGATGAAAATCCAAGCAAATAAGACCCTCTCTAGGCTCTATTCCATCACCATCACCATATAGCCTTGGTGGCCCCACCATATCATATTGCTGAGACCCACTACATGTGTCTCATATATTATATGTATAATACAAAGATCTAGTCATTAGTCTCAAATGAGTGATAAGGATGAGTGATAGAAGATAAGCCCCCCATATGATAGTTGATTTAATTTGATTGGATTGATAATAATGATAGAGACTTGGATTGTGAATCGTGCACAAATTGTATTCAAAGTAAAGCAAGAGTTACAAATTTGTGATCAAGCCGACCACACCAAAATAGTTGCAGCTTACAACAACCCAAAAAACACATAAAACTTCACTAAGACATACAAACAATTTTAAGTCTTTAAAACATAAGTATATATCAGAGAGAAATTTTTTTATAGTAAATATCCAGCTAGTTCTGGAAATCCATAATGTTTAGAACTTCTAAATCAGACCATTCTTGTACTCTTTTCCTTGCTAAAAATCTATCCTAATTTCCACTAGCTACATCAATATCCATGTCCTCAGCATCAAGTCTTGGCCTCTGAACATTGTATTCTTCTTCTTGGTCTGCAAACTGATTATAGTAACCTTGACTGTCATCCAACTCTGAGTATTCTACCCTTGGCCTGCTCATCTCGTTCCAAAGGTCTACTCCTCTATCTTTGAGTTTTTCCCAATCTTTAATCATCTTGTTCCTTAAGCTGTCATAGCCCTTAGTACGAGAGTGACCCCCATGAGATGTGTTGGAGATGAAGTTTTGAGACACAATCTCCCACTAGTTATCAAGTTCACTCTTAGCTAGGTCCTATTGTAACTTCTTGCAATAAAGCTTCTGGAAGTTAGTGTAGATGCTATAAAATCCTGGATCAAACCTTTTCATCTTCCCTATATAGAAATTAGATTATTTGACATCCTCTTTGTGGAACATAGCTCCAGTTTCCATTAATTACTTGAAATTATCAATTGATATCTCCATAGTAACTTCCACTGCTCAAAAAAATTGAAATTTATGAGATCAAAGAAAACCCCAGTGAGTTTCCTTACCTTGCCCTGGAAATGTTCCTCGTTCCTTCTCTTCTAGATAAACCATAAAATCTCAGTACACAAAATAAGCGAAAATGAGTTAAAATTTTTTGTCTAAGGCATCAACAAAACCATGTATAACTTCTTTTTTATTTGCATGAAGGGAAGGATTCCATTGAGAGATATTACCCATGAAGAAGAGCCATACTTTTTTAGCAAAACGATAATAAAAAAAATATGGACTGCAAACTCTTTGCAATTACACATTGGGCACCAGACATCACTTACACCAAGACTGAGTTTATTAAGCAGAAGAAGCCATTTAAAACAAGCTTTTTTCGATTCAAGGATATTAGACCAACTTTCCATTTGAGGTATTTTGATAAAGTTTCTAGGCAAAGGGTGTCACCCCAGGTCACAGAGATGTGCTGAAGAATTTCCTGCATATCAGAGAGTGTATTATAGATTAAAATGATATAAACTCTTTCCCCCCATATGATAGATAGTTTGATTCGATTGATCCACTCCATGGGGTACTAGAATGTTGTCATAAATGCTTTATCATAACCCTAGAATGCTCCTTCATAACCCTATATTATTTTCAAATGAATGAATGAATCTATTTAAATACAACATAACACACAAACCAACATAAATGTGTGTTAGGTCATCTCACCAAACTTAGTGAAATGGTCGATGAAGTGTAAATTTGAATTTTGAATTTCAGAAGTTTAAGGTTTAAATTTACAACTATAGAAGTGACCTAGGTCAAAGCTAAACCCACAATTTGACCCAATCTAATGAATAGGAGATATATGACCACAATATAATACCATGAACCTATTTTATGCAAGAATATACCACTTATAATCTAATTATTATATTTCAAATACTCTAATCAAAACAAATCCAAAACATAAAGTAAAAGAATAAGAATATGCAATTTTCACATTACACATTTATCCCCATACGCTAAGAATCCTAAATTAGATAAATTTGATCTTCTTTAACTATAATGTTCTCATTTGCACCATTATACTTTAAGTCCATAAAGCTAAATTATTATTGTTTGTTATAGTGGAGAGGACCCAGTAGTTGAGCATGTTCCAATAGTTGATATAGTATTTGTGGATTTAATGCCCAATTTTCTTAAAAGTTTAGTAGTAGTAGTTGTGACTTTAAAGTTGTTAGTGTTGACCATAAGTACTTAGATCTAAAAAGCAACACATCATGTGATGCCACATTAGTGCACCAACAAAAAATGACTTAATGCACAACTATTGGTCTACCCTTTTTTGGGGGGTCTTTTTGGACACCTCAAGAAAAAGCATACTGATGTGGCATCATATTTGATGATGTGGACTTGAAACCCTAGTTATAAGTAGGGGCCTTGCCAAGTAAACTACTGTAATTTTTTTTGGAGTAATTCAAATTTTCCACTAGGATTTTGAGAGGCGTGAAGTTAGGGTGTTCAACTATTAGGTCCTCTCCCCTATACTATTGAAGGAAAAAAAATAAGGCCCCTAAGAAGTTTGGAGTCTAGAGCTTGCAGTTCATGTATAACGTCTAGTACACCAATTATTTGAGCTTCCTTGAAGAATTTTAATGTAGAAACCCAAACAGCTCACCTTAGGCAGATGATTGAAAGCCTATGATCTCTACAATTGTCAATGTTGAATAACACATGTCTAGCTATTCTTATTTGTATGTATATCTTTTGGTTTAGAGTAAACTCGATCATCTATTATACAAATTCTTTAATATTTTGAATATTGTTGTATTTTCACATGGTTATTCTTCTTATGAGCAATCTGTGTGGGGTTGGAAGATATGAAAGAAACAACTGGTGGCTCAGGTGACGATCTATTTTCAAGTCATTACATGCCCTCAACGAGACAAGTAGAATCCACTTTAATGCGTACTACAAAACTCTTGGATTGTCAAACATGCTCACCTTCTTCCCACTGTATAATTTGGGAATGCTAAGAAAAATAAGAACACAAAAGGAAATAATCATTTAGAAATTTATAACCAAAGTAAATTCGATGTGCAAAAGATATATAATGGACTATTGGCTAGAATGGTATACTGAAGAAACAGTTCTATGAAATATAGTGTATACATTGACATTCCTCAGTCTGCCTGCATTCATCACATCCCATCAAAGACTACAATCTACTTTGAATGTGCTTGTAGGGATCTTAAGTGACTTTGTCGGTAGCCTGTTGCCCCGAATGACTAGGACACACTCACCTCTGTCACACCTTCTAATTTGGAAATACCATGTAAATGAGGAAATCATTATGAAATAATGGTTTAGAAATTTGGAAGTAAATTAGGTGTGAAAGCTATATAATGAAGTGTTGATATTGAATGTCAATTTTGAAAACTTTGCAACGTCAAAGTAGGGATACAACTCAAGTATATTATATTGCCAAAAACTATAATGTGTTGGATTGATTCAATACTCATGAATCAAGATTGAGTACATCAAGCAAGCATGCAAAGGACCTAGGATGATGTGATTTGATATATGTTCTTATAATATTCGTAGAATGCTCTCATAAATGCTTTATCAATAACCCTAACATGTTTATTGTTAAGTCCTAGATTAATTTGAAATGAATGAGTGAATGTCTTTAAGTAGATCAACATAATGCACAAATCAACACAAATGAGCGCTAGATCAATGAACAACACTTGGTGAAATGTTGACAAGGTGTAAATTTGAGTTTTGATTTTTTAGATCTATGACTATGGAAGTGACAGGGTTGAAGTTAGAATCCATGATCTGACCCAAGTTGATGAATAGGGGATTTAGAGATCAGGTACAAAATTTTGGGAATCAATGATAATGGATCCATGAAATGGTAATATCACGAGCCAAATCCTATGGTTTACACAAATGAAGATCTCATATTTTGTTAATTGGTTGTCTTTTTGCCAAGTTCACCTACATGCGTGTGAACTTGATCTCTATGAGTGCAATTTTGAACTAACGTGTTGACTTGAATTGTAACTCATAGATCTAAATTGATAGAGAGTAGATTGTTGAAACTTTTTCACCACATTTTCTAATGTCTAACTAGTGGAGTTTACAAACACCTATTGGGAATTTGCTAAATAATGAGGATCATGTTCTCCTTAGTCAAACCCCTAGTTGGACCGATTCAACAATGATGAACCAAGACCGGGGGATGACAAGCAAGCATGCAATGTACCTACCATAATGTACTCTTATATTGCTACTAGAATGCTCCCATAACTACTTTATCAATAACCCTAACGTGTTCCTTCATAACCCCTATATTATTTTCAAATGAATGAATGAATATCTTTAAATAAACATAACACACAAATCAACACAAGTGTGCATTAGGTCGCCTCACAACACTTAGTGAAATAGTTGCAAGGTTTAAATTTGAATATTAAATTTTAGAAGTTGAGGGTTTAAAATTACCAATATAGAAGTGGCCTAGTTCAAATCTAAATCTACAATTTGACCCAAGCTAATGAATAGGAGATATATGACCGGAATATAATAATACCATGACCCTAATCTATATGAGGATATATTACTTATAATCTAATTATTAGATTTCAAACACCCTAACCAAAACAAATCCAAAACATAAAGTAAAAAAATAATATACAATTTTCACGATTACACATTTATTCCCATACCTTAAAAATCTAAAAGTAAATAAATTTTATCTTTTTTAAAGATGCAATGTTCTCATTTGGAAAAATATACTTTTTAAGTCCAAAAGAAAACTAAGTTTTAGCCGATAGGCTATTTGTGGGAGCTTTTTGCTCCCGGAAAAATCAGACTTGGACGCCGGAAAATCTTCGAATGTCGGAAATCTTTTTCACCGTTCAGTTTTTCAACAAGGCATATGAGGACAGGCGCAACACAGAATTAGTGGTGGCAGTGTTGTTAGCGACAATGTCATTTACTGCTAGTTTATTGTTTGTCTTATACTATGGAAAGCAAGAAACAAGACCCTGAGAATTTTAAAATCTTGGTGTAGATTCAGTCCACAGAGGTTGGAGTGCATGTATACCATCCAGTACACCAATTATTTGAGCTTCTTTGGGGAATTTGAAAGTACAAACCCAAACAGTTCACCTCCTGCAGATGTTTGGAAGCCTATAACCTCTACGATTGTGAGTGTTGAACGGCACCTGTCCTGCTATTCTTGTTTGTATGTATACTTTTTGGTTTAGATTAAACTCAATCATCGATTACACAATTTTCTTTAATATTTTGAATATTGCCGTATTTTCACGGTTACTCTCCTGTCTTGTGAAAAACAAAAGTAACTAGGCAATACCCAGTTATGAGGTATTTTCACGGTTATTCTCCTGTGTGGGGACAGCGGAAGATATGAAAGAAACAGTCAAACACGCTCTGTGTGGTGGGTCGGGTGACGATCTGTTTGCCAGTCAAACACGCTCACCTCCTTCACACAGTCCAATTTGGGAATGCCATAAATTACGAAACGATGGGAAATGATGGTTTAGAAATTTGGACTGAAGTAAATTAGATGTGAAGTGTTGATATTGATATTGATATTGATATTTTGGAGTCTCAAATACTGTCAAAAACTTTTTAAAATAGTTCACAATTAAAATAAATTAGATTGGGAAAGCACAAACAAAAATATAAAAGTCATGGTACTCTGATTTGAATAGTATACTGGAAGAATTCAAAACAAAGAGAGAAGAGGAGAAACATGACATAAATAGATGCAGATGGAGAATCTATTTTTCAATATCAATAGACCCACAATCAAAGTAAATTAGATTAGGAAAATACAAAAAAAAATATAAAAAGGATGGTATTCTGATTTGAATAGTACAGTAAAAGAATTCAAAACAAGAGAGAAGAGGAGAAACATGACATAGACAGATGCAGATGGAGAACATATTTTTCAATTATCAATAGACCCACAGTCAGTAAATTAGATTGGGAAAATACAAAGAAAAATGTAGCAGGGACAGTACTTTGATTTGAATAGCACACTAAAAGAATTCAAAACAAGACAGAAGAGGAGAAACATGACATAGACAGATGCAAACGGAGAATCTTTTTTTTAATGAAGAATCTTTTTTTTAATGAAATAGATTTATATATTATTTAAAAGAAAATAAATATATTTTGTCATAAAAATAAATGAAATGGGCTACTTTCCCAAAGCCACATAAATTGGATAGAGCAATTAATAAGGAAACAGTCAATCATAGGATGATTAAGTCATAATATTAAAAAAAGACTAACAAGATGGTTCCATGTAGCTACTTATCCATGTTTGTTGCTTAAATTTTACTAGCTTCACTGGTCCCATATAAACTTTGAATTAAGCAGAAACCATAATTTGGAATCTTCTCTTCTTATGGTGGACTTGCTATAATTTAGGGATTAAAAAAAAGATGTCAAAATTTTGGGGGGCTAAAATTATGTAAGTATTCATAATAAAAATATGCCACATGGTTGCACATATTTCGTTCCCTTCTTTTTTTACATTTCCCTCCAAATTTTCCCTCCAAAATTTCTCTTGTTAACACAAATAAACATACATTTTTACCATTCATTTATCAACTATTTTAAATAAGTAGAAAAATAAAAAAATTCATGAGATCACTAGCTCCACAAAAGGTTCCCAAAAATTTAAGCAAGGGTGGTAAACAAAATAAGTTAAGAGTCGGATAGGACCTTGCTCTAAGTAGCTAATGTTATAAAGCCTATATTCAAAGGAAGGTTTTGATAATCTAGGTTACCCCAACCTTCGACAAGCAAGTTTTTCCATCTTCAATTGGCTCCCATCTAATGAGAGTATAATCTTCATTCTCTTACTCACGATGCTATGAATTAGACACATATGGTAGAGGTCAAGTATCATTCCATTGTGGAAAAATAAAAAAGTCATTTACAAGTTTCTCTTGTCCACAAGGAGGGGCCCTTTAGTATTGTTGAGAGGATGCTTAAGAGTGTAAATGCCCATTGCTATGCCCTTAATCCCATAGTGTGCATAGAGTCATAGGCTTGTGGCTACCATAACTATTAATTAATTTATATTATCATTAATATATTATTATAAAGATAGTTAAGTTGGCCTAGGTGGCATTCAAGGCACAAGTATGGTATATATAGCAAGTAGTGGTTAGTTTATGACCATAATATTACGAATTATGTTATTCTTGAAGACTTTTGAAGCTTTTCCCCATGGAGGTGGCTTATTTTTTTGTTGGGGTTTACTCGGTGTTTTATCCTAGTTTGAGCCTAGAGAGACCCTTATGAGGGATCTCTTCCCATGGCTTTATTACTGGGACCACTATTGGAGGTCTCAGTCCCCAAGGCATTATCACCTGGGCATTAGTGCCCTATTTCAAACCTACAATCTTGTTGGCCCAGTAAAGGCCCACATCGTACTAGCACACCAGCCCAGTGAAGGATCCATGAAGGCACATATCCTACAAGCACGACAGCCCAACGAAGGCACAAGGGTTGAGAGATCTTTCGCCCAACAGAGGTTTAAACATTGGTGGTGCTCACCGTAACCAAGTGAACTCACCTCCACATTGCACCCTTAAGGGCCCATCAAAGTGGCTTATTATTCTCAAGTATTAACAAGTATTTACATATCATATTTCCTATTATATTATTCTCTTGTGAAAGTTATTTTATTACAAGTGGTATCAAAACATGATCTTGGCACCCAGAAGACAAGAAATAAGGTGATTTTTTTTCAATTTAGGCAGTGGAATTAGGAGGTCCATATCTCTCTCAATTTGGTGATTTTTTCTTCATATTTGGAGGATTTTTCAAGAACATATTGAAGTTTCTACAATCTAGATTTGATGTCATTTGGATTTGATTTGAAGGAGTTATTACAAATTAGGGTTTCCACCAAATTCACTTCTAGGGTTGTAATTAGTTAATGTTTCTTTAAATTCTAGAGGGTTGAACAAGGGCACGTTGATCCACCTACAATCTTGATTTGAAGGCATTTGGAGTTGTTTTGAGCAAGAACTACTAAAATTTTATGGTTTGTTCATAAATTTTTTCTATAGTCTAGAATATGTGGAACTTTTCAATTTTGTTTACATTTTTGGAAAGCTTGAAAAAAATCATTAACGACTTGCTCTTTGAATTTTTAATTTTGAGGCTAAAAAATTTCTAAAATCATCCAATTAAGGTTTAGTTAAAAAAAAAGATTTTGCAATATATGGATGGACCCTAGGCTATAGGTAGGGGCAAATTTTTTTTCAATTTTGGAAAGATTCCTAACAGATGTGTAACATTTCCATGGAAGAGGTAAGGGAAGAAACCAACAAGATGAAGGAGGATATGTAACAATTGCAAGGAAAATTGAATATCATGTAAGGAGATATATTTTGTATCCATAAGGCATTGTTAATTATCAATGCTTATACCCAAAATTAATCAAGGCTCACAACTAGATGTTTAAAGAAACTAAGGTGGATCTTCCAGGTTAGCTAATCTAGAACCAAATGTTAGCACTTATATGGGATCTCAGAATATGCTACCAAACGTGGATATGTGTATGTTTGATGGCAAGGATCCATTGACTTAGATAAATCAAATGGGTTTTTTTTAGATTTACATCAAATTACAAGTGGGGAAAAAGTGAAAATGGATTCCCTATATCTAGAACTAGAGAAATTCATTATCACCTTATTAGTTTTTACTAAGAAGCTACAACCACGCTATAGCAATAATGTGTTAAACAACTACTTCATCTAGTTAGCTAAACTACTACATACAAGATCATTTAGGGATTATATTAAACAATTCCAAAACCTATCCTTGTGAGTTGAGACTTGATTATAGAGGACAGATAGAATGACTCATTTCTTGGTGAGATTAAAGGTCACATCCAACATGTGGTATGCATGTTTAGGCCTCATTCTATGTTTGAGTCTTTTGTCCTAGTACACAGGGCAAAAGAGATGTTTTCAGTTCCTACAAGGCATGAGTTCAATGACATTGGAGAGAAGATATTTTAGCACAATCATTGCTTCAACCCACTAGATTGACTCCAAAACAAATTGAAGAGAAAAGGGAAAAAGGGTTATCTTTTAACTATCATAGAAAATACAATAGAGGGCATAAATGTGTAGAAAAGAAATTCTACATTAAAGGGCCAAGTGAGGAAGAAGATGAAGAAGAAGAAATATTAGAGCTTGGAAATTAGGAGATCCCCAACCAACCATTTCTTATCATACACTTTTGGGCATTAACACCCCATAAACTCTCAACATTGTGGCTTTCTCAAAGAAAGAGAGAGTAACAATGTTGGTATACTCAGTAAGCACTTAAATTTATTAACAAAAGATTAGTTGCTTCTCTAAATTATTTTATCTTTCTAGCTCCAAAATTTTATGTTATGATTGCAAATGGGGGAACTATCAGTTGTTTAGGGAAATGCTATAACATTAAATTATACATGGGAGAACACAAACTTGATTTCCCTATGTTTCCTATCTCCATAGGTCCAACAAACATTGTTTTGGGAGTGCAATGATTATAAGAACTAAAAACATGCACGAGCTTGCATGAGGACCCCATGATGATATGTAATCCTAATCATGTACATGAAAGAGTGAATAATATCACCCTCTTAATATCACTCCTCTTGGCGAGACTTGGTGTCTTGTTTTCCCTCTGTTGATCCTTCAAATTTCAAACTATTCTTCATTTCCCCTTTGTTGAATATTCTTTTGTCACATTCTTGGCCTTTCCTACATGCTTAGTTTTCATGTTTTTATGCTAATTCCACCTTTTGACACCCCATTCTGAAGGTCTCTGACCCTAGGAAGCCTCTAAGTAGCCTAATAGCCCAAACCCATGTCTCAATTTTTGCTCAACTTTTCTCCTTTTAGTTTACCCCTATTAATGACTAGATCTCCTCAGTTGACTCTACCTTTTTGCATCCTATAACCTAATTTTGATGCAATATCACCTTCTCAACCTTTCATCAAGCATACACAAAATGTCAAATTTTACCCATGTGCCCTCCTTTGTGGGTCACCCATGGGTTACCCTAAGTGACCCAGGGGTTTCTTAGGGAGACCTGACCTAGTAAAAGGGATGACCCACAGGTGACCTAGGTAAATTTTGAATGCAAGTTTCTCCTTCAATTTGAGCCCAAAAAGACTCCATTTTCACCTAGTTTGCATGCAATTTCAAGATAAACATAGAGGAGGCCATAATTAACTCATTTAACAATCCCAATCAACTAAATTTAGCTCATTTGCTCTATTTTAACTCCTAAAAGCTATTCCTCCATGAGTGATAAGATTTCAAGCTCATATCATTGTTCAATCAATTGATTTCATAAGAGTCTGATTGATCAATCAAGCAAGTTAACTCTCTAATCAAGGGAGTTAACTCCTTAATCATCCCCACCCTTAATGTGCTCTCTCAACCTACAAATACCCCCTCCTCCAAGAATTAGAGGATGAAAATTTATTATTGCAATTCATCTTTTTCTTGGCTTTTGCTCTCCAACTAGCATGTTTATGCTTGCTGCTGGAGATAGGTGTCTTTTATTTATTGTTGTTATTTTTCCAAATCCTTCAAAGGCTTCATAGCATTGTTACACTTGCCAATTCTCAAGCCATAGAGATAATCAGAGGTGACATAAAGGATTTTAAGTGGACATCAGGAGAAAATAAAAGTTTTGAATTGTTAAAGCAGAAAGTAAGAGAGCAACCAATGTTAGCATCACCAGATTTTAACAAAGTATTTCAAGTGGATTGTGATGCAAGTGGAAATACAATAGGAGTAGTGTTAAGTCAAGAAGGTAGACCTATAGCATATTTTAGTGAGAAGTTGAATGATGCAAGGAGAAGATATTCAGTTTATGATCAAGAGTTCTATGCCATAATTCAAGCTTTGAAGAAGTGGAGACATTACTTGCTTCCTAAGGAGTTTATGTTGTATACAGATCATCAAGCTTTACAATATTTGAATAGTCAAGGTAAATTAAATCAGAGACATATGTTATTGGTAGAGTTCATGTAGAGTTACACTTTTGTATTAAAGCATAGGAGTGGGAAATCAAACAGAGTTGCAGATACATTGAGTAGAAGAAGGAATTTGGTGATAGAGATAAGAGTTGAAGTATTAGGTTTTGAGGAGTTGAAGCACATGTATGAGGAAGATCTCAATTTTACAGAACTTTGGAAAGCATGTAAGGAACCTATTGTGATAGATAGAAGTAAGTGGTTAGATTATTTCATTAAGGAGGATATGTTGTTCAAAGGAAATCAACCGTGTATACCTAGGAGTTCAATGACAGACAATTTGATAAAGGAGAAACACATTGGTGGATTAGCATGACATTTTGGAATTGATAAGACAGTGGCTTTGGTAAGTGAACATTATTTTTGGGCTTATATATATAAGGATGTTACAAGGAAGTTTGTTTAGAGTTGTAGAGTATGTCAAGTTGCAAAAGGGAATAGTCAGAATACTGGTTTGTACAAATCTTTGACAATACCGAAGAGACTTTGGGAAGACATAAGCATGGATTTCATATTAGGATTTTCAAAGATGTAGAGAGGACATGACTCTATACTTGTAGTGGTGGACAAATTTTCAAAGATGGCACATTTCATACCCTACAAGAAGACAATTGATGTAGTGCATGTTGCTAACTTATTTTTCACGGAGATTGTGAGATTGCATGGATTACCTAAGAGCATATTTTCATATAGAGATACAATATTCATTGGATACTTTTGGAGGACATTGTGGAAAAAGATGAAGACAGACCTAAAGTTTAGTTCAACATTTCATCCATAGATAGATGGATAGACTGAGGTCATGAATAGGAGTTTGGGAAACTTATTGAGATGTTTGGTAGTAGAGAAGAAAGGAAATTGGGATCTAATTCTATCACAAGCAGAGTTTGCATAAAATAATTCAGTAAATAGGATTACAAGAAAGACACCTTTTGAGATTGTAACCAAAGTAAACCCTAGAGGAGTAGCAGAGTTGAGAGATACCAATATGGAGAATAAGAGAAGTGCAGAAGTAGAAGAATTTGTAGAACACATGGAGATAATGTATAATCAAGTTAAGAAGCATTTGGAGGAGATGAATAGTAAGTACAAAGAGCAAGAAGATGAGAAGAGAAGACACAAAAAAATTTTAGTTGGAGATGAAGTAATGCTATATCTAAGAAAAGAGAGATTTCCAGTAGAGAAATTTAACAAGTTGAAGATGAAGAAGTTTGGATCATGTAGGATACTCAAGAAATATGATTTAGGAAATGCATATGAAGGGGAGCTATCAGAGACATTGGGTATATCACCTATATTCAACATTGTAGACTTATATCAGTATCATGTAGGAGAATCTAATGACAATATTGAAGAAGATTTGAAGAGGCAATTACCATAACAATGACCAGAGTAGATTAAAGACATCTTGGATAGCAGAATAGCACGTAGTACCAGAGGCAAGCAATACAAAGAATATTTGGTAAAGTGGAAAGGCACACCAGAAGAAGATTCAACATGGATTTCCTAGGCTAAGATGGACTGACATGGTTTTCCTCTAGCCCCAACAAAGTGAGGGACTCACTTTTTTTCAACAACCCTGGGTGTCTGATGTAGGATCATCCCAAGTTGTCGAGCAATCTTGCATCAACCAAAAATATTTGCATTCCTTTTGTTTCTCTCATTTTTCTAGATTAGTTCAGTCTAGTTAGTAGCAATTTCAGCATTTTGTACTACATTTTACCACATTATCATATTAGCTCTTGCAAAGCAAGATTTAGCATCTAAGTATCATCAGCTACATCATGATCAATTTCCTTGAGGTCTGCATCAAGTTTCCATCATTTGCGGAGGAGTACTAGCTATTTAAGAGTAACCTATTCATTCCAGCACGTTACACCTTCATTGGAGATTGTAACTTCTTTCTTGGCCAACGTGGAGGATTTCTTGTGCTTGGAGACGATATATACAGATCCTTAGGATGCATTAGGAAGTTAGTAGCTTTAGTAGAAGATTTATATTAGATACTTTGTTCTAGAGAGGTACTTCAATGTCATATCGTGCATATCTGTTGTAACTGGAATCAGACATGCTCCCTTGTTTTTGTAGCCTACATGTTGCTAGCATATAAGCATTATAAATATATGATATACTAAGCATTTAGATCATCCATTGCATTCTATAATTTATTGTGTCCATTGTGTTTACTCTTGCTGCATGATCTAGACTACCCACTCTGTGGAACCTCCGACCATGACTGTACCATTACCACCTATAGGTACATCACACACCCAATGAGCTCCAACTCAATATAATGAGGTTTCAACCCCAATCTAAAACAAAGAGACTACAACCTTGAATTTTATAGTTTCACATGTGCAATAATGCCTCTTCTGTAAGCTAAAATGCACCTTGTTACCATATTCATTCTATTTTTTCCATCAACACAGTGGTCTCCTTGCTCTCTGCACTCTGCATTCTTTGTCCTCTTACCAAGTCTCCCTTCTTTAACATTGTTTGTCTATGAACATCTGAATGTTTGTACAAAACCTCCCCTCTAGTCCTGTGAACAAAAGATATTCAATTCAATTTAGCTAGTAACTTGTTCAAAACTAATTCGATGAGTATAAGAACACATCCACTTCAACCATCGAACTACCAACAACCATTCAATAATTGAACATCAATAGTTTCATTTCATTTCCCAACTAACCAAAATTAATTTAACTGTTGCATCTGATTCAAAATTTAGGCTCCAATAATATATAGTATCAAAGTTTCTCAGTGACTTCACAAAAACATCAGAATAAATATTCACCACAAGTCCTCAATCTATTCACACTATAATTCAGGCATTCTGTATATCAACAAAAACTCGATCATCTTAGTCTGTTTAAAACTTTGTCCTCCTTAGTCTTCAAAAACACATTTATATCAGCAAGTGTCAATTCTCTAGAATTAGACTATATTCTCCTTTGTTGGTGAAACTTTAGTATTTAGAACTAAAACTCCTTCCTTCTATCAACAACAATACTCTTTTCCTAACTCTTTTGTCTTTTATCCCTTTACACCTCCTATCAACAAATGTATAATATTTCAAACTTTCTTTTTGATGTTTTATTAGCAAAAACACACTATCCTGAACTAACTCTCCATTGCCTTTGTTATCGACAAATGTCACCATTCCCGAACTTGTAAAATTATGCTTTGTCGGCAAAAACAACTTTTTTGAAACTTGGCCTTGAGTTTATTTTATTGCCTCTATTATAAAAAGTAACTTTTCCAAACTTTTATTATGAACCCTTCTATCGGTGAAATTACACAAATCTAAACTTGGATCTATCTCCTTTGTTATTAGTAAAAGTTAACTTTTTCAAACTTAACACACAATCCTTTTATCAGAAAATCCATGCTGGCATGAACCTTGTCTTTATTTGCTTTCTATTGGTGAATCCACACTGGCATGAACTATTTCTTTATTGGCGAAAGTAGAAACTTTTGAACTTGACCAACTCATCTTTGTTGTTCGTAAAAAGACCATTTCACGAACTTATCAGTTTACTGAGAAAAATAAAAACTTCTGAACTTGGCTTAGTTTGATTAACTCCTCTTTATCAGTGATTTGCTCTAATTTCAAACTCCCATTCAATTATTCATACAGCTAAATAATGCAAAGTTGGTGAATTGGCTAAAGTACTAACTTTGTAACTAATTAGTTTTTTTCTCATTTTCTTGACAATACTAGAAACACTTAGTTTCTTTTTCAAAACTAAGTCTTTGCCTTTGCCGAAGCTAAGCCATATCAGCTTATCAGCTAACTACCGAACTAGCAAACTAGCGAAGTAGACACTTCACTAATATAACACTAAAATAAAAAATTCACTATAACAAATCACTGTGATTAGCTCCCTTTTTTTCTCCAATTTTTGCTTCCACCCACTGTTTTAATGTATTTTTCTCCATTTTTAAAAAAAAGTTGGCACTATTGATCGGGATGGCGCAATTTTTAGCATTTTTTGTTCTAACCAAAACAAGTCGACACTAAATTAGGTGCCAATTAGCACCTACTTTAGCTCCTACTATAGCACCTAATTTAGAGCCACATTTAACACCTAGTTTAGTGCCTAATTTTGTGCCTATTTTAGCGCATACATTAGCGCCTTATTTAGTCCCTAAATTTAGCACCTGTTTTAGCGCCTAATTGATTGCCCAATTTATGGTTACTTGGGTTTAGGAGTATTATTTAGGGTTTAGGGTTTATGGTTTTGGGATTAGAGGTTTAGGGTTTAGGGTTTAGAGAGAGATAGAGGACCAATAGGGAGAGATAGGGAGATAGAGAGTGAGGGACATGACCAGAGACATAGGGAGAGAGATTGAGAGGTAGAGGGACAAAGGTGATAGGGAGAGAGGGGAGAGGTAGGGAGATAGAGGTTTAGGGTTTAGGGGTTTAGGGTTTCTTAGGTTTAGGGGTTAGGGGTTAGGGTTTAGGGGCATTATTTAGGGTTTAGGGTTTATTGTTTAGGGGTTAGGGGTTCAAGTTTAGAGGTTTAGGGTTTAGCATTTATAGAGAGAGGAATGATAGGGAGATATAGAGGAGACTATGGAGAGAGATAGGGAGATAGAGAAAGAGGCACATGCACATAGCCAGGGACATAGGGAGAGAGATTGAGAGGTAGAGGGATGATAGAGATAGGGAGATAGAGGTTTAGAGTTTCTCTGATTTAGGGTTTAGGGGTTTGGGGTTTAGGGTTTCTTAGGTTTGGAGAGCGAGAGAGAGAGAGAGAGAGAGAGAGAGAGAGAGAGAGAGAGAGAGAGAGAGAGAGAGAGAGAGAGAGAGAGAGAGAGAGAGAGAGAGATTATAGGTTGAGACATAAGGGAGAGATAGGGAGATAGACTACTAGAGTGAGTGAGATATATATCCTATAGAGAGATAGGTAGAAGGATTAAGAGCTAGTAGAGAGACAATATTAGAGATAGGGAGATATATAGGGGTTTAGGGTTTCTCAGGTTTAGGAGCATTATTTAAGGTTTAGAGGTTTACAGTTTAGTGTTTAGAGAGAGGACCAATAGCTGGGAGATATAGAGAGTGATATAGATGGAGAGTGAGGGATGTGGCTAGAGACACAGGGAGAGAGATTGAGAGGTCGAGGAATGATAGAGATAAAGAGATAAGGGTTTACGGTTTAGGGTTTAGTGTTTAGAGAGAGGACCAATAGCTGAGAGATATAGAGAGTGAGGTACATGGCCAGAGACATAGCGGAAAGAGATTATAGGGATACATATGGAGAGTGAGCAACATGGCCAGAGACACAAGGAGATAGATTAAGAGGTAGAGGAACAATAGAGATAGAGAGATAGGGAGATAGAGGTTTATGGTTGCTTGGGTTTAGTGTTTAGGGTTTGGGGGTTTGGGGTTTAGGATTTAGGTGTTTAGGGTTTATTAGGTTTAGGGTTTATGGGTTAGGGGTTAGGGGTTATGGACATTAGTTAGGGTTTATATATGTTTTAGGGGTCAGGGGTTAGGGTTTAGGGTTTAGGGGCATTATTTAGAGTTTACGGTTGCATGTCAAAAGAAGTCTCTCTCTCTCTCTCTAAATCCCTCAAACCTAAATAATGCCCCTAATCCCTAACCCCTAACCCCTAACCCCTAAACCCTAAACTTGAGCAACCCTAAACCTCTATCTCCCTATAATCTCTCCCTTATCTCCCTCTCTCTAGCTATCATCCCTCTACCTCTCAATCTCTCTCCCTATCTCTCTAGACATCTCACTCACTCTCTATGTCCCTATCTCTCGCTTGATTGTGATCTCCTTTATCTCTCCCAATTTATCTCCTCTCTCTCGACTCTACATACCTATCTATCTCTCCCCATCTCTTGCCTTTCTCTCTATCTCCCTATCTCTCTAGTCATCTCTCTAGTGATCACTCTCTATCTCCCTATCTCTCCCCTCTGTCTCCTCTATCTCTCCCTATGATCTGTCTCCTCTCTATCTATCTCTACCTAGCTATCTCTCCCTATCTCTCTATCTCTTGCCTCTCTCCCCCTATCATTCCTTTATCTTCTTATCTCTCCCTTCTATTAATTCTCCCTCTCCCTTATTGATGAAGGAATTAATGAACAATAAAACTTATATGACTCTCTCTCTCTCTCTCACTTTGTCTTTGTCTCCATCTGTCTCCCTTATCAACAAAGCAAATGGAAACAAGAAAACTAGGACATGAAAAGAGGGATGAGGATATAAATTGGCAGCCAGATGAAATGGAAACAAGCTGATAAAACTAATGTTCATTGGATGGGAAGAATGATGAGAGGAGAGGTAGAAAATAGTAAAATAGGGAAAAATTGGTGGGATCTAAAGGGAAATTAGAAAGGAAAAGGAAAACTACGAAAGCTAGGAAAAGGATTTAACTAGCTAGGAGCTAGTAGATAATATATAGATTAGAGAGAGAGAGAGAGAGAGTTGCTTGGGGTTGGTGGTCAGGGTTTAGGGGCATTATTTAGCATTTATCAGTTTAGCATTGCTCAAGTTTAGGATTTAGAGTTTACTAGGGTTTAGGGTTTATGGTTTAGGGGCATTATTTAGGGTACTTTAGGGTTTATGATTTAGGGGTTAAGGTTTAGAGGTTTAGGGTTTAGTGTTTAGAGAGAGAAGACCAATAGGGAGATATAGAGAACTTGAGGGACATGGCCAGAGACATAGGGAGAGATATTAAGAGATAGAGGAATGATAGAGATAGGGATATAGAGGTTTAGGGTTGCTTGGGTTTAATTTAGTACTGTTTAGGGTTTGCGGTTTAGGATTTAGGGGTTTAGGGTTTATGGCGGGTCAGGGCTGGGTTAGGGCTTAGGGCCATTATTTAGGGTTTAGGGATTAGGGATTATGGTTTAGGGTTATTAGGGGCATTATTTAGGGTTTACAGATCTTCGAGGATCTAGATAGTGTGGCTATACATATTGCTACACATGTTGGTGGCTAGTTAGACACATGGAACATCAATAACCACATGTAATGCTTCCATACATGTGTGCCACCTAATGACATTTGTACTGCAAAACATGATCATATAATTGGCACTGTATGCATCTGACACATGGTCATGATGTCCACATACACCACAATATGCCACAATGATCTACTAGTTGGCATGACCATACAAGTTTGAGTACATTTGTTCTCATCCCATCCATATAAGAAATGCACCATACAATATGTTGGATATTTGTCAACATCTACATGTAGAATAACTGATGGTATTCTTGAACAAATGCCTACTTTGTACATTTTGTAGAGTAAAAGTGAGGTATATATAACAAATTTTCATCTTACCTCTGTGTATATTTCTTTTGTTCATTTTGAATAGAAGTGACATATATGTTAGAACCCTTTTATATTTGAATGTGTTTTGGTTTACATATCTATTTTCCTTTATGTATTCTATGATCTTATTAATTACATTAATAGATAATATAGGATTGTCCCTCACTAGTTCACTTTGGGAATTAGATGAAATAACATCTAAAGTTGACTATAAATTAACAACATGGTGAGCATTTTGTTGATTTTCTTGCTTATTTTCACCCTTTTGAGAACTAAATTTTCCTATTGAAATTTTGAAGGATGAGATCGATATTTAAGTGCATTAGACTTAAGAATTTGATAGTGAATCAAAATCATCATTAGGAATTTGATAGTGTATCTTTGTTGACAAAGTTTGAAATCCAATAACATAATCATGATTGCACTCATTAATTTGATCCATGTTTGATGCTCTTCTATTCCTAATTTAGTCTATCTTAATAGTGAAGGAAAATAAATACATGGGCAACCCATAGAGAAATTTGTCATCAATTTTGTTCCTCAAAATTGTCTCATGATATGGTGAAGGAAAAAATTACCAAAGATAAATTGTGATCATTATTCATCGACCCAAAAACTAATGCACTGTTAGAAATGTAGACACGTAAATCTTACCATGGCCTAACATCACACCAGATCTATCCCACATCTCCTCTTACAATGTTAATTAAATAAATCATATTTATTTAATTAACCACTTTGATCATTCCTCCTAATATCAGTTTAATAAGTCATGCTATTTAATTAATAAATCTAATCGTTCTTTTGACATTAATTAAATATTAACCCTTCCTCTAAAGTCTCATCCTTAATTAAATAAATCCACATTTATTTAATTAAAGCAGTCACCCCCAACATTCCCCCACAACTAAATAAATACATATATATATCATGACCATTGTGAAACAATCTTGACTATTTTTGACTATATGAGTGTTTTTTGTTTATTACCATTGTCCTACAGGTTAATTGATTATCTTTTGCGGTTATGCGAGAGCAAGAGGAATGAAATATAGCACATACAACATTCCCGCAGAGCATAAAAGAATAGTTTGTGGCTTGGCAGTAGGAAGTGGTTGATATGAAGAAGGTACCGCTACCACGTGGACGGTTCATTTGACGCTTGTGGCTTGGCAGTGTTAGTCTCTTCTCGTGGTCCCGCAGAGGTTTGAAAAGTAACCAGCAGCATTGCAGTAATAACACTTACCGTGTCCCCACAAGGGTTTCAACTGAGGCCTGTGGTAGAGCCGCAAGAGGAGAATGTAATGGGTTTTCACCCCCGCTGTCCCGTGACGGTCATTCATAACATTTGCGGTTGGGCCATAAACAGAAGGACATTATGTAATAATTTCCCACGGTCCCACAAGGGTCAGTC
Source organism: Cunninghamia lanceolata (assembly GCA_027924645.1). Classification (NCBI taxonomy): domain Eukaryota; kingdom Viridiplantae; phylum Streptophyta; class Pinopsida; order Cupressales; family Cupressaceae; genus Cunninghamia; species Cunninghamia lanceolata. The sequence goes on along the minus strand of BSBN01000241.1, from coordinate 8,862,368 downwards.
TAAGCATTTGTGGTCTGGCAGTAAAGGATGAAATAGAAGTGTAGTGGTTGTAAGCCCCTGCTATCCCGCAGCCAGTCTGGGTGAGCCTTGTGGCGACGTGGTAAAAGAAATAAATGGCAAGCACATTCAATGCGGGGTCGCGATTATCAAGAATTACTATCAAATCTTGAGAAAGGAATTAAATGCTGAGATTTCATGATCTTGTGGCATGAACTAGAGTAATGGTGATATGATGAGCTCCTTGGCTGAATAAGAGTCAAAGATTTCTTGGCATTTGCTCATTTATGAGAATTCACAACTTGGAGAAGGTGCAACTCAGCTTAGTGTGTTTTCTGCAAACTGCAATTGACCAGGTAAGTTCATTCCTGTAGTCTCTAATTAGAAGTTGGAGTATATTTCACTCTATTTTCAGTTGCTGGTACTGGGGGTTCTTGTAATTACATCTTTTGTTAATATAAAATTTCTCTTTTTAAAAAAGGTTGGGGCTAATCTTTTGTGTTATACAGTAGGGGTCCTGTAGTCTATTCTATCTCTGCTACTTGCAAAGTTCTCCAATTTGACTGTGATGCTGACCAAAGATACAAATCCTGTTCTTATCCATTCTTGAATGGGTTTATTTTTAATTTTAAATACTGTTCTTTTATTCCTATGTCTACCTATATTAATTGGCCATGTCAAGTTCATTTACTCTTTCACTTTGTTTTTCAGTTGCTAGTGCAGTAAGTTGAATTTTGAAAAACCCTAGCCTGTTCAAGTCATTAAACATGGCATCCAAGAGGTCTGAGTCTACCAGTAAAGGTGATGAGCATGTAGTTCCCAAGAAAAGGCCACTTCAACAATCTCTGCTAGAAGTATTGCCTCGGTTCATAGACAAGGGTCCAAAAAAAATGTTCATAGATGTAGCAGAAGGGTGTCAGGATGCTACAAACCCTATCTCTGGGTGGGATTTCTTTTGGTATTTTTATGCAAAAAGGGATGACGAGGGACCAGTGGGAAATCCATGGAAATTGGATTTGGCAAAGTTGGTGGTTCCCATTATATTTGTTGATGTGGAATTGATTAGGGCACTAGGACAATTTTACCATCCTACCACTAAAATAGTCAGAATGCCAAATGGATTGCCATTGGTGAAAGTAGACAGGAATGCAATTGTTGACTGTTTTATGTTGAACAAGCAAGCTCTCACTCAAGTGGATTTGCAAAGATTTGAACAAGATTACACAAGCCTTGGGAAAACACTTAGGAGAGATGAATTGCAAATATATATGAGGAGGGGGGCCAACAACAGAAAATTTGAGATTCCATCAAATGCTATTAAGCCTTACCCTATGGAAGAATTTGCTGTATATTTCAAGAGAACCTATTTTGAATTGTGCCAGGTCTTGGGAATTGATGCACAAGGAAGAATGCCAACTAGCCTAATGATGATGGTATGAAAATACAACATCTAGAGGTGAACGCTGAATATGACTTTGCATCTCATATTGAGAAAAAACTACATGAAGGAATCTTCTGTGTGAAGGAGAACAAGCAACCCTTAGATTTCAAATTCTATTCTTTATTGTGTCACTTGATTTTGTATTAGAACAGAGGGAGATGGTCAAGAAAAATGGATTTGAGTATGGTTGATGAGAAAGGACAAAGACTGTCGACTCAGTTTTGGTGTTATAAGTGGGATTCCTATTGCCGAAATAGTGACTACATTGTATTTCATGATTTGTTTGTTGTTAATATATTGAATTCTATTGGTATCTGGTTTCCTAGGTTGACTAAGGAAGTCAGGGTAATGCTGAGGCTGCTTGAACACAAACCAAAGTTGGGCCACAACCATAATTTTGCTTATTGGTTTTTTATGTCAGATCATACTATAATTAGAGTGTATGGTTGCCCACAGCCACCTCACATATTGCCAAAATTTGTATCAGACAGAATTGTATTCATGGAGTTTATGTGGCAAATGATGTGGATGGAAAAGGAGGTAATGAAAAGACAAAAGAAAGGTACATTTCTACCTGATGCTACAATTTTTGGTGATTGGTCTATTGGCTCTAACACTCTTGAAAATTTGCAAGCCTTTTTAAATGTGAAATATTCTTTGAAATTGGTTATTGAGAGGAATTGTGACCTTGAGGGTCATATGAATCTTGTGAGAAAATCAATTTTGACTAAAATGGTTGTATCCCATCAGGACTTGTTTGATGAGGATGTGATAAGAAAACTTGTCACTTTTGATGAGGTATATAGTAGGAAGAGAAAATGGGATATCTTGAAAAATATTGAAGATGAAAAGAAAAAGCAGAATATCCTATCTCTTGGATTCTTTGTTGAAGAAAAAGACCCTCTGAAGAGAATTGATGCAATCATTGATAATTTTGAAATTATTTATGGTAAATATGAGAAGCAACCTCCTAAGGCTACGAAACTTCTAGTGAAAAAGTCTGCAGGGATTGAGATTCATGAGTTTGCTCTTGATGTTATGTCAGTGCAAGATCCATAGGTCCCAAAATCACCACCAACAAAGAAGCAGAGGACAAAAGAGGTATCTCCACTTGTCCCCTATGAAATGACTAAAGAGGTGGGGGATACTGATGAGGTGGATAACATCTTGAGGCACATGGGAGATGAGTAAGAGGTTGATCATCCATTGGTTGGTCAACCCACTCATGCACATAAGCCTGAGGCTAGGAAGGGTGAGCAAACCCAAGATGAATGAGAGTTGGAGGAGGATGAAAGGATTATAGTATCCATGAGGTTTATAGAAGATGACGACTTCATCAAAACTCTAGAGTTTAAAGATTTTTGGCTGAAAATGAAAATGAAAGAATATAATGAAAAAGTTGTAATAAATAAAATGGTTGCTGATGAAACACGACATGATCAAATCATTACACAAACTTTCAAAGAATTGAAAGTAGATGAAATTGATGTGAGTCCAGAGGAGGCAAGACAAATGGTGTTGAAAAGTAATATGCTCATCACCCTGGCCTTGAATTGAAAATGGTATTTTTTCTTGACCAAGTTAGAAGTCAGGATGATCCACAACTTGTTTCAAAATTTGATTATGAAGATGGCATAAGTGGATGTGGTTTTGATCCAAAGACAGAGACCCTTGCAATCTAGACTACTTAGAAGAATACAAGCAAACCAAGATTGCTTGATATTGTTCAAGAAATGAGGGGTACAACTGTGGTAAAGACTTTACAAGATACATCAGCAACATAAGCAGTTGCTCTCAATGTTCATACTACTATGTTTACTCATGCTATTGTGAAGAGGTTAGAACAAAGGCTAACAGATTATGAGCAAACTCAGAAAGTAATGAATGATGAAGTAAACAAATTGTATTTTGAAAATGTGAAATTAAAGAAACAATTGCAAGCTATGAATTCTTCTCAAGGTCAAGCCATTGTACCCTATCAACCCCTATTCCACAAACAACCAGTGATGTCACAATGTCTACTAAAGAATTTAATGCAACAAGATTGAAATTTGAAAAGGAAATTGAAAGTTTGAATAAACAAAATGAAATGACAAAGAATGAGGCAAAGATGAAAGTTTTTGAAATTTTTGAGAAAATTTTGGAGGATAGAGTAAAATTGGTTGTGGATAAGCTTGGGATTGTGCATGATTGTTACTCTTATTTATCTTAGGCCATTGAGCAATTAAAGATAAACTTTTCTATTTTGGATTTGTTGTTTAAAAAATGGCAACCCTATCATCACAATTTGGTTACGATGTGCTTAGTAGTGAAAAGGAATCTTGATGCCCCTACAACTTTGAAGCCCACTGAGAAAATAGTCAAAATGATCATTGATGAATACCAATATGTGAATGGGGAAAGCTAGAAGATGCAAGCAAAGGTTGAATCTTTTACTACATTCAAGCATAAATTTATTCCTTTCATACTGACAGAAGAAGAGAAAATCAAAAGTCTTGACACATGGAAGATGGAATTCGGCCAAACAATATTCCAAGTTATGGATTTTTTGAAGAAGGATGGAGATGTTAGCATTCTTAGTTTCAACATGATATTGGACCAAGTAATTGCGTTGGATGCTGGGTATGCAAAATTTGTGATGGATGTCAGAGCTTTGCTTGATAAAAGATGGAAAGATCACCAGGAGAACTTGCTTCAGATTCAAGCTTACCAATGGCCTGGTGATTTTACAATATATAAATGGGACGAGAAATATCTTAGAGATGAATCATCAGTAGCATAGGTTGAGGTACAGAAGAGCAATGAGCCAAATGATGGCATTAAATAGAACGACCACATCTTGAACGCTCTCTTTTTGCCTCTTTATGTTTTCTTCATGTTTTTAAAATGTATTCAAATATATTTGAAAATCTAAATTGGACTTATAAAAGACAAATATTGTAATATCAAGGGTTAGGAATACAAAGAGCCATTTTGAATGTGAAGGTTTGAAGCTTGTTGCTTCCTTTATAAAGGGAAACCAAGACCTTATGGCTCAGAATCTATCTGGGATTTTGATTTTTTGAAAGAGACATTACACTACCTGTACTTTGAAGCAAATCAATATAAAAGCTGCTATTCTTTGGTGGTCAACTTTTGGTTATCATTTGTTTGTTGAATTGGATTGCTAATAATTTATTCGGTTGTCTCCAATTTACTTTTTCTTTGTTATTCAAATCAAAAGAGACCCTTGCATTCACATTACAAAAGAGGATAGGTGATATTTATCAAACTAAAATTATAAAGTAATAAGTTATATCTCAAAAGATGTTTATATTATTTAAAAATGAAGGAAAGATATTCTACTGCAGAACATTTTGACACCTTTAATATGATTTTGAGTCAAATAGGTTCAATAAATGTTAAACTTGATGAGGAAGACAAATGTATCTTCTCACTTTTTTCTTTACCCAAAAATTAGGAGAACATAATGCTTGTTATAAATGGTAGGGTTGCAAAGGTGACTATGGAATCCTTTATTGTTACAATGCTCAATGGAGATATGAGGAGAAAGTTCAATGATGAAGGTTCTAAGGATGCCTTGCATGTTTCGCAAAGGCCCAAGGGCAAAAGTGGATCTAAAGGGGAATGGTATAAATATGAATCCAAGTCAAGAGGAAAATCTAGAATCCCTAGGAAGATAAGAGTAAAGTTTTGGAAATATGGAAAAAGAGGACAAGTGAAGAAGGTGTTGGTTTTTTCCCAGACTGGATGCTTATTCCCAGATTTCCCTACAAGGTAGCCATCAGTGATCAACAGGATCTCTGGGCCAGGGGCCAACAGTGTAGGAGATAGACTCTGTATTTTATCTCCTCTTCTTCTTCAGGCTCTGCAAAACCTAGGGGGGTATTCCCTACTCAACATCCATGAAGATATGCATACAAAGGCTGGGACGCTGACAGAAAGCAGATAAGTCCTCCTGTAAGTAGACCAAAACTGAAAGATAAGAGCAAAGGGGCTAGCTTTGGGCCTATTTGCAGTTGTAGACAGAGGACTGAGGATCCTAAAACTAATTCTAATGGCCTAATGGTTGTTTTAGATTTTGATTTGGATTTTAAGTTTGGATGCAAAGCTGGACATGGTTGTAACACAAACACAAAGCAAGATTGGTGCCTATCCAGGGCCTGGAGTCAGTAGACATACACCTGTGAATGATCAACATGAACAGCTAAAACTAGATTTCAGGGGGATATATGTGATACCTGCCTTACAGATATCTCCCAATACAGAGTGTTAAGTTATCTCTACTTATGGCATCCCTACTGCAGTATACCCTTCCCAATGTTCAACCTGAAAATAGTTTAATCTACCCCTTGAGCAGAAGTTAAAAGATCAGACATTCAACATAGGAATTCTATGCTCTAGAATCTAAACATTACCCAAATATCTAGATTCAGAAGAAGAATACATGCAATACTGGAGACAGAATTAACAAAACACATGCTAAGATAGCATTTCTCATACAAGATTAATCATGAAATCAGTGGGTTCATGCCAAAAACATACAACAAGAGATACATAAACTCACAGGTTAAGCTGTACAGAGCAACCAGATCAGCTTGTTTTGAATTACAGAGCCAAAAATCTTCAACTTTCAACAACCTAAAATGAGTAACACTTCCTGCTTATATCAGCCAGGTAGTGTACCACAGCAATTAATTACATGGTTGACCAAAAATCCCGCCAGATACACAGTATCAGAAAAATGGCGCTCAATGCATTACCAGATTGGCACCCAAACATGAATGTAGCTGGTAGGGGAGGAGACAGGAAGATATCTCGAGCCCTACGCCACTGTCCGTTGATGTACACCTTCAATCGGGTACCAGATCCGCCCATACCTCTGCAACCTTCGCCATTAATGGCGCACCAACCCGCGGCCTTGGGAAAAACATCTAACAGTCGATCGCAACCACTTCCCGCCAAGATACATCATCATGATATTTGAAAATATGCAGGATATCAGTTATCCCACATGCACCCCGCGGCAACCTTTTCAACACTTTATATACTAGGTCACGAGCATATATAATGTCGGTGCTTTTGCTCCTGACGACACTAGTATAAGACTTCATCATCATCCTCCAACAGCATGATATCCTGTCGCTTGAAATATCACCCTGATGTCAGCATCATATCGCAATATAACCTGCATGATAATCACCTTCATCGGCACAACCTGATCCATCGAAGGAACATCCTCCTGCTGAGCCTATACCAAAAGTCTGGCCGATGAACATCCTGATGATGTCATCATCATATCCTGCTGACGTCATCATCATATCTGCTTACTGTACACCTCCTCATATCCGGATGACGTCATCATCGTGTTTGCAAATATCGGGGGATCTCCACAATATGATTAGTGTTAGAAATATGACCCCCCCTGGACCTTGATGACGTCATCATCATATCGACATCAGGATGATATTCGGAAGACAACCAGATAATTGGAAATATCATCCTGATGCACAAATATCATGCTGCACTGTAGCTTCACTATAAGATCGGGGTGATAGATGAATATGATGATGCTTGAAAAGATCACCCCCCACTAGATAATGCACGAAGCCGGCAGGCGGATATCTCCTTGATATCAGCATCATCATGACGCTGGAACAAACATACATCCGGGTGATATTCAAAAATGAAAATATCACCCCCTCCTTCGGAAATATCATGATGCAGATAGGCAGAGAAATAGATATCACCCCGGCATAAGAATGACGTCAGCATCATCAGGATGATAAAACAACGAACATGAAGTGATACAACAACATCAGGATGATATTGACTAAGATCATCCTGACGTTCAAAATATGATGACCCCCAGTGAATATCGGGTCATACTTAGAACTCTTCAACAACATCATCAGGATGATCATAACCAAGATCACCCGATGATAAAAATATCACCCCGGCGAAATATCATGCAGGCAGAAAATATGATGACCCCCGCAAGCAACACGGTGATAACTGGAAATATGATGATGATGATGACGACCCTTAAGAAAAAACAAGTCAGGTCGAACAACTCAGAGAATAACCCCTTCAGAAGATCGGGGTGATATCATCATCATAAAAGGGCAAGGTGATAATTGGAAGATCACCGGATACTTGAAAAATCACCCCCGCAAGCAAATCAGGGCACACTGTAGCTCATCAGCAGGATCAGGATGATATCCAAACATCACCCGATATTGAAATATGATGATCCTGATGAAAAACAAGTCGTCAGAAAACATGATGATGCTTATCACCATCGAAGACAAGATGATGATGATGACCTCCTCCTCAAAGAAAATATGATGATGCAGCTGAAAAATGCCGAGGAGGTCCAACACTTAGGAAAATGGGCAAGAAGATATAGGGTTCAAATGAAGAAACCCCCTGAACATGAAAAAACAACCCCCAGGTCAAAATGAGTGCTAACACTGGCTCCGAATGGGGACGTGCAGGTGAAAACCTGCAGCGAGAACCAGATCTCTGGGCAGATCAGACAAAAAACCAAAAAGCACGAGCTGTACAAGGCATTTACACTACATACATGTTTTTACAAATGTGCACAGCAACAAGTCATTTATGCAAAATAGGACTTAAGGAATTGGCCATGCACAGGCAATTCCAGAACTTCACCATCTAGGGCCTGGAGGAAATAAGAATCCTCCCCATGAGTACTGCAAATCTGATATGGGCCCATCCATAAGGGTTCAAATTTACCATGTTTACCCTTTTCTTGACCTTTTGCATTCCAAATGAGCACCAGATCATTGACTTGAAACTTCCTTTTTGTAGTTCTCCTGTCAAACTGATATTTCACATCTTGTTGTCTTTTGAGATTGATCTGGTGGGCTTTCCTTCTATTTTCATCCAATGCAACTAGCTGGTTCACTCTTTCTGTCATAGAGTCTTCAATCTCCTCATCATTTTCCTGAATGAATCTGTAAACTGGTAAGAGATTGTTCATGGGCAATATGGCTGATGCACCATATACTAGCTCAAAAGGTGACATCCCAATAGCCCTTTTTACTGTCACTCTGTCAGCCCATATTGCTAAGTTCAATTTTGAGTCCCAAGCTCTCTTATTCTTGTCCAGTATCCTCTTGATAATTTTCATGATGCTTTTATTGCTTGATTCAGCTTGACCATTCCCTTGTGGGTGATATGGTGATGTATATGATAAATTTATCCCATACCTGTTGCAAAAATCAACAAATTCACCTGATCTGAAGCACATAGCATTATCAGTGACAATCTTGAATGGTACTCCAAACCTGATGATAACATTTTCCAGTATGAAATCCATCACCACCTTACTTGTAGCCCTCTTAGTTGGAATGGCCTCAATCCATTTGGTGAAGTAATCAGTTGCCACCAAAATCCAACTGTGTCCCCCACTTGATTTGTCTGCAATTTCCCCTATGAAGTCAATTCCCCATTGCTGAAATGGAGCATCCACAGTTACAGTTCTGAGGGGTAAAGCACCATCATATTTCAGCTTTCCTGAGAATCTTTGGCAAGGGTCACACTTCCTCACTAACTTTTGTGCATCTAAAAAGAGAGTGGGCCACCAATATCCTGCCCTGAGAATTTTATGAGCTGTTGTTTGGGTAGTATAATGTCCACCACACAATCCTTTATGCATATCAATCAAAACATTGTTAGCCATATCCTCATCCATACATCTCAGCAGCACACCATCAGGGTTTTTCTAGTATAGCTCACCTTGAACAATAACATATCTGATTGCATGTAACTTTAAAGTCCTCTTTTGACTGTCACTGAAATGGGAAGGACAATTCAGATTTTGCAAGTAGTAGATAATATCCTTGTACCATTCAGATCCTGATACATTTACACTCTCATCTTGGACTGCATTAACTTGGCATGCCTCCAAGTTTGACTGTGCCATCATCTTGGCTAATCCTTGTCCTCTTATCAACTTGGTAACTTGTATGTCTATGTTAAACTCTTGCAGTTTGTTTATCCATCTGCACCTTCTTCCAGTCACCTCCTGCTGAGTGAAGATGTCTTTGACTGCTGCATGGGGTACATATGCAATTATATATGATCCTACCAAGTATGGTCTGAAACTTTTGATGGCTCTGACTAGTGCATATGCCTGTTTTTCCATAATATCATACTTCAACTCAGAGGCCTGCAAAGACATACTGAAGAAAGCGATGGGCTGCTCAAAACCATCTTCGTTTTTCTGTAGCAAACATGCAGCAACAGTATGAAAAGAAGCAAATGAAAATACTTGGAATGGCCTAGAAAAATCAGGAGATTTAAGAACAGGGGCCATCTTGATTGCCTCTTTGATACTCTGAAATGATTCTATTGCTTCCCTTTCCCAGTTGACAGTTGCATCCTTCTTCATCATCTTGGAAATGTTCCTTGTGGTTTCTGCAAAGTTGGGAACAAATCTCCTAACAAAATTTATCTGTCCAAAGAAGGACTGAACTCCTTTTACAGTTTTTGGCATTTGAATCCTGTCAATAGCAGCCACTCTCTCTGGATCTATCCTGACTCCATCCTTGGAAACAATATGTCCCAGGAGCTTTCCTTCAACTACCCCAAAGGCACACTTCTTTGGATTTAAAGAAATACCATACTCTAGTGCTCTTATGAAAATCTGCTCCAGATGCAAACAATGCTGCTCCTCTTTCTTTGAGTAAGCAGTCAAGTCATCCTGATATACAGCCAGGATTGAATCAATCAACCCTGCAAAAGCAACATCCATTGCTCTCTGAAATGTAGCACCTGCATTGGTTAGTCCAAATGGCATTCTAACATACACATAAGTTTCCCATGGAGTGGTGAAGGCGGTCTTATACTGTTCTGATTCCTTTACCTTCACCTGATTATATCCTGAAAATCCATCCATCATGGATAAGAGTTCACAACCAGTCACTCTTTGCAACATAGCTTCCATATTAGGCAGTGGATAGTTATCCTTTAAAGAGGATACATTCAAGTTCCTGAAGTCAACACAAAGCCTAATATCACCATTCTTTTTTCTGACTGGGACAAGGTTAGACACCCAAGTTGAATGCCTGATTGGCACAATTATTCCAGCTTCCCTGAGCCTTTTGAGTTCTTCTTGCATCCTGGGAGCTAAGGTAGGATTAATAGGTCTTTGCTTTTGTCTAAATGGCTTAGCTCCAGGCTTCAATGGGATCTCATGCTGGAATAAATCTTCCCTATAGGCTTTTAGGTCCTCATATGACCAAGCAAAAACATGTTTATACTTTTTCGGTAATGCAATCAGCATACTCCTAATGTGTGGTTTGAGCTGTTTACCAATGTATACCTTCTGAGGGGCCTGAGATGTCCCCAAATTTATCTCTTCTAAATCTTCCTTATTTGTGGGAGATGTCCTTGTGACCAATTTATCTCTACTGTCAAAAGCTCTTTCCAAAGCTACCAACCCTCTAGGGATTTTATTAGTCTTCAATTGAATTATCTCTTTTCCCACAAGAGTTTCTTTTCCATCTATATCTCTACAAAAGCTTGGAAATCAATTTCTTGATTCTCATATTCATCTATGCAGTGCAAAAATTTCAACAAATCCCTATCATCATTAAACACTTGCCAACTGCATATATTTTCTGGTACTGCAGGCCTAATTTTAACTTCTACATTTGTAACACCTGACAGAGTGATGTCATCTGGCCTTATTGCAACATTGGCTAAGAAATCAGCCATAACATTCTTTGACCTCTCTACCCAGCCTATTGAAAATGCATCAAATAGTTCAATGGTATCCCAAACAGCATGCTTGTATTGTTTCAATCTTTCATTTTTTGAAGCATACTTATCTCTAATTTGGGATACAATCAGCTCGGAATCCCCAAATACTCTTAACATTTTAATTCCATGTTTGAGAGCAATATTTAGGCCTAAGAGTAAAGCCTCATATTCTGCAATGTTGTTTGTGCAATCAAACCTCAGCAAGAAAGAGAATTTGAGGAGCTTACCAGCTGGAGACAGGAAAATAACTCCAGCTCCAGAGCCTTCTTTTGCACAAGCTCCATCAAAAAACATGGTCCATAAGCCTTGCTGATCCAGCTTTTCAATGCAGACATTTTTCTTTTTATCTTCTGTATCATCTGAGACAACCTTGAAGTTATCACAGTCAGTGTCTACAAAGCATACCTGTTCCTCTGCTTCTTGATCTTCCACTGTCTCTGATGATCTTTGTTCTCTAATTAGCTTAACATCCCTGCCATTCATTGGAATCATGGCATATGACAGGTCCAGCTGCATACTTCCACCAATTAGTGCTGCCCATCGTCTTGACAACAACATACCATACTGTGGCTTGATGTCAACCACTGTTATATTCATTTTATATCTCTTTTCAGGAAATGCTGCCAGTTTGAAATCTACATCCTTCATGATTCCAATAACTGGTACCTCTCTGGCATCCATAGCATAGCATTTTCCACATGCCTTGTCAATTTTCAATCCAGTTTGTTGCATGATGGCCAAAGGCATGACATTTGTAGATGCTCCAGAGTCAAGCATACAATTTCTAATTATTTTTCCATTTATAACCAGGGAAACATAAAATGGTTCCACCTGTGAAGGACACTTTGTCATAGTCACTCCTAAATAGACTTCAGGAGCCTCATCTTCTTCATTACACATGACATGTTTCTCACCCTGGGTCTGAATATTTTGTTTAGCTTGAAGAGGTACCCCTGAGATTAGGGATATTGTCCTATTCTTGATCTCTTCCACTTTCATGAGTTCCATAAGTGGAACAGAGACTTTTACCTGAGAGAGGATCTGAGCTATATCAAATGGAGCATAATTTTGTATAACAGTTGTAGCTTGCTCCACAATCTTGTTTTTATCCTGAGCTGATTTAGCTTTTACTTTCATAGTTCCCTGATCATCATTCTTGTCTTGGGAACCTTTACTTTGATCTTTAGCCTGAGGGATTTTGTTTTCTGGTCCTTGAGATTCATGACCTGTTCTATGTCTAAAATTCTGTTTATTATTTACCCACTGCCTTTTTTGTGGTTCAATTCCTTTATGACCATGCACTAGCTGACCTGCAGAAATATCTTCTGGCTGATGTGGGCTGCCTACTTGATTTTTACCTCTGAGATTGTAGTTGCTTTTGACTTGAGCAACTGCTGCAGCTGTGAAGGCTCTAATTTCCTCATCAGAAGGTCATTGTAGGTTACTCAGAAAATTGTGTGAGTTCTGAGCATACACATAGTTATCTTCATTATCTTCATCATATGGGGACTGTTGGCAGGCCTGAATTTGATGATCTGTATTCTCATCAGCATCATAAAAAGTGTATCCATTACCTATGGACATCATATTAACATCATCATCTTGCACATGATGTGGCTCATTGCATTCATTACAAGATGTAGTATTATCATACAAGGATTGAGCAATCATACACTGTGACTGTGAATGTGGCATCTGACAAATTATACACCATGGAGCATCATCAACAATATTTATAGCTTTCTTTAGAGGATCAGGAGTTTCTTTGACATGTTGAGCCCTCTGATTTGTGTTGTTACGTGGGAATACAGGCTTACCATCATGCCAATTGGTGTTATAAGGCATATCATGCAATGATGGCCTCTTTTCCTGCCTTTGATAGACTTGCCTATCAGGACCCATCCCTTTTTCACTTCTAGCTAATCTATAGCTTAGGTCCTTAACAACATTTGCCAATTTGTCTATCTTATCTTCAGGGGCAGATGTATTACCTTGAGTGTTCTGAGGCTTGTTTGGATTCTGCAGAATTTTTACATCATCCCTTCTATTTGTCTTGCCCGATGCTTTCCTGTTGTTTTCAATATTCACTGCAATTCTGAAAGCATCCCTGAGAGTAGCAGGACCTTTATCTCTTAATCCATATGTAGTTTTTGCATCAAAGGCATTGATATACAATATTATGCACATTGGTTCATTTGGCCTCATGTGATGTGGCAATTTGTTTAACACTCTGGTAAATCTTGCATTAAAATCTGCAACCTGCTCATTTGACCCTTTAGTGATACTGGTGAACTCATTTACAAAAAAGCTAGGGTTAGTTTTGTCACCATATTGCTCCTTGAACATCCTCTTAAAATCATCCCATGATGAAATACTCCGGTCAGGCAGATTCTTGTACCATTCTCTTGCCTCATCTATTAAGGATTGCATGAATGACTTCATGAAAACATCCTCATGTTCAACCTCAAAGTTATCCATGACATTTTGAAAAGCTTTTAGATGATCTTCTCCTGACACTGTGTTGTTTCCTGAAAATTTAGGCACTTGCAACCTCAGATGCTTGTCAATGGGGTTAGGATACCCAGGAATACCATCAAACACCAACTGCCTGAATCTATCTAACTACATGGGCTGTCTGTTTAATTGATTAACATTAACATTTCTGTTTGCATTCTGGTTTCTTGCATTGTTGAGTGGTATCCTATCATCATTCACATTTTGTCTCTCATCATTATGCTGATGTTGTACTTCATTTCTTTGCTGATGTCTCTGCACATTTGCATTCTCTAGGGTAGGAACTGAATCATTTTGGGCAGTTCTTAAGGCTTGCACTTTCTGCTTCATATCATCTCTGATTTTCATGGCTTGTAGATATTCTAGTTCTGCTCTTAGACTTCTGATTTCTTCAGCTAACTGTTCATCCTTAGGCCTGGAGGTAGATGGTCTCATACCATTCTGGTCATCATCTTCATCATCCCTCAGAGACTCTGCCTCTTCAAACCTTTCACTTGGGTCTAGAAATGGGCGTTCTTGGAACACCTCTGACCTCATTCTCATGCTACCACCCTGTTGCCTCTCATATGCACCTTGAATATCAGCTTCTGCATTTGAAAAGTAAGGCACATGCTGTCCTGATGGCCTAGGGTTATCTTGCATATCATCACCTTTTCTGGGGGAACCCTCATGACTAACTGAGACAGCTCCCTTTCTTCTGTACATCATTCTTCTTGTTACTGGTAACTCTTTAAATAAAGGATTTTGTTGGGATCTTCTCCCCTGCATATAAATTTTACTTTGACCGGTTGGGAGATTACTTCAGAGTCGCCACCTATTACTAGGAACTGTTTTCTTTTGAAAACCAGGGTTCTTTCACAAATTCCCCAGCGGAGTCGCCAATTTCTTTTGGTTTTTTCCCAGACTGGATGCTTATTCCCAGATTTCCCTACAAGGTAGCCATCAGTGATCAACAGGATCTCTGGGCCAGGGGCCAATAGTGTAGGAGATAGACTCTGTATTTTATCTCCTCTTCTTCTTCAGGCTCTGCAAAACCTAGGGGGGTATTCCCTACTCAACATCCATGAAGATATGCATACAAAGGCTGGGATGCTGACAGAAAGCAGATAAGTCCTCCTGTAAGTAGACCAAAACTGAAAGATAAGAGCAAAGGGGCTAGCTTTGGGCCTATTTGCAGTTGTAGATAGAGGACTGAGGATCCTAAAACTAATTCTAATGTCCTAATGGTTGTTTTAGATTTTGATTTGGATTTTAAGTTTGGATGCAAAGCTGGACATGGTTGTAACACAAACACAAAGCAAGATTGGTGCCTATCCAGGGCCTGGAGTCAGTAGACATACACCTGTGAATGATCAACATGAACAGCTAAAACTGGATTTCAGGGGGATATATGTGATACCTGCCTTACAAATATCTCCCAATACAGAGTGTTAAGTTATCTCTACTTATGGCATCCCTACTGCAGTATACCCTTCCCAATGTTCAACCTGAAAATAGTTTAATCTACCCCTTGAGCAGAAGTTAAAAGATCAGACATTCAACATAGGAATTCTATGCTCTAGAATCTAAACATTACCCAAATATCCAGATTCAGAAGAAGAATACATGCAATACTAGAGACAGAATTAACAAAACACATGCTAAGACAGCATTTCTCATACAAGATTAATCATGAAATCAGTGGGTTCATGCCAAAAACATACAACAAGAGATACATAAACTCACAGGTTAAGCTGTACAGAGCAACCAGATCAGCTTGTTTTGAATTACAGAGCCAAAAATCTTCAACTTTCAACAACCTAAAATGAGTAACACTTCCTGCTTATATCAGCCAGGTAGTGTACCACAGCAATTAATTACATGGTTGACCAAAAATCCCGCCAGATACACAGTATCAGAAAAATGGCGCTCAATGCATTACCAGATTGGTACCCAAACATGAATGCAGCAGGTAGGGGAGGAGACAGGAAGATATCTCAAGCCCTGCGCCACTGTCCGTTGATGTACACCTTCAATCGGGTACCAGATCCGCCCATACCTCTGCAACCTTCGCCATTAATGGCGCACCAACCCGCGGCCTTGGGAAAAACATCTAACAGTCGATCGCAACCACTTCCCGCCAAGATACATCGTCATGATATTTGAAAATATGCAGGATATCAGTTATCCCACATGCACCCCGCGGTGACCTTTTCAACACTTTATATACTAGGTCACGAGCATATATAATGTCGGTGCTTTTGCTCCTGACGACACTAGTATAAGACTTCATCATCATCCTCCAACAGCATGATATCCTGTCGCTTGAAATATCACCCTGATGTCAGCATCATATCGCAATATAACCTGCATGATAATCGCCTTCATCGGCACAACCTGAACCATCGGAGGAACATCCTCCTGCTGAGCCTATACCAAAAGTCTGGCCGATGAACATCCTGATGACGTCATCATCATATCCTGCTGACGTCATCATCATATCTGCCTACTGCGCACCTCCTCATATCTGGATGACGTCATCATCATGTTTGCAAATATCGGGGGATCTCCACAAGATGATTAGTGTTAGAAATATGACCCCCCCTGGACCTTGATGATGTCATCATCATATCGACATCAGGATGATATTCGGAAGACAACCGGATATTTGGAAATATCATCCTGATGCACAAATATCATGCTGCACTGTAGCTTCACTATAAGATCGGGGTGATAGATGAATATGATGATGCTTGAAAAGATCACCCCCCACTAGATAATGCATGAAGCCGGCAGGCGGATATCTCCTTGATATCAGCATCATCATGACGCTGGAACAAACATACATCCGGGTGATATTCAAAAATGAAAATATCACCCCCTCCTTCAGAAATATCATGATGTAGATAGGCAGAGAAATAGATATCACCCCGGCATAAGAATGACGTCAGCATCATCAGGATGATAAAACAACGAACATGAAGTGATACAACAACATCAGGATGATATTGACTAAGATCATCCTGACGTTCAAAATATGATGACCCCTAGTGAATATCGGGTCATACTTAGAACTCTTCAACAACATCATCAGGATGATCATAACCAAGATCACCCGATGATAAAAATATCACCCCGGTGAAATATCATGCAGGCAGAAAATATGATGACCTCCGCAAGCAACACGGTGATAACTGGAAATATGATGATGATGATGACGACCCTTAAGAAAAAACAAGTCAGGTCGAACAACTCAGAGAATAACCCCTTCAGAAGATCGGGGTGATATCATCATCATAAAAGGGCAAGGTGATAATTGGAAGATCACCGGATACTTGAAAAATCACCCCCGCAAGCAAATCAGGGCACACTGTAGCTCATCAGCAGGATCAGGATGATATCCAAACATCACCCGATATTGAAATATGATGATCCTGATGAAAAACAAGTCGTTAGAAAACATGATGATGCTTATCACCATCGAAGACAAGATGATGATGATGACCTCCTCCTCAAAGAAAATATGATGATGCAGCTGAAAAATGCCGAGGAGGTCCAACACTTAGGAAAATGGGCAAGAAGATATAGGGTTCAAATGAAGAAACCCCCTGAACATGAAAAAACAACCCCCAGGTCAAAATGAGTGCTAACAGAAGGAATGCAAAAAATCAGTTAATTACTACCACAATCTCATGATCATTATTCTAGTAGAAAATACTAGTTTTCATTATTTTTTCATAATGCATTAGTTAATCACACACTTCACATTTGACATCATGATAAAAAGATCAAATAAGTTTTGTATTTCTTCTCAACTATTTCATTTCTCTATCTTAATTACGTAATATCTCAATATTTTATTCTACTCTCAACTCCTTGTACTTTAAAGTATAATTAAATCTAGGATTGGACATAAATATTCTATTATAGGGTATGATTTATTTCCCTACATTTTTTTGAACTCGCAATTTCCATGCCTATGTTTAGGATAAAAAAAGATTGATTTTTTATTTTGAGATTTTTGTGGTTTGCATTTGTTGGAAACAACCCAATGCCTTTAATTTTGCATTCCTAAGAAACATCTAGGATCCTTATGTCCCCTTCAACAAAGTGCTAGGTCAAACCATCACCTTGCAAACATGACCACCTCTTTCTCCTACTTCCTATGACGATCACATGTTGCATTCTAATGGTGAAGAAGAATATTATGATCATGATGTCTTTATTAAAAGTGCTGAAAATGAATAGAAACATGAGATCATTGATAAATTGAAATATTTGTGCAATCAATTAGCTAATATAGATGATAATATGTCCACTTCATATTTCATTGATGGTCTTACTCAAGTACTTATCACAAGATAACATGGCATAGATACAATTAAGGATATATATGAAAAATAATTAAAGATAAACAAATTCCTCATGTGGCAGGCACCGGTCTTTCTCTTTTGAAAATCATTCCCTTGTATATATTTTCAAAATCCAAATTTGTTTCTCTGTTTTAGGAGCAGGGTTTAAAGATTTATAGAAAACATTAATCCAAATCATATGCCAGATTGGGTTAAGTGAAGTGGATGATTTAATTGAAAAAATTACATAAGCTCCTTAATTTGTTCCGAAGTCACCAGCAAACTTGAAAGTAAATTGTCATTCGTGAAACAAGATAACACCCACTATTTAAGGAACTTGATGAGCTTATCCTTTGACCTATATCACTTAATACTTTCATCACATAAGGATTATCCATTGACAAGTTATGAAGAACATCAATCAATCCATTTAATTAACATTATTGCCAACAATTTTCATACCAAAGATTGAAAAATTTAAGGATATTGCAATAGGTAATTTGTCAACAATTGAACAATTCATTTAATTAACATTATTGCCAACAATTTAATCATCCTTTTATAAACATGGATTGCAAATAATTCTAAAAATTTAGAAGTCTTGGTCATTAACATTATTGTCTTCTACAATGTCATCTAGTGTATCATTGTCAATGTTCATATGTTCTTTCAAGTATTTAATAATATCAACATCCTCATCTTGACCTCCATCATCTTCATCATCATTGAAATCTGACTGTAGACCATCTATATTGTTACCAGATGTATTTGGATAATCATTTTGTATACATTTCATATTGTTGTCTTCCATAACATCATCCAACTCTGGATTGTTATCTTCTTGTGCTTGAACATAACCATCTTCAACATCATCATGGATGTCAATTTCTTTGATGTTCTCTAATCCCTCTCTCTCATTTGTTGGCCATCATTGTTTTGCTCAGTATCCACTAATGTATCATCAAATACATGCCTTAATCTTGTATGATAATTTATGACAAATATCCATTTCGGGTCCAAAATATCTTCATAGAAAAATACCTACACATGAACGACATACATATATTAGACATATGGTATAACAATTTTATTGATTAATAAACACATGTATATATTCACAATAAACTATGAATTAATAAATTAATGATCACTACTGCTTCTTGTTTGCGTTAAAGAAATACCTGCTCACAAAGAATTGGTAGAACATAAGGCTCCTTATCCTCCGGTAAGAAACATGAGGAATCTATAGAAAACAATCCACTATGGGTATCATGTCTTCGTGTTCTCTCAAATGCTTCATACCATCTACACTTAAAAATACAACAAAGAGCGGTAATCCAACTCATTAATTTGTTGTATTTTCCCAACATATTGTAGATTCCCTTCAATTATATTCTTATCTTTTGAGCTTGATCGACTAAATTTCTTGAAGTCAACCATGATGCCACAATCGAAGGATCGTCTCTTTACATCTACACTTTCTACACGATAAGGTCGACCATATGCCCACATTGCTGGCTATTTCCTCACCTGTGAAAGACCATTTATTTCAGTGAAAACAAATATAATGACGAATATTAAAATAGTTAATAGTGTCAAAGTTGTAAGGAAACAACATTTTGTAAAATTTCAACTGTACCTTTCTTTCACAACCTCTAGACATGTTGATTTCATCTTATGTTATGTTTGAATCTATACCTGCATCTTCTATTTGATTTTGAATTTGTTCAGTAACCCATTCTAGTGTGCAATCTTTGCCCCATTCCCCAAGCAGATCAATGGGAATTAGAGTATTCCTTGGGTTCAATCTCTTAAATTGTCTCCTTGCTTCTAACACTTCTCTCTTTTTATCATACAGATCAATCCATTTGTTCATAAAGTCCATTTGGTACATAATGAACTTGTTGAGTATAGCACTTTCATCTACACCTATTACATGTCAACATGTTTATTTCTTGAACTCCAAATGTCATGCTCTTAATTTGACAAATAAATTACAGAGTAAATTAATGATTGCAAGAAAAAAAAAATGCACTGATCATAAATTTACTTACTAATTTCTACTTGAACACCATTAGATTGTGGTTTTTTTCCGTCAATAATATCTGATGCTCATTCTTCATCCCAAAAGCGTGGCCCATCTTCAAAATTCTTACCAAGGAATTCACACAGGAAGAAAAATACATCATTCAATACATACCCTTCAGCCATGCAACCCACTGGATGTGCGTTTTGTTAGACATCTTTTTAGAGTTTTCATATACCTCTCAAAGAAAAACATCCACCTCGTTGATACGACACCTGCTAATTCAATATCATCGACTAGGTGTATAAGTAAATGGACTTGTAGATCCATGAAACTTGTAGGGAGCTCCTTCACATACAATTTATGTAATTTCCTTCTTCCATTTTGGCACTTCACATTCATGGATCTCCTTGGAGGTCACCCACCTAATATAAGAATAGTAAATTAGTATGAACCTTTAGTCAAAAATTAAAATGCAATATAATATATCTATGTCTCTCACACATTAACCACATACCTTGCAAATGCTGACAATCGACTTATGGCATTCCTTAAGTCAACTATAAGATAGGAATCCCCCCTAATTGTTAATGGCATGATATGCTATGAAACACATTTATGAATAGGTCATTAGTAATTTTTTCTCACAAAACATAACAATATCAAAATATATTTAGTACTTAATCAATGTTACCAGTAAATGTTAAATGATGATATATAATACCTTCATAAAATTATGAAAATCATGTGTTTTAAATCCTGTGATATGTCCATCAATTGTAAAAGCTTTAGCCAATGATGATCGATAGCCAGTAGGTGTCCTTATTGAATGGATGACATTTTTTAGTTGGTCTAGCTCTTCTTTTTTTTTAAAATCCATGGAGCTTCTACATATGTTTCATTTTCCTTGTTTGGCCACAAATGTTTTCTATCAATTTTGGTATGCGAAAGAGCAATATCTCTCCTTGAAGACAAGGTGTCCTCTTTGCCTGATATATGTCAAAATATAGAATCTAGGACATTTTTCAAGATGTACATAGGATCTAATAGGTGAGATATTAACAGATCCTTCCAGTAAGGGAACTCATAAAATATGGATATTCTTTTCATTCCTTTTGCCAAATTAACTACAACTTGTTCTGGTTCTTCAATTGAATCACCCCGATAAAAAAAATCCTCCCAACCTTTCAATTCAACATCTTCATACTTCTTAATCCAATCACCTAGACCCCTAATCATGGGAGGGCCTCTATTTTCAACTTTTCCATCAAATTGATTCTTCAGGCGATTTCTAAACTTATGATCTAGTGGTAGAAAAACCCTATTGTTTGCGTAAATAAATTTATATAGATCTTTAGAATATTGCCCTTGAAATTGTTCTATAAATCTTGGACATGCAAATATCCCCTTTGTTTGAAGCCCTGTAATTCAATAAGTAATGTTAATAACATAAAAAAATAGTATAAAACTAAGTATGAAAGTTGGGATGAAAATAAATTATGGGTGTAAATACATAAATATTTGATCTTACCAGAACAAACACCAAGTCCTAGGAAATCATGAATAGTCCAACATAGCACACCATAAAATATGAAGGACCTATTTGATGGGGGATGTGATATGTCATACATTCTTATGCCTTTCCATAGCTGTTGCATCTCATCAATAAAAGGTGCAAGATAAACATCCATGTTTTTAACTTGATGTTTTCCTGGAACAATGAGAGTCAGCATAAGGTGCTCCTTTCTAACACTCATCCATGGGGGAATATTGTATACTATCAATCTGACTGGCCAAACACTATAATTTGAGCTCAAGAAAAAGAATGGACACACTCCATCAATTGCAAGACCAAACCTGATACTACGGGGTTCATCTTTGAATTTTCTTGGCCATTTTTCCTCTATGTGTTTCATTGCTTTGGAGTTGGCTAGAATTTACATGAATCCATCTTTACTCATGTTCTTTGTATGCCAATCCATCAATTGTACAAGTGACTTGCAACGAAACATTCATTGAAGTCTAGGTATAATTGACATGTGACGTAAAACCTTCTTTGGAACTGTAGGACCTTGTACATCTATATGATATCTCTTCTCTTTGCATACATGGCATTCTACCTTGTTTTGATATTCATCTCTGTATATAATGCAATAATTTTTACATCAATGAATTTGCTTATATTCAATCCCTAACTCAACCAACAACAGACATGCCTCTTTGCAAGTTGATGGCAACACATTATCTTCAAGGAATATTTTAGTTTTTAGTGCCCTATAAGATTGCTAGAGATTAAATCAATTGAATGTTTGACTTATGATAAACATGTTTGATATGTCAATCTATACTAGGACTGTTTATATACAATATATAGTTTTAAAATCCCCTTAAAGAAATATAAATGAAGTTGATGAATGTTTACGAATTACGTACACCAATTGACAATTGCAAAGTAAGAAATAGATTTCAACTCACTTCAGTAGGGTAGTGAATTCTTTGTTTGACCAACCATATAGTGACTTGATTTCTAATAATACTAATGTGCATGCCAGTTTTGAGGTTCTACTTGCACCTGATTTAAACACAGTTATCTTCGTTGCTTGCTTGATAGAGTCTTTCAGGTTGTTATCATCAACATTACGTTGGTGGTAATTACCCCTGCTATCATCGTTACTATCAACCATATTATCATTATTGTCATCATTGTTTTCATCCCCAAAGAAATCTATAAGCATTTCATTCAATCCTTCTTCATAGATTGCATTTTCACTATCATGATCATCATCACTAAGGCTGGGTGGCATGTCATCCATGTATGCGGATCTCATCAGCTCTTCAAATTTTTTAGCTGATAGTATTCTCTTCAATAATTCTCTTTTTGCCCTGGTATTATTTAAAAGATGGTTTGGATCATCCTATCCAAATCTTAATAACCCAGTTGGATCTTGGGTATTAGTATGTGTTTTATCAACATCTTCTACCTATCAACAAACACAAGCATTATTTAATGTTTGGCAATAATTGGATAAATCATAAATGCATCAATTTCAAAGAAATATAATCAAATATGGTTCAAAAAATAAAAATATTGGTTGTATGAACATATATACATCAATTGAATAATGGAACATTTTTTTATAAACTACCTTTTTTATACAATAATTTAAATAAAACACAATTTGGACAACATAGTTTATAAAACATTAGTCCACACACATTTATTATTCTTTAGTTTTTTGCCCTTAAGAACATCCTTAGGGAGACCTTGTTCTTCCCTCTTCTTTCACGCAGGAGTGTGTTTTAAAAAGGGGTAATCAATCAATAACTCATCCCCAATGGTAAGGTCCATAATAGCCTCAACCATTATCAATCTATCAACCTCTCTTTCCATATCTCCATCTTTATCATTTATAACCTCAACAAATTGACAATTCAGTCTTACAGTAGGGTCCCTTCCCTTACTACTATTTATAAATCCTGCAATATTTTTGTGTGTGTATGCACGCCCATCTATATACATAAGATGACCTCTATTCATTTCTTTTCCACTTTCCAATTGGAGACAATGTGTATACTTACTCAAATTTAGACCATATGCTGACATGCTAGGTTTATATTCTACTAGCCTTCTCCATTCACCACTATAATATGATGGACTATAATATGGCATTAATCTCCTAGTGGTTTGTTCTGAATTGTTTCTATTTTTAGATCCCACATGTACATTTTGGACAATAAAGAGGCCTAGATTCACTCCATGAATATTGGAGGGTCATATCATGTAGTTGTATCCCCAAAATTGAAACACCTCGTACACTCTAGGTTATTGTTGATCACTAGGCCAAGCGCAATATAGTCGACAATCAAATGTCTCTTTATAAATTGATCTCAAACTTAGGGGCAAGTCATCATCTCCATCACATTCATTCTCATAGGGTATGTAGTCCACCTTCCCCTTATCTTTAAGCAAATTATGCATCTTTAAACCGGTTCTTGTTCTGTTGCTTGTTTTCATTAATCCCTCATCTTTCGAGCTAGTATATTGGCACATATTTTTGTTAGATGTATCATATGATAAATGATCATTGCCCTCTAGTCTGGAAGTCGGTGATCCAAGAAACTTTAAACCAAGAACTCTATCCTACAAGTATCCATTAAGAAAAAAATTAGTTATTTAAATAATATAAAACAATGTTTAAATGAAGTATACATGTTATTTATATCAATTTGGAAAATTCCTTAACACAATTCCTATTGGATTTGAATCAATTGTAGGAGGCATACTATCGATTGGAAGCTCATCATTTATGTAATGTCTTTGTACAATTTCTCATTTGAATTGTTTGTTTCCACGACATACAGAACATCCACAAACAACAATTTTCTCAAAGTATTCATCCCATGTACTATAGTCCTGACCAACCTCTTGTTTAGTGCAATCATTTGGTGTGTCTGTAGGATCCATTGTCATATCCTCTTCCACCCACTGTCATCTACATGATTTAATAGTTTTAGGTCTACGTACATACATTTTTTTGTTTTCTAGTTGAATGCTCAGGCTCTGCATTTGCTCCAATCTCCATCTAAAATAATCAACAACATGCATTAATTTATGTCAAGATTGGGTAATACATTACAAATCTCAATAATACTATGAAAAAAGATGGATGTATTAGAAAATACCATCAGATCATTTTTTCCTAAGGAAATTGGATTTGAGTACCTAATTTCCCGTTTCATCCATTGTGTCCTGATTTGATATGACATGATCTATTGCCATGGCCTCGTATGGCCCCTATAATACACAATATAGTAAATAATGATTAGTACACCAATTATATCATTTCAATGAATATGCTATCCAACACAAAACCTCACTTTAGTCATATATTTGACATATTGATATCATGTTTTGGCCATCCTAATTTTCAAACTTTTCCATCACTCATAGAATCAGATTTAATCACCATTCCTGTGCATTTTCAACCAATAAGTTTGACCTCAGAGGCCTCGTGGAAAAAAAAATGACTTTATCTCCTCTATGTTGTAGCATTTGTGAATTCATAAACACCTTCCTCCTTTGGTTGAGGTTGCTTTCTCTTCTTACCTCTATTGTATCTGTAGATTTTGTTGTCATATCTATTTCCACCCACTTTCCTCTCTACAATTTAGTAGTTCTATGCTGTCCATGTCCTCTCTCTATGGCCTCCTCTAGATCCTGTAATACACAACAATGACAATAGTCACATAACAATTATGCACCAAGAGAATATTCTTGAATTTATCTTGTTAATACACTCATTTTTCATTAAGACGCACTATGAAAAACAAAATAGGACATTGCAACATTTTTCTCTTCAGAAAAAGTTTACATGTGAAATCTTGTCAACTAGAGCTCAAATCTTATGATTACAAGATGACTACAAATTCACATCAAAAAGACATTTATTTCATATTTGACTCTACTTTTTCTTTTATGGGTCATTTTAAGGCAATCTATATCTCTCCAAGTGGCCATAAAACCCTCAAAACAGTCTCAAAGAGTCTTTGGCACTAAAATTTTAAATTCTTGATGGAGGGGAGGATAATTTAGATGTTAATTTTGAAATCACGTCGTTGGGTCTTTGTTAGGTTAATCCTATCCATTGGATATTCTTTAATTATAGGGACATTATGTTATATTTTACCATTACCTTTCACTCCAAAATTAATGGCTTCCTTTGAAAAGAAAATCCTCCATCAGCTATCATAACCCCAAATATTTGTTGAAGTGAACTTAAACATTATGTACAATTGTCATTTCTCATATTAAGCACCTACCTCCCTTCTTAGTGGTCCCACATGTGTGATGTATGCGAATGTGTCATATGGTACATGTGCTACATGTTTAAAGTTTGAATTTTGCTCATATTGTTGGAAAAAGGCCCAAAAAGACCTTTGATTTTTGAGTTTTATACTCTATAACATGCATCTCCTTGATCTTTTCATCTAATCTATGACATGTTGTCTTTTCATTTCAATGAGATCAATTCTTGAAAAATGACAATCCAAAGGTTAAAGAGACAAGTTGATACCTTACCTAAGTTGTCATGTTCTTGAAACCTTGTCACTATAAAGAGGAGATATCTAGAGAGTAATGTCACAAGGACATAACCAAGGCATGTACTATCATGAGCCATAGGGACAACTTACTACACCATCCAAAACTCCATTTGAACTAGCTACTATCAATAATTCACATTATTGGGGACTGTCATGAAGAAAACACCATGCATAGGACTATCATAGTCAAAGTGGAGAGGATTGTCTAGTCATTGTATGACTGTCATAATAGCTAGTGGGTTAGTTACCATTCTTCAACCTAAAATAGGTTAATGAGAACATAGAAATGAAAATCACAATACCATAAGCACGCTCCATAAGCTACTAATATAGTCCCAATATCATGTCATCGTGATAGTAAGAGAAGACTTGTTTGGTTTTTCCAAAGCCATATCACTTGCATAAGGATTGTCACCAACCATCTGTGTAAGATCGTGAAAGAGTGAGTAATTATTGAGCTAATCATAAGAGAAGCATGAAGTCAAAATGCTACCACGGAAACAAGATATAGTTACTTATTATAAGGACAATCCAAATTTGGTGAGGTTACATTTTTATCAACTTCCAAGTCAAATACATCATTTTGCACTGATTGACGCTAAATTAGGTGCACTTTGTGCCTCCTTTGGCACCCCAAATAGATTACATTTTGACCTAAAAGTTGGTGCTAAAGTCAACTTTAACTACTCTGACTATAGCACAGACTACTGGATCAAAAAAAATTTAAAAATTCCTGCTTGCACATACCCCAAAACAAAAAAAAGCAAAACAAAACTTTATTGATTTTTGGTGTTCTTTTTTTTTGGAGATCGAGCATTTGGTTGGAGTCCCACCTAAATTATATGAGAAATTTAATAATTATAGGGAAAAACATTGTACGAAGAGAGGAGAAAAAAGGGAAAAACAAGCAAGTAGATGAGAAATTTGATTTAGTTTGCGACACCATAGGTAAGGTTACAATTACAATAAAAAAAATTTGTTCCCAAATATATTTTTGTTTCTTTTAAATGGAGAGGATTGTGAAGAAAGGGTTGTGAATATTGTTTTATTTATAGGCGAATCGTTCAAGTCTCATGTGGTTGCAAAGGAGGAGGGTAAAATTGTAGACATTGCATTATTTCCTCTGCATCTGAGAGCAGTGAACGCATTTTTCAAACCCCAATTCCCAGGTTCACTTATCATTACCATCAATACCTTTCTTTGAAGACAACTTTCTAGCTTCCTTCCTAAAAAGTAGTCAAGTGCTTTAAGACAAGTCGATTGTGAGCAAACTAAAATTAGGGCTTTTGAGACAAGGGTGAGCAAACTAAAATAGAGGTTGGTCGAGACAATACGAGGAGATAAGGATTTTGAGATGAGGGTGAGCAAACTAAAATTAGGCCAGGAACTATAGAATCCCTCCCAAGGCACCAATTGATTCATAGGAAAATAGCTTCATGATTTGCTCTACAAAGTAAAGGTCAAAAACCTTGAGGAATACAGAAAAACTGGACAAAAACTTTCACACCTAGTAGTGTGTACCTCGTTTGCCTCCACAAACTGAACAAAAATAGTTTTCCCTAGGTCACCTCAAAATGTCAAGCAATAGAGGGAAGAGAGCAAAGGGACCAGATTATGGCCACAATGAGGTAATTCATTGTCAATTTATAGATTTGTAAATGTTTTCATTATTTCTTTGATTTTTAGTTTTTTATTTTTTATTTATAAATTTAAAAGAAGTAATTTATTTTATAGGAACATGAGAATCACAAAGATAAAGAGGCATTGGCTTTCATATTGGGGGTAGAGGCAGTGAATAAATTGGATGGTGTGGACTTGACAATGCTTGCCAGATACGTAGAAAAATGATCTGGTAAAGCCCCTAAAACATTACAACCAAATCAACAATGTCAAAGGGAATCAATTGATTCCCCAACCAGTCATGGATCAAGAAAAAGATCCAGGAGGATATCAATAACAATAACCTCTAAGAATGTGGAACAGAGAACAGAGGCTTCCAATGTCCCACCCACTCCTGGGACATAGACTTCTTTGACCACCACACCATGTTTTGCATCTTGAATTGGTACCTACAATACCAAGATAGAATACAATGTGGTTTCAGGGGATGTCTGAATGATGGATTCTAGAAAAAACATTTGTGAATAGGTTGAAGGAATCATGCCTTCAACGATTCAAAGACCATCTACATTTTCCATTCTCAAAGATACCCATGCACCTGCAAAAATTAGTTATCCAAGACATGGAGACTGAATTTGGCACAGGTTGGTCTATAAAGAAGATAAAGCTATGAATGTCTCAAAACTACAAGAGATTTTGGTGCAACCAAACAAGGAAGATAGAAAAACTCCCTCCTGAGCAAAGGCTCAAAAAAAGGCAAATTGATGTAAGTTTGAAAGTATGGAAAGATCTTGTAAAAGCATATGAGAAGTCCGATGCACGGAGGAAGTCTGGTGAGGAGAGTATGAAGGTATTCGAATTTACTCATAACAGTATATCAAATTTATTAAATGATTTTTAAATTTTATTTGTGCATAGTTAAATTGAATTAGTATATGTTTGAGGACAAGGCCTCCAAGGCTAGGCTTGACAAACTTCGTACCACGCATCACAGTGGCCAGAAAGGTTTACAGGCCTTGATTTGTACATTTGTAAGTATATTTAATAAGTTAAATGATATTTTTTTTAATTTCCTAGGAAAAAATAAATGATTGCATATTAATTAGTTTAACTAGTCCATGTGCCATGTTTTGATAGGAGGAGAAATATGGCAAGCATCCAAGCCAATTTGAAAAGGAAATGTTACAAAGAAAAAAGTGGACCAATTTTGTAATTTGGATGGAGAATGAGGTATCAATAGTTGACTTTCAATAACTTAGTTGGATATTGTTGTGTTAATATGTCAATTTGAATTTCTTGTGTTGAGTTGTTTATTGATGCGTAGGATGAGTTCTAAAGTGCTTCTCTATTGGCCCTAGCGCCCTTAAATGTAAGATTTCTCTTAGATGACAAATGATTACTCTTATATCTTTGGGGACCCTTCTTCATACAATTAGGATCATAATGAGTATACTAGTCTTGTGCTTGCTTACAAAAAGTGGTTGCAATTAACCTAATCTTGTGGTCATTATCCACAACATTTTGTGTGTGCCATGTTATCTCATATGCTTAAGTTTAATGGGATAATAATGAATAGAAAACCTTTATTTACCTGCCTCCAACTAATGGACTTGTTGGAACCTAAAATTTCCTACCATTTTTTGCAAAAAATTTAGGTTCCCATGATGAAAAATCTGACTGTAGCACTTAGAAATGCACTTGTACAATATACTTCAGTCGCCTACTTTAAAGAGTTATAATTAGAAGCCTATTAATTTTTATGTCAAACCACTTGGTAGGCATACTTATCTATCATATGTGAGTGTACATGCTTGATTTCAGCTTCACACGATTAGATTGGACAAGGTTTTGCAGTGCCAAGTTAAATGGTTTTGGTGGTATCTGCAAGCCTATATTTTTATTCCTTTAAACCCCTTAAGGCCTTAAGTTTTCTTTTCCTTTGGCCTCTTGTACTTTATTTTTTAAAACTGCATTGACTTCCTGTATTAAAGGACAATTGTCTTGAGGCCTTCTTAGAGGGGTGATATGTGACTAGGGTATGAAGACTAGAACTTTGTATGTAATCTTAAGCCCTCCTTTTGGATTTGTTGGAAGCCTTCTTCACTAATACATAAGGTGTTGCAAGTATGAGCCTAACCGGTGTTATCATTGATGTCAACATACTCCTGTTGCAGTGATGACAAGGATTGGATGAGCTGTGTGCTGAGGATATTGAGAAAATTAGTCCTAATCAGAAACAGTAAAGATAGTGAGGTAAAGATCCTTGTTAAGATGAAGATCAGAGGGTACGCTTCAAAGGGTTTGTAGATATGTATCTTAAGATGATCCAATAAAGATTTCAGAGGTTCGCATGAAGACCTGAAGAAGTTATGGCCACTTAAGTAAAACCAGTTTTGGTAGATGTTCAGAGGTAACAGAGTGATACAGATAGGTCCGATGAGATCTAGAAATGCAATATCCTATTCTTTGGATTTGATGGAGTGTTTAGTAAGTCAATGTGAAGTGACAACTCAATTGGTTCATGGTCTAGAGGTCTGCAAGCATGTACTCCAATATGACAGTAATGACAGACTGTGTTCTTGAGGTTCTACATGAAGGAGAGAATGATTTTAGTAAGCAGAAGTAGTGTGGATGTTCTTGATGTCCCAGGCAAGCTTGTGGAGGTCTTTGGATTGTGTCCATTTCATGTTGATGGTCTGCATTAAAGATTGAGCTCACAATTAAAGATTTACTTCTGAATGATGATGTTTTTCTTAAGTCTGGCTAACTAGATGAGTTACACAGCCTGCGGATGATCTGGAAGGTGTCCTGTGAAGAATGGCGTGTTCCCAAAGAAAGATTGAAGTCTTAGATCTGTGTAGCCAACAGTGTGTTGATCCGCATGAAGTCTTTTTGTAATAAGTCATGTTGTATTTATGTACTTGCTCTGTAATGTATGCCAACTTGGATGATAATTCCTAAGTCGATGTCTTGTATAAATAAAGAGTTGTAAAGTCATTTCAAAATGTCTCTTGTGGAGATGAGAGTGTGGTAGAAGGGTGGAAAGTGAAAAGCAGAGTAGAAGTGTTGGGCTTAAATGGAACTGACTCAAGCATGGTGAATATGCTATTCTTCAGTTCAAGTATGTGATACTTATTATTCTGTAGACAGTGTGTCTCTTGTAGTCAATGAGCCTCTTGTGAGCAGTGTGCTCGGCAGTGAGCCCTAATTGGCATGTACCATTTTGTTCTTTCTATTCTCCTAACAGAGAATACAATCTTGGGTTAGTCACCCCGTGGTTTTTCCCTTAACCGAGTTTTCCACGTTAAAATCTTAGTCTCATAAGTTTTAATGTGTTTCTACTCTTGAATTATTGCATTATGTTTCTTTGATTGATTTATTATTATGCTGTTGAATTAAGAAAAGGATTTAAGTGATTAAATTTGAAGAAAGTTTTAAACAACTGATTCACCCCCCCTCTCAGTTGTTTTCCCTAAGTCTAACAATTGGTATCAGAGCTAAGTTCCTCTAAAAGAGCTTAACCGCTTGAGGAGATCCAGGATGTTGTCCTACAACAAGGATAGTCCGAAGTTTTATGGAACCAATTTTACTCTTTGAAAAAGTCACATGCAATGTCACTTGCAATGTATGGGAATGTAGTATTGGACCATGGCTTCAAACAAGTATACTCCTCCACAGAATGCTCTGAAATCTGTAGATGAAATCACAGATGCTGAAAATAATCTGCAGACTCAAGAAGCTCTTTTAAGTGCCTTGTCTGATTCAGAGCTAACAAATGTTGTTGACCTACAAACTACTTTTGAGATTTGGGAAAAACTAGAACTTCTACATGAAGGAGATAAGTATGCTAAATGTACCAAGATATAGATTCTGAAAGGAAATTTTGAAAATCTGAAGATGAGAGAAGATGAAAATATCACTACATTTCTGCCAAGAGTAAATGAGCTTGTTTGTGGCATTAGATGTGCTAGTGGAGTCTTGGATGAAGATGGGATCATTGGAAAAGTTCTCAGATCCCTTCTTGATTCTTACAAGTACAAGGTTGTTGCTATTGAGGAATTTAGATCTATTTCAAGTATCGCAAGAGATCAATTGGTTGGTAAATTGGCTGCATTTGAGTTGACTAAGTTTGGAGATGCCCCCCCCAAGACTGAATTTGCATTCAAATCTAGTGCCTTTGTTAAAGGTAAACAAAAGTCTGATCGAGGAGAAAACTCTTCAAGGAAATTATCATGGTATGAAAAAGCTAGAAAAGACCTAGAAGAAGATGAAGTAGAAGTTGCTCAACTTGAAGCCCTTATTGCAAAAAGACTGCCAAGAGGATTCGGTAAGTATGAGGGAAAATTACCTTTTAAGTATTTTAACTACAATAAGATTGGTCATTTTGCCTCAAGGTGTCCGAAAAGATTTTCAAGGTCAAATCCTAACAGATCAAGGTTCCAAAAGAATTGTTACTATGTTCATGAAGATGATGATAATGAAGGAGTAACAGATGATGAATCAGAGACAGGAAACAAATCCGAAAGTGACTGGGTGTTTATTGCCATCAAGGAAGAAGATCCAATGCCCTCTAAATCTGTCAATCATAAAATTGTGGAAAGAGCTCTGGCTGCCCAAGTTGAAGAAAAGGTTGATTGGGTCATTGACAGTGGATGCTCTCACCATATGACAGGTGACAAAAATAAGTTTATAGATTTGGAAAGGTATGAAGGAGGAGTGGTAAAGTTTGGTGATAATTTTGCTGGTAGAATCAGAGGAAGAGGAACTATTTCTTTTGATGGAAAGAACAAAACTAGTATTGTACTATATGTTGAAGGTCTGAAGCACAATCTTCTCAGTGTTGGATAGTTGGTGGACAAAGGCTATGATCTCCAATTCAAGAATGGAAAATGCAAGATCTTTGAAAGTTCTGGAATAGAGATTGCATTCAGTACTCAAACTAAAGGTAATATCTTCCACTTGGTTGGTACTGGTAAAAGTTGCTTATTTGTTCAAATTGATCAGATTTGGTTGTGGCATAGGAGAATGTGTCTTGTGAATTTTGATAATATCATCAAGATAAGCAACACTCAGGCTATAAGGGATCTTCCAAAATTGGTGAAACCTACAAATAGTTTGTGCAAAGAATGTTAGTTGGGTAAACAAAGCAAAGTCTCATTCAAAAGCCAGGAATAATCTTCTACCAAATTATTGGACTTAGTTCATATTGATCTATGTGGTCCGGCAAGAATTAGGAGTGTGCAAGGTGATAGATACTTCATGTTATTAATTGATGACTATTCCCCGATGATGTGGGTGACTTTTCTGAAAGAGAAATCAAAAGCTCTTGAGAAATTCAAAATATTCAAGGCTATGGTAGAGAATGAAACTAGATTAAAATTAAAATGTCTGAGGTCTGATAGAGGTGAAGAATTCACATCCAGTGAGTTCATAGAATTATGTGAGAAACATGGTATAAAAAGACAGTTGTCTTCTCCTAGGACTCCACAGCAGAATGGAGTAGTGGAGAGGAAGAACTGGATCATCTAGGAGGCATCTAGAACCATGATGATGAAAGCAAATTTTCCTCAAATCTATTGGAGAGAAGCTATAAGCACTGCAGTCTATACTTTCAAATGAGTACAAATCAGAAGCAATACCAGTAAGATTCCTTATGAACTTTGGATTGGCATCACTCCTACTGTGAGGTATTTTAGAGTCTTTGGTAGCAAATGTTACATTAAAAGAGATGAAGATCTAGGGAAATTTGATGCTAGAAGTGATGAAGGAATATTCTTGGGCTATTCTACTCAAAGAAAAGCATACCAGTGTTATAACAAGAGATTGAGGAAGATTATAGAAAGTACAAATGTGAAGGTTGGTGAAGGGATTGAAAAACCTTCAAGGTTTTATGAATGTGATGAAGATGATCAGAATGATGTTTTGATCCAAGTAGTCCAAGCTCCTTCTAAGATTCAGATCCAGACTGATCTGGTAAATCAGGAAGAGGAGATAAGTTTAAATGAACCTATTCAAGAATCAGGAGTGCAAGAAACTCCCAAAGTTCCTAGGTATATAAGACTAAATCACTCTGAAGATCAAATCATAGGTGATAAAAGCAAAGGTGTACAAACCAGAAGAAGGATTTCTCAAGATTCAAAAGAGTATTGTCTAATTTCAAAGATTAAACCTAAGACAGTGAATGAAGCTTGCAATGATGAAAACTGGACTAAAGCAATGGAGGAAGAGCTGATGCAAATTGAGAAAAATCACACTTGGGATCTTGTTCCCAGATCTAAAAACAAGAATGTGATTGGAACCAAATGGGTCTTTCTGAACAAACTAAATGAAGATGGTGAAGTAGTCAGAAACAAAGCCGGATTGGTCTGCAAGGGTTACTCCCAAGTTGAAGGAGTTGATTTTGAAGAAACTTTTGCTCCGGTGGCAAGAATTGAAGCAGTTGGATTATTTCTTGCTTTTGCTGCCTTCAAGGATTTCAAAGTATATTAGATGGATGTCAAATTTGCCTTCCTAAATGGTGACTTGGAAGAAGAAGTATACATTGAGCAACCGGATGGATTTCAATTGACTGATCATTGTGATATGCTCTGCAAGTTGAAGAAAGCACTGTATGGACTGAAGCAAGCCCCAAGAGCCTAGTATGAAAGATTGGATAAGCATCTTTTGAAGATTGGTTTCAACAAAGGTACTGTTGATAGTAATTTGTATTTCAAAATTGATCATGAAAATATCTTGATAGTTGAAGTGTTTGTTGATGATATCATTTTTGGAAGAAGAGATGGTATGTGCAAAACCTTTGCAAATCAAATGAAAAGTGAATTTGAGATGTCCATGTTTGGGGAAATGAATTTCTTCTTGGGTCTACAAATCACTCAAACAAAGAAAGGAATCTTCATTTCTCAGACCAAATATGTGAAAGAATTGTTGAAGAAATTTGGAATGGAAGACTCAAAACCAATGATTCTCCCATGGTAACTAGATGTAAATTGAGCAAAGATGATGACTCTCCTAAGACTGATCAGAAAAAGTACAGGTCAATGATTGGAGGACTATTGTATCTCACTCAAACTAGACCTAACATTATGAATGTTGTTGGTCTTGTTGCCAGATTCCAAGCTGATCCTAGAGAATCTCATGTCATGGCAATTAAGAGGATTTTTAGATATCTGAAAGCGATAGTTGAGTATGGATTGTGGTATCCCAGAGATTGTGACTTTTCTCTTCATGCATATACAGATGCGGATTGGGCAAGAGATGTGGATGACCGAAAGAGTACCAATGGTGGAGCATTCTTTTTAGGGAAGAGATTGGTTTCTTGGCTAAGCAAGAAACAAGAGGCAATATCTCTGTCCACAACTAAAGAAAAATATATTGTAGCAGTAGGTAGTTGCACTCAATTTTTGTGGATGAAGCAAATGCTAAGAGACATCAGAGTGGAGTATGAGGAACCTATCACAATCTTCTGTGATAATTCAAGTGTAATAAATATATCAAAGAACCTGGTATTACATTCAAAGACTAAACATATATCCATCAAGTTTCACTTTTTGAGAGAGCAAGTAAACAAGAATGAAGTCAGATTGGAGTTTGTGCCTTCTAAAGATCAGATTACAGATATCTTTACTAATCCTCTAGCTAAGGACTCTTTTGAGTATCTCAAGGAGAAGTTAGGGGTTATTACCCCTCCGGTTCTGAATTAAGGTGCACTGATGTGCATCAGTCCGGTGGATATCACAGTCATATCTTGTGGTCCGGATTGATGTTTGGGAAGCTGCTACTCAGGGGGAGTTGCTGATATGGTTTTGAAGTAATGCAAGTATGTGCCCTTTGCCATTGATGTCAAAGGGGGAGAGAAGACATGTGAAAAACAAGTGGTTGCTGATCAAAGGGGGAGCAGTAAAGGAAGAGAAGACATATGAGTGGTTGTTGTTGATAGGGGGAATTGTGACAGTATGGAGAAGTTCTTGTCTTGATGGGTAAAATAGTTTTTCACATCATATGTTGCCATCAATGACAAAGGGGGAAATTGTTGCAAGTATGAGCCTAACCGGTGTTGTCATTGATGTCAACATACTCCTGTTGTAGTGATGACAAGGATTGGATGAGCTATGTGCTGAGGATATTGAGAAAATTAGTCCTAATCAGAAACAGTAAAGATAGTGAGGTAAAGATCCTAGCTAAGATTAAGATCAAAGGGTGCACTTCAAAGGGTTTATAGATATGTATCTTAAGATGATCCAATAAAGATTTCAGAGGTCCGCATGAAGACCTGAAGATGTTATGGCCACTTAAGTAAAACTGGTTCCGGCAGATGTTCAGAGGTAACAGAGTGATACAGATAGGTCTGGTGAGATCCAGAAATGTAATATCCTATTCTGTAGATTTGATGGAGTGTTTAGTAAGTCAATGTGAAGTGACAACTCAATTGGTTCATGGTCTGGAGGTCCGCAAGCATCTACTCCAATATGACAGTAATGGCAGAATGTGTTATTGAGGTTCCAGATGAAGGAGAGAATGATTTCAGTAAGTAGAAGTAGTGTGGATGTTCTTGATGTCTCAGGCAAGCTTATGGAGGTCTTTGGATTATGTCCAGTTCGTGTTGATGGTCCGCATTGAAGATTGAGCTCGCAATTAAAGATTTACTTTCGAATGATGATGTTCTTCTTAAGTCTGGCCGACTGGATGAGTTACACAGCCTGTGGATGATCTAGAAGGTGTCTTGTGAAGAATGGCATGTTCCCAAAGAAAGATTGAAGTCTCAGATCTATGTAGCCAACAGTGTGTTGATCCGCATGAAGTCTTTTTGTAATAAGTCATGTTGTATTTATGTACTTGCTCTGTAATGTATGCCAACTTGGATGATAATTCCTAAGTTGATGTCTTGTATAAATAAAGAGTTGTAAAGTCATTTCAAAGTGTTTTGTGGAGATGAGAGTGTGGTAGAAGGGCAGAAAGTGAAAAGCAGAGCAGAAGTGTTGGGCTTAAATGGAACTAACTCAAGCATGGTGAATATGCTATTCTTCAGTTCAAGTATGTGAAACTTATTATTCTGTAGACAATGTGTCTCTTGTAGGTAGTGAGCCTCTTGTGAGTAGTGTGCTCAGGCAGTGGGCCCTAATTGGCATGTGCCATTTTGTTCTTTCTATTCTTCTAATAGAGAGTACAATCTTGGGTTAGTCACCCCATGGTTTTTCCCTTAACCAGGTTTTTCATGTCAAAATCTTGGCATCATAAGTGTTAATGTGTTTTTGCTCTTGAATTGTTGCATTATGTTTCTTTGATTGATTTATTATTATGCTGCTGAATTAAGAAAAGGATTTAAGTGATTAAATTTGAAGAAAGTTTTAAACAAGTGATTCACCCCCCCTCTTAGTTGTTTGCCTTAAGTCTAACATAAGGACTGTCAAGACTCCTATGATAGTGCATTATAGAGGCATTGAAATCACAAAGGAGATAAATGTTATTAGGCCATCACCCAATGGAGAAGGGATTGCCATAAAGAGCATGACAATGTTACCTTGTCATAGTCATAAAGGGTATAGTCTTTGTGGTGGTAATTAAAGTCACTATGTTTACATCCACCTTCCTAGGGTCTGCAGAAATGCCTGAAGTTGAATATGCCTATTTTAAAGATCTTGCCATGAGTATTTTCCATGTTTTTACAAATGGAGACCTCCCCAATCATCATCTCAATTTTCAAATGCACAGTGAAATGATGGAGGACAATCATAACTATCATAATAGTACATTAGCATTTTTTGTCTTAAGGTGGCCCTTGAGACTGCCAATCAGATGGCTATAGAGTTGGGATTATGGTTTTTGTTTAAAAGCCTTGTGTCATTGACCTAATATTTATTTGTGGCAAGGATCCCAATAGTCTAAAGATTACAAATTGTTGTCAAGAAAGGACTATCATAGTTAAGTGTGGTACAGTGATACAATTTCATCTTGGTTGAGTATTGTATAAATCTCAAGCTATTTAGAATGCATGGGGTATTAGGGTGTGGTATCACTATATAGGTAACCATCAAGTGATTTATTCAACCCAATCTTGGCCTATATAGTACCCAGTGTGAAGAGCAAGATAGTGTTGTCTAAGAACCTTGTTATGGTCACAAATGAGGGCAGTCTTAGCTATTGTAACCATAGTTGGAATCCCTTGTTGTTACCATAACATATGTGACCTAAAACCATGACTCTAAGAGTATGAGTTGTTTGAAAGCCAAATTCCACAACCTTTACCACCATCCTCCCTGCCTATGTCAAAATGCGAGCTTTGGAATAGGGTATGGACATCCATCAATACATAAAGGATAGAGGAATTTTGTCAGAATTTGTAGTTGCAACTACCCTATTAGACAAGCATAGACAAGGCACGTGAACTATTTGGCATAATGCCTCAAAGAAATGTAGTCTCATGGACTACAATGACTGCAGGATATGCACAAAATGGATTTGTTGAAAAGGCTTTAGAAATTTTAAAGCAAATGCAATTGGCTAGTGTAAAGCCAAATTCCACAACCTTTGCCACCATCCTCCCTACCTGTGTCAAAATGGGAGCTTTGGAATAGGGTATGGACATCCATCAATACATAAAGGATAGAGGAATTTTGTTAGATGTTGTAGTTGAAACTGCCCTATTAGACATGTATGCAAAATGTGGAAGCATAGACAAGGCACGTGAACTATTTGACATAATGCCTCAAAGAAATGTGGTCTCATGGACTACAATGACTGCAGGATATGCACAAAATGGATTTGTTGAAAAGGCTTTAGAAATTTTAAAGCAAATGCAATTGGCTAGTGTAAAGCCAAATTCCACAACCTTTGCCACCATCCTCCCTACCTGTGTCAAAATGGGAGCTTTGGAATAGGGTATGGACATCCATCAATACATAAAGGATAGAGGAATTTTGTCAGATGTTGTAGTTGCAACTGCCCTGTTAGACATGTATGAAAAATGTGGAAGCATAGACAAGGCACGTGAATTGTTTGATAGAATGACTCAAAGAAATATGGTCTCATGGACTACAAGATATGCACAAAATGGATTTGTTGAAAAGGATTCAGAAATTTTAAAGCAAATGCAATTGGCTGGTGTAAAGCCAAATTCCACAACCTTTGCCACCATCCTCCCTGCCTGTGTCAAAATGGGAGCTTTGGAATAGGGTATGGACATCCATCAATACATAAAGGATAGAGGAATTTTGTCAGATGATGTAGTTTCAACTACCCTATTAGACATGTATGCAAAATGTGGAAGCATAGACAAGGCACATGAACTAATTGATAGAATGACTCAAAGAAATGTGGTCTCATGGACTGCAGGATATGCACAAAATAGATTTGTTGAAAAGGCTTCAGAAATTTTAAAGCAAATGCAATTGGTTGGTATAAAGCCAAATTCCACAACCTTTGCCACCATCCTCCTTGCCTGTGTCAAAATGGGAGCTTTAGAATAGGGTATGGACATCCATCAATACATAAAGGATAGAGGAATTTTGTCAGATGCTGTAGTTGCAACTACCCTATTAGACATGTATGAAAAATGTGGAAGCATAGACAAGGCACGTGAACTATTTGACAGAATGCCTTAAAGAAATGTGGTCTCATGCACTACAATGACTGTAGGATATGCACAAAATGGATTTGTTGAAA
Source organism: Cunninghamia lanceolata (assembly GCA_027924645.1). Taxonomy (NCBI): domain Eukaryota; kingdom Viridiplantae; phylum Streptophyta; class Pinopsida; order Cupressales; family Cupressaceae; genus Cunninghamia; species Cunninghamia lanceolata. The sequence goes on along the minus strand of BSBN01000241.1, from coordinate 8,822,887 downwards.
AGGCTTCAAAAATTTTAAAGCAAATGCAATTGGCTAGTGTAAAGCCAAATTCCACAACCTTTGCCACCATCCTCCCTGCCTGTGTCAAAATGAGAGCTTTCAACCAAGTAATTTGTAGCACTTAAGGTTATGTAATAGAATTTACAGTTGATAGTTAAATTAATAACAAATTTTTTATGATCTTTACTAACATTTATTAGAATTGTTGCATGTTTTACATCATTGGAATGACATATTAGCTGTAACTTTTTTGAAATTTTATTATGGTATGTGCACTTTGATATGATGTAATATGATTATGGTTTCATTTCATATGTTGTAATATTAGATATATAACAGAAAAATAAATTATTGCATGAAATAAATAATAACTTTTCATTTAAATATTTTTTTTGCAGAACATGGGTCTTCCCGAAGATCAAGATGATCCTCATGATAGAGATCCGTATTATGTTGGTTCTGGTACAAATCACATGGCAGAGGATGATGATGATGCAGATACAGAAGACACTGAGGCCAATGACGATGATGATGATGACGATGATGATCATGATGATGATGATCACGATGGTGATGATGATCATGATCATGATGGTAATGATGATGATGAGGCAGTTGCTCATAGTAGCCAGTGACATTCATGATCATATAGACTGCATCATGGATCATTGTTGATATATCGTTATGATGCCTCTTTTCATGGTCACTAGTTATCATATGTATCATTTTCATGGCCTGTAGTACCATATTAATGAGTTGTATCATAAATTTATGTATCATTTTGACTTATATCATTTGGACATGTATCATCTTGACTTGTATCATTTTGAGTTATGTAATTTATCATTTTTACTTATATCATTTGTACATGCATCATTTTGAAATGTTATTGATCTGCTGGCATATTTGACTTTCACTTGTTTTAGTTATATATGATGATGATCTTATCCGTATTGACTTATCAATTTATATATATCGAAAGTGGTTGATGATTTTTGGATGGATATTTATTACATATGATGATTTTAATTTACTGCTCAGGATGGATGTTGCCAAATTCAATTAAATTATAGATATTTGACTCACTTGTTTTAATTATAGATGATGATCATGTTATAATAATTATCTTGTTATTTAATCATATGAGTTAAATAATTAAATTACTTACTCTATAATCATACGAGTTATTTAAGGGGCATGATATATTTAACTAATTAAATTGAAATAAAACATATTAAATTAATAAACGTAAGCAAAACAATAAGCATTTTTAGAAGCAAAAAAGGAAGCAACAATGGAAGCCAAACTAGAAGCAAGCCAGAAGCAATCTTGGAAGCAAAACTTGGCGTTATCTAGGAAGCAAAAACAAAAGCAATTCAAGTAGCAAACAAAGAAGTAATAATGGAAGCAATTTTAGAAGCAACAAAAGATGTAATAATAGTACCCATATTAGAAGCAACAAAAGACACAAAAATGGAAGTAAAATTGGAAGCAACAAGTGACATTATATTGGAAGAAAAATTGGAAGCAAAATTGGAAGCCAAACTAGAAGTAAAATTGGAAGCAAAACTAGAAGCAAAATTGGAAGCAAAACTGGAAGCAAAATTTGAAGCAAAATCGGAAGCAAAACCAAAAGCAAAATTGGAAGAAAAAGTGGAAGCAAAACTAGAAGCAAAACCAGAAGCAAACCTAGAAGCAAAATTGGAAGCAAAACTAGAAGCAAAACCAAAAGCAAAATTGGAAGCAAAATTGGAAGCAAAATTGGAAGCAAAACTAGAAGCAAAACTAGAAGCAAACCTGGAAGTAAAATGGAAGCAAAACCATAAGCAAAACCATAAGCAAAATTGGAACCAAAACTAGAAGCAAAACTAGAAGCCAACCTGGAAGCAAAACCAGAAGTAAAATTGGAAGCAAAACCAAAAGCAAAACCGGAAGCAAAACTAGAAGTAAAACCAAAAGCAAAACTAGAAGCAAACTTGGAAGCAACACAGGAAGTAAAACCAGAAGCAAAATTGGAAGACAAACTGGAAGACACAAAATATGGTGCTAAATCCAGCATTAAACTTGGCACTAAAATTCGGCGCTAAACCCGACACTAAACCCAACGTTATAATCGGCACTAAACCCAGCGCTAAATCCGATGTAATAGTGAGATGCTATTAGGTGCCAAGTTTGGCGCCAATAGAAGTGTCCAATTCATGGACTCAAACGCACTAAATTCCAGTGCTATTTTAGGATCTAATTGCTTGTTCTGTTGTAGTGATTCATCTTTCTTTCAAATTTCCAATAGCCTTTGCATTTCTTAATACTTCAAAATTGTTGATACTGTGATTTCACTTTTCATCAAACTTGTCGATGACTCCACATTTCTTCCAAACTACTGATGACTTCAACTTTCTGTTTGTTATAAATTGTCAATATGTTAAAGGATTGAACTAAGGTTATTTTTCCATTAACATTAAACTTCTCTTTTCTTCCCAATTGTTGTCTGAGCACATGTTGAGAATATTTTTCCGATTGCTTGCCCAAGTTCCTTTCTTTGATATCAATGACAACCCATTCAACAGATTTTATTTGAAAACTCATGCCTTAATATTTGCTCATGACTTAGTATCTTGTCTTTGGCATCTTCTTTGCATAGTTCATCAAATTTTGTCATCTTCACTACTATGTTCAACCAATCTTGTCTTTCGATTGTCTTTGGCATTCATGCAAACTTTCCAACTAACTTCATGTTGTGTAATAATCTCCATATTGTTCAATACACCTTGTTAACATCAAAATGACTATTCAATAGACCCTTACTTACCATTCGGTGGTCACTTTGACATCAATGACAATATTTCCAACACCTTTTGCCATGGTTAATAAAATTTGACATGTGAGTAGCTAATGCATGAGGCGCACATGCCCATCATGGACCATTTTTCATTTATTTTTTCCCATCCTAGCCTATATTTGGCTTATTTTTTCAAGGGTTATCCTATTTACACTTCTCAAGGATAGATATCTCCTTTCCTTTCCTATCATCCTCCTTATATTAAAATATAAGCTTTGGAGCATAAATGATAGAGACATTTTATCATATGTTGTATTTATAACTTCCCTAGTAGAAGTATATGCAAAACATAGATTTATAGACAAGGAAGGTGAATTGTTTGATAAAATTCCTCAAAGAGATGTGATCTAATTGACTATATATTGTAGGATATACACAAAATAGATTTGTTGAAAATCCCATAGAAAATTTCAAGCAAATGCAATCAGTAGGTGTATTTAGATAGACTCAACAAACTTTTCTAGCATCCTTCCTACCTATGCCAAAAATGGGAGATTTGGAATAGGGTATGGATAATAATTAAATCCTAATAGAATGGGGATTTTTGTTAAATTTTATAGTTGCAAATACCTTGGTAGACATGTATACAAAATGTGGAACCATAAACAAGGCATGTGAATTGTTTTAAATAATGCCTCAAAGAGATGTCATCTCATGGAATGTAATGATTATAGTATAAGTAGGTGTAAAGAAAAATTTCACAACCTTTTGTTGATGCATATTTATAGCCCATTTTTAATAGTTCTGGAGGCGGGTGTAGGAGGGAGTTATTGGAAATTCCTATTTATGCAAATAAGGAGGTCAGGTAGATATTAGAAGGTTCTGTAAGTCAGACATTTCTATTGTAAATAGCCCATATTGTTGTAATAAGTGGGCAGATGACCCTAAAAATTGTATTTTAGTTTTGTAGCCTTTTACAGGCAAGTTTAATGAAGAAATTATGAAATAGTTGCAGTTTGCTTAACTAGTCTTTATTGAGGTCTTGTTCTTGTCTATTTGAAATCTATAAATTGATATTGTATGTGTTTTGGGTGGAGTCCGCCCTCATCAAGTGGCATCAGAGCAAGGGTTCTTGAGTGTGTAGATAGATCACTGACTATGAGGTAGTTTGCACTAGGACCTGAGGTTGTCAGTTTGCTATAGAGATCAAAATGCCTCCATGAAGAAACCATGGTGGGAGAAATGCTTTGACAAAAGAGGGTTTTAGAGCCATATAGATGCAAATTGATGCAATGAAAGAGGATCTATGAAGAGGGTTTGAGCCAAGAATAAGAGAAGAAATCAAAGATGAAGCTGAAGAAGAAGAGTTATTTGAGGAAGAACAAGATGATGTAGGAGATCCTACACAAGTTAGGTTGTTGAAGGATATTTCAAAGATTGGAAAGAGGCATAGGATTGAAGTTTCTAAATATTCTGGGGATCTGAATATGGAAGAGCTTATTGATTGGATAAACAATATTGAGGAATATTTTGAGTATGAAGATGTGGAGGATCCAGAATGGGTTAAGTTTGAAAAAATGAAGCTGAAGGGCCATGCCAATATTTGGTGGAAGGAGGTCTAATTAGAGATAAATAGAAGAGGAAAAGGAAAGACTACTAGATGGGATGAGCTGGTGGAAAAACTAAAGAAGTGGTTCATTATTATGGACTATGTGTTGGAGTTGTTGAAGAAGCTACAAGGATTGAAGCAAGGTAACAAGTTTATGAAGGAGTATACAAAAGAATTTTATAAGATTATTATCAGAACAAGCCATGCATAGTCAAACAAGGAGAAGGTATCTCATTATATTAATGGTTTGAGGCCAAGTATTCAAGAGGAGCTAAGCCTAGTCAAAATGACCACCATAGAAGATGTGTACGATTAGTTTTCCTTGAAGGTAGAAGAGAAGCTGAGTAAAAGATTTGAAAGCAAGCAAAGAGGAAGAGGTCGTGGTAGATGGAATGGTGGAAGATCCTATGGCTCAAATGAAAAGTGAAGAAGCAGGCACTAGTAAAAATCATAAAGGAGATAATGTCTACCACCATTGTGACCAAAATGGTGGTGATAAAAGAGGAATAGGAAGACCTGGGCAAGGACCTAGAAGAGGAGGTTTTAGAGGAACCTGTTTCCAATGTGGAGAAGGACACCAAGCCTACAAGTGACCCCAACATCAAGGAAGGAAAAATAGAAGGCAGAAAGGTAATACACGAGTTACACATGTAGATGAAGATGCACAGTCTGAGCATTCTGAAGATATCGAAAGGGGAGAAACCCTAGTTGTCAAAAGAACCTTGTTAAATGAGGAGAAAGAACCTAATCAGAGGAAGAGTTTATTTTTTATAAGGCATAAGTGTGAAGGTAAGTGTTGTAATATTATTATTGATAGCAGAAAATCTTATTTGAGAGGAGATGGCTAACATGTTTAAGTTGATAAGGAGAAGGCATCCACATCCATACTAGATTGTATGGTTGCAGAAGGATGATAGAGCTTTGGTCAATGAGCATTGTTTAGTCAAGTTCAAGATTGGAGACTACCATGATGAGGTGTTGTGTGACATCATACCAATGTATGCATATCATATGCTATTAGGAAAGCCATGGAAACTATATGATAGGTGTTCTGTCCATGATGGCCATGAAAATACATGTTCCCTAACAAAGGATGGAGTTCATCATAAGTTGAATCCCTTCAAGGAGGTGAAAGAAAGGTATGTAGTGCTACTAGAATTTACTTGGTAGATGGTAAGAATTTTTTGGATGGTATGAAGCATGACCATCATTGTTTTGCATTGATTCCAAACATCAACCAGGAGAAATGTGAAGATGTACCAGTAGAAGTCTTAGGTCTATTGGAAGAATTTCGGGACATTATCTTTAATAATGTACCAGAAGGTTTACCACTAGTAAGGAAGATAAGTAACCAAATGGATTTGATACTAGGATCTCTAGTTTGCCAAATAAGGTAGTGCATAGAATGACTCATGTAGATAATGAAGAGTTGAACATACAAGTTCATGAGCTATTAAGGAAAGGATTGATAAGGGATATCCTAAGTCCATGTGTGGTACCTACACTACTAGCACCAAAGAAAGATGGAGAGTGGAGAATGTGTATAGATTCTAGATCCATCAACAAAATTACAATCAAGTATAGATTTCCATTGCCAAGGATGGATGATATTATGAATTGCTCGATTGGAGCCAAGTACTTTACAAAGATTGATCTAAAGAGTAGATATCACCATTTTTGAATCAGAGAAGGAGATGAATGGAAGACAACCTTCAATACTAATGAGGGCTTGTACTAATGGTTAGTCATGCCATTTGGGCTAACAAATGCACCAAGTACATTTATGTAGTGCATGAATGAGGTATTAAAAGAGTTTTTGGGTAAGTTTGTCATTGTTTATTTAGATGATATTTTGATTTTCATTAATAGTTTGGAGGAGCACCTGATGCATGTTTGAAAGGTTTTTGAGAAGATGAGGGAAGAAAAGTTGTTGATTAATCTAAAGAAATGTAGTTTTGTGAAGAAGGAGTTGGTGTACCTAGGATTTTTTATTTCAACTAAGGGTCTTAAAATGGATCCAAAGAAGTTGAGGGCTATCATTGAATGGCCTACCCCAAGGAGTGCTATAGAGATACAATCTTTTCATGGTTTAGCATTTTTTTATAGAAAAGTTATCAGGATTTTTAGTAGCATTTGTGCACCCCTAAGTGAGACAATGAGAGGGGATAGAAGAGAGTTTAAATGAATTATAGGAGCAACCAAGAGTTTTGATACATTGAAGCAGAAAGTCCTAGATCAACTAGTGCAGGGGCACCCAAGCCAATCTTGGCTTTATAATTGATCTAAAGAGTGTTCAAGAGTCCTTAGGAGGTGTCTTATTCCTAAATCTTTGTAAAAGGTCCAAAAAGATAAATTTTCAAGTTTTAGAGTCATATTTCTATAGTCTTTTTCAAATAAAGTTGAATCATACAAGTGGTGCTTTATAAACTTTAAATGCCACTTAACAAATTATGTAATTTAAAGTTCCCAATGGTCACCTAGTTTGAAATACAATTGCAACTGATGGGGAACTAAATCAATTATGTATATATGACCTTCACACAACCCAAGAAAGGCGTGGAAGTTTGTAAGAACAAGAATTCATAAATAAAAAGCTCTATTTTCTATGTTTTTTCCTACAAATTCTATGTTTTTGATCATACCATGTGTTTGTACGGTTCTATCATAGCTTGAAATAATTTTCATTGGTTAGATAAATGAACCACCTTTATAGTGTACTTGGTTTGAGGCCGATCCATTGAGATTGGAGGGAAAAAACAACAAATTACTAGAAACTATTATAAAACCCTGAACTAGGGTTTGGAGTGTAAATCGATGTAGTTTTAAACCATTCCATAGACCAAATCTCCTCCAAATCAGTGGAATGGAATTCTCTAGGGTAGGTTTTATGATTTTAACACTTGGCAGGATAGAAGGTGGAGTTTGGACCAAGATGTACCAAAAATTGGCCTAATATTAGGCCTGAAAGTGAGACTGAGAAATTACAGGGATTGAAATTTTTCCAAAGGGTGTGATTGTGTAAATTAGATCATTTGGGATATATCAAAGGGTCTCAAGGTGGTTTGACAAGTTTGGGTTTGATTTTGTCACAAGTTACTTTGTTAATATGGCCTAATAAGGCCTAAATGCAGACTGAGATTCTTTGTTTTAAGATAGAGGTCCTAAAACAACCCTATCTCATTTTGTGATATGTTGAGTAACATGATAAAGGGTATCCAAAACACTAACTAGGTTTTGGGTTTGGATCCATTTAGGGAAATAAGGTCAGAAAACCCCTTGGGAAGGGCTACAAGGCTTTAGGCTTGATTACAAAGTAAGTACCATCAAACCTTGGTTTTGGTGAATGGTACCTCTATGTTTGAGTTGGTTGGATCATAATCACACCCTCTTTGCATTGAAATGGTATCAGAGCATCAGGTTCTGATTTGGGAAGTAGAAAGTTGAATTGTGAAGAAGAGTGTCATAGGCAAGATGCCTCCAAAACCTAGTGCAATGGCCAAAGAGATAAGGGAGTTGAAGGAGCAGTTACTCCAGAAGGATAGGCTCTATAAAGAGTCTCAAGAAGCCACCCTAGGCAAGATATCAGTCTTGGAAAAGAATCAAAGAAGAGGAGTGGTCAATGATGACCAAAGTGACAAAGAGGATGAAGATGAGAGTTATCCAATTGGAGTCCAGGATGAGGATGATGACTTGGACCCTGAAGAAAGGATGATGATCAAGATGTTGAAAGAAGTAAAGGGTGGCAATACTCCAAAGATGAACGTTGAGGTGCCTATGTATGGTGGGAAAATGGACAGTGAGGAAGTCTTGACATGGATTGATGCTCTAGACAATTTCTTTGACTTTGAAGACATAGAGGACAACAAGAAGGTAAAGTATGCCAAATCTAAGTTGAAGGGACTAGCCCTGACTTGGTGGAACTTTGTTCAAGATGAGAAGGTAAAGAAAGGGAAGTCCAAAATAAATTCTTGGGATAGGATGGTGACCAAAGTGAAGGCCCAATTTCTACCAGCAAACTATGCCATACAAACCTTCATGAAGTTACAAAATTTGAAGCAAAGGGAGTTGAATGTGATGTCCTATACTGAAGAGTTCGATAAGTTATGCATTAGGATAGGTCACCATGAAGATGAGGTTGAAAAAGTGGCCAAGTATCTAAGTGGTCTAAGATTGAACATAAGAGATGAGATCAACCTAAACCCCGCTAAGACAGTGGAAGAATGCTTTCAAATGGCAGTTAGAGCAGAGGAGAGGATAAAAAGAAGGCAAGAAAAAAACCAAAGAGGTAGAGGCAGAAATAATAGGAGCAGAGGTAATTTTGGAGGAAGAAGGAATCCACAAAAATAACAAAGTGAGACAAGTGGACACCAAGAGCAAACCAATGAGTCAAGGGGCAGCTTTAGAGGTAGAAGACCAAATAATAGGGGCAGATTTGGTGGACTAGGTAGATGGTCCAATGCCTTCTCTGGAAAGTCTTATCAATGCGGCCAATTTGGTCACCCTGCTTGGAAGTGCCCTAACAAACCAAGTTCTAGTTCCCATGGAGGTGAAAGAAGGAACCAAGTAGTGCAAGAAGAGGAGGCAGAAAGTGTTAATTCATCATCTTTGCATGCTGCATCAAAGGTAGGAGAATCTTTAATGCTAAGGAGCACCTTAATCAAGGTAATAACAAACAAGGAACCTCCACAAAGGAAATCCCTCTTTAGAACAACTTGCAAGGCACAAGGTAAGGTTTGCAAAGTAGTGGTTGATTCAGGTTCCAATGATAATCTTGTGTCATTAGAGATGGTGGAAAAATTGAAACTAAAAAGGATCGCTCATACTTCACCCTATAAAGTATCATGGCTTAACAAGGGTCAACAAGTTTTGGTCAATGAACAAGATTGGGTTGAGTTCAATGTTGGTGCTTATAACGATAAGATTTTGTGTGACATCATCCCCATGGATGTATGCCATGTGCTTCTTGGAAGGCCTTGGCAATTTGATAGAAAATCCAAGCATGATGGAGAGAAGAATGTTTATGTGATCACCAAAGATGGAGTGTCATACACCCTTCACCTTTGCAAGAAGATGAAAGTGCAGCACATGAGGGACCTAGTGTGATGGTAGTGAAGGAAAAGGAGTTCTTGAAGACCCTACATTGAAAGGAAGCAAGGTATGCAGAATACGCTTCCTACACTGATCTAATGAGGAAAAACTTATGCAAATTTCTTTTACAGATACAGATTAAGATGCACATTAACAAAAAATGATAACAATTTCCATCAAATGCAAAAACAAAACTCACAACACAAGATATACGTGGGGAAAACCCTTACAGGTAAAAAACCCCACACTCCAAATCCGCTCAATATATTATTAAAAAATCATGAAGATTACAATATACTTGTAGAGAAATCTTTTATAGGAGTATACCCAACCAGAGATTTAGGAGGTCATTTGACATCTATAAGATTCCACATACATCCTCCATCTCAAGTTCCTGATATATAGGAGATACAATATAACACACCGCCAATGGTAATTACAAAACCATGAGTTGAAACCACCCAAAAGTGGCACCTAAATTATATCCCAATAAAAGATGCCTCATGATGTGACAAACCACACACCACCACGTGTTACTCTCCCCTTTATAACTCTTTTATGTGTCCAACACATTTTTGCATTTCCTAAAACTGAAGGTCCAACTTCCAGAGGCCATAACTTTTGATCCGAATGTCTGATTGACGAACCGTTTTATGTGTCAGAAATATTGTGAAGTGCTCTATCACCCTATAACCTACTTCACTGGTTAAGAAAATTTTTGGGCTATATAGAGAAGGTTTGATACCTGAAAAATGAGTTCAAAACTTTTCTGGTAGTTTCAAAAAAATAGAAACATTAATATCTCACAATCCAGCTATGATCTTGAGATGAAACTCACCTAAGATGTTCATTTACCTGTTCTGCACCTTCTGGAAAAAATTTGAGGTCAATCTGAGCTCAAACAAAGAACTTACTAGAAATAGTAAGTCTCGCTATTTCTTGCTCTCCAAGAGACTTATGGAGACTTTGAAAGTTCCAGACCACTATCCAAGATAATGGGTATCCAAAAAGACCAAAACTAGGAAGAATAGTAACATTTCAAAGTTGCAAGGTTGAGACACCTTTCCTAACATTCTCCCATTTGTTGAACACCTTACGAGAGCAAAAGTAGTAACACCATGATTTAATTGCTAGTGGCTGTGAGGCCCATAGACTCTGAACACCATATGAACTTTTCTATGCTCACAGGTTTTGTCAAGGAATCTGTAACATTCATCAAAGTTTCAACTTTTTCCAAGTTTACCTTCCCATCCTCTACCATGTCATGAACAAAATGGTACTGGACATCAATAGGCTTCGTCCTTGCGTGGAAAGTAGGATTCTTCGCCAGACATATGGCACTCTGACTGTCACAACAAATAGTAATTTTCCTTGCATCAAACCCAACATCAGAACACAGTCTTTTAAGCCAAATGGCTTCTTTACAAGCATGAGTTTCTACCATGTACTTAGCTTCAGTAGTGGATAAAGTGACCACAGGTTGCCACTTACTCATACAACTAATAGCACCACCAAACATAGTGATCACATAAGCACTGGTAGATCTCCTGCTGTCAATGTCACTTGCCCAATCTAAATCCACAAATCCATGAATACAAAGTGAATGTCGAGGTCCTATAGGATAACCATGATAACATAAGGAATATTTAGAAGTACCCCACAAATATCTAAACACTCTCTCCACTACATCCCAATGTACCCGTCCAAGATTAGCCATAAATTGACTAAGGACTCCCACTGTTTGGGCAATGTCTGGTCTTGTGCAGAGCATCGCATACATCAAACTACCAATCACACTAGCATAAGGAACTCTGCTCATATCCTCTATCTCAGAAGGAGACTTTGGACAATCTTCAATAGATAACTTTGTCCCCATTGTAATAGGAACAATCAAAGGTCTGCAATCCATCATGTTGAATATCTCCCACATAGTCTTAATATACTTACTCTAGCCTAACCAAAGTTTTATATTTGCTCTGTCTCTTCTGATTTCCATTCCCAGAATGTACCCAGATTTTTCATCTCAAACTATACTGACAACTGAGACTTCAAGTCAAAAATCATACTTTTACCATTCCCAATGAGTAACATATCATTGACATACAATGCAATAATGAGAATGCGATCATTGTCAACCTTGTAGTAAACACAATGATTTGATTTTGATCTCTGAAATCCAATACTCAACACAAAGGCATCAAACTTTGGGGACCACATCCTAGGAGACTATTTCAAACCATACAAAGACTTTTTTAATTTGCAAACCATATTTTCTTTACCTTTCACCACATAGTACTTTGGTTGTGACATATAGGTTTCCTCCTCCAAATCACCATGAAGGAATGTTGTCTTCACATCCATCTGTTCCACTTCTAGATCATATGCTACTACAAGAGATAATAGGAATTGAATAGATGACAGCTTTGCAATGGGAGAGAAAATCTCACCATAGTCAATTCCCTCCACCTAAGAATACCCCTTCATAACCAATCTAGCCTTATATTTCTTAACACTGCCATCTATACCAAATTTCTTCTTAAACACCCATTTGCATCCAATAGGTTTTTGTCCTTCAGGCAAAGGCACCAAGTCCCAATTATTATTCGTTTCCAAAGAAGCCATCTCCTCTTCCATGGCCTCCTTCTAGGAACCTGCATCTTTCATACCCATAGCCTCTTTCATAGTTCTAGGCTCATCAGTGTTAGAAATCAAAGCAAAAATACAACTAGAATCATGCAATGAATATCCAAACCTATCAGGTTGCTGCCTTATCCAGATGGACCTCTTCAAAGGTTGAGGTTGAGGTTCTTCATCTTCTCCTAAACTTTCAGAGCTACTAGAGCTCTCCTCATTATCAAGTCCAATAGATGTTTTCGGTTCAACTTTCTCTGGAGTGGGAGGAAGCTGAACCACATCATCTTTCTTCTCTTCTTTCTCTGGCTACAAGATGATAGAAGAAGGATTGATCTCTCTAAAGATCATGCTTCTACTATATAGAACTCTCTTAGCTACTAGATCCCAAAGCTTGTACCCTTTCACATTGATGCCATAACTGATGAAGATACATTGTACAACCATGTTCTCCAACTTAGACCTCTTCTCCTTAGGCACATGTGCATATGCCTCACAACCAAATACTTGAATGTGTCTTAATGAAGGCTTTTTACTAGACCATGCCTCCATAGGTGTCTTATCAATGAGCGTTGATGTAGGAGACCTGTTAACTAGGTAACAAGTGGTAGCAATAGCTTTAGTCCAAAACTTTTGTTCAAGACCAGCTCCACTTAGCATACTCCTTGCCTTCTCCATCAACATTCTATTCATCCTTTTGGCAACTCCATTTTGTTGAGGGGTATACGGAGTTGTCTTGTGCCTCTCAATCCCCTATTCTTTACAAAACTTGTTGAAATCTATTGAATAGTACGCACCACCGTTGTCAGTCCTCAAACACTTAATCTTTCTATCCTTCTGATTCTCTACAAGAGCTTTGAACTCTTTAAATCTATTAAAGACTTCAGATTTACTTCTAAAGAAATACACCCATGTCCTTCTACTATAATCCTCAACAAATGAAACAAAGTAAATGGATTTTAAAATCAAAGGAACATTAACAGGACCAAACACATCAGAATGAATCAAGTCCAACACATCAGAAGATTTGTGAGAACTAGAATAAAACTAAACACGGTTTTGTTTTCCATAAATGCAATGTTCATAGAAATTGAACTCAAGGTTACAATCATTCATACCCTCAACAAGGTTTTTATTCTTTAGGGTCCTTAAACCCTTTTCACCAATGTGTCTAAGACTTTGGTGCCATAACATTGTCTTCTCAACTAGAAGTTTCATCTCCATAGAATGAGCACCCTTAGGTAGCCAGAAAGCACTACCATCGGAAGTAGAAGCAACAGTCTTCTTCACTGTTGGTTCCAATGGTGAGGATGAAGATTTTGAAGCTCTCTTCTTCAAAATAGAGGTACTATTGCACTATACTATGCATGTGTTAAGGTGAAATAGAGTGTAAATCTGAACACCTTTAGCCAACACCATAGATCTTCTAGTCATCTTGATTCCTCCATTCGAGAAAACAACCTGCACACCCACATCATTCAATTTACTTACAGAAAGAAGGTTTCATCTCAAACTAGGGATATACAGAACACCATAGATTCCCTTTACTCATCCATCAGGGAATCGAATCAAGACTCTTCCATGACCAACAATATCTAGGTGAGAATCATCACCCAAGTACACCTTTCCACCATCATATTCTTAATACTTTGAAAACTAGTCTTGATGCGTGGTCATCTGAAAAGATACACCAGAGTCAATAAGCCACACATCCTTAGATGCATGCATTGCCAAGGCAGTGACAAATGCTTCTCCTTCATCCTGATAGGACTTGTCAGAATCTAAATCATTATTCTTCTTTTTCTTTTTCTCCTCCTTGCACTCTTTGCGGAAATGACCAGTTTTGCCGCAATTCCAACATAGGGCCTTGGACTTTCTAGGAGACTTAGATCTCCCACAGGATTTGGATCTTCCTTTTTCTTCTTTCTTATCCTTTTTCTTTCCCTTCTCTTTAGATCTACCATGAACTGCAAGAGCCTCCTTAGTCGATTCGGAAATCTTTCTTTGCATCTCTTCAGACAATAGTGAAGAAACCACATCTGCCATCTTGAAGGTGGAAGTGGTACTCCCAATGGCCATAACAAGGTGATCCCATGAATCTGGTAAGGAACACAGTAATGTCATACATTGATCCTCCTCCTCCATCTTCACACCAACAAAAGTCAACTAGGCAACAAGCATATTGAATGTATTCAGGTGATCAATGACAGATCCTCCATCTTCCATCTTCAGAGAATACAATTTATTTTGTAGGAATAGCTTGTTCACCAGGCTTCTTCCAAAGATCCTTTGTAGTCTTCTCTTCATGGATATTCAGGAGCATTAAATCAGCCAAATAGAGTCTTATCAAACCCTTAGCTTTTTGATCTTTGCAATCCCAGTCTTCTTGAGACATTGCCGCTGGTTTTATACCAAATACGGCTTCCCATAAATCCTAATCGAGAAGCATGTCCTCAATTTTGAGTTTACACAACTCAAAACAACTGCCACTAAACTTCTCTATCTCAAACCTCCTAGATGTGCTTGCCATCTCTTACCTACAACAAAGATTTCAAAATCCTCTATACAAGCTCCCACTCAAACGAAGATCAACTCAAAAAACCCTCTACCCAACAACTAGAACCAAAGGTGATCAGGCACTGATACCAACTGAAAAGGAAGAAAAGTACGTGGAATACACTTCCTACACTGATCTAATGAGGAAAAACTTATGCAAATTTATTTTACAGTTACAGATTAAGATGCACATTAATAGAAAATGATAACAATTTCCAATTGTAAACAAAAAACTCACAACACAAGATATATGTGGGGAAAACCCTTACAAGTAAAAAACCCCACACTCCAAAGCCACCCAATATATTATTCAGAAATCATGAAGATTACAATATACTTGTAGAGCAAGATTTTATAGGAGTATACCCAACCAGAGATTTAGGAGGTCATTCGACATCTATAAGATTCTAAATACATCCTCCATCTCAAGTTCCTGATATATAGGAGATACAATATAACACACCACCAACGGTAATTACAAAACCATGAGCTGAAACCACCCAAAAGCTACGCCTAAATTATTTCCCAATCAAAGATGCCTCATGATGTGCCAAACCACACACCACCACATGTAACTCTCCTCTTTACAGCTCTTTTATGTGTCCAACATGTTTTTGCATTTCCCAAAACCAAAGGTCCAACTTCCGGAGGCCATTACTTTTGATCTAGGTGTTTCATTGACAAACTATGTTATGCGTCAGAAAGCTCGTGAAGTGCCCTATCACCCTATAACCCGCTTCACTAGTTATGACAATTTTTAAGCCATTTAGAGAAGGTTTGATACTTGAAAATTGAGTTTGGAACTTTTTCAGTAGTTTCAAAAAAATAGAAACTTTAATATCTCACAATCTAGATATGATCTTGAGACGAAACTCACCCGAGATGTTCATTTAGTTGTTCCGCACCTTCTGGAAAAAATTCAAGGTCAATCTAAGCTCAAATGAAGAACTTACTAAAAATAGTATGTCTCACTATTTCTCGCTCTCCAGGAGACTTATGGAAACTTTGAAAATTCTAGACAACTATCCAAGATAATGGGTATCCAAAAAGACCAAAACTGGGAAGAATAGTAACATTTTGAAGTTGCAAGGTTGAGACACCTTTCCTAACATACATGAAGAAGGTGTTGGTTTTGCAATTGTTGGCAAGCCTATATTAGACCAAGGAACAACTGATGCAATAGAAGTTCCCAAGGAAGTGCAGATCCTATTGGAGAAATATGAGAACATAGTGGATAAAGAGTTGCCAAATTCATTGCCTCCCATGAGAGAGGTCAGCCTCCACATAGATCTAATCCCTGGTGCAAGTCTACCCAACAAGGCAGCCTACAAAATGACCCCACAACAAAATGAAGAAGTCAAAAATTAGATCCAAGAATTGTTGGACAAGGGTTTAATAAGAGAAAGTATGAGTCCTTGTTTTATGCCTACTGTTTTGGAACCAAAAAGAGGTGGAGAATGGAGGCTTTATATGGATTCAAGAACTTTGAATAAGATCACAATTAGATACAAGTTTCTTATACCAAGGATGGAGGATCTCATGGACAGCCTTGCAGGTGCTTGTTATTTTTCAAAAATTGATCTTAAGAGTGGCTATCACCAAATAAGGATAAGGGAAGGTGATGAGTGGAAGATAGCCTTCAAGACAAATGAAGGTCTCTACGAGTGGTTGGTGATGCCTTTTGGCCTATCTAATGCTCCTAGTACATTCATGAGACTCAGAATGAAGTCCTAAAACATTTCATTGGCAAGTTTGTAGTAGTGTACTTGGATGATATCCTTGTTTATAGAAAGTCAAAAGAGGATCATTTGCAGCATTTGGACAAGGTATTCAAGAGGTTGGATGAAGAGAGGTCGATGATCAACCTTAAGAAATGTGATTTTTTGAAAGAAGAGTTGGTCTATCTTGGGTTTGTCATCTCCAAAGGCAGCTAAAGATGGATCCTACAAAAGTTGAAGCCATTCTCAATTGGCCAACACCTAGATCAGTTGGAGAAGTGAGAAGTTTTCATGGGTTGGCCACATTTTATAGGAAGTTCATAAAAAATTTTAGTCACATATGCTCACCCATTCTTGACACCATCAAAGGGGAGAAGAGGAATAAGTTCCAATGGACTGCTGCAGCAAATGAAATCTTTGAATACTTGAAGACAAGAGTGGCACAACCTATAGTCGCTCTACCTAACTTCAACAAGGTGTTTACCATAGAATGTGATGCAAGCAACCAAGCAATTGGGGCAATTTTAAGTCAAGAGGGCAGACCAGTGGCATTTTTTAGTGAGAAGCTCAATGAGGCCAAAAGAAAGTGTGGGAGTTGATTCTCTCAAGGGTATGTACCAAGAAGATGAGGATTTCAAAGATGCTTTTTCTATTTGTAATCAGTTTGCCAATACATTTCATGGAGAGTATTCTAATTTTGTACTACAAGATGGTCTTTTGTTCAAGGGGGCCCAGTTGTGTGTGCCCAAGTGTTCCATGAGGATAAATCTGATCAAAGAAAAACATTGTGGCAGTTTGAGTGGGCATTTTGGGATAGATAAAACTTTGGAGCATGTTAAAAGATTCTACCATTGACCTAGAATGCATATAGATGTTAAGAAGTTTGTTGAAAGTTGTGTGGTATGTCAAAGAGCCAAAGGGTCATGTAGTAATGCAAGTTTGTACCAGCCCTTACCAATTCCAAATAGGCCATGGGAAGCCTTAAGCATGGACTTTGTGATGGGTTTACCTAAGACCCAAAGGGGATATGATAGTGTGTATGTGGTTGTGGACATATTTAGCAAGATGGCTCACTTTATCATATGTAGGACAATAAATGATGCTTCACACATTACTAGTTTGTTTTTTAAGGAAATTGTAAGGATTCATGGATTGCCACTAAGTATTATATCTGATAGGGATTCCAAATTCATTGGTCATTTTTGGAGGAAACTATGGAGGAAGTTAGGGACAAACATGACCTTCAGTTCTACATATCATCCCCAAATGGATGGGCAAACTAAAGTGGTCAATAGATCACTTGGAAATTTCTTGAGGTGTCTCACAAAGGAGCATGGATAACAGTGGGACTTGGTTCTTCCTCAAGCTGAGTATGCATATAATGATTCACTCAATAGAAGTATAGGCATGAGTCCATTTGAGGTTGTGTATGGTATGAACCCAAGAGGAGTGTATGAGTTGAGATATTTGAAGGGGATGCAGAAGAAAAGACTTTTCCATTGCCATGAGAGATATCCATCAACAAGTCAAAGAAAATCTTGAGAAGAGTGTTGAAAGGTACAAGAAGAAGGTAGATTTGAGAAGGAAAGATGTTCAATACCAAGTGGGTGATCAAGTACTTTCACATTTGAGAAAAGAAAGACTACCTAAAGGTAGATATACTAAGTTGATGATGAAGAAAATAGGACCTTGCAAGATAGTCCACAAGTTTGGGTCAAATATATATGAGATAGAACTCCCTCCTAGAGTTGTTATCTCACCCATCTTTAATGTTGCAGACCTTTATCCTTTCAAGGATTCAGTAGGTACAGGTGAACCATCAGGAATAGAAAAGGTTAAGGATGATGATTGGGTCAAGGATATCCCACCTAGCCAACCTATGAAGTTAGAATGCATTCTAGATACAAGAGAGGCTAAGAGGACAAGGCACAAGGTGTACAATGACTATCTAGGCAAGTGGCAGGGACTACCAAATGAAGATGCAACATGGATGTTAGAAGAAGATATCAAGCAACATAGAACCTCAGTCCAAGAACTCTTTTCATCAGGATGATGAAATATTCTCAACCCGGTTGCATGGTGCAGGGGCACCCAAGCCAATCTTGGCTTGATAATTGATCTAAAGAGTGTTCAAGAGTCTTTAGGAGGTGTCTTATTCCTAAATCTTTGTAACAAGGTCCAAAAAGATAAATTTTCAAGTTTTAGAGTCATATTTCTATAGTCTTTGTCAAATAAAGTTGAATCATACAAGTGGTGCTTTGTAAACTTTGAATACAACTTAACAAATTATGTAATTTGAAGTTCCCAATGATCACCTAGTTTGAAATATAGTTGTAACCAATGGGGAACTAAATCAATTATGTATATATGACCTTCACACAACCCAAGAAAAGCATGGAAGTTTGTAAGAACAAGAATTCATACATAAAAAGCTCTATTTTCTATTTTTTCCCTACAAATTCTCTATTTCTTATCCTACCACGCATTTATATGGTTCTATCATAGCTTGAAATCATTTGCATTGGTTAGAGGAACAAACCACCTTTCTAGTGCACTTGGTTTGAGGCCAATCCATTAAAATTGTAGGGATAAAACAAAAAAATACTAGAAACTATTATAAAACCCTGAACTAGGATTTGGAGTGCAAATCGATGTAGTTTCAAACCATTCCACCAACCAAATATCCTCCAAATCAATGGAATGGAATGCTCTAGGGCAAGTTTTACTATTTTAACACTTGGTAGGACAGAAGGTGGAGTTTGGACTAAGATGTATAAAGAATTGGCCTAATAAGCCCATGTATTAGGCCTAAAAGTGAGACAGTGAGAAATTAGAGGGATTGAAATCATTGTAGAGTGTGTGATTGAGTTAATTTGATCATTTGGGATATATCAAAGGGTCCTAAGGTGGTTTGACAAGTTTGGGTTTGATTTTGTCACAAGTTCCTTTGTTAATGTGGTCTATTAAGGCCTAAATGCAGATTGAGATTCTTTGTTTTGAGACAGAGGTCCTGAAACAACCCTATCTCATTTTATGATATGTTGAATAACATGATAAAGGGTATCCAAAACACTAATTATTTTTTGGGTTTGGATCCATTCAGGGAAATAAGGCCAGAAAACCCCTTGGGAAGGGCTACAAGGCTTTAGGCATGATTATAAAACAAGTACCATCAACGCTTGGTTTTGATGAATGGTACCTCTATGTTTGGGTTGGTTGGATCATAATCACACCCTCTTTGCATTAACAACCTATTTTAGCACTTCCAAATTTCAATATGGTATTTTCGGTAGATTGTGATGCTAGTGACAACACTATAGGAGTTGTTTTGAGTCAAGAAGTTAAGCCCATTGCCTATTTTAGTGAGAAGCTTAATGATGCCAAGAAAAAGTATTTTGTTTATGATCAGGAGTTTTATGCTAT
This sequence comes from Cunninghamia lanceolata, assembly GCA_027924645.1. NCBI lineage: Eukaryota > Viridiplantae > Streptophyta > Pinopsida > Cupressales > Cupressaceae > Cunninghamia > Cunninghamia lanceolata. The sequence continues at coordinate 8,803,083 of BSBN01000241.1, read as the reverse complement.
AATCTAGGCTTTGAAGAAATGGAGACAAAGGGTTTGTTTTATATACTGATCATTAGGCTTTGTAGTATCTTAATAGTTAAGGAAAGTTAAATCAAAGACACTTAAAATGGGTTGAGTTTTTTCAAAGTTATATTTTTATTTTGAAGCACGGGAGTGGGAAATCCAATAGATGTAGATGCCTTAAGCAGAAGGCAAATTTTGTTGATAGAGATGAAATTAGATGTTGTTGGGTTCAATAAACTCAATAATTTGTTCCCTAAAGATTGAAACTTTGCAGAGGCTTGGAAAGCTTGTTTGGAGCCTGTTACCCTAGATAGGATGAGATCGTTGGATTATATAATCCAAGATGGTATGTTGTTTAGAGCAAGCCACTTGTACATTCTGAGGAGTTCCATGAGAGAGAACCTAATTAAGGAGAAGCATAGTGGAGGGATGGTAGGACACTTTGGTCGAGATAAGACCATTGCTCTTGTTAATGAGAATTACTATTGGCCACAGTTGCACTAGGATGTGAAGAAATTTGTGCAAAGTTACATAGTATGCCAGATGGCCAAAAGAAGTGAATCAGAATATTGGGCTATATCAGCCATTACCTGTACCAGAGTGACTATGGGAGGATATTAGCATAGACCTTGTTCTTGGTTTACTAAGGACATAGAGAGGGCATAATTCAATATTTGTGGTGGTTGACAAATTTTCAAAGATGGCACATTTCATTCTGTGTTAGAAAACCAATGATGTTCACATTATAGAGTTGCTTTTAGTGAGGTGGTTAGACTACATGGTCTACCAAGGAGCATAGTTTTAGATAGAGATACCAAGATTGTTTGGTATTTCTAGAGGACCTTATGGAAGAAGTTGAAGATTGGGTTGAATTTTAGTTCTGCACATCATCCACAGACTGATGGATAGACAGAAGTAGTGAATCAATGTTTGGGTTAGTAGGAAATAAGCCCAAGGGATGGGATTTGATATTACCACAGGCAGAGATTTCTTATAACAATTCTATCAATAGGACTAATGGTAAATCCCCATTCCAAAATTGTATATGGGAGTAGTCCAAGAAATGCTTCTGAGTTGAGAAAGATAGACAGAGGGGATAAGAGTAGTGCTGAGGCTGAAGGCTTTGTAGAGCACCTAAAGAGCTTGCTTGAAGAGGTGTGATGGTTCACCTAAGGAAGGAAAGGTTCCCAATGGAGACATATAATAAGTTGAAAATGAAGAAATTTGGACCATGCAGGATCCTGAAGAAGCATGATTCAGAAAATGCATATAAGGTAGAGTTACCAAGTAGAATCAACATTTTCCATGTGTTCAACATTACTAACTTAACATAGTATTATCAAGGTGGCATAGAGGATGGACCAATAGAAGAATAATGGAGTATCCCAACATCTACTTCAAAGGAGAAGATAGAAGAAATCTTGAATATCCATGTGTGAATAAGTACTCAAAATAGGTAATATGATGAATATCTAGTGAAGTGGAAAGGAAGGCCTATCAAAGATTCTTCTTGGTTGTCTAAGGTAGAGGTTGACCATTTCAGTTTTCCTTAATCTAAGATGTGATAAGATCACTTCTCAAATTACATTAAGTGTTTGATGCAGGAGCATCTAGTGGTGTAAGGGCAATCTTGCATCACTCAAAAAATGATTATTTTGTTTTTTGTTCTTTTCAATTTTTGTATTTTTTATACCCATTTTCTTGAATGATGATTTAGAACCTTGAAGGTTTCTAAAAAGGCTAAGAATACTAGGAATTACTATTTTTGGTAACCTTATATCAGAGAAGTGGTTGGGCACAAAATTTCTTGCAAAGATTTAGAATAGAAACATAAACATTCTTGGTAAATTTAAGCCCAAGATCATGTTTGGATTTCAAGATATTAAAGTTTTAGTTTTTGAGGTTCATGGAAAAAGTTTCAAAGTAAATTGATCTATAATCAAAATGTCCCTTCATGCGATATTTTATACACCTTCAATTTTCTGTGATCTTTCCAACGCATCAAATGATTTGTCAATTAGACACCTGGTTCAAAATTTATGGCTCCCGAAAGTTGCGCTACCTAATTTCTCAATTTTCAAAATTTCAAATTCTTTCTTGGGCAGGAAGAAGGGAAAATTGGGTTCATTTTGGAAAACAAATGGGAGTTACACATTTCAAAGCATGTTGACATTGGGGAAATTACACTAAGTGGTGCTGATGCAAATTTATAGCCCATTTTTAATAGTTCTCGAGGCTGGGTAGGAGGGAGTTATTGGAAAGTCCTGTTCATGTGAATAAGGAGGCTAGGTAGATATTAGAAGAATCTGTAAGTTAGATATTTCTATTGTAAGACAATCTATATTGTTGTAATAAGTAGACATATGACCCTGGAAATTGTAATTCAATTTTGTAGCCTTTTATAGGTAATTTTAATGAAGAAATACTGAACCAATTATAGTTTTCTTAACTATTCTTTCTTGAGATTTTGTTCTTGTCTACTTGAAATCTATAAATTGTTGTTGTATGTGTTGTGGGTGGAGTCCACCCTCATCAATAGTCATAAACACTGATATTCTAAGGATAGAGCAATTACATTCCAACATAAAGATAAATCTAGCTTATAGATAAAGAGGATAAATATTGAGTATACTCATAAGATGAACCATGAGAAAATAATCCATGCATGTCAAGAAGTTGGTTTTCTTCACCATAACATACCCTATATTTAGTTTACCCATCACATAAAAAGAAACTATTGTTGCCAGTATGGACCCAACCAGTGTTGTCATTGATGTCAACATACTCCTGTTGCATTGATGTCAAGGATTGGATGAGCTGTGTGCTGAGGATATTGAGAAAATTAGTCCTATCAAAAATAGAGAAGATCAGTGAAGATAGTGAAGCTCTATGAAGTGAAAATCTGAGCTAGATGAAGATCAGAGAATACATATCAAAGGGTTTGTAGATATGTGTCTAAAGATGATCCAGTCAAGATTTGAGAGGTTTGTATGAAGATTTGGAGAAGTTATGGCCATATGAGTAAAATTAGTTCTGACAACTATTCAGAGGTGACAGAGTGACACAAATAGGTCCGGTGAGATCTAGAAATGCAATATCTTGTTCTGTGGATTTGGTGGAATGTTTAGGAAGCCAATGTGAATTGACAACTCAATTGGTTCATGGTCTAGAGGTCTGCAAGAATTTATTCTAATGTGACAGTGATGACAGACTGTGTTCTTGAGGATCTAGATGAAGATGCGAATGATTTCAATAAGCAAAAGTGGTGTGGATGTTCTTGGTGATTCAGGAAAGCTTGTGGGGGTCTCTAGATTGTGTCCAGTTTGTGTTGGTGGTTTGCATTAAAGATTGGGATTGTAATTAAAGATTTACTCTCGGGTGATGGTGTTTCTCCTAATCATGGCCGACCGAATGGTTTACACATCTTGCAAATGATCTTGAAGATGTTCTGTGAAGCATGGCGTGTTTCTCAAAGAAGATTGAAGTCCTAGATATATATGGCCAATAATGTGGTGATACGCATGAAGTCTTTGTAACAAATCAAGTTGTATTCTTGTAACTACTCTATAATAAAATAAAGTATGTTGTGCCGACTTTGATGATTATCCCAAAAGTCGATGTCTTGTATAAATAAGATTTGTGAAGTCATGTCAAAGCATCTGAGGTGAAGATGAGAGAGTGATAGAGAGGAGAAGAGCAAAAAGCAGAGCAGAAGTGTTGAGCTTAAATGGAACTATCTTAATTATGGTGAAGATGCTAATCTCCAGTTCAAGTATGTAATATGTATATTATTATTCTGTAGACAGTGTGTCTCCTGTAGGCAATGGGCCTCTTGTGAGCAGTGTGCTCAGGCAGTGAGCCCTAATTGGAAAGTGCCATTTTATTTTTCTTATTCTTTTAACAGAGAATACAATCTTGGGTTAGTCACCCCATGGTTTTTCCCTTAACCAGGTTTTCCACGTTATAATCTTGGTGTCATATGTGTTAATGTGTTTTTTCTCTTGAGATATTGTATTATGCTTCCGTGATTAAATCATTATTATGCTATAGAAATATAAGAAGGATTTAAGTGTTTACAGAAAGGAAAGTTTTGGTGACAGCTGATTCACCCCCCTCTCAGTTTTCTGTCCTAAAACCAACAACTACTTGATATGATAAATGAACCCCTTTCCTAAATATCCTTATTAAAGGTAATTTTTAGGCATCCTCCTATTCCTAGCTAAACTAGACTATGGATTATCGCTAAGATGAACTTACCCCTACTTGTCTCTAAATTAATCCTTCATTTTTTATCTTATTTGTCCTAAGAAAATTTAGTTAGGTCTCTTTCTTCTATGTATTTGTATAGTTTCCTAAGGGTGAAAACTACATATTCATGTCCTTTTTCAATGTTTTGGGTTCATGATGATTAGGTTGTCTTTTATGCATTGATTAGTGTGTAAGATGGTGTATTTCACATGGATGTTGGAAACTAAAATGATCCAGTCTAAATCTTGTTGGCCTATTTCCCATAATCCTTTAAAGGTTCTATGTTATATTATTTGGGACCATGTTGCAAGTTGAGTGTTAACTATAGAGGAAAAAGCCCTACATTTTGAGTGTATGTTTTGGTTCATGGTTAGATTCAATTTTTATTTGGGAAAAATAGAGGCATCGATAGAAACAATAATAGAGTCAAGTAAGGGAGTCTCAACATATAATATTTGTGATGGTTTCTTTCTTGTGAAATGTTTCTATTTAAGTAAGTGAGTCAAGGACACTCCATGAGTCGCAGTGGTGCATTCCATAATTGTTTTGTTTGTGTTAGGGTTTTCCTATTGCACCATTGGCTAAAGTGTTACACATGGCATCATTGTGCATTATTTTGGACTAACAGGGCTGGTAGTGTTTCTTTTTGTGCTATTTGCTGCAAAGCAAAAAGTGGAATCCACATGTCATGATCCCACATGTTTTTGAAGCTAACAGTTCTGACACAACTTCTTATTGCACCATTGGTTCAAAGATGGCAAGCAACTTCACTTTGTATAATTTTAGTTTTGAGTTGGGAGCAACATAAATTTTGGTGAGCCCCTTTTTTAATCTACAACATTTCTAGCTCTTAGATTTGTTTTTGTGGGACTAATCGAGAAAGGACAAGAGAATGGACACATGGCTTCACTGCACATGTTTAAAAGAGAAGTTTTCTAAAATTGTTTTCCTGTTGTGCTATTGGTTGAGCCTTTTTCTATGTGGTAGATGTTTCTTCATGCAGACTCTCATGATTCATGTGGTTTGATGAGTCTCTAAGTTGCAGTCTAAACTATAGTTGACAATTTCTATGCTTTATTATTTTAGTTAGCTATTAGTTTCCTTAGTGATCTCCACTTAGGGGTTTTGGTTTTAAAATTGAGGTTTATAATTGTTACAAGGATCAAAAAATATTTAATACAATAGTAAATACTAAGAGTCTTAATGGGTGCTTCTCAGAAAGGATCGAATATTGTGTATCTGTGCAATTTTTGGCCTTTTGTGCTTTGTTCTCCATTCACCAATGATGAGAAATAATGTTTTGTTCTAATTTTTGTTAGTTTTGATCTGTTACAATATTGTGTATCTATGCAATTTCTAGCTTTGTATGCTTTGTTCTACATTCACCAATGAAGAGAAAAAATGTTCTATGCTAATTTGTGTTAGTTCTAATCTGTTATATTTGGAATATTGTGGCTTATGTGATTCATTTCTTGTAATAACATCTATAATGTGCTATGAAATCATGCATATATGCTCTTTGAAGAGCTATTATTCATTTTGTTGTTATTAGTAATTGAGAATAGTGAGTTCTTTCCTTTCTACAATCTAAATCCATTATGGTGCATCACCATATTTTAGATTTAATTTACATTCATTTAAATTCATTATCATTTCTCTTTTCTCATAAATTAAAGATTCAAAAGAAGAGATGACTTCTATAAAGTCTGGAGGTTATCTCGAAATTGAGTCCCATATTTTAAGATTTCTCATTGTTGTTGGTTTGATGCAAATTTTACCATCAACAATTTGTGGCATGCCCGGTGGGACCATTTTAGTCACCATATTGGAGACTTGATTACATGATCCAAGGACCTATCATGAGGATTCATTCATCAAATAACTTGGGACTTCTAGTTCCTCCATTAATGACTATCACTCAGAGAAGGACTAGAGTAGGTACATCAGCAACACAGATGGCTCAACCAACACCCCCTAGAAATTTTGTTAATTGGAACAATGGTATTCCACTGATTCCCCCAACACCTCTAGATACATGGGATCCTATCCTAACAAATGCTCTAAAGGCACTCCCAAAATTTCCAGGAGAAGATTTCAAACTCTGACTCAATATTTACAGTATGTGGTAAACGTGTGTACCATGCATCATGTGACATAGTAGAATGTGGATCTATGGTTACTAGTAGAATCCTTTAAAGGGAAGTCTTTAGATTGGTATCGGTCTCTTTGACTAAATTCTATCAATGCCTAGGATCAGCTAGAAGACCTAGTTTTCAATAGATGCAATGAGAAAGGAGATAGATCATCCTTATTACAACAATTGTGGCATGCCCACATTTGCCATGTGGTCATGACATGAAAAACATATGTCATGTCCACATTTTTCATGTGATCATGACATGAAAAACCAATCATTGTCCCACTAGACTCTAAAACCCCCTCATATGGAACATGCACGCTTGGGGGTTTTAGAGTCAGGTGGGAAAATGTTTTGGTTTTTCATGTCATGACCACATGACAAATATGGACATGACATGTGTTTTTTGTGTCATGACCACATGGAAAATGTGGGCATGACAAATTGATTACCATCGGGAGAGCTCTTCAAGAAGCTATAACAAACTTTAATACAAGATTCCTGAAGACATGGAAAATGATCCTAGTAGCAGCCCGACCCCTAGTAAGTATGGAAATTATTTTCTATCTAAAGGATTTTAATTATGGCATAGCAATCATGATTCAATCATTGGGAGGATAGACTCTTCCTGCCAGATATGACATAGCTATAAGGGTTGAGAACAGTTTGATAAATACTGAAAAGTTTCCTCCTTGAGGCCTCCTATACATGTGTTTCTAGTGTTGTCCATACTTGCCCAAGCAAAACTACCTAGCCCACTGCAGCCTAGCCCTTCTGTGTACATATATCAAATGTCTCAAGCCTCACTAGTCTCAACACCAGTGCCTTCAGCATCTAATATAGAGGACATGAAAAAATCTTGTAGATTTTTTCAAATGAAATAATAAATCTTAAAAGGAAACAAACCACTTATTCAAGATGTCCTTACCAAGATTTCCATGGAAACAAGCTGCCTTACCAATCCAATCACTATTAAGAGAACCAAAGGCTAGGTCTATCACAACCATCAAATTAGATTGTCCTAGTTCAACCACCATTGCTATTTGTTGCACCTAATCCTCATCGAGAGTTGGGCGTGGGCCAGAACAATTTGGTGAAAGAGTCAAACACCTAATGCTTTCTTTGCAATAACACTCATATGCTTAAAGATTGTCTGAAAGGAAATCTATAGTAGAAGGTCATAGGGTAGAGAAGAAAAGCAATTCAAATGGAGGCTCAACCGACACCATATCAATACTAATCACCTGGTATGCAAAACATGGTCTTTGTGGCTCATATGCAAGGAATGTCTATTGAGGAGGTTGAAATTGCTCCAAAGCATGCACTTTTCTCATGTGTAGAAGAAGAGGAGGTAGTCTTTGCAAATGAGGCTTCTACTTTAAAGACTCCTTAGGTACAATCCAACTACTACACCTTATCTAAAAGGAAGATTATTGAAGCCCTAGTGAGCACACCACACCTTGAAGTCACTTTCAGAAAGAATCCCATGATTTAGGATACTCACCCACCAATACAGAGGTAGGAGATGGCCAGTTGAGAGGGAAAAATACCCTTGTATTTTCTAGAGATTGCAAATATTAGGCCTACTAATATAGTAGAGTTGTTAAATATAGCACCTGCTAATTTTTCATTATGGGATGTTTTATCAATCCCAGAGAAAAGGACTTTGTTTCATTATGGGATGTTTTATCAATCCCAAAGAAAAAGACTTTGTTTCAAGAGGCACTGAATGAGAAGAAAATACTAGTGGCCACACCAACCACCAGAGGCATGGGTAGAAATAAAGGGTTGATTGAAGAAAAGCCATTTGAAGTCCCCTCAACAAGATTCAACATCTTCCTTGGTGATTTCAAAGGCGGAAGGAGGTAAAGCTAAACCTACTCCATTTTATTTGACTTTGATATTAGGAAAGAGATTATTGCACAATTCCATGATAGACTCAGGCAAAATAGCCACTATAATGCCCAAGTAAATAGCAGAGATCTCAACCTAGAGTATGAACCCATGGAGAAAAGAGTGATGCAAATAGATGGGAAGAAAGTACAAATAATGGGATTCCTCAAGGAACTTCCACTCACATTATACACATTCCTAAACATCACTATATTGCAAGAGGTTTTTGTGATAGATATTTCTCCAGTATTTGATGTTTATTTATCAAGATATTTAATATCCAAGATTGGAGGATATATTTCTTTAGATTGGTCACATCTGATTCTAAAGACCAAGTATGGTTCTAAGATGAAAGTGTTGTCAGAGACATTACATAAGGAGCATATTATAGAAGAAGTAATGGAGAACTTGAAATAAACAACACCATGATCACTGGTGGTACTCTAAAAATTTTACAGGTTCCCACAAGATCTCCCATATCTTTCCCCTTTTATATGAAGTCTTCTACCTAGGGTTTATGTTCAAAACACTAAAAATTTTCTTAAGGATTTAAAACCCTAAATCCTAGGGTTGTCTATGCAAGTGGCAAATTAACCTTTTGTTATATTTTTGTGTTGACCACTTGTAGCATGTGTTGGGTCTTTTAAGTTACATAATTGATGTATCAAGCTACATTATTTACTAGCCCCATGCATTGCAGCCACCGCCTTTTGCCTGTATTTTTTTTTTCAATATGCCTAAAGGTTTAAAGTCGACCCCTTAATGAGTCTCGTGGACCCTTTTTTACTATTAGATGAATGTTGTTATTCAAGAATATATGAAGTGTCGGGTCGCATTTTTTATTAGGTAATAGGTGGCATGTTACTATTGGTTTCTACTATTCCATGGAGATTAAAATATTAAAGAAAAAGATAACTATGGAATAGTGGAAATATAACACGTGGTAGGTTTCTCTTGATGAGCCTCATAAAAGATTAAAAGGGTGGGTCCCTTATGGATAGGTAGGAAGTTCTTATGTTTTACACCATTTTGTTGATCCTCAGTGATGGTCCCATGGGAAAAATGTAGAATTATGGGAGAGTGTCATGCATCCTCCTTCATAGAAATTGAATGACGTGGAGATTTTCTTATGGTATACATGCTATTTTCAAGGGGTCTACTCTGTGCCACGCGACACAAGATGGTTTTCACCATTCTGTGGATCTCCATCTCCCACTAAATCTTACTATTGTGGAAGTGTGGAAAGCTACTTTGTTGGCACTTTTTTACTTGTCTTCTCAAAAGTTATGGCTTAGGTGGTGGTCCAAGTGGCATAATCTCATTGGTCCTTACTCATTTTAAATAGGTGATGGGGTTTTCTCTCCTTTTTGACTACATTTGCACCATTGATTTAGATCATATGTCATAAAGATCGACGACTCACATTCAAATCAAGGAAATGATATGGTGGCATGTAATAAAGGATATACCAGTGTTGAAATGGCTTCTCAAGTGTGTGCTAAGTCTTCATCACTGCCACTGCAAAGGGATAAACATATTGGAGGACTGGCATGATACATAATCAACTCTTGGGGATATGTGCTCAGGCTGGAAAGGATCTTTCACTTTCTTTATGGTGAGTTTTGACAAGGATTTTGGAGAAGTTTTTGTGCCACAGTATATAGAAATATAATCAATTTTCTAATTTAGGTGTTATTTTGAGTACAAGTCTGATATACTTGCAGAATCATTTGTAAACTAGTATCAGTTCATAGCATAAATATATTATTCAAAGTTTTAGGCTATACTATCTCCTACATGTACTCTTTATTTCATTTATGAATAAAATTTTATCAAGTATCATTTTGTTCATCATCATAGTTTTTCCTGTGTATGCATATTCATCTTATGGATTTTACTCAAGTAGTAAATTCAATGCTTTCAGGGGATATTGAATATTATAAATTTCTACAAGGATTCCTATGTAGCATTAGTCCACAAACTGTTTTGAGTATATTAGTGTAAGGCATTATTGTATTGTTCATAGTAAATTGAGAAAATACTGACTATCATAGGTCTTCATTTTATATATGTTTTGACTCTGTAACCTGTGAATTAGGCAATGATCTTTAGAGGTATTTTTCTGATACAAACTTCCTAATCATTCATTATTGAAAAATCAAAATGAATTCCCATTTTAGTCTTAAGTTATGAATACTAAATTATCCAAGTGTTCTCCTACAAAGAATTATGCTAACGCTTGAAGATCTAGCCCATTGTTCTCTTATACCAGTAATTCTTTAAGCATCTTAGAGAGAACACATCTATTTGAAAGCAGTATTCTGAGAAAATAGTAAAGGATGTAAAGTAAAATACTTTTAGGATCACCTTCCTAGGTTTTGCAGAGCCTAAAGTGTAGAGGAAAAGGATTAAATGAATTGGTTGGAGGAGCGAAGCTAGTCTAATAGAAGAAGAGGCTAGTGAACCCAGGAATTGAAACCCTTATGGCTCAGGAACTAAAAAGATGATTGAATCCAAAATTATCTTTCTAATTAAGCATTCGACATGGGTATCAAATTTGGTCCTAGTCAGAAAAAAATAGTGAGATTAGGCTTTGTGTTTTTAGGATTTAAATCATTCATCTCTCAAGGATCATTACCCCTATCTTCAATGGAACAGATTCTCCAAATAGTAACGAGGGTAGAAATATTCTCCTTATTGGATGGATTTTTAGGATATAACCAAATAAGGTTGAAAGAGGAAGACTAACACAAAACTACTTTTACCATGAAATGGGTAACTTTTTCTTATGCAGAAATGCCTTTTGTTCTATCAAATGTTGGAACTACTTTTCAGTGTGCCATGGATATCACCTTTAGTGGGTTAATGAATAAGATTATTCTAGTCTATTTGGATGACCTCACTATGTTCACTAGAACTAATGAGGATCATTTTGACCATGTTGAAAAGTTTTTTCAAAGGTGCCAAGAGTTTAGGATTTCCTTGAATCCAAAGAAGTGTGTTTTTGGTGTACCACAGGGAAAGTTGCTAGGGCATGTTCTTTCCAAGGAGGGGATCTCAATAGATCTAGAAAGAGTTAGATCTATCTTAGACCTACCATTGCCAATAAATAAAAATGTGGTTCAATCCTTCTCAGGAATTATCAATTTTGGGAGTCGTTTCATTGCAAATTTTGTTGGATTGGTCAGGCCCATTACTGCAATGATGAAGGAATTGAATTTTAAATGGATGCTAGAAGGTAGGAAAACCTTCAAAAGGGTCAAATTGGCTATCTCCATAGCCTTGCTTATGGTGAATCCATAATTCTCCAAATATTTCATGATGTATGCATATGGCAGAGAGCACAGTGTAGCCATAGTGTTGACTCAAAAGGGTGATACTCAATCCAAGGAACACCCAATTGCTTTATTCTCAAGGACCATATGAGGATATGAATCCAAATAAAAATTTGAAGAGAATTAGACATACACAGTGGTAAAGGTTTGAAAAAGTTCTAACACATAATAATTAAAAATAAGGTTATAATGTTTGTAGCTCACCCAAGTGTTTGTGAATACATAATGGAGGGGGAAATCATTGAGAAAAGAGAAAACTAGATTACTAAGATATTGGGATATAATGTTGAAATAAAACCAACCAAGCTTGTTAGAGGGAGGGGACTCTATGAATATATAACTCAAAGTCTTGACTCTGCAGCAGAACAAAAGGAAGCATTAGCAATAGCAATGGTGAATTGGGAATTTTACTGAGACTCATGGATAGAAGATAGAATATGTTTCATGGAAATAAGGCAGTATCTAAGTCATTTGCCTCTCCATAAGAGGAGAATCTATAGGTCACAAGGATCCAATCACTCTATGATCAATGGTTTTCTTTTTAGACACAACTTCAACGGCATTCTGCTTAGATGCATGGAAAAGAGAGAGGCTGATAAGATTCTGTATGAGTTGCATTATGGGACATTCAAAGGGTATTTTTCAGCAAAGACTACAATAGATAAGGTACTTTGTACTGGATATTATTGGCCTACCCTCTTTTCTAATTACCACAAGATAGTAAAAGGATGTCAATAGTATCTGTTCTATTTAGGAAGAAGAAGGAATGCAGCTATGCCCCTCAGTCCAATTATAGTTGAAGAACCATTTTCCAAAAAGAGCCTAGACTTAATGGAATGATCAACCATGTATCAAATGTAGGTCACAAGTGGATCCTCATGGCAACTGACTATTTCACCAGATGGAGTGAGCCAGTGTCACTGAAAGAAGCCACATAAAACATTATCCTGAGTTTTCTAGAAGATATTGTTACAAAGTTTGGTCCTCCAAACACAATCACATCTGATAATGCTAAGGCATTCTTAGGATCCAAATTTTTGGAGTTTTCCCTTAAAAATGACATCTTCTTGAAAACCTCTTCAAATTATTACCCACAAGGAAATGGCCTTGTTGAATCAACAAACAAGAACCCAATTTGGCTTTTTAAAAGAATTGGTTCAGATCATCAAAAGGAATGGTACAAGTACCTAAAAGTGGTGTTATAGGTTTATCGCATCAATCCAAAATAGATCATCAAATCATCTCCTTATGAGTTGGTGTATGGTAAAAGAGCTTCAATGCCCATGTCAATTGACATTTTAGCATTGCAACTCCTCAAACATCTTGATGTTGAGGAAAGTGGAGTGATGAAGGTATGACTTGTGGAATTGATGAACCTCTAGTAGAAGAGAGAATTGGCCCATGATACAATGTTTGATTGCTAATCAACAATTAAACAATGGTTTGATCAAGGAGCTACAAAGTCAAGTTTCAAAGTGGGAGATTCAGTTTTGAAGTGGGAAGAAAGGGCTGCTAAACAAGGCCAACATGCTACAAAGTTTGATTCCTTGTGGAGATGACCCTTCAAGATTGTTTCCTGCAAGTCGATTGATGCATATGACTTGGAAGATGATAATGGGGAGATTTTAAAGATTCCTATTAATGGGATCTTCTTGAAACATTACAATTGACTAATGTTTTGACATGTGTATATAGTTAGTTTTGTTGCTTTGTTTCCCAAGAGGTTGTTACTTCCTGTCTTTTTTTAAATAAGTGCTTGCCACACAATGTTTCTATTTTCTAGTAAAACCATTAAAATAGGCCATGTGTCTTATTCTTAGTGTGAGTTTTGGGTTGCAGCCATGAAGAGATTTACTAACTACCAAGAATGATTAATCATTGAATGATATGATCTTATTAAAGACCATGCCATCATGGAAATCTTTGAAATCTCAGTGACAAGAGTTTCAAGCATGCAAAATTAAGGCAGCCATAAGGGCACACCAATGACAAAGTTAGAATCATTAAATACACAAGTTTGGAGTGACTATATACATAGAATATTGAAGCTAAGTGGTCATTAGTGACATAACAAAGCTAAGAGATTTTTTCATGAGCAAAACATGGATTTTTTGATTCAATTGTGTTGGCATAGAGCTTCCTAAAACAACCTTATTAATTCATAATCAACAACTCTACAATAATATGGAATTACTTGACCCTATTACAATGCACAAGACAACTAAGAGGAAGGGTGAATCAGTTGTGAATTAAAGCCTTAAACCTTCAAAGCAATTTCAAACATCAACCACTTATTATGTATCAGTAGAATATAAACATGTGAAGCATGAATTAAAACACATCCAAACTCATAAGAACACTAGATTTACATGGAAAACCCAATAAAGGAAAAACCATGGTGAGTATTAGCTCACATATATATGAATAGCAACACCAAAAATTAATAGGCTCACTATCAAGGGCTCACTTCCCAATCAAAAGGCTCACTGCAAGAGAAAGGCTCACTGCCTAGGGCTCACTACCTAGAAGGACTCACTATCTAGAAGAGAGAAGAAAGAAGAAGACTATTACAGAGAGATTCACTATCTCAAAGCAACAAAAGAGATTCACCATTACCACTTATTTCCATCTGCAACCTTTGGCTCACTGCGTCAAGCAACTTATGACACACTGAAAATGTAGACACCATCTACTCACTATATTTTAGAGTCATAAGCATTTAGGCTCACACATACCTCACTACTCTTGATTCACATCCACATCCTAATCATCTATTTGCTCTACTCAACTTCATCTTGCATTTATACCATCTACAACCAAGACCTGTCTCAATTAGGTCAGTCCTAATGAAGCATGTGCATTACATACATGCAACAACATTTAGGTCGGAACTAAAACACTTTTGTGGTGGAGAAAGCTAAAAGTGGACCATGTCAAGGGATAACTAGGACTCAAATCTATATCACCAAGTTTCTCGTCACATCCACAATCCATGAGGTACCTCTACAAATGGCACTAGTAAGTTAGGTCAGCCAAACCTAAGCTAATGACCATATTCATGCTTTTCCAAGTCCAAGAACATCATGTGGACCAGAGATAGACACTCCAAAATATTCACACATCTTCCAAGAATAATCATCATCATCATAAGATTCTACAATACTACTGCAACCATCTAAATCAAAGAATGTCTTCATTATACACACCAAGACATACTATTATTGATGACCAACTCATGAACTAAACTTGCAGAGTATCCCAACACTGGAAACATTAGAGAAAGATGGATACATATAGTATAAGTATTCTCTCATATTTGCAAGACATGAAACATCAATGCGGAGAAATGTAGAGCAATCTTATTTCTCCTAAACAGTATTCTATACAGGAAAACACTATGTCAAATACATCTTCTACTTCCACATGTTCCAACACTTGAAACTCTGGATATAACACCTTTGAACACCTCTGATCAACAATTCCAAACTACACAAGCACACCTTTAACTATGAAGAAATGTAGAGAAAAATATTTAACATACTTATGTCACTCTTCAAATTATTTTATTCAATTTTTTTGAAAATCACTTGAAAACCAGATGAACCATCTATTAGAGGTTGACATCAATGATGACACCAACAAGTTTTCAACAAACCTAGCTTCTAGTACCGAGGTTCCCAGAAGAGTGAGATCTTTGACGGTAAGAAAAGTATAGGAGCTCCCTTTAGATTTAGCAAACAACAAATCATATGTGTTCGTCCCTACATAGACTAAACCTAAGTTTCCCAACATCAAGGAGCATAGAAAGGGTAAGTGCCAAGACTCTACACTAGTTTTTGACCTTGTAGACTATATTTTTTTTAATCTCATTTTATCAACGAATACCAAGAATATAAGGGAAGGATCCCATGCACACATGATAGAAAGGGTTAACGACAGAGATATCAAAACATTTGGTATAAGGATATGGAGTTCATGGTTAGCCTAGTTCTTGGTTCCTCAAGTTCATCCTATCCCAAAATTGGTTGATGCTTGCATAAGGTGTAATTCCCAAGACACCAAAACCGTCACGAGAACGAAGATCAAGGTGATAATTAATGCATAGGCCATAAGGGACATGTTGGGTATTGAATATGATGCTATGAAAAATTTCAGTGGCCTCACCAAGTTGAAGAAACTATTGAACACATGTGACAAGCAGTTGGGATTCTTGAATGCAAAGCTCTGATTAGACCCAACAAACACAGTGTTACCATCTTTGCCCATTACATTATCTAGCTTCACAAGTGATGTGCAAGATGCATGTTCCATGTTGTCTTTTATTATGGCCTCGATAATGATGTGGATGTGCATGATTTCTAGTTAGGCACTATTTTCTGCCTTAAGACAATTACCAAGAAGAAAATCTACAGGATGGACTTATCTGAAGTCATTGCAAATAGGCTATTGTATCAGTTGGCCAACTTTGGCAACCAACAAATTTTAGGTACATGTCATTTTTGTTACATTTTCTATTATTTTTGTAACATTAGAAAATGTCCCCTTGGGGGATTTTCCCTCTTTAGATTTGGCTCCCAAGTCTTTTGCATGCATTTAGGACATCTTACTTCATAATTTGGCATCCTGATGGAATGAGCCCTAGGTAACATGACAAATGGGACCTACGAGGACCCCTTGAGCTTTACCCTACCCAAAATAGGGGGGAGGACTTGGGTGCCTACACCCTAGTCTTGCCCTATTTTGGGGTAATGCTAATTTCTTCGTGTCAGTTTATGACTGTTATTTGGGTCCTATGTCAACACGGTAAGTTTAAATTACAAAAATCTTGGTAGGAATGTTTGTAGTTGCCTATAAAAGCATGTTTAGGCATCCATTTGTAAACTAGATGATCATTGTGAACTTTAGGCATTCTTAAGGTGATTTAAGGTTTTCATTGTGTTACAAGAGCAGATTTGTGTGGTTTATGTGTTTGTGTTTGCAGATTTGAGCATCTATTTTATCATGGAATGAAGGGCATCTTCCTCCCATGATATCTTCACTACAAGGTGACATTATATTGTGTTTTCATCATCATTTCCTTTGGTTTTTCCATCTTCCTCACAAGGGCACACTCTCTATCTGACAACGGTGTTCAAAGACTTAAGTGTCCTCTGGGGCTTGACTGAGGCAAGCCTCTAAACACCACAACCCCCTCACAAAGTTTTCATGGTTGCAAGTTATAGGTTGCAGAGCTAGAAAAAGTGAAGTTGCAGGAAGGCATCTTGAGGTGTCAGAATTGCAGAATAGAAGGAAAAATAACACCCTGTACTTATGCGCCCACTCTTTAGTCCTCCAACTTCCATGACAGGAAAATCTCCAAGACAACAGGGAAGAGTTGGAAACTGAGTTTCTAGATTCAGATAAAAAGTAGGGCATTGGACTTGGGCATCCACTCTTTTGTCCTTGACCTTTCCACCTTGAAACCCCAAAAATAGGTACTTTGTGATTTGATATTTTACTTCCGTCTGCAAGAGCTTTTTCTATTATTCTTCCATTTACAGTCATATTTGCGAAATTAGGCTTTTAATGGTTAATTGAGCATAAGAGAAGGAAAATTAATAATTAAATTCCCTAATCCAAGTTTCCCTACATCTCATAGTGACCTAGGGTATGATAGTGAATTGCCAGTCGACCCTAGATCATTGAATGTATAGGGTGAAAGGAGGATTCAAACATCTAACAACACTAAATTAACAAATCCCAATTTTACCGTAAACAATTTGGTGAACCCTTGTTTTTGGACTTAAATTGCAACTTGCTGAGTGTGTGTCTTTAGATTTGGATTGATTTCATTCATTCATATAGTCTTTCATCTTATTGCATTGAGAAAATTACAAAAAAATTGAAAACCCTAGCTTACATTTTCATATAAATGACTAAATTGCATCAATTCTTTCTAAATTTTCCTAATTCATGTTTTTTGCATCAGATCTGATATAAAATATAGAAAAACACAAAAAATAAATAATTTGCATCTCATTTTCATCATTAATATGCTAGGCTTTTGTAAAAAAATTTACAATTTTCATTAAACCTAGTAATTCCAAAATCTAGTGTTAGTAGGCAAAATCTTCTTTCAAATTTTTCTACTGATTTTAGAGGCTCATTCAAATTAACATTTGCCTATAGTCTTGCATTTTAGTGTAAATTTGCATTTAGATTTAAAATATTTGCATTTTTGTATAGAAAATTTTAACAAAAAATAGCAATTTTCATGCATTTTCATTGGCATTTTGCATATTAGAGCTTGAAAATCATTTTTAGATTGTTGGCCTCCTATAATGTTTTAACAACTAAGCCCATAAAGCTATGACTCAAAGATTGGATATCTAACCTAAATAACTGTCTTAATCACTATGAAGGTGCATTTAACTTGTCAACCCAGGGACGTGAACTTGAAATGGGTTAGCACAATATGTGCACTAGGAATCCTGAAGTAGCCACATTCATTCTACAGCTAAGAAAGTCATGATGATGAAAGTAAATTTCTTGGAAAGAAATAACATACATGCTAAACATCAACCAACAACTATACTAAGCTAAAGTGTATAACAAAAAATGAAAATCTGGGCAAACAAATAGGAAACTACTCTGTCTTCTTTGGCTGCAGGAATAGACGATGCCAGATTCTAACTAACTATTAACAGAAAATAACAACTAAACTAAAGGATGAAATGCTCACCAAGTGGGCCCCCTTGGATGAGTATCCCTTAAGACAAATATATGCTCAAAGATGCGAACTTATAACCTCATTTTATTTATTGGAAAACATGAGTACAAATGAGCAACGTAACTGTATTACTAAAAACTAGATAATGCAAGTACAATCTCAAATTAATCAACCCCTCAGAAGGAGCATCCGAGTCTATTTATAGAGGGAAAACTAAAAAACCAACTACCTAGCAAGGTGGTCAACTCCAACAAAATAGGAGGACGGCACTTTAGGAAAAGCATAAAAAAACAAAGAGGAGGTTATGCATGCATGGAATCTGGTCAAGCATGCTCGCCTTAACGCAGATCTAGCACAACAGCAACTCATACATTTTCTCAACAAGTAATTAAAGCCAGTTACAAGGTGGTTATATTCCCTCCATTTGACATTTGAATGACCACCTTGTTTGACTTGATGGCAAGCAACCAACTGACAGAATCTTCCTCGACTTCATAGGCTGGTAAATATATTTGCATAAAAATATTAATACACACAATAATTGCATATCTGTAACTATCTTAGAGTAACATTCATTAACCACATGTAAAATTAACATAGATAATTCATATAGCATATCAAAGTCATTGAAGATTATAGGAAATAGCCTATGCCCAATATCTTATGGTTTTAAGGAATTGTCATGAAAAGATTAAGATCTAGGTATCAAAGTCCATGATAACTACAGCAAATGGATAATAAATTCTAATAAAATTGAATCATAAACTAGACTCATCACTCTCCCAAACCAAAGACTTTGTTGGTCCTCCAGTAGAGGAAGGGTTGTTCTTCTATTTGGTTAATGCTCTGAAATTTGCAACTGCCAGTTGCCCAATATCAGTTTCTATAGTGCGTGAATTAGGATCCCAATAGAATCCTTGCTATCTACCCAATCTGTTCCATCTCTATTTCTCTTCAACAATATCATAATGGTAGTATCTAAAATTTGGCATAGGCCATAATAGGATAGGTGGTTGGAAAATTAAGTGAAGCCAGAATTGCCCCTTTGTCCTTCCAATCTGCATATATCTATCCACTCTTTTGCATGCTACAACATAGTTCTATAGAGAGTGAGGCTCTACTTGTTTTAGCTCATCAGATAAACTGTTCCACCTTTGTGCCAAATATCCTTTTACAGATTCTCCTATAGTGCTTGCTACCTTCTCATATTCTCTGTAAACTACTTCTCTCTCAGGCAGGATTCTATTGCCATAGCTTGGTCTGTAAATCATTCTGTGTGAATCATTGAAAATTCTCCTTGGATTCCTAGATTTAGCTCTAATGGACATGGGAATGTTGAATTTTGCTTGCCTATAAGCCCTGAACTGTTGTCCCCAACTAATCTCATTTTGTATCCAAGACATAAATGCCCTTAATTAAACATCCCCAACATACAACAAGAGATTCCAATCATGGTCTTGGGACACAACATAATTATGTAAATAGAATTCACACAACAAATTCTTCATTTCAAGAGGAGCAATCTAATAAGCATTGAAAAATTCAAGAGGAGTCTCAATGGAAGGATTCAAACCTAAAACAATCCTTGCTAATTTAAAGGAGAGATACCTTTCCTTTAAATATAGAGCATAGACCCTTGGGGGAGTCCTGCACTCTAATACCTGAGGCACTAAAGCTGCCATATTATCCACTCTATCCTTTAAAGTCACAATTTTTACATTCTTTTCTTCAATCTCTTCATCTTTCTTTTAAATCTCATCCTTTAATATGTGTTTCTCCTTCCTCCATTCTTCTTCTCTCCTTTGCATCTCATTCCACAAATTCATTGCTACCATATGCATCAAAAAATTAGGGGGTCTATGTATTCATACCAAAGGATTTCCTAGCACAGATGGTTGATCCTCATATAGTACTAGCTACAAGGTTTCTGAATGTTTGGCCAATTCCAGTTGTAGGGCATCTTGTTGTAGGAACTCTTGTTTGTCTTCATGTCCCTAACTCTCAATATGTTCAACAGTGGCAGCAAGGTCTGCCAGTGTTACATTTGCTGCTTCCTCAATCATGTCTTTTTCTATAACATTCACATGCCCCATTGGGGCTTATGTATCCTTAGTTGTCATTTCTTCCACCCCAGGGCTTGTCTATAGAGGCACACTAAAGGCTGGCTCAGCAGGCTCAATTTACTAGAAGGGCTCTGATGTTTTTCTTCGACTGTAGGAAGAACAGTGTTAGCCTTCCGTTTCTTAGAGCTTGGCACATTCTTTCCTGCAGTTTGCTTTTTAGTTTTACCCTTCCTTATTTCTATTTTTTTTCTTATGTGCCCTAGTTCAAATTAAATTGCTAAGAGGAACATCATCATCAGAATATGAAGAACTTTCTTTGCCTGCATGCTCTACCTCAGAAGAACTAATCTCAATAGTTTCTTTAGATGTAGGAGGATTTACACTAGAAGTTGAGGCTCCAGGAGTGGCTTCAACATAACTCACTCTCCTCCTGGTCCTATGAGGTTGAGGTACAATTGTAGGTCACAAATGGCTTGGTCTTATTTGATCAATATTTAAAAATTCTTCCCAAGTCATATCAGACACATCATGTAGAGACTTTTCAACTAACAATTTGATCAAACAATGGTGGGAAACAGAATTAGCCCTACCTTTTTGGGTCTCAGTTGCCATGATTGAGAGGAGGTGGTATAGTACATTTGGCACATTCATACTTCTCCCATGCCTCATATGATTCAGTAATTTGAAATGCACATAATGAAGATTCGATTGATGACCTTCACATGTAATATACCTCACAACATGGACAACAACTTGCTTCCATGGCTTAGGAAGAGAGGTTCTCTTAGCTCCATATTTGTCCACAATTATTGGAGGGTCACCAGGTTCTGTAAATTTGGCCCTAGCTGACCTGGCATCTCTGGCAACAAGGTATTTTTCACCATCAACAAGTAACTCTATAACTTCTGCAATCCTTTCTTCAGTAGCCAATACCACCAATCCTTTTAATGTGGCCTTCCCTTCTGACAATGTTTGGGCAAATTCTGATGCAACATCTTCATTAAAACCATTTAGCTTCAGGAAGTAGTCTAACCACCCGTAATTTCTAAACTCATCCTAGTTGGGTGCATCCTGCAGTAATACATCATGATTTGAGTGTTCATTTTGAATTAATCCACCTCCCATTATTTAGCTATTCTGAAAATAACAATCACTCTACAAAGTTCTTCTTTCTGCAATCTTCTGAACTTCTCCTTCCCGCAACACTAGTAAGTTTCCAATGCCAATGCCATCTAAATTTTCCTTATTTGGGAGCTCAAGATTATGACAAGAGTAGTACAGGTAGTAAGGAGTAATCAATGAAGGCTATCACCTCACACTTGCGAGCTGTCATCTCACTGAGAATTCAAATCAACTCAATTTTAAACTTTTGTTGATGTATTGGTGTAAACCAACATGGACTTACACATGGGTACGGTATTTACACTCTCCTCCCCAACCTAAATTTGAGCATGTGTCCACACATGCAGAATGGTGATGCTTGATTGACAGGGTAGGGAATAATTACATGCTATGGAAAACATCAACATTAATGTACAGTAATTAAATGAATTTACAAAAAGATAATTAAGATATAACAAAATGATGTGCACGTACCTTGATGTGTGGAATATTAGTTGCAAAAATGATGGAGAAAGTACTGGTCACCTTCAAAGAGATTCATTGAGCAATGAATGAAAGTGGAGTGGAAGAAGGTGAGGTGGAACAAAGTGAAATCATTGTAACATGATGGAAGAGAGAATGATGGATATGGGTGGGTAGATGGGTGAATAGATGAAGAAGTGGACTCACACAAAAGTGGAAGTCTTTATTATGACAAATGTCATACCTTGGTTAACCAGAAGGAGGGACACTAGGTTCACTGCCTTCAGCTATAGGAAGTTTGGGAGTTGCATGTTGATTGCATTGCTACAAGAATTCATCCTTCAAAGTTGGCTTGTGATACAATCTCAACCGATGACTATTGACAAGTAGCTTAAATCATACAGGGTTAATGGTGGTGAGCTGAACAATACCATTGAGGAAAACTTTAGCAACTTCATATGGTCCTAGCCATCTTGTCTACAATTTACCTGCATTATCCTAATACCTTGAGTCGTAGAGGAGTGCCCAGTCACCTTGCTGGAATTTCTTGTCTTTGATGAATTTGTCATGCCACTTGATTCTCTAATTTTGCACTATCTCTATGTGATGCAAGGTTGCTTTTCTCATTTCATCTAAAGTATTAAGCTACATGATTCTGGCCTTTTGCACCGTAGATATATCCATCCCCTAGTCTATTGTAGTCCTAATAGTCTTATATTCAAACTCAATAGGCATCATAGCTGTCTTTCCATATAGAAACTCAAAAGAGGTGAATCTGATGGTTGTTTTCTAGGTTGTCCTATAGGCCAGACAGCTTCTGGTAGCATGTTTGCCCAATCCTTCTGATGGATAGCTACTGTTTTGGTCAAAATGGCCCCAATTTCCCTGTTAGTCACCTCAACTTGGCTATTGGCCTGAGGGTGATAAGGAGTAGACTTTTTGTACCTTATGTTGTACTCATTAACTAGTGCTGCAAGTAGGGTTGAGGTGAATTGAGCTCCTTGATCAATCACTATTTCTTTGGGAACCCCATATCGTGCGAAAATTTCCTCATAAAGAAATTCTGCAACCCTGTTATCTCTCGCATGCTTCATGGCCTTAACTTCTACCCATTTTGTTACATAATTGGTGTAGACTAGGATATAGGATTTACCATTGGATGGAGGGTCAATGGGTCCTACAAAATCTAATCCCCCCTTATCAAATGGATTGACCACTAGCTATGGGTAAAGAGGCATCTCATCAAATTTTGTTTGTCGTCCCATCCTCTAGCATCTATCACATTTTCTTGTATATCTCCCTGCATCCTTGTGGAGTGTGGGCCAGTAATAACTGGTATTTAGAATCTTCATTGCTATCCTCTTGGTTGCAAAATGCCCTCCACATGGTTCATTATTGCATGCATGAAAAATGTCATATGTTTCACCTTCCCTTACACATCTCCTCATGACATGGTCTGGCCCAGTGTATAACAAACAACCAACAATCCATGAAAAAGGAAAAGACTTTTCAATGAGCACCCTTCTCTCCTTAGGAGAGAAATGACGAGGGACTCTCCCTGTGACCAGATAATTAGCTGTGTCAGCATTCCATGGTGTTTGCACAATTGAAAACAAGTGCTCATCAGGGAAAAAGTCATCAATGACTTGGTTGTCCTCTGATGTAGTGAGCCTTAAAAGAAAGTCTGCAACAACATTGGCCTTCCCTAGCTTATCCACAATAGTAATGTCAAATTCTTGCATTAACAACACCCATCTTCCTAATCTACCTGTTATCAAGGGTTTGGTCATGAGATACCTAATGCCTACATGATCTGTGTGCACAAATATTTGATAGCCTGTGATATAGTGCCTGAATTTGTTGAGGGCATAGATTACTGCCAACATTTCCTTTTTTGTTACTGTGTAATTGAACTGAGCTCCTTACAAGTTTTTGTTGACAAAATAAATAGCATGCTCAATAGTTCCTTCTTTCTTCCGTAATACTGCTCCTATGGCATAATCTGATGCATCTATATGGATGATGCAGGAGCATCCAGAGGTGAAAGGGCAATCTTGCATCACCCAAAAAGAAGTTAATTCAAAACCATTGTATTTGTTCTCATTTCTTCCCATAATTAGTGTTTTTGGTTCCATAATATCCAGAATAATAATGTAGGACTTTCAGTTTTTCCAAAACTGCTAAAAATAGCAACCTGCATATTTAGGAAAGTGTACCTGCTATTTTTAGAAAGTTTGCATTTGGGCACGTAATGAAGCAAAAACTTCCAGAAAGTTACATAATGGAAATATAAGACCTTTGGCGAAGGAATCAGGCAAAGATCATTTGTGAGCTGAAAGATATTAAAATTTTTGTTTTCTGAAAAGCCCCTGAAAATTTCTGGAACGAGATATGAGGCACTAAAACTTCCCATAACATCCCAAAAAGTTGACAGAAATCTATTTACAAATTTCTGGCGTGATAGTTCACATCACGAGCTTTCCGGCGCTTAAAACAGTTCGTCAATCAGACACCCGGATCAAAAGTTATGCTTCCCAGAAGTTGACCTACTTTTGGAGGGAGTTGCAAATTTCAAAATTTGGCTGGAGGCCGCCAAAAAGTGCTATTTATGACTATTTTAGGAACCCTGGGCAGGAGTAGAGTTAAGGGGGCCAGTGTAGAGTCAAGAATAGGTGGGAAAACAGAAACCCTAGCTAATTTGGGGTTACAGAAGGCTGAAGATTCTAGAGTCTTGAGGTTGGGAAAGCTGTAATGTGTTGCAGCCAGTAGAGGATTCATCCTCTGATTGTAATTGAGCTTTTGTAATGTAATGAGTTGCCCAATTCAATAAAAGAAAATTCTATTTGTTGTGTTTAATATATGTTATTGTGTGTTTTGTGATTTACCCCATTCATCAAGTGGTATCAGAACGAGGGTTCCTGAGTGTGTAGACAGATTGCCGACCGTGAGGCAGTTTGCACCAGGACCTGAGGTTGTGGGTTTGCTGCAGAGACCAAGATGCCTCCACGAAGAAATCATGTTGGGAGGAATGCTTTGATGGAAGAGGTTTTTAGAGCCCTACAAAGGCAAATCGATGCATTGCAAGAGGAGCTACAAAGAGGGTTTGAGCCGAGGACAAGAGAAGAAAGTGAAGATGAAGTTGAAGAAGAGCTATCTGAGGAAGAACAAGAAGCTGCCGAAGATGCTGCAGAAGTAAGGTTGTTGAGGGTCATTTCAAAGATTGGAAAGAGGCCCAGGATTGAAGTTTCTACATATTCTGGAGATTTGAATCCAGAATAGCTTATTGATTAGATCAATGACATGGAGGAGTATTTTGAGTATGAAGATGTGGAGGACCCAGATCGGGTTAAGTTTGCAAAAACAAAGTTGAAGGGCCACGCCAATATTTGGTGGAAGGAGGTCCAATTAGAGAGGAACAGAAGAGGAAAAGTAAAGATTACCAGATGGGATCGGATGGTGGAGAAACTAAAGAAGTAGTTCATTCCCGTGGATTATGAGATGGAGTTGCTGAAGAAGCTGCAAGGACTAAAGCAAGGTAACATGTCTGTTAAGGAGTATACAGAAGAGTTTTATAAAATTACTATCAGGACAGGCCATGCAGAGCCCAACAAGGAGAAGGTAGCCTATTACATTAATGGGTTGAGGCCGAGTATTCAAGAGGAGTTGAGCCTGGTCAGAATGACCACCATAGAAGATGCATACCAATTTTCCCTTAAGGTGGAAGAGAAGCTGAACAAAAGATTTGATAACAAGCAAAGGGGAAGAGGTCAAGGTGGAAGGACTGGTGGAAGACCCTATGGAGGCTGTAATGAAGATCAAAAGAAAAGTGAAGAAGTAGGCACCAGTCATAATCAAAGAGGGGATAATACCTACCGCCCTCGTGACCAGAACAATGGTGAGCAAAGAGGAAGAGGAAGAGGCAGACTTGGGCAAGGACCTGGAAGAGGAGGTTTTAGAGGAACCTGTTTCCAATGTGGAGAAGAAGGGCATCGAGCATATGAGTGTCCGCAACATCAAGGAAGGACAAATGGAAGACCTGAAGGTAATGCACAAGTTGCACATGTAGATGAAGATACACATTCTGAGCATTCTGAAGATGCTGAAAGGGGAGAAACCCTAGTTGTCAAAAGAACCTTGCTGAATGAGGAGAAAGAACCCAATCAGAGGAAGAGTTTATTCTGCACAAGGTGCAAATGTGAGGGTAAGTGTTGTGATATTATTATTGACAATGGAAGCACTGATAATCTTGTTTTAGAGGAGATGGTTGACAAGTTGAAGTTGGCAAGAAGAAAGCATCCACATCCATGTCGGATTGCATGGTTGCAGAAGGACCATAGAGCTTTGGTCAATGAACAGTGTTTAGTGAAGTTCAAGATTGGTGACTACCGTGATGAGGTGCTGTGTGATATCATACAAATGGATGCATGTCATATGCTATTGGGGAGGCCATGGCAGTATGATAGGAGCGATGTCCATGATGGCCGTGCAAACACATATTCCCTAACAAAGGATGGGGTTCGTCATAAGTTGAAACCCTTGAAGGAGGTGGAAGAAAAGGTATGTAGTACTACCAGAATTTGTTTGGTAGATGGTAGAAAATTTTTGGGGGTATGAAGCATGAGCGTCATTGCTTTGCATTGATTCCTAAGATTAGTCAAGAGAAATGTGAAGATGTACCTGTAGAAGTTTCAGATATGTTGGAAGAGTTCCAGGACATTATCTCTGATAATGTATCAGAAGGTTTACCACCAGTAAGGAAGATAAGTCATCAAATGGATTTGATACTAGGAGCCAGTTTGCCAAACAAGGCAGCCCATAAAATGACCCCTACAGAGAATGAAGAGCTAAACAGACAAGTTCAGGAGTTGTTGAGGAAGGGACTGATAAGGGAGAGCCTAAGTCCATGTGTGGTACCTGCAATATTAGCACCAAAGAAGGATGGAGAATGGAGGATGTGTACAGACTCTCGAGCCATCAATAAGATAACGATCAAGTATAGATTTCCATTGCCAAGAATGGATGACATCATGGATTGTTTGAGTGGAGCCAAGTAGTTCACGAAAATTGACCTGAAGAGTGGGTATCACCAAATCCGTATCAAAGAAGGGGATGAATGGAAGACAGCCTTCAAGACAAAGGAAGGTTTGTATGAGTGGTTAGTCATGCCATTTGGGCTAACCAATGCACCGAGCACATTCATGCGGCTCATGAACGAGGTACTGAAAGAATTTTTGGGAAGTTTTGTTATTGTTTATTTGGATGATATTTTGATTTTTAGTAAGACTTGGGATTAGCATTTGATGCATATCAGAAGAGTTCTAGAGAAGCTAAGGGAGGAGAAGTTGCTGATTAATCTGAAGAAATGCAGTTTTGCAAAGAAGGAGTTGGTATACCTGGGATTTGTTGTCTCGGAGGAAGGTCTTAACATGGACCCAGAAAAAGTAAGGGCTATCATTGAGTGGCCTACACCAAGGAGTGCAACGGAGGTAAGATCTTTTCATGGTTTGGCAAGTTTTTACAGAAAGTTTATCAGGAATTTCAGTAGCATTTGTGCACCCCTAACTGAAGCAATGAGAGGGGATAGAAAAGAGTTTAGATGGACTAAAAGAGCTGACAAGAGCTTTGATACATTAAAGCAGAAAGCTATAGAACAACCTGTTTTGGCACTTCCAGATTTCAATAGGGTATTTCAAGTAGATTGTGATGCTAGTGGTAGTGGTATAGGAGCTGTTTTGAGCCAAGAAGGTAAGCCCATTGCCTATTTTAGTGAGAAGCTTAATGATGCCAAGAAAAAGTATTATGTTTATGATCAGGAATTTTATGCAATAGTTCAGGCTTTGAAGAAATGGAGACATTATTTGTTGCAAAAAGAGTTTGTTTTATATATTGATCATCAGGCTTTGCAGTATATTAATAGTCAAGGGAAGTTGAACCAAAGGCACTTAAAATGGGTTGAGTTTTTGTAGAGTTATACCTTTGTTTTGAAGCACAGGAGTGGGAAGTCCAACAGAGTTGTAGATGCCTTGAGCAGAAGGCAAAATTTGTTGACAGAAATGAAGATAGAGGTTGTTGGGTTCGATGAGCTCAAAAGTTTGTACCTTGAAGATCCAGATTTTGCAAAGGGTTGGAAAGCTTGTCTAGAGCCTGTTACTTTGGATAGGACAAAATGGTTGGATTTCATAATCCAAGATGGCATGTTGTTTAGAGGAAGCCAGTTGTGCATTCCGAGGAGTTCCATGAGAGAGAACCTGATTAAAGAGAAGCATAGTGGAGGACTGGCTGGACACTTTGGTCGAGATAAGACCATTTCTATTGTTGGTGAAAATTATTATTGGCCACAGCTGCAACAGGATGCGAGGAAGTTTGTGCAGAGTTGCAGAGTATGTCAGATGGCAAAAGGAACAAGTCAAAATATAGGATTGTATCAACCATTACCTGTACCAGAGAAGCCATGGGATGATATTAGTATGGATTTTGTTCTTGGTTTACCAAGGACACAGAGAGGGCATGATTCTATTTTTGTGGTGGTGGACAGATTCTCAAAGATGGCACATTTTATTCCTTGTAAGAAGACTAATGATGCTATTCATATTGTAGAGTTATTTTTCAAGGAAGTGGTGAGACTACATGGTCTACCAAAAAGCATAGTTTCAGATTGAGATACCAAGTTTGCTGGTTATTTCTAGAGGACATTGTGGAAGAAGTTGAAGACAGATTTGAAGTTTAGTTCTGCACACCATCCACAGACTGATGGACAAACTAAAGTGGTGAATAGGAGTTTGGGTAACCTGTTACGATGCTTAGTAGGAGATAAGCCCAAGGGATGGGATTTGATTTTACCACAGGCAGAATTTGATTACAACAATTCTGTCAATAGGAGTACTGGTAAATCACCATTCCAGATTGTATATGGCAATAGCCCAAGAAATGCTTCTGAGTTAAGGACGCTAGACAACGGAGAAAAGAAAAGTGCTGAAACTGAAGACTTTGCAGAACATCTGAAGAATTTGCATGAAGAGGTGAGAAAGCACATTAATAAAATGAATATTCAGTACAAGGCTAAGGCAGATTAGAAGAGGAGATATAAGGAATTTTAGGTAGGAGATGAAGTCATGGTTCACTTGAGAAAAGAAAGGTTCCCAATTGGAACATACAATAAGTTTAAATTGAAGAAATTTGGACCATGCAAAATTTTGAAGAAACATGATTCAGGAAATGCATATGAGGTAGAGTTGCCAAGTGGGATCAATATTTCCCCTGTTTTCAACATTGCTGATTTATCAGAATATCATGAAGGTGGAACAGAGGATGGACCAATAGAAGAACAGTGGAGTATTCCGGCATCTACTTCAACAGAGGAGATAGAAGAGATCTTGGATAGCCATGTGGGAAGAAGTACTCGAAACAAGCAATATGAAGAATATCTGGTAAAATGGAAGGGAAGGCCTGTTGAAGATTCTTCTTGGTTGTCTAAGGCAGAGGTTGACCATTTGGGTTTTCCTCACACAAACACATGAGACGTGACAGGGTCACTTCTCAAATTACCCTGGGTGTCTGATGCATGAGCATCCAGAGGTGTAAGGGCAATCTTGCATCACCCAAAAAGAAGTTAATTCAAAACCATTGTATTTGTTCTCATTTCTTCCCATAATTAGTGTTTTTGGTTCCATAATATCCAGAATAATAATGTAGGGCTTTCAGTTTTTCCAAAACTGCTAAAAATAGCGACCTGCCTATTTAGGAAAGTGTACCTGCTATTTTTAGAAAGTTTGCATTTGGGCACGTAATGAAGCAAAAACTTCCAAAAAGTTACATAATGGAAATATAAGACCTTTGGCAAAGGAATCAGGCAAAGATCATTTGTGAGCTGAAAGATATTAAAGTTTTTGTTTTCCAAAAAGCCCCTAAAAATTTCTGGAACGAGATATGAGGCACTAAAACTTTCCATAACATCTTGAAAAGTTGATAGAAATCTATTTACAAATTTTTGGCATGATAGGTCACATCGCGAGATTTTCGGTGCTTAAAACGGTTCGTCAATCGGACACCCGGATCAAAAGTTATGCTTCCCCGAAGTTGACCTACTTTTGGAGGGAGTTGCAAATTTCAAAATTTGGCTGGAGGCCACCAAAAAGTGCTATTTATGACTATTTTAGGAACCCTGGGCAGGAGTAGAGTTAAGAGGGCCAGTGTAGAGTCAAGAATAGGTGGGAAAATAGAAACCCTAGCTGATTTGGGGTTACATAAGGCTAAAGATTCTGGAGTCTTGAGGTTGGGAAAGTTGTAATGTGTTGCAGCCAGTAGAGGATTCATCCTCTAATTGTAATTGAGCTTCTGTAATGTAATGAGTTGTCCAGTTCAATAAAAGAAAGTTCTATTTTCTATGTTTAATAGCTGTTATTGTGTGTTTTGTGATTTACCCCCTTCATCAATGGATGTGGAAAGGAAGCTCCCAATTGGGTCCTTTAACTATAGGAGCATGAGTTAATGTTGCCTTTGCACTGTTCAAGGACAGATTGTGGTCTTCACATCTCTTTAACACCTTTCCTAAGTTCTCCAGTGCCTCATCAAAAGTAGCACCATAAGTAGTGAAATCATCCATATATATTTCCATGCAATCATGTGAGCTATCAAAAAATATGCTAATGACTACCCTTTGAAAAGTTGCAGGTGCATTGTATAAGCCAAATGTAAGCACTAAGTAGGCATAAGTCCCCCAAGGATAGGTAAAGGTTGTTTTCTCTCAGTCTTCTAGTGCAATCTGGATCTGATTGTAACCACTGAACCCATCCAAAAAGGAAAAGTACTGCTTTCCTACAAGTGAGTCGAATACCTGATCTATGAAGGGAAGGGGAAAATGATCCTTTTTGGTGGCAGAGTTTAATTCTTTGTAATCAATACAGACGCTCCATTTCCCTCCCTTTTTAGTCACTAGAATGAGAGGAGACACCCATTGACTATTTGAGATTGGGTAGATAAATCCTGAATCTAATAGCTTTTGTAATTCTTCTTTGACAATCTCTCTTAATGCAGGGTTGATTCTCCTTTGTGGTAATCTCACTGGTGTACAATCTTCCTTTATGTAGATCCTATGGGTGCATAATGTGGGATCTAGTCCTTTCATGTCATGGTAATCCCATGCAAAGGCATTCTTATGTTTCTTCAACAAGTTTGTCAAAGATAGCTGTTGTTCTTGAGTCAATTTGTTGTTAATATTTAGATGTCTTTCTTTTAAAATCTCTACTTGAGTTGTTAACTCAACCATAGTTGCTTCACTAATGCTTGGTACCTTAATTTCTTGTGGAAGGAATGTATGAGACATACCTATTACTGCAGGAGAAGTGGGAAGAAGTGTCTTCACTAGATCAATACAATGAGAGGATGATGTTTCCTCTACTTCACAATGATTCTAAATTATGTTGGACAATATCTCATCTTCCTTTTGAAGCTGCATGAAAGAGCTTCTTCCTAACATCATTAACTGCACCACAGAATTAGCTTCCTCAGCGTCTTCACGAATGTGTGGCCAAACAGGATTATCCATATCATGAGATGGCTGTGCAGGCGGGTAAAGAACAAGCTTTTTAGTGCTTCTGCCATCAGAGATGGTCATGTCTCCAGACTGACATCCAATAAAAACATTAGCTATGGCTAACCATGGCCTTCCTAAAATAATGGGATATCCTCCCAATGTAGCTTTAGGAGAAAGTATCATGAAGTTAGCCAGATATTCCCATGAGTCCAGGGATACCACAAGGTCCTCTACAATCCCATTAGGTGTAACAGTAGAACTATCAGCAAGCTGCAAGATAGTAGGAGTAGGCCTCATGTTTGCAATCTTTAGTTGATGTAGGTTATCCTTGGTCATTACATTTATAGCTTCCTAAATCAATCAGAGCATTCCTTATTTGTATTCTATTTATTACAACTCCTACCATAGGACTCCCTGGATCATTATATTTGGGAACAGTCACTTTCCCGAGCATGATGTCAGCCAATTGTCCCACCACATGAACCATAGTGGGGTCTTTCCTCTTTTGGCTTGGCTTCTTAAAGCATGCTTCCTTGATTGCTTTGCCATATATAGGAACATCTTTTATGGCCTGAAAAGAGGGATCTTGACACATACATGCTTCAACTATTCTAGAATGTCAAAGATGGGTTCCTCTATCTCCTCCTTTTGTTTCACAGTTTCCAACCTCTATGGAAATGGTGGTTCTTGCACAATTTGCTTGACTGGGACTGGTTTAGGATTTTCAAGTGCATTTGGCTAAATGGAGGCATTTAAAGTCTCCTCTTCTTCCTTAGGAAGCTCAGTAATAATGGGTCTAGAAGGAGCTGCCAAAGTAGTTGGATATCACTGACATTCATATCATATGCAGGAAATTGGTTTGGATCAGCAGAGTATACTGGTTGCTACTGTGGTCTATTATTTGGCTTAGGTGAGGGTTGAGCTGGTAACTGAGTAGGTTTAGGTGCACTTGTATTTGAATTAGCAGATGGAGGCATTATAGCACGCTGATGGGGCTAAGAAGGTGGCTACATGTAATTAGTTGTCTGGTTTGGCCATTGCTTTCCTCCCCTCCATTGGGATGTTTACTACCAATTTCCTGGAGGTGACTGCCAATTCACCTAAGGTTGTTGCCACTGAGGTGTAGGGTTTTGGTAATTTTGCCAAGTATTTGGAGGGTTATTCCAAGGCTAAGGTGGATATCCTCCACAGTTGGATGAAGGTGGTTGTTGCTATTGGTTACTAGATGCATAAGTATTAAAATATGGTCCAGAAAATAATAATGGATCAGGTGCCATACCTTGTCTTGGAGCCCATGGTCTCCTCTGTGCAACATAGTAGACTTGATCTTCCTCAACCTAGATTGGCTTAAACTTGGGTGGAATCTGCTTACTGTCAATATTAGCTATCATCTTGCATCTGCAGTCCTTCTTCTTTTGTCTATAATGAGGGCAATATTCTACCAACATTGCCTCTACCTCTTCTTGCTTCGTCTTTGCTTGAAATGTGTCCAGCTGGGTGGCCATATTATTTATGATATCTTTCTTAAAATCAAACAACAAGTGACTTATCTCCATCCTTGAAACTCCATTGGTAGAGGTAATACTCATAAGGGAATGGTAACCTCTTCCTTTCTTCATGGCAGATCTGGAATAATTCTGGCACATCTTCTTAATATCCTCCCAAGGCACTTGAGTAATATCTCCTCCTCCCATCAAATCCAAGGCATCCATGTAATGGTCACTTATACCTCTAAGAAAGAGTAGTTTCTGAGAATCCTCATTGAGTGTATGATGGGGAGATTTTTCTAAACAAAATAGGAACCTTGAGATGTAATCCTCCAAACTTTCATCTTCTTTCTGTTGCATTCAGAAAATATCATCTCCTCTCATATCTCCACCCCTACAATAGTCTTTATACTTCTCAAGTAATTTCTCTTTCATTTCATCCCAGGTGTTGACAGTATCACTGCCTAGACCCATAAACCATCTCAATGCAGCATCTTTCATGGTGGTAGGAAATAGCTTAAGCCTATGGGCATTAGTGGTGTAGTCATAGCTTCTACAAAGGATATCATATTCAAACAAGAAAGTATCTGGATCCTCTGTTGTAAGTCCATAAAACTTGGGGAGAACTAAAGAAGGGATGTTCTTGAGGTTATCTACTTCATTTTGAAGAGTAATAGAAAATGGGAAGGTTGGTTGATTGGGCTTATTTTGGGCAGCCATAGTTGCTTGGCTGATTATCAAAGCAAATGGATTGTCAATCAAGTTTTGGTTAGCTTGTTCTTTAGAAGATGTTTCATAACTATTTAGATCAAGGAATGCATCAAGATAAGGATTTCCTTTTGCTGGGTAGTTTGGAATAGGATCATTAGGAAGGAATCTCCCTAAAGCATCTCTTCTTCTACTTCTATGCATGCAGTATACACTCAGTATTAGCCAACTCACACAAAGAATGTTGTGAATGGATTGTGGGTTGTTACTTCTTTAAAGTTGGGTATTCTAAGAACATACTGCAAAAATACTTCTGCAAGAAATAACACTAAAAGTGACTCCAAAGTTCTTCCTAGTTTGACACCATCCCTGGCAACGGTGCCAAAAATATTAGCCTCCTACAATGTTTTAACAACTAAGCCCATAAAGTTGTGACTTAGAGATTGGATATCTAACCTAAATAGTTGTCTTAATCACTATGAAGGTGCATTTAACTTGTCAGCCTAGGGATGTGAACTTGAAATGGGTCAGCACAGTATGTGTACTAGGAATCCCGAAGTAGTCACATTCATTCTACAGCTAAGAAAGTCATGATGCTGAAAGTAAATTACTTGGAAAGAAATAACATACATGCTGAACATCAACCAACAACTATACTAAGCTGAAGTGTATGATAGAAAATTAAAATCTGGACAAACAAATAAGAAACTACTATGTTTGCTTTGGTTGCAGGAACAAACACATAATGGAATTCTAGTGGCTACAGGAACAGACGATGCTAGATTCTAACTGCTTAATAGAAAATAACAACTAAACAAAAGGATGGAATGCTCACCAAGTGGGCCCCCTTGGATGAGTATCCCTTAAGACAAATATATACTCAGAGATGTGAACTTATAACCTCATTATATTCATTGGAAAACATGAGTACAAATGAGCAACGTAACTATATTACTGAAAATTGGATAATGCAAGTACAATCTCAGATTAATCAACTGCTCAGAAGGAGCATCTGAGTCTTATTTATAGAGGGAAAACTACAAAACCAACTACCTAGCAAGGTGGTCAACTCCAACAAAATAGGAGGACGCCACTTTAGGAAAAGCATAAAAAAATGGAGAGGAGGTTATGCATGTGTGGAATCTAGTCAAGCATGCTCGCCTTGATGCAGATCTAGCACAATAGCAGCTCCTACATTTGCTCAACAAGTAATTAAGACCAATTACAAGGTAGTTATATTCCCTCCATTTGACATTTGAATGACCACCCTGTTTGACTTGATGGCGAGCAACCAACTGACAGAATCTTCCTCGACTTCATAGGCTGGTAATTATATCTGCATAACAATATTAGTACGCACAATAATTGCATATCTATAACTATCTTAGAGTAACATTCATTAACCATATGTAAAATTAACATAGATAATTCATATAGTATGTCAAAGTCATTTAATATTATAGGAAATAGCCTATGCCCAATATCTTATGGTTTTAAGGAATTGTCATGAAAAGATTAAGAACTAGGTATCAAAGTCCATGATAACTACAACAAATGGATAATAAATTATAAAAAAATTGAGTCATAAACTAGACTCATCATAGATCTAAGAGTAATTCATTTCCAATATAAATCATACTTCAAAACACTCACATAGCATTTTATCCCAAGATCTTAAACCTAGGGTTTCAAAAACACTGATTTTCACTAAATTTGGCCTTATCGACTCTATAAACTTGCACCATAGGTGTGCTGTGAAATGTATTTTTTCATTAATTGGTTGTTATCAGGGTAATCATTTCTACCCCTCCTAAAAATCTTCACAACACCCTTTTAACAAGCTCTTGTATTGAAAATTCGGTGAAAAACTACATATTTTGGCTATTTTTGCCCTAGGGTTTGACCTAGTTTGCACTCCAAGCATGTTGTGACAAATTTTATGGATTGAGTTGACTGATATCATCAATATTACTTTCTACACATCCTGAAATTAATTACAACACCCCCTTTGCTAGGTCTTGGAATTGAAAAACTGTGATAAAATTGTATATTTTGCTATATTTTCACTAGGGTTTTACCTTAAGTGGCACTAAAAGCATGTTGTGTTGGGTATTTTGGAACCAAGTAGCTGTTATTACTCATATTATTTTATGTCCATCATTATTTTCCTCACAACACCCTTTTTTATGCTCTGTTGCATTGAGTTCTAGTGAAAAAAGTGCCTATTTTGACGTATTTTCGCTATAGTTTGACTTGGCATTATCTTGGATTTGCATCAAGAGTGTGTTGAGAGTGATCATATTTCTATTTTGGACTGATATTAGGCATATAATTTTCTTCCCTTCATCAAAATCCTTAAAACATGTTCATTCCATTCATTTGCATTGAAAAAGGTACAAAAAAAACCAAGCATTTTGGTCGTCAATCATATCCTTCTCTTAGGATTTGTTCTCTTAGTTTATGCATTGTGCGTTGTATGCTTTTGTATAAGCTTTATGACACACTTTCCTAAAAACAATATCCCTATGAGAAGAAGTAAAAGGCTAATGGGATCTAGTGCTCTTGAAGAAAATGACATTCCTACCTCTAATAATCCTTTGAACACCTTCTTTAAAAAGGGAGAAGCTCAAATTGTGCAAGATATTATACATCCTCCAACCACAATGGAAGAACAAAATTTTCATGATGTTGATAATACTATTGAGGCAACGGATATGTATTTGATGAGCAAATAGAAAAATTGGATAAAGAGCTAGGTGAATTTCAATCATTTATGGAAAATGAGAGAATAGTTGAAGTTGTCCCTACAATTCATAATATAAGAGAATTGATAAAAGAAGGACAAGATGGTGTAAATGCAATTCGTGGTCTAGCACATAGTGTACAAACCAATATCATGCCGGTGACCAAATATGCACAAGCAATAAATAACACTTTATCACCATCTCATACTCAAGTATCCATACCTATTCCAACTACGGGAATATTGACTTTTACATCAACGATCTTAACAACTGATGCAAATGCCTGTAGTAATACTACCACTAGTATTGGAGTATCTAATGGCACTAATTACAAAGTTGTGGGATTTGATTATCAGAAATTGGTTTCTAAGGGGACCTCCTCTATGCATAATTGTTCTCAACCACCTATCTATTCCACTCATTTCCAACCATCTATTACCTACTCACAACCATCTTCCACCTATCATTATGGCTAGCCAGCATTAACATATTCTCAGCCTCCACCTATCATATCTCAAGCTCATTCACCTCCTCACTTTGGTTCTAATTCCTCACAACAAACCGCATCTCCCAATGATGCCATCCTAAACCAACTTTTACAAGGCATGACTGCTTTACAACAAAAGGTAACAAACCTAACAAATTCTTTGCAGCCTAGAGGTTTGAGACTCCCCTCTTTGAAAAATATGGCGAAAAAGGTGATCCTAATATTCATGTAGCAGTATTTATAGCTATGTGTAGTGATTTTTTTTTTGAAGAGGATTTGTTGGCAAAACGTTTCTCGCGATCTCTCAAAGATACTGCTTTAGAATAGTTTTGTTCTTTGCCTCTGAATTCAATACACTCCTTTTTATAGTTGATTGATCAATTTTTACAACATTTTCAAGCAAATATCAGACCCCAAATCACTCTTATTGACTTCGTTCAATGTAAACAAGGTCTGAAAGAAAAGTTGATTGAATTCATTAGTTGGTATTAAGGACTTTATGCACAAATTCAGTATCAGATGAAAGATGAGGATGTTCAAAACATATTCATTACAAATCTACAACCTAATATTCGTGATAAGATTATCTTGATGAAATATAACTCCTTTCAACATTTATGCATCGCTCTTCATGATTACCAACTTTTGTCTAGTCAATATGAAAACCAAAACTCATCGGCTCAAGTTGGTTAATCCATGGGTGGATCATCACAAAACAATTTTAAGAGGAAAAATAATAGGAGTTTCATCAAGATCAATGGACCAAATACTAATGTGTTTGCTATAAATAATCCAAAGAAACCATCGTATCAATGAAGAAAGTTTACTCCAATATCTAAGTCCTATCATTCTATCATGAACCAAACTATGAGTAACAACACTCTGAAGCTTCCCCCAATCAAGCCTATTGATCCTAGTAAACAAGGACCTTACTTTAATGCTAACACCTTTTTTCATTATCACCAGACACAAGGACATGACACTGAACGATGTATGCATCTTAAACATGAGATACAAGGCCTTATTGATTCAAATGTCATCTAGGTATTGGGTGTGAATGATAATGGAAATAAGTCAGTTGCTCTGCTAAATTAGAATTTACAAATATTCACTAATCCTTTCCCTAAACATACTAAAAACAATATGGTGGAACAGGGTTTAATGGAAGTAGATGAGGATGATTACTTGGACTATGATAGTATCGTGGGAATGATTGAAGTGGATAAGAAACAAGTGGATAATCTACCTCGTCCATGAAGAAATGGAATTTATGCTGAGGTTCCTCCTCCATTATCCTTATATGGATTGGGAGATAATCAAAATACATCAGAAAAGGAAGAACAATAACCGATACAAACGAGTAAGATGGTACAGGATGATTCCCATTACCATTCTAGAAATATTCAACAACAAAAACTCACTAAAAATTAGAAAAGAGCAAGACGACAATCAACAGTCAGGAATAATAGTGGTTCTCCCCCTCATAAGCAACAAAAAGTCTCATTTAAACAAGGATTTAAGGAACAAAAATCATATGATAAAAAACAAGACTTTCATAAGAACCACTCAAATTTTGCATTAAACATGATTGAGTACCTCTCGAAGAGGTCCATGAGATCCAAGATATAATACGAAGACCCTACAGGTAAGTATCTCTAACCCTTTATCTCTCTCATGATGTGCTTCCCTTGTGATGTGTTATGTGTTGTTTAGGCCTCTTGGGATGACCTTAGATTCTCCTGTAAGGTTCAGGATACCAGGAGACCGCCTCTGTTGTGATCTTCTTCTATTTGTATCATCATTCTTCTAAATTGCCTCTCTTTGATTTCATTATTGTGTGTTGTGTCTTACAAACATAGCATTGCAGTTGGTGACTTGGGGGCACCCTCCTACGTGACTATCCTTAAGACACTTTTTTCTCCTCTCTTATTTATTGTTTCCTCTCCTCTAGTGTTTCCATCTAGCAGGTGGATGACAACAAACATTTATACTGATGTGGACCTAGTGTCCCTTTCGAGAGAAATAAAAAATTGGACTTAGTTCTCCTAATATTACGATGGGGTTGTATAAATTATCTGATGCTTGGCTATTAGAAGCACTCGTGCTTTTCGCGTAGTGAATTTAATGATATTTCAATCTCATTTACAAACCTTAACAATACTGGTGCTCTGTGCACCTTTGTTTATCTTTGAATCTAGCCTTGATGGTACTCAATTTGGAGAGCTTTGTGATATAGTCCTACGGTTATCCTCAAACTCTGGATTCATTGTACAACGTTAGCTCTTTGTGTGGTTAATCATATGCATTGATGTTGATGTTTATCATGATTTTGTAGACACTAACATGTTTCTTGTAGGGATGTGTTTGTGGGAACATTTGGCTATTGTGAAGTACATGTCACCTCTGGGGGGCATGGGCTTTACAAAAGTTGACATTCCCTTGTGTGTTTTCTTCCTACCTTAACGTGCTTGATATCGATACCTGATATCAACCACCTTAAGGTGGGGGCATATATAAGGTAAGCTATCTATTATAGATGTTAGCAATGTGTTTGTCCTCAGGTACAAAGACCTGTGTGATGAGTGCATCATGCATCCTGAGTTTGTTTGCAATCAATCAATCAATCATGTAAGCCCTCTATGGAGGCAGGATATCAAGCATATCCTTTTTCTTAAGCCCTCTGTAGAGGCAGGGATGGTGTATTTCTTAGAGTAGATTGCATCATCCTATCATTTTCAAAAGTCCTTTACGAAGGTGGGGAGCGGTTCTATGACTAACTCAACCCTTAAGCGTGTTTTCGGTGATTGTTGTGGTGAAGCCCAATCGTTGGTGTGTGCCTATAATGTGCCAAAGATGGTGATGAGCCCAGAAATAGGGAACACACCATCACTTGTCTACCGTGTTTTCTCCATGTCTTCAAGTGTGTGTGTTTTGGCATGCTTGCTTTGTGTGGTGTGTTTGTTGCCCCATATGCAGTATAAAGACCAGCACCTTAGGGTTGTGCTTCCTGCATTTTGGGAGGTTTTGTGTGTCTTGCATGTGTGTTGCCCCATATATACAAAGACCTATGCGATGAGTGCATCATGTATTATGGGAGGTTTGTTTACTTTCTAGTACTTGTATCTGCATTTCATATATATGAGAAAAAGAAAAGAAAAGAAAAGAATCATGCCTGTCTTCTATGCATTAATGTGTCTTCTATGCATTGATTGTCTTCTCTGTGTTCTATGTGACTATAATTGTCTTCTCTGTGTTTTGCATTCCTATTACTATTTTCTATGTGATTAGCATGTTTTCTCCATGCTTGGTGTGTTTGCTATGTTTGTGACCTTACTTTAATGCATGTATTGGCCTCACATTTATACATACATTAAATTGGGGGCTAAATGTAATGTTGAAAAATGTCCCCTTGGGGGCTTTTCCCTCTTTAGGTTTAGTTCCTGGGTCTTTTGCATGCATTTAGGACATCTTACTTCATAATTTGGCATCTCGATGGAATGAGCCCTAGGTAACATGACAAATGGGACCTAGGAGGACCCCTTGAGCTTTACCCTACCCAAAATAGGGGGGAGAACTTAGGCGCTCACGCCCTAGTCCTATCCTATTTTGGGGCAGTCCCAATTTTTGCGTGTCAGTTTATGACCGTTATTTGGGTCCTAAGCCAACACAGTAAGTTTGAATTACAAAAATCTTGGCGGGAGTGTTTGTAGTTGCATATAAAAGCATGTTTAGGCATTCATTTGTAAACTAGATGATCAGTGTGAACTTTAGGCATTCTTAAGGTGATTCAAGGTTTTCATTGTGTTGCAAGAGCAGATTTGTGTGGTTTATGTGTTTGTGTTTGCATATTTGAGCATCTATTTTATCATGGAATGAAGGGCATCTTCCTCCCATGATATCTTCACCACAAGGTGACATTATATTGTGTTTTCATCATCATTTCCTTTGATTTTTTTCTCTACCTCACAAGGGCATGCACTCTCTATCTGACAACAGCATTTAGAGACTTAAGTGTCCTCTGGGGCTTGACTGAGGAAAGCCTCTAAACACCACAACCCCCTCACAAAGTTTTCATGGTTGCAGGTTACAGGTTGTAGAGATGGAAAAAGTGAAGTTGCAGGAAGGCATCTTGAGGTGTCAGAATTGCAGAACAGAAGGAAAAATAGCACCCTAGACTTGGGGGCCTGCTCATTAGTCCTCCAACTTCCATGACAAGAAAATCGCTAAGACAGCAGGGAAGATTTGTAGACTGAGTTTTCAGATCTAGACAAAAAGTAGGGCATTGGACTTGGGTGCCCACTCTTTTGTCCCTAAATTTTCTATCTCAGAACCTTGAAAATAGGTACTATGTGATTTGATATTTTACTTCTGTCTACAAGAGCTTTTTATGTTATTCTTCCATTTATAGTCATATTTATGAAATTAGGGTTTGAATGGTTAATTGAGCATAAGAGAAGGAAAATTGATAATTAAATTCCCTAATCCAAGTTTCCCTACATCTCACAGCAACCTGGGGTATGATAGTGAATTGCCACTTAACCCTAGATCCTTGAATGTATAGGGTGAAAGGAGAATTCAAACATCTAACAACACTAAATTAACAAATCCTAATTTTACCCGAAACAGTTTCAAACCCCTAGTTTTTCAACCTCACATGTAGCTAACAATGACTAAGTATTCAAGTGAAGGGCAGAAGTTGATTCCTATATCTTTGTGGACTCATCTCTTATCAGCTATGGCTGATTATTATGAATTTTGTAAGTATTTCATGTCCCTGACCCTTATAAACCTCAGCCTTGACCACATTACTTTTATAATAAGTTATAAGAAAAGGGTCATACTCTCTATTACTTCTATATCTTGTGATTGGTTCTTCAGAGCCCATTATACAATGATTAGAGTCCATGGCTTCAAGGAGTATCCATTTAGGTTGCCTAAATGTTTGACTGATAGGATTATGACAATCAAACTAGCTTGCCAGTTTGATGCAATAGATTCTGAGTTTGGATTAAGATGAAAGAAAAAGGCCATTTATGACACGTCTTTCTCTAGAGGAGGTATAAAAGTGATCAAGAGGCAAGCCGAACAATTGTTGATATTGAAAGTGGTTGACTTAGGTTTGGACTAGATCAAATATTAGTGGCAATATGACCCTGATAGTGTAATAAAGAAATGGTTGTCTCAATTGAGGTCTCCAATCCCCTTTGAGCATCAAAATCACCCATTTTTTGAGGCTAGAAGATCACCAATGATTGACACTGATAATGTGTATGTAGAATTGGATCATATTCTAGTAGAGTCTTGACCTCTGTGGGAAACATTTTATCATCCTATAAGGGTGTATGATCCTTCTACAATAATGATGCGTGGTCTTAGGGCCTCCCTTTTAAAATATTATTGGAGCGTGGAGAAGATTAATGCCTAATGGAAGTATAGACAAGATATTTTTGAGTGGGAAAGGAATTTTGGTGATGTTCCCATAGATAAGGAATGGTAGAGAATATGGGATGAGGAATATGCTAAGCCACTTTTGCCATATGATGTTGGGAACATTTTTGGTAGGAGGAAGAGCAAGACATAGATTTAGAAATAGAGTAAGGAGAGGGGTCAGAATGGGAGAAACCAATGATGGAGTGATGAAGACTGAAGCTGCAAGAAGAGTCTAAAGAAGAAGTGTGCATTGTCTCAATGCCCACTTTGGAAGCCACATCAAGTGATACAATAGCTGAAAGCGCTCAAGTAAGTATCTCTTTTCCCTCTTCTTCCTCTCCATCTTTCCTACCTCCTCAGCTTACTCCCCTCATAGTTTGAGCCCCTCCAATTGCAGCTAGCTCTCCCATGACTCCACTACTCTCATTTTCTACACCTTCTACTTCACAATTGTCAGCCCCACCTCTGCTTAATTTTTCACCATTTTTCATTTCTCTTCTTATGGTGCAATCCCTAGTACTCCCAAGTTTTAGTACTGCCTCTGTACAACAATAGGTGACCATTCCATATGGTTTACCACAAGGATTCCCTTTTTCTAGTGGAATAATCCAATTCCTAATCACTTTTCAGTAGCAAGTCAAAACTACCCACAAAGCCGAAGAGGCTCACTTGGAGAAGCAACAAAAGAAAGAAGGGAGAGCCCTCACAGTTCCCCACATGCACTCTCTTTATGATCATTCTCAATAATCATTAATGATTACACACATAAATCTGACTGTGCTCAAACCACAAGAGTAGATGCAGCCCAAAGATTACTCTATCCATGCTATGGGTTTGAACCTAGTGCAAGCAAGGCCTTAGGATAAAGTGAAGTTAATGGAGGAGACACATAAATCTGTTACAATAGATTTTATAAAAATGGGTAAAAAGCTCGAGAAACAAGGATTAGAATTGGCCCAATTCAAGGGTGTTGTGGATAGACTCAATGAGGAGTCAAAGGGCATAGACATAAAGCTTTCTAGACTTAATGCTAATATGCAGAATGTGGTTTCTAAGGAAACATTGCAGGTGGAGCAGGCCAAGACTATTAGACTGGGAGTAGAATTGGATACAACAAAAGCCTTGAATGAGACCATGTAGAAGGAGAAGAGCTTGGTCAAGAAGAATATTAGTGATGGCTAAAGTGAATTGACACAGTTAAAAAAAGCCTTGTGAGCAAAGGAATGAAAATAACAATTTTG
Organism: Cunninghamia lanceolata; assembly: GCA_027924645.1. NCBI lineage: Eukaryota > Viridiplantae > Streptophyta > Pinopsida > Cupressales > Cupressaceae > Cunninghamia > Cunninghamia lanceolata. Next base: position 8,759,482 of record BSBN01000241.1, on the reverse strand, counting down.
TGAGGAGATCAAACCAAAGAGAAAAATATTTTTCATCTCAAGTAGGAGCTCATGGAAAGGCCTCCAATGACAGATGTTTTTCTCATGATTCAAGAGTTATATGTGTCATATTGGGGGCATATCTTTGAGGAAACTTCTAAGATCAAGACTACTCTCATGTTTATTGTAGATGCCTAGAGTCTCAGTACAGAGGTTGGCATGGTTGTCAAACAGACTCTTTCTTTTGTGTCTCCCAAGGTAGCCAAATCATAGTTGTCGGTGTAGAAATTGTATAGTTCTTCAAAGGAGATCCTCCAAGCAACTAGAGTCGATAACAAAAGGACTACTACAGTGACGGTAAATGAGTTGTTGAGTCAAAACAAGGCAGCTCTTAAATGTAAGGCTCATATAGATGCCTTGAAATAGGTTTTGAAAGAAATGAAGGGACACATTGAAAACTTGGTCTAGCTGTGACTCCCCTCCCCATTTCTTGATGATTTTATAGTATTGACTAAGGATCAAATCTAAGCCCTCTTAATTAACAAGAAAAATGATCAAGAAACACTTGTGAATTTGAGCCAAATGCCTAGTGTTGCAAAGGTGGAAATAGTTTTGCAGCCTCTTGCATAATTGGAATTCTAGATCAAAGCCACTGTTTAGAGTTTACAAATATTTCCTTATAAGGAGATTCTTGATTTGGATCAGGTGTTCAAGGCATTAAAGAAGAAGGTTCAGCCTTCTAGTAGTGATTAGGCCATCCTGTAGCTCATGCTCTAGAAGCTATGAATCATTTTTTGTTGTGCTTCTTCATTTTGATGTTTTCCCCTTTTGCCCTCAGAGATTTGAGTTCTACATAGGCATAGATCCCCTAGTAAGTCACCAAGAACTGTAGAGCAAAAAGCCCTACATTTTGAGTGTATGTTTTGGGTCATTGTTAGATTCAATTTTATTTTAGGGGAATATAGACATCCATAGAAACAATAATAGAGTCAAGTAAGGGAGTCTCGACATATAATATTTGTGATGGTTTCTTCCCTCTCAAATGTTTCTACTTAAATTAATGAATCAAGGGTATTCCATATGTCGTAGTGGCACATTCTAGAGTTGTTTTGTTTGTGTCATGATTTTCCTATTATGCCATTAGCTAAAGTGTTACATATGGCATCACTGCACATCATTTTGGATTGATAGGTTTGGTAGAGTTTCTTTTTGTGCTATTCACTATAGAGTAGAAAGTGGAATCCACGTTTTATACTTCCACACGTTTTTGAAGATAATAGTTCTGACATAACTTCTTGTTATGGCATTGGTTCAAAGATGACATGCAGCTTCACTGCACATAATTTTAGTTTGGAATTCAGGGCAATGTACATTTTGGTGGGCCCCTTTTTGAATCTATGATGTGTTGATCTCTTAGACTCATTTTTGAGGGACCGGTGGAGAAAGGAAAAGAGAATGGACATGTGGCTTCATCGTGCATTTTTAAAAGAGAAGATTTCTAACAGTTTTTTCCTATTACACTATTGTTCAAGCCTCTTTCTATGTGGTAGTTTTTCTTCATGCAGATTCTCATGATTCATGTAGGTTGATGAGTCTCTAAGCTACAGTGTAAACTGTAGTTGGCAGTTTCTATGCTTTATTGTTTTAGTTAGCTATTAGTTTCCTTAGTGATCTCTACTTAATGGTTTTTATTTTAAAAGAAAGGTTTGTAATTGTTACAAGGTGTTTCTCAAAAAGACTAAGAGCCTTTTTAGGTGTTTCTTAGAAAGGATCAAATATTGTGTAGCTATGCAATTTCTGGCCTTGTATGCTTTGTTCTCCATTCAACAATGAATAGAAATAACATTCTATGTTAATTTTTAGTTCTGATATGTTATATATGAAATATTGTGGCTTTTGTGATTCATTTCTAGTAATATAATTTATGATCTGCTATGAAATCATGCATATATGCTCTTTGAAAAGCTACGATTCATTTTGTTGTTATTAGTAATTGAAAATAGTAATTTCTTTCCTTTCTACAATCTAAATCCATTCTAGGACATCACCATAGTTTAGGTTTAATTTACAGTCATTTAAATTCATTATCCTTTCTCTTTTCTCACATATTAAAGATTTAGAAGAAGAGCTGACTTCTATAAAGCTTGGAGGCCATCTCAAAATTGAGTTCCACATTTTGAGATTTCCCATTGTTGATGGTTTGATGCAAATTTATGATCAATATTAATATTCCACTATTCTATAACCTTGCCAAAAACCCTAAAAACTATTTATTTGTAGTTTAATGTGTAATAATTTTACTTTATTCTAATTTATTGCTGACTTTTTAACCTAATTTTTATATAAATTAAAACATGTGCTAAGGCCTTAGTAGTAGTAGATTATTAGCCCCACTTGTATTTATTATAGAATAAACCTAAGTTCAACATGTCTTTTAGTGTCTTGCGATTACACATGTTTCCATTCTTGTTAAATTTATTATGTGCAACTTCCAAATCCCCATTGTGTGCTCATCATCTAATCAAAACTCCCCCCATGCTAACTATTGATTTCTTTACATATTGTTTAGTGTATGTACTTATCTTTTGTGTGTTAGCAACATTTCATTAGTCTAGGTTAACTATGTGGTAGGCCTTCTCTATTAAGCACTCTCATTTTGCCTATGCACCACACAGTGTGTTGTTATTTACCAACAACCAATCTGTATTTAGAGGAGATAATAATTTATGGTACAATTTCCAAAGATTTTTGTGCACTATCTATTAGTCTACACCAAGACATATACTACATAAGATATGGTCCTAAAAAGGCTTAGTTAGCAAATCACATGGGCACTACTCATTAGTTGAGGTAGTTAAGCATTTGATACTATGGCTACCTTATGTCAATAATGAAAAAAATAACATAGTGCCATGAGTGCTAGTTATAACATCATTAGATAAATACTATGCAAGTCTAAGTTGGCAGAAGAGGCTCATGTGGAGTAAAATGTTTGACCAATGACCAATTTACTCCTAGTAGACAAACAAAGTGCTCACGTGTTTAAAATGAAACACTTATTGTATGTTGGGAATTATATAAAAAGGCTATTTCAAGGACAAATATGAGTCATTGATCAAGGATCACAATTCAAATAATAGCCACCAATGTGACCTTTACATAAACAAGGTTGATGCACCCTTAATGTTTCTTTATTCCTTCATGCCATAAAATTTCTTTCCATCAATACAATTCAAAGCTTGTATAAAGCTTAATTATTGCCTTTGTAAGGCCTTATCCTCTACAATTCATGTGAAGTTATTTCAAAGAAATGATCTTAAAGCTACTAGTTAAGCAAAGAAGTGGAATAACTACAAGAAAACTAGTCTAAAATTAAATTATCCAAGGGATTTTATTGAGATAAACTTGGATTTGGATAATACCCTATCTCCTCTCCTATTATAGCTAGTGGCCCTCAACTTTTCAATCAATTAAGTAGGTGCCCCATATATAGATAGGGTGCCCACCAGTGTGCCCACCACATTTGTCTCATATATGTAATACAAATGGGATCATAGACGCCCATAGTCAAACTATTTATTAGAACTATTTGCATAGATTTCCCAACCCCTAGAAACAAAAATCTAGGCAGATGAGACCTTCTCCAAGCTCTATTCCATCACCATCACCATATAGCCTCGTTGGCCCTGCCATATCATATTGCTGAGAACCACTACATTTGTATCATATATTATATGTGTAAGACAAATATCTAGTTATTAGTCTCAAATGAGTGATAGGTATGAGTGATAGAAGATAAACCCCCCATATGATAGTCAATTCAATTTGATTGGATTGATAAAAATGATAGAGACTCTTTCCCCCCATATGATAGCTAGTTTGATTTGATCGGTTCACTCCATGGGGTACTAGAATGCTATCATAAATTCTTTATCATGACACTAGCATGCTCCTTCATAACTCCTATATTATTTTTAAATGAATGAATAAATCTATTTAAATACAATACAACTCACAAATCAAGATAAAGGTGCATTAGGTCATGTCACAAAACTTAGTGATCTAGGTCAAATTTAAACCCACGATTTGACCCAAGCTAATGAATAGGAGATATATGACCATAATATAACACCATGAACCTGATTTATGCAATAATATACAACTTATAATCTAATTATTACATTTGAAATACTCTAATCAAAACAAATACAAAACATAAAGTAAAAGAACAAGAATATGCAATTTTCACATTACACATTTATCCCCATGCATTAAGAATCCTAAATGAAATTAATTCTATCTTCTTTAACTATAATGTCCTATTATATGTAAAAAGGTGAATAAGATGAAATGTACTTAATATAGATTCAATCAAATCCTCCTTTGACATTAACATTCAAGGACATAAATTATGCTAACTCACTAGTGATGAAAGAGGACTTAGCTACAAGTTTGATATCACTATGAAATGATAAGGAAAGATAGAATAGATTGATGAATTTGTCAAATCCTAATCTGATTAAGCCTTAAACCCTAATTATATGAAATCATATATAGACAAATGAAACATGAAAAATGCTTGCACAAGAAAGCACTAAATACATATTAGAAACATACTAGGATTCAGATTTTCAGAGGTGGAAACTTCGAGAACAAGGGGGCAGGCACCCAATTCTGATAAGGTAACTTTTCTGCATATATGGAACAATGATCTATATTAGACTGCAACTTACTTTAGAGTTTTCAGAAATGCCAAAATGGAGGACTCTGAGGTGGGCAACTAAGTCCAATAGGGTTGATTTTCAGTAACTTTTCTCCAGATCCCAAATCTTTATCTTCTGCTCTACTTCTCTACAACTCCACTCCATCAAATCCTACACCTGTAACCTAAAATCACAAAGAGAGGGGTTTGGGGGTTCTAGTGTTTAGGAGATTGCCTGGTCAAGCCCCAAAGTGGCATTCAAGCGTTAGAATGGCATTCAATCCTTCCAACACCATTATTAGATAGATTGTGTGCCCTTGAAGGGTAGAGGCCAAATCCAATGATGAAATAAATTGATTGAAGCACAACAAGATGTCACCTAACAGGTGAAACCCTCACATAGATGAAGAGCCTTCAAATCATGAGGAGATTAATTGATGAAGTCAAATCTATAACAAACACAACACAATACTGGTCTACAAAACAATGAAAGTCTTGAATATCTTTAGCTTAATATCACAAGTTTGCATTCATCTAGGTGTAAAATGAAGTCATAAACTACTTAAATATGTTGCAAGTATGAGGTTAACCAATGTTGTCATTGATGTCAACATACTCATATTGTACTGATAAGAAGGATTGGATGAGCTGTGTGCTGAGGATATTAAGAAAATTAGTCTCAATCAAGAACAGTGAAGAACAGTGATAAGAAGAAGGCAAAAGTACTCAATAGATTGAGAATCAAAGGATGTAGATTAAAGGGTTTGTAGATATGAGTCTTGAGATGTTCTAGTTAAGATTTCAGAGGTCCACATGAAGATCTGAAGAAGTTATGCTCGCTCAAGTAGAACCAGTTCTGGTAGGCGTTCAAAGGTGACAGAGGGTGATAGAAAGGTCTGGTGAGATCTAGAATTGAATTATCTCAGTCTACAGATTAGAGAGAGTGTTTAAGAAGTCTGTATGAAGTGACATCTAGATTTGTGAATGATTTGGAGGTCTAGAATAACCTTTTGCATTATGACAGTGATGACAGACTGTGTTCTTAAAGTTCCGGATGAAGAACAGAAGAATCCAAGTGAGCTGATGAAGTGCGGATGTTCTTGGTGACTCAAGGAAGGTTATGATGATCGTTGGATCATGTCTAGTTCATGTTAGTGGTCCGCATTGAAGTTTGAGTTTGTATTTGAAGAATAACCACAGATATTGGTGTTCTTCCTAAAACAGGCCGACCAGATGTATTACACGTCTTGCGAATGATCTTGTAGATGTTTGCCGACTTAGATGATTGTTTCTAAGTCAATGCCTTGTATAAATAAGGGTTTGTGAATTCATTTTGAAGTGTGTCTTGTGGTGATGAGTGTGGTATAGCGAAGAGAAGTGTGAAAGGCAGAGCAGGAGTTTATGGGCTTAAACGGAACTAATCCAGGCATGGTAAAGATGCCAATCTCCAATTCAATTTTGTGATTCTTATCACTTTGTAGACAGTGTGTCTCTTGTAGGCAGTGTGCCTCCTTGTGAGCAGTGTGCTTGGGCAGTAAGCCCTAATTGGCATGTGCCATCTAATTTCTTTATTCTTCTAACAAAGAATAATCCTTGGGTTAATCACCTCGTGGTTTTTCCCTTAACCGAGTTTTCCACGTCAAAATCTTGGTGTCTCATGTGTTGATGTTTATCTGCTTTGGTGTTTATTCTTTATGCTTTCATGTATGGTTAATTGCTATGCTAATTGAATAACAAAGTGGATTTGAGTGTTTGAATTAAAAGAAAGATTAGGATAACTGATTCACCCCCCCTCTTAGTTATCAACAATTGGTATCAGAGCCAAGTTCCTCTAAAAAGAGCTTAACCGCTTGAGGAGATCTAGGATGTCGTCATATAAGAAGGACAGTCCAAAGTTTGATGGAACCAACTTCACTCTTTGGAAAGGCTGCATGAAATGTCACTTAGAGTGTATGGGAAAGGCGTACTTGTCCATGGTCACAAAAGCATATAAACCTCCACAAGGTGGTCCAACAACTCTAAATGAAATCACAGATGCTGAAAACAATCTGCGGACTAAAGAGGCTCTTCTAAGTGCATTAACCGACTCAGAGCTCTCCAATGTTATTGGCCTACCAACTGCCTATGAGATCTGGATTAAACTGGAACTTCTGCATGAAGGAGATGAGTTTGTTAAGAGTGCAAGGTTGCAAAGTCTCAAAGGGAAATTTGAAAGATTGAAGATGAGAGATGATGAAAATATCACTACCTTTATGCCAAGAGTAAATGAGCTAGTGTGTGGAATCAGGAATGCTGGTGGAGTTTTGGATGAAAATGAGATTGTTTGCAAAATTCTCAGATCCCTTCCTGCTGCCTACAAAATCAAGGTTGCTGCCATTGATGAATTCAGAGCCCATACAACTGTCACAAGAGATCAATTGGCTGGCAAACTGGTTGCATTTGAAATGACCGAGTTTGGAGATGATCCCCCCAAGACTGAATCTACATTCAAAGCCAGTGCCTATGTGAAAGGCAAACAAAGATTTGATCCGGGAGAAAACTCTTCAAGGAAGTTGTCATGGTATGATCAAGCAAGAAGAGACATGGATGAGGAAGAAGCAGAAATAGCTCAACTTGAAGCCCTCATTGCAAGGAGACTACCAAGAGGATCCGATAAGTATGAAGGAAAATTACCTTTTAAATGCTTCAACTGCAATAAGATTGGTCACTTTGCCTCAAGATGTCCGGAAAGATCTACAATTCAAAAGAATTGTTATTATGTTCATGAAGAAGCTGATAATGAAGGAGTAACAGATGATGAATCAAAAATAGGAGACAAATCCAAAAATGAATGGGTGTTTATTGCCATCAAGGAAGAAGATCCAATATCTATCAATCACAAGGTTGTAGAAAGAGCTTTGGCTGCCCAAGTTGAAGAAAAGGATGATTGGGTTATTGATAGTGGATGCTCTCACCATATGACAGGTGACAAGAACAAGTTCTTAGATTTGGAAAGGTATGAGGGAGGAGTGGTAAAGTTTGGTGACAATTCAGCTGGTAGAATTAGAGGAAGAGGAACTATTTCTTTTAATGGAAGAAACAAAACTGGTAATGTGTTGTATGTTGAAGGTTTGAAGCACAATCTTCTCAATGTGGAATAGTTGGTGGACAAAGGTTATGATCTCTGATTCAAGGATGGACAATGCAAAATCTTTGAAAGATCCAGAACAGAGATTGCATCTGGTACTCAAACTAAAGGTAATATCTTTCACTTGGTTGGTGCTGATAAAAGTTGTCTACTTGTCCAAGTTTATCAGAGCTGGTTGTGGCATAGAAGGATGTGTCATGTAAATTTTGATAACATCATTAGGATAAGTAATACTCAGGCTGTAAGAGATCTTCCAAAATTGGTAAAACCTACAAACGGTTTGTGCAAAGAATGTCAGCTAGGTAAACAGAGCAGAGTTTCATTCAAAAGCAAAGATCAGTCCTCTACCAGATTATTGGAATTAGTTCATACTGATCTATGTGGTCCGAAAAGAGTCAAAAGTATGCAAGGTGATAGATACTTCATGTTACTAATTGATGATCATTCTCGGATGATGTGGGTTACCTTTCTGAAAGAGAAGTCAGAAGCCTTTAAAAAGTTCAAAATCTTCAAAGCTATGGTAGAGAATCAAACCGGATTAAAACTGAAGTGTCTGAGGTCTGATAGAGGTGGTGAATTCACATTCGGTGAGTTCATAGACTTTTGTGAGAAGCATGGTATAAAGAGACAGTTGTCTGCTCCTAGGACTCCACAGCAGAATGGAATAGTTGAGAGGAAGAACTGGACCATCCAGGAAGCATCCAGAACAATGATGATGGAAGCAAATGTTCCTCAGATGTTTTGGAGAGAAGTTGTCAGCACTGCAGTATACACTCTCAATCAAGTTCAAATCAGAAACAATACTGGTAAGACTCACTATGAACTTTGGTTTGGCATCACTCCTACTATGAGATATTTTAGAGTATTTGGTAGCAAATGTTACATTAAAAGAGATGAAGATCTAGGAAAGTTTGATGCTAGAAGTGATGAAGGAATCTTCTTAAGTTACTCCACTCAAAGCAAAGCATACCAGTGTTACAATAAGAGATTGAGAAAGATGATAGAAAGTACTAATGTGAAAGTTGATGAAGGAATTGACAAGCCCTCAAGATTCTATGAGTATGATGAAGATGATCAAGATGGTGTTCAGGTTCAAGGAGCTCAATCCTCTCCAGAAAGTCAGATTCAGACTAATCCGGTAAATCAGGAAGAAGAAATAGGTCTGAATGAGCCTGATCAAGAAGCAGAAGTGCAAGAAACTCCCAAAGTTCCAAGGTATGTAAGACTAAACCACTCTGAAGATCAGATCATATTTGACAAAAGCAAATGTGTGCAAACTAGAAGGAATGTTGCTCAAAATCTAGATGAATGTTATCTGATCTCAAAGATTGAACCTAAGACAATAAATGAAGCCTACAATGATGAAAATTAGACCAAAGCAATGGAAGAAGAATTGATGCAAATTGAGAAAAATCACACTTGGGATCTTGTTTCCAGACCTAGTAACAAGAATGTGATTGGAACCAAAAGGGTCTTCCAGAATAAACTAAATGAAGTTGGTGAAGTAATCAGAAATAAAGCCAGATTAGTCTACAAAGGTTACTCTCAAATAGAAGGGATTTATTTTGAGGAAACCTTTGCTCCGGTGGCAAGAATTGAAGCAATCAGACTATTTCTTGCATTTGCTACCTTCAAAGATTTCAAAGTGTATCAGATGGATGTCAAAACTGCTTTCCTGAATGGTGACCTAGAAGAAGAGGTGTACATTGAACAACCAGATGGATTTCAGTTATCTAAGCATGGTGATATGGTCTGCAAATTAAAGAAGGCACTGTATGGTCTAAAGCAAGCCCCAAGAGCATGGTATGAAAGGCTGGACAAACATCTTTTGAAGATTGGTTTCAACAAAGGTACTGCTGATAGTAATCTATATTTCAAAATTGATCATGAAAACATCTTGATTGTTGAAGTATTTGTTGATGATATCATCTTTGGAGGAAGAGACAGTATGTGTAAAACCTTTGCAAACCAAATGAAAAGTGAGTTTGAAATGTCAATGCTCGGTGAAATGAATTTCTTCTTGGATCTACAAATTACTCAGATAGAGAAAGGAATCTTTATCTCTCAGACCAAATATGTGAAAGAACTATTGAAAAAATTTGGAATGGAAGATTCAAAGCCAATGAACACTCCTATGGCTACCAGATGTAAGTTAAGTAAAGATGATGACTCTCCTAAGACAGATCAGACCAAGTATAGATCAATGATTGGAGGATTATTGTATCTCACTCAGACTAGACCAGATATAATGTAGGTAGTTGGTCTTGTGGCAAGATTCCAAGCTGATCCCAGAGAATCTCATGTCATGGCAATCAAAAGAATTTTTAGGTACTTGAAAGGAATAGTTGAGTATGGCCTATGGTATCCCAGAGATCAAAACTTTTATCTTCATGCATATACAGATGCAGATTGGGCAGGAGATGTGGATGATAGGAAGAGTACAAGTGGAGGAGCATTCTTTTTCGGAAAAAGGTTGGTTTCTTGGCTAAGAAAGAAAGAAGAAGCAATATCCCTGTCTACAACTAAAGCTGAATACATTGCAGCAGCAGCAAGTTGCACCCAACTTTTGTGGATGAAGCAAATGCTAAGAGATATTCAAGTAGAATATGAGGAGCCTATCACAATTTTCTGTGATAATTCAAGTGCAATAAATATTTCTAAGAATCTAGTACTACATTCTAAGACTAAGCATATATCTATCAAATTTCACTTTTTGAGAGAACAAGTGAACAAGGGTGAAGTCAGATTGGAGTATGTGCCCTCCAAGGATTAGCTTGCAAATATTTTTACTAAACCTCTTCCGAAGGACTCTTTTGAGTATCTCAGGGAGAAGTTAGGGGTCATGGCCCCTCTGGTGATGAACTAGGATGCACTGATGTGCATCAGTCCGGTGGATATCACAATCATATCTTGTGATCTGGATTGATGATGGGGAGCTGCTACTAAGGGGGAGCAGCTAGTATGATTCTAATGTGTTAGAATTGCAAGTATGAGCCCTTTGCCATTGATGTCAAAGGGGGAGAGAAGACATGTGAAAAACAAGTGGGTGATGATCAAAGGGGGAGCAGTAAAGGAAGAGAAGACATGTGAAGAGTTGTTGCTGATAGGGGGAGCTGTGATAGAAAGGAGAAGTTTTTGTCTTGATGGTTTTTCACATCATATGTTACCATCAATGACAAATAGGGAGATTGTTGCAAGTATGAGGTTAACTAGTGTTGTCATTGATGTCAACATACTCATATTGCATTGATAAGAAGGATTGGATGAGCTGTGTGCTGAGGATATTGAGAAAATTAGTCTCAATCAGGAACAGTGAAGAACAGTGATAAGAAGAAGGCAAAAGTACTCAATAGGTTGAGATTCAGAGGATACGGATTAAAGGGTTTGTAGATGTGAGTCTTGAGATGTTCTAGTTAAGATTTTAGAGGTCTGCATGAAGATCTGAAGAAGTTATGTTCGCTCAAGTAGAACCAGTTCTGGCAGGCGTTCAGAGCTGACAGAGGGTCACAGAAAGGTCTGGTGAGATCTGGAATTGAATTATCTCAGTTTGCGGATTGGAGAGAGTGTTTAAGAAGTCTGTATGAAGTGACATCTAGATTTGTGAATGATTTGGAGGTCCAGAAGAACCTTTTGCATTATGATAGTGATGACAGACTGTGTTCTTAAAGTTCCAGATGAAGAACAAAAGAATCCAAGTGAGCTGATGAAGTGTGGATGTTCTTTGTGACTCAGGGAAGGTTATGATGATCATTGGATCATGTCCAGTTCATGTTGGTGGTCCGTATTGAGGTTTGAGTTTGTATTTGAAGAATAACCGCAGATATTGGTGTTCTTCCTAAAACAGGCCGACCGGATGTATTACACATCTTGCGAATGATCTTGTAGATGTTTGCTGACTTAGATGATTGTTCCTAAGTCAATGCCTTGTATAAATAAGGGTTTGTGAATTCATTTTGAAGTGTGTCTTGTGTTGATGAGTGTGGTATAGCAAAGAGAAGTGTAAAAGGCAGAGTAGGAGTTTATGGGCTTAAACAGAACTGATCCAAGCATGGTAAAGATGTCAATCTCCAGTTCAAGTTTGTGATTCTTATCACTTTGTAGATAGTGTGTCTCTTGTAGGTAGTGTGCCTCCTTGTGAGCAGTGTGCTCGGGCAGTGAGCCCTAATTGGCATGTGCCATCTATTTTATTTATTCTTCTAATAGAGAATAATCCTTGGGTTAATCACCCCGTGGTTTTTCCCTTAACCAGGTTTTCTATGTCAAAATCTTGGTGTCTCATGTGTTGATGTTTATCTGCTCTAGTGTTTATTCTTTATGCTTTCATGTATGGTTAATTGCTATGCTAATTGAATAACAAAGTGGATTTGAGTGTTTGAATTAAAAGAAAGATTAGGATAACTGATTCACCCCCCCTCTCAGTTATCAACAAAATATGCATTCCCACTAAACATTTGTAATTCAAATTGAAAAGGTCGACATAGGGAAACCTTCTTAAAGGTCCTATGCCGACATCCTAAATTTTAGGTCCTAGAAAATCATCATGGACTTGGGCACGGGTGCCCAAGTCCCAAGGTGATTTTTGAGTCTTGATTAAACATAAATGTGGACCCTTAAGCCCCATTTGACATGGGTTTCAAGGGATATTACTCTGGGATAAGTTTTAAACATGCATAATTAAAATGAGGGGACCTAGGAGCTAAACTTGGAGGTGAAAAGTCATATGGAAACTTTTTACAACATAACATTTAGCCCCCACTTTAAGGTATGTATGATCTTATAATTACATACATAAATTAAAGTATAGTAAAAAACACATCAAACACGCCATATAGATGAAGCTAAGTCATACATGAAGATTGAAGAACTATTTCTAGCCCCCAATCTCCAATAAGCAGTAGAAGACACATTGAATACATGCAAAACCTTAAGAATACAATAAGAAGCATGTAAAACATGGTGAATATAGTGAAAGCATGCAATACACAATGAAGACATGAGAGAAGTCACGCAATACATTAAGTATACATGGAGAGAAGACATGATTAAGCAAAGACTAGACACATATAAAACACGCAAGGCATACCAGACACATAAGGAAGACATGCATAAATCACATGGAATACACTAGCGTCCCATAATACATCATCAAGATACTACACATTTTATACATGCCAAACATGAGTGATGGGAAGGAGCTCATTTCTAAGTCACACCATTTAAAACACTCAAAACACACCTGACAGTTGAGCTGCACTACCACAACTACCAAAGACACACTTAAGGGAGGATGACTTAAGATCCAACCTCACCTCCATGGAGGACTTTGTATAAAAGAATGTACACTAGCTCAAGAGATACACCATACCACCTTCCATAGAAGGGCTTTTTTATAAAAGGATACGCACTAGATCAAGATATATGTTATCCCGCCTTGTGCGGAGGGCTTTTTTTATTGCAATTTAAATAAGGATGTGCACTAGCCCAAGAGACACGCCATCCTATTTTCCACAGAAGGGCTTACAAGCACACTTTGTCAGTGTCAAAATAATCAGACAGATACCTATTAGACTTAGGGCACACAACTGAGAGGGGGGGTGATTCAGTTGTGTGAAACTTTTCTCCAATTAAACACTTAAATCTTCTTTAGTGATTAGCAGAATATTAATCATGAACCATAATGCATTTAAATCAAAAGTACAAACATATCAACACATAAGACACCAAGATTTTGACATGGAAAACCCAGTTAAGGGAAAAACCATGGCGTGATTAACCCAAGATTTTATTCTCTTTTAGAAGAATAGAAAGAATAAAATGGCACATGCCAATTAGGGCTCACTGCCCGAGCACACTGCTCACAAGAGGCTCACTGCCTACAAGAGACACACTGTCTACAAAGAAATAAGTATCACCTTCATAAACTGGAGAATAGCATCTTCACCATGCTTAAATTAGTTCCATTTAAGCCCAATACTTCTGCTCTGCCTTTCATACTCTTCTTGGCTACCACACACTCATCACACCAAGACACACTTCAAAATGACTTCACAATCCCTTTTTTTATACACGACATTGACTTAGGAACAATCATCTAAGTCAGAAAACACCTACAAGAACATCTGCAAGACGTGTAATACATCTGATCGGCCAGTCTTAGGAAGAACACCATCATCTAGTGGTTATTCTTCAAATGCACACTCTAACTTTAATGCGGACCACCAACATGAACTAGACATGATCCAAGGATCACAACAACCTTTCTTGAATCATCAAGAACATCCGGGTCAGTGCAAGAAGTTGGGTCCACTTTTTGGCCAAAAAGTGGAAGTGTTTTCCCTAATTTTCAGAATTTGGCACATTTGACCTTCAAATTTGAAGCACTTAGAGATGGAATCTTTAAAAAGGTCACTAAATATAAAATGTAGTACTCAGAGTCTAGTTTCCAAATATGTAATTTTTTTCAATACCCAGATGATACAAATTGATTTTCAATAGGAAATTCTAAAAACCACTATTCAAAAGTCACTTTTTTTAACCATACCATGCACGTGTATGGCCAACATAATTTGACCTAAATAAAATTATTTTTCAAAATTCTTTTGGGAAAAGATGTGTAGTACAGTGAAGTTTGATGAGGATATTTTTTTATAATTTTTTTCCAAATAATTTTTTTTTTATTAATTTTTTATTAGGCCTAATTGTTACTTTTGAAAACCCCTCATGTACGGCCAACATAATTTGAGCAAAAAAAATCATAAAATTAGTTTATTTGTTTTCATTGTGTAAAGAATGATGTGTAGATTGATGACATAATTTTTTTTAAAATTTTTTTTAAAAATTAAAAGTTATTAAAAAATACAAACACCTATCATTTCAAGTTTTTGGACCAGTTTGCTCATAAATTAAATAATAAATAGAAAAACAGGTCCAATCCAAAAAAAATTACATATTTGAAAACTAGACACTATGATCTGTAATGGGTTTTAATTTCGTAAAAAAATTTAGAAAAAAATGTCATCAGCCATATAGGTGAAGTCAGTCTTTCCTCTGGTTCTATACTTAGAGAAATACCTACAAGTCCAAGGCTCAAGGTCAGCTACCCATGCCTTTCCTGAGCCTAAAACAAAACCAAAAGCGTGGGTGTGAAATTTAAAATTTTAGAAACGGGTACCTGTTTTAAAATGGGTACCCGTTCTAGAAAACAATAGAAAACAAAACAGGTAACCATTCTAAAAAATAATAAAAAACAAAATGGGTACCCGTTTCAAAAAATAGTAAAAAACAAAATGGGTACCTATTTTATAAATGGGTACCCATTCTAGGCTCGGGTGCCTGTTCCTATCAGGATGTTTTTTTTGCATGACACTTCCCCTATATGTGGACCTAACTTCTTATTTTTACCCATCCGCACTTCATCTGTTTGCTAGAATTCTTCTCTCCTTCATCTAGAACCTCAAGAACACAGTCTGTCATCACTGTCACAAAGGAATAGGTTCTTCCAGACCTTCAAGCCATGAACCAATCTACTTGACACTTTACAAGGACATCCTCAACACTTTCTCAAATCCGCAGAATGGGATAATGCATTACCAGACCTCACCGGACCTATCTGTGTCACTCTGTCACCTCTGGACACCTGTCGGAGCCGGTTCTACTTGAACGACCATAACTTCTTCAGATCTTCATGCGGACCTCTAAAAACTTGATTGGAGCATCTCAAGACTTATATCTACAAACCCTTTAAACCGCATCCTCTGATCCTAAACCTATCTTGGACTTTTACCTTGTTGTCATCATTGTTATTCATTGTTCTTGATTGAGACTAATTTTCTCAATATCCTCAGCACATAGCTCATCCAATCCTTCTCATTAATGCAACATGAGTATGTTGACATCAATGACAACACCGGTTAAACCCATACTTGCAACAATCTCCCCCTTTGTCATTGATGGCAACATATGATGTGAAAAACCATCAAGACAAGAACTTCTCCTTACTGTCACAACTCCCCCTATCAACAGCAACCATTCACATGTCTTCTCTCCCTTTACTGCTCCCCCTTTGATCAGCAACCACTTGTTTTTCACATGTCTTCTCTCCCCCTTTGACATCAATGGCAAAGGGCTCATACTTGCAATTTCACCACCTTAGACACATATCTCCTGCTCCCCCTGAGTAGCAGCTCCCCAACATCAATCTGGATCACCTTAGTTCATCACCAGAGGGGCAATAACCCCTAACTTCTCCCTGAGATACTCAAAAGAGTCCTTAGGTAGAAGTTTAGTAAAGATATCTGCAATCTGATCCTTGGATGACACAAACTCCAATTTGACTTCACTCTTATTCACTTGCTCTCTTTGAAAGTGAAACTTGATAGATATATGCTTTGTCTTTGAATGCAACACCGGATTCTTAGATATACTTATAGCGCTTGACTTATCACAGTGGATTGTGATAGGCTCCTCATACTCTACTTTAATATCTCTTAGCATCTGCTTCATCCACAAGACTTGAGTGCAACAACCTGCTGCTGCTATGTATTCTACTTCAGTTGTAGATAGGGATATTGCCTCTTGTTTCTTGCTTAGCCAATAAACCAATCTCTTTCCCAAAAAGAATACTCCACCACTGGTACTCTTCCAGTCATCCACATCCCCTGCCCAATTTGCATCTGTATATGCATGAAGAGAGAAATCATGATCTCTAGGATACCACAGACCATACTCAACTATTCCTTTTAGATACCTAAAAATCCTTTTGATTGCCATGACATGAGATTCTCTGGGATCAACCTGGAATCTCGCAACAAGACCAACAGCCTGCATTATATCTGGTCTAGTTTGAGTGAGATACAACAATCCTCCAATCATTGATCTATACTTTGTCTGGTCTGCCTTAGGAGAGTCATCATCTTTGCTCAACTTACATCCGGTTGCCATGGGAGTATTCATTGGCTTGGAATCTTCCATTCCAAATTTCCTCAACAATTCTCTCACATATTTGGCCTGAGAAATAAAGATTCCTTTCTTTGTTTGAGTAATTTGCAGACCCAAGAAGAAATTCATTTCTCCAAGCATAGACATCCCAAACTCACTTTTCATTTGATTTGAAAAAGTTTTACACATACTGTCTCTTCCTCCAAAGATGATATCATCAACAAATACTTCAACAATCAAGATGTTTTCATGATCAATTTTGAAGTATAAGTTACTGTCAGCAGTACCTTTATTGAAACCAATCTTCAAAAGATGTTTGTCCAATCTTTCATACCAGGCTCTTGGGGCTTGCTTTAGTCCATACAGTGCCTTCTTCAACTTGCAAACCATATCACCATGCTCAGATAATTGAAATCCATCCAGTTGTTCAATGTACACTTCTTCTTCTAAGTCACCATTCAAGAAAGCAGACTTGACATCCATCTGATACACCTTGAAATCCTTGAAGGCACCAAATGCAAGAAATAATCTGACTGCTTCAATTCTTGCCACCGAAGCAAAAGTTTCTTCAAAATCAATTCCTTCTATTTGAGAGTAGCCCTTGCAGACCAATCTGGCTTTATTTCTGATTACTTCACCAACTTCATTTAGTTTGTTCTGGAAGACCCATTTGGTTCCAATCACATTCTTGTTTCTAGGTCTGGGAACAAGATCCCAAGTGTGATTTTTCTTAATTTGCATCAACTCTTCCTCCATTGCTTTGGTCTAGTTTTCATCATTGCAAGCTTCATTTATTGTCTTAGGTTTAATCTTTGAAATTAGATAATATTCATCTAAATTTTGAGCAATTTTCCTTCTAGTTTGCACACCTTTACTTTTGTCACCTATGATCTGATCTTCAGAGTGATTCAGTCTTACATACCTTGGAACTTTGGGAGTTTCTTGCACTTCTACTTCTTGATCAGGCTCATTCAGACTTATCTCTTCTTCTTGGTTTACCGGATCAGTTTGAATCTATCTTTCAGAAGAGGATTGAACTCCTTAAACCAGAACACCATTCTGATCATCTTCAGCATATTCATAAAACCTTGAGGGTTTCTCTATTCCCTCATCAACCTTCACATTTGTACTTTCTATCATCTTTCTTAGTCTCTTGTTATAACACCGGTATGCCTTGCTTTGAGTAGAGTAACCCAAGAATATTCCTTCATCACTTCTAGCATCAAACTTGCCCAGATCTTCATCTCTTTTGATGTAACATTTGCTACCAAAGACTCTAAAATATCTTATAGTAGGAGTAATGCCAAACCAAAGTTCATAAGGGGTCTTACCGGTATTGCTTCTGATTTGAACTCAATTAAGAGTATAGACTGTAGTGCTGACAGCTTCTCTCCAATAAATCTGAGGAACATTTGCTTCCATCGTCATGGTCCTAGATGCTTCCTGGATGGTCCGGTTCTATCTCTCCACTACTCCATTCTGCTATGGAGTCCTAGGAGCAAACAACTGTCTCTTGATTCTATGTTTCTCATAGAACTCTATGAACTCACCAGATGTGAATTCTCCTCTATTAGACCTCAGACACTTCAACTTTAATCATGTTTCATTCTCTACCATAGCCTTGAATATTTTAAATTTCTCAAGAGCTTCTGATTTCTCATTTAGAAAGGTTACCCACATCATCTGGGAATAGTCATCAATTAACAACATGAAGTATCTATCACCTTGAATACTCATGGTTCTTGTTGGACCACAAAGATTAGTGTGAACTAAGTCCAATAATCCGGTAGAAGATAGTTCCTTTCTTTTGAATGTGACTCTGCTCAGCTTACCCAACTAACATTCCTTGCATAAGATGTTAGTAGGTTTTACCAATTTTGGAAGATCTCTTACAGCCTGAGTATTGCTTATCTTGATGATATTATCAAAATTCACATGATACATTCTCCTATGCCATAACCAACTCTGATCAACTTGAACAAATAAATAGCTTTTACCAGTACCAACCAAGTGGAAGATATTACCTTTAGTTTGAGTACCGGATGCAATCTCTGTTCCAGATCTTTCAAATATTGTGCATTTACCATCCTTGAATCGGAGATCATAGCCTTTGTCCACCAACTATCCAACACTAAGAAGATTGTGTTTCAAACCTTCAACATACAGTACATTACCAGTTTTGTTTCTTCCATCAAAAGAAATAGTTCCTCTTCCTCTGATTCTACCAGCAGAATTATCACCAAACTTCACCACTCCTCCTTCATACCTTTCCAAGTCTATGAACTTATTTTTGTCACCTGTCATGTGGTGGGAGCAACCACTGTTAATAACCCAATCATTATTTTCTTCAACTTGGGCAGCCATAGCTCTTTCAACAACTTTATGATTGATAGATACAGAGGATATTGGTTCTTCTTCCTTGATGGTAATAAACGCCCATTCACTTCTGGATTTGTTTCCTATCTCTGATTCATCATCTGTTACTCCTTCATTATCATCTTCTTCATGAACATAGTAACAATTCTTTTGGAACCTTGATCTGTTAGGATTTGGCTTTGAAAATCTTTCTAGACATCTTGAGGCAAAATGACCAATCTTATTGCAGTTAAAACACTTAAAAGGCAATTTTTCTTCATACTTTCTGGATCCTCTTGGCAGTCTCTTTGCGATGAGGGCTTCAAGTTGAGCAGTTTCTACTTCTTATTCTTCCAAGTCTTTTCTTGCTTTTTCATACCATGACAGTTTCCTTGATGAGTTCTCTCCCAGATCAAATCCGTGTTTACCTTTCACAGAGGCACTGGATTTGAATGCAGATTCAGTCTTGGGGGATCATCTCCAAACTCGGTCATTTCAAAAGCAACCAGTTTGCCAGCCAATTGGTCTCTTGTGATAGTTGTATGGGCTCTGAATTCATCAATGGCAGCAACCTTGATTTTGTAAGAGGCAGGAAGGGATCTGAGAATTTTACCAACAATGTCATTTTCATCCAAGACTCCACCAGAATTTCTAATTCCACAAACTAGCTCATTCACTCTTGGCATAAAAGTGGTAATATTTTCATCATCTCTCATCTTTAGTTTTTCAAATTTCCCTTTTAGACTCTGTAACCTTGCACATTTAACATACTGGTCTCCTTCATGCAAAAGTTCTAGTTTAATCTAGATCTCATAGGCAGTTGGCAGGTCAATAACATTTGAGAGGTTTGAGTTAGTTAATGCGCTTAGAAGAGCCTCTTTGGTCTGCAGATTGTTTTCAGCATCTGTGATTTCATTTAGGGTTGTCAGACCACCCTGTGGAGGTACATATGCTTTTGTGACCATGGACCAGTACGCCATTCCCATACACTGCAAGTGACATTTCATGCAACCTTTCCAAAGAGCAAAGTTGGTTCCATCAAACTTCAGACTATCCTTCTTATATGACGACATCCTGGATCTCCTCAAGCAGTTAAGCTCCTTTTAGAGGAACTTAGCTCTGATACCAATTGTTAGACTTAGGGCACACAACTGAGAGGGGGGTGAATCAGTTGTGTGAAACTTTTCTCTAATTAAACACTTAAATCTTCTTTAGTGATTAGCAGAATATTAATCATGAACCATAATGCATTCAAATCAAAAGAAGAAACATATCAACACATAAGACACCAAGATTTTGATGTGAAAAACCCGGTTAAGGAAAAAACTACGGGGTGATTAACCCAAGATTGTATTCTCTATTAGAAGAATAGAAAGAACAAAATGGCAAATGCCAATTAGGGCTTACTACCCAAGCACACTGCTCACAAGAGGCTCACTGCCTATAAGAGACACACTATCTACAAAGAAATAAGTATCACCTTCATGAACTGGAGAATAGCATCTTCACCATGCTTGAATCAGTTCCATTTAAGCCCAATACTTCTGCTCTACTTTTCGCACTCTTCTTCACTACCACACACTCATCACACCAAGACACACTTCAAAATGACTTCACAATCCCTTTTT
This sequence comes from Cunninghamia lanceolata, assembly GCA_027924645.1. NCBI lineage: Eukaryota > Viridiplantae > Streptophyta > Pinopsida > Cupressales > Cupressaceae > Cunninghamia > Cunninghamia lanceolata. Next base: position 8,738,754 of record BSBN01000241.1, on the reverse strand, counting down.
TTATACATGACATCAACTTAGGAACAATCATCTAAGTCGAAAAACACTTACAAGAACATCTGCAAGACATGTAATACATCTGGTTGGCCAGTCTTAGGAAGAACACCATCATCCAGTGGTTATTCTTCAAATGAACACTCTAACTTCAATGCGGACCACCAACATGAATTGGACACGATTCAAGGATCACAACAACCTTTCCCAAATCATCAAGAACATCTGCACTTCATCTGTTTGCTAGAATTCTTCTCTCCTTCATCCGGAACCTCAAGAACACAGTCTGTCATCACTGTCACAAAGGAATAGCTTCTTCCGGACCTTCAAGCCACAAACCAATCTACTTGACACTTCACAAGGACATCCTCAACACTTTCTCAAATCCACAGAATGGGATAATGCATTACCGGACCTCACCGGACCTATCTGTGTCACTCTGTCACCTCTGGACACCTGTCGGAGCCGGTTCTACTTGAATGACCATAACTTCTTCAGATCTTCATGTGGACCTCTAAAAACTTGACTAGAGCATCTCAAGACTTATATCTACAAACCCTTTAAACTGTATCCTCTGATCCTCAACCTATCTTGGACTTTTACCTTGTTGTCATCACTGTTCTTCACTGTTCCTGATTGAGACTAATTTTCTCAATATCCTCAGCACACAGCTCATCCAATCCTTCTCATTAATGCAACATGAGTATATTGACATCAATGACAACATCGGTTAAACCCATACTTGCAACAATACCATTATCTATGCCCCCACCTTAAGGTGGTTGATGTCACTTTCTAATATCAAGCACATTAAGGTAGAGAGAAAAAATGCAAGGGAGAAAGAGCTCTTGTAGAGCCCATGCCCCCAAGGTGACATGTGCTTATGATTTCTGAATGTTCCCACAAACACATTGATATGATTTGCTAAGATTACCAATAAGAAAGGTTAGAAATCTTGCTCTAAGATAATAACCAGATCAATTCATTAAAGCTATGCGTGAAAATAGTTACATCAAGGACCAAGGCTATACTCACACGTTCAGAACCGAGCATAACCATTAAGCTATACTATATATACCTTAGAACCAAGTGTAGAAAGAAGGTGAGATACCAATCAAAGTATGCAAGAGTAGATTGAGTGGATTGTAAAATTTTAGTTAAAAGAAATGCCATAAGATGATACATCACACGGAGTGGTTCTACTAGTCAAGCATCGGATATATATATCAACCCCATATTCAAATATGGACTAGGTCCATTTTCTCTTTCTTGTTGAAGGGACACATGGTTGGTACAGTCATAGTCGAAGGGTTCATAGAATGAACTATCTAGGCCATGTAGCAAGAGTAAACACAATAGAAACAACATAATTATATAATGCAATGGAAAGTTCAAATTCTCAATATATCATATATTCAAAATGCTTATATGCTGGCAACATGTGAGCTACAAACCAAGGGCTCATAGGCCTGAATCTCAGTTACAATAGATATGGCTTTAGAGCACTTTTCTAGAACAAGACATCTAAGCTAAGCTATCTAAATCATATCATAGAACTACTTACTTACTAATATATATGTATGTATGTATCATCTCCAAGCTCAAGAGATCCTTCGCATTGGCCAAGAAAGGTTACAAACTATTTTATATGGAAATGGGGGATGATGAGGTTGTTTGTTTTTGTTTGAATCCTCCTTTCCTCAAAACATTCCAAGGACTTTTCAACTGAGTGCTTCTCCTATCAAGAGGAGAGTCAACTATCATATTTGAGTTGCCACTTGGTTTTCTACTAACTAATGATTTTATGCTCTTGAAACCCTAATTTAAGTAAAATAGTAATCAAATTTGTGAATTATGACAAATGCTATAGGAAATAAGCAGAGGGCAGAGAACCTTAACTCACTATTTTTTGTAGTCCGAGAAATGGAGAAGTCAGGGACAATGGTGATGGCGCCCTAGTCTAATGTGCTAATTTTTCTACAAAGTCTCGATCTTCTTCTGGCACTGATCTCTGCTATGTCTTCTATTTTGCATGATCTAGAAATGGAGGACCAGGTTGATAGTGCCCTTGTCTCGAAATGTCGCATAGTGTCCGCTTATTTTTAGATCTAGAATCTTCAATATCTACCTACCTTCTCTGCAACTCCACTTTCTCTAGATCTGATACCTGTAACCTACAATCACAAGGAGTGTGGGAGGGGGTTATGGTGTTTAGAGGCTTGCCTTGGTCAACCCTCGGAGAGACATTCAAATCTTTCAAACACCATTCTTAGAGAGAGAGTGCGTGTCCTTATGGGATAGAGGCAAAAACCAAATGATAATGATTGATAAAGCAGATTAGATTCCCATGGAAGGAAGAGGCTCTTCAATGCCATGAGGAGAAGATGTAATCCAACCTGCAAACAAACACAATAACAATGTTATGGTCTTCAACACAATGATAATCACAAGTATGCTAATAGTTCACTATCATAAAGCTTGCTAATGATCTTCTAGATATCTTCTAGTTTGCAAACGATAACCTAAACATGCTTATATATGCAACTACTAAGAGTCTTGCCAAGAATTTCAAATTTGGAACTTATGATGTCGGCCTAGAGACTAAATAACGGTCACAAACCTGATATTTCAAATTAGGGCAGATCCAAAATAGGGTTGGATTAGGGTGCTAGCGCCCAAGTCCACTCCCTGTCTTTACTCAAGGATCATCAACATAGTCCCCCTTAGGTCCTAATTGCGACAAGACCCATGGGTTTTCTCATCGAGAGTCTGATTTAACATGCAAAATGCTCTAAATGCAAATCTAAAGACCTGCGAGGTAAACCTTTAGGAAAAAGCCCCCAAGGGTGCATTTTCTGACATAGCATTTAGCCCCCACTCTAATGTATGCATTAAATGCAAGGCCAATACATGCATTAAATTAAGGTCAACAAACACAGAAAACACGCCAAGCATAGAGAAAACATGCCAAACACATTGAAGACAATGACAGGCACGCACAACACAGAGAAGATAGTCACAGTCACACAAAACATGGAGAATACAACATTAAAGATGCGCAGAGCATAGAGAATACAATAAATACAGTGATTATTTTCTTTTTGATTTTTCCATATGAAATGCAAGATGCAAGTACAAGGAAAGTAAACAAACAAATCCCAAAAGAGTGTAGAGAAGCTCATTGCCACCGGTTTTGCACCTTTTGAGAACAGACACACCGAACAAATCCCAAAATGTATAGGAGCTCATCACCACCGGTCTTGCACTTTGAGAACAAGCACGCCATACACACACATGCTGAAGACATGGAGAAAACACGATAGACAAGCGATGGAGTGTTCCTATTGCTAGTTTCATCACCATCTTAGGCACATTATAGGCACACACCGATGATTGGGCTTTGCCACAACAACCACCAAAAACATGCTTAAGAGTTGAGTTAGTCATAGAACCACTCCCCACCTTGCGATGAGGACTTTTGAAAATGACAAGATAGTGCAATCTCTCTGAGAAATACACCATCCCCACCTCATGATGAGGGCTTAAGATAAAAGGATATGCTCGATATCCCACCTCTATAGAGGGCTTAAATGAATGGATTGATTTTTAGATTGTTCAAGCATGCTTTACTATTATCTAAAGTAGACATCTTACCTTATATATGCCCCCACCTTAAGGTGGTTGATATCATGTACCAATATCAACCACGTTAAGGTAGGAAGAAAACACACAAGGGAACACAAGCTCTTGCAAAGCCCATGCCCCCCAGAGGTGACATGTACTTTATGATTGCCAAATGTTCCCACAAACACATCCCTGCAAGAAAAGTGTTAGTGCCCAAATAATCATGATAAACAACAATGCATATGATCAACTACATGAAAGAGCCAAGCAAGGCGATATCCATGATAAACAAAGTGCATTGAGTAGCAGTATTGTTAAACTATTGTTAGAAAGATAAGATAACATTGACATCAACAGCAAGATAGAGAAATCACGGAGTGATTCCACTAGCCAAGCGTCAGATAATTTTTTACAACCCTGTTGTCATATTGGAACTAAGTCCATTTTTTTTATTGCTTTCAAAAGGGACACTAGGTCTGCATCAGTATAAATGTTTTTTCGTCATCCGCTAGCTAGATAGAAACATTAGAGGAAGGTAAACAATAAATCAGAGAGGAGAACAAGTGTCTTAGGGATAGTCATGTAAGAGGGTGCCCCCAATTCACCAACTACAACGCTATGTTGATAAGACACAACACACAACAATGAAATCAGAGGAGAGGAGATATAGAAGAATGATGATACAAATACAAAAAGGTCATAATAGAGGCAGTCTCCTAGTATCCTTGACCTTACAATCCTAGGAGGCCTAACAACACATAACACATCACGGGGGAAGCACATCACAAAGAGATAAAGGGTTAGAGATACTTACCTATAGTACTGTCGTACTAGATTTTGGAACTTGCGAACCTCTTGGAGAGGTATTCGACCAAGTTTTGTGAGAAGCTCAAGTTATTCTTACTAGGTTGTTGCTTGTTATTAGAGACTCCATGTGGTACTTTCTCAACACTTTTCTTGTTTATGTGAAATCTTTCGTTGCTTGTGAGGAGGAGAACCACTGTTATTTCCAACTGATGATAATCGTCTAGCTCATTTCCAATTTTTATTTCTCTTGTTCTGTTGGTTTTGTCTATCATAACGATAAGGACTAACTTGTGTTGTTTCAACCTTTTCTATTGTCATAATCTCTTGCTTCAGTTTTTCCATTTGTCTCTTTGGTACATGTTGATTCGCTCTTGATCACTGAAGGGATAACGGAAGAGGAAGTTCAGAGTAGATACCTCTTTCTCATGGACGAGGTGATACTTGAGTATTTTCCTTATCCACTTCAATTGTAGAAATTATCTCATCATAATCTAAATAATCCTCTTCTACCTATAGTGTATTTTGTTCCATCAAATTGTTATCTGTATGCTTAGGGAAAGGATTAGTGAAGATCTGTAAATTTTGATTCAGCAGTGCAACTGACTTATTCTCATTATCATTCACACCAGATACCTATATAACATTTAAGTTGATGAGGTCTTGTATTTCATGTTTAAGACATATAAATCATTTAGTATCATGTCCCTATGTCTGATGATAGTGACAAAAGTCATTAGCATCGAAATACAGTCCTTGCATTTTGTTAGGATCCACTAGTTTAATAGGGGGAAGATTCAAGAGATTATTACTCAGAGCTTGATTCATGATAGAATGATAGGACTCAGATATCAAAGTGAACTTTCTTTGCTGATACGGTGCCTTTTTTAGATTAGTGATAGCAGACACTTGAGAAAAGTTATTCAGCCCATTAATCTTGATAAAACTCTTGTTATTGTTCCTCTTAAAGTTATCTTGCGAGGACTCACCCTCGGATTAGCCAACTTGAGCTGATGAGTGTTGATTTTCATACTGGATAGATGAAAGTTAGTAGTCACAAAGGGCAATGCATAGGTGTTGAAAAGAGTTATACTTCATCAAGAGGATCTTATCATGAATGTTAGGGTACAAATTTGTTATAAATATCTTTTGAACATTGTCATCTTTCATCTGATATTGAATTTATGCATAAAGTCCTTGAAATTGGCTAATAAACTCAGTCAATTTCTCTTTCAGACCTTGCTTGCAATGAACCAAATCAATCAGAGAGACTTGGGGTCCGATGTTTGCTTGGAAGTGTTGTAGAAATTGATCAATTAACTGTGAAAAAGAATGTATTATATTCAGAAGCAAAGAGCAAAACCATTCCAAAGCAGTATCTTTGAGAGATCGTAGGAAAAGCTTTGCTAACAAATCCTCTTCAAAGTAAAAATCACTACACATAGCTGTGAATGTTGCCACATGAGTATTAGGATTGCTCTTTCCACCATATTTTTCAAAGCATGGAGTTTCAAACTTATCAAGCATAGGAGTTCTCAAGATAGCATAGGATAAGGGATTACGAACATGGTAAGTTGTTATATTTAGCTGTGAAGCATTTGACAAGCTTGTCACTTTTGTTGTAAAGAGGTCATGCCTTGCAAAAGTTGATTTAGAATAGTGTCATTAGGAGATGCAGTTTATGGTGAGGTATTGGAACCAAAGTCTGGAGGAGATTGGGCATGGGTAGTGACAAGTGGAGGTTGTGAATAATTAGGTGGTTGAACATAGTGATAGGTGGAAAATGGTTGAGAATAATCAGATTGAATGGGTGGTTGAGAGTGATATGAAGACACCAAGTAGGGGCAAGGTTTTGATAATTGTATCCGACAACTTTGTAATTTTGTGAACTAGTGCCATTGGATACTCCAATACTAGTGGTGATCTTACTAAAAGCATTTACATTGGTTGTCAAAATACTTGATGTAAATGTAGATATTCTCGTGGTCGGTATAGGTACCGATACTTGTGTATGAGATGGTGACAAAGTGTTGTTTATCACTTTTGTACATTCAGTCATTAGAATAATATTGGTTTGTATGATATGTGCTAAACCACGGATTGCATTAACACCATCTTGTCCTTCTTTTATCAATTCTCTTATGTTATGAATTGTAGGAAGAGCTTCCTCAACTATCCTCTCATTTTGTATAAATGCTTGAAAATCGGCTAACTTTTTATCAAGTTTGTCTATTTGCTCATCAGGTACATGTCCTGTCACCTCAATAGTATCATCAACATCATGAAAAGTTTTCTCTTCCATTGCACTTGTGATAGGTGTAATATCTTGGAACATTTGTGTCTCTCCTTTTGTAAAGAAGGTGTTCAATGTACCAACTTCTTCAAGAGCACTAGATACCATGTATCTTATGCTTCTTCTTAAAGGAATATTTCTATTAGGATAGAAACTTATGATACTCATGCAACAATATGCATAGGCTAATAGAATAATCTGTAGGAGCGGAATATGTTTAAAGGCAAAAAATGCTTGATTTTTCAACTTTTCATAGTGCAAACAAGTGAAAGAAGAGGTGTTGTAAATATTTTCAAGAGGGAAAGAAAATTAAATGCCTAAAAACAGTCCACCAATGCAAGAATATCTTTCACAACATGCTTTTGAAGCAACTCTAGAAAGTTGATATGCCAAAACCTAGTGAAAATAGGCCAAAATATGCAAATTTTCACCAAATCTTAGTGCAAAAGGCTAGGGAAGCGGGTGTTGTAAGGAAAATGATGATGGAAAGAAACTTATAACAGTACTAATAGCCACCTAATGCCAAAAAATCCATTACAACATGCCTATAGTGCCACTCTAGATCAAACCCTGGTGCAAAGATAACAAAAATATATCGATTTTTCCAAAATTTGAATGCAAAAGCCCAAAATAAAGGTTTTTGTAAGGAAATTGAGAAGGGAAAGAAAATAATAAGGCTAATAACAGCCAATTAGTGCAATAAGATCCCTCACAACACGCTTGGAGTGTAAATCTAGCAAGATGATAGGCTCAAATCTAGTGAAAATGCAAGTTTTCAAACCCTAAACATGAAATTTCACAAGGAGGCTGCTATGATACAACACTACAATTAGATATCACACCTAATGAGTGTTTTAACAAGGTAGTAAAATATAAAACAAGATTTTGACTACAACCCTAGCTCATGTGAAACTAGGTTTTTATGAAAAATGCAAAATTTCAAGCAATTTCCAACAAATCAAGCATGCAAATGCAATGAAAATGAATTGTAAATGTTGAATTTCTATATTTTAGATCAGATATAAGAAAAATAACATAAATTTATTTAAATCAGATGCCAATTAATTCAAATTTTAAAAAAATGCATGTCTAATATGCCAATTTTTGCAAATTTTCCAAATTTTCCAATTTTTTTGTATTTTTTCAAATGCAATATTAAAAATAATGAATTGAATGATATTGAATTTTAGATTTGATGTAAATTTAGAGAATTAATTAAATACAATTGAATGAATGCAAACTATGTCAAAAATCAAACCCTAGAATGCATTTTTTTTCAATTTTTCCAACTATATCAATTTTTTTGTAAATTTTTGAATGTAATAAAACAAATGAATGCAAATCTATGAAACAAAACTCAGCAAGGTGCTTTTCAACTAAGCAGTTCTCCTATTAAGAGGAGAGTCAACTATCAGATTTGAGTTACCACTTAGTTTTTTGCTGGGAAATTCTGATGTGATCACACAAGATTTGCTAACTAATGATTTTATGCTCTTGAAACCCTAATTTAAGAAAAATAGTAATCAAATCTATGATTTACTATAAATGCTATAGGAAATGAGTAGAGAGCAGAGAACCTTAACTCACTATTTTTCACAATCTAGGAAATAGAAAAGTCAAGGACAACGGTGATGGTGCCCTAGTCTAATGTGTTGCTTTTTCCGTAAAGTCCCGATCTCCTTCCGGTATTGATCTCTGTTGTGTCTTCTATTTTTCATGATCTATAAATGGAGGACAGGGTTGATGGCACCCTTGTCCCAAAATGTCACATAGTGTTCGCTTCTTTTTAGATCTAGAACCTTCAATGTCTACCTACCTTCTTTGCAACTCCACTTTCTCCAGATATGATACTTGTAACCTGTAATCACAAGGAGTGTGGGAGGGGGTTGTGGTGTTTAGAGGCTTGCCTTGGCCAAGCCCCAGAGAGGCATTCAAATCTTCCAAACATCATTGTTAGAGAGAGAGAGAGTGTGTGTCCTTGTGGGACAGAGGCAAAAACCAAATGATAATGATTGATAAAGTACAATAGATGTCACCTTGATGATGAAGCTCTCATGGAAGGAAGAAGCTCTTCAATACCATGAGAAGATGTAATCCAACCTACAAACAAACACAATAACAATTGTATGCTCTGCAACACAATGATAATCACAAGTATGCCAATAGTTCACAATAAAAAAGATTGCTATTGATCTTCTAGATATCTTCTAGTTTGCAAATGATAACCTAAACATGCTTATATATGCAACTACTAAGATTCCTGCTAAGAATTTCAAATTTGAAACATATAATGTCAGCCTGGAGACCAAATAATGGTCACAAACCTAACATTTCAAATTACGGTAGAACCAAAATAGGGCTACACTAGGGCACTAGCGCCCAAGTCCACCGCCTGTCTTTGCTCAAGGATCATCAGCATAGTCCCCCTAAGGTCCTAATTGCCACAAGTCCCATGGGTTTTCTCATTGGGAGTCTAATTTAACATGAAAAATGTTCTAAATGTAAATCTAAAGACTTGGGAGCTAAACCTTTAGGAAAAAGTCCCCAAGGGTGCATTTTTCTGACATAACACAAACTATGATATTTTATTTTAGGGTTTTAACTGCGTAGTTTTTGGAGTCAAACACATGACCCATATTTCATGAGTAGTGGTTCACATGAACCCATCTCTCATGTTAATGAATGGTCCACTTAGCACTCATTGCATCTAGGTGATGCACACAGGGGTGAAGCATCGGGACTTCCCGGGAGGTCACCCATCCCAGTACTACTCCGACTCAAGCGCGCTTAACCATGGAGTTTCCCCCAAGATCAAGCCCACTTAGCTTGGCAAGCTAAGTGGGCTTGATCTTGGGGGAAACTCCATGGTTAAGCGCGCTTGAGTCAGAGTAGTACTGGGATGGGTGACCTCCCGGGAAGTCCCGATGCTTCACCCCTGTGTGCATCACCTAGATGCAATGAGTGCTAAGTGGACCATTCATTAACATGAGAGATGGGTTCATGTGAACCACTACTCATGAAATATGGGTCATGTGTTTGACTCCAAAAACTACGCAGTTAAAACCCTAAAATAAAATATCATAATTTGACATGCTACGAAAAATACCTCCTACTTATCAATAACACAAACTCCAATGAAGAGATGTAATGTACAAAAATAAATAGGTTAGCCTTATATATCTGGTAATGCTCTACAAATGCATGAAACTTGGTGTGGACCTCAAGGAAGGTCTATATGATCCTTATGTGCCTTGTAAGATGTTCCATTTAGCTCTGCAAGTCATGAAAGTGCTATCCAAACCTTCTCCTTCAACTAGCTATCTGAATGCTTTGCTCTATGAAAACAGGTAATCTTCTGATAGTGATAAATTTTAGCAGATAGGTCCAAATGATCTAAATTTTGGATATGGTGTAGATGATGTTGTCTAGATGCTAAGTCCTACTCCATGTGCTTTGAAATGAAAATACGGAAAAATGTACTATAAAATGCTGAAAATACTACTAACTGAACTGAACTAGAAAATGAAAGAAAAAAAGAATACAAATATTTTTGGTTGATGGAAGATTGCTCTGCAACCTAGGATGCTCCTACATCAGACACCTGGGGTTATTCAAAAAAAGTGAGTCCCTCACTTTGTTGGGGCTAAGGGAAATCCAAGATTGTCCACCTCATCCAGAGAAATCCATGATGAATCTTCTTCCAGTTTGCCTTTCCATTTCACCAAATATTATTTGTATTGCTTGCCTCTGGTGTTGTGTCCAACTTTGTTGTCTAAGATGTCCTCTATCTAATCTAGTTGTTGCTATGGTAACTACTTCTTCAAATATTCTTTAATTTGGTCACTTGATTCTACTTCATGATACTGATATAGGTTTGCAATGTTGGATATAGGTGATGTACCCAATGTCTCTGATAGCTCCACTTCATATGCATTCCCTGAATCAAATTTCCTAAGTATCTTACATGGTCCAAACTTCATCTTCAGCTTGTTGTATGTCCCTAATGGAAATCTCTATTTTCTCAGATATACCATGACTTCATCTCCAACTAAAAATTCCTTGTGTCTCCTCTTCTCATCTACTTGCTCTTTGTACTTTCTATTCATCTCCTCCAAATGCTTCTTAACCTGATTATGCATTGTCTCCATGTATCCTACAAATTCTTCCACCTCTATACTTCTCTTGTTTTCTATTCTAATATCTCTCAACTTTTCTATTCCTCTAGGGTTTACTATGATTACAATCTCAAATGGTGTCTTCACTATGCTCTTATTCACTAAATTATTGTATGCAAACTCTGCTTTTGATAGAATTAGATCCCAATTTCCTATCTTCTCTCCTACTAAACACCTCAACAAGTTTCCCAAACTCGTATTTACCACCTCTGTCTGTCCATCTATTTGTGGATGGAATGTTGAACTAAACTTTAGGTCTATCTTCATCTTCTTCCATAGTGTCTTCCAAAAGTACAAATGAATCTTGTATCTCTATCTGAAATTATGCTCTTAGATAATCCATGTAATCTCACAATCTCCTTGAAAAATAGGTTAGCAACGTGCACTGCATCAATTGTCTTCTTACAAGGTATGAAATGTTCCATCTTTGAAAATCTGTCCACCACTACAGATATAGAATCATGTCCTCTTTGTTTTCTTGGAAATCCTAATATGAAATCCATGCTTATGTCTTCCCAAGGTCTCTCTGGTACTGTCAAAGATTTGTACAACCCAACATTCTGACTACTCCCTTTTGCAACTTGACAAACTTTGAAGCTCTGCACAAACTTCCTTACAGCCTTATATATCTGAGGCCATAAATAATGTTCACTTACCAAATCCATTGTCTTGTCAATTCTAAAATGTCCTACCAATCCACCACTATGTTTCTCCTTGATCAGATTATCTCTCATTGAACTCCTAGGTATACACAGTTGATTTCCTTTGAACAACATATCCCATTGAATGAAATAATCCAACCACTTACTTATATCTATCACAACAAGTTCCTTACATGCTTTCCATGGTTCTATAAAATCAAGATCTTCTTCATAATGTTGTGCTTCAACTCTTCTAAACCTAGTACCTCAATTCTCATCCCTGTCAGCAAATTCCATCCTCTACTCAATGCATCTACAACTTTTGTTTAACTTCCCACTCCTATGCTTCAATACAAATGTGTAAGTCTACATGAACTCTACCCATCTCATATGTCTCTGGTTCAACTTTCCTTGACTGTTCAGATATTGTAAGGCTTGATGATCAGTGTACAAAACAAATTCCTTAGGTAACAAATAATGTCACCACTTCTTCAAATCTTGAATTATGGCATAGAAATCATGATCATAAATTGAATATCTTCTCCTTGCATCATTCAACTTATCACTGAAATATGCTACTAGTGTTCCTTCTTGACTTAACATTGCTCCTATTGCATTTCCACTTACATCAGAATCTACTTGAAATACCTTGTTAAAATCTGGTAATGCTAACACTGGTTGTTCTGTCACTTTCTATTTCAACAATTCAAAACTTTTAGTAGCTCCTGATGTCCACTTAAAATCCTTTCTGTCACCTCTGATTATCTCTATCATAGGTGTACATACTAAACTAAAATTTCTAATGAACTTCTAGTAGAAACTAGCTACTCCATGAAATGATCTAGCTTATCCAATGTTCTCAGGTGTTGGCCACTCAATAATTGCTCTAACTTTCTCAGGGTCTATCTTCAATCCTTCTATAGAAATCACAAATCCCATGCATACCAATTCTTTCTTCATGAAACTACATTTTTTTATGTTTATCAACAATTTATCTTCTCTCAACCTCTGCAGTACTTGTCTAAGGTATCACAAAGGTTGTTCTTTTGTCTTACTAAAGTTTAGAATATCATCCAAATATACAATAAGAAACTTACCTAAGAATTTCTTCAAAACCTCATTCATCAATCTCATGAAAGTAGTTAATGCATTTGTCAATCCAAAAGACATCACTAACCACTCATACAATCCTTCATTTGTCTTAAAAGTGGTCTTCCATTCATCTCCTTCTTTGATTCTAATCTGATTGTATCCACTCTTCAAGTCTATCTTTGTAAAATACTTTTCTCCACTCAAATAGTCCATAATGTCATCCATCCTAAGCAATGGAAATCTATACTTAACTGTGATCTTCTTGATTTCTCTAGAATCTGTACACATGCTCCATTTTCCATCCTTCTTTGGTGCTAACACTGTAGGTACTACACAAGGGCTTAATATTTCTCTAATCAATCCTTTCCTCAACAATTCTTGTATAGGTCTATTCACTTCTGCATTCTCTATTGGTGTCATCCGATGTGCTTCTTTGTTAGGAAAACTAGCTTTAGGTATAAGATCCATATGATGACTGATATTCTGGATTGGTGGCAATCCTTCAAGTACATTATTTGATATGATGTCTTCATACTCTATCAGCAATTCAATTATTTCCTCTAGTTGTGATTCTTAATTCTCTATACTTAGGGTTCCAGGCTTCTTAGGAATCAAAGATAAACACATATTCTCATGTCTCAAACCATTCAAAAATATCCTTCCATCTACCAAATAGATTCTAGCATTACCACACATTTCACTCTTAGGCTCATCTTCCAAAGGTACCAAGGTAATCTTCTTTCCATTAGATACTATAGTGTAAGTGTTCTTTCCCCCATCATGTAGAGGTTTTCTATCATACTGCCATGGTCTGCCCAACAATATGTGATATACATCCATCAACATAATATCACATAATACTTCATCATGATATGATCTAATATTAAATTTTACCAAACATTGTTCACTCACCAGTACCTTGTGTTCATCCTAAATCCATGCTATCTTGTAGGGCTTAGGGTGTTTCAATCTCTCCAGGTTCAACTTTGTCACCATCTCATCTAAAACCAAGTTATCAGTAATACCACCATCTATTACAATCTTACAATATTTACCTCCTGATTTACATCTAGTCTGGAACAAATTTTTCCTCAGTGGTTCCTCATTTATTTCTGCTTGAAATAGTGCTCTTCTCATGACTAATGATTCTCCTTTCTCTGGTATTCCAATTGATTTAGGTGATCCAAAAGGTTCTTCTACAAAAGTTGCTCTTCTACTGCTCTCTATCTTCTTGATGACATTCAAATGCTCTGTGTCCTTCACCTCCACACTTAAAACAAGTTCCTCTGAATGTTCTCTTATCAAAACCTTTTTCAATTCTCAGATATCCTTCACTCTAGTAAGAATTATGATTCCCTTTGCAGTAGAAAGTTCTATCATCTCTCTATTATAAATTGTTATCTCTATCCTCCTTGAATGGGCTATCTTGTTTGTTCTGCTCTGCATATCATTTGTCTCCTCTGCAATATGTTCTTCTTTTTTAAAATTTACCTCCTCTACCTCTCTGTCTCTATGAGCATGCTTTTTTTTCAACTTGTCTTCAACTTTCATGGCAAACTGGTATGTCTCTTCTATTGTTGTCATCCTTACCAAACCAAGTTCTTCTTGAATGTTCATTCTCAATCCATTTATGTATCTTGTAACTCTCTCCTTTCTTTTTTCACTATGTCCAGTCCTTATGATCATCTTATGAAATTTTTCAGTATACTCCTTCACAGATTTTTCCTTTTACCTTAGGTTCTGCAATCTCTTCAACAATTCCAACTCATAGTCAATAGGTATAAACTAATTCTTCAAAATTTTTGTCATCATCCTATCCCATTTTGTAATCTTTTCTTTTCCTCTTCTATTTCTATCCAACTAAACTTCTTTCCACCAGATAGTAGCATGTCCTTTCAAATTAATCTTTGCAAATGTCACTTTCTCCAGATCTTTAATTTCTTAATATTCAAAGTATTCCTCCAAGTCATTTATCCAATCAATCAATTCTTCCAGATTCAAATTTCCATTATAATTTGGTACTTCCACTCTAGGTCATTACCAATCTTAAAGTAGCTCTCAACATCTTTACTTGATCTCATTCTTCTTCTTCTTCTTCTTCTTCTTCTAGGGTTTCTTCATTTTGATCAGCGGATTGAAATTCTTCATCATCACTTTCAACTTCATGTCTAGGGGTTAGTCCTCTTCTTTTGTCTTCTTCAACAACATCCAGTATAACTTTCATTATTTTCATTATCTCCATGATTTCATCCATTCTTCTAGCTATAGTGCCAATAGAAAGCATCCTTCTTGACAATATCTCTTCTGAGGATCTGATGGAACTACCTCAATTCGATGATCTAACTACAAGGTATCAACTACCTCACAATTGGTGATCTATTGACAAACACAAGTAGAATGCCCCAAGTCGGCAATCGGTTCACCACAAGATCTTTCAGAATCCCTTCACTTCCCAAAGGATTCAAAACTTTGCTCTAATACCACTTGATGTTGTCATAGTCAGAGGATTCACAAAATGAATTGTCGAGGCCGTGTAGCAAGAGTAAATACAATGGAAATAACACAATTATAGAATGCAATGGAAGGTTCAAATGCTTAATGTATCATATATTTAAAATGTATATGTCGGCAACATGTGGGATGTAAATCAAGGGCTCACAGGCCTGAATCTTAGTTAAAACAAATATGGCTTTGAAACACTTTTCTGAAACAAAACATCTAAGCCAAGATATCTAAATCATATCATCGAACTACTTCCTTCCTAATACATCCTAGATCTCTCTCTCTGTGTGTGTGTGTATATATATATATATATATCGTCTCCAAGCTCAGGAGATCCTCCGTGTCAGCCAAGAAAGGTTACAAACTCCAATGAAGATATCTAACATCCAAAAACAAATAGGCTGGCCTTAAACATCTGGTAATGCTCTACAAATGAATGAAACTTGGTGCAGACCTCAAGGAAGGTCTATCTAATCCTTATGTGCCTTGTATGATGTTCCATTTAGCTTTGCAAATCATGGAAGTGCTCCACAAACCTTCTCCTTCAACTGGCTATCTGAATGCTCTGCTCTGTAAAATAACTTTTAGCAGACAATTCCAAATGATCTAAATTTTGGATATGGTGTAGATGATATGTCTAGATACTAAGTTCTGCTTCGCGAGCTGTGAAATGAAAATGCAGCAAAATGCGGTACAAAATATTGAAACTACTACTAATTGAACTGAATTGAACTGAATTGAAATGAAAGAAAACAAAAGAATGCAAATGTTTTTGGTTGATGCAAGATTACTCTGCAACCTAGGATGCTCCTGCATCAATGGTACTTATCATTATTTGTTTGTTTTCATCATACTCCAACTAGGTAGGATCAATGAAGAAGGTAAACAATAAAATGAGAGAGGAGACAAAGTACCTTAGGAACACCACATAGGAAGATCCCCCAAAAACACCCTCCATAATGCTATGCCCCAAAGGCATGACACACAACAATAAAATAGAGGAGAGGAAAGGTATAATAATGATGAAACAAATAGAAAAATGGTCACAACAGAGGTGGTCTCCTTGTATCCTTGAGCTTACAAGAGTATCAAGGGTCATCCAAAGAGACCTAAACAACACATATCACAACACGGGGGAACATTGTACAACTCTAGAAACACATATATCTAAGAGGAGGCCACCCTTGAGAGAAACTAGAATAGGTGATACAATGGGTGTGGCTTAAGGAGGGACAAATACTTACCTGATTTAATGTGATATTTCTTGGTAGATAATCCATGTCTATCATCGCAAGATCTATTGCATGTAGTGTTGGTCTTATTGACATTGTATTAACATTAAGTTTAGCGAAATGAGAGGCTTTGGTGGGCTTCAAAGAATGGTATCCAATACTGGCCATGTAATTAATTCCAACAACCTGTAAAGGTACTATGATTCCTTGTTGATTTACAACACAACCATTACCTACATCAATTTTTGTAAAAAATATGAAATCCACAACCATAGAGAGAGTCCATCTCTTTAGAAGATGGTGAGTCCTTGTAGGTCTCATAATCTATAGTATAAGTAAGAATATTGTCTTTGTTTTCTACCGAGGAGACTTTTAGTTTCTTAGGTGTTTCCAAAGATTTCTTGGATGAGATCGATGTGACTTTTGATGTATCAAGATTAGTGTTATTAAGTTTATATTCCCCCGTAAAGGAACGAGTAAAATCTAATGAACCCCAATCATTGACAAAAAGTGCATTCGATAGTTTAGAGTCTTGCACAACATTATCTATGGCAAGAGGTATTAATGAATCGACTCATAAGTTGTTTAGACTTTTATGATTGTTAACTTGTTTTAGCTTTTCAATATGTAAACAACTATCTGGTTTAGGATCAGCTTCGATTGTATGAAGTTTATTTTTGTAAATAAATTTTATTGATCGATGAAGGGTAGAGGGAATTACCCCCACGACATTGATCAACAGTCTACTACCAAGAATCATATTATATGAAAGCAAATTAAGCATGACATGAAAAAGGGTCTAGATAGAGTCATGGGTCTAACCTTGATGGGTAAAGTTATTGTACCCATGAATTGTCTTCCAACATTATAAAACCCACAAATGCTAATTCTATTCAATTTGATTAAAGATTTGTCAATCTTGATTCTGTGTACCAATTCAATGCCACAAACATTAAGAGCCAATCCATTGTCAATCATAACTCGCTTTATCAATTTCCTACCTACCGTGACAAAGATTATAAGTGGATCATATTGGTTTTGAACTTTAGTTGATGGCAATTCATGTTGTTGAAACATAATATCCATTTTTGTCGCATGCATATAATCCAACAGAGCTACTACATCATTCGGCTTAACAACAGATGGTACAGTCACCTTTTGTAAAGATCCTTGGATAATTTCATGATATGTAGGTGATGTTTCTATTAAATCCCGAAGAGAGATCTTAGCAGGAGTAACATGAAGCTGCTCAACAAGATCATAATATTGACCACCTTTATGAGTAAGGCGAGGTGGTTGAGGGAGCACAGGTTGAGAAGATGGAAGAGAGACAGGCACATGTGGTGCTTTCTTACTTTTCTTGTTATTACAGGTGTTGTAGGTGTGAGCAATCATGGGATGTTGTGGCACATATGACACATTTTGAACACCTTGACTTCTTTGAGTGATTTGTCTTGCATAATTCAAAATGTTACCCAGGACTCGAGGTGGTTTTGGATCACCTTGAATCGTAATCATCAGTTTTAAGAGAGAAGGTGCATTAGGTGCCCCTTGCACAATCATCTTGGGAATAGTAGTATACTTATCATTATCCCCTTAGTGGGTCAAATAAGTCTATTAATGAAGATTGAATCAAGATTGTTTTCCTCTTGATTATACTCAACATTTATCCTTGAAGGATTTAATGTGAGAGACATTTTCGCATCCACCATTGCTTCTACTTTTGAAAGGACAACATCCGGGATAAGGGAAGGTACACTGTTGTTAAGGAGGTTGGTGATGATCATATCATTAGTGATGTATAAGGGGCTTGAATTTGCAACCAAAATAGAGCTATCCATTGTCTTTAATTCCTTAGAGATTTCTAAGGTACTTGAACATTCAATCAAAGGTGGAAGATCCAATGGATTATCCTGAGGAACTTCATGTACCATGTGATTATTAGATGAATAGTCATTATCTACCCATGGAGGATCCTTCTTGAGAGGGGGCCCTTTATCCACTAATGCTTCATTTTCCAAGGAGAGAGCATTTAAATGAATGGAGGGTAGGGTGATGTTAAGGAATGTGTTAATGATTTCATCCTCTTGTGTCAAGATGGCCTCACAGGAGGGAACTACTTTGATAGAGTGATTATAGGGTGAAATAGAAAAAGCTATGTCACCATCACATGTATTAGTGACTAGATGCATAGAAGAAGTGCCATCACAGTTATCTTTTTCATTACTATTCATGGAGATGAATTCGGTTAACTTTTCTAATATTGTAAGCTACTCACTCATGAGGGTTAGGAATCTATGAAAATCAAGATCTTTGATATATGCATGCAAAGATGCCAAAGAGAAATGACTTAAAGGTACCATAATGAAATGTCTTGTATCAACAATATAGAATAGGTTCTATTCATTTATCAAATATCACTGATATGAGAGAATTTTGTACAAAAATACTACTTTGAGGAAATCAAGTTTTTTGAAAAAAACAAAAACACACTAGTTTCACTACAAATGAAGTGAATTTAATGTTAAAGTGTTGCACAAAAGGTGATATTGGTAATTTTTTTGATTTATTGCAAAATATGTGAAAAGGATGCTTATTTGCTTATGTTGAAATACACATTGTGTAATTAAAAATATGCAATTTTTCAAACAACAATATGAAGTGATGCTAAATTTCTAAATGACCAATGAAAATATGCTTGAAAATGTATGTATGATATGAATTTATGGATATTTATGACAAATATAATGAAACAATACAAGTCTATACTTGTTTATGAACCTAACATGCCTGGTTTTTTCACTTTTTCAATGTAAAATGCACAAAAGATGTTATGAAACAAAGATGGTGATAAGGGAAATCAGCCTTAAACCCTTTAATTAATCCAATAATGTAGCAAAGTTTTTCACAACACACCAATATTCTAACACTAGGTGGAAGATTAGCCAAATGTACTAAAAATGCAAGGATTTTTGAAACCCTAATAATGAAATTAAGCTATGAAACTATGAAAAGTGAAGAATGAATGGAATCTAGTTAGGTATAATGTGTAAAATATCTTAGATCTGATGTAAAATTGATGTCAAATTCTTACAACACTTAATGCACTATGAAAAGGATGAATGTAGTTGTTTTTGTTGAAATACACAATGTGTAAATGTAAAATTTGAAATCTAAGTGCAAAAACACACAATGATGCAACACCTATTGGAATTAGTCAGGACAACTAAGAGGGGGGGGAATCAGTTGTCCCTAAACCTTAACCTTTTCTACACTTTTAATCTTATTTCTTAATTTAAAAACAAATTAATGATGTAAACATTTAAGCATGAATCAACACATGAGCAAAAACAACATGAACATACAACACCAGAATTTTTGACGTGGAAAACCCAGTTAAGGGAAAAACCACAGTGGGGGTTAACCCTCAAAAATGCGTACCGTATTAAAAGTACTTAAGAAAATAGAAGTCACATGCCTTCAGGTGCACTGCCTATAAGAAATTATGATTTACACAAAAGTAATGAACTGAGAAATAACATCTACGTTCATGCCTGATTCAGTCCCTTTGAAGGCTCACAAAAAATTATGCATCTTCATTCTATACTCCTTTCTCTCCTCTTCTTCTCTGCTATGCTTTTAGATCCTTTCTTCATATTTAATTCATTTTGTACAAGGATGATTTTCCACAAATCTTCAACAAGTATTTATACACTTCATCAGCCTTGGAATGATCAACAAGGTTGGCTAAACTTAACATGGATCTTTACACTGTCAACCAAACATAGCCAAGACTTGAAACTTCCTCTATTAACATGCCACGCTTCATAAAATGCTCTTTAGATCATCTGCAACATGCTAGGAATATTCGATCAGCCAAGACTGGGAAGAACATCAACCTCAAAGAAGAAATCTTCAACAACAAGCTCAAACTTCAATGCGGACCTCTAACATAGTAGCCACTCAATCTAGAGACCTCCACAAGAACATTGAATTCACCAATAACATCCACTCTAAGCCAAATTACTAGAATCATTTGTATCTTCCTCTGGAACCTCAAAAACACTGTTTGCCATGACCGTCAAACTAGAAAGATAGCTTGCGGACCTCCAAACCATGAACCACTGGAGGTGATGATACATACTGAATTCCCAAACATGCCTTCAAATTTGTAGACCATAATATTTCACTGTGGAGCAATTCAAACCAACTTACTATCACTCTGTCTCTTCTAAATACTACAAAATCTGGTTCTACTCAGATGGCGATAACTTCTTCAAATCTTCATGCGGACTTCTCAATTCTTAACTAATGCAACCTCTGACAATCCTCTACATAGCCATATGGTCCGCATACATTAGTTGTCATTAATTTTCTCAATATTCTCAACAATCTAGTCTTCTATACAGACAACAAAATAGGATACAGTTGTCACCAATGGCAACAAGGATATGTTGACATCAATGACAACACCAATTAGGCACATATTTACAACAATCAATACCAAGCACATTAAGGTAGGAAGAAAACACACAAGGGAACACCAACTTTCACAAAGCCCATGCCCCCTAGAGGTGACATGTACTTTACGATTGTCAAATATTCCCACAAACGCATCCCTGCAAGAAACATGTTAGTGTCTACAACATCATGATAAACAACAACATTAATGCATATGATTATCCACACAAAGAGCCAAGGTTATATAATGAATTTGGAGTTTGAGGATAACCATGGGGCTATATCATGAAGCTCTCAGAATCAAGTACCGCCAAGGCTAGATCCAAAGGCAAACAAAGGTGCATAGAGAAGTAGTATTGTTAAGGTCTGTAAATGCGACAGAAACATCAACAAATTCACTACATAGAAAGCACAAGTGCTTCCACTAGCCAAGCATCAGAGAAGATATACAACCCCATCATCATATTAGGAACTAAGTCCATTTTTTGATTTCTCTCAAAAGGGACACTAGGTCCGCATCAGTATAAATGTTTGTCATCTTCTGCCCGCTAGGTGGAAACACTAAAGGAAGGGAAACAATAAATAAGAGAGGAGAAACAAGTATCTTAGGGAAAATCATGTAGGAGGGTGCCCCCAAGCCACCAACCACGAAGCTATGTCCACAAGACACAACACACAACAATGAAATTAGAGAGAGGTAATATATAGAAGAATGATGATACAAATAGAAGGTCACAACAGAGGCGGTCTCCTGGTCTCCCGAACCTTACAAGAGAATCTGAGGTCATCCCTAGAGGCCTAAACAACACATAACACATCATGGGGGAAGCACATCACGAGAGAGATAAGGGGTTAGAGATACTCACCTGTAGGTCTTTATATTATATGTTGGAGCTCATGAACCTCTTGGAGAGGTATTTGATCATGTTTGATGCAAAATTTGAGTGGTTCTTATGAAAGTCTTATTTGTTATCATATGATGCTTGTTCTTTAAATCCTTGTTTAAATGTTACTTTTTGTTGCTTATGAGGGGGAGAACCACTATTATTTCTGACTATTGATTGTCATTTTGCTCTTTTCAGATTTTTAGCAAGTTTTCATTGTTGAATCTTTCTAGGATAGTAACGGGAGTCATCCTATACCATCTTACTCATCTGAATTGGTCGTTGTTCTTGCTTTTCTGATGCATCTTGATTATCTTCCAATCCATATAAGGATAACGGAGGAGGAACCTCAACATAAATTCCATTTCTTCGTGGACGAGGTGGATTATCCACTTGTTTCTTGTCGACTTCAATCATACCGACGATACTATAGTCCAAGTAATAATTCTCATCTACTTCCACTAAACCTTGTTCCACCATATTATTTTCAGTATACTTAGGAAAAGGATTAGTGAAGATTTGTAAATTATGATTCGGCGGAGCAACCGACTTATTTCCATTATCATTCACACCTGATACCTGGATGACATTTCAATCAATAAGGTCCTGTATCTCATGTTTAAGACCCATACATAATTCAGTGTCATGTCCTTACGTCTAATGATAATGGCAAAAGGCATTAGCATTGAAGTAAGGTCCTTGTTTACTAGTGATCAGGGGAAGCTTCAAAATGTTATTACTCACAACTTGATTCATTATAGAATGATAGGACTCAGATATCAGAGTAAACTTTCTTTGTTGATACTATGGTTTCTTTGGATTATTTATAGTAGACACATTTGTATTTGGTCCATTGATCTTAATGAAAGTTGATAATCACGAAGGGCAGTGCATAAATGTTTAAAGGAGTTGTACTTCATCAAGAGGATCTTATCATGAATATTAGGTTGTAGATTTGTAATAAATATCTTTTGAACATCCTCATCTTTCATCTCATATTGAATTTACTCATAAAGGCCTTGATACCGACTAATGAATTCAGTCAACTTTTCTCTCGGACCTTGTTTACATTGAACCAAGTCAATAAGAGTGACTTAGGGTCTAATATTTGCTTGAAAATGTTGTAAAAATTTATCAATCAATTATGAAAAGGAGTGAATTGAATTCGAAGGTAAAGAGCAAAACCATTCTAAAGTGGTATCTTTGAGGGATCACAGGAAGAGTTTTGCCAACAAATCCTCTTCAAAATAGAAGTCACTACACATAGATGTGAATGCTACCACATGGATATTAGGATCTCCTTTTCCACCATATTTTTCAAAGTGAGGAGTCTCAACCCTCTTAGGCATAGGGGTTCTCAAGATTGCATAGGATAATAGATTACGGGCATGATATGTTGGTAGACTAGGCTACGAAGAGTTTGTCAAATTTGTTACCTTTTGTTGCAAAGCAGTCATGCTCTGTAAAATTTGGTTTAAAATGGCATCATTTGGAGATGCAGTTTATTGTGAGGAATTGGAACAAGTGAGGAGGTGAATGAGCTTGAGATACAATGGGCAGAAGCTGGGAATATGTTAATGGTTGTTGGCTATAATGATAGGTAGAATATGGTTGCAAATATGTAATAGGTAGCTAGAAATGAGTGGAATAGTTAGGAGGTTGAGAACCATTATTCATAGAAGATGTCCCTTTAGGAACCAAATTCTGATAATTAAATCCCACAACATTGTAATTAGTGCCATTAGATACTCCAATACTAATGGTAGCATTACTAGAAGCATTCGCATTAGTTGTTAAGATCGTTGATGTAAAAGTGGATATTCTCGTAGTCGGTATAGGTGCCGAAACTTGTGTAGGAGATGGTGATAGAGTGTTGTTTATCACTTGTACACATTTGTCACTAGCATAATGTTGGTTTGTACAATATGTGCTAGACTATGAATTGCATTAACACCATCTTGTCCCTCTTTTATCAATTCTCTTATGTTATGAATTGTAGGGATTGTTTCTTCAGTTATTCTCTCATTTTCCATAATTGATTGAAATTGGGATAACTCTTTATCCAATTTTTATATTTTCTCATCTGATATATATCCTATTGCTTCAATAGTATCATCAACATCATAAAAAGTTTGTTCTTCCATTGTACTTGTATTAGGTGCAATGTCTTGTAACATTTGGGTTTCTCCTTTTGTAAAGAAATTGTTCAAAGTACCAACTTCTTCAAGAGAACTAGATCCCATGTGTCTTATGATTCATCTTAAAGGGATATTTCACTTAGGGCAGTGAGTTATTAGACTCATGCAGCAATGTGCCCAAGTTTTAGGCTTAGGATATGTTGTAAATGCTTGATTTTTCGATATGTTTTCAATGCTATCGAATGAAACAAAGGGTGTTGTAAGAATTTCAGTCAAGGGAAGAAATTTATATGTCTGATATTAGTCGACAATAGAAAAAATATCACTCAAAACACAATCTTGATGCGATTTCAAGTTGATGCCAAGTCTAAATATAGTGAAAATATGTCAAAATAGGCACTTTTTTCACCAAAACTCAATGCAAGAGAGCATAACAAAGGGTGTTGTGAGGAAAATGATGATGGAAATAAGATAAAATCAGTAATAACAGCTACTTAGTTACAAAATACCTAACACAACATGCTTTTAGTGCCACTTAAGGTCAAACACTAGTGAATATATAGCAAAAATAGGCTATTTTTCACAGTTTTTCAACTCCAAGACCTAGAAAAAGGGGTGTTGTAAGGAATTTTATGAGGTATAGAAAATAATATTAATAATATCAGTCACCTCAATCAATAAAATTGATCACAACACACTTGGAGTGCAAACTAGGTCAAACCCTAGAGCAAAAATAGTCAAATTGTGTAGTTTTTCACCAAATTTTCACTACAAGAGCCCGTTAAAAGGGTGTTGTGAATATTTTTATGAGGGGAAGAAAATTATTACCCTGATAATAGAAAAATAAATCTAAAATACCTTTCACAACACACCTATGGTGCAAGTTTATAAAGTCGATAAGGCCAAATTTAGTGAAAATCGTTGTTTTCGAAGCCCTAGGTTTGAGATCTTGGGACAAAGTGCTATGTGAATATTTTGAAGTCTAATTTTTTATGGAAATTAAATACTCTCAGATTTGAAAATGATTTTCAAGCTTGAACATGCAAAATGCCCATGCAAATTTAATGAAAATGCATCAAAATTGCTAGTTTTTGTTGAAATTTTCTATGCAAAATTGCAAATATTTTTAATTTAAGTGCAAATTCACATTAAAATATAAGAATACAGATAAATAAAAATTTGAATGAGCCTCTTAAAATTAGTAGAAAAATCTGATAAAAGATTTTGCCTACTAACCCTAGATTTTGGAATTACTAGGTTATAAAAAATTGTCAAAATTTCCACAAAACCCTAGCAATTTAAATGATAAAAATGCAATGCAAACTTTTGAATTTTTGGATTTTTCTATATTTTATATCAGATCTGATGTAAAAATCATGAATTAGGAAAATTTAGAAATAATTGGTGCAATTTAGTAAGCCCAATAATGCAATTTTTTGAATTTTCCCAATTTTTCAATTTTATTTGAATTTTTCTTAATGCAATAAAATGAATGACTATATGAATGAATGAAATCAATCCAAATCTAAAGACAAAAACTCAGCAAGTTGCAATTTAAGTCCAAAAACATGGGTTCACCAAAATGTTTAGGTGAAAATTTAGATTTGTTAATGTTTTTAGATTTTATGTGTTTAAATCTGCCTTTCCACTAAACATTGAAGGATCTAGGGTCGAGTGGCAAGCACTATCATACCCTAGGTCACTTACAAATGTAGGGAAACTTGGATTAGGGAATTTTATTATTAATTTTCCTTCTCCTATGCCCAATTAACCATCAAAACCCTAATTATGCAAATACGAAAACAAATTGACGAATGATAGAAAAAGCTCTTGTAGATAGGAGTAAAATACTAAATCACATAATACCTATTTTTGGGGTTCTGAAGCAGAAAAGTCAAGGACACTAGAGTGGGCGCCCAAGTCCAAGGTACCAGTTTCTTCGTGGGATCCGTACTTCCTTCTGACACTGATCAGCCCTATAACTTTGGTTTCCTAAAACACAGATGTGGACACTAGAGTGAGTGCCCAAGTCCTAGAAGTGCTCCTATGTCCTACTTTTCTTCAGATCTTGAATCCCTGATGTCTGCCAACCCTTACTACAACTCTACTTTTCTCAAATGCGACACCTGTAACCTGCAATCACAAGACTTGGTTTGGGGGTTGTGGTGTTTAGAGGCTTTCCTTAGTCAAGCCCCAAAGGACACTTAAGTCTTTGAACACCGTTGTTAGACAAAGAGTGCATGCCCTTGTGAGGTAGAGGCAAAAACCAAAGGTATCAATGATGAAAACACAATATTATGTCACCTTGTAGTGAAGCTCTCATGGAGGAAGAGGCTCTTCATGCCATTAGGAGATTGATGCTCAAATCTACAAATATCAACAAGCAAATATCAACACATAAAACATACAAGTCTGCTCTTGCAACACAATAGAAAGCCTTGAATCACTTTGAGAACACTTGAACATCACAATTGCTATCTTCTTGAAATCTAGTTTACAAATGAATGCCTAAGCATGTTTATATATGCATCTACAAACACTCCCACCAAAGTTTTTGAAATTTGAACTTACCGTGTCGGTAAAGGGACCTAATAACAGTCACTAATTGACACCCAAAAATTGGGGCTACCCCAAAATAGGGCAGGACTAGGGCATGGGTGCCCAAGCCCTTACCCCTATTTTGGGCAGGGTACAACTTAAGGGGTCCACCTAGGTCTAATTTTCCATGGACCCTAGGTCTCATTCCATTAGGATGTCAAAATATGAACTAAAATGTCCTAAATGCATGCTAAAGACCTGGGAGCTAAACCTTCTGAGGGAAAAGCCCCCAAGTGGACATGTTTTAACATTACATTTAGCCCCCACTTTAATGCATGTATAAATGCTAGGCCAATACATGCATTAAAGTAAGGTCACAAACACAGAAAACACATCAAGCACAGAGAAGACACACCAATCACATAGAAGACAGTAACAAGCACACAAAACACAGAGAATACAGTCACAATCATACAGAACTATAGAGAAGACAGTCAATGCATAGAAGACACATTAATGTATGGAAGACAGAAATGATATTTTTTCTTTTCTTTTTCTCATATATATGAAATGCAAATGCAAGTACTGGAAAGTAAACAAACCTCCCATAATACATGATGCACTACCTTAGGGCATAGGTCTCTATATATATGGGGCAACACACATGCAAGACACACAAAACCTCACAAAATGTAGGAACCACTACTCAAGGGCGCTGGTCTCTACATATGGGGCAACAAACAGGCCACACAAAACAAGCACACAAAAACACACACACTTGAAGACACAAAGAAAACACGGTAGCCAAGCGATGAAGTGTACCTATTTTCTAGGTCCAACACTATTTCAGGCACAATACAGACATACATCAACGATTGCACTTTGCCACAACAATTGTTGAAGACATGCTTAAGGGTTGAGTTAGTCATAGAACCGCTCCCTGCTTCTGCAGAGGACTTTTGAAAATGACATGATGATGTAATCTACTCTAAGAAGTACACCATCCCTGCCTTCGCAGAGGGCTTAAGAAAAAGGATATGATCAATATCCCACCTCTATAGAGGGATTACATGATTGATTGATTGATTGCAAACAAACTCAGGATGCATGATGTACTACTCTGGGGTGCAAGTCTTTGCATCTGAGGTCAAACACATTGCTAATGTCTACAATAGATAGCTTACCTTATATATGCCCCCACCTTAAGGTGGTTGATATCAGTTATCGATATCAAGCACATTAAGGTAGGAAGAAAACACACAAGGGAACACTGACTTTCACAAAGCCCATGCCCCCTGGAGGTGACATGTACTTTATGATCGCCAAATATTCCTACAAACACATCCCTACAAGAAACATGTTAGTGTCTACAACATCATGATAAACAACAACATCATGATAAACAACAACATCAATGCATATGATTATCCACACAAAGAGCCAAGGTTATACAACAAATTCAGAGTTCAAGGATAACCATGGGGCTATATCATGAAGCTCTCCAAATTGAGTACCTCCAAGGCTAGATTCAAAGGCAAACAAAGGGGCATAGAGCAGTAGTATTGTTAAGGTCTATAAATGCGATAGAAACATCATCAAATTCACTATGCAAAAAGTACGAGTGCTTTCACTAGCCAAGCATCAGGTAAGATATACAACCCCATCGTCATATTAGGAACTAAGTCCATTTTTTGATTGCTCTCGAAAGGGACACTAGGTCCGCATTAGTATAAATGTTTGTTGTCATCCGTCCGCTAGGTGGAAACACTAGAGGAAGGGAAACAATAAATAAGAGAGGAGAAACAAGTGTCTTAGGGACAATCATGTAGGAGGGTGCCCCCAAGTCACCAACCATGACACTATGTCCGCAAGACACAACACACAACAATGAAACCTTTTTCATTAGTAGTTGTTGCCTCAATAGCCTTTTTCTTTACCCAATCTTTAGTCTTTTAAATGATATGAGCAGTTCTTATACCCAAATCTTTGATCTCCTCATTAGCCCAATTGATGGGTGGTAAAGGCTGTGTTTCAATTTTATCAAAA
Organism: Cunninghamia lanceolata; assembly: GCA_027924645.1. Classification (NCBI taxonomy): domain Eukaryota; kingdom Viridiplantae; phylum Streptophyta; class Pinopsida; order Cupressales; family Cupressaceae; genus Cunninghamia; species Cunninghamia lanceolata. The sequence continues at coordinate 8,710,330 of BSBN01000241.1, read as the reverse complement.
TACACAGGGTCAATTAATTCTGAACCATCTTCCTCAATTCCATCTGTATTGCAATCTAGCTTGAATTCTCTGATCTGTTCAATGGCCATCCTCATCCAGTCTCATTTCTGTACCTCATAATCATTTTCACAATCTTCCTAAAAGTCTTCAAGTTCTAGAAAATGATAGTAACCTGCACCAAGTCATAGATTGTCCCTGACATATCCTTTGCTATCAAAAGGGAATCTCATAGTATAGGCATACAAGCTGATTTTTATTAGAGATCTCTCTATGTTTTGAGCATCTGCAAAAGATTTGTAGTTGTAATGACTAAGGCCAATGGGAAATGGAACTCTAGGTTTTCTCTTATCTTTGCATTTCTTAGTAAGTGAACCAATTTGCCTACATAGTTCTATCAATACCATTTTGTCATCTACATATCTAGGCAACTTATATGGGTATCCAACAAACCCGCCAACTCGTAGATAGGTAAATCTAGGATATTGGATGAAGTAGCTCCCATATATTTTGATCAGATTGGCATCTTCTAGTGATATCCAGAGTGCAGTATTACCTTGAAGTTCTCTTACTGTCAGCATTGTGAAAGCATCATTTACCCTATGGTAGTGCTTGTAACTTTGTTCCAGTTGTAATTGAGGGTAATAATCATAGATCTATGTCATGTTATCATAAATTCCTTTGGTAGCAAGACCTGGCCATGATTTCATGCATTCAATTGCATAAAATAATTAAGAAGACATGTAGAAATGTTCATTCAATTCAAAATTGGTCAACTGATAATGCAAATTGTCACTAATAATGCTGCCCCAGTCAATAAACTGATTTCCTGCACATATAACATTTAAAAAAAGAAACATCCACATTTCAAAATTAGCTTCTTTTTCATCTCCCATCACTCTATGAAGTAGAACAATCATATTGGAAATATCCGCTATGAAGCATGATCTGTGAAGGACTTTAGGTAACTGGGATTTCCCTCCCTTCAGTGTATGTAGCCAATGTTTTGCTATAGTGTTGAGACATTGATGTTTCCTTTTATTGAAATATTGATGTGCAAGTCTTTTGTCTATGTTCACAAACTGATCTCTGATAGGTAGCCTGAAAGTAATCCCAATTGAAACACTGTCTAACCTGACAATTAGCTTGTCATCAACGGTTCTGACCTCTCTGGTTTCTGGATTGTAGCGCTTCATACATTCTAAAACTAGATCTGTACATTGGACTACTACTGGGAAACTGGCTGCATGGGCTAATCCACTATCAAACAACTTATGAGCCATTGGTGATCTTTTCCCTTGTTCCATGGTTCTCCAGAAATCTGTCAAATGGATATGTCCCAAAGAAGTATCTGATATTTTTGGAAGTGTGGATTCAAGAACTGAGAGGAACTCAAACCCCTGATATTTATACTTCATGATTAAATATCCACAACAAGTCATGAAATCTGCCTATATTTATTCTATTTCAGAGTTTGTTGCAGTGTTTCATGAGGTTTGTTTGGCAATTTCCAATTTGATTTTTATATGCATGCAATGGATTTCAACAGGAGATTTGAAAAACACTTTATTCAAACAAAAAGGAAATAGGTATTCATACTTGGGCATTTGCATGTGATAAGTGTCCTCAGAGCATGAAATGACATTTCTTTGAGGTCATTTATAAATAGTTTGTGTGTTTGGTCTCCGCCTTCCACAATTGGCATACATGCTATATCAAAATAGCAATCACTGCTTTTCATGAAACTGTATTTGTCTGCAACATTTAATCAAATAGTTCATAGGCCTTCTGTATGCTTCCATAACAAATCTATCTAATAATAATTTCATTCCATAGCTAACTATGCGTTCTGGAAATTAACTTTGCACCTGCGGATTCAATATACTTGAAGACTGTAAAAATTATTTTCAACAAATCCAATTTAGCATAATACTGTGACCATGGCAGTTTCATAAGATGATATTTCTACCGCGGGCACAATGTTTACACTTTTGTATTTTTGCATTCATACCACCGAGTTACTTACAACTACATTGTCTGACAAGAATCTCCACTCCATTACACTTAGAGGATGTTGGCAAACATCGTGGAGTTTAGCTTTACATCTACAGAAAAATGAATCTAAAATATGCATATATTGAAATCTTTCCATGCTTGAAAGTTATAAGGTTTTTATCTTGTGTGTAGCTTTTGGTGCAGGTTAATAGGTCATTGGCAAAGACTGGCGAACCATTTTTCAAATAGCTAATTTGCATTCTTTTTGAAAGTTGTTTAAGCTATCTCAGTAAACCATTTGCATGCACACATATCCCAATTCTAGAGTTTGTGAGAAGGCTGCTACTACTAGATGACGTCGACGACTATCAAACAACTTCTGTCCATTGTTTATGCTTCAAAGGATGCTAGCAAAGGTTGGGCATTTTGGCTTTATTTTTGCCGGTTGCATCAAAAGTTTCTAAAGCTTTATCTCTTTTTTTTAAACAAACCTATTTTGTGAAAGTCCCAGTCATCATTTGAGGCAATGTCATATCAAATAGTTCTAGTGCCTTTTTCTAAACTTTAATGTTCTGTATACATGTCTAACAAGTCGCCTTTCCATCCATGATATCTGACAAGAATCCCCATTCCATGATATAACATTTTGATGGATAGAGATGAGGACAGTAGCAAATATTGTGGGATAAAGCTTTACACCACCGATAACTTTATTTGCTTGAAACTTTCTAAAGTCTTTTCAATACATCCACCTTGTGGATACCCTGTGCTTGCTCCACTCCATGAGATAACATCTGTTTGAGTTAGTTATTCAAACGATACAGGCTACGAGCATACTTGTAAGGATTTCACATTTTACCTATATCTATCAGGGTAGAAAAACTAGTAAACGTTGCAGAGTTCACTCTTGCATTCGCCAATCATTTTCATTCGAAATCTTCATCATCTCATGCAAAGCCCATGACTACCTCATTCTGTAGATTCAACATTTTACTTGGAAGTTTTTTTATTCTTTACATAGATAGCTTTGAGTCATTCTAGCAGATAGTTATTATGCACTTTTTATGCCTTCATATTGGGGCATGAAGAATAGAGACTATCAATTAAAATCTTTTCTCAACAGTGAGATTCTATCCATATACAACGTGCAGCAATAGTCCATTAGTTTTGTGGCTTTTGCCAAATGTTTAATAGCTCCACATTCCTATATACTAGCATACCATTTTACTTTGCTATCTACATGTCAGCTTCTTAGAGATTGACATTAGAGTCATAGTTTTTATAAGGCCACCTTCTTCGGCATGCAACTCTTCATACATTTAGCATATAATTTGTTGATCAAAAATAAGACTCAATACCCACTACATGCATCAAAAGCAATGATAATTACTAGTTATTGTTTAATAGTCAACATTATGGCATGAATTTATAGGAGTCCAGCCACCAAAATGCCTCCGTTCCAACAAAACTCAAAAGATATTTCCTTGATTTCGGGAGATGAGCGTGGGTATAGGAAAATGCAACAAGCTTTTTACCCAAGTAAATAACAAACTTGAAACCTTTGATGCCATTGTAAAATTCATGTCTTTTGGTTCTTTTTACACTTGTTCAAAGGAGAGAAATATGTTTTTTTTTTAATTTTTAAACAATAAAAATCACTTTTTAACTCTTGGCTGCCGCATGTTTATATCATATGTGATATAAAGGAAGTGATTTGGAGTAATTTCTAGAACACAAGAGAAAAATATGGAGGAGTGGAGTTATTTTTGTTCGTAAAAAGTGAACATGGATTTCTTTCTTATTATCTCTCCAAACTTATAAAATTATGCCATTGGTTTTAGTTAGCAAAAAGCCAAAATGAGTGAACTTAGCCAAACTCAAAAGTTAACGCGAACTTAGCAGAAAACAAAAATTGACGCAAGGTTTGCGGAAAATGAAAGCTGACGCATAGTTTGTGGAAAAACCAATGTGAACTTTGCGGAAAAATAAAAGTTGACGTGAGCTTAGTGTGAAATGAAAGTGGACGCAAAGAATAATATTACTAAGCTGTAAGTTTTGTCTTGGCATAATATTGCTATACAAAGCTTCAATGGAGAGAGATAAGACAAAGTATTACATCATGATAACAAGTTATCGACATGACTGACACAGGGAGCACAACATTAGCAAATTGTAACCGAAAAGATGACTTGGCATAGGGGTTTGATATGCAAAAAGTTTAAAACTGGGTAGAAGGATGGGGTAAACACAACCTAATCTGAATCAACCATAAAACACAGAACTAGGAATGCATAGAAAATCCAAATTTAAAGTCACATGTAGCATGTAGCATATTGACATGACAGCCATATAGGAATTTATATAAATCATTTTTATCATAATTCATATAAACCAGATTCTATCCTATAGTAGTTGGAGTCATAAGAAGGTATATTTCCAATCTAGAAAAAAAGCATTCAACAATCTAGAAAAGGCAGACCCTATTTAACATTCTAGAGTATTATATATGTATATATATCTAGTGTATGTTGTTTCCTTCTTTAACCATGTTATTCCCTAGCATTTGATGGTCAAATTTGAATGGATAACCTTACAAGGGATAAAAGTGAATGTCCTGCATTGTTGTAGCACTTGGTTTGACCTGTTTTATGTGTGAACTAACTCCCACCCAACAGCCATCACCCACTTGCTACTTCTGATCACCACAACCTTTTCAATAACTTTTGAACAAATTCTTTCTTGAATGGTTTCAAATTGTGATTAATTTTCCATCACCACAACCTTGATAAAAACTTATGCACAAAATTTAGTAAAGAAGAATTTATGCATAAATTCTCTCTGGATTGATTTCAAATTTTGATATATTTTTTTAGCTTATATTGTGTGGATGAAATTTGATGTTCCTTGTAGTTTCCTATTGCGTCATGGTACAGGGTTAGTGCTTAAATATGACAGTCGACCTTGCCTGTCAAGCAATTTTTGTATGACAGTTATCTATTCAATGTTGCCTTTAAAATACTATGACCTATCTTAGTTTAAGTAGATTATATAAAAATTAGATATATATATCAACATAATCCTATGTAAATTTTGACAGTTTGTCCAAAATCTTTCCTTTCATATGATACAATCTTTTTAAAATTTTGATTGTATTTTATAGCAAAAATGGCTAAATACAGCTATACAACTGTCGAATTTAAGCCTTGTATAGGGTAGGTGTGGCTCTATTAACTCCCTCATAGCCATTTAGATTCATAGATGTATTGATGGATATGAGGGAGGATGCTAGCAAAGGCTGTGGAATTTGGCTTTACACCAGCCAATTGCATTTGCTTTAAAATTTCTAAAATAGGCTTATATAGATCTATTGTATGTCATTTCCTTCTTTAACCATGTTATTCCCTAGCATTTGATGGGCAAATTTGAATGGATAACCTTACAAGGGATAAAAGTGCATCTCCTGCATTGTTGTAACACTTGATTTGACATATTTTATGTGTGAACTGACTCCCACCCAGTAGCCATCAACCACTTGCTCCTTCTAATCACCACAACCTTTCCAATAACTTATGCACAAATTCTTTCTTGAATGGTTTCAAATTGTGATTAATTTTCCATCACCACAACCTTAATAAAAACTTATGCACAAAATTCAATAAAGAAGAATTTATGCACAAATTCTCTCTGGAATGATTTCAAATTTTGATATATATTTTTAGCTTATATTGTGTGGATGAAATTTGATGTTCCTTGTAGTTTCCTATTGCGTCATGGTATAGGGTAGGTGTGACTCTATTAACTCCCTCATATCAATTTAGATTCATAGATGTATTGATGGATATGAGGGAGGGTGCTGGCAAAGGTTGTGGAATTTGACTTTACAGCAGCCAATTGCATTTGATTTAAATTTTCTAATATAGGCTTACATAGATCTAGTGTATGTTGTTTCCTTCTTTAACCATGTTATTCCCTAGCATTTGATGGGAAAATTTGAATGGATAACCTTACTAGGGATAAAAGTGCATGTCCTGTATTGCTATAGGACTTGATTTGACCTATTTTATGCGTGAACTGACTCCCACCCAGCAGCCATTAGCCACTTGCACTACTTTTGATCACCACAACCTTTCCAATAATTTATGCACAAATTCTTTCTTGAATGGTTTCAAATTATGATTAATTTTCCATCACCACAACCTTGATAAAAACTTATGCACAAAATTCAATAAAGAAGAATTTATGCACAAATTCTCTCCGAAATGATTTCAAATTTTGATATATTTTTTTAGCTTATATTGTGTGGATGAAATTTGATGTTCCTTGTAGTTTCCTATTGCGTCATGGTATAGGGTAGGTGTGACTCTATTAACTCCCTCATATCCATTTAGATTCATAGATGTATTGATGGATATGAGGGAGGGTGCTGGCAAAGGTTGTGGAATTTGGCTTTACACCAGCCAATTGCATTTGCTTTAAATTTTCTAAAATAGGCTTACATAGATCTAGTGTATGTTGTTTCCTTCTTTAACCATGTTATTCCCTAGCATTTGATGGGAAAATTTTAATGGATAACCTTACAAGGGATAAAAGTGCATGTCCTACATTGCTATAGCACTTGATTTGACCTATTTTATGTGTGAATTGACTCCCACCCAGTAGCCATCAACCACTTGCTACTTCTGATCACCACAACCTTTTCAATAACTTTTGCACAAATTCTTTCTTGAATGGTTTCAAATTGTGATTAATTTTCCATCACCACAACCTTGATAAAAACTTATGCACAAAATTTAGTAAAGAAGAATTTATGCATAAATTCTCTCTAGATTGATTTCAAATTTTGATATATATTTTTAGCTTATATTGTGTGGATGAAATTTGATGTTCCTTGTAGTTTCCTATTGTGTCATGGTATAGGGTAGGTGTGACTCTGTTAACTCCCTCATATCCATTTAGATTCATAGATGTATTGATGGATATGAGGGAGGATGTTGGCAAAGGTTGTGGAATTTGGCTTTACACCAGCCAATTGCATTTGCTTTAAATTTTCTAAAATAGGCTTACATAGATCTAGTGTATGTTGTTTCCTTCTTTAACCATGTTATTCCCTAGCATTTGATGGGCAAATTTGAATGGATAACCTTACAAGGGATAAAATTGCATGTCTTGCATTGCTATAGCACTTGATTTGACCTATTTTATGTGTGAACTGACTCCCACCCAGCAGCCATCAACCACTTGATTTGACCTATTTTTAGTTGTATTTAGGCATTTTTACTATAAAATACAATCAAAATTTTAAAAAGACTGTATCATATGAAAGGTGAGATTTTGGACAAATTGTCAACATTTATATGGGATTATGTTGATATATATATTTGGTTATTTATATAATCTATTTATACTAAGGTATGTCATAGTATTTTAAAGGCAGTATTGAATAGATAACTGTCATAGTATTTAAGCTATGTTCCCTAGCATTTGATGGGTAAATTTGAATGGATAACCTTACAAGGGATAAAAGTGCATGTCATGCATTATTGTAGCACTTGATTTGACATGTTTTATGTGTGAACTGACTCCCACCCAGTAGCCATCAGCCACTTGCTACTTCTGATTGTGCCACAACCTTTCCAATAACTTATGCACAAATTCTTTCTTGAATGGTTTCAAATTGTGATTAATTTTCCATCACCACAACCTTGATAAAAGCTTATGCACAAAATTCTATAAAGAAGAATTTATGCACAAATTCTCACTGGAATGATTTCAAATTTTGATATATATTTTTAGATTATATTGTGTGGATGAAATTTTACAAACCCATTTTACTTGCACATACAATCATATAAGGTGCAGCTTTATTTCAAACACTGAACTATACATCGTGCCATAAAAAATGTTTGACAGAAAATGCATGCCAAGGTGAAGATGGCATACCTTGTTCAAGGTGATGAGACTGTTACAAAAGGTGGCGGGGACATCCTTCATGTGAAAAGCTTTCAAACCCTAGGTCACTGTAGTTGTCAAAAAGCGGCCACCGTGAAATGTGGCAATTTCATTTTTTTTGTTTTTAACAGCATGATTTTGGGTGAAACAATCTTGCCCACAGATTGACTTGCCTAAAAAAAGCTTGCCACATATGCGCCACACAGTGGCTGTGTATTCAGGTGAAACTATCTCACCCCTAGATTGACTCGCCCAAAAATGACTCGCTCTAAATTGTTTTGTTGGCCCAAAGTGTGACACAGCTTTGTGTTTTTACAGGTAAAATATAATATATATGTCAAAGGAAGAAAGGTACACAAAAATTCTTCCTACACTAATCTTAGAGGAGAGTTACATGTAAATTTTATGATCTTTACAATTACAAGAAAGAAAAACACATAAACATATAAATATTATACCACAACATGGGGGTATATGTGGGGAAAACCATTTTGGGAGAAAAACCCCACAATTCAAAACATGAACCAATTGTATAATTAAAAACAAATGTTACAATTCAATGTCATAGACATCCCCTTACAGGATTATCACCAACATACAATTCTAGAGTAATTCCAACAACACAACAATACCTGCAAATCAACTATATCTACCCTATCCCAAGCACTCAATTTATAGGAAAACATCAAAACACAACCCAAGATTGGTTTCCAAAACCATGTACTAAATCCATGGGCCCAAGATTGGAACCTAAAATGGCACAAACTCCAACATTTAAGTTCCCTATAGTCTTCTAAGCTATTTTTTGAAGATGTTACAACTATCATAATTTGTCATAGAATCTATCATATATAACTCCTTGATTTGGGTGCTCATTTTGATATATTCAAACCCATTCAAAGATACCTTATAATCCAATAGATTTTTAGGAGCTTCTAGGTGGCATTTGCATGGTTAAAACTAGGAAATGTCAAAAAACTATTTTTTTGATATTTCCTCCGTTTTAGTAATCTACATTTTTGGAGGCCTTTAGAGCATTTCTAGCCCTTAAATTTCTCTAGATAGGCATGTTTCCCTAAAATTCTAAACCTATTAGAGACTCTACTTAGATATTTTCGAGTTTTTTCAAATGCATCCAAGAACTTAATTTTTTATAAGCAGGCTAGGAGATATGACACCACCAAGTTGGGTACTAAAAATAAATATTTTCCTAGTTTTCAATTAATTAATAGATCAAAAATTTAGGATGCAAGTTTGGAAAACATTTCCCAAGAATAAGATGAAATGAGAATAGGAAAGGCATAACAAATGTGGCATAAAAAGGGACCAAAGTGTAAGGACACGCAAAGTAAATGGACGAATAAGCAAGGAAGATCACAACATACATGTTGCAAAAGAAAACAAACAAAGTAGAAATAATACTAAACACAATTAAAAAGTGACATGCGATCAACACAATACATATTCAAAGTCACTTGTGTCAACATGCACTACTAAAGTTGTCTTTGTGTCATCCACATGCTAACTAGGAACATGGAAACATAAACATAAAGCAAAGAAAGAAAAGAAAGAACATCAAATGTGGCCAATAGTAAGAAGGATGGTGAGGATATTTAACCATTGAAGTCATCCCACACCATGTGTTTCTATAATATGGTGTACTATGATCAACATCAAGTATCCAAGGATTATCATCATGCAAGTCAATATGATTATCCACAATGCATCATATTTGTATCCATAAGATCTTAAATTTTAGTTTTGAGTTTTATGCATGTATTTGTAGGATGTTCATGTGTACAATTTGATAAGAACAAAAATATTTATCCCTATGGGGTGAAAGTTAGGCATATCCATTAGCTTAACTAGAGGTAAATTAACACTTGATTGCGTTCTAAAAGTTATTCTAGTAAAACATGTGTAATCTCTTATAATGTAGTGAATTTTCTAAATTTATTTAGTTTGATTTGTAAATTATAATCTCCATTAGGTACATCATTATTTTCCTCATTGTACAAATATGATAATGATGATAACTCATGAACATAAGGGGAAGTGCTAGAAACACACTATCATATGAAAGAGGATCTTCCAATAAAGAACACTCACATATACATACAATAGTACATGAACCTAAAAATGAATGGTCAAGATTATAATACACTTGGATTTTAAATTTAGCACAAGAAAAAAAAATCAATATGAATATGAAACCCTAAAGGCTAACAAGGGTGGGTAGGGTAGGTGAAAACAATATAAAACAATACGTCACAAAACCCTAAAGGAAAGATAAATCTATGGAGTACAAGTAAAAAGATGTTTGAGACCCTAATGAGTTATGAAAATATGACAATGCAATAAAAAAATAGATCTAAAAACCCTAATGAAGGAAGGCCTAAGCTTGGGAGTGTAAGATAAGTCAAGTTCACCAAATGTAAAGGGGAAAATGTCTCTATATTATTTTATCTTGGCTAATAAAATAATGTATTCAGTTAACACACGAATTAACCTAGATAAAAGAGTAATTGAAATTACTAAAAATAAGTGCTAAAATTAAACAAATTCAATTTGATACTTAGCTTGATAACAATGCCGGAAATGTATTGTACTAGGTGATAAAAACCAGTTCACCAATGCTCTAGATTTTTAGGGATAACTTAGATGAAAAAATCTATGATTTTGCAAATTGACTATTTTCCCCTCAAGTTCACTGATGCAAGTGTGGACATGGTTTCCATAAGTGTAGACCTAAAATTGTATGTGAACTTGAACTAATACTCATAGATTTGAATTAGTAGAATGTAGAGTAATGCAATTTTCTCACCTTGGTTTGATGTCTAAATGCTTGTAAGGATGGGCAATGTTTATAAACACCTTTGGGGAACCTACTTCATTATGAGGATCATGTCCTATTTAGTTAGACCCTTAGAAAACTAGATTAATAGATTTGAGCAAAAAGATCAAGGATAATATGTAAACATGCAACAAGCTTAGGATGAAGTGCTCTGATGTGATGCTCTAATTATGTGCTAAATTCTTTTTATTCTTTAGGTGAATCAAACTATAGATGTGCTTTATTGATTCCTAGGTAATTTCCAAATGAATTATTGAATGTCCTCAAATACAACAACTAAGCACATAAATTAGCAAATCCTATAATTTTCTAAGTCAACTCACAATGGCTAGTGATGTGGTAAGCAACTAATAAATTTAAAGTTTAAATTTTTAAAGTGTCAGGTTGAGATCCATAACTGTGCAAGTGACTTGGGTCAAGTTGGAATCTACGATCTAATCTAGGGCAATGAAAAATAAGTCTAGGGATCAAGAATGAAAATCTAATGATCATTGATAAAGGGGATCAAGATGTAGATGTAATGAGTTGATTTCACAGAAGATTATACCAATTGAAAGCTAGTTATTGTAGTTAGAACACTCTAGTTAAAGTGGACCCAAAATTATAAGTTACAAAACCTCAGGCCCTGTGTAAGATTGTGGATTTTGTATAAATCTCATTGTTTGAATACTTTCACCTAGAAAGTTAATACTGCAATGATGTCCTGTAACATATCATCCCAGCCCCAATGGATATGTATAAAGTAGGCAAAATTTCCTTTAAATTGTGATATAAGATTTGTCGATATCTGCAGCTATCTCTTGATTAACAGTTTATATGTTCAGCCACAGTCTAATTTAATGCACAGGATGCCGATAGTGTATATATTTAGGGGGAGAGTATTAAGGCAGGGCCAAAAGTCTTGGCTAGATTAGACACAGCCTAATTTAATGCGCAGTGGACTTCCTCAAATTTCCTCTCATTGCTACTGATTAGATTTAGCAGTTTCTTTGAAACATGATTCCATGGAATATTTCATCAGCTAAGGGACATTTTTTTATAATTACAATATGACCCTGCCAGACATTATAACTTCTGCTACATATTAATATGTCCAAGAAAAGTGCCAGCTTACATATCGACCAGCCATTGAAAATTCAGAGACAGGATTATCTCTGTACCTTAAGAATATTGGCCTCTGGAAGCAAATGGGAAATAGATTGAATGATAGGATCCTTGTCTCCCACCATCAAAATATTGTCACTGGCCTTCCCAGAATATTGTGGTGAATTTAACGTTTAATCCCCAGTATTGAATTGTCTTTTTAAGGCACTGCAAATCAGTCAGGATAGCTTAGAAACGGGAAACAGAAACGGTGGTAACGGGAAACAGAAAATGTGAATCCTTGGTGAAGAAAAGGTACCGATTTATTTAAATCTCTAAGAAGTTTTTAAAAATCAAATAACTTACCAAAATGTCAAACCTTAACAAAAGGAAAACATAAAAAATAGAAATACATTCTTTGGTAATGGACAAAAATGTAATGCAAGCGTAGAAACTACCATTCATGATGGAAATGGTGTTTTGCCCATTAAAATGAGAAACAAAGCCTAAGTGTTGCATTTCTGGTAACACAATTTTAAATTATAATAAAGTATGTGATATGATTTTGGAATTCAGATGCCTAGTTTAGATTTATAATCTTATGTCCACCCATATTTCATGACTAGAGTTTAAAAGAATCCATCTTTCTTCATTTGGCACTCATTCATATAGGTAAAACATCATTAAGTGCTCATAGATATAAAGCACAAGATTAGCTGGAACCTCATCCATCCTATTAATATTTTAGTTCCAACATTAATTTAAATAGACTTGAAATATGGAAGAAACTCTATAGTCAATTTATGGAAGGGTTACAAGAAGATAGAAGGGTTCATATTCCATAGCAGCTTGACTTTCTTGTTAATGGGTCAAATGACACACATAGGACTCCCCAACTCAGTAAATGAAAACCAACTCCTCTTTTGAAAGGAGACAAAAGAGTCTCCCCAAGCTATCAAGATCAGTGTGTCTAGGCTATGCTCGTATAGCTTCAGAGGCTTGATGTCTAGCTATTTAATAAGGAGCCTGTGGTGAAGGATGATTATTTAATGCTTTAGAGTTGGTTGCACACAAAATTGATTGGTTTCTATTTACAAGACATAGCTACACACATACAAATTAATGTCTTGGATCTTGACTACATATCTTATCATAGAAAATGCATTCTCTAACAACAAGATATGCAATGGACGTCTAAGAAAACTAACCAAAATCCTTAACTATCCTTAATCTAGCCTAATCTAGTTACTAGGAAGAAAAAAAGATTAACCGGAAAGAGAAAAAGAAACTGAAAGGGGAAAAATAGGGAAAGAGAAAGGACTCTGCCATCCAAAAATAACAAGAGAAAAGCTTCCTTGCAAACTCAAGAGAAACCACTTGTGCACCATTAGTCCTAACTCAATGTGAAAACAAGAGTGATGCAATCTGTATACGTCTAAAAATGACACGAATCATCCTAAATAAATATTCTAAATATTTATTCCATTCTTCTTTCAATTAAATAAATATTTCTAATTTATTTAATCAATTCACTAATCCATAATTAAATAAATTCAATTTATTTAATTAAAATTCTTCTAAATGTCTCACATAATTAAATAATCTTACATTATTTAATTTATCCAAATTCCTCTATCCTAAGTTCTAATTCCAAAAATCCACCTCATGTTTCCACCTCACCTTGTCCACCTCATCAGGTTGCCCATGTAATTAAATATATTTAATATTTAATTACCTTATTTTCCCTCACCCACATGGCCTATTTCTTCTCAAATCTGAAGTTAGTTAACTAATCAATCAAAAGTGTTAACTAACCTGTCAATTGAGTTAATCCCTCAATCAATTCAGTCAATTCCATAATTCATTCTTCTAACTAATCAATCAAGTCTATTAACTATTCAGTCAATGGAGTTAACTCTCCAATCCATTTTGTCAAATCCCCTCTTTCATGATGGAGCTGGGACACTTGTCATATTTCTACTGGTTGCACATTCCTCAACCATCCTCAGCCATTGATCTTCATATCTCCTCTCAACCGTTGATTCTCATTCTTCTAAGTCTATAAATGAAACCTCATCCCTCCATTCTATTCATCCAAGCTTTTGATATTGTTACTCTGCAGAAATTCACCAGCGTGCCTTTGGCACCCTCTTACCATTCACTAGCTTGAGATCACATACTTGCCTTGGAGCTCATCTTCATTGCATAACACTACAGCCATTTACCATCGACTTCCTCGAACACAGCTTAAAAGAGTGCACTCTCTGAGGGCCTACTTCATCTGTAAAACGACGGTTGTAATAGGCAAACAACAGAAGCATCGATTTCAGGGAAGGTTTGCTTTGTGTTATTCATTGCTCTTTTCATTTAATCTTTCATGTTTTCATTATTCTGTTTATGTTTGGGTCTTATATATTTCAATTGATTGATCCACGTTTTACCCTAACATTTTTGGCACCCACCGTGGGGCCTTTGCCCCTTTATCTCATCAAAATCTGAGCTTTTTTGAAGGCAGGTTCTGTATAGGTCACGCAAAGTCACACACAGGTTACTTCAGCGTATTTAAACATTTCTGCAGCGCATATATTCACTGTTACGACACTTCTATCATTTCTACACATCTGTGTATTTTCACTACACGTTTGCGCACTATTACGGCACTCTTGATTATATTGCGCATATGTTCCTTTTTACAGCGCATACATACACTGTTACTACGCATTTATAATTACTGCGCATCTGTTCATTTATACGGTGCATTTGATCACAGTTGCTGTGCATTTGTTCCTTCTACGCTTCTGTGTATTCCTGTTGTGCTTTTACACACTGTTGCGGCGCATTCATTATTGCTACGCTTCTGTTGATTATTTCTGCGCATTTAATCACTGAAGCTGCGCATTTGTAATAAGCTATGTTTTTAGTATTTTTTTAGGAAAATTTGCTAACACTAACCTTTTCACAGGTGTTTGCTGGAGCTGTTTTGCAGGATAGGCTCGAGTTTAGTTCCATATAGTTGCATTTAAATAGTTCACACTTCACTTTCCAAGGGATAGTAAAACTGATGTGCATTCAAATCCTCACCTAGCTCTAATTAGGAAAGGAGTAACTGGATCATTTGTTTCTTGCATTGCAACACTTTCCAAGTTATTGCTATCCAGGATTAAAACTGAACTCACCTTTGATTTTGGGGTTAAAATTGAACTACTGCTATCTCGTGAGACCAAAAACTTCAAAGTTAACTATTTCATGCTACGAGGATTAAAACTGAACTCACCATTGATTTTGGGGTTAAAATTGAACTACTGCTATCTCGTGAGACCAAAACTTCAAAGTTAACTATTTCGTGCTACGCGGTTTAAAACTGAACTCACCATTGATTTCTAGGACTAAAACTCAACCAATGCTATCTTGCTAAAATCACTTCAAAGTTCTGTGTTTGAGTAGATTAGCCCATTTAGTTTTTCTAATTTTAAATAGGTTGGATTAATCAGTGTTTTGTGTGGTTGACGAATGACAATAGGTTTATGCTCTCCCCTTTTCTGGGTGATCAGAGTGCCAGACTTGTCATTCTCTTTGTTTAACCTTTAGGAGGGGCCTACCCTTGGATGCACACTTGTCCAAGTGGGAACAACCCTGAGTGGTAATAGGTTAACACCAAGCCCTACCAAGCCACTTAAAATAAATTATGCTTGAGGCGAAAAATTCCTGCAACAAGTGTTGTTATGTTACACCGACGGCCAACCTCCCCCAAAACCCTCTAAGGCGCAACCCTTTGAGGCTAGGAGACTCCACAACGGAGAGTAGTGCCACCGCACGTGTAACCACTTGAACGGTTGCCCGCATTAAAAACCTCTTGTTCTAGTGGCCCAAATCCCTTATAATCCATTTCTCGCCTAGGATTTTTGTGCTTGCTTTTGTTCAGTTTAGTCCAAAATAGAGTCGAAAAAACTACAAAAACAATGAAAAACTACAAAATATTCTTTGTGCTTGTTGTGTTTTCTTGTTGTTAATTCATAGAATCAGATCAGGAAGACCTTTTCCAGCCAAAAAATACCCAAAATAAGTGAAAAATCCAAAATTTTGCCAAAAATATCAGAGCTGCGCATATGCTCCTTTCTACTGTGCATTTGTAACGACTTGCCGCACATGCGTGTCGACTTGCTGTGCATATACACTGTTGTTGCGCATATATACACTGTTGCTGCGCATATACACACTGTTGCTGCGCATTTGTATTTAACTAGAGATGCGCTTATATTGAGACTTGTGGCGCATTTGTTCATTTCTGCTGCGCATTTGTTTCGGCGCATATATGACAGTGAGCACTTGCCCTATTTTTGAGAAAATATTTTCACCTGATTGGAGCACCCATTTCAGTCTAGCTTCACTTTTTGAGATCAGATTCAACCTTGCAGTCAGTCTTCATCCGTTTCACCCAAGTCTCTCTCTTTCGTCAATCGTCCCATTCACTTTCTGTCCAAACACTTCTTGTCCCAAAGTTAGATTATCCCATACCGGTTTGACATAGGTCCCTTTTCGTGTCATTAGTGAATTCGCGTAAGCCTAGTAGGTCACAGTACCTTTGCTAGTAGCCTTGTTGAACGACTAGTCCATATATAGTAAGACAGGTATCAACTACCCTTACTAGTGGCTACCATCTTGTGTCAACCGTCTTACTTGAAGTCATTGAGCGAGAAAGTCCTTTGTCCGAGTCTCATCCTAGATATCCTATCCACTGCAGTCTCCGTCGGCACCTTGCCAAAATTTCTAGTCTTAGTCCCCTCCATCCCACATCACCTTGCATGGTTCTTACTCAATCCCAGTACAACAAGCAAAAAGAAATGGCCGGCTCATCCAATCACCTCGTCATGCCACGTGAGGGTGATGAAGAAATTTCTCATGAAGAACTAGTAGCGCACATCCAAGATAGAAAATTTCAACGCCTGGTAGAGAAGGTGCTACTTGAAGACCCCCATAAATACTTCCATCATCTTGCTAGTCTCGGAATCAAACTCCCTGCAGACTTTGACATAACCTCCATCATGGAAAATGTAGATGATGACCCGGAGAGGAGGTGTGATGATCATGAGAGGGGCACGAATGACACAGTCCCACATGCAAATGAGAGAGATACAAATGACACGGTCCCGCATGCGAATGATAAAAGAAAGAAACCTATGGACCAAAATGCTCCTATGGAAGACATGAGAAAACAACTTGAAAGTCTAAAACAAGAAATGTCAGACCTCAAAATGGGTACCAACACTAAGAACTATTCCTTGGAAGATATAGCACCATACCCCTTTGACAAAAGTCTGGACATGAGACCATTCCCCTACAGGTTCGAGGTGCTAAAGTTTGATAAATATAAAGGGAAAGGGGACCCTAGAGATCATATCTAGGAATTCAATGTAGCATGTTTAGAAGTAGCTCACAACGAGACCTACTTGATGAGACTATTCCCAAGATCTTTAGGTGGTCAAGCTATGGAGTGGTTCTCGCGTCTCCCACCAGGAATCAAAACTTTTGATGAACTTGTCAATAAATTCATAACACACTTCTCTTACACCATAGAACACGAGGTATCTATGCTAGATCTATGCAACACCAAACAAAAGAGTGGTGAGTCATTCGCCACCTTCTTACAACGATGGAGACAGCTATCTAGTAAGTGTTCTTACAATATGCCTAAGAAGCAGCTATTGGAAATGTTTGTCCACAACCTAAACACTGATCTTAGCTACCAGATTCAGATACAATGCCCTACATCATTCTCCAAAGTCATTGAAATGGGCCTATTCATCAAAAAAGTTATGATCACTAAACGAGCTATCAAGTTCTACAAGGACACACCTACTTCCAATTACACAATGGATAAATCAAAGTTTTGGACCAAGAACAAGAATGTGGTCAACGATGGAGTAGTGGATGCCAAGGCGGCAGCTCCCAAGCAACAACCCATATTCACTCTAAAGGGAGAAACAAACAATGGTACAATCAACAAACCACCTTCTCGGGAGCCCAGACCTTGGTTCAATTCAAATCCAAGGAGAAAATTCACACCATTGGGTGAGTCTCAAGAGTCTGCACTAAGGAAGTTGTTGGCCAACAACAAAATTTCTCTACCGCCAACAAGTGATTACGAAGCCATAGTCAAACCTCCCTATTGGAAGGACACAGACTATTGTGAATATCACCGAGGAAGGGGGCACGCAACTAACAATTGCATCTGCCTCAAAAATGTCATACAAGATGTGCTAGATCAGAACCAGGGAGGGACACAACAGCATACCTCCAATGAATCTCATGTGGCCTACCGGGATCCACTTCTGAATCACAACAGGCCGTATAACAACAATCACAACAACGGCCACAACAGCAACAACAACCACAATGGCAACAACTACAATGGCAATAACAATAACAACAACAATTGCAACAGGCCAAATCAGAACAGCGGGACTTGTAATGCTAACTATGCAAGCGTGCCCTTCGATTACACCATAAACTGCATTTTCGAGCACATCCCATAGGTTAATGTCATCTCCCCCAACCAACAACTAGGACCTAACAGAACTGGTTGTAGTATAATTACCCGCAGTGGTAAAGTCACGCTCAATACCGCCCCTCCAAGGTCATCACCATCTCCATCCAACTCCCGTCAGTACAATGTCATCGACCAGTTATAGAAAACTTTGGCTCACATTTCTATATTGGAGCTATTGCGTCTATCTCCTTCTCATAAGGAGATTCTTGAGAAAGCCTTAGTGGAAACCATGGTCCCCACTAACCTGGCCCAAGAGAAGTTCTAGACCATGGTAGGCAATCTGACATCCTCCAACTCCATATCATTTACTGAGCAAGATGACCTTTCTGTATCTCAACCCCACAACACCCCTTTGCACATTATCGCCTTCATACACAAGCATGCATCAAGAGGGTTCTCATTGATGGAGGTGCTGGTTTAAATATTTGCACATTAAAGCTAGTCCTTGCACTGGGGTTCTCCGAATAGGCAGTTGATCCAAGGAGGAAAATTACCATCAAAGCATATGACGAGGAAGAAAGAACCACAAAGGGAACAGTTGTCCTACCCATTCAAGTAGGACCAGTAATAAAAGATGTGGTGTGTCAAGTCCTTGATCGGGAACTTGCTTATAACATCCCACTCGGGAGACCATGGATTCACGCCATGAAGGCTGTCCCCTCAACCTATCATCAATGCATTAAGTTCCCACACAATGGCAAACAAGTCACCATTCAAGGCGACCCTGACCCCTACCAACACTGCAATTCTTTCCGTGCAAAACCTGAATGTGTCATACCCAACAATAGAGCATACATTTCCCCTACCCAGCGGCAGGACCATACCGCTGAAGCTTCCTCCTCAAAACCAAAAGAGCAAAAGATTACCATAAAAGAAACTGGGGTGGGAGAATACTCAATTGAGCACAGTCTCAATCTTGCCAAGCTACCATTGTCTCCTAGATCTTTTGGCCAACCCAGACATTTTCCAAAGCCATCTGCTCCTCCTGTAGCTCCCTCAACTCCCTTTGTAAAATGGGGGACCTTATCTAATGAGACAGAGGAGAGAGACCTCCTGCAATGGCTTTATGGTGAAGAAGAAAACACACCCCAAGATCCACCTAGACTCCCAACAGAACTCTACAGGTGAGGTAAGACTATTCTGCACAGGATGGGGTATGCAGGACAAGGCCCCATTGGCCTCAGGAAAGAAGGAATCATTGAACCTATACAACCTTCTTCATCCTCATCAACTAGAAACACACGTGGCCTAGGATATAAGGGCAAGGGTAAAACCAAGGAAAATTCTTGCCTTGTGGAAACAATCCAAACGCTCCAAATAGACAGCGACACAGATTCAGATGATTGAAATGAGTATGAGTGGGATGAGCTAACAGAGCACTCCTACGACGACAAAGAGGTTGACACCATCCAAACTCTTAGCCCCTACCGTGAGGGACAAACGCAATGGAACAGACCATTGGAGTCTGATTTCCCCATCCCTAAGATTATGGCTTTCGAGGAAAGTTTAAATTCCATTGCAATAAACAACTTGGAAGAAGGTACCATCCCGACCACAATCCCCACCAGTGCTCCCAACATTTCCATTCACACCATCAATGAATCAGGTCTATCATCTGACTCCCTTCCCCTCTTGCACCCTGAGCTTATTGACTGGGATCTACAGGGAACACCCCAACTCGATATGTTCCAAAACGACGATGCCTACATTGATTATATGGAACTTAGAGACCACTTACCTAGGGGAGATCATAAAGCTGGTTTTGCTATTGAACTGAATATCGTGGCTTACTTTGGGGAGGGTGCCAAGCCTTCCAGTCACAAAAATATCAAGATCAAAAATAGGTCTGACAGTGAAAACTGCCTTGCGGCAGTGTCAGATCATAAAACAGTGAAAAGAAAGGACGTATCCGAAGGTGAAAACCCAACTGTGGCACCTGATGATGGAATGCTTGACACTCTCCCTAGTGACATGTACCAGGAAAAGTCACAGATTGTGGTGGAACCAACAGAGCCTGTGAATATTGGAACAGCAGAACAGCCCAAGATCATCCACTTTGCCAAATCTCTCACACCACCAGAGAAAACTAGGTTTGTACCGTTCTTTAAGAAGAAGAGAGGTAGTTTTCCTTGGTCATATGCAGACATGCCAGGTCTAGACCCAAACTTAATTCTACATCATCTGCCATTGGATCCAGGAGTAAAGCCAGTAAAGTAGAAGCTGAGAAAAATGCATCCTCACATAGCCCTTTTGGTCAAAGAAGAACTCAAGAAATTGTTGGATGTGGGGTTCATCAGAGCCATAGATTACCCAGAATGGATATCCAACATTGTGCCAGTGTCTAAACTGGATGGCAGGGTTTGACTATGCAATGATTTTCGAGACTTAAACAAAGCATGCCGCAAGGATGACTTTCCATTGCCAAACATCGATATCATAGTCGACCTAACTGTAGGACATACAATGCTATCACTCATGGATGGATTCTCAGGGTATAATCAAATCAAAATATGTAATATCCCTTGCCCAAACTGATTACAATTTTCTAATTTTTGGCCTTGAAGACTTTCGTCAAACACTTACTCTGCAAAGGGATATTATGCTGATACAAATTTCTGTTTGCTTTTCCTAACACTTAGCTCCAATTGGTAACATTATATATGCTGGTAAATGACTCCTATGATGTCTATATGATGCCTCCAGATGAAATGCAACTATCTTTTGGTGTTTTCAAATGCGTATTAATGACTACATATGAGAAAAAGACACCTATAGCCAACTGACATAATGACAAACACTTGGCATGCATTCTTATATGAGAAACCAGTGCTCCATTGATATAGGCATTACATCAAACAATTATCATGCAATCTAAATGCTGGAGATAAACAATGAGTCTGCAGCTTATAACTCCATTCATTGAATGTAAAACCAAATACATAACATGCCAAGACTCATGGCTTTCAAATACCAAAATATGATTACACAGTCATCAACAACAGCAATATCTATATGCTAATAATAGATGCAAATAACAGAGAGAACCTGGTAATAATGGTGCTCAAAGTGCCGATAAAAAATCAAGCAATATCCAAGGAAAGGAGTCCCTTCCAAACCCAAATTATAACCTCCTCCTAGCTGCCCTATACTGTAGCGTTACTGTTCATGGCACTGTAGTAATCACTGTAGCATACTGTAGCAAAACACTTGTAGCGCGACACTGTAGCGCTACTGTAGCAAACACTGTAGCAATCACTGTAGCAAAAATACTGTAGCAAAACACTGTAGCAAACACTGTAGCAAAAACACTGTAGCGACCACTATAGCGTTACTGTAGCAGCACTATTCACAGCACTGTAGCAGCCAATAGAAAAACTTCTGATATGCAAATTAATACCTCCCAACCCTTAGTTAATACTGCAGATTTAAGCATAAATGAAAGGACTGAAGTATCCCTTCCAATTTGCAACCCTTCGGAGGATATTTCACCACCTCAGTTATGCTAATCTATGGGAGTTTTCGTTCCCAAAGACCAAATATGCAGAAACCCTTGGCTCCACAAAAACTCATCAAATGCAAATGTCAATAATCGGATGCCTGGAAGCTTGCCTTGCCCCTTCCTTTATACTTTTTCAATCCCACTTCAAGAAGCTTCTAGAAAAATAATATTATTTTATTTTAGTGACTTTATGTAATAATATTTAGTTAAGTCACTTTATTAAATTAATTAAATATAAGGTCACTTTAAAATATTTATTTATTTAATAACCTTACAAATAATTAATTTAATTATTATCTATCTTATTTTTCCCATCCAACTAAATCCAGGGAACCAACCATCGACCAGGTGACTGCCTCAAGAAGACCCCCTAACCATGTACATTAGCCTACGAGGGTCAGGAATAGGCTAAACCATCTGCAAACAACATTAGCTAAAAAGGGGACATTACAGTCCGCCCTCCTTGAAATTGCTTGTCCCCAAGCAATCTTGGCTACAAAGACAATTCTCCCCACCTGGATCCCAAGGGAGGATCTGTGTAATGTCCCTGCTGTCACCAAAGAGCTCCTGTAACACCAGCACTAGCACAACTAACTGAACCTACTGAATCAAATCAACCCCAACGCCAGATGTCGCAAGAGCATAAGCATTAAGTGGAAGCAACTCTAAATACCGACAATGTTTGCTTCCCATAACTGCGCAAGCTAAGCTGTCATACACACTATCTAGCATATACGCAACTGAGCTATGCGTCTAAAACAGATCATGTACATAAAGATCAAAAGTGCAACTGCAAGTAATCACCCTCATATACATGCTACAAAACTCAACCGTGAACCCTGATTGGAACCCTAATGCACACAAAGGATTCCTCAACATACTGGAGAGTATCTCACAACTAATGCCCAGATCCCAAATGAATCTGTAAGGAACTACATAAGAATCTTGCTAAAAATAGCTGCAGCCATAGAACCTGCCAAAACTCAGCAAACTATGCAATTCTGTAGCTGAAATAAACATATCACTTCTGATGTCAATCCCTGGGTCCTAGTGCCAAACTAGAAGTCCGTCACAAAGCGCACCTGTTGACTTCAACTGTACCATTCTACATAAACCACTGACATAGCACCAAGAGTGGTAGAACACCTCATCAGGACCAAAATAGAGTGATGAATCAAACACGTCACCACCAGGATCCCAAAATAGAATCAACAATCCACTACCAATGACAACTAGTGGCACCTGTTGCACCATACTGTCTGCAACTGAATCACTAATCTGCCAAGAGGCTGCTCCCTGATACTGAGACCTATGGGTTATGGACCCAAACAACTGTCGAAAAAGATGAGTATCTCCTAACTCATCTACAAATGTTGGTGTCCCCACAATACTCCAACTGCCAAAGCTGGAAGAAGAGTGCTCCTGACACCAACTCAGAAAGCTAGTTGCACTAATCAATGCAAATGTGGAGGGTTGATCCCTCTCAGCACCAACGGAAGTGGATATCTGTGCCTCTTCCCTCACGAGTGCACCATACAACTGCCTAGCAAGCATGAAAGCACAACCTCTATCCTTTGCCCAATTCCTATGGACGTGCTGACTAACCAAGCCATCATACCTACTGCCCCCATAATCATCCTGTAACCATGTATCTGTGTGAAATCTCTGTGACATGGAAGTAGCAAACCTTGTTGGATACATAATAGCATGATGGATAACTGACTGCTGTCCCTGCAAGTAATTCCTCATACACAACTGAGTCGGGTACTTGCAGGCTCTAGTTCCATCTTTTGTAGATGGCAACTCTTCATCCCACAATGGATGGTATAAGCCCCCCATCAATCCACATCGATGCATCAACCAATCATCTACATGTGAACTAAAAGAAAGGTGATGAACTCTCCTCACTATGTAGTCATGGTAAAAAGCACCAACCTCCGTCAATAGTTGACCATCATAGTCCTGCTTTCTATCACCTGACATGGAACTAACCTTAGGGGAATCAAGTGTATTTTCAGATTTATCCCGTAGTTGAATAAAGAGTCTTCCAATGTTATCTATCCTTTTTTGTCTTGCTATGTTGATGAGATTGATCTTTTCTTTCACTTTTTGAAGATGTTGTCTTGCATTGGCAGCCACTAATCTAGCCTCTTTGGCTTTTTGCAACCATTTTTCTTTAATCTTTTTGGACTTCTTTACCTCTTCGATGCCAAAATATACAAAATCAGTCCTCTTATCCTTGATATCTTCATGTCTACCAAATGGTGTAGGGCTGCCATCAATGGGTGATATCATATCATTGGCTTTCTCATGATCACAAGCTCCTATCTCACAAGAATGATAGGACATAATGTTGCTGTCCTCAAACAAATCAGTGATGACATTATGCCATTGTAAAATGTCTTCTTCATCATGTGTATTCAAAACACTAGTGGCTGCTCCACTAAGCAAAGGATCAACTTTCACATCCACCTTAATATCTTGGACCTTCAATGGACTTTCATATGTATGAATAACATTCATGGAAGCACCATCTAATTCTTTACCACGATATGATGAAGCAATGCTAGACTCACCTAATGAAGCATCACAAGAAACCTTATCTTCATGTAGCTGCTCTAATGTAACTAGTTTGTCTTCACCCATCACTTGCTCTTCTTTTCCCTCATTTCCTTGTCTCTCAATCACATGCACAACACAAGATTCTTGCCCATTCAAAGAGGCTGCAATAGAAGACTGGTTTTCTGATTTTTTTGGTGAAGCATGAGCTAAACTCAACTCCACATTCAACTCCTCAATCTGATTTTCTGCCATAAGGAGAGCCATTTGAGAGTCTTCCAAAGATTTTCTAGTCTTCACTAGCTCCGTGGTGAGTTGATCAACCTCTTCCTCTTTCCTCTTCAATGCATCTGAATATATGACACCCAATTCAAGTAGGTGATCTCTATCGGAAAGAAGAGTTAAATAGTTATTTTTCATAATCTCCATGGCTATCTTAAATGCTTGCAAATCAGAAATTGATGAAGCCTCTTCAACACCTCTATGTCTCCCCTCTAGTTGGACCTTCCATAGATGAATTTCCACCATCTTGTGGGAATGATCAAAATGGGACAGCACTGTAACAATCTTATCTTCACCAACCTTTAGTTGGTTCTCCAAATCAGACTTAGGGACCAAGGAAAATTCATTAGTTGAAGTTGTGGGCTGCCAATGGAGAGCTTGACTCTAATCAAAATATTCTTTTGAAGTGTCCTCATGCTGGTTTGGAACTAGAGCAGCAGTAGTTCCCAACCCAAACTCCTCATTATCCCTCCAAAAAATAGACTCAATGGATGTTGAATCGCTAACCTCATGCAGAGAGGTAAGATCACTCTTAGGACTATCAAAAGAGTCCCCAATCATAACCTCCATGTCACCAACTAGGAGACTCATGCAACCCTGTCCTGTAGGATCCACTGTTTCTTCCTCTCTATCTTCTGTAACATCAACTGGGGGAAGATCAACTGAAATAGACTTGAGCTCAATACTACTGGTCCACACTTCACCTGTTACTTTTCCCGCTGAATTTTTGTGAGTGCATTTAACATCAGCCGCAAAGGAATCATTAAAAGAATCCATAACATTGCTATCCTCCTGAAGAGAAGATGAAACCTGTAACCCAAAAGAAGGCATCTCCTGCTCATCACCTTTGTCCATTCTGTTATCCATAGGATCAGCTGTATGCTGGTCACTAACTGCTGAAAATTCATTGTAGAGGTTTCTAGATAATTCACCTGTAGAGACCTTTGGTTCCTCTTTTTTGTTTTCTGATGTAGACCCCTTAAAAATGGATACCATAAACCAAGCTACTTTGTCTATGTTTGCAGGGTGTGAAAACAATTCATTCATCCTCTTCTAGTTTTTATCCAACTTATTCAAACTTTGTTTAAGCTTCTCCATATTCCTGTCCCACTGCTTTTGAGTACTTGAAGTAACCATGATTAATTAGCTGATTCAATGTCTAATCTACCCAACAGGATGGCAGGACAGAAGCTCTGATACCACTGTAATATCCCTTGCCCAAACTGATTACAATTTTCTGATTTTTGGCCTTGAAGACTTTCGTCAAACACTTACTCTGCAAAGGGATATTATGCTGATACAAATTTCTGTTTGCTTTTCCTAACACTTAGCTCCAATTGGTAACATTATATATGCTGGTAAATGACTCCTATGATGTCTATATGATGCCTCCAGATGAAATGCAACTATCTTTTGGTGTTTTCAAATGCGTATTAATGACTACATATGAGAAAAAGACACCTACTGCCAACTGACATAATGACAAACACTTGGCATGCATTCTTATATGAGAAACCAGTGCTCCATTGATATAGGCATTACATCAAACAATTATCATGCAATCTAAATGCTGGAGATAAATAATGAGTCTGCAGCTTATAACTCCATTCATTGAATGTAAAACCAAATACATAACATGCCAAGACTCATGGTTTTCAAATGCCAAAATATGATTACACAGTCATCAACAACAGCAATATCTATATGCTAATAATAGATGCAAATAACAGAGAGAACCTGGTAATAATGGTGCTCAAAGTGCTGATAAAGAATCAAGCAATATCCAAGGAAAGGAGTCCCTTCCAAACCCAAATTATAACCTCCTCCTAGCTGCCCTGTACTGTAGCATTACTGTTCATGGCACTGTAGCAATCACTGTAGCGTACTGTAGCAAAACACTGTAGCGCGACACTGTAGCGCTACTGTAGCAAACACTGTAGCGATCACTGTAGCAAAATACTGTAGCGTACTGTAGCAAAACACTGTAGCAAACACTGTAGCAAAAACACTGTAGCAACTACTATAGCGTTACTGTAGCAGCACTATTCACAGCACTGTAGCAGCCAATAGAAAAACTTCTGATATGCAAATTAATACCTCCCAACCCTTAGTTAATACTGCAGATTTAAGCATAAATGAAAGGACTGAAGTATCCCTTCCAATTTGCAACCCTTCGGAGGATATTTCACCACCTCAGTTATGCTAATCTATGGGAGTTTTCGTTCCCAAAGACCAAATATGCAGAAACCCTTGGCTCCACAAAAACTCATCAAATGCAAATGTCAATAATCGGATGCCTGGAAGCTTGCCTTGCCCCTTCCTTTATACTTTTTCAATCCCACTTCAAGAAGCTTCTAGAAAAATAATATTATTTTATTTTAGTGACTTTATGTAATAATATTTAGTTAAGTCACTTTATTAAATTAATTAAATATAAGGTCACTTTAAAATATTTATTTCTTTAATAACCTTACAAATAATTAATTTAATTATTATCTATCTTATTTTTCCCATCCAACTGAATCCAGGTAACCAACCATCGACTAGGTGACTGCCTCAAGAAGACCCCCTAACCATGTACATTAGCCTACGAGGGTCAGGAATAGGCTAAACCATCTGCAAACAACATTAGCTAAAAAGGGGACATTACAAAATAGCACCAAAGGACCAACACAAGATAGCTTTCACTTGCCCCTAGGGTACCTTTTGCTGGAATGTCATGCCATTTGGGCTGAAAAATGCAGGTGCTACATATCAAAGAGCCATGACTACTATATTTCATGACATGATGCATGTGACTATGGAAGACTATGTCGATGACATCCTAGCAAAATCTCTCACAAGGGACTCACACCTGGATGTATTAGAAAAAGTTTTTCAAAGATTGGACGAATTCCAAGTCAAACTAAACCTAAAGAAATGTGTGTTTGGGGTAACTGGAGGCACGCTGCTAGGCTTCATTATGTCGGCAAACGGAATAGAGGTGGACCTGGCCAAGGTCAAAGCTATAATGGACATGCCACCACCCAAGACTCTAACTCAATTGAGATCCCTACAGGGCAAGTTGCAGGCCATCCGCAGGTTCATATCACAGCTAGCGAACAAGTGCCAACCTTTCAGCCATCTCGTGCACAAAAAACATTCCATTTAAATGGGATGAGCGGTGTGAAGAAGCATTCAACAAGCTAAAGGAGTACCTTGTGAATCCACCCATTCTCATGCCTCCGATCCAAGGAAAACCTCTAATTCTCTACATATCTGCTATACCTACTGCTCTTGGAGCTCTTCTAGCGTAGCAAGATTATGAGAACAAGGAAAGAGCTATATATTACATCAGTCGAATCTTAGTGGGATACGAGTTGCAATACTCCCAAGTAGAAAGATCATGTCTCGTGGTGGTTTTTGCTTCACAAAAACTCCGTCATTACATGTTCGCACATCTGGTTAAACTCATTGCAAAAATTGACCCACTAAAGTACCTCCTCAGCAAAGCAGCTCTCACAGGTCGCCTGGCAAAATGGGTAATGCTTCTCAGTGAGTATGACATCGAATATGTGGACAGAAAAGCCATCAAGGGACAAATCATAGCTGACCAACTAGCAGATGCACCATTACAAGACAGCAAGTCCATGCAGTTTGAATTTCCAGACAAATCCCTATTCAATGTGTCAACATCTTCCTGGAAACTCTACTTCGACGGGTCTTACACACACCATGGATCGGGGGCAGGCATCTTGTTTATAACTCCTCAAGGCAACACAATTCTGAAGTCCTACCATTTGTTATTCCCATGCACCAATAACATAGCAGAGTATGAAGCCTTGGTAATTGGTCTCAAGATGGCGACTGAATGGAAAATCCAAGAACTACATGTCTATGGGGATTCTCAGCTTATCATCAATCAGGTCAACGATGAGTATCAAACCAAAGATGAAAAGCTCATCCCTTACAAACGAATGGTTGACGACCTCAAAGAACACTTTGAGACCATCTCCTTCGAGCAAATACCCAAGATCGAGAACAAAGCAGTGGATGTAATGGCAACCATTGCCTCTCTTCTAGAAATACCTGAAAATGAATCACGGTATGAGTTCTTAGTGGAAACCATCCGGCAACCAGCTTATGATCTTCTTGAGACCCATTCAATTTGCCTTCTAGTCGGATCTGATTCACCTTGTTACGGTAAGACTTACACTTACCTCAAGGACAATATTCTCCCACCCGACCTCTCTTCCAACAAAAAGTGAACTTTCATACGACAAACCTCCTGCTACACTATCATAGCCAATACCCTCTACCGACGTGGTCTCGATGGTACTTTGCTCCATTGTTTAGAATAAGAAGAATCCATAACTGCCTTGCGAGACATACACAAAGGGATCTACAGAACACACTCCAGCGGTCCTTCCTTAGCCAAGAAACTCATGCGTTTGGGTTATTACTGGCCAAACATGGAAATGGATTCATATCAGTTTGTCAAAAAGTGCAAACAGTGCCAAATACACGGGAACCTGATCCATGCACCTGCTCAAGAGTTGAGACCTTTAACGACACCCTAGCCCTTTTGCCAATGGGGACTTGACCTTGTGGGAAAGATTCATCCACCCTCTTCCAACAACCATAAATTCATCATCACCACCACTAAGTACTTCTCAAAGTGGATTGAAGCCATTCCCCTAACCACCGTCACAGTCAAGCAAATTTCCTCTTTCATCCTTAATTACATTATCTGCAGATATGGCATTCCTTCATCCATTATCATGGATAATGGAAGACCATTCAAAAATCATGATGTCCAGGAACTTTGTGAGCATTTTAAAATCCAACATCGCTTCTCCACTCCATACTACCCCCAAGGTAATGGTCAAGCTGAGGCATCGAGTAAAACCATCCTGAAAATCCTAAAGAAGACTATCAACGATGCTGGCCGTGATTGGCATGTCCAACTCAATCCCACTCTGTGGGTCTACAAAACTAGTATATGCACTCCCATAGATGCTACACCCTACGCCCTTGTCTATGGTTCAAAAGTCATCCTCCCCATTGAGGTTGAACTACCATCCCTTAGGGTGTCGTTGAAAGGTCTCATATCAGATGAAGAATACAGAGTCTCCAGGTTACAAGAACTTGAACTACTAGAAGAAAAGTGACAAAAAGCCTTCGATCATCTCAAAGCATATCAATAGATGATGTCAAGAAGCTATAACCACAAAGTTCGCCCTAGATGCTTTAAGGTTGGGGACCTCATTCTCAAAGAGAATCCTCGCAATCAACAAGACAGAGAAAAGAAAGGCAAGTTTGAACCAAACTGGCTTGGGCCCTATGTGATTGTAGCAACTTACGGATCGGGGGCATATCAGTTGGCAACATTAGAGGGTGAGTTGTTCGATGATCCAATCAACAGCATGCACCTTTGCCAGTTCTATACCTAGGAGAACCCCAATGCAAAGGGGCGCAAAAATCCAGAAAAAAAAATCAAAAAAAAAAAATAGAAAGCATACAAAAAATTCATCCTTTGGTGAAAACCAGGCAAACAGGCGCCTTGGATAGGTAGGATGATGAAAACCTGGGAAACAAGTGTCATGTTTACTTTCTAGCTTCTCGTGCAAATAAAAGCAAGTGATGAAAACCTGGTAAATAGGCGTTACTTGTGATAAACTGCCTTCTCCATCTTTGGGAATCTAATCACCTTGAGTCCATTCTTCCTTCGCTCATTTTCTATTCGACCCATATCTGTCCCATAATAAACACCTGGCAGTTACCTATCATGGCTTGATAACTCTCCCTCTTTGTGGCCTTGTCAACAAAGGTTTTGTCCTATATCATCTCTTCGGTATGAGCCTAGCATAGTGTCTCTCGTCGATTTCCATGGACCAAGTCCATGAACTACGTTGCCTCTGCGTTGTCACATAGGCAAGGCCATTATTCCAATGCGCCCTCGAGGCTCCCACAGTCCCATTCGTCCCGTTTCTTGTCATCTTTCTTGTCATCTTTCTTCTAGTCCATCCATGGTCCATTAGGGTTTACCCCAAACTACGTTGCCTCTGCATCGTCACGTAGGCAAGGCCATTTAGCAATGAGCCCCCGAGGCACTAGGTCAGTCCCTTAGGGTCCATCTCCCCAATAAGGATTGTGCAAATCTTCTCACCAAACAAGCAAATGCAAGCAGAACCCTTGCCTCAAGCAGAAATCTTGACTGTGAGCATCTTAACCTATCCAATGCAAAGCAAATACCCAAGGTCTTCTAAATGATTTTATGCAAATTAAGGCAAGAACTAAACACATATCAACGCAAATATGCTTTGTAGATCAGAAACATGGTTAACAGTTCGAGTCCTGATTTTTGCTATCCTACCTTCCTATGCTACTTAAGGATGCCAAAAGCTAGAGATGCTATGATGGGGGCATGATTACTTTCTTTGTTTGTTGTTTGTGGATTAAACTTTAGTAATGTGAAGCCTTGTCTAAGGACATGATCGGCAAAAGATCATCAAAGAC
Source organism: Cunninghamia lanceolata (assembly GCA_027924645.1). Classification (NCBI taxonomy): domain Eukaryota; kingdom Viridiplantae; phylum Streptophyta; class Pinopsida; order Cupressales; family Cupressaceae; genus Cunninghamia; species Cunninghamia lanceolata. The sequence goes on along the minus strand of BSBN01000241.1, from coordinate 8,679,067 downwards.
ATCAAAGGTATAACATGAACAGGGGCAATCCTTGTTTGTTGAAATGCAAGAAGTACTCAGGTCATCTAGATTCAATTTTGACTAGATGCTTGTATTAACTTGCTAAATCAAAATCCATGTAAGCGGTACTCAGGTCATCTCGGTTCAAATTATACCTAGATGCTTGTATTCACTTACATCTCAGAAAATGTACCAAAAACAAAATGCCCAGTGATGAAATAAAGCACTCTAAAGGCAAACCATCCATCCTATATCCATTTATACATCCATACATCCATATCCCATACATTCCTCATTACTTGAACTATGTGGAGTAACAATATCAAATAAACCTTCTAAGTCATTCTATGAAAACCATTCTTCTATCTATCATCATGTCATTCTTGTGTCGATAGAGTACATTTGGACATCACAAAAACAAAGCATATAGGAGCATATCATATCATATGTAGAGCTCGTCATGAACATGATTAAGTCAGTGGCATACATCACCCAATGCATTAGATCGTCCATACATCAGCATCACATCGCATCTTACAACATAGAAAATAAAAAACATAGCTACGTGCATCATATACAAAGCTGCATCATCACATAGAAATCATAGTACATTTGCATACATTTGAAACATTTGATCATATAGGCATCCCATAGCATCATATACAAAGCTGCATCATCACATAGAAATCCTATCACATATGCATACATTCGAAACATTAAATCATATAGACATCATATAGCATCATATCAAAAAGCATCTCATATCGCATCGGATAGATCATCTAAGTCTACACATACATCACATCATACAATAGCAATAAATCATCATCTCATAATGTATGCAATAGATACAAGGCTGCATCATCATATATACTATCATAAAAGCGGTCCAAATGTACAATATCACCGTCTCTCTCTCTGAATCAAAGTGTCATATATAGTATACATCCAAAAGAATGGTGATACATGTCCCAAAATGAACAAAACCTAGTGAGAGTCTATCCTTGTTGCTATGGGCCACCACTGCCAGCTCCTGACTACTGGGGATCCATCATAGAAGCCCCTGACTGTGATGGACCTGCTCTATGAGTAGCCCCAGACTGACTCCTGAAGCTCCTCGCCCTCTGACTCAATGACACAGCACCATGGTATAAACCCCGATAGTACTGAGCCTGTGACTGTGCTTTGGCAAGCTCTGCCTATACCTGTGCCAACTACGTCTGCAACTGGCCCACCTGTGCCTGTGCCTGCTGCACCTGCCCAACCAAAAAGGAACTCACTGCATTTGTCCCCATGGCGGCCACAGTAGTGTCCCGCTCTACACAGATAATACATACCTGTGCATCTGCCATATCTCTCTCATGAGTCAACCCAGTGATCATTGCTGCATCCGTCTCTCGCCTGCCATCGACCCTCCTCAGCTGTGCCTGCAGCTCTGGCACCTGTCCCCTCAGGCTGGCTATAGTCCTCTCGTGCACCTCTCCCTGTACTGGCCCCTGTGCTCCCTCTGCCTGTCCTAGCCCCTATGGCTGGGGCACTTGCTACTGTGGCACCTGCTGGGGTGGCGGCATTTGCGCCTATTGCGGTATCTGCTACTGTGCCACTTGTCCTGGCACTACCTGCTCGGCCTGACCTACCCTCCTCCACTATCTCGGCCTCTCTCCAGCTCTACCACCCCGTCCTCCTCATCCTCCTCTCACTCCCCTCTGACCTGGGCCAACCTGTCCCTCCTCCTCTGAGTCTGCCTCGTCAATACGAGGCACCAACATGTCGGGTCCTAAATATCTCAAGAAAGGATGTGCAGTCATCCAATCCTCATAATCCTGTGTCACCCCTGCGTCTGCTATCTCTGTCCTCATATCCCACGCCACATAAGGAGTCTGCTAGAACTCTGCCAAGGCCTCCTCATATGAAACCATCAGCCCCCATCGGACCCTCTCTGCATGTGTCCGTGTGAATAATACCTATCCCTGTGGCATACCCTGCCTCCTACCAAACTGTCTTAGCACCCTGCCCACCATCTGTCTCTCTAGGATATGTTGTGTCCAGCCTATCAGCCACCTCGTTTGAAAGCAGTAGGGTAGCTCGTCTCCCTCGTCGTCCCAGGGCTCGCAATCCAGATATGGTCGCTAGATGACCACATCTACCCCATCCAATGTATGCCTCCAATACTCCAACTTCCCCAGCCTATGCTGGGAAATCACTCCTGCATAGCCATAACTGTATGGCTCTCCTCGCTACCTCGCGAATACACATATTGGCCTCGTCACCGCTATGTGCTCCCACAGCCAGAACTGTAGCAATAGTACCCCAGCCGATAGACTCATGCTGCGGTGGTACACCACCTGGTGCATGTCGTGGTACAAATGGGCTAGTACGCAGACTCCCCATGCATATCGGGTGCCCTCAGTCAGCATCCACTCCATGATCCTGCCCCATCCAATGGGGAACCCATGTGATCTCCTATCGGGGCATACAACGCCCCCGATCAATCCAACCACAATCCACGGGAAGTAGTCATAACAATTGTGTATATCATGCCACGAGATGACCTGTCCAACCAGCTCAGGATTGTCAAACACTCGCCTGCACTTGGCAAGTCCTGCATCCCACTATGCATCGTACTCTACTAACTCACCTACCACAGGTAAGTGCAGTATCTGATAGACGTCCTCTAATGTCACAGTCATCTCTCCAGTAGGAAAGTGGAAGGTCCCATCCTCACTGTGGAATCTCTCCACAGCAGCTGTCAGCAGTCCATGGTTCGCCCGCACCTCGGGCATGAAGCAAACGTAGTCTAGTCCCATGGCACCAAGTGCCTCTCTGTCAATCTCTGTCAACATATATCTCTGTAATAAGGGCATGGGGAACGTCTCCCTAAACTGCAATATGTCTCGTATCTCCTCCTGCAAGCATGCAAAGCAAGGCGTCAATCTAAAGCCGCATATACCATACTCAACGTCTCTACTGAACTATATCAACTAAACTTAGCATTTCAAATTGATCAAAATAGCACACTACATCTCTTGACTAGATTCCTACAATCTCAGAGATAGCTCATCGATTGTCACGTCAAACAGGATGCTAATCGAAGTAATTTGCTATCTAAAGCAAATGCGCCACTACAGGTGGTAAAAGCGCCATTTTTTTTATAAGAGCACCGTTTCTTGATATATGCGCCGCTAAAATCAGCATATGTGACGCCTAAATGCAGATGCCCCGCTACAATGTACATATGCGCAGATTCAGCACATGCGCCACAACATTTGGCATATGCGCCGCCATCTTATGGAAGTGCCGCTAGATTCAGCATATGCGTAGCTTTAACGTATGCGCCGCTACATTAAACACATGCGCTGCTTAAATACACATACGCAGCCTAACTACAAAAGCGCAGCTACAATGCACATATGCGCCATTTTCACATATGTGCTGCCAAAATCGGCATATGCGCCGTGAAATGACAAAAGCACCGCTTCACGCAGCATATGCGCCATTCTGCATTTCGGCGCATATGTTTGACCTATTTTCTACATGCATTTATGACACCCTACTTTGACCCTAGGAGAAATTTTTCGAAGCACATACCAGGGGTCCTGCCTCTGTTGGCCATCCGAATCGACGGACTCCCTCGAATCGATGCTCCTCGCGTGGAATGTCTGCTGCTCTGGCTGCCATGCTGCTCCAAGTTTGCTCTAGGTTCTCTCTATCCAATCCAGATCAAACAAGTGTACAAATGACTATTCTTATGGACCTAGCTCCTATTTATAGCCTCCAAACCCTAATTCTGGCTAGGTGATGACTGTGACTACTTCCCGTGCCCATTTTTCCTCCAGTTTTCTTCCCGTTTCCCTGAAACGCGTCCCTTTTCCTCCAACCTCTCCTAACCCCTTCATCTTCGTGAGATTGTCCGTCTCTGATTCTTTCGCCCTTTTCCCGTCCAATCTCCCGAGGGGGCATCCTATCATCATTAAACCTGTACCAGGGGCAAATTGGGGCATGTATCACTGTCAGACTATTTATTCTTTGAAGCAACGCTGTAAACTGCATTGCATCAAAGAGGGGCAAAATGTATACGTCTAAAAATGACACGAATCATCCTAAATAAATATTCTAAATATTTATTCCATTCTTCTATCAATTAAATAAATATTCCTAATTTATTTAATCAATTCACTAATCCATAATTAAATAAATTCAATTTATTTAATTAAAATTCTTCTAAATGTCTCACATAATTAAATAATCTTACATTATTTAATTTATCCAAATTCCTCTATCCTAAGTTCTAATTCCAAAAATCCACCTCACCTTTACACCTCACGTTTCCACCTCACCTTGTCCACCTCATCAAGTTGCACATGTAATGAAATATATTTAATATTTAATTACCTTATTTTCCCTCACCCACATGGCCTATTTCTTCTCAAATCAGAAGTTAGTTAACTAATCAATCAAAAGTGTTAACTAACCTGTCAATTGAGTTAATCCCTCAATCAATTCAGTTAATTCCATAATTCATTCTTCTAACTGATCAATCAAGTCTGTTAACTGTTCAGTTAATGGAGTTAACTCTCCAATCCATTTTGTCAAATCCCCTCTTTCATGATGGAGCTGGGACACTTGTCATATTTCTACTGGTTGCACATTCCTCAACCATCGTCAGCCATTGATCTTCATATCTCCTCTCAACCATTGATTCTCATTCTTCTGAGGCTATAAATGAAACCTCATCCCTCCATTCTATTCATCCAGGCTTTTGATATTGTTACTCTGCAGAAATTCACTAGCGCGCCTTTGTCACCCTCTTACCATTCACTAGCTTGAGATCACATACTTGCCTTAGAGCTCATCTTCATTGCATAACACTACAGCCATTTTCCATCGACTTCCTCGAACATAGCTTAAAAGAGTGCACTCTCTGAGGGCCTACTTCATCTGCAAAAGGACGGTTGTAATAGGCAAACAACAGAAGCATCAATTTCAGGGAAGGTTTACTTTGTGTTATTCATTGCTCTTTTCGTTCAATCTTTCATGTTTTCATTATTCTGTTGATGTTTGGGTCTTATATATTTCAATTGATTGATCCACGTTTTACCCTAACACAATCATCTAAGGAAAGTAAATCAAACAAATAATTATATTTTAAACTGAAAGAGACAATAGGAAACAACCATGTTTCATGGGCAGGCCATAACATGTAAACTTATAGAGTCATATCCAAATATGAGTTAATGTTCAGAAATATGTTTACAAGTTAAGTTCATAAAAGGTACAATTGCTGCATTTACAAACAACAAGACTTTAGAATGAAAGATAGGAAGGCTCCCTCTAAATTACTTGGAGGACTATTTCCATGTTTTCTCTAGCAACTTCCAACTAGACAAATACAAGGAACAACCTATATTTAGAAATACAGACCCCATAGATACAAGATACATGATTACATGAATGTCATAAATTACATGTCCCCTAACTTTGGCCATTTGGTTTATCGTTTTCACAGTTTGTCCATTTTTTTTTCTGTTTTGTGGTCACCATTGCCAAAGCACCAGGTCATGGCCCTTCGCCCACGAAGGAATAATCATGACCAAATTTGTGTGTAGAATATATTAAGCGAAAGCCATAACTTTGTTAAGAAGCCATGTGACATTCGCACTTGGGAGGTTTTTAAAACTTGTCAATATATTATATCATTAACTTCATTACTTTACTTTAGTATTTATAAATAATTTATTTTAATTTAAATTTATATAACAATTTTCATTATATATTTTCATAAATAAATAAATATAAATGTATACATGTTAATAATTTTATTATATATATTAAATAATTTAATTTATTAGTAATTATTAGTCAATATATTATAAACAATAAGATTTACTAAGAAATTGGTACCATGAAGGGGGTTTATTGTGGGAAGAAAGCTAGATGGGCAGAATGAGAAGAGGCCACCCCCCAGCCACGCAGACAACCATATGGGATGACACCCATGTAGGAAATAGAAGCAAAGTAACAAGGGGTGTGCGTCCACTTCTACATATTAATATATATTATTTATAGTATAATAATTAAGTATATTGAATATTAATATAAATTATTTTTAAGATTGATTTTAATTTATTGATATTTAATTTACTATTGTAATTAACTTTGACATTGTTTAATATCAAAACAATATTATTATGTATATTTTAATATTATTTAGTATATAGTTAACTATTGTACATGGATATAATATGAATTGTAATTAATTATAATATTATACTTGTTAAAAAGCTCACAATGTGTGAACAAGCAGGCTATGACACTGTGATGGAGTGGAAGAAAGGAGGCCATGTTCGGGTGTTGGAGAGCAAGTTGTTTTGGGATTGCTAGGGCGAAAGGCTATGTCAGGAGGTAAGGGCGCTCAAAAGAAGACTAACTCTACCAAAGGAGACAAGAGCTACCAAAATCTCGATCTTCCTAAAGCTATTCCGGTCTCTCCTCAAGCCGCCATTCCCTAATCTCTGGCTCCTCTCTTCATTGAGGGTTGCCATAATAGGCAAAATCCCTTCCATACCTGCTCTAACTTTTGCAAATCTCAGGTTTTAGGAGAAAACCCTAAGCCACCTCCAAACCCACCCAAGCTGGATCTACCTAATGTTGTTGCAACCAACATACATGTATGCTCTTTGGGGGATTCTAAAGTTCGATTTATGGAAGACCCTGTGGACTTTCACATTTTGGATTCAAGCATTGAGAATGTCACGGCTGACATGGGGAATAGATCCCTTCTGGTGTGCTGCTTATGCAAGCGACCTTCTATGGAGTAGCTCACCGACTGGATGAAGGTCACTTGTAGAAACCTTTCCCTTCTTGACATTGATGTTCTTGATTTTGGTTTCTTCTTGCTCTGGTTCACTTCTATGGAGGATTACAATTTTGTGAGAATGAATGGCCCTTGGTTTTTCTGCCAGTCAAGCCTGTTCATTTCTCCATGGTCCCCTTTCTTTGATCCTGTTGCTACAAAGATTACTTCAATTCCAATCTGGATCAGATTGTACAACCTTTTGTTGATTATGCATGTGTCGGAGCTCATCAAGAACATGATTGAGCAGATTGGTTCTTTTGTGAAGTTAGACTCAGCTTTGGTTGCTCCCCATTGTAGATATTATAGGGTCTGTGCTATCATTGATATCTCTAAGCCGATGCATCATTCAATCCTGATCCACTCTTCTCATAGCTTGTGGACCCAATACCTTAATTACGAAGGTCTCCCCATTCAGATGCTTTTGCTGCAACAAGTTAGGCCACAAGATTGTGGGGTGTTCTTCTCCCAGGGCTATAGCTTCTAGGAGATTTAGTCTCAAAAGATGGCTCAAGAAGCCTGGTACTCCAGATGCTGATTTCCTTTGGTGAAATCACATAAAATTTATGGTGCAACTTAAGAGGAACTCGGGCCTCCTCTTGAGGCCTCCAATCCTTTGGTATAGGCTTCCTCTATACCCATTGTTGCTCCCTGCGAGCATCCCTCTCAGCTCCTTGTTGTTTCTTTGGTCCAACCTATTGAGGTGGTTAGTAAGGGTTATGACTCTGAGGGATCCTACCCCTCACTAGTAGAAATATGGCAAATAAATGACTAGGTGACTAAAACTTTTAGTCACGTGACTAAAACTTTTTGCAACATGGCTATAAATGATTAAATAAATGACTAATTTGGTCATCGGTTGAAATGACTAAATAAATGACCAAATAAATGACTAAATAAATGCCTAATTTGGTCATCAGGCAAAAACATAACTAAATAATTGGTCAGACAAATAAAAATGACTAAATAAATGACTATTACTCCTCTATTCTTTTTTCTTTCCAATTTGATCATAACCCATGAATTCAAAGACAATACAAGGCAAGGCAATAAATGTCCGTTTAGACCAATAGGCTTTTATATGTGGGCATTATAGTGCTTAGAATTGTCTCACACCAGAATTACACCGTAAAAAATTAGCGCCAATTTTTTTTTTAAACTCGTTGATTGTTCCTATCGCCATATTCCTTGAACCTCCAATGGGTGTAAGTGCTAATTTATAAAACTATTTAATTATTATTATTTTTATAAAATCTTTTTCCCTTATATCTAAAATTATTTCTACTATTTTTACTCTCCTAGATCTTTAAATGGAATGGTCCTTACATCCTTCTTCCTTATTATAAATCCCAAACTTTATCCCATTGGCTAGTGCCTCTCCCTTATCAATCCAACAAAGGGGCCCTTGGCCAAAAGGCACAAGTAACAAGAGAAGATGATCAAGTCATGTATGTAAACATCACTATTCCAATGAATGAAATGTAGCCACAAAATCTTCCTAGATACCTCAAAGAAAGAAACACAATATTTTTCTATTGCTCGAGAAGTTTTTTATGAGGAAGAGAAGATTACAGTTTGTGGGAAGAGGGGAGGAAGATGGGAAAAAGTCACATGAGGGACGGGTGGAGAGGTTCGTGCATGTAAAGATTTAGGGTGCTATTTTTCCCTGACGGCCTTTGTTTCTCCTTTCAAGCTAGGGTTCTTTCTTGCCACTGTGTTTGTTCTAGAGGAGGCATTTGTTGTATCTTCTATTTGGATGACTCACTAGACTGAGGATTTGGTGGTTCAAAGTCATGGATTTTGTAGTGCAGGTCACATTTGGTCATTGGTTGAAGAGGTTAAAAGCCTGCATTTTGTGTTTAGGGCTTCAACATTACAACGGTTGTAGTTTTCTTAATTATCGGTAGTGGTCAACGCTCTTCACAACATTTGCAAGTGTTTAACTCTTTTGAAACATGCAGTTTGTGGCTTCAAACACCCCTGGTTTCAATTTTCTGTTGTTTCCTCTGGTTGCCGCCATTGAAGCTTTCTGGTTGCTATTCACCGAAGGATTGCCATCTCTTTTTCTAAGTCCTAATTGCTAGGTTGGGCTCACAGGTGGCTAGGGTATCTGCTTGGAATTTACAGCAGTCTAGGAGCTAAGGATTGCCATCTCTTGTTCAAAATTTTTGGGAGATTGAGAGGAGGGTGTTCGAAAAGAGGGAAAGTGGACAAGAAGGGTAGTAAGGAGCTATTGAGGGTGTTGAGAATTAGAGGCCAAAATATGCAGAAGCTGTTGAACTGAGGGCATCAAATGGAATGAAACCTAGGAGGCGAGGTGAAGGGAAGTGTAAACAAAAAACAACACAATCGTCTTCGTAGGTGTGTTCCAAGCCATGGAGGAAATATTTGAAAAAGAAGGTATTTGCTTCATTTACTTGTTTTTCTAGCACAAAAACTAAAATTTGTTTGATGCAATTTATTTAACTACAACAAAATAACAAGAGAAACTAAAACCCCATTTCTACGCCTTAAAAAAATATGCCAAAATATATTTCGATGCAAGATATTTACATTGCCTCTTTCTTTGAACTTTTTTTACCAAGAACTATTTCCTTAATTCTTTAGATGAAAGGGTTTACAGTGAAAGATCATGTGGGTTCTGATTTAAAATTTTTAGGTAAAACGAGGGTTCGATCTTATAGAAGATATAATGAGGCAGCCATATAAAACAAAACTAGGATGCAATGATAGAGTTGAAGGGATTTAGGTCCCATGGAATCCTTTTGTTATACGATGACTTTTGTGCAGAAATTTTCATTACAACTCTTAAAAAAATTGAGTGCCTGTTTGTTTTGGTCATTATGGTCATTTTCTGCTTAATCACTAGCCTTGTGGAAACTGTAGTCTTTGAGTTAAAAATGTTATGGCACGAAAATACCTTAGACACATCGATCTGTGGTTGTGCATTGAAATTTGATCACATTTTTGTATTTAAAAAACATTTTGTGTTTCTGGTGAGTTACATGTAGTGTTCTTGAGACACTTCCCCTCCCCTTTTGTGGTTGTCCTAAATTCTTTAGGGATGTAGATGGTACACTCACCGTGTTCCCCATTTGTGATGAAACTTTTCTCATCTCTGGGGGACATTTTAGTATATATGGGGGTTAGGCAGTTGATGAATGGGTAAAATTTGATGAAGAGTTCACATCATATGTGCAACCTAACAAATCCACCCACCACTCAGCCTTCCAACCCAACAATAATCTACTACATAACTACTGTCTCTATTGTTTTACCTACCCCCACACATTACTATCAAATTTGGTCTAGGATTGGGGTCCGGTATATTCAGTTCATTCTTAGATATGAACTGGGCATAAAATCAGGCTTAAGGGGGTGCTCGAAATTCTTCGTTCTTTGGAATAACGTGGGCGACCCAATTCATTATTTGTCGAATACTTGAGCTGTGATTGGATTTGAAGGTGGGTATGTCAAAAACCTTGGTGGGTCACCTTGAAGCCCACAGTAAACACCCACTATTTTCTGTAGTTTTTCGAATGTTTTTGGGAGATCCAAGCTCGTGGGGTGTACAGATAGGTTATTTTTAGTGTTGGGTTGTGCAGGGATTCATCTTTTCTGATTGAGTTTTTTGTTTCTTTGGGGGTTCTGTTAAAGACAACATAGGTCAACTTGCAGTAAGGCTTCTAAATCCAATTTTTTTTCACTTTCTGAGGTGTCTGAGCACAACAGCAGTAAAGATTGTTGGCTTCTTATTGATGGAAAGGTATGCATATTGGATATAAGTTGTATGCTAATGTAAATATAGCAATCATTAATAAATACTCCCTACATGCTAAGAGAAAACAAAATGGTGTTTAGATGTAATTGAGATTTGGATTATTGTGTGAAAGGTTTGATTGCTGATGATTACTCCACTTAACTGTAATATGTTATGCTGAGTTTATCATTATTGTTATGTATAATTTTTCTTGATAAAATTTAGGGTCAGATTTTGGGGTACTTTGAACTAAGTGTGGAGTAAGCTTGGATTATATTCTTAAAATTTGTGATCATGGGTTAGGTTTGAATGTGTGGGATAATAGGTATACTACAGTCTTTGGCTACATTTTCAAGATTTCTAAACATAGCTCACACTCACATGTCTCCCCTTATCTTGACATTACCCTCACTGCATGTCCGTCAGAATTATGAGCTGTCATATAGAGATGAGGAGAACGTAAACCCGAATTGTGACCTTTACAAATGCCCCCTATTACCGGTACACCTCCACCCCTTGGAAATACTATTAGCTGATTTCTATCGCAGATTATTGTATTGGGGTTATTTTCAATTTGCTTTTTTCTAGCGTTTTAGAGGAAATCTACTTAGGTATGGAGTTTTGGGGCATTACATAACTCTATATTGATAAGGATGATCTCTTATTTATAAACTATTTCTATGCCTATTTTTTTGAATTAAATTAATATTAGGTTAGAGAGGTTGATGGCTCATGGCTCAAAGATCAATCCACCCACATTAGGATGCCTAAGATCATTACTTGGTTGTGGAAAAAATCTCTTAGAGGCCATACAACTTTCATTCGAGGTAGGCAATCCCAAGGATCCAGGGAGTTACACCCAATAATATGAGGAATCATCCAGGCACGCTAATTGTCTAATCCCTATAGTTCCACAATGTGTTCTCTACTTCAGGCTCAACCTTGTTTGCCATGAGTTTTTGCCTCATTTGATGTCTAGAAGATGTTGATATGCACCAGACAACTGAGAGGGGGGGTAAATCAATTGTCACAAAACTTAAAAACTTTTTGCAATTTAAACATTCATCACTTATCCACAATTATTGTGATTTAACAATGAGAGCATGAAATCAGAAACTTAACCATAGATACAACATCAAACACAAGAGACACCAGATTTAAGTGGAAAACCCCAAGGTGGGGAAAAATCACGGAGAGGATTAACTCTCAATATATAATGCAATCTTGAAATAGTGATGTTCAGGCTTGGTCACTCCACGGGCCTAAACATATTGGCTTACATCCATGAAGAACAATTAGGTCTAGCAGGCTCACTGCCTCAAACCTAAACCTAGCAAGATTACAATAAGGGCTGTTAAACCCTACTGGTGGCTTACTTCTAGATTCACTACCATGACCAACACCTTTCTATATTGTGAATAAACAACTCCTTAGCTCTGCTCTTCCTCAGCTCTACTCTTCCTCTTCTTTCGTCTGCCTCTTCTTTGCTCTACCTTTGCTCTGCTCTGCCTTTGGACCTTTCTTAATATCTTTCATTTCTACTCAAGGACACCTTTTCCACAACTCAACTACAAATATTTATACACTACATCAACCTTGAAATGATCATCAAGGTTGGCAACACAATCATCAACCATTGGAACAATCTCCAAGGTCGGTATTACAAACATTTACAAAATAGGTCCTAACCTATTGCAATATCATGCAAAGGGAATAAAATGCAAATAACACCATGCCTTAGCTGGGACTCAAATACGATCTTCCATGCCACAACACACTTCCACAATCTTCCATAGATCTCCGCAATCACTAGGATAAACCAGGTTGGCCAAGGCTGGTTACACACTACCTTATCTGGGAACAATCTTCACACACCAACTCAAATTTCTTAATGCGGACCAAAGTCTAGATAGAAACATGATTAGGAGACATCCACAAGTACGTTATAATCATCAGGAGAAAATGCACAAACCTTAACCACTTTATCCATAGGAATCTTCTCACTAAATGACATGAACTTCACTATCTTCAACTATCATAAAAGAAAGATAGCTTGCAGACCACCAAACCATGAACCATCACAACTATAGGCACTTATCATCATTGCAGACTTCCCTCTAGAACTGCAGAGAAAAATACTTTGTTGCAGAGAAATGTGGAGCCAAATACTGTCTTCCTGTCTTAACTAAACTTACAGAAAAGTAGGTTTCACTCTAGTGAATCACACAACTCACTCAGATCTTCATGCAGATGGCTCAAACCTAGAATGTAGCATCCTTAGACATACCTCTAACTTACTTCCAATCCATAGACCACAATCTTCAAGTAGAAATAAATGCGGAGCAGTTTACCAGACTATTCTTCAGCATACAACTCACTGTCTGTACTGCACTTCTCTGTAACTCACTTGTTTCTTCCAGAGAGGCTAATTTTCTCAATATCCTCAACATACAAGTCTTCTAAACAAGTAATAGAACAAGATATAGTTGACACCAATGACAACAAGAATATGTTGACATCAATGACAACACTGATTAGGACATACTTGAAACAATCTCCCCCTTTGTCATTGATGGCAACATATGATGTGAAAAACTGCAATAACCATAAAGACAAGATTCTCCCCCTTTCTCTTTACACACCTACACTCTTTCTTTCTCCAAAATTCTCCCCCTTTCTCTTACACATCTACACTCTAAGTTTTTCACATGACTTCTCCCCCCCTTTGACATCAATGGCAAAGGGCACATACTTGCACTCTTCTGCTCTGATCTAATCTCTCTTCTGAACTCTTTGACTACTCCCCCTAAGAAGTAGCCCTAAAAAGAATCAATCTAGACCTCTAAGCACCTTCAGATTGATGCACTACTATGCATCTTAGTTTAGAGCAGGAGGGGTGATGACCCCTAAATTTTCTCTGAGATACTCAAAAGTATCCTTAGGCAAAGGCTTGGTAAGAATGTCTGCAATCTAATCCTTGGTAGAAACATACTCCAACTTGACTTCATTCTCTGCCACTTTTTCTCTCAAGAAATGATATCTGATGGATATGTGCTTTGTCCTTGAATGCATCACTGGATTTTTTGATATGTTAATGGCACTTGTGTTATCACAAAAGATTGCAATGGGATCTTTATACACAACTTTGATGTCCTTCAAATTCTACTTCATCCATAACACTTGAGTGCAATTGCATGCTGCTGCAATGTATTTTTCCTCTACAGTAGATAGGGATATTGAATCTTATTTCTTGCTCAACAAAGATACTAGTCTTTTTCCCAAGAAGAATGCACCTCCACTTGTACTTTTTCTGTTATCCACATCTCTGGCCCAATCTACATTAGTATATGCACTGAGAATAAAGTCACAGTCCTTAGGGTACCACAAACCATAATCTATTGTGCCATTTAAATATCTTAGAATTCTTTTGATTACAATCACATGTGATTCCTTGGGTTCTACCTAAAATCTTGCCACAAGACACACTACATGCATTATGTCAGATCTGGTTTGAGTTAGATAAAGTAATCCTCTAATCATAGATCTATACTTTTTCTGATCTGCCATGGGTGAGTTATGATCTTTGCTCAACTTACAACCAGTTATCATAGGTGTGCATATTGGTTTAGGGTCTTCCATCCCAAATTTCTTTAACAACTCTGTCACATACTTAGACCGAGAAATGAAGATACCCTTATCTGATTGACTGATTTGCAGACCTAAAAAGAAGTTCATCTCTCCAAATAGAGACATCTCAAATTCACTTTGTATTTCTGTAGCAAAAATTGAGCACATACCTTCATTACCTCCAAAAATAATATCATCAACAAAAACTACAACAATCAGGGTTTGTTCATCATTGATCTTGAAGTAGAGGTTACTATTTGTAGTACCTTTACTGAACCCTATCTGTATCAGGTACCTGTCCAACCATGCATACCATGCCCTGCGAGCTTGTTTTATTCATACAATGCTTTCTTCAATATGCATACCATGTCCCCCTATTCTGATGATTGAAATCCTTCCAGTTGTTCAATATAGACTTCCTCTTCCAACTCTCCATTTAAGAAGGCAGACTTCACATCCATTTGATAAACCTTGAAATCTTTACATGTTGTAAAAGCCAAAAACATCCTTATTGCTTCAATCCTTGTCGCTGGAGGAAAAATTTCTTCAAAGTCTATTCCTTCAACTTGAGAGTATCCTTTGCATACCAACCTCACTTTGTTTCTTACCACTTCACCATTCTCATTCATATTGTTTCTAAAGACCCACTTTGTACCAATTACATTCTTGTCTGCTAGTCTGGGAACAAGATCCCAAGTCCGATTCTTCTCTATCTGCATCAATTCTTCTTCCATAGCCTTTATCCAATTTTCATCATTGCAAGTCTCATCCACAATTTTAGGTTCAATCTTAGAAATCAATTAGAAATTTACTTGTTCCTCTGCAGCTTTTCTTCTAGTTAAGATCCTTTTGTTCTTATCTCCTATGATTTGATTTTTAGAATGATTGATTCTTACATATCTTGGAGTTTTGGTGGCACTTACCAGAGCTTGTTCTTCTTCATCTGTGATGTCTTCATGCTGCACCACTTCTAAAACATCTGGATCATGTAACTCATATCCACTTGATTCTGAAGACCTTTCCTTACATTCATCAACTTTAACATTTGCGCTTTTAATGATCTTATTTGACCTCTTATTATAGCACCGGTAGGCCTTACTCTTGGTGGAATAGCCAAGGAAGATTCCTTTATCACATCTAGTATCAAACTTGCCTAAATCTTCTTCTCTTTTGATATACATCTGCTACCAAAAACTTTGAAATACTTCACAGTAGGAACTCTACCATGCCACAATTCATAGGAATTTTTTGAACTGTTACCTCTTACTTGAACTCTATTTAGGATATATACTACAGTGTATATTGCCTCTCTCCAATATGCCTTTGGAAGATGAGCTTCCTTCATCATGGTTCTAGCAGCTTCTTGAACCGTTCTATTTTTCCTTTCAACAACTCCATTTTGTTGTGGAGTTCTGGGCGCAGATAGATGTCTCTTTATTCCATGTTCTTCATAGAAGAAATTGAATTCATTTGATGTGAACTCTCCTCCTCTATCAGACCTCAAGAATTTGATTTTCAAATCCATCTCATTTTCAACCATTGCCTTAAATGCCTTGAATTTATCTAGAGCTTCAGCTTTCTCTTTCAAAAAGGTGACCCAAGTCATTCTAGAATAATCATCAATGAGCAGCATGAAATACCTATCTCCTTGCAAACTTCTTACTCTGGTAGGTCCACATAAATCCTTATGCACTAGCTCAACTAGTCCTCCAACTGATTGGTCCTTGCTTTTGAAACTTGTTCTTGTCTGTTTCCCAAATTGACACTCCTTGCAAACTAAATTAGCAGGCTTCACAAGCTTAGGCAAATCTCTAACAATCTATGCAGTACTTATCTTCATAATATTATCAAAATTTATGTGACACAACCTTCTATGCCAGAACCAACTCTCATCAATCTTAGTCAACAAACAATAGTTCTTGGTTCCTTTTAAGTGATAGATATTACCTCTGGTCTTCTTACCAGTTGCAATGACTATTCCAGAGCTTTCCCTGATCTTGCATCCGTTGTCCTTGAAGCTTAAGTCATAGCCCTTGTCACACATCTAACCCACACTCAAAAGATTGTACTTTAGTCCTTTCACATACAAGACATCTTCATTATTATGCTTGCCATCAAAATAAATAGATCCTTTCCCACAAATCCTACTAGCTGTATCATCACCAAACCTAACCAGTCCACCATCATATCTTTCCAAACTTACAAACTTACTTTTGTCACCAATCATGTGGTGAGAGAAACCACTATCAATAACCCATTCATCCTTGTCCTTAATAACCTAAGCAACCAAAGCACTTTTCACTAGTTTTTCTTCCTTCATATAGCCAGAAGAATTAGTAGACACAAGATCTTCCTTAATAGCAATGAACAAGCATTCACTTTATGTTCACCATTATCTAATACTCCTTCATCATCATCAAAATCTTCAACATAATAACACTTCTTTTAGGTCCTAGGCCTGTTCTCATAGCTTCTTCTATTTCTTTCAATTCTTTCAGGACATCTGGAAGCAAAATGAGCTACTTTACCATAGGAAAAACATTTGAAAGGAAGTTTGCCTTTAAACTTACCAGATCCTCTTTGTAGTCTATCCACAAAGTTGGCTTCAGCTTCATCTAACTCATCATCAGATTCTACCTTATACGTTTCTGATCTGGAAGTACTTCCAAGAGTACTAGCTTTGAAGGCTGTCTCAACTTCTAAGCATAATCCAACTCCCTCATTTCAAAAGTAGTAAGCTTACCAAGCAACTGATCCCTGTTAACAATTTTTACTTACATGAATTCTTCAATCGCAGCTACCTTGTGACAATAAGACTTGGGCAGAGATCTAAGAATTTTCATAACAATTTCCTTTTCTTCAAGAGTTCCACCTATGGCTTTTATCCCTGTAACAAGTTCATCAACTCTTTGCATAAAATCTGATATGTTTTCATCATTATTCATCTTCAAGCCTTCATATTTCACTTTCAGACTTTGTAACTTGGCTTCCTGCACATAATCATCTCCTTCATATAGATTTTTCAACTTTCCCATACCTTATTTATAGTTTCAAGATCCACCACTTTTGTCAATATTGAGTCAGTTAAAGAGCTTAGCGGAGCACCCCTTGCCTTGATATCTATCTCATATTCTTTGATTTCATCTCTATTTGTCGAACCATTTTGAGGTATGGTGTATTCTGTTTCTGCAACTTTCCAAACTTTGACACCAAGGGAAAGAAGATGGATTTTCATTTGAGCCTTCTAGAGAACATAATTAGTTCCATCAAAATGCGGTGCTTCCTTCTTGTAAGACATTTTGGATCTTCCTCAAGCTATTAAACTATCTTAAGAGAAAATTGGCTCTAATACCAATTATTTATATGTGTTGGAGAACTGAGAGGGGGGGTGAATCAATTGTCACAAAACTTAAACACTTTCTGCAATTTAAATATTCATCACTTATCCATAATTATTATAATTTAACAATGAGAGCATGAAATTAGAAAATCAACCACAGATACAACATCAAACACAAGAGACACCAGATTTACGTGGAAAACTCCAAGGTGGGGAAAAACCATGGAGAAGATTAACTCTCAATATATATTGCAATCTTGAAATAGTGATGTTCAGGCTTGGTCACTCCATAGGCCTAAACATACTAGATTACAACCATGAAGAACAACTAGCTCTAGTAGGCTCACTACCTTAACCCTAAACCTAGCAAGATTATAATAAGGACTGTTAAACCCTACTAGTGGCTTACTGCCAGATTCACTACCATGATCAACACCTTTCTGTATTGTGAATAAACAACTCCTCAGCTCTGCTCTTCCACTACTCTACTCTTCCTCTCCTCTACTCTGCCTCTACTCCACCTCTTATTTCCTCTGCCTCTACTCTGCTCTGCCTTTGAACCTTTCTTAATATCTTATCATTTCTGCTCAAGGATATCTTTTCCATGACTCAGCTACAAGTATTTATACACTACATCAACCTGGGAATGATCATCAAGGTTAGCAACACAATCATCAACAATTGGAATAATCTCCAAGGTCAATATTACAAACATTTACAAAATAGGTCCCGACCTATTGCAATATCATGCAAAGGAAATAAAATGTAGATCATGCCATGCCTTAGCTAGGACTCAAACACGATCTTCCATGCCACAACATGCTTCCACAATCTTCCATAGATCTCCGCAATCATTGGATCAACCAGGTCGACCAAGGTTGGTTACACGCTACCTTATCTAGGAACAATCTTTACACACCAACTCAATTTATTAACATGGACCAAAGTCCACATAGGAACATGATTATGAGACATCCACAAGCACATTATAATCATCAGGAGTAACTACACAAACCTTAACCACTTTATCCATAGGAATCTTCTCACCAGAACAAATAAACTTCACTATCTTCAACTGTCATCAAAGAAAGATAGCTTGTGGACCACCAAACCATGAACCACTATAACTGTAGGAACTTATCATCATCCTTGAATTCCCTCTAGAACCACAGAGCAAAATACTTTATTGCAGAGAAATGCGAAGCAAAATACTGTCTTCCTGTCTCAACTGAACTTATAGAAAAAGTAGGTTTCACTCTAGTGAACACAAATCACTCAAATCTTCATGCAGATGGCTCAAACTTTGAATGTAGCATCCTCAGACATACCTCTAACTTACTTCCAATCCATAGACCATGATCTTCAAACAAAATAAATGCGGAGCTATTTACCAGACTTTTCTTTAGCATACAACTCAATGTATGTACTGCACTTCTCTGTAACTCACTTGTTTCTTTCAGAGAGGCTAATTTTCTCAATATCCTCAACATACAAGTCTTCTAAACAAGTAATAGAATGAGATATAGTTGACATCAATGACAACATTGATTAGGCACATACTTGCAACAGAAGAAACAATTATGAGCCTTGAAAATGCATGTTCTATATTTGTAGTCCTTGATTTCTTCTTCATCTAAGATAAATCATGAATATAATAGATCAGTTGTTATCTGTAACGAAGTAATGACTATAGCCATTTGTCCTTGAACCTGCAAACCAATGCCGACCATTGTACCTTACTTGAATTTTTTTCTATGTACATTTCATGAAAATAAGTATAAGCAAGCTTGAGTAAACTGAGCATCAAATCATGTCAAGTTAAAACTAAGCCAATCTGATTAAAGTCAAGACATAACCCTCCTTCACCTAATCCTTGTTGATTAAATTCTAATGGGATTGATTGCTATAGGGATGAGACTTGTAATATGCAAACAAGTAATGCAACATAAGGCAATAAAAAAACCTTGCTCAATGTATTGCACAAACTATGTTGCTTCTTGACTGAAATTCACAACCCCAAGTACCATGGAGAACAATTATAGCATCACCTTGAATATGTAATGTCCCTTTTTAGGATATTCCTAATTTCTTTACATGCATACAACAATAACTACTAGAAAAGGACATTAGAAATATTAAAGATCAATAAATTAATATAATATTTAGTTCATAGCATCATTCATATTAAATTAATCTATCATAGCATAATTAATAATGAGATCAATACTTCATAAATAATGAGATATAATCAATATTTAGTTCAATCCAATTATAACACCATTCCTCAAGCCAATCACATATTGAATCTCTCAGGAGTGTTAGTAAGTAATAATATTGTCAAGAGCATGCAATGGGGACCATCCTTACATTTCCCAGTCAACCTTGGATGTTGGTCATCCTCCTTGATCAAGCCTAGGAGAACTTAGTTACCTCCCAACCCATGAGTGTCTCATCTTGGGTTTGCGTTCTTGATAAGATGCATGAAGACTACTATTTTAACAAGCCTAGGACCACTCATATGCCTCCCGGCCCACGAGCTAACTAATTTGAGGTGGTGTGCTTAATGAAGGGGCCTATCAGTACTTCACCATCTCGTGAACCCTAAAAGGGCCATCATTCCCTACTTACATCACCTTATTTCAATTGGATTGCTTAGGAATTTGTTAGATATTTGATACAATGTACCTCTTGATGGATTTCAAGTTTAGTTCAAGGATTGAAATGTATCCTTCTTTGCTGTATAACCAATATATACCTGATATATTTCCTTTTTCTTGATTCTTATATGACTTCCTTCAAATGAAGATAGCTTCCTGTGATTGCTAATTGATATCTTAGATAATCGCTGATTTGATTGATTGAATAATAGAATTGGCCATATCAACACATTGGTCCCATCTAGTTGTGAATGGTTGTTTGTAAAAATTTATTCAAACTCCTTACCATCTACTTTATTGGTGGGCTTGTCTCTAACAGCAACATCAATAGTTTTTACTTATGTTGCACACTGGTTTCTTTCATAGAGTAAGTGCAAGAAGGTGGGGGGCCAAAAAGGGGTCTTAAGTGGCCACTTTTTTTCTGAAATCAGGAAATACTGGCCTTGGATGAGAAATTGAACATAGTTACACTCAAAATTTGGAGATGCAACCAAAACAATGTTCGTAGTGCTCCGAGTCTACTTTCTAAACTACTATTTTTTTTTAAAATGGCATAGATTAAGGGGTTCAAAAGAGGGAGCCACATAAATTGGTGTTGTTTCTGTCAAAAAAACATAACATAGCATGTTTTGTGGCTCCCTCAAAAGGTCAACTTTTTTTGGTATTTTTAAAATAGCTTCAGTGAGAAATTAGCTAATAGCATGTAGTTTATGCCCGATTTTTCTGATAATTTTTTGATGAATATTTGATTTTTTACTAATTTTCAAAGTGGACACATCCTAAAAAATAGAATTTTGGCCGTGCTACCCCTATAAATTTTGAAAACTAATTGAAAATCATTTTTTTCTTTTTTTAATATTTGTAGAATGGAGTCTAGTTTCTAAATATGTAAGTTTTTTTGAAATTTCAATGAATAGTTAATTTACAATGAAAAAAAGACCAAACAGTGGTTTTTGCCCAAAAACGGACACACAAACAAAAGAAATTAAAGATGAAAGGCTTAACATTGTTAAAATGTGAAAAAAATCACATCGTTAAATAGGTAAGAAAGCCTAACATTACCTAGGTGTTTGATTTGTTTGACCTTGAAACACGTGCAAATTTGAGGGTTAGCACGAATGAAATTATGTAAAATCTTGAAGAATATGGAAAAACACATCTATGGATGTTGAAAAGGCACTCCAAGCCTTTGGGTTGGAAATCCAAAGCAAATCCCAAGCCCAAGGCTTGGGATTCCCAAAGCAAAACATAATGTGCTCGCTTTAGTTTTTGTTTTGCATTTTTCCTTTTTCACAAAAGTTTGTATTGTTTGTCATGTTTGAAATAACGCGAGCGCGTTGTAACGCAAGCGCATTATAATGCAAGCGCGTTATAACGTGCTCACGTTATGTTCCCCTTAAATTTTTTTATGTTCAAGGCTATTAATCATGTATGTATGTATGTATGCCTATATGTATGTATTTATCTATGTATGCCTATATGTATGTATGTATCTATGTATCTATGTATGCCTATATGTATGTATGTATAGTGTCGAGGGTAGAGGAGGGTAGAGATGGGAGTGAGCCAGATAGGGGAGGAGAGGGGTGGATAAGGATTGAGTGATTAAGGTTTAAGGTTGAGGATTGAGTGTTTAGGGATAGGATTTAGAATTTAGGGATAAGGGATTAGAGTTTAGGACCTTGAGGGATTAGGGTTTAGAGTTGAGGCTTTAGGCATAGCGTTTAGGGTTAAGGGTCGAGGGATTAGGGTTAAGGTAGAGTGTTGAGGGTAGAGGGATTAGGGATAGGGTTTAGGGTTGAGGGATTAGGGTTTAAGGTATAGTTTAGTAGTTCTTGTGGATAGAGCCAGTAAACAATGGGAGATTATTTGCTTGCTTCATAACAATATAACTCCCCTATGTGCGGGGTGGACAACAAGAAACATAGATGTACCCCAATGCAAATCTTTACTCATAATGATCATCCCTCTGATTTCAACTATCAATTACTCACTGTGGATGTACCATACGCAAAGCTTTTCTCATAGTGTGTACACCTATTGGCATAATGAACCCTAGATGGGCCAAAAAAACATGCCATATAACATTACTAACAATAAAAAAGTTCATAGCCATTTTTCTGACATATTATTGCAACTCAAATATCTTTAAGAGAAGAGTGTCAAAAATGATGGGTTTAACAACCTAACATAAGGAAAAGCAATTTTGTTGGGTTTAGGGATAGGGTTTAGGGTTTAGGGTTGAGGGATTATGGTTTAAGGTATAGTGTTGAGGGTTGAAGGTTTAGGGATAGGGTTTAGGGTTGAGGGATTAGGGTTGAGGGTTGAGGGATTAGGGTTTAGGGTTGACGGATTAGGGTTTAATGTTGAGAGTTGAGGGTTGAGGGTTGAGGGTTGAGGGTTTAGGGATAGGGTTGATGGTCAAGGGATTAGGGTTAAAGTAGAGTGTTGAGGGTAGAGGGATTAGGGATAGGGTTTAGGGTTAAAGGTTTAACGATTGAGGGTTGAGGCTTTAGGGCTAAGGGTTAAGGGATTGGGGTTTAAAATATAGTGTTGAGCGTTGAGGGTTTATGGATAGGTTTTAGGGTTTAATTTTTAAGGGTTAAGGGTTGAGGGACAGGGTTTAGGGTTTAGGGATAAGGGATTAGGCTTTAAGGTATAGTGTCGAGGGTTGAGGGTTTAGGAATAAGGATAGCATTTAGGGTTTAGGGATGAGGGATTAGGGTTGAGGGTTGAGGGATTAGGTTTTAGGGTTGATGGATTAGGGTTTAAGGTATAGTGTTGAGGGTTGAGGGTTTAGGGATAGGGTTTAGGGTTGACAGATTAGGGTTTAGGGTTGAAGGTTTAAGGATTGAGGGTTAACGCTTTAGGGATGAGGGTTTAAGGCTTAAGATATAGTGTCAAGTGTTGAGGGTGTAGGGATACGGTTTAAGTTTTAAGGGTTGAGGGTTGAGGGATAGGGATTAGCTTTTAAGGTATAGTGTTGAGGGTTGATGGTTTAGGGATAGGGTTTAGGTTTGAGGGACTAGGGTTTAGGGTTGATGAATTAGGGTTTAATGTTGAGAGTTGAGGGTTGAGGGTTGAGGATTGAGGTTGAGGGATAGGGTTAATGGTCAAGGGATTAGGGTTAAATAAGAGTGTTGAGGGTAGAGGGATTAGGGATAGGGTTTAGGGTTGAAGGTTTAAGGATTTAGGGTTGAGGCTTTAGGGATGAGGGTTAAGGGATTAGGGTTTAAGATATAGTGTTGAGTGTCAAGCGTGTAGGGATAGGTTTTAGGGTTCAAGTTTTAAGGGTTAAGGGTCGAGGGATTAGAGTTAAGGGTTGAGGGATTAAGGTTTGACATTGAGGGTTGAGTACAATGAGGTTCGAGGGTTAAGGGTTTTGGGATAGGGTTGAGGGTCGAGGGATTAGGGTTAAAGTAGAGTGTCGAGGGTATAAGGATTAGGGATAGGGTTGGAGGGTTTAGGGATAAGGGATTAGGGTTTAAGGTATAGTATCGAGCCTATTGAGGGACTAGGAATAGGGATAGCATTTAGGGTTTAGGGATGAGGGATTAGAGTTGAGGGATGACGGATTAGGGTTGAGGGTTGAGGGATTAGGGTTTAGGGATAAGGTTTAGTGTTGAGGGTTGAGGGATTAGGGTTTAAGGTATAGTGTTGAGGGTTTAGGGATAGGGTTTAGGGTTGAGGGATTAGAGTGAAGGGTTGAGGGATTAGGATTTGACGTTGAGGGTTGAGGCTTTAGGGTTTAGGGTTTAGGGATAGGGTTGAGGGTCGAGGGATCAGAGTTAAGGGTTGAGGGATTAGGGTTTGACGTTGAGGGTTGAGTACATTGAGGTTCGAGGGTTAAGGGTTTTGGGATAGGGTTGAGGGTCGAGCGATTAGGGTTAAAGTAGAGTGTCGAGGGTATAAGGATTAGGGATAGGGTTGGAGGGTTTAGGGATAAAGGATTAGGGTTTAAGGTATAGTATTGAGCCCGTTGAGGATTTAGGAATAGGGATAGCATTTAGGGTTTAGGGATGACAAATTAGAGTTGAGGGATGATAGATTAGGGTTGAGGGTTGAGGGATTAGGGTTTAGGGATAAGGTTTAGGGTTGAGGGTTGAGGGATTAGGGTTTAAGTTATAGTGTTGAGGCTTTAGGGATAGGGTTTAGGGTTTAAGGATTAGAGTGAAGGGTTGAGGGATTAGGATTTGATGTTGAGGGTTGAGGCTTTAGGGTTTAGGGTTTAGGGATAGGGTTGAGGGTCAAGGGATCAAAGTTAAGGGTTGAGGGATTAGGGTTTGACGTTGAGGGTTGAGTACATTAAGGTTCAAGAGTTAAGGGTTTCGGGATAGGGTTGAGGGTCAAGGGATTAGGGTTAAAGTAGAGTATCGAGGGTATAAGGATTAGGGATAGGATTGGAGGGTTTAGGGATAAGGGATTAGGGTTTAAGGTATAGTATCGAGCCCATTGAGGGTTTAGGAATAGGGATAGCATTTAGGGTTTAGGGATGATGGATTAGAGTTGAAGGATGACATATTAGGGTTGAGGGTTGAGGGATTAAGGTTTAGGGATAAGGTTTAGGGTTGAGGGTTGAGGGATTAGGGTTTAAGGTATAGTGTTGAGGGTTTAGGGATAGGGTTTAGGGTTGAGGGATTAGAGTGAAGGGTCGAGGGATTAGGATTTGACATTGAGGGTTGAGGATTGAGGCTTTAGGGTTTAGGGTTTAAGGATAGGGTTGAGGGTTGAGGGATTAGAGTTAAGGGTTCAGGGATTAGGGTTTGATGTTGAGGGTTGAGGGTCAAGGGATTAGGGTTAAAGTAGAGTTTGGAGGGTATAAGGATTAGGGATAGGGTTGGAGGGTTTAAGGATAAGGGATTAGGGTTTAAGGTATAGTATCGAGCCTGTTGAGAGTTTAGGAATAGGGATAACATTTAGGGTTTAGGGATGAGGGATTAGAGTTGAGGGATGATGAATTAGGGTTGAGGGTTGAGGGATTAGGGTTTAGGGATAAGGTATAGGGTTGAGGGTTGAGGGATTAGGGTTTAAGGTATAGTGTTGAGGATTTAGGGATAGGGTTTAGGGTTGATGGATTAGAGTTAAGGGTCGAGGGATTAGGATTTGACATTAAGGGTTGAGGGTTGAGGCTTTAGGGTTTAGGGTTTAGGGATAGGGTTGAGAGTCAAGGGATCAGAGTTAAGGGTTGAGGGATTAGGGTTTGACTTTGAGGGTTGAGTACATTAAGTTTCAAGGGTTAAGGGTTTCAGGATAGGGTTGAGGGTTGAGGGATTAGGGTTAAAGTAGAGTGTCGAGGGTATAAGGATTAAGTATAGGGTTGGAGGGTTTAGGGATAAGAGATTAGGGTTTAAGGTATAGTATCGAGCCTGTTGAGGGTTTAGGAATAGGGCTAGCATTTAGGGTTTAGGGATGAGGGATTAGAGTTGACAGATGATGGATTAGGGTTGAGGGTTGAGGGATTAGGGTTATTTTGTGGCAATGCTATGTTCTAAAGATAGGCAAACAGAGATTTTGTATTCAGGTTATTTAGATGTTGATGGGTTTAGACTTGAGCTGAAATGCTGGACTCTTAATCTAGCCTAAAGAGAGTTTCTGTCATCAAATGTAGATTTATGGGTTCGATTATATTGATTGCCTCTCCAGTTTTGGGGTGTGGATATTTTGGAATCAATCAGGAAGTCTTTAGGAGACTTTGTGGAAGTGGATTGGCAATCATTTGACAAAACCCTTGCTATTTATGCTTGGATAAGGATTTGCCACAAACTAGAACTTCTACTTCCAAAGAAGATCTATCTTTCTTCCTCGATGGGCATTTTCTATCAAGAACTTGATTATGAGGGCTTGCCCCTTCATTGTTATGCCTATCATATGGTGGAGCATCTGACAAGCTCTTGCAGGAAACATGAAAAGTTCTCCCTCAAAAACCTTGTGGTCATTCAAGTCTGAAGGGGAAGGTTTGGAAAGAGAAATGGATCACCAAAGAGATGAAGATCTTCTTATTTCTCAGACACCATCAGTGGTTTTTCTCTGATGCAGAGGACCTACCAAGATGGAAAGCATTTAAAGATTATATGATCTCCAAAGGAAAATCTCCTAATTCTCCCAGAATGTCATCCTTCAGCAAGGTGGGACCAAGTGGCTTGGCTGTTCCAATCATGGATCCTCCTATATTTAAGAGGAATTGTAAGGCTTGGAAGTGTCAGTTGATGAAGCACAGGATGTGGTCATCCCTACTTGTGTTAAGGAAGATAATGCCTCCTTTCACCATCTTACCCAGAAAATATTTCAGGATCACCAAAATTATGCTTTCCATATTTTCCTTCTTGTGATCATCTAGCCATAATTTTTCTAGGGCACCCAGATCCTTTGGAGGATGGTTTGCTAGAGATTGGGTTAGATGAGGTGGAAGAGATTCTAGCTGGAAAGATTATTGCTTAACCGACTTTAAATAACTTCCTCAAGGTCCAAATGATACCTAACTACACACATATTCTTCATTATCAACGAGACTGAACACTGTCGGCACATTCAAAAACTCTTCCGCTGATCTCACTTCTCTCACCCGTAGCTCAACACTATGCTCCAACCGTTGGTATGACCTTT
This sequence comes from Cunninghamia lanceolata, assembly GCA_027924645.1. NCBI lineage: Eukaryota > Viridiplantae > Streptophyta > Pinopsida > Cupressales > Cupressaceae > Cunninghamia > Cunninghamia lanceolata. Next base: position 8,652,227 of record BSBN01000241.1, on the reverse strand, counting down.
ACCATCGGCGAGCTTGAGAACCGCTCCGCCGATACACACTGATCACTCCGATATACCTTTGAACCATACTTGTCACCTAGACTCCTTTCATCGATGAATGCCTACGAACTTAGGTCGATGCACCGATGGACACACTCTAGCGTTAACCTTGATTTTCTCTATCGGCAACACAATCACTATTGGCCATACTAGCATTAACTTTGCCAATACACTGATACCAATCACCTTCGGTGAGACTTTTGTCATCGGCGGATGTTTATACGCTTGGGCCGATGTGCCGATGATCCTTCTCTTCTTTGGTGTGACGAATGCTATCAGTTGGACTCACTTTAGAGTCGCCAATACACCATTTCCTTTTGATGGATCGGTGTAAGATACCCCTTGTCTCTCTGATACCTTTGATCCTTCGGTAAGATCTCCTTTCACTTTTCCCTGATAAGCCTCTAATCGGCCTAACACCATTGATCAGTGTAGGTTTCAAAAGCTCCTCTAAGAGGCTTGTTACACCGATGACACTAGAGGTGAGATATAAAACATGAGCTAATGGAACTAGAGGTGAGATATTGTAAAGGTGCTATTGAAGGTGAGATAGGTAAAATATTTATGGATCAATCTATAGCAGGACAAAACGCGAGCGCGTTATAATGCACTCGCATTTTGTCTTGCTATAGAAATGGTAAAAAAGTGTTGACCCCCATGATCCAGGCCCACATGCTCTGTTTTCATACCAATTTTGCGCATGCTCTGACAAAAAAGAAGTGCTTTCATGCTGTTGGGAAGTTCACATGCACATTTTACACATTCTACCACCTTTGCATGATCTTTCCACCACCTTTTCTGCTTTGCCAACTTGAGAAGGAGGAAATAACATAGTTTTCACACCAAGTTTGATATATATCTATTCAAGTTTCAATTTTTGTAGTGTTGCAATGTTAATTGTGATTCAATTTTAGGAATTTAACATTATAGATTGGTTAATAGTATTGTTGTTAGTAATTATATTTGAGTATTATTCAATTTAACATTGAAAAGGAAGCAAGTGGTGAAAAACTCAAATTGTTGAGGAGTTTGATGCAAGAAGAAAAAAACACTACATAATTGGGTACTCTCTCCATTTGAATCTTCATTTTTTAGGTATGTCAAGTCTTTATATGCATGTTCTTTACATTTTCCTTAATTCTATTTGAATTACTTTATCATGCTTTATCATACATGTTTAAAATAGACACATTCCCAATCAAGAAAGTAGCCTACAATCTCACATGATGCCATGTATATTTTCTACACTTGGGCTCTTTAATAATTATGTGTAATAAATAGACCTTAACATACCATGATGTCAAACTATACAAGAATAAATCCTTACAACATAATAAAAATACAATCCCACTATTATCTTGTATTCATTTCTTAGGAACTAATTTGGTCTCTTTATTATGCTACAGACAAATTCTCCATCATGCCAAGGAATTGATCAAAAATTAAACCAACACAGGAAGAGATAGAAGCTAAGAATGCAAAGAAAGCAGTGGCTATGAGGGAACTTCATGAGAAGAGGAAATTGGACATGATAAATGAATACATGCCAATTGAAGAGGAACCACAACCATCACAAAGAGATATGGTATTGGCGACATAAAGAGAACGAATGCAAAAACTTTGTGCTACGAGAGATTTGAATACCATAGTTGGAGACATGTCCTCTACCGCAAGTCAACATGCAGGGACACCATCTACCACATCTCAAGTTGAGAGTACATCATCACTCACATGTGATGAAGGAGGTACGCCATTGTTCCCACCTCAACCTCAAGGTATGTCATCTATTCCATCTTTGATTGAAGGTATGCCATCTAGCCCATCTCATTTAAATATTGATGAAATTCTTAATGTTGAGATGAATTTACTTAACACCACCTAGAATTTTTCATAGAAAGCCAAAGTATTTGATTGATATTGATGAGAATATTTTGCAGCCAATTGAAGGTAAGATTCCAAAACACACTTGTAGAAGATATGCTCATAAGATTTGGAGATTCTTCTTTGAAAAGTTAAATGAGACTGCAAGATGTCAACTATTCATTGAAATGATGCGAAGTATAAAGTATAGGTCCATCATGAAGATTCTTGGGTTGAGAACATCAGAGGCTTCAAGTGAAAAATCTATTGTCAAGAATCTAATGAGTGAATATGAGAGTGTGGGTAACACCTCATGCACAAAAGATAGTAATGCAACACGGCGTGTGATTACATCGACTATAGTAAGTAGTCAAATGAGGAAAGCTCGTCTCATTAGAAAGATGAGTCAAGAATTAAGAATTAATAGGAAAACTTTATCAAGAGCCGTTGGAAGACACCAAAGAATTAAGGACACTAATGCCAATGAATTATGGGCATTCTCGAGGAGACTACCATGAAAAGATAAACCAATTGTTGAAGCATTGAGATCACTAATTAAAGACTTTTGGAAGAATTACACAAGGGTATCTCTAAATCAAAGGGATGTGGTAAGAAGGAGAATCGGTAGTCAGAACTATGAGCCGCATCCAAAGCATTTTTTGGATGAGACTCAAACATAGTTTTATGGTAAATTTCTAGAGAAGTATCCTCAAATTAAAATTTATCAAAGATATTTTGAAATGCTAAAACCTTTCTATTTCAAGATAAATCACACACGCACTACTTGTTGTTGTAGATTACATATTGAAGTTTCTAACCATTGTGATGTTTATAGGTCTATATGTTTAGATATGCATACTAACAATGTTTTGCAGGGTTGTGCCATATGTACCCCACCAACATCTTCAAAAGACTTCATATCAAAAATTTTGTGTGAAAGAGAGGAAGGTCAAATATTTGACAAGAAATTATGCTTGGATTGAACATGTCATCGTTGCGGTGGCTTGCAACATTTGCCAATATGTGAACATATGGAAAGAACACATGCGGTTGGAAATGAACTAGTAGAGTTTGGCAAGTATAAAATAGTGGCATACAATACAAAAGATGGTAAAGAAGTAAAGAGGTGTGAATTGGTTATTGAAAAGATTCCAGTGTATTAGTTTATGCCCATATTTCATGACAGCATAGTGTATGAGTATGCAAGACATGCCCATAGAGCTCAATGGTTGGACTTGTAATTCAAGTTATGCAAGGACACATTTCCAGTTGGTAGCATTGTTTCAGTCATCAACTTTACAGAGAACTATAGTCTACAGCCACAGCGTGAGGTGCAATCACAATATTACAACTCCACACAAGTTTCTATATTTGTGCACATCGTATTCATTCTTGCGAATGATAGTACAGAGGATGACAGAAAGATCATAAGGGAGTATAATTTCTATATTAGTGATGATGGCACGCATTCTATGGAGTTCATGCAAGGTTGCTTTCAGGTGTTCTATAATGATTTGGCTAGAAGGGGCTATCGTTCAGTCAACATATCATATGGTCGAATAACTGTGCGTCACAATTCAAGAACTCATAGAATTTCTATTGGCTAAGTAGGAGGCATAATTTTACAGGTATTCAGCATATGTGGAACTTTTGTGAGGCTAGGCTTGGAAAGGGGGAGCATGATGTTGTAGGAGCATGTATCAAAAGAGCTATAGCATGAGAAGAGTTAAAGTATAAAGACAATGCAAAGTTGACATATGCAAAATTGATTATCGAGTGGTGTAATGCTTCTATGGGTCCAGGTAATGAAGGTAAGTCTTCAGTTTGTAGATTTTTTTGGTTGATAGATGATACTAACATTGCACCATATGAGGACTATTCTACACTGACAAGATCAAATCAGATGCACTCTTTCAAAAGCTCAATTACAGGTTCATGGAGTATCCATATGCAAAAGATGTCATGCTTTTGTTCTTCCTATAAAATTCAAGTCTAGGATGAGTGCAAGTCAAAGGAGTGGGTTGATGAATGGCAGTTAAGTTATCTTAGCCCACTTGACACGTATCGACCCCCGATGGAATCATCATTTGACTTTGACCACATATCAGATTTAGTTCAACCAGGTAACATAGGGCACGTATATGCATCTAATTTCATCTAGTTCAATTAGGTAATGTCATCTTACTTTGTAGTGTTTTTGTAATGTTGACTAATTTCATCTAATTTGCTACACATATCAATGTAGGGCACATATATGTAGTTATTGCAGATGAAGATAATGAAGAGGGAACAGATTATTACTTATGTCATTGTGTTGAGGCCAAAAAGAAATTGGAGGCCCCTGTTACAGATGGAGAAAACATTGAATACCCTACAGGCTCAGTGGTTATTACTGGAACATGGCTTAGAAGGTACCCACATAAGAGTGTTAATGTTTGGTTGTTTTAGGACTTTGACATGCATTGGAAGATTCTTCATTACTCTAACCTTGTCATGGCATCTAATGTTCATTTGATAAAGTATCGGGGTAGACCTTTGAACAAAATCTTGTGGAAGGTGTGCGAGTCTGACCATGAAGAAATACTTGACACAATAAAGAGTAGAGCAGACATGGATGGTTCATTGGATTAATTTGTAAGTATTCACATTAATTTTGTAAAGTCATGTTACATTGAGTTGTAAGTATGCACATTAATTTGTAAGGTTTGTCTTTTTTAAATTTTCTGCTGCATTTTTACACATATACACACTTTTACATCATGTTATGCATTTTTGGTGACCTGCTCTTGATGCGACCAAACTGATAGTTACAATGCATCTAGATGGGTACGTTTAGGCTGGGTATTATTCTATTTTTCACCCAAACATGTCGAAACAGTCCGAGCTACATTGTACCGACGATATCCTTGAAGAGTCCAAAGTGTAAAAAGGCAACAATCTTTAATGAGATGTTACTCGAAAACCATGTGACTTAGAAACATTCTATTTGAGGAAACGCGATCATGTAGAATGCCTCTACAATAACCTCTCTCAGTTTTTTATATATCTGAGGTATTTGCCCGTGGTGAAAGGTTTTCTGCTGCCCCAAAAATCGTCAAAAAGAGGTAGTGTAAAGTTGCAAAGGGGTGTAACTTTCATCCTGTTCCTGATGCAACCAAACTGACTATTCCAATGTGTCTGGATGGGTACATTTACGCTAGGCATGGTCATGTTTTTCACCTAAACATGTCAAAATAGTTTGAGCTACATTGTACCGACGATATCCCTAAAGAGTCCAAAGTGCAAAAAGGTAGCAATCTTTGATGAGATGTTACTCAAAAACTGTACCACTTACAAACATTCCATCTGAGGCAACGTGATTACATAGAGTGCCTCTATAATAAACTCTCTTGGTTTTTTATATCTCTGAGGTATTTGCCCATGGTGAAAGGTTTTCTGCTGCCCCAAAAATCATTAGAAGGAGGTAGTGTAAAGTTGCAAAGGGGTGTAACTTTCATCCTGCTTCTAATGCGATCAAATTGACTATTCCAACATGTCTAGATGGGTACATTTATGCTAGACATGGTCCTATTTTTCACCCAAACATGTCAAAATAGTAAGAGCTACATTGTACCGACGATATCCCTGAAGAGTCCAAAGTGCAAAAAGGCAGCAATCTTTGACGAGATGTTACTCCAAAACTGTGTCACTTAGAAATATTCTGTTTGAGGCAACATGATCATGTAGAGTGTCTCTACAATAACCTCTCTTAGTTTTTTATATCTCTGAGGTGTTTTCCCATGGTGAAAGGTTTTCTGCTGCCCCAAAAATCGTCAAAAGGAGGCAGTGTAAAGTTGCAAAGGGGTCTAACATTTGTCCTGCTCCTAATGCGACCAAACTGACTATTCCAACACATCTGGATGGGTACATTTACACTAGGCATGGTCTTATTTTTTATCAAAACATGTCGAAACAGTTTGAGCTACATTGTACCGACGATATCCCTGAAGAGTCCAAAGTGCAAAAAGGTAGCAATCTTTGACGAGATGTTACTTGAAAATTGTGTCACTTAGAAACATTCTGTCTGAGGCAACGTGATCACGTAGAGTGCCTCTACAATAACCCCTCTTAATTTTTTATATCTCTGAGGTGTTTGCCCATGGTGAAAGGTTTTCTGCTGCCCCAAAAATTGTCAGAAGGAGGTAGTGTAAAGTTGCAAAGGGGTGTAACTTTTGTCCTACTCCTGATGCGACCAAACTGACTATTCCAACACATTTGGATGGGTACATTTACACTAGGAATGGTCTTTTTTTTCACCCAAACATGTCGAAATAGTCTGAGCTACATTGTACCGATGATATTCCTGAAGAGTCTAAAGTGCAAAAAGGTAGCAATCTTTGACGAGATGTTACTCAAAAACCATGTCATTTAGAAACATTCTGTCTAAGGCAATGTGATCATGTAGAGTGCCTCTACAATAACCTCTCTCAATTTTTTATATCTCTGAGGTGTTTGCCCATGGTGAAAGGTTTTCTGCTGCCCCAAAAATTGTTAGGAGGCAGTGTAAAGTTGCAAAGCATTGCTAAGAAATCCTCAGTACTCAAACACTCCAATGAACTGAAGCAACTTCTTCTTAGGCATAAATGTAAGGGTACATAAGGGGAAAATGGTGCCTAGATGACTTAGTGCATTTCTATGACTTCATTCACATGTTTAAATGTTTGAGAAACTCTCCTTTACTAAGTGCTTGTCCTTATGTCAATGTTAAGCTTTATACCTAATAGGCGCTCAATTAGGTGATGTCATTAGATATAACTTACCCTTAGGTGCCAATGTAGCTTCTTCAATCCATCACACTTCTAGGCACTCAAATTTGAGGTCTTGGACTTGTATCTTATTCCTAGGCACAATTGGATGATCTTCCTAGATCTAGGCACTCATGATGGTGGGAAATTACATGAAGGGCCCCTAAGTCCAATTTGACTTTGTATTTGATATTTTATGACTCCAATTGACTAGGAATGGCTCAATTTCTAAAGTGTTGACTCAATAATGTAAGTTTAAGGTCTTTTCCTCCTAGGCGCCAATTAATGAGTTCACTAGATGTAATTTCTCCTTAGGCGCCAAAACTAGATAGTAGAGACAAGAGGAGGCACCTAGCATCAATTTAGGCTCTATTCATTATTTGTAAGACCTTGAATGATTAAACATGCTTGAAGTAAGCCTTTCTCTCTTGGAACTTACTCAATGATATCGATTTGTGATACTTTATCTAAGGTGCCAATCTAGATCTATATGGAGGTGAAAGAGCGTCCAACATCATGAAGCTTTATACTTGGCATTTTTTTATGCTTTAAATAATTATGAAGGTCTTAGGATGACTTTTCCCCTCTAGGCGCCTACTCTTAGATGTCCTTGGATGCAACTTCAATCTAGGCGCTCATGGAGGTGTTGAATGACAAGCAAAGGCGCCTTAGCTTACTTAGTCCATTTCTTTGGATTTTGATGATCTTGACTCTTAAATGCCATCTAGTCTCATGCTCTTAAGCTCTCCTCTTACAAGGTGCCATATTGAATGGATTTAAACTCTCTTGTTATGCTTAGGAGCCAATTCAAGGTCATTTTGAAGGCAAAGAGCACCTAGAATCCATTTGAATTAGATTTTAACATTTCAACAAGTTTAAGCAATGGGAGATATCTCATCAAGGAGTCCACTCAAAGGATTATTTCATGTCAACTCTTCCTAGGTGACAATGTGTGATTAGATGACAAGTAAAGTGCGCCTAAACTCCAAACATTCAATCAATCTTCCTATACATGCTTCTCTCCTTCAAGGCTCTCAAAGTGGTTAACTCATTCTTCAATTCCTTATTCTAGTTGGTTCTAAGACCTTTAAGCGCTATCATTCACCAATTCAAACCTTCAAACACTTTTAAGGCACTCAAAGTGATGTCCATCACCAATCCACTCCTTAGGTGCTCAAATTTGATTGTAGAAGCAAGAAATTGTGCCTAAGGTTTATGTTGCTCAAGACCTCCTTTGCAAGGCGCCTTAGATGATGATCAAGGTGTGAAAATGCACCTTACTTGAATTTGGATTATTCCTTGATATTTTAAGGCTTTTAACACTTGTTTGCACCCTTGTATGATTACATCACCCTTAGGTGCTCATTTTGAGGTGTTATTCATCTACTATGTTGCCAAAGCGCCAAAATTGGTGATATGAAGCATGAAGGGTGCCTAAACTCATAATGTGTTTTCCTTGTCAAATTTTCAATGCTTAAGGTCATTTGTATCAATTCCATTTAAGGTGCCACAACTTGGGATGATCAAAGGTTTATTTTCTTCTCTAGGTGCACTTTGAGGTCTCAATCTTAGGTGTTGATTTGAGTCTGCAGAGGTGGGAAAGCGCGCCTAACTCCCTAGAGCAATTTTGCGCCTAGAAGTGTAAGTCCCAGAGGACAAGGTATATTGAATATACTTTAAATATTTTTCAATATACCTTTCAGGATGTTTGAGATAGGTCTCAAATCCACCGGATTTAACATCTAGATTATAGAATTTGGAGGATCCACCAGATTTTAGACTTAGTCAATTTTTAGTGTTTCAGGATATCAGGCTACCAGACTTAGTCATTTTTAGGATCTCAAACATAAAGAATAACATGATGATTCATTTTTTTGTATTGCATATAGTTGACATTGTATGCTACTCATAAAGAATATTAATATTTTATGTTCAACATGACGATTCATTTTTTTTCTAAATACAACTTTTATCTTTAGTTCCAAAATGAGGTTTAGGTGATACTTGAATAACAATAGCTAACTTATTGGATCAACAAACATCCTATGTAATACAATTGGACTTTAAATATTTGAAGTAGCCATCTACAAATATCCATTCAAATATGGATTTATAATGCAAGTATGGACTCCATCAATAAAAAAGATTTGTATTAACCAAATATCCATATAGGCATACATCAATATCTGTCGATATAAGTATAACATATATACAAAATAGCCATATAGGCTTACAAGAATGCCATATAGGCATACAATGTCAACTATATGCAATACAAAATATATGTCCACAAATGCCATATAGGCATACAACAAAGGAACACGATAAAAAGTCATTCCCCTCTGGCTGGTGAAGAGAATAGATCATGGGCAACCTTTGATCTTCTAGGGGATGGAGACGCACATGTGGGTGGTCTACTATGAACCCGAGGGCTGTGTTGGAACTAGACATCTCCAGTCAATTTTTCCAAAAATGCTTACCTTATATGCACTTCAAGATTAGTTCACCTAACTAAATGCAAAATTTCTGGAATAGTTAGGAATTCATGTGTAAGATTTCTGGTTCAATTCTAATGTAGGGGTAAATATTGTCAAGTGATGTACATGAAAAATCATCTTTGGTATATGCTTTCCTGCTATTAATTTTTGGATCTCAGTCGATGTGTGTCATACAACTCACAAAATATATAAAATTGAAGTATTATGCCTATTAGCTTTAATACTGCTAGCTATCGAGAGTTTTATCTCCATATGGATTTCCCTGTATAAGGCTATGTATATGCCAATGGAGAGAATATGGAAAGATAGCAGCAAACCCTAAAATCTGTAGGAGTCTTCTATATCGGAGTGATGGTTTTGTTGTCTCTTCGATAAAGAAAAAAGGAAGGATTTGATAAATAGAATATATAATACATTATTTGAATCATTAAAATGAGCATTATCGTTATAAGAATGAATATATGAGCAATGTGTGAGGCCTTCGAACTTGAGGATATGAATGGGGCAGCTCCATGGATTGGTATTACATATCAAGCATTTGTCCTTCTTGCACTGGTTCTCTTGCACAGTACCTAGACGTGATGGAATGTAAAGAATTCACATTGTTCATTAAAAGCAATCAGTGATCATCAAGAATCTCATCATCAAAACACAACCAATTCATCATTAGTTTCAGGCAAGTAGGCATTATTTTGTGTGAGCATCATAAGTCTTTGGTTGCCAGTGATCAACTATTTCCTTGTGATCATTGAAGACTACCTATTGCAGTGATCATTCCTAGTAGCATAGCAAGCAGCCTGTAGAAGATATGATTTAGTTTTACAAGCCAATGGCATAGTATTGATTACTAATTGAACGGGACATTACATATTTTGAAGCTGTAGTCAAATACCAGAAGAGTGATATGGAATTTGTATGAAGATTACTTCCATTCTGGATAGAGGCACCATCCCCTAGTGGTCGTAGAAATCAAGGGATTGAATCACCACCATTACATAGTCATGTCACAGTAGAGTCTGATAAATCAATAGAATAAATGTATGCTAACTATCAACTAGTCCTCAATTGTCCTGAGAGACTGTAACAACATCAGCCCTGTATTGTTTTATGCATCAGATCATCATGGGAGACACATTTCCAATGGGTACTGGGTCTAATCAGATGTATTCTAATTCATTTTTGACAGCTAATGGTAATTTCCATAAAATGTTTCATTTTTCCATTCCTAATGATAACATTTTTCTAATTATTGTGGCTATTTGTTCTCCACTCCAAGCCTTGCAAGCACCATGCTTCAATTTTAGGTAGGCTTTGGAGACATGTCCATGGGTACAACAAGTTGAATAATTCCTACAATAGGTGTATAAGGTGTCAGGAGTTGGGCGATTCCAACCCCTGGGAGAAATGAATCAAAGTCTCTATGGATAAACATAGCACCACATCAATTCACTGGCAGGAAAAACTACCACGTTCATGAGTGGACAAATAGGTGGTATCATGGGTGGTATTAACTTGCCGCTAGGTAATTCTTCATATGAATTTATAAATTGTGGAACACATTTGGCTAGAAACAATCAGCATATGATGAATGCCACTACAACATTATATAATTCAGGACATTACTTAAATGCTTTAGAATACAGTAGGCTACAAGCTTCCTCTCACTAGAATGTCACTCAATAGCATCGACAATATCCTATGCAATCTTCAAAGGTCAATCAAATGTCTCCATTACCTAGTGATAGTTATGAAATGAATGTATCTGATCTTATGGGTTCTAAAAACTTCTATGGTGCAGCATCATCTGGTACACTTCTTGCTACAAAAAATTTGAAGGGTAACACTTCAGAATTAGTATCAAGAAAATTGATTCCTACTCCAGGATTACCTATGCATCAACGTCAACAAACACACACCAAACAATAAGGACAACAATTAACTGTAAAAGGAAAGCATGAGTGACAAAATCAACTTGAATTAATAGTCTTTGGGCAGAAACAGAAAGCTACTGAAACACATTACTTTGGCCACACTATTCTCCATGGTGGTGCAAAGTATCGAGCAACTGGAAGAGGTTTTGTCATCTAGCATATCAAATTTGTAGAGAATTACAAGCTTTACTCTTGGAACCATTTTATTAAAGCATTGAAAGTGGTAGTTCTATTAGTCATCAACTTGGCATATGGTTTTGATGAGAAGGGTGCATTTGCATACATCCTTCTCAATTTCAGTAGTTGGTTTCTCTAGGTACGCTTAACACACTACTAATTATATTAAAGCATAAAAGAAACCCTAATATTTCTAGCTCCAGAAACCCTAAAACTCAAAGCACTACATGCCAAATGAGCATACAGAGAATGCCAATCATGTAAGATAGAAAAGGAGCATGGAAAATTTGACAGTGAAGAATTCAACGTGTACACATATAATTGCACACCTAAATCTTCTTTCAATACACTGAAAAGAATGAAGAGAGAATCTGAATCACAACTTTTTGTGCTATGGATGGCATAAAGGAAAACGTTCGGAATGTTGGTGACATTCTTTGCCATGCAGCAAGTTCATCAAATTTTCTTTTCCCACGATAAGAACATTGCTTTTCTCCAGCTCCATATTGTAGTCACTACAAAACTATTTGTGGGATGACTTCTATAGCAAGTGTGTGATTGCTGTGGAATAGCTGCTGTAACAACAACGTGACTGCTACAAAATGATTGTTACAATAATTATGTGATTACTGCAGAATGACTTTATCCTTAGTCATCTTTATGTAATTTGCCATTGCCTAAATCTATTTGTAGACATCCTTGTTATGGCGTGCTCACTTTGTGACCGAATGATCAAAGAGAAGTCATTTTATTCCCTAAAAACTACTAACTTTTTGAGTGATGCAATATAGCTGCTTTGCCCAAGGATACTCCTACATACAGTCCTATAACCCATATCAATAATTCATTAACTTTATCAAATCTTCCTAAAAAGTCACTAAATCATTTAGACTTGGAATCATAAGACTGAAGTATCTTGTATAAATATGGACTTTGAGATTAAAAATTAGTCAACATTTCATGAGGAAGATGGGAGCATTACTTCTGATGGTGATGGAGATACATTAGTGAAAAAGATACAACAAATGGGACCACTAAAAAAGATGACCTATATAGAGATACCACCATCAATTCATTATTGTGTATGGAGGGAGAATTTGAGGTTTGTGCATGAGATGCATCTATTGGATAAAGATTATTTTTAGTTTCTGTTGAGATTCATGGAAACCAATATTGACTTGATAGATAAATGAACTATACAAAACAACTGGTGAATGGATAGCATGGCACAAGAACAGTTCTTGTGACATGATATTTGAGATGAATTTGCAAAATTAAATACAATTTTGGCCACAAAATTTTTATTCAATATTAAGCCAAAAGGTAAAAATCAAATTCATAAAAAATTATAAATTGCAAATAGAGAATCCAAATCATTGTCTGGATTAATATTCCAACCATCATATTTAATTTTATTTGCATATGCTCAGAGGTGAATTTTCTTTCAGAAAATTTAACCCGGTACAAGGAAAGATTTTTGATATTTTTATCCTGAAATAAGATATCGAACGGATTAATTCAATAGGTAATTATTTTACCTAAAAAAATATATTTTGAGGAAGTAACATACAATGGTCAGGGGACATTTTTCACCAAGCGAATGAAGAAGGAGAAATCATTTTTACCCAAATGAATATTGTTGTCCAACATAAGTGAAAAAATATGCAGGTAAATATAAAGAAATGAAGCAAAGACTAATAGGATTAAAATATTTTATTATCAAACATGATGAAGATTAATTTAAATATTTAATCTGGCAAAAGCAACCAATTAAATATTTTATTTCACCTAGAATGAATTGAATAGTCATGCCAAAGTCTTTTTGAAATTATTGGAGCCCTAAAAAGGGATATCAATGAGATTTATTATAAAATATTTGGGTATACAAAGTGACAATTAGTTAAGATAAAATGAAATCACGGTGATAAAAACCCTACATATAAGTCAGTGAGAAAATATGCAACAGAAACAAGGAAAAGATACCTCACGACACAGGTCCTAAGGTTCTCATCAATGCAAATCATATGTTTTATATAGTTTATCTGATGATTAATTTGTTTTCTTTGCAGGATCATGGTTATATTCAATGTAATGAAGTGGCTCTCAACCCGGAAGATTAATATTTTATTCCAGCCTCAAATGATCATTAAATGTTTCAAACCAAGTTATTTAATTTATGTAATAAAATATGTCGTTTCTCATGGTTAGGTTTAATCAGTTATCAACTATCACAAATTTTGTAATGGGTCTGAAGCTTGTTGCCTCTCTTTATAAGAGATGAGCATGACCCGAAGAAAGGGATTAGACAGAAGATAGATGGAGAGATAACTTTAGGTTTGAGAATATTTTTTGGGATTTGAGTCAGAATATCATATACAAGGGAATAAAGTATCTATTTTTCATCTCGACTATGTTACACGCAATATCCTGAAGCATTCAAGAGGAGGATTTCAAATTCAAATAATTCATGATGGTATCAGTTGTTTGTTGATTTATTTCAGTTATTTGATTCTCCATTTTAGTATTTCATGGTTATTCAATTTGATATATCAAGCGTATATTCATTTTGTTAGAACACAATTGCTGTATCTGTGTGATTAGATTAACTGGTTTCTTTTGAAAAGAATTAAATCCATTTGATTAATCACAGTAATCTAGAAATGCTATTTGGATTTATAAGTAGAATCATTTAACTAGAATTGTTACTTTGTCTCCAAAGTTGATGTAATCTAATTTTTATGCATAATTTTAATCAGTTCCTTCAAGAAAGGATTAAACCCCCTTTGAATATTTTGAAATAAATTTGATTCTATCCTTTGGATAATTAAGAATGGATTAATGATTGTTTCCTTGCATGGTTACACAAGTTGTAAACCATTTCTCTGTGCCAAACAATTCAAATTATTGCTAAGCATAAGTTGTCTATTTTCTGAATCTCTTTTGACTCCGTTACCCAATGAGGCACTAGTCTGAAAAATTCACTGCATTTATTCATTAGTTAATCTTCAATTTCCTTTAAACATTACAAATTATTTGCTCTGTAGAAGTAGTTAACAATTTCTCATTTATTTCATATTTTATGCCACTGTGAGTAGATAAGTTACATTTGTTAAAATTGCATATTCATTTGATCTGTTTTATTAATTAAAGGTTCACCCGCCTAGGTTTAACAGAGCCTGAAGCACAGGGAGTAATCAATTATTAAGGTCAACTCCATTAGTTGGTTCAAAAACATTGTAGATTTGATCACAAAAGCCTGGCATCCTCTTAGAATCTACAACCCACAATTTTGAGACCCAACAGGCTACTCCTCCTAATTAGTTCTTCCTGCATCTTTAGCTGTTACAATAAAAAGTATAGACATTAATCTATAGAAATTACATGTTATAAAAAATGAAACATTTAACAAAATAATCACTTACCGCTACCATATAATCTGTCTCCTCACTTGCCTCAGTAGCAGGTATAGGCCGTGGTGATGTCATGTCCTATAGAAACCATCCAGATAGAAATTAAACTTCAAATCAATAATCTTTTGATTTTTCAAAAATAAACAACTATAACAATGAATGTAAATTGAAATTTACTAATCTGCCTCATACCCCTGTCAATGCCATGGAGCTATGAATCACAGAGGTCACACCATGCTCCATTGCCCTATGAACATCGGGAGGTGTCTCCGCAGCCTGCATCATCTGAAAATAAAACAACATTATTCAATTATGAAAACTATAATAGTGATGCAAATCATGGCTTCTAACATACACACACGTTCATCTAAACATGGAAGTACACACAATAAAGCACACAAGTCACATACAAAAATCTAGTAAGTACAATTCATTCATTAAACTATTTATTTTATTACCTCCGTGAAGCTTTGAAGTCCACCATTGCTGGCAGGAGTTGCCATGAAATCTCCAATATTAACCTATTCAACATCCAAAATCAGATATTAGAATACCATTCATATAACAATGCTATTCACATGTAATATTTATAATTGTTTACTAGTTGCATACCCCGACAGTAGATGATCTAGTGTAATATGCAGGTTGAGAACCATTGAAAACTGTATCAATGCTATGACCCTGAATTTTCATTAAAATCATCAAACTAAATTAGTTAATCTTGCATTTCAAAAATAAAATTTAATAAATTAAATTCAATAAACTTGCTAATATTTACCTGAGTATCAAGGTCGAAAGTCTCACTCAAGAGGCTATCTGTCATCACCATCTGCTCAGTTGTAGATGTAGCCTGTGCACCTGTGTCCTGACTATCCATGGGGTCATAACCATTAGCTGACCCACAAGTCTGACAAGCATGGGGTGTGACCCTACTCCTCACACTATCTCCCAACCCACTTTGTGCTGCAGGACTGACATGCTCTATGATGCTCTGGTCAAGGCACTAATGGATTGAAGTGTATCGACCTCAACACTCTCCTTCACAATAGAAGGGATAGAAACATGCTCATGGGTGTTGTGTGGTTACACAACACGCCCCATTTTGACTTGGCAAAACAGGGACCCAACTTTTCTTTTGGCTTGTGTTGTCTGCTTGCTGGCGGTTTGGTAAAATCAGTCATGTTCATCATCATGTGGAGTCAAGATGAGGTAAGTCCCCAATATAAGGTTAGCTTGTCAAAATTTGCATTTCATGTCTGTGACCACATATTCTGAAAGAGCATTAAAATTCATATAGGTTTGCCTTTTACATCACCCAGATATTCATCAAGGGGTGAGAGTTATAAGCAGTCAAAGTCTTGGTCAAACCTGATATTCGCAAGAGGAAGGATCATATTTTATAACCTTAGTCATGTTTGTCTCGTCATCATCATATTTAAAATATCCCCCTGATATATCCTACGGCTCAAATATCTGGACGTCAACCTTAATTGATAGTAAGTCTTCCCCGTCGGGCGGTCTTTTATATCGCGAACATCATGTTTTCAAACATAACCCGATATTCGTTAATATCATCCTAATGCGAAATATCACCCTTAGCAAACATCCTGATGACATCATCCGAATACGATAAACGAAGAAAGAAACATCCTGATGACATCATCATCATATTTACATTTCGACAGGATATTTTGTAAACATGATCATGTTTGCCCAATGTGACGATGACGTCATGAGACATTTCCGATACAAAGAACGAATATCATGATGACGTCATCCCGATATTCCAAGAGGAGAATGAGTAAGTTTGAAGGTCATCATCATATTTTGAAACATCACCCGATAAACCGAAATATCCTCCTGATGTGCTAAAACATAAACAAAGGTGCATTGTCACCCGAATCTTGTCGCGATAACAATTTCAAGACTAGGGAGGATGATATTGAAACTCAACCCGATATTTATGAATATCATCCTGCGCTCATGATATCCCGTCGTATGGATATCCCCCCGCTCCCTTTGCCACCATTATGATTAAATGCACGCAGATATGGTAGGTGATTCCCGCCGACCGCAGAACCCAATGAAACATCTGGCGAGATCCTAAGTTTTCACACGAATGATCAAAGATTGCGATCTAACTTGTCAGAGTTGCCCTAAGTTTACCCTAACTGCGAGGTTAAAAGGTAATTCAACCGCCATTGTTACATTTACCTACGTTAAAATTGTTTTACAAAGCACCAGCCTCCATATCTGCATAACAGCTGCCGTTGCGTGATTCGAGCCCAAAGACTGAAGGAAGGAGGTGATCATCAGCTGAATCAAAGGGTGTCTTAGAGATATACTGGTATAAAAGAAAATCGGCATAACCAGGTAAGTAGACTGAAACCCTCATCATGTTGTTTCTATATGATGCCGTAAGTTCTGGTTATGTGTCCATATGAATAAGTAGTGCTAAAATTGATGCAATAGGCATGATATTTGCAAGATGTATGCATGCATATCCCTGTTGTGAGAAGAGATGTTGTTAATTGCAGGTACCCATGGCTGAAAAACACTTAATCAAGAGTCAAGAGGAATTCAGTAGACCAATGTTCTCTTCACAGAGAGGGGTCATGTTCAAATTTGGGGCAATTATAGATACCCATCAGGGGAGTACAAACCTAGAAGCCTGGTCAGCCAAGCTAAATGATGGACATGACAAGAGTCCTGTACTGGACGCAGTATTTGTATCCGATATGTGGAATGTTGCTAGCTTCCCTTACTCCATGGAGTCACCGGAGCTGGTTATTGAGTGCGCCCGGAATTACAACCCTCAGACGAGGCAGGTGGTGAAGCATGGGAGGGTGTATACAGACCTATCCATCAAAGGTCTATCCCAGACATTTGGACTGCCAATGGGCAGTAAGGTAAAGAGTGTAGACTTAAAGAAGTCTGAAAGAGAATATGAGGCCAACAAGAAGACGACCAGAAAGAACATGTACGCTTGGCAGGCCGAGAACAGCACATATAATGCAACGGCCAAGCTCCCAATGCACCTGTTCAAATACGATTTTAATGAAGAATATCAGTACGTGATTGCCCTCCTGAACAGGGTGACTGGCCAGCCTGATGCTAGTGAATTCAGAGATTGGATGTATGGCATAATAATGATGTGTTTATATGTAGACATCAAGCCACTGTGGGGCCAAATCATAAGTGATGCTCTGCATGAGCAGCTGCTGAACCTGGGAGGTTCAGATTGTGCATTCTATATGACCTCTTACATTGTTTATTCTTGTGCATATAGAGGTACTTTTGATGCCTTAGTGACAGATGGGAAGCTCACAGGCACAAATGCAGCATACATCTGGGATCATCATCCCCAGCTGCAAAGAACCAACTACATCAAGGACTACAAACTGGTCAATGATGCATTTTCTATGCATCTGGTAAGGACCATGGAAGATGACAGAACCAAAAGACTGAGCATGGAAGCTCAAGAGGCAGTATACAGACATGGGGCATGGTACATACAATTTGCCACCTTTTCCTATATTAGGATAGAGGGTTTTGAAGGACATCCCCTGATGCTGCCAAGGTATCCTACGGATGCAGTAGTGTTAATGGAATTTATCAGGCAGGGCTCCACCATGATACAAATGTATAAGGATGCCAAGAAGCTGCCACCAATTTTGTTCCCAGTCAGCATTGGCAACTACATGTGCCCTGACTCTGACAATATAAAGAAGGTGATGGTCACTCTGAACAAGATGAATCTACTACCCTTCCTAGTAACAAGACCATATGATCCTTACGGCCGGGTACAGAAGATCCTAGGGAAGCCGATTCACCAGAGGCACCTAGAAGATTTTTGGGCTGACTGCGAAGATGAGGCAGAAGCCAGGAGGAGGAGGTATCAGAGGTTGACTCTAAACCAGATCAGAATGTTTGACTGCATCTCCATCCCTCAGTAGCTGAAGAATGATGACGGTAGGATAATGGCAGATGAATATGAGCAGAAGAAGATATACAATGATACCATCTCTGCATCTGACCTCACCATGCAGGAAGATATGTCCTTAGACCCATTCCTTGCCAGAACCCTACACTTGACCCAAGCTTGGGTAGATGCACAGGTAGAGGCATTGAAGAAAAAGGGTGTTGCCATCATGATGGACAACAAGAAAAAGGGGTAGGACATCCCTGCAGATGAATATGATGACTTCCTGCTAGAGAAGAGGAAGACTAAGGGAGAAAGAATCCCTCCACTGCAGCAGCCAAGCAAAAGAGCCCCAAGGGGCAAGAAGGTGGAAAAGGGACCCAAAGGGGTCATAATTGAAAGGGCAGTATTTACAGCTGAAGAAGCAGCAGGAGCAGGATCAGAATTTGATTCTCCTCCAAAGCCCAAGAAAGCCAAGACAGCAGAGGTTGGGATCACAGAGACCCAAGAAGTGGGTCAGTCATCCAAACAACTAGGCAAGGATATCCTTATGGAGGAGGAGCCTGAAGAAGAGGAGGAAGCTCCACTGATAATCAGAAGAAAGAGGAGAGCTCTGCAGGTGCTGGTTCCTACCACACCTAAGAAACCAAGAACCTCCATGAGAGGTGAGATAAGTCAACCCCTAGCACAATTACAAGGGGTAGGTAGTGAAGTGCAGAAGGAACTTCAGCACAATGTTCCACTTCCTACCATCATCAAGTTTAAAACTGAACTTGCTGAAGAGCAACAAAAGGAAACCTCCCAGACGCAAGCAGAAGGACATGTCTCATTGGAAGAGACAATCAATTTGTTTGATGATGAGGTTGTGCAGGATGTGTCTGCACAGGAAATGGAAACACTAGCTGTCGGCATCAGCATGACTCCTCACAAGCCTCAATCTGTTCAAACTGTACTTGAGGAGATGAAACAAGCGGAGGTGGAGCAAGAAAAGAGCCCAGAGCAGGTAGCTCAGGACATAGGGCTGGATACACTGATCGCTGAGGTGACAAGTCCTGTAGTGGTGGATCTGATGGAGAAAAGGGATGCAAGTCCTGAACAGCCAGCAGGATCACCTGATAAGGGCCACTTAATAGAGGAGATAGAGATGGCAGAAACAGAAGGCCATGCTCTTGAATCAGGCCCACAAAGCCCACAAGATACATCAGCAGGACCAGTTATAGTAGAGGTCCAAGAAGCCAAGGCTGATGATGAGAAGAAAGAAGCAATAGTGGATCCTGCTGCTAAGGCACAAGAGATGGATAGTGCAGGTACAGAACAAATAGCCGCCGCAGAGCAGATGCCATCACCTTAGGCAGATCCTACAATATCCAAGGTGGTGGATGTACCACCAGAAGTAGAGAAGCAAAAGGAGGATGATCAACCTCCACAAGGGGAAGAACTGGGGACAGGTGAAGTAATGAAGGAAAAAGATCATGATCATCATGATCTACATACAAGTACACCACAGGGTTCCCCACACAGAGATGATGCTCCCACGGAAAAGGAAGTTCCTCAACAAGAGGAGGCACCAAAGGATCAACAGCAAAGCGAGCATCATGAGGGAGAAAAGGAAAAATCACCATCTCCACAGCACTTGTTAACAGAAACAGGAGATATGGGTGAATAGCAGCATGATGCCGAAAAACATGATTAGGTACCTCCATGGTTGACAAAAGAAGTAAATGTTGAGGAGGAGCTCGAAATTCAGGAGTTCAACGTCTCCACCCTGTTCTCCGCGGATATAATGAAGCCCAGGAGGAAGGCCAGAATGACTTCGGCCATTAAGAGAGATCTGGTGACAGGGAGAAGGACCGTACAAATTGCTGTACCTGCGGTGGAGAAGGAGAAGGGCAAAATCACTGTGGATGAATTCCAGATAAGCACAGTAGACCTGGGTTTTGCCAACGAAGAACAGGAAGGTCAAGAAGGTAAGGATATCATTGACTCTCTAATTCAGAAAGTGAAAAGAGAGAAAGAGAAGAATAAGCAACATAAAGAGCACATTGCTCAGTTGCATGCTTATATTAAAGGCTTAACCAATCCTGATAGTACCACAAGTGAAGCTGTAGTCCCATTGACTGCCATCTCTCAGGAGGAGGTAAATAAACTGGACCTCATGAAGCATGAGGCGTCCATAATAAGGAAATGGATGTCATCCACATTGGATGATGCCGTTGAGATAATGAAGGCCTCTTTGAAGAGGTGGAGCATCTTAAGTGACTCTAAGGCCAAGGTGGATCAATTGTAGATGCAGACTGGGAAAAGGTCTTATAAACTGGAGAGAGTCCTCAGCATGTTGGGAGAAATAAGGAAGATCAACCCACAACTGCTTATAAGTAAGTAGATTTTGAATAATAATACTGCACTATTAGTGGACATCTGGTATAAGGATGTGCAGTTTGAATGTGGGGTCCTCAAGAGATGCAATAATAAGCTGAGGGAGATCAGCATGAGGCTACGTGATCTAATGGGCATTGAAGCAGAAATGTTAGAAAAACTAGAGGGCAAAGTAGAGGGAAAAATAGAAAATTAGGATGAAGACTCTGCCCTTAAGGCTCTGCACAGCAACTTCCAAATGGAAGATGATGGTCCACTCATCCACTTGACAGAAGAGATCATAAATAAGGTGATGAGGATCAAGGTCAAGATGGAGAGTTATAATGTGACACTGCAGGATAGAAAGAATAAGCTGGACAACAGCAGGGATAAGTATGAAGCGCACAAGCACACCATTATCAAGGCAAAGACTCAAGATGGCGGAGGAATAGATCAGGTTGTGCAATCATACGAACAGATCTGCAGTATTATGCAGCCCCATATGCAGCATCATCATCAGGATAGAGAAGGTTCAGGAAGCGATGCACATGATGATGACCCGCATGAATCAGCTGAAGAACATGATGGAGATACATCATGAAGGGGGATATTTTGCATAAGTACTATAGATAGTTGCCAGCTAGCAACTTGTGCCATTTTGTGTAAATTAACAAGTCGTGAAGTAATGACCGTTGATTTTATATTGATAAATCAGATCCGTGGATCTTTTGTAACGGATTCCTCACCTTATTCTATAAAAGGTGGTGGAATGCCTTGTTGTAAACATTTGAAACTTAATTGAAATTTGTTTTGCTGAAGTATTCAGGACTCATTTCAAAGCTGCTGTATATGTACATGTCTTTTTGCATACTTAATGAAAGAGAAGAGTATTCTGATTACAAACCTTTGTAAATCTTGAGTAATCTATGTTTGAATACTGGATATATGCTTTGATTTGCTGCGTCCCTTGGAGTGCTCATCATGTTGCATGTATTGTTTTCATTCATTATCCTCTGAAGTTTGCATCAACTGTATCTAGCTGTGGAATGTCCTGGTGAACATATGGTTTGATTTCTTCTCCTCATGACAGTATCAAGCATGTATGTGGATCAAAAGCTAAAGGTTCAACTTAATTAGAAGTATTTCCTTTAATTTCTTTCAATTTCAAAACTTCTCACTGTCACAATTGCAAATAAACTGATAATCTTAAGCAAACAACACCAAATATGCAGACATCCCGTAGATAATAGCAAATATTTAGCATATTTGAACACTAAGCATGCACAATTGAAAATATCATGCAAAGATTGAGGTATTTTACATCTTTTCATCAAATAACTGCATAATTTGACTCCTCTGTAAGGAATTTCTGCAGGAAGGTCATGATGATGGTACATTTTCACGTAAGGCCCCAAAATGGAAACAGCAACTCACATTAACCACTGAGTAACGTCAGTCGATTAAGACCTAATCACCGGAGACTTGGGATCATGAATTCTCTGAATTCACTATATCTTTCAAGATGAATAAAGGTTAATGTGTACTTTTATTCTATGTTTGTTTGTGACTAACATCGTGACCAACAATGGGCTGGTCTGCTAATTACTCATCTCACTGCCCGCTATGGGTCAACACATGCACCTGGTCTATCTTGTGCTGACTCCCCACCTCTACCCTAGAAGTCCCACATATCAAAATAGTTTGGCACTTTATTGAGGATAAAATCGCAGTAGAGTTTCCTCAAAAAGTATTGCGGGACCTCATTATTATTGCATGGAGGATGGTCAAAAACCATCCACCACCTCTGCCTAAAATTGTCCCTTATCGCTTGGTTGTTGTACCAATGGATATGGAACCTCTTGCATGTAATGGGTGGAGGTTGATTTGTTTGTGGGTTTGTGAAAATTGAACACAAGTCTAATTTTGTAATTTGTAATTTTTTCACATCTTGGTATGATAGCTTGTCTGCATAATAGTCTCTAAACTCTCTCCTCTTATCTTTCCAGCTAGATATTTGCTTGCTAATTGAATCTACATTTGATAACATAGATTCAAGAGATTCAGCAAGCGTGGACCTATGCAAGGTTGAAGTGGAAGGATCTTTCAACCTTGCAATTATAGCTTCATTTTCTTTTTTGTTATTTTTAATTTGCCCCATTATATTTTCTTGTGTTCCAGGGGCATGTTGAGGAATGGATGGAGGAGGTTGTTGTTCCACAGGATTTTGTGGATTTTGAGGAGAAGGAGGAGGTGCATTAACATTTCCTGATAATTAACAAAATTTACATCAAAAATCAACTCAAACCTACCTATTTAGAAACAAATTCAAACAAAAAAACAAATAAAACTCACTCCTTTGGTGTGCTCGACGTCGTGGCAGCATTTTGGTGACGAATTGCAAAGATTTTTGTGTTGAATTGAGTTTTCCAAAATGTGAGCGCACTTCCTAGGGTTTGCAGGCCACGTGTATATAGGAGAAAAAAGAAATGAAATGAAGTGAAAAGCTTTTTTTATTTATTTATAAGCAATAATAACGCGCTCGCGTTATGTATTATTTTTTTTGAAAACAATGTGGCCACTTTTTGGCCCCCCATCTTTTTGCACTTACCCTATATATATATATATAAAATCACTTGATCATGATCATGGTTTATTTGTGTCAATCATTATTATAAAGGTGGGGCACCCTAGGGCACATGATATGGATTATCATGGCCCAAAGAATGTGGTTTTGCAAGCGGAGGAACATGGAGCTGCGAATATCGAAGATGAAGTTAATGATCCTATGGAAGAAGATGATGGTACAAATACATTGATCCATGACACATTTAGTGGTGCAGCTGATCATGATGATTGAGATGACTTTGACAATGTTCATGATTTACCTATACTTGAGAAGGCATACAATCCTCATTATGAAGGTTCCCAAACAACTCCTCTCTATTGCATTGTTGCTGGTGAAC
Source organism: Cunninghamia lanceolata (assembly GCA_027924645.1). Classification (NCBI taxonomy): domain Eukaryota; kingdom Viridiplantae; phylum Streptophyta; class Pinopsida; order Cupressales; family Cupressaceae; genus Cunninghamia; species Cunninghamia lanceolata. The sequence continues at coordinate 8,628,288 of BSBN01000241.1, read as the reverse complement.
TTGAAGGTTATGAATGGTTTATCCAACATAGAAATCTCACAGATGTTAAGGTATGTCATATATGCCATCTTTTTTCATCTATTTTTGTTGTTAGTTCATCACTAGTAAATAAAGGATGAACTATGTACCATTAATATTCTTTATATTAACAAATTATTTTTTTGTTGTAGATTGATAGGTGAATTTTTGTTGCCACCATCAAATATTTTACCTTGCTCATACTGAGATTTATCTGCCATTATGAAAGATATTGGAATGGAGTATCAAGTAATAGATGCATGTCCCAATGATCATATTATATATCATATACAACATGAATTTGCAACAGAATGCCCAGAATGTCATATCAATAGATATCAAACAGATCAACTAACAAAAAAGGTGCCTCACAAGGTTCTTCGTTATATTCCCATTATTCCACATATGCAATGATTATTTAGGTGCGAAAGCTTAGCACAATTTATGGATTACCATGCATGGAATAGAAGTGGAGATGCCATTCTTCGAATGCCTACGGATGGTTCTGCATTTAGGGACATGGAGGATAAATGGCCACACTTTAAGGAAGAACCTCGTAATCTCAAGCTATCATTGGCAGCGAACGGTGTCAATCCATTTGGAGAGCTGAGATCTATTTACTTGGTGTGGCCTGTTTTTGTTATCAACAATAACATTCCTCCATGGATGTCAATATAGAGGGAGCACATAATGTTGGCAATGAGTGTTCCAGGTATTTGTTTACATCAATTTTCTTTAACTTAGTAGCATCTCATTTGTCTTATTTGTTGCATAATGACTTATATTTTTTTCATTTAATAGTCATGTACATTAATTTATATATATTGCAGTAAAATGGTTATAATAATTATGTAATGTTTATGTTCATTCAACTAGGTAAGTACCAAGTTAAAGATATGAATGTATATATCAAGCCTCTTATCGACGAGTTACAAAAGTTATGGAATGGTGTCAATATGTATGATGTCTCTAGATTATAGGACAAAGACAATTTCAATTCTATGCAATGCTTGTATGGACAATTCATGATGCCCCAGGGCTAACACATTTTTGTGTTATGTTATAATGTTCAACTGCACTTTAATGATATTTAATTTTATGAAGTAGATATCATGCATGTTTTTTAAATAATCTATTCATTATATATAATTATAAAAATTGACATATTTAATCCAATTATATATGATCTTACAGGTCTTCAAACAAAGGGAAAATTTGCATGTCTAGTTTGTGGTCTAAAGATGAAATCTCGTTGTTCAACAAGTTTAGGAAAGCAGGTGTTTGATGAGTACAGGCACTTCCTCCATATAAATCATAAGTATCGAACTACTGAAAAACATCTTTTCAATGGGAAAGAAGAGATTACATCAAAACCACGAAGAATGACACCTCGCCTATGGAAGTTGGAATATAATAGAATTAATCATCAAGGTTATACATCATATCAAATTGTTTATCTATCATATATGATATGTTTGGAATTTATATTTTTATATTTTTTTTGTTTACTCATGCTATAATTGACAATGATTGTCGTTGTTAATTTGTTTAACTTATATGCTTCATGAAGGTCATCAAGGAATTAATGGTCGACTTCCATAGGGACTAAAAAGTTATTCCAAACAATTTAGTAGGTTGCCCTACTATGAGAAGCTACAAATTGTGCATTTGTTTGATACAATGCATATCGGAAAGAATATAACAAAAACGTTATGGAAATTATTGGATGGAGGGCATGACAAAGAAAAAATTGTCAAAATTTGTAGTAACATTCATGAAGCCAATCACGCAATGAAAAATGTCATTCAATTAAATAGTGATGGAGACCAAATTAATATAAGTGCCCTTCCTTGCTTATTAACGGAGCAGCAAAGCAATTCTATAAAAGAAGTCATACAAAAAATTTGATTTCCCACAGGATTTGCTATGAACATAAACAATATCATAACAAAGAAAGGTGAATTTGGGCCAGGGATGAAAACGCATGATTGGTATACCTTCATTAAGGTAATTATTCTAGAATATTTTATATATATTTGTATACTACATGTACTTTTCAGTGTATTATGTTTACTAGTTTTGGAAAAATAATGAAAAGATCATTTTATAATTGTTGCAGTATGTTCTACCTCTATCTCTCCCAGACAACTTCGACAACAATGTCAAGCAAGTTATATATGATCTTGGAAAATACATGAGGTAAGTAACGATATTTGTTCAATTCATTGTATAGATCTTATATTTGCCATTTGTTTTACTTGTTATGTAATATATTGTATATTTTTGTTAAATCTCATTAATATATTTTCACCTTGAATCACTTGTAGATGGCTGTCATCTAAAGAAATCTATAAAGAAGATATAAATTATTGGAGGAGAAAAATTCCTCGTCTAATATGTGAAATGCAAAAATGTCTACCTTTGACATTTTTCAATGCACAAGAACACTACCTCATACACCAAGTTGAGGAGATTGAATTGTGTAGACCTGTACACACAAGGTCAATGTGGATGGTTGAGAGGCACTTGAAATTTTTGAAGGCTTTGGTTAGACAAAGAGCACATCCTGAGGGTTCTATGGTGAAGGGATATATGGTATACCAGATCATGGTGTACATTACTGAATATCTTCCTAAGTTCGTAGCAAAGATCCATGTAGATCGCATTTGGGATCCCAACTCCATTAACAAATTCCAAGGGAGTACCTGATGGGGAAAGGTAGATTGAGGAAAGTGAGAGGTAATTATAAGATGGTCATGGAGATCAATTAGAATACATTTTACATTGCCTTTAATTGCTTGAAAAGAAACAACAAAGAACTAGTCCAAATGAAAGAATCTTCCAGACACAAATAGAAAAGTACTGGTATTGTATTACTCCAGAAAATAAGTCTTTCACTACTGAAAAGTATTAAAATCTTAAAAAGTGCTGATGATCAAATATTACAATTTGAATTTCATATATATAAGAAGAAGACCCAACAAAGGTGTCTCTTTAGATTGTCTTTTGGCAAATAATTAAACTACTGATCTTAATTAAACTTATAAAATAATTTAATCTTCTCCTAACAATAACTTTGCCACTGAGAGATGTTTTTTATACTCCTCCAAGGTATGGGTATCCGCATCATGCACTGCATTTTGGGCTTCATATTCAAGTTTTATCATCAATTCCATATGTTTGCATGCTCCATCCAATAATAGCCCTTTTGCTTTGACTGTATCCAATTCTTCCTAAAGTATCCTATTGCATTCATCCATCTAATCATCTCATTCCTTCAGAAACCTGTTCTTATCACATAATTTGGGTAATCCCAACTTCACAGTATCATCAAACCCTGCATTTTCTGAGTGTAAGTCTTCATCATATTTGTCATGCTTTCTCATGATTGTATCAATGTCCAAGATGGAATTGGTGTCAGATCCCTCATGTAGTTGCATATCATGTCTCTTAGTATCCAATTTGTTTTTCACTCTCCCATGCTCAAGAATGGCTTCATAGTTTGCAAAAATCATCAAGGCATATCTTCAGGTTTGTAAATCTCTTGTGCAACATCATTGCCACAGTGTCAAACTAAAGGTCCTTCATCTTTTCTACTAGCTGTTGATGTTCTTCTTATAATTGCTCATATTCACTCTACAACTTTGTATCAGTTCCATAGGTGATCCTCATTCTGGCATCTTTCATGGCAGTAATTTCCAAATCTAATTTTTCACTTTTCATTTTGTAATAATTTCTTTCTTTCATCAACTGTATTGTTTGTGCTTTGTTGAACTTGGCAATGCTTATGCTCATGTCTACTGAAGCCATAGGGTCAATTTCCCCAACTTGAAGGGTCATCATGTGTCCAAAGGGTTTTTCGATATCGATGATCTTTGGCCTTTTGTGAGGTGGGTATAGTGCCCATATCAACATTGAATTTTCATCAGGATTGAATCTTGACCCTATGTAAATTTCCTTCACACCCTCTATGTTTAACTTGTATTCTCCTTCCTTGTTATGCAAAAAACTATCAAAAATTAAAGAGGCACTAAGGTCCCAACCAGGAAATACTATTACACCAATTTCAAGTAACAACTATCTACCCCTTTCAGGGGTCATGTTCTGCACTTCACTATCTATATCATCTTTCAACCTTTTCATCAATTGCTGTTCATTTTCAGGGGTAATATTTGGGATGGATTCCCTCAAACTTTTGCCTTTGTAATTATATAAAAAAGATTTAAATTCTCTTGGCTTGACAAACTCATTATTAGAAATAAAGGATTTCTAGGCTGTAAGCATATCATCTTCATCTACACGCAATTCCTTGGCTACTTGTAAGTCCATGTCAAGGAGTTCTTCATATTCATCATTCATCATCTGAGAGACTGTTCTCTACTGTGATTGTGCTTCATTTTCTCCTGTAGATTCTTCTTCAGATAAATCATCCATTTCTTGAAACCTTTACTTTTTTGCTCTAACTGCTTCTATTAGGTCTCAAAAATGCAGGTTACAAGTCCTAAGAGGATGCCAGGCTCTGTGATCAGACTTGCAACGTTCTTGAGCTAATTGACAGAGTTAACCAGTATGGTTAATGACTCTTTACACTTTAGGCTCTGCAAGACCTAGGCGGGTGGACCTTAATAGTTGAAGCAGATTGGTTTGATGTGTAGTTTTTATCTAAATGAACGAATCTACCCATAGTGGCAAATGGTGTGGAATAGATGAAAGCCTACTGACTACTTCTATTTCTAATATGTAAATATGAAATGTGAATGTTCAAATGAGAGTTTATGGAATTTTGAAATGAAATGATGGTAATTTGGTATAAATTATATATGCAATATCAAGGTAAAAACCCTAAGTTAGATTGATGGAATTTCTAAGTAAGATGGAATGGGTGAGACCAGTGCCTTGTTGGGTAAATGGAATCAAGTGAGAACCTGGGATTAATGGTGTTACCTAGCAATAATGCTAACTATTTGGCACAATGTTTCTAGTTTATGACTTGCATAAACGTGCAGGGATGTGACTGGTAGACTCTTCTTATTGATCCAATCAAGATCTATTAAATTACTGTGATCTATCTAAGAGGATTTTAATCCTTCCTTGAAGGAACCAGTTAAGAGGGATCACATAATGACAACAAAATGTGCACTGACAAAATGAAAATATACTTGATATATTCAATTTTGAACAACTTAATAGTATTGTCTAGAGACAGTATAACAGCCTTCAATTATAGACTCTCCTTATCTATCCAATTGGTATTTCCAAATAGACTCTCCTACTTTTACTTCTAATGTCTAAATAGTGATTGAAAATGGTGTGATCCTAATTTGGTATAAATTGTGTAAGCAATATCAGGGCAAAACTAAGGAATATATTCAACTAATGAAATGAGTAAGACCAGTGCTTAAAACTATTAGGCTATATGAGTCGGTGAATGGAAATAGATGTGTGTAATTGGTGAGCTTATCTCCTAGCTTAACTCTAATAGCTGGGCACTTTGGATATTTACACCTTGTGTAAATGTGCAGGTTTGTATGTGACAGTGCTCTTCTTATATAATCCCAATGATATTCCCTTGAATTACTGTGAAACCATGAGGGAGCTTTAATTCTTAAGTTGATAGAAACCAATCACAATAACTTCTTTAAGAGGATTTACTCTTTTCAGCAAGAACCAATCAAAGTCAATTATCAGAAAGGAACTTTAATTCACATCAACCAGAAACCACTCAAAGAACTTCACACAGTGACAGCAAATGTGTTCTGACAAATATAGATTTGAATAATTCAACAGAACCACTCTAGAGACAGCATAATAACATATAATCATAAAAACTAACACAACTGTTGAACACCAGAAATAAACCACCATATATAAATATTCTACTCCATAATGCTTTTAATAAATAATCATGTGCAATATAGTTTTCTTCAGTTAAGACAAAACTGATAATATATATTTTCTTCTTATAATATATATGCAGTCTTCTACTAATCAGAAAAAGATCCTACTAACCATGCCCCCCTTGACCATCATAAGTTTTGATCTTTATATCAATATTAATGAAGGGACATGCCTCTTCATAGTGTCATTTGAGAATTAACAATATTATGAGACTAAACAAACACAATTAAGCCCTACTAAGCCACAAGTAAATCTGAGCAAGATGATCTAAGTATTTCTGGCTCAGTTGTGTTTCAGTATATTCAGTGTCATCCCTAACATCCACCTCCATTGAGACCATCTTCTCCAAATGCAAGCAAGCCTCCTTAGATGTTGAATCTTCCTGTTTCACAATTTCTAGGGCTTCTTTCAAGATTCCCTGACACTCCTTGATCCATTCATCTTTGCTTTTCAAATCCTTGTCATTTTTTAGTAGCATAGGTACACCTATCTGCAAAGTCTCCATGAATTCTTTTACTTCATCCTAGAGCCTATCATGATATTTCTTATGCTACTTAATAAGATTGTCAGCATCGGATGTGCTTGCACTATCAGAGGCTTGTTTGCCCTGTATCTCTTGTAACTTATCTCTTACCCTATTATCCAGTCTCTCATGTTCTTGAATGACCTTTTGATTCTCAGACCAAATGTCACATAATTTATACATCCATTTCATCATATGATCATGCCTGTTTTGTAGGACTGTAGTGAGTGTATCTATTCTGACCTGTCATTTGATTTTTTAAAGGTGATTGGGCTTGTTGTGAGCTCTCTGCCTGTGTAATCATTTTGAGAGGAATTGCATCCTTTAAAAAATCATTTTCCTTTTTCAATCTCTCCCAACTCATCTTGTAGGTATCCCTCTCCTTTATCAACAGTTGAATCTAATCTTTATTTAGCTTTGCTACATTTACTCCAAGCTCTGCTGTGACAACTGGATCAGTTTCTCCAGCTCTCAATGTCATAACATGATCGAAAGCTTTATCAGTATCAATGATTGCAAGCTTCTTATATGGGGGATATAGAGCCCATATCATGAGAGAATTCTCATCTAGATTGTATTTTGTTCCTGTATACACTTCAGCAACCCCTTTAGAACTAAGCTTGTGTTTTGTGTCATCACTATGCAAAAAATATCAAAAACAAGTGCTGATTTCAGATCAAGTCCTGGGAATATTATTACACCAGATTCTCTAAGTAGCTCTCTTCCTTTCTCAGGAGTCATATCTTCTATCTCCTTTTCAACCTCTATTTTTAAAGCATTCATCAATTGTGCCTGGTTATCTGGTGTAACATCTGGGACTGATTCTCTAATAGCCTTTCCCTTGTGTCTGTACAAAAAAGATCTAAACTCAGGAGTAAGAATGAATTGGTCTTCTAAAATAAAAGATCTTTATGCAACCTGTCTAACATCATCATCACCTGTTTCTTCAATTTCTAATTCTCTTTCCAGGGGCTGATATGGTTCAATTCTGCATTTTGAAATTGTATCAGGTAGGTCATGAGTTTCAATGGTTATAGACCCTTCACTATCGAAGGACAAAACTTTAATTTCTTGTATTTTTCTTCTCCGTTCCCTTAATTCTTGATTATACTTATCAATGGCTATTTCAACCTCTACTTCTTCCAAATTTTTGATCACATCATCATGAGGGAATGGTACATGAGCATATCCTCCCAGTTTTTTCTTCTATTTAGCATAATCAATAAAGCCCTCCGGGTCAAAAATTTTTCTTTGTATCCCTTTCTCAAGATTAAAATGAGATAATTTATGAAGAATAAGATCATAACCTTCTTTAGCCAACACAATGAAGTCACCAAAACATAAGGTCCTCAGCATAAAGGATTGTTTATCATATGCACTAAGATGCATCACATTTGAGTAATCAAGTTGTCTTTCCAAGTATGATACCCTATCTGGTATATTTTTTGGCAATAAAAAGGGGGTATCCTCAAACCCATACACTCTGATCATTGTGGAATCATAGAAACTATACCAATCCCCCCAATTGTGGTTCATAGCAGGTGGCCCACCAAAATCTTTGGGTCTCAGAAACCTTTTAAACTCCTCAGACAAAGTATAACTACATGGGTAGCCATAACATCTGTATAGGGTTTTCACAAATAATTCTTCAAAATAAACATAACTAGAATTTCTAAACCTTCTATCCTAAACAGAGGTCCATAACTGTGGAGGCTGACCATTTTTATCAATTTGTGAAATTTTTAGCTACTCTGGCAATAAATTTAATTCTTGTCCAAAATACAAAACCATATGCATAAGAATAGAATAGTGTCTGAAGCTAATTGTGGGGGAACTATTTTTTATGGCCTTCAGACCTGAGTCTATTTCCTTAAAAATAAAAGTAGCATAATCAAATGTCCTATCTTGATGGCACTGGATATCCATAGAGATAACCATGGGCACGATAGACATAAACTCTGGAACTTCAGTCCCCAACACCTATCCCACTGAGTAATATGTGTATCTCAAGTAAGGTTCAAACAAATCTACATGAAACGGTGGTTCATCCCCTTCTTCAAATGGTACTAGACTCCCTTCATTCTATGGCCTATGTAATGGTAGTCTTGAGCCCTTATATGTTGTATCCAATTTGAAATATTCCTTTTCTAGGGCTTCATGCACAATTGGGGTGTTGTATGTGTCATTTAAGTCAAAAACTTCACAAATTACATTTTTGGAAACATGAAATAGGGGCTTTCCTTGTAGATCGCATATGGCTTTTTGGTCAGGGTCATAATGGTATGCTAATAGTTTCAAAAGGTCGATATTGACAAAAACATCTGTAACTATCAATCTCCCCAAATTGAGTTGCCAGGAGTTGCAGACAGGTTTATACCTCTTATGTTCAATCAACCATTAATGGCTGCCACTTGAATTGAATGCAAGGAGTTCACAACTTTCAAAATGTTAGGGCGATGTTCTTTTATTCATATCGGCGAGACTATCTCATTCTTTTACCGAACTTCATATTGCCTTGGCGCCATTTTCATTCATATGTATCTAATTGGTCGTCATGGGTACATTGGTGCCTCCTTGAAGCAATTTTTAACCTTTTATTGTTATTTTGGGAAGATATTTCAATTTTCATCCCGACAATATTTGGTGAAGTTGGATTAATATTCACCCTAGCATCGGTGAGTGTTTCTCTGATGGATAGAGATTAGCTTGCCATTATCGGCATGATAATCTTCATCGGCAAGAAAATATGTGGGTCTCCTGATGGGTCATGTCTTCCCAATGGTCTTATTTCCTTCATTCAACTTTACTGGAACATATCAGAGAGAGTCTTGCCGAAAAGACTTTTGCTCCTTATGTTGAGGTGACTTTTATGATCGGAGAAGCTTAAGGATTTCATTCCGACTGTATGTGTCACGCCAATAGCCTTATCGTTATGCATCGGAGAGAGATTGCTTGCCTTCATGCTGATAAGTCATTGATCGGTGTGACTTAAAGGCTCAGTGTGACTTCAGGACTTCTCTCTGATTGTTATACTCATGCTGATGAGAATGTATCGGTGATACATACCAAATGTCTCCCTAAAATTTTTAACATATGAAATCTTGGTCGTTCAGGCATTGCTCATCTCTCACTGATTATCATATTTTCTTCCAAAAATGTATTTTACCATTCGGTGTGAGTTACATGAGGTCTTGCCGATATGGATGAACTAGTATCATAATTGAGCTATGGTTAAAGAGCTAGGTATGTTCATGGGATCATTATGTGTGGGCTCTGATATGGATCTTGTCACACAAATTTTAGTGGTTGGTCTTGGAAATGAGGGACATTAGTGAATTCTTTAGCAGATGAAAAATGTGAATTTTTTCATTCCAACAGTGACTTTGCATTATATTTCACTGATGCCCACTTCTTCCATCGATGGATTTCCTTTTCTTGGTCTATCGGCAGGATTCTATATGTAGTTACTCAGATATACCCTAGCTCAGCTAATACTTATCATATTGGTAATGCTTTTCAGTTATCTCAAGCCATCGGTGAAACTTTATCCTTAGTTCCACCGATCCTTATATGTTTCAACGATGCTTATTATCCTTGTGGACTTTTATCAGCATATCAGGGGAAATTGTATATAAGATCCGCCAAAGTTGACATGTTCTAGCTAACTTGAGTTCATCAGCTCATCAGTGAAGGTGTGATGTCTATTCCACTAAAGTCTTTATGTTGCAGCGATACAATCTGCTTTTACCAATTTTGTCAGCCTATCGGTGGGACCATGATGCGGTTTCCACCAATATCTACATGTTATTCTGATAAGTTCACTGTGTTTAATTTCATCGATCTATTGGTGAGATGACTCAAAAGTTACTCCGATAGGTCATTGTCATACTGATATAATACTATCTTGTCTCTATCGAACCATCGGTGTAGCATAATGAAAGGTTCCAATGATGGGGCTATTCTAGGCCGATATACCCTTAGCTCATGAGATTTCAAATCTTGTGTAAGTTGTTTGCTTCACAAGTCTAAATCCTTGTTGCTTTTTGGGTTGGTATGAAGGGTTCAAAGTCTTGTTAAAGTGGATGTAATGGTATTTTGGTCAGTTGTAACTAGGGCGATGGTACTAATGGTTATGGGTGGCTATGCTATGGATCTTGTCACACAAATGATGGCTCTCATAATACCAAATTTTGTAATTTAGGGTATAATACTTTTGAAACTTTGTAATTTAGGGTATAATGCCTTCATGAAATTTTCTATAACCTCCTCTGCTTCTTTGTCTTCTTTGTTCTTAAACACATCTTCCCCTGGTATAGGAACATGTGTGTATTCAGTAAGGTTTTTCTTTTTCTTACAAGAGTGTATGTACCCTTCAGGGTCATAATTCATTCTTTATGCATACTCCTTTAATTTGAATTCATCCAACAACGAAAGATAATAAGATCATTGGTAGTGGGATGTTAGGTTTTTAGGGACATCAATTATAAATTACGGTCGTATACCATGGTAATTAACTAATTATACGTCCTTTGTGAATTTTAATTTTTTTTATACAGTTGGTCGAGAGTGGGATGCACTACATTTGTACATCACAAAAACTCTTGATTGGATGATGGTATGGATTGAACAATGTCAACAATCCAGTCGCGCATTAACATGGGAAGGTGTGGCTTCATTGGTTAAAGAAGCTCATCGTAATGGAGATTCCAATGTTACACCAAGGGAAATTAATTTAGCATATGGTTTAAGAGATAAACAGGTATGTATAAATATATTAATAACCCATATTATTTAATTATTTTCAATTATATTGATGTATATATATGTTGAGTTTTTTTTGTTTGCATACATTCAGCCAAGAATAAATATGTTTATCAACTGACAATGCAATAATTTTTACATGTTTGACATATTCTAGGTGAAACACCACAAGGCTATGTGGTGCAATGGTCGTAAATTTCGAATCAAAAAGTTGGATGACACAAAGAAAACTTGTGATTCTAGGATAACTGTAGTATTTTAGGTGACTAATGTTTCATCTAGAAGTGGCATACATCCAGAAGTCTTAGAAAATTGATACTATGGGATTTTGGATGATATACTTGAGTGTGACTTTAAGTCCTTCAAATTAGTTCTGTTCATCATCCAATGGTACAGGCTACGATTGAATGAAAATGATCCTGAGACAACTGTTATTGAACATGATAATGAATTTACCATGGTTAATACAAGGTCGATCGAGCGAGCTAGAAATGAGCCCTATGTTCTTCCAAGCCAATGTGAGCAGGTATTTTACTAAGAGGTTCCAGGTAAACCAGGTTGGTCATTTGTTGTTAGACATGATCCAAGAGGAAGGCTGGTAAAGTATAATGTGGTGGAAGAAGAAGATACCAAAGAACTAGAAGATGATGTAGATGATGATCAGGATCAACAATTAGTTGATGATGTGCCTGACAAAGATGTCAAAGAAGAGGAACTAGATCATGATGATGTAGGAGTTAATGTTCATGAAGATGATATTTGTGTGGATGATGACATTATCGCAACAGATATCAATGACAATGATGATGATATGACCAATCCTTACAATGTCGAATCTGGATTGGATGATACAGACAAAGAGTTGGATGAAGAAGAAGATCAATGACATTAAAATGTATGAGTTATGCAATTATATTATCTATTTGATATTGATTTCTTGATAGAATTATATTTGACTTATATGGTTACATAATCAATTCATGATGTTTTTAGTTTTTATGCCATTACATAATTAATTCATGGTGTACTTTTTAATGTTGTTAATTCATGATGTTACAACTATTGTAGCTCTCCTAGAAATTTCCATATTATCAAATCCTAATTAATCTACAACTATTTATGATTAGATATTATTTGATCATATCTTTGGTTATTTCATTCCCAAAAAATTAGTGTTTCCTCATGTTGACCCCGCATAGTGACATGTGAATGGGCCCAACGTTGAAATTTTTTCAATTTGTGCTTGTATGGAGTGAAACTTGACATGGTTAGCCTAGACGCATGCGTTGACGATATGGGAGGGTTTCAAGACTCAAACATGAGGTCATGCTATATAAAGGCATCTCGTCCTTCCTAATAATATAAGTTACCTTATTCTTCGTCTCTTTCATATATTATTCTTAGCATTTCTTTGGTTAATGGTTTCAAAAGATGAGGTTCTCTGAGCCTCACGTTGGATCTATTACACATTAGTTTGTGCATTTTCATTAGCAATGAATATTTAGATGATCTTTAAAAAGCTCATTGAATAGAAAGATGATAATAGGAAGCTAAAAAAATGAGTATATTTTGTTTATGGAACCTAAACCACAAGGTTTGTCACTCTAATGCTAAAATCAAGTCAAATTAACCCCTAACACCTATTGGAAAAGTCAAAACATGCCTTTCTTTCAAATTCACAAGAACGTATAAACCTTTTGAAACCACACATGCATGTTATGAAAGTGTATGGTAATCCTACTTATAGCGGAAGTTCACATGATAAGCTAACCAATGGCACTATATTGGAGGATAAACCCACCTATGGAATTAATTTAAGAGGTAAGGGATGCCTCTTAGTGGAATTTTGAGTCTTGGATTAATCCATAGTGCTAAAATTAGTTCTAGTGTTCTTCCCTTAGTGTTATATTTATCTCTACAATTTCCCATACTTAACCATTTCATCATCCCTTTTCCCAAGCTATTTGTATCATAATATAAACTTGGTCCAATCTCACATTATCCCCTTAGGTAATTATCCATTTCCTCCAAGTTGAATGGAACCTTTTGTACCAATGCATCTATGTTTTCCTACCCTAATGGATCAAGATTTGACATCACCTTAACAATCTTCTTTATGTCATAGCATATCTCCGAAGTGCCTTTGGCATGCTTTAGATGTGTCAATATTAACTAGATTGAATATATTAATTTTAAAGTCTCTTAACACATTCCATGACAACAAAATGACTCATTTGGATTAAGGAGTACTTTCCTAAACCATTCCATCATATTCAACAATCCCTTCTCATACCCACATCATAATTCATATCCATGTCAGTTGTAATGAGTGTTTTAAACCAACAATCAATGAATCATAGGATAGAAGAAAACTTGTTATGCACAAGGATAAGAATCAAAGAGACTGAAAGAATCAATTCACTAGATATGCTCCCCATGACTATAATAGACCAATGAAAAAAAATAAGTCATAACAAGAATAGGACCAAAAAAAATTAGGAAAAGAAACCTTGTAGGCTACATTAATAAGACATTGATTGCAAGCATTTCTTCCATGATGTTTAAATAACAAAATATCAGATAGCTCAATCTTTAGTCAAGTAGTATTTCAATCACTGATTCTTAGACATCCATCATGATTAAACATCAGATATCATAAACCTTTTTAACAATCACTAGGACTATAGATAATATTCAATCGTCATAGGAAATAAATCATCAAAAATTATAAAGAAAGAGAAAACCAACTATATAAGCTCAGTAAGACACCATACAAAAATTATATTTTGTAGAAAATAAAATAAACTATATGTTGATATAGCATATATATTTTGTATATAAACTATATGTTGACATAGCATATATATAAACTATATATTTTGAATTTTGGCCCTACGTGCGTAGGAGCACGACATAGTATACTGCACCAAGACCCTAACTGGAGAGTTGCACTGAGAACCACTGCATCTAGCCCTTGAGCAAAGAGTTGCGAGACTTGATTGGATGAGTGCTGCAAGGCCATTGAGTCAAGGAGGAAGACTAGGAACCATTTGGCAGGAGGAAAGCCAGAGTGAGAGGTGAGGGCACTCAAAAAGGGAAAATTGACCAAGGGACAATGACTGTAAGTGATTTTTCCCCCACATTTAGAAATCTTGTTGCAAGTACAGTGATTTAGATTCTGTTTGTTCCCATCGAGGTGTTGCATGCTATATTTTGGTCAATTCGAGCCAATGTCCCATTGACAAACCGAAGTACTACCTAGTACTTGTGTCTGGTTAGTTTGAACAGCCAAGCTTTGAGATGTTCAATCAATTGGGTGGCCATTTTTGGCTTGTGAACTATAGTTTTTGTATCTATCTTAGCATATTTTTTCTACTATAAGATTGAAAGGAATTCCCATCACATAATAGCACACGAAGTTCACTAGGGTTCAAATTTCTAAACTTTGATGAAATAAATTTACATATTGAGGTCCACAAATGATCAAAGGGACTGAAAACAATACATGGTCCATGAGTGCAATGAAAAATGCCTAGTGCCTATCTATAAGAGAACATATAGAAGTACATGATGTAGAGTCAAAGGAAGGAAACAAACTCACACAATCTTATTTGACAAGTCACAAACAATCTTGAACTTTCCTTCTTTTGACACACTTATTTAACTATATTTCCCTTCACAAAACTCAACACAAACACTCAAATTTTGCTTTAGAGTTCCAAACCATTACCAGACCTTCAAACACCTTAGTCAACTTCATCTTGATCAAAACAAACAATTACCTAGTCTGCCCTTTCATTTTACCATTAACTCTCTTTATGACTATCCTAAACTTCACAATTTCAACTCAACATAAAGTAATCTGACCCAAAATAGTATTTAGGCTAATATAGACCACACAATTTCTATTCCATTTCACTTCAAACAAATGTAAACCATCTCCCATCCTTTATTCTTGACAATTTAACAAAACCATATACTGTACTTTCATTTTAGTCTCCAAAACAGGGCTATTATTAGACATACCAATCAAAGCAATGGACTTTTTAACTTCATGCTTACACCAAACCTTATATTAAATAAGATCAAATTATACCTTGGTAATCTCTTAACCAAAACAACCAAGAACTCACACTTAATCATCAAAAGCCCTTAAAGTTCTTACTATTACTGGTTCTTTCATACCCTGTTTGCAACGCTTGTAGGTCTACCAACCTATTTGTCAGGGCTTCATTCGCAATCTAAGCACTATTACACAAGTCTATCCACACTTTTCAATGCCCTTCTTACAGATCTAAAACATATTCAAAATGGGTATCAAAACTTTTACAACACAAGCTTCAAATGTTGTTGTCTCAAACATATTTAGGCCTAATTAGGCCTGATTTGCATAAGGGTTTGTTGCTTTACTAACTCCTGACCAAAGTACACTTGTCCAGTGCTTGGGACATGTTTAGTTTGACTGGTACATGCTCTTCAAAGCATCAAAGTCCATTTACAAAGTTTTTTCACAAAACCCTAAGGGCTTAACCTTCATAATTACTCTGTTCACAGACTGTGCACATAGTTTTTCAGTCAAGAAATTTCATTCCCTCACATCTTATCTTTATGATTTTGCCCTAAATCCACTGAAACATGAAAAAACATTCATAGTAGGATAATCTCACAAGAAACCATAAGATTCAACCAATTAATAAAGGAGAAACATAATTGTTTCTATCTCTGCTTACCCTAACTAAGGGTTTTAGTAGTCTGAAGTAAATCCACAATAACTCACACAAATCTTAACTAAAATGCATGAACTTTGATGTAACAGGAAGGTGATTGAGATTATTACCATATCCAACCATTCTACTATGCCTTCAAGGCCATACAATTTTGTACAATGCCTAGAAATGGCTTCAAAACACAAGGTTGGTGACCCTACAAACCATTCCCATGCCTATAAACTATTGTTACCTCCATATGCATTTGACTAGTAGTGAGAACCTTGGTTTTTAATCCTCTAACCCCATACCTTGGCATCATATCACCATGAAAGAACTTCATCCAACATCCTTATGAGTGCAGGTACCACCAAATAGGTATTTGTTAGATCTGTCTTCTTCGAGTGAGGGAAATTCAGGAAGAGAAAAAGAAAGCGAGACATGTAGTAGGTCTAAAAGAGGGAGATCAACTAGAGATCAAAAGATTAGAAGAAAATTTCGTAAATGCATGGAATTTTTTTCTTGCTGAAGGGGGTCATGTTCTTATGATGATGAGAGCATAGGCGACATGAAGGTGCCCTTGAGGTACAAACATCTACAGAAACAATGGGTACCACGAGAGGATATATCACATAGCACCATCGTCATTACATGGTTTGGACCTATTTTGCATGGACAACATAAAGGTCTATTACGATAAAGTTACTTAATTGATGGAGTATGTCGTACCCTTTTACAGTTACAAAGATTGGATGTAGCTAGTTCGATATACACGAAGTATGCGTAGGTATGCACTGTCAACAACTTATATATAGCTAAAAGATAATGATCAAAATAAAGGAGTGGCTATGTACATTGATGGAAGGCCAAAAGTATTAGGGAATATTGCAAGGTTTATAAATAGTACATGACCTGGGTCAACAAATAAGCAACCCAATTGCATATTTGAGGCGCGCGAGGGAAACCGTGTATTCGTATGTGTGATAAAATTAATAATTGCAAGGGAAAAGTTGCTAATTGATTACAATTTGAATTAAATAATTGACTGAGAGAGCACGGAACTTGCAAGTAAGATGTCATGAGATCTTTAATTATAACATAAGTTCATTCATGCTTTTATATTTTGTACTCTTTTATGTCATGAACTAAAATATGTGTTGTTTTTACAGGATTTTTTGTGTCCTCATGATGCTGTTGGCTATGATCAGGGTACTGCAGGTGTTGCCCAGGGAGTAGGGGTTGGTACAAGTGTCAATCCTGATCTTCTTGCGCATACATCACATCATCCAACCCCATCATCTGTGCCTATATTGTTGACTGAAATGTCAGCAACACATAGCATGCAGGCATCGGGTAGTGTACCCTTTGGCAGTGAACACATGCTAGAACATGTGTCAGGACATGTACCTAGGGATGCAAAGGCTACTAGTATTAGTGATGTTTTAGTGGCATTTCCTGGATCTTCCCATATTACTAGTACGAGAACATTGCCAATCACATTTGTGGTGACTGAGGATTTCATTCCCATAAAGATAGAGAAGGTCCTGGGTACTTTCAAATGTTTTAATTATTATTATATATAATCTAATTGAAATTTACTTATTGATCACTCTTTTTAGACTAATGATTGCATGATCATTTTGTAGGAAATGATGTTTTTTATAAACATTTAAATGATATTACATTGGAGATCTTCAGACCCACCATACATACACGGTGGAATGCCCAAAATCAAGATTTAAAAGATGAGCTCATTAACCATTTAGTTGTGATGTTCGGTAATAACACATTCAACTGAACCAAGGTCCTTAAGAAAGATGGTACCTATCTAAAGTATGTGAGGGACCAATATAGGTCACATTTAGAGAATAACAAAAAGTACGAGCATCCCCCCATGATTCTAGAGAGGGAGTGGAAGGACCTAGTGTTGGATAGAAAGGAGAATGCTGAAAAGAATAAAGGAGAGACACCACTAGGCCAAGGAAGGTATGTGATACTATCAACAATGTAATTATATATTGATTACTCTTTCTTTTTACATAATCTAACGTATTTCAAACTTTTCATAGGCTTCTTGACACATCGAAGGCAACAAAGGTAAGACTAGAAAAACATGGGTAGCACAAACTTGGCTCTGGTGGTTATATGAAATTAGCCACACAAATTGTAAGTATGAATAAATGAAATATTGCATCCAAATAATAAATTGCAAACAATTTTGGTTTTATCACACCATAGAAGCAAAATTCATGATCTTATGTAAAAATGCAGGGCTCTGAATTCAATAGAGTGCCCACAGAAGAGGACTTGAAGATTGCCTTCCAGTAAGGCTATGGAGCCATGGCTGAACGCCTAAGACTCTTGATTAGGCAAACACAAGATTTCACTGCATCTGACACAGATAAATAAACTCAATGAAGTTTATTTATAATTGAATACTTGTGCAATCTATTCAATATTAATTTCCACCATAAAGTAATTATGTGCCTATTTGTTTTAAACAGGCAAGCAATGATAATACTGTACATGACATTGGAATGCAGCCTGGTGAGGGTGGAGTACAACCTGCAGATGAAGGTCATGGTGTGCATCCCGGTACTAGATGTATTCATGTGCTATACAAAATATAGTATGGATTAATACAATTAAACATCTTTAATTGCAATTGGTGTATTAATTAATGTAACCTTTCGTGTTTCAACTTTAGAGCATTTAGAGCATGATTAGGCTAGACAAGATTAGGAACATGATGTGGCCCCATCAGGTAAAGAGGAGCACTGTAATGTTCTTTTAAACATATTTAATTGCAATTGGTGTATTAATTAATGTAACCTTTCATGTTTCAAATCTAGAGGATTTAGAGGATGTTTAGCATGTTGGGCATGAGGCTATAAGACAAGATCAGGAACATGATGTGGCCCCATCAGGTAAAGAGCACCACTCTAATATTCTTTTAATTAATGAAATACTTGTAACAATAATAATAAAACATATCAATTTAACATTTCTTTGTTATTGCAGCAGACCCCCCCTTGCAACGGCCTCCACATCGTGAGTACACGACTAGGCATACATTAAGATCACGAGCAGAGGGCAGAACAACTGAAGGGGGGACAGATGATTTAAAAAATTATACTCCACTTCTTTTTTTAGCTGTAAAAAAGAAACAAAAAAAAAGTGATTGTAATCATATTATGACAACCATATTTTTGATAATATGTTAATGAATGTTAAAAACTGATATTTTTGATAACCATATTTTTGAAAATATGTAAAAACTGAAAGAATGAATGTTATATGTTAATGAATGAATATGAATATGTTAATGAATGAATGCTATCTATTAATGAATGAATGTTATATGTTATTAATGGATGAATGAATGAATGTTATATGTTATTAATGGATGAATGAATGATTAATGTTATATGATCAGGTATGGGAAATTGAGAGTGATGTGAGGGGGGAGGGGGAGGGGCCAAATGAGCTTCCATCGTCATGTGGTTGGCCCTATTAAGTAGAGAATATTAAACTATTCTCAAAACAAAGAGAAGCTCAATAAGGTAATGCACTTTTCAATATTTCATTATGTCGCACTTTTAAGATTATGCAATTTTCATTAGTTCTCTTTGCTTCAATATGTTATCCTTTTTACTTATTTTACTTTTTAACACGTCTCATATGTTACCCTAGATGATAACTTTTGCAAGGGAAGCTATCCACGGATGGATCCTATGTCTAGGGATATATGAGTTTGGATTAGACAAACTTGGGATGTACTCATGTAGTGCAGAAACAAAAGAGAAGAGCCCAGCCATTTCAGCACAAGAATTTGCTTGAGACTGGTATGTGGTTCAAACTAAGTCTAGGTATGAGGGGTCTAGGAGAGAGCCCTGTAACACAACTGGTATTAAATCATTAAACATACAGATATTGTAATTATGTGGTTAATGCTAAAATCATCCACAATTCACTATGTGATGAGTAGTTAGTGATGATGTCGTGCCATTGTTTGGTAGGTTATTGATTCTATAGTTGCTCCTAACAATCTCTAGTTGCTTACATGCCATTTGATCCATATGAGGGGCACCTTTCAATCTGGGTAGCAACTTTATAGATGATTCTCTTATTTAGTGACCAATGGAATAAGTGAGTGGATGGATTGCTCCTAGTAATCACCTCTCATGTGCTTCATGCACTGATGATAAAATAATTTCATTGGATAGAATTAATACAGTTATGTATTATATGTTGTTAGTTTGGTTTTTGGTTTGGGTTTAACTATTATTTTTATTCACCCAGGTATCATATGAGAAAGCACACACACATATTTTGCTAGAGATCCATCACAAAAGTGACCTCTCTCTCTCTCTCTCACACACACACACACACTCACTTTCTCACTCTCACACACACAACTGACCAAAAATAAAATGTACTGTTTGGAAATCATTAGTTGTGGATTTAATTTCTATTTGAACTCAATTGTAATTAGGTGGGCTTCATACATTGCGGGAACAATACTTGTTTTGATTTGTGAGCTTGGTGTGCAGTTCAATGATGGCATCAGCATACTTGTATGCTGTCTTTACACTAACTTTTTCCTGTAAAATGTTAATAACATATTTTACTTTAGTCCACTATGAGAGAAGAAGGTGACTATTAGAATTTTTTCCCAAGGAGATCACATATTTGAAATTTTACCATAAGCCTTCCATTTTTTCATTCACACCTATCTCAACTATTAAAACTAATTTTGTGGTTAATCCTTTCAAAGTAGTAGACAATTGTTTACTTTTTGATTGGTTAATGAGGGTTTTTGTAGGGATTCCACAACCTTAACAAATTTGGGTCCCTAGTTTCCATGTGTGGGTTTTCAACACTATGCCCATATGCTTTGGGACTTGCATTATTGCAGGTCATGTGAGATGTATCTAGCAATTTCTATGGCAGTTTTTACCCAAGTCTTCATTTTTGGGTCTTCCACCATTGTTCTTATAAGCTATTTACTCACTATATGTATCCAAGACCCATTGTTCACACATTTCAAATTGAAGACATATAACATATCAGCCAAGCAGTATCTATGTCACCTCGATCATGTTTTATGTTTATATTGGCATGATACAATATATCGGCACAACAACTAGCAAGCTTCACCAATAAAAATATTACAGGAATGACCTACATGAATGAGGAAGCACATTGTACAATATCGACATAGGCACATTGCATTCATACCGATTGGTAGAAGAAATTGGGCTGTATATTTTGATTAAAAAGGAACAAATAGAGAATGTGGCACCACAGGAAATGCATATCGGCATAACTCATGAAAGTTTCCCCGACAAAATACTCATCGGCCATCGGAAGCCTAACAAGTGACAATTCCAATCTCATATACTACTTTGATGAAGATAAAAGGCTCATATACACATTCTTTTTGTTCTACCAATGGGTTATTCAAGAATGTAAAAGATAGACTCACTCAGGATTTTGGCATGAGGTACACCGATATATTTCATCGAAGGAACACATTGATATCGAAACAACAGAAAATGGACCGCCCGACAACACATCTTACACCGATAACATTTAGTTGGGAGAACATATCTCAAGTTATGCCAACATAGTGGATAAAATAAGGCACCATTAGTGAAAGAAAAAGATGTTTGATCGAATAATTTTTTTTTAAAAATTGCAGGGTTTCATCGCAATTTTGATGAACATAGCCCGACGAACCAAAAAAAATTGTGACAAGGTTGTTGTACATGCGACACAGTTTTCATCATAATGGCAACAATGGTTTGCTCCACCTCGTTGGAAAATGGATAAATGTTTGGTGGTTTTTTGATGATTTCAAATGGGCATTCTGCAACGTTTTGTGATTTTTTGCGTCGATAGTTGGACAAAGTTACGTCAATTTTGTGACGTACACCACCAACATTTTCTGTGGTGCTAACCAACGATGCTGGGTTGTGGTTTGCTCCACCTCATCAGAAAATGGACAAACGTTTGGTGTTTTTTCGATGATTTCAAATGTGCGTTCTGCAACGTTTTGTGATTTTTTCGTTGATAGATGGACAAAGTTACGTCGATTTTGTGATGGACACCACCAACATTTTCTGTGGCGCTAACTGACGATGTTGGGTTGTGGTTTTGACATAAAAAATTTGGTCATTAAAGTGACGAAATTTAAATCAGTGTTGCGTTGGTAAGTCGACAATATTTTGTTGATATGTCACCAAACATTCGTCAAAATTGGTAGTCAAATATAGTAGTGGCATTTTTCCACCAATATTGCATTTACCAATATGCCCAAGGAAAATTATATTTGTTGCAAATTAAAATATTATTTCCCAAGCCCATAAACCTTACTGAAAACAAACAAACAAAAATTAAAATATTTTTGGTGATGTAAGGTTGCCATTGAACATGGATGCTCCTGCATCACTCTTGTTAAACCAGACAAGGCCAAGTATTTTAGTCCCCATAAACAGTGATATTCTAAGGATAGATGCATTACATTCCAACATAAAGATAAAGAACTTATAAATAAAGAGAAGATAAATATTGAGCATACTCATAAGATGAATCATGGGAAAACAAGCCATGTATGTCAAGAAGTTGGTCTTGTTCACCATAACATACCCTATATTGAGCTTACACATCACATAAAAGAGAAACTACTTGATAGATGAACTCATTTCTTAGATATCCTTATTTACCCCTCTTATTATTTAGAAGCAATTAGTTACAAAGGGGTGTACTATGTGAAACCCTAGATAAAAGGTAATTATTAGGCATCCACCTATTCATTTATCATAGCTAAGCTAGACTATGGATTATAGCTGAGATGAACTTACCCCTACTTGTTTGCAGGTTGGTCCTTCCTTTTTAATCCCATTTGTCCTAAAATAATTTAGGTAGTTCTCTTTCTTATATATATATATATATATATATATACACATAGTTTTCTAAGGGTGAAAATTATATATTCATGTCCTTTTCAATGTTGTTACATCCCAAATTTTAGCTTTGATTTTACTATTTACTTTTACATGATTAGAAGTAAATTTTATGGATAAATGTTTAGACGTTATGATATAATGTCAGAGTAAATCATTGATTTCTTAAATATCAGTTCATGTGATTAAGTATAATACATGTGATTGAATAATTTAGAAATTTACGTTATGAAATTTTGATTTGATATTCATAAGATTTGTGAATGGACTAACAATGCACTAATCATGATTTGGTGATTGCAAGTTGTATTCATGAAATAGGTTCAACCACTCTCTAAGAAAGAGAGAGAGTATCTCCTGAGGAGAGGAGAATAGAGATTTGGTTTTGAACATTTCATTTGTCATTTGAGTATAGTGTACCTTCAGTTAAGTGAACCCTTGTCTAATTAAGGTAAGTCATGTTTAATCAAGTTGGTTTAATTTCATTTCTTGACTCGACAAGTTGTCGATGTTGCTGAGAGTCTTTTAAACATCATTTTAGTTGTTGTTATGTCATAAAATGTTTCTCTAGGACTTTTACCTCCTAAGTTTAGCTCTTGGGTCCCTTGTTTTTGATCTTGCATGTTAAATCTAACTCCTAGAACAAAATGACCTAAAACCCATGTCAAATGGGGCTTGAGGGACATTGTTTAGTTTAACCTTGCCTTAAAATAGGTCCCAGGGGCTTGGGCACTCACACCCTAGTCCTGCCCTATTTTAGGAGGGTCCCAAATTTGAATGTTGATATTGTGACCATTAAAGACCTTACTTGTTGACATCTTAAGTTTAAATTATGAAATTAAAGTGATAATACATATATAAGAACATTTAGGACTTCATTTGTAAACTAGATGGATATTGTAAACTTGTGATCTTATGCTAAGGATATTCGAGCTGGTCATTGTGCTACAGAGTAGTCTTGTGTTTGTTTGTTGCAGATTTGGCTTCATCAATCCATCTCCTCATGGCATGAAAGAGCTTCTTCCTTCCATGAGAGCTACACCTCCGAAGTGATATCTATTTGTGTTGAATCAATTATTTATCATTTGATTTTTCCCTCTATCCTATAAGGATATGCACTCTTTACCAAACAACGGTGTTGGAAGGCTTGAATGCCATTTCGAGGCATGACTGAGGCAAGCTCCTACACATCACAACCCCCAACACCTCTCCTTGTGATTGCAGGTGACAGGTATCGAGTTTTGTGAAGTGAAGTTGCAGAGTGTGGCAGAGGATAAAGATTCTAGATCTAATGAAAAGAAGTAGAGAAGTGCACTGTTAGGGATTGGGTGCTAGTCCCTTTGCCCTCCGAGTTTATAGAGCTAAAATTCTCTAGAACAGGGATAATCAGTGTCAAAAGGAGTCTGGAAACCACTAAAGAAAATCTTACCTTGGGCTTGGGTGCGAGTCCTCTTACCCTCGACATTTTAGGATCCCAAACTTCAAAAACTAGTATGTTTCTAATCTTCATTTAGCATCTCTATGTGTGAGCATTTGTCAGAATTCTTTTGTTTGTTTACGATTTTGGATAATTAGGGTTTTGAGCATAATTGGGCATTAAATTAATACATTAATCAGCAAATTCCAAATTTCCTTGTCAATACAAGTGACAACCAACTTGTAGCTGAATCCTCTTCCAAAATTTGTGATTCAACTTGGTTAAATGTCTTTGAATGTGTGTAGTGAAAGGAGGATCTAGGCATATCATTCAATCAAACCCTTTTCCCCCTTTGTCATACATAACATTTTGGTGAACCCATGTTTTAATTGAAATTTTCATCTTGTTGAGTCTTGTACTTTAGATTTGCATTCATTCAATTCATCATTTTCATATTACATTTGAAAATCTACAAAAAAATTGCAAAAAATTAGCATCCTAGGCTTGCATTAGGGCATATTTTGCATCAATTTCATTGAATTTCATATAAACTCTAATTTTAACATCAAATATGATATAAATTACAGAAATTAATCCTATAATCCTTTACATTGCATTTTTATACTAAAATTGCTAGGGTTTGTTTGAAATTTTGCATTTTTCTCATAACCTAGTGATTTCAAAACTTAGGGTTTGTAATTAAAATCTTGTTTCATATTTTACTACACATTTTTGGAACTCATTAAAATCTGATTTTTGATTGTAGTGTCTCATTATTGTGTGTCTTTGCATTTTCATCTCAAATTTTGCATTTACACATAATCAATTTCAACAAAAACTAGCATATTCACTTACTTTTCCATAAAATTGCACTTGCATTGAGCATTTTAGGATTTTGACATCATTTTCAGATCTGAGATGAGATATTTCACATCATAAATCTGATTATAATTCATTCATACATCATTTTTCATAGTTGCATGCCTTAATTTCACAATTAGGGTTTAAAATCCTTGCATTTTCACTAGATTTGCATGATAGGTGTGTTTTGAGAGATTTTTCTGCATTATTGGACTGATAATAAGGATTCAATTTGATGCCCTTCAATTTTATCACAACACTTCATCTTTTAGGCATTTGCATTGAAAACGTGAAAAAAGATCAAGCATTTTAGGTCATAAACTTACATAATTTTGCACTTGTTCCTTGCATAAATGTTGAAAATATTTTAAAATCTGATCTTACATCCATTTGAAAACATACATACATGGATTCTAATCTTAAATAATGCTTAGTTCCCTCCTAGACCTTATTTGAAAATAAAAATCCCTAAACCTGAAATAACTTCACACCTCATGATTAAACTTTGGTGGACATTGAAGGGCCTCTTTACATCACTGTGAGTATAATGGAAATTCCAGTGTATGGTACACTTATAGATCCTAATTGCATGATAAATGTGGTAACCGAAGAGTTCCCTCTCTCGCATGATTTGATACAAGATTCTTATGAACCTTTGGATTTAATGATTAAGACACATACTGGATCTTTCATACCTACCTTTGGGAAGATAACCTTAATCGTTACGGTATATGATAAAGTAGTAGATCAATTATTTAATGTCATCCCTTTATCTAACCTCTTTTGCATAAATCTAGGACATCCATGGTTAAAAGCTATAAACCCTATCCCCTCAACTATTCACAAATACATAAAATTCCCTTTACATGGACAAGTGCGTACTATCCGTTGTAATACATGGCAGCCCATGGTTATGAAAAAGAACTTTACCCTTGATTACTTTTGGTCAAGGCCCAATGAAGAACTTGAGCCACGAAGAGACCATATTTTCCTAGCATACAAACAATACAAAGAATAACTATTATCTAGAGTGGTTGGACCTACTATTCAAACAATAAGAGAAGAATAATCCGCATTAGATGAACGTCCTAGAGAAAAGGTAAAGGGCTCTATGCTGAGGTTCCTTATCATCCTTACAAGGATCAGGAGGTATTTATCGAGAGCAAGGCACTTCATCAAGACAAATGAGATTTGAACAAGATTCCTCCTCTAAGATGCGAAAACCTATGGAAAAACATGACAATACTTTTGAAGATATCAGCAATAAGACAAGAAGAAACTAACAAGCAAGAGAAAGGAGGAAGAAAAGACAAGCATCTACCCAATGAAATGCACCTCAACAAGAAAACATTCCACCTAACATTGAACCAAACAAAGAAGAGCTTAAAGAAAAAGAGATTAAGGATAATGACAAAAGTTGGGCTATGGCACCTCATGTACCTCTTTCCTCTAACATTCAAGAGTGGGAAGGTGATGATTTTCTTGTCGACAATTGCTAGTTCGGTTGTGTTAATAGGTAAGTATTTCTAACCCTTGTGGTCACCTATGTCATAGAATTATTTGCTCGTTTATGTGACCTCCCCTCTTGTGTTGTGTTCTCCAGTGATGTGTTATGTGTTGTTTAGGCCTCCTTGGATGACCCTTGATACTCTTGTAAGGTCAATGATACTGTTGTGACTATTCTTCTATTTGTATCATCATTCTTCTATCTTGCTTCTCCTCTACTTTTATTGTTGTGTGTCGTGCCTTAGGGCATAGTGTTGTGGTTGATGAATTGGGGGCATCTTCATACGTGACTATTTTTAAGGCACTTGTTCTCCTCTCTCATTTTATTGTTTACCTTCTTCTAGTGGTTTTATCTAGTCGGCGGATGAGGAAAACAAAAAAAATAATGATACGGACTGTGTGTCCCTTCAACAAGCAAAGCAAAAATGGACCTAGTCCATATATGACGATGGGTTTGATTTATATTATCTAATGCCTGGTTAGTAGAATCACTCTGTGTGATGTTTAATGTTTTCTTATATTTTCTAACAAACCATAACAATACATCTACTTCATGCACTTTATTTATCTTGGGTCTTGTCTTGTCATTATACTCGGTTCTGAGACTTCTATAGTATAGCCCCATGGTTATACTTGATTTCTGAATCTACAGTATAGCCTTGGCTCTTGATGTGAATGTTTACATGCATTATTTTTATCATGTTATGTGGTTATTATCTTAGGAAAAGGTTTCTAACCTCTCTTATTGTAGGAAATTATGTGTTTGTGGGAACATTCGGCGATCATGAAGCACATGTCACCTTTGGGGCATGGGTTTCGTGAAAGCTCTTGTTCCCTTGTGTGTTTTTTATCTATCTTAACGTGCTTTATATTAGTACATGACATCAACCACCTTAAGGCGGGGCATATAAGGTAAGTTGTCTGATGATTTTGGTACTAACGAAGTGTGTTTGTAAGTCCTCTACAGAGGCAGGATATTGTATCTCTATGTGAGTGCACATCTTTATTCTATATTGCAATCTAAAAGCCCTCTGCAGAGGCAGGTTATCATGCATATCCTTTTATTCAAATCCCTCTGCAAAGGCAAGGATGGTGTATCTCTTGAGCTAGTGCACATCCTTTATATTTCAAAATTACTTTGAGTAGGTGGGGTTGAATTTGAGTCTATGCTCCCTTAAGTGTGTCTTTGGTGGTTGTTGTGGCAAGCCCAACTCTCAGGTGTGTCTACAGCATGTTTGAGATGGTGGGGAACTTAGTAATAAGCTCCTTCCATCACCATGTTTGCCATGTTTTAGACATATAGTATGTCTTTGGCATCTATACGATGCTCGTGTCTTTCATGTGTCTTCCGTGTGTTTTCCCTTGTGTGTAGTTACAAGGGTGTGGAAAAATACTTTCCTACACTCAGGATTTGTATGACATGTTTTCTCCCAATCATAGTCTCAAGGGTGTGGGAAAATGCCCCTCCTATGCTTTGGGTTTTGTATGGCGTGTTTGTTCTCAAGTGTAGTCTCAAGGGTGTGGCAAAATGCCCCTCCTACACTATGGGATTTGTTTGGTGTGTCTTATCCCCATATGTAGTTTCAAGGGTGTGTCAAAAGGCCCCTCCTAGATTTTGGGGTTGTGTGTTGCATTTTTACTTTCAATGTATTTGCATTCATATATATACGAAAATGAAAAAGAAATATCACTATATTCATTGTGTCTTGCATGACTGCTCTTGTGTATTCTCTATGTTTTGCATGTCTTCAATACTCTCTTCTCCATGTTTTGCATGCTTGTTACTGTCTTCATTATGTTTGGTATGTCTACAATGTGTTTTCTCTAATGTCTACTGGAGACTGGGGGCTAGAAATAGTTCCTTGATCTTTGTGTATGCATTAGCTTCAAGTGCCTGGTGTGTTTGCTATGTTTTGACCGTACTTTAATGCATGTATGGGTCGTAAGATCATACATGCATTAAAGTGGGGGCTAAATGTTATGTCATAAAATATAACCCCTTAGGACTTTTACCTCCTAAGTTTAGCTCTTGGGTCCCTTATTTTTGATCTTGCATGTTAAATCTGACTTCCAGAACAAAATGGCCTAAAACCCATGTCAAATGGGGCTTGAGGGACATTGTTGATTTTAACCTTACCTTAAAATAGGTCCCAGAGGCTTGGGTGCTCACACCCTAATCCTACCCTATTTGTGGAGGGTCCCAAATTTGAATGTCAGTAATGTAACTGTTAAAGGCCTTCCTTGCCGACATCTTAAGTTTGAATTACAAAATTAAAGTGGGAATGCATGTATAAGCATGTTTCGGATAAACTAGATGGATATTGTGATCTTGTGATCTTATGCTAAGTATATTCAAGGTGTTCATTGTGTTACAGAGTAATCTTCTGTTGCTATTGTGTTTATTTTTTGTAGATTTGACTTCATCAATCCATCTCCTCGTGGCATGAAAGAGCTTCTTCCTTCCATGAGAGCTACACCTCCAAGGTGATATCTATTTGTGTTGAATCAATCATTTCTGATTTGGTTTTTCCCTCTGTCCTACAAGGATACACACTCTTTATCAAACAACGATGTTGGAAGGTTTGAATGCCATTCCGAGGCTTGACTAAGGCAAGCTCCTAAACACCATGACCCCAACCCATCTCGTTGTGATTGGAGGTGATAGGTATCAACTTTTGTAGTGTGGAGTTGTAGAGGAGTGTGGTAGAGGATAAAGATTATGAATCTGATGAAAAGAAGAAAAAAAGTGCACTATCAGGGCTTGGGTACTAGTCCCTTTGCCCTGAGAGTTTGTAGAGATGAAATTCTTTGGATTAGGGATAATCAGTGTCAAAAAGAGTCCCAAAACTCTAGAACAAAATCCTACTTTGGGCTTGGGTGCGACATCATAGTATGTTACAATGCTCTGTCATTATGAGGCTGACATCATAGTATGTTACAATGGCCAATATTTTTAAGATAGAAGGCATACATATATTAATGTTTTGATATAGCATAGTATGTAAAAGAAAGAGCAACATTAGACATTGAATTTAAATGGATAGCAAATTGAAATATTCTATCACCTTTTTGGAATCAAACTAAACTTAGTCAAAGTTAGACATGATTAGAACCTTTGGTTTTGATATAACTGAGGATATACCTGTAAATTATACTAGTCATGGTTTGAGAGATTGAAAACATGACCACGTAGCCAGAAGAAGACTAGAGGTTATTCTCTTACTTACGATTTTCTTACTTTTCACTTTATTTTTAGAACAAGTTTATTTGTTATTCGATCATGTTGGAATAGGGAAGATAAAACCCTAAGTTTTAATATTTGTATTAGACTTGTCTAAAGAAGTTTGTTTTTCTTGTTAATGGTGATTTTCTAAAGGTAGAGAAACCAAATTGTTTTACTACAATCGACTTGAGTTATGGACTCAAGGAGTAGAAGTTGATATGTCATAGACCTCGATTTGTGCAAGTATTCAAAGAGATACTCTTGAATGGAAAGTCAATCCATAAATTTTTTTAGTATGAAAGGCAATGTCATGAGAACTAACCTAAGTCAGGTAGACTAGATTTTGAGTTAGACAAGACTCTATTGTTAAACCAAGTTGACCAAGTCAAATTGCAGGATGTGATAGTATCCAAGTCAAGTTAGAGGTGGGTGGACATTATGACTATGTTTGATTTAAACTTCTATTTATATAGAAACTTTGGCCAAAGTAATGTATATGTCTCTTCATGCATTAGTCAGTTCACCATGTCCAGATTTCATAACCTGTCGGTATGATCATACTTAGCTAGAGGATTGTCTAGAGTTCTGTGATTGATAGTGTTATGTAGGATACAACACTACTACTCAGATGGCAAATAATCATTGGTTACCTTATGTCTATACTCTTAGTGAAGGGTAGGACCACTTCCAGTTGGAAGGTGTGTGGGGGACTGTTGGTCTATGGTTGGAGGTAAAACACTTGGAAGATGCTCTCTCTCTCTCCAATAGAAGACTCACTAAGACTTGCGATATGGATATTAGAATACTAGATGTAGCATACATATTAGATATGTGATTTGTACTTTATAAACTATGTAAATTTTATCAAATGTAGATTATTCTAATTGAAAGATGAACTGTCAATTTTGTAAGATATTACATGGGTGTATTCATAAAGGAAATTATGTTTATGTGATGTATTTTGGCTCCTTGAGATTATTTTAATTCAAAGAAAAGAAGTTCAATCTTTTTCATTTAATGTATTTTATCTCTTGGTAAATATTTGTTTTAAGAATTGTTTGAGATTTAGTATGTTACATATGGTATTAGATCTACCAGGTTCAACATTAGGGCTTATGAGTTCACTATGCTAACATATTATCCAAAATTATTAGTAGCTAATGTTTGGAATTCTTGTGCCAGGATGGTGTGACAAAATTATTAGTAGTTATCAAAAAATGAGCACTACCTGAAATCCATGAAACAATGAGAGCCCATAATTAAAACCATAGAATGAAGCAACTATGACAATGTAATATGGCTAAGTGATACTGAAACTCTCAGTAATAACATGTCTTGAATTAAACGAGAAAAGAAGAAATTTTTTGAGGTAGCTAGGATCGCAACTAAGATCATATCTTATTCACCCCCAGCTGACACAGGTCTATGATTATGAGAGATCCTTGTATACCCTCATCTTCTCATATTATTGTACTTGTATCTGATAATGAATCAGAAGGATATACTCCACTTAACCAAGTATCTGATAGTGAATTAGAGGGATATACTCCTATCAATTATGATAATTGAGTCATTTTATGTATAAATAAGGATGTAGTTACTCCTAAAAAAACTATAATAAAGATAAGATTGTTTTGTACCAATCTATTTTTTACTTTTGAGTTAGTTATGTTTTTTATTTAATGATTCACATTAAATTTAGAAAACTAATAGATAGCTTAATAGTCCCAGGTGTGAGAAAAACAACATCATGGTTGGTACACAAACAAATCAAGGTGAAAGTCAAGAAGAGAATAACCCTCCAATTAATCTAATGGAAAAGTTAGATCAAATCCTAGCTATGCTTACAGATTCCAAAGAGAGACTTGGTACCTTAGAGCAGAAAGTAATAGATTAGGGGAATCCCAAGAAGGAGGAAATTAGATCTCTCATGGATTGAGCGAAGAAAATCATCAAGAGCATAGTGCTAATAGTGAGAATCCTGATAACCGTAGACCCCAGAGAGAAGTAAAGGATAGGCTTGCTTTAGAACTGTCTAAAGATATGAAGAAAATCAAACTACCTAAGTTCGATGGAATGGTGACTGGAGATCCTGCTGAGGCTCGGTTAATGGACATGGAAAAATATTTTGAGATAAGAAATTATTTAGAAATAACCAAAGTAGTATGGGGAGCCTATCATTTGGCAGGAGAAGCATCCACTTGGTGGATGAACAAAAAGATGGAATTAGGATTAAGTTCCTTGAAGGTAACTTGGGATGATTTTGTTAAACTATTATGTAAAAGGTGGTTGCCACAACTCTTCTTTGACTAGAAGATGACATATTTTCAAAACCTACATCAAGGGCATATGTCAGTAGTTGAGTATGGAGATAAATTTACTCTTCTCAAGTATGTACCTCAATATCAAAAGGATGAAAGATTGTGAATTAGGAAATTCCTTATGGGTCTTAATGCTCATATTGTTGGTAAGTGGACATGCATGGTCCTACGACAATGGATCAAGTTTATGAGAAGGCCATTAAGCAAGAGAAAAAGTTGAAGTCCATATCTACTTATCATGATAGGAATTGCAAGAGGTTTATTAAGCCCCCAACTTTCCAACCTTCCAAGAGGAGGAATAATAAGAATTATGAGAATAGGAGAAATGGCAAAGGAACCCAAAAGTATAAGAGTGGGTTTGGTAATGAAAAGAAGAATGGAAACTTCAAGAGGAATGAGGATAAATCTAGTAAGATAACTAAAAAGAGAGGACCTCCTAGAGGATGCTTTACTTATGGAGGTGACCATTATGCTAATCAATGCCCAACCAAGAACTAGAGTGGTTAGCCAAGAGGTAATGCTTTACCTACATAGCAAGCAGCATTTCAACAAAGGATTCATGCGGCACCTGATAATCGCCAAGCAAAGTATTAGTTCACTCCTATAGAGATGACATGTACCTTGTTCGAAGTCCCTATCTCTATTTTGATTGATACTGAAGCAACTAAAAATTTCATTTCTCCTAGGATGTTGAATAAGTTTCCAAGAAGATTTGGTTATATGGCTAAACCTTGGTCAATATAATATGCTAACCAATCTAATGCTTGTTTGCAAGAGACACTATGTAGCTTCATGATTGTTGTCATTGATGGCAACAAAGTTCATCCCACCCATCCACAGGACATGGTCTGCCTATACCGGAAGTCAGATTGAAGAGTGTTGTGGTCCGGTAAGTAAGAACAAAGCATGTGGCAAGGTCCGATAGTCAGGTCTAGATCTCTCGGAGAAAGTATCTTAGTAAAGTGCGGACTTGGGGAAGTCAAGAGGTGTTCCTTAAATGATACATTCTAGGGATTGAGCCTCCGGTGATGGAAGAGTGAAGAGATATGAGCACCTAAGTGTTGGGCTCCTATTTGGTAGAGTTGACAGAGGAAGAACTGACTAGCAGAGCATCAGACCTTAATCCAGATCAATTATTGATGGTGATCAAGCTTACTAAGGTATCACTCATGATTAGCTGACATGATTGATGATTTCTATAAGCATCTCCTTGATACGTATCACTTGGTAAGCAAGGATTCAGCCGACAGATCAGAGTTTAGGAAAATATTGACTATTCTAGATGCCGACTAGAAAGGTGTTGAAATCATTGGTGCAGATATATATACCAGATGGATTTAGATGTGAAGGTGTGTGTTGTGTGTTGGGAAGTGTGAAGAAAAGTAGAAGAGTAGTGTAAGGGCAGTAAGACAGGTCCAGAATGTGATAGGACAACAGCAACAAAGAAGAGGAAGAATGAAGTGTAGCAGATCAGTGTATTGAGTCTAACCAAAACTAAACCTCAGCATGTTGGATGCTTCTCATTAGTTCAAGTATCTTGTCACCTTATTTTTGACAAGAGACACTGTTTATCTTCATTATTGTTGTCATTGATGGCAACAAAGTTTATCCCATCCATCCATAGGACATGGTGTGTCTTTTCCGGAAGTCAGACTGAAGAAGTGTTGTGGTCCGGTAAGCAAGAATAAAATAGGAAGCAAGGTCTGATAGTCAGGTCTGGATCTCTCAGAGGAAGTACCTCAGTAAAGTGTAGATTTGGGGAAGTCAAGAGGAGTACCTTGACTGATGTATTCCAAGGATTTAGCCTCCGGTGTTAGAAGTGTGAAGAGATATGAGCACTTGAGTGATGGGTTCCTGATTGGTAGAGTAGACAAAGGAAGACCTAACCAGTAGAGCATCAGACCTTAATTCAGATGTGATATTTGTTGGCAAGAGACACTATATGGATTCATGGTTGTTGTCATTGATGGCATCAAAGGTCATCCTACATATCCGCAAGTCATGGTGTGTCTCTACCGGAAGTCAGAATGAAGATTGTTGTGGTCCGGTGAACAAGAACAGAGCATGTGGCAAGGTCCGACAGATTGGTCTGGATCTCTCAGAGGAAGTGTCTTGGTGTAGTACAGATTTGGGGAAGTCAAGAGGACTACCTT
The DNA here is from genome assembly GCA_027924645.1 of Cunninghamia lanceolata. Taxonomy (NCBI): domain Eukaryota; kingdom Viridiplantae; phylum Streptophyta; class Pinopsida; order Cupressales; family Cupressaceae; genus Cunninghamia; species Cunninghamia lanceolata. The sequence continues at coordinate 8,593,933 of BSBN01000241.1, read as the reverse complement.
GAGTGGTATATTCCAAGGATTTAGCCTCCGGTGATGGACAAGGAAAAAGATATGAATAGTTGAGTACCGGATTCCTGAGTAATAGTGAGAACAGAGGAAGAACTAACTGACAGAACATCAGACTATTTTCCAGATGTGTTACTATTGATGGTAAAGGTTGTGAAGGCATGAATCATGTTTGGCTGACATGATTAATGATATCTACAAGTATATGCTTGATCCGCATTACTTGATGTGCAAGGATTCAGCCGACAGAACAGAGTTTGTGAGAAAATAGACTGTTTCAGATGCCGACTAGAAAGGTGATGAAATTACTTGTGCGGATATATATGCACAATGGTTTTAGCTATGAGAAGGAAAGTGTGTGATGGTGTATGCGAATAAGTGTAGAGCAGAGCAAAAGTAGTAAGAAAGATCCGGTATGTGAAAGGAAAGCAGAATAAAGAGTAGAGGAAAGATGAAGTGCAGCAGATCAGTGTACTAAGCCTAACCGGAACTGAACTCTAGCATATGTAGATGCTTCCAATCAGTTCAAGTATTGTGTAACATTCTTTTGTAGATAGTGTGTCTCCTTGTAGGCAGTGTGCCTCTTTGTGAGCAGTGTGCTCGGGCAGTGAGCCCTAATTGGCAAGTGCCATTTTGTAATTCATTATTCTTCTAACAGAGAATAATCTTTGGGTTAATCACCCTGTGGTTTTCTCCCATAACAGGGTTTCCACATCAAAAATACTGTGTCATGTGTTTCTCATTTCATGGTAATGTTTGTTTGTTTGATTCAATGTTGCATTGATTAATAAAAAAGTTCAAAAGAAAAAAAAATTAGGATAACTGATTCACCCCCCCCCTCTCAGTTATCAACAATTGGTATCAGAGCTAAGTTCCTCCTAATAGAGCCTAACAGCTTGAGGAAGATCTGGGAGTTCAAATGGATGCATATGGTTTAAGGGAGCAACTCAAGACTGCCCTTGAGGATCTTGAATAGTCAAACTCTGAAGTCAATGAATTAAAGGAAAGACTCAAACAGGCTGATGAATTCATGAGAGAACTAAAGGACAAATTAAGTCTCTCTATGAAAAAGAGAAAGGAGTTGCTCCAACAATTGGCTAGACAAAGTGAAGAAAGTAATACAAATGAAGAATTGACTAAGAAAACCAAGTTATGTGAAAAGTTATCAAAAGAAGTCATTATGGTAAGACATGAAATGGAGTCAGGAGTTATAAAGTATACTCAAGAGATTGAAGAGAAAAGAAAAGCTGAAGACAATCTAAGACAATCTCTTAAAGAGAAATCAGAAGAATGCCACCAGATGGACAGGATTATTAGACATCTTGAATCTGATCTTGAAGATGCCAAAGATAATGAAGAAAAACTTGAGGATCAAATTGTCTCTCTCAAAAGAGATCTTCAAACAACAAATGAATATAAAGAAAAATTCAAGATAAGTTCTGCTCAACTTGAAGTTCTTCTTGGAAGTCAAAAGAGGGCAGATGACAAGTATGGTTTGGGATATGAGAAAGGAGAAAGCTCCGGATCCGGTCAAAAGAATTTTGGATCAGAAAATCCAAGGAATAGGCCTAGAAGACCTCCGGTAAGACAACCCAATGCTCAAAGATATCCATCCTTCAATGGATACTGCCGCAGCTGCAATCACTTTGGTCACAAAGCTAATCAATGCAGAAAGAGAATGAATCAGACTAATTCATCCTTCTCCGAACAGTGCTTTAACTGCAAAAGGTATGGACACAAGTCTCATGAATGCAGAAATATGCAAATAAACAAATCATTCAATGGTAGATGCTTTGCATGCAATAGAGTAGGTCATATGGCTAATCAATGCAGATCAAGAGGTTATCAGTCAAATATGCAAGGAAATGTTATTTGCCAAATCTGTAATAGGTCCAGTCATAATGCAAAAGTCTGCAGAAGCAAGAATCAGGACAAAAGAGGTCCGGTGTATAATCAGAATCAAGACAAGGGTAAACAAAAGATGAATGCGGATGAAGTTAGGAATCAGATGAACAAGATTTGGGTGAAGAAAAGTTCAGAGAATGTAGAGGTTGGATCCGCACCAGAGTCTGGTGTTGATATTCCTTCCAGAAATTAAAAGTTGAGCTCTGGCTCAGGGGGAGACTCAAAGAAAATCTTGTTCCCCCAACCAATCAAGTGGTGCCGGATGTGGCACAAGATGCGGAGTAAAGGGTTCAAAGATATAAGTCTTGAGATGATCCAGATAAGATTTTAGAGGTCTGCATGGAGATGTGAAGAAGTTGTGATCGATCAAGTAAGACCTGTTCTGGGAGATGCTCCGGAATGACAGAGGATTACAAAAAGGTCCGGAGAGATCCGAAAGTGCATTGTCTTATTCTACGGATTGGACAGAGTGTTTGGGATGTCCTTGTGTTGTGTCATCTTGATTTTGTTCATGGTTGAAAGATCCACATGATGTTCATAAATCAGGACTGATCCGGTTCTTCAAGTTATCCGAATAAGGCAAACCGGAACAATATAGGTCGAGCATTTATTGCAAACAGATATTAGGGTTTGCGAAATAATATAAAGGATCTCTCATTAATCACTTATTCATTTCACACCCAAGAAGAAGCGAAAAGTGAAGCTCTGCAACAAAATTCATCAAGTTCACCGAAGATCACTTGCAGAAGTTATTACACACAGAAATCAATTCAACCACTCCGTATAACCAAAGGCGCATAAGGTATTTTTCGTTTTCAATATCTCACTGCAAATATTTGAAAAATGGCCACTCCAAATATAGTTAAGATCTCTGATAGACCTCGCCCCACATTCAAGAAACATCCATACAAATCCTTGGAGGTAGATCCCCTAGGAGACTTCTCTAGTGTTCCGCATGGTGTATTGCATACGGAGGACATTAGGGTTTACATACATGCAAATTTTGAAGACTTTGGGGATTCAAAATTGTTGGATATCTATCACAAACAGTTGATAGACAACTCCTTTGAGATTAAATCTTAGTACAAAGCCATCTGGGATAAGCACTTTACACAGTGCATCTATTTCCCCTATTTTGAAGAAGATGAATGGGTCCGGTATGTACTAAGTAGAGTGCATGACAATTTCCTATGGTTGAACAAGCCTTTCAAGATCACCAAAGATGCAATTAGGGCTGTAACCGGTCTGCACTCATCCAGTGGATTACCTATTCTCAAGTCTGTCAAAAATCAGACAGTTAGTGATGCAACCGGATCTAAGTTTGACAAGAGAGCTATGACAGTTAAAGACATCACTGAACCGGATGTCAAATTTGCATCTATGATAATTGGTTACAAGATCTATCACTCCAGTAGGGAAAATTCAGTACCGGGAACTGTAATTTACACAGCTTATCAAATGCTAAAGGAGAATGCAGACTATGACTTGTGTGAGCTTCTTGTAAACCAACTTTTGGAAAATCTACAGAAGATCAAGAAGGACAAGAAAAACTCCTTCAAGTATGGCAATTTGATCCTTTGTCTCTTCTTTTATTACATGAATGAGCTTCCCGGATCCATTGGATGGATATGGTAGAATGACAGACTAGTTGCCATCCAAATCAGAGATTATTTGCATGGACTTGGGGATGCTAAAGCAAGAAAAACAGCCCTGTGGGGATATTTCAAGAACTTCCAGAGCATGATGCAAGCAAGAGAAAGAATACCCCAGTCTCTTGTTGAAAAGTACAAAGACACAATATGCTTTATGGTAGAAACAGATCAGTGCCTAATGGAGGCAGTAGAACCAAGAACTGTGTGGATCATGCCCATGGGGTATGAAGTGGATGAACAGATTGTGGAGCTGCATGTTCAACACATGCTAAGTCAGCCTAAAGATCCAAAGGCAGAAAGGTTCAGAACATTTGAGGAACTGAGTGTAAAAATTCATGTTGAACTCAGAGAACCAGAAATCAAGAGGAAGGTTAGAAAAGAAGTAGAACACATAGAACAAGGCCTTGGGATCTCCATGGAGGCACTTGATGCTCACCAGAAGAAGAAGGAAGGGGATGAGAAAGAGAAGAAGAGGGCAGAAAAGAAAAGTGAAGAAAGTGTTCTGGTTGAAACCTCCACCTGGACCAGATCATCAAAAAGATCTGCACCTCCCACAACCAAAAGCTCAAAACTGGAAGTCCAGGCATCCGGCAAAAGATCCAAGACGAAAGCCACAAGGGCTTATGAGAGTCAAAGAGATGAAGAGGAAACTGAATCAGATGAGGGAGTAAAGGAATTAAAGAAGCAGAAGAAGAAGAGACCCGGTAAATCCTCCACAGGCCAAGACAAGGAAGAAATGGCAGAAAAAATTGTTGAAAAGCCCACCCTGTCTCTAGATAGTGTAGTCAAATTAGTCACTATGGATGGGAACCTTCAACCAGTGGTCAAATTCTATGATGACTACAATGAGGCAGACCAAAAGATCCTGCAGGAAGCTACAATCAGGTACCTGAACATTTATAATAAAGCTTTTATTGAGATTATCTCTGAAATTCCTAAGAGTCTAGAGAAGGAATTAGAAATAAGGAAAAACAATGCCATGGCAAAAGACCTTGAGATCAGGGAACAGATAGCTATTCAGCTATATCCTTCAATTGATCAGAAAACAATGAACATGGTATTCAAAGACTGTAAGGATGAATTCAGAAGCAAAGCAAGGATGAATCAGCTTATCCTTGGTGAGACCGACAAGGTAGCCAAGGACACTGAAGAGATCCTCCGGAATACATTCAAAAGGTTCAACATTCCTATTATAGAGGACTTGGGTGCAGAAATAGCTGTGGACTTGGAATCCTTTGCTCCGGGAGAAGTGGCCCTTGAACAGACTAGCAACTCTCCTCCGGTTTCCCCTACAGTCTCCGAATCCCAAGAAGAAGAGAAGTTACAGGAGAAAGAAGCAGCAGTAAAAGAAAAAGAGGTTGACAGCACCAAGGATGCAGAGAAAGAGAAGATTCCAACAGAGAAAACCACAACTGAAAGTGGTAAGAATGTGGAAGGAGAGAAAATTCCAAAGGACAAGACTGCAGAAGAGAAGAAACATCTGTCTCCAGCAAGAGACACTGCACAAACTGTTCAAAAATTTCTGAGCCAAGAAACAATAGAGATTGATGAACCAGAGCTTCTAAAAGGTCCATTAAACTTTGACTCCCTCTCTCCGGTACAGACAATGAAGATAGCTTCATTTGCAAATGCTAAGGCAAATGAAAAACTCCTAAAGTCTCATATGGAAGACTGTGAGTTGATAGAGGCTACTTTCGGAGTGCTTGAAAAGATTATGCCATCAGTCCAGATAGATCTAACAGCCTCCTCTTCCAGTAATCTCAAAACCTTAGTCAGCAGTGTTGATACACATTTTGATTCTCTAGAAAAATCAGCTGAAGAAAAGGTCCGAAAGGAGTTTTTGGATAAGAGATTTTTAGAAGTACTAGGATTAATCTCTAATGATAGGAAAAATATGAGTATTGGAATAAAGAGCCTAGAAAGTGCTCTTAAGGATGGTGGTGACATCTACAAATTTTGTATCTCCTAGTCAAAGGCAACAGTGGAAATTGATAAGAAAATAAGAGAGGAACAGGACAAACTACAAAGTTTGTCTCAAAGTTTTGATCCTCTCTCTTCCTCCATAGTCAATCAAGAATGTCAAACTATTGCAATCACAAATGCAATAAAGAACTTTGAGAAAGAAAGGAAGAATATAACTAACCGGATGGGAGAACTTAGAAGGATTATAATCCCTAAGTTAGAAACTATGCATGAGGCCATCAGTGATGCTCAGACTACCGCCCAAACAAATGATCCGATAGATCTCAAGAGGGCAGAAGATTTTGCATTTTTTTTGAGTGGTCACATTTCAATTTTGGATAGAATGAAGCAAAGTTGGGCCACAGAACTGGTCCAATTGAAGACATCCTTTGCAGACATTCTTCAGTTTATGTGAGTATGTAATATGCAGCTAAGTATAGTAAATTTTTGAAAATTTTGGTATGCGGACCCTACTCTTTGCCATTGATGTCAAAGCGGGAGTGAGGAGCGGTGAAAAATGAGGAATCCAACTAAGGGGGAGTTCCAAAAATTGTATATAAAGATAGAGCATCAGCCAAGGGGGAGCATAGTGTAAACACTTAGTCATTTTTCACTAAGTGTTGCCATCAATGCCAAAGGGGGAGATTGTTGGCAAGAGACACTATATGGATTCATGGTTTTTGTCATTGATGGCAACAAAGGTCATCCCACATATCCGCAAGTCATGGTGTGTCTCTACCGGAAGTCAAAATGAAGATTGTTGTGGTCCGATGAACAAGAATAGAGCATGTGGTAAGGTCCGACAGATTGGTCCGGATCTCTCAGAGGAAGTGTCTTGGTGTAGTGCGCATTTGGGGAAGTCAAGAGGACTACCTTGAGTGGTATATTCCAAGGATTTAGCCTCCAGTGATGGACAAGGAAAAAGATATGAATAGTTGAGTACCAGATTCCTGAGTGACAGTGAGAACAGAGGAAGAACTAACTGACAGAACATCAGACTATTTTCTGGATGTGTTACTGTTGATGGTAAAGGTTGTGAAGGCATGAATCATATTTGTCCAACATGATTAATGATATCTACAAGTATATGCTTGATCCGCATTACTTGATGTGCAAGGATTCAGCCGACAGAACAGAGTTTGTGAGAAAATAGATTGTTCCGGATGCCGACTAGAAAGGTGATGAAATTACTTGTGCGGATATATATATGCACAATGGTTTTAGCTATGAGAAGGAAAGTGTGTGATGGTGTATACGAATAAGTGCAGAGCAGAGCAGAAGTAGTAAGAAAGATCTGGTATGTGAAAGGAAAGCAGAATAAAGAGCAGAGGAAAGATGAAGTGCAGCAGATCAGTGTACTAAGCCTAACTGGAACTGAACTCCAGCATATGTAGATGCTTCCAATCAGTTCAAGTATTGTGTAACATTCTTTTGTAGACAGTGTGTCTCCTTGTAGGCAGTGTGCCTCTTTGTGAGCAGTGTGCTTGGGCAGTGAGCCCTAATTGGCAAGTGCCATTTTGTAATTCCTTATTCTTCTAACAGAGAATAATCTTTGGGTTAATCACCCCGTGGTTTTCTCCCATAACAGGGTTTCCACGTCAAAAATACTGTGTCATGTGTTTCTCATTTCATGGTAATGTTTGTTTGTTTGATTCAATGCTGCATTGATTAATAAGAAAGTTTAAAAGAAAAAAAAATTAGGATAACTGATTCACCCCCCCTCTCAGTTATCAACAATATTGATGGTGATTAAGTTTCCTAAGGTATCATTCATGATTGGCTAACATGATTGATGACTTCTACAAGCATCTCTTTGATCCGTACTACTTGGTATGCAAAGATTCAACCGACAGTTAAGAGTTGAGGAAAATATTGACTATTCTAGATGCCGACTAGAAAGCTGTTGAAATCATTGGTGCAGATATATATACCAGATGGATTTGGATGTGAAGGTGTGTTATTGTGGAGATAAGTGTGAAGAAAAGAAGAAGAGCAGAGTAAAGACAGTAAGATAGGTCTAGAATGTGACAGGACAGCAATAGCAAGAAGAGGTAGAATGAAGTACAGTAGATCAGTGTATTGAGCCTAACCGGAACTAAACTTCAGCATGTGTGGATGCTTCTCATCAATTCAATTTTATGATAACCTTCTTTTCTTGTAGATAGTGAGTCTCTTGTGGGCAGTGAGCCTCTTGTGAGCAGTGAGCTCGGGCAGTGAGCCCTAATTGGCATGTGTCATTGTGTACTTCTATTCTTCTAACAGAGAATACATTCTTGGGTTAATCACCCCATGGTTTTCTCCCTTAACAGGGTTTCCACGTCAAAAATATTATGTCATGTGTACTAAGTTTATTTCTACTTTCATGTTCATTTAAGCTTATGTGTTTTGATACTATACTAGTGGCTAAAGAAAAATAGAAAATTAAATTAATCAAGATAACTGATTCGCCCCCCCTCTTAGTTATCAACACTTATACCTTGTAGACAGTGAGTCTCTTGTAGGTAGTGAGACTCTTGTGAGCAGTGTGCTCAAGCAATGAGCCCTAATTGGCAAGTGCCATTTTGTACTATCTTATTCTTTTAATAGAGGATACAATCTTGGGTTAATCACCCTGTGGTTTTTACCTTAACAGGGTTTTCCAAGTCAAAATCATTGTGTCATGTGTACTGATGCTATTTCTATTTCATGGTTATGTTTGCTTATATGATTTGATGCTACATTAATAGTTAATGAAGTTGAAGTAATTAAGATAACTGATTCACCCCCCCCCCCCTCAGTTATCAACAATTGGTATCAGAGCCAAGTTCCTCCAAACAGAGCCTAACAGCTTGAGGAAGATCTGGGAATTCAAATGGATGTGTATGGTATGAGGGAACAACTTTAGTTTGCCCTAGATGATCTTAAGCAATCTAACTCTGAAGTCAATGAATTGAAGGAAAGACTCAAACAGGCTGATGACTTCATAAATGAACTAAAAGGGAAACTAAGTATCTCTATGAAAAAGAGAAAGGATCTACTTCAGCAATTGGCAAGTCAAGGTGAAGCAAATGATACTATAGACACCTAAAATTGGCTTGCTCTGCAAACTGGATTCCCATACCTCTACACCAATTTATCCCTAACCATCTGTCTATCCCTTATGATCAATTGATTCCCTTAATTTATCATTAGAACTTACAACACTATCCTCATCTATTAAATAAATATTTCTAATAATTATTTAGTTGATTTGTCTATCTCCCTAATCCCTATTAATTAGATAAATCATGCTTATCTAATTAATCTAGCCTACTAATTGACCTAGCCTACCTCATCCTAGCCCTAGGATTAATTAAACAAAACCTATGTTTAATTAATCCTAACCTCTCATTTGGGAGGTCAAACCTAGTTTAACACCCTTCCCCACATCCTCCAAATAAAAAATTGGAACATATCACACATCACATTTACTTCTCTTACAAACCCCTTACCACCCCCATACCTCATTTATCACCTCTTATCCCCAAATGAATTTTTAATTCATTTGCCATTCCCCATATGAATATTTAATTCATAAATATTCCTTCACACCCATACCTCATTTATCACCCCTTTTCCCCCAAAATGAATAAAAGATTTACTTTTATTCCTAGCCCTTGATCTCATCTTTTGATCCTCACCCTCCATCCTCATTTCCAAAACTCTATAAATGAGACCCTCACCTAAGCTATTAGAGGGACTTCATTTTGCATCCAACCTCTACCAAAATCTCTCCACAATCTCCTCATCATACCATCATAATGCCAAAATCATGCCTCATCTTGTAGGAATACACACAACACTGAGAGGGGGGGTGAATCAGTGTTGTTAATAATTTTAACACTTTTTACTCCTTTTCTTAATTTGATTTCACAATTATAGAATTCTTCAGATAGAACAAAGAAAATATGCAGAGTATCAACACAAAACTTGACACAAGAAATTTCCCGAGTGGAAAACCCTCCTGGGGTATAAAAACCACTCAACTGCCTCACTGGCTTAACATAAATTTTAGATTACAACTGTCTCACTGACATTACAATTCTGCCTCACTGGCATATTGTACTTCTCTGCATGTCTCACTGACATTACAACACCAACATTCAATGAAAAATATAACTCAGGGGATTTCCCTGTTTCAATAAAAACAAAACCTTATTTCTCCCTTTTTAAAACAAACAAAATATATTCTTAGCAATCAACCTTCAACTGTCTTCAACATCTACAATCATTCAATTTTGATCTTCAAGATACTTCATACCTCTGCAAAACAATCTCAAACTAATTCACGATTTCTTGAACTTTCTCCCTATGCAAAACTGAACAATTGACCCTCTCTGAGAAATTATTGTCTTTCATCACTTTCACTTTATCTGAACAAACATTAATCCATCTTGATCATTGAAGGACTCCATTCATTTATTGAACCACTTTTCTTTCAAAACCTCAACATAATTCCCTGAAAAAAATGTTTCTTCATACCTGCAAAAATATATTTCAAAACAAAAATGTCATTCTCAAAAACTTCTTACAACCTTCAATATTATCTCTTATCTGCAATCTCACACACCTGCCATTCAAAAATCTATACTTATACAAGATGAGATTCCATCATATAATCTCTTCAAAATTGGTTCAACTTCAACATCATATTTTATCTCAAACATATCATGTTCTCTTAAAAAAAAATCAAACAACAAAACAAAAAAATAAAATCCTTCGAAGAAGTCAGCCTTTTCATATTCTTCTTCAATTAGAAACATCCTAAATAACACTCTTTCTTTCACCAAAAATTCCAATTTTAGTGCCTCTTCATCTTCGGTGAGAGATGATAGGAATAATAAGCTTTATTGCCTTTTTGAACAATGGAGGACGTCAAGTTTAAAGGAGCAAACTGACCGTTTGAAGAAACTTTCTATTTAAAACATAACCCTCTGATCTGTGGTGCCCGCCATTTCAGTTTTAAACTCTGATCGTTGGATTCGATGCTTTTCAAAACAACATATGATTACCGATTGTGCTAGGAGATCGGGCTTAAAGTGACTTACCACTCAATGACTAATGATGCCTCCAACCGGTCATCACTTGGAAAGAACCTGCTGTCACCGGTCACCTTAAAATTATAACATAAAGTGCAAAGTATTATGACAGGCAGTATGGTTAGGAAGGATAAGTGTTGAGCACAATATTTAAGACTTGTTAAGTGTTAAGTAAACACATTTACCACTTCAATTATTCTAAACCTCAACATATTTTTAGCACTGAATTATAAACCAAACTTCAACTGATCTGCCACTGTCATGAAGCCAAGTTAAATAAAGTTAATATAATGCATTTAAGACCATGTCACTGATGAAGACCATATCACTGATGTCTTTACCAAGAAGACCATGTCACTGATGATACTGATTTCATTACCATTTTGGCATCAAAGAAAACCACCATCATTTTGACATCAATGAAAAGACAATATACTCAACTGTGAAATGTGCTACAAAACTCCCCCTTTGTCTTTGACATTGATGGAAAAACCATAACCATAACTCATTTCTCCCCCTTTTTGACATAAAAATGTCAAAGGCAAAAAAAATACCACAACCAATAGATTCCTGTTCTTGTAAATGCAATCCTCTAAAAAATTTTTTGCCAAAAACCAACACTTTACTTCATACTGATCAAATGCACAATACTGTAACACTGCCAATCACAAAAAATATGTACAAAAACTATATACATACTATGTACAAATGAGATTCAGGACATCAAAAATGATCTAGAAGACAACTCCCCCTGAATCTAATATCTCTGTAACTTATTGAAGAGAGACAGGAGACAGAACTCCTAATCTCTGTCTCAGAGTTTCAAATGTCTCCTTTGGCAAAGGCTTTGTGAAGATATCAGCTAATTGATCACTAGTATGCACATATTCCAAAGCAACTTCATTTTCAATCACCTTTTCCCTTAGAAAATGATATCTGATAGCAATGTGCTTAGTTCTTAAGTGCATTATAGGATTGTTTGACATATTGATAGAACTTGTGTTGTCACAAAGAATAGACACAGGCTTTTTAACCTCAACCTTAATATCAAGAAGTGATTGTAGCATCCAAAGTACCTGTGTACAACATGATGAAGCAGCAATGTACTTAGCTTCAGCTGTAGATAGAGAAACACAATCTTGTTTCTTACTATGCCATGCAACCAATCTACCACCCAGAAAGAAAGCTGCCCCACTTGTACTTTTTCTATCATCAGGACACCCTGCCCAATCTGCATCTGTATAGGCAAGAAGTGTAAAATCATTGTGTCTAGGATACCATAAACCAAAATCAAGTGTACCCTTAATATATCTAAAGATTCTCTTAACAGCATTCAAATGTGATTGTTTAGGACAAGCTTGAAATCTAGCAACCAAACAAACAGCCTGCATAATATCAGGCCTAGAAGCAGTGAGATATAAAAGACTCCCAATCATAGATCTATACAGAGACTGTTCTACTTTAGGTGATTCATCATTTTTACTTAGCTTATGTCCTGTTTCCATAGGAGTACCCAAAGGTTTGCAATCATCCATTTGAAATCTCTTTAACATCTCTTTGGCATATTTATTTTGTGAGATAAATATTCCCTTTTCAAGCTGAGATACTTGAAGACCAAGAAAGAAAGACAATTCTCCCAACATAGACATTTCAAATTCTGATTTCATAATGTTAGGAAATGAATGACTCATATCATCATTGTTACTACCAAAAATGATATCATCAACATAGATTTCAACAACCAGAATATCCTCACCTTTGATTAAATAGTACAAATTACTATCCACACCTCCTTTTGTGAACCCCTGTTCCTGCAGAAACTTATCCAGTCTATAATACCAAGCCCTTGGAGCTTGCTTTAAACCATATAAAGCCTTTTTCAACCTATAAACATGATCTGAATTATCTTTATTCACAAAACCTTCTGGTTGTTCATGTAGACTTCTTCTTCAAGATCTCCATTTAGAAATGCTGATTTTACATCCATTTGGTAAACTTTGAAATTTTTATAAACTAAAAAAGCTAAAAACATTCTTATAGCTTCTAATCTAGCAACATGAGCAAATGTTTCTTCAAAGTCAATACCTTCAATTTGTGAATACCCTTTGCAAACCAATCTGGCTTTGTTTCTAACAACTTTACCTTTATCATCAAGCTTATTCCTAAACACCCATTTTGATCCAATGACATTCTTACCTTCTGGTCTTGGAACAATTTCCCATGTTTTGTTATTTTCTATTTGGCTTAACTCCTCTTCCATGGCATTAACCCATGCTTCATCTTTGCTGGCCTCAACATAATTCTTTGGTTCCATTTCAGATATCAAACACACATGTGCTTGATTATGTGTAGCAGCAAGTTTTCCTCTTCTTGTTAACACACCACTATCCTTATCCCCAATGATCAACTCATGAGGATGATCTCTTTGAAATGCCTTTGAAAGAGTCTTTGTCTTAACATCAACAGATTTTTCAGGATCTTCTTCCTCTTCCTGAATTTCTTCTTCCTTTTGTGAATGATGATCAACTTCATTGTCATGAATCAACTGCATACAAGGCTGCAAATCCTCATTCACCTTAACATTAGTACTTTCAATTATTCTTTTGAGCCTATTGTTAAAACACTTATATGCCTTGCTATGTGTAGAATAACCAAGAAATATGCCTTCATCACATCTAGACTCAAAATCACATAAGCTATCATTATCTTTCTTGATGTAACACTTACTTCCAAAAATTTTGAAATACCCAACATTAGCTAACTTACCATACCAAAGTTCATAAGGAGTATAATTTGACTTTACCCTTAATTGAACTCTATTCAAAGTATATACAGCTGTATGAACAGCTTCTCTCCAATAGACATTAGGCAGATTTGCATCATGTAGTAAGGTTCTTGCCATTTCTTTTACAGTCCTATTTTTCCTTTCAGCTACTCCATTTTGCTGTGGAGTTCTAGGAGTGGAGAATTGCCTTCTTATCCCATGTTTTTCACAATACTCCTCAAATTCCTTTGAAGTGTACTCTCCTCCATTGTCTGACCTTAGACATTTTAGCTTGAAATCAGATTCCTTTTCAACCATTTTCTTGAAGATTTTGAATCTATCAAATGCCTCTGATTTATGCCTTAAGAATGTTACCCATGTCATTCTTGAAAAATCATTAATGAAAAGCATAAAATATTTTTCTCCTCCCAGAGCTTTAGTCCTTGTAGGACCACACAAATCTGAATGTACCAGCTGCAGAGGTTTTGAAGTAAAATACTCCTTAGGCTTGAAACTAACTTTGGTTTGCTTACCCAGCTGACACTCTTTGCATATAGTATTACTTGGTTTTGAAATATGAGGCATATTTCTGACATTGTGATTCTTGCTAATTCTCACAAGATTGTTAAAATTCACATGACCAAGTCTTCTATGCCATAACCAGCTTTCCTCAATTTGACCCATGAAACAGATATGGCTATCAACACTTTTAGTTTCTGAGTTATGAAGATTGTAGATGTTACCACTAGTCCTTAGACCTACTGCAATAACTTTACCTGATTTCTTTTTAATCTCACATCCATGTGCATCAAAAACCACATTAAAACCATTGTCACATATTTGACTAACACTTAACAAGTTGTGCTTCAGTCCTTCTACAAAACACACATTATGTAGTGGTATTTCTTCATCAAGAAGAATTGTACCTTTGCCTTTGATCATAATGCAATCATTATTTCCAAACATAACAGAGCCTTCATTAATGTCTTCAAACTTAACAAATTTTTCTTTGTCTCCTGTCATGTGGTTGGAACAGCCACTGTCAATCACCCACTGTTCCTTCTTTCTGGCATGAAAAGTAGCTTGTGCAATCATAACATCAAGGCTCTTATTGATTACCTTAGGTTTCCAAACAAGCAACTTCTTTTTAGAACTTGAAGAAGACAAACCTGTAACAGTATTCCTTATAGTTTGCTACATTTGCAAAGAAGGTCTACAAAATTTGGCAATTTGCCCAAAATTTTTACAATTGTGACACTTCAAACTTCTTAAAAACATGAATGGATTCCTTGGAAATAAATGCATTTCTCTTCTGACTTCAAATCTGCATTCACTGGCTTTATGTCCAAACCTGTTGCAACAAAAACAATATCCAGTAAAGTGAGCATTATACCTGAAAGTATCACTCCTGTTTTAGTTTGTTGTCCTTATGATTGATTTGCCATTTGTACTACCCTTTTGAGAACATTGTCCCTCTTCAAATCCAAGACCTAATTTATCTTTGAATCCTTTTTGTCTATCAAGAAGATCATCTAGTTTATCACTGCTTCTGCACATATCAAGTCTTCTTCTCAGATCAACAATTTCAGCTTCAAGTGTATGACATTCTTTGTCCTTGTTATTCAACTCTTTGTCTTTATCATCAATAATTTTCTTACTTTCTTCAAGAGAAAGAATTAGATCAGTAATCTATTTCTCATAACAAGTTAACTTATTATTCATGATATCATTTTCTTTTTGAAACTGACTTCTTTGTGCAATGATTTCCTTTTTAAGTTTCTTGACTTGACTTAATGCACACATCAATTCTCCTTCAAAATCAATAACAACTTCACAACTGTTTGATTGGTCCTCACATTTTTCATTTTGAACTTCATTTAGAATAGCCATAAATAAAGTCTGTGCATTTTCATCAAGAAAATCATCTGAATCACTTTCAGTCATATCAACATTTTTGATGAACAAACTTCTTTTCTTTCTGAAATTATTTTTCCTTCTAGAAACAAACTGTTTCTTTTTAAATTGCTTCTTGTTTTCATCTTCATCATTGTCTAGGTCTTTGTAAGGACATTGAGCTGCATAGTGTCCAATCTTTCCACACTCAAAACATTTGAATGGAAGCTTACCTTTGTACTTACCAATAGATCCCTTCTTCAACTTGCTTGCCAGAGATATTTCTTGATCATCATCCAATTCTTCTGAATCAGAAATCTCCTTTTCTTTTCTGACTGATTTGAAAGCAGCTTCTTTGCTTGAAGGTACGTCATTACTAATTCCCATCTCATAAGCTGTGAAAGTGCCATGAAGTTCATCAAAGGTAACTTTGCTTAAGTCTCTTTCTTCAACTGCAGACACTTTGGATTCATATTTTGGATTTAAAGTCCTTAAGATTTTTGTAACAACTGTCTTCTCTTCCAGTGTATCACCAAGTCCTCTTATAGCATTTACAATTTCTTGGACCCTTAGAAGATATTCTGCCACTTTCTCATCATCACTCATTCTTAGACTTTCAAATTTGGCTCTGTAGGATTGCAGTTTTGCTTCTTTGATTTTATCATCTCCCTGATAAATATTAGACAGTTTGTCCCATATTTCCTTGGCTGTTTTACACTCCATGATTTTGACAAGTATGTCATTGGTAAGACCACAACATAATGTATTTTTAGCCTTAGCATTATTTTCATATGCCCTTTTCTCATCAGCTGTGCTAGGAGGATTTGTAGCAGTATATGCAGTAACAATAGCAGCATACACATCATACCCCAGAGATGACAAATATGACTCCATCTTGAATTTCCAAAAAGCATAGTTAGAACCATCAAACACAGGTGCTTTATAATTTGAGTAACCTTCATGACTTGCCATGATAAGTATTCCAGAAATATGATCTACCCAAGCTGATTAAGCTTTGACAGGGTACCAAGCTCTGATACCAATTGTAGGAATACACACAACACTGAGAGGGGGGGTGAATCAGTGTTGTTAATAATTTTAACGCTTTTTACTCCTTTTCTTAATTTGATTTCACAATTATAGAATTCTTCAGATAGAACAAAGAAAATATGCAGAGTATCAACACAAAACTTGACACAAGAAATTTCCCGAGTGGAAAACCCTCCTGGGGTATAAAAACCACTCAACTGCCTCACTGGCTTAACACAAATTTCAGATTACAACTGTCTCACTGACATTAGAATTCTACCTCACTGGCATATTGTACTTCTCTGCATGTCTCACTGACATTACAACACCAACATTCAATGAAAAATATAACTCAGGGGATTTCCCTGTTTCAATAAAAATAAAACCTTATTTCTCCCTTTTTAAAACAAACAAAATATATTCTTAGCAATCAACCTTCAACTGTCTTCAACATCTACAATCATTCAATTTTGATCTTCAAGATACTTCATACCTCTGCAAAACAATCTCAAACTAATTCACGATTTCTTGAACTTTCTCCCTATGCAAAACTGAACAATTGACCCTCTCTGAGAAATTATTGTCTTTCATCACTTTCACTTTATCTGAACAAACATTAATCCATCTTGATCATTGAAGGACTCCATTCATTTATTGAACCACTTTTCTTTCAAAACCTCAACATAATTCCCTGAAAAAAATGTTTCTTCATACCTGCAAAAATATATTTCAAAACAAAAATGCCATTCTCAAAAACTTTTTACAACCTTCAATATTATCTCTTATTTGCAATCTCACACACCTGCCATTCAAAAATCTATACTTATACAAGATGAGATTCCATCATATAATCTCTTCAAAATCGGTTCAACTTCAACATCATATTTTATCTCAAACATATCATGTTCTCTTAAAAAAAAATCAAACAACAAAACAAAAAAATAAAATCCTTCGAAGAAGTCAGCCTTTTCATATTCTTCTTCAATTAGAAACATCCTAAATAACACTCTTTCTTTCATCAAAAATTCCAATTTTAGTGCCTCTTCATCTTCGGTGAGAGATGATAGGACTAATAAGCTTTATTTCCTTTTTGAACAATGGAGGACGTCAAGTTTAAAGGAGCAAACTGACCGTTTGAAGAAACTTTCTATTCAAAACATAACCCTCCGATCTGCGGTGCCCGCCATTTCAGTTTTAAACTCTGATCATTGGATTCGATGCTTTTCAAAACAACATATGATTACCGATTGTGCTAGGAGATCGGGCTTAAAGTGACTTACCACTCAATGACTAACGATGCCTCCAACCGGTCATCACTTGGAAAGAACCTGCTGTCACCGGTCACCTTAAAATTATAACATAAAGTGCAAAGTATTATGACAGGCAGTATGGTTAGGAAGGATAAGTGTTGAGCACAATATTTAAGACTTGTTAAGTGTTAAGTAAACACATTTACCACTTCAATTATTCTAAACCTCAACATATTTTTAGCACTGAATTATAAACCAAACGTCAACTGATCTGCCACTGTCATGAAGCCAAGTTAAATAAAGTTAATATAATGCATTTAAGACCATGTCACTGATGAAAACCATGTCACTGATGAAGACCATATCACTGATGTCATTACCAAGAAGACCATGTCACTGATGATACTGATTTCATTACCATTTTGGCATCAAAGAAAACCACCATCATTTTGACATCAATGAAAAGACAATATACTCAACTGTGAAATGTGCTACACTCCTCTATCTCCATCTCCATCTAAGTCCAAAATCACTCATCTACATTATGTTGCAATCAACATTCTAGTTTTGGGTAAAATCTGAGGAGCTCTTGGGTGCAACTCCTTCCCGCTATCATAGATTTGTGGGTCATTATGAAGGTATAATCGTTTGTATTTGCATTTGATTTATATTTCTACTTTCATTTTATTCTCATAGATCACATTGTCACCCTTACCAATTATCCCCAAACCTTACCCTATTCTTCTAAGCCAAAATCTTTTTTCTACCCAATCCAACTCTATGTTTTAACTTCTTTGAAATGATTTTACTTAGCCGCAACACCATCTCAAAGAGGGGCAAATGTAGACACCTAAAATTGGCTTGCTCTGCAAACCAGTTTCCCATACCTCTACACCAATTTATCCCTAACCATCTGTCTATCCCTTGTGATCAATTGATTCCCTTAATTTATCACTAGAACTTACAACACTGTCATCATCTATTAAATAAATATTTCTAATATTTATTTAGTTGATTTGTCCATCTCCCTAATCCATATTAATTAGATAAATCATGCTTATCTAATTAATCTAGCCTACTAATTGACCTACCCTACCCTACCCTAGCCTACCTCATCCTAGCCCTAGGATTAATTAAACAAAACCTATGTTTAATTAGTCCTAACCTCTCATTTAGGTGGTCAAACCTAGTTTAACACCCTTTCCCACATCCTCCAAATAAAAAATTGAAACATATCACACATCACATTTACTTCTCTTACAAACCCCTTACCACCCCCATACCTCATTTATCACCTCTTATCCCCAAATGAATTTTTAATTCATTTACCATTCCCCATATGAATCTTAATTCATAAATATTCCTTCACACCCATACCTCATTTATCACTCCTTTTCCCCCAAAATGAATAAAAGATTTACTTTTATTCCTAGCCCTTGATCTCATCTTTTGATCCTCACCCTCCATCCTCATTTCCAAAACTCTATAAATGAGACCCTCACCTAAGCCATTAGGGGGACTTCATCTTGCATCCAACCTCTGCCAAAATCTCTCCACAATCTCCTCATCATACCATCATACTGCCAAAATCATGCCTCATCTCTATCTCCATCTCCATCTAAGTCCAAAATCACTCATCTACATTGTGTTATGAGAATTGAGCAATCCACATTCTAGTCTTGGGTAAAATCTAAGGAGCTCTTGGGTGCACCTCCTTCCCACTATCTTGGATTTGTGAGTCAAAAGGAAGGTATAATCGCTTGTATTTACATTTGATTTCTATTTTCTACTTTCATTTGTTCTCATAGATCACAGATACAAATGAAGACCTGAAGGAGAAGACCAAGCTATGTGAAAAGTTGTCAAAAGAGATCATTATGGTAACACATGAAATGGAATTAGGAGTTATGAAATTCACCCAAGAAATTGAAGAGAAAAGAAAAACTAAAGATGATCTAAGACAATCTCTCAAGGAGAAATTAGAAGACTGCCATAAAATGGATAGAATAATCAGACATCTGGAATCTAACCTTGAAGAAGCAAGAGATAATGAAGATCAGCTTGAGAATCAGATTGACACTCTTAAAAGGGATCTTCAAATAGCAAATGAATACAAAGAGAAATTCAAGATAAGCTCTGCTCAACTTGAAGTTCTTCTTCAAAGCCAAAATAGGGTAGAAGACAAACAAGGCTTGGGGTATGAGAAAGGTGAAAGCTCTGGATCTAGTCAAAAGAACTCTGGATCAGCAAATCCAAGGAACAGACCTAGAAGATCTCCGGTAAGACAACCAAATGCTCAAAGATATCCATCCTTCAATGGATATTGCCACAATTGCAATAAATTTGGTCATAAAGAAAATCAGTGTAGAAGAAGAATGAATCAGACTAATTTATCCTTCTCTGGATAGTGTTTCAATTGCAAAAGGTATGGTCACAAATCTCATGAGTGTAGAAATATGCAAATGAACAATTCATTCAATGGTAGATGTTTTACATGCAATAGAATGGGACATATGGCTAATCAATGTAGATCAAGAGGATATCAGTCAAATATGCAAAGAAATGTTGTTTGCTACAATTGCAATAGATCCGGTCATATTGCCAAATTCTATAGAAGTAAAAATCAGAACAATAAGGGTCCGGTACATCATAATCAAGACCGAGACAAAGGAAAAGGAAAAGTGAATGCGGATGAAATTCAAAGGGAGATGAACAAGATATGGGTAAAGAGAAGTACAGAAAATGATGGGGATGGATTTGCACCAGAATTTTGTGCTAATATTCCTTCTGGAAACTAAATAGATGAGCTCTGGCTCATGGGGAGTTACAAAAGAAAATATTTTCCCCTAGCCAATCAAGTGGTGCCTGAAATTGGCACATGGAAGGTTGTGGACTAAAAGGGCTCTTAGAGAAACATCTAAATAACCCTTGGGAAAGATACGAAAGATCCACAACGAATTCGAAGAGGTTAAATCATCTGAGATCAATCCAGTTTAATAGTCATCCAATAAAAATAGGATTTTCACAATTAGATCCGGTATGATTCAAATTTGAGGTATCTTGATCCACAGATAGATCAAATATTTGGGAAAAGGAAGATACATTATCATCAATCATTGAGAATAACTCTAAGTATATCTCAGTGATCCAGAAAAGATCTTTCTCAGAACAATGAGAACAAGGCAACCAGAACAACTTAAGTTGTGCATTTATTGCAATGTGGAATTAGGGTTTTTCTTAGAAATAAAAGGGTTCATTCACCCATCATTTGTACATTTGCATTCAAGAAGAAAAGAAAAGGAGCTCTGCAACAAAGTATTTCAAATTTGTTAAAGATCAGCCACTGAAGTTGATTCATCCAGCAAATCAATCCAGCTCACTTTGCAAACCCTAGAAGCATAAAAGGTATTTTTCCGTTATTGAATATCTCTCTATAAATCTTTTGAAAGATGGCTACTCTAAATGTGGTGAAGATCACTGATAGGCCGCGCCCTAAATTCAGAAAACATCCCTATAAATCCCTAGAAGTTGATCCCCTAGGTGCATTCTCTAGCATTCCACATGGAATTCTGCATGTAGAAGATGTTAGGGTTTACATTCACACAAACATTGAAGAATTTGGTGAATCCAAGCTGATGGATATCTACCACAAGGAACTGATAGATGAATCATTTGAACTAAAACCTCAATATAAGGCCATCTGGGATAAACATTTTGGATAGTGCATTCATTTCCCCTATTTTGCTGAAGATGATTGGGTCTGGTATGTTTTGAACAGAGTGCATGCCAACTTCTTATGGCTGAATAGACCATTCAAGATCACAAAAGATGCTATTAAAGTAGTAACTGGTTTGCACTCATCCGGAGGGTTACCTGTACTCAAATCCATCAAGAATCAAACTATGAGTGAGGCTACCAGATCAAGGTTTGACAAGAGAGCAATGACAATAGAAGATATCACTAATCTGGATGTCAAGTTTTCCTCCATGATCATCGGTTATAAGATATATCATTCTAGCAGGGAAAATTCAGTACCTGAAACTGCAATTTACACTACCTATGAAATGTTGAGAAAGAATGTAGATTATAATCTTTGTGAACTCCTTCTGAATCAACTGATGGAAAACCTACAAAAGATCAAGGAGGACAGGAAGAACTCTTTCAAGTATGGTGGGCTGATACTGTGTTTGTTCTTCTACTTTATGAATGAGCTGCCCGAATCCAGTGGTTGGGTATGGTAGAATGACAGACCTATTGCAATTCAAATCAGAGATTACTTGCATGGGCTTGGTGATGCCAAAGCACAAAACACAGCACTATGGGGTTACTTCAAGAACTTTCAGAATATGATGCAAGCAAGAGAAAGAATCCCCCAAACTCTAGTAGAAAAATACAAAGATACAGTATGCTTCATGGTGGATATTGATCAGTGCCTAATGGAGGCAGTGGAACCAAGGATAGTCTGGATCATGCCAATGGGGTATGAAGTAGATGAGAAAATCATTGAGCTACAAGTTCAACACATGTTAAGCCAGCCCAAAGATCCTAAGGCAGAAAGGTTTGGAACTTACCAAGAACTAAGTGTAAAATTTCATGTTGAACTGAGACAACCTGAGATCAAGAGAAAGGTAAGGAGGGAAGTAGAAGATTTTGCCAAGAGGCAAGGAATTTCAAAAGAGGCACTTGATGCAAATAGAGAGAAGACAGAAAGGGCAGAGAAAGAAAAAGAAAAAGAAGAGAAAGAAGGTGCTTCGGTGGAAGTCCTCTCCTGGACCAGATCCTCTAAGACCTCTGCACCTACCACTATAAAGAGCTCAAAGGCATCAAGACCGGAAGCAAAATCATCCGCTAAAGGAGAGAAGAGAACTAAGACAAAGGCCACAAGATCTTATGCTAGTCAAAAGGATGAAGAAGAGACTAAATCTGATGAAGAGGTCAAGAAAATGAAGAAGAAGAAGAAAACATCCGGTGAACCCTCTACCGGTCTAGACAAAGAAAAGACAAATAAAAGTGTTAAGAAGCCTACTCTTGATGATATCATCAAGGCAATTACTATGGATGGAAACCTAAAAACATTAACAGAATTCTATGATGAATGTAGTGAAGCTGACCAGAAGATCCTGCAAGATGCCATAGTCAGGTATCTAAATATCTACAACAAAGCTTTCATGGAAATCATATCCCTAATTCCTAAAAGCCTTGAGAAGGAACTTGAAATTAGAAAGAATAATGCTAAAGCAAAGGATATGGAGATCTAGGAACAGATAGCCATTCAGCTCTATCCTTCCATCACTCCTAAGAAAAAGAATATGATCTTCAAAGATTGCAAGGATGAGTTCCGGAGCAAAGCTAGAATGAATCAGCTTATGCTTGGAGAGACTGACAAGGTGGCTAAAGAAACAGAAGACATCCTCTGGAATGCATACAAAAGATTTAGTATTCCTATTATAGAGGACTTAGGAGATGATCCCTCAAACATGGATGACAAAGAAGAATCTACTGAGACAATGGCAGAAGAGGCAAAGGAGACAGGTGAAGAAAAAGCTAAGAACTTAGATTCCTCTATTCTGGAAGAGGAAGTCCAAGAAGAAGTAAATATCTCTCATCTGATTTCCCCTATAGACTCCAAATCCAAAGGAGAAGAAAGAGTAGAAGAGAAGATCAGTCAAGAAGCAGAGGTGAAGGAAAAAGAAGATGACAGTAGCAAGGCTGCAGAAGGAGAGAAAACTCCAATAGAGAAGGCCACAGATGATAGTGGTAAGGTTGTAGAAGGGGAGAAAATTCTGTCTCTGGCAAGAGACACAGCAGAAGCAGTCAAAGATTTCTTGACCAAAGAGATGATGGAATTTGATGAACCAGAACTGCTTCAAAGTCCATTTAATTTTGATTCCCTCTCCCCGATTCAAACCATGAAACTAGCATCCTTCACTCAAGCAAAGACAAAAGAAAAACTACTGAAGTCTCACATGGAAGACTGTGAGCTCATAGAAACTGCATCCGGTGTATTGGAGAAAATCATGCCATCCTTCCAAAAGGATCCTTCAGCCTCCACATCTGGTAATCTAAAGTCCCTTGTAAATTCTGTTCATACACATTTTGATTCCCTAGAGAAGTCAGGTGAAGAAAAGGTCCGGAAGGAGTTTTTGGAAAAGAGATTCTCTGAAGTGCAGGGTTGATAACAAATGATAGGAGAGTTATGGATATTGGGATAAAGAGCTTGGAAAATGCTCTTAAAGATGGCAGAGATATGTATAAACTTTGCTTATCCTGGCCCACAGTGACCAAAGATATTGAGAAGAAAGTAAAAGAGCAAGAAGATAAACTGCTAAGTTTGTCTCAAAGTTTTCATCCTCTCTCATCGTCCATAGTAAATCAAGAGTGTCAGACTATTGCAGTCACAAATGCAATAAAGAAAATTGAGAAGGAAAGGAAGAACATAATAAGCCGAATGAGTGAACTTAGAGGGATCATTATCCCTAAGTTAGAGGCCATGCATGAGGCCATAAGTGATTCTCAAACTACAGCCCGGACCAGTGATCCGATAGATCTAAAAAGGGTAGAAGCTTTTGCATTCTTGTTGAGTGGTCACATCTCAATTTTGGACAGGATGAAGAAGAGTTGGGTGACAGAAGTGGTACAACTAAAAACCACTTTTGCAGATATAATTCAGTATATGTAAGTAAAACATGTATATATGTTTTATACAACTAACTATAGATTATTTTTGGAAATTTTGGTGTGCGGACCCCACCCTTTGCCATTGATGTCAAAGCGGGAGTGAGGAGCAATGAAAAATGTGGGATCCAGCTAAGGGGGAGCTCTGGTAAAGTATATATTAGAACAGAGCATTAGCCAAGGGGGAGTGCAGTGTGACACTTAGTCATTTTTCACTAAGTGTTGCCATCAATGCCAAAGGGGGAGATTGTTGGCAAGAGACACTGTGTAGCTTTATGATTGTTGTCATTGATGGCAACAAAGTTCATCCCACCCATCCGTAGGACATGGGTTGCCTATACCAAAAGTTAGATTGAAGAGTGTTGTGGTCTGGTAAGCAAGAACAGAGCATGTGGCAAGGTCTGACAGTTAGGTCCAGATCTCTTAGAGAAAGTATCTTAGTAAAGTGTGGAATTGGGGAAGTCAAGAGGTGTACCTTGACTAATACATTCCAGGGATTGAGCCTCCGGTGATGGAAGAGTGAAGAGATATGAGCACCTAAGTGTTGGGCTCCTATTTGGCAGAGTTGACAGAGGAAGAACTGACCGACAGAGCATCAGACCTTAATCCAGATCAATTATTGATGGTGATCAAGCTTCTTGAGGTATCACTCATGATTGGCTGACATGATTGATGACTTCTATAAGCATCTCCTTGATACGCATCACTTGGTAAGTAAGGATTCAACTGACAGATCAGAGTTTAGGAAAATATTGACTATTCCAGATGCCGACTAGAAAGGTGTTGAAATCATTGGTGTGGATATATATACCAAATGGACTTAGATGTGAAGGTGTGTGTTGTGTGTTGGGAAGTGCAAAGAAAAGTAGAAGAGCAGTGTAAAGGCAGTAAGACAGGTCTGGAATGTGACAAAACAGCAACAGCAAAGAAGAGGAAGAATGAAGTGCAGCAGATCAGTGTATTGAGTCTAACCAGAACTGAACCTCAGCATGTGTGGATGCTTCTCATCAGTTCAAGTATCTTGTCACCTTATACCTTGTAGACAGTGAGTCTCTTGAAGGCAGTGAGCCTCTTGTGAGCAGTGTGCTTGGGAAGTGAGCCCTAATTGGCAAGTGCCATTTTGTACTATCTTATTCTTTTAACAGAGAATACAATCTTGGGTTAATCACCCCATGGTTTTTCCCTTAATAGGGTTTTCCACGTTAAAATCATTGTTTCATGTGTACTGATGCTATTTCTATTTCATGGTTATGTTTGCTAATATGATTTGATGTTGCATTAATAGTTAATGAAGTTGAAGTAATTAACAAGGCTTAGGTAGAGCAATGTATGTTTCAAGATAAGATTGGTCTCTCTAGTTTTTCAACTAAGATGAACTTATACATAGCTCCTTTAGGTTACTATGATGTTATCTTAGGAATGAACTGGTTGTGGAAATATAGAGCCAATGTTGATTGTTTTTCAAAGACAATTGAGTGTTTACATGATATGAGAAACAAGGCCTTTTTGCAAGGTATTCAAAGAGAGGTCAAGATTCGACCAATCTCTGCTAAGTAATTGAAAAAGTCTAGGCGAAAAGGGTGTCAACTCTTTGTAGTAAAATTAGAGCAAATTGAGGAAAGTCTTGGAAAGAAAAGTGTGCCTTTTGAAGTTATCCTTTTCTTTGAGATTTCCAGGATGTTTTTCCAAGGGAACTTCTAGGTCTACCACCAAAAAGAGTCTTTGATTTTGTAATTGAGATTAAATGAGGATGTAAGCCTATATCAAAAGAAACTTACTGTATGAATACTATGGAATTGATGGAATTAAAAGCCTAATTGCAAGAATTGTTGGCTAAAGGTTTGATAAGGCCTAGTGTTTCTCCATGGGGCACACCAGTAATCTTTGTTAAAAAGAAAGATGGAATTTTGCATCTATGTATAGATTATCATATGCTCAATAAAGCAACAATAAAGAATAAGTATCCATTAACACATATAGATAATCTTTTTGATCAAATGTATGGAGCTTCTGTGTTTTCAAAGATCGATTTACTATCAAGATATCATCAATTGACATTGAAGGATGAAGATATCCATAAATCAGCTTTTAGAACAAGATATGGGCACTATGATTTTATAGTGTTACCATTTGGACTTACAAATGCCCTTGCCACACTCATGAACCAGATGAATAGTGTGTTTATAGATTGCTTGGACAAGATTGTTCTAGTTTTTCTTGATGATATTCTTATTTATGTTGATAACTGAGAGGGGGGGGTGAATCAGTTATCTTAATTATTTCAACTTTCTGAACTTTCTTAATAATTAGTGCAGCATCAATTCAAACAAGCAAACATAACCATGAAATGGAAATACACATGACATAATATTTTTGACGTGGAAACCCTGTTAAGGGAGAAAACCATGGGGTGATTAACCCAAGATTGTATTCTCTGTTAGAAGAATAGGATTACAAAATGGCACTTGCCAATTTAGGGCTCACTGCCCGAGCACACTGCTCACAAGAGGCACACTGCCTACAAGAGACACACTGTCTACAATTTATAAAGAGTGTGATACAATACTTGAACTGATAAGGAGCATCAACATATGTTGGAGTTCAGTTCCGGTAAGGCTCTGTACACTAATCTGCTGCACTTCATCTTTCCTCTTCTTTTGTGCTGCTCTTCTTTCACATACTAGATCTTCCTTTTTGCTTTTATTTGGCTCTACTGCTTTTCTTCACACATCATAAAAACACCACACCCCTTTCACAACTAAATCCATCTTATATATATATGCGCACAAGTGATTTCATCACCTTTCTAGTCGGCACCCAGAATAGTCAATATTTTTCACAAACTCTGATCTGTCAGCTGAATCCTTGCTTAACAAGTAATACGGATCAAGGATATACTTGTAGAAGTCATCAATCATGTCAGCCAATCATAACTTATGCCTTAAGAATCTTTACCATCATCAGTAACACATCTAGAATAATGTCTGATGTTCTGCTGGTCAGTTCTTCCTCTATCCACACTGCCAATCAGGAACCCGATACTCAAGTGTTCATATCTTTTTCCTCATCTATCACCGGAGGCTAAATCCTTGGAATCTATCACTCAAGGTAGTCCTCTTGACTTCCCCAAATCTGTACTTCACAAAGATACTTCCTCTGAGAGATCCGGACCTGTCTGTCAGACCTCATCACATGCCCTGTTCTTGTTTACCGGACCACAACATTCTTCACTCTGACTTCTGGTATAAACATACCATGTCCTGTAGATGTGTGGGATGAACTTTGTTGCCATCAATGACAACAATCGTTAATCCATATAGTGTCTCTTGCCAACAATCTCCCCCTTTGGCATTGATGGCAACACTTAGTGAAAAATGACTAAGTGTTTACACTATGCTCCCCCTTGGCTGATGCTCTATTTTTATATACATTTTCCAAAGCTCCCCCTTTGTTGGATTCCTCATTTTTCACTGCTCCTCACTCCCCCTTTGACATCAATGGCAAAGGGTAGGGTCCGCATACCAAAATTTTCAAAAACTTGTCCGCATAAGTATATACATATGGAATACTTACATATACTGAAGTATGTCTACAAAAGTCATTTTCAATTGAATGAATTCTATAGCCCAACTTTGCTTCATTCTATCCAAAATTGATATATGACCTCTCAATAGGAATGCAAATACATCTTCCCTTTTTAGATCTATTGGATCATTTGTCTACTGTGATTTGAGCTTCTTTTATGGCCTCATGCATGGCCTCTAACTTAAGGACAATTATCCCTCTGAGCTCACTCAACCTACTGATTCTGTTTTGCTTCTCATTTTCAAGCTTCTTAATTTCATTCAAAACTACAACCGTTTGACATTCTTGATTTATTAAGGATGTAGTAAGTGGATCAAAATTTTGAGAAAGTTTTATCAGTTTATCCTCCTGTTCTTTCATTTTCTTCTCAATCTCCATTGTTGTTTTGGACCATGATAAACAAAATTTGTACATTTCTCCACCATATTTAAGAGCATTTTCTAGGCTCTTTATCCCAATATTCATATTTCTTCTATCATTAATTATCAACCCTTGTACCTCTGATAATCTTTTTGCAAGAAATTCCTTCCGGACCTTATCTTCTGTTGACTTCTCTAGGGAATCAAAATGTGTGCTAATACTATTGACTAGAGTTTTGAGATTACTAGATGAGGAGGCTATGGGATCCTTCTGAAACGATGGCATAATCTTTTCTAGTATTCCAGAAATAGCTTCTTTCAACTCACAGTCTTCCATGTGAGACTTTAGGAGTTTTTCTTTAGCCTTTGCATTACCAAATGAAGCTATCTTCATTGTCTGTACTAGAGAAAGAGAATCAAAATTAAATGGTCCTTCTAGAAGCTCCGGTTCATCAATCTCCATTGTTTCTTTGTTCAAGAATTCTTGGACAGTTTTTGCAGAGTCTCTTACCGAAGATAGGTTTTTCTTTTCTTCTACAGTCACAGAACTATCTTTTGGAGCTTTCTCTCCTTCCACAACCTTTGGACTGTTATCTTCTTTTTCCTTCACCTCTACTTCTTTCTCCTATATTCTTTCTTCTCCTTTAGATTCAAAGACTATAGGGGAAATCAGAGGAGAGATATTTGTTTGTTCATGAGCCACCTCTTCTGGAGTAGAAGATTCCAAGTCCTTATCCTTTTCTGTACTAGTGTCCATGACTTGCTCAGTGGATTCTTTTTCAACACTTGTGGTCGAGGGGTCAGTACCCAAGTCCTGTATAATTAGAATGTTGAATTTTTTAAAAGCATTTCAGAGGATCTCTTCAGTCTCTCTTGCCACTTTGTTAGTTTCACCAAGCATGAGCTGATTCATCCTGGCTTTGCTCCGGAACTCATCCTTGCAATCTTTGAAGATCATGTTCATTTGTTGCGGAGTGATTGAAGGCTATAGCTGAATTGCTATCTGTTCCTGGATTTCTAGATCTTTTGCTCAAGCATTGTTCTTCCTCATTTCAAGCCTTTTCTCTAGGCTTTTGGGAATTAGAGAGATAATTTCAATAAAAGCTTTATTGCAAGTGTTCAAAAACTTAACTGTGGCTTCCTCCAGAATCTTTTTATTTGCTTCATTATATGCATCATAGAATTATGTTAAGGGTTGCAGGTTCCCATCCACAGTGACTGCTTTCACTACAACATCTAAGGATATAGTGGGGTTTTCAACAAATTCCTCTTCCTTCTCTTCTTCTCCTTGACCGGTAGAGTGTCCACCGGATGATTTCTTCTTCTTCTTCAGTTTCTTTATCTCCTCATCTAATTCAGTTTCCTCATCATCCTTTAGGCTAACATAGGACCTTGTTGCCTTTTTCTTTGTTCTCTTTTCTCCTTTTCTGGATGCCTGGACTTCCGGTTTTGAGCTTTTAGTAGTGGCAGGTGCTGATCTCTTTGATGATCTGGTCTGGGTGGAGGATTTTACCAGAACACTTTCCTCACTTTTCTTTTCTGCCTTTTTCTTCTCTTCCTCAGCCCTTTCCATCTTTTCCCTGTTGGCATCAAGTGCCTCCTTTGATATGCCAAAGCCTTTTGCAACATCTTCAACTTCTTTTCTTACCTTCCTCTTGATCTCTAGTTGTCTGAGTTCCACATGAATCTTTACGCTCAGCTCCTAAAAGGTTCCAAACCTTTCTGCCTTTGGATCCTTTGGCTGATTTAGCATGTGTTGAACATGCAGCTCCATAATTTGTTCATCAACTTCATACCCCATAGGCATGATCTAGACTATCCTTGGCTCTACTGCCTCCATTAAGCATTGATCAGTGTCTACCATGAAACACACTGTATCTTTATATTTTTCAACCAATGATTTTGGGATTCTTTCTCTGATTTGCATAGTATTTTGGAAATTCTTAAAGTACCCCCACAGAGCTGTATTCCTTGCCTTGGCATCCCCAAGTCCATGCAAGTAATCTCTGATTTGTATTGCTACCGGTTTGTTATTTTGCTATACCCATCCATTGGATCCGGGTAGCTCATTCATGAGGTAGAGAAATAAACACAATAACAATCCACCATATTTAAAGGAATTTTTCTTATCCTTTTTGATCTTTTGTATGTTCTCCATCAATTGAATTAGCAGAAGTTCACATAGATCATACTCTACATTCTTTCTCAGCATTTCATAGGCTGTATACACTGTAGTTCTGGACACTGAATTCTCCCTACTGGAATGATATATTTTATACCCTATTATCATAGATGCAAACTTGATATCTGGGTCTGTGATATCTTCAATGGTCATTGCCCTCTTACCAAATTTTGATCCGATGGCATCAGTCACAATTTGGTTTTTGACAGATTTGAGGATAGGTATCCCTCTGGAGGAGTATAAACCGGTTATTGCCCTAATTGCCTCCTTAGTGATTTTGCAAGGTCTATTTAGCCATAGGAAGTTGTCATGCATCCTACTCAACACATACCAGACCCATTCATCTTCTTCAAAGCAAGGGAAATGAATGAACTAATCAAAATGTTTCTCCTGGATGCCCTTATATTGGGTTTTAAGTTCAAAAGCATCATCCATCAATTGTTTATGATAGATATCACTTAGTTTGGATTCCCCAAACTCTCCAATATTTGTGTGTATGTAAACCCTAATATCTTCTGTATGTAATACACCATGCGGAACACTAGAAACTGCTCCTAGGGGATCTACTTCCAAGGATTTGTATGGATGTTTCTTGAATATGGGGTGAGGTCTGTCAGAGATCTTCACAATATTTGGAGTACCCATTATTCAAGGATTTACAGAAAGATATTTGATAATGGAGAATGCCTTTTGCACCTTTTGGTTTCATGAAGTGAGCCTGATTAATTGCTGGATGAATCAGATTCTGCAAATGATCTTTGATGGGCTTGAGGAATTTCTATTGCAGAGCTTCTTTTCATTTCTTCTTGAATGCAGAATGAACAAATGCTTAATGAGAAAACCCTCATATTGCTCCGCAAACCCTAACATCAAGTTGCAATAAATGCTTGACCTAAGTCATTCCGGTTTGCCTTATTCAGATGACTTGAAGAACTAGATCAGTCTTGATTGTAAACATCTTGCGGATCATTCAAATCTTAACCATAGTCTACTTAGATGTTTTTCTTATGAGCCCTTTAATCTGCAACTCTCCTTGTGCCAGTTCCGGCACCAATTGACTGGCCGGGGGAACAAGATTTTCTTTGTGTCTCCCCCTGAGCCAGAGCTCACTTTTTAATTTCTGGAAGGAATATCAGCACCAGAGTCTGGTGCGGATCCATCCCCTACATTCTCTGTACTTTTCTTCACCCAAATCTTGTTCATCTCACTTTGAACTTCATCCATATTTACTTTTTGTTTTCCCTTATCTTGATTCTGATTATAATATACCAGACCTCTTTTGTCTTGATTCTTGCTTCTACAGAATTTTGCTATATGACCGGATCTATTGCAAATTTGGCAAACAACATTTCTTTGCATATTTGATTGATATCCTCTTGATCTGCATTGATTAGCCAGATGACCCATTCTATTGCATGCAAAGCATCTACCATTGAATGAATTGTTCATTTGCATATTTCTGCATTCATGAGATTTGTGACCATACCTTTTGCAGTTGAAGCACTGTCTGAAGAAAGATGTATTAGTCTGATTCATTCTCTTTATGCACTGATTAGCTTTATGACCAAAGTTATTGCAGTTGTGGCAGTATCCATTGAAGGATGGATATCTTAGAGCATTAGGCTACCTTATCGGAGGACTTCTAGGCCTGTTCCTTGGATTTTCTGATCCAAAATTCTTCTGACCGGATCTGGAGCTTTCTCCTTTCTCATATACCAAACCACACTTGTCATCTACCCTCTTTTGGCTTTCAAGAAGAACTTCAAGTTGAGCAGAACTTATCTTGAATTTCTCTTTATATTCATTTGCTATTTGAAGATCCCTTTTGAGAGAGACAATTTAATCCTCAAGTTTTTCTTCATTATCTTTAGCATATTCAAGATCAGATTCAAGATGTCTGATAATTCTATCCATCTTTTGGCAATCTTCTAATTTCTCTTTGAGAGATTGTCTTAGATTATCTTCAGTTTTTCTTTTCTCTTCAATCTCTTAGGTAAACTTTATAACTCCTGATTCCATTTCATGTCTTACCAAAATGATTTCTTTTGATAACTTTTCACATAACTTAGTTTTCTCCTTTAGATCTTCATTTGTATCATTGGCTTCACTTTGATTTGCTAATTGCTGAAGTAGCTCTTTTCTCTTTTTCATAGAGAGACATAGTCTGTCTTTTAGTTCTCTCATGAAATCATCAGCCTGTTTGAGTCTTTCCTTTAACTCATTGACTTCAGAGTTTGACTGTTCAAGATCATCAAGGGCAGTCTTGAGTTGCTCTCTTAAACCATATGCATCCATTTGAATTCCCAGATCTTCCTCAAGCTGTTAGACTTCTGTTAGGAGGAACTTGGCTCTGATACCAATTGTTGATAATTGAGAGGGGGGGTGAATCAGTTATCTTAATTATTTCAACTTTCTGAACTTTCTTAATAATTAGTGCAGCATCAATTCAAACAAGCAAACATAACCATGAAATGGAAATACACATGACACAATATTTTTGATGTGGAAACCTTGTTAAGGGAGAAAACCACAGGGTGATTAACCCAAGATTGTATTCTCTGTTAGAAGAATAGGATTACAAAATGGCACTTGCCAATTTAGGGCTCACTGCCTGAGCACACTGCTCACAAGAGACGCATTGCCTACAAGAGACACACTGTCTACAATTTATAAAGAGTGTGATACAATACTTGAACTGATAAGGAGCATCAACATATGCTAGAGTTCAGTTCCGGTAAGGCTCTGTACACTGATTTGCTACACTTCATCTTTCCTCTTCTTTTGTGCTGCTCTTCTTTCACATACTGGATCTTCCTTTCTGCTTTTATTCAGTTCTACTAATTTTCTTCGCACATCATAAGAACACCGCACCCCTTTCACAACTAAATCCATCTTGTATATATATGCGCACAAGTGATTTCATCACCTTTCTAGTCGGCACTCGGAATAGTCAATATTTTTCACAAAGTCTGATCTGTCAGCTGAATCCCTGCTTACCAAGTAATGCGGATCAAGGATATACTTGTAGAAGTCATCAATCATGTTGGCCAATCATAACTTATGCCTTAAGAATCTTTACCATCATCAGTAACACATCTGGAATAATATCTGATGTTCTGCCAGTCAGTTCTTCCTCTGTCCACACTACCAATCAGGAAGCTGATACTCAAGTGTTCATATCTTTTTCCTCATCTATCACCAGAGGCTAAATCCTTGGAATCTATCACTCAAGGTAGTCCTCTTGACTTCCACAAATCCATGCTTCATAAAGATACTTCCTCTGAGAGATCTAGACCTGTCTGTCAGACCTCGCCACATGCTCTATTCTTGTTTACTGAACCACAACATTCTTCACTCTAACTTCTGGTATAGACATACCATGTCCTGCGGATGTGTGGGATGAACTTTGTTGCCATCAATGACAACAATCATGAATCCACATAGTGTCTCTTGCCAATAATTTATTCTAAGAATGAAGAAGAACATTTACAACATCTACGAATAGTATTGCAAAGATTGAGAGAGAATAAGTTATATGGAAAGCTTTCTAAGTATTCATTCTTTCAAAAGGAAATATAGTATTTAGGACACATAATTTCTATTGAAGGAATTTCATTAGACCCAACAACTATTAAATCTATCCTAGATTGGCCTGTACCTAAGAATGTGCATGAAGTGCGTAGCTTCATGGGATTATCATGATACTATAGAAAGTTTGTTCTAAATTTCTCCAAAATTGCAAGTCCAATCAATTCATTGCTAAGGAAAGGGAAACATTTTGATTGGTTAGAAACATTTCAAGAGGCATTTGATCAATCAAAAAAGAAATTGACAATGACACCAATTCTAAAAGTCACCAATCCCGAATGTCAGTTTGAGGTAATAACTGATGCCTCAGGAGAAGGTGAGTGCTTATGCAAGATGGGTGAGTGATAGCCTATGATTCTAGAAAGTTAAAAGATTACAAGAAAAATTATGCTCTGCACGATTTAGAATTGGCAGCAGTTACGCATGCTTTGCAAGTATGGTGTCACTATTTGTTAGGGAAAACCTTTGTGCTAAAGTTAGATCATCAAAGTCTCAAGTATATATTTTCTCAACCACATCTAAATAATTGACAAACAAGATGGTTAGAATTGATATCTGACTTATTATATAGAAAAAGAGGGATAGGGTTGAAGTGTAGTTAAGGTAGATTCAATTAAACCATCCTTTCCCAATAACATTCAAGGATAACAATCAAGCCATGTCATTGCAATAAAGAGGAATTTAGCTACAGGTTGATGTCACTTAAGAATGATATGGAAAGATAAAATAGATTGTTAGATATGTCAAACCCTAGTTTTATTAAGCCTTAAACCCTAATTATATGATTTTAGGTATAGATGAACAAGACATGACAATGATCACATAGGAAGGCACTAAATACATATTAGATGTTGGAATTAGGGCTGACAACTGAGAGGGGGGTAAATCAGTTGTATTAAAACCTTAAAGCTTGCTGCAGTTAATTCTTCTTTACAACTTCTTAACAGATTAATAATATAATCATGAAAAGCAAGAATCAATAACACATGAGAAGAAACTTGACACCAAGATTTTTAATGTGGAAGCCTAGTTAATGGAAAACCCATGGTGGGGGTTAACCCACAAAGATTATACTCTATTAAAAGTATTACAAAAGGGGAAGGCACATGCCTTTGGGCTCACTACCTAGAGCTCACTACTCAAGAGAGACTCACTACCTAAAAGAATGATTACAAAAGGATTACAGATTGTTTGAACTGATGAGTAGCATCTGCCAATCCAAGCATTTAGTTTCGATTAAGCACATAATATTGATCTTACACACTTCATCTTTATTCTGACCTATTTACTGCTCTACCATAATCTAGACCTTAGATCTCTTCTCTTTTGTACTTCTATCTACCCTTTTGGCACTTCATATTAATATACCTACATCCTTCAATACACTTGAATCCATTAGCTATATATATCCACCTCAAGAAATTCAATCACTTTTCTGTCAGCCTTTTGAAAAACTTAACAAGCAATACAAGTACTATGTTCTGTCGGCTAAATCCATACACCAATATTGATGCATACCGAAAATAACGCTTGCAGTTCACCATACATGTAAGCCACTAATATTATATCCCATACGTAACTCACCAAAACACTTCTACTAGATCCGCACAAGGATCTAACACGAGTAAGCCTGTTCTTCATTAAACTATTCTATCATATTAAGACCCAGTACTCAAATGCTCATAACTTTTAATCCTTTTGTCACCAGAGGCTGAAATCTTGGATTTAGATTATCCTAACATTCCTCTACACTCCCCCAGATTTGTAACACACAATGATTAACTAGAGAGATCCGCTGACCAAAATATTAAACTCTGCCATATACTATGTTCCTGTCTATCCAGGATTGACAAATCTTGGAACTGACTTCCGGTATGATCTGATACTACACTAGGGATGTGTGGAATGGACTTAGTTGCCATTAATGACAACACATGACATGCCTTGTAGTGTCTTATGCCAACAATCTCCCCCTTTGGCATTGATGGCAACACTTAGTGAAAAATGACTAAGTGTCATGACTGACTCGCCATACTGTCTACACTTATATATTCTTCCACTACTCCCCCTTTGATGGATTCTTCATTTTCTTTCATTTTTCACTGTCTCTCACTCCCCCTTTGACATCAATGGAAAAGGGTGGGATCCACAAACCAAAATTTACACAAGAAATCTATATACAAGGCCGCATATGTACAAATAATCCATGTATTATATTTACATGAACTTCAGAATATATGCAAAACTATTTTTCAACTACACAAGTTCAGAGGCCCAACTTATTTTCATGCCATCCAAAATCGAGATGTTTCCACTTAGTAGGAATGCCTATGTTTCTACTTTCTTCAGATCTGAAGGATCACCTGTTCGGACTGCAACTTGAGCTTCTGATAATGCAATAAACATTGTTTCTAACTTGGGGGCAATCAATCCCTAGAGCTCACACATTCTCTCCACAATATTTCTCTTTTCTTTAACAAGTTTCTTTATTTCATCAGTCAAGTTGATTGCTTGACACTCCTGACTTACCGGAGAAACTATTAGAGGATCAAAATTTTGAGATAGATTTAACAATTTTTTTCTTGCTCCTTTATCTTCTTCTCAATATCCTCAATAACTTTGGGCCAAGATAGACAAAATTTGTATACATCACCTCCATCATTAAGAGCATTTTGAATACTCTTTATACTGGTATCAAGTATCTTTATATCATTCCCTATTAGCCCCTTTAGCTCACTAAATCTCTTATCTAAAAATTCATTCCAGACTTTAATCTCTGCAGACTTCTCAAAGGACTCAAAGTATGTACTTATAGGATTTACAAGGCTCTTTAGATTTCCAGAGGGAGAATCAGATGGATTCTTTTGGAAAGTTGGCATTATCTTCTCTAATATACTAGATGCAAGGCCTAACAGCTCACTGTCCTCTATGTGAGATTTCAATATCTTTTCTCTTGCCTTGGCTTGTGTGAAAGATGCTATCTTCATCATTTGGACCGGAGAGAGAGTATCCAGGTTGATTGGTCCTTGAATCAGTTCTAGTTCATCAAACTCTAGCATTTCTTTACTTGAAAAACTATTCACTGCATCTGCAGTGTCTCTTGCCACAATTTTTGGACCACCTTCCTTTCCTTGAATTTTCTTAGTGTCAGTATCAGAACTATTTTGTTTGGGTGCATCAACATTTGCACCATCTTCTTCTGCTTTATCTTCCTTACCCTTGACTTCTTCTTCTTCTTGGTTCTTAGCCTTTTCTATTTCGTGCTCTCCAATTTTCAATGAATCATCTTCAATTTGATCATCTGCTTCTATATTCATCTCTATATCTTCTTTGTCAGAATGATCCAGAGGAATTAGAATACCTCCTACATCAGCAGTTTCATCTGTCATTTTTACTTCTTTGCTGCTTATTGCTTCCTCTTCTGGGATAGAGGAATCATCCATTCAAAATTATTGCTCATCCTTCTACTGCTCTTCTTCATCTGGGACTAGTGTGTCATCGGCAGGCTCATCTGACACAACAAAGAACTTGTTCTTGTGCAATGCTTTTCTCAAAATTTATTCAATTTCTTGGACTATTTCATATATCTCTCCAATCATCAGTTTATTCATTCTTATCTTACTCCTGAATTCATTTTTGACCTCTTTAAAAATTTCATCTTCTTCTCTACTAGAGATTACGGGACATAGAGTGGTTAACACATGTTCCCTCAACTCCATATCTTTTGACTTGGCCACTTCGTTTCTTATCTCCATGATGTTTCTTAAGCCTTTTGGAACTTTTGACAAAATTTCTACCAGTGCTTGATTGAAGACATCCAAGTACTTGATAGTGGCTTCTTCCAAAAATCTTTTGTCAGTGTCATTGTAAAGATTATAGAATTTAGTCAATACTTTAAATTCCCATCAACAGTGATTGTCTTGACATTGCTTTTCACAGAGGGAATTTGCTTCTTATCATTTGCCTCTGATCTCCACCTCTTATTTCTCTTCTAGCTTCTGGAAGGCTTCTCTTCAGATACTTTAACAACTTTAGCACCTGTGGTCTTTAACTCCTTAAGCCCATCATCTAAGTCTATCATTTCTTCATCCTTATTTTCTAAACTGTCATGTGATCTCTTTGCCTTTACTTTAGTTCTCTTCTTTTCCTTACCAGATGATATGTCTTCCAGTTTCTCAGGATTGGCAAATTTTGGGGGAACAGGGGTAGCAACAGAGCTCCTAGTAGTCCTTAGAGTGGAGGAGGATTCTACTGGAGTACTTCCTTGTTTCTTATCATGCTTCTCCTTCTCAGCTTTTTCTATTCTTTCTCTGTTCTGCCTCACAACTTCCTTTGTTATCCCAATGCTTTCAGCATACATTTCTACTTACTTCTGAGCTTTTCTCTTAATCTCTAGCTTTCAGAGTTCAACATGCAACTTTTCATCAAGCTCTATATAAGTCCCAAATCCCTCAATAGATTCATCCTTGGGTTTGCTCAAGAGATGTTGAGCATACATTTCCAAAATCTTCTCATCAACCTCATAACCCATAGGCATAATCCAAACAGTTCTAGGTTCTACAACTTCAATTAGGC
Organism: Cunninghamia lanceolata; assembly: GCA_027924645.1. NCBI lineage: Eukaryota > Viridiplantae > Streptophyta > Pinopsida > Cupressales > Cupressaceae > Cunninghamia > Cunninghamia lanceolata. The sequence goes on along the minus strand of BSBN01000241.1, from coordinate 8,555,451 downwards.
ATTAATTAGTGTCCACCATAAAACAAATTTCATTTCTATATTTCTCAACTACTGATTTAGGGATTATTTCATTAGAATGCATCATACTCTAAAAACTTTTAAAGTACCCCCAGATTGTAGTTTTTTGTGTCTTAGAATCTCCAATGCTGTGTAGATGATCTCTTATTTGCATTGCAACTGGTCTGTCACTAGTCCATTGCACACCTTTTACTCTAGGCACTTCATTCATGAGGTAGAAGAATAAACATATAACCAGAGAACCATATTTGAAGGTATTTTTCTTGTCCTTCTTAATTTTGCTCAAGTTCTTAATCAGTTGATTATGTAATAGCTCACATAGGTCATAATCTACATTTTCTTTCAACATTTGATATGCTGCATATATGGCAGTTCCAAAGACAAAGTTCTTCCTGCTGGAGTGATAAATCTTGTAACTAAACACCATAGAGGCAAACTTAACATCCGGTTCAATAATGTCATTGATGGTCATTGCCCTTTTGTCAAACTTGGCACCGGTTGCATCAGTAACAATCTAGTTTTCCACAGATTTCAACATGGGTAATCCACCAGTTGAATTTAACCTAGTCATAATTCTGATAACATCCTTTGTAATCTTGAAAGGTTTTAATAGCCATATGAACTCATCATGCATTCAGCTCAAGATGTAACAAACACACTCACTCTCATCAAATGTCAGAAATTCAATGACTTGTAGAAAATGTTTGCTCTCTAGGGTTTTGAATTCTAGTTTCAAATCATAGTTATCATCCTTTAGATAGTTCTCAAACAATTCCAGCAATCTCAGATTTCCAAATTCATCCACGTTACAATGGATGTATGCCCTAATATCTTCCAGATGTAGTACTCCATATGGGACACCAGAAAATGCACCTAACGATTCAACTTCGACTGACTTGTAACGATGCTTCTTAAATTTTGGATATGGCCTTTTACTAATATCAACAACAAGAGGAGTAGCCATCTCAACAGATTACAGATTCAAATCTTCACAGAAAACTACCTTTTTCTTCAAAGGAATTAGGGTTGATTAATTGCCGGTCGAATTCGTTCTTCGTGCTTCAATCTCTAGATTTTCTGTTCAGATACTCTTCTTCCTATTCTCTTCGAATGCAAAGTGATTCAAATGCTTGAGTGAGTGACTCTTTATCCTCTGCAAAACCTAATTTGTCATTGTAATAAATGTGTTGTCCTAACTTCATCTGGTTACTCTGTTTCTTGATGCAGTTTCTCATGAATCGCTCCGTAAATTGCCATATCCACCTCTTTTCTTCCAGAAATCCTTCCAAATGTTTGCAATAGGCTTTTCTAACTTTAATCATCATGCTAGATTCAGGCACTCACTTACGGGGCTAGGGGAATTGGATTTTCAAAGTAGCTCCCCCTGAGCCAGAGCTCCTAATTCAATTCCTGGAGGAATTATCAGCATCGGATTCTGGTGCAGACCCATTACTATTATTCACAACACTTTTCTTGACCCATGTCTTGCTCATTTCATTCTAGATCTCATTCACATCAATTTTTCCCTTACCTTTGTCTTATCTCTACTCATCCGGTGTTTTGTTTACTAGACCTCTTCTTTCATTATTCCTACTTCTGCAGAATCTTGTAATATGACCAGATCTATTGCAATTAAAGCACACAACATTTCTTTGCTTATATACTTGATTTCCTCTTGATCTGCACTGATTAGCCATGTGTCCAAATCTATTGCAAGCAAAATAGTAGCCATTGAAAGAGTTGTCTTGAAGCATTGACTGGAGAAGGATGGACCACTTTAACTTACTATGCTTCTACACTGAGTAGCTCTATGACCAAATTTACTACAATTGAAACAATTTCCATTAAAAGATGGATACCTTTGAGCATTAGGCTATCTTATCGGAGGTCTTCTAGGTCTGTTTCTCCCATTCCTTGATTGAAAATTTCTTTGTCCGGATCCGGAGCTTTCGCCTTTCTCATACCCAAGACCATGCTTATCATCAGCCTTCTTCTAACTTTCAAGCATTACTTCAAGTTTAGCTGAGCTTATCTTAAACTTCTCCTTGTATTCATTTGCAACTTCTAGATCATGTCTGAGAATGACAATTTGCCTTTCAAGTTCTCTCTCATTATCTATGCTTTCTTGTAGATCAGACTCTAGATGGCTAGTTATTCTGTCCAATCTGCAGCATTCTTCAGTTCTTTCCTTTAGAGTTTGATTCAGATCTTCTTCAGTCTTCTTTCTTTGTTCAATTTCTTTGGTTAGCCTCATTACCCCAGATTCCATCTCATATTTTAGAACAAAAACTTCTTTGGTTAGCTTCTCACATTCCTTTTTCTTTTCTTCCAAAGCCTCATTCATGCCATTTTCTTCAGTAAGATTAGCTAGCTGATGAAGTAGTTCCTTCCTTTTTCTATTAATTTCTTTAATTTATCTTTTAGCAAGTCAATTCAATCATCAACATCCTTAAGGTTCGCTTTCAGGTCATCTACTTCTACTTTGGATTGGTCAAGATCTTCTAAAGCCAATTGAAGTTGTTCTCTAAGTGAACCCATTGAAACTCCTTCCTAGATCTTCCTCAAGCCATTAGGCTTCTTTCAAGGAACCTTTCTCTGATACCAATTGTTGGAATTAGGGCTGACAACTGAGAGGGGGGGTGAATCAGTTGTCTTAAAACTTTAAAGCTTGATGTAATTAATTCTTCTTTATGACTTCTTAATAGATTAATTATATAATCATGAAAAGAAAGAATCAATAACACATGAGCATAAACACAAATAACACACTTGACACCAAGATTTTTAACGTGGAAACCCAGTTAATGGAAAAAGCACGGTGGGGGTTAACCCACAAAGATTATACTCTATTAAAAGTATTACAAACGGGGAATGCACATGCCTTGGGCTCACTGCCTACAAGAATGATTACAAAAGGATTACAGATTGTTTAAACTGATGAGTAGCATCTGCCAATTCAAGAATTTAGTTCCGGTTAAGCAAAGAATACTGATATTACACACTTCATCTTTATTCTAACCTATTTACTGCTCTACCATAATCTAGACCTTAGATCTCTTCTCTTTCGTACTTCTATCTGCCCTTTTCACACTTACTTCATATTCGCATACCTACATCCTTCAATACACTCAAATCCATCGGCTATATATATCTGCCTCAAGAAATTCAATCACTTTTCTGTTGGCCTTATGAAGAACTTAACAAGCAATACAAGTACTTTGTTCTATCAGTTGAATCCATACACCAATATTGATGTGTACAAGAAATAACACTTACAGTTCACCATACATGTCAGTCACTAACATTATATCCCATACGCAACTCACCAAAACACTTCTACTAGATCCACACAAGGATCTAACACAAGTCAACCTGTTCTTCACTGAACTGTTCTGTCATATTAGGACCCGGTACTCAGATGCTCATAACTTTTAATCCCTTTGTAACTGGAGACTGAAATCTTGGATTTAGATTGTCCTAACATTCCTCTACACTCCCTCAGATTCACAACACACAGTGATTAACTAGAGAGATCCACTGACCAAAATACTGAACTCTACCATATACCTTGTTCCTGTCTATCCGGGCTTGACAAATCTTGGAACTGACTTCCAATGTGATCTGATACTACATTGTGGATGTGTGGAATGGACTTAGTTGCCATCAATGACAACACATGACATGCCTTGTAGTGTCTCATGCCAACAATTAGAGACATACTAGCATTTGGATTTCAGAAGGTGGAAAATTTAAGGACACTAGGGTGGGCACCCAAGTCCAAAATGCCACTTTTTCCATAGATCTGGAATAGTGAGATGATGTAGACTGCAAGCTATTTCAAAGTTTCTTGCAAGGACATTTGGGAGGACACTGAGGTGGGTGCCTATGTCTAGTAGGTGATGTTTTCCACATTTTGGCTCAGATCTAGAATCTATATCTTCTGCTCAGCTTCTCTGCAACTCCACTCTGCAAGATCCTGCACCTGTAACCTATAATCACAACAGAGAGGTTGGGGTTTGTGGTGTTTAGGAGCTTTCCTTAGTCAAGCCCCAGAATGGCATTCAAGCCTTCCAACACCATTGTTAGTTAGAGAGTGTGTGTCCTTGGTGGACATAGGAAAAAGCAATGATGAAATAAATTGATTGAAGCACAACAAGATGTCACCTTAGAGGTGAAAACCATCAAAGAGATGAAGAGCCTTCAAATCATGAGGAGATGTGTTGATGAATCCAATTCTGCAACAAACACAACACAATACTACTCTGCAACACAATGAATGCCTTAAATGCTCCTTGCTTAATGATCATAAGTTCACCTTAATGAATTAGGAGTAAAATGAAGCCTTAAACATGTTTATATATGCATTCCCACTAAACTTGAATCATAATTCAAATTGAATAGGCCGAAAAGGAAACCTTTTTAACGGTCATAAGATGACATGCAAATTTTGGGTCTCGACAAATAGGTCTAGACTAGGGCATAGGTGCTCAATTCTAGAGGCCTATTTTTGGTCTAGATTAAGCAGTGAGATAGACCCCTAGGCTCCATTTTACATGGGTCTTGGGGGAATTTATTTTGGGATAAGTTTAAGTCATGCATAAGGAAAACAAGGGGAGCTAGGAGCTAAACTAGGAGGAAAAAGACCCAAGGGGACATTTTATGACATAACACAACTATGCTTTGAGATAAGTTATATCAAAGGTAAAGGAAATAGACTAGCAGATGCTTTGAGTCGGTAGAGACATATTTCTTCAACTATCTCTATTCATGTAAACTTTAAGAATTTAGAGTTGCAAAGTTTTCCAGGTGATGAATACTATGAGTAGGTTAAGCAAGCTCTTATGGTAAATCTCCAGGATTCAAGGTATGATGGGTTTCATTTTGAATTTGATGGACTATTGAGATATAGAGGAAGAATGTATGTTCCTAATTCTATTGAACTAAGGAATCTTCTATTGAAAGAAGTACATTTTGCACCATACTCAGGACATCTAGGAGTAACCAAACTTCTAGAAGATGTAAAACCTCTTTATTTTTGGGAAGGAATGAAGAATGATGCTGCAAGATTTGTGGCAAGTTGCTTAGAATGCTAGAGAGTTAAGGTAGAACATCAGCATCCCACAGGACTTTTGTATCCACATGATATACCTAAATGGAAGTGGTAAATCATAAGTATGGATTTTGTTCAAGGTCTTCCAATGTCTAGGAATAGACATGATGCAATTTTAGTAGTGGTGGATAAAATCACAAAGTTGGCTCATTTCATACCTAGAAATTTAATGGATGGACCACCAATTTTAGCTCACAAATTTGTTCAAGAAGTGTTTAGATTACATGGTGTTCCTGAGAAGATTATCTCAGATACAGATGCGCACATGCCATCAAGGTTTTGGCAAACCTTATTCTCAGCACTAGGAACCAAGCTTAATGTGAGTACATCTTATCATCCTGAAACAGATGGACAAATTGACAGAGTTAGCCAAGTTCTAGAGGATTTGTTGTGAATGTATTGCATGGATTAACAATAAAAGTGGAAGGAATACTTACCTCTTGTGGAATTTTCTTATAACAATTCCTATTATTTTGTTATCAAAATGGCACCATTTGAATCATTGTATGGAAGAAGATGCCAAACTCTTATAAGCTGGGATGAGCTAGAAGATATGATTAGCATTGGTTCAGATATGCTAGTAAAAATGGAAGAAAAAGTTAAATTGATCAGAAAGAGATTAGTCGAAGCCAATGCTAGACAAAAAAGTTATGCTGATACCAAGTGAATACTAAGATAAATCTCTATTGGAGAGAAAGTCCTTTTGAGGGTCAAACCTCAAAAAAGTTCTATAAAATTTGGGAAGTCTTCCAAATTAGCTCCTTGTTATGTAGGACCTATTATCACCTAGATTTGAACCCTTTGCTCCTGTTGTGAAACCTCAACAATTTGGAGTAACATGGGAATGATCTCGAGGTGTGGAACCTTACGAAATGAGATCAAACCTCCAGAGAAGGCCGGCTTCCTCTTTTTAAGACTAAATGCTTAGAGAAATACATCTAAACTAAGTGCTAATGCTTGCTAGGAAAAGGGGGAGAAGGAATGTTGAAATAAAATGTTGAAATGAACTAAGTGATACACCAGATTTAAATGTGTTTGGCTGCAACTGAATAGACATAGTAATAATCTCACAGCTGGGAAGACTCACACAAACTCATATCAATTCTAATAGAGGTTGAGACAGAATAATGGAGGAATGAAAGGGACCATTTTGTCCACAATACACAGCCTACACTAATCCAAAGAGTAGACACAGTGTTAAAAATCATAAAAGAGAGGCAAAATACTAGTTTTTATTGATTATAGAGGCCTAGTAGCCATTACAAAGAATAGCCCAGAAGAACAACCAACCCCATATACTTCTGTTTTACATGTATATATAGCATTTCATTTTTGACCTCAGTCGGTTACAACAATTTCAACCATGGGCGCTGTCAGAAAAAAAAAAAATCTCCACTGAAGGGACGTCCACCTGTCCTATAGTTATGGCATAAAAGATCTGAAAACATAGTAGACAAAAGATACTTTTCATCTTTAATGTGGTCTGCAGAGTCATCAATTTGTAGCAATGAATGTAACAAATATCTTCAGCTGAATATGTAGCTATCACTGCTGAAACGTCCCTTCAGCCAAATATGCAAATCCGGATCATGTACCTCTACTTTTGGCGATTAAACTCCTCTTTGAAAATGCACCCTGAATATGCACCTAGATCTACATACAATGTAGGCCCCTATCGTTTTTGAATCGGCCTTTGTATACTTCTCCTTATGAGGGATATGATGGTGACGTCACCATCATGGACGCTTGGGGTGATATTAGGAAAGCGGGGTACTATTACAAATATCAAGGTGATATTTGGATGAATGGGTGATATTAGAAATATCAGGGTGATATTTGGACGAAGGGGTGATATTACAAATATTGGGGTGATATTTGGACGAAGGGGTGATATTACAAATATCGGGGTGATATTTGGACGAAGGGGTGATATTACAAATATCAGGGTGATATTTGGACGAAGGGGTGATATTACAAATATCAGGGTGATATTTGGATGAAGGGGTGATATTTGGAGATCGGGGTGATCTCCAAATATCACCTGATGTTTGGAATATGACCCGATATGTGAAATATCAGGTTTGACCAGATGTTTGACCATACATAACTTCCTTATTTTAGCGAATTTTAGGGTGATGTAAAAAGCAAACTTGCCTATTTTTTCAAGCTCTTTCACATGGTAGGCTTCTGACCTTGAGATTTGGGTTCAGACTTCCAAATCACAATATAGCTTACATTGGGGATATGCACACTGATTGATGCTGCTTGAATTATTTGACTCCGGCTAGAGGAAAAATAGGTCAAGAATTTGGTGACTTCTATGGGATGTTTGCCTGCTAAACATGAGAATAGTGGCCTTAGGCATCCATTGGGCATGGGGTCAAGTCTAAAACCTGCTAGAAACTAGAAATTGCCTCCAAAACACAAAAAGAGGAAGGGGCCTGCATTCTCCTAATGACAATGCAGCCTGTGCAGAAGCACTTAGGGAAAGGGAAAACTAAAAGAGAAATGAAACCTACTCTAATCCTAAACTAACCAGTCAGACATGACTTCAAACAAAGCCATTAACTGGTTCTTGAAAGTAACTGCCCTTCCTTAATAATTTACAATATTTTTGATGTACGTGGGCAGTTAAAAAGAGATGAAGGAGAAATGGGCATATGACAAATTGGTAAAACACCCCCCACAAAATGGAGATAAACTCACCTATCCACCTGGACTGATTGCTGATGTTACTAGTTTGTGGTGAATAAATGGGCTGATCCCACCCATTTTGATGCTCAACTTCATGCTTAGAGGTAAGCATGACAAGTGGTGACTCCTCTTGATGTGTCTCCAGCTGGGCTAGATGTCTGATCGGGCATCCCCTTGAAGTGACATGTAAATCATGTTTGATCTCATGTCTCTGCTCTAATCTTTCCCTTCTTGCTCTTCATTTGGCATGATGGTGTCCTCCTTTTGACTCTCATGTTGCTGTTGTGTGTGAAACAATTGACTTGGGACCTCATTTCTTTGTCCTTCCTCCTTCAAGGAAACCAAGAATATTGATATAATGTCATCATGGTTGCATTCCTCTTCTTGCTGGTCTGAATACTCTAACTCCTGTGATTCTACTACAAATATGGTTGCCTTCACCTTATGAACAATATGTTCATGATTTTTTGATTTAGGCTCAGAAAATGAGTCGTGCACATGTTCAAAAGAGAAAGCTTCCCCACCAAGAAGTTGATATCCCTACTAGATAATAAAGAACAAATCTTCAATTTGCTCTTGCTCATGTTCAGTCTTCTCATTATTTTCAATAAAGTATGGAAGCTCTCCAAGCATATCAGCATAATCAGCCTTTGGATAATCTAGCATAGAGAAACATGCCTTGCCTTTGTTATGGTTTAGAAACTCACTGTCACGCTTAGCCTCAACCTGCAGTAATTTGTCATGATTTTCTGTGTTCTCTTGTTGCTGCAAATTCACAACCAGCTGCACATATTCCTCATCTTCAACATAATCAGGTAGCTCATGAAGTAGGGCAGCATCATCCATTTCTGAAGTGACATTAACAATACTCACAGGTGCAATAGGTTCAAACAATTCTATCTTTGTGAGTGTAGGAACAAACTGTTCCTCATTAGTTTTATCTTCTTCCACCTCCTCTTTTGGCTCATCTTTCCAAATATCTTGGTAGAGAACTTGCCCACCCTTGAGGATTGAAATAGCATCAGAGAAAGAAGCTTAAATAAATTCTTGAATTTCTTGGAGGGGAGAGGGTTCTGGACAAATTTGTTCCTGGGGAGTGATAATTTGAGTTTGCACAAGAACATGGACTTGTGAAGGGATATAGGTGTTGAAACCTAGAAACTTGTGGAGTCTAGGTTAATCTATAGGCTGAACATGTGTAGAAGAAAGTGACTAGTTGAAATTTGGAATTGTAAACACATGCTCTTTTAACTTAGCAATCTCATCATAACCGTCCATGCTAGGCCCATCTGATAAGGGGATTTGAAAATTGGGAAGCAGTTTTGGAGGTGTAGATGGACTAACCTGCCTGAAGCTTGGAATTTTAAACTTTGGGGCTTCTTCAGCAGTAGGCTGAGCAGGTGTCATCCTTAGAGCAAGGTTTTTGTTAAAAACCCCTTCTTGTGCTTCTCGTTGCTAGTCACATGTTAACATTTCTATAGATTCATCAGCCTTCCTATTCAGATCTAGTGCCAGCTTCTTGAGACCATACATGCTTATGATGCTGAGGTCATAAAACCGTTGAGGCTGACTGTACCCTGCTACTCTTTTGGCCTTATCTAAATTGTTGTCAAGCTTTAGAAAACCTTCCATGAGCTCATTGAAATCATCAATATTCTCATGGGCAACATTAGGGGTAGGAGGAAGGTAAGCATCATGAGGATGCTAATATTCTACAGCGACAGGGCTATATGGCATAAAAATAGAGGCATTTGGGGCCTGGTATTGCTGATACGAGGGCCAATAGCCTATATATGGATTAGGGGTAGGGGAATAGCCACGATTCCCGTAAAATTCTAACATTTATAGCATCTAAATGCTGGATAATCATAAAAATATCATAATGAGAGAAAAATAGGTCTGCAACCAAAGAAAAACTGGATACATACCAGAGAAGGAGTCACCAGGTGATTGAAATGCTTCTGGAAGCTGAAAAGACTAGGAAAATCACCAAAATCCTGACCTTTGATAAAATTTTAGGTACTTGGGTTGCTGAAACCAGTTGATTTGTTAAGTAGAGTCACCATGGTGTTGTTTGTATTGCCTCCAAAGGCTAGTAATACTAGGAGAAACACCAAATCTCTTAGTACTTTGATCAAATGAGTCCCACCGGGCGTGCCAAAAACTGTTATCACCTAGATTTGCACCCTTTGCTGCTGTTGTGAAACCTCAGCAATTTGGAGTAACATGGGAATGATCTCGAGGTGTGGGACCTTGTGAAATGAGATCAAACCTCTGGAGAAGGCCGGCTTCCTCTTTCTAAGCCTAAATTTTTAGAGAAATACATCTAAACCTAGTGCTAATGCTTGCTGGGAAAAAGGGGAGAAGGAATGTTGAAATAAAATGCTGAAATGAACTAAGTGATACACCAGATTTAAATGTGTTTGGCTGTAACTGAATAGACACAGTAATAATCTCACGGTTGGGAAGACTCACATAGACTAATATCAATTCTAATAGAGGTTGAGACAGAATAATGGAGGAATGAAAGGGACCATTTTGTCCACAATACATAGCCTACACTAATCCAAAGAGCAGACACAGTGTTAAAAATCATAAAAGAGAGGCAAAATACCAGTTTCTATTGATTATAGAAGCCCAGTAGCCATTACAAAGAATAGCCCAGAAGAACAACCAACCCCATATACGTTTGTTTTACATGTATATATAGCATTTCATTTTTGAGCTCAATCGGTTACAACAATTTCGCCCATGGGTGCTGTCAGAAAAAAAAAAGAAAAAAAAAATCTCCGCTGAAGGGACATCTACCTGTCCTGTAGTTATGGCGTAAAAGATCTGAAAATAGAGCAGATGAAAGATATTTTTCATCTTTAATGTGGTCTGTAGAGTCATCAATTTGTAGCAATGAATGCAACAAATATCTTCAGCTGAATATGCAGCTGTCACTGCTGAAACGTCCCTTCAACCAAATATGCAAATCCAGATCATGTACCTTTACTTTTGGCGCTTAAACTCCTCTTTGAAAACGCACCCTAAATGTGCACCTAGATCTACATACAACGTGGGTCCCTACCCTTTTTGAATCAACCTTTGTATACTTCTCCTTATGAGGGATATGATGGTGACGTCACCATCATGGACGCTTGGGGTGATATTAGGAAAGCAGGGTGATATTTGGACGAAGGGGTGATATTACAAATACCGGGATGATATTTGGGCAAAGGGGTGATATTACAAATATCAGGGTGATATTTGGACGAAGGGGTAATATTACAAATATTAGGGTGATATTTGGACGAAGGGGTGATATTACAAATATCAGGGTGATATTTGGATGAAGGGGTGATATTACAAATATCGAAGTGATATTTGGATGAAGGGGTGATATTTGGAGATCGGGGTGATCTCCAAATATTACTCGATGTTCAGAATATGACCTGATATGTGAAATATCAGGTTTGACCAGATGTTTGACCATACATAACTTCCTTATTTTAGCGAATTTCAGGGTGATGTAAAAAGCAAACTTGCCTATTTTTTCAAGCTCTTTTACATGGTAGGCTTCTGACCTTGAGATTTGGCTTCAGACTTCCAGATCACAATATAGCTTACATTGGGGATATGCACATTGACTGATGCTGTTGAATTATTTGACTCCGGCTAGAGGAAAAATAGGTCAACAATACCCTTCAAAGTGCTCGAAGTGATCATTCCAGTTGCCTACATAATTGCTCTACCACCAACTCTATCTAGAATGCATAATCTTTTTCATGTTTCCTATCTGAAAAAGTATATTGCAGGAGATAACCATATTCTTTATTGGAATGCATTACAAATATAGAACCTAGGAGTGGTCACGATCGAGCCTCTCAATGTGTTTGAAACATGCAATCTCCACTTGTGTAATAAAGAGGTTATGCAGTGTAAGGTTCAGTGGAACCAGTATGCAGAAGATAGTTCTACATGGGATGATTACCATGAGATCTATCAAAGATTTCCTCACTTATTTCTTGTTTTAAACAATTTAAAAAAACTTGTTTTAAAATTTTATTTTGATACATTTACTCATCAAGGACAATAATCTTTAGGGCAGAGATACATTACGTCCAAGATTTTGGCTTTGAGTTTACTATTTAGACATTATGATATAATGTCAGAGTAAATAATTGATTTCTTAAATATCAGTTCATGTGATTAAGTATAATACATGTGATTGAATAATTTAGAAATTTACGTTATGAGATTTTGATTTGTTATTCATAATATTTGTGAATGGACTAATGATGCACTAATCACAATTTGGTGATTGCAAGTTGTATTCAGGGAAATAGGTTTTGACCACTCTTCACGAAAGAACAAAATTTGGTTTTGAATAGTTCATTTGTCGTCTGAGTATAATGTACCTTTGGTTAAGTGAACCCTTGTCTAATTAAGGCAAGTCATGTTTAATCAAGTTGGCTTAAGTTAATTTCTCAAGTCGACAAGTTGTCGATGTCACTGAGAGTATTTTAAACGTCAGTTTAGTCATTTTTTGACTAAGGCAACTTTTTGTCGAAAATGTCATTCTTTGCATCGTAAACGAGATTGCAACTGCATCTATAATGATGTAATTGGAATAAATTAATAGTGTCTTTCTTGTTTTTAGTTTCAATGTGGATTTTCATATTTTGTCTAATCGAAATTGACTTGATTTTCTTTTATATGTGAAGGGGAGATTTTCTTGACCCAATCACATATTGCATATAAGTTTTTGTCACATTATTATAATTCCTATTGTTATTAATATTTATGCTTTATTTTAGATTATAATAAGTAAATACTCTTGAGTAGAGAGTACACGGTTGATAATGGGTTTTAAATGATAACAACCTTTTTAATAAGAGGTTTTATCTCTCTAAATTATTTTGATGACATAGTAAAACTTCAAGGGATGTTGTTGAGTTGAAAAGAAAGTGGTCATTATAACCCACTATTCCATCTCCTTGTATGCTAACTTCCACATGAAATTTGGCTATTTGGTCGACGTTAGGGGAGGGAGTGGTCATTAAGACCAACTATCCCACTAACATTACATGATGTAAAGCTTGTTTGCAGGCTTATATAGTGGAGATAACAATGCTTGTGGAGAATCTTCTAACAACTTATTAGTGGAGTCGTAGCATATAAAAAGGAGAATAGCATAGTTATCGGGAGGAGTTAGATATTCAACTATTGCATGAATTGATAGAGAGATAAGGGCATTGTTATCACATGAGAGAATGGACTGATATATCATGAGCTGAGAGAGATAAGTGGATGATCATCATGGATTACAGGAGAAGGGAACACAATTTATAGAGAGAAAAAGACAACGATCATAGCATAGAGAACAACATACCTATTGTAGCATAGAACACATATGGTTATTGCAGGATAAGAGAGATATAATGAACATTGAAAGAGGAGAGAGCTCTTCATAGATAAACAAAGACTATCGAAGGATCTTCTTTCGATATCTATTTAGGTTCTTTCTTTATATAGAAGTCTTTAATTATTATAAGAAATTCATGTTTATACTTATATCTTCAAATAATATCTGATTCGATGCTTTGTCATAATGAATATGACATCATAGTATGTTACAATGGATGACACTTTTAAGATAGAAAGCTAAAATTCTAAGTATATTTCTGTATATTTTTTATGTAAAGTTTAAATAGTAAACTTGAATATAGATATGGTCGTAGGATAAGTGTAGACTGAGATAAGATAGAATGCTTATGCCATGGAGATACTATGTAAACAATAGATTATATTTCTATGTCCCTGTTATCATAAGATAAGGTTCTATAGAAATAAAAGTATGCTATAGATGCTTTCTATCTTACGTGGTAACTGTTTAAGCAAAACAACTATATAAGTCATGTCAAAAGATAAATAATATTTTAGGGAGAATACTTTACTTCTAAAGGATGTTAGGGTAAGTTGTTCCCTATAGTAAACATAGATGAAAGCACTCATATATTAATGTTTCAATATAGAATAGTATGTAAAAGAAAGAGCAACATTAGACATTGAATTTAAATGGATAACAAATTGAAATAGTCTATCACCTTTTTGGAATCAAACTAAACTTAATTGAAGCTAGACATGATTAGAACCTTTGGTTTTTATATAACTTAGGATATATCCATAAATTATACTAGTCATGGTTTGAGAGATTACAAACACGACCATGTAATCAGAAGAAGACTAGAGGTTATTCTCTTACAATTTTCTTACTTTTCACTTCCTTTTGAAAACAAGTGTATTTATTATTCCATCGTGTTGGAATAAGGAAGATAAAACCCTAAGTTTTAATGTTTGTATTAGACTTGTCTAAAGAAGTTTGTTTTTCTTGTTAATGGTGATTTTCCATAGGTAGAGAAACCAAATTGTTTTACTACAATTGAATTGAGTTATGGACTCAAGGAGTAGAAGTCAATATGTCATGGACCTCGATTTGTGCAAGTATGCAAAGAGGTACTCTTGAATGGATAGTCAATCCATAAATTTTTTCAGTATGAAAGACAAGGTCATGAGAACTAACCAAAGTAAGGTAGACTAGATTTTGAGTTAGACAAGACTTTATTGTTAAACAAGTTGACCAAGTCAAACTGCAAGATGTGATAGTATCTAAGTCGAGTTAGAGGAGGGTGGACATTATGACTAAATTTTCTTTAAATGTCTATTTATATATAAACTTTGGCCAAAGTACTGCATACGTCTCTGCATGCATTAGTCAGTTCACTATGTCCATATTTCATAACCTATTGATATGATCATACTTAGCTAGAGGACTGTCTAGAGTTGTGTGATTGATAGTGTTATTTAAGATACAACACTAGTACTCAGATGAAAAATAATCATTTGTTACCTTACGTCTATACTGTTCGTGAAGGACAGGGCCACTTCTAGTTGGAAGGTGTGCAGGGACTGCCAGTCTATAGTTGGAGGTAAAACACTCAAAAGATGCTCTCTCTCTCCAACATGAGACTCACTGAGACTTGCGATATGGATATCAAAATTCCAGAGGCAACATGCATATTGAATATGTGACTTGTATATCATAAACTATGTAAAGTTTATCAAATGCAAATTATTGTAATTGAAAGACAAAATGTTGATTTCATAAACTATTACATGTGTATATTCAAAAAGGAAATTATGTTTATGTGATGTATTTTGATTCCTTGAGATTATTTTAATTAAAAAAAGTTCAATCTTTTTCACTTAATGTATTTTTATCTCTTGGTAAATATTTTTTTTAAGCCTTGTTTGAGATTTAGTATGTTACAAATGTTTTGGGTCCCGATGATTAGGTTGTCTTTTATGCATTGATTAGTGTGTAAGATGGTGTATTCACATGGATATTGGAAACTAACATTATCTAATCTAAACCTTGTTGGCCTCTTTCCCATAATTATTAAAAAGGTTCTATGTTATTAGTTGGGACCATGCTACAAGTTGAGTGTTAAGATTTCACTATTCTAGAACCTTGCCAAAAACCCTAAGAAGTCTTTGTTTGTAGTTTAGTGTGTAATAATTGCACTTTATTCTAATTTATTGGTGACTTTTTTAGCTAATTTCTATATAAATTGAAACATGTGTTAAGGCCTTAGCACTTGTAGTTTATTAGCCCCACTTGTACTTATTACCTAATCTTTCTACGTGTCTTTTAGTGCCTTGTGATTACACATGTTTCCATTCAATAGTGAGGAATGTTAGGGTTTTAGGCAAATCAAAGCAATAAACACTAACAATTATATGGAGATTAAATAACCCAAATATAACAATGAGGAATAACACAAAAGTGATTAACACATAAATTTAATGTGGTTCACCCAATATGGACTACATCCACAGAAACTCAACCATCCAATGATTTTATTAGCCAGTGCAAAATAGATTACAATCTCGTGAATACATTGCTGTAACATACATCCCAGCCACTTATAACAAGCTTTTTGGAAGCTTCTAGAATTAGGGTTTTGCAATGTCATTTTCTTTTGTTGGTTAACAAAAATTAACAACCGACTCCGATCGTGCAAAAAAGAGGGAAATTTTTTTTTTGGTGAGGATACATAACTAGTGTATAGTACTTGCATGATCAGTCGCCACATACCAACAAGGAAAACTATGCCTAGTGGATAAATTTATTGTGCACAACTTCCAAATCCCCATTGTGTGCTCATCATCTAATCAAAACTCCCCTCCATGCTAACTATTGATTTCTTTGCATATTGTTTAGTGTATGTACGTAGCTTTTGTGTGTTTTCAACATTTCATTAGTCTAGGTTAACTATGTGGTAGGCCTTATCTATTAAGCACTCTCATTTTGCCTATGCACCACACAGTGTGTTGTTATTAACCAACAACCAATCTGTGTTTAGAGGAGCTAATAATTTATGGTACATTTTTTGTTGGAAAGAGACACTACTCTAATATGGACCTATATGTTGTCATTGATGGAAAAAAAGTTCAGAGATCTTATCACCATGGATAGAAGAGATAACTTCAGAAGAGCATATTGGATTTCAGGTTCGATTGATAGAAAATGACTAAGTATGAAAAGTATTCTAAGTAGAGGACAGTAAGTCGGATAGTATGTCTCCGCAGATGATGATCAGTTAATATGGTTCGAGAATGATGTTCTCAGTTGTTTGATAGTGTTATGCTTCAAATTTTATGTCCTGATCTCCTCCAGAAGTCACCTTGAAGAATTGTTTAAGTTCGGATAAGAAAAGGCATAGTAGGAACAATGAACAAAGTCTAGTGTAGTGGTTCACATTCCTCCACAGATAAGTATTTTGTTATGCAATTTTAAGTTGTTTTAAACACTTAGATGAAGTGTCTTATTCCAGAGTTAGAAGATCTAAAGTTCACCAGAAGGTTAGCTACAAGCTACTAAGTATCGACATAGTGTTTGATAGAGTTTGATAGAGATAGATGTTCTACATTTCTCCGCAAGATGATATCATGCCTTGAGATTCTAAGGGTATGATTGGGAATGTGTAAAGAGTCCTTGATGCTATTTTGGCAGTGTGTTGTGATCCGCAGTAGAAGTTGTAAGTCAGCAGATGAACCTATTAAAGCATGCTCTTGAGGAACATGCCGACTAGTGAGATAAATCATGATGCCGAGAAAGGATAGTATGTGAAAGATCTATTCAAGTATTTGAATGATTAGAGATGACATGTATGAACACGTTTGGGAAAAGATTTGGATCCGTGTGACACATAGTGCATTGGATTGAGCGACAAGGTACATCGTTCTATGTACACATTTCATTTCTTAGATTGCAACTTGATTGTGGATCAAATCATGATACATATATATATAGGTGATGAAATTTAGTTGTGAGGTGTGTGGGTGTGATACGAGTATGTGAATAATAGACCAGAGTTAGAAGTTTGGGATTCAGAATTCAGTTGCTAAATGACTGCACCCTGGCATAGTGGCAGATGCTTAAGCAGTATTCAATTTTCATGTGCAATATGTTTGGAAGCAAGCTTTCATCATCAAGGCAGTGAGCCTTCAATAGGGTTTAATAGCCCTTATTGTAATCTTGCTAGGTTTAGGGTTGAGGCAGTGAGCCTGCTAAACCTAGTTGTACTTCATGGAAGTGAGCCAGCATGTTCTAGGCCCATGGAGTGACCAAGCCTAAACATTATTTTTGTAAAGATTGCAATATATATTTGAGAGCTAATCCTCTCCGTGGTTTTACTCTATTGGGTTTTCCAATTAAAAATTTTTGTGTTCATGTGTCATGTTTTTATGGTTGATGTTCATATGCATGTTGTGCCTTTGCTTAATTTATTTTTGGACATGGCTGAAAGTTAAAGTACATGAAAAGATTTTTAGAACACTGATTCACCCCTCCTCTTAGTGTTCTTGACAATCAACAATTTCCAAAGACTTTTGTGCACTATCTATTAATCTACACCAAGACATATGCTACATAAGATATGGTCCTAACAAGGCTTAGTTGGAAAACCACATGTGCACTAATCATTAGTTAAGGTAGTTAAACATTTGATACTATGGCTACCTTATGTCAAGAATGAAAAAATAACATAGTGCTATGGGTTCTAGTTATAACATCATTATATAAATATTATGCAAGGTCTAAGCCAGCAAAAGAGGCTCATGTGGAGTAAAATGATTGACCAATGACCAATTTACTCCTAGTAGGCAAACAAAGTGCTCATGTGTTTAGAATGAAACACTTGTTGTATGTTGGGAAATTAGATAAAAAGGATATTTCAAGGATAAACACCAGTCATCAATCAAGGATCACAATTCAAATAATAGCCACCAATGTGACCTCTACATTAACAAGGTTGATGCACCATTAATGTTACTCTATTCCTTCATGCCATAAACTTTCTTTCCATCAATACAATCCAAAGCTTGTCTACAGCTCAATTATTGCCTTTATATGCCCTTATCCTCTGCAACTCATGGGAAGTTATTTCAAAGCAATGATCTTAACACTACTAGTTAAGAAAAGAAGTGGAATACCTACAAGCAAACTAGTCTAAAAATCAAATTATCTAAGAGAGTTTATGTAGATAAGCTTGGAATTGGATAATGCCATATCTCCTCTCCTATTATAGCTAAAGGCCCTCAAATTCTCAATCAATTGAGTAGGTGCCCCATATATAGATAGGGTACCCAATAGTCTACCCACAACATTTGTATTATATATGTAATACAAATGGGATCATAGATGCCATAGTCAAACTATTTATCAGATCGATTTGCATAGATTTCCCAACCCCATCTATAGAGACAAAAATCCAAGCAAATAAGACCATCTCTAGGCTCTATTCCATCACCATCACCATATAGCCTTGGTGGCCCCACCATATCATATTGCTGAGACCCACTACATGTGTATCATATATTATATGTATAATACAAAGATCTAGTCATTAGTCTCAAATGAGTGATAGGGATGAGTGATAGAAGATAAGCCCCCCATATGATAGTTGACTTAATTTGATTAGATTGATAATAATGATAGAGACATGGATTGTGAATCGTGCACAAATTGTATTCAAAGTAAAGCAAGAGTTACAAATTTGTGATCAAGCAGACCACAACAAAATAGTTGCAGCTTACAACAACCCAAAAAACACATAAAACTTCACTAAGACATACAAACAGTTTTAAGTCTTTAAAACATAAGTATATATTAGAGAGAAAAAAAATTATAGTAAATATCCAGCTACTTCTGGAAATCCATAATGTTTAGAACTTCTAAATGAGACCATTCTTGTACTCTTTTCCTTGCTAAAAATCTATCCTAATTTCCACTAGCTGCATCAATATCCATGTCCTTAGCATCAAGTCTTGGCCTCTGAATGTTGTATTCTTCTTCTTGGTCTACAAACTGATTATAGTAACCTTGACTGTCATCCAACTCTGAGTATTCTACCCTTGGCCTTCTCATCTCGTTCTAAAGGTCTACTCCTCTATCTTTGAATTTTGCCCAATCTTTAATCATCTTGTTCCTTAAGCTGTCATAGCCCTTAGTACGAGAGTGACCCCCATGAGATGTGTTGGAGATGAAGTTTTGAGACACAATCTCCCACTACTTATCAAGTTCACTCTTAGCTAGGTCATATTGTAACTTCTTGCAATAAAGCTTCTGGAAGTTAGTGTACATGTTATAAAATCTTGGATCAAACCTTTTCATCTTCCCTATACAGAAATCAGATTCTTTGACATCCTCTTTGTGGAACATAGCTCTGGTTTCCATTAATTGCTTGAAATTATCAATTGACATCTCCATAGTAACTTCCACTGCTCAAAAAAATTGAAATTTATGAGATCAAAGAAAACCCCAGTGAGTTTCCTTACCCTACCCTGTAAATGTTCCTTGTTCCTTCTCTTCCAGATAAACCATAAAATCTCAATAGACAAAATAAGCCAAAATGAGTTAAAAATTTTGTCCAAGGCATCAACAAAACCATGTATAACTTCTTTTTTATTTGCATGAAGGGAAGGATTCCATTGAGAGATATTACCCATGAAGAAGAGCCATACTTTTTTAGCAAAAAGATAATAAAAAAATATGGACTGCAAACTCTTTGACATTACACATTGGGCGCCAGACATCACTTACACCAAGACTGAGTTTATTGAGCAGAAGAAGCCATTTAAAACAAGGTTTTTTTGGTTCAAGGATATTAGACCAACTTTCCATTTGAGGTATTTTGATAAAGTTTCTAGGCAAAGGGTGTCACCCCAGGTCACAGAGATGTGCTAAAGAATTTCCTGCATATTGGAGAGCATATTATAGATTAAAATGATATAGACTCTTTCCCCCCATATGATAGATAGTTCGATTCGATCGAACCACTCCACAAGGTACTAGAATGTTGTCATAAATTCTTTATCATAACCCTAGAATGCTCCTTCATAACTCCTATATTATTTTCAAATGAATGAATGAATCTATTTAAATACAACATAACACACAAACCAACATAAATGTGTGTTAGTTCATCTCACCAAACTTAGTGAAATGGTCGATGAAGTGTAAATTTGAATTTTGAATTTTAGAAGTTTAAGGTTTAAATTTACAACTATAGAAGTGACCTAGGTCAAAGCTAAACCCACAATTTGACCCAATCTAATGAATAGGACATATATGACCACAATATAATACCATGAACCTATTTTATGCAAGAATATACCACTTATAATCTAATTATTATATTTCAAATACTCTAATCAAAACAAATCCAAAACATAAAGTAAAAGAATAAGAATATGCAATTTTCACATTACACATTTATCCCCATATGCTAAGAAACCTAAATTAGATAAATTTTATCTTCTTTAACTATAATGTTCTCATTTGCACCATTATACTTTAAGTCCATAAAGCTAAATTATTATTGTTTGTTGTAGTGGAGAGGACCTAGTAGTTGAGCATGTTCCAATAGTTGATATAGTATTTGTGGATTTAATGCCCAATTTTCTTAAAAGTTTAGTAGTAGTAGTTGTGACTTTAAAGTTGTTAGTGTTGACCATAAGTACTTAGATCTAAAAAGCAACACATCATGTGATGCCACATTAGTGCACCAATAAAAAATGACTTAATGCACAACTATTGGACTACCCTTTTTTGGGGGGTCTTTTTGGACACCTCAAGAAAAAGAATACTGATGTGGCATCATATTTGATGATGTGGACTTGAAACCCTAGTTATAAGTAGGGGCCTTGCCAAGTAAACTATTGTAATTTTTTTTGGAGTAATTCAAATTTTCCACTAGGATTTTGAGAGGCGTGAAGTTAGGGTGTTCAACTATTGGGTCCTCTCCCCTATACTATTGAAGGAAAAAAATAAGGCCCCTAAGAAGTTTGGAGTCTAGAGCTTGCAGTTCATGTATAACATCCAGTACACCAATTATTTGAGTTTCCTTGAAGAATTTTAATGTAGAAACCCAAACAGTTCACCTTATGCAGATGATTGGAAGCCTATGATCTCTACAATTATCAATGTTGAATAACACATGTCCTGCTATTCTTATTTGTATGTATATCTTTTGGTTTAGAGTAAACTCGATCATCTATTATACAAATTCTTTAATATTTTAAATATTGTTGTATTTTCACATGGTTATTCTTCTTATGAGCAATCTGTGTGGGGGTAGTGGAAGATATGAAAGAAACAACTGGTGGCTCAGGTGACGATCTATTTTCAAGTCATTGCATGCCCTCAAGGAGACAAGTAGAATCCACTTTAATGTGTACTAAAAAACTCTTGGATTGTCAAACATGCTCACCTTCTTCCCATTGTATAATTTGGGAATGCTAAGAAAAATAAGAACACGATAGGAAATAATCATTTAGAAATTTATAACCAAAGTAAATTCTATGTGAAAAAGATATATAATGGACTATTGGCTAGAATGGTATACTGAAGAAATAGTTCTATGAAATATAGTGTATACATTAACATTCCTTAGTCTGCCTGCATTCATCACATCCCATCAAAGACTACAATCTACTTTGAATGTGCTTGTAGGGATCTTAAGTGACTTTGTCGGTAGCCTGTTGCCCCGAATGACTAGGACACACTCACCTCTATCACATCTTCTAATTTAGAAATACCATGAAAATGAGGAAATCATTATGAAATAATGGTTTAGAAATTTGGAAGTAAATTAGGTGTGAAAGCTATATAATGAAGTGTTGACATTGAATGTCAATTTTAAAAACTTTGCAACGTCAAAGTAGGGATACAACTCAAGTATATTATATTGCCAAAAACTATAATGTGTTGGATTGATTCAATACTCATGAATCAAAATTGAGTACATCAAGCAAGCATGCAAAGGACCTAGGATGATGTGATTTGATATATGTTCTTATAATATTCGTAGAATGCTCTCATAAATGCTTTATCAATAACCCTAACATGTTTATTGTTAAGTCCTAGATTAATTTGAAATGAATGAGTGAATGTCTTTAAGTAGATCAACATAATGCACAAATCAACACAAATGAGTGCTAGATCAATGAACAACACTTGGTGAAATGGTTGACAAGGTGTAAATTTGAGTTTTGATTTTTTAGATCTATGACTAGGGAAGTGACATAGACAGATGCAAACAGAGAATCTTTTTTTTAATGAAATAGATTTATATATTATTTAAAAGAAAATAAATATATTTTGTTATAAAAATAAATGAAATGGGCTACTTTCCCTTAGCCACCTAAATTGGATAGAGCAATTAATAAGGAAATAGTCAATCATAGGATGATTAAGTCATAATATTAAAAAAAGACCAACAAGATGGTTCCATGTAACTACTTATCCATGTTTGTTGCTTAAATTTTACTAGCTTCACTGGTCCCATATAAACTTTGAATTAAGCAGAAACCATAATTTGGAATCTTCTCTTCTTATGGTGGACTTGCTATAATTTAGGGATTAAAAAAAAGATGTGAAAATTTTGGGGGGCTAAAATTATGTAAGTATTCATAATAAAAATATGCCACATGGTTGCACATATTTCGTTCCCTTCTTTTTTTACATTTCCCTCCAAATTTTCCCTCCAAAATTTCTCTTGTTAACACAAATAAGCATACATTTTTACCATTCATTTAACAACTATTTTAAATAAGTAGAAAAATTAAAAAAATCATGAGATCACTAGCTCCACAAAAGGTTCCCAAAAATTTAAGCAATGGGTGGTAAACAAAATAAGTTAAGAATCGGATAGGACCTTGCTCTAAGTAGCTAATGTTATAAAGCCTATATTCAGAGGAAGGTTTTGATAATCTAGGTTACCCCAACCTTTGACAAGCAAGTTTTTCCATCTTCAATTGGCTCCCCTCTAATGAGAGTATAATCTTCATTCTCTTACTCACGATGCTATGAATTAGACACATATGGTAGAGGTTAAGTATCATTCCATTGTGGAAAAATAAAAAAGTCAAACAAGTTTCTCTTGTCCACAAGGAGGGGCCCTTTAGTATTGTTGAGAGGACGCTTAAGAGTGTAAATGCCCATTGCTATGCCCTTAATCCCATAGTGTGCATAGAGTCATAGGCTTGTGGCTACCATAACTATTAATTAATTTATATTATCATTAATATATTGTTATAAAGATAGTTAAGTTGGCCTAGGTGGCATTCAAGGCACAAGTATGGTATATATAGCAAGTAGTGGTTAATTTATGACCATAATATTACGAATTATGTTATTCTTGAAGACTTTTGAAGGTTTTCCCCATGGAGGTGGCTTATTTTTTTTGTTGGGGTTTACTCAGCGTTTTATCCTAGTTTGAGTCCAGAGAGACCCTTACGAGGGATCTCTTCCCATGGCTTTATTACCAGGACCACTACTAGGGGTCTCAGTCCCCAAGGCATTATCACCTGGGCATTAGTGCCCTAGTTCAAACCTGCAATCTTGTTGGCCCAATAAAGGCCCACATCCTACTAGCACACTAGTCTAGTGAAAGATCCATGAAGGCACATATCCTACAAACACGACAACCCAGCGAAGGCACAAGGGTCGCGAGATCTTTCGCCCAACAGGGGTTTAAACTTTGCTGGTGATCACCGTAACCAAGTGAACTCATGTCATGCCCACATTTTCCTTGTGGTCACAACACACATCGCACGTGTCATAACCACATCTGTCATGTGGTTATGACACGAGATATGAAAAACTTTTCTCACACTGTCCTAAAAACCCCTTTCGCATGCGTACGCATGCTCAACGGTGTTCTCTCATGGCGAAACACTATACTCATCGGCGGAATACAAGTACAATGGCGTGCATCCAGAAGCATATAGATCAACAAGAGGGTCTATACAACGCTGCTAACGTCATTGCAAGAGTGAGATTACCAAAGTTCTTAAATCGAACCCGCGGCAATGTTCGGTAGCAGAATGCCTTACGGCATTAGTGGGAATTACGCTGCACTCATTTACGCACGTGGTTCGCTGATAGAGGAACCACTCCCCACGACGCCTTGTTCCGACTAAACCGGCTAGTGATCTCCCTATTTAGTCATTTTTCAGCCAGGCACGGTTGTCTGTCTCCTCTCTTGTTTCCTGGAACATACTCCTCCTATGACTTAGCATTTTCAACAAGGCGGTTTGGTTGCCCTCTCTTCCCTTTGCACAAGTTCTTAATTTTGATTATATCTTCATCGCCCTTACCTTAACTATCTCTTAGTTCATTTAGTATGTTTATATTTCGGTCTCTCTCTCTCTTTCATTTTCTATACTTTCTTTATGTGCATCCTGTCCTTTCTTCATGATTTACGTCAATCAGGGTTATCACTGCAGTTATTGTTGATATTAAACCTAATTTCAGGATGATCTAGGTCACAAAGGCTGGTTTACTATTTCGCTGGACTCGGTCTCCTAATCTTCCCCGATCTAGGTTCCTCCTCTTCGTAAATACTTAGTCAACTTGTTCCTAAGCACAATTGACAGAAGGGTCCGTCAACTTAGTTCTCTTATCCCGTGTGAGAAATGTCGTGCATTTTCTCCTCTGTGTTTTCCAATATTAGTTTTTCCTTCTTCGGAACCTCTTACAGGTTTACATATGAGATCGTTTGCTACAGTTGAGATTAATATGGTCACAAGGATTGTCAGTGGTGGCTTCTCAAGTTTATTTCCAGTGTTCTTTTGAGTAAGGAGTTGTGTAATTTTCCTCTTCATTTTCCGGGTGATTATTAGTACGTTAACAGTTGAAACTTCCGAGAAACTCTTTCCAGAGTATCACTGAATATTCCTAAACTCTCTTTACATTATAATTTTATTTTCTCTTGTATAGAATTACTGTTGTTACTATTACTCTTAATTACGATTCATACACTGATTGTGACTCGTATGACGTTGTCAATAGATGTAGGTGGTTCACCACTTTATAAAACTCTGTTCATGGTAATATATCTTCTTTGGTTGTTGTGTTCAACACTTAATAACATCTACTGTGAGAATATAATTGTTATATATATATATTTTTTTTCTCCATATCCATGAAACATAGTTTATAACGATTTTAAACGAAGGCCCAACAAAATGGTTCATAGATTTACTCCTATCGATATGATATATATATACATATATATATAATATATTTATTTAAAAGTCTATGCATAGGACGAAATTGGTTTACCACGATTTATATATATCGATATATATATATATATATATATATATATATATATATATATATATATATATATATATATATATATATATATATATATATATATATATTATATTTATTTTAATATCTATGCATAGGACGAAATTGGTTTACCATGATTTATATATCTATATATATATATATATATATATATATATATATATATATATATATATATATATATATATATATATATATATATATACATATATAGATATAGATAGATATATAATCATTAGTATAGTATAGATATAGCTATATACATAGACATATATAGAATATATATATGCCTATATATAGAGTTATACAAAAAAACTGTAATTATATTTAACTAAACCTATTATATGTTAGGGCCCAAGCCCTAACATTTTATTACATTAAATTCCACAGCCGACGGCGGCCATGGGCGGCGGTGGCCGCAGTGACAGAGCGGCGGACAGGATCAACGGTGGCCGCAGAGCGGCGGACAGGATCAACGGTGGCCGCAGAGCGGCGGCCTGTGCAGGCCGCAGGAGGCATAAGGGATGGGGGGGAGATGTGGAGTGGGGCGGAGCCCCACCCACATTCCCACGACGTGGGGTGTGGGTGGGGCTCCGCCCCACTCCACACCTCCAAATGTAATAACAAACCTGCGGTGGGGTTTACTCCCCACCGCCCAATATAAAATTCGACTGTGTTTTTTTTTATCCACGGCTTACATTCGGTCCGCCATTCTCATGTACTATTAGTTGATTTCTCACAACATTAAAATATATATTTATATATATATATATATATATATATATATATTTATCAATGAGTATTTAACTATAGATATATATATATATATATATCTATTTTTATATTGATATTTATCAGTCAATTTCATAGAAATGATAATTTATTTCCAATTTCTCTATTATTCTGGAAAATGATAATTACTCAAAATATGAACTATATATATATATATATCTATATATATATATATTTAAATTTATTTATATATAAAAATATTCTTATATGTGCTTAACTAATTCCTAAATTTCTCAATTTCACTACTTTATGCATTTTCTCCAAATCAACCTGTTATAAAGAAATTGTCATAACAATTAGATATATATATATATATCCCAATTTCACTTAATTGATAGAAATGGTAACTAACTATCCCCTTATTATATGTATAATTTTCCATTTTCATAAACATTTAAGACTTCGTAACTTTACAACAGATTATATATTTACATGCTAGATTTCCTCTAATCCTTCTAAATTAACAGAATCCATTAATATGGAGAATAACTCAAATATTTAAAACTGTCTTTTCCATTTTAACATTGAAAAGAAAATTAACATTTCAACTAGTGAAGCAATTCCAAACTTTCAATGTAAACAACTCAGATTTAGTTGCAAAAACGAACTTATTCTTTTCAGTAATACTTGAAACACAAAAATTGCTATTGAACAAAGGTTGCAAACATCAACTTAAAAATTTAAGCACATTCATATTACAGCTTCTCAATCATGAACACCAACTTCCCAGATATGAACTTTCTCCTCCCAAACAGTATACAACTGAAAACTTATGACAACCAATAAAATCCAATAATAACAAGATCAGGGAGGTGATTTTCTTCACTCCCAGAATATCATTAATTTACAACAATAACAAGAGAGGTGTTCTCTCTTCATCTCTATGAAATGAACCAGGCCTAATTCTCATGACAAGAAGATGATCTGTTTCTTCATAAATAGCCAACCAGAAGCTCCAAGAGAAAAAACCTGCGTATCAAAGACAAACAAAGAAGAAAAATACCACTCGTCTAGCTCTCCTCCCTACCGTAGACCCGCAAGAGGGTCACCCCCGAGCTAGGGAGACCATACTCACACCTGGGTACTCAAACACTCCACTTCACAACAGAAACAACAACAATCCCAAAGCACACATACACCCGTGGCTATTTTACACAATACGGAAACTCAACTACAGTGAGTTTCATAAGGGGCAGGAGAGTGGATACACTCGACTCCAGAGTGTCACCCTGACAGATAAATGAACTCATATAAATTTCTCTTGGTCTCAACCAAGTGTGATCACAATTTGTAAGAAATCTGTATATGACTCTCAAGTCAAAAATACAGTCACAGATACATGCCCTCAAGGCTTTCAACATCCCAAAAGATGGAACAGGTATGCACCCGAGGAGGATCTCTCCTCCCCTACCCCAAACATGATGAGCATTTCTCCCAAGTGGGAGACGCTCTGTCAAACAACCCGACAAGAACCCCACAGAAAACAAATTTAAACACATATTTCACACACATTTCATGCACATTTCAGTTCTACCAAAACAAAGGTAAAATTCAGACCAACCTTGCAAAGCCCTCCTGGAATGAAGTTGTTGCAGAGTCCACAGAGTTCACTTCCAAGCTTAGCCACCAACTCCCTCTCCCTTCTCTATCTTCCAAACTAACTTCTCTATTTTTGGTAAGGCCAAAATGAAAGATTTTCCCCAAAATTCAACTAACTCCCTCTCATCCCAAAATTTGAAAATAAATAACCCAAAATTCTCTTTCTTTCTAATTTTGAGAAATGGGGAAGTGACACTTGTCACCTCCTCACCCTTCCCAAAAATCACTATTCTGTCCAGGTGGCTTATGTCACTCTTGTTGGTCATGAAGTTATTCATTCACAAACATAGAATAAAAGTTACACAACAACCTTTACTCATCTTGAAAGATACGATGAATTCAAAGAATTCATGATCCCAAGTCTCCGTTGATTAGGTCTTAATCTACTGACGTTACTCAGTGGTTGATGTACGTTGCTGTTTTCCATTCAGGGGCCTTACGTGTTTCTGCACTGTTCATCATCATCTTCTTCAAATATCCTGCTCTGGATGTTCGCTCTGCATCAGTCTTCAATAATTTCTACCTCTGCACTGTAAATTTAGTCAAATAATGTGCATACAGGCTGATATTTGCATGATTTCTACCATTATTTATGATTCTTTGTATGATATTTTCAATACTACATGCATTTAACTCAAATATGCTAAGGATCTTCAGTTACCTACGGGATTTCAGCATATTTCACTGTTTCTGCTTGTTATTTATCATGATTTGCAGTTATGGTGATGAATTAATGAAATTGAAAAAAGGAAAAGGGTTAGAGAGCGAGATTCCTAAAATTACTGGACTTAGATCACTGATTCACATACAAGCTCCCATACTTGCAATGAAAAGAAGGAAAACTAGAAATCATACTTCACCAGGACATTCCACAAATCCGCATGATCTAGTGCAAAGCTTCAAAGGAAAGTTGACAACTATATGTAATGAAATGAAAGCGCTTCCAGTTGAACACAGCATTCACCAGTACATATCCAGAAATCAACAGAAGATTACGTAAAATTTACAATAAGATTGTAATCTGGAACTTCATATTCATTCAGTATGCTCAAGAACAGGTACATTTACAGTGATCTGAAGAAAGAACCTTGACATTTCAACAATTCTATCCTCATTAGTCTCAGTAATCCGATCTCCTAACTTATTCTACCTTAATTGACTCTTTGCGCCAGATGCGTCTGTATATTCTAATGTATATCTCCCTTCTTTTTTTTGTTTCAGGCTCTGGATGTTATATAGAGCAACTGCCAGAAACGGTTACAATGATCCAAGGATCAGGATCTTCTCATAACAAACAACGGCCCAGATGAAAAGCACATGCTTCGTCAGTTAGCAAATGTACAGCTGGCACAGAATATTCCAGCATCTTCAACTTGATTCGGTCTCCAGCTGGCGAACAGCATATTTGACAATATCCTCCTCATTTCTGGCCCATGTTGACTCCATGCGCAACTTTGTAATGCTCAGCTTCAACAGCATCATGACTTCAATATTCATCTTCAGCAGCATCATCATGATTTCCATGCTCAGCTTCAACAGCATCATGATGATTTCCTGCAAGTAAAACAGACAAACATAAGGTTCATCATCATCATGATAAACAGCAGGAAGTAAACACTTTATTAAACATACCTCCCCACGTGCAGCTACAGGCAAACAGGTCTTACCTGTGAAAATATGCACTAAATGCATAAACAGCATGAAAACAACCAGGTCAACCATCGTTGACCAAACATCAGGCAGTCTGCCCCTTTCAAATTTCCATCGCTTCATGTTTTTGCCCATTTTCTTGTATATCAGGTTCGAAATATGATGATGATGACCCCAAATTATACAAAGAAATAATCGCCCTTCAAACATCCTTTGAAACCGGCTCGCATGCCCTGCATCATCATCATATTTGCATCGGCGTGACTACATATGATCAGGGTGACAATTTTACCTTAGGCCGACGGCAACAGTTATACCGACGCCAAAAATCATGATGATGACCAACTACATATCCTCAAAGTGGCCGCAGGATATCACAAAATATGATGATCCTCCTTTCCTAATGCTCTGATGAAAGTACATCAGGATGTTTTGCTTTTGCATATTCGGGAAAGAAAGACATCGTCATCATCATCATGATGAAGACAAACAGGAGGACTTGGAAAATGATCCTGCCGCTGAGGAAAATCATGATGACGTCATCGTCATCATCAGGCTTGGTTAAAATGCAAAGGGATGACGTCACCGTCATGTTTCGTTATGATCAGGAGGTAAATGGAATATCGGGTTCCCTCTAAGGAAGATGATCAGGTGATGAAAGCAGTATGACCCTTTTCGGCCAAGGCGATCCTCGGAAGATCAAGATGATGATGATGATCATCATCATATTCGCACTGGGCGATCTAAAATATGATCCTGCTGAAAGTCCTGATGACGTCATCAGGATATCCGGGGCTTGTGTTAATCCTCGAAGATGACGTCATCGTCATCATCGTATTAGCGAAATGGATCATGCCTCGGAAAATATCCTGCCGAAGGACAAAGGTGATGATGACGTCATCGTCATCATCATATTCGCAAAAGTTTCTACTTCTTGGCAGGAGGATATTACGAACTGCTGGGAGAGACGAACAAGATCATGATGATCTTGTTCAACACGACTTAAGAAATGAAAATCACCCTCCGCTTCGAAAGATAAGGTGATCATCATGATCACGCAAAAGGAGGTCAGGAGGATATTAGGAAATGTCGGGTCTCAAAAAATCATGATGATGTTGATCACCAAGACTTGGTCGTGCGCGGGCAAATTATGCAGATGGCAGATTCTTTAAGCAAGGTGATGATGATTCATCAGCATGATATTATAACATCGGGTGATAGAGTAAATATCATGATGCTCGCAATGTTGGAATATCATGATGATGATGATGTTAGAATATCATGATGCTCGCCTGACGGGTAAAACACACTAGCATTTAAGATTGACGTCCGGATGTTTCGGGACTGCATGATATTCACCGGGTGATAGAGTAAGATCATGATGATGACCTTTGGCGATACAAAAGACCGCCCGACGGGGAGAACCTACTACGACTTAAACTTGATGTCCGGATATTTCGACCTCAGGATATTAGCTGGGCGCTTTTCAAATATCATGATGATGATGTTCATACAGCAATTATCAGGTTTGACCAACACTTTGACTGCTCATAACTCCTTCATATGGATGAATTTTCGGGTGATGTAAAAGGCAAACCTGCATGGAATTTCAAGCTCTTTCTAACCATGAAGTCATAGAAACAAAATATGAACTTTGAAAAACTAACCTCATGATGATGACCTACCTCATCCTGACCTTCATGATGATGATGCACCTGACTTACTTTTACCAAACCGCCAGAAACAGACAACACAAGCCAAAACAAAAGTTGGGTCCCTGTTTTGTCAAGTCAAAATGGGGCGTGTTGTGTAAGCACACAACAACTTGCCACCAAAGAAAACAACAAAATTCAAATGATTCAAGTGATATGATCATATTCATCTATAGTATTCTAATTCTGTCTAAGTAAATCATCATGATCTTTGAATGATAAAATTTCATTATGGTAACAGTGCTAACAAAGGATCATGTGTGTGCATATGATTAATTATCCTCATCTTGAAAGCAAGTTGAAAACATAAGTAACTGGTGTTAAACTACATAGTTGGAGATCGTCCCTCATAGCCAACCTGGATAGAGCCTTGCTGCCAGCAGGTGTCTATAACCCCGGCAAGGTTATCTATACAATCTCCCTAAGTAGAGCCCCACTGCCAGCAGGCGTCTATAGCCCCGGTAGAGTTACTTAGATGGCCTAATTTTATTTTGTTTCTGATTTTCCTTTAAAAATTTAAATTTGATATCATCATATCTGCTCATTTGTACAAGGTGTAGTCACTTGCAGCTTTAGGTTGGAGATTGTATTGGTAGCAAGGGAGTCCCTTTAGATTTTTCACTTAACACCTATACTCATATCTTCAACAAACCCAAGGCTGTTAGGTGTTTCATTGTGTTTGATTCACTTTGGACAAGAAAAAGTACCCTGATGAAAAGACATCATAAACCTGATCATGAACACTTCTTAGAATGAATCATAACCTATCTTTAAATCTGATCTCATCACTTGAATCCTAACAATTTAGTTATTTTCTTAGGTGATGAAGTGCATCATCCTGACTTACCAAAACAAAGTCCCAACCAACAAAACAACAACAACAACAAGCAAACACTGTACAAACAACTAACCTACAAAATTATATACAACACACTACTAGGCAAACAAAAACCAGAAAAAGACCTAAGGACACCTGTATTTGCATACTTCTTTTGATTGTGCAGGAGCATCAGGGTATTAGTTATGGTTCTCAACCTAGCAAATTTATCTTTATATTCTGAAGAATATTCTGATATTCTGAATTCACTGTATTCAACAGAACAACTCTTGATGATCAGCAACTGAGGAAGCTCACCATGTTCATGATTAATCCATATGCATGTCTTATCTTCTGAATTTCCATAATCAAAATAGTATTCAACATCATTTACTGTGGAAAGGAGAAATACAACCTGGTGTATTTCTGGCTTTGCTGGACATGCTTCTTCATTGGCAGTTGGTCTTCCATTTGTCATTATATTTTCACTGCTTGGCTCAGTGCTTGGTCTCTCTTCAAATTGAAGGATGTATGACCTTTGATGTATTGATTCTTCATCTTTATCCAGCCTTATCCCTTCATTCTGGATATTCAGATTATCCTCCAGTTTAGGAAACTTCTCAGTATTTTCTTCAATTTCCTGCACATCAGCATCTAAATAAGTATCTTTATTATCACAACCTGATATACAAAAATTTATCATTTCTAAATCATTTGACTGTAAAGGAGAAACAACTTTCACTTGATGAGGACACTCCCCTGTTTCATTTTCTAAATATTTCTGGAGTGACATCTGATTATGCACAACAACTCTAAAGTCTTCTACATCTTCATCTTTCAGGAATTGTTCATTAAATAATTCACATCTTCTATCTAGTAAAGGATCTGGTTCCATTAACCTGCAACATTCTTGCATTTGATCATTTAATTCAAAGAAGTCAAGTAATAAATCAGCATTTATTTTCTTCTCTATGACTCCCTGAGTTACCATCATAGGAACCTCATCATTAGGAGTGCATTTAAATTGTTCTACTATCTGTTTACACTTCTCTTTACCATAGAATGACTCCAGGAAAGATGTTTCATCTTCTTTATCAAAAGTATTAGGATCAGAATCAAAAATATTATCCTGATGAGTGATTTCTTCTCTAAAATATTCACAAGATTCATACCTGCATACTGACTGATCCTTACTTGTATTAGGAAGTAGAGAACTCCTATCAATCTCACCATAAAATGAATCCAGGAAAGATGTTTCTTCTTCATTACCTTCTGGAACTGACCCAGCTATTATATTTTCTAGAGTCTTTTTCAACATGACCAAGCAAGGGTAGCAATCTCTCTCTGAATGCTCTTCATCATGTAATCTGCACCAGCTTTCAATCAAGACATCATCAATGGGCAAACCTAATATTTGACTACACTGTATATTTCTAGACAAATATAATTGAAAATCTTCAGATCTGTCCACTTCAGTGTCTGGACAATTAATAACTTCTGGTGCTGCATCTGCTTGTTGCTCCAGAA
Organism: Cunninghamia lanceolata; assembly: GCA_027924645.1. NCBI lineage: Eukaryota > Viridiplantae > Streptophyta > Pinopsida > Cupressales > Cupressaceae > Cunninghamia > Cunninghamia lanceolata. The sequence continues at coordinate 8,521,822 of BSBN01000241.1, read as the reverse complement.
TTTCTTCATTTTCCTGGCGGATTTCTTTATTTTCCTGGCAAATTTCAACCCTGAACACATCCAGAAAGAATATTAGTCCTTTCAAATATAAATCCAACCTTGTGAGGAAAGTTAAACAATTAATTTCACTGTGTTCTGTAGTCTGGTGTATCCTGCAACAGGTAGATAAACCAAAGTTAGACAAATTGTGAGGGTAAAACTGCCTACTCAAAGTTTCCTGAAATAAAGGAATGTTAATTTGACCATTATTTTCATACACATCCATCAAAATGAGACTCTATTCTTCAAATTTTTTTTTATTTTGCAATTTTAAGGAGATCTATCATATCTCAGACTAAAACTTTGAAAGTCCAGAAAATCAAACAAATATTTGATGCTTTGGGCTAGATCTTTGCAAAGGTGCAACCAAAACATCTCAGGTAAGAGATATTTGCAGACATTTAACTGAAATGCTGAAATATTTATGCAATATTTGCAGAAATCAAAAATTCTTAGCTCACGCCCAGCCTTCTCGAAAATTGATGTTGCGTTAGAAGCAAGGGGCCTGCATAAACGTTAGCAAGATTTAAAGCGGGCTGCTAAACTGAGGCAGGGGATATCACTTCAACTGAACAGGATTTATTTGCTGAGAAACGGCTCAGGCCCTCCTTCTAGCGCCAATTTATGTTGCGTTAGAAGCGAGGAGCCTGCATAAAATGGATGATGACTGAAGCAGCGGTGCCTTTTCCAGTTCGCCCTCCTTCTAGCGCCAATTTATGTTGGTCATGAAGTTATTCATTCACAAACATAGAATAAAAGTTACACAACAACCTTTACTCATCTTGAAAGATACGATGAATTCAAAGAATTCATGATCCCAAGTCTCCGTTGATTAGGTCTTAATCTACTGACGTTACTCAGTGGTTGATGTGCGTTGCTGTTTTCCATTCAGGGGCCTTACGTGTTTCTGCACTGTTCATCATCATCTTCTTCAAATATCCTGCTCTGGATGTTCGCTCTGCATCAGTCTTCAATAATTTCTACCTCTGCACTGTAAATTTAGTCAAATAATGTGCATACAGGCTGATATTTGCATGATTTCTACCATTATTTATGATTCTTTGCATGATATTTTCAATACTACATGCATTTAACTCAAATATGCTAAGGATCTTCAGTTACCTACGGGATTTCAGCATATTTCACTGTTTCTGCTTGTTATTTATCATGATTTGCAGTTATGGTGATGAATTAATGAAATTGAAAAAAGGAAAAGGGTTAGAGAGCGAGATTCCTAAAATTACTAGACTTAGATCACTGATTCACATACAAGCTCCCATACTTGCAATGAAAAGAAGGAAAACTAGAAATCATACTTCACCAGGACATTCCACAAATCCGCATGATCTAGTGCAAAGCTTCAAAGGAAAGTTGACAACTATATGTAATGAAATGAAAGCGCTTCCAGTTGAACACAGCATTCACCAGTACATATCCAGAAATCAACAGAAGATTACGTAAAATTTACAATAAGATTGTAATCTGGAACTTCATATTCATTCAGTATGCTCAAGAACAGGTACATTTACAGTGATCTGAAGAAAGAACCTTGACATTTCAACAATTCTATCCTCATTAGTCTCAGTAATTCGATCTCCTAACTTATTCTACCTTAATTGACTCTTTGCGCCAGATGCGTCTGTATATTCTAATGTATATCTCCCTTCTTTTTTTTTGTTTCAGGCTCTGGATGTTATATAGAGCAACTGCCAGAAACGGTTACAATGATCCAAGGATCAGGATCTTCTCATAACAAACAACGGCCCAGATGAAAAGCACATGCTTCGTCAGTTAGCAAATGTACAGCTGGCACAGAATATTCCAGCATCTTCAACTTGATTCGGTCTCCAGCTGGCGAACAACATATTTGACAATATCCTCCTCATTTCTGGCCCATGTTGACTCCATGCGCAACTTTGTAATGCTCAGCTTCAACAGCATCATGACTTCAATATTCATCTTCAGCAGCATCATCATGATTTCCATGCTCAGCTTCAACAGCATCATGATGATTTCCTGCAAGTAAAACAGACAAACATAAGGTTCATCATCATCATGATAAACAGCAGGAAGTAAACACTTTATTAAACATACCTCCCCACGTGCAGCTACAGGCAAACAGGTCTTACCTGTGAAAATATGCACTAAATGCATAAACAGCATGAAAACAACCAGGTCAACCATCGTTGACCAAACATCAGGCAGTCTGCCCCTTTCAAATTTCCATCGCTTCATGTTTTTGCCCATTTTCTTGTATATCAGGTTCGAAATATGATGATGATGACCCCAAATTATACAAAGAAATAATCGCCCTTCAAACATCCTTTGAAACCGGCTCGCATGCCCTGCATCATCATCATATTTGCATCGGCGTGACTACATATGATCAGGGTGACAATTTTACCTTAGGCCGACGGCAACAGTTATACCGACGCCAAAAATCATGATGATGACCAACTACATATCCTCAAAGTGGCCGCAGGATATCACAAAATATGATGATCCTCCTTTCCTAATGCTCTGATGAAAGTACATCAGGATGTTTTGCTTTTGCATATTCGGGAAAGAAAGACATCGTCATCATCATCATGATGAAGACAAACAGGAGGACTTGGAAAATGATCCTGCCGCTGAGGAAAATCATGATGACGTCATCGTCATCATCAGGCTTGGTTAAAATGCAAAGGGATGACGTCACCGTCATGTTTCGTTATGATCAGGAGGTAAATGGAATATCGGGTTCCCTCTAAGGAAGATGATCAGGTGATGAAAGCAGTATGACCCTTTTCGGCCAAGGCGATCCTCGGAAGATCAAGATGATGATGATCATCATCATCATATTCGCACTGGGCGATCTAAAATATGATCCTGCTGAAAGTCCTGATGACGTCATCAGGATATCCGGGGCTTGTGTTAATCCTCGAAGATGACGTCATCGTCATCATCGTATTGGCGAAATGGATCATGCCTCGGAAAATATCCTGCCGAAGGACAAAGGTGATGATGACGTCATCGTCATCATCATATTCGCAAAAGTTTCTACTTCTTGGCAGGAGGATATTACGAACTGCTGGGAGAGACGAACAAGATCATGATGATCTTGTTCAACACGACTTAAGAAATGAAAATCACCCTCCGCTTCGAAAGATAAGGTGATCATCATGATCACGCAAAAGGAGGTCAGGAGGATATTAGGAAATGTCGGGTCTCAAAAAATCATGATGATGTTGATCACCAAGACTTGGTCGTGCGCGGGCAAATTATGCAGATGGCAGATTCTTTAAGCAAGGTGATGATGATTCATCAGCATGATATTATAACATCGGGTGATAGAGTAAATATCATGATGCTCGCAATGTTGGAATATCATGATGATGATGATGTTAGAATATCATGATGCTCGCCTGACGGGTAAAACACACTAGCATTTAAGATTGACGTCCGGATGTTTCGGGACTGCATGATATTCACCGGGTGATAGAGTAAGATCATGATGATGACCTTTGGCGATACAAAAGACCGCCCGACGGGGAGAACCTACTACGACTTAAACTTGACGTCCGGATATTTCGACCTCAGGATATTAGCTGGGCGCTTTTCAAATATCATGATGATGATGTTCATACAGCAATTATCAGGTTTGACCAACACTTTGACTGCTCATAACTCCTTCATATGGATGAATTTTCGGGTGATGTAAAAGGCAAACCTGCATGGAATTTCAAGCTCTTTCTAACCATGAAGTCATAGAAACAAAATATGAACTTTGAAAAACTAACCTCATGATGATGACCTACCTCATCCTGACCTTCATGATGATGATGCACCTGACTTACTTTTACCAAACCGCCAGAAACAGACAACACAAGCCAAAACAAAAGTTGGGTCCCTGTTTTGTCAAGTCAAAATGGGGCGTGTTGTGTAAGCACACAACAACTCTCCATTCCCAAGGGTACTCCTTATTCCTTTCATGTGACTCCACTTTCTCATGGGAGAAATAAAAAAAAGAGTTAAATGGGAACAAGACAGGTGACCCATGCCTCTTTCTCCTTTCTTCACATGGGTGTGCCCATAGTACATGGGGGAATCTTACTAAAGAAGAGGCAACTTTCACTAATGGATGGCATCTCTTATCTAGGGAAAAGTAGAGGGGATGGGTTGAGTGTTGGTACAACCCATCATGTCCCCTCCTACCTCCAATTTTCGCCACTTAACTTCAGGGGAAGGTTAAGTTGACTAGATGGAGGTTACTCAAGGGTTACCCATGCCAAATGGGCCCCTGGACCCATGGGGTAGAACCCAGGGTCAATTTTAACCCATACAAGACACCCCAGGTCAAGGTAAAGCACAAGAAAAAGGGCCTCATAATTTAAATAAAAATAAAAATTTCAAATTCAATCTCTTTACAACACTTACTTATAAAAATAATGTTACATGAGGGTAACCTAACCCACTCGACCATACGAAAGACCACATTACATCATGACATCAAACACAAAGAGATCTTGGTTCCTCGTGGAACCAGATCGGCTTAATAGGGAATAACAATTAACAAGGTGTGGAATGATCTCCGAAATCTGTGGTTTGATTAGTAGTCCCTGCACACTCAATTACAAGATCAGTAACCACATAAATTCATCATAGCCGAAGCAACTTAAATAACACATGCATTCTCATGCCTTAGTACAATTTAACATAATTAAAAAATCATATTACAATTTTCCATCATCCCTAATTCATTTTTCTAAAAAGTAACTTATCCAAACATCACCCAATTAGTTTTTTCCGAAAACATAATAAAGTTAAATAGTCTGACAAATTTCGGGAACTGCTATCCCACAAATATGAAAGTAACAATAACAGTACTGTAAATAGTCATAACAACAGTAGTAAAAAGGGCGGTCCTCACATCCTCTCCCCCTAAGACGGTACTTCCTCCTGGAAGTCATAAAAAAGGTGAGGATACAGGGTCTTCAATCTCTCTGCATCTTCCCATGTTGCAGTGACTTCATCGTATAAGTCCCATTGGACTCTAACCTGGTCCAGCTCTCGACCTCGAAGGGCCAGCGTCCGACGGGCCAATATGCGAATTGGCTCCAACGCCAGTTGTCCGTCTGCCTCTACCTGAAGAGCACTCCAATCCAACACATGAGATAAGTCAGAAATATATTGTCATAAAACTGATACATGAAATACATCGTGGATACGTGACAGGCTAGGTGGCAAGGCTAGACGATAGGCTACTGGTCCTATCCGCTCCAAGATTTTGAAAGGTCCTACAAATCGAGGTGCGAGTTTAGAGCCTTTTCCATAACGGATTGGACTTTTGTGCGGCCGCACTCTCAAAAATACTCTTTCCCCCACAGAGAAACTTCGGTCTGTCCTCTTAGCATTGGCATACTTTTTCTGCCTGTCCTGTGCTTCCAGAAGCCTCTGTCTTATCTGTTTAACTTGCAGTTCCATATTCTGAACTATCTCTGGGCCGATGACTGTTCTGTCCTCTATACGATCCCAACTCAAAGGTGTTCTGCATGGTCTGCCATATAATGCCTGGAAAGGAGGCATACCCAATGAGCTATGATGCCCATTATTGTAGGCAAATTCAACTAGATACAGGTACTCCTCCCATCTAGACTGGTGGTCCATCACATACATGCGAAGCATGTCTTCTAACACCTGGTTAACTCTCTCTGTTTGTCCGTCGGTTTCCGGATGATATGCAGAACTGAAGTTGAGCTGTGTGCCCAACGCCTGATGTAAGGCTTTCCAGAACGATGAAGTGAATACGGAGTCTCTGTCAGATATAATGCGGCGAGGTACTCCATGAAGTCTAACAATCTGATCAAGAAACACCTTTGCCACTGATGGTGCATTGTATGTTGTACATATTGGTGAAAAATGCGCCACTTTGGTCAGCTTGTCAACTGTCACCATAATAGCATCATGGCGACGTGATGACATAGGTAGACCAACGATAAAATCCATAGAAATGGTATCCCATTTCCATTCAGGTATCTCGTGAGGGTACAACAGTCCCGCTGGATGCTGATGTTCGGCCTTGACCCTCTGACATTCCAGGCAACGAGCAACAAATTCGGCAATGTCACGCCTCATCCCAGCCCAATGTAAAGCTGTCGTAAATCAGCATGCATCTTCTTCACTCCTGGGTGTGCTGTGTAGGGTGCTCTATGAGCCTCTGATAGGATTACTGTATGAAGATTACCCGCATGGGGTACATAGATGCGTTGCCGATGTCGAAGCATACCATCAGAATCAAGGGTATATCCTGTAAATTTGCCCTCAAGGGCCTTCTGATTTAGTACTGCCTACTGTACTTCAAGAAACCATTCATCCTCCGGCAGATGCTGTAAGATGCGATCCTTCAAGTCCATCTTCAAGGTCAGGGTCTGGATCTCGTGGCGTCTTCGACTCAAAGCATCAGCGACCACGTTCTCCTTCCCTTTTATATAATGGACATCGAAGTCATATTCGCATAGGAATTCCATCCAACGCCGTTGGCGGGCATTCAAATTAGGCTGTGTAAAAATATACTGCAAACTATGATGGTCTGAATGGAGTTCAAAGCGTCGCCCTAAGAGAAAGTGTCTCCAGCGAACCAAGGCATGAACAACAGCTGCAAGCTCTAAGTCGTGCGTAGGATAGTTTAACTCATGTGTCTTTAGTTTCCGCGATTCGTATGCGATCGCTCGACCATCCTGCATAAGCACGGCTCCCAAACCTTCTAATGATGCATCCGTGCAAACTACAAACTCTTCTGAAGGATCTGGAACTGCTAAAATAGGAGCGCTCGTAAGACGCTCTTTGAGGACTCCAAAAGCCTTTTCACACTGCTCGGTCCAAGTGAAACCCTTCCCTTTTCGCTGAAGGGAAGTAATGGGATGTGCTATCCTGGAGAAACCTTCGACAAACCGACGATAATACCCAGCTAACCCCATAAAGCTTCTGACCTCTGTCACGTTCGTGGGTGCCGGCCACTCCTGGATTGCTCTAATTTTAGATGGATCTACGGAGATGCCATCGCCTGATAAAATGTGTCCCAAATACTGCACCTCTGTCCTGAAGAAGGCACACTTCGCCAAGTTGCCATAAAGTTGCTGCCCTCGTAATTTCTGCAAAACTTGACGCAAGTGCTCTACATGCTCCTCCTCAGTCCGTGAATAAATCAGAATGTCATCTAGGAATATGATCACGAACCGGTCCAGGTATGTACGGAACACCCCGTTCATGAGACTCATGAATACTGCAGGAGCGTTCGTCAACCCGAAAGGTACCACTGTGAATTCATAATGGCCATATCTGGTTCGAAAAGCAGTTTTATGAATATCTGACTCCGTGATGCGCAACTGATGATACCCAGATTTTAGATCGATTTTCGAGAACACTCTGGCTCCCTGCATCTGATCAAAAAGGTCGTCAATCCTAGGTAGAGGATAACGATTCTTCACCGTCACCTTGTTCAACTGCCTGTAGTCCATGCATAGACGAAGAGACCCATCCTTCTTCTTCACGAAGATCACTGGTGCGCCCCATGGTGAAACGCTAGGTCGGATGTGTCCCTTCTCAAGTAATTCTTCCAACTGCAGCTTAAGTTCTATGAGTTCATGGGTCGTCATTCTATAGGGTGTGCGGGATATCGGCTCTGCACCTGGCACTAAGTCAATGTGAAAGTCCACTTCTCTACATGGAGGCATACCAGGTAATTCTGGCGGGAATACATCGGCAAACTCTCTAAGGATGGGGTGATCATCTAAAGTAGCCTCAGGTTCATCCTTTGCTCTATCACTGACTGTGATGGCAAACATCTGACATCCCTTCCGCATACAGCGCTTAAGTTGTTGTGCGGATATCATACGAACCGCCGTGGGCTTTTGAATGCCCACTATCTCAACCGATGAACCATGATCGTCTAAACAGCTAATCGTTCTCTGGCAACAATCAAGCTTGGCTCTATGTGCCGCAAGCCAATCCATACCTAGAACTACTCCGTAAGACCCTAATGGCATAATCCTAAGGTCGCATGTTGTGGTGAAGGGTCCCAATGTGATCTCACAGTCTTTAACCAAGGTATCTACTGACATCCTGGCCCCTGAGGCCAACTCAACTTCCCACCTAATGTCTTGCCTAGAAGCCACCAGCCTGCAACGCTCCACTAACGATGTAGACAAAAAGGAGTCAGTAGCTCCTGAGTCAAAAAGGATCGAGATGGGGAAGTCTCTAATCGTACCTGCCGCCTCGATGACAGAAGCCTGGAAATCAGCCTGGCGGTTATCAACCGCTGTAAACATGTGGTGAGATCTGCCCACGTCACCTACGGTCTGCTCAGACCCTCCTGATCGGGGCTGACCCCCTGCAGTAAATCCCTGCGGACACTCTCTAGCCAGATGCCCTGCCCCACCACATACATAACATGGTCCTCTAACCTGTAACTGCCCTGACTGTGTTCTGCCCGATTGTTGTTGCCCGGTCCGTCCGGTGGATCCCTGTGAGCCTCTGTAAGACTGCTGGGACCTTGCGGGTCCTGCCGATGAACCCTGCTGTCTCTGATCCCTGCGTGGTCCCTGCTGCTGCCATCCACGGTTCTGTCCTCCCTGTCCCCTCTGTTGAAATTTGGATTTTTGCTGATGTTGCTATTGCTGTGGAGGCCTAGGAGGTAATGATGAAGGATTATATCCTCCTCTCTGTGTTGTGTTTTGAGGCCTTCAGAAATTTTGCTGTTGTTGGGGTTTTCGTTCCTGGTACTGTGGGCGTGAATTCTGTCCTCGTCCCTGAATTTCCTCTGATATAAGGGCCTTTTCAACAGCCTCGCTCATGGTTTGGGGATTTGCCATACGAACTGGTCCTGCTATCCCGTGATTTAGCCCCCTGATGAATTTGTGTATTAAGATTTTCTCGTCATGGAGGTATTCTGCATAACGAGAAAGCTCTATAAATCGGCTCTCATACTGAGTAACGGTGAGTCCCCTCTGCTGTAGATCATGAAACTCATCGATTCTGCGCTGTCTATAATGTTTGGACAAATACCGCGCATTGAAGCGCTCAATGAAGGTGTCCCATGTGAGTGTATCCACGGAGAGTCGGCGCTTGCACTCCTCTGTGCGCCACCAGGTGGCTGCTGCATCCCTAAGAAGATGAACTGCCACTCGTGCTTTCGTGTTGCTCTCATATGGTAGCAATGCGAAACACCTGTCTAAGCTAATTAGCCAAGCCTCGGCCACAGCTCCCTCTGTAGCTCCTGCGAAGGTGGGTGGGTTGAGCCTCAGTAGATCTCTGATAGGGTCCCCTCTGTCTCTAAGTCTCCCTAGTGGCTCTTCCACACCATCCTCATATACTCCCTGCTGAACCTGTTCTTGTCTCAAAAGTCTCGGAGGACTCCTGCTCCGTGCTCGGGAGGCCGACCCTACCTCCTCTACTGTTGTGTCAGGAATCTCAACGAAGGGCTCCACACGTATCACCTCTAGTGGATCAACGCGGGGCTCCATACGTGGCTCAATACGTGACTCGGCACGTGGCTCCTCTCGCGGATCAACACGAGGCTCTATACGTGGCTCAGGAATCACTGGTGGTAACCTGTCTAACATAGTCTGTAGTGCCTGTAAGATCTGTGGACCTATATCCGTTACTGGTGTCGCCTGTGGTACTAGTGGTACTTGTGGTACAGGTGGTGCAGGTGGTGCTGCTGAATCTGCGGGTGCCAGTCCCTCGGCTGAGGAATCGCTATGCACCTCGACTGACGCTATGTGGCGTGATCACGTTCGTCGAACACGTCGGGGAGGCATCCTAAAAAACAAGGTAGAAACTAATTAGCCAAAGTTGCGGAATAATAACGTGCCCAAATATGCCCAGTGTTTACAAACTTGGCTCTGATACAAAATGTCATGCCCACATTTTCCTTGTGGTCACAACACACATCGCACGTGTCATAACCACATCTGTCATGTGGTTATGACACGAGATATGAAAAACTTTTCTCACACTGTCCTAAAAACCCCTTTCGCATGCGTACGCATGCTCAACGGTGTTCTCTCATGGCGAAACACTATACTCATCGGCGGAATACAAGTACAATGGCGTGCATCCAGAAGCATATAGATCAACAAGAGGGTCTATACAACGCTGCTAACGTCATTGCAAGAGTGAGATTACCAAAGTTCTTAAATCGAACCCGCGGCAATGTTCGGTAGCAGAATGCCTTACGGCGTTAGTGGGAATTACGCTGCACTCATTTACGCACGTGGTTCGCTGATAGAGGAACCACTCCCCACGACGCCTTGTTCCGACTAAACCGGCTAGTGATCTCCCTATTTAGTCATTTTTCATCCAGGCACGGTTGTCTGTCTCCTCTCTTGTTTCCTGGAACATACTCCTCCTATGACTTAGCATTTTCAACAAGGCAGTTTGGTTGCCCTCTCTTCCCTTTGCACAAGTTCTTAATTTTGATTATATCTTCATCGCCCTTACCTTAACTATCTCTTAGTTCATTTAGTATGTTTATATTTCGGTCTCTCTCTCTCTTTCATTTTCTATACTTTCTTTATGTGCATCCTGTCCTTTCTTCATGATTTACGTCAATCAGGGTTATCACTGCAGTTATTGTTGATATTAAACCTAATTTCAGGATGATCTAGGTCACAAAGGCTGGTTTACTATTTCGCTGGACTCGGTCTCCTAATCTTCCCCGATCTAGGTTCCTCCTCTTCGTAAATACTTAGTCAACTTGTTCCTAAGCACAATTGACAGAAGGGTCCGTCAACTTAGTTCTCTTATCCCGTGTGAGAAATGTCGCGCATTTTCTCCTCTGTGTTTTCCAATATTAGTTTTTCCTTCTTTGGAACCCCTTACAGGTTTACATATGAGATCGTTTGCTACAGTTGAGATTAATATGGTCACAAGGATTGTCAATGGTGGCTTCTCAAGTTTATTTCCAGTGTTCTTTTGAGTAAGGAGTTGTGTAATTTTCCTCTTCATTTTCCGGGTGATTATTAGTACGTTAACAGTTGAAACTTTCGAGAAACTCTTTCTAGAGTATCACTGAATATTCCTAAACTCTCTTTACATTATAATTTTATTTTCTCTTGTATAGAATTACTGTTGTTACTATTACTCTTAATTACGATTCATACACTGATTGTGACTCGTATGACGTTGTCAATAGATGTAGGTGGTTCACCACTTTATAAAACTCTGTTCATGGTAATATATCTTCTTTGGTTGTTGTGTTCAACACTTAATAACATCTACTGTGAGAATATAATTGTTATATATATATATTTTTTTTTCTCCATATCCATGAAACATAGTTTATAACGATTTTAAACGAAGGCCCAACAAAATGGTTCATAGATTTACTCCTATCGGTATGATATATATATATATATATATATATCTATATATATATACATATATATATATAATATATTTATTTAAAAGTCTATGCATAGGACGAAATTGGTTTACCACGATTTATATATATCGATATATATATATATATATATATATATATATATATTATATTTATTTTAATATCTATGCATAGGACGAAATTGGTTTACCATGATTTATATATCTATATATATATATATATATATATATATATATATATATATATATATATATATATATATATATAGATATAGATAGATATATAATCATTAGTATAGTATAGATATAGCTATATACATAGACATATATAGAATATATATATGCCTATATATAGAGTTATACAAAAAAACTGTAATTATATTTAACTAAACCTATTATATGTTAGGGCCCAAGCCCTAACATTTTATTGCATTAAATTCCACAGCCGACGGCGGCCATGGGCGGCGGTGGCCGCAGTGACAGAGCGGCGGACAGGATCAACGGTGGCCGCAGAGCGGCGGCCTGTGCAGGCCGCGGGAGGCATAAGGGATGGGGGGGAGATGTGGAGTGGGGCGGAGCCCCACCCACATTCCCACGACGTGGGGTGTGGGTGGGGCTCTGCCCCACTCCACACCTCCAAATGTAATAACAAACCTGCGGTGGGGTTTACTCCCCACCGCCCAATATAAAATTCGACTGTGTTTTTTTTTATCCGCGGCTTACATTCGGTCCGCCATTCTCATGTACTATTAGTTGATTTCTCACAACATTAAAATATATATTTATATATATATATATATATATATATTCATATGTATATATATATATATATATTTATCAATGAGTATTTAATTATAGATATATATATATATATATTTTTATATTGATATTTATCAGTCAATTTCATAGAAATGATAATTTATTTCCAATTTCTCTATTATTCTGGAAAATGATAATTACTCAAAATATGAACTATATATATATATATATCTATATATATATATATATATTTAAATTTATTTATATATAAAAATATTCTTATATGTGCTTAACTAATTCCTAAATTTCTCAATTTCACTACTTTATGCATTTTCTCCAAATCAACCTGTTATAAAGAAATTGTCATAACAATTAGATATATATATATATATATATATATATATATATATATATATCCCAATTTCACTTAATTGATAGAAATGGTAACTAACTATCCCCTTATTATATGTATAATTTTCCATTTTCATAAACATTTAAGACTTCGTAACTTTACAACAGATTATATATTTACATGCTAGATTTCCTCTAATCCTTCTAAATTAACAGAATCCATTAATATGGAGAATAACTCAAATATTTAAAACTGTCTTTTCCATTTTAACATTGAAAAGAAAATTAACATTTCAACTAGTGAAGCAATTCCAAACTTTCAATGTAAACAACTCAGATTTAGTTGCAAAAACGAACTTATTCTTTTCAGTAATACTTGAAACACAAAAATTACTATTGAACAAAGGTTGCAAACATCAACTTAAAAATTTAAGCACATTCATATTACAGCTTCTCAATCATGAACACCAACTTCCCAGATATGAACTTTCTCCTCCCAAACAGTATACAATTGAAAACTTATGACAACCAATAAAATCCAATAATAACAAGATCAGGGAGGTGATTTTCTTCACTCCCAGAATATCATTAATTTACAACAATAACAAGAGAGGTGTTCTCTCTTCATCTCTATGAAATGAACCAGGCCTAATTCTCATGACAAGAAGATGATCTGTTTCTTCATAAATAGCCAACCAGAAGCTCCAAGAGAAAAAACCTGCGTATCAAAGACAAACAAAGAAGAAAAATACCACTCGTCTAGCTCTCCTCCCTACCGTAGACCCGCAAGAGGGTCACCCCCGAGCTAGGGAGACCATACTCACACCTGGGTACTCAAACACTCCACTTCACAACAGAAACAACAACAATCCCAAAGCACACATACACCCGTGGCTATTTTACACAATACGGAAACTCAACTACAGTGAGTTTCATAAGGGGCAGGAGAGTGGATACACTCGACTCCAGAGTGTCACCCTGACAGATAAATGAACTCATATAAATTTCTCTTGGTCTCAACCAAGTGTGATCACAATTTGTAAGAAATCTGTATATGACTCTCAAGTCAAAAATATAGTCACAGATACATGCCCTCAAGGCTTTCAACATCCCAAAAGATGGAACAGGTATGCACCCGAGGAGGATCTCTCCTCCCCTACCCCAAACATGATGAGCATTTCTCCCAAGTGGGAGACGCTCTGTCAAACAACCCGACAAGAACCCCACAGAAAACAAATTTAAACACATATTTCACACACATTTCATGCACATTTCAGTTCTACCAAAACAAAGGTAAAATTCAGACCAACCTTGCAAAGCCCTCCTGGAATGAAGTTGTTGCAGAGTCCACAGAGTTCACTTCCAAGCTTAGCCACCAACTCCCTCTCCCTTCTCTATCTTCCAAACTAACTTCTCTATTTTTGGTAAGGCCAAAATGAAAGATTTTCCCCAAAATTCAACTAACTCCCTCTCATCCCAAAATTTGAAAATAAATAACCCAAAATTCTCTTTCTTTCTAATTTTGAGAAATGGGGAAGTGACACTTGTCACCTCCTCACCCTTCCCAAAAATCACTATTCTGTCCAGGTGGCTTATGTCACTCTCCATTCCCAAGGGTACTCCTTATTCCTTTCATGTGACTCCACTTTCTCATGGGAGAAATAAAAAAAAGAGTTAAATGGGAACAAGACAGGTGACCCATGCCTCTTTCTCCTTTCTTCACATGGGTGTCCCCATAGTACATGGGGGAATCTTACTAAAGAAGAGGCAACTTTCACTAATGGATGGCATCTCTTATCTAGGGAAAAGTAGAGGGGATGGGTTGAGTGTTGGTACAACCCATCATGTCCCCTCCTACCTCCAATTTTCGCCACTTAACTTCAGGGGAAGGTTAAGTTGACTAGATGGAGGTTACTCAAGGGTTACCCATGCCAAATGGGCCCCTGGACCCATGGGGTAGAACCCAGGGTCAATTTTAACCCATACAAGACACCCCAGGTCAAGGTAAAGCACAAGAAAAAGGGCCTCATAATTTAAATAAAAATAAAAATTTCAAATTCAATCTCTTTACAACACTTACTTATAAAAATAATGTTACATGAGGGTAACCTAACCCACTCGACCATACGAAAGACCACATTACATCATGACATCAAACACAAAGAGATCTTGGTTCCTCGTGGAACCAGATCGGCTTAACAGGGAATAACAATTAACAAGGTGTGGAATGATCTCCGAAATCTGTGGTTTGATTAGTAGTCCCTGCACACTCAATTACAAGATCAGTAACCACATAAATTCATCATAGCCGAAGCAACTTAAATAACACATGCATTCTCATGCCTTAGTACAATTTAACATAATTAAAAAATCATATTACAATTTTCCATCATCCCTAATTCATTTTTCTGAAAAGTAACTTATCCAAACATCACCCAATTAGTTTTTTCCGAAAACATAATAAAGTTAAATAGTCTGACAAATTTCGGGAACTGCTATCCCACAAATATGAAAGTAACAATAACAGTACTGTAAATAGTCATAACAACAGTAGTAAAAAGGGCGGTCCTCACAACTCACCTCCACATTGCGCCCTTAAGGGCCCATCGAAGTGGCTTATTAATCTCAAGTATTAACAAGTATTTACATATCATATTTCCTATTATATTATTCTCTTGTGAAAGTTATTTTATTACAAGTGGTATCAAAACATGATCTTGGCACCCAGAAGACAAGAAATAAGGTGATTTTTTTTCAATTTAGGCAGTGGAATTAGGAGGTCCATATCTCTCTCAATTTGGTGATTTTTTCTTCACATTTGGAGGATTTTTCAAGAACATATTAAAGTGTCTACAATCTAGATTTGATGCCTTTTGGATTTGATTTAGAGTTATTACAAATTAGGGTTTCCACCAAATTCACTTCTAGGGTTGTAATTAGTGAATGTTTCTTTAAATTCTAGAGGGTTGAACAAGGGCACATTGATCCACCTACAATCTTGATTTGAAGGCATTTCGAGTTGTTTTGAGCAAGAACTACTACAATTTTATGGTTTGTTCACAAATTTTCTCTATAGTCTACAATATGTGGAACTTTTCAATTTTGTTTACATTTTTGGAAAGCTTGAAAAAAATCATTAACGACTTGCTCTTTGAATTTTAATTTTGAGGCTAAAAATTTTCTAAAATCATCCAATTAAGGTTTAGTTAAAAAAAAAGATTTTGCAATATATGGATGGACCCTAGGCTATAGGTAGGGGCAAGTTTTTTTTCAATTTTGGAAAGATTCCTATCAGATGTGTAACATTTCCATGGAAGAGGTAAGGGAAGAAACCAACAAGATGAAGAAGGATATGTAACAATTGCAAGGAAAATTGAATATCATGTAAGGAGATATATTTCGTATCCATAAGGCATTGTTAATTATCAATGCTTATACCCAAAATTAATCAAGGCTCACAACTAGATGTTTAAAGAAACTAAGGTGGATCTTCTAGGTTAGCTAATCTAGAACCAAATGTTAGCACTTATATGGGATCTCAGAATATGCTACCAAACGTGGATATGTGTATGTTTGATGGCAAGGATCCATTGACTTAGATAAATCAAATAGGTTTTTTTTAGATTTACATCAAATTACAAGTGGAGAAAAAGTGAAAATGGATTCCCTATATCTGGAACTAGAGAAATTCATTATCACCTTATTAGTTTTTACTAAGAAGATACAACCACGCTATAGCAATAATGTGTTAAACAACTACTTCATCTAGTTAGCTAAACTACTACATACAAGATCATTTAGGGATTATATTAAACAATTCCAAAACCTATCCTTGTGAGCTGAGACTTGATTACAGAGGACAGATAGAATGACTCATTTCTTGGTGGGATTAAAGGTCACATCCAACATGAGGTATGCATGTTTAGGCCTCATTCTATGTTTGAGTCTCTTGTCCTAGTAAATAGGGCAAAAGAGATGTTTTTAGTTCCTACAAGGCATGAGTTCAATGACATTGGAGATAAGATATTTTAGCACAATCATTGCTTCAACCCATTAGATTGACTCCAAAATAAATTGAAGAGAAAAGGGAAAAAGGGTTATCTTTTAACTATCATAGAAAATACAATAGAGGGCATAAATGTGTAGAAAAGAAATTCTACATTAAAGGGCCAAGTGAAGAAGAAGATGAAGAAGAAGAAATATTAGAGCTTGGAAATTAGGAGATCCCCAACCAACCATTTCTTATCATACACTTTTGGGCATTAACACCCCATAAACTCTCAACGTAGTGGCTTTCTCAAAGAAAGAGAGAGTAACAGTGTTGGTATCCTCAGTAAGCACTTAAATTTATTAACAAAAGATTAGTTGCTTGTCTAAATTATTTTATCTTTCTAGCTCCAAAATTTTATGTTATGATTGCAAATGGGAGAACTATCAGTTGTTTAGGGAAATGCTATAACATTAAATTATACATGGGAGAACACAAACTTGATTTCCCTATGTTTCCTATCTCCATAGGTCCAACAAACATTGTTTTGGGAGTGCAATGATTATAAGAACTAAAAACATGCACGAGCTTGCATGAGGACCCCATGATGATATGTAATCCTAATCATGTACATGAAAGAGTGAACAATAACACCCTCTCAATATCACTCCTCTTGGCGAGACTTGGTGTCTTGTTTTCCCTCTATTGATCCTTCAAATTTCAAACTATTCTTCATTTCCCCTTTGTTGAATATTCTTTTGTCACATTCTTGGCCTTTCCTACATGCTTAGTTTTCATATTTTTATGCTAATTCCACTTTTTAACACCCCATTCTAAAGGTCTCCAACCCTAGGAAGCCTCTAAGTAGCCTAATAGCCCAAACCCATGTCTCAATTTTTGCTCAACTTTTCTCCTTTTAGTTTACCCCTATTAATGACTAGATCTCCTCAGTTGACTCTACCTTTATGCATCCTATAACCTAATTTTGATGCAATATCACGTTCTCAACCTTTCATCAAGCATACACAAATGTCAAATTTTACCCATGTGCCCTCCTTTGTGGGTCACCCATGGGTTACCCTGAGTGACCCAAGGGTTTCTTAGGGAGACCTGACCTAGTAAAAGGGATGACCCACAGGGGACCTAGGTAAATTTTGAACGCAAGTTTCTCCTTCGATTTGAGCCCAAAAAGACTCCATTTTCACCTAGTTTGCATGCAATTTCAGGATAAACATAGAGGAGGTCATAATTAACTCATTTAACAATCCCAATCAACTAAATTTAGCTCATTTGCTCGATTTTAACTCCTCCTAAAAGTTATTCCTCCATGAGTGATAAGATTTCAAGCTCATATCATTGTTCAATCAATTGATTTCATAACAGTTTGATCGATCAATCAAGCAAGTTAACTCTCTAATCAACGGAGTTAACTCCTTAATCATCCCCACCCTTAATGTGCTCTCTCAACCTACAAATACCCCCTCCTCCAAGAATTAGAGGATGAAAATTTATTATTGCAATTCATCTTTTTCTTGGCTTTTGCTCTCCAACTAGCATGTTTATGCTTGCTGCTAGAGATAGGTGTCTTTTATTTATTGTTGTTATTTTTCCAAATCCTTCAAAGGCTTCATAGCATTGTTACACTTGCCAATTCTCAAGCCATAGAGCTAATTAGAGGTGACATAAAGGATTTTAAGTGGACATCAGGAGAAAATAAAAGTTTTGAATTGTTAAAGTAGAAAGTAACAAAGCAACCAGTGTTAGCATCACCAGATTTCACCAAAGTATTTCAAGTGGATTGTGATGCAAGTGGAAATACAATAGGAGTAGTGTTAAGTCAAGAAGGTAGACCTGTAGCATATTTTAGTGAGAAGTTGAATGATGTAAGGAGAAGATATTCAATTTATGATCAAGAGTTCTATGCCATAATTCAAGCTTTGAAGAAGTGGAGACATTACTTGCTTCCTAAGGAGTTTGTGTTGTATACAGATCATGAAGCTTTACAATATTTGAATAGTCAAGGTAAATTAAATCAGAGACATATGTTATTAGTAGAGTTCATGTAGAGTTACACTTTTGTATTAAAGCATAGGAGTGGGAAATCAAACAGAGCTGTAGATACATTGAGTAGAAGAAGGAATTTGCTAACAGAGATGAGAGTTTAAGTATTAGGTTTTGAGGAGTTGAAGCACATGTATGAGGAAGATCTCAATTTTACAGAACCTTGGAAAGCATGTGTTGGTACCCATTTATGTCTAAGGTTTTGAGCTTGAACATTTGTAGGATTTTTCATTCAAATCCTAAAATTTCTAGGCATGATGTTATGACATGTCAAGATTTTTGTCTATGCTGCATCTTTTAGTATGCATGAGCATCATGTCAAATATGTTTGTGACCTTGAGGTCTGAAAATATGAAAAACTCAAAGTCTCAATCTTGTTTCAAGAGGCCTAGCATGTGGAGGAGTGTAAAATTCCAAGCAGGATTGCCTTTTGCATCACCCTAAAATTTGGCCTGGTGAGGGAGTTATGCCTATCAAAGTTCTAAGTCTTTATGCCTCCTCATCATATTCTAGTATGACCCTATATTTCGAAGGAGGGGGTCATCATCATGTTTCAAATATCAGGTGATCTTAGTTAAGATCACCCTGATGTTCTTTTATCGCCTGGTGCTGCTGACATCAGTTTTATGCAGGGGGTGATATTTGCTTCTCGAATGGCTGCATCATTTTTTGAAGGAGGGGGGTGATATCCCAAATATCAGTCATATTCTAAATATCACCTTGATATTATAGTGAAGCTACAATGCAGTCAGATATTTTGTGGAAGAGGTGATGTTTCAAATATTGGGTGATCTTCCAAATAGCCCCCTATTTTGTCAATATGACGGTGACGTCATTAGGAGCCGACAGGATCTCATGCGGGAGGATTTTTCTACGATGCATCAAGGTGATGTTTCTCGTAGGGTGATATGTGAATATGATGGTGACGTCATCAGGATATCAGTAGACATAATTATGTGAATCATTGGCGAGACATATGGTATCTCAGGCAGGAGGATTCTCCTCCGATGCATCAGGTGGTGCCGATGAGGTTGATGTCAGGATGATATTGAGCATTGGAGCATCATGCGGTAGGATCATGATGAGGTATATGTTAATGCCGTCAGGAGCAAAAGCACCAACATTATGTATGCTCTTGGCCCAGTTTATATTGTATTGAGGAGGTCGCCACGGGGTGCATGTGGGATAATTAGTTCCCTCATATTTTGAAATATCAGGATCAGGATTCTTAGTAGGAAAAGCTTTCAAGGAATCATGTGATAGCTGTATTCTCAGGACCGCGAGTAGGTGGACATTAATGGCAGATGTTACAGGGTATGGGCAATGATATAGATAGATCTAGTATCCTGATTGAAGTTGAGGATCCCCAGGCGGCAGCGCGTGGCTCGAGACCCCCTCTTGTCTCCTCTTCCACCTGTCACATTCAATGTTTGAGTGCCATTTCCTCAGAATGGACTGTATCTGGTGAGTATTTTGAGTTTTGCCATGTAATTAATGCTGAGGACCTCCCTGCTGTATATAGTAGGCTGTGTTGCTCATTTGTTGTTGTTGAAAACTAGATAAAATTTTGGGCGCTGTGACACAATACAACTTATTTGGTGGCACTTTTCTAGATGTCTTGTGAGTTTATGAGTCTCATGTTGTATGTTTTTTTACATTAATCCATTGATATCATGTTAATCTAAATGAGTAATGCTATATTGCATGTATTCTGTCATCTGTCTCCAAACTGAGTATGTTCTACCTCTGAGTCTGAGCATCTAAGGGGTGTTTATGATTCTAGAATACAGGTTTGTTGTATTGAATGCTTGATTTCTTACTTCTACTCAAGGAATAGATTAAATGTTTTAGATCAAGGGTTGGGAAAAATATATTGCAGTGAGGATATTGTAAGTAGAGATAACAGGATACCCTATCTTAGGAGGTACCCATAAGGCAGATACTACAAAACCCCTTGATATCCAGTCTTTGGTATATGTTCATGCAGGCCATTCACATGTGTATATCTACTGACTCCGAGCCCTAGATAGGCACCAATCTAGTCTTGTATTGAGGTTATACCCAAGGTCCTAGTTTTACATCCACATAAAATCAAACTTAAACTTCAAATTAAACCTTTAGGACTTTAGGAGTAGTTTAGGACCCAAATCCTCTGTCTATAACTAAAAATAGGCCCAAAGCTAGCCCCTTTGCACTTATCTCACAGTTTTGGTCTACATAAAGGAGGATTTATCTACTTTGTATCAACATCCTAGTCAATCCATAAGCATATCTCATGGATGTTGAGTAGGGAATACCCCCCTTGGTTTTGCAGAGCCTAAAGAAGAAGAGGAGATATTTATAGAGTCTATCTCCTATACTATTGGCCGCTGGCCCAGAGATCTTGTTGATCATTGATGGCTACCTTGTAGGGATAACTGGGAATAAGCATCCAGTTGGATTGAGAACCAACAGAAATTGGTGACTTTGCTGGGGATTTGAAGTGAAAGTATTATCTTTTCATCCCTGGTAAATTATTTCCTATCTAAGTTGCAACAGAAATTAGCGACTCTACTGGGGATGGATTGATGAAAAAAGAATTGTTATATTTTATCCATCTGAGTCCCCAACAGAAATTGGTGACTCTGCTGGGGATGTGATTTAGAAGTATTATTTTGTGTCATCCCTAATATGTTCTTGACCCATCCGAGTCCCCAACAGAAATTGGCAACTCTGCTGGGAATTTGAAGTGAAAGAACCCAGATTCTAAAAGAAAACAATTCCTAGTAATAGGTGGTGACTCCGAGTAATCTCCCAATTGGTAAAAGTGAAATTTATATGCAAGGGAGAAGATCCCAATGGAATCCTTTGTTTGGAGAGTTACCCAGCAAAATGATGTATAGAAAGAAAGGAACTGTTTAAACCAGTCATGAGGGTTCCCCTAGAAATAATGATAATATTCAAGACAACCCTAGGTCTTTAGGGCAACAAGCCTCTTTTTTTTCAAATACAGAGGCTAAGATTCAAGAAATGTATAATAGACAACAAGGTGGTGGTCTGAGAATGAGGTCAAAAGTGTTTCAGGAACGTCCTTTCTTGGACCCCAGTGACATATTTGAAGAAGTTGAATCTCCAAGAGATGATGATGACTAGAATGTAATGGAGTCATCCTCTTCTATGCCTATAGAGGAGGAATTAGCTAAAAAAATTAAGAGCTTAAGGGCTGAATTAGAATACCTGTAGGCAATGAAAATTAGAGATGACATGAAATAGAAAGTGCAAGCTCTGAGAGTTGCTCAGAATGATTCAATTCCTACCCTTGGCAATACAAATGTGCAGAGAAATCAACACAGAAATGAAGTACAGGATCAACACAATGATCAAAGACAGAACGCAGATAATGCTAGAATACCATTAAATAATGTAAGAAATCAGAATGTAAATAGAAATGTAAATGTAGATCAGTTTGGTAGACAGCATATGCAGCTAGATAGATTTAGGCAGTTGGTTTTTGATGGCATTCCTGATTACCCCAATCCTATTAATAAATATGTGAGGCTGCAAGTGCCTAAATTTTTAGGAAACAATACTGTGTCAAGTGAAGACCATTTAAAAGCTTTTCAAAATATCATGGACAACTTTGAGGTTGAGCATGAGGATGTCTTTATGAAATTATTTATGCAATCTTTAGTTGATGAGGCCAAAGAATGGTACAAGGGTCTGCCTGACAAGAGTATCTCATCATGGGATAATTTTAGAAGGATGTTCAAAGAAAAATACGGTGACAAAACTGACCCAAGCTTCTTTGTAAATGAATTTACCAATATCACCAAAGGATCAAATGAACAGGTTGCTGATTTCAATGCTGTATTCACTAAGGTACTAAACAAATTGCCACATCACATGAGACCTAATGAACCAATGTGCATTGTGCTCTATATGAATGCTTTTGATGCCAAAACAGCATATAGATTGAGAGATAAGGGTCCAAATAGCCTCAGGGATGCTTTCAGGATTGCAACAAATATTGAAAATAATAGGAAAGCGTCTGGTAAGACAAACAGAAGAGATGATGTAAAAATTCTATAGAACCCAAATACTAAATCTTAGAGTGCTCAAGGCAATACATCTACTTCTGAAGAAAAGATAGATAAATTGACAAATGTTGTTAAGGACCTGAGTCATAGATTAGCCAAAAATGAAAAAGGAATAGGTCCTGATAGGCAGGTTTACCAAAGGCAAGAAAGAAGGCCATCATTACATGACATGCCATACAATACAAATTGGCATAATGGTAAGCCCATGTTTCCACATAACAACTCAAGTCAAAAGACTCAAAATGCAAAGGATACTCCTGATCCTTTGAAGAAGCCTATAAATATTATTGATGATGCCCCATGGTGCATAATATGTCAAATGCCTCATTCACAGTCACAATGTATGATTGCTCAATCCCTATATGACAATGTTGTTGCTTGTGATGAGTGTAATGAGCTGCATTATATGCAGGGGATAATTTCAATATGTTGTCCACAAATAGGGGGTGTTCCTATCATCATGCAGTTGAAAGTATAGGTTATGGGACCTAGGTTTGCCAGCAGGTTTTCTGTGATAAAGATGATGAAGATGATGAAGACAATTATGCTTGTGCTTAGGACTCACACAATTTTTTGAACAACTTGAGAAGGCCTTCTGATGAAGAGATTAGAGCTCTCACAACCACAGAAATAGCTCAAGTCAAAAGCAATTACAATCTCAGGGGTAAAGCTCAGGTAAGCAATGCACACCAATCAGAGAATACTTTGGTAAACCAGCCAGTGCACAATCATAAAGATACTGAACCACAAAAGAAATAATGGAGCAATAACAAGCAAAATTTTAAGCAAAAAATAGGATATGATCCTCAAGGACTAGAAAATAGAATTCCCTAGGCTGAGGATTAAAGCAAAATTTCCCAGGTCAGGAATGACAGTCAGGGGACTACAAAAATCAAAGCTGGATCATCCCAGGATAGAAGTAAAACTATGGATCAGGCTACAGTTGTTATACAAAATTATACCCCTTTTGACATAACTCAAGTCATGTCCTAGGTAAAGGTCTCTGTCCCATTGATGGAACTGATGAAGGTGGATGAATTCATAAATAAGGTAGTGTCCTTGATCTCAGAGGTAGTTTGTCAGGCTGATCAGAATGTTGAAACCCAAAGTAAAAAACAAGCTCTATGTGTTGAAGAGGATGAGACTCCTGAAGTGTATCTAGGGATGACCATGACAAAGTGCCCTTCACAAGTTGAACCATTTTATGTCTCCCTTGTCATAAATGGAAAAATAATTAAGAACTGTATGCTTGACTCAAGAGCGTCAACAAACATCATGTCATTGGCCATCATGCATCAAGCTGGGTTGAAAATAGATAAGGCATGTGGGAAATGCTATGCCATGGATGCTAGAGAGGTACCAGTCATCATAATTATAAAAGATGTAGATTTTACACTGGCAGTATATCCAGAAAGGACCTACAAAATGAACATAACAGTTGTTGATATCAAGCCACAATATGGTATGCTATTATCAAGAAGATGGGCAGCATTGATTGGTGGGAGTATGCAATTAGACATGTCATATGCTATGATCCTAATGAATGGCAGGGATGTGAAATTGATCAGAGAAGAGAGGTCTCTAGACATAGTTGAGGATCAAGAATTAGAGGAGCATATATGCTTTGTGGACACTGACTATGATAATTTCAGAGTTGTCTCATGTGATCAAGGAAATAAAGAAAAGAATATTTGCATTCAAGAGTTAGACCAGTAGGACCTATGGACCATGTATTTTGATGGAGCTTGTTCGAAGGAAGGGTCTGCTGCTGGAATTGTTTTTCTATCTCCAACTAGTAATCTTCTAAAATTCTCTTTTTTGTTGAAGTTTCCTGCATAAATAACATTGCAGAGTATGAGGCTCTGTTGTTAGGATTGAATGTTTCTCTAAGACATGGAATTAAGATGTTAAGGGTGTTTGGAGACTCAGAGTTAATTGTTTCCCAGGTTAGAGATAAATATGCTTCAAAAAATAAGAGGTTAAAACAATATAAGCATGCTGTCTAGGATACAATTGAATTGTTTGATGCATTTTCAATAAACTAGATAGAGAGGTCAAAAAATGTTATGGCAGATTTTCTAGCTAATGTAGCCATTAGGCCAGATGATATAACTCTGTCAGATGTTACAAATGTTGAGGTCAAACTTAGACCTGCAGTGCCAGATAATGTATGCAACTGGCAAGTGTTTGATGATGACAAAGATTTACTAAGATTTCTACATTGCATTGATGAGTATGAGAACCAGGAAATGGATTTTTAGAACTTTGTAGAGGTTATAGGTGGAAAAGAAACTCTCTTAGGGGGCTGGTTGCTTTAGAGAGAGATTTTGACAATAGAGACCAATTTGTTACAAAGGCATCTCCAACAAATAAGAATGATCTGGAGGAGATAAACTTGGGGACATCTTATGCACCCAAAAAGGTATACATTGGCAAACAGCTCAAACCACACATAAGGAGCATGCTAATTGCATTACTAAGAAGATATAAGCAAGTATTTGCTTGGTCTTATGAGGACCTCAAAGCTTATAGAGAAGACCTATTCCAGCATGAGATCCCATTGAAGCCTGGAGCTAAACCATTTAAACAAAAATAGAGACCTATCAACCCAACTTTAGCTCCAAAAATGCAAGAAGAACTTATGAAACTTAGGGAGGCTAGAATAATTATGCCTATCAGAAATTCAACTTGGGTGTCTAATCTTGTCCCAGTTAGAAAAAAGAATGGTGATATAAGGCTTTGTGTTGATTTTAGAAACCTAAATGTATCTTCTTTGAAGGATAATTATCCACTGCCTAACATGGAGGCTATGCTGCAGAAAGTGACTGGCTGTGAACTTTTATCCATGATGGATGGATTTTCAGGGTATAATCAGGTGAAGGTAAAGGAATTAGAGCAATTCAAGACTACCTTCACCACTCCATGGGGAACCTATGTTTATATAAGGATGCCATTTGGACTAACAAATGCAGGTGCTACATTTCAAAGGGCAATGGATGTTGCTTTTGCAGGATTGATTGATTCAATTCTGGCTGTTTATCAAGATGATTTAACAACCTATTCAAAGAGGGAAGAGCAACATTACATGCACTTAGAACAGATTTTTATTAGAGCATTAAAGTATGACATCTCACTTAACCCAAAGAAGTGTGCTTTTTGGGTAGTGGAAGGAAAGTTGTTGGGGCATATTGTTTCCAAGGATGGAGTCAGGATTGATCCTTAAAGGGTGGCTACAATTGACAAAATTTAGATCCCTAAAACAGTGAAAGGTATTCAGTCCTTTTTTGGGAAAATTAACTTTGTTAGAAGATTTGTGCCTAACTTTATAGAGACTACAAGGAACATTTCTAGAATGATGAAGGAGGGTGAGATTGTCAAATGGGAAGATGAAGTAGCTAAATCATTTCAAAATATCAAAGAAGCTATAAAGATGGCTCATGTGCTAAAGTCTCCTAATTTTTCTAAGCCATTTTAGTTGTTTTCATTTGCTTCTTAACATACTATTGCTGCATGCCTATTGCAGAAAAATGAAGAGTGTTTTGAGCTGCCTATTGCTTTCTTTAGCAAGTCATTGCAGGCCGCCGAGTTAAAATATGATATCATGGAGAAGCAGGCATATGCATTGGTTAGAGCAGTCAAGAGCTTCAGGCCTTATTTAGTAGGCTCACAAATAGTTGCATATGTGCCTCATGCAGCAGTCAAGGATATTTTCACTCAGCAGGAGGTAACTGGAAGAAGGTGCAGATGGATAAATAAACTACAAGAATTCAACATAGAGATACAGATCACAAAGTTGGTAAGGGGACAAGGCTTAGCCAAGATAATGATAGAGTCAAATTTGGAAGCATGCCAAGTGAATGTAGCTCAAGATGAAGTTGTAAATGTGTCAAAGTCTGAATGGTACAAGGACATTGTGTATTATTTACAGAATTTGAATTGTCCTTCCCACTTTAATGATAGTCAGAAGAGGACATTGAAGCTACATGCAATCAGATACATTGTTGCACAAGGAGAACTATATTGGAAAAATCCTAATGGTGTACTACTTAGATGTGTGGATGAAAATCAAGCTGCTGATATTTTAGGTGATCTGCACAAAGGAATGTGTGGTGGACATTACACTGCCAGGACAACAGCCCACAAAATTCTTAGAGCAGGCTACTGGTGGCCAACTCTTTTCTCAGATGCACAGAGGTTGGTGAGGAGATGTGATTCTTGCCAAAGGTTCTCAGGAAAGATAAGGTATGAGGGTGTATTACCCCTTAGGACTATAATTGTAGAATCTCCATTTCAGCAATGGGGAATTGATTTTATAGGGGAAATCCTAAAAAAATCAAGTGGAGGACATAGTTGGATTTTGGTTGCTACTGATTACTTTACTAAATAGATTGAGGCAATTCCAACTAAAAGGGCTACAAGCAAAGTGGTGATGGATTTCATCCTAGAAAATATTATTATTAGATTTGGAGTACCAGTCAAATTGGTCACAGATAATGCAATGTGCTTCAGGTCTGGTGAGTTTGTTGATTTCTGCAATAACTATGGGATTAGTTTGTCACATACATCACCATACCACCCACAAGGAAATGGTCAAGCAGAGTCAAGCAACAGAAGCCTCATAAAAATCATCAAGAGGGTGATAGATAAAAATAAGAGGGCATGGGATTCAAAGTTAAGGTTGGCATTATGGGCTAATAGGGTGACAGTGAAAAGAGCAACTGGAAGGTCACCTTTTGAGTTAGTATATGGTGTAGTAGCTAGATTGCCTATGAACAACCTCCTACCAGTTTATAAGTTCATACAAGAAAATGATGTGGAAATTGAAGATCCAATGACAGAGAGGATAAATCAACTGGTTGCACTAGATGAGATCAAAAGGGAGGCATACAAGACAAATATCATGAAATAGCAAAAGGTGAAGTATCTATTTGACAAAAGAACTACAGAAAGAAGGTTTCAGATAGGTGACCTAGTCCTTATGTGGAATGCAAGGAATTAGGATAGGGGCAAGCATGGTAAATTTGAGCCCTTGTGGGTGGGCTCATATCAAATCAGTAACACCCATGAAAATGATGTCTACTTCCTCCAGACCCTGGATGGTGAACTATTGGAATTGCCTGTGCACGGTAAATTCCTTAAGGCCTTTTTCTCATGAATGAGGCATCTTTGTGCACACTGTAAACTGGATGTAAATGTTTTGTACATGCCTTGTATAGTCAGTGTTGTCTTGCATTTTGTGTTTTGTCTGGTCCTCGTTGCAGTCTTGCACCTACACGTCCCCAATCGGAGCCTATGTTGGTACCCATTTATGTCTAGGGTTTTAAGCTTGAACATTTGCAGGATTTTTCATTCAAATCCTAAAATTTCTGAGGCATGATGTTATGACATGTCAAGATTTCTATCTATGCTGCATCTTTCAGTATGCATGAGCATCATGTCAAATAAGTTTGTGATCCTGAGGTCTGAAATCTGAAAAACTCAAAGTCTGAATCTTGCTTCAAGAGGCCTACCATGTGGAGGAGTGTAAAATTCCAAGCAGGATTGCCTTTTGCATCACCCTGAAATTTGGCCTAGTGAGGGAGTTATGCCTGTCAAAGTTCTAAGTCTTTATGCCTCCTCATCATATTCAGGCATGACCCTATATTTCAAAGGAGGGGGTCATCATCATGTTTCAAATATCGGGTGATCTTAGTTAAGATCACCCCAATGTTCTTTTATCGCCCGATGCTGCTAACATCAGTTTTATGCGAGGGGTGATATTTTCTTCTCTAACGACTGCATCATTTTCTGAAGGAGGGGGGTGATATCCCAAATATCAGTCATATTCTAAATATCACCCCGATATTATAGTGAAGCTACAGTGTAGCCAGATATTTTGTGGAAGAGGTGATGTTTCAAATATCAGGTAATCTTCTGAATATCCCCCTATTTTGTTAATATGATGGTGACATCATCAGGAGCCAACAGGATCTCATGTGGGAGGATTTTTCTATGATGCATCAAGGTGATGTTTCCCACAGGGTGATATGTGAATATGATGTTGACGTCATCAAGATATCAGTAGACATAATTATGTGAATCATTGGTGAGACATATGGTATCTAAGACAGGAGGATTCTCCTCCGATGCATTAGGTGGTGCCGATGAGGTTGACGTCAGGATGATATTGAGCATCGAAGCATCATGGGGTAGGATCATGATGAGGTATATGTTGATGCTGTCAGGAGCAAAAGCACTGACATTATGTATGCTCTTGGTCTAGTTTATATTGTATTGAGGAGGTCACTGCGGGGTGCATGTGGGATAATTAGTTCCCTTATATTTTGAAATATCAGGATCATGATTCTTGGCAGGAAAAGCTTTCAAGGAATCATGTGACTACTGCATTCTTAGGACCGTGAGTAGGTGGACATTAATGGCAGATGTTATAGGGTATGGGTGATGATATAGATAGATCTAGTACCTGATTAAAGTTGAGGATCCCTAGGCGGTGGCGTGTGGCTCGAGACCCCCTCTTGTCTCCTCTTCCACCCGCCACATTCAATGTTTGAGCACCATTTCCTCAGAATGGATTGTATCTGGCGGGTATTTTGAGTTTTGCCATGTAATTAATGCTAAGGACCTCCCTACTATATATAGCGGGCTGTGTTGCTCTTTTGTTGTTGTCGAAAACTGGACAAAATTTTGGGCACTATGACACAATACAACTTTGATGGCCCTTTTCTGGATGTCTTGTGAGTTTATGAGTCTCATGTTGTATGTTTTTCTACGTTAATCCACTGATATCATGTTAATCTAAATGAGTAATGCTATATTGCATGTATTCTGTCATCTATCTCCAAACTGAGTATGTTCTTCCTTTGATTCTGAGCATCTAAGGGGTGTTTATGATTCTAGAATATAGGCTTGTTGTATTGAATGCTTGATTTCTTGCTTCTAATCAAGGAGTAGATTAAATGTTTTGGATCAAGGGTTGGGAACAATATATTGCAGTGAGGATATTGTAAGTAGAGATAACAGGATACCCTATCTTGGGAGGTATCCGTAAGGCAGATACTACAAAACCCCTTGATATCCAGTCTTTGGTATATGTTCATGCAGGCCATTCACATGTGTACGTCTACTGACTCTGAGCCCTGGATAGGCACCAATCTAGTCTTGTATTGAGGTTATACCCAAGGTCCTAGTTTTGCATCCACATAAAATCAAACTTAAACTTCAAATTAAACCTTTAGGACTTTAGGAGTAGTTTAGGACCCAAATCCTCTATCTACAACTAAAAATAGGCCCAAAGCTAGCCCCTTTGCACTTATCTCATAGTTTTAGTCTACATAAAGGAGGATTTGTCTGCTTTGTATCAACGTCCTAGTCAATCCATAAGCATATCTCATGGATGTTGAGTAGGGAATACCCCCCTTGGTTTTGTAGAGCCTAAAGAGGAGATATTTATAGAGTCTATCTCCTATATTGTTGGCCACTAGCCCAGAGATCCTGTTGATCATTGATGGCTACCTTGTAGGGATAACTGGGAATAAGCATCCAGTCAGATTGAGAACCAACAGCATGTAAGGAACCTATTGTGATAGATAGAAGTAAGTGGTTAGATTATTTCGTTCAGGAGGATATGTTGTTCAAAGGAAATCAATTGTGTATACCTAGGAGTTCAATGAGAGACAATTTGATAAAGGAGAAATACATTGGTGGATTAGCAGGACATTTTGGAATTGATAAGACAGTGGCTTTGGTAAGTGAACATTATTTTTGGGCTTATAAAAATAAGGATGTAACGAAGTTTTTTTAGAGTTGTAGAGTATGTCAAGTTACAAAAGGGAATAGTTAGAATACTGGTTTGTACAAATCTTTGACAATACCGAAGAGACTTTGGGAAGACATAAGCATGGATTTCATATTAGGATTTTCAAAGATGTAGAGAGGACATGATTCTATACTTGTAGTGGTGGACAAATTTTCAAAGATGACACATTTCATACCCTGCAAGAAGACAATTGATGTAGTGCATGTTGCTAACTTATTTTTCAAGGAGATTGTGAGATTGCATGGATTACCTAAGAGTATATTTTCATATAGAGATACAATATTCATTGGATACTTTTGGAGGACATTGTGGAAAAAGATGAAGATAGACCTAAAGTTTAGTTCAACATTTCATCCATAGATAGATGGATAGACTAAGGTCATGGATAGGAGTTTGGGAATCTTATTGAGATGTTTGGTAGTAGAGAAGAAAGGAAATTGGGATCTAATTCTATCACAAGAAGAGTTTGCATACAATAATTCAATAAATAGGAGTACAAGAAAGACACCTTTTGATATTGTAACCAGAGTAGACCCTAGAGGAGTAGCAGAGTTGAGAGATACCAATATGGAGAATAAGAGAAGTGCAGAAGTAGAAGAATTTGTAGAGCACATGGAGACAATGCATAATCAAGTTAAGAAGCATTTAGAGGAGATGAATAGTAAGTACAAAGAGCAAGAAGATGAGAAGAGAAGACACAAAAAAATTTTAGTTGGAGATGAAGTAACGCTATATCTGAGAAAAGAGAGATTTCCAGTAGAGACATATAACAAGTTGAAGATGAAGAAGTTTGGATCATGTAGGATACTCAAGAAATATGATTTAGGAAATGCATATGAAGGGGAGCTACCGGAGACATTGGGTATATCACCTATATTCAACATTGTAGACTTATATCAGTATCATGTAGGAGAATCTAATGACAGTATTGAAGAAGATTTGAAGAGGCAATTACTATAACAATGCCCATAGCAGATTGAAGACATCTTTGATAGCAGATTAGCATGTAGTACCAGAGGCAAGCAATACAAAGAATATTTGGTAAAGTGGAAAGGCACACCGGAAGAAGATTCAACATGGATTTCTTAGGCTAAGATGGACCGACATGGTTTTCCTCTAGCCCCAGCAAAGTGAGGGACTCACTTTTTTTCAACAACCCTGGGTGTCTGATGTAGGATCATCCCAAGTTGCCGAGCAATCTTGCATTAACCAAAAATATTTACATTCCTTTTATTTCTCTCATTTTTCTAGATTAGTTCAGTCTAGTTAGTAGCAAATTCAGCATTTTGTACCACATTTTACCACATTATCATATTAGCTCTTGCAGAGCAAGATTTAGTATCTAAATATCATCAGCTACATCATGATCAGTTTCCTTGAGGTCCGCATCAATTTTCCATCATTTGCGGAGGAGTACCAGCTGTTTAAGACTAACCTATTCATTCTAGTATGTTACACCTTCATTAGAGATTGTAACTTCTTTCTTGGCCAACGTGGAGGATTTCTTGTCCTTGGAGATGATATATATAGACCCTTAGGATGCATTAGGAAGTCACTAGCTTTAGTAGAAGATTTATATTAGATACTTTATTCTAGAGAGGTGCTTCAATGTCATATCTTGCATATCTATTGTAATTGGAATCAAACATGCGCCCTTGGTTTTGTAGCCTACATGTTGCTAGCATATAAGCATTATAAATATATGATATACTAAGCATTTAGATCATCCATTGCATTCTATAATTTATTGTGTCTATTGTGTTTACTCTTGCTGCATGACCTGGACTACCCACTCTATGGAACCTCCGACCGTGATTGTACCATTACCACCTATAGGTACATCACACACCCAATGAGCTCCAACTCAATATAATGAGGTTTCAACCCCAATCTAAAACAAAGAGGCTACAACTTTGAATTTTATAGTTTCATATGTGCAATAATGGCTCTTCTGTAACCTAAAATGCACCTTGTTACCATATTTATTATGTGTTTTCCATCAACACAGTTGTCTCCTTCCTCTCTGCACTCTACATTCTCTGCCCTCTTACCAAGTCTCCCTTCTTTAACATTGTTTGTCTATGAACATCTAAATGTTTTTACAAAACCTCCCCTCTAGTCCTGTGAACAAAAGATATACAATTCAGTTTAGCTAGTAACTTGTTCACAACTAATTCGATGAGTATAAGAACACATCCACTTCAACCATCGAACTACCAACAACCATTGAATAATTGAACATCAATAGTTTCATTTCACTTCCCAACTAACCAAAATTAATGTAACGGTTGCACCTGATTCAAACTTCAGGCGCCAATAATATATAGTATCAAAGTTTCTCAGTGACTTCACAAAAACATCAGAATAAATATTCACAAGTCCTCAATCTATTCACACTGTAATTTAGGCATTCTGTATATCAACAAAAACTTGATCATCTTAGTCTATTTAAAATTTTGTCCTCCTTAGTCTTCAAAAACATCTTTATATCAGCAAGTGTCAATTCTCTAGAATTAGACTATATTCTCCTTTGTTGGTGAAACTTTAGTTTTTAGAACTAAAACTCCTTCCTTCTATCAGTAACAATACTCTTTTCCTAACTCTTTTGTCTTTTATCCCTTTACACCACCTATCAGCAAAAGTATAATATTTCAAACTTTTTTTTTGATGTTTTATCGGTAAAAACACACTATCCTGAACTAACTCTCCATTGCCTTTGTTATCGACGAATGTCACAATTCTCGAACTTATAAATTTATGCTTTGTCGGCAAAAACAACTTTTTTGAAAGTTGGCCTTGAGTTTATTTTATTGCCTCTATTATAAAAAGTAACTTTTCTGAACTTTTATTATGAACCTTTCTATCAGTGAAATTACACAAATCTGAACTTGGATCTATCTCCTTTGTTATTAGTAAAAGTTAACTTTTTCAAACTTAACACACAATCCTTTTATCAGAAAATCCATGCTGGCATGAACCTTGTCTTTATTTGCTTTCTATCGGTGAATCCACACTGGCATGAACTATTTCTTTATTGGCAAAAGTAGAAACTTTTGAACTTGACCAACTCATCTTAGTTGTTCATAAAAAGACCATTTCACGAACTTATCAGTTTACCGGGAAAAATAAAACCTTCTGAACTTGGCTTAGTTTGATTAACTCCTCTTTATCAGTGATTTTCTCTAATTTCAAACTCCCATTCAATTATTCATACAGCTAAATAATGCAAAGTTTGGCTAAAGTACTAACTTTGTAACTAGTTAGTTTTTTTCTCATTTTCTTGACAATACTAGAAACACTTAGTTTCTTTTTCAAAACTAAGTCTTTGCCTTTGCCGAAGCTAAGACATATCAGCTTATCAGCTTATCAGCTAACTACCTATTGTGTGGTTACACAACACACCCCACTTTGACTTGGCAAAATAGGGACCCAACTTTTTGGCTTTGCTTGTGTGTTCTTTTTGCTGGCGGTCTGGTAAAATTCAATCAATACAGATAATCCTGCACAATGGCTAGGGAAGTCATCATCATGAGGTTAGTTTGTCAAAGTTCACATTTCATTTCATTAACCTCATATTTGGAGAGAGCATTAAATTTCATGATGGTTTGCCTTTTCCATCACCCTGATATTCCTTAGGATGTGAAAGTTATGAGCGGTCAAAGTCTCGATCAAACCTGATATTCATAAAAGGGGGGAGGTAAGTCATCATCATATTTCAAAATATCAGTCATCTTACGAAACATCACCCTGATCCAATTTATCACCTGATAAGCTGTCTGTTCGCGACATGTGGATGTCATTTTTAGGTGATTGTGATACTTACACGTCAAATAACAGCATGTATTCCGCGAGGATGATATGTCGAAACATCACCCAATATTTTGAATATAACCTTATCTTTCAAATATCATCGTGTCGCAAAATATCACCCTGGAACTTTTTGTTGCAAGTATGAGGTTAACCAGTGTTGTCATTGATGTCAACATACTCATATTGCATTGATAAGAAGGATTGGATGAGCTGTGTGCTGAGGATATTGAGAAAATTAGTCTCAATTAGGAACAGTGAAGAACAATGATAAGAAGAAGGGAAAAGTACTCAATAGGTTGAGAATCAGAGGATACGGATTAAAGGGTTTGTAGATATGAGTCTTGAGATGTTCCAGTTAAGATTTCAGAGGTCTGCATGAAGATCTGAAGAAATTATGTTCGCTCAAGTAGAACTAGTTCCGGTAGGCGTTCAGTGGTGACAGAGTGTCACAGATTGGTCCGGTGAGTTCCAGAATTACATTATCTCATTCTGTGGATTGGAAGGAGTGTTGAAGAAGTCAGTGTGAAGTGACAACCTAATTTGTGCATTGTTTGGAGGTTCGAAAGAAACTTTTGCATTATGACAGTGATGGCAGACTGTGTTCTTGAAGTTTTGGATGAAGGAGAGAAGGATTCCAGCAAGCAAATGAAGTGCGGATGTTCTTGGTGATTCAGGAAAGCTTGTGGTGATCTATGGATCATGTCCGGTTCATGTTGGTGGTCCACATTGAAGTTAGAGTTTGTATTTAAAGAACAACCACAGATTTTGGTGTTCTTCTTAAGACTGGCCGACCAGATGTATTACACGTCTTGCGAATGATCTTGTAGATGTTTGCCGACTTAGATGATTGTTCCTAAGTCAATGCCTTATATAAATAAGGGATTGTGAATTCATTTTGTAGTGTGTCTTGTGGTGATGAGAGTGAGATAGCGAAGAGAAGTGCGAAAGGCAGAGCAGGCATTTTTGGGCTCAAATGGAACTGATCCAGGCATGGTAAAGATGTCAAACTCCAGTTCAAGTTTGTAATACTTGTTATCTTGTAGACAGTGTGTCTCTTATAGGCAGTGTGCCTCCTTGTGAATAGTGTGCTCAGGTAGTGAGCCCTAATTGGCATGTGCCATCTATTTTTCTTATTCTTCTAATAGAGAATAATCCTTGGGTTAATCACCTCGTGATTTTTCCTTTAACTAGGTTTTCCATGTTAAAATCTTGGTGTCTCATGTGTTGATGTGTATCTGCTCTAGTGTTTATGCCTTATGCTTCCATGAATGATTAATTGCTATGCTATCAATTAACAAAGTGGAATTAAGTGTTTGAATTGTAAGCAAATTAATGATAACTGATTCACCCCCCTCTCAGTTATCAACAACTGGTATCAGAGCCAAGTTCCTCTAAAAAGAGCTTAACTGCTTGAGGAGATCTAGGATGTCATCATACAAGGACAGTCCGAAGTTTGATGGAACTAACTTCACTCTTTGGAAAGGCCGCATGAAATGTCACTTGGAATGTATGGGAAAGGCATACTTGTCCATGGTCACAAAAGCATATACACCTCCACAGGGTGGTCTGACAACTCTAAATGAAATCATAGATGCTGAAAACAGTCTACGAACTAAAGAGGCTCTTCTAAGTGCATTAACCGACTCAGAGCTCTCAAATGTTATTGACCTACCAACTGCTTATGAGATCTGGATTAAACTGGAACTTCTGCATGAAGGAGATGAGTTTGTTAAGAGTGCAAGGTTGCAGAGTCTCAAAGGGAAATTTGAAAGATTGAAGATGAGAGATGATGAAAATATCACTACCTTTATGCCAAGAGTAAATGAGCTGGTGTGTGGAATTAGGAATGTTGGTGGAGTTTTGGATGAAAATGAGATTGTTTGCAAAATTCTCAGATCCCTTCTTGCTGCCTACAAAATCAAGGTTGCTACCATTGATGAATTCAAAGCCCATACAACTGTCACAAGAGAACAATTGGTTGGCAAACTAGTTGCATTTGAAATGACCGAGTTTGGAGATGATCCCCCCAAGACTGAATCTGCATTCAAAGCCAGTGCCTATGTGAAAGGCAAACAAAGATTTGATCCGGGAGAAAACTCTTCAAGGAAGCTGTCACGGTATGATCAAGCAAGAAAAGAGATGGAAGAGGAAGAAGCAGAAATAGCTCAACTTGAAGCCCTCATTGCAAAAAGACTGCCAAGAGGATCTGGTAAGTATGAAGGAAAATTACCCTTTAAGTGCTTCAATTGCAATAAGACTGGTCACTTTGCCTCAAGATGTCCAGAAAGATCCACAAGATCAAATTCTAATAGACAAAGGTTCCAAAAGAATTGTTATTATGTTCACGAAGAAGCTGATAATGAAGGAGTAACAGATGATGAATCAGAAATAGGAGACAAATCCAGAAATGAATGGGTGTTCATTGCCATCAAGGAAGAAGATCCAATATTCCCTGAATCTATCAATCATAAGGTTATAGAAAGAGCTTTGGCTACCCAAGTTGAAGAAAAGGATGATTGGGTTATTGACAGTGGATGCTCTCACCATATGACAGGTGACAAGAACAAGTTTCTAGATTTGGAAAGGTATGAAGGAGGAATGGTAAAGTTTGGTGACAATTTAGCTGGTAGAATCAGAGGTAGGGGAACTATCTCTCTTGATGGAAAGAACAAAACCAGTAATGTACTGTATGTTGAAGGATTGAAGCACAATCTTCTCAGTGTTGGTCAGTTGGTGGACAAAGGCTATTATCTCCGGTTCAAGAATGCAAGATGTAGGATCTTTGAAAGCTCTAGAACTGAGATTGCATTCGGTACTCAAACAAAAGGTAATATCTTCCATCTAGTTGGTACTAATAAAAGTTGTCTAT
The DNA here is from genome assembly GCA_027924645.1 of Cunninghamia lanceolata. NCBI lineage: Eukaryota > Viridiplantae > Streptophyta > Pinopsida > Cupressales > Cupressaceae > Cunninghamia > Cunninghamia lanceolata. The sequence goes on along the minus strand of BSBN01000241.1, from coordinate 8,484,674 downwards.
TTGTTCAAGTTGATCAGAGTTGGTTATGGCATAGAAGGATGTGTCATGTAAATTTTGATAACATAATCAAGATAAGCAATACTCAAGATGTAAGAGATCTTCCAAAGTTGGTAAAACCTACAAATAGTATGTGCAAAGAATGCCACCTAGGTAAACAGAGTAGAGTTTCATTCAAAAGCAAGGATCAGTCCTCTACCAGATTATTGGAGCTAGTTCATACTAATTTATGTGGTCTGACAAGAATCAAGAGTATGCAAGGTGATAGATATTTCATGTTACTGATTGATGACCATTCCCGGATGATGTGGGTTACCTTTCTGAAAGAGAAATCAGAAGCCTTTGAGAAGTTTAAAATCTTCAAGGCTATGGTAGAGAATCAAACCGGATTAAAACTAAAATGTTTGAGGTCTGATAAAGGTGGTGAATTCACATCCGGTGAATTCATAGACTTTTGTGAGAAGCATGGTATAAAGAGATAGTTATCTGCTCCTAGGACTCCACAGCAGAATGGAGTAGCTGAGAGAAAGAACCAGACCATCCAAGAAGCATCTAGGACAATGATGATGGAAGCAAATGTTCCCCAAATGTTTTAGAAAGAAGCTGTCAGCACTGCAGTCTACACTCTCAATTGAGTTCAAATCAGAAGCAATACCAGTAAGACTCCTTATGAACTTTGGTTTGGCATCACTCTTACTGTGAGATATTTCAGAGTATTGGTAGCAAGTGTTACATTAAAAGAGATCAAGATCTAGGAAAGTTTGATCCTAGAAGTGATGAAGGAATTTTCTTGGGTTACTCCACTCAAAGCAAAGCATACCGGTGTTACAATAAGAGACTGAGAAAGATGATAGAAAGTACAAATGTGAAGGTTGATGAAGGTATTGAGAAGCCCTCAAAATCTTATGAGTATGATGAAGATGATCAGAATGATGTTCTGGTTCAAGAAGCTCCATCCTCTCCTGAAAGTCAGATTCAGACTGATCCGGTAAATCAGGAAGAAGAGCCAGGTCTGAATGAGCATGATGAAGAAGCAGAAGTGCAAGAAACTTCCAAAGTTCCAAGGTATGTAAGACTAAACCACTCTGAAGATCAGATCATAGGTGACAAAAGCAAAGGTGTGCAAACTAGAACGAATGTTGCTCAAAATTCAGATGAATGTTGTCTGATTTCAAAGATTGAACCTAAGACAATCAATGAAGCATGCAATGATGAAAACTGGATAAAAGCAATGGAAGAAGAATTAATGCAAATTGAGAAAAATCACACTTGGGATCTTGTTTCTAGACCTAGAAACAAGAATGTGATTGGAACCAAATGGGTCTTTCGAAACAAACTAAATGAAGTTGGTGAAGTAATCAGAAATAAGGCCAGATTAGTCTGCAAAGGCTACTCTCAAATAGAAGGGATTGATTTTGAGGAAACCTTTTCTTCGGTGGCAAGAATTGAAGCAGTCAGACTATTTCTTGCATTTGCTGCCTTCAAAGATTTCAAAGTGTATCAGATGGATGTCAAATCTGCTTTCCTGAATGGTGACCTAGAAGAAGAGGTGTACATTGGACAACTAGATGGATTTCAGTTATCTGAGCATGGTGATATGGTCTGCAAATTAAAGAAGGCACTGTATGGTCTAAAGCAAGCCCCAAGAGCATGGTATGAGAGGCTGGATAAACATCTTTTGAAGATTGGTTTCAACAAAGGTACTACTAATAGTAACCTATATTTCCAAATTGATCATGAAAACATCTCGATTGTTGAAGTATTTGTTGATGATATCATCTTTGGAGGAAGAGATAGTATGTGTAAAACCTTTGCAAACCAAATGAAAAGTGAGTTTGAAATGTCAATGCTCGGTGAAATGAATTTCTTCTTGGGTCTACAAATTACTCAGACAGAGAAAGGAATCTTTATCTCTTAGACCAAATATGTGAAAGAACTATTGAAGAAATTTGGAATGGAAGATTCAAAGCCAATGAACACTCCCATGGCTACCGGATGTAAGTTGAGCAAAGATGATGACTCTCCTATGACAGATCAGACAAAGTACAAATCAATGATTGGTGGATTACTATATCTCACTCAGACTAGACCAGATATAATGCAGGTTGTTGGTCTTGTGGCGAGATTCCAAGCTGATCCCAAAGAATCTCATGTCATGGCAATCAAAAAAAAATTTAGGTACTTAAAAGGAACAGTTGAGTATGGCCTATGGTATCCCAGAGATCATGACTTTTCTCTTCATGCATATACAGATGTAGATTGGGCAGGAGATGTGGATGATAGGAAGAGTACAAGTGGAGGAGCATTATTTTTGGGAAAAAGGTTGGTTTCCTGGCTAAGCAAGAAATAAGAAGCAATATCCCTGTCTACAATAGAAGCAGAATACTTGCAGCAACAGGTAGTTGTAATCAACTTTTGTGGATGAAGAAAATGCTAGGAGACATTCAAGTAGAATATGAGGAGCCTATCACAATTTTCTGTGATAATTCAAGTGCAATAAATATTTCTAAGAATCCGGTATTGCATTTTAAAACCAAGCATATATCTATCAAGTTTCACTTTTTGAGAGAAAAAGTGAACAAGGGTGAAGTCAGATTGGAGTATGTGCCCTCCAAGGATCAGCTTGCAGATATTTTTACTAAACCTCTTCCCAAGGACTCTTTTGAGTATCTCAGGGAGAAGTTAGGGGTCATGCCCCCTCTGGTGATGAACTAGGATGCACTGATGTGCATCAGTCCGGTGGATATCACAGTCATATCTTGTGATCTGGATTGATAATGGGGAGCTGCTACTAAGGGGGAGCAGCTGGTATGATTCTAATGTGTTAGAATTGCAAGTATGAGCCCTTTGCCATTGATGTCAAAGGGGGAGAGAAGACATGTGAAAAACAAGTGGTTGATGATCAAAGGGGGAGTAGTAAAGGAAGAGAAGACATGTGAAGAGTTGTTGCTGATAGGGGGAACTGTGACAGAAAGGAGAAGTTCTTCTCTTGATGGTTTTTCACATCATATGTTGCCATCAATGACAAAGGGGGAGATTGTTGCAAGTATGAGGTTAACCAGTATTGTCATTGATGTCAACATACTCATATTGCATTGATAAGAAGGATTGGATGAGTTGTGTGCTGAGGATATTGAGAAAATTACTCTCAATCAGGAACAGTGAAGAATAGTGATAAGAAGAAGGCAAAAGTACTCAATAGGTTGAGAATCAGAGGATGCGGATTAAAGGGTTTGTAGATATGAGTCTTGAGATGTTCCAGTTAAGATTTCAGAGGTCCGCATGAAGATCTAAAGAAGTTATGTTCGCTCAAGTAGAACCGGTTCCAGTGGGCATTCAGTGGTGACAGAGTGTCACATATTGGTCTGGTGAGTTTTGGAATTACATTATCTCATTCTGTGGATTGGAAGGAGTGTTGAAGAAGTTAGTGTGAAGTGACAACCTGATTTGTGCATTGTTTGGAGGTCTGGAAGAACCTTTTGCATTATGACAGTGATGGCAGACTGTGTTCTTGAAGTTCTGGATGAAGGAGAGAAGGATTCCAGCAAGCAGATGAAGTGCAGATGTTCTTGGTGATTCAAGAAAGCTTGTGGTGATCTGTGGATCATGTCCAGTTCATGTTGGTGGTCCGCATTGAAGTTAGAGTTTGTATTTGAAGAACAACCATGGATTTTGGTGTTCTTCTTAAGACTGGCCGACCAGATGTATTACATGTCTTGCGAATGATCTTGTAGATGTTTGCTAACTTAGATGATTGTTCCTAAGTCGATGCCTTGTATAAATAAGGGATTGTGAATTTATTTTGTAGTGTGTCTTGTGGTGATAAGAGTGAGATAGCAAAGAGAAGTGCGAAAGGCAAAGCAGGCATTTTTGGGCTCAAATGGAATTGATCCAGGCATGGTAAAAATGTCAAACTCTAGTTCAAGTTTGTAATACTTGTTATCTTGTAGACAGTTTGTCTCTTGTAGGCAGTGTGCCTCCTTGTGAGCAGTGTGCTCAGGTAGTGAGCCCTAATTGGCATGTGCCATCTATTTTTCTTATTCTTCTAATAGAGAATAATCCTTGGGTTAATCACCCCGTGGTTTTTCCCTTAACCAGGTTTTCCACGTCAAAATCTTGGTGTCTCATGTGTTGATGTGTATCTGCTCTAGTGTTTATGCCTTATGCTTCCATGAATGATTAATTGCTATGCTATTGATTAACAAAGTGGACTTAAGTGTTTGAATTGTAAGCAAATTAAGGATAACTGATTCACCCCCCCTCTCAGTTATCAACACTTTTATCCTGATGACATCATCCAACTCGATAACAAAGAGAATTGACATGATGATGACATCATCATCATGTTTTACCTCGTGGAGGTATATTTCCTAAAATCACCCTTTCATAAAACATGACGATGACATCATAGTACTTCAATGATAGACTAAACCAATATCATGGTGACATCATCATGATATTCTGAGAGAAGCTACTTAAGCAATGCGTAGGGTCATCATCCTTTTCGAAATATCACCTGATATTTTAAACATCCCCTGATATTTTATAACATGACCCGATGGTCTAAAAATAACCCGATATATTGACATAAGTTTCCCGCTAAGATGCATATGGTCATATTACGAGACGGTCATATTTTGAACATCACCTGATATTTCAAAACATCATCCTCATCTTCTTCCCGCGTGACATTGAATGCCCATCAATGCGGTAGGTGTTTCCCGCTAATGGTTAATGCGATGCTCACACCTAGCAACCTCTGCAAGTTTCCATGTGGAAACTTAATGCTTATGATAGATTTAATTAGATTGTGCCCTAACTGACCAAATAAATGGGTTTAGAATGAATTCATAGCATCATTATGCACTTAGCTCGCAATAAGATCAGTTTTTTATACAAAGCTGAGCTTTCAAACCTTCCCGCGAATCACCTGCAGACATGTACAGCTTGAATCAGAACGAAAGACATGATTATCGACAGTATCAGGCTTACCCCATATAATCATCATTATAATTCAAAGAGATAAGTGCACCAGGTAAGTAGTTGAGACCCTCTGGCTCTTATTCTATGCATATCTAGGTAAAATGATGTTCATTGATTTGAAGTTAGGATTTCTGTACATCATGATGAAATAACTATTTAATAAACATATGCATGATGACATAAAGATGTAGAATATATATATGCATACATAAGATGAAGTATCAATCTTGAGACTAGTTCTCGGCATTGTAGGAAATCATGGTAGACAAAAGATTGATGAAGTCTGAGGTAGAATTTGTTAAGCCAATGTTTGCACAGCTTGAGGGTGTGCAATTCAAATATAGAACTATAGGTGACACCCACCGGGGCAGTATAGATTTGGTTGCATGGACAGATAAGATCAACATGAATAATGAGGATGCTCTGATGGACGTAGTTTTTGTGTCTGGGATGTGGAATGCAGTAGGTTTTCCATACTCTATGGAGGCTCCTGAACTGGTTATTGAGTGTACCAGAAATTATAATCCCCAGACAAGGAGGGTGGAGAAACATGGGAGAGTGTATACAGACTTATCTATCAAAAGCCTTCCGCCATATTCAGTTTGCCACTGGGTAAGAAGGTTGTCAGCATTGACCTGAAGAAGCTGGAAACAGAATATGAAGTTAATAAGAAGGCTGCTAGGAAGAGAATGTATGGATGGCGGGCTAAGAACAGTTCTTATACAACCACAGCCAAGTTGCCTGTTCATTTATATAAATTTGACTTTGATGATGAATATCAGCTCATGATCACCCTACTCAACCGGGTAACCAGACAGCCAACAGCTGGAAGTTTCAAACATTGGATGTATGGAGTCATCCTGATGTGCTTATTACACTGAAAATAGGCCATTATGGGCCAAGATGATAAGTGATGCTCTGGATGAGCAATTGAAAAACCTAGGAGGTACACAATGTGCTTTCTATATGACTTCCTACATTGTTTATGCATGTGCCTATAAAGGTACATTTAATGGATTGACTACAGAGGGGAATATTGGTGGCACCACCAATGATGAACACATCTAGGACCATTACCCCCAATTACAAAGAGTTAACTACCTCCATGATTATAAATTGGTGAGTGATGCATTCTTTATGCATCTAGTGAGGACCATGGAGGAAGATAGAACTAAGAGACTGAGCATGGAAGCTCAGGAGATAATATACAGGCATGGAGCCTGGTTCATTCAATTTGCAACCTTTTCATACATTAGGGTTGAAGGATTTCAAGATTACCCTCTCATGCTCCCAAGATATCCAACTGATGCTGTAGTATTAATGGAGTTCATGAGGCAGATGAAGACAATACTAGATGCCTACAAAGCTAATAACAAGCTTCCTCCAGTGTTATTTCCAGTAACAATGGGCTAGTATATGTGCCCAGACAGTGAAAATATTAAGAAAGCCATAGCTGGCTTAACCATGATGAAGTTGTAGACACCTAAAAATGTCTCGACCACCAAACTGATTCCCGACATCCCTAAACATGCCAATTTCCATCCTAACCAATTAATTAAATTTTTATTTAATTAATTACCCCTTTCATTTTCTAAATCCACACCATTTTATCCCCAAAATTGAATTAATTTTATTAATTCAATAGTCCAAACCTTAGCCAGTTGATTTAATAAATATGCAAAATTTATTAAATCAATTCCCCCATTTGCTCTAAATCCAATTAATTAGTTAAAACCATGTTAACTAATTAATCCAGCCTACTAATTAACCTATCCCTACCCTAGACAATTAAATAGCTATTATTTAATTGCCTACCCTAGCCTACCTCATCCTAGCCTTAAGATTAATTAATTAATCTAATCCTCCCACTAATCCCTTTGCTAATTTATTCCAGCCATATTAATTAGGTTAATCACCTTAATTAATTGGGTCAAACCCTCATTAACACTTCTCCCCACAACCCATGAATAAAAAATTGATTTCCATGCCACATAAATCAATTTTTAATACACATTTGTCATAATCTTCATTAAATGCCTCTTACACCCCTTACACATGTCATAACTCATTTATTTCCTCTCTTCCCCAAATGAATTTTTAATTCATTTTACCCTTCCCCATGTGAATTTTTAATTCACAAATAATCCATCTCACCCAACCTCATTAATTCACCCCTTTCCCAAAAATGAATAAAAGATTTACTTTTATTCCTAGCCCTCCATCTTCCAAGATCAAATCAAGGCCCTCCACATCACTTTTATCCTCCACCATTGATCTCTCAAATCAATCTCCGCCCTTGGATCACAATCCTCTCCAAAAATCTATAAATAGAACCTCTCCCAAGCCATTTTCATCATCCAATTTCATGCAAAGTCATAATGCCAAAATCATTCTTGAGTTAGGATAGTGAGTTGCACAATTGAAGAGCATTTCACATTAAAATCCATAGTCTAGGGATCATCTTGGCCTAGGAGCTTGTTTTGGGTGCAAAAGCTTCTTCTTCCCTTGATGGGATTAGGTTGTGCATGTGAGGTATAACTTGGTATTTATTGTATTTAGTTAGTATTTTACCCTCTTTGTATTATCTAATCTACAGAAGTTACAGCCATTTCCATTGACAAGGCCATATGATCCTTATGGAAGGATGCAGAAGATCATGGGACAGCCCATTCACCAGAGGCATCTTGAGGATTTTTGGGCAGATTGCGAGGATGAGGCAGAAGCTCGAAGAAGAAGATATCAAAGGTTAACAATTAACCAAATCAGAACCTTTGGTTGCATTTCCATCCCAACACAAATGAAGAAGGATGATGGAAAGATAATGGCAGATGAATATGAAGAAAAGAAGATATACAACGATACCATATCAGCCCCGGATCTTACCATGCAGGAGGACATCTCCTTGGATCCATTCACGGGCAGGATATTATAGCTAACCCAAGCTTGGGTTGATGAGCAAGTAAATATATTGAAGAAAAAGGGTGTGGCCCTAACAATAGATAACAAAAAGAAAGGACAGAAGCCCTCTGCTGATGAATATGATGATTTCCTAAATGAGAAGAGGAAATCCAAGGGAGACAGGTTGCCCCCTCAGGAAAAACAGAGCAAAAGACCTCCTAGAGGCAAGAAAACTACAGAAGAACCCAAAGGGGTCATCATTGAGAGAATAGTGGCCACGGCTAAGGAAGTGGCAGCATCAGGAGAAGCATCAGCTTCAGGCCAAGCATCAGCATCATCTGTGCCTCCTCTGTTAGAGAAGCAAAAGTCAAAGAGAATACAAAGGGATGATGTGGTGGTTACTGAGACCTATGAGGAGGGTCAGGCCTCACAGAAACAAATGGAAGAGGATATCCCTCTGGAAGAGGAGCATGATGAGGAAGAAGGCCCTTTATTATTCAAAAGGAAAAGAAAGGCACCTCATGTGATTGCCCCCACACTGAAGAAAGAAAGAACCTCCATGAGGGGTGAAATAAGGCAAAGTCCCATTATGCTAAGAGGGGAAGGTAGTGAAGTTTTTAGAAAAGAGATGCAGCATAATGTACCACTTCCTACCATTGTAAAATTTAAGGCTGAACAAGCTGAGGAGCAGTTTAAAGAAACATCTAGAATAGTTCTGGGTGGTCTTGTCTCGTTAGAGGAAACAACAGATTTATTTGATGATGATGTGGTTAAGGATGTAACTACTCAATAAATGGAGACACTTGATGTAGGCACCCACATCACTCCTTTTGGGACACCATCAGTATAGGGAACTAGAGAGAAACAAGTTGAGTAGGAAAAGGAAAGAAGCCCTGAGAAAGTTGCTCAGCAGATAGGGCTAGATGAGTTAGTTGAGCAGGTCACCAGCCCTGATGTGGTGGACCTTTCATATATAAAGGATGCGAGTCCTCAGCATCAGACTAATACACCTGATGAGGTGAGTAAAACTGAAGAAATAAAGTTAGTTAAAGTAGAAATGCATACTCCAGATTTGGGCCAATCACAATAGCATATAGCTGGTGAACCCAAGATAGTGGAAGTCATTGAAGAGGATGAGGAAGAAATGATCATATCAAATGAGGATGTCATCTGGACTCAAGAGACCTCAGGGGATAAAGATAAGTCAGATCATGATGATCTGAAAACTCAGGAGGAGGTGTCTACTTCAAGTGCAGAGAAAGATATGACGCAGGATCAGGCAGAAGCACCTAAGGTAGATGAAATAATATCCACTAATGCAGGCATATCTCAGGATGAAGAAATCAATAAAGTAGATGAAGTTAGAACGGAGGAAGCAAAAGATCAGGGTCATGATATTCATGATGATCAATAGGATCACCCTCCAGGAAAAGAGATTCCTCATCAAGAAGATGTACCAAAAGATCACTCTCATGAAAAGCATCATGATGAAGAACAAAGAAAATCACCTTCTCTGTCAAACATAGATGCACTTATGGGAGATCAAGGTGATGATCATGATGACGATGCAGGAAGCCAAGGTACAAAAGATCAAGTTCCTCAATGGCTGGAAAGAGAAATTGGCATTGAAACAGGTATGGAAATTCATGAATTTGATGTGTCTATACTATTTTTAGAAACATTAATAAAGCCCAAGAGGAAGGCCAGGTTGACCTCGGCCATTAGAAGAGATCCTACACTAGGTAGGAGGACAGCGCAGGTAGCACTCCCTACTGTGGATAAAGAGAAAGGTAAAATCACTCTGGATGAATTCCAGATCAGCACAGTGGATTTGGGGTTTGATAATGAGGACCAAGAAGGTGAAGAGGGAAAAGACATAATTAATTCTTTGACCTAGAAAATCAAAAGAGAAAAGGATAAGAATAAACAACACAAAGAGCACATTGCTCAGTTACATACATATATAAAAGGGTTAATTAACCCTGAAGATACTTCAACTGATCATGCAGTCCCATTGACTGTTATTTCCCAAGAGGAGGTAAATAAGTTGGATCTCATGAGACAAGTGTCATCCATAATGAGAAAGTGGATGTTATCCACATTTGATGATGCAGAAGAAGTGGTCAAAGCATCTTTAAAAAGATGGAATTCTTTGAGTGTCTCCAAGAGAAAAGTAGATAAATTGCAAATGGAGATAGGGAAAAGGTCTTTTCAATTGGAAAAGATATTGGTTATCCTGGAAGAAATAAGGAGGATCAATCCTCAGATACTTATACATAATCAAGTGTTGAATAATAAAAATGCTTTGTTGATAGACATATGGTATAAAGACATCCAATTTGAAGGTGATGTGCTCAAAAGATGCAACAATAAGTTGAGGGAAATTAGCATGAGGCTACATGATATGACGTCTTTTGAAGCAAAAATTTTGGAAATATTAGAAGGAAAGGTGGAAGGAAAGATAGAAAATCAAGATGAGGAGTTTGCAATCTGAGCGCTACATAATAACTTCCAATTTGTTGCTAATGATCGACTAGGCCAATTGACAGAAGAAGTCATGGATAGACTGGTGAGGACCAAGGTGAAAATGGAAAATTATAATGAGATACACAATAGAAGGAACAAACTAGATAATATCTGAAATAAATACCAAGCACATAAACATGCCATTGTCAAAGCAAAGACTCAAGATGGTGGAGAAATAGATAAAATAGTGTAGTTGTATGAAAATGTTAGGGTAGCTATGCAGGCTCATATACAAGGTCCTAGTCATCAGGCTAATGAAGATACAGCAAGTGATGCACCTGATGATGAAGAGCATGAAGTCGACGGGTAGATAAAGATGCAGCATAAAGCAGATATCAGCATCTGACACTTAGAGAAAATAAGTATTTCAGATGGTTGCTAGCTGGCAACCTGTGCCACATGATAATGTTGACCAGGTCAAAGAAGGATATTCACCATAGATTGTCATAGATAAATCTTGATTGTAGATCATTTTTGTAACTGATTCCTCATCTTATTCTACAAAAGGTGTAGGGATGCCTCATTTTAAACATTCAAAACTTAATTGAAATCTTTTTACTGAAGTATTCAGGACTCATTTCAAAGCTATTATATATGTACATGTCTTTTGCATACTTAATGAAAGAGAAGAACATTTCGATTACAAATCTTTGTAAATCTTGAGTAGTATGTGTCTGAATTCTAGATATGTGCTTTGATTTGTTGCGTCCCTTGGAGTGCTCATCATGTTGCATGTATTGTTTTCATTTTTCATCCTCTAAAGTTTGTATCAACTGTATCTAGCTGTGGAATAGCCTAGTGAACATATGGTTTGATTTCTTCTCCTAATGACAGTATCAAGTATGTATGTGGATCAATAGTGGAAGGTTCAACTTTAATTTGAAGTATTTCTTTCAGTCTCTTTCAATTTCAGAATATTTCATCATCACAATTGCAAATAACTGACAATCTTAAGCAAATAATACAAATATGCAGACATCCCGTAGATAAATGAATAGATTCAGCATATTTGAGGTTAAAGCATGTCACAATGACAAATATCATGCAAAGTTTTGAAGATAGATGCAATATTTGAAGTATATCCTATATGGAATAACTATCTTTGCAGCATCATTACAGGAAACAATATCTTACTGATGAGATCTACGTAAGGCCCCAAAATGGAAACAGCAACACACATCAACCTCTGAGTAATGTCAGAAGATTAAGACCTAATTGTTAGTGTGAATAGGGTTACTTTGCTATCTAGCTCCTTCTTAGCTTGTTCTCCACCTTAGCTCTTTTCACACTAGGTTGTGCTTCTTAGAGACTTTTTCACTTTATCCTACATTGGTTGTGTATTGAGTCTCTTGGGTGGAATATCCTATATATACTCACCTCTTTCTCTCATATGAGTACCCCATTCTATTGTAATGCTTTGCATTCTCTTGAGTTGAATACAGTTTATTTACCTCATATCTGATTTCTATTTTGCTTTCTCTCAATCACTTGCATGCTTGGGTAGAAATCTAACATGGTATCAGAGCACAGGTCATCGGTTTAAGTCCCTCGAGCCCTCGACCCTTTGTCTGCGTAAGCTCAGCTTATCGACATGGTACGTAGTGGTGTTGGCAAGAGACACTATATGGATTCATGGTTGTTGTCATTGATGGCAACAAAGATCATCCCACATATCCGCAAGTCATGATATGTCTCTACCGGAAGTCAGATTAAAGATTGTTGTGGTCCGGTGAACAAGAACAGAATATATGGCAAGGTCCGACAGATTGGTCCGGATCTCTCAGAGGAAGTGTCTTGGTGCAGTGCGGATTTGGGGAAGTCAAGAGGACTATCTTGAGTGGTATATACCAAGGATTTAGCCTCCGGAGATGGACAAGGAAAAAGATATGAATAGTTGAGTACCGGATTCCTGAGAGACAGTGAAAACAGAGGAAGAACTGACTGACAGAGTATCAGACTACTTTTCGGATGTGTTACAGATGATGATAAAGGTTGTGGAGGCATGAATCATGTTTGGCCAACATAATTGATGATATCTACAAGTATATGCTTGATCCGCATTGCTTGGTGAGCAAGGATTCAGCCGACAGAACAAAGTCTGTAAGAAACTAAACTGTTCCGGATGCCGACTAGAAAGGTGATGAAATTACTTGTGTGGATATATATAAAGGATGGATTTAGTTGTGAAGTGTGTGGGTGTGTGTGGTGGTATATGCGAACAAGTCCAGAACAGAGCAGAAGTAGCAAGAAAGATCCGGTATGTGAAAGAATAGCATAATAAAGAACAGGGGTAAGATGAAGTGCAGCAGATCAGTGTACTGAGCCTAACCGGAACTGAACTCCAGCATATGCAGATGCTTCCAATCAGTTCAAGACTGTGATTCTTATCACTTTGTAGACAGTGTGTCTTCTTGTAGGCAGTGAGCCTCTTGTGAGCAGTGTGCTCAGGCAGTGAGCCCTAATTGGCAAGTGCCATTTTGTAATTTCCTATTCTTCTAACAGAGAATAATTTTTGGGTTAATCACCCCGTGGTTTTCTCCCTTAACAGGGTTTCCACGTCAAAAATACTGTGTCATGTGTTTCTTATTTCATGGTAATGCTTTTTGTGTTTGATTCAATGCTGCATTAATTAATAAGGAAGTTCAGATAGAGAAATAATTAGGATAACTGATTCACCCCCCCCTCTCAGTTATCAACAATTGGTATCAGAGCAAGGTTCCTCCTAATAGAGCTTAACAGCTTGAGGAAGATCTGGGAATTCAAATGGATGCATATGGTTTAAGGGAGCAACTCAAGACTGCCCTTGAGGATCTTGAACAGTCAAATTCTGAAGTCAGTGAATTAAAGGAAAGACTCAAACAGGCTGATGAATTCATGAGAGAATTAAAAGACAAATTAAGTCTCTCTATGAAAAAGAGAAAGGAGCTGCTCCAACAGTTGGCAAGACAAAGTGAAGAAAGCAATACAAATGAAGAATTGACTGAGCAAACCAAGTTATGTGAAAAGTTATCAAAAGAAGTCATTATGTTAAGACATGAAATGGAATCAGGAACTATAAAGTTTACTCAAGAGATTGAAGAAAAACGAAAGGCTGAAGACAATCTAAGACAATCTCTTAAGGAAAAATCAGAAGAATGCCACCAGATGGACAGGATTATCAGACATCTTGAATCTGATCTTGAAGATGCCAAAGATAATGAAGAAAAACTTGAGGATCAAATCACCTCTCTCAAAAGAGACCTTCAAACAGCAAATGAATATAAAGAGAAATTCAAGATAAGTTCTGCTCAACTTGAAGTTCTTCTTAGAAGTCAAAAGAGGACAGATGACAAGTATGGTTTGGGATATGAGAAAGGAGAAAGCTCCGGATCCGGTCAAAAGAATCTTGGATCAGAAAATCCAAGGAGCAGGCCGAGAAGACCTCCGGTAAGACAGCCAAATGCTCAAAGATATCCATCCTTCAATGGATACTGCCACAGCTGCAACCACTTTGGTCACAAAGCTAATCAGTGCAGAATAAGAATGAATTAGATTAATTCATCCTTCTCCGGACAGTGCTTCAACTGCAAAAGGTATGGACACAAATCCCATGAATGCAGAATTATGCAAGTAAACAAATCATTCAAAGGTAGATGCTTCACATGCAATAGAATAGGTCATAGGGCTAATCAATGCAGATCAAGAGGATATCAGTCAAATATGCAAAGAAATGTTATTTGCCAAATCTGCAATAGGTCCGGTCATAATGCTAAAGTCTGCAGAAACAAGAATCAGGACAAAAGAGGTCCGGTGTATAATCAGAATCAAGACAAGGGTAAACAAAAGATGAATGCGGATGAGGTTAGGAATCAGATGAGCAAGATTTGGGTGAAGAAAAGTTCAGAGAATGTAGAGGTTGGATCCGCACCAGACTTTGGTGCTGATATTTCTTCCAGAAATTAAAAGGTGAGCTCAGGCTCAGGGGGAGACTCAAAGAAAATCTTATTCCCCCAGCCAAACAAGTGGTGCCGGATGTGGCACAAGATGCAGATCAAAGGGTTTGTAGATATGAGTCTTGAGATACTTCAGTCAAGTTTTTAGAGGTCCGCATGGAGTTATGAAGAAGCTGTGATCGATCAAATAAGACCTGTTCAGGGAGATACTCCGGTATGATAAAGGATTACAAAAAGGTCCGGAGAGATCCGGAAGTGCACGATCTTGTTTTGCGGATTGGACAGAGGGTTTGGGATGTTCTTGTAATATGTTACCTCGATTTATTCATGATTTGAAGATCCGGATGATATTCAGTGATCAGGACTAATCCGGGATACTCCAAGCTGTCCAGACATGGCAAACCAGAATAATACAGGTGAAGCATTTATTGCAGACAGATATTAGGGTTTGCGGAGCAATATAAGGGATTTCTCAAAAGTTATTTGCTCATTCTACACTCGAGAAGAAGCGAAAAGTGGAGCTCTGCAACAAGGTTCATCAAGCACACCAAGGATCTCCTGCCGAAGCTATTGCATAAAGAAATCAATCCAACCACTCCGTGCAAACCGAAGGCGCATAAGGTATTCTCCGTTTTTCATTACCTCACTGCAAATCTTTGAAGAATGGCTACTCCAAACATAGTTAAGATCTCTGATAGACCTCGCCCCTCATTCAAGAAACATCCCTACAAATCATTGGAGGTAGATCCACTAGGAGCCTTCTCTAGTGTTCCCCACGGAGTTTTACATACCGAAGACATTAGGGTTTACATACATGCAAGCATTGAAGAATTTGGGGAATTCAAATTAAGAGACCTCTATCACAAGCAACTGATAGACAATGCTTTTGAGCTTAAACCAGAGTATAAGGATATCCAGAAGAAACAATTTGAGCAATTTATTCATTTCCCCTGCTTTGAAGAAGATGAATGGGTCCGGTATGTACTGAGCAGGATGCATGACAACTTTCTATGGCTAGATAGACCCTGCAAGATCACAAAAGAGGCAATTAGAGCAGTAACTGGTCTATACTCTTCCGGAGGGGTACCTATCCTCAAATCTGTCAAGAACAACATTGTAACTGAGGCCACCGGATCAAAATTTGATAAGAGGGCAATGACCATTGAAGATATTTCGGATCCGGATATCAAATATGCATCAATGATAATAGGATACAAGATCTATCACTCCAGCAGGGAGAATTCTGTATCCGGAACTGCAATATACACTGCTTATGAAATGCTAAGAAAGAATGCAGAATATGATCTCTGCGAACTACTGCTAAGCCAATTAATGGAAAACATACAGAAAATCAAGAAGGATAAGAAGAATTCCTTTAAGTATGGTACTCTTATTGTATGTCTATTCTTCTACTTCATGAATGAGCTACCCGGAACAAGTGGATGGGTATGGCAGAATGACAAACCTGTTGCAGTCCAGATAAGAGACTATTTGCATGGACTTGGGGATGCAAAAGCAAGAAATACAGCCCTATGGGGATACTTCAAAAACTTTCAGAGCATGATGCAAGCAAGAGAGAGAATTCCCCAGTCTCTCATTGAGAAATACAAGGACTCAGTGTGCTTTATGGTTGACACTGATCAGTGCCTAATGGAGGCAGTGGAGCCAAGGACTGTCTGGATCATGCCCATGGGGTATGAAGTTGATGAACAGATAGTGGAGCTGCATGTTCAACACATGCTAAGTCAGCCCAAAGATCCTAAGGCAGAAAGGTTTGGAACCTTTGAGGAGCTGAGTGTAAAAATACATGTAGAACTCAGGGAACCTGAGATTAAAAGAAAAGTAAGAAAAGAAGTAGAGCACATTGCTCAAGGCCTAGGCATCTCAAAAGAGGCACTTGATGCCAGCCGGGAAAAGAGGAGGAAGGCTGAGGAAGAAGAGAAAAGTAAAGAAAGTGCTCCGGTTGAAACTCCCACCCGGACCAGATCATCAAAGAGATCTGCACCTTCCACAACCAAAAGCTCAAAACCGGAAGTCCAGGCATCCGGTAAGAGATCCAAGACAAAAGCCACAAGGGCTTATGGAAGCCAAAAGGATGAAGAGGAAACAGAGTCAGATGAGGGTGTAAAGGAAATAAAGAAACAGAAGAAGAAAGGATCCGGTAAGCCCTCCACAGGCCAAGACAAGGATGAAATGGCAGAAGGATCTGTTGAAAAGCCCACTCTGTCTCTAGAGAGCATAATCAAGTCGGTCACGGTGGATGGAAACCTTCAACCAATGACTGAATCATATGATGACTTCAGTGAGGCCGACCAAAAGACTCTGCAGGAGGCCACAGTAAAATATCTTAACATATATAATAAGGCTTTCATTGAAATAATTTCTCTTATTCCTAAAAGCCTAGAAAAGGAATTGGAAGTAAGAAAGAATAATGCTCATGCTAAAGATCTTGAGATCCGGGAGCAGATAGCTATTCAGCTATATCCTCAAATTGATCCCAAGACAATGAACATTATCTTCAAGGACTGCAAAGATGAGTTCAGAAGCAAAGCCAGGATGAATCAACTCATGCTTGGTGAGACTGACAAAGTGGCCCAAGAAACAGAAGAGATCCTCCGGAAGGCCCTCAAAAGGTTCAATCTTCCTGTTGTAGAGGATTTAGGTACAGAAACAGCTGAGGACTTGGGACCCTCTGCTCCAGAAGAAGTGGCCCATGAACAAGCTAGCATCTCTCCTCCGGTTTCCCCTACAGTCTCCGGATCCAAAGAAGAAGAGCAATTACAGGAGAAGGAAGCAGTGGTGAAAGACAAAGAGGTTGACAGTTCTAAGACTGCAGAAGAAAAGAAACATTTGTCTCCGGCAAGAGACACTGCTCAAACTGTTCAACAATTTTTGAGCAAAGAAACTCTAGAGATTGATGAACCGGAGCTTCTAAAAGGCCCATTTGATTTTGACTCTCTCTCTCCGGTACAAACAATGAAGATAGCTTCATTTGCAAATGCCAAGGCAAATGAAAAGCTCCTGAAGTCTCATATGGAAGACTGTGAGTTGATAGAGGCTGCTTCTGGAGTACTTGTAAAGATCATGCCATCAATCCAGATAGATCCGACAGCCTCCACTTCCGGTAATCTAAAAACCTTAGTCAGCAGTATTGATACACATTTTGATTCTCTAGAAAAATCAGCTGAAGAAAAGGTCCGGAAGGAATTTTTGGATAAGAGATTTTCTGAAATATTAGAATTAATCTCTAAGGATAGGAAGATTGTAAGCATTGGAATAAAGAGCTTAGAGAATGCTCTTAAGGATGGCGGTGACATCTACAAATTTTGTATATCTTGGTCAAAGGCAACAGCAGCAATTGACAAGAAAATAAAAGAGGAACAGGACAAGCTTCAAAGCTTATCTCAAAGTTTTGATCCTCTCTCTTCCTCTATCATAAATCAAGAATGTCAGACTATTGCAGTCTTGAATGAAATAAAGAATCTTGAGAAGGAGAGGAAGAACATCACCAACCGGATGGGAGAACTTAGAAGGATTATAATCCCTAAGTTGGAAACTATGCATGAGGCCATCAGTGATGCCCAGACCACTGCCCAAACAAAAGATCCGACAGATCTCAAGCGGGCAGAAGCTTTTGCATTTTTGTTGAGTGGTCACATTTCAATTTTGGACAGAATGAAGCTAAGTTGGGCTACTGAAATGATTCAACTGCAGACATCCTTTGCAGACATTCTTCAGTATATGTGAGTATGTAAATATGCGGCTATATATAGAAAATTTTTGAAAATTTTGGTGTGCGGACCCTACCCTTTGCCATTGATGTCAAAGGGGGAGTGAGGAGTAGTGAAAAATGAGGAATCCAACTAAGGGGGAGTTCCGGAAATTGTATATAAAGACAGAGCATCAGCAAAGGGGGAGCATAGTGTAAACACTTAGTCATTTTTCACTAAGTGTTGCCATCAATGCCAAAGGGGGAGATTGTTGGCAAGAGACACTATATGGATTCATGGTTGTTGTCATTGATGGCAACAAAGATCATCCCACATATCCGCAAGTCATGATATGTCTCTACCGGAAGTCAGATTAAAGATTGTTGTGGTCCGGTGAACAAGAACAGAGCATATGGCAAGGTCCGACAGATTGGTCCGGATCTCTCAGAGGAAGTGTCTTGGTGCAGTGCGGATTTGGGGAAGTCAAGAGGACTATCTTGAGTGGTATATACCAAGGATTTAGCCTCCGGAGATGGACAAGGAAAAAGATATGAATAGTTGAGTACTGGATTCCTGAGAGACAGTGAAAACAGAGGAAGAACTGACTGACAGAGTATCAGACTACTTTCTGGATGTGTTACAGATGATGATAAAGGTTGTGGAGGCATGAATCATGTTTGGCCAACATAATTGATGATATCTACAAGTATATGCTTGATCCGCATTGCTTGGTGAGCAAGGATTCAGCCGACAGAACAAAGTCTGTAAGAAACTAAACTGTTCCGGATGCCGACTAGAAAGGTGATGAAATTACTTGTGCGGATATATATAAAGGATGGATTTAGTTGTGAAGTGTGTGGGTGTGTGTGGTGGTATATGCGAACAAGTCCAGAACAGAGCAGAAGTAGCAAGAAAGATCCGGTATGTGAAAGAATAGCAGAATAAAGAACAGGGGTAAGATGAAGTGCAGCAGATCAGTGTACTGAGCCTAACCGGAACTGAACTCCAGCATATGCAGATGCTTCCAATCAGTTCAAGACTGTGATTCTTATCACTTTGTAGACAGTGTGTCTTCTTGTAGGCAGTGAGCCTCTTGTGAGCAGTGTGCTCGGGCAGTGAGCCCTAATTGGCAAGTGCCATTTTGTAATTTCCTATTCTTCTAACAGAGAATAATTTTTGGGTTAATCACCCCATGGTTTTCTCCCTTAACAGGGTTTCCACGTCAAAAATACTGTGTCATGTGTTTCTTATTTCATGGTAATGCTTTTTGTGTTTGATTCAATGCTGCATTAATTAATAAGGAAGTTCAGATAGAGAAATAATTAGGATAACTGATTCACCCCCCCCCCCTCTCAGTTATCAACAAGTGGGTACGAATCCCACATGGTACGTGGTTGTATCCGTCTCCATCGTGTGGGGGGGTGTTGGCGTAACGACTATATCGACGATGAGATCCCTCTCCACCACAAGGACGTGCTTTTGGTGTGACGGTAAATTCTACATGGTATCAAAGTAGTTGTGAGTTGTGGGTTAGCATTTTTTTTAGAAATCTAAGAGTGTAGAGTTGTTTTTTCGAAGCACGTGAGTATGCTCTTCTCTTGCATCTTCAGATGATCTGGAGAAACAGAAAAGTGTGGAGAAAACTCTAGTTTGTGAGTTGTGGGTTTCAAAGCACATGAGTATGCTCTTCTCTTGCATCTTCGGATGATCTAGAGAAACAGAAAAGTGTGGAGAAAAACTCTAGTTTCTGGGGGGGTTCATATTTTGACTTGTTAGTTGCAAGTTTTTTTCATAGCTTCCTCAAGACTCTTTGAGCTAAAATCCAACAATCGACTTGCATTTTATTTATTCAGATCAATCTTGCAGGTTGCAGCATGCCTTTGCTTGTCTTAGGTAGCTGATTCAGTCTTTGCATGCCATTTTTTTGGTGCAAAATACATTTTTTTCAATTAGAGTCACATTTTCTGTAGATCACAGAGAAAAACACCTTCTGGGTTTTGTTCGCAGCACCGAAAAATTATTTGGGTATCTGTTAGTTTTTACATATAGCTTATATATTTTGTAGAAATGATGTCAGAAAGCTACAGCAAAACCCCTCTCCATTGCCGTTTTGGAAATTGCAGTTCAACTTCCAAAGGCTGTAACTCGGGCTCCCGACCTCTGATTTACGAGATTCTTTTTTTGATTTTGGCTAATTTTTTGTGCTCTACATGCTGGTTCAAATGATTTATGAGTTTGGGACATGAATTTTCCATAAATTATGTTTTCTTTTCAGATCTGACAGGTAGTTTCAGTTTTTTAGAACTTCAAACGGCTATAACTTTCACATATGATCTCGGATCGAGGTCATTATTTTTTTGAAAGTTAATATTTTTTCGAGCACTACACAATGGTACTATTTTTATGTTTTGATTATGAGATATTTCTGTGCTTTCAATATTTGGGTCCATTTTTGACATTGTAAAACTATGGAAAATTCTACTCCAGCATTGTAAACGCACATATCTAAGGCCATTTTTATTCATGGAGGCTGATGTGAACATTCATCAGTGCATGCACTATTTCCTTTCTTGCATGCATTAGGTTTGCATTTTCTCTGCACTTCATTTCTGTACCAGATCATTTCTCAATCAACTGTTGCTTCATAGATTCCAGAGTTGTGCCAGTTGCGAGTTTTCCAGTGTTCCTTGGCATCGGGTCTACTGTTGCTTTTTCATGATTCTGACCAGAGTCCTTGAGTGACTCTAATATGGTTTCTAGCAAACAAAAGTATCTTTCCTTGCTTGCCAGATTAAGGATTCCAGTTTTACTCCACAAGTGTGCTTCCAGTGCTTTTTGTTGCAGTAGGTTATCTCATTATGGGGGGGGGTTTGTATGATCTCTCTTATCACCCTTTGTGTGGATAGAGATTGATTGGATTTGTGATGGATATCATTGTTGTATTTCATCTCTCTTTTGGAGAGGAGTTTTGTCCCACTGGGTTTTCTCCTTTTCTCTATTTGTGAGAGATTTCATTTGCATTTGTACATGGGTACCTAACATGGTCTAGTAGCCGGGACCCATCTTTGCATCTTTTTGCATATTTGCATAATAATCTTCTCTCCTAAGTTGCACTTAAGGGGGGGTGTTAGTGTGAACAGGGTTACTTTGCTATCTAGCTCTTTCTTAGCTTGTTCTCCACCTTAGCTCTTTTCACACTAGGTTAAGCTTCTTAGGGACTTTTGCACTTTATCCCACATTGGTTGTGTATTGAATCTCTTGGGTGGAATATCCTAGATATACCCACCTCTTTATCTCATATGAGTACCCCATTCTATTGTAATGCTTTGCATTCTCTTGAGTTGAATACAGTTTATTTAGCTCATATCTGATTTCTATTTTACTTTCTCTCAATCACTTGCATGCTTGGGTAGAAATCTAACACTAATCAACGGAGACTTGAGATCATGAATTCTTTGAATTCATTGTATCTTTCAAGATGAATAAGGGTTAATGTGTACTTTTATTCTATGTTTGTTTATGACTAACATCATGATCAACATAAATTGGTGCTAGAAGGAGGGCCATAGGAAGAGGATCATCATCAGTAGTCCAGGTGATGATAGAGATTGTAAGGTAACACTCAGACACTGTTAAATTTCCAAGCTAGACATAAATATTTGTTGTTCTAAGTCGATATACACTAATCCTGTGTAAAGATTTAGAAATTAATCATAAATATTGCATTCTTTGTAGTAGATCATCATGTAATTGCAAAGATCGGCCTTATTTTGGGTAAATTTGTCAAAATTTTGAGGTATCTTGCTCTAGAAACCCGATATCAACCTGCTAGGTGTTGCCAAACCAAAATCACCTCATATTTGTAGTGTAGCTGCAAATATTTCGTAAATACTTGATCAGTTCCCAATCCTGATCATAAATATAGTCACTACTGGTATATTCCAACTGATATTTACAAAGTTCTAGCCAATTTACCTCAAAATTGAGAAATACTGGCTCACAGGATAAATACCAGGTCTAGATCTAGTGGAATCTTTGAAGAATTACCTGTTAAAGGTTTCAGACCTAGAACTGTGGACATCCATCACACTCCAGGATCTAGTGCATCAGGAACATCACCAGAACCTCCTCCTATAACTCCTATTGGTTTGTAAGTACCTTCTGGACTATCTGTGACACCTCCTGTCCAACCTCAACCCCAGGTCCAACCTCAACCGACTGTACCATAGGCTCAACCTCCTCTGGTTGCAATGTCTTTCTTTGCAGCAGAGTCACCTTTGACCTTCATTGCATATCATGAGTTGCCAAAGAATTCGGACAAGCTTTGTCCAAAATATCATCCTTATCAGGATGCTGATGATCACATCAGAATCTTTAAAGAAGCCTGTTGTAGGGCCAGAATAGAGCATCAAGATGTTGTATGCAAATTATTTCCTTTTTCCTTAGGGGAAGAGGCTTATAATTGGTTTATTAGCCTTGGTCAGAGTTCTATTGGTTCATGGGCTGTCCTAGAGAAAGCTTTTACTGATAGGTTCAAAGTACATATTGATCCCTCAATGAATTACCACCTATTTGCCACAATCAAGCGGTTTGAGGGAGAACCTATTGCCAATTTCAACGCTAGGTTCCAAAAAATGCTATCCAAGTTAGTTACCCCATATACTGTAGGAGATGCTATTGCTAGGAGTATCTATTACTCAGCTCTGGATCCATTGACTTCCATGTTCATCAGGAGAACACATCCTGAAATCACAACCTTGACAGGAGCTTTTCAAGAAGCTATCAAAGTGAATCAGCAGTTAGTCCCTGCTCCTACTCCAAATATTGCATTTCCTACATTGCCTGGCATGTATCCAACATATCCTGCACAATATCCTCCCCAACCATAGTATAATGGAGCTATGATGCCTCCAGCAGTAATGCCAGCACCTCTACAAATATCTCCATTGAGCATCATGCCACCTCCTAATGGGAATGGACAAGTGCCTCAGTATCCTACACAGGCACTGACACCTCAAGGTGTGGATCAGAACAATAACACTGGATCCTCTTTCTTCAAGCCTCAAACTGAAAATGGTGTAGCTAAAGCTCAGGAGGAGAAAGAAGAGATCAAAGAAATCTCTGCTCAACTAAGAAAACTAACTACAGAGGTCACTCATCTGAGAAATCAAAACTTCTATTCTCAACCTAACCAAAACAGAGGTTATAACAATGACAGACCTAGTTATCCTGATAGGGGGTACAACAACAATAATTTCAACAATAGTGGTGGAATTCCAGGCCAAATAATGGCTCACTACCATCACCCTTAGATAATCAGCCACTTGGTGAAGCCAAACAAACTACTAGAGTTAATCTTGCTGAGGTAGCCCTTACCAATTGGTGTAGAATACACAATACAAATGCTCATGCAGAATTAGACTATCCACAATTTAGAATTGCTGCTAGTATTTTCCAAACAGAAGTATCTAATACTTCTGGAAATCCACCTCAGATGGAAGGAAATGAAATTGTCCCTTGTGGATATGACTCTACATTTGTATTAGAAAGCTATACTGATCAGCCTCATCAATAGATTGTGTCATCCCACCAGCATTATACCCTGGCATGTGAAGAATCTACCATGGCTTTTGAGTCAAATTATGTTTTCCCTTTTGAAGATGAAAATGAGCCACCCAATGAGCCTGAAGAGGTGCATGCTTACCAGCAGCAATATTAGGGTAAACATAATTATAATTTGAGATCTAACTCCAACATACCTACTAGTCCATTAACCAGTTCCCTGCCTCTGAATAATTTTAACACACCTCCTGATCCCAAGGCAAGCAATAACCTGGGATTTCCAAAGGTAAATGCACAATATCTGTCACCACAAAATACAGTATCAAAAGTTGTTAGCCTACCTCATGAGTCTGACAAACTAGTCACATATCTGGCAGATGAGATGAAGAAGGTAAAGATCAGCCTGTCTCTATCAGAATTGTTGAAAACTCCTGCAATTAAGAAGGCTTTCATGAAATCACTAGATGACCCTGCTCCTAAAGAGGATAATCATTCCCTAGGTCAGTCTAGCAATAGAGATCATGCTCCTAAAGATAACACTGTCAAACATAAAGTGCCTACTACAGTTCAAGCTACAGAAACCTCTCACATGACCTTGTACAAGGACAAAAGCGAGTCACCACCTTTCCTCCTTACTATAAGGATGTTCAACAAGAATTTACACAACTGTTTGGTAGATTCAAGTGCATCTACAAATGTCATGCCCGTATCTATATGCAATGCTTTGGGACTGCATCCTGCTAAATCCCTAAAGAAGGTGACACAGCTAGATAAAACAGAAGTAAGTGTGATAGGGGAGTTAACTCATATCCACATGCAACTAGCATCTGATCCCAGGATCCAATATTACATCGATATCTAGGTAGTAGATATACCTGATACATATGGGATGTTGCTCAGTAGGGACTGGTCTAAAACCCTTAATGGATATATGTCTACTGACTTTAGTCACATGTAGTTACCTTGGAAAGGGATACCCAACCAGATAAGAGTAGATGCTAAACCAAGAATGAAGCACATGATCACCGAGTACAACAAAACAAACGAGATCATGTACATTGATATCGAGCCCAGAGTTTATGCCATCAGACCACAAACTATCAAGATAGAAGAGATCATGATGCTTGACTTTCATCATCATGATGATGATGATCATCAGGAAGGCATATCAACTACAGAACATGATAATAACTTTGAAAATGAGAAAGAAATAGATCACTTCAGAAGCTTTGAGATGCATCTGTCCAGGCAGGTAAAACATTGTCAATTGTTAGATATACCTGTTCGTGACATTTTGATTGATGGTTGGTGCAGATTACACGATGAGGCACATTTAGAGAAAACTTGTGAAACATGCTTAGATATTATGGAGCTGGAGCAAACATGTAGTGCGGCATCATCATCATTTGAGGTAAGTTCCATATCTAGTGATGATGATGATACTGAATTTTGTTTGTCTTTTGCAGGAAACACAAGTGAGGTAACAAAGCATGATGAAGATCATATTCGGAGAACAGAAGAAATTCTGGTATATGACCAGATAAATGTTAAGAAGAAAGAAAAGATCACCCCTGGGAGTGATTGTCTAATGGAGTCAGATTATGAACTGTCTGATGAAGACAGAGGCAGTAACCTGACCAAATTCGAAGAGTTTTTATCAGGAGAAATTAAGAAAATGATAAAACAAAAGAGACATCCACAGGATGCGCTGATAAAGGATGGTGTAGGTTGCATCAGGCACATCATTCAGAAACCACCTCCTCACTATGTTTACATATTTCAAAGAAGCATACAGAGCCTGATCCAAAGGATCATCCTCCTGATGATGAAAAGAAAGAAGAAAAATCAGCTTCCCATAAGAAAGAAAAAATGAGGCCTAAGAATGCTGAAATTCCAAAGTTAAAATGGATATCAGGTGGAGCAGCTGCTAGACCTACAAAGAAAAGAGAAAGTTTAGATAAGCTTCCTACTGAAGATAAACCCTGGATCCTAAGATTTGATGGATCCAAGTCCAAACAAGGAGCTGGAGTAGGGATTGATCTTGTTGATCCATTAGGAAAATCCTACTTAGCTGCCTACAGATTATAGTTCCCCTGCACTAACAATGTGACAGAGTATGAAGCTTTGATTCATAAGATACTGTTTTCTCTTAAGAAGAAGGTAAAAATTCTGCATGTCTTTGGAGACTCAGAATTAGTTGTCAAATAGGTAAGAGGAATTTACTCTTGCAACTACAAGAAATTGTCAAATTATAGACATAGAGTGTGGGATTTGATTGAAGACTTTGATGCATTTAATATCACCCATGTACCTAGAGAACAGAACCATAGGGTAGACGCCTTAGCATAGGCTACCAGTACATTAGAGCCTTTGTCCATATCAGGCCTAAAGAGATTTTCAGTAGAGCTAGTGTCAGTGCCATCAGTACCTGATAATGTTACTAACCTCCAAGTTTTTGATGATGATTAGCATATCCTTGATTTCATCTCTAACAGAGACATATTTGATGCTCAGATATAGATGAGAACAATGTGGAAGATCATGTTTGGGAAGAAAATGAAATATTAGAGTTGCCTAGCAACAGGATTCCCATAGGTATGATAGAGTTAGAAAGAGCATTTGACCTGGATAATATGCTGAAGCATAAGGACCTTCCCAAGGCTAATGGAGGTCAGTGTTCCCAAGTGAATATTGGACAAAATGAAGACAATAGAAATGTCTTGATTGGTAAAGTTTACACACTAGAAGAGTTAGAAGGAATAACTCAGGCCCTTAAGGATTACATCCATGTAATTGCATGGACTTATGATGAGCTGAAGACATATGACACATCAGTCATAACTCACACTATACCTCTCAAGCTAGATGCTAAACCTTTTAGACAGAAGCAAAGGCCAGTCAATGCTTTGCTTGAACCAATAATTTTTGAAGAAGTCAAAAAGCTGTTAAATGCCAGGATCATATTTCTTGTGAGGCACTCCACTTGGGTGGCTAATCTAGTGCCAGTGAGAAAGAAGAATGGAGACATCAGACTGTGTGTAGATTTCAGGAACCTGAATAGAGCATCAGAGAAGGATAATTATCCTTTACCATCATTAGATGAAGTTCTGCAGATCATCAATGGAGCTAAAATGATGTCCTTTCTAGACGGCTTCTCAGGTTACAATCAGGTCATGGTTGACAAGATTGACAAGCTGAAAACTGCCTTCACCACAAAGTGGGGGATATTTGCTTATAGACGCATGCCATTTAGGCTGATAAATGTTGGAGCAACATTTTAGCAAGCAATGGACATAGTCATCTACATGGATGACCTAACAATGTTCTCCAAAGAAAGAACAAATCATGTAACAGATCTCAGAAATGTATTGAAAAAATGTGAAGAGTATGGGATATGCTTGAACCCCAAGAAATGCATATTTGGGGTGACAACAGGAAAGTTGCTGGGCCACCTGATAACTAAAAATGGAATTATCATTGATCCTGACAGGGTGGAGTCCATTATGAAATTACAGCTTCCAGGAAGCAAGAAAGAGCTCAAATCTTACTTTGGTAAAATAAATTTTGTCAGGAAATTCATCACTGGCTTTGCAGAATAGTTAGGCCTTTAAATGCTATGCTGAAGAAGGATGCAAAGATTGAGTGGACATCAGAAGCCAAGACAGCCTTTGAAGACATAAAGAAGGCTATTTCTGATGCTCCTATCCTTATTAGTCCAGACTACACCAGAGACTTTTATATTTATTCATTTGCTTTAGAACATACCTCTACAGCAGTGCTAACTCAGAGAAATAAAGAAAAAGAAGAGAAACCAATTGCCTTCATGAGCTGTCCTTTCAAGGATGCTGAATTGAGATATGTAGATGTTGAAAGGCAGGCACTTGCTTTAGTTAGAGTAGTAAAGAAATTTAGGCATTATATCTTGAGGAGCAAGGTGATTGTTGTGGTGCCGGATGCAGCAGTAAAGATGTTGTTAATACAAAGTGAGCCTGGTGAAAAAAGGGCTAAGGGGATCACAATTTTACAAGAATATGACATGGAGATTACACCCATGAAATTGGTAAGAGGACAGGCTTTAAGCCAAATGATATCAGAGATTGATCCAAACATAGTAAGTCAGCAGTATGTTATCAATGCTAGGGATGATAAAGAGTGGTATTAAGATATCAGGCACATCCTGATTACTGGAAGATGTCCTCCAAGACTACAGGCTTCACAGAGAAGAGCCTTGAAGATAAAATCCTAGAAGTACATGATGAAAGCAGGAGTACTTTTTAGAAAGAATTATGAAGTCATATACTTAAGATGCCTAGAAAAGTTAGAGGCAAGCAAAGTGTTATCAGAACTACATGACAAGTTTGGAACAGCACATGGCTCATCCTTGGCCACAACACATGCTATCCTCAGAGCAGGATATTATTGGCCTACAATTTTCAAGGACACAGCTGAACACATTAAATGTTGTCATGTATGCCAGGTTGCTACCAGCCAAAAAAGATATGCTGCACAACATTTACAACTAGTGATGGAAGCACGCCCATTTGCACAATGGGGTATGGATTTTATAGGACCAATTAATCTGCCATCATCATCTAGCCACAAGTACATTTTAACCATTATTGACTACTATACTAGGTGGACTGAAGCCACTAGCAGCAAGACTTGCAGTGCAGAAGATGTCATCAGATTTCTAGAAAGTAACATAGTCACCAGGTATGGGGTTCCTTATGCTCTAGTAAGTGATAATGGCTCTGCTTTTACTTCAACTAAATTGTCAAGCTGGGCGTTTGATTATGGGATCATACTAAAGTTCTCATCTAATTATTATCCCCAAGGGAATGGATTGGCAGAATCCACTAAAAAAAATTTGCTAAATATCATAAAGAAGTTAATAGACAAAAACCCTAGGGAATGGAATACACTTTTGAAATATGTCTTATGGGTAGACAGAACTAGAAACAAGGCTGCATTAGGAAACTCACCTTATCATTTAGTCTATGGGGTAGATCCAATCCTCCCTATTACCTAAAGATTCCTACCCTGCAGTTTGCCCAAGAGTACCTAGGCATAGACAATAACCAAGAAGTCAGGTTGCATCAGTTGATGCACCTGGAAGAGAAAAGAAGTTAGGCAATTGATCAATTTGCCAAACATCAGACTGTTGTCAAATGCTGGTTTGACAAAAGAGCCAAAGTTAAGGCCTTCAGGATATCTGATTTGGTCCTGATGTGGGATAAAGCTCATGAGAGGAAAGGAGACCATGGTAAGTTTGACAAATTATGGATAGGTCCTTTTCAAATTTCTGAGATATTAGGAGACAGTACTTTCAGGCTTAAGAACTTGACAGGTGAGGATGTTCCATTACCAGTTAATGGACAGTTCCTCAAGCATTATTTCCAGGCCTAAGTGCTTCATGTCAGTCATGTGTATCATAATGTATATTTTGTATAGTTGTTTGTACAGTGTTTTTGTTTTGTTTTTTCTTTGTTTGCTCGTTGAGTTTTGTTTTGGTTAGTCAAGATGATGCAGCTCATCACCTCAGAAAATAACAAAATTGTTAAGATTCAAGTGATGAAAACACATTTATATATAGGTTGTGACTCATTTTGAGAAGGTCATCATGATCAGGTTTGTGATATCCTGTCATCAGGGTACCTTTTCTTAACCAAAGTGATTTCTTTACAATGACTTACCTAACAGCCTTAGGTTTGTTGAAAATACAAGTATAGGTGTTAAGTGAAAAATCTAAAGGGACTCCCTTGCTACCAATGCAATCTCCAACCTAAAACAGCAAGTGACCATACCTTGCATTTTGAGCTTACATGATGATATCAAATATATGAAGTATAAATATTTAAAAAAATCCAAAATATAATAAAATTAGGTCACCTAAGTAACTCTACTGGGGCTATAGACACCTACTGGCAGTGGGGCTCTACTTGGGGAGATTGTATAGATAACCTTGCCAGGGCTATGGACGCCTGCTGGCAGCAAGGCTCTGTCCAGGTTGGCTATGAGGGATGATCTCAAACTATGTAGCTTAACACCAGTTACTCATGTTTTTAACTTGCTTTCAAGATGAGGATAATTAATCATTTGCACACTACTGATCCTTGATTAGCATTGTTACCATGAGGACATTTTATCATTCAGAAAGATTATGATGCTCATGCTTAGAAACAGTTAAAATGCTATGTTATAATGTGTTCACATCACTTGAATCATTGGAATTTTGATGTTTTCTTTGGTGGCAAGTTGTTGTGTTGTTACACAACACGCCCCACTTTGACTTGGTAAAATGGGGACCCAACTTTTTGGCTTTGCTTGTGTGTTCTTTTTGCTGGCGGTTTGGTAAAATTCAATCAATATAGATAATCTTGCACAATGGCTAGGGAAGTCATCATCATGAGGTTAGTTTGTCAAAGTTCACATTTCATTTCATTAACCTCATATTTGGAGAGAGCATTAAATTTCGTGATGGTTTGCCTTTTACATCACCCTGATATTCCTTAGGATGTGAAAGTTATGAGCGGTCAAAGTCTCGGTCAAACCTGATATTCATAAAAGGGGGGAGGTAAGTCATCATCATATTTCAAAATATCATTCATCTTACGAAACATCACCCTGATCCAATTTATCACCCAATAAGTTGTTTGTTCATGACCTGCAGATGTCAGTTTTAGGTGATTGTGATACTTACTCGTCAAATAACAGCATGTATTCTGCGAGGATGATATGTTGAAACATCACCCGATATTTCAAATATAACCTTATCTTTCAAATATCATCCTATCACAAAATATCACCCTAGAACTTTTATCCTGATGACATCATCCAACCCGATAACAAAGAGAATTGACATGATGATGACATCATCATCATGTTTTACCTCGCGGAGGTATATTTCCTAAAATCACCCTTTCATAAAACATGATGATGATGTCATAGTGCTTCAACGATAGACTAAACCAATATCATAGTGATGTCATCATGATATTCTGAGAGAAGCTACTTAAGCAATGCGTAGGGTCATCATCCTTTTCGAAATATCACCTGATATTTTATAACATGACCCGATGGTCCGAAAATAACCCGATATATTGACATAAGTTTCCTACTAAGATGCGGATGGTCACATTACGAGATGGTCATATTTTGAACATCACCTAATATGCAAAACATCACCTGATATTTCAAAAGATCATCCTCCTCTTCTTGTCATGCGACATTGAATGCCCATCAATGCGGTAGGTGTTTCCCGCTAATGGTTAATGCGATGCTCACACCTGGCAACCTCTGCAAGTTTTCATGCAGAAACTTAATGATTATGATAGATTTAATTAGATTGTGCCCTAACTGACTAAATAAATGGGTTTAGAATGAATTCATAGTGTCATTATGCACTTAGCTTGCAATAAGATCAGTTTTTTATATAGAGCTGAGCTTTCAAACCTTCCTGCAAATCACCTGCAGATGTGTATAGCTTGAATCAGAATGAAAGATGTAATTATCTACAGTATCACGCTTACCCCATATAATCATCATTATAATTCAAAGAGGTAATCGCACCAGGTAAGTAGTTGAGACCCTCTGGCTGTTATTCTATGCATATCCAGGTAAAATGATGTTCATTGATTTGAAGTTAGGATTTCTGTACATCATGATGAAATAACTATTTAATAAACATATGCATGATGACATAAAGATGTAGAATATATATATGCATATATAAGTTGAAGTATCAATCTTGAGACCAATTCTCGGCATTGCATGAAATCATGGCAGACAGAAGATTGATGAAGTCCGAGGCAGAATTTGTTAAGCCAATGTTTGCACAGCCTGAGGGTGTGCAATTCACATATGGAACTATAGGTGACACCCACAAGGGTAGTACAGATTTGCTTGCATGGACAGATAAGATCAACATGAATAATGAGGATGCTCTGATGGAGGCAGTTTTTGTGTCCGGGATGTGGAATGCAATGGGTTTTCCATACCCTATGGAGGCTCCTGAACTAGTTATTGAGTGTGCCAAAAATTATAATCCCTAGACAAGGAGGGTGGAGAAACATGGGAGAGTGTATGCAGACTTATCTATCAAAAGCCTTTCTGCCATGTTCAGTCTGCCACTGGGTAAGAAGGTTGTCAGCATTGACCTGAAGAAGCCGGAAATAGAATATGAAGTTAACAAGAAGGCTGCTAGGAAGAGAATGTATGGATGGGGGGCTAAGAATAGTTCTTATACAGCCGCAGCCAAGTTGCCTGTTCATTTATATAAATTTGACTTTGATGACGAATATCAGCTCATGATCACCCTACTCAGTCAGGTAACAGGACAGCCAACAGCTGGAAGTTTCAAAGATTGGATGTATGGAGTCATCCTGATGTGCTTATACACTAAAAATAGGCCATTATGGGCCAAGATGATAAGTGATGCTCTGGATGAGCAACTGAAAAGCCTAGGAGGTACAGAATGTGCTTTCTATATGACTTCCTACATTGTTTATGCATGTGCCTATAAAGGTACATTTAATGGATTGACTACAAAGGGGAAGATTGGTGGCACCACCAATGATGCACACATCTGGGACCATTACCCCTAATTACAAAGACTTAACTACCTCCAGGATTATAAATTGGTGAATGATGCATTCTTTATGCATCTAGTGAGGGCCATGGAGGAAGATAGAACTAAGAGACTGAGCATGGAATCTCAGGAGATAATATACAGGCATGGAGCCTGGTTCATTCAATTTGCAACCTTTTCATACATTAGGGTTGAAGGATTTCAAGATTACCCTCTCATGCTCCCAAGATATCCAACTGATGTTGTAGTATTAATGGAGTTCATGAGGCAGATGAAGACAATACTGGATGCCTACAAAGCTAATAACAAGCTTCCTCCAGTGTTATTTCCAGTAACAATGGGCTAGTATATATGCCCAGATAGTGAAAATATTAAGAAAGCCATAGCTGGCTTAACCATGATGAAGTGATAGCCATTTCCATTGACAAGGCCATATGATCCTTATGGAAGGATGCAGAAGATCATGGGACAGCCCATTCACCAGAGGCATCTTGAGGATTTTTGGGTAAATTGCAAGGATGAGGCAGAAGCTGGAAGAAGAAGATATCAAAGGTTAACAATTAACCAAATCAGAACCTTTGGTTGCATTTCCATCCCAACACAAATGAAGAAGGATGATGGAAAGATAATGGCAGATGAATATGAAGAAAAGAAGATATACAATGATACCATATAAGCCCCGGATCTTACCATGCAGGAGGACATCTCCTTGGATCCATTCACGGCCAGATATTATAGCTAACCCAAGCTTGGGTTGATGAGCAAGTAAATATATTGAAGAAAAAGGGTGTGGCCCTTACAATAGATAACAAAAAGAAAGGACAAAAGCCCTTTTCTGATGAATATGATGATTTCCTAAATGAGAAGAGGAAATCCAAGGGAGACAGGTTGCCCCCTTAGGAAAAATAGAGCAAAAGACCTCCTAGAGGCAAGAAAACTACAGAAGAACCCAAAGGGGTACTCATTGAGAGAATAGTGGCCACAGCTAAGGAAGCGGCAGCATCAGGAGAAGCATCAGCATCAGACCAAGCATCAGCATCTTCTATGCCTCCTCTGTTAGAGAAGCAAAAGTCAAAGAGAATACAAAGGGATGATGTGGTGGTTACTGAGACCTATGAGGAGGGTTGAGCCTCATAGAAACAAATGGAAGAGGATATCCCTCTGGAAGAGGAGCATGATGAGGAAGAACGCCCTTTATTATTCAAAAGGAAAAGAAAGGCACCTCATGTGATTGCCCCCACACCGAAGAAAGCAAGAACCTCTATGAGGGGTGAAATAAGGCAAAGCCCCATTACGCTAAGAGGGGCAAGTAGTGAAGTTTTTAGAAAAGAGTTGCAACATAATGTACCACTTCCTACCATTGTGAAATTTAAAGCTGAACAAGCTGAGGAGCAGTTTAAAGAAACATCTAGAACGGTTCCAGGTGGTCTTGTCTCGTTAGAGGAAACAATAGATTTATCTAATGATGATGTGGTTAAGGATGTAACTGCTCAACAAATGGAGACACTTGCTGCAGGCACCCACAGCACTCCTTTTGGGACACCATCAGTACAGGGAACTAGAGAGAAACAAGTGGAGCAAGAAAAGGAAAGAAGCCCTGAGAAAGTTGCTCAGCAGATAGGGCTAGATGAGTTAGTTGAGCAGGTCACCAGCCCTAATGTGGTGGACCTTTCCTATATAAAGGACGTGAGTCCTCAGCATCAGACTAATGCACCTGATGAGGTGAGTAAAACTGAAGAAATAAAGTTAGTTGAAGTAGAAATGCATACTCCAGATTTGGGCCAATCACATCAGGATATAGCTGGTGAACCCAAGATAGTGGAAGTCATTGAAGAGGATGAGGAAGAAATGATCATATCAAATGAGGATGTCATCCGGACTCAAGAGACCTCAGGAGATAAAGAAAAGTCAGATCATGATGATCTAAAAACTCAGGAGGAGGTGTCTACTTCAAGTGCAGAGAAAGATATGACATAGGATCAGGCGGAAGCACCTAAGGTAGATGAAATAATATCCACTAATGCGGGCACATCTCAGGATGAAGAAATCAATAAAGTAGATGAAGTTAGAATGGAGGAAGCAAAAGATTAGGGTCATGATATTCATGATGATCAATAGGATCACCCTCCAGGAAAAGAGTTTCCTCATCAAGAAGATGTACCAAAAGATCACTCTCATGAAAAGCATCATGAGGAAGAACAAAGAAAGTCACCTTCTCCATCAAACGCAGATGCACTTACGGGAGATCAAGGTGATGATCATGATGACGATGCAGGAAGCCAAGGTACAAAAGATCAAGTTCCTCAGTGGCTGGAAAGAGAAATTGGCACTGAAACAAGTATGGAAATTTAGGAATTTGATGTGTCTACACTATTTTTAGAAACGTTAATAAAGCCCAAGAGGAAGGCCAGGTTGACCTTGGCCATTAGAAGAGATCCTACAACAGGTAGGAGGACAGCGCAGGTACCACTCCCTACTGTGGATAAAGAGAAAGGTAAAATCACTCTGGATGAATTCTAGATCAGCACAGTGGATTTGGGGTTTGCTAATGAGGACCAAGAGGGTCAAGAGGGAAAAGACATAATTGATTCTTTGACCTAGAAATTCAAAAGAGAAAAGGATAAGAATAAACAACACAAAGATCACATTGCTCAGTAACATACATATGTAAAAGGGTTAAATAACCCTGAAGATACTTCAACTGATCATGTAGTCCCATTGACTGTTATTTCCCAAGAGGATGTAAATAAGTTGGATCTCATGAGACATGAGTCATCCATAATGAGAAAGTGGATGTTATCCACATTTGATGATGCAGAAGAAGTGGTCAAAGCATCTTTAAAAAGATGGAATTCATTGAGTGTCTCCAAGAGAAAAGTAGATAAATTACAAATGGAGACAGGGAAAAGGTCTTTTCAATTGGAAAAGATATTGGTTATCCTGGAAGAAATAAGGAGGATCAATCCTCAGATACTTATACATAATCAAGTGCTAAATAATAACAATGCTTTGTTGATAGACATATGGTATAAAGACATCCAATTTGAAGGTGATGTGCTCAAAAGATGCAACAATAAGTTGAGGGAAATCAGCATGAGGCTACATGATATGATGTCTTTTGAAGTAGAAATTTTAGAAATGTGAGAAGGAAAGGTGGAAGGAAAGATAGAAAATCAAGATGAAGAGTTTGCAATTCGAGCTCTACATAATAACTTCCAATTCATTGCTGATGATCCACTAGGCCAATTGACAGAAGAAGTCATAGATAGACTGGTGAGGACCAAGGTGAAAATGGAAAATTATAATGAGACATTACACAATAGAAGGAACAAACTAGATAATATCTGAAATAAATACCAAGCACATAAACATGCCATTGTCAAAGCAAAGACTCAAGATGGTGGAGAAATAGATAAAATAGTGGAGTTGTATGAAAATGTCAGGGTAGCTATGTAGGCTCATATACACGGTCCTAGTCATCAGGATAATGAAGATACAACAAGTGATGCACCTGATGATGAAGAGCATGAAGTTGACGGGTAGTTAAAGATGCAGCATAAAGAAGATATCAACATCTGACACTTAGAGAAAATAAGTATTTCAGATGGTTGCTAGCTGGCAACCTGTGCCACATGATAATGTTGACCAGGTCAAAGAAGGATATTCACCGTAGATTGTCATAGATAAATCTTGATCATAGATCATTTTTTTAACTGATTCCTCACCTTATTCTACAAAAGGTGCAGGGATGCCTCATTTTAAACATTGAAAACTTAATTGAAATCTGTTTGCTGAAGTATTCAGGACTCATTTCAAAGCTATTATATATGTACATGTCTTTTGCATACCTAATGAAAGAGAAGAACATTTCGATTACAAATCTTCGTAAATCTTGAGTAATCTGTGTCTGAATTCTGGATATGTGCTTTGATTTGCTGCATCCCTTGGAGTTCTCATCATGTTGCATGTATTGTTTTCATTCATCATCCTCTGAAGTTTGCATCAACTGTATCTAGCTGTGGAATAGCCTGGTGAACATATGGTTTGATTTCTTCTCCTAATAACAGTATCAAGTATGTATGTGGATCAATAGTGGAAGGTTCAACTTTAATTTGAAGTATTTCTTTCAGTTTCTTTCAATTTCAAAACATTTCATCATCGTAATTGCAAATAACTGACAATCTTAAGAAAATAATACAAATATGCAGACATCCCGTAGATAAATGAACATATTCAGCATATTTGAGGTTAAAGCATGTCACAATGACAAATATCATGTAAAGTTTTGAAGATAGACGCAATATTTGAAGTATATCCTATGTGGAATAACTATCTTTGCAGCATCATTACAGGAAACAATATCTTACTGATGAGATCTACGTAAGGCCCCAAAATGGAAACAACAACAAACATCAACCTCTGAGTAACGTCAAAAGATTAAGACCTAATCAATGGAGACTTGTGATCATGAATTCTTTGAATTCATTGTATCTTTCAAGATTAATAAGGGTTAATGTGTACTTTTATTCTATGTTTGTTTATGACTAACATCATTGATCAACACTGCTGAACTAGTGAACTAGCAAAGTAGACACTTCATTGATATAACACTAAAATAAAAAATTCACTATAACAAATCCGTGTTATTAGCTCCCTTTTTTCTCCATTTTTTGCTTCCACCCATTGTTTTAATGTATTTTTTTCCATTTTTTTGAAAAAGTTGGCGCTATTGATCAGGATGGCACAATTTTTGGCATTTCTTGTGCTAACTAGAACAAGTCAACACTAAATTAGGTGCCAATTAGCACCTACTTTAGCTCCTACTGTAGCGCCTAATTTAGAGCCACATTTAACACCTAATTTAGCACCTAATTTTGCACCTATTTTAGTGCCTACATTAACACCTTATTTAGCGCCTAAATTTAGCATCTATTTTAGCACCTAATTGAGTGCCTAATTTATGGTTACTTGCATTTAAGAGTATTATTTAGGGTTTAGGGTTTAGGGTTTTGGGATTAGAGGTTTAGGGTTTAGGGTTTAGAGAGAGATAGAGGACCAATAGGGAGATATAGAGGAGACCAAGGGGAGAGATAGGGAGATAGAGAGTGAGGGACATGGCCAGGGACATGGCCAGAGACATAGGGAGAGAGATTGAGAGGTAGAGGGACAAAGGCGATAGGGAAAGAGGGGAGAGGTAGGGAGATAGAGGTTTAGGGTTTAGAGGTTTAGGGTTTCTCAAGTTTAGGGGTTAGGGGTTAGGGTTTAAGGGCATTATTTAGGGTTTAGGATTTATTGTTTAGGGGTTAGGGGTTCAGGTTTAGAGGTTTAGGGTTTAGCATTTATAGAGAGAGGAATGATAGGGAGATATAGAGGAGACTGTGCAGAGAGATAAGGAGATAGAGAGTGAGGCACATGCACATAGCCAGGGACATAGGGAGAGAGATTGAGAGGTAAAGGGATGATAGAGATAGGGATATAGATGTTTAGAGTTTCTTGGATTTAAGGTTTAGGGGTTTGGGGTTTAGGGTTTCTTAGGTTTGGAGAGAGAGAGAGAGAGAGAGAGAGAGAGAGAGAGAGAGAGAGAGAGAGAGAGAGAGAGAGAGAGAGAGAGAGAGAGAGAGAGAGAGAGAGAGAGATTATAGGTCGAGACATAGGGGAGAGATAGGGAGATAGACTACTAGAGTGAGTGAGATATATATCCTACAGAGAGATAGGTAGAAGGATTGAGAGATAGTAGAGGGACAATATTAGAGATAGGGAGATATATAGGGGTTTAGGGTTTAAGGGTTAAGGTTTAGGAGCCTTATTTAGGGTTTACGGTTTAGGGTTTAGTGTTTAGAGAGAGGACCAATAGCTGGGAGATATAAAGAGTGAGGTACATGGCCAAAGAAATAGTTGAAAGAGATTATAGGGATATATATGGAGAGTGAGGGACATGGCTAGAGACACAGGGAGAGAGATTGAGAGGTCGAGGAATGATAGAGATAAAGAGATAAGGGTTTATGATTTAGGGTTTAGAGGTTTAGGGTTTAGTGTTTAGAGAGAGGACCAATAGCTGGGAGATATAGAGAGTGAGGTACATGGCCAGAGACATAGCTGAAAGAGATTATAGGGATATACATGGAGAGTGAGTGACATGGCCAGAGACACAAGGAGAGAGATTAAGAGGTAGAGGAACAATAGAGATAGAGAGATAGGGAGATAGAGGTTTATGGTTGCTTGGGTTTAGGGTGTGGAGTTTAGGATTTAGGTGTTTAGGGTTTCTTAGGTTTAGGGTTTATGGGTTAGGGGTTAAGGGTTATGGGCATTATTTAGGGTTTATATATGTTTTAGGGGTCAGGGGTTAGGGTTTAAGGTTTAGGGGCATTATTCAAGGTTTACGGTTGCATGTCAAAAGAAGTCTCCCTCTCTCTCTAAATCCCTCAACCCTAAATAATGCCCCTAATCCCTAACCCCTAACCCATAACCCCTAAACCCTAAACCTAAGAAACCCTAAACCTCTATCTCCCTATAATCTCTCCCTTATCTCCCTCTCTCTAGCTATCATCCCTCTACCTCTCAATCTCTCTAGACATCTCACTCACTCTCTATCTCCTTGTCTCTCGCTCGACTGTGATATCCTCTATCTCTCTTAATCTATCTCCTCTCTCTCGACTCTACATACCTATCTATCTCTCCCTATCTCTTGCCTTTCTCTCTATCTCCCTATCTCTCTAGACATCTCTCTAGTGATCACTCTCTATCTCCCTATCTCTCCCCCTGTCTCCTCTATCTCTCCCTATGATATGTCTCCTCTCTATCTGTCTCTACCTAGCTATCTCTCCCTATCTCTCTATCTCTTGCCTCTCTCCCCTTATCATTCCTTTATCTTCTTATCTCTCCCTTCTATTAATTCTCCCTCTCCCTTATCGATGAAGGAATTAATGAACAATAAAACTTATATGACTCTCTCTCTCTCTCTCTCACTTTGTCTTTGTCTCCATCCATTTCCCTTATCGACAAAGAAAATGGAAACAAGAAAACTAGGACATGAAAAGAGGGATGAGGATATAAATTGGTAGCCAGATGAAATGGAAACAAGCTGATAAAACTAAAGTTCATTGGATGGGAAGAATGATGAGAGGAGAGGTAGAAAATCATAAAATAGGGAAAAATTGGTGGGATCTAAACGGAAATTGGAAAGGAAAAGGAAAACTAGGAAAGCTAGGAAAAGGATTTAACTAGCTAGGAGCTAGTAGATAATATATAGATCAGAGAGAGAGAGACAGAGAGTTGTTTGGGGTTAGCGGTCAAGGTTTAGGGGCATTATTTAGCATTTAGGAGTTTAGAATTGCTCAAGTTTAGGGTTTAGAGTTTACTAGGGTTTAGGGTTTATGGTTTAGGGGCATTATTTAGGGTACTTTAGGGTTTATGGTTTAGGGGTTAAGGTTTAGAGGTTTAGGGTTTAGTGTTTAGAGAGAGAAGACCAATAGGGAGATATAGAGAACTTGAGGGACATCCCCAGAGACATAGGGAGAGATATTGAGAGGTAGAGGAATAATAGAGATAGGGCTAGATAGGGAGATAGGGATATAGAGGTTTAGGGTTTGCGGTTTAGGATTTAGGGGTTTAAGGTTTATGGCGGGTCAGGGCTGGGTTAGGGCTTAGGGACATTATTTAGGGTTTATGGTTTATGGGTTAGGGTTTAGGGTTATTAGGGGCATTATTTAGGGTTTATAGATCTTCAAGGATCTAGATAGTGTGGCTATACACATTGCTACACATGTTGGTGGCTAGTTAGACACATGGTACATCAATAACCACATGTTATGCTTTGATACATGTGTGCCACCTAATGGCATTTGTACTGCAAAACATGATCATATAATTGGCACTATATACATCTGACACATGGTCATGATGTCCATGTACACCACAATATGCCACAATGATCTACTAGTTGGCATGACCATACAAGTTTGAGTACATTTGTTCTCATCCCATCCATATAAGAAATGCACCATACAATATGTTGGATATTTGTCAACATCTACATGTAGAATAACGGATGGTATTCTTGAACAAATGCCTACTTTGTACATTTTTTAGAGTAAAAGTGAGGTATATATAACAAATTTTCATCTTACCTCTGTGTATATTTCCTTTGTTCATTTTGAATAGAAGTGACATATATGTTAGAACCCTTCTATATTTGAATGTGTTTTGGTTTACATATCTATTTTCCTTTATGTATTCTATGATCTTATTAATTACATTAATAGATAATATAGGATTGTCCCTCACTAGTTCACCTTGGGAATTAGATGAAATAACATCTAAAGTTGACTGTAAATTAACAACATGGCAAGCATTTTGTTGATTTTCTTGCTTATTTTCACCCTTTTGAGAACTAAATTTTCCTATTGAAATTTTGAAGGATGAGATCGATATTTAAGTGCATTAGACTTAAGAATTTGATAGTGAATCAAAATCATCATTAGGAATTTGATAGTGTATCTTTGTTGACAAAGTTTGAAATCCAATAACATAATCATGATTGCACTCATTAATTTGATCCTTATTTGATGCTCTCCTATTCCTAATTTAGTCTATCTTAATAGTGAAGGAAATTAAATACATGGGCAACCCATAGAGAAATTTGTCATCAATTTTGTTCCTCAAAATTGTCTCATGATATGGTGAAGGAAAAAATTACCAAAGATAAATTGTGATCATTATTCATCGACCCAAAAACTAATGCACTGTTAAAAATGTAGACACCTAAATCTTACCATGGCCTAACATCACACCAGATCTATCCCACATCTCCTCTTACAATGTTAATTAAATAAATCATATTTATTTAATTAACCACTTTGATCATTCCTCCTAATATCAGTTTAATAAGTCATGCTATTTAATTAATAAATCTAACTGTTCTTTTGACATTAATTAAATATTAACCCTTCCTCTAAAGTCTCATCCTTAATTAAATAAATCCACATTTATTTAATTAAAGAAATCACCCCCAACATTCCCCCACAACTAAATAAATACATATATATATATATATATATGATGGCCATTGTGAAACAATCTTGACTATTTTTTACTATATGAGTGTTTTTGTTTATTACCGTTGTCCTGCAGGTTAATTGATTATCTTTTGCGGTTATGCGGGAGCAAGAGGAATGAAATATAGCACATACCACATTCCCTCATAGCATAAAAGAATAGTTTGTGGCTTGGCGGTAGGAACCGGTTGATATGAAGAAGGCACCGCTACCCCGTGGACGGTTCATCTGACACTTGCGGCTTGGCAATGTTTATCTCATGCTTGGCGGTGTTAGTCTCTTCTCGTGGTCCCGCAGAGGTTTGAAAAGTAACCAGTGGCATTGTGGTAATAACACTTACTACGTCCCCACAAGGGTTTCAACCGAGGCCCGTGGTAGAGCGGCAAGAGGAGAATGTAATGGGTTTTCACTCCCGTCATCCCGTGACAGTCATTCATAACATTTGCGGTTGGGCGATCAATAGAAGGACATCAGGTAATAATTTCCCGCGGTCCCACAGGGGTTAGTCTAAGCATTTGTGGTCTGGCCGTAAAGGATGAAATAGAAGTGTAGTGGTTGTAATCCACCATTATCGTGCGATGGTCATTCATAACATTTGCAGGTGGGTGGTAAACAGATGGACATTAGGTAATAATCTCCTGCGGTCCCGCAGGGGTCAATCTAAGCATTTGCGGTTTGGTGGTAAAGGATGAAATAGAAGTGTAGTGGCTGTAAGCCCCTGCTATCCTGTAGCCAATCTGGGTAAGCCTTGCAGTAACAT
The DNA here is from genome assembly GCA_027924645.1 of Cunninghamia lanceolata. Lineage (NCBI taxonomy): Eukaryota > Viridiplantae > Streptophyta > Pinopsida > Cupressales > Cupressaceae > Cunninghamia > Cunninghamia lanceolata. Next base: position 8,442,666 of record BSBN01000241.1, on the reverse strand, counting down.
GATAAAAGAAATAAATGGCAAACACATTTTATGCGGGGTTGCAATTATCAAGATTTATTGTCAAATCTTGAGAAAGGAATTGAATGCTGAGATTTCATGATCTCATGGCATGAACCAAAGTAATGGTGATATGATGAACTCCTTCGCTGAATAAGAGTCAAAGATTTCTTGGCATTTGCTCATTTAAGAGAATTCACAACTTGGAGAAGGCACAACTCAGCTCAATGTGTTTTCTGCAAACTGTAATTGACTAGGTAAGTTCATTCCTACAGTCTCTAATTAGAAGTTGGAGTATATTTCTCTCTATTTTTAGTTGTTGGTACTAGGGGTTCTTGTAATTACATCTTTTTTTAATATAAAATTTCTCTTTTAAAAAAAGGTTGGGGCTAAGGTTTTGTGTTATACAGTAGGGGTCCTGTAGTCCATTTTATCTCTGCTACTTGAAAAGTTCCCCAATTTGACTATGATGTTGACTAAAGATACAAATCATGTACTTATCCATTCTTGAATGGGTTTATTTTTAATTTTAAATACTATTCTTTTATTCCTATGTCTACCTACATTAATTGGCCATGTCAAGTTCATTTACTCTTTCACTTTGTTTTTCAGTTGCTAGTAGTAAGTTGAATTTTGAAAAACCCTAGCCTGTTCAAGTCATTAAACATGGCACCCAAGGGGTTTAAGTCTGCTAGTAAATGTGATGAGCCTACAGTTCCCAAGAAAAGACCACTTCAACAATCTCTGCTAGAAGTATTGCCTCGGTCCATAGACAAGGGTCCAAAAAAGATGTTCATAGATGTAGCAGAAGGGTGTCGGGATGCTACAATCCCTATCTCCAGCTAGGATTTCTTTTGGTATTTTTATACAAAAAGGGATGGCGAGGGACTAGTAGGAAATCCATGGAAATTGGATTTGGTAAAGTTGGTGGTGCCTGCTGTATTTGTTGATGTGGAATTGATTAGGGCACTAGGATAATTTTACCATCCTACCACTAAAATAGTTAGAATGCCAAATGGATTGCCATTGGTGAAAGTAGACAGGAATGCAATTGTTGACTATTTTATGTTGAACAAGTAAGCTCTCACTCAAGTGGATTTGCACAGATTTGAATGAGATTACACAAGCCTAAGGAAAACACTTAGGAGAGATGAATTGCCAATATATATGAGAAGGGGGGCCAACAACAGAAAAATTGAGATTCCATCAAATGCTATTGAGCCTTTCCCTATGGAAGAATTTGTTGTATATTTCAAGAGAACCTATTTTGAATTGTGCCAGGTCTTGGGAATTGATGCACAAGGAAGAATGCCAACTAGCCTAATGATGATGGTGTGAAAATACAACATCCAGAGGTGAACGTTGAATACGACTTTGCATCTCATATTGAGAAAAAACTACATGAAGGATTCTTCCGTGTGAAGGAGAACAAGCAACCCTTAGATTTCAAATTCTATTCTTTATTGTGTCACTTGATTCTGTATTAGAATAGAGGGAGATGGTCAAGAAAAATGGATTTGAGTATGGTTGATGAGAAAGGACAAAGACTGCCAACTCAGTTTTGGTGTTATAAGTGGGATTCCTGTTGCCGAAATAGTGACTACATTGTATTTCATGATTTGTTTGTTATTAATATATTGAATTCTATTGGTATCTGGTTTCCTAGGTTGACTAAGGAAGTCAGGGTAATGCTAAGGCTGCTTGAACACAAACCAGAGCTGGGCCACAACCGTAATTTTGCTTATTGGTTTTTTTATGTCAGATCATACTATAGTTAGAGTGTATGGTTGCCCCCAGCCACCTCACATATTGCCAAAATTTGTATCAGACAGAATTGTATTCATGGAGTTTGTGTGCCAAATGATGTGGATGGAAAATGAGGTAATGAAAAGATAAAAGAAAGGTACATTTCTACCTGATGCTACAATTTTTGGTGATTGGTCTATTGGCTCTAACACTCTTGAAAATTTGCAAGCCTTTTTAAAGGTGAAATATTCTTTGAAATTGGGTATTGAGAGGAATTGTGACCTTGAGGGTCATATGAATCTTGTGAGACAATCAATTCTGACTAAAATGGCTATAACCCATCAGGTCTTGTTTGATGAGGATGTGATAAAAAATCTTGTCACTTTTGATGAGGTATATAGTAGGAAGAGAAAATGGGATATCTTGAAAAATATTGAAGATGAAAAGAAAAAGCAGAATCTCCTATCTCTTGGATTCTTTGTTGAAGAAAAAGGCCCTCTAAAGAGAATTGATGCAATCATTGATAATTTTGAAAGTATTTATGGTAAATATGAGAAGCAACCTCCTAAGGCTACTAAACTTCCAGTGAAAAGGTCTGTAGGGATTGAGATTCATGAGTTTTCTCTTGATGTTATGTCAGTGCAAGATCCATAGGTCCCAAAATCACCACCAGCAAAGAAGCAGAGGACAAAAGAGGTATCTCCACTTGTCCCCTATGAAATGACTAAAGAGGTGGGGGATACTGATGAGGTGGATAACATCTTGAGGCACATGGGAGATGAGCAAGAGGTTGATCAACCCACTCATGCACATAAGCCTAAGGCTAGGACGGGTTAGCTAACCCAAGATGAACCAGAGTTGGAGGAGGATGAAAGGATTATAGCATCCATGAGGTTCATAGAAGATGATGACTTCATCAAAACTCTAGAGTTTAAGGATTTTTGGCTGAAAATGAAAATGAAAGAATATAATGAAAAAGTTGCAATAAATAAAATGGGTGCTGATGAAACACAACATGATCAAATCATTACACAAACTTTCAAAGAATTGAAAGTAGATGAAATTGATGTGAGTCCAGAGGAGGCAAGACAAATGGTGTTGAAAAGTAATATGCTCATCACCTTGGCCTTGAATTGAAAACGATATTTTGGCTTGACCAAGTTAGAAGTCAGGATGATCCACAACTTGTTTCAAAATTTGATTATGAAGATGGCATAAGTGGATGTGGTTTTGATCCAAAGATAGAGACCCTTGCAATCTAGACTACTTAGAAGAATACAAGCAAACCAAGATTGCTTGATATTGTTCAAGAAATGAGGGGTACAACTGTGGTAAAGACTTTACAAGATACATCAACAATAGAAGCAGTTGCTCTCAATGTTCATACTGCTATGTTTACTCATGTTGTTGTGAAGAGGTTAGAACAAAGTCTAACAGATTATGAGCAAACTCAAAAAGTAATGAATGATGAAGTAAACAAATTGTATTTTGAAAATGTGAAATTAAAGAAACAATTGCAAGCTGTGAATTCTTCTCAAGGTCAAGCCATTGTACCCTATCAGCCCCTGTGCCACAAACAGCCAGTGATGTCAAAATGTCTACTAAAGAATTTAATGCAATAAGATTGAAATTTGAAAAGGAAATTGAAAGTTTGAATAAACAAAATGAAATGACAAAGAATGAGGCAAAGATGAAAGTTTTTGAAATTTTTGAGAAAATTTTGGAGGATAGAGTAAAATTGGTTGTGGATAAGCTTGGGAGTGTGCATGATTGCTACTCTTCTTTATCTCAGGCCATTGAGCAATTGAAGATAAACTTTTCTATTTTGGATTTGTTGTTTAAAAAATGGCAACCCTATCATCACAATTTGGTTACGATGTGATTAGTAGTGAAAAGGAATCTTGATGCCCCTACAGCTTTGAATCCCACTGAGAAAATAGTCAAAATGATCATTGATGAATACCAATATGTGAATGGGGAAAGCTAGAAGATGCAAGAAAAGGTTGAATCTTTTACTACATTCAAGCATAAATTTATTCCTTTCATACTGACAGAAGAAGAGAAAATCAAAAGTCTTGACACATGGAAGATGGACTTCGGCCAAACAATATTCCAAGTTATGGATTTTTTGAAGAAGGATGGAGATGTCAGCATTCTTAGTTTCAACATGATATTGGACCAAGTAATTGCGTTGGATGCTGGGTATGCAAAATTTGTGATGGATGTCGGAGCTTTGCTTGATAAAAGATGGAAAGATCACCAGGAGAACTTGCTTCAGATTCAGGCTTACTAATGGCCTGGTGATTTTACAATATATAAATGGGACGAGAAATATCTTAGAGATGAATCATCAGTAGCATAGGTTGAGGTGCAGAAGAGCAATGATCCATATGATGGTGTTAAATAGCACCACCACATCTTGAACGCTCTCTTTTTGTCTCTATGTTTTCTTCATGTTTTCAAAATGTATTCAAATATATTTGAAAATCTAAATTGGACTTATAAAAGACAAATATTGTAATATCAAGGGTTAGGAATACAAAGAGCCATTTTGAATGTGAAAGGTCTGAAGCTTGTTGCTTCCTTTATAAAGGGAAACCAAGACCTTATGGCTCAGAATCTATCTGGGATTTTGATTTTTTGAAGGAGACATTGCACTGCCTGTACATTGAAGCAAATCAATATAAAAGCTGCTATTCTCTAGTGGTCAACTTTTGGCTATCATTTGTGTGTTGAATTGGATTGCTAATAATTTATCCGGTTGTCTCCAATTTACTTTTTCTTTGTTATTCAAATCAAAAGAGACCCTTGCATTGACATCACAAAAGAGGATAGGTGATATTTATCAAACTAAAATTATAAAGTAATAAGTTATATCTCAAAAGATGTTTATATTATTTAAAAATGAAGGAAAGATATTCTACTGCAGAACATTTTGACACCTTTAATATTATTTTGAGTCAAATAGGTTCAATAAATGTTAAACTTGATGAGGAAGACAAATGTATCTTCTCACTTTTTTCTTTACCCAAAAATTAGGAGAACATAATGCTTGTTATAAATGGTAGTGTTGCAAAGGTGACTATGGAATCCTTTATTGTTACAATGCTCAATGGAGATATGAGGAGAAAGTTCAATGATGAAGGTTCTAAGGATGCCTTGCATGTTCCACAAAGGCCCAAGGACAAAAGTGGATCTAAAGGGGAATGGTATAAATATGAATCCAAGTCAAGAGGAAAATCTAGAATCCCTAGGAAGATAAGAGTAAAGTTTTGGAAATATGGAAAAAGAGGACAAGTAAAGAAGGAATGCAAAAAATCAGTTAATCACTGCCACAATCTCATGATCATTATTCTAGTAGAAAATAATAGTTTTCATCATTTTTTCATAATGCATTAGTTAATCACACACTTCACATTTGACATCATGCTAAAATGATCAAATAAGTTTTGTATTTCTTCTCAACTATTTCATTTCTCTATCTTAATTACTTAATATCTCAATATTTTATTCTCTCAACTCCTTGTACTTTAAAGTACAATTAAATCTAAGATTGGACTTAAATATTCTATTATAGGGTATGATTTATTTCCCTACATTTTTTTGAACTCGCAATTTCCATGCCTATGTTTAGGATAAAAAAAGATTGATTTTTTATTTTGAGATTTTTGTGGTTTGCATTTGTTGGAAACAACCCAATGCCTTTAGTTTTGCATTCCTAAGAAACATCTAGGATCCTTATGTCCCCTTAAACAAAGTACTAGGTCAAACCATCACCTTGCAAACATGACCACCTCTTTCTCCTACTTCCTATGACGATCACATATTGCATTCTAATGATGAAGAAGAATATTATGATCATGATGTCTTTATTAAAAGTGTTGAAAATGAATAGAAACATGAGATCCTTGATAAATTGAAATATTTGTGCAATCAATTAGCTAATATAGATGATAATATGTCCACTTCATATTTCATTGTTGGTCTTACTCAAGTACTTATCACAAGATAACATGACATAGATACAATTAAGGATATATATGAAAATAATTAAAGATAAACAAATTCCTCATGTGGTAGGCATCGGTCTTTCTCTTTTGAAAATCATTCCCTTGTATATATTTTCAAAATCCAAATTTGTTTTTCTATTTTAGGAGCAAGGTTTAAAGATTTATAGAAAACATTAATCCAAATCATATGCCAGATTGGGTTAAGTGAAGTGGATGATTTAATTGAAAAAATTAAATAAGCTCCTTAATTTGTTCTGAAGTCACCAGCAAACTTGAAAGTAAATTGTCATTGGTGAAACAAGGTAACACCCACTATTTAAGGAACTTGATGAACTTATCCTTTGACCTATATCACTTAATACTTTCATCACATAAGGATTATCCATTGACAAGTTATGAAGAACATCAATCAATCCATTTAATTAACATTATTGCCTACAATTTTCATACCAAAGATTGAACAATTTAAGGATATTGCAATAGGTAATTTATCAACAATTGAACAATCCATTTAATTAACATTATTGCCAACAATTTAATCATCCTTTCATAAACATGGATTGCAAATAATTCTAAAAATTTAGAAGTCTTGGTCATTAACATTATTGTCTTCTACAATGTCATCTAGTGTATCATTGTCAATGTTCATATGTTCTTTCAAGTATTTAATAATATCAACATCCTCATCTTGACCTCCATCATCTTCATCATCATTGAAATATGACTGTAGACCATCTATATTGTTACCAGGTGTATTTGGATCATCATTTTGTAAACCTTTCATATTGTTGTCTTCCATAACATCATCCAACTCTAGATTTTTATCTTCTTGTGCTTGAACATAACCATCTTCAACATCATCATGGATGTCAATTTCTTTGATGTTCTCTAATCCCTCTCTCTCATTTTGTTGGCCATCATTGTTTTGCTCAGTATCCACTAATGCATCATCAAATACATCCTCTAGACATGTTGATTTCATCTTCTGTTATGTTTGAATCTATACCTGCATCTTCTACTTGATTTTGAATTTGTTCAGTAACCCATTCTAGTGTGCAATCTTTACCCCATTCCCCAAGCAGATCAATGGGAAGTGGAGTATTCCTTGGGTTCGATCTCTTAAATTGTCTCCTTGCTTCTAACACTTCTTCTCTCTTTTTATCATACAGATCAATCCATTTGTTCATAAAGTCCATGTGGTACAGAAAGAACTTGTTGAGTATAGCACTTTCCTCTACACCTATTACATGTCAACATGTTTATTTCTTGAACTCCAAATGTCATGCTCTTAATTTGACAAATAAATTATAGAGTAAATTAATGATTGCAAGAAAAAAAACCACATTGATCATGAATTTACTTACTAATTTCTACTTGAACACCATTAGATTATGGTTTTTTTTGTCAATAATATCTAATGCTCATTCTTCATGCCAAAAGTGTGGCCCATCTTCAAAATCCTTACCAAGGAATTCACACAGGAAGAAAAATATGTCATTCAATACATACCCTCCAGCCATGCAACCCTCTGGATGTGCCTTTTGTTAGACATATCTTTTTAGAGTTTTCATATACCTCTCAAAGGAAAACATCCACCTCGTTGATACGACACCTACCAATTCAATGTCATCAACTAGGTGTATAAGTAAATGGACTTGTAGGTCCATGAAACTTGTAGGGAGCTCGTTCACATACAATTTATGTAATTTCCTTCTTCCATTTTGGCACTTCACATTCATGGATCTCCTTGGAGGTCACCCACCTAATACAAGAATAGTAAATTAGTATGAACCTTTAGTCAAAAATTAAAATGCAATATAATATATGTATGTCTCTCACACATTAACCACATACCTTGTAAATGCTGACAATCGACTTATGGCATTCCTTAAGTCAACTGTAAGACAGGAATCCCCCCTAATTGTTAATGGCATGATATGCTATGAAACACATTTATGAATAGGTCATTAGTAATTTTTTCTCACACAACATAACAATATCAAAATATATTTAGTACTTAATCAATGTTACCAGTAAATGTTAAATGATGATATATAATACCTTCATAAAATTATGAAAATCATGTGTTTTAAATCTTGTGATATGTCCATCAACTGTAAAAGCTTTAGCCAATGATGATCCATAGCCAGTAGGTGTCCTTATTGAATGGATGACATTTTTTAGTTGGTCTAGCTCTTTTTTTTTCAAAATCCATGGAGCTTCTGCATATGTTTCATTTTCCCTGTTTGGCCACAAATGTTTTCTATCAATTTTGGTACATGAAAGAGCAATATCTCTCCTTGAAGAAAAGGTGTCCTGTTTGCTTGATATATGTCGAAATATAGAATCTGGGACATTTTTGAAGATGTGCATAGGATCTAATAGGTGAGATATTAATAGATCCTTCCAGTAAGGGAACTCATAAAATATCGATATTCTTTTCATTCCTTCTGCCAGATTAACTACAACTTGTTCTAGTTCTTTAATTGAATCACCCCAATAAAAAAAATCCTCCCAACCTTTCAATTCAACATCTTCATACTTCTTAATCCAATCACCTAGACCCATAATCATGGGAGGGCCTCTATTTTCAACTTTTCCATCAAATTGATTCTTCAGGCAATTTCTAAACTTATGATCTAGTGGTAGAAAAACCATATTGTTTGCGTAAATAAATTTATGTAGATCTTTAGAATATCGCCCTTGAAATTGTTCTACACATCTTGGACATGCAAATATCCCCTTTTTTTGAAGCCTTGTAATTCAATAAGTAATGTTAATAACATAAAAAAATAGTATAAAACGAAGTATGAAAGTTGCGATGAAAATAAATTACGAGTGTAAATACATAAATATTTTATCTTACCAGAACAAACACCAAGTCCTAGGAAATCATGAATAGTCCAACATAGCACACCATAAAACATGAAGGACCTATTTGATGGGGGACGTGATATGTCATACATTCTTATGCCTTTCCATAGCTATTGCATCTCATCAATAAAAGGCGCAAGATAAACATCCATGTTTTTAACTTGATGTTTTCCTAGAAGAATGAGAGTCAGCATAAGGTGCTCCTTTCTAACACTCATCCATGGGGGAATATTGTATACTATCAATCCGACTGGCCAAACACTATAATTTGAGCTAAAGAAAGAAAATGGGCACATTCCATCAATTGCAAGACCAAACCTGATACTACAAGGTTCATCTTTGAATTTTGTTGGCCATTTTTCCTCTATGTGTTTCATTGCTTTGGAGTTAACCAGAAGTTACATGATTCCATCTTTACTCTTGTTCTTTGTGTACTAGTCCATCAATTGTGCAAGTGACTTGCAACGAAACATTCGTTGAAGTCTAGGTATAATTAGCATGTGATGTAAAACCTTCTTTGGAACTGTAGGACTTTGTACATCTATATGATATCTCTTCTCTTTGCATATAGGGCATTCTACCTTGTTTTGATATTCATCTCTATATAAAATGCAATAATTTTTACATGAATGAATTTGCTTATATTCAATCCCCAACTCAACCAACAACAGACATGCCTCTTTGCAAGTTGATGGAAACACATTATCTTCAAGGAATATTTTAGTTTTTAGTGCCTTGTAAGATTGCCAGAGATTAAATCAATTGAATGTTTGACTTATGATGAACATGTTTGATATGTCAATGTATACTAGGACTATTTATATACAATATATGGTGTTAAAATCCCCTTAAAGAAATATAAACGAAGTTGATGAATGTTTACAAATTATGTACACCAATTGACAATTGCAAAGTAAGAAATAGATTTCAACTCACTTCAGTAGGGTAGTGAATCCTTTGTTTGACCAACCAAATAGTGACTTGATTTCTAATAATACTAATATGCATGCCAGTTTTGAGGTTCTACTTGCACCCGATTTGAACACGGGTGTCTTCGCTGCTTGCTTGATGGAGTCTTTCAGGTTGTTATCATCAACATTACGTTGGTGGTAATTACCCCTACTATCATTGTTACTATCAACCATATGATCATTATTGTCATCATTGTTTTCATCCCCAAAGAAATCTGTAAGCATTTCATTCAATCCTTCTTCATAGACTGCATTTTCACTATCATGATCATCATCATTAAGGCTAGGTGCCATGTCATCCATGTATGCGGATCTCATCAGCTCTTCAATTTTCTTAGCTGATAGTATTCTCTTCAATAATTCTCTTTTCCCCCTAGTATTATTTAAAGGATGGTTTGGATCATCCCGTCCAAATCTTAATAACCCAGTTGGATCTTGGGTATTAGTATGTGTTTCATCAACATCTTCTACCTATCAACAAACACAAGCATTATTTAATGTTTGGCAACAATTGGATAAATCATAAATGCATCAATTTCAAAGAAATATAATCAAATATGGTTCAAAAAATAAAAATATTAGTTGTATGAACATATATACATCAATTGAATAATGGAACATTATTTTATTGACTACCTTTTTTATACAATAATTTAAATAAAACACAATTTGGACAACTTAGTTTATAAAACATCAGTCCACACACATTTATTATTCTTTGGTTTTCTGCCCTTAAGAACATCCTTAGGGAGACCTTGTTCTTCCCTCTTCTTTCACACAGGAGTGCGTTTTAAGCAGGGGTAATCAATCAATAACTCATCCCCAATGGTAAGGTCCATAATAGCCTCAACCATTATCAATCTATCAACCTCTCTTTCCATATCTCCATCTTTATCATTTATAACCTCAACAAATTGACAATTTGGTCTTACAGTAGGGTCCCTTCCCTTACTAATATTTATAAATCCTGCAATATTTTTGTGTGTATGCACATCCATCTATATACATAAGATGAACTCTATTCATTTCTTTTCCACTTTCCATTTGGAGACAATGTGTATACTTATACAAATTTAGACCATATGCTGACATGCTAGGTTTATATTCTACTAGCCTTCTCCATTCACCACTGTAATATGATGGACTATAATATGGCATTAATCTCCTAGTGGTTTGTTCTGAATTGTTTCTATGTTTAGATCCCACATGTACATTTTGGACAATAAAGAGGCCTAGATTCACTCCATGAATATTGAAGGGTCGTATCATGTAGTTGTATCCCCAAAATTGAAACACCTCGTTCACTCTAGGTAATTGTTGATCACTAGGCCAAGCACAATATAGTCGACAATCAAATGTCTCTTTATAAATTGATCTCAAACTCAAGGGCAAGTCATCATCTCCATCATATTCATTCTCATAGGGTATGTAGTCCACCTTCCCCTTATCTGTAAACAAATTATGCATCTTTAAACCAGTTCTCGTTCTGTTGCTTGTTTTCATTAATCCCTCATCTTTCGAGCTAGTATATTGGCACATATTTTTGTTAGATGTATCATATGATAAATGATCATTACCCTCTAGGCTAGAAGTCGGTGATCCAAGAAACTTTAAACCAAGAACTTTATCCTGCAAGTATCCATTAAGAAAAAAATTAGTTATATAAATAATATAAAACAATGTTTAAACGAAGTATACATGTTATTTATATCAATTTGGAAAATTCCTTACCACAATTCCTATTAGATTTGAATCGATTGTAGGAGGCATACTACCGATTGGAAGCTCATCATATATGTAATGTCTATGTACAATCGCTCATTTGAATTGTTTCTTTCCACGACATACAGAACATCCACAAACAACAATTTTCTCAAAGTATTCATCCCATGTACTATAGTCCTGACCAACCTCTTGGTGCAATCATTTGTTGTGTCTGCAGGATCCATTGTCATATCCTCTTCCACCCACTGTTGTCTACATGATTTAATAGTTTTAGGTCCACGTACATACATTTTTTATTTTCTAGTTGAATGCTCAGGCTCTGCATTTGCTCCAATCTCCATCTAAAGTAATCAACAACATGCATTAATTTATGTCAAGATTGGATAATACATTACAAATTTCAATAATACTATGAAAAAAGATGGATGTATTAGAAAATGCCATCAGATCATTTTTTTCTAAGGAAATTGGATTTGAGTACCTAATTTCCCGCTTCATCCATTGTGTCCTGATTTGATATGACACAATCTATTGCCATCGCCTTGTATGGCCCCTATAATACACAATATAGTAAATAATGTTTAGTACACCAATTATATCATTTCAATGAATATGCTATCCAACATAAAACCTCACTTTAGTCATATATTTGACATATTGATATCATGTTTTGGCCATCCTAATTTTCAAACTTTTCCCTCGATCATAGAATCATATTTAATCACCATTCCTGTGCATTTTCAACCAATAAGTTTGACCTTAGAGGCCTCATGGACAAAAAAATGATTTTATCTCCTTTATGTTGTAGAATTTGTGAATTCATAAACACCTTCCTCCTTTGGTTGAGGTTGATTTCTCTTCTTACCTCTATTGTATCTATAGATTTTGTTGTCATATCTATTTCCACCCACTTTCCTCTCTGCAATTTAGTAGTTCTACGTTGTCCACGTCCTCTCTCCATGGCCTCCTCTGGATCCTGTAATACACAACAATGACAATAGTCACATAACAACTATGCACCAAGAGAATATTCTTGAATTTATCTTGTTAATACACTCACTTTTCATTAAGACACACTATGAAAAACAAAATAAGACATTGCAACATTTTGCTCTTCAGAAAAAGTTTACACGCGAACTCTTGACAACTAGAGCTCAAATCTTATGATTACAAGATGACTACAAATTCACATCAAAAAGACATTTATTTCATATTTAACTCTACTTTTTCTTTTATGGGTCATTTTAAGGCAATCTATATCTCTCCAAGTGGCCATAAAACCCTCAAAACAGTCTCAAAGAGTCTTTGGCACCAAAATTTTAAATTCTTGATGGAGGGGAGGATAATTTAGATGTTAATTTTGAAATCACATAGTTAGATCTTTTTTAGGTTAATCCTATCCATTGGATATTCTTTAATTATAGGGACATTATGTTATATTTTACGATTACCTTTCACTCCAAAATTAATGGTTTCCTTTGAAAATAAAATCCTCCATCAGCTATCATAACCCCAAATATCTGTTGAAGTGAACTTAAACATTATGTGCAATTGTCATTTCTCATATTAAGCACCTACCTCCCCTCTTAGTGGTCCCACATGTGTGATGTATGCGAATGTGTTATACGGTACCTGTGCTACATGTTTAAAGTTTGAATTTTACTCATATTGTTGGAAAAAGGCCCAAAAAGACCTTTGATTTTTGATTTTTATACTCTATAACATGCATATCCTTGATCTTTTCATCTAATCTATGACATGTTGTCTTTTCATTTCAATGAGATCAATTCTTGAAAAATGACAATCCAGAGGTTAAAGAGACAAGTTGATACCTTACCTAAGTTGTCATGTTCTTGAAACCTTGTCACTATAAAGAGGAGATATCTAGAGAGTAATGTCACAAGGACATAACCAAGGTATGCACTATCATGAGCCATAGGGACAACTTACTACACCATCCAAAACTCCATTTGAACTATCTACTATCAATAATTCACATTATTAGGGACTATCATGAAGAAAACACCATGCATAGGACTATCATAGCCAAAGTGGAGAGGATTGTCTAGTCATTGTATGACTGTCATAGTAGCTAGTGGGTTAGTTACCATGCTTCAACCAAAAATAGGTTAATGAGAACATAGAAATTAAAATCACAATACCATAAGCATGCTCCATAAGCTACCAATATAGTCCCAATATCATGTCATCATGATAGTAAGAGAAGAGTTGTTTGGTTTTTCCAAAGCCATATCACTTGCATAAGGATTGTCACCAACCATCTGTGTAAGGTCGTGAAAGAGTGAGTAATTATTGAGCTAATCATAAGAGAAGCATGAAGTTAAAATGTTGCCATGGAAACAAGATATAGTTACTTATTATAAGGACAATCCAAATTTGGTGAGGTTACGTTTTTATCAACTTCTAAGTAAAATACATCATTTTGCACTGATTGACGCTAAATTAGGTGCACTTTTTGCCTCCTTTGGTACCCCAAACAGATTACATTTTGGCCTAAAAGTTGGCGCTAAAGTCAACATTAACTGCTCCGACTATAACACAGACTACTAGATCAAAAAAAATTAAAAAAATTCCCGCCTGCACATGCCCCAAAACAAAAAAAAAAAACTTTATTGATTTTTGGTGTTCTTTTTTTTTTGGAAATCGAGCATTTGGTTGGAGTCCCACCTGAATTATATGAGAATTTTGATAATTACAAGAAAAAAATGCTACGCAAAGAGAGGAGAAAAATGGGAAAAACAAGCAAGTAGATGAGAAATTCGATTTAGTTTGTGACACCATAGGTAGGGTTACAATTACAATAAAAAAATTTTGTTCCCAAATATATTCTTGTTTCATTTAAATGGAGAGGATTATGAAGAAAGGGTTGTGAATATTATTTTATTTACAGGTGAATCATTCAAGTCTCATGTGGTTGCAAAGCAGGGTAAAATTGTAGACATTGCATTATTTCCTCTACATCCGAGAGAAGTGAACGCATTTTTCAAACCCCAATGCCCAGGCTCGCTTATCATTACCATCAATACCTTTCTTTGAAGACAACTTTCTAGCTTCCTTCCTAAAAAGTAGTCAAGTGTTTTAAGACAAGTCGATTGTGAGCAAACTAAAATTAGGGCTTTTGAGACGAGGGTGAGCAAACTAAAACAGAGGTTGGTCGAGACAATACGAGGAGATAAGGCTTTTGAGACAAGGGTGAGCAAACTAAAATTAGGTTGGGAACTATAGATTCCCTCCCAAGTCACAAATTGATTCATAGGAAAACAACTTCATGATTTATTTTACAAAGTAAAGGTCAAAAACTTTGAGGAATATAGAAAAAATTGGACAAAAACTTTCATACCTGGTAGTGTGTAACTCGTTTGCCTCCACAGACTGAACAAAAATAGTTTGCCCTAGGTTGCCTCAAAATGTCAAGCAATAGAGGGAAGAGAGCAAAGGGACCAGATTATGGCCACAATGAGGTAATTCATTGTCAATTTATATTGTAAATGTTTCCATTATTTCTTTGATTTTTTAGTTTTTAGTTTTTTATTTGTAAATTTAAAAGAAGAAATTTATTTTATAGGAACATGAGACTGACAAAGATAAAGAGGCATTGGCTTCCATATTGGGGTAGAGGCAGTGAACAAATTGGATGGTGTGGACTTGACAATGCTTGCTAGATACGTAGAAAAATGATCTGGTAAAGCCCCTGAAACATTACAACCAAATCAACAATGTCAAAGGGAATCAATTGATTCCCCAACTAGCCATGGATCGAGCAAAAGATCCAGGAGGAAATCAATAACAATAACCTCTAAGAATGTGGAACAGAGAACAGAGGCTTCCAATGTCCCACCCACTCCTAGGACATAGACTTCTTTGACCACCACAGCATGTTTTGCATCTTGCATTGGTACCTACGATACCAAGATAGAATATGATGTGGTTTCAGGGGATGTCTAAATGATGGATTCTAGAAAAACATTTGTGAATAGGTTGAAAGAGTCATGCCTTCAATGGTTCAAAGACCATCTACATTTGCCATTCTCAAAGATACCCATGCACCTGCAAAAAGTAGTTATCCAAGACATGGAAACTGAATTTGGCACAGGTTGGTTTGTAAAGAAGATAAAGCTAGGAATGTCTCAAAACTACAAGAGATTTTGGTGCAACCAAACAAAGAAGATAGAAAAACTCCCTCCCAAGCAAAGGCTCAAAAAAAGGCCAATTGATGTAAGTTTGAAAGTATGGAAAGATCTTGTAAAATCATATGAGAAGTCTGATGCACGGAGGAAGTCTGGTGAGGAGAGTATGAAGATATTTGAATTTTCTCATAAGATTATATCAAATTTATTAAATGATTTTTAAATTTTATTTGTGCATAGTTAAATTGAATTAGTATATGTTTCAAGACAAGGCCTCCAAGGCTAGGCTTGACAAACTTCGTACCATGCATCACAGTGGCCAGAAAGGTTTACAGGCCTTGATCTGTACATTTGTAAGTATATTTAATAAGTTAAATGATATTTTTTTTAATTTCCTAGAAAAAAATAAATGATTGCATATTAATTAGTTTAACTAGTCCATGTGCCATGTTTTGATAGGAGGAGAAATATGGCCAGCATCCAAGCCAATTTGAAAAGGAAATGTTACAAAGAAAAAAGTGGACCAATTTTGTAATCTGGATGGAGAATGAGGTATCAATAGTTGACTTTCAATAACTTAGTTGGATATTGTTGTGTTAATATGTCAATTTGAATTTCTTCTATTGAGTTGTTTGTTGATGCATAGGATGAGTTCTAAAGTGCTTCTCTGTTGGCCCTAGCGCCCTTAAATGTAAGATTTCTCTTAGATGACAAATGATTACTCTTATATCTTTGGGGACCCTTCTTTGTGCCATTAGGCTCATAATGAGTATACTAGTCTTGTGCTTGCTTACAAAAAGTGGTTGCAATTAACCTAATCTTGTGGTCATTATCCACAACATTTTGTGTGTGCCATGTTATCTCATATGCTTAAGTTTAACAGGCTAATAATGAATAGAAAATCCTTGTTTACCTACCTCCAACTAATGGAATTGTTGGAACCTAAAATTTCCTACCATTGTTTGCAAAAAATTTAGGTTCCCATGATGAAAAATCTGACTGCAGCACTTAGAATTGCACTTGTACAATATACTTCAGTCACCTACTTTAAAGGGTTATAATTAGAAGCCTATTAATTTTTATGTCAAACCACTTGGTAGGCATACTTATCTATCATATGTGAGTGTACATGCTTGATTTCAGCTTCGCATGATCAGATTGGACAAGGTTTTGCAGTGCCAAGTTAAAGGGTTTTGGTGGTATCTGGTGGTACCCACGTAGGGTTAGGGTTTTAAGTCAAGTCTGCAAGCCTATATTTTTATTCCTTTAAACCCCTTAAGGCCTTAAGTTTTATTTTCCTTTGGCCTCTTGCACTTTATTTTTTAAACTGCATTGACTTCTTGTATTAAAGGGCAATTGTCTTGAGGTCTTCTTAAAAGGGTGATATGTGACTAGGGTATGAAGACTAGAACTTTGTATGTAATCTTAAGCCCTCCTTTTCGATTTGTTGGAAGCCTTCTTCACTAATACATAAGGTGTTGCAAGTATGAGCCTAACCGATGTTGTCATTGATGTCAACATACTCCTGTTGTAGTGATGACAAGGATTGGATGCGCTGTGTGCTGAGGATATTGAGAAAATTAGTCCTAATCAGAAACAATAAAGACAGTGAGGTAAAGATCCTAGTTCAGATGAAGATCAGAGGGTGCACATCAAAGGGTTTGTAGATATGTATCTTAAGATGATCTAATAAAGATTTCAGAGGTCCACATGAAGACCTGAAGAAGTTATAGCCACTTAAGTAAAACCAGTTCTGGCAGATGTTCAGAGGTAACAGAGTGATACAGATAGGTCTGGTGAGATCTGGAAATGCAATATCCTGTTCTGTGGATTTGATGGAGTGTTTAGTAAGTCAATGTGAAGTGAAAACTCAATTGGTTCGTGGTCTGGAGGTCCACAAGCATCTACTCCAATATGATAGTAATGACATACTATGTTCTTGAGGTTCCAGATGAAGGAGAGAATGATTTTAGTAAGTAGAAGTAGTGTGGATGTTCTTGATGTCTCAGGCAAGCTTGTGGAGGTCTTTGGATTGTGTGTAGTTCATGTTGATGGTATGCATTGAAGATTGAGCTCACAATTAAAGATTTACTTCCGGATGATGATGTTTTTCTTAAGTCTAGCCAACCGGATGAGTTACACAGCCTGCGGATGATCTGGAAGGTGTCCTATGAAGAATGGTGTGTTCCCAAAGAAAGATTGAAGTCTTAGATCTGTGTAGCTGATAGTGTGTTGATCCGCATGAAGTCTTTTTGTAATAGGTCATGTTGTATTGATGTACTTGCTCTATAATGTATGTCAACTTGGATGATAATTCCTAAGTCGGTGTCTTGTATAAATAAAGAGTTGTAAAGTCATTTCAAAGTGTGTCTTGTGGAGATGAGAGTGTGGTAGAAGGGCGGAAAGTGAAAAGCAGAGCAGAAGTGTTGGGCTTAAATGGAACTGACTCAAGCATGGTGAAGATGCTATTCTTCAGTTCAAGTATGTGATACTTGTTATTTTATAGATAGTGTGTCTCTTGTAGGCAGTGAGCCTCTTGTGAGCAGTGTGCTCGGGTAGTGGGCCCTAATTGGCATGTACCATTTTGTTCTTTCTATTCTTCTAATAGAGAATACAATCTTGGGTTAGTCACCCCATGGTTTTTCCCTTAACTGGGTTTTCCATGTCAAAATCTTAGTGTCATAAGTGTTAATGTGTTTCTGCTCTTGAATTGTTGCATCATGTTTCTTTGATTGATTTATTATTATGCTGCTGAATTAAGAAAAGGATTTAAGTGATTAAATTTGAAGAAAGTTTTAAACAACTAATTCACCCCCCCTCTCAATTGTTTTCCCTAAGTCTAACAATTGGTATCAGAGCTAAGTTCCTCTAAAACATCTTAACTGCTTGAGGAGATCCAGGATGTTGTCCTACAAGAAGGATAGTCCAAAGTTTGATGGAACCAATTTTACTCTTTGGAAAAGTTGCATGCAATGTCACTTGCAATGTATGGGAATGCAGTATTGGACCATGGCTTCAAACAAGTATACTCCTCCACAGAATGGTCTGAAATCCATAGATGAAATCACAGATGCTAAAAATAATCTGTAGACTAAAGAAGCTCTTCTAAGTACCTTGTCTGATTCAGAGCTTACAAATGTTGTTGACCTACAAACTGCTTTTGAGATTTGGGAAAAATTGGAACTTCTACATGAAGGAGACAAGTATGTTAAATGTGATAAGCTACAGAGTTTGAAAGGACAATTTGAAAATCTGAAGATGAGAGAAGATGAAAATATCACTACATTTATGCCAAGAGTAAATGAGCTTGTTTGTGGCATTAGATGTGCTGGTGGAGTCTTGGATGAAGATGACATCATTGTAAAAGTTCTTAGATCCCTTCCTGATTCTTACAAGTACAAGGTTGCTGCTATTGAGGAATTTAGATCTATTTCAGGTATCATAAGAGATCAATTGGTTGGTAAATTAGCTGCATTTGAGTTGACTGAGTTTGGAGATGCCCCCCCCAGGATTGAATCTGCATTCAAATCTAGTGCCTCTGTTAAAGGAAAACAAAAGTCTGATCTAGGAGAAAACTCTTCAAGGAAATTATCATGGTATGAAAAAGCTAGAAAAGACTTGGAAGAAGATGAAGCAGAAGTTGCTCAACTTGAAGCCCTTATTGCAAAAAGACTACTAAGAGGATCCGGTAAGTATGAGGGAAAATTGCCTTTTATGTATTTTAACTACAATAAGATTGGTCATTTTGCCTCAAGGTGTCTGGAAAGATTTTCAAGGTCAAATCCTAACAGATCAAGATTCCAAAAGAATTGTTACTATGTTCATAAAGATGATGATAATGAAGGAGTAACAGATGATGAATCAGAGATAGGAAACAAATCTAGAAGTGACTGGGTGTTTATTGCCATCAAGGAAGAAGATCCAATGCCCTCTGAATCTGTCAATCATAAAATTGTGGAAAGAGCTCTGGTTGTCCAAGTTGAAGAAAAGGTTGTTTTGGGTCATTGACAGTGGATGCTCTCACCATATGACAGGTGACAAAAATAAGTTCATAGATTTGGAAAGGTATGAAGGAGGAGTGGTAAAGTTTGGTGATAATTTTGCTGGTAGAATTAGAGGAAGAGGAACTATTTCTTTTGATGGAAAGAACAAAACTAGTAATGTATTATATGTTGAAGGTCTGAAGCACAATCTTCTCAATGTTGGACAGTTGGTAGACAAAGGCTATGATCTCTAATTCAAGAATGGAAAATGCAAGATCTTTGAAAGTTCTGGAACAGAGATTGCATCCGGTACTCAAACTAAAGGTAATATCTTCCACTTGGTTGGTACTGGTAAAAGTTGCTTATTTGTTCAAATTGATCAGAGTTGGTTGTGGCATAGGAGAATGTGTCATGTGAATTTTGATAATATCATCAAGATAAGCAACACTCAGGCTATAAGGGATCTTCCAAAATTGGTGAAACGTACAAATAGTTTGTACAAAGAATGTTAGTTGGGTAAGCAAAGCAGAGTCTCATTCAAAAGCAAGGAATAATCTTCTACCGGATTATTGGACTTAGTTCATACTAATCTATGTGGTCCAGCAAGAATTAGGAGTGTGCAAGGTGATAGATACTTCATGTTATTAATTGATGACTATTCCTGGATGATGTGGGTGACTTTTTTGAAAGAGAAATCAGAGCTCTTGAGAAATTCAAAATATTCAAGGCTATGGTAGAGAATGAAACCGGATTAAAATTAAAATGTCTGAGGTCTGATAGAGGTGGAGAATTCACATCCAGTGATTTCATAGAATTATGTGAGAAACATGGTATAAAAAGATAGTTGTCTGCTCCTAGGACTCCACAGCGGAATGGAGTAGTGGAGAGGAAGAACCGGACCATCTAGGAGGCATCTAGAACCATGATGATGAAAGAAAATGTTCCTTAGATCTATTGGAGAGAATCTATAAGCACTGTAGTCTATACTATCAAACAAGTACAAATTAGAAGCAATACCGGTAAGATTCCTTATGAACTTTGGTTTGGCATCACTCCCACTGTGAGGTATTTTAGAGTCTTTGGTAGCAAATGTTACATTAAAAGAGATGAAGATCTAGGAAAATTTGATGCTAGAAGTGATGAAGGAATATTCTTGGGCTATTCTACTCAAAGAAAAGCATACTAGTGTTATAACAAGAGATTGAGGAAGATTATAGAAAGTACAAATGTGAAGGTTGATGAAGGGATTGAAAAACCCTCAAGGTTTTATGAATGTGATGAAGATGATCAGAATGATGTTTTGATCCAAGGAGTCCAAGCTCCTTCTAAGATTCAGATCTAGACTAATCTGGTAAATCAGGAAGAGGAGATAAGTTTGAATGAACCTGTTCAAGAATCAAGAGTGCAAGAAACTCCCAAAGTTCCTAGGTATATAAGACCGAATCACTCTGAAGATCATATCATAGGTGATAAAAGCAAAGGTGTACAAACCAGAAGAAGGATTTCTCAAGATTCAGAAGAGTATTGTCTGATTTCAAAGATTGAACCTAAGACAGTGAATGAAGCTTGCAATGATGAAAAATGGACTAAAGCAATGGAGGAAGAGCTGATGCAAATTGAGAAAAATCACACTTGGGATCTTGTTCCTAGACCTAAAAACAAGAATGTGATTGGAACCAAATGGGTCTTCCAGAACAAACTAAATGAAGATGGTGAAGTAGTCAGAAACAAAGCCAGATTGGTCTACAAGGGTTACTCCCAAGTTGAAGGAGTTGATTTTGAAGAAACTTTTGCTCCAATGGCAAGAATTGAAGCAGTTAGATTATTTCTTGCTTTTGTTGCCTTCAAGGATTTCAAAGTATATCAGATGGATGTCAAATCTGCCTTCCTAAATGGTGACTTGGAAGAAGAAGTATACATTGAGCAACCAGATGGATTTCAATTGTCTGATCATGATAATATGGTCTGCAAGTTGAAGAAAGCACTATATGGACTGAAGCAAGCCCCAAGAGTCTGGTATGAAAGATTGGATAAGCATCTTTTGAAGATTGGTTTCAACAAAGGTACTGCTGATAGTAATTTGTATTTCAAAATTGATCATGAAACTATCTTGATAGTTGAAGTGTTTGTTGATGATATCAATTTTGGAAGAAGAGATGGTATGTGCAAAACCTTTGCAAATCAAATGAAAAGTGAATTTGAGATGTCCATGTTTGGGGAAATGAATTTCTTCTTGGGTCTACAAATCACTCAAACAAAGAAAGGAATCTTCATTTCTCAGAGCAAATATGTGAAAGAATTGTTGAAGAAATTTGGAATGGAAGACTCAAAACCAATGATTACTCCCATGGCAACTAGATGTAAATTGAGCAAAGATGATGACTCTCCTAAGACTGATCAGAAAAAGTACAGGTCAATGATTGGAGAACTGTTGTATCTCACTCAAACTAGACCTGACATTATGAATGTTGTTGGTCTTGTTACCAGATTCCAAGCTGATCCTAGAGAATCTCATGTCATGGCAATTAAGAGGATTTTTAGATATCTAAAAGGGAAAGTTGAGTATGGATTGTGGTATCCCAGAGATCATGACTTTTCTCTTCATGCATATACAGATGCGGATTGGGCAAGAGATGTGGATGATTGAAAGAGTACCAGTGGTGGAGCATTCTTTTTAGGGAAGAGATTGATTTCTTGGCTAAGCAAGAAACAAGAGGCAATATCTCTGTCCACAGCTAAAGCAGAATATATTGCAGCAGCAGGTAGTTGCACTCAAGTTTTATGGATGAAGCAAATGCTAAGAGACATCAGAGTGGAGTATGAGGAACCTATCACAATCTTCTGTGATAATTCAAGTGCAATAAATATATCTAAGAATCTGGTATTGCATTCAAAGACTAAACATATATCCATCAAGTTTCACTTTTTGAGAGAGCAAGTAAACAAGAATGAAGTCAGATTGGAGTTTGTGCCTTCCAAAGATCACATTGCAGATATCTTTACTAAACCTCTACCTAAGGACTCTTTTGAGTATCTCAGGGAGAAGTTAGGGGTTATTATCCCTCCGGTTCTAAATTAAGGTGCACTGATGTGCATCAATCTGGTGGATATCACAGTCATATCTTGTGGTCCGGATTGATGTTTCGGAAGCTGCTACTAAGGGGGAGTAGCTGATATGGTACTGAAGTAATGCAAGTATGTGCCCTTTGCCATTGATGTCAAAGGGGGAGAGAAGACAAGTGAAAAATAAGTGGTTATTGATCAAAGGGGGAGCAGTAAAGGAAGAGAAGACATATGAGTAGTTGTTGTTGATAGGGAGAGTTGTGACAGTGTGGAGAAGTTCTTGTCTTGATGGTTAAAAGAGTTTTTCACATCATATGTTGCCATTAATGACAAAGGGGGAGATT
This sequence comes from Cunninghamia lanceolata, assembly GCA_027924645.1. Lineage (NCBI taxonomy): Eukaryota > Viridiplantae > Streptophyta > Pinopsida > Cupressales > Cupressaceae > Cunninghamia > Cunninghamia lanceolata. Next base: position 8,419,805 of record BSBN01000241.1, on the reverse strand, counting down.
GTTGCAAGTATGAGCCTAACCGGTGTTGTCATTGATGTCAACATAGTCCTGTTGCAGTGATGACAAGGATTGGATGAGCTGTGTGCTGAGGATATTGAGAAAATTAGTCCTAATCATAAATAGTAAAGAGAATGAGGTAAAGATCCTAGCTAAGATTAAGATCAGAGGGTGCACTTCAAAGGGTTTGTAGATATGTATCTTAAGCTGATCCAATAAAGATTTTAGAGGTTCGCATGAAGATGTGAAGAAGTTATGGCCACTTAAGTAAAACTAGTTCTGGCAGATGTTTAGAGGTAACAGAGTGATACAGATAGGTCCGGTGAGATCTAAAAATGCAATATCTTGTTCTGTGGTTTTGATGGAGTTTTATTAAGTCAATGTGAAGTGACAACTCAATTGGTTCGTGGTCTGGAGGTCAACAAGCATCTACTCCAATATGATAGTAATGACAGACTATGTTCTTGAGGTTTCGGATGAAGGAGAGAATAATTTCAGTAAGCAGAAGTAGTGTGGATGTTCTTGATGTCTCAGGCAAGCTTGTGGAGGTCTTTGGATTGTGTGTAGTTTGTGTTGATGGTCTGCATTGAAGATTGAGCTCACAATTAAAGATTTACTTCCGGATGATGATGCTCTTCTTAAGTTTGGCCGACTAGATGAGTTACACAGCCTGCAGATGATCTAGAAGGTGTCCTATGAAGAATGGCGTGTTCCCAAAGAAAGATTGAAGTCTCAGATCTGTGTAGCCAACAGTGTGTTGATCCGCATGAAGTCTTTTTGTAATAAGTCATGTTGTATTTATGTACTTGCTATGTAATGTATGCCGACTTGGATGATAATTCCTAAGTCAATGTCTTGTATAAATAAAGAGTTGTAAAATCATTTCAAAGTGTGTCTTGTGGAGATGAGAGTGTGGTAGAAGGGCAGAAAGAGAAAAGCAGAGTAGAAGTGTTGGGCTAAAATGGAACTAACTCAAGCATGGTGAAGATACTATTCTTCAGTTCAAGTATGTGATACTTATTATTCTGTAGACAATGTGTCTCTTGTAGGCAGTGAGCCTCTTGTGAGCAGTGTGCTCAGGCAGTGAGCCCTAATTGGCATGTACCATTTTATTCTTTCTATTCTTCTAATAGAGAATACAATCTTGGGTTAGTCACCCCGTGGTTTTTCCCTTAACCGGGTTTTCCATGTCAAAATCTTGGCATCATAACTGTTATGTGTTTGTGCTCTTGAATTGTTGCATTATATTTCTTTGATTGATTTATTATTATGTTGCTAAATTAAGAAAAGGATTTAAGTGATTAAATTTGAAGAAAGTTTTAAACAACTGATTCACCCCCCCTATCAGTTGTTTGCCTTAAGTCTAACATAAGGACTATCAAGAGTCCTATGATAGTGCATTATAGAGGCATTGAAATCACAAAGGAGATAAATGTTATTAGGCCATCACCCAATGGAGAAGGGATTGCCATAAAGAGCATGACAATGTTACCTTGTCATAGTCACAAAGGGGATAGTCTTTCTGGTGGTAATTAAAGTCACTAAGTTTACATCCACCTTCCTAGGGTCTGCAGAAATGCTTGAAGTTGAATATGCCTATTTTAATGATCTTGCCATGAGTATTTTCTATGTTTTTACAAATGGAGGCCTCCCCAATCCTCATCTCAAGTTTCAAATGCACAATGAAATGATGGAGGACAATCATAACTGTCATAGTAGTACATTAGCATTTTTTGTCTTAAGGTGGCCCTTGAGACTGCCAATCGGATGGATATAGATATGGGATTATGGTTTTTGTTTAAAAGCCTTGTGTCATTGACCTAATAATTATTTGTGGCAAGGATCCCAACAGTCTAAAGATTACAAATTGTTGTCAAGAAAGGATTGTCATAGTTAAGTGTGGTACAATGATACAATTTCATCTTGGTTGAGTATTGTATAAATCTCAAGCTATTTAGAATGCATGGGGTATTAGGGTGTGGTATCACTATATAGGTAACCATCAAGTGATTTATTCAACCCAATCTTGGCCTATATAGTACCCAGTGTGAAGAGCAAGATAGTGTTGTCCAAGAACCTTGTTACGGTCACAAATGAGGGCAGTCTTAGCTATTGTAACCATAGTTGGAATCCCTTGTTGTTACCATAACATATGTGACCTAAAACCATGACTCTACGAGTATGAGTTGTTTGAAAGCCAAATTCCACAACCTTTACCACCATCCTCCCTGCCTATGTCAAAATGCAAGCTTTGGAATAGGGTATGGACATCCATCAATACGTAAAGGATAGAGGAATTTTGTCAAAATTTGTAGTTGCAACTGCCCTGTTAGACATGTATGCAAATTTTGGAAGCATAGACAAGGCACGTGAACTATTTGACATAATGCCTCAAAGAAATGTGGTCTCATGGACTGCAATGACTACAGGCTATGCACAAAATGGATTTGTTGAAAAGGCTTTAGAAATTTTAAAGCAAATGTAATTAGCTAGTGTAAAGCCAAATTCCACAACCTTTGCCACCATCCTCCCTACCTATGTCAAAATGGGAGCTTTGGAATAGGGTATGGACATCCATCAATACATAAATGATAGAGGAATTTTGTTAGATGTTGTAGTTGTAACTGCCCTATTAGACATGTATGCAAAATGTGGAAGCATAGACAAGGCACATGAACTGTTTGACATAATGCCTCAAAGAAATGTGGTCTCATGGACTACAATGACTGCAGGATATGCACAAAATGGATTTGTTGAAAAGGCTTCAGAAATTTTAAAGCAAATGCAATTGGCTAGTGTAAAGCCAAATTCCACAACCTTTGCCACCATCCTCCCTGCCTGTGTCAAAATGGGAGCTTTGGAATAGGGTATGGACATCCATCAATACATAAGGATAGAGGAATTTTGTTAGATGTTGTAGTTGCAACTGTCCTGTTAGACATGTATGAAAAATGTGGAAGCATAGACAAGGCACGTGAATTGTTTGACAGAATGAATCAAAGAAATATGGTCTCATGGACTACAGGATATGCACAAAATGGATTTGTTGAAAAGGATTTAGAAATTTTAAAGCAAATGCAATTGGCTGGTGTAAAGCCAAATTCCACAACCTTTGCCACCATCCTCCCTGCCTGTGTCAAAATGGGAGCTTTGGAATAGGGTATGGACATCCATCAATACATAAAGGATAGAGGAATTTTGTCAGATGATGTAGTTGCAACTGCCCTATTAGACATGTATGCAAAATGTGGAAGCATAGACAAGGCACGTGAACTATTTGATAGAATGACTCAAAGAAATGTGGTCTCATGGACTACAGGATATGCACAAAATGGATTTGTTGAAAAGGCTTCAGAAATTTTAAAGCAAATGCAATTGGCTGGTGTAAAGCCAAATTCCACAACCTTTGCCACCATCCTCCTTGCCTGTGTCAAAATGGGAGCTTTGAATAGGGTATGGACATCCATCAATACATAAAGGATAGAGGAATTTTGTCAGATGTTGTAGTTGCAACTGCCCTATTAGACATGTATGCAAAAGTGGAAGCATAGACAAGGCACTTGAACTATTTGACAGAATGCCTCAAAGAAATGTGGTCTCATGGACTGCAATGACTGTAGGATATGCACAAAATGGATTTGCTGAAAAGGCTTCAAAAATTATAAAGCAAATGCAATTGGCTAGTGTAAATCCAAATTCCACAACCTTTGCCAGCATCCTCCCTACCTATGTCAAAATGAGAGCTTTCAACCAACCAATTTGTAGCACTTAAAGTTATGTAATAGAATTTACAGTTGATAGTTAAATTAATAACAAATTTTATTATGATCCTTACTAATGTTTATTAGAATTGTTGCATGTTTTACATCATTGGAATGACATATTAGCTGTAACTTTTTTGAAATTTTATTATGGTATGTGCACTTTGATATGATGTAATATGATTATGGCTTCATTTCATATGTTGTAATATTAGATATATAACAAAAAAATAAATTATTGCATGAAATAAATAATAACTTTTCATTTAAATGTTTTTTTTTTGCAGAACACAGGTCTTACCAAAGATCAAGATGATCCTCATGATAGAGGTCCATATTATGTTGGTTTTGGTACAAATCACATGGCAGAGGATGATGATGATGCAGATACTAAAGACACTGAGGCCAATGACAATGATGATGACGATGATGATGACCATGATGATGATGATCACGATGGTGATCATGATCATGATCATGATGGTAATGACGATGATGAGGCAGTTGCTAGTAGTAGCTAGTGACATTCATGATCATATAGACTGCATCATGGATCATTGTTGATATATCATTATGATGCCTCTTTTCATGGTCACTAGCTATCATATGTATCATTTTCATGGCCTGCAGTACCATATTAATGAGTTGTATCATAAATTTATGTATCATTTTGACTTATATCATTTGGACATGTATCATCTTAACTTGTATCATTTTGAGTTACGTAATTTATCATTTTTACTTATATCATTTGTACATGCATCATTTTGACATGTTATTGATCTACTGGCATATTTGACTTTCACTTGTTTTAGTTATATATGATGATGATCTTATCCGTATTGACTTGTCAATTTATATATATTGAAAGTGGTCGATGATTTTTGGATGGATATTTATTACATATGATGATTTTAATTTACTGCTCAGGATGGATGTTGCCAAATTCAATTAAATTATAGATATTTGACTCACTTGTTTTAATTATAGATGATAATCATGTTATAATAATTATCTTGTTATTTAATCATATGAGTTAAATAATTAAATTACTTACTCTATAATCATATGAGTTATTTAAGGGGCATGATAAATTTAACTAATTAAATTAAAATAAAACATATTAAATTAATAAACGTAAGAAAAACAATAAGCATTTTTAGAAGCAAAAAATGAAGCAACAATGGAAGCCAAACTAGAAGCAAACCAGAAGCAATCTTGGAAGCAAAACTTGGCGTTATCTAGGAAGCAAAAACAAAAGCAATTCAGGTAACAAACAAAGAAGTAATAATGGAAGCAATTTTAGAAGCAACAAAAGATGCAATAATAGTAGCCATATTAGACGCAACAAAGGATACAAAAATGGAAGCAAAATTGGAAGCAACAAGTGACGTTATATTGGAAGAAAAATTGGAAGCAAAACTAGACGCAAAATTGGAAGCCAAACTAGAAGTAAAACCGAAAGAAAAACTAGAAGCAAAATTGGAAGCAAAACTAGAAGGAAAATTTGAAGCAAAACTGGAAGCAAAACCGAAAACAAAATTGGAAGCAAAAGTGGAAGCAAAACTAGAAGCAAAACTGGAAACAAAACCAAAAGAAAAATCGGAAGCAAAATTGGAAGTAAAACCAAAAGCAAAACTAGAAGCAAACTTGGAAGCAACACAAGAAGCAAAATTGGAAGCCAAATTGGAAGCAACAAAATCTAGCGCTAAATCCAGTGTTAAACCTGGCACTAAAATCTGGCACTAAACCTGGCACTAAACCTGATGTTATAATCAGCACTAAACCCAGTGCTAAATCCGGTGCAATAGTGAGATGCTATTGGGCGCCAAGTTTGGCGCTGGTAGAAGTGTCCAATTCATGGACTCAAATGCACTAAATTCTAGTGCTATTTTAGGCTTTAATTGCCTATTCTGTTGTAGTGATTCATCTTTCTTTCAAATTTCCAATAGCCTTTGCATTTCTTAATACTTCAAAATTATTGATACTGTGATTTCACTTTTCATCAAACTTGTCAATGACTCCACATTTCTTCTAAACTATCGATGACTTCAACTTTGTGTTTCTTATAAATTGTCGATATGTTAAAGGATTGAACTGAGGTTATTTTTCCATTAACATTAAACTTCTCTTTTCTTCCCAATTGTTGTCTGAGCACATGTTGAGAATATTTTTCCAATTGCTTGCCCAAGTTCCTTTCTTTGATATCAATGACAACCCATTCAACAGATTTTATTTGAAAACTCATGCCTTAATATTTTCTCATGACTTAGTATCGTGTCTTTGGCATCTTCTTTACATAGTTCATCAAATTTTGTCATCTTCACTACTATGTTCAACCAATCTTGTCTTTGCATTGTCTTTGGCATTCATGCAAACTTTCCAACTAACTTCATGCTGTGTAATAATCTCCATATTGTTCAATACACCTTGTTGACATCAAAATGACTATTCAATAGACCCTTACTTACCATTCGGTGGTCGCTTTAACATCAATGACAATATTGCCAACACCCTTTGCCATGGTTAATAAAATTTGACATGTGAGTAGCTAATGCACGAGGCACACATGCCCATCATGGACCATTTTTCATTTATTTTTTCCCATCCTAGCCTATATTTGGCTTGTTTTTTCAAGGGTTATCCTATTTACACTTCTCAAGGATAGATATCTCCTTTCCTTTCCTATCATCCTCCTTATATTAAAATAGGAGCTTTGGAGCATAAATGATAGAGACATTTTATCATATGTTGTATTTATAACTTCCCTAGTAGAAGAATATGCAAAACATAGAATTATAGACAAGGAAGGTGAATTGTTTGATAAAATTCCTCAAAGAGATGTGATCTCATTGACTATATATTGTAGGATATACACAAAATAGATTTGTTGAAAATCCCATAGAAAATTTCAAGCAAATGCAATCAGTAGGTGTATTTAGATAGACTCAACAAACTTTTCTAGCATCCTCCCTACCTATGCCAAAAATGGGAGATTTAGAATAGGGTATGGATAATAATTAAATCATAATAGAATAGGGATTTTTGTTAAATTTTATAGCTGCAAATACCTTGGTAGACATGTATACAAAATGTGGAACCATAAACAAGGCATGTGAATTGTTTTAAATAATGCCTTAAACAGATGTCATCTCATGGAATGTAATGATTATAGTATAAGGATTTAGAAAGTTTCAATAAAATATAATTAGTAGGTGTAAATAAAAATTTCACAACCTTTTGTTGATGCATATTTATAGCCCATTTTTAATAGTTTTGGAGGCGGGTGTAGGAGGGAGTTATTGGAAATTCCTATTTATGCAAATAAGGAGGTCAAGTAGATATTAGAAGGTTCTGTAAGTCAGATATTTCTATTGTAAGATAGCCCATATTGTTGTAATAAGTGCTCAGATGACCCTGAAAATTGTATTTTAGTTTTGTAGCCTTTTACAGGCAAGTTTAATGAAGAAATTATGAAATAGTTGCAGTTTGCTTAACTAGTCTTTATTGAGGTCTTTTTCTTGTCTATTTGAAATCTATAAATTGATATTGTATGTGTTTTGGGTGGAGTCCACCATCATCAAGTGGTATCAGAGCAAGGGTTCTTGAGTGTGTAGATAGATCACTGACTATGAGGTAGTTTGCACTAGGACCTGAGGTTGTCAGTTTGCTATAGAGATCAAAATGCCTCCATGAAGAAACCATGGTGGGAGAAATACTTTGACAAAAGAGGGTTTTAGAGCCATATAGATGCAAATTGATGCAATGAAAGAGAATCTATGAAAAGGGTTTGAGCCAAGAATAAGAGAAGAAATCAAAGATGAAGTTGAAGAAGAAGAGTTATTTGAGGAAGAACAAGATGATGTAGGAGATCCTGTAGAAGTTAGGTTGTTGAAGGATATTTCAAAGATTGGAAAGAGGCATAGGATTGAAGTTTCTACATATTCTGGGGATCTGAATATGGAAGAGCTTATTGATTGGATAAACAATATTGAGGAATATTTTGAGTATGAAGATGTGGAGGATCCAGAATGGGTTGAGTTTGAAAAAATGAAGCTGAAGGGCCATGCCAATATTTGGTGGAAGGAGGTCCAATTAGAGAGAAATAGAAGAGGAAAAGGAAAGACTACCAGATGGGATGGGATGGTGGAAAAACTAAAGAAGTGGTTCATTATTATGGACTATGTGTTGGAGTTGTTGAAGAAGCTACAAGGATTGACGCAAGGTAACAAGTTTATGAAGGAGTATAAAAAAGAATTTTATAAGATTATTATCAGAACAAGCCATGCATAGTCAAACAAGGAGAAAGGTATCCCATTATATTAATGGTTTGATGCCAAGTATTCAAGAGGAGCTAAGCCTAGTCAAAATGACCACCATAGAAGATGTGTACGATCAGTTTTCCTTGAAGGTAGAAGAGAAGCTGAATAAAAGATTTGAAAGCAAGCAAAGAGGAAGAGGTCATGGTAGATGGAATGGTGGAAGATCCTATGGAGGCAAAAATAATGATCAAATGAAAAGTGAAGAAGTAGGCACTAGTAAAAATCATAAAGCAGATAATGTCTACCACCATCATGACCAAAATAGTGGTGAGAAAAGAGGAATAGGAAGACCTGGGCAAGGACCTAGAAGAGGAGGTTTCAGAGGAACCTGTTTCCAATGTGGAGGACACCAAGCCTACAAGTGACCCCAACATCAAACATGAGTTACACATGTAGATGAAGATGTGTAGTCTGAGCATTAGAAGATATCAAAAGGGGAGAAACCCTAGTTGTCAAAAGAACCTTGTTAAATGAGGAGAAAGAACTTGATCAGAGGAAGAGTTTATTTTTCACAAGGTATAAGTGTGAAGGCAAGTGTTGTAATATTATTATTGATAGTGGAAAATCTTATCTGAGAGGAGATGGTTAACATATTTAAGTTGATAAGGAGAAGGCATCCACATCCATACCAGATTGTATGGTTACAGAAGGATGATAGAGCTTTGGTCAATAAGCATTGTTTAGTCAAGTTCAAGATTGGAGACTACCATGATGAGGTGTTGTGTGACATCATACCAATGTATGCATATCATATGCTATTAGGAAAGCCATGGAAACTATATGATAGTTGTTCTATGCATGATGGCCATGAAAATACATGTTCCCTAACAAAGGATGGAGTTCATCATAAGTTGAATCCCTTCAAGGAGGTGGAAGAAAGGTATGTAGTACTACCAAAATTTACTTGGTAGATGGTAGGAATTTTTTGGATGGTATGAAGACTGACCATCATTGTTTTGCATTGATTCCAAACATTCACTAGGAGAAATGTGAAGATGTACCAGTAGAAGTCTTAAGTCTATTGGAAGAATTTCAGGACATTGTCTTTAATAGTGTACCAGAAGGTTTACCACCAGTAAGGAAGATAAGTCACCAAATGGATTTGATACCAGGATCTCTAGTTTGCCAAATAAGGTAGCGCATAGAATGACTCATGTAGATAATGAAGAGTTGAACATACAAGTTCATGAGCTATTAAGGAAAGGATTGATAAGGGATATCCTAAATCCATGTGTGGTACCTGCACTACTAGCACCAAAGAAAGATGGAGAGTGGAGAATGTGTACACATTCTAAATCCATCAACAAAATTACAATCAAGTATAGATTTTCATTGCCAAGGATGGATGATATTATGAATTGCTCGATTGGACCCAAGTACTTTACAAAGATTGATCTAAAGAGTAGATATCACCAGTTTTGAATCGGAGAAGGAGATGAATGGAAGACAACCTTCAATACTAATGAGGGCTTGTACTAATGGTTAGTCATGCCATTTGGGCTAAAAAATGCACCAAGCACATTTATGTAGTGCATGAATGAGTTACTAAAAGCGTTTTTGGGTAAGTTTGTCATTGTTTATTTAGATGATATTTTGATTTTCATTAATAGTTTGGAGGAGCACCTGATGCATGTTTGAAAGGTTTTTGAGAAGATGAGGGAAGAAAAGTTTTTGATTAATCTAAAGAAATGTAGTTTTGTGAAGAAGGAGTTGGTGTACCTAGGATTTTTTATATCAACTAAGGGTCTTAAAATGGATCCAAAGAAGTTGAGGGCTATCATTGAATGGCCTACCCCAAGGAGTGCTATAGAGATACAATCTTTTCATGGTTTAGAAATTTTTTATAGAAAAGTTATCAAGATTTTTAGTAGCATTTGTGCACCCCTAAGTGAGACAATGAGAGGGGATAGAATAGAGTTTAAATGAATTATAGGAGAAACCAAGAGTTTTGATACATTGAAGCAGAAAGTCCTAGAGCAACTGGTGCAGGGGCACCCAAGCCAATCTTGGATTGATAATTAATCTAAAGAGTGTTCAAGAGTCCTTAGGAGGTGTCTTATTCCTAAATCTTTGTAACAAGGTCCAAAAAGATAAATTTTCAAGTTTTAGAGTCATATATCTATAGTCGTTGTCAAATAAAGTTGAATCATACAAGTGGTGCTTTGTAAACTTTGAATGCCACTTAACAAATTATGTAATTTGAAGTTCCCAATGGTCACCTAGTTTGAAATACAATTGCAACTGATGGGCAACTAAATCAATTATGTATATATGACCTTCACACAACCCAAGAAAGGCATGGAAGTTTGTAAGAACAAGAATTCATAAATAAAACCTCTATTTTCTATTTTTTTTCCTACAAATTCTATGTTTCTGATCATACCATGTGTTTGTACGGTTCTGTCATAGCTTGAAATAATTTTCATTGGTTAGATAAATGAACCACCTTTATAGTGTACTTGGTTTGAGGCTGATCCATTTATATTGGAGGGAGAAAACAACAAATTACTAGAAACTATTATAAAACCCTGAACTAGGGTTTGAAGTGTAAATCATGTAGTTTTAAACCATTCCACCAACCAAATCTCCTCCAAATTAGTGGAATGGAATTCTCTAGGGTAGGTTTTACTATTTTAACACTTGGCAGGATAGAAGGTGGAGTTTGGACCGAGATGTACCAAGAATTGGCCTAATAAGCCCATGTATTAGACCTAAAAGTGAGACTGAGAAATTACAGGGATTGAAATTTTTCAAAAGGGTGTGATTGTGTAAATTAGATCATTTGGGATATATCAAAGGGTCCCAAGGTGGTTTGAAAAGTTTGGGTTTGATTTTGTCACAAGTTCCTTTGTTAATGTGGCCTAATAAGGCCTAAATGCAGACTGAGATTCTCTGTTTTGAGACAGAGGTCCTAAAACAACCCTATCTCATTTTGTGATATGTTGAGTAACATGATAAAGGGTATTCAAAACACTAACTAGGTTTTGGGTTTGGATCCATTCAGGGAAATAAGGTCAGAAAACCCTTTGGGAAGGGCTACAAGGCTTTAGGCTTGATTACAAAGTAAGTTCCATCAAACCTTGGTTTTGGTGAATGGTACCTCTATGTTTGAGTTGGTTGGATCTACACCCTCTTTGCATAAAAATGGTATCAGAGCATTAGGTTCTGATTTGGGAAGTAGAAAGTTGAATTGTGAAGAAGAGTGTCATAGGCAAGATGCCTCCAAAAGCTAGTACAATGGCCAAAGAGATAAGGGAGTTGAAGGAGCAGTTACTCCAGAAGGATAGGCTCTATAAAGAGTCTCAAGAAGCCACCCTAGGCAAGATATCAGTCTTGGAAAAGAATCAAAGAAGAGGAGTGGTCAATGATGACCAAAGTGATAAAGAGGATGAAGATGAGAGCCCTCCAATGGGAGTCTAGGATGAGGATGATGACTTGGACCCTAAAGAAAGGATGATGATCAAGAAGGTAAAGTATGCCAAATCTAAGTTGAAGGGACCAGCCCTGACTTGGTGGAACTTTGTTCAAGATGAGAGGGTAAAGAAAGGGAAGTCCAAAATAAATTGTTGGGATAGGATGGTGACCAAAGTGAAGGCCCAATTTCTACCAGCAAACTATGCCATACAAACCTTCATGAATTTGCAAAATTTGAAGCAAAGGGAGTTGTATGTGATGTCCTATACTGAAGAGTTCCATAAGTTATGCATTAGGATAGGTCACCATGAAGATGAGGTTGAAAAAGTGGCCAAGTATCTAAGTGGTCTAATATTGAACATAAGAGATGAGATCAGCCTAAACTCCTCTAAGACAGTGGAAGAATGCTTTCAAATGGTGGTTAGAGCAAAGGAGAGGATAAAAAGAAGGCAAGAACAAAACCAAAGAGGTAGAGGTAGAAACAATAGGGGCAGAGGTAATTTTGGAGGAAGAAGGAATCCACAAAAACAACAAAGTGAGACAAGTGGACACCAAGAGCAAATTAATGAGTCAAGGGGTAGCTTTAGAGGTAGAAGACCAAATAATAGGGGCAGATTTGGTGGACTAGGCAGATGGTCCAATACCTTCTCTGGAAAGTGTTATCAATGTGGCCAATTTGGTCACCCTACTTGGAAGTGCCCTGACAAACCAAGTTCTAGTTCCCATGGAGGTGAAAGAAGGAACCAAGTAGTGCAAGAAGAGGAGGCAGAAAGTGTTAATTCATCATCTTTGCATGCTGCATCAGAGGTAGGAGAATCTTTAATGCTAAGGAGAACCTTAATCAAGGTAATAACAAATAAGGAACCTCCACAAAGGAAATCCCTCTTTAGAACAACTTGCAAGGCACAAGGTAAGGTTTGCAAAGTAGTGGTTGATTCAGGTTCCACTGATAATCTTGTGTCATTAGAGATGGTGGAAAAAATTAAACTAAAAAGCATTACTCATACTTCACCCTATAAAGTATCATGGCTTACCAAGGGTCAACAAGTTTTGGTCAATGAACAAGCTTGGGTTGAGTTCAATGTTGGTGCTTATAAGGATAAGATTTTGTGTGACATCATCCCCATGGATGTATGCCATGTGCTTCTTGGAAGGCCTTGGCAATTTGATAGAAAATCCAAGCATGATGGAGAGAAGAATGTTTATGTGATCACCAAAGATGGAGTGTCATACACCCTTCACCTTTGCAAGAAGATTAAAATGCAGCACATGAGGGACCTAGTGTGATGGTAGTGAAGGAAAAGGAGTTCTTGAAGACCCTACATCGAAAGGAAGCAAGGTACGCGGAATACGCTTCCTACACTGATCTAATGAGGAAAAACTTATGCAAATTTCTTTTACAGTTACAGATTAAGATGCACGTTAACAAAAAATGATAACAATTTCCAAATGCAAACACAAAACTCACAACACAAGATATACGTGGGGAAAACCCTTACGGGTAAAAAACCCTACACTCCAAATCTGCCCAATATATTATTCAAAAATCATGAAGATTACAATATACTTGCACAGAAAGCTTTTATAGGATTATACCCAACCAAAGATTTAGGAGGTCATTCGACATCTATAAGATTCTACATATATCCTCCATCTCAAGTTCCTGAAATATAGGAGATACAATATAACACACCGCCAATGGTAATTACAAAACCATGAGCTGAAACCACCCAAAAGTGGTGCCTAAATTATCTCCCAATCAAAGATGCCTCATGATGTGACAAACCACACACCACCACGTGTAACTCTCCTCTTTACAACTCTTTTATGTGTCCAACACATTTTTGCATTTCCCAAAACTGAAGGTCCAACTTCCGGAGGCCATAACTTTTGATCCGAATGTCTGATTGATGAACCGTTTTACGTGTCAAAAATCTCGTGAAGTTCTCTATCACCCTATAACCTACTTCACTAGTTATGATCATTTTTGGGCCATTTAGAGAAGGTTTGATACCTAAAAATTGAGTTCAAAACTTTTCCGGCAGTTTCAAAAAAATAGAAACTTTAATATCTCACAATCCAGATATGATCTTGTGATGAAACTCACCTGAGATGTTCATTTAGCTGTTCCGCACCTTCTGGAAAAAATTTGAGGTCAATCTGAGCTCAAACAAAGAACTTACTAAAAATAGTAAGTCTCACTATTTCTCGCTCTCTAGGAGACTTATGGAAACTTTGAAAGTTCCAAACTACTATCCAAGATAATGGGTATCCAAAAAGACCAAAACTAGGAAGAATAGTAACATTTCAAAGTTGGAAGGTTGAGACACCTTTCCTAACATTCTCCCACTTGTTGAACACCTTGCGAGAGAAAAAGTAGTAACACCATGATTTAATTGCTAGTGGTTGTGAGGCCCATAGACTCTGAACACCATCTAAACTTTTCTATGCTCACAGGTTTTGTCAATGAATCTACAACATTCATCAAAGTTCCAACATTTTCCAAGTTTACCTTTCCATCCTCTACCATGTCACAAACAAAATGGTACTAGACATCAATATGCTTAGTCCTTGCATGGAAAGTAGGATTCTTCGCCAAACATATGGCACTCTGACTATCACAAAAAATAGTAATTTTCCCTACATCAAACCCAACATTAGAACACAGTCTTTTAATCCAAATGGCTTCTTTACAAGCATGAGTTTATGCCATGTACTCAGCTTTAGTAGTGGACAAAGCGACCATAGGTTGCCGCTTACTCATCCAACTAATAGCACCACCAGACATAGTGAACACATAAGTGCTGGTGGATCTCCTGCTGTCAATGTCACCTACCCAATCTGAATCCACAAATCCATGAACACAAAGTGAATGCCGAGGTCCTATAGGATAACCATGATAACATAAGGAATACTCAGAAGTACCCCGCAAATATCTGAACACTCTCTTCACTACATCCCAATGTACCTGTCCAAGATTAGCCATAGATCGACTAAGGACTGCCACTGCTTGGGTAATGTCTGGCCTTGTGCAGAGCATCGCATACATCAAACTACCAACTGCACTCGCATAAGGAACTCTGCTCATATCCTCTATCTTAGAAGGAGACTTTGGACAATCTTCAATAAATAACTTTGTCCCCATTGTAACAAGAACAATCAAAGGTCTGCAATCCATCATGTTGAATATCTCCCACACAGTCTTGATATACTTACTCTAGCCTAACCAAAGTTTTATATTTGCTCTGTCTCTTCTGATTTCCATTCCTAGAATGTACCAAGCTACCCCCAAATTTTTCATCTCAAACTGTGCTGACAACTAAGACTTCAAATCAAAAATCACACTTTTACCATTCCCAATGAGTAACATATCATTGACATACAATGCAATAATGAGAATGCGATCATTGTCAACCTTGTAGTAAACACAATGATGTGATTTCAATCTCTGAAATCCAATACTCAACACAAAGGCATCAAACTTCTAGTACCACATCCTAGGAGACTATTTCAAACCATACAAAGACTTTTTTAATTTGCAAACCATATTTTCTTTACCTTTCACCACATAGTACTTTGGTTGTGACATATAGATTTCCTCGTCCAAATCACCATGAAGGAATGTTGCCTTCACATCCATCTGTTCCACTTCTAGATCATATGCTACTGCAAGAGATAACAAGAATCGAATAGATGACAACTTTGCAATGGGAGAGAAAATCTCACCATAGTCAATTCCCTCCACCTGAGAATACCCCTTCGTAACCAATCTAGCATTATATTTCTTAACACTACCATCTACACCGAATTTCTTCTTAAACACCCATTTACATCCAATAGGTTTTTGTCCTTTAGGCAAAGGCACCAAGTCCCAATTATTATTCTTTTCCAAAGAAGCCATCTCCTCTTCCATGACCTCCTTCTAGGAACCTGCATCTTTCATACCCATAGCCTCTTTCATAGTTCTAGGCTCATCCGTGTTAGAAATCAAAGTAAAAATACAACTAGAATCATGCAATGAATATCCAAACCTATTAGGTTGTTGCCTTATCTAGGTGTACCTCCTCAAAGGTTGAGGTTGAGGTTCTTCATCTTCTCCTAAACTTTCAGAGCTACTAGAGCTCTCCTCATTATCAGGTCCAATAGATGTTTTCGGTTCAACTTTCTCAAGGGTGGGTGGAAGCTGAACCACATCATCTTTCTTCTCTTCTTTCTCTGGCTGCAAGATGACAGAAGAAGGATTGATCTCTCTAAAGATCACACTTCTACTATACATAACTCTCTTAGCTACTAGATCCCAAAGCATGTACCCTTTCACACTGATGCCATAACCGATGAAGATACATTTTACAGCCTTGTTCTCCAACTTAGACCTCGTCTCCTTAGGTACATGTGCATATGCCTCACAACCAAATACTTGAATGTGTCTTAATGAAGGCTTTTTACCAGACCATGCCTCCATAGGTGTCTTATCAATGAGCGTTGATGTAGGAGACCTGTTAACTAGGTAACAAACGGTAGCAATAGCTTCAGCCCAAAACTTTTGTTCAAGACCAGCTCCACTTAGCATACTCCTTGCCCTCTCCATCAACATTCTATTCATCCTTTTTGCAACTCCATTTTGTTGAGGAGTATACGGAGTTGTCTTGTGCCTCTCAATCCCCTATTCTTTACAAAACTTGTTGAAATCTGCTGAATAATACTCACCACTATTGTGAGTCCTCAAACACTTAATCTTTCTATCATTCTGATTCTCTACAAAAGCTTTGAACTCTTTGAATCTATTAAAGACTTTAGATTTACTTCTAAGGAAATACACCCATGTCCTTCTACTATAATCCTCAACAAATGAAACAAAGTAAATGGATTTTGAAATTGAAGGAACATTAATAGGACCAAACACATCAAAATGAATCAAGTCCAACACCTCAGAAGATTTGTGAGAATTGGAATAAAACTGAACACGATTTTGTTTTCCATAAATGCAATGTTCACATAAATTGAACTCAAGGTTACAATCATTCATACCCTCAACAAGTTTTTTATTCTTTAGGGTCCTTAAACCCTTTTCACCAATGTGTCCAAGCCTTTGGTGCCATAACATTGTCTTCTCAGCTGGAAGTTTCATCTCCATAGAATGAGCACCCTTAGGTACCCAGAAAGCACTACCATCAGAAGTAGAAGCAACAGTCTTCTTCACTATTGGTTGCAATGGTGAGGATGAAGATTCTAAAGCTCTCTTCTTCAAAATAGAGGCACTATTGCACTATACTACGCATGCGTCAAGGTGAAATAGAATGTAAATCCAAACACCTTTAGCCAACACCATAGATCCTCTAGTCATCTTGCATCCTCCATTCGAGAAAACAACCTGCACACCCACATCATTCAATTTACTTACAAAAAGAAGGTTTCATGTCAAACTAGGGATATACAGAACACCATTGATTCCCTTTATTCGTCCATCAGGGAATCGAATCAAGACTCTTCCACGACCAACAATATGCAGTTGAGAATCATCACCCAAGTACACCTTTCCACCATCGTATTCTGCATACTTTGAAAACCAGTCTCGATGCACGGTCATGTGAAAAGATACACCAGAGTCAATAAGCCACACATCCTTAGATGCATGCATTGCCAAGGCAGTGATAAATGCTTCTCCTTCATCCTGAGAGGACTTGTCAGAATCTAAATCATTATTCTTCTTCTTTTTCTTTTTCTCCTCCTTGCACTCTTTGCGGAAGTGACTAGTTTTGCCGCAATTCCAACATAGGGCCTTGGACTTTCTAGGAGACTTAGATCTCCCATAGGATTTGGATCTTCCTTTTTCTTCCTTCTTATCCTTTTTCTTTCCCTTCTCTTTAGATCTACCATGAACTGCAAGAGCCTCCTTAGTCGATTTGGAAGTCTTTCTCTGCATCTCTTCAGACAATAGCGAAGAAACCACATCTACCATCTTGAAGGTGGAAGTGGTACTCCCAATGGCCATAACAAGGTGGTCCCACAAATTTGGTAAGGAACACAGTAATGTCATACATCGATCCTCCTCCTCCATCTTCACACCAATAGAAGTCAACTGGGCAACAAGCATATTGAATGTATTCAGGTGATCAGTGACAAATCATCCATCTTCCATCTTCAAAGAATACAATTTCTTTCATAGAAATAGCTTGTTCACCAGGGATTTAGCCTGATAAACATCTCCAAGCTTCTTCCAAAGATCCTTTGTAGTCTTCTCTTCATGGATATTCAGGAGCATTGAATCAGCCAAATAGAGTCTTATCAAACCCTTAGCTTTTCGATCTTTGCAATCCCAGTCTTCTTGAACATTGCCGCTAGTTTTATACCAGATACGACTTCCCATAAATCCTGATCTACAAGCATGTCCTCAATTTTGAGTTTCCACAACTCAAAATTATTGCCACTAAACTTCTCTATCTCAAACCTCCCAGATGTGCTCACCATCTCTTACCTGCAACAAAGATTTCAAAATCCTCTATACAAGCTCCCACTCAAATGAAGATCAGCTCAAAAAACCCTCTACCCAACAACTAGAACCAAAGGTGATCAATACCAACTGAAAGGAAGAAAGGTACGCAGAATACGCTTCCTACATTGATCTAATGAGGAAAAACTTATGCAAATTTCTTTTATAGTTACAGATTAAGATGCACATTAACAGAAAATGATAACAATTTCCAATTGCAAACACAAAACTCACAACACAAGATATATGTGGGGAAACCCTTACGGGTAAAAAACCCCACACTCCAAAGCTGCCCAATATATTATTCAGAAATCATGAAGATTACAATATACTTGCAGAGCAAGATTTTATAGGAGTATACCTAACCAGAGATTTAGGAGGTCATTCAACATCTATAGGATTCTAAATACATCCTCCATCTCAAGTTCTTGATATATAGGAGATACAATACAACACACCGCCAACGGTAATTACAAAACCATGAGCTGAAACCACCTAAAATCTATGCCTAAATTATTTCCCAATGAAAGATGCCTCTTGATGTGCCAAACCACACACCACCACATGTAACTCTCCCCTTTACAGCTCTTTTATGTGTCCAACATGTTTTTACATTTCCCAAAACCGAAGGTCCAACTTCCGAAGGCCATTACTTTTGATCTAGGTGTCCGATTGACAAACTATTTTGTGTTAGAAATCTCATGAGGTGCTCAATCACCCTATAACCCACTTCACTAGTTATGACAATTTTTAGGCCATTTAGAGAAGGTTTGATACTCAAAAATTGAGTTTGGAACTTTTTCGACAGTTTCAAAAAATAGAAACTTTAATATCTCACAATCTAGATATGATCTTGAGACAAAACTCACTTGAGATGTTCATTTAGTTGTTCCACACCTTCTAGAAAAAATTCAAGGTCAATTTGAGATCAACCGAAGAACTTACTAAAAATAGTAAGTCTCACTATTTCTCGCTCTCCAGGAGACTTATGGAAACTTTGAAAGTTCCAGACCACTATCCAAGATAATGGGTATCCAAAAAGACCAAAATTGGGAAGAATAGTAACATTTTGAAGTTGCAAGGTTGAGACACCTTTCCTAACATACATGAAGAAGGTGTTGGTTTTGCAATTGTTGGCAAGCCTATATCAGACCAAGCAGCAACTAATGCAATAGAAGTTCCCAAGGAAGTGCAGATCCTATTGGAGAAATATGAGAACATAGTGGATAAAGAGTTACCAAATTCATTACCTCCCATGAGAGAGATCAGCCACCACATAGATCTAATCCCTGGTGCAAGTCTGCCCAACAAGGCCGCCTACAAAATGACCCCACAACAGAATGAAGAAGTCAAAAATTAGATCCAAGAATTTTGGACAAGGGTTTAATAAGAGAAAGTATGAGTCCTTGTGTTATGCCTACTGTTTTGGAACCAAAAAAAGGTGGAGAATGGAGGCTTTATATGGATTCAAGAGCTTTGAATAAGATCACAATTAGATACAAGTTTCTTATACCAAGGATGGAGGATCTAATGGACATCCTTGCAGGTGCTTGTTATTTTTCAAAAATTGATCTTAAGAGTGGCTATCACCAAATAAGGATAAGGGAAGGTGATGAGTGGAAGATAGCCTTCAAGACAAATGAAGGTCTCTACGAGTGGTTGGTGATGCCTTTTGGCTTATCTAATGCTCCTAGTACATTCATGAGACTCATGAATGAAGTCCTAAAACATTTCATTGGCAAGTTTGTAGTAGTGTACTTGGATGATATCCTTGTTTATAGAAAGTCAAAAGAGGATCATTTGCAGCATTTGGACAAGGTATTCAAGAGGTTGGATGAAGAGAGGTTGATGATCAACCTTAAGAAATGTGATTTTTTGAAAGAAGAGTTGGTCTATCTTGGGTTTGTCATCTCCAAAGGCACCCTAAAGATGGATCCTACAAAATTTGAAGCCATTCTCAATTGGCCAACACCTAGATTAGTTGGAGAAGTGAGAAGTTTTCATGGGTTGGTCACATTTTATAGGAAGTTCATCAAAAATTTCAGTCACATATGCTCACCCATTCTTGACACCATCAAAGGGGAGAAGAGGAATAACTTCCAATGGATTGCTGTAGTAAATGAAATCTTTGAATACTTGAAGACAAGAGTGGTACAACCTATACTCTCTCTACCTAACTTCAACAAGGTGTTTACCATAGAATGTGATGCAAGCAACCAAGCAATTGGGGCAGTTTTAAGTCAAGAGGGCAGACCAGTGGCATTTTTTAGTGAGAAGCTCAATGAGGCCAAAACAAAGTACTCATCCTATGATCTTGAATTGTATGCTATGGTACAAGGACTCAAAAAGTGGAGGCACTATCTTCTATCTTGAATTGTTTGCTATTGTCTTCACTGACAACCATGCATTGAGTTACTTGAATAGACAAGAAAAATTAAATCATAGGCGCATGAAGTGGGTGGACTACTTGTAGGCCTACACATTTATCATCAAACATAAGAAGGGTCAAGCCAACAAAGTTGCTGATGCACTTAGTAGGAGAGTGTTGATGGTCCAAGAAGTACAACTTAAAAGTGTGGGAGTTGATTCTCTCAAGGGTATGTACCAAGAAGATGAGGATTTCAAAGATGCTTTTTCTATTTGTAATCAGTTTGCTAATACATTTCATGGAGAGTATTATAATTTTGTACTACAAGATGGTCTTTTGTTCAAGGGGCCCCAATTGTGTGTGCCCAAGTGTTCCATGAGGATAAATCTGATCAAAGAAAAACATTGTGGCAGTTTGAGTGGGTATTTTTAGATAGATAAAACTTTGGAGCATGTTAAAAGATTCTACCATTGACCTAGAATGCATATAGATGTTAAGAAGTTTGTTGAAAGTTGTGTGGTATGTCAAAGAGCCAAAGGGTCATGTAGTAATGCAGGTTTGTACCAGCCCTTAACAATTCCAAATAGGCCATGGGAAGCCTTAAGCATGGACTTTGTGATGGGTTTACCTAAGACCCAAAGGGGATATGATAGCATGTATGTGGTTGTGGACATATTTAGCAAGATGGCTTACTTTATCATATGTAGGACAACAAATGATGCTTCACACATTGCTGGTTTGTTTTTCAAGGAAATTGTAAGGATTCATGGATTGCCACTAAGTATTGTGTCTGATAGGGATTCCAAATTCATTGGTCATTTTTGGAGGAAACTATGGAGGAAGTTAGGGACAAACCTGACCTTCAGTTCTACCTATCATCCCCAAATGGATGGGCAAACTGAAGTGGTCAATAGATCACTTGGAAATCTCTTGAGGTGTTTCACAAAGGAGCATGGACAATAGTGGGACTTGGTTCTTCCTCAAGCTGAGTATGCATATAATGATTCACTCAATAGAAGTATAGGCATGAGTCCATTTGAGGTTGTGTATGGTATGAACCCAAGAGGAGTGTATGAGTTGATATATTTGAAGGGGATGGAGAAGAGAAGACTTTTCCATTGCCATGAGAGATACCCATCAACAAGTCAAAGAAAATCTTGAGAAGAGTGTTGAAAGGTACAAGAAGAAGGTAGATTTGAGAAGGAAAGATGTTCAATACCAAGTGGGTGATCAAGTACTTGCACATTTGAGAAAAGAAAGACTACCTAAAAGCAGATATATAAGTTGATGATGAAGAAAATAGGACCTTGTAAGATAGTCCACAAGTTTGGGTCAAATGTATATGAGATAGAACTCACTCCTGGAGTTGTTATCTCACCCATCTTTTATGTTACAGACCTTTATCCTTTCAAGGATTCAATAGGTGTAGGTGAACCATTAGGAATAGAAAAGCTTAAGGATGATGATTGGGTCAAGGATCTCCCACCTAGCCAACCTATGAAGTTAGAATGCATTCTAGATACAAGAGAGGCTAAGAGGACAAGGCACAAGGTGTACAATGACTATCTAGTCAAGTGGTAGGGACTACCTGTAGGAATTAAGGACAACACTGAGAGGGGGGGTGAATCAGTGTTGTGTAGATTTTTGCAACTTATTAGAACTTTTAATTTACAAGACTCAGAAAGAGACAGTCATCAATAAACTATTACACATACATGTATAGATTTGATAATAAAAATTATGAGCAGGACCACATAGAGATAAATCTCAACATAGAAGCAGATACACACATAGAAGCATATCATTAACACAAGAATTACTAGAGTGGAAAACCCTCTCGGGGTAGAAAAACCACTCGAAACTACCTCACTAGCTTAACTGAAAAGCATGCCTCACTGGCAATACAAAATGTATCTAGGAGCACCAACTCCTTATGGAGCACCAACTCCAATACCAAATAGAAGCACCCACTTCCTACACTGATATACCTCACTGGCAAACAATTAGGTCTCACTGACCTACAAGCCTCACTGGCATACTGTTTAGAAGCACCAGCTTCAAGGAGCACCAACCCCTAATACAGAACAAACTAAAAACTAGAATTCAGAGGGTTTCTCTATTTCAATACAAAACATTTCTTCTCTTTCTTATGTCTCTCAAATGTCCATTTTATTCAAACAATCCTATATCTGGATATACTCAACTACACTTCACTTCTCTGTATGTTTCATCTCTGTCTCACAAGTCATACCATCAATGCACCTGAAAGACTATTATATGTAAATTGGATGTCTTTTCACCTTTCACATTCTACATAGTCATTTGCTCTCATTGAAGATCATTTTGTCCTTTCATCTTCTCTTTTTAATGTCTTCAAAAACAATGCATCTTATATTGTCACTTGCAAAAATAAAAGAACATATATCTAATCCTCAAAACCTTTCACATTCTCCAAATTCATGAAACCAAAAAAATCTCCTCCTTTAGTTTTAGAACCTCAAAAATAAATCTTCAATTTTTTATCTCTAAAAGATCTCTCTCCAAGAAAAATCATAATGAAATTATTTTTCATTTGTTCATATTCTTTTACTAGATGCCTTCAATTTCTTGCATACTTCTTCATCCATGAATAAAATCATTTTGCCAAAAAATATCTCCTCACAAAAAATCTTAAGACTCCGTGATATGAAGAACTAAAAACTTCTTAAATCATTCTGCCCATTAAAAAAAACTTTCTATCTTAGAACTCCACACTTTATCTTAAAAAGATAGAAAAAGAAGTCTCTTAAATTTCAATCAATGTGAAACATCATCCTTATCATAAAATAACAAAAACTTCTCCTATAACTCTTCTACCACAACATATATAAAATTAGAAAGGAAATTTCACAAAAATCTTCTGAAAAAGCATCCCAAAAAATTTGCCTTTAAATCGGGCTAAACATAGCCTCATAAAAAAAAACTCTCATCAAAATTGTCACACACAGTGACATTCATTGGCACGTCAAAGTGCAAGCTCATAGATGGAAGGCAAAGTTTAAATATTGTTCATTGATCATAAAACTCGCACCCACCAACTTTTAAAACTAGCCTTTGATATTATATTGGCGCTCATGAGTTCATAAGGGCAACCATTCCTATCGGTAAAAGACTGTGAAGGGGCCGGTTGCAGAATGAAGTAGAATCCCTTTAGCAGGTAAGTTTTAAGTGATATAACCTACAACTACAAGTCACCTCCTTGTTAAAACAAAAAGTGCATATGATGAGTGACGGTTATGTAAGAGTTTTAAAGACACCTAAACAACAAAGAGGACCTTCATAAATACCATTGCTACTTTGTCATTGTAGCACTTCAAAACTGATTTGAGTTCTCTGATACCATTCCAACACATGAATCACAATGATTAACATTTTGTGTTCTCTTATGCTCACATCCTAAATAGGAGATGCCTCCAAAAACAAACCTCAGAGAATAAAAAAAATTTGATGCCTCTATACAATCCAAAGCATGAAATCAACCTCAATTCTGCCATATACACAGAGAACAACATACTAGAAAGAACTAAACAATGAAGATGTTAACTCAAACCCAAGCAATCTTCAAATACATTTCTCCAATCCAACATGTCATAAACTGGTGGTTGCAACACATATGATATCCATGCAGCATATGATATCCCTGCACCTTGTAACACCAAATTGTCATCCACTCATGATGATAAACTCTGCAAGAGCCTACTGAAATTACTGATGCAAGCAATTGAACCATACCTGACCATATACTAATACACTGATCCCAAGATAGTACTGATATAAGACCAAACTCCTGATTATGATTTGAAGACAATATAGTGAAGCAATCTGAGATAAGCATGACATTCTTCATCAAACAACTTGATTCCTGCTACATCCTTGAAGACACCACACTATATACACTTATCAAGTCACCATCCTCAATGAAGATATGATCAACACACTAATCCTGATTGAGTGAACTATAAATAGGATCCCAATGTATAACCAACACTATCCACACAACATGAAAAACTGAGGACACATATAAATTACATCTCAACCATATGAATTGCATTATGATCATTTCACATGATGTCATCACCACAAAACATTGCCTCTGCATTAAATCTCTTGATACAAGATACTAATTGCATATATGATCAACACACAAACTGAATACTGAGATCAAATGACCAAGCCACTGAATACTGAATGTCATCTATATCACCCTGAGTAATGAATCTTATCATTATATTCACAACACACAAGATGATGTACTCCTGATGATGTACTCCTGCAACAACACATTTGACATCAATGACAACCTGTCACCATCACTACCAAATGAAGATGCAACATGGATGTTTGAAGAAGATATCAAGCAACATAGAACCTCAGTCCAAGAACTCTTTTCATCAAGATGATGAAATATTCTCAACCCAGTTGCATGGTGCAGGGGCACCCAAGCCAATCTTGGCTTGATAATTGATCTAAAGAGTGTTAAGGAGTCCTTAGGAGGTGTCTCATTCCTAAATCTTTGTAACAAGGTCCAAAAAGATAAATTTTCAAGTTTTAGAGTCATATTTCTATAGTCTTTGTCAAATAAAGTTGAATCATACAAGTGGTACTTTGTAAACTTTGAATGCCTATTAACAAATTATGTAATTTGAAGTTCCCAATGATCACCTAGTTTGAAATATAGTTGCAACTGATGGGGAACTAAATCAATTATGTATATATGACCTTCACACAGCCCAAGAAAGGCATGGAAGTTTGAAAGAACAAGAATTCATAAATAAAAAGCTTTGTTTTATATTTTTTTCCCTACAAATTCTCTATTTCTTATCATACCACGCATTTGTACGGTTCTGTCATAGCTTGAAATCATTTGTATTGGTTAGAGGAACAAACCACCTTTCTAGTGGACTTCGTTTGAGGCCAATCCATTGATATTGGAGGGATAAAACAAAAAATTACTAGAAACTGTTATAAAACCCTGAACTAGGGTTTGGAGTGCAAATCGATGTAGTTTCAAACCATTCCACCAACCAAATCTCCTCCAAATCAATGGAATGGAATTCTCTAGGGTAGGTTTTACTATTTTAACACTTGGTAGGATAGAAGGTGGAGTTTGGACTAAGATGTACAAAGAATTGGCCTAATAAGCCCATGTATTAGGCCTGAAAGTGAGACGGTGAGAAATTAGAGGGATTGAAATCATTGTAGAGGGTGTGATTGAGTTAATTTGATCATTTGGGATATATCAAAGGGTCCTAATGTGGTTTGACAAGTTTGGGTTTGATTTTGTCACAAGTTCCTTTGTTAATGTGGCCTATTAAGGCCTAAATGCAGACTAAGATTCTTTGTTTTGAGACAGAGGTCCTGAAACAACCCTATCTCATTTTATGATATGTTGAATAACATGATAAAGGGTATCCAAAACACTAATTAGTTTTTGGGTTTGGATCCATTCAGGGAAATAAGGCTAGAAAACCCCTTGGGAAGGGCTACAAGGCTTTAGGCCTGATTATAAAACAAGTTCAATCAACCCTTGGTTTTGGTGAATGGTACCTCTATGTTTGAGTTGGTTGGATCATAATCACACCCTCTTTACATCAAAAACCTATTTTAGCACTTCCAAATTTCAATATGGTATTTTCGGTAGATTGTGATGCTAGTGGCAGCACTATAGGAGTTGTTTTGAGTCAACAAGTTAAGCCCATTGCCTATTTTAGTGAGAAGCTTAATGATGCCAAGAAAAAGTATTTTGCTTATGATCAGGAGTTTTATGCTATAATCTAGGATTTGAAAAAATGGAGACATTATTTTTTGCCCAAAGGGTTTGTTTTATATACTGATCATTAGGCTTTGTAGTATCTTAATAGTCAAGGAAAGTTAAATCAAAGGCACTTAAAATGGGTTGAGTTTTTTCAAAGTTATACTTTTATTTTGAATCATGGGAATGGGAAATCCAATAGATGTAGATGCCTTAAGCAGAAGGCAAATTTTTTTATAGAGATGAAATTAGATGTTGTTGGGTTTAATAAACTCAATAATTTATTCCCTAAAGATTGAAACTTTGCAGAGGCTTGGAAAGCTTGTTTGGAGCCTGTTACCCTAGATAGGATGAGATGGTTGGATTATATAATCCAAGATGGTATGTTGTTTAGAGCAAGCCACTTGTGCATTCTGAGGAGTTCCATGAGAGAGAACCTGATTAAGGAGAAGCATAGTGGAGGGATGGTAGGACACTTTGGTCGAGATACAACCATTGCTCTTGTTAATGAGAATTACTATTGGCCACAGTTGCACTAGGATGTGAAGAAATTTGTGTAAAGTTACATAGTATGCCAGATGGCCAAAGAAGTGAATCAAAATATTGGGCTATATCAGCCGTTACCTATACCAGAGGGACTATGGGAGGATATCAGCATGGACCTTGTTCTTGGTTTACTAAGGACATAGAGAGGGCATAATTCAATATTTGTGGTGGTTGACAAATTTTCAAAGATGGCGCATTTCATTTTGTGTTAGAAAACCAATGATGTTCATATTGTAGAGTTGCTTTTAGTGAGGTGGTTAGACTACATGGTCTACCAAGGAGCATAGTTTTAGATAGAGATACCAAGATTGTTTGGTATTTCTAGAGGACCTTATGGAAGAAGTTGAAGAATGGGTTGAATTTTAGTTATGTACATCATCCACAGACTGATGGATAGATAGAAGGAGTGAATCAATGTTTGGGCAACTTGTTGAGATGCTTAGTAGGAAATAAGCCCAAGGGAGGGATTTGATATTACCACAGGCAGAGCTTTCTTATAACAATTCTATCAATAGGACTAATGGTAAATCCCCATTCCAAAATTGTATATGGGAGTAGTCCAAGAAATGCTTCTAAGTTGAGAAAGATAGATAGAGGGGATAAGAGTAGTGCTGAGGCTGAAGACTTTGTAGAGTACCTAAAGAGCTTGCTTGAAGAGGTGTGACATGATGTACTAATAAAATGAATTCTCAGTACAAGGTTAAGGTAGATCAGAATTGAAAGTTTAGGGATTTCAAGGTTGGCAATGAAGTGATGGTTCACCTAAGGAAGGAAAGGTTCCCAATGGAGACATATAATAAGTTGAAAATGAAGAAATTTGGACCATGCAGGATTCTGAAGAAGCATGATTCAGGAAATGCATATGAGGTAGAGTTACCAAGTAGAATCAACATTTTCCATGTGTTCAACATTACTAATTTAACATAGTATTATCAAGGTGGCATAGAGGATGGACCAATAGAAGAATAATGGAGTATCCCAACATCTACTTCAAAGGAGAAGATAGAAGAAATCTTGAATATCCATGTGTGAATAAGTACTCAAAATAGGTAATATGATGAATATCTAGTGAAGTGGAAAGGAAGGCCTATCAAATATTCTTCTTGGTTGTCTAAGGTAGAGGTTGACCATTTCAGTTTTCCTTGATCTAAGATGTGATAAGATCACTTCTCAAATTACATTATGTGTCTGATGCAGGAGCATCTAGTGGTGTAAGGGCAATCTTGCATCACCCAAAAAATGATTATTTTGTTTTCCATTCTTTTCAATTTTTGTATTTTTTTATACCCATTTTCTTGAATGATGATTTAGAACCTTGAAGGTTTCTAAAAAGGCTAAGAATACTAGTAATTACTATTTTTGGTAACCTTATATCAGAGAAGTGGTTGGGCACAAAATTTCTTGCAAAGATTCAGAATAGAAACATAAACATTCTTGGTAAATTTAAGCCCAAGATCATGTTTGGATTTCAAGATATTAAAGTTTTAGTTTTTGAGGTTCATGGAAAAAGTTTCAAAGTAAATTGATCTATAATCAAAATGTCCCTTCATGTGATATTTTATACACCTTCAATTTTTTGTGATCTTTCCAACGCATCAAACGATTTGTCAATTGGACACCTGGTTAAAAATTTATGGCTCCCGAAAGTTGCGCTACCTAATTTCTCAATTTTTAAAATTTCAAAATTCTTTCTTGGATAGGAAGAAGGGAAAATTGGGTTCATTTTGGAAACCAAATGGCAGTTACACATTTCAAAGCATGTCGACATTGAGGAAATTACACTAAATGGTGCTGATGCAAATTTATAGTCCATTTTTAATAGTTCTCGAGGCTGGGTAGGAGGGAGTTATTGGAAAGTCCTGTTCATGTGAATAAGGAGGTCAGGTAGATATTAGAAGAATCTGTAAGTTAGATATTTCTATTGTAAGACAATCTATATTGTTGTAATAAGTAGACATATCACCCTGGAAATTGTAATTCAATTTTGTAGCCTTTTATAGGCAATTTTAATGAAGAAATACTAAACCAATTATAGTTTTCTTAACTATTCTTTCTTGAGATCTTGTTCTTGTCTATTTGAAATCTATAAATTGTTGTTGTATGTGTTTTGGGTGGAGTCCACCCTCATCAATAGTCATAAACACTGATATTCTAAGGATAGAGAAATTACATTCCAACATAAAGATATATCTAGCTTATAGATAAAGAGGATAAATATTGAGTATACTCATAAGATGAACCATGAGAAAATAAGCCATGTATGTCAATAAGTTGGTTTTCTTCACCATAACATACCCTATATTTAGTTTACCCATGACATAAAGAGAAACTACTATTGCCAGTATGGGCCCAACTGGTGTTGTCATTGATGTCAACATACTCCTGTTGCATTGATGTCAAGGATTGGATGAGCTGTGTGCTGAGGATATTGAGAAGATCAGTGAAGACAGTGAAGCTCTATGAAGTGAAAATCCCAGCTAGATGAAGATCAGAGAATACGTATCAAAGGGTTTGTAGATATGTGTCTAAAGATGATCCAGTCAAGATTTGGAGAAGTTATGGCCATATGAGTAAAACTGGTTCTGACAGCTATTCAAAGGTGACAGAGTGACACAAATAGGTCCGGTGAGATCTAGAAATGCAATATCTTGTTCTGTGGATTTGGTGGAATGTTTAGGAAGCCGATGTGAATTGACAACTCAATTAGTTCATGGTCTGGAAGTCCACAAGCATTTATTCTAATGTGACAGTGATGATAGACTATGTTCTTGAGGATCTAGATGAAGATACGAATGATTTCAAAAAGCAGAAGTGGTGTGGATGTTCTTGGTGATTTCGGAAAGCTTGTGGGGGTCTCTAGATTGTGTCCAGTTTGTGTTGGTGGTCCGTATTAAAGATTGAGCTTGTAATTAAAGATTTACTCTCAGATGATGGTGTTTCTCCTAATCATGGCTGACCGAATGGTTTACACATCTTGCAGATGACCTTGAAGATGTTCTGCGAAGCATGGCATGTTTCTCAAAGAAGTTTGAAGTCCTAGATATGTATGGCCAACAATGTGGTGATACACATGAAGTCTTTGTAACAAATCAAGTTGTATTCTTGTAACTACTCTATAATAAAATAAAGTATGTTGTGCCGACTTTGATGATTATCCCAAAAGTTGATGTCTTGTATAAATAAGATTTGTGAAGTCATGTCAAAGCATCTAAGGTGATGATGAGAGAGTGGTAGAGAGGAAAAGAGTGAAAAGCAGAGTAGAAGTGTTGAGCTTAAATGGAGCTATCTCAATTATGGTGAAGATGCTAATCTCCAGTTCAAGTATGTAATATTTATATTATTATTCTGTAGACAGTGTGTCTTCTGTAGGCAATGGGCCTCTTGTGAGTAGTGTGCTCAGGCAGTGAGTGCTAATTGGAAAGTGCCATTTTATTTTTCTTATTCTTTTAACAGAGAATACAATCTTGGGTTAGTCACCCTATGGTTTTTCCCTTAACTGGGTTTTCCACATTAAAATCTTGGTGTCATATGTGTTAATGTGTTTTTCCTCTTGAGATATTGTATTATTCTTCCGTGATTAAATAATTATTATGCTATAGAAATATAAGAAGGATTTAAGTGTTTACAGAAAGGAAAGTTTTGGTGACAGCTGATTCACCCCCCCTCTCAGTTGTCTGTCCTAAAACCAACAACTACTTGATATGATAAATGAACTCATTTCCTAAATATCCTTATTAAAGGTAATTTTTAGGCATCCACCTATTCCTAGCTAAGCTAGACTATGGATTATCACTAAGATGAACTTACCTCTAATTGTCTCCAAATTAATCCTTCATTTTTTATCTTATTTGTCCTAAGAAAATTTAGTTAGGTCTCTTTCTTCTATGTATTTGTATAGTTTCCTAAGGGTGAAAACTACATATTCATGTCCTTTTTCAATGTTTTGGGTTCATGATGATTAGGTTGTCTTTTATGCATTGATTAGTGTGTAAGATGGTGTATTTCACATGGATGTTGGAAACTAAAATGATCCAGTCTAAATCTTGTTGGCCTATTTCCCATAATCCTTTAAAGGTTCTATGTTATATTATTTGGGACCATGTTGCAAGTTGAGTGTTAACTATAGAAGAAAAAGCCCTACATTTTGAGTGAATGTTTTGGTTCATGGTTAGATTTAGTTTTTATTTGGGAAAAATAGAGGCATCAATAGAAACAATAATAGAGTCAAGTAAGGGAGTCTCAACATATAATATTCGTGATGGTTTCTTTCCTGTCAAATGTTTCTTTTAAGTCAATGGGTCAAGGACACTCCATGAGTCATAGTGGTGCATTCCATAATTGTTTTATTTGTGTTAGGGTTTTCTTGTTGCACCATTGGCTAAAGTGTTACACATGGCATCACTGTGCATTGTTTTGGACTAACAGGGTTGGTAGTGTTTCTTTTTGTGCTATTTGATGCAAAGCAGAAAGTGGAATCCACATATCATGATCCCACATGCTTTTGAAGCTAACAGTTCTGACACAACTTCTTATTACACCATTGGTTCAAAAATGGCAAGCAAATTCACTTTGTATAATTTTAGTTTTGAGTTGGGAGCAACGTAAATTTTGGTGAGCCCCTTTTTGAATCTACGACATTTCTAGCTCTTAGATTTTTTTTGTGGGACTAATCGAGAAAGGAAAAGAGAATGGACACATGGCTTCACTACACATCTTTAAAAGAGAAGTTTTCTAAAAAAAAATTCCTGTTGTGCTATTGGTTGAGCCTTTTTCTATGTGGTAGATGTTTCTTCATGTAGATTCTCATGATTTATGCGGTTTGATGAGTCTCTAAGTTGCATTCTAAACTATAGTTGACAATTTCTATGCTTTATTATTTTAGTTAGCTATTAGTTTCCTTAGTGATCTCCACTTAGGGGTTTTGTTTTTAAAATTGAGGTTTATAATTGTTACAAGGATCAAAAAATATTTAATACAATAGTAAATACTAAGAGCCTTAATGGGTGCTTCTCAGAAAGGATCAAATATTGTGTATCTGTGCAATTTTTGGCCTTTTATGCTTTGTTCTCCACTCACCAATGATGAGAAATAATGTATTGTTCCAATTTGTGTTACTTTTGATCTGTTATAATATTGTGTATCTATGCAATTTCTAGCTTTGTATGCTTTGTTCTACATTCACCAATGAAGAGAAAAAATGTTCTATGCTAATTTGTGTTAGTTCTAATCTGTTATATTTGGAATATTGTGGCTTATGTGATTCATTTCTTGTAATAACATCTATAATGTGCTATGAAATCATGCATTTATGCTCTTTGAAGAGCTATTATTCATTTTGTTGTTATTAGTAATTAAGAATAGTGAGTTCTTTCCTTTCTACAATCTAAATCCATTCTGGTGCATCACCATATTTTAGATTTAATTTACAGTCATTTAAATTCATTATCATTTCTCTTTTCTCATAGATTAAAGATTCAAAAGAAGAGATGACTTCTATAAAGCCTGGAGGTTATCTCGAAATTGAGTCCCATATTTCAAGATTTCTCATTGTTGTTGGTTTGATGCAAATTTTACCATCAACAATTTGTGGCATGCTCGGTGGGACCACTCTAGTCACCATATTGGAGACTTGATTACATGATCCAAGGACCTATCATGAGGATTCGTTCATCAAATAACCTGGTACTTCTAGTTCTTCCATTAGTGACTATCACTTGGAGAAGGACTAGAGTAGGTACATCAGCAACACAAATGGCTCAACCAACACCCCCTAGAAATTTTGTTAATTGGAACAATGGTATTCCACTGATATCCCCAACACCTCTAGATACATGGGATCATATCCTAACAAATGCTCTAAAGGCACTCCCAAAATTTACACGAGAAGATTTCAAACTCTGACTCAGTATTTACCGCATGTGGCATACGTGTGTACCATGCATCATGTGACATAGTAGAATGTGGATCTATGGTTACTAGTAGAATCCTTTAAAGGGAAGTCTTTAGATTGGTATCGATCTCTTTGACTGAATTCTATCAATGCCTAGGATCAGCTAGGAGACCTATTTTTCAATAGATTCAATGAGAAAGGAGATAGATCATCCTTATTACAACAATTGTGGCATGCCCACATTTGCCATGTGGTCATGACATGAAAAACATATGTCATGTCCACATTTTTCATGTGGTCATGACACAAAAAACCAATCATTGTCCCACTAGACTCTAAAACGCCCTCGTATGCAACATGCATGCTTGGGGATTTTAGAGTCAGGTGGGAAAATTTTTTGGTTTTTCATGTCATGACCACATGGCAAATGTGGACATGACATGTGTTTTTTGTGTCATGACCACATGGAAAATGTGGGCATGACAAATTGATTACCATCAAGAGAGCTCTTCAGGAAGCTATAACAAACTTTAATACAAGATTCTTGAAGACATGGAAAATGATCCTAGTAGTAGCCCGACCCCTAGTACGTATGGAAATTATTTTCTATCTAAAGGATTTTAATTATGACATAGCAGTCACGATTCAATCATTGGGAGGATAGACTCTTCCTACCACATATGACATAGCTATAAGGGTTGAGAACAATTTGATAAATACTGAAAAGTTTCCTCCTTGAGGCCTCCTATACATGTGTCTCTAGTACTATCCATACTTGCCCAAGCAAAACTCCCTAGCCCACTGCAGCCTAGCCCTTCCGTGTACATATATCAAATGTCTCAAGCCTCACTAGTCTCAACACCAGTGCCTTAAGCATCTAATATAGAGGACATGAAAAAATCTTGTAGAGTTTTTCAAATGAAATAATAAATTTTAAAAGGAAACAAACCACTTATTCAAGATGTCCTTACCAAGATTTCCATGGAAACAAGCTGCCTTACCCATCCAATCACTATTAAGAGAACCAAAGGCTAGGTCTGTCATAACCATCAAATAGATTGTCCTAGTTCAACCACCATTGTTATTTGTTGCACCTAATCCTCATCGAGAGTTGGGCATGGGCCAGAACAATTTGGTGAAAGAGTCAAACACCTAGTATTTTCCTTGCAATAACACTCATATGCCTAAAGATTGTCTGAAAGGAAATCTATAGTAGAAGGTCATAGGGTAGAGAAGAAAAGCAATTCAAATGGAGGCTCAACCAGCACCATATCAATACCAATCACCTGGTATGCAAAACATGGTCTTTGTGGATCATATGCAAGGAATGTCTATTGAGGAGGTTGAAATTGCTCCAGAGCATGCACTTTTCTCATGTGTAGAAGAAGAGGAGGTAGTCTTTGCAAATGAGGCTTCTACTTTAAAGACTCCTTAGGTACAATCTGACTACTACACCTTATCTAAAAGGAAGATTATTGAAGCCCCAGTGAGCACACCACACTTTGAAGTCACTTTTAGGAAGAATCCCATGATTCAAGTTACTCACCCACCAATACAGAGGTAGGAGATAGCCACAATGGTGCTAAATAATAGTGTTATAAACCAACCAGTTGAGAGGGAAAAATACCCTTGTATTTTCTAGAGATTGCAAACATTAGGCCTGCTAATATAGTAGAGTTGTTGAATATAGAACCTGCTAATGTTTCATTATGGGATGTTTTATCAATCCCAGAGAAAAAGTCTATTTCAAGAGGCACTAAATGAGAAGAAAATATCAGTGGCCACACCAAGCACCAGAGGCATGGGTAGAAATAAAGGGTTGATTAAAGAATAGCCATTTGAAGTCCCCTCAACAAGATTCAACATCTTCCTTGGTGATTTCAAAGGCGGAAGGAGGTAAAGCTAAACCTACTCCATTGTATTTGACTTTGATATTAGGAAAGAGATTATTGCACAATTCCATGATAGACTCAGGCAAAATAGCCACTATAATGCCCAAGTAAATAGTAGAGCTCTCAACCTAGAGTATGAACCCATGGAGAAAAGAGTGATGCAAATAGATGGGAAGAAAGTACAAATAATGGGATTCCTCAAGGAACTTCCACTCACATTATACACATTCCTAAACATAACTATATTGCAAGAGGTTTTTGTGATAGATATTTCTCTAGTATTTGATGTTTGTTTATCAAGATATTTAATATCCAAGATCGGAGGATATATTTCTTTAGATTGGTCACATCTAATTCTAAAGACCAAGTATGGTTCTAAGATGAAAGTGTTGTCAGAGAGATTACATAAGGAGCATATTACAGAAGAAGTAATGGTGAACTTGAAAGAAACAACACCATGATCACTGGTGGTACTCTAAAAATTTTACAGGTTCCCACAAGATCTCCCATATCTTTCCCCTTTTCTATGAGGTCTTCTACCTAGGGTTTATGTGCAAAACACTAAAAATTTTCTTAAGGATTTAAAACCCTAAATCCTAGGGTTGTCTATGCAAGTGGAAAATTAACCTTTTGTTATATTTTTGTGTTTAACATTGTAGCATGTTTTGAGTCTTTTAAGTTATAGAATTGATGTATCAAGCTACATTATTTACTAGCCCAATGCATTTCGGCCACCGCCTTTTGCTTGTACTTTATTTTTTTTCAATATGCCTAAAGGTTTAAAGTCGACCCCTTAATGAGTCTCGTGGACCCTTTTTTACTATTAGATGAATGTTGTTATTCAAGAATATATGAAGGGTCAGGTCCCATTTTTTATTGGGTAATAGGTGGCATGTTACTATTGGTTTCTGCTATTCCATGGAGATTAAAATATTAAAGAAAATGATAACTACAGAATAGCAGAAATATGACACATGGCAGGTTTCTCTTGATGAGCCTCATAAAAGATTAAAAGGGTGGGTCCCTGATGGATAGGTGGCAAGTTCTTATGTTTTACACCATTTTGTTGATCCTCAGTGATGGGCCCATGGGAAAAATGTAGAATTATGGGAGAGTGTCATGCATCCTCCTTCATAGAAATTGAATGGTATACATCAGACTATTATATTACGTGGAGATTTTCTTATGGTATACATGCTATTTTCAAGGGGTCTGCTCTGTGCCACGCAACACAAGATGGTTTTCACCATTCTATGGATCTCCATCTCCCACTAAATCTTAGTATTGTGGAAGTGTGGAAAGCTACTTTGTTGGCACTTTTTTACTTGTCTTCTCAAAAGTTGTGGCTTAGGTGGTGGTCCAAGTGGCATAATCTCATTGGTCCTTGCTCATTTTAAATAGGTGATGGGGTTTTCCCTCCTTGTTGACTACATTTGCACCATTGATTTGGATCATATGTCATAGAGATCGATGACTCACATTCAAATCAGGGAAATGATATGGTGGCATGTAATAAAGGATATACCAGTGCTAAAATGGCTTCTCAAGTGTGCGCCAAGTCTTCATCACTGCCACTGCAAAGGGATAAACATATTGGAGGAATGGCATGATACATAATCAACTCTTGGGGATATGTGCTCATGCTGGAAAGGATCTTTCACTTTCTTTATGGTGAGTTTTGACAAGGATCTTGGAGAAGTTTTTGTACCATAGTATATAGAAATATAATTAGTTTTCTAATTTAGGTGTTATTTTGAGTACACGTCTGATATACTTGCAGAATCATTTGTAAACTAGTATTAGTTCATAGCATAAATATATTATTCAAAGTTTCATTTTGACCATGTTGAAAACTAGAACTAATGAGGATCATTTTGACCATGTTGAAAAGTTTTTTCAAAGGTAACAAGAGTTTAGGATTTCCTTGAATCCAAAGAAGTGTGTTTTTGGTGTACCACAGGGAAAGTTGCTAGGGCATGTTGTTTCCAAGGAGGGGATCTCAATAGATCTAGAAAGAGTTAGACATATCTTAGACCTACCATTGCCAGTAAACAAAAATGTGGTTCAATCCTTCTCGGGAAATATCAATTTTGGGAGTTGTTTCATTGCAAATTTTGTTGGATTGGTCAGGCCCATTACTGCAATGATGAAGGAATTGAATTTTAAATGGATACCAGAAGGTAGGCAAACCTTCAAAAGGGTCAAATTGGCTATCTCCACGACCTTGCTTATGGTGAATCC
This sequence comes from Cunninghamia lanceolata, assembly GCA_027924645.1. Classification (NCBI taxonomy): domain Eukaryota; kingdom Viridiplantae; phylum Streptophyta; class Pinopsida; order Cupressales; family Cupressaceae; genus Cunninghamia; species Cunninghamia lanceolata. The sequence goes on along the minus strand of BSBN01000241.1, from coordinate 8,383,093 downwards.
ATAATTCTCTAAATATTTCATGATGTATGCATATGGCAAAGAGCACAGTGTAGCCGTAGTGTTGACTCAAAAGGGTGATACTCAATCCAAGGAACACCCAATTGCTTTATTCTCAAGGACCATATGAGGATATGAATCCAAATAAAAATTTGAAGATAATTAGGCATACATAGTGATAAAGGTTCGAAAAACTTTTGACACATAATAATTAAAAATAAGGTTATAATATTTGTAGCTCACCCAAGTGTTTGTGAATACATAATGGAGGGGGAAATCATTGAGAAAAGAGAAAACTAGATTACTAAGATATTGGGATATAATGTTGAAATCAAACCAACCAAGCTTGTTAGAGGGAGGGGACTCTATGAATATATAACTCAAAGTCTTGACTCTGTAGCAGAACAAAAGGAAGCATTAGCAATAGCAATGGTGAATTGGGAATTTTACTGAGACTCACAGATAGAAGATAGAATATGTTTCACTGAAATAAGGTAGTATCTAAGTCATTTGCCTCTCCATAAGAGGAGAATCTATAGGTCACAAAGATCCAATCACTCTATGATCAATGGTTTTCTTTTTAGACACAACTTCAATGGCATTCTGCTTAGATGCATGGAAAAGAGAGAGGCTGATAAGATTCTGTATGAGTTGCATTATGGGACATTCAAAGGGTATTTTTCAACAAAGACTACAATAGATAAGGTACTTTGTACTGGATATTATTGGCCTACCCTCTTTTCTAATTACCACAAGATAGTAAAAGGATGTCAATAGTATTTGTTCTATTTAGGAAGAAGAAGGAATGCAGCTATGCCCCTCAGTCCAATTATAGTTGAAGAACCATTTTCCAAAAAGAGCCTAGAGTTAATGGAATGATCAACCATGTATCAAATCTAGGTCAAAAGTGGATCCTCATGGCAACTGACTATTTCACCAGATGGAGTGAGCCAGTGCCACTAAAAGAAGCCACATAAAACATTATCCTGAGTTTTTTGGAAGATATTGTTACAAGGTTTGGTCCTCCAAACACAATCACATCTAATAATGCTAAGGCATTCTTAGGATCCAAATTTTTGGAGTTTTCCCTTAAAAATGACATCTTCTTGAAAACCTCTTCAAATTATTACCCACAAGGAAATGGCCTTGCCGAATCAACAAACAAGAACCCAATTTGGCTTTTTAAAAGAATTGGTTCAGATCATCAAAAGGAATGGTACAAGTACCTGAAAGTGATGTTATAGGTTGATCACATCAATCCAAAATAGATCATCAAATCATCTCCTTATGAGTTGGTGTATGGTAAAAGAGCTTCAATGCCCATGTCAATTGAGATTTTAGCATTACAACTCCTCAAGCATCTTGATGTTGAGGAAAGTGGAGTGATAAAGGTATGACTTATGGAATTGATGAACCTCTAGTAGAAGAGAGAATTGGCCCATGATACAATGTTTGATTGCTAATCAACAATTAAACAATGGTTTGATCAAGGAGCTACAAAGTCAAGTTTCAAAGTGGGAGATTCAGTTTTGAAGTGGGAAGAAAGGGCTGCTAAACAAGGCCAACATGCTACAAAGTTTGATTCCTTGTGGAGAGGACCCTTCAAGATTATTTCCCATAGGTCGATTGATGCATATGACTTGGAAGATGAAAATGGGCAGATTTCAAAGATTCCTATTAATGGGATCTTCTTGAAACATTACAATTGACTGATGTTTTGACATGTGTATATAGTTATTTTTGTTGCTTTGTTTCCCAAGAGGTTGTTACTTCCTGTCTTTTTTTAAATAAGTGTTTGCCACACAATGTTTCTATTTTCTAGTAAAACCATTAGAATAGGCCATGTGTCTTATTCTTAGTGTGAGTTTTGGGTTGCATCCATGAAGAGATTTACCAACTACCAAGAATGATTAATCATTGAATGATATGATCTTATCAAAGACCATGCCATCATGGAAATCTTTGAAATCTCAGTGACAAGAGTTTCAAACATGCAAAATTAAGGCAGCCATAAGGGCACACCAATGACAAAGTTAGAATCATTAAATACACAAGTTTGGAGTGACTATATACATAGAATATTGAAGCTAAGTGGTCATTAGTGACATAACAGAGCTAAGAGATTTTTTTGTGAGCAAAACATGGTTTTTTTGATTCAATTATGTTGGCATAGAGCTTCTTAAAACAACCTTATTAATTCAGAATCAACAACTCTACGATAATATGGAATTGCTTGACCCTGTTACAATGCACAAGATAACTAAGAGGAAGGGTGAATCAGTTGTGAATTAAAGCCTTAAACCTTCAAAGCAATTTCAAACATCAACCACTTATTATGTATCAGTAGAATGTAAACATGTGAAGCATGAATGAAAACACATCCAAACTCATAAGAACACCAGATTTACATGGAAAACCCAATAAGGGAAAAACCATGGTGAGTATTAGCTCACATATATATGAATAGCAACACCAAAAATCAATAGGTTCACTTCCCAATCAAAAGGCTCACTACCTAGGGCTCACTACCTAGAAGGACTCACTATCTAGAAGAGAGAAGAAAGAAGAAGACTATTACAGAGAGATTCACTATCTCAAAGAAACAAAAGAGATTCACCATTACCACTTATTTCCATCCGCAACCTTTGGCTCACTGCCTCAAGCAACTTATGGCACACTGAAAATGTAGACACCATCTACTCACTGTATTTCAGAGTCATAAGCATTTAGGCTCACACATACCTCACTACTCTTGATTCACATCCACATCCTAATCATCTATTGGCTCTACTCAACTTCATCTTGCATTTATACCATCTACAACCAAGACCTATCTCAATTAGGTCAGTCCTAATGAAGCATGTGTATTACACACATGCAACAACATTTAGGTCGGAACTAAAACACTTTTGTGGTGGAAAAAGCTAAAAGTGGACCATGTCAAGGGATAACTAGGACTCAAATGTATATCACCAAGTTTCTCATCACATCCACAATCCATGAGGTACCTCTGCAAATGGCACTAGTAAGTCAGGTCAGCCAAACCTAAGCTAATGACCATATTCATGCTTTTCCAAGTCCAAGAACATCATGTGGACCAGAGATAGACACTCCAAAGTATTCACACATCTTCCTAGAATACTCATCATCATCATAAGATTCTACAATACTGCTGCAACCATCTGAATCAAAGAATGTCTTCATTATACACACCAAGACACAATGTTATTGATGACCAAGTCATGAACTAAACTTGCAGAGTATCCCAACACTAGAAACTTCAAAGAAAGATGGATACATATAGTATTAGTATTCTCTCATATTTGCAAGACATGAAACATCAATGCGGAGAAATGTAGAGCAATCTCAATTCTCCTAAACGGTATTCTATACAGGAAAACACTATGTCAAACACATCTTCTACTTCCACATGTTCCAACACTTGAAACTCTAGATATAACACCTTTGAACACCTCTGATCAACAATTCCAAACTACACAAGTACACCTTTAACTATGAAGAAATGCAGAGAAAAATATTGAACATACTTATGTCACTCTTCACATTATTTTATTCAAATTTTCTCAAAATCACTTGAAAACTAGATGAACCATCTATTAGAGGTTGACATCAATGATGACACAAACAAGTTTCCAACAAACCTAGCTTCTAGTAATGAGGTTCCCAGAAGAGTGAGATCTCTGACGGTAAGAAAAGTATAGGAGCTCCCTTCAGAGTTAGCAAACAACAAATCATATGTGTTCATCCCTACATAGACTAAACCTAAGTTTCCCAACATCAAGGAGCACAGAAAGGGTAATTGCCAAGACTCTACACTAGTTTTTGACCCTGTAGACTATATTTTTTTATCTCATTTTATCAAAGAATACCAAGAATATAAGGGAGGGATCCCATGCACACATGATAGAAAGAGTTAAGGATAGAGATATCAAAACATTTGGTATAAGGATATGGAGTTCATGGTTAGCCTAGTTCTTGGTTCCTCAAGTTCATCCTATCCCAAAATTGGTTGATGCTTGCATAAGGTGTAATTCCCAAGACACCAAAACCATCACGGGAAGGAAGGTCAAGGTGATAATTAATGCATAGGCCATAAGGGACATGTTGGGTATTGAGTATGATGCTACGAAAAATTTCAGTGGCTTCACCAAGTTAAAGAAACTATTGAACACATGAGACAATCAGTTGGGATTTTTGAATGCAAAGCTCTGATTAGACCCAACAAACCTAGTGTTACCATCTTTGCCCATTACATTATCTAGCTTCACAAGTGATGTGCAAGATGCATGTTCCATGTTGTCTTTTATTATGGCCTCAATAATGATGTGGATGTGCATAATTTCTAGTTAGGCACTATTTTCTGCCTTAAGACAATTACCAAGAAGAAAATCTATAGGATGGACTTATCTGAAGTCATCACAAATAGGCTATTGTATCAATTGGCCAACTTTGGCAACCAACAACTTTTAGGTACATGTCATTTTTGTTACATTTTCTATTATTTCAGTAACATCAGAAAATGTCCCCTTGGGGGATTTTCCCTCGTTAGGTTTAGCTCCTGGGTCTTTTGCATACATTTAGGACATCTTACTTCATAATTTGGCATCTCGATGGAATGAGCCCTAGGTAACATGACAAATGGGACCTAGGAGGACCCCTTGAGCTTTACCCTACCCAAAATAGGAGGGAGCACTTGGGTGCCTGCACCCTAGTCTTGCCCTATTTTGGGGCAATCCTAATTTTTATGTGTCAGTTTATGACCGTTATTTGGGTCCTATGTCGACATGGTAAGTTTGAATTAGGAAAATCTTGGTGGGAGTGTTTGTAGTTGCATATGAAAGCATGTTTAGGCATCCATTTGTAAACTAGATGATCATTGTGAACTTTAGGCATTCTTAAGGTGATTCAAGGCTTTCATTGTGTTGCAAGAGTAGATTTGTGTGGTTTATGTGTTTGTGTTTGTAGATTTGAGCATCTATTTTATTATGGAATGAAGGGCATCTTCCTCCCATGATATCTTCACTACAAGGTGACATTATATTGTGTTTTCATCATCATTTCCTTTAGTTTTTGCCTCTACCTCACAAGGCCACGCACTCTCTATCTGACAATGGTGTTCAAAGACTTAAGTGTCCTCTGGGGCTTGACTGAGGCAAGCCTCTAAACACCACAACCCCCTCACAAAGTTTTCATGGTTACAAGTTACAGGTTGCGGAGCTAGAAAAAGTGAAGTTGCAGGAAGGCATCTTGAGGTGTCAGAATTACAGAATAGAAGGAAAAACAACACCCTATACTTGTACGCCCACTCTTTAGTCCTCCAACTTCCATGATAGGAAAATCTCCAGGACAACAGGGAAGAGTTGCAGACTAAGTTTCTAGATTTAGACAAAAAGCAGGGCATTGGACTTGGGCATCCACTCTTTTGTCCCTGACCTTTCCGCCTTGAAACCCCATAAATAGGTACATTGTGATTTGATATTTTACTTCTGTCTGCAAGAGCTTTTTCTATTATTCTTCCATTTACAGTCATATTTGTGAAATTAGGGTTTTAATGGTTAATTGAGCATAAGAGAAGGAAAATTGATAATTAAATTCCCTAATCTAAGTTTCCCTACATCTCATAGTGACCTAGGGTATGATAGTGAATTGCCAGTTGACCCTGGATCATTGAATGTATAGGGTGAAAGGAGGATTCAAACATCTAACAACACTAAATTAACAAATCCCAATTTTATAGTAAACATTTTGGTGAACCCTTGTTTTTGGACTTAAATTGCAACTTGCTGAGTGTGTGTCTTAAAATTTGGATTGATTTCATTCATTCATATAGTCTTTCATCTTATTGCATTGAGAAAATTACAAAAAAGTAGAAAAATTTGCAAAAAATTGAAAACCCTAGCTTGCATTTTCATATAAATGACTAAATTGCATCAATTCTTTCTAAATTTTCCTAATTCATGATTTTTGCATCAGATCTGATATAAACTATAGAAAAACACAAAAAATCAATAATTTGCATCGCATTTTCATCATTAATATGCTAGGCTTTTGTAAAAATTTTGACAATTTTCATTAAACCTAGTAATTCCAAAATCTAGGGTTAGTAGGCAAAATCTTCTTTCAGATTTTCTACTAATTTTAGAGGCTCATTCAAATTAACATTTGGCTATAGTATTGTATTTTAGTGTAAATTTTCATTTAGATTTAAAATATTTGCATTTTTGTATTAAAAATTTTAACAAAAAATAGCAATTTTCATGCATTTTCATTGGCATTTTGCATATTAGAGCTTGAAAATCATTTTTAGATTGTTGGCCTCCTACAATGTTTTAACAACTAAGCCCATAAAGCTATGACTCAAATATTGGACATCTAACCTAAATAACTGTCTTAATCACTATGAAGGTGCATTTAACTTGTCAACCCAGGGACGTGAACTTGAAATGGGTTAGCACAATATGTGCACTAGGAATCTTGAAGTAGACACATTCATTCTATAGCTAAGAAAGTCATGATGCTGAAAGTAAATTGCTTGGAAAGAAATAACATACATGCTAAACATCAACCAACAACTATACTAAGCTGAAGTGTATGACAGAAAATGAAAATTTGGGCAAACAAACATGAAACTACTCTGTCTTCTTTGGCTGCAGGAATAGACAGAGAATGGAATTCTAGCGGCTGCAGGAACAGACGATGCTAGATTCTAACTAACTACTTAACAGAAAATAACAACTAAACTAAAGGATGGAATGCTCACCATGTGGGCCCCCTTGGATGTGTATCCCTTAAGACAACTATACACTCAAAGATGCAAACTTATAACCTCATTTTATTCATTGGAAAACATGAGTACAAATGAGCAACGTAACTGTATTACTGAAAACTAGATAATGCAAGTACAATCTCAAATTAATCAACCACTCAGAAGGAGCATTCGAGTCTTATTTATAGAGGGAAAACTACAAAACCAACTACCTAGCAAGGAGGTCAACTCCAACAAAATAGGACGCCACTTTAGGAAAAGCATAAAAAAAAGAGGAGGTTATGCATGCATGGAATCTGGTCAAGCATGCTCACCTTAACGCAAATCTAGCACAACAGCAGCTCATACATTTTCTCAACAAGTAATTAAAGCCAGTTACAAGGCGGTTATATTCCCTCCATTTGACATTTGAATGACCACGTTGTTTGACTTGATGGCGAGCAACCAACTGACAGAATCTTCCTTGACTTCATAGGCTAGTAACTATATTTGCATAAAAATATTAGTACACACAACAATTAAATATATGTAACTATCTTAGAGTAACATTCATTAACCACATGTAAAATTAACATAGATAATTCATATAGCATGTCAAAGTCACTGAAGATTATAGGAAATAGCCTATGCCCAATATCTTATGGTTTTAAGGAATTGTCATGAAAAGATTAAGATCTAGGTATCAAAGTCCATAATAACTATAGCAAATGGATAATAAATTCTAACAAAATTGAGTCATAAACTAGACTCATCACTCTCCCCAACCTAAGACTTTGTTGTCCCTCCAGTAGAGGAAGGGTTGTTCTTCTGGTTGGTTAATGCTCTGAAATTTACAACTGCCAGCTGCCCAATATTAGTTTCTACAGTGCGTGAATTAGGATCCCAATAGAATCCTTGATGTCTACCCAATCTATTCCATCTCTATTTCTCTTCAACAATATCATAATGGTAGTATCTAAAATTTGGCATAGGCCATAATAGGATAGGTGGTTGGAAAATTAAGGGAAGCCAGAATTGCCCCTTTGTCCTTCCAATCTGCATATATCTATCCACTCTTTTGCATGCTGCAACATAGTTCTATAGAGAGTGAGGCTCTGCTTGTTTTAGCTCATCAGAAAAATTGTTCCACCTTTGTGCGAAATATCCTTTTACAGATTCTCCTATAGTACTTGCTACCTTCTCATATTCTCTGTAAACTACTTCTCTCTCAGGAAGGATTCTATTGCCATAGCTTGGTCTGTAAATCATTCTGTGCCAATCATTGAAAATTCTCCCTAGATTCCTAGATTTAGCTCTGATGGACATGGGAATGTTGAATTTTGCTTGCCTATAAGCCCTAAACTGCTGTCCCCAACTAATCTCATTTTGTATCCAGGACATAAATGCCCTTAATTGAACATCCCCAACATACAACAAGGGATTCCAATCATGGTCTTGGGACACAACATAATTATGTAAATAGAATTCACACAATAAATTCTTCATTTCAGGAGGAGCAATCTGATAAGCATTGAAAAATTCAAGAGGAGTCTCAATGGAAGGATTCAAACCTAAAATAATCCTTGCTAATTTAAAGGAGATATACATTTCCATTACATATAGAGCATAGACCCTTGGGGGAGTCCTGCACTGTAATACCTGAGGCACTAAAGCTACCATATTATCCACTCTGTCCTTTAAAGTCACAATTTTTGCATTCTTTTCTTCAATCTCTTCATCTTTCTTTTGAATCTCATCCTTCAATATGTGTTTCTCCTTCCTCCATTCTTCTTTTCTCCTCTGCATCTCATTCAACAAATTCATGGCTACCATATGCATAAAAAAATTAGGGGGTCTATGTATTCCTACCAAAGGCTTTCCTGGCACAGATGGTTAATCCTCATATAGTACTAGCTACAGGGTTTCTGAATGTTTGGCCAATTCTAGCTACAGGGTGTCTTGTTGCAGGAACTCCTATTTGTCTTCATGTCTCTAACTCTTAATATGTTCAACAGTGGAAGCAAGGTCTACCAGTGTTACATTTGCTTCTTCCTCAATCATGTCTTTTTCTATAACATTCACATGCCCCATTGGGGCTTCTGTATCCTCAGCTATCATTTCTTCCACCCCAGGGCTTGTCTGTAGAGGCACACTGGAGGCTGGCTCAGTAGGCTTGATTTACTAGAAGGGCTCTCATGTTTTTCTTTGGCTGTAGGAAGAACAGTGTCAGCCTTCCATTTCTTAGAGCTTGGTACCTTTTTTCCTGTGGTTTGCTTTTTAGTTTTACCCTTCCTTATTTCTATCTTTTTCTTCTATGCCCTAGTTCGAATTAAATTGCTAAGAGGAACATCATCATCAGAATATGAAGAACTTTCTTTGCCTGCATGCTCTACCTCAGAAGAACTAATCTCAATAGTTTGTTTTGATGTAGGAAGATTTATACCAGAAGTTGAGGCTCCAGGAGTGGCTTCAACATAACTCACTCTCCTCCTGGTCCTACGAGGTTGAGGTACAATTGTTGGTCACAAATGGCTTGGTCTTATTTGATCAATATTTAAAAATTCTTCCCAAGTCATATCAGACACATCATGCAGAGACTTTTCAACTAACAATTTGATCAAACAATGGTGGGAAATAGAATTATCCCTACCCTTTTGAGTCTTAGCTGCCATGATTAAGAGGAGGTGGTATAACACATTTGGCACATTCATACTTCTCCCATGCCTCATATGATTCAACAATTTGAAATGCACATAATGAAGATTCGACTGACGACCTTCACATGTAGTATACCTCACAACATGGAAAACAACTTGCTTCCATGGCTTAGGAAGAGAGGTTCTCTTAGCTCCCTATTTGTCCACAATTATTGGAGGGTCACCAAGTTCTGTAAATTTGGCCCTAGCTGAACTAGCATCTCTGGCAATAGGGTATTTTTCACTGTCAGCAAGTAACCCTATAACTTTGCAATCCTTTCTTCAATAGCCAATACCACTAACCCTTTTAATGTGGCCTTCCCTTCTGACAATGTTTGGGAAAATTCTGATGCAACATCTTCATTAAAACCACTCAGCTTCAGGAAGTAGTCTAACCACCCATAATTTCTAAACTCATCATGGCTAGGTGCATCCTGCAGGAATACATCATGAACCAAGTGTTCATTTTGAATTAATCCACCTCCCATTGTTTAGTTGTTCTAAAAATAATAATCACTCTGCAAAGTTCTTCTTTCTACAGTCTTCTGAACTTCTCCTTCCCGCAACACTACTAAGTTTCCAATGCCAATGCCATCTAAATTTTCCTTATTTGGGAGCTCAAGATTATGACAAGAGTAGTACAGGTAGTAAGGAGTAATCAATGAAGGCTATCACCTCACATTTGCGAGCGGTCATCTCACTCAGAATTCAAATCAACTCAATTTTAAACTTTTGCTGACGTATTGGTGTAAACCAACATGGACTAACACATGGACATGGTATTCACACTCTCCTCCCCAGCCTAAATTTGAGCATGTGTCCACACATGCAGAATGGTGATGCTTGATTGATAGGGTAGGGAATAATTACATGCTATGGAGAACATCAACATTAATGTACAATAATTAAATGAATTTACAAAAAGATAATCTAGATATAACAAAATGATGTGCACGTACCTTGATGTGTGGAAGATTAGTTGCAAAAATGATGGAGAAAGTACCAGTCACCTTCAAAGAGATTCATTGAGCAATGAATGAAAGTGGAGTGGAAGAAGGTGAGGTGGAATGAAGTGAAATCATTATAACATGACGGAAGAGAGAATGATGAATATGGGTGGGAGGATGGGTGAATAGATGAAGAAGTGGACTCCCACAAAAGTGGAAGTCTTTATTATGACAAATGTCATACCTTGGTTAACCAGAAGGAGGGACACTAGGTCCGTTGCCTTCAGCTATAGGAAGTTTGGGAGTTGCATGTTGATTGAATTGCTACAAGAATTCATCCTTCAAAGTTGGCTTGTGATACAATCTCAACAAATGACATTGACAAGTAGCTTAAATCATACAGGGTCAATGGTGGTGAGCTGAACAACACCATTGGGGAAAACTTTAACAACTCCATATGGTCCTAGCCATCTTGTCTACAATTTACCTACATTATCCTGATACCTTGAGTCGTAGAGGAGTGCCTAGTCACCTTGCTGGAATTTCTTGTCTTTGATGAATTTGTCATGCCACTTCATTCTCTATTTTGCACTATCTCTGTGTGATGCAAGGTTGCTTTTCTCATTTCATCTAAAGTATTAAGCTGCATGATTCTGGCCTTTTGCGCCTTAGATATATCCATCCCCAAGTCTATTGCAGTCCTAATAGTCTTATGTTCAAACTCAATAGCCATCATAGCTGTCTTTCCATATAGCAACTCAAAAGAGGTGAATCTGATGGTTGTTTTCTAGGTTGTCCTATAGGCCCAGTAAGCTTCTGGTAGCCTATTTTCCCAATCCGTCTGATGGACAGCTACTGTTTTGGTCAAAATGGCCCCAATTTCCCTGTTAGTCACCTCAACTTGGCTATTGGCCTGAGGGTGATAAGGAGTAGACTTTTTGTGCCTTATGTTGTACTCATTGACTAGTGCTGCAACTAGGGTTGAGGTGAATTGAGCTCCTTGATCAGTCACTATTTCTTTGGGAACCCCATATCATGCAAAAATTTTCTCATAAAGAAATTCTGCAACCCTATTATCTCTTACATGCTTCATGGCCTTAACTTCTACCCATTTTTTTACATAATCAATGTAGACTAGGATATAGGATTTACCATTGGATGGAGGGTCAATGGGTCCTACAAAATCTAATCCCCACTTATCAAATGGATTGACCACTAGCTGTGGGTAAAGAGGCATCTCATCAGATTTTGTTGGTCATCCCATCCTCTGGCATCTGTCACATTTTCTTGTATATCTCCCTGCATCCTTGTGGAGTGTGGGCCAATAATAACCGGTATTTAGAATCTTCATTGTTGTCCTCTTGGCTGCAAAATTCCCTCCACATGGTTCATTATGGCATGCATGCAAAATGTCATATGTTTCATCTTCCTTTACACATCTCCTCATGACATGGTCTGGCCCAGCGTATAACAAACAACCAGCAATCCATGAAAAAGGAAAAGACTTTTCAATGAGAACCCTTCTCTCCTTAGGAGAGAAATGACGAGGGACTCTCCCTGTGACCAGATAATTAGTTGTGTCAACATACCATGGTGTTTGCACAGTGATTGAAAACAAGTGCTCATCAGGGAAAAAGTCATCAATGACTTGGTTGTCCTTTGATGTAGTGAGTCTTGAAAGAAAGTCTGCAACAACATTCACCTTCCCTGGCTTATCCAAAATAGTAATGTCAAATTCTTGCATTAACAACACCCATCTTGCTAATCTACCTATTATCAAGGGTTTGTTCATGAGATACCTAATGCCTGCATGATTTGTGTGCACAAATATTTGATAGCCTGTGATATAGTGCCTGAATTTGTTGAAGGGCATAGATTACTGCCAACATTTCCTTTTCTATTACTGTGTAATTGAACTCAGCTCCTTGCAAGTTTTTGCTGACAAAATAAATAGCATGCTCAATAGTTCCTTCTTTCTGCCCTAATACTGCTCCTATGGCATAATCTGATGCATCTATATGGATGTGGAAAGGAAGCTCCCAATTGTGTCCTTTAAGTATAGGAGCATGAGTTAATGCTGCCTTTGCACTATTCAAGGATAGATTGTGGTCTTCACATCTCTCTAACACCTTTCCTAAGTTCTCCAGTGCCTCATCAAAAGTAGCACCATAAGTAGCGAAATCGTCCATATACATTTCCATGCAATCATGTGAGCTATCAGAAAATATGCTAATGACTGCCCTTTGGAAAGTTACAGGTACATTGCATAAGCCAAATGTAAGCACTGAGTAGGCATAAGTCCCCCAAGGATAGGTAAAGGTTGTTTTCTCTTGGTCTTCTAGTGCAATCTGGATCTAATTGTAACCACTAAATCCATCCAAAAAGGAAAAGTACTGCTTTCCTGCAAGTGAATCCAATACCTGATCTATGAAGGGAAGGGGAAAATGATCCTTTTTGGTGGCAGAGTTTAATTATTTGTAATCAATATAGACACTCCCTTTCCCTCCCTTTTTAGGCACTAGAATGAGAGGAGACACCCATTGACTATTTGAGATTGCGTAGATAAATCCTGCATCTAATAGCTTCTGTAATTCTTCTTTGACAATCTCTCTTAATGCAGGTTTGATTCTCCTTTGTGGTAATCTCACTGGTGTACAATCTTCCTTTATGTAGATCCTATGGGTGCATAATGTGGGATCTACTCCTTTCATGTCATGGTAATCCCATGCAAAGGCATTCTTATGTTTCTTCAACAAGTTTGTCAAAGATAGCTGTTGTTCTTGAGTCAATTTGTTGTTAATATTTAGATGTCTTTCTTTTGAAATCTCTACTTGAGTTGTTAACTGAACCATAGTTGCTTCACTAATGCTTGGTACCTTAATTTCTTGTGGAAGTAATGTATGAGACATACCTATTGCTGCAGGAGAAGTGGGAATAAGTGTCTTCACTGGATCAATACAATGAGAGGATGATGTTTCCTCTACTTCACAATGATTCTAAATTATGTTGGACAATATCTCATCTTCCTTTTGAAGCTGCATGAAAGAGCTTCTTCCTAACATCATTAACTACACCACAGAATTAGCTTCCTCGGCCTCTTCATGATTGTGTGGCCAAACAGGATTATCCATATCATGAAATGGCTGTGCAGGCAGGTAAAGAACAAGCTTTTTAGTGCTTCTTCCATTAGAGATGGTCATGTCTCCAGACCGGCATCCAATAAAAGCATTAGTTGTGGCTAACCATGACCTTCCTAAAATAATGGGATATCCTCCCAATGTAGCTTTAGGAGAAAGTATCATGAAGTTAGCCAGATATTCCCATGAGTCCAGGGATACCACAAAGTCCTCTACAATCCCATCAGGTTTAACAATAGAACTATCAGCAAGCTACAAGACAGTAGGAGTAGGCCTCATGTTTGCAATATTTAGTTGCTATAGGATACCCTTGGTCATTACATTTATGGCTACTCCTAAATCAATCAGAGAATTCCTTATTTGTATTCTATTTATTACAACTCCTACCATAGGACTCCCTGGATCATTATATTTGGGAATAGTCACTTTCCCGAGCATGATGTCAGCCAATTGTCCCACCACATGAACCATAGTGGGGTCTTTCCTCTTTCGGCTTGGTTTCTTAAGGCATGCTTCCTTGATTACTTTTCCATATATAGGAACATCTTTTATGGCCTGAAAAAGAGGGATCTTGACACATACATGCTTCAACTATTCTAGAATTTCAAAGATGGGTTCCTCTATCTCCTCCTTTTGTTTCACAGCTTCCAACCTCTGTGGAAATGGTGGTTCTTGCACAGTCTACTTGACTGGGACTAGTTCAAGATTTTCAAGTGCATTTGGCTGAATGGGGGCATTTAAAGTCTCCTCTTCTTCCTCAGGAAGCTCAGTAATAATGGGTCTAGAAGGAGCTGCCAAAGTAGTTGGATATCACTGACATTCATAGCATATGCAGGAAATTGGTTTGGATCAACAGAGTATACCGGTTGCTGTTGTGGTCTATTATTTGGGTTAGGTGAGGGTTGAGCTGGTAACTAAGTAGGTTTAGGTGCACTTGTATTTGAATTAGTAGGTGGAGGCATTATAGCAGGCTGTTGGGGCTGAGAAGGTGGCTGCATGTAATTAGTTGTCTGGTTTGGCCATTGCTGTCCTCCCCTCCATTGGGATGTTTACTACCAATTTCCTGGAGGTGACTACCAATTCCCATGAGGTTGTTGCCATTGAGGTGTATGGTTTTGGTAATTTGCCAAGTATTTGGAGGGTTATTCCAAGGCTTAGGTGGATATCCTCCATAGTTGGATGAAGGTGGTTGTTGCCATTGGTTACCAGATGCATAAGTATTAAAATATGGTCCAACAAATGATAATGGATCAGGTGGCATACCTTGTCTTGGAACCCATGGCCTCCTATGTGCAACATAGTAGACTTGATCTTCCTCAACTTGGATTGGCTTAAACTCAGGTGGAATCTGATTACTGTCAATATTAGCTATCATCTTGCATCTGTAGTCCTTCTTCTTTTGTCTGTAATGAGGGCAATATTCAGCCAACATTGCCTCTGCCTCTTCTTGCTTCTTCTTTACTTGAAATGTGTCTAGCTAGGTGGCCATATTATTTATGATATCTTGCTTAAAATCAGACAACAAGTGACTTATCGCCATCCTTGAAACTCCATTGGTAGAGGTAATACTCATAAGGGAATGGTAACCTCTTCCTTTCTTCATGGTGGCTCTGGAATAATTCTGGCACATCTTCTTAATATCCTTCCAAGGCACTTGAGTAATATCTCCTCCTCCCATCAAATCCAAGGCATCCATGCAATGGTCACTTATACCTCTAAGAAAGAGTAGTTTCTGAGAATCCTCATTGAGTGTATGATGGGGAGATTTTTGTAAACAAAACAGGAACCTTGAGATGTAATCCTCCAAACTTTCATCTTCTTTCTGCTGCATTCTGAAAATATCATCTCCTCTCATATCTCCACCCCTATAATAGTCTTTATACTTCTCAAGTAATTTCTCTTTCATTTCATCCCAGGTGTTGATAGTATAGCTGCCTAGACCCATAAACCATCTTAATGCAACATCTTTCATGGTGGTAGGAAATAGCTTAAGCCTATGGGCATTAGTGGTGTTGTCATAGCTTCTGCAAAGGATATCAAATTCAAATAAGAAAGTATTTGGATCCTCTATTGCAAGTCCATAAAAATTGGGGAGAACTAAAGAAGGGATGTTCTTGAGGTTATCTACTTCATTTTGAAGAGCAATAGGAAATGGGAAGGTTTGTTGATTGGGCCTATTTTGGGCAGCCATAGTTGCTTGACTGATTATCAAAGCAAATGGATTATCAATCAAGTTTTGGTTAGCTTGTTCTTGAGAAGATGTTTCATAACTATTCAAATCAAGGAATGCATCAAGATAAGGATTTCCTTCTGCTGGGTAGTTTGGAATAGGATCATTAGGAAGGAATCTCCCTAAAGCATCTCTTCTTCTACTTCTATGCATGCAGTATATAGTCAGTATCAGCCAACTCACACAAAGAATGTTGTGAATGGATTGTGGGTTGTTACTTCTTTAGAGTTGGGTATTCTAAGAACATACTATAAAAATACTTCTGCAAGAAATAATACTAAAAATGACTCCAAAGTTCTTCCTAGTTTGACACCATCCCCGGCAATGGCGCCAAAAATGTTGGCCTCCTACAATGTTTTAACAACTAAGCCCATAAAGTTGTGACTCAGAAATTGGATATCTAACCTAAATAGCTGTCTTAATCACTATGAAGGTGCATTTAACTTGTCAGCCCAGGGACGTGAACTTGAAATGGGTCAGCACAGTATGTGTACTAGGAATCCTGTTGTAGCCACATTCATTCTACAGCTAAGAAAGTCATGATGCTGAAAGTAAATTACTTGGAAAGAAATAACATACATGCTAAACATCAACCAACAACTATACTAAGCTGAAGTGTATGATAGAAAATGAAAATCTGGGCAAACAAATAAGAAACTACTATGTCTGCTTTGGTTGCAGGAATAGACACATAATGGAATTCTAGTGGCTACAGGAACAGACGATGCCAGATTCTAACTAACTACTTAATAGAAAATAACAACTAAACTAAAGGATGGAATGCTCACCAAGTGGGCCCCCTTGGATGAGTATCCTTTAAGACAAATATATACTCAGAGATGTGAACTTATAACCTCATTTTATTCATTGGAAAACATGAGTACAAATGAGCAATGTAACTGTATTACTAAAAAATAGATAATGCAAGTACAATCTCAGATTAATCAACTGCTCAAAAGGAGCATCTAAGTCTTATTTATAGAGGGAAAACTACAAAACTAGTTACCTAGCAAGGTGGTCAACTCCAACAAAATAGGAGGACACCACTTTAGGAAAAGCATAAAAAAATGGAGAGGAGGTTATGCATGCGTGGAATCTGGTCAAGCATGCTCGCCTTGATGCAGATCTAGCACAATAGTAGCTCCTACATTTGCTCAACAAGTAATTAAGACCAATTACAAGGTAGTTATATTCCCTCCATTTGACATTTGAACGACCACCTTGTTTGACTTGATGGCAGCAACCAATTGACAGAATCTTCCTCAACTTCATAGGCTGGTAATTATATCTGCATAACAATATTAGTACACACAATAATTGCATATTTGTAACTATCTTAGAGTAACATTCATTAACCCCATGTAAAATTAACATAGATAATTCATATAGCATGTCAAAGTCATTGAATATTATAGGAAATAGCCTATGCCCAATATCTTATGGTTTTAAGGAATTGTCATGAAAAGATTAAGATCTAGGTATCAAAGTCCATGATAACTACAACAAATGGATAATAAATTATAAAAAAATTGAGTCATAAACTAGACTCATCACAGATCTAAGAGTAGTTCATTTCTATTATAAATCATACTTCAAAACATTCACATAGCATTTTATGCCAAGATCTCAAACCTAGGGCTTCAAAAACACCTATTTTCACTAAATTTGGCTTTATTGACTCTATAAACTTGCACCATAGGTGTGTTGTGAAAAGTATTTTTTCATTAATTGGTTGTTATCAGGGTAATCATTTCTACTCCTCCTAAAA
This sequence comes from Cunninghamia lanceolata, assembly GCA_027924645.1. NCBI lineage: Eukaryota > Viridiplantae > Streptophyta > Pinopsida > Cupressales > Cupressaceae > Cunninghamia > Cunninghamia lanceolata. The sequence goes on along the minus strand of BSBN01000241.1, from coordinate 8,365,552 downwards.
ATCTTCACAACACCCTTTTAACAGGCTCTTGTATTGAAAATTCAGTGAAAAACTACATATTTTGGCTATTTTTGCCCTAGGGTTTGACCTAGTTTGCACTCCAAGCATGTTGTGACAAATTTTGTGGATTGAGTTGATTGATATCATCAATATTACTTGCTGCACATCCTAAAATTCACTACAATACCCCCTTTGCTAGGTCTTGGAACTGAGAAACTGTGATAAAATTGCATATTTTGCTATATTTCCACTAGGGTTTTACCTTAAGTGGCACTAAAAGCATGTTGTGTTGGGTATTTTGGCACCAAGTGGCTGTTATTACTCATATCATTTTCTTTCCATCATCATTTTCCTCACAACACCCTTTTTTATGCTTTGTTACATTGAGTTCTAGTGAAAAAAGTGCCTATTTTGACATATTTTCGCTATAGTTTGACTTGGCATTATCTTGGATTTACATCAAGAGTGTGTTGAGAGTGACCACATTTCTGTTTTGGACTGATATCAGGCATATAATTTTCTTCCCTTCATCAAAATCCTTACAACACATTCATTCCATTCGTTTGCATTGAAAAAGGTACAAAAAAAAACCAAGCATTTTGGTTGTCAATCATATCCTTCTCTTAGGATTTGTTCTCTCAGTTTATGCATTGTGTGTTGTATGCTTTTGTATGAGCTTTATGAAATACTTTCCTAAAAACAATATCCCTATGAGAAGAAGTAAGAGGCTAATGGGATCTAGTGCTCTTGAAGAAAATGACATTCCTACCTCTAATAATCCTTTGAACACCTTCTTTACAAAGGGAGAAACTCAAATTGTGCAAGATATTATACATCCTCCAACCATAATGGAAGAACAAACTTTTCATGATGTTGATAATACTATTGAGGCAACATGATATGTATTTGATGAGCAAATAGAAAAATTGGATAAAGAGCTAGCTGAATTTCAATCATTTATGGAAAATGAGAGAATAGCTAAAGAAGTTGTCCCTACAATTCATAATATAAGAGAATTGATAAAAGAAGGAAAAGATGGTGTAAATGCAATTCATGGTCTAGCACATAGTGTACAAACCAATATCATGCCGGTGACCAAATATGCACAAGCAATAAATAACACTTTATCACCATCACATACTCAAGTATCCATACCTATACCAACTATGAGAATATCAACTTTTACATCAACGATCTTAACAACTGATACAAATGTCTGTAGTAATACTACCACTGGTATTGGAGTATCTAATGGCACTAATTACAAAGCTGTGGGATTTGATTATCATAAATTGGTTTCTAAGGGGACCTCCTCTATGAATAATTGTTCTCAACCACCTATCTATTCCACTCATTTCCACCCATCTATTACCTACCCACAACCATCTTCCACCTATCATTATGGCCAGCCACCATTAACATATTCTCAGCCTCCACCTATCATATCTCAAGCTCATTCACCTCCTCACTTTGGTTCTAATTCCTCACAACAAACCGCATCTCCCAATGATGCCATCCTAAACCAACTTTTACAAGGCATGACTGCTTTACAACAAAAGGTAACAAACTTAACAAATTCTTTACAGCCTAGAGGTTTGAGACTCCCCTCTTTGAAAAATATGGTGAAAAAGGTGATCCTAATATTCATGTGGCAACATTTATAGCTATGTGTAGTGATTTTTTTTTTGAAGAGGATTTGTTGGCAAAACTTTTCCCGCGATCTCTCAAAGATACTGCTTTAGAATAGTTTTGCTCTTTGCCTCCGAATTTAATACACTCCTTTTTGCAATTGACTGATCAATTTTTACAACATTTTCAAGCAAATATCTGACCCCAAGTCACTCTTATTGACTTGGTTCAATGCAAACAAGGTCCAAAAGAAAAGTTGATTGAATTCATTAGTTGGTATCAAGGACTTTATGCACAGATTTAGTATCAGATGAAAGATGAGGATGTTCAAAAGATATTCATTACAAATGTACAACCTAATATTCGTGATAAGATTCTCTTGATTAAATATAACTCCTTTCAACATTTATGCACCGCTTTTCGTGATTACCAACTTTCGTCTAGTCAGTATGAAAACCAAAACTCATCAGCTCAAGTTGGTTAATCCATGGGTGGATCATCACAAAACAATTTTAAGAGGAAAAATAATAGGAGTATCATCAAGATCAATGGACCAAATACGAATGTGTTTGCTATAAATAATCCAAAGAAACCATCGTATCAACCAAGAAAGTTTACTCCAATATCTAAGTTCTATCATTCTATCATGAACCAAACTGTGAGTAACAACATTCTGAAGCTTTCCCCAATCAAGCCTATTGATCCTAGTAACCAAGGACCTTACTTCAATGCTAACACCTTTTGTCATTATCACCAGACACAAGGACATGAAACTGAATGATGTATGCATCTTAAACATGAGATACAAGACCTTATTGATTCAAATGTCATCCAGGTATTGGGTGTGAATGATAATGGAAATAAGTCAGTTGCTCCGCTGAATCAAAATTTACAAATCTTCACTAATCCTTTCCCTAAACATACTGAAAACAATATGGTGGAATAGGGTTTAATGGAAGTAGACAAGGATGATTACTTGGAATATGATAGTATTATGGGAATGATTGAAGTGGATAAGAAACAAGTGGATAATCCACCTCATCCACGAAGAAATGAAATTTATGTTGAGGTTCCTCCTCCATTATCCTTATATGGATTGCGAGATAATCAAAATACATCATAAAAGCAAGAACAATAACCGCTACAAATGAGTAAGATGGTACAGGATGATTCTTGTTACCATTCTAGAAAGATTCAACAACGAAAACTCGCTAAAAATCATAAAAGAGCAAGATGACAATCAACAGTCGAGAATAATAGTGGTTCTCCCCCTCATAAGCAACAAAAAGTCTCATTTAAACAAGGATTTAAGGAACAAACATCATATGATAACAAACAAGACTTTCATAAGAACCACTCAAATTTTGCATTAAACATGATTGAGTACCTCTCCAAGAGGTCTGCGAGCTCCAAGATATAATACGAAGACCCTACAGGTAAGTATCTCTAACCCTTTATCTCTCTCATGATGTGCTTCCCTTGTGATGTGTTATGTGTTGTTTAGGCCTCTTGGGATGACCTTAGATTCTCTTGTAAGGTTCAGGATACCAGGAGACTGCCTCTATTGTGATCTTCTATTTGTATCATCATTCTTCTAAATTGCCTCTCTCTGATTTCATTGTTGTGTGTTGTGCCTTACATACATAGCATTGCATTTGGTGACTTGGGGGCACCCTCCTACGTGACTATCCTTAAGACACTTTTTTCTCCTCTCTTATTTATTGTTTCCTCTCCTCTAGTGTTTCCATCTAGCGGGTGGATGACAATAAACATTTATACTGATGTGGACCTAGTGTCCCTTTCGAGAGCAATAAAAAATTGGACTTAGTTCTCCTAATATGACGATGGGGTTGTATAAATTATCTGATGCTTGGCTATTGGAAGTACTCGTGCTTTCTACATAGTGAATTTAATGATATTTCTATCTCATTTACAAACCTTAACAATACTGCTGCTTTGTGCACCTTTGTTTGTCTTTGAATCTAGCCTTGGTGGTACTCGATTCAGAGAGCTTCGTGATATAGCCCTATGGTTATCCTCAAACTCTGGATTCATTGTACAACCTTGGCTCTTTGTGTGGTTAATCATATGCATTGATGTTGATGTTTATCATGATTTTGTACACACTAACATGTTTCTTGTAGGGATGTGTTTGTGGGAACATTTGGCTATCATGAAGTACATGTCACCTCTGGGGGGGCATGGGCTTTGCAAAAGTTGACATTCCCTTGTGTGTTTTCTTCCTACCTTAACTTGCTTGATATCAATACCTGATATCAACCACCTTAAGGTGGGGGCATATATAAGGTAAGCTATCTGTTATAGATGTTAGAAATGTGTTTGTCCTCAGGTACAAAGACCTGTGCGATGAGTGCATCATGCATCCTGAGTTTGTTTGCAATCAATCAATCAATCATGTAAGCCCTCCGTGGAGGTAGGATATTGAGCATATCCTTTTTTTTAAGCCCTTTATAGAGGCAGGGATGGTGTATTTCTCAGAGCAGATTGTATCATCCTATCATTTTCAAAAGTCCTTTACGAAAGTGGGGAGCTGTTCTATGACTAACTCAACCCTTAAGCATGTTTTTGGTGATTGTTGTGGTGAAGCCCAATCGTCGGTGTGTGCCTATAATGTGCCTAAGATGATGATGAGCCTAGAAATAGGGAACACACCATCATGTGTCTACCATGTTTTCTCTGTGTCTTCAAGTGTATGTGTTTTGGCATGCTTGCTTTGTGTGGCGTGTTTGTTGCCCCATATGCAGTATAAAGACCAGCACCTTAGGGTTGTGCTTCCTACATTTTGGGAGGTTTTGTGTGTCTTACATGTGTGTTGCCCCATATATACAAAGACCTGTGTGATGAGTGCATCATGTATTATGGGAGGTTTGTTTACTTTCCAGTACTTGCATCTGCATTTCATATATATGAGAAAAAGAAAAGAATCATGCCTGTATTCTATGCATTAATGTGTTTTCTATGCATTGATTGTCTTCTCTATGTTCTGTGTAACTGTAACTGTCTTCTCTGTGTTTTGCATTCCTATTACTATTTTCTATGTGATTAGCATGTCTTCTCCATGCTTGGTGTGTTTTCTATGTTTGTGACCTTACTTTAATGCATGTATTGGCCTCACATTTATACATACATTAAAGTGGGGGCTAAATGTAATGTTGAAAAATGTCCCCTTGGGGGCTTTTCCCTCTTTAGGTTTAGTTCCCAGGTCTTTTGCATGCATTTAGGACATCTTACTTCATAATTTGGCATCCCGATGGAATGAGCCCTAGGTAACATGACAAATGGGACCTAGGAGGACCCCTTGAGCTTTACCCTACCCAAAATAGGGGGAGGACTTGGGCGCTTGCGCCCTAGTCCTATCCTATTTTGGGGCAGTCCCAATTTCTGCGTGTCAGTTTATGACCGTTATTTGGGTCCTAAGCCAACACGGTAAGTTTGAATTATGAAAATCTTGGCGGGAGTATTTGTAGTTGCATATAAAAGCATGTTTAGGCATTCATTTGTAAACTAGATGATCATTGTGAACTTTAGGCATTCTTAAAGTGATTCAAGGTTTTCATTGTGTTGCAAGAGCAGATTTGTGTGGTTTATGTGTTTGTGTTTACAGATTTGAGCATCTATTTTATCATGGAATGAAGGGCATCTTCCTCCCATGATATCTTCACTACAAGGTGACATTATATTGTGTTTTCATCATCATTTCCTTTGGTTTTTTCCTCTGCCTCACAAGGGCACGCACTCTCTATCTGACAACAACATTCAGAGACTTAAGTGTCCTCAAGGGCTTGACTAAGGCAAGCCTCTAAACACCACAACCCCCTCCCAAAGTTTTCATAGTTGTAGGTTACAGGTTGCGGAGCTAGAAAAAGTGAAGTTGTAGGAAGGCATCTTGAGGTGTCAGAATTACAGAACAGAAGGAAAAATAGCACCCTAGACTTGGGCACCTGCTCATTAGTCCTCCAACTTCCATGACAGGAAAATCTCTAAGATAACAGAGAAGAGTTGTAGACTGAGTTTCTAGATCTGGACAAAAAGTAGGGCATTGGACTTGGGCGCCTGCTCTTTTGTCCCTGAATTTTCTATCTCAGAACCCTAAAAATAGGTACTCTGTGATTTGATAGTTTACTTCTGTCTGCAAGAGCTTTTTCTGTTATTCTTCCATTTATAGTCATATTTATGAAATTAGGGTTTGAATGGTTAATTGAGCATAAGAGAAGGAAAGTTGATAATTAAATTCCCTAATCCAAGTTTCCCTACATCTCATAGCAACCTGGGGTATAATAGTGAATTGCCACTCAACCCTAGATCCTTGAATGTATAGGGTGAAAGGAGGATTCAAACATCTAACAACACTAAATTAACAAATCCTAATTTTACCCTAAACAGTTTCAAACCCCTAGTTTTTCAACCTCACATGCAGCTAACAATGACTAAGGATTCAGGTGAAGGGCAGAAGTTGATTCCTATATCTTTGTGGACTCATCTCTTATCAGCTATGGCTGATTATTATGAATTTTGTAAGTATTTCATGTCCCCGGCCCTTATAAACCTCAGCCCTGACTACATTACTTTTATAATAAGTTATAAGAAAATGGTCATGCTCTCTATTACTTCTATCTCTTGTGATTGGTTCTTCAGAGCCCATTATACAATGATTAGAGTCCATGGCTTCAAGGAGTAGCTGTTCAGGTTGCCTAAATGTTTGACCAATAGGATTGTGGAAATCAAACTAGCTTGCCATTTTGATGCAATAGATTCTGAGTTTGGATTAAGAAGAAATAAAAAGGCCATTTATGACACCTCTTTCCCTAGAGGAGGTATAAAAGTGATCAAGAGGCAAGCTGAACAATTGTTGATATTGAAAGTGGTTGACTTAGGTTTGGACTAGATCAAATATCAGTGGCAATATGACCCTAATAGTGTAATAAAGAAATGGTTGTCTCAATCGAGGTCTCCAATCCCCTTTGAGCATCAAAATCACCCATTTTTTGAGGCTAGAAGATCACCAATGATTAACACTGATAATGTGTATGTAGAATTGGATCATATTCTAGTAGAGTCTCGACCTCTGTGGGAAACATTTTATCATCCTATAAGGGTGTATGATCCTTCTACAATAATGATGCATGGTCTTAGGGCCTCCATTTTAAAATATTATTGGAGCATGGAGAAGATTAATGCCTAATGGAAGTATAGATAAGAGATTTTTGAGTGGGAAAGGAATTTTGGTGATGTTCCCATAGATAAGGAATGGTGGAGAATATGGGATGAGGAATATGCCAAGCCACTTTTGCCGTATGATGTTGGGAACATTTTTGGTAGGAGGAAGAGCAAGACATAGACTTAGACATAGAGTAAGGAGAGGGTTCAGAATAGGAGAAACCAATGATGGAGTGTTGGAGGCTAAAGCTGCAAGAAGAGTCTAAAGAAGAAGTGTGCATTGTCTCAATGCCCACTTTGGAAGCCACATCAAGTGATACAATAGCTAAAAGCACTCAAGTAAGTATCTCTTTTCCCTCTTCTTCCTCTCCATCTTTCCTACCTCCTCAACTTACTCTCCTCACAGTTTGAGCCCCTCCAATTGTGGCTAGCTCTCCCATGACTCCACTGCTCTCATTTTCTACACCTTCTACTTCACAATTGTCAGCCCCACCTCTACTTAATTTTTCACCATTTTTCATTTCTCTTCTTATGGTGCAAATCCTAGTACTCCCAAGTTTTAGTATTGCCTCTATACAACAATAGGTGACCATTCCATATGGTTTACCACAAGGATTCCCTTTTTGCAGTGGAATAATCCTATTCCTAATCACTTTTCACTAGCAAGTCAAAACTACCTGCAAAGCCCGAGAGGCTCACTTGGAGAAGCAACAAAAGAAAGAAGGGAGAGCCCTCACAGTTCCCCACATGCACTCTCTTTATGATCATTCTCAATACTCATTAATGATTACACACATGAATCTGACTGTGCTCAAACCACAAGAGTAGATGTAGCCCAAAGACTACGCTATCCATGCTATGGGTTTGAACCTAGTGCAAGCAAGGCCTTAGGATAAAGTGAAGTTAATGGAGGAGACACATAAATCTGTTACAATAGATTTTATAAAAATGGGTAAAAAGCTCAAAAAACAAGGATTAGAATTGGCCCAATTCAAAGGTGTTGTGGATAGACTCAATGAGGAGTCAAAGGGCATAGACATAAAGCTTTCTAGACTTAATGCTAATATGTAGAATGTGGTTTCTAAGGAAACATTGCAGGTGAAGCAGGCCAAGACTGTTAGACTGGGAGTAGAATTGGATACAACAAAAGCCTTGAATGAGACCATGTAGAAGGAGAAGAGCTTGGTCGAGAAGAATCTCAGTGATGGCTGAAGTGAATTGACACAATTAAAAAAAGCCTTGTGAGAAAAGGAATGAAAATAAACAATTTTGTGAGGAGATCAAACAAAAGAGAAAAATATTGTTCATCTCAAGTAGGAGCTCATGCAAAGGCCTCCAACGATGGGTGTTTTTCTCATGATTCAAGAGTTATATGTGTCATATTGGGGGCATATCTCTGAGGAAACTTCTAAGATCAAGACTACTCTCATGTTTATTGTAGATGCCTAAAGTCTCAGTACAGAGGTTGGCATGGTTGTCAAATAGACTCTTTCTTTTGTGTCTCCCAAGGTAGCCAAATCATAGTTGTCGGTGTAGAAATTGTATAGTTCTTCAAAGGAGATCCTCCAAGCAGCTAGAGTCGATAACAAAAGGACTACTACAGTGAAGGTAAATGAGTTTTTGAGTCAAAACAAGGCAGCTCTTAAATGTAAGGCTCATATAGATGCCTTGAAATAGGTTTTGAAAGAAATGGACACATTCAAAACTTGGTCCAGCTATGACTCCCCTCCCCATTTCTTGATGATTTTATAGTATTGACTAAGGATCAAATCTAAGCCCTTAATTAACAAGAACAATGATCAAGAAACACTTGTGAATTTGAGCCAAATGCCTAGTGTTGCAAAGGTGGAAATAGTTTTGCAGCCTCTTGCATAATTGGAATTCCATATCAAAGCCACTGTTTAGAGTTTACAAATAATTTCTTATAAGGAGATTCTTGATTTGGATCAGGTGTTCAAGGCATTGAAGAAGAAGGTTCATCCTTCTAATAGTGATTGGGCCACCCTGTAACTCATGCTCTAGAAGTTGTGAACCATTTTTTGTTGCTTCTTCATTTTGATGTTTTCCCTTTTTGCTGTCAGAGATTTGAGTTCTACACAAGCATAGATCCCCTAGTAAGTCGCTAAGAACTGTAGAGCAAAAAGACCTACATTTTGAGTGTATGTTTTGGGTCATTGTTAGATTCAGTTTTATTTTAGGGGAATATAGACATCCATAGAAACAATAATAGAGTCAAGTAAGGGAGTCTTGACATATAATATTTGTGATGGTTTCTTCCCTCTCAAATATTTCTATTTAAATCAGTGAATCAAGGGTATTCCACATGTGGCAGTGGCACATTCTGGAGTTGTTTTGTTTGTGTCAAGATTTTCCTATTATGCCATTAGCTAAAGTGTTACATATGGCATCACTGCGCATCATTTTGGATTGATAGGTTTGGTAGAATTTCTTTTTGTGCTATTCACTACAGAGTAGAAAGTGGAATCCACATTTTATTCTTCCACACATTTTTGAAGATAATAGTTCTAACATAACTTCTTGTTATGGCATTGGTTCAAAGATGACATGCAACTTCACTGCACATAATTTTAGTTTGGAATTTAGAGCAATGTACATTTTGGTGGGCCCCTTTTTGAATCTATGATGTGTTGATCTCTTAGACTCATTTTTGTGGGACCGGTGGAGAAAGGAAAAGAAAATGGGCACGTGGCTTCACCATACATTTTTAAAAGAGAAGATTTCTAACAGTTTTTTCCTATTACACTATTGTTCAAGCCTCTTTCTATATGATAGTTTTTCTTCATGTAAATTCTCATGATTCATGTAGGTTGATGAGTCTCTAAGCTATAGTCTAAACTGTAGTTGGCAGTTTCTATGCTTTATTGTTTTAGTTAGCTATGAGTTTCCTTAGTGATCTCTACTCAATGGTTTTTATTTTAAAAGAAAGGTTTGTAATTGTTACAAGGTGTTTCTCAAAAAGACTAAGAGCCTTTATGGGTGTTTCTCAGAAAGGATCAAATATTGTGTATCTGTGCAATTTTTGGCCTTGTATGCTTTGTTCTCCATTCACCAATGGATAGAAATAACATTCTATGTTAATTTTTAGTTCTAATATGTTATATATTGAATATTGTGGCTTTTGTGATTCATTTCTAGTAATACAATTTATGATCTACTATGAAATCATGCATATATGCTCTTTGAAAAGCTATGATTCATTTTGTTGTTATTAGTAATTGAAAATAGTGATTTCTTTCCTTTCTACAATCTAAATCCATTCTAGGACATCACCATAGTTTAGGTTTAATTTACAGTCATTTAAATTCATTATCCTTTCTCTTTTCTCACATATTAAAGATTCAGAAGAAGAGCTGACTTCTATAAAGCTTGGAGGCTATCTCAAAATTGAGTTCCACATTTTGAGATTTCCCATTGTTGATGGTTTGATGCAAATTTTACGATCAATATTAATATTCCACTATTCTATAACCTTGCCAAAAACCCTAAAAAGTATTTGTTTGTAGTTTAATGTGTAATAATTTTACTTTATTCTAATTTATTGCTGACTTTTTTACCTTATTTTTATATAAATTAAAAAATGTGCTAAGGCCTTAGTAGTAGTAGATTATTAGCCCCACTTGTATTTCTTATAGAATAAACCTAAGTTCAACATGTCTTTGAGTGTCTCGTGATTACACAACATGTTTCCATTCTTATTAAATTTATTGTGTGCAACTTCCAAATCCCCATTGTGTGCTCATCATCTAATCAAAACTCCCCCCATGCTAACTATTGATTGCTTTACATATTGTTTAGTGTATGTACTTGTCTTTTGTGTGTTAGCAACTATCTATTAGTCTACACTAAGACATATGCTACATAAGATATGGTCCTAACAAGGATTAGTTAGCAAATCACATGGGCACTACTCATTAGTTGAGGTAGTTAAGTAATTGATAGTATGGCTACCTTATGTCAATAATGAAAAAAATAACATAGCGCCATGAGTGCTAGTTATAACATCATTAGATAAATACTATGCAAGTCTAAGTTGGCAGAAGAGGCTCATGTGGAGTAAAATGTTTGACCAATGACCAATTTACTCCTAGTAGACAAACAAAGTGCTCAGGTGTTTAAAATGAAACACTTATTGTATGTTGGGAATTATATAAAAAGGCTATTTCAAGGACAAATACGAGTCATCGATCAAGGATCACAATTCAAATAATAGCCACCAATGTGACCTCTACATAAACAAGGCTGATGCACCATTAATGTTTCTTTATTCCTTCATGCCATTAAATTTCTTTCCATCAATACAATTCAAAGCTTGTATAAAGCTTAATTATTGCCTTTGTAAGCCCTTATCCTCTACAATTCATGTGAAGTTATTTCAAAGAAATGATCTTAAAGCTACTAGTTAAGCAAAGAAGTGGAATAACTACAAGAAAACTAGTCTAAAATTAAATTATCCAAGGGATTTTATTGAGATAAACTTGGATTTGGATAATACCCTATCTCCTCTCCTATTATAGCTAGTGGCCCTCAACTTTTCAATCAATTGAGTAGGTGCCCCATATATAGATAGGGTGCACACCAGTGTGCCCACCACATTTGTCTCATAAATGTAATACAAATGGGATCATAGATGCCCATAGTCAAACTATTTATTAGAACTATTTGCATAGATTTCCCAACCCCTAGAAACAAAAATCTAGGCAGATGAGACCTTCTCCAAGCTCTATTCCATCACCATCACCATATAGCCTCGTTGGCCCTGCCATATCATATTGCTGAGAACCACTACATTTGTATCATATATTATATGTGTAAGAAAAATATCTAGTTATTAGTCTCAAATGAGTGATAGGTATGAGCGATAGAAGATAAACCCCCCATATGATAGTCAATTCAATTTGATTGGATTGATAAAAATGATAAAGACTCTTTCCCCCCATATGATAGCTAGTTCGATTTGATCAGTTCACTCCATGGGGTACTAGAATGCTATTATAAATTCTTTATCATGACACTAGAATGCTCGTTCATAACTCCTATATTATTTTGAAATGAACGAATAAATCTATTTAAATACAATACAACACACAAATCAAGATAAAGGTGCATTAGGTGATGTCACAAAACTTAGTGATCTAAGTCAAATCTAAACCCACGATTTGACCCAAGCTAATGAATAGGAGATATATGACCTTAATATAACACCATGAACCTGATTTATGCAAGAATATACAACTTATAATCTAATTATTACATTTGAAATACTCTAATCAAAACAAATCCAAAACATAAAGTAAAAGAATAAGAATATGCAATTTTCACATTACACATTTATCCCCATGCATTAAGAATCCTAAATTAAATAAATTCTATCTTCTTTAAATATAATGTTTTGTTATATGTAAAAAGGTGGATAAGATGAAATGTACTTAATATAGATTCAATCAAATCCTCCTTTGACATTAACATTCAAGGACATAAATTATGCTAAGTCACTAGTGATGAAAGAGGACTCAGCTACAAGTTTTATATCACTATGAAATGATAAGGAAAGATAGAATAGATTGATGAATTTGTCAAATCCTAATCTGATTAAACCTTAAACCCTAATTATATGAAATCATATATAGACAAATGAAACATGAAAAATGCTTGCACAAGAAAGTACTAAATACATATTAGAAACATACTAGGATTCAGATTTTCAGAGGTGGAAACTTCGAGGACAAGGGGGCAGGCACCCAATTTTGATAAGGTAACTTTTCTACATATATGAACAATGATCTATATTAGACTACAAGTTACTTCAGAGTTTTCAAAAATGCCAAAATGAAGGACTCCGGGTGGACAACTGAGTCCAGTAGGGTTGATTTTCAGTAACTTTTCTCCAGATCCCAAATCTTTATCTTCTGCTCTACTTCTCTACAACTCCACTCCATCAAATCCTACACATGTAACCTAAAATCACAAAGAGAGGGGTTTGGGGGTTGTAGTGTTTAGGAGATTGCTCGATCAAGCCCCAGATTAGTATTCAAGCCTTAGAATGGCATTCAATCCTTTCAACACCATTGTTAGATAGAGTGTGTGCCCTTGAAGGGTAGAAGCCAAATCCAATGATGAAATAAATTGATTGAAGCACAACAAGATGTCACGTGAGAGGTGAAACCCTCACGTAGATGAAGAGCCTTCAAATCATGAGGAGATGAATTGATGAAGTCAAATCTATAACAAACACATACAAACACAACACAATACTGGTTTACAACACAATGAAAGCCTTGAATATCCTTAGCTCAATATCACAAGTTCGCATTCATCTAGGTGTAAAATGAAGTCATAAACTACTTAAATATGCATTCCCACTAAACATTCGTAATTCAAATTGAAAAGGTCGACATAGGGAAACCTTTTTAAAGGTCCTATCCTGACATCCTAAATTTTAGGTCCTAGAAAATCATCATCGACTTGGGCGCAGGTGCCCAAGTCCCAAGGTGATTTTTGAGTCTTGATTAAACTTAAATGTGGACCCCTAAGCCCCATTTGACATGGGTTTCAAGGGATATTACTTTGGGATAAGTTTTAAACATCCATAATTAAAATGAGGGGACCTAGGAGCTAAACTTGGAGGTGCAAAGTCATATGGAAACTTTTTACAACATAACATTTAGCCCCCACTTTAAGGTATGTATGATCTTACGATTACATACATAAATTATAGTAAAAACACATCAAACATGCCATATAGGTGAAGCTAAGCCATACATGAAGATTGACGAACTATTTCTAGCCCCCAATCTCCAATAAGCACTAGAAGACAAATTGAATACATGCAAAACATGAAGAATACAATAAGAAGCATGTAAAACACGGTGAATATAGTGAAAGCATGCAATACACAATGAAGACATGAGAGAAGTCACACAATACATCAAGTATACATGGAGAGAAGACATGATTAAGCAAATACTAGACACATATAAAACACGCAAGGCATACTAGACACATAAGGAAGACATGTATAAATCACATGGAATACACTAGCATCCCATAATACATCATCAACATACTACACATTTTATACATGCCAAACATGAGCGATGGGAAGGAGCTCATTTCTAAGTCACACCATTTAAAACACTCAAAACACACCTAATAGTTGAGCTGCACTACCACAACTACCAAAGACACACTTAAGGGAGGATGACTCAAGATCTAACCCCACCTCCATGGAGGATTTTGTATAAAAGAATGTGCACTAGCTCAAGAGATACACCATACCACCTTCCATAGAAGGGCTTTTTTATAAAAGGATACGCACTAGATCAAGATATATGTTATCCCACCTTGTGCGGAGGGTTTTTTTGATTGCAATTTAAATAAGGATGTGCACTAGCCTAAGAGACACGCCATCCTGTTTTCCACAGAAGGGCTTACAACCACACTTTGTCAGTGTCAAAATAATCAAATAGATACCATTATTTATGCCCCCACCTTAAGGTGGTTGATGTCACTTTCTAATATCAAGCACATTAAGGTAGAGAGAAAAAATGCAAGGGAGAAAGAGCTCTTGTAGAGCCCATGCCCCCAAGGTGACATGTGCTTACAATTTTTGAATGTTCCCACAAACACATTGATATGATTTGCTAAGATTACCAATAAGAAAGGTTAGAAATCTTGCTCTAAGATAATAACCAAATCAATTCATTAAAGTTATGCATGAAACTAGTTACATCAAGGACCAAGGCTATACTCACGGGTTCAGAACTGAGCATAACCATTAAGCTATACTATATATACCTCAAAACAAAGTGTAGAAAGAAGGTGAGATACCAATCAAAGTATGCAAGAGTAGATTGAGTGGATTGTAAAATTTAGTTAAAAGAAATGCCATAAGATGACACATCACATGGAGTGGTTTTACTAGTCAAGAATCATATATATATATATATATATATATATATATCAACCCCATATTCAAATATGGACTAGGTCCATTTTTTCTTTCTTGTTGAAGGGACACACGGTTGGTGCAGTCATGGTCGAAGGGTTCATAGAATGAACTATCTAGGCCATGTAGCAAGAGTAAACACAATAGAAACAACATAATTATAGAATGCAATGGAAGGTTCAAATTCTCAATATATCATATATTCAAAATGCTTATATGCTAGCAACATGTGAGCTACAAGCCAAGGGCTCACAGGCCTGAATCTCAGTTACAATAGATATGGCTTTGAAGCACTTTTCTAGAACAAGACATCTAAGCTAAGCTATCTACATCATATCATAGAACTACTTACTAATATATATGTATGTATGTATCATCTCCAAGCTCAAGAGATCCTTCACGTTGGCCAAGAAAGGTTACAAACTATTTTATATGGAAATAGTGTTGTTTGAATCCTCCTTTCCTCAAAACATTCCAAGGGCTTTTCAACTGAGTGCTTCTCCTGTCAAGAGGAGAGTCAACTATCAAATTTGAGTTGCCACTTGGTTTTCTACTAACTAATGATTTTATGCTCTTGAAAACCTAATTTAAGTAAAATAGTAATCAAATTTGTGAATTACGACAAATGCTACAGGAAATAAGCAAAGGGAAGAGAACCTTAACTCACTATTTTTTGTAGTCCAGGAAACAGAAAAGTTAGGGACAATGGTGATGGTGCCCTAGTCCAATGTGCTAATTTTTCTGCAAAGTCCTGATCTCCTTCTGGCACTGATCTCTGCTATGTCTTCTATTTTGCATGATCTAGAAATGGAGGACCAAGTTGATGGTGCCCTTGTCCTGAAATGTTGCACAGTGTCCGCTTATTTTTAGACCCAGAATCTTCAATGTCTACCTACCTTATCTGCAACTCTACTTTCTCCAGATCTGATACTTGTAACCTGCAATCACAAGGAGTGTGGGAGGGGGTTATGGTGTTTAGAGGCTTGCCTTGGTCAAGCCTCGGAGAGACATTCAAATCTTTCGAACACCATTGTCAGAGGTAGAGTGCGTGTCCTTATGGGATAGAGGCAAAAACCAAATGATAATGATTGATAAAGCACATTAGATTCCCATGGAAGGAAGAAGCTCTTTAATACCATGAGGAGAAGATGTAATCCACTACAAACAAACACAATAAAAATGTTATGGTCTGCAACACAATGATAATCACAAGTATGTCAATAGTTCATAATCATAAAGCTTGCTGATGATCTTCTAGATATCTTCTAGTTTGCAAATGATAACCTAAACATACTTATGTATGCAACTACTAAGAGTCCTACCAAGAATTTCAAATTTGGAACTTATGATGTTGGCCTAGAGACCAAATAATGGTCACAAACCCGACATTTCAAATTAGGGCAGATCCAATATAGGATTGGACTAGGGTGCTAGTGCCCAAGTCCACCCCTTGTCTTTACTCAAGGATCATCAATATAGTCCCCCTTAGGTCCTAATTGTGACAAGACCCATGGGTTTTCTCATCAAGAGTCTGATTTAACATGAAAAATGCTCTGAATGCAAATCTAAAGACCTATAAGGTAAACCTTTAGGAAAAAGCCCCCAAGGGTGCATTTTCTGACATAACATTTAGCCCCCACTTTAATGTATGCATTAAATGCAAGGCCAATACATGCATTAAATTAAGGTCAAAAAACATAGAAAACACGCCAAGCATAGAGAAAACATGCCAATCACATTGAAGACAATGACAGGCACGCACAACACAGAGAAGATAGTCACAGTCATGCAAAACATGGAGAATACGACATTAAAGATGCGCAGGGCATAGAGAATACAATAAATGTAATGATTATTTTCTTTTTGATTTTCCCATATGAAATGCAAGATGCAAGTACAAGGAAAGTAAACAAACAAATCCCAAAAGAGTGTAGAGGAGCTCATTGCCACCGATCTTGCACCTTTTGAGAATAGACACAACAAATAAAATCCCAAGGTGTAGAGGAGCTATTCACCACCAGTCTTGCACCTTGATAACAAACACGCAAAACAAATCCCAAAGTTTAGAGGAGCTCATCACCACTGGTCTTGCACTTTGAGAACAAGCACGCCATACACACACATGCTGCACATGGAGAAAACATGGTAGACAAGTGATGGAGTGTTCCTATTGCTAGTTTCATCACCATCTCAGGCACATTATAGGCACACACCGATGATTGGGCTTCACCATAACAACCACCAAAAACATGCTTAAGGGTTGAGTTAGTCATAGAACCACTCCCCACCTTGCGATGAGGACTTTTGAAAATGACAAGATAGTGCAATCTCTCTGAGAAATACACCATCCCCACCTCATGATGAGGGCTTAAGATAAAAGGATATGCTCGATATCCCACCTCTACAGAGAGCTTAAATGATTGGATTGATTTTTATATTGTTCAAGCATGCTTTACTATTATCTAAAGTAGACATCTTACCTTATATATGCCCCCACCTTAAAGTGGTTGATATCGTGTACCGATATCAACCATGTTAAGGTAGGAAGAAAACACACAAGGGAACACAAGCTCTCGCAAAGCCCATGCCCCCCAGACGTGGCATGTACTTTATGATTGCCAAATGTTCCCACAAACACAACCCTGCAAGAAAAGTGTTAGTGCCCAAATAATCATGATAAACAACAATGCATATGATCAACTACATGAAAGAGCCAAGCAAGGCAATATCCATGATAAACAAAGTGCATAGAGTAGTAGTATTGTTAAACTATTGTTAGAAAGATAATATAACATTGACATCAACAGCAAGATAGAGAAATCACGGAGTGATTGCACTAGCCAAGAGTCAGATAATTTTTTGCAACCCCGTCGTCATATAGGAACTAAGTCCATTTTTTTATTGCTCTCAAAAGGTACACTAGGTCTACATCAGTATAAATGTTTTTTCGTCATCCACTAGCTAGATGGAAACATTAGAGGAAGGTAAACAATAAATCAGAGAGGAGAACAAGTGTCTTAGGGACAGTCACGTAAGAGGGTGCCCCCAATTCACCAACCACAACGCTATGTCCATAAGACAGAACACACAACAATGAAATCAGAGGAGAGGAGATATAGAAGAATGATGATACAAATACAAAAAAGCCATAATAGAGGCAGTCTCCTAGTATCCTTGACCTTACAATCCTAGGAGGCCTAACAACACATAACACATCACGGGGGAAGCACATCACGAAGAGATAAAGGGTTAGAGATACTTACCTATAGTACTGTCGTACTAGATTTTGGAACTTGTGAACCTCTTGCAGAGGTATTCGACCAAGTTTTGTGAGAAGCTCAAGTTATTCTTATTAGGTTGTTGCTTGATATCAGAGAATCCATGCGGTACTTTCTCAACACTTTTCTTGTTTATGTGAAATCTTTCATTTCTTGTGAGGAGGAGAACCACTGTTATTTCCAACTAATGATAATCATCTAGCTCGTTTCCAATTTTTATTTCTCTTGTTCTGTTGGTTCTGTCTATCGTAATGATAAGGACTAACTTGTGTTGTTTCAACCTTTTCTATTGTCATAATCTCTTGCTTCGATTTTTCCATTTGTCTCTTTGGTACATGTTGATTCACTCTTGATCCCTGAAGGGATAACAAAAGAGGAAGTTCAAAGTAGATACCTCTTGCTCGTGGACGAGGTGATACTTGAGTATTTTCCTTATCCACTTCAATTGTAGAAATTATCTCATCATAATCTAAATAATCCTCTTCTACCTATAGTGTATTTTGTTCCATCAAATTGTTATCCGTATGCTTAGGGAAAGGATTAGTGAAGATCTATAAATTTTGATTCAGCAGAGCAACTAACTTATTCCCATTATCATTCACACCAGATACCTATATAACATTTAAGTCGATGAGGTCTTGTATTTCATGTTTAATACATATACATCATTTAGTATCATGTCCCTATGTCTGATGATAGTGGCAAAAGTCATTAGCATCGAAATACAATCCTTGCATTTTTTTAGGATCCACCAGTTTAATAGGGGGAAGATTCAAGAGATTATTACTCAAAGCTTGATTCATGATAGAATGATAGGACTCAGATATCAGAGTGAACTTTCTTTGCTGATACGGTGCCTTTTTCAGATTAGTGATAGCAGACACTTGAGAAAAGTTATTCGGCCCATTAATCTTGATAAAACTCTTGTTATTGTTCCTCTTAAAGTTATTTTGCTATGACTCACCCTCAGATTGGCCAACTTGAGCTGATGAGTGTTGATTTTCATACTGGCTAGATGTAAGTAAGTAGTCACAAAGGGCAATGCATAGATGTTGAAAAGAGTTATACTTCATCAAGAGGATCTTATCATGAATGTTAGGCTGCAAATTTGTTATAAATATCTTCTGAACATTGTCATCTTTCATCTGATATTGAATTTATGCATAAAGTCCTTGAAATTGGCTAATAAACTCAATCAATTTCTCTTTCAGACCTTGCTTGCAATGAACCAAATCAATCAGAGAGACTTGGGGTCTGATGTTTGCTTGGAAGTGTTGTAGAAATTGATCAATTAACTATGAAAAAGAATGTATTATATTCAGAGGCAAAGAGCAAAACCATTCCAAAGCAGTATCTTTGAGAGATCGTGGGAAAAGCTTTGCTAACAAATCCTCTTCAAAGTAAAAATCACTACACATAGATGTGAATGCTGCCACATGAGTATTAGGATCACTCTTTCCACCATATTTTTCAAAGCATGGAGTTTCAAACTTATCAGACATAGGAGTTCACAAGATAGCATAGGATAAGGGATTACGAACATGGTAATTTGGTATATTCAGCTATGAAGCATTTGACAAGCTTGTCACTTTTTGTTGTAAAGAGGTCATGCCTTGCAAAAGTTGATTTAGAATAGTGTCATTAGGAGATGTAGTTTATGGTGAGGTATTGGAACCAAAGTGTGGAGGAGATTGGGCATATGTAGTGACAAGAGGAGGTTGCGAATAATTAGGTGGTTGAACATAGCGATAGGTGGAAAATGGTTGAGAATAAGCAGATTGAATGGGTGGTTGAGAGTGATATGAAGACACCTTAGGGGCAAGGTTTTGATAATTGTATCCGACAGCTCTGTAATTTTGTGAACTAGTGCCATTGGATACTCCAATACCAGTGGCGATGTTACTAAAAGCATTTGCATTGGTTGTCAAAATATTTGATGTAAATGTAGATATTCTCGTGGTCGGTATAGGTACCAATACTTGCGTACGAGATGGTGACAAAGTGTTGTTTATCACTTTTGTACATTCAGTCATTAGAGTAATATTGGTTTGTATGATATGTGCTAAACCACGGATTGCATTAACACCATCTTTTCCTTCTTTTATCAATTCTCTTATGTTATGAATTGTAGGAAGAGCTTCCTCAACTATCCTCTCATTTTGCATAAATGCTTGAAAATCGGCTAACTCTTTATCAATTTTGTCTATTTGCTCATCAAGTACATGTCCTATCACCTCAATAGTATCATCAACATCATGAAAAGTTTTCTCTTCCATTGCACTTGTGATAGGTGTAATATCTTGTAACATTTGTGTCTCTCCTTTTGTAAAGAAGGTGTTCAATGTACCAACTCCTTCAAAAGCACTAGTTACCATGTGTCTTATGCTTCTTCTTAAAGGAATATTTCTATTAGGGCAGCAACTTATGATACTCATGCAACAATATGCATAGGCTAATAGAATAATCCCTAGGAGCGGAATATGTTTAAAGGCAAAAAATGCTTCATTTTTTAACTTTTCACAGTGCAAACAAGTGAAAGAAGAGGTGTTGTAAATATTTTCAAGACGGAAAGAAAATTAAATGCCTAAAAACAGTCCACCAATGCAAGAATATCTTTCACAACATGAGGGAAAGTTGATAAGCCAAAACCTAGTGAAAATAGGCCAAAATATGCAAATTTTCACCAAATCTTAGTGCAAAAGGCTAGGAAAGCGGGTGTTGTAAGGAAAATGATGATGGAAAGAAACTTATAATAGTACTAATAGCCACCTAATGCCAAAAAATCCATTACAACATGCCTATAGTGCCACTCTAGATCAAACCCTAGTGCAAAGATAGCAAAAATATATCGATTTTTCCAAAATTTGAATGCAAAAGCCCAAAATAAAGGTTTTTGTAAGGAAATTGAGAAGGGGAAGAAAATAATAAGGCTAATAACATCCAATGAGTGCAATAATATCCCTCACAACATTCTTGGAGTGTAAATCTAGCAAGACGATAGGCTCAAATCTATTGAAAAATGCAAGTTTTCAAACCCTAAACATGAAATTTCACAAGGTGGCTGCTATGATGCAACACTAAAATTATATATCAGACCTAATGAGTATTTTAGCAAGGTAGTAAAATATAAAACAATATTTTGACTACAACCCTAGCTCATGCGGAACTAGGTTTTTATGAAAAATGCAAAATTTCAAGCAATTTCCAACAAATCAAGCATGCAAATGCAATGAAAATGAATTGTAAATGTTGAATTTCTATATTTTAGATCATATATAAGAAAAAATAACATAAATTTATTTAAATCAGATGCCAATTAATTCAAATTTTACAAAAATGCATGTCTAATATGCCAATTTTTGCAAATTTTCCAATTTTTCCAATTTTTTTGTATTTTTTCGAATGCAATATTTAAAATAATGAATTGAATGATAATGGATTTCAGATCTGATGTAAAAATTAGAGAATTAATTAAATACAATTGAATGAATGCAAACTATGTCAAAAATCAAACCCTAGAATGCAATTTTTTTCAATTTTTCCAACTATATCAATTTTTTTGTAAATTTTTTAAAGTAATAAAAAAAATGAATGCAAATCTATGAAACAAAAATCAACAAGGTGCTTTTCAACTAAGTGGTTCTCCTATCAAGAGGAGAGTCAACTATCAGATTTGAGTTGCCACTTGGTTTTCTGCTGGGAAATTCTAATGTGATCACACAAGATTTGCTAACTAATGATTTTATGCTCTTGAAACCCTAATTTAAGAAAAACAGTAATCAAATTTATGATTTATGACAAATGCTATAGGAAATGAGTAGAGAGCAGAGAACCTTAACTCACTATTTTTCACAATCTAGGAAATAGAAAAGTCGAGGACAACGGTGATGGTGCCTTAGTCTAATGTGTTGCTTTTTCTGCAAAGTCCCGATCTCCTTTCGGTACTGATCTCTGTTGTGTCTTCTATTTTGTATGATCTAGAAATGGAGGACAAGGTTGATGGCACCCTTGTCCCAAAATGTCACATAGTGTCCACTTCTTTTTAGATCTGGAACCTTCAATGTCTACCTACCTTCTTTGCAACTCCACTTTCTCCAAATCTGATACCTGTAACCTGCAATCACAAGGAGTGTGGGAGGGGGTTGTGGTGTTTAGAGGCTTACCTCGGTCAAGCCCCAGAGAGACATTCAAATCTTCCAAACATCATTGTTAGAGAGAGAGAGCATGTGTCCTTGTGGGACAGAGGCAAAAACCAAATGATAATGATTGATAAAGTACAATAGATGTCACCTTGATGATGAAGCTCTCATGGAAGGAAGAAGCTCTTCAATGCCATGAGAAGAAGATGTAATCCAACCTGTAAACAAACACAATAACAATTGTATGCTCTGCAACACAATGATAATCACAAGTATGCCAATAGTTCACAATAAAAAAGAATGCTAATGATCTTCTAGATATCTTCTAGTTTGCAAATGATAACCTAAAAATGCTTATATATGCAACTACTAAGATTCTCGCCAAGAACTTCAAATTTAAAACATATGATGTCAGCCTGGAGACCAAATAAGGGTCACAAACCTAACATTTCAAATTAGGGTAGACCCAAAATATGGCTACACTAGGGCACTAGTGCCCAAGTCCACTGCCTGTCTTTGCTCAAGGATCATCAGCATAGTCCCCCTAAGGTCCTAATTGCCACAAGTCCCATGGGTTTTCTCATAGGGAGTCTGATTTAACATGAAAAATGTTCTAAATGCAAATCTAAAGACCTGGGAGCTAAACCTTTAGGAAAAAGCCCCCAAGGGTGCATTTTTCTAACATAACATAAACTATGATATTTTATTTTAGGGTTTTAACTACGTATTTTTTGGAGTCAAACACATGACCCATATTTCATGAGTAGTGGTTCACATGAACCCATCTCTCATGTTAAGTGGGCTTGATCTTGGGGGAAACTCCATGGTTAAGCATGCTTGAGTCGAAGTAGTACTGGGATGGGTGACCTCCCAGGAAGTCCCGATGCTTCACCCCTATGTGCATCACCTAGATGTAATGAGTGCTAAGTGGACCATTCATTAACATGAGAGATGGGTTCATGTGAACCACTACTCATGAAAATGGGTCATGTGTTTGACTCCAAAAACTACGTAGTTAAAACCCTAAAATAAAATATCATAATTTGACATGCTGCGAAAAATACCTCCTACTTATCAATAACACAAACTCCAATGAAGAGATGTAACGTGTAGAAATAAATAGGTCAGCCTTATACATCTGGTAATGCTCTACAAATGCATGAAACTTAGTGTGGACCTCAAGGAAGGTCTATATGATCCTTATGTGCCTTGTAAGATGTTCCATTTAGCTCTGCAAGTCACGAAAGTGCTATCCAAACCTTCTCCTTCAACTAGCTATCTGAATGCTTTGCTCTGTGAAAACAGGTAATCTTCTGATAGTGATAAATTTTAGCAAACAGGTCCAAATGATCTAAATTTTGGATATGGTGTAGATGATGTTGTCTAGATACTTAGTCCTGCTCCATGTGCTTTGAAATGAAAATGCGGAAAAATGTAGTGTAAAATGCTGAAAATACTACTAACTGAACTAGAAAATGAAAGAAAAAAAAGAATACAAATATTTTTGGTTGATGCAAGATTGCTCTGCAACCTATGATGCTCCTACATCAGACACCTAGGGTTATTCAAAAAAAGTGAGTCCCTCACTTTGTTAGGGCTAGGGGAAAACCAAGATCGTCCACCTCATCCAGAGAAATCCATGATGAATCTTCTTCCAGTTTGCCTTTCCATTTCACCAAATATTATTTGTATTGCTTGCCTCTGGTGTTGTGTCCAATTTTGTTGTCTAAGATGTCCTCTATCTAATCTGGTTGTTGCTATGGTAACTACTTCTTCAAATATTCTTTAATTTGGTCACTTGATTCTACTTCATGATACTAATATAGGTCTGCAATGTTGGATATAGGTGATGTACCCAATGTCTCTAATAGCTCCACTTCATATGCATTCCCTAAATCAAATTTCCTAAGTATCTTACATGGTCCAAACTTCTTCATCTTCAGCTTGTTGTATGTTCCTAATAGAAATCTCTATTTTCTCCGATATACCATGACTTCATCTCCAACTAAAAATTCCTTGTGTCTCCTCTTCTCATCTACTTGCTCCTTGTACTTTCTATTCATCTCCTCCAAATACTTCTTAACCTGATTATGCATTGTCTCCATGTATGCTACAAATTCTTCCACCTCTATACTTCTCTTGTTTTCTATTCTGATATCTCTCAACTTTGTTATTCCTTTAGGGTTTACTCCGATTACAATCTCAAATGGTGTCTTCCCTATGCTCTTATTCACTAAATTATTGTATGCAAACTCTGCTTTTGATAGAATTAGATCCCAATTTCCTATCTTCTCTCCTACTAAACACCTCAACAAGTTTCCCAAACTCCTATTTACCACCTCTGTCTATCCATCTGTTTGTGGATGGAATGTTGAACTAAACTTTAGGTCTGTCTTCATCTTCTTCCATAGTGTCTTCCAAAAGTACAAATGAATCTTGTATCTCTATATAAAATTATGCTCTTAGGTAATCCATGTAATCTCACAATCTCCTTGAAAAATAGGTCAGCAATATGCACTGCATCAATTATCTTCTTACAAGGTATGAAATGTTCCATCTTTGAAAATCTGTCCACCACTACAAATATAGACTCATGTCCTCTTTGTTTTCTTGGAAATCCTAATATGAAATCCATGCTTATGTCTTCCTAAGGTCTCTCCGGTACTGTCAAAGATTTGTACAACCCAACATTCTGACTACTCCCTTTTGCAACTTGACAAACTCTAAAGCTCTGCACAAACTTCCTTACATCCTTATATATCTAAGGCCATAAATAATGTTCACTTACCAAAGCCATTGTCTTGTCAATTGTAAAATGTCCTACCAATCCACCACTATGTTTCTCCTTGATCAAATTGTCTCTCATTGAACTCCTAGGTATACACAGTTGATTTCCTTTGAACAACATATCCCATTGAATGAAATAATCCAACCACTTACTTATATATATCACAATAGGTTCCTTACATGCTTTCTATAAAATCAAGATCTTCTTCATGATGTTGTGCTTCAACTCT
Source organism: Cunninghamia lanceolata (assembly GCA_027924645.1). Lineage (NCBI taxonomy): Eukaryota > Viridiplantae > Streptophyta > Pinopsida > Cupressales > Cupressaceae > Cunninghamia > Cunninghamia lanceolata. The sequence goes on along the minus strand of BSBN01000241.1, from coordinate 8,340,345 downwards.
TCTAAACCTAGTACCTCAACTCTCATCCCTGTCAGCAAATTCCTTCCTCTACTCAATGCATCTGCAACTTTGTTTAACTTCCCACTCCTATGCTTCAATAAAAATGTGTAAGTCTGCATAAACTATACCCATCTCATATGTCTCTGGTTCAACTTTCCTTGACTATTCAGATATTGTAAGGCTTGATGATCAGTGTACAATACAAATTCCTTAGGTAACAAATAATGTCACCACTCCTTCAAATCTTCAATTATGGCATAGAACTCGTGATCATAAATTGAATATCTTCTCCTTGCATCATTCAACTTATCATTGAAATATGCTACTGGTGTTCCTTCTTTACTTAACACTACTCCTATTGCATTTCCACTTACATCAGAATCTACTTGAAATACCTTGTTGAAATCTAGAAATGCTAACACTAGTTGTTCTGTCACTTTCTGTTTCAATAATTCAAAACTTTTAGTTGCTCCTGATGTCCACTTAAAATCCTTTCTGTCACCTTTGATTGTCTCTATCATAGGTGTACATACTAAACTAAATTTTCTAATGAACTTCTGGTAGAAACTAGCTAATCCATGAAATGATCTAGCTTATCCAATGTTCTTAGGTGTTGGCCACTCAATAATTGCTCTAACTTTCTCAGGGTCTATCTTCAATCCTTCTATAGAAATCACAAATCCCATGCATACCAATTCTTTCTTCATGAAACTACATTTTTTGATGTTTATCAATAATTTCTCTTCTCTCAACCTCAGCAATACTTGTCTAAGGTATCACAAAGGTTGTTCTTTTGTCTTACTAAAGTTCAGAATATCATCCAGTATACAATAACAAACTTACCCAAGAATTTCTTCAAAACCTCATTCATCAATCTCATGAAAGTAGTCAATGCATTTGTCAATCCAAAAGACATCACTAACCACTCATACAATCCTTCATTTGTCTTAAAAGTGGTCTTCCATTCATCTCCTTCTTTGATTCTAATATGATTGTATCCACTCTTCAAGTCTATCTTTGTAAAATACTTTGCTCCACTCAAATAGTCCATAATGTCATCCATCCTAAGCAGTGGAAATCTATACTTAACTATGATCTTCTTGATTGCTCTAGAGTTTGTTCACATGCTCCATTTTCCATCCTTCTTTGGTGCTAACACTGCAGGTACTACACAAGGGCTTAATATTTCTCTGATCAATCCTTTCCTCAACAATTCTTGTATAGGTCTATTCACTTCTGCATTCTCTGTTGGTGTCATCCGGTGTGCTGCTTTGTTAGTAAAACTAGCTTTAGGTATAAGATCCATATGATGACCGATACTCTGGATTGGTGGCAATCCTTCAAGTACATTATTTGATATGATGTCTTCATACTCTATCAGCAATTCAATTATCTCCTCTAGTTGTGATTCTTCATTCTCTATACTTAAGGTTCCAGGCTTCTTAGGAATCAAATATAAACACATATTCTCATGTCTCAAACCATTCTGAAATATCCTTCCATCTACCAAATAGATTCTAGCATTACCACACATTTCACTCTTAGGCTCATCTTCCAAAGGTACCAAGGTAATCTTCTTTCCATTAGATACTATAGTATAAGTGTTCTTTCCCCCATCATGTAGAGGTTTTCTATCATACTGCCATGGTCTACCCAACAATATATGATATACATCCATCAACATAATATCACACAATACTTCATCATGATATGATCTAATATTAAATTTTACCAAACATTGTTCACTCACCAGTACCTTGTGTTCATCCTAAATCCATGCTATATTATAGGGCTTAGGGTGTTTCAATCTCTCCAAGTTCATCTTTGTCACCATCTCATCTAAAACCAAGTTATCAGTACTACCACCATCTATTACAACCTTACAACATTTACCTCCTGATTTACATCTAGTCTGGAACAAATTTTTTGTTAGTGGTGGATCCTCATTTATTTCTACTTGAAATAGTGCTCTTCTCATGACTAATGATTCTCCTTTCTCTGGTATTCCAATTGATTTAGGTGATCCAAAAGGTTCTTCTTCTACAAAAGTTGCTCTTCCGCTACTCTCTATCTTCTTGCATGTACTTCTTGATGACATTCAAATGCTCTGTGTCCTTCACCTCCACACTTAAAACAAGTTCCTCTAAATGTTCTCTTATCAAAACCTTTTTCAATTCTCAGATATCCTTCACTCTAGTAAGAATTATAATTCCCTTTGCGGTAGAAAGTTCTATCATCTCTCTGTTATGAATTGTTATCTCTATCCTCCTTGAATGGGCTATCTTGTTTGTTCTGCTCCACATATCATTTGTCTCCTCCGCAATATGTTCTACTTTTTTTAAATTTACCTCCTCTACCTCTCTGTCTCTATGAGCATGCTTCTTTTTCAACTTGTCTTCAACTTTCAGGGCAAGCTAGTATGTCTCTTCTATTGTTGTCATCCTTACCAAACTAAGTTCTTCTTGAATGTTCATTCTCAATCCATTTATGTATCTTGTAACTTTCTCCTTTCTTTTTTCACTATGTCCAGTCCTAATGATCATCTTATGAAATTTTTCAGTATACTCCTTCATTGATTTTTCCTTTTACCTTAGGTTCTGCAATCTCTTCAACAATTCCAACTCATAGTCAATAGGTATAAATTAATTCTTCAAAAATTTTGTCATCATCCTATCCCATTTTGTAATCTTTTCTTTTCCTCTTCTATTTCTATCCAACTAAACTCCTTTCCACCAGATAGTAGCATGTCCTTTCAAATTAATCTTTGCAAATCTCACTTTCTCCAGATCTTCAATTTCTTAATATTCAAAGTATTCCTCCAAGTCATTTATCTAATCAATCAATTCCTCCAGATTCAAATTTCCAGTATAATTTGGTACTTCCACACTAGGTCCCTTACCAATCTTAAAATAGCTCTCAACATCTTTACTTGATCTCATCCTTCTTCTTCTTCTTCTTCTTCTTCTAGGGTTTCCTCATTTTGACTAGCGGATTAAAATTCTTCATCATCACTTTCAACTTCATGTCTAGGGGTTAGTCCTCTTTTGTCTTCTTCAACAACATCCAGTATAACTTTCATTATTTTCATCATCTCCATGATTTCATCCATTCTTCTAGCTATAGTGCCAATAGCAAGCATCCTTCTTGACAACATCTCTTCTGAGGATCTGATGCAACTACCTCGATTCGATGATCTAACTACAAGGTATCAACTACCTCACAATTGGCGATCTATTGACAAACACAAGTAGAATGCCCCAAGTCGGCAATCGGTTCACCACAAGATCTTTCAAAATCCCTTCACTTCCCAAAGGATTCAAAACTTTGCTTTGATATCACTTGATGCTGTCATAGTCAGAGGATTCACAAAATGAATTGTCCAGGCCGTGTAGCAAGAGTAAACACAATGGAAATAACACAATTATAGAATGCAATGGAAGGCTCAAATGCTTAATGTATCATATATTCAAAATGTATATGCCGGAACATGTGGGATGTAAATCAAGGGTTCACAGGCCTGAATCTTAGTTGCAACAAATATGGCTTTGAAACACTTTTCTGAAACAAAACATCTAAGCCAAGACATCTAAATCATATCATCAAACTACTTCCTTCCTAATACATCCTAGAGATCTCTCTCTCTCTATATATATATATATATGATCAGGAGATCCTCCGTGTCGGCCAAGAAAGGTTACAAATTCCAATGAAAAGATGTAACATCCAGAAACAAATAGGCTGGCCTTAAACATCTAGTAATGCTCTACAGATGAATGAAACTTGGTGCAGACCTCAAGGAAGGTCTATCTAATCCTTATGTACCTTATATGATGTTCCATTTAGCTTCGCAAGTCATGGAAGTGCTCCACAAACCTTCTCCTTCAACTGGTTGTCTGAATGCTCTACTCTATAAAATAACTTTTAGCAGACAATTCCAAATGATCTAAATTTTGGATATGGTGTAGATGATATTGTCTAGATACTAAGTTCTGCTCCGCGAGCTGTGAAATGAAAATGCACCAAAATGCAGTACAAAATATTGAAACTGCTACTAATTGAACTGAACTGAACTGAATTGAAATGAAAGAAAGCAAAAGAATGCAAATGTTTTTGGTTGATGCAAGATTGCTCTGCAACCTAGGATGCTCCTGCATCAATGGTACTTATCATTATTTGTTTGTTTTCATCATACACCAACTAGGTAGGATCACTGAAGAAGGTAAACAATAAAATGAGAGAGGAGACAAAGTACCTTAGGAACATCACATAGGAAGATCCCCCAAAAACACCCTCCACAATGCTATGCCCCAAAGGCATGACACACAAAAATAAAAGAGGAGAGGAAAGGTATCATAATGATGAAACCAATAGAAGAATGGTCACAACAGAGGTGGTCTCCTTGTATCCTTGACCTTACAAGAGTATCAAGGGTCATCCAAAGAGACCTAAAAAACACATATCACAACACGGGGGAACATTGTACAACTCTAGAAACACATATATCTAAGAGGAGGCCACCCTTGAGAGAAACTAGAATAGGTGATACAATGGGTGTGGCTTAAGGAGGGACAAATACTTACCTGATTTAATGTGATATTTCTTGGTAGACAATCCATGTCTATCATCGCAAGATCTATTACATGTAGTGTTGGTCTTATTGACATTGTATTAACATTAAGTTTAGGGAAATGAGAGGCTTTGGTGGGCTTCAAAGAATGGTATCCAATACTGGCCATGTAATTAATTCCAACAACCTGTAAAGGTACTATGATTCCTTGTTGATTTACAACACAACCATTACCTACATCAATTTTTGTAAAAAATCTAAAATCCACGACCATAGAGAGAGTCCATCTCTTTAGAAGATGGTGAGTCCTCATAGGTCTCATAATCTATAGTATAAGTAAGAGTATTGTCTTTGTTTTCTGCCAAGGAGACTTTTCATTTCTTAGGTGTTTCCAAAGATTTCTTGGATGAGATCGATGTGACTTTTGATGTATCAAGATTAGTGTTATTAAGTTTATATTCCCTCGTAAAGGAAGGAGTAAAATCTAATGAACCCCAATCGTCACCAAAAAGTGCATTCGATAGTTTAGAGTCTTGCACATCATTATCTATGGCAAGAGGTATTGATGAATCAACTCATAAGTTGTTTAGACTTTTATGATTGTTAACTTGTTTTATCTTTTCAATATGTAAACAACTATCTGGTTTAGGCTCGGCTTCGATTGTATGAAGTTTTTTTTTGTAAATGAATTTTATTGATCGATGAAGGGTATAGGGAATTGCCCCCATGGCATTGATCAACGGTCTACTACCAAGAATCATATTATATGAAAGCAAATTAAGCATGACATGAAAAAGGGTCTAGATAGAGTCATGGGTCCAACCTTGACGAGTAAAGTTATTGTACCCATGAATTGTCTCCCAACATTATAAAACCCACAAATGCTAATTCTATTCAATTTGATTAAAGATTTGTCAATCTTGATTCTATGTACCAATTCAATGCCACAAACATTAAGAGCTGATCCATTGTTAATCATAACTCGCTTTATCAATTTCCTACCTACCGTGACAAAGATTATAAGTTGATCATACTAGTTTTGAACTTTAGTTGATGGAAATTCATGTTGTTGAAACATAATAACCATTTTTATCGCATGCATACAATCCAATAGAGATACTACATCATTTGGCTTAACAACATATGGTACAATCACCTTTTGTAAAGATCCTTGGAGAATTTCATGATATGTAGGTGATGTTTCTATTAAATCCCAAAGAGAGATCTTAGCAGGAGTAACATGAAGCTGCTCAACAAGATCATAATATTGACCACCTTTATGAGTAAGGTAAGGTGGTTGAGGGAGCACAAGTTGAGAAGATGGAAGAGAGACAGGCACATGTGGTGCTTACTTACTTTTCTTGTTATTATAGGTGTTGTAGGTGTGAGCAATCATGGGATGTTGTGGCACATAAGACACATTTTGAACACCTTGACTTCTTTGAGTGATTTATCTTGCATAATTCAAAATGTTACCCAGGACTCGAGGTGGTTTTGGATCACCTTGAATCATAATCATCAGTTTTAAGAGAGAAGGTACATTAGGTGTCACTTGCATAATCATCTTGGGAATATTAGTATACTTATCATTATCCCCTTAGTGGGTCGAATAAGTCTATTAATGAAGATTGAATCAAGATTGTTTTCCTCTTGATTATACTCAACATTTATCCTTGAAGGATTTAATGTGAGAGACCTTTTCTCATCCACCATTGCTTCTACTTTTGAAAGGACAACATCGGGGATAAGGGAAGGTACACTGTTGTTAAGGAGGTTGGTGATGATCATATCATTAGTGATGTATAAGGGGCTTGAATTTGCAACCAAAATAGAGCTATCCATTGTCTTTATAGTTCCTTAGAGATTTCCAAGGTACTTGAACATTCAATCAAAGGTGGAAGATCCAATGGATTATCCTGAGGAACTTCATGTGCCATGTGATTATTAGATGAATAGTCATTATCTACCCATGGAGGATCCTTCTTGAGAGGGGGCCCTTTATCCACTAATGCTTCATTTTCCAAGGAGAGAGAATTTAAATGGAGGGTAGGGTGAGGTTAACGAATGTGTTAATGATTTCATCCTCTCGTGTCAAGATGGCCTCACAGGAGGGAACTACTTTGACAGAGTGATTATAGGGTGAAATAGGAAAAGCTATGTCACCATCACATGTATTAGTGACTAGATGCATAGAAGAAGTGCCATCACAATTATCTTTTTCATTACTACTCATGGAGATGAATTCGGTTAACTTTTCTAATATTGTAAGCTACTCACTCATGAAGCTGCTCACTCATGAGGGTTAGGAATCTATGAAAATCAAGATCTTTGATATATGCATGCAAAGATGCCAAAGAGAAATGACTTAAAGGTACCATAATGAAATGTCTTGTATCAACAATATATAATAGGTTCTATTCATTCATCAAATATCACCAATATGAGAGACTTTTGTACAAAAATACTAGTTTGAGGAAATCAAGTTTTTTGAAAAAAACAAAAAACACACTAGTGTCACTACAAATGAAGTGAATTTAATTTTAAAGTGTTACACAAAAGGTGATATTGGTAATTTTTTTGATTTATTGCAAAATATGTGAAAAGGATGCTTATTTGCTTATGTTGAAATACACATTGTGTAATTAAAAATATGCAATTTTTCAAAGAACAATATGAACTGATGCTAAATTTCTAAATGACCAATGAAAATATGCTTGAAAATGTATGTAAGATCTGAATTTATGGATATTTATGACAAATATAATGAAACAATACAAGTCTATACTTGTTTATGAACCTAACATGCCTGGTTTTTTCACTTTTTCAATGTAAAATGCACAAAAGATGTTATGAAACAAAGATGGTGATAAGGGAAATCAGCCTAAAACCCTTTAATCAGTCCAATAATGCAGTAAAGTTATTCACAACACACCAATATTCAAACACTAGGTGGAAGATTAGCCAAATGTACTAAAAATGCAAGGATTTTTGAAACCCTAATAATGAAATTAAGCTATGAAACTATGAAAAATGAAGAATGAATGGAATCTAATCAGGTATAATGTTTAAAATAGTTTAGATCTGATGTAAAATTGATGTCAAAGTCTTACAACACTTAATGCACAATGAAAAGGATGAATGTAGTTGTTTTTGTTGAAATACACAATGTGTAAATGTAAAATTTGAAATTTAAGTGCAAAAACACACAATGATGCAACACCTGTTGGAATTAGTCAAGACAACTGAGAGGGGGGGGAATCAGTTGTCCCTAAACTTTAACCTTTTCTACACTTGTAATCTTATTTCTTAATTTAAAAACAAATTAATGATGTAAACATTTAAGCATGAATCAACACATGAGCAGAAATAACATGAACATACAACATCAGAATTTTTGACGTGGAAAACCTAGTTAGGGGAAAAACCATGGTGGGGGTTGACCCTCAAAAATGTGTACCCTATTAAAAGTACTTAAGAAAATAGAAGGCACATGCCTTCAGGCGCATTGCGTATAAGAAATTATGATTTACACAAAAGTAATGAACTAAGAAATAGCATCTACATTCATGCCTGATTCAGTCCCTTTGAAGGCTCACAAAAAATTATGAATCTTCATTCTACACTCCTTTCGCTCCTCTTCTTCTCTGTTGTGCTTTTAGATCCTTTCTTCGGATTTAATTCATTTTGTACAAGGATTTTCCACAACTCTTCAACAAGTATTTATACACTTCATCAACCTTGGAATGATCAACAAGGTCAGCTAACCTTAACGTGGATATTTACACTGTCGACCAAACATAGCTAAGACTTGAAACTTCCTCTATTAACATGCCATGCTTCATAAAATGCTCTTTAGATCATCTGCAACATGCTAGGAATATCCGGTCGGCCAAGACTGGGAAGAACATCAACCTCAAAGAAGAAATCTTCAACAACAAGCTCAAACTTCAATGCGGACCTCTAACACAATAGCCACTCAATCCAGAGACCTCCACAAGAACATTGAATTCACCAATAATATCCACTCTAAGCCAAATTACCAGAATCATTTGTATCTTCCTCTGGAACCTCAAGAACATTGTTTGCCATGACTGTCAAATAGAAAGATAGCTTGTGGACCTCCAAACCATGAACCACTGGAGGTGATGATACATACTGACTTCCCAAACATGCCTTCATATTTGTAGACCATAATATTTCACTATGGAGCAATTCAGACCAACTTACTATCACTCTATCTCTTCTAAATACTGCAAAATCTGGTTCTACTCAGATGGCGATAACTTCTTCAAATCTTCATGCGGACTTCTCAATTCTTAACTAGAGCAACCTCTGACAATCCTCTACATAGCCATATGGTCCACATACATTGGTTGTCATTAATTTTCTCAATATCCTCAACAATCTGGTCTTCTATACAAATAACAAAATAGGATACAGTTGTCACCAATGGCAACAAGGATATGTTGACATCAATGACAACACCACTTAGGCACATATTTGCAACAATCAATACCAAGCACATTAAGGTAGGAAGAAAACACACAAGGGAACACCGACTCTCACAAAGCCCATGCCCCTCAGAGGTGACATGTACTTTACGATCGCCAAATATTCCCACAAACACATCCCTACAAGAAACATGTTTGTGTCTACAACATCATGATAAACAACAACATTAATGCATATGATTATCCACACAAAGAGCCAAGGTTATACATTGAATTTAGAGTTCAAGGATAACCGTGGGGCTATATCATGAAGCTCTCTGAATCAAGTACCGCTAAGGCTAGATTCAAAGGCAAACAAAGGTGCATAGAGAAGCAGTATTGTTAAGGTCTGTAAATGTGACAGAAACATCAACAAATTCACTACATGGAAAGCATGAGTGCTTCCACTAGCCAAGCATTGGAGAAGATATACAACCCCATCATCATATTAGGAACTAAGTCCATTTTTTGATTGCTCTCAAAAAGGACACTAGGTCCGCATCAGTATAAATGCTTGTTGTCTTCCGCCCGATAGGTGGAAACACTAGAGGAAGGGAAACAATAAATAAGAGAGGAGAAATAAGTATCTTAGGGACAGTCACGTAGGAGGGTACCCCCAAGTCACCAACCACGAAGCTATGTCCACAAGACACAACACACAAAAATGAAATCAGAGAGAGGCAATATATAGAAGAATGATGATACAAAAAGGTCACAATAGAGGTGGTCTCCTAGTATCCTGAACCTTACGGGAGAATCCAAGGTCATCCCCGGAGGCCTAAACAACACATAACACATCACGGGGGAAGCACATCACGAGAGAGATAAAGGGTTAGAGATACTTACTTTTAGGTCTTTATATTATATGTTAGAGCTCGTGAACCTCTTGGAGAGGTATTCGATCATGTTTGATGCAAAATTTGAGTGGTTCTTATGAAAGTCTTGTTTGTTATCATATGATGCTTGTTCTTTAAATCCTTGTTTAAATGCGACTTTTTGTTGCTTATGAGGGGGAGAACCACTATTATTTCTGACTATTGATTGTCATTTTGCTCTTTTCAGATTTTTAGCGAGTTTTCATTGTTGAATCTTTCAAGGATAGTAATGGGAGTCATCCTGTACCATCTTACTCATCTGAATCGGTCATTGTTCTTGCTTTTCTGATGCATTTTGATTATCTTCCAATCCATATAAGGATAACGGAAGAGGAACCTCAGCATAAATTCCATTTCTTCATGGATGAGGTGGATTATCCACTTGTTTCTTGTCGACTTCAATCATACCAACGATACTATAGTCCACGTAATAATTCTTGTCTACTTCCATTAAACCTTGTTCCACCATATTATTTTCAGTATACTTAGGAAAAGGATTAGTGAAGATTAGTAAATTATGATTCGGTGGAGCAACTGACTTATTTCCATTATCATTCACACCTAATACCTGGATGACATTTGATTCAATAAGGTCATATATCTCATGTTTAAGACCCATACATAATTCAGTGTCATGTCCTTACGTCTAATGATAATGACAAAAGGCATTAGCATCGAAGTAAAGTCCTTGTTTACTAGGATCAACAGGTTTGATCAGGGGAAGCTTTAGAATGTTATTACTCACAACTTGATTCATTATAGAATGATAGGACTTAGATATTGGAGTAAACTTTCTTGGTTGATACAATGGTTTCTTTGGATTATTTATAGTAGACACATTTGTATTTGGTCCATTGATCTTGATGAAACTCCTATTATTGTTCCTCTTAAAATTGTTTTGTGATGATCCGCCCATGGATTGACCAACTTGAGCCGATGAGTTTTGGTTTTCATACTAACTAGACGAAAGTTGATAATCTCAAAGGGTGGTGCATAAACGTTTAAAGGAGTTGTACTTCATCAAGAGGATCTTATCATGAATATTAGGTTGTAGATTTGTAATAAATATCTTTCGAACATCCTCATCTTTCATCTCATATTGAATCTACTCATAAAGGCCTTGATATCGACTAATGAATTCAGTCAACTTTTCTCTCGGACCTTGTTTTCATTGAACCAAGTCAATAAGAGTGACTTAGCCCGTCTAATATTTTCTTAAAAAATGTTGTAAAAATTGATCTATCAATTGCGAAAAGGAGTGAATTAAATTTGAAGGCAAAGAGCAAAACCATTCTAAGTGGTATCTTTGAGGGATCATAGGAAAAGTTTTTCCAACAAATCCTCTTCAAAATAGAAGTCACTACACATAGATGTGAATGCTACCACATGGATATTAGGATCTCCTTTTCCACCATATTTTTCAAAGTGAGGAGTCTCAACCCTCTTAGGCATAGGGGTTCTCAAGATTGCATAGGATAACAGATTACGGGCATGATATGTTGGTAGACTAGGCTACGAAGAGTTTCTCAAATTTGTTACCTTTTGTTGCAAAGCAGTCATGCTCTGTAAAAGTTGGTTTAAAATGGCATCATTTGGAGATGCGATCTATTGTGAGGAATTGGAACCGAAGTGAGGAGGTGACTGAGCTTGAGATACAATGGGCAGAAGTTGGGAATATATTAATGGTTGTTGGCTATAATGATAGGTAGAAGATGGTTGCAAATATGTAATAGGTAGCTGGAAATGAGTGGAATAGTTAGGAGGTTGAGAACCATTATTCATAGAAGATGTCCCTTTAGGAACCAAATTCTGATAATTAAATCCCACAACATTGTAATTAGTGCCATTAGATACTCCAATACTAGTGGTAGCATTACTAGAAGCATTCGCATTAGTTGTTAAGATCGTTGATGTAAAAGTGGATATTCCCATAGTCGGTATAGGTACCGAAACTTGTGTATGAGATGGTGATAGAGTGTTGTTTATCACTTGTACACATTTGGTCACTGGCATAATGTTGGTTTGTACAATATGTGCTAGACTATGAATTGCATTAACACCATCTTGTCCCTCTTTTATCAATTCTCTTATGTTATGAATTGTAGGGACTGCTTCTTCAGCTATTCTCTCATTTTCCATAATTGATTGAAATTGGGATAACTCTTTATCCAATTTTTATATTTTCTCATCTGATACATATCCTATTGCTTCAATAGTATCTTCAACATCATAAAAAGTTTGTTTTTCCATTGTACTTGTATTAGGTGCAATGTCTTGTAACATTTGGGTTTCTCCTTTTGTAAAGAAATTGTTCAAAGTACCAACTTCTTCAAGAGCACTAGATCCCATGTGTCTTATGATTCTTCTTAAAGGGATATTTCACTTAGGGCAGTGAGTTATTAGACTCATGCAGCAATGTGCCCAAGTTTTAGGCTTAGGATATGTTGTAAATGCTTGATTTTTCAATATGTTTTCAATGCTATCGAATGAAACAAAGGGTGTTGTAAGGATTTCAGTCAAGGGAAGAAATTTATATGTCTGATATTAGTCCAAAACAGAAAAAAGATCACTCAAAACACACTCTTGATGCAATTTCAAGTTGATGCCAAGTCAAAATATAGTGAAAATATGTCAATATAGGCACTTTTTTCACCAAAACTCAATGCAAGAGAGCATAACAAAGGGTGTTGTGAGGAAAATAATGATGGAAATCAAATAAAACCAGTAATAACAGCTACTTAGTGCTAAAATACCTAACACAACATGCTTTTAGTGCCACTTAAGGTCAAACCCTAGTGAAAATATAGCAAAAATAGGCTATTTTTCACAGTTTTTCAACTCCAAGACCTAGCAAAAGGGGTGTTGTAAGGAATTTTAGGAGGTATTGAAAATAATATTAATAATATCAGTCACCTCAATCAATAAAATTGATCACAACACACTTGGAGTGCAAACTAGGTCAAACCCTAGGGCAAAAATAGTCAAATTGTGTAGTTTTTCACCAAATTTTCACTACAAGAGCCTGTTAAAAGGGTGTTGTGAAGATTTTTATGAGGGGAAGAAAATTATTACCCTGATAATAGAAAAATAATGCCAAAATAACTTTCACAACACACCTATGGTGCAAATTTATAAAGTCGATAAGGCCAAATTTAGTGAAAATCGTTATTTTCGAAGCCCTAGGTTTGAGATCTTGGGAAAAAGTGCTATGCGAATATTTTGAAGTCTGATTTTTGATGGAAATTAAATACTCTCAGATCTAAAAATTATTTTCAATCTTGAACATGCAAAATGCCCATGCAAATTTAATGAAAATGCATCAAAATTGCTAGTTTTTGTTGAAATTTTCTATGCAAAATTGCAAATATTTTTAATTTAAATGCAAATTCACACTAAATTACAAGACTAAAGCCAAATGCAAATTTGAATGAGCCTCTTAAAATCAGTAGAAAAATATGATAAAAGATTTTGCCTACTAACCCTAGATTTTGGAATTACTAGGTTATAAAAAATTGTCAAAATTTCCACAAAACCCTAGCAATTTAAATGATAAAAATGCAATGCAAACTTTTGAATTTTTGGATTTTTCTATATTTTATATCAGATCTGATGTAAAAATCATGAATTAGGAAAATTTAGAAAGAATTGATGCAATTTAGTAAGCCCAATAATGCAATTTTTTGAATTTTCCCATTTTTTCAATTTTATTTGAATTTTTCTTAATGCAATAAAATGAATGACTATATGAATGAATAAAATCAATCCAAATCTAAAGACAAAAACTCAGCAAGTTGCAATTTAAGTCCAAAAACATAGGTTCACCAAAATGTTTAGGTGAAAATTTAGATTTGTTAATGTTTTTAGATTTTATGTGTTTAAATCTGCCTTTCCACTAAACATTGAAGGATCTAGGGTCGAGTGTCAAGCACTATCATACCCTAGGTCACTTACAAATGTAGGGAAACTTGGATTAGGGAATTTTATTATTAATTTTCCTTCTCCTATGCCCAATTAACCATCAAAACCCTAATTATGCAAATACAAAAACAAATTGACGAATGATAGAAAAAGCTCTTGCAGGCAAGAGTAAAATACTGAATCACAGAATACCTATTTTTAGGGTTTCAAAGCAAAATAGTCGAGGACACTGGAGTGGTCACCCAAGTCCAAGGTACCAGTTTCTTCATGTGATCCGGACTTCCTTCTGACACTGATTGGCCCTGTAACTTCTATTTCCTAAAACTCAGATGTGGAGGACATTAGAGCGAGTGCCCAAGTCCTGGAAGTGCTCCTGTGTCCTACTTTTCTTTAGATCCTAAATCCCTGATGTCTGCCAACCCTTACTGCAACTCTTCTTTTCCCAAATGTGACACCTGTAACCTGCAATCACAAGACTTGGTTTGAGGGTTGTGGTGTTTAGAGGCTTTCCTCAGTCAAGCCCTAGAGGACACTTAAGTCTCCGAACACCATTGTTAGACAAAGAGTGTGTGCCCTTATGAGGCAGAGGCAAAAACCAAAGGAATCAATGATGAAAACACAATATTATGTCACCTTGTAGTGAAGCTCTCATGGAGGAAGAGGCTCTTCATGCCATGAGGAGATTGATGCTCAAATCTATAAATATCAACACACAAAACATACAAGTCTGCTCTTGCAACATAATAGAAAGCCTTGAATCACCTTGAGAACACTTGAACATCACAATCGCTATCTTCTTGAAATCTAGTTTACAAATGAATGCCTAAGCATGTTTATATATGCATCTACAAACACTCCCACCAAGGTTTTTGAAATTTGAACTTACCATGTCGGCAAAGGGACCTAATAACGGTCACTAACTGACACCCAAAAATTGGGGCTGCCCTAAAATTGGGGCTGCCCTAAAATAGGGCAGGACTAGGGCGTAGGTACCCAAGCCCTCCCCCCCTATTTTGGGCAGGGTACAACTCAAGGGGTCCACCTAGGTCCAATTTTCCATGGACCCTAGGTCTCATTCCATCAGGATGTCAAAATATGAATTAAAATGTCCTAAATGCATGCTAAAGATCTAGGAGCTAAACTTATGAGGGAAAAGCCCCCAAGTGGACATTTTTTGACATTACATTTAGCCCCCACTTTAATGTATGTATAAATGCTAGGCCAATATATGCATTAAAGTAAGGTCACAAACACAGAAAACACATCAAGCATGGAGAAGACACGCCAATCACATAGAAGACAGTAACAAGCATGCAAAACATGGAGAAGATAGTCACAGTCACACAGAACACAGAGAAAACAATCAATGCATAGAAGACACATTAATGCATGGAAGATAGAAATGATATTTTTTCTTTTCTTTTTCTCATATATATGAAATGCAAATGCAAGTACTGGAAAGTAAACAAACCTCCCATAATACAGGATGCACTACCTTAGGGCATAGGTCTCTGTATATATGGGGCAACACACACGCAAGACACACAAAGCCTCCCAAAATGCAGGAACCACTACTCAAGGGTGCTGGTCTCTACATATGGGGCAACAAACACGCCACACAAAACAAGCACACAAAAACACACACACTTGAAGACACAAAGAAAACATGGCAGCCAAGCGATGGAGTGTACCTATTTTCTAGGTCCAACACCATCTCAAGCACATTACAGACACACATCAACAATTGCACTTTGCCACAACAATTGTTGAAGACATGCTTAAGGGTTGAGTTAGTCATAGAACTGCTCCCTGCTTCCGCAGAGGACTTTTGAAAATGACATGATGATGCAATCTACTCTGAGAAGTACACCATCCCTGCCTTCATAGAGGGCTTAAGAAAAAGGATATGATCGATATCCCACCTTTGCAGAGGGCTTACATGATTGATTGATTGATTGCAAACAAACTCAGGATGCATGATGCACTACTCTGGTGCACAAGTCTTTGCATCTGAGGTCAAACACATTGCTAACGTCTACAATAGATAGCTTACCTTATATATGCCCCCATCTTAAGGTGGTTGATATTAGTTATCGATATCAAGCACGTTAAGGTAGGAAGAAAACACACAAGGGAACACTGACTTTCACAAAGCCCATGCCCCCTGGAGGTGATATGTACTTTATGATTGCCAAATATTCCCACAAACACATCCCTACAAGAAACATGTTCATGTCTACAACATCATGATAAACAACAACATCAATGCATATGATTATCCGCACAAAGAGCCAAGGTTATACAACAAATTCAAAGTTCAAGGATAACCATGGGGCTATATTACGAAGCTCTCCAAATCAAGTACCTCCAAGGCTAGATTCAAAGGCAAACAAAGGTGCATAGAGCAGCAGTATTGTTAAGGTCTGTAAATGCGATAGAAACATCATCAAATTCACTATGCGGAAAGCATGAGTGCTTCCACTAGCCAAGCATCAGATAAGATATACAACCCCATCGTCATATTATGAACTAAGTCCATTTTTTTATTACTCTTGAAAGGGACACTAGGTCCACATCAGTATAAATGTTTGTTGTCATCCGTCGGCTAGGTGGAAACACTAGAGGAAGGGAAACAATAAATAAGAGAGGAGAAACAAGTGTCTTAGGGATAGTCATGTAGGAGGGTGCCCCCAAGTCACCAACCATGACGCTATGTGCACAAGACACAACACACAATAATGAAACCTTTTTCATTAGTAGTTGTTGCCTCAATAGCCTTTTTCTTTACCCAATCTTTAGTCTTTTGAATGATATGAGTAGTTCTTATACCCAAATCTTTGATCTCCGCATTAGCCCAATTGATGGGTGGTAAAGGCTGTGTTTCAATTTTATCAAAATACACAATGTCAATTAATTTTGAACCATCTTCCTCAATTCCATCGGTATTGCAATCTAGCTTGAATTCTCTAATCTGTTCAATGGTCATCCTCATCCAATCTCATTTCCGTACCTCATAATCATTTTTACAATCTTCCCAAAAGTCTTCAAGTTTTTGAAAATGATAGTAACCTGCACCAAGTTGTAGATTGTCCCTGACATATCCTTTGCTATCAAAAGGGAATCTCATAGTATAGGCGTACAAGCTGATTTTTATCAAAGATCTCTCTATGTTTTGAGCATCTACAGAAGATTTGTAGTTGTAATGACTAAGGCCAATGGGAAATGGAACTCTAGGTTTTCTCTTATCTTTGTATTTCTTATTAAGTGAACCAATTTGCCTACATAGTTCTATCAATACCATTTTGTCATCTACATATATAGGCAACTTATATGGGTATCCATCAAACCCGCCAAATCGTAGATAGGTAAATCTAGGATATTGGATGAAGTAGCTCCCATATATTTTGATCAGATTGGCATCTTCTGGTGATATCCAGAGTGTAGTATTACCTTGAAGTTCTCTTACTATCAACATTGTGAAACCATCATTTACCCTACGGTAGTGCTTGCAACTTTGTTCCAGCTGTAACTGAGGGTAATAATCATAGATCTATGTCATGTTATCATAAGTTCCTTTGGTAGCAAGACCTGGCCATGATTTCATGCATGCAATTGCATAAAATAAGTAAGAAGACATGTAGAAATGTTCATTCAATTCAAAATTGGTCAACTAATAATGCAAATTGTCACTAATAATGCTACCCTAGTCAATAAACTGATTTCCTGCACATATAACATTTATAAAAGGAAACATCCACATTTCAAAATTAGCTGCTTTTTCATCTCCCATCACTCTATGAAGTAGAACAATCATATTGGAAATATCCTCTATGAAGCATGATCTGTGAAGGACTTTAGGTAACTAGGATTTCCCTCCTTTCAGTGTATGTAGCCAATGTTTTGCTATAGTGTTGAGACATTGATGTTTCCTTTCATTGAAATATTGATGTGCAAGTCTTTTGTCTATGTTCACAAACTGATCTCTGACAGGTAGCCTGAAAGTAATCCCAATTGAAACACTGTCTAACCTGACAATTAGCTTGTCATCAACAGTTCTGACCTCTCTAGTTTCTGGATTGTAGCGCTTCATACATTCTAAAACTAGATCTGTGCATTGGACTGCTACTGGGAAACTGGCTGCATGGGCTAATCCACTGTCAAAAACTTCTAAGCCATTGGTGATCTTTTCCCTTGTTCCATGGTTCTCCATAAATCTGTCAAATGGATATGTCCCAAAGAAGTATCTAATATTTCTGGAAGTGTGGATTCAAGAACTGAGAGGAACTCGAACCCATGATATTTATACTTCATGATTAAATATCTGTAACAAGTCATGAAATTTGCCTGTATTTATTCTATTTCAGAGTTTGTTGCAATGTTTCATGAGGTCTGTTTGACAATTTCCAATTTGTTGTTTATATGCATGCAATGGATTTCGACAGGAGATTTGAAAAACACTTTATTCAAACAAAAAGGAAACATGTATTCATACCTGGGCATCTGCATGTGATAAGCGTCCTCAGAGCATGAAATGACATTTCTTTGAGGTTGTTTATAAATAGTTTGTGTGTCTGGTCTTCGCCTTCCACAATTGGCATACATGCTATATCAAAATAGCAATCACTGTTTTTCATGAAATTGTATTTGTCTGCAACATTTAATCAAAGAGTTCACAGGCCTTCTGTATGCTTCCATAACAAATCTATCTAATAATAATTTCATTCCATAGCTGACTATGCATTCTGGAAATTAACTTTGCACCTGCGGATTCAATATACTTGAAGACTTTAAAATTTCTTTTCAACAAATCCAATTTAGCGAAAAACAAAAATTGATGCAAGGTTTGTGGAAAATGAAAGCCGACATATAGTTTGCGGAAAAATAAAAGTTGATGTGAGCTTAGTGTGAAATGAAAGTGGATGCAAAGAATAATATTACTAAGCTGTAAGTTTTGACTTGGCGTAATATTGCTATACAAAGCTTCAATGGAGAGAGATAAGACAAAGTATGATGTCATGATAACAAGTTATCGACATGACTAACATAAGGAGCATGACATCAGCAAATTGTAACCGAAAAGATGACTTGGCACAGGGGTTTGATATTCAAAAAGTTTAAAACTAGGTAGAAGGATGGGGTAAACACAACCAAATCTGAATCAACCATAAAACATAGAACTAGGAATGCATAGAAAATCCAAATTTAAAGTCACATGTAGCATGTAGCATATTGACATGACAGCCATATAGGAATTTATATAAATCATTTTTATCATAATTCATATAAATCAGATTCTATCCTATAGTAGTTGGAGTCATAAGAAGGTATATTTCTAATCTAGAAAAAAAGCATTCGACAATCTAGAAAAGGTAGACTCTATTTAACATTCTAGAGTATTATATATGTATATATATCTAGTGTATGTTGTTTCCTTCTTTAACCATGTTATTCCCTAGCATTTGATGGGCAAATTTGAATGGATAACCTTACAAGGGATAAAAGTGCATATCATGCATTGCTGTAGCACTTGGTTTGACCTATTTTATGTGTGAACTAACTCCCACCCAACAACCATCAGCCACTTGCTACTTCTGATCACCACAACCTTTCCAATAACTTATACACAAATTCTTTCTTGAATGGTTTCAAATTGTGATTAATTTTCCATCACCACAACCTTGATAAAAACTTATGCACAAAATTTAGTAAAGAAGAATTTATGCATAAATTCTCTCTGGAATGATTTCAAATTTTGATATAACTTTTTAGCTTATATTGTGTGGATGAAATTTGATGTTCCTTGTAGTTTCCTATTGCGTCATGGTATAGGGTCAGTGCTTAAATTTGACAGTCGACCTTGCCTGTCAAGCAATTTTTGTATGACAGTTATCTATTCAATGTTGCCTTTAAAATACTATGACCTATCTTAGTATAAGTAGATTATATAAAAATCGGATATATATATCGACATAATCCTATGTAAATTTTGACAGTTTGTCCAAAATCTTTCCTTTCATATGATACAGTCTTTTTAAAATTTTGATCGTATTTTATAGCAAAAATGGCTAAATACAGCTATACAACTGTCAAATTTAAGCCTTGTATAGGGTAGGTGTGGCTCTATTAACTCCCTCATATCCATTCAGATTCATAGATGTATTGATGGATATGAGGGAGGATGCTGGCAAAGGTTGTGGAATTTGGCTTTACACCAGCCAATTGTATTTTCTTTAAAATTTCTAAAATAGGCTTATATAGATCTACTGTATGTCGTTTCCTTCTTTAACCATGTTATTCCCTAGCATTTGATGGGAAAATTTGAATGGATAACCTTACAAGGGATAAAAGTGCATCTCCTGCATTGCTGTAGCACTTGATTTGACCTATTTTATGTGTGAACTGACTCCCACCCAGTAGCCATCAGCCACTTGCTACTTCTGATCACCACAACCTTTCCAATAACTTATGCACAAATTCTTTCTTGAAAGGTTTCAAATTGTGATTAATTTTCCATCACCACAATCTTAATAAAAACTTATGCACAAAATTCAATAAAGAAGAATTTATGCACAAATTCTCTCTGGAATGATTTCAAATTTTGATATATTTTTTTAGCTTATATTGTGTGGATGAAATTTGATGTTCCTTGTAGTTTCCTATTGCGTTATGGTATAGGGTAGGTGTGACTCTGTTAACTCCCTCATATCAATTCAGATTCATAGATGTATTGATGGATATGAGGGAGGGTACTGGCAAAGGTTGTGGAATTTGGCTTTACACCAGCCAATTGCATTTGATTTAAATTTTCTAAAATAGGCTTACATAGATCTAGTGTATGTTGTTTCCTTCTTTAACGATGTTATTCCCTAGCATTTGATGGGCAAATTTGAATGGATAACCTTACAAGGGATAAAAGTGCATGTCGTACATTGCTGTAGCACTTGATTTGACCTGTTTTATGTGTGAACTGACTCCCACCCAGCAGCCATCAGCCACTCGCTACTTCTGATCACCACAACCTTTCCAATAATTTATGCACAAATTCTTTCTTGAATGGTTTCAAATTATGATTAATTTTCCATCACCACAACCTTGATAAAAGCTTATGCACAAAATTCAATAAAGAAGAATTTATGCACAAATTCTCTTTGGAATGATTTCAAAGTTTGATATATTTTTTTAACTTATATTGTGTGGATGAAATTTGATGTTCCTTGTAATTTGCTATTGCATCATGGTATAGGGTAGGTGTGACTCTGTTAACTCCCTCATATCCATTCAGATTCATAGATGTATTGATGGATATGAGGGAGGGTGTTGGCAAAGGTTGTGGAATTTGGCTTTACACCAGCCAATTGCATTTGCTTTAAATTTTCTAAAATAGGCTTACATAGATCTAGTGTATGTTGTTTCCTTCTTTAACCATGTTATTCCCTAGCATTTGATGGGAAAATTTGAATGGATAACCTTACAAGGGATAAAAGTGCATGTCCTGCATTGCTATAGCACTTGATTTGACCTGTTTTATGTGTGAATTGACTCCCACCCAGCAACCATCAACCACTTGCTACTTCTGATCACCACAACCTTTCCAATAATTTATGCACAAATTCATTCTTGAATGGTTTCAAATTATGATTTATTTTCCATCACCACAACCTTGATAAAAACTTATGCACAAAATTCAATAAAGTAGAATTTATGCGCAAATTCTCTCTAGAATGATTTCAAATTTTGATAAATTTTTTTAGCTTATATTGTGTGGATGAAATTTGATATTCCTTGTAGTTTCCTATTGTGTCATGGTATAGGGTAGGTGTTACTCTGTTAACTCCCTCATATCCATTTAGATTCATAGATGTATTGATGGATATGAGGGAGGATGTTGGCAAAGGTTGTGGAATTTGGCTTTACACCAGCCAATTGCATTTGCTTTAAATTTTCTAAAATAGGCTTACATAGATCTACTGTATGTTGTTTCCTTCTTTAACCATGTTATTCCCTAGCATTTGATGGACAAATTTGAATGGATAACCTTACAAGGGATAAAATTGCAAGTCCTACATTGCTGTAGCACTTGATTTGACCTATTTTATGTGTGAACTGACTCCCACCCAGCGGCCATCAACCACTTGATTTGACCTATTTTTAGTTGTATTTAGGCATTTTTACTATAAAATACAATCAAAATTTTAAAAAGACTGTATCATATGAAAGGAGAGATTTTGGACAAACTGTCAACATTTATATGGGATTATGTTGAAGTATATATTTGGTTATTTATATAATCTATTTATACTAAGGTATGTCATAGTATTTTAAAGGCAGTATTGAATAGATAACTGTCATAGTATTTAAGCCATGTTCCCTAGCATTTGATGGGCAAATTTGAATGGATAACCTTACAAGGGATAAAAGTGCATGTCATGCATTGTTGTAGCACTTGATTTGACATGTTTTATGTGTGAACTGACTCCCACCCAGCAGCCATCAGCCACTTGCTACTTCTAATCGTGCCACAACCTTTCCAATAACTTATGCACAAATTCTTTCTTGAATGGTTTCAAATTGTGATTAATTTTTCATCACCACAACCTTGATAAAAACTTATGCACAAAATTCTATAAAGAAGAATTTATGCACAAATTCTCTCTGGAATGATTTCAAATTTTGATATATATTTTTAGATTATATTGTGTGGATGAAATTTTACAAATCCATTTTACTTGCACATACAATCATATAAGGTGCAAGTTTATTTCAAACACTGAACTATACATCATGCCATAAAAAATGTTTGACAAAAAATGCATGCCAAGGTGAAGATGGCATACCTAGTTCAAGGTGACGAGACTACTGCAAAAGGTGGCGGGGACATCCTTCGCACGAAAATCTTTCAAACCCTAGGTCACTGTAGCTATCAAAAAGCAGCCAACGTGAAATGTGGCAATTTCATTTTTTTTGTTTTTAACAGCATGATTTCAGGTGAAACAATCTCACCCACAGATTGACTCGCCTGAAAATAGCTTGCCACATATGCACCACACAGTGGCTGTGTATTCAGGTGAAACTATCTCACCCCTAGATTGACTCGCCCAAAAATGACTCGCTCTAAATTGTTTTGTTGGCCCAAAGTGTGACACAGCTTTGTGTTTTTACAGGTAAAATATAATATATATGTGAAAGGAAGAAAGGTACACAAAAATTCTTCCTACACTAATCTTAGAGGAGAGTTACATGTAAATTTAATGATCTTTACAATTACAAGAAAGAAAAACACATAAACATATAAATATTATACCACAACATGGGGGTATATGTGGGGAAAACCATTTTGGGAGAAAAACCCCACAATTCAAAACATGAACCAATTGTATAATTAAAAACAAATGTTACAATTCAATGTCATAGACATCCCCTTACAGGATTATCACCAACATACAATTCTAGAGTAATTCCAACAACACAACAATACCTGCAAATCAACTATATCTACCCTATCACAAGCACTCAATTTATAGGAAAACATCAAAACACAACCCAAGATTGGTTTCCAAAACCATGTACTAAATCCATGGGCCCAAGACTGGAACCTAAAATGGCACAAACTCCAACATTTAAGTTCCCTATAGTCTTCTAAGCTATTTTTAGAAGATGTTACAACTATCATAATTTGTCATAGAATCTATCATATATAGCTCCTTGATTTGGGTGCTCATTTTGATATATTCAAACCCATTCAAAGATACCTTATAATCCAATAGATTTTTAGGAGCTTCTAGGTGGCATTTGCATGGTTAAAACTAGGAAATGTCAAAAAACTATTTTTTTGATATTTCCTACATTTTAGTAATCTACATTTTTGGAGGCCTTCAGAGCATTTCTAGCCCTTAAATTTCTCTAGATAGGCATGTTTCCCTAAAATTCTAAACCTATTAGAGACTCTACTTAGATATTTTGGAGTTTTTTTGAATGTATCCAAGAACTTAATTTTTTATAAGCAGGCTAGGAGATATGACACCACCAAGTTGGGTACTGAAAATAAATATTTTCCTAGTTTTCAATTAATTAATAGACCTAAAATTGTATGTGAACTTGAACTAATACTCATATATTTGAATTAGTAGAATGTAGAGTAATGCAATTTTCTCACCTTTGTTTGATGTCTAAATGCTTGTAAGGATGGGCAATGTTTATAAACACCTTTGGGGAACCTACTTCATTATGAGGATCATGTCCTATTTAGTTAGACCCTTAGAAAACCAGATTAATAGATTTGAGCAAAAAGATCAAGGATAATATGTAAACATGCAACAAGCTTAGGATGAAGTGCTCTGATGTGATGCTCTAAGTATGTGCTAAATTCTTTTTATTCTTTAGGTGAATCAAACTATAGATGTGCTTTATTGATTCTTAGGTAATTTCCAAATGAATTATTGAATGTCCTCAAATACAACAACTAAGCACACAAATTAGCAAATCCTATAATTTTCTAAGTCAACTCACAATGGCTAGTGATGTGGTAAGCAACTAATAAATTTAAAGTTTAAATTTTTAAAGTTTCAGGTTGAGATCCATAACTGTGCAAGTGACTTGGGTCAAGTTTGAATCTAAGATCTAATCTAGGGCAATGAAAAATAAGTTTAGGATCAAGAATGAAAATCTAATGATCATTGATAAAGGGGATCAAGATGTAGACGTAATGAGTTGATTTCATAGAAGATTATACCAATTGAAAGCTAGTTATTATAGTTAGAACACTCTAGTTAAAGTGGACCCAAAATTATAAGTTACAAAACCTCAGGCCCTGTGTAAGATTGTGGATTTTGTATAAATCTCATTGTTTGAATAGTTTCACCTAGAAAGTTAATACTGTAATGATGTCCTGTAACATATCATCCCAGCCCCAATGGATATGTATAAAGTAGGCAAAATTTCCTTTAAATTGTGATATAAGATTTGTCGATATCTGCAGCTATCTCTTGATTAACAGTTTATATGTTCAGCCACAGTCTAATTTAATGCACAGGATGCCGATAGTGTATATATTTAGGGGGAGAGTATTAAGGCAGGGCCAAAAGTCTTGGCTAGATTAGACACAGCCTAATTTAATGCGCAGTGGACTTCCTCAAATTTCCTCTCATTGCTACTGATTAGATTTAGTAGTTTCTTTGAAACATGATTCCATGGAATATTTCATCAGCTAAGGGACATTTTTTTATAATTACAATATGACCCTGCCAGACATTATAACTTCTGCTACATATTAATATGTCCAAGAAAAGTGCCAGCTTACATATCGACCAGCCATTGAAAATTCAGAGACAGGATTATCTCTGTACCTTAAGAATATTGGCCTCTGGAAGCAAATGGGAAATAGATTGAATGATAGGATCCTCGTCTCCCACCATCAAAATATTGTCACTGGCCTTCCCAGAATATTGTGGTGAATTTCACGTTTAATCCCCAGTATTGAATTGTCTTTTTAAGGCACTGCGAATCAGTCAGGATAGCTTAGAAACGGGAAACAGAAACGGTGGTAACGGGAAACAGAAAATGTGAATCCTTGGTGAAGAAAAGGTACCGATTTATTTAAATCTCTAAGAAGTTTTTAAAAATCAATTAACTTACCAAAATGTCATACCTTCACAAAAGGAAAACATAAAAAATAGAAATACATTCTTTGGCAATGGACAAAAACGTAATGCAAGCGTAGAAACGACCATTCATGACGGAAATGGTGTTTTGCCCATTAAAATGAGAAACAAAGCTTAAGTGTTGCATTTCTGGTAACACAATTTTAAATTATAATAAAGTATGTTATATGATTTTGGAATTCAGATGCCTAGTTTAGATTTATAATCTTATGTCCACCCATATTTCATGACTAGAGTTTAAAAGAATCCATCTTTCTTCATTTGGCACTCATTCACATAGGTAAAACAACATTATGTGCTCATAGATATAAAGCACAAGATTAGCTGGAACCTCATCCATCCTATTAATATTTTAATTCAAACACTAATTTAAATAGACTTGAAATATGGAAGAAACTCTAGAGTCAATTTATAGAAGGGTTACAAGAAGATAGAAGGGTTCATATTCCATAGCAGCTTGACTTTCTTGTTGATGGGTCAAATGACACAAATAGGACTCCCCAACTCAGTAAATGAAAACCAACTCCTCTTTTGAAAGGAGACAAAAGAGTCTCTCCAAGCTATCAAGATCAGTGTGTCTAGGCTATGCTCGTATAGCTTCAGAGGCTTGATGTCTAGCTATTTAATAAGGAGCCTATGGTGAAGGATGATTGTTTAATGCTTTAGAGTTGGTTGCACACAAAATTGATTGGTTTCTATTTACAAGACATAGCTACACACATACAAATTAATGTCTTGGATTTTGACTACATATCTTATCATAGAAAATACATTCTCTAACAACAAGATATGCTAATGCAATGGACGTCTAAGAAAACTAACTAAAATCCTTAACTATCCCTAATATAGCCTAATCTAGTTAACAGAAAGAAAAAAAGATTAATAGGAAAGAGAAAAAGAAACTGAAAAGGGGAAAATAGGGAAAGAGAAAAGAGTCTGCCATCCAAAAATAACAAGAGAAAAGCTTCATTGCAAACTCAAGAGAAACCACTTGTGCACCATCAGTCCTAACTCAATGTGAAAACAAGAGTGAAAACAAGAGTGATGCAATCATCTAAGGAAAGTAAATCAAACAAATAATTATATTTTAAACTGAAAGAGACAATCAAAACACAGGCATCTCCATTCAAAATTGCAGGTTGTCGGCAACCTCGACCTGGTTGCCGCTCGACCTGGTTGCCGCAAAAAGCTCATTCCAGGTTGCACTTAGACGATCTCATCCATCCTGCCGGTTGGCATGAGTGGGACGGAAACTTCGCATTTATAAATACGCTCTATTACCGTGAAACAATTCTTATAAGGAGATTCGTGGTTGCCATCTACAGGTGTTCAGTATACTGGAGGTTTTACAGGGCAGTAAGTTCAGCAAGAATTGTTCATTTAAATTTCACTGCATCAGAAAGGTTACAATAAATTAATAAAATTGGAAGTGTTTAATTAACTACAAGATTAATGTGTTGGTGTGAATTTACATTTACACGTATTCAATAATTTTATAAACTTTTTTGATCAATGCTCGAACCAGGCCTAAACCGCTAGCACATTTCAAAGCTGCCAATGAGGAACTAAACCCTTTGCCCACGAAGGAATAATCATGTCCAAATTCGTGTGTAGAATAGATTAAGCGAAAGCCATAACTTTGTTAAAGAGCCATGTGACATTCGCACTTGGGAGGTTTTTAAAACTTGTCAATATATTATATCATTAACTTCATTACCTTACTTAGTATTTATAAATATTTTATTTTAATTTAAATTTATATAACAATTTTCATTATATATTTTTATAAATAAATAAATATAAATGTATACATGTTAATAATTTTATTATATATATTAAATAATTTAATTTATTAGTAATTATTAGTCAATATATTATAAACAATAAGATTTATTAAGAAATTGGTACCATGAAGGGGGTTTATTGTGGGAAGAAAGTCAGATGGGCAGAATGAGAAGAGGCCACCCCCCAGTTTCCAGCCACGCAGACAACCATATGGGATGACAACCATAAGTATTCTTGCAAGGTATGAAATGAGCCATCTTTGAAAATCTGTCAACCAGTACAAATATTGAATCATGTCCTCTCTGTGTCTTAGGTAATCCCATTACAAAATCCATACTTATGTCTTCCCAAGGTCTCTCCGGTACTGTCAAAGGTTTATACAATCCACTTCTATATATTAATATATATTGTTTATAGTATAATAATTAAGTATATTGAATATTAATATAAATTATTTTTAAGATTGATTTTAATTTATTGATATTTAATTTATCTATTGTAATTAACTTTGACATTGTTTAATATCAAAACTATATTATTATGTATATTTTAATATTATTTAGTATATAGTTAACTGTTGTACATGGATATAATATGAATTGTAATTAATTATAATATTATACTTGTTAAAAAGCTCGCAATGTGTGAACAAGCAAGCTACGACGCTGGTGATGGAGCGGAAGAAAGGAGGCCGTGTTTGGGTGTTGGAGAGCAAGTTGTTTTGGGATTGCTGGGGCGAAAGGCTGCGTCGGGAGGTAAGGGCGGTCAAAAGAAGCCTAACTCTACCAAAGGAGACAAGAGCTACCAGAATCTCGATCTTCCTAGAGCTATTCCAGTCTCTCCTCAAGCCGCCATTCCCTAATCTCCTGCTCCTCTCTTCATTGAGGGTTGCCATAACAGGCGAAATCCCTTCCATACCTGCTCTGACTTTTACAAATCTTAGGTTTTAGTAGAAAACCCTAAGCTGCCTCCAAACCCACCCAAGCTGGATCTACCTAATGTTGTTGTGGCTCGCATACATGTATGCTCTTTGGGGGATTCTGAAGTTTGGTTGGCAGAAGACCCTGTGGACTTTCACATTTTGGATTCAAGCATTGAGAATGTCACGGCTGACATGGGGAATAGATCCCTTCTGGTGCGCTGCCTGTGCAAGCGACCTTCTGTGGAGTAGCTCACCAACTGGATGAAGGTCACTTGGAGAAACCTTTCCCTTCCTGACATTGATGTTCTTGATTTTGGTTTCTTCTTGCTCCAGTTCGCTTCTATGGAGGATTACAATTTTGTGACAACAAACGGCCCTTGGTTTTTCTGCCAATCGGGCCTGTTCATTTCTCCATGGTCCCCTTTCTTTGATCCTATTGCTGCAAAGATTACTTCAATTCCAATTTGGATCAGATTGTACAACCTTCTGTTGATTATGCGTGTGTTGGAGCTCATCAAGAACATGATTGAGCAGATTGGTTCTTTTGTGAAGTTAGACTCGGCTTCAGTTACTCCCCATTGTAGATATTATAGGGTCTGTGCTATCATTGATATCTCTAAGCTGGTGCATCATTTAGTCCTGATCCACTCTTCTCATGGCTTGTGGACCCAATACCTTAATTACAAAGGTCTCCCCATTTAGATACTTTTGCTGCAACAAGTTAGGCCACAAGATTGCAGGGTGTTCTTCTCCCAGGGCTACAGCTTCTTGGAGATTCAATCTCAAAAGATGGCTCAAGAAGCTTGGTACTCCAGATGCTGATTTCCTTTGGCAAAATCACATAAAATTTATGGCACAACTTAAGAGGAACTCGGGCCTCCTCTTGAGGCCTCCAATCCTTTATAGGCTTCCTCTATACCCATTATTGCTCCCTACGAGCATCCCTCTTAGCTCCTTGTTGCTTCCTCAGTCCAACCTACTGAGGTGGTTGGTAAGGGTTATGACTTCGAGGGATCCTACCCCTCACTAGTAGAAATATGGAAAATAAATGACCAGGTGACCAACTTTTTGCAACACGGCTATAAATGATTAAATAAATGACTAATTTGGTCATCGGTTGAAATGACTAAATAAATGACCAAATAAATACCTAATTTGGTCATTAGGCAAAAAACACAACTAAATAATTGGTCAGACAAATAAAAATGACTAAATAAATGACTAATACTCCTCTATTCTTTTTTCTGTCAAATTTGATCATAATCCATGAATTCAAAGACAATACAAGGCAAGGCAATAAATGTCCGCTTAGACCAATAGGCTTTTATATGTGAGCATTATAGTGCTCGAAATTGTCTCACACCAGAATTACGTTGTAAAAAATTAACGCCAGAAATTTTTTGAAACTCGTCGATTGTCCCTATCGCCATATTCCTTGAACCTCCAATGGGTGCAAGTGCTAATTTATAAAACTATTTAATTATTATTATTTTTATAAAATCTTTTTCCCTTATATCTAAAATTATTTCTACTATTTTTACTCTCCTAGATCTTTAAATGGAATGGTCCTTACATCCTTCTCCCTTATTATAAATCCCAAACTTTATCCCATTGGCTAGTGCCTCTCCCTTATCAGTCCAACAAAGGGGCCCTTGGGTAAAAGACACAAGTAACAAGAGAAGATGATCAAGTCATGTATGTAAACATCACTATTCCAATGAATGAAATGTAGCCATAAAATCTTCCTAGATACCTCAAAGAAAGAAACACAATATTTTTCTACTGCTTGAGAAGTTTTTTATGAGGAAGAGGAGATTAGGGTTCGCAGGAAGAGGGGAGGAAGATGGGAAAAAGTCACACGAGGGACGGGTGGAGAGGTTTGTGCATGTAAAGATTTAGGGTACTATTTTTCCCTGACGGCATTTGTTTCTCCTTTCACTCTAGGGTTCTTTCTTGCCACTATGTTTGTTCTAGAGGAGGCATTTGTTGTATCTTCTATTTGGACGACTCACTAGATTGAGGATTTGGTAGTTCAAAGTCATGGATTTTGTATTGCAGGTCACATTTGGTCATTGTTTGAAGAGGTTAAAAGCCTACATTTTGTGTTTAGGGCTTCAACATTACAATGTTTGTAGTTTTCTTGATTATCGGTAGTGGTCAATGCTCTTCACAGCATTTGCGAGTGGTTAACTCTTTTGAAACATGCAGGTCATGGCTTCAAACACCCCTGGTCTCAGTTTTTTGTTGTTTCCTCTGGTTGCCGCCATTGAAGCTTTTTGGTTGCTATTCACTAGAGGATTGCCATCTCTTTTTCTATGTCCTAATTGCTAGGTTGGGTTCACAGGTGGCTAGGGTATCTGCTTGGAATTTGCTGTAGTCAAGGAGCTGAGGATTGCCTTGTCTTTTTCAAAAAAATTGGGAGATTGAGAGGAGGGTGTTCGAAAAGAGGGAAAGGGGACGAGAAGGGCAGTAAGGAGCTGTTGAGGGTGCCGAGAATTGGAGGGCAAAATATGCAGAAGCTACGTAATTGAGGGCATCATATGGAATGCAAGCTAGGAGGTGAGGTGAAGGGGAGTGCAAACAAAAAATAACACAATCGCCTTTGCAGGTGTGTTCCAAGCCATGGAGGAAATCTTTGAAAAAGAAGGTATTTGCTTCATTTACTTGTTTTTCTAGCACAAAAACTAAAATCTATTTGATGCGATTTATTTAACTAAAAAAAAAACAAGAGAAACTGAAACCCCATTTCTACGCCTCAAAAAAATATGCCAAAATTTATTTCAATGCAAGATATTTACATTGCCTCTTTCTTTGAACTTTTTTTACCAAGAACTATTTCCTTAATTCTTTAGATGAAAGGGTTTTCAACGAAAGATCATGTGGTTTCTGATTTATAATTTTTAGGTAAAACGAGGGTTCGATCTTATAGAAGATATAATGAGGTAGCCATATAAAAAAAACTGGGATGCAATGATAGAGTTGAAGGGATTTAGGGCCCATGGAACCCTTTTGTTATACGATGACTTCTGTGCAGAAATTTTCATTACAACTCTTCTTAAAAAAATTATGTGCCTATTTGTTTTGGTCATTATGGTCATTTTCTGCTTAATCACCAGTCTTCTGGAAACTGTAGTCTTTGAGTTAAAAATGTTATGGCACAAAAATACCTTAGATACATCGATATGTGGTTGTGCATTGAAATTTGATCATATTTTTGTATTTAAAAAACATTTTATGTTTCTGGTGAGTTACATGTAGTGTTCTTGAGACACTTCCCCTCCCCTTTTGTGGCTCTCCTAAATTCTTTAGGGATGTAGATGGCACACTCACCGTGTTCCCCATTTGTGATGAAACTTTTCTCATCTTCGGGGGACATTTTAGTATATATGGGGGTTAGGCAGTTGATGAATGGGTCAAATTTGACGAAGAGTTCGCACCATATGTGCAACCTAACAAATCCACCCACCACTCAGCCTTCCAACCCAACAATAATCTACTACATAACTACTGTCTCTATTGTTTTTCCTAACCCCACACATTACTATCAAATTTGGTCTACGACTAGGGTCCGGTATATTCATTTCATTCTTAGATACGAACTGGGCATATAATCAGGCTTAAGGGGGTGCTCAAAATTCTTCATTCTTTGGAAATAACGTGGGCGACCCAATTCATTATTTGTCGAATACTTGAGCCGTGATTGGATTTGAAGGTGGGTATGTCAAAAACCTTGGTGGGTCACTTTGAAGCCCACAATAAACACCCACTATTTTCTATAGTTTTTTGAATGTTTTTGGGAGATCCAAGCTCATGGGGTGTACAGATAGGTGATTTTTAGCATTGGGTTGTGTAGGGATTCATCTTTTCTAATTGAGTTTTTTGTTTCTTTGGAGGTTCTGTTAAAGACAACACAGGTCAACTTGCAGTATGGCTTCTAAATCCAATTTTTTTTCACTTTCTGAGGTCTCTGAGCACAACAGCAGTAAAGATTGTTGGCTTCTTATTGACGGAAAGGTATGCATATTGGATCTGAGTTGTATGCTAATGTAAATATAGCAATCAGTGATAAATACTCCCTACATGCTAAGAGAAAATAACATGGTGTTCAGATGGAATTGAGGTTTGGATTGTTGTGTGAAAGGTTTGACTGCTGATGATTACTCCACTTAATTGCAATATGTTATGTTGAGTTTATCATTGTTGTTATATATAATTTTTCTTGATAAAATTTGGGGTCAGATTTTGGGGTACTTTGAACTAGGTGTGGAGTAAGCTTGGATCATATTCTTAAGATTTGTGATCATGGGTTAGGTTTGAATGTGCGGGATAATAGGTATACTATAGTCTTTGGCTACATTTTCAAGATTTCTAAACACAGTTCACACTCACATGTCCCCCCTTATCTTGACATTACCCTCACTGCATGTCCACCGAAATTATGAGCTGCCATATAGTGATGAGGAGAATGTAAACCAGAATTGTGACCTTTACAAATGCCCCCTATTACTGGTACACCTCCACCCCTTGGAAATACTATTAGCTGATTTCTGTCACAGATTATTGTATTGGGGTTATTTTTAATTTACTTTTTTCTGGCATTTTAGAGGAAATCTACTTAGGTATGGAGTTTTGGGGCATTACACAACTCTATATTGATAAGGATGATCTCTTATTTATGAACTATTTCTATGCCTATTTTTTTGAATTAAATTAATATTAGGTTAGGGAGGTTGATGGCTCATGGCTCAAAGATCGATCCACCCACATTAGGATGCCTGAGATCATTACTTGGTTGTGGAAAAAATCTCCTAGAGGCCATACAACTTTCATTCAAGGTAGGCAATCCCAAGGATCCGGGGAGTTACACCCAATAATATGAGGAATCATCCAGGCATGCTAATTGTCTAATCCCTATAGTTCCACAATGTGTTCTCTACTTTAGGCTGAACCTTGTTTGCCATGAGTTTTTGCCTCATTTGATGTCTAGAAGATGTTGATATGCACCAGACAACTGAGAGGGGGGGGTAAATCAGTTGTCACAAAACTTAAAAACTTTCTGTAATTTAAACATTCATCACTTATCCACAATTATTATGATTTAACAATGAGAGCATGAAATCAAAAAATTAACCACGGATACAACATCAAACACAAGAGACACCAGATTTAAGTGGAAAACCCCAAGGTGGGGAAAAACCACGGAGAGGATTAACTCTCAATATATATTGCAATCTTGAAATAGTGATGTTCAGGCTTGGTCACTCCACGAGCCTAAACATATTGGCTTACATCCATGAAGAACAACTAGGTCTAGCAGGCTCACTACCTCAACCCTAAACCTAGCAAGATTACAATAAGGGTTGTTAAACCTTATTGGTGGCTTACTACCAGATTCATTGGTATGATCAACACCTTTCTGTATTGTGAATAAACACTCCTCAGCTCTGCTCTTCCTCTTCTTTCCTATGCCTCTGCTTTGCCTCTTCTTTCCTCTGCCTCTACTTTGATCTGCCTTTGGACCTTTCTTAATATCTTATCATTTCCACTCAAGGATACCTTTTCCATGACTCAACTACAAGTATTTATACACTACATCAACCTTGGAATGATCATCAAGGTCGGCAACACAATCATCAACCATTGGAACAATCTCCAAGGTTGGTATTACAAACATTTATAAAATAGGTCCTGACCTATTGCAATATCATGCAAAGGGAATAAAATGTAGATAATGTCATGCCTTAGCTGGGACTCAAACACAATCTTCCATGCCACAACATGCTTCCACAATCTTCCATAGATCTCCGTAATCACTGGGATACACCAGGTCGACTAAGGCTGGTTACATGCTACCTTATCTGGGAATAATCTTCACATACCAACTCAATTTCTTAACGCAGACCAAAGTCTAGATAGGAACATGATTAGGAGACATCCACAAGCACGTTATAATCATTAGGAGAAACCACACAAATCTTAACCACTTTATCCATAGGAATCTTCTCACCGGAACACATGAACTTCATTGTCTTCAACTATCATAAAAGAAAGATAGCTTGCAGACCACCAAACCATGAACCATTGCAACTGTAGGCACTTATCATCATTGCAGACTTCCCTCTAGAACTGCAGAGCAAAATACTTTATTGTGGAAAAATGCGAAGCCAAATACTGTCTTCCTATCTTAACTGAACTTACAGAAAAGCAGGTTTCACTCTAGTGGATCACACAACTCACTCAGATCTTCATATGGATGGCTCAAACCCATAATGTAGCATCCTCATACATACCTCTAACTTACTTCCAATCTGTAGACCACAATCTTTAAGCAGAAATAAATGTGGAGCAGTTTACCAAACTATTCTTCATCATACAACTCACTCTCTGTACTGTACTTCTTTGTAGCTCACTTGTTTCTTCTAGAGAGGCTAATTTTCTCAATATCCTCAACATACAAGTCTTCTAAACAAGTAATAGAATGAGATATAGTTGACACCAATGACAACAATAATATGTTGACATCAATGACAACACTGATTAGGCACATACTTGAAACAATCTCCCCCTTTGTCATTGATGGCAACATATGATGTGAAAAACTGCAACAACCATAAAAACAAGATTCTCCCCCTTTCTCTTTACACACCTACACTCTTTCTTTCTCCAAAATTCTCCCCCTTTCTCTTACACATCTGCACTCTAAGTTTTTCACATGACTTCTCTCCCCCTTTGATATCAATGGCAAAGGGCATATACTTGCCCTCTTTTTCTCTGATCTAATCTCTCTTCTGAACTCTCTAACTACTCCCCCTGAGAAGTAGCCCTAAAAAGCATCAATCTAGACCTCTAAGCACCTATGGACTGATGCACTACTGTGTATCTTAGTTTAGAGGAGGGGTGATGACCCCTAACTTTTCTCTGAGATACTCAAAAGTATCCTTAGGCAAAGACTTGGTAAGAATGTCTGCAATTTGATCCTTGGTAGAAACATACTCCAACTTGACTTCATTCTCTACCACTTTTTCTCTCGGGAAATGATATCTGATGGATATGTGCTTTGTCCTTGAATGCATCACTGGATTTTTTGATATGTTAATGGCACTTGTGTTATCACAAAAGATTGCAATGGACAGTCCAAAAGTGTTACAATATCCAAGATGAACTCAGTCTCACAACACCAAGGACAGTTGAAGAATGCTACAAGTTGGCTATGAAGGCTGAAGAAAAGTTGCAAAGAAGGCAAGAGAGACAAGGAAGAGGTAGAGGAAATACCAATAGAGGAAGAGGAACAAGATCAATCCAAGAAGACCAAGGAGACACAAGCAAAGGTAAGGACCAAGTTTCTGATTTTAGAGGGGGATTTAGAGGCACAAGAGGTGGAGGTAGAGGTTCTAATGTTTTCACTGGGAGATGTTATCATTGTAATGAGATTGGTCATACAGCATACAAGTGTCCAATGAAACAAAGTTCTACATCTAGTGGTAGTGAAAGGAGGAATGAAAAGAGGATTCAATATGTGCAAGAAGAGGAGGTAGATGCAAGTGTTAACTCTCCAATTGGGAGTGCAGCCCCGGTTCAAGATGGAGAGACATTGATGATGAGAAGAACACCATTGCAAGCATCCAAAAATTCATTGAATAGGAGAGCTCTTTTCAAAACCACATGTAAGTGCAAGGATAAGGTATGTAAAGTTATAGTTGATTCAGGATCTACTACAAATATGGTTTCAAATGAAATGGTTAATAAGCTGAATTTACAAAGGATTCCTCATGAGTTGCCATATAGGGTGTCATGGTTGAGTGATGATCAAACTCTCTTGGTTAATGAACAAGCTATTATTGAGTTTTCTATTGGAGGATATAGGGATAAGGTACTTTGTGATGTAGTACCCATGAATTGTTGTCATTTACTTCTTGGTAGACCCTGGCAATATGATAGGGATGTGTGGTATAGTGGCAAGAATAATACATATACCATACATAGTCAAGGAAAGACATTTACTTTGTTTCCACTTCTTGAGGATGATGAGGATGCAGGTCTAATGAATACGGTGATCATGTGTGGGAAGAAAGAACCCATACTAGTTGACAGAAAGGTTCAAGCTGCTGTCATAAACGAGTTCAAACCAAAGTCTGATGTAAAAGATGAATTAGTAATTGATTGGAAGGCTAACATTTTGATTGGAATGGTAGTGTGTCCTTTGGTGCAGGATAAGGTTGTTGTACAAGTTAAAAGTACAGGCACAATGGTGCAAGGTGCTGATACAACAGTGGATGTAGTGGTCAATTTGCAAGAGCAGGATATGCCACACAAGGAAGAACCCAAAGAGTCTGCAGTTGCAGCAGAGAGAGAGGCAAGTATGTGGGCTTCTCATCATGGTGAAAATATTTGTAAGTGCAGGAAGGCAGGATGGATGCCATTTCCAAGTCCAAGGACAGCAAACAAGTCCTATTCAGATGTGATCCCCAAAGTACAGACCAACTTGCAAGATGACAATGTCATGATTCCAATTTGGCAGCCCATGTTGCAGTATTTGAGTCCATGGAGCAGACCTACGGGTGATCATGAGTTTGTCCAATGTTGTGGAGTTGATTTTAGTCCTTCCTCATGGGACATGAGTTCTTTTGTAGAGGGGGAGTATGGTGCAGGAGCACCTGAGGTGTCATCAAACCCCCATAAGGCACATTTTGAAGTTTTTGTGTTCTAGGAGACCATGGTTGTTAATAAGGTCTTGAAAGACCATTTCTCATGTTTTTTAATAAGGTCCAAGTGACCACTCTCATATGTAATGAAGTCATGTTAAGGTCCTTGAAGTATGTCTAGTCAAAGGAAGTCATGCAATGCAAGGTTTTCTAAGAGTTATTTTGTAAAACCAATGTAAACATGTGTTGTAAAGAGGGGAAAACGACCCCACAGTTGAAAAACAGTTGTGGACAGTTGAAAACCACCTTGAATATGTACAAATACCCTCACATACCCCGAGGAGAAGGGTTGGATGAATAAAAATCACGTTTTTGCCTTTTTTTCCTTGTTTTTCTGTACTTTTGACTGCAAATTTGCTGTTTCCAGCGTTGGTACGGTTCTGTACGGACAGATACAGAGGCAAGCCATATATGGTTGGAAAGAGGATTGAATAACCTTTCCAATGCATCTGGTTTGAGGTCCTAACTCCATTCCTAGAGGAAATTATCGCTGTTTTTCTGGAACTGCCTGTTTGACTGTGAAAACAGGGATTTTGAGGGTTTGCAATGCATTTTTGGACCTTTCCATGAATGTAGGATTCTGATTCTCATGGAGTAGGTCCTTATTAACATGTACCATATGTTTCTAACCATGAAAAAGAAGGAGGAGTGTAAATGGGAGAGGTGATCACCGTTTGGAGTCAAGTTTGCATGTGAAAAGAGCATTGAGAATGGTGGCATGGTTATAGCAGCCGGAGATCCGTCTTAACAAGGTGATATTTTTATGATTGCTGTTGTTTAATATGGTCAATAAGATGGTGTTGGACCTTTGAATGAGGTCTGGAAGTGATTGGAAGTGGGAGATCTAGGAAGCCCTAGGTTTTGAGGCCTAGAAATGAGATTTTTGTATTGCAAACCTTAAATGTGCAAACCTCCTGATAAGACCTGGAAAATCCTTGGTTTTGAACCCTTTCCTAAGACTGTTTTTAGGTTTGAAGTGTGTGGGACAAGTTTGTCATAGGGTTCCTTTGTAAAATGGTCAATTTAGGCCTTGTAGGAAGGCAACAGGGTGTTAGGACAGTCACATTTCGTCCAAAACAACAGTAGGTGAGTTTGAGATATGTTTTAGAACTCAATAGAGGGTATCCAAATCAGTCATTTGTTTCAAGAGTGTTTTGGGAAAGTTTGGAGAAAAGTACAGTTTAGTCGCTGAACAAGACTACAAGGATTAGGCCTGTTTAATGGGAATTGTCAAGAATCTATCAAATTGGTTTGTGAAACCTTTGGAACCTTGTTAGATTATCTTTGGGGACCTAACACCTCTGCATCAGTTATCATAGGTGTGCATACTGGTTTAGGGTCTTCCATCCCAAATTTCTTTAACAACTCTTTCACATGCTTAGACTGAGAAATGAAGATACCATTATCTGATTGACTGATTTGCAAACCTAAAAGGAAGTTCATCTCTCCAAAAAAAGACATCTCAAATTCACTTTGTATTTCTCCAGCAAAAACTAAGCACATACCTTCATTACCTCCAAAAATAATATCATCAACAAAAATTGCAACAATCAGGGTTTGTTCATCATTGATCTTGAAGTAGAGGTTACTATCTGTAGTACCTTTACTAAACCCTATCTATATTAGGTACCTGTCCAACCGTGCATAGCATGCCCTAGGAGCTTGTTTTAATTCATACAATGCTTTCTTCAATTTGCATACCATGTCCCCCTGTTTTGATGACTGAAATCCTTCCAGTTGTTCAATATAGACTTCCTCCTCCAAGTCTCCATTTAAGAAGGCAGACTTCACATCCATTTGATAAACCTTGAAATCTTTATATGTTGCGAAAGCCAGAAACATCCTTATTGCTTCAATCCTTGTCACTAGAGAAAAAGTTTCTTCAAAGTCTATTCCTTCAACTTGAGCGTATCCTTTGCATACCAACCTCACTTTATTTCTTACCACTTCATCATTCTCATTCATTTTGTTTCTGAAGACCCACTTTGTACCAATTACATTCTTGTTTGCTAGTCTGGGAACAAGATCCCAAGTTTGATTCTTCTCTATCTGCATCAATTCTTCTCCCATAGCCTTTATCCAATTTTCATCTTTGCAAGCCTCCTCCACAGTTTTAGATTCAATCTTAGAAATCAAATAGAAATTTACTTGTTCCTCTACAGCTTTTCTTCTGGTTAAGATCCCTTTTTTCTTATCTCCTATGATTTGATTTTTAGAATGATTGATTCTTACATATCTTGGAGTTTTGGTGGCACTTACCAGAGCTTGTTCTTCTTCATATGTGATGTCTTCATGTTGCACCACTTCTAAAACATCTGGATCATCTAACTCATATCCACTTGATTCTTAAGACCTTTCCTTACATTCATCAACTTTAACATTTGCACTTTCAATGATCTTATTCGACCTCTTATTATAGCATCGATAGGCCTTACTCTTGGTGGAATAGCCAAGGAAGATTCCTTTATCACATCTAGCATCAAAATTGCCTAAATCTTCTTCTCTTTTGATATAACATCTGCTACCAAAAAAATTGAAATATTTCACAGTAGGAACTCTACCATGCCACAATTCATAGGGAGTTTTTAAACTGTTACCTCTTACTTGAACTTTGTTTAGGATTTATACTGTCATGTGAATTGCCTCTCTCCAATATGCCTCCAGAAGATAAGCTTCCTTCATCATGGTTCTAGTAGCTTCTTGAACTATTCTATTTTTCCTTTCAACAACTCTATTTTGTTGTGGAGTTCTGGGTGCAGATAGATGTCTCTTTATTCCATGTTCTTCATAGAAGAAATTGAATTAATTTGATGTGAACTCTCCTCC
Source organism: Cunninghamia lanceolata (assembly GCA_027924645.1). NCBI lineage: Eukaryota > Viridiplantae > Streptophyta > Pinopsida > Cupressales > Cupressaceae > Cunninghamia > Cunninghamia lanceolata. Next base: position 8,300,603 of record BSBN01000241.1, on the reverse strand, counting down.
TCTATCAGACCTCAAGCATTTGATTTTCAAATCCATCTCATTTTCAACCATTGCCTTAAATGCCTTGAATTTATCTAGAGCTTTAGCTTTCTCTTTCAAAAAAGTGACCCAAGTCATTCTAGAATAATCATCAATGAATAGCATGAAATATCTATCTCCTTCCAAACTTCTTACTCTAGTAGGTCCACATAAATCCGTATGCACTAGCTCAAGTAGTCCTCCAACTGATTGGTCCTTTCTTTTGAAACATGTTCTTGTCTGTTTCCCAAATTGACACTCCTTGCAAACTGAATTAGCAGGCTTCACAAGCTTAGGCAAATCTCTAACAATCTATGCAGTACTTATCTTCATAATATTATCAAAATTTATGTGACACAACCTTCTATGCCAGAACCAATTCTCATCAATCTAAGTCAACAAACAATAGTTCTCAGTTCCTTTCAAGTGATAGATATTACTTTTGGTCTTCTTGCCAGTTGCAATGATTGTTCCAGAGCTTTCCCTGATCTTGCATCCATTGTCCTTGAAGCTTAAGTCATAGCCCTTGTCACACATCTGACCCACACTTAGAAGATTGTGCTTTAGTCCTTTCACATATAAGATATCTTCATTATTATGCTTGCCATCAAAAGAAATAGATCCTTTCCCACAAATCCTACCAGCTGTATGTGAGGACCGCCCTTTTTACTACTGTTGTCATGACTATTTACAGTACTGTTATTGTTACTTTCATATTTGTGGGTTAGCAGTTCCCGAAATTTGTCAGACTATTTAACTTTATTATGTTTTCGGAAAAACTAATTGGGTGATGTTTGGATAAGTTACTTTTCAGAGAAATGAATTAGAGATGATGGAAAATTGTAATATGATTTTTTAATTATGTTAAATTGTACTGTTATATGATTTTTAATTATGTTAAATTGTACTAAGGCATGAGAATGCATGTGTTATTTAAGTTGCTTCGGCTATGATGAATTTATGTGGTTACTGATCTTGTAATTGAGTGTGCAGGGACTACTAATCAAACCACAGATTTCGGAGATCATTCCACACCTTGTTAATTGTTATTCCCTGTTAAGCCGATCTGGTTCCACGAAGAACCAAGATCTCTTTGTGTTTGATGTCTTGATGTAATGTGGTCTTTCGTATGGTCGAGTGGGTTAGGTTACCCTCATGTAACATTATTTTTATAAGTAAGTGTTGTTAAGAGATTGAATTTGAAATTTCTATTTTTATTTAAATTATGAGGCCCTTTTTCTTGTGCTTTACCTTGACCTGGGGTGTCTTGTATGGGTTAAAATTGACCCTGGGTTCTACCCCATGGGTCTAGGGGCCCATTTGGCATGGGTAACCCTTGAGTAACCTCCATCTAGTCAACTTAACCTTCCCCTGAAGTTAAGTGGCGAAAATTGGAGGTAGGAGGGGACATGATGGGTTGTACCAACACTCAACCCATCCCCTCTACTTTTCCCTAGATAAGAGATGCCATCCATTAGTAAAAGTTACCTCTTCTTTAGTAAGATTCCCCCATGTACTATGGGGACACCCATGTGAAGAAAGGAGAAAGAGGCATGGGTCACCTGTCTTGTTCCCATTTAACTCTTTTTTTTATTTTTCCCATGAGAAAGTGGAGTCACATGAAAGGAATAAGGAGTACCCTTGGGAATGGAGAGTGACATAAGCCACCTGGACAGAATAGTGATTTTTGGGAAGGGTGAGGAGGTGACAAGTGTCACTTCCCCATTTCTCAAAATTAGAAAGAAAGAGAATTTTGGGTTATTTATTTTCAAATTTTGGGATGAGAGGGAGTTAGTTGAATTTTGGGGAAAATCTTTCATTTTTGGCCTTACCAAAAATAGAGAAGTTAGTTTGGAAGAGAGAGAAGAGAGAGGGAGTTGGTGGCTAAGTTTGGAAGTGAACTCTGTGGACTCTGCAACAACTTCATTCCAGGAGGGCTTTGCAAGGTTGGTCTGAATTTTACCTTTGTTTTGGTAGAACTGAAATGTGTATGAAATGTGTGTGAAATATGTGTTTAAATTTGTTTTCTGTGGGGTTCTTGTCGGGTGTTTGACAGAGCGTCTCCCACTTGGGAGAAATGCTCATCAAGTTTGGGGTAGGGGAGGAGAGATCCTCCTCGAGTGCATACCTGTTCCATCTTTTGGGATGTTGAAAGCCTTGAGGGCATGTATCTGTGACTGTATTTTTGACTTGAGAGTCATATACAGATTTCTTACAACTTGTGATCACACTTGGTTGAGACCAAGAGAAATTTATATGAGTTCATTTATCTGTCAGGGTGACACTCTGGAGTCGAGTGTATCCACTCTCCTGCCCCTTATGAAACTCACTGTAGTTGAGTTTCCGTATTGTGTAAAATAGCCACGGGTGTAGGTGTGCTTTGGGATTGTTGTTGTTTCTGTTGTGAAGTGGAGTGTTTGAGTACCCAGGTGTGAGTATGGTCTCCCTAGCTCGGGGGTGACCCTCTTGCGGGTCTACGGTAGGGAGGAGAGCTAGACAAGTGGTATTTTCTTCTTTGTTTGTCTTTGATATGCAGGTTTTTCTCTTGGAGCTTCTGGTTGGCTATTTATGAAGAAACAGATTATCTTCTTGTCATGAGAATTAGGCCTGGTTCATTTCATAGAGATGAAGAGAGAACACCTCTCTTGTTAATGTTGTAAATTAATGATATTCTGGGAGTGAAGAAATTCACCTCCCTGATCTTGTTATTATTGGACTTTTATTGGTTGTCATAGTTTTCAGTTGTCTACTGTTTGGGAGGAGAAAGTTCATATCTAGGAAGTTGGTGTTCATGATTGAGAAGCTGTAATATGAATGTGCTTAAAATTTAAGTTGATGTTTGTAATCTTTGTTCAATAGCAATTTTTGTGTTTTCAAGTATTACTGAAAAGAAAAAAAAAAAAGTTCGTTTTTGCAAATTAATCTGAGTTGTTTACATTTGAAAGTTTGGAATTGCTTCACTGGTTGAAATGCTATTTTTCTTTATAGTTCAATATTAAAATGGAAAAGACAGTTTTAAATATTTGAGTTATTCTCCATATTTAATGGATTCTGTTAATTTAGAAGGATTAGAGGAAATCTAGCATGTAAATATAATCTGTTTGTAAATTTTACAGGTCTTATATGTTTATGAAAATGGAAATTTATACTTAAAATAAGGGGATAGCTATTAACCATTTGGTGAAATTGGCATATATATCTATATATTTATATATATATATATATATATATATATATATATATATATATATATATATATATATATAATTGTTACGACAATTTCTTTATAATAGGTTGATTTGGAGAAAATGCACAGAGTAGTGAATTTGAGAAATTGTATAAATTGGAATTATTCAAGTATATAAAGAGTATTTTTTTTGCTCTAAATAAATTATAAATATAGATATAGAGATATATATATATTTCTCATTTTGAGTAATTATCATTTTAGAAAATAATAGAGTAACTGAAAGTAATTATAACTGTTATATATCAATATAAAAAAAAGGGGGATATATATATATATATATAAATATATTATTGTTGATATATATACATATATATATATATATATATTTATATATGAATATATATAAATATATATATATATATATATTTGTTAATATATTATTATTGATAATAACCAACGAATGGTGAAAGACTGTCAACATATATGCCGCGGATTAAAAAAAAACGCAGTCGAAATTTTATATGGGCGGTGGGGAGTAAACCCCACCGCGAGTTGTTATTACATATGGTGGTGTGGAGTGGGGCGGAGCCCCACCCACACCCCACGTCGTGGGAATGTGGGTGGGGCTCCGCCCCACTCCACATCTCCCCCCCTCCAAACCCTTATGCCTCCCGCGGATTCTTGTCCGCCACTCTGCGGCCACCACAAATTTCCGTCCGCCGCTCTGCGGCCACCCCGACCCTGCTCCTCTGTCTCTGCGGCCACCGCCGTCCATGGCCGCCGCCTGCTGTGAATCTAAAGCTATAAAAAATGTTAGGGCTTGGGCCCTAACATATGAATGGTGTTTTTGTAATATAAATACAGTTTATTTTTATATAGCTTTATATATATAGGCATATATATATACTATATATGTCTATGTATATAGCTATATAGATATATTATAATAATGATTATATATCTATATATATATATATATATATATATATATATAGGTATATAAGTTGTGGGAAACCAATTTGTCCATTATATAGACATTAAAATAAATATATTATATATATATATATATATATATATATATATATATATATATATATATATGCATAGGAGTGAATCTTTGAACCAATTTATTGGGCCCTCGTTTAAGATCGTTATAAACTATATCTCATGGATATAGAGAAAAATATATATATATATATATATATATATATATCTATATATATATATATATCTAAATATATATATATATATATATAGATGTTATTAAGTGTTGAACACAACAACCAAAGAAGATATATTACCATGAACAGAGTTTTATAAAGTGGTGAACCACCTACATCTATTGACAACGTCATACGAATTACAATCAGTGTATGAATCGTAATTAAGAGTAACAGTAACAACAGTAATTCTAAACAAGAGAAAATAAAATTATAATGTAAAGAGAGTTTAGGAATATCCGGTGATACTCAGGAAAGAGTTTCTCGGAAGTTTCAACTGTTAACGTACTAATAATCACCCGGAAAAGGAAGAGGAAAATTACACAACTCTTGCTCAAAGAACACTGGAAATAAACTTATGAAGCCACCACTAACTATCCATGTGGCCATATTAATCTCAACTGTAGCAAACGATCTCATATGTAAACCTGTAAGAGGTTCCGAAGAAGGAAAAACTAACATTGGAAAACACAGAGGAGAAAATGCGCGACCTTTCTCACACGGGATAAGAGAACTAAGTTGACGGACCCATCTGTCAATTGTGCTTAGGAACAAGTTGACTAAGGATTTACGAAGAGGAGGAACCTAGATCGGGGAAGATTAGGAGACCGAGTCCAGCGAAATAGTAAACCAGCGTTTGTGACCTAGATCATCCTGAAATTAGGTTTAATATCAACAATAACTGCGGTGATAACCCTGATTGACGTAAATCACGAAGAAAGGATAGGATGCACATAAAGAAAGTATAGAAAATGAAAGAGAGAGAGAGACCGAAATATAAACACGCTAAATGAACTAAGAGATAGTAAGGTAAGGGCGATAAAGATATAATCCAACTTAAGAACTTGTGGAAAGGGAAGAGAGGGCAACCAAACCGCCTTGTTGAAAATGCTAAGTCATAGGAGGAGTATGTGTCAGGGAACAAGAGAGGAGACAGACAACCGTGCCTGGCTGAAAAATGACTAAATAGGGAGATCACTAACCGGTTTAGTCGGAACAAGGCGTCGTGGGGAGTGGTTCCTCTATCAGCGAACCACGAGCGTAAATGAGTGCAGCGTAATTCCCACTAACACCGTAAGGCATTCTGCTACCGAACATTGCCGAGGATTCGATTTAAGAACTTTGGTAATCTCACTCTTGCAATGACGTTAGCAGCGTTGTATAGACCCTCTTGTTGATCTATATGCTTCTGGTTGCACGCCATTGTACTTGTATTCCGCCGAAGAGTATAGTGTTTCGCCATGAGAGAACACCGTTGAGCATGCGTACGCATGCGAAAGGGGTTTTTAGGACAGTGTGAGAAAAGTTTTTCATATCTCGTGTCATAACCACATGACAGATGTGGCTATGACACGTGCGATGTGTGTTGTGACCACAAGGAAAATGTGGGCATGACATTTGGTATCAGAGCCAAGTTTGTAAACACTGGGCGTATTTGGGCACGTTATTATTCCGCAACTTTGGCTAATTAGTTTCTACCTTGTTTTGTAGGATGCCTCCCCGACGTGTTCGACGAGCGCGATCACGCCACACAGCGTCAGTCGAGGTGCACAGCAATTCCTCAGCCGAGGGACTGGCACCTGCAGATTCAGCAGCACCACCTGCACCACCTGTGCCACAAGCACCACTAGTACCACAGGCGACACCAGTAGCGGATATAGGTCCACAGATCTTACAGGCACTACAGACTATGCTAGACAGGTTACCACCAGTGATTCCTGAGCCACGTATAGAGCCTCGTGTTGCTCCGCGAGAGGAGCCACGTGCTGAGTCACGTATTGAGCCACGTATGGAGCCCCGCGTTGATCCACTAGAGGTGAGACGTGTGGAGCCCTTCGTTGAGATTCCTGACACAACAGTAGAGGAGGTAGGGTCGGCCTCCCGAGCACGGAGCAGGAGTCCTCCGAGACTTTTGAGACAAGAACAGGTTCAGCAGGGAGTATATGAGGATGGTGTGGAAGAGCCACTTGGGAGACTTAGAGACAGAGGGGACCCTATCAGAGATCTACTAAGGCTCAACCCACCCACCTTCGCAGGAGCTACAGAGGGAGCTGTGGCCGAGGCTTGGCTAATTAGCTTAGACAGGTGTTTCGCATTGCGACCATATGAGAGCAACACGAAAGCACGAGTGGCAGTTCATCTTCTTAGGGATGCAGCAGCCACCTGGTGGCGTACAGAGGAGTGCAAGCGCCGACTCTCCGTGGATACACTCACATGGGACACCTTCATTGAGCGCTTCAATGCGCGGTATTTGTCCGAACATTATAGACAGCGCAGAATCGATGAGTTTCATGATCTACAGCAGAGGGGACTCACCGTTACTCAGTATGAGAGCCGATTTATAGAGCTTTCTCGTTATGCAGAATACCTCCATGACGAGAAAATCTTAATACACAAATTCATCAGGGGGCTAAATCACGGGATAGCAGGACCAGTTCGTATGGCAAATCCCCAAACCATGAGCGAGGCTGTTGAAAAGGCCCTTATATCAGAGGAAATTCAGGGACGAGGACAGAATTCACGCCCACAGTACCAGGAACGGAATCCCCAACAACAGCAGAATTTTCGAAGGCCTCAAAACACAACACAGAGAGGAGGATATAATCCTTCATCATTACCTCCCAGGCCTCCACAGCAACAGCAACATCAGCAAAAATCCAAATTTCAACAGAGGGGACAGGGAGGACAGAACCGTGGATGGCAGCAGCAGGGACCACGCAGGGATCAGAGATAGCAGGGTTCATCGGCAGGACCCGCAAGGTCCCAGCAGTCTTACAGAGGCTCACAGGGATCCACCAGACGGACCGGGCAACAACAGTTGGGCAGAACACAATCAGGGCAGTTACAGGTTAGAGGACCATGTTATGTATGTGGTGGGGCAGGGCATCTGGCTAGAGAGTGTCCGCAGGGATTTACTGCAGGGGGTCAGCCCCGATCAGGAGGGTCTGAGCAGACCGTAGGTGACGTGGGCAGATCTCACCACATGTTTGCAGCGGTTGATAACCGCCAGGCCGATTTCCAGGCTTCTGTCATCGAGGCAGCAGGTACGATTAGAGACTTTCCCATCTCGATCCTTTTTGACTCAGGAGCTACTGACTCCTTTTTGTCTACATCGTTAGTGGAGCGTTGCAGGCTGGTGGCTTCTAGGCAAGACATTAGGTGGGAAGTTGAGTTGGCCTCAGGGGCCAGGATGTCAGTAGATACCTTGGTTAAAGACTGTGAGATCACATTGGGAACCTTCACCACAACATGCGACCTTAGGATTATACCATTAGGGTCTTACGGAGTAGTTCTGGGTATGGATTGGCTTGCGGCACATAGAGCCAAGCTTGATTGTCGCCAGAGAACGATTAGCTGTTTAGACGATCATGGTTCGTCGGTTGAGATAGTGGGCATTCAAAAGCCCACGGCGGTTCGAATGATATCCGCACAACAGCTTAAGCGCTGTATGCGGAAGGGATGTCAGATGTTTGCCATCACAGTCAGTGATAGAGCAGAGGATGAACCTGAGGCTACTCTAGATGATCACCCTATCCTTAGAGAGTTTGCCGATGTGTTTCCGCCAGAATTACCTGGTATGCCTCCACGTAGAGAAGTGGACTTCCACATTGACTTAGTGCCAGGTGCAGAGCCGATATCCCGCGCACCCTATAGAATGACGACCCATGAACTCACAGAACTTAAGCTGCAGTTGGAAGAATTACTTGAGAAGGGACACATCCGACCTAGCGTTTCACCATGGGGCGCACCAGTGATCTTCGTGAAGAAGAAGGATGGGTCTCTTTGTCTATGCATGGACTACAGGCAGTTGAACAAGGTGACGGTGAAGAATCGTTATCCTCTACCTAGGATTGACGACCTTTTTGATCAAATGCAGGGAGCCAGAGTGTTCTCGAAAATCGATCTAAAATCTGGGTATCATCAATTGCGCATCACGGAGTCAGATATTCATAAAACTGCTTTTCAAACCAGATATGGCCATTATGAATTCACAGTGGTACCTTTCAGGTTGACGAACACTCCTGCAGTATTCATGAGTCTCATGAACGGGGTGTTCCGTACATACCTAGACTGGTTCGTGATCATATTTCTAGACGACATTCTGATTTATTCACGAACTAAGGAGGAGCATGTAGAGCACTTGCGTCAAGTGTTGCAGAAATTACGAGGGCAGCAACTTTATGGCAACTTGGCGAAGTGTGCCTTCTTCAGGACAGAGGTGCAGTATTTGGGACACATTTTATCAGGCAATGGCATCTCCGTAGATCCATCTAAAATTAGAGCAATCCAGGAGTGGCCGGCACCCACGAACGTGACAGAGGTCAGAAGCTTTATGGGGTTAGCCGGGTATTATCGTCGGTTTGTCGAAGGTTTCTCCAGGATAGCACATCCCATTACTTCCCTTCAGCGAAAAGGGAAGGGTTTCACTTGGACCGAGCAGTGTGAAAAGGCTTTTGGAGTCCTCAAAGAGCGTCTTACGAGCGCTCCTATTTTAGCAGTTCCAGATCCTTCGGAAGAGTTTGTAGTTTGCACGGATGCATCATTAGAAGGTTTGGGAGCCGTGCTTATGCAGGATGGACGAGCGATCGCATACAAATCGCGGAAACTAAAGACACATGAGTTAAACTATCCTACGCACGACTTAGAGCTTGCAGCTGTTGTTCATGCCTTGGTTCGCTGGAGACACTTTCTCTTAGGGCGACGCTTTGAACTCCATTCAGACCATCATAGTTTGCAGTATATTTTTACACAGCCTAATTTCAACGCCCGCCAACGGCGTTGGATGGAATTCCTATGCGAATATGACTTCGATGTCCATTATATAAAAGGGAAGGAGAACGTGGTCGCTGATGCTTTGAGTCGAAGACGCCATGAGATCCAGACCCTGACCTTGAAGATGGACTTGAAGGATCGCATCTTACAGCATCTGCCGGAGGACGAATGGTTTCTTGAAGTGCAGCAGGCAGTACTAAACCAGAAGGCCCTTGAGGGCAAATTTACAGGATATACCCTTGATTCTGATGGAATGCTTCGACATCGGCAACGCATCTATGTACCCCATGCGGGTAATCTTCGTACAGTAATCCTATCAGAGGCTCATAGAGCACCCTACGTAGCACACCCAGGAGTGAAGAAGATGCATGCTGATTTATGACAGCTTTATCATTGGGCTGGGATGAGGCGTGACATTGCCGAATTTGTTGCTCGTTGCCTGGAATGTCAGAGGGTCAAGGCCGAACATCAGCATCCAGCGGGACTGTTGTACCCTCACGAGATACCTGAATGGAAATGGGATACCATTTCTATGGATTTTATCGTTGGTCTACCTATGTCATCACGTCGCCATGATGCTATTATGGTGACAGTTGACAAGCTGACCAAAGTGGCGCATTTTTCACCAATATGTACAACGTACAATGCACCATCAGTGGCAAAGGTGTTTCTTGATCAGATTGTTAGACTTCATGGAGTACCTCGCCGCATTATATCTGACAGAGACTCCGTATTCACTTCATCGTTCTGGAAAGCCTTACATCAGGCGTTGGGCACACAGCTCAACTTCAGTTCTGCATATCATCCGGAAACCGATGGACAAACAGAGAGAGTTAACCAGGTGTTAGAAGACATGCTTCACATGTATGTGATGGACCACCAGTCTAGATGGGAGGAATACCTGTATCTAGTTGAGTTCGCCTACAATAATGGGCATCATAGCTCGTTGGGTATGCCTCCTTTCCAGGCATTATATGGCAGACCATGCAGAACACCTTTGAGTTGGGATCGTATAGAGGACATAACAGTCATCGGCCCAGAGATAGTTCAGAATATGGAATTGCAAGTTAAACAGATAAGACAAAGGCTTCTGGAAGCACAGGACAGGCAGAAAAAGTATGTCGATGCAAAAAGGACAGACCGAAGCTTCTCTGTGGGGGAAAGAGTATTTTTGAGAGTGCGGCCGCACAAAAGTCCAATCCGTTACGGAAAAGGCTCTAAACTCGCACCTCGATTTGTAGGACCTTTCGAAATCTTGGAGCGGATAGGACCAGTAGCCTATCGTCTAGCCTTGCCACCTAGCCTGTCACGTATCCACGATGTATTTCATGTATCAGTTTTACGTCAATATGTTTCTGACTTATCTCATGTGTTGGATTGGAGTGCTCTTCAGGTAGAGGCAGACGGACAACTGGCGTTGGAGCCAATTCGCATATTGGCTCGTCAGACGCTGGCCCTTCGAGGTCGAGAGCTGGACCAGGTTAGAGTCCAATGGGACTTATACGACGAAGTCACTGCTACATGGGAAGATGCAGAGAGATTGAAGACCCTGTATCCTCACCTTTTTGACGACTTCCAGGAGGAAGTACCGTCTTAGGGGGAGAGGATGTGAGGACCGCCCTTTTTACTACTGTTGTCATGACTATTTACAGTACTGTTATTGTTACTTTCATATTTGTGGGTTAGCAGTTCCCGAAATTTGTCAGACTATTTAACTTTATTATGTTTTCGGAAAAACTAATTGGGTGATGTTTGGATAAGTTACTTTTCAGAGAAATGAATTAGAGATGATGGAAAATTGTAATATGATTTTTTAATTATGTTAAATTGTACTGTTATATGATTTTTAATTATGTTAAATTGTACTAAGGCATGAGAATGCATGTGTTATTTAAGTTGCTTCGGCTATGATGAATTTATGTGGTTACTGATCTTGTAATTGAGTGTGCAGGGACTACTAATCAAACCACAGATTTCGGAGATCATTCCACACCTTGTTAATTGTTATTCCCTGTTAAGCCGATCTGGTTCCACGAAGAACCAAGATCTCTTTGTGTTTGATGTCTTGATGTAATGTGGTCTTTCGTATGGTCGAGTGGGTTAGGTTACCCTCATGTAACATTATTTTTATAAGTAAGTGTTGTTAAGAGATTGAATTTGAAATTTCTATTTTTATTTAAATTATGAGGCCCTTTTTCTTGTGCTTTACCTTGACCTGGGGTGTCTTGTATGGGTTAAAATTGACCCTGGGTTCTACCCCATGGGTCTAGGGGCCCATTTGGCATGGGTAACCCTTGAGTAACCTCCATCTAGTCAACTTAACCTTCCCCTGAAGTTAAGTGGCGAAAATTGGAGGTAGGAGGGGACATGATGGGTTGTACCAACACTCAACCCATCCCCTCTACTTTTCCCTAGATAAGAGATGCCATCCATTAGTAAAAGTTACCTCTTCTTTAGTAAGATTCCCCCATGTACTATGGGGACACCCATGTGAAGAAAGGAGAAAGAGGCATGGGTCACCTGTCTTGTTCCCATTTAACTCTTTTTTTTATTTTTCCCATGAGAAAGTGGAGTCACATGAAAGGAATAAGGAGTACCCTTGGGAATGGAGAGTGACATAAGCCACCTGGACAGAATAGTGATTTTTGGGAAGGGTGAGGAGGTGACAAGTGTCACTTCCCCATTTCTCAAAATTAGAAAGAAAGAGAATTTTGGGTTATTTATTTTCAAATTTTGGGATGAGAGGGAGTTAGTTGAATTTTGGGGAAAATCTTTCATTTTTGGCCTTACCAAAAATAGAGAAGTTAGTTTGGAAGAGAGAGAAGAGAGAGGGAGTTGGTGGCTAAGTTTGGAAGTGAACTCTGTGGACTCTGCAACAACTTCATTCCAGGAGGGCTTTGCAAGGTTGGTCTGAATTTTACCTTTGTTTTGGTAGAACTGAAATGTGTATGAAATGTGTGTGAAATATGTGTTTAAATTTGTTTTCTGTGGGGTTCTTGTCGGGTGTTTGACAGAGCGTCTCCCACTTGGGAGAAATGCTCATCAAGTTTGGGGTAGGGGAGGAGAGATCCTCCTCGGGTGCATACCTGTTCCATCTTTTGGGATGTTGAAAGCCTTGAGGGCATGTATCTGTGACTGTATTTTTGACTTGAGAGTCATATACAGATTTCTTACAACTTGTGATCACACTTGGTTGAGACCAAGAGAAATTTATATGAGTTCATTTATCTGTCAGGGTGACACTCTGGAGTCGAGTGTATCCACTCTCCTGCCCCTTATGAAACTCACTGTAGTTGAGTTTCCGTATTGTGTAAAATAGCCACGGGTGTAGGTGTGCTTTGGGATTGTTGTTGTTTCTGTTGTGAAGTGGAGTGTTTGAGTACCCAGGTGTGAGTATGGTCTCCCTAGCTCGGGGGTGACCCTCTTGCGGGTCTACGGTAGGGAGGAGAGCTAGACAAGTGGTATTTTCTTCTTTGTTTGTCTTTGATATGCAGGTTTTTCTCTTGGAGCTTCTGGTTGGCTATTTATGAAGAAACAGATTATCTTCTTGTCATGAGAATTAGGCCTGGTTCATTTCATAGAGATGAAGAGAGAACACCTCTCTTGTTAATGTTGTAAATTAATGATATTCTGGGAGTGAAGAAATTCACCTCCCTGATCTTGTTATTATTGGACTTTTATTGGTTGTCATAGTTTTCAGTTGTCTACTGTTTGGGAGGAGAAAGTTCATATCTGGGAAGTTGGTGTTCATGATTGAGAAGCTGTAATATGAATGTGCTTAAAATTTAAGTTGATGTTTGTAATCTTTGTTCAATAGCAATTTTTGTGTTTTCAAGTATTACTGAAAAGAAAAAAAAAAAAGTTCGTTTTTGCAAATTAATCTGAGTTGTTTACATTTGAAAGTTTGGAATTGCTTCACTGGTTGAAATGCTATTTTTCTTTATAGTTCAATATTAAAATGGAAAAGACAGTTTTAAATATTTGAGTTATTCTCCATATTTAATGGATTCTGTTAATTTAGAAGGATTAGAGGAAATCTAGCATGTAAATATAATCTGTTTGTAAATTTTACAGGTCTTATATGTTTATGAAAATGGAAATTTATACTTAAAATAAGGGGATAGCTATTAACCATTTGGTGAAATTGGCATATATATCTATATATATATATATATATATATATATATATATAATTGTTATGACAATTTCTTTATAATAGGTTGATTTGGAGAAAATGCACAGAGTAGTGAATTTGAGAAATTGTATAAATTGGAATTATTCAAGTATATAAAGAGTATTTTTTTTGCTCTAAATAAATTATAAATATATATATAGAGATATATATATATTTCTCATTTTGAGTAATTATCATTTTAGAAAATAATAGAGTAACTGAAAGTAATTATAACTGTTATATATCAATATAAAAAAAAAGGGGGATATATATATATATATATATATGAAATATATATATATATATATATATATAAATATATTATTGTTGATATATATACATATATATATATATATATATGAATATATATAAATATATATATATATATATTTGTTAATATATTATTATTGATAATAACCAACGAATGGTGAAAGACTGTCAACATATATGCCGCGGATTAAAAAAAAACGCAGTCGAAATTTTATATGGGCGGTGGGGAGTAAACCCCACCGCGAGTTGTTATTACATATGGTGGTGTGGAGTGGGGCGGAGCCCCACCCACACCCCACGTCGTGGGAATGTGGGTGGGGCTCCGCCCCACTCCACATCTCCCCCCCTCCAAACCCTTATGCCTCCCGCGGATTCTTGTCCGCCGCTCTGCGGCCACCCCGACCCTGCTCCTCTGTCTCTGCGGCCACCGCCGTCCATGGCCGCCGCCTGCTGTGAATCTAAAGCTATAAAAAATGTTAGGGCTTGGGCCCTAACATATGAATGGTGTTTTTGTAATATAAATACAGTTTATTTTTATATAGCTTTATATATATAGGCATATATATATACTATATATGTCTATGTATATAGCTATATAGATATATTATAATAATGATTATATATCTATATATATAGGTATATAAGTTGTGGGAAACCAATTTGTCCATTATATAGACATTAAAATAAATATATTATAGATATATATATATATATATATATATATATATATATATATATATATATATATATATATATATATATATATATATATGCATAGGAGTGAATCTTTGAACCAATTTATTGGGCCCTCGTTTAAGATCGTTATAAACTATGTCTCATGGATATAGAGAAAAAATATATATATATATATATATATATATATATATATATATATATCTATATATATATATATCTAAATATATATATATATAGATGTTATTAAGTGTTGAACACAACAACCAAAGAAGATATATTACCATGAACAGAGTTTTATAAAGTGGTGAACCACCTACATCTATTGACAACGTCATACGAATTACAATCAGTGTATGAATCGTAATTAAGAGTAACAGTAACAACAGTAATTCTAAACAAGAGAAAATAAAATTATAATGTAAAGAGAGTTTAGGAATATCCGGTGATACTCAGGAAAGAGTTTCTCGAAAGTTTCAACTGTTAACGTACTAATAATCACCCGGAAAAGGAAGAGGAAAATTACACAACTCTTGCTCAAAGAACACTGGAAATAAACTTATGAAGCCACCACTAACTATCCATGTGGCCATATTAATCTCAACTGTAGCAAACGATCTCATATGTAAACCTGTAAGAGGTTCCGAAGAAGGAAAAACTAACATTGGAAAACACAGAGGAGAAAATGCGCGACCTTTCTCACACGGGATAAGAGAACTAAGTTGACGGACCCATCTGTCAATTGTGCTTAGGAACAAGTTGACTAAGGATTTACGAAGAGGAGGAACCTAGATCAGGGAAGATTAGGAGACCGAGTCCAGCGAAATAGTAAACCAGCCTTTATGACCTAGATCATCCTGAAATTAGGTTTAATATCAACAATAACTGCGGTGATAACCCTGATTGACGTAAATCACGAAGAAAGGACAGGATGCACATAAAGAAAGTATAGAAAATGAAAGAGAGAGAGAGACCGAAATATAAACACGCTAAATGAACTAAGAGATAGTAAGGTAAGGGCGATAAAGATATAATCCAACTTAAGAACTTGTGGAAAGGGAAGAGAGGGCAACCAAACCGCCTTGTTGAAAATGCTAAGTCATAGGAGGAGTATGTGTCAGGGAACAAGAGAGGAGACAGACAACCGTGCCTGGCTGAAAAATGACTAAATAGGGAGATCACTAACCGGTTTAGTCGGAACAAGGCGTCGTGGGGAGTGGTTCCTCTATCAGCGAACCACGAGCGTAAATGAGTGCAGCGTAATTCCCACTAACACCGTAAGGCATTCTGCTACCGAACATTGCCGAGGATTCGATTTAAGAACTTTGGTAATCTCACTCTTGCAATGACGTTAGCAGCGTTGTATAGACCCTCTTGTTGATCTATATGCTTCTGGTTGCACGCCATTGTACTTGTATTCCACCGAAGAGTATAGTGTTTCGCCATGAGAGAACACCGTTGAGCATGCGTACGCATGCGAAAGGGGTTTTTAGGACAGTGTGAGAAAAGTTTTTCATATCTCGTGTCATAACCACATGACAGATGTGGCTATGACACGTGCGATGTGTGTTGTGACCACAAGGAAAATGTGGGCATGACACTGTATCATCACCAAACCTAACCAGTCCACCATCATATCTTTCCAAACTTACAAACTTACTTTTGTCACCAATCATGTGGTGAGAGAAACCACTATCAATAACCCATTCATCCTTGTCCTTAATAACCTGAGCAACCAAAGCACTTTCCACTGGTTTTTCTTCCTTCATACAACTAGAAGAATTAGTAGACACAAGATCTTCCTTAATAGAAATGAACAAGCATTCACTTTATACAAAGGGACTAGCATTATTTGGTTCACCATTATCTAATACTCCATCATCATCAAAATCTTCAACATAATAACACTTCTTTTGGTTCCTAGGCCTATTCTCATATCTTCTTCTATTTCTTTCAATTCTTAAATGACCTACTTTACCATAGGAAAAACATTTGAAAGGAAGTTTGCCTTTAAACTTACTGGATCCTCTTTGTAGTCTATCCACAAAGTTGGCTTCAGCTTCATCTAACTCATCATCAGATTCTACCTTATACTTTTCTAATCTGGAAGTACTTCCAGGAGTACTGGCTTTGAAGGCTGTCTCAACTTCCAGCAGAGCATCATCTAACTCCCTCATTTCAAAAGCAGTAAGCTTACAAAGCAACTGATCCCTGCTAACAGTTTTAACTTGCATGAATTCTTCAATCGCAGCTACCTTGTGACAATAAGACTTGGGCAGAGATCTAAGAATTTTCATAACAATTTCCTTTTCTTCAAGAGTTCTGCCTATGGCTTTTATCCTTGTAACAAGTTCATCAACTGTTTGCATAAAAGCTGATATGTTTTCATCTTTATTCATCTTCAAGCCTTCATATTTCACTTTCAGACTTTGTAACTTGGCTTCCTTCACAGAATCATCTCCTTCATACAGATTTTTCAACTTTTCCCATACCTTATTTGCAGTTTCAGGATCCACCACTTTCATCAATATTGAGTCAGTTAAAGAGCTTAACAGAGAACCCCTTGCCTTGATATATATCTCATATTCTTTGATTACAATAAGGGCTATTAAACCCTACTAGTGGCTTATTGCTAGATTCAATGCCATGATCAACACCTTTCTGTATTGTGAATAAACAACTCCTCAACTCTGCTCCTCCTCTACTCTACTCTTCCTCTCCTCTTCTTTCCTCTATCTCTGCTCTACTCTACCTTTAGACCTTTCTTAATATCTTATCATTTCTGCTCAAAGATACCTTTTCCATGACTCAACTACAAGTATTTATACACTACATCAACCTTGGAATGATCATCAAGGTCAGCAACACAATCATCAACCATTGGAACAATCTCCAAGGTCAATATTACAAACATTTACAAAATAGGTCCCGACCTATTGCAATATCATGCCAAGGGAATAAAATCCGGATCATGCCATGCCTTAGCTGGGACTCAAACATGATCTTCCATGCCACAACACACTTCCACAATCTTCCATAGATCATTGTAATCACTGGGATCAACCAGGTCGGCCAAGGCTAGTTACACGCTACCTTATCTAGGAATAATCTTCACACACCGACTCAATTTCTTAATGGGGACCAAAGTCCAGATAGGAACATGATTACAAGACATCCACAAGAACATTATAATCATCAAGAGAAACCGCACAAACCTTAACCACTTTATCCATTGGAATCTTCTCACCGGAACACATGAACTTCACTGTCTTCAATTGTCATCAAAGAAAGATAGCTTGCGGACCACCAAACCATGAACCATTGTAACTATAGGAACTTATCATCATCCCTGACTTCCCTCTAGAACTGCAGAGAAAAATACTTTATTACAGAGAAATGCGAAGCCAAATACTGTCTTCCTGTCTCAATTGAACTTACAGAAAAAGCAGGTTTCACTCTGGTGAACACAACTCACTCAGATCTTCATGCGGATGGCTCAAACCTGGAATGTAGCATCCTCAGACATGCCTCTAACTTACTTCCAATCCATAGACCATGATCTTCAAGAAAAAAAAATGCGGAGCAGTTTACCGGACTGTTCTTTAGCATACAACTCAATGTCTGTACTACAGTTCTCTTTAACTCACTTGTTTCTTCTGGAGAGGCTAATTTTCTTAATGTCCTCAACATACAAGTCTTCTAAACAAGTAATAGAATGAGATCTAGTTGACACCAATGACAACAAGAATATGTTGACATCAATGACAACACTGATTAGGCACATACTTGCAACAGAAGAAACAATTATGAGCCTTGAAAATGTATGTTCTATATTTGCAGTCCTTGATTTCTTCTTCATCTAAGATAAATCATAAATATAATAGATCAGTTGTTCTGTAACAAAGTAATGACTATAGCCATTTGGCCTTGAACCTGCAAACTAATGCCGATCATTGTACCTTACTTGAATTTTTTTTTTTCTGTGTACATTTCATGAAAATAAGTATAAGAAAGCATGAGTAAACTAAAGCATCAAATCATGTCAAGTTAAAACCAAGCCAATCTGATTGAAGTCAAGACATAGCCCTCCTTCACCTAATCCTTGTTGATTAAATTCTAATGGGATTGATTTTCTATAGGGATGAGACTTGTAATATGCAAACAAGTAATGCAACATAAGGCAATAAAAAAACCTTGCTCAATGTATTGCAGAAACTATTTTGCTTGTTGACTAAAATTCATAACCCCAAGTACCATGGAGAACATTTATAGCATCACCTTGAATATGTAGTGTCCCTTTTTAGGCCTTCCTGATTTCTTTACCTACATACAATATTAACTACTAGAAAAGGACATTAGAAATATTAAAGATCAATAAATTAATATAATATTTAGTTCATAGCATAATTAATAATGAGATCAATACTTCATAACATAAATAATGAGATATAATCAATATTTAGTTCAATTCATTATAACACCATTCCTCAAGCCAATCACATATTGAATCTCTTAGGAGTGTTAGTAAGTAATAATATTGTCGAGAGCATGCAATGGGGACCATCCTTACATCTCCCAGTCGACCTTGCACATTGGTCATCCTCCTTGATGAAGCCCAGGAGAACTTAGTTACCTCCCAACCCATGAGTGTCTCATCTTGGGGTGGCATGCTTGATAAGATGCATGAAGACTACTATTTTAACAAGCCTAGGAGCACTCATATGCCTCCTGGCCCACAAGCTAACTAACTCAGGGTGGCATGCTTGATGAAGGGGCCCATCAGTACTCCACCATCTCGTGAACTCTGAAAGGACCATCATTTCCTACTTACATCACCTTATTTCAATTGGATTGCTTAGGAATTTGTTAGATATTTGATACAATGTACCTCTTGATGGATTTCAAGTTTAGTTCAAGGATTGCAATGTATCCTTCTTTGTTGTTAACACCTGTTGTATAACCAGTATATACCTGATATATTTCCTTTTTCTTGATTCTTATACGACTTCCTTCAAATGAAGATAGCTTCCTGTGATTGCTAATTGATATCTTAGATAATCGCTAATTTGATTGATTAAATAATAGAATTGGCCATATCAACACATTGGTCCCTTCTAGTTGTGAATGGTTGTTTGTACAAATTTATTCAAACTCCTTACCATCTACTTTATTGGTGGGCTTGTCTCTGACAGCAGCATCAATAGTTTTTACTTATGTTGCACACTAGTTTCTTTCATATCACAGCAACAATTCTTTTTGATACGTGCAAAAAAATTTCAAACTATGCTTAATTTGAATCTTGTTGAATTGAATGATAACAACAATCACTATATTATTTGGCTAATAAATAAAGCTAGCCAGGAGGAATTTTTAATTCTATTTTTTTTGGTTTATGTTGACTATAATGCTTCCTATTTTGCTAGACTAATCTGCCACATGGTGATTAGAATCAAATGGTTAAATTGGTAGTTTAAACTTTAGAGGTTTTTTCCTATGAAGTAGGCATAGTTGTCATGTGGTCTAGTGGTATCTGGCATGTTTACATACCCTACACTCTGAATTCCTATTTAGGATTTGGATCCTTCATCTATTTTTTATTTACAAGATATTAGGACCTTGATTAAATTTCAAGTACCCTAGAATAAAAACTATGGTAAGATTCCCCAAGAAGAGAGATGTTGCCGTATCATAATGCATCTTCTTGATTGTCTAATGGTTGTGAAATGTTTTTGTATGTGGTATAATATTTTCAAATAGTGAAAACTGATCAACAGAGCACCACTCACTATGCATAAGACACTGGATCAATCCCCCTTTTATCCCCTTGTTTAGTGGTGATATTAATGCCTAATAGGATAATGGAAGTTGATTAGATGCTTATTTTCCAGTTTGGTAAAGGAAGTTAATAATTTTACTATTACATCATCACTTAATAGATTTCCAACTACCACACTGTTACTTGTGTTCTAGTCACATGAATGAGATGCCTAAATTTGTTTTCTACCATTTTCTATTCTCCAAGGTGATAAAAGGCATATTAATTACATTTTTCTCTAAAAGATCTTTGTAAAATGCCTAGTTACACAATATTATAGGGTGTGTGTGTGAGTAATGATGATGCAATAACAATCATGACATAACAAGTCTACAAAGTGGCATATTCTTATGAAAACTCAACCCATGACTTTATTTTATCATGATCCCATCATCACTCATCCCTAGAGATTGGTGTCAATCCCTAGATTCCCCACTTGCCACCCAGATCATTTCTACACTCAAGGATTTGAACCTCAAAACTTTAAAATTTCAAAATTCAAATTTACATCTCACTGATCTTTTCACCCGCCATTGTGAGATATCCTAGTGCACAATTGTTTTCATTTGTGTGTTATGCTGTATTTAAAGACATTCATTTAAAATCATGCTAGGATGTTGGATTAACCTAGGAATCAATGAAGACCATTTTTATAATATTCATCATTGAACATTATCATATCACTTGTCCTCAATCTAAACACTATGAATTCCTTACTAAATTCAAATATCAAATGGTTGAGGCAAGCAACTTCATTTTCTATTTCAACTCTTCTATTTTGGACTCTTCTTCTTCTTCTTCTTCTTCCATAAAGGCGCTTAACATGCTTCATATGTCCTATATGTCTCCTCTTAGGCAACACATCACCAACTTGATTGAGGAAATGTATTCCTTGACCTTACTTACATCCTCATTGGGATTAATATCATCTATTGTTTTCCCATCCTTATTAGAGGATTTCCCCAGTGTGGCAATATTCTTTTTGCCTCTTGTTGCAGGCCCCGTCATGATGGAAACCAATATTTTTGAAATAAACCACACAAATGAAATGCAAATTCTTTGAAAAATTTTTTGTAACTTACTAGGGCCAAGATACCACTTACCCAGAAAAAACTCCAAAAAATTAGCAGATTTGCAGCCTTGAGATCGAATTTGTTGGAAACCCTAATTTTGCAATAACATTTGGTTTGGTAAACATGCCCCATAACTATTAGAGTTGCTAAGAACCTTTGAGTATGTGTTGATTGCCACACTGCAACAAAACTTATCTCCAAGATTGTTGCAAGAGAAATTGTTGTGAGAGATGTGAACCATTTCCATCATTTTAAACAGGGACAATTTTCTTGTCGAGATTATTGGTGATGCTAAATGAAGTAATCTGAAAAATAGGCTTGCACTATAGTAATATGCACAATGTTAGAGTAATAATGAAGGGACATCCATTAAATCATAACAGAAGAGGAATTTTTTTCAAATGTTGTAGTTGCAAGTGCCATGGTAGCCATGCATGCATGTCAACTGTTTGGCAAGATGCCTAAAATAAATGTGGTCTCATAGAATGCCATGATTGCAGAAGCAAATGCAACTGGCGGGTGCAAAGACCAACTCCTCAACCTTTGCCAGCATCCTCCCTGCCTGTGCACAACATAAGTACTATTGTATTGTGTATATAGATATATCATTATATTGAGTATTATTGTATTATATATAATGTACAAAGATATAGAAACAACACAATAATACTCAAAATGACTATAACATATGATGTAGGAGCATCCATTGGTGTAAGGGCAATCTTGCATCACCCAAAAAGAAGTTAATTCAAAATCATAGCAGTTGTTTTGATTTCTTTCCATAATTAGTGTTTCTGGTTCCATAATCTTCTGAATAATGATGTAGGACTTTCAGTTTTTTTTAAACTGCTAAAAATAACAAACTGCCAGTTTTGGAAAGTTTAACTACCATTTTAGGAAAGTTTGCATTTGGGCATGGATTGAAGTGAAAAGTTACAAAAAGTGTCATAACTAAAATATAAGACCTTTGGCGAAGGAATCAGGCAAAGATCATTTGTGAGTTGAAAGATATTAAAGTTTTTATTTTCTGAAAAGCCCTGAAAAATTTCTGAAATGAGAGATGAGGCACTAAAACATCCCATAATGTCTCAAAAAGTTGACAAAAATCTGTTTACAAATTTTTAGCATGATATTTCACTTCGCGAGCTTTCTGACGCTTAAAATGATTTGTCAATCGGACACCCGGATCAAAATTTATTCTTCCCAGAATTTGACCTACTTTTGGAGGGAGTTGCAAATTTTGAAATTTAGCTAGAGGCCACCAAAAAGTGCTATTTATGACTATTTTGGGAACCCTGGGCAGTAGTAGAGCTAAGGGGGAAAGTGTTGAGTCAAGAATAGGTGGGAAAACAAAAACCCTAACTAATTTGGGGTTACAAAAGGAAGAAGATTCTAGAGCGTGGTGATGTGTACCTGTAGTGTGTTGCAGCCTATGGAGGATTGATTCCTCTGATTGTAATTGAGCTTCTATAATGTAATAATTTGTCCAAATCAATAAAGAAATATTCTATTTTCTGTGTGCCATTTTTGTTGTTGTGTGTTTTATGATTTACCCCTTCATCAAGTCATATCAGAGCAAGGGTTCTTGAGTGTGTAGATAGATCATCGACCATGAGGCAGTTTACACTAGGACCTGAGGTTGTGCGTTTGCTGTGGAGATCAAGATGCCTCCATGAATAAATTGTATTGGGAGGAATGCTTTGATGGAAGAGGGTTTTAGATCCCTAAAAAGACAAATTGATTCATTGCAAGAGGAGCTACAAAGAGGGTTTGAGCCAAGAACAAGAGAAGAAAGTGAAGATGAAGCTGAAGAAGAGCTATCTAAGGAAGAACAAGAAGCTGCAGGAGATCCTACAGAAGTTAGGTTGTTGAGGGTCATTTCGAAGATCAGAAAAAGACCTAGGATCAAAGTTTCTACATATTCTGGAGATTTGAATATGGAACAACTTATTGATTGGATCAATGACATGGAGAAGTATTTCAAGTATGAAGATGTGGAGGACCCAGTTGGGGTCAAGTTTGTAAAAACAAAGTTGAAGGGCCACACCAGTATTTGGTGGAAGGAGGTCCAATTAGAGAGGAACAGAAGAGGAAAAGGAAAGATTGCTAGATGGGATCAGATGGTGGAGAAACTGAAGAAGCAGTTCATTCATGTGGACTATGAGATGGAGTTGTTAAAGAAGCTGCAAGGACTAAAGCAAGGTAACAAGTCTGTTAAGGAGTATACAGAAGAGTTTTATAAGATTACTATCAGGATAGGCCATGCAGAAGCCAATAAGGAGAAGGTAGCCTATTACATTAATGGGTTGAGGCCAAATATTCAAGAGGAGAGCCTGGTCAGAATGACCACCATAGAAGATGCGTATTAGTTTTCCCTGAAGGTGGAAGAGAAGCTGAATAAAAGATTTGACAACAAGCAAAGGGGAAGAGGTCAAGGTGGAAGGATTGGTGGAAGACCATATGGAGGCCGTAATGAAGATCAGAAGAAAAGTGAAGAAGCTGGCACCAATTGAAATCAGAGAGAGGATAATGCCTACTTCCCTCGTGACCAATACAATGGTTAGAAAAGAGGAAGAGGAAGAGGCCGACCTGGGCAAGGACTCGGAAGAGGAGGGTTTAAAGGAACCTAATTCCAATGTGGAGAAGAAGGGCATCGAGCATATGAGTGTCCGCAACATCAAGGAAGGACAAATAGAAGACCTGAAGGTAATTCACGAGACGCACATGTCGATGAAGATGCACAATCTGAGCATTCTGAAGATGCTGAAAGGAGAGAAACCCTAGTTATTAGAAGAACTTTGTTGAATGAGGAGAAAGAACCAAATCAGACGAAGAGTTTATTCCACACAAGGTATAAATGTGAAGGTAAGTGTTGCGATATTATTATTGACAGTGGAAGTACTGACAATCTTGTTTTAGAGGAGATGGTTGACAAGTTGAAGTTGACAAGCAGAAATCATCCACATACATATAAGATTGCATGGTTGCAAAAGGACCATAGAGCTTTGGTCAATGAGCAGGGTTTAGTGAATTTCAAGATTGGGGACTACCATGATGAGGTCCTGTGTGATATCATACCGATAGATGCATATCATATGTTGTTAGGGAGGCCATGGAAGTATGATAGGAGCATTGTCCATGATGGTCGTGCAAACACATATTCCCTAACAAAGGATGGAGTTTGTCATAAGTTGAAGCCCTTGAAGGAGGTGGAAGAAAAGGTATGTAGTACTGCCAGAATTTTCTTGGTAGATGGTAGGAAATTTTTGGAGGGTATGAAGCATGAGCACCATTGTTTTTCTTTGATTCCTAAGATTAGTCAAGAGAAATGTGAAGATGTACTAGTAGAAGTTGCTAAATAAGGCAACCCATAGAATGACTCTAGCAGAGAATGAAGAGTTGAACAGACAAGTTCATGAATTGTTAAGGGATTGATAAGAGAGAGCATGGGTCCATGTGTAGTACCTACAGTACTAGCACCAAAGAAAGATGGAGAGTGGAGAATGTGTACAAATTCTTGAGCAATAAATAAGATCACGATCAAGTACATGTTTCCATTGCCAAGAATGGATGACATAATGGATTGTTTGAGTGGAGCCAAGTACTTTATGAAGATTGACCTGAAGACTGGCTATCACCAGATCCGAGTCAGAGAAGGAGATGAATGGAAGATAGTCTTCAAGACAAAGGATGGTTTGTATGAGTGGTTAGTCATGCCATTTGGGTTAACCAATGCACCAAGCACATTCATGTGGCTCATGAACAAGGTACTGAAAGAATTTTGGGGTAGTTTTGTTATTATTTATTTGGATGATATTTTGATTTTCAATAAGACTTGGGATGAGCATTTGATGCATATTAGAAGAGTTTTAGAGAAGCTGAGGGAGGAGAAGTTGCTGATTAATCTGAAAAAATGTAGTTTTGCAAAGAAGGAGTTGGTATACCTAGGATTTGTTATCTCAGAGGAAGGTCTTAAGATGGAACTAGAGAAGGTGAGAGCTATCCTTGAATGGCCTATGCCAAGGAGTGCCATAGAGGTACGATCTTTTCATGGTTTGGCAAGTTTTTACAGAAATTTAATCAAAAATTTTAGTAACATTTGTTCAACCCTAACAAAGATAATGAGAGGGGATAGAAAAGAGTTTAAATGGACTAAAGGAGTAGACAAAATCTTTGATACATTGAAGCAGAAAGTCAGAGAGCAACTTGTATTGGCACTTCAAGATTTTAATAAGGTATTTCAGGTAGATTGTGATGCTAGTGGTAGTGCTATAAGAGCTATTGTCGTCAAGAAGGTAAGCCCATTGCCTATTTTAGTGAGAAGCTTAATGATGCCAAGAAAAAGTATTTTGTTTATGATCAAGAATTTTATGCTATAGTTCAGGCTTTGAAGAAATGGAGACATTAGTTGTTGCCAAAAGAGTTTGTTCTATATACTAATCATCAGGATTTACAGTATCTTAATAGTCAAGGAAAGTTGAATCAAAGGCACTTAAAATGGGTTGAGTTTTTCCAGAGTTATAC
Organism: Cunninghamia lanceolata; assembly: GCA_027924645.1. Taxonomy (NCBI): domain Eukaryota; kingdom Viridiplantae; phylum Streptophyta; class Pinopsida; order Cupressales; family Cupressaceae; genus Cunninghamia; species Cunninghamia lanceolata. Next base: position 8,274,853 of record BSBN01000241.1, on the reverse strand, counting down.
TTTTGTTTTGAAGCACAGGAATGGGAAGTCCAACATAGTTGTAGATACCTTGAGCAGAAGGCAAAATTTGTTGATATAAATGAAGATAGAGGTTGTTGAGTTCGATGAGCTCAAAAGTTTGTATCCTGAAGATCTAGATTTCGTAGAGGCTTGGAAAGCTTGTCTAGAACCTATTACTTTGGACAAGACAAAATGGTTGGATTTTATAATTCAAGATGACATGTTGTTTAAAGGAAGCCAGTTGTGCATTCTGAGGAGTTCCATGAGGGAGAACCTGATTAAGGAGAAGCATAGTGGAGGATTGGGTAGACACTTTGGTTAAGATAAGACCATTGCTATTCTTGGTAAAAATTATTATTGGCCATAGTTGCAGCAAGATGTGAGGAAATTTGTGCAGAGTTGCAGAGTATGTTAGATGGCGAAAGGAGCAAGTTAGAGTACAAGTCTATATCGGCCACTACTTATACCAGAGAAGCCATGGGATGATATTAGTATGGATTTTGTTCTTGGTTTACCAAGAACACAGAGAGGACATGATTCCATTTTTGTGGTGGTGGATAGATTCTTGAAGATGGCACATTTTATTCCTTGCAAGAAGACTAATGATGTTGTTCATATTGCAGAGTTATTTTTCAAGGAGGTGGTGAGAGTACACGATCTACCAAAGAGCATATTTTCAGATCAAGATGCCAAGTTTGTTGGTTATTTTTGGAGGACATTATGGAAGAAGTTGAAGATAGATTTGAAGTTCAATTCTGTACACCATCCATAGACTGATGGACAGATTGAAGTGGTGAATAGGAGTTTGGGTAACCTGCGACGATGCTTAGTAGGAGATAAGCCCAAGGGATGGGATTTGATATTACCATAGGCAGAATTTGCTTACAACAATTCTGTCAATAGGAGTACTGGTAAATCCCCATTCCAAATTTTATATGGTAATAGCCCAAGAAATGTTTCTTAGTTAAGGAAGCTGGACAAAGGAGAAAATACAAGTGTTGAAGCCAAAGACTTTACAGAACATCTGAAGAATTTGCATGAAGAGGTGAGAAGCACATTCATAAGATGAATATTTAGTACAAGGCTAATGCAGATCAGAAGAGGAGATATAAGGAGTTCCAGGTAGGAGATGAAGTCATGGTTCACTTGAGAAAAGAAAGGTTCCCAATTGGAACATACAATAAGTTGAAAATGAAGAAATTTGGACCATGCAGAATCCTGAAGAAGCATGATTCAGGAAATGCATATGAGGTAGAGATGCTGAGTGGGATCAATATTTCCCCTGTGTTCAACATTGCTAACTTAACAGAATATCATGAAGGTGGCATAGAGGATGGACCAACAGAAGAACAGTGGAGTATTCTGGTATCTACTTCAACGGAGGAGATAGAAGAGATCTTGGATAGACATGTGGGAAGAAGTACTCGGAACAAGCAATATGAAGAATATCTAGTGAAATAGAAAGGAAGGCTTATTGAAGATTCTTCTTGGCTGTCTAAGGCAGAGGTTGACCATTTGGGTTTTCCTCAAACAAACACCTGAGACGTGACAGGGTCACTTCTCAAATTACCCTGGGTGTCTGATGTAGGAGCATCCAGTGGTGTAAGGGCAATCTTGCATCACCCAAAAAGAAGCTAATTCAAAATCATTGTAGTTGTTTTCATTTCCTTCCATAATTAGTGTTTTTGGTTCCATAATCTCCTAAATAGTGATATAGGACTTTCAGTTTTTTCCAAACTGCTAAAAATAGCAAACTGCCAGTTTTGGAAGGTTTAACTACCATTTTAGGAAAGTTTGCATTTGGGCATGGATTGAAGAAAAAAGTTACAAAAAGATTCATAACTAAAATATACGACCTTTGGTGAAGGAATCAGGTAAAGATCATTTGTGAGCTGAAAAATATTAAAGTATTTGTTTTCTGAAAAGCCCCTAAATTTTTTTGAAATGAGATATGAGGAACTAGAACATCCCATAACATCCTAAAAAAGTTTATGGAAATCTATTTATGGATTTCTAGCATGATATTCCACATTGCGAGCTTTTCAGCGCTTAAAACGGTTCATCAATCAGACACCTGGATCAAAAGTTATGCTTCCTAGAAGTTGAGCTACTTTTGGAGGGAGTTGTAAATTTTGAAATTTAGCTGGAGGCCACCAAAAAGTAGAGTTAAGGGGGAAAGTGTAGAGTCAAGAATAGGTGGGAAAACAGAAACCCTAGCTGATTTGGGGTTAAAGAAGGTAGAAGATTCATGAGCCTGGTGATGTGTAGCTGTAGTGTGTTGCAGCCTGTGGAGGATTGATTCCTCTTATTGTAATTGAGCTTCTATAATGTAATAAGTTGTCCAAATCAATAAAGAAATATTCTATTTTCTATGTGCCATTTTTGTTGTTGTGTGTTTTATGATTTACCCCCTTCATCAATATATATATATGTGTGTACCCGTACCTGTCTCCAAACTGGCGACCTAGCATTTAATTGATTAGGCTAGATTGCACATAGGAAAATTTTATTTTCTTCTACAAAAATATATTAGTAAACCTGCATGGTTGCATGCACCTAGACCACAAGAAAATCTTACAATGTTAGGATGTGATCTAGAGTGCTTCTGCAAAATCCATTTTGTGCATATCCTACAATCATTGTATTCTGTCAGATGACATCTCTTTGAGGCATTCTGTCAAATAGTTCACATGCTTTGTCTATGATTCCACATGTGCATACATGTCTACCAGAGCATTTCCAACCATAATATCTGACAAAGATCCCCTTACCATTATGCTTTGATGGATGTCCATACCTTGTTCAAAAGCTCCCATTTTAGCATAGGCAGGGGGGACGATGGCAAAGGTTGTGGAATTTGACTTTACAACTACCAATTGCATCAGCTTGAAATTTTCTAAAGACAACAAATCCATTTTGTACATATCCTGTGATCATTGTAGTCCATGAGACCACACTTCTTTCAAGGGTTTTGTCAAACAATTCACGTGCCTTGTCTATGCTTCCACATCTCTCTCTCTCCCTGTGTGTGTGTGTGTACATATCCAATTACATTTGTTTGAAAGTTTCTAAAGCCTTTCAGTCAACAAATCCATTTTGTGCATATCATGCAATCATTGCAATTCATGAGACCACATTTCATTTAGGGATTTGTCAAACAGTTCACGTGCCTTGTTTATGCTTCCACATACACATCTCTCTATGAGAGTATGTGAGAGAGAGAGAGAGAGGAGGATTAAAGAAGAAGCATCATGGACTAAATATGTATTTACTATAGTCCTTTAGAATTTACGGTATATAGAAAATTCTCCCATTCATTTGATATAGCCTTTAAAAAAATGATTTTATTTGATTTTAAAAAATCATACACAACCATATGACTATCAAATTAAAACCCATGCATGGCTGATGCACAGTGGTGTACATATTCATATGGGTGTACATGCATGTCGGTGTGATTGTGGCTACATGCACATGTGTGTGTCCTACATGTCAGACATGAATGCATGTAGATACAAATACATGTCTTTTTATGACTGTTTTTTGCTTTATGATAGTCTTTTTTATGATTGTTTTTACTGCCTTATAACAGTCTTTCTAATGACTATTTTTTGCTAACTTTTGCTATCTTTTTATGCTGACTTCTTCATGTCTGTTGTCCCTTATCTAATTTTTGTATTTGCTGCTGTTATAACAGTCTTTTTTATGACTATTTTTTTGACTTTATGACAGTCTTTTTTATGACTGTTTTTATCCTTTAATGGTGACAGTTCTATGGTGTTTTTCTTTGACCTCTTCAACAAAGTCATTGTGAAAGAGAACATACCCTTCAATCTGGCATATGAAGGCCTCATGTCCCTAACTACAGTCTTTTCTAAACCTCTTAACTGCTCCTTTTAGAAAATCATTTTGACTGTCATGACTTACTACATCTTGTTGTGATTGTCTACTTCATGTGTAGGCTTCAATGTCACTGTCCTCTTGTCCTCAACTAGCAGTCATACTGTAGCATCCTCATGTAGATTGTTACTCAAGACACTTGTACAATCATATGAGAAACTCTAAATAGTCACTTAAGTCTACAAAACAAAAGTTTGACAAACCCCTAGCAATGATTGTTCCTTGACATAGGTGACTGTTCCTTGATAAATCTCTTTTCCCTCTTGCATGCTCAAAGTCTCCATTGGTTCAGTGATGTTACTATGATCTCTATCTAGGTTTTGATGTTTCTTTACAATGATCCCTGTCACTATTTCTAAAAACTCATACAAATATAGAAATGAAAATCCACAAATATAGAAATAAAAATCCAGTAGGGTATCTCAGGCATTAGACTACCCAAGTTTCCTCCCAGAACAATTGCTCTTGTCACACCAATCATTGCATTTATAATAGACAGAGGGTCCTTCCCACAACAATGGCACCAAGCAACTTCAGTATCTATTGTACACTGGGTGTCTTGTCTTGTATCTTCTCCATCATGCCTTGTGCATGTTGTTATACTTGTTGAGGCCGATCACCCATTTTTCAAAATTACCCACACAACAATATGTGTATATATCTTTCCAAGGCTTCTCAAACAAAGTACTAAAACACTGCTTATAGATTATAGCTTATATATTGCTTCTGCATCCTTTGCATAATAGAGCAGCATTAAAAGACTAGTATATATATATATATATATATATATATATATATATATATATATATATATATATATATATATATATATATAAAATCAGCCAAGGTTGGTACACCTCATTTGGGAACATGGTTATGAATGTCAAGGAAAAATAACATGTGTCAAAGGTGTGTAAAACTTGTCATGACAAGTGTATAGAGCAGTTGACATGTGTACCATTTTTAAAGCTTAACAGGCAAACAAAAACTAGACAACTCAGAGGTTGTCCTTACATGTAATGCATGGAGAACATATTGTTAGGAGTGGACACCTAAAGGCTTTTATATTCTTCTTGTTATAATATGCAGACAACTATCCCCTCTCTCTGCTACAACATCATGTTTTGTTTTCTTGCAGTCCACTTACGCAGTACACGTGCTAGTTTTTATCTGCTCTAATTTTGCATTGAAATGATATATTTTGATGGGTTTCATTGAAGTCATAATTTTTTATGGTTTTGGGTAGCTTCCCAATGTCCACAACAGTGCATCATAAAAATTTTATGGGCTGCTTCATTCATGTTTTCCTCTAATGGTCTGCAGTTTCACAGAGAAGTTAACTGTGAGTAGCTTTATGCAGCCTGATTGTAATCCTTTGTTAACTCATATATATATATATTTGCTTCTTACCAAAAAAAACCATTAAATTTGTAGAACACGGTATCGAATTAGAAGATAACAAACAGAAAAAAAAAATTTAAGAAATTTATGATTGTAATTAGTTGTTTCATGAATTCTTCCATAATGATGGACTAAATTGCAAGTGAAGATTACGGTATTGAGGAAAAAATAACTTTGTGAATCTTAATTTTTTAGTTTTTAAAGAAATTTAAAATAAATTAGAAGCTTTCATACCAACATTTCCCATGTCCACAACTCCAAAACCCAATCTCTGGTAGCTCATCTTTTTGGTCATCTCATTTTAGCAGTTCAGGCAAAGATATGTAAGTAAACTACACATATTGTTTGTGGTTGATTTTATCCTTTTTGGTTTAGGTTAATCCTGAATCCCATTCTTCATTTTTGCAATGCCTTTTGTACCATGTTATGTAGCTAATAGTGTCCATAGCATTCAGAATTATATTGAACTATTTGGTACATTCTTCTTTATTTCTATCTAATAAAGTTCAACTCATACCTTACAATTAAACCCTACATACCTGCATTTATTTTTACCAGATAGACTTTCCAATTGAAATCCTGGCATTAGAGATTTCCTTCAAAACCAGACATCCTTTCCAACTGAAACACTGGCCCTAAAGGCTCCCTTCTAAACATTATGAAGCAAGATGATGCATGTGCCATCCCAACAATGAGTTAGAAGTTTACAGAAATTCATGTATGTACACTTCTAATGAGTTTCCTATAAAAGGATGAGAAACATTGCTCTTTAGGTACCAGTATTTGGTGGTTGGATGATTTTATGCTGGATATTTTTTGCATATTCATTTGTCGCTGGTAAGCAAGAGCTAGTAGCTTAAATTTAGCTGTGGAACTCTTCAAATTATGTGTAATCCTCCTGTTGGCTTTGATGCCATCATGTACAACATCATTTTTAATTTAATTTTGATACCTCCAAGGTGATTTTTGAAGTGTTGGACACCTCATCAAATTCAAATGGATTTGTGATTTAATAAAATTATATCGTCATTGGTAAATCTTGTAGGTCTCTTTCTTGTAATTTTAGAGGATGGTAGGAATCACCTCAAAGAAATGTGGTCTCATGGAATGCATTAATTGCAGTATATGCACAAAATGGTTTTATTGAAAAGGGCTTTCGAAAATGCCTCTATTAATTATTATTTTTTAATATTCTCTTAATGTAAATGTTCATGGATAGTATATAAGTTTTTATTTTATAGCTTTTTTTATTGTGGAAATCATTTCTGATTGTAAGCATTATGAGTTCATATTACCATCATCAGTTGTGAGGAGTCACAAAGGAAAAGTCTTTCTTGGCGTTAGCACCTATAGGTTTGAAAGTATTTATTTGAATATTGTCATTTGCTGTTGCAAATAGATTAGTAATTACTGTTAAATTTCATATTGTTGTAGCATTATTTGTGTGAGTCAAACTTGAACATCAATCATCAATGTTGTTCAGTTGAAATTGTATATGACTGGGGGTTACCTTTGCATAGATCATACTGTATTTCAATCAAATATGAATAAATGAACTATGGAGTTTGACTATTAGACATGTAAATGCATTTCTTCTTGAATACTTTCATAATATATGCCTATATTGTTGTAAAATTCCTTATCATCTTACTTTGTTTTTCATATTTCAAAGTTTCATAAATCTTTTAAAAATATTAACAAATTTTGAGTTTTTTTATTGTGGACAAGTACAGAGCAAGGAGAAAATGCAAAACCAATGCCTTTTAGATGCATCTACAGCCCACCCCATGTGCAACAATGGCATCATTGAAGACATGCATTCACACTAATGGCTTTTTAGTTTTAGTTTTAGTTTTTTTTTTCAGTTTTAAAAACATAATAAATCAGCAGTTTGCATACTACAGAAAGATTCTGTCTTCAAAATTGTATATATAGAGTTCGTTGTAACATATTTTATATACAGTTTGAATATACAGTGAATTATTTTCCAGCATTGTTGTTTCAATCATTTGAGCAGATTTGTTGATAAATGAGTTCTTTGTAACATATTTTATATACAGTTTGAATATACAGTGAATTATTTTCTAGCATTGTTGTTTCAATCCTTTGAGCATATTTGTTGAAGTTTATCAACAATAAATGGCATAGTTGATGTTTATCATGTACTAGTTGTTTATATATGACCAGTTGACAGAAAAATAATGATTAAAATGACCAAATATACTACCAATGGATGGAAATTAGCTAATACAAATGACTAAATCTACTACTAATGGACGGAAATTAGTGACTAAATATACTACCAATTGACGGCAATTAATGATTACAATGACTAAAGAAATGACCAGTTAACAATAATCAATGACTAAATTAATGGCTAAATATACTACCAAATTGATGACTAAATATACTACCAAATTACCAAATATACTACCAAATTGATGACTAAATATACTACCAAATTAATGGCTAAATTAATGACTAAAATTTGTTTGGTCATAAATTTGGTCGCGAGATAAATGACCGGCAATAAACTACCAATGGTCATGTGACCAAACTAATGATCACATGACCAATTTTTGGTAGTTTTTTTAGTCATTTATTTTTGTTTCTCTACTAGTGCCTTCTTCGATGATTTGGATGAGGATTTTAATGACTACTTGAATTTAGATGATGTGGTTGTTCCTGTTAGATTGTGCACCATTTCCCAAACTGCTAGTGGCATCTCCAAACTGAACTTACCCAAAAAGAAAAAAAGGCCATGAATATGAAGCAGAGAAGCTTCGTATTGAAGGCAAAGAAGCAGTTGTTGAGGGTTCTCAATGGACCATGGATGCCCTCCTCACGAGGAGCATGCAAAAATGGTTTAACCAAGAAAGATAAATGAGTTGGCCTTACTGAGTGGATGATCTTTAGTTTATATGATTGTAGTGGCTTTTGTTTCTTGCTAATCTCCTTGCCTTGAGCTCTTTTTTAGTTATCTGAGCTCTCTCTAGGTCTCTATAGTTCCTCTGATACTTTTGTGCTCCCCATTATGGGTTTGGAGCAGTCTTTATTTTTATTTGTTTTATTTATACAAGAGAGAGCTACCCCCACTGGTAGCACTTATTCAACAAAAAAAATGCATTGTAATTAATTATGAATAATTAATCAAAGTTATTAATATATATTAGTATATATTGTTTATTGTAATAAGCTATGATTAATTAATTATAGTTTAATATCAAAACTACATTGTTATGTTGAGTCATAGATTATTTTTTATTATTTAATATATAGTTAAGGGAAATTCAATGCTTTGTTTATGTTCTTTTCTCATAATATACTAAAATAGTCTATTAGTATTTTATAAAATTTAATGCATAAAAATTTAGTATTTTAAAATATTTAATTTAGATCTTTAATTATCAATATATTTAATATATTTACTAATGTTTATTTATTTTTATAATTTTATGGATTTATTTTATATTTAAAAATTTTAAACATTTATATTAGTCAAATATAATCACAATTTTTTTGTTTTTTATTTTTTATTGTTTTAATTTGAGTAAAAACAATGTAGGTTTTTTTAAAGAGCAACGATAGTTGAGAACCAACTGTTACTGCTTACCTCCTATAATTTCATTTAGTTTTTTAAGCTGGTATCCAACTTAATACAATAAACACATTAAAAAGGTCAATTGAAGCCAACAATTTTTTGGTCGATTTATTTCTCAATATTTCTACAATTTATTTCCTAATGTCTTTCATGCAAGTCTGCATTTCAAATTTACAATTGCAAATTGATACACCCTAATCATATACAATTACAAATATGTTTTTTTCTGAATATTCTTGCATTTTAGCTTTTCAGTTACAGATGAGATATTGATAGATCCTATCGACTATTCTATTGTGCATAAATTTTGTGCAACTGCTAGTTAATATTTATACACGTCTAAACTACAACCACTTTGTAGGAAATGGTAAACTTACTTGCATTTTTTTTTATGAGTTTTGCTAAACTTAATCAGCTATATTCTCTCTATGTTGCCTCAATCTTGACCTACCTTTGTTATATAAATCTCCCCAAAGTTGTGATGGTAGTTGTCCTAAAGTCTACTTGCACACAAACAATTATTAGTGGATTGTTGCATTTACTAAAAAGGCATTGGTTGTCGTGTTTATGTACACCATTCAATTAGAATGAGTGTAGGCTATGCTATTGGAATTTAACTTTTTTCAACTATTTTTTATTGGAAATGTCTCCTTGTGTCATATTAATCAAACAATATAAAAGTATATATGAATGTTTACAATAGGAAGTGACAGGAAGGTTTTTGAGTATTTTGAACAATTGATGCTTTAATTCAAAATGTTTCCAGCTTAGTAATTACTATTTTGGAAGATGTCTATTGAGATGGATAAATGCTTTTAATTTACTACGTAGGCTTAGATATTCTTTAGTTTTTTCACAGGTTTTAAATAGGGACCATGGATATCCCCCGTCGTGTGGTTGTTCTATGTATAATTGATGCTCACTCAGTTAAATGGCTAGACAAGATCAATGCAATTGCAAATGATTGCTAGGTAGAAGTCTTGTCCTACATTTAGAAATATTTTTAAGAAAAACTAAGCATTTTATTGCTATCTATTCTTAATTGAATGATTATATTATATCAATATCCTAGAAACTCATAATACAAATTTACTATGATTATTAGGCTTTTGTTTAGAGGGTGTAGTGGTTAGAAAGTTTAATTATGTCTTACTAATGATCTTAAGGAAATTATCTTTGTTGCATTTTTAGTAGATAGGTAAAGAAGTAACACAACTTTTATTAGATAAATGCTTTTGGATGGATTTATGAATTGAAAGAGGGTTTTAAAAGGACCCAAAACCTTGTACATCGAGATAAAGTGAAACCAGCAACATAAGACAAAAAAATGACCTTAAACCTAGAAAAGGCCCCATGAGAAACAACAACCGAAACAACAAAATCACAACAAAGAGATATAGAGAACTAAAAAAATCATGGAGGTTTGTGTAGACACCTAAAATTGTCCATATGTCACCTTGCGACACATTTGTCCTAGGCCCCTTTCATGTTTCCTTGTATCACCTACTTAATTAAACAAATTACTTTTATTTAATTAACCCCTTTACCATAATTCCCAAAATAATTAAATAAATTATATATAATTAATTTATCATCTCACATCATCCTTCTCCAATAATTAATTAAATAATTCTATTATTTAATTAATTGTTTTCCATTTGTCATCATCCTTATCCCCTTGTCACACGTCTAGCTAAAGTTAGTTAGCTGGATTCATTAAATTTGGACACTTGTACAAAAATTAAACTAAGTTTTTATTTCAGCCACTTATCCCATACTATATCTCTCAATCTTAGCCATGCACATAAGGATGCCCTAGAAGCTTTTATCTTTCACCTCTTAATCTTCACCATCTATTTTATCTTTCACCTCTTAATCTTAGCCATCTATTATCACCTCTCAATTTCAACCATCCATTACAGCTCTTAATCCTAGCCCTTCATCATATCATCCAAGAATCATTAATCAACCCTCAACAAAGCCATAATTAGGAGATCCATAATTAGAATGTAAATCTATGCTATCAATTTGAGCAACAAACTTATCAAAGCATTATCAAATATCATTAGAGCATATATATTGTTTTCATTGCAACAAGGGCTATTAGGGTAATATTGTTTGTTATTTATATTTCATTACTTTAGCTCTTGAGTTATGTTGAAGATGGAAGAGGTACTTTGATGCATATTTTTCCTTTATTTTAATTCCATATTTCTACATACACATTTTGGCATGCTCGATGGGACCCAAATCCCTATTTTTCATGCAATTTTGGTGAAGTTTTGTGTGTTATTAGGGGTCAAATCTACAAGTTAGCACATTCAGCTATGTTTCAATGCTTTTTCTCAAGATCGATGTGATTACATTCCAGGTTGGTGCTTTTGATTATGACTTGATGCTTTTATAGATATCTTAGTGCATTTGGTCATGATGCCATGCTTTTGCACTGATTTGTAGCATTTTCCTTAAATCAATGCATTTGCCTCACAAAGGGGTACATTTGCATCGCTAAGGGGTGCATTTTCCTCACTAAGGGGCATATTTGCCTCACATAGTGGTGCTTTTGCTTGATTAACATCATATCAAACTTTACATGCTCATATCTTTTACATACGACATCAAAATTCAATGATTTTTTAAATTGCATAGAAAATCACAAGGGATATATTGGTGCCATCTGATTTGCTTTATTTGTTGATTTTCAAAAGGAGGTGCATTTACTTCATAGAGCGATACATTTTCCTCACAGAGGGGTGCATTTTGTTGCAAGTATGAGGATAACCGGTGCTGTCATTGATGTCAACATACTCCTGTTACATTAATGGTAAGGATTGGATGAGCTGTGAGCTGAGGATATTGAGAAAATTAGTCTCAATCAGGAATAGTGAAGAACAGTGATGACAGTAAGGTGAAAGTCCAAGATAGGATGAAGATCAAAGGATCCAGATTAAAGGGTTTGTAGATATAAGTCTTGAGATGATCCAGTCAAGTTTTCAGAGGTCCGTATGAAGATCTGTAGAAGTTATGGATGCTCAAGTAGAACCAGTTTCGGTAGGTGTTAAGAGGTAACAGTGTGATACATAAAGGTCTGGTATGATCCAAAAATACATTATCCTGCTCTGCGGATCTGAGGGAATGTTTAGTAAGTCCTTGTGAAGTGTCAAGTAGATTAGTTCATGGTTTGAAGGTCCAGAAGTGCCTATTCCTTTGTAACAGTGGTGACAAACTGTGTTCTTGAGGTTCCAGATTAAGGAGAGAAGAATTTCAGTAAGTAGAGGAAGTGCGGATGTTCTTGGTAATTCAGGCAAGCTTGTGGAGATCCTTGGATCATGTTTGGTTCGTGTTGATGATCCACATTAGAGTTGGGGCCTGAAAATGAAGAATAACTTCTAGATGATGATGTTCTTCCTGAGTCTGGTTAACCGTATGTATTACACGTCTTGCGGATTGTAGGTGTTTGCCGACTTAGATGATTATTCCTAAGTCAAAGCCTTGTATAAATAAGGGTTTGTAAAGTCATTTCAAAGTGTGTCTTGTGGAGATGTGAGTGTGGAAGCGAGGACGAAGAGCGAAAGGCAGAGCAGAAGTTTTTGAGCTTAAATGGAACTGATCTAGGCATGGTGAAGATGCTATTCTCCAGTTCATGTATGTGATACTTATTACTTTGTAGACAGTGTGTCTCTTGTAGGTAGTGGGCCTCTTATGAGCAGTGTGCTCGGGCAGTGAGCCCTAATTGGCATGTGCCATCTATTCTTTCTATTCTTCTAACAAAGAATATTTTTGGGTTAATCACCCTGTGGTTTTTCCCTTAACCGGATTTTCCACATTAAAATCTTGGTGTCTCATGTGTTGATATGTATTTGCTCTTGTGTAAATGGTTTATGCTTTCGTGATTGATTAAGTATTATGCTACTAAATAACAAAATGGATTTAAGTGTTTAACTTGGAAGTAAGTTTGGGACAACTGATTCACCCCTCCTCTCAGTTGTCTATCCTAAATCCAACAATTGGTATCAGAGCCAAGTTCCTCTAAAAGGCTTAATCACTTGAGGAGATCCGGAATGTCCTCATATAAGAAGGATAGTCCGAGGTTTGATGGAACAAATTTCTCTCTCTGAAGAGTCACATGCAATGTCACTTACAATGTATGGGGGCACAGTATTGGTCCATGGCCACAAAGAAGTATACTCCTCCACAGGGTGGACCGAAATCAGTAGATGAAATTGCAAATGCTGAAAACAATTTGCGAACTAAAGAGGCTCTCCTTAGTGCTTTGTCTGATTAAGAACTGACTAATGTCATTGACCTTCAAACTGCCTTTGAGATCTAGGAAAAACTGGAACTTCTGCATGAAGGAGATAAGTATGTCAAATGTGCCAAGCTACAGAGTCTAAAAGGAAAATTTGAAAATCTGAAGATGAAGGAAGATGAAAATATTATTACTTTTATGCCAAGAGTGAATGAGCTTGTCTGTGGCATTAGATGTGCTAGTGGAGTCCTGGATGAAGATGAGATTGTTGGGAAAGTTCTCAGATCCCTTCCTGAATCTTACAAATACAAAGTTGCTGCTATTGAGGAATTTAGATCTATTTCAGGTATCACAAGAGATCAACTACTTGGTAAATTGGCTGCATTTGAATTAACTAATTTTGGAGATGCCCCTCCTAAGATTGAAACTGCATTCAAGGCAAGTGCTTCTATGAAAGGAAAACAAAAATTTGTTCAGGGAGAAAACTCATCAAAGAAACTATCATGGTATGAAAAAGCAAGAAAAGACATGGAATAAGAAGAAGCAGAAACAACTCAACTTGAAGCCCTCATTGCAAAGAGACTACCAAGAGGATCCGGTAAGTATGAAGGAAAATTACCCTTTAAGTGCTTCAACTGTAATAAGATTGGTCATTTAGCCTCAAAATGTCCAGAAAGATTTTCAAGGCCAAATTCTAAGAGGCAAAGATTTCAAAAGAATTGTTATTATGTTCATGAAGAAGATGATAATGAAGGAGTAACAGATGATGAATCAGAGTTAGGAAATAATTCTAGAGATGACTGGGTATTTATTGACATCAACGAAGAAGATCCAATGTCCTCTAAATCTGTCAATCATAAAGTTGTAGAAAGAGCTCTGGATGCCCAAGTTGAAGAAAAGGATGATTGGGTCATTGATAGTGGATGCTCTCACCATATGACAGGTGACAAGAACAAGTTCTTAGATTTGGAAAGGTATGAAGGAGGAATGGTAAAGTTTGGTGATAATTCTGCTGGTAGAATCAGAGGTAGGGGAACTATTTCTTTTGATGGAATAAACAAAACCGGTAATGTACTGTATGTTGAAGGACTGAAGCACAATCTTCTCAATGTTGGACAGTTAGTGGACAAAGGTTATGATCTCAGATTCAAGAATGGAAAATACAGGATCTTTGAAAGTTTCAGAATAGAGATTGCATCCAGTACTCAAACAAAAGGAAATATCTTTCATCTAGTTGGTACCGGTAAAAGTTGTCTGTTTGTTCAAGTTGATCTGAGTTGGTTATGGCATAAAAGAATGTGTCAAGTGAACATTGATAATATCATCAAGATAAGCAATACTCAGGCTGTAAGAGATCTTCCAAAGCTGGTGAAACCTAAAAATAGTTTATGTAAAGAATGCTAATTGGGGAAACAAAGTACAGTCTCATTCAAGAGTAAGGAACAATTCTCTATCGGATTATTGGATCTAGTTCACATTGACTTATGTGGTTCGGAAAGAATCAGGAGTGTGCAAGGTGATAGATACTTCATGCTTTTAACTGATGACTACTCCCAGATGATATGGGTAACTTTCCTAAAAGAAAAATTAGAAGCTCTTGAAAAATTCAAAATATTCAAAGCTATGGTAGAGAATGAAACTGGATCAAAGTTGAAATGTCTGAGGTTTGATAGAGGTGGTGAATTTACATCCGGTGAGTTCATAAAGTTCTGTGAGAAACATGGAATAAAAAGGCAGTTGTCTGCTCCTAGGATGCCACAACAAAATGGGGTAGTAGAGAGAAAGAACTGGACAATCCAGGAGGCATCTAGGACCATGATGATGGAAGAAAATGTTCCGCAGATCTACTGGAGAGAAGCTGTCAGCACTGTAGTCTATACTCTCAACCGAATTCAAATCAGAAGCAATACCGGTAAGACTCCTTATGAACTTTGGTTTGGCATCACTCCCACTATGAAGTATTTTAGAGTTTTTGGTAGCAAATGTTACATTAAAAGAGATGAAGATCTAGGAAAGTTTGATGCTAGAAGTGATGAAGGAATATTCTTGGGTTACTCTACTCAAAGCAAAGCCTACTGGTGCTATAATAAGAGACTGAGAAAGATAATAGAAAGTACAAATGTGAAAGTTGATGAAGGAATTGAGAGACCTTCAAGATTTTATGAATATGATGTAGATGATCAGAATGGTGTTCTGATCCAAGAAGCCCAAACTCCTTCTGGTACTCAGAATCAAACAGGTCCGGTAACTCAAGAAGAAGAGATGAGTCACAATGAACCTGATGAAAAATTAGAAGTGTAGGAAACTCCCAAAGTTCCCAGATATGTAAGACTGAACCACTCTAAAGATCAAATCATAGGTGACAAAAGCAAAGGTGTGCAAACAAGAAGAAGAATTGCTCAAAACTCAGATGAGTATTGTCTGATTTCAAGGATAGAACCTAAGACAGTAAATGAAGCTTGCAATGATGAAAACTAGACTAAAGCAATGGAGGAAGAACCGATGCAAATTGAGAAAAACCACACTTGGGATCTTGTTCCCAGACCTAGAGATGAGAATGTAATTGGAACCAAATGGATCTTCTGAAACAAACTGAATGAAGTTGGTGATGTAATTAGAAATAAAGCTAGATTGGTCTACAAGGGTTACTCTCAAATAGAATGAGTTGATTTTGAAGAAACTTTTGCTCCGGTGGCAAGAATTGAAGTAGTTAGATTATTTCTTGCATTTGCTACTTTCAAAGATTTTAAAGTGTATCAGATGGATGTCAAGTCTACCTTCCTGAATGGTGATTTGGAAGAAGAAGTGTACATTGAGCAACCAGATGGATTTCAGTTGTCTGATCATGGTGATATGGTCTACAAGTTAAAAAAGGCACTGTATGGACTGAAGCAAGCCCCAAGAGCCTGGTATGAAAGATTGGATAAGCATCTTTTGAAGATTGGTTTCAACAAAGGTACTGCTGATAGTAACTTGTATTTTAAAATTGATGATAAAAACATCTTGATTGTTGAAGTATTTGTTGATGATATCATTTTTGCAAGAAGAGATAGCATGTGTAAAACTTTTGCAAATCAAATGAAAAATGAATTTGAGATGTCCATGCTCGGTGAAATGAATTTCTTTTTGGGTTTACAAATCACTCAAACAAAGAAAGGAATTTTCATTTCTTAGACTAAATATGTGAAAGAATTGTTGAAGAAATTTGGGATGGCAGATTCAAAATCAATGCATACTCCAATGGCTACCAGATGTAAATTGAGCAAAGATGATGATTCTCCTAAAACAGATCAGACAAAGTATAGGTCAATGATTGGAGACTGTTGTATCTCACTCAAACTAGACTAGATATTATGTAGGCTGTTGGTCTTGTTGCTAAATTTTAGGCTGATCCCAGAGAATCTCATGTCATGGCAATCAAAAGGATCTTTAGATATCTAAAAGGGTCAATTAAGTATGGTTTATGGTATCCTAGAGATCATGATTTCTCTCTTCATGCATATACAGATGCAGATTGGGCAGGAGATGTGGATGACCGAAAGAGTACTAGTGGTGGAGCATTCTTTTTGGGAAAGAGATTAGTTTCTTGGCTAAGAAAGAAACAAGAGGCAATATCTCTGTCTACAACTGAAACAGAATACATTGCAGCAGCAGGCAGTTGCACTCAAGTTTTATGGATGAAACAGATGCTAAGAGATATTAAAGTAGAATATGAGGAGCCTATCACAATCTTCTATGATAATTCAAGTGCAATAAGTACTTCTAAGAATCTAGTGCTGCATTCTAAGACTAAGAATATATCCATTAAGTTTCACTTTCTGAGAGAGCAAGTGAACAAGGATGAAGTTAGACTAGAGTTTGTGCCCTCCAAGGATCAAATTGCAGATATCTTTACAAAACCTCTTCCCAAGGACTCTTTTGAGTATCTCAAGGAGAAGTTAGGGGTTATTGCTCCTCTGGTGATGAACTAGGATGCACTGATGTGCATCAGTTCGGTGGATATCACAGTCATATCCTGTGATCTGGATTGATGTTGGGGAGCTGCTACTCAGGGGGAGCAGCAGGAATGATTCTGAGAAGGTGGAGTTGCAAGTATGAGCCCTTTGCCATTGATGTCAAAGGGGGAGAGAAGACATGTGAAAAACAAGTGGGTGATGATCAAAGGGGGAGTAGTAAAGGGAGAGAAGACATGTGAATGGTTGTTGTTGATAGGGGGAGTTGTGACAATAAGGAGAAGTTCTTGTCTTGATGGTTTTTCACATCATATGTTGCCATCAATGACAAAGGGGGAGGTTGTTGAAAGTATGAGGATAACCGGTGTTGTCATTAATGTCAACATACTCCTATTATATTAATGGTAAGGATTGGATGAGCTGTGAGCTGAGGATATTGAGAAAATTAGTCTCAATCAAGAACAGTGAAGAACAATGATGACAGTAAGGTGAAAGTCCAAGATAGGATGAAGATCAGAGGATGCGGATTAAAGGGTTTGTAGATATGAGTCTTAAGATGATCCAGTCAAGTTTTTAGAGGTCCGCATGAAGATCTGTAGAAGTTATGGCTGCTCAAGTAGAACCGATTCTGATAGGTGTTCAAAGGTGACAATGTGATATAGAAAGGTCCAATAAGATCCGGAAATGCATTATCCTAATTTGTAGATCTGAGGGAGTGTTTAGTAAGTCCTTGTGAAGTGTCAAGTAGATTGGTTTGTGGTTTGAAGGTCTGGAAGTGCCTATTCCTTTGTGACAGTGGTGACAGACTATGTTCTTGAGGTACCAGATTAAGGAGAGAAGAATTTTAGTAAGTAGAGGAAGTGCAGATGTTCTTGGTAATTCAGGCAAGCTTGTGGAGGTCCTTGGATCATGTTTGGTTCGTGTTGATGATCTGCATTAGAGTTGGGGCCCATAAATGAAGAATAACTTCCAGATGATAATGTTCTTCCTGAGTCTGGCCGATCGGATGTATTACACATCTTGCGGATGTTCTTGTAGGTGTTTGCTGACTTAGGTGATTGTTCCTAAGTTGAAGCCTTGTATAAATAAGGGTTTGTAAAGTCATTTCAAAGTGTGTCTTGTGGAGATGTGAGTGTGGAAGCAAGGACGAAGAGCGAAAGGCAGAGCAAAAGTTTTTGAGCTTAAATGGAACTAATCCAGGCATGGTGAAGATGCTATTCTCTAGTTCATGTATGTGATACTTATTACTTTGTAGACAGTGTGTCTCTTGTAGGTAGTGGGCCTCTTGTGAGCAGTGTGCTTAGGCAGTGAACCCTAATTGGCATGTGCCATCTATTCTTTCTATTCTTCTAACAAAGAATATTTTTGGGTTAATCACCATGTGGTTTTTCCCTTAACCGGGTTTTCCACGTTAAAATCTTGGTGTCTCATGTGTTGATATGTATCTACTCTTGTGTTAATGGTTTATGCTTTCATGATTGATTAAGTATTATGCTACTAAATAACAAAATGGATTTAAGTGTTTAACTTGGAAGTAAGTTTGGGACAACTGATTTACCCCTCCCTCTCAGTTGTTTGTCCTAAATCCAACACATTTGATCCTGGTATAACATTTCACATCAAGATTTATCCTTTTTAGCTAACCTTTGCTTGGTTTTGGAACTAGGTGATGCAACTTGATTTTCACTGGTCAAAGATCAATAAGTCAAACTACTAATAAGTGTGGTGCAGGTTTTTGCTTGTAAAATAATATCATTTAAAACTTTGTGTTTTCTTTGTTTGGTGAACTTGGTTTTGACTTCAAGTGTATGCATACTCTTCCCTTGCACTCAGTGCGATCTTGGAAATCAAAAGCACCTTATAGCCAATTTCACTTTCACATCGCACTTTGTTTTCTAAGAGTAAATTAATCTTTTTTGTGTGGATCAAGTGTGTGTGTGTATGCTCTCCTCTCACACCTTTAGGTGATCTTGAGGATCAAAATCACCTCTTGGTTTCACCTTTTTACCCAAGGACCTAAGTTTTGTATGTTGTTCCCTCGCATTGCAAAATGATCTTGGGAACCAAAAGCACTTGGAATCCTTTCTCATTAGGAGGCCTACTTGGGAATTTCATCAGCCCAAGGGATGACATCAACCATGTGTTCTGAAATGGTATATCAAAGGAGGAGAATGAAAGTTGTACCTCAATCTAGTTAGCATCATGTCTAGCACAACCTTAGGGCTCCGAGTGGTTCCAAACATAAGGTGAAGATATTTTTGAGATCTTTCTTTGATCCCATGCTTGTAGATGGACTAGTGTTCATAGATTGGACCCCATGTACCTTGTGTATATAGGGGGAACCCTTAGAAAACGTGTACAAGCCTAGTTTAAGGCCTTTCAATTGTCATATCTTTTGGTGCATCACTATTGAGGAGGATAAGTGATCACATGTACTTCCATAGCTATCCAATCATACATAAATGGTATTACATTGGGAGAAATATCACCATTGTGAGTCCATAAGATTTGACACACCTAATTGAATAATATAGGGTGTTGTGTTTTGTGTGTGTGTTCATTTACACTCTCCCAATCCAAATCCAAATCCTTTTGCAAACATGTGCATGTATGTATGAAACCCATTGTTTTCCAAGTTGCTCAATGTCAAGCTTCAAACCATCCCTAATCACCTTCTAATCATTCATTTTATCCCAAATCCCATCATCCCAAGTCATCCTAATCATCCCTCTTATCCACTTCATCCTAATTCTAATCCAATCCTATCCTAATCATCCCTAATCATCCTAATCACCTCATCCCAACTATCCTAATCATCCTAATTACCCTATCCACATCATTCCAATCTATCTCCAATCTAATCTTAATCCATTATTTAGGATCCTAATCCTAATCAATTTGCCTAATCCAATAAAGGCCCTATCCTAATCCTTTCTATCCACCTAATTCACTTCCTAATTATATTCATCCTTCCATCCAAATCCCCATCTAAGCTTAAGCCCAATCCCAAATCACGATTGGTTTGACAAGATGGTTGTGATAATTAAAAAGTCTATGTCAAACCCCCTTTCACAACACACCATATCTCCAATCCAATTAATATCTCTATCATACCAAAAAAATGCTTGACTACAAGTACTTAAACATATGTATGAGAGAATGGATCCTCTTGCTAAAGCACACTATAGAAATTACTTTAGTCATGATACTTTAGCAAATCTCAACTTTGGAGATTTTCAAGACCATTCTTATGACCCTATCATGTCAACACCGTAATCCCATTTGTCATCTCCATCCACCTCTTACAAACCTTCACCCTCTTATAGGGATAGGTCATCTCAACCAATCTATACACCATCTCAATCTAACACATCAATGCCTCAATGTTCTCGAAACATCCCGTACCTATATACCTCATCTCAATCAACTACATCCCCATCATATTATCATTACCAAGTCAATCTCATGAATTCATCGCCATATATCATATCTTCATCCATGCCACCTCAAACCACATATCAACAACCTATATCTGATTCTACTCCATCAATCCCTTCAAATCCTTCATCATCATATCCCTACAACCACCCTAATTTCAATTGATTAGCCCACATGTTTCCTACTCCCAATCCTATTAAACCTACCCCTACTATCCATACACCCAAGCATAATCCCAATCCTAATCTATCCCATCCTATTATCCATCTACTTGATCCTAATCCTACAACACATGCCCTTATTGTACATCAATTATATTATCCATCTAATGCCCACCTTAGTGCATCAACCCATAAATTTATGAAGGACGCGACCCAAGGAATATTAGCAAGGAATCAAAAATCAACATGCAATCTAATGCCCATCCTCGAACCTATCAAGGAGCCTTTAAGAACCATGTCTATCCCTTCAACATCATCATGTACTCCAATGCCTATCAAGCCTATAGTAGATTCTCTTACCATAAATACAAGCCAAGATCCATCATGTAGCCATGTTGTTGACCATCTAGAGCCTATTAAGCCCATCCAAGAATTTTCCATCTCCATCCAAACCCAAGAGCTATTTCAAGAGTCCAATCCAAAGCATGAACAACCTTGTTCCTCACTAAGTTAAGATCAAACTACTCAAGCACCTCAAGATCAAATTACCCAAGTTACCCAAGAACCAATTACTTAATCCACTTCACCTCATGGTTATACTAACAATGAAAGTGAGCATGGAAGTTTTGTTGATACACATAAGCACTCACCTCTATTCATGGCATTTCTTAGAAATGAAGAAACTTCCACTCTTATCCAAACCACCACCACCCTTAATGATCAAGAGATCCATAGTCCTCCTAGCCATGATCAAGTAACCCAAACTAGTCTTGTCTATCCTCTAATAGCATCCACTTACCATGATGAGATACTTGGGTCCCAAGAAAACATAGACAATCAAGTAAATCACTTGGATCATCTAACACCACATCTTAATGAGCATGGTGTTAATCAAGATCCTAGAATTACAAGTCATTCCCTTCCTGATCCATTACCATCTTCTAGTAATCTTCCATCATCCCCTCTTAAGCCCTTACCATCCCCTATTGACCCTATCCAAAATCCATTATCCTATCCTTTTCGTCCCACTACCTTCATCTGTGGTGGTTTTCTCATAGGAGATGAACGAACTCTATCCACCACCCACCCTCCCCCATGTGATGATGGACTCACATTTTTGTTTCCAAAACAACACACATCCCATCACATATTGTATGCTCCAAAACATGAATTATTAAGGAAAAAGATTAGGCCTCCATGAACAAGGTATCTTGGAGCCCATCCATGTCCAAATCCATCCATACTTGCATGACCTTGGCTATACATATCAAGGAAAACAACCCAAACATGTTAGTACCTCTTGTACACCTCATAAGGCATCTTCCAATCCCAAGTGAGGTGCCCCTCATCACACCTCCAAGAAATATGTCATCATCCCTCCTCCATCATCATATCATTCTCAAAAGCATGTGGCTATACATTTCCCTATATCCACTCTTCCTTCACTCCTCCCAACTCCAACTAATACCATCCTCAAACCTTATCATCCCTTCATCCAAAATTCAACTAATCCCTCCATCGACACATCATTTTCCCTTAAATACCCTCAAATTTTTTTGTGAAAGGGTGTGATGGTTTAGAAACCACCCTTTAAAAGGTTATATAAGGTATTTATGCGAGACTTGGAAAATGAGATGGAGAACACTTTAGGAAGAATAAAGTGGTTTGGTGGGCTATGGGCATTAGAGAAGGGGGCACGTAGAGTGTGTCCAACTCAGGATTGTTTACACCCAAGATTCTCTTGCCTAGGGCTTTGAACACTATTTGAGTAAGTAAAATAGTTGGTGTGAGTAGGCACATACTATGTTTTTATAGATGTTCTCCAAATGTTCTATAGATATGAGGGCCAAGACCACTAAAATATTCCTAGAGTGAGAGTTGCCTTTCCAAGTACTCTAATTCAGATAAGTATTGAAACAATTGATGTTTAAAGGATAGTTAACATAATAAATATATGATTTTTTATGTTAATCTGATTATGGATTGTGTTATTCAATTGCCTATGTTAACTATTTACTTTAGAGTTCCTATTAAATTATCACATGTTGCAATTTACATTAAAATTTATATCCTTGCGTACTTTTAAGTTTTTTAACTCTAGTAATAAGTATATTTGGATTTGTTGTAATTAATTAAATAACTCTAGGGAAAAGTAGCGCTACAACATGGGGACAAAAACAAGCTATAAATCTATAATGAATTTGATGACATACTGTGGTCCAACCTTACATCATTAAATAGGAAAAAATTTACATGTTGATTTTGCTTTATCAAAATCATTCATAGATTTGAGAAAGATTGTGACACTCTTTAATGGCATAAGAAAATTAATCAAGGTACAATTTATTATATCTTTCCAGTAATGAGACATAATAATACAACCCATTGTTGCCCACTCTTGATGATATTCAACAAGTACCTCACTAGAATTTTGCACCACCTTTTTTAACATATTACTCCTTAGACTTTTGTATGACAAACATTAAATCTAGGAATTGTAGTGAAAATTGTATCAATCATTACTTTTTGTTAAGGGAAAACTGGATAAATGAATAATCAATATACTATATCAATGATACCCAAAACTCAATGAAATAATGAACAAAAGAGATCAATCAAACAAAGAACAATACAAAGCAAACCTCCTTTAATTCTCAGCGTCCATTGATTGCCTATCTCAAACGATCTTGTCTACGAATATGGCCCTCAGAAGGTGCACTTCCTTGATATTCAAATGGGAATGGCTATGATAGTTTCACCATGAAGATGAGCTTCACAACAATGATAGTAGTGTGTAGTAACAAGTTTGATCGCAAGAAATGAAGGAATTGGTGCCAATGGCGCACTGTAATTCCTGCAAAGTAAAAATACTTAAAGCTTGGATGAATGAAATGGAAGAATTGGGGTTGAATTTATAGACTTGAGAGAGGAAAGATCAACGGTATAGAAAGAATGAGAATATCAACGGTATAAAAACCTTGAGAGGATGTGCGCGAATAAGAAGAAGACAAGTGTCACACAAAAGTTGTTTTATTTGAGTTAACTACTTTCTTGTCTAAAGATAAGATATGACTTCATAAATTAGAAATATTTTTTCTAATTTAAGAGATATTGATAAAAACAAGGTTGATTGAGTCAGTTAACTCAACTTGAGATTTGCTTTTGCATGATTTGAGAGGAATTAAATAACAAATTATTTAATTTTGTGCATGAAGAAGAAGACTTATTTTTAGACTATTTGGAAGTTATTTGAAGATAGGAAAGCAAATTAAATAAATAAATTTATTTAATTATTGTGCATAATTTGGAAGAATAAATAAAATATTTGATTATATTTTATTTTTGGATATTAAGAGGATTTAAATAAATTTGATTTGATTTATTTAAATTTGGAGGAAGAATTTGAATTAAATTAAATAATTAAGAATTATTTAATTGTTTGGAAGAATTAAATTAAATAAAGAAATTTATTTAATTTTGATTTTAGAAGAGGTAATTAAATATTTTGATATTTAATTAACTTAGAGGAATATGAATCAAATAAATAAATTTGTTTATTTATTTATTGAGAGAAGAATTAGAATAAAGTAAATATTAAGAATATTTATTTAGATCGAGACATGTCATTTTTAGGCATATACATTTTGCCCCTCTTTGAAGCAATATGTTTTATCGCGTTATTTCAAAGAATAGATTTCTGATAATGATACATGGCCTAGTTTGCCCTTGATATGGATTTAACAATGATAGGATGCCCCCTCAGGAGCTTGAATAGGAAGAAGGTAGAAGGCGTGAGACAGACAATCTTACGATGAAGAAGGGGAAAAACAAGTTAGGATTGAAGAAAAATTGAATGATATGTAATGCAAGATAGAATGATAACCCACAAAAGAAAGTAAGGAAGTATGTACAATTGATACAAGAACAAACAAGGTATTGCCCCTATTAAGCAGTAAACCAATGATATAAGACAATGTTGTCATGGTGGGGAACGATATATCCCTAGAGCAAACACGAAGGATAGTGCTTGGTTTCAGGAAATGAAGCATGTCGTGTAAGACACGTGTGTTGGTCTGATTTTGACAATGTTACATCCTGTATAAGACAATTGATTGATTAACTGATCGAGTTGGTTTACAACTAGACAAGGATCAAGACCACTGATTGTGATTGGATCATTTGACAAGATTTACTTGACTTGATTCATATGGATTAAGGATGGACCTTGCATCTAGATCACTGCTCAGACTGACCAGATTGAGAAGAATGGATCACAATGATAGATAGAATTTTGGTTGATAGAAGAATGACTCGACAGAAGGACTCACAAGATTTTATTTGTAAACATTAATACTCTGTGGTTTGGATCTTTTATTGCATGGGATATGGATGCTTTTGTGGATGCAAATGGTTTTGCCATCTTGATATTGTAAGTATTTTGAAGTGCTTATTTCATCATTGGGCTTTTTTTTTTTGGTACTTTTTCCAAATGTTGTAAGTTAATACAAGCATCTAGATATAATTGAACCGAGATAACTTGAGTATTGCTTACATGGATTTTGATTTAGCAAGTTAATACAAGCATCGAGATATAATTGAACCTAGATGACTTGAGTATTTCTTGCGTATCAACAAACAAGGATTGCCCCCTTTCATGTCCTCGATGATCTTTTGTTGTTCCTATCATTAGACAAGGCGTCACATTACTAAAGTTTAATCTACAAATAGAAAACAAAGAAAATAATCATGCCCCCATCATAGCATCTCTAGCTTTTGGCATCCTTGAGTAGCATAGAAAGACATCATAATAAAAATCAAGATGTTGTAACCTAACCTGATCACAACCACAAAACATTTTTGCATTTAGATGTGTTTGTTTCTTGCCATAATTTAGGTAAAATCATTTAGAGTGCTTTAGGTGCTTGCTTGCTTTGCTTTGGATAGGTTGAGGTGTTGCGTCAAAATTTCTGCTTGAAAGAGGGTTTTTTCTTGCGCTTTCTTTCCTTGTGAAAGGTTCCACAATCTTTTTTGGTAAGACGTACCCTAAGGGACTGACCTAGTGCCTCAAGGGCTCATTGCTAAATGGCCTTGCCTATGTGATGATGTAGAGGCAACGTAGTTTGAGGTGAACTTTAATGGACCTAAGAACTAGGTGATAGAAAGTGGTGTGGACTCAGATAGATAGAAGGACCATAAATGGGATGGACGGGAAAGCGGAGCCTTGGGTGCACATTGATAATGGCCTTGCTTACATGCAAAGGCAACGTAGTTCATGGACTTGGACCATGTGGACACTGACAACAGATGCTATGCTAGGCTGACATTGTGGATAGGATACTGGATAAGACCTTGGTTAACAAGGTGACAAAAGAGATAGAGTATTAAGCCATGATAGGATAAGAAGATATTATGGATAGCCTTAATGCTAGATACTAATGACAATGAAACACCATTGATAGGTAGACAGATGGGTTACAGTGGATACGAATGTGTAGATAGAATAAACTAAGGATGTGATCTCCAAGGACTATGTCGCATAGGAATAACGTACCCCATTGTAGGTAGAATACTTAGGATTTTTCATGGTAATGCTTAAGACAATAGGAGGATAATGAAGGATTTGCATGGTGTGGAGGGATAAGGTATGTCAAGAGACATCTAAAACATTTGTCAACATTGTTCCCCCAATCTTTATCAAGATCAAGAAAAATAGAGGAAAGGAAGATTAGGATAGATAGACTGGATAGTATAGGTATGTAATGGATAGAAGGATAGGATAGGGAATGGTACGGAAGGGAACTGATAGGAGAAGAGTGATATGTCGATGAGACAAGGTGCCTCTAAGTGTAGGTGATGTAGAAGATCAACTTACACATGACGCCTGTTTGCCAAGTTTTCATCATGGTACTTATCTAAGGTGCCTATTTGCCAGATTTTCACTGTTGGACGAAGGGATTTTTCTTTGATTTTTTTTCTTTCTTTCTTTTTTTGGATAGGAGAAGGTGGATACGGAAGGGAGACACTCGAGTATCTAGTTTCTTGAAAGGTGATAGTCCTACTAGATGGATGTTGTCGTATCGACCATGTCAAGTGTCGCTCATAGATGTTGGTAGGGGATTTCATGAAAGTGAGATGGAGAATGGTAGCTATTGGATTATGATGGAAGGTGTGATAGTGGATGATGATGCAGAATACAGATGGAAAGGCTTATGCAAAAGCATGGACCATAGGAATAGGATGGGGAAGATATGTAGGATAATAGTGGAAGGAAGGGGAGATGGAGGTTTATGAAAATGTTCTATGATGGAAGGAAATCATGACCAATAGTTGCACATACCGTGATAAACATTGAATCTCGTGATGGGAAAGTAGTGTAGGAAGCAACAGAGACTTTTGCTTGTGGATGAGTGACTTAGGCATGTAGGGATCCACATAGACTGATTATTTTTCTAAGCTTTGTCTGTCATGTGGGATGGAAGAATTTGAGACTTTTGGATGGAATGGGAGAAAGTGGATGGTTGGGATTCTTGAGAGGTGGATGCCTCATTTGACTTGGTGGCTTTTTACTACCTGTGAAGGTATGGGCTGGGGTGTATGCAGCTTTGGTGCAACTTTAGAGGTAATCATTTGTTGGATGCAGACCCACACCTTTTTCAGTTTGGCATATAGGTGTGTGGGTGTATGCAGCTCTTGAGAAGGATGTTTCTTTGATTCTTGGCTTTTGTATCCTAGGTCATGAGGACTCTTAGGATTTTTGACTTTATAGGTAGAGGCATCCAAATTTTTATTGTTGAATTCCCGTGGGATGGTGGAAGTGGGGTTGGAGGAAGCCCTTTGTTTAGACAACATGTGCATTTGTTGGCCATGATTGGGATTGTTAGAAGATTTATAGATGGATGAATAAGGTGTTTGAAGAAGTGGTGGTAAAATGCATGGAGGGATGTTAGGAGTTGGAAGTAGCGAAGGTAGGTTGGATGGTGGAAGGTGTATGGTCACATGCTTTTGACATCTGTAGGATAATGGAGGTCGAATGGCAACATATGTTTTGGGGCTATGATAGGGTTTGTGATGGAAAGTGGAGGAGTGGAAGAAGTAGCAACATCTTGAGATTGTTCACCTTGGGGTATGTATCCAAGGTCGTACGAATGAGGAGGAACATTGACATGGACGGGCTCCAAAATACCTTGTTCATGAAGGCCTAAGCCTTTGCCTTGATAGTTCATATGTTGGAGTATGCGGTGGACAGCGGGATTATGTGTAGGTGGAACACTAGACACGAATTCCTTATTTGATGAAGAAGGTGAGATAGACGATAATGGTTGTTGGTGTTCTAAGGAGGAACACTCATGAATGAAGGTGGTAAGACCAAGGATATATGGTGGGGGATTTGCAGCATGGTCAATAATGGATGGTGGAGGAGTATTATTGGGTCGATCTTCTATGCTTGCTTGGGAGGCAAGTGTCTCATCAAAGGAAGAGGAAGTTGTTGGATTTCGGATGGGATTAGACGGGGTTATAAGCTCGGGACCATGGAATGCATAAAGTGGGCTAAGAGGATTATCATGGTCTACTTGATCATAGATAGACTTTTGATCATAGGTGGGATCTTGATCATGGATAGGACTTAGCATGATGGGATTAAAGTGCTCTTATATATGTTCTTCATCAATGATAATATCCTGATCACAAAAAGGATAGAGGTTATGGAGAGGCTGACATTGGATTTTTGGCTCATGTATAGGATCAAGTTGCTCATGGATAACTTCTTCATCAAAGGTGGTATCTTGATCATCGGAAAGATATAGGTCATGAATGGATTGAGATTGAATTTCTTGCTCATGCATAGGTATAGGATCATTGAAAAGATAAAGGTTATGCACGAGCTAGATGGGGGTGCTTTGATCTTGATTTAGACAAAGGTCGAATGTTTCCATATGTTGTAAAGTGTGCTCTTGGCATAACTCTTGGGTTGTTTGAATGGAAGTGGAGGTAGAGGTCTCTTGGATAGGATTTTGGTCAACAATATGAAGGTGCGATGGACCTTGACTTTGGTTTCTAGTAGGAGATTTTTCAACAGGTTCAAGGGGTTGCCAATTACACGACGAGGTTGGTGCAATGGACATGTTTGAAGGCTCTTTGATAAGGTCAAGGACCGGTATTTGGGGACATGGTTGACTCCCTGCTGGTAGTCCTTGGATCACATCCTTTGTAGGCATTTGGGTAGATGAATGAGGTAATGGATGAGTGGAATTTGGAATTCTCCATAGCTTTTATTGTGTTGCATATCTTTCCCAAAAATCATCCGAGGATTTTTTGTTTGTTGTATTAGAGCTTGGGGAATTCAATGGTGGTTTTGAACTTGGAGTAGGATTAGTATTCTTTGGGCTATGGGTTCTAGGGGTAGTGTTTGCCTTGTCAAGAGTATCATTAAGACAAGACAAGAATGTATGACTCTGGGGCAGGGTGTAGCTAGTATTAGCTTGTTCAGCTTGTAGGATTACAAATTGTTGTTGTATGGCTTGGAGTTCTTGAGCGATTGCTATACAACCTTGGGGGAGGTGTCTAAGTGTAATTGCAACTTTAAGTAATTGATTTCTTGAGCCAATTCTTCTAATTCAATTGTCATCTCCACATAAACTAACACAAGACCAAAATGGGTACTCAGAAAGGTGGAAAATTTTCTCACAAAAGAGTTGGAGATGCTCACTATCATAGACACGTAGAAACAGAAGCTCAAAAGCAGAGGGTATAAGCGCAACAAGTTGTTATGAATGTGCAGTACTAGTAAAAAGTAAATGCGCAGCAACATGTGATATATGCATAGGAAGTTGTAGCAAATGCGCATTAGGTCGAAACAAAAGCACAGCTTCATAAGATAAATGTGTAACTCTGGTCTTTTTGAATGTTTTTGCAAAGTTCAACATATTTTTCAGCATTTTTTGGTTTCTTGGTTGCAAGATGGTCTTTTTGATATGATTTTGTCAATTACAGCAAGAAGACACAGAAAACACAAAGAATGATTTCACAGTTTTCTTATTTTTTTGTAATTTTTTGACTCTTTTTAATAAGAAAGCAAGTACAAATCCTAGGCTGGTTGTGACAATATAAACTGAATTCTCCCTATTTCTAGGTGAAGCATCTTCAGGAGGTAATAATCACCCTTCCATGCACTGGCTTATAGGGGTTTTTGGCTACTAAAAATAAAGGATGATTAATAAGTGCAACCATTCGAGTGGTTATACATGCAGCAGCACTACTCTTTGTTATGGAGTCTCCCAGCCTACAAGGGTTGCACCTTGGAGGGTTTTGGGGGAGGTTGGTTGTCAGTCTAACACAACTTCACTCGTTGTTTGAAGCTTTCACTCCAAACATAATTTATTTATAGTGGCTTGGCAGAGCTTGGCTTTAGCTTGTTACCACTTAAGGTCATTCCCCAAGGATAGATGAGTATCCAAGGGCAGCTCTCTCTAAAGGTAAAACACATGCGAAAATAATATGTCTAGCATTTTGGTCACCCAAGATAGGGGAGAACATAGGCCTGATATCATTCCCAAAAACATGAAAGACAGTGGTTCTTTTCTCCTAGTTAAAAAGAAAAAGATTATATCAGCTATCTATTTGGGCACACACGCGATTGTAGTTGTCAATTGTCCCTTATGAAATTGAAGTGTTTGGCATTCATGTCCATTGTCCCTTAGAAAATTGAAGTATTTTTTGCATTCATGTCCATTGTTCCTTAAGAAAGCAATATGTTCCTAAGACTTATATTGCAAAAGATGTTTTGTCCCTTAAGAAAACAATATGTTCCAAAGACTTAGATTGTAAATATGATTTGTTCAATTGTCCTTTAAGAAAGTAATTTGTTCCTAAGACTTAGTGTGAAAAGTTTTTAATTATTCAATGCTTATCCTGCATGAACATGTTAGAAAAACCCATTTTCTCTGTTTAAGTAATAAGAGGCTGCAAAAAGTTGATTAGTTCCACCAAAAACTCAATAGTTAGCATAAAATCAATTAAACCAAAAGCACTTAACTTGTTAGGTAAAAAATAAGAAATCTAAAAAAAATATGATAATAATGATTAGGTACACTAGATTGAATATTATGATCAGATTCTACATAAAATTCTATGCAATTTTAAAAAATAATTTGTGAAAATTGAATAAATTTTGCATAAGTTATGATTGTTTCAAGTTTTAGAAAGAAGGGTTAACTTTAACTGAGTGTACCTGACAAATATGATAAAATTACCTCAAAATTCTTTCACCATAGAAAATTTAGGAGAACCATCTTTCCAATACCATTGGTTTCATAAAAATCTAACTCTTTATGCAAAAGATATGTCTGATTTCATGAAATTGCTAAAAATAGGCCAAGAAAAAACAAGCATGGGCTAAAAATA
Source organism: Cunninghamia lanceolata (assembly GCA_027924645.1). Lineage (NCBI taxonomy): Eukaryota > Viridiplantae > Streptophyta > Pinopsida > Cupressales > Cupressaceae > Cunninghamia > Cunninghamia lanceolata. Next base: position 8,243,749 of record BSBN01000241.1, on the reverse strand, counting down.
GGGACACGGATTGAGATCTTTTTTTCTCGAAATTCATGCACTTCCTACAAAAACTAAAAGATACCTAGATAATATTTTGATATTTTTAACAAAACCCAGAAATATTTTGAGCTAAAGTTACACAGATATGCCTGATTTCATAAAATTGCTAAAAATAGGCCCAAAAAAAGCAAAAAAAAAGCATAAGCTAAAAATAGGAACATAAATTTGTGATCTATTTTTCTTGAAAGCCATGCACTTTCTACAAAAAAGTAAGAGATACCTAGATAGGATTTTGATGTTTTCGACAAAACCTAAAAACCTTTTGAGCTAAGGTTACACCATTTGAATGCTCAATGCCTATTCTCTCAATCCTCCTGTGTATGAAACTTTAGCGCAAAAAACTCAATTTTTGGATTAAATCGAGGCAAGGCCCCATGGTGGGTTCCAAAAATGTTAAGAAAAAATTAGAGCTAAATGAATAATCAATATACTATATCAATGATACCCAAAACTCAATGAAATACTGAACAAAAGAGATCAATCAAACAAAGAACAATACAAAGCAAACCTCCTTTAATTCTTAGCTTCCATTGATCGCCTATCTCAAATGATCTTGTCTATGAATATGGCCCTCAAAAGGTGCACTCCCTTGCTATGATTTTAAGATGTTTAAATGGGAATGGCTATGATAGTTTCACCATGAAGATGAGCTTCACAATAATGATAGTAGTGTGTAGTAACAAGTTTGATCACAAGCAATGAAGGAATTGGTGCCAAAGGCGCGCTGTAATTCCTGCAGAGTAACAATACTTAAAGCTTGGATGAATGAAATGGAAGAATTGGGGTTGAATTTATAGACTTGAGAGAGAAAAGATCAATGGTATAGAAAGAATGAGAAGATCAACGGTATAAAAGCCTTGAGAGGATGTGTGCGAATAAGAAGAAGACAAGTGTCACACAAAAACTGTTTTATTTGAGTTAACTACTTTCTTTTCTAAAGATAAAATATGACTTCATAAATTAGAAAGTTTTTTTCTAATTTAAGAGATATTGATAAAAACAAGGTTGATTGAGTCAGTTAAGTCAACTTGAGATTTGCTTTTGCATGATTTGAGAGGAATTAAATAACAAATTATTTAATTTTGTGCATGAAGAAGAAGACTTATTTTTAGAAGATTTGGAAGATATTTGAAGATAGGAAAGAAAAATAAATAAATAAATTTATTTAATTATTGTGCATGATTTGGAAGAATAAATAAAATATTTGATTATATTTTATTTTTTGAGATTAAGAGGATTTAAAGAAATTTGATTTGATTTATTTAACTTTGGAGGAAGAATTTGATTTAAATTAAATAATTAAGAATTATTTAATTATTTGGAAGAATTAAATTAAATAAAGAAATTTATTTAATTTTGATTTTAGAAGAGGTAATTAAATATTTTGATATTTAATTAACTTAGAGGAATATGAATCAAATAAATAAATTTGTTTATTTATTTATTGATAGAAGAATTAGAATGAAATAAATATTAAGAATATTTATTTAGATCGAGTCGTGTCATTTTTAGGTGTATACACTTTCTAATAGGAAGAACTTGAAACATTGAATTGAATGTTAGAGTTGGTTGAGCTCGAGGTATAGTATGGGGTGCCAAAAATACGTCCACATTTCCTCCATTGGTATTAGGTTTTGTAGAAGAACAAGGTGGTGTTTGTACATAAGTATGATGTTGCCTTTGTGGATCATAGTGTAGATGCTCTCTCTCCTTGTCTAGAAATCTAATATCATTTGAGGACCTTGTAGATGATCCAAAAACATTACTTTCTCTTTCATTTTTATTTTCCACAAAGGTGAACACAATCAATAAAATTTGATGGGTTTCATCATCAAGGCAATATTACAAGCCTTAACATCATGCCTTCACATTTTTACAAATGCTATCTAAAGAGATTGATGCCCCATTGTGCTCATTCCTTAAAAGTTACATTTCATCTTGTTCAATTTGGGCATGGGTTCACAATAGGCCCATGTCAAATCCTTTACCTTTGACATTATTAGCTAAAACAATTTTAAAAAACTCAATGTTGGGGTCATTAAAAAACTATAAAATCATGAAATTTAAATTTTAAAATAAAAATAAATTCCTTCAAAGTAAAACCTAAAAAGTAAATAAATGTCCTAAACCTAATCCTAAAATAAAAATTAAAAAAAGAGTTTAAAATTTAAACCTTAATTATCAAGGTTTGAACTTTGCATTTTTTTAATTAATAAGTGCCTATTATTTCACTTTAGAACTGAGATATTTTACACTTATTTAGAAAGAGTCGCTAGAATGTGATTGCATCCCAACTTTCGAGAGTCAGATTGGCTTCAATTGTATGGAGCTGATTGTTATGAACAAAATTTAATGATCGATGAAGGGTAGATGAGACTGCACCCATGACATGAATCCAAGGTCTACCAAGAAGAAGATTATATGAAAGAGAATTAGGCATGACATGGATAAGGGTAGGCAATGTCAAAGGACCAACCCTAAGAGGTAAGGTGATAGTACCCAATGATTGCCTACAAACATTATCAAATCCATGAATGTTGAGTTTATTTGGTTTAATGAGAGAGGTATCAACATTGATTTTGTGTAACAAGTCTATGCCACAAACATTAAGACCTAATCCACCATCAATCATGGTACATCTAACTGTCATATTATGAATTAAGATGAATATCATAAGAGGCTCATTTTGGTTTTGAACTTCTATAGGAGGTAATTCATGTGGTTGAAATACAATATTTGATTTTGTCACATGCATACAATCTAACAGAGTTATTACATAATTCGGTTGAACAACAGGTGGAACCATCACCTTTTGTAAAGCTTCTTGGAGCATCCTACACGGTATGTAGGTGATGTTTGTATAAACTCCCATAGAGAGATCTTTTCTGGAGTAGCTTGGAGCTTCTCAACAAGATTATAATCTCTACCATTATGAGTAGGAAGATGAGGTGCTTGAGGAATAATAGGTTGAGAAGGTGGAAGAGGAGCATGAAAAAATTGTATTTGTTTCTTTTATTTATTATTTCTCGTGTTATATGTTTGAGCAACTTCATGATGCATGGGTTGTTGTGACACATTTTGATTGAATGAACTATTTCTAGTGATTTGTTTTGTATAATTGAAGATATAACCAGAAGGTCTAGGTGTTTTTCTGTGAACCTCCTATTGAGATAGATTGTGATTTAGTAGCATCATTACAAAGATGCACAACAACTTTATGTTTCTCAAGCTCTTTTGGAGAACTAGAAACATAAATTGTATTGATGATTCTTTGAAATAGAGATGGTTTAGGAGTTGTAGAGAATGATTCTATAGAGATGAAGTCATCCAAGGATTTATCTAGCGTGTCAAAATCATCAATACTAAATTGCTCATCAAATGCATTAAAATCTTGAATAAAGTAATCTGGCATAATTGTGTATCCTACTTTTTCAAACTTTATAATGATAAAGTAAAGAAGAAGGAAACAAAATGAAGTATATGTATGCATAATATGAAATATAACAAACTATGAAATATAATTCTTTAACTATATTATCCAACAAATAGCTAAAACATATTTAAAATTTATCAATTTCCAAGCTAGAATTACCATAGAATGAGATTTTAGGTAACCCTAATCAATATACATGAATGAAAGCAAGATGTATGACTAAAGAATGTATATCAAACTTAGTTGTAATCAGTTATCAAGCATCAGATTAGAAATCTATTTTTTACTATAATGATATAATTTCATGAATTGTAAACAATATCACAAACATAGGTTATTTTCAATCTAAAACAAATGCTTGTTTTTCCAATTTCAAATGACAAAATGTACAGTATGCACTAAACAGAAAGGATGATTAGGTATTGTTAGTACTCATTTATGTTTCGGGTTTCAAGTTTAAACTTTTGCAGATTTGCCCCATTCGAATCCTAAATTTTCTGAGTCATGGGGTCATGCATTGTTTTGTCTATTCTAATACTGGCCTTCTGAAATGGGTCCCTGCTTCTGAGTTTCATCTCTGTGCTTTAGGGTTCTAACTCTTTTTGCCTATGCACATGCTAAAAATGCAAAAAACCAGTCAAAATATGCATTGGCAGGTCTGAAATCTCTATCGGCCTCCAAGAAATTGATAAATTTTGAGTTATATGCATTTTAGATGTATATCGGGTTGCATATACATTGGGGGAATCTTCTGTAAGATTTTGGGAATATTCGCCATTTGTATATTGGCTCTGCTTGTATATCGGGCTTGTATGTAGAACATGCAAGCGAAACATACAAAGGAAAAGATACATTGCAGGAATATTCTGGAGAAGATTCCTTGTTTGTATGTGCAAGGGAATGTACGTTGAAAAATATACAAGTGTCTGATGCACATGCATTGTGAACAGTGAAAAGAAAGTCATCAGCCAGACATGCTTCATCGGTGGCCCAGTTTAGAGTCCATCCGATGGCCGATGGCACATACAAGAGGGTACATCCAAGGCAAGTTTCGAAGCTAGGGCCCACCACTTGTATATTTGCGGTTGTATATTTAGATATACATGCAAATATACATTCCTAACATGCGACCTGGACGTAAAGTGAAAGTAGTATTGTGGCAGATAATGATTTGAAATCTGTAGCTTGTATGTATGTATGTTTGTATATGCACATATACAAGATGGAGATACAAATGAAGACATACAATCCAGACGCGATGAAGATTTCAAGTCGCTTCATAAACATTTGGGGTCCATGGCGTGCATGTATATGGCATTTGTACATGCCTATATACAAGGGGTGAGGTACAAGCCAAATTTCAAGGTAGATGCAATGTCTTTTATATTTTTTGAAATCCGTGGCTTGTATCTAAATTGTATGTATATACAGTCCCACATGCATTTTCAGATGCAAAGGGAAAAAGCACATTAGTTCATCGGCGAGAGACTACACATCGGTGGATGGTCCCAGGGTTGTTCTGATGGCCGATGGAGATGAAATTACCAAGTGATAGAGAGCCAGTAAGGGGCTGCCACGTGTCCAGCTGCTGTCACGCGTATATGCATTTTGCATATATAGGGATTTTGGAGGGCAAACAGAGGTAGTTGTCTATGCATATGTCTTTGCATATGCATGGGTGGAAAAAGGGCAAAATGAGAACAGGAAAAGTCAGCGATGGAAGTTTGAGGTGCCTACGTGGCATGTTACCATAGATTCATGACTTTTCAAAGGTGTTTTGGGACCATTGATCTCGGTGATGGATTTTTGATCGACAGTCAAGTTTTGAACCTTCAGCGATGGTTTTTTCTTGTGTCTGCAGTCATTTTTGAGTGGAAAATTTCCATGGGTGCGCTGCTATGGTTTCCAAAGAAGAGCTATGGGTGGTTGAGCCATTAATGGTAGGATTACAGCAGGTATGGGCCGATGGTCGAATGGCCAAGTACTAGGTATACGATGAAAGTCTTCCAGCTGTGGCACAGGGCTCGAGCTCAACTACTCCTCGCCTTTCTCTTGCTTCTTCCCATTTTGTCTCCTATTGCATTAACTATTTTTGAGCTCCATTTCTCATGCAATGTATCTGGCAGAAATTTTGATCTTGGCTTGTAATTAATTTTGTTGAGTACACAGTCTTGGTATAAAGGCCAAACTGTGTCACTCATTGTGTTGTTGAAAACTGGACAATTTTATGGTGTTGTGACACAATATAACTTCATTGGTGGTCCTGTCTTGGATGTCTCTGTGAGTTTATGAGTCTCATGTTGTATGTTTTATACATAACTTCACTAGTTTCATGCTGTTATATATGATAAATGCTTTGTGCATGTGTTTAATCATTTGTCTCCATATTGTGGGCATAGTTTCTTTTGAATCAAGATAACCAAGGGTTGTTTGGGTTCAGGAATATAGTTTTTCTATATTGAATGTTTAATCTCCTACTTTTGTTCAAGGAACAAATTAAATGTTTCAGGTTAATCATTGGGAAAATGTGTTGCAGTAGGGATACCATTAGGTATGAATGATCAAGCACTTAATTATTGGGAAATATCTGTAAGGTAGGTATTAGAAATCCCCTTGAAACTCAGTTATTAATATGGGTTCATGTGTATATTCACATGTGTATGTCTATTGACTCTGAGCCCAGGATAGGACCGATCTAGTCTTGTATTGAGGTTGCAGCCCAAGGTCTCTATTTTGCATCCAAATACAAATCAAACTCAAACTTTAAATCAAACCCTTAGGACTTTAGAAATAATTTTAGGATCCAAAATCCCCTATCTACAAGTGAATATAGGCCCAAAGCTAGCCCCTTTGCACTTATCTCATAGTTTTGGTTTGCCTTAGAGAGGATTTATCTGCTTTGTGTCAGCATCCCAGTCTTTGCACAGTTGTATTTTCATGGATGTTGAGTAGGGAATACCTATTGTAAGTATGAGGATAATCGGTGTTGTCATTGATGTCAACATACTTCTGTTACATTAATGATAAGGATTGGATGAGCTGTGTGTTGAGGATATTGAGAAAATTAGTAACAATCTGGAATAGTGAAGAACAGTGATGACAGCAAGCTAAAAGTCCAAGATAGGATGAAGACCAGAGGATGCAGATTAAAGGGTTTGTAGATATAAGTCTTGAGATGATCCAGTAAAGTTTTCAGAGGTCCACATGAAGATCTATAGAAGTTATGGATACTTAAGTAGAACCGGTTCTGGTAGATGTTCAGAGGTGACAGTGTGATACAGAAAGGTCCGGTGAGATCTAGAAATGCATTATCTTGATCTGCAGATCTAAGGGAGTGTTGAGTAAGTCCTTGAGAAGTGTCAGGTAGATTGGTTCATGGTTTCAAGGTCTAGAAGTGACCATTCTCTTGTGACAGTGGTGGCAGACTGTGTTCTTGAGGTCCCGGATGCAGAAGAGAAGAATCTCAGTAAGTAGAGGAAGTGCGGATGTTCTTGGTAACTCAGGAAAGCTTGTGGAAGTCCTTGGATCATGTTTAGTTCATGTTGATGGTCTGCATTAGAGTTTGGGGTCTGGAAATGAAGAATAACTTCCAGATGTTGGTGTTCTTCCTGAGTCTGGCCGACCGGATGTATTACATGTGTTGTGGATGTTCTTATGGATGTTTGCCGACTTAGATGATTGTTCCTAAGTCAAAGCCTTGTATAAATAAGGGATTGTAAAGTCATTTTGAGATGTGTCTTGTGGAGATGTGAGTGAGGAAGCGAGGAAGAAGAGCGAGAGGTAGAGCAAAAGTTTTTGGGCTTAAATGGAACTAAACAAGGCATGGTGAATATGCTATTCTCCAGTTCATGTATGTGATACTTATTACTTTGTAGATAGTGTGTCTCTTGTAGGCAGTGGGCCTCTTATGAGCAGTGTGCTTGGGTAGTGAGCCCTAATTGGCAAGTGCCATCTTATTTCTTATTCTTCTAACAGAGAATAATATCTCAGGTTAATCACCCCGTGGTTTTTCCCTTAACCGTGTTTTCCACATCAAAATCTTGGTGTATAATGTGTTGTTGTGTTTTTGCTCTTGATTAATTGCATTAAGCTTCATGTTTGATATATTGTTATAATGCTAAGTAAATACAAGTGTTGAAAAAGGAGAAAGTTTTGGACATTTGATTCACCCCCCCTCTCAGTTTTCTGCCCTAATTCTAACAATTGGTATCAGAGCCAAGTTCCTCTAAAAGGCTTAACCGCTTGAGGAGATCTGGAATGTCGTCATATAAGAAGGATAGTCTGAGATTTGATGGAATGAAATTCTCTCTCTGGAAAAGTCGGATGCAATGTCACTTACAATGCATGGGGGCATAGTATTGGTTCATGGCCACAAAGAAGTATACTCCTCCACAAGGTGGACCAAAGTCAATAGATGAAATTGCAGATGCGGAAAACAATCTGTGAACTAAAGAGGCTCTCCTTAGTGCTTTGTCTGATTTAGAATTAACCAATGTCGTTGACCTACAAACTACCTTTGAGATCTGAGAAAAATTGGAACTTCTGCATGAAGGAGATAAGTATGTCAAATGTGCCAAGCTACAGAGTCTGAAAGGAAAATTTGAAAATCTGAAGATGAAGGAAGATGGAAATATTATTACTTTTATGCCAAGAGTAAATGAGCTTGTCTGTGGCATTAGATGTGTTGGTGGAGTCCTGGATGAAGATGAGATTGTTGGAAAAGTTCTCAGATCCCTTCCTGAATCTTACAAATTCAAAGTTGCTGCCATTGAGGAATTCAGATCTATATCAGGTATGACAAGAGATCAACTAATTGGTAAATTGGCTGCATTTGAATTAACTAAGTTTGGAGATGCCCCTCCTAAAATTGAAAATGCATTCAAGGCAAGTGCTTCTATGAAAGAAAAACAAAAGTTTGATCAAGGAGAAAATTCATCAAAGAAACTATCAAGATATGAAAGAGCAAGAAAAGACATGGAAGAAGAGGAAGTAGAAACAACTTAACTTGAAGCCCTCATTGCAAAAAGATTGCCAAGAGGATCCGATAAATATGAACAGAAATTACTCTTTAAGTGCTTCAACTGTAACAAGATTGGTCATTTTGCCTCAAAATGTCCAGAAAGATTATCAAGGCCAAATTCTAACAGACAAAGGTTCCAAAAGAATTGTTATTATGTTCATGAAGAAGATGATAATGAAGGAGTAATAGATGATGAATCAGAGATAGGAAACAAATCCAGAGATGACTGGGTATTTATTGCCATCAAGGAAGAAGATCCAAAGCTCTCTAACTCTGTCAATCATAAGGTTGTAGAAAGAGCTCTGGCTGCCCAAGTTGAAGAAAAGGATGATTAGGTCATTGACAATGGATGCTCTCACCATATGACAGGTGATAAGAACAAGTTCTTAGATTTGGAAAGGTATGAAGGAGGAATGGTAAAGTTTGGTGATAACTCTGCTGGTAAAATCAGAGGTAGGGGAACCATTTCTTTTGATGGAATAAACAAAACAGGTAATGTGCTATATGTTGAAGGACTAAAGCACAATCTTCTTAGTGTTGGACAGTTAGTGGACAAAGGTTATGATCTCAGATTCAAGAATGGAAAATGTAGGATCTTTGAAAATTCTGGAACAAAGATTGCATCCGGTACTCAAACAAAAGGTAATATCTTTCATCTAGTTGGTACCGGTAAAAGTTGCCTGTTTGTTCAAATTGATCAGAGTTGGTTATGGCATAGGAGAATGTGTCATGTGATTTTTGATAATATCATCAAGATAAGCAATACTCAAGCTGTAAAAGATCTTCCAAAGCTGGTGAAACCTAAAAACAACTTATGCAAAAAATGCTAGTTAGGAAAACAAAGCAGAGTCTCATTCAAGAGTAAGGAACAATCTTCTACCAGATTATTGTATCTAGTTCACACTGACTTATGTGGTTCGGCAAGAATTAGGAGTGTGCAAGGTGATAGATACTTCATGCTTTTAATTGATGACTACTCCTGGATGATGTGGGTAACTTACCTAAAAGAAAAATTAGAAGCTCTTGAAAAATTCAAAGTATTGAAAGCTATGGTAGAGAATGAAACTGGATCAAAGTTGAAATGTCTAAGGTCTAATAGAGGTGGTGAATTTACATCTGGTGAGTTCATAAAGTTCTATGAGAAACATGGAATATAGAGGCAATTGTCTACTCCTAGGATGCCACAGCAAAATGGAGTAGTGGAGAGAAAGAACCGGACCATCCAGGAGGCATCTAGGACCATGATGATGGAAGCAAATGTTCCTCAGATCTACTAGAGGGAAACTGTCAGCACTGTAGTCTATACTCTCAACCAAGTTCAAATCAGAAGCAATACCGGTAAGACTCCTTATGAACTTTAGTTTGGCATTACTCCCACTGTGAAGTACTTCAGAGTTTTTGGTAGCAAGTGTTACATCAAAAGAGATGAAGATCTAGGAAAGTTTGATGCTAGAAGTGATGAAGGAATATTTTTGGGTTACTCTAATCAAAGCAAAGCCTACCGGTGCTATAATAAGAGACTGAGAAAGATAATAGAAAGTACAAATGTGAAAGTTGATGAAGGAATTGAGAAACCTTCAAGATTCTATGAATATGATGTAGATGATCAGAATGGTGTTCTGATCCAAGGAACCCAAACCCCTTCCGGTACGCAGAATCAAACAGGTTCGGTAATCCAAGGAGATGAGATGAGTCACAATGAACATGATGAAGAATTAGAAGTGCAGGATACTCCCAAAGTTCCCAGGTATGTAAGACTGAACCACTCTGAAGATCAGATCATAGGTGACAAAAGTAAAGGTGTGCAAACAAGAAGAAGAATTGTTCAAAACTCAGATGAGTATTGTCTGATTTCAAGGATAGAACCTCAGACAGTAAAAGAAACTTGCAATGATGAAAACTGGACTAAAGCAATGGAGGAAGAACTGATGCAAATTGAGAAAAACCACACTTGGGATCTTGTTCCCAGACCTAGAGACAAGAATGTAATTGGAACTAAATGGGTCTTCTGGAACAAACTGAATGAAGTGGGTGATGTAATCAGAAATAAAGCTAGATTGGTTTGCAAGGGTTACTCTCAATTTGAAGGAGTTAATTTTGAAGAAACTTTTACTCCAGTGGCAAGAATTGAAGTAGTTAGATTATTTCTTGCATTTACCACTTTCAAAGTGTATCAGATGGATGTCAAGTCTGCCTTCCTGAATGGTGATTTGGAAGAAGAAGTGTACATTGAGCAACCGGATGGATTTCAGTTGTCTAAAGATGGTGATATGGTCTGCAAGTTGAAAAAGGCATTGTATGGACTGAAGCAAGCCCCAAGAGCTTGGTATGAAAGATTGGATAAGCATCTTTTGAAGATTGGTTTCAACAAAGGTACTGCTAACAGTAACCTATATTTTAAAGTTGATGATAAAAACATCTTGATTGTTGAAGTATTTGTTGATGACATCATTTTTAGAGGAAGAGATAGTATGTGTAAAACTTTTGCAAGTCAAATGAAAAATGAATTTGAGATGTCCATGCTCGGTGAGATGAATTTCTTTTTGGGCCTACAAATCACTCAAACAAAGAAAGGAATTTTCATTTATCATACTAAGTATGTGAAAGAATTGTTGAAGAAATTTGGGATGGAAGACTCAAAACCAATGTATACTCCTATGGCTACTAGATGTAAACTAAGCAAAGATGATGATTCTCCTAAAATAGATCAGACAAAGTATAGGTCAATGATTGGAGGACTGTTGTATCTCACTCAAACCAGACTAGATATTATGCAGGCTATTGGTCTTGTTGCTAGATTTTAGGCTGATCCCAGAGAATCTCATGTCATGGCAATCAAGAGGATCTTTAGATATCTAAAAGGGACAGTTGATTATGGTTTGTGGTATCCTAGAGATCATGATTTCTCTCTTCATGCATATACATATGCAGATTGGGCAGGAGATGTGGATGATCGGAAGAGTACCAGTGGTGGAGCATTCTATTTGGGAAAGAGATTGGTTTCTTGGCTAAGCAAGAAACAAGAGGCAATATCTTTGTCCACAACTGAAGTAGAATACATTGCAACAGCAGGAAGTTGCACTCAGGTTTTATGGATGAAATAGATGCTAAGAGATATCAAAGTAGAATATGAGGAGCCTATCACAATCTTCTGTGATAATTCAAGTGCAATAAGTATTTCTAAGAATCCGGTGTTGCATTCTAAGACTAAGCATATATCCATCAAATTTCACTTTCTGAGAGAGCAAGTGAACAAGGATGAAGTTAGACTGGAGTTTGTGCCCTCCAAAGATCAAATTGCAGATATCTTTACTAAACCTCTTCCCAAAGACTCTTTTGAGCATCTCAGGGAGAAGTTAGGGGTTATTACCCCTCCGGTGATGAACTAGGATGCACTGTTGTGCATCAGTCTGGTGGATATCATAGCCATATCTTGTGATCCGAATTGATGATTGGGGAACTGCTACTAAGGGGGAGCAACAGGAATGACTCTAAGAAGGTAGAGTTGCAAGTATAAGCCCTTTGCCATTGATGTCAAAGGGGGAGAGAAGACATGTGAAAAACAAGTGGTTGTTGATCAAAGGGGGAGAAATAAAGGATAAGAAGACATGTGAATGGTTGCTACTGATAGGGGGAGTTATGACAGTAAGGAGAAGTTCTTGTCTTGATGGTTTTTCACATCATATGTTGCCATCAATGACAAAGGGGGAGATTGTTGCAAGTATGAGGATAAGCGGTGTTGTCATTGATGTCAACATACTTTTGTTACATTAATGATAAGGATTGGATGAGCTGTGTTTTGAGGATATTGAGAAAATTAGTAACAATCCAGAATAGTGAAGAATAGTGATGACAACAAGCTAAAATTCCAAGATAGGATGAAGACCAGAGGATGTGGATTAAAGGGTTTGTAGATATAAGTCTTGAGATGATCCAGTCAAGTTTTCAGAGGTCTGCATGAAGATCTGTAGAAGTTATGGATACTCAAGTAGAACCGGTTTCGGTAGATGTTCAGAGGTGACAGTGTGATACAGAAAGGTCCGGTGAGATCCAGAAATGCATTATCTTGATTTGCGGATCTAAGGGAGTGTTGAGTAAGTCCTTGAGAAGTGTCAGGTAGATTGGTTCATGGTTTGAAGGTCCGGAAGTGACCATTCTCTTGTGACAGTGGTGGCAGACTATGTTCTTGAGGTCCCAGATGCAGAAGAGAAGAATCTTAGTAAGTAGAGGAAGTATGGATGTTTTTGGTAACTCAGGAAAGCTTGTGGAAGTCCTTGGATCATGTTTAGTTTGTGTTGATGGTCTGCATTAGATTTTGGGGTTTGGAAATGAAGAATAACTTCTGGATGTTGGTGTTCTTCCTGAGTCTGGCCGACCGGATGTATTACATGTGTTGTGGATGTTCTTATGGATGTTTGCCAACTTAGATGATTGTTCCTAAGTCAAAGCCTTGTATAAATAAGGGATTGTAAAGTCATTTTAAGATGTTTCTTGTGGAGATGTGAGTGAGGAAGCGAGGAAGAAGAGCGAGAGGCAGAGCAGAAGTTTTTGGGCTTAAATGGAACTGAACCAGGCATGGTGAAGATGCTATTCTCCAGTTCATGTATGTGATACTTATTACTTTGTAGATAGTGTGTCTCTTGTAGGCAGTGGGCCTCTTGTGAGCAGTGTGCTCGGGCAGTGAGCCCTAATTGGCAAGTGCCATCTTATTTCTTATTCTTCTAACAGAGAATAATATCTTGGGTTAATCACCCCATGGTTTTTCCCTTAACCGGGTTTTCCACATCAAAATCTTGGTGTATAATGTGTTGATGTGTTTCTACTCTTGATTAATTGCATTAAGCTTCATGTTTGATATATTGTTATAATGCTAAGTAAATACAAGTGTTGAAAAAGGAGAAAGTTTTGGACAACTGATTCACCCCCCCTCTCAGTTGTCTGCCCTAATTCTAACAATACCCCCTTGGTTCTAGAGAGCCTAAAGAAGAAGAGGAGATAATTATAGAGTCTATCTCCTATACTATTGGCCCCTAGCCCAGGAATTCTGTTGATCATTGATGGCTACCTTGTAGGGATAACTGGGAACAAGCATCCAGTCTGGGAAATTAACCAATAGGTACAAGTAAACTCACTTTGATCAACTTAACAGTACTAACATGATTTAAAAGAACACACTAATCTCTAAACCCTAGGTTTAAGACTAGCTAGATTTATATGAAATGCAAGGATTTTGTAACCCTAATGATGAATTTAAATACAAAATCTACTATATGAAATCAAGGAAATGATGAATGCATTTAATCTAAATCAGATCTATAATAGAAAACATTTTTTTTTAGAATGAAGAAGGATACAAGAGTGTAAGAAGAGTCAGGTTCACCAAAATGTTATGTGGAAAAGAGTGATCTAGCCTTAGGAGTTAAATTAGGTCAAACTCTCTTCTACAAACATTGACACACAAACCGAGCTTGGCTTACACCCTTGAGGGAGAGCCAAACTACATGTGTTCTACCTCCTTTTTTAATAGATGAGTGTTAAACCAAATTCAACCAATCTAGCTAGGAACAAGATCAAAACCCTAATTCAGAAATATTGATTTACAGATGACTGTCGGAAGAGAAATTAGAAAAGCTAATTGAATAGAAGAGATAAAGGATCAATTTAGAACCTGGATCTAATAGTAGAAATGATTAGGACCAGTGCATTTGGGTGTCCTAGGCCTTTTTTAGGGATTACAAAAACTACAACTTTCACTGAGTTTGCACCTATAACACCTATCTTCTCTTGGACTGATATCTCCCAAAACCTATTTTTCTAATCTACACACAAGAAAGAAGGGAAAATTATTTGTCTCTATATAGGAGCTTTCCTCAGTCAAGACCTCATTTTGGTAGTCCTACCTCATGGATATCCAAGATTAAATCTAGACGTTGTGTGTGCTTAGAAACCCTAAGTGTCATCATTAACATGCAAGAACTAACCAAATAACATCAAACCCTAATCCTATATGACTCAAGCAAATAGAAAGGAATGATACCAAGGATGCTTCAGTCAACGAAGCTCACAACTTCTCCTCAAGGATGAAAATTCATGGAAGGTTTGTTGAATAAGAAGGTGATGTAACCATACCCTTGGAGGGTACTCAAGCCGAATTGAAGTTGGTGGTTCTAACCCTTCTCCCAATCATGCAAAGTGTTTCAACTTAGGAATGAATGAGATAGGCTCAAGATCTCATCTCCTAGCCTTCATACAAATCTTTTTCAAGAGAAAAGTAGAACTCCACTTGATCAAAACCTACAATAACACAATAACATAGAGAGCAATAGCAATAAAGATCTTTTTCACATCAAGAATCAATCTTTTTCTCTAGTTTTAAAATGAGGTAAGTCACTTACTTTTATACAAGGCTATAGAAAAGAGTAATTTGAATTAAAATGCTAACATAACATGTCAAAAAACAAATTTGGATTTAGGGTCGGCCTAAACAACATCAAAGCTGACTTGCACCCTTAAATTGCATCCCTAAGCATGGGAGGGACTAGGGCTCTTGGGTACCCTTGGCCCTGGGGCAATTTAATGCTCAATCCCTCTCCTAATACGGGGCTAACTCTAAATCTCAATTTATTTCTCAGTGTCATGATGAAACTTTAATTGGAATCATGACATTTTCTATAAACAGGGTCAAAAGAGGGTTTTAACGTGGACCTAAAAATGGACTAGGCTTGGGGTCAATAAAGGGAGGAGCTAAACATAGTGAAATTATGCCTATACACAAGTGTACACAATTAACGATGTAATAAATAATTGCATCCAAAATCCCTTCAAAACACATCAAAAGTTCCCATTTTCAATAGTAAACTGGTAAATATTAATATGCAACACAATTGTGTTTTCTAGGTGAAATCACTCTAACTAGCTAGGAGGGTTTTCATCCTTGAAATTAGAATTACTAAAGGGTTTTTATCCTCAAGTAATCAGAAGAACTCAAGTTCTCTCATAGAGTAAGTAAAAATTGAATTATTTAGGAAGAATCTCTTCTGAGCACAAAACCCTTTTAAATAGCCTTTTGAGAGAAAATAAGGAATTTTTTTATTACTTTTCCTATTTTCCCTCCATTAAGTGTCAAGAGATTGAGGCTTGAGCAGGAAATATTGGCAGTAGCATTGGGATTTCTACCACTGTATGCTAGACATTGAGGCTAAACAAAAAGTGTTAAGAGATTACAGTTTCTTTCAAGAGAGTAAGAAAATAACCATTAGCAAAGTGGCTATTGACAAGGTTTTGGTCGGTATTGGGAAGGGAAATACCTCTAACATGCTTATGAGAAACAATATTATCAAGAAAATAGCCAAAACCTTTTGCAACAAACACATAAAGAGTAGGGGCAAGTGGAAAACCCACACCATTTTTTTTTGCAATATATATGAATGGAAATGCAAGTCCAAGAAACTTATAATCACCAAGATCTCAGTGTAGGAAAGCTGAGAGCATATAGTGTTTGGACAACACACAACTATCTAGATGAATGTACTACTACAATGAAGAGGTAGCAATTTGACCAAATGGAGTCAAACCAAATATACAAATTTTCCATGGAGAAGTGTGCTGAGTGAATGTAAATCCACTAGAAGATTACAACAAAATCTGATTGAGCCAAAATGGTTGATTACTATGTGGATCTGATCAATGCTAAAATAGGCTAGAAATGTAGAGGGATCTAGCAGTGAATTGACCTAGACCTTCTATGATCAAAATTCACACAACCAATGCTATACCATCATATTTTACAATTAAATGAGCATGAAATGCATGATTCCTAATGGTACTACCATCTAGAATTACAATATCATTGTAAGATGCATGTACACAAAACTAAATTATAGGAAAACCAACTGCAACACATTGATAATATTAATCTAATCAAGAAAAAAATTATGGCACACACATGAATTAGTCCACCAACATAGGAAAAGTAAAAGAAATCTTGCTTATAATAATAAGATGCTGAAGCATGATGAAGTAAGCAGTATGTAAGGCTGATGAAGGGTTGCCAAACTAAATAATAGTTGATCAAAACTACACCCATAATTTGATATACTAAGTTTTTTTTTTTTCTAAATATCTGATTTACCAAGACTCTACAACGTGCAACACCCTTGAACAATTCTTAAAGAACTTGTACAGACTACTAGACTTCACCTATACCATTTCTAATTACTTTTTAAATGGTATAGCCTAGTTGGACAATGGTACAACTGACCAAAGATGCATTAAACACTATTGATTTATTCCAAAATTGTATGACACACTTCTTGGTGTTATGACAATATGTACCACATGGTACAACACACATGAATACTAGTTTTAGCACCTAGAGTTGGCATGAATTCCTTTCAGGCACAATCACCCTTAAAGCATGGTGTACAACATGGAAATAGTCTAAAATCTAGCAACAAATAAAGGATGACATCTTAGAAGATGGTACAATTAGTATAGCAGATGTATGGACTAACAACTCCAAGCTTGGGTGGATATAAAAATAAGGGCACACAAAAATCTTCATTAAAATATACTAAAAAACTTGACCAAATAACACAACAATACTTGTATCCAAAATCCCTTCAAAACACATCAAAAATTCCAATTTTCAACAACAAACTGGTAAATATTAGTATGCAATACAATGGTGATTTCTAGGTGAAATCAGTCTAACCAGCTAGGAGGGTTTTCATTGCCAAAACTAGAATTACTAAAGGGTTTTCACCCTCAAGTAATTATAAGAACTCAAGTTCTCTCATAGCGCAAGTGAAAAGTTAATTAGTTAGGAAGAATCTCTTTTGACCACAAAACCCCTCTAAATAGGCTTTTGAGAGAAAATAAGGAATTTTTAATTACTTTTCCTATTTTCCCTCAACTATGTGTCATAAAGTATTGCACCCCACTCCTACTGGCTATTTGTAAACTCATCTTTAAGAAACAACCTTTTTAATAATAAACAAAAGTTGTTTCTTAAATATAACTTAAAGTTACTTTTTCAAAGAACTAGAGATTAATTATTAAAATATTTCCCTAATTCCACCCCTTTTTCTTATGGGAAATTAAAAATATAATCTAAGGGTCTCCGTAAAGCTTGATGAGGTGTAGACAACCTCATTATTTTGATGAGCCAAATAACCCTTTTTGTTTTGCCAATTACCTCATGTTGGGATAAGGTGCCATTAACCTTGTAAATCTCATTATTGTATTATTCCATTTACTATTTGTAATTACCCATAAGGGATGTACAAGTTTCACTGGCAGTGGTAAAAATTATTTACTGTCCACGGTAATTATGGAGTTACTGCATGGTAAGTCACAGAGTTACCAGCGGTAGTTACAGGATGTCATTTACTATGGTAAATGGTAATTGGTCAAAGTGGGGTGCACATGTGGAGGAATATTCTATTTTTAGTGTTATGACACATGTCATAGATGTTGTAAGAAGGTGTAAGAGATTCTATGACAACTGTAAGTTGTCATAAGAATCTATGACACTAATAATAGCATATGACACGTCATAAGATGCTGTAAGTGGCTATTTTTGGTCCCAAGGCATTCAAGCTTGCATGGGCACTTTTTCCCAAGTGTAGGATGCATGTATGACAACATTTATGACTCCGTAAGAGCCTATTCTTGGCCATGGACGCCCAAGGTTGTATTGTTGACTCTTGACAAGTGTTCTGGGCTTGTAAGAAGTCATTTAATGTTTTGAGATTGTGTAAATTCTATAAAAACCATAGCATAGTAGATGAGGTGCATATAATAGTTTACAGGTACCCAGGTTCTATCGGAGTGAAGGTTGGAGGATAGAGGAAGTGAATGTATTTGTAATCTCCTTTTGTGAAGATAATACAACTTGGCCTCTTTTCTTGGTGGAGTTTTTTACTTGAAAGGGTTTTCTCCATGTTAAATACTTGTGTTATGTGATTCATTTTGCTTCTGGTATATTTCTGTATTGTGGGTTTTATGTTTTGTTACAATCTCCATTGTTAATGCACACTTAAAAGATTGCTGAAATTTATTCGAATCAGATTTCCATTGAAGTAGTGTTGCTTTCATTTCTAACACCTCAGCCATGCCAATTTGTTTATTCTTAGAAGCAATATTTGTCTATTTTTGATGAAATGATGTATAAATCTTTATTTCCTAAATTGATTGAAATTAGCTACTAATGTTGATATAATGGCATGTAGAGTTGAATAATTGTGCAGGATTTATGTAGGGCCTATGAAAGGAGTGGACTTCAAGCGGTTGAAGTCAATTGCGTTGGAAGTTGAGGGTGCCAGAAATTTAGGCCTGCATAGTTGAAGACTTTTTCAAAGTAATTCTATTATTTCTTGTTATTGATACTTGAGACTTTATAGCTCCACTTAGAGCCTTTAATGTGTTTTATTCCATAAGAAATCAATTAGTTTAAAGATTCTATTTTCTTTTAAAGACTTCTTCAATGGCATTTTACCTGCCATCTGAAATATAGGATTTTGAAGTAGTGCAGTTTTAATTAGTTGCTCAAAACATGGATATATATCATACTATTATATGAGAAAATCATCAATCTTGTTTTTAGTAATCAATAGCTATGTTCTGTGATACTGTTATGACATGAAATGAAAGCCGATAATCTTATTCTGAGTACTTTATTCTGACCAATGGTGATCTGAATGGAATTTACTTTGTAGCTGTGAAAGTGTTGAATGTGATCTGAGTCGATATTACGATCTCCAACGAGCTGGCCACTCGAGGGACTTTTAAAGTAGATAAGTATTTTCATGCATTGTTTATGTTTGTGTGAAATTTTCTACTTAAATTAATGTCATTGTGTGTTTAGCTTTATTATGGGTGCCTGCAGGTTGTGGTATTTAAAGAAATGAATTTAGAAATTCTGTTCAACTGAAATTTCTAGAGCAACTACTTCACTTTCAAATCTGTTGTTAACTGTTAGTCAAAAGTTTCAGTGTGTTTTAGTTTCAAGATTAGTTGTCTTACAAGTTAGTTGTTTTCCAAGTTCATAGTTAAAATTGTAGATGTGAATTCTTAGGGTAGAGTTGATATGATGTTTTAGATTAAAGGTTTGAATGCTTTCTAGTTCATAATTTATATGCTTTCTAGTTTAGAGTTTATATGCTTTCTAGTCTAAATACTATTGTTATCTTTTAAAAAAATTCTAAAAATTATTTCTAGATGAGATGTTCAAAGATATTTCGTATTGCATACAGGCTTGGACACTACCTAGTCGATACAACTGATATTTTTCAACTAAAGTGTTAGGACCTTACGAAAACCTATCACTTTTTGGCGTTGTTGTTGAGGAACTTCTTTTCTAAGTGTTAGTAGGGAATTGCTTAGAGACCTCTTGTTAGTAATCACCCAAAAATAGCTGCCAAACTTCTCTTTCTGCATGGTCAAGAAGTGAGGTCCACACAAAAGATTCATACGAAAACCCCCTCCAATATTGGTTCCAACCATAAATGGGGAGGAAGAAGTCTCAACTGAAGAACTTTCTTACGAATTGATTGATCAGGATCAATCCGAGACCTCCTAGTATACCCCAGAAACTCAGCCATCAAAGCACACCTTTGAAGAGGTCAGTACCCCTCTCAATATCATGGCTAACAACAATGATGAGCCCTTCGATGGAAGGAGGGAAGATGGTGATAACCCTTAGTGGAGATCAGTTCGAACATTCACTTATCCTATCTCTCTCAACATAGATGATGACGTACCTATGAAAAACATCTCACCATCAGCGGTACCCACCTTTATGAGATTGTCTTCTGAAGACCAAGACCAATTCCTTTTCAAGTTTAAGGTACTATGTCAGACCTATGACTATAGAATGGACAACCAGAAGCTAAAACTCTTTCCCTCTACTCTGAGAGATTTTGCAATGCATTGGTTCATGGGATTAGTCTTAGGATCAATAACTACATGGGATGAGATGAAAATTGTCTTCCTTGACAAATACAAGAGCTATTGTCGGGTGAGTGATAGGAAAGAAGTATTGTTCAAACTAAGACAAAAAGAAGACAAGAGCCTAGAAGATTACTTGGATAGATTCATCTTTTTGTCTAAACGTTGTGGAGAGGAGACAATGAGCCATGATATCTTAAAAACTATATTTCTTAAAGGACTTGATGAAGATGCTAGGAGAAGTCTTGACCTTATAGGGAAAGGCGATGTTTCCCAACTTGATCTCAGGGATATTTCTAAACTTTGCAAAAATTTCTCTCAGACTCGTGGGGGAATTCATAACTCCAACCTCTTGAGGGGTTCTAATGAGATTGGTAGACTGTGAGAGGAAATAGCAAATATCAAAACTGATATCTTGGTCCAGTTAAACACCACACTAGATGGAATACAAGCTAAAACACTTAACCCTAAAACCTTGTCTATCTATTTCCCAAGATGTCAAAACAAACATTTGTTGAGGGAATGTCCTCTAGACAAGGTTGACACCTATCAGATTTGTGAGAAGACCCATGTAACTGATCAATGTGAATTATTGAATGCACTTAAAAATTCTATGAAAAGGTCTGCACATGTTGAGGAGGAGATTAATTATATGGGCCAAAGACCAGGAGGAAATTTCTCCTATGGCCAAAACTCCAACCATACATGGTGTCCTCCAAACAATTGGAACAATACACAATGGACAGCTCCTTGGCCTCCTGTACCACCTGGTTGGGGATCCTACCCACTGTGGGGACCACCTGAATGGACGAAACAAGCTTGGGGAAATCCTCCATGGTCAAACCAGCCTCAACAACAATAGCACCCTCACAATCAACCTCCGCAATGGACCCAACCACCAAATCAATTTTATAATGGTCCAAGATGATTGCAAAATCCTCAACAAAACCTTCTTCTGGCTCCCTAGAATCCTCAATAAAATGAACAAGTTAATCAGCCACCACTATCGGCACAACCTATCCTTAATCCCAAGAACAGACGTCAAAATGCCCTAGTATATTCTGTTGATAAGGATAACATGGTGGGAGTTAATGCTATCTATTGTGGTAACCTCCAGTTGAGGTTAGGAAAAACACTTAATCAACCTACCATTGTTGAAATCATAGAAGACCAAAATGAAGAACCTATCACAGAACCAGAAACTCTTCCTATACCTTCAGATCACGACCTCAAGAACAATCAAGAGAAGTTAGCCCCAACACAATTCCATGTAGCTTCACCACCTACCATGGAATTCTCTCAAGAAGAAGTCACCAAATGACCATCAAACACTCCAAAAAAAGGATTCTATGCTAAGGAAGAAAGCTCACGCGCCCTTTCCAGAGCGCCTCAAAGAAACTGGCCTGAGAAACTATCCAGAAATGCCATTGTCTAATGAAACTGCTTTAATACAGGAAATTAAATGACTCCATATTGAGATTCCTCTATTACAAGCAATCAAAGAGATTCCTAAACTAAATCAACTAGTTAAACAACAATGCATAAAAACACTAGGAAGAAAACCAAGACAAATCAACACAGTCAAAATCAATGGGTACTTAGCTAACCTTTTGACTGGAGAAATTTTAGCTCCCAAATATGGTGATCCAGGAAGCCCACTCATAACTGTAATAATCAACAATGTGGCAATTTCTAATGCATTAGTGGACCTAGGAGTAGCCATTAATGTCATGACAGAAGATGTAATGGAGAAATTGGGACTCACCAACTTACATCCCACAACCACCATATTGCAAATGGTAAACCAATCTATAGTTGTTCCCAAGGGTGTACTGGAGAACGTTCTTGTCAAAGTTGATAATTGGGAATATCCAGTAGATTTTCAAGTGATTCAGTCTCTCACAACTAAAGATAGTTACCCACTAATATTAGGTAGACCTTGGTTAGCAACTGTTGCAACCAAAATTGATTGCAGAGTAGGAGGGATGATCATTTAAAATGGACCCAATAACAAACACTTATCCTTGTATCCTCTCACTCAACCCACTGTGTCTAAAAAATTGGGTTGATGAATCAAACCGTTTTGACAAACATGAAGATCTTCCCTCATTGGGTATGGTAGTTATTGAACAACACAGCAAGGAATTAAAAGATGAATTGGAGAAAAACATGCAAGGTATCGCCATTGATTTTGGTGATGAAGAAACTTTGGAGGTTGGGGAGATTTTAGGATACCCAGTCTGCACTAACGACCTTCAGCATGATTTTGATGGCAATTATACCCACTTCACAGTGCTGCTAGGTTACCCTCTGGCCAACCTCATTTCAAAAACAAAGAAATTCTTTGAAGATGTTGCTAGACTCCACAGAGTTATACCCCACAGCTATCCTCTCAATACCTTAACAAAGGAAGTTCATACTATCACTACCAACTACCCAGGAACTAGAACTATTATGCTATTACCAGGGAAACCTTTAAACATTAATAGTTGGTTGACTGAGATAGATGAGCTCAAGCTATTTGATGTTTTGGTAAAAATATCCAAGGCTTTTACTTGGGATTACACAGACATGAGAGGAATACACCCTAGCATTTGTACCCATCACATAGATATACTAAAGATGTTAGGCCTACTCATCAACCACAACGAAGACTCAACCCTGCACTTAAAGATGTTAAAACTAAAATTGAGAAACTCTTACAAGGAGGATTCATTTATCCTATCTCTGACAACAAATGGGTTTCACCTTTTGTAGTAGTGCCAAAGAAAAATAGAAAAATGGAGAGTGTGTGTTAATTATAGAGAACTCAACAAAGCTACCTACAGAGATTACTTCCCACTACACTTCATAGATCAGGTCTTGGATAATCTAGCAGGAAGGAAGTATTTTTAGTTCCTAGATGGATTCAATGGATATAACCAAATACAAGTGGCAGCAAAAGACCAGAACAAAACCACTTTCACCTGCCCTGGGGAACATTTGCATATCAGGTTCTTCCCTTTGGGCTATGCAATACCCCTGCAACATTTCAGAGAGTTGTCCTAGCTATCATTGCCGAACTTGTAAATGATTGTGTAGAAGTCTATATGGATGACTTCACAGTCTATGGTTCCACTTTTGATGAAGGCCTTAAAAACCTAGATAGAGTATTACAACGATGTGAGGACCATCAACTTCTCCTAAGCCATGAGAAATGTCTAGTAATGGTAGAACAAGGATAGTGTTGGGACATCATATTTCAGCTGATGGGATAAAATTTGACCCTAATAAAATTGAGGTGATACAACAACTAGAGACCCCAAAGAATCAAACAGATGTTAGAAGTTTCTTGAGACATGCTGGCTATTACCAGAGATTTATAGAAAACTTTAGCAAGATTGTAGCTCCCATGTTCTCCCTTATTCAAAAAGATGTGGACTTTGTCTGGATGGAAGAATGTCAGATATCATTTGACATCATTAAAGAAAAACTTGTCTCTATCCTAGTTCTGCGGGGACCCAATTGGAAACTTCCTTTCCATATTTATGTTGATGCTTCTAATGATGCTATTGAAGCAGTTTTAGGTCAAGAAGATGAGAACGGAGGGAAGTATGCTATATATTTCATGAGCAAAACCTAAGCCCCACCGAACCGAATTATACAAGCACGAAGAAAGAATTTCTAGCAATAGTCCATGCAATAAATAAATTTCATAATTACATTATAGGGTATAAAGTAACTGTGTTCACAGATCATTCATCCATCAAATACTTGATGAACAAACCCTCGGTAAATGGGAGAATAATCAGACGGTTATTAATCATCCAAGAATTCAATGCGGTCATAATGGATAAGCTTGGAAAGTTCAACATAGGTGTAGAATTTATATCCTAGATTAGACAAGATAATGGAGATTGTACCCCTATACAGGATGAATTCCCAGATGAAAACTTATTTGCCATCTCCATTAAAACACCCTAGTTTGAAGACATCGCCAATTATCTAGCCACCTCTAAGTTTCGACCAGACTTTACATCTAAGCAAAAGAAACATCTTATTTGGGAAAGTGCTCAGTTCAAATGGATTAATGCTATGCTATTCCGATGTGGCCCTGACCTAGTCCTATGACTTTGCGTTAGGCCAGATGAAACATACATCATCCTCAAAGCCTACTATGATGATCCATCTGGTGGACACTACTCTACCAAAAGGCCGTCCCATAAAATCTTACGTACAGGATATTATTGGTCCTCTATGTACAAGGATGTGAAGAACTATGTCCGTTGTTGTGTGGTCATCCCACAATAATGGGTTACACTTTTTGTCCAAACATGACATTGAAATCAACATTTTGAACTAAATCTTCACTTTGTGACACCTATAGCCGCTAAACTATTAGGAATTTGAAGATGATGTGAACTAGTGATTTGTGAGATTTTGTTTATAGATTCTAAATATAGTTTAAAAAAAAAATTGGAGTTAAATTGTAAAAATTTTTGTGTCTCCTTTGATAACTAGTTTTTAATAGTAAACAACATTTTTTTAAAGTGGTGTATTCTGTAGCACATAACTTTTTTTCTACAAAGGATAAAATTTTGATTATTTGGAATTTAAATTGGTAACACTAATATATAGGGCATGCATTTGATTTTATAATGTTTTGTTGAATAATTTTTTTAAATTAAGTTTTGAAGTCAAACCAATTATAATTTAGACATAGGTGTATTCCGTAGAACATAACTTTTTTTGTATGTATCAAAATTCATTTTTTTTTCTTTGTTGAAACAAGGACATCAATACCTAGGGCATAGATATTTTTCAATTTTTTTTTTATTAATTTATTAATTTTCCATGTGTGTACAACAGAGAACTTGTTCGGTGAAAAACCTACATTCACAAGAAATAAAAAATAAATATAATAATCAAATTAAAAAAATTTAAAATTATACTTTTTGGGAAGCTTATAATAAGGAATACATACTTACAAAACATAAATTTTAAATGAATTCATTTGATCCCCCAAAAGGTAAATCAAAAGTGGTTTTCTATCAACATTTTGATAGGTGTAGAGGAGACTCCATTATAGGTATGGTTTAAAACTAGCAGGGTTCTATCCAAGGGGGTTTGAATCTAAGGGGGTTTGATCAAACCCTATTCAATTAAAATCCTTTAAATGGAACCTTTCAAGGCTTAAATGATTATATTGTCTAAAAATATGTGATTTCAACAAAAAATAGGATGTCCCAGAAAGTGTAACCCATTATTGTGGTAGCACCCTATGATGAATTCTAGTGAGTAGGAAGACCCATGACATCCAACGAGATGCCTCTATAGCTGCAGGTAGTTTTTGAACCATTTGAAAATTGGGGATTAGATTTCATCAGTCCTATAGATTCCCCTTCCTAAGGAAAAGAATACATTTTGGTCTATACTGACTACCTAACTAAATGGATAGAAGTTCAAGTGTTGGGAGTTTTTAGGGAAGAACAGGTTGCAAACTTCCTATACAACATGATTTTTCTAAAATTTGGAGCCCCTAGATCAATTGTCATAGATCAAGGACCCCAATTTAGGTCCAAAGTTCTGCTAGCCTTCACTGATCATTTCTAGGTAAGCCATAAAAGTCATCTCCTTACCACCCACAAGCCAATGACCAAGTGGAAGTCACTAATAGGGAGCTTGAAAACATTTTGACAAAAACAAGTTCATCAGGA
Source organism: Cunninghamia lanceolata (assembly GCA_027924645.1). Lineage (NCBI taxonomy): Eukaryota > Viridiplantae > Streptophyta > Pinopsida > Cupressales > Cupressaceae > Cunninghamia > Cunninghamia lanceolata. The sequence continues at coordinate 8,217,609 of BSBN01000241.1, read as the reverse complement.
AGAAGAGACTGGGCCAGAAAATTACCTGAAGTCGTTTGGGCCTATAATACAACTTGGAAATCAACCACAAGTTTTACTCCTTATGAGTTAGTCTTTGGGAAGAAACCTCTTCTACCCATTGAATTTGAACTTCAAACTCTTAGAACAACAATGGAGGTAGGCTTAGACCTCGATTGAGCCCAGGTTGAAAGAGTCTTGTAGCTTAGTGAATTAGATGAGCTCTATCTAGAGGCTATCCACCAAACTGAGTTAGTTCAACAACAACGAAAGGCCTGGCATGATAAACACATAAAAGAAAGAGAGTTCCACAATGGAGACTGGGCACTGTTATTTGATTACCGATACAAAGACCAGAAAGGTAAACTAAGAGCTCATTGGTTGGGTCCATATGAGATTTTTGAAGTATTTTCAAATGGAGTAGTACAATTCAAACCCATTGATGGTGATACTCAAATTCTCTTAGTCAATGGTCATCGACTACAAATCTATCATAAAACTATTAACAAGGAGGAATTTACATGAATGGTAGAAATGCAAGGAGAAACCCTATATATTGGCTCTGCTTCAGTAGAGGCAATATAATCTTATTCCAAGTAAAAAAAATGTGTATGTATTCATCATTAATTCGGAGCATTTTAATCTTATTTTCATTTTTGCACTTATCTAAATTTCATTATTGTTTTGCAAGATTTCATTTTAATAAAGTGCAAATTTTGGCACATCTTTCAGTGATGCTCCATAAAGTTGTTTTCTCTATTGTCCAGTATCCTCATTTTCTCCCTGTATTCTGGTGTGTCTTCAATGATGCTCAGGAATTCATTGGTTTAAATTGTTCTTCTTTGTTCTTGTATTCTAGCTGCATCTTTAAGTAATGCTCCAGAACTTTGTTCCTTCATTTTGGTGACATCTTTTAGCGATGCTCTGGAACTTTGTTCCTACATTCCAATGGCATCTTTTAGCGATGCTCCAAAAATTTGTTTCTTTATTCCTATTGCATCTTTCAGCAATGCTCTGGAACTTTGTTCCTTCATTCCGGTGACATCTTTCAGTGATACTCTGGAACTTTGTTCTTGCATTTTGACGGCAGCTTTCATCAATGCTCTAAAATTGTTTTCCTACATTATGGTTGCATCTTTCTACGATGCTCTAGAACTTTGTTCCTTCATTCTGGTAGCATCTTTCAGTGATGCTTCAAAACTTTGTTCCTTCATTCCAGTGCCTTCATTCTGGATGCATCTTTCAACGATGCTCTGGAACTTTGTTCCTTCTTTCCAGCTTTCAGTGATGCTCCAGAACCTTGTTCCTTCATTCTAGCTACATCTTTCAGTGATGCTCTAGAAATTTGTTCTTTTGTTTTGACATCTTTTTTTTTCTGTGATGCTCTAGAATCTTGTCACACTTTGTATATCCCTTCATGGGTATCTTTTCCCATTGTTTAGTATTTGTGATTTTCCCTTCTTTGTGATGCTCTACCATTTTTGAAAATATACCCATTGCCACCACCTTAGGAATTTTCCATCCCTTACCACAGTAAATAATATTATTGTGGCAATTTGTCATCATAATAAATTCAGCCCATTTCCAATCATAATAAATCCATTATATTCATTTACCATTCCTTCCAAACTAAATGACACCACCATCCCAGATGCTATTACGTCAGCAAGAATAAGCAACTTTCAAATCAATGATGAAATGTAAGGTATGTACATATTTTATCTTAAGTAGGTAATTTATTGTGACTAGAATTAAATAAATTGGTGTGGCCCCTTTCTTTTCCAAATTTGGTAAATTGTGTGAACTATCCTTCACTAGATAAGGTGGCGGCTGTGCACTCTATCCCATGCAAAGTAATAATAAGATGCAGCGAAGCCAAATGCCTTGAATTAATTCCTGTCCTCTCAACATTTTCAAAATACAGGTGGCCATAAACATTGTATTTCGTTTAACCTACATATCAATTATTTAGAGAAATTTCCACCATTAGCGTGCCATTACATTTAGTAAACACTTAGTAGAATTGACAGTAGAAGATAGAATGGGGGGAGTGAAATGCAAATTAGAACCAACTTCCCTAGATAAATTGTTGGCATTACGAAGTATTTCAAAGCTCTTTCAAAGGGTAGGATAGTTAGAGTTCATAAAGAAATTTGAGGGGCATCATGCACAGCTGGTCAAAGAATTTGTAGAAAACTTCGCAGATGGCCAATCAATCATCTAAGGAAAGAAGTTTAAGGTGAGTCCTTGAATCATTTCTAAATTGTTTGGCATTAAAAATGAAGGTGTAAATTTATCAAAGATCATGAATATGTCTTATCAGAAAATGATAGAACTTTTTATAAGGGAAGGGGACACTCAACCATTGCTAATTGTAAATACCCATGGGCAGAATAAGGGGTTCCAGAGAATATCTATTGAGGAACCATGGAGAACAGTGGTTGCCTGGATCATTAAATACTTCACATGTGAAGGGCAATGCACCACTGTAGTCAGTCCCCCCTTTCGTCTGCTCACACACCTGCGCTATGGCGTCGAAAACCCTAACCTAAGGGTTAATCTTCTTGCTTTCCTCAATAATTCCCTTGTCAATTTGATAGAAAGGTTCAAAATAGGATCAAGGCCATTGAAGCACCATGGTATTATTTGTCTAATTTCCTTAAAAAGAGAAAAAAAGATGAAAAATGGCAGAGATTTCTTCAAAAAATTGAAAACCCTAAACCCTCAAGGCATTTTGAGGAAGGTGAATTGTCTGGGGTGGCAGCACAAAATTTTAGAGAACCTTCCCATGTGCCTCAAAATATCAGACAAGCTCTTGGTGGCGAAGCATCAGAAAATCCATTGAACCTTTCAGACCCTGAGGAAAGACCTAAGCTGCATAATGTGCCCGAAACCCCTGAGAAATAGGAAAGTGTGGATGTAGCGGATTCTAAAGATGAGAATCATCATCATTGTAAAAAGGAAAAGAGGCCTAAAATCAAAATGTAGAAACCGCCTCCTCCAAGAAGGAGCAAGCGTCTAGCCACTAAATTTAGTTGTGATGTAGCTTGTAAACTACCTCATATTCCTAAGAAAAAGAGACAAGAGAGGCAGCCTTGTGAAGAAATAGCCCATCCTTGTGAAGAAATAGTCCAACCTTGTGCAGAAGTAGCCCAGCCAAATGAAAATGTACCCCAGCCATGTGAGGGTGTAGCATAGCCAAATGAAGATCAAACCCTGGATAGTAATAAGCCCCTACATCTAAACAAGAAATTGACCCACTTGAGGAAGGACAAAAAGAAAAATGAGAGAAAGGACAAGAGGGAATAAGTGAAAAAATGCCCAATTATGTACTTGTTGAAGAAGAATAGGTTCATGAGTATGAGCCTATAAAAACAATTTCTCCCTCATAGCAGCCATTGGACATTCAGGAAATTGATATAGTCCCTGAGGTGGGACAATTGTCTCCTTTAGATAATGCTAATTACATAGAGTACGGTCAACTAAAAGTGATTGATGAAGGACATGTGTCTGGCAATGAGGCAAAAAAAAATATTTCCCCCCTTTCTATAGATGCAGAAGATGACAAAAATGAGCACATAACACTAGGATCAGAGGAATTGAAAGCAGAGATTATGCAATTGAAAAATAAACTGCAACAGAGTGAGGAGTAGTTAAACAAACAACATCAAGAGATAGGTAGGCAAACAAAACTTCTAGAACAAAAAGATAAAACCATTGAGGAGTTATAGTCTCAAACGCAACTGATTAAGGAGAAGAATAAGGAATATGTGGCCAATTTGTCTAAGAAGGACAAATAGATCAAGAATTTGACCAATAGTTTGGAACAATGCCTTAAGACATTTGTAGAAGAGCAGGAGAAATAGAAATTAGAACTTAATAAGGCCTTGAGCAAAATTGTTGAGTTGGAACATGACTTACAAGAAATCAGTGTCAAACTGACTATGGAGTCAAAAGAAGTACAAATTGGGCCTACTAAAATGGAGTGGTTTCAAGTCCACATCCCTCCTATGTTGGCTAAATGGATGGAGAAATGCTATTTCCTAAGACAATATGGAGCTGAGAATGCTGGAATCAAAAAGGAAATGGTGTTACTAAAAGAATCCTATGACAAATTGTATCAGGCTAAGACAAATGCATGCAGAATTGGAGAATTGTTATTAGCCTGCAAGAAGCCATCCAGACTGTACTCCATGTTCCTCAATGAACAATTATTGAGATGGAAACTACTGAGAATTTCCTGCAACTTGCCTCATGACCCAAACAATCAACAAATCCTAGAAGCATTTAAGGAGGCACCCTCTGCTCAACAAAATCCGCTCTGTGAATTTTTCATACATAATCTGTTTCTAGAAAAACATAGTGATTTCTTTATCATTATTTTTGTAGGGGAAGTTCAACTAAGGGCATTTATGTGTAATATGTAAAATCAGATCCACTGGCAAGATAGGACTAGAGAGTACCTACAGGCAAAAAGGACTGTTGGTCTTCAGATGAGATATCCCAACTGTAAGCCTTTTACTTTCAAGGCTCAATTCCACAGGGTTAAGAGTTATGCTCATATGAGAGAAAAATATAATGAAAGCATCATGATTTGCTTTGAAGACTTCAAAGTCCATGGGCCACAATTGATAGACCGGGCATGGAGTGCTTGTGAAGAAAGGTATACTCCTCTACCCATGTATTTAAAAGGAAGGGAGATGATCTCCCTTGCTAACCTTAGATGGTCTTATAGAAGGGCTGAAGCATTAACAGAGATATTGTAGCAACTCAAAACCAAGTGGATAGGAATGTGTTACAAGCCTCCATTACTCCTACAGCCACCCCTTGCAGTTTTAGTAACTATAGAGCAGGATCCTAGGGACCTACTTGCATGGCAGATGAGAGTTAAACTGCACAAAGGTTTTGTTAAGTACCATGACCATTTATATGAGGAAGCAGAGGAAATGTATGATCTCATATCAAAATTTGATGAATTAAACAGGAAGAGGGATGCAAAAAGGTAGAGGGTGCATCAGAGAGTAGGAGGACCTTCTCAAGTCTAAGAAGGGGAGGATGATGAGGTATAGACAACCTCATTCTTATGATGAGCCAAATAACCCTTTTTGTTTTTCCAATTACCTCAGCCATGCCAATTTGTTTATTCTTAGAAGCAATATTTTTCTATTTTTGATGAAATGATGTATAAATCTTTATTCCCTAAATTGATTGAAATTAGCTACTAATGTTGATACAATGGCATGTAGAGTTGAGTAATTGTGCAGGATTTATATAGGGCCTATGAAAGGTGTGGACTTCAAGCAGTTGAAGTCAAATGCGCTGGAAGTTGAGGGTGCCAGAAATTTAGGCTTGCATAGTTGAAGACTTTTACAAAGCAATTCTGTTATTTCCTGTTATTGATACTTGAGACTTTACGGCTCCACTCAGAGACTTTAATGTGTTTTATTCTATAAGACATCAGTTAGTTTAAAGATTCTATTTTCTTTTAATAATTTCTTCAATGGCATTTTACCCGCCATCTGAAATATATGATTTTGAAGTAGTGCAATTTTAATGAGGTTCTCAAAACATGGATATATATCATACTATGTTATGAGAAAATCATCAATCTTGTTTTTAGTAATCAATAGCCATGTTTTGTGATACTGTTATGACATGAAATGACAGCTGATAATCTTATTCTGAGTACTTTATTCTAAGCAATGGTGATTTGAATGGAATTTACTTTGTAGCTATGAAAGTGTTGACTGTGATCTGAGTCGATATTAGGATCTCCCACGAGCTGGCCAGTCGATGGACTTTTAGAGTAGATAAGTATTTTCATGCATTCTTTCTATTTGTGTGAAGTGTTCTACTTAGATTAATTTTATTGTGTGTTTAGCTTTGTTATGAGTGCCCACAAGTTGTTGTATTTAAAGAAATGAATTTAGAAATTCTATTCAATTGAAATTTCTGGAGCAACTACTTCACTTTCAAATTTATTGTTAACTGTTAGTCAAAAGTTCCAATGTGTTTTAGTTTCAAGATTAGTTGTCTTACAAGTTAGTTGTTTTCCAAGTTTGTAGTTAAAATTGCCGATGTGAATTCTTAGAGTAGAGTTGATATGATGTTTTAGATTAAAGGTTTGAATGCTTTCTAGTTCAGAATTTATATGCTTTCTAGTTTAGAGTTCATATGATTTCTAGTCTAAATACTATTTTCAACTTTTCAAAAAAATTCAAAAAATTGTTTCTAGATGAGATGTTCAAAGATATTCCCTATTGCATACAACCTTGGACACTACCTGGTCGATACAACTGATATTTTTCAACTAAAGTGTTAGGACCTTACAACAACCATGTTTTAATTAAAATTCAGCCATGTTTTAATTAAAATTCACAGGTCTTGAAAACACAGATCTACTTCACATTGATTCGACAGTCAAAGTTTTAGTGGCCAGCACATCATGCTGGGATATTTGCCAAACTCGTCAGTTGTCCTGTCGACAGTATTAGCAAAGACCAAACCCTACAGATACTAGCAATTTTGGTGGTTTTTTTAATCATCAGTGGTCCTTTGGTAGGTTGCATTCACATTCCCGGAGGGACGACACATTCCATCTGGCATCCCGTGATGTCTTAAACCCATAGTAACCTCTAGTGACGACCAATCTTTTAATCAGTAGTGCTTTATTTTTTGCGGTATTCTTTTATCCACCAGCGGCTTATTTTTTGGAACACCAGCAGTCACCAACATTTTTTGATGACTTCAAATAGTTTTTCTCGGTTGTTTCTCTAAAACCCTTAGTGGCTCATCACTCTCGAATGACGATCTGACAAACTCCCTAGTCTTTGCCTTACACACCAGATAATCCTATCCAGTGGTTTCTTTTTTTCAGGTGGTTTCATGCCTGAGATTGGTTGTTTTGCAAAACAATAGTGGTTTTCAAGGAGGTTGATGGCAATTTTGACCACGTAGCCAATGGTTTCAGACACTCCTACAGGCAATTTTCACCATATACGATGGGTTTTTTGATGTGAGAGCCAGAATTGTTTCATGCCTAAAAAGTTTCCACATTCGTCGGTTCTTTCCTCCATAGCAGTCAACGGTAGTGGTTTGACTATATCTCCAGTGGTCACAACTTTTCCCTGTCTTATTTAGAGTGGCGGTTAAATAAAAGTTTTTGCCGGGAGTAAAATAATCTTCAATGCAAGCCTTTTTTGGCTCGGGCCCCGCTGGCCATCGTATGGGCTATGACCCCATAAAACAAAGTTTTTAAAATCATCTTTTTTAATAGTTTTTTTTATATTGCAAAACAAAATATTAAATCAGTCGGTGGTTTTTTCAAACATGTGTTTTTTGAGGGCGGTTTTTGCTTTCCATATAGGCAGTATCTACCTTGCAAAATAGGGTGTTTTCCCTCAAATTGGTATTTTTTGCCTCAGTAGTGGTTTTGGCATATTCTAACCATAGAAGATAATATTTTGTCCAAGGGTCATGTTTTGGCCCTTAAAGTGCTAAAGTAGGGCTTTTTTGCTTTTTTCACAACTTTTGCCCACGGTGTTGAAATCGGGCAAATGAGATATCGCTGGAAAGCTGATAGAGAGCACTTCGTAGTGGTATCAGTCTTTTTCACAAATTTTTCTGTTTAACAACATTTATTCCAGGTTGAAAACGAATATCTCTTTTTGGCTTCCAAGCTCACAAATTTTTGCCATGAACTCCAATTTTTGTGATTCAAGCGACATTGAAAAGGTATTCAGGAGCTCTACACATCCATCTAAACACTTTTCTCAGATTTTGCTTCAAGTTCTTTTAATTCAATTTGTCAATTTTTTGGCATTTGAGTGATAACTTGGACATTTTGAAACTTGAAGAGGTGAAAATTGTTTTGAGAGGATTTGTTTGTTGTAATACATCATTGTGAGTGATTGTAATCTCACTTGGATCTCTTTTTTAAGAGATTTTCATTGTTTTCCCAATTTTGGTACCTTGAGGACAATTGTAAATCACACTAACTATAAAGTGCCACAACAAATTTGGGGGGGGGCTCTCTTACATAGTAAAGGGGTGTTGTTGTCTCTCTTTTTCATCATGGATGTGCCTCAAATTCCACTTTTAACTCCATATAATTATCTTGAATGGAAGAAAAACATGGAGTTTGTATTGTATAAACAAAAGTTACATAGAATAACTTTAGGCATAGATCTTGAACCCATAGGTGCTACTAAGAGAAGAAAATGGTTAGATAGAAGAGATGAGGCTTTTGGCACACTTTGTCTTGCTATTTCTCTAGATCTTAGATTTCATGTTGAGTCTTGTACAACACCAAATGAGATATGGACAACACTAGACAATCTCTTTGGTAAGAAAGATAAAATAAGAGGGTTCAAATTGGAGAACAAGCTAATTGCACTTAATCCTCAAGATTTTGATCAAATCAAAGATTTATTCACCAAGTTTAAGTCTCTCAAGTTGTAACTCAAACAGTGTGGTCTTGAGAAAGAAGATGAATAATTGATTCTATCTATTCTTGTAAAATTGGGTCCTACATTTTTAGTTTATGTTTCTACCTTTTATGCTACAATGGATGCTTTCAGTAGTAAGTTTACTATGCCTTCACTTGAGGAGTTTACTGCACAACTCACTAGAGAGCAAGTCAAGTTACTACACATGGGCACATTGAAGTCTCCTAGAAAATAGGCTCTAGTTGCAACACAAAGCACAAAAGATCCTAAGGCTTCACATAATAAGGGCAAGAAACAAAAGGAATCAAAGTTTAATGAGCAAGAGAAAGAATCAAAGAAAACTCCCAACTCTTCTTCCAAAGAGGAGTCCAATAAGAAGAAGAAGCCAAAGTGTTCTTATTGTAAGAAATTGGGTCATGATTATACTAAATGTTATGAGAACAAAATTCATGAGATGTCACAACTTCTTCAAAAACATAACATTGAGTATTCTTCATCAACATCAATTTTACCTAATTCTTCTTCTTTGCCACCACCATCATCTACAGGGATAGTAGGCATTGCTAATGGGTCATACAAAGGAAAAGGATAAGTACTCTTTGCTTCAACAAGTCTTCAGTCAGAGAGATGACTTCTTGATTCTAGAGCTTCTCATCATGTGGCATCTTCACAAGGGATGTTCTCTTCATTTCAATCATGTACTTCACCACCTATTTTGATGGGTAACAATACATACATGCATGTAATTGGTAAAGGAACTATTGATGTTGGTCAAAATACATTCAACAATGTGTTGTGTGTACCTTCCTTGACAACCAATCTCCTTTCCATCTACCAGATTACTCATTGTGGTGCAAGGAAGACAATTAAGTTCACTCCTAATTTTGTGATCATTCAGGACTTAGAGAACAGAGATATCATTATTTTTGGGATGACTGATCATGCATATCACTTGTATACTTTCTCCCATTTTGTTTATGATGATGATGTAGATCCATTTATTGTTATTCACACTCATGCATCAAGTGTGAATCATGTTTATAAGGAGAATTTTGGTCACTTGAACCTTGGTGTTCTTGCATCTACTTCAGTTCCTAAGACTAGTTTAGAGCTTCCTCCTCCTGCTTCTTCAGAGATTGGCATTGACATAGCTTCATCCACTTTGGTTGAGTAGGATACTTTTTGTCTTCTAGATATAGGTTTGTGGGATGAGTACTTGACATGTATTTTAGACTTGTTTTATGAGTCCTATCTTGGTGACTTGGAGGACATCATTGATGACATTCATCTCCTCTTTGAAGGAGTTGATTCTTCTACTTCGGATGAGTGGGTACCATCTTCTCCTCTTCACTTGTCATAGTTTGGCATTGAGTTGGAGTATCTTGACCATCATTCGGAGGATTCTTTGTCTTTGGAGATTGATGATCTTGAGTTTTCATCTTGTCTTGGATTGTCACATTCTTTGATCAGGCATGCAACACCTAATTATGTGACATCTTTTGGTTGTGCCATATGGACACTTGAGTAGTTTTCAGAGACAACATACATCATGAGGCTTTTTGCCTCATACCTTGAGATGGAGTTTCTTCTACATTAGCCTTTGGACCTATTTCTTCCTAAGGGGAAGAATGTTATTTGTAGGCTTTGGATTCTCTTCAGCATTCTTCTTCAAGGATTCACCATCAACACATGAGTACTTCATTGTGGGGCAGATTTCTAGTCTCACACTTGCTCTCCTATGGGGGGTAATTGATTGTACATATATGTTGGATGTAGGCCTTGGGGGTTCTTGAGTCCTCCTTCCATCACATTTTTTATTTGTTTTTTACATTCTCACTTTTGGAGAGAAGTTTTGTCCCACGAGGTTTTCTCCTTTTCTCCACTTGAGATTTGTTGTACATGGGTACCTAACATGGCCTAGTAGCCAGGACCCATCCATCATTGCATCTTTGTTTTAGTCAACTACTCCCTAAGTTGTACTTAAGGTGGGGTGTTGGTGTGAACAGGGTTATTACCTAACTAGTTTACCCTTGTGTGGATAATTCATATTATTTAACTACTTATTAGTTAAATAATATTCACACATCACACATAACTCACATGTTAAGTTAACTTAGTGAGTCTTCTAGATGTCACTAGTTGTTTCTAGTTGTTGATAGTTGTAGTGAGTTGTCTTATCCTACACATGTACTCTAGTTGGCATCCTATCCTCTAGTTGTCACATGTGATAGGAATGTGACACTTGTCACATGACTACAACTCCTTGGTTGTCATCCTTGCCTTTATAAGCAAGGTTATCTCTCATTGTATTACATACAATTTAATACAGTTTGATGATCTTTGTATAGATTCTTTGTTCCATTGTTTTAGCATATTCTTCTATGTTATCTTTGTGTGGAAGTTTGTCTTGATTGCAAGGATCCTGGCTTACTATGTCACATTAACTCTTACAGAGACCACATTACCATCTTTATCAAAATGAGAAGTGTAGTCACCAAAAGAAGCAATACTAGAATTTCCATGAGAAGGAGGATTGGTCCTTTTGCAAGGATACAGATCCTTGTTGAGTGTTGAGATGTCAGGGTTGAAATCTAAAGAGCCCCAATTATCACCAAGACATGAGTTAGAAGAAGAAGGCACACTATCATGGATAGAAAGTGATGATGGTGTTTGAGAATTTGTTGAAGTAGGAGAAGTTTTAGTGGTGAGTTTAGGTTTCTTAGAAGAAGGGTAGATTGTGTAGAGTAAACTAAAGCTACCTTTGGGATTTTGGGTTTAGATTATGAGATTTTATATTCTCCAATAAAGAAGGGCGTAAAATCTAGTGAGCCTCAATCGTTACCGAAATATGCACTCGAGGGTGAAGCACTATTAGTATCATCACTGTTGTTAGTAGTGGATAATAATGGTTTGTCTTTTGTTGAAGAAGGAATCAAATTATTGAGAGATTTTGAAATAGGATGTTGATACCTAACTTTTTCTTGTAAGCAACTTTCTAGATTTGGATCAGCCTCAATTGTATAAAGTTTGTTGTTATAAATGAACTTCAATATACAATGAAGAGTAGACGGGACTACCCCCATGGCATGAATCCATGGTCTATCAAGAAGAAGATTATATGAAAGAGAATTAGGAATGACATGGACAATGGTAGGCAGGGTAGGCAAGTTCATAGGTCTTACCTTAACTGGTAGTGTGATTGTACCTAGTGACTGTCTACTAACATTACTGAATCCACAAATAGAAAGAGTATTGGGTTTGATAAGAGATGTATCTACATCAATTTTGCACAAAAGGTCTATGCTACAAACATTAAGACCCAATTCGTTATCAATTAGAGTATGCTTATTCCATTTCTATTGATGATGACCAAAATCATAAGAGGATCATGTTGTTTTGAACTTCGAGAGAACTTAACTCATGTTGCTAAAAGATGATATCCAAACTTTTCACATGCATACAATCTAATAGGGTTACATTGTCATTTGGTCTAATAAAATGTGGGACAAGTACCTTTTGTAGAGCCTCCTGGAGCATTATGTGGTATATAGAAGTGAGGTTTGTATCAATTCCCAGAGTGAGATCTTAGCTGAAGTAGCACGAAGCTACTCGACAAGATCACATTCTTTCCTAGCTTTTTTGAGAAAGATGAGGTGTTGGAGGAAGAAAATGTTGAGAAGGTGGAAGACAAGTAGGAAAAAGCGGTGCTTATTTATCTTGTTTTTTGTTGTGAGTATTATATGTGTGAGCAACCACATTATAATGAGGTTGTTGTGACACATTTTGAACAAGTTGGTTATTTTGAGTAAGTTGTTTTGTAAAGTTGAGAATGTAACTAGGAGGTTGAGGTGGGTTTAGAACACCTCGAATAATGATCATAGGGTTAGAATGAACATGTACAAATTTTTTTGGTTTCACAGGCTCTTTTGGGCACTGAAAATATAAATTTTATGTCATGCCCACATTTCCCATGTGGTCACGACACACATCACACGTGTCATGTCCACATTTGTCATGTGGTCATGACACGAAATATCAAAAAAATTTCCATGCTTCTCTAGAAACCCCCTCGCACGCGTAAGCATGCTCAGTGGCGTAAGCTTAAGGTGTAAACAAAATAGATGAAAGTGGGGTAATACGTACACGTGCGCATACCAATCGCAAGAAGGCCATCAAGGGGGTCATCGCGACGCAGTTAACATCGCTAATAAGGTTAAACTTCACTAACCTAACTAAACCTTAAATTCTAAAAAAATTTGGCAGCATAACGCCTTACGGGCATGAGTAGGGTTTATTGTACTAAAATTAAATTTGATCAAGAGGTTTACTAATTAGGATTAATAAATTTCTTACATCACACTAGTTGCATTGGTAATATAGTTGATTAAGTTAATTGAACATTTTTCAACAAAGTCTGATCATTTGTTCTCCTTCACATTTTCTGTAATTTAATATTAATTTGTTCTCCTTCACGTTTTCTATAATTTAAAACATTTTTCAACAAAGTTTGATCATTTGTTCTCCTTCATGTTTTCTATAATTTAAGACATTTTTCAACAAAGTCCGATCATTTGTTCTCCTTCATGTTTTCTGTAATTTAAGATTAATTTGTTCTCCTTCACGTTTTCTATCAATCAGAGTTATCTCTGCATTATTTACATTATTCATAATTTCTTGGTAGATCAGATCTCAAAATCAGGATTTACTAACTTCGTTTGAATAGGTTTACTAGGATTTCAACTGAGTTTACAACAACGTTTAATTTAATGTCATTAATTTATTTGCCCCAATCATGATTAAAGGAATATTAAATTTTTAATAATACTCTTAGCCCTGAATTCCTCCAATAAAATACTAATTTCTCTATGAGTGAAAAACCTATTTTCTCATTTTCTCCTCTTTGTTTTCACTTTTATCTTTCTTTCTCTTTTTCTCTCATTTTTCTCATTTTCTCAATTTGCCTTTGTTTCTTTGTTGCAGGTTGAGTTTAAATAGCCACATATGAAATGCATATGATGGCTTCTATTATATATATATTGTACTTATGAGCAAGGTTTTCTTTTATAAATACAATGTATTTATATTTCTTTAGGATTTTATTTGGGAAGATGTAAAAAGAACCCTAACATATTTTCTTTTGATTTCATTTTAAACAAAACTTGAAGCCCTAATTTTATTTTAGTTTTGTTGGCAGAGGAAGGAGGTGCTTCTCACAGTAGCAATGGTGGCGGCACTGAGAGAAAGGGGCCCACAAGGTATGGTGGCCGCAAGGTATGGTGGAGGAGTCAGTGGTGGTAGAAGGGCTGCAAACGGAGGCTGCGGAGACAGTGGCAGAGAAGGTTGTGGGTAGCGGAGAGGCCTATACAGGGCATCTGTGGGTCACGGTAGTAGAGGGTGTGGGGATGTGGAGAGGGGGTGGAGCCCCCACCCACATCCCACATAATCTAATCTAACAATACCCATGAAGTCTAACAATCTGATCTAAGAATACCCTCGCCATAGATGGTGCATTGTACGTCGTGCGTACAGGTGAGAAATGCACCATGATGGCATAGGTAGACCAACAATAAAATCTATGGAAATGGTGTCCCATTTCCACTTAGGTATCTCATGCAGGTACAACAGTCCTGCTGGATGTTGATGCTCAGCCTTGACCCTCTGGCACTCAAGGCAATGAGCAACATATTCTGCAATGTCTCGTCTCATACCTGCCCAATGGTATAGCTGTCGCAAGTCAGCATGCATCTTCTTCACCCTTGGGTGTGCTACATAAGGTGCTCTATGAGCCTCTGAAAGAATCACTGCACGTAGATCAGTCGCCTGGGGTACATAGATGCACTGTCAATGTCTAAGAAAACCATCAGACTCAAGGGAATATCTTGTGAATCTACCCTTAAGGGTCCTCTATTTCTAGAACTCCTACTGCACCTCAAGAAACCACTCGTCCTCAAGCAGATGCTGTAAGATACGCTCTCTCAGGTCCACCCTCAATATCAAGGTTAGGATCTCGTGGCGCCTTCGACTCAAGACGTCAGCGACCATGTTCTCCTTCCCTTTGATGTAGTGGACATCAAAATCATTCTTACATAAGAACTCCATCAAACGCCGCTGGCGAGCATTCAAATTGGGTTGTCTGAAATGTACTACAACGAACAAGAGCATGAATAACTGCTACGAGCTCTAAATCATGATTAGGGTAGTTTAGCTCATGTGTCTTGAGCTTACACAATTCGTATGCAATCGCTCTACCACCCTGTATAAGCACGGCTCCCAAATCCTCTAGTGATGCATCTGTGCAAACAACAAAATCCTCTACAGGATCTGGAACCGCTAATATGGGAGCACTGGTAAGACGCTCCTTGAGGACCCCAAAGGCCCTCTCACACTGCTTGGTCCAAGTGAAACCCTTCCCTTTCCTCTGAAGGGAAGTGATGGGATGTGCTATTCTAGAAAAGCCCTTGATGAATCTACGGTAATAATCGGCTAATCCCATGAAGCTCCTGGCCTCTGTCACACTAGTGGGTGCTGGCCAATCCTGGATAGCTCTGATCTTTGATGGATCTATGGAGATGCCATTACCTGATAGGATGTGCCCCAAGTACTGCATCTCTATCCTAAAGAAGGCACACTTCACCAGGTTACCATAAAGCTACTGCTCTCGTAAGCACTGTAACACCTAACACAAATGATCCACATGCTCCTCCTCGGTCCGTGAATAGATCAAAATATCATCAAGAAAGATGATCATGAACTGATCCAAGTAAGTGCGGAACACCCCATTCTTGAGTCTCATGAACACTGCAGGGCATTCGTCAAACAGAAGGGTACCACTGTGAACTTGTAATGGCCATATCTGGTTTAAAAAGTAGTCTTATGAATATCTACCTTTGTGATGCACAATTGGTGATACCTAGATTTTAGATCAATTTTTGAGAACACCCTGGCTCCCTGCATCTGGTCAAAAGGTCATCAATCCTAAGCAGACGATAACGGTTCTTCACATCCCTTATTCAACTGCCTATAGTCTATGCATAGTCGAAGAGATCCATCCTTCTTCTTCATGAAGATAATCGGTGTGCCCCATGGTGAAACGCTAGGTTGGATGTGCCCCTTCTCAAGTAACTCCTCTAACTACAGTTTGAGCTCTGTAAGCTCATGTGTAGTCATCCTGTAGGGTGCACGAGACACTGGCTCTGTACCCGGCACTAGATCGATGTGGAAATCTACCTCTTTGCGTGGAGGCATACCTGGTAATTCTGGCAGAAATACATCGGCAAACTCTGTCAGGATAAGGCGATCATCTAAAGAAGCCTCAAGCTCATCCTCTGATCCGTCACTAACCGTGATAGAAAACATCTGACATCCCTTCTACATGCAATGCTTAAGCTACTGAGCGGATATCATATGAAGAGTTGTGGGCTTCTGAATGCCCACTATCTCAACCAGTGTACCATGATCGTCTAAGCAGCTAACCGACCTTCGACGACAATCTAACTTGGCTCTATGAGCCGCAAGCCAATCCATACCCAAAACTACACCGTAGGATCCTAATGGCATAACCCTAAGGTCACATGATGTAGTGAAGGAACCCAAGGAGATCTCACAATCTCTAACCAAGGTATCTATTGACATCCTAGCCCTAGAAGCCAACTCAACCTCCCACCTAACGTCCTGCCTAGAAGCCACCAGCCTGCAACGTTCCACTAGCGATGAAGACAGAAAATAATCGGTAGCTCTAGAGTCAAAAAAAAATAGAGATGGGGAAATCCCCAATCATACCTATTATCTCAATAACTGAGGCCTGGAAGTCAGCCTGGCGGTTGTCAACTGCTACAAACATGCAGTGGGACTTGCCCACATCTCCTATAGCCTGCTCAGATCCTCTAAATGGGGCTGTCCCCCTGCTATGAAACCCTGTGGACACTCTTTGGCCAAATGCCTTGCCCCACCACATACATAACACGGGCCCCTAGCCTGCAACTGTCCTGACTGAGTCCTACCTGACTGCTGCTATCCAGTCCATCCTGTGGACCCCTGTGAACCTTTGTAAGACTACTGAGACCTCGCAGGTCCCACAGATGATCCCTGCTGTCTCTGATCCCTACGCGGTCCCTACTGCTGCCAACCATGGTTCTGTCCTCCCTGAGCCCTCTGTTGGGGTCTAGACCTCTATTGATGCTGCTGCTGTGGGGGCCTAGGAGGCAGTGATGAAGAATTGAATCCTCCTCTCTGTGTTGTGGATTATGGTCTACGAAAGTTCTGCTGCTATTGGTGATTATGGTCCTAAAATTGCGGGCTTGAATTCTGCCCTTGTCCTTGAATTTCCTCTGCAATCTAAGTCTTTTCGACATCCTCACTCATAGTCTGGGGGTCTGCCATATGCACTATTCCTAGTATCCCATGATTCAGTCCTCTGATGAATTTGTGCACTAGGAATTTCTCATCATGGAGATACTCTACGTAACGAGAAAGCTCAATAAACTAGCTCTCATACTGAGCAACCATGAGTCCTCTCTACTGCAAGTCGTGGAACTCATCTATCTGGTGCTATCTATAATGACCTAACAAGTAACACATTAAAGTGCTCTATGAATATGTCCCAAGTGAGTGTATCTATGGATAACCAATGCTTGCACTCCTCAGTGTGCCACTAGGCAGCTACTGCATCTCTTAGAAGGTGTACTACCACTCGTACTTTTGTGGTGCTACCATAAGGTCACAACTCAAAGCACCTATCCAAACTGATGAGCCAAGCCTCGGCCTCAGCTCCCTCTATAGCTCTTATGAAGGTAGGTGGATTGAGCCTAAGTAGGTCTCTGATGGGGTCTCCTCTATCTCTAAGTCCTATAACCGGCTCATCCATACCATACTCGTAAGGTCCATGAGTTATCTTCTCTACCCTCATAGTCTCATCTCATCTCTGGTAAGGTGGAGGACTCCTACTCCATGCTCTGTAGGCTGACCTTACCTCCTCCACTGTAGTATCAGGTATCTCTACAAAAGGCTCCACACTTGGCACCTCATGTAGAACGTCGTGGGACTCTACACGTGGCTCAGCTCGTGACTCAACAAGTGGCTCCTCATGTGGTTCCTCTCATGGACCATCGCGAGGCTCGTGACATGGCACTGGTATAACTGGCGATAACCTCTCTAACATGGCCTGTAATGTCTATAAAATCTAAGGACCTATGTCAAGTACTAGTGGTGCCTGTGGTACTGGCTGATCTTCTATGGTTGCGGGTGCCTGTCCCTCTGTTGAGGAATCACTATACACCTCAACGGATGTAGTGTTGCACAATCATGCTCCTCAAACATGTCGGGGAGGCATCCTACAAAACAAGCTAGGCACTAATTAATCAAAGTTACCAAATAAGTAACGTGCCCAAATACGCCCAATGTTTAAACTTGGGATCTAATACCAAATGTCATGCCCACATTTCCCATGCGGTCATGACACGCATCACATGTGTCATGTCCACATTTGTCATGCGTCATGACACGAAATATCAAAAAAATCCACGCTTCTCTAGAAACCCCCTCGCACGCGTAAGCGTGCTCGATGGCGTACACTTAAGGTGTAAACAAAATACATGAAAGCGGGGTAATACATGCATGTGTGCATACCAATCTCAAGAATGCCATCAAGAGGGTCATCACGATGCGGTTAACATCACTAATAGGGTTAAACTTCACTAACCTAACTAAACCCTAAATTCTGGGAAAATCTGGTAGCATAACGCCTCACAGGTATGAGTAGGGTTTATTGTACTAAAATTAAATTTGATCAAGAGGTTTACTGATTAGGATTAATAAATTTCTTACATCACACTAGTTGCATTGGTAATACAATTGATTAAGTTAATTGAACATTTTTCAACAAAGTCTGATCATTTGTTCTCCTTCACGTTTTCTATAATTTAAAACATTTTTCAACAAAGTTTGATCATTTGTTCTCCTTCACGTTTTCTGTAATTTAAGACATTTTTCAACAAAGTTCGAGCATTTGTTCTCCTTCACGTTTTCTGTAATTTAAGATTAATTTGTTCTCCTTCACATTTTCTATCAATCAGAGTTATCTCTTCATTATTTACATTATTCCTAATTTCTTGGTAGATCAGATCTCAAAATCAGGATTTACTAACTTCATTTGAATAGGTTTACTAGGTTTCCGACTGGGTTTACAACAATGTTTAATTTAATGTCATTAATTAATTTGCCCCAATGATGATTAAAGGAATATTAAATTTTTAATAATACTCTTAGCCCTAAATTCTTGCAATAAAATATTAATTTCTCTATGAGTGAAAAACCTATTTTCTCATTTTCTCCTCTTTGTTTTCACTTTTATCTTTCTTTCTCTTTTTCTCTCATTTTTCTCATTTTCTCAATTTGCCTTTGTTTCTTTGTTGCAGGTTGAGTTTAAATAGCCACATATGAAATGCATATGATGGCTTCTATTATATATAGAGTACTTATGAACAAGGTTTTCTTTTATAAATACAATGTATTTATATTTCTTTGGGTTTTTATTTGGGAAGATGTAAAAAGAACCCTAACATATTTTCTTTTGATTTTATTTTAAACAAAAGTTGAAGCCCTAATTTTATTTTAGTTTTGTTGGCAGAGGAAGGAGGTGCAGCTGGGAGCAGTAATGGTGGCAGTGCTGAGAGAAAGGGGGCCGCAGGGTATGGTGGCTGCAAGGTATGGTGGAGGAGTCGGCAGTGGTAGAAGGGCCGTAGACGGAGGCTATGGAGATAGTGGCGGAGAAGGTTGCGGGGAGAGGAGAGGCCTGCGTGGGGGATCTGTGGTTCACGACGGTGGAGGGTGTGGGGATGTGGAGAGGGGGCAGAGCCCCCACCCACATCCCACACAGTGGGATGTGGGTGGGGCCTCCGCCCCCTCCCCACATTCCCACTATTTTAAAGGCTGATGGTGGGGGCTTTGAACCCCCCCACCAGCATTTGTAATTTTTTTTTATCATAGACAAAATGCAAACTGATAAATTTGTGAGCACAGTTCGGTCCATTTTTACTCTGCGAATATTTAATGATCCTTTATATATATATATACATACATATATATATACATATATATATATACATATATATATATATATATATATTATTTTATTTTTATTTTTAAACATACTGTAATTGTGAAACTTTTGTGTGTATGTGTGTGTGTGTATATATATATATAATTAATTACCTTTGTATATCAATGTTATCTATGAATTATATTTGGCAGCCTAATAAAAATCAATTTGTTGTATATACATTTTTAAAAAGAATACAATCATTTGAATTATTCAAATTATATATAAATTAAATATATTTTCAACATAATTCTTTTTTTTTCCCTACACTTACAAACTTTATTTTTAAGGAAATAAACAAGGTTATGTATTCATTTTTTTTTTCTTTAATCAATTTTTCAATAAGGCGAATACCCATATTTTCCTAACAAAGATATATTCATTGCAATATTAATAATCATTTTCTTTTGTGTTTAAGGAAGGAATAATACAAATAATTTAGATAGTTCAAATCTATAACAACAACTATTTTTTTTTCTCTTTTGCCATAATCACAATATGCAACATTCACATTTAACACAAAACAAAACCATAACTTTACTAATTGACAAATGCTTAAAATTTACATAGAAGGAATTTTCTTATAAAACAAAATTTTCTTCATTCAACCTTTTTGAAGGATAAGAAATAATTCAACAATTTATAACTCTCATTACAATGAAAAAGATGGCTTATACACTACTTGAGAAATATACATTTAACAACAAAGGAGAGAACCAAGTTCTCATCTTTGACAACTAACAAAAGGTAAAATCTCCTAAGTAACCCAAGCTCTCTCTCAAGAGCTTTAAGAGTAAAGGAAAATAAAATATTATCTCCAAGACAAGGAGTTTCTCCAACTTCACACTTAGCTCCAATGAACCTGCATATCACATAAGGGGAAAGAAAACCACACATCTTTCTCTCCTCCCTACCATAGACCCGCAAGAGGGTCACCCCCGAGCTAGGGAGGTCATCAACACACCTAGGGGACTCAATTCCACTTCACAACAAGACATTATAAACAACCAAAAACACAATTCTACACCCATGGATAATCACAAAACATGAACTCAACCAGGGTGAGTTCAAAGGGGTAGGGGAGTGGACACACTCAACTCAAGAGTGCCACTCCTACAAAATATCCCATTACAAGTTTCTTTTATGGCCTCAAGCCAACATATTTAACAAAATTTTCAAAGGTATCCATATTTTGGCTCTCAAGCCATGTCTCATTTTACTCAAAATCACATATATTGCCCTCAAGGCTTGCAACACCACAAAAACAAGGTAATGACCCCAAGGAGGATCACTCCTCCCCTACCCCACACTTGTTGAGCGTTTTCTCCCAAGTGGGAGAGGCTCTTACAACACCCAACCAAAATTCCCCACAATAACAATAAAACTCAAGAATATAAATCACACACATATGCACCATGCAAGCAAACTAAAATACAAAAGGAAGGCCTTCACCTTGAACACCAACCTTTAAAAACCCAATTATGGAAGAAAGTTGATGTAGAGCTTCTCCAAATTCTCCTCCAACATAAGCCACCAAACCCCCTCTATCTTTCTCTCCAAATTTAAATTCAAGCAATTAAAATTTTCAAAAATTCAACAACCCCTCACCTTCTCCCAAGTGGGATTAAAATAAGCTCAACCCATGAGCTTAGAGGAATGGGGAGGTGACACTTGTCACCTCCTCACTCTTCCTCCCCACTACAAGTATGTCCCAAGGGATGGGTGTTGACACGTCACTCACCCATCCCCATGTCTCCCTCACCCCTTACCACTTGTCCTCTCTCCAACATGTGGGAGAGAAAAGAGGAGTTAAAGAGGGAAAGAGTGACACATGTGTCCCCTTCCTTTCCTCTCAAGAGGGACCACACAACTCTAAGGGTACTCTCACCAATTGTGAGAGAGACTTGGAATCAAGTCCTCCATAATTGGTGGGTCTTGGAGTCATCTCCAACCTTGGGAAGTGAAAAGGGATGGGGTTGAGTGTTGGTACCACTCATCCTCTCCCTCCCATGCCTCCAATTTCGTTACTTAACTTCAGTGTGAAGTTAACGTGACCATATGGAGGTTTACCAAGGGTTACCCAAGTCAAAAAGGTCCCTAGACCCATGGGGTATAACCCAGGGTCAAGTTTAGCCTAGTTAGAACACTCAGGGTCAAGTTAAAATACATGAAAAGGGTCTACGAAATAAAATTTAAAAAAAAATCAAAGACAAAATTCTTACAACACAATTTATAATTCAATTTAAAAGAGGGGTAGACTCAGCCCGATTAACCACATGCAAAACAACATTACAGAATTTCATCATACACAGAGTTGATCTTAGTTCCTCGTGGAACTAGATCGGCTTCACAAGGGATTACAACATCAAGTGTGGGATGATCTCCAATTTCTATGGTTTTTTAGAATACCTACGCACTCAATTGCAAAGTTAATTCTACATATAAATATCATAGCCGAAACAATTTAAACATGCAGTCACATAAAATATTACTAGTTCACATAAGTATAAAGGAAGTCACATTACAATTAGATTTTGAATTCTGCATTTCAAACATCTATTCCTAAGATTAAATCACAAAACCAATTTCTATCTAACATCACCCAATTAGTTTTCCTTTAACATCATAATATAAACCAATTTCTATCTAACATCACCCAATTAGTTTTCCTTTAACATCATAATATAAAGCATCTATCTAACATCACCCAATTTGTTTTCTCATAATATAAAGCATCTATCTAACATCACCCAATTAGTTTTCCCATAACATCATAAAGTCTAAAAATTTGAGAATTCAGGATCAATAGTCCAACAAGTCTAAAAGTATCATCAACTGTAAAGTAAATAGTCAAAGGAATGGGAATGAAAAAGGTAGGTCTCACATCCTCCCCCCTAAGGCTGTACTTCCTCCTAGAAGTTGTCAAAGAGGTGAGGATAAAGAGCCCTCAATCTCACTGCATCCTCCCATGTCACTGTGACCTCGTTGTACATGTCCCACTGGACCCTAACCTGGTCCAGCTCTCGACCTTGAAGGCCTAGCATCCGACGAGCCAATATGCGAATTGTCTCCAAACCTAGCTGATCGTCTACCTCTACCTGAAGAGCACTCCAATCCAATACATGAGATAAGTCAAAGATGTAACATCACAAAATTGAAACATGAAAGACATCGTGGATACGTGATAGGCTAGGTGGCAAGGCTAGATGATACACTACAGGTCCTATCCACTCCAAGACCTCAAAAACACCTATGAACTGAGGTACGAGCTTAGATCCATTTCCATAATGGATTGGACTCTTGTGTGGTCGCACTCTCAAAAATACTCTGTCACCCACTGAGAAGCTTCGATCAGTTCTCTTAGCATCGACATACTTCTTCTGTCTATCATGTGCCTCCTAAAGTCTCTATCTAATAAGTGTGACCTGTTGCTCCATATCCTGAACTATCTCTGGACCAATGGCAACCCTGTCCTCTATCCTATCCCAACTCAAAGGTGTCTTGCATGGTCTACCATATAAAGCCTGAAAATGAGGCATACCCAACGAGTTGTGATGCCCATTATTGTAGGCAAACTCAACCAGATATAGATACTCCTCCCATCTAGACTAATCATCCATAACATACATATGAAGCATGTCTTCCAACACCTGATTAACTCTCTCTATCTATCTGTCTGTCTTAGGATGGTAAGCTGAACTGAAGTTGAGCTGTGTACCCAACGCCTGCTATAAGGCTCTCTAAAAAGATGAAGTGAATACTGAGTCTCTATCAGAAATGATACGGTGAGGTACTCCATGAAGTCTAACAATCTGATCTAAGAATACCCTCACCATAGATGGTGCATTGTATGTCATGCGTACAGGTGAGAAATGCGCCACCTTGGTCAACCTGTCAACTGTCACCATGAAGGCATCATGGCAATGTGATGACATAGGTAGACCAACAATAAAATCCATGGAAATGGTGTTCCATTTCCACTTAGTATCTCATGCGGGTACAATAGTCCTACTGGATGTTGATGCTCGGCCTTGACCCTCTGGCACTCAAGGCAACGAGAAACATATTCTACAATGTCTCATCTCATACCTGCCCAATGGTATAGCTATCGCAAGTCAGCATGCATCTTCTTCAACCCTAGGTGTGCTACATAAGGTGCTCTATGAGCCTCTAAAAGAATCACTGCACGTATATCACCCGCCTGGGGTACATAGATGCGATGTCAATGTCTAAGCAAACAATTAGACTCAAGGGAATATCTTGTGAATCTGCCCTTAAGGGCCCTCTGTTTCTGGATCTCCTACTACACCTCAAGAAACCACTCATCCTTAGGCAAATGCTGTAAGATACGCTCTCTTAGGTCCACCCTCAATGTCAAGGTTAGGATCTCGTGGCACCTTTGACTCAAGGCGTCAGTGACCACATTCTCCTTCCCTTTGATGTAGTGGACATCAAAGTCATACTTGCATAAGAACTCTATCCAACGCCACTGGCGAGTATTTAAATTGGGTTGTGTGAAAATGTACTACAAGCTATCATGGTCCGAATGGAGCTCAAAGTGTCGACCCAAAAGGAAGTGTCTCCAATGAACAAGAGCATGAATAACTGCTGCAATCTCTAAATCATGAGTAGGGTAGTTTAACTCATGTGTCTTGAGCTTACGCGATTCATATGCAATCGCTCTACCACCCTGCATAAGCATGACTCCCAAACCCTCTAGTGATGCATCTATGCAAACAACAAAATCCTCTATAGGATCTGGAACCACTAATATGGGAGCACTGGTAAGATGCTCCTTGAGGACCTCAAAGGCCCTCTCACACTACTCGGTCCAAGTGAAACCCTTCCCTTTCCTTAAAGGGAAGTGATGGGATGCGCTATTCTGGAAAAGCCCTCGACGAATCTACGGTAATAATCAGCTAATCCCATGAAGCTCCTGACCTCTGTCACACTGGTGGGTGTTGGCCAATCCTGGATAGCTCTGATCTTTGATGGATCTATAGAGATGCCATCGCCTGATAGGATGTGCCCCAAGTACTGCACCTCTATCTTGAAGAAGGCACACTTTGCCAGGTTGCCATAAAGCTGCTACTCTCATAAGCACTATAACACCTAATGCAAATGATCCACATGCTCCTCCTCGGTCTGTGAATAGATCAAAATATCATTGAGAAAGATGATCACAAATAGATCCAAGTAAGTGCGAAACACCCCATTCATGAGACTCATGAACATTGCAGTGGCATTCGTCAAACCAAAGGGTACCACTATGAACTCATAATGGCCATATCTGGTTGGAAAAGCAGTCTTATGAATATCTTCCTCTGTGATGCACAATTGGTGATACCCAAATTTTAAATCAATTTTTGAGAACACTCTGGCTCCCTGCATCTGGTAAAAAAGGTCATCAATCCTAGGCAGAGGATAACGGTTCTTCACCGTCACCTTATTCAACTACCTATAGTCCATGCATAGTCAAAGAGATCCATCCTTGTTCTTCATGAAGATAAATGGTGCACCCCATGGTGAAACACTAGTTCAA
The DNA here is from genome assembly GCA_027924645.1 of Cunninghamia lanceolata. Lineage (NCBI taxonomy): Eukaryota > Viridiplantae > Streptophyta > Pinopsida > Cupressales > Cupressaceae > Cunninghamia > Cunninghamia lanceolata. The sequence goes on along the minus strand of BSBN01000241.1, from coordinate 8,192,528 downwards.
ATATGCCCCTTCTCAAGTAACTCCTCTAACTAAAGTTTGAGCTCTGTAAGCTCACGTGTAGTCATCATGTAGGGTGCACGAGACACTAGCTCTACACCCGACACTAGATTGATGTGGAAATCTACCTCTCTATGTGGAGGCATACCTGGTAATTCTAGTAGAAATAAGTCGAAAAACTCTCTCAAGATAGGGTGATCATCTAAAGAAGCCTCAAGCTCATCATCTGATCTGTCACTAACTATGATAGCAAACATCTGACATCCCTTCTGCATGCAGCGCTTAATCTACTGAGTAGATATCATATGAATAGATATGGGCTTCTGAATGCCCACTATCTCAACCAGTGTACCATGATTGTCTAAGCAACTAACCACCCTTCAGTGACAATCTAGCTTGGCTCTATGAGCTGCAAGCCAATCCATACCCAAAACTACACCGTAGGATCCTAATGGCATAACCCTAAGGTCACATGATGTAGTGAAGGAACCCAAGGAGGTCTCGCAATCTCTAACCAAGGTATCTACTGACATCTTGGCCCCAGAAGCCAACTCAACCTCCCGCCTAACATCCTGCCTAGAAGCCACCAGCTTGCAATGTTCCACTAACGATGAAGACAAAAAAGAATCGGTAGCTCCAGAGTCAAAAAGAATAGAGATGGGGAAATCCCCAATCATACATATTGTCTCAATAATTGAGGCCTAGAAGTTGGCCAGGCGGTTCTCAACCACTGCAACCATATGGTGGGACTTGCCCACATCTCCTACAGTCTGTTTAGATCTTTCTGAATGGGGCTATCCCCCTGCTATGAAACCCTGTGGACACTCTTTGGCCAAATGCCCTGCCCCACCACATACATAACACGGGCCCCTAGCCTGCAACTGTCCTGACTGAGTCCTACCTGACTGTTGTTGTCCAGTCCATCCTGTGGACCCCTGTGAACCTCTATAAGACTGTTGAGACCTCTCAGGTCCTGCAGATGATCCCTGATGTCTCTGATCCCTACGTGGGCCCTGTTGCTACCAACCATGGTTTTGTCCTCCTTGAGTCCTCTGCTAGGGTCTAGACCTCTATTGATGCTACTGCTGTGGGGGCCTAGGAGGTAGTGATGAAGAATTGAATCCTCCTCTCTGTGTTGTGGATTGTGGTCTATGAAAGTTCTGCGGCTACTAGTGATTATGGTCCTGAAACTGTGGGCATGAATTCTAGCCTTGTCTCTAAATTCCCTCTATAATATAAGCCTTATCGACAGCTTCACTCATAGTCTGGGGGTCTGCCATACGCACTAGTCCTGCTATCCCATGATTCAATCCTCTGATGAGTTTGTGCACTAGGAGTTTCTCATCATGGAGATACTCTATGTAACGAGAAAGCTCAATAAACCATCTCTCATACTGAGCAACCGTGAGTCCTCTCTGCTATAAGTTGTGGAACTCATCTATCTAGCGTTGTCTATAATGATTTGACAAGTAATATGCATTAAAGCGCTCTATGAATATGTCCCAAGTGAGTGTATCTAATGATAACTGATGCTTACACTCCTTGGTGTGCCACCAAGTCGTTGTTGCATCTCTTAGAAGGTGTACTGCCACTCATGCTTTCGTGTTGCTCCCATAAGGTCATAATGTGAAGTACCTATCTAAACTGATGAGCCAAGCCTTAGCCTCAGCTCCCTCTGTAGCTCCTGTGAAGGTAGGTGGATTGAGCCTAAGAAGGTCTCTAATGGGGTCTCCTCTGTTTCTAAGTCTTATAACCAACTCATCCATACCATACTCGTAAGTCCATGATGTATCTGCTCTACCCTCACAGTCTCATCTAGTGTCTAGTAACATGGAGGACTCCTACTCTGTGCTCTGTAGGCTGACCCTACCTCCTCCACTGTAGTATCAGGTATCTCTACAAAAGGCTCCACATATGGCACCTCTCGTGGAACGTCGCAGGGTTCTACATGTGGCTCAGCTTATGACTCAGCACGTGGCTCCTCACATGGTTCCTCTAGTGAATCACCATGAGGCTCATCACATGGCACTGATATAACTAGCGGTAGCCTCTCTAACATGGCATGTAATGTCTATAAAATCTGAGGACCTATGTAAAGTACTGGTGGTGCTTGTGGTACTGGCTGATCTGCTATGGCTGCAGGTACCTGTCCCTCTGCTGAGGAATCAATGTGCACCTCAACAGATGTAGTGTTTCGTGATCATGCTCATTGAACACATTAGGGAGGTATCCTACAAAACAAGGTAGGCACTAATCAATCAAAGTTATAGAATACGTAACGTGCCCAAATACGCCCAGTGTTTAAACTTGGGCTCTGATACCAAATGTCATGCCCACATTTCCCATGCGGTCACGACACATATCACATGTGTCATGTCCACATTTGTCATGTGGTCATGACATGAAATATCAAAAAAATTTCCACGCTTCTCTAGAAACCCCCTCGCACGCATAAGCGTTCTCGATGGCGTATGCTTAAGGTGTAAACAAAATAGATGAAAGTAGGGTAATACATACACGTGCACATACCAATCATAAGAAGGCCATCAAGGGGATCATCGCGACGAGGTTAACATCGCTAATAGGGTTAAACTTCACTAACCTAACTAAACCCTAAATTCCAGGAAAATTCAGCAGCATAATGCCTCACGGGCATGAGTAGGATTTATTGTACTAAAATTAAATTTGATCAAGAGGTTTATTGATTAGGATTAATAAATTTCTTACATCACACTAGTTGCATTGGTAATACAGTTGATTAAGTTAATTGAACATTTTTCAACACAAAGTCCGATCATTTGTTCTCCTTCATGTTTTCTGTAATTTAATATTAATTTGTTCTCCTTCAAGTTTTCTATAATTTAAAACATTTTTCAAAAAAGTTTGATCATTTGTTCTACTTCACATTTTCTGTAATTTAAGACATTTTTCAACAAAGTCCGATCATTTGTTCTCCTTCATCTTTTCTATCAATCAGAGTTATCTCTACATTATTTACATTATTCCTAATTTCTTGGTAGATCAAATCTCAAAATCAGGATTTACTAACTTCGTTTGAATAGGTTTACTAGGTTTCTAACAGGGTTTACAACAATGTTTAATTTAATGTCATTAATTAATTTGCCCCAATCATGATTAAAGGAATATTAAATTTTTAATAATACTCTTAGCCCTAAATTCCTCTAATAAAATATTAATTTCTCTATGAGTGAAAAACCTATTTTCTCATTTTCTCCTCTTTGTTTTCACTTTTATCTTTCTTTCTCTTTTTCTCTCATTTTTCTCATTTTCTCAATTTGCCTTTGTTTCTTTGTTGCAGATTGAATTTAAATAGCCACATTTGAAATGCATATGATGGATTCTATTAATTATGTATATATATATATATATATATATAGTACTTATGAGATTTTCTTTTGATTTCATTTTAAACAAAAGTTGAAGCCCTAATTTTATTTTAGTTTTGTTGGCAGAGGAAGGAGGTGCTGTTGGGAGCAACAATGGTGAAAGTGCTGAGAGAAAGGGGGTTGCAGGGTATGGTGCCCGCAAGGTATGGTGGAGGAGTCGACAGTGGTAGAAGGGCTGTGGACGGAGGCTGCGGAGACAGTGGCAGAGAAGGTTACGGGGAGCGGAGAGGCCTACGTGGGGGATCTATGGGTCACGGTAGCAGAGGGTGTGGGGATCTGCCCCCTCCCCACATTCCCACTATTTTAAAGGTTGACAGTGGGGGGTTTGAACCCCCTGCCACCAGCATTTGTAAATTTTTTTTATCACAGGCAAACTGGGAACTGATAAATTTGTGAGCACAATTTGGTCTATTTTTACTCTGTGAATATTTAATGATCCTTCAATATATTTAAATATATATATATACACATACACACAGAAGTTTCACAATTACAGTTTGTTTAAAAATAAAAATAAAATTATATATATATATATATATATATATATATATATATATATATATATATATATATATATTTATAATTACCTTTGTATATAAATTTTATCTATGAATTATATTTGGTAGCCTAATAAAAATCAATTTGTTGTAAATACATTTTTAAAAAGAATACAATCATTTGAATTATTCAAATTATATATAAATTAAATATATTTTCAACATAATTCTTTTTTTTTTCCTACACTTACAAACTTTATTTTTAAGCAAATAAACAAGGTTATATAATCATTTTTTTTTCTTTAATCAAATTTTCAGTAAGGCAAGAACCCATATTTTCCCAACAAAGATATATTCATTGCAATATTAATAATCATTTTTTTTTTGTGTTTAAAGGAATGAATAATACAAATAATTTAGATAGTTCAAATCTATAACAACAACTAATTTTTTTCTCTTTTCCCACAATCACAATATGCAACATTCATATTTAACACAAAATAAAACCACAACTTTACTAATTGACAAATGCTTAAAATTTACATAGAAGGAATTTTCTTATAAAACAAAATTTTCTTCATTCAACCTTTTTGAAGGATAAGAAATAATTCAACAATTTATAACTCTCATTACAATGAAAAAGATGGCTTATACACTACTTGAGAAATATAGATTTTACAACAAAGGAGAGAACCAAGTTCTCATCTTTGACAACTAACAAATGGTAAAATCTCCTAAGTAAGGCAAGCTCTCTCTCAATAGCTTTAAGAGTAAAGGAAAATAAAATATTATCTCCAATACAAGGAGTTTCTCCAACTTCACACTTAGCTCCAATGAACTTGCATATCACACAACGGGAAAGAAAACCACACATCTTACTCTCCTCCCTATCGTAGACCCGCAAGAGGGTCACCCCTAAGTTAGGGAGGTCATCCACACACCTAGGGGACTCAATTCCACTTCACAACAAGACATTCCAAACAACCAAAAACACAATTTTACACCCATGGATAATCACAACACATGAACTCAACCAGAGTGAGTTCAAAGGGGTAGGGGAGTGGACACACTCAACTCAAGAGTGTCATTCCTATAAAATATCCCATTACAAGTTTCTCTTATGGCCTCAAGCCAACACATTTAACAAAATTTCCAAAGGTATCCATATTTTGGCTCTCAAGCCATGTCTCATTTTACTCAAAATCACATATATTTTCCTCAAGGCTTGCAACACCACGAAAACAAGGTAATGACCCCGAGGAGGATCAATACTCCCCTACCCCACACTTGTTGAGCATTTTCTCGCAAGTGGGAGAGGCTCTTACAACACCCAACCAAAATTCCCCACAATAACAATAAAACTCAAGAATATAAATCACACACATATGCATCATGCAAGCAAACTAAAATACAAAAGGAAGGCCATCGCGTTGAACACCAACCTTTAAAAGCCCAATTATGGAAGAAAGTTGATGTAGAGCTTCTCCAAATTATCCTCCAACATAAGCCACCAAACTCCCTCTATCTTTCTCCCCAAATTCAAATTCAAGCAATTAAAATTTCCAAAAATTCAACAACCCCTCACCTTCTCCCAAGTGGGATTAAAATAAGCTCAACCCATGAGCTTAGAGGAATGGGGAGGTGACACTTGTCACCTCCTCACTCTTCCTCCCCACTACAAGTATGTCCCAAGGGATGGGTTTTGACACATGTCACTCACCCATCCCCATGTCTCCCTCACCCCTTACCACTTGTCCTCTCTCCAACATGTGGGAGAGAAAAGAGGAGTTAAAGAGAGAAAGGGTGACACATGTGTCCCCTTCCTTTCCTCTCAAGAGGGACCACACAACTCCAAGGGTAGTCTCACCAATTGTGAGAAAGACTTGGAGTCAAGTCCTCCACAATTGGTGGGTCTTGGAGTCATCTCCAATCTTGGGAAGTGAAAAGGGATGGGGTTGAGTGTTGGTACCACTCATCCTCTCCCTCCCATGCCTCCAATTTCGTCACTTAACTTCAGTGTGAAGTTAAGGTGACTATATGGAGGTTTACCAAGGGTTACCCAAGTCAAAAAGGTCCCTAGACCCATGGGGTATAACCCAGGGTCAAGTTTAGCCCAATTAGAGCACCCAGGGTCAAGTTAAAACACATGAAAAGGGTCTCCAAAATAAAATTTTAAAAAAAATCAAAGACAAAATTCTTACAACACAATTTATAATTCAATTTAAAAGAGGGGTAGACTTAGCCCGATTAACCACATGTAAAACAACATTACAGAATTTCATCATACATAGAGTTGATCTTGGTTCCTCGTGGAACTAGATTAGCTTTACAAGGGATTACAACATCAAGTGCGGGATGATCTCCAATTTATGTGGTTTGTTAGAATACCTATGCAATTGCAAAGTTAATTCCACATATAAATATCATAGCCGAAGCAATTTAAACATGTAGTCACATAAAATATCACTAGTTCACATAAGTATAAAGGAAGTCACATTACAATTAGATTCCGAATTCTGCATTTCAAACATCTATTCCCAAGATTAAATCACAAAACCAATTTCTATCTAACATCACCCAATTAGTTTTCCTTTAACATCATAATATAAAGCATCTATCTAACATCACCCAATTTGTTTTCTCATAATATAAAGCATCTATCTAACATCACCCAATTAGTTTTCCCATAACATCATAAAGTCTAAAAGTTCAGGAATTCAGGATCAACAGTCCCACAAGTCTAAAAGTATCAGCAATAGTAAAGTAAATAGTCAAAGGAACGGGAACGAAAAAGGTAGGCCTCACATTTTATTCATATGTTTTTGATGAAAATCTATCCGTGGGGGATTTGATGTGAGTTTTGACTCTTCATCTACCAATGGCACATTTATAGAAGGAAGGGCATTAGAATGAAGAGCAAGCAAAGTGATGTTAAGAAAATTATCAATGATTTTATCCTTAGTGATTTCCAAAGGGCTTGAATATGCAACCAAAGGAGGAAGACAAGAGGTCTCCACATCCTTAATGATGTCCAGGGGGCTTGAACATGCAAACAAAGGAGGAAGAAAAGAGGTCTCCACATCCTTAGTGATGTCCAAGGGGCTTGAACATGCAACCAAAGGAGGAATAAAAGAGGTCTCCACATCCTTAGTGATGTCAAGGAGAAGGAACCTACAACCAAAGGAGCAAATAAAGAGGTCTCCACATCCTTAGTGATATCCAAGGGGCTTGAACATGGAATCAAAGGAGGAATAAAAGAGGTCTCAAAATCCTTAGTGATGTCCAAGGGGCTTGAACATGAAACTGAAGGAGGAAGAAAAGGGGTCTCCACATCCTTAGTGATGTCCAAGGGGATTGAACATGCAACCAAAGGAGGAAGAAAAGATGTCTCCACATCCTTAGTGATGTCCAAAGGGCTTGAACATGCAACTAAAGGAGGAAGATCAATAGTATGAGCCATGGAATTATCATGGACTATGGAATATATGGTAGAATTAGAAGTGATATGCTCAACATCTATCGATGGGGGATCTAATGTGAGGTGAGACTCTTCATCTACTTATGCTTCATGTTTGGAGGAGATAGCATAAAAAAGAGAAGGTAAACTTGGCTGGTAGCTCTATTTTGGGTAACTTGTGAGTTTATGAGTTGTATGTTGAATGTCTTATGCATAAGATTCATCAGTTTCATGTTGATTTAAATAAGTAATGCATCTTTGCATGTGTTTTGTTATCTGTCTCCTTGTTGGATATGTTCTTCTTTTGAATTTAAGCAGCTAAGGAGTGTTTAAGATTCTTGAATATAGGTTTACTATATTGAATGCTTGATCTTTTACTTCTGGTCAAGGAGTAGATTAAATGTTTTGGGTTGAGTGTTGGGAAGGATACATTGCAGTGAGGATGTTTGTAAGCAGAGATAATTGAGTACTTATTCTTGGGTAGTGATCTGTAAGGTAGGCACTACAAAACCCCCTTGAAATCTAATCATTGTTTCAATTTTATGATAAACACTCACATATATATGTCTATTGACTCCAAGCCATGGATAGGCACCAGTCTGGTCAGGTATTGAAGTTGCAGCCCAAGGTCCTAGTCTTGCATCCAAAAATACAAACTCAAACTTCAAATATAAACTAGTAGGACATTAGAAATAGTTTTAGGACCAAAATCCTCTGATTCACAACTGAACATAGGCCCAAAGCTAGCCCCTCTGCACTTATTTTACAATTTTGGTCTACATAAAAGAGGATTTATCTGCTTTGTGTCAACACCCCTACAAGTTCTTGTGCATATCCTATGGATGTTGAATAGGGAATACCCCCCTTGGTTCTGCAGAGCCTAAAGAAGAAGAGGAGATATTTATAGAGTCTATCTCCTATACTGTTGGCCCCTGGCCCAGGAATCCTGTTGATCATTGATGGCTACCTTGTAGGGATAACTGGGAAGCATCTAGTTGGGATAAGAAATGTATTAATGATTTCATCCTCTTGCATCAAAATATCCTTACAAGTAGGAAGGATTTTGGGAGAGGTTTTTCTTAGGTTTTGATTGTTTTGGTTTTTGTTTAATATTCTAAAATGTTTTATTTTGTAAACACATAAAATAATATATGCAATAGAAATGTCTAATCAGTTTATCAACTAAACAAACACAACAAAGAAGGTTGCATAAATGTAAGATACCTCAGGTTCATCAATACATGTAAGATAAGGAAACAGATCTAACTAATTATGAACTAATTTGATCAATCTTCCTAATCAATCATTAGAACACAAGACGATGACGACTTTTACACTTGTCTACTATCTCAAGGGAGAGCCAATCTATCTGGGCTCTTTTCCTTTGTTGTAATTGTAAATATTGATTTGAGAATAACAAGATCTAGGGTTTTAAGTGACCTAATTGGCTAAACAAACAACCTACAGGAGTTACATGTCAAGTATACAAAAACAAGAAGTAGATCAAGAATAAGCAGAACAGACAGGACTTGTCACCGAAAACAGGCACAAATCTAGTAGGACTATGGCATTGGGCACCCTAATCCTATGGTTTCTATACTGACAAAACCTATGTGTAGCGATCTCTTTTGTTTCCTTCTTGTTGCTCGTCGGTGCCTAAAACTCTCGATTCAGATCTGCACAAATAAAAGAGGGAAGATGGTTGTGATGTATAGGGGCTTGCCTCAGTTAAACCCTAGGTAGGTGTTCCCACCTCCACAATAGCAGTGATAATGATGATAGAGAGTGCATGCTCATGATGAGTAGAGGAAAAACATATGATAAAGATGTTGCAAATATGTGCCTAAGCAGTGTTGTCATTGATGTCAACATATTCTTGTTGTCATTGGTGTCAATTGTGTCTTATTTTGTTGCCTGTTCAGGAGACTGGAATGTTGGGGATATTGAGAAAATTAATGAAGACTCAAGCTTTACAGACCTTATGGCTATATAGAGGATTGTCAGAGGCTACTCCAGTCAAGATTTGAGAAGTCCGCATGAAGATTTGAAGAAGTTATGGCCATCTGAATAGAACCAAATCTCGTTGTATTCAGAAGAGACAGGGTGATAGTAAGTTGGTCCGGATTGCTCCATAGTGAAACATTATAATCTGTAGATCTAAAGGCATGTCTGGTTTGTCAGTGTGTATCATCAACTCCATTGGTTTGTGGTTTGGAGGTCAACAAGCCATCCTTCTAGTTTGACAGTCATGGCAGTTAGTGTTCTTGAGGTTTCAGAGGAAGATACAAATGATTCTGGTCATTTGGTTTAGAGTGGATGATATTAGTGAGTTCAATGTGCTTGTGGAAGTCTCTGGATCATGTGGCTACTATGTTGGAGGTCCGCATTGGAGTTTGAGCTTATTATTGAAGATTTCCTCTTTGAAGTTGTTGTTCTTCCCAGCCTTGGCTGACCGGATGTTCCTAGCATGTTGCAGATGACCTAAAGATCATTTTATGAAGCATGGCATGTTAATAGAGGAAGATTCAAGTCTCATCTATGATTAGCTGACAGTGTAAAGATCTGCGTTAAGTTTGGCCGACCTTATTGATCATTTCAAGATTGATGAAGTGTATAAATACTTGTTGAAGAATTATTAAACAGTATCCTTGAGCAAAATAGATTAAATCCGAATAAAGGATCAGAAGCAAAGTAGAGAAGAAAAGGAGTGAGTGTAGTATAGAGTGTGAAGGTAGCAAAGAAGAATTTGGGGCAAAATAGAAGTTTTTGAGCATTCATTTAAACTGAAACAGGCATGAAGTAGATGCTATTTCTTAGTTAATTCTTTCTGTTCTAAATAAACTCTGTAGATAGTGAGCCTCTCTTTTGAGAAGTGAGCTCTGGGCAGTGTGCCCGAAGGCATGTGCCTTCTATTTTTCTAAAGTACTTTTAACAGGGTACAAATCTTTGTGGGTTAACCCCCACCGTGGTTTTTCCCTTAACTAGGTTTCCACATCAAAAATCTTGGTGTCAATTGTGTTGATTATGTTTCTATTCATATGTTGTTGATCTATGCTTTAATGTTTACATCATTAATCTGGTAGTAAGATAATAAAGAAGGTTAAAACTAGAAAAAATTTATATTGTGTGACAACTGATTCACCCCCCCTCTTAGTTGTCTGGTCTAATTCCAACAATTGGTATCAAAGCCAAATCTTCTTTTAAAAGCCTGACTGCTTGAGGAGATCCAGGATGTCGACCTACAAGAAGGATAGTCTAAGATTTGATGGAACAAATTATTCTGTTTGGAAGAATCGCATGGAGTGCCATTTGCAATGAATGGGTGATGCCTATTAGACAATAACTAGTGTTGAGTATAAACCTTCGAAGAAAGGTCCTTCAACTCCAGATCAAGTCAAAGATGCTGAAAATAACCTTCATGCTAAAGAAGCCTTGTTGAGTGCCCTAACTAATTCAGAAATGACAAATGTCTTTGGTCTAAAAACTGCTTATGAAATCTGGAAAAAGTTGGAGAATTTGTATGAAGGTGATAAATTTGTCAAATGTGCCAAGCTGTAAAGTCTGAAAGGAAATTTTGAAAATCTAAGGATGAATGAAGATGAAAACATCACAATCTACATGCAAAAAATAAATGAACTTATGTGTGGTATCAGGTGTGCTGGTGGAACTTTGGAAGAATCAGAGATTATATCAAAAGTGCTCATATCTTTACCTAATTCATACAAACATAAGGTTGCTACTATAGAGGAGATTAGGATTGTCTCAGAAGTTACAAGGGATCATCTGGTTGGCAAAATTTCATCTTTTGACTTAAGTGAGTTTGGTGATTCTCTTCCCAAGTCTGAATCTGCATTTAAGGCCAGTGTATATGGAAAACAAAGATATGATCTAGGTGAAAGCTCTTCTGCAAGATCAAACAAATTCGTGAAGACAAGAAGGATCTTGAAGATGTTGAAATTGAAACTACAGATCTTGAAGCTCTTCTTGCCAAAAGATTGCCAAGAGGATCCGGTAAGTATGAAAGAAAATTGCCACTCAAATGTTTTGCTTGTAACAAGATTGGTCATTTTGCATCAAGATGTCCAGAGAGGTTTTCAAAACCAAACCCTAATAGATATAAAAATTAGAACAAATGTTACTATGTCCAAGAAGCTAGAGAAGAAGGAATCATAGATGATTAATCTGATCATGGAGGTTCCTTTGAAAATGATTAGGTGTTCATTGCCATCAAATAAGAAAATCTGGTATCTACTGGATCTGCTAGCTATGAAAATATGGAAAGTACCTTGGCTGCTCAAGTTATTGAGAAAGATGAATGGGTGATTGGTAGTGGATGTTCTCATCATATGACTGGAGACAAGAGTAAGTTTGTGAATTTTAAAAATTATGAAGGAGGGATTGTGAAATTTGGAGATAACTCAGCTGGCAGAATCTGGAGCAAAGGATCCATCTCTTTTTATGGTAAGAATAGCACCAATGATGTTCTGTATGCGGAAGGACTGAAACATAATCTTCTTAGTGTTGGACAGTTGGTTGATAAAGGTTATGATCTTGAATTCAAGGATGGAAAGTGCAAAATCTTGGAGAGTTTTGGAACTGAAATTGCATCCGGTACTCAAACTAGAGGTAACATTTTTTATTTAAGTAGCTTTGGCAAAAGTTGTTTGATTGCTCAGATAGATCAAAGTTGGTTATGGCATAGGAGGATGTGTCATATGAATTTTGATAACATTGTCAAAATAAGTACCACTCAGGTTGTAAGAGATTTTCCAAAACTTGTGAAACCTAATAGCATGTGTAGAGAATGTCTATTGGGGAAATAGAGTAAAATTTTATTCAAATGTAAGGAACAAGCTTCAATTGGATGATTGGAATTGGTACATACTGATTTTTATGGTCCTGCTAGAATTAGGAGTGTGCAAGGAGATAGATATTTCATGTTGTTGATTGATGATTACTCCAGGATGATGTGGGTAACCTTCCTAAAGGAAAAATCAGAAGCTCTTGACAAATTTAAAGTGTTCAAAGTGATGGTGGAAAATGAAATTGGTGAAAAATTGAAATGTCTGAGATCTAACAGAGGTGGATAATTTACTTCTCGTGAGTTTGATGCTTTCTGTGAAAAGCATGGCATAAAAAGACAGTTATCTATTCCTAGGACTCCCCAACAAAATGGAGTTGTGGAAAGAAAGAACCAAACCATTCAAGAAGCTTCTAGGACCATGATGATGGAAAAAAATATTCCTCAAGTTTATTGGAGAGGAGCTATAAGTACTGATATCTACACTCTTAACCGGGTGCAAATCAAAGGCAATTCTAATAAGACCCCTTATGAACTATGGTTTGGTCATCCTCCTATTGTGAGATATTTTAGAGTTTTTGGTAGTAAATGCTATATCAAAAGAGATGAGGATTTAGGCAAGTTTGATACAAGAAGTGATGAGGGAATATTTTTTGGATACTCTACTCAAAGTAAGGCTTACCAGTACTTTAACAAGAGGTTGAAAAAGATTGTTGAAAGTGCCAATATTAGAGTTGATGAGAGCAAGGAAGGACATTCCAGGTTCTGTGGATATGATTTAGATGATCAAAATGAAAGTCAAAGTCAAGGAAGGTTAGTTTAAACTTTGACTTAGATTCAGATTGATCTGAAAACTCTAGAAACTCAAGGAATTAATACAGATGTTGAGGAACAAGCTCAAGAAATAGAAGCTCAAGCAATTCCCAAAACCCCCAGGTATGTAAGAATGAATCATCCTAAAGATCAAATCATAGGGGATAGAAATAAAGATGTTCAAACTAGGAGAAGAGTTGTTGAAGATGAAGAAGAGATTTGTTTGATTTCAAGGATTGAACCTAAATCAGTTAGTGAAGCCTGCACTGATGAAAACTAGGTAAAAGCAATGGAAAAAGAATTAATGCAAATTGAAAAGAACCACACTTGGGATCTTGTTCCTAGACTTGAGGACAAAAATGTGATTGGAACCAAATGGGTCTTCCAGAATAAACTAAATGAAGATGGTGAAGCTATAAGAAACAAAGCAAGGTTGGTATGTAAGGGCTATTCTCAAGTAGAAGGAATTGATTTTGAAGAAACTTTTTCTCTGATGGCAAGAATAGAGGCAGTCAGATTATTTCTTGCATGTACTGCTTTCAAAGATTTTAAAGTGTATCAGATAGATGTCAAATTAGCATTCCTGAATGGAGATTTGGAGGAAGAAGTCTACATTGAGCAATTGAAAGGATTTCAGTTGTCTGATTAGGGAGACATGGTTTGTAGACTAAGAAAAGGCTTGTATGGACTCAAGCAAGCTCCAAGAGCCTGGTATGCAAGATTGGATAAATATTTGCTTAAGATAGGTTTTAGCAAAGGTACTGTTGATAATAGTAATCTTTACTTCAAGATTAATCATGAGGACATCCTGATTGTTGAGGTCTTTGTTGATGATATCATTTTTGGTGGAAATGAATGTATGTGTAAAGCATTTGTTGACCAGATGAAAAGTGAATTTGAGATGTCAATGTTTGGAGAGATGAATTTCTTCCTAGGTCTACAAATTCTTCAGTCAGATAAAGGTATCTTCATATCTCAGTCCAAGTATGTGAAAGAATTTTGGGCCGATGATGGCATGGTTTGGTGGTTAAGTCGCTTGATTGTAGTGGTGGCCACCAGAGTTCAAACACTCGCTGTGCCAATGAGCTCGCAAGGCTTTACGCCTTTGCTGGGCCAACGAGCTCACGGGTTTGAAGTGTTCTTGCAAGGGGATGAGGTCCCCCATGTTGTAACCTCACCGGTTCATTTCTCTAGGCAAAAGAATTCGTGTGGAGCCGGAGGGTATGTCGTACCAACATCATCGGTCACGTTAAAAAGTTTACCAGGTGCATTATCTTTTAAAAAAAAAGTATGTGAAAGAATTACTGAAGAAGTTTGAAATGGAAGATTCAAAGCCAATAGGTACACCTATGGTAATTGGATGCAAGTTAAGTAAAGATGATGATTCCCCCAAGGCAAATTAGAAAAGGTATAGATCAATGATTGGAGGATTGCTCTATCTAACCCAGACGTGACCTAACATCATGCATGTCATTGGACTTGTTGCTAGATTTCAAGCTGATCCAAAAGAATTTCACGTGGTAGTCAAAAGAATTTTTAGATATTTCAAGGGGGTAATTGATTATGGATTGTGGTATCCAAAAGACAATGATTTCACTCTTCATGCATATACAGATGCTGATTGGGCAAGAGATGTGGATGCCAGAAAAAGTACTAGTGGTGGTGCTTTTTTCTTGGGAAGAAGATTGGTCTCTTGGATGAGCAAAAAGCAAGAGGCAATATCTCTGTCTACTGCAGAAGCAGAATATATAGTAGTAGAAAATAATTGTACGTAGGTTCTATGGATGAAGCAAATGTTAAGGACATCAGAGTTGTGTTTGAGGAGCTAGTCACAATCTTTTGTGACAATTCTAGTGCAATAAGCATCTCAAAGAATCTAGTGTTTTATTCAAAGACAAAGCATATATCTCTCAAGTTTCATTTCTTGAGAGAGAAGGTAAATGAGAATGCAGTCAAGTTGGATTTTGTGTCATCCAAAGATTAGATTGTAGATATATCTTCACTAAGCCTCTTCCCAAAGGACACCTTTGAATATCTCAGAGAGAAGTTAGGGGTTATTACCCATTGAATCAGAACTAAGATGCATTAGTCAGGTGGAATTCTCAGTCATATCTTGACATTCAGATTGATGTTGAGAAAATACTACTCTAAGGAGTAGTCAGTATGCAAACATTGGAGATCAGTCTGAAATAAAAAGGGGGAGTAAAGGTTGCAAATATGTGCCCTTTGCCATTGATGTCAAAGGGGGAGAGAAGACATGTGAAAAACTAATTGCTGATGACAGGAGGAAAAATGAAGGAAGTAGGTGCAGAAGTCAAGGGGAGAAGTTTTTGTCATGATGGTTGAATCAGGTTTTCACAACATATGTTGCCATCAATGATAAAGGGGGAGATTGTTGCAAATATGTGCCTAAGTGGTGTTATCATTGATGTCAACATATTCTTATTGTCATTGGTGTCAACATATTCATGCCTAAGTTTGCATGAAGATTTGAATAAGTTATGGCCATCTGAATAGAACCAGATCTTGTTGTATTTAGAAGAGACAGAGTGATAGTAAGTTGGTCTGAATTGCTCCATAGTGAAATATTATAAACTATGGATCTGAAGGCATGTTTGGGAAGTCAGTGTGTATCATCAACTCCAGTGGTTCATGATTTGGAGATCCACAAGCCATCCTTCTAGTTTGACAGTCATGGTAGTCAGTGTTCTTGAGGTTCTGGAGGAAGATACAAATGATTCTAGTAATTTGGTTTAGAGTGGATGATACTAGTGAGTTCAATGTGCTTGTGGAAGTGTCTGGATTGTGTGGCTACTATGTTGGAGGTCTGCATTGGAGTTTGAGCTTGTTATTGAAGATTTCCTCTTTGAAGTTGTTGTTCTTCCCAGCCTTGGCTGACCGGATGTTCCTATCATGTTGCGAATGATCTAAAAATTATTTTATGAAGCATGGCATGTTAGTAGAGGAAGATTCAAGTCTCAACTATGATTGGTCGACACTGTAAAGATCCACGTTAAGTTTGGCCGACCTTGTTGATCATTTGAAGATTGATGAAGTTTATAAATACTTGTTGAAGAATTGTTAAACAATATCCTTGAGCAAAATAGATTAAATCCAAATAAAGGATCAGAAGCAGAGCAGAGAAGAAAAGGAGCGAGAGTAGTATCGAGTGTGAAGGTAGCAAAGAAGAATTTGGGGTAAGTCAAAAGTTTTTGAGCATTCAATGAAACTGAACCAGGCATGAACTAGATGTTATTTCTTAGTTAATTCTTTCTGTTCTAAATAAACTCTATAGGTAGTGAGCCTCTCTTTTGAGCAGTGAGCTCTAGGTAGTGCACCCGAAGGCATGTGCCGTCTATTTTTCTAAAGTACGTTTAACAAGGTACAAAATCTTTGTGGGTTAACCCCCATCGTGGTTTTTCCCTTAATCAGGTTTCCACGTCAAAAAACTTGGTGTCAAGTGTGTTGATTATGTTTCTGCTCATATGTTGTTGATCTATGCTTTAATGTTTACATCATTAATCTAGTAGTAAGATAATAAAGAAGGTTAAAAGTAGAAAAATTTTATATTGTGTGACAACTGATTCACCCCCCCTCTTAGTTGTCTGGTGTAATTCCAACAAAAGATTGTAGTAATCAAATACAATGAAATAGAGTTACTATGAACATGAAACCCTAGTTGGATTGATGTTGTAATATGAATCATCCACAAGGATTTGAAGGAGGAAGAAGCTTCCTTACATACTTGCAAAAAGGATTAGTGCATACAATAGTAATCTTCACAAATAGAGAGCTTGTAGAGAGAGAGAGAGAGAGAAAGAGAGCTTGTTAGAAAGAATCATCATGTGTTTCCAAATGAGTGAGAGAGGGTTGTTTATATATGAATTTCAAGTACTTTTTGAGGGCCCAATTGAGTTGAGTCTGACAAGGTGCATCACTTAAGTCAAGAAGCCAACATTCAAATAAGACCTTTTGGGGCCAAACTGATAAGACACTAGCACCTGGTGATTTGGGCTAGATGAAATGCTAGATGTCAAAGGACCTAGCCTTGTTTCTCATAAAAATACTAAAATGTTCTATAATTAATGCCATGCTCTTTTTCTTTTAACCCAAAATTAATCAAACAAAGACACAACATGCAAATGAATAGAAACCATAAAAGCATGACACATGGACACCAAGATTTTTACGTGGAAAACCCAAAGAGGGAAAAACCATGAAGAGGATTAGCTCTCAAATATATATATATATATACATATACATATATATATATATATATATATATATATATGTATATGTGTATATATGTATATATGTATATATGTATATATGTATATATATATGTATGTATATATATATATGTATATATATATATATATGTATATATATATATTACAATCTTTACAAGAATGATGTTCAGGCTTGGTCACTCTATGAACCTAGAATATGCTAGCTCACTGCCATGAAGAACAACTAGGTTTAGCAAGCTCATTGCCACAACCCTATACCTAGAAAGATTACAATAAGGGTTGTTAAACACTGAGGGCTATTAAACCCTATTGGAGGCTCACTGCCTTGATGAAGAAAGGCTCACTGTCAAATACAAATCAAATAGTATATGAAAAGGTATACTACATGAGCATATGTCAATATGCCAAGGTGCATCAACTGAATTCTGAATCCCAAGTCTTCATTATCACTGATATGTATCACTACTCTGCTATTTACATATTTACATCAATTATTCATTCACCAACACACCCTCAACTAAAATTCCTTGCTCTTATATATCTGCATCATTATTTTATTCATGATCAAGTCGGCATCCAAGAAGTGAAACATGTACATAGGAAGATGTAGCTTGTCGGCTCAATCTAATGCACTATATGTTATGTGGACCCAAAATTTACCCAAGCATGTTCATATAGGTTGGCTCTAATTATTCAATCACTTAAATAGATTCTTCACACATTATCTCTTCTCCATCCAATGATTTATCATACTAGTCAGCTTGTTCCTCAAGAGCATGCTTAACAGGTTCATTTGTAGACTTACAACTTTTACTGTGGATCACAAAACACTTCCAAAATCATATCAAGGACTCTTAACAAATTCACAATCTTACCCTTAGAACCGCTAGGCATGATATCAACTTGCGAAAAAATGCGGACCATTAGAACTCAGATTCTGCCTTTATCAAACTCTGTCAAACATTGTCCCAATACTCAGTAGCTTGCAACTACTTTTCTGGTGGACTTTAGATCTCACAATTTTGGAATTAAATACTTGATATAAGTGTTTTCAACACCTTATAATCCACATAACAAAATATTTAATTGTGGAGGAATGCAGACCATTTTGCTCTTCACTGTACACTATTCCTGTCTTAGCAGTATCCACCCGGACTTAGACTTTTCACCTGATGACTTCCGGAGGAAGTCAAATCTTGATCACTAGAATATAATAACAATAGGTGTCTATACACATAATACCTAAATCGCAATTGCAATTCTTCAATTGCAAAGGCATACTAATTCACTTTCTGTCCCTTACTCAGAATACTTCCCATACTTAGCCATTTTTGGGTTTGTGGACCAAAATACTTTATGCCTTGTCGCCAATTCAAGGTTGTCTGCCAGAGTAATGTCTCTTTATCATGCTGATGGATTCTCTTGACCTTGTTGCCATCAATGACAACACACAGATTATTTATAGAGTAGCGTCTCTTGCCAACAATCTCCCCCTTTGGCATTGATGGCAACACTTAGTGAAAATTGCTCAACTGCTCCCCCTTACTATATACACTCTATTTTCCTACTCCCCCTAAGATGTTTATCCATTTTTCACTGATATTCTTCTCCCCCTTTGACATCAATGGCAAAGGGTGTGATCCAAAACCAAAAATTTGTCAAATTTTCAAAAATTTTGTGTACTCTACCGCATATTTACAAGTACAAATTTTTATCTACATGTGTTGGAGAATGTCATTGAATATGCTCTTGAACTGTGCCAACTCACCATCCTAGCCTTTATCGGCATTGTCCAAAATCTGAATGTGACCACTTAATAGAAAGGCTAAGGCTTCTGCCTTTTTTAGATCAGAAGGTGTATCTGTTTGTGCAGCTATCTTGGCTTCTGCTACAAGAATTGTCATTGAGTCTAGTTTTGGACAGATTAGCCTTCTTAACTGTCCCATTTTGCTTCTCAACTGATACCTTTGATTTGTCAGGTCACTTAAGTCATTGTGATATTAATGACTTCAGTTTCTTTATTTCTTATAGAATCTACTGTCAGATCAAATTTCATAGAAATGTCCATTAGTTTCTGTTCTAAATCCTTGATCTTTTCTCCAATTTTATGTGTGACTTCCAGCTAGGATAAGCAAAATTTGTACAAGTTACCAGCTTCCTTCATAGCACTTTGAATGTTTGCTATTATGTTATCTAGGTAGATTTTATCATTTTCTAACATCTTCATTAAATCATTTAACCTTTTCTCATCAAATTCTTGCCTAACTTTTGCTTTAGCAGATTTCTCAAAAGATTCAAAATGTTTGCTTATTGAATTGATGAGTCCTTTGAGTTGGTTGTTTGAGGGCAAAGAGATGTCTTTTTGATAAGATGACATGAACTTCTCTAAAATGCTAGATGCTTCATTAATGAGCTCACTATCCTCAATGTGAGACTTCAACATTTCATCTTGAGCCTTTTCCTAAACAATTGTAACCAACTTAAGCTTCTTTACCGGTGACATTGTGTCTAGGTTTATTAGACCATGTAGAAATTCTAGCTCATCCAAAACTTGTTTTCTTTTCTCCAACAATTCTTTTGCAAACTCTGCAGTGTCTCTTACTATGATAGAGACTTCTTCTTTGTGGCTTTGCTTTGGACCATCTTGATCCATATTAGTATCCTCCTCTTGTTTCGGTAGAGGAATTTTCATGATCTATTCTTCCTCAATCTTCTCCTTGTCAGTGTCATCCTTAGCTTGATGTACCAGAGATGGCCTTATTTCAAAATCATCAGCAAGTACTTCTTCCTACTCAGTTACTTTGTCATCTTTATCTGATTCTTGCTCCAAGTTTACTTCTGGAATAGGTGTTCCATTTCCACCATCTATTGCTACATTGTCATGAGTGGTAGGAATATTGTATTTCCTTAATGTTTCCAAAGTGATCTCTTCTATCTCCTTGACCATTTTATCAATTTCTCCTAGCATCAATGAGTTCATCCTCATTTTGGTTTTGAATTTCTCTTTGATTTCCTTAGAGATCAGGTTTTCTTCTCCCAGAGTAATTTTAGGACACAATGTTGTCAAAACATGTTGTCTTAGCTCAATATCCTTTACCCTGGCTGTCTCTTTTCTGATGGTCAAAATATTTGCTAAACTTTTAGGGAGATTAGAGATGATCTCAATAAGAGCCCTGTTGAATATGTTCAAGTATTTAACTGTGGCTTCTTCCAAGATTCTCTTGTCAGCATCATTATATTCATCATAAAATTCAATCATGGGCTTCAAATTCCCATCAACTGTGACAAATTTTAACACATCTTGAAGAGATATTGTTGCCTTTTCAACATAAGTCTCTTCTACCTTTTGTCTTTTGCTTGATTTGTCCTTTCCGAAGAATTTTTCAGCTATCATCTCCTTTATCTCCTTATTTGACTCTAATTCTTCTTCATCCTTTCCACCCACACTAACATACAGTCTTCTTCCTTTCATTTTCTTCCTCTTGGTATCTTTGACAGAGGAATTCTTTGATGTTTTCTCTAGGTTTATTAATTGGGAAGTACTAGATGAGGCAACAGAGCTCCTAGTAGATCTTTGAACCTTTTCAAACTTGTCCTGTTTCATTTGTGATTCTTCTAGAACTTGCACTGGTTCACTCTTTTTTTTTCTTATGCTACTTTCTCTACTTTTTCTCTTACCTTTTTTAGTTGTTCTTTGGTGATTCCACGTATCTTGCAGCGATCTCTTCCACCTCTTTTCTAACTTTTCTAGTTGATTTAAGTTTTCTGAATTCAACATGAAGCTTCATGGATAGCTCTTCATAAGTTCCAAATCTTTCTTCCCTATTGTCCTTGGGTTTTCTTAGCATGTGTTGAGCATAGCTCTCTAATATTTTCCCATCTACTTCATAGCCCATCCACATTACCTAGACAGTCCTAGGCTTAACAGCTTCCATTAGGCATTGATCTTTTGTAACCATGAAACAGATGGTATCCTTATACTTCTCAACAATTTTCCTAGGAATTCTTTCTCTACACTGCATCATGCTTTAGAAATTTTTGAAGTACCCCCATAGGGCTGCATTTTTCTCATTAACACTTCCAATGCTATTTAGATGGTTTCTAATTTGAACAGCTACTAGTTTATTGCTTAACCAAATCAAATTCTTCATGTTTGGTAGCTCATTCATGAAATAAAAGAATACACAGATGACCAACATACCATATTTGAAGGGGTAATTCTTTCACTCCTTTGTCTTTCTTAAAATTTCCATTAATTGATTTAGAAACAACTCACATTAGTCATAATCAACATTCTTCTTTATCATCTGATAGGTAGTATAGATTGTTGTCCCAGAAACAGAGTTCTCCCAGTTGGAGAAATAGATATTGTAGCCCAAAACCATTGAGGCAAATCTCACATCATGATCTGTGATATCATTGATAGTTAGTGTCGTCTTGTCAAACTTTGCTCTAGTGGCCTCTGTAACGGTTTGTTCTTCACAACCTTCAATAAGGGCACACCTCCGGTGGAACTTAATCCTATCACTACCCTAATTTCTTCCTTAGTGATTTTGAAGGGCTTCCCTAACCACATGAATTCGTCATGAATTTGGCTTAGAACGTACCTTACCCATTCATCCTCCGCAAACGTAGGGAAATCCACATATAGAATAAATTTCTTTTCCTTTAGGGTTTTGTATTCTTTCTTGAGGTCATCCTAGTCATCAGTTAGATGTTTAAGATATAAATCTGACAGGCAAATATTGTTGTGATCTTCTAGGGCAACATGGATATATGCCCTAACATCCTCAACATACAAAACTCTGTAAGGTATACCTAACAATGCACCCTGTTGGGACTAAAATTTGGTTCCAATTTTTAGTCAAAATTTTATGCTCCCATCATAAAAAGTTTGATTGCTGCACCAGTAAAAGACCAAGCTAAAGTGCTATAGAACATCATTCCAAGACTAAATAGTCCTATTTCAATGGACATAATGGTGGATATAACACATGGGATATCAAGTTAATTGTTACCACTGAAAGAGGGCAAAGATAACATATCAGCAGGATCATTGTTATCAGTGAAGATAATTAATTTATACCAATCTTATACCTCTCACCAACAGAGCTTCAAGAAATACACAAAAGGAAGTAAGTATCGGCGTAAGATTGATCATCGAGAAGAAAATCCCAAAGGTTACCGATGAACTAAGTGATACCGATGAATTTTGTCAAAAACGAGAGTTACCAAGTCACGTCGATCGGTAAGAGATATTACTATCAGTGAATGCTTTACAAACCCCCCGACAGTGTAGATCGTACCGATGGAGTATTTCGGTGAAACTCTCACTGAAGCATTCTATGGAATCGAAGGAGATAATAAGCATCGACAGGACATGAGTGTCAGAATAAACATTTAATAGGTCTCCGATACTCTGGTGTCTTGGTGAAACAACAAAAGGCACTTTCGGTATGAGTCACATCGATATACATATCCATCGGCATACCTAAACAGGTCAGAATGAAATATATATGTCTTACTGACTCAAAGGTGCGATAAAAGTGTCGGTGACACTTCGGCAAATTCTCTCCGATGAAAGATACTAAGTGGCCATCGGGGAGATAAACATTGTCGGGTGACTTAAAAAAGATTACCCCGATGGTATATCTCATTTTGATAGACATGAGGATTACACACATTGATAAGAAGTCTCACAAATAACTATATTGGTAAAACGTTAAGAAGGTCTTTCTGATCCAGAGTATAGAAGGTTATCGGGAAGACGACGAAGCTCGGGGAAACATAAATATGTTATCTCGATGGTATTGATCACCCCGATGACAAATGGTTGTCACACATGTCAGTGAGATTTTCACCGATAGTCATATCGGTAAGACTCACTTTATCAGAGGGAAATCTAAATCACATGGCGATGAAAGAAGTCATGCTGATGGTCGCGCCCACTTAGATATGATTCAACATAGCATCAGGAATACAATTGAGGGGTTACGCTGATTAATTATTCGTGCCAAAAGACTTATTGAAGGGTTATGTCTCTTCACAAAAATATCTATATTAGTTCAAACAATTGGTGCTGAAAAGACATAAGTAGATTAGAAAAAACATCAGTTAGATAACTAGATGGATTGACCAGTTGCCAAAATAAAATATTATGTTGTACATTGTAAAATCTTTCAAAATTACATAATGGAGAAAATGCATAAATTAATGATTTAATATTGGTGTCTATTGTTTGTTGAGCTGAGCAATTATTTGGCTGTCTCCACATTGTTATTTCTCTGTCATTTGAACCTGAGTTTCCAAGTTGATATTTCAGCTTCATCGAGACACACTTGTTGTTTTCGTGTAATCAAATTAATTGGTTTCCATTAAAGATATAAAATCCTTTTGATTGATTATAGTAACTTGGAAGTAACATTTGGATAGGTAAGAGCAGCCCGATAATTGACAAGATTGCCATACTGTCTCCAACTCGATATTGTCTTGTTATTCAAATTGAGCATCAACTCCATTTGTCAATACACATTTGCTGTCATTGTGTGATTCTGTTGATTGGTTCCTTCAAGGAAGGATTAAAATCCTTTTAATAAGTCACAGTAATCTGGTAAGATTCGAGTGGATCACTAAGTAGAGTCTGTCAGTCACATTCTTGCACGTTTATACAAGGTATAAACAAACACAAGTGCTAAACAATCAGAATTGTAACCTGTAAGTAAATCATATATCATATACACTTTGACTCCATTAGCCCAATAGAAATAGGCACTGGTCATACCAATTCCATTTTAGAATTCCATAAAATCTCATTCAAACAATTACATCTCAGATCTTAGTATTAGGAGTAGTAGTTTAGAAGCTTGCATGTATTACATTTTATGCCATTGTGATAGATTTACTAATCCAATCAAGTCATATAGTGTTAAGTTTGCTTTAGTTACGAAGGTATACCCGCCTAGGTGTGCAGGACCTAAAGTGTAGGGAGCTGATAGCTCTGTCAATTGGTCCAAAAATGTTGCAAATCCAAACATAGAGTCTGGCATCCTCTTAGGGTTAGCAACCTGCATTTTTGGGAACCAACAAAATGGCGACTCTACTGGGGAATCAATCCTGAATTCTGGTCAAAGATCATTTTAGAGTCAGAGAATTAAAAGGCATAACTTTGCTGGTGAAAGGAAAAACCCAAAAAATTGATTAGTCCTCTAAATAGAGGTGGCGACTCTGCACAAAATCCAAATATAAATTGGTAGACTCTGTTGGCAAGAACCCAGAAAGATGAAATCATTCCTCTTTTGATAAGAGGTGGTGACTCTGAAAAGGAATTCAATGAAGAATATAAATACAACTTTTAAACAACACCATCTGCAGTCAAAATGAATATGTCAGAAGAAGGGGAACTGTTGGAGTTGTTAAGGGAAAAAAATGGTTGATTCAAGAAATACAACGATTAAAAGCCAAACAAGCTTCAAGTTCATTACAACATATACCAACAACTAATGTGAATGGGTATAATGATCCTTTGAACTCACAAGTGTTCCATCATTCAGGCAATAGATATAGTGCATACCATGTACAACAAAATGATTATTTACCGCAAGCCTCATACCAAGTAAATGCTTATCCCATATTCCCTGACCAAAGATCAATCATCTACCAAAACTCATATGGCCCTCAAAACTTTATATTAGACATCGATAAACCATTTAACTGCAATAATATCCTAGGCTACGCAAATCCTTATCCCTGCGAGCTAACAGAAATACTAAAGCATCTCCCTAAATTTTATGGAGAAGGGTGTGAATTAGCTCATTATCATATACAACGATTCTGGGATTTCATTTTGGAATTTCAGATTTTTCCAGAAGATGTCATTATGAGGTGTTTTTCAAGGTCTTTGAGCGATGACACAAGGGATTAGTTTATAGACTTACCTATGCAAAGTATCTCTTCATGGGAAGATCTCAAAAGACTATTCCTTAGCCACTACAACGACTATTATGAAGATGAATATGAAGAATCTGATCAAGCAATGCACTTAGTAAATGAGACATATGCAAGTGAAAATTTTCATGATGATATTTCAGATTTAAATAGAGAAGATGTTTTAAAAGATCAATTCTTCACTTGGGATCATGATTGCAATTATCAGAATTTTGCGCAAGACTTGGAGCCACAACATATACCTGAAAATAAGAGTAATCTTCAGAATATGGATTTTCCTTTTGTCCTAGCCCACCCACTGCAATACCTAAATCAACAGTTTGAGGAGGAGGAGGATGATTGTTCTCAACAAATAGGGAAAATTCACAATGAGGAGGAAGTGTACGTATCTAAAAATGATTTTCAAATTTTTTCAAACCCATTGAATGATGAAAAGATAGAAGAAGATCAAATGACATTTTGCCAAGATGTGCCAAAAAATGAATTTCAAGTGTTCTCAAGTCCATGTTATCAAGAGGATGAAATGTTCTCAGATAGTCAGGAAAGTGAGTATGCTGATAATAATGATGATGAATCCATAAATGAAGAAAAGTCATATGATGAAATGAACACGGTTGATTATTGTGATAATGATGAAGAGAACAATGTGCACTCCCAGTTTTTAGATCAGCTAGGAGGTCAATTCACAATGCGTGACAGTAAGAAGAATAATGAAAAAAGTTACATTAAAGAGGGATCCTCTTCATGTAGCAAAGATGTATCACATGGAGGTGAGATTGCTCAGATTATACCTGACTTCCAGATTTATGATGATGAAGAAAACACCAGCAACATTGGGCATAAAAAGTTGATCAACGATATGAAAACATTCAATCAGATAATCTTTAAAAATATGGACAAATTGGCTTTACCACAGTGTGATGAGAATCAGATTTTTGACAGAGGAAAATATATCGTTTTCTTTTATGGTGTGGTTTTTAAAACCATATCATTTTAGGGTAAAAGGTGACGTTTGGACTCTGTTGCCCAATGGAGTAGGCACCAGTCTGCTCCCCAGAGATCTAGGATCTTGCTATGCCCACAAAGGGCATACATCCCCAGAAAGAGCCACTCTTGGGACTCAAATTTGGTTCCAATTTTTAGTCAAAATTTTATGCTCCCATGATAAAAAGTTTGATTGCTGCACCAGTAAAAGACCAAGATAAAGCGCTATAGAACATCATTCCAAGACTAAATAGTCCTATTTCAATGGACATAATGGTGGAGATAACACATGGGATATCAAGTTAATTGTTACCACTGAACGAGGGCAAAGATAACATATCGGCGGGATCATTGTTATCGGCGAAGATAATTTAATTTATACCGATCTTATACCTCTCACCGACGGAGCTTCGAGAAATACACAAAAGGAAGTAAGTATCGGCGTAAGATTGATCATTAGGAAGAAAATCTCAAAGGTTACCGATGAACTAAGTGATACCGATGAATTTTGTCGGAAGGAGAGTTACCAAGTCATGCCGATCGGTAAGAGATATTACTATCGGTGAATGCTTTACAAAACCCCCTGATAGTGTAGATCGTACCGATGGAGTATTTCGGCAAAACTCTCACCAAAACATCCTATGGAATCGAAGGAGATAATAAGCATTGGCAGGACATGAGCCTCGAAATAAACATTTAATAGGTCTCTGATACTCTGGTGTCTTGGAGAAACAACAAAAGGCACTTTTGGTATGAGTCACACCAATATACATATCCATCGGCATACCTAAACAGGTCAGAATGAAATATATATGTCTTACCGACTCACAGGTCACAGCGATAAAAGTGTCGATGACACTTCGTCAAATTCTCTCTGATGAAAGATACTAAGTGGCCATCGGGGAGATAAACATTGTCGGGTGACTTAAAAAAGATTACCCCGATGGTATATCTCATTCCGATAGACATGAGGATTACACACATTGATAAGAAGTCTCACAAATAACTATATCGGTAAAACGTTAAGAAGGTCTTTCCGATCCAGAGTATAGAAGGTTATCGGGAAGACGATGAAGCTTCGGGAAACATAAATATGTTATCCCGATGGTATTTATCACCCCGATGACAAATGGTTGTCACACATGTCAGTGAGATTCTCACCGATAGTCATATTGGTAAGACTCACTATATCGGAGGGAAATCTAAATCACATGGAGATGAAAGAAGTCATGCCGATGGTCGCGCCCACTTAGATATGATTCAACATAGCATCAGGAATACAATTGAGGGGTTACGCCGATTAATTATTTGCGCCAAAAGACTTATTGAAGGGTTATGTCTCTTCACAAAAATATCTATATTAGTTCAAACAATTGGTGCTGAAAAGACATAAGTAGATTAGAAAAAACATCAGTTAGATAACTAGATGGATTGACCAGTTGCCAAAATAAAATATTATGTTGTACATTGTAAAATCTTTCAAAATTACATAATGGAGAAAAAGCAAAAATTAATGATTTAATATTGGCGTCTATTGTTTGTTGAGCTAAGCAATTATTTGGTTGTCTCCACATTGTTATTTCTCTGTCATTTGAACCTGAGTTTCCAAGTTGATATTTTAGCTTCATCGAGACACACTTGCTGTTTTCGTGTAATCAAATTAATTGGTTTCCATTAAAGATATAAAATCCTTTTGATTGATTATAGTAACTTGGAAGTAACATTTGGATAGGTGAGAGCAGCCCGATAATTGACAAGATTGCCATACTGTCTCCAACTCGATATTGTCTTGTTATTCAAATTGAGCATCAACTCCATTTGTCAATACACATTTGCTGTCATTGTGTGATTCTGTTGATTGGTTCCTTCAAGGAAGGATTAAAATCATTTTAATAAGTCATAGTAATCTAGTAAGATTTGAGTGGATCACTAAGTAGAGTCTGTCAGTCACATTCTTGCACGTTTATACAAGGTATAAACAAACACAAGTGCCAAACAATCAGAATTGTAACCTGTAAGTAAATCGTATATCATATACACTTTGACTCCATTAGCCCAATAGAAATAGGCACTGGTCATACCAATTCCATTTTAGAATTCCATAAAATCTCATTCAAACAATTACATCTTAGATCTTAGTATTAGGAGTAGTAGTTTAGAAGCTTGCATGTATTACATTTTATGCCATTGTGATAGATTTACTAATCCAATCAAGTCATATAGTGTTAAGTTTGCTTTAGTTACGAAGGTATACCCACCTAGGTTTGCAGGACCTGAAGTGTAGGGAGCTGATAGCTCTATCAATTGGTCCAAAAACGTTGCAAATCCAAACATAGAGTCTGGCATCCTCTTAGGGTTAGCAACCTGCATTTTTGGGAACCAACACACCCATTGGATCAACTTCAGTTGCTTTGTGGGGACATTTCTTTAATTTAGGTCAAGGACACTCAGTAATATCTACAATTTGTGGAGTCGCCATAGCAAAGATTCAATAGATTCACAAAGAGGATTTCTACAGTAAATACCTTGATATGCCAAATTTGGGTTTTCTTCACCTGAATTGTTCAGAGTTCTTTGAATCTTTGTTATGCCTTGAAATCTTGCTTTAATATCTCTTTAACATCTAGAAACTCGAATGCAAAGTGAATTAGAAGGCAAATGACTTTCTTTTTATCCTCTAAACTTGACCTAATCATCATAAATGCTTGTTCTAAAAAATCTTCTTGTCTTATCTCTAATAGACACAGTTAATTAAAATTGCTCTGCAATGTGCCACATTACCTTATTTTCAATCAGAGGATTTGTCTTGTCGAATTTCACCAAAAATCTCTGTGCTGGATTCCAGTACCAACCTTTTGGCTAGGGGATTTAGATTTTCAACATTGCTCCCACTAAACTAGAGCTCTCAATTCACTTCTTAGAGGAAGTATCTGCACTGGATACTGGTGCAGATCAATCCCTAACTTTAGTTACTTCTTTCTTGATCCATACCTTGTCCATTTTTTTCTTGGTTTCAACTGGATCAACTTTCTCTTTTCCCTTATCATTTCTCTACTCTATTTTCCTTTCTTCAAAATAGTGATTTCTCTTCACATTCTTGCTTCTGCAAAATCTTGCAATATGTCTAGATTTGTTGCAATTGAAGCACACCACATTCTTTTGACCTTGATTCCTTTTATTGATTGGATTTGATCTGCATTGATTAGCCATATGTCCAAATCTATTGCATGCAAAACACTTTCCATTGAATGATTTACTATTCCTTGTATTTTGAAAATAATTTCTTACCAAACTTCTACATTCATTTGATCTATGTCCCATTTTATAGTATACATTGTACCTAATAGAATTTTGACTCACTTTACTTCTACATACAACTACTTTATGATCAATTTTATTGCAAGTGAAGCATTTACCTTTGAAGAATTGTTCATTCCTCCCATTGTTGAAGCTTTTCCTGATCTGATTTCTACATTCATTTGCTCTATGACTAATTTTCTTGCAATTGAAACATTAACTAGAGAATGATGGAACCTTTTGATTTATTCTACTCCTACACTGAGTAGCCTTATGACCAAACTTATTGCATGAATTACAATAACCATTGAAAGATGGGTACCTATGAGCATTTGGTTGTCTGACTAGAGGTCTTCTAGGTCTTCTTCTCTGATTTTTGAACTGGTTTCCTCTATTTTTCTTTAATTCAATGTTTGCTTGACCATATTTTAAACTTTCCCCTTTCTCAAATCCCAATCCTTGCTTATCATTGACACTATTTTGATTAGAAATCAACTCATCAACCTTTGCAGAGCTTATTTTGAACTTTTCTTCAAAGTTCTTGGCCTTTTCCAAATCTGCTTTTAGATTTACTTCTGTCTTGCTTTTCATCATCATATCCAGATCTTCTTCTCCTTTTTCTCTTTCCATAACTTCTATTTCTAAATGATTCAGGGTTTCATTTGCTGACATCAATTGATCACTGGCTTCTTTGTATTTTTCTTTGAATTTCTTGACTTGTTCTTTTAACTTTGAAATGCATTCATCAGCATCTTGTAAGTTATCCTTTAGATTCTTGATCTCTGCTTCAAATTTTTCAAGATCTTCAAGAGCTGCTTCTAGTTCAACATCTTTTGAGAAATTTTCATATCCTCTGGTTGCCATGAGTGAACTCTCCTAGATCTTCCTCAAGTTGTTATACTTCTTCCAAGGAACTTGGCTCTGATACCAATTTTTGATTATCTAGAACACTGAGAGGAGGGGGCTGAATCAGTGTTCTATAATTAACTCCATGCTCTTTTTCTTTTAACCATTTCCCAAAATTAATCAAACAAAGACACAACATGCAAATGAATAGCAACCATAAAAGCATGACACATGGACACTAAGATTTTTACGTGGAAAAGCCAAAGAGGGAAAAACTACGGAGAGGATTAGCTCTCAAATATATATATATATATATATTGCAATCATTACAAGAATGATGTTCATGCTTGGTCACTCCATGGGCCTAGAACATGCTAGCTCACTATCATGAAGAACATCTAGGTTTAACATGCTCATTGCCACAACCCTATACCTAAAAAGATTACAATAAAGGTTGTTAAACCCCAAGGGATGTTAAACCCTATTGGAGGCTCACTTCTAGGCTCACTACCT
Organism: Cunninghamia lanceolata; assembly: GCA_027924645.1. NCBI lineage: Eukaryota > Viridiplantae > Streptophyta > Pinopsida > Cupressales > Cupressaceae > Cunninghamia > Cunninghamia lanceolata. The sequence continues at coordinate 8,161,722 of BSBN01000241.1, read as the reverse complement.
TGATGAAGAAATGCTCACTACCAAATACAAATCAAATAATATATGAAAAGGTAAACTGCATGAGCATCTATCAATATGCCAAGGTACAACAACTGAATTCTAAATCCCAAGTCTTCATTATCACTGATCTGTATCACTACTCTGTTATTTGCATATTCATATCAATTCTTCATTCACCAACACACCCTCAACCAAAATTCCTCACTCCTATATATCCGTATCATTATTTTATTCATGATTAGGTTGGCATCCAAGAAGTGAAACATGTACATAGGAAGATGTAGCTTGTTGACTCAATCCAATGCACTATACATTATGCAGACCCAAAACTTTACCCAAGTGTGTTCATATAGGTTGGCTCTAATTATTCAATCACTTAAATAGATCCTTCAGACATTATCTCTTCTTCGCCCAATGATTTATCATACTAGTCAGCTTGTTCCTCAAGAGCATGCTTAACAATTTCATCTGTAGACTTACAACTTTTATTGCGGATCACAAAACACTTCCAAAATCATATCAAGGACTCTTAACACATTCACAATATTACCCTTAGAAATGCTAGGCATGATATCAACTTACAGCAAAATGCAGACCATTAGAACTTAGATTCTGCCTTTATCAAACTCTGCCAAACACTGTCCCAATACTCAATAGCTTGCAACTACTTTTTGGGTGGACTTCAGATCTCACAATTTTAGAATTAAACACTTCATACAAGTATTTTCAACACCTTATAATATGCATAACAGAATATTTACTTGCGGAGGAATGCGGACCATTTTGCTCTGCACTGTACATTGTTCCTAGCTTAGCAATATCCACCTAGACTTAGACTTTTCACCTGATCACTTTTGGAGGAAGTTAGATCTTGATCACTAGAATATAATAGCAGTAGGTGTCTATACACATCATACCTGAACTGCATCTACAAGTCTTCAATTGTGAAGGCATACTGATTCACTTTCTATCCTTTACTCAAAATACTTTCCATACTTAGCCATTTTTGGGCTTCCAGACCAAAATACTTTATGCCTTGTCACCAATTCAAGGTTGTGTACAGGAGTAATGTCTCTTTATCATGCTGATGGATTCTCTTGACCTTGTTGCCATTAATGACAACACACAGATTATTTCTAGAGTAGTTTCTCTTGCCAACACATTCTGGGTAGTGAGCCTCCAATAGTGAGCCTTGTTGTAAATTTAGCTATATCTTTTATATTGTGATCTAACACTCACCATGGTTTTTCCCTTATAGGGTTTTCCACGTAAACATTTGGTGTCTCATATGTTGAATGTGTGAATGTTTTTAAATTCTATTTTCATTATTTCATGGTTAAATCACAATAAAGTAATTAAGTGGTTGATTTGTTGATGGTTTTTAAGTTTTGGTTAAACCTGATTCACCCCCCAGTTGTCTTGTGCATTTCAAAAATTGGTATCAGAGCGAAGGTTCCTCAGTAAAGAGCCTAACAACTCGAGGTAGATTCTGGATGGTGCACAAGAAGGAGTCACCACAATTTGATGGAATGAATTATGCTCTTTGGAAGGTACGATGAAAAGTCATCTTATTTCTCTTGGTTATAATATTTTGAAGATAACAGAGAAAAAGTATACTATTCATCAAAATGGACCATCAAATGAAGATGAAGTCAAAGAATATGAGTTTAATGGAAAGCCTAGAGATGCTCTGTTAAATGTTTTATCCAACACTGAGTTAGTGAAAGTAATGGATCTGGAAACTACTCAAGAGATCTGGGAAAAGTTGAAAAGTTTATATGAAAGAGATGATTCTGTAACAAGTACCAAATTACAAAACCTGAAGGTGAGGTATGAAGTCCTAAAGATGAATGAAGATGAAAACATAACTATCTACATGTAGAGAATTGATGAAATTATCAATGGAATCAAAGGTCTTGGAGGAACTATTAATGATGATGAGGTTGTACTGAAGATTCTTAGGTCATTGCCTAAATCTTATAGTCACAAGGTTGCAGCAATTGAAGAGGTTATGAGTGTGCAAAAGATTTGAAAGTATTAGTTTCTCAAGAAACTTATAGCTTTTGAGATGAGAGAATTTGGCGATACTTTGTCAAATCTTGAGACTTCTTTCAAAGGCAACACTTCATAAAAGACTTCAAGAGCTTAGAAATATGTTGTGGAATCTACTGATCATCTTGATGAGGTTGAAGCCAACTTTGTAGATAGAATGCAAAGAGGTACCGATAAGTTTAAAGGCAAATTACCATTCAAATCCTTCTCTTGTGGTAAAATTGGTCATTATGCCTCCAGATGTCTAGAGAGAATTGAAAGAGGTAAGAAGAAATTTTAAAGTAGACCTAGAATTGTCAAGAAATTCTATTATGTTAGAGATCTTGATGATCATGGTGTAACATATGATGAGTCTGATAATAATAGTACTAGTGCAAATGAATGCTTGTTTATTTCTATTAAAAAAGAACCTATGTCTACTAATCCTACTAGCTGTGTGAAGAAAGAAAAACTAGTGGAAGAAAGTGTTATGTCTATCCAGGTTGAGAACGATAAGGATGAATGGATTATTGATAGTGGATGCTCACATCACATGATCGGTGTTATGGGAAAATTGGGATGATTATCAATAATATCAAATAATTTAAATAACTCAATGGAAAGGGAAATAATTAAGATTTAAAACAACAAAGATTAAACCTTGCAAACATTAATACTTCATAACTTCCATTGGTTGCCTATCTCAATCGATCTTGTGTATGAATATGACCCTTAGAGAGCGCACTTCCTTTCTTTTCTTCAAGATTATCAATGGAGAATGGCTATGATAGTTTATTGCAATGAAGATGAGCTTCACAACAATGGTAATAGTATGGTAACGAGTTGATCGCAAGCAAATGGAATGACTTGGGTGCCAAAGGCACGCTGTAATTCCTGCAGAGTAACGATACTAAAAGCTTGGATGATAGAAATGGAAGAATAGGGTTGTACTTATAGACTTGTGAGAGAGGAGATCAATGGTATAGAAATAATGAGAAGATCAACAGTTGAGAATGATTGAGAGATGTGGGTGAATATAAAGAAGACATGTGTCACAAAAAGTTGTTTTGTTTGAGTTATCTGCTTTCTTTTATAAAGATAAGATTGATTTCATAAATTAGAACGCTTTTTTCTAATTTAAGAGTTATTGATAAAAACAAGGTTGATTGAGTCAGATAACTCAACTTGTGATTTGCTTTTGCATGATTTGAGAGAAATTAAATTATAAATTATTTAATTTTGTGTGCATGAAGAATAAGATTTATTTTTAGAAGATTTAGAAGTTTTTTGAGGAATTAGAAGATAAGAAAGCAAATTAATCAAATAAATTTATTTAATTGTTTGTGCAAGATAGAAGAATAAATAAAATATTTTATTTTTAGAGATTGAGAGAATTTAAATAAATTTGCATGATTTATTTAAATTTGGAGGAATTAGTGATTTAATTAAATAATTAAGAATTATATAATCATTTGGAAGAATTAAATCAAATAAAGGATTTTTATTTAATTTTGAATTTAGAAGAGGTAATTAAATATTTTGATATTTAATTAACTTAGAGGAATATGAATCAAATAAATAAATTTGTTTATTTATTTATTGATAGAGGAATTAAACTTAAATAAATATTAAGAATATTTATTTAGACCGATTCGTGTCATTTTTAGGCGTATACATTTTGCCCCTCTTTGATACAATGTGTTTTATCATGTTGCTTCAAAGAATAAGATTTGTTCTGATAATGATACATGCTCCAGTTTGCCCCTGGTATAGGTTTAACGATGATAGGATGCCCCCTCGAGAGATTGGATGGGAAGAAGGCAGAAGGTGTGAGACAGACAATCTCATGATGAAGAACGTGAAAAATAGATTAGGTGTGAAGAAAATGGGTTACAGTTTGGAGAAACATGAGGAAACTAGCTTGGGAAGTAGTCATGGTCACCACATAGCTAGTTAGGGTTCACTTGCTATATATAAAAGTTGGGTCCACAATCTTAGTCATTTACACACTTGGCTTTTGTTGAGAGCTACTTGGAGAGCTTAGGAGAGCACAGAAGCTAGAGCAGTTAGTATAGTTATGGATATTCCATGCGAGGAGCACCACTTTGAGGACATTCGACAATTCAAGCGACTAGCTGAGGCAGGACCACTGGTACGTAGTTCAAAAAAACTCACCTAGGGTCATTTATTAGGGCAATAAATGCAAGGGAAAATTTAGGGAAATGAATGCACCATTTCATAGTTTGACGCATATGTCATGCAAAACTGCACTTTTGATATGTTTCGGTGCATTTATGATATGAATTGGTGCATGTATGTGTTTTACGCATACGTTATGAAAAATGACGCATATGATATGAAACGACACATTGGTTATGAACCTTCGCTTCTGTGATGTCTAGCTACGCATGCATGTAAAGATGCATGTGTTAGGAAACTACGCAATTTCTCCATGTTTCAGCACATTCATTGAGAAGTTGTACATTTGTGATGAGTCAATGCATTTGTGACCTGTTTCGGTGTATTTGCACTAGGGTAGTTAGTTTACTTAATGAAATTGACTCGATTGGCATCTTGCTCGATGCGTCAATTGATAAGTTATCTCCAAGATTGTAGGAATCTAGTCAAAAGACGTTTATGCTATTTTGATCAATTTTGACACGTTAAGTAAGTGATAGGATAGTTTTGATAGTTTGAGCAGTTTTGGTTGGCATATTGCTTTGCTTGATTGTAGGAGGACATTCCTGGTGTACTTATGTCACGGGAGCAGTTTCCCATGCTGATGTTGTAGTGGTACATGCTCACAGAGGTTGATCGAGTGGCTCTTGGGGCTATGGGTTTGGACTATGTGTGCTTTATGTCTGAGGTTTGTGCAAACCTCAGTTTTTTGATGGCTGCTATGGAGCATTTTCATAGTCAGGATGGTACATTTTGCCTGCCTACCTATCTAGGGTGAGCTTGTGGAGTATGAGGCTCAACGCGATGCTAGATTGGCGGAGTGCAGACGAGTGTTCGATGATTCCGAGCTAGGGGACAGGTGATAGCTTGGCAAGACATTCATGACTACTATGACTACTTCCTGTGGATAGTGGCTAGACTGATCGGGGGTGTGGTATGCCCCAATAGGAGGTCGCATGGATTCCCTATTGGTTGGGGTAGGACCATGGAGAGGATGATTACAGAGGGCACCCACTTTGCATGGGGTGTCTACATTTTGGCACACTTGTATCGAGATATGCATCAAGTGGTATACCACAGGGGTGCCTGTTTGTCAGCAGGTATCTCACTATTATAGTTTTGGTTATGGGAGCATATTGCTATTACTCAGTTGATATGCGTCTTTTCTAGGCAGAGAGGTGAGCCGTATAGTTATGGATACGCAGGTGTTATTTCCCAACACAAGCTGGGAAAGCTTGAGTATTGGAGGCATGCATTGGATAATGTAGATGTAGTTATCTAGTGCCCCTACCTAGCTTGTGAGCCTTGGGATGATGAGGATGATGAGTTCCCCTACTACTTCCAGACTCGGTAGCTCATTGGAAGGACACGTCACATACTAGAGAAGTAGCTTGTTAGCCAGGTACAACGATAGTTTGGTAGGGTATAGGGTATGCCATAGGGGTAGGCCTAGTTTGCAAGGACACATGCAGAGCAGTTGAGGTGGGGCCTGGTCGCATCCTACGATGAGGCCATAGTAGACTTTTAGCAGATTCCTTATGCGGCTTGGCCCATGAGGAGGGAGATAGTAGACACATGGATGACTCTAGACTACAAGGAGTGGTTTGCAGCTAATCCTTTCTTGAGATATTCAGGACTGGGGGAGTTGGTTCCTTGCCTGGATGAGGAGGATTCAGACAATGAGGATGGTGCAGGTGGGAGGAGGAGGAGACATAGGAGGGGAAGAGGAGGATGAGGAGATGGAGGGGATGGCGGCAGATGGAGGCAGAGACAGAGGAGGAGAGTTGGGGAGGTATCCTCCCAACAATAGGCAGTGCAGTAGCAGGCTGCACAACAGATATAGATGCCAGCATCGCAATAGGTGCCCCAGCAGGTAGTTCAACAGCAGGTGCCACAGGTTTAGGTTCCTCAGCCTGACTTACAGCAACAAGCCATTACTATGCTACAGGGTCAGGTGAGACAACTTAGGGCACATCTCAGAGCGGCAGAGTCTCAGAGAGAGGTAGACACAGGTGTCATATCGGGGTTCACTGCAGAGCAAGATATATCATTAGTGAGGGTGCGGACCCTTAGATTGGAGAGAGATTCAACTTTAGCTGCCTTGGGTATTGATGGGGCCACTGCATTTTTGGTTACACAGGTGCAGCAGGGCTAGGCCCAGGTAGATCAATTGCAGACATAGATTGCACAGATTCAAGGTGAGTTGTCCAGAGCGTAGGCTTAGACGCAGTATTACAGTGGTCTATATCATGGGGCGGTGTCAGTCAATCAATAAGCACTAAGCTATAGGACTCAGTCTGTGGTAGGCATAGTTCAAAGGGCAGGGGGTTCATAGTCAGGAGCATCGGTGAGGGGCCCACAGTAGTCAGGGGCTGGTAGAGGAGGGGATGGAGAGGACAGTGCCGGGAGTAGTTTCCCATGGCAGCAAGGCTAGCCTTTACACTTGTACCAATTTTTTCTTATGTACACACATTTTGATGGCTCATGGATAGCTTGATATGTATATATTTGTATCATTTTGTACCAAGACATGTATCATTATCTTTTGTGATGTATACACTTTAGATGGACTTTGATATTGTACACTTGGACATGTTTATGTTTATTTATATGATGATGCAGCTATTTGACCTCTGTATATGCTATTGTTTATGCTATATGTCATGGATGCATTCTATCTTATGATGTTTCATATGTGATGCACATGTTTATCTTGTCTATATGATGTTATGTGATGTTTCTATTGGATGCACATTACTGCTGATGTCGATATGATCTAATGCAGACTTAGATGATTCTATTCATGCACCCAATTTGCAAATGGGAATGTTATCTATATGATTATGTAGTTTATGCAATGGTCTACATGTACTTGTCTATGTTTTTGATTTTTTTGTTTGACACTATGTTATGTTGGTGCAAATGGATATGGATGATCTAATGTACCTATTATGTATGCAAAGGATTTAATCATGTTAATGACTATCTCATGTGATATGATATGTAAACTATGCCATGTTTTTGTTATGTCCAAATGTACTCAATCGACATAGAAATGACACAATGATAGACAAAAGACTGACTAATGGAAGGATCACAAGCTTTTACTTGTAAACATTAATACTCTGTATTTTGGATCTTTATTGCATGGGATATGGATGCTTTGTGGATGCTTTTTGGATATGGATATGGATGCGGATGGTTTTTCCATCTTGATATTGCAAGTATTTCTAAGTGCTTATTTCATCATTAGGCTTTTTTATTTTTTAACGTTTTTGAAATGTTGTAAGAAAATATAAGCATATAGGTATAGTTGAACCAAGATGACCTGAGTATCACTTACATGGATTTTGATTTAGCAAGTTAATACAAGCATCTAGGTATAATTGAACCGAGATGACCTGAGTATTTCTTGCATATCAACAGATAAGGATTATACCTGTTTCATGTTAGACCCCTGATGTCCTCGATGATCATTGTGTTGATCATGTCCTTAGACAAGGCTTCACATTACTAAAGATAAACCCACATGCAGCAAACAAAGAAAAGAATCATGCCCCCATCATAACATCTTTAGCTTTTGGCATCCTTGAGTAGCATAGGAAACATGATAACAAAAGTGAAGACTTTAAGATGCAACTAATCAAAACAAAACATTCTTGCATTAGGTGTATCTTTCTTGCCATAATTTAGATAGAATCATTTGGATCATTTTTCTCTTGTTTCTTTTTCTTTGCTTTGGATAGGTTGATGTCTTGCATCACGATTTCTGCTTGGAAAATGGCTTTGATTTGCACTTACTTGTGTCTGGTGAAAGCTACCACAATCCTTATTGGGGAAATGGACCTTAAGGGACTGATCTAGTGCCTTAGGGGTGCATTGACAATGGCCTTGCCTACGTGATGATGCAGAGGCAACGTAGTTCGGGACTTGGACCATGGATGTAGATGGACTAGAGGATAGACAACAAGATATGGGATGGATGGGAAGCCTCAGGGGCACACTGATAATGGCCTTGCGTATGTGATGACATAGAGGTAGCATAGTTCAGGGTGAACCTTATGATATTGATGACAGACGTATGCTAGGCTGACACTGTGGATAGGATACTGGATAAGACCTTAGTTGACAAGGAAACAAAAGAGATAGAGTATCAAGCCATGATAGGATAAGGTGACATTATGGATAGCCTGAATGATAGATACTGATGACAAAGAAACCCCATGGATAGGCAGATGGATGGCTTACAGTGGATACGAAGGGTTAGGTAGAAGGAAATAAGGATGTGATCTCCAAGGACTATGTCACATAGGAATAACATGCCCCATTGTAGGTAGAATACTTAGGATTTCTCATGATAATGCTTATGACGATAGGAGGATGAGAGGATAATGAAGGATTGGTGTGGCTTGGAGGGATAAGGTATGCCAAGAGACATCTAAAACATTTGTCAATATTGTGCCCCCAATCTTTATCAAGATCAAAAAATAGAGGAATGGAAGATTAGGATGGATGGATTTGACAGTATAGGCGTGTAATGGATAGAAGGATATGATAGGAAATGGTATGGAAGGAAAATGATAGGAGAAGAGTGATATGCCAATGAGACAAGGTGCCTCCCAAGTGTAGGTGACGTAGAAGATCAACTTACACACAATGCCTATTTGCTAGGTTTTCATCATGGTACTTATCTAGGGCACCTGTTTACTACATTTTCACCATTGGACAAAGGGATTTTTCTTTACTTTTTTTTTTCTTTTTTTTTTGAAACACTTTGACAGGAGAAGGTGGACACAAAAAGGAGAGACTCATGTATCTAGTTCCCTGAAAGGTGATAGTCCTGCTAGATGGATGTTGTCGCAAGGACTATGTCAAGTCTTCTCATACATGTTGGTAGGGGATTGCATGAAAGTTAGATGGAGAAGGTAGATAGAGGATTATGGAAGGTATGATAGTGGATTATGATGTAGATTATATAAGATTTATGCAAGGATGGCTTATACAAAAGCATGGATCATAGGAATAGGATGAGGAAGATATGTAGGATAATAGTGGAAGGAAGGGGAGATGGAGGTATATGGAAATGTTGTGGGATGGAAGGGAATCATGACCAACGATTGCACATACCATGATAAACATTGAAGCTGATGATAGGAAAGTGGTGTAGGAAACAATAGAGATTTTTGCGTGGTGGATGGGTGATTTAGGCATGTAGGGATCCACATGGACTACGTATTTTTCTAATTTTTGCTTGTCATGTGGAATGGATGGATTTGAGACTTTTGGATGGTGAAGGAGAAAGTGGATGGTTGGAATTTTTGAAAGGTGGATGCCTTATGTAACTTGAGGGCTTTTTTCTTAGGTACCCAAACCATTTTGCTTTTAGATTTTACCTGTGAAGGTATGGGCTTGGGTATATGTGGCTTTTGTGTAGATTCGGAGGTAGTTATTTGATGCTTCAGGACCCACACCTTTTTCAATTTTGCTTTGAGGTCTGTGGGTGCATACAGCTTTTGAGATGGGTTTTTCTTTGATTCTTGGCTTTTATATCCTATCATGAGGACTCTTAGGATTTTTGAGTTGATAGGTAGAGGCATCCAAATTTTTGCCATATAATCCCCTGGGTATGGTGGAAGTGAGGTTGGTGGAAGCTCTTTGTTTAGACAACATGTGCATTTGTTGGCCATGATTGGGATTGTTAGAGGATTTATGAATGGATGAATAAGGTGTTAGAAGAAGTGGTGGTAAAATGTGTGGAGGGATATTAGGATTTGGAAGAAGCGGGGGTAGATTGGATGGTGGAAGGTGTATGGTCACATGCTTTTGGGATGTATACGATAAGGGAGGTGGAATGACGATATATGTTTTGGGGATATGATAGGGTTTGCGATGGAAAGTGGTGGATTTAGAAGGCATGGAGGAAGTACCAACATCTTGAGATTGTTCACCTTGGGGTGTGTATCCCAGGCCATAAGAGGGTGGAGGAACATTGACATGGATGGGCTCCAAAATACCTTGTTCATGAAGGCCTAAGCCTTTACCTTGATAGTTCATATGTTGGAGTATGCGGTGGATAGTGGGATTATGTATAGGTGGAACACTAGACACAAGTTCCTTATTGGATGAAGAAGGTGAGATAGAAGATAATGGTTGATGGTGTTCTAAGGAGGAACACTCATGAATGAAAGTGGTAAGACCAAGGATATATGGTGGGGGATTTGCAGCATGGTCGATAATGGATGGAGGAGGATTATTATTGGTTTGATCTTCTATGCTTGCTTGGGAGGCAAGTGTCTCATCAAGAGAGGTCAAAGTTGTTGGATCATGGATAGGACTAGGTGGAAGATGGATAGGAATAATGGAGGTTTCTTGCATATGGATGGTTATGGGTTTATGGATAGATGGGGTAATAAGCTCAGGACCATGGAATACATAAAGTTGGCTAAGAGCATCATCATGGTTTACTTGATAATAGATAGGCTCTTGATCATAGATGGGATCTTGATCATAGATAGGATTAAGCGTGATGAGATCAATGTGCTCGTGCATAGGTTCTTCATCAATGATAATATCCTAATCATAGAAAAGATATAGGTTAAGGGGAGGTTGGATTTGGATCTCTTCTTCATGTATGGGATCAAGTTGCTTATGGATAGCTTCTTCATCAAAGATAGTATCTTGATCATAGAAAAGATAAAAGTTATGGATGGATTGGAATTAGATCTCTTGCTCATGTATACGACCAAGTTGCTCATGGGCAGCTTCTTCAGAGATAATATCTTGGTCATGGAAAAGATAAAGGTTATGAATGGGTTGGATGGGAGTGTTTTGATCCTGATTTAGATAAAGCGTTGATGTTTCCACATGTTCTAAAGTGTGCTCTTGACATAACTCTTGATGTGCTTGAATTGAAGTGGAGGTAGAGGACTCTTGGTCAACAACATGAAGGTACAATGGACCTTGACTTTGGTTCATGGTAGGAGGTTCTTCAATAAGTTCAAGGGGTTGCAGATTACATGATGAGGTTGTAGGATTTGACATGTTATTGGAGGGATCTTTGGTAAGGTCAAGGACTGGAATTTGGGGACATGATTGACTCTCTACTGGTAGTCTTTGGATCACATCATTTGTAGGTGTATGGGTAGATGAATGAGGTAATGGATGGAGGGATTTAGATTTTTCCCTAGCTTTACTTTTGCATAAATTTGGAAAACATCTTTCAAAAAAATCATCCGAGGATTTTTTGGTTATCGAATTAGAGGTTGGGGAACTTGATGTCGGTGTTGGTGTAGGACTGGTATGCTTTGGGATATGTGTTCTAGGATATGGTGAAGGAGGACTAGTGGATGGAGTGATATATGATTTCCAACTTGAGGTGGTGCTTGCCTTGTCAAGAGTATCATTAAGACAGGAAAAGGATGTATGATTTTGGGGCGAGGCGTAGCTAGTACTAGCCTGTTCAGCTTGTAAGATTGTCATTTGCTGTTGCATGGCTTGGAGTTCTTAAACAATTGCTTCTAATTGGGTTATCATCTTCATAGAAACCAACACAAGACCGGAATGGGTACTCAGAAAGGATAAAAATTTTCTAGCAAAAGACTAGGAAATGCTAACTATCTTGGATGCGCAGCTACAAATGCACTGAAAGTCAATGTATATGCATAGCAAGTCGATGCAAATATGCAACTCTGGTAAATGATAAATGCATAGTAACAGATCTCAAATGTATAGGAAGTCACAATAAATGTGTAGCAAGTCAAAATGGATGTGTAGCTTCAGATGGTATATGCACAACTCTGGTTTTTTTGAATGTTTTTGCAATTTTTGGTACGTTTTCCAATGTTTTTGGTTTCTTGGCTGCAAGTTGGTCTTTTTGATCTAATTTTTTTCAATTATGGCAAGAAGACACATCAAATACAAAGAATATTTTCATGGTTTTTGATTTTTTGTAATTTTTAGACTCTTTTTGACAAAAAAGGAAGTACAAATCCTAGGCTAGCTGGGACAATATAAACTAAATTCTCACTATTTCTAGTCGAGGCATCTTCGGGAGCTGATAATCGCCCTTCCTTGCACTGGCTTATAGGGGTTTTTGGTTACTAAAAACAAAGGATGATTATTAAGTGCAACCGTTCGAGTGGTTATACATGCAACAGCGCTACTCTCTGTTATGGAGTCTCCCAACCTACAAGGGTTATGCCTTGGAGGGTTTTGGGGGAGGTTGGCTATTGGTATAACTTAACAACACTGATTGTTTGAATCTTTCCTTCCAAACACAATTTATTTATAGTGGCTTGGCAGAGGTTGGCTTTAGCTTGTTACCACTTAAGGTCGTTCGCACTTGGATGGAAGGATATCCAAGGGCAGGCCTCTCTAAGGGTTTAACACATGCGAAATGATATGTCTGGCATTTTGGTCACCCAAGATAGGGGAGAGCATAGGCCTAGTATCATTCCAAAAACATGAAAGACAGTGGTTCTTTTCACCTAGTTAAAATGAAAAAGACTAAATGAGTTAGCTACTTAGGCACACATGCAAGTTGTTAACTTTGAAAGCAAGATAGAAATGGTTCAATTTTATCCTCCTAGCATTGGGACTATATTCAAGTTGTTGATGCAACAAGATCGAATTACAATCCTTCCTAGTTAGAGTTAAATGAGATTTGCATGAACATCCATTTACTTTCCTTTAGATCAAGAGATGAGTTAACAAATGCAGCTATATGAGTAAACCAACCCTTAACCTACAAGTAGATCAGGGAATATTCTTGTGAAAAGTGTAAGCGTTAGCAAAATCACATGGAAAAACTCAAAAATTATTTGTCAGAATTAGATGTGTAGCCACAAAAATCATATGCGCATAAACAGACAACAAATGCGCAGGATTACAAAAGCATTGAGAGAGAGGTCAAAAGCACAGAATCAAAAAGTATATGCGCAGAATCAGTAAATGTGTCGTATCAGAGTACATATGCACAGTTTCAGGAGGTAAATGCGATGAAAGATTGGATGCACCGAAACAAAGCTCAGATGGTGTTAGAATTGATTAGATGTGCAGAATCCTCTTGTGTACGGAAACCTACACACAAAAACTCAGTTTTTGGGTTAAATCAGGGCAAGGCCCCACGGTGGGCACAAAAAATGTTATGGGAAAATTGGGATGATTATCAATAATATCAAATAATCTAAATAAATTAATGGAAAGGGAAATAATTAAGATTTAAAACAACAAAGACTAAACCTTGCAAACCTTAATACTTCATAACTTCCATTGGTTGCCTATCTCAATCGATCTTGTGTATGAATATGGCCCTCAGAGAATGCACTTCCTTGCTTTTTCTTCAAGATTGTCAATGGAGAATGACTATGATAGTTTATTGCAGTGAAGATGAGCTTCACAACAATGGTAATGGTATGGTAATGAGTTGATCACAAGCAAATGGAATGACTTGGGTGCCAAAGGTGTGCTATAATTCCTGTAGAGTAATGATACTAAAAGCTTAGATGATAGAAATGGAGGAATAGGGTTGTACTTATAGTCTTGTGAGAGAGAAGATCAATGGTATAGAAAGAATGAGAAGATCAATGGTTGAGAATGATTGAGAGATGTGCACGAATAGAAAGAAGACATGTGTCACACAAAAAGCTATTTTGTTTGAGTTAACTGCTTTCTTTTATAAAGATAAGATTGATTTTATAAATTAGAATGCTTTTTTCTAATTTAAGAGTTATTGATAAAAATAAGGTTGATTGAGTCAGATAACTCAACTTGTGATTTGCTTTTGCATGATTTGAGAGATTAAATAATAAATTATTTAATTTTGTGTGCATGAAGAATAAGATTTATTTTTAGAAGATTTGAAAGATTTTTGAGGAATTAGAAGACAAGAAAGCAAATTAAATAAATAAATTTATTTAATTGTTTATGCAAGATAGAAGAATAAATAAAATATTTGATTATATTTTATTTTTAGAGATTGAGAGAATTTAAATAAATTTGCATGATTTATTTAAATTTGGAGGAATGAGTGATTTAATTAAATAATTAAGAATTATTTAATCGTGTGGAAGAATTAAATCAAATAAAAGATTTTATTTAATTTTGACTTTAGAAGAGGTAATTAAATATTTTGATATTTAATTAACTTAGAGGAATATGAATCGAATAAATAAATTTGTTTATTTATTTATTGATAGATGAATTAAACTTAAATAAATATTAAGAATATTTATTTAGACTGAGTTGCATCATTTTTAGGTGTATACAATTGGTGATAAAAGTAAGTTTGAAAGTCTAGAAAAGTATGATGGAGGATTGGTTAGGTTTTGGGATAATGCAACTGCTAAGATTTGTGGAAGAGGATCTATTTCTTTTGATGGTAAACATAACACAAATGATGTGCTATATGTGAAGGGTTTAAAGCATAATCTTTTAAGTGTTGGTGAGATGTGTGAAAAAGAGTATGATCTAAGTTTCAAGGATAATGGATGCAAAATCATGGAAAGATCCGGAACAGTCATTGTAACTAGTAAGAAGACCAAAGGTAATGTTTATCACTTGAGGGGAACTGATAATTGTTGCTTGCTAGCACTAGTAGAAATATGGAAAATAAATGACCAGGTGACTAAAACTTTTAGTCACGTGACCAAACTTTTAACCACATGACTAAAACTTTTTACAACATAGTTATAAATGACTAATTTGGTCATCGGTTGAAATGACTAAATTAATGACTAATTTAGTCATGGGGCAAAAAAACACAACTACAAATAAAATTGACTAAATAAAGTACTAAATAAATTCCTCTATTCTTTTTTCTTTCACTTTAGTTTTGGAGGGAATTAATGGAGGGATTGTGCATTTATGAATTTTGAACAAAAGTGAAACCTGTGAAGAAGCAAAGATTATGCATTTAACATGAGAAGATTGATCATGTCCACTAAGCAAGGGTATGCAAAGTAGTCGAACATGAGAAGATTATTCATGGCCACCAAGAATAGGGTATGAGTAGTCAAACAGGAGAAGATTGTTCATGGTTGTCAATAATAGGGTATGAGTAGTCGAACATGAGAAGATTGTTCATGGCTGCAGTTCTTTGAGTTTGGAAATAGTTTTGAGATCATCATGTGAATGAAGAAAGGAGGGAATTTTGGGATTTCCATCTATAGATGGAAGATATCAAAGGAGCAGATAGACGATAGATAAAAAATAGTTTTATGAAGCAGAGGTAGGGTTTTCCACGTACCTCTATTCTTCTCTTAGCCTCCTCTAAAGTTTTGTATCTTTGAAAGCTTAGTGCTCTGTCATGAGTGACTATTCTATCTCTTTCAATGACTATATGAAGAGGTCTCATGGTTTTTTATTGATAAAGTTCTACTTTTTCCATTCATGATTTATATTTAGAATACCTTGGCATGAAGGAATTTGATGGTCTTCAACCTGTGACTTAGACACTACCCCTATGTGTGTGATTCAACCTTTGAAAGATGATTGTATTTTCAAAATGACTCACAAAATAGAGAATGAAAGCTTGTTGTTGAGAATGCAAGACTATTCCATGATTTGTTTCATTCCTTAAATCTGCTCTTCACTATCTTTACTGTCTCTTACTGCTATCTTGACAATAACCTTTGTCATGAAAACCTTGTTCTTTGCTTCATACATGAACTAATCTTTGTTGTCCTATCATGAACTTGCCCACAAATTCCTTAATACAAAGATATCATTGATGATGACTATCGTTTGTATGCAAAAATCTGTCACAGTCACATTCCCTTTGTCCATCTACTGCTATGACTATCATATAGCTTATTAGCTTGATTTTGATAAACTTGAAGATTCTATTCATAGAATTTTGACTATAAAAAATCCTCTCTGTTACTTTTGTTATTGATATATGACATAGTTTTCACATAATTCACATTTGGATGCAAAAAGACTATCAATATTCCACTATCTTTTCTCTGCTATTGTAGCCCACTTTGGTGACTGTGATTATGGCATCTCTTTGAATGGATAGTGATCTCATCTTTTCTTTTGTGGTGTTGTGCATTACTCTTTTTGATGACTGATTTCACTGCTAGTTTGATGACATGACTATCATCACTTTCAAAGGCACTTGTGTCACTATTTTAGCATCTATATAATGATTATCTTTGCCTAATAAAATATTCAAGGATCAGTTAACTAATTAGGTAAGGGTTTGTATTTTGACAAAAGTGTTTGGCTCCATGGATTTTGTATTTTCATCTTTTCAATGTTGCTATAGACTGTAATATCTGACCCCTCCTTTGCAATCAAAGGCATGACTGTATTCTCTATGTTGTTTTTCCTATTGTCATGATTGTCATTTGAAATGGTTGACATCTTGAGTCCTTTATTTGGTGACTTTGCATATGATTTTGGCAAGTGATTTGCTGCTATGAATACTTCATCACAATAGTTATTTAATTGGGGTTTTAAAGTGTAATCTTGATAAATTGTTTAGTATTTCTTCTAAATGTTATTTATCTATTGGTTTACATAGCTTGTCTATATTTTGAAGTTAGACAACTTGTAAAATGTATAATTTTTGGCATGGGAATGAAATTGAATTGTTGTTGATGTTTGTTATTCTCATGGACATGTATTGAAGCACTTACTCTATCTGATGCATGTACCTAAAAAATGTTTTAGGTGCATATAAGTGTAGCAGCTACTTGCATGGGTGATAAAGCTTGTTTGGAGAGGACTTGGAGACTTTTGAAAAGGCAGGCAAGGAATTTGGAGTTCACTATCATGAATTTGAAGTTGGCGAGGCCCTCTATAGCAAAGTCAAATTTGGGGATGCACTCTGCAACAAATTTAAAGGTAACTCAAAACCCTCATTGCCAAAAGTGAATTGATATTTTCATGATATTTGGGGAAGCTACTTGTGGGTGCCCCCTAGGAGATATTTTCATGATTGAAGCAAACTCAAAAGAAAATGTTTTCTTCAGTATTTTTGAAGTTGATCCTTAACTAATCCTTGAACTCAAATAAAACCACACCTCTACTCTACATGATCTCCCTGCATGATGATTAGCCCAAACTGAAGGAAAGGTTATCCTAGCTTGACCATATGCATGATTGATGGTTACCTTTCAAGATTTTATATTTAGAGGCCTTCTAGGCGTAGGATAGCTTATTATACTAAATTAATACTAGAATGCACAATATTACAGATGGATCAGCGTCAAAGGTTGACTATGGATCAATATCATGCATATGATGAGAGAGTATCCAAAGAGAGGGAAATGGAAAAATATCCATGTCCATGTAATGACTGTCTTGGTGGAACAGTGAGAAAAAGAAATGTGATTTATTGACATATGATAAGATATGGGCATAGTGGTATAAGCCCTTGGGCTTACAATTATTATGAAGAAATGATAGAATTGTAGACTGTGAGAGATGAAGAGGCAATAAACATAGATGAAGTGGCACTGAACATAGATGAAGAGGTAGAAATGTTAGGCGAAGGGTTTGAAGTTGAAAGAATGTTGAATGAGGGTCTAAATGATGATTGGGCCAAGTCAATGGAGGATCCTTTAAAGCCTGTGTATGCTAATTGTAAGTTAAGTCATTTGACAACAATCCTTCAAGTTCTTAACTTGTAAGTGGTGCATGGTTGGACAAATGAGAGTGTAGATCAGTTATTGGCATTATTAAGTTTGTTATTACTAGCTGACTCCACATTGCCAACAAAACGAAGTCAATGTAAAAAGCAGATTAGTAAGCTCGACTTGGGGTATGAAAATAGCCACACATGTGTTAATGGTTGTGTATTATTTCACAAAAATGTTGCAAGTGAGAGTGAATGTCCAAAATGTCATGAAGCAAGGTATAGACAAGGGTTGAAATCAGCTATGGTTCCTAGAAAGGTTCTTCACCACTTTTTGATAATACCATGATTACTCCGAATGTATAGGTGCAGAGACATTACTGAACTTATGCAGTGGCATGCCCAAAATAAGAGCATTGATGGAAAACAACGACATGTGCCTGATTCGAAGATCTGGATGGAATTTGATAATAGATGGCCTAATTTTTCTCAAGATCCTCATAATATAAGGTTGGGTTTGGCTCTAGCTGGGGTGAACCCATTCTCAAATCAAAGTACTAAATGGTCAACTTGGCTAGTGTTTTTAATAAATTATAACTTGCCTACATGGTTAGTAACTAAACCATTTTTCTTAATGCTATCATTGATTATACCAGGAAAGAAAAGTGTGACTTCAGATACAATAGATGCCTATCTAGAGCCATTATATGATGAGCTAATGGAATTGTGGAAAGGAATTGAAGGAATTAAATCTTTAAGTGATGGTCATTCAATCAAATTCACTTTAAGAGCTTCCTTATTGGTTATGATTCATGATCTTCCTGCATATGGTACATTGTCTGGTCTCACTGTTCATGGATACCATGGTTGTCCTTCTTGCAACTTTAAGGATTTTGTGAGGCACTCAAGAAGTTTGTGTAAATGTATTTATTGTGGACATCATGCTTACCTTAAAGTGGGTCATCCATATCGTCGACAAAAAATATGTTTCAATGGTCAAGAAGAGAATCGTGAAGCACCTTTGCTAATAACAGGGGATTACATTATTGAGAATGGACAAAAAGAAATGTCATTTATTGAAAATGGTGGGAGTGCTAGTAGTAGCTATGATCCATGTAATGAAACTAGTGTAAAACAATTGTGCATATTCTATAAGTTGCCATACTTTAAGGATATAGCCATTAGGCATACTGTTGACTTTATGCATACTGAGAAAAATATAGCCTATGCTATTATAGAAACTCTTTTTGGTGCTTTTGATACTATTTCATCACGTGAAGACTTTTGAGAACTAAAGATTCATCGAAATCTTTCGGTTGAAAAATATGATGATGCAAAATCTAGAAAACCCACTGCTCCTTATGTCTAGACAAAGGAACAATGTGCAAAATTCTTACAGTTGATGTCTCAGACTCACTTTCCCACTAGATATGTAAGTAGTACTACTAGAAGCCAAACTGACATTAATAGCTTAAGAGGCCTAAAGACCCATGACTATCATGTTATAATCAAAAATATTTTACCTATTGTGGTAAATATATCAGGTTTGGCAAAGGGGCCAAGATTGGCAATTATAAGGTTGGGCCTAATATTAAAGAGAATGAGTTCACATGTATTAGATCCTTCAAAATTTGATAGTTTGAGGGAGGAGGCTATTGAAGTCCTTTATCTATTGGAACAGGAATTTCTAGCAACAATCTTTAACATTTCTATGCATCTTTTGATACATCTAAAATATGAACTAGAGCATTGTGGTCTAGTAAGAACAAGATGGATGTGTCCTATAGAATGATATATGAAGGTTTTGAAAAAAAATGTTCATACTAGGGAAAAACCAGAAGGTAGCATGTCTAAGGGATATTCAATGCAAGAGGCCATTAGATTTTGCACAAAATATATGAAGCATTTTAAAAATGTCAATTGACGTGTATGGGATGATGATGAAGATGAGAGAGTTGCAGGTGAAGTATTAGAAGGTAATGGATGTTGCTTCAAGCTATCACATCAAGAAAGAAGTGTGATACATGCCTTTATTCTTCAAAACACATCTTCGTTCGATAAGTGGTACAGGTTAAAAAAATTTACACAATTATTTATTTACACATTTATATTATTAATCTTACTCAATTGCATTTACACATTTATATTATTAATCTTACTATTTGCACATTAATATTCTATGTAGAAAATATGAATAAGAGAATCAAAGTTGGATGCAACATCGACCTCAAAAGCGCAGACGTCATGATTTGGTTGGAGGTGATTCTTTTCCAAAATTTGAAGAATGGATTGCTAATGCAGTTAGTGATGCAAAAGAAGAAGGTCAAGATATAACAACGAAGGAAAGTGAGCTTTCACAACCTCCACATTTATGGGCTATGCATTTTAGTGGAATGTGGGCCTATGGTAGCCATTTAAGAGTGGAGGAAAAAGACAAAGGAAAGACAAATTGTGATTGTGTTGTAAGTGCTGAATTTCTTCACGAAACTGAGAAGAAATTCTATGCTGGATTCATCCAAGAAATTATTCAAGTGGATTTTGGTGAAAATAGTCCTATATTATTAAAATGTAAGTGGATCCGACCATCTGCAATACATGTCGATGAGTATGGATTTGTATGGGCAAATATAGGATAATTTTTATCAGAGGGATGAGCCCTATGTTTTCCATTTTGAAATTAACCAATAATTTCTAATTGATGATGTAAGAAGCCCAAGATGGTCCTATGTCATTCAAACAAAGTCTCGTTTGAAATGAAAATTCATGGAAGCTGTTTGGTGCAGGAGCACCTACCTGACAGCTGGCCTCCATGAGGCAGTTGGTTAGTTTGAGTCTGGTTAATGTTTTCAAGAAGGTCTTATAAGACCAATGCATGTAATAAGGTCATGTTGACCATGCTTTATTATTTTTAGGTAGTTTGTTATGACAGCTGTTATGCTGTGTGTTCGGTTGGATCCTCCCAGCCGCTTGGAAGCTCCCAGCCGCTTAGAGTCAGGTCGGTAGTACTCGTAGGAGTTCCTATTTATGTAGTAGGATCGGTTGGTATTGCATATCATCGATCAGAGATCAGTATTGCATTGAGCAGAGGAGTTAGATTGCAGAGAGAGACTAAATATTGTATTTGCATCTTTTGAAATCAATAAAGAGATCCTGTTTTGTTCATTCTCTGTTTGGATTCCTTTGTGTGATCGATTTGCTGTTTTGGTGGTTACATGGATTCACTGATCCATTCCACCGGTTGATTCGTCGAATCGGTGGAATGGCTGTGTATAGTAGTTTAGGATGTAGTTTGCATTTTCTGTTTGTTTGCATGCAGGTGTGCAGGGTCGTCGTCGAGATGTGTTGAGAACCCTAGCATGGGTATGTGCTAGGTCGTGCTGGTAGTTAGAGTCTGGAAAGTTGTCCAGGAAGTAGATCGGGTCACCCCAGGAGGTTCGGCGGATCGAAATTCGCTAAGGCTGGAAAGTTCGTCACAACGGCATCATCAGGATATTTCTGTGTATATCCTGCAGTTACTTCGAGCGTCATCCGAGTAAGGGAGGTGAGCATGATGCAATCGTTTGCATAAGGTGAATGTGCATTAGGGTGATCATCATCAGGTGTTGCCGAGGAGGAGCGTATCAGCATAAGGTAGAAGATCGGGTTGATAAAGTCATCATGGGCCGATAATGTTAAGTTTGGCTGACAGCAGGATATTGAAGAAACTACATGTGACGTCATCGTCATCAGGATAATCGTCATCAGGATATCGGGGCAGCAGGATATTGAAGGAGCTGCATGTGACGTCATCGTCATCAGGATAATCGTCATCAGGATATCGGGGTGACGTAAGCATCGAAGGAAAGGTGCGTGAAGAGAGTCATCGTCAGGATATATGGAAGGAACAGGATATTTTATATCCTGCTGATGAACATGATGTTGAACATCATGATGATGAAGATAGAGGTTGGCGGTGAGGTGAACAGTGAACGTCAGGAGGATGTTTGCACTTGCCGAATGTGATGATGCTGCCGATAGTCGGATATGATGATACTGCTGACATGCGAAAGGGCGAAGGCTTGTCTGCAGGAGGATATCGGTTGGCAGAGTAAATATGATGATGCTGACAGTGTTAAGGGAAATATGATGATGATGATGAAGGGTGTTAGACATACATGCTGTATGTCAAGGTTTTAGTGTGGATGCCTCTGCATCATAGTGGTATCAGAGCTCAGCAAAAGGTCTGGGCTGTTGTGTGTTGATTCTGTCACCGAAAGGGTAGAGGTAGAGTTGATTCTGTCACTGAAAAGACAGAGGTAGAGAAGTGAGAGGTTGACAAAATGCCTCCGAAAGGTAATGGTACTGCAAGGGAATTGTAGGAGATAAAGGAAAAACATGCCAGGGAGATGAGGAAGATGAAGGAGCTTGCTGAAGCACTTCAAGCCAGGCTTGTAGCCCTGGAGAAGAACAAAAAGAGGGAAGTGGAAGATAGTGAGTCTGAAGAAGATGAAGATGCTGTTGAAGAGTATGAAGAGGTAGCTGAAGATCTGGATGCTGAAGACCAAAGATTTGCAAAACTATTAAAGGCAGTGCAGAGTGATAAACCTAAGGTAAAGGTTGATGTTTCCAAGTATAATGGAAGTTTGAATGAAGATGAGTTACTGGATTGGATTGCTGCACTTGATAATCACTTTGAATGTGAAGATGTTGCTGAGGATCAGAAGGTAAAGATTGCAAAGACCAAGTTAGGAGGTCATGCTTTGGTATGGTAGGATTATGTACAATCCGACAGAAGGAAACAAGGGAAGTCAAAGATCACTTCATGGGATAAGATGGTAGCAAGGATAAAAGGTAAATTCTTGCCTAGGGATTATGAGATTCAGATGTTTAAGAAGCTGCAATTTTTAAGGCAGAAGGAAATGGATGTGAAGGCATATACTGAGGAGTTTTATAAGTTGAGTATGAGATCTGGTCATCATGAGAATGAGGTAGAAAAGGTGGCTAGGTACTTGGCTGGTTTGAGATTGAACATACAGGATGAGTTAGTTTTAGCTAACCCTAAGAGTGTGGAGGATTGTTACCAAATGGCAATCAGGATTGAAGAAAAGATGAATAGGAGACAAGATAAGTCCATGAGAGGAAGAGGCAGCAATATGAGGGGAAGAGGAGCAGCCCCTACAACAAGGCAAACCAATGAGGGTCAAGAAGACACTGGTAAAGGACAGGGACAGTCTGATTTCAGAGGTGGATGGAAAGGTAATAAAGGTAGATTTGGAAGTGGTAGAGGTTCTACTACATTTTCAGGAAAGTGTTACACCTGTGGTGAGTTTGGTCATCCATTTTTCAAATGTCTAGAAAGCAAAGGTTCATCATCCAGAAATGATAGAACGAATGACAAGAGAGTACAACTTGTGCAAGAAGAGAAAGTAGAGCAAAGTGTACAAAGTTCAAACACTTATGAAGATAGAGTTCCTGAAATTATGGGTATCCTGAGGAGGGAGAAGCATTGATGCTAAGGAGAACTAGTTTGTAGACATCAAAGGATATGATGCAAAGAAGAGCTCTTTTCAAGACCACATGCAAGAGCAAAGGTAAAGTATGTAAGGTTGTCATTGATACTGGTTCAACAGACAACATGGTATCTCAGGCAATGGTGGATAAACTGCATTTGGAAAGGATTCCACATCAAAACCCTTACAAGGCATCTTGGGTGAGTGATAGTCAATCACTTTTTGTCTATGAACAGGCATATGTGGATTTTCAGATTGGAGCATATCAGGATAGAGTTTTGTGTGACATTTTGCCCATGGAATGTTGTCACCTACTATTGGGTAGGCCATGGCAATTTGATAGGAGGGTACTGTATGATGGGTATGCTAATACCTACACCATCAAGAAAGATGGGAAGACTATTATGTTGATGCCATTACAGGCAAATGCTGCAGTACAGAAGGCAGCCCAAATCATTTTAATGGGAAAGAAGGAATTTGTGCAGAAGCCTATAAGAGCAGGCATAAAGGCAGTTGAGGACACTGCAGGGAAGGGAGTTGTTAAAGACAACAGGTTGAAGAAGGTTTCAGTTGTGACTGACAGAGGTTAGCAGCAGGTTCAGAAACAGGTTTGCAAACAGCAACCAGTTGAGAGGAATGACAAGGATGTTGTCATAGTTGGGACTATTGTTTGTCCTATAAAGGTTGAAAGGAAGATAGGATTGAACATTACAGAAGTTCAAGAGGCAGTTCAGACAGAGGTTCTGGTCAGACAACCTAACAAACACAAGGTATGTGAGAGAAGGGCCTACATTGACAGGCATGAGGGTTTACTTGCAAGAAAGCAAGTTACAGTTCAGAAGTCTTGGAGCAGCCAAGAGACAGCAGAGGATAAAGCTGGAACAGGGCAGAACACTGCAAAGGCAAAGTGTAAAGGTGGAGGACTTCCACAACCAAACTCATGGGACATGAGTTCTTTTCTGTTGGGGGGTATGGTGCAGGAGCACCTACCTGACAGCTGGCCTCCATGAGGCAGTTGGTTAGTTTGAGTCTGGTTAATGTTTTCAAGAAGGTCTTATAAGACCAATGCATGTAATAAGGTCATGTTGACCATGCTTTACTATTTTTAGGTAGTTTGTTATGACAGCTATTATGCTGTGTGTCCGGTTGGATCCTCCCAGCCGCTTGGAAGCTCCCAGCTACTTGGAGTCAGGTCGGTAGTACTCGCAGGAGTTCCTATTTATGTAGTAGGATCGGTTGGTATTGCATATCATCGATCAGAGATCAGTATTGCATTGAGTAGAGGAGTTAGATTGCAGAGAGAGACTGAATATTGTATTTGCATCTTTTGAAATCAATAAAGAGATCCTGTTTTGTTCATTCTCTATTTGGATTCCTTTGTGTGATCAATTTGCTATTTTGGTGGTTACATGGATTCACTGATCCATTCCACCGGTTGATTCGTCGAATCGGTGGAATGGCTGTGTATAGTAGTTTAGGATGTAGTTTGCATTTTCTGTTTGTTTGCATGCAGGTGTGCAGGGTCGTCATCGAGATGTGTTGAGAACCCTAGCATGGGTATGTGCTAGGTCATGCTGGTAGTTAGAGTCTGGAAAGTTGTCCAGGAAGTAGATCGGGTCACCCCAGGAGGTTCGGCGGATCGAAATTCGCTAAGGCTGGAAAGTTCGTCACAACGGCATCATCAGGATATTTCTGTGTATATCCTGCAGTTACTTCAGGTGTCATCCGAGTAAGGGAGGTGAGCATGATGCAATCATTTGCATAAGGTGAATGTGCATTGGGGTGATCATCATCAGGTGTTGCCGAGGAGGAGCGTATCGGCATAAGGTAGAAGGTCGGGTTGATAAAGTCATCGCGGGCCGATAATGTTAAGTTTGGTCGACAGCAGGATATTGAAGAAACTACATGTGACGTCATCGTCATCAGGATAATCGTCATCAGGATATCGGGGCAGCAGGATATTGAAGGAGCTGCATGTGACGTCATCGTCATCAGGATAATCGTCATCAGGATATCGGGGTGACGTAAGCATCGAAGGAAAGGTGCGTGAAGAGAGTCGTCGTCAGGATATATGGAAGGAACAGGATATTTTATATCCTGCTGATGAACATGATGTTGAACATCATGATGATGAAGATAGAGGTTGGCGGTGAGGTGAACAATGAACGTCAGGAGGATGTTTGTGCTTGTCGAATGTGATGATGCTACCGATAGTCGGATATGATGATACTGCTGACATGTGAAAGGGCGAAGGCTTGTCTACAGGAGGATATCGGTCGGCAGAGTAAATATGATGATGCTGACAGTGTTAAGGGAAATATGATGATGATGATGAAGGGTGTTAGACATACATGCTGTATGTCAAGGTTTTAGTGTGGATGCCTCTGCATCACTGTTGATATAATGCTTGATGGGAAATATGTTAATTTACAAGAAATATTCAAAGTAGTGGATGAAGATGATCATGTAGTGTTTAGAGAAGATATTTTGATTACCAATGAAGAGATTGGGAGAGAGAATGTATTGCATGACACAGATGAGGATGAGGAAAAAAATCAAGCAAATGCAGACATGAGCGATCAGGATTCTGATCTTGCTGACAATGCAGATGATTAGTGAAGGCATCAAGAAAACAGTGAGCTTGTAAAATGTAGTAGAGAAGCAACAAGATAAGAAAGGGCATTAGTGTATAGGAATTTCTTCCACTTTGGGTTTTTCAGGGTAATCTGATTTGTTGGGCTCTACTTTTTGTTGTTTTTCTAGTTCTTGTCTTGTTACAGGTCATGCATATAACTAGCTATATTTGTTCCAAAAGTA
Organism: Cunninghamia lanceolata; assembly: GCA_027924645.1. Lineage (NCBI taxonomy): Eukaryota > Viridiplantae > Streptophyta > Pinopsida > Cupressales > Cupressaceae > Cunninghamia > Cunninghamia lanceolata. Next base: position 8,135,625 of record BSBN01000241.1, on the reverse strand, counting down.
AATTACTCATTTTTAAAGAACATATTGACTGTTTTTGTTTACTTACATTTGTGTGTTCATAATTTATGTAGAATTATAAAAGTAGAAATAATGAGGATTTTATAAGTAGAAATAATGAGGATTATATAAGTAGAAATAATGATGATTCACACTATTAGAAAGGCAATTAGTTTCTTCTCAAATAGAAGGATAAACAAATAGAGTTTCATTTGGGTTTCAATCTGTGTGCCACATTTACTTATTGAATTTTTGCTCCTCCATATAATGCATCTTATATGCTATCATCCTATGTCATGTCACTTGTCATAGACTATCTCCTCTAATTTCTAAGAATGCATCTTATATGCTCTGTGAATGTATTTCATATGGGGACTATCCTTATATATTGTATCATTCAAATGGAAGTGAAATCCTTATATACTATGACCGTATTTGTTTATATGCTCTAGTTGACTAAAAATAATGGCTTTGTTTATATTCCACTCTTGTTCTACTGATTCAAGATGCTGATTTATATATTATTGTTTATTTGGACTTCAGGAAATGAGGAAAAAGACTATGAGGCACAATTTAGATGATAGTGATCATGTTTCTAAAGTTCCACTAACAGATTATGAGCGCTTCCGTAAAGAACGTATGGCAAAGAATAGTGAATATTTATCACATCTTGGTTTGACAAACAGGCAAGTTGTACATCCACTAAGTAGTATATTATTTGTTTAATTGTGTTTATGAAATTTTATAGGCAAGAGGTTTATGTATATAAGACATAATATGATATTTTTTTGTTTTATAGGAAAGAAAAAGAGTGCAAAGAAAATGTAGAGAGAAAACAAAAGGAAAGTAAAGATACAGTGCTACCAACTTGTAGAAGCCAACACATTTGGGATTCAAGTATGAATGCAGTTGGTGAAAAGAATAGTTGTGATGATGTACAACCTGATATAACACATAGTGATGTGTAGATTGATATAGCACATGGTGATGTGCAACCTGATATGGCACATGGTGATGTGCAGCCTGATATAGCACATGGTAATGTGCAACGTTGTGATGATCTCTTAGCACAGAGTCTAAGAGAGATTATTGAAAACAGTGAGAAGAAAGGAATAATAAGTGAGTTGCAGATGATTTACTCAAGATTAAAGGATGTGTTTGAAGTCAAATCTACAGAGACTGGTACTGATCTACCTACTCATGAAACACATGATGTGGCCAAGGACGATGAAGTTCTGGTTAATGAAAGTCATGAAGAGAGATCACTTTCTTCTGATGTGCCTACTACAACTTTTTATGGAACTAGTGGATCAACCAAAAATATTGCTAGTGGTTTAATAGAAGATGTGCCTACTTTTGTCAAAAGAAAAAGATTGAGTCAAGATTTATATAGATCTACAGAGAGGAATGCAAAACAAAGAATATTAGAAGGCAAGAAGCCATTCTTGGTTGAGGTATCAAGAGATGGTGAGCCCATTGAGAAAAATGTTGTAAGGTGGGCCTTTGAGTTGGGTGTGAGATGTAGGGCCCATTTGGATATTTGCAAATCAAATTTTGTAGAGCAAGATCTATGAAGTGTGGAAAATGTTATACAAAAACTAGAAAATGCCTTTGAGACTACTGGTGGACAAATCTCTAGAAGATATTACAAGCAAAAGATGAGACTTCTAATGAACAATTATAGATACAATTGTCGAAAAACAATCTTGGAGGGAAAAGAGAGGTTAGAATCCCCTCTATCTCCCAAATAGTGGGAGGCATTGAAAGAAAATATGTGTTCTGAAGAATATTTGACAAAGAGTTATAAAGGAAAGAGGGCAAGAGATAATGTGGCAGCTGGATATACATTTGGTCGAGGCGGGTTGCAGGCCAAAATGGACAAACTTGGAGTAAGGGTATGGCTTTTTGGTTCAATTTACATTGGTTATTTATTTCAATTTTTTATTGAACTGACTATATGTTGATATTGACATTGTATTTTAGGTGGAAAATAGTAATAGAGAAGTAGGTGTGGAAGATATGCTCGATTATATGGTAGCACTAGATCCTAGTAAACCTAAAGGTAGTATGAAGTGGAAATCTAGTTTGTCAACAGAGATTTTAGAGCCATCTGTTAGATGCCCAGTAAGAGCCTCTGTAGATCATGTCAACTCAAATGAAGGGTACCAACATATAATGAGTTGCTTACACAGTCTCACTGAGAAATTGTTGTAGTTGGCTTCCTCCATTAAGCCTATAGTTTTTGCATGGAATGAGCATAATATTATGGATGTAGATGAGGTAAGAGACTCTATTACACTATCCTTTCATTTCATGTGCTTGTTATTGGGTAAACTTGTACCATGTTTTTGTTATACTTCCTTGTGATTGCATTTTTTGGATACTTCAATAATTATCATAGCTCTTGGATACTATAAACAAAGAATGAACCTACCCTCAATGTGCAATACTGCAATTCTAGCCATTATAACCTTAGCATTGATGCTTTACATAAATGCATTATCATGAATTCTCTCACTGTTCTACTTACAGAACCAAAATAAACATGCAATACTGCAATTTACTAGGTTCTACTTCAAACCATTTTTCTTGAGTATTCACTTCATTATTTTTGTCCTTGTCATGTTTATGACATGCTCCTATGCTACATTAGGACATTTAACTCTATCATTCTAGACAGTCACTTTGAGTATGTCTTAGTAAAGCTCTTAATCACTGATCCTAAAGTCAAGGCTATCATATCTACTTTGTTGCTGTCATTCCAAGGGTTCTTGGTCACTGTCTAATGGTTTTGATAGTGTCTTTATCTCTTTTCTTTGTTTGGTGAAACCCTACTAGCTGTTGCATCTCTTTATCTTCTCCTATACCTTCCATGCTATGGACTGTCCTAAGATAGAGATATGGACTACCATCTTACAACTTTTACTATCTTCCTTATCATATGAAGGATTGGGACTTTGCCTTGTTGAAAATATTATGCTCATGATGATAAGAATTCTCCTATAAACTAGAATCTATTGCTTACAATAAAGGAAGAATCTCACAACATACCTTGACTTAGTCATTTATGAGTGGAAGAAAAATATTATTTTGAATAAAAAATTATAGTTTTTGCATTCTTTACTTGACTTATATTAATTTTTCCATGATGATTAAACCACATGTAGAGAAATTATATGAGAGCAGAACGAAAAGAAAAAGGCCCTGTCAATAGAGCTCTCTACAAAGATGCACAACTTGAGGACAATGATGATAGTGATTATGTTGAACGTCTTGATGAGAATCTACATGATATTCAGAGTAGTAGTAGTGGTGCTGGAATTGAGGTGAGTGCATTTTATTGTTTTTATGTCTTTCATGGTAGTCGTTGTTGTTTTAACACACACATGCAAGTAAGTACTATTCAAGTAAGTTGTTTTAATTCTATTTGAAGGAAAACCCAATAGTATGATTTGCTTTAAAGGATTTAACTCTAGAGAGAGACTAATTAATGTAAGTCACTTAAAGGGAATTACATCAACTTCTAATAGAAACCAATTAAAAGCATCCACACAATGACAACAAATGTGCCTTGATAAATCCATTGATTTGAATAACTGGCAATAGCCAATATGGAGACAATCAAACAACTTATGAACTTGAATATTAACAGAAAATCAAAACACCATACATATTCACAAAGTTAACCATCCTTTCCCATTATAATATAAAATTATCATAGAAGTGTAATGTCTTGAATCTGAAATATGATTGGATAGATAATATTGGAATATATAAATCTTCTTGCATAAAGATGATGATTACCTAGGCCTTGGTTTCCCTTATAAATATGAGAAGCAACAAGCTTTAGGCCTCTTGTAACTAAACATGTTTAATAAAGAGAAATTAATGGCATAAGCAAGTTGACCAAGATCTGAATCTGTTAATCATCATAGAGCACCTGTGACCTCAGGCCTGGCAAGGTACTCATCTCCATGTTGCAGTATCTGTTAACTATGTTGTGCCCCTATCTATTATCACAAAAAAGTGTCAAAATTTTGTCCTTGTTCTCCATGTTGATGCCAGCAAAACTACTCGTTTCTCCTTTTGCACCTGAACCTGTAGCTGCACATCAACCTTTCAAGTATGTTTGCTCCCATGTATCAAATGTAAGGTCACTGGACCATTTGAATTCCTAAATTTAGAGCAGATGTGTCTGATGGTCCTTCCATCTTTTATCCAACATAGCCTTAACATCAATTACAAATTATCCATATCCTGCATATAGGGCTATGACCCTATCCAAAATCACATTAAAGCTCAAAGTATCTATATCCTGCTTATTTTTCAAGAATTCCATAACCACAAACATTATTGTTCTGAATTCTACCTTCCAAGTATCAAGGCCTTTAACTTGTTTGTTTTCCTCTGTCAGAATAGGGGGGATAAATTGATGCTTGAAAGTAGAAAAAGATTCAAGTCTGGCCTACATCCTTTTGTCTTCACTGTTGGCATATTGATTCTCTTCAATGATCATAGCCACCATCTGCTCTGTGGGCTTCAATTCAGTAGGAGCATCAAGATTTCTTTGGAGTATCCTACAAAGCAGGCCTAAATTGTGCAAGCGAGGTTGCCATTTCTTGTACAGTGGCTCCAAAATAGAAAAGTTTGCTTGCAATTATTTAATGGCCTGAGATAACATGGAGTAGCAATCATGCACATCCCCAAGTTTATCCACAACCAGTTTTATCTTGTATTCTAGAATTTTCTCAAAGACTTCAAGGACCTTGATCCTTGTCTCATTTTTTGTTTCCTCATTTTGCTTCTTAAGGTCCTCAACTTCTTTTTCAAATTCTGTTCTCAAAGCATTAAACTCTTGCATTGTCACTGTGACATCACCAGTTGTTGGTGGTACAGAAGGTTGATATGGAACTATTGATAGACTCTGGGAAGAACCCACATCTTGCAGTTGCTTTTTCAATTGCCTATTTTCAATGAACAACCTATTCACTTCATCATTCATGTCTTGTTGTGTTTTCTCATAATCCTGTATGTTTTTTTCCAATTTTTTTACAACTGCATGGGTGAACATGGAAAAATGGACTATAAGAGCAGAGGCCTCAATTCCTAAAGTATCTCATAAGGTTTTCACCACAACAGATCCCCTCATTTCTTGATCAACATCTAGCAGCCTTGGTTTACTAGTGTTCTTCTATTTTGTCCATATTGCAAGAGTCTTTGTCTTTGGGTTGAAACCACATCCACTCATTCCCTCCTCATAATCAAATTTAGACACAAGATTAGGGTCATTTTGACTCCTAACTTGGTCAAGAAAGAATACCTTTTTCAATTCAAGACCTGGGATGATCAACATGTTACTCTTGAAGACCATTTGTCTTGCTTCCTCGGGAGTCACATTGATTTCATCAACTTTTAGTTCTTGGATTGTTTGGGTGGTTATTTGATCATACTAAGACTCATCAGCACCCATCTTATTGATTTCCACCTTTTCATCAAATTCCTTCATCTTCATTTTTAACCAAAAATCTTGAAACTCTGGAGTCTTGATGAAATCATCATCTTGAATAAATCTCAATGATGCCACCACCCTTTCATCTTCCTATAGCTCTGGATCAATTTGGGTTTGTTCTTCCATCCTAGCCTCGAGCTTGTGTGCATCAGTTTCTTGATCAACCAATGGTTGATCAACTTCCTCTCCATCATGCAAATGTGTCAAAATATTGGCAACTTCATTAGTATCCCCCACACCCTCAGACATCTCATATGGGACCAGAAGAGACATGCCTTTAGTTCTCTACCTTTTATGTGGTGATGATTCAAGGATATGTGGATCTTGAACTGATATGACATCAGGGGTAGGCTCATGAATCTCAATTCCTGCAGTCCTCTTCACTAGAAGTTTGGTAGCCTTGGTAGGATGTACTTCAGATTTAGCATAAATACTTTCAAAATTTTCAATCATTGTATTAATCCTCATTAGAGGATCTTTCTCTTTAGAAAAAAAATCCTTCAAAAATTAGATTCTTTTCCTTTTTTTCATCTTCAATTTTCTTGAGGATCTCCCATTTCGTCTTCCTGTCATACACTTCAATAAAAGTAACCAGGTTCCTTATCACATCCTCATCATAAAACAATTTATGGGAGATGCCCATCTTAGTCAAGATCACTTGTCTCACCAAGTTCATATGACCTTCAGGGTCACAAACTCTTTCAACACCAGATTCCAAAGAGTACTTGGCCTTCAAATAGGCCTGCAGCTCCTCAAGAGTGTTCGAACCAATTGACCAATCTCCAAAGATAGTGATATCAGGCAAAAAGGTGCCTTTCTTCACCTTTTTCATCAATTTCTTTTCCCTCCACATCATTTGCCACATGAATTCCAAGAATGCGATTCTATTAGAAACAAACTTTGGCAATTTGTGAGGTGGTTGGGGGCAATCATATACCCTGATTATTGTGTACTCTGCTAGGAAGAACCAATCAACATAATTGAAAGTATGACCTCGCTCTGGTTTATGTGCAAGAGGTCTCAGAATTACACTCATTTCTGGTGACAATCTGGGGATCCCAATACCAAAAGAATTCATTATTCTGATAGAAAATTCATTATGAAATACATTATAGTTACTAGTCTGGCAATGGGAATCCCACATGTAACACCAACATTGAGTAGCATTCTTTGCCTTGTCCTATCAATCATGTTGATGTCCATTTTACTTGACCATTTACTCCTATTTTGATATAGGATCAAATGGCAAACCAAAGAATAAAACTTGAAGTTCATGGGTTTCTTATCTTCCTTCACACTGATGAATCCATCATGTATTTTCTTTTCAAGCTATGAGGAAAAACCATACTCAATGTTCACCTCTGAATTTTGTATCTTCATATCCATCATCATCAAACTAACTAGCATCCTCTGATCAGCATCAATTCCTAGTACTTGGCACAATGCATAATAGGTCCATTTGAAATAGACTAAAAAATCTTCCACAAGGAATGGTTCAACTACATTGGAAGGAATATCAACCATCCTGTTGTTTGTACCTCTTCTCATAAATATTGGCAGCTCATCACTTCTAAGTGTTCTTCTCAAACTTTTGTATTCTTGTTCAATCTTTTGTAGGTAAATTTTAGTGAGAGCTTGTTTGTTCAACATAAAACATTCAATTATAGCATTTCTATCAATTCTCAATAGACAAGATCCGTTTGACAACCTTACTATTTTAAGAGTTGGGTGGTAGTGCAGTACCAGAGTATGAATCAGTTACACATCCACGAATACATTTGAAACAATTAGCTTGGCCAAATCTAGCTTCCATGGATTGCCCACCAGTCCCTGGCCATCCTTCTTCTGATAGAAGTACCAAAATAGTTTCTAGCTTGTTGGCTAATAGATTTGTCCTGGTCTAAAATTATTTTATTCTGACTCTATACCCCTTTTCTTTCAAGAACAAATGAGTTAAACAACAAATGGGTGAACTATCAGGAATAGTTCCCCTCTGAATTAAGGTACAACTCCCTTTAAGATCTTCAATGAATTCAAATTATTCTAAATATTCAGATACACTTTTAACTAGAAAGTGCTTAAAGTCAAACTAACATCCATTCATCATCATGCTATGAATGCGATATCCTTTTCTATAAAATCAATTGGTAATAGAATACACAGATTCCATTTTCAATAATAATCAGATATATGAACATGTATATTGTTGAACCAATAAATGATAAAACACATATAATGAGTTATCTGATGAAAGAATAATTACCATATGAAAGAAGATTTCACATAGAAAACCCGATTTCAAATACTCAAACACACAAATCTAAGTATGCAGTAATTATTTCTCCTTTTCATTCACAGATGAAAAATGTTTCAGACAAACATCACATATATTGAAAAATAGCAAAGATTCAGCTCCAAAATTTTGGTATCTTCTCCTAGACTTTCTATCTCTCAGTTTTTAACAACTAAAAACATATATATGGTTACCCTAATTAACCGTTCCTTTAAACCTAGAGTTAAAACCAACTCTGACCGATACGGGATTTAGTTTCTTACAAACTCATTGAAAGACAAAGTTCTTGAAAATAATTTCAACTAAATAACTGAATAAAGAAACTATGCAAGCAAGATTGTAATTGGGATGATGGATTAGAATCTCTAGATTTGCTATGCTCGATTGAGGAGATACGTTGAGCCTTCCACTCCTGAAATGCGGTAACAAATTCCTAGATTTTTGAGAAATTGGGGATGCCAATGTGTTTAACCCTTGCTTGCCAAACATCCTTCTCTCTCCAAATTTTTGCCACTTTCCCTGCATGCTCCGGGAGTGCATCAACACAGAGGTGAAGAAGTGATTCCACCTTTGAAATCCCAGAGAAATCTTTAGTTAATAAGTTGTCATTTTCTTTAACGAAATTGATTTTTTCCCTGAAAGATTGAATCACAGTATCTATGTCCTTTTCTGGCTCCCCGTCATCCTTTATATATTTCACATCAATACATTGTAAATCATGTTGTAAGGATTGAGTGAACTCAGTTATTTATTTGATCATTTTTGTAAGTTCAATCCGTCCTTGTCTGGATACTGAATTCCTCCATTCGATATTTTTCTTGCTTACATACAATATATCATCATTTAGACTTGTCAAATTCTTCTCTGATAAAAACTTTGCTATCCCATATTTCTAAACTTCATCAATCTAGTTTATCACATTCATCCATTTTCCTTCCTCTTTTACCCATGAAACATTTTGTATCTTCAAGTCTTCGACAGTAGCCATAGTCTCATCATATATATTTTTCAATTCATTAATGTACTCTGTACCCTTTTGGATAATGCCTTCCAACCAATCATCAAACACTTTGGTCACCATTTTGTTCCTGTGTATGTGCTCTAGCATTTTCTAATTGACTGGAGACTTAGGGTCAAAAGACAGGGGTAGTTGGGAAATAGGTTGCAGATTTGGATTATGAATGGCATCGATATACTCTTGCATTCATTGTAAGGTTTGCTTCAACTCCCTCTTATCTTTCTGATCTTTCTAGGTATGGCTGACTATCCTTTTGGTAGATGCTTCAAGATGATGGACATCGGTGGCACGTGAGGCAATCCCAAGATCTATTTTTTCTATTGTGAAATCTTGAACTGTAGGATCTTGAACTTCTTCGTCAGTTGTCGGCCAGGCTATTTCTGCACTCCAGTCCCCTGTGTTAGGATCAATGTCTACCCTGGTTGTTGTTTTCAGTTTCATGGATTTAGGAGTCTTTCCTAAACATTTGCTAACCATGTCCTCCAATGGTAATAAAAATGGAATTATTTTTCTTTTATCACTGATTGAACTTTCCAACCATTTGGGTGCAAGGACCAGAATTTCTTTACCAGGATCTGATTGTTCAGAAGGCACATTTGATATCATCATCAGATTAGTAGAAACTGAAGCAACCTCTGCTTGCTAATTTGTATTAATCTCCTCTGCCATTGGTGAATCAAACTCTTTATCACCTGTTGCTTCTCCCGAATCTTCTTCAGAATTCAATTCCATGACTATTCTGTCAGAAATCTGCTTCTTCTTCCTACTTTTAGTCCTTGATCTAGTGGCAAGAGGAGGTAGAATGGTTGTAAGGGCTTTCTTGGATTCTTTGATGACAGGACCCTTTCCAGTTTTTGGCTTGGGAATACCTGCATCATAGATAGCAATAAGCTGATTAGAAGAGCTTATTGGAGATGTTGATTCAACCATTGGTACACATTGCTGGGAACCTTTATTTTGAACTTCCTCCAGTTTATGTTCCCTCAACCATTTCTCAGTTCTCCTTATTACCAAGAGGGTTCTAACCTCAATCCGATCTTCTTCATCTTTATCCCAATCAATTTCTGGAATAGGTAATTGTTTTATCTGTTCAAATTGAGGATCAATCACCTGTTCCTCATTATCAACTATTCCAGAAATATTCATATTTAAATTGAGGGTAACTATTTGCCCTAGGGAGAACCTACACCAAAGCCTCCTTCTGACTTCAAATTCATCTAAACAATCCTCCCAAAAATCCTCTATCTGAGGAATGTGTGAAAATCCTGTTCCAAAATCCAAACTGTCCCTAGCAAATCCTTTGCTGTCAAACTGAGATCTGGCAGTATAGTACTAAAAATTGAACTTTTTCAAATCTACTTCTAAATTCAAAGCATCAGAAATTGACTGGCATGAATAGTGTCCAAGTTCAATGGGAAAAGATATACCAAATTCCTTCTTCATTGAGAACTTCTTATCTACATGGGCTAGCTATCTACAAACTTCTATCAATACAAAGCAATCAAAAACATACCTGGGCAGCTTCACGGGTTCGCAATCAAAACCACCAACTCTGATATAAGAAAATTTGGGAAATTGAATAAAGAAACTGCCATAAATACTAATCAGCTGCATAGCTTCATCAGACATTCTCTTATTAATGTTGTCTGCCAATTCATGAGTCATTCTTACAGTAAAAACATCATTAACCCTCCTATAATTCTCATAATAGTTTTGCATCTGTAATTGTGAATAATAATAAAAAAATTTACTGCCTTCAACCAAGAGTGCATGAGGTATCCCTACCCATTGTCTTGTAGATGCCAGGCAATAGAAGAGATATGAAGACATATAAAAATCCTTATTCCTCAAATAACTACTCAAACCTAGATGCAAACATTTGGCTATGATTTCTCCCCAGTCCAAATACTATTCTCCTTGGAGAAACAACTAAATGAAGAAATACATCTAGTCTTCCCAATAATATGCCTGGGAGTTACCCTTTATCTTGTGTAGCAACACCACAATATCTTTTACTTCTGGAATCATGTGATCTCTTGTTAGTGGTCTGGGTAGTCTTGAACCCCCTTTTGGAATTTCAGTAGCCAATTTCTTGCAATTACGCTCCTATAGTTTGCTTTCTTTAATGAGAAATGGCCATAAGAAGAAGTAATATTAAGATCAAAATATGGTTCCTTGGGTGGATTTTTTATTACCGCCATTAGGGTTTGTCTATTGATAGGTAGCAGCACATTGTCATCTGCAGTTCTGATACACCTATTTTGGGGGTCGTACCTACTCATGTATTCTAGAACTAATCCAAGACATTGTATTGCCATGGGAAAAGCCGCAGCTTCAACCAAACCACTTTCCACAATTTTCTCCATCATAGGGGTTGGCCTAGGATTTTTAACCCTCTCCCTAAAATCCTCTAAATTATATTGAACTAGAGAGGTATCCCCGAATTCAGGAAGAGAACAAATGAGACCAGGACCGTGTTGTAACCAAGACAAGCAGATTTCATGGCTACAGATTGGGGGATATAATGAAAAATGCTTTGAACTTCTTAAATAATGCCAGAAACTCAGAATGATTCTTCTTTCCAACAAAGTAATGGAATCAACTTATAGGAAAAGTTGAACTCACCTTCAATGGATCAGAAATTACTATCAAACTGGGCAACAAAATCTTATACCTCTTGCGCTATTCTCCTTTTGCATCACCCTGTGTGTTTATTTACTAAAACTGGTTCGTTCTTTCTTAACAAAGGCATTAAACCAGGTCAAATAATAATTATTAGCTGAAATAATACATGCTGAAAATGCATGATAAGACATGAACTCTGACAGATGCATTAATTGCAAGCACTTCTCACACATGCCCTTGATGTGTAATTATTATCCATAACCTTTCGAACATTAGAACTTTCCGCTTCATGATAAGTTTTAGATATATTTCCCTCTAAATCTCCCGCTAAATTTTGACTTAAAGAAAGCTTTGGGAAGAAATGAGACTATAGTCATAGAACTTTGAAACTGTGAACCTTTGAACCTTTGAACTCTGAAACTTGAAGGTTCAAAGATACAAGATGAGTTACACAGACCGACCAACAGTCAAATGACCTTTCAAGAAGCATTGAATTTTGAACCATTGAACCGTTGAACTGTTGAACTCCCAAAATGAGGTTCAAAGAAAAGGTTCAAAGATACAAATTGAGTTACACAAAAGGGACAAGCAGTTCACTTTTGAGAAACATTGAACTTTAAACTCTCAAACCACTGAACCCTTGAACCATTGAACTCCACTATGAGGTTCAACTGGAAGGTTCAAAGACACATCGAATTACACAAAGGGACTAAGTGTACATGACTCCTTACAAAACATTGAGTATTGAACCCTTGAACTGTTGGACTCTTGAACTGTGGAGAGGGTTCAAGTTCAAAGGTTCAACTCTCCATTAATTTCACATACAAAAGGCGATAGGCAGATGAACTTTAAAAACACAAAGCTAACTTAGGAAACAAACATATGATCAATAAGGTAAGATAATAGGTCAAATTTTGTTTAGGAAAGGTTCACAAAAAAATGAATAAGGGTATATTAAAGGTAACATTGGCTCTGACTGGGGACTGTATTTTATGACAAAATGCAAAGAACTCAAAAACTCTGGTTACACACAAACTGAAACACAGTTGCCGAAGGAAAAGAAACAAGGCAAACCAAAACCAGAAAAGGAAAACAACAGCACACGACAACAAAGGAAATACTATGTACAAAACAGGGGACACCTATTTTACAGTCGATACAATTTAAGATCCTGTTCATTATAGGATAGGGGTAAAACAACTCCATCTAGATATTCCAATTTGAAAGAATTAGGACCTAGTACCTGATGAATTTTGAAAGGTCCTTTCAAGAGTGAATCAAATTTGCCATGTGCTCCTTTAGGTTCTCTCCTCCTATCCCACAGTAGCACTTCGTCTCCCTCCATGAATTTTCTGGGCCTTGTTTTTCAATCAAAAATCTTCTTGACCTTGGCTTGGTGAGCAGTAATCTAGTCAACCAACTCATTCCATTCCTCTTCAATCTTAGTTAAATACATAACTCTTTTCTCTAAGGAATCTTGAAAGTATTGATCTTCAATTACATTTTGTAATTTGGCTGCAGATAATTCCAAAGGTAATGATAACTGAGCTCCTATTCCATAAACCAGCTCAAAAGGTGCCATTCCTATTGCCCTTTTTGGGGTTATCCTGTTAGCCCAGAGTGCTTCATAAAATCTTTTATGCCAATCCTTGGGATTCTCACTCACCAATTTCCTCATGATGGTTATCAGATTTTTATTATTGGACTCAGCTTGTCTGTTCCCTTAAGGGTAGTAATCTGATGAGTGAGAGAGAGATATACTATGCTCATAGCAAAAAGAAGTAAGTTCAGTTGAGGAAAAACTGGTGGCGTTATCTGCTACAAGTTTCTGAGGGACACCAAAATGCACCAGTATATTTTCTTTGAGAAAATTACATACCACTTTTGAAGTGGTTCTCTTCACAAGGACTGCTTCGACCCATTTTGTAAAATAGTCTATTGCTGTTAAAATGTGTGTATGTCTGGCACTTGAAGGAGGTGAAAGAGGCCCAATAAAGTCCAAACCCCATTGTTTGAAAGGTTCTTCTATAACAATAGGCCTCAGAGGCAATGCTGCAAGTTGTGGCCTTCCTGAAAATATTTTGCATTTTTCACAGTTAGCCACCCATCTGTATGCATCCTTAAACATACCCAACGAATAATAAAAATTTCTAAGGAATTTGAAGGCTGTGACTAAAGAGGAGAAGTGTCCACTACAGGCTTCATTATGAAAAACTTCCAGAAGCTTGTGTTATTGTTCCTTATCTACACATCTCAGAAAGGTTCCATCTAGTCCCTTTTTGTATAAGACATCACCCCAAATGACATATTTTGCTTCTTTTAACTTCAGATTCCTTTTCTCCTTTAGGGATAAGTGACTGGGACAGTGTCCATAAGTAAGATAGTGTGCCACATTTAGGAACCATGGATCTTGTAAACTTACCAACAGGACAGTGGGAAGTTCTTCTTCTTCTTCTTCCTTACTCTCAGCAATCAATTTGCATAGACCTTGACCTCTAACCAATTTGGTTGGCCTAACCTCCAAGTCATATTCTTGAATTTTAGCAACCCATGTTGCTCTATTGTTCATCCCAACATCTTGTTGATTGAGAATGCTTTTTACAGCTGAACTAGGCACAAATACAACTGAATGAGAGTGTAGAATGTAATATCTAAATTGTTCGATAGCCTTTACCACAATGAAAGCTTGCTTCTTAGTTAAAGAATATTTAAGTTCATGCTTCTTAAGAGGAACACTCATAAAGGCTATTGGGGCTTCTACATTCAATTCATTCTTCTGCAGTAAGATACTAGACATGGTATGTTCTGAAGCATAACAATAAATAATAAAATCTTTGAAAATCAGGGTTTACCAAAGTAGGTGTTTGTGCAATCGCCTCTTTAATATCTTCAAATGCTTTCTTAGCAGCCTCGTTCCATTTGAATGCCTATTTTTCACTCATCATCCCCACAATATGCTTCATAATCTTAGCAAAATCAGGAATGAACCTTCTGAGGAAATTAATCTGGCCAAAGAAAGACTTAACTCCAGTCCTATTAGATGGAAGACTTAGTTGTTGAATTTCTCTAACCCTCTCTGGATCAATCTTGATTCCATCTTTTGAAACTAAATGTCCCAACAACTTACCCTTTGCCACACAGAAAACTAACTTCTTAGGATTAAGAGATATCCCATGACTTCGACACCTTTGTGAAATAATCTCTAGATCTTATAGTTAGGGTAAAATTGCAAATCAGGGCAAATGAATAAACAACAATGATAAAAACCCTAGCAATGCACAATGAAGCACAAGACAACATGAAAATCAAAATAACAAATGTAAATACAAACCGATCTCCATGCTATACTTGATTTATCTCCATTGCTCTTCTCCACCTCGCATGAGCATGCAAGATTTTGAAGGATTATTGTTGGAGGAATGTTGGGTGCTCACTTCTGCAGCATAACATTAAGATGAAGATGATAGAATGAATGATAGATGAAGGATGCAAAGGCTCTAATGATATTTCAACAGCATGATGTTACTTGAAGCTCCATGCATTCTAATGGCTTATGAGGGGGTTGATTTATAGGAAAGGCTTAGTTCAAATGGATGGTTGAGATTAAAAGGCTAAATGATTGATGTGGACGGCTAGGATTGATTCGGTTATCCCACTCTTCAAGGGAGTTGTAGTCATTTGACAAGTGTCAAGGAGAATAGGGCTCATGTGTACTTGTGTACATAAAAGTACTACATGTGAAAGATATTAAATAAAGTATGTAGTACCACTTATCTTTTTAAATGAAAGAGGCACACATGTCGGCTAAATGATAAGATAAATTAATTAAATAAATAAAATTTATTTAATTAATTGGAAAGTCAGCTTATAATAAAATGTGAGAACTTAATTCAAATAAAATATTTGAATTAGTTGGGATAGGATATGATTGGGAAATTAATTAAATAAATAAAATTTATTTAATTAATTGGAAAGTGGGATTATGAATGTGAAATTAATTAAATAAATAAAATTTATTTAATTAATTGGCTAAGTGGGATTAGGATATGATTGGGATATTAATTAAATAAATAAAATTTATTTAATTAATTGGCTAATGGAATAAGTGGGGTTAAGAGTGGGATTTAGGACAAAATGCTACATGATGTCTAAGTGATGTTTTTATCAAGGTGTTGCAAGACATGGACAAATTTGGGACAAATTTGGGTGTCTACATTTTGCCCCTCTTTGAGATGATGTTAGAGATGATAAGCTTTATGTTGAATAACATCATTTCAAAGAAGCTAAGGTATGGATAATCAATAGGGATGATGATGGGAAGATAGAATGAGGATGGAAAGAATAAGATGATGATGGAACGATAGGATGATGATGCCCCCTCGAGAGGATAGGCGGATTGGACAAACACGGGTAGGCTCTCGAAAAGAAATGGCTTGGCTAAGAAAAATAGATAAGAGAATGGATAGAAGAAATGATGATGCGTTATGCTGCAATGGAAAGTAAGCAACCATGATGTTTGATATAGCACTAGATGTTATGCACCAAGGTAGAAGGACCAGGGTGATGATGTGTCTCATGCCCCAGCGTAATACAACCTTGTCTGGATACAAGATATGAATATTAGCTGGATTGATACTGATATGATATAAACGCAAGGTAAAATGATAACACACACAAGCAAGCAAGCATGCACAAATGATTCAAAAACAAACAAGGTATTGCCCCTGTCAAGCTGTAAACCAATGATTGATTGCTGATTGTTGATGATAGTTGAGAGTGTTGTCATGGCGGGGAAAGCTATATCCCTAGATCAACACAAGGTTGTTTGCTAAATTGGTTGGCTAATTGGCTGATTGATTTGGCTTACAACAAGGCTAGGATTAAGACCATTGATTGCGATTGGATAACTTGGCTTGATTGATTAACTTGATTGGTATGGATTAAGGATGGCTTGCATTTGGATCTTTGTTTGGAATGGTTGGAAGATGATGAAATGCTAATTAGATTGATTTGATGAAGGATGGATGATTTGTGGTAAATTGATCTGCTTTTGATTTGCTGAAGTGATTGGATTTGTTTTGATGGCTAGCTTGATGTGCTTTGGTGTTGATGTTGATGATTGATAGGATTTGTTTTTATGGTTGGCTTGATGTGCTTTAGTTGTGATGTTTGCTATTGCTGGCTTGATTGTTTTGATGATTGGATTATTTTGAATGATGATAGTGATGGTGTGATTATTAGAGTATCTACTCAATCTAAGCATAAGCAAGCGTTCTTAGTGTGCTCAAAGGATGTAAAATAAACAAGGTATTTCCCTTGTCAAGTCATAAACCAATGATTGATTGTTTGATTGATGATGATAGATAGTGTTGTCATTGCGGGGAAAGCTATATCCCTAGATCAACACAAGGATGTGGGAACGCTATATCCCATTGATAATGATTGATGATGAGTGATTTGGCTCATGACAAGATTAGGATAAAAAACTTGTTGATTTGATTGGATAATGTTCCTTGATTGATTAGCTTGCTTGATACGGATTAATGTGACATGGATTTAAGATCATTGCTTAAATTGATTTGATTGATATGATTGGAAGAAGTGATCGAGTGAAATGGATGAATGAATGTTATTGATAAGAAGAATTGATGATGATGATGATTTGATTTTTATTGAATGTTGATGGAATGGATTGTTTTGGATGCTGATTGATTGGTTTTATTGCTTGGATTTTTTTGTTGGATAGTTGATTTTTTGAATTTTTGAGAATATTTGATTTGTTTGGATTTTTGAGATATTTTGTTTTTTTGTGTGTTTTTGGGATGTTTTGATTTTTTTATTTTTTTGAATGTTTTTGGGATGTCAATGGATTTACAATGTGGGTAGCCTTTGTGCTTGATATCAATGACAAGGGAGAAAACCAAGTCTAGGTGCAAAGATGTAGGAGGATGGATAAAAGGATGGATAAAAGGATGAGCTCATAGTAAATGTGGCAGTAAGATCATGAGAGTTGGATGGGATGGATAAGAGGATAGGCCATATAAGGGATGGATGCATGCCTCATGATAAACATATAGGTAGGTTATAGTGGAAAGCTCACAATAAACAGATGGGGATAAGCTATAATATGGAAAGCTCATGATAAGGGTATGCCATAGTGGATGGATCATAAGGGAGCTAGGATGTGATCTTCAAAGGCTATGTTGCATAGGAAGAATAACTTGCCCCCATTCAAGGTGGTAATGCTTAAGATTTTGTATGATAAAATTCATGACCAAGGGATGACATGATGGATTGGTTTAAATGGGATGGATAAATTGTCAATGGATAGGACTTGGTTTGGAAAGAAGGTATGTCAAGAGATATCTAAACATGTTTCAACATTTTTCCCCTATGTCTTCATCAAGATCAAAAGGCAGGAAGGATGGATAAATGGGTCCAATGGATAGGTGTATGGGTGTAATGGCTAAGGATGGTAGGATGAAAAATGATATAATGGGATAGATAGTTTGGAAATGGATAGGTTGGATGAGACAATGTGCCCCTAAGTGTAAGTGACATGGAAGATCAACCTACTCATGATGCCTGTTTGCCAGGTTTTCATCATGGTACTTATCCAAGGTGCCTGTTTACCAAGTTTTCACCGTTGGACGAAAGGATTTCTCTTTACTATTTTGACTTTTTTTTTCCTTTTTTTTTTGGCTTTTAGATGGGTTGACAATTACACATGGCGCCTGTTTGCGAGGTTTTCACCATGGTAATGGATAGGAGGGACTCAAGTGGCTAGTGCTATGAAAGGTGATAGTGTCCCAATAGAGAGGGATGTTGTCGCATGGACCATGTCATTATGCTCATAGATGTTGGTAAAGGGATTGCGTGGATGAGAGATGGATTAGATAGATAGTGGATGATGAAATGGATTATGAAAGGTTCATGCAAGGATAGATAGATGGGGATAGTGGACTATGATGTGGATTATATTGTCTTATGGAATGAAGATGGATTAAAAGTTTATGCCAAAGCATGGACCATAGAAAGGTGATTGGGGAGATATGTAGGAATGGATGGAAGATGGGGAGATGTAGTTATGTGGAGGTGCTGTGGAGTGGAAGGGAACCATGACCAATGGCTGCACACACCATGATAAACATTGAAGCTTTTGATGAGATGGTGGTGTAGGAAGCAATGGAGATATTTTCTTAGGAGATGGTTGATGAAGTGATTTAGGAACCCACATAGATTTAGTATTTTTAGTGTTTTTGTTTTGCTTGTGGGATTTTTGAAGGGAATGGAAGTTTTGGATGGAAGTAGGCCGTTGGATGGATATAGGGGGTTGGGATTCTTGAGATGTGGATGAGGATGCCTCATCTGCTTTTCTAGCTATTTGCTTAGGAACCCAAACCATTTTGCTTTTGGGCTTTGCATTTGGAGGTAAGGGTTTAGATGGCTTCTTAGATGAACGTTGCCTTGAGTTTGATTCTATATGTCCTAAGGTATGAAGACCTTTAGGATTTTTAGCTTTATAGGTAGAGGCATCAAAATTTTTATTTTTGAATCCCATGGGGTGGGTGGAGTGGATGGAATGATTGGAAGCTTTATGCTTAAACGATATGTGCTTTTGTTGGTCATGATTAGGGATGTAAGGATACTTATGAATGATAGGTATGTTAGGTGTTGGAAGTAATGGTGGCAAGGTGGATGGAGGGATATTTGGAGTTGGTAAAAGTGGAGGCAAAGTGGATGGCAGAAGGTGTACGGTCACATGCTTTTGACATTTATAGGATGATTGAGGTAGAATGGCTACATACGTTTTGGGAACATGATGTGATTTGTGATGGAAAGAGGACTTAGGATGGATGGAGGAATTACCAACATCTTTAGCTTGTTTACCTTGGGGTGTGTATCCAAGGCCATATGAGCATGGAGGAACTTTGACATGGTTTGGCTCCAAAATAACTTGTTTGTGAAGGCCTAGGCCTTTACCTTGGTAGTTCATGTTTTGAAGTATGCGATTGACTATAGGACTAGATGTGTTTTGGGAACTAGACTTGAGTTCTTTATGGGATGAAGAAGATGAAGTGGATAAAGGTCGTTGTTGTCCTAAGAAAGAACACTCATGTATAAGGGTGGTAAGACCAATAGGACATGATGGTGGATTTGAAGTGGAGTCGATCGTAGATGTGGAAGGAGGATCATTAGGATCTTGATTAGCATTGTGTCCACTAAGATCCAAGTTATTTGTTTGATCTTTTATGCTTACTTGGGGGACAAGTGTCTCATCATGACAAGTTGATGTTTGCTCATTATGGATAGGGCTAGATGGCAGATGACTAGGAGCAATTTGGATATCTTGCTCATGGATAGATATAGGATTATGGATAGGATCAAGGTGCTCATAGATAGCTTCTTCATAGGTATCATCTTGATCATAAAGAAGGTAAATGTTATGGATGGGTTGAATTTGGATAGCCTGCTCATGTATGGTTGTTGGGAGATGGATAGGATCAAGTGGCTCATGGATAGATTCATCATTATGGCTATCATCTTGATCATGGAAAAGATACATGTTATGGATGGGTTGGATGGAAGGCATTTGATATTGAGTTGGACTAGGGCTTAATGTTTCCACATGCTTAGGATTAAACCTTTGACATATCTCTTGGGTTGCTTGAATGGAAGTGGAAGGCTCTTGGATAGGCTTTTAGTCAACAACATGAGAACATGATGACTCTTGAATAGGCTTGATGGCTTGTATGTCACATGATGGGCTTAAAGGGCTAGGTATGTTAATGGAAGGCTCTTGGATAGGCTCAAGGATTGGTGGACCACATGATGGAATTATAGGATTGGACATGACCTTTGGAAGTTCTTTGGTAGGCTCATGAATGGGTGTTTGACATGGAGATAGTTTATTCCTAGCTAGTAGCCAATGGATCACATCCTTTGCAAGTGTATGGGTGGATGGGCAATATAATGGATGGATGATAATAGTAGATGGTGTTGTAGGCTTAGGACTAGGATTAGGTTGAGGGCTAATTGGATTGGGTGGATTAGGATTTGGACTAGATGCGGGTGACACATGGGATTGGGATGATGTGGCATGTTTTCCCATTATAGGTAGGTACACCTTATAAACAATTGGGACAAATATGGGGAATGAATTTGTATTATGGCCTTTGGTCCTATGGTATGCACAATAATCATGTTCATCATATGGACTTTCTTCACATGGTTTGACTTCAGGAAGTTCAATGAGTTTTGCTTCAAGCATCCTTTGTAAAACTATCTCAGCCACATCCTTTGGTGAAGGATTAGAATGACATGGTGATGAAGGTAATGAAGGGCTTGGTGATTTGGAAGGTTGATGGACCAATGGACTAGGAGTAGGATCACATGGTGGTGTTGGGATAGGATTAGTTGGCTCATGTGTTGGTGGGTGATTAGATGATGAAGGCCACTCTAGATCGGTATCTCCCTTGTCAAAGGTTATTAGATCTTGCATAGGATAGCTTGGGCTCATTTGATTTATATACAAGGGGCCACTTGGATTTGGATATTGTTCTTGTTGGAAAGGTGTACTTGGACTTGCTTGATTTATGTACAAAGGGCTATTTGGACTTGCATGTTGTTCTTGTGATATCACTTGATTGCCTTGTGGATGGGCTTGGTAGTGCATTGGAATGGTGGTATGAGGGATTGGATAAGCTTGAGGTGGAGGTTGATAGGTTGATGTGGCATTGACTTGGTGGATAGCTGGATTAGGTTGATATGAAGTGGATGGATATGACATGTGGCTATGAGGTAGATTAGGTTGATATGGAGTGGCTAAGGATTGATGTACTTGTCGAGATTGACTAGTGGCTAAAAGGTGTTGGATTTGGGTTATGAAGTGTTGCAGTTGAGGTGATTGGCTTGCATGGGGTTGAGCTCTTTGGAGGAAGAATTGTAATATTTCAATGGCATCTTGGTTTAGGGGTTGTGATCCTTGATAAAGATTTTGGAGGAATCTTTGGAATTTGATTTCTAGGTCCTCTAGTGTAGACATGTTGTCACCAAGTGTTTGTCTTAAATCTTTTTAGCAAGTGCGTGTTTAAGGATTTGGATGATGATGTGGATTGTTTGGAGGACTTGGCTATGTTTGGGATGAAAGTGATTGGGTTTGAATGTTATTGGAAGAATGTGTAGGATGACTTGTCTTTATGTGTTTGGGTGTTTAGAGCTTGATGTGGCAATATTCAAACAATGATTATGCATATACACACATGAATCACTCACGCAAGACACATAAGCAAGTTGTTAGTTTGGAATAATGTGATGATGGTTAAGCAAGCACGTGAAGACACTTCAACAAGTCCTAGTTAAGGCAAGGCCACTATCACAAGGAGGTTCTAATAAAAATCCAGGGGACCGGCACCCCACGAGCATCCAGCAAGCCACTTAAGACTTTAACTAACCCTAATAGGAGTTTAATATACACAAGGTACGCCTCCTTTCGAGTTAGCACTGTATGGTGAACGCTAATACCAGTTAGACTTGGCTTTCGCCTTATCCTCTAATTTTTATAGTGGACCAGATGAAAGTACTGCTTGAGGTCATTCCCTTGGGGTGGCTACCAAGGCAGGCCTCTCTAAGGTTTAACAAAAGCAACACAAGTAAATGTTTTTGATCTCCAAGTTCGTGTTGGGACGAGAGGAGAGAGCATACACATTTACTTGGTCACACTCGCATGGGGTTCATTAACCTTAGAAATTCAATGTGTGGAAGACAATGTAAGCACTTGTTTGTTTTAAAATCCAAATCCAAATGTGATGAAAGACAATGGTTTGTTTTAGCCCAATTTTTTGATGTGAATTTGCAAACAATTGTTCGTTTTATGCCCAAAATCCAAATGTGTTTGCAAATAATGATTAGAAGATGAGAAATGAAATGATTGCACCTAGTTAATTCACTATCTAAATTGCTGTAGATGTTGATGTCAATGTTTCTCCAGCTCCTTATGATCACCTACAACATCAACAAAAATGATATTATAATGCAAGCATAAAAAATAGGCTCATCAGGCAAGGAAAATTGTAATTTTAGATGCATAGCCGAATTAGATTTGATTATTTTGATATATTTTTTATTCAAAAATTAAAAAATCAAACAAGAGATCCCCATTAATTTTTCAAGAGCTTTCTGAAAATGTAAAGAAATCAGAGAAATTCCCTGATTTGCACCCAGAAATGTGGATTTATGAAAAAGGTACAGTCGGCAAAGATCTAATTTTTTTGCATTGTAAACGACCTCCAAATTAAATCTGTAAAACATAGACCCCCATTAGAATTTCAAGAGCTTTCCAGAAATATAAAAATTTCTAAAAAATTCACTGATTTGTGCCCAGAATTGTGATTTTATGAAAAAAACATAAAAATGTGATAAATCCCGTAAAAATCACGATAAACCCAAAAATTTTCTTCTGTAGCTTCCTTATATAATGGAAAATTTTTTGCTAAAATATTGTAGAAAAATTCATAGCCGTTTGGAAGATATGATGAAATCTTTAAAACCTAGGGTTTTGTCCAAAAAGTAGCAGATCTGCAACAAAAAGTTAATTAAACCTGCAAAACTTGACATTGGGGATTAGATGAATATAAATTTTTACTACCAAAACCTGCAAAAAAGATCAAGCGAAGTGAGTCCCACCAGGCGTGCCAAATGTAGTTAGGGTAAAATTGCAAATCAGGGCAAATGAATAAACAACAATGATAAAAACACTAGCAATGCACAATGAAGCACAAGACAACATGAAAATCAAAATAACAAATGTAAATACAAACTGATCTCCATGCTATACTTGATTTATCTCCATTGCTCTTCTCCACCTCGCATGAGCATGCAAGATTTTGAAGGATTATTGTTGGAGAAATGTTGGGTGCTCACTTCTGCAGCATAACATTAAGATGAAGATGATAGAATGAATGATAGATGAAGGATGCAAAGGCTCTAATGATATTTCAACAGCATGATGTTACTTGAAGCTCCATGCATTCTAATGGCTTATGAGGGGGTTGATTTATAGGAAAGGCTTGGTTCAAATGGATGGTTGAGATTAAAAAGCTAAATGATTGATGTGGACGGCTAGGATTGATTCGGTTATCCCACTCTTCAAGGGAGTTGTAGTCATTTGACAAGTGTCAAGGAGAATAGGGCTCATGTGTGCTTGTGTACATAAAAAGTACTACATGTGAAAGATATTAAATAAAGTATGTAGTACCACTTATCTTTTTAAATGAAAGAGGCACACATGTCGGCTAAATGATAAGATAAATTAATTAAATAAATAAAATTTATTTAATTAACTAGAAAGTCGGCTTATAATGAAATGTGAGAACTTAATTCAAATAAAATATTTGAATTCGTTGGGATAGGATATAATTGGGAAATTAATTAAATAAATAAAATTTATTTAATTAATTGGAAAGTGGGATTATAAATGTGAAATTAATTAAATAAGTAAAATTTATTTAATTAATTGGCTAAGTGGGATTAGGATATGATTGGGATATTAATTAAATAAATAAAATTTATTTAATTAATTGGCTAATGGAATAAGTGGGGTTAAGAGTGGGATTTAGGACAAAATGCTACATGATGTCTAAGTGATGTTTTTATCAAGGTGTTGCAAGACATGGACAAATTTGGGACAAATTTTGGTGTCTACAGATCTTTCAGATGATCCTCTCTTTTTCTAGAGAAAACAGTCAGATGATCAAGATAAATGACAATAATTCTATCTTTCAGATCTCTAAAGGATGAATCCATCACCCGTTGAAAAGTTGCACCAGCATTAATCAAACCAAAGGGCATACGGTTATAAGCAAAAGTCCCCTGGGGTGTAGTGAAAGCAGTTTTATGTTGATCAAATGCAGCCACACTTATTTGATTATAACCTGAGAATCCATCTAACATGGACATCATCTCTGATCCAACAACTGTTTGTAAAATGTGATCTATCACAGGTAAGGGATAATTATCTTTCAAACTGGCTTGGTTTAGATTCCTGAAATCAAAACAGATTCTGATTTCTCCATTCTTTTTGTGTACTGGGACAATGTTTGCCACCCAAGTGGAGTGATGAATTGGATAAATAATCCTAGCCTTCAACATTTTATCAATCTCCTTAAAGATGGCCTCAGCAACCTTTGGGTTATAGTTTCTCAACTTCTGCCTGAATGGGGTTGCATTTGTTTTCAAAGGAATATGATGTTGAAATTACCCACGTCTAAAATCCTTCAGGTCATCATAGCACCAAGCAAAGACATCCTTATACTTAATCAACAGATTAATCAATTTGTTTCTCTCCTATGGCGAACAACACCTACCAATAGAAATCCATTTAGGATCAGTTTCACTCCCAATGTTTATTTTCTCATAATCCCCAAATTTGTCAGTATTCTAAACAAGTTTGCCTTTGGTATATTCATCTTGTCGAGTGAACAAATGTTCTAGAGAGACCAGCCCTCTGGGGATTTTGTTTCCCTTCAACTAAATTACATCATCCTTTGAATTGATCGTTGGATCAGGACTGAACTCTTTACATTCTATTTCAGAACCTTCAAAATAAGTCCCCAGGAACATCTCAACATTCTCCAAGAACTTTTTGATCTGCCTATCATTCTCAAAAGCTTGCCAATTTTTAGCATTATCTGGGGCATTAGGACAGTAGACCAGTTCTATTCTATATGAATCCTTTTTGAAATCAGGATGTGGGAGAAGAAGAGAAGCTGATACTACTAGAGAATCTGCCCGTGTGTTCTGATCTCTGGGAATTGCCTCAATAGAGAAGGCATCAAAATATTCTATCTCATCCCAAACTTTGTTCCTGTAATGTCTCAATCTTTCATTTTTAACTGAAAAAATGCCTCTCACCTATTTAACAATTAATTTAGCATCTCCTTTTGCTTTGAGTATCTTTACACTTTTTCCTTTGGCTTCATTTAACCCAAGCAATAGAGCCTCATACTTTGCAGTGTTATTAGTGTTTTTAAATTCTAGCTTGAAAGAGTAAGGAAAATTTTCACCTTAAAGTGAGATCAAAACAACCCCTGCTCCTGAACCAGCGGTAGCACAACTACCATCAAATTCCATGGTCTATAGATCATCTGAATGAATAGAGTTTGGGATAGATTCTTCCTTCATGTCCTCGGAAGAGAGAAAATAATTACCAAATACACATTCTTCAAATAGAATCTAAGACTTAGGATCATCAGAAGGGTATACAGTAAACTTGCATTTAGGTTCAGGTTCTAGCTTAACTTTCTATTTTCCCACTAGAATTGTAGCTTCTGATCAATGCAATTTAATCTGCCCACCCAAATCTTTGCAAAAAGTCCTACTCAACAACATCCCATAACCAGCAGGAATATCCGCTACCAAGATAGTCAACTTTACTCTTTTATCAGGATAGGCTGTGAGAGCAACTCGTGCATCTTTGATTTGTCTGAGCAAAGAAATCTGTTTGCCATCCATGGAGTAACACCTACCAAATTTTTTTTAAGGGGTAAGCCTAGGGCTTTGGCTATAGAAGAAGGCATAATATTATTAGAAGCACCTAAGTCTATGATACAATTGCTAAGTTTATGGCCATTTATGAATAAAGAAACATAAAATGGGTTAGGCTTCATATCAGTCATATAAGAGGTATCATTAGATGAATTGAGAGTCATTTTAGGAGTATGCGTGGGTGACTCAGGTGGAGAAGCAAATAATTGGGCAATGGGAGACTCAACATTAACATTTAGTTGACTTTCAGGTTTAGTTTATGTAGGACCACCTTTGACATATTTAACCAATCTATCAAGTTCTTTGGGTTTTAACTTGAGGTATTCAGCAGGGGATATTTGAATCTTTGTAGACTTACAAAATTCTAAAATATCAAAAGAAGTTTCATGGTCATTTCTATGTAATAATTTAATTTCTTGGCCCTTCAAATTAGCATCAAAGGTTCTTATTAGAGGTTCCTTACCTTTAACAGGCACTTCTTGAGTATTAGAAAATCTCAGATTCTTCTGGCTTCTGGTAAGCACGGCACATGAAGGATCTTCAAGAGTAACCAATATTTCACGTCCTCTTTCTGAATTTGATTCATATTTTAGGAAGTATATTTTAGAGTCACCAGGTTCCTCAAAGTTCCTTTCTTCTATGGTAATCTCCCCCAATACATCTTGAGTAGTAGCCATTTGAGCATATCTAAGCATCTCCAAACAAGAATTTCCATCATGATCAGTAGTCAAATGAAAGGCACACATATTCCCTCTTTCAGGAGGAGCTTCAATAGTAACCTTGGTTGTGCTGATATAAGTGGCAATGTCCTACCAGTATTTTTCTATTGATTAAAGTTTCTCCTACTGATATCTTGATATGGTTGTTGAAATGAAGTACCAACCTTAGGTATCTGTCTTTTCAAAGTGATCATATCATTAACTAGCCTTTGAACCACATGATCTGTAGAGGATGAGTGATGAGCATTAGGTACTTGGACTTCTTTCTTCCATTTTCCAGCCATAATAAGATCATCCTCTAACCCAACTACCAATGTTTGTGCGATTGCTAAGTCGGCAACTGCACCTCTTCTAAGATGAAAATTAATATCAGGAGGCATAGAATTAATAAAGAAACATTTCTGATTCTTAGCAGTTGGCCTTTTAGCAGTTGGGATTTTGTGTACTATTCTATTGAATTTGGCTATAAATTCCCTCATAGTCCCATGTATTTCTTTCTTAAGCTGAGTCAATTGAGCAAGAAGGGAATGTTCATCTTCTGCACTTTTGAATATGTTTTCAAATGTAGTTTTCATATCATTCCAGTTTGCAATTGAAGAGTCAGCTAGATGATAAAACCATTGTGTTGTAGTATCAGTTAAAGTTTGCACAAAAAGACTTATGGCTACATCTTGATGTTGCACACCTAACACACCACATGCTGCTAAAAAGGCACTCAGATGTTCCTCTGGTGATTGTCTACCATCTCCATTAAATTTGGGCAAGTTTTCCCTTGCATTTCTAGGCAGAGGATTCAGGTTGGCCCCTAAATTGAGAGGCCCTATGGCTGCTCCCCAAGGTTGGGCCATTGGTAGAAATCTTATAGTAGAGGGAATGACTGTACTAGAAAGAGTTAAGGGTTGACAGACATAGGATGTAGAGGGTTTAGGAGGGCTAGGAGGTCTACTTCTAGCACTTCTAATGGGAACAGGAATGTAAGGAAAATTTAGGCTTTGCAGCGTTTGAAAAGTAGGATCTTCAACTCCCTCTCTCCTCAAAGACCTTGTGTATCTTCTGGAATCCAGTTTATGATATTGTAACTAGATAAGTAGCTATTTAATTTCTATGCTGTTCTTGATCTCTTCACACTTTAGGGGCTTTATTTATTGCTACGTTTTTTGTTGCCTCCTTTTTCTGAGCAACATCAATCTGAAATTATCGGCCAATTCTTCTTCTTTTTCTAATACTCGGCTGGCCCTCCTATAATCATCAATATTACGACGAGTGCACCATGCAAGAGTATTTAACTGACCAATTATATCTTCCTGCTCATCTTGAAAACCAAGATTAGGCTGCAGAATAGGAATTATGTTTTCATGTCGAACCACCATTGTTGCTTCATATTAAGGTGACTAATCTTTCAATGAACAACTTCGATCCCTAGCAGAGTCACCAAAAATTATTGGCTAACAGATTTGTCCTGGTCTAAAAATGTCTTATTCTGACTCTATACCCCTTTTCTTTCAAGAACAAATGAGTTAAACAACAAATGGGTGAACTATTAGGAATAGTTCCCCTCTGAATTAAGGTACAACTCCCTTTAAGATCTTCAATGAATTCAAATTATTCTAAATATTTAGATACACTTTTAACCAAAAAGTGCTTAAAGGGAAACTAACATCCATACATCATCATGCTATGAATGCGATATCCTTTTCTATAACATCATTTGGTAATAGAATACACAGATTCCATTTTCAATAATAATCAGATATATGAAAATGTATATTGCTGAACCAATAAATGATAAAACACATATAATGAGTTATCTGATGAAAGAATAATTACCATATGAAAGAAGATTTCACATAGAAAACCCGATTTTAAATATTCAAACACATAGATCTAAGTATGCAGTAATTATTTCTCCTTTTCATTCACAGATGAAAAATGTTTTAGACAAACATCACATATATTGAAAAATAGCAAAGGTTCAGCTCCAAAATTTTGGTATCTTCTTGACTTTTTGTCTCTCAGTTTTTAACAACTAAAAACATATATATGGTTACCCTAATTAACCATTCCTTTAAACCTTGAGTTAAAACCAACTCTGACCCATATGGGATTTAGTTTCTTACAAACTCATTGAAAGACAAAGTTCTTGAAAATAATTTCAACTAAATAACTAAATAAAGAAACTATGCAAGCAAGATTATAATTGGGATGACAGATTAGAATCTCCATATTTTTTGTGCTTGGTTGAGGAGACGCGTTGAGCCTTCCATTCCTGAAATGCGGTAACAAATTCCTAGATTTTTTAGAAATTGGGGATGCCAATGTGTTTAACCTTTGCTTTCCAAACATCCTTCTCTCTCTAAATTTTTGCCACTTTCCCTGCATGCTCCAGGAGTGCATCGACACAGAGGTGAACAAGTGATTCCACCTTTGAAATCCCAGAGAAATCTTCAGTTAATAAGTTGTCATTTTCTTTAACGAAACTAATTTTTCCCTTGAAAGATTGAATCACAGTATCGATGTCCTTTTCTGGCTCCCCATCATCCTTTATATATTTCACATCAATACATTGTAAATCATGTTGTAAGGATTGAGTGAACTCAGTTATTTCTTTGATCATTTTTGTAAGTTCAGTCCGTCCTTGTCTGGATACTAAATTCCTCCATTCGATATTTTTCTTTCTTACATACAATAGATCATCATTTAGACTTGTCAAATTCTTCTCTGATAAACTTTGCTATCCCATATTTCTGAACTTCATCAATCTAGATTATCACATTCATCCATTTTCCTTCCTCTTTTACCCATGAAGCATTTTGTGTCTTCAAGCCTTCGACAGTAGCCATAATCTCATCATATATATTTCTCAATTCATTAATGCACTCTGTACCCTTCTGTATAATGCCGTCCAACCAATCATCAAACACTTTGGTCACCATTTTGTTCCTGTGTAGCTGCTCTAGCATTTTCTGATTGACTGGAGACTTAGGGTCAAAAGACAGGGGTAGTTGGGAAACAAGTTGCGGATTTGGATTATGAATGGCATTGATATACTCTGCCATTGATTGTAAGGTCTACTTCAACTCCCTCTTATCTTTCTCATCTTTCTAGGTATGGCTGACTATCCTTTTGGTAGATGCTTCAAGATGATGGACATCCACGGCACGTGAGGCAGTCCCAAGATCTATTTTTTCTATTGTGAAATCTTGAATTGTAGGATCTTGAACTTCCTCATCAGTTGTCGGTCAGGCTATTTCTGCACTCCAGTTCCCTGTGTTAGGATCAATGTCTACCCTGGATGTTGTTTTCAGTTTCTTGGATTTAGGAGTCTTTCCTAAACACTTGCTAACCATGTCCTCCAATGGCAATGAAAATGGAACTATTTTTCTTTTATCACTGATTGAACTTTCCAACCATTTGGGTGCAAGGACCGAAATTTCTTTACCAGGATCTGATTGTTCAGAAGGCATGTTTGATATCATCATCAGATCAATAGAATCTGAAGCAACCTCTACTTGCTGATTTGTATTAATCTCCTCTGCCATTGGTGAATCAAACTCTTTATCACCTGTTGCTTCTCCTGAATCTTCTTTAGAATTCAAGTCCATGACTATTCTATCAGAAATTTGCTTCTTCTTCCTGCTTTTAGTCCTTGATCTAGTGGCACGAGGAGTTAGAATAGTTGTAAGGGCTTTCTTGGATTCTTTGATGATAGGACCCCTTCTAGTTTTTGGCTTGGGAGTACCTGCATCACAGATAGCAATAAGCCGATTACAAAAGCTTATTGGAGATGGTGATTCAACCATTGGTACACATTGCTGGGAACCTTTATTTTGAACTTCCTCCAGTTTATGTTCCCTCAACCATTTCTTAGTTCTCCTTATTACCGGGAGGGTTCTAACCTCAATCTGATCTTCTTCATCTTTATCCCAATCAATTTTTGGAATAGGTAATTGTTTTATCTGTTCAAATTGAGGATCAATCACCTGTTCCTCATTATCAACTATTCCAAAAATATTCCTATTTAAATTGAGGGTAACTATTTTCCCTAGGGAGAACCTACACCAAAGCCTCCTTCTAACTTCAAATTCATCTGAACAATCCTCCCAAAAATCCTCTATCTGAGGAATGTGTGAAAATCCTGTTCCAAAATCTAAACTATCCCTAGCAAAGCCTTTGCTGTCGAACTGAGATTTGGTAGTATAGTAGTGAAAATTGAACTTTTTCAAATCTACTTCTAAATTCAAAGCATCAAAAATTGACTGGCATGTATAGTGTCCAAGTTCAATGGGAAAAGATATACCAGATTCCTTCTTCATTGAGAACTCCTTATCCACATGGGCTAGCTGTCTGCAAACTTCTATCAATACAAAGTGATCAAAAATATACCTAGGCAGCTTCACGGGTTTGCCATCAAAACCACCGACTGTGATATAAGAAAATTTGGGAAATTGAATAAAGAAACTACCATAAATACTAATCAGCTGCATAGCTTCATCAGACATTCTCTTATTAATGTTGTCTACCAATTCATGAGTCATTCTTCCAATAAAAATATCATTAACCCTCCTATAATTCTCGTAACAATTTTGCATCTGTAATTGTGAATAATAATCATAAATTTTACTACCTTCAACCAAGGGTGCATGAGGTAGCCCTACCCATTGTCTTGTAGACACCAGGCAATAGAAGAGATATGAAGACATATAAAAATCCTTATTCCCCAAATAACTACTCAGACCTAGATGCAAACATTTGGCTATGATTTCCCCCCATTCCAAATACTGTTCTCCTTGGAGAATCACCTGAATGAAGAAATACATCTAGTCTTACTAATAATATGCCTAGGAGTTACCATTTATCCTATGTAGCAACACCACAATATCTTTTACTTCTGGAATCATTTAATCTCTTGTTAGTGGTCTTGGTACTCTTGAACCCCCCTTTTGGAATTTTAGTAACCAATTTCTTGCAATTACGCTCCTGTAGTTTACTTTCTTTAATGAGAAATGGCCATAAGAAGAAGTGATATTAAGATCAGAATATGGTTCCTTGGGCAGATTTTTTATTACTGCCATTAGGGTTTGTCTATTGACAGGTAGCAGCACATTGCCATCCACAGTTCTGATACACCTATTTTGGGGGTCATACCTGCTCATGCATTCTAGAACTAATTCGAGTCATTGTATTACCATGGGAAAAGCCGCAGCTTCAACCAAACCACTTTCCACAATTTTCTCCATCATAGGGGTTGGCCTAGGATTTTTAACCCTCTCCCTAAAATCCTCTAAATCATATTGAACTAGAGAGGTATCCCCGAATTCAGGAAGAGAACAAATGAGACCAGGACCGTGTTCGTAACCAAGACAAGCAGATTTCATGGCTACAGGTTGGAGGATATAATGAAAAATGCTTTGAACTTATTAAATAATGCCAGAACTCAGAATGATTCTTCTTTCCAACAAAGTAATGGAATCAACTTATAGGAAAAGTTGAACTCAGCTTCAATGGATCATAAATTACTATCAAACTAGGCAACAAAATCTTATACCTCCTACGTTGTTCTCCTTTTGCATCGTCCTGTGTGTATATTTGCTAAAACTGGTTCGTTCTTTCTTAACAAAGGCATTAAACCAGGTTGAATAATATTTATTAGCTAAAATAATACCTGCTGAGAATGCTTGATAAGACATGAACTCTGACAGATGCATTAATTGCAAGCACTTCTCACACATGCCCTTGATGTGTAATTATTATCCATAACCTTTCGAACATTAGAACTTTCCACTTCATGATAAGTTTTGGATATATTTCCCTCTAAATCTCCCTCTAATTTTTGACTTAAAGAAAGCTTTGGGAAGAAATGAGACTATAGTCATGGAACTTTGAACCTGCGAACCTTTGAACCTTTGAACTCCAAAATAAGGTTCAACTCGAAGGTTCAAAGATACAAGATGAGTTACATAGACTGACCAATAGTCAAACGACCTTTCAAGAAGCATTGAATTTTGAACCATTGAACAGTTGAACCGTTGAACTCCCGAAATGAGGTTCAAAGAAAAGGTTCAAAGATACAAACTGAGTTACATAAAGGGACAAATAGTTCACTTTTGAGAAACATTGAACTTTAAACTCTCGAACCACTAAACCCTTGAACCATTGAACTCCGCTACGAGGTTCAACTAGAAGGTTCAAAGACAATTTGAATTACACAAAGGGACTGAGTGTACATGATTCCTTACAAAACATTGAGTATTGAACTCTTGAACCGTTGGACTCTTGAACTGTGGAAAGGGTTCAAGTTCAAAGGTTCAACTCTCCAGTAAATTCACATACAAAAGGTGATAGGTGGATGAACTTTAAAAACAAAAAGCCGACTTAGGAAAAAAACATATGATCAATAAGGTAAGATGACAGGTCGACTTTTATTTAGGAAAGTTTCACGAAAAATTAAATAAGGGTATATTAAAGGTAACATAGCTAGAAATGGGAATTATGGCATCCCTACAACCCTCAGCAACATCCCTAAATACTTTATTTTGACCTTTGTTAATTGAATTGGGTAAAACATCTATCAAAGATTGCTACAGTGGTATTTTCTTGGGGGTAGGATTAGGGTTACTGTTCTAACTTGTGGATTCAGACTTCTTGGGTGCCATTATACAAACTAGGGTCTTGCAACTCAAGCAAATGCATGGAGAATTGAAACAGAGTAACGATTCTTCAAACTTTCTTGCAGAGAATGTAGAGATGGACTTACTTGAACAATTCAAAGCTTGCTAAGAGCATACCGAACTAGGCGCCTTCTCTGAGCCAATCTGCAATCTCTGAACTGAGCAAATGCTGAGAGATTTCTAGATTTTATTGAGCCACAATGTTCAAAATTCAACCATTATTTTTAGTTCATGCCACAAAATTATAAAATATCTACATTCAATTCATTTCAAATATAAGCCCTTGATCAAATTTGATCCAACGATCAAATGAAATGACAAGATCTTTCAAATTTCTCGATAATCATACACCCGTACTAAGTATGTTTACTCATTTATTATCATTACCACACTACCACGGAGCTTTTTTAAACTAGTCATGGGATGGTGATAAACTTCAATTCCTTCATTTATTATGATTACCACACTACCACAGAGCTTGTTTAAACTGGTCATGGGATGGGGATAAGCTTCAATGGCTTTATTTATTATGATTACCGCACTACTGCAGAGCTTGTTTAAACTGGTCACGGGATGTCGATAAGCTTCAATGCCTTCATTTATTATCATTACCCCACTATCGCGGAGGTTTATTTAAAGTGGTCATAGGATGGCGATAAGCTTCAATGCCTTCATTTATTATCATTACCACACTATCATGGAGCTTGTTTAAACTAGTCATGGAATGGTGATAAGCTTCAATGCCTTCATTTATTATCATTACCGCACTACCGCAAAGCTCATTTAAACTGGTCACGGGATTGTGGGGCTTATAGCCCCCTTTATTCCATTTTCTTCCATTACCGTCAACCCGCAAGTGCCTGTTCTCATTACCGCAGTGAGATTATGTTGCCAACTTTTATTGCTTACCGCCTTGCCGCAAACATTCTTTGAAAGCCATCGCGAGATCCTGGTAACTTGGACACTTACTACCGCCAAGCCGCAACCAAGTGGTGAGACCTGCGAGGAACTGCGGTATACATGGTTGATCGAGCCCTTCCTACTGCCATGCTGTGAACAACTTGTATGTTTCTAGCGAGAGTGCGGTATACACGATTCTTGTTTCTCTAGTTCCCACATTACTGCCAAGACAATGAGGATGACCTGCGAGACTGTAGTAACATGGTTGACTGAGCCCTTCCTATCGCCATGCCATGACCAACTTGTATGTTTCTAGTGGGAGTGCGATATACATGATTCTTGTTGTTCTAGTTCCCGCACTACTGCCAAGACAATGAGGATGACCTATGAGATTGCAATAAACTACAAAAACACAGAAATGATTAAGAATAATTGTATACTCCTCAAAATGACCATGTTATGTGACCCTAGGAAATAAATGGCATAAAATTTTGGCATGAATGTCTATTAAGAAATGGTCATATACAAGTGAAAAGATCAAGAAGGATGGAAATGTGCAAAATTTTTTAGAGGTCCTAACAGGTGAGACATTAGAATAGTTTATTTGGAATAATGGCAGGAATTAACAAAATTTTAGGGTTTTAAAATTTTGTTCCAACATAAGTAATGGTTGTTTTATTATGTAAATAAAGGTAATCCTTACCTATATAATAATTATTATGTATTTCAATATAATGTATTTTTTTTTGTTTTTGTAAATATGTATTGATAAACTCCAAGAAGGGGATAAAGTTAGGGTATTGGATCTGTGTGATGGTGTTGTTGTGGGCATTGGGTGGATTCACTCACTATCTATTGTACATGGAGTCAACTTGAAAGGTATAGGAGATGCAAATGTTAATATTTTAAAGCTCACAAGTAACATCAGCTTGCTTATGAAGAAAAAATAGATGGAGTTGTCCGTCTGAAAGAGAAAGAAGGAACCTTCACACGATGGCCACTAAAATATTTGCAAAAAATAGCATAGTTGATGTTTATCATGTACTTGTTGTTAGACATCTTGGCTCACTGCTTTATGGAGTATTTTGAATGTGTTGTTTAGGGATCTTAATTTTCATGGTGTATTTGAAAGAGTTGGAGACTCTTACAACTATGACATTTTTTTATTATATTTATATATATACTCCTAGACAATTTTCATATCTTATAACTTTATATATATATATATATATATATATATATATATATATATATATATATATTTGCATATAATTTTTTATTGTAGATTACCTTCCTTTATCATGATGTTGAATCAATGTTTTAATTCTAGCATGTTGTAGATTGTTCATATATGTAATTTTTAAAAAAAAGTGCATTGAAAACATTACCTGCCTCTAGAATCGTCATAGAAACTTCTTCAAAATGCCACGACTATCCTGGAGTCACCAGGGTTTGCACCTCAATGATTCCACACTGTTTCAGGCCCAAAGAATCCCAACCGTGCCCAATTCCATAGGCGATTCAATTCCGAGTCTGATTCTGGGACAAATAGTACCTAGAAATGCCCTATTTTTCTAGCAATTAGGTAACTTAACAAATAATAAATGTTATATCCCAAAACTTGTGGTGGAACTCTAGTAAAATCTTACCATACTATAGCATCATCAAGTCAACCTTGGATATGGAAATTGTTCAAAATAGAAAATAGTTTGTAAATGTTGAATGGTCAGACAGTATGAGAAATTACAAGCACCAGGAGTTACCTTTTGAAACATCAGGACAGAGGGCAAATAAAATTGATATATATGGTGTGAAAGCCAAGTGATTGCCTTTTGGTTTCAAGATCTAGGTGACTTTGATCCTGATTTAAAATGTTCCTTACGAGTGGTCCATTGTGGTAACCTACATAGTGGTATGTATTCTTGGAAGCCTTATGGTTCCATATTATTTAATGGAGTATATGTGGCATTAAAAAAATTGAAATGCTCTTTTATAGTAAAGGAGAATGGGTGGTATTTGTGATCTACTATGCTAGAATACAATAATCTACACCTCAAATTTAGATTATTCAAAC
Organism: Cunninghamia lanceolata; assembly: GCA_027924645.1. NCBI lineage: Eukaryota > Viridiplantae > Streptophyta > Pinopsida > Cupressales > Cupressaceae > Cunninghamia > Cunninghamia lanceolata. The sequence goes on along the minus strand of BSBN01000241.1, from coordinate 8,099,278 downwards.
CATGTCACATTGATCGTATTGTTAAAATAATATAATATATTCCATAGCTTTAAGATGTTTTTTGGTTTCAGGGATCTTATCAACATCATAAGGAGTTGAAGGCTACGTAGGGAATTAAGATAACCACTCATGTATCAATTTTCAGGCTAATAATTTTATGTATATGAGCATAAATTTATCGAATATATGTGGACAATGAAATTTAACTACAATTTCTTGATTTCAGAGTCTTGAGCATTCCATAGCAGGAACTCGGTTATATGTTGTTGGACCTGATGATGATTTAGAGGATATAAAGGAAGAAGTAATGCAAGATATCAATAATGTAATGTCTCAGATTGACAAGAGTGGGGAAGGAGTTTATGTTCAAGCTTCAACTCTTGGATCTTTGGAGCCTTTACTTGAATTCTTGAAGACCCTAGTTGTAAGCATCCCAGTTAGTGCAATTGGTATTGGGCCTGTGCATAAAAAAGATGTCATGCGTGCAAGTGTAATGCTTGAGAAAAAGAAGAAAGAGTATGCTGCAGTTTTGGCATTTGATGTCAAAATTAGTCCTGAAGCTCAGGAGCTTGCAAATGAAGTTGGTATCAAGATATTTGCAGCAGACATTATTTATCATCTATTTGACTAGTTTAAGGCATATATGGACAATCTTAAGGAAGAAAGGAAAAAGGAGGTTGTAGAAGATGTTGTTTTTCCCTGTGTACTAAGCATTTTGCCAAATTGTATTTTTAACAAGAAGGATCCTATAATTGTTGGTGTTGATATTCTTGAAGGCATTGCAAGGGTCAGTATCTAAACCTAGTCTTTTCGGTATTATGACTTATGCATGTAAAAGATTGTTGTATCATTTTTGGTTTGTATAAAGCCATATGTGGTGATTGCATCTATAGATTGGCACGCCATTATGTGTTCCCACAAAAGATTTCATAGATATTAGCAAAATAGCCTCAATTGAGATCAATCATAAATCTGTTGAAATGGCAAAGAAGGGTGAAAAAGTGGCCATGAAGGTATTTTGAGAAGTTGTCTTTGTTGTTAATAGTTTTATATGATTTTGGATGCTATTTTTTGAAATGTTTTTCTTTATGAAATATCATACAAACTTTACAGATTGTTGGGAACAATGCTGATGAAGCACATAAAATGTTTGGTAGGCATTTTGAAATGGGGGATGAATTTGTGAGTCATCTCACCAGAAGATCCATAGATATATTGAAAGAAAACTACAGGGTAAGGCTATTTAATATCCACATTATGTAATTTTATAGTGTATTTACTATTATGCATTTTATACTAATTGAACATTTGTGCTTTTCATTTTTGGCTGATAAAACAACTTTTTCATGTCTAAAATGAAATATTCATCTTATTTTTTTAGGATGATTTATCCAATGATGATTGGAAACTTGTGGTGAAATTGAAAAGGATGTTAAAAATTCCTTGAGCTACTACTAATGATGTATTGTGAAATGGAACTTTGGATTGGATCAAAACCTTCTGATAAAAATGGGAAAATGCACCTTGCAACATTACAAACACCACAATCAGGATAACAAATGGTGAACTTTGTTGATACCAGAACAGTAGCTTCTGCATCATAATCTTCTTCTATATGTTTTGCTATGTGGTGTACATGCTGCACATCTGGCTACAATAAGACAATCGTGAACTTCAGATCCTATCTATGCAGGAGGTCATTTGAATGTCTGTTGTTTAGCTTGTTTTATGAAATTTAATAGTCTGAACGGGCAAGTGCGGTATTGCCATGTGAGAAAGGGAAGAGAATGATTCCAAGAGTAAAGATTTTGTGTAATGATCTATTTTATGATTTCTTGAGGTAATGAAGAAAATATCATGAAAACATTGTTTTAAATAAATTCATATTTTATTGCAATTGTACAAAACCAAAAACATTTCCATGTTGTCATCTTCAGCATGTTGTTGACTGGCTGGATTTCACTATTTCAAGTGTCGCTTTTGCTTCAGCTATCTGGCTGGATTTCACTGTTTTAAGTGCCGCTTTTGCTTCAGCTATCTGGGACCATGTTATGGAAGGTTACAGGGAATTGTGTGTTTTCTTGTTGCTGTAAGGTGACTGCTACATGGGCCTCTAAGTAGCATTCTCAGGTTGTTATTCAGATATTATTCACAGTGGTTTAGGTTTGTTTGAATATACATAGGTAACATCTTAATGGGTTGTGTGAAGGATAATATGGAATGCACCAAGGCTGCAGTCAAAGCACCTGAATTGGTTAACAGAATGCTAAAAGAAATGATGTCTCATAGAATGCTTAGTGGCAACATCTCTTTTCTTAGTGTCAAAAGATGTGAAGGGCTTCATCAGTCCGACTTGCCTTTCCATTGTTTTGCTATTGTATCTAATGTGGCTGCTGAACTAGTTTTTTCTTCAGCCAGTCCTTGTAGTTTGTTGTACATGACATAGTTGACCTAGTTTTTTCTAGTTATGGCAGCCTTGTGCTGCTTTTTTATTATTTGTAATTCTTTTCCTACATTGTTCCAATAAAAAAATTATTTATTGCCACTTTTCTTTGTCTTGTTTCATTTTCTTATTGGCCGATTCTCAAATAGAAAGTGTTGGCTCAAATTTATCAATCTTTACTTGGCATCATCATAAAATATATAGGTTTCCAAATTTATTTCCTTAAAGTTCTAAATTCAAATTTAATAATATGTTTTTTCTGCATTATAAAATTTATGGTATTTAATCAATTATTCATATCATGACTAAATTTACTACCAATTAATGGAAACCAGTAAATAAAAATGACTAACATGACTAAATAAATGACTAAATATATGTACTACCAAATTGATGACTAAATATACTACCAAATTACCAAATATACTACCAAATTAATGACTAAAATCTGTTTAGTCATAAATTTGGTCGTGAGATAAATGAATGGCAATAAACTACCAATAGTCACGTGACTAAATATACTACCAAAATGATGACTAAATATACTACCAAATTGATAACTAAATATACTACCAAATTTATGACTAAATATACCACCAAATTTATGACTAAATATACTACCAAATTTATGACTAAATTTACTACCAAATTTATGACTAAATATGCTACCAAATTAATGACTAAATTTTTTTTAGTCATAAATTTGGTCATGAGATAAATGTGAAAGGAAGCTAGGTGTGCAGAAATCGCTTCCTACACTAATCTAATGAGGGGAGAACTATACAAATTCAATTTATTCCTTATCACTACAGCAACATACAACATCTAACAGAGTTACTATAGCAATACACAAGAACCAGAAAGAAGACAGAAGAAGAGAGACAAAGATTTAAGGTGGGGAAAACCCTTATCGGGTGAAAAACCCCACACTCAGAAACCTGCACAATGTATTAACAAATATGAAAGTTGTTTACAATAAACTTGCAATGCAAGGTTCAATGGTCTTCAACACTCATATCTGGAGTCAATCTGGTAGCATAACAGTACCTGTAAACCTATGATACTAACTCCATCTCCAAGCACCTGTTTATATAGGAAATACAAGGCAATATTGGACCTATCTTGGGATGCGCTTCCAACATAGCTTCACGGACCAAAAATCACACCTAAGGACACTTGGTGAACATTGTAGAATGTGCCTAACACTTGTCCACAACTCCCATTCCAAAGAGGTCACCTATTTCCAAAATGGGTTATGACAGATGCTCTTACGACACTTATGACCGTCATAGAATCTGTCATAGCAGTTACAACTTACAATTGTAAGAGAATCTATCATACACATGCTATAAATAGCATATTCTCTTACAACATGTCATATTCCACCTTGGGGCACCCAAATATGCCTTATTCAAGGATGCTTCATGACACATGTCATCACCTGTTTTACAAACTTCTATTTCTGACTCTTACATGTCATAGATTCTATCATAGGAATCCGTCATAACCGTTTTGGTCAATATTCCCTTACACAACATGGAAGATGCCGACACATGGCAAAATGCTCCTACTACAAAGTGGGATGCTTATCTCCTCATGTGAGGACAAAATTACAAGTTGTCATATTCCATGTAGGATCGACACATCACCATGACACATCCCAAAATATGACAATATGGAATTTACAAATATTTACAATATAGGAAATTAAATAATAAATGCAAACATTAAAAGTGTAAGGAATTACCAAGGTTGAGACACCTTAATTCCCAACTTTCTCCCACTTGTCGAACACCTTGTAAGAGCTAATAGAAAAATAGTATTTAACTAGTATAGGCCGAGAGGCCCATAGACTTTGAACACCATCTGAACTTCTCTGTGCCCACTAGTTTCGTCAATGCATCTGCAACATTCCTCAAAGTATCTACCTTCTCCAAATTTACCTTTCCATCCTCAACCATGTTTCGCATGAAGTGAAATTGAACATCAATGTACTTTGTTCTAGCATGGAAAGTTGGATTCTTTGCAAGGCAAATTACACTCTGACTATCACAACTGATCGTGATCTGACCTGCATCAACACCAATATTTGAATACAATCTCTTAAGCCAAATGGATTAATTACAAGCATGAGTTGCTGCCATATACTCAGCTTCTGTCGTGGGCAAAGCAACAACAGGTTGTCGCTTACTCATCCAACTACTAGCACCACCAAATAGTGTAATCACATAAGCACTGGTGGATCTCCTACTATTAATGTCACCTACCCAATTTGAATCCACAAATCCATGAATGTCAACGAAATGCAGAGGTCCTATAACATTACCATGATAGCAAATGGAATACTCAGAATTACCCCTCAAATATCTGAACACTCGTTTAACTGCATCCCAATGAACCTGTCCAGGATTAGCCATAAATCGACTAAGGACTCCTACTACTTGGGCAATGTTTGGTCTTGTCCAGACCATAGCATACATCAAACTGTCAGCAACATTAGCATAAGATACTCTGCTCATGTTCTCCACCTCACTAGGATATTTTGGACAATCCTTAATAGACAACCTTGTCCCCAAAGAAATAGGAACACACAATGGTCTACAATCTGCCATGCTGAACCTGTCCAACACGGTCTTCACATACTTACTCTAGCTTAACCAAAGTTTTCTGTTGGTTCTGTCTCTTCTGATTTCCATTCCTAGAATGTACCTAGCTGCCCCTAAATCTTTCATTTCAAACTGTGCTGACAACTGAGATTTAAAATTAGAAATCATATTCTTACCCTTCCTAATGAGCAACATATCATCAACTTGTAGTGCAACAATGAGAATACGATCACCATCAATCTTATAATACACACAGTGATCTAATTTCGATCTCACAAATCCAATTGACAACACAAAGGCATCAAATTTCAAGTACCATCTCCTAGGGGATTGCTTCAAACCATACAAAGACTTTTTAAGTTTGCAAACTAAATTTTCTTTACCTTTCACCATGTAATGCTCTGGCTGTGACATGTAGATTTCTTCCTCCAAGTCACCATGAAGGAAAGTTGTCTTCGCATCCATCTGTTTTACCTCTAAGTCATAAGCTGCTACGAGAGACAATCAGAATTGAATGGATGTTAGCTTTGCAATGGGAGAGAAGATCTCACCATAATCTATACCCTCCACTTGTGAATACCCCTTCACAACCAATTTGGCCTTATACTTCTCAACACTACCATCTGCACCAAATTTCTTCTTGAACACCCATTTACATCCAACGGGTTTCCGTCCAGGAGGCAAAGGCACCAAGTCCCAAGTTTGATTATTTTCCAAAGAAGCCATTTCATCTTCCATGGCCTCCTTCCAGGAACCTACATCTTTCATGTCCATAGCCTTTGATACAGTTCTAGGTTCATCACTATTAGTAACCAAAGCATAAGGACAACTAGAATCAAGCAATGTAAAACCAAACCTTTCAAATTGCTTTCTTATCAGTGTAGACCTCCTCAAGAGTTGAGGTTGAGGTTCAACTTCTTCATTTGAGCTTTCCGAGCTGCTAGAGCTCTCCTCATCATCAGGTCCAACATTGTCTTTCTATTCAGTCTTCTCAGGGGTAGCAAGAAACTGAACAACATCCTCTTTCTTTACTATTTCTTCTGGCTGCAAAATAGTGGAAAAAGGTGTAAGCTCTCTGAAGATGACACTTCTACTATACAACACTTTTTTAGCCACGGGGTCCCAAAGCTTGTATCCTTTCACACTGACACCATAGCCAATGAAGATACACTTAATAGCTTTGTTCTCCAACATTGACCACTTCTCCCTAGGTACATGTGCATATGCCTCACAACCAAAAACATGAAGATACCTTATTGCAAGATTTCTACCAGACCACACCTCCATGGGTGTCTTTCCAATAAGAGCTGATGTAGGAGATCTATTTACCAAATAGCAAGCAGTGGCAACAACTTTAGCCCAAAACTTTTTTTCTAGGCCAGCTCCAATAAATATACTCCTAGTCTTCTCCATTAGTGTCCTGTTCATCCTCTCTACAACTCCATTTTGTTGCAGGGTGTATGGAATTGTCTTATGTCTTTCAATCCCAAGTTCCTTGCAATACTTATCGAATTCTCTAGAACAGAACTCACCACCATTGTCAATTCTCAAACATTTAATCTTTTTACCAGTCTAATTTTCAGCAAAGGCTTTAAACTCCTTAAACTTGCTATAGAATTTAGATTTGCTTCTAAGAAAATAAATCCATGTCCTTCTACTGTAATCATCTATAAAAGATACAAAGTAAACAAATTCTGATTACGAAGAAACATTAATAGGACCAAACACATCGGAATGGATAAGGTCCAACACACTGAAAGACTTATGAGAACTTGAGTAAAACCGAACAGAGTTTTGTTTTCCATAAATGCAATGTTCACAAAAGTCAAACTCAAGATTACAATCATCTAACCCCTCAACGAGGTTCTTTATTTTTAGGGCATGCAGACCCTTCTCACCAATGTGGCCAAATCTCTTATGCCACAACGTTGTCTTTTCAGCAGGAAGTTTAACTCCCAATGCATGATTACAACCATCAAGACTAGAAATAACAGATTTCTTCATTGCTCATTCAGATGGTGGGGATGAAGTGACTGCTGCCCTCTTCCTTGAGTCAGAAGAACTATTGCATTGTGAAATGCATGCTTCCAGCTGAAACAAAGTACCTCTCTGAGTACCTTTAGCAAGCACCATAGTTCCTCTAGTCATTTTGCATCCTTTTTTTGAAAAGACAACCTGCACACCTGCATCATTCAAACTACTTACAGAAAGTAGGTTTCGTGCTAATCCTGGGATGTGCATAACCCCAAAGATCCCCTTCACTCGACCATTAGGGAATCAGATAGAGACTCTTCCATGACCAAGAATCTTTAGATGAAGTTGTCACCTAGATACACCTTTCCACCATCGAACTCATACTTAGTGAATCAGTCTCAATGCGAGGTCATGTGGAATGATGCACCTAAGTCGATTAACCAAACATCATCAGATCCATGGGTTGCCAGGGCTGTGATGAAAGCATCACCGTCATCTTGTGACTTATCAGAATCTAAATCAGGAGCTTTCTTCTTCTTCTTCTTCTCCTCTTTGCATTCCTTTCAAAAATGCCCAGTTTTGCCACAGTTCCAAAAAATAGCCTTGGACTTTCTAGGAGATTTGGATCTCCCATGGGATTTGGATCTACCTTTCTTAGCTTTCTTGTCCTTCTTCTTCCCTTTCTCCTTGGGTCTTCCATGAACTGCAAGGGCCTCTTTGGCTGCCTTAGAAGACTTTCTCCGCATCTCTTCAGACAACAGCGAAGAAAGCACTTCTTCCATTTTGAATGTTGATGTGGTGCTTCCAATAGCCATGACAAGATGATCCCGTGAGTCTAGCAAAGAACAAAGCAAGGTCATACATCAATCCTTGTCCTCCATATTTACACCAATAGATGTCAATTGTACAACCAGCATGTTAAAAGCATTCATATGTTCAGCAACAGATACTTTGTCCTCCATTCGAAGAGAATACAACTTCTTTCTCAGGAAAAGTTTATCAATTAGGGATTTTGCTTGATACACATCTCCCAACTTCTTCCAAAGTAGTTTTACAGTAGTCTCCTCATGGACATTTAACAACACAGAATTAACAAGACTAAGTCTTATGAGACCCTTAGCCTTCTGATCCTTGAGATCACACTCATCTTGTGACATTGCAGCTGGTTTAAAAATCACAAAAGCATGTGACCATACACCTCCCATAATCCACTTTGCCTCCACTTCTTCCAACTCCCAACATCCTGCCATTGAATTTACCTCCACTACTTCCAACACCTTATCCATCCACCCATAAATCCTCTAAAAATCCCAATCATGGCCAACAAATGCACACATTGTCTAAACAAGGAGCTTCCACCAAACTCACTTCCATCCACCCCATGGGATTCAAAAGCAAAAATTTGGATACCTACATTCATAAAGCCAAAAATCCTACAAATCCTAATGCTTTAGGGCACAAAAACAAATAATCAAATAAACATCCATCTCAAAAGCCGCATACACCCACACACCTCAAAGCAAAAATAAAAAAGGTGTGGGTCCCCAAGCAACAAGTGATTACCTCAAAAGCTGCACAAAAGCTGCATAGATCTAGACCCATACCTTCATAAGCAAAGTCAAAAACTAAAATGGTATGGGTCCCTAAGCAATAGGCCATCAAGTCAAATGATACATCCACCTCTCAAAAATCCCAACCATCTCCTTTCGTTCATTCCATCCAAAAACAACAAAATCCTCCATCCCACATGAAAAGCAAAAATCATAAAAACACTAAGTCCCTATGGGTCCTTAAATGCCTAAACCGACCATCTCCTAAGTGAACAACACCATTGCTTCCTACACCACCTTCCCATCAAAAGCTTCAATGTTTATTACGGTGTGTGCAACCATTGGTCATGGTTCCCTTCCATCCAACATTTCCATCGACCTCCATCTCCCCATCCTTCAACTATTATCCTACATATCTCCCTTATCAAATCCATATGGTCCATGCTTTTGTATAAGCCTCTTATCCATCATAATCCACTATCCTCATCCATAAGTCCTACATAATCCACATCATAATCCACTATCGCACCCTCATAATCCACTATCGCACTGTCTCATAATCCACTATCTACCTAATCCATCTTTCACATAATCCCTTACCAACATCCGATGAGCATACTTTGACATGGTCCATGTGACGACATCCATCTAGTCGGACTACCATGGAACTAGACACTAGATTCCTCCCATCCATATCCATCTATCCTATCAAAAAGAGAAAAAAAATTTAAAAAAAAATGAAAAAAAAGAAAAAAAAACAATCAAAAAAGAGAAAAAAATCAAAAGAAAAAAAAATAGAAAAAAAAAGCAAAAAAAAAAAAAGAATTAAAAAAAATTAAAAAAGTAAAGAGAAAACCCTTCGTCCAACAGTGAAAACCTGGAAAACAGGTGCCCTGGATAAGTACCATGATGAAAACCTGGCAAATAGGCATCATGCGTAAGTTTGATCTTCTATGTCATCCACACTTGGGGGCACGTTGTCTCATCCAACCCATCACTTCCCGTCCTATCATATCCTATCTTATCATTCTTGTCTATTACACCCACCTACCCACATACTTATCCTATTGAGTCCATTTATCCTCCCTTCCTCATCTTGATCTTGATAAAGATTAGGGGCAAAATGTTGAAACATGCTTTAGTTATCTCTTGATGTACTCCATCCTATCGTCCTATCATCATCCCATTGTCATAAGCCTAATCCTAGCATGAGTCCTATCGTCCTAAACATTGTCATGAAAAATCCCAAGCATACTATTTAGAATGGGGCATGTTATTCTGATGTGACATAGCCTTTGAGATCACATCATCGCTCTCTTATGCAAACATCTGATGTCACCTATTCCCTTATCGTTCCATTTATCACAAGTCATCCATCCCATCCATTATAGCCTATCCTCTTAACTATCTATCTATCATGAGCTTTCCATCCACTATCGCCCATCCTTTCATCCATCTATTCCTCCATCATCCTTGCATCTAGACTTGGTTTTCTCCCTCGTCGCTAGTAGCTAGCACAGAGGCTACCAAAGTTGTAAATCCATTGATGTTCAAAACATCCAAAAACATAAAAAAATGATAAAAAGTCCTGAAAAAACCCCAAAAAATCATATAAAGCCCTAAAAAAAATCCAAAAAAATTATAAAATGTCCTAAAAAAATCCCAAAAAATCATAAAAAGCCCTGAAAAAATCTTAAAAAATCATAAAAAGCCTTGAAAAAAAAATTATAAAATGCCCTGAAAAAAAATACATAAAAAAAAAATTTAAATATTCCCAAAAATACAAACAATCAATCAATCATCAAAACCAATCAAATCATTCAATCACTAAATCCAATTCTCCCAATCAGTTCAAATTATCAAATCCAATCATCAAATCAAATTAGCAATCAAATCCCTCACATCATCAAAATCAAATCAAATCCAATCAAACCTATCAGAATCGATAACAATCGATCTATAATCGAAGCAAGTCAATCCAATCCATCAATAAAAATAACAATCAATCCATAATCTAATCAATCCACCCTTCATCATCTCATCAATAAAACACAATTAGAACTACATGTCATTTCTATAGTTAAGTGCCTTGATCCCATGGATACAAGGTATGTAGGCAGTTTGGAGTACGAAGGAAGTGCCCAGATTTAGGCAAAAGGCGATATTCCTCTTTCCTCTCTCATCATCTTCTTCTATCTTCTATCTTCATCAATTCATCAAACCATCAAATCAATTCTTCTAATCCAATCAACAATCTATCACATCATCAACATAAAATCAAATCAAGTCGATCTATCAATCATCAAATCTCTCAAACAATCAAAATCACATCAACATCATATATCAAATCAAAGAAAGTCAATCCAATCAATCAATAAAAATCACATCAATCCACCTTCATCATCACCATCAATAAAACATAAATCAGAACTACATCTCATCTCTATCATTAAGTGCCTTGATCCCATGGATATAGGGTATGTAGGCAGTCTGGAGTATGAAGGAAGTGCTCAGATTCAGGCACAGACAATATTCCTCTTTCTTCTCTCACCATTCTTCTAATATTCATCAAATCATCAATCTTTCAAACAATTCTTCAATCACTTCTTCTCATCATCTCATTAGCAATAAAATCAAATGCAACTCATCCTTTATCCATACCAATCAAGTCAATCAAGCTTATCAAATTATCCAAGCACATTCTTGGTCTTGATCCTAGCCTTGTCGTAAACCAAATCAATCAATCAATCATCGTCGTCTCTGTGTTGCTCTAGGGATATGTCATTCCCTGCCATGACAACACTATCCTCATCATCATCATCAATCAATCAACAATTAATCATTGGTTTACAGCTTGACAGGGGCAATACCTTATTTGTTTTTGAATCATTTGTGCATGCTTGCTTACTTGCTTGTGTGTTATTATTTTTATCTTGCATTTGCATTTGTATCTTCCCAGCTAATATTCATATCTTGTATCTAGACAAGTTTGTATTACACTGGGGCATGAGACACATCATCGCCTTGGTCCTTATACCCTGGTGCATAATGTCTCGCGTTATATCAAACATATGGTTGCTCACTTTCATTGCAGCATAATGTATCCTTTATCTCTTTCCTCCATTTCCTTATCTTTTTCAACCAATCCATTTCATTTCGAGAGCCTATCCGTGTTTGTCCAACTTGCCTATCCTCTTGAGGGGGCATCATCATCCTATCATTCCATCCTCATCCTATCTTTCCTTTATCATCTTTTTCCTCTATCCATGTCTTAGCTTCTTTGAAATGATGTTACTCGACACAAATCTCATCATTTCGAACATCATCTTAAAGAGGGGAAAAATGTAGACACCCAAACATGTCCACTTGTCATAACATTACATCTTGTAGCATTTTTACCCTAAGTACCTGTTTGTTGCCATCATAGCCCATGTCTTCATAACATAATTAATATTTCCTCTAATATATTAAATAAATATAACATTTATTTAATTTAATCATGTCCTCCATATCATTAAATAGATAAATCTTGTTTATTTATTTATTCCCCTCTCTTCTATGATTAAATAAATAATTATTATTTATTTAATCAATCATGCCACTTAATTAATTAAAATTTTATTTTAATTAATTAAAGTCACTTACCAATTTCATCTCTAATTATCTCTCTAGTTAACTTGATTCACTTTCTAATTCTCTCTCACAAGTTAACTCTTACACCTTTCTATTTCATCTCCCAAATCACTTCTTCCACTTTCCATTTTCTTTTTCGAAGTTGCACAAAGCAACTTTCCAATTCGATTATCACTTGTAAAATGGAAACTTTATCTTTCCATTCTCTCATATTTGTCTATTTAAACCCCCCATTTTCATGTCATTCTCATGGATGAATTTTATAAGTGATTTTACTCTGCTGAATTGTTCTCTCATCCATCACATATCTACCTTCTTCTCATCCATCGAATCTCAATTAAATCAAATCTATGCTGTGAACATGAAGAAATCAACAAAATAAAACAAGGAATCTAACGACCCAGGTGAAATTGTTTCAATTTGCATGTCTTTTAGTTTGTTTTGGGTTTTGATTTCTTGAGTGTTGGGTTGAATCTGATCTTGTTTGCTTGATCTGGTAAATTTCCACCCTACACAGATCATCAAGCTTTGTAATATTTGAATAGTCAAGGTAAGTTGAATTAGAGACATATGAGATGGGTAGAGTTCATGTAGAGTTATACTTTTGTGTTGAGGCATAGGAGTGGAAAATCAAACAAAGTTGTTGATGCATTGAGTAGGAGAAGAAACTTGTTGACAAAGATGAGAGTTGAGGTGTTGGGATTTGATGAATTGAAAAACATGAATGAGGGAGATACTAATTTTGCAAAACCCTGGAAAGCATGTAAGGAACCTGTTGTGATAGATAGGAGTAAGTGGTTGGACTATTTCATTCAAGAAGATATGTTATTCAAAGGAAATTAGTTGTGCATACTTAGAAGTTCAATGAGGGATAATTTGATCAAGGAGAAGCATAGTGGTGGATTGGCAGGACATTTTGGCATTGATAACACAGTGGCTTTGGTGAGTGAAAACTACTTTTGGCCTCAGATACATAAGGATGTTCATAAATTTGTGTAGAGTTGTAGAGTTTGTCAAGTTGCAAAAAGGGGTAGTCAGAACACTAGATTGTATAAACCTTTAGCAGTATCGGAGAGACCTTGGGAAGACATAAGCATGGATTTTGTAATGGGATTGCCAAAGATACAGAGAGGACATGATTCAATATTTGTAGTGGTGGATAGATTTTCAAAGATGGCTCATTTCATGCCTTGTAAGAAGACAACTAATGCAGTGCATGTAGCTGACCTATTTTTCAAGGAGATTGTGAGATTGCATGGATTACCTAAGAGTATAGTTTCAGATAGAGACACCAAGTTTGTTGGATACTTTTGGAAGACACTTTGGACAAAGATGAAGATAGATTTGAAGTTCAGTTCCACTTTTCATCCACAGACAGATGGATAGATAGAGGTAGTGAATAGAAGTTTGGGAAACTTGTTGAGATGTTTGGTTGGAGAGAAGACAGGAAGTTGGGATTTGATTCTTTCACAAGAAGAGTTTGCATACAATAATTCAGTAAATAGGAGTATCGGAAGAACACCTTTCAAGATTATTACCGAATTAAACCCTAGAGGAGTTGCAAAATTGAGAGATATCAGTACAGAGGAAAAGAGAAGTGCAGAAGCATAAGAATTTGTAGATCATATGACGATAGTGCATAATCAAGTGAAAAAGCATTTGGAGAATATGAATAGTAAGTACAAAGAGAAGGGTGATGAGAAGAGAAGACATAAGGAATTTGAAGTGGGAGATGAAGTAATGGTGTACTTGAGAAAAGAAAGATTTCTAGTTGGGACATATAACAAGTTGAAGATGAAGAATTTTGGACCTTGTAAGATACTTAGGAAATTAGATTTAGGAATTGTATATGAAGTGGAGCTACTGGAGACATTGGATATTTCACCTATTTTCAACATTGTAGACCTTTATCAATATCATGAAGTAGAGTTTAGTGACAGCATAGAAGAAGACTTGAAGAAGTAGTTACCACAACAAGCACTAGAGTAGATCAAAGACATCTTGGATAGAAGAGTTGGATGCATCACTAGATAGAAGAGTTGGATGCATCACTAGAGGAAGATAATATAAAGAATATCTTGTGAAGTGGAAAAGCAGACCAGAAGAAGATTCATCATGGATTTCTCAAGCTGAACTGGACCGTCTTGGTCCTCCCCTAGCCCTAGCAAAGTTAGGGACTCACTTTTTCAATAACCTCGGATGTCTGATGTAGGAGCATACCTGGTTCAAGAGCAATCTTGCATCAACCAAAAACATTTGCATTTCAATTTGTTTGTAGTTTAATTTGTTTCTTTTCATTTTCTAGTTCAGTCAGAAGTAGTTTCTGCATTTTTTTGCACTTGCATTTCACATCTTGTAGATCTAAATTTAGCATCTACATTCACTCATCTACATCATATCCAAAACTCAGAGCATTTGGATCAGTTACCAGAAAGTTATTGCTATCAGAAGATCAACTATTTTCTTAGAGCAAAGCATCTTGATAGTCTCAGACAATCAGCTGAAGGAGAAGATTTGCGGAGCATCCCTTGACTTGTGGAACTTAATGACACATCATTCAATGCTCTTTGGTTTGTGGCCGACCTTCCCTGAATATCCACACATTATTCCATTCATTTGAGGAAGTGTTCTATGTGTTTAGGTCTGACCTATATGTGTACACACGTTACAACTCTTCATTAGAGTTTGTGATCTTCCTTGGCCAACGTGGAGGAATCTATTGTTCCGGAGATAATATATATTAATGTAATAGATCCCTAGGAAAGTAGTTTGGATGCATAGTGATAATTGATAGTTTGGATTTTACGTGAAGGAGTGTCAAAACTATATCTTGTGCATATTCTGATATTCTAAAATCAGGCCTTTGACCCCTAATTGTAAGCCTGCATGATACTAGCTAGATTGTATTTGAACTCTAAGATATAATGAATGACTGAATCTGCATTTTCTTTATTTCTTGAGTTGTTTCCGTTGTGTTTACTTTTGATGCACGGTCTGGACAGTTCATTTGGTGAACTCTCCTATTGTGACTACACCATTATCACTCCTCTAGATTTCACTCAATGATATCTTCTTTATTCTCAAGCTATACACATACTACAATTATCATACTGCAATATCATATTAGCCTGCACAAAACTTAGTCAAATATCATATTAGAATGTAGGTATATCAGTTGTCCTTCCATATCAACTACCAAAAACTCTAAACACATTGGACATCTCTCTGAAACAATTTCTCTAGCACTTTGCTATCTCATTTTCATTCACATCTCGTATATATCTATACATTCAATACAAATTTCTTCATCTGTAATTTCATATATTGTATTATCTCCAATAATCAAAAAATGATGTCTCTATGTGTATGTCTTCAAAGTCTACATCTTCATACATGCTTCAAATCTTATACAAAATATTCACCTAGTTCATCTACATTTTTTTTCTTCAAAATCCTCACTCACAAATTATATCTTCCATGTTGCATATATCAATTCTGCACCTACAATGAAAATAACCTTTCATTTCATGCTTCTCTTCATTTTCCTTCTCTTAAAAAACCTTTCATCTTCTCTCTACATTTTTCTTCACCTATAAAATTCTTCCATCATTAAAAAAAATCTTCAACAATGTTTTTAATCCAACTACCTTGTCAAGAAAATAAAAAATCCTCTTTGATTATCTTCGGACCCACTTCTCAAAAACCATCTATATGAAGAGCAAAAAATAGAAAGCAAATAAAACCCCTTAATCACCACTTACAGGAGGCATTAAATTTATCACTAAAAAAGATGCCTTTTTAAAAAAATAATAAAACACCATCCTTTTTATGTTCTATGCCATGAAGGAATCAAAAATAGAAAAAAAATCTTCTTAAACTAGTGCATTTAACTCCCACAAGAATCTACCTTTTAAAAAGGCTAAAAATAACCTTAAAAAACTTATCTTCTACAGTCAAACCACTTTTGATGGTCACAGACCTGTCAAATGAGGAACTTGAAAGAGAGGTTTCTAATTTAAATCTCTACCTTTGATTTCTAAATACACAACCACCTAACTTTGAAAGAAGGCCATAGATATAGAGATGGCACCACCACCTATAAAAGATGACCAATGCTTGCGGTCCTGCTAGGAAGAGAGGGCCGGTTGGTGCAGGAGCACAAGGAGAACCAAAAGACTCATATCTTGTTTGATGTTCATTTTGCTTTGTTGTTTCAATAAGGTCATGAAGATCATTTTCTTGTGTTGTAATATGCAATCTTGTAAGCCATAAAAGGTAGTCATGTATGTAAGCCTTCTTAAGGCATATAGAAAGCTAGTCTTCATGTTTGTAACCCTTGTCAAGGCATAATAAGGAGTCTAAGGTGGTGTAAGGTCTAGTTAAGGTCTAATTGCATTGTAATGTTGTTGAAGGTAGTTTTATACTCCTAAAACCAACGTAGTTCTGCTAACAAAACATGTAAGTAGTTTTCAAACTACCAAAAGGAAGTTCGATGGGAAGAGTGGTTGTAAACCTTCCCATCGACCCAAACTACTTGTAAGGAGGTTGGAAAGGTAGAAAAAAGTTTAATAACACCTTGAATAAGCCTGTTGAAGGAGGAGGAGAAGTCACAAAGCAATAAAAACACCATTTTCAGCATTTTCTATGTTTTTTTCTGAATTTCCTTTAGAAAACAGTCCGTACCATTCAATAGTATGACACTGTCATGAAACCAAGGATACTTGGAAATAAAGTTTGATGAAGTAACTATCACTTGGTATCAATTTGAGTCCATGACATTGAATTAGAGGCAAGTTATGGTCATTTAATATTGGATTATTTTTCTGAAATTTCTGTTTTCTCAAAGAAGAGTGCTGCTACAGGCCGTACAACAGGAAGGTACAACATAGTTTTCATTCTTTCATGTTCTGATTGGTTAGGAAATTGAATTGTCTACCATTTGAAAATAATTTGGTGTCTTGACATTGCATTATAAGGGAGTTATAAGTTTTTTCCTTGAAAACAATCTACTAAGACCTAGTTAAGGGCTTGTTGCAACAATGAGGAATTGACCATCCCACAGTCTTCCAAAGCCATAAGACTTGTGGGATGGATGTATATGGGTGTATTTCAAAATGTTTGATCAATTTTAGGAGTGGGAGAGTTGATGTTTGTAGGTTTTGGTAGAAGAGGCTTAATATGCCCATATATTAAGCCATTTGGAGGAACCTAAGAGGTAATTCTTGGAAAAGTAGAGAGTAGAAGTTTAAAACCAACAAAATCCTTTGTTTTATCATGCATTCTAAGTGTCCAAACCTTGGGTTGAGTTTTGGGCTTGCATTTGAAGGTACTCTCTTTGTAATTTTGGCCTAATTGAGGCTTTAGGTCACTGACAGGGGTTATAGGTTGAGATATTCCGTCCAAAACAACCTATTCCAAGTTTGGGATATGTGATAGAGGGCCATAATGGGTATGTACTTATTGTCTAAGATCTGGGTTTGGAGGTCTGAGTCAAATGTTATTAGGACTGTTGTCGTTTTGAAGGGCTACAAGCCATTTTGGAGGGTTTGTGAAGGAAGTACCAACCCAGAGTCTAATCTGCTTTGGCCAATGGATGGAATGGGTCCCCTGACATCCCAAACCAACATTTCCATGATGATACTAGAGTTTCTTTCTGCTGTTCCCACTTTTACATAAAGGTCTTTGTTTTTGAGCTTGTAGGTGAAGTAGAACCTTGTCTAGTTTGCCTATCCTTTCCCATCCAATTTGCCTCTACATCATAGTGGTATAAGAGCCATAAAAGGTTATGTTGTTGGCTTGGTATATGTCAGCAGAGGAGAGTGAAGGAGAGGCTAGCAATATGCCTCCAAAGGGGATGACCACCGAAGTGGTCAAGAAGTTCAAGGAGATGGAAGAGAAGATCAAAAGTGGAGTCAAGGAAGCACTCCAAGCAGAGTTGAAGGCATTGAGGATAGGGAAGAGGATAGATGAAGGTTTAGATGAAGAGGAAGAGAAAGAGGAAGAAGAACAAGAACAAGAAGAGACAGAGGTACCTACAGATCAAAAACTTTTCCTTGAGGCTATCAAGGCAATTGGCAAGGATTCTTTAGAGGCTAAGATGGAGATTCCCATGTTTAGTGGCAAGATGAATGCTAATGAAGTCATGGAGTGGACTGAGGCCATGAACAACTACTTTGAATACAAAGAAGTTCCTAAAAATAAGAGGGTTAAGTTTATAAAAAAATAACTCAAAGGTGTTGCCCTTACATCGTGGAATTACACCCAAGGTCAGAAGATAAAGAATGGGAAGAGTATGATCTCTTCATGGAGCATAATGTTGGAGAGGATCAAGTCCCAATTCCTTCCATCAGACTATGAGGTGTAGATCTACAAGAAGATACAAAATCTCAAGCAAAGAGATTTGGATGTGGCTACTTACACCGAGGAGTTTCACAAATACAGTCTTCGTTGTGGGTACATGGAGGATGAAAAAGATAAAGTAGCAAGGTATCTAAATGGTTTGAGGTTTAATATACAAGATGAAGTTAGTTTATTTACCCTGAAACTGTGGAGAAATGCTTTCAAGTGGCATTAAGGGT
The DNA here is from genome assembly GCA_027924645.1 of Cunninghamia lanceolata. NCBI lineage: Eukaryota > Viridiplantae > Streptophyta > Pinopsida > Cupressales > Cupressaceae > Cunninghamia > Cunninghamia lanceolata. Next base: position 8,080,494 of record BSBN01000241.1, on the reverse strand, counting down.
TGAAGATAAGTTGAAGAGGAAAAATGAACAGAAAAATAGAGGAAGAGATGGGAGAAATTTCAGAGGTAGGGCAGTTTTTGGGGTAGAAATTAGTCCCAAAGAAGCCAAGGGGAATCTAGTTCCCAAGAGCAAAGTGGAGAATCCAGTTCTAGAGGAGGCTTTAGAGGAAGAAGTCCTAATGGAAGAGGTAGATTTGGTGGACCAGGGAAGGTCTTAATGTCTTCACAGGAAGGTGCTACAATTGTAACCAAGTGGGACATCCAGCCTTCAAGTGTCCTGAAAGGCAAGCCTCAAGCTCTCATGGATGAGAGAGAAGGAACCAATAGATCCAAGAGGAAGATTACCAAAGTGTCAACTCCCCAATTGGAAGTGTAGCCCCAGTCCATGAAGGAGAAGGTTTGATGATGAGAAGAACCATGTTGAAGGTACCTCAAACACAAGAACTCCCTCAAAGGAAGACATTGTTCAGGACAACATGCAAGGCCTATGGTAAGATTTGCAAGGTAATTGTTGATTCAGGCTCAACTGAAAATTTGGTTTCCACTGAAATGGTAGACAAATTGAAATTGAAAAGTCTTCCTCATGTTAGTCCTTATAAAGTATCATGGTTGAATAAAGGGCAACAAGTTTTGGTAGATCAACAATCATGGGTTGAATTTGAGATAGGAGAATATAAGGACAAAATTTTGTGTGATGTAATTCCTATTGATGCTTGTCATTTTCTGTTAGGACATCCATGGCAATATGATGTTCAATCACAACATGATGGTAAAACTAATTCTTTCATCATAACTAAGAATGGTAGAAAATATAGAATTGATCCATTACCTGATGAGCATGTAGAAAAGAACGTTGGGTCAAGTGTCATGATTGTGAATGGTAAAGAGTTTCTAGATGCCCTTAAGGAGGAAGGAACCCAAGGGTATGCTCTAATTTTGAAGCCTAAAAATAGTCCTAGTTTGCATGATCCTAGAAAGGAAGAAGTTCCTAATGAGGTGCAACAATTGTTAGAGAAGTATAAGGGGATTATGGTAGAAGAAATGCCTAATGAGTTTCCACCTATTAGGGACATAAGCTATCAAATTGACTTCATACCAGTATCTACTTTACCAAACAAAGCAGCCTACAAGATGAGACCTTCACAAAATGAAGAGATTGCCAAGCAAGTGCAAGAATTGTTGGATAAGGGATTGGTAAGAAAGAGCCTTAGCCCATGTGCTGTCCCAACAGTCCTAGCCCCTAAAAAGGATGGTAAATGGAGGTTGTGCATGGATTCTAGAGCCATTAATAAGATTACCATAAGATATAGGTTCCCTATGCCAAGGATTGAGGACCTAATGGACTATTTGGGGGGGGCTAGATTCTTTTCCAAGATAGACCTTAAGAGTGGGTATCATCAAACTAGAATAAAAAAAGGGGATGAATGGAAGATAGCATTCAAAACAAATGAGGGTCTCTATGAGTGGTTGGTGATGCCATTTGGTCTATCTAATGCTCCAAGTACTTTTATGCGTCTCATCAATGAAGTGTTGAAGGATTTCATTGGCAAATTTGTTGTGGTATATTTGGATGACATTCTTGTTTTCAGTAGGACTAAGGAGGAGCATTTGCAACATTTGGATCAGGTTTTGAAGAAGTTGCATGATGAACAATTGATGATCAACATGGAAAAGAGTGTCTTTATGAAGGAAGAACTCACCTATCTTGGTTTTGTGATTTCACAGGGTAGTTTGAAGATGGATCCAACAAAGGTAGAAGCCATTTTGTCATGGCCAACTCCAAAAATAGTAGGTGATGTGAAAAGTTTTCATGGTTTGGCAACATTTTATAGGAAATTCATAAGGGGTTTTAGTCATATTTGTGCACCAGTTTTGGATACCATCAAAGGGGGGTAGAAATGTAAGTTTTTGTGGACAAAGGTAGCCAATGATTCTTTTGAAATTCTAAAACAAAAGGTAGCACAACAGCCCATACTTGTTTTTCCCGAATTTAATAAGTTGTTTGTGGTGGAATGTGATGCTAGTAATCTTGCTATAGGGGTTGTCCTAAGTCAAGAGGGTAGGCCTGTTGCTTTCTTTAGTGAAAATTTGAATGATGTTAAGAGAAAATATTCTACTTATGATTTGGAATTGTATGCAATGGTACAAGCTTTGAAAAAATGGAGGCACTATCTTTTGCCAAAAGAATTTATTGTTTATACTGACAACCATGCACTTAGTTTTCTAAATTCACAGGAGAAACTCAATCATAGGCATATGAAATGGGTTGAGAAACTCCAATCCTATACCTTTTCAATCAAACACAAGAAGGGGTAGGCTAACAAAGTGGCATATGCATTGAGTAGAAGGGTGTGTATGGTTCAAGAAATTTAGTTGCAAAGTGTAGGGGTTGATGCTCTCAAGCATATGTATCAAGATGATGAAGATTTCAAGGAGGTATATGAAGTTTGTTCACAATTTTCAGACTCTTATCATTCTGATTTTTCTGAGTTTTTGTTGCAGCAGGGGTTGTTGTTCAAAGGCAACCAACTATGTGTTCCTAAATGTTCCATGAGGGAGAACATCATAAAGGAAAAACATTGTGGTGGACTACGAGGTCACTTTGGATTGGATAAAACATTGGATCAGGTGAAGAGGTTTTATTTTTGGCCTAAAATGCAATCAGATATCAGAAAGTTTGTTGAATGTTGTAGTATTTGTCAAAGAGAAAAGGGTACTTCATCTAATGCTGGTCTATATCAGCCACTTCCTATTCCTAATAGGCCATGGGAAAGTATTAGCATGGATTTTGTGTTGGGTCTTCCTAGGACTCAAAGAGGCTTTGATAGTATATTTGTTGTGGTGGATAGATTCAGTAAGATGGCTCATTTTTTGCCATGTAAATGCACTAACGATGCTTCTCACATTGCTGATTTGTTCTTCAAAGAAATTGTTAGAATCCATGGTTTGCCTCTTAACATTGTGACTGATAGGGATCCAAAGTTTGTAGGCCATTTTTGGTGCACTTTGTGGAAAAAGTTGGGCAGTCAATTGTCCTTTACTTCAGCCTATCACCCTCAGACTGATGGCCAAACTGAGGTGGTGAATAGGTCCTTGGGAAACCTTCTCAGGTGTCTTACCAAATAGCATGGAGAGGCATAGGATATGATCATCCCTCAAGCAGAGTTTGCCTATAATGATTCCACCAATAGGAGCACAGGAAGGAGTCCATTTGGGATTGTTTATGGCATTCATCCAAGAGGTGTTCTTGAATTGAGAGATCTCCATGGATTGGAAAGAAAAAGTGTTCAAGGTGAAGACTTTGCATTGGCCATGAAGGACATTCATGATAATGTCAAGGAAACTCTTCAAAAGAACAATGACAAGTACAAGGAGAAAGCCAATGAAAGGAGAGATGTCCAATACAAGGTTGGGGATTTGGTCATGGCTCATTTGAAGAAGGAAAGACTTCCTAAGGGGCATCCAACCAAACTCCTCATGAAGAAGATAAGACCATGCTGGATTGTGCACAAGTTTGGGCCCAATGCCTATGAGATTGAACTTCCTCAAGGCTTGGCCATATCTCCTATCTTCAATGTTTCAGATTTGTTCCCTTTCAAAGGTGATTCTAATGCAGCTTTAGAGGTAGATATGACAGCAGCGGGAGATGAAGATTGGGTCAAAGGTCTTCTATCCAATCAGCCATTGAAGTTGGAATGCATTCTTGACACCAAGGTCTTGAAGAAGACAAGGAAGAAGACATACAAGCAGTTTCTTGTCCATGGAGTGGCTTGCCTATTGAATATGCCACTTGGATGACTAAAAAAGACATTTTGAAACATGGTGTCACCATTGCTAATCTACTTCCTCAAGAGACTTGAGTTCTCTTTCCACCCAAGGAGTATGGTGTAGGAGCAAAAGGAGAACCAAAAGACTCATATCTTGTTTGATGTTTATTTTTCTTTGTTGTTTCAATAAGGTCATGAAGACCATTTTCTTGTGTTGTAATAGGCAATCTTGTAAGCCATAAAAGCCAGTCATGTATGTAAGCCTTCTTAAGGCATATAGAAAGCTAGTCTTCATGTTTGTAAACCTTGTCAAGGCATAATAAGGAGTCTAAGGTGGTGTAAGGTCTAGTTAAGGCCTAATTGCATTGTGATGCAGAGGCATCCACACTAAAACCTTGACATATAGCATGGATGTCCGCAACCCTTCATCATCATCATATTTCCCTTAACACTATCAGCATCATCATATTTACTCTACCGACCGATATCCACCTGTAGACAAGCCTTCGCCCTTTTGCATGTCCGCAGCGTCGTCATATCCGACTATCGGCAGCATCATCACATTCGGCAAGCACAAACATCCTCCTGACGTTCACTATTCACCTTACCGCCAACCTCTACCTTTAGCATCATGATGTTCAACATCATGTTCCTCAACAGGATATAGAACATCTGGTTCCTCCCATATATCCTGATGATGATACTCAACTTCACGCACCTTTCCTTCGATGCTTACGTCACCCCAATATCCTGATGACGATTATCCTGATGACGATGACGTCACATGCAGTTCCTCAATATCCTGCTGCTCCGATATCCTGATGACGTATATCCTGATGACGATGACGTCATATGCAACTCCTTCAATATCCTGCTGTCGGCCAAACTTAACGTTATCGGCCCGCGATGGTTTTATCAACCTGATCTTCTACCTTATGCTGATGCGCTCCTCCTCGGCAACACCTGATGATGATCACCCTGACGCTCATTCACTTCATGCAATCGACTGCATCATGCTCATCTCCCTTTACTCGAATGACGCCCGAAGTAACTGCAGGATATACACCGTAATATCCTGATGATGCCGTTTTGACGAATTTCCAACCTTAGCGGATTTTCACCATTCTGATCCGCCGAACCTCCTGGGATGACCCGATCCACTTTCAGGGTGATCTTCCAACTCTAACTATCAGCTCGACCTAGCACATACCCATGCTAGGGTTCTCAACACCTTTCGACTGCGATCCTGTAAACATACATGCAAACAACCAAACTAAATCCTAACCTACTGTACATAACCATTCCACCGATTCGACGAATCAACCGGTGGAATGGATCAGCGAATCCATGAAACCACCAAACCAGCAAATCGATTACACGATGGAGATCAACAGAAAATGAACACAAACAGGATCTTTATTGATTTCAAAAGATGCAATACAAAATACTGTCTCACTCTCTGTAATCTACCTCCTCTGCCCAATGCAATACTATACTATCGATGATCTACAACCAACCGATCCTCATGTATAAATAGGATCTCCTGCGAGTACTACCGACCTGACTCCAAGCGGCTGGGATATCTCTCCAGGCGGCTGGGAGATCCAACCGGACCTACAGCATAACAGCTGTCCTAACAACATAGCTAAAAATAGCAAAGTATGGTCAACATGACCTTATTACATGCATTGGTCTTACAAGACCTTCTTGAAAACATTAACAAGATTCAAAACAAACTAATTGCCTCATGGAGGCCAGCTGTCAGGTAGGTGCTCCTGCACCATACTCCCCAATAGAAAAGAACTCATGTCCCATGAGTTTAGGATGTGGAAGTCCTCCACCTTTACACTTTGCCTTTGCAATATTCTGCCCTGTTCCAGCTTTATCCTCTGCTGTCTCTTGGCTTCTCCAAGACTTCTGAACTGTAACTTGCTTTCTTGCAAGTAAATCCTCATGCCTGTTAATGTAGGCCCTTCTCTCACATACCTTGTGTTTGTCAGGTTGCCTAACCAGAACCTCTGTCTGAACTGCCTCTTGAACTTCTGCAATGTTTAACTCTATCTTTCTTTCAACCTTTATAGGACAAACAATAGTCCCAACTATGACAACATCCTTGTCATTCCTCTCAACTGGTTGCTACTTGCAAACCTATTTCTGAACCTACTGCTGACCTCTGTCAGTCAAAACTAAAACTGCCTTCAACCTGTTGTCCTTAACAACTTCTTTCCCTGCAGTGTCCTCAACTACCTTTATGCCTGCTCCTATAGGCTTCTGCACAAATTCCTTCTTTCCCACTAAAATGATTTTGGCTGCCTTCTGTACTACAGCTGCTTCCTGTAATGGCATCAACTTAATAGTCTTCCCATCTTTCTTGATGGTGTAGGTATTAGCATACCCATCATACAGTACCCTCCTATCAAATTGCCATGGTCTACCCAATAGTAGGTGACAACATTCCATGGGCAAAATGTCACACAAAACTCTATCCTGATATGCTCCAATCTGAAGATCCACATATGCCTGTTCATAGACAAAAAGTGATTGACTATCACTCACCCAAGATGCCTTGTAAGGGTGTTGGTGTGGAATCCTTTCCAAATGCAGTTTATCCACCATTTTCTGAGATACCATGTTGTCTGTTGAACCAGTATCAGTGACAACCTTACATACTTTACCTTTGCTCTTACATGTGGTCTTGAAAAGAGCTCTTCTTTGCATCATATCCTTTGATGCCTGCAAACTAATTCTCCTAAGCATCAGTGCTTCTCCCTCCTCAGGATATCCATAATTGTCAGGTTCTCTATATTGATAAGTGTTTGAACTTTGCACACTTTGCTCTACTTTCTCTTCTTGCACAAGTTGTACTCTCTTGTCATTCGTTCTATCATTTCTGGATGATGAACCTTTGCTTTCTAGACATTTGAAAAATGGATGACCAAACTCACCACAGGTGTAACACTTTCCTGAAAATGTAGTAGAACCTCTACCACTTCCAAATCTACCTCTATTACCTTTCCATCCACCTCTGAAATCAGACTGTCCCTGTCCTTTACCAGTGTCTTCTTGACCCTCATTGGTTTGCCTTGTTGTAGGGGCTACTCCTCTTCCCCTCATATTGCTGCCTCTTCCTCTCATGGACTTATCTTGTCTCCTATTCATCTTTTCTTCAATCCTGATTGCCATTTGATAACAATCCTCCACACTCTTAGGGTTAGCTAAAACTAACTCATCCTGTATGTTCAATCTCAAACCAGCCAAGTACCTAGCCACCTTTTCTACCTCATTCTCATGATGACCAGATCTCATACTCAACTTATAAAACTCCTCAGTATAGGCCTTCACATCCATTTCCTTCTGCCTTAAAAATTGCAGCTTCTTAAACATCTGAATCTCATAATCTTTAGGCAAGAATTTACCTTTTATCCTTGCTACCATCTTATCCCATGAAGTGATCTTTGACTTCCCTTGTTTTCTTCTCTCGGATTGTACATAATCCCACCATACCAAAGCATGACCTCCTAACTTGGTCTTTGTAATCTTTACCTTCTGATCCTCAGCAACATCTTCACATTCAAAGTGATTATCAAGTGCAGCAATCCAATCCAGTAACTCATCTTCATTCAAACTTCCATTATACTTGGAAACATCAACCTTTACCTTAGGTTTATCACTCTGTACTGCCTTTAACAGTTTTGCAAATCTCTGGTCTTCAGCATCCAGATCTTCAGCTACCTCTTCATACTCTTCAACAGCATCTTCATCTTCTTCAGACTCACTGTCTTCCACTTCCCTCTTTTTGTTCTTCTCCAAGGCTACAAGCCTGGCTTGAAGTGCTTCAGCAAGCTCCTTCATCTTCCTCATCTCTCTGGCATGTTTTTCCTTCATCTCCTGCAATTCCCTTGCAGTACCATTACCTTTCAGAGGCATTTTGTCAACCTCTCACTCTTCTACCTCTGTCTTTTCAGTGACAGAATCAACTCTACCTCTGCCCTTTCGGTGACAGAATCAACACACAACAGCCCAGACCTTTTGCTGAGCTCTGATACCACTATGATGCAGAGGCATCCACACTAAAACCTTGACATATAGCATGGATGTCCGCAACCCTTCATCATCATCATATTTCCCTTAACACTGTCAGCATCATCATATTTACTCTGCCGACCGATATCCTCCTGCAGACAAGCCTTCGCCCTTTTGCATGTCCGCAGCGTCGTCATATCCGACTATCGGCAGCATCATCACATTCGGAAAGCACAAACATCCTCCTGACGTTCACTGTTCACCTTACCGCCAACCTCTACCTTCAGCATCATGATGTTCAACATCATGTTCCTCAGCAGGATATAGAACATCCGGTTCCTCCCATATATCCTGATGATGATACTCAACTTCACGCACCTTTCCTTCGATGCTTACGTCACCCCAATATCCTGATGATGATTATCCTGATGATGATGATGTCACATGCAGTTCCTCAATATCCTGCTGCTCCGATATCCTGATGACGTATATCCTGATGATGATGACGTCATATGCAACTCCTTCAATATCTTGCTGTCGGCCAAACTTAACCTTATCAGCCCGCGATGGTTTTATCAACCCGATCTTCTACCTTATGCCGATGCGCTCCTCCTCGGCAACACCTGATGATGATCACCCCGACGCTCATTCACTTCATGCAATCGACTGCATCATGCTCATCTCCCTTTACTCGGATGACGCCCGAAGTAACTGCAGGATATACACCGTAATATCCTGATGATGCCATTTTGACGAATTTCCAACCTTAGCAGATTTTCACCATTCTGATCCGCCGAACCTCCTAGGATGACCCGATCCACTTTCAGGGTGATCTTCCAACTCTAACTATCAACTCGACCTAGCACATACCCATGCTAGGGTTCTCAACACCTTTCGACTGCGATCCTGCAAACATACATGCAAACAACCAAACTAAATCCTAACCTACTGTACATAACCATTCCACCGATTCGACGAATCAACCGGTGGAATGGATCAGCGAATCCATGAAACCACCAAACCAGCAAATCGATTACACGATGGAGATCAACAGAAAATGAACACAAACAGGATCTTTATTGATTTCAAAAGATGCAATACAAAATACTGTCTCACTCTCTGCAATCTACCTCCTCTGCTCAATGCAATACTATACTATCGATGATCTACAACCAACCGATCCTCATGTATAAATAGGATCTCCTGCGAGTACTACCGACATGACTCCAAGTGGCTGGGATATCTCTCCAGGCAGCTGGGAGATCCAACCGGACCTACAGCATAACAGCTGTCCTAACAACATAGCTAAAAATAGCAAAGTATGGTCAACATGACCTTATTACATGCATTGGTCTTACAAGACCTTCTTGAAAACATTAACAAGATTCAAAACAAACTAACTGCCTCATGGAGGCCAACTGTCAGGTAGGTGCTCCTGCACCACATTGTAATGTTGTCGAAGGCAATTTTATACTCCTAAAACCAACATAGTTCTACTAACAAACATGTAAGTAGTTTTCAAACTACCAAAAGGAAGTTCGATGGGAAGAGTGGTTGTAAACCTTCCTGTTGACCCAAACTACTTGCAAGGAGGTTGGAAAGGTAGAAAAAAGTTTAATAACACCTTGAATAAGCCTATTGAAGGAGGAGGAGAAGTCACAAAGCAATAAAAACACCATTTTTTGCATTTTCTGTGTTTTTTCTGAATTTCCTGTAGAAAATAGTTTGTACCATTCAATAGTACGACACTGTCATGAAACCAAGGATACTTGGAAATAAATTTTGATGAAGTAACTATCACTCGGTATCAATTTGAGTCCATGACATTGAATTAGAGGCAAGTTATGGTCATTTAATATTGGACTATTTTTCTGAAATTTTTGTTTTCTCAAAGAAGAGTGCTACTACAAGCCGTACAATAGGAAGGTACAACATAGTTTTCATTCTTTCATGTTTTGATTGGTTAGGAAATTGAATTGTCTACCATTTGAAAAGAATTTGGTGTCTTGACATTGCATTATAAGGGAGTTATAAGTTTTTTCCTTGAAAATAGTGTACTAGGACCTAGTTAAGGGCTTGTTGCAACAATGAGGAATTGACCATCCCATAGTCTTCCAAAGCCATAAGACTTGTGGGATGGATATATATGGGTGTATTTCAAATGTTTTGATCAATTGCAGGAGTGGGAGAGTTGGTGTTTGTAGGTTTTGGTAGAAGAGGCTTAATATGCCCATATATTAAGCCATTTGGAGGAACCTAAGAGGTAATTCTTGGAACAGAAGAGAGTAGAAGTTTAAAACCAACAAAATCCTTTGTTTTAGAATGCATTCTAAGTGTCCAAACCTTGGGTTGAGTTCTGGGCTTGCATTTGAAGGTACTCTCTTTGTAATTTTGGCCTAATTGGGGCTTTAGGTCACTAACAGGGGTTATAGGTTGAGATATTCTGTCCAAAACAACCTATGCCAAGTTTTGGATATGTGATAGAGGGCCATAATGGGTATCTATTGATTGTCTAATAGTTGGGTTTGGAGGTTTCAGTCAAAATTTATCAAGACTGTTGTCGTTTTGAAGGGCTACAAGCCATTTTGGAGGGTTTGTGAAGGAAGTACCAACACAGATGGAATGGGTCCCTTGACATCCCAAACCAACATTTCCATGATGATACTAGAGTTTCTTTCTGTTGTTCCCACTTTTGCATAAAGGTCTTCATTTTTGGGCTTGTAGGTGAAGTAGAACCTTGTCTAGTTTGCCTATCCTTTCCCATCCAATTTGCCTCTACATCACCAGTAGACAATGAACTTAAACCTGTCTGGTAGGTAATGATAAGTGAAATTACTTGTGATTGCAAGTCAACTCAAAAACATAACATAGACTGCAATCTATGAGGATGAGCAGTGAAGGTTAGTGTATGTTTAAAATATGGAAGACACATTTAGGGTTTTAAGCCACAAACCCTAAAACACAAACACTTTTATAAAATTGTATCATCAAATAATAACTGCATATTCTTCTGCATGTGCTCTACATATTGTTCCTTTATCCTTTGTAAATGCAACAAACTCATGTAATAAGCTTGGGCACCCACATAAAATAAGCTTCTTATAAAAAGTAAACTTCTTATGAAGAGTGAACTAAATTCTAATAGAAAAACCTTGATCACCTACAAGTAATACTATGCTATGTATAAAGTGAAGGTGACCATGCATCTCTGTCATCTGCAAGCAAAAACCTTTTGAGCACTTATCTTGTCAAGCAAAACATATTGAACAACATAGCATGTAGCATGAAAACATGACTCTCAAGACCATGGAAACCAAGATCTCAAACAACTACATCATGTGACCCTTATCACAATACAAATATCACCACCTTTGTATACCAACATCATCACCTTTGTAGCAGACCCTTATCATTGTATGAACTCCTAAAAAATGAGTAACATGAAGTAGATCTAGAAACATGAAGATGATCACCAAGTTCTGATACGATCATTGACATTGAAGCTATGAACAACAAGATAAGGTGATCCAACATGATCAAGTTATCACATGAACTCCATCACCTATTTGATATCTCTACCACATGTTTTTCCATCACATGTTTGATGTCTCTTCATGACAATCACATCAACATCCATGTGAACATCCTAATGACACTGAACCAGTGAACTAGAAGTATGACAAACAACATGTATGAAGATCAAGACAACTCAAGCTATCACTTTGATGTATCTGCATGGGTGATCATATGAATATCTCTTTGATCAACAATGACAACTAACTTGACACCTTTTTGACATCAATGACAATCAACCTCCATCATTACCTGGGACTCAAATGCAATTTTCCATGGAACAACATGATTTACAAACTTTGAAGCACAACCACAAGTAGTGAGAACAACCAAGTTGGCCAAGACCAGAGTTAACACTAAGACTTTTAGGAACATGCTTCATGCATGATCTAGATTATACTTTGTGGAGCAATCAGAAGGTAGGAACATGATCTAGAGACTCCCACAAGCATGTTATAATCACCAAGTATATCCATACAACCTCAAAACACTTTATCCATAAGATTCTTAAAATCAAAGCACTTGAACATTACTGTTGGCCACTGTCATAAAGGAAAGATCACTTGTAGAGCACCAAATCATGAACCATTTGAACTGAAGGCACATAACATCATCAAAAACTTAATTCTAGAACCATAAACTATGAAACTTAAATGCAGAGCAGAATACATTCTACCAGTCACCATTAAATACACAGAAAAACAATTTTTACTATGGTGAACAAAACTTTCTCAAATCTTCACACTAGAGGCTCAAACCTGAAACATAGCATCTATAGACATCTCTTAACATTACTTCCAATCCACAGACAAAGATATTCAAAAGTACTACACTTTTTCTGGTAGATAAAGCAATTTTGCACTTGTGCTAATTCCTCAAATACTTGTTCAGACTTATTCAAATAACTTCCTTAGGTGTTGACATCAATGACAACACTTACTGCTCATACTTGCAACAATCTCCCCCTTTGTCATTCATGGCAACACATGATGTGAAAAACCATCAAGACATATAATCTTGCTTTGCTTCTTTGATCCCCCTTACTTGATGTTTTCTCTGCCTATAACTTTCTTCTTAGGTTTTTCACATGAACTTCTCTCCCCCTTTGACATCAATGGCAAAGGGTGCCAAGCCTTTTCTTTCTCTTTTCTGCTCAACTCCCCCTTTCATGAACACTGCAACACTTACTGCTCTTTATCATGAACTCATATCAGCAACATTTACTAGCTCCCCCTGAGATGTAGCCTACAAAATATCAATCAAGATCAAAGAATGAGACTTTGAGCACCACTAGAATGATGCATTCCTTATGCATCTTAGTTTAGAGCAGGAGGGGTAATAACCCCTAACTTCTCCCTAAGATACTCAAAAGTATCCTTAGGCAAAGGCTTAGTGAAAATATCTGCAATCTAATCCTTTGTAAACACATACTCCATCTTTACTTCATTCTTTGTTACCTTTTCTCTCAGAAAGTGATACCTTATTGATATATGCTTTGTCCTTGAGTGCATTACTGGATTCTTTGAAATGTTTATAGCATATATATTTTCACAAAAGGTTGAAATAGGTTTTTAATACACAACTCTCATGTCCTTCAATGTTTTTTTCATCTAAAGCACTTGAGTGCAACAACATTCTACAACAATATATTCTGCTTCTACAGTACACAAAGAAATTGATTCTTGCTTCTTTGTTAGCCATGAAACCAATCTATTACCCAAGAGGAAAGCACCTCCACTTGTACTTTTTCTATCATCAACATCTCTAGCCCAATCTACATCTATAAACTCACTAAGAGTGAAATAAGTATCTTTTGGTACCACAATCCATAGTCTGAAGTGCCTTTTAAATAACTCATGATCCTCTTGACTGCCATCACATGTGACTCTTTGGGATCTTCTTGAAATCTCACCACAAGACAAACTGCATGCATTATATCTGGTCTAGTATGGGTTAGATAAAGTAGTTCTCCAATAATAGACCTATACTTTTACTTATCAATCTTAGGTGATTCATCATTCTTGCTTAGCTTGCAACTAGTTACCATAGGAGTGTTGAAATGTGAAGTTAATTTGACTTATTCCAGTAGTGATGAGCAGTTGACTGAGATCTCATCTAGTTGAATTTTTTTTGGCCATGTTCCATGTGTTCACCATGCAAAATTGCATGCAGAAGTGCCACTCTTACTTTTATGCATGGAAATCTATCTTTAAATTTGATCCATTTTTGCATGTGCTTTTTTGTGAATATTTATGGTTGTCGAGCTTGAATCCCAAGGCATGAGAAATTTTTTTTGTAACTGTGAATTTTCTTCTAAGAATAAAATTGAGAGACCTTTGCCCATGGTTTTTTTCTTGGTATATTACCAGGTTTTCTGCATAAATCTATGTTGTCTATTTTGTGCTTTTATTGCTAATTCACTTTTATTTCAATTCTACACTGCTTATATTTCTAACAAGGAGTACATACTGGCTTAGAATCCTCCCTTCCAAACTTCTTCAACAATTCTTTCACATACTTGGACTAAGAAATGAAAATTCTTTTTCCTAATTGAGTAATTTGTAGTCCTAGAAAGAAATTCATTTCACCAAACATACAAATCTCAAACTCTTTTTACATTTCCTCTACAAATTTTTTACACATACCTTCATTGCCTCCAAAGATGATATCATCAACAAAGACTACAACAATTAGGATTTGATCATTATTAATTTTGAAATAGAGATTACTATCTATAGTACCTTTGGTGAACCCTAATTTCATCACATACTTGTCCAACCTTGCATACCAGGCTCTAGGAGCTTGCTTGAGTCCATACAGGGCTTTCTTCAATTTGCATACCATGTCACCGTGGTCTGATAACTGGAATCCTTCTGGTTATTCAATGTAAACTTCTTCTATCTCTCTATTCAAGAAGGTTGTGTTGTGATGCTCACAACATGCCCCATTTTACCTCATAGCAAAATGAGGACCCCTGCCATGGTTGTTGCTTTGTGTTGTGTATGGTCCTGCTTGGTGGTAAAGAGAAAAGAGGTAAAAGTTACAAACCATGGTGGAAATTAAAAAAGTTAAGCATTTAAGGGCCAAAGGTGAATAGAGGTGAATTCTTTGTCAAAATCAAATAAGGGTTGCCTTTTTAACCATTTTTAAATTCCCAATATTTTGCAAGATATGCGTGTTTTGGTAAAATGCATTAGAAAAGTGGTTTTGCATGTTGCATATACAAGGTCGGGTGTATGTGGAGTTGTTGAATAAGTCATATTGAGTAGTCAAGTTTATATAATCATGGTACCCTATATGCATGCGTTTAGTGTTTCATCCTTTTTATACAAGTTGGACCCGATAAGTTTCAGAAGTGGAGCGAATAAATGGTTAAGTCTGCATTGTATCTTGAATTGTATGTTTATTGAAAAAAGAAAGATACAGAGCAATATACAACATGATATACATGACGTAGACCCGAAGAGGATATGAAATTTGGTTTTATTAAGGGGAAGCGAAGTTTTGTATGTACTATACAAGTCTTTTGTATGTATGTTTATGGGTGGTGTCGTTAGGATTGTGGTCATTTTCTATGTCAAGGGCAATAAACGTAAGTGAAAGAACAGTCAAACCTTTCAGACCCGATAGAAAGTAAAATATAATCGAGAGAAGTTCGTGTTTGTATTTGTTGTTCAAATATTTGTATGTATATCACTTTGTATGTATTTAAATCAATATAAATTTATACATGCATACAAAATGTTTGATACAATTATTTGGTATGCATTATAAGATTTGAAAGTAAAAGAATGTGTCAATGGATTTCAAAATGGATTACCATAAAGCTTAGGGCTTGACCATACAAAAGAAACACTTCACATAGATACAAATACCAAAACATAATCATTTTGAGAAGATTGATAATCACATGGATATAAAATGGTCCGCGTTATATTATAATGTATACAAAAGGGGAAACATATATAGTCGGCAGAGTCTATTTACAAGCCGTAATCAAAATTCCTAGATGCCCAAAGAAAATAGAGAAATCATAATGTATACAAAAGGGGATACTTCACATCTTACAGGTTACCATGAAAGAGACCCATCCTGACTATATCTGTAAAATGGATGATCCAATCCAAAGTTGGCAACACTTCTATTCCTCGTGATAGCCTTAGAAAACTAAGGCTAAGTCTAGCCCAAAACTGATGATTATCTAAGGTTTGATTTGAAGTCTGCATGAGAAATGGCAGCCAGGAAAACTGAGCACTAGGAATATTAATTAAATGGAGTTCTGAAGCTCGTGGAACTCCTATTCCCAGGTCAGCAGCTAAAATGACATCTATATCAGTAAGGCAGTACTCTGCTTTGAAGATATCTTGTAGAAGTAAGAAAACTTCTACTTTGTTGATGCTGATATCTAGAATAGAAGCTAAGAAATATGAGACAATGTCAGAGTTAACTCTGTAATGATCCCAATTAAGCAAGAAGTCTTTCCCAAGTATCATTTTGATGGCTTCTAACTCCAATTCATGAAACATTGGATATGCATGACTCAAGATTAACTTTTTCAGACAAGAATCTAAAATGGGCCCAAAAAAGGCTATTTGCCTCCTTGAGCTAAGAAGACAAATAGGAGTATACATATTTGTAGAGTATTCTGAAAGCTAGAGTGAATAGAAACGAAGGTTAAGCAGGGTCTTAAATAATGGGTTTTGCATGAGTTACTAGTTTAATCATCACTAAATGCGGTTGATAGGAATTGAATGTTCATAAAGAGGAATGTTATGCCAAAAGTGTTAATTGTCTAAAGGGAATAAGAGTTATTAATGCATCGATTGCTTCTAAGCATGCCTTAAAGATTTTTTTATTAATAGCAGGGAACAAATACAGGCTTACTAATGGTGAAAGTTTCAAAATTCTCATTCTTACTTTTTTATGTATTAAAAGTTTGCATATCCAATATACATACAAAAGGTGAATGCAGGTATCGAGGCAGGTGCGTATGTTATGAGGGTATACAAAAATGCATCAAAAATGTCGTAGGAAAAGAGTTTTGTGTTTTCTATGCATCTAACATTGTTATGCCAGGTTGTATGTTGATACAAAATTATATAAGCAAAAGAATAGATACAAAACAACATATACAAAAGTTGAGAGAGGGGCGACACTTAAATAGACAAAAAGGTATATGCAAAATTCAAAAGGTGAACGGATTGCACACGATGAAGAGAATATTGATAAGTCAAGATACAAAAGTTAAAGATACAAAAAATAAGATGTACAAAAGTCAACACATACAAGTGAGAAGTTATTATGTGAATCATAACACGTCGAAAGTCACGCGGTATATGCTTAAAGGATTTGTATCACAAATGTTTGTATATGGAAGCATATACAAAAATAACATACAAAAGTGAAAAATATCAAAGTTATGACATCTAAATAGGAGAAGGTGCATTATGAGATACAAAAATAGAAAAGAGAAGATACAAAGTTTAAAATGTTAAACTTATTGAAAGAAAGTCTTCAAATTAGGGCGTATGCATTAATGATTGTAATAAATGCATAGTTAACGGTGATAATGCAGGTTGTAAAATGGTAAAAGAAAGGTAAGAGATGAAATCATATTCACTTGGTGAAGCAGAGATTACAGAGCGAACAAAAGGAATTAATCCAGTGAGTATAATTCAAAAGGCAAACGGATTGTAAGGGGATAACGACGTAACTGAAAAGGGTAATTCCATTTCATTGGTAGAGTCAACCTGGTCAAGATGCAAGTAGGTATTCTATTATCTTTACATGTTTTCTATTCATTTGGTTGTAGTTTGTTTGGTTCTTAATCACACGGGAAAATAAAGATTAAATTGGCAAATAATCGAGGCAATTTTACTTAAGCAATTTTGTTAAATAATTCACCTAATTCAAATTGTTGAAAGTAAAATGGTAAAATATTGGAGTAAAATAGTGTAAAACAAAAAAAATGTAAAGTAAGGGTAAAGAAACCCTAGTACTGATATACAAACAGGAAGGTAAAGCGTAAATGTTTTTGCAGGATGGCGCCAAAACAAAAGATAGAAAATGTCATGATGGAGGAAGAGGAAAAGACAAAAAGGGAGAGGAAGCCAAGAAGAGAACCACTAAAGAAAGGTTGGAAGCACTGCGAGGATTTCTGACCTTGATATGTTATGGAGGAGGATTGGTCACAGATACTTTCATAGGCCAATATGACACAGGCAATGTAATGTATCAGATCATGGGAAATGATGCTTCTGAAGATATGAAGAGTATCTGGAGCCAAGGGTTGTATCATGCTGTGGGTTTTCCTTTAGCAATACAGTATAGTGAGTTGGTGTTAGAATGTATGGAAAGGTATAACTTGGAAACCAGGCAGGTGATGCATGAAGGAAGAAGTGTGGTTGATTTGTCTACTAAGGGTATAGCTCGTACTTTTGGGCTGAAAATTGAAGAATAGATGATAGATATAGACATGGATCAGTATGCAATGGATTTCATAAATAATGATAAAGCATGCAGGGTTGTTATATTTTATGGGTGGTATGGGGTTGAAAATAAACCTAAGGCTACCGTGAGGGTTCCAAAGAATTTATACAGAATTGATTTTAAGATTGAAATTCACCTCATGATTGCAATGCTTAGTCGATTGGTAGGATTAATGCCTCCACATTTGAGCCTTGGATGTTCTAGGTTATAGAAGTTGTTAGAGCATAGAAGGGGAGCATCCATTGGGCTTGAGCTATCAGTAAAAGTATAAATAGACAAATTATGGCCTTTAGGAAATCTAGGAGATTTACTATGTCGTCCTATGTTTTGTATGCACTAGCTGCTAGAATACCACCATTAGCGGGGATAAGGGTGGTAGGTACCTTGGAGAAAGGGCTAGAACAGAGATTAATTTATGATCATTACCTAGATCTACTAGAAGAAAATGCATTGAAGAATTATACAAGGGTAAATGATGTATTTTATGGTTATATGGTAAGGGTTTTGAATGGAGATAAAGAGAAAAGAATTAGTAAAGAGGCGAAGGAAGTTATAGATTACTTCAATTCTTTGTTCATACAATTTCCAACCTTCACATATATCAGGGTTGAGGGTTTTGAGGGGAAACCATTTAAGTTGGCAAGGTATCCCTCCGATCATATAATCTTATTAGAGTATACAAGGCAGGTATTGAACATATACAAAATGTACAAGAATAAATATAATTCGGGCAATATCAAATTCCCTATTATTATGGGACATTAATCTTGTTTTAATGAAGAGGTTGCTAAGCAATCAAAAATTTAATTAAGGTATTATGCATTTGATGAATTTGATTTGGGAAGATGGTTTGACCCAGTACATAGAATACAAAGGTACATAAACAAGAAATATAAGCATCAAGTCCATATTGAAGATTATTGGTTTGACTGTGACAGTGAACAAGAGGTATGAAAAAGGTTTTATCAAAGGTTAATATTGAACAGATGAAGACTATGGAGGATATTGTTAGAAAAAAGGTAGATAACTGAGAGGGGGGTGAATCAGTTATCTCTATTATCTTTACTTTCTTTCTTCTTTTATAATTTGTGCAGCATCAAAACATATAAGCATATATAATCATGAGAACAGAAACAAATCAATACACATAACACAAGGATTTTTACGTGGAAAATCCTATTAAGGGAAAAACCATGGGGTGACTAACCCAAGATTGTATTCTCTGTTAAAAGAATAAGAAGTACAAAATGGCACTTGCCAAATAGGGCTCACTACTTGAGCACACTGCTCACAAGAGGCACACTGCCTACAAGAACTTGCAGAACGAAATCAGATGTTTGAACTGATGAGAGGCATCTACAAATGCTAAAGTTTAGTTTAGGTTAAGCATAATATACTGATCTGATGCACTTCATTCTTCCTCTACTTTAGTGTTGCTGCTCTGTTACATACCAGACTTGTATTGCTACTTCCACACTTATCTCTACCTTCCTTTGCACTTTATTTTTCCATATCTATTCACAAACACACCTTCATACTAGAATCCATCTAGTATATATATCCACACCAATGATTTCAACAACTTTTCTAGTCGGCAACCAGAATACTCAAGATATTTACAAGTTACTGATTTGTCGGTTGAATCCATGCTTGATTTGAGATGTGTATCAAAAACATAGGCATTAAAGTCATCAATCATGTCGTCTAACAATATATGATCCCTCAAATTGCTTTATCAACATCAATTACTCATCTAGATTGAAGTCTGATACTCTGCCAGTCAGTTCTTTCTTAGTATGTCATGCTTGTCTGGAACCCAACACTCAGATGCTCATATCTTCTTTGTGCTTTATCACCAGAGGCTAAATCTCTGGAATATAGTAGTCATGATACCCTTCTTGACTTTCCCAAGTCCGTAACTTACTGACCTACACCATCTGAGAGATCTAGACCTGATTGTCAGACCTTGTTGCATTCTGGCAAAGGGCGGGGTCTACATACCAAAAATTTACAAAAATTAACCTATACATGGCCGCATAATTATATATACATGTTATACTTACATATACTTGAGTATATCCGTAAAAGTGGCCTTCAACTGTACAAACTCTGTGGCCCAGCTCTACTTCATCCTATCCAAAATGGAGATGTGACCACTCAGCAAAAAGGTATATGCTTCTGCCCTTCTCAAACCTACTAGATCATTGGTCCGGGCTGTGGTCTGAGCATCTGTTAAGGCCTCATGCATTGCCTCTAACTTAGGGATGATTATCCCTCTGAGTTCACTCATCCTAGTTATTATATTCTTCTTTTCTTTGTCCAACCTTTTTATTTCATTTATAATGACAATAGCCTAGCATTCTTGATTCATTAAGGATGTAGTGAGGGGATCAAAATTCTAAGATAAACTTGATAGTTTACCTTCTTGATCTTTCACTTTCTTCTCAATATCCTCTGTCATGTTGGACCAAGATAGACAAAATTTGTACATGTCCTCACCATCTTTAAGAGCATTTGCAAGGCTCTTTATCCCAATAGCTAGTGTCCTCCTATCATTAGCAATGAGTCCCTATACTTCTATGAATCTTTTTCCCAAAAACTCCTTCTGGACCTTTTCTTCTGCCAATTTCTCTAAAGAATCAAAATGAGTGCCAACAGAATTGACCAAAGATTTTAAGTTACCAGATGGAGAATCCAAAGTATCCTTTTGGAATGATGGCATGATCTCCAGTATCTCGGATGCCATCTCCAACAGTTCACAATCTTCCATGTGAGATTTCAGGAGTTTTTCTTTTTCTTTGGCTTAAGCAAAAGATGCTATTTTCATTGTCTAGACCGGAGAGAGAGAGTCAAAGTTTAGTGGCCCTTGAAATAGCTCTGGTTCATCTATCTCCATCATTTCTTTGTTCAAGAAGTCCTTCACTGCCTCTGCAGTGTCTCTTGTCGGTGATTGAGACTTCATTTCCTTTTGGGTCTTAGAACTGTCATTATGGGTCTTCTCTACTTGTTCTTCTTTTTCCTTGACCCCCTCTTCTTGACTCACTTTCTCCTCTTTGCTTCCTTCTCCTTTAGCTCCAGAATCAGGAATGTCTATAGTGGGATCTAGAGGAGAGATGTTACCTGTGTTTACTATTCCATGAACTTCCTCTTTTGGAATAGAGGAATCCAAGTCCTTAGACTTCTCTTCATCCGTCTCTTTTAATCCTTCTACATTTTTGTCAGAAGATTCTTCAATGGTTATATTTAATCCTTCAACATCCATGGTAGAAGGTTCTTCATCTATTTCCTCTATAATATAAAGATTGAATCTTTTGAAAGCATTCCAGAGGATGTCTTCTATATCTTTTGCTACTTGGTCAGTTTCTCCAAGCATAAGTTTATTCATTATTGCTTTGCTTTGGAATTCATCCTTACAGTCCTTAAAGATCATGGCTATTTGCTTTGGAGTAATAGAAGGATAGAGCTAAATTACAATCTGTTCTTGAATCTCTAAGTCTTTTGCCCCTGCATTCTCTTTTCTAAGTTTGAGTACTTTTTCTAGACTTTTGGGAATTAATGAAATAATTTCAATGAATGCTTTGTTATAAATATTTAGGTACCTGACTGTAGCTTCTTCCAAGATCCTCTTGTCAGTATCACTATATTCATCATAGAATTCTATTACTGGTTGTAGGTTCCCATCCACAGTAACTGCCTTAATGATATCATCAATGGAAAGAGTGGGCTTTTCAACAAATTCTTGTGCTTCTTCTTCTTTGTTTTTGCTAGCAGAGAATTCCCTGGATGTTTTCTTCTTTTTCTTCATTTTCTTAATTTCCTCATTAGACTCTGTTTCTTCATCATCTTTGAGACTTGTGTATGACCTTGTGGCTTTTGTTTTTGTTCTCTTTTCTCCTTTTCCAAATGTCTTGACTTCCGGTTTGGTGGCTCTTGAACTCTTAGGAGTGGCAGGTGCAGAGCTCTTAGAGGATCTAGTCCGGGAGGGGGCTTGTACCGAAACACCTTCTTTCTCTGCTTCTTGTTTCTCTTTCTTAGCTCTTTCAACTTTCTCTCTATTGGCATCTACTACCTCTTTTGATATACCAAATCTTTTGGCAATTTCCTCAACTTCCTTTCTAACTTTTCTCTTTATCTCTGGTTGTCTTAGCTCAACATGTATTTTTACACTTAGTTCTTGAAAGGTTCCAAACCTTTCTACCTTAGGGTCCTTAGGCTGGCTCAATAGGTGTTGAATATGTAGCTCCAAAATTTTCTCATTGACCTCGTATCCCATTGGCATTATCCACATTGTTCTGGGCTCAACCGCCTCCATTAGGCATTGATCAGTGTCAACCATGAAGCACATTGTATCCTTATATTTCTCAACTATAGATTGAGGAATTCTTTCTTTGGCTTGCATCATACTCTGAAAGTTCTTGAAGTAACCCCAGAGAGCTATGTTTTGGGCTTGAGCATCACCAAGTCCATACATATAGTCTCTAATATGTATGGCAACTGGTTTGTCATTTTTCCATACCTAACCACTTGATCCGGGCAACTCATTCATGTAGTAGAAGAATAGACATGGTATCAAAAAACCATACTTAAAGGAGTTCTTCTTATCCTTCTTCATCTTCTCCAAATTTTTCATTAGTTGACTCAATAGAAGCTCACACAGATCATAATCTATATTCTCTTTCAGCATCTGATATGCAGCATAGATTGCAGTACCAAACATAGAATTTTGCATACTTGAGTGGTAGATTTTTTAGCTAGTTATCATTGAAGCAAACTTGACATCCGGATCCATGATGTCATCTATAGTCATTGCTCTCCTATCAAATTTTGACCCAGTGGCTTCAGTTACCGTTTGGTTCTTTACATATTTGAGTGCGGGTAACCCACCATTTGAGTGCAATCCGATTACTGTCCTAATAGCATCTTTTGTTATCTTGAAGGGCCTTGTTAACCACATGAAGTTATCATGCATCTTGCTTAGGACATACCAGACCCAATCATCTTCTGTAAAATAGGGAAAGTGGATGCAATGTTCGAAGTGTTTATCCCGGAGGGCCTTGTATTGAGGTTTGAGTTTAAAACTTTCATCTATTAACTGTTTATGATAGCTGTCCATCAACTTAGATTCTCCAAATTCCTCAATGTTGGCATGGATGTAGACCCTAACATCTTCTACATGCAATACCCCATGCGGAATGCTAGAAAAAAGTGCCTAAAGGATCAACTTCTAGGGATTTGTAGGGGTGTTTCTTGAATTTTGGGCATGGCCTATCAGTGATCTCAATAACCATTGGAGTAGACATTTTGCAAAAGATTCAAAGAGAGATTTTTAGAATGGAAGTACCTTTTTACACTTTTAGGGTTTGAAATAAGAGCTGAAACAAATCGTTGGTTGAATTGGATTTTGCAGTTGATCTTTGAGAGAGTTGTAGAAAGTTGATGTAGAGCTCTTCTTTTCTTCTTCTCGAATGCAAATGTGCAAATGATGAGTGAATGAACCCTTTTAACCTTGCAAAAACCCTAATTTCTTCTTGCAATAAATGCACAACTTAAGTTATCCAGTTGCCTTGTCCTAAGAGAGATCTTCTCGAATCAATGTGTTGTACTTAGAATTTTTTTCGGTGAGGATAGCCAATGTATTTGCTTTTCTTCCATCATGCCATGGATCCGTAGATCAAAGTATTTTAATTTTGAATCATACCAAATCTGTCTTTGAAAAACCTACTTTACCAGATGTCTGTCGAACCGGATCAATCTTGGATGATTAAACTCTTGTAAAACTCCATGCGGATCTTTCATATTTTTACCAAGGGTTATTTAGATATTTTTCTGAGAACCCTTTAATCCAAAACATTCCATGTGCCAAATTTAGGCACCAATTGACTGGTTGGGGGAATTTATTTTTCTTTGTGACTCCCCCTGAGCCAGAGCTCATCTGTTTAGTTTCCAGAAGGAATATCAGCACCAGATTTCGGTGCGGATCCATCTCCAATATCTTCTGTACTCTTCTTCACCCAAATCTTGCTCATCTCCTTTTGAACTTCATCCGCATTTACTTTACCTTTGCCTTTATCTTGTTTTTGATTATGTTGCACCGGACCCTTTTTATCCTGATTTTTACTTCTGCAGAATTTGGTAGTATGACCGGATCTATTGCAATTGTAGCAGATAACATTTCTTTGCATATTTGATTGATATCCTCTTGATCTGCATTGATTCCCATTCTATTGCATGCAAAGCATCTACCATTGAATGAATTATTTATTTGCATATTTCTGCATTCATGAGATTTGTGACCAGACCTTTTGCAGTTGAAACATTGTCCAGAGAAGGATGGATCGGTCTGATTCATTCTTTTTCTGCACTGAGTTTCTTTATGACCAAAATTGTTGTAATTGAAGCAATATCCATTAAAGGATGGATATCTTTGTGCATTTGGTTGCCTTACCGGAGGTCTTCTAGGCTTGTTTCTTTGGTTTCCTGATCCAAAGTTCTTCTGACCAAATCCAGAGCTTTCACCTTTCTCATATCCCAAGCCACACTTATCATCTACCCTCTTTTGGCTTTCAAGAAGAAATTCAAGTTGGGCTGAGCTTATCTTGAATTTCTCTTTGTATTCATTTATTGTTTGAAGATTTTGTTTAAGAGTGTCTATCTATTTCTCAAGTTGTTCTTCATTGTCTCTAGCTTCTTCAAGATCAGATTCAAGATGCCTAATTATTCTATCCATTTTGTGGCAGTCCTATGTCTTCTTTTTGAGTGATTGTTTTAGATTATCTTCACTTTTCCTTCTTTCTTCAATTTCTTGGGTGAATCTCATAACCCCTGACTCCATTCATGCCTTACCGTAATGACCTCTTTTGATAGCTTCTCACATAGCTTATTTTTCTTGTTAAGATCTTCATTAGTATCATTGTCTTCACTCTGATTGGCTAATTTTTGTCATAGTTCCTTTCTCTTTTTCACAGAGATACTAAGTTTTTCTTTTAGCTCATTTATAAAATCATCAGCTTCTTTGAGTCTTTCTCTCAAATTATTGACTTCAAAATGTGATTGTTCAAGATCATCTAGGGCAGACTAAATTTGTTCCTTCATACCATATATATCCATTGAGATTCCTAGATCTTCCTCAAGTTGTTAGGCTTTGTTTAGAGGAACCTCACTCTAATACTAATTGTTAGAAACAAGGAAGATAACTAAGAGCGGGGGTGAATCAGTTATCTCTATTATCTTTACTTTCTTTCTTCTTTTATAATTTGTGCAGCATCAAAACATATAAGCATATATAATCATGAGAACAGAAACAAATCAATACACATAACAAAAAGATTTTTACGTGGAAAACCATATTAAGGGAAAAACCACAGGGTGACTAACCCAAGATTGTATTCTCTATTAAAAGAATAAGAAGTACAAAATGGCACTTGCCAATTAGGGCTTACTACCCAAGCACACTGCCTACAAGAACTTACAAAAGGAAATCAGATGTTTGAACTGATGAGAGGCATCTACAAATGCTAAAGTTTAGTTCTGGTTAAGCACAATATACTAATCTGATGCACTTCATTCTTCCATTGCTTTAGTGCTACTGCTCTGTTACATACCGGACTTGTATTGCTACTTCCACACTTATCTCTGCCTTCCTTTGCACTTTATTTTTCTATATCTATTCACACACACACCTTCATACTGGAATCCATCTGGTATATGCACCAACGATTTCAACAACTTTTCTAGTCGGCAACTAGAATACTAAAGATATTTACAAGTTACTCATCTGTCGAGTGAATCCATGCTTGATTTGAGATGCATATCAAAAACATAGGCATTGAAGTCATCAACCATGTTGGCCAACAATTTATGATCCCTCAAATTGCTTTATCAATATCAATTACTCATCTAGATTGAAGTCTAATACTCTGTCGGTCAGTTCTTTCTCAGCCTATTCTACCTGTCTGGAACCCAACAATCAAACGCTCATATCTTCTTCGTGCTTTATCACCGGAGGCTAAATCTTTGGAATATAGTAGTCATGATACCCTTGACTTTCCCAAGTCTGTAACTTATTGAGCTCCACCATCTGAGAGATCTGGACCTGATTGTCAGACCTTGTTGCATACTCTATTCTTGTTCACCGAACCAAAACAATATTCAATCTGACTTCCGGTATAGGCATACTATGTACTGCGGATGTGTGGGATAGACTTTGTTGCCATCAATGACAACACTCATGAATCCCCACAGTGTCTCTTGCCAATAGATATTAGTGTCCCCAAGGAGGTACATGATGATGAAGAGGTATTGCATGAAAGTTATAGAAGAGATAAAATTGAATTACTGCCCATCAATGAGCCAGATTGGGATGCTCCTGCTGAAACATCTTTGGAAAGATTATCTAAGCTAGTTTTATTAATCTCTAAAAGATGGTTAGCTGATAAGATAAAAGGTATGAAAGCTCAAGGCCTTGAGGTTACTGAGAAAAGGGATCAACAGAATAAGGATGAATTAATGTGTTTTTATGGAAAGAAAAAGACGTTCATGGAAACCAAGATATTGAGCAATAATAAAAATGCAACTCTGCTAGATCCTTATGCTTTGGGAATCACAGTAGCTATATCTTTGGAAACATTCACAGAAGAAAGGGCATCTAGTCAAGAAATGCATATTGATAGAGCACACAAACCCATAGTGCTTGGTGAATTGGTTTCAAAAGGGGAATTATTTGCAGAACAACAAGTGGTAAGAGCTATTGCCATAAATCCATTAGAAGGAATAGCCAAGGTACCTATTTTTTCACCCAGAGAAAAGAGACCAACTCACATTAGTGGTGAACAAGAGTTAGTTGAATAGATGGTGTACCAACCTAGAAATCAAGAAATAAAAGAGGTGAAACATGTTGTTGACATACATGATAGTAGTGATGAAAGGAACGTGAAACATAGAAGTGGTGCAGAAGAAGAGCTTGGGGCAATTACAAGTTCAGTAGTAAGGGAAGAATGTAGTACTCAATTACATATGGAGAAAATACAGGGTCCAGAAGAAAAAGAGGAGAATACACAAGGTGAGTTTGATGCATTAGATCCTTTTGGAGCATTGGTGCCCCCTGAAATTATTGAAGAAATACAAATTGAGGCTCAGCAAATAGAAGAAACTAAAAAGGAAGAAAGATCAGAGAAAGAAGTGCAAAGGGCATTGGTCCAAACTCAAGGAGAAATGGAAGAAAATATGGTTGATGTATATTTCTTAAACATTCTTAGCATGTATAATGAGCCAGATGAGAAAGAAGAAAATATAAAAGACAAGCAGAATACAGGGGATGAATCTGAGAATAGAAAAGTAGAAGAAGAATCTGATAAAGCCATAGGATTAGCATCACATATAGAGCAAGAAAATGTTTTGGAGAAGATTCAAGAACATGTGGAAACAACAATAGAATCAATAAGAATAATAAGAGATCCTAAAAAGGATCTGGTTAGTAAAAACAATGTTTCAAACACTGATATAGAATAGGAAGAGAAAAAGGAGGATATAAAGGAGTAAAATACATGACAACAAGACAAAGAAGAAGAAGAAAAACAACATCTTTTGAGAAAAGAAAGCCCAATAGATGAGGAAGGGGGAGATAATGAAATAGAAGAAGAGGATGAAAAGGGAGAATCACACCAACATAGTAATTCGCATGTTCCAGAACATGATGCTCAATCTCAATCAGATCAGCAACAACAACATATAAGGCAGGAACAAAAGGAGAAACCTCAGGAAGGGGTAGAAAATATAGAAAGAATAGCAAAAATTAGCAAAGAAGCTCCAAATTGGTTAGGCTCTGAGGTCAGAAGAGAGAGGGTTGAGGTACAATTAGTGCCCATTGATATTAAAAGTTTACTGGGTGATTCTGCACCACAGAGGCTAAAGAGAAAAGATAGAATCATGTCGGCAATCAAAAGAGGCCCTTCTGGATCTAGGGTCTTAGATTTGGGTATCCCACAAACAAATAAATCTAAAGGAGAAATGACTGTTGGTGATTATAAACTGATGAGAATGGATCTAGGCCATGTGACCAGGGAATAGCATATAAGTGAGTAGGAAGATATGAATAAGGTCACTGCTAAAATGTTGAAGAAGGATAAGGACAAAAATGATTACTTAAAGGGACATATTGTCCAGTTGCAGCAGTTCATAAGGGGAATATTTGATTCTAATGCCCCTACACCAGAACTACCTACAGAAATAGTAGTACTATCAAAGGATGAGGTAAAGAAGATGGAGAATAAAAGGCTAGAAGCTAATATTCTAGAGGAATGGCTCAGAGAATTCATGCATAAAGGAGAAGAAGTAACCAAACAAGTAGTGACAAGTTGGAATATGGCTTTAATAGAGAAAAACAAATGTAATGTTATCATGCATAACTGTCAGGCCAGAGAAGAAGAATGTAAAGAAGAATTGAAAAACATTGAAGAAATGGAGGAGAGAATAGAAGAGTTGATTAATAAGGGAGTCATTACTCCTCAAATGGCAAACCAATTGCCACATACAAAGTTAGAACTAAAGTTTGAGGAGGACATTCTTAGAAACTATGTCATAAATACTAGGGACTTAAAAGAAGTTGCTGATAACATGATAAAGGTATACATGAAAATAATAGAAAGGCTCATCAATCATGAATGCCTTGAAATACCAACATATGAATTAAAAAAAGCATTGAGGGAGTTTAAAGCTATTTTTCCACCATGCTTGGAGGACCTAGTGGCCTATATGTGTAAATAAATGATTGATTCTATAATAGAAGTCAGTGCTAAGATTAAAAAGTATCAAAAAAGGGCTGCAAGATTGGTAAAAGAAGAGAAAAAGTTGGAGGAAGTCAAAATGCAAGAATATATATGGACCAAAAGTCCAGGGGGAAATCGCACCTTCATAGAAGGTGTCATGAATAATTTCAAGATATATTTGAAGGAGAGATAAAGTATCAGAAAAAAGAAAGAAAAAAAAATACTGAGGAAAGAGTCAACTGAAGGGCATCAACCAGCAAGGTCAACAAGTCAGAAGAAGACAACGGGTATCTTAGTTTTGAAAAGATTCCAAAGGCATCCTTTGAGGCATGAAAAGATACCACAAAGATATTTTGAGAAAATGGTTAGGAATGAATGTATACCATTGATCAAGAAAACATGAATCTGGATCGTAGATTGAGTTTTGTAACCATAGTAGTATGAAGCTTCAAATTCTATATAAGAAGCTCTGCTACTTTTATATTATTTACACAGGGATTTTTGAATTATAGCTTGCACTTGTAATTTGTTTGAATACTAGAGTAAAGAAGTACTTTCTTTTTTTTAGTTTAGAAGAGGAGGTCAACTGTGTCTACACTAAGGAATGCGTAGAATGTCTAGTTTCCTTACTATATCTATAAAAACATCTATAAGTTTTTCTGGCAATTTGATCAATGAATCAAAAGGTCATTCATACATTGTAAATTCTATATGACCGTATACTTTAAATACAAGTACACTTGGAATTTTGTGTCTATTAAAGAGTGTTTTCTAACTCTTATTGGTATTTAGAGTATTATCCTTCGAAAGCTTGCAATCTTTGATGTGTGCTCATGACAATACTCAGGACTCTGCATTTGAAGATTTAGTATGTTGATTTGATTAATTTACTGTATCTCTTAAAGATGTGAGTAGTAGAATGTTTAGATCCTATAGTGAAATGATGTTTAACTTGATTTTCTCTAACTTTTCCCAAAACATTTGAAATAATTAGCTTAAATGCATAAATCTTAAGGAAATTGTCTTACATTTGAATCAAGCATGAGGAATTATACTAATATTTGACAATTTTCATATTAATTTGAAAGGAAAAGCGTGTTTCAATATAAATCATACAAATCTTTGTAATACAGTGTTAAATCTATGCAAAAGGAATGAATAAATCATTTGTATTTACAACAATTTGCATAATTTTGAGTCCAGTAAGCCACATATCATCTTAAATCACGTAAGGCCCCTTGAATAATATAGTTTCACATTAACCTACTGAATTGTCCACAAGGTCAAGACCTGACCATACAGAAACTTGAGATTAAGAGCTCTTAGCTGATGTCTTCATATCTTTCAAGATAGTTTAGGTTCATTTTGTGAATTTTAAACTTTTGTTATGAATGTGTAAAAATAATCATCAACAATTTTTGGTGCTAGAAGGAGGGCCATTCAAGTTGAAATAAGATTCTAGTAACACTGGCTCACAACAATGGTCAAGTGACCAGGTCTAGGTCTATTTTAGGAGATACTTTTGTATAATTACCTGACAGAAGACAGAACAAAAGTCCTTTGATCTGGAATCCTAAGATAACACACGTAGGAGATTCATCTGGAACTCCTCGAGAGTCATCGTTTAACATACATAACATAGTTAGTCCTAACAGTTCTTCATTTAGGTACTTAAGTCTTGGTTCGGAAACTCCTAGAGGTCCCAGTCCTCCTAGAAATCCAAGTCCACCTTTAAATCAAGGTATACCTAGAGGTCCTAGTCCACCTAGAGGTCCAGCCATGGCATATTTCAATGTTAATTCTCCTATAGTATTTAATGATTATCATGAAATGCCAAAGAACCCTGAGAAGATATGTCCTAAATATCAATTACATGAGGATCCAGAGGAT
Source organism: Cunninghamia lanceolata (assembly GCA_027924645.1). Taxonomy (NCBI): domain Eukaryota; kingdom Viridiplantae; phylum Streptophyta; class Pinopsida; order Cupressales; family Cupressaceae; genus Cunninghamia; species Cunninghamia lanceolata. Next base: position 8,049,990 of record BSBN01000241.1, on the reverse strand, counting down.
CATATTAGGATATTCAAAGAAGCATGCTTCTGAGGTAGGTTAGAATATGAAGATGTGGTGTGTAGGTTATTCCCTTACACCTTTAATGAGCAGGCTTCCAACTACTATGTTAACTTGCCAAATGGTTATGTTTCTTCTTGGACAATTATGGAGGAGGCATTCTTGTCTAGGTTAGAGGACTAGTTGATCCTTCTACCTTATATCATAAATTGGCCATAATTAAAAGAGGTGAAGGGGATCTCATTGATAATTTTAATGATAGATTCCAAAAGGCTGTCTCTAGGTTAGTTGCTCCTTACACTATAACTGTTGAGGCCTTATTAGCAATGCATTATGTCGCCCTTGGTCTATTGACTGCAATGTTTGTCAAAAGAAAAGTGGATATAGATAATATATCCAAAGCTTATAAAGAAGCAATCGTTGTGAATCAAGAGATGAGACAAACATCATATAGTCCTTTTCCAAATGCAGGAAACCCTGGGATGCAAAATCAAACACAACCATGGAATGGAGTTCCAATGAATCATACTTCATTGTTAAATCTGGTTCCAACATATACGCTAGTATATAATCCCACTCCTGTCCAAACTATGGTTCCTTATACTGGTAATGGGGTCAATGTTACTCAGAATAATAGTTAGCCTTTCTTTCAGCCTCCTCAAGATACATTTGTGGCAAAGGCACAAGATGATAGAGAGGAAATAAAAGAAATTACTGCGCATTTAAGGAGACTGTCCACTGAGATGACACAATTAAGAAATGAAAACTTCTATGGTAGAAACACTTAGGGCCACATTCAAAACCAAAACCAAAGTTACAATCAAGGACAAAGTTTGAACCAAAACCATAATCATAATCAAGTACAAGGGATGTAAAATAGAGGACATATTGGTGATAACAAAGCTTGGGGTAATAACATCAGAAATCCAAATCAACCTAAGCCACCTATGACATGGAATACTGGACCTAATAATGGAACTTTGGCCTCTCCATTTGAAAGTCCAGATATCCAAGAGATGAAGCAACCACTTAGGGTTCAAATGGCTAATGTAGCCTTAAAAAATTGGTGTAGGATTCATAATACAAATGCACATGCCGAATTGGATTGTCCTCAATTTCACCTTGTTGCAAGAATTTTTCATGTTGAGGTACAAAGTCCTACATCTGAATTCTTAATTCCCAAAGGGAATGAAATAGTGCCTTCAAGTTTTGAATTTGCACTGGTCTTAGAAAGTTTCACCTTTAGAACTAGTGAAGAAGATAATCAGGTGTTAGAAGATGAACCTTATTATTGCAAAAATTTGTATCCTGAGTTAGCCTTAGTATTGAATGCTTTTCAATTTCCTTTTGAAACTAAAAATGAGGTAGTGAGTGAACCAGAAGAGGTGCAGGCCTTTCAGCAGTCTAATAGAAATCATACTTATAAGCTGAGAAGTAACACTAAACCTGGAGGTCCTTTCACTACCTCCACTCCTCCTGATTAGCATGCCAGGAATAATCCATCTATTTTAAAAGCTAATCATCATGGGATTGGAGGGACAGTAGCACAAAAGGCTCAGATAGGAAAAATAGAATTAGTGGAAACATCTAAGTTAATGAGTTATCTGTCTGAAGAGATAAGAAAAATTAAGGTTAGTATACCTCTGTATGAATTGTTAAGAAGTCCAGGAGTACAGACTACTTTTATGAAATCTTTGGATGAATCAATATCAAAAGAGACATCTATTGACTTAGAGGTTCATAGCAAAGAAACACTGTCTAGGGATAAAGGTAAGAAGACTGAGCAACCTTCAAATACTAACGTGGTCATGTATGTAGAAAAGAAGGAGGCTCCTCCTTTTCTGTTAACTGTGAGGATGTTAGGAAAAAACCTACATAACTTCATGGTAGACTCAGGAGCTTCAACTAATGTAATGCCTTTAGGAATATGCCAAACCTTAGGGTTGACTCCTACTAAATCTGCTAAGGTGGTTACTCAACTGGATAAAACTGAAGTCAATGTGATGGGTGAATTGATGCATATTCAAATGCAATTAGCTTCAGATCCTAGAGTAAGCCAGTTTATTGATATTCAAGTCATTCATATACCAGCTAATTATGGCATGCTATTGAGTAGAGACTGGTCAAAACATTGAATGGGTACATGTCCACTGATTTTTTGCATATGTGGTTACCATGTAGGGGTGTTCCTAATCAGATCAGGATAGAGGCTGAGCCCAGAATGAAGCATATGATAACAGAATATAATAGAACAAATGAAGTATTGTATGCTGATGTTGAACCTGGGGTTTATAGAGTATCCAATAGAGGAGTTTATATAGAAGAAATGTAGATTTTGGATTTCAAGATAAGGCCCACCAATAATGAAATGGCTGTGTTGGTAGAATCTGAAGGTGACTCCTCGGATGATGAAAGCAATACAATAAGTAATTTTGGTCAGATCATAAGACAAAAAATGGAAGTGTGTGTTCAACAGAATTCTTGCATTCAATGTAAGCTGTACAAAAATGTGTGTAGGGTTCATAACACCCCTCACCCTCAAGAAAACTATGGAATGTGTAAAGATATCATAGAGTATCAATATCAAAAATGCATGGAAAGGATGGGACAACAAAAAGGCAAGGTTGTTCTTGATGGACCTAAGTTATGTTTTCATACTGATACAAGTGAGTCAATGCAGGGTTCAAAAGAAGAAGTAATGATGAAAAATGCTAATTGTTCTAACACACAAGTTAGTAATACATGTACATCTGTAGGTCCAGCTGAAAGACATGAAAATAAGCATAACATTGCAATGCCAGTAGCAGGCAAAATGGTTCAAGATAGGATAAAATGTCAAGGTACAAAAAATAGGAGTGATGTTTGGACATTAAAATGTGATGGATCTAAATCTAAACAAGGGGCAGGAGCAGGGGTCGAGCTTATTGATCCAAATGGTAAGTCATTCTTAGTAGCATATAGGCTTCAATTTCCTTGTACTAACAATGTGGCAGAGTATGAAGCTCTGGTTTATGGACTGGTGATGGCCATTAAGAAGAGGGTAAAAGTGATCAGAGTTTTTTCTAATTCAGAATTAGTGGTCAAACAAGTTAGGAAATTGTATGCTTGTAATTACAAGAAAATGGTCAATTATAGGCATAGGGTATGGGACTTAATTGAATATTTTGATACCTTCAATATTGAGCATATCCCTAGGAACTTAATCAAAGACCAGATGCTTTAGCAGTTGCTGCTAGTACTTTAGAACCTCTAACATTGTCATGATTAAAAAGGTTTGTTGTTGAGTTAGTAAATGTACCTAGTATACCAGATAATGTCACTCATTTCCAATTATTTGAAGGGGACCAGCAAATTGTAGACTTCCTTACTTGTCATGAGATATTTGATACTCATATCATAGATGAACAAGAAAGACCTGATGTATCGTGGGATGAAGAAGATGTAGTAAATCTGAAAAGTAATTTTTTGCCTAAAGGTGTAATTAAACTAGAGAAAATCTTTGATTTTGATGGGGTAGTTAGATAGAAACATTTGCCTAAAACTAATGGAGGTAAATGTGATCCATTTAACCTCAGAACTAAGCAAGGCCCTCAAAATGTGTTAATTGGAAGGTCTTGTTCAGAAAATTTAAAGAAAGAAATTTTAGAAGTTTTAAAGGAGTACAAACATGTGATAGCTTGGACGTATGAAGATTTTAAAATGTATGATACTTCCATCATAACTCATATAATACCTTTGAGATCGGAAGTTAAACCATTTAGACAAAAGCAAAGGCCAGTGAATGCTATCTTAGAGACTTTAATTTTTGAGGAAGTTAAGAAATTGTTGTTTGCTAAAATAATTTTTCCAGTAAGACATTCAACATGGGTGGCTAATCTAGTGCCTGTAAGAAAGAAAAATGGAGACATTAGGCTATGTGTGGATTTTAGGAACTTGAATAAAGCTTCTGAAAAAGACAACTACCCATTACCTCTAATAGATGAGGTAATGCAGGCAGTAAATGGGGCTAAGATGATGTCATTCTTAGATGGGTTTTCAGGATATAACCAAGTTTTGGTAGATAAAGAAGATAGATTGCAAACCACCTTTACTTGTAAATGGGGTAATTATGCATACCAGAGAATGCCATTTGGTTTAATTAATGTAGGTGCTACCTTTCAGTGAGCCATGGACATTGCATTCCGTAGATTATCAGATAAATGTATTGTTATTTATATGGATGATTTAACTATTTTTTCTAAGGATGCTTCCACTCATGCAGAGGATTTAAGGAAGGTACTCAAGAGATGTGGAATGTATGGAATTTCCTTAAATCCAAAGAAATGTTCATTTAGTGTGATAGAAGGCAAATTATTAGGACATATCATTTTCAAGAATGGGATTTCAATTAATCCTGACAGGGTAGAAGGGATAAAAAAATTGCAATTACCTGGTAGTAAAAAGGAATTGAAGTCTTTCTTTGGCAAAATTAACTTTGTCAGGAAATTTATTATAGGATTTGCAGAGGTCATGCATCCATTGAATGCCATGCTTAAAAAGGATGCGAATATAGAATGGACATCAATAGCCAAAGCTGCATTTGAAGATATCAAAGAAGTCATTTCTAATGCACCAGTGTTGGCTAGTCTAGACTATACTAAGACGTTCTACATTTATTCTTTTGCATCACCGCATTTAGTTGCAGCAGCATTGACACAAAAAGGAGAAGAAAGTGAGGAAAAACCCATCACTTTTATGAGTGCACCTTTGAAGAACCCATAGTTGAAATATCTGGATATAGAAAGATAGGCATTCGCATTGGTAAGGATAGTGAAAAAATTTAGACAATACATTCTATGAAGCCAAGTTAAAGCCATAATACCTCATGCAGTAGTAAAGATGTTGCTAATGCAAAATGAACCTGGAGACAAAAGAGCCAAGTGGATTACAATATTACAAGAGTTTGATATGGAGATTATTCCAATGAAGTTAGTTCAAGGCTAGGCATTAGTGCAAATGATAGCCAATACTGATCTGAATTTGGTGAAAGAGCAATATGTACTAGATTGAAAAGATGCATCAAAATGGTATGATGATTTAAACACTCTATTGATATTAGGAAAATATCCCAGTAAGATGAAATCCTCTTAGCGGAGAGCTTTAAAGATCAAAGCACAAAGGTACATGGTACAAGGGGGTGGTCTATTCAAAAGGAACCATGAAGGAATATATTTGAGGTGTTTGAATAGAGTTGAAGCAAATAGGGTATTATCAAAGTTACATGATAAGTATGGGACTGCTTGTGGTTCTCATTTGGCTACTACGCATAAGATTTTAAGAGCTGGGTATTATTGGATGACAATGTTTAAAGATACAGAGAATCATATCAAGAGTTGTCACACCTGTCAAACAATAGCTGATAAAGGAAGGAATCAGGCTAATCCACTGCAACCAATTATTGAGTCTAGGCCATTTGCACAATGGGGCTTGGATTTCATTTGCTATATTAATCCTCCATCATCTCCTGGACATAAATTTATACTAATAGTAATGGATTATTGCACAAGATGGATTGAAGCTACATACTGTAAGTTTTCTACCACTGAGGTCGTCATCAAGTTTCTTGAAGAAAATATCATTACAAGGTTTGGAGCCCCATATTCTCTGGTATGTGATAATGGTCCCTCTTTTTCTTCTTTAAATTTTTCTAAGTGGGCATTTGAACATGGAATAGTCTTAAAGATTTCTTCGAATTATTATCCTTAAGGTAATGGTTTGGCTAAGTCCACTAACAAAATCCTGTTAGATATCATTAAGAAACTAATTGCAAAGAATCCAAGAGAATGGAATACATTGTTGAAGTATGCATTATGGGTGGATAGGACAAAGGTTAAAACAACGTTAGGTAATGTACCATATCACTTAGTTTATGGGACTGATCCCATACTTCTAGTAAATTTGAGAATTCCTATGTGGAAGTTTGCTAACGAATATTTAGGCTTTGATGATCATAGAGAGGCTAGGTTAATCCAAATGTTACAATTGGATGAAAAGAGAGATCAATCCATAGATAAATTTGCTAAACATCAAGCGGTAGTCAAAAGGTGGTATGACAAGAGGGTGAGGGTCAAGATGTTTAAGATATCAGATCTAGTGTTGTGCTGGGACAAAGCATATGAAAAGAAAGGGAATCATGGAAATTTTGACAAATTATGGTTAGGTCCATTACAGATTACCGAAATAATAGTAGACAATACCTTTAGACTTAAAGCTTTGACTGGTGAAGATATGTCATTACCTGTTAATGGCCAACATTTGAAACATTACTTCCAGGCTTGACGAGATAATGTCTGTCCTATTATGTATCATATTGTAAATAATGTAAAATAGTTTTGTTTTGTGTTGGTTATTCTATTGGTTTGTGTGTTGTGTTTCCTTGCTAGGGATGTTTGTTTTGATTTGAGGTATGTAGGAGCAGAACTAACAACCATTGAAAACAATAGAAAATTCAAAACATTCAAGTTAATCATTTGAAATTTATGCATAACTTGTAGTAACTTTCATGGATGTAGGAAATTGGTTGACTTAGGAATTTTTATATTCAATAACTGTGAGTTGAGTATTCAAGGGAGGTTTCTCACAATGACACACCTAAAATCCTTGGGTTTGCTGAACATACCAATGTAGGTGTTAAGTGAAAAATCAGAGGTCACCCTTGCTACCATTACAATTCTCAACTTAACTTTAGCAAGTGATCACACCTTGCATAGTAAATTTACAATGGTAATATATTTTGAACTTGTGTCTCACCTAATATAAAATATAAATAAATAAAATGGATTTTACTGAAAATCTGAATTGAGTCATCTAAGTAACCTTACTGGGTCTATAGACACTTGCTAGCAATGAGGCTCTACTTAGGAGAATTGTAACGATAACCTTGTCAGAGCTATGGACGCTTGCTGGCAGCAAGGCTCTATCCAGTTGCTTATAAGGGAATGACATCAACTATGTAGTTTAATACCAGTCACTGGTTTATTCAACTCATTTTCAAGATAAGGATTATTAATCATGTGCACCCACTTAAAACTCAATTAGAGGATTCATGCACCTTATTGAATACATTAAGTCTCAAGTGAAATTATGATTTGCAGAAAAGGAAGTTGGAAGTTATGAATTCATTTTATTTGGTTCTTTAATGATGTGGATTTAATTGTTTTGTTTGGTTGCTAGTTGTTGTGATGCTCACAACACGCCCCATTTTACCTTGTAGCAAAATGATGACCCCTGCCATGGTTGTTGCTTTGTGTTGTGTATGGTCATGCTTGGTGGTAAAGGGAAAAGAGGTAAAGGTATAAACCATGGTAGAAATTAAAAAAGTTAAGCATTTAAGGGCCAAAGGGGAATAGAGGTGAATTATTTATCAAAATCAAATAAGGTTACCCTTTTAACCATTTTAAAATTCCCAATATTTTGCAAGATATGCGTGTTTTGATAAAATGCATTAGAAAAGTGGTTTTGTAAGTTGCATATACAAGGTCGGGTGTATGCGGAGTCGTTGTATAAGTCATATTAAGTAGTCAAGTTTATATAATCATGGTACCCTGTATGCATGCATTTAGTGTTTCATCCTTTGTACACAAGTTGGACCCAATAAGTTTCAGAAGTGGAGTGAATAAATGGTTAAGTCCGTATTGTATCTTGAATTGTATGTTTGTTGAAAAAAGAAAGATACAAAGCAATATACAACGCGATATACATGACGTAGACCCAAAGAGAATATGAAATTTGATTTTATTAACGGGAAGCGAAGTTTTGTATGTACTATACAAGTCTTTTGTATGTATGTTTATGGGCGGTGTCATTGGGATTGTGGTCATTTTGTATGTCAAGGGTGATAAACGTAAGTGAAAGAACAGTCAAACCTTTTGGACCCGATAGAAAGTAAAATATAACTGAGAGAAGTTCACGTCCGTATTTATTGTTCAAATATGTGTATGTATATCACTTTGTATGTATTTAAATCGATATACATTTATACATGCATACAAAATGTTTGATACAAATATTCGGTACGCATTATAAGATTTGAAAGTAAAAGAATGTGTTGATGGATTTCAAAACAGATTACCTTAAAGCTTAGGGCTTGACCATACAAAATAAATACTTCACATAGATACAAATACCAAAACATAATCATTTTGAGAAGATTGAGAATCGCATGGATATAAAATGGTCTGCGTTATATTATAATGTATACAAAAGGGGATACTTCACATCTTATGGGTTGCCATGAAAGAGACCCATCCTGACTATATCAGTAAAATGGATATTCCAATCCAAAGTTGGCGACACTTCTATTCCTCATGATAGCCTTAGAAAACTAAGGCCAATTCTAGCCCAAAACTGATGATTATCTAAGGTTTGATTTGAAGTCTGCATGAGAAATGGAAGCCAAGAAAATTGAGCACCAGGAATATTAATTAAATGGATTTCTGAAGCTCATGGAACTCCTATTCCCAAGTTAGTAGCTAAAATCACATCTATATCAGTAAGGCAATACTCTGCTTTGAAGATATCTTGTAGAAGTAGGAAAACTTCTACTTTGTTGATGCTGATATCCAGAATAGAAGCTAAGAAATATGAGACAATGTCAAACTTAACTCTGTAATGATCCCAATTAAGCAAGAAGTCTTTCCCAAGTATCATTTTGATGGCTTCTAACTCCAATTCATGAAACATTGGATATGCATGACTCAAGATTAACTTTTTCACACAAGAATATAAAATGGGCCCAAAAAAGGCTATTTGCCTCCTTGAGCTGAGAAGACAAATAGGAGTATACATATTTGCAGAGTATTCTAAAGGCTGGAGTGAATAGAAACAAAGGTTAAGTAGGGTCATAAATAATGGGTTTTGCATGAGTTACTGGTTTAATCATCACTAAATGCGGCTGATGGGAATTGAATGTTCATAAAGAGGAATGTTATGCCAAGTGTGTTAATTATCTAAAGGGAATAAGAGTTATTAATGCATCAATTGCTTCTAAGCATGCTTTAAAGATTTTTTTATTAATAGTAGGGAACAAGTACAGGCTTAATAATGGTGAAAGGTTTAAAATCCTTGTTCTTACTTTTGTATGTATTAAAAGTTTGCATATCCAATATACATACAAAATGTGAATACAGGTATTGAGGCAAGTGGGTATGTTATGAGGGTATACAAAAATGCATCAAAAATGTCGTAGGAAAAGAGTTTTTCATTTTGTATGCATCTAACGTTGTTATGCCAGGTTGTATGTTGATACAAAATGATATAAGCAAAAGAATAGATACAAAACAACATATACAAAAGTCAAGAGAGGAGCGACACTTAAACAGACAAAAAGGTATATGCAAAATTCAAAAGATGGATGGATTGTACATGACAAAGAGAATATTGATAAGTTGAGATAAAAAAGTAAAAGATACAAAAAATAAGATGTACAAAAGTCAACACATACAAGTGAGATGTTACTATGTGAATCATAACATGTCGAAAGTCACGCAATATAAGCTTAAAGGATTTGTATCACAAATGTTCGTATATGGAAGCATATACAAAAATAACATACAAAAGTGAAAAATACCAAACTTATGACATCTAAACAGGAGAAGGTGCATTATGAGATAGAAAAATAGAAAAGAGAAGATACAAAGTTTAAAATGTTAAATTTATTGAAAGAAAGTCTTCGAATTAGGGCGTATGCATTAATGATTGTAATAAATGTAGAGTTAATGGTGATAATGCAGGTTGTAAAATGGGTAAAAGAAAGGTAAGAGATGAAATCATAATCACTTGGTGAAGTCGAGATTATAGAGCGAGCAAAAGGAATTAATCCGGTGAGTATAATTCAAAAGGGGGACGGATTGCAAGGGGATAATGGCATAACTGAAAAGGGTAATTCCGTTTCATTGGTAGAGTCAACCTGTTCAAGATATAGGTAAGTATTCTATTATCTTTACATGTTTTCTATTCATTTGGTTGTAGTTTGTCTGGTTCTTCATCACATGGGAAAATAAAGATTAAATTGGCAAATAATCGAGGCAATTTTACTTAAGCAATTTTGTTAAATAATTCACCTAATTCAAATTGTTAAAAGTAAAATGGTAAAATATTGGAGTAAAACAGTGTAAAACAAAAACAAGAAATGTAAAGTAAGGATAAAGAAACCCTAGCACTGATATACAAATAGGAAGGTAAAGCATAAATGTTTTTGTAGGATGGCGCCAAAACAAAAGATAGAAAATGTTGTGATGAAGGAAGAGGAATCCACGAAGAGAAACCACTAAACAAAGGTTGGAAGCACTTCGAGGGTTTCTGACCTTGATATGTTATGGAGGAAGATTGGTCACGAATACTTTCATAGGACAATATGACACAGACAATGTAATGTATTAGATCATGGGAAATGATGCTTCTAAAGATATGAAGAGTATTTGGAGCCAAGGGTTGTATCATGCTGCGGGTTAGCAATGCAGTATAGTGAGCTGGTATTAGAATGTATGGAAAGGTATAACTTGGAAACTAGGCAGGTGATGCATGAAGGAAGAAGTGTGGCTGATTTGTCTACTGAGGGTAAAGCTCATACTTTTGGGCTGAAAATTGAAGAATAGATGATAGATATAGACATGGATCAATATGCAATGGATTTCATAAATTATGCTAAAGCATGTAGGGTTGTTACATTTTATGGATAGTATGTTGCAAGTATGAGGATAATCGGTGTTGTCATTGATGTCAACATACTTCTGTTACATTAATGATAAGGATTGGATGAGTTGTGTGTTGAGGATATTGAGAATATTAATAACAATCCAGAACGATGAAGAACAGTGATGATAGTAAGCTAAAAGTCCAAGATAGGATGAAGACCAGAGGATGCGGATTAAAGGGTTTGTAGATATAAGTCTTGAGATGATCCAGTAAAGTTTTCAAAGGTCCGCATGAATATATGTAGAAGTTATGGATACTCAAGTAGAACCGGTTCCGGTAGATGTTCAGAGGTGACAATGTGATACAGAAAGGTCCGGTGAGATTCAGAAATGCATTATCTTGATCTACGGATCTAAGGGAGTGTTGAGTAAGTCCTTGAGAAGTGTCAGGTAGATTGGTTTGTGGTTTGAAGGTCTGGAAGTGACCATTCTCTTGTGACAGTGGTGGCAGACTGTGTTCTTGAGGTCCCGGATGCAGAAGAGAAGAATCTCAGTAAGTAGAGGAAGTGCGGATGTTCTTGGTAACTCAGGAAAGCTTGTGGAAGTCCTTGGATCATGTTTAGTTTGTGTTGATGGTCCGCATTAGAGTTCGGGGTCTGGAAATGAAGAATAACTTTCAGATGTTGGTGTTCTTCCTGAGTCTGGCCAACCGGATGTATTACATGTGTTGTGGATATTCTTATGGATGTTTTCCGACTTAGATGATTGTTCCTAAGTCGATGCCTTGTATAAATAAGGGTTTGTGAAGTCATTTTGAAGTGTGTCTTGTGGAGATGTGAGTGAGGAAGCGAGGAAGAAGAGTGAGAGGCAGAGCAGAAGTTTTGGGCTTAAATGGAACTAAACTAGGCATGGTGAAGATGCTATTCTCCAGATCATGTATGTGATACTTATTACTTTGTAGACAGTGTGTCTCTTGTAGGCAATGGGCCTCTTGTGAGCAGTGTGCTCAGGCAGTGAGCCCTAATTGGCAAGTGCCATCTTATTTCTTATTCTTCTAATAGAGAATAATATCTTGGGGTAATCACCCCGTGGTTTTTCCCTTAACTGGGTTTTCCACGTCAAAATCCTGGTGTATAATGTGTTGATGTGTTTCTACTCTTGATTAATTGCATTAAGTTTCATGTTTGATATATTTTTATAATGCTAAGTAAATACAAGTGTTGAAAAAGGAGAAAGTTTTGGACAACTGATTCACCCCCCTCTCAGTTGTCTACCCTAATTCTAACATGGTATGGGGCTTAAAATAAACCTAAGGCTACCGTGAGGGTGCTAGATTTAGGGCTAACAACTGAGAGGAGGGGTGAATCAGTTGTCCAAAACTTTCTTACTTTTTAACACTTGTATTCACTTAGCATTATAACAATATATCAAGCATGAAACTTAATGCAATTAATCAAGAGAAGAAACACATCAACACATTATACACTAGGATTTTGACGTGGAAAACCCAGTTAAGGGAAAAACCACGAGGTGATTAACCCAAGATATTATTCTCTGTTAGAAGAATAAAAATAAGATGGCACATGCCAATTAGAGCTCACTGCCCGAGCACACTGCTCACAAGAGGCTCACTGCCTACAAGAGACACACTGTCTACAAAGTAATAAGTATCACATACATGAACTGGAGAATAGCATCTTCACCATGCCTGGTTTAGTTCCATTTAAGCCCAAAAACTTCTGCTCTGCCTTTCACTATTCTTCCTCGCTTCCACACTCACATCTCCACAAGACACACTTTGAAATGACTTTACAAACCCTTATTTATACAAGGCTTCAACTTAGGAACAATCATCTAAGTCAGCAAACACTTACAAGAACATCCACAAGACGTGTAATACATCCAGAAAATGTGTAATACATCCGATCGGCTAGACTCAGGAAGAACACCAACAACCGGTGGTTATTCTTCAAATGCAAAATTTAACTTCAATGCGGACCACCAACATGAACTGGACATGATCCAAAGATCATGACAACCTTTCCTGAATCACCAAGAACATCTGCACTTTATTTCCTTTCTGGAATTCTTCTCTCCTTCATCTGGAACTTCAAGAACACAGTCTGTCACCACTGTCACAAAGGGATAGGCACTTCCAAACCTTAAAATCATGAACCAATCCACTTGACACTTCTTAAGGACTTACTCAACACTCCCTCAGATCTGTAGAGCAGGTTAATGCATTTTCGGATCTCACCGGACCTTTCTATATCACACTATCACCTCTAGACATCTACCGAAACCGGTTCTACTAGATCAGCCATAACTTCTATAGATCTTCATGTGGACCTCTGAAAACTTGACTGGATCATCTCAAGACTCATATCTACAAACCCTTTAATCCGCATCCTCTAATCTTCATCCTATCTTGGAATTTCACCTTACTATCATCACTGTTCTTTAATGTTCCTGATTGAGACTAATTTTCTCAATATCCTCAGCTCACAGCTCATTCCATCCTTATCATTAATGTAACAGGAGTATGTTGACATCAATGACAACACCAGTTATCCTCATACTTGCAACAATCTCCCCCTTTCTCATTGATGGCAACATATGATGTGAAAAACCATCAAGACAAGAACTTCTCCTTACTGTCATAACTCCCCCTATCAGCAACAACCATTCACATGTCTTCTTTTCCTTTATTGCTCCCCCTTTGATCAACAACCACTTATTTTTCACATGTCTTCTCTCCCCCTTTGACATCAATGGCAAAGGGCTCATACTTGCAACTCTACCTTCTCAGAATCATTCCTACTACTCCCCCTGAGTAGCAGCTCCCCAACATCAATCTGGATCACAAGATATGACTGTGATATCCACTAGACTGATGCACAACAGTGCATCCTAGTTCATCACTGGAGGGGCAATAACCCCTAACTTCTCCCTGAGATACTCAAAAGAGTCCTTGGGAAGAGGTTTAGTAAAGATATCTACAATTTGATCTTTGGAGGGCACAAACTCCAGTCTAACTTCATCCTTGTTCACTTGCTCTCTCAGAAAGTGAAACTTGATGGATATATGCTTAGTCTTAGAATGCAACACCAGATTCTTATAAATACTTATTATACTTGAATTATCACAGAAGATTATGATAGGCTCCTCATATTCTACTTTAATATCTCTTAGCATCTGTTTCATCCATAAAACTTGAGTGCAACTACCTACTGCTGCAATGTATTTTGCTTCAGTTGTGGACAGCGATACTGCCTCTTATTTCTTGCTTAGCCAAGAAACCAATCTCTTTCCCAAAAAGAATGCTCCACCATTGGTACTCTTCCGGTCATCCACATCTCCTATCCAATCTACATCTGTATATGCATGAAGAGAGAAATCATGATCTCTAGGATACCACAAACCATACTCAACTGTCCCTTTTAGATATCTAAAGATCCTCTTGATTGCCATGACATGAGATTCTCTGGGATCAGCCTGAAATCTAACAACAAGACCAATAACCTGCATAATATCTAGTCTGGTTTGAGTGAGATACAACAGTCCTCCAATCATTGACCTATACTTTGTCTGATTTGTTTTAGGAGAATCATCATCTTTGCTCAATTTACATCTGGTAGCCATAGGAGTATGCATTGGTTTTGAATCTTCCATCCCAAATTTCTTCAACAATTCTTTCACATATTTAGTCTAAGAAATGAAAATTCCTTTCTTGTTTGAGTGATTTGTAGGCCCAAAAAGAAATTCATTTCACCGAGCATGGACATCTCAAATTCATTTTTCATTTGATTTGCAAAAATTTTACACATGGTATCTCTTCCTCCAAAAATGATATCATCAACAAATACTTCAATCAAGATGTTTTTATCATCAATTTTAAAATACAAATTACTGTCAGCAGTACCTTTGTTGAAACCAATCTTCAAAAGATGCTTATCCAATCTTTCATACCAGGCTCTTGGGGCTTGCTTTAGTCCATACAGTGCCTTTTTTAACTTGTAAACCATATCACCATGATCAGACAACTGAAATCCATCCGGTTGCTCAATGTACACTTCTTCTTCCAAATCACCATTCAGAAAGGCAAACTTGACATCCATCTGATACACTTTGAAATTTTTGAAAGTAGCAAATGCAAGAAATAATCTAACTGCTTCAATTCTTGCCATCAGAGCAAAAGTTTCTTCAAAATAAACTCCTATTTGAGAGTAACCCTGCAGACCAATCTAGCTTTATTTCTGATTACATCACCAACTTCATTCAGTTTGTTCCGGAAGACTCATTTGGTTCCAATTACATTCTTGTCTCTAGGTCTGGGAACAAGATCACAATTGTGGTTTTTCTCAATTTGCATCAGTTCTTCCTCCATTGCTTTAGTCCAGTTTTCATCATTGCAAGCTTCATTTACTATCTTAGGTTCTATCCTTGAAATCAGACAATACTCATCTAAGTTTTGAGCAATTCTTCTTCTTGTTTGCACACCTTTGCTTTTGTCACCTATGATATGATCTTCAGAGTGGTTCAGTCTTACATACCTAGGAACTTTGGGAGTTTCCTGCACTTCTAATTCTTCATCAGGTTCATTGTGACTCATCTATTCTCCTTGAGTTACCGGACCTATTTGATTCTGAGTACTGGAAGGAGTTTGGGCTCCTTGGATCAGAACACCATTATGATCATCTACATCATATTCATAAAATCTCTAAGGTCTCTCAATTCCTTCATCAACTTTCACATTTGTACTTTCTATTATCTTTCTCAGTCTCTTATTATAGCACTGATAGGCTTTGCTTTGAGTAGAGTAACCCAAGAATATTCCTTCATCACTTCTAGCATCAAACTTTCCTAGATCTTCATCTCTTTTAATGTAACATTTGCTACCAAAAACTCTAAAATACTTCACAGTGGGAGTGATGCCAAACCAAAGTTCATAAGGAGTCTTATTGGTATTGCTTTTGATTTGAACTCGGTTGAGAGTATAGACTACAGTGCTGACAGCTTCTCTCCAGTAGATTTGAGGAACATTTGCTTCCATCATCATGGTCCTAGATGGTCCAGTTCTTTCTCTCTACTACCCCATTTTGCTGTGGCATCCTAGGAGCAGACAACTACCTTTTTATTCCATGTTTCTCACAGAACTTTATGAACTCACCAGATGTAAATTCACCACCTCTATCAGACCTCAGACATTTCAACTTTGATCCATTTTCATTCTCTACCATAGCTTTGAATATTTTGAATTTTTCAAGAGCTTCTGATTTTTCTTTTAGGTAAGTTACCCACATCATTTGGGAGTAGTCATCAATTAAAAGCATGAAGTATCTATCACCTTGCACACTCCTGATTCTTGCCGGACCACATAAGTTAGTGTGAACTAGATCCAATAATCTAGTAGAGGATTGTTCCTTACTCTTGAATGAGACTCTACTTTGTTTCACCAACTGGCATTCTTTGCATAAGCTATTTTTAGGTTTCACCAGCTTTGGAAGATCTCTTACAGCTTGAGTATTGCTTATCTTGATGATATCAAAATTCACATGACACATTCTTCTATGCCATAACCAACTCTGATCAACTTGAACAAATAGACAACTTTTACCGGTACCAACTAGATGAAAGATATTTCCTTTTGTTTGAGTACCGGATGCAATCTCTATTCCAGAACTTTCAAAGATCCTGCATTTTCCATTCTTGAATCTAAGATCATAACCTTTGTCCACTAACTGTCCAACACTGAGAAGATTGTGCTTCAGTCTTTCAACATACAGTACATTACCTGTTTTCTTTATTCCATCAAAAGAAATAGTTCCCCTACCTCTGATTCTACTAGTAGAGTTATCACCAAACTTTACCATTCCTCCTTCATACCTTTCCAAGTCTAAGAACTTGTTCTTGTCACCTGTCATATGGTGAGAGCATCCACTGTCAATGACCCAATCATCCTTTTCTTCAACTTGGGCAGCCAGAGCTCTTTCTACAACCTTATGATTGATAGATTCAGAGGGCTTTGGATCTTCTTCCTTGATGGCAATAAATACCCAGTCATCTCTGGATTTGTTTCCTATCTTTGATTCATCATCTGTTGCTCCTTCATTATCATCTTTTTCATGAACATAATAACAATTCTTTTGGAACCTTTGCCTGTTAGAATTTGGCCTTGAAAATCTTTCTGGACATTTTGAGGCAAAATGACCAATCTTATTACAGTTGAAGCACTTAAAGGGTAATTTTCCTTCATACTTACCGGATCCTCTTGGCAATCTTTTTGCAATGAGGGCTTCAAGTTAAGCTGTTTCTGCTTCTTCTTCTTCCATGTCTTTTCTTGCTCTTTCATATCTTGATAGTTTCTTTGATGAGTTTTCTCCCTAATCAAATTTTTGTTTTCCTTTCATAGAAGCACTTGCCTTGAATGTAGTTTCAATTTTAGGAGTGGCATCTCCAAACTTAGTTAATTCAAATGCAGCCAATTTACTAATTAGTTGATCTCTTGTGATACCTGAAATAGATCTGAATTCCTCAATAGCAGCAACTTTGTATTCGTAAGATTCAGGAAGGGATCTGAGAACTTTTCCAACAATCTCATCTTCATCTAGGACTCCACCAGCACATCTAATGCCATAGACAAGCTCGTTCACTCTTGGCATAAAAGTAGTAATATTTTCATCTTCCTTCATCTTCAGATTTTCAAATTTTCCTTTTAGACTTTGTAGCTTGGCACATTTGACATACTTATCTCCTTCATGCAGAAGTTTCTAGTTTTTCCTAGATCTCAAAGGCAGTTTGTAGGTCAACAACATTAGTCAGTTTTGAATCAGACAAAACACTAAGGAGAGCCTCTTTAGTTTGCAGATTGTTTTCCGCATCTGCAATTTCATCTACTGATTTCGATCCACCTTATGGAGGAGTATACTTCTTTGTGGCCATGGACCAATACTTTGCCCCCATACATTGTAAGTGACATTGCATGTGACTTTTCCAGAGAGAGAAATTTGTTTCATCAAACCTTGGACTATCCTTCTTATATGACGACATTCTGGATCTCCTCAAGCGGTTAAGCCTTTTAGAGGAACGTGGCTCTGATACCAATTGTTAGATTTAGGGCAGACAACTAAGAGGGGGGGTGAATCAGTTGTCCAAAACTTTCTTACTTTTTAACACTTGTATTCACTTAGCATTATAACAATATATCAAGCATGAAACTTAATGCAATTAATCAAGAGTAGAAACACATCAACACATTATACACCAGGATTTTGACATGGAAAACCTAGTTAAGGGAAAAACCACGGGGTGATTAACCCAAGATATTATTCTTTGTTAGAAGAATAAAAATAAGATGGCACATGCCAATTAGGGCTCACTACCTGAGCACACTGCTCACAAGAGGCTCATTGCCTACAAGAGACACACTGTCTACAAAGTAATAAGTATCACATACATGAACTGGAGAATAGCATCTTCACCATGCCTGGTTTAGTTCCATTTAAGCCCAAAAACTTCTGCTCTGCCTTTCGCTCTTCTTCCTCACTTCCACACTCACATCTCCACAAGACACACTTTGAAATGACTTTACAAACCCTTATTTATACAAGGCTTCGACTTAGGAACAATCATCTAAGTCAGAAAACACTTACATTTGCAAGACGTGTAATACATCCGGTCGGCTAGACTCAGGAAGAACACCAACAACTGATGGTTATTCTTCAAATGCAAACTTTAACTTCAATGCGGACCACCAACATGAACTGGACATGATCCAAAGATCACCACAACCTTTCCTAAATCACCAAGAACATCCGCACTTTATCTGCTTTCTGAAATTCTTCTCTCCTTCATCTGGAACTTCAAGAACATAGTCTGTCACCACTGTCACAAAGGGATAGGCACTTTTGGACCTTAAAATCATGAACCAATCCACCTGACACTTCTTAAGGACTTACTAAACACTCCCTCAGATCTGCAAAGTAGGTTAATGCATTTCTGGATCTCACCAGACCTTTCTGTATCACACTGTCACCTCTGGACATCTACCGGAACCGGTTCTACTAGAGAAGCCATAACTTCTATAGATCTTCATGCGGACCTCTGAAAACTTGACTAGATCATCTCAAGACTCATATCTACAAACCCTTTAATCTGCATCCTCTGATCTTCATCCTATCTTGGAATTTCACCTTACTGTCATCACTGTTCTTTACTGTTCCTGATTGAGATTAATGTAACAGGAGTATGTTGACATCAATGACAACACTAGTTATCCTCATACTTGCAACAGAGGGTTCCAAAGAATTTATATAGAATTGATTTTAAGACTGAAATTCACCTCATGATTACAATCCTCAGTTGATTGGTAGGATTAAGGGATGCCTCCACATTTGAGCCTTGGATATTCCAGGTTATAGAAGTTGTCAGAGCATAGAAGGGGAGCATCTATTGGGCTTGAGCTATCAGTAAAAGTATAAACAGACAAATTATGGCCTTTAGGAAATCTAGGAGATTTAGTATGTCATCCTATGTTTTGTATGCACTAGCTACTAGAATACCATCATTAGCAGGGATAAGGGTGGTAGGTACCTTGGAGAAAGGGCTAGAACAGAGATTGATTTTCTATCATTACCTAGATCTACAAGAAGAAAATGCATTGAAGAATTATACAAGGGTAAATGATGTATTTTATGGTTATATGGTAAGGGTTTTGAATGGAGATAAAGAGAAAAGAATTAGTAAAGAGGCGAAGGAAGTTATAGATTACTTTAGTTCTTTGATCATACAATTTCCAACCTTCACATATATCAGGGTTGAGGGTTTTGAGGGGAAACCATTTAAGTTGCCAAGGTATCCCTCCGATCATATAATCTTATTAGAGTATACAAGGTAGGTATTGAACATATACAAAATGTACAAGAATAAATATAATTCGAGCAATATCAAATTCCCTGTTATTATGGGACATTACTCTTGTTTTAATGAAGAGGTTGCTAAGCAATCAGAAATTGAATTGAGGTATTATGCATTTGATGAATTTGATTTGGAAAGGTGGTTTGACCCATTACATAGAATACAAAGGTACATAAACAAGAAATATAAGCATCAAGTCCATATTGAAGATTATTGGTCTAACTGTGACAGTGAACAAGAGGTACAGAAAAGGTTTTATCAAAGGTTAACTATTGAATTGATGAAGACTATGGAGGATATTAGTGTCCCCAAGGAGGTGTATGATGATGGAGAGGTATTGCATGAAAGTTATAGAAGAGATAAAATTGAATTACTACCCATCAATGAGCCAGATTGGGATGCTCCTGTTGAAACATCTTTGGAAAGATTATCTAAGCTAGTTTTATTATTCTCTAAAAGATGGTTAGTTGATAAGCTACAAGGTATGAAAGCTCAAGGCCTTGAGGTTACTGAGAAAAGGAAAAGAAATAAAAGGGATCAAGAGGATAAGGATGAATTAATGTGTTTTTATGGAAAGAAAGAGAGGTTCATGGAAACCAAGATATTGAGCAATAATAAAAATGCGACTCTACTAGAACCTTATGCTTTGGGAATCATAGTAGCTATATCTTCAAGAACATTCATAGAAGAAAGGGTATCTAGTCAAGAAATGCATATTGATAGAGCACACGAACCCATAGTGCTTGGTGAATTGGTTTCAGAAGAGGAATTATTTGTAGAACAACAAGTGGTAAGAGCTATTGCCATAAATCCATCAGAAGGAATAGCCCAGGCACCTATTTTTTCACCTGAAGAAAAGAGGCCAGCTCACATTAGTGGTGAACAAGAGTTAGTTGAACAGATGGTGTACCAACATGGAAATCAAGAAATAAAAGAGGTGAAACATGTTGTTAACATACATGATAGTAGTGATGAAAGGAACATGAAATAAAGAAGTGGTGCAGAAGAAGAGCTTGGGGCAATTACAATTTCAGTAGTAAGAGAAGAATGTAGTACTCAAGTACATATGGAGAAAATACAGGGTCGAGAAGCAAAAGAGGAGAATACACAAGGCGAGTTCGATGCATTAGATCCTTTTGGAGCATTGGTGCCCCGTGAAATTATTGAAGAAATACAAATTGAGGCTCAACAAATAGTAGACATTGAAAAGGAAGAAAGATTAGAGAAAGAGGTGCTAGGGGTATTGGTCCAAACTCAAGGAGAAGTGGAAGAAAATACAGTTGATGTCGATGTCTTAAAAATTCTCAACATGTATAATGAGCCAAATGAGAAAGAAGAAAATATAAAATACAAGCAGAATACAGGGGATGAACCTGAGAACAGAAAAGTAGAAGAAGAATCTAATAAAGCCATAGAATTAGCATCACATATAGACCAAGAAAATGTTTTGGAGAAGATGCAAGAACATGTGGAAATAATAATATAATCAATAAGAATAATAAGAGATCCTGAAAAGGATCTAGTTAGTAAAAATAATGTTTCAAAAGCCGATATAGAACAGGAAGAGAAAAAGGAGGATATAAAGGAGCAAAATATAGGACAGCAAGACAAAGAAGAAGAAGGACAACAACATCTTTTGAGAAAATAAATCCCAATAGATGAGGAAAGGGGAGATTACCAAAATAGAAGAAGAGGATGACAAGGGAGAATCACACTAGCATAGTAATTCACATGTTTCAGAACATGATGCTCAATCTCAATTAGATCAGCAACATATAAGGCAGGAACAAATGGAGAAACCTCTAGAAGGGGTAGCAAATATAGAAAGAACAGCAAAAATTAGCAAAGAAGCTCCAAATTGGTTAGGTTCTAAGGTCAGAAGAGAGAAGGTTGAGGTACAATTAGTGCCCATTGATATTAAAAGTTTACTGGGTGATTCTACACCACAGAGGCCGAAGAGAGAAGCTAGAATCATGTTAGAAATCAAAAGAGGCCCTTCTGGATCTAGGGTCTTAGATTTAGCTATCCCAAAAACAAATAAATCTAAAGGAGAAATGACTGTTGATGATTATAAACTGATGAGTATGGATCTAGGCCATGTGACCAGGGAACAACATATAAGTGAGTGGGAAGATATGAATAAGGTCATTACTAAAATGTTGAAGAAGGATAAGGAAAAAATGATTACTTAAAGGGTCATATTGTCCAGTTACAACAGTTCATAAGGGGAATATTTGATTCTAATGCCCCTACAATAGAACTACCTACGAAAATAACAGTACTATCAAAGGATGAGGTAAAGGAGATGGAGAATAAAAGGCTAGAAGCTAATATTCTAGAGGAATGGCTCTGAGAATTCATGCATAAAGGAGAAGAAGTGACCAAACAAGCAGTGACAAATTGGAATATGGCTTTAATAGAGAAAAACAAATGTAATGTTATCATGCATAACTGTCAGGCCAGAGAAGAAGAATGTGAAGAAGAATTGAAAAAGATTGAAGAAATGGAGGAGAGAATAGAAGAGTTGATTAATGAGGGAGTCATTACTCCTCGAATGGCAAATCAATTGCCACATACAAAGTTAGAACTAAAGTTTGAGGAAGACATTCTTAGAAACTGTGTCATAAATACTAGGGACTTTAAAGAAGTTGCTGATAACATGATAAAGGAACACATGAAACTAATAGAAAGGCTCATCAATCATGAATGCCTTGATATACCAGCATATGAATTTAAAAAATCATTGAGGGAGTTTAAAGCTATTTTTACACCATGCTTGGAGGACCCAGTAGCCTATATGTGTAAATAAATGATTGATTCTATAATGGAAGTCAGTGCTAAGATTAAAAAGTATCATAAAAGGGCTGCAGGTTTGGTAAAAGAAGAGAGAAAGTTGAAGGAGGGAGTCAGAACGCAAGAATATATATGGACCAAAAGTCCAGGGGGAAATCTCACCTTCATAGGTGTCATGAATAATTTCAAGATATATTTGAAGGAGTGATAAAGTATCAAAAAAAGAAAGACAAAAAAAATACCGAGGAAAGAGTCAACTGAAGGGCATCAACCAGCAAGGTCAACGAGTTAGAAGAAGACAACGGGTATCTTAGTTTTGAAAAGATTCCAAAGGCATCCTTTGAGGCATGAAAAGATACCACAAAGATATTTTGAGAAAACATTTAGGAATGAATGTATACCATTGATCAAGAAAATATGAATCTGGACCGTAGATTGAGTTTTGTAATCATAGCAGTATGAAGCTTCAAATTCTATATAAGAAGCTCTATTACTTGTATATTATTTACACATGGATTTTTGAATTATAGCTTGCACTTGTAATTTGTTTGAATACTGGAGTAAAGAAGTACTTTCTTTTTTCTAGTTTAGAAGAGTAGGTCGCCTGTGTCTACACTAAGGAATGTGCAGAATGTCTAGTTTCCTTATTGTATCTGTAAAAACATCTGTAAGTTTTTCTGGCAATTTGATCAATGAAGCAAAAGGTCATTCATACATTGTAAATTCTATATGACTGTATACTTTAAATACAAGTAAACTTGGAATTATGTGTCTATTAAAAAGTGTTTTCTAACTTTTACTGGTATTTGGAGTATTATCCTTTGAAAGCTTGCAATCTTTGATGTGTGTTCATGAAAATACTTAGGACTCTGCATTTGAAGATTTAGTATGTTGATTTGATTAATTTGCTGTATCTCTTAAAGATGTGAGTAGCTGAACATTTAGATCCTATAGTGAAATGATGTTTAACTTGATTTTCTCTAACTTTTCCCAAAACATCTGAAATAATTAGCTTAAACGCAGAAATCTTAAGGAAATTGTCTTACATTTGAATCAAGCATGAGGAATTATACTGATATTTGACAATTTTCATATTAATTTGAAAGGCAAAGCGTGTTTCACTATAAATCATACAAATTTTTTAATATAGTGTTAAATCTATACAAAAGGAATGAATAAACCGTTTGTATTTACAACAATTTGCATAATTTTGAGTCCAGTAAGCCACATATCATCTTAAATCACGTAAGGCCCCTTGAATAATACAGTTTCACATTAACCTACTGAATTGTCCACAAGGTCAAGACCCGACCATACAAAAAATTGAGAGTAAGAGTTCTTAGCTGACTTCTTCATATGTTTCAAGACAGTTTAGGTTCATTTTTTGAATTTTAAACTTTTGTTATGAATGTGTAAAAACAATCATCAACATGTTGACTTCACATCCATTTGGTATACCTTGGAATCTTTGTTCACAACAAAAGACAAAAACATTCTTATAGCTTCAATCCTTATTACAGGAGCAAAAGTCTCCTCAAAATCTATGCCTTCAACCTGAGAATATCCTTTGCATTCGAGCCTTGCTTTGTTTCTTACCACATCACCTCTTTCATTCTTCTTGTTTCTAAAAACCCATTTGGTTCCAATTACATTTTTTTTAGTAGGTCTAGGGACCAATTCCCTAGTTTGATTCTTCTCTAGATCTACATCAACTCTTCTTCCATATCTTTTATCCAAATTTCATCTTTGCAGGCTTCATTTACAATTTTAGGTTCAATCTGTGAAAACAAATAGTAGTTCACCTGTTCCTTTGTAGCTCTTTTCCTTGTCAATACTCCTTTGCTTTTGTCCCCAATAATTTGATCTTTAGATTGATTTATTTTTATATAGCTAGGAGTCTTAATAACACTTTTTGGAGCCTTTTCTTCTTCGACTTGACTATCTTTTTGGTCCACCTTTTCTTTATTGACTGTAGCAACAGGTTCATTTGATTCATAGCCACTTAGATATGATGTTATTTCCTTATCTTCATCAACCTCCACATTAGCACTTTCATTGACCTTCTTCAATCTCTTGTTGTAGCACTGGTAGGCCTTACTCTTAGTGGAGTATCTAAGGAAAATTCCTTCATCACACCTAGCATCAAACTTGTCTAACTCTTCATCTCTTCTTATATAACATTTGCTTCCAAAAACCTTGAAATATTTCACTGTAGGAACTCTTCCATACCACAATTCATAAGGCGTTTTAGTGCCATTACCTATGACTAGGACTCTATTATGTATGTAGACATTAGTATGTGTAAGGGTAAAATGGTGATCAATCAAATGAATTAAATAAGACCCAAACATCAACAGAATAGAGAAACAAGAAGGATTCAATAAACAAAGCAATGAACAAACACAGTGCAAACCTCTCCTGTTTCAATGCTTCTGTTGTTCACCTATCACAAATCGTCCTTTTGCAGATGAGATGAGCCCTCAGAGAGTGCAATCTTTTAAAGCTATTTGTAGGAAGTCGATGGTGAATGGCTATGGTGATATGCAATGAAGATGAGCTCCAATGCAAGTATGTGATCTCAAGCTCGTGGATGACAAAAGGGTGCCAAAGGCGCGCTGGTGATATTTCTGCAGAGTAACTATGTCAAAAGCCTGGATGAATAGAATGGAGGGATGAAGCTTCATTTATAGACTTGGAAGAATGGGAATCAATGGTTGAGAGGAGATATGAAGATCAACGGCTGAGGATGGTTGAGGAATGTGCAACCAGTAGAAATGTGACAAGTGTTCCAGCTCCATCATGAAAGGGGGGATGTGACAAAACTGATTGAAGAGTTAACTCCATTGACTGGTCTGTTAACAGAATTGATTGATCAGTTAGAAGAGTGGATTATGGAACTGACTGAATTGATTGAGGATTTGACTCAATTGACAGGCTAGTTAACAGATTTGATTGATTAGTTAACTAACCTTTGATTGGAGAAGAAATAGGCCATGTGGGTGAGAGAAAAATAGGTAATTAAATATTAAATATATTTAATTACATGTGCAACTTGATGATGTGGACAAGGTGAGGTGGAAAAGGTGAGGTGTAAAGGTGATGTAGATTTTTGAATTTAGAACTTAGGATAGAGGAATTAGGCTTAATTAAATAATTTATGATTATTTAATTATATAGGACATTTAGAAGAATTTTAATTAAATAAATAGAATTTATTTAATTATGGGATAGTGAATCGATTAAATAAATTTAGAATATTTATTTAATTAATAGAAGAATGGAATAAATATTTAGAATATTTGTTTAGTTGAATCGTGTCATTTTTAGGCGTATACATTTTGCCCCTCTTTGATGCAATGCAGTTTACAGCGTTGCTTCAAAGAATTTGATAGTCTGAATGATGATACATGCCCCAGTTTGCCCTTGGTACAGGTTAAATGACGATAGGATGCCCCCTCGGGAGATTGGACGGGAAAAAGGGTGAAAGGTTTGGAGACGGACAATCTCACGACGAGGAAGGGGTAAGGATAGGTTAGAGGAAAAGGGATGCGGGCAGGGATGCGGGAAGAAAATGGGAGGAAAAACAGGCACGGGAAGTAGTCACAGTCATCGCCTAGCCAGAATTAGGGTTTGGAGGCTATAAATAGGAGCTGGGTCCACAAGAATAGTCATTTGTACACTTGTTTGATCTGGATTGGAGAAAGAGAGCTCAGAGCAAACTTGGAGCAGCATGGCAGCTAGAGCAGCAGACATTCCACGCGAGGAGCACCGATTCGAGCGAGTCTGACGATTCGGGCGGCCAGTAGAGGCAGGACCCCCAGTATGTGCTTCAAAAAATTTCCCCTAGGGTCGATTTAGGATGTCATAAATGCACCTAGAAAATAGGTTAAATGTATGCGCCAAAATGCAGAACGACACATATGCCTCGCGAAGCGGTGCTTTTGTGGTTTCGCGGCGCATATGTCAGTTTTGGCGGTGCATGTATGAAAGCTGCGCATCTGTGCAGTGTAGCTGCGCATATGTGAGTAGGCTGCGCATGTGTAATTAGGCAGCGCAACTGCGCAATGTAGCAGTGCATATGATAAAGCTGTGCATATGTGGAATTCTGCAGCGCTTTCGTAATTTGGCGGCGTATACGTGGAATTCTACGGCACATGTGCTGGAACTGCGCATATATTCACTGTAGCGGCACCTACGTATTTAACAGTGCATATGCCTATTTTAGCCGCGCATACATAAAGAAACGGCGCTTTTACCACTTGTAGTGGCGCAGTTGCTTGGGATAGCAAATTACTTAGCCAAATTGATTCGATTAGCATCTTGTTTGATGCGGGAATCGATGAGCTATCTCCGAGATTGCAGGAATCTAGTCAAGAGATGTGGTGTGCTGTTTTGATCAATTTGAAATGCTAAGTTTAGTTGATATAGTTCAGTAGATATGTTGAGTATGGTATATGCAGCTTGAGACTGACGCCTTGCTTTGCGTGCTTGCAGAAGGAGATACGAGATACTCTGCAGTCGAGGGAGACGTTCCCTATGCCTTTATTGCAGAGATACATGCTGACGGAGGCTGACAGAGTGGCGCTTGGTGTCATGGGTTTGGATTATGTTTGCTTCATGCCCGAGATGCGGGCGAACAGTGGACTACTGACAGCTGCCGTGGAGAGATTCCACAGTGAGGACGAGACCTTCCACTTTCTGACTGGAGAGATGACGGCGACCTTGGAGGACGTCTACAGGATACTGCACTTGCTCATGGTAGGTGAGTTAGTGGAGTATGATGCACAGTGGGACGCGGGACTCGCCGAGTGTCAGCGAGTGTTTGATGACCCTGAGCTAGCTAGACAGGTTATCCCATGGCAGGATATATACGACTGCTATGACTACTTCCTTGGGATTGTGGCTGGACTGATCGGGGGCGTTGTATGCCCGGACAGGAGATTACATGGGTTCCCCATTGGATGGGGCAGGATCATGGAGCAGATGCTGACTGAGGGCACCCGATATGCATGGGGAGTCTGCTTACTGGCCCACCTATATCACGACATGCATCAGGTGGTGTACCACCGCAGCACGAGTCTATCGGCTGGGGTGTTGCTGTTACAGTTCTGGCTATGGGAGCACATAGCAGTGACCAGGCCGATATGTGTCTTCACGAGGCAGTGAGGAGAGCCATACAGCTATGGCTATGCAGGAGTGATTTCCCAGCACAGGCTGGGGAAGTTAGAGTACTGGAGGCATACCTTGGATGGGGTAGATGTGGTCGTCTGGCGACCATATTTGGATTGCGAGCCCTGGGATGACGAGGGAGACGAGCTGCCCTACTGCTTTCAGACCAGGTGGCTGATAGGCCGGACACGGCATATACTGGAGAGGCAGATGGTGGGCCGAGTGTTGAGATAGTTTGGCAGGAGGCAGGGCATGCCACAGGGGCAGGCTATGTTCGCACGGACACATGCAGAGAGGGTCCGATGAGGGCCGATGGCTTCTTACGAGGAGGCTTTGGCAGAGTTCCAGCAGACACCTTATGTGGCATGGGATATGAGGAGAGAGATAGCAGATGCGGGGGTGACACAAGAGTATGAGGATTGGATCACTGCACATCCTTTCCTGAGATATTTAGGACCCGGCATGCTGGTGCCTCATATTGACGAGGCGGACTCAGAGGAGGAGGGAGAGGCTAGCCCAGGTCGGAGGGGAGCTAGAGGAGGACAAGGATGACGGGGTGGCAAAGCTGCAGAGAGGCTGAGGCAGCGGAGGAGGATAGATCAGGCTGGGCAGGCAGTGCCAGGATAGGGAGAGGCACAGTAGCAGGTGCCTCAGCAGGCATAGATGCCACCACCCCAGCAGATACCATAGCAGCAGGTGCCCCAGCCACAGGGGCTGGGACAGGCAGAGGCAGCACAGGGGCCAGTACAGGGAGAGGCAGCTCCGGGGCCAGTACAGGGAGAGGCTCATGAGAGGACTATAGCCAGCTTGAGGGGACAGGTGCGAGAGCTACAGGCACAGCTTAGGAGGGTAGAGAGGAGGCGAGATACAGACGCCGCGATGATCTCTGGGTTGACTCGCGAGAGAGACATGGCAGATGCACAGGTACGTATTATCCATGTAGAGCGGGATACTGCTGTGGCTGCTATGGGGATAGATGCAGCGAGTTCCTTTTTGGTTGGGTAGGTGCAGCAGGCACAGGCACAGGTAGGCCAATTGCAGACGCAGTTGGCACAGGCACAAACAGAGCTAGCCAGAGCACAGTCACAGGCTCAGTACTACCGAGGTTTGTATCATGGTGCCGTGGCATCAAGCCAGAGGGCTGGGAGCTTCAGGAGTCAGTTTGGGGTGCCTCACAGAGCAGGTCCATCACAGTCAGGGGCGTCCGTGATGGGACCCCAGCGGTTAGGAGCTGGCAGTGGTGGCCCACAACAGCAGGGGTAGACACAGACCAGATTTTGTACATTTTGGGACATGTATCACCATCCATTTGGACATTTTATTGTATATGACACTTTGATTTTGAGAGAGGTGGTGACATTGTACATTCGGACTTCTTTTATACGATAGTATATATGATGATGCAGCTTTGTGTATCTATTGTATGTGTTATGAGATGATGATTTACTTCTATTGTATGATGTGATGTATGTGCATAGTTAGATGGTCTATCTGATGCTATATGAGATACATTTTGATATGCTGCTATATGATGTCTATATTGCTTAATGTTACAAATGAATGCAAAATGTAATATGATTTCTATGTGATGATACAACTGTGTATGCGATGTCTATATGATCTAATGCAAATGTATGCATATGTGACATGATTTCTATGTGATGATGCAACTATGTACGCGATGCATTTAGCTATGTTTGTTTTTGTGGTTTTCTGTACTTTAAGATGTTGATGCAAATGCTGATGTATGGATGAGCTAATGCACTGGGTGATGTATTCCATTGACTTAATCATGTTCATGACGTAGCCCTATAGATGATATGCTCCTAGATGCTTTGTTTTTGTGAGGTTCAAATGTACTCTATCGACACGAGAATGACATGATGGATAGAAGAATGGTTGTGATAGAATAACTCCGAAACTTTACTTGATATCGTTACTCTGCATAGTTTGGATAATGAGGGTTGCATGGATGTGTATATGGATATAGGATGGGTGCTTTGCTTTTAGAGTGCTTTATTTCATCATTGGGCATTTTGTTTTTTGGTACTTTTCTGAAATGTTGTAAGTGAATACAAGCATCTAGGTATAATTGAACCGAGATGACCTGAGTATCGCTTACATGGAGTGTGATTTAGCAAGTTAATACAAGCATCTAATCAAAATTGAATCTAGATGACCTGAGTACTTCTTGCGTTTCAACAAGCAAGGATTGCCTCCGTTCATGTTAGACCTTTAATGTCCTCGATGATCTTTTGCCGATCATGTCCTTAGACAAGGCTTCACATTACTAAAGTTTAATCCACAAACAACAAACAAAGAAAGTAATCATGCCCCCATCATAGCATCTCTAGCTTTTGGCATCCTTGAGTAGCATAGGAAGGTATGATAGCAAAAATCAGGACTCGAACTGTTAACCATGTTTTTGATCTACAAAGCATATTTGCGTTGATATGTGTTTAGTTCTTGCCTTAATTTGCATAAAATCATTTAGAAGACCTTGGGTATTTGCTTTGCATTGGATAGGTTAAGATGCTCAGTGCCAAGATTGCTGCTTGAGGCGCGGGTTCTGCGTGCATTTGTTTGCTTGGTGAGAGGATTGCACAATCCTTATTAGTGAGACGGACCCTAAGGGACTGACCTAGTGCCTCGGGGGCTCATTGCTAAATGGCCTTGCCTACGTGACGACGTAGAGGCAGTGTAGTTCGGGGTAAACCCTAATGGACCATGGATGGACTAGAAGAAAGACGACAAGAATAAAGACAAGAAAGGGGATGAATGGGACCTTGGGAGAAATGGAAGCCTTAGGGGCGCATTAGAATAATGGCCTTGCCTACGTGATGGCGCAAAGGCAACGTAGTTCACGGACTTGGACCATGGACACCGACAAGAGACACTATACTAGGCTCACATTGAGGAGACGGTATGGGACAAAACCTTGGTTGACAAGGCCACAAGGTGAGTATCAAGCCATGATAGGTAACTGTTAAGTGCTTATTGTGGGATGGATATGGGTCGAATGGGGAAAATAGAGAAAGAACGGACTCAAGGTGATTGGATTCCCAAAGATGGAGAATGCGGTCCATCACAAGTAACGCCTGTTTACCAGGTTTTCATCACTTGCTTTTATTTGCATGAGAAGCTAGAAAGTAACATGACGCCTATTTACCAGGTTTTTATCATGATACCTATCCAAGGCGCCTGTTTGCCAGGTTTTCACCAAAGGATGATTTTTTTTGTATGCTTTCTATTTTTTTCTGATTTTTTTGTATTTTCTCTTTTCACTTTTTTTTTTGATTTTTTTGATTTTTTGATTTTATGATTTTATTGTGTCCCCTTGCATTGGGGTCCTCCTAGGTATAGAACTGACGAAGGTGCATGCTGTTGATTGGATCATCAAACAACTCACCCTCTGATGTGGCCAACTGATATGCCCCCGATCCGTAAGCAGCCACAATCACATATGGTCCTAGCCAGTTAGGCTCGAACTTACCTTTCTTTTCTCTGTCCTGCTGATTGCAAGGGTTCTCCCTTAGAACTAGGTCCCCAACTTTGAAGCATCGTGGTCTAACCTTGTGGTTGTAGCTTCTTGACATCATCTGTTGATAGGCTTTGAGATGGTCAAAAGCTTTCTGGCGCCTTTCCTCTAGCAGCTCTAGCTCTTGTAACCTAGAGACTCTGTATTCTTCATCTGATATGAGACCTTTCAACGACACCCGAAGGGATGGGAGTTCGACCTCAATGGGAAGGATGGCTTCGGAACCATAGACGAGGGCGTAGGGTGTAGCACATGTGGGAGTGCGTATGTTGGTTCTGTAGGCCCACAGAGCGGGATTGAGTTGGACATGCCAATCGCGGCCAGCATCGTTGACAGTCTTCTTTAGGATTTTCAGAATGTTTTTATTTGATGCCTCCGCTTGGCCGTTACCTTGGGGGTAGTATGGAGTGGAGAAACGATGTTAGATTTTGAAACGCTCACAAAGTTCCTGGACATCCTAATTTTTGAATGGTCTTCCATTATCTGTAATGATGGATGAAGGGATACCATAGTGGCAGATAATGTAATTCAGAATGAAAGAGGAAATTTGCTTTCCAGTGACAGTGGTTAGGGGAACGGCTTCAATCCACTTTGTAAAGTACTCAGTGGTGGTTATGATGAATTTATGGCCGTTAGAAGAAGGTGGATGAATCTTTCCCACAAGGTCAAGTCCCCACTGACAAAAGGGCCAGGGTGTCGTTAAAGGTCTCAACTCTTGAGCAGGTGCATGAATCAGGTTCCCGTGTATTTTGCATTGTTTGCACCTTTTGACGAACTGATATGAATCCATTTCCATATTGGGCCAGTAATAACCCAAACGCATGAGTTTCTTAGCTAGGGAAGGGCCGCTGGAGTGTGTTCCGCAAATCCCTTCGTGTACGTCTCGTAAGGCAGTTATGGATTCTTCTTGTTCTAAACAACGGAGTAGAGTACCATCCAGACCACGTCGGTAAAGGGTATTAGCTACGATGGTGTAGCGGGAGGTTTGTCAGATGAAAGTACGCTTTTGGTTGGAAGAGAGGTCCGGTGGGAGAATATTATCCTTGAGGTAAGTGTAAGTCTTACCGTACCAAGGTGAATTAGATCCGACTAGGAGACAAATTAAATGGGTTTCGAGGAGATCATAAGCCGGTTGTCGAATGGTTTCTACTAAGAACTCATACTGTGACTCATGTTCAGGTATTTCAAGAAGAGAGGCTAGGGTCGCCATTGCATCCGCTGCTTTGTTCTCTATCATGGGTATTTGCTCAAACGAGATGGTCCCAAAATGTTCTTTGAGGTCGTTGACCATCCGTTTGTATGGGATGAGTTTCTCATCTTTGGTTTGATACTCATTGTTGACTTGATTGATGATAAGCTGCGAATCACCGTAGACACATAGTGCTTGGATTTTCCACTCAGTGGCCATCTTGAGACCAATTACCAAGGCTTCATATTCTGCTATATTGTTAGTGCATGGAAATAACAACCTGTAGGACTTGGGAATTGTGTCGCCTTGGGCAGTGATAAACAGGATACCCGCCCCCGATCCATGGTTGGTGTAAGACCCGTCGAAGTAGAGTTTCCAAGGAGATGTTGACAGAGTGAATAAAGACTCATCGGGGAACTCAAACTGCATTGGTGAAGTGTCCTGTAATGGTGCCTCGGCCAGTTGGTCAGCTATGATTTGCCCTTTGATAGTTTTTTTGTCCACATATTCTATGTCATATTCACTAAGAAGCATAACCCACTTTGCTAGTCGACCTGTGAGAGCTGCTTTGCTGAGAAGATACTTTAGTGGGTCGATCTTGGCAATGAGTTTGACAGGATGTGCCAACATGTAGTGTCAGAGTTTTTGTGAAGCAAAAACCACCACAAGGCATGATCGTTCTACCTGTGAGTATTGCAACTCGTAGCCCACTAAGGTTCGACTGATGTAGTACACAGCTCTTTCCTTGTTCTCATAGTCTTGCTGTGTTAGGAGTGCCCCAAGAGCGGTAGGTGTAGCGGATATGTAGAGAATTAAGGGTTTTCCTTGGATTGGAGGCATGAGTATAGGAGGATTCATAAGGTACTCCTTTAGCTTGTTGAATGCCTCTTCGCACCGCTCATCCCATTTAAATGGAATATTCTTATGCAGGAGATGGCTGAAAGGTTGGCACTTGTCTGCCAGCTGTGATATGAATCTACGGATGGCCTGCAACTTGCCCTGTAAGGATCTCAACTGTGTTAGAGTTTTGGGCGGTGGCATGTCCATTATTGCTTTGACCTTGGCTGGGTCTACCTCTATTCCGTTTGCTGACACGATGAAGCCTAGCAGCTTGCCTGATGTTACCCCAAACACACACTTCTTCGAGTTCAGTTTGACTTGGAATTGATCCAACCGTTGGAAGACTTTTTCTAATGTGTCCAGGTGCGAGTCCCTTGTGAGAGATTTTGCCAAGATATCGTCAACATAGTCTTCCATAGTTACATGCATCATGTCATGGAAGATGGTTGTCATGGCCCGCTGATATGTAGCACCTGCATTTTTCAGCCCAAAAGGCATGACATTCCAGCAAAAGGTGCCCCATGGACAAGTGAAGGCTGTTTTGTGTTGATCCTCAGGTGCTATTTTGATTTGGTTATACCCAGAGAATCCGTCCATGAGTGATAGCATTGTATGTCCTGCTGTAAGGTCGACTATGATGTCAATGTTTGGCAATGGAAAGTCATCTTTGCGGCATGCCTTATTTAAGTCTCGAAAATCATTACATAGTCGAACTCGACCATCTGGTTTAGATACTGGCACAATGTTTGATATCCATTCAGGATAATCTATGGCTCTGATGAACCCTACATCTAGAAATTTCTTGAGTTCTTCCTTGACCAGAAGGGCTATATGAGGATGCATCTTTCTCAGCTTCTGTTTTATGGGCTTCACCCCTGGATCTAATGGCAAGTGATGTAAAATAAGGTTTGGGTCCAAACCCGGCATGTCTACATATGACCAAGCAAAGTTGCCTCTCTTCTTCTTAAAGAATGGTACAAACCTGGTTTTCTCAGGTGGTGTGAGAGATTTTGCAAAGTGGATAATCTTGGGTTGCTCTTCGGTTCCAATATTCACTGGCTCTGTTGGCTCCACCATGATCTGTGACCTTTCCTGGTACATATCACTAGGGAGGGTGTCAAGCATTCCATCATCAGGTGCCACAGTTGGGTTTTCACCATCAGATATGTCCTTTCTTTTTACTGTTTTATGATCTGACACTGCCGCATGGCGGTTTTCACCGTCAGAACCATTTTTGATCTTGATATTTTTGCGACTAGAAGGCTTGGCACCCTCCCCGAAGTAAGCCACGGTATTGAGTTCGATAGCAAAACTAGCTTTATGATCTCCTTTTGGTAAGTGATCCCTAAGTTCCATATAGTCAATGTAAGCATCATCATTCTGGAACATATCTAATTGGGGGGTTCCTTGCAGATCCTAGTCAATAAGCTCAGGGTGTAAGAGGGGAAGGGAATCGGATGAGAGACCTGATTCATTGATGGTGTGAATAGAAATGTTATGAGCATTGGTGGGGGTAGTGTTCTGGGTGGTACTTTCCTCCAAGTTGTTTATCGCAATGGAATCTAAACTTTCCTCGAAAGCCATAATCTCAGGGAGGGGCAAATCAGACTCTAGTGGTCTGTCCCGTTGCGTTTGTCTCTCATGGTAGGGGCTAAGAGTTTGGATGGTGTCAACCTCTTTGTCATCGTAGGAGTGCTCCGTTAGCTCGTCCCACTCATACTCATTTGAATCATCTGAATCTGTGTCACTGTCCACTTGGAGTGTTTGGATTGTCTCCACAAGATAGGCATTTTCCTTGGCTTTACCCTTGCCTTTGTATCCCAAGCCAGTGGTGTTTCTAGCCGAAGAGGATGAAGAAGGTTGTATAGGTTCAATGATTCCTTCTTTTCTGAGGCCGATAGGGCCTTGTCCTTCATACCCCATCCTGTGCAAGATAGTCTCACCTCGTCCATAGAGTTCTGTAGGGAGTCTGGGTGGATCTTGGGGTGTGTTTTCTTCTTTGGCATAAAGCCATTGCAGGAGATCTCGCTCCTCTGATTCATCAGATAAGGTCCCCCATTTTACAAAGGGATTTGTGGGAGTTATAGGGGGAGCAGATGGCTTTGGAAAATGCCTGGGTTGGTGCTTGGGTTGGCCAAAAGAGTGAGGAGACAAAGGCATTTTTGCAAGGTTGAGTCTGTGCTCAATGGAGTATTCCCCCACGCCATTTTCTTTTATGGTGATTTTCATTGGTTTGGGTCGTGAGGAGGAAGCTTCAGTGGTATGGTCCTGCTGCGGGGTAGGGGAAATGTGGGCTCTATTGTTGGGTATGACACATTTAGGTTTTGCTTGAAAAGAATTGCAGTGTTGGTAGGGATCGGGGTCACCTTGAATGGTAACTTGCTTGCCATTGTGCGGGAATTTAATGCATTGATGATATGTTGAGGGGACAGCCTTCATGGCATGGATCCATGGTCTCCCTAGTAGGATATTATA
Organism: Cunninghamia lanceolata; assembly: GCA_027924645.1. Taxonomy (NCBI): domain Eukaryota; kingdom Viridiplantae; phylum Streptophyta; class Pinopsida; order Cupressales; family Cupressaceae; genus Cunninghamia; species Cunninghamia lanceolata. The sequence continues at coordinate 8,014,397 of BSBN01000241.1, read as the reverse complement.
AGCAAGCTCTCGATCGAGGACTTGGCACACCACATCTTTGATTACCGGTCCCACTTGAATGGGTAGGACAACCGTGCCCTTTGTGGTTCTTTCCTCCTCGTCATAGGCTTTCATGGTGATTTCCTTCTTGGATCAACTACCTGTTCAGAGAACCCCAGTGCAAGGACCAGCTTCAACTTGCAAATATTTTAACTGGTGCCCCCATCAATGAGAACCCTCTTGATGTGGTGCTTGTGTACGAATGCCACAATGTGTAGGGGGGTGTTGTGGGGTTGAGATACGGAAAGGTCATCTTGCTCAGTAAATGATATGGAAGTGGAGGATGTTAGATTGCCTACCATGGTCTGAAACTTCTCTTGGGCTAGGTTAGTGGGGACAGTAGTTTCCACTAAGGCTTTCTCGAGAATCTCCTTATGAGAAGGAGATAGACGCAAGAGCTCCAATATAGAAATGTGAGCTGGGGTTTTTTGTAGCTGGTCGATGACATTGTACGGACGGGAGTTGGATGGAGATGGTGACGACCTTGGAGGAGTGGTATTGATCGTGACTTTACCACTACGGGTAATTATACTACAACCAGTTCTGTTAGGTCCTGGTTGTTGGTTGGGGGAGATGACATTGACCTGCGGAATATGTTCTGAAATGTAGTTAATGGTGTACTCAAATGGAACGCTTGCATAGTTAGCATTACTCGACCCGCTGTTCTGATTTGGCCGGTTGCGATTGTTGTCTTTATTGGGATTGCCATTGGAATTGTTGCCATTGTGACCATTGTTGTTATACGGCCTGTTGTGATTCAGAAGAGGATCCCAGTAGGCCACATGATATTCATTGGAGGTATGCTGTTGTGTCCCTCCCTGATTCTGATCCAGTATATCCTGTATGACATTCTTAAGATAGATGCAATTGTTGGTTGTGTGCCCCCTTCCTCGATGATACTCACAATAGTCTGTGTCCTTCCAATAGGGAGGTTTGACTATAGGCTCATAGTCACTTGTTGGCGGTAGAGAAATTTCATTGTTAGCGAACAACTTTCTGAGGGCAGACTCTTGAGATTCTCCTAACGGTGTGAATTTTCTTCTTGGATTTGAATTGAACCAAGGTCTAGATTCCTGAGGGGGTGGCTTGTTGAGTGCACCGTTATTTGCTTCTCCCTTAAGAGTGAATATGGGTTGTTGTTTAGGGGCTGCCGCCTTGGCGTCCACTACTCCATCGTTGACCACATTCTTGTTCTTGGTCCAAAACTTTGACTTATCCGTTGTATAATTGGAAGGAGGTGTGTCCTTGTAGAGCTTGAGAGTTCCTTTAGTGATCATAGCTTTTTCAATGAATAGGCCCATTTCAATGACTTTGGCGAATGAGGTAGGGCATTGTATCTGAATTTGATAGCTAAGATCAGTATTCAAATTGTGGACAAACATTTCCAATAGTTGCTTCTCAGGCATGTTGTAAGAACACTTACTAGCTAGCTGTCTCCATCGTTGTAAGAAGGTGGCAAATGACTCACCACTCTTTTGTTTGGTGTTGCATAGATCTAGCATAGATACCTCATGTTCTATGTTGTAAGAGAAGTGTGTTATGAATTTATTGACAAGTTCATCAAAAGTTTTGATTCCTGGTGGGAGACGCGAGAACCACTCCATAGCTTGACCTCCTAAAGATCTTGGGAATAGTCTCATTAAGTAGGTCTCATTGTGAGCTACTTCTAAACATGCTGCAGTGAATTCCCTGATATGATCTCTAGGGTCCCCTTTCCCTTTATATTTGTCAAATTTCAGAATTCCGAACTGATAGGGGAATGGTTTCATGACCAAACTTCTGTCAAAGGGGTATGGTGCTATATCTTCCAAAGAGTAGTTCTTGGAACTTGTACCGATCTTAAGGTTGGATATTTCTAGCTTTAGACTTTCAATTTGTTGTCTCACATCTACCATAGGAGCATTTTGATCTATGGGTTGCTTTCCTCTATCATTGGCATGGGGGACCGTGTCATTGGTACCCCTCTCATGTGCATGTGGGACTGTGTCATTTGTGCCCCTCTCATGATCATTGTCCGCATTTTCCATGATGGAGCTAATGTCAAAGTCTGCGGGGAGTTTGATTCCGAGACTAGCAAGATGATGGAAATATTTGTGGGGGTCTTCAAGGATCATTTTCTCTACGATGCGTTGGAATTTTCTATCTTTCATGTGCACCAGCAATTCTTCATGAGAAATCTCTTCTTCACCATCATGTGGTGGGAGAAGGTGATCGGATGATTCGGCCATTTCTATTTGTTTGTTGTATTGGGATCGAGTAAGAACCATGCAAGGTGACGCAGGATGGAGGAGGTGAGGACTAGAGATTCTAGCAAGGTGCCGACTAAGACTATTATGAATGGGATATCTAGGACAAGATTTGGACAAAGGGTTCTCTCGCTCAATGACTTCAAGTAAGATGGTTGACACAAGACTCTAGCCACTAGCAAGGGTAGTCGATACCAGTCTTACTATGTAGGGCTTAGTTGTTCAACAAGACTACTAGCAAAGGTACTGTGACCTACTAGGCTTACGTGAATTCACTAATGGAACGAAGAAGGATCTATGTCAAATCAGTATGGGATAGAATGACTTTGGGACAAGAGTGACTTGAACAGAAAGTGAATGGGACGATTGACGAAAGAGAGGGAGTTGGGTGAAATGGAGAAAGACGGACAGCAAGGTTGACTCTGACCTCAGAAAATGAAACTAGACTGAAATGGGTGCTCTGAACAGTTGAAGATAATTTCTCAAAAATAGGGCAAATGCTCACTGTCACACATGCGCAGAAACAGATGCGCAACAAGAATAGGTAAAAGCGCCATAAGTCTCAATGTATGCGCAGTTCTGGTAAATTATGTATGCGCAGCAACAGTGCATAAATGCGCAGCAAAAAAGTATATGTGTAGCAAGTCGGTGTAAAAGCGCAACAAGTCGTTGTGTATGCACAGCAGAAAATGGTATATGCGCAGTTCTGGTATTTTTGCAAAATTTTTGGATTTTTCTCTGTTTTTGGTATTTTTTGGTTGAAAAAGGTCTTCCTGATCTGATATTATGAATTAATTAGCAAGAAAACACAGCAAGCACAAAGAATGTTTTGTAGTTTTCCATTGTTTTTGTAGTTTTTTTGACTCTATTTTGGACAAAAGCAAGCACGAAATCCTAGGCGAGAAATGGATTATAAGGGATTTGGGCCACTAAAACAAGAGGTATTTAATTCAGGCAACCGTTCAAGTGGTTACACGTGCGGTGGCGCTACTCTCCATTATGGAGTCTCCTAGCCTCAAAGGGTTACGCTTGAGAGGGTTTTGGGGGAGGTTGGCCGTCGGTGTAACATAACAGCACTCATTGCAGGAGGTTTTCACCTCAAGCACAATTTATTTTAAGTGGCTCGGTAGGGCTTGGCGTTAGCCTGTTACCACTCAGGGTCGTTCCCGCTTGGACAAGCGTGCATCTAAGGGCAGGCCCCTCCTAAAGGTTAAACAAATAGAATGACAAGTCTGGCACTCTGATCACCCAGAAGAGGGGAGAGCATAAACCTATTGTCATTCGCAAGCACAGAATACACTGATTAATCCACCCTAGTTGAAAGTGAAAAACTAAATGGGCTAATCTACTCAAACAGAACTTTGAAGTGATTTCAGCAATATAGCAGTGGTTCAGTTTTAAATCCCAGAAAGCAGTGGTGAGTTCAATTTTAAATCCACATAGCACGAGATTGTTAACTTTGAAATTTAGGTCTCACGATATAGCAATGGTTCGTTTTAACTTCAAGATCAGTGATGAGTTCAATTTTAAAACCGCGTAGCATGAGATTGTTAACTTTGAAATTCAGGTCTCACGATATAGCAATGGTTCGTTTTAACTTCAAGATCAGTGATGAGTTTAATTTTAATCTTAGATAGCAATAACTTGGAAGGTGTTTGCAATGCAAGCAAGAAATAGTCCAGTTACTTCCACCCTAATTAGAACTAGATGAAGATTTGGAATGAACAACAATTTTACTTTTTCCTAGAAAATGAAATGTGAGCTAGTTAGATGCAACTACATGTAACTAAATCTGAGCCTATCCTGCAAAAACCACTCCAGCAAACACCTGCAAAAAGGTTAGCGTTAGCAACCTCCTCTAGAAAAAGTACTATAATCTCAGCCTGTTACAAATGCGTAGCTTCAGTGATCAGATGCACAGAAATGATCAACAGAAGCGCAGCATTGATGAATGCGCTGCAATATTGAACATATGTGCAGTTAAAATGAATAAATGCGCAGTATTAACATATGCGTAGCAACAGTCTTCAAAAGTGCCGTAAAAATCAACAGATGCACAGTTATAACATATGCGCAGCAACAGTCTTCAAAAGCGCTGTAAAAATCAACAGATGCGCAGTTATAACATAAGCACCGTAACAGTGCGCAAAAGTGCAGCAAGAATACACAGATGCGCTGGATTTACAGAAGCGCTGTAACAATCTATAAAAGCGCTGCCTAAATGAACAGATGCACTGAAATAATCTGTGCATGACTCTGCGTGACCTGTACGGAACCTGCCTTCAAAAAAGCTCAAAAATGGTGAAATAAAGGGGCAACGGCCCCACGGTGGGCGCCAAAAATGTAAGGGTAAATGGTGATTAATCAAATGAATTAAATAAGACCCAAACATCAACAGAATAGAGAAACAAGAAGGATTCAATAAAAAAACAATGAACAAACACAGTGCAAACCTCTCCCGTTTCGATGCTTCTGTTGTTCACCTATCACAAATCATCCTTTCGCAGATGAGATGAGCCCTCAGAGAGTGCAATCTTTTAAAGCTGTTTGTAGGAAGTCGATGGTGAATGGCTATGGTGATATGCAATGAAGATGAGCTCCAATGCAAGTATGTGATCTCAAGCTCGTGGATGACAAAAGGGTGCCAAAGGCGCGCTGGTGATATTTCTGCAGAGTAACGATGTCAAAAGCCTGAATGAATAGAATGGAGGGATGAAGCTTCATTTATAGACTTGGAAGAATGGGAATCAACAGTTGAGAGGAGATATGAAGATCAATGACTGAGGATGGTTGAGGAATGTGCAACCAGTAGAAATGTGACAAGTGTTCCAGCTCCATCATGAAAGGGGGGATGTGACAAAATTGATTGAAGAGTTAACTCCATTGACTGGTCTGTTAATAGAATTGATTGATCAGTTAGAAGAGTTGATTATGGAACTGACTGAATTGATTGAGGATTTGACTCAATTGACAGGTTAGTTAACAGATTTGATTGATTAGTTAACTAACCTCTGATTGGAGAAGAAATAGGCCATGTGGGTGAGAGAAAAATAGGTAATTAAATATTAAATATATTTAATTACATGTGCAACTTGATGATGTGGACAAGGTAAGGTGGAAAAGGTGAGGTGTAAAGGTGATGTGGATTTTTGAATTTAGAACTTAGGATAGAGGAATTAGGCTTAATTAAATAATTTATGATTATTTAATTATATAGGACATTTAGAAGAATTTTAATTAAATAAATAGAATTTATTTAATTATGGGATAGTGAATCGATTAAATAAATTTGGAATATTTATTTAATTAATAGAAGAATGGAATAAATATTTAGGATATTTATTTAGTTGAATCGTGTCATTTTTAGGCGTATACAGTATGTATGGCTTCTCTCCAATACACTTCTGGTAGGTTAGCTTCCATCATCATTGACCTAGCAACCTCTTAAACTATCATGTTTTTTCTTTCAACAACTCCATTTTTCTCAGGAGTCCTAGGGGCAGACAACTGTGTCTTTATCCCATGCTCTTCACAGAAAATGTTGAATTCATTTGATGTGAACTCACCTCCTCTATCAAGTCTTCAGCATCTGATCCTCAATTGTAACTCATTTTCAACCATTGCCTTGAAATCTTTGAGCTTGTCTAGGGTTTCTAACTTTTCTTTAAGAAAAGTGACCCATGTCATTCTAGAATAATCATCAATAAGCAACATAAAGTACATGTCTCCTTGTAGACTTCTTATTCTTGTAGGACCACATAGATCTATATGCACCAGCTCAAGCAATCAAGCAAAAAATTGTTCTTTGCTCTTGAAACTTGTCCTTGTCTGTTTTCCCAGTTGACATTCCTTGCAAATAGTATTAGCAGGCTTCAACATCTTGGGAAAATCTCTCACAGCTTGTACTAAGCTTATCTTCACCAAGTTATCAAAATTTACATGACACATCCTTCTATGCCATAGCCAACTTTCATCTGCCTAAACTACACTAGTAGAAAAATAGGAAAAAATGACAAAAAACTACCAAAAATTGGTCATGTGATCAATAGTTTGGTCACGTGACCATTGGTAGTTTATTGCCGGTCATTTGTTTGGGAATTAAGGTGTCTCAACCTCTGTAATTCCTTACATTTTTAATGTTTGCATTTATTATTTAATTGCCTATGTTGTAAATATTTGTAAATTCCATATTGTCATATTGTGGGATGTGGCACGGTGATGTGTCGATCCTACATGGAATATGACAACTTGTAATTTTGTCCTCACATGAGGAGATAGGCATCCCACTTTGTGGTAGGAGAATTTTTCCATGTGTCGGCATCTTCTATGTTGTGTAAAGGAATATTGACTGAAACGGTTATGACGGATTCCTATGACAGAATCTATGACATGTAAGAGTCGGAAATAGAAGTTTGTAAGACAGGTGATGACATGTGTCATGAAGCATCTTTGAATAAGGCATATTTGGGTGCCCCAAGGTGGAATATGACATGTTGTAAGAGAATATGCTATTTATAGCATGTGTATGATAGATTCTCTTACAACTATAAGTTGTAACCACTATGACAGATTCTATGACGGTCGTAAGTGTTGTAAGAGCATCTGTCATAGCCCATTTTGGAAATAGGTGACCTCTTTGGAATGGGAGCTGTGGACAAGTGTCAAGAACATTCTACAATGTTGACCAAGTGTCCTTAGGTGTGGGTTTTGGTCCATGAAGCTATGTTGGATGCCCATCCCAAGATAGGTCCAATATTGCCTTGTATTTCCTATATAAATAGGTGCTTGGAGATGGAGTTAGTATCATAGGTTTATAGTTATTGTTATGCTGCCGGATTGACTCCAGACACGAGTGTTAAAGACCATTGAAGCTTGCATTGCAAGTGTACTATAAACAACTTTCAAATTTGTTAATACATTGTGCAGGTTTCTAAGTGTGGGGTTTTTCACCCGATAAGGGTTTTCCCCACCGTAAATCTTTATCTCTCTTCTTCTGTCTTCTTTCTAGTTCTTGTGTATTTCTATAGTAACTCTATTAGATGTTGTATGTTTCTATAGTGATAAGGAATAAATTGAATTTGTAGAGTTCTCCCCTCATTAGATTAGTGTAGGAAGTGATTTCTGCACACCTAGCTTCCTTTCAGTTGGTATTAGAGCCTGGCCAGTTTTGGTCTTAGCTATTGGGTTGGGGTTTTTTGAGCTGATCTTAAGTTGAGTGGGAGTCTATGTAAAATATTCTAATTTCTATTGTCAAGAAGGTTTGAAGTGGAGAAGTTCAATGGCAGTAATTTCAAGCTATGGAAGCTCAAGATGGAAGACATGCTTGTTGACCGAGACCTTTGGGAAAGTGTTAATGGAACTTAGGACAATGGAGGTGGAATGGCGACATATGATTTAGGTGTATGATGAGATGTGCGATGGAAAGTGGTAGACTTAGGATGAATGGAGGAATTACCAACATCATTAGATTGTTGTCCTTGGGGTGTGTATCCAAGGCCAAATAAGTGTAGAGGAGGGACTTTGACATGAATCGGCTCCAAAATACCTTGTTCAAGAGGGCCTAAACCCTTACCTTGATAGTTCATGTTTTGGAGGATGCGATCGAAAATGGGACTAGGTGTAGGTGGTGCACTAGACATGAGTCCTTTATTGTATGGAGAAGGTGAAATAGAGGATAATGGTTGGTGGTGTTCTAAGGAGGAACACTCATGGATAAAGGTAGATAGACTAAGAGGACATGATGGTTGAGTTGCGATAGGGTCGATAGTGGGTGATGGAGGATCATTAGGATCTTGCTTAAGTGCACTATGCTCACTAAGATCTAAGGTACTGATTTGATCTTCTATGTTTATGTGTTCTTGGGAGGCACATGTCTCATTATGAGAAGTGGAAGCTTGTGTATTAGGGCTAGATGGAAGATGGATAGAAGCAATTTGGATATCTTGCACATGGAGGGGTATAGGATTATGAATAAGACCAAGGTGCTCATGGATAGCTTCTTCATAGATAATTTCATCTTGATCATGGAAGAGGTAAATTTTATGGATGGGTTTCATAGGAAGGATTTGATCTTGACTTGGATTAGGGACTAATGCTTTCACATGCTTAGGATTATGTTCTTGATATACCTATTGGATTACTTGGATGGAAGGGGATGACTCATGGATAGGCTTTTGCTCAATAACATGAGGGTATGATAGGTCTTAATGTGGACTCATGGGAGAAGTCCTTTTAATAAGCTCAATGGTTTGCAGGCTACACGGTGGAGTTGGAGGAATAAGCAAGGCATTGGGAGAATCTGTGATAGGTTCATAAATGGGACTTTGATGACATGGCAATGATTTATTCCTTGCTAATAGCCAATGGATCACATCCTTTGCAAGGGTATGGGTAAATGGACAATATACGGGATGAATGGTAATGGTGGAAGTTGAAGGCTTAGGGTTAGGACTTCCAGGATGGATAATGGGATTAGATGGGCTAGGACTTGGGCTAGATGGAAGGATAAGGGGATTAGATGGATTGGTTTTATCTAACCCAATCTTACCACAATCTTCTAGGTTATTGATCAATATTTTAAATTGTTTACAATTGGATATGAGATGGCCCTGACACCTATGGTATGCACAATATTCATCATCTTTATACCAAAGGGGTTTAAAGTAAATATCTTCCAAGGATGTTATCAGTGGAAGCTCAATCAAATTTGCTTGGACCAATTGTTGCAGGGTCATCTCTAAGGGATCCTTTAGTGGAGGGCTTGATGGATTGGAAGGTTGGCATGAAGGTGGTTACAGAGGACTAGTTGACTCATGTGTTGGCATGTGCTCAGACGATGATGGAGGATGTTCATAAGATGCTTGCTCTAGGTTGATATCTCCCTCATCAAAGGCTATTAAATTTTGCTCCAAAGATTGACTTAAGGACATGTGATTTATGTACAAAGGGTCACTTAGACTTAAGTCAAAGGTTATTAGGTCTTTTTGCATAGGTGGACTTAAGTCTATTAGGTCATGTTGCAAAAGTGGACTTGGGTTGACCTAGCTTATATACAAAGGGGTATTTGAATTTGCATGTTCATATTATGGGGGCGACTGATAGTCTTGTGAATGGGTTTGATGATGAGGTGGCACATAGGATTGTGGTTGAATGTGTTGGAAGTTGTGATGGAGTTGTGGTGGAGGGATCACATAGGATAATGGTTGTTGAGGGGTAGAGTGATATGGATAAGGGTTGATATTAGGAGAAATGGGATAGGTTGGTGCGGGGGTAACATGATAGGTGGATGGATAGGGTTGATGTGATGATTGGATTTGGGATTGTTGGTATTGGCTTATGGTTTGATGTTGTTGTAATTGTCAGTGTTGTGGGAATTGTTGGTGTTGTGGGAATTATTGGTGTTGTGGTGCCATAGGGATTGGTTCCTTTCTATATAGCCACTCAAGGGTATCAAGCATTCTTAAGGTGCCATAAGGATCATTCTCATAGGTCTTGTTTGGGAATGTCATGTCCATGTTTAGAAGTGGTAGAGTACGGTATGAGGATGTGGGATGAATAAGATGTGATTTGGATAAGAAATGGATGAAGTTGATTGGGTAATGACTAGGATGAAGTGATTAGGATGAAATTAGAATGATGACTTGGCTAGGATGATTAGGATTATAGGACGTGGATGATGTCGCTTAGAATATGTGTCTTAGGATGAAATTGTTTTGTGACAAGGATTTTTGTTTTGATAGCTTTTTTTTGGCAATTTTATGGCAAGAAAACAAGATGGAAGACACTCATGCACAAGCCATGCTCAATCATTACATCCTAAGGCTAGGCAAAGGCTATATTTGTTGGATCCCCTAGTTGTGCTTATTCAAAGCGGACAGCTCTAGGATCTTGGTAGCACTAGCTCCCCTCCATGACACTCACTTCTCATGCATACCAAGATCCAAGTTTCTGAAGGCTCATCCCCCACCGAACCTTAGGATTGTCCCTGCTACCTTGGCTAAGAACCACATGAATCAGGGCAGCTTTGAAGGTCCCACCTTCTGTGCCAACAAATATGGATTTTTTGGCCACTAAAACATGGTTTTTAGTCTGGATTTTCATTCGGGTGGCTATACGTGCGGTAGTGCTACTCTCCATTATGGAGTCTCCCAGTCCAAAGAGGTTACACTATATGGGGGTTTTGGGGGAGGTTGGTTGTTGGTATAGTGGAACAACACCCATCATTTGTGACTTTTGTCACAAATGCGTTATTTATAAAGCAGATTGGAATGGTCTAGCTTTGATCTATTTCCACCTGGGTCATCCCCTTCTCACAATGGGATGGCAGGCCCACCTAAAATTTAGCAACATGTTCTCTTACACCCTAGATTCATTGGTTAGGTAGGGGCAGAGGATACTTGTATTGTTACCTTGGGTTACAATCAGACTCAGAAAAGCAAATGAAGAAATGAAAAGCAAACACAAAGAAGGCAGATTGTTAATTTTAAGCACCAAATTGAAGTGTGCCTACTTTAGTGATAAATGATTGTTCTTTGACCACTCGAACCTGCAGACAAGATTAGCATGTTTTCAACCACCAATCTTTGACAAATGAGAGCAACAAGCTACACCAAGAAGCCATTAGATTTTGAAAAAACCTTATTTTATGCAACAAAAACTAGATGAGTATATAAAACCCAAAGGCGATTTAGAAACAACCAGATGTGACTTAGAAACAACCAGATGCGACTTAGAAACAACCAAATGTGACTTAGAAACAACTAGATGTGAATTAAAAACAACTAGATGTGACTCAAATCTTACCACAAGTAATCACATTCTATGCATATGTGACCCCCTATTGACCAGAGGCGACCTTCTATCGTTCAAAGGCGTTCAAACCCTAACCTCATGCACTCGGATGCCTGAAAACCAAAGGCCACTAGCTGTTAACCAAAGGTGACTCCTTGGTGACCAAATGCGACTAGTTGTTGACCAAATGTGACTGGATTCTTACCACATTTGACTAGTTGCTTACCAAATGCGATTGATTGTTGTTCAAGGGCGGTTTTCTGTAGACTGAATGCTATTTTCTTTGCCAAATGCACATTTTTTCTTGAAAAATAGGCAAATTTATACTCATTTTTCATGGAAACAGCCCCCCAGATGCAATGGTGAGGTTGGTTTAAGCCTAGGAGGTCATCTTTGATAGAAAAAATGCAAATATTGCAATATGAGGGTTAGAAAACTTGCAAATTTTATGCAAATATGCAAAAAAGATCAAATGAAATAGGTCCCACCGGGCGTGCCATTTTATGTAGGGTGGAAATTTACCAAATCAAGAAAACAAGATCAGATTCAACCCAACACTCAAGAAATCAAAACCCAAAACAAACTAAAAGACATGCAAATTGAAACAATTTCACCTGGGTCGTTAGATTCCTTGTTTTATTTTGTTGATTGCTTCAAGTTTGCAACATAGATTTGATTGAATTGAGAATCGATGGATGAGAGAATAATTCAGCAGAGTAACAATGCTTAGAAAATTCATCCATGAGAATGGCATGAAAATGGGGGGTTTAAATAGACAAATATGAGAGAATGGAAAGATAAAGTTTCCATTTTACAAGTGACAATCAAATTGGAAAGTCGCTTTGTGCAACTTGGAAAAAGGAAATTGAAAGTGGAAGAAGTGATTTGGGAGATGAAATAGAAAGGTGTAATAGTTAACTTGTGAAAGAGAATTAGAAAGTGAATCAAGTTAACTAGAGATATAATTAGAGATGAAATTGGTAAGTGACTTTAATTAATTAAAATAAAATTTTAATTAATTAAGTGGCATGATTGATTAAATAAATAATAATTATTTATTTAATCATAGAAGAGAGGGGAATAAATAAATAAGATTCATTTATTTAATGATATGGAGGACATGATTAAAGTAAATAAATGTTATATTTATTTAATTTATTAGAGGAAATGTTAGTTAGGTTATGAAGACATGGGCTATGATGGCAACAAATAGGTACTTAGGGAAAAAATGCTACAAGATGTAATCTTATGACAAGTGGACATTTTTGGGTGTCTATAATCTATATTCAACACAAACTCCTTAGGTAACAAGTAATGTCTCCACTTCTTCAAGGCTTGAATTATGGCATAGAACTCTTGATCATAAACTGAATATCTTCTCCTTGCATCATTCAACTTCTCACTGAAATATGCCACAGGTCTACCTTCTTGACTTAACACTGCTCCAATTACGTTTTCACTTGAATCACACTCGACTTGAAATACCTTATTGAAATCCGATAATGCCAAAATAGGTTGATCTATCACTTTCTACTTCAACAACTCAACTTTTATCTGCTCCTGATGTCCACTTAAAATCTTTTATGTCACCTCTCATTGTCTCTGTCATAGGGTTACAAACTGAACTAAATTTTTTGATGAACTTCTGGTAGAAACTAGCCAATCCATGAAATGATCTAACCTCTCCAATGCTCTCTAGTGTAGGCCATTCAACAATTGCTCTTACTTTCTCAAGGTCCATCTTCAATCCTTCCGCAAAAATCACAAATCCCAAATATACCAACTCTTCCTTCAAGAAACTACACTTCTTGATGTTTATCAGCAATTTTTCTTCTCTCAGTCTCTGCAAAACTTGTCTAACATGCCATAAATGTTCCTCTTTTTTCTTACTAAAAATTAGAATATCATCCAAGTACACAATAACAAACTTACCCAAGAATTTCTTCAGAACTTCATTCATCAATCTCATGAAAGTGCTTGGTGCATTTGTCAATCCAAAAGGCATCACTAACCACTCATACAATCCTTCATTTGTCTTAAAAGTGGTCTTCCATTCATCTCCTTCTCTAATTCTAATCTGATGGTATCCACTCTTCAAGTCTATCTTTGTGAAATATCTTGCTCCACTCAAACAATCCATGATATCATTCATCCTAGGTAAAGGGAATCTATACTTAACTGTGATCTTGTTTATTGCTCTAGAATCAGTACACAGTCTCCATTCTCCATCTTTCTTCAGTGCTAACACTATAGGTACTACACAAGGACTCAAACTTTCTCTGATCAAACCTTTTCTCAACAACTCTTATATATGTCTATTCAATTCTTCATTATCTACTGGTGTCATTCTATGTGCTGCTTTGTTAGGCAAACTTGCTCCCAGTATAAGATCCATGTGATGACTGATACTCCTTATAGGTGTTAATCCTTCAGATACATTATCTAATATGATGTCTTCATATTCTTTCAGCAACTCCTTTATCTCCTCTGGTTGTGATTCTTCAGTCTCCTTCTTCAATGTTTCAGGCTTCTTAGGAACAAAGCATAACACATATTCTCATGTCTCAAACCATCCAAAAATTTTCTTCCATCTACCAAACAGATTCTAGCATTCCCATATACTTCATTCTTAGGATCATCCTCCAAAGGAATCAAAGTAATTCTCTTTCCATTTGTTGTTATAGTATATGCATTGTTTCTCCCATCATGAATAGCTTTTCTATCATATTGCCAACATTTGCCCAACAAGATATGACAAACATCCATAGGCATAATATCACACAAGACTTCATCATGATATGATCCAATATGAAATTTCACCAAAAAATGTTCACTCACTAGTACATTATGATCATCCTGAATCCATGTTATCTGATAAGGCTTAGGGTGTTTCAATCTTTTCAACTTCATCTTAGTCACCATCTCCTCTGAAACTAGGTTATCTAAACTACCACTATTAATTACAACCTTGCAACACTTATCTCTTGATTTGCATCTAGTTTTGAACAAACTCTTCCTCTGTAGTGGTTCTTCAATTGTCTCTGCTTGGAATAGTACTCTCCTCATCACCAATGATTCTCCTTTCTCAGGTTTGTCAACTAAACTGGATGATCCAATAGGTTCTTCTTCCACATAGGCTACTCTTCCACTATTTTTTGTCCTCTTACTTGTACTACCCTAATTACATTCAAATGCTTTGTCGTTCACCTCCACACTTGAAACAAGTACCTCTGAATGTTCTCTTATCAAATCCTCTTCCTTCTCTCCTATATCCTTCATTCTGGTATGCATTATAGTTACCCCTATGATAAAAATTTTTGTCACTTCTCTGGTAGGTATTATTATCCCTGTCCTCCTTCTTGAATGTGTTGTCAAACTTGTTCTGCTCCGGATATGATCTATCTCCTCCAGGAAATGTTCTGCCTCTCCGAAATTTACCTCCTTTGCCTCTCTGTCTCTGATCATGCCTCTTATTCATCTTCTCTTCAACTTTCAAGACAAACTGATATGCTTCTTCTAAAGATGTCATCCTTACCAAGCTTAGTTCTTCTTGAATGTTCAACCTCAGTCCATTGATGTATCTAGCCACTTTCTCCTTGCTTGCTTCACTATGTCCTATTCTTATGATCATCTTATGAAATTCTTCAGTGTACTTCTTCACAGATTTCTCTGTTTACCTTAGGTTTTGCAATCTCTTCAACAGCTCCAACTCATAGTTAGTAGGTATAAACTGATTCTTCAACTTTTTCACCATCCTATTCCACTTTGTAATCTTTTCTTTTCCTCTTCTATTTCTTTCCAACTGAACTTCTTTCCACCATATAGAAACATGTCCTTTCAACTTTGTCTTTGCAAATTTCACCTTCTCCGGATCTTCCATCTCTTCATACTCAAAGTATTCTTCCATGTCATTTATCCAGTCAATCAATTCTTTAGGGTTCAAATTACCAGTATAGTTTGGCACATCAACTCTAGGTCTCTTTCCAATCTTTGAAATAGCTCGCAACATCTTTACTTGATCTGATTCTTCCTCTTCATCACCTCCTAGGGTTTCGCCAGTTTGTTCAGTAGATTGAAATTATTTTTCCTCATCGCTTTCAACATTAAGTCTCGATGTCAACCCTCTATGCCTATCTTCTTCAACAACATCCAAATGAATTCACATCGTTTTCATCATCTCCATCATCTCCATCATCTCATCCATTCTTCCAACCATTGTTCCAACAATGACAACTCTCCTCGACAACATTCCTCATAGGATCAAGTGCAAACTACCTCAAGTTCAATGATTGGGCTACAAGGTGACAACTGCCTCTCAATTGGAGATTGATTGCAACACAAGTAACTTGCCTCAATTCGACGATCTGTCCATAGCAAGATATTATAGAATTCCCTCGCCAACTTCACTCAATTCGCTCCCAAAGATTTGAACTTTCACTCTAATACCACTTGGTGCAATCACGGTAGGAGGGTTCACAAAATGAACTGTCTGTACCATGCAACAAGAGTAAACACATCGGAAAAAACTCAAGAAATAAAGCAAATGTAGATTCAGTCATTTAGTATATCATAGAGTTCAAATATAATCTGGCTGGCATCATGCAAGCTTAGAATTAGGGCTCAAAGGCTTGATTCCAGAATATCAGAATATGCACAGGATATAGCTTTGATGGTCCTTCGCGCAAAATCCAAACTATCAATTATCACTATGCATTTGAACTGCTTTCCTAGAGACCTATTACATCAATATATATTATCTCTTGAACAATAGATTCCTCCGTGTCGGCTAAGGAAGATCACAAACTCCAATGAAGAGTTGTAACATGTGTACATAGATAGGTCAAACCTAAATGCATAGGACACTTCCTCAAATGAATGGAAGAACATGCGGATCTTTGGGGAAGGTTGGCCATGAACCAAAGATTATTGAATGATGTGTCATTAAGCTCCATAATTCAAGGGATGCTCTACAAATCTTCTCCTTCAACTGATTGTCTGAGACTATCATGATGCTCTGCTCTGAGAAAATAGTTGATCTTCTGATAGCAATAACTTTCTGGTAACTGATCCAAATGCTCTGAGTTCTGGATATGATGTAGATGAATGAATGTAGATGCTAAGTCTAGATCTGCAAGATGTGAAATGCAACTACGGTAGAATGCGGACCAAAATGTAGAAATTGCTTCTGACTGAACTACCTAAACTAAACTGTAAACAAACTGAAATGCAAATGTTTTTGGTTGATGCAAGATTGCTCTTGAGCCAGGGATGCTCTTGCATCAGATAAGGTTTTTGTACAAAAGTGAATTAGGGTAATCCCCTGAATTGATTCAATTTGTATTCTTGATGATTGTATCAGCTAGTGAGGCTTGCTTTTGCTAATGAGGCATTCATTAGCTAGTGAGGCTCTTTTTGTATCAGTGAGATACTTTTGATTTTATAGTGAAGCACTAAAGAGGAGGAGTTTAAGAGTGATTTTTATCCCTTTTAAGGGTTTTTCCACTCATCAAACTTTTGTGTCATGGCTCATAATCTTGTCTATCTATGTGTTCTTATGATTTGATGTCTTGTTCATTATTCATATCACTATTCTTGTGTATATATGTCTAAGCAAGCTTTGAGGTCTCATGTGTTTTGTATTTAAGAGAATTGATCAGTCTAAAAGACTTTTTGAGTTTATAGACCACTGATTCACACCCCCTCTTAGTGGTTTTATACTCCAACAAGTGGTATTAGAGCATAGGTTCCCTATAGAAGTCTAATCGGTTTGGGTAGGTCCTGATTGTGGAGTACCATGGGAAAGTGTAGAAGAAATAAGGGTAGGAGAAATGTCAAGCCACATAGTGGTCAAAAGGCACCATCTATACTAAATTCAAATGTTGATATTGTTAGATTCAGGATAGACAACTGAGAGGGGGGTGAATCAGTTGTCAAAAACTTTCTTTCCAATTACACACTTAAATCCTTCTTGTGATTTAGCAGCATATCAATAAATCAAACATGGAAACATAATGCATTAAATCAAGAGCAGAAACACATCAACACATAGGACACCACGATTTTGACATGGAAAACCCAGTTAAGGGAAAAACCACAGGGTGATTAACCCAAGATTGTATTCTTTGTTAGAAGAATAGAAAGAATAAAATGGCACATGCCAATTAGGGCTCACTGCCTAAGCACACTGCTCACAAGAGGCTCACTGCCTACAAGAGACTCACTGTCTACAAAATAATAAGTGTCACATACTTGAACTAGAGAATAGCATCTTCACCATGCTTGAATCAGTTCCATTTAAGACCAAAACTTCTACTCTACCTTTCGCTCTCTTCCTCACTACCACACTCACATCTCCACAAGCCACACTTTGAAATGACTTTACAATCCCTTATTTATATAAGGCATCGACTTCGGAATAATCATCTAAGTTGGCAAACATCTCCAAGAACATCTGCAAGATGTGTAATACATCTGGTCAGCCAATCTCAGGAAGAACACCATCATCCGGAAGATATTCTTCAATTGCGAGCTCCAACTCCAATGCAGACCACCAACATGAACTAGACACAATCCAAAGACCTCCACAAGATTTCTTGAATCACCAAGAACATCCACACTTCATCTGCTTACTAAAATCCTTCTCTCCTTCATCCGAAACCCCAAGAACATAGTCTGTCACTACTGTCACAAAGGAATAGATGCTTGTAGACCTTCAAAACATGATCCAATCGAGTTGATACTTCACAAAAACTTCCTCAACACTCCCTCAAATCCGCAGATAGGATAATGCATTTCTGGATCTCACCGGACCTATCTGTGTCACTCTGTCACCTTTGAACACCTACCGGAACTAATTTTACTTGAATGACCACAACTTCTTTAGATCTTCATACGGACCTCTAAAATCTTTTGTGGATCACTTTAATACACATATCTACAAACCCTTTAAACCGCATCCTCTAATCCTCATCTTATCTTGGACTTTTACCTTACTGTCTTCACTAATCTTCTCTGTTCCTGATTAGGACTAATTTTCTCAATATCCTCAGCACTCAGTTCATCCAATCCTTTTCATCAACACAACAGGAGTATGTTGACATCAATGACAACACCAGTTAGACCCATACTTGCAACAATCTCCCCCTTTGTCATTGATGGCAACATATGATGTGAAAAACTATTTTAACCATCAAGACAAAAACTTCTCCTTACTGTCACAACTCCCCCTATCAGCAACAACCATTCACATGTCTTATCTTCCTTTACTGCTCCCCCTTTGATCATGAACCACTTGTTTTTCACATGTCTTCTCTCCTCCTTTAACATCAATGGCAAAGGGCTCATACTTGCAACTCCAACACTTTAGAATCATACCAGCTGCTCCCCCTAAGTGGAAGCTCCCTATCATCAATTCGGACCACAAGATATGATTGTGATATCTACCGGACTGATGCACTCTAGTGCACCTTAGTTTATCATTAGAGGGGAAATAACCCCTAACTTCTCCCTAAGATACTCAAAAGAGTCCTTAGGTAGAGGTTTAGTAAAGATATCTGCAATCTGATCCTTGGAAGGCACAAACTCCAATCTGACTTCATTCTTGTTCACTTGCTTTCTCAAAAAGTGAAACTTGATAGATATATGCTTAGTCTTTGAATGCAACACCAGATTCTTAGATATATTTATTGTACTTGAATTATCATAGAAGATTGTGATAGGCTCCTCATACTCTACTCTTATGTCTCTTAGCATTTGCTTCATCCACAAAACTTGAGTGCAACTACCTGCTGCTACAATATATTCTGCTTCTACAGTGGACAGAGATATTGCTTCTTATTTCTTGCTTAGCCAAGAAACCAATCTCTTCCCCAAAAAGAATGCTCCACCATTGGTACTCTTTCGGTCATCCACATCTCCTACCCAATCCGCATCTATATATGCATGAAGAGAGAAATTATGATCTCTGGGATACCACAATCCATACTCAACTATTCCTTTTAGCTATCTAAAAATCCTCTTCATTGTCATGACATGAGATTCTCTAGGATTAGCTTGAAATCTAGCAACAAGACCCACAACATTCATAATGTCAGGTCTAGTTTTTTGTAAGATACAACAATCCTCCAATCATTGACTTGTACTTTTTCTAATCATCCTTAGGAGAGTCATCATCTTTGCCCAATTTACATCTAGTTGCCATTGGTTTTGAGTCTTCCATCCCAAATTTCTTCAACAATTCTTTCACATATTTGGACTGAGAAATGAAGGTTCCTTTCTTTGTTTGAGTGATTTGTAGACCCAAGAAGAAAATTCATTTCCCCAAGCATGGACATCTCAAATTCACTTTTCATTTGATTTGCAAAGGTTTTACACATACTATCTCTTCCTCCAAAAATGATGTCATCAACAAACACTTCAACAATCAAGATGTTTTCATGATCAATTTTGAAATACAAATTACTGTCAGCAGTACCTTTGTTGAAACCAATCTTCAAAAGATGCTTATCCAATCTTTCATACTAGGCTCTTGGGGCTTGATTTAGTCCATATAGAGCTTTCTTTAACTTGCAGACCATATCACCATGATCAGACAATTGAAATCCATCTGGTTGCTCAATGTAAAATTCTTCTTCCAAGTCACCATTCAGGAAGGCAGACTTGACATCCATTTAATATACTTTGAGGTCCTTGAAGGTAGCAAAAGAAAGAAATAATATGACTGCTTCAATTCTTGCCACTTGCAGACCAATCTGGATTTATTTCTGATTACTTTGCCAACTTCATTCAGTTTGTTCTGGAAGACCCATTTTGTTCCAATCACATTCTTGTTTCTAGGTCTGGGAACAAGATCCTAAGTGTGATTTTTCTCAATTTACATCAGCTCTTCCTCCATTGCTTTAGTCCAATTTTCATCATTGCAAGCTTCATTTATTGTCTTAGGTTCAATCTTTGACATCAGACAATACTCATCTGAATCTTGAGCAATTCTCCTTCTTGTTTGTACACCTTTGCTTTTATCACCAATGATTTGATCTTTAGAGTGGTTCAGTCTTACATACCTGGGAAGTTTGGGAGTTTCTTGCACTTCTGATTCTTGATCAGGCTCATTGAAACTCATTTCTTCTTCCTGATTTACCGGATCAGTTTGAATCTGATTTGCAGAAGGGGCTTGGGCTTCTTGAATCAGAACACCATTCTGATCATCTTCATCATATTCATAAAACCTTGAGGGATTTTCAATTCCTTCATCAACCTTCTCATTTGTACCTTCTATGATCTTTCTTAGTCTCTTGTTATAACACTGGTATGCTTTGCTTTGAGTAGAGTAACCCAAGAATATTCCTTCATCACTTCTAGCATCAAACTTGCCTAGATCTTCATCTCTTTTGATGTAACATTTTCTACAAAAGACTCTGAAATACCTCACAGTAGGAGTGATGCCAAACCAAAGTTCATAGGGAGTCTTACCGATATTGATTTTGATTTCAACTCGATTGAGAGTATAGACTACAGTGCTGACAGCTTCTCTCCAATAGATCTGAGGAACATTTGCTTCCATTGTCATTGTCCTAGATGCTTCCTGGATGGTCCGGTTCTTTCTCTCCACTACTCCATTCTATTGTGGAGTCCTAGGAGTAGACAACTGTCTCTTTATTCCATGTTTCTCACAGAATTCTATGAACTCACCGTTTGTGAATTCTCCACCTCTATTAGACCTCAGACACTTTAATTTTAATCCGGTTTCATTCTCTACCATAGCCTTGAATATTTTGAATTTCTCAAAAGCTTCTAATTTCTCTTTCAGAAAAGTTACCCACATCATCCGGGAGTAGTCATCAATTAGTAACATGAAATATCTATCACCTTGCACACTCCTAATTCTTGCCAGACCACATAGATCAGTGTGAACTAAGTCCAATATTCTGGTAGAAGATTGTTCTTTGCTTTTAAATGAGACTCTACTTTATTTTCCCAACTGACATTATTTGCACAAACTATTTGTAGGTTTCACCAGTTTTGGAAGATCTCTTACAGCCTGAGTGTTGCTTATCTTGATGATATTATCAAAATTCATATGACACATCCTCCTATGACATAGCCAACTCTGATCAACTTGCACAAATAGACAACTTTTACCGGTACCAACTAGATGCAAGATATTACCTTTTGTCTAAGTATCGGATGCAATCTCTATTCTGGAACTTTCAAAGATCTTGCATTTTCCATTCTTGAATTGGAGATCATAGCCTTTGTCCACCAACTGTCCAACACTGAGAAGATTGTGCTTCAATCCTTCAACATACAGTACATTACCGGTTTTGTTCTTTCCATCAAAGGAAATAGTTCCCCTACCTATGATTCTACCAGCAGAATTATCCCCAAACTTTACCACTCCTCCTTCATACCTTTCCAAATCTATGAACTTATTTTTGTCACCTGTCATATGGGGAGAGCATCCACTGTCAATGACCCAATCATCCTTTTCTTCAACTTGGGCAGCCAGAGCTCTTTCTACAACTTTATGATTGACAGATTCAAAGGGCATTGGATCTTCTTCCTTGATGGCAATAAACACCCAATCACTTCCGGATTTGTTTCCTATCTCTGATTCATCATCTGTTACTCCTTCATTATCATCTTCTTCATGAACATAATAACAATTCTTTTGGAACCTTGATCTGTTAGGATTTGGCCTTGAAATCTTTTCGAACACTTTGAGGAAAAATGACCAATCTTATTGCAGTTAAAACACTTAAAAGGCAATTTCCCTTCATACTTACCAGATCCTCTTGGTAGTCTTTTTGCAATAAGGGCTTCAAGCTTAGCAGTTTCAGTTTCTTCTTCTTCCGAGTCTTTTCTTGCTTTTTCATACCATGATAGTTTCCTTGAAGAGTTCTCTCCTGGATCAAACCTTTGTTTACCTTTTACAGAAGCACTAGCTCTGAATGCAGATTCAGTCTTGGGGAGGGCATCTCCAAACTCGATCATTTCAAATGCAACCAATTTACTATCCAATTGATCTCTTGTGACAGTTGTATGGGCTCTGAATTCTTCAATGCCAGCAACCTTGATTTTATAAGAAGCAGGAAGGGATCTGAGAATTTTGTCAACAATCTCATCTTCATCCAGGACTCCACCAGCACATCTAATTCCACAAACAAGCTCATTTACTCTTGGCATAAAAGTAGTGATATTTTCATCTTCTCTCATCTTCATATTTTCAAATTTCCCTTTCAGACTGCTGATACCTGAATATGTATATGCAGGCCCCTTCCCAAAAGTCCAAAAAGTTCTAACACTTTTGGCCTCTATAGCTGTAAAAATTGCAAAAATCAGTTAGATGCATTTCTGAATGCATATCGGGCTTAGAATGTGCATATACAAAAGGGGAACCTTTTGTAGATTCCTGGGAATATTTCTGCTTTGTATATCGGGTTGCATATTGATATGCATTGAAAAATATACAAGAGCGTAGATGCATTTGCTATAGTGGTGAGGGGGAGATACATGCGGCGAGGCCTACATATATGCAAAGATCTTTGTATCTCTGACATACAAGGTAGAATATGCATTCCTCGCATATTCTCTGAAGATTCCTTGTTTGTATGTTAGGGAGGTTTGTATGTTTGCCTTTGTATATTCAACATACAAACAAAATATGCATTCACTAGATGTGCAAGGAAAAACATACATGGGGCCTTGTATGTTCGGTAACATACAACATGAATTCCAAAGGGATTCAAATCAAGCTGTGACCAGTAGTGGCGTCCTTGGCTTGTACATTGCATTTGTATATACGATGTGCAATGAAATGTGCAAAGGAAAGTAAGATGCAACCCGGACGCAATGGAGGAATGAAATGCAATGAATAAATATTTGAGCTCCGGCTTGTATATGCTTTTGCATATACAAAGCGACAGGTACAAAACAAAGGCATACATTCCGGACTCGAAGCAAAAGTCAAAGTTGGGAGATAAAGCAATGGTGTCCGCGACATGTATTTTAGGTGCTTGTATATGTGTCGATATACAAAGGTTAAGTACAAGCCAGATTTCAAAGTGACTTCAGCATGCTTCATGAAAATTTGAAATCCACATCTTGTATATATATAAGTTGAATGTATATGCACATATACAAGGAAAGATGCAAGGTGGACCCGATTGAAAATTCTAATTTGCTTTATAGTAGCTTGGGGTCTGCCTTGTATGTTGAATAGTTGCGTGTATATGCATCCTGCATACACAAAGATGTAAAGAGCGATTGTATACGCATTTGAATATGCATATGCATGGCGAAAAGGGCAAAATGAAGGAAAGGAGAAGTCAGCGATAGAAGCATGAGGTGCCTACGTGGCACATTTTTATTGGTTCCTGACTTTTCAAAGGTGTTTTGAGCCATTTATCTCAGTGATGGGAGTAGATCGACGGCCATGTTTTGAACCCGCAGCGAAGGTTTTTTCCTGTATATTTGCAATCGATTTTGAGTGGGAAAGAAGTAGATGCATCCGCTACTACATTTCAAAGGGGCATGTGGGTAGATGAGGCAATAATGGTAGACTTGCAGAGGATGATCGATGGATTTGACAGGTCAACCAGCTGATTGATGAAGAAAATCCCTAGGCAGCAGTGCAAATCCCGAGTTCGCCTAGTCATTCCTCTTCCTCTCTGTTGCATTAACTGATTTGAGCGCCAATTTGAAGATGCATTGAATCTGGCAATTTTTTGATTTGCCTTGTAATTAATTTTGCTGAGTACACAGTCTTGGTATAAAAGCCAAACTGTGTCACTCATTGTTGGTTGTTGAAGACTTGGGCAATTTTTTGTGTGAATAACGAAAAACAAAGTATTTTCCTGGCTGTTGTATCTCTGTGGAGTTTATGTGTTGCATCTGAATTGTATCTTGCACATATGTTCAGTTTTAGTGTTAATGTTATATGAAAAATGCTTCTTGCATGTGTTTTGCTATATGTCTCCACTTGTTGTATGCATTTCTTCTTCTGAATTTGGTTGCTAAGGGTTTCTCAAATTCTAGAATACAGATTTATGTATTGCATGCTTAATCTCTAACTTCCATTCAGGGAGTGGATTAAATCATTTTAGGTTGAGTGTGGAGGAGATTGTATGTCAGCTGGGATATCCATAAGTAGAGACAGTTAAATACCCATTCTTGGGTGATGTTTGTAAGGCAAGCATCAATCTAACCCCTTGAAACTCAAATGCCAGTTGCAAGCCAATCTCATGTATACGTCTATGTGACTCCTTGCCCTAGGATAGGTACCGGTCTATTCTTGTGAAGTAGTTATGATCCAAAACCCTTGTCTTACATCCAAACATCAATTCAAACCATTCCATTATTCCAACCTGTTAGTTTGTAGGAGTAGGATTAGGACCCCTGCATACTCTCATCCACAACTAGACACATATGTCCAAGAATGTTGCTAACCTTATGATTTGTCACACAAATCTTGGTCCATGCACGAGAGTATTCTGCCTGTTATTACAAAGCTAAATCTTTCTGTCATTGGGTGAGTCAAGGTGAAATATTTAGCTATAGGGATACCCCCCTTGGTGCGGTAGAACCAGAAGTGAAGGGGAGGTAGCTCACGCAACCTCTCGTATCTATTGGCTGAATCTGCCTGTGCATTGGAACTGGCAAACCCACTGCCAATTCAGAAATAAACACCAACATATTTGGCAACTCTAATGGGTAAGAGTTGATGAAAATAGAATTTATTTGAGTCCATCCAAGTCATCAATAGATTTGGTGACTCTGCTGGGGAGAGAGAGAGAGTCAAGCGATTTGAAGGCTGGAAAATCTAGTTTCTAGTGAAGTTGTTGCAGCAAGATCAAAAAATGACCATGTAGTGCTCTGCTAGTGTGGTGAATCCAGAAAACACAAGTGCCTTGTTGGTATATTGTCCTCTCTATGAGAGGTGGCAACTCTGTTGATTGAACCTATCAAAGCTACAACATATTTCCAGGTATTCCATCTTTTCAAAAATGATGAGTTTAGAACAACAATCCTAGTTGTGTCCTAAAAGAAGACCATTTTTTATTGAGAGATATAAAGCCCTAAATTTTAAAGGAATATGTGGTTACCCAAATGTTATTCCTAATAAAATTAGAAAATGTTTACCAAAATATAGTGGATCAGATTTTGAATCGGCAAACAAGCATCTGCAAAATTTTTATAATTTAATAGAAGAATATGATGTAGAAGATGAAGATGTAGTAATGAGACTCTTTGTTTAGTCATTAGAAGATGATGCTAGGGTCTGGTTTTTAGACCTGCTATATGTTCAGTTTCTTCATGGGTAGAGTGAGAAATTGCATTTCTAGAACAGTTTGGTGAAAGCTTTGATGTGGCCTCATTGATCATACATTTCATGAATATCCAAAAGGAAGATGAGGAACTGGTTCCAGCCTTTAATCTTAGGTTTATTAATTTGCTCAAGCAAATCCCTGAGTGTATGAGACCCAATAATGCATTGTACTTGATAATTTATTTGGCTGCATTTAATGAAGAAGTGAGTTATTTATTGAGAGATAAAGAACCAACCACACTTCACCAAGCTTAACAATTTTCTATGGATATAGAAAACAATGAGAAATATGGAATGCCAGTAGGTTTCATTGCTGCAAGTTGTAAAAAAAGTTATCAAAGTGAATATATTTCTGCTGTTCCAGTGTGTTCATTGATAAATGACTGTGTAGAGGGAAATATATTTCAGAATAATGTGTGTAGTCATGATGTGATGCATGAAGAAAATGTTATAGAAGATGTAGGCACATTTTGTAATGATGAAAACGAAGACTGTTATCAGCCTCTAGAAGAGAAGCCTGCAGACACAAAATGTCCTTCAACTGATCAAACAAAAGATATACATGAAGTTGTGTCTTGCAGTGATAGGCATATCCCAGTTATTCCTGAATGTTTATACGAGGTGGATATGCAGAGCTTCACTCTAAATACAGAAGATATAGTTTCTAGGGATGGCAGTGAATACATTGGTGATTGTCAGCATTCAGATGCATATGTGAGCCTTTCAGATGATGAAATCTACATGGATGTTGAATATGAATGTTTCCTTGAAGATTCTGACCACCTTCATAGTGCAGAAGTTAAAAAATTTGATTTTGATTACCAGGGCATGGATGAAGAGGAAAAACAGGGTCACTGTTCAGAGGTGAATGGACAAGTTGCAGATGTGTGTGCTCATACAGTTGGAAATAATACTGGTTGTAGGGGTGACTATGAAGCTATCAGTGTAGGGCTGCATTCTGAAGTATTTCTGCCTTCTTTTGAGACATTCCAGGTGGACATAAATGATAGGATTGTTGAGCACAATGATGATGAATATCTATATACTTATAAAGATAAATTTGATTATGAGATGTTGCTTGTGCCTAAATATTGCATGTTTGATACAGAGGAGCTTCTATTTTTTGAAGAAGGGCAAAATTTTGATATAGATTCATTTGTTTCATGTGAGTCTGTCATTCTTCCAAGCAACATCAGTGACTCATATGATGATGATAGTCTATTGCTAAGAATGGTAGATGCTTATGAATTTTGCTGTAGACTTGTTGAAAGAGAAATGGACAGCAACATAAATAATTGCAATGCTGGGTGCTACAAATGGTTAAATGTTTTTAGGCTTCATTTGAAGAAATCAAAATAGAATCAAGTATTTGACAAAGGAAAATTCTAGTTTTTCCTTTTTGGTGGCCCTGGGCTGCCAAGTTTATTTTAATAATGTGTTTTGTGATGCAGGTTGGTAAGGTGTTGATTCTTTGCCCAATGGATAAGGGACTGGTCTACATTCTAGAGATCTGAAGTTCTTGCCATGCTTGCAAGAGGCATGTGTCCCCAGATAGAGCCCGTGTTGGTAGCTGAATATGTATATGCAGGCCCCTTCCCAAAAGTCCAAAGAGTTCTAACACTTTCGGCCTCTACAGTTGTAAAAATTGTAAAAATTAGTTAGATGCATTTCTGAATGCATATCGGGCTTAGAATGTGCATATACAAAAGGGGAATCTTTCGTAGATTCTTGAGAATATTCCATCTTTGTATATCAGGTTGCATATTGATATGCATTGAAAAATATACAAGAGCACAGATGCATCTGCTAGAGTGGTGAGGGGGAGATACATGCGGCGAGGCCCGCAGATATGCAAAGATCTTTGTATCTCTGACATACAAGGTAGAATATGCATTCCTTGCATATTCTCTAAAGATTCCCTATTTGTATGTTAGGGAGGTTTTGTAGACACCCAAAATTGTCCCAACTTTGTCCATGTCCTACAACACCTAGTTAAAAACATTATCCTGGACATCTTACAGCATTTTGTCCTAGTTTCCCATTTATCCATTAGCCAATTAATTAAATAAATTATATTTATTTAATTAAATCCCATTCAATCCCATCCTCATCCTACTTAGCCAATCAATTAAATAAATTTTATTTATTTAATTAATTTCACATGCATAATCCCATTTATCTTATCCCCATCCCAATTAATTAAATAAATTTTATTTATTTAATTAATTTCCACATCATATCTTATCTCATCCTATTCAACTTCTCAATTAATTAAATAAATTTTATTTATTTAATTAATATCCAACTCATATCCCAACTAATTCAAATATTTTATTTGAATTAAACACTTATCTTTCATCACATTCCAACACTTGTCTAGTCAATCATGTGTTACAACTTTTATCCTTCACATGCACAACTAATAGGACCTAATTTTAGTATTTATCTACACAAGCACACCTAAGCCTCATCCTCCTTTGCCACATGTCAATTGACTACAATTTCTTGATGTGCAAGGAAACCTAACTCAATCCTATCCATCCATTTCATCTAAAGCCCTAATTGATCCTAGCCATCCATTGGAACCAAGCCTTTCCTATAAAACAAGCCTCTCTTGAGCCATTAGGGGGGGATTTTTTAGGATTCTTCTTCATGCAACCTCACTCTGCTAAATTTTCATCTCAAGTCCTCATCCATCATCTTCAATCCATCTAGCTTGCATCCTTATCAACGTTATGCTGCGGAATCGAGCAACCAACACAACAAATTGATCAATCGAGCTCATCTTGCATCTTCGAGGTATTGAATTATTTGGGTTTAGGTTATGCATTTCAATTGTTTGATCATTTCTATTTACAAATCCAAATTTTTTGATATACATTTGGCACGCCCAGTGGGACTCACGTCCTTGATTAACCTCTCTTGTTTGAGTTGTTTTTATGAAGTTTAGATCTCTTGGAGCGCTAATCTTTCATTTTTGTAAGCTTTTGTAGCAAAAATTTGCATTTTTCTAACCCTAGTTTGCAAAGATTTGGCTAAATATGTATGTAGATGATCTCTTAGCCCAAATCTAACCTCACCATTGCGTCCGGGATGCCGTTTCCATAAACTTTGAGTACAAATTTGCCTAAATTTGATGAAAAATGGAGCGTTTGGTGAAGAAAACAACAACCGAACTGCAACAATGTGCTTCTGGTAATTCAGGTCGCTTATGATCAAACAGCAGTCGCCTGGGCTAAATCAGCTCGCCTTTGGGCAAACAGCAGTAGCTTATGGTCAAATCTAGCTCGCTTTTAAGCAAACAGTGCTCGCTTTTGAACAAAAAGAGACCGCATATGGTAAAATTGGTCGCTTATGGTTAATATTTGCATTCCGTCACCCGAAACTTTCCAGATCGCTTTTGGGCTATTATTAGTCGCTTTTTGTCTTTTCTTAGTCACATATGAGCTATCATCTATCGCCTCCATCCTTTTTTGCATCGCTTATGAATTGAAATCGGCCGCCTATGGTGTTTTCTGGATCGCCTTTGCACCGACAGTAATCGCCTAGGGTATGAAATGCATCGCTTTTGTCCCAATAAAATTCGCCTGTGTGCTTTTCATCTTTCACACTGTTAGTTGTCACTTTCAAATTGTTTTGCTCGCTTATGACCTAACAGTGATCGCTTATGGTTGCATCAGATCGCTTTTGAATTAACAATAGTCGCTTATAACTTGATCTGTGTCGCTTTTGATTGAACAGTGGTCGCTTTCAAATTGATTTGCATCGCTTATGATCCTACAGAAGCCGCGTTGAAACTGATATGCGTCGCTTATGAACTGACAGTGATCGCCTGTGCAGGGACAGGTTTTGACTGTGTTTTTGCAGATACAGGTCACCTTTAGCCCGCAATCGGTCGCTTCTGGGTATATCCGCATCGCTTACAAGCTAACAGGAACCGCATCTAGTATTTTTTGTGTCACATTTGATCTGTAGTATCCCGCCTATCACAAAATACAGATCGCCTCTGATCAACAGTATGTCGCATCTGGCAACTGTAACTTGCTTCTGGTAGCTGTCATTGTGCATCTTGGTATTTCTATCATAACTTTCACATACGGAGGTGAAATCGCACAAACAAGGACTCATTGGAAAGCTAGGAGGACAAGCTTCACAACTGTACCACTTTTATCAGGTGACTGTATTGTTTTTCAGGCTTTTTTATCAGTCAAAGTTCAGGTTCATTGCAAACTTCATTTGAGCATAACTTGAGCAATTTTGATTATTTTTCAGCGAAACTTTTTTTCAAATTGCTTAGAATCTCCTGAACTTTCTGTTTATGCAATCTATTTTTCTATATCAGATCATTTTCATCAGAATTTTTAGATTTCATCTTTTTCATGTAATCATCTTCTTTGCAAGTTTACTTGTTTCTTTTTGGAATTGGTGACTTGTAAGGGCATCTAAGGAGCTGGAGCAGCATTGGCATCAACATCTACAGCAAATTGGAGAGTGATTGTATCAGGTGCACTCATTCTAATCTTTCATCTTCTAATCTTGTTTGCAAACACATTTGGACTTTGGGACTAAAACGAACAATTGTTTGCAAATTCACATCAAAACATTGGGCTAAAACGAACCATTGTCTTTCATCACATTGGGATTTGGACTTTAAAACAAACAAGTGCTTGCATTGTCTTCCACACATGGAACTTCTAAGGTTAATGAACCCCATGTGAGTGTGACCAAGTAAATGTGTATGCTCTCTCCTCGCGTCCCAACACGAACTTGGAGATCAAAAACATTTACTTGTGTTGCTTTTGTTTAGCCTTAGAGAGGCCTGCCTTGGTATCCACCCCAAGGGAACGACCTCAAGCGGTACTTTCATCCGGTCCGCTATAAAAATCAGAGGATAAGGCGAAAGCCAAGTCTAACTGGTATTAGCGCTCACCATACAGTGCTAACTCAAAAGGAGGTGTACCTTTGTGTATATTAAAACTCCTAGTAGGGTTAGTTAAAGTCTTAAGTGGCTTGCTGGATGCTCGTGGGGTGCCGGTCCCCCGGATTTTCATTAGAACCTCCTTGTGATAGTGGCCTTGCCTTGACTAGGACTTGTTGAAGTGTCTTCACATGCTTGCTTAACCAACATCACATGATTTCAAACTAACAACTTGCTTATGTGTCTTGCGTGAGTGATTCATGTGTGTATATGCATAATCATTTGTTTGAATATTGCCACATCAAGCTCTAAACACCCAAACACATAAAGACAAATCATCCTACACATTCTTCCAACAACATCTAAATCTAATCACTTTCATCCCAAACATAGCCAAGTCATCTAAACATTCCACATCATCATCAAAATACCTAAGCAAGCACTTGCTAAAAGGACTTAAGATAAACACTTGGTGACAACATGTCTACACTAGAGGACCCAACAATCAAATTCCAAAGATTCCTCCAAAATCTTTATCAAGGATCACAACCCCTAAACCAAGATGCCATTAAAATATTACAATTCTTCCTCCAAAGAGCTCAACCCCATGCAAGCCAATCACCTCAACTACAACACGTCATAGCCCAAGTCCAACACCTTTTAGCCACTAGTCAAGCTCGACAAGTACAACAATCCTTAGCCACTTCCTATCAACCTAATCCACCTCATAGCCACATGTCATATCCATCCACTTCCTATCAACTTAATCCACCTATCCACCAAGTCAATGCCACATCAACCTATGAACATCCACATCAAGCTTATCCAATCCCTCATGCCACCATTCCAATGCACTATCAAGCCCATCCACAAGGCAATCAAGTGATATTACAAGAACAACATCCAAGTCCCAATAGCGCTTTGTACATAAATCAAGCACGTCCAAGTACACCTTTTCAACAAGATCATCAAGCACCATTGATAGACCTAAGTCCACCTTTACAACAAGAAGCACATCCAAGTCCAAGTGGTCCCTTGTACATAAATCAAAGCCAAAGTTATCCTATATAAGATCCAATAACCTTTGACAAGGGATATACCAATCTAGAGTGGCCTCCACCATCCAATCACATGCCATCACATGAGCCAACTAAGCCTATCCCAAAACCACCATGTGATCCTATTCCTAGTCCATTGATCCCCTCCAAACCACCAAGCCCTTCATTACCTTCATCACCATGTCATTCTAATCCTTCACCTAAGGATGCGGCTGAGAGAGTTTTACAAAGAATGCTTGAAGCAAAACTCATTGAACTTCCTAAAGTCAAACCATGTGAAGAAAGTCCATATAATGAACATGATTATTGTGCATACCATAGGACCAAAGGCCATAATACAAATCAATGCCCAATATTTCTCTCAATTGTTTACAAGGTGTACCCACCTATAATGGGAAATCATGCCACATCACCCCCATCTAGTCCAAATCCTAATCCACCCAATCCAATTAGCTCTAAACCTAATCCTCGTCCTAATCCTAATCCAACGCCATCTACCATTATCATCCATCCATTATATCTCCCATCCACCCATACACTTGCAAAGGATGTGATCCATTGGCTACTAGATAGGAATAGACTACCCCTATGTCAAACACCAATTCATGAGCCTACCAATGAACTTCCAAAGGTCATGTCCAATCCTATAATCTCATCATGTGGTTCACATATCCTTGAGCCTCTTCAAGAGCCTTCCATTAACATGCCTAGCCCTTTAAGCCCATCATGTGATCTACAAGCCAATAAGTCTATTCAAGAGTCTCCAACCACAAGCCTAAGTCAAGAGCCATCATGCCTTCATGTTGATAACTATCAAGAGCCTATCAAGTCCACTCAAGAACCTTCCACTTTCATCCAAAGTCAAGAGGTATGTCAAGAGCATAATCTTAAACATGTGGAAATATCGAACCCTAGTCTTAATCGAGATCAAAGCACCTCTAAGTTCCACCTATCCATGACCTACTTATGGGTTGCCCTCAAGCTATTAGCCATCACCATGACCTCATTCATGAGCAAATTTATCCCTTTTATAGCCCACTTAATCCTATTTTTGCTCATAGTTATGATCAAGGTTCTAGCTAAAATCATGAAAACCATGATGATCCATTTGGCAAAACTTTATCTGTCTCATGATCAAGATGATATCTATGATGAAGAACCTATTAAAAAGTACCTTGATCCTATCCATAATCCCATAACCATCCATGAGAAAGACATCCAAATTGCTCCTAGTCATCCTCCATCTAGCCCTATCCATAATGAGCAAACATCCACTTGTCATAATGAGACATGTGCCTCTCAAGAACACATAAGCATAGAAGATCAAACAAATAACTTGGGTCTTAGTGAACACACTGCTAATGATCCTCCCTCCACATCTACCATCGATCCCGTTTCAAGTCCACCATCATGTCCTAGTGGTCTTATCACCTTCCTCCAAGAATGTTCTTCCTTAGGACAACAACGACCTTTATCCACTTCACCTTCTCCATCCAATAAAGAGCTCAAGTCTAGTTCTCAAAACACATCTAGTCCCATCGTCAATCGTATCCTCCAAAACATGAACTATAAAGGCAAAGGTCTAGGCCTTTATGAACAAGGTATTTTGGAGCCAAACCATGTCAAGATCCCTCCACGCTCATATGACCTTGGATACACACCCCAAGGTAAACAAGGCCAAGATGTTGGTAATTCCTCCATCCATCCTAAGTCCACTTTCCATCACAAACCCCATCATCTACCCAAAACATATGTAGCCATTCCATCTCCATCATCCTATAAATGTCAAAAGCATGTGACCATACACCTTCCGCCATCCACCTTACCTCCACTTTTACCAACTCCAAATATCCCTCCATCCACCTTGCCACCATTGCTTCCAACACCTAACATACATATCATTCATAAGTATCCTTACATCCCTAATCATGGCCAACAAAAGAACACATCGTTTAAGCATAAAGCTTCCAATCATTCCATCCACTCCACCCACCCCATGGGATTCAAATGCAAAAATTTTGATGTCTCTACCTATAAAGCTAAAAGTCTTATCAAAAATCCTAAGGACTCTCATGCCTTAGGGCACAAACATGAAAAATCAATGCAAAGAACCAAATCAAAGCAATCCAAAAAGCTATCCAAGCCCATACCTCCAAAAGCAAAGCCCAAAAGCAAAATGGTTTGGGTTCCTAAGCAAACAGCTAGCAAAGCGAATGAGGCATCCTCATCCACATCTAAGCAACCATCCAAACCCTTACCTCCAAAAGCAAAGCCCAAAAGCAAAATGGTTTGGGTTCCTAAGAAAATAGCTAGCAAAGCTCATGAGGCATCCTCATCCACATCTCAAGAATCCCAACCACCTATCTCCATCCAAAAGCCTATTTCCATCCAAAACTTCCATTCCCTTCAAAAATCCCACAAGCAAAACAAAAGCACTAAAAATACTAAATCTATGTGGGTTCCTAAATCACTTCATCGACCATCCCCTAAGCAAACATCTCCATTGCTTCCTACACCACCATCCAATCAAAAGCTTCAATGTTTATCACGGTGTGTGCAACCGTTGGTCATGGTTCCCTTCCACTCCGCAGCACCTCTACATAACTACATCTCCCCATCTTCCATCCATTATCCTACATATCTCCCCCATGCTATCCCTATGGTCCATGCTTTGGCATAAACTTTTCATCCTTTTCCATAAGCACATCATAATCTACTATCCTTCCATCCATCCATCCTTGCATGAGCCTTCCATAATCCACATCCTAATCCACTATCTACCTAATCCATCTCCAATCGACACAATCCCTTATCAACATCAATGAGCACACTTGACATGGTCCATGCGAGGACATCCATCTCTAATGGGACTACCAATATCCATTGAACTAGCCACTTGAGTCCCTCCTATCCATTACCATGGTGAAAACCTAGCAAACAAGCGCCATGTGTAATTGTCAACACATCTCAAAAAAAAAAAAAAAAAGAAGCAAAAAACAAAAAAAAAAAAAAAAAAATCAAAAATCAAAAAAGTAAAGAGAAATCCCTTCGTCCAATGGTGAAAACCTGGTAAACAGGCGCCTTGGATAAGTACCATGATGAAAACCTGGCAAACAGGCGTCATGTGTAGGTTGATCTTCTATGTCACTTACACTTGGGGGCACATTGTCTCATCCAACCTATCCATTTCCCACCTATCCATCCCATTATATCATTTTCCATCCTATCATGCTACATCCTACCATCCTTATCCATTCATCCATCCTCCCGCCTTTTGATCTTGATGAAGACATAGGGGCAAAATGTTGAAACATGTTTGGATATTTTTTGACATACCTTCTTTCCAAACCAAGTCCTATCCGTTGACCATTTATCCATCCCATTCAAACCAATCCATCATGTCATCCCTTGGTCATGAACTTTGTCATGTCAAAATCCTAAGCATTACCACCTAAAATGGGGCAAGTTCTTCCTATGCAACATAGCCTTTGGAGATCACATCCTAGCTCCCTTATGATCCATCCACTATGGTGTATCCTTATCACGAGCTTTCCATCTTATAGCTTATCCCCATCCATTTATCATGAAGCTTTCCTCTATAAGCTAACTATCCGTTTATTATGAGGCACACATCCATCCCTTATATGGCCAATCCTCTTATCTATCCATCCAATTCTCATGAGCCTTTCATCCCATTTACTATGAGCCCATCCTTTTATCCATCCAATCCCATTCATCCATCCTTGCACCTAGACTTGGTCTTCCCTTGTCATTGGTATTAAGCACAAAGGCTACCCAAATTGTAAATCCATTGATGTTCCAAAACATTTCAAAAACTACAAAAAAAAAAATCAAAATATGTCGAAAAATCCAAAAAATCAAATATCCAACAAAAAATCCAAGCAATAAAACCAATCACATCATCCAAAACAATCCACTCTAGCATCCAATCAAAATCAAATCCTTATCATCATGAATTCTTCCTATCAATAACATTCATTCATCCATTTCAATCAATCACTTCTTCCAATCATATCAATCAAATCAATCTAAGTAATGATCTTAAATCCAAGCCACATTAATCCATATCAAGCAAGCCAATCAATCATGGAACATTATCCAATCAAATCAACAAGTTTTGATCCGAATCTTGTCATGAGTCAATCAATCAAATTATCGTTATCATCAATGGGATATAGCGTTCCCACATCCTTGTGTTGATCTAGGGATATAGCTTTCCCTGCAATGACAACACTATCATCAACAAACAATCAATTATTGGTTTATGACTTGACAAGGGCAATACCTTGTTTGTTTTACATCCTTTGAGCATACTGAGAACACTTGCTTATGCTTAGCTTTAGTGGACACTCTCATCATCACACCATCCATAGCTCATCATTCAAAACAATCCAATCATCAAAACAATCAGCCTAGCAATAGCAAACATCAAAACCAAAGCACATCAAGCTAGCCATCAAAACAAATCCAATAACTTCAGCAAATCAAAAGTAGCTCAATCCACCACATATCATCACATCATCAATATTTCATCAATCTCAATCCATTTTTATCCTCTCATCAATAAAACACAACATCAGAACTACATCTCATT
Source organism: Cunninghamia lanceolata (assembly GCA_027924645.1). Classification (NCBI taxonomy): domain Eukaryota; kingdom Viridiplantae; phylum Streptophyta; class Pinopsida; order Cupressales; family Cupressaceae; genus Cunninghamia; species Cunninghamia lanceolata. The sequence goes on along the minus strand of BSBN01000241.1, from coordinate 7,978,408 downwards.
TCCATCGTTAAGTGCCTTGATCCCATGGATATAGGGTATGTAGGCAGTCTGGAGTACGAAGGAAGTGCCCAGATTCAGGCACAAGCGATTTTCCTCTTTCTTCTCTCATCATTTCTTCTATCATCTATCTTATACATCATCAATAAATAACTTCTTCCAGTCAATCTATCATAGCACATCAATCCCATCATCACTTCATCTAATCATACTTCAATCATCTTCCAATCATTCCAAGCAATGATCCAAATGCAAGTCATCACTAATCCATACCAATCAAGTTAATCAATCAAGCCAAGTTATCCAAACACAATCAATGGTCTTGATCCTAGCCTTGTTGTAAGCCAAATCAATCAATCAACCAACTAGCCAACCAACTCAGCAAACAACTTTGTGTTGATCTAGGGATATAGCTTTCCCCACAATGACAACACTATCAACTCTCAACAAAACAATCAAACAATTAATCATTGGTTTACAGCTTGACAGGGGCAATACCTTGTTTGTTTTTGTATCATTTGTGCATGCTTGCTTGCTTGCTTGTGTGTGTTATTTTTTATCTTGCATTTTCATCATATCGGTATCAATCCAGCTAATATTCATATCTTGTATCCAGACAAGGTTGTATTATGCTGGGGCATGAGACACATCGTCACCCTGGATCCTTATACCTTGGTGCATAACGTCTAGTGCTATATCAAACATCATGGTTGCTCACCTTCATTGCAGCATAACGCATCATCCATTTCTTCTATCCACTCCCTTATCTTTCTTTTGTAGCCAAGCCATTTCTTTTCGAGAGCATACCCGTGTTTGTCCAACTCACCTATCCTCTCGAGGGGGCATCTCATCCTATCCTTTCCATCATCATCAGCATCCCTATCAATTATCCATACCTTAACTTCTTTGAAATGATGTTACTCGACACAAAGCTCATCATCTCGAACATCATCTCAAAGAGGGGCAAAATGTAGACACCCAAAATTGTCCCAACTTTGTCCATGTCCTACAACACCTAGTTAAAAACATTATCCTAGACATCTTACAGCATTTTGTCCTAGTTTCCCATTTATCCATTAGCCAATTAATTAAATAAATTATATTTATTTAATTAAATCCCATTCAATCCCATCCTCATCCTACTTAGCCAATCAATTAAATAAATTTTATTTATTTAATTAATTTCACATGCATAATCCCATTTATCTTATCCCCATCCCAATTAATTAAATAAATTTTATTTATTTAATTAATTTCCACATCATATCTTATCTCATCCTATTCAACTTCTCAATTAATTAAATAAATTTTATTTATTTAATTAATATCCAACTCATATCCCAACTAATTCAAATATTTTATTTGAATTAAACACTTATCTTTCATCACATTCCAACACTTGTCTAGTCAATCATGTGTTACAACTTTTATCCTTCACATGCACAACTAATAGGACCTAATTTTAGTATTTATCTACACAAGCACACCTAAGCCTCATCCTCCTTTGCCACATGTCAATTGACTACAATTTCTTGATGTGCAAGGAAACCTAACTCAATCCTATCCATCCATTTCATCTAAAGCCCTAATTGATCCTAGCCATCCATTGGAACCAAGCCTTTCCTATAAAACAAGCCTCTCTTGAGCCATTAGGGGGGGATTTTTCAGGATTCTTCTTCATGCAACCTCACTCTGCTAAATTTTCATCTCAAGTCCTCATCCATCATCTTCAATCCATCTAGCTTGCATCCTTATCAACGTTATGCTGCGGAATCGAGCAACCAACACAACAAATTGATCAATCAAGCTCATCTTGCATCTTCGAGGTATTGAATTATTTGGGTTTAGGTTATGCATGTCATTGTTTGAATCATTTCCATTTACAAATCCAAATTTTTTGATATACAGGTTTGTATGTTTGCCTTTGTATATTCAACATACAAACAAAATATGCATTCGCTGGATGTGCAAGGAAAAACATACATGGGGCCTTGTATGTTCGGTAACATACAACATGGATTCCAAAGGGATTCAAATCAAGCTATGAGCAGTAGTGGCATCCGCGGCTTGTACATTGCATTTGTATATGCGATGTGCAACGAAATGTGCAAAGGAAAGTGAGATGCAACCCAGATGCGATGGAGGAATGAAATGCAATGAATAAATATTTGAGCTCCATCTTGTATATAAGGTGCTTGTATATAATTTTGCATATACAAAGTGACAGGTACAAAACAAAGGCATACATTCCAAACCCGAAGGAAAAGTCAAAGTTGGCAGATAAAGCAATGGCATCTGCGACATGTATTTTAGGTGCTTGTATATGTGCCGATATACAAAGGTTAAGTACAAGCCAGATTTCAAAGTGACTTCAGCATGCTTCATGAAAATTTGAAATCCACGCCTTGTATATATATAAGTTGAATGTATATGCACATATACAAGGAAAGATGCAAGAAGGAAGATACAAGGTGGACCCGATTGAAAATTCCAATTTGCTCTATAACAGCTTGGGGTCCGCCTTGTATGTTGAACAGTTGCGTGTATATGCATCCTGCATATACAAAGATGTAAAGAGCAATTGTATATGCATTTGAATATGCATATGCATGGCAAAAAGGGGCAAATGAAGAAAAGGAGAAGTCAACGATAGAAGCATGAGGTGCCTACGTGACACGTTTTTATTGGTTCACAACTTTTCAAAGGTGTTTTGAGTCATTTATCTCAGTGATGGGAGTAGATCGACGACCATGTTTTGAACCCACAGCAAAGGTTTTTCCATGTGTATTTGCAATCAATTTTGAGTGGGAAAGTAGCAGATGCATCCCCTGCTACATTTCAAAGGGGTGTGTGGGTAGATGAGGCAATAATGGCAAACTTGCAGAGGATGATCGATGGAGTTCACAGGTCAACCAGCTGATTGATGAAGAAAATCCCTGGGCGGCAGTGCAAATCCTGAGTTCGCCTGCTCGTTCCTCTTCCTCTTTGTTGCATTAACTGATTTGAGCGCTAATTTGAAGATGCATTGAATCTGGCAATTTTTTTATTTGCCTTGTAATTAATTTTACTGAGTACATAGTCTTGGTATAAAAGCCAAACTGTGTCACTCATTATTGGTTGTTGAAGACTTGGGCAATTTTTTGTGTGAATAACGAAAAATAGAGCATTTTCCTGGCTGTTGTATCTCTGTGGAGTTTATGTGTTGCATCTGAGTTGTATCTTGCACATATGTTCAGTTTCAGTGTTAATGTTATATGAAAAATGCTTCTTGCATGTGTTTTGCTGTCTGTCTCCACTTATTGTATGCATTTCTTCTTCTGAATTTGGTTGCTAAGGGTTGCTCAAATTCTAGAATATAGATTTATGTATTGCATACTGAATCTCTAACTTCCATTCAAGGAGTGGATTAAATCATTTTAGGTTGAGTGTGGAGGAGATTGTATATCAGCTGGGATATCCATAAGTAGAGACAGTTAAATACCCATTCTTGGGTGATGTTTGTAAGGCAAGCATCAATCTAACCCCTTGAAACTCGAATGCCAATTGCAAGCCACTCTCATGTATACATCTATGTGACTCCTTGCCCTGGGATAGGCACTGGTCTATTCTTGTGAAGTAGTTATGATCCAAAACCCTTGTCTTGCATCCAAACATCAATTCGAACCATTCCATTATTCCAACCTGTTAGTTTGTAGGAGTAGGATTAGGACCCCTGCATACTCTCATCCACAACTAGACACATATGTCCAAAAATGTTGCTAACCTTGTGATTTGTCACACAAATCTTGGTCCATGCATGAGAGTATTCTGCCTGTTATTACAATGCTAAATCTTTCTGTCATTAGGTGAGTCAAGGTGAAATCTTTAGCTATAGGGATACCCCCCTTGGTGCGGCAGAACCAGAAGTGAAGGGGAGGCAGCTCACGTAACCTCCCGTATCTGTTGGCCAAATTTGCTTGTGCATTGGACCTAGCAAACCCACTGCTGATTCAGAAATAAACACCAACACAGACTCTATAGCCTTGCACATTTAACATACTTGTCTCCTTCATGCAGAAGTTCCATTTTTTCCCAAATCTCAAAGGCAGTTGGTAGGTCAACAACATTTGAAAGCTCTGAATCAGATAATGTGCTGAGAAGAGCTTCTATAGTCCGCAGATTGTTTTCAGCATCTGTGATTTCATTTGGGGCTTTCAGGCCACCCTATGGAGGAGTATACTTTGTTGAAGCCATGGTCCAATACTACATTCCCGTACATTACAAATGACATTTCATGCGACTTTTCCAAAGATTAAAATTGGTTCTATCAAACTTTGGACTATCCTTCTTGTAGGACGACATCCTGGATCTCCTCAAGTGGTTAAGCTCCTTTTAGAGGAACTTGGCTCTAATACCAATTGTTAGATTTAGGACAGACAACTGAGAGGGGGGGTGAATCAATTGTCAAAAACTTTCTTTCCAATTACACAATTAAATCCTTCTTGTGATTTAGTAGCATATCAATAAATCAAACATGGAAACATAATGCATTAAATCAAGAGCAGAAACACGTCAACACATAGGACACCAAGATTTTGACGTGGAAAACTCGGTTAAGGGAAAAACCATGGGGTGATTAACCCAAGATTGTATTCTCTATTAGAAGAATAGAAAGAACAAAATGGCACATGCCAATTAGGGCTCACTGCCTATAAGAGACTCACTGTCTACAAAATAATAAGTATCACATACTTGAACTAGAGAATAGCATCTTCACCATGCTTGAATTAGTTCCATTTAAGCCCAAAACTTCTACTCTGATTTTCACTCTCTTCCTCGCTACCAGACTCACATCTCCACAAGACACACTTTGAAATGACTTTATAATCCCTTATTTATACAAGGCATCGACTTAGGAATAATTGTCTAAGTCGGTAAATATCTCCAAGAACATCTGCAAGATGTGTAATACATCCGGTCGGCCAATCTCAGGAAGAACACCATCATCTGGAAGATATTCTTCAATTACAAGCTCCAACTCCAATGCAGACCACCAACATGAATTGGACATGATCAAAAGACCTCCACAAGATTGCCTGAATCACCAAGGACATCCACACTTCATCTGCTTACTGAAATCCTTCTCTCCTTCATCCGGAACCTCAAGAACACAGTCTATCACTACTGTCACAAAGGAATAGATGCTTGCGGACCTTCAAACCATGATCCAATCAATTTGATACTTCACAAAGACTTCTTCAACACTCCCTCAAATCTGCAGAATAGGATAATGCATTTCCAGATCTCACCGGATCTATCTGTGTCACTCTGTCACCTCTGAACACCTGCCGCAACCGGTTTTACTTGAATGGTCACAACTTCTTTAGATCTTCATGCGGACCTCTGAAATATTTATTGGATAACTTTAATACACATATCTACAAACCCTTTAAACCACATCCTTTGATCCTCATCTTATCTTGGACTTTTACCTTACTGTCTTCACTGTTCTTCTCTGTTCCTGATTAGGACTAATTTTCTCAATATCCTCAGCACTCAGTTCATCCAATCCTTTTCATCAATGCAACAGGAGTATGTTGACATCAATGATAGCATCGGTTAGACCCATACTTGCAACAGATATACAATTAGTTGATAGAAATGTTTCACAAGTTGAGTCAAGCATTAAATTAGAGGAAGAGTTTTTTGAAGTTCTTTTCTTTGATGGTTTAACTTTTTCTATTTGGTATATTAGAATGCAAGTTTATTTATCCTCTTTAGGATATGGTGTGTAGATGTCAGTTGAGAATGGGTATTTTATTTCCTCTCAATCATGTAATACTACAATTAACAAAGAGACTTATGAATTTAATCATACAACAAAGAAGGCCATTTTATCTAGATTATCGAATGAAATTTCTTCTAAATTTAAGCATTGTGAAACAACTCAAGATGTGTGGAAGGAGTTGATTAGAATCTATCAAAGTGATGCACTTGAAGGAGAAGATAGATTGGTGTCTAAGGAAAGTGACAATAAAAGAAGACATTAATATGAAGGAGACGTGATCCAATCTGATTCAGAAGAAGAAGATAACATTATGAGTGATGATGAATAGGATTGTGAGATTGATATAGAAGGAGAACTCATGTGTGCTCTGGGTGAAATCAAGAATTACAAAAAGGAGAACCAAAGATTAGAGTTGCATCTACAACAAGAAAAAGACTCCAAAGATAAAGCACTTTTAGACCTTGAAAGAGTATCTTCTGATCTTGAAGAGATGAGAAATTAGATTGAGAATTTAAGAACACAAGTTGAAGAATCAGATAAATTGATTATCGGCCTAAATATTGAGATTGAAGAGGCTAAGAGAATAACAGATGTTACTAAGTCTGAATGCGAAAACAAATCTATTGAATGCCTAAAACTAGAGGCTGAAATTGTCAACTTGAGAAAAGATATTGAAAATCTCAAAAGTATGTCAAAGAGAAGTCAGGAGTTTGAAGAGAGCACCACCGAGTTATATGAGATGCTAGGTGAAAAAGAACAACATAGGGATACTAGTGGACTTGGCTATGAAAAGGGATAGTCTTCTAAAGTTAGAGAAACTCCAAGAAAGAAGATAGATTTGGACTATCATGTTGCTGCTCCTGAAGACAAAAAGAAGATTGAAGCTGAGGTGAAAACTAAAGATGAGTTTTTCAAAATGTACAATCAAAGAAGAAATCTAAGAAGGGTTGCTCCAACAAGATAAGCATATATATATATAGGTATAATTATTCATTTTTTGGTTATTGTTATACCTATAATCATTTTGGACACAAAGTACTTGATTGTAGAAGAAGTCAATCTGCTTCAATAAGGAATGCTAATCTTGTTTGTTTCAAGTGTAACTCTCTTTGTCACAAAGCATATAGTTGCAGAATAGCATCATCTAGTTTGAAAAGTTGGAAAAGGAAAGAGGTTGAAAAGGTTTGGAAGAAGAAACTTGAATATAAGAAAGAACCTGTGAAAGTTTGGAGACTGAAACAAAGCCAAGAGAAGATAGATCCTAAACTTGTGCATCTTGCATAAGTCATATCATCAATTACATAAGGAACAACATAATGCTAGGTGGGATTGTTCAATGATCCATCTCTTATCCCCAAGGTAAAATTCAAGATGAAGAGCAATCTGAGAAGCATTATCAAGGCATGTTTGATACATTTTGAGTATGGTGAATATTGGTCTCTAGTGCTGATTTCCTTACCATAAAGATGGTCTTTCTAGTGTGACATTAGTGTACCTCACATGGGATCAGGATATCAAGATGTTATGCTTTCATCATGATGTTCATGCAATGAGTGTAATGAGTCATGTTTGGTTTTGAGCCTGGTTTAGAAATTGATTTAGCGTGGTCTTGGTCTTCATTTGTTGATCTCATATATTGCAAACAAAGGTTGTTTAGAATGACCTCAGACTAACAGGTCTTCATCAAAGGCAATGTTTGGCTGAAGTTGTATTGGTCATTTATTCTTCATCTCTTATGTGTCATTAGTTATCAATGTTTTGGATATCTTATCTTCATCATATTTTATTAGAGTTGCAAAGCACCCTGATAACATTCAGTCTTGCAAGAGATTCAGTGGTAGTACTCAAGGGACAATATCTCTGTGTTTTGAAGGTGACATTGTTCATATAGTGATAGTGTTTAGTACTCTTAAGATGTCTTCATGATTATCTTAAAGATACATTCTTGATCATAAAATATAGTGGTTCAGTGCCTTGCATTGTGGGTTGCTATCAATCCTATTGTTATAGACCCCAGTTGTATGATGTTGCATTATGGAGTAAAGAGGTCATGATGTAGCCCTTTGATATTTGGTAACAAACCTTGTTCTTCCTTGTATTTTGTTGGCATCTTTCTTTTGTAGCAGATATTGTTAGTAGCCGTACCTTGTATCTTAGGTCTTGTATCTTGCAAAAGGCCTTGTATTTTTGTACCAGCTAGACCTTAGATCTTGTTTGGTATCAAATATTACTTTTAGGTGCTAATGGTAGGTGTAGAGGTCAGTCAGGTTGACATGAGAATAGTGATCTTTGTTTCCTTGCATTCTTGTTTCAGACATTGATAGCAGTTGAGGTTTTTGGCAGACAGTTGTTCATGATGATGATGATTAATGATGTAGCAGATCAGACATTTTATCGTGATTGGTAGGTGTAGGTGTTTTTGAAGTTCATATTTGGTAGGGAAATTCACACTTGGCATACTAGTTTTGGTTTTCTAGTTGTTTTTGCAATATTAATAGTGTTTGTGTTGTTGCTTTTGTTGATAACAGAGTTCAATGATAGATGTTTGTGCATTGATAGAATATTTTGCTTTGACATGACAGTGTGGAGATGAAAGTTTTGTAAAGTGCCCATTATCTAATCTTGTATAACAACAATCCTATATGATGGTATAGATTTTTATGAAACAATTCTTCAATTGAATCTATCTATGCTAGTATAGTCTTTGACAGGTTATGGAAATACAAGTTATGTTATCTCTGTGCAAGGCAGTGAATATCTACATTGACTAAAATATATTTTTAAAAGTGCCAATAATATGTGAATTGCTTGAAAGGTAAAAAAGGGAACAACAGAAGGATGTTTTGCATAGCACGGTGCAAGAAAACATAGTGATAGTCATGGTGCAGCAATTGTATTGATGTTATTATTGATTTGTTGGTGCAACAGACCTTCTTTGCTGTAGCAGAGATTCTATTTTAGATATTGTTGTATGAAAGCATGGTTTGAATGGTTCATGCTATAGGTGTTTATCTTGTCATGAAACTTGGCCCAGGAGTTGAAGTTGAGAGATGATTGCAAGTCATGCTTATGGATAATCATGGTGATGATTGTCTTCATTAGATCAGATGTGCCTTCTTGGAATAATACTTTATGTTGAGATGATGAATAGGTATTGAGTCTAAGTTGAAGAATTTGAAACAAGGCATTTGGACTCAATACTAAGTGAGTATTGCTATTTGGAGTTCAAGATAGGGGGAGTTAATTCATCCTTTGTCATCTGATGTCAAAAAGGGGGAGAGAGAGAAAATGCATCATGTACTTTTTGTTGCAAGTATGAGCATAACCGATGTTGTCATTGATGTCAACATACTTCTATTACATTAATGATAAGGATTGGAAGAGCTCTGTGTTGAGGATATTGAGAAAATTAGTAACAATCCAGAACAGTGATGACAGTAAGCTAAAAGTCCAAGATAGCATGAAGACTAGAGGATGCAGATTAAAGGGTTTGTAGATATAAGTCTTGAGATGATCCAATCAAGTTTTCAGAGGTCCGCATGAAGATCTGTAGAAGTTATGGATACTCAAGTAGAACCGGTTTCGGTAGATGTTTAGAGGTGATAGTGTGATACAGAAAGGTCCGGTGAGATCCAGAAATGCATTATCTTGATCTACAGATCTAAGGGAGTGTTGAGTAAGTCCTTGAGAAGTGTTAGGTAGATTGGTTCATGGTTTGAAGGTCCGGAAGTGACCATTCTCTCGTGACAGTGGTGGCAGACTGTGTTCTTGAGGTCCCAGATGTAGAAGAGAAGAATCTCAGTAAGTAGAGGAAGTGCAGATGTTCTTGATAACTCAGGAAATCTTGTGGAAGTCCTTGGATCATGTTTAGTTTGTGTTGATGGTCCGCATTAGAGTTTGGGGTCCGGAAATGAAGAATAACTTCTGGATGTTGGTGTTCTTCTTGAGTCTAGCCGACCGGATGTATTACATGTATTGTGGATGTTCTTATGGATGTTTGCTGACTTAGATGATTGTTCCTAAGTCGATGCCTTGTATAAATAAGGGATTGTGAAGTCATTTTGAAGTGTGTCTCGTGGAGATGTGATTTAATGCCTCTTGTAAGTGGTAATTAAGGGGTTTTATTTTCTTTCTATTTTTTGTTCTTCATACAAATGGTTTTTGATAAAAGGATCCGAAGATAATCAAAGAGGATATTTATTTTCTTGACAAGGTAGTTGGATTAAAAACATTGTTAAATATTTCTTTTTATGATGGAAGACTTTTATAGGTGAAGAAAAATGTAGAGAGAAGATGAAAGGTTTTTTAAGAGAAGGAAAATGATGAGAAGCATGAAATGAAAGGTTATTTTTCATTGCAGGTGTAGAATTGATATATGCAACATAGAAGATATAATTTGTGAGTGAGGATTTTGAAGAAAAAAAATGTAGATGAACTAGGCGAATATTTTATATAATATTTTTAGCATGTACATGCAGATGTAGACTTTGAAGACATACACACAGAGACATCATTTTTTAATTTTAGGAGACAAGGCAATATATGAAATTGTAGATGAAGAATTTTGTATTGAATATATATATATATATATATATATATATATATATATATATATATATATATATATATATATACAGGATATGAATGAAAATGAGATAGTAGAATGCCAGAGAAAGTGTTTCAAAGAGATGTTTGATGTGTTTAGAGTTTTTGGTTGTTGATATGGAAGGATAATTGATATACCTACATTCTGATATGATATTTGACTAAGTTTTGTGTAGGTTAATATGATATTTCTATTATGATAATTGTAGTATGTGTATAACTTGAATAGCTTGAGAATAAGGAAGATTTCATTGAGTGAAATCTAGAGTGATAAGTTTTTTGTACAAAGGTGAATCAGGGTAATCCCCTAAATTGATTTAATTTGTATTCTTGATGATTGTATCAGCTAGTGAGGCTTCCTTTTTCTAGTGAGGCATTCATCAGCTAGTGAGGCTCTTTTTGTATTAGTGAGATAATTTTGATTTTCTAGTGAAGCAATACAGAGGAGGAGTTTAAGAGTGGTATTTTATCCCTTTTAAGGGTTTTTCCACTCATCAAATTTTTGTGTCATGGTTCATAATCTTGTCTATCTATGCATTCTTATGATTTGATGTCTTGTTCATTATTCATATCACTATTCTTGTGTATATATGTCTAAGCAAGCTTTAAGGTCTCATGTGTTTTGTATTTAAGAGAATTGATAAGGCTAAAAGATTTTTTGAGTTTATAGACCATTGATTCACCACCCCCCCCTCTGAGTGGTCCTGTACTCCAATAGGTAAGGCTTGGCCTGGTCTGCATTCATTTCTCTTCTTCCTCAATCTATTTAAGACCAGATCTAATTTGAATATTGGCTAAATATGTATGTATGCTGACCTTGGAGATTGTTCCAAAGGTTGATGATTGTAATGTTGAGCTTGATATTCATTCCAAGGTTGATGAATTGTATAAATACATGAATGAAGTCATGAATGTAGTTGAAGAATGTGAAGATGCAAAGATAAGTGTGAAGTGAATAAGTAGAGAAGAGTAGAGGAAAATTATTGTGCTTCAATGGAACTGACTCTTGGCATGGAGTAGATGCTAACATCTTAGTTCAATTCTAGTAGTGAGCCACCCAACAGCAGTGAGCTACTTTTTTGCAGTGAGCATTATGGGTAGTGAATCTTGTTATAAATTTTGATATATCTTTTATATTACGAGCTAACACTCACCGTAGTTTTTCCCTTATAGGGTTTTCCACATAAAAATCTGGTGTCTCACGTGTCTCATGTGTGAATGTGTTTAAGTTCTATTTTCATGCTTTTATGGTTAAATCACAATAATAGTAATTAAGTGGTTGATGTGTTGATGGTTTTGAAGTTTTGGTTACAATCGAATCACCCCCCCTCTCATTTGTCTTGCACATTTCAACAGACCCCTGCTTTAATACATACCTAGGACAAGCTGGGAGAAGCCCTCTACAAATAGTTCAGAGAGGGAAGATAATGTTTCATTGCTTGAATAGTTAACAACTGTCAAAAGAGCCCCAAGTGAGATACTGGTAGACTTCAACTTTAGATTCTAGAGGACATGGGAGAGAATTCGAGCTACCCTCATGCCATCTCGACAAGGTGTTTTCTTGTATTTTTTAAGAGCTTTGAATTCTAACATTGCAGTGATGATGCAATAAATGGATGTTGAAACCCTACCAATTGGTTATGAGACAACTTTGAAAGCTAAAAATTGCCTAATACAGGCTGGGAAAATTGCTCGCAAACCCCCTGCTCCTCTTTTTCCAAAGCTACCACCCTCATCCTAGCAGCCTTTTATCACTTCCATTCCAGAGCCTAAAGCTTTGATGTTCTCTCTTTCTCAAGAAGAGAGTGATCTTAAAACCCTAATGGCCAATTTGACCAACAAGGTGAATAATATAGCCATGTAAACTACACCCAAACCCCATCAAAATTACAATTAGGGGTAGTCATCTAACCAAAATTAGAACCAAGGGTATAATCCTAATAGAAATCAAAACTAGAATAAGGGTTATCAACATAATAGATACCAAAATCCTAACCATGTGCAGCCTTTACAAACAATTTGACCTATCCAACAAATACCAGATGTGAATCCAGTTAGGGCTTTGGTCCCTACTCAAAATAATTTGGCCCAAGAGGTAGATTGATGCTACCCCTACAAATGACCTCATAATTAGTCCACTTGTGCTTCTGGAGCATAACAAAGAGCTTTAATGGTGCAAAATTTTCATACCTAGCAGGCATCATTATCAGAGGTAGCCACCAACAACCCTAAAGTATGAAATGAGGTTACTTCTAATGTTAACATGGTGCTATAGACTACAGAGGATTTTTGTGTTGTCAATCAGCCTATGGATAGTGTTTTTTTACCATTCCAGACAACATCAGGTCAAAGAAGAGGTAGTTGGAGGCTAGCCCTATGCCTACTGTATTACAAAAAGAGCCTATTCAAAAGCTAAAAGTGGCTAGTACTAGAATTCCAATTCAGAACATCAAATCTATTGCTACAAAAGAGATTCCATCAAGCTTAACAGTGCCCAGACAACCTGCTGAACAATCAAAGAAAGGGACATGGATTGCCTCAATGTACAAGGTAACCACTATTCTATTAAATATTATGGAATGGATGAAGAAAACAAATATCAATGTTTCTATGTGGGAGCTGATGTCTATCCCTTCTCAAAGGGATCTTTTACAAGAAGCCTTGAGGCACTTCCCACCTGCTAAGTTAGTAGCATCAAACTCATCATCAAAATAGAAAGAGAAGACTCATGTCAATCTTGTGCAATTAGGTGAAAGATAAGTAAGTGCAGTCAAGAAGCCATCTCCTTTCTACTTGTCTTTAATCATTGGAAAGTTTTAGTGCACAACTACATGATTGATTCGAGGGCTGGTGTTTCAGTTATGCCCAAGAAAATAGCAGATGCATTGGGCATCAAATATGCCACTTTTTCATCAAGAGTACTACAGTTGGATGACACCTCTATAAATACTATAGGAGTGATCAAGGGACTGGACTTGACATTGCATGCATGTCCAAACCTGACTTTCAAGTAGGACATTTCAGTCATCGATATCCCCCTTTCTTTTCTATCTGTCTATCAAGGGACTTCATAGCCAAGGTAGGTGGCTACCTTTCTTCTGACTAGTCTCATATGCTTTTGAGGACTAGATATGGTACAAGGTTCACCATAAAGGTTGAACCAATTTCAAATTATCATGTGGAGAATTATGACCACAGCTTGGTGAACTCACATGTCATGATCTAGGGTGAGGAAGTGCATGACTCAGAACTTATTGAGGTAGAGCCTCCACCTCTTCCTATCACCGATATATTTATTGATGAGTGGGCAAGGGATCATTAAAGTTTTGACCCTTATGATACTACTAAGGTGACTGACTTGGCAACTACATGATCCATGAAGGGGATTCTTCAGTCCCTTCTATACATAAGCCAGATGACGACTTTAACGACACATGGAATATGTTTTCTGATGGTGCAAAGAGTAGAAATGGAGCTAGTGCAGGTGTCTTGCTAGTCTCTCCAAATGGTAAGAAGTTGTACTGTTCTCATAGGTTGCATTTTTCTTGCATGAATAATGTAGTAGAGTATGAGGCATTAGTCCATGGCCTATTGATTGCTGAGAAGGAAAATATCAAGCATCTGGAAATCTTTGGCAATACTAAATTGGTGTTCAACCAAGTCAAAAAGAGATGTGCAACAAAAAACTAGCTTCTAAGAGCTTATAGACATAGAGTTTGCAACCTATTTGAGAGTTTTGATGCTCTCAACCTATATGTGATCCCAAGAAAATTGAATCTTGATGCAGATCAATTGGCAATGGCGGGGGCTCAATTTTCTCCACCTATAGACTTGTTTCAAGGTCCTGATCATCATGTAAAAGTAGTAATCAAGCCTTCTATTCTTGATAATGATGTTCATTAGCAAATCTTTGATAATAATGAGTAGATTGTGAACTTCATTTAGAATGAAGCAGAGTTTTCTTCTTTAGCACAACCTAGCTTGCAGGAATGCTATGGTAATCAGATCATCCAACTCAAATCAAACAAGCTACCCAAGTGTCTAGTCACCCTTAAGGCCATCTTCAGTCATGATGATGAGTTTAGGGGTGAAAGGAATAACATGACCTTGAAAAAAGAAGATTACCAGAAGGCAACTATCGCCTAGGGTAAGGAGTTACTGTTGGGAAAAGTGTGGGGTGATATAGAGGAGCAAGAGTTCATAAAGCTTACCCAGAAGTACAATGACATCCTAGCATAGACGTATGAGGATCTTAAAGGAGTCAATATGGATGTGGCTCAGCATGCCATTGATCTAGATCCTAATTGCAGGCTAGTTTGCCAAATGTAGTGGCCCATTAATCCAAAGATCAAACCTTTGATGAGAAAAGAGCTTGCTAAGCTCATATAAGCAAGGATTATCAAGTAATCTACATGGGTTTCTAATCTAGTGCTTGTGAGAAAGAAAAATGGGGAGATTAGGCTTTTTGTAGACTTCAAGGACCTGAATCATGCTTATTTGAAAGATCACTACCCTTTGCCCTCTATAGATCAAATTTTGCAAGCTATTGCAGTGGCAGAAAGATTTTCATTATTAGATGACTTTCCTGGCTATAATCATATTTTTGTCAAAGAAGAGGATAGATTTAAGATAACATTTATGACCAAATGGGGAACAATGGCATATGTGAAGATGCCATTTGGTCTATCTAATGTTGGTGCCATGTTCTAAAGGGCAATGGATATTGCCTTCAAAGGATTTATAAATAAGTTCATCTTGGTGTATTTGGATGACATCATAGTCTTCTCCAAAAAGGGAGAAAATCACATGGAGAATCTAGAGAAAGTGTTCCAAAGATGTAGAGAGTTTGGGGTGTCTCTGAACCCCAAGAAATATATTTTTATTGTTGCTCAGGGTCAGATTTTGGGCCACATAGTATCTGAAGATGGGATATCCATAGACTCTGAAAGGACATTTTCTCTCCTTTCTCTTCCCCTGCCTACTCACAAAAAAGCCTTACAGTCTTTTCTAGGGCAGATTAACTTTGTTACGAAGTGTTGATATGCGCTGGACAACAGAGAGGGGGGGTGAATTAGTTGTCTTAAAAACTCAAATACTTTTGTATTAAAACATTAAACATGTATCCACAATTATTAAGATTTAACCATGAAGCCACAAAATTAAAACTTTAACCACATGTGTAGCAACAAACACAAGAGACACCAAATTTACGTGGAAAACCCCAAGGTGGGGAAAAACCATGGAGGATTAGCTCTTAATATATATTGTAATCTTGAAATAATGATGATCAGGCTTGGTCACTCCATGGGCCTAATCATACTGACTCGCTGTCATGAAGAACAACTAGGTCTAGCAGGCTCACTGCTTCAACCCTAAACCTAGCAAGATTATAATAAGGGCTATTAAACCCTACTAGTGGCTCACTGCCAGGATCATTACCACAATCAACACATTTTTATATTTATCATTAAAGTATAATTTCTTCACTCTGCTCTCCCTCTTCCGCTCTGCCTCTTCTACTCTGCCTCTTTTGCTCTACCTCTTCTCTGCTCTTCCTCTTCTCTGTTCTGCCTTTGGACCTTTCTTATAATCTTATCATTTCTACTCAAGGACAATTTTTGCTTGATTTATTTATAAGTATTTATACACTACATCAACCATGGAATGATCATCAAGGTCAACATTACAATCATCAACCATTGGAGTAATCTCCAAGGTCGACATTACAAACATTTACAAAATAGGTGTTGACCTATTACAACATTATGCAAGGGAGATAAAATAAAATTGCATGTGGATCATGCCATGCCTTAGCTGGGACTTAAACATGATCTTCCATGCTTCCACACACCTTCACAATCTTCAAGAGGTCTCCACAATCGCTGGAATGAACCAGGTCAACCAAGCTGGTTACACAACACAATATCTGGAAGTAATCTTTAAAACACCTTCACAATTCTTCCACATGGACCAATGTAAATACGGGAACATGATCAGGAGGTATTCACAAGTACATTTTAATCATCAGGAACAACTACACAATCCTTAACCACTTTATCCATAGGAATCTTCTCACTAGAACACACGAACTTCTCTATTCTTCAACTGTCATAAAACAAGGATAGCTTACAGACTACCAAAACATGAACCACTACAATTGTAGGAACTTATGATCATCACATACTTCACTCTCGAACCACAGAGGAAAATACTTTACTGTGGAGGAATATGGAGCATATTACTTTCTCCCTATCCCAACTGATCTTCCAGAAAAGGCAGACTTTACTCTGGTGAATGCAACTCTCTCAATTCTTCATATCAAAGGCTCAAACTTAGGATTCAACAACATTGGACATCCCTTTGATTAACTTCTAATCCGTACAACAAGATATTCACCCAGAAGGAAATGCAGAGTAGTCTACTAGGTTGTTCTTCAATATGCCACACACTATCTATTTTGCACTTCATTGTAGCTTACTTGTTTCTTCCAGAGAGGCCAATTTTCTCAATATCCTCAACATGCATAGCTTCCAAACATGTGATAGAATAAGATACATTTGACACCAATGACAACAAAGATATGTTGACATCAATAACAACACCAATTAGGCACATACTTGCAACAATCTCCCCCTTTGTCATTGATGGCAACATATGATGTGAAAAACTGCAACAACCATCAAGACTAGAATCTCCCCCTTTTTCTTTACACACCTGCACTCTTTCTTTCTACATGATTCTCCCCCTTTCTCTTTACACATCTGTACTCTTGTCTCTCTAAGCTTTTCACATGACTTCTCTCCCCCTTTGACATCAATGGCAAAGGGCACATACTTGTACTCTTCTACTTTATTCCAATCTCTCTTCAGAACTCTTTGACTACACCCCCTCAAAAGTAGCCCTAAAAGACATCACCACCTATAGACAAACATTCTTCTGTCTGAGGTTTTTCTTTTACAGCCTTGCCTCAACATCAATTTGCAACTTTTAGTTTCTTGTTTCATGAGTGACTAATTCATCTATCCCATTATGCCTCTCAATGCAAAGCATATAACACTCCAAAGTGCATTTCCAACATTTATCACTTGACCTCTTAATCATGCCTCCATTGTAACAATGGGGAGATGAAGACTTTTGTACTCTAATGCTTCATACTATTCTTGTCTTAACTTTTAGGGTAATTTACAATAGCACTTCTTGGAAGGTATGTTCGCCAACATTCCTAAACCACATATAGACTCAAACTTCTTTACTCATTCTGCATACTACTCATACTTAGTCATTTTAGGATTCTAAACTGTCATAATATATATCTTTCTGCTAGATCTCAACACTGACTATCTGGCTGGGGGATTTAGAATCTTCAATATAGTTCCCCCTGAGCCATAGATCATAATCTACCTCCTGGAGGAAGTAGCTGCTCCAGAGCCTAGAGCAGACTCATCTCTTCCTTCATTTGTTTCCTTCCTGACCCAAACCTTGTTCATCTCTTCCTTAACTTGTGCCGGATGAACTTTTTCAAATGGTTCCCTTAATTTTGTTTGGTTATCCTTCTTCTTATTTCTGCAGTATTTTGCAGTGTGTCTAGACTTGTTGCAATTGAAGCACACAGTATTTTTCTAATTATTATTTCTTTCATTCATCCTTGACCTGCATAGGCTAGATGCCTGAAATTATTGCATGTATAAAAATAGCCACTGAATGATTCCATTTTCCTATTTGACCCATAGCCTTTTCTCACTTGACTTATGCACTCATTAGCTCTGTGTCCCATTCTGTAGCATGCATAACACCTAATAAAAATTTGACTAGAGGATGATGGATTATTTTGATTCATCTTGTTTCTACACCAATTTACCTTATGACCAAACTTGTTACATAAATTACAGTAACCATTGAAATAAGAATACCTTTGAGCATTTGGCTACCTAATTGGTGATTCTCAATCTATCTGATTTTGTCCTCTACCTGATTTGCCTTGAACCTTTTGTCTTTTCCATATTTTATGCATTCTTTGTCATCATTTTTATGTTCTGCAATCAACTTATCATATTTAGTAGCATTCACACTAAATTGATCTCTTTGAGTCTACACATGTTTCAGATCAGCTTTCAAGTTTTCAACTTCTTCTTCAAGCTTAATATAGTCGTTAATTCTATCTTCCAGATAGTTCTTGACTTTGGTCTTTTCTCCTTTGTCCCCTTTTAAAGTTTTCTGTAACTACTTGATTTGTTTTCTTAGCTCTTTAATGTGATCATTGGCTTCTATTATATCTTCCTTCAGGTCCATGTCTTCATCTGCAGTACTTGTGTTGTTTCTATCAACACTAGCAATCAGGCACATGTTTATTTGATCAACAGTAACTTTGTGACCTTCCACAATATGTTTTGTGGTCTGGGAACCTTCTTGTTCTTAAATTTGTAAATCCTTACCAGTTGAGACTGAATTCTCTTGGATGTTCTCAATAAATTTAACGTTTGTACTTTCAATGATGCTTCCCAATCTATTAATGTAACATTGGTAAGATTTGGTTCAGGATGAGTATCCAAGAAAGATGCCTTCCTCATACTTGGCATTGTCCTTTTCCATTCTAATAAGGCATTTGCTCCCAGAGATTTTAAAATATTTCATAGTGGGTATTGATCCACACCACAACTTAGTAGGTGTCTTTCCTTCTTTAGTTGTTACCTAAACTCTGTTTAGAGTATAGACAGTGGTTTAAATTGCCTCCTTCCAAAATTTATCTAGTAAATTTTCTTCTTCCATTATTAATTTTGCATTCTCCTGAATAGATTTACTTGCTTCTTCCATTATCTTATTTTTTGTAGAAAGTTGTTTTTCTATCCCATAGGTTTCACAAAATATATTAAAATCATTGGAGATAAATTCTTCTTCTTTTCCAATTCTCAGTCCTTTAATGTTCATGCTTAGCTCATTTTCAAGGGTTTCTTTAAAAATTTTGAGTGCCTCTAGAATCTCTAATTTATCTTTTAAAAAACTAACCCAAATCATTCTAGAAAAGTCATCAATAAAAAACATAAAGTACCTTTGACAATGGAGGCTTGGTATTCTTGTAGGACCACAAAAGTTTGTATGAATTAATTCCAATCATTCAATGGAAGATCTTAATTTATCTTTCCATGCATTTCTTGACAATTTTTGACATTTCCTGCAACTGATGTCGCTTGGGTGATCAATCTCTGATAGGTCCTTCACAATCTGAACTGAGTTTGTTAAATCATCAAGGTTTGTGTGGTAGAGTCTTCTATGCTAGACCCAGCTTTCATTTGTCTGATATGTGTATCCAAGAAAGTCACTTTTTTTGAGATGATAGAGATTCTTTTCTATTCTTTTAGCGATTGTTATTGTAGCTCCAAGTTTTTCTTTGATTTCAAGAGAATAATTCTCAAATACAAACTTGAATCCCTTACTGCATAACTCTCCAATGTTTAAGAGATTTTGTTTCAAACCTTTTATATAAAGAACTTCTTCAAAAATATGTCTGTTGCCAAAATTTGTTGATCCCATTCTGCAGACTTTAGCAGTGCAGTCATCTTTGAACCTAACTAACCCTTCATTATATTCTTTCAAATTAAGAAACTTACTCCTATCACCAGTCATATGGTTTGAACATCTACTATCAATAACCCAATAGTCTTCATCACTAGTAGAAGCTTCAAACCATCTTTGATGGTTATCATTTTGTTCTTCATGAATCACTTCCTTGGACAATTTACTCGAGCATACAGGTGTATCAGAGAGTATCTATTTTCCTTTTGTCTCCATTAGGATCTCCCTTGAGTTGTTTAGCTCTTTCCAAAATGGACTTGGCTCTGACACCAATTGTTGATATGCACCAAACAACTCAGGGGGGGTGATTCAGTTGTCCTAAAAACTCAAATACTTCTACATTAAAACATTAAACACTTATCTGCAATGATTAATATGTTAGGGTTAGCCGGCAGAAGATATCAATTAAATGCAAATAAAGATTAAACAGAGAAATGGAAATACACAGAATTAATAACAGCGAGAGACGAGATTTAACGTGGTTCACCCAAACTTGGGCTACATCCACCAAACAGAGAGTAATATTATTATCTAGTAAATCAAACCGATTACAATCAGTAATCCCTGCAACTCAATACCACTGCAAATGCTACAATACAATCCCCAAACCCTAACCCTTGGCCGCTTTTTATCAAGCCTTTTTGTCGGTTACAAAAATTAGGGTTTTCTTATGTCGGTCATAAAAAAAATAGGATTTTTTTTAAGTTGGCGAGGATACATGGATAGTGTACAGTACTTTCTTGATCAGTCGCCACCTACTAACAATCTCCCACTTGGAGACTGATCAGGCTCCACACCAAACAATCTCCCACTTGGAGACTGATCCTGAACGACACCGCTGCACATGCAACTCCCACTGGAAATAAGCACCCTGGACTCTACTGTTCTATTTTTATGGTTTTCAGTCTAGAAGACCAACCAAAGCTGAAGAGGAGCTCAACTTCTCCCTTGTCACTACCTTTGTAAACATATCCACTGGATTTTCATCTGTATGTATCTTTTCCAGCCTGAACTGTCCATTATCCAACACAGACCGAATAAAGTGATACCTCAACTGTATGTGTTTGGTCTTTGAATGCAAGGTAGAATTCTTTGCAAGATGTATGGCACTCTGACTGTCTATATACAAAGAACTGTTACCCTGTTGTTTACCCAATTCGTCCATGAAAGATTGTAGCCATATCATCTCCTTGCTTGCCTCTGTTGCAGCTACATATTCTGCCTCTGTGGTGGATAAAGCAACCACCTTTTGCAACCTGGAAATCCAACTCACTGCTGTTCCACCTACAGTAAAGACATAACCTGTAGTACTCCGCCTGGTATCAATATCTCCTGCCAAATCTGAGTCTACATAGCCTGCTAAATCAGTATTAGAGCCCCCAAAACATAAGTGTTTATTAGATGTACCTCTCAAATACCTGAGAATCCATTTTACTGCATTCCAATGCTCTAATCTGGGATGACTCATATACCTGCTAACGACTCCTACAGCATGTGCAATATCCGGTCTCGTGCATACCATGGCATACATTAAACTGCCTACAGCTGAAGCATATGGTACCTTAGACAATTTCTCTTCCTCCTCTTGTGTCTTAGGACACATGTCCTTAGTCAATTTCAAATGACTAGGCAAAGGTGTGCTGACAGCTTTTGCATCCTCCATGTGGAATCTCTGCAACACCTTTTCAACATAAGCAGCCTGAGATAGAGTCAATTTTCTGTTCATTTTTCTTTTGCTTCCCATCTCTAAGAAAACTGACTCCCTTTTATTTTCCATACACACAACTTTCACAGAAATCCATATTAATACATTTCAGACCTGGTAAAACTTTCTTAGAATGAAGTACCTTCATACCTTTTTCACTCATATGCCCAAGTCTGTTATGCCACAGTGTTGTTTCAGAACCTGAAGCAACTTTTCCAGTCTCTTCCTGCAAACCTACAGCAATTGTTCCTGAACTTGTTTGTTTTTCCTCTGTAATAGCTAAAGTAGATGGAACAGTATGACCTGTACAAAGATATAAGGTGCCTACTTTCACACCTTTTGCTACTACTAAGGCACCTTTTGAAACTTTCCAATTTTTATCAGTAAATGTAACAGTGCAACCTTGTTCAGTTAGCTGCCCTACTGAAATTAAATTTCTACTGAGCCTTGGAACATGCCTTACCTCTTGTAGTAGCCAATGATTCCCATTCTGCAACTTAATCTTGATTCTTCCCTTTCCAACAATCTGACAGGGTTCGTTATCTCCCAAATAAACCAGCCCAAAATCCCCTTGGACATAATCAAGAAAATAATTTCTATGGGGTGTAGCATGAAATGAGGCCCCTGAATCTAAAACCCATGAATCATCAGCTAGGGAAAGAATCAAAGCATCATCTTCAGACTTATTGCTTACCACATTTGCTTCCTTATTGCCTTCTTGTTTGTCTCCTTCTTTGTTCTTTCGAGACCAGCAATCTTTCTTCAGATGACCTAGTTTTTCACAGTACCAGCAATCCTTCTGTCCTCTGGTTTGGGATCTTTTGTCCGTTGATTTTCCTCGTGACTTCCCATGACCTCCAGAACCTTTTCCTCTCTCCTTTGATCTGCCCCTGCTTTCTGCATTCAAAACACTGCCTAATTTGGATCCACCTGAGCTTTTCTTACGAATTTCCTCACTCAGAATAACACCAACAACATCATCAAATTTTAGGGTATTTGAACCAGAAACAGAGTTACTAACCGCCATTACCAAACTATCCTAGCTTTCAGGCAATGAACATAATATCAAGAGAGCTCTAACTTCTTCATCAAATTTTACATTTACAGAAGTCAATTGACTGACAATCGCATTAAATTCATTTAAATGACCTGTCACAGATCCACCTTCAACCATTTTCAAATTAAACAACTGCTTCATGAGAAATACCTTATTTGAGGCTGAGGGTTTTTCGTACAATTTAGCCAAAGCTTTCATCAGACCATCTATTGTCTTCGCTTCCGTTCTATTGAATGCCACCAACGGTGCCAGGCACAACCGAATGGTTCCCAGTGCCTTTCTGTCAAGAAGATTCCAATCCTCATTAGACATTGTTGCCGATTTCTTGGCTACTCCTTCCAACGGCCTCCATAAATCCTTTTGATAGAGGTAATCCTCCATCTGCATCTTCCATAACTGATAGTTTTGCCCATTGAATTTATCAACCTTCATTTTACCCTCGTCTGCCATTGCTCCCACTCAACCGTGAGACTTTCCCGCAGACGATAATCAAACACAACCCGCTCTGATACCACTTGTTAGGGTTAGCCGGCAGAAGATATCAATTAAATGCAAATAAAGATTAAACAGAGAAATGGAAATACACAGAATTGATAACAACGAGAGACGAGATTTAACGTGGTTCACCCAAACTTGGGCTACATCCACCAAACAGAGAGTCCAATATTATTATCCAGTAAATCAAACTGTTTACAATCAGCAATCCCTGCAACTCAATACCACTGCAAATGCTACAATACAATCCCCAAACCCTAACCCTTGGCTGCTTTTTATCAAGCCTTTTTGTCGGTTACAAAAATTAGGGTTTTCTTATGTCGGTCATAAAAAAAATAGGATTTTTTTTTAATTCGGCCCTAAAAAAAAATTTCTCAGGGGCTACCGCCCCGAACCCCCGCTCGGGGCCCGGCCCGGCCTCGAACCCTGGCGAGGATACATGGCTAGTGTACAATACTTTCCTGATCAGTCGCCACCTACCAACATAATATTTAACCATGAAACCACAAAATTAAAACTTTAACCACATGTGCAGCAACAAACACAAGAGACACCAAATTTACGTGGAGAAACCTAAGGTGGGGAAAAACCATAGAGAGGATTAGCTCTCAATATATATTGTAATCTTGAAATAATGATGATTAGGCTTGGTCACTCCATGAGCCTAATCTTACCGACTCACTGTCATGAAGAACAACTAGGTCTAGCAGGCTCACTACCTCAACCCTAAACCTAGCAAGATTACAATAAGGGTTGTTAAACCTTGAGGGCTGTTAAACCCTACTGGCGGCTCATTGCCAGGCTCATTACCACAATCAACACCTTTTATATTTATCATTGAAGTACAATTTCTTCGCTCTACTCTGCCTCTTCTCTGCTCTTCCTCTTCTATGTTATACCTTTGGACCTTTCTTAGAATCTTATCATTTCCGCTCAAGGACAACTTTTCCTTGATTCATTAACAAGTATTTATACACTACATCAACCTTGGAATGATCATTAAGGTCAGTATTACAATCATCAACCATTGGAGCAATCTCCAAGGTCAGTATTACAAACATTTACAAAATAGGTCTTGACCTATTACAACATTATGCAAGGGAGATGAAATAAAATTGCACGTTGATCACACCACACCTTAGCTAGGACTTAAACATGATCTTCCATGCTTCCACACACCTTCACAATCTTGAAAAGGTCTCCACAATCATTGGAATCAACCAGGTCAGCCAAGCTGGTTACACAACACTCTATCCAGAAGTAATCTTTAAAACACCTTCATAATTCTTCCACATGGACCAATGTAATGATGCAAACATGATCAGGAGGTATCCACAAGAATGTTATAATCATTAGGAGCAACCACATAATCCTTAGCCACTTTATCCATAGGAATCTTTTCACCAGAACACACAAACTTCTTTGTTCTTAAACTATCATAAAAGGAGGATAGCTTGCGGACCACCAAAACATGAACCATTACAATTGTAGGAACTTATGATCATCACAGACTTCAATCTCGAACTGCAAAGGAAAATACTTTACTGTGGAGGAATCCTCTAACCCTTATGCTTAAGAAGGATGCAGTTTTCAGATGGGCTAAGGAAGGGAAGGATGGTTTTGAGAAAATTAGGGAAG
This sequence comes from Cunninghamia lanceolata, assembly GCA_027924645.1. NCBI lineage: Eukaryota > Viridiplantae > Streptophyta > Pinopsida > Cupressales > Cupressaceae > Cunninghamia > Cunninghamia lanceolata. Next base: position 7,953,574 of record BSBN01000241.1, on the reverse strand, counting down.
AGATTGCCCAGGTACCTACTCTCATGAACCCAAATTATGAGAAGGATTTTGTCCTTTATGCATATGGAGGAGAGAACAGTATTGCTGATGTCTTAATGCAATAGGATGAGCAAGGAATAGAGCAACCCTTGGCCTTCTTTAGTCAGACCTTGAAATATTATGAGGTTAGATACAACCCTGTGGATAAATAGATATTTTCCATTGTTAGAGATTTAAATAAATTCATATGCATGTTGGCAAATAACCATACTAAAGTTGTAGTTCCTCATCCTAGTGTGAGAGATTATATAATGAGGATTGAGATTAGTGAAAACAAAGCCAGCTAGGTCACCAAGACCTTGGAGTATGATGTGATCATCAAGGCCACTAAGTTGATTAGAGGAAGATGATTGTGTGAATAAGTAGCTCAAACATCAATGGATGAGATACATGCATGCTACCTTTTGAATGAGGAGGAACCTATAGTTGAGCCATCAGCTGTGAGTTCTTGGAGAATAGATATGCCTATGTTCCTATCCACTTGTATGTATCCCTATAGAGTGGACAAAACTAAAAGAAGGTGTTTCTAGCTGCAATCTATCCCTTATGCTTTGGTAGATGGTATTCTCTTCAAAACAAATCTAGATAGAGTCTTACTGAGATGCATAGAAGAATATCAGATTGATAGAACCCTTGGTGAGTTTCATGCTGGCCCAGCTGGTGGCCATTTCTTTGCTAGAGACACAATGATGAAAATAATGAGGATAGGTTACTTTTGACCCACATTATTCAATGATGCCCATGTGTGGGTAAGAAAATGTAAAGAGTGCACTCTCTTTGTAGGAAAGAAAATATTGGTAGCACTCCCACTCCACCCTATTCAAGCTGATCAACCCTTTTCATAGTGGGGATTAGATTTCATTGGCATGATAAACCCCTCTTCCAGTGCTGGTCATAGGTGGGTTTTGACTACAACGAATTACTTCACTAGGTGGGTTGAGGCAGCCCCACTCAAGGAGGCCACTGAGTCATCTATCATGGATTTCTTGGAAGAAATCATGACAAGGTTTGGAACTCCTCATACTATTATTTCTAATAATGCAAAGGCATTTACTAGTTTTAGGATTGGTAATTAGGCTCTTAAATATAATATTTTTTTAAAGACTTCATCCAATTATTACCCTTAAGGTATTGGGTTGGCTGAGTCCACTAACAAGAACCTAATCAAAATTTTGAAGAGGACTATGGAGACAAACTAGAGGCAATAGCACAAATAAGATCATATTAGCTCTTTGGACTGATAGGATCACATACAAGAGAGCCATTGGGAACTCCCCTTTTATCCAGGTGTATAGAAGAGAAGCTAGGTTGCCTATATCCTTAGAACTTCTTGCATTAGATTTGGCTCATCAATTAGAGATGGAAGGAGAAGGTGCAAGGTCTATCAAGATGACTAAATTGACTAAACTAGAAGAACAAAGACAATCAACCATGATAACTTTAGAAGAACATCAGGTGTAGACCAAGAGATATTTTGATAAGAAGGCCATGGTCCAAACCTTTAGAGAAAGTGATCTTGTTCTAAGATGGGATGCTAACAGATCCAAACCTGGAGGCCACACCAAGTTTGATGCACTTTGGAGTGGACCTTATGTCATCATCAGTTGCAAGCAAGCAAATGCCTTCATTCCTTCAAGGTTGGATGGTCAAGTTGTACCAATCTTAGTGAATGGGATCCACCTCAAACATTACCATTAAGGTTGATATGAGGTATTGTATATATTGTTTTAGTTTATTTATGTTTTAGGTTTCCCTTCCCCTAAGTGCTTTTTGCACAAGCTACATTGTCATTAGGAGAATGCATGCCTTTTCCTTTGGTGTGTTTTGGGAGGTAGTTTTTAGTTGTCTTGACCTTTTAAAAATTCCTCTTTTGGACTCTATGCCCAATGAATGCTTAAGGCCACTGATCTATTTGTTTAACAAGCAAACATCCCTAAGAGGTCACCAAAATGTTGACCTATTTTCCTCTGCCCAAGTCCAATAGTGCACCTTGAAAATATCCTTGAAACGTGTTGGAATATATCCTTTCAGGCCTTAGATCCTTCAAATCTTAGTGCTCTACCTTGCAAAAATCCCTAAAAATCCATTTGGAGAACCCTTGCAAAAAACCCAGAAAAACCCAAAAAATCTTTAGCCTCCAAAGTTTACCTTTGCAGAGTTTTCTCCATCTTCATACTTAGTTGTTTTAGTATGAATATCTGCAATCAGGATATATTCAGATATTTTCCAATATTCAAATCTTAGCTAATGTCTAGATGTTATCTTAATATCTATACCTTAGCTAACATTAGGGTCTTAGTCGATATCCGGACCTTAGCTAATATCTAGATATTATTTTAATACCAGGACCTTAACTAAGATCTAGATATCTCTCAAATTTTTGGACCTTACTCGATATATAGATGTTATCTTAACATCCAGATATTTTCTAATGTCTAGATCTTCCCAATGTCCATATCCTTAAGAAAATGTCCCAGTGATGTCATCTAGTCCCCTCCCAAAAAAAATGTGCATATGACGATGACGTCACCCGAACATTCCGCCACCAACATATTATCCTTTAGTGTTCATATCTTGATGATGTCAACCCACTCTCTAATGAAGTTCTCTATGCTGATCACATCATTAGGATATTCAAGGGTGGCATAAAGAAGCATCCAGATATTAGGTTAATATCCAGATATTAAGTTAACATTCAGACATTAGGTATCCATGCAGAGAACAACCTCTCCATGCTGCAAAGGTAAATTTGACGGGTGCACCTAGATATCAGGATATTGAAACTATTATGTTCGATCAAGGTATATCATCTAGATATTTGCAAATGTGCAGACTTGAAGGGATATTCTTGATATCCATATGCCCATTGACTACGACTTTGAACTTGGATATCTTCTTCATCCTAAGGAATTTCTACATGATCCAAAAGATAAAATGGCTTAGAATTTCATCCTCTTTCATTTGATGGGATTTTCATGGGATATCCACACCTTCAAATTTTGATCCAAATATGGATGTGCATACCCAGATATCAGGATAAGTTGCCGACTGAAGGGAAATATGCAGACTCAGTTGATAAGACATATCAGAGGTTGATTTAAATTATTGTGAAAGCTTTCAAAAGGTAGATATTTCACATTGATAGTTGCAGGTGCATGATTCAATAGTGTATATTAATGGCACAAATATCTTCCAGCTGCTTGATGGATTCAGATATTTTCTACATTCAATTCTTGTAGGTAGACATCCCTTCTGGCAAGGAAATATTTTTGACAGGGCCATGGGTGCATTCATTACAGTAGGTAATGGGGCTCCATTTATAAATGCTATATAAAGCATGAAACGTAATGTATTCATGTTGGCTTTTGGTTTTAAAAATCATCTCTTACAATTGTAATTGTGCCTCTTTGATAATAGAAATTAGATTTTACCTTCTCATGAATGGTTCTTTGCTCTGTGTATTTTTCTATTTGATCTCCATCTATGAATGCACCTTTCCTCTTGGATTTCATTTAATTTCTCTTACCTCTACAAGTTTTTCATGATTTGTGTATGTTGGTCTATTAGATATTGTTATTCTGTGAATACATGGTTGTTTAGAGGGCCTTCTCATAATCAAACCTAGTGCATCACCTCCCTTTACTTTTAGTGTTACTCCCTCTTCCTCTTTCCATGAATAGGTGGATAGACTAGGTTAAGTCTTAGGATCGCTGAAATTCTTGTTCAACAAAGGAACCAGCATCTCTCTAGGTATTTGGCCTCCCTATAGGTTCCCACACCTAGAGGTCATCTCAATGTTTCACTAGATTGTTAGATCCCTAAAACCCTTCAACACTGGGTGCAAATCTATGTGACAACAGTAATCTTCAACATGCCAATTTTAGGGAAAACTTGATGAAAGATGCATTTGTAGGATTATTTTTTCAAATAATTCTAAGACATAAAGCATTGGGTTTGATGAAGGGTGGAACCAGGATTCCAACACAACAAACGACATAAAAATCTGAGTTCAATAGCCACAGAGAGAGGTAGCTTAACATTGTTGTACAATTTTTCTCCTAGATAGTGAAAAGGAATTCTCATCCATTTACTATAAATAAAGGGAGTTTTCACTCTACACCATTCAACCGTCACTTTCATTTTTAGAAGAGAGAAGTAGAAGGAGAGAGAGCTACCATGCCGAGTTGATGACCCTATCAGGCCCTGAGGCTGGATGCGCTATGGTCTTGAGTGGCAGATACACGGGACGAGCAGGTGGTAGGTCCCTTGACTTTGTGTATTTTTGTTATTCCTTTCCCTTTTTAGTAATTTTCATTGTTTCTTGTGTTGTTTAGGCCTCTCTGGACAAGGGTACCTGATTGGGGTGCCCAAGTCTAGCTAGGGCATGCTAGTCCTCCCTGGGCACCCAATGTTGGTGTAAACAGGGTTATTATCTATCCAGTTTACCCTTGTATGGATAATTCATATTATTTAACTATTTATTAGTTAAATAATATTCACACATCACACATAATTCACATGTTAAGTTGACTTAGTGAGCCTACTAGATGTTTCTAGTTGTTGATAGTTGTCATCTTATCATATAGTTGTCACATGTCATCGTATTAAGACACTTGTCACATGACTACAACATCGTACATTTCATCCTTGTCTTTATAAGCAAGGCATATCATGTACATTGTAACAATCTTTAAACAATCTTTTACATTCATTGATAGAATAGAATTATTCTCTCATTTGATCTCTCTTGTGCTTTCATGAAGTCCTACATCCTGGGTGGCTCCAATCATAACCAACTCTAACATGGTATCAGAGCTTAGATAGGAAGAATCACTTTGTGTTAGTCATTTTATGAGAGATCTTGAGTGCAATTCATGGTGGATTTTGACAGTTGAGTATTCTCTTCTCTTGCATCGAATCATGACTTAGAGAATCAGAAAGACTTGATGGAAATACCAGATTTGTGAGGGTTTCCTCTTTGTAGCCTTGTATTGCAGTTTCATTTTGGAGCATGTTGCTGCAAATCTAAGCACACCATTGTGTTCAAGAGGTTCAAGATAGTTAAGATCACCTTTTGTTTCATCTAGATCAGACATTGGAGGCCAAATCTATGAGTGTTTGAAGTTGGGAGGTGCATGCACGATCCAATAGGTACCTAATCTTTTGGAGCACTTTGGCTCAAATCTGACCCTGCCATCATGCTCAAGAGGCCCAAAAACCCCAAGATCAACTATCAATTCATCAAAATTGGACAAAGTTATAGTGAAAGGCAAAAATTTCTTGCCTCCTTGGCCATATGGATTTGTTGTAGGGAATATTCTTGACATATTCTATGGAATCTTGTAGGCGTCAACCCTATGCAGGCATTGTACTGGTACATAATCTTTGACTTGAAAATTAAATATAGTTCACATGTTTATTTTTTAAGTCTATGGGTTAATTTTTGTTTGTTTGGTCAATGTTCGTAGGTACTTGCTAGTTGCAGGTACCTATACCTACAAAAAATACATATTAAGTGTGGGGGTGCCACATGGTGTGGACCACCTACATTATCTGCTAGTGGATTTAGCTAGAGTCTACAACATTCAATAGTGTTTTTTTAAATCATCGGTGACATATACTCTGGAACAGTGTTTAAATTTAGATAGGCGTTTAAAAAATCTCCGATGGTGAAATCCACCACCAATCAGCTTCAACCCATAGGCTTAACTGCCACCAACGACGAATCCTCACTACTCACTGGCTTTTGAAACTAAACATCTGGTGATAAATTCAAACCATCTCCTAGCCTAACGGTCACAAAACCGTTGATGGTTAGTCTCCACCGAGTACCACCATCATTAACTAAAAGAGGTTTTTTGCCACTGTTAAGCAGTTCTGCACCTTTCAACAAGTAGTTTTGGCAAGAATACAAAGGTTTTCTGGCAATCAAAAGTGATTTTAGAATCTTAGACGACATCACTAAATATTTCAGCATGTTCATGTTTGCATCTAATGATGTCATGATGATGTTAGCATGACATCATAATTCAGCACCCACAAAGAATATTCCATCACCATTTTTTGCTTGTCATCTTTTCCTAGCAGGTTTGTGACATCATCATTCTGATAGGTGACATCAACTTTCCAAGGAATCTAGGGAATATTTCAGTGAATCTCAGGAGATTCCATCCAAAGATTCTCCTTACATCATGCTAAATTCAGCATCCCTTAGCCAAATTTTCCCCCCCTCTCATTGGAGTTTTTGTTTTTATAGTCCAACTTCAGAGGCCCATATCTTGCTCATTGTTGCTTGTTTTTCAAGGATTTTTTTTATTTGAGCTAGAATTTCACAAGCTTCATAGTGATGAAATTAGATTTTGATTTTGGTGCCTGGTTTGTCTATAAATTGTAGTTTTTCATCACTATACCTTAGCAGTTCCCATTTTCAAAACTTCAAAGGCTTTGTTTGGGCTCATATAGTAAATTTTTTTGGTGAAATTTTTCTAGACACCTTAAAATGACCCTTCACATTGCATCACCTACATACATCGGATTCATACAAATCACCTGCATTCAACATTAATTGAATAATCTAATTATTTAATTAATTTCATCAAATTCCTCTATTTTCCTTATTTTCAACATTAATAGAATAATCTAGTTATTTAATTAATTTCATCAAATTTCCTCTTATCCATAATTAAATAATTTTTTAATTTTTTAATTAATTAATTATTCCTACAAATTTAAATAAATTGTTTAAATTTATTTAAGTTGACCTTATCTTCTAAAAATAAATAAAATTAATATTTTATTTTTATTCCTTCATCATGCAAAATAAATTAAATGAATTTATTTGTTTAATTTATTCTCTATATTTAATCTTGTCTATTTCTTCAATCATGCACAAATAATTAAATAAATAAATCTCAATTATAGTCAAAATCTTCTAAAAACATATTTTCTTCTATGTGCACAATCAGTCTTATTTTTAGAACTTCAAAAAGCAAATCTAAAGTTGAGTTAATTGGCTTAATTATTATTGTTTTTATCATCAACTCATAAAAAAAATGCATTAAAACATAGAACACATATGATCCAACTTTGTTGTCCAAAATGTCTTCAATCTGCTCTAGTGCTTGTTGTGGTAACTGCTTCTTCAAGTCTTCCTTCATGCTATCTGTTAGGTCTCAAAAATGTAGGTTGTTAATCCTAAAAGAATGCTAGGCTCTATGCTTAGATTCACAACGTTTTTGAACTAACTAGATGAAATCAACCTTCAAGGTTTGATGATTTCTTGTACTTTAGGTCCTGCTACACCTAGGCAGGTGAACCTTGGAAATTAAAGCAAAATGAATATGGATGTCTTGACTAAGTAAATGAGTCTTCCTACAATGGCAAAGGGTGTAGGATAGATGAAATCTTGCTAATTAATTCTATATCTAATGCCTAATGAATGTTTGGTAGAAATTGTATACGCAATATCAAGGTAAAAAGGATTTAAATGATGAATTGAAATGAGACCAATGCCTTGTTGGGTAACAGAGTCAAATGAAGAACTAAAACTAGTGGCTTATAGTGGATAATAATTCAAACTGTTTGGCACAATTCTAGTTTATAACTTGTATAAACATGCAGGAATATGGCTGACAAACTCTTCTTAATGATCCAACCAATATAATCAGATTTCTTGTTTTCACTAAAAGGCAATTTAATCCTTTCTTGAAGGAACCAATTGAATGAAATATGCGAGAGAAACATATACTATTAATTTGAAGACAGAATGGCAATCCTAATTATATGGCTCTTCTTAGTAATCCAAACTGATACTTCCAGGTTATTGTGACTGATCAGAAGGATTTTAATTCCTCTAATGGCAACCAATTTACTCAATCACACAGATACAACAAATGTGCATTGGCAAATTAACTATATGCTTGATATATTAATTTGAATAATGGGGAAATATAGAACTGGAGACAACCACACAATTGAATAACTTTAACAAATAATTGATGCTAAAATAGAGCCACTGAATCAGAGAACTTCAATCTACTTCTTCAAATAAAATATGCAACATGGTCCTTTTGAAACATTGTAAATTATATATATGTATATATTCTACTCATCTCCTTTTGCAGTATCAAATGTTTGAACTTATATAGATATTCTTGCGAAGGGATATAACCCTTCACATTCTGGTGCGTCTTTTGGTACAGCACTTTAACTGGTAAAATATTTAGTTAGTTTTCATGCGGGCATAGTTGTTTACATTGCCATCAGCTTGAGTTAAACCATCGGTGTAAAACTATCATGTTACCCCGATTCATTAAGTGTCACCGACATAACCATTTGAGAGGGTTTTGTTGACTGTATCCCTATTGGGATAAGATATATGATCGGAGTGACTTATTTCAAGTCACCCGATCATGGTTATCTCCCCGACAGCCTTCCCCTTACATTTTTCCTCGGCGTGACTTCCACAACATGTCCCCGACATCGTTGTGATCATTGTATCCGTGAAACTCACGAGCTTCATTCTGATTTACTTAGTTTTCCCGATGATTTCTTATTCATCACACACATCGGTGTGAGCTATGCCGAAATACCTTTTGTTATTCGCTGAGACATCGGAGTATCGGTGATTTATAAATTTTTCATTATGATGTGTTAAGTGTTACCGATATGACTATCGGTGAGAGTCTCGTCGATATCATTGCTATCATTGCTATCAGGGTGATCTATGCTAGTGAGGTATCATATTTATGTTTACCCTATCATCGTCGTCTTCCCGATAATCTTCTATACTCTGGATTGGAAGGACTATCTTAATGTCTCACCGATATGGTCATTGGTTAAACTTTTTATCAATGGGTGTGATCTTATTTCCATCGGAGTGAGATATACCATTAGGGTAATCCTTTTCAAATCACCTGATCACAATCATCTCCCTGATGGCCACTTTATATTCCTTATCGGAGAGAACCTTTCAAAGTGTCACCGACACCTTTTTATCACTATGACTTGTGAGTCGGCAAGACATAAGTACTTCATTCCGATATGTTGAGTCATGCTGATGGATATGTGTATCGGTGTGACTCACAGCAAAAGTGCTTTTTATTGTTTTGCCAAGACACTGGAGTATTGAAGACTCATTAATTTTTTATCTCGATGTTCATTTCTTGCCAATGGCTATCATTTTCTTTGTCTTTATAGGGTGTTCGGTGAGACTTTTGCCGAAATGCTTCATCGGTATGATATATACCGTTGGGGTAATTTCCAAAGCACCACCCGATGACTATTAGTCATACCGATTGATGTGACTGCTTGATTCCCTTACCAATAAAAGGCCATTGGTATTACTTCTTCCATTGGCAACTTCTACAAATCTCTCTCCGATCTTTACTCTCACTCCGATAGTCATTTTCATTGATCTCTTATGTATCGGCATAAGCAACACAAAGTCTTGCCGATAGATTTAAATTTAAGAAATTTTGCATTGCTTAGCCATGGACATCTTGTGGGATGTATCAATTTTTTACTATGGTTTTGGGATGTTTTATGATTTGCTCAGATATGGTGAAGTGAGAATACAGTAAAAATTTTAAATTTTTACTATCCCAACACTGTCACTAAACTCTACTTCATGATACTAATATAGGTTTGATGTTGAATATAGGTGAAATACCCAATATCTCTAGTAGCTCCACTTCATATGCATTCCCTGAATCAAATTCTCTAAGTATCCTATAGGGTCCAAACTTCTTCATCTTCAATTTATTATATGTCCCAACTGGAAATCTTTCTTTTCTCAAGTATACATTACCTCATCTCCAACTATAAATTCCTTATGTCTTCTCTTCACAGCTGCCTTCTCCTTATACTTATTGTTCATGTCCTCCAAATGCTTCTTTACCTGATCAAGCACTATCTTCATGTGATCTACAAATTCTTCTGCTTCTGCACTTCTCTTTTCTTCTACACTGATATCTCTCAATTCTGCTACTCCTCTAGGATTCACTCTAGTAACAATCTCAAAAGGTGTTCTTCCAGTACTTCTATTCACTAAATTATTGTATGCAAACTCTGCTTGTGGTAGAATCAAATCCCAACTTCCTGTCTTGTCTCCAACCAAACATCTCAATAAGTTTCCCAAACTCCTATTCACTACCTCTATCTGTCCATTAGTCTATGGATGAAAAGTTGAACTGAACTTTAAATTTGTCTTCATCTTCTTCCATAGTGTCCTCCAAAAGTATCCAACAAACTTTGTATCTCTATTTGAAACTATGCTCCTAGGTAATCCATGCAATCTCACAATCTCCTCAAAAAATAGGTCAGCTACATACACTGCATCAGTTGTCTTCTTACAAGGTATGAAATGAGCCATCTTTTAAATCTGTCCACCACTACAAATATTGAATCATGTCCTCTCTATGTCTTTGGCAATCCCAGTACAAAATCCATACTTATATCTTCCCAAGGTCTTTCCAGTATTGTTAAAGGTTTATACAATCCAATGTTTTGACTATTTCCTTTTGTAACTTGACAAACTCTACAACTCTGCACAAATTTCCTAACATCCTTATGTATCTAAGGCCAATATTAGTTTTCACTTACCAAACCCACTATCTTATCAATGCCAAATGTCTTGCTAATCCACCATTGTGTTTCTCCTTGATCAAATTATCCCTCATTGAACTTCTAGGTATGCATAACTGACTTCCTTTGAAAAACATATCTTCCTAAATGAAATAATCCAACCACTTACTCCTATCTGTCACAACAGGATCCTTACATGCTTTCCAAGGTTCTGCAAAATTAGTGTCTCCCTCATACATGTTCTTCAATTCATCAAATCCCAATACTTCAACTCTCATTACTATCAACAAGTTCCTTCTCTTACTCAATGCATCAACAACTTTGTTTGATTTACCACTCTTATGCTTCAACACAAAAGTATAACTCTGCATGAACTCTACCCATCTCATATGTCTCTAATTCAACTTACTTTGACTATTCAAATACTACAAGGCTTGATGATCTGTATACAACACAAACTCCTTAAGCAACAAGTAATGTCTCCACTTCTTCAAGGCTTGAATTATGGCATAGAATTCCTGATCATAAACTGAATAATGTCTCCTTACATCATTCAACTTCTCACTGAAATATGCTACAGGTTTACCTTCTTGACTTAATACTGCTCCAATTGCATTTCCACTTGCATCACAATCAACTTGAAATACCTTATTGAAATCTGGCAATGCCAAAACAGGTTGCTCTGTCACCTTTTTCTTCAACAATTCAAAACTTTTGTTCGCTCCAGATGTCCACTTGAAATCTTTTCTGTCACCTCTCATTGTCTCTGTCATAGGGTTACAAATTGAACTAAAATTTTTGATGAGCTTCCAATAGAAACTAGCCAATCCATGAAATGATCTTACTTCTCCAATGCTCTCCGGTGTAGGCCATTTAACAATTACTTTTACTTTCTCAAGATCCATATTCAATCCTTTCACAGAAATCACAAATCCCAAGTACACTAGTTCTTCCTTCATGAATCTACACTTTTTGATGTTTATCAATAATTTCTCTTCTCTCAATGATGCAGAGGTGCACAAGGGAAGTAACAAAGGTCTACTCTCTTCTTTGCCCACTTACCCACTTCACCTAGTTTTCAATCAAAGCCACATACAAGGGCATATGAAGGATTGGTGGTCTAGGCTATTGTCCAACTTCCAAGGCTTCTTTCACACCTCACGGCAGGTCTGCAAACACCTTTTCAATAGTTGGTTTGATCCCCAACTTCATACACCTCCCCAACCTTGACTTGGCCTAGTGAGGCTACTAGCCCTCCTAAACATGTTTTCACAAGATAACTTGAAAAATCCTTAATGACCAGGCAAACAAATGATGGATTTGGATACCCTTTAAGGGACTCTGTCAAACTTCCAAACCTCCTATTCCAACTCTACTCCAGCAACTCAAAACACCCACTAGGTCTCTACGCCTAATTGATCACTTTAGGTCTAGGTTACAAAGCAAACGGTCTAAATTGGGGTCATAAACTTGGGATAGGAACTTGGATCTCTTCTACCACATGCCAACATCTCAGAAAACCATCGTGCATTCATCCACCCTTCAGATTTTGTCATTTACAACACTAAATTGCACATTCTTGGTCAAATACATAGGGATACTTGACCTAGGGCATCACCTTAAAAATAGTAAACTGTATTTTCTCAGAAAATGCTTTTGGAATCAAGTAGTATACACCCCTAGCCTGCATTTCACTAAGTGGCATGAAATTTCATTAGTGGGAATGCATTCTAGGGTCAAATTTGCGGGACAGCCCTAGAAAATAGGGTTTCTAGACTAGTTTTGAAAGAAAATTCAATAACTTTTGACTTCGACTACTTCCAGACCTCAAAGTAGTTGCATTAGAACCCAAACTCACTCTAGTTTCAAAAAAAATACATTAGACCAAGAGTTCAGTCTGTACAAAAACACGTTTTCTTCAGAAAAACAGTCAAATTCTTGATTTTTGTGCCCAAAATTGCATACAAGATCTCCTCCTCCGTTTTGGGTTGAGAGGACAGCAATATAACTTGACCCAAGTTGGTTTTTAACTATCAAAATAGATTCAACTTCCAAAAATAGGTTGCAACCGACCAAATGTGTCATTTGACAACATTGACAACATTGGTCACTATGACATTTTGCAATAACACAAAGAGGTCAATTGGTTCAACTTGTCCAATGGAGTCCCCACAACTATCCTACTCTCCTAAACATGCCAAAATAGTAGAACAATCCAAACAAACTCAATAAACCATCATTAGACCTATTAGGCCTAATTGGCATAACTAGGGTCCAAATGGACTAAGAAGGATTTGAGGTTTATATAGTCACCCCAAACCTCTTGACCATACAAAATGGACCAAACAACAATGGCTAAAATCCTTATTACAAAACACATTGAACAAAAACCATAACTTCTCAAAATGCATCAAAATGCTCTTAGGTGCCATGCACCATACACCCACTGTCAAACAGAACTCAAGTCTCTTGAGTTGGGAATGTTGTCAAAGGTGAAACCTACCTTTTCAATGGTTTCTCTACTCATCCAAGTGGCATCCTCCTAAGGTTTATTGAGCCACTTCACCAAATATTCATAATAGGTGTGCCTCCTAGTTTGTTTAGCAACCCTGTGATCCAAAATGCATTCAATCTGATCAGGAGATGAAGGAATCAGTTCTTGGAGTGTCTAATCAGTTTGTTGCTCTACAACAGATGTCTGAGAATCAGATCCTTTATAGGGATAAAGGTCTGAAACATTAACAATTGGTGACAAGGCAATGCCATCCGGTAGCCTAATTTTGTAGGCATTTTCTCCACATTTCTTGAGCACTTCACAAGGCCCAATCTTCTTCATGAGTAGCTTGGTGTATTTACCTACAGGGAGTCTCTCCTTTATAAGGTGGACCATGACCAAATCCCCTTCTTTGAACTGTAGATCCCTTCTCTTTCTGTCAGCAAACTGTTTATACTTCTAAGAAGTGGACTGCAATTTCTGTTTTACTTGTTCATGGACATCTCTCATCACTTGAACGAAGTCTTCAGCTAATGCACTACTCTTTTCCAGTCCTCCAACCTCCCTAAGTTCCAAAATACCCCTTGGGTGAGTGCCATAAACAATTTGAAAAGGTGACAGGTCGGTGCTTCTGTTGACAGTGTCATTGTATGAGAACTCTACCTGAGCCAAAACTGAATCCCAACTAGCACCCTACTCCTTTGTTAGGCATCTTAGGAGGTTACCAAGTGACCTATTAATCACCTCTGTTTGTCCATCAAACTGAGGGTGATAGGTAGATGATAAGGATAAGTTTTTACCTAGTCTCTTCCAAAGTGTCCTCCAGAAGTGTCCTATGAACTTGGGGTCTCTGTAAGAGATTATGGATAAAGGTAAACCATGTAATCTAACTATTTCCTTGAAGAAAAGACCTGCTATGTGTGAGGCATCATGTGTGGTTTTACATGGGATGAAATGAGCCATTTTTGAGAACCTATCTACAACCACAAAAATTTTGTCATGCCCATTCTTTGTCCTAGGCAAACCAAGTACAAAGTCCATGCTAATGGAATCCCAAGGCTTTGAAGGAATAGGTAGTGGAGTGTATAAACCTGCATTAGATGTATGTCCCTTGGCTCTTTGACAAATTTGACAAGCTTCCACAAACTTTCTTACATCAGTTGGCAACTTTGGCCAATAGTAGTATCTCCTAACCAATTCTAGGGTCTTATCAATGCCAAAGTGGCCTGACATGCTGCCATAGTGCTTTTCCTTGATAATATTCTCTCTAATAGACCCTCTTGGGATACACAACCTACTACCCTGAAAAGATATCCATCTTGTATCAAAAAATTAGAAAAATTAGTGTTATACATGCTTGTCATGGCTTTGCAAGATTGTTATGGTTCTTTGAAGTCTTCATCTTCCTCATACTAATCCTTAATGGCATGTATACTTGTACTCTCCAACTGAATGGTCTACACAATAAGATTCCTCCTACTTAAGGCATCAGCTACCTTATTCGCCACTCCTTTCTTGTGTTTTATTGAGAAGGTGTATGCTTGGATGTACTCCATCCACTTGACATGTCTATGGTTTAAATTCTGCTGCCTGTTCAAGAAGCTCAATGCATGGTTATCAGTAAAAACTATAAACTCCTTGGGCAACAAATAGTGTCACCACTTCCTCAATGACTGAACCATGGCATATAATTCTAGATCATAGGTAGAATAGTTTTGTTTTGCCTCATTCAACTTCTCACTAAAGAAGGCTACAGGCCTCCCATCTTGACTTAGGACTCCCCCAACAGCCCTCTTACTTGCATCACACTCTGCCATAAAGACCTTGTCAAAATTAGGTAGAACAAGGACCAGTTGTTCTGATATTGCTTGAGTGGCCTTATTTGTCCACACAAATACACATTTCTTGCCCCCTTTTATGGTGTCAACAAGTGGAGCACAAATAGCACTAAACCCTCTAATGAACTTTCTATAAAAGTTGCACAAACCATGGAAACTCCTTACCTCAGAGGCTGTTATAGGTGTGGGCCAATTAAGAATGGCTTCCACCTTGCTTGGATCCATTTTCAGGCTGCCCTTATAGATGACAAACCCCAAGAATATCAACTCTTCTTGTAGGAAGACACATTTGTCAAGGTTGATTCTCAACTTCTCCTCTTGAAGCCTCCTGAGCACTTGATGGATATGTCTTATGTGATCTTCCTTGTTGTCACTAAAAACCAATATATCATCCAAATCCACAACAATAAACTTGTTAAGGAAAGGTTTTAGCACCTCATTCATCAATCTCATGAAGGTGCTTGGTGCATTGGATAAGCCAAAAGGCATGACAACCCATTCAAATAACCCTTCATTGGTTTAAAGGCAGGTTTCCACTCATCCCCCTCCCTTATCCTGATTTGGTGATAACCACTTTTTAGATCCATCTTGGTAAAATATTTAGCCCTACCCAAGCAATCCATTAAATCTTCTATCCTAGGCATTGAAAATCTATACCTGATAGTGATCTTGTTGATGGCCCTGGAATTAGTGCACAGTCTCCATGTACCTTCCTTCTTTGGTGCAAGTACTACAGGTACTGCACATGGGCTAATAGTCCTTATAAGTCCTCTATCCAACAAGTCTTTGATTTGTCTTGCCACTTCAACATTTTGATTAGGGGTCAACTTGTAGGCTGCTTAGTTTGGTAAGGTGGATCGAGGGATGAGATCAATGCAATGACTAATCTCCCTCTTTGGTGGAAGGGCATCCTTACTTTCATCGGCTATCACATCATGAAACTTCTCCAATAGTTCTTCCACTTCCTTTGGTCCAATCCTCCTAAGAGGTTGCTGCATTTTGACCTTCTTGGGATTTACATCCTTGGGCTTGATGACTATTGTAAAACATGGCACTTTTTCTTCATTGACGTTAGCCAAAAATTCTTTTTCACCTACCAACATAACTGAACTAGAAATGATCTTCTCTTTGCAATCATCAATCAAAGGAGTCATTGTGAACTTTTCACCATTTTTGGACAAATGAATCACATTTTTCTTACCATCATGTTGGGCACTTGTATCATGTTGCCAAGGCCTTCCAAGAAGAAGGTGGCATGCATCCATATCCACTATCTCACAAAGAATCCTATCATGATATTCACCTATCTTGAATTCAACCCAACATTGCTCTTTCACCACAATTTGTTGTTCCTTGGTTAGCCAAAAGACTCTATAGGGGTTAGGATGGGGTATCCTTTCCAATCCTAACTTAGTCACCATTTCATTAGAAGCTAAATTCTCAGAAGAACTTGAATCAACTATTACGTTGCAGACTTTTCCTTTCACCTTGCAAGTGGTTCTAAACAAATTGTTTCTTTGGGGTTGCTCCTTGGTGGCTGGCATAATGAGGGATCTGTTAAACATGATGCACTCTCCACTCTCAGGTGTTGCAAACTTGGAAGAGGCTATTTGATAACTTGTGGTGCTTTGACAGTCCTCTTCTTGAAGGAGTTGCACCCTTCTATCTTTCTGATTTGCAGCAGTTTTTCCCATCTTCTCTGGGCACCTAAAGGACTGATGTCCTATCTAATTGCAAGAGAAACACCTTCCAGTAAACACATTGGGACCTCTACCCCCACTTCTTCCTCTGCCATTACCTCTCCCTCTAAACTGACCCTTATCAGTACTATCTCTGTCAGTAGCCCCTTGACTGCCTTCTTGAAATTTGCCACCTTGGGGTCTTGAAGAATTATCTATGTTTTGAAATCTACCTCTACCCCTAAAGTTCAGGTTTTCCTCTGCCTTTGCTGCTACTATTTGAATCACCTTTTTTCCTCTACTTATCCTCAATCCTCAGTGCCATTTGGAAGCACTTATGGACTATCTCCGGGTTAAAGAGGGTTAATTCATCTTGAATGGAGAACTTGAGGCCATTGAGATACCTTGCAAGCTTCTATTTTTCATTCTCAGGCATCTTGGATTTCAATGTCATCTTGTGAAACTCCTCTGTGTAGATGCTCATGTCCATGTCCTTCTATCTCAAGTTGTGTAACTTCTTGTGCAAGTTGACCTCATAATCCTTAGGAACAAATTGCTTCTTGATTTCAAGTACCATCTTCCTCCATGTGGTGATGGGGTTCCTATCATCTTCTATCCTCTCATTTTGAATAAAGTTCCACCAACTCAAGGCTGGCCCTTTCATTCTTGATTTGGCATTCCTCACTTTCTAATTTTCTTCCACTTCTTCACATTCAAAATAGTTCTCCATTGCCTCTATCCAATCAAGGCACTCCTCTAGATTTATCTTACCAGGAAACATAGTTAAATCCGCCTTAGTGTCCTTCCTACTCAACTTTCCAAGTGCATCTAGGAATTGTTTTTCTGACATGCCTCCTTGTGGCTCTTCCATTGACACTTCTTTTTCTTCATCTTGATCCTCTTCATCTGAATCCAAGATGACCTCTGGCTTCTTCTTCTTATCCTTATCTTTCTTCAACTTTTCTATCTCAGCCTCCATCCTTTTGTTCTTGGCTGCTTGCTCTCTCACTATCTTTGCCAAATCGGCATTTGTCACCTTTGAAGGAATTTCCTCCTCTTCTTCTCTATCTCCCATCTCTTTGATGGCTCTAATACCACCTAATGCAGAGGTGCACAAGGGAAGTAACAAAGGTCTACTCTCTTCTTTGCCCACTTACCCACTTCACCTAGTTTTCAATCAAAGCCACATACAAGGGCATATGAAGGATTGGTGGTCTAGGCTATTGTCCAACTTCCAAGGCTTCTTTCACACCTCAAGGCAGGTCTGCAAACACCTTTTCAATAGTTGGTTTGATCCCCAACTTCATACACCTCTCCAACCTTGACTTGGCCTAGTGAGGCTACTAGCCCTCCTAAACCTGTTTTCACAAGATAACTCGACAAAATCCTTAATGACCAAGCAAACAAACGATGGATTTGGATACCCTTTAAGGGACTATATCAAACTTCCAAACCTCCTATTCCAACTCTACTCCAGTAACTTGAAACATCCACTAGGTCTCTAGGCCTAATTGATCACTTTAGGTCTAGGTTACAAAGCAAATGGTCTAAATTGGGGTCATAAACTTGGGACAGGAATTTAGATCTCTTCTACCACATGCCAACATCTTAGAAAACCATCGTGCATTCATCCACCCTTCAGATTTTGTCATTTACAAGACTAAATTGCACATTTCTTGGTCAAATACATAGGGATACTTGACCTAGGGCATCACCTTAAAAATAGTAAACTGTATTTTCTTAGAAAATGCTTTTGGAATCAAGTATTATACACCCCTAGCCTGCATTTCACCAAGTGGTATGAAATTTCATCAGTGGGAATGCATTCTAGGGTCAAATTTGTGGGACAGCCCTAGAAAACAGGGTTTCTAGACCAGTTTTGAAAGAAAATTCAATAACTTTTGATTCCGAACACTTCCAGACCTCTAACTAATTGCATTAGAACCCAGACTCACTCTAGTTTAAAAAAAATACATTAGACCAAGAGTTCAGTGTGTACAGTTTGTACAAAAACACATTTTCTTCAAAAAAATAGTCAAATTCTTGATTTTTGTGCCCAAAATTGCATACAAGATCTCCTCCTCCATTCTAGGGTGAGAGGACAGCAATATAACTTGACCCAAGTTGGTTTTTAACTATCAAAACAAATTCAACTTCCAATAATGGGTTGCAACCGACCAAATGTGTCATTTGACAACATTGACAACATTGGTCACTATGACATTTTGCAATAACACAAAGAGGTCAATTGGTTCAACTTGTCCAATGGAGTCCCCACAACTATCCTACTCTCTTAAACATGCCAAAACAGTAAAACAATCCAAACAAACTCAAAAAACAATCATTAGACCTATTAGGCCTAATTGGCATAACTAGGGTCTAAATGGACTAAGAAGGATTTGAGGTTTATATAGTCACCCCAAACCTCTTGACCATACAAAATGGACCAAACAACAATGGCTAAAAGCCTTATTACAAAACACATTGAACAAAAACCATAACTTCTCAAAATGCATCAAAATGCTCTTAGGTGCCCTGCACCACTCAACCTCTGCAAAACTTGTCTAATATGCCATAAATGTTCTTTTTTTGTTTTGTTGAAAATCAGAATATCATCCAAATATACAATAACAAACTTACCGAAGAATTTCTTCACGACTTCATTCATCAACCTCATGAAAATGCTTGGTGCAGTTGTCTTAAAAGTAGTTTTCCATTCATCTCCTATGATTCTAATATGATGGTATCCACTCTTCAAATATATCTTTGTGAAATATATTGCTCCACTCAAACAATCCATGATATCATCCATCCTAGGTAAAGGAAATCTATACTTAACTATGATCTTGTTTATTGCTCTAGAGTCTGTACACATTCTCCATTCTCCATTTTTCTTTGGTGCTAGTACTGTAGGTACTACACATGGACTCAAACTTTCTTTGATCAAACCTTTCCTCAAAAACTCCTGTATCTATCTATTTAGTTCTTCATTCTCTGTCGATGTCATTCTGTGTGCCGCTTTGTTAGGAAAACGTGCTCCTGGTATAAGATCCATATGATGACTGATACTCCTTATAGGTGGCAATCCTTTAGGTACATTGTCTAATATGATGTCTTCATACTCTGTCAGCAACTCTTTTATCTCCTCCAGTTGTTCTTCCTCTATTTCTTTCTTCAATGTTTCAGGCTTCTTAGGAATCAAGGCATAACACATATTCTCATGTCTCAAACCATCCAGAAATTTTCTTCCATCTACCAAACAAATTCTAGCATT
The DNA here is from genome assembly GCA_027924645.1 of Cunninghamia lanceolata. NCBI lineage: Eukaryota > Viridiplantae > Streptophyta > Pinopsida > Cupressales > Cupressaceae > Cunninghamia > Cunninghamia lanceolata. The sequence continues at coordinate 7,933,666 of BSBN01000241.1, read as the reverse complement.
TCCACATATTCCATTCTTAGGATCATCTTCTAAAGGAATCAAAGTAATTGTCTTTCTATTTTTTGTTATAGTGTATGTATTATTTCTCCCATCATGTATAGCTTTTCTATCATATTGCCAAGGTCTACCCAACAAGATATGACAAACATCCATAGGCATAATATCACACAAGACTTCATCATGATAAGATCCAATATGAAATTTCACCAAACATTGTTGACTCACCAGTACCTTATGATCATCCTGAATCCATTCTATTTGGTAGGGCTTAGGGTGTTTCAACCTTTCCAACTTCAACTTAGTCACTATCTCTTCTGAAACTAGATTATCAAAACTACCACTATCAATTACAACTTTGCAACATTTACCTCCTGATATGCATCTAGTTCTAAACAAATTCTTCCTTTGCGGTGGTTCCTCACTTGTTTCTATTTCAAATAGTGCTCTCCTCATCACACAACAGAACTCAGTGATCCAACAGGTTCTTCTTCTACATAAGCTGCTCTTCCACTGTTCTCTATCTTCTTGCTTGTACTACCCTGATTACATTCAAATGCTCTATGTCCTTCACCTCCACACTTGAAACAAGTGCCTATGAATATCCTCTTATGAAATCCTCTTCCTTCTATTCTGTACCCTTCATTCCGATATGAATTATAGTTGCCTCTGGGATGAAAATTTCTATCATTTCTCCAGTATGCATTATTATCTTTGTCCTCCTTCTTGAATGTGTTGTTAGGTTTGTTCTACTCAACAAATGATCTCTCACATCTAGAAAATGTTCTTCCTCTCTGAAATTTACCTCCTCTTCCTCTCTGCTTCTAATCATGCTTCTTAATCATCTTCTTTTCAAATTTCAAGGCAAACTGATATGATTCCTCTAAAGATGTCATCCTTACCAAGCTTAGTTCTTCTTGAATGTTCAATCTCAATCCATTGATGTATCTAGCCACTTTCTCCTTCCTTGATTCACTATGTCATGTCCTTATGATCATCTTATGAAATTCTTTAGTATACTCCCTCACAGATTTCTCCTTTTGTCTCAAGTTTTACAATCTCTTTAACAATTCCAACTCATAGTCAGTAGGTATGAATTGATTCTTCAAATTTTGTCACCATCCTATCTCATTTTTTAATCTTCTCGTTCCCTCTCCTATTTCTTTCCAACTAAACTTATTTCCACCATATAGCAGCATGTCCTTTCAACTTTGTCTTTGTAAATTTCACCTTCTCTAGATCTTCAATTTCTTCATATTTAAAGTATTCTTCCATATCATTTATCCAGTCAATCAATTCTTTAGGGTTCAAATTACTAGTGTAATTTAGTATATCAACTCTAGGTCTTTTCCCAATCTTTGAAATAGCTCGCAACATCTTCACTTGGTCTAATTCTTCTTCTTCATCACCTCCTAGGGTTTTGCCAATTTGTTCAACAGATTGAAATTCCTCTTCATCATCACTTTCTACATTAGGTCTCAGTGTCAATCCTCTCCGCCTATCTTCCTCGATCGCATCCAATTGAATTCACATCATTTCCATCATCTCATCCATTCTACTAGCCATTGTTTCAATAGTAGCAACTCTCCTTAGCAGCATCTTTCTGGGATCAAGTGCAAACTACCTCAAGTTCAGCGATCGGGCTACCAGGTGACAACTGCCTCACAATCGGCAATCGGTTGCAACACAAGTAACCTGCCTCAATTTGGTAATCTATCCACAACAAGATCTTATGGAATTCCTTTTCCAATTTCACTCAATTCACTCCAAAAGATTCAAACTTTCACTCTGATACCACTTGGTGCAGTCATGGTAGGAGGGTTCATAGAATGAATTGTCCAGACCATGGAGCAAGAGTAGACACAATGGAAACAACTCACCGATGGGAAACAAATGCAATCTTAGTCATTCAGTATATCATAGAATTCAAATACAAATCAGTTGGCAACATGCGGGCTTAGAATTCAGCTCACATGCCTATTTACAAAGAAGCACAAGATATAGCTTTGAAGTCTCTTCACAGAAATCTAAACTATCAAATACTTCTATGTCAAGCACTACTCTCCTAAGGATCTATGACATCAATATATATCACATCTGGATCATAAGATTCCTCTACATTGGCCAAGGAAGATTACAAACTCCAAAGAAGAGCTATAACGTGTGTACACAGATAGTCAAACCTAAACACGAAGAACTTCTTCGCAAATGAATGGAATGATGTGTGGATCTCAGGGAAGGTTGGTCATGAACTAAGGATCATTAAATGATGTGTCATTAGGCTCCACAAGTTAGGAAATGCTTTGCAGGTCTTCTCCTTTAGCTGATTATCTGAGATTGTCAGGATGCTCTATTCTCAGAAAATAGTCGATCTTCTAATAGAAATATCCTTCTGGTACTTAATCCAAATGTTTTGAATTCTGGATCTGATGTATATGAACATGTTTAGATGCTAAGTCTAGCTCTGTAAGGTTTGAAACATAACTGTGGTAGAATGCGGACCAAAATATAGAACTGCTTCTAACTGAATTGAACTAGAAAATGAAAAGAAACAAACTAAAATGCAAATGTTTTTGGTTGATGCAAGATTGCTCTTGAACCAGGGATGCTCCTGCATCAATAAATTAGCTTAGGAATTATTGGATGATTTGTAAGGTAAATAAATCAGCTTGCCAAACAACATAAGATCAAATAAATGTGAAAAAGATCCTACTAAACCAGTAATAACACTCAGAAAATCAAAAATCCAAAAGTGAATTAATTCAATGCAAAAGTGCTTGACTGTTGGACTAGATGTGGGTCACTATGTGCCAGATATGTATCACTGTGTGCCAAAGGCACCTCTTTATCCTCTGAAGGCACGTCAAATCAGGCCAAAAGCGCAAGTTGAAATCATGTAGATGCACTTTTCTATGTTGCATTTGTACTTTTATGTACCTAGTTATAAATAATCAAGTTCTTTTACAAAAAAGCAAGGTAAGTGGGTCCCATTAGGCATGCTAGAATGTGTATAGGTAAAATCAAGATTGAATAAGATCAAAAAAATGATAATAAACCCAATCCTATAAAATCAAAAGATCGATCCAAATGATAACCAAATCAATGAATAATACAAATTATGAACAAAGAAGCTATCACCTAGATTATGTTGATCTCATAGTTAGATGTGGATTGCTCAAAATGTTGCATACCCATGGTTGCAACAAGTGGATGTAGATGATGATAATTGCAAGCTCAAAGTGCTTAATGTGTTCAATGATGCTAGAATGCTCAATGCATTGTATGGATGCCAAAGCTTAAATGATTGAAGAGTGCTCAAAAGATGAATGATCAAAGAGGATTTTTTATGCAATGAAGGGGGTATATATAGGATCCAGGGTTAGATCAATCAATGGTGGAGATAAATCAATGAAATGAATGGACAAGATAAATCAATAACTCATGATGAACGTACACATGACATGTGTCCTATTTTAAAGAATATTTTAAAGTTGCTTTGTTGAGTTAACTGATTGATGTGATAAAGATAGGATTTGATTTTGTAAATTTAGAATGCTTTTTCTAATTTATGAGTTGATGATAAAAACAATAATAACTAATCCAATTAACTCAAATTTAGATTTTCTTTTTGAAGTTCTAAAAATAAGGCTAATTGTGCACATAGAAGAAAAGATGTTTTTAGAAGATTTTGAAGATAATTGAGAAATTAAATAAATAAATTTATTTAATTATTTGTGCATGATTGAAGAAATAGACAAGATTAAATATAGAGACTAAATTAAATAAATAAATTCATTTAATTTATTTTGCATGATGAAGGAATACAAATAAAATATTAATTTAATTTATTTTTAGAAGATAATGTCAACTTAAATAAATTGAAACAATTGATGCAAGAGCATCCTTGGTTCAAGAATAATTTTGCATCAACCAAAAACATTTACATTTCAATTTGTTTGCAATTTAGTTTGTTTCTTTTCATTTTCTAGTTCAGTTCAGTCAGAAGCAGTTCTATATTTTGGTCCGCATTCTACCACAATTACGTTTCAAACTTTGCGGAGATGGACTTAGCATCTAAACATATTCATCTACATCATATCCAAAACTCAAAACATTTGGATTAATTACCGGAAGGATATCGCTATCAGAAGATTGACTATTTTCTTAAAATAGAGCATCCTGACAATCTCAGACAATCAGCTAAAGGAGAAGACCTGCAAAGCATTTCTCAACTTGTGGAGCCTAATAACACATCATTCAATGATCCTTGGTTCATGGCCAACCTTCCCTGAGATCCGTACATCATTCCATTCATTTGCGGAGAAGTTCTTCATGTTTAGGTCCGACCTATCTGTGTACACATGTTAGAGCTCTTCTTTGGAGTTTGTAATCTTCCTTGGCCAATGCGAAGGAATCTTATGATCTGGATGTGATATATATTGATGTCATAGATCCTTAGGAGAGTAGGGATTGACATAGAAATATCTGATAGTTTAGATTTTTGTGAAGAGACTTCAAAGCTATATCTTGTGCTTCTTTGTAAACAGGCCTATGAGCCGAATTGTAAGCCCACATGTTCCTAAACAATTTGTATTTGAATTCTATGATATACTGAATGACTAAGACTACATTTGTTTACCATCTATTAGTTGTTTCCGTTGTGTTTACTCTTGTTGCATGGTCTGGACAGTTCATTCTGTGAACCCTCCTACCGTGACTGCACCATTTATTTAGGAGTGTGTTAAGTTTTGAGCTAACCTATCATTTTATAGTGTTTTGTGATTCATTCTCAATTTGCATGTTATAGATACTATTAGTCATCCACATCCTAGGCTATCCAACAATTGATCAATCATGATTCAATTTTTCTTTCTTGCTAAAAACTTGTTTTTTGTAGGACTATAGTAAAAAAAGTGCATCTACACTGAATTCAAGTGCTTCTGGTTTTCTAACATGCATATGCAACACAGTCATGTGCTTCTGGTCAGAATAATGTGCTTTTGTACTAAATCTATGTGCTTCTAGTCTGAAATCAAGCACTTTAGCACCACAGTCAAGCACATCTGGTAATTTTCGACACACATCTAAGCCACAGTTCTACACTTTTGGTCTTAAATTGATTTTTTGGCTAACTATTGAGTTTTTGTGGAACTAATCAAACTTTTTGTAGTCTCTTGTCACTCAAACACATTTTTGCAATATGAATGTTGAAGATTTGCAATATTTTTCACTAAGTCTTAGAACCACCTAAATTTCTTAAAGGAAATCTATACCTATCATTTGCAATCTTATGTGATTAGTTGGTTGAACTTATTTTTATAATTGTATAAATGAACATGTGTGTGACATGCTTGTAAGGTGATAGGTATATGCTCTCCCCTTGTAAAAACTTGGGTGATAAAAAAAACCAAACTCATCTATCTTTTACTTTCAATTTATCCTTTAGAAGGGCGTAATTTTGGATTGCATTTCATCCAAAATGGATGACCCTAAGAGGATTTTTCCTTTGGACCACTATATAATTTGGCTGAGGCAAAATCCAAGTCCTAACCAGTGTTAGCCTTGCCTTATGGTGCCAACTCGAAAGGAATTGTATGTAACACTCTTGTGAAAGAAATTTTGGATTGGTGTAGGGTATATTCCATTCCTAGTAAAGTTGGTAAAAGCTTTTAGTAGCTTTCTGAATGCTCACAAGGCATTGGTCCCCCAAAGCAACTAAAAACCTAATAGCTAGTGACTACCTGATCTACCTCCGAACATTACGACAATTTTCAGTGCAATGGTATGATGCCCCCAAGATTACTCACCATAAGGCTCCCTTAAGATGAGACAAAAATCCCCAGCTTAGCATAAGCTACTTGTAGCTTTCCGGGGAAAGGATGATTGGGTCATCCTTCTATTCTTGGAGGTCCCTATCTATCCTCTCTCGCAAACACAAAAAGTGTACACATCCATCTTAGGTGTGATGACATTTGAGTGAACAGAGATTCCAAGTGTGGGCTTATGTATCGCAATAAAGCTTGTCCATAGTTATAAAGTGCTTGATTTATTTGTCAATAATGTTATACCCATGAAACTTGGGCTTTTTTGTGAGCCTTGAACATAAACTATTTGTTGCATCAGTCCTTGACCACTTTGTTTATTGTTGTTTATTCTCTTGTCAAAGCAATCCTATCAAAATCTATCAAATTTCACCTTGAAAACACATTGTCACAAAAAATTGCATCTACACCTAATTGACGCACTTTTGAACCATAGTCATGTGCATTTGAACCACAGTTCCATGCTTTTGGTGCATAATTCCATGTTTTGGTGCACAATTCCACACTTTTGGTGCACAGTTCCATGCTCTTGGTGCACATTCCAACACTTTTGGTTGATAATCCCATGCATTTCAACCACAGTTTCGTGCTTTTGGTTTCTATCAAAAAAATTCATCCAGTCAGCCCAGATCATAGTGAACCTATGTTTTTGAGCGATTTAACCTCCCGGCCAATGTCCTACAATAGTGTCAAACCTATCCCCAACAACCATCAGACCATCCTCATCTCAATCCAAATCTAAATCATCCAATCCAAAACACAATCTAATCCCATTCTTGAACCCCATCTAATCCATCACTTGTGAAAATGGTCCTGATAATCAATAAGCCTAGGTTAAACCGCCCTCCATCTCCAATTCAACCAATATCCCTATCATACACAGATGATGCAGACATATAAGAAATTAAATGCCTATATGGATCTCATCCCCAAGCTATATCTTCAAACCAACATACATCACTATCATACCAACCTCCATCATACACATCTCCTAGTCCATTTGAAGCCCATATACTAAAACTTAAACATGACTATGAGAGCTTGGATCCTATATCTAAGGAGAAATTGAGAAATCTTGTCCATGATAAACTCTATGCACATCTTGTCATTGGAGATCCTCCTAATAATATTGCATCAACAACACCATCTTACATGTCCATGCCAACTCCAAATCATCAAATCATGAATCCATACTTAGACACACAAACTTCTTATAATCAAACATTGGCTAGCACAAGTCACAATTTTATACCTCATTGTATATCTTATGACAAGGGACATCAAGGTCATCCATACCATCCTCTATCTATATATTCATCTCCATCCAATTTCCAAGAACACCTTTCCTATGCAATCCCTCCATCACCACAATACCAACAATTCCAACCTAACCCACCTACATATCAACACACTCCACAACAAAAATATCACATTCCACAACAACAATAATTCCAACCACAACCTCAACAAATTACACCTCAATCCCATGTGTCACCCCCATTATCATATCAACCTAACCCATCTACATATCAAGTCAATTCCACATCAACCTATCCCATTGATATCCAACATCATCCACCCCATGATCATCCAACTCCTTATTCTAACATTTCAACCCACCATCAAACCCATACACAAGGCTATCAAGTTCCCTTACAACAAGAACATGCAAATCTTCGTTTACACTAAAATCAAGTGTCATTAAGTCCTTATGATACCTTTGACAAGGGGAATACCACTCTAGCTAATGTATTCCATGGGTACCCTCCATCATCATCCACTCATATACCAATACAAGAGCCTACTAGTCCTATCTCCACACCACCATGTAGTTCCTATCAAACCCTTCATTACCTTTGTCCCCAATGTTCCTCCAATCTTCCATAAAAAGATTCTTTGGAGGTCACCCTACAACAATTGGTCCAAACACAATGACTTGAGCTACCCTTGATAAAACTATATAACCCTAATTCATCTAATCACATTATCCCTCCATCCAATCCAAATCCTATACATAAGCCTACAACACCATCCACCATTATTATCCATCCATTACATTTCCCATCCACCCATACACTTATGAAGGATGTGATCTAATGGCTATTAGCAAGGAATCAACCATCTCCATATCACCAAACACCTATTCAAGAGCCTATCAAGTTTATTGAAGAGTCTTCCACCACGAGTCCAAATATAGACCCATTATACCTTCATGTTGTTGACCATCAAGAGCCTATAAACCCTATCCAAGAGTCTCTTACCTCCACTTCCATTCAAGAAAATCAAGAGCTATGTGAAGAGTATAATCTAAAGCATGTGGAAACATCAACCCTTTATCTAAATCATGATCAAAGCACCTCCATTCAACCCATCCATAACCTATATCTTTTCAATGATCAAGATATTATCTTTGATGGACCTATACATGAGCAAATTGATCCCATCCATAGCACACTTAATCCTATCTATGATCAAGATAACCATGATGATCCTCTAAGCCTACCTTATGCATTCTATGGTCAAGAGATTATCACCCTACCTATCCATAATCTCGCACCTATCCATGAGCAAGCTATACACACTACACCTATACATTCTCCACCTAGCCCTATCCATGATCTAACAAAATCCACTTCCCTTGATGAGACACTTGATCCCCAAGAAATCATTGACAATCAAACAAGTCACTTGGATCCTATCCCTTCATCTCCTACTAAGCATAATGTTAGTCAAGATCCAAACATCTTGGGTCATCTATTACTTGATCTTCCATTATCTCATGTTAATCCTCCACCATCTCCCATTGATCCCATTCCAAATCCATTATCCTATCCTCTTGGTCTTACCACCTTCATCCATGAATGTTCTTCCTTAGGAGAACAACCACCACTATCAACCACTTCACTATCCCCATCAAATAATGGACTCACATCTTGTTTCCAAAACAAACATCCCATTGCATATCATATGTTCCAAAACATGAACTATCAAGGCAAAGGTTTAGGCCTTCATGAACAAGTCATCTTAGAGCCCATCCATGTCACGATTCATCCACAAGCACATGGCCTTGGTTTTTCATCCCAATCAAAAAATCCAAAGATGTTGATACCACCTCCATGCCTCCACAAGATAATTCTTCCACTCCATATCTCGGTGCACCTTATCGCACCTCTCACTCATATGTCACCATCCCTCCTCTATCATCATACCATTTGCAAAGGCATGTGACCATAAATCTCCCTCCATCCACTCTTACCCCACTCCTTCCAACTCCTAATATCCCTCTATCCACTCTACCTCCACTTATCCCAACACCTAATATCCCTCTGATCCAACCTTCTTATCGATTTATCCACAAATCCACTTTTAATCCCTCCATCCCTAAATCCCCTTACATTCCTAATTATGGCCAACAAATGCACACATTAGCCACATACGAAGCTATCCCAAACCCCATGAGATTCAAAAATAAAAATTTGGATGCTACCATATATATAGCAAAATCTTTGCAAAAGCCTCAAGAATATCATGTCATAGGGCATCAATACACAAAATCAAATCCAAATCCATTTCAAAAGTTGCATACAACCACACACCTAAAAGCAAAAATGAAAATGGTGTGGGTCCCCAAGCAATATCCCAGGTCATCCATTACTTGATCTTCCATTATCTCATGTTGATCCTCCACCATCTCCCATTGATCCCATTCCAAATCCATTATCCTATCCTCTTGGTCTTACCACCTTCATCCATGAATGTTCTTCCTTAGGAGAACAACCACCACTATCGACCACTTCACTATCCCCATCAAATAATGGACTCGCATCTTGTTTCCAAAACAAACATCCCATTGCATATCATATGTTCCAAAACATGAACTATCAAGGCAAAGGTTTAGGCCTTCATGAACAAGGCATCTTAGGGCCCATCCATGTCACGATTCATCCACAAGTGCATGGCCTTGGTTTTTCATCCCAATCAAAAAAATCCAAAGATGTTGATACCACCTCCATGCCTGCACAAGATAATTCTTCCACTCCATATCCCGGTGCACCTTATCACACCTCTCACTCATATGTCGCCATCCCTCCTCTATTGTCATACCATTTGCAAAGGCATGTGACCATAAATCTCTTTCCATCCACTCTTACCACACTCCTTCCAACTCCTAATATCCCTCCATCCACTCTACCTCCACTTATCCCAACACCTAATATCCCTCTGATCCAACCTTCTTATCGATTTATCCACAAATCCACTTTTAATCCCTCCATCCCTAAATCCCCTTACATTCCTAATAATGGCCAACAAATGCACACATCAGCCACATATGAAGCTATCCCAAACCTCATGAGATTCAAAAATAAAAATTTGGATGCTACCACATATATAGCAAAATCTCCGCAATAGCCTCAAGAATACCATGTCGTAGGGCATCAATACACAAAATCAAATCCAAATCCATTTCAAAAGCTGCATTCACCCACACACCTCAAAGTAAAAATGAAAATGGTGTGGGTCCCCAAGCAATAAGCAGTTACTCCAAATCCATCTCAAAAGATGCATACACCCACACACATCAAAGAGAAAGTGAAAATGGTGGGGGTCCCCAAGCAACAAGCTATTACCCCAAATGAAGCATCCATATCTCAATCTATTCCTAAATTCCAAAATTCCCACTCCCCATTAAAAAATATTGCAAATCCTAAGTACATTTGGGTTCCTAAACTCCTAAATCGACGAGTTCCAAATTCCTTATCTCGATTCCCATTACTCCCCACTCTCCACCCAAGTCAAAGGCTTCCAAATCTATCATGTTGTGTGCAACCATTCCAGTCATGGTTCCCCACCATTCCATGACATTTCCACATACCTCCATCCCCTCATATTATATCCATTATCCTCCATATTTCTCCCATCATACCTCTATGGTCCATGTTTTTTCTCCATCATCCATTTATCCCTCCATCTCCACCCATCATCCACATCATAACCCACCATCCTTTCCATTTCCATCTTCCCACATCTACCAACAGTTGTACGCATAATGCTACCTATATAGTCCATGTGCAAACACACATTAAAGTGCTAACATACTACCTTGCTATTGGAAACAGATGCTTGAGTCCTCATCCTCCATCCCATCCAACAAAAGTCAAAATTCAAAAAAAAAATCAAAATAGTAAAGAGAAATCCCTTCGTCCAATGGTGAAAACTTGGCAAATAGGTGCCTTGGATAAGCACCATGATGAAAACCTAGCAAATAAATTGTAGAGTAACTCTACATTTTGTTTCAGTTTTGGTAATGTTATGATTAAAGTTACAATGGCTTATTTTATTTGTGTCTCTATGTTTCTATGCGCGGGTCGCACCAAGTGTCAAAGCCAAAACAATGGAACAAGCAACAAGTTTGTTGTGGAGTTCGCCATGTATTGGGTAACATCTTTTGATACATTTTGCTTCAATCTTACGAAAGGCGCCATGTGTTACTAGTAGAAGTAGTTTCTTGCTATATGTTGGCAGGTGTTGCCATGTGTCCTTCTGAGTTTTATGCGGATGATGCCGCGTGTCCCTTTTTAGAATTTATATTGATATCGACGTATATATGGTGGGTCACAATTCAAAGATAGTTTCAAGCTTGCGAAGCATACCACGTGGCGACAGTGGAGAAAGGGTTACTTTATTCATAATCTTCTTGTAGCAGAAACATTTTAATTCACAGTTGCAGCGGCACACGACAAGTGTCAGCTTCCGAAGATTCCTTCAAAAGTTTCATTAGTTTCAACTATGTCATGGATGATGCCACGTGTTAGCTTGTTTTCTATGGGTGTCGCCATCTATCCCAGTTTTACTCCCTGTGTGGGTAATGAGTTATGAATATAGTGGGTCCCATTGATATTATGTCTCAGTTTCTAAGTGAAGCAGGTTATGATAGATGTCACAACGAAAGGTGCCCAGGTATAAAGACACAGTTTTTAAATGCTTGGTGAGGTAGGACACGTATCATTTTGGAGATTGTGGAGTGCGACAAGTGGCTATTTCCTATGAATTTCTTTGAAGGCAAAAGAGTTTTTAAGTATATGTGGATGTTGCCATCTATCATAATTTCTTTTGAGCCTTAGGTGCATAGGTGTTACCATGTGTCTTATATAGATTAGTGTGCCATATAATATTATTCCAGCCAATGAGCATGCAAGAGGGATGGCCATTACAGATTCAGAAGAACATAACTGCCATGGACTTTCAGTAATCTTTAGTTCTATTTGGCCGTTGATGATTCGGGTTGTTGCAGGCAATCTTTGGTTTAGTCCTTGATTATAAATATATGGAATTTATAATCGAAAGGGCACCTTTTTTACTTTTGGGAATAATTTTTCAATTAGAAATCTAATAGAGGATTTGGAGACTTTGCTGGGACCAGTTTATATCATTTTCCCTTTATTTTGTTGTTCTTGATAAGAAAGTCGATAAATCTATGCATGTTTATGTGCATTTTATGTTGCTGGAAGTTTAATAAGAAGAACTCTACTCTATGCCTTGGTTGATATCATCTGTGTCTTTACAAAGTCATCTGATTGTAAGCCTTTGATAATATTCATTATATCTATTTATGTTGATCATGCAGTATCTGCTCATTAATATAATGGTATCTTGAGAATAGCTTCACTATGCTTGAATTGAAGGAGTACTTTTTACTTAGGCGCATCGCCGTAAATTAGATTTGCTTATTATATTTGTAATCTTGTTTATCTTTTTCCCTTTATCTCAAAATCTGTTTCAAATAGGAAGAGCCAGCTTCTTTAAAATCTAGAGGTTGTTTCAAGTAGCAAGTCTCACATTCTTGAAACTTCCAATGTTGGTGTTGGAACTTGCGTAATTTTATACATCAACAATTTTTGGCACGCCCGGTGGAACCTTTCTTGAAGTTCCTATCAAGATCGTATGAGCCAGAGAGTGACAATGAGCCAAAGCTTTGGACCTACCATAAGAGCTCAGTCTGCTGCTAATCTAGGCATTCTTTTACCACCATTAGTAACTACTCCAAGGAGAAGAGTGAATCAGGTTACAGTAACACAAAGAACAAATATGGGAGCACCTATACCTCCAAGGAACTATGCAAATTGGAACACTGGCAGTCCTCTCATTCCCCCAGTACCACCAACCACTTGGGATCCTATTCTAGCCAATGCTTTGAAGGCTCTACCTAAGTTCAGTGGAGAAGATTTCAAGACACCTGGGGAACATCTACAAGATGTATCTGATATGTGTGCAGTGCATGTTATTATTGAACAGAATGTGGCAATAAGATTGCTAGCATCTTCTTTCAAAGGAAAGGCTTTGGACTGGTATAGATCTCTCACTCCAAATATAATATTTACATGGGATCAGCTTGGTGATGCTTTCTTTGCAAGATTTGAAGAGAAAGGTGATAAATCTTCCTTGCTGCAACAATTAATCACTATCAAAAGGGCACCACAAGAAGCCATGACTGATTTTAACTCAAGATTTCAAAAGACATGGGATAGAATTCCTGCTATAGTAAGACCATTATCAGGTATGGCTATTGTGTTCTACCTCAAAGCTTTTAATTCTAATATATCAGTAATGATTCAGTCCCTAAGAGGTTAGACACTGCCAGAAGCATATGAGTTGGCTCTCAAGGCTGAAAATAACTTGATAGATGCTGGAAAATTGCCCCCAAGGCCTCCTATGCCCATGTTCCCAAAAACCTCCCTACCTTTACCACAAGAAGCTCCTAATCTTGTAGTTCCACCTGTGTCCATGTATTCATTCCCAATACCTCAACAACCTCTGCTCAACCATCTAAAATGAATGACGTCAAGAATATTTTAAGGACCTTTTCAAATGAGATAATTAACCTAAAGAGACAACAAAATCCCTATTCAAAGCCTCCTTATCAAGGTTTCCAAGGAAATAGACCCCCTTTTCAGCCAAATCAATATCAAGGCCCTCAAAGGCAAAATAATCCTCAGCCTTCAAATCAGTTGGTTTTAGTCCCTACACCTCTACAAACCATTCCTCATAATCCCAATAGAGAAATAGTTCCAGGATAAAATAACTTAGTAGAAGACACAAATGCCTGGTGCTTTCCCTGCAATAATGCCCATATGCCCAGAAACTGTCCCACAAGCAATTTATAGCAAAAGATAGTAGAACAAAGAAGGTTAGAAGGACAATTCTCGACATCTAGTACTCCACCATATCAGTCCCCTAGTGTCCAGAATGCAGTAATGGTCTATACAACAAGAAGAGGAAATAGCTCCTGAACATGCCTTATTTTTTATGGATTGAAGAGGAAGATTCAGTGTTCTTGAATGAGGCATCCACTTCAAAGAAACCATTGGTGCAATTGGACTATTATACCAGATCAAAGAGGAGAATGATGGAGCAACCTGAAGTCACAAATAATGAGATTATCAGAACTCCTCCATTTCAAAATCATCACAATCCAGTCTCTAGGTAAGAAGTGCCTCAACCAGTGTAGAATCAAGTAGCCTCAGGTCAGGTACTAGAAAAGATAAGGTACCCTTATCATCCAAAGACACAAGCATTAGAACCTGTGAACATGGTGGACCAGCTAAAAAGAACTCCAGTACACGTATCAATCTGGGATATGTTGGCTATTCCCAAGTAGAAGACATTGTTACAAGAAGCTCTGCAAGGTCAAGAGGCCTTTAAATACACTAATGCTAAAGAAGGAGCTACTGATAAAGGGAAAATCCAACATAAAGATACTATACCTCTACAAACAATAGCTCTATTGAATAATGCATCTGAGGTAGGTAAATCTAAACCAGATCCATTTTATCTGACTTTAATAATTGGAAAAAAATTGCTGCATAATGCAATGATAGATTCTGGAGCCAGTACTACAATAATGCCAAAGTAGATAGCAGATGCTTTAAAAATAAAGTATGAGCCTGGTGCATGTGCACCTAACCCACAGTGGCCTCCATGAGGCATTAACTGTTTAAAGTTCATTTTACTATTTTCAAGAAGGTCCTAAGTTGACCATTCATTGTAATAAGGTATGTTTGACCAATGCATGCTATTTTTAGTTGTATTTAGTTTTATGTTGTAAGTCCCATAGGACACTTGTCGTGCTGTAATCTCGAAGGTTGTTAGGTGATTGGAGGTTGTTAGATCTCCCAACCACTTGGAGACAATTCTATACTACTAAGGGTAAGTAGATAAATACCCTAGGTCAGAACGATTGTGAAGGGATGATCATATTGTGGACAATTTGGGTTGTGCTATGTATGTATTCGCATTTCTGAAAGCATAATTAACGAATCATGTTTGTATATCTGTGTAATCGATCTGATTTGGGTTTCCTCCTGTGCAATTCATTTTTTTTGTTTTGGGATCAAGATGGATTCCTCAATCCATTCCACTGGTTGATTCTTCGAATCGGTGGAATGGTTGTATAGTCATTTTGGTTTTCTATTTGTTCATGTTCATGCTTGCAGGATCAGGAACGGAATGCTATGATAGATCCTAGCATCGTCATGTGCTAGGTTGAAAGAGTTTGAAATCTGTGTGGTTGATTAAGAATCGTATCTGAGAAGTTTAGGGTTTTACAGAAATTCAAACAACAAAAATTTGAGTAGTTTTCCTGAAGATGCATTTTGTGTATATACCGCAATTGTATGTCAAATATACATTCTATGTGTATATCGCTATTGTATGTTGAGGTTTGTATGTCACATAACACATCAGGTTCATTGAGGCATTGTTTGTCAAGATTGTAAACCTACATTGCGAATATACATTTTGTCCGTATATTGCTAATGTATTTCAGATGCATTTCTGGTGTATCCCATAGTTGCATGTTTGTGAGTATCTCGCAGTTGGTTGTTGTTGTTGTATGTGGTGGATGTACATTGTGAATGTACAAGGCAATCGACATACAAGGGAGAGAGAAAGCTGATCGGGTACATACAAGGTGGTCAACGTCGGTCAAGGGTTTGTATGCAAGTGGAAAAATGCATCTTTAGGTTTGCATATTGTAGTTGTATGTTGGAACATACAATAGGTTGGATACAACAAATTCAGTGGTCAAATGTATGTTAGGTGGAGAAAACAATGATTGTATGTTATATGTTGCATATCGCGAATGTATATTGGAATATACAATGCATTTATGCAAGCGGCGACTGGTAGGGATGGTGGAAGTAACTGGCGACCGTAAGTCACGCATTGTATGTATGTTTGTTTAGCATAAAGGAAAAGGTGGTAGATGCAATTGGATTGTGGGCGTAGCAGGTAAAGGTTTGTATATACAAGAAGGAATGTATCTCACGATAGATACAAGTTCTACAGTGGTCGAAATAAGGTATTTTGGGTCAGCCGATGGTATTATGTGTTGCCAATAGGCAAGGAAAGAGAAAAATATAAACAAGGGGAATGTATGCATGTTAAATAATGCATAGACATACATTTGTAAATGTATGTTAGGGTTTTTCGTGGATGCTTTGCATCATAGTGGTATCAGAGCTTAGCAAGGTTTGGGTTGTTGTGTGTTGATTATGTCACTGAGAAGGCAGAAGTAGAAGGATTGAGAGGTTGACGAGATGCCTCTGAAAGGTAATGGTACTACCAGAGAGTTGCAGGAGATGAAGGAAAAACATGCCAGAGAGATGAGGAAGATGAAAGAGCTTGCTGAAGCACTTCAAGCTAGGCTTGCAACCTTGGAAATGATAAAAAAGAGGGAAGTGGAAGACAGTGAATTAGAAAAAGAAGATGATGCTGAAGAATTTGAAGAGGTAGATGAAGATCTAAATGCTAAAGATTAGAGATTTGCAAAACTATTAAGGGCAATCAAGAATGACAAACCTAAGGTAAAGATTGATGTTCCAAAGTACACTGAAAGTTTGAATGAGGATGAGTTACTTGATTGGATTGCTGCATTAGATAATCATTTTGAATGTGAGGAAGTTCCCGAGGAGCAGAAGGTAAAGATTGCAAAGACCAAATTGACAGGTCATGCTTTGGTATGGTGGGACTATGTACAATCAGAGAGAAGAAAGCAAGGTAAGTCAAAGATTTCTTCATGGGACAATATGGTAGCAAGGATCAAAGGTAAATTTTTACCCCAGGATTATGAAATTCAAATGTTTAAGAAGCTTCAATTTTTAAGACAAAAAGAAATGGATGTGAAGGCATATACTGAGGAATTTTACAAGTTAAGTATGCAGTCTGGCCATTATGAGAATGAGGTTGAAAAAGTTGCTAGATATTTGGCTGGTTTGAGATTGAAATTACAAGATGAATTAGTTTTGGCTAACCCTAGGAGTGTGGAAGAATGTTATCAAATGGCAATCGGGATTGAGGAGAAGATGAAAAGGAGATAGGACAAGTCCATGAGAGGAAGAGGCAGCAATACCAGAGGAAGAGGATCAACTCCTACAACAAGGCAAGCCAATGAGAATCAAGAAGAGGGTGGTAAAGGACAAGAATAGTTTGACTTCAGGGGTGGATGGAAAGGAACAAGAGGTAGATTTGGAGGTGGTAGAAGTTCTAATGTTTTTACTAGGAGATGTTATCATTGTAATGAAATTGGTCACCCATTTTTCGAATGTCCAGAAAAAACAACAAGTCCAATGGGGGAAAGAAGGACAACTTTGGTCCAAGAATTTGATTTTCAAAGTGTGACAAGTGCAAACACTTCTCAAAGTGTGAATGCTCCTGATGGTTATGGGTATCCTGAGAAAGGAGAAGCATTGATGTTAAAGAGAACAATCTTGAAGACATCCAAGGACATGTTACAAAGGAGAGCACTTTTTAGGACCACATACAAAAGTAAAGGTAAAATATGCAAGGTAGTAATAGATTTTGGTTCAACAGATAATATGGTATCTCAGGAAATGGTGGATAAACTGAAATTGGAAAGGATTCCAAATCACAATCCTTACAAAGCATCTTGGGTAAGTGATAGTCAATCACTTTTGGTATATGAACAGTTATATGTTGATTTTCAGATTGGAGAATATCAAGATAGGGTTTTGTGTGATATTTTGCCCATGGAATGCTGTCACCTACGTTTAGGTAGGCCATGGCAATTTGATAAGAGAGCATTGTATGATGGGTATGCTAACACCTACACCATCAAGAAGGATGGGAGAACTTTTCTGATGACACCATTGCAGGAGGATCCTGAAGCATAAAAGATAGCTCAAATTATTTTGGTAGGTAAGAAGGAGTTTGTGAAGATGGCTATAGTAGAGTCACAAGAAGTTGAGGATATCTCAAGGAGAGGAGATCACAGTTTGAAGACAATTTTAGTTTTGACTGACAGGGATCAGGTAGATCAGCAGAAGGTTAAGAAACAGGTTTGTACATAGCCACAAGCTGATTGGAAAAACAAGGATGCAATCATAGTAGGGACTATTGTTTGTCCTCTAAGAATTGAAAGACAAACAGATTCTACCATAACAGTAGTACAAGAAGCATTACCCAAGGTTTATAATGCAGGTGTTCAGACAGAGCTGACAGTCAGAAAGAATGGTATGAGTAGAGCCTATAGTGCTAGGCATGAATCTTTGATCCCATGGTAGCAGGTTGCAACACAGAGATCATGGGGCGGACATGAGATAGTAGAAGATAAAGGTGGATTCAGTCAAAGACTTAACTCATAGGACATGAGTTCTTTTCAAGGTGGGGAGTATGGTGCAGGTGCACCTAACCCACAGTGTCCTCCATGAGGCATTAACTATTTAAAGTTCATTTTACTATTTTCAAGAAGGTCCTAAGTTGACCATTCATTTTAATAAGGTCTGTTTGACCAATGCATGCCATTTTTAGTTGTATTTAGGTTTATGTTGTAAGGCCCATGGGACACTTGTCGCGCTATAATCTCAAAGGTTGTTAGGCAGTTGGAAGTTGTTAGATCTCCCAGCCACTTGGAGACAATTCTATACTACTGAGGGTAAGTAGATAAATACCCTAGGTCAGAATGATTGTGAAGGGATGATCATATTGTGGACAATTTGGGTTGTGCTATGTATGTATTCACATTTCTGAAAGCATAATTAACAAATCTTGTTTGTATATCTGTGTAATTGATCTGATTTGGGTTTCCTCCTATGCAATTCATTTTTTTTGTTTTGGGATCAAGAGGGATTCCTCAATCCATTCCACTGGTTGATTCTTCGAATCGGTGGAATGGTTGTACAGTCATTTTGGTTTTCTGTTTGTTCATGTTCATGCTTGCAGGATCAGGAATGGAGTGCTATGACAGATCCTAGCGCTGTCATGTGCTAGGTTGAAAGAGTTTGAAATCTGTGGTTGATTGAGAATCATATCTAAGAAGTTTAGGGTTTTGCAAAAATTCAAACAGCAAAAATTTGAGTAGTTTTCCTGAAGATGTATTTTGTGTATATACTACAATTATATGTCGGATATACATTCTGTGTGTATATCACTATTGTCTGTTGAGGTTTGTATGTTGCAGAACACATTGGGTTCATTGAGGCATTGTATGTCAAGATTGTAAACATACATTGCGAATATACATTTTGTGCATATATTGCTAATGTATTTCGGATGCATTTTCAGTGTATCCCGCAGTTGCATGCTTGTGAGTATCTCACAGTTGGTTTTCACTATTGTATGTGGCGGATGTACATTGTGAATGCACAAGGCAATCGACATACAAGGGAGAGAGAAAGCTGATCGGGTATATACAAGGTGGTCAACGTCAGTCAAGGGTTTGTATGCAAGTGGAGAAATGCATCTTTAGGTTTGCATATTGTAGTTGTATGTTGGAACATATAATAGGTTGGATACAATAAAGTCAATGGTCAAATGTATGTTAGGTGGAGCAAACAATGATTGTATGTTATATGTTGCATATCGCGAATGTATATTGGAATATACAACGCGTATATGCAAGCGGCGACCGGCAGGGACGGTGGAAGTAACCGGCGATCATAAGTCATGCATTGTATGTATGTTTGTTTCACGTAAAGGAAAAGGTGGTAGATGCAATTGGATCATGGGCGCAATAGGTAAAGGTTTGTATATACAAGAAGGAATGTATCTCGCAATAGATACAAGTGCTACAGTGCTCGAAATAAGGTATTTTGGGTCGACGGATGGTATTATGTGTTGCCAATAGGCAAGGAAAGAGAAAAATATAAACAAGGGGAATGTATGCATGTTAAATAATGCATAGACATACATTTGTAAATGTATGTTAGGGTTTTTCATGGATGCTCTGCATCAGAACCACTTACCAGAGGGGTCATGTAGTTGGATGGGAAGTCTGCTCAAACTATAGGAAAAATCAAACAACTTCTGTTACAACTATATACTTGTCCCAATATAACTGTCAATCAAGATGTGGTAGTCATAGATATTCCCCCTATATTTGGTTTATGCTTGTCTAGAGATTTCATAGCCAAAATAGGAGGTTACATGTCACTTGATTGGTCACACCTAATCTTAAGAACCAAGTATGGGACAAAGATGAAAGTATTGTCTGAGCCATTATCCAAAGACCATATTACTAATGAACCAACCCCAAAAGTAGAAGCATCCCATGCCATGATGAATAAGGAAGAGAGAGTCTTTGTTGAAGAATTGGGTGACTGGACTGAACATAACCAACAAGAAGAAGAGAACAGTTAGTTGTTGACCATGATGCAGAGTGATCCTTATGGAAACTATGACTCTACTGGTCTAGGCACTTATGTTATTTTTGAAGAAGACTAAGAAATCTTGAATATTATAAGGAAATAAGTATTAGAAAGTGGAGAATCTAAAGGAAACTCAGAAATCTAGACCTTAAATTTTGATGGGGCTAGGAGCAAGAATGGTGTTGGAGCAGGTATTTGCCTTACTGCCCCAAATGGTGAGAAAATTCTAAGAGCCATTTGCTTGTACCAATAATGACGCTGAATATGAATCTTTGGTGCATGGACTCATGTTGGCCAAGAAAAAGGGAATTAAGAATTTGATAGTGAGAGGAGACTCAGAACTAGTGGAAAAACAAATAAGAGAGAAAGCAATAGCCAAAAATGTAAGAATGAGGTCCTATCGACATAGGATTTGGGACCTGATAGATGGCTTTAATGCTTTCAATATTGAGGTAGTGCCCAGAGCCTGAAATTTAGAAGCAGATAGAATGGCACAAATTGGTTCACAATTTGACCCAGCAAGTGATCTATTAGATAACAATGAGTTAGTTAAGGTTATAGTAAGACCAACAATTCTAGATAATGATCAAAATTGGCAAGTTTTTGATAGTGATCTTCAAGTACTTTCATTTTTATAGCAATTAGGGGATTTTGTTGACCAGTTACACCCCAAAATTGAGGAATCATATCGTGATCAAATTATCTAGCTAAGGTCAAATAAACTCCCTAAAGGACTGATTACTCTAGAAAATTTGTTTGACCTAGAAGATGCAAGCCTAGAGAAGAGGAGGTTTAAGGCAAATAAGGAGTACTATGTTGAAATTCAAATTAGTGAAAGAAGAAAGTTAAAAATAGGTAATGCTACAACCCAAGAGGAAAAAGAAAGGTTGACTTCTTTATGTGACGAATATGATAGGGTGACTTCTTGGACCTATGAAGACCTCCATGGTTATAACAGAGATATCATCTAGCACACCATAGAGCTTACTGAAGGATCCAAACCAGTCTGACAGAAGCAAAGGCCAGTGCATCCTAGAATTGAACCCCTAATGGTGGATGAGCTGCAAAAGCTCTTGGAATCAAAGACTATTTTCCCAATTAAGCATTCAACCTGGGTGTCAAACCTAGTGCCCGTAAGAAAGAAGAATGGTGACATAAGACTGTGTAGATTTCAGGGATCTGAATAAAGCATCTTTGAAAGATCATTATCCCCTGCCTTCTATGGAACAAATTTTACAGACTCTGGCTGGGTTAGAAAGGTTTTCCTTGCTTGATGGTTTCTCAGGATACAATCAGATTTGGTTAGCAGATGAAGATCAGCATAAGATAGTGTTCACCACAAAGTGGGGAACATTTGCATATGCTAAGATGCCCTTTGGCCTTCTGAATGCTGGAGCTACTTTTTAGCATGCAATGTATATAGAATTTGGGGAGCTTATAAATAAGATCATTTTGATCTATCTAGATGACTTGACTATTTTTTCTAAGAATGCCAGAGATCATTTTGACCACTTAGAGGTTGTCTTCAAGAAATGTCAAGAGTTCGGGATCTCTCTAAATCCCAAGAAATGTATCTTTGTTGTGCCTCAGGGAAAACTTCTATGATACGTAGTGTCAAAGAAAGGGGTTTCCATTGATCTAAAGAGGGTCATAGCTATAATGAATCTATCTTTGCCAGTTAACAAGAAAGCAGTTCAATCCTTTTTAGGGAAAATTAACTTTGTCAGATGATTTATATCTGATTTTACAGGTCTAATTAGACCAATGACATTGTTGCTTAAAAAGATCTGGTTTTCAAATGGACAACAAAAGGAAGACAAGCTTTTGAAGAGGTCAAGAGAGCCATTTCAATAGCCCTAGTACTCAAAAACCCAGATTTCTCTAAACCTTTTATAATGTATGTGTATGGGGGAGAA
Source organism: Cunninghamia lanceolata (assembly GCA_027924645.1). Lineage (NCBI taxonomy): Eukaryota > Viridiplantae > Streptophyta > Pinopsida > Cupressales > Cupressaceae > Cunninghamia > Cunninghamia lanceolata. The sequence goes on along the minus strand of BSBN01000241.1, from coordinate 7,911,271 downwards.
TTTAGTATTGCTGCTGTTCTAACTCAGAAAGATGATCAAGAGGAAGGAGAGAACCCAATAGCTTTCTTCTCCAAGACTCTCAGGGAGTATGAGTCAAGATATAATTTCATGGAGAAACAAGCATACGCCATGGTAAAAGCCCTTAAAAAATTTAGACATTTGGTAACATGAAATAAAATTATGATATTAGTGGCTCACCCCAGTGTAAGAGAATATATTATGGAGAGTGAGATCACTAAGAAAAGAGCCAATTGGATAACAAAGATTTTAGAATATGATGTAGAAGTAAGACCCACCAAGTTGGTCAGAGGCAAAGGACTATGCCAATACATGACCCAAGACATAGAAAGATCAGTGTCTGAAGAAATAGAAAATGAAAACATGTTGAAACTCTAAGAGGTTGACCAAGATTCTTGGGTTAGAGGCAGGATACAGTTTATGAAGTATGGGGTGTTCCCAAATGAACTCTCCCATGATAAGAAAAGGTACTATAGGCAACAAGGTATCTATTTTGTACTAATTGATCAGATCTTATTTAGAAGGAATACTGATGGTATACTCTTAAGATGTATAGAGAAAGATGAAGCTCAAAGGATATTACATGAATTGCATCATGGAGCCTCAGGTGGACATTTTTTAGCAAGGACTAGTGCAATCAAAGTGACACAAGCTGGATAGTTCTGGCCCACTCTATTTATAGATTGCCATCAGATGGTTAAGGAATGCCAGGCTTGCCAGTTTTATATTGGCAAGAGGAGAAATGCAACAATGCATTTAAGTCCCATAGTTGTGGATGAACCCTTTTCTCAATGGGGTTTGGATTTTATTGGCATGATCAATCCAGAATCAAATATGGGACACAAATGGATTCTCACAGCAATAGATTACTTTACCAAGTGGAGTGAAGCAGTTCCACTCAAAGAGGCAACAAAAAAGGTCATAGATTTTTTAAAAGGCATAACTTCTCGGTTTGGTCCTCCTCATACCATCATATCAAATAATGCTAAAGCATTTTTGGTAACTAAATTATCTGAGTTTGATTTAAGAAATGGAATATATTTGAAGACTTCTTCAAATTACTACCCACAAGGTAATGGTCTATCAAAGTCCACTAACAAGAACCTTATCAGACTCATAAAAAGGATAGGGACTAATTATTAGAGAGAGTGGCATAAGTTACTTAATACAACACTATGGGCTGACAGGATCACACCAAAGCAAGTAACTAAAATGTCTCCCTATGAGTTGTTTTATGGTAAACCTACAGTAATGCCACTAAGTTTAGAGATTCCTGCTTTACAACTGTTAAAGCAAATAGAAATTAAGGAAAATAGCCCAATGCAAGTCAGACTTGCTGAGCTGTTGGAAGTCAAAGAAAAGAGAGAAAAGGCACATGAATCAGTAATGAAACATTAGAAAATGGTTAAGAATTGGTTTGACAAGAAGACTTCTAATCCCATTTTTGAAGTTGGCTCTTTGCTATTGAAGTGGGATGAAAGAGCTGCCAAGCCAGGTCGACACAGCAAATTTGAATCATTATGGACAGGCCCTTATAAAGTTCATTCTTGCAAGCAACAAAATTCATTTGAGTTGGAAACCATGAATGGAGAACCTGAAGAGATTCTAGTAAATGGGATCTTTCTAAAACATTTCACCTAAGCAAGGGCTCATCATGTATCATAATTAGTTAGTTATTTTTGTTTCCTGTTCTCGCTTTCTATTTTCCTGCTTTCTTTTCCTGCTTTCCCTTTCAAATAAGTGTTCAGTGAACACGTGTTAGCAATGCAAAGCCCCTTCTCTTTTAATCCCTTGCATTATTAAGGTTGTTCAACAATCCCCAAAATTCTAGGGAAGCACACACTTTTTCAAAAAGATAGCCACTCTCATAACATATCTAACACTCCGTCCAACGTGGATTTCAAAAAGATACATTAACTGTCTCTTGGAATTAATGCCATTAATGTGATAGGATGTGTCATTTATTGTTTCTCTAAGGCCCAATAAGTGAGGTATTAAGTCCTTGAAAGTGTCATTTGCTTCTATCTTCCTGCCCTAAATCACTGTCGCATCTGAGCTCTGTTCCTCACAAGTGCTTTTCAGCTAAGTATAACTCCGCTAAATAGTTTTGCTCTTTTTTTTGTGTCAAAACTTTCTTAAATCTCTCACAAAGATATAGATATGTCTGAGACACAGTCACCATGAGAGGGACTTGGAAGTTTTGAGTCGACTGATAAATTGATGAACAACAAGTCATATGCTTCGGCACCTGCACAACCAAGGAAGTCTTATCCAAGAACAAAGGTTCCTGAAGTAGGATTGTCTGTTGACCCAGATTAGGTAAAAGACTATAGATGACATATATGATACACCTCTTCAAAAGAACACCAAGAATCTTCGAGAGGGAGCACATTAGAGGTACCTCATCTGAGCGAACAAGGGGCAGTATGAAACTTTTGGTATGAGAATATGGACTTCTCAATTGGTGTAGTTCCTGGTTCCAAATGTACACCCTTGTCCCAAGCTAATTGAATTGTGTGCAGAGCTATTTCATGCACCATCAAACACTATTCAATAGGGTCCTTTCATAGTTCATATTATGCCTAAGACCATAAGGGACATGCTGGCCCTACAATATGATAGAATGGCAACAATTCCAACTATTGCCAAGATGCAAGGCACATGGGCAAATTTACGTAACACACTAAAATTTTTGAATGCAGAGATGCATCTGGGTGAATATAATACTCAGATGCCTACACTACCCACTAGTTGTGCATAATTTAACCTTGATGTTTAGGATGCCCTTTCAATGATAGCTTTCATTTTTGGAACGAAGGAGGACAACACGGTTCATGATTGGCAATTGGCAATCATTTTCAGAATGAAAACTGTGGATAAATCTCAAGAGTATCGGCTAGATTTTTTAGAGCAAATCATTGCAGCCATGATCAACCAGCTTGTTAACTTCAAAACAAAGTAAGCATTCAAGTATTCCACATTCCTGTTCCATCTTATGTTGTATCAAAATTTTGGTCTTTTTATACAACATATGCCTTTAAATATGTATGACTCAGATTCAGATCATAGTAGAACTATTCCTATGTCCACATGGACACATGTGTTATCTGATACCTCAAACCCCTATGAGTTTTGGGAGTTTTTGTCGCCCCCGCTTTTGGCTAGTTAAGTCCCAAGCATGTGGAACATAGGATGACATAGAGTATAAGGGGTTTTATAACCAACTGCCCAATTCCCTGTGACTACTTCTTTGGAGCCCATACTACCATGATCAGAGTCCAAGGTTTCACCAGAGAGCCTATGCTATTGCCTAATGTATTGACCCCTAGGGTCATATTCTTAGGGGTTACCCATCAAGTATCTATTGTAGATAATGATTTCGGCCACAAGAAAAGAAAGAAAAAGATGTATGATGTTCCATTGGCCAGGGGAGACATGACAATTGAAGTTAGAGGAGCAGAGAGCCTCTTATTAAGAAAGTTAGTTGCCCTTAGTTTTCTTATTATAGAAGATAAATGGAAATATGACCCAGAGAGTTTCCTAGCTTCCTGGATAATAAATAATAAGGTTTGTGCCAAGATGGTACATGAAGGACACCCATTCTAGGAAGATAGGAGGTCTCCAAAAGAAGATAGCCCAGATCTCTATGTAGAATTAACAAATTTGCTCTATCAGGGGCCTAGGCCATGGGAAACCTTCTATGTCAAAGAGAAAGAGTATGACCCTAAGATGAAGATGACCGCGGGTCTAAGGAAATCATTAAAAGCAAAAGAATGGAGAATAGAAAAGATTGAAGCCTATTGGAAATATAGGGAAGAGATCTCTGAGATTGTTAGAAATGAAAGCAACACTACTTCAATGGAAATCTGATTCAAGATAAATTTCAGCAATCTTTAACTATGTGTTATTAATGGAGATTATAACAAAACATAAACCCACAATACAAAATATACCAGAAGCAGAATGAAACACATAACACAAGTGTTTAACGTGGAGAAAACCCTTTCAGGTAAAAAAAAAACTCCACCAAGAAAAGAGGCCAAGTTGTATTATCTTCACAAAAGGAGATTACAAATACATTCACTTCCTCTGTCCTTCAACCTTCACTCTGACAGAACATGGGTACCTGTAAACTGTTATATTCATCTCATGTACTATGCTATGGTTTATATAGAATTTACACAACATCAAGACATTAAATGACTTCTTACAGGCCCATAACGCTTGTCAAGAGTCAAAAATACAACCTTGGGTATCCATGGCCAAGAATAGGCTCTTACGGGGTCATAAATGCTGTCATACATGCATCCTACACTTGGGAAAAAGTGCCCATGCAAGATTGAATGCCTTGGGGCAAAAAATAGGCACTTACAACATCTTATGACGCGTCATATGCTATTATTAGTTTCATAGATTCTTATGACAACTTACAATTGTCATAGAATCTCTTACACCTTCTTACAACATCTATGACATGCGTCATAACACTAAAAATAGAATATTCCTCTACATGTGCACCCCGCTTTGACCAAGTACCATTTACCATAGTAAATGACATCCCATAACTACCGCCGGTAACTCCGAGACTTACTGTGCAGTAACTCAACCAAATTGCCTCCTTAGAGACATGAGTTGTAGCCATATACTCTGCTTCTGTGGTGGGCAAAGAAACTGTGGGCTGCCTCTTACTCATCCAACTCACTGCACCTCCAAATAGAGTAAACACATAGCCACTAGTGGACCTTCAACTATCCAAGTCACCTGCCCAATCTGCATCAACAAAACCCTTTATGTTATAAAGATTTATCAGCACTATCAGTACTAGAATAAACCAAACAATGATCAGGAGTACCTGCAAGATATTTAAACACCATCTTTGCATAGTTCCAATGTTGTCTACCAGGGTTAGACATAAATTTGCTCAAAACTCCCACTGCTTGGGCAATATCTAGTCTAGTGCAAACCATTGCATACATCAAACTCCCTATAGCACTAGCATATGGCACATTAGATATATCGTCAAGATCATCCTCAGTCTTTGGACACATATCTAATGAAAGCTTAGTACGGTAAAGGAGCTCTAACTGGATTACAGTCCTGCAAACTAAACCTCTGCAAAATAGTATTCACATACTTAATTTGTGACAACCAAAGCTTTCTGTTAACTCTGTCCCTCTTGATCTCCATTCCCAAAATATACCTTGCAGCACCAAGATCCTTCATCTCAAATGCACCTGAAAGTTGGGCTTTAAGCTCACTGACCATACCCTTAGTATTGGTAAAAAACATGTCATCAACATACAAAGAAATAACCAGTATAGAATCATCAACACAATGAATTAAACATAATGATCCTATTTCAAACCATAGAGAGACCTCTTTAACCTGCAAACACAATGTTCTTTTCCTTTTACCTCAAAACCTGTAGGTTGTTGCATATAAATTTCTTCTTCAAGATCTCCATGCAAGAATGCAGTCTTAACATGCATTTGCTCAATCTCCCAATCATAAGCTGCAGCAATGGATAAGAGAAATCTAATAGAAGTCAATTTAGCAATAGGAGAGAATATCTCACCAAAATCAACTCCCTCTCTCTGGGAGTAGCCCTTGGCTACCAGTCTAGCCTTGTACTTCTCCAATGACCCGTCTGCTCCAAATTTCTTTTTGAAGACCCACTTACATCCTATGGCCTTTCTTCCTTTGGGAAAATGAACAAGATCCCAGGTGTTATTAGAGTCTAAAGCCATCATCTCCTCCTGCATGGTTAGCTGCCAAGACTCACTATCATCTACAGAAATAGCTTCCCTGTAGGATCTAGGTTCATTGTTAGTACTCAATAAAGAATATACACAATGGAAATCTGGTGGGCTATACTTATCAACTGGATTTCATTGTCTTGTGGATCTCCTCAAGGGTGGAGTAAGAGACTCTACTTGTTCTTTTGCATGATCATCTGTACCAACTTCTTCTGTCACAACAGATTCATCTTCATCAGAACTACTCAAATCTTCTTCTTCTTCTTCTTCTTCACCCCCTAATCCATCATTTTGGTCTTCTTGAGGTGCATCTTTCTACTCTAAATCATAGTGCACCTTCTTTACCTTTTCATCTTTTTCTTTTGGATGCTCAGGTTCAAAAATAGCTCTAAGTTCCTTGAAAATAACATCTCTAGAAAAGATAATCTTGCAAGTTAGTGGATTCCAAAGCTTATAACCTTTCACATTATCACCATATCCAATGAATGTACACTTTTCAGCCTTTGGACCCAACTTAGATCACTTTTCCTTAGGCACATGAACAAAAGCCTCACAACCAAAAACTCTTAAATGTGAAACAAAAGGTTTCTTTCCTGTCCACACTTCATAAGGTGTCGAATCAAGAGCCTTACAAGGAGATCTATTTATCAAGTAGCAAGCAGTACACACAGCCTCTACCCAAAAGCATTTTATCCAACTGTGCATCACTAAGCATACTTCTGGCCCTTTCCATAATTGTTCAGTTCATTCTTTTTGCAACACCATTCTATTGTGGTGTATATGAAGTTGTCTTTTATCTGATTATACCTGCATGCTTGCAAAACTCATCAAATTTTCCTTAGAGTAATATTCCCCTCCATTGTTAGATCTTAATATTTTTATCTTTAAACCTGATTGGTTCTCTACTAAGACTTTGAATTCCTTAAACTTAGTGAAAACTTTAGATTTATGCATCATAAAATAAATCCATGTAAATCTGGATACATCATCAATGAAGGTGACAAAATAATGAGATTTTCTGATAGATTCATTATCCATAGGTCCAAACACATTCGTATGAATAATTTCTAACTTCGCTTTTCCTCTATTGCTTCCTGAAGGAAATGATTTGCTGTTTTGTTTACCAAAGACATAATGCTCACAGAAATCAAAGTGCTCATCAGAATAAGATAAATCGTCCAACAAATTTTTATTCTTAATAGTTTTTAATACATTATTACTTGTGTGGCCCAATCTACAGTGCCACAACATACATGTGTTTTCAGTAGTGGCCTCAAATACATAGGAGGCATTACAAACTGTAGTGGCTTCAAGCTTAAACAAGTTCTCGAATCTCTTCCCTTTCGCTACCACCAAGTTCCCTCTCACCAATCTACAACCATGTTTGTCAAATGTCACATGCATTCCCAAATCATTCAGCTTCAAAACTGAAATTAGATTTCTAGCTAATCCAGGAACATGCAAAACACTAGGGATGGTTTTAATCCTCCCATCACTGAAACACAACAATACCTTTCCTTTCCTGACAATTAGATATGTAGAGTTGTCACCGAGGTAGATATTACCTCCATCATATTCTTCATATGAGAAGAACCATTCCTTATGTGGGGTCATATGAAATGAGCACCCTTAGTCAATCAACCAGTGATCATTAGAAACAAGATTACATGCAGAAAGTAAAACCTCTTCACCTGAATTCAAGGACTTATCCGAAGCACTCTCCCACTGTTTCTTGGGATTTCTGCACTCTTTCTTCACATGTCCCCTTTTACCGCAGTTCCAACACTTAACTCTGTTCTTTTTACCAGGAGTCTTAGACTAGCCCTTGGACTTGTCCTTAGCCCCTTTCTGATCTCCTTTAGGTCCTCTTTCCTTAGACCTTCCCCTGACACTGAGAGCATCCCTTGAACTATCTGAACTTTTCTTCCTCAATTCCTCTGATAGTAGCACTAAAACAAGAGCATCCAACTTCAGATCCATGAGGTTAGCAGTGATAGCAAGGATAACATTCTCCCAAGACTCGGGTAAAGAACAAAGAAGTAAGATACATTTATCTTCCTCACTAACCTCAACATCTACTGAATCAAGTTGACTCACTAACAAATTAAAAGAATTTAAATGCTCTGCAACTAATTCACCTTCTCGTATTGTCATGGAAAATAATTTTCTTTTTAAATAAAATTTATTTACCATACTCTTGGCTTCATAGATCTCACCCAACCATTTCCACAACTTATATGCAGTCTCTTCCTTTGTGACATTCAACAGGATAGAGTCTGAAAGACATAACCGGATGGTTCCCCGTGCCTTCTTATCCAGTCTATCCCACTCATCTTGAGAGACATTGTCAGGTTTCTTCTCTTTTTGAACAGCCAACCATTGGTTTCTTTCTTCCAACAAATCTTCCATTTTCAGCTTCCACAACTCATACCATTCCATTGAACTTCTAAATGTCCATTCAAGAGGTTGATGCAACAGTGGATGTAGCCATAATAACAACACAAGATCTACAAAACAAATGTAACCAAATCTCCCACTGCAGCTACAGCTTCCACACTACCACCCAAGAGTCAAAGCTCACTAAGCTCTGATACCAAATGTTAGAAATGAAAGCAACACTACTTCAATGGAAATCTAATTCGAGATAAATTTTAGCAATTTCTGTGTGTTATTAATGGAGATTATAACAAAACATAAACCCACAATACAAAATATACCAGAAGCAGAATGAATCACATAACACAAGTGTTTAACGTGGAGAAAACCCTTTCGGGTAAAAAAAAACTCCACCAAGAAAAGAGGCCAAGTTGTATTATCTTCACAAAAGGAGATTACAAATACATTCACTTCCTCTATCCTTCAACCTTCACTCCGGCAGAACCTGGGTACCTATAAACTATTATATTCATCTCATGTACTATGCTATGGTTTATATAGAATTTACACAACCTCAAGACATTAAATGACTTCTTACAAGCCCATAACACTTGTCAAGAGTCAACAATACAACCTTGGACGTGCATGGCCAATAATAGGCTCTTATGTTGCAAGTATGAGGATAACCGGTGTTGTCATTGATGTCAACATACTTCTGTTACATTAATGATAAGGATTAGATGAGCTGTGTGTTGAGGATATTGAGAAAATTAGTAACAATCTGGAACAGTGAAGAACAGTGATGACAGTAAGCTAAAAGTCCAAGATAGGATGAAGACCAGAGGATGCGGATTAAAGGGTTTGTACATATAAGTCTTGAGATGAACCAGTCAAGTTTTCAGAGGTCCGCATGAAGATCTATAGAAGTTATGGATGCTCAAGTAGAACCAGTTCCGGTAGATGTTCAGAGGTGACAGTGTGATACAGAAAGGTCTGGTGAGATCCAGAAATGCATTATCTTGATCGGCGGATCTAAGGGAGTGTTGAGTAAGTCCTTGAGAAGTGTCAGGTAGATTGCTTTGTGGTTTGAAGGTCTGGAAGTGATCATTCTCTTGTGACAGTGGTGGCAGACTGTGTTCTTGATGTCCCAGATGTAGAAGAGAAGAATCTCAGTAAGTAGAGGAAGTGCGGATGTTCTTGGTAACTCAGGAAAGCCTGTGGAATTCCTTGGATCATGCTTAGTTCATGTTGATGGTCCACATTAGAGTTTGGGGTCTGGAAATGAAGAATAACTTCTGAATGTTGGTGTTCTTCCTGAGTCTAGCTGACCAGATGTATTACGTGTTGTGGATGTTCTTATAGATGTTTGCCGACTTAGATGATTGTTCCTAAGTCAATGCCTTGTATAAATAAGGGATTGTGAAGTCATTTTGAAGTGTGTCTTGTGGAGATGTGAGTGAGGAAGCGAGGAAGAAGAGAGAGAGGTAGAGCAAAAGTTTTGGGCATAAATGGAACTGAACCAGGCATGGTGAAGATGCTATTCTCCAGTTCATGTATGTGATACTTATTACTTTGTAGACAGTGTGTCTCTTGTAGGCAGTGGGCCTCTTGTGAGCAATGTGCTCAGGTAGTGAGCCCTAATTGGCATGTGCCATCTTATTTCTTATTCTTCTAACAGAGAATAATATATTGGGTTAATCACCCCGTGATTTTTCCCTTAACGAGGTTTTCCACATCAAAATTCTGGTGTATAATGTGTTGATGTGTTTTTGCTCTTGATTAATTGCATTAAGCTTCATGTTTGATATATTGTTATAATGCTAAGTAAACACAAGTGTTGAAAAGGAAGAAAAGTTTTGAACAACTGATTCACCCCCCCTCTCAGTTGTCTGCCCTAAATCTAACAATTGGTATCAGAGCCAAGTTCCTCTAAAAGTCTTAACCGCTTGAGGAGATCCAGAATGTCGTCATATAAGGAGGATAGTCTGAGGTTTGATGGAACAAATTTCTCTCTCTGGAAAAGTCAGATGCAATGTCACTTATAATGCATGGGGGCAAAGTATTGGTTCATGGCCACAAAGAAGTATACTCCTCCATAAGGTGGACCAAAGTCAGTAGATGAAATTACAGATGCGGAAAACAATCTACGAACTAAAGAGGCTCTCCTCAGTGCTTTGTCTGATTCAGAACTGACTAATGTTGTTGACCTACAAACTACCTTTGAGATCTAGGAAAAATTGGAACTTCTGCATGAAGGAGGTAAGTATGTCAAATGTGCCAAGCTACATAGTCTGAAAGGAAAATTTGAAAATCTGAAGATGAAGGAAGATGAAAATATTACTACTTTTATGCCAAGAGTCAATGAGCTTGTCTGTGGCATTAGTGTGCTGGTGGAGTCCTAGATGAAGATGAGATTGTTGGAAAAGTTCTCAGATCCCTTCTTGAATCTTACAAATACAAAGTTGCTGCCATTGAGGAATTCAGATCTATATCAGGTATCACAAGAGATCAACTAATTGGTAAATTGGCTACATTTGAATTAACTGAGTTTGGAGATGCCCCTCCTAAAATTAAAAATGCATTCAAGGCAAGTGCTTCTATGAAAGGAAAACAAAAGTTTGATCAGGGAGAAAATTCATCAAAGAAACTATCAAGATATGAAAGAACAAGAAAAGACATGGAAGAAGAGGAAGCAGAAACAGCTCAACTTGAAGCCCTCATTGCAAAAAGATTGCCAAGAGGATCCAGTAAGTATGAAGGAAATTACCCTTTAAGTGCTTCAACTGTAATAAGATTGGTCACTTTGCCTCAAAATGTCTAGAAAGATTATCAAGGCCAAATTCTAACAGGCAAAGGTTCCAAAAGAATTGCTATTATGTTCATGAAGAAGATGATAATGAAGGAGTAACAGATGATGAATTAGAGATAGGAAACAAATCCAGAGTTGACTGGGTATTTATTGCCATCAAGGAAGAAGATCCAAAGCCCTCTGAATCTGTCATTCATAAGGTTGTAGAAAGAGCTCTGGCTGCCCAAGTTGAAGAAAAGGATGATTGGGTCATTGACAATGGATGCTCTCACCATATGACAGGTGACAAGAATAAGTTCTTAGATTTGGAAAGGTATGAAGGGGGAATGGTAAAGTTTGGTGACAACTCTGCTGGTAAGATCAGAGGTAGGGGGACTATTTCTTTTGATGGAATAAACAAAACAGGTAATGTACTGTATGTTGAAGGATTGAAGCACAATCTTCTCAGTGTTGGATAGTTAGTGGACAAAGGTTATGATCTAAGATTCAAGAATGGAAAATGCAAGATCTTTGAAAGTTTCAGAACAGAGATTGCATCCGGTACTCAAACAAAAGGTAATATCTTTCATCTAGTTGGTATCGGTAAAAGTTACCTGTTTGTTCAAATTGATCAGAGTTAGTTATGGCATAGGAGAATGTGTCATGTGAATTTTGATAATATCATCAAGATAAGCAATACTCAAGCTGTAAGAGATCTTCCAAAGCTGGTGAAACCTAAAAATAGCTTATGCAAAGAATGCCAGTTGGGAAAACAAAGCAGAGTCTCATTCAAAAGTAAGGAACAATCCTCTACTAGATTATTGGATCTAGTTCACACTGACTTATGTGGTCCGGCAAGAATCAGGAGTGTGCAAGGTGATAGATACTTCATGCTTTTTATTGACGACTTCTCCTGGATGATGTGGGTAACTTACATAAAAGAAGAGTCAGAAGCTCTTGAAAAATTCAAAATATTCAAAGCTATGGTAGAGAATGAAACCAGATCAAAGTTGAAATGTCTGAGGTCTGATAGAGGTGGTGAATTTACATTTGGTGAGTTCATAAAGTTCTATGAGAAACATGGAATAAAGAGGCAATTGTCTGCTCCTAGGACGCCACAGCAAAATGGGGTAGTGGAGAGAAAGAACCGGACCATCCAGGAGGCATCTAGGACCATGATGATGGAAGCAAATATTCCTCAAATCTACTGGAGAGAAGTTGTCAACACTGCAGTCTATACTCTCAACCGAGTTCAAATTAGAAGCAATACTGGTAAGACTCCTTATGAACTTTGGTTTGGCATTACTCCCACTGTGAAGTACTTTAGAGTTTTTGGTAGCAAGTGTTACATCAAAAGAGATGAAGATCTAGGAAAGTTTGATGCTAGAAGTGATGAAGGAATATTCTTGGGTTACTCTAATCAAAGCAAAGCCTACCATTCCTATAATAAGAGACTGAGAAAGATAATAGAAAGTACAAATGTGAAGGTTGATGAAGGAATTGAGAAACCTTCAAGATTCTATGAATATGATCCATATGATTAGAATGGTGTTCTGAATCAAGGAACCCAAACTCCTTCCGGTACTCAGAATCAAACAGGTCCGGTAATCCAAGGAAATGAGATGAGTCACAATGAACCTGATGAAGAATTAGAAGTGCAGGATACTCCCAAAGTTCCCAGGTATGTAAGACTGAACCACTCTGGAGATCAGATCATAGGTGACAAAAGCAAAGGTGTGCAAACAAGAAGAAGAATTGCTCAAAACTCAGATGAGTATTGTCTGATTTCAAGGATAGAACCTAAGACAGTAAATGAAGCCTGCAATGATGAAAACTGGACTAAAGCAATGGAGGAAGAACTGATGCAAATTGAGAAAAACCACACTTGGGATCTTGTTCCCAGACCTAAAGACAAGAATGTAATTGGAACTAAATGGGTCTTCCAGAATAAACTGAATGAAGTGGGTGATGTAATCAGAAATAAAGATAGATTGGTCTACAAGGGGTACTCTCAAATTGAAGGAGTTGATTTTGAAGAAACTTTTGCTCCGATGGCAAGAATTGAAGCAGTTAGATTATTTCTTGCATTTGCCACTTTCAAAGATTTCAAAGTATATCAGATGAATGTCAAGTCTGCCTTCCTGAATGGTGATTTGGAAGAAGAAGTGTACATTGAGCAACCGGATGGATTTTAGTTGTCTAAAGACGGTGATATGGTCTGTAAGTTGAAAAAGGCATTGTATGGACTAAAGCAAGCCCCAAGAGCTTGGTATGAAAGATTGGATAAGCATCTTTTAAAGATTGGTTTCAACAAAGGTACTGCTTGTTGGTTTTTCTTCTGAATCAGCATTAGGGTTTGCCACTTCTAATGCACAGGCAGATTCAGCCAACTAATACAGGAGGTTGCGTGAGCTCCTCCCCTTCACTTCTGGTTCTGCCGTACCAAGGGGGGTGTCCCTATTTGATAAAAGTATAACCTTGACTAGCTCAATGACAGAAGGATTTAACTTGACAGCAACAGGCAGAGTACTCTCATGTATGGACCAAGATTTGTGTAACAAATCACAAGGTTGGCAACATTCTTGGACATAATGTCTGGTTAAGGATGAGAGCATGCAGAGGTTCCTAATCCTAATCCTACAACTAACAGATGGAAGGATGAGATGGTTTGAAATGGTGTTTGGAGTGATGGGACTTTCCTAGACCCATTGAACAGATAGATTCCCAAACCAGTGCCTTATCTGGGCAGCAGAGTCATATCTAAGACTGTAAATGTCTCCCCATGACAACACTAATTCATATCCAGAGGACCTGAGAATAATGCTACTGCCTGACAGCAACATGTCCAAGAAAGAGTATCATTAATGATCATGCTTAACAGACCCTATGATGCAATCTATTTCCCTTTGTATCTGATCAAAAGCCCATTTAACCACTCCTTGATCAGACGCAATAAATCAGACACACAGTATGCACATACTGAAAAACTTGGAACCCTTGACAACCTTGTTTGAAAGGAAAACAAATGACATATAGGAGACAATCAGAAACAATACACACACAGGTGTTTTTCATTTAAAATCAATCTACATAGAAGGCCATCATAGAGAAAATTATCATTTACAAGACAAGATAGATTAGTACACCAGACCAAGGACCAAATCTATAGCAAAAAATGCCTTTCAAAATGTGAACACCTTATGTTCAGAGTCAGAGCAGAAAGCCCAAAAACGTCCAACCCCTAAAATGAGTAACACTTCCTACTTAAAAATAGCTAGAGGGAAGCGTACCCAGCATTAATTACATGGTCAAAATTCAAAAATCCACCAGATACATCCATCAGAAAGAATGGCACTCAGAAGTTATTGTTGCAGTAGACAAGGGAGGCCTCGAGGCCTGCGCCACCATCTGGAAGTCTTCATCCATAAATCAGGCCGCCTGATCATGTGTACCATTTCTCTTACCCCTGCTACAGTCACCATTGATGGCTCAACCACCCGCGGCCGCGTGAAAACTGTCGCTGTGTTCAAAAAGAATTTTCCTGCCAAAATACATTTTCTGAAGTTTCAAATGTGCAGGGAAATTAATCCCACATGCATGGTGCGGAGACCCTCCTAGCAGTTTAAAAACATGGTCGCACACATAATAGGTGTCGAGTGCTTTTGCCGCGCTCAACACACGCTCCTTCTCTAAAGCCCATCGGCCAAACCCAAGCCATCGGCCCGCCCCAAAAATCTCTCGCCGAGCTCAATAGTCACACCGATTGCTACACTACACTCCCCTTCATCGGCAAGAGATTAGTCTATCAGCCAACCACTTCACCGTTCACTCGACAACACAACTCATTCTGATAGACCCTGGCTCTTCCCTTCCATCGGTGTAACACACACCATCGGAGCATCCAAAAAGTTTCCTGCCGATCTCAAAGGTCACGCCGACGACATCTTCGCTAGCTACACACTGCCCCTCCATCAGCCAAACACCTTACATCGGTGGCCCAAAAATTTGCTTCGCTGATAGCCAAACACACGCCGATGGACATCCATCGGCCAGACCAAAACAATCGGAGCACTCAAGAAATCCTTCACCAACATAACAACTCCTGTCGATAACATATCAGCCTCCCACTTCCCCCTCCGATGGGTTGAACCAATGAACCTCTGAACCGGTTCAACAGCTAGGTTCAAAAGAAAGGTTCAATCGCAAGGTTCAACCTGATAGCTTCTCTGTCGGCAACACAAACATAACCCCGCTGACCCATTGAACCGATGAACCAGTTCAATGGCAAGGTTCAATACTGAGGTACGCTGGTGAGGTTCAAACCTCCAAAACAATACTCCATCGGCAAAACACTTCGACCGAGACCAAAAAACTCAAAGCATCAAACTATTGAACCTTGAACCGTTGAGCAAGGGGTTCAAGCGGGAGGTTCAACGATACAATATTTGCGCAAGGCAAATGCATAATGCGACCCGTTAGAAGAAAATTGAACCCAGAACTGCTGAACCATTGAACTTAGAGAAAAAAGGGTTCAAGTTCAAACCAAAATGTCGAAGACACAAAAATGAACCCATATCGATGAAGAAAAGACGAAGACCCCTCCTCAAGAAAGATAATGCGGATGCTGCAAAACAGTGAAGGGGTGCCAAAACTTAGAACCTTTTGGATATTTTGGGATGGTGCCTGCATGAAAATTGCTAAATTAACTGACAGTGAATTCAGGCACTAACACTGCTGACAGTAACTTGTATTTTAAAATTGATGATAAAAACATCTTGATTGTTGAAGTATTTGTTGATGACATCATTTTTGGAGGAAGAGATAGTATGTGTAAAATCTTTGCAAATCAAATGAAAAATGAATTTGAGATGTCCATGCTCGGTGAGATGAATTTCTTTTTGGGCCTACAAATCACTCAAACAAAGAAAGGTATTTTCATTTCTCAGACTAAGTATGTGAAAGAATTGTTGAAGAAATTTGGGATGGAAGACTCAAAACCAATGCATACTCCTATGGCTACCGGATGTAAACTAAGCAAAGATGATGATTCTCCTAAAACAGATCAGACAAAGTATAGGTCAATGATTGGAGGATTGTTGTATCTCACTCAAACCAGACCAGATATTATGCAGGCTGTTGGTCTTGTTGCTAGATTTCAGGCTAATCCCAAAGAATCTCATGTCATGGCAATCAAGAGGATCTTTAGATATCTAAAGGGACAGTTGAGTATGGTTTGTGGTATCCTAGAGATAATAATTTCTCTCTTCATGCATATACAGATGCAGATTGGGCAGGAGATGTGGATGACCGGAAGAGTACCAGTGGTGGAGCATTCTATTTGGGAAAGAGATTGGTTTCTTGGCTAAGCAAGAAACAAGAGGCAATATCTCTGTCCACAACTGAAGCAGAATACATTGCAACAACAGGAAGTTGCACTCAGGTTTTATGGATGAAACAAATGCTAAGAGATATCAAAGTAGAATATGAGGAGCCTATCACAATCTTCTATGATAATTCAAGTGCAATAAGTATTTCTAAGAATCTGGTGTTGCATTCTAAGACTAAGCATATATCCATCAAATTTCACTTTCTGAGAGAGCAAGTGAACAAGGATGAAGTTAGACTGGAGTTTGTGTCCTCCAAGGATCAAATTGTAGATGTCTTTACTAAACCTCTTCCAAAAGACTCTTTTGAGTATCTCAGGGAGAAGTTAGGGGTTATTACCCCTCCGGTGATGAACTAGGATGCACTATTGTGCATCAATCCGGTGGATATCACAGCCCTATCTTGTGATCTGGATTGATGTTGGGGAGCTGCTACTCAAGGGGAGCAACAGGAATGACTCTGAGAAGGTAGAATTGCAAGTATGAGCCTGTTGCCATTGATGTCAAAGGGGGAGAGAAGACATGTGAAAAATAAGTGGTTATTGATCAAAGGGGGAGTAATAAAGGATAAGAAGACATGTGAATGGTTGCTGCTGATAGGGGGAGTTATGACAATAAGGAGAAATTCTTGTCCTGATGGTTTTTCACATCATATGTTGCCATCAATGACAAAGGGGGAGATTGTTGCAATTATGAGGATAACTAGTGTTGTCATTGATGTCAACATACTTCTATTACATTAATGATAAGGATTGGATGAGCTGTGTGTTGTGGATATTGAGAAAATTAGTAACAATTCAGAACAGTGAAGAACAGTGATGATAGTAAGCTAAAAGTCCAAGATAGGATGAAGACCAGAGGATGCAGATTAAAGGGTTTGTAGATATAAGTCTTCAGATGATCCAGTCAAGTTTTCAGAGGTTTGCATGAAGATCTGTAGAAGTTATGGATGCTCAAGTAGAACCGGTTCCGGTAGATGTTCAGAGGTGACAGTGTGGTACAGAAAGGTCCGGTGAGATCCAAAAATGCATTATCTTGATCTACGGATCTAAGGGAGTGTTGAGTAAGTCCTTGAGAAGTGTTAGGTGGATTGGTTCATGGTTTGAAGGTCTAGAAGTGATCATTCTCTTGTGACAGTGGTGGCAGACTGTGTTCTTGAGGTCTCGGATACAGAAGAGAAGAATCTTAGTAAGTAGAGGAAGTGCGGATGTTCTTGGTAACTCAGGAAAGCTTGTGGAAGTCCTTGGATCATGCTTAGTTCGTGTTGATGGTCCGCATTAGAGTTTGGGGTCCAAAAATGAAGAATAACATCTGGATGTTGGTGTTCTTCCTGAGTCTGGCCGACCGGATGTATTACATGTGTTGTGGATGTTCTTATGGATGTTTGCCGACTTAGATGATTGTTCCTAAGTCGATGCCTTGTATAAATAAGGGATTGTGAAGTCATTTTGAAGTGTGTCTTATGGAGATGTGAGTGACGAAGCGAGGAAGAAGAGTGAGAGGCAGAGCAGAAGTTTTGGGCTTAAATGGAACTGAACTAGGCATGGTGAAGATGCTATTTTCTAGTTCATGTATGTGATACTTATTACTTTGTAGACAGTGTGTCTCTTGTAGGCAGTGGGCCTCTTGTGAGCAGTGTGCTCGGGCAATGAGCCCTAATTGGCATGTGCCATCTTATTTCTTATTCTTCTAATAAAGAATAATATCTTGGGTTAATCACCTCGTGGTTTTTCCCTTAACCGGGTTTTCCACGCCAAAATTCTGGTGTATAATGTGTTGATGTGTGTCTGCTCTTGATTAATTGCATTAAGCTTCATGTTTGATATATTGTTATAATGCTAAGTAAACACAAGTGTTGAAAAGGAAGAAAATTTTTGAACAACTGATTCACCCCCCCTCTCAGTTGTCTGCCCTAAATCTAACATCTTACGGGGTCATAAATGTTGTCATACATGCATCCTACACTTGGGAAAAAGTGCCCATGCAAGTTTGAACTCCTTGGGGCTAAAAATAGCCACTTATAGCATCTTATGACACATCATATCCTGTTATTAATGTCATAGATTCTTATGACAACTTACAGTTGTCATAGAATCTCTTACACCTTACAACATCTATGGCATGCATCATAACACTAAAAATAGAATATTACTCCACATGTGCACCCCACTTTGACCAAGTACCATTTATCATAGTAAATGACATCCCATAACTACCGTCGGTAACTCTGGGACTTACCGTGTAGTAACTCTGTAATTACCATGGACAGTAAATAATTTTTACCACTGTCGGTGAAACTTTTACATCCCTTATGGGTAATTACAAATTATAAATAATAAATGGAATAAATGCAATATTGGGATTTACAAGGTTAATGGTACCTTATCCCAACAGAGATTACACATTCATTTGGGACTGTTGAAAATGATGAGACATGGGAGTCAATATGGGATGAGTGGCATCCATCCCCAGTCTCAAGTCCAGACACAAGCAAAATTTAGAAGAAGGGTGAGGAAACAGTGGAAGAAATAGAGGGGCCCCCAAGAATGCAAGAAACAGGACAAGCATCATCTGTTGATCCTATATCTTCATGGCCTCAATCCCTTAGCACCTTAGAGAAGCAAAAAGGAGTTGTGTCATCACCATTGCTAGGAACCCATACAGCTTTGACATCTGGGGGTTCTAGAACGGTCCCTTTGCAACAACCAGTGTTGTAAATATTCAAGATGAAGAAATAGAGGAAACAATAGAGAGGCCTTTGAAAGTGAGGAGATTTATCCTGCTAGAGGAAGAACAAGAAGAAGTAGCAGCACCATAGTAACAACAAGTTCCAATTACCTCTTCCATGACTCAAGTAAGTACTTCTTCTCTCTTCTCTCTTCTCTCTTGTGTCTCTTTCTTCTCATTTAGGTGTGGCAATCCCAAATACTCAGGTTTCCATGTCCCCTGCCACTTCTATTGTGCTTACACAAACCTCTGCCCTAATTGCCAGTGCATCAACCATGTCCTCACAGGCCATAACTCTACCATTATTTTCTCCATCTGTGCCCAAACAGACCCCCCCAAGTTTCCCCTAGCCAACAATTATCTATCATTCCTTATGGCCTGCCTCAAGGTCACTCCTTTGCTGGAGGTTATATTGCATCTCCTCCCACCTTCCAAGCTCAAGCAGACATGGCAAAAAGGGCCAGAGAGGCCAGGATGGAAAAGAAGAGAAAGAAGGAAAACAAAATCCCTGCTATGGCTCACATGATGTCACTCTTTGACCCTATTCAACAATCATTAACAGTGATAGTTGTCCCCAAATGTGGTAAAACTGAATGAGCAAATGCAACCCCAAGATTATGTTATGAATGTTGTGGCCATGGATATGTCTCTCTTCAGGCCATAGGATAGGGTTGAGCTAATGAATGAAACTACAACTGCTATGGCTACAGACTATTTGAAAGTGTCTAAGAAGTTACAAAAGACAGAGAGTGATTTGGCTTAAGAGAAAGTGAATAGCAGTAATCTCACTTGGGAGATTCAGTCTAAAATAAATGAGATTGATAATTTGAACAAAGAATTGCAGAAAACTGTTTCTTTACAGATACATCAGGCTGTACAAGTGATGGGGAGGCCTATGGGTTTAGCAAACCTATCTTGACACAACACTTCAAGACCTATATCAATCCCAAGTCTCCCTACCAATGTGTTTAGTTGCAGAAAATGGTAATAGTGAAGATAGTTAGAACCCATCGGGAAGAAAGTCTCGTGAGATGTGTGGAAGTGATCGCAGAAAAAAAAATGTTTGTGTGCATCGGTGTGAACCTTGGCATCGGGCTGAGGAGAGGATTGTTTGGCCGAAGTGTTAAGTCGCAGCGAACCTCGCCGTTGAACCATCGGAGTGAACCATCGTGTTGAACTAGTTCAAAGAAATGGTTCAACGAAGTTCACGAGTTCAACAGTTAAATGAACTCGTAGGTTCATTTGGTTCAAGCAAATGGTTCGAACAAATGGTTCAAAGTAACAGTTCAACCAAAAGGTTCAAAGTAGCGGTTCAACTGAAAGGTTCAAAGCAGTGGTTCAACCGAAAGGTTCAAGGTAACGGTTCAAGAAATGGGTTCACGGGTTCAAAGGGTTTAACCACTACGGTGGTTCAAAAATTAGATTCTGCGCTATTTTATGTGGCCGATAAGAGAAATGTTGTCAATGGTAATGGAAATACCTATTTCGGTGAGTCATGGATGTGAGGTATGGCCTTGCGAAGGAACATTTGAAAAGCCGTTCGAGCACTTTGTGGGTAATATGGGTATTTTGACACCCGTTTAGTAAACTGTTGTTTTTCCTCCGTATCAAATTGGTATCAGAGCCAGTGAAAGCTCTGGGAATCTAAGTGAGAGATTGGTGTTTTGATTTGCTAATATTTCTGGTTGCAGATGCATGTCCACAAGCTGCAAGCAGGCAGATAAGAGATCTGTCATGGAACCACAGGAGATGGTTCAAGGGCTCGAGAAGGAGGTCCAGTGGGTGTCACCAAAAGTCCTGGGGAGAGAGGCAAGCGAGGACTCCCAGGTGAGGGACAGAAGTGTTGGTGTAGCATTGAGGTTGGACTTATAGCAGCATCTGGAGGAGCAACTAGTTAAACTCCATTGCGAGGAGTCACAGTTGAAGGGTAAAGGTAGCAGAGGCATCAAGTTTGAAGACACCAAGAGAACAGAGTTGTTGCAGTTCTCACCGAGCATTTCCATGGGACATGGAAATTTTTCAAGTCTGGGAGTATGGTGCAGGAGCACCCCATTACCGTCAAGAAGCCCCCTATTATCATTTTAATTATTGTAAAGCCTAGCGCCAATTGTTCTAATTCGGACCAATGTGTCCCATATTGTAAAGCCACATGGCACCTATTGTAAACAGATAGGAAGTAGTTGTAACTGTCGCATAACAGATGGCAGAGGTGACAAATCGATTGAGATTCCACCATGTGTAACTGCCAAGAAGTGAGCCTTTAAATAGGTAGTCCATGTTTGTTAAAGATTAGAGAAGGGGAGGAAAGAAAAAAAAGAGGAGCAACAGAGAAGCGTGTAATCTCAGAAAGAGAAATAAAATTTAGTGTTTTGTAAGAGCAATAGAGTTTTGATTCATTCCACTAGTCGAGACCTCAGTCGAGACCAGTGGAATGCAAATCCGTTTTTAGTTCTCCTCTCTGTTGTTCTGTGTTATTTTGATTTGTATTAGATTAGAAATCTGTATGTGTTTAGTTGCAGAAAATGGTAACGGTGAAGATAGTTAGAACCCATCGGGAAGAAAGTCTCGTGAGATGTGTGGAAGTGATCGCAGAAAAAAAAATGTCTATGTGCATCGGTGTGAACCTTGGCATCGGGCTGAGGAGAGGATTGTTTGGCCGAAGTGTTAAGTCGCAGCGAACCTCGCCGTTGAACCATCGGAGTGAACCATCATGTTGAACTGGTTCAAAGAAACGGTTCATCGAAGTTCACGAGTTCAATAGTTAAATGAACTCGTAGGTTCATTTGGTTCAAGCAAACGGTTCGAACGAATGGTTCAAAGTAACAGTTCAACCGAAAGGTTCAAAGCAGCGGTTCAACCGAAAGGTTCAAAGTAGCGGTTTAAAGGAAAGGTTCAAGGCAACGGTTCAAGAAATGGGTTCACGGGTTCAAAGGGTTTAACCACTACGGTGGTTCAAAAATTAGATTCTGCACTATTTTATGTGGCCGATAAGAGAAATGTTGTCAATGGTAATGGAAATACCTATTTCGGTGAGTCATGGATGTGAGGTATGGCCTTGCGAAGGAACATTTGAAAAGCCATTCGAGCACTTTGTGGGTAATATGGGTATTTTGACACCCATTTAGTAAACTGGTGTTTTTCCTCCACATCAACAAGCCCAGATTGCTTCTCTTAAGACTAAGGTAGCACAAGAGAAGGCTGTAGTGACTGTTTTAAGACAAGAAAAATCCACTATAGAAAATAAGTATCAAGATAAATTGCAAGAGGAAACAAAGTTGCAACAAAAATTATTGAGTGAGCAAAATGCCAATAGTGCAGCTCAAGCACAATTCATGGCTGAGCAACAAAGAACAAAATAGCTGACAATGGAGTTGGCTAATAGACTACAGAATGCAAGAGTTCTAAATTTGGTGAAAGAGCTATATATTTCAATATGGAAGAGAATCTCTGAGGAGATTATTCAGCTAAAGCCATCTTTGACTTTTCTGTTAAATGCTCAGCAACTGTGTGAGAAGGTAGAGACTTCTATGCAAGCTACTTTATCTACTGTTTCATTAAGGGTTTCTGACTCTCAGCTTTTATTGAAAAAGTTGTATGACACAATAGATGAAACATTATCACTAGCAGGTAATGATGATAGAATGATTGTTGCTAAGAAGGTCAATGAGGTTTTGAGTTGTAATTTTACGGCCACAAATTGTCAGGAGCTCCTAGATATAGTGAAGGAAGGAGTAAAGAATATGAAGAAACTCATAGAAGATTTGGTACAACTGGGACTTCCTTCACCTTTCCCAGATAGTAACACAGTGTTGATGATAGATGACATTAAGGCCCTTCTTTTGACCAAGGAAAATGATTAGACAATTTTCTAAGGTTTGAGTGATTCATCAACAGTAAAGGAAGTTGAAACTGTGTTGATACCTATGGCCCAGCTGGAATTTCAATTGAAGGCTGTGGTACAAATTTTGCAAACATTTTCCCATAAAGATATAATTAATCTTGATTTTGCTTTTCAAGATTTGCAGAATAGATAGGGGATCTTAGATTCAGAATGGTCTATATATCAGACAGTGTTACAAAATCTATAATTCAAGTTTTATTTTCAATACAATATCTTTTTGTCAGTTTTGGGTTCTTTCAGAGCAGGCTCAAAAGTCTTCATGGTCACCAAGAACTATAGAGTAACTCTACATTTTGTATTAGTTTCAGCAGTGTTATGATTAAAGTTACAGTGGCTTATTTTATTTGTGTCTATGTGTTTCTATGCATGGGTCGTGCCAAGTGTCAAAGCCACAACAATGGAAAAAGCAACAAGTTTGCTATGGAGTGCACCACGTATTGGGTAACATCTTTTGATACATTTTGTTTCAAGCTTATGGAAGGCACCATGTGTTGCTAGCGGAAGCAGTTTCTTGCTATATGTTGGTGGGTGTTGCCATGTGTCCTTCTAAGTTTTATGTAGATGATGTCATGTGTCCCTTTTCAGAATTTATATTGATATTAGCGTATATATGGTGGGCCACAATTCAAAGATAGTTTCAAGCTTGCAGACCGTGCCACATGGCGATAGTGGAGAAAGGGTTACTTTATTCATAATCTTCTTGTAGCAAAAACATTTTAATTCACAATTGCAGTGGAACACAACAAGTGTCGGCGTCCAAAGGTTCCTTCAAAAGTTTCATTAGTTTCAACTGTGTCACGGATGATGCCGAGTGTTAGCTTGTTTGCTGTGGGTGCTGCCATCTGTCCCAGTTTTATTCCCTGTGTGGGTAATGAGTTATGAATATAGTGGGTCCCATTGATATTGTGTCTCAATTTCTAAGTGAAGCGGGTTGTGACAGATGTCACAATGGAAGGCGCCCAGGTATAAAGACACATTTTTTAAATGCTTGGCGAGGTAGGACACATTTCATTTTGGAGATTATGGAGTGTGACAGGTGGCTATTTCTTGTGAATTTATTTGAAGGCAAAAGAGTTTCTAAGTATATGTGGATGCTACCATCTATCATAATTTCTTTTGAGCCTTAGGTGCGCGGGTGTTGCCATGTGTCTTATACAGATTAGTGTGCCACATAATATTATTCCAGCCAATGAGTGTGCAAGAGGGATGGCTGTTACAGATTTAGAAGAATGTAACTACCATGGACTTTCAGTAATCTTCAGTTCTGTTTGGCCGTTGATGATTCAGGTTGTTGCAGGCAATCTTGGGTTTAGTCTTTGATTATAAATATATGGAATTTGTAATCGAAAGGGGACCTTTTTTAATTTGGGAATAAGTTTTCAATTAGAAATCTAATAGAGGATTCGGAGACTTTGCTAGGACCAGTTTATATCATTTTGCCTTTATTTTGTTGTTCTTGATAAGAAAGTCGATATATCTGTGCATGTTTATGTGCCTTTTATGTTGTTGGAAGTTTAATAAGAAGAACTCTATTCTATGCCTTGGTTGATATCATCTGTGTCTTTACAAAGTCGTCTGGTTATAAGCCTTTGATAATATTCATTATATCTGTTTATGTTGATCATGCAGTATCTACTCTTTAATATAATTGTATCTTGAGAATAGCTTCACTGTGCTTGAATTGAAGGAGTACTTTTTACTTAGGCGCATCATCATAAATTAGATTTGCTTATTGTATCTGTAATCTTTTTTATCTTTTTCCCTTTATCTCAAAATCTGTTTGAAATAGGAAGAGCCAGCTTCTTTAAAATTTGGAGGTTGTTTCAAGTAGCAAGTCCCACATTCTTGAAACTTCCCATGTTGGTGTTGGAACTTGCGCAATTTTATACATCAACACAAACGTCATGTGTAGATTGATTATCTATGTATCTTACACTTGGGGGCATGTTGTCTCATCTACCCATCCTATCATTCCTTCTACCTATCCTTCCTATCATATCCTCCTTACCCATTATATCTGCATAATTATCCTCTTGATCCAATCCCTCCTCTTTTCCTCTTTTTGATCTTGATAAAGATAGAGGCAAAATGTTGAAAAGTGCTTTGAAAATATCTTGATATACCTCATTGTTTTGATCTTATTGATTTCCAACCAATCCAGTCAATACTATCATCCTAAGATTTTTCATGTAAAATCCTAAGCATTATACCTAGAAAGGGGCATGTTATTCCTATGCAACATAGTCTTTGGTGATCACATCCTATGCACCTCATCCATTCCATCCATTATTGTCTTTTCCTTTATTCATACTTCTACTTATCTATACATCTTACACTACTTATCCATCCATTATCTACTATCACCCATCTGTCTATCTATCCATGAGGTTCCTTTGTCATCGATATTAAGTACTAAGGCTATCCAAATGCAATCCCATGTCAACCAAAACATTCCAAAATCCAAAAAATCCCAAAAACATTAAAAAATCTAGAAAATCCCAAAAAAATTCAAAAATATCTAGAAAATTCCCTAAAATAATCATAAATCATCATCTCCATCTCAATCCATCAACACTTCCATCTCTCTCATCTTCCATTTATCACTCTCCATCCTACCACCTAGACTTGACTAACTCAAGTAGAAAATTAACTATGCATCCTTTGAAAGCTCAAGTACTTATCAAACCAAAGTAAAAAGACTACTCCTAAAGCCATATGCTGTCCCGCATACCCCTTGCCACATCTACTACAACAACCCATCTATCATAGATCAGATCAACAGCCTTTAATGAGTATATCTTTCCTACAATAAGGCTTCATCTAACTTATCTACCTTGAGCAACCTCTTTGACAAGAGAATATGTTGGTTGTGTGTTTACTTTATCAGTCAGTCTTTTTCTTTTTTTGGTGTTCCTTTCTAATACCTATTCAAGACTATCATGATTTATCTAAATCTTGGTATGTTGCAATGAAGTGTAGATTGGGGCATAGTCATTGCTTTCATATGTTGTGTTTGTGGGATGAGCTTATTCTCTTACTATGGCTAATATGTATCTTGTTTGTGTTGGAATTAGCATCTTGCATATCAATATCTTTTGTATCTAAGGTTCTGTAAAGGCCTTATGTGTATTAAGATTATTCTACGCTAAGACTATTTTCCATTCATAGGTCCAACAAGGTTCTATTATGTCTAGTAGATATAAGTTCAAATTGTTTGTTTTTAGAGTTAGCATCCTATGCATTGGATACATCATCACCTTGGTATTCTATACCCTGGTGCATAGAATCCACATGCTATATAAAAATAAGGATTGCTCTTTATAAATATTTGTGTAACCGTTGCAACATCACCCCATCTCATCACACTACCTAGAACTACATTTCATCATCTCATCTCAATCTTAGTGTACCTTGATCCCATGGATAAGGGTATGTAGGCAGTTTGGAATACAAAGGAAGTATCCAGTACTCAGCTACATAAGATGTTATCATTTCATCCTATCCATCCACCCATCTATACATCCTAATAAATTCTATAGCTTTCATGAAGATCGATCAATCCGATATCAATTCTTCTCATCTTTTTCCAACATTCTTCCATCTTTCATCTAACTTTTCATCTTCATCTCTAACTTTTCATTTTGAGAGTACACATGTGTTCTTTGAACCCAACTGTCCTCTCGACGGGGCATCCTCATTATCATCATCAATCATCTTATCGATATACTTCATCCTTTCCATACCAATCTAGCTAAAATGATCTATCCAAATTATCCAATCACATCCTTTGGTCTTGATCCTAATCTTTTCTTAAATAAATCAATCAATCAATCATCATCAATCAAATGTCATATATAGGATGTTGCATTGTCAAAACCAAACCAGGCATCTTATACAACATGTTTCATTTCCTGAAACTAGACATTATCATCAATCAATCAATCATATCAATTGTCTTATATAGATTGTCACACTCTTGAAACCAAACCAGGTGTCTTATACGAGGTGTTTCATTTATGAAACCAGATGCTATCCTTATCAATCATCATCAATTAATCATCGGTTTACAACTTGATAGGGGCAATGCCTTATTTGTTTTTGCAATCATCATTCATCTTATTCATTAACTTACCATTATCTTTCCTTGTCACCCTCTCTTTGAGTGATTGGGGCATCACCATCTCTAATCCAATCATTTTCTTCCAACCATATTCCTCTAAAGCAATTTTCTTCAATCAAATCAAAAACTATGTTTTAAATTTATTTAAAATGATGTTATTGTTATGTCAGAAAAGTAATCTTGGGGGCTTTTTCCTATTAAGGTTTAGTTCCCTGATCTTGTTGATGCATTTAGAGCATTTTTCATGAACTAATCTGACATCCCAATGAGAAAAACCTAAAGTTTCATGGCAAATGGGACCTAGGGGGTGTACTTGACACAAGTCCTACCTGAAATAAGGGGGTGTACTTGACATAAGTCAGGACCAATTTTGGAGTGTCAATTTATGACTATTATTTAGGTCCTATGCTGACACAGTAAGTTTGAATTACAAAATTCTTAGCAGGAATGTTTTTAGTTGCATATATAAGCATGATTAGGTTATCATTTGTAAACTAGATGGCAATTGTGAACTTTTGGCATTCGTGTGATTAGAGCATTCAAAATATCTATTGTGTTGCAGAGTAGAGTATTTTTATTGTGTTTGCATTTGCAAATTTGGCATCCATCTCATGGCATGAAGAGCATCTTCCTTCCATGAGATCTTCACTACAAGGTGATATCAATTGTGTTTTCAATCATTTATCATTTGGATTTCACCTCTATCCCACTAGGATATGCACTATTTATCTGACAATGATGTTTAAAAGACTTGAATGTCTTGGGGGCTTGATTGAGGCAAGCCTCTAAATACCACAACCGCTAACCAATTTTTCATGATTGCAGGTTACAGGTTGTAGGAGCATAAAAAGTGGAATCGTAGGAGAGTAGTGCATACTGTCAGAATTGTAGATCAAAGAAGAAAATAGGGACCTAGACTTGGGCGCCCACTTATTAGTCCTCCATATCCCAGAACTGAAGAATCTCTAGAACAATAGGAACAAGTTGCAGATAAGATTCCTAGATCTCAACAAAAAGTATGGCACTAGACTAGGGCACCCACTCATTAGTCCCTGACTTTTCCATTTTCCAAACTTTGAAATCTAGTATGCATTTGATTGTCATTTAATATCTCTATGTGCAAGCATTTTCTGTAATTTGTTCATTTGCTTCTGAATTTACATAATTAGGGTTTTGAGCATAAGTGGACTTAATTGAACAACAAAATCACACAATTCCAATCTTGCCCTATGTTCTGAGTGACCAAAGGCCTGCAGTAGACTTCCTACTTGGCTGAAGTCCTTGAATGTTTAGTGGAGAAAGGAGGATTTACATAAACTATCAAAATCAACTCTATGCTAAATCCCCTCATTTTTCCATATCAAATAGTTACTTTGCAACACCATCTCAAAGAGGGGCAAAATGTAGACACCTAAAAATGACCCTTCACATCGCATCACCTACATACATCAGATTTGTCCAGATCACCTGCATTCAACATTAATTGAATAATCTAATTATTTAATTAATTTCACCAAATTTCCTCTTATCCATAATTAAATAATTTTTTAATTATTTAATTAATCAATTATTCCTCCAAATTTAAATAAATTGTTTAAATTTACTTAAGTTGACCTTATCTTCTAAAAATAAATAAAATTAAATATTTTATTTGTATTCCTTCATCATGCAAAATAAATTAAATGAATTTATTTGTTTAATTTATTCTCTATATTTAATGTTATCTATTTCTTCAATCATGCACAAATAATTAAATAAATTTATTTATTTAATTTCTCAATTATCTTTGAAATCTTCTAAAAATATATCTTCTTCTATGTGCACAATCTGTCTTATTTTTAGAACTTCAAAAAGCAAATATAAAGTTGAGTTAATTGGCTTAGTTATTATTGTTTTTATCATCAACCCATAAATTAGAAAAAGTATTCTAAATTTATGAAATCAAATCCTATCTTTATAAAATCAATCAGTTAACTCAACAAATCAACTTTAAAATAGGACACATGTCCTATGCATGTTCATCATGAGTTTTTGATTTATCTTGTCCATTCATTTCATTGATTTATCTCCACCATTGATTGATCTAACCTTGGATCCTATATATACCCCTTTCATTGCATAAAAAATCCTCTTCGATCATTCAACTTTTGAGCAGTCTTCAATCATTTAAGTTTTGGCATCCATACAGCACATTGAGCATTCTAGCATCATTGAGCATATTGAGCACTTTGAGTACACAATTATCATCATCTACATCCGCTTGTTGCAACCATGGGTATGCAATGTTTTAAACAATCCACATCTAACCAAGAGATCAACGCAATCTAGGTGATAGCTTCTTTGTTTGTAATTCACATTATTCATTGATTTGGTTATCATTTGGATCAATTGTTTGATGTTATAGGATTGGATGTATTATCATTGTTTTGATCTTATTCAATCTTTGTTTTACCTATACACATTGTTTTTTGAAAGTGTATGATTTTTCAAGTACTTTCTAGATCTACTATCAATTTGATCTAGTTTTTCTTAGAAATTGCACTTTCAAATTTAGCCTAATCTTTGCTTTTACATTGTACCAAAATCAAAGACCACTTTGCTATTTTGGCTAGTGGAAATTGTAATTGGACTAATCATAAAGTCCCACAATCATTTTTTTCTGGGGGTGATCTCATTGGTTGAGTAATAGGGGGGTTGTACTTGTGTTCTTTTTTGTACTCTTCCATCATGGATCCAAACAAACTTCCTCTATTCACACCATAAACTATCATGAGTGGAAAACTAAAATAGAGATTCATTTAAGAAGTTTGAAAATTCATAGAGTAATCATGGGTACAAAAATTAAACCAACAGTAGTTGTAGAAAAGAGAAATTGGTACAATAGATGTGATCAAGCCTATGGAACACTATGCTTGTCTATTTCTCTTGATCTCCTTTTTCATATTGAATCTTGTAAAACACCTAATGAAGTGTAGACTACCTTGGATAATCTATTTGGTAAGCAAGATACTATGAGAGGTTTCAAATTGGAGAATGAATTAATTGGTTTGAATCCAACTGACTTTGCAAGCATACAAGACTTCTTCACAAAGATAAAGTCACTTAGATTGCAGCTCAAACAATGTGGAATTCTGAAAGAGGACACTCAATTGATTCTTTCAATCCTTACTAAGCTTGGTGTTGACTATTCAGTTTTTGTTTCTACCTTTTATGCTACTATGGATGCACTTGGGAAATCTTTCACAATGCCTTCACTTGATGAGTTTACCACATCACTCACAAGGGAGGAAGCTAAGTTAGTACACATGGGCACATTGAAGTCACCTAAACCTTAGTCTCTTCTTGCTAATCAAGGTACAAAGGATCAAACAACTTCAAATAACAAAGGTAAGAAAGAAAAAAATAAATATTTCAAGAACAATGAGCAAGTGAAAGAGTCACATAAATCATCTTCCCCATTCTCTCCCAAGGAGGAATCATCTAAGAAGGAGAGACCAAAGTGTGCATATTGCAAGAAACTAGGACATGATGAGCATAAGTGTTATGAGAAGAAAATTAACGAGTTGACTCACATTATTCAAAATCACAACATCAAAATGCCATCATCCATGTCATCTAGTACATCCTCTTCTTCGACACCATCATCATCTACACAATCAAGGACAACAAGCATTTCTAATGCGATAAACAAGGGAAAAGGACAGGCACTCTTTGCTTCTACAAGTCTTCAGTCAGAGAGATGGCTTCTTGATTCTAGAGCTTCTAATCATATGGCATCTTCATAAGGGATGTTCTCTTCATTTGAGTCATGCAGTTTGCCACCTATTTTTATGGGTAACAATACATACATGCATGCAACTAGTAAAGGCACCATTGATATTGGTGAGGGTAGTTTCAATAATATATTGTGTGTACCTTCCTTGTCAACCAGTCTCCTTTCCATCTACAAGATTACTCATTGTGGTGTAGGGAAGATAGTTGAGTTCACTCCTAATTCAATGATCATAAGAGACTTGGAGTGTAGAGATATCATTGTTGTTGGGATGGCTAATCATGCATCTCACTTGTATACATTCTCCCATTTTGCTTCTTTTAATGATGTATATCCATTGATTGATATTCACACTCACACATCAAGTGTGAATCATGTTTCTGAGAATAAGTTTGGTCACTTTAACCTTGGTATTATTTCATCTACTTCAATTGATGAGACTTGTTACATCCCTATTTTCTGACTTGCTATACTTTTACTTTTTACTTGGGCATAAGTAAATTTGTTGAGATGTTATAGACTTATGACAGGATATGACATGGAATTATATTGAATATCATTTAGGAAATCATGGAAATGATTATGTTATTGGTGATTTTATATCTATATGATGAGATTTGGTTTATTTTGAATAATGATGCACTGATCTCTTATTGTTTGATGACAAGTGAAACAGGATTACAAGTTATCGACTCTCGGAGAAGAGAGAGAGTATCTTTCAAGAAGAGAGATATAGAACTTGGAATACGAGTGGTCTATTTGCCAAACAAGTCTAGTGTTAAACGATAAGGTGAACCAATGAGTCATATGAGGTAAGTCTTGTCTTGCTAGTTGCTTTCGAATCTAATCGACAGGTAGTCGATATCTTGATTATCATCTAGTCAAATCGATGATGAGTCGACATAGTCGTTTGCGAAGTAAACAATGTCATAGCCATAAAACAGTTGCATTATTCTTCTTGAGTCACTTAAGGTTTTATTGTCACCTCTTAAATGTCAAGACATTCCCATCAAGTTAGATGACGCTAATATTGTCGACGTTTAACGTCAATAGATGAACTCGTCAAGTCGACGTGATTTTAATGAAGAATTGTGATGGGGAGGTGAACTTGACCCATTCACATCATCTGAAATCCTTGAGTCAAATAGAGGAGTTTTTAATAACTTCAGGTAGAGGTTTTTCTCAGCTACATGATAGCTAAACGAAATCTTGAGTCTTGTTCTGTGTTTGCACCCAAGTCATCTTTATCGTCGTAAAGCGCTTCAAGCGTATGTCGTAAACTCCTTTTGCGAAAATCGACGGACGTCGAATTAGGGACCTAGGTGTGTTTTAACCTTTATCGTAATGTAAAGGAATATGCTAAATTATATTGTTATATTTTTGTAGACGTTGAGGAACTCCTTTATTCTTGTCTGTTGACGAAATCGATTTGAAGTTCAAGAAGGGAATCTTTTATGCTATTAGGATGTAGTAACTTCCCACACTTTCTTCATATGTAATTCATGCCTTTAATTATTTTGAAGTCCATGATTTGAAGGTACTTGTTTTAACCAGCTCTGAGTGGACGGGAGTGGTTAGGAGCGAATCTAAGTCATTATTTATTGAGTTGTGTGTTCATTACCATTGAGTGTTGCTTCTAAACCACCAGCACCTCTTAACTTGTGGGAAAATCCTTGTGCCATTAATGGCATTTTGCTTTCTGCCTTGTAGGGCATCATTACTTTTTTTAGAAAGTAGTTATTTTGGATGTAGTGGGGAAAGGGGAGTCCTCACGTTGGAGATGGGGTTGTTATAACAAAATCTCGAGAGAGGATGCCGCGGGTGAGGAAAAACTCACTCTAACTGTGATTGGATTCTTAGTGTTGGGTCATGGAGAATGTTTCAGAGGAAGGACAATAGAGTAACGTTAGTGGAAACATAACGTTTGCTTCCTTAGTGGTAGAATCTGCAAACCTTAAGGAATTTGTTTTAACAAATTTTGATTGGAGTCTTTCGCAGTTTGTAGGGAGCATGACAATCACTTATGTGAGTGGAGTGGAGTTAATTCAAGGATGGGTCTGTAGTTATTAAGGGGCAATCAACCTGCAGAGAGGAACATAGGGGTTTGTTGGATATATATTGAAGAATTCTTTTTTAGTGAAGGGAGAGATCGCGGGGTGTAGGAGAAAGGAGGACTAAACAAAAAACTTGAAGAGGAATGACTAAGGCAATAACACATATCTAAGCCAATAGCAAGCAAAACTAGAGACCATTTTATAGGTTCTCTTCTACATTTCACAATGATTTCTGTCGTTCTGTTTTATGCAATGTTTATCTTGCATTCTATGAGAATTTAGTGTAGCTAAAGGGCAGGGTAATGATTACCGATAACAATAGCTGAATGTAACATAAGCTAAAAAGATTTATATTCCTAGTGACATGAAATCTTCTTTTCTGGCATTATTAAACTTAAACCTTGCAAAAGACGTTAATACCACCATATTGATATTTCACGGCATGAGCATAGTTAAAACATCACAGATACTTACCTTTATCTTTCATCCAAATACGATGTTTTCATGTATAAAACTGAAGAAAAGAATGTCTGCACTAATAGTTTTTCATTAGAATTTAAAATGTGGCTCGGTGCTCCGCGGCCTTCTGCATAACGATTGAGTGTAATGTTTGCTCCTGAGTTCAAATAACACACTTTTAGTGTTCTTAAAAATTTCACTGTCACATAGTCAAGAAAGATTAAATACGAACCTTCGAGTCTCTGAAAGTATCCATTCTCAAGCATTGTAATTCTATACGTGCAAAATTTGTGAGTCCCTAATCCATGGCGTGTGTAGAATCAAAATATTAAGGCCCGGTGCTGCAAAATATTAGTATTGTATAGAAGGTCATTAGGAAATTGTGAAGATTAAACCTTTGAGCTCTCTTTTCAGTTTTAATAGAGTAGTTTTAATGTTTGGTATAGTTTATGGTCGAGGCAGGATATATATTTTTTGTGAGGATGGAACATTATGTTGGCCATGGGATATAAGTCAAGATGACAATTGGATATTAGTAGGTCTCAAGCATTTTCAATCCATAAGATGTTCTACCCGAAACCCTAGCTATTATAATGCCACTATTCAAACTAGACAATAGTCGGGTTAAGGAACTTTTATTATTGACGTATATTTAGATTAAGTCAGACAATAACTTTATTATACACATGAGTATTATGTCAAACCAAGGTGTAATGTGGATAGGCATCGTGGAAGATTATTAGATAACTTTATGCTTAGGGTTTCAAATAACTTCATGATAGGGTTTCAAACTCAAGATGACCTTGTAATAGTTATAGGGGGGACTAAGATATTGCGTTGTGTTAATCAATATTGTAACTGTCATAACATCACAATAGTGTTGAGAAAACTGGATAAGGTATAAAATCTAATAACCTAGGGAGTAATACGCCACACTGGTTTGAATAACGATTTTAGTCAACAAGTATCATTCGTTATGTTTATAAGATTGCAAATGAATCATCAAGCCTTAATGCCAACCTTAGGGGTCTAAGGAGAAAACAACAGTGTTTTGATAACCTGTCAAGTCGAGGAGACTAAATCCCATAATTGTTAGACTTATTTGGAAATGACCTTTAGGTCAAAAGAAGACTAAAGGAAAGTTGTTTACTTAAACTCTATTCTTGACATTCCATTATCATGGAAAAGGAAATACAAAACCCTAGAGTGACCCAGTAGGGTAAGGTTATAAATAATACCTTTTGGGATTACAACTTGTTTTAGTTGATTATATTTGGGTCGACAAAGAAGGTGGAGTACCCTAAATAATAATGTTCATTTTAAATACTAGTGCAAAGGAAGATGTGTCCTTATCGATAATTTTTATCCTTCATTTGATAACCTATTAGATTGTTTACGAATTGACTTAAGTTTAATTAAGTGTTGATAAGTCATGGAACCTAGGTTATGCAAGGATACAAAGAGATATCCTTGTATAAAAGTAAATCCATGAGATCTATGGACTAACGATAGTTCTTATGAAATTCACCTAAGTCAGAAAGACTAGGTTTGATTTAGGCAAAACTCATCAATTGAATCTAAATTTAACCGAGATATGGTAATTATTATATTAAGACATTGAGATCATTATTTAGATTGTGATTGAAGGGTCAAGTGCCCTGACTATGTGTAATTATTCTTACTTGCAAGAAGGGAATTAGATTCCTAGACTATATTGCTTAACTTGGGTAAGGTTATCATCTTAGTCATAATTAATCTATCTACATTTATTATGAGACAAAAAGTCATGGACCTCAGATATTGCCATGATGCAATGAGAGTCCTCGTAAAGAAAGAAAGTTGATAGGTCTGTAGATTTTAGATTGAGACAGAAAACATGTATTGAGTCAGGAAGACTAAATTGTACAAACGTCATAACTTCTTAAGTTAAAGCATAGATGACCAAGTCTAACTGTAGGAATATGATAGTACCCAAATCAAGTTGGAGTGGGTGAACAATACGACAACATTCATTGCGAACGTCAATTTATATTGAAAACTATGGCCATAGTAATGCATATGTCTCTGCATGCATTGTCGGTTCACTATATCTAGATTGCACATCCTATTGGGAATCATACTTAGCTAGAGGGTATCTAGGGTTGTATGATAGATAGAGTTGTGTAAGATACAACACTATGTACTTGGAAAGGAAAATTACCACTGGTCTCCTTGGTCTATACTTCTCGCGAAGGGAAGGGCCACTTCCGATTAGGAAGGAGTGCGGGAGACCGACGGTCTGTGGTTGGAGGTAAATCACTAGAAAGATACTCTCTCTCTCTCTAGTAGAAGACATGTCGAGGCTTGTGATAAAGATGTCAGATTTCTCGATGCAGTATATCTTTGAGACTTGTGTTGATTGGGATTAAGTAAAACATTATCTGATTCAGGTATTTATAATTGATTTAGTTTTGTAAACATTGTACTTGAGAAAGACAATAAGGTTGATTGTATTTGTAATGAGATATCTTGTAATTGTAGTTACTCGACTATATGTTGAATAAAAGAAAAAATTTCTCTGTCTCATTTTTACCTTGTAAATTTACTTTATGGTGAATTTTTGGTTTTTACTATGTTTCTAGAACGTGGATGTTACATATGGTATCAGAGCTATCAGGTTCGACACTAGGGCTTATGGGTCCACTGTGCTAACCTATAGTCACCATTATGCGGTTAGCTAATGTTCAAAATTTTCTTGTGCCAGAATGAGGTGGAGAAGAAGAAAGAAAATAGCTAGGAAATCTGTTCCCCAGCATTTGCCTAGGTTAGTGGTTAAGAAGAAACCTATTGAGGAGGTTGAACTTAAAGAGAATATTACTTACTCTGAAGGTGCATGGCTAGAGGATTCAGAGACTTTTGCTGATGCGCTTAAGCGTATCCGGCTAGAAAGAAAACAACGTTTTGAATAGGCTAAGAATCCTACTAATTCTACTGGTGTAGTAAAACCTAGTAAACTGTAGCCAGTTACAACATGTCACTTGAATGTTGAGGTGATGTTTCTATTTTAAGAAAAAGGTGTTGGAGTACTTGTGTGTGCATCCACCCTCTATGTTTGTTAAACCGGAAGATTGTAAACTGACAGTGACATATAGTCTTGTCGTATCAACCATATAGATTAGGATGTGGTTACTCCTAAATAAATTATAATAAAGATGACAATGTTTTGTAACAAGCTACTGATTGTTATGAGATAAATATATGTCTTGATGTTTTGTGTCGCTTTAGATTCATAAAAAAATATTAGATAACTTAATTATCTGGTATGAGGAAAATGAGAGCACGTATCATACTAGAGCCAAACCAGGGTGAAGGTCTAAAGGAGAATAAACCTTTAGTTAATCCCTTGATCGGATTAGAGTAATCCTAACCATGTTTGAAACCTAGGAGATACCTAGTATTTTGGAAAAGAAAGCCTTTCTACCAAAGTTGATGGAACAGTGATTGAATCAACTGAAAATCTTATTCCTCTTAGAATTTAGGGATGAGTTACCTAGAAAAGTACTTCACCTTATAACAACTATAGGATTAATGGAATCAAAAGCCCTTATAAGAATTATTGGCTAAAGGTTTGAATAGATCCAATATTCCACCATCGGGTGCACTAGATATCATTGACAAGAGGAAGGACATAACTCTACAAATGTGTATTTAGTATCACTTGCTCATTAAAACCACGATAAATTTCACCATGTATTGGTGATCTCTTTGAATAGATGTGTAGAACGGAAGTGATTGATTAGCAATCAATATGTCATCAATCAAGACTAAAGGATGAGGGTACCCTCGAAACAACTTTTGGACAAGAATGGGCACTGTGAGTTAGCAGTGTTGTCCTTTGAACATACAAATGCCTTGTCGTATTCATGAATCTCATGAGCAGTGTGTCTAGAGATTGTTTAGACATATTTGTTCTAAGTCTTCTAGAAGATGTACTTATTTATTTTAAGCATGAAGGAGAACATTAATCCTTATGTGCAAGTGATTCTGCAATGATTAAGAGAAATTACAACAACACCAATGCTATGAATTCCTATTCTAAAGGACAGTTTGAGAGAAAATTGATGCCTCAGGAGATGGTTTAAGGGTGTACCTTTACATCATGAGTAAATTTAGAAAGCTCTTGTGGTAATATTTTAAAGATTCAAGGTATGATAGGTTTTCATTTTGAGTCTCACAGACTATTGAGTTTCAGAGAAAGAATGTGTGTTTCTAATTCTTCCGAAATAAGAAAACTGGTGTGGAAAGAAGTTCATATTCCACCATACCCGGGACATCTAGGGTTAACCAAGTACTAACAAATATAAAACCTCTTTAATTCTTAAAAGGAATAAAGAATGATGTTGCGAGATTTGTAGCATATTGTCTAGGGCGCCAGAGGAAAAAGTAGAACATCAACACCTGTAGGATTGATGTACCCGCATGACATACCATAATGGAAATGGCAAGTTGTTTGCATGGATATTGTACAAAGTCTTTCTATGTCTGGGAAAAGACACGATGCCATTTTGAGATGATAAACTCTCGAAGGTAGCACATTATATACCAGGGGATTGGACTGATGGAGCATCAGTGTTAGCACACATTTTGTGCAAGATGTGTTTAGGCTGCTTGGTTTTCTGAGAAGGTTATCTCAGATAGAAATATGCATGTAATGTCAAGCTTTTGGCAAATTTGTTCTCTATGTTAAGGACTAAAATTTAAAAGAGTATAATTTATTATCCTGTGAACAGATGGTTAAACTAAGGAAGTTAACTAGGTTTTAGAAGTTTTGCCCCAAACATGTTGCATGGATTAGCAATACGAGTAGGGAGACTACTTATCACGTGAAATCTTTGACAATACTTAACTTTTGCTATTAAGATGGCTTGAATTCAATCATTGGACAGAAAGATGCTGAACTCCTATAAGCTGGGTAAGCTAGAAGGTAGGATTAGCATTAGTTCAGAAATGTTATTAGAAATAAATGAAAAGATTTAACTGATCAAGAAAGATCAGAAGAAATGGATAATGAATAGAAAAGCTATGTTAATGATTAAGCATACACCAAGACAATTCTCGGTTAGAGAAGGAAAATTCTTTTAAGGGTTAAACCCCTGAAAATGTTTCCTAAAGAATGGAATGTACTCTAAACCAGTTCCTAAGCATAAAGGACCCTTCTAAACTTTAAGGTTAGAAATTTTATTGATATCTAGAATCAATCTATTATCAATTATTGCCAGGAGGCAACATGCTTTTTGTGATTTATATATGAGGAATATATTCATGTAATATATAAATGTTATAACCTCTGAAGGATTTTTAAAAGTATAAGAACCTAGGAAAGGTTATGGTCAAGCTTCTGAAACACTTGAAGATCACAACAATGCTTGTGTAACATGGAGGTTATGAAGTGTAAGGTCCAGTGGGACCAGTATGCATAGAATAGTTTTGCATGGGGAGAAATTACCATGAATTCTAGCAGAAACTTCCTCATTTACTTTATGTTGATAGCAATTAAACAATGAATATGCTTTTAAGTTGCGTTTTGATGCTTTATATCATCAAGGACGATGAATATTTAGGGGAAGGATATGTTACATCCCTATTTTCTGACTTGCTATACTTTTACTTTTTACTTGGGCATAAGTAAATTTGTTGAGATGTTATAGACTTATGACAGGATATGACATGGAATTATATTGAATATCATTTAGGAAATCATGGAAATGATTATGTTATTGTCAATTTTATATCTATATGATGAGATTTGATTTATTTTGAATAATGATGCACTGATCTCTTATTGTTTGATGACAAGTGAAACAGGATTACAAGTTATCGACTCTCAAAGAAGAGAGAGAGTATCTTTCGAGAAGAGAGATATAGACCTTGGAATATGAGTGGTCTATTTGCTGAACGAGTCTAGTATTAAATGATAAGGTGAACCAATGAGTCATATGAGGTAAGTCTTGTCTTGCTAGTTGCTTTCGAATCTAATCGACAGGTAGTCGATATCTTGATTATCATCTAGTCAAGTCAATGATGAGTGGACATAGTCGTTTGCGAAGTAAACAATGTCATAGCTGTAAAACGGTTGCGTTATTCTTCTTGAGTCACTTAAGGTTTTATTGTCACCTCTTAAACGTCAAGACGTTCCCATCAAGTTAGATGACACTAATATTGTCGACGTTTAACGTCAACATATGAACTCGTCAAGTCGACGTGATTTTAATGAAGAATTGTGATGGGGAGGTGAACTCGACCCATTCACATCATCTAAAATCCTTGGGACAAATAGAGGAGTTTTTAACATCTTTAGGTAGAGGTTTTTCTCAGCTACGTGATAGCTAAATGAAATCTTGAGTCTTATTCTGCGTTTGCACCCAAGTCGTCTTTATCGTCGTAAAGCGCTTCAAGCGTATGTCGTAAACTCCTTTTGTGAAAATCGACGGACGTTAAATTAGGGACCTAGGTGTGTTTTAACCTTTATCGTAATGTAAAGGAATATGCTAAATTATATTGTTATATTTTTGTAGACGTTGAGGAACTCCTTTATTCTTGTCTGTTGATGGAATCGATTTGAAGTTCAAGAAGGGAATCTTTTATGCTATTAGGAGGTAGTAACTGCCCACATTTTCTTCATATGTAATTCATGCTTTTAATTGTTTTGAAGTCCATGATTTGAAGGTACTTGTTTTAACCAGCTCTGAGTGGACGAGAGTGGTTAGGAGTGAATCTAAGTCGTTATTTATTGAGTTGTGTGTTCATTACCGTTAAGTGCTACTTCTAAACCACCAGCACCTCTTAACTCGTGGGAAAATCCTTGTGCCATTAATGGCATATTGCTTGCTACCTTGTAGGGCGTCATTACTTTTTTTAGAAAGTAGTTATTTTGGATGTAGTGGGGAAAGGGGAGTCCTCATGTTGGAGATGGGGTTGTTATAACAAAATCTCGAGCGAGGATGCCGTGAGTGAGGAAAAACTCACTCTAACTGTGATTGGATTCTTAGTGTTGGGTCGTGGAGAATGTTTCGGAGGAAGGACAATAGACTAACATTAGTGGAAACATAACGTTTGCTTCCTTAGTGGTAGAATCTGCAAACCTTAAAGAATTTGTTTTAACAAATTTTGATTGGAGTCTTTCGCGGTTTGTAGGGAGCATGAAAATCACTTATGTGAGTGGAGTGGAGTTAATTCAAGGATGGGTTTGTAGTTATTAAGGGGTGATCAACCTGCAGAGAGGAACGTAGGGGTTTGTTGGATATATATTGAAGAATTCTTTTTTAGTGAAGGGAGAGATCACGGGGTGTAGGAGAAAGGAGGACTGAACAAAAAACTTGAAGAGGAACGACTGAGGAAATAACACATATCTAAGCCAATAGCAAGCGAAACTATAGACCATTTTATAGGTTCTCTTCTACATTTTGTAATGATTTCTATCGTTCTGTTTTATGCAATGTTTATCTTGCATTCTATGAGAATTTAGTGTAGCTAAAGGGCAAGGTAATGATTACCGATAACAATAGCTGAATGTAATGTAAGCTAAAAGGACTTATATTCCTAGTGACATGAAATCTTCTTTTATGGCATTATTAAACTTAAACCTTGCAAAAGACGTTAATACCAAGATATTGATATTTCACAGCATGAGCATAGTTAAAACATCGCAGATACTTACCTTTATCTTTCATCCAAATACGATGTTTTCATGTATAAAACTGAAGAAAAGAATGTCTGCGCTAATAGTTTTTCATTAGAATTTAAAATGTGGCTTGGTGCTCCGCGGCCTTCTGCATAACGATTGAGTGTAATGTTGCTCCTGAGTTCAAATAACACACTTTTAGTGTTCTTGAAAATTTCACCGTCACATAGTCAAGAAAGATTAAATACAAACCTTCGAGTCTCTGAAAGTATCCATTTTCAAGCATTGTAATTCTATATGTGCAAAATTTGTGAGTCCCTAATCCATGGCGTGTGTAGAATCGAAAGATTAAGGCCCGGTGGTGCAAAATATTAGTATTATATAGAAGCTCATCAGGAAATTGTGAAGCTTAAACCTTTGAGTTCTCTTTTCAGTTTTAATAGAGTAGTTTTAATGTTTGGTATAGTTTATGGTTGAGGCAGGATATATATTTTTTGTGAGGATGGAACATTATGTTGGCCATGGGATATAAGTCAAGACGACAATTGGATATTAGTAGGTCTCAAGCATTTTCAATCCATAAGATGTTCTACCCGAAACCCTAGCTATTATAATGCCACTATTCAAACTAGACAATAGTCGGGTTAAGGAACTTTTATTATTGATGTATATTTAGATTAAGTTAGACAGCTTAACTTTATTATACACATGAGTATTATGTCAAACCAAGGTGTAATGTGGATAGGCATCGTGGAAGATTATTAGATAGCTTTATGCTTAGGGTTTCAAATAACTTCATGATAAGGTTTCAAACTCGAGATGACCTTGTAATAGTTATAGGGGGGACTACCCTATCTTCTTTTAAGTCTTCAATTTGTTTCTCCCTCATGTTTAAAATAAGATATTGCATTGCATTAATCAAGATTGTAAGTGTCATAACGTCACAACAGTGTTGAGAAAACTAGATAAGGTATAAAATCTAATAACCTAGGGAGTAATACTCCACACTGGTTTGAATAACGATTCTAGTCAACAAGTATCATTCGTTATGTTTATAAGATTGCAAATGAATCATCAAGCCTTAATGCCAACCTTAGGGGTCTAAGGAGAAAAAAACAGTGTTTTGATAACCTGTCAAGTCAAGGAGACTAAATCCCATTATTGTTAGGCTTATTTGGAAATGACCTTTAGGTCAAAAGAAGACTAAAGGAAAGTTGTTTACTTAAACTCTATTCTTGACATTCCATTATCATGGAAAAGGAAATACAAAACCCTAGAGTGACCCAGTAGGGTAAGGTTATAAATTATACCTTTTGGGATTACAACTTGTTTTAGTTGATTATATTTGGGTCGACAAAGAAGGTGGAGTACCCTAAATAATAATGTTCATTTTAAATACTGGTGCAAAGGAAGACGTGTCCTTATCGATAATTTTTATCCTTGGTTTGATAACCTATTAGATTGTTTACAAATTGACTTAAGTTTAATTAAGTGTTGATAAGTCATGGAACCTAGGTTATGCAAGGATACAAAGAGATATCCTTGT
This sequence comes from Cunninghamia lanceolata, assembly GCA_027924645.1. Classification (NCBI taxonomy): domain Eukaryota; kingdom Viridiplantae; phylum Streptophyta; class Pinopsida; order Cupressales; family Cupressaceae; genus Cunninghamia; species Cunninghamia lanceolata. Next base: position 7,868,710 of record BSBN01000241.1, on the reverse strand, counting down.
ATAAAAGTAAATCCATGAGATCTATGGACTAACAATAGTTCTTATGAAATTCACCTAAGTCAGAAAGACTAGGTTTGAGTTAGGCAAAACTCATCAATTGAATCTAAATTTAACTGAGATATGGTAATTAGTATATTAAGACATTGAGATCATTATTTAGATTGTGATTGAAGGGTCAAGTGCCCTGACTATGTGTAATTATTCATACTTGCAAGAACGGAATTAGATTCCTAGACTATATTGCTTAACCTGGGTAAGGTTATCATCTTAGTCGTAATTAATCTATCTATATTTATTATGAGACAAAAAGTCATGGACCTCAGATATTGCAATGATGCAATGAGAGTCCTCGTAAAGAAAGAAAGTTGATAGGTCTCTAGATTTTAGATTAAGATAGAAAACATGTATTGAGTCAGGAAGACTAAATTGTACAAACGTCATAACTTCTTAAGTTAAAGCATAGATGACCAAGTCTAACTATAGGATTATGATAGTATCCAAATCGAGTTGGAGTGGGTGAACAATACGACAACATTCATTGCGAACGTCAATTTATATTGAAAACTATGGCCATAGTAATACATATGTCTCTGCATGCATTGTCAGTTCACTATATCTAGATTGCACATCCTATCAAGAATCATACTTAGCTAGAGGGTATGTAGGGTTGTATGATAGATAGAATTGTGTAAGATACAACACTATGTACTCGAAAAGGCAAATTACCACTGGTCTCCTTGGTCTATACTTCTCGCGAAGGGAAGGGCCACTTCCGGTTAGGAAGGAGTGCGGGAGACCGACAGTCTGTGGTTGGAGGTAAATCACTGGAAAAATACTCTCTCTCTCTCAAGCAAAAGACATGCCGAGGCTTGTGATAAAGATGTCAGATTTCTTGATGCAGTATATCTTTGAGACTTGTGTTGATTGGGATTAAGTAAAACATTATCTGATTCAGGTATTTATAATTGATTTAGTTTTGTAAACATTGTACTTGAGAAAGACAATAAGGTTGATTGTATTTGTAATGAGATATCTTGTAATTGTAGTTACTCGACTATATGTTGAATAAAAGAAAAAATTTCTCTGTCTCATTTTTACCTTGTAAATTTACTTTATGGTGAATTTTTGGTTTTTACTATGTTTCTAGAATGTGGATGTTACAAGACTAGTGATGATCTTCCATCTCCTCCACCTCCTGCTTCTTTAGAGATTGACATCGACATGGTTTCTTCTACTTCAATTAAGCAAGATTATTCTAGTCTTTCAAATACATCTTTGTGGGATACTTTCTTGGTAGGTATATCAAACTTGTTTTGTGAGTCTCATATTGCAGATTTGGAGGACACACTGGAGGGGATATCTCTCCTCTTTGATGATAGTTACAACACAACTATTATCCCATCTACTTCATCTTTGGAGGTTGTTCTTCATGAGTCTACCCAGGATTTTGGATTGGTCGCATCTCATTGCATAGTGACATCCTTTGATTCTGACATGTGGACATTGGAGCACTTTTTGGAGACACCCATCATGAGACTTCTTCCCTCATATATCTTCTTGTAGATGGAGTTTCTTCTACATTATCCTTTGGGTTGGTTTCTTCCTAAGGGGAGAAATGTTGTTTGTCGGTACAATATTTTCTTCAACATTCTTCTTCATGGATTCACCATTCACACAGGAGATACTTCATTGTGGGGGACCTATAGTCTCACTCTTGCTCTCCTATGAGGGTGTATTTGATTATATATATGTGATAGAAGTAGTCCTTGGGGGGTCATGTTGAGTCATCCTACTATCACTTCTTCTTTCACTCTCATTATTTTATGCATTCTCACTTTTGGAGAGGAGTTTTGTCCCATGAGGTTTTCTCCTTTTATCCACTTGAGAATTGTTTGTACATGGATACCTAACATAGCCTAGTAGCTAGGACCCATCCATCATTGCATCTTACTTTAGTCAGCTACTCCCTAAGTTGCACTTAAGGTGGGGTGTTGGTATGAGTAGGGTTATTACCTATCTGGTTTAACCTTGTATGGATAATTCATATTATTTAACTATTTAATAGTTAAATAATATTCACACATCACACATAATTCACATGTTTAGTTGACTTAGTGAGTCTACTAGATGTTTCTAGTTGTGGCTAGTTGTTGATAGTTTTCATCTTATCCTATAGTTGTCACATGTCATAGGATTAAGACAATTGTCAAAAGGCTACAACATCCTACATTTCATCCTTGTCTTTATAAGCAGGGTATATCATGTACATTGTAACAATCTAATAACAATCTTTCAAAAATATTTTGCATTCATTGACAAAATATGATTATTCTCTCATTTCATCTCTCTTGTTCTTTCATGATGTCCTACATCCTAGGTGGCTCCAATAATAGCCAATTCTAACACCCAAGTCCTCCTGGGGTGCCCTAGTCCTTTTTAGGCACCCAGGTCTTCCTAGGGCACCCAAGTCTAGATAAGGACATGGGCCTAGGTGACAGGGTAGAGTTTGATGTTTAGAGATAAGTAGTTGATATTTGATGAGTATATTCTAACTCAAAGGTGTTGTTATGATTTACAAGATGTCCCTCAGATGTAGGAGCATATTGGTGGTCATCTCTTGACATTACTATGGAGCCACATAGGTATGCTATCCGACACAGATAGAGGTCTCCTATAGGATGTAGGTCTGTGGTGGGTGTTCACCATGCCCATGATGAGATTCCATAGAAGCATGCTTATGGCCCTGATGGAGAGATAGGATGTAGATACTTATACATTCCATCTTCCCACAATAGAGATGATTATCACACTTGAGGATGTGTATCACATCCTACAAATTCCAGTTCGAGGGTAGGCAGTGTGGGTCATGGAGAATAGATCTAAGGAGTATGCTCACATGAGCCACATTCACTACCTAGATCAAGTGGTGACACTGCTCAGACGTGGGCACATTGTTCTTCGATGGTTAGAGCAAGGTTGTGCAGACATACCTCTTATTCATCACATCTTGATCACTACCATCATGCTAGTGGTTACACCTGATGGATGAGGTGTTCACCTTCATGGGGGCCTCATTCATACTATTAGGGTGATGGAGGAGGAGAGGATGGCCTACGCTTGGGGGCGCAGTATGCTTATGCACCTTTATCGAGACTTAGGTCAGTATGTGCATCATGAGTCGCAAAGTCTGATGATATGCACCATACTGTAGGATGGTTGTTTGAGCATGTCACATGTACATAGCCAACAAGGTTTCCCATAGAGCCAAACTAGATGCATGCATGTGCGCATGCATATTACCTTACCAGATGTTGGAGACATGGTAATCTATTATATTGGAGAGTAGCGTTTGATAGACTACGGCCAGGCAACATCAAATGGATACCATATCGTAGCCGTAGACCATGAGGAGACAACTAGTGAGGATGCAAAGGGATCAAATTTTAGTTGATCACTGAGACAACATCGTCATCTACTTCTATTTTGATAGAGTTATACGATAGTTTGTGTGTGTGCAAGGTGTTCCTAGCACACGCCCAAGTTATGTACACTTAGCATGTAGTGTAGTTAGGGCTAGTGATGCCCCATGGCTGACTATAGCCAAGGTTGTCAAGAGTGATGATGATGGTGTATCTAATTCAAATTCAATGTTAGAGGCATATGACGTTGATGTTACCTGAGCATACATGACCTAGTGGGACACAGCTCGACTTGCTCCAATCTTCCCTACCAGTTATCCCACAGGCAATCCTCAGTTGTGGTTGGGTCATGGGGACGATGTAGAAGATGAGGAGGACATTGGTCATTTTGGTGGATATTATGATACAGATGAGGAGGAGGAGGAGGATACACCATCGTGCTATATTTTTTAGGAGAGGCCACGGTAGGGGCAACAAGTGGAGGGTGACAATGAAGGGGTCGAGGAGAGACCTAGGTCCAAGGCTCATAGTCATGGGCCAGTACCTACTGTGAGTGGAGTTCTAAGTCAGTTCGAGTGTGGGGGATTGAGTGGTGCTGTTGTATCCATGCCTCTAGTTACAAGAATGACTACAGGTGTCATCATAGTGACTTCAATACGTGATCTTGATTGGCAGGATGGTGATCCAGGTGAGAGTAATTATTATTTTTTTATAAATTATTTGATTATGATGATGTCATACATATATGTGTGTGTGTGTGTGTTTATTGTTAAAAAGGGGGATGGTTTGTTTTAGGTTTCAAAAGGCAAATCCTCCCTTCTCACCAAACATTCAAGGGCTATCCACCAAGTTGAATCTCTACTAAGTGAGAGCATTCACCTAACATGGTGCTATGCCACTTGGCATGATGTGGAAGCTCAAATATATCAAACAATATCTCAATTCAATTCCCTAAGTACTCTTAAACCCTAAATAAGCAAAACAGTAAGCAAATTGATGAATTATGACAAATCCTTTCAGAATAAGGTGAAGAATAGAGATTCTTAACTCACTATTTTTTAAAGTTCAAAATACAGAACAGTTAGGGACACTGGGACTAGTGCCCTAGTCTAAGGTATAGTTTTCATCACAGAATCTGAATCTCCTTCTGACACTAATCTACACTGTATCTTCCACTTTTTCTCTAGAAAAAGTGGACATAGGGACTAGCGCCCTTGTCCCAAAATGTTGCACACTATCCTCTTTCTTTTGGATCTCAAATCCTTGTTATCTGTAGCCTCCTTTCTACAACTCCACTCCATGAAACTTGGTACCTATAACCTGTAATCACAAAGGAGTGTGAGAGGGGGTTGTGGTGTTTAGAGGCTTACCTCAGTCAATCCCCAGAGAGACATTCAAGTCTTTTGAACACTTTTGTCAAATAAGGGTGCGTATCCCTACAGGATAGAGGCAAAAATCTAAATGATAAATGATTGAAAACATAATAGATATCACCTTGAAGTTTAGATCTCATGGAAGGAAGATGCTCTTCATGCCATGAGGAGATGGAGCCAAATCTGCAATTACAAACATAATAACAACAAAATATTGCTCTGTAACACAATGAATGCCTTGAATCAAAATCACAAAATCACAATGCTCATCTCATTTCCATCTCTAGTTTGCAAATGAAACCTAAACATGCTTATATATGCAACTATAAAGATTCCTGCTAGAATTTCATAATTCAAACTTGAGTTGTCAGCATAGGACCCAAATAACAGTCATAAAACTGACATTTAAATTTAGGGAAGACCCAAAATAGGGTATGACTAGGCCACTAGCACCCAAGTCCACCCCCTTATTTGTTCAGTGATAATCAAAATAGCACCTCCTAGGTCCTATTTGCTATAAGACTTTAAGGTTTTCTCATCGGGAGTCAAAATTATCATGCAAGATGCTATGAATTCATTCTAAAGACTTGGGATCTAAACCTTAAGAGGGAAAAGCCCCCAAGTGGACATTTTTTGACTTAACATTTATCCCCCACTTTAATGTATATATAAATGCAAGGCCAATACATGCATTAAAGTATGGTCAACAAACAGATCAAACATGCCAAGCATGGAGAAGACATGCTAAACACATTGAATACAGTAATAGGCATGCAAAACATAGAGAAGACAGTTACAGTCATGTAAAACATGGAGAAGACATCATTGAAGACATGCAAAACATGATGAATACAATGAATGCAGTGATTATTTTATTTTTCTCATATATGAATGCAAGTGCAAGTGCAAGGAAAGTAAACACACAACCCAAAATGCAAGAGGGACTCATTGCCACACATCTTTAGACTGCATATGAGGCAACAGACACACAATACAAATCTCAGAGTGTAGGAGGGACTCATTGCCATATGTCTCTAGACTACACTTGAGAACAAACATGCCATACAAATCCCAAAGCATAGGAGGGACTCATCACCACACATCTTTAGATTATGCTTGGGAACAAACATGTCATATACACACACACATGGAAGACATGGAGAAAACATGGCAGACAAGTGATGGAAGAAACCTATTGCTAGGTTCACAGCCATCTCAAGCATGCTACATGCACACACCAATGATTGGGCTTCACCACAACAATTACCAAAGACACTCTTAAGGGTTAAGATAGTCTCAGATCCACTCCCTACCTCTGTAGAGGACTTTTAGAAAATGATAGGATGTGCAATCTCCTTGAGAAATACACCACCCCTACCTCCATAGAGGGCTTAGATTATTGCAATAGATTTATGTTTTACAAACACACTTTACTAGCATCTAAATCAAACAGCTTACCTTATATATGCCCCCACCTTAAGGTGGTTGATATCATGTATCGATATCAAGCACATTAAGGTAGGAAGAAAACAGACAAGGGAACACGAGCTCTCACAAATCCCATGCCCCATAGAGGTGAAATGTACTTTATGATGACCAAATCTTCCCACAAACACACAATTTCCTTCAAGAAAAGGTGTTAGCATCCATATAATCATGATAAACGACAATGCATATGATCATTCACATAGAGAGCCGAGGAAAGTAAGATTCAAGATAGACAAAGTGCACAAAATAGCAGTATTTTTATGTTTTGTACGTGTGATAAGACAACATCAAGATCACACGGAGTGATTCTTCTAGCCAAGCATCGGATAATATATATCAACCCCATCGTCATGTATGGACTAGGTCCATTTTTTGATTTCTCACTGAAGGGACACTAGGTCTCTATCAGTATAATATGGTTTTCATCATCCACCAACTAGATAGAACCACTAGAGGAAGGTAAACAGTAAATCAAGAGAGGAGAAACAAGTGCCTTAGTAAATGTCATGTAGGAGGGTGCCCCCGAGTCACCAACCGCAATGCTATGTCCATAGCACATGACACAAAAAATGAAAATAGAGGAGAACCAATATAGAAGAATGAGGATACAAATAGAAGAAGGGTCACAACAGAGGTAGTCTCCTAGCATCCTTGGCCTTACAAGAGAATCAAGGGTCATCCTAGGAGGTCTAAACAACACATTGTAGGAGTACACACAACACTGAGAGGGGAGGGTGAATCAGTGTAGTTAAAATTTTTATCACCTTTCAAACTTTTAATGAACTTTGATTTCACAATTACAAAATTTTCAAACAAATATGAAAATATGTAGAACATCAACACTTAAGATTTTGACACAAAATATTCCTGAGTGGAAAACCCTCCAGGGGTATAAAAACCACTCAAATTGCCTCACTGGCTTAAATGAAAAACTTCAAGTTTACAACTATCTCACTGACATATACAATTTTGCCTCACTGGCATATTGTCTTTTTCCACAAGTCTCACTGACTTTCAATATCAAAAATTCAATGAACAAGACAAATCTGGGGGTTTCCCTGTTTCAATCAATCTCAACACCTTATCTCTCCTATTTTAACAAGTGTACATTTTCTACAAATTAATAGAATCAAGATTCAACTGACATCTTCACATTATCAATACTTTGTTTGCAATAAGCATCATCTCTAAAAACATTTAATCAATCTGATCTTCAAAATTATATCATACCTCTATAACTCAATCCTTAAAAAAAACTATTCATTTCATATCTATAGTTTGATATTCATTCCCTTCAATATTGATATGCTTCCTCTCTGCAATACTGAACTAATATCATCCTTCTCTGAACATCAAACTCTCCATCCTTCACTTCAACATATCACACAAAAAAAAACTTTTTAATTCTTATGTTTAAGTAATGATTTTATATCACACAAACCATATATATTTTTCTATTTTCAACTCTCGAGCCACATGTATTCACAAATAAAAAACTTATCAACTTTCTATCTTCCACACTTTCTATCTTCAAACCTTTCTAACTTCAGAGACTCTTCAACTTCGGTGTAAAAAATAGAAACATGCATGTTTTTTTTTTTTTGTAGCACAGAGCACGTCAATTTAAATGATGTGGAATGACCGTTGCTTACTTTTGCATTTTTAAAACTTATCCACACGATGGATGCTTCGCGCCACCTTCCCTTTTAAACTCTGCCATTGATACACTTTTGTCGCTTGAACCACTTTAGTAACCTGCTATAACCTGTTGACTAGGTATGACAGGGTCGGTTCACAAATGACTTGAAACCCTTTTAAAATGACTTAAGTTAGATGCAACCTTTTAAACCGGTCAACACCCAAATAGACATAAAGTGTATGATGTTTAGTTAAGGGAACTTAGAATATGTTTTATGATTTTCTATTTAGTGTTTTGTGAGCTCAACTTGACTTATTTGAGCAAGAATATTTTGCCCTCACATAAATCTGCAAAGAATAACTATGCAACTGATAAAAAGAACATATGACAACAAATTTCAAACATAAATCTTCTACAAAAGTATACTCTCTGTAAGCCTTTCACTATACATCTCATGACATGAAGATTTGTTTTGCACACATATTCAATCCTGTGTCTGAGATTACTACAACAAAGGTCATTAATGAAGACCACTATGATTTTCTTGAATTAACACAATGATAGCATGAAACAAGATTCCACCGTCATGATGCCAATTAGGTGATACATATTAACCCTTGTCATGTGATACAAGCTCTTAACCATAAAACCAAGAAACTTTGCCCTGATTCAACACTTGATACAATGAAGATCAAATGTCATTGAAGACTATGCCACTGTGATTCAATGAAATGACTAAGCCACTGTAACTTCACTAAAATGACTAAGCCACTACATATTCACAAAACTGTGTCACTAAAAAATTTGAGAGATCACCACCATGTTAACCCATGTCACTAAAAGATCTGAGAGATCACAACCAAGATCATCAACATTTTGACATCAATGAAAAGACAACAATACTCAAGATAGAAGCACTACACACATCACGGGTGAAACACAACACGAAGGTAAAGAGTTAGAAATACTTACCTGCTAGTACAATCATACTGAAATGTGGAACTTGCAAGCATCTTGGAGAGATGCTCTATCAAGTTTTGTGTGAAGCTTGAGTGGTTCTTATGAGAGTTTTGTTTATTGTTAGGAAATCCATATGATGCTTGTTTCTCAAATCCTTGTGTATGTGAAATTTTTTGTTTCTTATGAGGAGGAGAACCACTATTATTACTAACTGATGATAATCTTCTTACTCTTTTTTGATCCTTAGCTATTTTTCTTTGTTGAGTTCATCTATCAAGGTGACAAGGACTATCTTGTACTATTTCAATCTTTTCTTGTGTGAGAGTCTCTTGCTTCGGTTGTTCCATTTGTCTATCTGATGCATTTTGGTTATCTCCCCATCCTTGAAGGGATAATGGAGGAGGAACCTCAACATAAATGCCATCCCTTTATGGATGAGGTGATACTTCAGCATTTTCCTTATCCACTTCTATTGTAGTAATAATCTCATTGTAGTTCAGCTAGTAATCTTCTACTTCAATTGTATTTTGTTCCATCATGTTATTATTGGTCTGCTTAGGGAAGGGATTAGTAAATATTTACAAATTTTGATTTAGAAAAGCAACCAACTTATTTCCATTATCATTCACACCTAATACTTGTATAATATTTGAGTCAATGAGGTCTTGTATTTCATGTTTAAGATGCATACATCATTCAATAGCATGTCCTTGTTGCTGATAAAAATGACAAAAGGTGTTAGCATAGAAATAAGGTCCTTGCATCTTAGTGGGATCTAAAGGTTTAATTAGGGGAAGCTTCATGAGGTTATTACTCACATCCTAATTCATGATAGAATGATAGGATTCAAATATCAAATTAAACTTTCTTTGTTGATATGGTGCCTTTTTCAGATTAGTGATAGCAGACATGTGAAAAATTATTTGAATTTTATCCATTAACCTAGATGAAAGTCTTAATATTCCTCTTAAAGTTGTTTTGTGAAGGCCCAACCATGGATTGACCAACTTGAGTAGATGAGTTTTGATTTTCATACTAACTAGACGAAAGATGATAATCATGAAGGATGGTACATAAATGTTGAAAGGAGTTATACCTCATCAAGAGAATCTTATCACGAATGTTAGGTTGTAGATTTGTAATAAACACCTTGTGAACATCCACATCCTTCATTTGATATTGAATTTGTGCATAGAGAGATTGATACCAACTAATAAAATCAGTCAACTTCTCTTTCAAACCTTGCTTGCAATGAACTAAATCAATCAAAGAGACTTGAGGTCTAATGTTTGCTTGAAAATGTTGTAAAAATTGATCAACTAGCTGTGAAAATGAATGTATTGAATTTGGAGGTAAAGAGCAAAACCACTCTAGAGCCGTATCTTTGAGAGATTATGGACAAAGTTTTACTAAAAAATATTCTTCAAAGTAAAAGTTACTACACATAGCTGTGAATGTTGCCACATGAGTATTAGGATCACCTTCTCCACCATATTTTTCAAAGCAAGGCATCTCAAACCTCTCAGGCATAGGAGTTATCAAGATTGCATAAGAAAGGGGATTGTGGGCATGATAGGTTGGTATATTAGGTTGTGTTCAAAATTTGTCAAGTTAGTCACCTTTTGTTGTAAAGAAGTCATGCCTTCTAAAAGTTGGTTTAAGATGGCATCATTGGGAGATGCAGTTTGTTGTGAGGAGTTAGAACCAAAGTGAGAAGGTGATTGAGCCTAAGTAGTGATAAGTGGAGGTTGTGAATAATTCATTGGTGGTTGGACATAGTGATAGGTGGAAGGTGGCTAAGAATCAGTGGGATGGATAGGTGGGTGTGTTGATATGCGCCAAACAACTGAGAGGGGGGTGAATTAGTTGTCCCAAAAACTTAAACACTTTCTGCAATTAAACATTCATCACTTATCCACAATTATTATGATTTAACAATGAGTGCATGAAATCATAAACTTAACCACAGATACAACATCAAACACAAGAGACACCAGATTTTACATGGAAAACCCCAAGGTGGGGAAAAAACCACGGAGATGATTAGCTCTTAATAAATATTGCAATCTTGAAATAACGATGTTTAGGCTCTGTCACTCCATGGGCCTAAACATATTGGCTCACTGCTATGAAGAACAACTAGGTCTAGCAGGCTCACTACCTCAACCCTAAACCTAGAAAGATTACAATAAGGGCTATTAAACCCTGAGGGCTGTTAAACCCTACTAGTAGCTAACTTCCAAGCTCACTACCACAATCAACACCTTTCTATATTTGTGACTGAAGTACAATAATTCCTCTGCTCTACTCTTCCTCTGTTCTATTCTTCCTCTTCTTTCCTCTGCCTCTTCTCTGATTTGCATATTGGACCTTTCTTAATATCTTTTCATTTTTGCTCAAGGACAACTTTTCATGACTCACGTACAAGTATTTATAAACTACAACAACCTTGGAAAGATCATCAATGTCGGCATCACAATTATCAACCATTGGAACAATCTCCAAGGTCAGCATTACAAACATTTACAAAATAGGTCTTGGCCTATTACAACATTATGCAAAGGGGATGAAGTAAAATTATATGCAGATCACACCATGCTTTAGCTAGGCTCAAACATGATCTTCCACACTTCAACACGCTTCCACAATCTTCAAGAGATCTCTGCAATCATTGGGATTAACCATGTCAGCTAAGAGTGGTTACATGCTACATTATCTGGGAAACACAATCTTAATTTATTAACACAGACCAAAGTGTAGATAGGAACATGATTAGGAGACATCTACAAGCACATTATAATCATCAAGAGCAACTACACAACCTTTAACTACTCTACCCATAAGAATCTTCATATTGGAACACATGAACTTTACTATCCTCAACTGTCATAAAGGAAAGATAGCTTGCAGACCACCAAACCATGAACCATTGCAATTGTAGGCACTTATCATCATCCCAGATTTCCTTCGAGAACCGTATAGCAAAATACTTTATTGCAGAGGAATGCAGAGTAGAATACTTTCTCCCTGTCCTAATTGAACTTACAAAAAAAGTAGGTTTCACTCTGGTGAACACAACTCACTTAGATCTTCATTTGGAGGGTTCAAACCCAGAATGTAGCATCCTTAGTCATACCTCTAACATACTTCCAATCCAAAGACCATGATCTTCAAGCAGAAATAAATGCAGACCAGTTTACCGAACTGTTCTTCAGTATACAACTCACTATCTATATTGCACTTCTCTATAACTCATTTGTTTCTTTCGGAGAGGCTAATTTTCTCAATATCCTCAACATACAAGTCTTCTAAACAAGTAATAGAATAAGATACAGTTGACACCAATGACAACAAGGATATGTTGACATCAATGACAACATCAATTAGGCATATACTTGCAACAATCTCCCCCTTTGTCATTGATGGCAACATATGATGTGAAAAATTGCAACAACCATCAAGACAAGATTCTCCCCCTTTCTTTTTACACACCTGCACTCTTTCTTTCTTCAAAATTATACCCCTTTCTCTTACACATCTGCACTCTAAGTTTTTCACATGACTTCTCTCCCCCTTTGACATCAATGTGCAAAGGGCACATAATTGCACTTTTCTGCTCTGATCTAATCTCTCTTCAGAACTCTCTGACTACTCCCCCTAAGAAGTAGCCCTAAAAAGCATCAATTCAGACTTCTAAGCACCTCTGAACTAATGAACTATTGTGCATCTTAGTTTAGAGAAGGAGGGGTGATAACCCCTAACTTTTCTTAGAGATACTCAAAAGTATCCTTAGGCAGAGGCTTGGTAAAAATGTTTGCAATCCGATCCTTGGTAGAAACATTCTACAACTTGACTTCATTTTCCAGTCACCTTTTCTCTCATAAAATGATACCTAATGGATATGTCCTTTGTCCTTGAATGCATCACTAGATTCTTTGATATGTTTATGGCACTTGTGTTGTCACAAAAGATTGTAATGGGATCTTCATACATAATTCTGATGCCCTTCAAAGTCTACTTCATCCATAACACTTGAGTGCAACTACATGATACTACAATATATTCTACTTCTGTAGTAGACAGGGATATTGAATGTTGTTTCTTGCTCAACCAAGATACTAATCTTTTTCCCAAGAAGAATGCACCTCCACTTGTACTTTTTCTGCATCCACATTTTCGGCCCAATTTGTATTAGTATATGCACTGAGAGTAAAGTCACAATCCTTAGGGTACCACAGACCATGATCCATTGTACCTTTTAAATATCTCAAAATTCTCTTGACTGCCATCACATGTGATTCCTTGGGTTCTGCCTGAAGTCCTGCCACAAGACATACTACATGCATTATGTCAGGTCTAGTTTGAGTCAGATAAATTAATCCTCCAATCATAGATCTATACCTTTTCTGGTCTATCATGGGTGAGTTATCATCTTTACTCAACTTACAACTAGTTATCATAGGTGTGCAAACTGGTTATCCCAAATTTCTTTAACAAATCTTTCACATACTCAGACTAAAAAATGAAGATACCTTTATCTGATTGACTTATTTGCAGACCTAAAAAGAAGTTCATCTCTCCAAACACAGACATTTCAAATTCACATTGCATTTCTCCAACAAAAATTGCGCACATTGCCTCGACATCAATTGTAACTATCAGTTCCTTATTACCTGTCAGCCTGTCCCTTATTTGTATGAGTGACTAATTCATCTATCCCATTATGCCTCCCAATGCAGAGCATATGACACTCTAGAGTTCAGTTCCAACATTCATCACTAACTTCAGAACCGTAGTATAGAATAAGCATCTGTGGAGAGATGTGGACCCTAGTACTCTGATACTACATACTGTTCTTGGTTTGACTTTAGGACAATTTACAATGGGACTTCTTGGAAGATATGTTTACCAACATTCCTAAATCACATATGGTCATTTCAACTGAAGAGGCATACAACTCAAACTTCTTTACTTACTTGCATATTGCTCATACTTAGTCATTTTAGTCTTCTGAATCAGAACCCTTCCAAGCGGACTGCCATAACATATATATTTGTGTCAGATCTCAGCACTAACTATCTAGCTGGGGGATTTAGAATCTTCAATACGGCTCCCCCTGAGCCATGATCTACAATCTACTTCCCAGAGGAAGTAGTTGATCTAGAGCTTGGAGCAGACTCATCTCTTTCTTCATTTGTTTCCTTCCTAACCCAAACCTTGTTCATCTCTTCCTTGATTTGTGCTGGATCAACTTTTTCAACCAGTTCCCTTGATTCTGATTGGTTATCCTTCTTCTTATTTCTATAGTATTTTGCAATGTGTCCAAGCTTGTTACAATTGAAGCACATAGTATTTTTCTAATCATTATTTCTTCCATTCATCCTTAACTTGCCTAGGTTAGCCTTATGCCTAAAATTATTATATGTATAACAATAGCCACTGAAGGATTCCATTGTCCTATTTGTCCCATAGCCTTTTCTCACTTGACTTCTACACTCATTAGCTCTATGTCCCATTCTATGGCAAGCATAGCATCTAATGGAATTCTGACTAGAGAATGATGGGGTATTTGGATTCACCTTATTTCTACACCAATTAGACTTGTGACCAAATTTGTTACATAAATTGCAGTAACCATTGAAAGAAGAATACCTTTGAGTGTTTGGCTGCCTAATTGATAGTCTTCTGCTTCTTTGATTTTAAATGTGTCTAATTTTGTCCTCTTCCTGACTTTCTCTAAATCCTTTGTCTTTTCCAAATTCCATGCCTTCTCTGTCATCATCATTTTTATGTTCTGCCATTGGCCTATCATATCTAGCAGCACTCACACTGAATTGATCTCTTTGAACCCACACATGTTTCAGATTAGCTTTCAAGTCTTCAACTTCTTCTTCAAGCTTCATGTAGACTTTAATTTTGTCTTTCAGACAGTTCTCAATTTTTGTCTTTTCTTCATTATTCTCTTTTAGAGTTTGTTGTAACTGCCTGATTTGCCTTCTTAAATCTTCTTTCAAATCCATGTATTCATCTACATTTCTTGAGTTATCTCTATCAATATTGGCAATTAGGCACATATTCATTTGATTCACAACAGCTTTGTGATCTTCCACATCACATTTGGTGGTCTGGGAACCTTCTTGTTCTTTAATTTATAAATCCTTATTGGTTGAGACTGAATTCTCCTAGATGTTAATAACTTTAACATTTGTACTTTCAAAAATCCTTCCAAACCTATTGTTGTAACACTGGTAGGCTTTGGTCCAGGATGAGTATCCAAGAAAAATGCCTTCCTCATACTTAGCATTGCCCTTTTCCATTCTGATGAGGCATTTGCTTCCAAAGATTTTAAAATAGTTCACAATGGGTATTGATCCACACCATAACTCAGTAGGGGTCTTTACTTCTTTGGTTGTTACCTGAACTCTATTTAATGTATAGACAATGGTTTGAATTACCTCCTTCCAAAATATATCGAGTAAATTTGCTTCTTCCATCATTAATTTTGCAGTCTCCTGAATAGTTCTACTTGCTTCTTCCATTATCTTGTTTTTTGCAGAGTTGTTTTTCTATCCCATAGGTTTCACAAAATATATTGAAATAATTGGAGATAAGTTCTTGTTCTTTTCCAATTCTCAGGCCTTTAATGTTCATACTTAGCTCATTTTCAAGGGTTTCTTCAAAAAATTTGAGTGCCTCTAGAATCTTTGATTTATCTTTTAAAAAATAGACCCAAGTCATTCTAGAAAAGTCATCAATAAAAAACATAAAGTACCTATGATCATGGAGGCTTGGTATTCTTGTAGGACCACAAAAGTTTGTATGAATCAATTCCAATCATTCAATGGAGGATCTTTCTTTATCTTGCCATGCTTTTCTTGACAATCTTTGACATTTCCTACAACTAATGTTGCTTGAGTAATCAATCTCTAGTAGGTCCTTCACAATTTGAACTAAGTTTGTTAAATCATCAAGGTTTGTATGGAAAAGTCTTCTATGCCAAACCTACCTTTCATTCGTCTAAGATGTGTATCCAAGAAAGTAACTTTTTCTGAGATGATAGAGATTCTCTTCTATTCTTTTTGCAATTGCTATTGTAGCTCCAGATTTTTCTTTGAATTCAAGAGAATCATTCTCAAACACAAACTTGAATCCCTTCCTGCATAACTGTCTAATGCTTAAGAGATTTTGTTTCAAACTTTTTATATAAAGAACATCATCAGAAATTTTTCTATTGCCAAAATTTGTTGATCCTATTCCGTAAAATTTAGCAGTACAGTCATCTCCGAACCTAACTAGCCCTTCATTGTGTTCTTCCAGACTAATGAACTTACTACTCTCACTAGTCATGTGGTTTGAGCAGCTACTATCAATAACCCAACAGTCTTCATCACTAGTACAAGCTTTAGAGCATCTTCGATGCTTAACATTATGTTCTTCGTGAATCACTTCCTTGGATGATCTACTCTTGATATCTCTTGATGAACATTTGGGTGCATCAAAGAGTATTTGTTTTCCTTTTCACTCCATTAGGATCTCCCTCGAGTTGTTAGACTCTTTCCAAAAGGGACATGGCTCTGATACCAATTGTTGATATGCCCCAGACAACTAAGGGGGGGTGAATCAGTTCTCCCTAAAACTTAAACACTTTCTACAATTAAACATTCATCACTTATCCACAATTATTGTGATTTAACAATGAGTGCATGAAATCATAAACTTAACCACAGATACAACATCAAATAGAAGAGACACTAGATTTTACGTGGAAAACCCCAAGGTGGGGAAAAACCTCGTAGAGGATTAACTCTCAATATATATATTGCAATCTTGAAAAAATGATGTTCAAGCTGTTGCAAGTATGGACCTAACCAGTGTTGTCATTGATGTCAACATACTCCTGTTGCATTGATGTCAAGGATTGGATGAGTTGTGAGCTGAGGATATTGAGAAAATTAGTCCTATCAGAAATAGAGAAGAACAGTGAAGATAGTGAAGGTCTATGAAGTAAAGATCCTAGCTAAGATGAAGATCAGAGGATGCGAATCAAAGGTTTTGTAAATATGTATCTGAAGATTGTCTAGTTAAGATTTCAGAGGTCCCCATGAAGATCTAGAGAAGTTATGGGTATATGAGTAGAACTTGTCCTGGCAGTTGTTTAGTGGTGACATAGTGGCTCAAATAGATCTGGTAAGGTCTAGAAATGCAATATCATATTCTGTGGATCTAGTAGTATGTCTGGGAAGCTAATTTGAGTTATCAATTTGAAAGGCATGTGGTTTGGAGATCCGTAAGTGATCTTTTTAGTTTGATAGAGATGATAGACTATGTTCTTGAGGTTCCGGATGAAGAAGAAAATGATTTTAGTAAGTAGAAGTAGTGCAAATGTTCTTGGTAATTCAGGCAAGCTTGTGGGGATCTCTGTATTGTGTCTAGTCTATGTTGGCCGTCCGCATTGAAGATTGAGCCTGTAATTGAAGATTTACCTCCGGGTAATGGTGTTCTTCCTAGTCTTGGCCGACCGGATGATTTGCACCTATTGCAGATAATCTAGAAGATGTTCTGTGAGGCATGGCATGTTCCTCAAGGGAGATTTGGGTCCCAAATATATGTGGCCAACAGTGTAGTGATCCGCACGAAGTCTTTTGTAACAAATCAAGTTGTATTTGTATATTTTCTCTGTAAAGTTTGCCTACTTTGATGATTATCCCAACGTCAATGTCCTATATAAATAAGAGTTGTAAAATCACTTCAAAGGTGTCATGTTGAGGAGAGTGTGGTAGAAAGGAGAAGTGCGAAAGGTAGAGCAGAAGTATTGGGCTTAAATGGAACTAACTCAAGCATGGTGAAGATGCTATTCTTTAGTTCAAGTATGTAATATTTATTATTCTGTAGACAGTGTGTCTCCTGTAGGCAGTGGGCCTCTTGTGAGCAGTGTGCTCGTGTAGTGAACCCTAATTGGCGTGTGCCATTTTGTTCCTTTTATTCTTTTAACAGAGAATACAATCTTGGGTTAGTCACCCCATGGTTTTTCCCTTAATTGGGTTTTCCACGTTAAAATCTTGGTGTCATATGTGTTAATGTCTTTCTGCTCTTAAGTTATTACATTAAGTTTTCATGGTTAAATCTTTGATATGCTATTTGAATATTAAGAGGTTTCAAGTAAATAAGAAACAGTGATTTTGAAACAACTGATTCGCCCCCCCTCTTCGTTGTGTATCCTGAAACTAACAATTGGTATCAAAGCTAAGTTCCTCGAAAAGAGCTTAACTGCTTGAGGAGATCCAGGATGTCTTCCTACAAGAAGGATAGTCTAAGGTTTGATGGAACCAATTACACTCTTTGGAAAAATAGCATGGAGTGTCACTTGCAATGTATGGGAATGCAATATTGGATCATGGCTTCCAAAAGGTATACTCCTCAAAATGGTCCAAGAACCATAGATGAAATCAGAGATGTTGAAAACAATCTTTAGGCCAAAGAAGCTCTACTAAGTGCCTTATCTGATTCAGAGATGACAAATGTTATTGATCTAAAAACTACATATGAGATTTGGGAAAAACTAGAACTTCTGCATGAAGGAGACAAGTGTGTTAAATGTGCCAAGCTACAGAGTCTGAAAGGAAATTTTGAAAACCCAAAGATAAGCGAAGATGAGAATATCACTTCTTACATGAAAAAAGTAAATGAGCTCATTTGTGGCATCAGATGTGCTAGTGAAATTTTGGATGAAGATGAAATTGTTGTTAAGGTTCTCATATCCTTACCTCCTGCTTACAAACACAAAGTTGCTGCTATTGAGGAAATCAGATCCTTGACAACTATCTCAAGGGATCAATTGGTTGGTAAGATATTTGCATTTGAGTTAGCTGAGTTTGGTGATGCACTTCCCAATATTGAATCTGCATTCAATGCTAGTGCCTCTACAAAAGGTAAACAGAGATATGATCCAAGAGAAAGTTCCTCAAGAAAATCATCTTGGTATGAGAAAGCAAGGAAAGATCTGGAAGAGGATGAAGTAGAAGCTGAACAACTTGAGGCCCTCATTGTAAAAAGACTACCAAGAGGATTCGATAAGTATGAAGGAAAACTACATTTCAAATGTTTTAACTGCAATAAGATTGGTCATTTTGCCTCAAGGTGTCTGGAAATATTTTCTAAACCAAACCCTAATAGATCAAGATTTCAAAAGAAGTGTTACTATGTTCATGAAGATGATGATGATGAAGGAGTAACAGATGATGAATCAGAGATAGGAAACAAATCTAGAAGTGACTGGGTGTTTATTGTCATCAAGGAAGAAGATCAAATGTCCTCTGAATCTATCAATCATAAAATGATAGAAAAAGCTTTGGCTGCCCAAGTTGAAGAAAAGGATGATTGGGTCATTGACAGTGGTTGTTCACATCATATGATAGGTGACAAAAGCAAGTTTATAGATTTGGAAAGATATCAAGGAGGAGTTGTAAAATTTGGTGATAACTCTGCTAGCAGAATCAGAGGTAGAGGAACTATTTCTTTTGATGGAAAGAAAAAACCAGTGATGTGCTATATGTTGAAGGTCTGAAGCACAATCTTCTCAGTGCTAGACAGTTAGTGGACAAAGGCTATGATCTCTGATTCAAAAATATAAAATGTAAGATCTTTGAAAGTTCTGGTATAGAGATTGCATCTGGCACACAAACGAAAGGAAACATCTTCCACTTGGTTGCCACTAGCAAAAGTTGTTTATTTGTTCAAATTGATTAGAGTTGGTTGTGGCATAGGAGAATGTGTCATGTGAACTTTGATAATATCATCAAGATTAGCAACACTCAGGCTGTAAGAGATCTTCCAAGACTTGTGAAACCCTCTAATAGTTTGTACAAAGAATGTCAGCTAGGTAAACAAAGTAGAGTCACATTCAAAAGTAAAGAACAATCTTCTACCAGATTGTTAGACTTAGTACATACTGATCTATGTGGACCGGCACGAATCAGAAGTTTACAAGGTGATAGATACTTCATGCTATTAATTGATGACCACTCCCAGATGATGTGGGTAACCTTCCTAAAAGAAAAATCTAAGGCTCATGAGAAATTCAAAATATTCAAAGCTATGGTAGAGAATGAAACCAGATTGAACATAAAATGTCTCAAGTCTGATAGAGGTGGAGAATTCACATTCAGAGAATTCATAGAATTCTGTGAGAAACATGGGATAAAAAGATAGTTGTCTACTCCACGAACTCCACAACAAAATGGAGTAGTAGAAAGAAAGAACCAGACCATCCAGGAAGCAATAGGAACCATGATGATGGAAGCAAATGTTCCTCAGATCTACTGGAGAGAAGTTGTAAGCACATCTATCTATACCCTTAATCGAGTACAAATCAGAAACAATACTGGTAATACCCCTTATGAACTCTGGTTTGGCATCACTCCCACTGTGAAGTATTTCAGAGTCTTTGGTAGCAAATGTTACATTAAAAGAGATGAAGACCTTGGAAAATTTGATGCTAGAAGTGATGAAGGAATATTCTTGGGTTATTCTACTCAAAGCAAAGCATACCAGTGTTACAACAACATATTGAGAAAGATTATAGAAAGTACAAATGTAAAGGTTGATGAAGGTGTTGAAAAAACCTCAAGGTTTTATGAATATGATGAAGATGATTAGAATGATGTTCCGATTCAAGCTCCTTCTGAAATTCAAATCTAGAATGATCCAGAGAATCGAGAAGAAGAGATAAGTTTGAATGAACCTATTCAAGAAATAGAAATGCAAGAAACTCCCAAAATTCCCAGGTATGTAAAACTGAATCACTCTGAAAATTAGATCATAGGTGATAAAAGAAAATGTGTTCAAACAAGAAGAAAGATTGCTCAAGATTCAAAAAAGTATTGTTTGATTTCAAAGATTAAACCAAAGACATTGAATGAAGCATGCAATGATGAAAGCTAGACTAAAGCAAGGAAAGAAGAACTGATGCAGATTGAGAAAAATCACACTTGGGATCTTGTTCCCAGACCTAGAAACAAAAAAGTGATTAGAACCAAATGGGTCTTCTGAAATAAACTGAATGAAGATGGTGAAGTAGTCAGGAACAAAGCCAGATCGGTCTACAAGGATTATTCCCAAGTAGGAGTTGATTTTGAAGAAACTTTTGCTCCGGTGGCAAGAATTGAAGTAGTTAGATTATTTCTTGCCTTTGCTACCTTCATGGATTTCAAAGTATATCAAATGGATGTCAAGTCAACCTTCTTGAATAGTGACTTGGAAGAAGAAGTATACATTGAACAACTGGATGGATTTCAATTGTCTGATTATGGTGATATGGTCTGCAAGTTGAAGAAAGCACTATATGGACTCAAACAAGCCCCAAGAGCCTAGTATGAAAGACTAGATAAGCATCTTTTGAAGATTGGCTTCAGCAAAGGTACTGCTGATAGTAACTTATACTTCAAGATTGAACATGAATACATCTTGATTGTTGATATTATTTTTGGAGGAAGAGATAGTATGTGCAAGACTTTTGCAAATCAAATGAAAAGTGAATTTGAGATGTCTATGTTTGGGGAAATGAATTTCTTCTGGGGTCTGCAAATCACTCAAACAAAGAAAGGAATCTTCATATCTCAAACCAAATATGTGAAAGAATTGTTGAAGAAATTTGGAATGGAAGATTCAAAACCAATGAGTACTCCCATGGCAACCGGATGTAAACTGAACAAAGATGATGACTCTCCTAAGGCTGATCATAAAAAGTACAGGTCAATGATTGGAGGACTATTGTATCTTACTCAAACTAGACCTGACATTATGAATGTTGTTGGTCTTGTTGCTAGATTCCAAGTTGATCCTAGAGAATCTCATGTCATGGCAATCAAGAGGATTCTCAGATATCTAAAAGGAATAGTTGAGTATGGTTTATGGTATCCTAGAGATCATGATTTCTCTCTTCATGCATATACAGATGCGGATTGGGCAGGAGATGTAGATGACTAGAAGAGTACCAGTGGTGGAGAATTCTTTTTAGGGAAAAGATTGGTTTCTTGGTTAAGCAAGAAACAAGAGGCAATATCCTTATCCACTACAGAAGCAGAATATATTGCAGAAACAGGTAGTTGCACTCAAGTTTTGTGGATGAAGCAAATGCTAAGAGACATCAAAGTGGAGTATGAGGAACCTATCACAATCTTTTGTGATAACTCAAGTGCAATAAACATTTCAAAGAATTCAGTGTTACATTCAAAGACAAAACATACATCCTTCAAGTTTTATTTTTTGAGAGAGAAGGTGAACAAGAATGAAGTCAGATTAGAGTTTGTGCCCTCTAAAGATTAGATTGCAGACATCTTTACTAACCTCTACCTAAGGACTCTTTTGAGTATCTAAGGGAGAAGTTAGGGGTTATTACCCCTCCAGTTCTGAATTAAGGTGCACTGATGTGCATCAGTCCAATAGATCTCACAGTCATATCTTATGGTCCAGATTGGTGCTAAGTGGCTGCTACTTAGGGGGAGCAGTCGGTATGATTCTAAAACATGATTATTGCAAGTATGTGCCCTTTTCCATTGATGTCAAAGGGGGAGAGAAGACATGTGAAAAACAAAAGTGGTTATTGATCAAAGGGGGAGTAGTAGAAGAAGAGAAGACATGTGAATGGTTGTTGCTAATAGGGGGAGTTACATCAGTCAGTAAGGAGAAAGTTCTTGTCATGATGGTTAAAACAGTTTTTCACTTCATATGTTGCCATCAATGACAAAGGGAGAGATTAATGCAAGTATGGGCCTAACCGGTGTTATCATTGATGTCAACATACTCCTATTGCATTGATGTCAAGGATTGGATGAGTTGTGAGCTGAGGATATTGAGAAAATTAGTCCTATCAGAAACAGAGAAGAACAGCGAAGACAATGAAGGTCTATGAAGTAAAGATCCTAGCCAAGATGAAGATCAGAGGATATGAATCAAAGGGTTTGTAAATATGTATCTAAAGATTGTCTAGTCAAGATTTCAGAGGTCCGCATGAAGATCTGGAGAAGTTATGGGTATATGAGTAGAACTTGTTCCGGCAGCTGTTCAGCAGTGATTAAGTGGCTCAAATAGATCCGGTAAGTCCAGAAATGCAATATCATATTATGTGGATCTGGTGGTATGTCTGGGAAGCTAATTTGAGTTACCAATTCAAAAGGCATGTGGTTTGGAGATACGCAAGTGATCTTTTTAGTTTGACAGAGATGACAGACTATGTTCTTGAGGTTCCGAATGAAGAAGAGAATGATTTTAGTGAGTAGAAGTAGTGCGGATGTTCTTGGTAATTTAAGCAAGCTTGTGGGGATCTTTGTATTGTGTCCAGTCTATGTTGGTGGTCCGCATTGAAGATTGAGCCTGTAATTGAAGATTTACCTCCGGGTAATGGTGTTCTTCCCAGTCTTGGCAGACCGGATCATTTGTACCTATTGTGGATAATCTAGAAGATGTTCTGTGAGGCGTGGCATGTTCCTCAAGGGAGATTTGGGTCCCAAATATATGTGGCTGATAGTGTAGTGATCCACATGAAGTCTTTTGTAACAAATCAAGTTGCATTTGTATATTTACTTTGCAAAGTTTGCCGACTTTGATGATTCTCCCAAAGTCAATGTCTTGTATAAATAAGAGTTGTAAAATCACTTCAAAGGTGTCATGTTGAGGAGAGTGTGGTAGAAAGGAGAAGTGTGAAAGGCAAAGCAGAAGTATTGGGCTTAAATGGAACTGACTCAAGCATGGTGAAGATGCTATTCTTTAGTTCAAGTATGTAATATTTATTATTCTGTAGACAGTGTGTCTCCTGTAGGCAGTGGGCCTCTTGTGAGCAGTGTGCTAGGGCAGTGAGCCCTAATTGGCATGTGCCATTTTGTTCCTTTTATTCTTTTAACAGAGAATACAATCTTGGGTTAGTCACTCTGTGGTTTTTCCCTTAACTAGGTTTTCCACATTAAAATCTTGGTGTCATATGTGTTAATGTGTTTCTGCTCTTAAGTTATTGCATTAAGTTTTCATGGTTGAATCTTTGATATGCTATTTGAATATTAAGAGGTTTGAAGTAAATAAGAAATAGTGATTTTGACACAACTGATTCATCCCCCCCCTCTCAGTTGTGTATCCTAAACTAACATAGGCTTGGTCACTCCACGGGCCTAAACATACTGGCTCACTGCGATGAAGAACAACTAGGTCTAGCAGGCTTACTACCTCAACCCTAAACCTAGCAAGATTACAATAAGGGCTATTAAACCCTACTGGCAGCTCACTGTTAGGCTCACTACCATGATCAACACCTTTCTATATTTGTGACTGAAGTACAATAATTTCTTTGCTCTGCTCTTCCTCTGTCCTGTTCTTCCTCTTCTTTCCTCTGCCTCTTCTCTTCTCTGCCTTTTGGACCTTTCTTAATATCTTTTCATTTCCACTCAAGGATAACTTTTCACAACTCAACTACAAGTATTTATACACTACAACAACCTTGGAAAGATCATCAAGGTTGGCATCACAATCATCAACCATTGGAACAATCTCCAAGGTTGGCATTACAAACATTTACAAAATAGGTCTTGGCCTATTACAACATTATGCAAAGGAGATGAAGTAAAATTATACGTGGATCATGCCATGCCTTAGTTGGGACTCAAACATGATATTCCACACTTAAACATGCTTCCACAATCTTCAAGAGATCTCTGTAATCACTGGGATTAACCACGTCAGTTAAGACTAGTTACATGCTACATTATCTGGGAAGAATCTTCAAAAAAAATCTCAATTTCTTAACATAGACCGAAGTCCAGATAAGAACATGATCAAGAGTCATCCACAAGCATGTTATAATCATCAAGAGCAACCACACAACCTTTACCCACTTTACCCATAAGAATCTTCACACTGGAACACATGAACTTTACTGTCTTCAACTGTCATAAAGGAAATATAGATTGCGGACCACCAAACCATGAACCATTGCCACTGTAGGCACTTATCATCATCCCAGACTTCCTTCTAGAACCACAGAGCAAAATACTTTATTGCAGAGGAATGCAGAGTAGAGTACTTTCTCCCTATCCCAACTAAACTTACATAAAAAGCAAGTTTCACTCTGGTGAACACAACTCACTCAAATCTTCATGCGGAGGGCTCAAACCTAGAATGTAGCATCCTTATTCATACCTCTAACTAACTTCCAATCCACAGACCATGATCTTCAAGAAGGAATATATGCAGAGTAGCTTACCGGACTATTCTTCAACATACAACTCACTGTCTATACTACACTTCTCTGTAACTCACTTGTTTCTTATGGAGAGGCTAATTTTCTCAATATCCTCAACATACACATCCTCTAAACAAGTAATAGAATAAGATACAGTTGACACCAATGACAATAAGGATATGTTGACGTCAATCACAACACCGATTAGGCAAATACTTGCAACAGGCTAAGAATAATTATTCATAGAAGAGGTCACCTTAGGAACCAAGTTCTAATAGTTAAATCCCACAGCTTTTTAATTTTGTGAATTAGTGCCATTAGATACTCTAATACTAGTGGTAGCATTACTACAAGCATTTTCATTAGTGGTTAAAATCGTTGATGTAAATATAGATATTCCCATAGTCGGTATAGGTGTCGATACTTGTGTTTGAGATGGTGACGACATGTTCTTAATACAATTCGCACATTCAATCACCATCATGACATTATTATGTACTATATGTATTAATCCTTGAACAAAATTAATACCATATTGTCCTATTTTTATCAATTCTCTTATGTTCTGAATCACAGGTATAGCTTCTTCCGCTATCCTATCAGTTTCAACAAATGCTTGAAAATCGGCTAGCTCTCTATCAAGTTTGTTTATTTTCTCATTAGGTACATGTGTGACAACCTAAATAGTATCATCAACATTATGTAATACTTTATCTTACATAGTGGTTGTATGAGGTATAGTATCTTTCAAAATTTGTGTCTCTCCTTTTGTAAAGAAGGTGTTCAACAGATTTTCAAAGGTAGGAATATCATTTTCTTCAAAAGCACTAGATCCCATGAGTATTCTACTTCTTATTAAAGGGATATTTATATTAGGGAAGAGAGTTATAATACTCATACAAAAGAATGTAACACTCAATGCACAAACTAATAGAACAAACCCTAGGAGAAAGATATGTTTAATATCCAAAATGCTTGATTTTTCAACTTTTTGCAATATAAATCACTAAGGGAAAAAGTGTTGTGAAAATTTTCAAGAGGGAAATAAAATAATATGCCTAATAAAAGTCCAATGATGCAATAATATCTTTCACAACATGCTTTTGATGCAAATCTAGAGCGATGACAAGTCAAAGCCTAGTGAAAATACACCTAAAATATGTAATTTTTTACGAATTTTCAATGCAAATGCCTAATAGGAAGGGTGTTGTAAGAAATTTGAGGAGGGGGAGAAGATAATAACCTTAATAGAATCCAATTAATACAGAAAAATCCCTCACAACACACTAGTAATGCAATTCTAGAGAGACGATAAGGCCAAATCTAGTGAAAATGCAAGGTTTTCAAACCCTAGACATAAAATTTTGCAATAAAACCACTATGATGCAACACTACAATTAGAATTCAGTTCTAATGAGTGTTTGAAAAGGGTAGTAAAATATGAAACAAGATTTTGACTACAAACCCTAGCTAATGTAAAACTAGGTTTTTCTGAAAAATACACAATTTCAAGCAATTTTTGACAAATTAAAGACAAAAATATGATGCAAGTGAATATTAATTGATGAATTTTTATGATTTAAATCAGATCTAATGAAAATAATAGAAATTTGATGAAATTAAATGCCAATTAATTCAAATTATGCTAAAATGTAAGCGTAAGATGCCAATTTTTTTGAAATTTTCAAAATTTTCCATTTTTTTATAATTTTTCAAATGCAATAAGGGTATGATGAATTTTTTTTTCAGATTTAATATAAAAATCATAAATTAAATAAAATGCAACTAAATTAATGCCAATTATGTGAAAATTCAAATCCTAGAATGTAAAATTTTTGAACTTTTTCAAAAAAAATTAATCTTTTTTTGTAGTTTTTTTAATGCAATAAGATTAATGAATGCAAATCTATCACACAACACTCAGCAAGGTGCAAAAAAGTAAAAAAACATAGGTTCACCAAAATTTTTAGGGGTGTTTAGGGCGAAATTGGATACCTTGTTTACTCTAGGTTAAGTACCTCAATTTCGCGGTTAAACATTGGGGATAACAAGGATTGAGCTTGTGACAAAGTTTCTAATCACTTTGCCTCCCTTTCATGCTCGCGTGGTTGTAGAACCAAGGCCCTAACCAGGATTTTACCAAGTGTTGTACTTTCAACCAAGCAAAACCCTAATTATGCCTCAAATAAACAATATACAAAAACTAATGAAGTATCTAATAAAATTGATCACAGAAGTGCAGAGGATGGGTTTAAGAGACACTATACCTAGAATCTGAGAGTTGCACGGACTAGGGCTCCTACTCTAGTGTCCTAAAAAAATTTTAACAGAAAAATCTCCTGCACAGGGTATCTGAGACTGTAAAATGGCTTCCAGATCCCGGAGAAAACACCCAGTTGGACTAGGGTGCCCGCTCCAATGTCTCGCAAGTATCAGAATCCAAAAATCTGAAAGTCTGTCGTGACTATACCCACAATATCCTCCTTCCTATAGCTTCTTTTCGATGGAACCTACAAAACGCGATCTGCACATACAAAAGAAGGAAATTGTTGCGGCTATATAGGAGCTTGCCTCAGTCAAGCCCCATCTTCGATATTTCTACCTCAACAATAGCCAGAGGAAAAAGATTTACAGAAGTGTGTGCAAACCTAACAACAAGTGTATGCATAAAAATCAAACCCTAGATGTCTCAATCAAGGGAAGATCAACAACATGCTTTGCATCAATAAACACATACAACTTCACCTCAAGGAGATGAGATGAATGAAAACTTGCATGAATAAGAAGGTGAATCAACAATGTCTACGGAGGATCTCCAAGCTTGCTTTTGGAGGCTTCAACCCTTCTCCCAATCATGCAAAGGGTGTACAATCCCTAGGAAGAGCAAGATAAACTCGAGATCTTGATTCCTAATCTTCATCCATGATCTCCAAGATAGCAAATAAAGAATACTTCGAATAGCTTCAACAAGTTGTTGTTCTTCAATGGAAATTGCAGCAGAGTTTTGGCATCAAGCTTGCATAAGAATTGTGTGTGATAAAATGATTTGCAAATGTCTTTTTATACCTAGCTTTAGGGAATTCAAATTTTGAAATAATGTCTCGATATCACGCAAAAACTGAGAATTTGAAGACAGAATCCCAAGGCACTCGGCGGGAACTGACACCCCGCCAAAATTTAAAATCCCGTGAAACTGGGGAGGACTAGGGCATGGACGCCCAGGTCTAAGCCCCCAACTTCAGCTCAGATCTGCATTTTTGGGGGTCCAAGGGACCCTAGTCTCAAATCTCTTTCTGGGTTCTATCAATCAGTTACCTCAAAATGTGAATAGATTTCTCCTAGACTAAGTCGATCAGGGTTTTAGGAAGGTTGAAAGAGAAAAGGTTGAGAGGTCACCAAGAGTGAGGAGCTAAACCAAGGGAAATTGTACCATTCCATATAGGAGGAAAATTTCTGATGTTACATTTAGCCCCCACTTTAGTTGCCATATGACACTACATGCATATGCAACTAAAGGAAAGTAAATGCATCAATCATGAAAAGGATACCCAAAAGGATACTGTAGAGGAAGTCGAAGCATTGTCACTGAATAGGGAGAAGCCCCCAATTCTATAATCCTGCAAGACCACAAGTTAGGAACCGCATCCTGCAAAGGAACACTTGTCAAAAATCAAAACCAAGTCAACCTGCAACCACCACCAATGAGTCAGTATCAAAAAACTAAGGGGGTTGAGTGATGAAACATGGTGAGGGAGGAAATCAAGGGAGATATATGCCCCCCTTGTTTTTGCTTGCTTAGTCCAAGAGTAGAAATAAGCAGATATCCACACGCATCGATTTCAAAGGAAATGTGTTATGAGAGTCATTTGAAGAAACAACATACGACCATAACACATTGGGTGAGAGAGAGCAGAACCAAGGTTCTAATGCAACAAACGACACTAAAATCAGAATTTGGCAGCTCCAAAAAAGGGCTCCAGAGTGAAAGAGCACACTTTTGTACCTAGTTAGGGATAGGATTTCTCACTCACTTACTTTATGTAGAAGGGAGTTGTCACCTACCACTTAACTCATTCTTGTTTCTTGTTATTGCAAAGGGAGAGAGAAGGAGAATAGGAAACCGACCATGCCGAGTTGATGTCCATACCATCCACCATGACTATAGATGCTCTAAGCTTAAGTGGTGGAGAGATGATTCAAGGTTGAGGTAGGGCCCTGATTCCATCTTTCTGTCATCTTTTGTTGTATTTTGCTTTTACGTTTATGGATGTCTATGCCAAGAGGGGAAGGTGGATACGGTTCCCAGACAGGGGTGCTTGGGTCCACCTGGGGTGCCAGAGTCTCTATGGGGCACCCTAGTCCCACAGGAGCACCAGTGTCCCTCTAGGGCACCCTAGTCTTCCTCACGTGCCCTAGTCCATAGAGGACATAGGTCCTAGTCACAGGCATTTTATTCAGTTCATGATAGCTTATTTTGATTTCCTTGGGGGATTATGGTACTCTTGCTTTCTTTTCGATTTGCAGGATGCCCCTAAGATGTGGGAGCACACAGGTGGTCATCTGATGGAACTTCTGTGAGAGTGCACTAGTGCTTTGACAACCATAGAGAGAGAGCACTTACAAATAGTGGGCCTATGGTGGGTGTTTGAGATGCCCACAATCAAATTCAACTACGCGATGCTTATGGCACTGATGGAGAGATGGGATACAAATACCTCCACATTCCATTTACCGACTGGCGAGATGACTATTACACTGGAGGATGTATTCAGGATCCTTTGACTACTAATCTGAGGAGAGACAATGAGGGTTGTTGGACATCACTCAGAAGAGTACACTTGTGAGATTCAGCTCTACTGCTTGGGTCGCACTGTTTCACAGGCAAAGCAAGGACACATTCAGCTCCGATTGCTAGAGCAGTGTAGAGACATTCCCTTACTATGAAGGATCATGATTATCACTGTCGCACTAGCCATTGCACTAGATGGACAAGGAACTCACCTTCATGGGGGTCTCATTCATACTATCAGAGCAATGGAGGCACATCAGACTGTCTATGCATGGGGGCACAATATGCTTGCGCACCTATATCGTGACTTGGGGCGATATGTCCACTACAAGATGCAGAGTTTGATGGTCTACATATTATTATAGGTTTGGTCCTTTGAGCACATCAGGTGTACATGACTGATAGGTTATCCCATAGAGCCAGTATTCACTCATCCGGGTGTCTATACCTACCCACTAGTCAAGTGTTGGAGGCATGGCAATTGGTTACACTGGATAGTAGTATTTGACAGATTACAGCCTGGGGACATCATCTGGAGACTGTATTGTGGCTACATCAGATGGCCTAGTGAGGAGAGGCAGTTAGCTTGGATGTAAAGGGATCAGCTGATGGCTGGTCACCTTGATCATGTTGTATCTTGGTTTTACTATGACAGGGTAGCAGGACAGTTCAGACAAGTACGGGATGTGCTTATAGTTCATCCAAGCTATGCACGTATAGTTCAGAGTGCAGTCAGAGAAAATATTGTCTGACAGTTGACTATAACAAAGGTACCACTTACCGACGACGAGGGTCCTGAGGATGCAGAGCCAGTATCATGTGCAGATGATGTCAAATGTACCTGAGCATATCAGACCTGGTGGCACATAGCACGGCCTCCACCTATCGTTCCACTCGGGCACCCTACAGGGGATGCTTGACCTTGGGCCAGTCATACTAGTGACACTGGGGTGGAGGACAATGTCAGTGACTTGGTGGGATACTATGATCTCAAGGAGGGTATGGAGAAGGATGAGGATGAGTCTGAGGAGGTCCCATCATAGTACATTTTCATAATGAGATTGCAATAGAGCCAATAGAAGGCAGACACTGATGAGGAGACCGAGTCGAGACTGTGGTCCAAGGCTCGTGGTCCTACTCCTGCAGACGATGCGAGGCCCAGTCAGACAGAGAGAAGGGAGAGTAGTAGGCCTATGCCCCCAATTGTAGATCAAATAGCAGAGCTTGTCACACTGTCGGTGATTCGAGATCCATCCTAGCAAGATGGAGATCTAGATAAGGTTTGATTCATTGTTTTGATATAGTTTATTATTTATGATTTTTATATGGGAGTCTAACAACTATATCATTCTCTATTTTGCAATTGGGACAGACGCATGGCAAGACTTTGTGAGTCACATCATCTGAGACATATTACTAACAGATGCCTCAGAGTAGCAAGTGTAGGTAGATCATTTGCCATGAGCATCCACTGGGCGGCACACTGAGTTATTTATGTGTGTCGTCAGATACAGGACTGCTATAGAGGCCATACTAGAGCAGTCTGCATGAGAGAGAGAGAGATAGATGAGTTTTGATAGAGAGCTGAGCGCGCTAAGGTTGAGCTCAGGGCACAATGAGAGTAGATAATAGTGGTTCCTACATCAGAGGGAGAGCCATCTATCAGTGAGTTCTTACTGTGGGAGGTCCAATAGGCAAGAGCTAACAGAGACAGTGCTCAAGCTGAGAGAGACTGGTACCAGAGGATGTACCAGGAGGCACACGAGTGTATGATAGAGATGAGAGGTGAGATCAGGAGGTTACAATCATAAAGTTTCTCTAGGAGTCATTCGCGATCCATAGCCACACACGATCAGGGCTCTATCAATTGCACACCACGAGGGCTTGAGGGTATAGGCGATCAAGGTTCTGCTATGTGATTCCTAGACATTAGGCACTACGACATCCCATTTTGTTTGTAGGGATAGTCAACTCTGATGTATACATGAAACTGAGATATATATATATATATATAATGTTTACTTCTTTTCATCTATGTGTAATGGCTTTCGATCTATCACACGTGATTTTTGTAAAAATGCAACTAGTGATGATGTCTAAATGTTATAATTAATGTTATTGTGATATACTAACAATTCTAAAAAGAGCATGTGGTAACAAGCACAATGATTAATTATTTTACACATAATTTTAATTTCCATGCTATACTCAGTTAATACAAAAGTGATCTAAGAAGTTACTACTTAAACACAATGCAACAATGATCAAGTGAACAAAGATATAATGCAAAATGAATTAAGACAAAACACTACTATCTTGTCAAAATTGAAGCTAATCTATGTACTAAATTAGCTTAGGAACATTTAACATTAAATCTTTAAGAGTAAAATCTTTTGAGGTGCACTGCATTAATGGGTTCTTCAAGCAGTGTACCTTGCTCATCGGTTAATCTATACACTCCAGATCCAAACGCTTCAGTGATGATATAAGGTCCAAGCCAATTAGGGTTGAACTTACCTTTTTCCCCAGGCGGTGTCTTTACGTTGCATTGATTTTCATAAAGAACCAAGTCGCCAACATTAAATGAACGTTGTATGACTTATGCATTATAGGCCCGTTATATTCCTTTTTTATAAGCCTTGAGATGTTCAAGAGCGTTAATACGTCTTTCATCAAGCATCTCAAGTTCCTGTAATCTTTTCTCTCGTTCTAGGTCATCATCCATGATATCTCTTAGGGAGATTCACAAAGAAGGAATTTCTAATTCCAAGGGCATTATCACGTCTGCGCCATAGACGAGGTTATACGATGTGTTACCCATAGCCATTCGAATACTTGTTCTGTAGTGCATAGGATAATTGCATATGCCAATCTTTTTGATATTTATTAATAGGCTTCCTTAGAATCTGTCCAATAACTTTGTTTGAAGCTTTTGCTTGGCCATTTAATTGAGGGTAATACGGCATGGAGAAGCGATGTTGTATATGATATTTTTTGAGGAACTTCTTCACATCCTTGTTTTTAAATGGCATACCATTATCTAAAACTAAGGAGGAAGGTATTCCAAATCGATAAATTATGTTATCTTGTATGAATCGACAGATTACATCGGTGGTCATGAATCGCAAAGGGACCGCTTCGACCCATTTTGTAAAATAATCAGTAGCAATAATGATAAACGTATGTCCTTGAGAGGATGGTGGGGAAATTTTACCAACAAGATCCAAGCCCCAAATAGAAAATGGCCATGGTGACACTTGGGCATGAAGCTCTTGAGCAGGATCATGGATGAGGTGTTTATGTTGTTGACATTGCAGGCATCTTTTGATGTAAGCAAAGGAATCTTGTTCCATATACTACCAATAGTACCCCATAAGTAACAATTTTTGCATCAACAATTTTCCACCAAAATGTCCCCCACAGGCACCAGAGTGAGCTTCTTCTAAAGCTATTAGAATCCCTGCATTACTTAAGCATCAGAGTAAAATACCATTATAGCTTCGTCAATATAAGACATTTGACAATATAATGTAGCACACTGCTAGTTTGCGTAAGAGGAGTCGGGCATTCTTAGATTTTGAGTTCAGAATAGTTCCATCACGTAAATAGTTGAATATGTAGGAGAACCATTCATCAGTGTATGTATGACCACAGAGTTCCAAATTTGAAACTATAGGGCATTCAATTACCCGTGTCTTAAGATTATGAACAACGAAGGTAAATTCCTTAGGAGAACCATCAGGGGATATAAGGGAAGTTGTTGTTGCCATGGCATCCACATGTCAGTTATCTTTCCTGGGAATGGTATCAATCGAATATGATGTGAATTGTCTTAAGAGAGATAATACAAACTCACGATACTGAGATAACTTATCGTGCTTTGTTTGATATGATCTCGTTATTTGTTTAACAATTAACTAAGAATCTCTGTATATTGTAATGTTTCTAATATTCAAGGCCAAGGCTGCATGAAGTCTAGCTATAAGAGCTTCGTATTTAGAAATGTTGTTTGTGCATAAGAAATCTAAGTGGTAAGTTAAGGGGATCAGCTTACCAACGGGAGGTATTAATATAACACCAGCCTTGGAGCTAGTTTGACATTTAGATCCGTTGAAGTATAACTCCCATTTTTCATCCGCAGAGTTTGTTAAGAACTGTTCATCAGAAAAAACATCGACATTTTGTATAGAAAATGGCGAGTGAGCCTCAGCTAGCTGATCAGCTATCACTTGCCCTTTAATTGCTTTTTGTGAAATGAATTTGAGATCAAATTCTATTAACAACATAACCCATTTAGCAAGGTGACCTGATAAATCTGTTCTTGCGAAGAGATGTTTCAAAGAGTCAAATTTTACCATTACATGTATTTCAACATTCAAGAGGTAATGACTAAGCTTTTGAGTGGCAAACACCAAAGCTAAACAATGTTTCTCTATAACTATGTATCGCACCTCATAATCAAGAAAAGTACAACTGATATAATAGACAACACATTCTTTGCCTTCAACATTATGTTGCACTAACAAAGCAGCTAGGGCATTGTTAGATGTTGAGATCTATAACAGAAATGGTTTATCGGAAACAGTGGGTTGTAAAATAGGTGGATTAGCTAAGTAATCCTTTAAATCATCTAAAACTTTTTGGCATTCGAGATTCCATTGGAAATGAGAATCTTTCTTCAGTAGTTGCATAAAGGGGCGGGTCCTATCCACGAGTTGTGAAACAAATCTGTGAATGGCCTATATCTTTTCCTACAAGATACGAAGTTGAGATATGTTCTTTGGTATCAGCATATTAACAATTGCATCTATCTTTTTTGTGTCAACTTCTATACCTCGATCTGAAATAATAAATCCCATTAACTTTCCACTATATAAACTTGATCGAACAGTGTAAAGTAGAAGGAACTTCTCCTAATGCATGTATCCAAGGTCTTCCTAGAATCATGTTGTAAGATAGAGAACAAGGCATGACATGAATCAAGGTAGGCACCATCACTGGTCCAACTTGTATAGGTAAAGTTATAGTGCCCACAGATTGTCGCCTAACATTGTCAAAGCCACGAATACTTAATGATTCTAGTTTGATGGCAGATGCATCAACTTTAACCTTATGCAATAAATCAATACCACAAACATTAAGGGCTAACTCGTTATAAATCATAACTCTCTTAACCAACATTTTGTTGATTGTAATAAAGATAACCAAAGGATCATACTGCTTCTGAACCTCGAGAGAAGGTAAATCATGTTGTTAGAATAAAATATATGTTTTCGTTGCATGCATACAATCTAGTAAAGTGGCAACACAATTTGTTTTAATAGCATGAGGAACAATCACCTTTTGTAAAGCTTCTTGTAGCATTCCATGGTAATTAGGTGAAGTTTGTATAAGTTCCCAAAGAGATATTTTCATAGGAGTAGCACGGAGCTGCTCTACAAGATCATAGTCTTTACCACCTTTATATGTTAAACGAGGTGCTTGAGGAAGCAGAAGCTAGTAAAGATATTAGAAAATTCATTTGTTGTGTACTTTGTTTATTATTCCGAGTGTTATATGCATGAGCAACCACATTATGATTATTTTGTGAGTCTTGTTTCGCTATTTGTTTTGCATAATCATAAATATGATTAGGAGATTGCGAAGGAGATGAAAGACCTTTAACAACAAGCACAAATTTAGATGGTGGTTGAGCCACATTTGCACATAGAGTAACCACAATTTGTGGTTTTTCAATCTCTTCTTTAGATTTAGGAAAATAAATCGCATTTACAAATCTTTGAAATAGTGACGGCTTAGAGGCTGTAGTGGAATGTTCCGTAGAGATAAAGTCCTCATGGGCTTCATCTAACATATCGAAGTCATCACGACTAAATGGCTCATCATAAGCATGAAAATCTTCCAAAAAGTAATCCAACATTCTAACATGCTCTATTTAAACCAAGACTTAAATGCTCAATGATGGCCTTTGCAAATGAAATACAATATCCAACAATAAATGCTAATTTCCAACTCTTTTAGTGAAAAGATAAAGAATGTAATCATAATTTAACATATGCAAATTTCACTGAAGAGGTTTTCCAATCCAAATATGCTTTGGAATAGTGAATTATTTCAGATCTGAAGTCTAAGAGGATGCAAATTCTTTAAAGCTCATGTTCACCAAAATGTTTAGGGTGAAATTGGATACCTTGTTTACTCTAGGTTAAGTACCTCAATTTCACAGATAAACATTGGGGATGACAAGGATTGATCTTGTAAACAAGCTTCTAATCACTTTGCCTCCCTTTCATGCTTGCATGGTTGTAGAACCTAAGGCCCTAACCAAGATTTTACCAAGTGTTGTACTTTCAACCAAGCAAAACCCTAATTATGCCTCAAATCAACAATATACAGAAACTAATGAAGTATCTAATAAAATTGATCAAGAAGTGCAGAGGATAGGTTTTAGAGACACTATACCTAGAATCTGAGAACTGCATGGACTAGGGCTCCCACTCTAGTGTCCTAAAAATTTTTGAATAGAAAAATCTCCTGCACAGGGTGTCTGAGACTGTAAAATGGCTTCCAGATCCCAGAGGAAACACCCAGTTGGTCTAGGGCACCCGCTCCAATGTCCCGCAAGTATCAGAATCCAAAAATCTAAAAGTCTGTCACGACTATACCTACAATATCCTCCTTCCTATAGCTTCTTTTCGATAGAACCTGCAAAACATGATTTGCACATACAAAAGAAGGAAATTGTTGCGGCTATATAGGAGCTTGCCTCAGTCAAGCCCCCATCTTTGGTATTTCTACCTAAACAATAGCTAGAGGAAAAATATTTGTAGAAGTGTGTGCAAACCTAACAACAAGTGGATGCATAAAAATTAAACCCTAGATGTCTCAATCAAGGGAAGATCAACAACATGCTTTGCATCAATAAACACATACAAATTCACCTCAAGGAGATGAGATGAATGAAAACTTGCATGAATAAGAAGGTGAATCAGCAATGTCTGCGGAGGATCTCCAAGCTTGCTTTTAGAGGCTTCAACCCTTCTCCCGATCATGTATAGGGTGTACAAACCCTAGGAAGAGCAAGATAGACTCAAGATCTTGATTCCTAATCTTCATCCATGATCTCCAAGTTAGCAAATAAAGAATACTTCGAATAGCTTCAACAAGTTGTTCTTCAATGGAAATTGCAGCAGAGTTTTGGCATCAAGCTTGCATAAGAATTGTGTGTGATAAAATGATTTGCAAATGTCTTTTTATACCTAGCTTTAGGGAATTCAAATTTTGAAATAGTGTCTCGATATTGCGCAAAAACTAAGAATTTGAAGACGGAATCCCGAGGCACACGGCAGTAACTGGCACCCCACCAAAATTTAAAATCCCGTGAAACTGGGGAGAACTAGGGCACGGACGCCCAGGTCTAAGCCCCCAATTTCAGCTCAAATCTGCATTTTTGGGGGTCCAAGGGACCCTAGTCTCAAATCTCTTTCTGGGTTCTATCAATCAGTTACCTCAAAATGTGAATAGATTTCTCCTAGACTAAGGGTTTCAAGAAGGTTGAAAGAGAAACGGTTGAGAGGTCACCAAGAGTGAGGAGCTAAACCAAGGGAAATTGTACCATTCCATATAGGAGGACAATTTCTAACGTTACATTTAGCCCCCACTTTAGTTGCCATATGACACTATTTGCAAATGCAACTAAAGGAAAGTAAATGCATCAA
This sequence comes from Cunninghamia lanceolata, assembly GCA_027924645.1. Lineage (NCBI taxonomy): Eukaryota > Viridiplantae > Streptophyta > Pinopsida > Cupressales > Cupressaceae > Cunninghamia > Cunninghamia lanceolata. Next base: position 7,831,099 of record BSBN01000241.1, on the reverse strand, counting down.
TCATGAAAAGGATACCCAAAAGGATACTATAGAGGAAGTCGAAGCATTGTCACCGATTCTATAATCCTGCAAGACCACAAAGTTAGGAACCACATCCTGCAAAGGAACACTTGTCAAAAATCAAAACCAAATCAACCTCCAACCACCACCAATGAGTCAGTATCAAAACACTAAGGGGGTTGAGTGATGAAACATGGTGAGGGAGGAAATCAAGGGAGATATATGCCCCCCTTGTTTCTGCTTGGTTAGTCCAAGAGTAGAAAAAAGAAGATATCCACACGCATCGATTTCAAGGGAAATGTGTTATGAGAGTCATTTGAAGAAACAACTTGCAACCATAACACATTGGGTGAGAGAGAGTAGAACCAAGGTTCTAATGCAATAAACGACACTAAAATCAGAATTTGACAGCTCTAAAAAAGGGCTCCAGAGTGAAAGAGCACACTTTTGTACCTAGTTAGGGATAGGATTTCTCACTCACTTTATGTAAAAGGGAGTTGTCCCTACCACTTAACTCATTCTTGTTTCTTGTTATTGTAGACGAAGAGAGAAGGAGAATAGGAAAATGACCATGCCAAGTCGACGTCCATACCATCCACCATGACCAGAGATGCTTTGAGCTTGAGTGGCGGAGAGATGCTTCAAGGCTGAGGAAGGGTCCTGATTCCATCTTTCTGTCATCTTTTGTTGTGTTTTGCTTTTACGTTTATGGATGTCTATTCCAAGAGGGGAAGGTGGATAGGGTTCCCAGACAGGGGCGCTTGGGTCCACCTGGGGTGCCAAAGTCTCTCTGGGGCACCCTAGTCCCACAGGAGCGCTAGTGTCCCTCTGGGGCGCCCTAGTCTTCCTCGGGCACCCTAGTCCATAGAGGACATAGGTCCTAGGCACAGGCATTTTATTTAGTTCGTGATAGCTTATTTTGATTTCCTGGGGGGATTATGATACTCTTGCTTTCTTTTTGATTTGCAGGATGTCCCTAAGATGCGGGAGCACACAGGTGGTCATCTAATGGCACTTCTGTGAGAGCATGCTAGCGCTTTGACAACCATAAAGAGAGAGCACTTATAGACAGTGGGCCTATGGTGGGTGTTTGAGATGCCCACAATCAGATTCCACTACATGATGCTTATGGCACTGATGGAGAGATGGGATGCAGATACCTCCACATTCCATTTATCGACTAGCGAGATGACTATCACACTGGAGGATGTATTCAGGATCCTTCAACTACTGATCCGAGGAGAGATAGTGAGGGTTGTTGGACATCGCTCAGAGGAGTACACTTGTGAGAGTCAGCTCTATTGCTTGGGTTGCACTGTTTCACAGGCAAAGCGAGGACACATTCAGCTCCAATTGCTAAAGCGAGGATGCAGAGACATTCCCTTACTATGAAGGATCATGATTATCACTATCGCGCTAGCCATCACACCAAATGGACAAGGAACTCACCTTCATGGGGGTCTCATTCATACTATCAGATCGATGGAGTCACATCAAAATGTCTATGCATGGGGGTGCAGTATGCTTGCGCACCTATATCGTGACTTGGGGCGATATGTCCACTACGAGATGCAGAGTCTGATGGTCTACATATTATTATAGGTTTGGTCTTTTGAGCACATCAGGTGCACACAGCTGATAGTTTATCCCATAGGGGCAGTATTCACTCATCCGTGTGTCTATGCCTACCCACTAGTCAGGTGTTGAAGTCATGGCAATCAGTTACATTGGAGAGTAGTATTTGACAGATTACAGCCTGGGGACATCATCTAGAGACCGTATTGCGGCTACATAAGATGGCCTAGTGAGGAGAGGCAGTTAGCTTGGATGCAAAGGGATCGGCTAATGGCCAGTCACCTTGATCATGTTGTATCTTGGTTTTACTATGATAGGGTAGCATGACAATTCAGACAAGTACGGGATGTGCCTATAGTTCATCCAAGCTATGCATGTATAGTTTAGAGTGCAGTCAGAGAAAATACTGTCTGACAGTTGACTATAATAGAGGTACTACGTAGCGACGACGAGGGTCCTGAGGATGCAGAGCCAGTATCAAGTGCAGATGAAGTCAGATGTACCTGAGCATATTGGACCTGGTGGCACATAGCACGGCCTGCACCTAACTTTCCACCTGGGCACCCTACAGGGGATGCTTGACCTTGCGTCAGTCACACTAGTGACACTGGGGTGGAGGACGATGTTAGTGACTTGGTGGGATACTATGATCTCAAGGAGGGTATGGAGGAGGATGAGGATGAGTCTGAGGAGGTCCCATCATAGTACATTTTTAGAATGAGATTGCGATAGAGCCAGTAGAAGGCAGACACTAACGAGGAGACCGAGTCGAGACCGTGGTCCAAGGCTCGTGGTCCTACTCCTGCAGACGATGCAAGGCCGAGTCAGACAGAGAGAAGGGAGAGTAGCAGGCCTATGCCCCCAGTTGTAGATCAGACAGTAGAGCTTGTCACATTGTCAGTGATTCGAGATCCATCATAGCGAGATGGAGATCTAGATAAGGTTTGATTCATTGTTTTGATATAGTTTATTATTTATGATTTTTATATGGGAGTCTAACAACTATCTCATTCTCTATTTTGCAGTTGGGACAGATGCATGGCGAGACTTTGTGAGTCACATCATTGGAGACATATTACCAATAGATGCCTCAGAGTAGCAGGTGTAGGTAGATCATTTGCCACGAGCATCCACTGGGCGGCATGCTGAGTCATTTATGTGTGTCAATAGATATAGGACTGCTATAGAGGCCATACTAGAGCAGTCTGCATGAGAGAGAGAGGAGTTTTGATAGAGAGCTAAGTGCGTTGAGGCTGAGCTCAGGGCACAGTGAGAGTAGACAATAGTGGTTCCTACATCAGAGTGATAGCCAGGTATCAGTGATTTCTTACTGCGAGAGGTCTAGCAGGCAAGAGCTGACAGTGACAGTGCTCAAGCTAAGAGAGACTGGTACCAGAGGATGTACCAAGAGGCACATGGGCGTATGATAAAGATGAGAGGTGAGATCAGAGGGTTACGATCACAAAGTGTCTCTAGGAGTCATTCGCGATCCATAGCCACACACGGTCAGGGTTCTATCACTCGCACACCACGAGGGCTTGAGGGTACAGGCGACCAAGGTTCTGCTATGTGATTCATAGACATTAGGCACTACAACATCCCATTTTGTTTGTAGGGATAGTCAAATCTAATGTATACATGAAACTGATATATATGTATATATATATAATTTTTACTTCTTTTCATCTGTGTAATGGCTGTCAATCTATCACATCTGATTTTTGTAAAAATGCAACTAGTGATGATGTCTAAATGCTATAATTAATGTTATTGTGATATACTAACAATTCTAAAAAGAGCATGTGGTAACAAGCACAATGATTAATTATTTTACACATAATTTTAATTTCCATGCTATACTCAGTTAATACAAAAGTGATCTAAGTACTTACTACTTAAACACGATGCAACAATGATCAAGTGAACAAAGATATAATATAAAATGAATTAAGACAAAACACTACTATCTTGTCAAAATTGAAGCTAATCTATGTACTAAATTAGCTTAGGAACATTTAACATTAGATCTTTAAGCATAAAATCTTTTGAGGTGGACTGCATTAATGGGTTCTTCAAGTGGTGTATCTTGCTCATCAGCTAATCTATACACTCCAGATCCAAAGGCTTCAGTGATGATATAAGGTCCAAGCCAATTAGGGCTGAACTTACCTTTTTCCCCAGGTGGTGTGTTTACATTGCATTAATTTTCATAAAGAACCAAGTCGCCAACATTATACGAACGTTGTATGACTTGTGCATTATAGGCCCGTTGTATTCCTTTTTGATAAGCCTTGAGATGTTCAAGAGCGTTAATACATCTTTCATCAAGCATCTCAAGTTCCTGTAATCTTTTCTCTCATTCTAGGTCATCATCCATGATATCTCTTAGGGAGATTCACAAAGAAGGAATTTCTAACTCCAAGAGCATTATCACGTCTATGCCATAGATGAGGTTATACGGTGTGTTACCCATAGCCATTCAAATACTTATTCTGTAGGCCCATAGTGCATAGGATAATTGCATATGCCATTTTGATGTTTATTAATAGTCTTCCATAGAATCTATCCAATAACTTTGTTTGAAGCTTTTGCTTGGCCGTTTAATTGAGGGTAATACGGCATGGAGAAGCGATGTTGTATATGATATTTTTTGAGGAACTTCTTCACATCCTTGTTCTTAAATGGCGTACCATTATCTAAAACTAAGGAGGAAGGTATTCCGAATCAATAAATTATGTTATCTTGTATGAATCGATAGATTACATCGGTGGTCATGGATCACAAAGGGACCACTTCGACCCATTTTGTAAAATAATCAATAGCAATAATGATAAACGTATGTCCTTGAGAGGAGGGCAGGGAAATTTGACCAACAAGATCCAAGCCCCAGATAGAAAATGGCCATGGTGACACCTGGGCACGAAGCTCTTGAGTAGGAGCATGGATGAGGTGTTTATGTTGTTGACATTGCAGGCATCTTTTGACATAAGCAAAGGAGTCTTGTTCCATATGCTACCAATAGTACCCCATAAGTAACAATTTTTGCAACAACAATTTTCGACCAAAATGTCCCCCATAGGCACCAAAGTGAGCTTCTTCTAAAGCTATTAGAATCTCTACATTACTTAAGCATCAGAGTAAAATACCATTATAGCTTCATCAATATAAGACATTCAACAATATAATGTAGCGCACTGCTAGTTTACGTAAGCGGAGTCGGGCATTCTTAGATTTTGAGTTCAGAATAGTTATATCACGTAAATAGTTGAATATGTAGGAGAACCATTCATTAGTGTATGTATGACCATAGAGTTCCAAATTTGCAACTATAGGGCATTCAATTACCAATGTCTTAAGATTATGAACAATGAAGGTAAATTCTGTAGGAGAACCATCAGGGGATATAAGGGAAGCTACTCTTGCCATGGTATCCGCATGTCGGTTATCTTTCCTGGGAATGGTATCAATCGAATATGATGTGAATTGTCTTAAGAGAGATAATGCAAACTAATGATACTGAGATAATTTATCTTTCTTCATTTGATATGATCCCATTATTTGTTTAACAATTCACTGAGAATCTCTGTATATTGTAATGTTTCTGATATTCAAGGCCAAGGCTGCATGAAGTCCAGCTATAAGACCTTCATATTCAGAAATGTTGTTTGTGCATAAGAAATCTAAGTGGTAAGTTAAGGGGATCAGCTTACCAATGGGAGGTATTAATATAACACCAGCCCCGGAGCTAGTTTGACATTTAGATCCGTTGAATTATAACTCTAATTTTTCATCCGCACTGATTGTTAAGAACTGTTCATTAGGAAAAGCATTGACATTTTGTATAGAAAATGGTGAGTGAGCCTCAGTTAGCTAATCAGCTATCACTTACCCTTTAATTGCTTTTTGTGAAATGAATTTGAGATCAAATTCTGTTAACAACATAACCCATTTAGCAAGGTGACCTGATAAATCTGTTCTTGCGAAGAGATGTTTCAAAGAGTCAAATTTTACCATTACATGTATTTCAACATTCAAGAGGTATTGACTAAGCTTTTGAGTGGCAAACACCAAAGCTAAACAATGTTTCTCTATATCTATGTATCGCACCTCATAATCAAGCAAAGTATGAATGATATAATAGACAGCACACTAACAAAGTAGCTAGGGCATTGTTAGATGCTGAGATGTATAACAAAAATGGTTTATTGGAAACAGTGGGTTGCAAAATAGGTGGATTAGCTAAGTAATCCTTTAAATCATCTAAAACTTTTTGGCATTCGAGATTCCATTGGAAATGAGAATCTTTCTTCAGTAGTTGCATAAAGGGGCGGGTCCTATCCACAATTTGTGAAACAAATCTGCGAATGGCTTGTATCTTTTCCTGCAAACTACGAAGTTGAGATATGTTATTTGGTATTGTCATATTAACAATTGCATCTATCTTTTTTGTGTCAACTTCTATACCTCGATTTGAAATAATAAATCCCAGTAACTCTCCACTATATAAACTTGATCGAACGGTGTAAAGTAGAAGGAACTTCTCCTAATGCATGTATCCAAGCTCTTCCCATAATCATGTTGTAAGATAGAGAACAAGGCATGACATGAATCAAGGTAGGCACCATCACCGGTCCAACTTGTATAGGTAAAGTTATAGTGCCCACAGATTGTCACCTAACATTGTCAAAGCCATGAATACTTAATGATTCCGATTTGATGGCAAATGCATCAACTTTAACCTTATGCAATAAATCAATACCACAAACATTAACGGCTGACTCGTTATCAATCATAACTCTCTTAACCAACATTTTGTTGATTGTAATAAAGATAACCAAAGGATCATACTACTTCTAAACCTCGAGAGATGGTAACTCGTGTTGTTGGAATAAAATATATGTTTTCATTGCATGCATATCAATCTAGTAAAGCGGCAACATCATTTGGTTTAATAGCATGAGGAACAATCATCTTTTGTAAAGCTTCTTGTAGCATTCCATGGTAAATAGGTGAAGTTTGTATAAGTTCCCAAAGAGATATTTTCATAGGAATAGCACGGAGCTGCTCTACAAGATCATAGTCTTTACCACCTTTATATGTTAAATGAGGTGCTTGAGGAAGTAGAAGCTAGTAAAGATATTGGAACATTCATTTGTTGTGTACTTTGTTTATTATTCCGAGTGTTATATGCATGAGCAACCACATTATGATTATTTTGTGAGTCTTGTTTCGCTATTTGTTTTGCATAATCATAAATATGATCAGGAGATTGCGAAGGAGATGAAAGACCTTTAACAACAAGCACAGGTTTAGAGGGTGGTTGAGCCACATTTGCACATAGAGTAACCACAATCTTCAGTTTTTGAATCTCTTCTTTAGATTTAGGCAAATAAATCACATTTACAAATCTTTGAAAAAGTGACGGCTTAGTGGCCGTAGTGGAATGTTCCATAGGGATAAAGTCCTCATGGGCTTCATCTAACATATCAAAGTCATCATGACTAAATGGCTCATCATAAGCATGAAAATCTTCCAAAAAGTAATCTGGTATTCTAACATGCTCTATTTAAACCAAGATTTAAATGCTCAATGATGGCCTTTGCAAATGAACTACAATATCGAACAATAATGCTAATTTCCAACTCTTTTAGTGAAAAGATAAAGAATGTAATCACAATTTAACATATGCAAATTTCTCTAAAGAGGTTTTCCAATCCAAATATGCTTTGGAATAGTGAATTATTTCAGATCTGAAGTCTAAGAGGATGCAAATTCTTTAAAGCTCAAGTTCACCAAAATGTTTATGGTGAAATTGGATACCTTGTTTACTCTAGGTTAAGTACCTCAATTTCACAGTTAAATATTGGGGATGACAAGGATTGAGCTTGTAAACAAGCTTCTAATCACTTTGCCTCCCTTTCATGCTCGTGTGGTTGTAGAATCTAAGGCCCTAACCAGGATTTTACCAAGTGTTGTACTTTCAACCAAGAAAAACCCTAATTATGCCTCAAATCAACAATATACAGAAACTAATGAAGTATCTAATAAAATTGATCACAGAAGTGCAGAAGACGGGTTTTAGAGACACTGTACCTAGAATCTGAGAGCTGCATGGACTAGGGCTCCCACTGTAGTGTCCTAAAAAAATTTGAACAGAAAAATCTCCTGCACAGGGTGTCTGAGACTGTAAAATGGCTTCCAGATCCTAGAGAAAACACCCAGTTGGACTAGGGCGCCTGCTCCAATGTCCCACAAGTATCAGAATCCAAAAATATGAAAGTCTATCACGACTATACCCGCAATATCCTCCTTCCTATAGCTTTTTTTGAACGGAACCTGCAAAACACGATCTACACATACAAAAGAAGGAAATTGTTGTGGCTATATACGAGCTTGCCTCAGTCAAGCCCTGTCTTTGGTATTTCTACCTCAACAATAGCTAGAGGAAAAAGATTTGTAGAAGTGTGTGCAAACCTAACAACAAGTGTATGCATAAAAATCAAACCCTAGATGTCTCAATCAAGGGAAGATCAACAACAAGCTTTGCATCAATAAACACATACAAGTTCACCTCAAGGAGATGAGATGAATGAAAACTTGCATGAACAAGAAGGCGAATCAGCAATGTCCGTGGAGGATCTCCAAGCTTGTTGTTGAAGGCTTCAACCCTTCTCCCAATCATGCAAAGGGTGTACAAACCCTAGGAAGAGCAAGATAAACTCAAGATCTTGATTCCTAATCTTCATCCATGATCTCCAAGATAGCAAATAGAGAATACTTTAAATAGCTTCAACAAGTTGCTGGTCTTCAATTTTAATTGCAGCAGAGTTTTGGCATCAAGCTTGCATAAGAATTGTGTTATAAAATGATTTACAAATGTCTTTTTATACCTAGCTTTAGGGAATTCAAAATTTGAAATAATATCTCGATATCACGTGAAAACTGAGAATTTGAAGACGGAATCCTGAGGCACTCAACGGGAACCAACACCTCACCAAAATTCAAAATCCCATGAAACTGGGGAGGACTAGGGTGCGGGCGCCCAAGTCCAAGCCCCCAATTTCAACTTAGATCTGCATTTTTGGGGGTCCAAGGGACCCTAGTCTCAAATCTCTTTCTGAGTTCTATCGATCAGTTACCTCAAAAAGTGAATCGATTTCTCCTAGACTAAGTCGTTCAGGGTTTTGAGAAGGCCGAAAGAGAAAAGGTTGAGAGGTCACCAAGAGTGAGGAGCTAAACCGAGGGAAATTGTACCATTCTATACAGGAGGACAATTTTTGACGTTACAAGTGGTGTTAAAAAAAGGGTAAATGTTTTGGTTTATGTTTCAAAAGGCAAATCTTCCCTTCTCACCAAACATTCAAGGGCATATCAACCGAGTTGAATCTCTACTAAGTGAGAGCATTCACCTAACATGTTGGGCTGCCACTTGGAATGATGAGGAAGCTCAGATGTATCAAACAATATCTCAATTCAATGCCTTAAATACTCTTAAGACACTAAATAAGAAAAATAGTAAGCAAATTGATGAATTGCGACAAATCTTTTTAGACTAAGGTGAAGGACAAATATTGTTAACTCACTATTTTTTGAACTTTGGAATGTAGAACAATCAAGGACACTAGGACTAGTGCCCTAGTCTAAGGTACAGTTTTTGTCATGAAATTTGAATCTCCTTTCGACACTGAAATACATTGTATCTTCCATTTCTACCCTAGGAAAAGTGGAGGACACAGGGACTAGCGCCCTTGTCCCAAAATGTTGCACACTGTCCTCTTTCTTTTGGATCTTAAATCCTTGTTATCTATAGCCTCCTTTCTGCAACGCCACTCTATAAAACTTGATACCTGTAACCTACAATCACAAAGGAGTGTGGGAGGAGGGTTGTGGTGTTTACAGGCTTGCCTCAGTCAAGCCCTAGAGAGACATTCAAGTCTTCCAAACACTATTGTTAGATAAGAGTGCATATCCCTGCGGGATAGAGGCAAAAATCCAAATGATAAATGATTGAAAACACAATAGATATCACCTTGAAGTTTAGATCTCATGGAAGGAAGATGCTCTTCATGCCATGAGGAGATGGAGTCAAATCTAAAATTACAAACACAATAACAACAAAATAGTGCTCTACAACACAATGAATGCCTTGAATCAAAATCTTTTTCATAATCTCTAGTTTACAAATGAAACCTAAACATGCTTATATGTGCAACTACAAAGATTCCCACTAAGAATTTCACAATTCAAACTTGAGATGTCAGCATAGGACCCAAATAACAGTCATAAAATCGACATTTAAATTTAGAGTAGACCCAAAATAGGGCAGGACTAGGGTGCTAGTGCCCAAGTCTACCCCCTTATTTATGTTTAGTGATCATCAAAATAGCACCCCCTAGGTCCTATTTTCCATAAGACTTTAGGGTTTTCTCATCGGGAGTCAAAATTATCATGCAAGATGCTCTAAATGCATTCTAAAGATCCAGGAGCTAAACCTTAAGAGGGAAAATCCCCCAAGGGGACATTTTCTAACATAACAATATGTTTTTGATGAGATATTGATATTATCTTTATGGTGCTTTTCACAGTTGGTACCTAAGGATGGTGCAACTTTGTGGGTCATGTCATAGCAGATATAGTTCCAATTGATGTAGTCGAGTAGCGAGTGTGGATGGGATACTCACCACAACACTCAACAGGGTGGCATGCGGAGTTGTTCATGCCTTTTATGAGATATAGGGTGGCTATGGAAGTCACTTTAGATTTAGTGATCCAGACGGTAGAGTGTGCAAAGCCAGACCTCCAGATATAGCAAGACCAGGCCATGACACCACCTCCATCCGAGATGGGCCATGCCATGACTCAATTCTTGCACACAGAGTTGGATCAGGTGAGAGCTAAGAGAGAAAGAGCATAATCAGAGAGAGATAGAGCACAGTCAGAGAGAGACAAAGTATAGTTAGAGAGAGATAGGTTCCAACAGCTCTACATGGACACTCAAGGGGAGGTGAGAGAGCTTAGAGGTGAGCTTAGAGGTCTATGGTCACGAATTACATCTAGGAGTCACTCGTGGTTCGTGAACTCACATGGGTAGCCTTCTATCACTCATACACCACCAGGTCTTGAGGGGTCTAGTAATCATGGTTTAGCTATATAATATGTATTGTACTATGACATCCCATTTTGATGTACGGGAAAGTCAACTTTGATTTTTGTATACTCAAAGTGATATGTATATATATGATGTTTTTGATTAATGCTATGATGTTGTTATTTGATGTATCAAATGTGATTTATTAAAAGCAAAAAGTGATAATTGTGATAATCATGTGAAAATATCTTTAATGCTATTGTGATTTAAGCTACTCAATCCTTATAGACTGTTTAGTAAATACAATAATGATTAAAAATAATGCACATGGTGTGATTCCAAATTAATTCAATTGTGATCTAACTAAACATAATTTAATTAGATGTGACAATGACTAATTATTTTCAATAAAGATCCTATGCTAGCTATGTTAAATAAATTAAGACAAAATGTTCTATCTTCCCGAAATTGAAACAATTAATAACTTAATTGCTTTATAAAGTAATATCTAACATATGATCTTAAGCATACAATTTTTCAAATGCATAGCATCAATAGGTTCTTTAAGAGGTGTACCTTGTTCATTAGCTAATTTATATTTTTCTAATCCATAAACTTTAGTGAAAACATATGGTCCTAGCCAATTAGGGCTGAACTTCCCTTTTTTGCTAGGAGGTGCATTTACATTACGTTGATTTTCATACAGCACCAAATCTCCAACTTTGAATGAATGATGGATTACTAATTCATTATACAATCGTTGGATACTTTTGTATTGAGATTTAAGATGGTCAAGAGTGTTGATTCACTGTTCATTGAGCATCTCTAGTTGTTGTAATCTTTTCTCTCTTTCCATGTCATCACCAATAATGTCTTTTAGAGAAACTCGCAATGAAGGAATTTCCAACTCTAAAGGCATTTTCGCATTGGTACCATATAAAAGGTTGTATAGTGTGGCACCAATAGCTACATGAACACTTGTCCTATAGGCCCATAGTGCATAGGAGAGTTGAATATGCCAATCCTTTTGATATTTATTAATGGTTTTTCATAGAATTTGTCCAATGATATTGTTCAAAGCTTCTACTTGGTCATTTGATTGTAGATAATATGGCGTAGAGAAGCAATGTTGAATGTGGTATTTCTCGAGGAATTTCTTCACATCCTTGTTCTTAAATGGTATACTATTGTCAGAATATAGGGAGGAAGGAATACCAAATCACGATATTATATTATCCTGTATGAAGCGACAAATTACCTTAGTTGTCGTAGATCGTAGCAGAATAGCTTCGACCCACTTCGTAAAGTAATCAGTGGTGGTGATGATGAAAGTGTTTCCTTGAGAAGAAGGTGGAGAGATCTTTCAAATTAAATCCAATCCCCACACAAAAAATGGCCAAGGTGAGACTTGGGCTTGAAGTTCCTGGGCAGGAGCTCGAATTAAGCCATTATGTTGTTGACATTGCAGGCACTTCTTGATGAATGTAAAATAATATTGCTCCATGCTTTGCCAATAAAACCCCATGCGCTATAATTTTGTACCAAAGACTTTCCTCCAAAGTGCCCTCCACAAGCATTGGAGTGAGATTCTTCTAGTGCAATTGGAATTTCTAATTTATTAAGGCAACGAAGAAGAATGCCATTATAGCTTCTTCGATATAAAACATTGGATAAGATGATATAATTGTTTAGGGTGAAAAAGTAGGTTTCCTTAAAACAAGATTAAGTCTTATTCCTTCACTAACTAAAGATTGGGAAGATAAGAACCAAGCTTGGGATCAAGCTACAGATTTCTTATGCATTCCCTAATGTTAATTAGGTCTGATCAGGTGTTTAAGCTAAGATTTACCTAATGTTTTCATTCACTAATCACCAAACCCTAATTACACCTTACAACTATAATTTATTGAATTCAAAGATGAAATAGAAAGAACAGGTCACAAAAATGCAGAGAATAAGGTTCAAAGGTCATGCACCCAAAAACTGAGGGCTAACTAGACTAGGGTGCCCGCTCATTAGTCCTGTAACTTTTCATCTATAAAAGCCTTATGTATCAAATGTCTAGTAACAATTTCAAAATAGAATCCTGAGATGTATAGTAGGAGCTGACACCCCGCCAAGATTCAAAATCTCAAAAAATGGGGTAGGACTAGGGCACGGACGCCCAAGTCCAATCCCCCATTTTCTAATCAGATCTCCTTCTAGGGGGTTCCAGGGACCCAAAATCCAAATTCCCTTTTTCAGTTCAATCAATAGTTATCTCAAAAAATGAATATTTTTCAACTAGACACAAGTCAACCAGGGTTTCAAGAAGGCCAAAAACAAAGAGGTTAAAAGGACACCAAAGGCTAGGAGCTAAACTAAGGGAAATAGTACCATTCCATACAAGAGGACAATTTTTGACATAACATTTAGCCCCCACTTTAGTGTCCATATGACACTACGTGCATATGCAACTAAAGGAAAGTAAATGCATCAATCATGAAAAGGATACCCAAAAGGATATTGTAGAGGAAGTTGAAGTGTTGTCGTAGAAAAGGAAGAAGCCCCCAAGTCTGTAATCTTGCAAGACCACAAAGTTAGGAACTACAACCTATAAAGGAACACTTGTCAAAGGATCAAAATCAAATCAACCTACAACCACCACCAATGAATCAGTACAAAAACACTAAGGGGGTTGAGTGATGAGACATGATGAAGGAGGAAATCGAGGGAGATATATGCCCCCTTGTTTATGCTTGCTTAGTCTGAAAAGGAGAAATAAGGAGATATCTATGTACATTAATTTTGAGGGAAAATTGATGAAAAATGTGTTGTGAGGGTTGTTTGAAGAAACAACACCCAAGAACAACACATCAGGTGAGATAGAGAAAGGAACCAGGTTTGCAATGGGAAAAACGACATGGAAATCTGAGTTCAACAACTCAAGATAGAGGCTCAAGAGTGACACTATTCAATTTTGCACCTAGTTAGGGATCAAAATTCTCATCCACTTGCTTTATGTAAAGGGAGTTTTCACTTATCTCTATTCATTCTTGTTTTTTTTGTCATTGTGTAGAGGAGAGAGAGAAGGAGAAGAGGAGGACAACCATGCTAAGTTGACACCCATATCAGCCCCCATGACTCGAGATGTTCTGAGCCCGAGTGGTAGAGAGGCATTTCTAGGCTAAGGTAGGGTCTTAATCTTACACTTTTCTCATCATTCTTTTTTTACTTCAGCTATTTTTCTTGTTTACTGTGCCTAGGAGGTCCTAATGGACATGGGTCCCTAGTAGGGGCGCCCAAGTCCTCCCAAGGTGCCAGAGTCCTGCTAGGGCACCAGTGTCCCTTTGGGGAACCGATGTCCCTCTGGGATACTAGTATCCCTTTGGGGTGCCCAGGTCTTCCTAGGGTGCTCGGGTCCACAGAGGACATGGGCCCTAAGGTACAGACACACATTGCTAGTTCAGATAGTGATTATTAGTATGAGGATGAAAACTGACACTATGGCTTGTTATTCAACCTACAAAACATCACAGAGATATGAGAGCACATAGGTGGTCACCTGATGGCACTACTTCGAGAGTGTGCCAGTACTATGACTAGCACAGAGAAGGGTCACTTGCAGACAATCGACTTATGGTGGGTGTTTGATATGTCCACAATCAGATTTCATTGTAGCATGTTGATGGCCCTGATGGAGAGATGGAATGCAAATACATCCACATTCCACTTACCCACAAGCGAGATGACTATCACGCTAGAGGATATTTATAGGATCCTACGACTGCCTGTTCGAGGAGAGACAGTGAGGGTCATGGGATAGTGTACAGCGGAGTACACTTGTGAGATTTAGATGTAGTATCTAGGTCATACAGTTTCTCATGCAGAGCAAGGACACATTCAGCTCTGACTTCTAGAGCAGGCATGTGGTGACATCCCATTGGTTTGGAGGGTCATGATAGGCATGGTCACACTAGCCATCACACTAGATGGACAAGGCACTCACCTTCACGATGGTCTCATTCACACAATTAGAGCGATGGAGGAGCATCAGACTGTATATGCATGGGGGCATAGTATGCTTGCATACCTCTACTATGACTTGGGACAATACATCCATTATGAGATGCATGGCCTAATGATCTACACTTTACTACAATTTTGGGCTTTCGAAAATATCAGGTGAACATGACCGACAGGGTTTCTTATAGAGTCAGCATTCACCCATCCATGACTTCATGCCTATCCACTAGTTAGAAGTTGGATACATGATGATATGTTATACTAGAGAGTTATTTTTGATAGACTACAGCCCAGCGATATCATCTAGACACTATATTGTGGCTATATATCATGGCCTGGCCAACAAAGAGAGTTAGCAAGGATGCAGAGGGATTGGTTGATGGATGGTCATCTCAATCACATTGTTTCTTGGTTCTACTTTGATAGGGTGGCATGATAGTTTGGATGTGTACAGGATGTTCCTATGGTGTGTTCGAGCTATGCACGCACTGTGCGCAACACAGTCAGGATGAACAATGCTTGACGACTAACAATAGAAGATGTACCTTTGAGTGATGATGATTGTCCTAAGGATGTAGAGCTAGTATTAGATGTAGATGATGTTGGTTGTACCCAAGCGTATTAGACCTAGTGGCATATAGCACGGCCTGCTCCTATCTTCCCTCCTGGTCACCCTATAGGTGGTCCTCAACCTTGGGCCGCTAATGCTAGTGACATAGGGGTAGAGTATGATGTGAGTGACTTCGCAAGATATTATGATCTAGAGGAGGATCTGGAGGATGGTGATGATGATAAAGAGGTTCCATCACAGTACATCTTCAGGGTGAGACCGTAATAGAACTAATAGAAGGTGGACACTACCGAGGAGACCGAGTCGAGACCACAATCTAGAGCTCATGGTCCAGTCCATGCATGTGTTGAGAGGTCAAGTTAGAGTGAGTGGGGGGGACTAGTAGGCCTATGCCCCCAACTACAGATTAGTCTGCAAAGCTCATTACACCTTCAGCGATTCAAGATCCATCTTGACGAGATGGAGATCTAGGTTAGACTTATTTTGTTAGTTTGATGTTCTCATGTTTGTGATTATTTATGATGCTTATATGAGAATCTAAATATCTATTCTATTTTTTGTTTTACAGTTGCGACTAACGCTTGGTGAGACTTTGTGAGTCACGTCATAGTGGACATAGTACCTATAGATGTAGCTGAGCAGTGGGTGTGGGCGAGATATTCACCATAGCCATCTGTTGGGTGACATACAAAGATATTTATGCCTTTTGTCAAATGCAGGGTGGTCATAGAGGCCATCCTAGAGAAGTCTACATGGGAGAGAGAGGAGTTACTTTAGAGAGTCAAGCACATTGAGGCTAAGCTCCAAGTGTAGTGGGATCACATAGTAGCAATACCCACATCTGAGAGAGCTAGTCATCAGTGAGTTCTTACTTCCTAAGTTACGTTAGGTGAGAGCTAATAGAGGCAGAGCTCGGGCAGAGAGAGACCAGTACCAATGGATGTATCAGGAGACACATGATGAGGTGTTAGGTCTGAGAGGTGAGATCAGGGGGTTATGATTGTGAAGTGTCTCTAGGAGTCATTCGTGATCCGTAGCCACACATGTTTAGGTCTCTGTCACGCACACACCATGAAGTCCCAAGGGTACATGGGATCGAGGTTCAGCTATGTGATGTATATATTACATACTATGACATCCCATTTTTTTGTAAGGTATAGTCGACTTGGATGTATATTTGAAACTGATGATGATATATATATGATGTTTTCTTTTTCTCTATTCATAATGTTTTTAATCTATCACATGTGATTTTTATAAAATGCAACTAGTGATAAATGTTAAAGGACAATATGGAAATGTAATTAATGCTAATGTGACATATACGTCTAGTATCAAGCACATTGATTAAAAATTTCACATATAACCGAAATTCTATGCTACATTCAGTTAATACAAAAGTGATCTTAATAAAGAATGTATAAGCAAGATACAACAATGATTAACCTAACGAAAGATGCAATGTTAAATGAATTAAGACAAAATAATAATATCTTGTCAAAATTGAAGCTAATCTAACTAATAAATGTGCTTTATAAAGTAACATTTAACATCAAATCTTAAGCATGGAATTTCTTGAGATGCGCTACGTTAATAGATTCTTTAAGCAGCGTACCTTGTTCATCAGCTAGTTTGTATGCTCATGATCCAAAGGCTTTAGTAACTATATATGGTCCTAGTCAATAAGGTTGAACTTACCTTTTTCTCCAAGAGGTACATTCACATTGTGTTGATTCTCATTAAGTACCAAGTCCCCAATGTCGAATGAATGCTATATAACATGTTCATTGTATGATCATTGTATTCTTTTTTGATGGTCCCTAAGGTGGTCAAGAGCATTTATTCATCGTTCATCAAGCATCTCAAGTTCTTGCAGTCTTTTTTCACATTCTGTATCATCGTCAATATGGTCCCTTAGGGAAACTCTCAATGACAAAATTTCTATCTCTAAGGGCATTATCGCATATGTGCCATAGACAAGATTATATGGTGTATTCCCGGTAGTCGTACGGATACTTGTTCTATAGGCCCATAATGCATAGGATAACTGAATGTGCTAGTCTTTTTTATGTTTGTTAATAGTCTTTCATAAAATCTATCCAATAACCTTGTTTGAAGCTTCTGCTTGGCCATTTGATTGAGGGTAATAAGCCATAGAGAAGCAATGTTGAATATGATATTTTTCAAGAAATTTCTTCACATCATTATTCTTAAATAGTGTACCATTGTCATAAATGATGGAGAAAGGTATACTAAATCAAGAAATGATGTTATCTTGTATGAACTAACAAATTACATCAGTAGTCGTGGATTGTAAGGGAATAGCTTTGACCCACTTCATGAAGTAATCAATAGTGGTGATTATAAAAGTATGACCTTGAGAGGAAGGTGGAGAGATTTTACCAATCAAATCCAAGCCCCAAATAGAAAATGGCCAAGGTGAAACTTGGGCATGGAGTTCCTGAGTAGGTGCTTGGATTAAATGATTATGTTGTTGACATTGCAAGCACTTCTTGACATAGGCAAAGGAATCTTGTTACATGCATTGCCAATAACATCCCATTCATAATAATTTTTGTACCAAGGATTTTCCTCCAAAATTCCCTCCACAAGCACTAGAGTGAGCTTCTTCTAGAGCTATAGGATCTTTGAATTTCTTAGACATTGGAGTAAAACTCCATTGTAACTTTGTCTATACAAAACATCTGACAAGATGATGTAACGCGCCACAAGTTTGCATAGACGAACTCAAGCATTCTTGGATGTTGAATTAGGAATGGTTCCATCATGCAAATAATTAAATATATGGGAGAACCATTCGTCAACATCTGTATTACCACAGAGTTTTGAATTCACAACTATGGGGTCTTCAACTGTCGGTGTTTTAAGATTATGAATAATGAAAGAAAATTCCTCAGGAGAATCATTAGGGGATATAAGGGAAGTTGCACTTGCCATTGCATCCACATGTCAATTGTCTTTCCTGGGGATAGTATTTATTGAAAATAATGTAAATTATTTTAATAGAGATAGAGCAAACTCACGATATTGAGATAGAGCTTGTCGTGTTTAGTTTGATATGATCCAGTTATTTTTTGTACAATTAGCTGTGAATCACCATATATAGTGATACTTTTTATGTTAAGGGCCAAAGTGACACAAAGTCCTGCAATGAGGGCTTCATCGTCAACAATCTTGTTTGTGCATGAGAAGTTTAGGCGATAAGACATAGGAATCAGCTTACCTATAGGGGTATTAATATAACACTAGCACTAGAGCCATTTCAACATTATGATCCATCAAAATACAGTTCCCATTTATCATCCTTCGTAATAGCTAGAATTTGGTCATCAGGGAATGTGTCCCGATGTTGTTTAGCAAAAGGTGAAGGTGCTTCAGCTCAATGTTTGGTTAATGCTTGTCCTTTAATTGCCTTCTAGGAAATAAAGTTAAGATCAAATTTAGTTAACAACATAACCCATTTAGCAAGATGACCTGACAAATTGGTTTTAGTGAAAAGATATTTTAGAGGGTCAAATTTCACCATCACGTGTATTTCAACATTTAAAAGATAGTTTCTAAGCTTCTATGTTGCAAACACTAAAGCTAAGAAATGCTTCTCGATAATAGTGTGTCACACTTCATAATCAAGCAAAGTTTGGCTGATGTAATATACAACACATTCTTTGCCTTCAGTATTATGTTGTACTAATAAGGCTACAAGAGTGTTATTAGATGCTGAGATATATAATAGAAAAGGTTTATCAAAAATAGGAGGTTGTAAAATAGGAGGATTGGCTAGATAAGTCTTTAAATCTTCAAAAGCTTTTTGACATTCAGAATTCCATTGAAATTTCAAATCCTTCTTTAGTAGTTGTGTAAAAGGGTGAGTCCTATTTGTGAGTTGTGAAACAAATCGATGAATGGCATGTATCTTCCCTTGCAAACGATGAAGTTGAGATATGTTCTTAGGTGTTGGCATATTAATAATTGCATCAATCATTTTTGTATCCACCTCAATACCATGATTTGAAATGATAAACCCCAATAGTTTTCCACTATCTACACCAAAAACACACTTACGAGGGTTTAATCACATTTTTTATTTTCTTATTCACTCAAAAATCTGTCGAAGAGTCATGGCGTGATCTCTGCGATGAATGGACTTCACCAAGATGTCATCGACATAATCTTCTAAACTATTGTGCATGTAATCATGAAATATAAGGGTCATGGCATGTTCGTAAGTAGCTCCTACATTCTTAAGTTCAAATGGCATGACCACCCAAAAAAATGTACCCCAAGGTGTTATTGTTATGTCAGAAAAATGCACCCTTGTGGGGTTTTTCCTAAAGGTTTAGCTCCCAAGTCTTTAGAATTGCATTTAGAGCATTTTACATATTAAATCAGACTCCCGATGAGAAAACCCATGGGTCTTATGGCAAATAGGACCTAGGAGACTACACTTCATTGAATTTTGAGCAAAGACAGGGGGGTGCACAAGGGCACTAGCGCCCTAGTCTAGCCCTATTTTGGGTCTGCCCTAATTTGAAATGTCAGTTTTGTGACCGTTATTTGGTCTCCAGGCTGACATCATAAGTTTCAAATACAAAATTCTTGGTGGGAATCTTAGTTTTGCATATATAAGCATGATTAGGTTATGATTTAGAAAATAGAGAAGATCATTGGCAAGTTTTATGATTGTGAGCTATTGGCATACTTGTGATTATCATTGTGTTGCAGAGCATAGCATTGTTATTGTGTTTGTTTACAGGTTGGATTACATCTTCTCCTCATGGTATTAAAGAGCTTCTTCCTTCCATGAGAGCTTCATCATCAAGGTATCATTTATTGTGCTTTATCAATCATTATCATTTGTTTTTTGCCTTTGCCTCCCAAGGGCATGCACTCTCTCTAACAACGGTGTTTAGAAGACTTGAATGTCTCTCTGGGGCTTAATCGAGGCAAGCCTCTAAACACCACAACTCCCTCCTACACTCCTTGTGATTGTAGGTTACAGGTGTCAGATCTGGAGAAAGTGGAGTTGTAGAGCAGGAAGGCAGACATTGAAGATTCTGGATCTAAAAAGAAGTGGACATTGTTCAACTCTTCGGGACAAGGGTGCCATCAACCTTGTCCTCAAATTTTAGATCACAGGAAACAAAAAGTGTAGTAGATATTAGTGCCAGAAGCAGATTGGGACTGTGTGGAAAAAGTGGCACATTGGACTAGGGCACCATCAACATTGTCCCAGATTTTTCCATTTTTTGTCTACGAAAAATAGTGAGTTAAGGTTCTCTGCCCTCTACTTATTTCCTATAGCATTTGTTGTAATTTCTAGTTTTGATTATTATTTTGCTTAAATTAGGGTTTCAAGGACATAAAATAACTAATTAGAAAACTTGTATGATCACATCTGAATTTCCTAGTAGAAAACCAAGTGGCAACTCAAATTTGATAGCTGACTCTCCTCTTGATAGGAGAAGCATTTGGTTGAAAAGCCCTTGGAATGTTTTCTGGAAAGGAGGATTCAAACAAAAACAACAAGCCCTATCATCCCCATTTTCATATAAAACATTTTGGTGAACCTGTGTTTTTGAACTTTTTTGCACCTTACTGAGTGTTGTTTGATAAATTTGCATTCATTCATTCTATTGCATTGCAAAAT
Source organism: Cunninghamia lanceolata (assembly GCA_027924645.1). Classification (NCBI taxonomy): domain Eukaryota; kingdom Viridiplantae; phylum Streptophyta; class Pinopsida; order Cupressales; family Cupressaceae; genus Cunninghamia; species Cunninghamia lanceolata. Next base: position 7,810,192 of record BSBN01000241.1, on the reverse strand, counting down.
TTACAAAAAAAATGATATATTTGGAAAAATTTAAAAAAATTGTATTCTAGGGTTTGATTTTTGACATTGTTTGCATTCACTCAATTGCATTTAATTAATTCTCTGATTTTTACATCATATCTGAATTTCATCATCATTCAATTAATTATTTTCAATATTGCATTCGAAAAAATACAAAAAAATTGAAAAAATTGGAAAATTTGCAAAAATTGGCATATTGAGCTTGCATTTTTTTGAAATTTGAATTAATTGGAATCTAATTTAAATTAATTTCTGTCATTTTCATTATATCTGATATAAAATACAGAAATTTATCATTTACAATTTATTTGCATTTCATTTGCATGCTTATTTATCAAAATTTTCTTGAAATCTTACATTTTTTGTAAAAACCTAGTTTTGCATGAGCTAGGGCTGTAGTCAAAATCTTGTCTCAGATTTTACTGCCTTGTCAAAACAATCATTAGTTATTCTCTCTAATTTTAGTGTTTCATCATAGTGGCCTCCTTGTGAAATTTCATGCCTAGGGTTTGAAAACTTGCATTTTTCAGTAGATTTGAGCCTATCATCTTCCTAGGTTTGCACTCCCAGTGTGTTGTAAGGGATTTTATTGCACTAATTGTCTGTTATTAGCCTTATCATTTTATTCCCCTTCTCAATTTCCTTACAACACCCTTTATTTCGAGCCTTTGCATTCAAATTTTGGAGAAATCGACATATTTTTACTATCTTTGCACTAGGGTTTGGTCTAAAGAGGCACTATAGGCATGTTGTAACAGATTTTTTGGCATTATGTGGCTGTTATTACTGTTATAATTTTCTTTCCATCATCATTTTCCTTACAACACCCGCTGCCCTAGCCTTTTGCATTAAGATTTGGTGAAAAATTGCATATTTTGGCCTATTTTCACTAGGTTTTGGCTTATCAAGTCTCTAGAGTTGCTTCAAAAGCATGTTGTGAAATATATTTTGCATTAGTAGACTATTTTTAGGCACATTATTTTCTTTCCCTCTTGAAAATATTTACAACACCTCTTCTTTTAGTTGTTTGCATTTAGAAAATTTGAAAATATCAAGCATTTTAGAGCATATTTTGACATCACTTTGGCATTTTGTTGCATAAGTTTTAGAAGATCTTAAAAATCTGATTTGACACTCCTTTGAAAACTTACAAATGGCTTATCAACATAATAATAATCCTAGGTTTGTTCCTAGGCCTCATTTGAAAAGAAGAGCCCCTGAGCTTGAAATAACATTCACACCTCATGACAAAGAAATGGTAAATACCGAAGGGCCTCTTTATACAATAGTAAAGATAATGGAACAACCTGTGTATGGAACACTCATAGATCCTACTTGTATGACAAATGTGGTCATAGAAGATTTCCTCCTTAAACATGAAATGGCACAAGAATCTTATAAACCATTGGATTTGAGAATTAAAATACATAATGGAGCTTTTATGAAACTGATTGGCAAGATAACTCTAATGGTCTCAGTCTATGATAAAGCTATAGATCAATCATTTGACATAATTCCCTTATCTAACCTCTTTCGTGTAAAACATGGACATCCTTGGCTTAAATCTATGAATGTTCTACCTTCCACTATTCATAAATGCATTAAATTTCTTTTGCGTGGAGAGATCCGTACTATCCATCATAATGACTATCAACCTCTGACTAAGGACAAGAACTTTATTCTTGATTACTTTTGGCCTCAACTTGAGATAGATCCTAAGCCACGAAGAGATAGAATGTCATAGAATATAGAAAATACAAAGAAAAACAACTAGCTTGAATGGCCAGGTCTCCTTGCATCCAATAAGAGAAGAACAAGAAGCAAGTATTAAACAAGACTATTATGGCTTTGAGGAAATTCTTGACAAAAGGAATGTGGATAAGGAAAGGTCTCATGACCCACCTCGTCCAAGATGAGATGGCATATACGCTGAGGTTTCTCCCCTGCTATCCTTCAATGGATCGGGAGGCTTTCATCGACAACAAAATATTCCACCTAGACCAATGAGATTTGAACATGGTGCTTCCTCCTCTACTATGCAAACAATGGAAAAACATGATAAGATAAGCAACCAGACAAGAAGGAATAGACTAGAAAAAGAAAGGAGGAGGAGAAGACAAGCTTATGCCCAACAGATTGCAAATGAAAAAGAAAATATTCAACCTAACATTGAGAATCAAGAAGAGCTTAAAGATGAGCAAGTTGAAAATGAGAACAACAGTTGGGCTATAGTACCTTACACAGCACTTTCATCCAGCATTCAAGATTGGGAGGATGATGACCTCCCTGATGATGACTTCTAGCATGGGCCTCTCTACAAGTAAGTATCTTTTACCCTTTATCTCTCTTCGTGATGTGCTTCCCCCGTGATGTGTTGTGTTGTTAGGCCTCCTAGGATGACCCTTGATTCTCCAATTAGGTCAAGGATACTAGGAGACCACCTCTGTTGTGACCTTCTTCTATTTGCATCATTATTCTTCTATATCTCCATGATTTCATTGTTGTGTGTTGTGTCTTATGGACATAGCATTGTGGTTGGTGAATTGGGAGCACCCTCCTACGTGACTGTCCCTAAGACACTTGTTCTCCTCTTTGATTTATTGCTTACCTTCCTCTAGTGTTTCCATCTAGTGGACGGATGACAAAAAACATTTATACTGATGGAGACCTACTGTCCCTTTCGAGAGCAATCAAAAAATGGACTTAGTTCCTATATGATGATAGGGTTGTAACAAATTATCCGATGCTTGGCTAGTGGAATCACTCTGTGATTTCTCTATCTTGATGTTGATGTCAATGTTATCTTATCTTGTTAACAACACTTTAACAATACTACTACTCTGTGCACTTTGTTTATCATGAATATCGCCTTGCTTGGTTTTTTCATGTAGTTGATCATATGCATTGTTCTTTATCATGATTATTTGGACACGAACACTTTTCTTGCAGGGATGTGTTTGTGGGAACATTCGGCGATCGTAAAGTACATCTCACCTCTGGGGGGCATGGACTTTGCAAAATCTCATGTTCCCTTGTGTGTTTTCTTCCTACCTTAACATGCTTGATATCAGTACATGATATCAACCACCTTAAGGTGGGGGCATATATAAGGTAAGTTGTCTACTTTAGATCATAGCGAAGCGTGTTTGAACAATCTAAAATCAAATCAATCATCTAAGTCCTCTACAGAGGTGGGATATCAAGCATATCCTTTTCTCTTAAGCCCTCATCATGAGGTGGGGATGGTGTATTTCTCAGAGAGATTGCATCATCATGTCATTTTCAAAAGTCCTCACCGTGAGGCAGGGAGCAATTATATGACTAACTCAACCCTTAAGTGTGTTTTTGGTAGTTGTTGTGATGAAGCCCAATCATCAGTGTGTGTCTATAATGTGCCTGAGATAGTGATGAGCCTAGCAATAGGAACACTCCATCGCTTGTCCTCCATGTTTTCTCCATGTTAGTTATAAAAGTTGTTTTATATTGATCTTGAGGGTTTATCAAAATTTGGTTATATCCTAAAAAACTATCCATGAAAGAGAGTAATTCATGGCTAGCTCTAGAATTGACAATCATATCAATGTTAGGAAGTGAAAAATTGTCTTTCAAATATGCCAGATTCAAGTCTCTAAAATTGATACACATTCTTATATAGCCATAGGGTTTAGCAATGATGATGATATTTGAAATCCAAGGTGAATAGTCAATAGTGTGGATAAAGTTAGCTTGTAGAAGCTTCTCTATCTCATCTTTGACAAGTAATGCAACCTTAGGATTCATCTTATGAATCTTTTGTTTAAATGGCTTAGCATCTGGTTTCAAGATGATATTATGTGTTACAATCTGAGGATCAATACCGGGCATATCCGAATAATTCCAAGCAAATAATTTAGAAAATTCATGTAATAACTTGGTCATTTATTCTTTTTCTTCTATGTTTAAACAATCACCAATAGGAATAGCTTTTTCAATATTATCTTTCTCCATGAAAACATCAAAAGTCTTTCCATTAAGTAGAGCACTATGGTTTAGGAGATTGGGTGATTTTGGTGGTTCTTCAAATTCTTCTTCAAACTTTAGAGTAGTGTTTATCATGCTAGTAGATTTCCCAAAATATGCACTATTGTTTAAACAATAGGGTAATCCATGTTTCTGATGGTAATGGGGAATATTGTCATAAGCACCTAAGAATTCAACTATCACTTCATCTATTGAAAAGATATCCAAAGGAGTCTCTCCTAGAGGACAACTAGTGTCAATCATCTCAGGAAAGATCAAATTAAGTGTCGATATAGTATTCACATTAAGAGTAGGACGTCTACGGGCTTTAGATTCCTTGAAAGGATTATATCCAATGCTTCTAGAGTAATGTCGCAAAGTGGATTCTATAGGGACTTTAATTCCTTATTGATTAATATCGCAGCCATTTCCTACATAATCATTGTTGAGTACTAGTGACTCAGATTACAGGTTCAATGTTTCTTTGTTGGTTCAATAGTTTGGTTCAACCGGTTGGTTCAATGGTTCGTTGAATTGTTTCGTTGAACTGTTCATCGGTTCAATGGTTTGGTTCAACCGATTGGTTCAATGGTTTGGTTCAACAGGTTGGTTCAATGGTTCGTTGAACTATTTCGTTGAACTGTTCATTGGTTCAATGGTTTGGTTCAACCAATTGGTTCAATGGTTTGGTTCAACAGGTTGGTTCAATGGTTCGTTGAACTGTTTCATTGAACTATTCATCGGTTCAATGGTTTGGTTCAACCGATTGGTTCAATGGTTTGGTTCATTGGCGTCGTGGAGTCATTGGTCGTCGGCGTGGGTCACTCCGATGGAAGAACATCAGAGTGAGTATTGATATCGGTGCAGCTGGAAGATGTATCCCTGATACTTCATGTTATACCGATGGAGGGCTAGCTATCGGCATGAGGTTTACTATCGGCAAGAGTTCGGTGTCTTATGCCAATCTCCAAGGTCTTACCGATGTGTGATGTCCATCGGCATGAGGGTGGTCATCGGCGGAGCCTGTGGTTGTGTCTCCGATCGCTTGGTATTACCCGATGGAGTGGTAAAGGTTGGTGACGTCTATCGGCATGAGAATCACTATCGGTGAAGGATGTGGGTGTCACTCCGATATTAATTGTCTGTCCGATGAAATGTTGCCGAGGCTTGTCATCGGTATGAGGCTTGCTATCGGCGAAGGCTGTGAAAGTCACTCTGATAGCTATGTGTTACTCCGATGGAGTTGGACGTCGGTGAGAGGACATCTATCGGTTGAGCCTTGTGAAGTCTTCCCGATGGGAACGGTCTCACCGATGGTGGAGTCCCAGTTGATCAGCGTAAGAATCACTGTCGGCCCAATTTTTGAAATGTTTCTTTGACTGTTTGTGGTCACTCCGATGGATGTCATTGGCTTGGGCGTCGGCGTGAGAACAACTGTCGATCCAGCGAAGAGAAGTTTTGCCAATGATGTTGGTTACTCCGATGAGACTTAGACTGCAGTCGTCGGTGGCAAAAGCGCTGACAGTTATCTTACATGTGTTCGGGCATTTAAACCCAGATGTCCAACTGGAACTAGTGCATGTGGGACTATTCTCATGAATGTGAAATGGTTTGGATAGTTGGATGTCAACGATGCTGGGCAGTTGGAATGAACAGTCATTTGCATGAGAATCGATTAGATTGCAAAAGCAATTTGGGATTGATGGGGTTGGTGTGAGTGTTGGGAATGTGAGAGTTCTTCTCGAGAGAGAGCTCTAGTTTTTTCTCCTTCTGTGAAGTCTTTCTGTTGTATGTTGTATGCAGCATGTGAACAGCATGTGAAGGGACTGAGAAGAGAATGAAAATAGAGTTCAGGTGAAAGTGTTCTGGTCGAGAAGATGAAGTTCTGTACTGTGTGCTGTTTGGGGCATGATCACAGTATGAAGAACCAACCAAGTTCTGGAGATCTTTGTGCAGGGTTACTGTCAGCTATTCTTCAGAAGGAGCAAGATGTAAATCTCCTATAAAGGCTTATTGCCAGTTTTGTATTGTAACTATTTTTCTGTTGCTGAATAATACAATGGTGATCTGGGCTTTTGGAGTGTGGGGTTTTTTACCCGTAAGGGTTTTCCCCACGTAAATCTGTGTTCTTGTTCTGTCTTTCATGTTTAATGTCTCTGCTGTTGAAATTGGATATTGTTCGCTTGTGCTTTCCTCTAAGGGTCAATGTAGGAAATGTTCTATGTCTGTTTCCGCTTTAAAGGCATAGTTGTGCATGTTTTTGAAGCATTTGGAAAGAATTTAAATCTGTTGAAGACACCACTGTTCTTAGAAATACATTCTGAGATTCCATCATTTCCTTTCAAGTGGTATCAGAGCCTTCTTCTGGGATATGCTTTGTTGCTCACATATGTACATTTGTGTGCTGCTTGTGTTTGCATGTAAGAGTTCCTGGTGTATAAGGTCTGGGTATTCCTTCTGTGATGATTTCTTAGTGTGACAGGCTTGAGGAAATCTGAAGGAAATGTCTGTTTGTTTGATCCTTGTTTGAGTGAAAGTCTGGCAGTTGATCTTGTGTTTCTGTTTCATTAGTGCTTGAAGGATGGTGAAGAGACTGGAGCTGGTCATGATGTGGCCTGAGGCTCTTAATTAATAGTATTTAATTCTGTTGCATGGGGTTTGCTTTGTGGTTGTGTTGCTGCAGTAACTTTCATATTGGGTGTCTATGTGAGAGGCTCTCTGATGATATGAAGAAGTTTGTGTTACTGCTCAGCCATGGAGTATTGTGCTTATGCTGGGTGTTTGTTCCTGGTATTGGAAGGCATAATTTTTTGTTACCCTGACTGCATGTAGGCTATGGAGTTGATCATTCGATGGTCTGAGAGCTTTTGTAATACCCTGATTCTCTCGGATGCATGCTCTGTGCATGGTGTGAGGAGGTGAAATGCTTTCTCTGCATGGGAGGGCTGGTATGTGATATGACACTCAGCATTTCTGTGGTAATGCTTCTAGTTTCTTGACTATGGTGCTCAGGTTGTGGACATGTTGGGCGAATCAATGAAAAGTAAGTTTTCTGATGTTTGAGTCATGTTGTCTACATTGTTATCTATTCCTTAAGATCTCAGTTTTGCAGTTTCCAGTGTGATAGTGAATTTGCATGGTACATTGGTTGGATCTACAAGTTATGTAGTTTTGTGGGCTGATCACCTATTAAGCTACAGTGAGATGACTCGGATGTGGACTGTCTTTATCCACAAGATTGTTTCAGTGTTATGCAGATTTGTTAGCTGGCCTTGTCTTTGGTCACTTGTGCATTGGTGTGATTGTTTCCGGATGAGAGGATGGATGTTGTTCAGTATCCGAATAGTTGGTTATGGAGACTTGTAGTATGTATATCATGATGTCATGTACAGCTTGAATACACAGGTTTGTGTAAGCTATTGACAGTGATAGTTTATTTCCTTGGTTTGGAGATCTTGGTGTCACTTGGTTTTATAGTCACATGGACATATTAATTTGTGGACCTGGAAGATTTTCAAATTAGGAGATGTTTGGTCAGGATGCTTGGAAAGCTCTGTTGTTACAATTCAGTGGGAGCTTTAGCATTGACTGTGTGTTTCATCACTTAGTGGTGAATGATCTTCTTTAGTGTTGCAGATGTTACTAGGAGGAGCTCTTTGATCCTGTTGCTGCAGAAGGGTTCTTTCGCATTTGCAGGGGCACTATTTGAGGATGAGTAACATCTTGGAGTCATGGAGGATTCATGAAATCCTTGGCTGAGGTGTTGGTGGTGCTTGACAGGTGATGTTGGTTTAGAGTTTTGGTTTGTTTCATATCATGATTTCTACTTTTGAACTTTGGTATGATACATTGATCTAGAGACCATGGTTATGTTCACCTGGAGCATGGAATCTCCTAAAGGAGATGGTAATATCATGATGTCATGATAAGTTCCTGATTCAGATGATTGGAGTTTTGACAGTGGTCTGGTTACTTCTCTATGTTTGGGTACATCTATCATTTTCTTGATTACTTCATAGTGTTGTAGTGATGCAGTTGGAGTTCAGCATGAGGTGATTGTTCAAAGGTACTCATGGATACATGGAGAATAAGGTGAGACTGTATATGCTGTGTTTTTAGAGTTTACAGCTAGAAGTTTGAGGAGTATTTACCTTGGTTGAGTGTGAATTCAACAAAAGATCTAGAGGAGATTATTCTTGGAGAAAGTCATTGGAACTTGGGTATCTTGGAAGAACATTCTTTTTCCCCACTCTTGGTCTACTCGACAAGTTTCACTTGAGAGGTATAGTCCATTGTTTTCTCTCAGGTGTTTTATGTTTTCTTTCATAGATATGGATCTTGAACTACTCATTGATGGTTCTGGTGGATTCATTGTGAGAGATGAATAGCATGATTATCTCCTTGTGCATTTGAGTTTAGAGATTTCATTCATTGATGAGGACTATTAGGAGATGGTTAATGGGCTGATTTCCTGAAATGGGAAATAAATTAGTTTGATCTTCTTTGGTTTGTGAGGCTTACATCCATGTTAGTTGATCTTGGAGATTTAATGTTTGTTTGGGTGTTGTTATGCTGGTTCACTTTGGGGTGTTTTGAAGGAGATCATACTTGACACAGTTGGCATTCAGAGGTGTATGTAAAAGGATTGTCTACAGGTATATGATGTGCAGTGTTTCTCTTGGTCTCAGTTAGTTTCTCTGATGGTGTGTTTCACATTACTTTGTTTTGAGATTTGATTGGAGTTGAAGTGATCACTAGTTTGTGGTCATGTGCTTTCACTTATGTTGTTGGGTGACAGCATGAAGGTTCTGTTCTGTTATCTCTTCCTTTGTTGGATGTGGAGAACTTGGGAGAACTTTGGACTGGTGGTGAGGAGTTGTTCTTGCAGGATTATTTGCTTACAGTTTTTGCATATCATGGTGGATGTTTCCTTGGTACTATATGATTATTTACACATTCTATGTAATGCCATTGGTGGATTTTTTGTATGCCATGATCTTTTTCAGATCTGTACTACCCATGCAGTGGGAGTTCTTGAAGTGTTTGGTCTTCTTCGACTGGTTCACACTTTGAGCTTGTATTTGCAGTTGATGGGTGTATATGTAGGTGGCATGAGTCTAATGATGTTCATACCTTTAAGGTATGTGTGATTGGATGTTTTAGCACTGGCTGTGTGTGCTATTTTCAGTCATGTGGGTTTTATGTTCAGTTGGATGGGTACAGTCAGCTTTCTGATTGTTGTTCTAGCTGATGGTTTATCTTGTTTCTGGCTGTGTTCTGACAGCTTTGAAGTTGATGTTATGGAGCTTCTGTAAAAAGGTTGTGAGCACAGTGGAGTGGTGGCAGTATTAGCTTGCTTCTGTGACTTGGAGCATTGATGGTTTCCTGTAATTCCTTCGTCAAGTGGGAGAATGTTGAGTACTAGTGACTTAGATTACAGGTTCAATGTTCCTTTGTTGGTTCAATGGTTTGGTTCAACTGGTTGGTTCAATGGTTCATTGAACTGTTCATCGGTTCAATGGTTTGGTTCAACCGATTGGTTCAATGGTTTGGTTCAACAGGTTGGTTCAATGGTTCGCTGAACTATTTCGTTGAACTGTTCATCAGTTCAATGGTTTGGTTCAACCGATTGGTTCAATGGTTTGGTTCAACAGGTTGGTTCAATGGTTCGTTGAACTGTTTCGTTGAACTATTCATCGGTTCAATGGTTTGGTTCAACCGATTGGTTCAATGGTTCGGTTCATTGGCGTCGCGGAGTCATTGGTCGTCGACGTGGGTCACTCCGATGGAAGAACATCAGAGTGAGTATTGATATCGGCACAGCTGGAAGATGTATCCCCGATACTTCATGTTATATCGATGGAGGGCTAGCTATCAGCATGAGGTTTACTATCGGCAGGAGTTCGGTGTCTTATGCTGATCTCCAAGGTCTTACCGATGTGTGATGTCCATCGGCATGAGGGTGGTCATCGGCGGAGCCTGTGGTTGTGTCTCCGATCACTTGGTATTACCTGATGGAGTGGTAAAGGTTGGTGACGTCCATCGGCATGAGAATCACTATCGGTGAAGGATGTGGGTGTCACTCCGATATTAATTATCTGTCCGATGAAATGTTGCCAAGGCTTGTCATCGGTATGAGGCTTGCTATCAGCGAATGCTGTGAAAGTCACTCTGACGGCTATGTGTTACTCCGATGGAGTTGGACGTCAGTGAGAGGACATCTATCGGTTGAGCCTTGTGAAGTCTTCCCGATGGGAACGGTCTCACCGATGGTGGAGTCCTAGTTGATCGGCGTAAGGATCACTGTCGGCCTAGTTTTTGAAATGTTTCTCCGACTGTTTGTGGTCACTCTGATGGATGTCATTGGCTTGGGCGTCGGCGTGAGAACAACTATCGATCCAGCGAAGAGAAGTTTTGCCGATGATGTTGGTTACTCCGATGAGACTTAGACTGGAGTCATCGGCGGCAAAAGCGCTAACAGTTATCTTACATGTGTTCGGGCATTTAAACCCAGATGTCTAACTAGAACTAGTGCATGTGGGACTATTCTCATGAATGTGAAACGGTTTGGACAGTTGGAATGAACAGTCGTTTGCATGAGAATCGATTAGATTGCAAAAGCAATTTGGGATCGATGGGGTTGGTGTGAGTGTTGGGAATGTGAGAGAGTTCTTCTCGAGAGAGAGCTCTAGTTTTTTCTCCTTCTGTGAAGTCTTTCTGCTGTATGTTGTATGCAGCATGTGAATAGCATGTGAAGGGACTGAGAAGAGAATGAAAACAGAGTTCAGGTGAAAGTGTTCTGGTCGAGAAGATGAAGTTATGTACTGTGTGCTGTTTGGGGCATGATCATAGTATGAAGAACCAACCAAGTTCTGAAGATCTTTGTGTAGGGTTATTGTCAGCTATTCTTCAGAAGGAGCAAGATGTAAATCTCCTGTAAAGGCTTATTGCCAGTTTTGTATTGTAACTATTTTTCTATTGCTGAATAATACAATGGTGATCTGGGCTTTTGGAGTGTGGGGTTTTTTACCCGTAAGGGTTTTCCCCACGTAAATCTGTGTTCTTGTTCTGTCTTTCATGTTTAATGTCTCTGCTGTTGAAATTGGATATTGTTCGCTTGTGCTTTCCTCTAAGGGTCAATGTAGGAAATGTTCTATGTATGTTTCTGCTTTAAAGGCATAGTTGTGCGTGTTTTTGAAGCATTTGGAAAGAATTTAAATCTGTCGAAGACACCACTATTCTTAGAAATACATTCTGAGATGCCATCATTTCCTTTCAATCATAGTTCTTATAAAGGATATGAAATCCTCGACCATAAAGAGAAGCCATTTCCTTGGAAGAAGGTGGGGCTTCATAGGTCTCATAATCTGTAGTATATATAAGAGTATTATCTAAATTCATTACCGAGGAGGCTTTAGGTTTCACATTCAAATTTTGAGATGATATCGATGCAATATTTGATGTTTTAGGGACAGCGTCATTCATTTTATATTAACCTATAGAGGAAGATGTAAAATCTAATGAACCCTGATCATCACTAGGAAATGCATTTGATTGTTTGGACTCTTGCACAACATTACTTGTGGCAAGAGGAGTTAACAAGTCAACTTTAGATTGTTTAAGATCTTATGACAAACAACTTGTTTTTGTGATTCAATTTGTAAATAGTTATTAGGTTTAGGATCGGCATGAATAGTATGAAGCTTATCTTTGAATATAAATTTGATTGAACGATGAAGGGTAGAGGGAACTTCCTCCAATGCAAGAATCCAAGGTCTACCAAGAATCATGTAGTAAGATAAGGAACCAAGCATGACATGAATCAGGGTAGATACAATCACAGGCCCAATTTCTATAGGTAAAGTTATAGTACCTACAGATTGTCTTCCAACATTATCAAAGCCATGGATACTTATCATTTCCAGCTTAATCAAAGATGTACATCAACTTTAATTTTATGTAATATATTGATGCCACAAACATTAAGAGCTAATCCATTATCAATCATAACTCTCTTAATTAGTTTCTTGTTTATTGTAATGAAGATAATTAAAGGATCATATTGATTCTAAACTTCAAGAGATGGCAACTCATGTTGTTGAAATAAAATGTCTATTTTTGTCGCATGTATACAATCTAATAGAGCTTCTATATCATTTGGCTTGACAATAGGTGGTACAATCACCTTTTGTAAAGCTTCTTCTATTGATAACTAAGAGGGGGGGTGAATCAGTTATCTTAATAATTTATCTTCTAAACTTCTTTAATTAGTTAATGTAATAGTAAATCAAATGAGCAAACATAACTATGAAAGGGAAATACACATGACACAATATTTTTTGACGTGGAAACCCTGTTAAGGGAGAAAACCACGGGGTGATTAACCCAAGATTGTATTCTCTGTTAGAAGAATAGAAATACAAAATGGCACTTGCCAATTAGGGCTCACTACCTACAAGATACTCACTGTCTACAAAAAGAAAGGTAACTCAATGTTTGAACTGATGAGAAGCATCCACACATGTTGAGGTTCAGTTCTGGTTAAGCTCAATAAACTGATCTGCTGCACTTCATTCTTACTCTTCTCTGTTGCAGCTGTTCTATCACATTCCGGATCTCTTCTACTGCTTGCCACCTGCTATTCTACTTTTCTTCACATTTCACAACACACCACACACACCTTTGTATCTGAATCAATCATGTATATATATCCGCACAAGTGATTTCAACACTTTTCTAGTCGGCATCCGGAATAGTCAATATTTTCTTCAAACTTTGATCTGTCGGCTGAATCCTTGCATACCAAGTAATGCAGATCAAGGATATACTTGTAGAAGTCATCAATCATGTCGGCCAATCATAACTTATGCCTTAAGAACCTTTACCATCATCTGTAATACATCCAGAATTATGTCTTATGTTATGACTATTAGTTCTTCCTCTGTCTGTTCTACCAAACCGGACCCCAGTACTTTAGAAGCTTGTATCTCTTCATTCTTTCAACACCGGAGGCTCAAATCTTATAATCTATCAGTTAAGATACTCCTCTTGACTTTCCCAGGTCTGCACTTTCCAAAGGTACTTCCTCTAATATTTCTAGACCTGACTGTCAAACTTTCTGTATGCTCTGTTCTTGCTTACCGGACCTGTAAGCTCTTCAATCTGACTTCTGGTAGAGACACACCATATCCTGCGGATGTGTGGGATGATCTTTGTTGCCATCAATGACAACAATAATGAGTCCATATAGTGTCTCTTGCCAACAATCTCCCCCTTTGGCATTGATGGCAACACTTAGTGAAAAATGACTAAGTGTCACACTATACTCCCCCTTGGCTGATGCCCTGTCTTTATGTACATTATCCGGAGCTCCCCCTTAGCTGGATTCCTCATTTTTCACTACTCTTCTCTCCCCCTTTGACATCAATGGCAAAGGGTAGGATTCGCACACCAAATTTTTCAAAAAAATTTCACTATACTTAGCCGCATAAGTATATACATATGACATACTTACATATACTGAAGTATGTCTGCAAAAGTTGTCTTCAATTGAATGAATTAGGTAGCCCAACTTTGCTTCATTCTGTCCAAAATTGATATATGACCGCTCAATAGGAATGCAAACGCATCTTCTCTTTTTAGATCTGTTGGATCATTGGTCTGGGCTGTGGTCTGAGCATCAGTTATGGCCTCATGCATGGCCTCCAACTTTGGGACAAATATCCTTCTGAGCTCACTTAACCTACTGATCCTATTTTTCTTCTCTTTTTCAAGCTCCTTAATTTTATTCAAGATTGCAACCGTTTGACATTCTTGATTTATTATGGATGTGGTAAGTGGATCAAAATTTTGAGAGTGTTTTACCAGTTTGTCCTCCTGTTCTTTCATTTTATTCTCAAACTCCACTGTTGTTTTACACCAGGATATACAAAATTTGTATATATCACCTCCATCCTTAAGAGCATTCTCCAAAATTTTTATCCCAATACTCATAACTCTTCTATCATTTGATATTATCCCTTGCAGCTCTGAGAATATCTTATCTAAAATTTCTTTCCTAACCTTCTCCTCAGCTGATTTCTCTAGAGAATTAAAATGTGTGCTAACACTATTGACTAGAGTTTTGAGATTACCAGAAGAGGAGGCTATGGGATCCTTCTGAAAAGATGGCATGATCTTTTCCAATACTCCAGATGCTACCTCTATAAGCTCATAGTCTTCCATGTGAGATTTAAGCAGTTTCTCTTTGGCCTTTGCTTGGGCAAATGAAGCTATCTTCATTGTTTGTACCGGAGAAAGAGAGTCAAAATCAAATGGCCCTTTGAGCAGTTCTGGTTCATCAATTTCTATGGTCTCTTTTGTCAAGAAGTCCTTGACCGATTCTGCAGTGTCTCTTGCCAGAGACAAATTCTTCTTCTCTTCTGTAGTGTCACTTATATTGTTTTCGGCTTGACTTCCTTTTTTATCTTTTGCTTCTTCTCCTTTGGATCTGGAGATAGTAGGGGAAACCGGAGGAGAGATGTTTAGTTGTTCATGCACTTCCTCTTCTAGAACAGAGGATTCCACATCCTTATCTCTTTCTGTCCCTATGCCCATGACTTCTTCTGCCATTTCCTTGGTAGATTCTTCCTCATCACCTAAGTCCTCTATAATAGGAAGATTGAATCTTTTGAAGGCATTCTGGAGGATCTCTTTTGTTTCATTAGCCACTCTATTAGTTTCTCCAATCATAAGCTGATTCATTCTTGCTTTGCTCCGGAACTCATCCTTGCAATCTTTAAATATCATATTCATTTGTTTCTGAGTGATTGAAGGATAGAGCTAAATAGTTATCTGCTCCTGGATCTCTAGATCTTTGGCCTTGGCATTCTCCTTCCTCATTTCAAGTTTCTCCTCTAAACTTTTGGGAATTAGAGAGATGATTTCAATAAATGCCTTATTGTATGTGTTCAGATATTGGATTGTGGCTTCCTCCAGAATCTTTTTATCTGCTTCATTGTATTCATCATAAAATTCTATTATTGGCTGTAGATTGCCATCCATGGTGACTGCTTTTACTACATCACTTATTGATAGAGTAGGTTTCTCAACAAACTCTTCTATTACTTTTTCAGTAGATGGTTCACTGGATGTCTTCCTTTTCTTCTTTGCTTCCTTCACTTTCTCATCTGATTCAGTCTCCTCTTCATCCCTTTGACTGGAATAAGCTCTTGTGGCTTTTGTTTTTGTTCTTTTCTCTCCTTTGCCGGATGATTTTGCTTCCAGTTTTGATGTTTTTGAGCTTTTGGCAGTAGTAGGTGCAGATCTCTTTGATGATCTGGTCTGGGTGGAGGATTTTATCGGAACACTTTCCTCACTTTTCTGTTCTACCTTCTTCTTCTCTTCCTCAGCCCTTTCCATATATTGCCTATTGGCATCAAGTGCCTCTTTTGAGATGCCAAAGCCTTTGGCAACATTTTCAACTTCTTTTCTCACCTTTCTTTTGATCTCTGGTTGTCTGAGTTCCACATGAATCTTTACACTTAGCTCCTCAAAGGTTCCAAACCTTTCTACCTTGGGATCTTTTGGCTAACTTAGCATGTGTTCAACATGCGACTCAACAATTTTCTCGTCAACTTCATACCCCATCAGCATGATCCATACTATTCTTGGTTCTATTACCTCCATAAGGCATTGATCAGTTCCTACCATGAAGCAAACAGTATCCTTATACTTTTCAACTAGAGCTTGGGGGATTCTTTCTCTTGCTTGCATCATACTCTGAAAGTTCTTGAAATAACCCCAGAGTGTTGTATTATGTGCATTGGCATCACCAAGCCCACATATGTAATCTCTGATTTGAACAACTACTGGTCTGTCATTCTACCATATCCAGCCACTAGATCCAGGAAGCTCAATCATGTAGTAAAAGAATAGGCAGAGTATCAAGCCACCATACTTGAAGGAGTTCTTTTTGTCCTTTATCTTTTGTAGATTTTCCAAGAGTTGGTTTAGAAGGAGTTCACAGAGGTCATAATCTGCATTCTTCCTTAACATCTCATAAGCAGTGTATATGGCAGTTCCAGATATAGAATTCTCCCTGTTGGAGTGATACATTTTATATCCAATTATCATTGATGCAAACTTGATATCCGAATCAATGATATCTTCTATGGTCATTGCTCTATTGTCAAATTTAGATCGGGTAGCCTCACTCACAGTTTGGTTTTTGATAGTTTTGAGAATAGGTAACCCACCGAATGAGTGCAATCCGGTAACTACCCTAATGGCATCCTTGGTGATCTTGACTAGTCCATTTAACCACATGAAGTTGTCATGCACTCTGCTCAAGACATACCAGACCCATTCATCCTTAACAAAACAGGGGAAATGTATGCACTGTGCAAAGTGCTTGTCCCGGAGGGCCTTATATTGGGGTTTGAGCTCAAATGAATCATCTATTAGTTGTTTGTGGTAAATATCCCTCAATTTGAATTCTTTGATTTCTGCAATGTTTGCGTGTATGTAAACCCTAATATCTTCTGTGTGTAACACACCATGCAGAACGCTTGAAAAGGCGCCTAGGGGATCAATCTCTAAAGATTTATATGGATGCTTCTTAAATGTAGGGTGAGGTCTATCAGAGATCTTCACAATATTCAGAGTAGCCATTTCCAAAAGATTTTACAGCAAGATATTCAGCAATGAAAAATACCTTTTTCATTTGCAGGGTTTGCTGAAAGAACTGGATTTGATTCACTGAAAGAAATGATTTTGATAGCTGATCTTTGGGAGTTGAGACAATTTGATGCAGAGCTATTTTTCTTTTCTTCTAGAATACAAATGTGCAAGTGACGAATGAGTGAACTCTTTTATTTCTGAGAAGCCTTAATTTTCTCCCTGCAATAAATGCGCAACCTAATTTATTCCAATTGGCCTTGTTTATCTTATTTGAGAACATAACCTTTCCGGATCACTAAGATAAATTTTAAAGTTATTCTTAGAGAGTAGTGATAATCCATCTTCCTTTCACTAGTCATTTGATCTAACTGCAGATCCGGACTCCATAGTTTGAATCATACCGAACAAAGCTTGTGTAGAACCTATTTTTACCGTAAGACTATTTTACCGGATCAATTCTGGAAAGATTAGACTTCTCAAATCTTTTTGCGGATGTCTCAAATCTTCACCATACCTTATTTAGATGCTTTTATAGGACCCCTTTTATCCACAGCTTCCTATGTGCCAATCTCAGGCACCAATTGGCTGGTTGGGGGAATTAGCTTATCTTCTGTTGCTCCACCTAACCCAGAGCTCATTTTTTTAGTTTCTAGAAGGAATATCAGCACCAGATTCTGGTGCGGATCCATCTCCTACATTTTCTAAGCTTTTCTTCACCCATATCTTGTTCATCTCTCTTTGAACTTCATCCACATTCACTTTTCTTTTTCCTTTGTCTTGATTCTGGTTATGATATAGCGGATCTCTTTTATCCTGATTTTTGCTTCTACAAAATTTGGCAATATGACCGGATCTATTGCATATTTGACACACAACATTTCTTTGTATATTTGATTGATATCCTCTTGATCTACATTGATTAGCCATATGACCCATTCTATTGCATGTAAAGCATCTACCATTGAATGAGGTAGCAATTTGCATATTTCTACACTCATGGGATTTGTGACCATACCTTTTGCATTTGAAACGTTGTCCGGAGAAGGATGTCTTGGTCTGATTCATTCTTCTTCTGCACTGATTAGATTTATGACCAAAGTTATTGCAGTTGTGGCAATATCCATTGAAGGATGGATATCTTTGAGCATTTGGTTGCCTTACCAGAGGTCTTCTAGGCCTGTTCCTTGGATTTTCTGGTCCAAAATTCTTCTGACCAGATCCAGAGCTTTCACCTTTCTCATATCCCAAGCCATGCTTGTCATCTACCCTTTTCTAGCTTTCAAGAAGAATTTCAAGTTGAGCAGAACTTATCTTGAATTTCTCTTTGTATTCATTTGTTGTTTGAAGATCCCTTTTAAGAGAGATAATTTGATCCTCAAGTTTTTCTTCATTATCTTTAGCATCTTCAAGATCAGATTCAAGATGTCTGATTATTCTATCCATCTTGTGGCAGTCTTCTGATTTTGCTTTGAGAGATTGTCTTAGATCATCTTCAGTTTTTCTTTTCTCTTCAATTTCTTGGGTGAACTTCATAACTCCTGATTCCATTTCTTGTCTTAGCATAATGACTTCTTTGGATAACTTTTCACACAACCTGGTTTTCTCCTCTAGGTCTTCATTTTTATCATTTTCTTCTCCTTGGTTTGCTATTTGCTGAAGTAGATCCTTTCTCTTTCTTATAGAGAGACTTAGTTTCCCTCTTAGTTCACCTATGAAATCATCAGCCTATTTGAGTCTTTCCTTTAGTTCATTGACTTCAGAATTGGATTGCTCAAGATCATCCAGAGCAAATTGAAGTTGTTCCCTCATACCATACATATCCATTTGTATTCCCAGATCTTCCTCAAGCTGTTAGGCTTTGTTTGGAGGAACTTAGCTCTGATACCAATTGTTGATAACTGAGAGGGGGGTGAATCAGTTATCTTAATAATTTATCTTCTGAACTTCTTTAATTAGTTAATGCAATAGTAAATCGAATGAGCAAACATAACTATGAAAGGGAAATACACATGACACAATATTTTTTGACGTGGAAACCCTGTTAAGGGAGAAAACCACGAGGTGATTAACCCAAGATTGTATTCTCTGTTAGAAGAATAGAAATACAAAATGGCACTTGCCAATTAGGGTTCACTGCCCGAGCACACTACTCACAAGAGGCTCACTGCCTACAAGAGACTCACTGTCTACAAAAAGAAAGGTAACTCAATGTTTGAACTGATGAGAAGCATCCACACATGCTGAGGTTCAGTTTCAGTTAAGCTCAATAAACTGATCTGCTGCACTTCATTCTTACTCTTCTCTGTTGCAGCTATTCTGTCACATTCTGGATCTCTTCTACTACTTGCCACCTGCTATTCTGCTTTCCTTTGAATTCCACAACACACCACACACACCTTTGTATCTGAATCAATCATGTATATATATCCGCACAAGTGATTTCAACACTTTTCTAGTCGGCATCCGAAATAGTCAATATTTTCTTCAAACTCTGATCTGTCGGCTGAATCCTTGTATACCAAGTAATGTGGATCAAGGATATACTTGTAGAAGTCATCAATCATGTCGGCCAATCATAACTTATGCCTTAAGAACCTTTACCATCATCTATAATACATCTGGAATTATGTCTGATGTTATGACTGTTAGTTCTTCCTCTGTCTGTTCTACCAAACCGGACCCCAGTACTTTAGAAGCTTGTATCTCTTCATTCTTTCAACACCGGAGGCTCAAATCTTATAATCTATCAGTCAACATACTCCTCTTAACTTTCCCAGGTCCACACTTTCCAAAGGTACTTCCTCTAATATTTTCGGACCTGACTGTCGGACCTTCTGTATGCTCTGTTCTTGCTTACTAGACCTATAAGCTCTTCAATCTAACTTTCGGTAGAGACACACCATATCCTGCGGATGTGTGGGATGATCTTTGTTTCCATCAATGACAACAATAATGAGTCCATATAGTGTCTCTTGCCAACATCTTCGAGCATTCCATGGTAAGTAGGTGAAGTTTGTATAAGTTCCCAAAGAGATATCTTAGCAGGAGTAGCATGAATCTGTTCAACAAGATCATAGTCTTGACCAACCTTATTTGTTAAACGAGGTGCTTGAGGAAGCATGGGTTGAGAAGCTAGTAAACATATTGAAATGCTCAATTGTTGTTTGCTTTGTTTATTATTCTGAGTGTTATATGCATGAGCAACCACAATATGGCTAGGTTGTTGTGAATTTTGATGTGTTATTTGTTTAACATAGTTGTAAATGTGATCAGGAGGTTGAGAAGAAGGTGGAAGACCTCTAACAGTAAGCACTAATGTAGAAGGTGGTTTAACCACATCTGAACACAAGGCGACCACAAATTTTGGTTTCAAAGGTTCTTCTTGAGTTTTAGGAACATAAATTGCATTTACTAGTCTTTGAAGACGGTTTAGGAGTCGTAGTGGAATGTTCAATTGAGATAAAGTCCTCAAGGGATTCATCTAACATATTGAACTCATCACAACTAAACAACTCATCGTGTACATGAAAATCTTGCAAAGAGTAATCTGACATTATAACATGCTCAAATTAACCCAAGATTTAAATATAAAATGATATTGTATGAACTTTTAAAAAATGAAACACTATGCAAAACACAAAGTTTTAGTTTCAAACTCTTTTAGTGAAAAGATAGAGAATATCATTCAAAATTCAACACATGCGCTTTCACAAAAGAGGGTTTGCAATCTAAAAGTGTTTTATGACACCAAACTAATTCAGATTTGATGTTAAAAAAAAGTATGCAAATTCTTTAGATCATGGGTTCACCAAACTGTCTAGGGTAAAAAAGCAGGTTTCCTTAAAACAAGATTAAGTCTTATTCCTTCACTAACTAAACATTGGGAAGATTAGAACCAAGCTTGGGATCAAGCTATAGATTTCTTATGCATTCCCTAATGTTAATTAGGTTTGATCAGGTGTTTAAGCTAAGATTTACCTAGTATTTTCATTCACTAGTCACCAAACCCTAATTACACCTTACAACTGTAATTTATTAAATTCAGAGATGAAATAGACAAAACATATCACAGAAATGCAAGGAATAAGGTTCAGAGGTCATGTACCCAAAAACTGAGGGCTAATTGGACTAGGGTACCTGTTCATTAGTCTGACAACTTTCTATCTGTAAAAACCTTCTATATCAAATGTCTGGTAACCTTTAGTAGTTCCTAGATCTCAGAGAATCTCTCCAGTTGGACTAGGGTGCCCGCTCATTAGTCCCAAAAGTGTCAGGATCCAAAACTCTAAAATTTAGTGACAACTGTATTCACAATATCCTCCTTTTTGTTGCTACTTTCCATCATATCCCATCAAACATGATCTGTACCTACAAAAGGAGGATAAAGATGTTGTGGATATATAAGAGCTTGCCTCAGTCAAGCCCTATTTTCTATATTCCTACCTCAACAATAGCTAGAGATAAAGATTTACAGAAGTGTGTGCAAACCTAACAAAGTGTATGCAGAAATATCAAACCCTAAATGTCTCAATCAAGAAAAGATCAATAACTTGCTTCGACTTAATGAACAAACACAACTTCACCTCAAGGAGATGAAAGTAATGAAGACTTGTATGAACAAGAAGGCGAATTAGCAATGTTCATAGGGGATCTCCAAACTTGATGTTGGAGGCTTCAACCCTTCTCCCAATCATGAAAAAGGTGTACAAACCCTAGGAAGAGCAAGATAGTCTTAAGATATTGATTCCTAATCTCCATCCATTGTCTCCATGATAGTAAATTCAAATAACTTTCAAGAGCTTCAACAAATCACTGATCTTCAATGGCAATTTCAGTAGAGTTTTGGCATCAAGTTTACATATAGATTGTGTGTGTTAAAATGATTTTCAAATGTGTTTAAATATCTAACTTTAGGATATTCAAATTTTGAAATAATGTCTCAATATTGTGCAAAAACAAAAATTTGAAAATAGAATCCTGAGATGCACAACAGGAGCTGACACCTCGCCAAGATTCAAAATCCTGAAAAATGGGGCAGGACTAGGGTGCAAGCACCTGAGTCCAATCCCCCATTTTTTCATCAGATCTGCTTCTAGGGGGTTCCAGGGACCCAAAATCCAAATTCCCTTTCTGAGTTCAATCAATAGTTATCTCAAAAAATGAATATTTTTCAACTAGACACAAGTCAATCAGGGTTTCAGGAAGGCCAAAAACAAAGAGGTTAAAAGGATACCAAAGGTGAGTAGCTAAACCAAGGGAAATTGTACCATTCCATACAAGAGGACAATTTCTAACGTAACAATAAGGTGTTGAGAGTTTGCGTATATCAACTCTTGTGTTTTTAGATGCTAAATTAGGAAGGGTGTCGTCACACATATATTGGAATATATGAGAGTACCATTCATCTGAGTTTGTGTTGCAATAAATATTGGTATCTAGAGGTGTATCCTTGGATACTGGTAGTGATGTAAGATTGTGAATGATGAAGTGATAATCTTTAGGAGAACCTTAATGGTATATGAGGGAAGCTGCACTTGACATTGCATCCGCATGTTGATTGTTTTTCCTTGGAATTATGTCAATTGTAAAAGATAAAAAATGTTTTAATAATGATAAGGCAAGATCATAGTATTGAGATAGTTTATCTTGTTTTGCTTGATAAGATCCAGTGACTTATCTTATGATTAGCTATGAATCACCATAAATAGTGATGTGTTTAATATTTAGGGACATCATGGCATGGAGTCCTACAATGAGGGCTTCGTACTCAGTGATGTTGTTTGTGCATGAGAAGTTTAGATGGTAAGAAAGATGAATTGGCTTACCTAAAGGAGGTACTAGTATTATACTAGCACCAGAGCTAGTTCTACATCTTAAAACATCAAAATATAACTCCCATCTGTCATATTTAGCCAAAGTTAAGATTTGGTCATCAAGAAATTCTTCGTCATTTTGAATAGAAAAAGGTGAAGGTGCTTCAGCTAAATGATTGGTTAACGCTTGTCATTTTATCACTTTTTGAGAGATAAATTTGAGATCAAATTTTGTTGACAACATAACCCATTTAGCTAGGTGACCTGAAAGATCTATTTTAGAGAAGAAGTACTTCAAGGGATCAAATTTTACCATGACATGAATCTTAGCATTTAGGAGATAGTGTCTTAACTTCTATGTTGTAAAGACAAGATCTAAGCACTATTTCTCTATGATAGTATATTGTACTTCATAATCAAGCAAAGTTTGGCTTATATAGTATAAAACACATTCTTTTCCATCATCATCATGTTGTGCTAATAATGCTACAAGAACATAAGTAGAAGTTGATGTGTAAAGAAGAAAGAGTTTTTCTACAGTTGTTGGTTGTAGAACAGGAGAATTAGCTAAATAATTTTTTAAGTCTTCGAAAGCTTTTTAGCAATTTGAATCCCATTGGAATTTTTATTCTTTCCTTAGTAGTTGAGCAAAAGGATGAGTCCTATCCACGAGTTGTGATACAAATTGACGAATGGCTTGTATTTTTCCTTGTAAACTATGAAGATGAGATACATTTCGAGGAGGTGGCATGTTAACGATCGCATCAATTTTCTTTATGTATACTTCAATACCTCAATGAGAAACTATAAATCCCAATAGTTTTCCAGTGTCTACCCTAAACACACATCTATGAGGATTTAAGTGCATACTGCATTTCCGTATCCATTCCAAGATTTGACAAAGGATTGTGACATGATCCTGGCAATGAATTAGACTTTGCTAGAATGTCATCAACATAATCCTCTAAGATATTATGTATGTAATCATGGAAGATAAGTGTCATGGCACATTGGTAGGTTTGTCTGGCATTCTTTAATCCAAACTAAATGACCACCCAAGAAAATATTCCCCACAGGGTGATAAAATATGTCTTGTATTGATCTTAAGGGTTGATAAATGTTACCTTTTGAGTCACCCTTATTTATTTATTGGTAATCTTTCCTGAACAAGAGCTAGTTTGCTGTGTTGTATTTTGGGTCATACCTTTGTTTCTTGAATCGGCTCTTGATCCTTTAAATTTTACCCGTTTATCGTCTTTGTAGACAAGGTTACTTAAGGTTTGAACTTTGAACCCGAACCATTCTCAAAGTTCAAAGTTCAAATGGTTCGATATGTCTAAAGTGTCTCATAAAGCAAGCTGTTGTTTTGTATGTCTTAAACGTCTTTGAGTTTTCAGGTTGAACTTGAACCTTTTTGTTCAAGGTTCAATGGTTCAACGGTCTAAAGTTCAACACTCATTGCCTTCTTATAAGTTGGGTCACGCAGTTACCTTGTGTAATTAATGTATCGTTGAACCTTCCGCTCATACTCTATAGCAAAGTTCAATGGTTCAAGGTTCAACGGTTCATTGTTTCATGGTTGGAACCCCTTTTGCAAAAGTCAAGTGACCGTCTGTTGGCCTATGTAGCCCTTGTGTCTTTGAACCTTCATATTGAACTATATCTTTACAAGTTCAACAGTTCGTGAGATTAAGTTCCATATTTCCGTAAGTGAATCCTTTGCTCATCTATATGGTCCAATTGGTATGTTTGAACCACCACATTGAACCACATCCTAAAGGTTCAATGGTTCAATAGTTCAAAGATTTGGTGATTTTGGTCTCATTTATTCCCGCGGCTTTCGAAGTCAAATTTAGCGAGAAAGTTGGAGGAAAATATGTCAGAAACTCATCATGAAACTGAGAGCTCTAATTTAGCAGAGGCTACGGATAATCATTATACATCATGATGGCACGTGAATAATACTTGCCATTAATGAAGAAGTTAGAATTCATGTCTTTTCAAATATTTTTGGCACGTATTATTCCAAGCAATAATTGTTAAATCTGGTTAGTGCCATTATTAACTAAGAACAAGCCAAGTTTAGCAAGTAAACATACCATGCGATGCGGAAGAGAATAGCGCCGGAAGTGTAAGATTCTTGTTATTCAAATTTTCACAGTGATTTCAGATATCTTGAAGGTGAGTTCTATTTTTCCCATGTGCTATTCCTAGTTCTTATACTGGAAAGAAGAATCTCTTGAATTTCTGTTGTTTTCAAAATTTGAAGTCTTTTTATTGTAATCCTCCAAGTATGGCTTTGAAAACTACGTGTTTGGGGAATGAACATGGTCCGGGTCTCACCTATTCTCACTCAGAATTTGGAGATACTGCGCAGGTGCAATATGATTTAGAAGAATTTAGGGAAAGAACTAGAAACCCTGTTCAAACCCCTATGATGAAGAAAATTGTAGACAGTGGTTTAGTTGAAGCTGCAACTTTTCCGCAGGCCATACAGTGCCTAGAATTGGTTCAGAAGTGTATGAATAGGTACGACCCCCAAGATAGATGTATCAGAAATGCAAACGGTGATGTGTTATTTCATGTCAACAAACAAACCCTCATGTCTGTGATGAAGATACCGCCTAAAGAGGCGTATTCCAGCCTTCATATTACTTCCTCCTATGGGCATTTCTCAAAGAAGAAATCGACTTACAAAAGTGTAATAGTGAGAAACTGGCTGCTGAAATTTCAGAAGGGTGGTTCAAGGTTGCCCAGGCCACTTACTAGAGATCATTTGATAAAAGAAGTAAGGGATATTGTGGTATTGTTACACAAACTGAAGGGCAATCAGCATGCCTATTATTGGGAGGATTGGATGTACTTTTTCATACAAGTCATCCTTCAAGGGGAACAATATTTAGATTGGGCCAAAATAGTGGCTGACTGTCTACATCAGAGTTTGAGTAATTGTCTGGATGACAGAGATTTCTGTCTTCGTACCTGTTCTATTGTCTAGCATCTACAAGAGAGTGGTTTGACCTACCTCATGCACCCTTAGCTGAGAATAGTAAGATTTATGAATATTATTGACAGTTGCAGAGAAGGAATTGCTATGAAAATTATAAAAGGGTTAATGAAGTCTTCACTGGGAAAATGACCTTTGAACTAGCAGGTAATCTGGGTAAAAGAATGTCCAGTGAAGCAATGCAACTGATTAGCATCTATGGTAGCTTCTTCATTCAATTTTTTGAGTTCACTTACATCAGAGTTGGAGGATTTGATGGTGAACCTGTGAAGTTACCTAGATATGTGTTTGATCGTTTCGTGCTGATGGAGGTATGTAGACAACTAGCACATGTAGATAAGAAATTCTCATCAAAAAAGGGTTTTGGTATTTTTTTTCCCATTGAACTTGGGCATTTTTCATGCCAATCAAAATCTGATGCTTTAAATTTGGAGGTGAACCTTAAAAGGTTCAATTTTCAGTTCTTCACTGCCAGGTCTCAATTTGACAGCAAAGGATTTGTCAGAGATAACCTAGATCCTGGAGCAGGGCTTTCACACATTCCTAAACTAGATGATTACTGGGAAGACTGTCTAGATGAATTTGAGGTCAGGAGAAGGCTATGGTGTAGGTTTTCTTTGGGGCAGATAATTACTCTCAATTTAAACATGGATATTTCTAGAATTATTGATGATGATGAATAGGTGGTTGACCCACAGTTTGAGAGAGTAGAACAATTACCTATTCCAGAAGTTGATTGGAGCAAAAAGGAGGAATATAGAATTGAAATTAAAACTCTTCCAGTGATAAGAAGAACCGAGAAATGGTTGAGGGAAAAGAGACAGGAAGGGCTTCAGGATAAAAATGCCCAACAATTCTCCTCAATGATTGGATCATCACTTCCCATAAACTCTTCTAATCAACCTATTGCTATCTGTGGTACAGGTGCTTCTAAGCCATCAACTGAAAGAAGCTCTACCACTAAGAGGTCCAGAAGAGTCCTCATAGATATTCTAGCCTCTCGTGTTACTAGGTTGAGGACTAAAGGGAATAGAAAGAAACAGGTTTCTGAAACAATAGTTGTTGATTTGAATTCAGAGGAAGACTCAGAAGAACCTACGGGTGACAAGGAGCTAAGTCCACACAGAATAGAGGAAGTTGACACCGGGCCACAGTCAGGGGCCATTCTAGAGACCCCTAAAATATTAATGATTTCAAATGAATCCTCTGATGGATTAAACCCCAAGAAGACAACCTCAGCCCCTGCACCAAAGTGGCTAGAGAGTTCTATCTCCGACAAGAAAAAAGTAATTCCCTTTGTTGTCCCTTTAGAGGACATGGTAAGCATGTTAGGGGAAAACCCCTAAGTCCAAGAAACTCAAGACGACATCCAGAATAAACATTGATCCAAACACTGGTAACTAGAGTGCTGAAATTGCTAAGCCAGTGACTGAGGAAGAAGTGCAGGATCCAACAGTGCACGATTTCACTGTGGAGAGAGTGGATCTCAATGTTGCTTCTAGAGCTGCAAATGTCCACCACCTTGAAGCATCTACTAAGAGGATGGTTAGTCAAACATGGAAAGATGAAAAGGACAAGAGGGAGTTGAAGCAAACTCTGCATTCAATGGCAGAGTACATTGATGCTATTCACAACCCTAACCTGCAGCCGATCTCACAGCTCCCTCTGTCTTTTGACCCTAAATCACCAGTCAACCAAAAGATGCTAGATCAAGTTCATAGAAGCAAAATGGTGACAAAAACATTTGACAGTTGGTTGGATAGCATTGAGCAGAAAGGAACCGCATACATCCGTGAACTCAAGAGCATATATGACCTGACTGCTGCCACCATTGAGGATCTTAAAGCACAGGTTGTTGTTTGGGTGAAAGATGAAGGTAAGTGGGCAAATGTAATAAACCAAATAGATGAAGTTTAGAAATATGGGCTGGCGAAGTTTTTGACAGAAAAAAGGCTGACTAGTTTGGACGAAGATTTACTATATGTGAACAAGAAAAATATTGAATGGAGGAATTCCATATCCCGGCAAGGACGCTTTAAACTTACAAAGCTAATTAAGGAGATAACAGAATTCACTCAATCGCTGCAATGTGACTTGCAATGCATTGATGTTAAATACATAAAAGATGATGGAAAACCAGTGGAAGATGTCGACGCAGTGGTCCAATCTTTCAAAGATAAAATCAGCTTTGTCAGAGAAAATGACAATATTTTAATTGAGGATTTCTCCTGGATTTCTAAAGTTGAGTCATTACTTTATCTCTGTATAGACGGACTTCCAAAACACAAAGAAAAATTTGGGAAAATACGAAGGGAAAAAGAAGTTTGGAGGTTAAGAATGAAACATATAGGTATTCCCAACTTCTCGAAGATTCAGGAGTTCGTTGCAGCTTTTCAGGAGTGGAAGACCCAATGTGCTTCCCAGGCCACCGATAACAAATCTAGAGATGCAAATCCATTGTCCCAGTTATGATCTCATTGGCTCATTTTCTTTATTTCAGTTCCTCTTTTATGTTATTTTTAGCAATCTTGATCTTTAAAATCAGTTGTTATAAACTAAATCCCATACGGGTCAGAGTTATGTTAACTCTAGGTTTGATTTACTCAAGGACATGATTAAGACATTCATATATATAAGTTTTTAAATCTTTTGAAAGGATAAAGAGAGACGGAGAAAGGAAAAAATAGGATTTTTTTAGCTGAACTATTTTATGGTTTTACATTATGTGATGATTGTCTGAGAAATTTTTCATCTGTGAATGAGAAGAAGAAACAATTGCTGCTTACTTGGATCTGTGCATCTGAGTGTTTGGAATTAGATTTTCTGTGTAAAATCTCCTTTCATCTGGTAATTGCTCTTTTATTGGACAAATCGTCATATGTGTTCTATTATTTATTGGTTCAGCAAATTCATGTGTATGTGTTCATGTATTTGAATGTACCAAAAGTAGAATCTGTGCGTTCTATTACTCACTGTTACTGTATAAATTTACCGCATTCATAACATAGTTATGTGTGAATGTCAGTTTGCCTTAAGCATTTTCTGGTTAAAAGTGCATTTGGATAGTTGAATAGATTAAATTCATTGAAAATCTTAAAGGGAGCTGTACCTAAATTCAGAGGGGAACTAATTTACAAAGTTCACCCATTTGTTGCTTAACTCATTTAGTCTTCAAAAGAGGGGTATAGAGTCAGAATAAGATATTTTCAGAATAAGGACAAATCTGTTAACCCACAGTTTTTGGCGACTCTGCTGGGGAATAAAATCATTAATTAAAAGATTGGTCGCCTGAATATGAAACAACAATGGTGCTTCCACACGAAAACATAATTCCTGTTCTACAACCCAATCTTGGATTTCAAGACGAGCAGGAAGACATTATTGGCCAGTTGAATACCCTTGCTTGGCGTACTCATCAGAATAGTGAAGATTACAGAAGAGCAAGTAGGGTATTAGAACAAGAAGAGGAGTTGGCTGATAACCTAAGATTGCTGTTACTCAGGCAGAGAAGAAGGTAGGCACAAAACGCAGCAAGAAATCAAATCCTTGAAGCACAAAGAAATCAAGAACAGCACAGAAATCAATAACTGCCTATCCAACTTCAATATTTTAAGCTGGATTCTAGACCGTATACCAGGTCTTTAAGAAGAGATGGAGTTGAGGATCCTACCTTTCAAGCACTGCAAAATCTTAATTTTCCTTATATCCCTACTCGTGCAAGAAGAGCTAGAAGTAGACCACCTAGCCCCCCTAAATCTTCTACTTCCCCTGTCTGTCAAGCTTTAACTCTTTCAGGCACCGTTATCCCCTCAGATGTAAATTTTCTACCCATGGCCCAACCTTGGGGAGCAGCCATAGGGCCTCTGAACCTAGGGGCTAACCTAAATCCTTTACCTAAAAATGCAAGAGAAAATTTGCCCAGATTCAATGGAGATGGCAAACAATCACCAGAAGAACATTTGTGTGCCTTTGCAGCAGCATGTAGTGTGTTAGGTGTACAACACCAAGATGTTGCCATAAGACTCTTTGTGCAGACTTTGACTGACACTGCAGCACAATGGTTCTACCACCTAACTAATTCCTCAATTTCAAATTGGAATGACATGAAGACTGCTTTTGAAAATAGGTTCAAAAGTGCAGAGGACAAACATTATCTCCTTGCACAACTGACTCAGCTTCAGAAAGAGATTCATGAACCTATGAGGGAATTCGTGGCTAAATTTAACAGAATTGTGAATAAAATCCCTGCTACTAAAAGACCATCTGGCCAAAATCAAAAATGTTTTTTTATTAATTCCATGCCTCCTGATATTAGCTTCCATCTCAGGAGGGGTGTAATTGCTGATTTACCAGCTACACAAGCCTTGGCAGTCGGGTTAGAGGATGATCTCATCATGGCCAGTAAATGGAAGAGAGAGGTCCAGATGCCAAATGCCCAGCCTTCATCATCTACGGATCCTGTAGTGCAAAAGTTGGTGAATGATATGATTGCCTTAAAGAGGCAACTACCTAAAACTGGTGCTCACTTCCAACAACCGTATCAAGATATAAGCAGAAGGAATTTGAATCAACAAGCAAATACTAGTAGAGCTTTACCCCTAACATCAACACAACCAAGACTGGCTATTGAAGCTCCTCCTGGGAGGGAAAATATGTGTATTTTTCATTTGACTATCGACCATGATGGAAACTCTTGCCCAGAAATGCTCAGGTATGCCCAGATGACTGCTACTCAAGATATGCTAGGGGAATCCACTGAAGAAGAAAGGAACTTTGAGGAACCTGGCGGCTCTAAAATACACTTCCTTGAATATGAGTCTGATTCAGAAAGGGGAGGTGAAATATTGGTAACCCTTGAAGATCCTTCATGCGCCGTGCTCACTAGGAGTCAGAGGAATATGAGACCTTCTAATACTCAAGAAGTACCTGGCAAAGGTAAGGAGCCTTTAACTAGAACTCATGATGCTAATTCGAAAGCTCAGGAAAATAGATTGTTACATAGAAATGATCCAGATGCTTCTTTTGATATTGTAGATTTCTGTAAGTCTGCAAAAATTCAAATTTCCCCTATTGAGTATCTCAAGTTGAAACCTAATGAGCTTGACAAATTGGTTAAGCATGTTAAGGGTAGTCCTGCACAAATTGAATCTGAGAATCAATTAGAGGTTGATACTGAATCCCCCATTGCTAGACTATTTGCTTCCTCATCTGAGTCATCCTTGTCTGCCCCTAAAACAACTCCCAATTCATCAACCAATGCTCCTTGTACTGATTTGAAACCTTATCCTTTCTATGTGTCTTTGTTTATCAATGGTCATAAACTTAGTAACTGCATTATAGATTCAGGAGCCTCTGATAACATTATGCCCTCCTCCATGGCTAATACTCACAAAAACATTTGGTAGATGTTATTCTATGGATGGAAAATAGGTTTCCTTGCTTGGGCAGATCAAAGATGCACAGGTCGCTCATGTAGCTTACCCTGACAAAAAGGTGAAATTGACTATTTTGGTAGTAGATATTCCTGCTAGTTATGGAATGCTTTTGAGCAGGACATTTTGCAAGGATTTGGGTGGACAAATCAAACTGGATTGGTCAGAGGCCACAATCCTAGTGGGGAAGCAGAAAGTGAAGCTGGAACCTGAGCCCAAGTGCAAGTTTAGTGTCTACCCCTCTGATGATCCCAAGGCCCAGATTTTATTTGAGGAATGTGAATTTGGCAACTATTTTCTCTCTTCTAAACAGAGCTGTGAGGTAGACCCCAAAGAAGAATTAATGCAAAGATCTATACATTCTAATGACCTATGGGTTATGGAATTTGATGGCAGTTGTGCTATTGCTGGTTCAGGGGTTGGGGTTGTGTTGATCTCACCTGAAGGTGAAATTTTTTCTTATTCTTTTAAGCTAGAATTCAAGAACACCAACAATACTATAGAATATGAAGCCTTACTGCTTGGGCTATTTGAAGCCAAAGGAAGGGGTGTGAAGGTACTTAAGGTGAAGGGCGATGCTGAACTAATTGTGAAACAGGTAAGGGGGATCTTTTCTGTTAAGAATGAAAGACTAAAGCATTACAGAAATAGGGTATGGGATGAGATCGAATATTTTGATGCCTTCTCTATTGAAACAATTCCCAGAGATCAAAACTCCTGAGCAGATTCTTTAGCAGTATCAGCTTCTCTCCTTTTGCCACATCCAGATTTCAAAAAAGATTCTTATAGAATAGAAATGGTATATCGTCCTAATGTCCCCGATAATGCTGAGAGCTGGCAAGTTTTTGAGAGTGATAATCAGATCAGAAAATTTTTAGAAAATGCTGAAATGTTCCTAGGGACCTATTTTGAAGGTTCCGAAACAGAGTGTAAAGAATTCAGTCCTGACCCTGGGATTAATCCAAAAGATGACATGATTCAATTAAAGGGAAATAAAATCCCTAAAGGGTTGGTCTCTTTAGAACATTTGTTTTCTCGAAGAGATGAATATATTAGAGGCAAACCTTCTTGTAATACTGATAAAGTAGAAGATTATGAGAAAATAAACATTGGGGATGAGGCTTATCCTAAATGGGTATCCATTGGTAGGTGATGTTCTTCAGAGGAGAAAAACAAATTGATCAAATTGTTAATCAAGTATAAGGATGTTTTCGCCTGGTGCTATAATGATCTTAAAAATTTTAGACATGGACAATTTCAACACCATATTCCTTTGAAAGCAAATGCAGCTCCATTTAGACAGAAGCTGAGGAATTATAATCTGAAAGTTGCTGAAGCCATTTTTAAGGAGATTGATAAGATGTTGAAAGCTAGAATTATTTATCCAATCCATCACTCCACTTGGGTGGCAAATATTGTTCTAGTATGAAAGAAGAATGGAGAAATAAGGATCTGTGTTGACTTTAGGAACTTAAACCAAGCCAGCCTGAAAGATAACTATCCATTACCTGTGATGGACCACATCTTACAGACAGTTGCTGGGTCTGAAATGATGTCTATGCTAGATGGTTTCTCAGGTTACAATCAGATAGGTGTGGCTGCAGAGGATCAACATAAGACTGCTTTCACCACTCCTTGAGGAACTTTTGCCTATAATCGAATGCCCTTTGGCTTGATTAATGCAGGAGCAACTTTTCAGCGGGCAATGGATTCATCTTTTAGAGACCTGAAGAATAGAATTATTGTTATTTACCTTGATGATTTGACTATTTTTTCCAAGAATAGAGAAGATCACTTGAGAGATCTGGAGTCTGTCTTACAAAGGTGTCAAAGCCATGGCATCTCACTCAATCCCAAGAAGTTAGTTTTCTGTGTTACTGAGGGAAAATTGTTGGGACACCTAGTCTCAAAAGACGGAATCAGAATTGATCTGGAGAGGCTTAGGGTGATTCAACAGCTTAGTCTCCCTTCAAATAGAACTGGAGTCAAGTCCTTCTTTGGTCAGATCAATTTTCTCAGAAGGTTCATTCCTAACTTTGCTGAGATTACAAAACACATTGTTGGAATGATGAGCGAGAAACATCCATTCAAGTGGAATGAAGTTGCTAAGAAGGCATTTGAGGATATCAAGGAAGTGATTGCAAACACTCCCACTTTGGTAAATTCTAATTTTCAAAAAGATTTTATTATTTATTGTTATGCTTCGGAACACACCATGTCAGGTATTTTGTTACAGAAAAATGAATTAGATGAAGAGGTTCCCATAGCCTTCATGAGCGTTCCCCTTAAAAAGCATGAGCTGAAATATTCTTTGGTTGAAAAACAAGCTTTCGCTGTGGTTAAAGTTGTTAAACAATTCAGATATTAAATACTTCATTCTCATTCAGTTGTATTTGTTCCAAATTCAACTGTGAAAAGTATTTTGACTCAGCAAGAAGTAGGATTAAACAACAGAGCAACGTGGGTTGCTAAAATTCAGGAATATGATCTGGAAGTTAAGCCTACTAAACTAATCAGGGGTCAAGGCTTATGTAAGTTGATTGCTGAGAACAAAGAACAAGAAGGAGGACTCCCCACAGTCTTATTGGTAAGCTTGCAGGACCCATGGTTTTTAGATGTAGCACATTATCTTACATATGGGGATTGTCCTAATCACTTGTCTCCTAAAGAAAAAAGAAACCTGAAACTAAAGGCAGTGAAATATGTTATTTGGGGGGATATTCTTTATAAGAAAGGATTAGATGGAACTTTCCTGAGGTGTGTAGATAAAGAGTAGCAAGATAAGCTCTTGGAAGTTTTCCATAATGAAGCTTGTGGTGGACATTTTTCTTCTTCAGTTACAGCTTTCAAAATCCTCAGAAATTGTTCCTACTGGCCAGGGATGTTTAAGGATGCATATAGATGGGTGGCCAACTGTGAAAAATGTAAAATATTCTTAGGAAGGCCACAACTTGCAGCTCTACCTTTGAGGCCCGTTGTTATTGAAGAACCCTTTAAACAATGGGGATTGGATTTTATTGGGCCTATCTCACCCCCCTCAAGTGCAGGGCATACCCACATCTTAATAGCAACAGATTATTTCACAAAATGGGTTGATACAGTCCCTGTAAAAAGAACAACTTCGGAGGTGGTTTGTAATTTTCTCAAAGAAAATATTTTGGTACGATTTGGTGTTCCCCAGAAAATTGTAGCAGATAATGCTACCAGTTTCTCTTCAGTTGAAATGACTTCTTTTTGTTATGAACATAGTATATCTCTCTCCCATTCATCAGATTATTATCCCCAAGGGAATGGACAAGCTGAGTCCAATAACAAGAACCTGATTGCTATCATGAAGAAATTGGTGAATGACAACCCCAGAGATTGGCATAAGAGGTTGTATGAAGCACTCTGGGTTGACAGAATAACTCTGAAAAGAGAAATTGGGATGGCACCTTTTGAATTAGTTTATGGAATAGGTGCCCAATTATCTTTACCTCTGGAACTATCTACAACTAAGCTACAAAGTGTAATCGAGGATCAATATTTCCAAGATTCCCTGGAGAAGAGGATTATGTATTTAACTAAGATTGAAGAAGAGAGAAATGAGTTGGTTGACCGAATTACTGTACATCAGGCCAGAGTTAAAGAAATTTTTGACAGGAAAACAAGGCCTAGGAAATTTATGGAAGGAGATGAAGTGTTATTGTGGGATAGAAGAAGAGAACCAAAGGGTGCACATAGCAAATTTGACTCGCTTTGGAAAGGACCTTTCAAGATTCACCAAGTATTGGGTCCAAATTCTTTTAAATTGGAATATCCTGATGGAACTATTTTACCCCTGTCCTATAATGGATAGGATCTCAAGTTATATCGTCTGTAAACAAGGTCCCCTGTTTTGTACATAGTCTTCCCTTTTGTTTGGTTTTATGTTTTCCTTTCCTATTTTTGTTTTGTCCCGTTTTGTTTCCTTTCTTCTCTATTTTCCTTTTCCTTCGAAACTAGAGTTTTTGAGTTCTCTACATTTTGCCATAAAATGCAGTCCCCAGTCAGAGCCAATGTTACCTTTTGAGTCGCCCTTATTTATTTATTGGTAATATTTCCTGAACAAGAGCCGGTTTGCTGTGTTGTATTTTGGGTCATACCTTTGGTTCTTAAATCGGCTCTTGATCCTTTAAATTTTACCCGTTTATCGTCTTTGTAGACAAGGTTACTTAAGGTTTGAACCTTTGAACCCAAACCATTCTCAAAGTTCAAAGTTCAAATGGTTCGATATGTCTAAAGTGTCTCATAAAGCAAGCTGTTGTTCTGTATGTCTTAAACGTCTTTGAGTTTTCGGGTTGAACTTGAACCTTTTTGTTCAAGGTTCAATGGTTCAACGGTCTAAAGTTCAACACTCATTGCCTTCTTATAAGTCGGGTCACGCAGTTACCTTATGTAATTAATGTATCGTTGAACCTTCCGCTCGTACTCTATAGTGAAGTTCAATGGTTCAAGGTTCAACGGTTCATTGTTTCATGGTTGGAACCCCTTTTGCAAAAGTCAAGTGACCGTCTATTGGCCTATGTAGCCCTTGTGTCTTTGAACCTTCATATTGAACCATATCTTTACAAGTTCAATGGTTCGTGAGCTTAAGTTCCATATTTCCGTAAGTGAATCCTTTGCTCATCTATATGGTCCAATTGGTATGTTTGAACCACCGCATTGAACCACGTCCTAAAGGTTCAATGGTTCAATAGTTCAAAGATTTGGTGATTTTGGTCTCATTTATTCTCGCGGCTTTCTAAGTCAAATTTAGCAGGAAAGTTGGAGGAAAATATGTCAGAAACTCATCATGAAACTGAGAGCTCTAATTTAGCGGACGCTACGGATAATCATTATACATCATGATGGCGCATGAATAATACTTGCTATTAATGAAGAAGTCAGAATTCATGTCTTTTCAAATATTTTTGGCACGTATTGTTCCAAGCGATAATTGTTCAATCTGGTTAGTGCCATTATTAACTAAGAACAAGCCAAGTTTAGCAAGTAAACATACTGTGCAACGCAGAGGAGAATAGCGCCAGAAGTGTAAGATTCTTGTTATTCAAATTTTCACAGTGATTTCAGATATCTTGAAGGTGAGTTCTATTTTTCCAATGTGCTATTCCTAGTTCTTATACTGGAAAGAAGAATCTCTTGAATTTCTGTTGTTTTCAAAATTTGAAGTGTTTTTATTGTAATCCTCCAAGTATGGCTTTGAAATCTATGTGTTTGGGGAATGAACATGGTCCTGGTCTCACCTATTCTCACTCAGAATTTAGAGATACTGCGCTGGTGCAATATGATTTAGAAGAATTTAGGGAAAGAACTAGAAACCCTGTTCAAACCCCTATGATGAAGAAAATTGTAGACAGCGGTTTATTTGAAGCTGCAGCTTTTCCTCAGGCCATACAGTGCCCAGAATTGGTTCAGGAGTGTATGAATAGGTACGACCCCCAAGACAGATGTATCGGAAATGCAAACGGTGATGTGTTATTTCATATCAACAGACAAACCCTCATGTCTGTGATGAAGATACCGCCTAAAGAGGCGTATTCTAGCCTTCATATTACTTCCTCCTATGGGCATTTCTTAGAGAAGAAATTGACTTACAAAAGTGTAATAGTGAGAAACTAGCTGCTGAAATTTTAGAAGGGTGGTTCAAGGTTGCCCAGGCCACTTACTAGAGATCATTTGATAAAAGAAGTAAGGGATATTGTGGTATTGTTACACAGACTGAAGGGCAGTTAGCATGCCTATTATTGGGAGGATTGGATGTACTTTTTCATACAAGTCATCCTTCAAGGGGAACAATATTTAGATTGGGTCGAAATAGTGGCTGACTGTCTACATCAGGGTTTGAGAAATTGTCTAGGTGACAGAGATTTCTATATGTCTTCATACCTGTTCTATTGTCTAGCATCTACAAGAGAGTGGTTTGACCTACCTCATGCACCCTTAGCTGAGAATAGTAAGATTTATGAATATTATTCACAGTTGTAGAGAAGGAATTGCTATGAAAATTATAAAAGGGTTAATGATGTCTTCACTAGGAAAATGACCTTTGAACTGGCAGGTAATCTGGGTAAAAGAATGTCCAGTGAAGCAATGCAACTGATTAGCATCTATGGTAGCTTCTTCATTCAATTTTCTGAGTTCACTTACATCAGAGTTGGAGGATTTGATGGTGAACCTGTGAAGTTACCTAGATATGTGTTTGATCGTTTCGTGCTGATGGAGGTATGTAGACAGCTAGCACATGTAGATAAGAAATTCTCATCAAAAAAGGGTTTTGGTATTTCTTTTCCCATTGAACTTGGGCATTATTCATGCCAATCAAAATCTGATGCTTTAAATTTAGAGGTGAACCTTAAAAGGTTCAATTTTTAGTTCTTCACTGCTAGGTCTCAATTTGACAGCAAAGGATTTGTCAGAGATAACCTAGATCCTGGAGCAGGGCTTTCACACATTCCTAAACTAGAGGATTACTGGGAAGACTATCTAGATGAATTTGAGGTCAGGAGAAGGCTGTGGTGTAGGTTTTCTTTGGGGCAGATAATTACTCTCAATTTAAACATGGATATTTCTGGAATTATTGATGATGATGAACAGGTGGTTGACCCACAGTTTGAGAGAGTAGAACAATTACCTATTCCAGAAGTTGATTGGAGAAAAAAGGAGGAAGATAGAATTGAAATTAAAACTCTTCCAGTGATAAGAAGAACTGAGAAATGGTTGAGGGAAAAGAGACAAGAAGGGCTTCAGGATAAAAATGCCCAACAATTCTCCTCAATGATTGGATCATCACTTCCCATAAACTCTTCTAATCAACCTATTGCTATCTATGGTGTAGGTGCTTCCAGGCCATCAACTGAAAGAAGCCCTACCACTAAGAGGTCCAGAAGAGTCCTCACAGATATTCTACCCTCTTGTGTTACCAGGCTAAGGACTAAAGGGAAAAGAAAGAAACAGGTTTCTGAAACAATAGTTGTTGATCTGAATTCAGAGGAAGATTCAGAAGAACCTATGGGTGACAAGGAGCTAAGTCCACACAGAACAGAGGAAGTTGACACTGGGCCACAGTTAGGGGCCATTCTGGAGACCCCTAAAATATTAATGATTTCAAATGAATCCTCTGATGGATTAAACCCCGAAAAGACAACCTTAGCCCCTGCACCAAAGTGGCTAGAGAGTTCTATCTCCGACAAGAAAAAAGTAATTCCCTTTGTTGTCCCTTTAGAGGACATGGTAAGCAAATGTTTGGGGAAAACCCCCAAGTCCAAGAAACTCAAGACGACATCCAAAATAAACATTGATCCAAACACTGGTAACTGGAGTTCTGAAATTGCTAAGCCAGTGACTGAGGAAAAAGTGTAGGATCCAACAGTGCACGATTTCACTGTGGAGAGAGTGGATCTCGGTGTTGCTTCTAGAGCTGCAAATGTCCACCACCTTGAAGCATCTACTAAGAGGATGGTTAGTCAAACATGGAAAGATGAAAAGGACAAGAGGGAGTTGAAGCAAACTCTGCATTCAATGGCAGAGTACATTGATGCTATTCACAACCCTAACCCGCAGCCTATCTCACAGCTCCCTCTGTCTTTTTACCCTAAATCACCAGTCAACCAAAAGATGCTAGATCAGGTTCATAGAAGCAAAATGGTGACAAAAACATTTGATAGTTGGTTGGATAGCATTGAGCAGAAAGGAACCGAATACATCTGTGAACTCAA
The DNA here is from genome assembly GCA_027924645.1 of Cunninghamia lanceolata. NCBI lineage: Eukaryota > Viridiplantae > Streptophyta > Pinopsida > Cupressales > Cupressaceae > Cunninghamia > Cunninghamia lanceolata. The sequence continues at coordinate 7,771,524 of BSBN01000241.1, read as the reverse complement.
GAGCATATATGACCTGACTGCTGCCACCATTGAGGATCTTAAAGCATAGGTTGTTGTTTGGGCGAAAGATGAAGGTAAGTGGGCAAATGTAATAAACCAAATAGATGAAGTTTAGAAATATGGGCTGGCAAAGTTTTTGACAAAAAAAAGCCTGACTGGTTTGGACGAAGATTTACTATATGTGAATAAGAAAAATATTGAATGGAGGAATTCCATATCCTGGCAAGGATGCTTTGAACTTACAAAGCTAATTAAGGAGATAACAAAATTCACTCAATCGCTGCAATGTGACTTGCAATGCATTGATGTTAAATACATAAAAGATGATGGAAAACCAATGGAAGATGTCGATGCAGTGGTCCAATCTTTCAAAGATAAAATCGGCTTTGTCAGAGAAAATGACAATATTTTAATTGAGGATTTCTCCCGGATTTCTAAAGTTGAGTCATTACTTTATCTCTGTATAGATGGACTTCCAGAACACAAAGAAAAATTTGAGAAAATGCGAAGGGAAAAGGAAGTTTGGAGGTCAAGAATGAAACATATAGGTATTCCCAACTTCCTGAAGATTCAGGAGTTCGTTGCAGCTTTTCAGGAGTGGAAGACCCAACGTGTTTCCTAGGCCACTGATAAATCTGGAGATGCAAATCCATTGTCCCAGTCATGATCTCGTTGGCTCATTTTCTTTCTTTCAGTTCCTCTTTTATGTTATTTTCAGCAATCTTGATCTTTAAAATCAGTTGTTATAAACTAAATCCCATACAGGTCAGAGTTATGTTAATTCTGGGTTTGATTTACTCAAGGACATGATTAAGACATTCATATATATAGGTTTTTAAATCTTTTGAAAGGATATAGAGAGACAGAGAAAGGAAAAAATAGGATTTTTTTAGCTGAACTATTTTATGGTTTTACATTATGTGATAATTGTCTAAGAAATTTTTCATCTGTGAATGAGAAGAAGAAACAATTGCTGCTTACTTGGATCTGTGCGTCTGAGTGTTTGGAATTAGATTTTCTATGTGAAATCTCCTTTCATCTGGTAATTGCTCTTTTATTGGACAACTCGTCATATGTGTTCTATTATTTATTGGTTCAGCAAATTCCTGTGTATGTGTTCATGTATTTGAATGTACCAAAAGTAGAATCTGTGCATTCTATTACTCGCTGTTACTGTATAAATTTACCGTATTCATAACATAGTTATGTGTGAATGTCAGTTTGCCTTAAGCATTTTCTAGTTAAAAGTGCATTTGGATAGTTGAATAGATTAAATTCATTGAAAATCTTAAAGGGAGCTGTACTTAAATTCAGACGGGAACTAATTTACAAAGTTCACCCATTTGTTGCTTAACTCATTTGGTCTTCAAAAGAGGGGTATAGAGTCAGATTAAAATATTTTTAGAATAAGGACAAATCTGTTAACCAACAATAAAGACTTGATTATAACCTGAAAAATAATCCATGAAGGAAAGTAATTCATGGCTAACTGTTGAATCAACAATCATATCAATGTTCAAAAGAGGAAAACCATCCTTCAAAGAAGCAAGATTTAAATCTATGAAGTCAGTGCAAACTGGAATGCAATTGTCAGGCTTAGCGACAACCACAATATTTGAAATCCAAGGTGAATAGTCAATAGGGCAGATAAACCCAGCTTTTAAAATCTTTTCTATCTCATATTTGACTACTAATGCAACCTTGGGATTCATCTTATGAATTTTTTGTTTAACCATCTTGACATCAGGTTGTAACACTATTATGTATTACAATTTTAGGATCAATGCCAGACATGTATGAATAATTCCAAGCAAATAATTTAGGAAAATCATGTAAAAGTTTTGTAATTTCTTCTTTTTCTTCTTTGTTTAAATAATCTCCTATAGAGATAACTTTTTCAGGGTTATCCTCCTCATTCAAGACATCGACAGTCTTTACATTAAGTAAAGTACTGTGGTCTGGGAGAATAGATGAATGTGATGATTTCTTAGATTCTTCATTAGGTGCTAGAGTATATTTTGTCAAACAAGTATTTTTCCCAAAGTATGCTTCTATATTTAAACAATAGGAAAACCCATGATTATTATGATAACGGGGCAGATTGTCATAAGCTCCCATAAATTTAATTAATACTTCATCTGTTGAAAAGTTATCTAATGGGATATCTCTTAGTGGACAATTTATGTCTATCATCTTAGGATAGATTAGATTGAGTGTTGATATAGTGTTAACATTAAGATTAGGACATTTGTAAGCTTTGGTGGGCTTCAAAGAAAGGTAACTAATACCAATTGAGTAGTTATGTGCAACAGGTTTTAAAGGTACTCCAATTCCTTGTTAATTTATGCCACAACCATTACCTATATAGTCACAATTTTTGTAAAGGATTTTAAATCCTCAACGATAAAGGGATGCCATCTCTTTAGAAGATGGTGGAGCCTCATATGTCTCATATTTTGTAGTGTAAGTGTGTTGTCTTTGTTTTTTACTAAAGAAACTTTAGGTTCTTTAGGTGTTTCCACCAATTGTTTAGATGAAATTGATGCAACTTTTGATGTTTCAAGGTTATTAAGTTTATATTCCCCCATAAAGGTAGACGTAAAATCTAATGAACCCCAATTGTCACCAAAAAATGCATTCGATGATGGTTTAGAATCTTGCACAACATTATTTGTGGCAAGAGGTGTTGATGAATCAACTCTTAGGTTATTTAGCATCTTATGATTAATAACTTGTTTTTACATTTTGATTTGTAAACAACTTTCTAGATTCAGATTAGCTTCAATGGTTTGAAGTTTATTTTCATAAATAAAGTTTATTTATCAATGCAAGATAGATGAAACTGCTCCCATGGCATGAATCCATGGTCTACCGAGAATCATATTATATGAAAGTGCACCAGGCATGACATGGATAACAGTAGATAATGTCATGGGTCCAACCTTTATAGGTAATGTTATAGTACTTGGGATTATCTACCAATGTTATCAAAGCCATGAATGTGAAGTTTATCTGATTTAATTAAATTTGTGTCAACCTTGATTTTATGTAGTAGATTAATTTCACAAACATTAAGAGCCAATCCATTGTTAATGATAACACGCTTTATCAACTTTTTGTTTATTGTGACAAAGATTACAAGAGGATCATATTGATTCTGAACTTCCATTGATTTTAACTCATGTTATTGAAACAAAATATCTATTTTTACCACATGCATACAATCTAATAAAGCTGCTACATCATTAGGCTAAACAGTGGGTGGTACAATCACCTTTTGTAAATATTCCTGGAGAATTATGTGGCATGTAGCTGATGTTTGTATGAGTTCCTATAGAGAGATCTTAGCAGGAGTAGCATGGAGATGCTCAAGAAGATCATAATCTTGACCAATTTTATGAGTTAAATGAAGTGGTTGAGGAAGCATAGGTTGAGAAGTTTGTAAAGAGATCAGAATGTTTAATTGGTGTTTACCTTATTTATTATTCCGTGTAATGTATGTGTGAGCAACCACATTGTGATTGATATGTTGTGATCCATCTTGATATGTTTGATTTTGACTTGTTATTTATTTATCATAGTTATAGATGTAATTCATAGGTTGAGAAGAATATGAAAAACCTCTTACAGTGAGCATCAGTTTTGTTTGTGTTTGAGGCACACCAGAACACGGGTTGACCACTATCTTTAGTTTCATGGGTTCTTCTTGAGATCTTGGAACATAAATTGAATTCACTAATCTCTGAAGGAATGACAGTTTAGGAGCCATAGTGGAATATTCAATAGAGATGAAGTCATCTAGGGCTTCATCTAACATATTGAAGTCATCACAATGAAACAACTCGTCATAAGCATTAATGTCTTGTAAATAGAAATCAGACATTTCCACATAATCTAATTTATCCAAGACTTAATGTGAAAAAAGACACCATATACTTTGCAAGAATGAAACTAAGATCACTGTGCAAGTAGTAACAAAATCTCAATTTATGCTCTTTTAATGTAAAGATAGATATATCACTCTATAACATCAGAAAATGTCCTCTTGGGGGGTTTTCTCTCGTAAGGTTTAGCTCTCAGATCTTTTATCTGCATTTAGGACATCTTGCATCATATTTTGACATCCTGATGAAATGATCCCTAAGTTTCATGACAAATGGGACCTAGGGGGATCCCTTGAACCTAGCCCTGACCAAAATAGGGGGGGAGGACTTTGGCACCCATGCCCTAGTCCTTCCCTATTTTGGTTCAATCCCAAATTTTTATTATCGGCTTGTGACCATTATTTAGGTCCTATGTCGACATGACAAGTTTGTATAATGAAATTCTTGGCGGAGTGTTTGTAGTTGCATATTAAAAGGAAGCAAGGTACGTAGAACACACTTCCTATGCTAATCTAATGAGAGAAGTAGAGTACAAATTCAATTTTATCCTAACTATTACAGCAATGTTAAACCATTAACATAGATATTACAACAATACACATACACACAGAAAATAGACAGAAGAGAGAGAGACAAGATATACGTGGGGAAAACCCTTACGGGTGAAACACCCCACACTCCAAAACACAGCTCAAATGTATTACAGTAAACATTAACATATTACAATATAGTTTCAGAGCCAATGCTCTTTCAAGAGTCTTCGAATGTTGAATCTGGAGATATTCTGGCAGCATAACAGTACTTGTACCAAAGTTATATATCTCCCATCCAAGCACTTGTTTATATAGAGTATACAAGGCAAATATGGAACCTTCTAGAGATGGGCATCCATCTTGGACTCATGCTCCAAAACCCATGCCTAAGGACACTTGTCCAACATCCCATCCCAAAGTGGGTGCCTAGTCTCAAGATAGGTTACGACAGATGCTCTTACGCACCTTACAGCTGTCATAGAATCCATCATAACTGACAGCACTTACAGCTATAGGAGAATCTGTCATACACTGACTAAAAATATCATATTCCTCTTACAACATGTCATAACCTCCCTTGACTTCCCAAAGATGCCTTTCTCTCATGCAAAGATACTCATCGACACTTGTCATTAAATAAAAGTCATTTGAGGTTTTGGGGGCATTTCCCCTCGACCCCGCCCTGCACCGCGACAGGGAGCGCACCAGGGGCGCTGCCCCTGGAACCCTGCAAGGGGCTACACCCCTTGACCCCATCTTGGGGTTACTGCCCCCAAACCCCCATTAATTATTCAAGGGGGAAATTGCGGCTGCCAAAGTCACCAAAATTTATCCTGTTACATGTACACAAGGTGCTGACTATGCCAACTCAATATGGGATAAATAAATGGAACATTAAGAATTTGCAAAGGTTGAGACACCTTAATTCCCAACATTCTCCCACTTGTCGAACACCTTGCAAATGGCCAAAAGCAATGACAAGATTTAACTACTAGGGCCCAAGAGGCCCATAGACTCTGAACACCATCTGAACTTCTATGTGCCCACTGATTTTGTTAATGCATCCGCAACATTCTTCAAAGTGTCTACCTTCTCCAAATTTACCTTCCCATCCTCTACCATGTCTCACACGAAGTGAAACTGTACATCAATATGCTTTGTTTTGGCATGGAAAGTTAGATTCTTTGCTAGGCAAATCACACTCTAACTATCACAACAGATTGTAATCTGTCCTGTATCAACACCAATATCTGAACACAATCTCTTAGGCCAAATGGCTTCCTTGCAAGCATGAGTTGCTGCCATATACTCAGCTTCTATCATGGATAAAGCAACCACAGGTTGTCACTTACTCATCCAACTAATAGCACCACCAAATAGTGTAAACACATAAGCACTGGTGGATCTCCTGCTGTCAATGTAACCTGCCCAATCTGAATCCACAAATCCATGAATATCAATATAATGCGGAGGTCCTGAAATATTACCATGATAGAAAATAGAATACTCAAAAGTACCCCTCAAATATCTGAACACTCACTTAACTACATCCCAATGAACTCATCCAGGATTAGCCATAAATCGACTAAGGACTCCCACTGCTTGGGCAATGTCTGGCCTTGTGCAGACCATAGCATACATCAAACTGCCAATTGCACTAGCATAAGGTACTCTGCTCATGTCCTCCACCTCACTAGGAGATTTTGGACAATCCTCAATAGACAACTTTGTCCCCAAAGAAATGGAAACACACAATGATCTACAATCTGCCATGTTGAATCTTTCCAACGCGGTCTTCGCATACTTACTCTAGCTTAACTAAAGTTTTCTATTGGTTCTATCTCTTCTGATTTCCATTCCTAGAATGTACCTGGCTACCCCTAAATCTTTCATTTTAAACTGTGCTGACAACTGAGATTTAAAATTAGAAATCATATTCTTACCCTTCCCAAGTAGCAACATATCATCAACATACAGTGCAACAATAAGAATACGATCACCATCAAATTTATAATACACACAGTGATCCAATTTCAATCTCACAAATCCAATTGACAACACAAAGGCATCAAACTTCAAGTACCATCTCCTAGGGGATTGCTTCAAACCATACAAAGACTTTTTAAGTTTGCAAACCAAATTTTGTTTACCTTTCACCATGTAATGCTCTGGCTGTGACATGTAGATTTCTTCCTCCAAGTCACCATGAAGGAAAGTAGTCTTCACATCCATCTATTCTACCTCCAAGTCATAAGCTGCTGCAAGAGACAACAGGAATCGAATGGATGTCATCTTTGCAATGCGAGAGAAGATCTCACCATAATCTATACCCTCCACTTGTGAATACCCCTTCGGAACCAATTTGGCCTTATACTTCTCAACATTGCCATCTACACCAATTTTCTTCTTGAACACCCATTTGTATCCAATGGGTTTCCATCCAGGAGGCAAAGGCACCAAGTCCCAAGTTTGATTCTTTTCCAAAGAAGCCATTTCTTCCTCCATGGCCTCCTTCCAGGAACCTGTATCTTTCATATCCAAAGCCTCTGACATAGTTCTAGGTTCATCACTATTAGTGATTAAAGCATAAGCACAACTAGAATCAAGCAATGTAAAACCAAACCTTTCAGGTTGTTTTCTTATCCCTGTAGACCTCCTCAAGGGCTGAGGTTGAGGTTCAGCTTCTTCATCTGAGATTTCAAAGCTGCGAAGCTCTCCTCCTCATCAGGTCCAAATTGTCTTTTTGTTTAGTCTTCTCAGGGGTAGCAGGAAACTGAACAACATCCTCTTTCTTCACTTTTTCTTTTGGCTGTAAAACAGTGGAAGAAGGTGTAAGCTCTCTGAAGACAACACTTCTGCTATACAATACTTTTTCAGCCACAGGGTCCCAAAGCTTGTATCCTTTCACACCAACACCATAGCCCATGAAGATACACTTAACAACCTTGTTCTCCAAATTTAACTGCTTCTCCCTATTCACATGTGCATATGCCTCACAACCAAAAACACGAAGATGCCTTATTGAAGGCTTTCTACCAGACCACACCTCCATGGGTGTCTTACCAACAAGAACTGATGTCAGAGATTTGTTTACCAGATAGCAGGCAGTGGCAACAGCTTCAGCCGAAAACTTTTGTTCTAGGCCAGCTCTACTAAGCATACTCCTAGCCTTCTCCATCAGTGTCATGTTCATCCTCTCTGCAACTCCATTTTGCTACGGGGTGTATGGAGTTGTCTTATGTCTTTCAATCCCAAGTTCCTTGCAATACTTATCAAATTCTGTAGAACATAACTCACCACCATTGTCAGTTCTCAAACATTTAATCTTTTTACCAGTCTTATTTTCAGCAAAGGCCTTAAACTCCTTAAACTTGCTATAGACTTCAGATTTACTTCTAAGAAAATAAATCCATGTCCTTCTACTGTAATCATCTATAAAAGATACAAAATATACAGACTTTGATAATGAAGGAACATTAACAGGACCAAACACATTAGAATGAATAAGCTCCAAAACACTAGAAGACTTATGAGAACTCGAGTAAAACTGAACACGGTTTTGTTTTCCATAAATGCAATGTTCGCAAAAGTTGAACTCAAGATTACAATCATCTAACCCCTCAACAAGGTTTTTATTTTTCAGGGTATGCAGACCCTTCTCACCAATGTGGCCAAATCTCTTATGTCATAACATTATCTTTTCAGCAAGAAGTTTAACTTCTAATGCACGATTACAACCATCAAGACTAGAAACAACAGATTTCTTCACTGCTCGTTTAGATGGTGGGGATGAAGTGACTACTACCCTCTTCCTTGAGTCAGAAGAACTATTGCATTGTGAAATGCATGCCTTCAGCTGAAATAGAGTACCTCTCCTAGTACCCTTAGCAAGCACCATAGCTCCTCTAGTCATCTTGCATCCTTCTTTCGAAAAGACAACCTACACACCTGTATCATTCAACATACTTATAGAAAGCAGGTTCTGTGCTAAGCCTAGGATGTGTATAACCCCAGAGATCCCCTTCACTTGACCATCAAGGAATCGGATAGAGACTCTTCCACGACCAACAATTTTCAAATGAGAGTTGTCACCCAGATACACCTTTCCACCATCAAACTCCTCATACTTAGTGAACCAGTCTCGATGTGAGGTCATGTGGAATGATGCACTAGAGTCGATTAGCCACACATCATCAGATGCATGGGTTGCTAGGGATGTGATGAAAGCATCACCATCATCTTGTGACTTGTCAGAACCTGAATTAGGAGCTTTCTTCTTCTTCTTCTTCTCCTCTTTGCATTCCTTTCAAAAATGCCTGGTTTTGCCACAGTTCCAACAAAGAGCCTTGGACTTTCTAGGAGATTTGGATCTCCCACGGGATTTGGATCTACCCTTCTTAGTTTTCTTATCCTTCTTCTTCCCTTTCTCCTTGGGTCTTCCACGAACTGCAAGGGCCTCTTTGGTTGCCTCAGAAGACTTTCTCTACATCTCTTCAGACAACAACGAAGAAACCACTTCTTCCATTTTGAATGTGGATATGGTGCTTCCAATTGCCATGACAAGATGATCCCATGAGTCTGGCAGAGAACAAAGCAAGGTAATACATTGATCCTCCTCCATCTTCACACCAATAGATGTCAATTGTGCAACTAGCATGTTAAAGGTATTCATATGTTCAGTGATGGATCCTCCATCCTCCATTCGAAGAGAATACAACTTCTTTCTCAGGAAAAGTTTATTAACTAGGGATTTGGCTTGATACACATCCCCAAACTTCTTCCAAAGTAGTTTTGCAATAGTCTCCTCATGGACATTTAACAAAATAGAATCAGCAAGACTAAGTCTTATGAGACCCTTAGCCTTCTGATCCTTGAGATCCCACTCATCTTGTGACATTGCAGCTGGTTTAGTTCCATTAACACTTTCCCAAAGGTCTCGGTCTACAAGCATGTCTTCCATCTTGAGCTTCCACAGCTCGAAATTAGTGCCATTGAATTTCTCTATTTCAAATCTTCTGGATGTGCCTGCCATCTCCTTGATGCAATAAGATACAGAATGCTCTGCACAGACTCCCACTCAACCTAAGATTAGCTCAAAAAACCCCTACCCAACAACTAGGAGCAAAGGTGATCAAGCTCTGATACCAACTGAAAGGAAGCAAGGTACGTGGAACACACTTCCTCTGCTAATATAATGAGAGAAGTAGAGTGCAAATTCAATTTTAACCTAACTATTACAGCAATGTTAAACCATTAACATAGATATTTCTGCAATACACATACATACAGAAAATAGGCAGAAGAGAGAGACAAGATATACGTGGGGAAAACCCTTCTGGGTGAAAAACCCCACACTCCAAAACATAGCTCAAATGTATTACAGTAAACAATAACATATTACAATACAGTTTTAGAGCCAATGCTCTTTCAGGAGTCTTCGAATGTCGAATTTGGAGATATTCCGGTAGCATAACAGTACTTGTACCAAAGTTATATATCTCCCATCCAAGCACCTATTTATATAGAGTTTACAAGGCAAATATGGAACCTTCTAGAGATGGGCATCCATCTTGGACTCATGCCCCAAAACCCACACATAAGGACACTTGTCCAACATCGCATCCCAAAGTGGGTGCCTAGTCCCAAGATAGGTTACAACAGATGCTCTTACGCACCTTACAGCTGTCATAGAATCCATCATAACTGACAGCACTTACAGCTCTAGGACAATCTGTCATACACTGACTAAAAATATCATATTCCTCTTACAACATGTCATAACCTCCCTTGACCAACCAAAGATGCCTTTCTCTCGTGCAAAGATACTCATCGACACTTGTCATTAAATAAAAGTCGTTTGAGGTTTCAGGGGCGTTGCCCCTCGACCCCGCCCTATACCGCGACAAGGAGCACGCCAGGGGTGCTTCCCCTGGAACCCCGCAAGGGGCTATGCCCCTTGACCCCATATTGGGGGCGCTACCCCCAAACCCCCATTAATTATTCAAGGGGGAAATCACGGTTGCCAAAGTCACCAAAATTTATCCTGTTGCATGTACACAAGGTGCTGACTATGCCAACTCAACATGGGATAAATAAATACATTAGGAATTTGCAAAGGTTAAGACACCTTAATTCCCAACACATATAAAAGCATGTTTAGGCATTCATTTGAAACTAGAGAATTACAAGCTATCAATTTGCATGAGCATTAGCATTCTAGAAGTGATTCAAGGATTTCATTGTGTTGCAAGAGAAGATTTGTGTTGTCTATGTGTTTGTATTTGTAGATTTGAGCAATCATCTCCTCATGACATGAAAAGCTTCCTTCTCCCATGAGATTTTCACTACAACGTGACATCATTTGCATTTTTGAGCATTTATCATTTAGTTTTTCGCCTCTGCCTCCTAAGGGCATGCACTCTCTATCTGACAACGGTATTCAGAAGACTTGAATGTCTCTTTAGGGCTTGACTAAGGCAAGCCTCTAAACACCACAACCCCCTCCAAAAGTTTTCATGATTGTAGGTTACATGTTGAAGATATAGGAAAAGTGAAGTTGCAGGAGGGTATCTTAGAGTGTCGGATTCACAAATCAGAACTGAAAATAACACCCTGGACTAGGGTGCCCACTCATTAGTCCTCAAAGTTCTATGACGGGAAAACCTTTGGTGCAGCAAGAATAGGTTGCAGATCTTGTTTGTAGATCCCAATAAAAACTTGGGCCTTGGACTTGGGTGCCCACTCATTAGTCCTGAACTATTCCGCTTCTGAACTCTGAAAATAGGTGCACTTTCATTTGTCATTTTACATCTCTCTATAACAACATTCTGAATAATTTGTTTATTTACTATCGTATTTGCATAGTTAGGGTTTTGAGGTATAATTGAGCATAATTGAACATAATTGGAAATCAAATCATATAAATCCAATCTTGCCTGCACTCCTAAGTGACCAAGGGCCTGACAGTGCTTTTCCACTTGACTCAAGGTCCTTGAATGTAATTGGTGAAAAGAGGATAGACATAAAACACCCACAAATCAATCAACCAGGCTATCCTTTAAATTTTCCCCTTTACATTTTGGTGAACCCATGTTGTTGGACTTGTTTGCACTTGCTGAGTGTTATGCTTCATATTTGCATTGATTTCATTCATTCATTCATATCATCATTCACCTTATCGCATTGGAAAACTTACAAAAAAATTGAAAAATTTAAAAAAATTGAAAAAAAATTGCATGTTAGGTTGCATCAATTAATTTCAATTTCATCAAATTTATAATTTATGCATTAGAACTAAGATAAATTGTAGAAAATTACAAAAATTCAATATCTTGCATTGCATTTTCATCATAAAATTGCTAGGGTTTTATTGAAAATTTTTAATTTTGCATATAACCTAGTAATTTCTAAACCTAGATTTTGTAGCTAAACTCTTGTTTCAAATTTTTTTTACTGATCTTAGACACTCATTCAAATTTGCATTTGCCTTTAGTGTTGCATTTTGGTATAAATTTGCATTTAGATCTCAAAAATTTGCAATTTTTACATAGAAAATTTCAACAAAAAACTAGCATTTTTATTGATTTGCACTTGCATTTTGCATCTTAGAGCTTGGAAATCATTTTCAGATATGAGTACATTTAATTTTCATCATAAATCATATTTCAAGACATTCATATAGCATTTTACATCAAGATCTCAAACCTAGGGTTTGAAAAACCTTGATTTTCACTAGATTTGGCCTTATCGAGTCTCTAGATTTGCACTATAGGCGTGTTGTAAAGAATATTTTTTCACTAATTGGCTGATATTAGGGTTATTATCTGCTACCCCTCCTAAAATTATTTACAACACCTTTTTATCGGGCACTTGTATTGAAAATTTGGTGAAAAATTGTACATTTTTGCTATATTTGCCCTAGGGTTTGACCTAGATTGCATTACAAGCATTTTGTAAAATATTTTATGCTTCTAGGTGAGTGATATCATTGCCATTATTTTTTTCACCTCATAAAATTCTTTACAACACCTCTTTCATTAGGTCTTGGGATTGAAAAACTGCGAAAAATTGCATATTTTAGGGCATTTTCACTATCTCTTGACATTGTAGAGGGTTTTATTATTTCATTGCACTGAAAATAGACATATCATTTTCTACCCCTGATAAAAATCTTTACAACACCTTTTCTTTCATATATTTGCATTGAAAAAGTACAAAAAAATTAAACAGTTTAGGTCATGTTTGCATATAGTTTTGCACTTGTCTTTTCCATACTTTTGGAAAACTTTTAAATCTGATTTCGCATTGATTTGAACACTTAAAACACATGGATTCTAATCATAACAACATGTTGGTTATGATGTTAGTCACAAACAAGCATAGAATAAAAGTACACATTAACCTTTATTCATCTTTAAAGATATGATGAATTTAGAGAATTCATGATCCCAAGTCTCCGGTGATTAGGTCTTAATCGTCTGACATTACTCAGAGGTTGATGTGTGTTGCTGTTTCTATTTTGGGGCCTTACGTTGAGTTCATCATCATGACATTATTCCTGTAAAGATTCTTTACAGAGAAGTCATTTTATGCAGTTTGTTTGATCAAATGATACAGAGATATTTAAATCTTTGCATGATATTTTTAATTATGCATGCTTTAGCTTCAAATATGCTAAATATTTGCAATTATCTATGAGATGTCCACATATTTGTACTATTTGCTTGAGATTATCAATTATTTGCAATTATGATAGTGAAATGCTCTGAAATTTAAAGGAAATTGAAAGAAATACTTCAAATTAATGTTCAACCTTCAGCTATTGAACCACATGTACATCAGATACAATCATGAAGAGAAGAAAACCAAACCATATGTTCACCAAGACATTCCACAGCTAGATACAGTTGATGCTAACTTCAAAGGAATTATATGAAAACAACATATACAAGTAGACATGCACTCCAAGGGACACAGCAAATTACCGCATATATCCAGAATTCACACACTGATTACTAAAGATTTACTATGAATTGTAATCAAAAATAGTCTTCTCATTCATTAAGTATGCAAGGATATAAATGTATACAAAAAGCTTTGAAATGAGCCCTAAATATTTCAGCAGACGGATTTCAATTAAGTTTCAAATGAATGAAATGAGGCATTCCAGCACCTTTTATAGAACAAGGTGAGGAATATGTTACAAAAGATCTATGATCTTGATTTATCTATGAATATCTACGATCAGTATTAACTTTGACTTTGTCAACTACATCAAAATGGCACAAGTTGCCAACTGGCAACTATTTGAATACTTATTTTCACTAAGTATAAGATGCCGATATTTGCTTTATGATGCATCCTCATCTCCACTAGGAGTATCATGATCATCTCTCGCTGTATCTTCATCATCATGATAATTGTGACCTTGCATGTGAGCTTGCATGATTGTCCTGAAATTTTCATATAATTGTACTACTCTATTAATTTCCCCGCCATCCTGAGTTTTTGCCTTGATGATGGCATGCTTATGCGCCTGGTATTTACCTTTGATATTTTCGAACTTGTTTTTTCTGTTATTCAGTGTCTCATTGTAGTTTTCCACTTTAACCTTGATTCTCATCATTTTATCTATGACTTCCTATGTCAAATGAAGAAGTGGATCATCAGCTACCGATTGGAAGTTGCCATGTAGAGCTTTGATTGCAAACTCTTCATCCTAATTTTCAACCTTTCCTTCCACTTTTCCTTCCAATGTTTCCAAAATTTCTGCCTCAAAAGACATCATATCATGCAGTTTCTGCTGATATCTCTCAATTTATTATTGCATCTTTTAAGTACACCACATTCAAATTGGATATCTTAGTACCATATGTCTATCAATGATGCAGTGTTATTATCCAGCACCTGTTTGCTGATGAGCAATTGAGGATTAATCCTCCTCATTTCTCCCAGGACATCCAATATCTTCTCCAATTGGAAAGACCTTTTACCTGTCTCCATTTGCAATTTGTCTACCTTCTTCCTGGAGATACTGAGAGAATTCCATCTCTTTAAAGAGGCCTTTATTACTTCTTCTGCTACATCCAATGTGGATAGCATCCATTTCCTTAATACAGATGACTCATGTTTCATGAGATCTAATTTATTTACCTCCTCCTGGGAAATGGCAGTCAATGGGACTGCATGTTTAGTTGAAGTATCTTCAGTATTAGTTAACCTTCCTATATAGGCATGCAACTGAGCAATGTGCTCTTTGTGTTGCTTATTTTTCTCCTTTTCTCTTTTCACCTTTTGAATCAAAGAATCTATAATGTCTTTCCCCTCTTGACCCTCTTGGTCTTCATTAGCAAACCCTAAGTCCACTGTGCTGATCTGAAATTCATCTAAGGTAATTTTACCTTTCTCTTTCTCTACAGTAGGGATTGCTATCTATGTTATTCTCCTACCAGTTGTTGGATCTCTCTTAATGGCCGAAGTCATTCTGGCCTTCCTCTTTGGTTTTACTAGATTTTCTGAAAACAAGGTGGATACATCAAATTCTTGAATTTCAAAATCTACCTCTGTGTTGACTTCCTTTTTCAACCATCGAGGTACCTGATCATGTTTTTCCACATCATCATGATGTTCACCTTGATATCCTGTATCTGTTAGCATATGTGATGGAGAAGGTGATTTCTTTGTTTATTCTTCATGATGCTCATACTGGGGGCAATCCTGTGGTATATCCTCCTACTGAGGAATTTCTTTTTCCAGAGGAGCATCATCCTGAGGTGGAGGATCTTGTGGTGTGTCTACATGATGATCCTGATGATCATGATCCTTCTCCTTTATTACTTCATCCACTTTTGACTTTTCCTCCTGTTGAGGCATATTTGTAATAGTGGATATTGTGGAATCCTCTTTAGGTGCTTCTATTTGCTCTGAAACTACTATCTATTCTGCACCTGCACTACTTACTTCTTGAACCTTAGAAGCATGATCTTCTAATGCATCTTTCTCATCAGTTCTCTTTTCTTGAACCTCTACTATAGCAGGCTCAACTGATGTATCCTCTTGGTGTTGTTGGCTTATTTCTAAAGCATGGCTCTCTGGTTCTACCATCTTCACTTCTTCTATATGTTCTTCTTTATCAGGTGTACCTGCTGGATGTTCAGGACTTACATCCTGTCTGTATGTCAAATCCACTACTGCAGGACTTGTCACCTGTGCAACTAATCTGTCCAACCCTATTTCTTGAGCTATTTTCTCCAGACTCTTTTCCTTTTCATGTTCTACTTGCTTCAACTCCTCCAATATTGTTTGACCTGATTGAGTCTTATGAGGAGTCATGTGCGTACCTACAGCAATGGTCTCCATCCTCTGTGAAGCTACTTCCTTCACTACCTCATCATCAGATAAATTAATTGTTTCATCCAGTGAGATATGACCTCCTTCGAATATCTTGGAGGTTTCTTTCATCTGCTCTTCTGCTTGTTCAACCTTGAACTTCACAATGGTAGGAAGTGGAACATTGTGTTGAAATTCCTTATGGAAAACTTCACTACCTGCCCCTTTTAGCATTATAGGGGATTGCCTTATTTCACCTCTCATGGAGGTTCTTGGTTTCTTAGGTGTGGTAGCTACCACCACCTGTGGGGCTTTTCTCTTCCTTTTGAATAACAAAGGGGGCTCCTCTTCCTCAGTATCTTCCTCCATAAAGATATCCTGTTCTATTTGTTTTTGTGAGGATTGACCCTCTTCTTGCATTTTAGTAACTACTTATTCTGCCATCTAATCTTTCTTAGACTTTTGTTTACTTGCCCGTGGAGGTGATGTTGATCCTCATCCTAATGCTGTTGCATCTTCCTCTGGAAACACTGCCCTTTCAATAATTACTCCCTTGGGTTCATTATCAATTTTCTTACTCCTAGGGGGTCTTTTGCTTTGTTTTTGTTGTGGAGGCAGCCTTTCCCCTTTAGATTTCCTTTTTTCAGTTATAAAGTCATCATACTCTTCATCAGGAATATCCTATCTTTTCTTTTTACTATCTACAGTAATGGCAACACCTTTCTTCTTCAATGCCCCAATTTGTTCATCAACCCAAGCTTGGGTTAGCTGTAATGTCCTGGCAATGAAAGGATCCAAAGATATATCTTCTTGTATAGTCAAATCAGGTGCAGATATTGTATCATTATATATTTTCTTTTCTTCATATTCATCTGCCATTACTTTGCCATCATCTTTCTTCAACTGTGAAGGAATGGGGATGCAGTCAAAGGTTTTGATTTGATTCAATGTCAACCTTTGGTATCTTCTTCTTCTGGCTTCTGCTTCATCTTCACAATCAGCCCAGAAGTCCTCTAGGTGCGCCTGATGAATAGGTTTCCCTATTATTTTCTATATGCTCCCATAAGGATCATATGCTCTTACCAGTGGGAATGGCTGCAATTGCATTTTACTTAAACTAACCATGACCTTTTTGATCTTTTCTAAATCTGGGCACATATACTAGCCAATGGTTATTGGAAACAAGATTGGTGGTATTTTCTGAGCATCCTTGTATGTCTTCAGCATTATGGAGCTCTGCCTGATAAATTCCATTAATACCACTGCATCAGTGGGGTATCTTGGCAGCATGAGGGGTTGTCCTTCAAAGCCCTCAATCCTCATGTAAGAAAATGTTGCAAACTAGATGTACCAGGCTCCATGCCTGTAGATTATTTCTTGAGCCTCCATGCTCAATCTTTTTGTCCTGTCCTCCTCCATGGTCCTCACCAGATGCATAGAGAATGCTTCATTTACCAATTTGTAATCTTGGAGGTAATTAGCTCTCTGTAGCTGGGGATGATGATCCCAAATATGAGCATCATTGGTGGTTCCACCAATCTTTCCAACTGTTGTTAATGCATCAAATGTGCCTTTGTAAGCACAGGAGTAGACAATGTATGATGTCATATAAGAGAAACATTTTGAACCTCCCAGGTTCATCAGCTGCTCATGTAGAGCATCACTTATCAATTGGCCCCATCGTGGCTTAATGTCTGCATATATGCACATCATGATGACACTGTACATCCAATCTTTAAAACTACCAGCATCAGGCTGGCCTATCACCCTGCTAAGTAATGCAACCATATACTGATACTCTTCGTCAAAATCATACTTATACTAGTGCACAGGAAGTTTGGCCGCTGCAGGATATGTGCTATTCTTAGCCCTCCACTAATACATGTTCTTCCTTGCCTTCTTCTTATTGTTTTCATATTCAACCTCAAATTTCCTCAAATCCACGTTGTTAACCTTTCTGCCAATGGCAGTCCAAATGTCTTGGAAAGACCCTTGATGGATAGGTCTGCGTATACTCTCCCATGCTTTACCACCTATCTTATTTCTGGATTATAATTTCGTGCACATTCAATAACTAGCTCTGGAGACTCCATGGAGTATGGAAAACCAGCTGCATTCCACATTCCTGATATGAACACCGCATCCAGCAAGGTGCTTCTATTCTTTTCATCATTCATTTTGGCAGACCAGGCCTCCAAGTCGGTACTTCCTTGATGTGTATCCGTTATGGTACCATATTTGAACAAGATTCCTTTAAGAGATGCGAACATGGGCTTGCTAAACTCAGCTTCACACTTAGCTAACCTCTTGTCAGCCATGGATATCTGCAATTAACAAGGATTTGTCTTACAATGGGTATTTACAAGCATGCACATGACAATTTATCTTTACTAACATCATGCATACTATACACATTCAGTATTTACTTATCATGAGATGCATAAACTACTACTTCATACCTGATTATACAGAAGCAACAGGATGAGGGTTTCAATTACTTACCTGGTTACTTGAAAATACCCTTGATTCTGGTGATAATTTCACACTTCTTCCTGCCTGTAAGCTCTGTTCGTCTAAGTGTCGCTTTGTACGAGGGTTTGGAAAACTAGCACTCTGTAAAAATGATTCTATCACAAGGTAAGTGTGAAAATGACAATTGAATTTACCTTTTAACCTTTGCAATTAGGGCAAAATTAGGGCAAACCCTGACGTATTAGATTTTGATCATTGATTTTATTATGGAAACTGAGGATTCCGCTAAGTGTGTCATCGGGATTCGTGGTCAGTGGGAACTACCTACCACCTCTGCGCGCATTAAATGTCAATGGCGGCAATGAGAGCTAGGGGACATCCAGATGACAGGATATATTCGACTACATGATATCATTTGGAATATCGGGGTGATATCCAAATATCATCCCGAGTGCAATGTGATGATCTTCATCAAGAGAAAAAAAACTATCTTGACAAGATCGGGTGATGAATGCACCATTAGGTCATGTTTAATACATCAGGAGGATATTTCAATATATTGGGTGATATTACAAAAATGATGATGACCGGATAAACTATAATCTCTCTCTCTTGGAATATCGGGATGACGTCATCTAGATATTGGCTCAATATATCGCTATGGCATCATGACGTCACCATCATGTTATGTGAGCAGGATCATGTTTAGGAAATATGCTCCTGAGAGGTTAAAATGATGATTACATCATCCTCATGTTTTTTTCATTATTTACCGGACTTGAATGACATCATCAGGATAATGGATTAGGGGGATATTTCGCGGCAGGAGGATATTAAGAAATATCAGGTTACATTGAGAAATATGACCCTTGCGAAATACATAAGACTGTTGACGGGTAAAGGTCACTATCACCTAAAATTGACGTCTGGACATTTGGACCACATGATTTATCGGGTGATAAATTAGATCGGGATGACCTTTTGTAATATGACTGATGTTGAGAAATATGATCCTCCACTAGGAATATCAAGTTTGACCAGGATTTTGACCATTCATAACTTTCACATCCTAACGAATACCAGGGTGATGCAAAAGGCAAGCCTGCATGAAATTTGATGCTCTTTCTAAATATGAGGTCACTGGAATGAAATATGAATTTTGACAAACTAACCTCATGACGATGACTTACCCAGCCTGTCCCTGCATGATGATCTACATGACTTACTTTTACTAGACCGCCAGGGAGCAGAAAACACAAGCCAAGCCAAAAAGTTGGGTCCCTATTTTGCCAAGTCAAAATGGGGCATGTTGTGTAACCACACAACATCTTGCCACCAAAGAAAACAAACAAATTATAATGATTCAAGTGATGTGATCACATTCATCCATAGTATTCTAATTCTTTCTAAGCACAAGCATCATGATCTCCTGAATGATAAAAGTTCATCTTGGTAACAATACTAGCAAAGGATCATGTGGGTGCAAATGATTAATTATCTTCATCTTGAAAGAAAGTTGAAAACATAAGTAACTGGTGTTAAAATACATAGTTGGAGGTCATCCCTCATAGCCGACCTGGATAGAGCCTTGCTGCCAGCAGGCGTCTATAGCCCCGACAAGGTTATCTATACAATCTCCCTAAGTAGAGCCCCACTGCCAGCAGGCGTTCATAGCCCTGCTAGAGTTACTTAGATGGCCTAATTTTCTTTCTTTTCTAATTTTTCTTTAAAATTTATATCTGATATCATCATGTCAGCTCATTTGTACAAGGTATAGTCACTTGCAGCTTTAGGTTGGAGATTGTATTGGTAGCAAGGGAGTCCCTTTAGATTTTTCACTTGACACCTATACTTGTGTGTTCAACAAACCCAAGGCTGTTAAGTGTTTCATTGTGATTGATTCACTTTGATCAAGAAAAGGCACCCTGATGAAAGGATATCACAGACCTGATCATGAATACTTCTTAGAATGAATCATAACCTATGTCTAAATTTGATCTCATCACTTGAATCCTAACAATTTTGTTATTTTCTGGGGTGGTGAAGTGCATCATCTTGACTAACCAAAACAAGACCTCAACAAACAAGCAACAACAACAAAAAAACAAAACTGTACAAGCAACTATACAAATGTACAATATAATACACATGACTGTCATGAGGTCACTTATGCCTGAAAATAATGTTTGAGGAATTGTCCATTGACTGGCAATGGGACATCCTCACCTGTCAGGTTCTTAAGCCTATAAGTGATGTCTCCTAGAATCTCAGAAATTTGAAAGGGACCTATCCATATTCTGTCAAATTTACCATGGTCACCTTTCCTCTCATGGGCTTTATCCCACATCAGGACTAAATCAGATATCCTGAAGGCTTTGATTTTGGTTCTCTGCAAATTGGTTAATTGCTTGACTCCTTTTCTCTTCAAGGTGCATCAGCTGAAGCAACCTGACTTCTTGCTTATTGTCTATGCCTAGGTACGCTTGGGCAAACTGTAGGGTAGGAATTTTCAAATTTATAGGGAGGATAGGATCCACCCCATATACTAAGTGAAAAGGTGAATTTCCTAGTGCAGTTTTCATTCTGGTTCTGTCTACCCATAAGGCATATTTCAGAAATGAGTTCCATTCCCTAGGGTTCTTCTCTATTAATTTTCTTATGATATTTAGCAAATTTTTATTGGTGGATTCTACTAATCCATTCCCTTGGGGATAATAGTTGGATGAAAACTTGAGTATGATCCCATGATCAAAAGCCCAACTTGACAATTTGGTTGAAGTGAAAGCAGAACCATTATCACTTACTAGAGCATAAGGGGTTCCATACCTGGTAACAATGTTGCTTTCTAGAAATTTAATAACATCATCTGCAGTACAAGTCTTGCTATTGACCGCTTCAATCCATCTGGTACAATAGTCAGTAATTGTTAAGACATACCTATGTCCTGAGGATGATGGAGGATTGATTGGTCCTATGAAGTCTATGCCCCATTGTGCAAATGGGCACTCTTCCATCACTGGCTGCAAGGGTTGTGCAGCATATTTCTCTCTATTGGCAACAACCTGACATACATGACAACATTTAACATGTTCAGCTGTATCTTTAAAAACTGTGGGCCAATAATATCCTGCTCTGAGGATTGCATGTGTTGTGGCCAGGGCTGATCCATGTGCTGTTCTGAACTTGTCATGTAATTCTGATAAAACCTTATTTGCTTCTGGCTTTTCTAAGCATCTCAGGTATATTCCCTCATAATTCTTCTTGAACAAGGTTCCTCCCTTCATCATATATTTTTGTGACCTTACTTTCAAGGCTCTTCTCTGTGAAGCTTGCATTCTTGAAGGACACCTTCCAGTGATCAGGATGTGCCTGATATCTGAATACCACTCTTTACTATCCTTAGCATTGATAACATATTGCTGACTTGTGATGTTTGGATCAATTTCAGATATCATTTGACTTAGAGCCTGTCCTCTTACCAATTTCATTGGTGTAATTTCCATGTCATATTCTTGTAATACAGTAATCTACTTGGCTCTTTTCTCACCAGGTTCACTCTGCATTAGCAGCATCTTCACTACTGCATCAGGCACTACTGCAATCACTTTGCTTCTTAGTATATAATCCCTAAATTTCTTTACTGCCCTAACCAATGCAAGTGCTTGTCTTTCAACATCCACATATCTCAATTCGGCATCCTTGAAGGGACAGCTCATGAAAGCAATTGGTTTTTCTTCTTTCTCTTCATTCCTCTGAGTAAGCACTGCTACAGAGGTATGTTTTGAGGCAAATGAATAAATGTAAAAATCTTTTGTGTAGTCTAGACTGATAAGGATAGGAGCATCTGATATGGCTTTCTTTATGTCCTCAAAAGCAGCTCTGGCCTCTGTTGTCCACTCAATCTTGGCATCTTTCTTCAACATAGCATTTAGTGGTCTGACTATCTCTGTAAAACCAGTGATGAATTTTCTTACAAATTTAATCTTACCAAAGTAAGACTTAAGTTCTTTCTTGCTTCCAGGGAGTTGTATTTTCATAATGGACTCCACCCTGTCAGGATCAATGATAATCCCATCTTCTGTGATTAGGTGGCCTAGTAACTTTCCTATTGTTACCCCAAATATGCATTTCTTGGGGTTCAGTGATATTCCATACTCTTCACATTTTTTCAATACATTTCTGAGATCAGCTACATGGTTGCTCCTTTCTTTGGAGAATACTGTCAAGTCATCCATGTATATGACTATGTATTTTCCTATTAAGCCTCTAAAGGCTATGTCCATTGCTCGCTGGAAGGTAGCTCCAACATTTATCAGCCCAAATGGCATACGTCTATATGCAAATATCTCCCACTTGGTGGTGAAGGCAGTCTTTAGTCTGTCAATCTTATCAACCATCACTTGGTTATATCCTGAGAAACCATCCAGAAAGGACATCATTTTGGCTCCATTTACAATATGCAGAACTTCATCTAATGATGGTAAGGGATAATTGTCCTTTTTTGATGCTCTGTTCAAGTTCCTGAAATCTACGCATAACCTGATGTCCCCATTCTTCTTTCTGACTAGGACTAGATTAGCCACCCAAGTGGAGTGCCTTACAGGAAAGATTATCCTAGCATTTAACAACTTTTTGACTTCTTAAAAAATTATTGGTTCAAGCAAAGCATTGACTGGCCTTTGCTTCTGTCTGAAAGGTTTAGCATCTGGCTTGAGAGGTATAGTGTGAGTTATGACTGATGTGTCATATGTCTTCAGCTCATCATAAGTCCATGCAATTACATGTATGTAATCTTTAAGAGCCTGAGTTATTCCTTCTAACTCTTCTAGTGTGCAAACCTTACCTATCAAGACATTTCTCTTGTCTTCATTTTGCCCAATATTCACTTGTGAATATTGACCTCCATCAGCCTTGGGAAGATCCTTCTGTTTCAGTATATTATCCAAATCAAAGGCTCTTTCTAATTCAATCATACCTTTGGGAATCTTGTTGCTGGGCAACTCTAATATTTCATCTTCTTCCCAGACATGATCTTCCATACTATTCTCATCTATGATCTGAGCATCAAATAAATCCATGTTAGAAATGAAATCAAGGATATGCTGATCATCATCAAAGACCTAGAGGTTGGTCACATTATCAGGTACTGATGGTACAGATACCAGTCCTACTAAAAATCTCTTTAGACCTAATATAGATAGTGGCTCTAGTGTACTGGAAGCCTAGGCAAGTGCATCTGCCCTATGGTTCTGTTCTCTAGGTACGTGGGTAACATTAAAAGCGTCAAAGTCCTCAATCAGGTCCCACACTCTGTGTCTATAATTTGACAATCTCTTATAGTTGCAAGAGTAGATTCCTCTTACCTGTCTGACAACTAATTCTGAGTCTCTAAAGACATGCAGAATTTTTACCTTCTTCTTGAGAGCAAACAGTATCCCATGAATCAGAGCCTCATACTCTGTCACATTATTAGTGCAGGGGAACTGTAATCTGTATGCAGCTAAGTAGGACTTTCCTGATGGATCAATGAGATCAATCCCTACTCCAGCTCCTTTGTTTGGACTTGGACCCATCAAATCTTAATATCCAGGGTTTATCCTTAGCAGGAGGCTTAGCTGAGCCTTCTCTTTTCTTTGTAGCTCTGGCAGTTGCTCCACCTGATATCCACTTTAGTTAAGGAATTTCAGTATCCTTGGACATCACTTCTCCTTTCTTTTGTGAAGCTAACTCCTTTTCTTTTTCAACAACAGGATGATGATCCTCTAGATCTGGTGCTGTATGTCTTTTTAAAATATGTAAACATAGTGAGCAAGCTGTCTCTGAATGAGGTGCCTCATGCAACCTACACCAACCTTTAATCAAAACCTCTTGGGGAAGTCTGTGCTGCTGTGTCATCTTCTGTATCTCTTTTGCTAAAAATTCTTTGAAATTAATCAGGTCACTACCTCTGTCTTCATCAGACAATTCATAGTCTGGCTCCATAAAACAATCACTCCCAGGGGTGATCTTTTCTTTCTTCTCAACATTTATCTAGTCATACACCAGAATTTCTTCTATTCTCTGTATATGATCTTCATCATGATTCGTCACCTTTTCTGTGGTTCCTATAGAAGACAAACAAGAATCAGTATCATCGTCATCACCAGATGTAGAACCTACCTTGAAGTATGATGATGATGCCTCACTGCATGTCTGCTCCAGCATCATCATATCTATGCATGCTTCGCAGGTCTTTTCTGAATGTGACTCATTATGTAATCTGCACCAACCATCAAGTAAAACATCATTAGCTGGTATATTCAATATCCTACATCGTTCCACCTGTCTGGACAAATGCTTCTCAAAATTTTTGAAGTGATCTACATCATTCTCATTTTCAAGATTATTGTCAGATTCTACAATTACTTCATCATCTAGAGGATCATCATCATGATGATGATGAATGTCAAGCATCAAGATCTCTTCTATTTTGACAGTCTGTGGCCTGATGGAGTAAACTCCAAGCTCTATGTCTACATACATGATCTCATTTGTTCTGTTGTATTTAGTGATCATATGCTTCATTCTAGGCTCAGCATCAATCCTGATCTGGTTTGGTATACCTTTCCATGGTAACCACATGTGATTGAAATCTATGGATATATATCCGTTAAGCATTTTGGACCAGTCTCGGCTAAGCAACATCCCATAAGTATCAGGTATGTCTACTACCTGAATGTCAATGTAATACTGGATCCTAGGATCAGATGCTAATTGCATGTGGATATGAGTCAATTCTCCTATTACGCTCACTTCTGTCTTATCTAGCTGTCACCTTCTTTAGGGATTTAGTAGGATGTAGTCCTAAAGCATTGCATATAGACAAGGGCATCACATTTGTGGAGGCCCCTGAGTCCACCAAATAGTTGTGCAGGTTCTTACTGAACATTCTTATGGTGAGGTGGAATGGAGGTGACTCAGTTTTGTCTCTATACAAGGTCATGTGGGAGGTTTCTACAGCTTGGACGGTAGCTGACACTTTAGGTTTGGTAGTATTATCTCTGGCAACATGATCTTTGCCACCTGGCTGACCTGAAAGATGGCTATCCTCTTTAGAAGCAGGATCATCTAGTGATTTCATAAATGCCTTTTTGATGGTAGGAGTTTTCAGCAACTCTGATAAAGACAGGCTGATCTTTATCTTTTTCATCTCATCTGCTAAGTATGTAACAAGTTTATCAGACTCATGAGGCAAGCTAACGGTCTTTGATGTTGCATTCTGAGGTGACAGATATTGGGCATTCACCTTGGGAAATCCTGGATTATTGCTAGCTTTGGGATCTGGAGGTGTATTGAAATTATTTGGAGCTAGAGAAGATGTCAATGGACCAGTAGGTCTGTTGGCATTGTTTCTTAAGTTATAATTATGCTTACCAGGATATTGCTGCTGGTATGCATGCACCTCCTTAGGTTCACTTGCAGGCTCATTTTCATCCTCAAAAGGAAAAACATAATTTGTTTCAAAGGCTAAGGCAGATTCTTCACATGCCTGGTTATAACTCTGATGAGGTTGATTTGTATAAGTTTTCAGCACAAAGGTTGAATCGTATCCACAAGGAACAAGTTCATTTCCCTCTACCTGAGGTGGATTTCTAGAAGTGTTAGACACTTCAGTCTAAAAGATGCTAGCAGCAATTCTAAATTGTGGACAGTCTAGTTCTACATGTGCATTTGTATTGTGGATCCTACACCAATTAGTGAGGGCTGCTTCAGCAAGATTAACTCTAGTAGTCTGTTTGGTTTCACCAGGTGATTGATTGTCTAAGGGTGATGGTAATGAACCATTATTTGGTCTAGAGTTCCATACTCTAGGTTGTCTTTGAGGATTATTGTTATTTCCACCGTTATTGTTGAAATTATTGTTGTTATATCCTCTATCAGGATAATTTGGCCTGTCATTGGCATAATTCCTATTCTGATTGGACTGGGAATAGAAGTTCTGATTTCTCAAATGAGTCACTTCTGTAGTAAGTTTTCTTAGCTAAGCAGAGATTTCCTTGATTTCTTCTTTCTCTTCCTGAGCCTTAGCCACTAAATTTTCAGTCTGAGGCTTGAAGAATGAAGATCTAGTGTTATTGTTATTTGGATCTATACCTTGAGGTGCCTGAGTTTGTACAGGATACTGTGGCAGTTGGCCATTCCCATTAGGAGGAGGCATAATACTTAGTGGAGGAACTTGCAATGGTGCAGGCATGACTGCTAGAGGTATCATTGCTCCATTAGGATATTGTGCAAGATATGATGCAGGATATTGTGGATACATGCTAGGCAGTGTGGGAAAAGCAATATTTGGAGTAGGAGCTAGTATCAGCTACTGATTGACCTTTATAGCTTCCTGAAAAGCTTGTGTCAAAGTTGTTATTGCTGGATGGGCTCTCCTAATGAACATGGAGGTCAAAGGATCCAAAGCTGAATAATAGATACTTCTGGCAGCTTCATCTGCTACTACATAAGGAGCCACTAGCTTAGACAGCATCTTTTGGAATCTGGCATTAAAATTAGCAATAGGCTCATTCTTGAATCTTTTGATTGTAGCAAACAAGTGGTAATTCATAGATGGATCAATGGGAACCTTGAACCTATCAAGAAAAGCTTTCTCTAAGATGTCCCAGGAACCTACAGAACCCTGACCAAGACTAATGTACCAATTATAAGCCTCCTCCCCTAAGGAAAAAGGAAATAATCTGCACACCACATCTTGATGCTCTATTCTGGCTCTGCAACAAGCTTCCTTAAAAGTTCCGATATGATCTTTAGCATCTTGATAAGGATGATACTTTGGACAAATTTTGTCCAGATTCTTTGGTAACTCATGATATGCAGTGAAGGTTAAAGGTGATTCTACCATGAAGAAAGACATTGCAACCGGAGGAGGTTGAGTTTGAGGTATAACCGGCTGAGGTTGGACTAAAGGTGTACCCTGAGGAGATCCTGTAGGTATATTAAGACCAATTGGAGTTACAGGAGGATGTCCTGGTGGTGTTCCTGATGCACTGGAATCAAGAGTGTGATGAATATCAATAGTCCTAGGTCTGAAGCCTCTAACAGGTAGTTCCTCAAAAGGTCCGGTGGATCTTGACCTAGTATTTATCCTGTGAGCCAAGATTTCTCAAATTTGGTGGGAAATTAGCAGGATGATCATAAATATTGGCTGAATTTCACTAGCTGAGGTGATATTTATGATCGGATGACTAATCTGACTGGATATTTGTGAAATATTTGTAAAGATAGTGCAAATATGGGGTGATATTTGGGGTATGATGACTCTCACCATGAAATATCATGTTTCTAAGGAAAAACTCTTCAAAGTTTGAACAAATTTACTTAACATTGGCTGATATTTGTGAATTCATGATGATCTACTGTAAAGCTTGCAATATTTATGTTTAATCTAGAAATCTTTACACAGAATGAGAATCTACAAGCTTGCTATAGCAAATATTTAGGCAATATTTGGAATTCACAGATGCATTTGGGGTTACCTTACTCTCTGCATCATCAAACCTAAAAATAATGATGATGAGCATCTTTTCTTTCAGATAGGGCCCTCCTTCTAGCGCCAATTTATGTTGGTCATGATGTTAGTCACAAACAAGCATAGAATAAAAGTACACATTAACCTTTATTCATCTTGAAAGATACGATGAATTCAGAGAATTCATGATCCCAAGTCTCCGGTGATTAGGTCTTAATCGTCTGACGTTACTCAGAGGTTGATGTGCATTGCTGTCTCTATTTTGGGGCCTTACATTGAGTTCATCATCATGACATTATTCCTGCAAAGATTCTTTACAGAGAAGTCATTTTATGCAGTTTGTTTGATCAATTGATATAGAGATATTTAAATCTTTGCATGATATTTTCAATTATGCATGCTTTAGCTTCAAATATGCTAAATATTTGCAATTATCTACGAGATGTCCACATATTTGTACTATTTGCTTGAGATTATCAATTATTTGTAATTATGATAGTGAAATGCTCTGAAATTTAAAAGAAATTGAAAGAGATGCTTCAAATTAATGTTGAACCTTCAACTATTGAACCACATGTATATTAGATACAGTCATGAAGAGAAGAAAACCAAACCATATGTTCACCAAGACATTCCACAGCTAGATACAGCTGATGCTAACTTCAAAGGAATTATATGAAAACAACATATACAAGTAGACATGCACTCCAAGGGATGCAGCAAATCACCGCATATATCTAGAATTCAGACAATGATTACTCAAGATTTACTATGAATTGTAATCAAAAATAGTCTTCTCATTCATTAAGTATGCAAGGATATATATGTATACAAAAAGCTTTGAAATGAGCCCTGAATATTTCAGCAGACAGATTTCAATTAAGTTTTGAATGAATGAAATGAGGCATTCCAGCACCTTTTATAGAACAAGGTGAGGAATCTGTTACAAAACATCTATGATCTTGATTTATCTATGAATATCTACGGTCAGTATTAACTTTGACTTTGTCAACTACATCAAAATGGTATAAGTTGCCAGCTGGTAACTATCTGAATACTTATTTTCACTAAGTATAAGATGCTGATATTTGCTTTATGATGCATCTTCATCTCCACTAGGAGTATCATGATCATCGCTCGCCGTATCTCCATCATCATGATAATTGTGACCTTGCACGTGAGCCTGCATGATGGTCCTGACATTTTCATATAATTGTACCACTATGTCAATTTCCCCACCATCCTGAGTTTTTGCCTTGATGATGGCATGCTTATGCACCTGGTATTTACCTCTGATATTTTCCAACTTGTTTTTTCTGTTATTCAGTGTCTCATTGTAGTTTTCCACTTTAACCTTGATTCTCATCATTTTATCTATGACTTCCTCTGTCAAATGAACAAGTGGATCATCAACTACTGATTGGAAGTTGCCATGTAGAGCTTTGATTGCAAACTCTTCATCCTGATTTTCAACCTTTCCTTCCACTTTTCCTTCCAATGTTTCCAAAATTTCTGCCTCAAAAGACATCATATCATGTAGTTTCATGCTGATATCTCTCAATTTATTATTGCATCTTTTAAGTACACCACATTCAAATTGGATATCCTGGTACCATATGTCTATCAATGATGCAGTGTTATTATCCAGCACCTCTTTGCTGATGAGCAATTGAGGATTAATCCTCCTCATCTCTCCCAGGACATCCAATATCTTCTCTAATTGGAAAGACCTTTTACCTGTCTCCATTTGTAATTTGTCTACCTTCTTCCTAGAGATACTGAGAGAATTCCATCTCTTCAAAGAGGTCTTTATTACTTCTTCTGCTACATCTAATGTGGATAGCATCCATTTCCTTAATACAGATGACTCATGTTTCATGAGATCTAATTTATTTACCTCCTCCTGGGAAATGGCAGTCAATGGGACTGCATGTTCAGTTGAAGTATCTTCAGTATTAGTTAACCTTCCTATATAGGCATGCAACTGAGCAATGTGCTCTTTGTGTTGCTTGTTTTTCTCCTTTTCCCTTTTCACCTTCTGAATCAAAGAATCTATAATGTCTTTCCCCTCTTGACCCTCTTGGTCTTCATTAGCAAACTCTAAGTCCACTATGCTGATCTGAAATTCATCTAAGGTAATTTGACCTTTCTCTTTCTCTATGGTAGGGATTGCTATCTATGCTGTTCTCCTACCAGTTGTTGGATCTCTCTTAATGGTCGAAGTCATTCTTGCCTTCCTCTTTGGTTTTACTAGATTTTCTGAAAACAAGGTCGATACATCAAATTCTTGAATTTCAAAATCTACCTCTGTGTTGACTTCCTTTTCCAACCATCGAGGTACCTGATCATGTTTTTCCACATCATCATGATGTTCACCTTGATCTCCTATATCTGTCAGCATATGTGATGGAGAAGGTGATTTCTTTGTTTCTTCTTCATGATGCTCATACTGGGGGCGATCTTGTGGTATATCCTCCTGCTGAGGAATTTCTTTTTCCGGGGGAGCATCATCCTGAGGTGGAGGATCTTGTGGTGTGTCTACATGATGATCCTGATGATCATGATCCTTCTCCTTTATTACTTCATGCACTTTTGACTTTTCCTCCTATTGAGGCATATTTGTAATAGTGGATATTGTGGAATCCTCTTTAGGTGCTTCTATTTTCTTTAAAACTGCTATCTGTTCTGCACCTGCACTACTTACTTCTTGAACCTTAGAAGTATGATCTTCTAATGCATCTTTCTCATCAGTTCTCTTTTCTTGAACCTCTACTATAGTAGGCTCAACTAATGTATCCTCTTGGTGTTGTTGGCTTATTTCTGAAGCATGGCTCTCTAGTTCTACCATCTTCACTTCTTCT
This sequence comes from Cunninghamia lanceolata, assembly GCA_027924645.1. NCBI lineage: Eukaryota > Viridiplantae > Streptophyta > Pinopsida > Cupressales > Cupressaceae > Cunninghamia > Cunninghamia lanceolata. Next base: position 7,740,932 of record BSBN01000241.1, on the reverse strand, counting down.
ATATGTTCTTCTTTATCAGGTGTACCTGTTGGATGTTCAGGACTTACATCCTGTCTGTATGTCAAATCCACTACTGCAGGACTTGTCACCTGTGCAACTAATCTGTCCAACCCTATTTCTTGAGCTATTTTCTCCAGACTCTTTTCCTTTTTAGGTTCTACTTGCTTCAACTCCTCCAATATTGTTTGACCTGATTGAGTCTTATGAGGAGTCATGTGCGTACCTACAGCAATGGTCTCCATCCTCTGTGAAGCTACTTCCTTCACTACCTCATCATTAGATAAATTAATTGTTTCATCCAGTGAGATATGACCTCCTTTGGATATCTTGGAGGTTTCTTTCATCTGCTCTTCTGCTTGTTCAACCTTGAACTTCACAATGGTAGGAAGTGGAACATTGTGTTGAAATTTCTTATGGAAAACTTCACTACCTACCCCTTTTAGCATTATAGGGGATTGCTTTATTTCACCTCTCATGGAGGTTCTTGGTTTCTTAGGTGTGGTAGCTACCACCACCTGTGGGGCTTTTCTCTTCCTTTTGAATAACAAAGGGGGCTCCACTTCCTTAGTATCTTCCTCCATAAGGATATCGTCTTCTATTTGGTTTTGTGAGGATTGACCCTCTTCTTGGGTTTCAGTAACTACTGCTTCCACCATATGATCTTTCTTAGACTTTTGTTTACTTGCCCATGGAGGTGATGCTGATCCTGATCCTGATGCCATTGCATCTTCCTCTGGAAACACTGCCCTTTCAATAATTACTCCCTTGGGTTCATTATCAATTTTCTTATCCCTAGGGGGTCTTTTGCTTTGTTTCTGTTGTGGAGGCAGCCTTTCCCCTTTAGATTACCTTTTTTCAGTTATAAAATCATCATACTCTTCATCAGGAATATCTTGTCTTTTCTTTTTACTATCTACAGTAATGGCAACACCTTTCTTCTTCAATGCCCCAATTTGTTCATCAACCCAAGCTTGGGTTAGCTGTAATGTCCTGGCAATGAAAGGATCCAAAGATATATCTTCTTGTATAGTCAGATCAGGTGCAGATATTGTATCATTATATATTTTCTTTTCTTCATATTCATCTGCCATTACTTTGCCATCATCTTTCTTCAACTGTGAAGGAATGGGGATGCAATCAAAGGTTTTGATTTGATTCAATGTCAACCTTTGGTATCTTCTTCTTCTGGCTTCTGCTTCATCTTCACAATCAACCCAGAAGTCCTCTAGGTGCGCCTGATGAATAGGTTTCCCTATTATTTTCTGTATCCTCCCATAAGGATCATATGGTCTTACCAGTGGGAATGGCTGCAATTGCATTTTACTTAAACTAACCATGACTTTTTTGATCTTTTCTAAATCTGGGCACATATACTAGCCAATGGTTACTGGAAACAACATTGGTGGTATTTTCTGAGCATCCTTGTATGTCTTCAGCATTATGAAGCTCTGCCTGATAAATTCCATTAATACCACTGCATCAGTGGGGTATCTTGGCAACATGAGGGGTTGTCCTTCAAAGCCCTCAATCCTCATGTAAGAAAATGTTGCAAACTGGATGTACCAGGCTCCATGCCTGTAGATTATTTCTTGAGCATCCATGCTCAATCTTTTTGTCCTGTCCTCCTCCATGGTTCTCACCAAATGCATAGAGAATGCATCATTTACCAATTTGTAATCATGGAGGTAATTAGCTCTCTATAGCTGGGGATGATGATCCCAAATATGAGCATCATTGGTGGTTCCACCAATCTTTCCAACTGTTGTAAATGCATCAAATGTGCCTTTGTATGCACAGGAGTAGACAATGTATGATGTCATATAAAAGGAACAATTTGAACCTCCCAGGTTCATCAGCTGCTCATGTAGAGCATCACTTATCAATTGGCCCCATAGTGGCTTAATGTTTGCATATATGCACATCATGATGACACCGTACATCCAATCTTTAAAACTACTAGCATCAGGCTAGCTTATCACCCTACTAAGCAATGCAATCATATACTGATACTCTTCATCAAAATCATACTTATACAAGTGCACAGGAAGTTTGGCCGCTGCAGGATATGTGCTATTCTTAGCTCTCCACTGATACATGTTCTTCCTTGCCTTCTTCTTATTGTTTTCATATTCAACCTCAGATTTCCTCAAATCCACGCTGTTAACCTTTCTGCCCAATGCCAGTCCAAATGTCTTGGAAAGACCCTTGATAGACAGGTCTACGTATACTCTCCCATGCTTTACCACCTGTCTTGTTTTTGGATTATAATTTCATGTACATTCAATAACTAGCTCTGGAGACTCCATGGAGTACGGAAAACCAGCCGCATTCCACATTCCTGATATGAACACCGCATCCAGCAAGGTGCTTCTATTCTTTTCATCATTCATTTTGGTGGACCAGGCCTCCAAGTCGGTACTTCCTTGATGTGTATCCGTTATGGTACCATATTTGAACAGGATTCCTTTAAGTGATGCGAACATGGGCTTGTTGAACTCAGCTTCACACTTAGCTAACCTCTTGTCAGCCATGGATATCTGCAATTAACAAGGATTTGTCTTACAATGGGTATTTACAAATATGCACATGACAATTTATCTTTACTAACATCATGCATACTATACACATTCAACATTTACTTATCATGAGATGCATAAACTACTACTTCATACTTGATTATGCAGAAGCAACAGGATGAGGGTTTCAATTACTTACCTGGTTATGCAAATGCCCTTTGATTATACCAGTGGTTTCTTGAAAATACCCTTGATTCTAGTGATAATTTCGCACTTCTTTCTGCCTGTAAGCTCTGTTCGTCCAAGTGTCACTTTGTACGAGGGTTTGGAAAACTAGCGCTCTATAAAAATGATTTTATCACAAGGTAAGTGTGAAAATGACAATTGAATTTACCTTTTAACCTTTGCAATTAGGGCAAAATTAGGGCAAACCCTGACATATTAGATTTTGATCATTGATTTTATTACGAAAACTGAGGATTCCGCTAGGTGTGTCATCAGGATTCGTGGTCAGCAGGAACTACCTACCACCTCTGCGTGCATTAAATGTCAATGGCGACAATGAGAGCTAGGGGACATCCAGATGATAGGATATATTCGACTACATGATATCATTCAGAATATTGGGGTGATATCCAAATATCATCTCGAGTGCAATGTGATGATCTTCATCGAGAGAAAAAAAACTATCTTGACAAGATCGAGTGATGAATGCACTATTAGGTCGTTTTTAATACATCAGGAGGATATTTCAATATATCAGGTGATATTACAAAAATGATGATGACCGGATAAACTATAGCCTCTCTCTCGGAATATCGAGATGATGTCATCTAGATACTGGCTCACTATATCACTATGGCATCATGACATCACCGTCATGTTATGTGAGCAGGATCATGTTTAGGAAATATGCTCCCGAGAGGTTAAAATGATGATTACATCATCGTCATGTTTGTTCGTTATTTACCGGACTTGAATGACATCATTAGGATAATGGCTTAGGGGGATATTTCACAGCAGGAGGATATTAAGAAATATTGGGTTACATTGAGAAATATGACCCTCGCGAAATACATAAGGTTGTTGATAGGTAAAGGTCACTATCACCTAAAATTGACGTCCGGACATTTGTACCGCATGATTTATCAGGTGATAAATTAGATCGGGATGACCTTCTGTAATATGACTGATGTTGAGAAATATGATCCTCCACTAGGAATATCAAGTTTGACCAGGATTTTGACCATTCATAACTTTCACATCCTAACAAATACCAGGGTGATGCAAAAGGCAAACCTACATGAAATTTGATGCTCTTTCTAAATATGAGGTCACTGGAATGAAATATGAATTTTGACAAACTGACCTCATGACGATGACTTACCCAGCCTCTCCCTACATGATGATCTACATGACTTACTTTTACCAGACCGCCAGGGAGCAGAAAACACAAGCCAAGCCAAAAAGTTGGGTCCCTGTTTTGCCAAGTCAAAATGGGGCATGTTGTGTAACCACACAACACAACAACAATAGGTTCCCTCCTAGGATTTACATGAAGAGAAAGGTCCCCTAACCTGAAATTGAGTGACTAACTCAACCCTTAAGCATGTCTTTGGCAATCGTTGTGGTGAAGCCCAGTCGGCGGTGTGTGCCTGTAATGTGCCTGAGATGGTGATGAGCCTAGAAATAGGAACACTCCATCACTTGTCTATCGTGTTTTCTCCATGTCTTCAAAGTGTGTGTGTGTTTGGCATGCTTTCTTTGTTTGGTGTGTTTGTTGCCCCATATGTAGTCTAAAGACCAGCATGATGAGTGCTTCCTACATTTTGGGAGGTTTTGCATGTCTAGCATCTGTGTTGCCCTATATATGTAGTTTAAATACCAGCGCGATGAGTGCTTCCTGCATTATGGGAAGTCTATTTACTTTCCTGTACTTGCATTTGCATTTCATATATATGAGAAAAAGAAATAGAAAAGAAATCATTCTTGTCTTCTATGCATTAATTGTCTTATATGCATTTAGTGTATTCACCATGTTCTACATGACTGTAACTATCTTCTCCGTGTTTTCCATGCATGTTACTGTCTTCTCTGTGATTGGCATGTCTTCTCCATGCTTGGCGTGTGTTGTGTTTATTGACCATACTTTAATGCATGTATTGGCCTCATGTTTATACATACATTAAAGTGGGGGCTAAATGTAAAATCAGAAAATGTCCCCTTGGGGGCTTTTCCCTCATAAGGTTTAGCTCCCAGGTCTTTTATCTACATTTAGGACATCTTGCATCATATTTTGACATCCTAATGAAATGATCCCTAAGTTTCATGACAAATGGGACCTAGGGGGATCCCTTGAACTTAACCTTGACCAAAATAGGGGGGAGGACTTGGGCGCCTACACCCTAGTCCTTCCCTATTTTGGGTTAGTTCCAAATTTTTAGTGTTGACTTGTGACTGTTATTTAGGTCATATGCCGACATGACAAGTTTGTATTATGAAATTCTTGGTGGGAGTGTTTGTAGTTGCATATAAAATCATGTTTAGGTATTCATTTGAAACTAGAGAATTACAAGATATTAATTTGCATGAGCATGGGAATTCTAGAAGTGATTCAAGGCTTTCATTGTGTTGCAAGAGCAAATTTGTGTTGTCTATGTGTTTGTATTTACAGATTTGAGCAATCATCTCCTCATGGCATGAAGAGCTTCCTTCTCCCATGAGATCTTCACTACAAGTTGACATCATTTGTGTTTTTGAGAATTTATCATTTGGTTTTTTGCCTTTGCCTCCCAAGGGCATGCACTCTCTATCTGACAATGATGTTCAAAAGACTTGAATGTCTCTCCAGGGCTTGACTAAGGCAAGCCTCTAAACACCACAACCCCCTCCCAAAGTTTTCATGATTGTAGGTTACAAGTCAAAGATACAGGAAAAGTGAAGCTGCAGGAGGGTATCTCAGAGTGTCAGATTTGCAAATCAGAGCTAAAAATAGCATCCTAGACTAGGGCGCCCACTCAATAGTCCTCAAAGTTCCATGATGGGAAAACCTTTGGTGCAACAGGAACATGTTGCAAATCTTGTTTGCAAATCCTAATAAAAACCTAGGCCTTGGACTTGGGCACCCACTCATTAGTCCCTGACTATTCCACTTCCGAACTCTGAAAATAGGTGCACTTTTATTTGTCATTTTACATCTCTCTATAATAGTATTCTGAATAATTTGTCTGTTTACTATCGTATTTGCATAATTAGGGTTTTGAGGTATAATTGAGCATAATTGAATATAATTGGCAATCAAATCATACAAATCCAATCTTCCATGCATTCCTAAGTGACCAAGTGCCTGATAGTGCATTTCCACTCGACTCAAGGTCCTTGAATGTAATTGGTGAAAGGAGGATACACATAAAACACCCACAAATCAATCAACCCTATCCTTTAAATTTCCCCTTTACACACTCAAAATGTAAGGCATACACTATGAATGAAAATTTGCAATTTAAATCTAATTTAGAACAACAAATGTAATAAGATCTAATGTTTAAGGATGCAAATTCTTTAAACATGGGTTCACCAAAAATGTTTAGTGTGAAAAAGGAGAAGAATGATTAGTATGCTCCACTAGGTCAAACCTCCCTTTTCATACACCAACATTTGGAATATGAATCGATCTCAACCTCTATGGAAGAGTCAAGATACAGGTATCCTATTCCTTTGTTGTTGTATATGAAAAGATGTCTGAAAAAGGTGTTTTTTTTACAAACCCTAACAAGCTATTGTCACACCAAACCATAGTTATAAAACTTACTCGAACAGACTAATTTTGGAAGTAGAAAATGACTGAACGAGTACATAAATGCAGACATGAGGTATCGGAGCCTGTGCACCTAAATTTTAAGTGTTTTGAAGACTTGGGTGCTCACAAATTCATCTTGTGACTTATCCTGTCACAAAACTATCTGCACTAGGTGTTAGAGCCTTTGTAGGAGATTCCAAATCCTAGATTTGGGGGCCTAGAAGACTTGGGCACCCATGAAATCATCTTGTGAGTTCTTTGAAGATTAGTTTGTAACTTTTGTAGCAACTATGACTATAATATATGTAAATCCTCTTCACTCCTTTCTGTCGAATCTTCCTAAATCTAACCTACACAAATAAAAGGAGAAGGAAGGTTGTGGCTATATAGGAGTTTGCCTCAGTCAAACCCCATCTTTGGTATTCCTACCTCAACAATAGCCAATGTCAAAGTATGCAGATGTATGTAATCATAAACCATAAGTGTAAGCATAAAAAAATGCAAGATCCTAAATGACTCAAGCATCAAGGAGTAGATCCACACAATGTTTCACTTAAGGAAATAACAACTTCACCTTAAGGAGATGACATCAATGAAGACTTGTAGAACAAGAAGGTGAGGCAGCCATATCTATAGAGGATTCCAAAACTCAAGTTGGAGGCTTCAACCCTTCTCTTGATCATACAAAAGGCTTCACAAACCCTAGGAAAGGCAAGATAGACTAAATATCTTGATTCTGAATCTTCACAACATATCTCCAAGATAGCAAAGATCCAAATCTTCAATGAGCTTCAACACTTTACACATATTCAATAGCACTTGTAGCAGAATTTTGGCATAATAATCTTGCATAAAAATTATGTGTGATAAAATGATTTTGAGTTCTCTTTAAATATCCAACCTTAGAAATGGAATAAATCAAAATAAAAGGCCGACATCACGTGGGAAAGAAGTTTTGAATTCAGAATCACAAAGCACACAGAAAAAGCCAAAACTAAAATTAAATTTGTAATCTCAAGATTTAGGGCAGGACTAGGGCATGGGTGCCCAAGTTTAGTCCCCAAATTTAACCTTAGAATATGCTTAAGGGTATCCTAAATTCTTGGAATCCATAGTTTCTTTTTGGGTTTTGTAGTAATTACTCTAAAATGTGACATTATTTTTATAAGGTACACATCAATTAGGGTTTAGATAGGTCCAAAGATGAAAGGGGTTAAGGGACACTAAAAGGTAGTAGCTAAAACCTAGTGAAATTGTGCTAATCCAAGTAGGAGCAAAATTTACGACATAACAAGAGTGATCTGAGCTTGAAATCTTATAACTCATGGAGGAATGTCTGTTGGGAGGAGTTAAAATAGATCACATTAGCTAAACTTAGTTGATTGGGAGTGTTAAGTGAGTTAATTATGGCCTCCTCTATGTTTAACTTGAAACTACATGCAAACTGGGCAAAAACAAAGTCTTTTTGGGCTCAAATCAAAGCAAAAACTCATATTGAAAACTAACAAGGGACACCACTAGCTTGCCCCTTTTACCAAGTCAAGTTACCTTGAGCAACCCCTGGGTCACCGAAGATGACCCATGGGTGACCCACAAAGGAGGACACCTAGGTAAGGTTTAACAATTGTGTGTGCCTGATGAAAGGTTAAGAAGGTGATCTAACATCAGAGTTAGGTTATAGGATGCAAAAAGGTAGGTTTGCCCAAGGAGATCCAACCATTAATAGGAGTAACCCAAAAAGGAGAAAAGTTGGGCAAAATTTCACACATGGGTTTGGTTGGTTAGGATGCATAGAGGGTTTCTAGGGTCAGAGACCTTCAGAACGGGGTGTCGAAAGGTGGAATTAGCATGAAAAGGTGAAAACTAAGCATGTAGGCAAGGCTAAGAATGAAACAAAAGAAGAATCAACAAAGGGGAAATGAAGAATGGTTAGAAACTTGAAGAATCAACAGAGGGAAAGCATGACACCACATATCACCAAGAGGAGTACTATTGAGAGGACATTATTATTCATGCTTCAGTGTATGTGATTAGGATTACATATCATCATGGGGCCCTCGTACAAGCCTCTGCATGCTTTTAGTGCTTACATATTTGCCCCCTTAGGGACAGTAGTCTACATGAAAGGTAGGTACCGTTCCCAAAATAGGCCTTACCTGTCATCAATTTGTGGCAATTATACTTGCAAAGATTAGTATTATTTCAACATTTGAGATATTAATGATAAAAAATGAAATTGCAAATGAACAAACATACCATGAGTTGTGTCACAAGTTTGACTTGTCGTTTGCTTCACCAGTGGTGGCCTATAAGGTTGCAAGCACACAAAATAGAACACAAAAACACTACAAAAGCAAGAAATTAATCCTAAATGTATAATTGAAAACTAAACTTCAAGACAAGAAGAGTGAAGGAATTTGTGAAGAGGAGTTGATTGTTGATAGAATCATGCATGTGAGAAATCATCGAAAAGATTTTGTCAAGGTGATGAATCCTTTTTTCTTGAGAATCGGGTATGAACAGTGTGATTTTCTACCTTCAAAGCCTTAGTTTGAATTGTGTTAGTTTTATTGCAAATGATTTCATTTTTGTCCATTTTTTCTATCACATTGTGTTTGTTTTATCGTTTAGAGTGTAAATGTCCTTTCATTTGTCAAAATCAGGTAGAGTTTTTATTATTTTTGTGAATTTTTAGCATGCCAGGCTGTGGGATAGGGTCACCCACATGGGTCACCCCTTTCACTAGGACAAGTTTCCCAAGGCAATCCTAATGTTTCACTAGGGTCACACAGGGAGATCTAATCTAACAACAAGGTCGCCTAGGTAGATTTGGCCTGCTAAAAGTGGCAACCTTGTCTGCTTGATTTTGACTAAAATTTGATGTTCTACAATGATTCTATGACTCCATTTTTCATCAATCTCGACACTAATCTCATTTTTTTTATTGCAAGTTTGTGAAGAATTTGTTATTATTTTATGATTTTCTAAGTTTGATGAGATCTAACATGTGGTTCTTTGTTCTTGGTAGGATGGATGCATTCGATGGAATGTTGGCCATGAGAAGTAATGGATTTTATATTCTTATGGGGTCCTCTCTTCTAAAGATCATGCTATTCTAAGGAGGGTAGGGCTTGACAAAATATGTCATGTTCTAGTTGTCCATGCTTCCTCTTGTATTTACAGTTGTGACATTTTGACTTATTAGGATGCCGATAAGAACACCTTCATATTTCCACAGGTTTTAGGGGAGTGGACTATTACACTTTATAATGTTTACCATATCCTAGGAGTTCTTGTCATGGGACAACCACTGTTTCTTCTTGAGAGTGACTCTCTTGCCGAGAGACAAGCGTGGGATTCTGTTATGGGAGAATCTTATTCAAAGACATGCATAGGAGTCTATAACCACTAAAATCATGTACAACCTCCATGAAGACCCCATGATGATATATAATCCTTGTCACATACATGTAAGAATGAAAATAACACCCTCTTAGTAGCATTTTGCTTGGCAATAAGTAGGTTTTTTGTTTCTTCCTTTGTTTCCCCTTTGTTGTACTAATTTTCCCTCTCTTTAAAACTTTCTAACATTTGTCAACTTTTATTTTGTGTGTTTGTGACTTCATCCCTAAGCCTCTTCTTCATCTATTTGTCATAAATTGATCTTTCCCTATTATTTTTCATCCAAAGCCACCCTAAGGATCCCTCCAAGGGACCTCCTAAGCCATCTCCAACTTTAAGTTTTCAGTTATGTTCAACCAAGACAAATATCCCCCTATTATTTTAGGATCTCCCCTAGGAGATTTGACATTTGCAAGTGTAGATTTGGTTTTTGAGCACCTTTTGACTTGGTTTTAGAGATAGTTTGCATCTCCATCCCCTAACTAACAATCTCCAACCCCACTTATCAACTCAGAACCTCCCCTTTGTGGGTCGCCCATGGGTCACCCCTAGATGATTTAGACTAGAAAGAGGGATGACCCATGGGTGACCCTACCCTATTTTCCAACCATGGAAAAACTTCATTTTTGACCCATTTTGGACGCGAAAAAGCTCCATTTGGGCCCAATTTTCTTCCTATTTGCATGAATTTTTGGCCTAAACATGGAGTGAACTATTCCAAGCCTTCAAGCATGCTTAATTATCTCCATTTGATCTATACTTGTCACCACTTGGACTCTTCATGACTCCGTTTTTTCTTTTGTGATAAGCTATCTTTGCTTCATCACTCTCTAATTATCCTAGTTCACTGTCCAATCTAATGAGTTAACACTCCAATCAATGGAGTTAACTATTCAATCTCTCCCACATTTCATGTGCTCTTCAAACCTATAAATACCCATCCCCTTTTCATTATTTTCCAAGTTGGAGAATGCTTTTCCCTTCTTCACAAGCTTTTTCAAGATTCTTCATAGGCACTTGAGCCTCTTAGTTTCTTTCTTTAGTATTTCAAAGTTTCCAAGCTTTCTTTGCATTAGATTTCATTGTTGTTAAGTTTCAAATTTCCCGTACGAGGCAATTTCATTTGTGCATCCAAGGTTTGTAGTTTTTTCTTCTCCACATAGCATTCTTATCCTCGCATAGGACTTATGAGACTTTTATTTCATTGTTGTTATTCCAAGCTTTTCTAAAATCTTCTCTTTGTGTCGTTACACTACCTGTATTGCAAGACATTGTGCTCATTATCTCACATTGAGCTCACATCTTGAATCTTTCTTAAGCTCTTTTGCATCCCTTCCCAATTATTGCCAAGAGGAGATCCCCGTTGCTACAAGAGGACAAAGAGGTTGCCTACACAAGGATTCCTAAGGGTAGAGGAGGCTCATGTGTCTCACATTCTAGGTTCTTTAATACTTTTTTCATTATGATAGTAATTAGTTAATCTAAATTTTCTCTTGGGAATAGTAAATTCATGTTACAATTTCCTTGATAAGTTAAATATAAATTGCATTGATAAATTAGTTTATTTCAAAGTTCTTTTGCATTCTTAGATTATTTTGTTCTTTCATTTTCTAGAATAAATAGATTCAAAATATAAAAATAAAAATAAAAACGTAGATTAAGATTGCATTAGGTAAACACATCTAGAATTGCATTCATATTTAGATTAATTAAAGCACTTTCTTTTTAGAAAATCATAAAAAGAACAAAAACACTATCTTGCATACATATAGGTTGCATACATTCAAAAATAGAAAATAATGAAAACGTAGGCATAAAACGAAGTTCATAAACCCTCAATTTCATCACGAGGTCAACCAAGGTCAAAACAAAGTGAAAACTCAAGTAAACCCTTGATTTCATCATGAGGTCAACACTAGCCAACCAAAGTCAACAAAGATCAACCAATGCAAAGCAAACTAAATTAAACCTTAGGTCATAAACCCTAATTCAAACACAAGTCAACTCAAGGTTAACTCTACCAACTCTCTTTATTCATTTTCACAAATGTACCCTAGGCTTAGGGGTGAGTAGGTGAGGGTGATCTAAGAGGAGATTGAAGAATTGCATGCAAGGCCTCAACACAATAAATTAACAATCCAAGAACAACAACATAGGCTAAGGTTACTTCAAACATGTCTCATCATACAATGATTTGAGGAAAGACTCCAACTTTATAGAAACATAAATGAAAATAATCGACAACCCACTCAACGTTGGAATATTCAGAATCCAAATAGGAGAACAATAACCAGTGACCCTTCAGGACAAATAATTATCTCAGCTAAAATGGTCACTGAACACTATATATGCAACAATATCCAAGAAAGGCCCCAAGACTAGCCAACCACTCTTCTTGAAGTCCATCTCTTAAGCGAGCAGTACCACCCCCATGTCTTGCCTCCTCTCGACTAGCTTCTACCATTAGAGCGAGAGTGATGTGGAGGTTTTCCCTGTGGTAAGAAGAGGGTCATGTGTGCTCCATCAAAGTTTACTCAACCACCCTGTGCAACTGAGTTGTGTTTTTTAGTGTACATATTTTGGTGAACCCGACATGAACTACAAATCCTTCTAGGACAAGTCATTTGCATTTCAACTTCAAAAATTCATTCATCATCACTTCCACATCTGATGTTGGATTCACCACATATTTTGGTGACCTTGACATGAAAAACAAAAACTTCTGATGGGATATTTTGAATTTCCATGTGCTTCTTTTATTCCATGTTCATCTTTCATGTCCATCTTCATTTCATTCATTTTGTGGTGTTTCCTACACCCCAAAACTAGGACAAAATCACACAAAGTTCAGGGGAATCACCCCTCCAATGAAAGTATCACATGTTTAGATCCAATAGCTACAATCTCAAATCAGTCAAACTCAAAAGACTCAAAGGGGATCCAACAAGATCCCCATAACATTGACCAAATCAAAACATGCCAAGTGAGTGTTTGGTTTGAGATCCATCAACAAGACCAACCCATAACAAGCCATGTGAAACTGGCCACCCAAATGGACAATGAGGTGAGCCATCAAAAGAAAAGCTTAAAAGAAATTTGGGGACACAAAAACCCCTCCATGTGACACATCAAGATAAAAGACTCATCACTTCTGGAGGTTTCAAGAACCACTAGAACCTCTAACATGTTCCATTGTTCCTATTTCCCCCTAACATGTCAACATGTTACAATTTGGTATTCAATGCATCAATAGGGTCCTCCTCTTGATGATAGGAGAGAAAGCAAGGATATGAGGGAAATTGGTGTAGTTGAAGCTTAGAATTTTGGGATAACAAAAAATAAAAGGCTCTCAAAGTCCTATACAAGCACAAAAATGCTAATGGGGCTTGTAATGCATGAACATGATCCTCTAGAGGTGATTCCTTCCAAGAATGAGAGATCTTAAAAATGATAGAAAGAATGTAAATGGGATAATAAACCTCCTCTAAAATAAGAGAGGAGGGGCATATTTATAGCTTGGAAAGCAAGATCAAAGGTGGGGTTGATTGGGAGGGAACTAGAAAGTTGATTGGAAGAGCACAAAGGTTGATGGAAAGAAAACAAGAGATTGATTAATAGATCTGTGCAATTGGAAGTGAACAACAAACTGATAGGGAGAGGATAAACAATTAGGGATAGATGTGGTTCAATCAAGATAGAGAGAACTCCCAATCATAAGTGAAAATGGAAGTAAACTAGACTAAACTGAAAGAAATCATGCATGCTAAAAGATAATAGGGTCACCCCTTTTTCTAGGACAAGTCACCTAGGCGACCCTACAACTTAAGGAGTGATCACCCAGGTGACCCTAATGTCTCTCAGACAACCCTCTAGTTGAGAATCTACAAAAGGATTTTGGACATGCACAAAGTCTTCAAAGGTTGGAGCAAAAGGTTAAGGGGATAAATAGGGTAAATGATGTATCGTAAAGTGTGAAACTATTTCTTGAGAAGTGTAATTCATGCCTTTGAGGGACATGAGCTAAAACATCAAATCATCATCAGACTGCCATGTTGGCTCATGCATTTTTAAGTGCTTACATGTTCCTTCATCATTAACTCTTAGTCACATATTATCATATGTTGGATGTTGCACAACAACTCTCCAAGTAATTATGCTACTTCTTGGTTGGGCTTGGTGCATGGATTCTTAATACTGAACAAAGGGAATGAGGACTCTATAATGTATTGAAAATAAATTTCATAGTTTGTAATGTGTTGAAAATAATTAGTAAACCATTAATATCACAAGAAATGTGCATGCATATACTTCAATCTCAAATCATAAGCATCTATGCAAGGCCATAATAGATTATGTTGGATAACAAAGCTACTCTTATTTTCACATAATACTTCCACTAATGTCAATATCGAAATCGACCATGTCTTTTCTATTAGCTAACAATTATTTGAAACTTATGTTCAACCTTTATCGATTGTGGAGGCCTAATGGTCTAACTCATGATTAGTTGATTCTAATGGTAATTTAGAAGAGACCACCACCTCAAAACACTACACAAGAGCACTATTGTTTTATCCAATCCTTAAATTGTTACTATCCAAAGTAAAAATATCTAGTTAATTTGATTGAAAATATTATAGAGAAGAAATAGTGTTTTAATAAAATTGGTACTTTGATTTGACTGGGCAGCACAAATAGATATAAAAAAATTAAACTTGATTGTAGCACCGTTAACATTTTATCACGTTAATGTTAACTGCCACGAAATTGGTAGATGAAATGGATGGAAAATAGCAAGGCCAAACCATGAAAGTTAGAGGCTATTATGGGTCCCATCAACCTAGCATAGTGGTTCATGTGGCCAATGTATGTGCCCAAGAGCTCTCCTAGTAATTTTTGTGTGGTTCCTTGAGCATGCTCATAAAGTGACCAAAACCCTCACTCTCTTTAGTCAACATCAAAAACCACACCATGACCCGACTGACTTTGTTGTCTACTCTCGGAGTTGAATGAAGCATGTGACATGAATGAGACAGACATCGATCACTTTCTCTAAAAATAAGCGGTGACAAATCCACTGCTTCATGTGTTTTAAAGTTGAAAATGAATTTGGATTTTCATCTACCATTTATTTGAGCCACATCAGGGTTTTTGAGCAAATGCATTCACTACAGGGGCTCAAATAATCGGATGATGTAAGGTGTAGATTCATTTCAAGAGCTTGAAGTGCATGTACCCTATCGACGATTATTTGAGCCTCTCTAGGGATTTTGTTTTTAAAAATGAAGGGTTTAAGTTTTTCAAACATGGTTATTAAAAAATTAAAGGTGGTCAATGATTTAAAATATTTAGGGTGGTTTTTATTGTTTAAATTTGAGGATCTGTGTGTTGGAGTCCAGAATAACACTAAGAGGGGGGGGGAATCAGTGTTGTCTAATTTTTAAAATCTTTTCGCACCTTTTAATTTAGAAGATAAAGAGAGATATAGACATCAATAAACTATCAAATTCATATGCACAAGTATGATGATGAATAGAGTGAACAAGACCTTATGTGTAAAACATTATAAAACACACACATAGAGGCAAATCATAACACAAGGTTTACTAGAGTGGAAAACCCTCATGGAGTAGGAAAACCACTCAAAATTGCCTCACTAGCTTATTCAAAACCTCACTGGTTACAACAAATTATCTCACTGACAATTAACCATGCCTCACTAACGTACAAAGCCTCACTGGCTAGAACTAGGTCTCACTAACCAATCAAGTGCCTCACTGGTATATATCTGAACATCTATATTTACATTGAAACATTACTATTGAAACCTATACAAAATATATATTCTTTAATTCCTCTTATTCACAGAAAATCTCATTTCAATTATGCCATTTAAAATCACATCAACTCAACCCCATTTTCACCACCTGCATATATATAAGGTTTCAAACATTAAGACCTTTGATCTTCCATCTTCAAAGTCTGTTTGTATTTTCATCATCTTCAAATATTCATTCACCTGTAAGAAAAAATAAATTGACCTTGCATCTGCAACAAATAATCAGATCATTTCATCTTCCTCAATCTGTATCATGTCCACACACCAAAATCAATTCACAATCATCAATATAAATCAAAAATGACTTTTGATATATTCCTCTTCTCTGCACAAAATTAATTCACCTACAAAAATAAGATTATATTTTTCTTCTTTGCATAACCATTCATCTTCCTCTTCTATCTGATTCATTTTCACCTCTAAAAAAAATAATAAAAATCTTCTATTTCTTCCATATTCCTTATTCTATTCTTCAAACTCTTCATCTCCTCTACATAAAAAAAAATCATTCACCTGTAATAAAAAACTTTTCAACACATCAAAAAAATCTTCAATCAATTTTAAACAATCTACCCTTCTAAGAGAAAACAAAATCCTTCTCCTATATGGATCATATTCAAAGACAAAAGATTCTTAAAAGAAACTTTCCCTCCAAAAAATAAATTCCTTTTTCAATACTCGAGTGGAGAGATTTAAAATAGAAAGAATCGGAGCTTTAAACACCAATAAGATCTGCCTTCAAAAGACATGCTAAATATAGCCTTAAAAGGCCTAATTCTTTGCAGTCTTTAAAAAACGTTTCAATGCACGTCAAAAATGAAGCTTCGAGGTGGAGATTTAACTTTAAATAATGATTATTGATCTTTAAGCCCGCACCCTTTGCAATTTCAAACTTGACCATCGATTTTCTTTTTCGCGCCATAACACCCATAATTAAACATGTGCCATCAGTGGTAAAGAGGGGAGGGGCTGGTGGATCAAATGTGTAACATACACTTCAACAAGTCACTTTTAAGTGATTGACCTGTGATAACAGGTCAACTTCATTTTATAACAAAAAGTGCTTATAAAGTGTGACGAGTAGAGAAGGCACTTAGAGGTTTAGAAAAAAAGACTTATGAGTTTAGATGCTTAATCATCTTTTATAACCCTTGATCATTATTCAACAACCCTTCTTGATATACATTTAAACCTCTGATTATCATGGAGTCAACTGAATATAAGTCCTTTATTGACAATATTAACCAGATAAATACTTTGTTAAATTGATGCCACTTTGCAATGTTACTTCATTGTCACCCTTTTAACTTTTTCTTGAACCAACACATGAATGAACAAACATGGCCTTGAAGTCCTGAAGAAACATGAAGACCAAATTATCTGCAACACCTGATACATCTACCAACATGAAGATTGTTGATATGCAACACAAACATAAACTCCTGATCAATGTCTCCAAACAACTCAAACATGATGAACCTGCTAAGATCATCTCCTGATAATTGCTCCTGATGATATCAGCTCACACTCACACCTTTGTCTTTGACATCACACTCACACCTTTGCTATGCAAATTCTGATCAAGACACACTACATACAAATACATCAAGATGAGCAATAACATGAGTCTTGCATTATGAAGTACATGGGATGTTCTTGATGTCCTGCAAGGAGTAAAGTATGGAAATGAACAAATATAAATTCTATCATCTGTCATATGAACACATGAACCTATTCCTTGACATTCCATAATATCTTGAAATATGGTGAGAAGAACATCATGCATTATACAAAGAGACTGGAAACAATTCAACATTTTCATATAAAGAGGTTCGATGTCCTTTTCTCCTGATTGATAGTGATCTCCAATACCAACTGCCATCAACTATAAAGAATATCATCAAACTTGAAGATCATATCAAACTTGAAGATCATATAAATACCATGTCAAATATCTTGAAACATGATGAATCAAGTGGAGACGCATGAAGAACATCATCAAATCCATGTGAACATGAAAGCAACCTGTGCCAATATGAACAATCCTATTATATGAAGATCAAACACAACACACAAGGACCACTGACCTCTTGATGTCCTAACCAACATCTAATATCAAATGAAATAAACACATCATGGCACATAATCCAATAAACATGAGTGATCATATGAATATAACAACTTTGCATCATCAATTCAACACCTTTTTGACATCAATGACAATCAATCTCCATCAAACTCCCCCTTTGTCATTGATGGCAAAACTATATGATGCATTTTCTCTCTCCCCCCCTTTTTGACATCTGATGACAAAGGATAGGATGATCTCCCTGTCATTTAACTCCAGTAAAAGATGTTAAAGCTTAATCATAGCATTTACAATCACATTACATTATGAAGATTTTGAAGACATAAACTCCTATTCACCTGTTATCTTCCCTTTGGACCTATGATGACAAAAATAACAATCTTGAAGCAAGCATATGACAAATCATGTTGAAAAACCATGTTGACAATACCTGAAAACAACTCTTCAACTTGAGAGAAACAAGTCACCATGAAGCACACATCTGAAGATATACATCCTGAAGCACAAAAACTAAGAGCAACATTATGTGAGGCACAACAAACAAAGCATCAAACCACTATGATAAACTGCCCATAGACTGTACCATATTCTGCATACATAAAATGAGATCTGTTACATCATAAAATCTACACAAAAGAGCACTATCTTGATAGAATAAAGCATGCATATCTATCTCAACACAATACCACTTCTTGTCACAACACAAATATAAAGATGAAGATGAAAAATTGACATCATTGAGATCCTCTGATCACTTCTTTTGACAAGATGAAAAACTAACATATCACTGCTATTAAATACCAACTCCTGATAACACCACTTGTGGTTGCAAAACAAATCTTTCACAATCATCAACCCTTTTTGACCTAAATGACACATGTCCAAGATCTCCCAAATCATAAAGTATGATGTATGATTATGATGGCATAAAACTGACTCCTTTGATATGACTCATATGAACTTGAACTCCATGCAAAGATATCATAATCACATCAACACCCATGATAAACAACAATGCAGACTCAACAAACAACATTCTGATAATAATAGCATGAAGACAATTTATCACAATATTCACAACTCATGATGACATGATAACCACTCAAGGGATGACCTTGCCAAGACTTCCATGATAGTGACAACAATCAATCTGCAACAACCTGCAATCAATTTACTCTTGCACACACTTCTTGGCATGATAAAGAATGAAGACCATCCTGAAAGAAATAAAGACTATCATGATGAAGACCATCATGTTGTTCCTGCACATGACACTTTTTGCAACACAATGTCAAATTTGATATATACATAACCACTATCAATACCTTTGCAAAACCAAATGTAGAGACATGTGCAATGAATTGACTTCTTCCATTTTCAACCTCCTGAAACTTATTGGGGATAATTGATACAACATGAACAACTCCCCCTAACTTCATGATATCTATTATGCAACTAATGATGTAACCTGTGTAAGATGCACAAGTTTAGAATCTGTCTTCTCTTGACTTTGTTTCTTCTTCCACACTTTCACAGGATCTTTCTTATGTTTAGGTTTCTTCTTCCAAACCTTTTCAACCTTTTTCTTTTTCCAACCTATTAAACCAGGCGATGCTATTCTTCTACACATTCTGTAACTATATGCTTTGTGACCAAGAAAATTACACTTGAAACATACAACATTAGTATTCCATATTGAAGCAAATTGATTTCTTCTGCAACTAACTGCTTTGTGTCCAAAGTGATTACAGGTATAACAATAACCATTAAATGAATATTTATACCTATACATATAAGCTTGTCTTGTAGAAGTAGTTTTTCTGAAATTTCTCCTCCTTTGATTATGCATTTTGACAAACTCATCTTTGGTTTTTATTTCAGCTTCAATCTTCTTTTTGCCTTTAGGAGAAGTAGCATGATAACTCAGATCAATTTTCTTTCTAGGAGTCTCTCTGACTTTAGAAGATTGTCCCTTTTCATAGCCAAGTCCAGTAGTGTCTCTATATTGTTTTTTCTTTCCCAGCATCTCATATAACTTGGTGGTGCTCTCTTCAAACTCATGACTTCTCTTTGACAGAACCTTGAGACTTTCAATATCTTTTCTCAAGGTGACAATTTCAGCTTCAAGTTTTATGCATTCAAAAGATTTTACTTATTTTCAGACTTAGTAAAATCTATCATTCTCTTGGCCTCTTCAATCTTAGTCTTTAGGATTATAATTAATTTGTTTGATTCATTAATTTGTGTCCTTAAATTTACAATCTGAATTCTTGCTTCTTTAAGATTAGAAGATACTCTTTCAAAATCTAAAATTACTTTTTTTTTGGATTCTTTTTCTTGTTGTAGATGCAACTCTAATATGTGATTCTCCTTTTTATATTTCTTGATCTCACTCATAGCACATATTAGTTCTCCTTCTATATCAATATCACAATCATTTTCATCAAACTCATATCCATCTTCATCCATGAAGAGATCTTCTTCTTTTAAATCTGATTGAGTCTCATCTCCTTCATCTGAATGACTTTCATCATTGTCACACTTCTCAGATAACAAGATGTCCTCTCCTTCAAGTGCATCACCTTGATAGATTCTTATCAATTCTTTCCACACATCCTGAGTTGTTTTACAATGCATAACTTTTCAAGAAACTTTATTAGATAAACCAGACAGAATAGCCTTCTTTGCTATATGATTCCATTCATTAGCCTCTTTGTTATTTGTAGTATTAGGTGATTGAGAGGAAACAAAATATCCATTCTCAACTGGCATCCAAACACCATACCCTAAACAGGATAAATATACTTGCATTATAATACACTAAACAGAGAAATCTAAACCATCAAAGAAAGGAACTTCTAACTTAACTTGTGAGACATTTCTATCAACTGATTGTATATCAACATCTGAATTTGATATAGATGATGTCTTTTGTGTCTTTCAACCAGTATGAGGCTTGACATTTCTCATGCTCTTATTTATTCTACACTTTCCCATGGTACTCCACTAACAGGACCTACCCAAGCCGATTAGATTCTATAGGGAACCTAGGCTCTGATACCACTTGTTGGAGTCTAGGACAACACTGAGAGGGGGGGTGAATCAGTGTTGTCTATTTTTTAAAATCTTTAATTTACAAGACAAAGAGAGAGATAGACATCAATAAACTATCAAATTCGTATGCACAAGTATGATGATGAATAGAGTGAACAAGACCTTATGTGTAAAATATTATAAAACACACACATATAGGCAAATCATAACATAAGGTTTAGTGTAGTGGAAAACCCTCATGAAGTAGAAAAACCACTCAAAATTGCCTCACTGGCTTATTTAAAACCTCACTGGTTACACCAAATTATCTCACTGATAATTAACCATGCCTCACTGACATACAAAGCCTCATTGGCTAGAACCAGGTCTCACTGACCAATCAAGTGCCTCACTAGCATATATCTGAACATATGTATTTACATTGAAACATTACTATTGAAACCTGTACAAAATATATAATCTTTAAATCCTCTTATTCACAAAAAATCTCATTTCAATTTGTGCCATTTAAAATCACAACTCAACCCCATTTTCACCACTTACATATATATAAGGTTTCAAACATTAAGACCTTTGATCTTCCATCTTCAAAGCCTATCTGTATTTTCATCATCTTCAAATATTCATTCACCTGTAAGAAAAAATAAATTGACCTTGCATCTGCAACAAATAATCACATCATTTCATCTTCCTTAATTTGTATGATGTCCTCACACCAAAATCAATTCACAATCCTCAATATAAATTAAAAATGACTTTTGATATATTCCTCTCCTCTGCACAAAATCAATTCACCTACAAAAATAAGATTATATTTTTCTTCTTTGCATAATTATTCATATTCCTCTTCTATCTGATTCATTTTCACCTCTAAAAAAAATATAATCTTCTATTTATTCCATATTCCTTCTCCTATTCTTCAAACTCTTCATCTCCTCTGCATAAAAAAAATCATTCACCTGTAATAAAAAAGTTTTCAACACATCAAAAAAAGCTTCAATCAATTTTAAACAACCTGCCCTTCTAAAAGAAAATAAAATCCCTCTCCTATATGGATCCTATTCAAAGACAAAAAAAATCTTAAAATAAACTTGCCCTCCAAAAAATAAATTCCTTTTTCAATACTCGAGTGGAGAGATTTAAAATAGAAAGAATCAGAGCTTTAAACACCAATAAGATCTGCCTTCAAAAGACATGCTAAATATAGCCTTAAAAGGCCTAATTCTTTACAGTCTTTAAAAAATGTTTCATTGCACGTCAAAAATGAAGCTTTGAGGTGGAGATTTAACTTTAAATAATGATCATTGATCTTCAAGCCCGCGCCCATTGCAATTTCAAACTTGACCATTGATTTTCTTTTTGGCACCATCGCACCCATAATTAAACATGTGCCATCGGTGGGAAAGAGGGGAGGGGCCGATGGATCAAATGTGTAACATACCCTTCAACGAGTCACTTTTAAGTGACTAGCCTGTGATAACAGGTCAACTTCATTTTATAACAAAAAGTGCTTATAAAGTGTGATGGGCAGAGAACGCACATAGAGGTTTAGAAAAAAAGACTTAGAAGTTTAGATGCTTAATAATCTTTTATAACCCTTGATCATTATTCAACAACCCTTCTTGATATACATTTAAACTTCTGATTATCATGGAGTCAATTGAATATAAGTCCTTTACTGACAACATTAACCAGATAAATACTTTGTTAAATTGATGTCACTTTGCAATGTTACTTCATTGTCGCCCTTTTGACTTTTTCTTGAACCAACACATGAATGAACAAACATGGCCTTGAAGTCCTAAAGAAACATGAAGACTGAATTATCTGCAACACCAATACATCTACCAACATGAAGATTGTTGATATGCAACACAAACATAAACTCCTGATCAATGTCTCCAAACAACTCAAACATGATGAACCTGCTAAGATCATCCCCTGATAATTGCTCCTAATGATATCACCCCACACTCACACCTTTGTCTTTGACATCACACTCACACCTTTTCTATGCAAATCCTGATCAAGACACACTGCATACAAAGACATCAAGATGAACAATAACATGAGTCTTGCATTATGAAGTACATGGGATGTTCTTGATGTCCTGCATGGAGTAAAGTATGGATATGAACAAATATAAATTCTATCAACTATCATATGAACACATGAAACTCTTCCTTGACATTCCATAACATCTTGAAATATGATGACAAGAACATCATGCATTATACAAAGAGGCTTGAACCAATTCAACATTTTCATATAAAGAGGTTTGATGCCCTCTTCTCCTGATTGATAGTTATGTCCAATACCAACTGCCATTAACTATAAAGAACATCATCAAACTTGAAGATCATATCAATACCATGTTAAATATCTTCAAACATGATGAATCAAGTGAAGAAGCATGAAGAACATCATCAACTCCATGTGAACATGAAAGCAACATGTGCCAATATGAACAATCCTGATATATGAAGATCAAACACAACACATAAGGACCACTGACCTCCTAATGTCCTAACCAATATCTAATATCAAATGAGTTAAACACATCCTGGCACATAATCTAATCAACATGAGTGATCATATGAATATAACAACTTTGCATCATCAATTCAACACCTTTTTGACATCAATGACAATCAATCTCCATCACTGTGTTTTATGTATAATTTTAGGATTTTAAGGTCAGCATTTTAATTGTGTCACGCCATTTTAGTGAAACATCCTAGGGTTTTTTATATTATTTTATCATTAGTTTTTTTCATTAGGAGTTTTAAATATGTTTTTTGTTTGGTATTATGCAACTTCACAATAATAAATAATATGGTATTGGAAAAAGTAATTGTCTTCAAAAATTATAATGACCATGATAACTCTACTCAAAATATAGATATTAATTTATCCATTGATGTTGATGTTATATGGTAGTAGTATTTAATAATTATAACTTGATTCATTACTATATTGGTTTTATCCCCTCATAGAAATCTCCTACTACCTAAGTTAAACATGCTTTAGAGCCCCATCACATTTAGAGCTTGCAAGCATTTGAATTAGTAATAAAGGTTTTCTCTTTTTCCTTCAAGGAGTTAAGCAAGTGCATTCACTCCTACTATTATAGTATTGACGTGCATCATCCTTTTTGTATTATTTCACTTAAAGTCCTTGCCTAGGCTGATCTCCCAAGCTTGTTCTTTCACTTCTAGGATTTCCTTGAGAAAATCATCTAGCCAAACTTTTTTTCTATATATATCCCCACAAATGGGTCAACATCAAAGTGGACCTTAATGTTGATCTAAAGGAATAACTAAAGATTTAAGTGAGCTCTCTTCAATTTACATAGAAGGTGACTTATATCAACTGACCTAATACTCATTTTGGGTTTTAGGCTCTGTGATATCCTAAATCTACTCACCACAAAAGTGATGAGG
Source organism: Cunninghamia lanceolata (assembly GCA_027924645.1). Taxonomy (NCBI): domain Eukaryota; kingdom Viridiplantae; phylum Streptophyta; class Pinopsida; order Cupressales; family Cupressaceae; genus Cunninghamia; species Cunninghamia lanceolata. The sequence goes on along the minus strand of BSBN01000241.1, from coordinate 7,716,790 downwards.
TGGACTTAGAATGGCACATGTATTGCACTCTTGCTAATGGCTAGATCAAACTATTCCTACTATCATGGGAAAAGCTAATCAAGTGGGGGAAATTTCAATGGACTACCCTATTCATAGACTAGGGGTGTCTAGTGAGTGACATTGCTATCATTTAATTGTGTTAATTGCACCACTTGTCTTGTTCACTTAAGAAGGAAGGAGTTTTATATGGTGGATTATGGGATTGACTTGTGAATTTGGATGTTGAATGGGGGTGCATTTACGTGTTTTTTAATAGTTTGTTGGAGCATGAATGTTGTGATTCTTGTGCTGATGATAACAAGCAATCCTGCTAAAAGATAGAGCTTCATTACAAGGGTTTCTTCTCTTAACTACCTTTGTTCATTATGTTCTTAGATTAGCTTGATAATGGGTTGGTTTTCTTGAAGTTCATCTAAAACTACCTCAATCCAGTTCTCCTTAATCCATGTTCACATTTGGTATGAAAATCCAAGTGAGAGAGAGGAAAACTTAAGAGAGAGGTTGATTTTAGTGTATTTAGGCAATTGTTTACTTCATTTGAGTTGTTATGTTTATTTTAATTGTTGAATATTCATCGAATGCCTCATGATGGTAGAAAGGGCTTCTCTATTTTTATTTTTTAAATGTTTGAATGATCCTAACTAAATGTGCTAATCTAAATGCATGCAAAAAGAGATTTTATCCAGTTTTTCTTTTTTTTTTGTGCTTTTTAAAATTAAAGTGTGAATTAATTAACTATGTGCAAATAGTAATTCCTATATGACTTTTCACATGCAACCTATGTTATGCTTTTTTGTGTTTTTTTATTTTTAAGAAAGATTTTAATGGAACTTTTAATCTATTTCCAAGAAAACTAAAGAAAGTAATTTAAAACCAATATCCCTAAGGAAATAAATGCTAAACTAATTAAGAAGCAAACATAGTATGTTACATTCCTTAGGCTAAGAGTATGTGATTTAATTACTAAAGAAATGAAGATTTGATTTAAGAAAATGCTTTTTGAAATAAAAGAACCTAGGAGAAGCTTTGAAGTTTCTTGTGCAAACATTGTAATTATGTCCTTAGAGGATCTAGATTTTGTAAAATCTTCTCATTTTCCATCCTTGGGGTACTCTACTTGATGGAAAGGCAAGATCTAGATTGGGGTTTTCTGGAGATAGAGTAAATCTTTAGAAGCTTCCTATGAAAAGGCTAGAGCCTAACTACGAGGATTTAAGATTGAGATTTACAAAGATACATGCAATATTCTAAAGGTGATCCAAGTTCCTAGAGGAAGGGATACAAATCTTCTAGTAAAGACTTGTAGAGGTAGTCTAACAATCATTTTATCATATTCCTAATGTAGAGAATGACTACTTTCAGATTGCTCAAATATTATATGTGTGTTCTTCTTCAAGTGTGTTATGAATGAGAGGAGGGTTTAAATAGGAAAATATGAAAGGCGGTGAGAGGAAAATTATAACTAAAGAAGGAACAAAATCTATATTTCAAGCAAGAAAGAAAGTAAGGAAGAAAACAAACTATCCCTAATTAGAAAATCTAAATCTCAAAAGGGAAACTGGGAAAATTAAGCATATCCAAAGTAATCACACACATGCCAACTTATGATAGGGTCACCCATGTCAAAGGGTGGGTCAACCCTCTTACTAGCCTATAGGTCACCCAAGTGAACTTAAGGTAGGTGAGACCAGTTTTGAATGGAAAGAAGGACAAGCCAGACAAGAGTAGGAAAAACAAGGGTGAAAGACACCTAAATAAAGGTACTAGGACACTAGGAAGGCTTCCATCAAGGTATTAAAGATTGTGAGGAGAAATCGACATGCCATGTGGGTCATGAGCTAGACCATGAAATCATCATCAAACTCATATGTTGACCCATGAAATTTCTGGTCCTTACATATTGCCTCCTTAGGTATGGCAATCTATATATAAGGTAGTTGTCATTCCTAAAATAGGTTTATAGGACTCACACTTAAATGTTTGTTGTTGTCACGCATCTAGAACTACAAAATGAATAGGTTAATCAAGATAGTGACAATGAAAAATGATAGAACTTACCATTGGAATGGGGTTTAAAGAGATATTACCTTTGTTCTAGACATTTGAAGATACATTCAATTTTTTAATTTTTTTCACTTATATAAATACATAGAATACTCAATCTAAAGACTGATGTTGTTTTTTAATAAGACATAGCAGAGGTTGCAAGGACTTCACCTCAATGCAAGAGTAGAGTGAACATCATTGAGTCATCATTGATGTTGAGTCAAGTGTTTTTAAGTGCTTACAAGTTCCTTCATCATTGACTCTTAGTCACATCTTGTCGTCGGGTGGATGTTGCACAACTCTCCCAATAATTATGTTACTTCCTAATTGACCTTGGTGCGTGGCTTCTTCAATACTAAAGAAAGGGAATGAGGAGTCTATAATGTATTGAAAATAAATCTCATAGTTTGTAGTGTGTTGAAAATAATTAGTAAACTATTAATATTAGAAGAAATGTACACATATATACTTCAATCTCGAATCATAGGCATCTATGTAAGGCCATAATAAATTACATTTTTTTTTTTTGTATTGAAAGAATGCATATACTAATAGATATTACATTTGATAACGAAGCCGCACTCCTATTTTTCACATACTACTTCCACTAATATCAATATCGAAATCAACCATGTCTTTGCTACTAGCTAACAATTATTTGAAACTTATGTTTGACCTTTACCATTGTGGAGGCTTGAGAGGCTAACTCGTGATTAGTTGAGTGTACTTGTAATTTATAAGAGACTGCCACCTCATAACTCTACGCAAAGGCACTTGTTTTATCCAATCCACAAACCGTTTCTATCTAAAGCTAAAAATCCAGTTAATTTGATTGAAACGGATGGAAAACATGAAATGGGTGTTATCAACCTAGCTAGTGGTTCATGTGGCACAAGAGTTCTCCGAGTAATTATCTTGATGCGTGCTCATAAAGTGACGTCAAATACCACACCGTGACACGACCGACTTTGTTGTCTACTTTGGGAGTCGAACGATGCATGTGACGCGAATGAGACGGACCCCGATCACATTCTCTCAAAATAAGTGGTGACAAATCCAATGCTTCACATGTTTTAAAGTTGAAAATGAATTTGGAAGAGCTTCAAGTGCATGTGGTGACCATATATTTCAGCCGCATCAGATTTTTCGAGAAAAGGCGTTCACTCCAAGAGCTTGAAGTGCATGTACCCTATTTAACGATTATTTGAGCCTCTCTAGGGAATTTCTTTTTAAAAAATGAAGGGTTTAAGTTTTTTAAACCTAGTTATCAAAAAATTAAAGGTTGGCAATGATTTAAAATATTTAGGGTGGTTTTTATTGTTTAAATTTGAGAATCTTTACTTTATGTACAATTTTAAGATTTTACGGTCAATATTTTAATTGTGTCATGTCATTTTAGTGAAACATTTTAGGGTTTTTTTTTACATTATTTCATCATTAGTTTTATCATTAGAAGTTTTAAATATGTTTTTTGTTTGGCTTTATGTAACTTTACAATAATAAATAATATGGTGGTGGAAAAAGTGAGTAAATTTCACATCTTCAAAAATTATAATGATTATGATAACTCTATTCAAAAGGTAGATGTTAGTTTATCCATTGATGTTGATGTTATATGATAGTAGTATTTATGAATTATAACTTGATTGGTTCCTATATTGGTTTTATCCCCTCATAGAAATCTCCTACTACCTAAGTTAAGCATGCTTTAAAGCCTCCATCACATTTAGCTTGCAAGCATTTGAATTAGTACTAAAGGTTTTCTCTTTTTCCTTCAAGGCGTTAAGCAAGTGAATGCACTCCTACTATTCTAGCATTAATGTGTATTATTTCACTTAAAGTCCTTGCCGAGGTTGAGCTCCCAAGCTTGTCCATTCACTTCTGGGCTTTCCTTGAGAAAATCATTTAGCCAAACATATTTTTCTATGTCTATCCCCACAAATAAGTCAACATCAAAGTGGACCTCAATGTTGATCTAAGGAACAACTAAAGATTTAAGTGGGCTCTCTTCAATTTACATAGAAGGTGACTTATATCAACTAACCTAATACTCATTTTGGGTTTCAATCTCTATGATATCCTAAATCTACTCACCACAAAAGTGATGAGGTGGACTTAGAATGGCACATGCATTGCACCCTTGCTAATGGCTAGATCAAACTATTCCTGCTATAATGGGAAAAGCCAATCAAGTGGTGGAAATTTCAATAGACTACCATGTTCACAGACTAGGGGTGTCTGGTGAGTGACAATGCTATCATTTAATTGTGTTAATTGCACCACTTGGCTTGCTTACTTATTAAGGAAGGAATTTCATAAGGTGGATTATGGGAATGACTTGCAAGGTTGGATGTTGAATGGGAGGATGCATTTACGTGTTGTTTAATAGTTTGTTGGAGCATGAATGTTGTGATTCTTGTGTTGATGATATCAAGTAATTTAAAATCAATCTCCCTAAGGAAATAAATGCTAAACTAATTAAGAAGCAAACATAGAGTGTTACAATCCTTAGGGCAAGATTATGTGATTTAATTTCTAAAGAAATGAAGATTTGAATTAAAAAAATGCTTTTTGAATAAAAGAACCTAGGAGAAGCTTTGAATCTTCTTGTGCAAACATTGTAATTATGTCCTTGGAGGATCTAGCTTTTGTAAATTCTTCTCATTTTCCATCCTTAGGGTACTCTACTTAATGGAGAGGGAAGATCTAGATTGGGGTTTTCTAAGGAGAGTAAATCTTTAGAAGCTTCCTATGAAAAGGTTATAGCCTAGCTACATGGATTTACAAAGGGGCATGCAATCTTCTAAAGGTGATCCAAGTTCCTAGAGGAAGGGATACAAATATTCTAGTAAAGACTTGTAGAGGTAGTCTAACAACCATTTTATCCTATTCCTAATGTAGATAATGTGTAACGCCCACCCTAGTATATGCCTGTTGTGCTTTCCAATTCAAATAATAGATGTTGTTCTAAGTTTTTATCAGGGTATTATGTGATTATTATGCTTTGATGCATTGCACAGAACTTGACGATGAGGACTATGGTGCCATCAAGGGGTTCTAAGGGTGTATTTTGCATGACCATCGAGGTGTTTCTAATGGGGTTTTGCTTTGTTATTAGGCTTCCAACTATGCATTATGGGACACATACATTGTGATCGTGCATGTTAGATTATTCCAGTGCTTTAGCTTCAATTTTTTCACTATACTTGTTATAGTTGTGATTGTCATATTATTTCCACTTTGTGAAATGTTGTTGTTTATGCATCATGTTCCTAGATCATGCTAGTCATAGATGATTATAGTGGATGTGATTATTTTATATCATGTATGATTATGCCACATTGGAGTGGATTATGTTGCTTCGACTATTATATGTGGAGTGGGTATGCCTGATGGTTGACTTGAGTGTGTAGCTAATTAGAAGTGTTAGCTAATGTGGGAGATGTGGAGAAGGTTGACATGAGATGCTAAGTCATCTCACTCTCATCCTTGTGTTGTGGAAACCTGTAATGTGTCCTTGAAGTCAATTGCGTGTGTTTATGTTAGAACACATAGAAATACTTAGAGGGGGGTGAATCAATATTTACCACTTTTTTAAACAATTCTACTACAATATCAGGATCTCTACTGCATCAACTAAATTACGAAAAATCTAAGCAATCATAAGAACAATCACATAAATTCACACAAGAGACCATAACACTAGATTTACATGGAAACCCAAGATGGGATAAACTATGGTGAGAAAGCTGCTTAGATCTACTATCTAAATCCAACCCCACAAAAGAATGAAATATTGAATTACAATGTTTTGTAGGCTCCAACCCATAGGAATTTCAACTTGAGAAGGACTGCAATCCTTTACAAATCTGTAGGCTTCAACCTACCAGGAACTTGAATCTCACAAACTGAGCATCAACCCAGTAGTAGGCTCTAACCTCCACATAAACTGAGCTCCAACCCAACAATAGGCTTCAACCTATTCGAGGCTCCAACCTCCACATAGACTGAGCTCCAACCCAACAACCTAGAACATAGATTCAATCTAGCAAATAATCAATACATATTGTGCAAATACAGAATCATCAATCCATGCCCTTTTTACTCCTCAATCTTCACTTCTCTATTCACGCTTGATCGCTTGATGTTTGCATGTATTTCACAGACATAGACACTCGCATATATCTTTAGATATTTCACTCCTTGCTTACATCCACAGACACATTCAAATGTTTCGATTCAATGCTCACACACACATCAACCTATTCAAAAGCACAAACTGGTCTTTCTTATAAATCCTTCTATAGAAACTAAATCTCCATGTCGGCATAACACAACCTCCAAAGTCGACTTGTGTAAATTTTAAATTCCAACGAGTTTATTTCAGAGGATTGGGTCCAAACTAAATTTCCAATGTTTGCACTTCAAACAATCGACCAAACCTAAAATTGTGCAAATTTAAAATAGGGCCCAAAACACAAATGCTTAGGTTGACCCAAAAATAAGTTAGGACCCATCTTGAGAAATTCACACACTACAATACTGGCACCAACAAATAATTATCTGTTCTTTGTTACCAAGTCGGCCAACTATATATTTAAATCTTTAATTTAAATATTTCTACCTTTATATCGCTACCTCACAAACTTATCTTCTAGCATCTTCATGAACAAAAACACACTTTCATGAACCATCGCAAAAACCCTTTATTAGCAAACATTACTTTCTGCAAACTTGGAAACACTTCACTTTTTCTTATTGGCAACCTTTTCTTCTATCGGCAAAAACTTATTTTCACAAACTTACACTTTAGTGGAAAAAACTCGTTTCCCCAAACTCTGACTTCAATATCTCCTTTATCGGCAAATCTTCAATTTCATGAACCTTCATTTCATCACCTTTTGCCTCTATCGAAAAAGTCACCTGTCGGTGAACCTCTTTGTTGGTGAATTGATCCCTTTGTGAACCAAGGCTCTTCTTGAAGCCTTGCTAAAATATTGACTTTTTATTTTATTGGCAAAGATTACTTTTCACTAACCACAACTTAATCATAATTATCACCAAAAGTATGCTTTCACAAGGTCAACCTTAAGAGGCCTTTATTCGCAAAATAAACTTTTCACAAACCTCCTCTCAAATGGCCATTATTAGTGAAAACACTTTTTCATGAACTCAAGCACATCCCTTTCTCCATCAGCAAATTATCATCCTCATGAACCAAGATTATAAGCTTTGACTTCAAAACTCCTTTGTTGCCTAGTCGGTGAATTGACGGAACTACAAACTCGCGAACTATTTCGCAAAACAAAAAAATTTCCAATAAAGGTTTTTCCAATAACTTAATTTTGAACTTCAAGATTTTCTTCTTCACGCCTAGGTCATCCCACAATAATTGGTTACACTTTTTGGCCAAACTTACATTGAAATCAAAATTTTGAACTAAATCTTCACTTTCTGACACCTATAACCGCTAAACCATTAGAAATTTGAAAATGATGCGAACTAGTGATTTGTGAGATTTTGCCTGTAGATTCTAAATATATATATATATATATATGGAGTTAAATTATAAAAAAAATTGCGTCTCCTTTGATAACTAGTTTTTAATAGTAAACAACATTTTTTTAAAGTGACGTGTATTCTGTTACACATAAAATCTTTTTCTACAAAGGATAAAATTCTGATTCTTTTAAATTTAGATTGATAACACCGATATCTAGAGGATGCATTTGGTTTCATAATGTTTTGTTGAATATTTTTTTTTAATTAAGTTTTGAAGTCAAACCAATTATAATTTAGACATAAGCGTATTCTGTCCAACATAACTTTGTTTGTATGTATCAAAATTCAATTTTTTTTGTTGGAATAAGGACATCAATACCTAGAGGACATGTATTTTTTAGAATGTTTTTTTCTCTATTTTCCTATTTTTTCATGTGCGAAACAAAGACCTTGAGGTTCATTGAAAAACCTACATTCACAAGAAATAAAAAAGAAATATAATAATCAAATTAAATATATTAAAAATTATACTTTTTGGGAAGCTTATAATAAGGACTACATACTTACAAAACATTAATTTTAAATGAATTCATTTGATCTCTCAAAAGGTAAATCAAAACTGGTTTTTTATCAACATTTTGATAGGTGTAGAGGAGACTCCATTATAGGTATGGTTTAAAACTAGTGGGGTTCTATCCAAGGGGGTTTGAATCCAAGGGGGTTTGATCAAACCCTCTTCAATTAAAATCCTTTGAATGGAACCTTTCAAGGCTCAAATCATTATATTTTCTAAAAATATGTGATTTTAGCAAAAATCAAGATGTCCCAGAAAGTATAACCCATTATTGTGGCAGCACCCGCCTTTATCAATGAATCGGCAAATCAACGAACTTTGGAACTCGTGAACTAAAATCTTTTCTGATACTTCAACTTTTCTTTCTTCATCACCTAACTTTCTACTTTGTTGATGAACTTACAAGTTCACAAACCAAGCTTTTTGCCGACTAAAGGAAAAACTCGTGCCTTAGAAAAAATTTCTTCCTTTTTGCCTTAGAAACTTTTCTTCATTTCACTTCTTCTCTACCTTAGACATAATTCTTCCTTGCTTTGACATCAAATACAACACTTCCAACAATCTCTTTTGACATCAATGATAACACTTTCAACAATCTCCCCCTTTATCATTGATGGCAACACAAACACAAATTTCTTCTTTAGCAAAGCTCCCCCTTACTCTAACTATCTGTGAAATGCAATCACAACTTTTGAACTCCCTCCCCCTTTGACATCAATGGCAAAGGGATCCACCTCATTCCTCACTGCAAAACTGAAACTACCAAAACCAGCTCCCCCTAACCAAACCATAGAAAACTTTGCTAAACTATACAATCTTCTTTATACCTGCTCCCCCTGAGAGGTAGTCACTATCCAAATAGGGATAAAGGATATACCTTGAGCTACTCCCCCTGGACAGGTGCTTCAACATAATCTTTTACTGATATTATGGGAGTGATATCACTCCCAACTTTTGCCTTAAATAATCAAATGTCTCTTTAGGAAGGGGTTTTGTAAAGATGTTTGCAATTTGATCCTTTGTATCCACATATTCCAACTTCACCTCCTGATCTGCAACCTTTTCTCTTAAGAAGTGATACTTAATTGATATATGCTTAGTTCTAAAATGCATCACTAGATTCTTCAATATGTTGATGGCACTTGTATTATCACACAAAATTGAAATGGGCTCATCATATACAACTCGTATATCCTTCATTGTCTGCTTCATCCACAAAACCTGAGTACAACAGGATGTTGCAACTATGTATTATGCTTCTGCTATTGATAATGAAACTAAATCTTGCTTCTTGCTTAGCCACAAAACCAGTCTACTACCTAGAAAGAAGGCTCCACCACTAGTGCTCCTGTCGTCAGTGCTACCAACCCAATCTACATTTGTATATGTTATCAAAGAGAAATCCTTTCCCTTCTCATACCACAAACTATAATTCAAAGTGCTCTTCACATATCTAAAAACTCTTTTAATTGATTTCACATGTGTTTCTTTTGGATCAGCCTGAAACCTATCCACCATACAAACTGCTTGCATGATATCTGGCCTTGACATAGTCAAATATAATAGACTTCCAATCATGGATTTGTAAAGAGTCTGATCAGCTTGAGGTGACTCATCGTCCTTGCTAAGATGACAACCTGTTAGGTACATAGGTGTGCTCATTGGTTTATAGTCATCCATACTAATCTTTTTCAACCTCTTCTTGACATACTTGGTTTGTGAAATAAATATCCCCTTTTTTTATTGAGAAATATGTAATCCAAGGAAAAAGATAGCTCACCAAGCATAGACATTTCAAAATCCTTTTGCATTTCCATGGTGAACCCTTGACACATATTCTCATCACTACCTTCGAATATTATATCATCCACATACACCACTATTATCAATTGATCATCGCACATAATCTTAATATAAAGATTGTTATCAATTATCCCTTTCTTGAATCCTTGTTGGTGAAGGTACTTGTCCAACCTTGCGTACCAAGCCCTAGGCACTTGTTTAAGACCGTATAGAGCCTTTCTAAGTCTGCAAACTAAGTTTTGATTTTCTAAGAGATGAAATCCTTCAGGCTATTCTATATAAACTTCTTCCTCAAGGTCACCACTCAAGAAGGTAGATTTTACATTGTAATGTTGGAAAATGTCCCCTTGGGGGCTTTTCCTTCATAAGGTTTAGCTCCTGAGTCTTTAGCATGCATTTAGGACATCTTAGTTCATATTTTGGCATCCCGATGGAATGAGGCCTAGGTTTCATGGCAAAGTGGACCTAGGAGGACCCCTTGACCTTAACTCTATCCAAAATAGGGGTGAGGACTTGGGCGTCCGCGCCCTAGTCGTGCCCTATTTTGGGTCAGGCCCAAAATTTAAGTGTTGGTTTATGACCATTATTTGGTCCTTTTGCTGACAAGCTAAGTTTTGATTTTTGAAATCTTGGTGGGAGTGTTTGTAGTTGCATATAAAAGAACGCTTAAGCATTCATTTGTAAACTAGATGATTACTAGCAAGTTGTTGTGTTCTCAAGGTGATTCAAGGCTTTCATTGTGTTGCAATAGTAGAATTGTGTGGTTTGTGTGTTTGAATTTCTAGATTTGAGCATCCATTTCATCATGGAATGAAGAGCATCTTCCTCCCATGATATCTTCACTACAAGGTGGCATTATATTATGTTTTCATTATCAATTCCTTTGGTTTTTACCTCTGCTTCACAAGGGCATGCACTCTTTATCTGACAATGGTGTTTAGAGACTTAAGTGTCCTCCAAGGTTTGACTAAGGCAAACCTCTAAACACCACAACCCCCAAACCAAGTCTTGTGATTGCAGGTTATAGGTGTCGCATTTGGGAAAAGTGGAGTTGTAGGAAGGATTAGTAGACATCAAGGATTTAGGATCTAAAGAGTTGCAAGACACCGGAGCATTTCTAGGACTTGGGTGCTCGCTCCAGTGTCCTCCATGGATGAATTTCTAGAAATAGAAGTTACAGGGTTGATCATTGTCGGAAGGAGGTCCAGATCCAGTGAAGAAACTGGTACCTTGGACTAGGGCACCCGCTCCAGTGTCCCTGACTGTTCTGCTTCGGAACCTCAAAAATAGGTACTCTGTGATTTGTTTTTTACTCTTGTTTGCAAAAACTTTTTCTGTTATTCCTCAATTTGTCGTCGTATTTGCATAATTAGGGTTTTAATGGTCAATTGAGCATAAGAGAAGGAAAATTGATAATTGAATTCCTTAATCCAAGTTTCCCTACATTTGTAAGCAACCTAGGGTATGATAGTGCTCGCCACTCGACCCTAGATCCTTGAATGTATAGTGGAGAGGAGGATTTAAACATCAAAACACTAAAACATTAACAAATCCAATTTTCCCCTAAACATTTTGGTGAAACCATGTTTTTGGACTTAAATTGCAACTTTTTGAGTGTGTTTCTTCATATTTGGATTGATTTCATTCATTCATATACTCATTCATTTTATTGCATTAAGAAAAAATCAAAAAAATTTCATTGTTTGGCTTACTAAATTACATCAATTCTTTCTAAATTTTCCTAATTCATAATTTTTGCATCAGATCTGATATAAACTACAAAAAAATCAAAAAATTCAAAAATTTGCATTGCATTTTCATTATTAATTTGCTAGGTTTTTGTAGAAATTTTGACAATTTTCATATAACCTAGTAATTCCAAAATCTAGGGTTAGTATGCAAAATCTCTTCTCAGATTTTTATACTAATTTTAGAGGCTCATTCAAATTTACATTTGGCTGTATTCTTGCATTATAATGTAAATTTACATTTAGATTTAAAATATTTGCATTTTTGCATAGAAAATTTCAACAAAAAAATAGCAAATTTCATGCATTTTCATTCAATTTGCATTGGCATTTTGTATATTAGAGCTTGGAATTAATTTTCAGATCTGAGTACATTTCATTTTCATCATAAATCAGACTTCAAAACATTCATATAGCATTTTGTCCCAAGATCTCAAACCTAGGGCTTCAAAAACAATGATTTTCGCTAAATTTGGCCTTATCAACTCTCTAAACTTGCACCATAGTCATGTTGTGAAGGATATTTTTTCATTAATTGGATTTTTTCAGGTTAATAATTTTCTTCCCCTCATAAAATTCTTCACAACACCATTTTTACGGGCTCTTGTATTGAAAATTTGGTGAAAAACTACATATTTTAGCTGTTTTTGCCCTAGGGTTTGACCTAGTTTGCACTCCAAGCGTGTTGTGATCAATTTTATGGATTGAGGTGACTGATATTATTTTATGTACCTCCTAAAATTTATTACAACACCCTTTTTTCTAGGTCTTGGAATCGACAAATCGTGAAAAAAATGCATATTTTGCTATATTTTCACTAGGGTTTTACCTTAAGTGGAACTAAAAGCATGTTGTGTTGGGTATTTTGACACCAAGTGGCTGTTATTACTGATATATATTTCTTTCCATCATCACTTTCCTCACAACACCCTTTGTTATGCTCTTTTGCATTGAATTTTGGTGGAAAAAGTGCCTATTTTAACATATTTTCACTATATTTTGACTTGGCATTATCTTGGATTTGCATCAAAAGTGTTTTGAGAAGGAGATTATTGCTGTTTTGGATAGATATCATACATATAATTTTCTTCCCTTGATCAAAATCCTTACAACACCCTTTGTTTCACCTATTTGCATTGAAAAAAGTACCAAAAAATCAAGCATTTTAAGATCATTTTTGCATATAGTTGGCACTTGTCTTTTGCATACTTTTGGAAAATTTTTAAAATCTGATTATGCATTTCATTATGGCATCTTCATGTTATTCATCTCTGGAATCTTTGCATGAGTATATCCTAGATTTTGAAAATTTCTCTAATTTCACTAATGAGAATCCTTATATTTTAGAACACATATCTTATATCAATGGTATTGACGCTTCTATTTTTTCTATATATGAGTTGCAATTACTTTGTTATACACATGATTTTAGTAGCTTCACTCTACTCATAGGAGCATATCCTTTGATATTAGAATATTTAACCAAATTCATCTCTAGGAATACTCATGAGAAAGATGAGAGTGAAAATCCTTTTCCCACCATAGAGTATGATGATGATGATGTACCTTCCTCTCATCCCATTGCTCTCCCTGGCCAAGATGTAGCTTTAGTGGATGAGAAAAGGTCTCTCACATTAAATACTTTAGGGATGGATGTTGGGTGTAATCAAGAGGGAAACAATGTTAATTTGATAGTTATTAATAGACTTGGTAGTACTATTCCTAAGATGGTTGTGCGAGGGGCACCGAATGCACCTTCTTGCTTAAAGCTAGTGATTATGGTTCAAGGTGTTCAAAATGTGTTACAACAACTACACCACAATGTGATTTCTCACACATACAACACCCATAATAACAAGCAAAGTAACCAAGCACCGCATGTGCCTGTCTCTCTTCCATGTTCTCAACCTATGCTCCCTCCACCACCTTGTCTTACTCATAAAAGTGGTCAAGAGTATGATCTTGTCGAAGAACTTTGCACTACTCCAACTAAGATCTCTCTTTGGGATTTGATACAAATATCGCCTACATACCATGGAATGCTTCAAGAAGCTTTACAAAAGGTGATTGTCCCACCTACTACTAAGCCTAATGATGTAGCAGTCGTATTGGATAGTATGCATGTGACAAAAATAGATATTCTCTTTCAACCACAGGAATTACCATCAATTGAAGTTCAAAACCAATATGATCCACTTATAATCTCTGTCATAATAAATAAAACATCAGTAAAATGCATTATGATCGACAATGGATTAGCTCTTAATGTTTGTAGCATTGACCTACTACACAAAATCAAGGTTGACACTTCACAAATCATACCAAATGGCATTAGCATTCATGGCTTTGATAATGTACAATCCATGGGCACTATAACTCTACCTATACAAGTAGGATCTATGCTTATGCCTACCTTGATTCATGTCATGCCTTGTTCTTTATCTTACAACATGATTCTTGGTAGACCTTGGATTTATTCATTAGGGGCAGTTCCTTCCACCTTGCATCATTCAATCAAATTTATATTCAAAGGTAAACTTCATACTATTCATGCTGATCCTAAACCAGATAACTGTTTACATATTGAAACGCAAAAACTAGTTTACAATCATATGAGCTTAAACAATTTATAAGCTAATTCATCAAAACCTCTAGACACGAATGATGTTGTGAAAGATTCTATACCATTGAATGCACTCTTTGGTGATAATTGGGGCTCATTAGATTTTAATCCTTGCAGTATAGGGGAATATAAAATTAATAGCCTTGACACATCAAAAGTAGCATCGATCTCACCTAAGTACTCCTTTGAAGCATCTAAGAAACCTAAACTCCCCTTGGTAGAAAATAAAAATAATACTCTCACATATACCATAGATTATGAGACCTATGAGGCTTCACCATCTTCTAAGGAAATTACATCCCTCTATGGTCAAGGATTTAAAATTCTTTATAACAATTGTGAATATGAAGGTAAGGGATGTGATGTAAATCAACAAGGGATTCGAGTACCTATAGAATCCACTTCAACACATTACTCAAGTGGCATTGGATATAATCCTTTCAAAAAAAAGAAAGGTTCATGTCGTCCTAAACCTAATGTTAATTCAACAAGATCAAAACAACATGACAGATATGTTTGTTTTTAACAATGGCACCCTCACAGGTAAGTATCTCTAACCCTTTATCTCTCTCATGATGTGCTTCCCCCATGATGTGTTATGTGTTGTTTAGGCCTCTTGGAATGACCTCAGATTCTCCCGTAAGGTCTGGGATACTAGGAGACTGCCTCTGTTGTGACCTTCTATTTGTATCATCATTCTTCTATATTGCCTCTCTCTCTGATTTCATGCTTGTGTGTTGTGTCTTATAGACATAGCGTCGTGGTTGGTGACTTGGGGGCACCCTCCTATGTGACTGTCCCTAAGACACTTGTTTCTCCTCTCTTATTTATTGTTTCCCTTCCTCTAGTGTTTCCATCTAGCGGGTGGATGACAACAAACATTTATACTGATGCAGACCTAGTGCCCCTTTTGAGAGCAATCACAAAATAGACATAGTTCCTAATATGACGATGGGGATGTGTATCTTATCCGATGCTTGGATAGTGGAAACACTCGTGCTTTTCGGCGTAGTGAATTTGATGATGTTTCTATTGCATTTACAAACCTTAACAATACTGCTACTCTATGCACCTTTGTTTGCCTTTGAATCTGTCCTTGTGGTACTCGATTCAGAGAGCTTCATGATATAGCCCCACGGTTAACCTCAAACTCTAAATTTGTTGTATAACCTTGGCTCTTTGTGTGGTTAATCATATGCATTGATGTTGTTGTTTATCATGATTTTGTAGACACTAACATGTTTCTTACAGGGATGTGTTTGTGGGAATAGTTGGTGATCGTAAAGTACATGTCACCTTCGGGGGGCATGGGCTTTGCGAAAGTCAGTGTTCCCTTGAGTGTTTTCTTCCTACCTTAACGTGCTTGATAGCAATAACTGATATCAACGACCTTAAGGTGGGGGCATATATAAGGTAAGCTATCTGTTATAGATGTTAGCAATGTGTTTAACCTCAGATACAGAGACCTGCGCTCTTGAGTAGTGCATCATGCATCCTAAGTTTGTTTGCAATCAATCAATCAATCATGTAAGCCCTCTGCGGAGGCGGGATATCGAGCATATCCTTTTTCTTAAGCCCTCTACGGAGGCGAGGATGGTGTATTTCTCAGAGTAGATTACATCACCCTATCATTTTTAAAAGTCCTCTATAGAGGCAGGGAGCAGTTCTGTGACTAACTCAACCCTTAAGTGTGTCTTTGACGATTATTGTGGCAAAGCCTAATCATCAGTGTGTGCTTGTAATGTGCCTGAGATGGTGTTGGACCTAGAAATAGGTACACTCCATCGCTTGTCTGCCGTGTTTTCTCCATGTCTTCAAGTGTGTGTGTTTTGGCGTGCTTATTTTGTGTGGCATGTTTATTGCCCCATATGCAGAGACCAGCACCCTCAGGTAGTGCTTCCTTCATTTTGGGAGGTTTTGCATGTCTTGCGTGTGTGTTGCCCCATATATACAGAGACCTGCGCCCTAGGGTAGTGCATCCTATATTATGGGAGGTTTGTTTACTTTCTAGCAGTTGCATTTGCATTTCATATATATGAGAAAAAGAAAAGAAAAGATATCATTTATGTCTTCCATGCATTAATGTGTCTTCGATGCATTGATTGTCTTCTTCGTGTTCTATGTGACTGTAATTGTCTTCTCCGTGTTTTGCATGCCTCTTACTATCTTCTATGTGATTGGTGTGTCTTCTCCGTGCTTGATGTGTTTGCTATATTTGTGACCTTACTTTAATGCATGTATTGGCCTTGTGTTTATACATACATTAAAGTGGGGGCTAAATGTAACATCAAAAAATGTCCCCTTGCGGGCTTTCCCTCATAAGGTTTAGCTCCTAGGTCTTTAGGATGCATTTAGGATATCTTAGTTCATATTTTGGCATCCTGATGGAATGAGACCTAGGTTTCATGGCAAAGTGGACCTAAGAGGACCCCTTGACCTTAACTCTGCCCAAAATAGGGGGGAGGACTTGGACGCTCGCGCCCTAGTCCTGCCCTATTTTGGGTCAGGCCCAAAATTTAAGTGTCAGTTTATGACCATTATTTGGTCCTTTTGCCAACAAGGTAAGTTTTGATTTTTGAAATCTTGGCGGGAGTGTTTGTAGTTGCATATAAAAGAATGCTTAGGCATTCATTTGTAAACTAGATGATTACTAGCAAGCTATTGTGTTCTCAAGGTGATTCAAGGCTTTCATTGTGTTGCAAGAGCAAAATTGTGTGGTTTGTGTGTTTGAATTTGTAAGTTTGAGCATCCATTTCATCATGGAATGAAGAGCGTCTTCCTCCCATGATATCTTTACTACAAGGTGACATTATATTGTGTTTTCATTATCAATTCCTTTAGTTTTTTCCTCTGCCTCATAAGGGCACGCACTCTTTATCTGACAATGGTGTTCAGAGACTTAAGTGTCCTCTAGGGTTTGACTAAGGCAAACCTCTAACCACCACAACCCCCAAACCAAGTCTTGTGATTGCAAGTTACAGGTGTCGCATTTGGGAAAAGTGGAGTTGCAGGACGGATCAACAGACATCAAGGATTCTGGATCTGAAGAGTTGTAGGATACCAGAGCATTTCTAGGACTTGGGCACTCGCTCCAGTGTCCTCCGTGGATGAATTTATGGAAACATAAGTTACAGGGCTGATCAGTGTCGGAAGGAGGTCTGGATCCCATGAAGAAACTGGTACCTTGGACTAGGGTGCCTTCTCTAGTATCCTTGACTATTCTACTTCAGAACCTCAAAAATAGGTACTCTGTGATTTGTTATTTTACTCCTGTCTACAAGAGCTTTTTCTGTTATTCATCAATTTATCGTCGTATTTGCATAATTAGGGTTTTAATGGTCAATTGAGCATAAGAGAAGAAAATTTGATAATTAAATTCCCTAATCCAAGTATCCCTACATTTGTAAGTGACCTAGGGTATGATAGTGCTCAGCACTTGACCCTAGATCCTTGAATGTATAGTGGAGAGGAGGATTTAAACATCAAAACACTAAAACATTAACAAATCCAATTTTCCCCTAAACAAACATCCATTTGATATACCTTGAAGTCTTTATGGAATACAAACACAAGGAACATTTTGATTGCTTCCATCATAGCAACAAGAGCAAAAGTTTCTTCAAAATCTATCCCTTCTAATTGTTCATACCCTTTGCAAACCAACCTTGCCTTATTTCTTACTGCTTGACCATCTTAGTTTAACTTGTTCTGAAAAACCCACTTGGTGCCAATACCATTCCTATCTTTTGTCCTAGGAACAAATTCCCACATCTTGTTCTTTTCACTATGATTTAGCTCCTCTTGCATTGCTTCAATCCAGCTCTAATCCTTGCTGGCTTCAGAAAAATTCTTTGGTTCTATCTTGGACAGCAAAGAGAAGTTTACTTGTTCCCTGAGTTTTCTCCTAGTCATAACTCCTTCATTCTTGTCTTTAATGATCTAATTTTCATAATGATTCCTCTAAATAAATTTTGTAGGTGACTTGGTAGTCTCTATGTGTGTTTCATCTTCTGCAACTCCATCTTCTTCTTTTATGCAGGCTGAATCATCTAAACATCAATCTTCTTGATCATGTGAAGATGGATGTAATACTTCATCAACCCTAACATTTGCACTCTTGACTATCTTCTTCAATCTCTTATTGTAGCATCTATAAGCCTTGCTTCTTATTGAGTAACCAAGAAAAATTCCTTCATCTGATCTTGAGTCAAACTTACCCAAATTATCTTCATCTCTTCTAATATAGCATTTTCTTCCAAAGATTCTAAAATACTTGACTGATGTAGGTCTTCCTTTCCATAATTCATATGGTGTCTTAGTGTTGTTCACTCTTAGTTGTCCCCTATTAAGAACATATATAGTAGTATGGGCTGATTCTTACCAATATACATTAGGCAACTTGGCTTCATTCAACATTGTTCTTTCCATCTCTTGGACTATTCTATTCTTTCTTTCAACTACTCCATTTTGCTAAGAAGTTCTTACAGTAGAGTATTGTATTTTTATTCCATGTTCTTCACAAAATTCCTCAAATTCATTTGATGTGAACTCACCTCCTCTGTTTGATCTTAGGCCCATTTGGTTCTAGCATTCATTTCATTCTCAACCATACATTTGAAAATTTTGAATCTACTAAAAGCTTCTAATTTTTCTTTCAAAAAAGTAACCCATGCCATTCTAGAGTAATCATCAATGAGCAACATGAAATACGTTTCACCTTGAAGACTTCTTGTTTTGGTAAGACTGCATAAATCTATATCAATCAGTTCCAAAGGCTTAGTAGAAGAGTACTCCTTGGTCTTGAACTTGGTCCTTGTTTGCTTCCCAATTTGACATTCCTTACAAAAGGTGCTAGTAGGATTAGCAATCTTTGGCATGTCTCTAACTGAAAGTTGAGAGATGATCTTCACAACTTAGATTGTGAAAGTTGATGTGCCCCATCCTCTTATGCCACAACCAACTCTCATCAGTCTTCCCTAGGAGGCATCTCATTCCTTTGACTTCACAAAGATTGTACAAGTTATTTTCCTTTTTGCTTGCTTCTACAACAAGTTTCCCAGTGCGTGCTCTTCTGATTTCACAACCTTGTGCATGGAAAATGAAATTATAACCTTTGGTACACATCTAACTTGCACTAAGAAGATTGTACTTGATACCTCCTACATATAGAACATCTTCTATCCTATTCTTTCCATTAAGACTTACTATACCTATACCACATATTTTTGCAGTGGTGTTGTCTCCAAACTTGACTGATTTGCCATTCCATTTTTCAAGCCAAATAAACTTACTCTTATCTCTAGTCATGTGACTTGAACAATCGTTGTCAATCACCCAAGGATTTTCTTGCCCTTGTGCATGAAATGTAGCTTGGACAATCATTGAGTTTTCACCTTTATGAGTGTTCTTGATTTTCCATTCCTTTTTCTGATCCATCTTGTGATTTTCAAAAATGTCTATCCTTTTGTCTTGATTATCAAAATTAGTCCTCTGAGATTTTAACTTTGCCAAGCCACTTCTGCAAAACCTAGCTATGTACCCAAAATTGTTGCAAATATGACATATTATATTGAAATCAAACAAAGGGGCAAAAGAGTTTCTACTTAAAAAATTACTTATCATTCTTGATCTACACTCAATGGCTTTGTGACCATACTAATTGCAATTGAAACAATAAATAGAGAAAGCATAATTGAACTTGTTCATGAATGTGTATCTTACATGCATTGATCTTCTAAATTTTCTTCTTTGAGTGATAGAAGGAATGAAATCAATTTCTTCAATCTTAGTAATCTCCTTTTTCATTGGAATATCTTCATTCATCATTGTTTCTTCTGATTCAGTCTTCTTTGCAAGAGCAGGAGGTTGTAAGACTTCTTCATCATAGCCCAAACTTGATTTTATGAAAAGAGGTATCTGAATATTTATTATATCATCCAAAATTTTAGAGCTCTTTCCAAATTTTATATTCTTACTCAGCTGAGCATGGACTTTTTCAACTTCCTTTCTTAATGAAACAATTTCTTCTTCAATTTTTAAACATTCATCTGATTTGGCTTTGAAGGTAGTATAATTCACCATGTCTGCAATTCTTTCTCCCTCCTCAATTTGATTCTTCAAGCTAACAATCATTTCCTCTAATTCCTTAAGCTTTGGTTTTTGTTCATTTTCTTTTCTTGCTAAATCCAAGTCTTCAAGTGTAGATATCAATTCACCTTCAAGATCAACTTCACATTCTTCTTCATCAATGACTTTCATATCTTCTTCATTAATAACAACACTACCAAAGTTATCCAAGATTTCCATAGCTCTAAATAGGGCTTCCTCTCTTTAGTCTTCTAATGGGCAATTGTCTCTTCTTCTACTGAATTGCAATCTTCCTTAGAGTAAAACCTTAAATCTTGTTGAAGTTTGATCTATTGAAACTCTTGTCACTGTCCTTACCTTTTCTAAGAGGACATTTAGATGCATAATGCCCAATTTTGCTGTTATTGAAACATTTGAAAGCCAACTTATCTTTGTACTTACCTGATCCTTTCTTTAACTTCCTTACAAAGTTTGCCTCTTCTTCTTCGGATCCACTAGATGCTTCAGCCCCTTTTGTTTCTTTGAATGTAGCTTCCTTTCTAGATGTGTCTTTGCTTGTGTTTCTCATCTCATAGGCAGTGAGTGAATCAAATAATTTATCCATTGTAAATGTATTCAAATCTCTTGCTTCTTCAATGGTAGAAACTTTTGGATCATACCTTTGAGGGAGTGATCTCAGTACTTTCTTAATAACCACTGAATCTTGTACCTCTTTGCCAAGATCTTTGATTACATTCACCACTTCATCTATTTGGAGTAGATAGTTATCTATGTTCTCTTCATCTTTCATCTTTAGATTTTCAAATTTACCCTTGCAGGTCTACAATTTTGCTTGATTTACCTTGACATCTCCTTCATAGAGATTTTTTAGTTTATCCCATATTTCCTTAGCCCCCTTGCACTGCATTACTTTGACAAATTCTAAGTTGGTTAAACCACTCAAGATAGCATTCTTAGCTTTAGCATTATTTTCACAAGCCTTCTTCTTAGTTGGATCTATGAGAGGATATGTAGGAGCACTATAAGCATCAATCATAGATCTCCAAAAATCATACCCTAGAGAGGTAAGATAGGCTTTCATACTTATAATCTAGAAGGCATAGTAAGTTCCATCAAATAGAGGTGCTATGTTAGAATCATATCCTTCTTGAGCCATGTGTTCTTATCCAGGATCTACCTTCAACTATTATGCTGCACCAAGGAACTTAGCTCTAATACCAATTGTTAGAACACATAGAAATACTAAGAGGGGGGTGAATCAGTATTTACCACTTTTTAAAATAATACTACTACAATATCAAGATCTCTACTACATCAACCAAATTATGAAAAATCTAAGGAAGCATAAGCACAATCACATATTCACACAAGAGACCATAACACCAAATTTACCTGCAAACCCAAGATGGGACAAACCACAGTGAGCAAGCTTCTTGGATCTACTATCCAAATATAGCCCCACAAAAGAATGAAACAGTGAATTACAATGTTTTGTAGGCTCCAACCCATAAGAATTTCAACCTAAGAAGAACTACAATCCTTTTACAAATTTGTAGGCTCCAACCTACCAGAGACTTCAATCTCACAAACTGAGCATCAACCCAGCAATAGGCTCCAACCTATTTGGGGCTCCAACCTCCACAAAAATTGAGCTCCAACCCAGTAATAGGCTTCAATCTATTTGAGGCTCCAACCTCCACACAGACTGAGCTCCAACCCAGCAACTTGGAACACATAATCAATCTAGCAAATAATCAATACATACTATGCAAAATCAGAATCACCAATCCATGCCCTTTTTACTCCTTAATATTCACTTCTTTGTTCACGCCTGATCGCTTGATGTTTGCATGTATGTCAAGATATCGACAATCTAGCATACCATTTCAACAAACACAACAAGCTCCACCTAAAGGGATAATGTTTGGAGGAACAAGACCCTCTACACATAACTCCCTCTTAGGAACATACCTCGAGTATTTAAAGGAGCCTCTTGACTACAACATTCAGAAGGTCATCCTACCAAATTTTCTCCCAAAGATTCCAAAATTTAAAGGAGAGGGTAATCCCAACTCTCATAACAAGGCTTACATCACAGTGGTATGAGAACTCCTTCCTTAAGATGGGGTGGTGACAAATATTTTTTGAAACACTTTGGAGGGTATCAGTCTGGATTGGTACTATCAACTTCTAGAATCATTGATCCACTCTTTTAGGCACCTCATCGATCAACTTGTGGTTTCCTTTTACATAAATAAATGGGCCAAGATAGGAATACGAGAATTCTTTACAGTCAAACAAGAAGCCAACAAGTCAGTTGCACATTTTATTACACGATGAAGGAAAGTTGTCTATTCTTCAACTAGCACACCAAATATGGATCACAAGGAGCTTTGTGATCTCTTCTTACATGCTCTCAAAAATGAAATATGAGGAGTTCAAAAACACCATTACAAATCATATGAATCTAAGGGCTCAAAAGTGCCCTTAGAATTGTCCAAGTTGCTATTGATAGTGGAAGAAGGGAGTATGATGCCAATGGAAGGTTGATAAACCACAATCGAAATAACAAATCCTCGACAAATAGTCATAACATAGATGGGTCAACAAACACTTCATCATTGGGGAACAACAATGGTGACTACAATAGTCATACAAATTTGGGAAAGGAAAATGCCAACAACTATCCCCCAAAAATCAACCAGTAGTCATAATATAATTATCATAAACCTCATGATCACAATCATGATTAATAGTGCTCATTTCACAAGAGAAGGGGGCATGAGATCAAGTCATGTCGAGGGAACCATCACTTCATATCAAACCTCCCAAAACATCAACAATAAACATTAGTGGACACATTTTCACAAGATGAAGAACTTAGTCCCAAAAGCCATAAAAATGCCTTTGATCAAAACCCCTTAGACCTTGTGGAATTAGATAAAGATCAAGAAATTTGTGTCACCTAAGGACCAGAACAACCAGATGACACCTCCAACAATTCAAATTTTTCTCACGTATTAGACCTTCTCAAAAGTTATCATATGCACAAGAACACTCTCCTCAAAGAATTAGATCTAGACCATCTAGTTCAAAACATTCCAAGTGAAAAGTGTTCTTCTTCAACATTTGATTTTAAAAAGTTATCCTCAGAAAATGACAATTAAAAAGGGTGATCTCCCCCTCCATTTGATAGTCCAAGTTCAACACTATTCCATTAAACATGTAATGATTGATGATGGGTCTGCAATCAACATAGTATCTTTCTCTCTTCTTCAAAGAATATGTTATGATGAAACTCAAATCACAAAAGAAACTTCTATCCTTAGAATTCATGATAACCCAAACATTCAAACCATGGTAAGGTCAATCTTTAGATCAAATTGGTTCCTAAAACCCTCTCAATTGAATTTTATGTCATCAATGAAGAAACCACTTACAACATGATCTTGAGAAGGCCTTGGATCCATAGGATGAGGGTCATTCCCTCCACACTATTTCAAGAAATACACTTCTCACACATGGGACAAACCCACATCATCAAAGGAGATCCTGATCCTTTCAGCCTTATAGAGTTGAACAAGTCAAAAAGAAGGGAAAGACCATGGAAACCACTACTGACCCAAAAATCAACACTTTTGAAAAAGGAGAGACATAAAAAAAAATTGCAAATGTAGCCAAGACCTCTAAATGTATAGGAAAGGGGCCAATAGGAGAATTCCCCTTCGATCCCCCCTCAACAAATTCTTATGATCCATTCAACTTAGTGGCCATTCCAATCAAACCAAACATAAACATTCATATGATTGAAATCATGACTAAAGAAGAAGAACCAAAACCCACACAAAAAATAGGGGAGTCAACACCAACCTCATTTGCCCTTCAAAAGTTCAAAACAAGCAATAAAACTATACAAGAATAGACAATGATAAAGCTAGAGGAAAAATCATCAAACAATGAAACATGTGAGTACACAACACTCCTCACTAAATACAAAGACATTTTTACACCAAGTCTTTGAGTGTCCTTGCAAAGACTTTCAAGAGAAGTTTAGACCAAATTGGATAGGTCCATATGTAGTTAAGGAAGAAGTCAGAAATGACACTTACCTCTTGTGCATTATGGAAGGAGAAGAGTTCAACATATCAAAACATTGTAAAATCCTATAAAGTCCAAAAAAATCAAATAATTCAAAAATCCATAAAAAGCATAAAAGCATGAAAGATCAAAATTTTGCATTTTTCATTCTATTCCATCATGCATTTTATGAGTGTCATGCTCTTATTCAATTTTTGTCCTACTAAGGAGTCTAAGGTTGCTTAGGTATAGGTTGACCCTTTCAGCCTTTGAAATCCCATAACAATTCATGTAACTTACTGCTTATCACTATTCCCCTATTTCCATTGTCCAATGATTCTAATCAAAGCATAGCTCTTAGCTTTACACTGATCCCAACCTTAACGATTCAGGTTGTTAAGTCTAAATGAAGTCAATATTCAAACCCATAGTGTTCAAAGGAAGCTTGCAAGTAGACCTTCCCCATTCTTCCCTAGTAGAACGGAAGTTTGACTGGACTATGAAAAATTTTGCTGGTGCTCAGCCCCTTATTTTTCCTAGCCAAAAATGTTAGGAGGATCATAACTTTGAAGGAAGCAATCTAAAATACAAGTGAATAAAAAATGAGTGATGAGAAAAGTTAGGATAGAGAGACTAAAGTTGTTGCATTTCCATGTTGATTTGATAGGACAACTGAGAGGGGGGTGAATCAGTTGTAACTTATAATTCCAAAACCCTAACACATATTTAGATCCACATTAATTCAATTATCCCTTAAACTATCAAGATGATTAAGCATGGAAACAAATGACAGAAACTGAATCAAATCAACATCATACACAAGAGAGCACTAGATTTGCATGGAAAACCCAAGAAGGGAAAACCACAGTGAGGATTAGCTCACAATATAAATTAATATCAACACTAAATACAATAGGGCTCATTGCCAGAGGATTCACTACCCAAAAAGGCTCACTGCCAAAGACTCACTACCAGAACAAAAAAGAAGATAGAGAAGAATGTTACAATGAGAAAGTTATCTTAAAATAACAGAGAAGTCCACCACAACATCGCCAACACCTTCATAGTCATACTGAAGAATTGTAGACACCTTTTGCTCAATGCATCCAGTAATCTAACACATGAAAGCTTGCACTGCACTTCACTCTCTACCACACTATCATTTGCATCTCATACTCCACACACACACACTCCCCTCTACCTTAACAACTCTACATTTATTTATACCATCTTCAACCTTGAAAACATTCTCCAAGGTCGGCAAAACACCTTCACCATGTAAATTCAAATTAGGTCGGCACCAAAACATTCCTACAGTGGAAAGGAATGAAGGTGGACCACAACACACCTTAGCTTAGACCTAAATTCATTCATACACACCATGCCATGCTTCCACAATCATCAAAACAAATCCCCAATTAGTCTAAACACCTAAGGTCGGCCAAACCTATGTTAACACTATAAACGTTTATGTACATACTTCCTCAAAACTAAATATAACTCGTGGACCACACACCATGCTTGAACACAATCTAGAACATCCCACAAACATCCTAAAATCCAATAAGTTTCTCTGCAACAAATTTCTCTTGAAGAAAGTACACACCTAGTTTATTCAAACATTGATGCCATGCTACAACTCAAGAAATTGACTTGAGGAGCACCAGATCATGAACAACTTCAACTAAAGGTAGATATGAACCTTATAAACATAGTTCCAAAACCACAACACCATAAATCATTCTATGGAGAAATGTGGAGAAAAAACATTTATCCTAGACACCTCTGTAATACATAGTTCACACACTGGTGAACACACCTTCCTCTACACAATGATCCAACATGACAAAGTCTGGATGCAGCACCTCTAAATACCTCTGAACAACATATCCAAACCACATGAGAAGATCTTCAATATAGAAGAAATGCAGAGAAAAACCAAAAAACCACTCTGTATGCTAGAACACCTTTACAACATATTATTTCCTCTATTATTCAAATTTTCTCAAAAGCACTTGGAAACCAAGAACCAGAAATATATCAACAACATCTTCAGCACTTCCTCATTATCAAAAACAACATCAATTCAATACAAACTGCTCACACTCTTGCAATATTCTCTTGCTCATACAGTACTTCTCACACTATTACAATATTCTCTTGCTCATACAATTGACATCAATGACAACACAAGCTTGTTGACATCATTGACAACACTAACTGCACATACTTGCAACAATCTCCCCTTTTGTCATTGATGGTAACACATGATGTGAAAAACCATCAACACAATAGTATCCTCAATACTATGCTTCATACCAACTCTTTTCCTTTCTCTTTCTCTCCCCCTCAGCTTACTATTCTCCTTTTGTCAACCGATTCTTTCCTTTTTCACATTAATCTCTCTCTCTCCCTTTGACATCAATGGCAAAGGGTGACACAACTCTCTCTCTCTTTCCTCTTTTGACATTACTCATACTTGTACCTGCTCATCACTGCTTTGCAACATCTTTTCTTTTACTACTTTGCATACTCCCCCTGACTGTAACAACCAACAAAGCCACCACCTACCCCCCTGAAAGGTAGCCTCCAATGTCAGTCCATAACAAAGAATGAATCTTGAAATTCACTAGACTGATATGCATCTCCTTATGCATCTAGTTCAAAGGAGGGACAATAACCCCCAACTTCTCCCGAAGATACTCAAAAGTATCCTTAGGAAGACCCTTAGTGAATATATTAGCAAACAGATCATTTCTAGGCACATACTCAAGCTTCACTTCATTTTCTGCAACCTTCTCTCTCAAAAAGTGATACCAGATTGAGATATGTTTTGTCCTTGAGTGCATCAATGAATTCTTTGAAATGTTAATAGCACTTGTATTATCACAGAAGATAAGAATTGGTTCATCATATACAACTCTGATATCCTTCAAGGTTTGCCTTATCCACAAAACCTGTGTGCAGCAAGAACTTGCTACAATGTATTCTACCTCTATAGTAGATAAAGACATTGAATCTTGTTTCTTTCTTAGCCATGACACCAATCTGCATCTAAGAAAGAATGCACCACCACTTGTACTTTTCCTCTTATCTACACAACTTACCAATCTGCATTTGTGTAAGCACATAGAGTAAAGTTAGTACCTTTTGGATACCACAAGCCATGATCTAGAGTCCCCTTTAAATATATGAATATCCTCTTTACAACTGTAACATGTGATTCTCTATGATCTTCTTGAAATCTAGCCACAAGACAAACTGCATGCATAATATCCAGTCTAGTGGCAGTTAGATAGAGAATTCCTCCAATCATTGATCTATACTTGCTTTGATCAGCCTTAGGAGTTTCATCATTCTTTCTCAACTTGTAACCAATAACCTATGGGTACATACTGGTTTAGAATCTTCCATTCCAAACTTCGTCAACATTTCCTTGACATACTTTAATTGTGAAATGAAAATACCTTTATCTATCTAATTGATTTGAAGTCCAAGGAAAAAGTTCATCTCTCCAAACATTGACATTTCAAATTCTTTTTGCATCTCCTCTGCAAATTTCTTACACATAGCTTCATATCCTCCAAAAACAATGTCATCAACAAACACAACTACAATAAGGATTTGATCATTTTCAACTTTGAAGTAAAGATTACTGTCTGTGGTACCTTTATTAAATTCTAGTTGTAATAGGTACATGTCTAACCTTACATACCAAGCGCTGGGACCTTGCTTCAATCCATATAGTGCCTTCTTTAGTCTACAAACCATATCTGGTTTATCTAATAACTGAAATCCTTCCATTTGTTCTATGTATACTTTTTCCAATTCACCATTCAAGAAAGTAGACTTCACATCCATTTGATATACTTTCAAATCCTTATGTGCTGCAAAAGCCAAAAACATCTTGATGGCTTGCATTTTGGCTACTGGATCATATGTTTCCCCAAAGTCTATTCCTTCTACTTGTGAGTAGCCTTTACACACAAGCCTTGCCTTATTTCTTACCACTTCTCCATTCTCATTCCACTTGTTCCGGAATACCCACTTAGTTCCAATCACATTTTTGTTTATTGGTCTTGGGGCAAGTTCCCAAGTCTAATTCTTTTCAATTTGCATTAGTTCTTCTTCTATAGACTTGATCCAATACTCATCCTTGCATGCGTCAATCACTATATTAGGTTCAACTTCAAAAAGTAAACATAGATTTACCTATTCTTCAGCAACTTTCCTTCTTGTCAATATACCTTTGCTTTTTTCACTAATGATCAGTTCTTCAGAATGATGCTTCTATACATACTTGGGAGTCTTAGAAATCTTTTACAGAGCTTCTTCCTCTTCAAACTGTACTTCCTTTTCTTTAGTGTTTTCTTCTTCACTGCAAGAAGACTCATCTGATTCATATCCATTCACCTCTGAATTCATCTGTAGGTCTTCATCAACCTTGACATTTGCACTCTCAACAATTTTTCTTAGCCTTTTGATGTAGCACTGGTAAGCTTTGACTTTATTAGAATATCCAAGAAAGATACCTTCATCAGATCTTACATCAAACTTTCCCATTTTTTCTTCATCTATTTTGATGTAGCATTTGCTTCCAAACACTCTGAAGTATTTGGTAGTAGGAATCCTTCCATACCATAACTCATAAGGAGACTTTGTGTTGTTTTCTCTTGCTTGCACTCTGCTTAGTAGATAAACAACAGTATGAATTACTTCTCTCCAATAGACTTCTGGTAGATTTTCTTCTTTTATCATCATCGTTGCAACTTCTTGAACAGTCCTATTCTTTCTTTCAACCTTTCCATTCCGCTGATGAGTCATAGGGGTAGATAAATGCATCTTTATTCTCTAATTCTCACAAAACATGTTAAACTCATTAGAGGTGAATTCTCCACCTCTGTCAAATCTTAAACACTTGATTTTCATATCCATTTCATTCTCAACCATTGCTTTGAATGCTTTAAACTTATCTAGGGCTTTTGATTTTTCTTTAAGAAAAGTAACCCATGTCATTCTAGAACAATCATAAATTAGTAGCATGAAATACCTATCACATTGAAAACTCCTTACTCTGGTAGGGCCACAAAGATTTGTATGCACCAATTCCAACAGTCTGGTAGAAGATTGATCTTTGACTTTGAAACTTCTTCTTGTATGTTTTCCAACTTGACACTCCTTATAGATAGCATTGATAGGCTTTGTGTTAGGGATTGCATGTAGATTAAATGCAAATAAAGATTAAACAAAGGAATGAAAATACACAGAAATAATAACAGAGAGAGACAAGTTTTAACATGGTTCACCCAAACTCGGGCTACATCCACCAACAAAGAGTCCAATATTATTATATAGTAAATCAAACTGATTACAACCAACAATTCTTGCAACTCAATACCACTGCAAAATGCTACAATACATCAATGGAAACCCTAACCCTTAGCCGCTTTTATCAAGCCTTATGCCAGTTACAAAATTAGGGGTTTTTTACGTCAGCCAATAGAAAAAATAACTCCCAACACCTTGACCCCGTCTTGGGGGCGCTGCTCCTTGACCCTGTTGAATAATTTGCGGGGAAACTGCACTGATAAAAGTGGGGAAAATTTAACCTCTGAGTCTGATTAGGTTCCATCTAACAACAATCTCCCACTTGGAGACTGATTAGACTCCACACCATATCATCTCCCACTTGGAGATTGATTATAACATCACTGACCCTATAGCTCCCACTAGAAATAAGCACCCTAGACTCTGGTGTTTTGATTTTATTATTTTTTAGTCTTGAAGACCAACCGAAGCTAAAGAGGAGCTTTGCTTCTCCGTTGTCACTACCTTTGTAAACATATCCATTGGATTTTTATCTGTATGTATCTTTTCCAGCCTTAACTGTCCATCATCTAACACTGACCGGATGAAGTGATACCTGAGCTGTATGTGTTTGGTCTGTGTATGCAAGGAAGAATTCTTTGCAAGATGTATGGCACTCTGACTGTCTATATACAAAGAACTATTAGCCTGTGGTTTGCCCAATTCTTCCATGAAAGATTGCAACCATATCATCTCCTTACTTGCCTTTGTTGCAACTACATACTCTGCCTCCGTGGTGGATAAAGCAACCACTTTTTGTAACTTGGAGATCCAACTCACCATTGTCCCACCTATAGTAAAGACATAACCTATAGTACTCCACCTGGTATCAATATATCCTACCAAATCTGAGTCTACATAACCTACCAAATAAGTATTAGAGCCCCCAAAATGTAAGTGTTTATTGGATGTACCTCTCAAATATCTAAGAATCAATTTTACTGCATTCCAATGCTCCAATCTGGGATGACTCATATACATGCTTATGACTCCTACAACATGTGCAATATCCAGTCTTGTGCATACCATGGCGTACATTAAACTTCCTATAGCTGAAGCATATGGTACCTTGGACATTTTTTCTTCCTCCTCTTGTGTCTTAGGACACATCTCCTTAGTCAATTTCAAATAACTAGGCAAAGGTGTGCTGACAACTTTTGCATTCTCCATATGGAATCTCTGTAACACCTTTTCATCATAATCATCCTGAGATAGAGTCAATTTTCTATTCTTCCTATCTCTACAAATTTTCATACCAAGGATTTGTTTTGCTGCTCCCAAATCTTTCATAGTAAATGATTGTGCTAACTATTGTTTTAACTCTCTTATGTGATCCATGTTAGACTCTGCTACAAGCACGTCATCAACATATAAACATAAAATAATGTAGTTGTCATTATCCAACCTCTTAAAAAATACAATTCTTAGAATGACACTGGCTGTAGCCTTGCTCAGCCGTAAAACTATCAAATTTCAAATACCATTGCCGAGGTGCTTGTTTCAAGCCATACAAACTCTTCTTCAATCTGCACACTGGTTTCTCCTTACCGTTGACCTCAAATCCTTGGGGTTGTTCCATAGATATCTCCTTCTCCAAATCACTATGGAGAAAGGCAGTTTTCACATCTAGCTGTTTCAAATGCAATTTTTCAGCAGCCACAATACTTAAAACAGTACGAATAGAAGTCATCTTAACAACCAGAGAAAAAATCTCATCAAAATCAATGCCCTTTTTTTGTGCAAATCCTTTTACAACTAACATGGCTTTAAATCTTTTCTTACCTCCATCTTTCTCTTTTAGCTTATAAACCCATTTGTTTGGTAAAGCCTTTTTACTTGCAGGCAACTTACATAATTCCCAAGTCTAATTTTTTAGCAAGGAGTCCATTTCTTCTTTCATTACAAGCTCCCACTAAACCTTTGTATCCACCTGCATAGCTTCATCATACCCTTCCAGTTCACCAGCATTTGTTAACAAAATATAATACAAAGAGGGAGAAAACCTTTCAGGAGGTCTACTTAGGCTTGTTAACTATCTAACATTCACTTGAGTTTGTGGTACTTCTTGTTGTTGTTGTGAAGCATGAGGAACCACTGGAACATCATTATCTAGAGTATCATCCAGCACCACATAATCTTTTTCTTTCTTCTCATGCTGCTACAACTGATCTTTCTACAACACCTTCTCATTGAAACAACACCCCTACTTCTCACAATTTTCTGATTTTCAAAATCCCAAAGCCTATAACCAAATTCATCAATGCCATATCCAACGAAGGTACACTTTTTTCATTTTGCATCTAGCTTGGTTCTATTTTCATAATCTACATGTGCAACTGCTTCACATTCGAAGGTTTTGAGAAAAGAATAACTCACCTTCTTACATGTCCATGCTTCCTCTAGAATACCATAGCCCAAAGAAACTAAAGGACCTCTATTAATTAAATATATAGCGGTATTGATAGCCTCTACCCATATGTTTAAAGGTAGACCAACATGCAATCTCATGGTCCTTACACACTCCATTATTGTCCTATTCATGCATTCAGCCACTCCATTTTCCTATGGAGTCCCTGGAACCATTTTCTTCCTACGAATTCCATTAAAGGAACAATAATCCTCAAATTCTTTGCTGCAATACTCACCACCATTATCAAATCTGAGACATTTTAATCTTTTACTCATCTCATTGTCAACCAAGCTTCTCCATTTCTTAAATGTTTCAAATACATCAGATTTATGCCTAAGGAAATAAATTCAAACCTTCCTAGTTGCATCATCTATGAATATAACATAATACCGAGAGCCACCAAGAGAAGATACCTGAGTTGGTCCCCATACATCTATATGCACAAGCTCTAAATTTTCATTTTTCTTTTGCTTCCCATCCTTGAGAAAACTGACTCTCTTTTGTTAGCCATACACACAACTTTCACAGAAATCAATATTAATACATTTCAGACCTGGTAAAACTTTCCTAGAATGAAGTACCTTCATACATTTTTCACTCATATGCCCAAGTCAGTTATGCCATAGTGTTGTCTCAGAACCTACATCAATTGTTTCAGTCTCTTCCTGCGAACCTGCAACAACTGTTCCTAAACCTGTTTGTTTTTTCTCTACAATAGCTAAAGTAGAAGGAACAGTATGATCTATACAAAGATATAAGGTGCCTACTTTCACACCTTTTGCTACTATTAAGGCACCTCTTGAAACCTTCCAATTTTTGTCAGTAAATGTAACAATGCAACCTTCATTAGTTAGCTGCCCTACTGAAATTAAAATCCTACTCAGCCTTGGAAAGTGCCTTACCTCTTGTAGTAGCCAATGATTCCTATTCTATAACTTAATCTTAATTCTTCCATTTCCAACAAACTGACAGGGTTCATTATGTCCCAAATAAACCAGCCCAAAATCCCCTTAGACATAATCAAGAAAATAACTTCTATGGGGCATATCATGAAATGAGGCCCCTGAATCTAAAACCCATGAATCATTGGCAATATCTAGGGAAAGAATCAAAGCATCATCTTCATATTTATTACTTGCCACATTTGCCTCCTTATTGCCTTCTTTATTCTTCTGAGACCAGTAATCTTTCTTTAGATGACCTGGTTTCCCACAGTACCAACAATCCTTCTATCCTCTGGATTGGGACCTCTTGTCCTCTGATTTTTCTCGTGACTTCCCATGACCTCCAGAACCTTTTCCTCTCTCCTTTGATTTGCCCATTCTTTCTGCATTCAAAACACTACCTGATGTGGCTCCACTTGAGCTTTTCCGTTGCATTTCCTCACTAAGGATAACACCAACAACATCATCAAATTTTAAAGTATTTAAATCAGAGACAGAGTTACTTACAGCCATTACCAAGTTATTCTAGCTTTCTAGCAAAGAACATAATATCAAGAGAGCCCTCACCTCTTCATCAAAACTTAATTTTACAGAAGTCAACTGATTGATAATCGTATTAAACTCATTTAAATGATCTGTCACAAATCCACCTTCAATCATTTTCAGATTAAACAAACGCTTCATGAGAAATACCTTTTTTGAGGCTCAGGGTTTTCATACAATTTACCCAAAGCTTTCATCAGACCATCTGTTGTCTTCACTTCTGTTATATTGAATACCACTGATGGTGTCAGGCACAACCAAATGGTTATTAGTGCCTTTCTATTCAGAAGATTCCAATCCTCATTAGTCATTATTGCCAGTTTCTTGGCTATTCCTTCCAATCGCCTCCATAAATCCTTCTGATAGAGATAATCCTCCATCTGCATCTTCTATAACTGATAGTTCTGCCCATTGAATTTATCTACCTTTAATTTACCCTCGTATGCCATTGCTCCCACTCAACCATGAGACTTCCACTTAACCGTGAGACCTTCCTACAAATGATAATAAAACACAACCCACTCTGATACCACTTGTTAGGGATTGTATGCAAAATATTTCAATTAAATATAAATAAAGATTAAACAGAGGAATGAAAATACACAGAAATAATAATAGCGAGAGACAAGTTTTAACGTGGTTCACCCAAACTCAGGCTACATCCACCAACAGAGAGTCTAATATTATTATCTAGTAAATCAAACTGATTACAACTAGCAATCCTTGCAACTCAATACCACTGCAAAATGCTACAATACATCAATAGAAACCCTAACCCTTAGCCACTTTTATCAAGGCTTATGTCGGTTACAAAAATAGGGTTTTTTTTATGTCAGCCAATAGAAAAAATAACTCCTGATGCCTTTATAAAATAATAAAATTTGTTTGAGGTTTCAGGGGTGCTACCCCTCGACCCCACCCTATATTGCGACAAGGAGCGTGCTAGGGGCGCTGCCCCTGGACCCTGCAAGGGGCACTGCCCCTTGACCCCATCTTGGGGGCATTGCCCCCAAACCCCCACAAGGGGCGCTACCCCTTGACCTCATTGAATAATTTGGGGAGAAACCACGCCGATAAAAGTTGGGCAAATTTAACCTCCGAGTCTGATTAGGCTCCATGTAACAACACTTTGTAATCTTTGGCAGATCTCTCACAACTTGAACTAAACTTATTCTCACTAGGATATCGAAATTGATGTGACATAGCCTTCTATGCCATATCTAACTCTCACTAATCTGAGTCAAGAAACAATAACCATCAGCACCTTTAAGCTGATAAACATTTCCATCAGTTCTCCTTCTAGCAGCTATCACAGTTCTAGGATCTTTTCTGATCTCAAAGCCACCATCCTAAAACTTAAGATTGTATCCCTTACTACACATTTGTCCAACACTAAAGAGGTTATGTCTTAAATCCTTAACATAAAGAACATCATCTGTTTTATGCTTGCCATCAAAATCGATTGAACCTTTTCCACAAATCTTGGCAGATGTATCATCACTAAGCATAACTAGTCCTCCATCATATTTTTCAAGTTTGACAAACTTACTTTTATAACCGGTCATATGATTTGGGCATCCACTATCAATAATCCAGTAGTTATTTTCTTGTCTAGCATGGAAAGAAAATATCAAGGTGCCTTAGCATTAGTACTTACTTCCAGAGCCCTTTCCTTCACACATCCCTCAGAGTTAGCAGAAATCGTATCATCTTTTAAACCTATGAACAAGCATTCATTATCCTCATCATCTTCATAATTATATTCATCATCAAATATACTTGCATCTTATCTAACATATTAACTTTTCTTAATCACCTTACCTTTGTTCTCCCTATTTTTTCTTTTCAAAATTATGTCCGGACATCTTGAAGCATAATGACCTATCTTACCACAACTGAAACACTTGAAAGGAAACTTACCATTGTACTTACCAGTACCATTTTTCATTCTTCTCACAAAGTTAGCTTCCATATCATCAGAATCCTCCTAATTTGATTCAATAGTCTTCTCTGATTTACCAGTCTTAAAAGAAGTCTCATCTCTTGCACTACTTGTACCAAATTCCCTCATTTCAAAAGCAATTAAAGTACCATACAACTGATCTCTGGTAAATTGATCCATATTTTGTAATTCTTCAATAGCAGAAACTTTATGACTGTAATATTTAGGAAGAGTTCTACATACCTTCATTACCACTTCTTTTACTTCCAGTTCTCCACCAAGACCTCTGATGCTATTGAAAACTTCATCCACTTTCTGCAAGTAGCTTGTGATGTTTTCATCTTCAGACATTTGCATGTTCTCAAACATGATCTTTAGATTCTACATCTTAGCTTGCTTGACCTTATCTATCTCCTTCATAAATGCTTTTTAACATTTCCCAAATTTCATTAGCAGTTTTTAGATTCATAACTTTCACCAATTCAGAATTAGTAAGACCACTTAAAAGAGCATACATTGCTTTACCATTGTTTTCATAAGCCTTGATCTCATTAGCAGTACTCGGACCATTTTCAAGTATAGTGTATGCAGACTCAACAGACTTCCAGATTTCATATCCAAGAGAAATTAGATAACCTTCCATCCTTATTTTTCAGAATGGATAGTCTGATCAATCAAACAGGGGAACATCTTTCTTGTGCACCATCCTAGATCTACCTCAAGTAGTTAAGCTTTCTTCCAAGGAACCTTGGTCTGATACCAATTGTTGATTGCACAAGACAACTGAGAGGGGGGTGAATCAATTGTAACTTATAATTCCAAAACCCTCACACATATTCAGATCTAGATTAATTCAATTATCCCTTAAACTATTAAGATGATTAAGCATGGAAACAAATAATAGAAACTGAATCAAATCAACATCATACACAAGAGAACACCAGATTTACATGGAAAACCCAAGAAGGTAAAAACCATGGTGAGGATTAGCTCACAATATAAAGTAATATCAACGCTGAATACAATAGGGTTCACTACCCAAAAGAAGGGCTCACTGCTAAAAGAAAGGTTTACTGCCAAAGGCTCACTGCTAGAAAGAAAAAAAGAAGATAGAGAAGAATGTTACAATGAGAAAACCATCTCAATGCAATAGAGAAGTCCACCACAACATCACCAACACCTTCGTAGTCATACTAAAGAATTGTAGACACCTTTTGCTCACTACATCCAGTAATCTAACACACGAAAGCTTGCACTGCACTTCACTCTTTACCACACTGTCATTCGCATCTCATACTTCACACACACACTCCACTCTACCTCAACAACTCTACACTTATTTATACCATCTTCAACCTTGAAAACATTCTCCAAGGTCAGAAAAACACCTTCACCATGTAAATTCAAATTAGGTCGGCAGCAAAACATTCCTATGGTGGAAGGGAATGAGGGTAGACCACAAAACACCTTAGCTTGGACCTAAATTCATTCATACACACCACGCCACACTTCCACAATCATCAAAACAAATCTGTAATTAGTGTAAACACCCAAGGTTGACCGAACCTATGTTAACACCATAAAATTTTAAGTACACACTTCTTCAAAACCAAATACAACTCGTGGACCACACACCATGCTTGAACACAATCTAGAACATCCCATGAACATCTTGAAATCCAATAGGTTTCTCTACAACAACTTTCTCCTAAAGAAAGTACACACCCATTTTATACAAACATCTCTGTCATGCTACAACTCAATAAATCAACTTGCGGAGCACCAGATCATGAACAACTTCAACTAAAGGTAGATATGAACCTCATAAACACACTTCCGGAACTACAAGACCAGAAACCATTCCACAGAGAAATGCAGAGTAAAAATATTTATCCTAGGCATATCTACAATACACAGTTCACACATTGGTGAACACACCTTCCTCTGCACAACGATTCAACATGCCAAAGTTTGAATGCATCACCTATAAACACCTCTAAACAATATATCCAAATTGCACAAGCAACTCTTCAACATAGAAGGAATGTGGAGAAAAAATAGAACACCACTCTGTATGTAAGAACACCTTTACAACACACTGTTTCCTCTATTATTCAAATTTTCTCAAAAGAACTTGGAAACCAAGCACCAAAAATATATCAACAACATCTACAACACTTCCTCATTATTAGAGACAACATCAATTCAATTCCAACTGCTTACACTCTTGCAATATTCTCTTTCTCATACAATACTGCTTGCACTCTTGCAATATACCCTTGCTCATACAGTTGACATCAATAACAACACTAACTATAGATACTTGCAACAATCCAAAACACCTAGAAAGTTCAAAAGCATTCATTTCCATAAAAGTCAAAATGTAAAAAAAAAAAAAAAATGTAAGTGAGGCATTCCAAAAAATACAAAAAAGAGGAAAAAGCAAAAAAATGAGAGTTACAAAAAGAGAGTGATAGAGAGAAGTGTTGCAAGTATGTGCCTAATCGGTGTTGTCATTGATGTCAACATATCTGTGTTGTCATTGGTGTCAACTATGCCCTCATTTTGTTACTTGCTTGTAGATGTTGAGGATATTGAGAAAATTAGCTCATCCGGTAAAAACAGTGACTTGCAGTAGAAACAGTGCATTACATGGAGAAGAACAGTCCAAAAGAATGCTCTGCATTTCCTATAGAATAAATATCCTTGACTACAGATTCAAAGTTATTTAGAAGCCTATCTAAAGATGTTATATTCCAAGATTGAGCCTCTGGAATGAATATTTGAGTAAGTTGTGTTCACTAGTGTGAAAACTACTTTTTCTATATGTTTGGTCGTGATAGGGAGAAAGTGTTTTGCTCTGCATTCCTCCGCATTGAAGTATTTTGGTTTGTGGTTCTAGAATTAAGTTTGTGATGATGTTAAGTGCCTTCAAATGCAATGGTTCATGATTTTTTGGTCCGCAAGCTATCTTTTACTCATGACAGTGGCTAATAGTGTTGTTCTTGTGCTCCAGTT
Source organism: Cunninghamia lanceolata (assembly GCA_027924645.1). Lineage (NCBI taxonomy): Eukaryota > Viridiplantae > Streptophyta > Pinopsida > Cupressales > Cupressaceae > Cunninghamia > Cunninghamia lanceolata. Next base: position 7,678,085 of record BSBN01000241.1, on the reverse strand, counting down.
TGAAGAATCTTATTGACAGAGTAATTAGAGATTGTGCAGTTGTTCATGGTGATTACTATTGAAATAAGGGCTGACAACTAAGAGGGGGGTGAATCAGTTGTCCCAAAAACTTTAATACTTGCTACAATTAATTTTTCTTTAACAGATTAAAGATGTAATTATGAAAGCATGAATCAAAACACATGAGTAGAAACACAATTAACACACTTGACACCAAGATTTTTGACATGGAAACCCGATTAAGGGAAAAACCACGGTGAGGGTGAACCCACAAGAATTTATACTTTGTTAAAAGTATTACAAATGGGTAAGGCACATGCCTTCAGGGTGCACTGCCTAGAGCTCACTGCTCCAAAAGGCTCACTGCCTATAGAAATGATTAGAGAAAGATTACAGAATGTTTGAACTAATGACTAGCATCTACCAATGCAAAAATTTAGTTCTGGTTAAGCACAAAATACTGATCTTACACACTTCATCCTTATTCTGCCCAGTTTCACTTTTCTGCCATAATCCGGGATTAGATATTTTCCTTCGCACTCCTTCTTCCCTTTTTCACACTTACACCATCACACACATCACACTCACACACCACAAGACTCGAATCCATCAGTTATATATATCCACATCAAGAAATTCAATCTACTGCAGTTGGCTTCAAGGAAACTTAGAACTTTTATTAAGAACTCTACTCTGTCAGCTAAATCCATGCACAAATAACAACGCGGACTAGGAACTTGTGTTCTCAACTCATCAATCATATCGGCAAATACCACTGATTATCACAAAATGCTTAACCAACAAAATTTCTTCATCTGGACCAAGATCAAATACTGGGTCAGCCTATTCTTCTTCTGATTGTACTGACTAACTGGAACCTGATACTCAGATGCTTATAACTTTTGAATCCTTCACCATTGGAGGCTAAAATCCTAGATTTAGATAGTTTGGACAATCCTTATGACTCCCTCAGATTCGTAGCACACTGTGATTTACCACCAGAAAGATCTAGACCAAGATAGCGGACCCTGTCACATGCTCTGTTTCTGACTAACCAAACTTAGACAAATCTTCACTCTGACTTCCAATATGAACAAATTATGTAATGTAGATGTGTAAGGTAGACTTAGTTGCCATCAATGACAACACCTATCATGCATAGTAGTGTCTCTTGCCAACAATCTCCCCCTTTGGCATTGATGGCAACACTTAGTGAAAAATGACTAAGTGTCAGAACAACTCCCCCTTACTTTGTACACTTATGCTCTCAATTGTACTCCAATGCTCCCCCTTTGTTGGATTCCTCATTTTTCACTGCTCTTCACTCCCCCTTTAACATCAATGGCAAAGGGTGGGGTTCGCAAACCAAAATTTATACAAAAATTCTACATACTAGGCCGCAAATGTACAAACAGTCCTTAAGTCTTATTTACATAATCTTAAGTAAATCACCAAAAATGCTCTTTAATTGTGCCAGCTCACTATCCCATCTCTTCTTTATAGTGTTCAAAATTGAGATGTGGCCATTGAAAAGCAATGCTTGAGATTTGGTCATCTGCAGATCAATGGGGTCACTTAAATGAGCTCCAGCTTGGGCTTTAATTAAGGCATTGAACATTGCTTCCATTTTGAGGGAAATTAGTCCCTGGAGCTCACTCATTCTAGCCTCTAAACTCTCCTTTTCTCTTGTCAATTTATTTATATCTTCAATCAAGCTGATCACTTGACCCTCCTTGCTTGCCATTGATGCTGTCACAGGATCAAAATAATTTGATACACTAGATAATTTTTGCTTAGACACTTTTATTTTATCTTAAAGATCCTCTAAAACTTTAGGACAGGATAAGCAAAATTTATATACATTTCCTCCTTTTGTAAGAACATTTTGAATACTCTTTACACTGGCATCCAACACCATTCTATCAACTCCAATCAAACCTGTAAGAGCATCAAATCTTTTATCATTGAATTCCTTTTGGACCTTGACCTCTACAGACTTCTCTAGGGATTCAAAATGTGTACTTATAGAGTTTATTAGGTTCTTTAACTGTCTGGAGGGGGATGCTGAAGAATTCTTCTGGTATGTTAGCATGATTTTCTCTAAAATCCCTGATGCTAGACCAAGTAGCTCACTGTCTTCTATGTGAGACTTCAAAATTTCTTCTCTTGCTTTGGCTTCAGCTATAGAAGCCAACTTTATCTTTTACACTAGAGATAATGTGTCAAAATTTATTGGACCTTGGATTATGTCATAATCTTCTTCAATTTGTTTGTCCCTTTCCAAAATTTCCTTCACTACCTCCGCAATGTCTCTTGCCCAAGATAATGATGTGTCTATCTAATTCTTATTGGTACTATCAACCGGATTGTCCTACTTGGGCTCTTCATCATCCTTTGCAATCTCTTCATCTTTATCATTTTTCTCCTTGACTCTTGCTTCTTGGTCCTTAGCCTTTTTTATTTCATGCTCTTCAATCTTTAATGAATCATCTTCAATTTGATCATTTGTTTCTATATTTATCTATGTATCTTCTTTGTCAGAATAATCTAGAGGAGTTAGAATATCTCCTGCATCAGTAGTTTCATCTGTCATCTTTACATCTTCCTTGTTTTTTGTTTCCTCTTCTGGAACAGAGGATTCATCTATTCCAATTAGTTGCTCATCCTTATGCTGCTCTTCATCATCCAGAACTGGTGTGTCATCAGTAGGTTCATCTAACACCACAAAGAACTTGTTCTTGTCCAATGCTTTTCACAAATTTGTTTAGTTTCTTAGACTACTTCTATCTCTCCAATCATCAGTTTGTTCATTCTTGTCTTACTCTTGAATTCATTTTTAACCTCTTTAAAATTTTATTTGCTTCTCTACTAGAGATCACCGGACATAGAGTGGTTAACACATGTTCCCTTAGCTCCATATCTTTTGACTTGGTACCTTCTTTTCTTATTTCCAATATGTCTCTTAAGCCTTTTGGAACTTCTAAAAAAATTTCTACAAGTGCTCAATTGAATACATTCAAGTACTTGATAGTGGCTTCTTCCAAAAGTATTTTGTCAGCCATCATAGAATTTAGTCAATGGTTTTAAATTCCCATCAACAGTGATTGTCTTGACAATGTTTTTCATAGAGGGAATTTGCTTCTTAACAACAACGTCTGATTTCTGCCTCTTATTTGTCTTCTTGCTTCCAGAAGGCTTCTCTTCAGATACTTTAATAGCTTTAGCACCTATGGCCTTTAGCTCTTTAAGCCCATCATCTGAGTCTATCTTTTCTTCATCCTCCTTTTCCAAACTGTCATATGATCTCTTTGCCTTTACTTTAGTTCTTTTCTTTTCCTTACCGGATGATATGTCTTCCAGTTTCTCAGATTTGGCAAGTTTTGGGGGAACAGGGGCAGCAATAGAGCTCCTAGTAGTCCTTGGTGTGGAGGAGGATTCTACCGGAGTACTTCCTTGTTTCTTATCCCACTTTTCCTTCTCAGACTTTTCTATTCTTTCTTTGTTCTTCTTCATAGCTTCCTTAGTTATGCCAATGCTTTCAACATACATTTCCACTTTCTTCTGAACTTTCTTTTTAATCTCTGGCTTCCGAAGCTCAACATGTAGCTTTTCACCAAGCTCTTTATATGTCCCAAACCTCTCAATAGAGTCATCCTTAGGTTTGCTCTTGAGATGTTGAGCATACATGTCCAAAATCTTCTCATCAACCTCATAACCCATAGGCATAATCCAAATAGTTCTAGGTTCTACAGCTTCCATTAGGCATTGATTAGTGTCCACCATGAAACCAATGCCATTTTTGTATTTATCAACAACTGATTTAGGGATTCTTTCCCTAGAATGCATCATACCCTAAAAATTTTTAAAGTATCCCCAGATTGCAGTTTTATGTGGATTAGAGTCTCCAATGTTGTGTAGATGATCTCTTATTTGCTTTGCAACTAGCCTGTCATTTCTCTAGTGTACAGCTTTTACTCCAGGCACTTCATTCATGAAGTAGAAGAATAAACATATAACCAAAGAACCATATTTGAAGGTGTTTTTCTTGTCCTTCTTGATTTTGTTCAAGTTCTCAATCAATTGGTTCTGTAACAACTCACATAGATCATAATTTGCATTTTCTTTCAACATTTGATATGCAAAATATATGGCAGTTTAAAAAATAGAGTTCTCCCTGTTGGAGTGATAAATCTTGTAACCAATTACCATAGAGGAAAACTTAACATCCAGATCAATAATTTCATTGATGGTCATTGCCCTCTTGTCAAACTTGGCACCAGTTGCATCAATAACGGTCTGGTTTTTCACAGATTTCAACATGGGTAATCCACCAGTTGAGTTTAACCCAGTTACAATCCTGATAACATCCTTTGTAATCTTGAATGGTTTCAACAACCATATGAACTCATCATACATTCGGCTCAAGATATATCAAACCCACTCACTCTCATCAGATGTCAGAAATTCAATGATCTGTAGAAAATGTTTGCTTTCTAGGGCTTTGTATTTCGGTTTTAACTCATAGTTATCATCCTTTAGGTAGTTGTTAAACAAATCCAACAATTTCAGATTCCCAAATTTATCTACGCTACAATGGATGTATGCCCTAATATCCTCAACATGCAGCACTCTATATGGGACACCGAAAAAAGCTCCTAATGGTTCGACTTCGACTAATTTGTATGGATGCTTCTTAAATTTTGTTCGGGGCCTTTCAGCAATATCAACAACAAGAGGAGTAGCCATCTCAAAAGATTACAGGTTCAAAGCTTTGCAAAAAAATACCTTTTTCTTTGTGGAGTTAGGGTTAGCTAAAGAATTTGCCGGTCAAATTTATTCTTCGTGCTTCAAATCTCTAGATTTTCAGTTCAGATGCTCTTCTTCTTGTTCTCTTCGAATGCAAAGTGATTCAAATGCTTGAATGAGTGACTTTTTATCTTCCACAAAACCTAATTTGTCATTGTAATAAATGCTCTACCCTAATACATCTGGTTACTCTGTTTCTGCATGTAGTCAATCTTCAGTTGCTCTGCAATCAATCACATTTGCTTCTTTTCTTCTTAAATTTGCTTCAACATGTCTTTTAAGTTTCTTTAACTTCATTAATCATGCCAGATTCAGGCACCTACTTACTGGCTAAAGGAATTAGATTTTCAAAGCAACTCCCCCTGAGCCGGAGCTCCTTATTCAATTCCTAGAGGAATTATCAGCACCAGATTCTGGTGCAGACCTATTGTCAACATTCATTTCACCTTTCTTTACCCATGTTTTGTTCATTTCATTCTGGATCTCAATTACATTAAGTTTGCCCTTGCCTTTGTCTTGTCTTTTCTCATCTGGTTTTCTGTTTACTAGACTTCTTCTTTCATTATTCCTGCTTCTGCAGAATCTTGCAATATGACCAGATCTATTGCCATTAAAGCACACAACATTTCTTTACTTATTTACTTGATTTCCTCTTAATCTGCACTAATTAGCCATGTGTCCAAGTCCATTGCAAGCAAAATAGTAGCCATTAAAAGAATTTCGATTTCCTCTATTAGAGTTATTCATTATCATACTTCTACATTCATTGGATCTATGACCATACCTCTTACACTTGAAGTATTGACCGAAGAAGGATGGACCATTTTGATTTACTCTGCTTCTACACTGAGTAGCTCTAAGACCAAATTTATTTCAATTGAAATAATTTCCATTGAAGGATGGATATCTTTGAGCATTAGGATGTCTTGCCGGAGGTCTTCTAGGTTTGTTTCTCCCATTCCTTGATTGAAAATTTCTTTGTCCGGATCCAGAGCTTTCACCTTTCTCATACCCAAGACCATGCTTATCATCAACCTTCTTCTAACTCTCAAGCAGTGCTTCAAGTTTAGCTGAGCTTATCTTGAACTTCTCCTTATATTCATTTGCAACTTTTAGGTCATGTCTGAGAATGACAATTTGCCTTTCAAGTTCTTTCTCATTGTCTCTACTTTCTTGTAGATCAGACTCTAGATGGCTAGATATTCCATCCAATCTATAGTATTCTTTAGTTCTTTCCTTTAGAATTTGATTCAAGTCTTCTTCAGTTTTCTTCCTTTGCTCAATTTCTTTGGTTAGCCTCATCACCCTAGATTCCATCTCATGTTTTAGAATAGAAACTTCTTTTGTCAGCTTCTCACTTTACTTTGTCTTTTCTTCCAAGGCCTCATTCATGCCATTTTCTTTAGTGGAATTAGCTAGCTACTGAAGTAGCTCCTTCCTCCTTTCCATACATTTCTTTAGTTTGTCTTTTAACATATCAATGGAATCATCAACATCTTTAAGGTTAGCTTTCAGTTCATTTATTGATGCTTTGGACTGATCAAGATCTTCTAAAGCCAATTGAAGTTGTTTTCTGAGTGAACCCATTAAAACTCCTTCCCAGATCTTCCTCAAGTTGTTAGGCTTCTTCCAAGGAACTTTGCTCTGATACCAATTTTTGAAATAAGAGCTGACAACTAAGAGGGGGGGTGAATCAGTTGTCCAAAAAACTTTAATACTTGCTGCAATTAATTCTTCTTTAATAGATTAAAGATGTAATCATGAAAGAATGAATCAAAACACATGACCAGAAGCACAATTAACACAATTGACACCAAGATTTTTGATGTGGAATGTCGGTTAAGGGAAAAGCCACAGTGGGGGTTAACCCACAAGAATTTATACTCTGTTAAAAGTATTACAAATGGGGAAGGCACATGCCTTTAGAGGGCACTACCCACTACTCCAAGAGGCTCACTACCTATAGAAATGATTAGAAAAATATTATAGAATGTTTGAACTGATGACTAGCATCTACCAATGCAAAAATTCAGTTTCAGTTTAGCACAGAATATTGATCTTACACATTTCATCCTTATTCTGCCTAGTTTCACTTTTTTACCATAATCCAGGCTTAGATCTTTTCCTTCATACTCCTTCTACCCTTTTTTGTACTTACAAAATCACACACATCACACTCACACACCAGAAGACTTGAATCCATTGGCTAAATATATCTGCATCAAGAAATTCAATCTACTGCAGTCAGCTTCAAGGAAACTTAGAACTTTTATTAAGAACTCTACTCTGTCAGCTGAATCCATGCACAAATAACAACGTGGACCAAGAACTTGTGTTCTCAACTCATCAATCATGCTGGCCAATACCACTGATTATCAAAAACTACTTAACCAACAACTTTTCTTCATCTGGACCAAGATCAAATATTGGGTCGACCTATTCTTCTTCTGACTGTACTGACTAACTGGAACCTGATACTCAGATGCTTATAACTTTTGAATCCTTCACCATCGGAGGCTAAAATCCTAGATTTAGATAGTTCAGACAATCCTTATGACTCCCTCAGATCCACAACACACTATGATTTACCACTGGAGAGATCCGGACCAAGATACCAAACCCTGTCACATGCTTTTTTTCTGACTACCAGGACTTAGAGGAATCTTCACTCTGAATTCTGATATGAACAAATTATGTAATGTGGATGTGTAAGGTAGACTTAGTTGCCATCAATGACAACACTTGTCATGTGTAGCAATGTCTCTTTCCAACAATTACAATGTGCTTGTGGATGTCTCTTGATCATGTTCCTACCTTTGGATTGGTCCGCAAAGAGAAAATTGGATTGTGAATGAAGAATGTTCTTCCATACCTAGTGCTATCATCAGTCTTCACTGACCTAGTTGAATTCATTATTTTTAGAGATGCATCAAAGATTTTATAAGCATTTCATGGCATGGAGGATTGTGTTTGAGACCCATCTAAGGTGTGGTGTGATTTGCATACATCTTTACATCTTTTCCTTAGCTAAATTTTTATTAGGTCCAGACCTATTTTATGTATGTTTGTAATTCTAACCTTAGAGATTGATCCAACAGTTGATGAATGTAATGCTGACCTTGATGTACATTCCAAGGTTGATGAATTTTATAAAAGTATGTAATAAAGTTGTGAAAGAGTGTGTGTTGTGAATATGAAGAGATAAGTGTGAAAGTGTGAAGGAGCAGAGCAGAAGAGTCATATTGTGCTTCAATGGAAGTGAACCCTGGCATGAAGTAGATGTTATTCAATCAGTTCACCATCTTGGTAGTGAGCCACCCTTTGACAGTGAGCCATCCGTAGGCAGTGAGCCATTCCTTGTAGTGAGCAATTTGGGCAGTGAGCCCTGTAGGCAGTGAGCCTCTATTTTTTAGTATTGATATAACATATATATTTCTGTGGGCTAACACCCACCATGGTTTTTCCCTTTTAGGGTTTTCCATGTAAAAATCTGGTGTCTCCTATGTTGATTATGTTATTGTGCTGAACTTCTCATTTCATACTTTCATGGTTATTTCAGAATATAAGTAATTGATAAGTTGATGTTCATAATTGGTTAAATGTTTTAGGACAACTAATTCACCCCCCCTCTCAGTTGTCCAGTGCAGTTCAACAATTGGTATCAGAACAAGTTCCTCTAAAGAAAGCCTGACAACTTGAGGAAGATCCAGAATGTCTTATAAGAAGGAAGCTCTACAGTTTGATGGGACAAATTATGCTCTTTGGAAGGTATGAATGAAAATCCATCTCCTCTATCTTGGTTATAAAGTATGGCTAACTACACAGTCACAATTTGTCATGCCTAAAGGTAGTTTGAAACCCAAAGATGATATCAAAGAATATGAGTTGGATGTCAAAGCAAAGGATACTCTGTTAAGTTCCTTAAGTGACTCAATGTTGAAAAAAGTTGTGGACCTTGAATCTGCAAATGAGGTATGAGAGAAGCTAAAAAATCTGTATGAAGGAGATGATTCTGTAAGAGAAGCCAAGCTAAAGAGCTTGAAAGTAAAATATGAGGGTTTGAAGATAAATGAAGATGAAAACATAACAGCCTTTATGCAAAGAGTTGATGAACTTGTCACTGGAATAAAAGGTATGGGAGGAACTCTCAGTGATAAGGAAATTGTGATGGAAATTCTCATATCACTACCAAAGTCCTATAGTCACAAGGTAGCTACTATTGAAGAATTTATGACTGTGAAAACTATTGACAGAAATCAGTTACTTGGAAAGCTTATAGCCTTTGAGATGAGAGAATTTGTTGATGCCTTACCAAAACTTGAATCATCTTTTAAAGCTAGTACTTTAGAAAAGATTTCCAGAGCTAAGAAATATAAAGTGGATGATGACTTTGATGAAATTGAGGCTAACTTTGTTGACAGGTTGCAAAGAGGTTCCAATAAGTTCAAAGGTAAATTACCTTTCAAGTGTTTCTCTTGTGGTAAAGTAGGACATTATGCTTCCAGATGTCCTGAAAGAATTGAAAGAAATAAGAAAAGATATGAGAGTGGGCCTAGAGTTCCAAATAAATGTTACTAGGTTAGAGATTTTGATGATGAAGGAGTGACTAATGATGAATCTGATGATGCTAGTACTAGTGCAAATGAATGCTTGTTTATTTCTATTAAAGAAGATCCTATGTCTACTAATTCTGCTAGTTGTGTGGAGGAAGAAAAACTAGTGGAAGAAAGTGCTTTGGCTATTTAGGTCGAGAAAGATAAGGATGAATGGATTATTGATAGTGGTTGCTCACATCACATGACCAGTGACAAAAGTGAGTTTGTAAGTTTTGAAAATTATGATAGAGGACTGGTTAGGTTTGGAGATAATGCAGCTGGTAAGATTTGTGGAAAAAGATCTATTTCATTTGATGGAAAGCATAATACTAACAATGTTCTATATGTGAAGGGTTTGAAGCATAATATTTTGAGTGTTGGTTTGATTTGTGACAAAGGATATGATCTGAGATTCAAATACAATGGGTGCAAGATCATGGAAAGCTCTAGAACTATGATTGCCACCGGTAAGAAGACAAAATGTAACATCCATCAATTAAGAGGAACTAATGATTACTGTTTACTGGCTCAAGCAAAAGAAAGTTGGCTATGGCATAGAAGGATGTGTCATATAAACTTTGATAATCTGGTAAAGATAAGCTCGGGCCAAAATGTGAGAGATTTACCAAAACTTGTGAAACCCTCCAATGCAATTTGTAAGGAATCTCAGTTGGGAAAGCAAACAAGGACAAGTTTCAAGAGCAAAGAACAATTTTCTATCAGTCTGCTAGATCTAGTACATACAGATCTCTATGGTCCTACAAGGGTGAGAAGTCTACAAGGTGACAGGTACTTCATGTTGCTTATTAATGATTATTCTAGAATGACTTGGGTTACTTTTCTAAGAGACAAATCAGAAGCCCTAGAGAAATACAAATCTTTGAAGGCAATGGTTGAGAATGAAATAGAGTTGAAGATCAAATGCTTGAGGTTTGATAGAGGAGGTGAATTCACATCAAATGAATTCAACATTTTCTAGGAAGAGCACGGGATAAAAAGATAGTTGTCTGCACCTAGGACTCCTCAACAGAATGGAGTTGTAAAAAGGAAAAATAGGATAGTTCAAGAGGCTTCTAGGACAATGATGAAGGAAGTAGATCTGCCGGAAATATTCTAAGAAGAGGCTATTCATACTGTTGTTTACATCCAAAATAGAGGTCAAGTGAAAGGTAATGGTATGCAAACTCCTTATGAACTTTGGTATGGAAGAATTCCTATAGTTAAATATTTCAAAATCTTTGGAAGCAAATGTTATATCAGAAGAGATGAAGATCTAGGAAAGTTTGATGCAATGTGTGATGAAGGAATCTTCCTTGGATACTCTACCAAGAGTAAGTCCTACCGATGCTACAACAAAAGGCTCAAAAAGATTGTTGAGAGTGCAAATATGAAGGTAGATGAAGGCAAAGAAAAGATATCAGATTTGAATTGCTATGAACTAGATGAACTTGTGACCACAATGAATGAAGAAAAGTTTGAGCAAGAAGATAGTCAAGATGAAGAAGAGGCTCTAGAAAGTGTTGTCAATACTCCCAGGTATGTAAGGATCAATCATTCTAAAGATCAGATTATAGGTGATAAAAACAAAGGTGTGCTGACAAGGAGAGGAGCTACAAAAGAACTAGTGAATTACTATTTCCTTTCAAAGGTTGAACCAAAGACTGTGAATGAAGTGTGTAATGATGAAAGTTGGGTAAAAGCCATGGAGGAAGAGCTAATGCAAATAGAAAAGAATGATACTTGGGAATTAGTTCTCAGACCTCCTGACAAAAATGTTATTGGAACCAAATGGGTTTTCAGGAATAAGCTCAATGAGAATAGAGAAGTTGTAAGGAATAAGACAAGACTTGTGTGCAAAGGATATTCACAGATTAAAGGAATAGATTTTGAAGAGACTTTTGCTCCAGTAGCTCAGATTGAGGCAATCTGAATATTTTTGGCATTTGTAGCCCACAAAGATTTCAAAGTGTATCAGATGGATGTGATGTCTGCATTTCTGAATGGTGAGTTGGAAGAGGAAGTTTACATTGATCAATTGGAAGGATTTAATTTATCAGATCAAGGTGATTTTGTGTGCAGGTTGAAGAAAGCTTTGTATGGACTCAAGAAAGCTCCTAGAGGTTGGTATGCAAGGTTGGATAAGTACTTATTGCAGTTAGGGTTCAATAAAGGTATTGTTGATAGTAATCATTATTTCAAGATTAATGATGATCAAATTTTGATTGTTGAAGTCTTTGTTGATGATATCATCTTTGGAGGCAATGAAAGTATGTGTATGAAATTTGTTGGTGAAATGCAAAAGGAGTTTGAGATGTCCATGTTTGGTGAGATGAATTTCTTTCTAGGTCTGCAAATCAATCAATCAAATAAAGGAATCTTCATATCTCAGTCTAAGTATGTGAAAGAATTGTTGAAGAAGTTTGGGATGGAAGACTCTAAACTAGTATGTACTCCCATGGTGATTGGATGCAAGTTGAGTAAAACTAATGAATCACCTAAGGCTGATTAGAAAAATATAGATCCATGATTGGAGGATTGATTTATTTAACTCAAACCGGACTTGATATTATGCATGCAGTTTGTCTTGTTGCAAGGTTTCAAGCTGATCCAAGAGAATCACATGTGATGATAGTCAAAAGAATCCTGAGGTATTTAAAAGGCACTCTAGATCATGGCTTATGGTATCTAAAGAACAATGACTTCACTCTCAGTGCTTATACAGATACAGATTGGGCCAGAGATGTTGATGACAAGAAGAGTACAAATGGAAGTGCTTTCTTCTTGGGTAATAGACTGGTTTCATGGCTGAGCACGAAATAAGATTCAATCTCCTTATCAACTGTAGAAGTAGAGTATATTGTAGCAACATGTTGTTGCACTCAAGTGTTATGGATGAAGCAGACTTTGAAGGATATAAGAATTGTGTATGAAGATCCAATTGCAATCTTTTGTGACAATACAAGTGCCATAAACATTTCAAATAATCCAGTGATGCACTCAAGAATGAAGCACATATCAATAAGGTATCACTTTTTGAGAGAGAAGGTGACAGAGAAAGATGTAATCTTAGAATATGTATCCACAAAGGATCAAATTGCAGACATTTTCACTAAGCCTCTACCTAAAGATACCTTTGAGTATCTTAGAGAAAAGTTAGGGGTCATTACCCCTCCTACCCTGAACTAAGATACATAAGAATGCATCAATCCAGTGGAGCTCAAGGTGTTATTCTTTGATCTAGATTGGTGTTTTTAAGGGATACCTCTTAGGGGGAGTAGCTAGATGTTTATGACAAAGTGTTAATAACAAAAAAAGTTCAGTGGATCAGAGTAGCACCATGCAAGTGTGTGCCCTTTTCCATTGATTTCAAAGGGGAAAAGAAATCATGTGAAAAACTCAGGGGAGAAAGGATGCATATGTGTAATGAGAAAGGGGGAGAATCTTGTCTTGATGGCCGTTTTAGTTTTTCACATCATATGTTGCCATCAATGACAAAGGGGGAGATTGTTGCAAGTATGTGCCTAATCGGTGTTTTCATTGATGTCAACATATCTATATTGTTATTGGTGTCAACTGTGCCCTCATTTTGTTACTTTCTTGTAGATATTGAGGATATTGATAAAATTAGATCATCCGGTAAAAATAGTGAATTGCAATAGAAACAATGCATTACATGTAGAAGAACAGTCCAGAAGAATGCTCTGCATTTCCTATAGAATAAATATTCTTGCCTACAGATTGGAAGTTATTTAGAAGCCTATCTAAATATGTTATATTCCAAGGTTGAGCCTTCGGAATGAAGATTTGAGTAAGTTGTGTTCACCCGTGTGAAAACTACTTTTTTTGTATGTTTGGTGGTGACGGGGAGAAAGTGTTTTGCTCTATATTCCTCCGCATTGAAGTATTTTTGTCTATGGTTCTAGAATTAAGTCTGTGATGATGTTAAGTGCCTTCAAATGGAATGGTTTGTGATTTGGTGGTACGCAAGCTATCTTTTACTCATGAGAGTGGCTGACAATGTTGTTCTTGTGCTCCAGTTTGAAGAATCTTATTGAAAGAGTAATTAGAGATTGTGTGGTTGTTCCTGGTGATTACAATGTGCTTGTAGATGTCTCATGATCATGTTCCTACCTTTGGATTGGTTCACAAAGAGAAAATTGGATTGTGAATGAAGAATGTTCTTGCAGACCCGGTGCTATCATCAGTCTTGGCCGACCTGGTTGAATTCATCATTTGCGGAGATGCATCGAAGATTGTAGAAGTGTTTCGTGGCATGGAGGGTTTTGTTTGAGTCCCAGCTAAGGTGTGGCATGATCCACATACATATTTACATATTTTCCTTGGCTAAATTTGTATTAGGTCCAAACCTATTTTACGTATGTTTGTAATGCTAACCTTGGAGATTGATCCAACGGTTGATGAATGTAATGCCAACCTTGATGTACATTCCAAGGTTGATGAATTGTATAAAAGTATGTAATAGAGTTGTGAAAGAGTGTGTGTGTTGCGAATATGAAGAGATAAGTGTGAAAGTGTGAAGGAGCAGAGCAGAAGAGTCATATTGTGCTTCAATAGAACTGAACCCTGGCATGAAGTAGATTCTATTCAATCAGTTCACCATCTTGATAGTGAGCCACCCTTCAGTAGTGAGCCATCCTTATGTAGTGAGCCATTCTTTGTAGTGTGCAATTTGCATAGTGAGCCCTGTAAGTAGTGAGCCTCTATTTTTCAATATTGATATAACATATATATTTCTGTGGGCTAACACCTACCATGGTTTTTTCCTTTTAGAGTTTTCCATGTAAAAATCTGGTGTCTCCTGTGTTGATTATGTTATTGTGTTAAACTTCTCATTTCATACTTTCATGGTTATTTCAAAATATAAGTAATTGATAAGTTGATGTTCATAATTGGTTAAAAATTTTAGGACAACTGATTCACCGCCACCCCCTCTCAGTTGTTCAGTGCAGTTCAACAAGAAGATTTTTGAATGTCTATACCTTTGGGTGGAGATAAATCTAAGCTCGAAGCTTCAAGGGTGACATTCTATGAGAGGAAGTAAGAGAGGAAGGTACAAAGCACACACTACACTAGCTGAGAAAAGCCAACAGTCTAGTAGTATTTTGGACCATTTTTCTACTTAGGGACCCTTGTTCTTTCCCATTTTCCTTTACCCCAGGTCTATCTTTCTTGTCATCTATGATCTAAGTCTAGTGAATGCCAATAAAAGTTGTTGCTTGTCTAAGTTGAAAGATTATCAAATTGTTTAATCTAGATAAGGATCAGTGTTTAGCCTCCAGGAAAGCTCAAAATTAGAAGCATTCCATCTCCTCCCCACTCCCACTTGAGAACCTAATCCCATACCAAAGATCAATAAGTCTCTTTATACCAAGTTAACTCACAATCCCCTAGGTCAAAAATCCTACTTAAGTGCAGTCGCATTGTTTGTTCCAACTACATACATGCTATCATAGAAAATAAAAAGCAAGACATGTCATAACATCATGGCATTCTTAACACTTAGAACATATTACTTTTCATTTCATATTTGTGAATCACATCCAAACACATTCCATGTCATTCATATCATAAAAAGACAAAAACAAATTGCATCATCCATATGTTATCATCTTAGGTATGCATTCTCATAAGAAAAATAAAATCTATAGCCAACCATATGCATAAGAGGAAAAGTGAAGTATAATATGTTGACTAAAGCTATGTATAGATCTCATCCAATCAAGTCTTGTACAACAATAATTGTAAAACATTGTCTAAGCACAAGTCACTCCTCCAACAAGTCAAAAGAGAAAACTATGTAATCAAGTGCACAAGTCTCCCCATGCAAGGGGGCAAGGGTATAAATATCTTCAATAAACATAGGTCTCTCAGAGACCTCAAGGAGTGTCAAATCAAACCTTTGTAGAAACTACAAAAAACCCATAAAAATTAGGAAGATAAAAAAAAACCTAAAAAATTGTAAAACATCAAAAATCCCTAAAAATCAAATATGTTCTTCAAAATCTGCAATAAAAGGAGAACTTATTCTCCTCTCTATCTTAGCATGTGTTCTATTTCTTTTATGCATCTTTTGTACTCTCATTTTGCATGATTTCATCCCTACAAGTCTCTATGACAAAGCAAACAACTAGGTGAACTCACTACAAAATCTATGGTATGTTCAGTCACTTCAGTTTTCATTATTTATCTTGATACATTTAAAATTTCAAACTAATGTTAGTTATTGTAGGTACTATTGTTGGAAATTCAGAATAGGTAAGGCCTATTTTGGGAACAGTAGACTACCGTCCCTGAGGGGGCAAATATGTAAGCACTAAAATCATGCACAACTTCCATGAGGACCCCATGACGACACATAATCCTTTTCATGTACATATAAGCATAAAAATAACACCCTCTTAGCAAAATTTCTCTTGGAAACACATGGGTTTTGGCTTCTTCCTTTGTTTCCCCTTTGTCGTGCTAACCTTTCCCTCACTTTTGACACTTTCAACACTTACCGATTTTCATTTTATGTGCTTGTGACTTCACCCCTGAGCCTCTTATTCATCTATTTATCATAAATTGACCTTTCCCTAATGTTTTTCATCCAACCCAACCCCTATGATCCCTCCAAGGGACCTCCCAAGCCATCTCCATCTTTTAGTTTTTAGTTATGTTCAACCACCTGACAAATCTCCCCCTATTATTTCAAGATCTCCCTTGGGAGATTTGACATTTGCAAGTGGAGATTTGGTTTTTGACCACATTTTGACCTGGTTCCGAAGATAGTTCACATCTCCATCCCCTAACTAACAAACTCTAACCCTGTTGTTCAACCCAGGACCTCCCCTTTCTAGGTCACCCATGGTTTGCCCCCAGGTGACTTGGACTGGTAAAAGGGGTGACGCATGGGCAACCCTTCCATCTTATCTAGCTGTGGAAAAACTTCAAGTTTGGATGTGAAAATCTCTATTTTGACCCATTTTTCTTCCTGTTTACAAGAGTTTTTTGCCTAAACATAGAGTGAACTATTCCAAGCCTTCAAGCATGCATAATTTGCTCCATTTGATCTCTACTTATCACCTCTTAGACTCTTGATGACTCCATTTTTGCTTTTGTGATAAGCTATCTTTGCTTCATCACTCCCTAATTAGCCCAGTTCATTGTCCAATCTAATAAGTTAACTCTCCAATTAAGGTGGTTAACTCTTCAATCCTTTCCACCTTTCATGACCTCTTTAGACCTATAAATACCCCTCCCCTCTTCATTATTTGGCAAGTTGGAGAATGATCTTCTCATCTTCACAAGCCTTTTCAAGCTTCTTCACAGGCCTTTGTGCCTCTTTCTTCCTTTATTTCTTTAGTTTTCCAAAGCTTCAAATCTTTCATTAGTTCTCATTATTGCATAGCTTCAAAGCTCCCCCTTTTGAGAGCCAATTTCATTTGTGCATCCAAGCTTTGCAGATTTTTTCTTTCCACATAGCATTCTTATGCTCACACATAACTTATGTGTCTTTTATTTCACTATTGTTATGCCAAGATTTTCTAAAAGCTTCTCTTTGCATCGTTACACTTCCCATATTGCAAGCCATAGTTCTCATTAGCTCACATTGAGCTGACATCTTGAAGCTTTCTTAAGCTCTTTTGCATCCCTTCCCAATTGTTACCAAGAGGAGATCCCTGCTACTGCAAGAGGATGAAGAGGTTGCCTACACAAGAATTCATGAGGGTAGTGGAGGCTCATGCATCTCACATTCCAGGGTCTTTAATGCTTTTTCCATTGTGATAGTAATTAGTTAATCTAAATTTGCTCTTGGGAATAGTAAATTCATGTTACAATTTCCTTGATAAGATAAATAGAAATTGCATTGATAAATTAGTTTATTTCCAAGTTCTTTTGCATTCTTAGATTAGTTTGTTATTTTATTTTCTACAATAATTATATTCAAAATATCAAAATAGTACAAAAAAATAGATTAAGATTGCATTAGGTAAACACATTTAGAATTACATTCATATTTAGATTAATTAAAAGTACTTTCTTTTCAGAAAATCATAAAAAGAACAAAAACACTATCTTGCATACATATAGGTTGCATACGTTCAAAAATAGAAAAACAACAAAAACATAGGCATAACATGAAGTTCATAAACCATTGATTTCCCCACGAGGTCAAACAAGGTTAAAAAAAAGTGAAAACTCAAGTAAACCCTCAATTTCATCACGAGGTCAACACTAGTCAACCAAAGTCAACAAAGATCAACCAACACAAAGCAAAGTAAATTAAACCTTAGTTCATAAACCCTAAGTCAAACACAACTCAACTCAAGGTTAACTCTACCAACTCTCTCAGTTTAGGCTCATGAATGTGCCTTGGGCTTAGGGGTGAGTGGGTGAGGGTGATCCAAGAGGAGACCAAAGAATGCACCCAAGGTCTCAACACAATCAATTAAAAATCCAAGAACAACAACATAGGCTAAGGTTACTTCAAACATGCATCATCATACAACAATTTGAAGAAAGACTCCAACTTGACAGAAACATAAACGAAAACAATCAACAACCCACTCAACGTTGGAATATTTAAAATCTAATTAGGAGCACAGTAACAAGTGACCCTTCAAGTCATATAATTATCTCAAGTACAATGGTCACTAAACACTACATAAGAAACAATACCCAGGAAAGGCCCCAGGATTGCCTGACCACTCTTCACAAAGTGCCACTCTCAAGTGAGCAGGACTACCCCGTGTCTTCCCTCCTCTCGACTGGCTTCTACCATGAGAGTGAGGGTGATGTTGAGCTTATCCTGTGGCAAGGAGAGGCTCACATGTACTTTGCCAAAGCTAACTTGATGACCCCGTGCAACCGAGTCATGTTTTCGAGTGTATAGGGACCAAGAGGAAAGTAAGAGGTTTTAGGGTTCTAGGAGGAACCAAGGATCGAAAGGTTGATAGGCCAAGGCCAGGGAAATTCCCAGGCCCTAAACATCCCTATGTTCCAACAAAACCCAAAAACATGGGAAGGCCCAAAAAATGACTAAGGGAAGGCCCAACTTTAATTTTTGTTCGGATCTTTGGCATTTCGACGCATGGAAATGGCAGCGGAAAGGCCAAGACAACAAAAGAGTACATGACAAAATATTTTTGCAATTTTTTCATGGGGGTGCCAACATAATGTTGAATCAACTTAAGGATCTAACTAAGGTAGATACCCAAATGTGCCACATGCACAATTTTCTCAAAATAGACATTCTATTTACAACTATACATGTAGGTGAGTCTTTCCAAGATTATAAGTTTTTGTCAAAAGTAGCAAAAGACATCATCTCAATCATACAAGACATGAGCATCCCAGTCAAACCAACCACAAGCATAAGGGACATGAACACATAGAAGATAAAGCATTGCCTTCCTATGGACATCGCCACACTAAACATGACATAATGTTTTGCTCCCTAACAACATAGAACTAGAATGCTAAGAATTGAACTTGTTTCCAACATTGCCATCTTTCTTCTTGCTTGTCAATCCAAACAAGCATTATTTCCCCTTTCTCTCTTCATTTCATTTCTTATTCATGAACAATCTTTGACTTAGTTCTTTTGATATTAAAGTATGAAATATGCTTGGAATGTTTTAATATGTGTTATTTTTAGATTTTAAAGGATAAAGAACACAAAGTAAATTAGTGATAGACTAAACACCATATCTATTTTATAGTTTACGTTTTTGGTGAACTCACCATTCTTAGTCAACTCTTAGATTTTCCAAAACAAAAATAAACAAAAATAAAAGAATGGGTTATTTCCTTGAACCTTGCCTCTTACCAAAGGGGAAGCTTTTGGTGGCATTTGGCTTACCCATTCTACTTTAACATTTTCCTTTCTATTTGTATTGTCTAAGTGTATCTATTGCTTTAGGAGTTACATCTTTGTGTATTTTATTTGCATCATATTCAACCATAGCCATTCTCCTCTATTTTGAACACCCTCACTCCCAACCTTCTCTATATCTTGTATATTAGCATATTGTTCTTGTATCTTCTAAGCACACCCATGTGCAAAGATGTCCCTTGAATTCAAAACTTGTTTGTATATACCTAAACACTTGCCTTTTCACATTCCAAAAACTCTAATTTGCCTCCAATGATAAAAAAAGGTGGAGGGTCTACTTAGAAAAGAGGATCTAAGGGAAATGAATGAACAAGAAGGAAATAGCACTAACCCGATTGAGCGTCTAGAGCTTATAAAAGAGCACATAGACATAAATAACAACAACAACATGGCCTCCATTGGTAGACTGCCAATGTTGTAATAGCTCACACCTTGCACCTAGGGTTTATTCACACACATCTAAAGCATACTTTCTCATAAACTATTGAATCAACCTAAGGATTGGATTGAGACTGATATCCAAATGTGTCACATCAACTAATTTTCCCAAAATGTAAATACTATGTGCAGGTGTAAGTGTAGGCAAAATTAATTAGATATTATGATTTTTTGTTAGAAGTTGTAGAGTATGCCATCACGATTGCACATGGCATGATCTCAACTAGATGGGACACTATGATCCCCATATTTTGTTCACCACTACTATGTGTGAGTTAGAGATGACAAATCACACACACTACCACTGCATATCTAGCATGCTAGAAAATCTCTCCTACTAATGTGGCAAGAACCATTGAAGTAGGGAAGTATTTGTAGGAATTCCCTCTTAATGAGGAAGGAGCATCCTTATAGTGGTAGTGATGTTTGTTTGTTGATTTTTCATTTTGTTTATGCAGATTTGGTTGAGGCATTAGTTTTCTACTTCAAACAATTTTTCTATGAGAATTCTTTGCATGTTGTTTCTTTTGACCGATCATAAGGTGTGAGCCTATTGTCTAACTTGTTCTTGGTCAATTATTTCATGAGCTAGTTGAGTTGCCCTTATCTTACCTAGGACAACCTATATCCAATCTTCCCTAAGTCCAAGACACATGGGCATAAGATGTCGAGTGAGATGGAGAAGTGGAAGGTTAGGAGAGTGACGTCAACGATCTTAGTTTGACTTTCGTTGATTGCCTTTATTTTTTTATTTGAATTATTTGTTTTCTAATCTTGGTTGGTTACCAAATGTTTCTTTGATTTCTATGTCCAAGAGGCCTTGAACCTTGCTTGTGAAAGGACTTACTTTTGTGTTTTTGATGTTCCGATTTTCAATTTTGAATGTATGCAAAACTATCTAAATGCAAGAAAATAAACAATTAAACTATCTTTCATTTTGTTCTTTTTTTCCAAAATAAATAATTTTGATGAGCTAATTAACTAATGAAATAAATTACTTCTTTTTGTGCTATTGGATGAATATGCAACTAAATGAATTTAATTGTCTAAATGCAAGATCTATGGTTTTTGTTTCATGATTTTCTCATTTATTGATTGAAGAGTCTTGTTATCTTTTATTTCTGCTTAGTCATTTATTTGATGAGATGGATCTCATTTTCCTTTTGAAGATGTGAATCTTGTTTGTGTATGACTTGCTTTGAAGAATTCTTTTAAAATAAATAACTTGCAAATAACTCTAATCTAATCTAAGAAGTAATTAAATCTACTTTAAATTCTAAATTTAAACCAAGAAACAATAATAGAGTTTTATAGTCCTTGGACAAAGTGTGATTTAATTGCTACTTCTAAGCTACTTGAAAGAAATGAAAAGAAGATGAACTTTTAGATTTTATTTTTCTAAGTGTGGTTGTGTGCAATATGTGTAAACTAGATACAAAGCATGGTTATGTCTAAATAGCTAAGTGCAAACTAAATGAAAATTAGATGCAAATAAAGGTACCTAAGGTCATCTTCAACCAACCAAACCTCAATTAGCAAGGTCATAAGGAGTTGGGATGGGTAGCACGATCAAATGCTATATGAAACTACATAATCAAGACTTGGAAACTTAAAATCACTACACTAGGATGCAAAAACTTTAAAAAAAAAAAGAGGGTCAAGATACACCTAGATGGAGGAGTGACAGTTCTAGAACTTGATAGAAACTAGATTCTACACATGTTGATCAAATTTGGAGGCAAATGGAGGTAAGGACTAGGTTGCTAGCTGTGTAAATAGCTTATAGGAAGGCTAGGTCTAGAGGGTGCCCTTGTTTAGGTAGTTGGTAAAGACCTAAAACTTTATGTGAAACTTTGTGACTGTCTACCTTAGGTTCTTAGAGATGTACAAGTGTCTATGACACACAAAATATGACTAATCAGTAGTAAATCTAAAGTACGTTAATGCATGCAAATAAAAAATGAGAGTGAGATGGAAAGATGGAGTGACTTCACTTGAAATAGGGAGTGATGGAAACCTAGGACTAGAATGGGTGTTTGTAGACACCATGAGAAGGTCAATAAGATTTTTTAGCTTTTGACCTATAGATTAGATCTAAAAACTTTCAACAAACATAAAGTACTATATTTCAATGAAACATGAACTTAAACTACAAAAACAAACTGCTTTCACCTACTAAATGACTTTTTTTTATGTGTATGGCCTTTGATAGGTGTCAAGGACCTTTGATGTTGATTTCGAGTGAAATTGAGTTGTTCTAGGGCCTAAAATAGAGAAGTGGCAGCCTACTATGTAGCTAAGTTCATATGGGGTGGTCAACAAATCAACCAAGGCCTTGTCAAAGAGGAGCTTGAAAATTTCTATGCAGCTATATCGATAAATTTGAATGGTACTTTCCTCCCACAACTTTTTTAAATGTCTACATAGTCTTCAAAAATGGGCTTGCAAGCACAAAACTTATAATGGGGACCTTACAAAAATAAGTGTTAAGAGGAGGAGTTTACCACAATCGGCACCATTGTGGGTGTTCAAACATGTATCCACATGAAACATCTGATGTAAAAGAGTGTAATGTGATGAACTATGAGATAAAAACTAATCTAAATGACTCCATAGCCATTAAACCTTCATGAGAGAAGTGTAATTTATGCCTTCAAAGCGTGTGCGCTGGATCACCAAATCATCATTGGATTGCCATGTTGACTCGAGCGTTTTTAAGCGCTTACAAGTTCCTTCATCATTGGATCTGGTCACCAGGGATCAGTGTCACCGCGCAAGGCGTCCCGTCCCCCGGCCGCGGCATGTATGTCACCCCTCACGCTTGATGCCTGCTCAACTCTATCAAGTTCTTCACGGCCCGTCGCGCCATGCTACCCATTGCTTCACAGATCGCGCGTTCGATTCTCAGGAATTACTTTCGGTTTATGCCATCAAACGATAGGATTTGCCGTGTTTCCTCCTCTTTTCTGCGCTTTCTCTGTGTGAAGGGCCGTTTACCTTGTCTTCCCAGAAAAGGAGGAATTGCAAATGCACGTTTGTTTTAACTGTATTGTAAATTGTAATTATAATTTAATGCTGTGAATATTATTATTATTATCAATTTGGTGTTAGTCAAACATGTTGAGAATCTAAGATTCGATGCGAAATGAGGGGGCGTCGTGGTTTTTTTAATTTTTAATTTTTGTTATTAATTATTAATCATTTTTATAACTTTTCAATATTTAATAATAATATATAATATTAATAGACATAACCTAACATTTAATATTATTTAATATTTAATAATTAATTATATTTATAATATATAGAAATAATTTAACAATTTAAAATATAATATTATAAATATAAAATATATTATAGTTATAAATTTTAAGTATTATATTATAGTATAATATATTTCTTTTTCTTTATATTTACTTTATATATAATATTAAATATAATTATTAATATAATATCATTAAATTGTATATTTAGATCAATCATATTATTTGTTTAACATTTAATTTTATTTTATATATAATTATATTGATTATTTATATAGTATATTTTATATGATGTAAATTATTTAATATATTTTAAAATTATAAAATCGTGTATTTATAGTTCAATTGTATTTATTTTATATATCATATAATATCTTATAATATTATCATTGTAGAGTATATTTTAAAATATATTTGTTATTTTATTATATATTCATTTTTCATTTATAAGTAGCATTTCGTGCATGGTAGTTGTCTTTCACTGAGATTGTCTTGTGAATGCAAAGGTAGCAACAATATTGAGTAAAAAGACTTTGAAAGAGAATTACGTAAATTTGTGTGAAGTTCAAAGTAACATACTTCATGATGTGCATTCAACGTCATGTTCCTTTTACATTTTTTTTTTTCCAGAGTGAGATTAAACACAATGGACTCCCACGACATAGACTGCACACCATTTTTGAGGTCTCCAAATCATTCCCATTTCATCTTCAAATTCAAACAAACAAATAAATAATTCCCTTGAAATTTAATATTTTTAAACAATTAGGAAATCTCAATCTAAAATTATAGCATGTCTAAATTTAATTTAAATCCATTTGAATTCCAAATTATGCTCTCTCTATCTCATTTTATCCATCTGTCTTTCCCTCTATATATCTTATATCTATCTTTCTCTCCTACTCAATATCTATTTCTCTATTTCTCTCTCTGTAAATATCCCTCCCTCTCCATTTCTCTCTCCTACCCTCACTGTATCTCTCACGCTTTCTTCCTCTATCTCTTTCTCTCTTTTCTCTATCTTTTTTCCCCTTTATATAACTTATCTCTATTCATCTCTCCATCAATCTCTCTCTCTCTCTCTCTCTCTCTCTCTCTCTCTCTCTCTCTCTCTCTCTCTCTCTCTCTCTCTCTCTCTCTCTCTCTATATATATATATATATATATATATATCCCCTTACTCTCTAGCTCTATATCTATCTCTCTTTCTCTCTATCCCCTTTCTATATCTCTCTATCTCCCCTTACTCTCTAGCTCTATATCTATCTCTCTTTCTCTCTATCCCCCTTCTCTCTCTCTCTCTACCTCATATCTCTATCTCTCTCCTACTCTATTTTTCTCTCTGTTCCTCTCTCTATATCTCTTTCCCTCTATATCCCTTATCTCTATCTCTATCTCTCTTTCTATCTAAAACCATGTCTTCAAAATCGTTCTCATCTATTTTCCTCTCTATCTCTATATATCTCTATCTCCCTCTCCCATGCAAATGACATGCTGCCTTAAGTGTATCTCCCCATTGACACGTGCTCTATTTGGATTGTTGGCATAGAATGATTGATCAAAAGTTAGTCTATCTCTCTCTCTTGAACTCTCTTTATTCCTCTATTAATCTCCCTCTCTCTATATCTCTATCTCATTAGGGGCTCTTTATCTCTCTCCCTCTCTAATCTCTATCACTATACCTCTATATATCTTTGTCTCTATATATATATATATATATATATATATATATATATATATATATATATATCCCCTTACTCTCTAGCTCTATATCTATCTCTCTTTCTCTCTATCCCCTTTCTATATCTCTCTATCTCCCCTTACTCTCTAGCTCTATATCTATCTCTCTTTCTCTCTATCCCCCTTCTCTCTCTCTCTCTACCTCATATCTCTATCTCTCTCCTACTCTATTTTTCTCTCTGTTCCTCTCTCTATATCTCTTTCCCTCTATATCCCTTATCTCTATCTCTATCTCTCTTTCTATCTAAAACCATGTCTTCAAAATCGTTCTCATCTATTTTCCTCTCTATCTCTATATATCTCTATCTCCCTCTCCCATGCAAATGACATGCTGCCTTAAGTGTATCTCCCCATTGACACGTGCTCTATTTGGATTGTTGGCATAGAATGATTGATCAAAAGTTAGTCTATCTCTCTCTCTTGAACTCTCTTTATTCCTCTATTAATCTCCCTCTCTCTATATCTCTATCTCATTAGGGGCTCTTTATCTCTCTCCCTCTCTAATCTCTATCACTATACCTCTATATATCTTTGTCTCCCTCTCTATCTCTCTCCCTTTATCCTCTCTTTCTCTATACCCTTCTCTCTTCCTCTATCTTTATTTTACTCTCTCTCTCTCTCTCTCTCTCTCTCTCTCTCTCTCTCTCTCTCTCTCTCTCTCTCTCTCTCTCTCTTCAATATATCTTCCTTATAACCCACGCTCACCAACAATGGAGTTTATATCCATACAGCATTCCTCGAAATCAACACTATTTTTTTGTCTTTTTTCATGGATGGTGTTTATCTATATCAATCTCTCCCTCTCTATATCTCTTTCATAGAATCAAAATAATAATAAAGTCCATAATCTTCAACTCTCTCTCTCTCTCTCTCTCTCTCTCTCTCTCTCTCTCTCTCTCTCTCTCTCTCTCTCTCTTTGTGTGTATATATCTCTTCCTTTTTCTCTATTTCTCCTCCTCATCTCTCTTTGTATATATACATATAAATGTCCCTCCCGCTCTATATATATTTCCCTCATTCTCTATTTCCCCTCTTTGTCACTTTTCACTTCTCCCTCTGGAGTTCTTTGAGGAAAAAATGAAACTAGAATCCTTATTCATTCACATAAGTTGAAATATGTAATGTAAGCTACATAAGAGCATATATTTGTAATTTATTTTATGTCCATTCTAATTCCTCAGTCATTGCCCATCCATTTTGTTTTCCCTATTTTCTCTATAATGCTCTCACTTCATGTCTTCTACCACTAATTAATTTTATATACATGTTATGTCTTTTATATATTGTTATGTTATATTTAGATTTATATTTATATTTACAATTATATTATACTATATCATATCTAAAATATATTTAATAATTTAAATTGTATAAATGTATATAATAACAATATAGATTTGAATGAAAAATGAAGACAGTTTTGAAAATAAGAATAAAGTATTTATAAATTGAATTAAATATATTAGAGATAATTAACTATGATATTAAATATTCTAAATGTACATAAATATTAATAAATTGTTGAATACATATATATTTAATATAATATGTACAATATTTGTGGGAGGTAGGGAGGGAGCCTTGCCACACCATCATGGGTGGCAAGGCCGAGGCACTCATTACAGAGTGCCGATCCGCGATGACACGAGCTAACGGGAGTTGGTAGTTAAGAGCCTGCAGTGATGACATTTAGTGCAACAGGGTCATCATTTCGGTGAATGCCTTCGAGATCCTTCGGCGTAAGGCTAATAATGAAGGCGGTCTCCAGAGTTCTACAAATTCTATCTTCGTTTACGCAAATGCCGTCCCACTTTGCCGTAATCATCTCAGCCTTTGCCATACACTGTGGAGGGATGGACACTCCCATTCGTCTGGTCAGCTCCAAGCAGCAAATGGCTTTCCTGGGTGGCATAACGGATCTTCGCTTGCAGAGGATGTTGAGACGGTCAGATGGGTTGCTGGTGGACGCGGTGAAATTGTTACTGGGGAAGGCATTCCTGGAAAATGACGAGTGATACCGCATGGATACAGACATCTCCTCGCAGGTCCTGGCTATGCTGATGGAGATGGAGTTGGCGAAGGTAGAGGCAGAAACAATAATGCAAGCATTGTTCTATCCTGAGCATCTCAGAGAACTGGGCAAGACTCTGCAGTATGCTTGCCCGGGTGTTGGTGTTCCTCACCCTAAGGACTGGAAACTCATGGCGGATCCTGGGGTAGTAATCAAAGTTTATCCCTTCATCTTGGATGTCAAGGGCTTTGACCTAATCGTTTTGAAGGCCCAGGCTATGACTGCAGTGGATTTCATTAGGAGGCTGTTGGGGTTGGTGGAGACCGCAGACTTCCAGTGGATGGAAGAGTTCAGGAGGAAGATGGTAGAGTGTGCCAGTTAAGTCACACACGGGTTATAATAGTATGACTTTCTTTTGGTCTGTTGAAACTGTTAGTCTGTAGGAGCTAATCGTGGTTTTAGTATAGGTATTTAGTCTGGCATACTTATCTATATTTCTGACCCTACGTGGTCATCTGGTTGAAGTTTATAGGCTAGGAAGGAAATGGTTTCAAACTTTTTTGCCAGCCATGAAAGGGCTGTGGACTGTAACTCATTTTTGAATAATATAATAATATCTCTGATTACGTAGCAAAAAAAATATAATACAATATTTATATATTTTTATATACGTTCAATTTCATTTAATATTTTTATATATTTATTAATCAATTATATTTATTTAATATATAAAATACCATATAATTATTATATCTATTATATATTATATACTCTATAATATGCATTATTAAATATAGAAATAATTGTTAATAAATATAATATGATATATAATATAAATAAAATAAATAAATAAATTTTTTTAATAATTTTTTTGAAAAAATTACAGTTTCTTAAAAAATATAACATATTATAAATTAGCCTGATAAATTTTTAAAATATAAAAAATCATATAAACAAATTATATATAAAATATAATAAAAATAATATTATATTGGAAATTCATATTTTCTTAATGATATTCATTTTACGTATTTATTTCAATTATATACAATAGTTTTGTTAGATCTTTTAAATATAATATAGTTAGTTGAGAGAGAGAAAAGTTAATATATTATATTAAAAATTTATTTACTCTTATTTTGTCATTAATATTTAAGTATATATAAAATAGAATATACAGATAATTTACATCATATCAAATATAATGTACCTAATAAATATAGTTACAATAGAGATTTTGTATATAGAATAACTATATAACTATGAGAGAGAGAGAGAGAGCACCACTACCCTCAAGAAGACTCTTGTTTCACTTAGCTCCTTGTGAATGAGACTCACCAAGAATGAGAGGGGAGGGTAAATCTTAAATTTGATTTACTTGTATCTCTATCAAATGAATAAGCTTTATGTACCCTTAAAGTGGAGAGAGAGAGAGAGAGAGAGAGAGAGAGCCACTACCCTCAAGAAGACTCTTGTTTCACTTAGCTACTTGTGAATGAGACTCACCAAGAATGAGAGGGGATAGTAAGTCTTAAATTTGATTTACTCATATCTCTCTATCAAATGAATAAGCTTTATGTACCCTTAAAGTGGAGAGAGAGAGAGAGAGAGAGAGAGAGAGAGAGAGAGAGAGATCGGTCGATACAAAGAGAGGAAGAGGGAAAGAGAGAGATATGGTGCATGAGAGAGACAAAAAGGGATGAATAGAGAGAGAATTAAAGACTAATTTGAGAGAGAGAGAGAGAGGGCAAGAGAGAAATAGAGAGGGATTGATAGAGATATAGAAAGGGAGAGATATAGAGATAGAGTAGGAGAGAAAGATAGAGATAAGAGATATAAGAGAGATAGGGAGATAGAGAGAAAGAGAGCTATAGAGACAAAGAGAAAGAAACTAAGAGAAATACAGAGATAGAGAGGGAGACAAACAAATATATATATATATATATATATATATATATATATATATATATATAGAGAGAGAGAGAGAGAGAGAGAGAGAGAGAGAGAGAGAGGTCAAATAGAGAGAGAATTAGAGACTAATTTAAAATAGAAAGGAAGATAGAATGAAAGAGCTAGAGGAAGACACACACACACAAAGTTATAGAGAGAGAGTTAAAAAAAATGGTAAGAAAGACGCAGGGAGAGAGACAGAGGGATAGAGAGAGATGAAGATAGAAGTGAAGAGAGATAAAGATAAATGGACAGATAGAAAGGGAGATAAAGAGATAGAGAGAGACAGAGATAAACATTGAGAGAAAGAGAGATAGATACATAGAGAGATCAAGAAGGAGAGAGAAAGTAAGAGACAGAGAAAGAAAGATAGGAAGAGAGGAGAGATAGAGAAACATATATATAGGGAGAGAAAGATGGAGAGAAAGAGAGATAGATATATAGATAGATAAAAAGGGAGAGAGAAAGATGAAGAGACATGGTGAGGGTGTGTGTGTGTGTGTGTGTGTGTGTGTGTGTGTGTGTGTTAAACAAAGAGATATGAGTAGAATGAGGAGAGAAAGGGGGATAGAGAGATTGGTTGATACAAAGAGAGGAAGAGAGAAATAGAAAGAGATATGGTGCATGAGAGAGATAGAGAGGGATGAATAGAGAGAATTATAGACTAATTTAAAATAGACTGAGAGAGAGAGATAAGTGATATAAAGGAAAAAAGAGATAGAGAAAAAGAGAGAGATAGAGACATAGGTAGTGCAAGAGAGAGAAATAGAGAGGGACATATAGAGATATAGAAAGGGAGAGATATAGAGATAGAGTAGGAGAGAAAGATAGAGAGAAGAGATATAAGAGGGATAGGGAGATAGAGAGAAAGAGATACAAAGATAGAGACAAAGAAACTAAGAGAAATAAAGAGATAGAGGGAGACAAACAAATATATATATATATATATATATATATATATATATATATATATATATATATATATATATATATATATATATATATAGAGAGAGAGAGAGAGAGAGAGAGAGAGAGGGGGTGAATAGAGAGAGAATTAGAGACTAACTTAAAATAGAGAGAAAGAGAGTGCTAGAGAGAGAGGATACTAAGGGGATCAATACCCTTTTTTGTTCTCTAGAATTAGGGGTCCAAAAGTTACTTTGCATCATTTAGGTATACGACTCAATTATACTATATCTAAAAAATGGAGATAGGAAAAGCTAGAACATTCACTAATTTATAAAGTTATTGTAAGTGGATGAACAACCAATACATGCAATAGGAAGGACATAGATCTAGATTCATATGTAGATAGATATTGTTGTTTCCTATTAAATTACTATAGGGTCTTCCAACTATTATTAGATCAAAACCTCCAATTGAATTAATCATTTCATCGAGTCTTTCTTTTATCAAATTCTACACATCTTCCACCTTAATCAATTTACCCTTAAGATGTTATGTGGAGAGAGACAAATAGAAGAACAAAGAAGGGGGGAGAGAGAGAGAGAGAGGTACAAAGATAGAGAAAGAGAAAGAGGGGAGGGAGGGAGAAAGAGAGCAAAAGAGAGACGTAGAGAGATAAAGAGAGAAGAGAGAGGATGAGAGAAAGAGAGAGAAAAAGAGAGGTAGAATGAGAAGTCTTAGAGAGAGGAGAGAGAGAGAGAGAAACATAGGGAGAGAGAAATCTTAGAGAGAGGAAGTGTGTGACAGGGAAATAGAGACAGGGAGGGATAAAATACAAAATCATTACCCATCATGGGATTACAAAACTAAGTTCAACTGCATAAACACAGAGAGAGAGAGAGAGAGAGAGAGAGAGCCTTTCAATTTCAAATAGAGAAAATTGCTACATGCATAACCTTCCTATGAATAACTATTTCCAAATTTTACCTTTACCACCCATCACAATTGAAGAGATATTTCCTAAAATACAAAATCATTACCCATCATGGGATTACAAAACTAAGTTCAGCTGCATAAACATAGTGACAAATAGTGTTCCATTGTGTGATAGACTTAATGTTAAGGTCAACCATTCCAATACTCTTTCAATTTCGGCGTACCCATTACACACTAAGGTGTGATTGCTAGTAAATTACATTTGATAACGAAGCCACACTCCCTTTTTTTTTTTTTGAAAAGGCACACCCTAAAAGTCACATACTACTTCCACTAATATCAATATCGAAATCAACCATGTCTTTGCTACTAGCTAACAATTATTTGAAACTTATGTTCGACCTTAACCATTGTGGAGGCTTCATAGGCTAACTCGTGATTAGTTGATTGTACTCTTAATTTATAAGAGACTGGCACCTCATAACTCTACGCAAAAGCACTTGTTTTATCCAATCCACAAACCGTTACTATCTAAAGTAAAAAATCTAGCTAATTTGATTGAAACAGATGGAAAACATGAAATGGGTCTTATCAACCTAGCTAGTGGTCCATGTGGCACAAGAGTTCTCCAAGTAATTATCTTGATGCGTGCTCATAAGTGACGTCAAATACCACACCGTGACACGACCGACTTTGTTGTCTACTTTTGGAATTGAACGATGCATGTGACGCGAATGAGACGGACCCCGATCACATTCTCTCATAATAAGTGGTGACAAATCCAATGCTTCACATGTTTTAAAGTTGAAAATGAATTTGGAAGAAGACTTTTCCCCTACCATTTATTTGAGCCGGATCAGATTTTTCGAGAAAAGGCGTTCACTCCAAGAGCTTGAAGTGCATGTACACTATTTAACGATTATTTGAGCCTCTCTAGGGAATTTCTTTTAAAAATGAAGGGTTTAAGTTTTTTAAACCTAGTTATTAAAAAATTAAAGGTTGGCAATGATTTAAAATATTTAGGGTGGTTTTTATTGTTTAAATTTGAGAATCTTTACTTTATGTATAATTTTAGGATTTTAAGGTCAATATTTTAATTCTGTCATGTCATTTTAGTGAAACATTTTGGGGTTTTTTTATATTATTTCATCATTAGTTTTATCATTAGAAGTTTTAAATATTTTTTTGTTTGGCTTTATGTAACTTTACAATAATAAATAATATGGTGGTGGAAAAAGTGAGCAAATTTCACATCTTCAAAAATTATAATGATTATGATAACTCTATTCAAAAGGTAGATGTTAGTTCATCCATTGATGTTGATGTTATATGATAGTAGTATTTAGGAATTATAACTTGATTGGTTACTATATTGGTTTTATCCCCTCATAGAAATCTCCTACTACCTAATTTAAGCAAGCTTTAAAGCCCCCATCACATTTAGCTTGCAAGCATTTGAATTAGTACTAAAGGTTTTCTCTTTTTCCTTCAAGGAGTTAAGCAAGTGAATGCACTCCTACTATTCTAGCATTAATGTGTATTATTCAAACACCTCCTTAGGCAATGGTTTTGTGAATATATCAGCAAGTTGATCATTTGTATGCACATACTCCAATGCAACTTCATTTTCAATCATTTTTTCCCTTAGAAAATGATATCTAATAGCAATGTGTTTAGTCCTAGAATGCATTATAGGATTCTTGGACATATTGATAGAACTAGTGTTATTGCAAAGAATAGATACAGACTTTGTTACCTCCACCTTGATGTCATGAAGTGATTGTACCATCCAAAGTACCTGTGTACAACATGAAGATGCAGTAATATATTCAGCTTTAGCAGTAGATAGAGAAACACAATCTTGCTTCTTACTATGCCATGCAACCAATCTACCACCAAGAAAGAAAGTTGCCCCACTTGTGCTCTTTCTATCATCATGACAGCCTACCCAATCTGCATCTGTATATGCAAGAAGAGTAAAGTCATTGTGCCTAGGATACCATAAACCAAAATCAAGAGTACCCTTAACATATCTAAAGATTCTCTTAACAACATTCAAATGAGATTGTTTAGGACAAGCTTGGAATCTTGCAACCAAACAAACAACCTACATAATATCAGGCCTAGAGGCAGTAAGGTATAATACGCTGCCAATCATAGATCTATACAAGGATTGTTCTACTTTAGGTGACTCATTATTTTTGCTTAACTTGTGTCTTGTTTCCATAGGAGTACCCAAACGTTTGCAATCATCCATTTGAAATCTCTTCAACATCTCTTTGGCATACTTACTTTGTGAGATGAATATCCCCTTTTCAAGCTGAGACACCTATAGACCAAGGAAGAAAGACAACTCTCCCAACATAGACATTTCAAATTCTAACTTCATGATGTTAGGAAATGAATGACACATATCATCATTATTACTACCAAAAATGATATCATCAACATAAATTTCAACAACCAAGATATCCTCACCTTTGATTATGTAGTACAAATTGCTGTCCACACCTCCTTTTGTGAATCCCTATTCTTGTAAATATTTATCCAGCCTATAATACCAAGCTCTTGGACCTTGTTTTAACCCATACAAGGCCTTTTTCAACCTATGTACATGGTCTGATTTGTCTTTATTCACAAAACCTTCTGGTTGCTCCATGTAAACCTCTTCTTCAAGGTCACCAATTAGAAAGGCTGATTTGGCATCCATTTGGTATATCTTGAAATTTTTATAAACTGAAAAGGCTAAAAACATCCTTATAGCTTCTAATGTAGCCACAGGTGCAAAAGTCTTATCAAACTCAATTCCTTCAATTTGTGAATACACTTTGTAAACCAATCTAGCTTTGTTTCTAACAACCTTACCTTTGTCATCAAGCTTATTTCTAAACACCCATTTTGAACCAATAACATTCTTACTTTCAAGTCTTGGCACAAGTTCCCATGTTTTGTTCTTTTCTATTTGACTTAACTCTTCTTCCATAGCCTTAATCCAAGCTTCATCTTTGCTGGCCTCAACATAACTCTTTGGTTCCATTTCTGATATCAAACACACATGTGCTTGAGTATTTACAGCAGCAAGCTTTCTTCTTGTTGACACACCACTATCCTTGTCTCCAATGATCAACTTATGAGGATGATCTCTCTTGATATGCCTTTGAAAGAGTCTTTGTCTTAATTTCAACTAGTTTTTCAAGAGCTTCTTCCTCTACTTAGATTTCTTCTTCCTTTTGTGAATAATGATCATATTCCTTGTCAAGAATCAGCTGCATACAAGGCTGCAAATTCTCATCCACTTTAACATTAGTACTTTCAATGATTCTTTTGAGTCTTTTATTAAAGCATTTATATGCTTTGCTATGTGTAGAGTAACCCAAAAATATACCTTCATCACATCTAGACTCAAAACTACCTAAAGTATCATTATCCTTTTTGATATAACACTTGCTTCCAAAGATTTTAAAATAGCCAACATTAGCTAAGTTACCATACCAAAGCTCATAAGGTGTATAATTTGACTTTACCCTTAATTGAACTCTATTTAATATATACACAGTTGTATGAATAGCTTCTCTCCAATAAGTGTTTGGCAGATTTTTATCATGTAGTAAGGTTCTTGCCATTTCCTTCACAGTCCTATTCTTTCTTTTAGCCACTCCATTTTGCTGTGGAGATCTAGGTGCTGAAAATTGCCTTCTTATCCCATGTTTTTCACAATACTCCTCAAATTCCTTTGAAGTATATTCTCCTCCATTATCTAACCTTAAACATTTTAGCTTAAAATTAGATTCCTTTTCAACCATCTTTTTGAATATTTTGAATCTTTCAAAAGCCTCTAATTTGTGCCTTAAGAATGTTACCCATGTCATTCTTGAAAAATCATCAATGAAAAGCATAAAATATTTTTCACCTCCTAAAGCTTTAGTCCTTGTAGGACCACACAAATTTGAATGCACAAGTTGTAGAGGTTTTGAAGTAAAATGCTCCTTAGGTTTGAAACTAACCTTGGTTTGCTTACCCAACTGACACTCTTTGCAAGTAGTATTGCTTGGTTTGGAAATATGAGGCATGTTTCTTACATTATGATTCTTGTTGACCCTCTTAAGGTTGTCAAAATACACATGACCAAGTCTTCTATGCCACAACCAACTTTCTTCAATTTGGCCCATGAAACAAATATGACTTTCAACACTTTTATTTTTAACTTCATGAAGATTATAGATGTTACCACTTGTTCTTAGGCCTGTTGCAACAACCTTTCCTGATTTCTTTTTAATCTCACATCCATGAGCATCAAATACCACATTGAAACCATTATCACATATTTGGCTAACACTCAACAAATTATGCCTCAATCCCTCAACAAAGTACACATCATGTAAAGGAGTTTCATCATCTAGAAGAATTGTACCTTTTCCTTTGATCATGATGCAATCATTATTCCCAAACATAACTGACCCTTCATCAATGTCTTCAAATTTAACAAACTTATCTTTGTCTCATGTCATGTGATTAGAACAACCACTATCAATCACCCATTGTTCCTTCTTTTTGGCATGAAAAGCAGCTTGTGCAATCATG
The DNA here is from genome assembly GCA_027924645.1 of Cunninghamia lanceolata. Lineage (NCBI taxonomy): Eukaryota > Viridiplantae > Streptophyta > Pinopsida > Cupressales > Cupressaceae > Cunninghamia > Cunninghamia lanceolata. The sequence goes on along the minus strand of BSBN01000241.1, from coordinate 7,642,962 downwards.
ACTTCAAAGCTCTTATTGATCACCTTGGGTTTCCAAACAAGAAACTTCTTATAAGGACTTAAAGAAGACAATCTTGGAATTGTATTCCTTGTAGTTTGTTGCACTTGCAAAGAATGTCTACAAAATTTGGTAATATGCCCAAATTTTTTACAATTGTGACACTTCAAACTTCTTAAAAACATGAATGGATTTCTTGGCAATAAATGCATTCCTCTTCTAACTCCAAATCTGCATTCACTGGCTTTATGTCCAAACCTATTGCAACAAAAACAATATCCAATAAAATGAACATTATACCTGAAAGTTTTATTTCTTTTGTAATTTGATGCCCTCATAATTGATTTATCATTTGCATCAGCCTTTTGAGCAATCTTTGTTTTAGAAATTTGTCCCTCTTCAAATTCAAGACCTGATTTGTCTTTAAATCCTTTTTGTTTGTCAAGGAGGTCATCAAGTTTGTCACTGCTTTTGCACATATCAATATTTCTTCTCAAATCTACAATTTCAGCTTCAAGTGTATGACACTCCTTGTCCTTGTCATTCAACTCTTTACTTTTAACATCAACAATTCTCTTACTTTCTTCAAGAGACAATTTTAGATTAGCAATCTACTTCTCATAATCAGTTAGTTTATTAGTCATGATTTCATTTTCTTTTTGAAACTGACTTCTTTGTGCAATGGTCTCCTTTTTGAGCTTCTTGACTTGACTCAAAGCACATTTTAATTCACCTTCAAAATCAATAACTGCTTCACAATTATTTGATTGTTCTTCACATTTATCACTTTGCACTTCATTTAGGACAGCCATAAACAAAGTCTCTGCACCTTCCTCAAGAGAATCATCTAAATCACTTTCTGTCATATCAACATTCTTGGTAAACAAACCTTTTTTCTTTCTAAAATTGTTTTTTTCCTTTTAGGAACAAACTGTTTCTTTTTGAATTGCTTCTTATTTTCATCTTCATCATTGTCTAAGTCCTTGTAAGGACATTTAGCTGCATAATGACCAATCCTTCCACATTCAAAGTATTTGAATGGAAGCTTGCCTTTGTACTTGCCAACTGATCCATTTTTCAATTTGCTTGCAAGAGATATTTCTTGATCATTATCCAACTCCTCTAATTCAGATTTTACCTCTTTCTCCTTTTTGACTAATTTGAATGCATCTTCTTTGCTTGAGGGTGTATCATTACTGATTCTCATCTCAAAAGCTGTGAATGTGTCATGAAGTTCATCAAATGTTACTTTACTCAAATCTCTTTCCTCTACTGTTGACACTTTGGACTCATATTTTAGAGTTAGAGTCCTTAAGACTTTTGTAACAACTATCTTTTCTTCCAAGGTATCACCCAATCCTCTTATGGCATTTACAATTTCTTGAACCCTTAGAAGATATTCTGCCACTTTCTCATCATCACTCATCTTGAGACTTTCAAATTTGACCCTATAGGATTGTAATTTTTCTTCTTTGATTTTATTTTCTCCTTCATAAATATTGGACAACTTGTCCCATATTGCCTTAGTTATCTTACACTCCATGATTTTGACAAGTATCTCATTGGTTAAGCCACAACATATTGCATTTTTGGCCTTAGCATTATTTTCATAAGCCCTTTTCTCATCAACTGTTGAAGGAGGATTTGTTGCAATATATTCATTTACAATAGCAACATACACATCATACTCCAAAGATGACAAATATGACTCCATCTTGAACTTCCAGAATGCATAGTTAGACCCATCAAACATAGGTGCTTTGTAGTTTGAAAAACCTTCTTGACTTGCCATGACAAGTACTCCAAATATATGATCTACCCAAGCTGATTAAGCCTTTACATGGAACCAGGCTCTGATACCAATTGTAGGAGTACAATAAACATTAAGAGGGGGGGTGAATCAATGTTTATACACAAAATCAATTTTTATCTTCTTTCAAAATAGTCAGTAAGATTTGTCTGAATTGATTCAATTTCCAGAAATACATTCACTAAAACTTCAATTATATAGGACACATATGATTATGCAAGTCATCAACACAAGAAAATATTCAAGACATCAACACAAGAAGAATTACCCAGTGGAAAACCCTCCTGGGGTATAAAAACCACTCAAACTGCCTCACTGGCTTATATGTGAAAACTTCAAGTTTTATAATGTCTCACTAACAAAATATGGCCTCACTGGCTTATAGGTTGTCACAAAAAGTCTCACTGACCTTCTGACAATTATATCAATATCAAGAGATCAAATACAAAAATTAGGGGATTTCCTTGTTACAATTAAGCTCAAGATCTTATATCTCCTCTTTCACTTCTTTCAAGAAATTGTTTACAATCTCTACAAAAAGATAAAGAATGTCTTCTTATAGATGTCATCAAATTCATCAACAGTCCATTTTGTATCTACGCAAACTTCAATAGGATTGTCAATATGATTTCAATCAAAAACCAATAACCTCTCTCTGTAGAACTAGCACATTAAAAATCAAATTATCTCTGCAAAAAGAATATTATCTCTGCATGAAAATGACTGTCTCTATATAATATCTATATCATTCTTGCAAAATAAAACTCTTTTCTCATTTATGATCATCTCTGCACATTCTTCTCTTCCATCTTGTTTTTCTTTCAATCACCATTCAAAACAAAAATTCTCAAGCCACTTTAAAAAAATACATGAAAAGAGATTACCTTCAATATTAAAGATCTCGGGCACACAAAAGACTTTCCATCTCAGTATTTGTTCCAAAATTAGAAATAGATCACACAAATCTCTGCATAAAGAAGGGGGTAAAAAGCCTTGTTTTTAGGCTTTTATACAAAGCAACCGTCAATTTTAGAAACCACAATAGACCATTGGGCTTCCCTTACCATTTAAAACTTATCCATTCGATATCACAAACCCACCACATGTATTTTAAATAATAATCATTGATCTATTTTTTCGTGCCATGGTTTTTGTGTCTTTACCCAATGACCGGGCACCCTAGGCATCGGGGCCAGTAAGAACATTCAATCGATGCCCTCAAGTTTGTCACTTAAGTGACCATAACCTCTTTGACCAGTCAACACATAATTATAACATAAAGTGCACATTATGCTTGATGAGCAATCAAGGGTTTAATGAATGATGACATAGGTTCCAAATAATGATAAGGATAAACGTTTAGAAATCATTAGAAGATGAATTAAGAAACATAAAACCCTGATCATATAACATCTAACATCTGCAATATGATCCTGCATCTGCATCTACAAATGATTTTAAACACTTGCACCTGAATTATAGAGGACCATATCAATCTCCCTGTCTTACATTTTAAACCTCTTTGTAAACTTCAAACATCATGAACCCATATCAAAGATACTCAACACAACTCATCATGGCTACCATTATCAAACAAAGACTGTCATATCATTAAACAAAGTCTGATAAAAATTGTCATTAACCATAAACAAGTCTGATAAGGTATGATAAAAAATGAAAGCTATGATGAAGCATGACTACCCTTCACAATCTCATGAGATTAACAAGATCAATTTGAGAAAGCCAAGACGCCGACTATGAAGATGAAGAACAAGACAACAACCACCTGATTGTCATGAACAAAACCAATCATGATAAGCCAACCAATGTCACTACTACTGAAAGCACAAAGATCACACATGATTCCAATTGCAACTGAGATCAAATGAAGACCATATCTCCAAACCACTGTCATTATGAAGACCATGCAACTGTGTGCAACTTGTAAAAGACCATGATATCACATCAAATCTAAAATAAAATCATCAGAGATCAAAGCAATGCCTCTATAGCATGCTAATTGAAATGCAATAGATAAGAGCAACAAATGTCATGAGATGATCATCAAATGCCAATTGTCATACCATACCAAAGATCAAATGCCAACTGTAATACCATACCAAAGACACATCATCTCAAACCCATCAACAACCATCTTCTCAAACCCATCAATAACCACCATGACATCACAAACAACTCCTTTTGACATCAATGTAAAGACAATATACAAGACCACTACAATAGAGATAACACTCACCGTGGTTTTTCCCTTTTTTGGGTTTTCCACGTAAAAATCTTGTTGTCTGTGTTATGTCTTTATGGTTGTTGTTCATATGTTTATTCTACTTTCATGTTATTGAATTTGGTAATTGGATTAAAGAACATGCAAATAAATGATTTTGTAGAATACTGATTCACCCTCTCTCAGTATTCCTTGTGTTCAACACAATATTCATGGAATGCCTCATAATGGTAGAAAGGGCTTCTCTATTTTTTTTTTTTATTTATTTTTTAAATGTTTGAATGATCCTAACTAAATGTGCTAATATAAATGCATGCAAAAAGAGCTTTTATCCTTTTTTTTTGTGCTTTTTAAAATTAAAGTGTGAATTAATTAACTATGTACAAATAGTAATTCCTATATGACTTTTCACATGCAACCTATGCTATGCTTTTTTTATGTTTTTTATTTTTAAGAAAGATTTTAATGGAACTTTTAATCTATTTCCAAGAAAAGTAAAGAAAGTAATTGAAAATTGATATCCCTAAGGAAATAAATGCTAAACTAATTAAGAAGCAAACATAGTGTGTTACATTCCTTAGGGCAAGAGTATGTGATTTAATTACTAAAGAAATGAAGATTTGATTTAAGAAAATACTTTTTGAAATAAAAGAACCTAGGAGAAGCTTTGAAGTTTCTTGTGAAAACATTGTAACTATGTCCTTAGAGGATCTAGATTTTGTAAAATCTTCTCATTTTCCATCCTTGGGGTACTCTACTTGATCTGGAAAGGCAAGATCTAGATTGGGGTTTTCTGGGGATAGAATAAATCTTTAGAAGCTTCCTATGAAAAAGCTAGAGCCTAACTACGAGGATTTAAGATAGAAATTTACAAAGATACATGCAATCTTCTAAAGGTGATCCAAGTTCCTAGAGGAAGGGATACAAATCTTCTAGTAAAGACTTGTAGAGGTAGTCTAACAATCATTTTATCATATTCCTAATGTAGAGAATGACTACTTTTAGACTGCTCAAAGATTATATGTGTGTTCTTCTTCAAGTGTGTTATGAATGAGAGGGGGGTTTAAATAGGAAAAGATCAAAGGGGATGAGAGGAAAAATACAACTAAAGAAGGAACAAAATCTATATTTCAAGCAAGAAAGAAAGCAAGGAAGAAAACAAACTATCCCTAACTAGAAAATCTAAATCTCAAAAAGGAAACTGGGAAAAATTAAGCAGATCCAAAATAATCACACACATGCCAACTTATGATAGGGTCACCCATGTCAAAGGGTGGGTCACCCCTCTTATTAGCCTATAGGTCACCCAAGTGAACTTAAGGTCTCTTGGGTGCCCTTGCAACTTAACGTAGGTGAGACCAATTTTGAATGGAAAGAAGGACAAGCCAAATAAGAGGAAAAACAAGGGTGAAAGACACCTAAATAAATGTACTAGGACACTAGGAAGGCTTCCATCAAGGTATTGAAGATTGTGAGGAGAAATTGACATGCCATGTGTGTCGTGAGCTAGACCATGAAATCATCATCAAACTCATATGTTGACCCATGAAAATTTTGGTCCTTACATATTACCTCCTTAGGTATGACAATCTATATATAAGGTAGTTGTCATTCCTAAAATAGGTTTATAGGACTCACACTTAAATGTTTGTTGTTGTCTCGCATCTAGAACTATAAAATGAATTGGTTAATCAAGAAAGTGACAATGAAAAATGATAGAACTTACCATTGGCATGGGATTTAAAGAGATACTACCTTTGTTCTAGACATTTGAAGATACATTCAATTTTTAAAAAATTTTCACTTATATAAATACATAGAATACTCAATCTAAAGAGTGATGTTGTTTTTCAATAACACATAGCAGAGGTTGCAAGGACTTCACCTCAATGCAAGAGTAGAGTGAACATCATTGACTTGTCATTGATGTTGAGTCGGGTGTTTTTAAGTGCTTACAAGTTCCTTCATCACCGACTCTTAGTCACATCTTGTCGTCTAGTGAATGTTGCACAACAATTCTCCCAATAATTATGTTACTTCCTAACTCACCTTGGTCCCTGGGTTCTTCAATACTAAACAAAGGGAATGAGGAGTCTATAATATATTGAAAATAAGTTTCATAATTTGTAATGTGTTGAAAATAATTAGTAAACTATTAATATTAGAAGAAATGTACATACATATACTTCAATCTCAAATCACATCACAGGGACCTATGCAAGACCATAATAGATTACATTTGATAACAAAGCCGTAATCCTATTTTCACATACTACTTCCACTAATATCAATATCGAAATCAACCATGTCTTTGCTACAAGCTAACAATTTTTTGAAACTTATGTTCGACTTTTACCATTGTGGAGGCTTCACCAGGTAACTCGTGATTAGTTGATTGTACTCTTAATTTATAAGAGACTGCCACCTCATAACTCTACGCAAAAGCACTTGTTTTATCCAATCCACAAACCGTTACTATCTAAAGTAAAAAATATAGCTAATTTGATTGAAACGGATGGAAAACATGAAATGGATCTTATCAACCTAGCTAATGGTTTATGTGGCACAAGAGTTCTCCAAGTAATTATCTTGATGCGTGCTCATAAAGTGACGTCAAATACCACACCGTGACACGACCGACTTTGTTGTCTACTTTGGGAGCTGAACGATGCATGTGACGCGAATGAGACGGACCCCGATCACATTCTCTCAAAATAAGTGGTGACAAATCCAATGCTTCACATGTTTTAAAGTTGAAAATGAATTTGGAAGAGCTTCAAGTGCATGTGGTGACCATTTATTTGAGCAATGATTTAAACCTAGTTATTAAAAAATGAGGGGTTTAAGTTTTTAAAATCTAGTTATTAAAAAATTAAACTAGTTATTAAACCTAGTTATTAAAAAATGAGGGGTTTAAGTTTTTAAAATCTAGTTATTAAAAAATTAAAGGTTGGCAATGATTTAAAATATTTAGGGTGGTTTTTATTGTTTAAATTTGAGAATCTTTACTTTATGTACAATTTTAGGATTTTAAGGTTAATATTTTAATTGTGTCATGAAACATTTTAGGGTTTTTTTTACATTATTTCATCATTAGTTTTATCATTAGAAGTTTTAAATATGTTTTTTGTTTGGCTTTATGTAACTTTAAAATAATATGGTGGTGGAGAAAGTGAGTAAATTTCACATCTTCAAAAATTATAAAGATTATGATAACTCTATTCAAAAGGTAGATGTTAGTTCATCCATTGATGTTGATGTTGATGTTGATGTTATATGATAGTAGTATTTAGGAATTATAACTTGATTGGTTACTATATTGGTTTTATCCCCTCATAGAAATCTCCTACTACCTAAGTTAAGCATGCTTTAAAGCCTCCATCACATTTAGCTTGCAAGCATTTGAATTAGTACTAAAGGTTTTCTCTTTTTCCTTCAAGGAGTTAAGCAAGTGAATGCACTCCTACTATTCTAGTATTAATGTGTATTATTTCACTTAAAGTCCTTGTCGAGGTTGAGCTCCCAAGCATGTCCATTCACTTCTGGGCTTTCCTTGAGAAAATCATCTAGCCAAACATATTTTTCTATGTCTATCCCCACAAATAGGTCAACATCAAAGTGGACCTCAATGTTGATCTAAGGAATAACTAAAGATTTAAGTGGGCTCTCTTCAATTTACATAGAAGGTGACTTACATCAACTAACCTAATACTCATTTTGGGTTTCAATCTCTGTGATATCCTAAATCTACTCGCCACAAAAGTGATGAGGTGGACTTAGAATGGCACATGCATTGCACCCTTGTTAATGGCTAGATCAAACTATTCCTCCTATCATGGGAAAAGCCAATCAAGTGGTGGAAATTTCAATAGACTACCATGTTCACAGACTAGGGGTGTCTGGTGAGTGACAATGCTATCATTTAATTGTGTTAATTGCACCACTTGGCTTGCTCACTTATCAAAGAAGGAATTTCATATGGTGGATTGTGGGATTGACTTGCAAGGTTGGATGTTGAATGGGATGATGCATTTACGTGTTGTTTAATAGTTTGTTGGAGCATGAATGTTGTGATTCTTGTGTTGATGATATCAAGTAATTTAAAATCAATCTCCCTAAGGAAATAAATGCTAAACTAATTAAGAAGTAAACATAGAGTGTTACAATCCTTAGGGCAAGATTATGTGATTTAATTTCTAAAGATATGAAGATTTGAATAAAGAAAATACTTTTTGAAATAAAAGAACCTAGGAGAAGCTTTGAATCTTCTTGTGTAAACATTGTAATTATGTCCTTGGAGGATCTAGCTTTTGTAAATTCTTCTCATTTTCCATCCTTAGGGTACTCTACTTGATGGAGAGGGAAGATCTAGATTGGGGTTTTCTAAGGAGAGAGTAAATCTTTAGAAGCTTCCTATGAAAAGGGTAGAGCCTAGCTACATGGATTTACGATTGGGATTTATAAAGAGGCATGCACAATCTTCTAAAGGTGATCCAAGTTCCTAGAGGAAGGGATACAAAGATTCTAGTAAAGAATTGTAGAGGTAGTCTAACAGCCATTTTATCCTATTCCTAATGTAGATAATGTGTAATGCCCACCCTAGTCTGTGCCTGGTGTGCTTTCTGATTCATTTAATAGATGTTGTTCTAAGTTTTTATCAAGGTATTATGTGATTATTATGCTTTGATGCATTGCACAGAACTTGATGATGAGGACTATGGTGCCATCAAGGGGTTCTAAGGGTGTATTTTGCATGACCATCGAGGTGTTTCTGATGGGGTTTTTCTTTGTTATTAGGCTTCCAACTATGCATTATAGGATGCATACATTGTGATCGTGCATGTTAGATTATTCCAGGTGCTTTAGCTCTTCACTTTTTTCACTATACTTGTTATAGTTGTGATTGTCGTATTATTCCCACTTTGTGAAATGTTGTTGTTTATGCATCATTTTCCTAGATCATGTTAGTCATAGATGATTATAGTGGATGTGATTATTTTATATCATGTATGATTATACCACGTTGGAGTGGATTATGTTGCTTCGGCTATTATATGTGGAGCAGGTATGCCTGATGGTTGACTTGAGTGTGCAGGTAATCACAAGTGTTAACTAATGTGGGAAATGTGGAGAAGGTTGACATGAGACACTAAGCCATCTCACTCTTATCCTTGTGTTGTGGAAACCCGTAATGTGTTCTTGAAGTCAATTGCCTGGGTTTCTGTTAAAACACATAAATACTTAGAGGGGGTGAATCAATATTTACCACTTTTTAAAACAATTCTACTGCAATATCAGGATCTCTACTGCATCAACCAAATTATGAAAAATCTAAGCAATCATAAGCACAATCACATAAATTCACACGAGAGACCATAACACTAGATTTACGTGGAAACCCAAGATGGGATAAACTATGGTGAGCAAGCTGCTTGGATCTACTGTCCAAATCCAACCCCACAAAAGAATGAAATATTGAATTACAATGTTTTGTAGGCTCCAACCCATAGGAATTTCAACTTGAGAAGGACTGCAATCCTTTTACAAATCTATATGCTTTAACCTACCAGAGACTTGAATCGCACAAACTAAGCATCAACCCAGTAGTAGGCTCCAACCTCCACTTAAACTGAGCTTCAACCCAACAATAGGCTTCAACCTATTCGAGGCTCCAACCTCCACATAGACTGAGCTCCAACCCAGCAACCTGGACATAATCAATCTAGCAAATAATCAATACATATTGTGCAAATACAAAATCATCAATCCATGCCCTTTTTACTCCTCAATCTTCACATCTCTATTCACGCCTAATCGCTTGATGTTTGCATGTATTTCACAGACATAGACACTCGCATATATCTTCAGATATTTCACTCCTTGCTTACATCCACAAACACATTTAGATGTTTTGATTCAATGCTCACACACACACATCGACTTATTCAAAAGCACAAACCAATCTTTCTTATAAATCCTTCTATAGAAAATAAATCTCCATGTTGGCATAACACAACCTCCAAAGTCAACCTATGTAAATTTTAAATTCCAACGAGTTTATTTCAGAGGATTGGGCCCAAATTAAATTTCCAATGTTTGAACTTCAAACAGACAGCCAAACCTAAAATTCTACAAATTTAAAATAGGGCCCAATACACAAATACTTAGGTTGACCCAAAAATAAGTTAGGACCCATCTTGAGAAATTCACACACTACAATACTGGCACCAACAAATAATTATCTATTCTTTGTTACCAAGTCGACCAACTATATATTTAAATCTTTAATTTAAATATTTTTATCTTTATATCACTACCTCACAAACTTATCTTCCAGCACCTTCATCAACAAAAACGCACTTTCACGAACCATTGCAAAAACCCTTTATTGGCAAACATTACTTTCTGCGAACTTGGAAACACTTCACTTTTTCCTATCGGCAACTTTTTCTTCTATTGACAAAAACTTATTTTCACAAACTTACACTTTAGTGGCAAAAACTCATTTCCCCAAACTTTGACTTCAATATCTCCTTTATCGGCAAATCTTCAATTTCACGAACCTTCATTTCATCATCTTTTGCCTCTATTAGAAAAGTCACCTGTCGGTGAACCTCTTTGTCGGTGAACTGATCCCTTCGCGAACCAAGGCTCTTCTTGAAGCCTTGCTAAAAAAATGACTTTTTATTTTATTGGCAAAGATTACTTTTCAATAACCACAGCTTAATCATAATTATCACCAAAAGTATGCTTTCATAAGGTCAACCTTAAAAGGCCTTTAGTGGCAAAATAAACTTTTCACAAACCTCATCTCAAATGGCCTTTATCAGTGAAAACACTTTTTCATGAACTCAAGCACATCCCTTTCTCTATCGGCAAATTATCATCCTCATGAACCAAGATTATAAGCTTTGACTTCAAAACTCCTTTGTTGCCTAGTCGGTGAATTGATGAAACTACAAACTCTCGAACTAGTTCACAAAACAAAAAAATTTCAAATAAAGGTTTTTCTGATAACTTAACTTTGAACTTCAAGCTTTTCTTCTTAATGCCTGGGTCATCCCACATAATGGGTTACACTTTTTGGCCAAACTTGACATTGAAAACAACATTTTAAACTAAATCTTCACTTTTTGACACCTATAACTGCTAAACCCTTAGAAATTTGAAAATGATGAGAACTATTGAGTTGTGAGATTTTGCCTATAGATTCTAATATATATATATATATATATATATATATATATATATATATATATATATATATATATATATATATATATATAAATGGAGTTAAATTGTAAAAAAAAATTGTCTCCTTTGATAACTAGTTTTTAATAGTAAACAACATTTTTTTAAAGTGACATGTATTCTGTCACACATAAAATCTTTTTCTACAAAGGATAAAATTCTGATTCTTTTAAATTTAGATTGGTAACACCAATATCTAGAGGATGCATTCAGTTTCATAATGTTTTGTTGAATATATTTTTTTTAATTAAGTTTTGAAGTCAAACTAATTATAATTTAGACATAGGCGTATTCTGTCCAACATAACTTTTTTTGTATGTATCAGAATTCAATTTTTTTTTGTTGGAATAAGGGCATCAATACCTAGAGGACATGTATTTTTTAGAATGTTTTTTTCTCTATTTTCCTATTTTTTCATGTGTGAAACAAAGAGCTTGATGTTCATTGAAAAACCTACATTCACAAGAAATAAAAAAAAATATAATAATCAAATTAAATATATTTAAAATTATACTTTTTGGGAAGCTTATAATAAGGACTACATACTTACAAAACATTAATTTTAAATGAATTCATTTGATCTCCCAAAAGGTAAACTAAAAGTGGTTTTTTATCAACATTTTGATAGGTGTAGAAGAGACTCCATTATAGGTATGGTTTAAAACTAGTGGGGTTCTATCCAAGGGGGTTTGAATCTAAGGGGGTTTGATCAAACCCTCTTCAATTAAAATCCTTTGAATGGAACCTTTCAAGGCTTAAATCATTATATTTTCTAAAAATATGTGATTTTAGCAAAAATCAAGATGTCCTAGAAAGTGTAACCCATTATTGTGGCAGCACCCACCTTTATCAATGAATCAACAAATCGACGAACTTTGGAACTCGTGAACTAAAATCTTTTCTGATACTTCAACTTTTCTTTCTTCATCACTTGACTTTCTACTTTGTCAGTGAACTTACAAGTTCACAAACCAAGCTTTTTGCCAACTAAAGGCAAAACTCATGCCTTAGAAAAATTTTCTTCCTTCTTGCCTTAGAAATGTTTCTTCATTTCACTTCTTCACTACCTTAGACACAATTCTTCCTTCCTTTGACATCAAATAAAACACTTCCAACAATATCTTTTGACATCAATGATAACACTTTCAACAATCTCCCCCTTTGTCATTGATGGCAACACAAACACATATTTCTTCTTTAGCAAAGCTCCCCCTTACTCTAACTATCTGTGAAATGCAATCACAACTTTTGAACTCTCTCCCCTGTTGACATCAATGGCAAAGGGATCCACCTCATTCCTCATTGCAAAGTTGAAACCTCCAAAACTAGCTCCCCTTGACCAAACCATAGAAAAGTTTTCTCAACTATACAGTCTTCTTTATACCTACTCCCCTTGAGAGGTAGTCACTATCCAAACAGGGATAAAGGATATACCTTGATCTACTCCCACTGGATAGGTGCTTCAACATAATATTTTACAGATATTATGGGAGTGATATCACTCCCAACTTTTGCCTCAAATAATCAAATATCTCTTGAGGAAGGGGTTTTGTAAAGATGTTTGCAATTTGATCCTTTCACCTCCTGATCTGCAACCTTTTCTCTTAAGAAGTGATACCTAATTTATATATGCTTAGTCCTAGAATGCATCACTAGATTCTTCGATATATTGATGGCACTTGTATTATCACACAAAATTGAAATGGGCTCATCATATACAACTCGTATATCCTTCATTGTCCGCTTCATCCACAAAACCTGAGTACAACAGGATGTTGCAGCTATGTATTATGCTTTTGCTATTGACAATGAAACTAAATCTTGCTTCTTGCTTAGCCACAAAACCAGTCTACCTCCTAGAAAGAAGGCTCCACCACTAGTGCTCCTGTCATCAGTGCTACCAACCCAATCTGCATTTGTATATGCTGTCAAAGAGAAATGCTTTCCCTTCCAATACCACAAACTATAATCCAAAGTGCTCTTCACATATCTAAAAATTCTTTTAACCAATTTCACATGTGCTTCTTTTGGATAAGCCTGAAACCTAGCCACCATACAAACTGCTTGCATGATATCTGGCCTTGACACAGTCAAATATAATAGACTTCCAATCATGGATTTGTAAAGAGTCTGATCAGCTCAAGGTGACTCATCGTCCTTGCTAAGATGATAGCCCGTTAGGTACATAGGTGTACTCATTGGTTTACAGTCATCCATACTAGTCTTTTTCAACATCTTCTTGACATACTTGGTTTACAAAATAAATATCCCCTTTTCTGATTGAGAAATATGTAATCCAAAGAAAAAGATAGCTCACCAAGCATAGACATTTCAAACTTCTTTTGCATTTCCATGGCAAACCCTTGACACATATTCTCATCACTACCTTCGAATATTATATCATCCACATACACCACTATTATCAACTGATCATCGCACATAATCTTAATATAAAGATTGCTATCAGTTATCCCTTTTCAACCCTTGTTGGTGAAGGTACTTGTCCAACCTTCCATACCAAGCCCTAGGTACTTGTTTGAGACCGTATAGAGCCTTTCTAAGTCTGCAAACTAAGTTTTGATTTTCTGAGAGCTGAAATCTTTCAGGCTATTCTATATAAACTTTTTCTTCAAGGTCACCACTCAAGAAAGTAGATTTAACATCCATTTGATATACCTTTAAGTCTTTATGGAATACAAATGCAAGGAACAACAAGAGAAAAAGTTTCTTCAAAATCTATCCCTTCTAATTGTGCATACCCTTTGCAAACCAACCTTGCCTTATTTCTTACGGCTTGACCATCTTTGTTTAACTTGTTCTAGAAAACCCACTTGGTGCCAATAACATTCCTATCTTTTGTCCTAGGAACAAGTTCCCACGTCTTGTTCTTTTCACTATGATTTATCTCCTCTTGCATTGCTTCAATATAGCTCTCATCCTTGCTAGCTTCAGAAAAATTCTTTGGTTCTATCTTGGATAGCAAAGAGAAGTTTACTTGTTCCCTAAGTTTTCTCCTAGTCATAACTCCTTCATTCTTGTCTTCAATGATCTAATTTTCAAAATGATTCTTCTAATTAAAGTTTGCAGGTGACTTGGTAGTCTCTATGGGTGTTTCATCTTCTGCAACTCCATCTTCTCCTTCTATGCAGGCTGAATCATCTAAACATCAGTCTTCTTGATCATGTGAAGATGGATGTAATACTTCATCAACCCTAACATTTACACTCTTGACTATCTTATTCAATCTCTTATTGTAGCATCTATAAGCCTTTGTTCTTATTGAGTAACCAGGAAAAATTCCTTCATCTGATCTTGAGTCAGGCTTACCCAAATTATCTTCATCTCTTCTAATATAGCATTTGCTTCCAAAGATTCTGAAATACTTGACTGATGTAGGTCTTCCTTTCCACAATTCATATGGTGTCTTAGTGTTGTTCACTCTTAGTTGTCCCCTATTAAGAATATAGATAGCAGTATGGACTGCTTCTTTCCAATATACATCAGGCAACTTGGCTTCATTCAACATTGTTCTTTCCATCTCTTGGACTATTCTATTCTTTCTTTCAACTACTCCATTTTGCTAAGGAGTTCTTGCAGCAGAGTATTGTATTTTTATTCCATGTTCTTCACAAAATTCCTCAAATTCATTTGATGTGAACTCACCTCCTCTATCTGATCTTAGGCCCACTTGATTCTAGCATTCATTTCATTCTCAACCATAGACTTGAAAATTTTGAATCTACTAAAAGCTTCTGATTTTTCTTTCAAAAAAGTAACCCATGTCATTCTAGAGTAATCATCAATGAGCAACATGAAATACCTTTCACCTAGAAGACTTCTTGTTTTTTTAGGACTGCATAAATCTATATGAATCAGTTCCAAAGGCTTAGTAGAAGAGTACTCCTTGATCTTGAACTTGGTCCTTGTTTGCTTCCCAATTTGACATTCCTTACAAAAGGTACTAGTAGGCTTAGCAATCTTTGGCATGTCTCTAACTGAAAGTTTAGAGATGATCTTCACAATATTGTCAAAGTTGATGTGCCCCATCCTCTTATGCCACAACCAACTCTCATCAGTCTTCCCTAGAAGGCATCTCATTCCTTTATTTCATAAAGATTGTACAAGTTATTTTCTCTTTTGCTTGCTTCTACAACAAGTTTCCCAGTGCGTGCTCTTTTGATTTCACAACCTTGTGCATGGAAAATGAGATTATAACCTTTGGTACACATCTAACTTACACATCTTCTATCCTATTCTTTCCATCAAGACTTACTGTACCTTTACCACATATTTTTGCAGTGGTGTTGTCTCCAAACTTGACTGATCTGCCATTCCATTTTTCAAGCCAAATAAACTTACTCTTATCTCCTATCATGTGACTTGAGAAACCGTTCTCAATCACCCAAGGATTTTCTTGCCCTTGTGCATGAAATGTAACTTGGACAATCATTGAGTTTGCACCTTCATGATTGTTCTTGATTTTCCATTCCTTTTTCTGATCCGTCTTATGATTTTTAGAAATGTCTATCCTTTTGTCTTGATTATCAAAATTAGTCCTCTGAGATTTTGACTTTGCCAAGCCACTTCTGCAAAACCTAGCTATGTGCCCAAAATTGTTGCAAATATGACATATTATATTGAAATCAAACAAAGGGGCAAAAGAGTTTCTACTTACAAAATTACTTCTCATTCTTGATTTGCACTCAATGGCTTTGTGACCATACTGATTGCAATTGAAACAATAAATAGAGAAAGCATAATTGAACCTGTTCATGAATGTGTATCTTACATGCATTGATCTTCTAAATTTTCTTCTTTGAGTGATGGAAGGATTGAAATCGATTTCTTTAATCTTAGTAATCTCCTTTTTCATTGGAATATCTTCATTCATCAATGTTTCTTCTGATCCAGTCTTCTTTACAAGAGTAGGAGGTTGTAAGACTTCTTCATCATAGCCCAAACTTGATTTTATGAAAAGAGGTCTCTGAATATTTATTATATCATCTAAAATTTTAGAGCTCTTTCCAAACTTTATATTCTTACTCAGCTGAGCATGGACTTTTTCAACTTCCTTTCTTAATGAAACAATTTCTTCTTCAATTTTTAAACATTCATCTAATTTGGCTTTGAAGGTAGTATTCACCATGTCTGCAATTATTTCCCCCTCCTCAATTTGATTCTTCAAGTTAACAATCATTTCCTCTAATTCCTTAAGCTTTGATTTTTGTTCTTCATTTTCTTTTCTTGTTAAATCCAAGTCTTCAAGTGCAGAGATCAATTCACCTTCAAGATCAACTTCACATTCTTCTTCATCAATGACTTTCATATCTTTTTCATTAATAACAACACTGCCAGAGTTATCCAAGATTTCCACAGCTATGAAGAGGGCTCCCTCTCCTTAATATTTTGATGGGCAATTGTCTCTTCTTCTACTGAACTACAGTCTTCCTTAGAGTAAAACCTTAAATCTTACTGAAGTTAGATCTATTGAAACTCTTGTCACCGTCCTTACCTTTTCTAAGAGGACATTTAGATGCATAATGCCTAATTTCGCCACTGTTGAAACATTTGAAAGGCAACTTATCTTTGTACTTACCTGATCCTTTCTTTATCTTCCTTACAAAGTTTGCCTCTTCTTCCTTGGATCCACTAGATGCTTCATCCCCTTTTGTTTCTTTGAATGTAGCTTCCTTTCTATATGTGTCTTTGTTTATGTTTCTCATCTCATAGGCAGTGAGTGAACCAAATAATTTATCCATTGTAAATGTATTCAAATCTCTTACTTCTTCAATGGTAGAAACTTTTGGATCATACCTTTGAGGGAGTGATCTTAGTACTTTCTTAACAACCACTGAATCTTGTACCTCTTTGCCAAGATCTTTGATCACATTCACCACTTCATCTATTTGGAGTAGATAGTTAGCTATGTTCTCTCCATCTTTCATCTTTAGATTTTCAAATTTACCCTTGCAGGTCTATAATTTTGTTTGATTTACCTTGACATCTCCTTAATAGAGATTTTTGAGTTTATCCCATATTTCCTTAGCCCCCTTGCACTGCATTACTTTGACAAATTCTAAGTTGGTTAAACCACTCAAGATAGCATTCTTAGTTTTAGCATTATTTTCACAAGCCTTCTTCTTAGTTGGATCTATGAGAGGATGTGTAGGAGCACTATAAGCATCAATCATAGATCTCCAAAAATCATACCCTAGAGAGATAAGATAGGCTTTCATACTTATAATCTAGAAGGCATAGTAAGTTCCATCAAATAGAGGTGCTATGTTAGAAGCAGATCCTTCTTGAGCCATGTGTTCTTATCCAGGATCTACCTTCAGCTATTATGTTGCACCAAGGAGCTCAGCTCTGATACCAATTATTAGAACACACATAAATACTAAGAGGGGGGTGAATCAATATTTACCACTTTTTAAAACAATTCTACTGCAATATCAAGATCTCTACTACATCAACCAGATTATGAAAAATCTAAGGAGGCATAAGCACAATCACATATTCACACAAGAGACCATAACACCAAATTTACATGGAAACCCAAGATGGGAAAAACCATAGTGAGCAAGCTTCTTGGATCTACTATCCAAATCTAGCCCCACAAAAGAATGAAACAGTGAATTACAATGTTTTGTAGGCTCCAACCCACAGGAATTTCAACCTGAGAAGAACTTCAATCCTTTTACAAATCTGTAGGCTCCAACCTACTAGAGACTTCAATCTCACAAATTGAGCATCAACCCAGCAATAGGCTCCAACCTATTTGGGGCTCCAACCTCCACAAAAATTGAGCTCCAACCCAGTAATAGGCTTCAACCTATTTGACGCTCCAACCTCCACATAGACTGAGCTCCAACCCAGCAACCTAGAACACATTATCAATCTAGTAAATAATCAATACATACGATGCAAAATTAGAATCATCAATCCATGCCCTTTTTACTCCTTAATATTCACTTCTTTGTTCATGCCTGATCGCTTGATGTTTGCATGTATGTCAAGATATCGATAATCTAGCATACCATTTCAACAAACACAACAAGCTCCACCTAAAGGGATAATGTTTGGAGCAACAAGACCCTCTACACATAACTCCCTCTTAAGAACATACTTGATTATTTAAAGGAACCTCTTGACTACAACATTCAGAAGGTCATACTACCACATTCTCTCCCAAAGCTTCTAAAATTCAAAGGAGAGGGTAATCCCAACTCTCATATCAAGGCTTACATCACAGTGGTATGAGAACTCCTTCCTTAAGATGGGGTGGTAACAAATATTTTTCAAAAGACTTTGGAGGGTATCAGTCTAGATTGGTACTATCAACTTCTAGAATCATCGATCCACTCTTTTAGCCAACTCATCGATCAACTTGTGGTTTCCTTTTACATAAATAAATGGGCCAAGACAAGAATACGAGAATTTTTAATAGTCAAGGAAGAAGCCAACAAGTCAGTTGCACATTTTATCACACAATGGAGGAAAGATCTCTATTCTTCAACTATCGCACCAAATATGGATCACAAGGAACTTTGTGATCTCTTCTTACATGCTCCCAACAATGACATATGAGGAGTTAAAAAACACCCTTACAAATCGTATGAATCTAAGCGATCGAAAGTGCCCTTTGAATTGTCCAAGTTGCTATTGATAAACCATGATAGAAATAACAAATCATCGACAAACAATCATAACATAGGTGTGTCAACAAACACTTCATCATTGAGGAAAAACAATGGTGACTACAATAGTCATACAAATTTGGGAAAGGAAAATGCCAACAACTATCCCCTGAAAATCAACCAGTAGTCATAATACAATTATCATAAACCTCATGATCACAATCATGATAAATATTGCTCATTTCACAAGAGAAGGGGGCATGAGATCAAGTCATGTCGAGGGAACCATCGAGTCATATCAAACCTCCCAAAACATCAACGATAAACATTTGTGGACACATTCTCACAAGATGAAGTACTTAGTCCCAAAATCCATAAAAATGCCTTTGATCAAAACCCCTTAGGCCTTGTGGAATCAGATAAAGATCAAGAAATTTGTGTCACCTAAGGACTAGAACAACTAGATGACACCTCCAACAATTCAAATTTTTCTCACGTGTTAGAACTTCTCAAAAGTTATCCTATGCATAGGAAACGCTCTCCTCAAAGAATTAGATCTAGACCATCCAATTCAAAACACTCCAAGTGAAAAGTGTTCATCTTCAACATTTGATTTTAAAAAGTTACCCTCAAACAATGACATAGTTAAAAAGGGTGATCTCCCCCTCCATTTGATAGTCCAAGTTCAACACTATTCCATTAAACATGTAATGATTGATGATGGATCTGCAATCAACATAGTATCTTTCTCTCTTCTTCAAAGAATAGGTTATGATGAAACTCAAATTACAAAAGAAACATCCATCCTTAGAATTCATGATAACCCAAACATTCAAACCAGGGTAAGGTCAATCTTTAGATCAAATTAGGTCCTAAAACCCTCCTAATTGAATTTTATATCATCAATGAAGAAACCACTTACAACATGATCTTGAGAAGGCCTTGGATCCATAGGATGAGGGTCATTCCCTCCACACTATTTCAAGAAATACACTTCTCAGACATGGGACAAACCCACATCATCAAAGGAGATCCTGATCCTTTCAGCCTTTATAGAGTTGAACAAGTTAAAAAGAAGGGAAAGACCATGGAAACCACTACTGACCTAAAAATTAACACTTTTGAAAAAGGAGAGACATCAAATCAAAATTGAAAATGTAGCCAAGACATCTACATGTATAGGAAAGGGGGCAATAGGAGAATTCCCCTTTGATCCCCCCTCAACTAAGTCTTATGATCCATTCAGCTTAGTGGCCATTCCAATCAAACCAAACATAAACATTCATATGATTGAAATCATGACTAAAGAAGAAGAACCAAAACCCACACAAAAAATAGGGGAGTCAACACTAACCTCATTTGCCCCTCAAAAGTTCAAAACAAGCAATGAAACTATACAAGAATAGACAATGATAAAGGTAGAGGAAAAATCATCAAACAATGAAACATGTGAGTACACAAAACTCCTCACTAAATGCAAATACATTTTTACACCAACTCTTTGAGTGTCCTTGCAAAGAATTTCAAGAGAAGTTTAGACCAAATTGGATAGGTCCATATGTAGTTAAGGAAGAAGTCAGAAATGATGCTTACCTCTTGTGCATTATGGAAGGAGAAGAGTTCAACATATCAAAACATTGTGAAATCCTATAAAGTCCAAAAAAATCAAATAATTCAAATCCATAAAAAGCATGAAATCATGAAAGATCAAAATTTTGCATTTTTCATTCTATTCCATCATGCATTTTATGAGTGTCATGCTCTTATTCAATTTTTGTCCTACTAAGGAGTCTAAGGTTGCTTAGGTATAGGTTGACCCTTTGAGCCTTTGAGATCCCATAACAATTCATGTAACTTATTGCTTATCACTATTCCCCTATTTCCATTACCCAATGATTCTAATCAAAGCATAGCTCTTAGATTTACACTGATCCCAACCTTAATGATTTAGGATGTTAAGTCTAAACGAAGTCAATATTCAAACCCATAGTGTTTAAAGGAAGCTTGCAAGTAGACCTTCCCCTTTCTTCCCTAGTAGAACGGAAGTTTGACTGGACTATGAAAACTTTTGGTGGTGCTCAGCCCCTTACTTTCCTGGCCAAAAATGTCAGGAGAATCATAACTCTGAAGGAAGCAATCTAAAATATGAGTGAATAAAAAATGAATGATAAAAAAATTAGAGTGATGAGAAAAGTGACGATAGAGAGACTAAAGTTGTTGCATATCCATGTTGATTTCATAGGACAACTGATAGGGGGGGTGAATCAGTTGTAACTTATAATTCCAAAACCCTAACACATATTTAGATCCACATTAATTCAATTATCCCTTAAACTGTCAAGATGATTAAGCATGGAAACAAATAACGGAAACTAAATCAAATCAACATCATATACAAGAGAACACTAGATTTGCATGGAAAACACAAGAAGGGAAAACCATAGTGAGGATTAGCTCACAACATAAATTAATATCAACATTGAATACAATAGGGCTCATTGCCATGGGGTTCACTGCCCAAAAAGGCTCATTGCCAAAGACTCACTGCCAGAACAAAAAAGAAGATAGAGAAGAATGTTACAATGAGAAAGCCATCTTAAAACAACAGATAAGTCCACCACAACATCACCAACACCTTCATAGTCATACTAAAGAATTGTAGACACCTTCTGCTCGCTACATCTAGTAATCTAACACATGAAATCTTGCACTACACTTCACTCTCTACCACACTATCATTCACATCTCATACTCCACACACACACACACACACACTCCCTTCTACCTCAACAACTCTACACTTATTTATACCATCTTCAACCTTGAAAACATTCTCCAAGGTCGACAAAACACCTTCACCATGTAAATTCAAATGAGGTCGGCACCAAAACATTCCTACGGTGGAAAGGAATGAAGGTGGACCACAACACACCTTAGCTTGGACCTAAATTCATTCATAAATGCCATGCCATGCTTCCACAATCATCAAAACAAATCCCCAATTAGTCTAAACACCTAAGGTCAGTCGAACCTGTGTTAACACTATAAACATTTAAGTACACACTTCCTTAAAACTAAATATTACTCGTGGACCACACACCATGCTTGAACATAATCTAGAACATCCCACAAACATCCTAAAATCCAATAAGTTTCTCTACAACAAATTTCTCTTGAAGAAAGTACACACCTAGTTTATTCAAACATCGCTGCCATGCTACAACTCAAGAAATTGACTTGAGAAGCACCAGATCATGAACAACTTCAACTAAAGGTAGATATGAACCTTATAAACACACTTCCAGAACCACAAGACCATAAATCATTCTATGGAGAAATGTGGAGAAAAAACATTTATCCCAGACACCTTTGCAATACACAATTCACACACTGGTGAACACACCTTCCTCTACACAATGATCCAACATGCCAAAGTCTGAATGCAGCACCTCTAAATACCTCTAAACAACATATCCAAACGACACAAGAAGATCTTCAACATAGAAGAAATGCAGAGAAAATCTAAAACACCACTCTGTATGCCAGGACACCTTTACAACATATTGTTTCCTCTATTATTCAAATTTTCTCAAAAGCACTTGGAAACCAAGAACCAGAAATATATCAACAACATCTTCAACACTTCCTCATTATCAGAGACAACATCAATTCAATACCAACTACTCACACTCTTGCAATATTCTCTTGCTCATACAGTACTTCTCACACTATTGCAATATTCTCTTGTTCATACAGTTGACATCAATGACAACACAAGCTTGTTGACATCAATGAGAACACTAACTGCACATACTTGCAACAATCTCCACTTTTGTCATTGATGGTGACACATGATGTAAAAAACATCAACACAACAGTATCCTCAATACTATGCTTCATACCAACTCTTTTCCTTTCTCTTTCTCTCCCCCTCAGCTTACTATTCTCCTTTTGTCAACTGATTCTTTCCTTTTTCACATTAATCTCTCTCTCTCTCCCTTTGACATCAATGGCAAAGGGTGATACAACTCTCTCTCTTTCCTCTTTTGACATTACTCATACTTGTACCTACTCACCACTGCTTTGCAACATCTTTTCTTTTACTACTTTGCATACTCCCCCCTGAATGCAACAACCAACAAAGCCACCACCTACTCCCCTTGAAAGGTAGCCTCCAACATCAGTCCATAACAAAGAATGAATCTTGAAATCCACTAGACATATATGCATCTCCTTATGCATCTAGATTAAAGGAGGGGCAATAACCCCCAACTTCTCTCGAAGATACTCAAAATTATCCTTAGGAAGAGCCTTAGTGAATATATCAGCAAATAGATCCTTTGTAGGCACATACTCAAGCTTCACTTCATTCTCTGCAACCTTCTCTCTCAAAAAGTGATACCAGATTGAGATATGTTTTACCCTTGAGTGCATCACTGAATTCTTTGAAATGTTAATAGCACTTGTATTATCACAAAAGATAGGAATTGGTTCATCATATACAACTTTGATATCCTTCAAGGTTTGCCTCATCCACAAAACATGTGTGCAAAAAGAAGTTGCTGCAATGTATTCTACCTCTATAGTAGATAAAGACATTGAATCTTGTTTCTTGCTTAGCCATGACACCAATCTGCATCCAAGAAAGAATGCACCACCACTTGTACTTTTCCTCTTATCTACACAACTTACCAATCTGCATCTCTGTAATCACATAGAGTAAAGTCAGTACCTTTTGGATACCACAAGCCATGATCTAAAGTCCCCGTTAAATATATGAATATCCTCTTTATAACTGCAACATGTGATTCTCTAGGATCTTCTTGAAATCTAGCCACAAGACAAATTGCATGCATAATATCTAGTCTAGTAGCAGTTAGATAGAGCAATCCTCCAATCATTGATCTATACTTTCTTTGATCAGCCTTAGGAGTTTCATCATTCTTTATTAGCTTGCAACCAATAACCTATGGGTACATACTGGTTTAGAATCTTCCATTCCAAACTTCTTCAACATTACCTTGACATACTTTAATTGTGAAATGAAAATACCTTTATCTGTCTAATTGATTTGAAGTCCAAGGAAAAAGTTCATCTCTCCAAACATTGACATTTCAAATTCTTTTTGCATCTCCTCTGCAAATTTCTTACACATAGCTTCATATCCTCCAAAAACAATGTCATCAACAAACACAACTACAATTAGGATTTGATCATTTTCAACTTTGAAGTAAAGATTACTGTCTGTGGTACCTTTATTGAATCCTACTTGTAACAGATACATGTCTAACCTTACATACCAAGCTCTGGGACCTTGCTTCAATCCATATAGTGCCTTATTTAGTCTACAAACCATATCTAGTTTATCTGATAACTAAAATCCTTCCATTTGTTCTATGTATACTTCTTCCAATTCACCATTCAAGAAAGTAGACTTCACATCCATTTGATATACTTTGAAATCCTTATGTGCTACAAAAGCCAAAAACATCCCGATGGCTTCCATTCTGGCCACTGGATCATATGTTTCCCCAAAGTCTATTCCTTCTACTTGTGAGTAGCCTTTACACACAAGCCTTGCCTTATTTCTTACCACTTCTCCATTCTCATTCAGCTTGTTGTGGAATACCCACTTAGTTCCAATCACATTTTGGTTTACTGGTCTTGGGGCAAATTCCCAAGTCTAATTCTTTTCAATTTGCATTAGTTCTTCTTTCATATCCTTGATCCAATACTCATCCTTGCATGCTTCAATCACTATTTTAGGTTCAACTTGGGAGTCTTAGGTTCACTAATGATCAGTTCTTCAGAATGATGCTTCTGTACATACTTGGGAGTCTTAGAAATCTTTTACGGAGCTTCTTCCTCTTCAAACTGTACTTCCTTTTCTTTAGCCTTTTCTTCTTCATTGCAAGAAGACTCATTTGATTCATATCTATTCACCTCTGAATTCATAAGTAGGTCTTTATCAACCTTGACATTTGTACTCTCAACAATTTTTCTTAGCCTTTTGATGTAGTACCGGTAAGCTTTGATTTTATTAGAATATCCAAGAAAGATACCTTCATAAGATCTTGCATCAAACTTTTCCATTTTTTCTTCATCTATTTTGATGTAGCATTTGCTTCCAAACACTCTAAAGTATTTGGTAGTAGGAATCCTTCCATACCATAACTCATAAGGAGTCTTTGTGTTGTTTTCTTTTGCTTGCACTCTGCTCAGTATATAAACAATAGTATGAATTGCTGCACTCTAGTAGACTTCTGGTAGATTTTCTTCTTTTATCATCATCCTTGCAGCTTCTTGAACAGTCCTATTCTTTCTTTCAACCACTCCATTCTATTGATGAGTCCTAGGGGTGGATAAATGCCTCTTTATTCCCTGATTCTCACAAAACATGTTAAACTCATTGGAGGTGAATTCTCCACCTCTATCAAGCCTTAAACATTTGATTTTCATATCAATTTTATTCTCAACCATTGCTTTGAATGATTTAAACTTTTCTAGGGCTTCTAATTTTTCTTTAAGAAAAGTAACCCATGTCATTCTAGAACAATCATAAATTAGTAGCATGAAATACCCATCACCTTGAAAACTCCTTACTCTGGTAGGGCCACAAATATCTATATGCACCAATTCCAACAGTCTGGTAGAAGATTGATCTTTAACTTTGAAACTTCTTGTTTGCTTTCCAACTTGACACTCCTTATAGATAGCATTGATAGGCTTTGTGTTAGGGATTGCATGTAGAAGATATGAATTAAATGCAAATAAGATTAAATAGAGGAATGAAAATACACAGAAATAATAACAGCGATAGACAAGTTTTAACATGGTTCACCCAAACTCAGGCTACATCCACCAACAGAGAGTCCAATATTATTATCTACTAAATCAAACTGATTATAACCAACAATCCTTGCATCTCAATACCACTGCAAAATGCTACAATACATCAACGTAAACCCTAACCCTTATCCGCTTTTATCAAGCCTTATGCCGATTACAAAAATAGGGTTTTTTTTATATCGGCCAATAGAAAAAATAACTCCCAATGCCTTGACCCCGTCTTGGGGGCACTACCCCCAAACCCCTGCAAGGGGCGCTGCCCCTTGACCCCTTTGAATAATTTAGGGGGGAACCGCACCAATAAAAGAGACAAATTTAACCTCTGATTATGATTAGGCTCCATATAACAACAATCTCCCACTTGGAGACTGATCAAACTCCACACCATATCATCTCCCACTTGGAGATTGATCATAACATTGCTGACGTTGTAGCTCCCACTGAAAATAAGCACCCTGGACTCTGGTGTTCTGATTTTATTATTTTTCAGCCTTGAAGACCAACCAAAGCTAATGAGGAGCTCAACTTCTCCCTTGTCACTACCTTTGTAAACATATCTGCTAGATTTTCATTTGTATGTATCTTTTCTAGCCTTAACTATCCATTATCTAACACCGACCGGATGAAGTGATACCTGATCTGTACATGTTTGGTCTGTGAATGCAAGGAAGAATTCTTTGCAAGATGTATGGCACTCTGACTGTCTATATACAAAGAACTATTAGCCTGTGGTTTACCTAATTCTTCTGTGAAAGATTGCAGCCATATCATCTCCTTGCTTGCCTTTGTTGCAGCTACATACTCTGTCTCTATGGTGGATAAAGTAACCACCTTTTGCAACGTGGAGATCCAACTCACCACTGTCCCACCTACAGTAAAGACACAACCTATAGTACTCTACCTGGTATCAATATATCCTACCAAATCTGAGTCTACATAACCTGCCAAATCAGTATTAGAGCCCCTAAAATGTAAGTGTTTATTGGATGTACCTCTCAAATATCTAAAAATCCATTTTATCGCATTCCAATGCTCTAATTCGGGATGACTCATATACCTGCTTACGACTCCTACAACATGTGCAATACCTAGTCTCATGCATACCATGGCATACATTAAACTTCCTGCAGTTGAAGCATATGGTACCTTGGACATTTTTTCTTCCTCCTCTTGTGTCTTAGGACACATCTCCTTAGTCAATTTCAAATGACTAGGCAAAGGTGTGCTGCAACTTTTGCATTCTCCATATGGAATCTCTGCAACACCTTTTCATCATAATCAGCCTGAGATAGAGTCAATTTTTTGTTCTTCCTATCTCTGCAAATTTTCATACCAAGGATTTGTTTTGCTGCCCCCAAATCCTTCATAGAAAATGGTTGTGTTAATTGTTGTTTTAACTCTCTTATGTGATCCACGTTAGACCCTGCTACAAGCATGTCATCAACATATAAACAAAAAATAATGTAGCTATCATTATCCATCCTCTTAAAAAACACAATGCTCAGAATGACATTGGCTATAGCCTTGCTCAGCTATAAAACTATCAAATTTCAATTACCATTGCCGAGGTGCTTGTTTCAAGCCATACAAACTCTTCTTCAATCTGCACACCTGTTTCTCCTTATCATTGACCTCAAATCCTTGGGGATGTTCCATATATATCTCCTCCTCCAAATCACCATGGAGAAAGGTAGTTTTCACATCTAGCTATTCCAAATGCAAATCTTCAGCAGCCACAATACTTAAAACAGTACGAATAGAAGTCATCTTAACAACCAAAGAAAAAATCTCATCAAAATCAATGCGCTTTTTCTGTGCAAATCCTTTTACAACTAACTTGGATTTAAATATTTTCTTACCTCCATCTTCCTCTTTCAACTATAAACCCATTTGTTTGGTAAAGCCTTTTTACTGGCAGGCAACTTACATAATTCCCAAGTCTAGTTTTCAGCAAGGAGTCCATTTCTTCTTTCATTGCAAGCTCCCACTGAACCTTTGTATCCACCTGCATAGCTTCATCATACCCTTTTGGTTCACTAGCATCTGTTAACAAAATAGAATACAAAGAGGGAGAAAACCTTTTAGGATGTCTACTTAGCCTTGTTGACTGTCTAACATTCACTGGAGTTTGTGGTATTTCTTGTTGTTGTTGTGGAGCATGAGGAACCACTGGAACATCATTATCTGGAGTCTCATCTAGCACCACATAATCCTTTTCTTTCTTCTCATGCTGCTACAACTGATCTTTGTACAACACCTTCTCATTGAATACAACATCCCTGCTTCTCACAATTTTCTGATTTTCAAAATCTAAAAGCCTATAACCAAATTCATCAATGCCATATCCAACAAAGGTACACTTTTTTTATTTTGCATCCAGCTTAGTTCTATTTTTAGAATCTACATGTGCAAATGTTTCACATCTAAAGGTTTTGAAAAAAGAATAACTCACCTTCTTACATGTCCATGCTTCCTCTGGAATACCATAGCCCAAAGGAACTGAAGGACCTCTCTTAATTAAATATACAATGGTATTAACAGCCTCTGCCCACATGTTTAAAGGCAGCCCAACATGCAATCTCATGGTCCTTGCATGCTCCATTATTGTCCTATTCATGCGTTCAGCCACTCCATTTTCATGTGGAGTCCTTGGAACCATTTTCTTTCTACGAATTCTATTAAAGGAACAATAATCGTCAAATTCTTTGCTGCAATACTCACCACCATTATCATATTTGAGACATTTTAATTTTTTATTCATCTCATTCTCAACCAAGCTTCTCCATTTCTTAAATGTTTCAAATACATCAGATTTTTACCTAAGGAAATAAATCCAAACCTTCCTAGTTGCATCATCTATGAATGTAACATAATACCAAGAGCCACCAAGAGAAGATACCCGAGCTGGTCCCCATACATTTGTATGCACAAGCTCCAACTTTTCATTTTTCTTTTGCTTCCCATCCTTAAGAAAACTGACTCTCTTTTGTTTTCCATACACACAACTTTCACAGAAATCCATATTAATACATTTCAGACTTGGTAAAACTTTCTTAGAGTAAAGTACCTTCATACCTTTTTCACTCATATGCCCATGTCTATTATGCCACAGAGTTGTCTCAGAACCTGCAACAGCTATTTCAGTCTCTTCCTGCGAACCTGCAGCAACTGCTCCTGAACTTGTTTGTTTTTTCTCTGTAATAGCTAAAGTAGAAGGAACAGTATGACCTATACAAAGATATAAGGTGCCTACTTTCACACTTTTTCTACTATTAAGGCACCTCTTGAAACCTTCTAATTTTTGTTAGTAAATGTAACAATGCAACCTTCATCAGCTAGCTACCCTGCTGAAATTAAATTCCTACTCAGCCTTGGAACGTGCCTTACCTCTTGTAGTAGCCAATGATTCCCATTCTGTAACTTAATCTTGATTCTTCCCTTTCCAACTATCTAACAGGGTTCATTATCTCCCAAATAAACCAGCCTAAAATCCCCTTGGACATAATCAAGAAAATAACTTCTATGGGGCATAGCATGAAATGAGGCCCCTGAATCTAAAACCCATGAATCATTAGCATTATCTAGGGAAAGAATCAAAGCATCATCTTCAGATTTATTAGTTACCACATTTGCCTCCTTATTTCCTTCTTGTTTATCTCCTTCTTTATTCTTCTGAGGCTAGTAATCTTTCTTTAGATGACCCGGTTTCCCACAGTACCAACAATCATTTTATCCTTTAGATTGCCTCTTGTCCTTTGATTTTCCTTGTGACTTCCCATGACCTCCAGAACCTTTTCCTCTCTCCTTTGATTTGCCCATTCTTTCTGTATTCAAAACACTACCTGATGTGGCAATTGAATTTCAAAGTATTTAAACTAGAGACAAAGTTACTTACAACCATTACCAAGCTATTCCATCTTTCTGGCAAAGAACATAATATCAAGAGATCCCTCACCTCTTCATCAAAACTTACTTTTACAGAAGTTAACTGATTGATAATCATATTAAACTCTTTAAATGATCTGTCATAGATCCACCTTCAACCATTTTTAGATTAAACAAATGCTTCATGAGAAATACCTTATTTGAGGCTGAGGATTTTCATACAATTTAGCCAAAGCTTTCATGAAACCATCTATTGTCTTCGCTTCCATTATATTGAATGCCACCGATGGTGTCAAGCACAACCAAATGGTTCCCAGTGCCTTTCTATTCAGAAGATTCTAATCCTCATCAGTCATTGTTGCCAATTTCTTGGCTATTCCTTCCAACGGCCTCCATAAATCCTTCATTTGCATCTTCCATAACTGATAGTTTTGCCCATTGAATTTATCTACCTTCAATTTACCCTCATCCGCCATTGCTCCCACTCAACCATGAGACTTCCACTTAACTATGAGACCTTCCTAAAGACGATAATAAAACACAACTTTCTCTAATACCACTTGTCAGGGATTACGTGTAGAAGATTTCAA
Organism: Cunninghamia lanceolata; assembly: GCA_027924645.1. Lineage (NCBI taxonomy): Eukaryota > Viridiplantae > Streptophyta > Pinopsida > Cupressales > Cupressaceae > Cunninghamia > Cunninghamia lanceolata. Next base: position 7,612,701 of record BSBN01000241.1, on the reverse strand, counting down.
TTAAATACAAATAAATATTAAACAGAGGAATGAAAATACACAGAAATAATAATAGTGAGAGAGAAGCTTTAACATGGTTCACCCAAACACGGGCTACATCCACCAACAGAGAGTCCAATATTATTATCTAGTAAATCAAACCGATTACAACCAGCAATCCTTGCAACTCAATACCACTGTAAAATGCAACAATACATCAATAGAAACCCTAACCCTTAGCCGCTGTTATCAAGGCTTATGTCGGTTACAAAAATAAGGTTTTTTTTATGTTGGCAGATAGAAAAAATAACTCTCGGCACCTTTACAAAATAATAAAATTTGTTTGAGGTTTCAGCGACACTACCCCTCGACCCCACCCTATATCATGACAAGGAGCACGCTAGGCGCACTACCCCTAGACCCTGCAAGGGGAACTACCTCTTGACCCCATCTTGGGGGTGCTACCGCCAAACCCCCGCAAGGGGCGCTGCCCCTTAACCTTGTTGAATAATTTGGGGGGAAACCATGCTGATAAAAGTGGGGCAAATTTAACCTCTGAGTCTGATTAGGCTCCATATAACAACACTTTGTAATCTTTGGCAGATCTCTCACAACTTGAACTGAACTTATTCTAACTAGGCTATCAAAATTGATGTGACATAGCCTTCTATGCCATAGCCAACTCTCACTAATATGAGTCATGAAACAATAACCATTAGCACCTTTAAGCTGATAAACATTTCCATCAGTTCTCCTTCTAGCATCTATCATAGTTCTAGAATCTTTTCTGATCTCAAAGCCACCATCCTGAAACTTAAGATTATATCCCTTACTACACATTTGTCCAACACTAAAGAGGTTATGTCTTAAACCCTTAACATAAAGAACATCATCTGTGTTATGCTTTCCATCAAAACTGATTGAACCTTTTCCACAAATCTTGGCAGATGTATCATCACCAAATATAACTAGTCCTCCATCATATTTTTCAAGTTTGACAAACTTACTTTTATCACCGATCATATGATTTGGGCATCCACTATCAATAATCCAGTAGTTATTTTCTTGTCTAGCATGGAAAGAAAATATCAAGGTGCCTTAGCATTAGTACTTACTTTTAAAGCCCTTTCCTTCACACATCCCTCAGAGTTGGTAGAAATAGTATCATCTTTTAAAGCTATGAACAAACATTCATTATCCTCATCATCTTCATAATTATATTCATCATCAAATATACTTGCATCTTATCTAACATAATAACTTTTCTTAATCACCTTACCTTTGTTCTCCTTAATTTTGCTTTTCAAAATTATGTCTGGACATCTTGAAGCATAATGACCTATCTTAACACAACTGAAACACTTGAAAGGCAACTTACCATTGTACTTACCAGTACCCTTTTTCATTCTTCTCGCAAAGTTAGCTTCCATATCATCAGAATCCTCCTAATTTGATTCAACAATCTTCTCTGATTTAATAGCCTTAAAAACAGTCTCATCTCTTGCACTACTTGTACCAAATTCCTTCATTTCAAAAGCAATTAAAGTACCATACAATTGATCTCTGGTAAATTGATCCATATTTTGTAATTCTTCAACAGCAGAAACTTTATGACTGTAAGATTTGGGAAGAGTTCTGCGTACCTTCATTACCACTTCTTTTACTTCCAGTTCTCCACCAAGACCTCTGATGCTATTGAAAACTTCATCCACCTTCTGCATGTAGCTTGTGATGTTTTCATCTTCAAATATTCGCATGGTCTCAAAAATGATCTTCAGTTTCTACACCTTAGCTTGCTTGACCTTGTCTGTCTCCTTCATAAATGCTTTTAAGCATTTCCCAAATTTCATTAGCAGTTTTTAGATTCATAACTTTCACCAATTCAGAATTAGTAAGACCACTTAAAAGAGCATACATTGCTTTACCATTATTTTCATAAGACTTGATCTCATTAGCAGTACTCGAATCATTTTCAGGTATAGTGTATGCAGACTCAAAAGACTTCCAGATTTCATATCCAAGAGAAATTAGATAACCTTCCATCCTTATTTTCCAGAATGCATAGTTTGATCCATTAAATAGGGGAACATCTTTCTTGTGCACCATCCCAGATCTACCTCAAGCAGTTAAGCTTTCTTCCAAGGAACATTGGTCTGATACCAATTGTTGATTGCACAAGACAACTAAGAGGGGGGTGAATTAGTTGTAACTTATAATTCCAAAACCCTCACACATTCAGATCTAAATTAATTCAATTATCCCTTAAATTGTTAAGATGATTAAGCATGGAAACAAATAATAGAAATTGAATCAAATCAACAGCATACACAATAGAACACCAGTTTTACATGGAAAACCCAAGAAGAGAAAAACCACGGTGAGGATTAGCTCACAATATAAAGTAATATCAACACTGAATACAATAGGGTTCACTACCCAAAAGAAAGGCTCACTGCTAAAAGAAAGGCTTACTACCAAAAAGGCTCACTACTAGAAAGAAAAAAAGAAGATAGAGAAGAATGTTACAATGAGAAAACCATCTCAATGCAACAGAGAAGTCTACCACAACATCACCAACACCTTCATAGTCATACTAAAGAATTGTAGACACCTTTTGCTCACTACATCCAGTAATATAACACATGAAAGCTTGCACTGTACTTCACTCTCTACCACACTATCATTCCCATCTCATACTCCACACACACACTCCCCTCTACCTCAACAACTCTACACTTATTTATACCATCTTCAACCTTGAAAATATTCTCCAAGGTCAGAGAAACACCTTCACCATGTAAATTCAAATTAGGTCAGTACCAAAACATTCCCGCAGTGGAAAGTAATGATGGTAGACCACAACACACCTTAGCTTGGACCTAAATTCATTCATACACACCATGCCACACTTCCACAATCATCAAAACAAATCCGTAATTAGTGTAAACACCCAAGGTCGACCAAACCTATGTTAACACCATAAACTTTTAAGTACACACTTCTTCAAAACCAAATACAACTCATGGACCACACACCATTCTTGAACACAATCTAGAACATTCCATAAACATCTTGAAATCCAATAGGTTTCTCCACAACAACTTTCTCCTGAAGAAAGTACACACCCATTTTATTCAAACATTTCTGCCATGCTACAACTCAATAAATCAACTTGCAGAGCACCAGATCATGAACAACTTCAATTAAAGGAAGATATGAACCTCATAAACACACTTCCAGAACTGCAAGACCAAAAACCATTCTACAAAGAAATGCAGAGTAAAAATATTTATCCCAGGCATCTCTACAATACACAGTTCACACATTGGTGAACACACCTTCCTCTGCACAATGATTCAACATGCCAAAGTTTGAATGCATCACCTATAAACACCTCTAAACAATATATCCAAATCGCATGAGTAGATCTTCAACATAGAAGGAAGGTGGAGCAAAACTAGAACACCACTCTGTATGTAAGAACACCTTTACAACACATTATTTCCTCTATTATTCAAATTTTCTCAAAAGGACTTGGAAACCAAGCACCAAAAATATATCAACAACATCTACAACACTTCCTCATTATTAGAGATAACATCAATTCAATACCAATTGCTTACACTCTTGCAATATTCTCTTTCTCATACAATACTGTTTGCACTCTTGCAATATACTCTTGCTCATACAGTTGACATCAATGACAACACTAACGGCACATACTTGCAACAATCCAAAATACCTAGAAAGTTCAAAAGCATTCATTTCCATAAAAGTCAAAATGTCAAAAAAAAGAAAATCAAGTGAGGCATTCCAAAAAATACAAAAAAGAGAGGAAAAAGCAAAAAAATGAGAGTTACAAAAAAAAAGTGATAGAGAGAAGTGTTGCAAGTATGTGCCTAATCGGTGTTGTCATTGATGTCAACATATCTATGTTGTCATTGGTGTCAATTGTGCCCTCATTTTGTTACTTGCTTGTAGATGTTGAGGATATTGAGAAAATTAGCTCATCTGGTAAAAACAATGAATTGCAGTAGAAACAGTGCATTACATGCAAAAGAACAATCCAGAAGAATGCTCTGCATTTCCTATAAAATAAATATCCTTGACTACGGATTGGAAGTTATTTAGAAGCCTATCTAAAGATGTTATATTCCAAGGTTAAGCCTCTGGAATGAAGATTTGAGTAAGTTGTGTTCACTAGTGTGAAAACTATTTTTTCTATATGTTTGGTGGTGACAGGGAGAAAGTGTTTTGCTCCGCATTCATTTGCACTGAAGGATTTTGGTCTGTGGTTCTAGAATTAAGTCTGTGATGATTTTTAGTGTCTTCAAATGCAATGGTTCTTGATTTGGTGGTCTGCAAGCTATCTTTTACTCATGACAGTGGCTAATAGTGTTGTTCTTGTGCCCCAATTTGAAGACTCTTATTGACAGAGTAATTAGAGATTGTGCGGTTGTTCCTGGTGATTACTATTGAAATAAGGGCTGACAACTGAGAGGGGGGTGAATCAGTTGTCCCAAAAACTTTAATACTTGTTGCAATTAATTCTTCTTTAATAGATTAAAGATGTAATCATGAAAGCATGAATCAAAACACGAGCAGAAACATAATTAACACACTTGACACCAAGATTTTTGACGTGAAAACCTGGTTAAGGGAAAAACCACGGTGGGGGTTAACCCACAAGAATTTATACCCTATTGAAAGTATTACAAATGGGTAAGGCACATGCCTTTAGGGCGTACTACCTAAAGATCACTGCTCCAAGAGGCTCACTACCTACAAAAATGATTAGAGAAAGATTACAGAATGTTTGACTTGATGACTAGCATCTACCAATGCAAAAATTTAGTTCTGGTTAAGCACAGAATATTGATCTTACACACTTCATCCTTATTCTACCTAGTTTCATTTTTCTGCCATAATCCGGGCTTAGATCTTTTCCTTCACACTCCTTCTACCCTTTTTCGCACTTCCACCATCACACACATCACACTCACACACCACAAGACTCGAATCCATCAGCTATATATATCCGCATCAAGAAATTCAATCTACTGTAGTCGGCTTCAAGGAAACTTAGAACTTTTATTAAGAACTCTGCTCTGTCAGCTGAATCCATCTACAAATAACAACGTGGACCAAGAACTTGTGTTCTCAACTCATCAATCATGCCGACCAATACCACTAATTATCAGAAACTACTTAACCAAAAACTTTTCTTCATCTGGACCAAGATCAAATACTGGGTCGTCCTATTCTTCTTCTGACTGTACTGACTAACTGGAACTTGATACTCAGATGCTTATAACTTTTGAATCCTTCACCACCGGAGGCTAAAATCCTGGATTTAGATAGTTTGGACAATCCTTATGACTTCCTTAGATCTGCAACACACTGTAATTTACCACCAAAGAGATCCAGACCAAGATACCGGACCCTATCACATGCTCTGTTTCTGACTACTCGGACTTAGATAAATCTTCACTCTAACTTTTGGTATGAACAAATTATGTAATATGGATGTGTAAGGTAGACTTATTTGCCATCAATGACAACACCTATCATGCGTAGTAGTGTCTCTTGCCAACAATCTCCCCCTTTGGCATTGATGACAACACTTAGTGAAAAATGACTAAGTGTCGGAACAACTCCCCCTTACTTTGTACACTTATGCTCTCCACTGTACTCCCATTCTCCCCCTTTGCTGGATTCCTCATTTTTCACTTCTCTTCACTCCCCCTTTGACATCAATGGAAAAGGGTGTGGTCCACAAACCAAAATTTATACAAAAATTCTACATACTAAGGCCCAAATGTACAAACAGACCTTAAGTCTTATTTATGTATAAACTTAAGTACATCACCAAAAATGTTATTTAATTGTGCCAGCTCACTATCCCAGCTCTTCTTTATAGTGTTCAAAATTGAGATGTGGCCATTGAAAAGAAATGCTTGAGATTTGGTCATCCATAGATCAATGGGGTCACTTGACTGAGCTGCATCTTGGGCTTTAGTTAAGGCATTGCACATTGCTTCCATTTTGGGGGAAATTAGTCCCCAGAACTCACTCATTCTGGCCTCTAAACTCTCCTTTTCTCTTGTCAATTTCTTTATATCTTCAATCAAGCTGATCACTTGACCCTCCTTGCTTGCCACTGATGCTATCACAGGATCAAAAGAATTTGATACACTAGATAATTTTTGCTTAGACACTTTTATTTTATGTTCAAGATCCTCTAAAACTTGAGGACAAGATAAGTAAAATTTATATACATTTCCTCATTCTGTAAGAGAATTTTGAAAACTCTTTACATTGGCATCCAACACCATTCTATCAACTCCAATCAAACCTTTAAGAGCATCAAATCTTTTTTCATTGAATTCCTTTTGGACCTTGACCTCTGCAGACTTCTATAGGGATTCAAAATGTGTACTTACAAAGTTTATTAGGTTCTTTAACTGTCTGGAGGGGGATGCTGAAGAATTCTTCTAGTATGTGGGCATGATTTTCTCTAAAATCCCTGATGCCAGACCAAGTAGCTCACTGTCTTCTATGTGAGACTTCAAAATTTCTTCTCTTGCTTTGGCTTGAGCTATAGAAGCCAACTTTATCTTCTACACTAGAGATAATGTGTCAAAATTTATTGGACCTTGGATTATATCCTAATCTTCTTCAATTTGTTTGTCCCTTTCCAAAATTTCCTTCACTGCCTCCGCAGTGTCTCTTGCCCAAGATAATGACGTGTCTATCTAATTCTTATCGGTATTGTTAACCAGATTGTCCTGCTTGGGCTCTTCATCATCCTTTGCAATCTCTTCATCTTTATCAATTTTCTCCTTGACTCCTTCTGCTTCTTGGTCCTTAGCCCTTTCTATTTCATGCTCTTCAATCTTCAATGAATCATCTTTAATTTGATCATCTGTTTCTATATTTATCTCTGTATCTTCTTTGTCAGAATAATATGGAGGAGTTAGAATACCTCTTGCATCAACAGTTTCATCTGTCATCTTTAAATCTTCCTTGTTTGTTGTTTCCTCTTTCGAGACAGAGGAGTCATCTAATCCAATTTGTTGCTCATCCTTCTACTACTCTTCATCATTCAGAACTGGCGTGTCATTAGCAGGTTCATCTGATACCACAAAGAACTTGTTCTTGTCTAATGCTTTTCTCAAAATTTGTTCAGTTTCTAGGACTACTTCTTCTATCTCTCCAATCATCAGTTTATTCATTCTTATCTTATGGCTAAATTCATTTTTGACTTCTTTAAAATTTTCATCTGCTTCTCTACTAGAGATCACTGAACATAGAGTGGTTAACACATGTTCCCTCAACTCCATATCTTTTGACTTGGTAGCTTCTTTTCTTATTTCCAAGATGTCTCTTAAGCATTTTGGAACTTCTAACAAAATTTCTACAAGTGCTCGATTGAATACATTCAAGTACTTGATAGTGGCTTCATCCAAAAGTCTTTTGTCAGCGTCATTGTAAAGATCATAGAATTTAGTCAATGGTTTTAAATTCCTATCAACAGTCATTGTCTTGACAATGTTTTCATAGAGGGAATTTGCTTCTTAACATCAGCCTCTAATTTCTGCCTCTTATTTGTCTTCTTGCTTCTGAAAGGCTTCTCTTCAGATACTTTAACAACTTTAGCACCTGTGGCCTTTATCTCTTTAAGCCCATCATCTCAGTCTGTCTTTTCTTCATCCTCCTTTTCCAAACTATCATATGATCTCTTTACCTTTACTTTAGTTCTTTTCTTTTCCTTACCGAATGATGTCTTCCAGTTTCTTAGATTTGGAAAGTTTTGGGGGAAGAGGGGTAGCAACAGAGCTCCTAGTAGTCCTTGGTGTGGAGGAGGATTCTACCAGAGTACTTCCTTGTTTCTTATCCTACTTTTCCTTCTCAGCCTTTTCTATTCTTTCTTTGTTCTTCTTCACAGCTTCCTTAGTTATGCCAATGCTTTCAGCATACATTTCCACTTGCTTTTGAATTTTCCTTTTAATCTCTAGCTTCTGAAGCTCAACATGTAGCTTTTCACCAAGCTCTTTATAAGTCCCAAACCTCTCAACAAAGTTATCCTTGGGTTTGCTCAAGAGATGTTGAGCATACATGTCCAAACTCTTCTCATCAACCTCATAACCCATAGGCATAATCCAAACAGTTCTGGGTTCTACAGTTTCCATTAGGCACTGATCAGTGTCCACCATGAAACAAATGTCATTTTTGTATTTATCAACAACTGATTTAGGGATTCTTTCCCTAGAATGCATCACACTCTAAAATTTTTTAAAGTATCCCCAGATTGCAATTTTCTATGCATTAGAGTCTCCAATACCGTGTAGATGATCTCTTATTTGCATTGCAACTGGCCTGTTATTTGTCCAATGTACACCTTTTACTCCAAGCACTTCATTCATGAAGTAGAAGAATAAACATATAACCAAAGACCCATATTTGAAGGTGTTTTTCTTGTCCTTGGTTTTGTTGAAGTTCTCAATCAATTGGTTCTATAACAACTCACATAGATCATAATCTATATTTTCTTTCAACATGTGATATGCAACATATATGGCAGTTCCAGAAATAGAGTTCTCCATGCTGGAGTGATAAATCTTGTAACCAATTACCATAGAGGCAAACTTAACATCCAGATCAATAATGTCATTGATGGTCATTGCCCTCTTGTCAAACTTGGCACTAGTTGCATTAGCAACGGTCTGGTTTTTCACAGATTTCAACATGGGTAATCCACCGGTTAAATTTAACCTAGTTATAATCCTGATAACATCCTTTGTAATCTTGAATGGTTTCAACAAGCATATGAACTCATCATGCATTCGGCTCAAGATATATCAAACCCACTCACTCTCATCAAATGTTAGAAATTCAATGATTTGTAGAAAATGTTTTCTTTCTAGGGCTTTGTATTCTGATTTTAATTCATAGTTATCATCCTTTAGGTAGTTGTTAAACAAATCCAGCAATTTTAGATTCCTAAATTGATCTACGCTACAATGGATGTATCCCCTAATATCCTCAACACGCAGCACTCTGTATGGGACACCAAAAAAAGCTCCTAATGGGTCAGCTTTGACAGACTTGTATGGATGCTTCTTAAATTTTGGCTATGGCCTTTCAGCAATATCAACAACAAGAGGAGTAGCCATCTCAAAAGATTATGGGTTCAAAGCTTTGTACAAAAATACCTTTTTCTTCATAGAGTTAGGGTTAGTTGAAGAATTTGCCGATCAAATTCATTCTTCGTACTTCAAATCTCTGAATTTTTAATTTAGATGCTCTTCTTCTTGTTCTCTTTGAATGCAAAGTAATTCAAATGCTTGAACGAGTGACTTTGTATCCTCTGCAAAACCTAATTTGTCATTGTAATAAATGCTCTGCCCTAATACATCTGGTTACTCTATTTCTACATGCAATCAATCTTCAATTGCTCTGCAATCAATCACATTTGCTTCTTTTATTACAGAATTTGCTTCAACATGTCTGTATTTTCTTTAACTTCATTGATCATGCCAGATTCAGGCACCTACTTACTGGTTGGGGGAATTAGATTTTCAAAGCAGCTCCCCCTGAGCCAGAGCTCCTTATTCAATTCCCAGAGGAATTATCAACACCAGATTCTGGTGTGGACCTATTGTCAACATTCATTTCACCTTTCTTTACCCATGTTTTGTTCATTTCATTCTGGATTTCATTTACATCAACTTTGCCCTTGCCTTTATCTTGTCTCTGCTCATCCAGTTTTCTATTTACTGGACTTCTTCTTTCATTATTCCTGCTTCTGTAGAATTTTGTAATATGACCAGATCTATTGTAATTAAAGCACACAACATTTCTTTACTTATTTACTTGATTTCCTCTTAATCTGCATTGATTAGCCATGTGTCCAAATCCAGTGCAAGAAAAATAGTAGCCATTGAAAGAATTGCCATTTCCTCTATTAGAGTTATTCATTATCATACTTCTACATTCATTGGATCTATGACTATACCTCTTACACTTGAATCATTGATCGTGTTGGAACCTAAAATTGCATACCAATTTTTGCAAAAAATTTAGGTCCCCATAACGAAAAAATCAGCTTCAGCACTCAAAAGTGCACTTCAATAAACCAACCTATCATAAGAGCTTCTGGTTATAGAGGTTTTCCATCAGTATGTTCATAATGTATTTATGGTGTTGAGAAGTAAAAATATTGCACAATTTCTCAAGTTACCTATTACTCTTAGCTTCCATGAATTTCAACATCTCTTAGCCTATCTTTCCATTTTGAAATTGATCGCTACGTGCCATGTATCACATGACTGCCAAGGCTTGGCCATTTAAATCAAGTGGTGCATCTAATAAACCAAAGGCACCAAAATGGAAAAATCATGATTCTTTCTAATTGTATTGATCAAGACATTGCTACAATTGGCTATGCTGTGCTAGAGAATGGAAGATTGCTGTGGAGTCATTTGAAGTCTATTACTTCATGGAGTCATGGTCTTATGTGTTGATCAAACACTTGTAGCTATACCTTGTTTTTTGAGTGCATCCATTCGATGTGTGATCCATTTGAAGTCTGTAATATCATGGATTCAAGAGCTTTTGCTAATGTACTGGACAAATGCATGTTGCTGTGCCTTGTTGTCTGAGTGCCAGTCAATAGCCATATGATATGTTGTTGGACAACTTTGATGGACCTGCAGCTGGGAAATTGCTATTGGAGCTAAGTTATATGAGGAGGCTTTTGCCATCTTTGAAAAGTTGGGCAATGCTATTTGGGGAGGAGCAAAGCTTTTAGACCTTTTGAAACTTGCAAATATACCTGAAAATACAGTAAATACAGAGGCAGGAGGCAAACATGTTGAATTTACTAGTGTGGATGTTTGTAAGGAAGAAAATGGAGGGCCATACAAAACATCAGTACCTCTGCTTCATGCCACAAATCTAAAGACAAATGTGTTGCTTGCCTATTAAATGAATGGCAAGGTTTTGAATAGGGACCATGGATATCTACTTCGTATGGTTGTTCCAGGCATAATTGGTGCCTGCTCGGTTAAATGAATGGACATGATCAATATGATTGCCAATGAATGCCAGGGTTTCTTCATGCAAAAGGATTACAAAATGTTCCCTCCTACTGTTGATTGGGATAATATCAATTGGCTTTCTCGGCGTCTATTAATGGATTTTCCAATTCAAATTTTTGATTGCATGCAAAGAATATCATTTTATCCTGCAAAGAGGATGATTTAGCAAAGTGCTCTGATGGTGCTATGGATGCAATGACCAAAGAGGTCAATCCCAGGCAACAACAATGAAATAAGAATGAAACTGAGTGGAAGTTAAAGTGATACTCTTAAACATCCTGAACAGAAATAAAAGAAGTAAAAGATAGAATATATATAGGCTTTTGAGAAAGCTACAACTGGTGGAAAAGCTCCTTGGTAGTAGGTTGCAACACTATGCAAGGCAACATGATCATCATTCTAGTACATCATTTGCTCTCTTGAAGACGTGTGTTCAACGAAGTGGGGAAAAAAGGTTAAAATACATGGTTATGCTTTGTCTAGAGGAGGACATGGAATAGAAAGGGTGGATGTCTCTATCGATGGAGGTAAAACATGGATAGAAGCTAGTAGATATTAGAAGAGGGGTGTTCCTTATGAAGCAAATAGTGAGGAATGTGACAAGTGGGCGTGCGTGTTTCTTGAACTTGAAACTGAGATTTACCTGCCAACTAACATTATTGCTAAAGCGGTTGATTCTACTGCTAATGTGCAACCTGAGAAAGTTGAGAAAATTTGGAATCTTAGAGGAGTGCTAAATAACCCTTGGCATGTAGTTCATGTCAACAATCCTACAAAGGCTATGGACTCAAGCCCATGAATTGATGGAAAGTGAACCCTAAAAAGAGTGCTATCACAATTACAAGTTATTTTGTTTCCAAATCATAGATTGTCACTCTATGCCGCTGCTTTGCTAGGCTTTAAATTTGTAATGTTGTTCAATGTTTTGCAATATAAAGAGAATACAACATATGGGAGAAAATACACACTTTAGGAGAAGATCACTATTGATCGAAATGATCCCACTACAATGTCATGCTATGAGGATTGCGAGAGAAAAGGCAGGGTTATATTTTGTTGCAGATCAAACTAAGAATTCAATCAACGATTATACCAGTCATACTTGATGCTAAATATGCAAATGAATAAGAAACACTAATATCGCTCATCGGCCTACGTAAGCTAATCGGAGAAATTTTTTTAGATCACACCGATCTTATGCCTCTCGCTGATGGATACCTTTTTGGAGAGAGTATGTTGGAGCCCCATGAGAAGAAACAATTATCAAAATAAATATTAAGTGGTGCAAGCAATTATTAAAGTGAGACCATAGTAGAACAAAAGCAAAATTTACATTTTTTATCAAAGGGCTTGAGAATATTTTTAAAAAGTGACATATTTTCTCTAAGGGTTAAGAAGGTGGGTATTTTTGGAAATACGTATGATGTATTGTAAAAATATTTGCACCTAAGAAGTTAGAAATGGTCAAATTAGTTTAACCTAAATGAAATTCTTATGAAACAAAGAGTGAAAATACATGTAAAGACATCAAAAAATTATTTGCAAACCAAGCCTAAAGAATATTTCACAGTAAGGTATTTTCACCTAGGGTGTAAAGATGGGGGTTATCATTATTTTATGGTGAAAACATAAGAAATGTGATAAGGGAAATGAAATTAAGAGTAAAGTATTGTGAAATACTTTATTGGACAAACAAAAGGTTAATATTTTACAAAAACGTTTTATATTAACCAAATTATCATCTCTCACTACAAACAAAGAGATACATAGGAGTATATTATCGAGAGATGGAATAAAGATTAAAGCATTACTTTATCATGTGATGGTAAAAGGTCAGATTGATTATTAAATGTAATTAATTAAATGAAAAGGTATACCAAAGGTTGCATGGGAAGCAAAAGGGTCATAACCCTAGGAGATATCATGTATATATGCTAGATGAAATCATTAGTAGTAGGGGAGGAAATCATCAAGCGAATAAGAAGCAACAGAGTAGCAGGCATTAGTTTCAACAACAAAATATCACAATGAACACTTTATATACATTATAAAAATCTTTTGGAGAAATTGGAGGAGGAATATTCTATTTGATGTCCAATCTATATGGTGTTCAATTTTTGTAAATATTCATTTATATGTGTTACTTGTGCAGTCTCCAAAATGATTTTCCATTGTTATTTAAATTAAGGTATCAAGGATATTTTTAATTTATTGGGGCACATTTGCTACTTTTGTGTGATCAATTTGACTGGTTTCTGCAAGAAGTTGATTTAAGTCCTTGGGCAAGTGCAAAAAGATCGGGGGCTAAAAAGGGGTCTTAAGTGGCCACTTTTTTTCTAAAATCAGGAAATGCTGGCCTTGGATGAGAAATTGAGCATAGTTACACTCAAAATTTGGAGATGCAACCAAAACAATGTTCGTAGTACTTTGAGTCTACTTTCTAAACTATAATTTTTTTTGAAAATGGTATAGATTAAGGGGTTCAAAGAGGAAGCCATAGAAATTGGTGTTCTTTTTTTCAAAAAAACATAACATAGCATGTTTTGTGACTCCCTTAAAAGGTCAACTTTTTTTTGGTATTTTAAAAATTGTTTCAATGAGAAATTAGCTAACAGTATGTAGTTTATGCCCGATTTTTCTGATAATTTTTTTATGAATATTTGATTTTTTACTAATTTTCAAAGTGGACACATCCTAAAAAATAGAATTTTGGCCATGCTACCCCTATAAATTTTGAAAACTAATTGAAAATCATTTTTTTCTTTTTTTAATATGTGTAGAATGGAGTCTAGTTTCTAAATATGTATTTTTTTTAAAATTTCAATGAATGGTTAATTTACAATGAAAAAAAGACCAAACAATGGTTTTTGCCCAAAAATGAACACAAACAAAATAAATTAAAGATGAAAGGCTTAACATTGTTAAAATGTGAAAAAAATCACATAGTCAAATAGCTAAGAGAAAGCCTAACATTACCCAGGTGTTCAATTTGTTTGACTTGAAACACGTGCAAATTTGAGGGTTAGCACGAACGAAATTATGTGAAATCCTGTAGAATATGGAAAAACACGTCTCTGGACATTGGGAAGGCACTCCAAGCCTTTGAGTTGGAAATCCAAAGCAAATCCCAAGCCTAAGGCTTGGGATTCCCAAATCAAAACATAACGCGAGCACATTATAACACACCTGCGTTATGTTTTATTTTGCATTTTTTCCTTTTCCGCAAAAGTTTGTGCATTGTTTGTCATGTTTGACATAACATGAGCGTGTTATAACGTGCTCGCATTATGTCTCCATTGATTTTTTTTATGTTCAAGGTTATTAATCATGTATGTATGTATGTATGTATGCCTATATGTATGTATGTATCTATGTATGCCTATATGTATGTATGTATAGTGTCTAGGGTAGAGGAGGGTAGAGATGGGGGTGAGCCAGATAGGGGAGGAGAGGGGCAGATAAGGATTGAGTGATTAAGGTTTAAGGTTGAGGTTTATGGGTTTAGGGATAGGATTTAGAGTTTAGGGATAAGGGATTAGAGTTTAGGACCTTGAGGGATTAGGGTTTAGGGTTGAGGCTTTAGGGATAGCATTTAGGGTTGAGAGTCGAAGGATTAGGGTTAAGGTAGAGTGTTGAGGGTAGAGGGATTAGGGATAGGGTTTAGGGTTGAAAGTTTAGTGTTGAGGGATTAGAGTTTAAGGTATAGTTTTGAGGGTTGAGGGTTTAGGGATAGGGTTTAGGATTTAAGGTTTAAGTGTTGAGGGTTGAGGATTTAGGGATAGGGTTTATGGTTTAAGGATAAGGGATTAGGGTTTAGGGTTTAGGGATTAGGGTACCATAAAATATAATTAGGGATTAGGGTTTAGGGTTTAGGGACTAGGGATTAGGGTTTAGGGTTAAGGGTTTAGGGTTTAGGGATGTACAATTAAGGGGTACCAAAAATAAACTAGAATTTAGGAAGGGTTGGGAAAATTTTGTGAATCATCATGGGCTGGAGATTAGAGATTTTGTTGTGTTCAAGTATATATCCAAGTCATAATTTAAGGTTAAGATATTTCAAAGAACAGGGTGTGTGAAAAACATCAATGCTCTTCGGCTTATGAATACCAACATTGATACATCTATAAAAGATGCCCTTGTTCTAACAGAGTATGCAGTTCAAGTCAACTGTTGGGCAACAAGTTGTTGAATGAGTTGGTTTAATGGGCGTGCCTCCTTCTTCAAAGTTATGCTTGTATACTTTACACAAAAATTGGTAACTCTATACATTATTTTTCATTCTTTTATTTCCTATACACTGTTAAGAACTTGTAAAATCTAATTGTGTAATGTGTTTATGGCAGCACATTCCTCCTGCATTTGTTTCATAATTTATAGACAACATAGACGAACATATGGTGTTACAAGGCCTAGGTGGGCAAGAGTGGGATGTACAATTAGGGGGTACCATAAATAAATTGGAATTTAGGCAGGGTTGGGAAAATTTTGTGAATCATCATGGGCTGGAGATTGGAGATTTCGTTGTGTTCAAGTACATATCCAACTCATATTTTAAGGTTAAGATATTTCAAAGAATAGGGTGTGTGAAAAATATCAATGCTTTTCAGCTTATGAATACTAACATTGATAGAGATAAAAGATGCCCTTCTTCTAACAGACTATGTAGTTCAAGTCAACCGATGGGCAGCAAGTTGTCGAATGAGTTGGTTTAATGGGCGTGCCTCCTTCTTCAAGGCCCAGGTGGGTAGGAGTGGGATGTACAATTAAGGGGTACCATAAATAAACTAGAATTTAGGTAGGGTTGGGAAAATTTTGTGAATCATCATGGGCTGGAGATTGGGGATTTCACTGTGTTCAAGTACATATCCAAGTCATATTTTAAGGTTAAGATATTTCAAAGAATAGGGTGTGTGAAAAATATCAATGCTCTTCAGCTTATGAATACCAACATTGATACAGATAAAAGATGCCCTTCTTCTAACAGAGTATGCAGTTCAAGTCAACCGATGGGCAACAAGTTGTCAAATGAGTTGGTTTAATGGGCGTGCCTCCTTCTTCAAGGCCCAGGTGGGCAAGAGTGGGATGTACAATTAAGGGGTACCATAAATAAACTAGAATTTAGGCAAGGTTGGGAAAATTTTGTGAATCATCATGGGCTGGAGATTGGAGATTTCGCTGTGTTCAAGTACATATCCAAGTCATATTTTAAGGTTAAGATATTTCAAAAAATAGGGTGTCTAAAAATATCAATGCTCTTCAACTTATGAATACCAACATTGATACAGATAAAAGATGCCCTTCTTCTAACAGAGTATGCAGTTCAAGTCAACCGATGGGTAGCAAGTTGTCGAATGAGTTGGTTTAATGGGCGTGCCTCCTTCTTCAAGGCCCAAGTGGGTAGGAGTGGGATGTACAATTAAGGGGTACCATAAATAAACTGGAATTTAGGCAGGGTTGGGAAAATTTTGTGAATCATCATGGGCTGGAGATTGGAGATTTCGATGTGTTCAAGTACATATCCAAGTCATATTTTAAAGCTAAGATATTTCAAAGAATAAGGTGTGTGAAAAATATCAATTTTCTTCAGCTTATGAATACCAACATTGATACAGATAAAAGATGCCCTTCTTCTAACAGAGGATGCAGTTCAAGTCAACCAATGGGCAGCAAGTTGCTGATTGAATTGGTTTAATGGGCTTGCCTCCTTCTTAAAGTTATGCTTGGAGACTTTACACAAAAACTGGTAACTCTATACATTATACTTGGAATATTACTTGGACTTATAGGCTGGGACCTTTTTGGTGGCATATTATATTGGATAGGATTACGGTATGCACTATGAGGTATTCTTGAGGTACATGGAGCATATGCATTCTGAGAGGATTCATGTGAACCAATATTACCACCTTGTGGAGGAACATATTTTGGTGGTTTTGATGAATGGATGTCCAATTGTGCCAATTGTCTATCCAATTTTTTTCTTTCTTGTATTAGTTGTAGTCTCCTGAGCTACTATCTTTGCCATTCTAGATATAGTTCAATCTCATGGTTAGTCATACTATCAAAATCAATGATAGTGTGATCAACAAACCCCTCCTAATTTTCTTCCATCTATTCCTCCAATCCATTTGCCTTTTGAGATTCTTCTTTCATAAGGAGATCCATGCTTGTCTGTCCACCTTTTCTCTTGGAACAGAGATCTTCTTCTATTCATTGTTGGATAATATTAAAATCTTTTTAGATTCGCCACCTACTTTTCATGAGTAGGAAAATGATTATGTATTTCTGGGTCCTTATTGCTAGAAGAGTTACCGAGTTATATTGGAATTCAAAAAATGTATTGACTCTGTGATGAGACGGTCTTTAACTAAATTTTGAATGACTCCCCAGCAGAGTCACCAATTCTGTTAGGTCTAAAAAACACAGGTTTTTACACATTAAGAGGTTGCCAAGCTCTCTTCACACTTTTGGCTAACAGGCACAAGGATAATACCTTCTTCACTTTAGGTTTTGCTAGACCTAGGTGGGTATACCTTAATGATTAGTGTAGACTCAATTTAACCTTCATGATGTCAAATAGGTGTGAAGTAGATATAAAGTGTGATGATTATTTCTAATGCTAATGTTTGATATTTGAAAATGTAAATATGGTTTTAAAATGTTGTTAAAATAACCAGTGTCTTATCCATTTGGGCAACAAAGTTAGGATTTGTATGATAAATATGTCCTCCCTCTTGTCTTAACTCAAATTATTTGGTACTTTTCATATGTTTATACCTTGTATAAATGTGCAAGGATGTAGGTTACTTGTTATCTTCTTATTAATCCCAATGGTATTTCCTAGGTTACTATGAACAACTGAAAGGAATTTTAATTCTGGTGAGAAGGAAACCTAACCAACATCGTTTGTTTAAAGGGTTTTAACTCTTGGTATAGACCAATGAACATGAACCACCTGGAAGGACTTAAATCAACTTCTTGCAGAAACCAGTTAAATTGATCACACGAAAGCAGCAAATGTGCCCTGATAAATTAAAAATATCCTTGATACATTAATTTAAATAACAATGGAAAATCATTCTGGAGACAGCACAAGTAACACATATAAATGAATATTTACAAATAATTGAACACCATATAGATTGGATATCAAATAGAATATTCCTCCTCCAATTGCTCCAAAATATTTTTATAATGTATATAAAGTGTTCATTGTGATATTTTATTCTTAAAACTAATGCTTGCTTCTCTGTTGCTTCTTATTCGCTTGATGATTTCCTCCCCTACTACTAATGATTTCTTCTAGCATATATACAAGATATCTCCTAGGGTTATGACCCTTTTGCTTTCCCGTGCAACCTTTGGTATACCTTTTTGTTTAATTAATTATCTTTAATATTCAATCTAACCTTTTACCATCACATGATAAAGTAATGCTTTAATCTTTATTCTATCTCTCGATAATATTCTCCTGTGTATCTCTTTGTTTGCAGTGAGAGATGATAATTTGGTTAATATAAAACATTTTTGTAAAATATTAACCTTTTGTTTGTCCAATAAAGTATTTCGTGATACTTTAATCTTAATTTCATTTCCCTTATCATATTTCTTATTTTTTCACCATAAAATAATGATCACCCCCGTCTTTACACCCTAGGTGAAAATACCTTACTATGAAATATTCTTTAGGCTTGGTTTGCAAATATTTGTTTGATGTCTTTACATGTTATTTTTGCTCTTTGTTTGATAAGAATTTCATTTAGGTGAAAATAATTTGACCATTTCTAACTTCTGAGGTGCAAATATTTTTACAATCCATCATATGTATTTCCAAAAATACCCACCTTCTTAACCCTTGGAAAAAATATGTCACTTTTTGAAAATATTCTCAAACCCTTCGATAAATAATGTAAATTTTGCTTTTGTTCCACTATGGTCTCACTTTATTAATTACTTGCACCACTTCATATTTATTTTGATAATTATTTCTTCTCACGGGGCTCCAGCATACTCTCTCTGAAATGGTATCCATCGGCGAGAGGCATAAGGTCGATGTGATCTAAAAAATTTTCTCCGACTAGCTTACTTAGGCCGATGAGCAATATTAGGGTTTCTTATACATTTGCATATTCACATCAAGTATGACAGGTATAATCATTGATTGAATTCTTAGTTTGATCTGCAACAAAATATAACCCTACCTTTTCTCTCACAATCCTCATAGCGTGACATTGCAGTGCGATCAGTAATGATCTTCACCTATAGTGTGTATTTTCTCCCATATGCTGTATTCTCTTTATATTGCAAAACATTGAACAATATTATAAATTTAAAGCCTAGCAAAGCAGCCGCATAGAGTGACAATATATGATTTGGAAACAAAATAACTTGTAACTGTGATAGCACTCTTTTTAGGGTTCACTTTCCATCAATTCACAGGCTTGAGCGCATAGCCTTTGTAGGATTGTTGACATGAACTACATGCCAAAGGTTATTTAGCACTCCTCTAAGATTCCAAATTTTCTCAACCTTCTTAGGTTGCACATTAGTGGCAGAATCAACCACTTTAGTAATAATGTCAGTTGGTGGGTAAATCTCAATTTCAAGTTCAAGAAACACGCATGCCCACTTGTCACATTCCTCACTATCTACTTCATAAGGAAAACCCCTCTTCTGATATCTACTAGCTTCTATCCATGTTTTACCTCCATCGACAGAGACATCCACCCTTTCTATTCCACGTCCTCCTTCAGACAAAGCATAACCATGTATGTTAACCTTTTTTTCCCACTCCATTGAACACACATCTTCAAGAGAGAAAATGACGCACTGGAATGATGATCGTGTTGCCTTGCATAGTGTTTCGGCCTACTGCCAAGGAGGTTTTCCACCAGTTGTAGCTTTCTCAAAAGCCTATATATCTTCTATCTTTTACTTCTTTGATTTATGTTTGGGATGTTTAAGAGTATCACTTTAATTTCCACTTAGTTTCATTCTTATTTCATTGTTGTTGCCTAGGATTGACCTCTTTGGTCATTGCATCCGTAGCACCATCAGAGAACTTTGCTAAATCATCCTCTTTGCAAGATAAAATGATATTCTTTGCATGCAATCAAAAATTTGAATTGGAAAATCCATTAATGGACGCCGAGAATGCTAGTTGATATTATCCCAATCAACAGTAGGAGTGAACATTTTGTAATCCTTTTGCATGAAGAAATGTTGGAATTCATTGGCAATCATGTCAATCATGTCCATTCATTTAACCAATCGGGCACCAATTATGCCTGGAACAACCATACAAAGGGGATATCCATGGTCCCTGTTCAAAACCTTGGCATTCATTTCATAGGCAAGTAGCACATCTGTCTTCATATTTGTGGCATGAAGCAGAGGTATTGATGCTTTGTATGGCCCTCCATTTTATTCCTTACAAACATCCACACTAGTAAATTCAACATGTTTCTCTCCTGCCTCTGTATTTACTGTATTTTTAGGTATATTTGCAAGTTTTAGAAGGTCTGAAAGCTTTGCTCCTCCCCAAATAGCATTGCCCAACTTTCCAAAGATGGCAAAAGCCTCCTCATATAACTCAACTCCAATAGCAATTTCCCAACCGCAGGTCCATCAAAGTTGTCCAACAACATATCATATGGCTATTGACTGGCACTTAGACAACAAGGCAAAACAACAGGCATTTGTCCAATACATTAGAAAAGTCTTTTGAATCCATGATATTACAGACTTCAAATGGATCACGCAACGAATGATTACACTTAGAAAACAAGGTATAGGTACAAGTGTTTGATCAACACATAAGACCATGACTCCATGAAGTAATAGACTTCAAATGACTCCACAACAATCTTCCATTCTCTAGCACAACATAGCCAACTGTAGAAATGTCTCGATCAATACAACTAGAAGGAATCATGATTTTTCCATTTTGGTGCCTTTGGTTTATTAGATGCACCACTTGATTTAAATGATAGAGCCTTCTCAGTCATGTGATACATGGCACGTAGCGATCAGTTTCAAAATGGAAAGATAGGCTAGAGACATTGAAATTCATGGATAGTGAGAGTAATAGGTAACTTGAGAAATTGTACAATATTTTTGCTTCTCAACACCATAAATAGATTATGAACATACTGATGGCAAACCTCCATAACCAAAAGCTCTTATGATAGGGCAGTTTATTGAAGTGCACTTCTGAGTGCTGAAGCTGATTTTTTTGTTATGGGGACCTAAAATTTTTGCAAAAATTGGTATGCAATTTTAGGTTCCAATAGTGGCTCTGTCTGGGGATGTATGCCCCTTGCAGGCATAGCAAGATCCCAAATCTCTAGGGAGTAGACCTGTACGTACCCCGTTGGGCAATAGAGTCTAAATGTTGTGTATATCATTCTAAAGATTGGATCCAAATTTTAACTGGCAACCCTGGACCACCTAAAAGATACCAATACTTTCCTCTGTCAAAAACTTGATTCTCATCATGCAATAATATCACATATCTAAAAACACTATCATCATTTGTCAAGTAATGTCCATTTTCATTCACTGTGTAATCTTTCTATTCTTCTAACAGACAATACATTCTTGGGTTAATCACCCCGTGGTTTTTCCCTTAACCGGGTTTTCCATGTCAAAATCTTGGTGTCTTATGTGTTGATGAGTTTCTACTTTTGATTTGAATGCATTATGTTTCGTGTTTGATATACTGCTAATCACCAAGAAGTTTTAAGTGTGTAAATTGGAGAAAGTTTTGCACAACTGATTCACCCCCCCTCTTAGTTGTGTGCCCTAAGTCTAACAATTGGTATCAGAGCCAAGTTCCTCTAAAAAGAGCTTAACCGCTTGAGCAGATCCAGGATGTCGTCTTACAAGAAGGATAGTCTAAAGTTTGATGGAACCAACTTTGCTCTTTGGAAAGGTCACATGAAATGTCACTTGTAGTGTATGGGAATGGCGTACTGGTCCATGGCTACAAAAGTGTATGTACCTCCACAAGGTGGTCCGACAACCCTAAATGAAATCACAGATGCTGAAAATAATCTGTAGACCAAAGAGGCTCGTCTAAGTACATTATCTGACTTAGAGCTCTCAAATGTTATTGACCTACCAACTGCTTTTGAGATTTGGAATAAACTGGAACTTTTACATGAAGGCGACCAGTATGTTAAATGTGCAAGGTTACAGAGTCTAAAAGGGAAATTTGAAAAACTAAAGATGAGAGATGATGAAAATATTACTACTTTTATGCCAAGACTAAATGAGCTGGTTTGTGGAATCAGAAATGCTGGTGGAGTCTTGGATGAAAATGAGATTGTTGGCAAAATCCTCAGATCCCTTCCTGCCTCTTACAAAATCAAGGTTGCTGCCATTGATGAATTCAGAGCCCATACAACTATCACAAGAGACCAATTAGCTAGCAAACTAGCTACATTTGAAATGACTGAGTTTGGAGATGATCCCCCCAAGACTGAATCTGCATTCAAAGCCAGTGCCTCTGTGAAAGGTAAACAAAGATTTGATCTGGGAGAGAACTCATCAAGGAAACTGTCATGGTATGAGAAAGCAAGAAAAGACCTGGAAGAAGAAGAAGAAGTAGAAACTGCTCAACTTGAAGCCCTCATTGAAAAGAGAATGCCAAGTGGATCTGGTAAGTATGAAGGAAAATTACCTTTTAAATGTTTTAACTGCAATAAGATTGGTCATTTTGCCTCAAGATGTCTGGAAAGATTTTCAAAGCCAAATCCTAACAGATCAAGGTTCCAAAAGAATTGTTACTATGTTCATGAAGAAGATGATAATGAAGGAGTAACAGATGATGAATCAGAGATAGGAAACAAATTCGGAAGTGAATGGGTGTTCATTGCCATCAAGGAAGAAGAACCAATATCCTCTGTATCTATCAATCATAAAGTTGTAGAAAGAGCTATGGCTGCCCAAGTTGAAGAAAAGGATGATTGGGTCATTGACAGTGGTTGCTCTCACCATATGACAGGTGACAAAAATAAGTTCATAGATTTGGAAAGGTATGAAGGAGGAGTGGTGAAGTTTGGTGATAATTCTGCTGGTAGAATCAAAGGAAGAGGAACTATTTCTTTTGATGGAAGAAACAAAACTGGTAATGTACTATATGTCGAAGGTTTGAAGCATAATCTTCTCAGTGTTGGACAGTTGGTGGACAAAGGCTATGATCTCTGATTCAAGGATGGAAAATGCATAATCTTTAAAAGTTCTGAAACAGAGATTGCATCCGGTGCTCAAACTAAAGGTAATATCTTCCACTTGGTTGGTACTGGTAAAAGTTGCTTATTTGTTCAAGTTGATCAGAGTTGGTTATGGCATAGAAGGATGTGTCATGTGAATTTTGATAATATCATCAAGATAAGCAATACTTAGGCTGTAAGAGATCTTCCAAAATTGGTGAAACCTACTAACAACTTGTGCAAGGAATGTCAGTTGGGTAAGCTAAGCAGAGTCACATTCAAAAGCAAGGAACTATCTTCTACCAGATTATTGGACTTAGTTCACACTGATCTTTGTGGTTCGGTAAGAACCAGGAGTATTCAAGGTGATAGATACTTCATGCTTCTAATAGATGACTATTCCTAAATGATGTGCGTAACTTTTCTGAAAGAGAAATCAGAAGCTTTTGAGAAATTCAAAATATTCAAGGCTATGGTAGAGAATGAAACCGGATTGAAGTTGAAATGTCTAAGGTCTGATAGAGGTTGAGAATTCACATTCGGTGAGTTCATAGAGTTCTGTGAGAAACATGGAATAAAGAGATAGTTGTCTGCTCCTAGGACTCCACAGCAGAATGGAGTAGTGGAAAGAAAGAACCGGACCATACAGGAAACTTCTAGGACCATGATGATGGAAAATAATGTTCCTCATATCTATTGGAGAGAAGCTGTCAGCACTGTAGTCTATACTCTCAATCAAGTTCAAATCAGAAGCAATACTAGTAAGACTCCTTATGAACTTTAGTTTGGCATCACTCCTACTGTAAGGTATTTCAGAGTTTTTAGTGCTCAAACTAAAGGTAATATCTTCCACTTGGTTGGTACTAGTAAAAGTTGCTTATTTGTTCAAGTTGATCAAAGTTGGTTATGGCATAGAAGGATGTGTCATGTAAATTTTGATAATATCATCAAGATAAGCAATACTCAGGCTGTAAGAGATCTTCCAAAATTGGTGAAACCTACTAACAGTTTGTGCAAGGAATGTCAGTTGGGTAAGCTGAGCGGAGTCACATTCAAAAGCAAGGAACTGTCTTCTACCGGATTATTGGACTTAGTTCACACTGATCTTTGTGGTCTAGCAAGAACCAGGAGTATTCAAGGTGATAGATACTTCATGCTTCTAATAGATTACTATTCCCAAATGATGTGGGTAACTTTTCTGAAAGAGAAATCAGAAGCTTTTGAGAAATTCAAAATATTCAAGGCTATGGTAGAGAATGAAACCGGATTGAAGTTGAAATGTCTGAGGTCTGATAGAGGTGGAGAATTCACATCTAGTGAGTTCATAGAGTTCTATGAGAAACATGGAATAAAGAGGAAATTGTCTGCTCTTCAGACTCCACAGCAGAGTGGAGTAGTGGAAAGAAAGAACCGGCCATACAGGAAGCTTCTAGGACCATGATGATGGAAGCTAATGTTCCTCATATCTATTGGAGAGAAGCTGTCAGCACTGCAGTCTATACTCTCAATCAAGTTCAAATCAGAAGCAATACTGGTAAGACTCCTTATGAACTTTGGTTTGGCATCACTCCTACTATAAGGTATTTCAGAGTTTTTGGTGCTCAAACTAAAGGTAATATCTTCCACTTGGTTGGTACTGGTAAAAGTTGCTTATTTGTTCAAGTTGATCAGAGTTGGTTATGGCATAGAAGGATGTGTCATGTGAGTTTTGATAATATCATCAAGATAAGCAATACTCAGGCTGTAAGAGATCTTCCAAAATTGGTGAAACCTACTAACAACTTGTGTAAGGAATGTCAGTTGGGTAAGCTGAGCAGAGTCACATTCAAAAGAAAGGAACTATCTTCTACCGGATTATTGGACTTAGTTCACACTGATCTTTGTGGTCCGGCAAGAACCAGGAGTATTCAAGGTGATAGATACTTCATGCTTCTAATAGATGACTATTCCCAAATGATGTGGGTAACTTTTCTGAAAGAGAAATCAGAAGCTTTTGAGAAATTCAAAATATTCAAGGATATGGTAGAGAATGAAACTGGATTGAAGTTGAAATGTCTGAGGTCTGATAGAGGTGGAGAATTCACATCTGGTGAGTTCATAGAGTTCTGTGAGAAACATGGAATAAAGAGACAGTTGTCTGCTCCTAGGACTCCACAACAGAATGGAGTAGTGGAAAGAAAGAACCGGACCATACAGGAAGCTTCTAGGACCATGATGATGGAAGCTAATGTTCCTCATATCTATTGGAGAGAAGTTGTCATCACTGCAGTCTATACTCTCAATCGAGTTCAAATCAGAAGCAATACTGGTAAGACTCCTTATGAACTTTGGTTTGGCATCACTCCTACTGTAAGGTATTTCAGAGTTTTTGGTGCTCAAACTAAAGGTAATATCTTCCACTTGGTTGGTACTGGTAAAAGTTGCTTATTTGTTCAAGTTGATCAGAGTTGGTTATGGCATAGAAGGATGTGTCATGTGAATTTTGATAATATCATCAAGATAAGCAATACTCAGGCTGTAAGAGATCCTCCAAAATTGGTGAAACCTACTAATAGCTTGTGCAAGGAATGTCAGTTGGGTAAGCTAAGTAGAGTCACATTCAAAAGCAAGGAACTGTCTTCTACCAGATTATTGGACTTAGTTCACACTGATCTTTATGGTCCGGCAAGAACCAGGAGTATTCAAGGTGATAGATACTTCATGCTTCTAATAGATGACTATTCCTGAATGATGTGGGTAACTTTTCTGAAAGAGAAATCAGAAGCTTTTGAGAAATTCAAAATATTCAAGGCTATGGTAGAGAATGAAACTAGATTGAAGTTGAAATGTCTAAGGTCTGATAGAGGTGGAGAATTCACATCTGGTGAGTTAATAGAGTTCTGTGAGAAACATGGAATAAAGAGACAGTTGTTTACTCCTAGGACTCCACAGTAGAATGGAGTAGTGGAAAGAAAGAACCAGACCATACAGGAAGCTTCTAGGACCACGATGATGGAAGCTAATGTTCCTCATATCTATTGGAGAGAAGCTGTCAGCACTGCAGTCTATACTCTCAATCAAGTTCAAATCAGAAGCCATACTGGTAAGACTCCTTATGAACTTTGGTTTGGCATCACTCCTACTGTAAGGTATTTCAAAGTTTTTGGTAGCAAATGTTACATTAAAAGAGATGAAGATCTAGGCAAGTTTGATGCTAGAAGTGATGAAGGAATTTTCTTGGGTTACTCCACTCAAAGCAAAGCATACCAATGTTACAATAAGAGACTAAGAAAGATGATAGAAAGTACAAATGTGAAGGTTGATGAAGGAATTGAGAAACCTTCAAGGTTTTATGAATATGATGATGATGATCAGAATGGTGTTCTGATTCAAGGAGCCCAAACTCCTTCCGGTACTCAGAATCAAACAGATCTGGTAATTCAAGGAGAAGAGATGAGTCATAATGAGCCTGATCAAGAATTAGAAGTGCAGGAAACTCCCAAAGTTCCTAGGTATGTAAGACTGAACCACTCTGAAGATTAGATCATAGGTGATAAAAGCAAAGGAGTTCTAACCAAAAGGAGAATTGCTCAAGATTCAGAAGAGTATTGTTTGATTTCAAAGATTGAACCTAAGACAGTGAATGAAGCTTGCAATGATGAAAATTGGACTAAAGCAATGGAGGAAGAGCTGGTGCAAATAGAGAAAAATCACACTTGGGATCTTGTTCCCAGACCTAGAAACAAGAATGTGATTGGAACCAAATGGGTCTTCTGGAACAAACTAAATGAAGTTGGTGAAGTAATCAGAAATAAAGCTAGATTGGTATGCAAGGGCTACTCTCAAATAGAAGGAATTTATTTTGAAGAAACTTTTGCTCCGGTGGCAAGAATTGAAGCAGTCAGATTATTTCTTGCCTTTGCTACCTTTAAAGATTTCAAAGTATATCAGATGGATGTCAACTCTGCCTTTCTAAATGGTGACTTGGAAGAATAAGTGTATATAGAGCAATCGGATGGATTTCAGTTGTCTGATCATGGTGATATGGTCTGCAAATTGAAGAAGGAACTTTATGGTTTAAAGCAAGCCCCAAGAGCTTGGTATGAAAGATTGGATAAGCATCTTTTGAAGATTGGTTTCAACAAAGGTATTGCTGACAGTAACTTATATTTTAAAACTGATCATGAAAACATCTTATTTGTTGAAGTATTTGTTGATGATATCATCTTTGGAGGAAGAGATAGTATGTGTAAAACTTTTACAAATCAAATGAAAAGTGAGTTTGAGATGTCTATGCTTGGTGAAATAAATTTCTTCTTGGGTCTACAAATTACTCAAACAAACAAAGGAATCTTCATTTCTTAGACCAAATATGTGAAAGAATTGTTGATGAAATTTGGGATGGAAGATTCAAAGCCAATGAATACTCCCATGGAAACTAGATGTAAGTTGAGCAAAGATGATGACTCTCCTAAGGTAGATCAGACAAAGTACAGATCAATGATTGGAGGATTGTTGTATCTCACTCAAACTAGACTAGATATAATGCAGGCTGTTGGTCTTGTGGCCAGATTCTAGGCTGATCCCAGAGAATCTCATGTCATGGCAATCAAGAGGATTTTTAGATATCTAAAAGGGACAGTTGAGTATGGGTTGTGGTATCCTAGAGATCATGATTTCTCTCTTCGTGCATATACAGATGCAGATTAGGTAGGGGATGTAGATGACCGGAAGAGTACTAGTGGTGGAGCATTCTTTTTGGGAAAGAGATTGGTTTCTTGGCTAAGTAAGAAACAAGAGGCAATATCTCTGTCTACAACTGAAGCAGAATATATTGCAACAGCAGGTAGTTGCACTCAAGTTTTGTGGATGAAGTAGATGCTAAGAGATATCAAAGTAGAATATGAGGAGCCTATCACAATCTTCTGTGATAATTCAAGTGCAATAAATATATCTAAGAATCTGGTGTTGCATTCTAAGACTAAGCATATATCTATTAAATTTCACTTTCTGAGAGAGCAAGTGAACAAAGATGAAGTCAGACTGGAGTTTATGCCTTCCAAGGATCAGATTGAAGATATCTTTACTAAACCTCTTCCCAAGGACTCTTTTGAGTATCTCAGGGAGAAGTTAGGGGTTATTGCCCCTCCGGCGATGAACGAAGGTGCACTGAGGTGCATCAGTCTGGTGGATTTCACAGTCATATCTTGTGATCCAGATTGATGGGAGCTGCTACTCAGGGGGAGCAGCAGGTATGATTTTGAAGTATTAGAGTTACAAGTATGAGCCCTTTGCCATTGATGTCAAAGGGGGAGAGAAGACATGTGAAAAAAAGTGGTTGCTGATCAAAGGGGGAGCAGTAAAGGAAGAGAAGACATGTGAATAGTTGTTGCTGATAGGGGGAGTTATGACAGTAAGGAGAAGTTCTTGTCTTGATGGTTTCTCACATCATATGTTGCCATCAATGACAAAGGGGGAGATTGTTGCAAGTATGGGCCTAACCAGTGTTCTCATTAATGTCAACATACTCATGTTGCATTAATGAGAAGGATTGGATGAGCTATGTGCTGAGGATATTGAGAAAATTAGTCTCAATCAGGAATAATGAAGAACAGTGATGACAAGAAGGTAA
The DNA here is from genome assembly GCA_027924645.1 of Cunninghamia lanceolata. Classification (NCBI taxonomy): domain Eukaryota; kingdom Viridiplantae; phylum Streptophyta; class Pinopsida; order Cupressales; family Cupressaceae; genus Cunninghamia; species Cunninghamia lanceolata. Next base: position 7,583,794 of record BSBN01000241.1, on the reverse strand, counting down.
AAGTCCACAATAGGTTAAGGATCAGAGGATGCGGTTTAAAGGGTTTTGAGATATAAGTCTTGAGATGCTCCACTCAAGTTTTTAGAGGTTTGCATGAAGATCTGAAGAAGTTATGGTCGCTCAAGTAGAACCAGTTCTGGTAAGTGTTCAGAGGTGACAGAGTGTCACAGATTGGTCCGGTGAGATCCGGAAATGCATTATCCCGTTTTGCGGATTTGAGGGAGTGTTGAGAACGTCCCTGTGAAGTGTCAACTAGATTGGTTTCTGGTTTGAAGGTCCGAAAGAGCCTATTCCTTTGTGACAGTGATGACAGACTGTGTTCTTGAAGCTTCGGATGAAGGAGAGAAGAATTCCAGTAGGCAGATGAAGTGCGGATGTTCTTGGTGATTCAGGGAAGGTTATGATGATCGTTGGATCATGTCCAGTTCATGTTGGTGGTCCACATTGAAGTTAGTGTTTGCATTCGAAGAATAACCACCGGATATTGGTGTTCTTCTTGAGACTGGCCGACCAGATGTATTACACATCTTGCAGATGTTCTTGTAGGTGTTTGCCGACTTAGATGATTGTTCCTAAGTTGATGCCTTGTATAAATAAGGGATTGTGAAGTCATTCCAAAGGGTGTCTTGTGGAGATGAGGGTGTGGTAGCGAAGAAGAGAGTGAAAGGCAGAGCAGAAGTATTGAGCTTAATGGAACTGATTCAAGCATGGTGAAGATGCTATTCTCCAGTTCATGTATGTGATACTTATTTCTTTGTAGACAGTGTGTCTCTTGTAGGCAGTGAGCCTCTTGTGAGCAGTGTGCTCAGGCAGTGAACCCTAATTGGCATGTGCCATTTTATTCTTTCTATTCTTCTAACAGAGAATACATTCTTGGGTTAATCACCCCGTGGTTTTTCCCTTAACCAGGTTTTCCACATCAAAATCTTGGTGTCGTATGTGTTGATGAGTTTCTGCTTTTGATTTGAATGCATTATGTTTCATGTTTGATATACTGCTAATCACCAAGAAGTTTTAAGTGTGTAAATTGGAGAAAGTTTTGCACAATTGATTCACCCCCCCTCTCAGTTGTGTGCCCTAAGTCTAACAGTGTGCACATTTTTATGGCCCCAATTTAAATTCAAGCAAATAGGTGGAGAGAGTATGCTAATCTTTTAAAAAAATCTTAATAAAAAAATGTTCACTTAATGTTGATTAGGGGTTCTGATTTCAACCATTCATTGCCCATTGTGGATGTACCCCAATGCAAAGTTTTTCTCATAATGATCATCCTTCTAATTTCAACTATTAATTACTCACTGTGGATGTACCATACTCAAATCGTTTCTCATAGTGTGTACACCTATTGGCATAATGAACCCCAGATGGGCCAGAAAAACATGTCATATAACATTACTAACATTAAAAAAGTTCATAGCCATTTTTTCTGACATATTCTTGCAACTCAGATATCTTTAAGAGAAGAGTGTCAAAAATGATGGGTTTAACAACCTAACATAAGGCAAAGTAGTTTGTTGGGTTTAGGGATAGGGTTTAGGGTTTAGGGTTGAGGGATTATGGTTTAAGGTATAGTGTTAAGGGTTGAGGGTTTAGGGATAGGGTTTAGGGTTGAGGGATAAGGGTTTAGGGTTGATGGATTAGGGTTTAAAGTTGAGAGTTGAGGGGCGTTTAGAGTTTAAGGATGAGGGATTAGGGTTGAGGGTATACAATAAATAAACTAGAATTTAGGCAGGGTTGGGAAAATTTTGTGAATCATCATGGGTTGGAGATTGGAGATTTTATTGTGTTCAAGTACATATCCAAGTCATATTTTAAGGTTAAGATATTTCAAAGAATAGGGTGTGTGAAAAATATCAATGCTCTTCAGCTTATGAATACCAACATTGATACAAATAAAAGATGCCCTTTTTCTAACAGAGTATGCAGTTCAATTCAACCAATGGGCAACAAGTTGCTGAATGAATTAGTTTCTGATGGGGAAAACAATAATGATGTTGAATCAATGGAATAAAATCAAAATTAGGGTTGAGGGATTAGGGTTGAGGGTTGAGGGATTAGGGTTTAGGGTATAGGGTATAGGGTAGAGGTTTGAAGGTTGAGGGATAATGTTCAAGGTTGAGTGTCCAAGGTTAAGTGTAAAGGGTATATAGGGTTTAAGGGTTTAAAGTTTGAGGGATTAAGGGTTTAAGAGTTCAGGGATTAGGGTTTAAGGCATAGTGTCGAGTGTAGAGGGTTTAGAGACAAGGTTTATGGTTGAAGGTTTAAGGATTGAGGGTTGAGGCTTTAGGTCCGAGGGTTAAGGGATTAGGGTATAAGGTATAGTGTCGAGGGTAGAGGGTTTAGGGATAGGGTTTAGGATTTAAGGTTTAAGGGTTGCGGGTTGAGGCTTTAGGGATAGGGTTTAGTGTTTAGGTTAAGTGAGACACCTAGATGACTAAGGATAGATGAAGAGGCAGACAAGGAATGACTGAGAGACCTAGAGAGGGGAGAGCTAGAGAGGTGAGTGGGAGATAGGGGTGAGAGATAGAGAGGTGAGGGAAAGATGGGTAAGGAGGAGGGAGAGAGGTGGAGAGGAAGGGAAATATCTAGAGAGCCCTGAGAGATATACAAGTGAGAGACCTACAACCTAGGGAGAGAGGGGTGAGAGAGATAGGGGAGAGATGGGGGTGAGGTAGATAGGGGAGGAGAGGGGTGGATAAGGGTTAAGGGTTTAAGGCTTTAAGGTTTAAGGGTCAAGTGTTTAGGGTTTAAGGGTTGAGGTATTAAGGGTCTAAGGGTTGAGGGATTAGAGTTTAAGGTATAGTGTCAAGGGTTGAACCCTAATCCCTCAACCCTTGACACAATACCTTAAAAATCTAATCCCTCAACTTTGGGGTTTAAGGTATAGTGTCGAGGGATTAGGGGTCAACCCTTGACACTATACCTTAAACCCTAATCCCTCAACTATAAACCCTAATCCCTCAACACTTAGACCCTTAATACCTCAACCCTTAAACCCTAAACCCTTGACCCTTAAACCCTCAACCCTTATCCACCCCTCTCCTCCCCTATTTGCCTCACTCCCATCTCTCCCCTATTTCTCTCACCCCTCTCTCCCTAGGTTGTAGGTCTCTCACCTGTATATCTCTCAGGGCTCTCTAGATATTTCCCTTCCCCTCCACCTCTCTCCCTCCTCCTTACCCATCTTTCCCTCAAGTTGTCAACTTCACTCTCTCATTTTATTCTATCTCTCCCCTCACCTCTCTATCTCTCACTTCTATCTCCCCTCACCTCTATCTCTCCCCTCTCTAAGTTTCTCAGTCACTCCTTGTCTACCTCTCCATCCATCCTTAGCCATCTAGGTCTCTCATTTAACCTTAAACCCTATCCCTAAATCCTCAACCCTTAAACCCTCAACCCTCAACACTATAACTTAAACCCTAAACCCTAAACCCTATCCCTAAAGCCTTAACCCTCAACCCTTGAACCTTAAACCCTAAACCCTCTACCCTTGACACTATACCTTAAACACTAATTCCTTAACCCTCATCCCTAAATCCTCAACACTCATCCCATAAACCTTAAACCCTAAACCCTCTACCCTCGATGGTATGGCTTAAACCCTAATCCTTCAACGATTAAACCCTTGACCCTTAAACATTGGGAAAACTTTTGAAAAAAAGAAAAAAATGCAAAGAAAACAATAACACACTTGTGTTATAGTGCGAGTGCATTATGGTTTTGTGTTGCTAAGCGAAAGGCTCGGCAACACCAAGCCATAATGCGAGCGCGCTATAACGCGCTCGCATTATGGCTTTTTAAAAAGTTTTAAGAATTTGGCCACTTTTTGGTCCCCCATCTTTTTACACCCGCCCCCTTCCAGGTGGTTCATGTCATTGGTCTCTACTAGGAGTTAAAACCCTTTAAACAAACGATCTTGGTTAGGTTTCCTTCTCACTAGAATTAAAATTCCTTTCAGTTGTTCACAGTAACTTGGGAAATACCATTGGGATTAATAAGAAGAGCACAAGTAACCTACATCCTTGCACATTTATACAAGGTATAAACATATGAAAAGTGCCAAATAATTTGAGTTAAGCCAAGAGGGATGACATATTTATCATACAAATCCTGACTCTATTGCCCAAATGGATAAGACACTCATTATTTAAAATACATTTTAAAACATTATTTACATTTTTGAATCTCAAACATTAGCATTAGAAATAATCATCACACTTTATATCTACTTCACACATATTTGCCATCATGAAGGTCAAATTAAGTCTGCACTAATCATTAAGGTATACCCACCTAGGTCTAGCAGAACCTAAAGTGAAGAAGGAATTATCCTTGTGCCTGTTAGCCAAAAGTGTGAAGAGAGCTTGGCAACCTCTTAAGGTGTAAAAACCTACGTTTTTGAGACCTAACAGAATTGGTGACTCTGCTGGGGAGTCATTCAGAATCTAGTTAAAGACTGTCTCATCACAGAGTTAATACATTTTTTGAATTCCAATACAACTTGGTAACTCTACTAGTAATAAGGACCCAGAAAGACAGTCATTTTCCTACTTATGAAAAGTAGGTGGCGAATCTGAAAAGATTTTAATATTATCCAACAATGAATGGAATATCTATGTTGCAAGAGAAAAGGTGGACAGACAAGCATGGATCTCCTTATGAAAGAAGAACCTCAAAAGGCAAATGATTTGGAGGAACGGATGGAAGAAAATTAGGAGGGGTTTGTTGATCACACTGTCATTGATTTTGATAGTATGACTAACCATGAGATTGAAGTGTATCTAGAATGGCAAAGACATCAACTCAAGAGACTACAACTAATATGAGAAAGACAAAAATTGGATAGACAATTGGCAAAATTAGACATTTAGGCATCAAAACCACCAAAATATGTCCCTCCACAAGGTGGTAATATCAATTCACATGAGTCCTCTCTGAATACATATGCTCCATGTACCTCAAGAATACCTCACATTGCATACAATAACCCTATCCAGCATAATATGCCACCACAAAGGCCCCAGCCTATAAGTGCAAGTAATATTCCCAATACTATCCACCACCGAGATAGTGGGATGCCCCGCAATATCACCACCAGCATATGTCACATCAGAATGTGCACTCTCATCAACCGATCCAAAAAAATCCTTACCATCAACCCCCATATGGATATCATACGTAGCAAAATATTTTTACACCGCACTTGGAGCCACACCATATTCCAACAACTAATGAAATAGCATATGCTATATCAAGAGATGAGAGAAATCATCAAAATAAAAATCCTTTTGTTGTCCCAGCCCACCCACCGCGCTATATGAATCAACAGTTTGGGGAGGAAGAGGATGACTATTTTTAGGATGACTAAAAAAGATTTTCAATTTTTTTCAAATCCACTGTATGATGAAACATTAGAAATAAATCAGACAGAAGCATGCTTTGTTGATGAAGACACTACCAGAAAATAAAAATTTTATGAAGCCTGACATTGAGTTCAACCTTGGAGAGTGTTGCATTCAATGTGGTTGTGTTCCACATAATAAATGGAATGATTGCACAGTGAATGAAAATGGATATTCCTTGACAAATGATGATAGTGTTTTCAAATATGTGATATTATTGCATGATGAGAATCAAGTTTTTGACAGAGGAAAGTATTGGTATATTTTAGGTGGCCCGGGGCTGCCAGTTAAAATTTGGATTCAGTCTTTACAATGATATACATAACATTTGGACTCTATTTTCTAATGGGGTAGGCACAGGTCTACTCCCCAGAGATTTGGGATCTTGCTATGCCCGCAAGGGGCATACATCCCTAGACAGAGCCACTATTGGAACCTAAAATTGTATACCAATTTTTGCAAAAAATTTAGGTTCCCATAATGAAAAAAACAACTTTAGCACTCAGAAGTGTACTTCAATAAACAACCCTATCATAAGAGCTTCTAGTTACGGAGGTTTACCATCAGTATGTTCATAACATATTTATGGTGTTGAGAAGCAAAATATTGCACAATTTCTCAAGCTACCTATTACACTCAGCATCCATGAATTTCAACGTCTCTTAGCCTGTCTTTCCATTTTGAAATTGATCGCTACGTGCCATGTATCACATGACTGCCAAGGCTCGGTCATTTAAATCAAGTGGTGCATCTAATAAACCAAATGCACCAAAATGGAAAAATCATGATTCCTTTTAGTTGTATTGATTGAGACATTTCTACAGTTGGCTATGCTATGCTAGACAATGGAAGATTGCTGTGGAGTCATTTGAAGTCTATTACTTCATGGAGTCATGGTCTTATGTGTTGATCAAACACTTGTAGCTATACCTTGTTTTCTGAGTGCATTCATTCGCTGCATGATCCATTTGAAGTCTGTAATATCATGTATTTGAGAGATTTTGCTAAAGTACTAGACAAATGCCTATTGCTATGCCTTGTTGTCTGAGTGCCAATCAGTAGCCATATGATATGTTGTTGGACAACTTTGATGGACCTACAGTTGGGAAATTGCTATTGGAGCTGAGTTATATGGGGAGGCTTTTGCCATCTTTGAAAAGTTGGGCAACATTGTTTTGGGAGGAGAAAAGCTTTCAGACCTTGTGAAACTTGCAAATATCCCTGAAAATATGGTAAATACAGAGGTAGGAGGCAAACATGTTGAATTTACTAGTGTGGATGTTTGTAAGGAAGAAAATGGAGGGCCATACAAAGCATCAATACCTCTGCTTCATGCCACAAATCCAAAGATAGATGTGTTGCTTGCCTATGAAATGAATGGTGAGGTTTTGAATAGGGACCATGGATATACCCTTTGTATGGTTGTTCCAGGCATAATTAGTGCCCGTTCAGTTAAATAAATGGACATGATCAACATGATTGCCAATGAAAGCCAGGGTTTCTTCATGAAAAAGGATACAAAATGTTCCCTCCTACTGTTGATTAGGATAGTATCAATTGGCTTTCTTGGCGTCCGTTAATGGATTTTCCAATTCAAATTTTTTATTGCATGCAAAGAATATCATTTTATCTTGCAAAGAGGATGATTTAGCAAAGTTCTCTAATGGTGCTATGGATGCAACGATTAAAGAGGTCAATCCCAGGCAACAACAATGAAATAAGAATGAAACTGAGTGGAAGTTAAAGTGATACTCTTAAACATCCTAAACAGAAATAAAAGAAGTAAAAGACATAATATATAGGCTTTTGAGAAAGCTACAACTGGTGGAAAAGATCATTGGTAGTAGGTTGCAACACTATGCAAGGCAACATGATCATCATTCTAGTGCGTCATTTGCTCTCTTGAAGATGTGTGTTCAACGGAGTGGGGAAAAAAGGTTACAATACATGGTTATGCTTTGTCTGAAGGAGGATGTGGAATAGAAAGGGTGGATGTCTCTGTCGATGGAGGTAAAACATGGATAGAAGCTAGTAGATATTAGAAGAGGGGTGTTCCTTATGAAGTAGATAGTGAGGAATTTGACAAGTGGGCGTGGGTGTTTCTTGAACTTGAAACTGAGATTTACCCACCACCTGACATTATTGCTAAAGTAGTTGACTCTGCCGCTAATGTGCAACCTGAGAAAGTTGAGAAAATTTGGAATCTTAGAGGAGTGCTAAATAACCCTTGGCATGTAGTTCATGTCAACAATCCTACAAAGGCTATGTGCTCAAGCCTATGAATTCATGGAAAGTGAACCCTAAAAAGAGTGCTATCACAGTTACAAGTTACTTTGTTTCCAAATCATAGATTGTCACTCTATGCGGCTGCTTTGCTAGGCTTTAAATTTGTAATGTTGTTCAATGTTTTGCAATATAAAGAGAATACAACATACGAGAGAAAATACGCACTATAGGAGAAGATCACTATTGATCGAGATGATCCCACTGCAATTTCACGCTATGAGGATTGCGAGAGGAAAGGTAGGGTTATATTTTGTTGCAGATCAAACTAAGAATTCAATCAACAATTATACTCGTCATACTTGATGCTAAATATGCAAACGAATAAGAAACCCTAATATTGCTCATTGGCCTAAGTAAGCTAGTCAGAGCAAAAAGTTTAGATCACACTAATCATATGCCTCTTGTTGATGGATACCTTTTCAGAGAGAGTATGCTAGAGACCCATGAGAAGAAACAATTATCAAAATAAATATTAAGTGGTGCAAGTAATTAATAAAGTGAGACCATAGTAGAAGAAAAGAAAAATTTACATTTTTTATCGAAGGGTTTGAGAATATTTTCAAAAGTGACATATTTTCTCTGAGGGTTAAGAAGGTGGGTATTTTTTTAGAAATACGTATGATGGATTGTAAAAATATTTGCACTTGAGAAACTAGAAATGGTCAAATTATTTTCACCTAAATGAAATTCTTATCAAACAAAGAGTGAAAATACATGTAAACACATCAAACAAATATTTGCAAACCAAGCCTAAAGAATATTTCACAGTAAGGTATTTTCACCTAGGGTGTAAAGACGGGGGTGATCATTATTTTATTGTGAAAACATAAGAAATATGATAAGGGAAATGAAATTAAGATTAAAGCATTGCGAAATACTTTATTGCACAAACAAAAGGTTAATATTTTACAAAAATATTTTATATTAACCAAATTATCATCTCACTGCAAACAAAGAGATACACAGGAGAATATTATCGAGAGATAGAATAAAGATTAAAGCATTACTTTATCATGTGACGGTAAAAGGTCAAATTGAATATTAAAGATAAATAATTAAATGAAAAGGTATACCAAAGGTTGCACGGGAAAGCAAAAGGGTCATAACCCTAGGAGATATCATATATATATGCCAAATGAATCATTAGTAGTAGGGGAGGAAATCATCAAGTGAATAAGAAGCAAGAGAGTAGCAATCATTAGTTTTAAGAATAAAATATCACAATGAACACTTTATATACACTATAAAAATCTTTTGGAGCAATTGGAGGAGGAATATTCTATTTGATGTCCAATCTATATGGTGTTCAATTTTTTGTAAATATTCATTTATATGTGTTACTTGTGCTGTCTCCAGAATGATTTTCCATTGTTATTTAAATTAATTTATCAAGGATATTTTTAATTTATCGGGGCACATTTGTTGCTTTCATGTGATCAATTTGACTGGTTTCTGCAAGAAGTTGATTTAAGTCCTTCCAGGTGGTTCATGTTCATTGGTCTCTGCCAGGAGTTAAAACCCTTTAAACAAATGATCTTGCTTAGGTTTCCTTCTCACTAGAATTAAAATTCCTTTCAGTTGTTCACAGTAACCTGCGAAATACCATTGGGATTAATAAGAAGAGCACAAGTAACCTACATCCTTGCATGTTTATACAAGGTATAAACATATGAAAAGTGCCAAATAATTTGAGTTAAGCCAAGAGGGAGGACATATTTATCATACAAATCCTGACTCCATTGCCCAAATGGATAAGACACTGGTTATTTTAACAACATTTTAAAATCTTATTTATATTTTTGAATCTCAAACATTAGCATTGAAATAATCATCACACTTTACATCTACTTCACACCTATTTGCCATCGTGAAGGTCAAATTAAGTCTGCACTAATCATTAAGGTATACCCACCTAGGTCTAGCAGAACCTAAAGTGAAGAAGGTATTATCCCTATGCATGTTAGCCAAAAGTGTGAAGAGAGCTTGGCAACCTCTTAAGGTGTAAAAACCTATGTTTTTGAGACCTAACAGAATTGGCAACTCTGCTGGGGAGTCATTCAGAATCTAGTTAAAGACCATCTCATCACACAGTCAATACATTTTTTGAACTCCAATACAACTTGGTAACTCTACTGGCAATAAGGACCTAGAAAGACATAATCATTTTCATACTCATGAAAAGTAGGTGGCGACTCTAAAAAGATTTTAATATTATCCAACAATGAATGGAAGAAGATCTTTGTTTCAAGAGAAAAGGTGGACAGACAAGCATGGATCTCCTTATGAAAAAAGAACCTCAAAAGGCAAATGAATTGGAGGAACGGATTGAAGAAAATCAGGAGGGGTTTGTTGATTACACTGTCATTGATTTTGATAGTATGACTAACCATGAGATTGAAGTGTATCTAGAATGACAAAGATAGCATATCAAGAGACTACAGTTAATACGAGAATGCCAAAAACTAGATAGACAATTGGCAAAATTAGACATCTAGGTATCAAAACTACCAAATTATGTCCCTCCACAAGGTGGCAATATCAATTCATGTGAGCCCTCTCGGAATACATATGCTCCATGTACCTCAAGAATACCTCATAGTGCATACTGTAACCCTATCCAGCATAATATGCCACCACAAAGGCCCCAACCTATAAGTGCAAGTAATATTCCCCAATGCTATCCACGACTGGGACAACGGTATACCCCACAATATCACCACTAGCATATGTCACATCAGAATGTGCACTCTCATGAACCCATCCAACAAAATGCTTACCATCAGCCCCCATATGGATATCATACACAGCAAAATATTTTTACACAGTACTTGGAGCCACACCATATTCCAACAACTAATGAAATAGCATATGCTATATCAAGAGATGAGAGCAATCTTCAAAATAAAAATCCTTTTGTTGTCCCAGCCTACCCACTGCGCTATATGAATCAATAATTTGGGGAGGAAGAGGATGACTATTTTCAACAAATAGCACAAACTCACAATGAGGAGGAAGTGCACATATCTGAAAATGATTTTCTATTTTTTTCAAATCCACTATATGATGAAACATTAGAAATAAATCAAACAGAAGCATGCTTTGTTGATGAAGACACTACCAAAAATAATTTTTTTATGAAGGCTGACATTGAGTTCAACCTTGGAGAGTGTTGCATTCAATGTGGTTGTGTTCTACATAATAAATGGAATGATTGCATAGTGAATGAAAATGGATATTCCTTGACAAATGATGATAGTGTTTTTAGATATGTGATATTATTGCATGATGAGAATCAAGTTTTTGACAAAGGAAAGTATTGGTATCTTTTAGGTGGCCCGAGGCTGCCAGTTAAAATTTGGATTCAATCTTTAGAATGATATACACAACATTTGGACTCTATTGCCCAATGGGGTAGGCACAGGTCTGCTCCCCAGAGATCTGGGATCTTGCTATGCCCGCAAGGGGCATACATCCCTAGACAGAGCCACTATTGGAACCTAAAATTTTAGGTGCCCATAACGAAAAAATCAGCTTTAGCACTCAGAAGTGCACTTCAATAAACCACCCTATCATAAGAGCTTCTAGTTACAGAGGTTTGCCATCAGTATGTTCATAATGTATTTATGGTGTTGAGAAGCAAAAATATTGCACAATTTCTCAAGTTACCTATTACTCTAAGCATCCATGAACTTCAACGTCTCTTAGCCTGTCTTTCCATTTTGAAATTGATCGCTATGTGCCATGTATCACATGACTGCCAAGGCTCAGTCATTTAAATCAAGTGGCGCATCTAATAAACCAAAGGCACCGAAATGGAAAAATTGTGATTCCTTCAAGTTGTATTGATCGAGACATTGCTACAGTTGGCTATGCTGTGCTAGAGAATAGAATATTATTATGGAGTCATGGTCTTATGTGTTGATCAAACACTTGTAGCTATACCTTGTTTTTTGAGTGTAGTCATTTGCTGCGTGATCCATTTAAAGTCTATAATATCATGGATTCAAGAGCTTTTGCTAGTGTATTGGACAAATGCCTGTTGCTGTGCCTTTCTGTCCGATTGCCAGGCAATAGCCATATGATATGTTGTTGGACAACTTTGGATGACCTGCGATTGGGAAATTGCTATTGGAGCTGAGTTATATGAGGACACTTTTGCCATCTTTGAAAACTTGAGCAACACTGTTTGGGGAGCAGCAAAGCTTTCAGACCTTCTGAAACTTGTAAATATACTTGAAAATATAGTAAGTACAGAGGCAGGAGGCAAACATGTTGAATTTACTAGTGTGGATGTTTGTAAGGAAGAAAATGGAGGGCCATACAAAGCATCAATACCTCTGCTTCATGCCAGAAATCTGAAGACAGATGTGTTGCTTGCTTATGAAACGAATGGTGAGGTTTTGAACAGGGACCATGGATATCCCCTTCATATGGTTGTTCCAGGCATAATTGGTGCCCACTCGGTTAAATGAATGGACATGATTGACATGATTGCCAATGAATGTCAGGGTTTCTTCATGCAAAAGGATTACAAAATGTTCCCTCCTACTGTTGATTGGGATGATATCAATTCACTTTCTCAGCATTTGTTAATGGATTTTCCAATTCAAATTTTTGATTGCATGCAAAGAATATCATTTTATCCAGCGAAGAGGATGATTTAGAAAAGTTCTCTAATGGTGCTATGGATGCACTGACCAAAGAGGTCAATCCCAGGCAACAACAATGAAATAAGAATGAAACTAAGTGAAAGTTAAAGTGATACTCTTAAACATCCTAAACAGAAATAAAAGAAGTAAAAGACAAAATATATATAGGCTTTTCAAAAAGCTACAACTAGTGGAAAAGCTCCTTGGCAATAGGCTGCAACACTATGCAAGGCAACACGATCATCATTCCAGTGCGTCATTTTCTCTCTTCAAGATGTGTGTTTAACGGAGTGGGGAAAAAAGGTTAACATACATGGTTTTGCTTTGTCTGGAAGAGGACGTGGAATAGAAAGGGTGGATGTATCTATCGATGGAGGTAAAACATGGATAGAAGCTAGTAGATATCAGAAGAGGGGTGTTCATTATGAAGTAGATAGTCAGGAATGTGACAAGTGGGCGTGGGTGTTTCTTGAACTTAAAATTGAGATTTACCCACCAACTGACATTATTGCTAAAGCGGTTGATTCTGCCGCTAATGTGCAACTTGAGAAAGTTGAGAAAATATGTAATCTTAGAGGAGTTCTAAATATCCTGTGGCATGTAGTTCATGTCAACAATCCTACAAAGGCTATGTGATCAAGCCTGTGAATTGATGGAAAGTGAACCCTAAAAAGAGTGCTATCATAGTTACAAGTTATTTTGTTTCCAAATCATAGATTGTCACTCTATGCAGCTGCTTTGCTAGGCTTTAAATTTGTAACGTTGTTCAATGTTTTGCAATATAAAGATAATACAACATACGAGAGACTATACACACTCTAGGAGAAGATCACTATTGATCGAAATGCTCCCACTGCAATGTCACTCTATGAGGATTGCGAGAGAAAAGGCAAGGTTATATTTTGTTATAGATCAAACTATGAATTCAATCAACGATTATACCGGTCATACTTGATGCTGAATATGCAAATGAATAAGAAACCCTAATATTGCTCATCAGCCTAAGTAAGCTAGTCGAAGCAAAATTTTTAGATCACACCGATCTTATGCCTCTCATCGATGGATGACTTTTCGGAGAGAGTATGCTAGAGCCTCATGAGAAGAAACAATTATCAAAATAAATATTAAGTGGTGCAAGTAATTAATAAAGTGAGACCATAGTAGAACAAAAGCAAAATTTACATTTTTTATCGAAGGGTTTGAGAATATTTTCAGAAGTGACATATTTTCTTCAAGGGTTAAGAAGGTGGGTATTTTTGGAAATGTGTATGATGGATTGTAAAAATATTTGCACCTAAGAAGTTAGAAATGGTCAAATTATTTTCACCTAAATAAAATTCTTATCAAACAAAGAGCGAAAATACATGTAAAGACATCAAACAAATATTTTTAAACCAAGCCTAAAGAATATTTCACAGTAAGGTATTTTCACCTAGGGTGTAAAGATGGGGGTGATCATTATTTTATGGTGAAAACATAAGAAATATGATAAGGGAAATGAAATTAAGATTAAAGTATTGTGAAATACTTTATTGGACAAACAAAAGGTTAATATTTTACAAAAATGTTTTATATTAACCAAATTATCATCTCTCACTGCAAACAAAGAGATACACATGAGAATATTATCGAGAGATAGAATAAATATTAAAGCATTACTTTATCATGTGATGGTAAAAGGTCAGGTTGAATATTAAAGATAATTAATTAAATGAAAAGGTTTACCAAAGGTTACATGGGAAAGCAAAAGGGTCATAACCCTAGGAGATATCATGTATATATGCCATATGAAATCATTAGTAGTAGGGGAGGAAATCATCAAGCGAATAAGAAGCAACAAAGCAGCAAGCATTAGTTTTAAGAATAAAATATCACAATGAACACTTTATATACATTATAAAAATCTTTTGGAGCAATTGGAGGAGGAATATTCTATTTGATGTCCAATCTATATGGTGTTCAATTATTTGTAAATATTCATTTATATGTGTTACTTGTGTTGTCTCCAGAATGATTTTCCATTGTTATTTAAATTAATGTATCAAGGATATTTTTAATTTATTGGTGCACATTTGCTACTTTTGTGTGATCAATTTGACTGGATTCTACAAGAAGTTGATTTAAGTCCTTCCAGGAGTTCATGTTCATTGGTCTCTGCCAGGAGTTAAAACCCTTTAAACAAGTTACGATCTTGGTTAGGTTTCCTTCTCACCAAAATTAAAATTCCTTTTGGTAGTTCACAGTAACTTGGAAAATACCATTGGAATTAATAAGAAGAGCATAAGTAACCTACATCCTTGCACATTTATACAAGGTATAAACATATGAAAAGTGCCAAATAATTTGAGTTAAGCCAAGAGGGAGGACATATTTATCATACAAATCCTGACTCCGTTGCCTAAATAAATAAGACACTGGTTATTTTAACAACATTTTAAAACCTTATTTACATTTTTGAATCTCAAACATTAGCATTAGAAATAATCATCACACTTTATATCTACTTCACACCTATTTGCCATCGTGAAGGTCAAATTAAGTCTACACTAATTATTAAGGTATACCTACCTAGGTCTAGTAGAATCTAAAGTGAAGAAGGTATTATCCTTGTGCCTATTAGCCAAAAGTGTGAAGAGAGCTTGGCAACCTCTTAAGGTGTAAAAACTTGCATTTTTGAGACCTAACAAAATTGGTGACTCTGTTGGGAAGTCATTCAGAATCTAGTTAAAGACCGTCTCATCACATAGTTAATACATTTTTTGAATTCCAATACAACTTGGTAACTCTGCTGGCAATAAGGCCCCAGAAAGACATCATCATTTTCCTACTCATGAAAAGTAGGTGGTGACTCTGAAAAGATTTTAATATTATCCAACAATGAATGGAAGAAGATCTATGTTCCAAGAGAAAAGGTGGATAGACAAGCATGGATCTCCTTATGAAAAGAGAACCTCAAAAGGCAAATGAATTGTTTGCAAATATTTGTTTACTTCTTTTACTTTTGATTTATTTCTAATGTTTCATCATACAGTGGATTTGAAAAAAATTGAAAATCATTTTCAAATATGTGCACTTCCTCCTCATTGTGAGTTTGTGTTGTTTGTTGAAAATAGTCATCCTCTTCCTCCCCAAACTATTGATTCATATAGTACAGTGGGTGGGTTGGGACAACAAAAGGATTTTTATTTTGAAGATTGCTCTCATCTCTTGGTATAGCATATGATATTTCATTAGTTGTTGGAATATGTTGTGGCTCCAAGTGCGGTGTAAAAACATTTTGCTATGTATGATGTCTATATGGGGGCTGATGGTAAGCATTTTGTTGGATGGGTTGATGAGATTGCACATTCTGACATGACATGTGTTGGTGGTGATATTGTGGGGCATACCGCTATCCTGGTGGTGGATAGTATTTGGGAATATTACTTGCACTTATAGGCTGGGGCCTTTGTGGTGGCATATTATGCTGGATAGGGTTACGGTATGCATTGTGAGGTATTCTTGAGGTACATGGAGCATATGTATTCTGAGAGGGCTCATGTGAATTGATATTACCACCTTGTGGAGGGACATATTTTGGTGGTTTTGATGCTTAGATGTCCAATTGTTCCAATTGTCTATCCATTTTTGGCTTTCTTGTATTGGTTGTTTTCTCTTGAGCTGTTGTCTTTGCCATTCTAGATACACTTCAATCTCATGGTTAGTCATACTATCAAAATCAATGACAGTGTGATCAACAAACCCCTCTTGATTTTCTTCTATCCGTTCCTCCAATTCATTTGCCTTTTGAGGTTCTTTTTTCATAAGGAGATCCATGCTTGTCTATCCACCTTTTCTCTTGGAACACAGATCTTCTTCCATTCATTGTTGGATAATATTAAAATCTTTTTAGAGTCACCACCTACTTTTCATGAGTAGGAAAATGATTATGTCTTTCTGGGTCCTTATTGCCAGCAGAGTTACCATGTTGTATTGGAATTCAAAAAATGTATTGACTCTGTGATGAGATGGTCTTTAACCAAATTCTGAATGACTCCCCAGTAGAGTCGCCAATTTTGTTAGATCTTAAAAACACAGGTCGTAACCCTAAGAGGTTGACAGGCTCTCTTGACATTTTTGGCTAAAGGGTCATAATGCTAGGAGATATCATGTATATATGATAGATGAAATCATTAGTAGTAGGGGAGGAAATCATCAAGTGAATAGGAAGCAACTGAGCAACAAGCATTAGTTTTAAGAATAAAATATCACAATGAACACTTTATATACATTATAATTTTTTTTGGATCAATTGGAGGAGGAATATTCTATTTGATGTCTAATCTATATGATGTTCAATTATTTGTAAATATTCATTTATATGTGTTACTTGTGGTGTCTCCAGAATGATTTTCCATTGTTATTTAAATTAATGTAACAAGGATATTTTTAATTTATCAGGGCACATTTGCTACTTTCATGTGATCAATTTGACTGGTTTCTGCAAGAAGTTGATTTAAGTCCTTCCATGTGGTTCATGTTCATTGGTCTCTACCAGGAGTTAAAACCCTTTAAACAAACGATCTTGGTTAGGTTTCCTTCTCACTAGAATTAAAATTTCTTTTTGTTGTTCACAATAACCTGGGAAATACCATTGGGATTAATAAGAAAAGCACAAGTAACCTACATCCTTGCACATTTATACAAGGTATAAACATATGAAAAGTGTCAAATAATTTGAGTTAAGCCAAGAGGGAGGACATATTTATCATAGAAATCCTGACTCTGTTGCCCAAATGGATAAGACACTAGTTATTTTAACAACATTTAAAAACCTTATTACATTTTCAAATCTCAAACATTAGCATTAGAAATAATCATCACACTTTATATCTACTTCACAGCTATTTCCATCGTGAAGGTCAAATTAAGTCTGCACTAATCATTAAGGTATACCACCTAGGTCTAGCAGAACCTAAAGTGAAGAAGGTATTATCCTTGTGCCTATTAGCCAAAAGTGTGAAGAGAGCTTGGCAACCTCTTAAGGTGTAAAAACCTACATTTTTGAGACATAACAAACTGGAGAAGGATGGACCATTTTGATTTACTCTGCTTCTACACTGAGTAGCTCTATGACCAAATTTATTGCAATTGAAACAATTTCCATTGAAGGATGGATACTGTTGGTATTCATTTATGTTTAGGGTTTTAAGCTTGAATGTTTGCCAATTTTCTTGTCCAAACCTTGAAATTTATATTTTCCTTGGCCTGCTGCATTATTTTTTCTATTTTGACGTTGACCTCTTGTGGTGGGTTCCTAGTTATTAAGTGTTCATCCTCATGCCTTTGTGCTCATAGGTTGACCGGCCCACATGCAATATTTTACCGCCTTTTCCTATCGCACATAAGAAAAATGTTAAGTGTTTGTATATGCAAGTGTAAACATATTTTGGCAAGCTTGTGAAATCTCAATCGGCTTCCAAAAATGAAGAAAAAAAACTGAGTTATATGCATTTCTGAATGCATATCGAGTTGCATATACAAATAGGGAATCTTTCACAGATTCTCCAAGAATATTCTGAAGTTGTATGCATTTCCAAATGCATATCAGGTTCGAAAGGATGCATGTACATTGGGGGAATCTTCTGCAAGATCCTGGGAATATTCCCTGATTGTATATCAGGTTTGCTTGCATAATTGTATTGCATGTTTAAACATACAACCGCTATATACAAGAAAAAAGATGCAAGGCCTAACATACATTTGCTACAGTACTGGGGATACAATGGCGGAATATACATTGAAGATTCCTTGAAGATGCCACCATTGTATCGAGCAAGTGAGTTGTATGTTTGTTTTGTTGTATGTTCGACATACAACGCCAAATATACATTGCAGATTTCAAAAAGGAGTTCAAAGCAGGACTAAAATGCAGGTCAGGTTTGCAAGTATATGTGGGAAGGAATGAATGTGTGTCTGACATACATTGAGTTTATACATTGAAAAGGTATAATTGGTGGGGCCCGCCGCAGGTTTATACAAGCAGGTTTGTACATGTTCAACATACAAGGGGAGAATGTATATCAAATATTCTAAAAGGATTCCCTGCTTGTATGTTTGTGTTTGTATATTCAACATACAAACAAAATATACATTCGAAAAATACAATGGAGGAGATACAAGATGGACCCGAACTGAATTCTAATTTGTTTTATAGCATCTGACGTCCACCTTGTATGATGAACAGTTGTATATGCATTTGCTCTTGCATATACAAGGGTTTTTGGCAGGTGAATAGTGGCGCTTGTATATGCATTTGAACATGCATATACAAGGGTGAAAAAGGCAAAATGAAGAAGCGAAAAGTCAGCGATAAAATCATGGGGTGCCTACGTGGCACGTTTTCACTGGCTAACGACTAGTCAGTGTGATTTTGAGCTGTGGATCTTAGCGATAGGAGTGGATCGACGACCTTGTTTTGAACCTGCAACAATGGTTTTTCCTAAGCGTGTGCGGTCATTTTTGAGCTGGAAAATATCCAGATGTATCTGCTGTTGCATCCCACAGGTAGTTGAGGCTTTAATGGTAGTCGTGCAGAGGCATCGATGGGTGAGGTGACAAGTGAACTACCAGGCTTACGAAGAAAACCTTTAGGCGGCGGTGCAGATCCTGATTCCACCTGCTCATTCCTCTTTGTTTCTCTGCTGCATTAACTATTTTGAGTGCCATTTCTCATGCATTGTATCTGGCAGAAATTTTGATCTTGCCTTGTAATTAATTTTGCTGAGTTCACAGTCTTGGTATAAAATGCCAAACTGTGTTACTCATTAGGTTGTTGAAAATTGGACAAATTTTGGTGTTGTAAGAGGATACAATCTCATTGGTGGCTCTGTTTTGGGTGTCTTGTGAGTTTATGAGTTGTATGTTGTATGTATTATGCATAGAATTCATCAGTTTCATGTTAATTCAAATGAGTAATGCTTTATAGCATGTATTCTGTTATTTGTCTCCATGTTGAATGTGTTTTTCTTTTGAATCTGAGCATCTAAGGGGTGTTAGAGATTCTAGGATATGGGTTTCCTATGTTGAATGCTTAATCTTTTACTTCTGCTTAAGGAGTAGATTGAATGTTTTGGATTAAGTATTAGGAAAATACATTGTAGTAAGGATATTTATAAGAAGAAATAACTAAGTACTTTGTCTTGGGTATTGTCTGTAAGGCAGACATTACAAAAACCCCTTGAAATCTGATTATTGTTCTGAGTCTATGATAAACATTCACATATATATGTCTACTGACTTTGAGCCATGGATAGGCACCGATCTGGTCTTGTATCTCTATTGCAACCCAAAATCCTACTCTTGCATCCAAACATAAAATCAAACTCAAACTTCATATACAAACCTTTTAGGACTTTAGAAGTAGTTTTTAGAACCAAAATCCTCTGTCTACAACTGAATATAGGCCCAAAGCTAGCCCCTTTGCTCTTATTTCATAGTTTTGGTCTACATAAGAGAGGATTTATCTGCTTGTATCAACATCCCAGCTAATTCATGGATGCATTTCATAGATGTTGAGTAGGGAGTACCCCCCTTGGTTCTGCAGAGCCTAAAGAAGAAGAGGAGATATTTATAGAGTCTATCTCCTATACTGTTGGCCCCTGGCCCAGGAATCCTGTCAATCAATGATGGCTACCTTGTAGGGATATCTGGGAATAAGCATTCAGTCTGGGAAAAACACCAACAGATACCTTTGAGCATTAGGTTGTCTTATCAAAGGTCTTCTAGGTTTGTTTCTCCCATTCCTTGATTGAAAATTTATTTGTCCAGATCTGGAGCTTTCACCTTTCTCATACCGAAGACCATGCTTATCATCAGCCTTTTTCTGACTCTCAAGTAGTGCTTCAAGTTTAGTTGAGCGTATCTTGAACTTCTCCTTGTATTCATTTGTAACTTCTAGGTCATGTCTGAGAATGACAATTTGCCTTTCAAGTTCTTTCTCATTGTCTCTTCTTTCTTGTAGATTAGACTCTAGATGGCTAGCTATTCTATCTAATCTGTAGCTTCTTCAGTTCTTTCCTTTAGAGTTTGATTCAAGTCTTCTTTAGTTTTCTTCCTTTGCTCAATTTCTTTGGTTAGCCTCATCACCCCAGATTCCATCTCATGTTTTAGAGCAGAAACTTCTTTTGTCAGCTTCTCACATTCCTTTGCCTTTTCTTCCAAGGCCTCATTCTTGCCATTTTCTTTAGTGGAATTAGCTAGCTACTGAAGTAGCTCCTTCCTCCTTTCCATACATTTCTTTAGTTTGTCTTTTAACATCTCAATGCACTCATCAACATCTTTAAGGTTAGCTTTTAGTTCATTTATTTCTGCTTTGGACTAATCAAGATCTTCTAAAGCTAATTGAAGTTGTTCTCTGAGTGAACCCATTAAAACTCCTTCCTAGATCTTCCTTAAGATGTTAGGCTTCTTCCAAGGAACTTTGCTCTGATACCAATTATTGAAATAAGGGCTGACAACTGAGAGGGGGGGTGAATTAGTTGTCCCAAAAACTTTAATACTTGCTGCGATTAATTCTTCTTTAATAGATTAAAGATGTAATCATGAAAGCATGAATCAAAACACATGAGCAGTAACACAATTAACATAATTGACACCAAGATTTTTGACGTGGAAACCTGGTTAAGGGAAAATCCACGGTGGGGGTTAAACCACAAGAATTTATACTCTATTAAAAGTATTACAAATGGGGAAGGCACATGCCTTTAGGGCACACTACCTAGAGCTCACTTCTCCAAGAGGCTCATTGCCTATAGAAATGATTAGAGAAAGATTATAGAATGTTTGAACTGATGACAAGCATCTTTTCCTTCACACTCCTTCTACCCTTTTTTGCACTTACACCATCACACACATCACACTCACACACCACAAGACTCAAATCCATTGGCTATATATATCTGCATTAAGAAATTTAATCTACTGCAGTCGGCTTCAAGGAAACTCATAACTTTTATTAAGAACTCTACTCTATCAGTTGAATCCATGCCCAAATAACAACTCGGACCAAGAACCTGTGTTCTCAACTCATTAATCATGCCCGCCAATACCACTGATTATCACAAACTACTTAACCAACAAATTTTTTTCATCTGGACCAAGATCAAATACTGGGTCGACCAATTCTTCTTCTAACTATACTGACTAACTGGAACCTGATACTCAGATGCTTATAACTTTTGAATCCTTCACCACTAGAGGCTAAAATCCTAGATTTAGATAGTTCAGACAATCCTTATGTTTCCCTCAGATCCGCAGCACACTGTGATTTACCACCAGAGAGATCCAAACCAAGATATTGAACCCTATCACATGCTTTGCTTCTGACTACCTGGACTTAGACAAATCTTCACTCTGACTTCCGGTATGAACAAATTATGTAATGTGGATGTGTAAGGTAGAATTAGTTTCCATCAATGACAACACCTGTCATGCATAGCAGTGTCTCTTGCCAACAATTACAATGTGCTTGTGGATGTCTCTTGATCATGTTCCTACCTTTGGATTGGTCCGCAAAGAGAAAATTGGACCGTGAATGAAGAATGTTCTTCCATACCTAGTGCTATCATCAGTCTTGGCTGACCTGGTTGAATTCATCATTTGCAGAGATGCATCAAAGATTTTATAAGCATTTCATGGCGTGGAGGATTGTTTTTGAGACCCATCTAAGGCATGGCGTGATCCGCATACATCTTTACATCTTTTCCTTGGCTAAATTTGTATTAGGTCCAGACCTATTTTATGTATGTTTGTAATGCTGACCTTGGAGATTGATCCAATGGTTGATGAATGTAATGCCGACCTTGATGTACATTCCAAGGTTGATGAATTATATAAAAGTATGTAATAAAGTTGTGAAAGATTGTGTGTGTTGCGAATATGAAGAGATAAGTGTGAAAGTGTGCAGGAGCAGAGCATAAGAGTCATATTGTGCTTCAATGGAATTGAACCCTAGCATGTAGTAGATGTTATTCAGTTAGTTCAGCATCTTGGTAGTGAGCCACCCTTCGACAGTGAGCCAGCCGTAGGTAGTGAGTCATTCTTTGCAGTGAGCAATTTGGGCAGTGAGCCTCTATTTTTTGGTATTGATATAGCATATATATTTTTTTGGGCTAACACCCACCATGGTTTTTCCCTTTTAGGGTTTTCCACATAAAAATTTGGTGTCTCCTGTGTTGATTATATTATTGTGTTGAACTTCTCATTTCATACTTTCATGGTTATTTCAGAATATAAGTAATTGATAAGTTGATGTTCATAATTGGTTAAAAGTTTTAGGACAACTAATTCACCCCCCTCTCAGTTGTCCGATGTAGTTCAACAATTGGTATCAAAGCAGGTTCCTATGAAGAAAGCCTAACAGCTTGAGGAAGATCCAAAATGTCTTATAATAAGGAAGCTCCATAGTTTGATGGGACAAATTATGCTCTTTGGAAGGTACAAATGAAAAGCCATCTCCTCTATCTTGGTTATAAAGTATGGCTAGCTACACAGTCACAATTTGTCATGCCTAAAGGTGGTTTGACAACTAAAGATGATATCAAAGAATATGAGTTGGATGTCAAAGCAAAGGATGCTCTATTAAGTTCCTTAAGTGACTCAATGTTGACAAAAGTTGTGGACCTTGAATCTACAAATGAGGTATGAGATAAGTTGAAAAATATGTATGAAGGAGATGATCCTATAAGAGAAGCCAAAATACAGAGCCTAAAAGTGAAATATAAGGGTTTGAAGATGAATGAAGATGAAAACATAACAACCTTTATGCAAAGAGTTGATGAACTTGTCACTAGAATAAAAGGTATGGGAGGAACTCTCAGTGATAAGGAAATTATGATGAAAATTCTCATATCACTACCAAAGTCCTATAGTCACAAGGTAGCTGCTATTGAAGAATTTATGGCTATGAAAACTATTGACAAAAATTAGTTACTTGGAAAGCTTATAGCCTTTGAGATGAGAGAATTTGGTGATGCCTTGCCAAAAGTTGAATCATCTTTTAAAGCCAGTACTTCAGAAAAGATTTCCAGAGTTGAGAAATATAAAGTGGATGATGACTTTGATGAAATTGAAGCTAACTTTGTTGACAGGTTGCAAAGAGGTTCCCGTAAGTTCAAAGGTAAATTGCCTTTCAAGTGTTTCTCTTGCGGTAAAGTAGGACATTATGCTTCCAAATGTCCTAAAAGAATTGAAAGAAATAAGAAAATATATGAGAGCAGGCCTAGAGTTCCAAAGAAATGTTACTACGTTAGAGATTTTGATGCTGAAGGAGTGACTGATGATGATTCTAATGATGCTAGTACTAGTGCAAATGAATGCCTATTTATTTCTATTAAAGAAGATCCTATGTCTACTAATTCTGCTAGCTGTGTGGAGGAAGAAAAACTAGTGGAAGAAAGTGCTTTGGCTATTCAGGTCGAGAAAGATAAGGATGAATGGATTATTGATAGTGGTTGCTCACATCACATGATCAGTGACAAAAGTGAGTTTGTAAGTATTGAAAAGTATGATGGAGGACTGGTTAGGTTTGGAGATAATGCAACTAATAAGATTTGTGGAAAAGGATCTATTTCATTTGATGGAAAGCATAATACTAACAATGTTCTATATGTGAAGGGTTTGAAGCATAATATTTTGAGTGTTGATTAGATGTGTGACAAAGGATATGATCTGAGATTCAAAGACAATGGGTGCAAGATCATGGAAAGCTCCAGAACTATGATTGCCACTGGTAAGAAGAAAAAAGGTAACATATATCAATTAAGAGGAACTAATGATTATTGTTTACTAGCTCAGGTAGAAGAAAGTTGGCTATGACATAGAAGGATGTGTCATATAAACTTTGATAATCTGGTAAAGATAACCGCAGGCCAGAATGTGAGAGATTTACCAAAACTTGTAAAACCCTCCAATGTAATTTGTAAGGAATGTCAATTGGAAAAGCAGACAAGGACAAGTTTCAAGAGAAAGAACAAATTTATGTTAGTTTGTTGGATCTAGTACATACAAATCTCTGTGGTCCTACAAGGGTGAGAAGTCTACAAGGTGACAAGTACTTCATGTTGCTTATTGATGATTATTCTAGAATGACTTGGGGTACTTTTCTAAGAGACAAATCAGAAGCCCTAGAGAAATTCAAATCTTTCAAGGCAATGGTTGAGAATGAAATAGAGTTGAAGATCAAATGCTTGAGGTCTGATAGAGGAGGTGAATTCACATCAAATGAATTCAACATTTTCTGTGAAGAGCATGGGATAAAAAGATAGTTGTCTGCACCTAGGACTCCTCAGTAGAATGGAGTTGTGGAAAGGGAAAATATGATAGTTCAAGAGGCTTCTAGGACAATGATGAAAGAAGTAGATTTGCCAGAAGTCTTCTGGGAAGAGGCTATTCATACTGTTGTTTACATCCAAAACAGAGTTCAAGTGAAAGGTAATGGTACGCAAACTCCTTATGATCTTTGGTATGGAAGAATTCCTACAGTTAAATATTTCATAATCTTTAGAAGCAAATGTTATATCAGAAGAGATGAAGATCTAGGAAAGTTTGATGTAAGGTGTGATGAAAGAATCTTCCTTGGATACTCTGCCAAGAGTAAGGCCTATCGGTGCTAAAACAAAAGGCTCAAAAAGATTGTTGAGAGTGCAAATGTGAAGGTAGATGAAGGCAAAGAAAAGATATCAGACTTGAATTGCTATGAACTAGATGAACCTGTGACCACAATGAATGAAGAAAATTTTGAGAAAAAAGATAGTCAAGATGAAAAAGAGACTCTGGAAAGTGTTGTCAATACTCCCAGGTATGTGAGGATCAATCATTCTGAAGATCAGATTATAGGTGACAAAAACAAAGATGTGCTGACAAGGAGAAGAACTGTAGAAGAACAAGTGAATTATTGTTTGCTTTCAAAGGTTGAACTAAAGACTATGAATGAAGAATGCAATGATGAAAGTTGGGTAAAAGCCATGGAGGAAGAGGTAATACTGATAGAAAAGAATGATACTTGGGAATTAGTTCTCAGACCTGCTAACAAAAATGTTATTGGAACCAAATGGGTTTTTAGGAATAAGTTGAATGAGAATGGAGAATTTGTAAGGAATAAGGCAAGACTTGTGTGCAAAGGATATTCACAGATTGAAGGAATAGATTTTGAAGAGACTTTTGCCTAGTAGCTTGGATTGAGGCAATAAGAATATTTCTAGCATTTGCAGTCCACAAAGATTTCAATGTGTATCAGATGGATGTGAAGTCTACATTTTTGAATGGTGAGTTGGAAGAGGAAGTTTACATTGAGCAACCAGAAGGATTTAAGATATCAGACCAAGGTGATTTTGTGTGCAGGTTGAAGAAAGCTTTGTATGGACTGAAGCAAGCTCCTAGAGCCTGGTATGCAAGGTTGGATAAGTACTTATTGCAGTTAGGGTTCAATAAAGGTACTGCTAATAGTAATCTTTATTTCAAGATTAATGATGATCAAATTTTGATTGTTGAAGTCTTTGTTGATGATATCATCTTTGGAGGCAATGAAAGTATGTGTATGAAATTTCCTAGTGAAATACAAAAGGAGTTTGAGATGTCGATGTTTGGTGAGATGAATTTATTTCTAGGTTTGCAAATCAATCAATCAGATAAAGGAATCTTCATATCTCAGTCTAAGTATGTGAAAGAACTGTTGAAGAAGCTTGGGATGGAAGACTCTAAACTGGTATGTACTCCCATGGTGACTGGCTACAAGTTGAGCAAAACTGATGAATCACCTAAGACTGATCAGAAAAAATACAGATCCATGATTGGAGGATTGATTTATCTAACTCAAACCAGACTTGATATTATGCATGCAGTTTATCTTGTTGCAAGGTTTCAATATGATCCAAGAGAATCACATGTGATGGCAGTCAAGAGAATCCTGAGGTATTTAAAAGGCACTCTGGATCATGGCTTATGGTATCCAAAGAACAATGACTTCACTCTTAGTGCTTATATAGATGTTGATGACAGGAAGAGTATAAGTGGAGGTACTTTCTTCTTGGGTAATAGACTAGTTTCATGGCTAAACAAGAAACAAGATTCAATCTCCTTATCAACTGTAGAAGTAGAGTATATTGCAGTAGCATGTTGTTGTACTCAAGTGTTATGGATGAGGCAGACTTTGAAGGATATAAGAGTTGTGTATGAAGATCCAATTGCAATCTTTTGTGACAATACAAGTGCCATAAACATTTCAAAGAATCCAGTGATGCACTCAAGAATGAAGCACATATCAATAAGGTATCACTTTTTGAGAGAGAATGTGACAGAGAAAGAAGTAAGGTTAGAATATGTATCCACAAAGGATCAAATGGCAGACATTTTCACTAAGCCTCTGCCTAAAGATACCTTTGAGTATCTCAGAGAAACATTAGGGGTCATTACCCCTCCTACCCTGAACTAAGATGCATAAGAATGCATCAATCCAGTGGAGCTTAAGGTGTCATTCTTTGATCTAGATTGGTGTTTTTAAGGGATACCTCTTAGGGGGAGTAGTTAGATGTTTCTAACAAAGTGTTGATAACAGAGAAAGTTCAGTGGATAAGAGTAGCAGCATGTAAGTGTGTGCCCTTTGCCATTGATGTCAAAAGGGGAGAGAAATCATGTGAAAAAATTAGGGGAGAAAGGATGCATATGTGTAATGAGAAAGGGGGAGAATCTTGTCTTAATGGCCATTTTAGTTTTTCACATCATATGTTGCCATCAATGACAAAGGGGGAGATTGTTGCAAGTATGTGCCTAATCGGTATTTTCATTGATGTAACCATATCTATATTGTCATTGGTGTCAACTGTACCCTCATTTTGTTACTTTTTTGTAGATGTTGAGGATATTGAGAAAATTAGCTCATCCGGTAAAAACAGTGAATTGCAGTAGAAACAATGCATTACATGTAGAAGAACAGTCCAGAAGAATGCTCTGCATTTCCTATAGAATAAATATCATTACCTATGGATTGGAATTTATTTAGAAGCCTATCTAAAGATGTTATATTCCAAGATTGAGCCTTCGGAATGAAGATTTGTGTAAGTTATGTTCACCAGTGTGAAAACTACTTTTTCTGTATGTTTGGTGGTGACGGGGAGAAAGTGTTTTGCTCCGCATTCCTTCGCATTGAAGTATTTTCATCTGTGGATCTAGAATTAAGTATATTATGATGTTAAGTGCCTTCAAATGCAATGGTTTGTGATTTGGTGGTATGCAAGATATCTTTTACTCATGACAGTGGCTGACAATGTTGTTCTTGTGGTCCAGTTTGAAGAATCTTATTGATAGAGTAATTAGAGATTGTACGGTTGTTCCTGGTGATTACAATGTGCTTGTGGATATCTCCTGATCATGTTCCTACCTTTGGATTGGTTTGCAAAGAGAAAATTAGATCGTGAATGAAGAATGTTCTTGAAGACAGTGCTATCACCAGTCTTGTCCAACCTGGTTGAATTCATCATTTGTGAAGATGCATCGAAGATTGTAGAAGCATTTCTCCACATACATATTTACATCCTTTCCTTGGCTAAATTTGTATTAGGTCCAGACCTATTTTATGTATGTTTTTAATGCCGACCTTGGAGATTGATCCAACGGTTGATGAATGTAATGCTGACCTTGATGTACATTCCAAGGTTGATGAATTGTATAAAAGTATGTAATAAAGTTGTGAAAGAGTGTGCGTGTTGTGAATATGAAGAGATAAGTGTGAAAGTGTGAAGGAGTAGAGTAGAAGAGTCATATTGTGCTTCAATGGAACTGAACCCTGACATGAAGTAGATGTTATTCAATCAGTTCACCATCTTGGTAGTGAGCCACCCTTTGGCAATGAGCCATCCTTAGGTAGTGAGCCATTCATTGCACTGAGCCCTATAGGCAGTGAGCCTCTATTTTTTGGTATTGATATAAAAAAATATATTTATGTGGCCTAACACCCATCGTGGTTTTTCCCTTTTAGGGTTTTCCATGTAAAAATCTAGTGTCTCCTATGTTGATTATGTTATTGTGTTGAACTTCTCATTTCATACTTTCATGGTTAATTTAGAATATAAGTAATTGATAAGTTGATGTTCAGAATTGGTTAAATTTTTTAGGACAACTGATTCACCCCCACCCCCTCTCAGTTGTTTGGTGCAGTTCAACAAGAAGATTATTGAATGTCTGTACCTTTGGATGGAGATAAATCTAAGCTCAAAGCTTCAAAGGTGACATTCTACTAGAGGAAGTAAGAGAGGAAGGTACAAAGCACACACTACACTAGCTGAGAAAAGCCAACATTCTAATAGTATTTAGGACCATTTTTCTACTTAGGGACCCTTGTTCTTTCCCATTTTCCTTTACCCCAGGTCTATCTTTCTTGTCATCTATGATCTAAGTTTAGTGAATGCCAATAAAAGTTGTTGCTTGTCTAAGTTGAAAGATTATCAAATTATTTAATCTAGATAAGGATCAGTGTTTAGCCTCTAGCAAAGCTCAAAATTAGAAGCATTCCATCTCCTCCCTGCTCCCACTTGAGAACCTAATCCCATACCAAAGATCAATAAGTCTCTTTATACCAAGTTAGCTCACAATCCCCTAGGTCAAGAATCCTACTTAAGTGTAGTCATATTGTTTGTTCCAACTACATACATGCTATCATAGAAAATAAAAAGCAAGACATGTCACAACATCATGGCATTCATAACGCTTAGAACATATTACTTTTCATTTCATATTTGTGAATCACATCCAAACACATTCCATGTCATTCATATCATAAAAAGACAAAAACAAATTGCATCATCCATATGTTATCATCTTAGGTATGCATTCTCATAAGAAAAATAAAATCTATAGCCAACCATATGCACAAGAGGGAAAGTGAAGTACAATATATTGACTAAATCTATGTATATATCTCATCCAATCAAGTCTTGTACAACAATAAGTGTAAAACATTGTCTAAGCACAAGTCACTCCTCCAACAAGTCAAAAGAGAAAACTATGTAATCAAGTGCACAAGTCTCCCCATGCAAGGAGGCAAGGGTATAAATATCTTCAATAAACATAGGTCTCTCAGAGACCTCAAGGAGTGTCAAATCAAACCTTTGTAGAAACTACAAAAAACCCATAAAAATTAGGAAGATAAAAAAAACATAAAAAATTGTAAAACATAAAAAATCCCTAAAAATAAATATGTTCTATAAATCTACAATAAAAGGAGAACTTATTCTCCTCTCTATCTTAGCATGTGTTCTATTTCTTTTATGCATCTTTCATGTTCTCATTTTGCATGCTTTCATCCCTACAAGTCTCTATGACAAAGCAAACAACTAGGTGAACTCACCACAAAATCTATGGTATGTTTGGTCATTTCAATTTTCATTATTTATCTTGATACATTTAAAGTTTCAAACTAATGCTAGTTATTGTAGGTACTATTGTGGCAAATCCAGAATAGGTAAGGCCTATTTTGGGAATAGTAGACTACCATCCCCGAGGGGGCAAATATGTAAGCACTAAAATCATGCACAACTTCCACAAGGACCCTATGATGACACATAATCCTTTTCACGTACATGTAAGCATGAAAATAACACCCTCTTAGCAGCATTTCTCTTGGAAACACATGGGTTTTGGCTTCTTCCTTTGTTTCCCCTTTGTTGTGCTAAACTTTCCCTCACTTTCGACACTTTCAACACTTACTGATTTTCATTTTATGTGCTTGTGACTTCACCCCTGAGCCTCTTATTCATCTATTTATCATAAATTGACCTTTCCCTAATGTTTTTCATCTAATCCAACCCCTATGATCCCTCCAAGGGATCTCCCAAGCCATCTCTAACTTTCAATTTTTAGTTATGTTCAAGCACCTGATAAATCTCCCCCTATTATTTCAAGATCTCCCTTGGGAGATTTGACATTTGCAAGTGGAGATTTGGTTTTTGA
The DNA here is from genome assembly GCA_027924645.1 of Cunninghamia lanceolata. Lineage (NCBI taxonomy): Eukaryota > Viridiplantae > Streptophyta > Pinopsida > Cupressales > Cupressaceae > Cunninghamia > Cunninghamia lanceolata. The sequence goes on along the minus strand of BSBN01000241.1, from coordinate 7,553,475 downwards.
CCACCTTTTGACCTAGTTCTGAAGATAGTTCACATCTCCGTCCCCTAACTAACAATCTCCAACCCTACTTTTCAACCCAGGACCTCCCCTTTCTAGGTCGCCCATGGGTCGCCCCTGGGCGACTTGGACTGGTAAAAGGGGTGACCCATGGGTGACCCTTCCATCTTATCCATCCATGGAAAACCTTCACGTTTGTACGCAAAAAGCTCTATTTTCACCCATTTTCCTTCCTATTTACATGAGTTTTTGTCCTAAACATAGAGTGAACTATTCCAAGCCTTCAAGCATGCATAATTTGCTCCATTTGATCTCTACTTGTCACCTCTTAGACTCTTGATGACTCCATTTTTGCTTATGTGATAAGCTATCTTTGCTTCATCACTCCCTAGTTAGCCCAGCTCATTGTCCAATCTAATAAGTTAGCTCTCCAATCAAGGGGGTTAACTCTTCAATCCTTTCCACCTTTGATGACCTTTTTAGACCTATGAATACCCCTCCCCTCTTCATTATTTGGCAAGTTGGAGAATGATCTTCTCAACTTCACAAGATTTTTCAAGCTTCTTCACAGGCCTTTGCGCCTCTTTCTTCATTTCTTTCTTTAGTTTTCCAAAGCTTTAAATCTTTCATTAGTTATCATTATTGCATAGCTTCAAAGCTCCCCCTTTTGGGAGGCAATTTCATTTGTGCATCCAAGCTTTGCAGGTTTTTTCTCTCCACATAGCATTCTTATGCTTATGCATAACTTATGTGTCTTTTATTTCACTATTGTTATGCCAAGATTTTCTAAAAACTTCTCTTTGCATCATTACACTGCCCATATTGCAAGCCATAGTGCTCATTATCTCACATTGAGCTCACATATTGAAGCTTTCTTAAGCTCTTTTGCATCCCTTCCCAATTGTTGCCAAGAGGAGATCCCCACTACTGTAAGAGGATGAAGAGGTTGCCTACACAAGGATTCTAGAGGGTAGTGGAGGCTCATGCATCTCACATTCCAAGGTCTTTAATGCTTTTTTCATTGTGATAGTAATTAGTTAATCTAAATTTACTCTTGGGAATAGTAAATTCATGTTACAATTTCCTTGATAAGATAAATAGAAATTGCATTGATAAATTAGTTTATTTCCAAGTTCTTTTGCATTCTTAGATTAGTTTGTTCTTTTATTTTCTACAATAATTAGATTCAAAAAATCAAAATAGTACAAAAAAATAGATTAAGATTGCATTAGGTAAACACATTTAGAATTACATTCATATTTAGATTAATTAAAAGCACTTTCTTTTCAAAAAATCATAAAAAGAACATAAACACTATCTTGCATACATATAGGTTGCATACGTTCAAAAATAGAAAAACAACAAAAACATAGGCATAACATGAAGTTCACAAACCATCGATTTCACCACAAGGTCAAACACGGTTAAAACAAACTCAAAACTCAAGTAAACCCTCGATTTCATCACAAGGTCAACACTAGTCAACCAAAGTCAACAAAGATCAACCAACACAAAGCAAAGCAAATTAAACATTAGTTTATAAGCCCTAATTCAAACACAACTCAACTCAAGGTTAACTTTACCAACTCTCTTAGTTTAGGCTCACGAATGTGCCTTGGGCTTAGGGATGAGTGGGTGAAGGCGATCCAAAAGGAGATCAAAGAATGCACCCAAGGTCTCAACACGATCAATTAAAAATCCAAGAACAACAACATAGGCTAAGGTTACTTCAAACATGCATCATCATACAATGATTTGAAGAAAGACTCCAACTTGATAGAAACATAAACGAAAACAATTGACAACCCACTCAATGTTGGAATATTTAAAATCCAATTAGGAGAATGGTAACAAGTGACCCTTCAAGTCATATAATTATCTCAAGTACAATGGTCACTAAACGCTACATAAGAAACAATACCTAGGAAAGGCCCCAGGGTTACCTAACCACTCTTCGCGAAGTCCCGCTCTCAAGTGAGTAGGACTACCCTCGTGTCTCGCCTCCTCTCGATAGGCTTCTACCATGAGAGTGAGGGTGATGTTGAGGTTCTTCTGTGGCAAGGAGAGGGTCCCGTGTGCTTTGTCAAAGCTGACTTGACGGCCCCATGCAACCGAGTCATGTTTTCGAGGGTACAGTGACCAAGAGGAAAGTAAGAGGTTTTAGAGTTCTAGGAGGAACCAAGGATCGAAAGGTTGATAGGCCAGGGCTAGGGAAATTCCTAGGCCCTAAACATCCCTCTGTTCCAACAAAACCCAAAAACATGGGAAGGCCCAAAAAATGACTAAGGGAAGGCCCAACTTTGATTTTTGTTTAGATCTTTGGCATTTCAACACATGGAAATGGCAGCAGAAAGGCCAAGACAACAAAAGAGTACATGACAAAATATTTTTGCAATTTTTTCATGGGGGTGCCAACATAATGTTGAATCAACTTAAGGATCTAACTAAGGTAGATACCCAAATGTGCCACATGCACAATTTTCTAAAAATAGACATTCTATTTACAACTATATATTTAGGTGAGCCTTTTCAAAGATTATAGGTTTTTGTCAAGAGTAGCAAAAGGCATCATCTCAATCATACAAGACATGAGCATCCTAGTCAGCATCCCAGTCAGACCAACCACAAGCATAAGGGACATGAGCACATACAACATAAAGCATTGCCTTCCTATGGACATCGCCACACTGAACATGACATAATGTTTTGCTCCCTAACAACATAGAACTAGAATGCTAAGAATTGAACTTGTTTCCAACATTGCCATATTTCTTCTTGCTTGTCAATCCAAACAAGCATTATTTCCTCTTTCTCTCTTCATTTCATTTCTTATTCATGAACAATCTTGGACTCATAGTTCTTTTGATATTAAAATATGAAATATGCTTGGAATATTTTACTATGTGTTATTTTTAGATTTTAAAGGATAAAGAACACATAAAGTAAATTAGTGATAGACTAAACACCATATCTATTTTATAGTTTACATTTTTGGTGAACTCACCATTCTTAGTCAACTCTTAGATTTTCCAAAACAAAAATAAACAAAAATTAAAAAATGGGTTATTGCCTCAAACCTTGGCTCTTACCAAAGGGGAAACTTTTGCTGGCATTTGGCTTACCCATTCTACTTTAACATTTTCCTTTCTATTTGTATTGTCTAAGTGTATCTATTGCTTTAGGAGTTACATCTTTGTGTATTTTATTTGCATCATATTCAACCATAGACATTCTCCTCTATTTTGAACACCCTCACTCCCAACCTTCTCTATATCTTGTATATAATTAGCACATTGTTCTTGTATCTTCTAAGCACACCCATGTGCAAAGACATCCCTTGAATTCAAAACTTATTTTTATCTACCTAAACACTTGCCTTTTCAGATTCCAAAAACTCTAATTTGCCTCCAATGATAAAAAAGGTGTAGGGCCTACTTATAAAAGAGGATCTCAGGGAAATGAATGAACAAGAAGGAGATAGCACTAACACAGTTGAGCATCTATGGATTATAAAAGAGCACACAGACATAAACAACAACAACATGACCTCCATTGGTAGACTGCAAATGTTGTAATAGCTCACACCTTGCACCTAGGGTTTATTCAAACACATCTAAAGCATATTTTCTCATAAACTATTGAATCAACCTAAGGATTTGATTGAGACTGATATCCAAATGTGTCACATCAACTAATTTTCCCAAAATGTAAATACTATGTGTAGGTGTAAGTGTAGGCAAAATTAATTAGATATTATGAATTTTTGTTAGAAGTTGTAGAGTATGCCGTCACGATTGTACATGGCATGATCTCAACTAGATAGGACACTGTGATCCCCATATTTTGTTCACCACTATTATGTGTGAGTTAGAGATAACAAATCACACGCACTACCACTGCATATCTAGCATGCTAGAAAATCTCTCCTACTAATGTGGCAAGAACCATTGAAGCGGGGAAGCATTTGTAGGAATTCCCTCTTAATGAGGAAGGAGCATACTTATAGTGGTAGTGATGTTTGTTTGTTGATTGTTCATTTTGTTTATGCAGATTTGGTTGAGGCATTAGTTTTCTACTTCAAACAATTTTTCTATGAGAATTCTTTGCATGTTGTTTCTTTTGACCTATCATAAGGTGTGAACCTATTGTCTAACTTGTTTTTGGTCAATTATTTCATGAGCCAGTTGAGTTGCCCTTATCTTACCTAGGACAACCTATATCCAATCTTCCCTAAGTCCAAGACACATGGGCATAAGATGTCGAGTGAGATAGAGAAGTGGAAGGTTAGGAGAGTGACTTCAATGATCTTAGTTTGACTTTCCTCGATTGCCTTTATTTTTTTATTTGAATTATTTATTTTCTAATCTTGGTTGGTTACCAAATGCTTCTTTGATTTCTATGTCCAAGAGGCCTTGACCCTTGCTTCTGAAAGGACTTACTTTTGTGTTTTTGATGTTCTGATTTTCAATTTTGAATGTATGCAAAACTATCTAAATGCAAGAAAATAAACAATTAAACTATCTTTCATTTTGTTTTATTTCAAAATAAATAATTTTGATGAGCTAATTAACTAATGAAAAAAATTACTTCTTTTTGTGCTTTTGGATGAATATGCAACTGAATGAATTTAATTTGTAAATGCAAGATCTATGGTTTTTGTTTCATGATTTTCTCATTTATTGATTGAAGAGTCTTGTTATTTTTTATTTCTTCTTAGTCATTTATTTGATGAGATGGATCTCATTTTCCTTTTGAAGATGTGAATCTTACTTGTGTATGACTTGCTTTGAAGAATTCTTTTAAAATAAATAACTTGCAAATAACTCTAATCTAATCTAAGAAGTAATTAAATCTACTTTAAATTCTAAATTTAAACCAAGAAACAGCAATAGAGTTTTATAGTCCTTGGACAAAGTGTGATTTAATTGCTACCTCTAAGCTACTTGAAAGAAATGAAAAGAAGATGAACTTTTAGATTTTATTTTTCTAAGTGTGGTTGTGTGCAATATTTGTAAACTAGATACAAAGCATGGTTATTTCTAAATAGCTAAGTGAAAACTAAATGAAAATTAGATGCAAATAAAGGTACCTAAGGTCATCTTCAACCAACCAAACCTCAATTAGCAAGGTCACTAAGGAATTGGGATGGGTAGCGTGATCAAATGCTAAATGAAACTACATAATCAAGACTTGGAAACATAAAATCACTATACTAGGATGCAAAAACATAAAAAAAGGGTCAAGATACACCTAGATGGAGGAGTGACAGTTCTAGAACTTGCTAGAAACTAGATTCTACACATGTTGATCAAATTTGGAGGCAAATGGAGGTAAGAACTAGGTTTCTAGCTATCCAAATAGCTTCTAGGAAGGCTAGGTCTAGAGGGTGCCCTTGTTTAGGTAGTTGGTAAGGACCTAAAACTTTATGTGAAACTTGGTGACTGTCTACCTTAGGTCCTTAGAGATGTACAAGTGTCTATGACACACAAAATACGACTAATCAGTAGTAAATCTAAAGTACGTTAATGCATGCAAATAAAAAATGAGAGTGAGATGGAAAGATGGAGTGAATTCACTTGAGATAGGGAGTGATGGAGACCTAGGACTAGAATGGGTGTTTGTAGACACCATGAGAAGGTCAATCAAGATTTTTTAGCTTTTAACCTATAGATTAGATCTAAAAACCTTCAACAAACATAAAGTACTATATTTCAATGAAACATGAACTTAAACTACAAAAACAAATTGCTTTCACCTACTAAATGACTTTTTTTATGTGTATGGCCTTTGATAGGTGTCAAGAACCTTTGATGTTGATTTCGAGTGAAATTGAGTTGTTCTAGGGCCTAAAATAGAGAAGTGGTAGCTTACTGTGTAGCTAAGATCATATGGGGTGGTCAACAAATCAACCAAGTCCTTGTCAAAGAGGAGCTTGAAAATTTCTATGCACCTATATCGACAAATTTGAATGGTACTTTCCTCTTACAACTTTTTTAAATGTCTACATAGTCTTCAAAAATGGGCTTGCAAGCACAAAACTTCTAATGGGGACCTTGCAAAAATAAATGTTAGAGGAGTTTACCACAATCGACACCATTGTGGGTGTTCAAACATGTATCCACATGAAACATCTAATGTAAAAGAGTGTAATGTGATGAACTATGAGATAAAAACTAATCTAAATCACTCCATAGCCATTAAACCTTCATGAGAGAAGTGTAATTTATGCCTTCAAGGCGTGTGAGCTAGATCACCAAATCATCATCGGATTGCCATGTTGGCTCGAACGTTTTTAAGCGCTTACAAGTTCCTTCATCATTGACTCTTAGTCACATCTTGTCGTCTGGTGGATGTTGCACAACAAGTCTCCTAGTAATTATGTTACTTCATGACTGACCTTGGTGTGTGGCTTCTTCAATACTAAAGAAAGGGAATGATAAGTCTATAATGTATTGAAAAAAAGTTTCATAATTTGTAATGTGTTGAAAATAATTAGTAAACTATTAATATTAGAAGAAATGTACATGTATATACTTCAATCTCGTATCACAGGCATCTATGCAAGGCCATAATAGATTACATTTGGTAACAAAGCCACACTCCTCTTTTCACATACTACTTCCACTAATATCAATATCGAAATCAACCATGTCTTTGCTATTAGCTAACAATTATTTGAGACTTATGTTCGGCCTTGACCATTGTGGAGGCTTCACTGCTAATTCGTGATTTAGTTGATTGTACTCTTAATTTATAAGAGACTGCCACCTCATAACTCTACGCAAAAGCAAAAGCACTTGTTTTATCCAATCCACAAACCGTTACTATCTAAAGTAAAAAATCTAGCTAATTTGATTGAAACGGATGGAAAACATGAAATGGGTCTTATCAACCTAGCTAGTGGTTCATGTGGCACAAGAGTTCTCCAAGTAATTATCTTTATGCGTGCTCATAAAGTGATGTCAAATACCACACCGTGACACGACCGACTTTGTTGTCTACTTTCGGAGTTGAACGATGCATGTGACGCGAACGAGACGGACCCCGATCACATTCTCTCATAATAAGTGGTGACAAATCCAATGCTTCACATGTTCTAAAGTTGAAAATGAATTTGAAAGAAGACTTTTCCCCTACCATTTATTTGAGCCGCATCAGATTTCTCGAGAAAAGGCGTTCACTCCAAGAGCTTGAAGTGCATGTACACTATTTAACGATTATTTGAGCCTCTCTAGGGAATTTCTTTTAAAAAATGGAGGGTTTAAGTTTTTTAAACCTAGTTATAAAAAAATTAAAGGTTAGCAATGATTTAAAATATTTAGGGTGGTTTTTATTGTTTAAATTTGAGAATCTTTACTTTATGTATAATTTTAGGATTTTAAGGTTAATATTTTAATTATGTCATGTCATTTTAGTGAAACATTTTAGGGTTTTTTTTACATTATTTCATCATTCATTTTATCATTAGAAGTTTTAAATATGTTTTTTGTTTGGCTTTATGTAACTTTACAATAATAAATAATATAGTGGTGGAAAAAGTGAGAAAATTTGTCTTCAAAAATTATAATGATTATGATAACTCTATTCAAAAGGTAGATGTTAGTTTATCTATTGATGTTGATGTTATACGATAGTAGTATGTAAGAATTATAACTTGATTGGTTACTATATTGGTTTTATCTCCTCATAGAAATCTCCTACTACCTAAGTTAAGCATGCTTTAAAGCCCCCATCACATTTAGCTTGCAAGCATTTGAATTAGTACTAAAGGTTTTCTCTTTTTCCTTCAAGGAGTTAAGCAAGTGAATGCACTCCTACTATTCTAGCATTAATGTGTATTATTTCATTTAAAGTCCTTGTCGAGGTTGAGCTCCCAAGCTTGTCCATTCACTTATGGGCTTTCCTTGAGAAAATCATCTAGCCAAACATATTTTTCTATGTCTATCCCCACAAATAGGTCAACATCAAAGTGGACCTCAATGTTGATCTAAAGGAATAACTAAAGATTTAAGTGGGCTCTCTTCAACTTACATAGAAGGTGACTTATATCAACTAACCTAATACTCATTTTGGGTTTCAGGCTCTGTGATATCCTAAATCTACTCACCACAAAAGTGATGAGGTGGACTTAGAATGTCACATGCATTACACCATTGCTAATGGCTAGATCAAACTATTCCTTCTATCATTGGAAAAGCCAATGAAGTGGTGGAAATTTCAATAGACTACCCTATTCACAAACTAGGGGTGTCTAGTGAGTGACAATGCTATCACTTAATTGTGTTAATTGCACCACTTGGCTTGTTCACTTAACAAGGAAGGAGTTTCATATGGTGGATTATGGGATTGACTTGCGAGGTTGGATGTTGAATGGGAGGATGCATTTATGTGTTGTTTAACAGTTTGTTGGAGCATGAATGTTGTGATTCTTGTGTTGATGAGATCAAGTAATTTAAAATTGATCTCCCTAAGGAAATAAATGCTAAACTAACAACTAAGAAGAAAACATAGAGTGTTACAATCCTTAGGGCAAGATTATGTGATTTAATTTCTAAAGAAATGAAGATTTGAATAAAGAAAATACTTTTTGCAATAAAAGAACTTGGAGAAGCTTTGAAGCTTCTTGTGCAAACATTGTAATTATGTCCTTGAAGTATCTAGCTTTTGTAAATTCTTCTCATTTTCCATCCTTGGGGTACTCTACTTGATGGAAAGGGAAGATCTAGATTGGGGTTTTCTAGGGAGAGAGTAAATCTTTAGAAGCTTCCTATGATCAGGTTAGAGCCTAACTACGCGGATTTAGGATTGGGATTTACAAAGAGGCATCCAATCTTCTAAAGGCGATCCAAGTTCCTAGAGGAATGGATACAAAGATTCTAGTAAAGACTTGTAGAGGCAGTCTAACAACCATTTTATCCTATTCCTAATGTAGAGAATGTGTAATGCCCACCCTAGTCTGTACCTAGTGTGCTTTCTGATTCATGTGTTATATATTGTTCTGAGTGTTTATCAGTGTATTATGTGATTATTATGCTTTGCTGCATTGCACCAAACTTGATGATGAGGTCTATGGTGCCATCGAGGGGTTCTGAGGATGTATTTTGCATGACCATCAAGGTGTTTCCAATGGGTTTTGCTTTGTTATTAGGCTTTTAACTATGCATTATGGGATGCATATGTTGTGATCATGCATGTTAGATTATTCTAGTGCTTCAACTTCACTTTTTTCACTATACTTGTTATAGTTGTGATTGTCATATTATTCCCACTTTATGAAATGTTGTCGTTTATGCATCATGTTCCTAGATCATGCTAGTTGTAGATGATTATAGTGGATGTGATTATTCTATATCATGTATGATTATATCACATTGGAGTGGATTATGTTGCTTTAGCTATTATATGTGGAGCGGGTACACTAGATGGTTGACTTGAGTATGCAAGTAATTACAAGTGTTAACTAATGTAAGAAATGTGGAGAAGATTGACATGGGATGCTAAGCCATCTCACTCTTATCCTTGTGTTGTGGAAACTCGTAATGTGTGCTTGAAGTCAATTGCATGTGTTTCTGTTAGAACACATAGAAATAATGAGAGGGGGGTGAATCAATAGTTACCACTTTTTAAAATAGTTCTACTGCAATATTAGGATCTCTACTGCATCAACCAAATTATGAAAAATCTAAGCAATCATAAGCACAATCACATAAATTCACACAAGAGACCATAACACTAGATTTACATGGAAATCCAAGATGGGATAAACTACGGTGAGCAAGCTGCTTGGATCTACTATCCAAATCCAACCCCACAAAAGAATGAAACAGTGAATTACAATGTTTTGTAGGCTCCAACCCATAAGAATTTCAACTTGAGAAGGACTACAGTCCTTTTACAAATTTGTAGGCTTCAACCTACCAAAGACTTGAATCTCACAAATTGAGAATCAACCCAGTAGTAGGCTCCAACCTATTTGAGGCTCCAATCTCCACATAAACTGAGTTCCAACCCAACAATAGGCTTCAACCTATTTGAGGCTCCAACCTTCACACAGACTGAGCTCCAACCCAGCAACCTGGAACATAGAATCAATCTAGAAAATAATCAATACATATTGTACAAATACAGAATCATCAATCCATGCTCTTTTTACTCCTCAATCTTCACTTCTCTATTCATGCTTGATTGCATGATGTTTGCATGTATTTCATAGACACAGACAGTCGCATATATCTTCAGATATTTCACTCCTTGCTTACATCGACAAACACAGTCAGATGTTTCGATTCAATGCTCACACACATACATCGACCTGTTCAAAAGCACAAACCAATCTTTCGTATATATCCTTCTATAGAAAATAAATCTTCGTGTCAACATAACACAACCTCCAAAGTCAACCTGTGCAAATTTTAAATTCCAATGAGTTTATTTCAGAGGATCGGGCCCAAATTAAATTTCCAATGTCTGCACTTCAAATAGTCGGCCCAACCTAAAATTTTGCAAATTTAAAACAGGGCCCAAACCACAGATACTTAGGTCGACCGAAAAATAGGTTAGGACCCATCTTGAGACATTCACACACTATAGTATTGGCGCCAACAAATAATTATATGTTCTTTGTTACCAAGTCGACCAACTAGATATTTAAATCTTTAATTTAAATATTCTATCTTTATATTGTTGCCTCACAAACTTATCTTCCAGCACCTTCATCAGCAAAAACATACTTTCACGAACCATCACAAAAACCCTTTATTGGCAAACATTACTTCCTGTGAACTTGGAAACACTTCACTTTTTCCTATCGGTAACTTTTTCTTCTATTGGAAAAAACTTATTTTCACAAACTTACACTTTAGTGGCAAAAACTTGTTTCCCTGAACTCTGACTTCAATATCTCCTTTATCGACAAATCTTCAATTTCACAAACCTTCATTTCATCACCTTTTACCTCTATTAGAAAAGTCACCTGTCGGTGAACCTCTTTGTCGATGAACTGAGCCCTTCGCAAACCAAGGCTCTTCTTGAAGACTTGCTAACAAATTGACTTTTTCTTTTATTGGCAAAGATTACTTTTTACTCACAATAGCTTAATCATAATTATCGCCAAAAGTATGCTTTCACAAGGTCAACCTTAAGAGGCCTTTATTGGCAAAATAAACTTTCCACAAACCTCCTCTCAAATGGCCTTTATCAGTGAAAACACTTTTTTGTGAACTCAAGCACATCCCTTTCTCTATCGACAAATTATCATCCTTGTGAACCAAGATTATAAGCTTTGACTTCAAAACTCCTTTGTCACCTAGTCGGTGAATTGACGAAACTACAAACTCGTGAACTAGTTCGCAAAACAAAATTTTTTCCAATAAAGGTTTTTCCGATAACTTAACTTTGAACTTCAAGATTTTCTTCTTCACGCCTAAGTCATCCCACAATAATGGGTTACACTTTTTGGCCAAACTTGACATTGAAATCAACATTTTGAACTAAATCTTCACTTTTTGACACCTATAACCGCTAAACCTTTAAGAATTTGAAGATGATGCGAACTAGTGATTGGTGAGATTTTGTTTGTAGATTCTAAATATATATTTTAAAAAAATTTGGAGTTAAATTGTAAAATTTTTTGTGTCTCCTTTGATAACTAGTTTTTAATAGTAAACAACATTTTTTAAAATGATGTGTATTATGTCACACATAACTTTTTTTCTACAAAGGATAAAATTTTGATTCTTTTAAATTTAGATTGGTAGCACTGATATTTAGAGGATGCATTTAGTTTCATTACATTTTGTTGAATATTTTTTTTAATTAAGTTTTGAAGTCAAACCAGTTATAATTTAGACATAGGCATATTCTGTCCAACATAACTTTTTTATATGTATCAGAATTCAATTTATTTTTTGTTGGAATAAGGACATCAATACATAGAGGACATGTATTTTTTAGAATTTTTTTTCTCTATTTTCCTATTTTTTCATATGTGTAAAACAAAGACCTTGATGTTCATTGAAAAACCTATATTCACAAGAAATAAAAAATAAAAATAATAATCAAATTAAATATATTTAAAATTATGCTTTTTGGGAAGCTTATAATAAGGACTGCACACTTATAAAACATAAATTTTAAATGAATTCATTTGATCCTCCAAAAGGTAAATCAAAAGTGATTTTTATCAACATTTCGATATGTGTAGAGGAGACTGCATTATAGGTATGGTTTAAAACTAGAGGGGTTCTATCCAAGGGGGGTTTGAATCTAAGGGGGTTTGATCAAACCCTCTTCAATTAAAATCCTTTGAATGGAACCTTTCAAGGCTTAAATCATTATATTTTCTAAAAATGTTATTTTAGCCAAAATCAGGATGTCCCAGAAAGTGTAATTATTATGGCAGCACTCACCTTTATCAACGAATCAAAAAATTGATGAACTTACAAACTAGTGAACTGAACTCCTTTCCGATACTTCAAGTTTTCTTTCTTCATCACCCAACTTTCTACTTTGTTGGCAAACTTACAAGTTCAGGAACCAAGCTTTTTGCTGACTAAAGGAAAAACTCATGCCTTAGAAAAATTTTCTTCCTTTCTGCCTTAGAAACTTTTCTTCATTTCACTTCTTCTCTACCTTAGACACAATTCTTCCTTCCTTTGACATCAAATACAACACTTCCAACAATCTCTTTTGACATCAATGATAACACTTTCAACAATCTCCCCCTTTGTCATTGATGGCAACACAAACACAGATTTCTTCTTTAGCAAAGCTCCCCCTTACTCTATCCATGAAATGCAATCACAACTTCTGAACTCTCTCCCCCTTTGACATCAGTGGCAAAGGGATCCACCTCATTCCTCACTGCAAAATTGAAACTACCAAAACCAGCTCCCCCTGACCAAACCATAGAAAACTTTACTCAAATATACAGTCTTCTTTATACCTGCTCCCCCTAAGAGGTAGTCACTATCCAAACAGGGATAAAGGATATACCTTGAGCTACTCCCCCTAGACAGGTGCTTCAACATAATCTTTTACTGATATTATGAGAGTGATATCACTCCCAACTTTTGCCTTCAATACTCAAATGTCTCTTTAGGAAGGGGTTTTGTAAAGATGTTTGCAATTTGATCCTTTGTAGCCACATATTCCAACTTCACCCCCTGATCTACAACCTTTTCTCTTAAGAAGTGATACCTAATTGATATATGCTTGGTTATAGAATGCATCACTATATTCTTCAATATATTGATGGCACTTGTATTATCACACAAAATTGAAATGGGCTCATCATATACAACTCCTATATCCTTCATTGTTTGCTTAATCCACAAAACTTGAGTAGAATAGGATGTTTTGGCTATGTATTATGCTTCTTCTATTGATAATTAAACTAAATCTTGCTTCTTTCTTAGCCACGAAACTAGTCTACCACCTAGAAAGAAGGCTCCACTACTAGTGTTCCCCATGTCGACAGTGCTGCTAGCCCAATCTGCATTTGTATATGCTTTCAAAGAGAAATCCTTTCCCTTCTCATACCACAAACTATAATCCAAAGTGTTCTTCACATATCTGAAAAATAACCACTTTCACATGTGTTTCTTTTGGATCAACCTAAAACCTAACCACCATACAAACTGATTGCATGATATCTGGCCTTGACACAGTCAAATATAATAGACTTCCAATCATGGATTTGTAAAGAGTCTGATCAGCTTAAGGTGACTCATCGTCCTTGCTAAGATGGCAGCCTGTTAGGTACATAGGTGTGCTCATTGGTTTACAATCATCCATACTAATCTTTTTCAACATCTCCTTGACATACTTGGTTTGTGAAGTAAATATCCCCTTGTCTAATTGAGAAATATGTAATCCAAGGAAAAAGATAGCTCACCAAACATAGACATTTCAAACTCCTTTTGCATTTCCATGGTGAACCCTTGACAAATATTTTCATCACTACCTTCAAAAATTATATCATCCACATACACCACTATTATCAATTGATCATCGCACACAATCTTAATATAAAGATTGCTATCAATTATCCCTTTCTTGAATCCTTACTAGTGAAGGTACTTGTCCAACCTTGTGTACCAAGCCCTAGGCACTTGTTTGAGGCCATATAGAGCCTTTCTAAGTCTGTAAACTAAGTTTTGATTTTCTGAGAACTAAAATCCTTTAGGCTGTTCTATATAAACTTCTTCCTCAAGGTCACCATTCAAGAAGGCAGATTTAGCATCCATTTGATATATCTTGAAGTCTTTATGGAATACAAACATAAGGAACATTCTGATTGCTTCCATCATAGCAACAAGAGCAAAATTTTCTTTAAAATCTATGCCTTCTAATTGTGCATACCCTTTGCAAACCAACCTTGCCTTATTTTTTACTACTTGACCATCTTCATTTAACTTGTTCCAAAAAACCCACTTGGTACTAATAACATTCCTATCTTTTGGCCTACGAACAAGTTCCCACGTCTTGTTCTTTTCACTATGATTTAGCTCCTCTTGCATTGCTTCAATCCAACTCTCATCCTTGTTGGCTTCAAAAAAATTCTTTGGTTCTATCTTGGACAACAAAGAGAAGTTTACTTGTTCCTTGAGTTTTCTCCTAGTCATAACTCATTCATTCTTGTCTTCAATGATCTAATTTTAGAATGATTCTTTTGAATAAAGTTTGCAGGTGGCTTGGTAGTCTCTATGGGTGTTTCTTCTTCTGAAACTCCATCTTCTTCTTCTATGTAGGTTGAATCATCTAAACATCAGTCTTCTTGATCATGTGAAGATGGATGTAATACTTCATCAACCCTAACATTTGCACTCTTGACTATCTTCTTCAATCTCTTATTGTAGCATTTATAAGCCTTGTTTCTTATTAAGTAACCAGGAAAAATTCCTTCATCTAATCTTGAGTCAAACTTACCCAAATTATCTTTATCTCTTCTAATATAGCATTCGCTTCCAAAGATTCTGAAATACTTGACTAATGCAGGTCATCCTTTCCACAATTCGTATGGTGTCTTAGTGTTGTTCACTCTTAGTTGTCCCCTATTAAGAATATAGATAGTAGTATGGACTTCTTCTTTCCAATATACATTAGGCAACTTGGCTTCATTCAACATTGTTCTTTCCATCTCTTGGACTATTCTATTCTTCCTTTCAACTATTCCATTTTGCTAAGGAGTTCTTGCAACAGAGTATTGTATTTTTATTCCATGTTCTTCACAAAATTCCTCAAATTCATTTGATGTGAACTTACCTCCTCTATCTAATCTTAGGCACTTGATTCTAGCATTCATTTCATTCTCAACCATAGATTTGAAAATTTTGAATCTACTAAAAACTTCTAATTTTTCTTTCAAAAAAGTAACCCATGTCATTCTAGAGTAATCATCAATGAGCAACATGAAATACCTTTCACCTTGAAGACTTCTTGTGTTGGTAGGACTGCATAAATCTATATGAATCAATTCCAAAGACTTAGTAGAAGAGTATTCCTTGGTCTTGAACTTTGTCCTTGTTTGTTTCCCAATTTGACATTCCTTACAAAAGGTGCTAGTGTAGGAGTACACTCAACACTGAGAGGGGGGGGGTGAATTAGTGTTGATAAAACTTTTATCACCTTTCAAAATTTTAATGAACTTTGATTTCACAATCACCAAATTTTCAAACAGATATGAAAATATGCAGAACATCAACACAAAAGATTTTAACACAAAATATTACCGAGTGGAAAACCCTCTAGGGGTAGAAAAACCACTCAAACTGCCTCACTGGCTTAAATGAAAAACTTTAGGTTTACAATTGTCTCACTGCCATATACAATTTTGCCTCACTGGCATATTGATTTTCATCTCAAGTCTCACTGACTATGATCATCTGAGGAACAATGAACAAAATAAAATCAGGGGGTTTCCCTGTTTCAATCTGATTCAATACCTTATCTCTTTTGTTCAACTTCTTTCAACAAATATACATTTTTTTTGCAATTTAATGGACTAAATTGACATCATCAACACTTTGTTTGCAATATTCATCATCTCCATAACATTTGATTAATCTGGTCTTCAAAGTCTTATCATTCCTCTGCAATTCAACAAAAACTTCATTTCAAATTTACAAATAGATATTCCTTCTCCTCAACTTTAACATCCTTCTTGTCTGCAAACTAATATGATATCTTCTCTGCAAAAACCTGACATGATCCTTCTCAGAACACAAAAATCAAATCCCAATATCAATCTATCCAAACAAAAGTCTCACACATTACTTAAAAAAATCACCCTCAAAAGCATTACATATATATTTCCATCCATATCAAATATTTCCATTTTAACAAAAACTAGTCGGTTCACATGCCAAGTCCAATTAAATCATCTTAAGAAACTTTCCATCTTCACACCTTTTGATCTTCACTATCACAAAAAATAGAAACAAACATGATTTTTCTGACTTTTTGAATGCACAGTGAACGTCAAATTTGATGACATGCCGACTGTTGCTCTTTTGCCTTTTTTTAAAACTTATCCATTCGATTGAATGAGCCTGCCATTAGTCTTGTAAACTACAACCATCAATAGGCTTTTTCCCGCCTAACATTTGGATCCTCCACCAATTAACTAGACACCTAATGAAGGGGCCGGTCAATAACAACATTACCACACCCTTAACATTGTCACTTAAGTGACTCTTACCATTCTGACCGGTCAACTAATAGTTAAAACAAAAGTGAAATGACAGGTAGGAGAGGATTTAGGAAGGGTGACATAAGTTTTGTTTAGGGTCTTTAACAAAGATTTTGATGTTTAGGTAAATGACCCTTCATAGCATCTAACATACTAATCTTAGAAACCATTAGATAATGATAAGCCACCATTTATAACTGGAGTGACATACTAATTTACTACATGTCTCAGAACTCCTTAAGACAATAATAAGGTAAGAACACAACATAGGACATAGTGACAATTAGGATTTAACCCTTGAATAACTTTACCAACCATGAATACAATACCATGTACAGGAGAACTACATGAGACACCATAAACTATGACAGAGATAAGACAGCTATGGAAGACATGAAAAACTTTATCCTTCAACAATGACAAATAACATTTGACTGTTTAGGCATTCTGTCATTTTGACATATGAGAACACAAAACACACAACATATGAATGTGGCAGACCAATATATGAGATGCAACAAATGACTATGACAAATGAAATTGATAAGCAAACCTGAAGATCAAATGTCACACCTTGATACAATGAAGACTATGCCATTGATATACCATTGAAGACTATGCCACTGTAATTTACTGAGATGACCAAGCCACTACAACTTCACAAAACTATGTCACTAAAAGATCTGAGAGATCACCACCATGTTAACCCATGTCACTGAGAGATCTGAGAGATCACCATCATGATCATCAACATTTTGACATCAATGTAAAGACAACAACACCCAAGATAGAAGCACTACAGCTAGTAGGCTTAGCAATCTTTGGCATGCCTCTAATTGAAAGTTTAGAGATGACCTTCACAAGATTGTCAAAGTTGATGTGCCCCATCCTCTTATGCCACAACCAAATCTCATCAATCTACCCTAGAAGGCATCTCATTCCTTTGACTTCACAAAGATTGTACAAGTTATTTTCTTTTTTTCTTGCTTCTGCCACAAGTTTCCCAGTGCTTGCTCTTCTGATTTCACAACCTTATGCATGGAAAATGAGATTATAACCTTTGGCTACACTTCTGACTTACACTAAGAAGATTGTGCTTGAGACCTTCTACATATAGAACATGTTCTGGCCTATTCTTTCCATCAAGACTTACTGTACCTTTACCACATATCTTTGCAGTGGTGTTGTCTCCAAACTTGACTAATCTAGCATTTCATTTTTCAAGAAAAATAAACTTACTCTTATCTCTAGTCATGTGACTTGAGCAACCATTGTCAATCATCCAAGGATTTTCTTTCCCTTGTGCATGAAACACAGCTTGGACAATCATTCATTTTTCACCTTCATGATTATTCTTCTTGATTTTCCATTCCATTTTCTGACCTGTCTAGTGATTTTTAGAAATGTCTATCCTTTTGTCTTGATTATTAAAATTAGTCCTTTGAGATTTTGACTTTGCCAAGCCACTTCTGCAAAACCTAGCCATGTGCCCAAAATTGTTGCAAATATGACATATTATATTGAAATCAAACAAAGGGGTAAAGGAGTTTCTACTTACAAAATTACTTCTCATTCTTGATATGCACTCAATGGCTCTATGACCATACTGATTGCAATTGAAATAATAACTAGAGAAAGCATAATTGAACATGTTCATGAATGTTTATCTTGCATGTGTTGATCTTTTGAATTTTCTTCTTTGAGCGATGGTAGGAATGAAATCAATTTCTTCAATCTTAGTAATCTCCTTTCTCATTGGAATATCTACATTCTGCATTGTTTCTTCTAATTCAGTCTTCTTTGCGGAACCAGGAGGCTATAAGACTTCTTCATCATAGACCAAACTTGATTTTATGAAAAGATGTCTCTGAATATTTATTATATCATCCAGAATTTTAGATCTCTTTCCAAACTTTATATTCTTATTCAGTTGAGCATGGACTTTTTCAACTTCCTTTCTTAATGAAACAATTTCTTCTTCAATTTTTAAATATTCATCTAATTTGGCTTTGAAGGTAGTATTTACCATGTCTGCAATTCTTTTTCCCTCTTCTATCTAATTTTTCAAGATATCAATTGAAGAGATCAAGTGCAAAGATCAATTCACCTTCAAGATCAACTTCACATTCTTCTTCATCAATGAATTTTATATCTTCTTCATTAATAATAGCACTGCCAGAGTTATCCAATATTTCCATAGCCATGAATAGGGCTTCCTCTCCTTCATCTTCTGATGGGAATTTGTCTCTTCTTCTATTGAACTACAGTCTTCCTTAGAGTAAAACCTTAAATCTTGTTGAAGTTAGATCTATTGAAACTCTTATCACTGTCCTTACCCTTTCTAAGAGGATATTTAGATGCATAATGCCCAATTTTTCCACAGTTGAAACATTTGAAAGGCAGCTTATCTTTGTACTTACCTGATCCTTTCTTTAACTTGTACAAAGTTTGCCTCTTCTTCCTCAGATCCACTAGATGCTTCATCCCCTTTTGTTCTTTGAATGTAGCTTCCTTTTTAGATGTGTCTTTGCTTATGTTGCTCATCTCATAGGTAGTGAATGAACCAAATAATTTATCTATTGTAAATGTATTCAAATCTTTTGCTTCTTCAATGGTACAAAATTTTGGATCATACCTTTGAGGGAGTGATCTCAATACTTTCTTAACAACCACTGGATCTTGTACCTCTTCACCAAGAGCTTTCATCCCATTCACCACTTCATCTATTTGGAGTAGATAGTTAGCTATGTTCTCTTCTTCTTTCATCTTTAGATTTTCAAATTTACCCTTGAAGGTCTACAATTTTGCTTGCTTTACATTGACATCTCCTTCATAGAGATTTTTGAGTTTATCCCATATTTGCTTAGCCCCCTTGCACTGCATTAATTTGAGAAATTCTGAGTTGGTTAAACCACTCAAGATAGCATTCTTAGCTTTAGCATTGTTTTCACAAGCCTTCTTCTGAGTTGGATATGTGAGAGGATATGTAGGAGTACTATAAGCATTAATCATAGATCTCCAAAAATCATACCCTAGAGAGGTAAGATAGGCTTTCATCCTTATAATCTAGAAGGCATAGTAAGTTCCATCAAATAGAGGTGCTATGTTAGAAGCGGATCCTTCTTAAGCCATGTGTTCTTATCCAGGATCTACCTTCATCTATTATGTTGCACCAAGGAACTTAGCTCTAATACCAATTATTAGAACACACAGAAATACTAAGAGGGGGGTGAATCAATATTTACCACTTTTTAAAACAATTCTACTACAATATCAAGATCTCTACTGCATCAACTAGATTATGAAAAATCTAAGGAAGCATAACAATAATCACATATTCACACAAGAGACCATAACACCAGATTTATGTGGAAACCCAAGATGGGAAAAACCACAGTGACCAAGCTGCTTGGATCTACTATCCAAATCCAGTCCTACAAAAGAATGAAATAGTGAATTACAATGTTTTGTAGGCTCCAACCCACAAGAATTTCAACCTGAGAAGAACTACAATCCTTTTACAAATCTATAGGCTCTAACCTACCAGATACTTCAATCTCATAAATTGAGCATCAACCCAACAATAGGTTCCAAACTATTTGGGGCTCCAACCTCCACATAAATTTAGCTCTAACCCAGCAAGAGGCTTCAACCTATTTGAGGCTCCAACCTCCACATAGACTGAGCTCCAACCCAACAACCTGGAACACATAATCAATCTAGCAAATAATCAAATACATACTATGCAAAAATAGAATCATCAATCCATGCCCTTTTTACTCCTCAATATTCACTTCTCTGTTCATGTCTGATTGCTTGATGTTTGCATGTATGTCAACATATCAACAATCTATCATACCCTTTCAACAAACACAACAAGCTCCACCTAAGGGGATAATGTTTGAAGGAACAAGACCCTCTACACATAACTCCCTCTTAGGAACATACCTTGAGTATTTAAAGGAGCCTCTTGACTACAACATTCGAAAGGTCATACTACCACATTCTCTCCCAAAGCTTCCAAAATTTAAAGGAGAGGGTAATCCCAACTCTCATATCAAGGCTTACATCATAGTGGTATGAGAAATCCTTCCTTGAGATGGGGTGGTAACAAATATTTTTCCAAAGACTTTGGAGGGTATTAGTCTGAATTGGTACTATTAGCTTCTAGAATCATCGATTAACTCTTTTAGGCAACTCATCGATCAACTTGTGGTTTCCTTTTACATAAATAAATGGGTCAAGATAGGAATACAAGAATTTTTAACAGTCAAACAAGAAGCCAACAAGTCAGTTGCACATTTTGTCACATGATGGAGGAAAGTTATCTATTCTTCAACTAGCGCACCAAAAATGGATCATAAGGAACTTTGTGATCTCTTCTTACATGCTCTCAACAATGACATATGAGAAGGAGTTCAAAACCACCCTTACAAATCATATGAAGAAGCACTCAAAAGTGCCCTTAGAATTGTCCAAGTTGCTATTGATAGTGGAAGAAGGGAGTATGTTGCCAATGGAAGGTTGATAAACCACAATAGTAAAAACAAATCCTCGATGAACAATCATAACATAGATGGGTCAAAAAACACTTCATCATTGGGGAACAACAATGGTGACTACAATAGTCATACGAATTTGGGAAAGGAAAATGCCAAAAACTATCCGCCAAAAATCAACCAATAGTTATAATACAATTATCATAAACCTCATGATCACAATCATGATAAATATTGCTCATTTCACAAGAGAAGGGGGCATGAGATCAAGTCATGTCTAGGGTATCATCGCTTCATATCAAACCTCCCAAAACATCAATGACAAGTATTCATGGACACATTCTCACAAGATGAAGAACTTAGTCCCAAAAGCCATAAAAATGCCTCTGATCAAAACCCCTTAAGCCTTGTGGAATTAGATAAAGATCAAGAAATTTATATCACCTAAGGACCAGAATGACCATATGACACCTACAACAATTCAAAATTTTCTCACATGTTAAAACTTCTCAAAACTTCTCCTATGCACAAGAACGCTCTCCTCAAAGCCTTAGATCTAGAACATCTAGTTCAAAACACTCCAAGTGAAAAGTGTTTTTCTTCGACATTTGATTTTAAAAAGTTACCCCTCAGACAATGACATAGCTAAAAATGGTGATCTCCCCCTCCATTTGATAGTCCAAGTTCAACACTATGTTGCAAGTATGAGGTGAGCCAGTGTTGTCATTGATGTCAACATACTCATATTTCATTGAGAAGAAGGATTTGATGAGCTGTGTGCTGAGGATATTGAGAAAATTAGCCTCAGTCAGGAATAGTGAAGAATAGTGATGAGAAGAAGGCAAATGTATTGTATAGGTTGAGAACCGGAGGATGCGGATTAAAGGGTTTGTAGATATGAGTCTTGAGATGCTTCAGTTAAGATTTCAGAGGTCCGCATGAAGATCTGAAGGAGTTGTGGCTGTCGGTGTAGAACCGGTTCCGGCAAGTATTCAGAGGTGACAGAGGATCACAAAAAGGTCCGGTGAGGTCCGGAACTGTATAATCCTAATCTGCGGATTGGAAGGAGTCTTTGGGATGTCCTTGTGATGTGCCATCTCAAGTTGTGTATGATTTGGAGGTCTGAAAGTACCTCTTGCATTATGACAGTGGCGACAGACAGTGTTCTTGAAGTTTCAGATAAGGAAGAGAAGAGATTTCAGTAAGTAAAGAAAGTGCGGATGTACCTGGTCATTCAGGCAGGCTTATGAAGGTTCTTGGATCATGTTGAGGTTGTGTTGTTGGTCCGCATTGATAGTAGAGCCCAGAATTGAAGTTATTCTTCCGGATGAAGTTCTTGCTCTGTTTAGCCGACCGGATGAGTTGTTCATCCTGCGAATGTTCTTGTGGTGGCCGACCAGATGTATTATTCATCTTGCGGATACTCTTATGGTTGTTTTCCGACTTAGATGTTTGTTCCTAAGTCGATGTCTTGTATAAATAACGGTTTGTGAGTTCATTTAGAAGTGTGGATGAGTGTGGCATAGCGAAGAGAAGTGTGAAAGGCAGAGCAGAGGTTTTTGGGCTTAAATGGAACTGATCCGGACATGGTAGAGATGTCATTCTCCAGTTCAAGACTGTGATTCTTATCACTTTGTAGATAGTGTGTCTCCTTGTAGGCAGTGGGCCTCTTTGTGAGCAGTGTGCTCGGGCAGTGAGCCCTAATTGGCAAGTGCCATTCTTTTTCTTATTCTTCTAATAGAGAATAATCCTTGGGTTAATCACCCCGTGGTTTTTCCCTTAACTGGGTTTTCCACGTCAAAATCTTGGTGTTCAATGTGTTGATGTTTATCTGCTCTTGTGTTTATGTATTATGCTTTCATGGATGATTAATTGATATGCTGTTAACTAACAACGAAGAATCAAGTGTTTGAAAGAACAAGAAGTTTTATACAACTGATTCACCCCCCCCCTCTCAGTTGTATGCCTTAAATCCAACAATTGGTATCAGAGCCAAGTTCCTCTGAAAGGAGCTTAACCGCTTGAGGAGATCCAGGATGTCGTCATACAAGAAGGATAGTCCGAAGTTTGATGGAACCAACTTCACTCTCTGGAAAGGTCGCATGAAGTGTCACTTGGAATGTATGGGAAAAGCATACTTGGCTATGGTCTCAAAACCATATGTACCTCCACAAGGTGGTCCGACAACTCTGAATGAAATCACAGATGTTGAAAATAATCTGCGGACCAAGGAAGCCCTACTAAGCGCATTGAATGATTCAGATCTCTCAAATGTTATTGAACTACCAACTGCATATGAGATCCTGACTAAACTGGAACTTCTGTATGAAGGAGATGAGTTTGTCAAAAGTGCAAGGTTGCAAAGTTTGAAAGGGAAATTTGAAAGATTGAAGATGAGAGATGATGAAAACATCACTACCTTTATGCCAAGAGTGAATGAGCTGGTATGTGGAAGTAGAAATGCTGGTGGAACTCTAGATGAAAATGAGATTGTCTGCAAAATCCTAAGATCCCTTCCTGCTGCCTACAAAATCAAGGTTGCTGCCATTGATGAATTCAGAGCCCACACAACTGTCACAAGAGAACAACTGGCTGGCAAACTAGCTGCATTTGAAATGACCGAGTTTGGAGATGATCCTCCCAAGACTGAATCTGCTTTCAAAGCCAGTGCCTATGTGAAAGGCAAACAGAGATTTGATTCGGGAGAAAACTCATCAAGGAAGATGTCATGGTATGATCAAGCAAGAAGAGACATGGAAGAAGAAGAAGCAGAAACAGCTCAACTTGAAGCCCTCATTGCAAAGAGACTGCCAAGAGGATCCGATAAGTATGAAGGAAAACTACCCTTTAAGTGTTTCAACTGCAATAAGATTGGTCATTTTTCTTCAAGATGTCCGGAAAGATCTGCAAGGTCTAATACTAACAGACAAAGGTTTCAAAAGAACTGCTATTATGTTCATGAAGAAGATGACAATGAAGGAGTAACAGATGATGAATCAGAACTAGGAAGCAAATCCGGAAATGAATGGGTGTTTATTGCCATCAAGGAAGAAGATTCAATATCCTCTGAATCTGTCAATCACAAGGTTGTGGAAAGAGCTTTGGCTGCTCAAGTGGAAGAAAAGGATGATTGGGTTATTGATAGTGGATGTTCTCACCATATGACTGGTGACAAGAATAAGTTCTTGAATTTGGAAAGGTATGAAGGAGGAATGGTAAAGTTTGGTGACAATTCTGCTGGTAGAATCAGAGGCAGGGGAACTATTTCCTTTGATGGAAAGAGCAAAACAGGTAATGTACTATATGTTGAAGGATTGAAGCACAATCTTCTCAGTGTTGGTCAGTTAGTAGACAAAGGCTATGATCTTCGGTTTAAGAATGGAAAATGCAGAATCTTTACAAGCTCCAGAACTGAAATTGCATCCGGTACTCAGTCAAAAGGTAATATCTTTCATCTGATTGGTTCAAATAAAAGTTGTTTGTTTGTTCAAATTGATCAGAGTTGGTTATGGCATAGAAGAATGTGTCATGTAAATTTTGATAACATCATCAAGATAAGCAATACTCAGGCTGTAAGAGATCTTCCAAAATTGATGAAACCTACAAATAGTTTGTGCAAAGAATGTCAGCTAGGTAAACAAAGCAGAGTCTCTTTCAAAAGCAAAGATCAATCTTCTACCGGATTGTTGGAATTAGTACATACTGATCTCTGTGGTCCGACAAGAATCAAGAGTCTGCAAGGTGATAGATATTTCATGTTGTTAATTGATGATCATTCCCGGATGATGTGGGTTACCTTTCTAAAAGAAAAATCAGAAGCATTTGAGAAGTTCAAAATCTTCAAAGCTATGGTAGAGAATCAAACCGGATTGAAACTAAAGTGTCTAAGGTCTGATAGAGGTGGTGAATTTACATCTGGTGAGTTAATTGACTTTTGTGAGAAGCAGGGTATAAGGAGACAGTTGTCTGCTCCTAGGACTCCATAGCAGAATGGAGTAGTTGAGAGAAAGAACCGGACCATCCAGGAAGCTGCCAGGACAATGATGTTGGAAGCAAATGTTCCTCAAATGTTTTGGAAAGAAGCTATCAGCACTGCAGTCTACACTCTCAATCGAGTTCAAATTAGAAACAACACCGGTAAGACCCCCTATGAACTCTGGTTTGGCATCACTCCTACTGTGAAATATTTCAGACTATTTGGTAGCAAGTGTTATATTAAAAGAGATGAAGATCTAGGAAAGTTTGATGCTAGAAGTGATGAAGGAATTTTCTTGGGTTACTCCACTCAAAGCAAAGCATACCGGTGTTACAATAAGAGATTGAGGAAGATGATAGAAAGCACCAATGTGAAAGTTGATGAAGGAATTGAGAAGCCTTCAAGATTTTATGAGTTTGATGAAGATGACCAAGACAGTGTTCAAGGAACTCAATCCTCTCTGGTGAGACAGAGTCAGCCTGATCCGGTAAATCAGGAAGAAGAGATAGGTTTGAATGAGCCTGATCAAGAAGCAGCAGTGCAGGATACTCCCAAAATTCCAAGGTATGTAAGACTGAACCACTCTGAAGATCAGATCATAGGTGACAGAAGCAAAGGTGTACAAACTAGAAGGAATGTTGCTCAAAATCAGGATGAATGTTGTCTGATTTCAAAGATTGAACCTAAAACAATAAATGAAGCCTGCAATGATGAAAACTAGACCAAAGCAATGGAAGATGAATTGATGCAAATTGAGAAAAATCATACTTGGGATCTTGTTCCCAGACCTAGAGACAGGAATGTAATTGGAACCAAGTGGGTCTTTCGGAACAAACTAAATGAAGCTGGTGAAGTAATCAGAAACAAAGCTAGATTGGTCTGCAAAGGCTACTCTCAAATAGAAGGAATTGACTTTGAAGAGACTTTTGCTCCGGTGGCAAGAATTGAAGCAGTCAGATTACTTCTTGCATTTGCTGCCTTCAAAGACTTCAAGGTATATCAGATGGATGTCAAGTCTGCTTTCCTAAATGGTGATCTGGAAGAAGAAGTTTACATTGAACAACCGGATGGATTTCAATTGTCTGATAATAATGATATGGTCTGCAAGTTGAAGAAAGCATTGTATGGACTAAAGCAAGCCCCAAGAGCATGGTATGAAAGGTTGGATAAGCATCTTGTGCAGATTGGATTCAACAAAGGTACTGCTGACAGTAACTTATATTTCAAAATTGTTCATGAAAACATTTTGATTGTTGAAGTGTTTGTGGATGATATCATTTTTGGAGGAAGAGATAGTATGTGCAAAACTTCTGCAAATCAGATGAAAAGTGAGTTTGAAATGTCTATGCTTGGTGAAATGAATTTCTTCTTGGGTCTGCAAATTACTCAAACAAAGAAAGGGATCTTCATTTCTCAGACCAAATATGTGAAAGAATTGTTAAGGAAATTTGGTATGGAAGATTCAAAGCCAATGAACACTCCCATGGCAACTGGATGTAAGTTGAGCAAAGATGATGACTCCCCAAAGGCAGATCAGACAAAGTATAGATCAATGATTGGTGGATTGTTGTATCTCACTCAGACTAGACCAGATATAATGCAGGCTGTTGGTCTTGTGGCAAGATTCCAGGCTGATCCTAGAGAATCTCATGTTATGGCAATCAAAAGAATTTTTAGGTACTTGAAAGGAACAGTTGAGTATGGTCTATGGTACCCTAGAGATTCAGATTTCTCTCTTCATGCTTACACAGATGCAGATTGGGCAGGAGATGTGGATGACCGGAAGAGCACTAGTGGTGGAGCATTCTTTTTGGGGAAGAGATTGGTTTCTTAGTTAAGCAAGAAACAAGATGCAATATCTCTGTCTACAACTGAAGCAGAATACATTGCAGCAGCAGGTAGTTGCACTCAAATCTTATGGATGAAGCAGATGCTAAGAGACATTAAAGTTGAATATGAGGAGCCTATCACAATTTTCTGTGATAATTCAAGTGCAATTAATATTTCTAAGAATTCGGTATTGCATTCTAAGACTAAGCACATATCTATCAAGTTTCACTTTTTGAGAGAACAAGTGAACAAGGAAGAAGTCAGATTGGAGTATGTTCCCTCAAAGGATCAGATTGCAGATATCTTTACTAAACCTCTTCCCAAGGACTCTTTTGAATATCTCCGGGAGAAGTTAGGGGTCATGGCCCCTCCGGTGATGAACTAGGATGCACTGATGTGCATCAGTCCGGTGGATATCACAGTCATATCTTGTGATCCGGATTGATGATGGGGAGCTGCAACTAAGGGGGAGCAGCTGGTATGATTCTGATGTATTAGAATTGCAAGTATGAGCCCTTTGCCATTGATGTCAAAGGGGGAGAGAAGACATGTGAAAAACAAGTGGTTGATGATCAAAGGGGGAGCAGTAAAGGAAGAGAAGACATGTGAAAAGTTGTTGTTGATAGGGGGAGCTGTGACAGAAAGGAGAAGTTCTTGTCTTGATGGTTTTTCACATCATATGTTGCCATCAATGACAAAGGGGGAGATTGTTGCAAGTATGAGGTGAGCCAGTGTTGTCATTGATGTCAACATACTCATATTGCATTGACAAGAAGGATTTGATGAGCTGTGTGCTGAGGATATTGAGAAAATTAGCCTCAGTCAGGAACAGTGAAGAACAGTGATGAGAAGAAGGCAAATGTATTGTATAGGTTGAGAACCGGAGGATGCGGATTAAAGGGTTTGTAGATATGAGTCTTGAGATGCTTCAGTTAAGATTTCAGAGGTCCGCATGAAGATCTGAAGGAGTTGTGGCTGTCGGTGTAGAACCGGTTCCGGCAAGTATTCAGAGGTGACAGAGGATCACAAAAAGGTCCGGTGAGGTCTGGAACTGTATAATCCTAATCTGCGGATTGGAAGGAGTCTTTGGGATGTCCTTGTGATGTGCCATCTCAAGTTGTGTATGATTTGGAGGTCTGGAAGTACCTCTTGCATTATGACAGTGGCGACAGACAGTGTTCTTGAAGTTCCGGATAAGGAAGAGAAGAGATTTCAGTAAGTAAAGAAAGTGCGGATGTACCTGGTCATTTATGCAGGCTTGTGAAGGTTCTTGGATCATGTTGAGGTTGTGTTGTTGGTCCGCATTGATAGTAGAGCCCGGAATTGAAGTTATTCTTCCAGATGAAGTTCTTGCTCTGTTTAGCCGACCGGATGAGTTGTTCATCCTGCGAATGTTCTTGTGGTGGCCGACCGGATGTATTATTCATCTTGCGGATACCTTATGGTTGTTTGCCGACTTAGATGTTTGTTCCTAAGTCGATGTCTTGTATAAATAACGGTTTGTGAGTTCATTTCGAAGTGTGGATGAGTGTGGCATAGCGAAGAGAAGTGCGAAAGGCAGAGCAGAGGTTTTTGGGCTTAAATGGAACTGATCCGGACATGGTAGAGATGTCATTCTCCAGTTCAAGATTGTGATTCTTATCACTTTGTAGACAGTGTGTCTCCTTGTAGGCAGTGGGCCTCTTTGTGAGCAGTGTGCTCGGGCAGTGAGCCCTAATTGGCAAGTGCCATTCTTTTTCTTATTCTTCTAATAGAGAATAATCCTTGGGTTAATCACCCCGTGGTTTTTCCCTTAACCGGGTTTTCCACGTCAAAATCTTGGTGTTCAATGTGTTGATGTTTATCTGCTCTTGTGTTTATGTATTATGCTTTCATGGATGATTAATTGATATGCTATTAACTAACAACGAAGAATCAAGTGTTTGAAAGAACAAGAAGTTTTATACAACTGATTCACCCCCCCCCTCTCAGTTGTATGCCTTAAATCCAACACACTATTCCATTATAAGTGTAATGATTGATGATGGGTCTGCAATCAACATAGTATCTTTCTCTCTTCTTCAAAGAATAAGTTATGATGAAACTCAAATCACAAAAGAAACTTCCATCCTTAGAATTAATGATAACCCAAACATTTAAACCATGGTAAGGTTAATCTTTAGATAAAATTGGGTCCTAAAACCCTCCCAATTGAATTTTATGTCATCAATGAAGAAACCACTTACAACATGATCCTAGGAAGGCCTTGGATCCATAGGATGAGGGTCATTCTCTCCACACTATTTTAAGAAATACACTTCTCACACATGGGACAAACTGACATCATCAAAGGAGATCATGATCCTTTCAGCCTTTATAGAGTTGAACAAGTCAAAAAGAAGGGAAAGACCATGGAAATCACTACTAACCCAAAAATCAACACTTTTGAAAAAGGAGAGACATCAAATTACAAATGTAGCCAAGACCTCTAAATGTATAGGAAAGGGGGAAATAGGAGAATTCCCCTTCGATCCCCCCTCAACAAAGTCTTATGATCCATTCAACTTAGTGGCCATTCCAATTGAACCAAACATAAACATTCATATGATTGAAAGCATGACTAAAGAAGAAGAACCAAAACCCACACAAAAAATAGGGGAGTCAACACCAACCTCATTTGCCCCTTAAAAGTTCAAAACAAGCAACAAAAATATACAAGAATAGAAAATAATAAAGCTAGAGGAAAAATCATCAAACAATGAAACATGTGAGTACACAAAACTCCTCACTGTATGCAAATATATTTATACACCAAGTCTTTGAGTGTCCTTGCAAAGAATTTCAAGAGAAGTTTAGACCAAATTGGATAGGTCCATATGTATTTAAGGAAGAAGTCATAAATGACTCTTACCTCTTGTGCATTATGGAAGGAGAAGAGTTCAACGTATCAAAACATTGTAAAATCCTATAAAATCCAAAAAAATCAAATAATTCAAAAATCCATAAAAAGCATAAAATCATGAAAGATCAAAATTTTGCATTTTTCATTCTATTCCATCATGCATTTTATGAGTGTCATGCTCTTATTCAATTTTTTTTCCTAATAAGGAGTCTAAGGTTGCTTAGGTATAGGTTGACCCTTTGAGCCTTTGAGACCCCCATAACAATTCATGTTTACTTCTTATCACTATTCCCCTATTTACATTACCCAATGATTCTAATCAAAGCATAGATCTTATTTTTACATTGATCCCAATATTAATGATTCAAGTTGCTAAGTCTAAACGAAGTCAGTATTCAAACCCATAGTGTTCAAAGGAAGCTTACAAGTAGACCTTCCCGATTCTTCCCTAGTAGAGGAAGTTTGACTAGACTATGAAAAATTTTGGTGGTGCTTAACCACTTATCTTTCCTAGCCAAAGAATGCAAGGAGGATCATAACTCTGAAGGAAGTAATCTAAAATATGAGTGAATAAAAAATGAGTGATAAAAAAAATGAGAGTGATGAGAAAAGTGAGGATAGATAGACTAAAGTTGTTGCATATCCATGTTGATTTCGCAGGACAACTGAGAGGGGGGTGAATTAGTTGTAACTTATAATTCCAAAACCGTGACACATATTTAGATCCACATTAATTCAATTATCCCTTAAACTATGAAGATGATTAAGCATGGAAACAAATAACATAAACTAAATCAAATCAAAATCATACACAAGAGAACACTAGATTTATTTGGAAAACCCAAGAAGGGAAAGACGACAGTGAAGATTAGCTCACAATATAAATTAATATCAACATTGAATCCAATAGGGCTCATTGCCAAAGGGTTCATTGCCCAAAAAGGCTCACTGCCAGAACAAAAAAGAAGATAGAGAAGAATGTTATAATGAGAAAACCATCTTAATACAAAAGAGAAGTCCACCACAACATCACCAACATCTTCATAGTCATACTCAAGAATTTTAGACACCTTTTGCTCACTGTATCCAGTAATATAACACATGAAAGCTTACACTGCACTTCACTCTCTACCACACTTTCATTCACATCTCATACTCCACACACACACTCCCCTCTACCTCAACAACTCTACACTTATTTATACCATCTTCAACCTTGAAAAGTTTCTCCAAGGTTGGAGAAACACCTTCACCATGTAAATTCAAATTAGGTCAGCACCAAAACATTCCCGTGGTGGAAAGGAATGAAGGCAGACCACAACACACCTTAGCTTGGACCTAAATTCATTCATACACACCACACCATGCTTTCACAATCATCAAAACAAATCCACAATTGGTGTAAACACCTAAGGTTGGCTGAACCTATCTTAATGCTATAAACGTTTAAGTACACATTTCCTCAAAACAAAATATGACTCGTGGACCACACACCATGCTTGAACACAATCTAGAACATCCCACAAACATCCTAAAATCTAATAAGCTTCTCTGCATCAAATTTCTCTTGAAGAAAGTACACACCCAATTTATTCAAACATCTCTATCATGCTACAACTCAAGAAATTGACTTTTTGAGCACCAGATCATGAACAACTTCAACTAAAGGTAGATATGAACCTTATAAACACACTTCTAGAACTACAAGACCATAAATCATTCTATGGAGAAATGTGGAGTAAAAATATTTCTCCTAGACACCTCTGCAATACATAGTTCACACACTAGTGAACACACCTTCCTCTACACAGTGATCCAACATGCCAAAGTCTAAATGCAACACCTCTAAATACCTCTGAACAACATATCCAAACCACATGAGAAGATCTTCAACATAGAAGAAATGTAGAGAAAAATAAAAACACCACTTTATATGCCAGAACACCTTTACAACACATTGTTTCCTCTATTATTCAAATTTTCTTAAAAGCACTTGGAAACCAAGCACCAGAAATATATCAACACCATCTTCAACACTGCCTCATTATCAGAGACAACATCAATTCAATACCAACTACTCACACTCTTGCAATATTCTCTTGCTCATACAACACTACTCACACTATTGCATTATTCTCTTGCTCATACAGTTGACATCAATGACAACACAAGCTTGTTGACATCAATGACAACACTAACTGCACATACTTACAACAATCTTCCCCTTTGTCATTGATGGAAACACATGACGTGAAAAACCATCAACACAACAGTATCCTCAATACTATGCTTCATACCAACTCTTTTCCTTTCTCTTTCTCCTCCCCTTAGCTTACTATTCTCCTTTTGTCAACTGACTCTTTCCTTATTCACATTAATCTCTCTCCCCCTTTGACATCAATGGCAAAGGGTGACACAACTCTCTCTCACTTTCCTCTTTTGACATTACTCATACTTGTACCTACTCACCACTGATTTGCAACATCTTTTCTTTTACTGCTTTGCATGCTCCCCTTGATTGCAACAACCAACAAAGCCACTACCTACTCCACCTGAAAGGTAGCCTCCAACATCAGTCCATAACAAAGAATGAATCTTGAAATACACTAGACCAATCTAGATCTCCTTATGCATCTAGTTCAAAGGAGGGACAATAACCCCCAACTTCTCTCAGAGATACTCAAAAGTATCCTTAGGAAGAGCCTTAGTGAATATATCAACCACCAGATCCTTTGTAGGCACATACTCAAGCTTCACTTCATTCTCTACAACCTTCTCTCTCAAAAAGTGATACCATATTGAGATATGTTTTGTCCTAGAGTGCATCACCGAATTCTTTGAAATGTTAATAGCACTTGTATTATCACAAAAGATAGGAATTGGTTCATCATATACAACTCTGATATCCTTCAAGGTTTGCCCCATCCACAAAACCTGTGTGCAGCAAGAAGTTGCTATAATGTATTCTACCTCTATAGTAGCTAAAGACATTGAATCTTGTTTCTTGCTTAGCCATGACACCAATATGTATCCAAGAAATAATGCACCTCCACTTGTACTTTTCCACTTATCTACACAACTAGTCCAATCTACATCTATGTAAGCACTTAGAGTAAAGTTAGTACCTTTTGAATACCACAAGCCATGATCTAGAGTCCCCTTTAAATATTTTAATATCCTCTTTAATACTGCAACATGTGATTCTCTAGGATCTTCTTGAAATCTATCCACAAGACAAATTGCATGCATAATATCTGGTCTAGTAGTAGTTAGATAGAGCAATCCTCTAATCATTGATCTATACCCGCTCTGATTAGCCTTAGGAATTTCATCATTCTTGCTGAACTTGCAACTAGTAACCTATGGGTACATACAAGTTTAGAATCTTCCATTCCAAACTTCTTCAATGTTTCCTTGACATACTTTGATTGTGAAATGAAAATATATTTAGCTATCTAATTGATTTGAAGTCTAAGGAAAAAGTTCATCTCTCCAAACATTGACATTTCAAATTCTTTCTGCATCTCCTCTACAAATTTCTTACACATAGCTTCATATCCTCTAAAAATAATGTCATCAATAAACACAACTAAAATCAGGATTTGATCATTTTCAACTTTGAAGTAAAGATTACTATATGTGGTACCTTTATTGAATCCTAGCTATAACAAATACATGTCTAACCTTACATACCAAGCTCTGGGAGCTTTCTTCAATCCATATAGTGCCTTCTTTAGTCTGCAAACCATATCTGATTTATCTGATAATTGAAATCCTTCTAGTTGTTCTATGTATACTTCTTCTTCCAATTCACCATTAAAGAAAGTAGACTTCACATCCATTTGATATACTTTGAAATCCATATGTGCCTCAAAAGCCAAAAATATCTTGATGGCTTCCATTTTGGCCATCAGATCATATGTTTCCCCAAAGTCTATTCCTTCTACTTGTTAGTATCCTTTACACACAAGCCTTGCCTTATTTCTTACCACTTCTCCATTCTCATTTAGCTTGTTCTGGAATACCCACTTGGTTCCAATCACATTTTTGTTTGCTGGTCTTGGGACAAGTTCCCAAGTCTGATTCTTTTCAATTTGCATTAGTTTTTCTTCCATAGCCTTGATCCAATACTCATCCTTGCATGCTTCAATCACTATTTTAGGTTTAACTTCAGAAAGTAAACATAGATTTACTTGTTCTTTAGCAACTTTCCTTCTTGTCAATATACCTTTGCTCTTGTCACCAATGATCAGTTCTTCAGAATGATGCTTTTGTACATACTTGGGAGTCTTAGAAATCTTTTACGGAGCTTCTCCCTCTTCGAACTATACTACTTTTTCTTTAGCCTTTTCTTCTTCATTGAAAGAAGACTCATCTGATTCATATCCAGTCACCTCTAAATTCATTTGTAGGTCTTCATCAGCCTTGACATTTGCACTATCAACAATTTTTCTTAGCCTTTTGATGTAGCACCAGTAAGCTTTGCTTTTATTAGAATATCCAAGAAAGATACCTTCATCAGATCTTGCATCAAACTTTCCTAATTTTTCTTCATCTCTTTTGACGTAGCATTTATTTCCAAACACTCTGAAGTATTTGACAGTAGGAATCCTTCCATACCATAACTCATAAGGAGTCTTTGTGTTGTTTGCTCTTGCTTGCACTCTGCTCAGTATATATAAACAACAGTATGAATTTCTTCTCTCCAGTAGACTTCTGGTAGATTTGCTTCTTTTACCATCATCCTTGTAGCTTCTTGAATAGTCTTATTCTTTCTTTTAACCACTCCATTCTATTAAGGAGTCCTAGGGGCAGATAATGTCTCTTTCTTCCTTGATTCTCACAAAACATGTTAATCTCATTGGAGGTGAATTCTCCACCTCTGTCAGACCTTAAACATTTGATTTTCATATCCATTTCATTCTCAACCATTGCTTTGAATGCTTTAAGCTTATCTAGGGCTTCTATTTTTTCTTTAAGAAAACACTAGTAGAATTTTGGCAAATAAATGACTACGTGACTAAAACTTTTAGTCATGCTACTATTTTTTTGCAACAACTATATTGACTAAATAAATGACTAATTTGATCATTGGATAAAAAGCACAACTAAATAATTAGTCACACGAATAAAAATGACTAAATAATTAGTTTCACAAATAAATATTTCATTGGTGGGAGTAGAAAATATTTCATTGGCATGAGTAGAAAATATTTCGAAGTCGAAAGGGAAATTTTTTTGAACTTTTTTTGCCCCTTTTTGATGCTTTCCCTGCTGCTATTTCTTTTTGCTCCTCCAAGCTCTTCCTCATTGGTATTAACCCTTCCCCTTTCACTGGTGTGGCTGAGTTTTGAGCAAGATTTTGCCCCTATTTGAGCGATTTGTGCTTGTTTGATCACGAATCTCTTTGCAAGGAGCCACCAAGTTGTTTGGAGCCTGACTTTTTTTTTACAACAATTTGGCATATTGCAGGCATGCATTAATCTTGACTTTTGTAGATTGATTTAGAAGACATGATTTTTCTCATTTTAGGTCACAAGTCATCATCCTTAGGCATCACAAATTTGATTGAAGGGGCCACTTTAATTTGTTTGGAGGCCCAACTTTCATTGGGGCCACGAATCTGATTGAAGAGGCCGTCGAAGTCAAGTTGGATTTTGTAGCAATGAATAATAGACACTTCATGGATTGTGAAGGTCAAGGATGAAGCAAGATTTGGTGAACAGGGCTACAGATTAGGCTCTAAGGCATGGACGTGCAGAGAAATGAAGGGTTAGTATTTTTTTCTAAAGCCATTCTATTTTATATAGTGATTAAGGAAATACAAGGAGTTTTAAGGCATGTTTGACTATTGAGTATCGCTGTATTTTGAGCATATATAAATCATTCTAATTTATCTATGATATTTGACAGTGAATTATCAATTATCAGTTGTATTATGTAATAAATTTTGTATATTTTGTGTAAATTATGGCTATTTTCTACAGCTTAGTTAATCATGCATTCCTTGCGCATTGGGAGGAAAGCCCATCCCTATTAATTCATTTTCTATCCCTCTTTCTACATATCATTATCTCTATCTCAATTGCCATCCCTATCCTAAACCTAGTGTGTTTAGGATTCTTTCATGCTCACAACTTAACCTGCTTCACAAATTGCTATGGTATTTCAAGATAACTTCCTTTATTTTATATTTTGTACCACCATACCCAACCTAGAAAGAAAAAATTAGTGAACTGCCTTACCTAAACTATCAACTTAGGTTTCATAAAATGCTAGATTGCAATACTTGTTAATCAAAGTGTACATTCTCCCCTTAAGAAATAGATTGTTCAATGTAGGAAAGGTCATTCAACAATAGCGTGGGTCACAAAATTCCTTCTTATGCAAAATATGTAAAAAAAATATCAGTTAATTTTAGTGTAAGTAAATGGGAAAACAAAACCTTTTCCCATTGAAAATGGGATAAATGTTCTGTTGAGGACTTTTTATAGCTTCCATATGCTATTTTTATCCTACTAAACTTTTCTATTATTATTTACACAAGCTTAATTGTCAACTCTACTATAATAGCCCCTGCATAAAGGATATTTTGGATACCTAGGGTCCTTATCTCTCCCTTTGCCCTAATACTAGGGTAGAATTCACAATTAAGAAGTTCAAACACCATTGAGGTCACACTGGCTTTTATAGTTGGTTTTCTAGAGATGAACTATTTCTTTCTGTCAATCAAAACCTAGACTGGTACATCAAACAATTAATTGGATTGAACACAAAAATCAACCATTTTATGGTCATATAGAGATTCATTCATTCAAGTGAACAAAATATAAATAAAGCAAATTTTAGACCTATTTGTGAATTCTTCTATTTTTATAGGTAGTATTGAAAACCTGTGAATTTCTAAATGATCTATTGCTTAGTAGATTTGCCTATTGATGTAGCTTCATTCTTTAATGTTCTAAATAAAGTGCAACTAATTGGGTACCATATATCTTACTTAATTGGGTATTAATTAGTGTTTTATAGGTAGTACTAAAAATATGTGAATTTCTAAATGATCTATTGCTCAGTAGAGTTGCTTGTTGATGCAGTTTCATTCTTTAGTGTTCTAACTAAAGTGCAATTAATTGGGTACCATATATACTACTTAATGCACATTTTTGCACTGGGAAGAGTTTTCTTGGTACTTTATAACACTTCCATTATATTATTTTAGGAAGCTTTGAGAGCTTTCCAATTGGTAAATGCTCCATTGCTATATAGAGAGGCGCTTGTTTGTATACTTGAATGGTGCAAGTTAGCCTTGGGTCCATACCACCGTGATGATTTGAATGAGGTTGTTCTGTTTACACAAAGTGCTAATGTGGGAAGGGGGTATAAGTGCATCAATCTGGTAAATGACATTAGCCTCAATCTGGATCCCAAGGTTAAGGATGATAAACATCATGGTAATCAATAGGGAACCATTCAATCAACTAAGCTGGTATGCATTAAGGGTTGCTAATGTGACTGAAGGTAAATGTATATATATGTCTCCCTTCATTTTAGCTACCTTGAAAATATTGCATTCCATTATGTAGTCAGTACTTATGGAAAATCCAGTCCTATTAGTATTGAGAGTTAACACTAATAAGTATTTTATGGTGCATTAAACCATCCAATGAGAGTGAGCACTTGGTGTATTAAATCTTTTGTTTCAAGTGATTTCTAGAAGTGCATTAGGTTGTGGTGTCTACATTTCTTGTGGTATGGGAGAGAAAATTAGCATGGAATTTTATAAATGATTTCACCTGCATATTAGAGGCTAAGATGTATGCTTAGGATTCATGCAATTGTACAGTTCATCTTCAGTAGGTGTTAGTTTTAGAGTTTCTAGATATTAAGTTTACCTTTTGGTTAGGCATCGACCCATATTAGTATATTCTAAATAATGAATCAATGTTTTTGGTATGGGAATTATTATCCTTTGAGTTTACATTTTTTTTAATGGTCATATTAGATGGATTCCAATAGATAAAGAATTTAAGCAAGTAACTTGTAAAGTTTGTATCATTTTCTAACTAGCAGCCTCTCTTTTTGAGTCTTGGCCCCATCGTTATAATTTGTAACCTTCTCTTAGGTGCCCAATTCCCATGATTAATTGGTCTTCCAGTGGAAGAAATAAAGGATCTTGGTACTTACCTTCCATTCTCTATATTTGCCTACATATAGTGAGAGGAACCTCCTGCAACAATATAATGAAAAATGCATGAAATAACAGAAATAGATATGAATAGCAGAAACACAAAAGGAATTTATTGATCACAGGCCACTTCGAGGGGGCAATCTCCTTTGAGCAAGCTCAATACAATAAATTCGTGGATGCCTTCATTGGCTTCAACACATACTTATATACTAACTCTAATCTAAACAACTATCACTTCCCATGAATGTGGGCTAATACAATATACTCACGGGATGACTTACAAAGCATATGTGTCCAACAACAATATACTAATAAAGTAAAGAGAAGGGTTAAACATGGGTTCCTAACATCCCTTCCCTCTTAGAAAAGCTTTGTTCTCAAAGCTTAAGATGTGGAAATTGTTGCTAAATCTGAAGGAGTGGTTCCCAGGTAGCATCCTCTGGTTGCATTCCGTGCCACTAAATTAATACCTCTGTGATGGATTGAGAGTGAAGCTGATGAGTGCGCTTGTCAAGGATTACCTCTAGCTCCAAAATGATGGATCCTTCATTATCTAGTTTTGGTAAAATAGTTTTTTCTCTGATGTTGGTGCCAAAAAATTTCTTTAGACAAGAGACATGAAATATTGGATGAACACGGGAAGAAGGAGGAAGCTCCAATTTATAAGCAACTAACCCAATCTTCTGAAGAACCTTATATGACCCATAGAACTTTGGAGCTAGCTTATGATGCCCTTTGAGTTTCAGGGATGATTGCTTGTATGGATATAGACGAAGAAAAACCATATCACCTACTTGAAAAGTACGCTCAGAACGGTGTTGATCGACTTGTTTCATTCAATTTCTAGCCATGTGAAGATTATCCTGCAAAATGCGAAGAATCTGATCTCGGGTTTAGAGAACCATGTCGACTACTTGAACTAGTGAACTACTGGGGCTGTATGGAAGGAGCACTAGCAGTGCCTGACCATAGACTGCTTCATATGGAGTTATTTTAGATGTAGTGTGGTAGGAGGTATTGTACCACCATTTAGCGAGCGGAAGCCACTTTGCCCACTGATGCTGTTGTTCTGAAGTGAAGCAATGAAGATAAGTTTCCAAACATTTGTTGATAATTTTAGTCTGACCATTTGTTTGTGGGTGATACCCTAAACTCATCTTTAGTTTGGTGCTAGTGTGTTGAAATAGTTCTGTCCAAAAATGACTGGTGAAAGTTGCATCATGATATGAGACAATGGAAGAAGGGATGCCATGAAGATGAAAGATTTGGTCCATGAAAATTTGTGCAACTGAGGAGGCAGTATAGGGATGGCTGAGGGCACACAAATGACTATATTTGGAGAGGCGATCAACCACAACCAAGATCATTGTCTTTCCTCTAGATTTTGGGAGCCCCTCAATGAAATCCATAGAAATATCTATCCAAATCCATGTAGGGATGGGCAAGGGTTCGAGCAATCCAAGAAGGAGTGTCATTTCACCCTTGTTGCATTGGTAGGTATCACATTTAGCCACCATCTATTGAATTGCCCTTTTCATTCACTTCCAAAAGAAGTTACACTGTGCCCACTCATAAGTTTTGAGGAACCTAGAGTGCCCTACTGATGGAGAAGCATGGAGTTCATAGAAGACAGCTTGGTGATCTGTGCTTTGGGGAAGCATTAGATGACCCTTGTATCTCAGAGAAGCACCATCCCAAGAATAATATGGTGCAGCAGAAGGGTTATTGGCCAACTACTAGATGATTTGAGATAATGAATTCATTGACATAGCCCTGTTGGACAAATTCCAAACAATTTGGAACATGCATAGAAATAGCTGAAAGAGAAGCTTGGTCATCAAATGTGCGAGAAAGAGCATCCACCACAATATTGTCCTTACCCTTCTTGTAAGTGATCTCATAGTCATAACCCATGAATTTACTAACCCATTTCTGTTGTGCTGGGGAGGAGACCCATTGTTCCAGGAAATATTTCAGACTTTGGTGATCAGTCTTGATGCACAAATGATTCCCTAGTAGGTATGGCCACCACTTCTGTACTGCATGCAAAATAGCCATCATTTCCTTCTCATATGTAGAGAGTACTAAATGCTTACCAGAAGTGCTTTGCTGGTGAATGCAATGGGATGTTCATCTTAAAGGAGAACAACACCGAGTCCATTGCCGCAAGCATCACTCTCAATAGTGAAGGTCTTGGAAAAATATGGCATAGCTAGAATAGGTGTAGTGCACATATCTTCTTTCAATTTTTCAAATGTATACTCAGCAGCATGTGTCCATGCAAAAGCATCCTTTTTCAACATAGCTGTTAATGGAGCTACAATTTTCCCGTAATTCTTGACAAAATTGTGATAGTAGCCAATCAGTCCCAAAAAACCATGGAGGCTTTTGAGTGTCTAAGGATGCGGCCAATTTTTCATGGCATCTATTTTGGCAGGATCCACTCGAACCCCTTGGGCTGAAACAATATGCCTGAGATACTCCACTTCCTCCTGCCCAAAAACATATTTAGATTGTTTTGCACAGAGATAATGATCAAAGAGAAGTTGTAGTACAAGATCCAGATGTTGGAGATGCTTAGCCCATGTTTTACTATAGATGAGGATATCATCAAAGAATACCATAATGAATTTCCGCAAGTAGGGCTGAAATATTATATTCATCAATGCCTGAAATGTGGAAGGAGTATTAGTGAGGCCAAAGGGCATGACCAAAAACTCATAGTGGCCATCATGCGTGCGGAAATCTATTTTAGGGATATCATCCTCATGAACCTGAATTTGGTGATACCCAGAACGAAGATCTAACTTGGAGAAAAAATGAGCACCATGAAGCTCATCAACAACAGGAATCGAAAACTTAT
Organism: Cunninghamia lanceolata; assembly: GCA_027924645.1. NCBI lineage: Eukaryota > Viridiplantae > Streptophyta > Pinopsida > Cupressales > Cupressaceae > Cunninghamia > Cunninghamia lanceolata. The sequence goes on along the minus strand of BSBN01000241.1, from coordinate 7,512,551 downwards.
CCTTGATTGTGATGTGATTAAGTGCTTGAAAGTCAATGCACAGGCACCATGTTCCATCTTTTTTCTAGAGAAGAAGAATTGGTGAAGAAAAGGAACTGGTACTAGGGCAAATAATACCTTGCTTCAGTAAGTCCTGAACGAGCATCTCAATCTCTGTCTTTTGGTGAAATGGGTAGCGGTAGGGCTTGATGTTGGAGGAAGGAGCTGAATACGATGGTCCTCTAGTTGTGAAGGTAGCAATCCCACTAGTTTGGCAAAGACATGTGCATATCTATCCAAAATTTGATGTAGATCTGAAGGAGTAGTGGAGACCAATGATGGTTGCATCTGAATGGAATGGAGCTGATTGATGACACCATGTGAATTCTTTTTGAGGAGCCTTTCCATGCGATGTGAATTGATGATGTTGAGAGACCCTGGTTGTAAGCACTTCAATGTGTGTTTTTTCCCATTGTTTGAAAACTGCATCCAAAGTTTAGCAAAATCCCATAAGATAGGTCCAAGTGTGCGTAACCATTGAGCAGCCAAAACCACATCACATCTGCCTAAGGGCAAGGCAAACATGTTAGAGCATAGGTTATAATCTCCAATAGAGATACACACATTGCAACACTTCCCTTTGCAAGGTAATGTGCCCCATTTGGAAATCATGACTTCAAAGCTAGAGCAAGGATAGAAAAAACAATCAGCCTGTTTGGCAATCCGAGGGTCAATGAAGTTATGAGTGCTGCCAGAATCAATGAGAATTGTAAGAGGGAACTTCTTGAAGTAACCCTTGACCCGCATGGTTTGCGGGGTGGTGACTCTTGCAAAAGCATGGAGAGAGATCTCTGGGTGATCTTCCTAAGAAGCAGGGTCAACAAGCGGTTGCTGAGTATCACCCTGATCATCCGTTGCATCATGAGCATCTGCAGAAAATTTAGTTTCAGGCAGAGAATCAACATCTAAGAGATAGAGCTTTTGCTCAACACATCGATGTCCCCTAGTGAATTTCTCATCACAATTATAGAAAAGCCCTTTTTCTCTACGTGCCTGCATCTCTGCTTCAGTCAAATGCTTGATAGGAGCTGTTCTAGGATCTGGCGTTATTTGAGGGTGTTGGGAAGCTGTATTTCTGAATGGGACAAAATTGGATTTGGAGCATTGTTGAGCTGTGATCTTGTCCTCTGCCAACTTAGCTAACCCTAAGGCTTCCATCATTGTTCTTGGACAGAACATTTTAACCTCAGAGCGAATTGTATCCTTGAGACCACTAACAAAACAACTCCTAAAAAATTCATCAGACAATCCCTCTGTGTGATTGGCTAGTTTTTCAAACTCTGTTTGATATTCTCTCATAGTGCCTATTTGGCATAGTTTAGTGAGTACTCCTATGGAGTCATCAAAAGCACTAGGGCCAAATCGTTGCAAAATGAGTGTGCAAAAATCTGTCCATGTTGGCTCGTCATGAGCCTTGATGTGCCAACGGAACCATTGAAGGGCTTCATGTTCCAAATGGAAGGATGCAAGGGGGACTTTGATTACCTCAAAAGTATTATGCAGACTAAATTACTGTTCTGCCTAGTATATCCATCTAGTCAGATCATCACCATTGAAGCGAGCAAAATCAAGCTTCGGCCTACGAAAATTGTTGGAAGAAGAGAACCCAGTGTCTGCAGAAGAGTTTGGCTGCTGTCTATTGTTCATGGCTGAATGCTGAAGATTGAGGCCGAGGATTTTTTTGTCTAGATCCTAGAGTTTGGTCTTGAGAGCTACAAGTTCATCCTCCATGTTTTTTGCTCTTGCACAGGTGACAACCATAACCAGGTTTTTTTTGGGAATGGGTAGAAAAGAAAAAATAGAAACTTTTTTAGTAAGGGAAATTTTGGATTTGGGAAAAACTCTGATGGGTAATTGGGGTTTGACTAGGTTTTGGACACTTTTTGAGGAATAGGGAAGCAGAAAATGGGGATTTCAGAAGCGGGGTGAATGAATGGGAAAATTTGTCCAAGAGGGATAAAGGAGTAGAAATAGGAAATGAACACTGTGGCAAGATTTGAAGGATATTGGGTGAGAATCGAAGAAGTTATGGCAAACCCTAAAAATAGACAAATATGGGATGTCTGGCTTCGATAAGTGGAATTTGGGATAGGGTCCTCAAGGAATGAAATATGTAGAATGGAATTTTAGGGGATCTAGTGGAAATGAGGTAAAACGGGGCTAAAGAAAGGATGATATGGCAAAAAAAGGGAATTTTTTTACTTTTTTTTTCTTTTTCTGGAAACGATCTATAATGGGATCTGAAACGGCTCTAGATAGATTCAATCTGTGATTTGTTGGCTAGCAATAGATATGGTCCCCAGGTATGTTTAGTTTCCTAAAGGTTTAGGGGATTCACTCGGCTACCAATGTTGTCTAACAACTTGCGTATTGGGGCAATACCCCACTCCACGAATCAGGTAAAATTGATAACCGCTTTGCCACAAACGACAGCTCTTGGTTTATCTCATGGATGGGAACTAGTCAATTAGGTAGGGGCCGTTGCCCTTTTCATTGGTAGGTCCTCTCAATGGGCTAGCTACTTTGGGGTTCCTATGGTACTCCTCACAATGAGTTTTAGGGCTATGCCTAGGCACTTCCCATAGTTAAGCGAATAGGGATTATTCCCTGATCCGAACCTGCAATTGAAATGAACAATATAGATGCAAAAAAAGAGAATTACTATAATAATCACAGCACCTGGAGGCCACTGCAGAAAAAAAATTGGCAGAAATTCTACCCAGCAAGCCCAAGAAAGTGCTCTGATATCAAATGAGAGAAACCTCCTGCAACAATATAATGAAAAATGCACGAAATAACATAAATAGATATGAATAGTAGAAACACAAAAGAAATTTATTGATCGCAGGCCACTTCGAGGGGGCAACCTCCTTTGAGCAATCTCAATACAATAAATTTGTGGATGCCTTCATTGGCCTCAACATGCACTTATATACTAAGTCTAATCTAAAAAACAATTACTTCCCATGAATGTGGGATAATACAATATACTCATGGGATGACTTACAAAGCATATGTGTCCAACAACAATATACCAACAAAGTAAAGAGAAGGGTTAAACATGGGTTCCTAACATATAGATCTAGTGAAGGTAAGATACCAGTGGAAGAATTCCTATCCAAATCCTATTGTTGTCGGTGTTGTCTAATGGTGTTCTTGGTGCCCCAAATAAATGCCCTATTATCCACCTACCTTGTAGCTATTTAAACTAATCCTAATAATATTATTTAGGCTCGTCTCTTGTTTTTTATGAAATGTGACTATTTGTAATTTATTTAAGGTAAGAAGGTTTAGATGCCAGAAATGATACATGTTGGTGCAGTGCACCTAGGACATTTTTATGTCATTTATTTGAAAATTCTAGTTGTTGAAGACTAAATGGAGTTTTAAAAAAATTGTAATAAAGCCTTTGAGAGTCATGATGTTGTAGTGGGGGCCTAGTATGGGCATTTTTCTTTAGTGAGTCTACAAGTTTACTTTAAGTTTGTGACAATCTATTATTAGACAGTTAGTTTTTTTAGTAAAAAAAGTCAGTTTTAGGCTTTTTTTAGCCTTTTCCCACGATTTGGGAGTTGGTAATAGTAGAATTCATGGAAAAGATAAAGAGGAGAGCTCTCTTATGTTGAGGTAGAGGAGATTTGTGAATGTTGAATGGAGGAAATAAACAAAATGCTATTGACTGCCCTATTTTTCTGATTTTTCTGTATATTTTATTGTTCCAACATTTAGCATGAGGCCGTACAATACCTTCAAGAGGGAAAATGATTGAAGTCAGTTGGGGAACCATTTGACCCTTCATTTGAACCATTTTTTAAGGATTTTCATTTGCTCCGAAGGATTTTATCATTTCTTTTATATAGACTATTCTTTAACCCTTATTTTAAGGGGTTTAGAGGGGTTTTGGTTTTCCTGTCCCATCCTACTATGTTAGAACCCCAAAATGGGTGAGATGAGTTTAGGTTGCTGTGATTTCTAATGGGTTTTGTGTGCAAGAGTAGAAGACAAGTAAAAGTTGGAGTTTGGAGCTATGGAGGCCTAGTTGCATCATGATTAAGGAAAACTAGCCTAAGTGGAGTGAGGATTGAACCATAGAATGAAGTTGGAAGGCCATAGACCCCTAAAACCTTTGAAATCAGTCCATTTGTAGCATAGTAGATCCTCTAGAATAGGAGTGAGAAGTTTGTCTTTGAGTTTGTGGGCACTTTGTGTGTAAAACTACCCTAATTAGGCCTAGTTAGGAAGCAGTTCAGTCAAGATTTGAGGTTTATGTTCCAAAACAGCCTATAGTACATTATTAATATGTTAAATAATAAGATAATGGGTATCCAAAGAGGCCATGATAGTTTGGTTAGGAGGTCTAAAACTCAAGTTATTGTCTGACAGTCCCTTTTCGAGGGCTACAAGGAAATAGGTCAGCCTATGAAGGAAGTGGTACAAGGAGGTACCTTCTGAGCATTTTGATGGTTTTGTGAGCTTAGGACAGTCAAGCTTAGTTGATCTAGGGTCTGTAGAAGGTTCAGCAAAAAGCCTGGGTATATGAACCCATAGATGGTGTTATTGTGTAGTCTTGGAACCATGGAGAATGAGTGGATAGTCAAGTCTAGTAAGGAGACCAATGGAGTAGTCAAGCCCATAGAGGCCTAAGGTCCTATTTGTCCTGCCATTCCCTATATCCTCTTCCTACTAAGAAGTTAGTTGTGATCCCTTTGTGGTGTAAGCTCTGCATCACATGTAGACAAATAATTGATAATGATATTAGTAACGATATTTCAATCTGTGGTTTATGTCATTCCATTTGATGATTATCTATATAAGAGCTCTAGGTAGGTTCAAGGCAACTTTATGGTATAAATCATTTGACATTTTCTATTTTTGGAGGTATATCTGAAAAAGAGAAATGTTGTAATAATGTCTGTATTTACTACAATTCATCATACTGTGGTTTTTTTATATTAAACAAGGTACTTTATTAGTATATATAGAATGCATTTCTTTCACTCTGATAATTTGATGTAGGAGCATCCCTAGTTCAAGAGAAATATTGCATCAACAAAAACATCTGCATTTCAGTTTGTTTCCTTTCATTTTTTAGTTCAGTTCAAGTAGTTTAGTCAGTAGCAGTTTCTGTATTCTGGTCTGCATTCTACCATAGTTACATTTTAGATCTTGGTGGAGAAGGACTTAGCATCTAGACATGTTCATCTACATCATATCTATAAGTCAGAGCATTTCGATCAAGTTCTAGAAAGATATCGCTATCATAAGATAGACTATTTTCTCAGAACAAAGCATCCTGATAGTCTCAGATAGTCAGCTAAAGGAGAAGGCCTATGGAGCATTTCTTTGACTTGTGGAGCCTAATGACACATCATTCAATGATCTATGGTTCATGGCCAACCTTTCCCAAGATCCACACATCATTCCATTCATTTACAGAGGAGTTCTATTCATTTAGTTCTAACCTATCCGTGTACATACATTACAACTCTTCATTGGAGTTTGTAATCTTCCTTGGCCGACGCAGAGGAATCTTATGTCTCAGATATGATATATAAGGATGTAATAGATCCTTAAGAGGGTAGTGATTCACATAGAGATAACTGATAGTTTAGATTCATACGACAGAGCTTCAAAGCTAGATCTTGTGTACATTTTGATATTCTATAATTAGGCATGTGAGCCCTATTATAAGCCCACATGTTGTTAGCCGATCTGAATTTGAATTCTTTGATATACTGAATGACTAAATCTACATTTGTTCCATATCTTTGAGTTGTTTCTGTTGTGTTTACTCTTGCTGCATGATCTGGATAGTTCATTTTGTGAACCCTCCTACTGTGACTGCACCAAGTGGTATTAGAGAAAAGGTTTGAGTCTTTGGGAGAGAAGTAAGTAAAGTTGGTGAAGGAATTCCATAAGATCTTTCTATGGATAGATCACCAAATTGAGGTAGGTTACTTGTTTCGCAACTGATCGTCGATTGTGAGGCATTTGTCATCTTGTAGCCAATCACCAAACCTGAGGCACTTTGCACTTGATCCTAGGAAGATGCCACCAAGGAGAGTTGCTGTTGTTGGAACAATGTTTGGTAGAATGGATGAGATGATGGAAACAATGAAAACAATGCAAATTCATTTGGATGCTATTGAAGAAGATAGGTGAAGAAGATTGACACCTAGACCTAATGTTGAGAGTGATGATGAAGAAGAATTTCAATCTGTTGAACAAATTGGTGAAACCATAGGAGGTGATGAAGAAGAAGAATTAGATCAAGTGAAGATGTTGTGAGCTATTTCAAAGATTGGAAAGACACCTAGAGTTGATGTACCAAACTACACTGGCAATTTGAATTTTGAAGAGTTGATTGACTGGATAAATGACATGGAAGAATACTTGGAATATGAAGAAATTGAAGATCCGGAGAAGGTGAAATTTGCAAAGACAAAGTTTAAAGGACATGCTGCTATATGGTGGAAAGAAGTTTAGTTAGAAATAAATAGGAGAGGGAAAGAAAATATTAGAAAATGGGATAGGATGGTGACAAAATTGAAGAATCAATTCATACCTACTGACTATGAGTTGGAATTGTTGAAGAGGTTGCAAAACCTAAGACAAAAGGAGAGATATGTGAAGGAGTATACTGAAGAATTTCATAAGATGATCATAAGGATAGGACAAGGTGAAGAAAGCAAGGAGAAAGTGGCTAGACACATCAATGGACTGAGATTGAACATTCAAGAAGAACTAAGCTTGGTGAGGATGACATCTTTGGAGGAAGCATATCAGTTTGCCCTGAAAGTTGAAGAGAAGCTGAATAAGAGGCATGATCAGAGACAAGAGGTAGAGGAGGTAAATTTTAGAGAGGTAGATAATTTTCTAGAGGAGATAGATCACATCCGGAGTAGAACAAGTTTGACAACCCATTTAAGAAGGATGATAGAGATACTAATGCTTACCAGGGAGATGACAAAAACTTTTACCAGAGAGGAAATCCTAGTGCATACCAGAATGAAGGATACATAAGAGAGGGAATAGGATTTGATAAAGAACATTCAGAGGTGAAGGACATAGAGCATTTGAGTGTAATCAGGGTAGTACAAATAAGAGGACATAGAATAGTGGAAGAGAAGCCTATGTTGAAGAAGAACTTGTTGGATCGCCAAGTTCAATTGGAAAACCTAAGAAAGGAGAATTACTGGTGTGAGGAGAGCACTATTCCAAGTAGAAACAAGTGAGGAACCACCGCATAGGAAGAGTTTGTTCAGAACCATATGCAAATCAGGAGGTAAGTGTTGCAAAGTTGTAATTGATAGCGGTAGTTCAGATAACGTAGTTTCAGAAGAGATGTTGACTAAGTTGAAGTTGGAAAGAATGAAACACCCTAAGCCCTATCAGATAGCATGGATTCAGGATGATCATAAGGTACTAGTGAGTGAACAATGTTTGGTGAAATTTCATATTGGATCATATCATGATGAAGTTTTGTGTGATATTATGCCTATGGATGTTTGATATATTTTGTTGGGTAGACCTTGGCAGTATGATAGGAAAGCTATACATGATGGGAGAAAGAATACATACACTATAACATCAAATGGGAAGAGAATTACTTTGATTCCTTTGGAAGATGACCTTAAGAGTGAAGTATGTGAAAATGCTAGAATCTGTTTGGTAGATGGAAGGAAATTTCTAGATGGTTTGAGACATGAAAATGTGTTATGCTTTGATCCCTAAGAAGCCTGAAACATTGAAGAGGGAGACTGAAGAATCACAGCCAGAGGAAATAAAGGAGTTACTAATAGAGAAGACATCATATTAGATAATGTCCCTGAAGGATTACCACCAATCGGGAGTATCAGCCATCACATGGACCTTATACTTGGAGCAAGTTTGCCTAACAAAGCAGCACATATAATGACACGGGCAGAGATTGAGGAATTAAATAGACAGATACAAGAATTGTTGGTGAAGGGTTTGATTCTTAGAAAGTTTGAGTCCTTATGCAGTACCTGTAGTGTTAGCACTAAAGAAAGATGGAGAATGGAGAGTGTGCACTGATTCCAAAGCAATAAACAAGATCATGGTTAAGTATAGATTTCCTTTACCTAGGATGAATGATATCATGGATTGTTTGAGTGGAGCAAGGTATTTCACAAAGATAGATTTGAAGAATGGATACCATCAGATTAGAATCAGAGAAGGGGATGAATGGAAGACTACTTTCAAGACAAATGAAGGATTATATGAGTGGCTATGATACCTTTTGGATTGACCAATGCACCAAGTACTTTCATGAGGTTGATGAATGAAGTTTTGAAGAAATTCTTGGGTAAGTTTGTTATTTTGTACTTGGATGACATCCTAATTCTCAGTAAAACAAAAAAAGAACATTTGTGGCATATTAGACAAGTTTTGCAGAGGTTGAGGGAAGAAAATTTGTTGATAAATATCAAGAAGTGTAGTTTCATGGAGGAGGAACTAGTATACTTGGGATTTGTTATTTCTGTGGAAGGATTAAAAATGGACCAGGGGTTGAGAAAGTGAGTAATTGTTGAATGACCTATACCGAAGAGCATTGGAGAGGTTAGATCATTTCATGTATTGACTAGTTTCTACTAGAAGTTCATGAAAAAATTTAGTTCAGTTTGTAACCCTATGACAAAGACAATGAGAGGTGATAGAAAAGATTTCAAGTGGACATTTGGAGTAGATAAAAGTTTTGAATTGTTGAAGTAGAAGGTGATAGAGCAACTTGTTTTGGCATTACTAGATTTCAATAAGGTATTTCAAGTTGATTGTGATGCAAGTGAAAATGCAATTGGAGTAGTGTTAAGTCAAGAAGGTAAACCTGTAGCATATTTTAGTGAGAAGTTGAATGATGCAAGGAGAAGCTATTCAGTTTATGATCAAGAGTTCTATGCCATAGTTCAAGCCTTGAAGAAGTGGAGACATTATTTTTTGCATAAGAAGTTTGTGTTGTATACAGATCAGCAAGCTCTGCAGTATTTGAACAGTCAAGGTAATTTGAATTAGAGACATATGAGATGGGTAGAGTTCATGTAGAGTTATACTTTTGTGTTGAAATATAGGAGTGGTAAATCAAACAAAGTTGCTGATGCATTGAGTAGGAGAAGGAACTTGTTGATAGATATGAGAGTTGAAGTATTGGGATTTGATGAATTGAAGAACATGTATGAGGGAGACACTGATTTTGCATAACCTTGGAAAGCATGTAAGGAACATGTTGTGAAAGATAGGAGTAAGTGGTGGGATTATTTTATTTAGGAAGATATGTTGTTCAGAGGAAATCAGTTATGCATACCTAGAAGTTCAATGAGGGATAATTTGATCAAGGAGAAACACAATGGTGGATTAGCAGGATATTTTGGCATTGATAAGATAGTGGCTTTGGTAAGTTAAACCTACTTTTGGCCTCAGATACATAAGGATGTTAGGAAATTTGTGCAAAGTTGTGGAGTTTGTCAAATTGCAAAAGGGAATAGTTAGAACACTGGATTATACAAACCTTTGACAGTATCGGAGAGACCTTGGAAAGATATAAGCATGGATTTTGTAATGGGGTTTCCAAAGACACAGAGAGGACATGATTCAATACTTGTAGTGGTGGACAAATTTTCAAAGATGGCTCATTTCATACCTTGTAAGAAGACAACTAATGCAGTGCATGTAGCTGACCTATTTTTCAAAGAGATTGTGATATTGCATGGATTACCTAAGAGCATACTTTCAGATAGAGACACCAAATTTCTTGGATAATTTTGGAAGACACTTTGGAAGAAGATGAAGACAGATTTGAAGTTCAGTTCAATATTTCATCCATAGATTGATGGACAGACAGAGGTAGTGAATAGGAGCTTGGGAAACTTGTTAAGATGTTTGGTTGGAGAGAAGCCATGAAGTTGGGATTTGATTCTTTCACAAGTATAGTTTGCATACAATAATTTAGTGAATAGGAGTACCAAAAGAACACCTTTTAAGATTGTTACCGGAGTAGACCCTAAAGGAGTTGCAGAATTAAGAAATATTAGTTTGGGAGAAAAGAGAAGTGTAGAAGCAGAAGAATTTGCAGATCACATGAAGACAACGCATGATCAGGTTAAGAAGCATTTAGATGAGATAAACAACAAGTATAAGGAAAAGGTAGATGAGAAGAGAAGACATAAGGAATTTGTAGTTGGAGATGAAGTGATGGTATACGTGAGAAAAAAAAGATTTTTAGTTGGAACATATAACAAGTTGAAGATGAGGAAGTTTGGACCCTATAGGATACTCAGAAAATTTGATTCAGGGAATGCATATGAAGTGGAGCTACCAAAGACATTGGGTATTTCACCTATTTTCAACATTGCAGACCTATATCAGTATCATGAAGTAGAGTTCAGTGACAACATGGAGGAAGACTTGAAGAAGCAGTTACCACAACAAGCATTGGAGCAGATTGAAGACATCTTAGACAACAAAGTTGGACGCAGTACCAGAGGAAGACAATACAAGGAATACCTTGTGAAGTGGAAAGGCAGACCAGAAGAAGATTCATCATGGATTTCTTAGGCTGAGGTGGACCATCTTGGTTTCTCTCTAGCCTCAACAAAGTGAGGGACTCACTTTTTTCAATAACCTCAGATGTCTGATGCAGGAGCATCCCTAGTTCAAGAGTAATCTTGCATCAACCAAAAACATCTACATTTTAGTTTGCTTTCATTTTAGTTTGTTTCCTTTCATTTTTCAGTTTAGTTCAGGTAGTTCAGTCAATAGAATTTTATGTATTTTGGTCTGCATTCTACCGCAGTTACATTTAAGATCTTGTGGAGCTGTTGGTAATAATTTATGTTAGGGTAATAGGATGTGCACCTCCCTAGAAATCTAGAAAATTTCCTAAGTGTTGGGCCTTCTCAGTGTTTCTTAGCATCATCATGATATTCTGAAGTAGGGGATTGTCATCATCATCATGATCTCGATTGTCACCTTGATGTTTCTTGCATGGGTCATTTCTCATCTTGACCGGCTATCCTGTGGGGTCATCATGTTTTGCTAACCTGACTTTTGTGTGCGAGGTGATATTTTAACATTGGGTGATCTTGGTCAAGATCATCCTGATGTTGGCACTGAGAAATTTCTAAGTATGACCCAATGTTCTGGAGGGTCATCACATTTGAATATCGGGTGATCTTTATTATGATCACCCTGATGTTATTTTATCATCTTATGTTTGTTTCACATCAGGATGCTGCTGGTGTCATGTTCCTGCGGGGGTGATATCCGCTCAACCTTTGCCTTCATCTTTTCTCTACAGGAGGATATTCTCAATATCAGGTGATATCCACTCATCTAATCAGCTTCATCATATTCCAAGGAAGGGGGTGATATTTTCAAGTATCAGTCATATTCATACATCACCCCGATCTTACAATGGAGCTACAGTGTAGCATGATATTTGTGCACGGGGGTGATATTTCCAAATATCTGGTTACCTTCTGAATATCATCCTCATGCCAATATGGTGGTGACGTCATCCGGATATGAGGAGATGCGCAGTATGCAGATGTGACGATGATGTCATCAGGATGTTCAATCATTAGGGTGAATATATTTTATCAGGTGATGAGGTTGGCATGATACTTTCTCACAGGGTGATATTTTCTGCGGGGTGATTTTTCATATCAAGGTGATATGAATTATCAGGATGAGCTCGGCGGGATGTTTGCTGACATCAGGATGATTTTTGAACATCTAGGGGATGCTTGCATATGCAGGCCGTCGGCATGACTTTGGTCATCAGCATGTGTTAGGAGGTGATCTTCCGATGTGTTGGGTCTTCCCGATGATGGTTTGGATGATGGGGGTGATATTACTTCATTGAGGTGATATATGATATCGGGAAGACGGATATGAGGTTCACCGATGTTAGAGGTCTAGTCGACTGGATATTGAACATGAGGATCATCACTATGGTAGGTAATATCAGGGTGTTCAATATCAAGTGAGGAGTGTTGGATATCATGCTGGAGGAGGATCATGATGAGTTGTATGCTAGTGCCGTTGGGAGAAAAATCACCAACATTATATGTACTCATGGCCTAGTACAAAAAGTGATAAAGAGGTCACCGCGGGTGCATGTGGGATAATTGATATCCTACATATTTTCATATATTAGGGCGATATCTCTTGGGGGGAAAGGATGCGATGCACAATTTTCTGCATTTCCTGATGGCTGAGAGTAGGTGGACATTAATGGCGGATGTTACAGGAGCGTGGACGGATCTACTACATGATTGAGGATGTACATCCCCAAAACGGTGGCGCAAGGCTTGAGACTCCCGCTATCTCCTCCCTTACCTACTGCATTCAATGTGTTGGGTGCCATTTTCTCGCAATGCATGTATCTGGCAAATTTTTGAGTCAACCATGTAATTAATGCTGAGGACCTTCCTTGCTGTATTTTAGCAGGTTGTGTTTCTCATTTTGTTGTTGTTGAAAACTAGATATATCTACCTCTATAATAAGATACAAGTGGTTCTGGTTGCTCTGTGCAGGTGACCTTGTGAGTTTATGTATCTCTTGTTGTATGTCTCATGCATGAATCTACTGATTTCATGATTGATTTTATATGAGTAATGTTATATTTGCATGTGTTTTGTTAATTCTGTCTCCAATATTGCATGTGTCCTTCTGAATTTAGATATCTAAGGGGTGTCTGGTATTCTAGAATATAGATTTGTTGTATTGAATGCTTGATCTTTCAACTTTTGCTCAAGGGGTAGATTAAATTGTTTTCAAATTAAGTGTTGGGAAGGATATACTGCAATAGGGATGCCATAAGTAGAGATAACTTGACACTCTGTTTTGGGAGGTATCTGTAAGGCAGATATCACAATATCCCCTTGAAATCTAGTTTTAGTGTTCATGCTGATCATTTACAAGTGTATGTCTACTGACTCCAAGCCCTGGATAGGCACCAATCTAGCTTTGTGTTGAGGTTATATACCAGGTCCAGGTTTGCATCCAAACATAAATCAAACTCATACTTCCAAAACAACCATTAGGACTATAGAAGTAGTTTAGGACCAAGATCCTCTAATTCACAACTGAGCATAGGCCCAAATCTAGCCCCTTTGCACTTATCTTGTAGTTTTGGTCTATTTATAGGAGGATTTATCTGCTTTGTATCAACATCCCAAGCCAACCCACGAGCATATTCTCATGGGTGTTGAATAGGGAATAGCCCCCTAGGTTTTGCAGAGCCTGAAGAAGAAGAGGAGATAAAAATAGAGTCTATCTCCTACACTGTTGGCCCCTGGCCCAGAGATCCTGTTGATCACTGATGGCTACGTTGTAGGGATATCTGGGAGAAAGTATCCAGTCAGGGAAATAACCAACAGAAATTGGCGACTCTACTGGGGAGTGAAGTAAAAGAACCTTGGTTTTAAAAGAAAATAATTCCTAGTAATAGGTGGCGACTCCGAAAAAATCTCCCAGCCAGTAAAGAAAAAATTGTATGCAAGGGGGAAGATCCCTACGTAATCCTCTATTAGAAGAGTTACCTAGAAAGATGATGTATAGGAAAAAGGGAATCGTCTCAGTCAGTCATGAGGGTTCTCCCAGAAATAACGATGATGCCCAAAATAACCCTGGATCTTCAAGGTAGCATGTGCCTTATTTTTCAAATGCATAAGCTAATATCCAAGATGCATATGATAGGAAATAGGGTGGTGGCATAAGGATGAGGTCAGAGGTGTTCCAAGAATGCCCTTTCCTAGATCCCAGTGAAAGATTTGAAGAGGTTGAATCTCCAAGGGATGATGAAGATGATGACCAGAATGGTATGAGACCATCTACCTCCATGCCTAAAGAAGAACGGTTAGCTGAAGAAATCAAAAGCCTAAGAGTAGAAATAGAATATTTACAAGCAATGAAAATTAGAGATGACATGAGACAGAGAGTACAAGCCCTGAGGATAGCTCAGCAGGATGCTGTCCCCACTCTTGATAATGCAGATATCCTAAGGAATCAGCATAGAAATGAGGTACAACATCAACATAATGATCAAAGACATAATCTAAATGATGCCAGAATACCACTGAACAATGTAAGAAATTAGAACATAAATAGAAATATTAATGCTAATCAGTTTGATAAACAACCCATGCAGTTGGATAGATTTAGACAGCTAGTGTTTGATGGTATTCCTGGTTATCCTAACCCCATTGACAAGCATCTAAGGCTTCAAGTGCCAAAGTTTTCAGGAAATAATACTGTGTCAGGGGAGGATCATTTAAAAGCTTTTCAAAGTGTCATGGACAACTTTGAGGTTGAGCATGAGGATGTTTTTATGAAGTCATTCATGCAATCTTTAGTCGATGAGGCTAGAGAATGGTACAAAAATCTACCTGATCAGAGCATTTCATCATGGGATGATTTCAAAAGGATGTTTAAGGAGCAATATGGTGACAAAACTAACCCTAGATTTTTTGTAAATGAGTTCACTAGTATCACTAAAGGGTCAAATGAGCAGGTTGTAGATTTTAATGCAAGATTTACTAAAGTGTTGAACAAATTGCCACATCACATGAGCCCAAATGAACCAATGTGCATAATATTATATATTAATGCTTTTGATGCTAAAACAACATATGGGTTAAGAGATAAGGGTCCTGCTACTCTCAGAGATGCTTTCAGAATTGCAGTGAATATTGAAAATAATAGGAAAGCATCAGGGAAGATGAACATGAGGGATGATGTGAAAATTCTACAGAATCCAAACAAGCCTCAAAACACTCAGGGTAGTACATCTGCTCCTGAAGACAAAATTGATAAACTGGCAAATGTTGTTAAAGACTTAAGCTATAGACTGGCTAGAAGTGAAAAAGGGATAGGTCCTAATAGGCAGGGCTACCAAAGGTAGGAAAAAAGGCCATCACTGCATGATATGCCATATAATACCAATTGGCATAATGGTAAACCTATATTTCCACATAACAACACAAATCAGAGAGCTCCACACACCAAAGAAACTCCTGATCCTTTGAAGAGAGCTGTAAATATTGCTGATGATACTCCATGGTGCATAATCTGTTAGATGCCTCATTCACAGTCACAATGCATGATTCCTCAATCTTTATATGATAATGATGTGTCCTGTAATGAATGCAATGAGCCACATTATATACAGGATGATGATGTTAATATGCTGTCCACAAGTAGGGAGCACCCTTCTCATGATGCAGATGAGAGTACAGATAATGAGATTCAGGCCTGTCAGTAGGTTTTCTATGATGAAGATAATGAAGATAATTATGTATTTGCTCAGGGCTCTAACAATTTTTTGAGTAACCTACAAAGACCTTCTGATGAAGAGATTAGGGCTCTCACTGCTGCAGCAGTTGTCTAGGTCAAGAGCAACTACAACCTTAGGGGCAGAGCTCAGGTAAGTAATTCACATCAACCAGAGAGTACTTTTGCAAATCAGCCAGTGCATAGTCATAAGGGGATTGAACCACAAAGGAAATAGTGGGGTAATAACAAGCACAATTTCAAGCAGAAAACAGGTCATGATTCTCAAGGACCAGAAAATAGGATTCCCCATGTTGAAGATCAAAACAAGAATAATGGTTAGGGGGCTATGAAGGTTAAAGATGACTCATCTCAAGATAGAAACAAAGCCACAGCACAAGTTACAACTGTGGTACAAAATTGTGCTCCTTTTGATATAGCTCAGGTTCTCTCTTAGGTAAGGGTTTCTATCCCATTAATGGAATTGATGAAGGTTGAGGAAATCAAAAATAGGACAATATCCCTAATTTCTGGGGTGCCTTGTCAAGCTAAGCAAAATGATGAGGCCCAAGGTAAGAAGCAGGTCTTGTGCAATGAAGAGGATGAAGTCCCTGATGTGTATTTAGGGATGACCATGACAAAATGCCCTTCACAAGTGGATCCATTTTATGTATCCTTGGTTATAAATGGAAAAGTAATCAAAAATTGTATGCTTGATTCTGGAGCATCCACAAACATCATGCTGTTGGCTAGCATGCAACAAGCTAGGCTGAAAATAGATAAGGCATGTGGGAAGTGTTATGCAATGGATGCTAGGGAGTACCTGTCATTGGAATCGTGAAGGATGTTGATTTCAGATTGGTAGCATATCCAGAGAAAACCTACAAGATGAATATAACAGTTGTTGGCATCATGCCACAGTATGGCATGTTGTTGTCAAGAAGATGGGCAGCATTGATTAGTGGGAGTATGCAATTAGATTTGTCATATGTTATGATCCCCATGAATGGCAAGGATGTCAAACTAATCAGAGAGGAAAGATCACAGGACTCAGTTGAAGATCAAGATTCAAAAGAACAAATCTACTTTGTAGACACTGACTGTGAGAATTTCAGAGTTGTCTCAAGTGATCAAGAAAACCAAAAGGAAGACCTTTTCATTCAAGACTTGGACCAACAGGGTCTGTGGACCATGTATTTTGATGGAGCTTGTGCAAAGGAAGGCTCTGGAGATGGAGTTGTATTCCTATCACCATTTGGTAAGCTCCTAAAGTTCTCCTTCTTGCTAAGATTTGCTTGCACAAACAACATTGCAGAGTATGAAGCCTTACTCTTAGGCTTAAATATGGCTCTCAAACATGGAATTAAGATGTTAAGGGTATTTGGGGATTTTGAATTGATTGTGTCCCAAGTTAGAGATAGGTATGCCTCAAAGAACAAAGGATTAAAACAATACAAGCATGTTGTCTGGGATACCATTGAACTATTTGATGCATTTTCAATAGGTTGGGTAGAGAGATCAAAAAATGTCATGGCTGATTTCTTAGCCAATGTAGCAATAAGACCAGATGATATCACTCTATCAGGTGTTACAAATGTTGAAGTTAAAATTAGACCTGCAGTACCAGAAAACATATGCAGTTGGCAAGTGTTTGATGATGACAAGGATTTGTTAAGATTTTTGCACTACATAGATGAGTATGAGAACCAAGAAATTGATTTTCAAAACTTTGTAGAAATTGTAGATGGAAAAGAAACTCTTAAGGGGAAAGAAGTAATTCAGTTGAAGACTAACAAAATCCCTAGAGGGTTAGTAGCTTTGGAAAGAGCTTTTGACAATAGAGACCAATTGGTCACAAAGACATCTCCCACAAACAAAGATGACTTAGAGGAGATAAATTTGGGGACACCTCAGGTTCCCAAGAAGGTATACATTAGCAGACAGCTCAAACCACACATCAGGAGCATGCTGATAGCATTGCTAAAAAAGTATAAACATATTTTTGCTTAGTCATATGAGGACCTAAAGGCCTATAGAGAGGACCTATTCCAGTATGAGATCCCTTTGAATCCTAGAGCTAAGCCATTTAGACAAAAGCAAAGACCTATTAATCCCACCTTGGCTCCAAAAATGCAACAAGAACTCAAGAAGCTTAGGGAAGCTAGAATAATTGTGCCAATTAGACATTCAACTTAGGTGTCTAACCTTGTCCCAGTTAGAAAAAAGAATGGTGATATTAGGCTTTGTGTTGAATTTAGGAATTTGAATGTATCCTCCTTAAAGGATAATTACCCATTGCCTAATATGGAAGCTATGTTGCAGAGGGTGACTGGCTGTGAACTCCTATCCATGATGGATGGATTCTAAGGTTACAATCAGGTGAAGGTAAAGGAATCAGAACAATACAAGACTGCCTTCACCACTCCATGGGGAACATATGTATATGTGAGGATGCCATTTGGACTAACAAATGCAGGTGCTACATTTCAAAGAGCAATGGATGTTGCTTTTACAGGGTTGATTGACTCAATCCTAGTTGTATATCAGGATGATTTGACTACCTATTCTAAGAAGGAAGAGCAGCATTGTATGCACTTGGAGTAGATTTTCATTAGAGCACTAGAGTATGGCATTTCTTTAAATCTGAAGAAGTGTGCTTTTGGGGTAGTAGAAGGGAAACTCTTGGGGCACATTGTTTCCAAGGATGGAGTCAGGATAGATCCTGAGAGGGTTGCTGCAATTGACAAGATCTAGATCCCTAAGATAGTAAAAGGTGTTTAGTCCTTCTTTGGACAAATTAACTTTGTTAGAAGATTTGTGCCTAACTTTGCAGAAACCACAAGAGAAATTTCTAAGATGTTGAAGAAAGGTGCAACTGTCACATGGGAGGATGAAGCAAGCAGATCTTTTTAGGACATCAAGGAAGCAATCAAGATAGCTCCTGTGCTGAAATCTCCAGATTTTTCCAAGCCATTTCAATTGTTTTCATTTTCTTCTTTCCATACTGTTGCTGCATGTTTACTATAGAAAAATGAGGATGGTTTTGAGCAGCCCATAGCTTTCTTTAGTAAGTCATTATAGGCTGCTGAATTAAAGTACGACATCATGGAGAAACAAGCATATGCACTAATCAGAGCAGTCAATAGTTTCAGGCCATATCTGGTAGGATCTGAGATAGTTGCATATGTGCCTCATGCAGTAGTCAAGGATATCTTCACTCAGCAGGAGGTAGCAGGAAGAAGGTGCAGATGGATAAACAAGCTACATGAATTCAACATAGAGATACAAATCACCAAGTTGGTAAGAGGACACGGCTTAGCAAAATTGATGGCAGAGCCAAACTTAGAGGCATGCCAAGTAAATGAAGTACACAATGAAGTTATAAATATGCTAGAATTTGAGTGGTACAAGGACATAGTATATTATTTACAAAACTTGAACTGTCCTTCCCACCTCAGTGATATTTAGAAGAGAACTTTGAAGCTGCAAGCCATTAAATACATCATTGTTCAAGGAGAACTGTATTGGAGAAATCATGATGGTGTGTTACTTAAATGTGTGGATGAAAACTAGGCTAAGGACATTCTAAATGACATGCACCATGGAGTGTGTGGTGGACATTATCTTGCTTATATAACATCCCACAAAGTCCTCAGAGCTGGTCACTGGTGGCCAACTCTTTTCTCAGATGCACACAGAATGATAACAAAGTGTGACCCTTGCCAAAGGTTCTCAGGAAAGCTAAGATATGATGGTGCATTGCCCCTCAGGACTATAACTATGGAAGCTCCATTTCAACAATGGGGAATTGACTTCATAGGGGAAATTTCAGAGAAATCTAGTGGAGGACATAGTTGGATTCTGGTTGCCACTGACTACTTCACTAAATGGATTGAGGCTATCCCTACTAAAAAGGATACAAGTAAGGTGGTGATGGATTTTATCCTAGAGAATATTATTATCAGGTTTGGGGTACCAGTCAAACTAATCATAGATAATGCAATGTGCTTTAGATCAGGTGAATTTGTTGATTTTTGCAATAAATATGGAATTGACTTGTCTCGCACATCACCATACCATCCACAAGGAAATGGTCAAGCAGAATCAAGCAACAAAAGCCTAATGAAAATCATCAAGAGGATAATGGATAAAAATAAGAAATCGTGGGATTCAAAACTGAAGTTGGCATTATGGGCTGATAGGGTGACAGTGAAAATAGCCACTGGAAGGTCACCTTATGAATTAGTGTATGGTGCAGTAGCTAGATTGCCTGTGAATAATCTCCTACTAGTTTACAAGTTCATACAAGAGAATGATGGGGAGGCTAATGATTCAATGACTAAAAGGATCAATCATCTGGTTGAGCTAGATGAAATCAGGGTAGAGGCACAAAAAATAAACATCAAGAAACAGCAGAAGATGAAGTATCTGTTTGATAAAAGGGTTACAGAAAGAGGTTTTCAGATAGGTGATATGGTCCTTATGTGGAATGCAAGGAACCAGGATAAGGGTAAACATGGCAAATTTGAACCCTTGTGGACAGGCCCATATCAAATTAGCAATATCTATGGAGGAGAGTCCTACTTTCTTCAAGCCCTAAATGGTGAACTAATGGGATTATCGGTGCACAGCAAATTCCTTAAAACCTTTTTCACATAAATGAGTAACTTGTGTGCACAATGTAAAATAGTTGTAAATATTTTGGGTTTTGTCTAGTCTGCCCTGGAGAAATCTGGTTTTCGCTGCAGTCTTGCACCTGCACGTCCCCAATCAGAGCCTATGTTGGTAATAATTTATGTTAGGGTAACAGGATGTGCACCTCCCTAGAAATCTAGAAAATTTCCTAAGTGTTGGGCCTTCTCAGTGTTTCTCAGCATCATTGTGATATTCTGAAGTAGGGGATTGTCACCTTGATGTTTCTTGCATGTGTCATTTCTCATCTTGACCAACTATCCTATGGGGTCATCATGTTTTGCTAACCTGACTTTTGTGTGCAAGGTGATATTTTAACATCGAGTGATCTTGGTCAAGATCATCCTGATGTTGGCACTAAGAAATTTCTAAGTATGACCTGATGTTTTGGAGGGTCATCACATTTGAATATCGGGTGATCTTTGTTATGATCACCCTGATGTTATTTTATCACCTTATGTTTGTTTCACATCAGGATGCTGCTGGTGTCATGTTCCTGCAGGGGTGATATCTGCTCGACCTTTGCCTTCATCTTTTCTCTATAGGAGGATATTCTCAATATCGGGTGATATCCACTCGTCTAATCGGCTTCATCATATTCCAAGGAAGGAGGTGATATTTTCAAGTATCAGTCATATTCATACACCACCCTGATCTTACAATGGAGCTATAGTGCAGCATGATATTAAACATGAGGATCATCACTATGGCAGGTAATTTCAGGGTGTTCAATATCAGGTGAGGAGTGTTGGATATCATGTTGGAGGAGGATCATGATGAGGTGTATGCTAGTGCCGTCGGGAGCAAAATCATCAACATTATATGTACTCACGGCCTAGTATAAAAAGTGATAAAGAGGTCGCCGCGGGGTGCATGTGGGATAATTGATATCTTGCATATTTTCATATATCAGGGCGATATCTCTTCGCGGGAAAGGATGCGATGCACAATTTTTTGCATTTCCCAATGGCTGAGAGTAGGTGGACATTAATGGTGGATGTTACAGGAGCGTGGATGGATCTACTATGTGATTGAGGATGTACATCCCCAAAATAGCAGTGCAAGGCTCAAGACTCCCCCTATCTCCTCCCCTACCTGCTGCATTCAATGTGTTGGGCACCATTTTCTCACAATGCATGTATCTGGCAAATTTTTGAGTCAACCATGTAATTAATGCTGAGGACCTTCCTTGCTGTATTTTAGCAGGTTGTGTTTCTAATTTTGTTGTTGTTGAAAACTGGACATATCTGGCTCTGTAATAAAATACAAGTGGTTCTGGTTGCTCTGTGCATGTGACCTTGTGAGTTTATGTATCTCTTGTTGTATGTCTCATGCATGAATCTACTGATTTCATGATTGATTTTATATGAGTAATGTTGTATTTGCATGTGTTTTGTTAATTCTGTCTCCAATATTGCATGTGTCCTTCTTCTAAATCTAGATATCTAAGGGGTGTCTGGTATTCTAGAATATAGATTTGTTGTATTGAATGCATGATCTTTCAACTTCTACTCAAGGGGTAGATTAAATTGTTTTTAGATTAAGTGTTGGGAAGGATATACTGCAATAGGGATGCCATAAGTAGAGATAACTTGACACTCTGTTCTGGGAGGTATCTGTAAGGCAGATATCACAATATCCCCTTGAAATCTAGTTTTAGTGTTCATGCTGATCATTCACAGGTGTATGTCTTCTGACTCCAAGCACTGGATAGGCACCAATCTAGCTCTATGTTGAGGTTATATACCAGGTCCAGGTTTGCATCCAAACATAAATCAAACTCATACTTCCAAAATAACCATTAGGACTGTAGAAGTAGTTTAGGACCAAGATCCTCTGATTCACAACTGAGCATTGGCCCAAAGCTAGCCCCTTTGCACTTATCCTGCAGTTTTGGTCTATTTATAGGAGGATTTATTTGCTTTGTATCAACATCCCAAGCCAACCCACAAGCATATTCTCATGGGTGTTGAATAGGGAATACCCCCCTAGGTTTTGCAGAGCCTGAAGAAGAAGAGGAGATAAAAATAAAGTCTATCTCCTACACTATTGGCCCCTGGCCCAAAGATCCTGTTGATCACTGATGGCTACCTTGTAGGGATATCTGGGAGAAAGTATCCAGTCAGGGAAATAACCAACAAGAGCAGGACTTAGCATCTATACATGTTAATCTACATCATATCTAGAAGTCAAAGCATTTGGATCAAGTACCAGAAAGACATCGCTATCAGAAGATCAACTATTTTCTCATAATAGAGCATCCTAATAGTCTTAGACAGTCAGCCAAAGGAGAAGACCTGCGGAGCATTTCTTCGACTTGTGGAGCCTAATGACACATCATTTAATGATCTATGGTTCATGGCTGACCTTCCTTGAGATCTACACATCATTACATTCATTTGTGGAGGAGTTTTATTCATTTAGGTCTGACCTATCCGTGTACACATGTTACAGCTCTTCATTGGAGTTTACAATCTTCCTCGGCCAATGCAAAGGAATCTTATGTCCTGGATATGATATATAAGGATGTAATAGATCCTTAGGAGGGTAGCGATTCACATAGAGATAACTAATAGTTTAGATTCATGCGACAGAGCTTCAAAGCTATATCTTGTGTACATTCTAATATTCTGTAATTAGGCCTGTAAGCCCTATTGTAAGGCCACATGTTGTCGGCCGATCTGAATTTGAATTCTTTGATATACTGAATGATTGAATCTGCATTTGTTCCATATCTTTGAGTTATTTCCATTATGTTTACTCTTGTTGTACAGTCTGGACAGTTCATTTTGTGAACCCTCCAAATATGATTGCACCATAATTGAAAATCTATGTGGGCATTTAGTGAGGTGAAATTAACCCTAGCACACTCAAGGATTGTGATGAAATTCCTTTTTGAGGCCAAGAAAAAGAGATCCTTTCAAGTATTTGTTGCAGAAGATACTCCAAGATATCAAGGGCATGCTCTTGCTAAAGAACTAGTTGCAAAAGATTTACAAACAACTATAATTACATATTTAGCTGTCTTTGCTATGATATCATGGGTGAATATGATTAGTAATAATTACTTTATGTTTTTCTATTAACAAAATTACATTTACCTTATCATTTTTGATGTGAAAGTTATAGTAGGTGCTCATGCAATCCTGGTCAATGGTGGAGTGATTACACCAATAGAGATTTCGTAAAAGGAATATAATTTTAAGAAAGTGTATAATAGTCATATAGATTTGAGCTTCATTATGCTATCAAGCTATCTTCCTAATTCACTTAGACAGTTGAATTTTATTTCTTCTATGAGCTTCAGTAATAATATCTTGATGGGTACCATTCCTTCCTGGTTAGGAAGCTTGGGAAACCTAGAGTCTATAGACTTGTCTAGCAATGGTTTCAATGGAAGCCTTTCTGCCTTAGTGGTATGCTATAGAATGTTAGGTCCATCAATGTGTCAAATAACAAACTCTTAGGAGCCATTCCAAAGTCTTTTATGGCTTGCACTACCTTGTTCTCACTCGATATTAGCAACAACAACCTTAGTGGAAGCATTCCTGAGGAACTGTTTGAATTGGGGTTATAGTTAGAGTTATAGATGTTTGGCAAGGATTTCTAATTTGAGTTGATATAATGGAGAGCTGTAGATTTTAAGCATGGAATATTCTCTTTTAGAAGACCTAGTTGTATGTTTCCTTACAGGCTTTAGTCTATTCTATGTGTATGCATGTTGACTATTGAATTGTGAAAAGTACTTTATGAATTTTGATGAAGAAAGAGTGTGTTGTAATTCGTGTTATGGACAGTCTGGAATTGCACTTGAGGTTAAAGATATTGCAACCTAACTTTTTAACACATTTGAAAATAACCAAGGGGTAAGATTACACATCTGTTATTAACAATGAGTTTATTTTGTAAACCTTGTCATAATTATATTGAGATTTATTGAGCTTTTGTGAGCCGAATCTGAATACTTTGTCTCTGATATATTGTAATATATTGACCTGACAGTGTATACCTCAACATTGGTTAATTTATTAAGTCGACTATGTGTATCATGTCATAGTAAAATGTGATAAAATGAGATTGATTGTGTGTATCATGCCCTAGTATGATGTGAATTATTATATATATATTTTCATAGTTATTATGTGAAGTACAGAGCATGACTGTATCTTATTACAGTTGTAGTGCCAGATGTTATGGTATTGGCTATGTTATATTTTGTTATAGTTATGAGTTATACATTAGACTCATTTAAGAGTCACTCTGAGTGTTAATAGGGGTTAACAGAGTCTTGTAAATTTTTCTTGATAGTCACAAGAATTAGTAATAGTGGATATTTAATGCTTGACTCTATTTGTAAATTTATACTTTAAGTAGATAGAGTTTGATGATTTTCATAAAAGGGAATTTTTTTTGTCATGTCAAATAGATTTATACTTAGAGCTTTGGAATAGGGTATGGACATCCATCAAAATATAAAGGATAGAGGACTTTTGTTAGATGTTGTAGTTGTAACTACCCTATTAGACATGTATGCAAAATGTGGAAGCATAGACAAGGCACGTGAACTGTTTGACAGAATGCCTCAAAGAAATGTGGTCTCATGGACTGCAATGATTGCAAGATATGCACAAAATGGATTTGTTGAAAAGGCTTTAGAAATTTTAAAGCAAATGTAATTGGCTGGTGTAAAGCCAAATTCCACAACCTTTTCCAACATCCTCCTCACCTGTGTCAAAATGGGAGCTTCGGAATAGGAAATGGGCAACCATCAAAACATAAATCATAGAGGAATTTTTTTAGATGTTGTAGTTACAATTGCCCTGTTAGACATGTATGCAAAATGTGGAAGCATAGACAAGGCATGTGAACTATTTGACATAATGCCTCAAAGAAATGTGGTCTCATGGACTGTAATGATTGCAGGATATGCACGAAATTGATTTGTTGAAAAGGCTTTAGAAATTTTAAAGCAAATGCAATTGGCTGGTGTAAAGCCAAATTCCATAACCTTTTCTAGTATTCTCCCTACCTATGTCAAGATGGGAGCTTTGGAATAGGGTATGGACATCCATCAAAACATAAAGGATAGAGGAATTTTGTTAGATGTTGTAGTTGCAACTACCCTGTTAGACATGTATGCAAAATGTGGAAGCATAAACAAGGCACGTGAACTGTTTGACAGAATGCCTCAAAGAAATGTGGTAACCCACTAACCCTCTATGTTGGAGGATAGAATTGGCACTATAGTGGGAGCCTACAATGAATACCGTCAACCCGTGAGACTTAGTTTTGAAGCTTGCGACCATATGGCGGGATCTAATCTTCCGCCACCGCATCCTGCCAGGAAAGTGGAGACTATTTATGGGACTGTGGGGAAATATTTTCACCGATGAAATTTTAGCAACTATCATTCTAGTGGGTCTTGTTCTATGAGGTTTAAGGTGTCAAAAACATAAAATCTTAGACTATGTTTTTTCAAAGGTAAAGAAAAAGAGCATAAAGAAATAGGTTGACAAATAAACACTACAAATGTAGGATATGTTTAAGCTAACATGTATGTTCAGCTTTAATATTTGGCCCATAAATATGTGTGAGGTTTAAATTCAATATGGATAAATCACCTATAAAATTATAGAGATGATGGAGTTATTTGAGTTTGTGGAGGCACAGCCTATTCCGTTCTAAAACCCATCTCCAATATAACCCTTTGCACATGAAAAATTGTAAGTGCCTGCCAAATTATGGCATATACCTCCTTTCTAACTTATAACGCACACATTCAAGCTACTATTACTCCATTCGTCTACATCTAGTCAACATTCATTATCATTATTAGGTGATGGGGATGCTTGAAAGTATATAGATAATCCATCACACAAATTTTGGAATTTGAAACTTATATATTGATGTTTAGGGCAATTAAAATAGATTAATAGGATTCTAGGAAAAATATTGTTTAGTTAAAAGTTTGTAAAAAATAAAAATGAACTGGTTTGCATTTTAAGAATAAAAATTGAAGAAAAAAACTATATGATAAATCATTTTTAATGAATACCTAGAGAGACCCATCTTTGATTCTCATAATTAGAAAAGCATGATGACAGTAAGGAGAAATTGGCTCAAGAAGCCATTGATGACAGGATAGATTTGTCTTATATATATATGCGTCGGACAACTAAGAGGGGGGGTGAATCAGTTGTCTCAAAAACTTAAACAATTTCTACAATTAAACATTAATCATTTATCCACAATTATTATGATTTAACAATGAATGCATGAAATCAGAAACTTAACCACAGATACAACATCAAACACAAGAGACACCAGATTTTACGTGGAAAACCCCAAGGTGGGGGAAAGCCATAGAGAGGATTAGCTCTCAATATATATTGTAATCTTGAAATAATGATGTTCAGGCTTGGTCACTCCACGGGCCTGGAACATGCTGGCTCACTACCATGAAGTACAACTAGGTCTAGCAGGCTCACTGCCTCAACCCTAAACCTAGCAAGATTACAATAAGGGTTGTTAAACCTTGAGGGCTATTAAACCCTACTGGAGGGTCACTTCCAGGCTCATTGCCATGATCAACACCTTTTCATGTCTGTGATTAAAGTATAAGAATTCCTCTACTCTACTCTGCCTCTTCTCTGCTTTGCCTTTTCTTTGCTCTGCCTTTTTGGACCTTTCTTATTATCTTTCCATTTTTGCTCAAGGACATCTTTTCCATGACTGAACTACAAGTATTTATACACTTCAATAATCTTGGAATGATCATCAAGGTCAGCATTACAATCATCAACCATTAGAACAATCTCCAAGGTCAACATTACAAACATTTACAAAATAGGTCTTGACCTATTGCAACATTATGCAAAGAAAATGAAGTAAAGATGTATGTGGATCACGCCATGCCTTAGCTAGGACTCAAACATGATCTTCCATGCTTCAACACACTTCCATGATCTTCAAGGGATCTCCACAATTACTGGAGTTAACCAAGTCGGCTAAGACTGGTTATACACTACATTATCTAGGAACAATCTTCAAGCACAATCTCAATTCCTTAACGTAGACCAATGTCAAGATAGGAGCATGATAAGGAGACATCCACAAGCATGTAATGATCATCAAGAGCAACCGCACAGCCTTTAACCACTTTACCCATAAGAATCTTCACACAAGAACACATGAACTTCATTGTCTTCAACTGTCATGAAGGAAAGATAGCTTGCGGAACACCAAACCATGAACCATTGGAATTGTAGGCACTTATCATCATCCCAGACTTCCCTCAAAGAAAAATACTTTATTGCAGAGGAATGCAGAGCAGAAAAATTTCTTCCTGTCCTAGCTGAACTTATAGAAAAAGCAGGTTTTATTCTAGTGAATGAAACTCTCTTAATTCTTCACACTGGAGGCTCAAACTCAGGATTTAACATCTTCAGACATTCCTTTAAGATACTTCCAATCCACAGACCAAGATCTTCATCCAAAAATAAATTCAGAGCAATCTACTGGACTGTTCTTTCAACATACAACTCATTGTCTATACTCCACTTTATTGTAACTCACTTATTTCTTCCGAAGAGGCTAATTTTCTCAATATCCTCAACATACAAAACTTCTAAAGAAGTAATAGAATAAGATACAGTTGACACCAATGACAACAATGATATGTTTCAACATCAATGACAACACTGATTAGGCACATACTTGCAACAATCTCCCCCTTTGTCATTGATGGCAACATATGACGTGAAAAACTGCAACAATCATCAAGACACGATACTCCCCCTTTCTCTTTACACACCTGCACTCTTTCTTTCTCCAATATTCTCCCCCTTTTTCTTTACACATCTGCACTTTTTGTCTATCTAAGTTTTTCACATGACTTCTCTCCCCCTTTGACATCAATGGCAAAGGGCACATACTTGCACTCTTCTCCTCTGATCCAATCTCTTTTCTAAACTCTTTGACTACTCCCCATAAGAAGTAGCCTTGAAAAGCATCAATTTAAATCTCTGAGAACCTTAAGACTAATGCACTATTGTGCATCTTAGTTTAGAGCAGGAGGGGTGATAACCCCTAACTTTTCTCTGAGATACTCAAAGGTATCCTTAGGTAGAGGCTTGGTAAAAATGTCTGTAATCTGATCTTTGGTGGAAACATACTCCAACTTGACTTCATTCTATGTCAACTTTTCTCTTAGAAAATGATACCTAATGAATATGTGCTTTGTCCTTGAATATATCACTGGATTCTTTGATATGTTTATGGCACTTGTGTTGTCACAAAAGATTGCAATTGGATCATCATACACAACTTTGATGTCCTTCAAAGTCTACTTCATCTGTAACACTTGAGTGCAACTACATGCTGCTACAATGTATTTTGCTTCTATAGTAGACAGGGATATTGAATCCTATTTCTTGCTCAACCAAGATACTAACCTTTTTCCCAAGAAGGATGCACCTCAACTTGTACTTTTTCTATCATCCACATCTCTGACCCAATCTGCATTAGTATATGCACTGACAGTAAAGTCACTGTCATTAGGGTACCATAAACCATAATCCATTGTACCTTTTAAATATCTTAGAATTCTCTTGATTGCCATCACATGTGATTCCTTGGGTTCTGCTTGAAATCTTGCCACAAGACATACTGCATGCATTATGTCAGGTCTGGTTTGAGTCAGATAAATTAATCCTCTAATCATAGATCTATACCTTTTTTGGTCTGCCATGGGTGAGTTATCATCTTTACTCAACGTACAACCAATTATCATAGTTGTGCAAATTGGTTTAGAGTCTTCCATCCCAAATTTATTTAACAACTCTTTCACATACTTAGACTGAGAAATGAAGATACCTTTATCTAATTGACTTATTTGCAAACAAAAAAAGAAGTTCATCTCTCCAAAGATGGACATTTCAAATTCATTTTGTATTTCTCTAGCAAAAACTAAGCACATACATTCATTGCCTCCAAAAATAATATCATCAACAAAGACTGCAACAATCAGGATTATTGATAACTGAGAGGGGGGGTGAATCAGTTATCCTTATCTTTTCTTTCAACTCAAACATTCAGATCCACTTTGTTATTCATTGGCATAGCAATTAATCATTCACGAAAGCATAAAGCATAAACATCAGAGGAGATAAACATCAACACATTGAACACCAAGATTTTGACATGGAAAACCTGGTTAAGGGAAAAACCATGGGGTGATTAACCCAAGGATTATTCTCTGTTAGAAGAATAAGAAAAAGATGGCACCTACCAATTAGGGCTCATAGCTCGAGCACACTGCTCACAAGAGGCACACTGCCTACAAAGAGACACACTGTCTACAAAGTGATAAGAATCACAAACTTAAATTGGAGAATGACATCATTACCATGTTTGGATTAGTTCCATTTAAGCCCAAAAACCCTTGTTCTGCCTTTCACACTTCTCTTCACTATACCACACACATCCACACAAGACACACTACAAAATGAATTCACAAACCCTTATTTATACAAGGCATCGACTTAGGAATAATCATCTAAGTCAGCAAACATCTACAAGATCATTTGCAAGGCATGTAATACATCCAGTCGGCCTGTCACATAAAGAACACCAACAACCAGTGGTCAAAACATCAAATCCAAACTCTATCTTCAATGCGGACTACCAACATGAATTGGACATGATCCAATGATCATTATAACCTTCCCTGAATCACCAAGAACATCCGCACTTCATCAGCTTACTGGAATTCTTCTCTTCTTCATCTGAAACTTCAAGAACATAGTTTGTCACCACTGTCGTAATGCAAAAGGTTTTTTTAGACCTCCAAACCATGTACAAATCAAGATGACACATCACAAGGACATCCCAAACACTCCTTTCAATCCGCAGAATAGGGCAATGCACGTTCAGATCTCACCGGAACTTTCTGTGATCCTCTATCACCTCTGAACACCTGTCAGAACCGGTTCCACACAAACAGCCATAACTTCTTCAGATCTTTATGTGGACCTCTAAAATCTTAACTGGAGCATCTCAAGACTCATATCTACAAACCCTTTAATCCACATCCTCTTATTCTCAACCCATTGAGTACTTTTTCCTTCTTCTTATCACTATTCTTCACTGTTCCTGATTGAGACTAATTTTCTCAATATCCTCAACACACAGCTCATCCAATTCTTCTTATCAATACAATATGAGCATGTTGACATCAATGACAACACTGGTTAACCTCATACTTGCAACAAGGATTTGTTCATTATTGATCTTGAAGTAGAGATTGCTATCTGTAGTACCTTTACTGAACCCTATCTATATCAGATACCTGTCCAACCATGCTTACCATGCCTTGGGGGCTTGTTTTAATCCATACAAAGCTTTCTTCAATCTACATATCATGTCACCCTGGTCTGATGACTGAAATCCTTCTAGTTGTTCAATATAAACTTCTTCCAAATCTCCATTTAAGAAAGCAGACTTCACATCCATTTGGTAAACCTTGAAATCTTTGTAGGCTGCAAAAGCCCAAAGCATCCCGATTGCTTCAATCCTTTCCATTGGAGCCAAAGTTTCTTCAAGGTCTATTCCTTCAACTTGAGAATATCCTTTGCATACTAACCTTGCTTTATTTCTTACCACTTCACCATTCTTAGTCATCTTGTTTCTGAAGACCCACTTTGTGCCAATTACATTCTTATTTGTTGGTCTAGGAACAAGATCCTAGGTTTGATTCTTCTCTATCTACATCAATTCCTCTTCCATAGCCTTTGCCTAATTCACATCATTGAAAGCCTCATCCACAGTTTTAGGTTCAATCTTGGAAATCAGACATAAATTTACTTGTTCCTCTACAGTTTTTCTTCTGGTTAAGATCCATTTGCTCTTATCTCCTATGATTTGATCTTCAGAATGACTAAGTCTTACATACCTTGGAGTTTTGGTAGCACTTATTAGAGCTTGTTTCTTCTTCATCTAAGCTATCTTCATTCTACACCACTTCTTAAACATCTTGATCATATGACTCATATCCACTTGATTCTAAAGACCTTTCCTTACATTCATCAACTTTAACATTTGCACTTTCAATGATCTTATTCAGCCTCTTATTATAGCACTGGTAGGCCTTGCTCTTAGTGGAGAAACCAAGGAAGATTCCTTCATCACATCTAGCATCAAACTTTCCTAAATCTTCTTCTCTTTTGATATAACATTTGCTACCAAAAACTTTGAAACATTTCATAGTAGGAACTTTACCATGCCACAATTCATAAGGAGTCTTAGAACTGTTACCTTTTTCTTGGACTCTATTTAGGATATATACAATGGTGTGAATTACCTCTCTCCAATATGCTTCCGAAAGATGAGCTCCCTTCATCATGTTTCTAGCAGCTTCTTGAACTGTTCTATTTTTCCTTTCAACAACTCCATTTTGTTGTGGAGTTCTAGGCGCATATAGCTATCTCTTTATTCCATGTTCTTCACAAAACAAATTGAATTCATTTGATGTGAAATCTCCTCCTCTATCTGACATTAAGCATTTGATTTTCAAATCCATCTCATTTTCAACCATTGCCTTAAATGCCTTGAACTTATCTAGAGCTTCAGCTTTTTCTTCCAAAAAGGTGACCCAAGTCATTCTAGAATAATCATCAATAAGCAACATGAAATACCTATCTCCTTGCAAACTTCTTACTCTAGTAGGTCCACACTAATCTATATGCACTAGCTCAAGTAGTCCTCTAATTGACTGGTCCTTGCTTTTGAAACTTGTTCTTGTCTGTTTCCCAAATTGACATCCCTTGCAAATAGGATTAGCAGGCTTCACAAGCTTAGGCAGATCTCTAATAGCCTATGCATTACTTATCTTCATAATATTATCAAAATTTATGTGACACAACCTTTTATTCCATAACCAACTCTCATCAGTCTAAGTCAACAAGCAATAGTTATCAGTTCCTTTCAAGTGATAGATATTACCTCTGGTCTTCTTACCAGTTGCAATGATTGTTTCGAAGCTTTCCCTGATCTTGCATCCATTGTCCTTGAAGTTGAAAGCATATCCCTTGTCACACATCTGACCCACACTCAAAATATTGTGCTTTAATCCTTTCACATACAAGACATCTTTAGTATTATGCTTGCCATCAAAAGAAATAGATCCATTCCCACAAATCTTACCAGTTGTATCATCTCCAAACCTAACCAGTCCACCATCATATCTTTCCAAACTAACAAACTTACTTTTGTCACCAGTCATGTGGTGAGAGTATCCACTATCAATAACTCATTCATCCTTGTCCTTAATGATCTGAGCAGCCAAATCACTTTCCACTGGTTTTTCTTCCTTCACACAACTAGTAGAATTAGTAGACACGAGATCTTCCTTAATAGCAATAAACAAGCATTCCTTTCTAGAGGTACTAGCATTAGCTGGTTCACCATTATCTAATACAACTTCATCATCATCAAAATCTTCAACATAATAACACTTCTTTTGGGTCCTAGGCATGTTCTCATATATTTTTCTATTTCTTTCAATTCTTTTAGGACATCTAGAAGCAAAATGACCTACTTTACCATAGGAAAAACATTTTAAAGGCAATTTGCCTTTATACTTACTAGATCCTCTTTGTAGTCTATCCACAAAGTTGGCTTCAATTTCATCAAACTCATCATCAGATTCTACCTTGTACTTTTCTAATCTAGAAGTTCTTCCATGAGTACTAGCTTTGAAGGTTGTCTCAACTTTTGGTAGAGCATCACCAAACTCTCTCATTTCAAAGGCAATAAGCTTACCAAGAAGCTGATCCCTATCAACCTTTTTTACTTTCATGAATTCTTCAATTGTATCTACCTTGTGACAGTAGGACTTGGGTAGAGATCTAAGAATTTGCATCACAATTTCCTTATCATCAAGAGTTCCCCCTATGGCTTTTATCCCTGTGACAAGTTCATCAACTCTTTGCATAAAGGCTGATATGTTTTCATCTTCATTCATCTTCAAACTTTCATATTTCATTTTTAGACTTTGTAGCTTGGATTCCTTTATAGAATCATCTCCTTCATATAGATTTTGAACTTTTCCCATACCTCATTTGCAGTTTCAAGATCCACAACTTTCATCAGTATTGAGTCGATTAATGAGCTTAGCAGAACATCTTTTGCCTTGACATCCATCTCATATTCTTTGATTTCATCTTAAGTCATCAGACCATTTTAAGGCATGGTGTATTTTGTTTATATAGCTTTCCATACTTTGTTACCAAGATAAAGAAGATGGCTTTTCATCCGAGCCTTCTAGAGAGCATAATTCATTCCATGAAAATGTAGTGCTTCCTTCTTGTAAGACATTTTAGATCATCCTCAAGTTGTTAAACTTTCTTTAGAGGAACTTGGCTTTGATACCAATTGTTGATATGCACCGAACAACTAAGGGGGGGGGGTGAATCAGTTGTCTCAAAAACTTAAGCACTTTCTACAATTAAATATTAATTACTTATCCACAATTATTATGATTTAACAATGAATGCATGAAATTAGAAACTTAACCACAGATACAATGTAAAACACAAGAGACACCAGATTTTACATGGAAAACCCCAAGGTGGGGAAAAACCATGGAGAGGATTAGCTCTCAATATATATTGCAATCTTGAAATAATGTTTTTTAGGCTTGGTCACTCCACGAGCCTGGAACATGCTGGCTCACTACCATGAAGTACAACTAGGTCTAGCAGGCTCATTGCCTCAACCCTAAACTTAACAAGATTACAATAAGGGTTGTTAAACCCTGAGGACTGTTAAACCCTACTGGTGACTCATTGCCAGGCTCACTACCATGATCAACACCTATTTATGTCTATGATTAAAGTATAACAATTCCTTTACTCTGCTCTGCTGCCTCTTCTCTACTCTACCTTTTCTCTGCTCTTCCTTTTTGTACATTTCTTATTATCTTTCCATCTTTACTCAAGGACATGTTTTCCATGACTCAACTACAAGTATTTATGCACTTCAACAACCTTGGAATGATCATCAAGGTCAGAATTACAATCATCAATCATTGGAACAACCTCCAAGGTTGTCATTACAAACATTTACAAAATAGGTCTTGACCTATTGCAACATTATGCAAAGAAAATGAAGTAAAGATGAATGCAGTGTTGGCAAGAGATAGTGCTTTGTATTGATAGGTGTTATCATTGATGGCAACTAAGATCATCCCAATCATCCGCATAACATAATTTGTCTAAGTTCGGGCAGTTAGGAATAGAGTAGTAACAGGGTTACGTATCTTGGTCCGGATCTCTCCAGTGGAAAGGCATGGTTTAATATGGATCTAAGGTAGTTGAAAGAATTGTCAAGATACTCTAAATCCAACGTTTCATCCTCTGGTAATGAAGGACTCAAAAGATACTAGATTCTGAATATTAGGTTTCAGTTTGACAGAATAGACAGTAGAAGAATAGGCTGACCTTGTGAATGATCTTAATTCTAGATGTATAGAAGTTGTTTATTGGGCAATTGGTGATGATCAGTGATGGTAGTCGACATGATTGATGATTTGTGAGTGAAATTTTTGGTCCACATCTCATATTATGTATGGATTTAGCCAACAGAGTAGAGTACTCAACAAAGTTCTAAATGTTCTTGAAGTCAACTGGCAAAATGATTATAGATCATGTTGCAGATATATATAGCCAATATAATTAGATGATTTCAAGTGTGTGGTGTGCGAATAAGGTGTATGTGAGAAGAGCAGAAACCTAAGGTGTGAATGAAGGCAGAGTAGTAAGAAGAGCAGAGCAAAGATGAAACGTGTAAGGTCAGCTTTTGCACTTAACCAGAACTGAAACTCTTGCATGGGTAGATGTTATTCATCAGTTCAAAATCTCTATTATTCTCTTGTAATATTTCTCTAGGCAGTGAGCCTCCATTTGAGTAGTGAGCTCTGGGCAGTGAGCCCAAATGCATGTGCATTCCTATTTGTAAAAATACTTTTAACAGGGTATTAATTTTTGTGGGTGAACCTCCACCATGGTTTTTCCCTTAACCGGGTTTCCACGTCAAAAATCTTGGTGTAAAATGTGTTGATTATGTTTCTGCTTTAACGTTTGCATCATTAATCAAATTGACAATGGTGAAAGAAGTTTAAAAGAAAAGAAAAGATTATTTTTGGAGACAACTGATTTACCCCCCCTCTTAGTTGTTTGGGTTAATTCCAACAATTGGTATCAGAGCAAGGTTCCTTTGGAAAAAGTTTATCAGCTTAAGGAAGATCTGGGAAGACAGTAAAAATGGATGAATATAACCTTCAAGGGCAACTAAATCTCACCCTAGATGATCTTGAGCAGTCCAAGGCAGAAGTCTAAGAGCTGCAAGATAACCTCAAAAAGGATGAAGACTTCATTGAGATTTTAATAGAAAAATTGAGCAAATCCAATGCAAAAGGAAAGGAACAACCTCTTCAACTGGAAGACAAGGCCCTGAAAGAGAAGACAAAAGAATGTGAAAAGTTAGCTAAAGAAGTTGTTGTCCTAAAACATGAGATGTAAACTGGGGTGATGAGACTAAGGAAATTGAAGATAGGAAGAAAACTGAAGAAGAGATGAAGCAAAATCTGAAAGAGAGAACTAAAGAATGTTGCAGATTAGATGGAATAGCTGCTCTCCTAGAATCTAATCTATAAGAAAGTAGAAATAATGAGAGAGACCTTGAGAGATAGATTATCACTCTCAGACATGACCTAGAAATTGCAAATGAGTATAAGGAGAAGTTCAAAATAAGCTCAGCTAAACTTGAAGCACTAATTGAAGAACTGAAAAAAGATGATGACAAGCATAATCGTAGATATGAGAAAGGTGAAAGATTTGGATCTGGACAAAGAAATTTTCAACCAAGGAATAAAAGGAACAAAACTAGAAAACCTCTGGTAAGACAACCTAATGCTTAAAGATATCCATCATTCAATAGAAATTGTTTCAATTGCGATGAATTTGGCCATAGAGCTACTCAGTGTAGAAGTAGAGCAAATCAAAATGGTCCATCCTTCTCCAGTCAATGCTTCAAATGCAAGAGGTATGGTCATAAATCCAATGAATGTAGAAGTATGATAATGAATAATTCTAATGGCAATTCTTTCAATGGCTACTACTTTGCTTGCAATGGATTTGGACACATGGCTAATTAGTGCAGATCAAGAGGAAATCAAGATTATAAGAAAAGAAATGTTATGTGCTTTAACTATAATAAATCTGGTCATATTGCAAAATTTTGCAGAAGTAGGAACAATGGAAGAAGTCCAATAAATAGAAAACCAGATGAGCAAAAACAAGACAAAGGCAAAATAAAAATTGATGTGAATGAGATATGGAGTGAAATGAATAAGACTTGGGTAAATAAAGATACAATAAACAATTGTGAAGGGTCTACACTGGAATCCTGTACTGACAATTCCTTCAGGAATTAAGCTAGGAGCTCTAGCTCAAGGGGAGCTACATTAAACATCAAATTCCCCTAGTCAGTAAGTGGGTGCCTGAATTTGGCACAATAAGAGAGAATATTTTGAATTGGTTTAGAACCTTTGGAAGGATTTCTGAAAGAAAAGATGTTGATATGAAAACTTGCGGAGTGATTCATGAAGAACTGTTAAAAACAGAGTAACCAGATATAGTTAGGGCAATGCATTTATTACAATGCCAAAATTAGGTTTTACAAAAGATAAAAGGTCACTTGGTCACTCATTTGAATCACTTTGCATATGGAGTAAACAAGAAGAAGAGCATTTGAGCTGTGAATCCAGAGACTGAGGCACAAAGAGCAAATTCAACCAGAAATTGATCAACCCAAACCCCACGAAAG
Source organism: Cunninghamia lanceolata (assembly GCA_027924645.1). NCBI lineage: Eukaryota > Viridiplantae > Streptophyta > Pinopsida > Cupressales > Cupressaceae > Cunninghamia > Cunninghamia lanceolata. Next base: position 7,475,645 of record BSBN01000241.1, on the reverse strand, counting down.
AAAAAGGTACCTCTCTGTAAAACCTTGAATTTGAAATCCATTGAGATGGATACTCCTCATGTTGTTGACATTACTAAGAGACCTTGACCCAAATTTAAGAAGCATCCTCACAAATCAATAAAATTTGACCTATTAGGTGCTTTTTCAAGTGTTCCGTATGGTGTGCTGCATGTTGAAGACATTAGGGTTTATATTCATGCAAACATATATGAATTTTGAGATTCAAGGTATGTAGACTTGTTTGAGAAATAACTCATGGATAAAAATCACGAACCTAAACCTGAGTATAAGGCACTACAAGATAAACACTTTATTCAGATTATGGGGTTTCCAACATTTGATGAGGATGAATGGGTCCGATATGTTTTGAGTTGGATGCATGATGAATTCATTTGGTTGTTAAAACCATTCAAGATTACCAGTGATGCTATCATAATTGTAAATGGGTTAAACTCAACTGGAGGATTGCCCATGCTGAAAGCTGTGAAAAACTAGACAATGACTGATGCTACCGGTGCCAAGTTTGACAGAAGGGAAATGACCATTAATGATATTATAGAACCGAATGTCAAATTCACCTCCATGGTGATTGGGTACAAGATTTACCACTCTACTAGAGAAAATTATGTTTCTAAAACAACCATATATGCTACATACAAGATGCTAAAGGAAAATACTAATTATAACTTGTGTGAATTACTATAGAATCAACTGATTTAAAACTTAAACAAAATCAAGAAAGATAAGAAAAACACTTTCAAGTATGGTACATTGGTTCTATGTCTATTCTTTAACTTTATGAATGAGGTACTTGGGGTTAAAGGTGTGCACTGAACTAAGGATGAGCCAGTTGCCATTCAAATCAGAGATCATCTTTGTAGCATTGGTGATTTCAAGGCTCAGAAAACTACAATATGAGGTTACTTCAAGAATTTTTAGAGTATGATGCACTTAAGGGAAAGAATCCCTAAATCAATTGTTGAGAAGTACAAAAATGAAATATGCTTCATGCTTGATACTAATTAGTGTCTAATGGAAGTAGTGGAACCCAGAACTCCTTGGACATGCCCATGGGGTATGAAGTAAATGGAAAATTCTTGAATATGTATGCTCAACATCTTCTAAGTAAGCCTAAAGACACAATGGTTGAAAGATTTGGAACTTATGAGGAGCTTGATTTAAAATTGCATACTGAGCTCAAAGAACCTGAAACCAATAGGAAAGTAAGAAAAGAAATTGAGTAGTTAGCTAAAAATCTAGGCCTAACTAAGGAGGCTATGAGGAAATTTAGAGAAAGAACTGAAAAAACTGAGAAAGAGAAACAAGATAAGAAACAAATAGGTGTTCTGGTGGAAATCTCTTCCACTTCAAGAACTACTAGGAGCTCTGCTACTACCCCTATTCCTTCCAAAACTACAAAAATGGAAGCAAAATCATCCAGAAAATGGCAGAAAAGGAAGAAAACAAAAGCATCCCGGACCTATGAAAGCACAAGAGAAGAAGAAGAAGATACAGATTATGACATTGAAATCAAGGAACTAAAGGCCATTAGAACAAAAGCTACAAAAGTAACCAAAGAAAAATCCTCTGGAAGCAAAAGGACTAGTAAAAAGCAAAAGACAGAAGCATATGAGGAATATGTTGAGAAGCCCACACTCTCCCTGGAAGATGTGATAAAGTCAGTCATTGCAGATGGTAATCTAAACCCCATGATTGAATTCTATGATGAATATAGTGATATGGATAAAAGGGTGTTGGAGGAAGCAACTGTCAGATATCTCAACATCTACAACAAGGCACTAATTGAGATAACTTCTGAGTTACCACAAAGTCTGGCAAATATTTTAGAGTTAAAAAAAGAAAATGCCAAGAGAAAGGACATGGAGATCAACGAACATGAGCTAATAAATTTGTGTCCTCAGATTTCACCTGATCAAATAAATATGATATTCAAGGAAGTCAAAGATGACTTTAGAAGCAAAAAGAGAATGAACAAACTCATGCTTGGAGAAACAAGTGAAATCATTGAAGAAACTCGGGAAATTCTTTTGAAAGCATTGAAAAAGCACAATTTTCCCATACTCAGAAGAAGTTTCAGATGGTGAAGAAGAGAACATCATTGAGCAACAATCTAAGTTAGGTGAAGCCTCTGTTTTGGAAGTAGAACAAGCAAATTAGGAGGATACAGAAATGATGGATAAAGTAGTTGATGCAAGAGATACTCCTAATCCATCTGATATGTCAGGAAAAGAAGATAATATTACTACTTCACAGAGCCCTCCAAATCAAGTAGCAAGTAGTGAACAAATAGAAAAGAGTCCCTCTATAGAGAACACAGAGAAACATAAAGAGGAAGAAAGAGAAAAGAAAGATAAAGCAGAAGAAGATGGTGCAAATGTTGAAGCACATAAGGAAGATACTGAGAAATCTAATGAACAAAAGGATGGTTTAGAAAATGTTGCAAGAGACACTACAGATGCAGTGAAAAGTCTTCTTAGAAAAGAGATGATTGAGCTTGATGAACTTGAACTACTCCAAGGTCTAGCCAATCCAGATGCTCTCTCTCCAATTCAACTGATCAAAATAGCATCATTCACCCAAGTAAAGGTTAGAGAAAAGATGTTAAAGTTCCACATGGAGGACAATGAGCTACTAGGGCTTGCATCCGGGATTTTGGAAAAATTAATGCCTACCTACCAGAAGAGTCCATTTGATTCCCCCTCCGAACATCTGAAAAATCTTGTAAGTTTTGTAAATACTCATTTTGAGTCCTTTGAGAAGTCCATGGAGGCAAAAGTTCAGAAAGAATTCTTGGATAAGAAATTTGGTGAAATAAAGAACCTGATAGGAAGTGATAGAATAATACTGTTAGGATTAGCCGGCAGAAGATATCAATTAAATGCAAATAAAGATTAAACAAGAAATGGAAATACACAGAAATAATAATAGCGAGAGACAAGTTTTAACGTGGTTCACCCAAACTCGGGCTACATCCACCAAACAGAGAGTCCAATATTATTATCCAGTAAATCAAACCGATTACAATCAGCAATCCCTGCAACTCAATACCGCTGCAAAATGCTACAATACAATATCAAAACCCTAACCCTTAGCCGCTTTTTATCAAGCTTTTTGTCGGTTACAAAATAGGGTTTTCTTATGTCAGTCAATGAAAAATTAACTCCCGGTGCATTATAAAATAATAAAAAACCATGTGAGGTTTCGGGGGCGTTGCCCCCGAGCCCCCACGGGGGCGCTGCCCCTCGACCCCGCCCTGTATTGCGACAGGGAACGCGCCAGGGGCGCTACCCTTGGACCCTGCAAGGGGCGCTGCCCCTTGACCCTGTCTTGGGGGCGCTGCCCCCAAACCCCCACAAGGGGCGCTGCCCCTTGACCCCGTAGGAATTTGGGGGGAAACTGCGCCGATAAAAGTGGGGTAAATATAGTCTTCGAGTCTGATTAGGCTCCATATAACAACAAATACTTGGTATTAGCATAAAGAGTATTCAAAGTGCTCTAAATGATGGAAGTGATATGTACAAATTTTGTCTATCATGGACCAAAGTTAATGAGGATATTGAGAAAAAGATAAAGGAGCAAGAACATAAATTGTCAAATCTCTCTCAAAATTTTGATCCTCTAACAGTTTCACCTATAAGTCAAGAATTCCAAGTAATCAACCTAACAGATGAAATAAAGAGGCTTGTTAAAGAAAAGGGTAACATTATAAAGAGATTTCATGAGCTCCGGGGATTGATTGCCCCCAAGTTAGAGGCCATGTTTAATGCGCTATCAGAAGCTCAGACTACACTTCAGACAAGTAATCCTCTAGATTTGACAAAGGCAGAAGCATATGCATTTTTGCTAAGTGAACATATCTCAATTTTGGATGGAATGAAGGGAACTTGGGCCTCTGAACTTGTGCCATTGAAAAATAGTTTTGCAGACATTCTCAAGTTCATGTGAATAGAATTTAATGATTACTTGTACATATGTGACATTATACACATAAGTTTTGAGAACTTTGGCTTGTTAACCCCACCCTTTGCCATTGATGTCAAAGGGGGAGTGAAGAGCAGTGAAAAATGAGGAATCTAGCAAAGGGGGAGCTTCAGAACTAATAGAGAAGCACAAGTGTACAGAGTAAGGGGGAGCTACATTAGACACTTAGTCATTTTTCACTAAGTGTTGCCATCAATGCCAAAGGGGGAGATTGTTGGCAATAGACACTTCTTTGCATTGATAGGTGTTGTCATTGTTGGCAATTAAGATCATCCCAATCATCCGTATAACATAATTTGTTCATACCAGAAGTCAAAATTAGAATTTGTCTAAGTCCAGGCAGTTAGGAACAGAGCAGTAACATGGTCTGGTATCTTGGTCTAGATCTCTCCGGTGGAAAGACATGGTTTGTTGTGGATCTAAAGTAGTTGAAATCATTGTCAAGACACTCTAAATCTAGAGTTTTATCCTCCAGTGATGAAGGACTCAAAAGATACTAGCTTTTGAGTATCGGGCTTCAGTTTGATAGAATAGGTAGTAGAAGAACATGTTGACGTTGTGAATGATCTTAACTCTGGATGTATAGAAGTTGTTTATTGGGAAATTGGTGATGATCAGTGATGGTAGCTGACATGATTAATGATTTGCAAGTGAAAGTTTTGGCTCGCATCTCATATTATGTATGGATTTAGCTGACAAAGCAGAGTACTCAACAAAGTTCTAAATGCTCTTGAAGCCAACTGGCAAAATGATTGTAGATCATGTTGTGGATATATATAGTTGATAGAATTGGATGATTTCAAGTGTGTGGTGTGTGAATAAGGTGTATGTGAGAAGAGAAGAAACCTAAGGTGTGAATGATGGCAAATCAGGAAGAAGAGCAGAGCAAAGATGAAATGTGTAAGATCAGTTTTGCACTTAACTGGAACTAAAACTCTTGCATGGGTAGATGTTATTCATTAGTTCAAAATCTCTATTATTCTCTTGTAATATTTCTATAAGCAGTGAGCCTCCATTTGAGTAGTGACCTCTGGGCAGTGAGCCTGAATGCATGTGCATTCCCATTTGTAAAAATACTTTTAATAGGGTATTAATTTTTGTGGGTTAACCCCCACCATGGTTTTTCCCTTAACCGGGCTTCCATGTCAAAAATCTTGGTGTCAAATGTGTTGATTATGTTTCTTCTTCTATGTTAATGTCATATGCTTTAATGTTTGCGTCATTAATCAAATTGACAATAGTGAAAGAAGTTTAAAAGAAAAGAAAAGATTATTTTTGGAGACAACTGATTTACCCCCTCTCAATTGTATGGGTTAATTCCAACATGCGGATCACACCATGCCTTAGCTGGGACTCAAACACGATCTTCCATGCTTCAACATGCTTCCATGATCATTAAGGGATCTCCACAATTATTGGAGTTAACCAAGTTAGCTAAGACTGGTTACACACTACATTATCTGGGAACAATCTTCCAGCATGATCTCATGAAGGAAAGATAGCTTGCGGAGCACCAAACCATGAACCATTGCAACTGTAGGCACTTATTATCATCCCAAATTTCCCTTAGAGAAAAATACTTTCTTGTGGAGGAATGCGGGGCAGAATACTTTCTCCCTATCCCAGCTGAACTTATAGAAAAAGTAGGTTTTACTCTGGTGAATGCAACTCTCTCAATTCTTCACACTGGAGGCTCAAACTCAAGATTTAGAATCTTCAGACATTCCTTTAAGTTACTTGCAATCTACAAACCAAGATCTTCATCTAGAAAGAAATGCAGAGCAATCTATTGGACTATTCTTTCAACATACAACTCACTGTCTATACTGCACTTTACTATAACTCACTTGTTTCTTCCAAAGAGGCAAATTTTCTCAATATCCTCAACATACAAAGCTTCTAAACAAGAAATAGAATAAGATACAGTTGACACCAATGACAACAAAGATATGTTGACATTAATGACAACACCAATTAGGCACATACTTGCAACAGTATATATGCAATACATTTTTTGTTTTTAATAAATAAATTTTTATTTAAATTCTAGTTGACAAAAATTAGTGAATAAATATGACTAAAAATATACTACTGTAATGGCATTAAAATTTGGATTGTTTAGTTTTGTTTGAATCCTCCTTTCACCAATTACATTCAAGGATGTTAGAATCAAGTGGCAGAGCACTATCAGGTCCTTGGTCACTTACAAATGTAGGGAAATTTGGATTAGGGTGTTTGATTGTCAAATTTCCTTCTCTAATGCTCAATTATACATCAAAACCCTAATTATTTGAAAATGACAGTAAATTGATGAATTATTCAAAAAGATACTACAGAAAGATGTAAAATGACAAATACAAATGCACCTATTTTCGAAGCTTAGAATATAGAATTGTCAGGGACTAAGGAGTGGGTGCCCAAGTCCAAGGCCTTGTTTTCTGTCGGGATCTAGAAATAAGGTTTGATACCTGTACCTGCTGTTCCAAAGATTTTCCTATTGCAGAACTTCAGGGACTGGGGAGTAGGTACCTTAGTCTAGGAAGTTCTTTTCTTCTCTGTTCTGCAATTCTGACACTTTAATATGCCCTCCTGCAACTCCACTTTGTCTGGATCATCAATGTGTAACTTGCAAGCATGAAAAATTTGGGAGGGGGTTGTGGTTTTTAGAGGCTTGCCTCAGTTAAGCCCCAAAAGGACACTTAAGTCTTCCAAACACCTTTTTCATATAGAGAGTGTGTGCCCTTGTGAGGTAGAGGCAAAATCCAAATGATAAATGATCACAAATGTAATAAATGTCACCTTGTAGTGAAGATCTCATGAAAGGAAGAAGCTCTTCATTCTATGAGGAGATGGATGCTCAAATCTGCAAACACAAACACATAGACAACACAAATCTACTTTTACAACACAATGAAAGCCTTGAATCACCTTTAGGATGCCAAAATCAAATGAACATAATCTCTAGTCATCTAGTTTACAAATGAATGCCTAAACATGCTTTTATATGCAACTACAAACATTCCCTCCAAGAATTTCGTAATACAAACTTATCATGTCGACATAGGACCTAATTAACGGTCACAAGCTGATACTCCAAATTTGGGACTAACCCAAAATAGGGTAGGACTAGGGCGCAGGTGTCCAAGTCCTCCCCCCTTTTTTGGTCAGGGTTAGGTTCAAGGGATCCCCCTAGGTCCTATCTATTATAAAACCTAGGGTTCATTTCATCGGGATGTCAAATTATGATGCTAGATGTCCTAAATGCACACTAAAGACCCGAGAGAAAAACCTAAAGAGGGAAAAGCCCCCAAGAGGACATTTTTGGACATTACATTTAGCCCCCACTTTAATGTATGTATAAATGCAAGGCCGATACATTCATTAAAGTATGGTCGCAAACACAACAAACACACCAAGCATGAAGAAGACACGCCAATCACAAAGAAAAAAATAACATGCACACAAAACATGAAGAAGACAGTTACAGTCATGCAAAACATGGAGAAGACAACAAATACATAGAAAACACATTAATACATAGAAGACATGAATGATTCTTTTATTTTCTTTTTCTCATATATATGAAATACAAATGCAAGTATTGAAAATTAAACACACCCCCCATAATGTAGGATGCACTCATCGCACAGGTCTTTAAACTGGATATATGGGGAAACACACATGCAAGACACGCAAAACCTCCCAAAATGCAGGATGCACTCATCATGCAGGTCTTTAAACTACATATGGGGCAACAGACACGCCAAACAAAGCAAGCACGCCAAACACACACACTTGAAGACACGAAGAAAACACGGCAGACAAGTGATGGAGTGTTCCTATTTCTAGGTTCATCACCATCTCAAGCACATTACAAGCACACACCAATTATTGGGCTTCACCACAATAATCACTGAAGACACACTTAAGGGTTGATTTAGTCACAAAACTACACCCCACCTCCGTAGAGGACTTTTGAAAATGATAGGATGTGCAATCCGCTCTGAGGAATACACGATCCTCGCCTCCATAGAGGGCTTAATAAAAAGGATATGCTCAATATCCTACCTCTATAGAGGGCTTATATGATTGATTGCAAACAAACTTAGGATGTAGGATGCACTCATCACGCAGGTCTTCAAACTGCATCTGAGGACAAGCACATAGATAACATCTACAACAGACAGCTTACCTTATATATGCCCCCACCTTAAGGTGGTTGATATCAGGTATCAATATCAAGCACGTTAAGGTAGGAAGAAAATACACAAGGGAACACAGACTCTTGTAAAGCCCATGCCCCCTGAAGGTGACATGTATTTTACGATCACCAAATGTTCCCACAAACACATCCTTGCAAGAAACATGTTAGTGTCTACAAAATCATGATAAACAACAACATCAATGCATATGATTAACCACACAAAGAGCCAAGTTTATACTATGAATTTGGAGTTCAAAGATAACCGTGGGGCTACATCATGAAGATCTCCAAATTGAGTACCACCAACACTAGATTCAAAGACAAAAAAAGTGCACAAAGCAATAGTATTGTTAAGGTTTGTAAATAAGATATGTTGGTTTTTTCCCAGACTGGATGCTTACTCCCAGATTTCCCTACAAGGTAGCCATCAATGATCAACAGGATCTCTAGGCCAGGGGTCAACAGTGTAGGAGATAGACTCTATATTTTATCTCCTCTTCTTCTTCAGGCTCTGCAAAACCTAGGGGGTTATTCCCTACTCAACATCCATGAGGATATACATACAAGGCTGGGATGCTGACAGAAAGCAGATAAGTCCTCCTGTAAGTAGACCAAAACTGAAAGATAAGAGCAAAGGGGCTAGCTTTGGGCCTATTTGTAGTTGTAGACAGAGGACTTCGATCCTAAAACTATTTCTACTATCCTAAAGATTGTTTTAGATTTTGATTTTGAGTTTGGATGCAAAGCTGAACATGGTTGTAACACAAACACAAAGCAAGATTGGTGCCTATCCAGGGCCTGGAGTCAGTAGACATACACCTGTGAATGAAATGCATGAACAACTAAAACTAGATTTCAGGGGGACATATGTGATACCTGCCTTACAGATATCTCCCAATACAGAGTGTTAAGCTATCTATACTTATGGCATCCCTACTGCCATATACCCTTCCCAATGTTTAGTCTAAAAAACAATTTAATCTACCCCTTGAGCAGAAGTTAAAAGATCAGACATTCAACACAGGAATTCTATGTTCTAGAGTCTCAAACATTGCTCAAATATCCAGACTCAGAAGAAAGATACATGCAATACTGGAGACATAATTAACAAAACACATGCTAACATAGCATTTCTCATATAAAATTAACCATGAAATCAGTGGATTCATGCAAAAACGTACAACAAGAGATACATAAACTCACAGGTTTAACTGTACAGAGCAACCAAAATGAACTGTATTGTGTTACAGAGCCAAATATTCAACTTTCAACCACCTAAAAATGAGTAACACTTCCTGCTTATAACAGCCAGAGAAGCATACTTAGCATTAATTACATGGTTTTGACAAAAAATCTGCCAGATACAGATCCCACCAAGGAATGGCGCTCAGAAGATATTAATGCAGCAGATAAAGAGGGGTCTCAAGCCATGCACCATCATCTGGGGTCTTCACTCAAAATTTGGGAAACCTGATTGCTCGTACCATTGCCCATATCTCTGTATCTTCGCCATTAAGGGCCTCAACCACCCGCAGCTACTCGGAAACTGTCGCAACATTTCAAACAGAAGTTCCCGCCAAAAGTGATTCGCTCAAAGTTTGAAAATACACAGGTGAATAATCCCACATGCAAGGTGAGGAGATCACATCATTAGTTCATAAACATGGTTGCACACATACTAAGTGTCGAGCGCTTTTGCCGCGCTCGACACACAAGCCTTCACCCAAGAGCTCATCGCCGTGACACAAGCCATCGGTGAACACCCAAATTCTCCTGTCAATCTCAAAAGTCTCCCCGACTGCTACATTACATTCCTTTGTCGGTAAGACCAACACTATCGGACAACCTAAAAATCCTCCCACCGACACCCTTAGTCACACTGACAAACACCTCCCGATAGCCTCTAAATTCTACATCAGCTAGAGAAAAACCATCGGCCAGCTCCACAAATCTCCTGCCGACCTCAAAGGTTACGCCGACGCCTATTTCACATTCCTCTGTCAGCCAGAAATGAACCATCGGGCAAGCAAGAAACCTCACTGCCGATATAACAACTTCCACCGATGGCCCTACGGGCCTCATCCCTCCATCGGCCAAACACACGTCGATGATACCATCGGTGAACCCCTCACCGTCATACCCAATAGCCTCCATCATGCCGATGGCAAATCTCCATCGGTGAGAACAACACAAAAGTCACCCCGACATGCCGAACATCAATTCCCCTATCGGCCAGACCTCCCCCTGTCGGTCTAGCATAAAATTACCTCGCCGATGAAGAGCGTTACACCGATGAACACCTCCCTACCACCAACCTGATCGCCAAGAAGCCTGCGAAGTCATGCCGATGGGCAAGAAGATATAGGTTTTAAATGAAGAAACCCTCTAAACATTAAGAATCAACTTCTAAGTCAAAATAAGCACCAACACTGGCTTTGAATGGGGACGTGCAGGTGAAAACCTGTAGCGAGAACCAGATCTCCGGGCAGACCAGGCAAAAAGCCAAAAAAACATGAACTGTACAGAATATTTACACTATATATATATTTTTACAAATGTGCACAGGGATAGGCCATCTATGCAAAATAAAACTTAAGGAATTGGCCATGCACAGGCAATTCCAGAACTTCACCATCTAGGGCCTGGAGGAAATAAGAGTCCTCCCCATGAGTACTGCAAATTTGATATGGGCCCATCCATAAGGGTTCGAATTTACCATGTTTACCCTTGTCCTGATTTTTTGCGTTCCATACAAGCACCAGATTATTGACTTGAAACTTCCTTTTTGTAGCTCTCCTATCAAACTGATATTTCATATCTTGTTGTCTCTTGAGGTTAATCTGGTGTGCTTTCCTTCTATTCTCATCCAATGCAACCAGCTGATTCACTCTTTCTGTCATGGAGTCTTTAATCTCCTCATCATTTTCCTGGATGAATCTGTAAACTGGTAGGAGATTGTTTATGGGCAATCTGGCTGATGACCATATACTAGCTCAAAGGGTGACATTCCAATAGCCTTTTTTACTTCACTCTGTCAGCCCATATTGCTAACTTTAATTTTGAGTCCCAAGCTCTCTTGTTCTTGCCCAGCATCCTCTTGATAATTTTCATGATGCTTTTATTGCTTGATTCTGCTTGACCATTCCCTTGTGGGTGGTATGGTGATGCATATGATAGATTGATCCCATATTTGTTGCAAAAATCAACAAATTCACTTGATTTGAAGCACATAGCATTATCAGTGACTATCTTGAATGGTACTCCAAACCTGATGATAACATTTTCCAGTATGAAATCCATCACCACCTTACTTGTAGCTCTCTTAGTTGGAATGGCCTCAATCCATTTGGTAAAGTAATCAGTTGCCACTAAAATCCAACTGTGTCCCCCACTTGACTTGTATGGAATTTCCCCTATGAAGTCAATTCCCCATTGCTGAAATGGAGCATCCACTATTACAGTTCTAAGGGGTAAAGCACCATCATATCTCAGCTTTCCTGAGAATCTCTGGCAAGGATCACACTTCCTCACTAACCTTTTTGCATTTGAAAAGAGAGTGGGCCACCAATATCCTGCCCTAAGAATCTTATGAGCTGTTGTTTGGGCAGTATAATGTCCACCACACAATCCTTTATGCATGTCATTCAAAGCATTGTTAGCCACATCTTCATCCACACATCTCAGTAGCACACCATCAGGGATTTTCTAGTATAGCTCACCTTGAACAATAACATACCTGATTGCATGTAACTTTAAAGTCTCTTTTGACTGTCACTGAAATGGGAAGGACAATTCAGATTTTGCAAGTAGTAGATAATATCCTTGTACCATTCAGATCTTGATACATTTACACTCTCATTTTGGACTGCATTAACTTGGCATGCTTCCAAGTTTGACTGTGCCATCATCTTGGCTAATCCTTGTCCTCTTACCAATTTGGTAACTTGTATGTCTATGTTGAACTCTTGCAGTTTGTTTATCCATCTGCACCTTCTTCCAGTCACCTCCTGTTGAGTGAATATATATTTGACTGCTGCATGGGGTACATATGCAATTATATGTGATCCAACCAGGTATGGTCTAAAACTTTTGATGGCTCTAACTAGTGCATATGCCTGTTTTTCCATAATATCATATTTCAACTCAGCAGCCTGCAAGGACATACTGAAGAAAGCTATGGGTTGTTCAAAACCATCTTCATTTTTCTGTAGCAAACACGCAGCAACAGTGTGAAAGGAAGCAAATGAAAACAATTGGAATGGCCTAGAAAAATTAGGTGATTTAAGAACAGGGGCCATCTTGATTGCCTCTTTGATACTCTGAAATGATTCTATTGCTTCACTTTCCTAGTTGACAGTTGCATCCTTCTTCATCATCTTGGAAATGTTCCTTGTGGTTTCTGCAAAGTTGGGAACAAATCTCCTAACAAAATTTATCTGTCCAAAGAAGGACTGAACTCCTTTTATAGTTTTTGGCATTTGAATTCTGTCAATAGCAGCCACTCTCTCTAGATCTATCCTAATTCCATCCTTGGAAACAATGTGCCCCAAAAGCTTTCCTTCAACTACCCCAAAGGCACACTTCTTTGGATTTAAAGAAATGCCATACTCTAGTGCTCTTATGAAAATATGCTCTAGATGCAAACAATGCTGCTCTTCTTTCTTTGAATAAGCAATCAGATCATCTTGATACACAGCCAGGATTGAATCAATCAACCCTGCAAAAGCAACATCCATTGCTCTTTGAAATGTAGCACCTGCATTTGTTAATCCGAATAGCATTCTAACATATACATAAGTTCCCCATGGAGTGGTGAAGGCAGTCTTATACTGTTCTGATTCCTTTACCTTCACCTGATTATAACCTGAAAATCCATCCATCATGGATAAGAGTTCACAACCAGTCACTCTCTGCAACATAGCTACCATATTAGGCAGTGGATAGTTATCCTTTAAAGAGGATACATTCAAGTTCCTGAAATCAACACAAAGCCTAATATCACCGTTCTTTTTTCTGACTGGGACAAGTTTAGACACCTAAGTTGAATGTTTGATTGGTACAATTATTCTAGCTTCCCTAAGCTTTTTAAGTTCTTCCTACATCTTTGGAGCTAAGGTAGGATTAATAGGTCTTTGCCTCTGTCTGAATGGCTTAGCTCCAGGGTTCAATGGGATCTCATGCTGGAACAGATCTTCCCTATAGGCCTTTAGGTCCTCATATGACCAAGCAAAAACATGTTTATACCTTTTCAGTAATGCAATCAACTTAGAATCCCCAAATACTCTTAGCATTCTGATTTCATGTTTGAGAGCTATATTTAGGCCTAAGAGTAAAGCCTCATATTCTGCAATGTTGTTTGTGCAAACAAACCTCAGCAAGAAAGAGAATTTGAGGAGCTTACCATTTGGAGACAGGAAAATAACTCCAGCTCTAGAGCCTTCTTTTGCACAAGCTCCATCAAAAAACATAGTCCATAAACCTTGCTGGTCCAGCTCCTTGATGCAGACATTTTTTTCTTTATCCTCTCTATCATCTGAGAAAACCTTGAAGTTATCACAGTTAGTGTTTACAAAGCATATCTGTTCCTCTGCTTCTTGGTCTTCCACTATCTCTGATGATCTTTCTTCTCTGATTAGCTTAACATCCCTGCCATTCATTGGAATCATGGCATATGACAAGTCCAGCTGCATACTCCCACCAATTAGTGCTGCCCATCTTCTTGACAGCAACATACCATACTGTGGCTTGATGTCAACCACGGTTATATTCATTTTATATCTCTTTTCAGGAAATGTTGCCAGTTTGAAATCTACATCCTTCATGATTCCAATAACTGGTACCTCTCTGGCATCCATAGCATAACATTTTCCACATGCCTTGTCAATTTTCAATCCAGCTTGTTGCATGATGGCCAAAGGCATGACATTTGTAGATGCTCCAGAGTCAAGCATACAATTTCTGATTATTTTTCCATTTATAACCAGGGATACATAAAATGGTTCCACTTGTGAAGGACACTTTGTCATAGTCACTCCTAAATAGACTTCAGGGGCCTCATCTTCTTCATTAGATATGACATGTCTCTCACCCTGGATCTGAACATTTTGTTTAGCTTGAAAAGGCACCCCTGAAATCAGGGATATTGTCCTATTCTTGATTTCTTCAACCTTCATGAGTTCCATGAGTGGAACAAAGACTTTTACTTGGGAGAGGACTTGAGCTATATCAAATGGAGCATAATTTTGTATAACAGTTGTAGCTTGCTCCACAATCTTGTTTCTATCCTGAGCTGATTTAGCTTTTACTTTCATAGTTCCCTGATCATCATTCTTGTCTGGGGAACCTTTACTTTGATCTTCAGCTTGGGGGATTCTATTTCCTGGTCCTTGAGATTCATGACCCGTTCTCTGTCTAAAATTTTGTTTATTATTTACCCGCTGCCTCTTTTGTGATTCCATCCCCTTATGACCATGTACTGGCTGGCCTGCAGAAACATCTTCTGGTTGACGCAAGCTGCTTATCTGAGCTTTACCTCTGAGATTGTAGTTACTCTTGACTTGAGCAACTGTTGCAGCTGTGAAGGCCCTAATTTCCTCATCAGAAGGTCGTTGTAAGTTACTCAGAAAATTATGCGAGCTCTGAGCATACACATAGCTCTCTTCATTACCTTCATCATAAAAGTCCTGCTGACATGCCCGAATTCCATTATCTATATTCTCATCAGCATCATAAAGATGGTATCCATTGCTTATGGACATCATATTAACATCATCATCTTGCACATAATGTGGCTCATTGCATTCATTACAAGATGTAGCATTATCACACAAGGACTGGGCAATCATACACTGTGACTATGAATGTGGCATCTGACAAATTATACACCATGGAGTATCATCAACAATATTTATAGCTTTCTTTAGAGGATCAGGAGTTTCTTTGACATGTTGAGCTCTCTGATTTGTGTTGTTATGTGGGAATATAGGTTTACCATTATGCCAATTGGTATTATAAGGCATATCATGCAATGATGGCCTCTTTTCTTGCCTTTGATAGACTTGCCTATTAGGACCTATCCCTTTTTCACTTCTAGCTAGTCTGTAGCTTAGGTCCTTAACAACATTTGCCAATTTGTCTATCTTATCTTCAGGGGCAGATGTATTACCTTGAGTGTTCTGAGGCTTGTTTGGATTCTGAAGAATTTTCACATCATCCCTTCTGTTAGTCTTGCCTGATGCTTTCCTGTTGTTCTCAATATTCACTACAATTCTAAAAGCATCCCTTAGAGTAGCAGGGCTTTTATCTCTTAATCCATATGCAGTTTTTGCATCAAAAGCATTGATATACAATATTATGCACATTGGTTCATTTAGCCTCATGTGATGTGGCAATTTGTTTAACACTTTAGTAAATCTTGCATTAAAATCTGCAACCTGCTCATTTGACCCTTTAGTGATACTAGTAAATTCATTTACAAAAAAGCTAGGGTCAGTTTTGTCACCATACTGCTCCTTGAACATCCTTTTAAAATCATCCCACGATGAAATACTCCGGTCAGGCAGATTCTTGTACCATTCTCTTGCCTCATCTACAAAAGATTGCATGAATGACTCCATGAAAACGTCCTCATGTTCAACCTCAAAGTTATCCATGACATTTTGAAAAGCCTTTAGATGATCTTCTCCTGACACTGTGTTGTTTCCTAAAAATTTAGGCACTTGCAGCCTTAGATGCTTGTCAATGGGGTTAGGATACCCAGGAATACCATCAAACACCAGCTGTCTGAATCTATCTAGTTGCATGGGCTGTCTATCAAACTGATTAACATTGATATTTCTGTTTGCATTCTGGTTTCTTACATTGTTCAGTGGTATCCTAGCATCATTCACATTTTATCTTTCATCATTATGCTGATGTTGCACTTCATTTCTTTGCTGATGTCTCTGCACATTTGCATTCTCAAGGGTAGGAATTGAATCATTTTGGGCAGTCCTTAAAGCTTGCACTTTCTGCCTCATGTCATCTTTGATTTTCATGGCTTGCAGATACTCTAATTCTGCTCTCAGATTTCTGATTTCTTCAGCTAACTGTTCTTCCTTAGGCATGGAGGTAGATGGTCTCATACCATTCTGGTCATCATCTTCATCATCCCTCAGAGACTCTGCCTCTTCAAATCTGTCACTAGGGTCTAGAAATGGGCGTTCTTGGAACACTTCTGACCTCATTCTCACGCTACCACCCTGTTGCCTCTCATATGCACCCTGAATATCAGCTTCTGCATTTGAAAAGTAAGGCACATGCTATCCTGGTGGCCTAGGGTTGTCTTGCGTATCATCACTTTTTCTGGGGGAACCCTCATGACTGACTGAGACAGCTCCCTTTCTTCTGTACATCATTCTTCTTGTTACTGGTAACTCTTCAAATAAAGGATTTTGTTGGGATCTTCTCCCCTGCATATAAGTTTTACTTTGACCAGTTGGGAGATTACTTCGGAGTCGCCACCTATTACTAGGAACTGTTTTCTTTTTGTAAACCAGGGTTCTTTCACAAACTCCCTAGCAGAGTCGCCAATTTCTATTGGTGACTCAGATGGGCACACAGATATTTCACCAGGGAGGACAAAAATAACAATTTTCAAATCACCATCCCCAGTAGAGTAGCCAATTTCTGTTGGTGACTCGGATGGGTCACAAGATATAACACTTTTTCATCAATTTTCTCCTCAGTAGAGTTGCCAATTTCTGTTGGTTTTTTCCCAGACTGGATGCTTACTCCCAGATTTCCCTACAAGGTAGCCATCAATGATCAACAGGATCTCTCGGCCAAGGCCAACAGTGTAGGAGATAGACTCTATATTTTATCTCCTCTTCTTCTTCAGGCTCTGCAAAACCTAGGGGGGTATTCCCTACTCAACATCCATGAGGATATACATACAAGGCTAGGATGCTGACAGAAAGCAGATAAGTCCTCCTGTAAGTAGACCAAAACTGAAAGATAAGAGCAAAGGGGCTAGCTTTGGGCCTATTTGCAGTTGTAGACAGAGGACTTGGATCCTAAAACTATTTCTACTATCCTAAAGATTGTTTTAGATTTTGATTTTTTAAGTTTGGATGCAAAGCTGAACATGGTTGTAACACAAACACAAAGCAAGATTGGTGCCTATCCAGGGCCTGGAGTCAGTAGACATACACCTGTGAATGAAATGTATGAACAACTAAAACTAGATTTCAGGGGGACATATGTGATACCTACCTTACAGATATCTCCCAATACAGAGTGTTAAGCTATCTATACTTATGGCATCCCTACTGCAGTATACCCTTCCCAATGTTCAGTCTAAAAAACAATTTAATCTACCCCTTGAGCAGAAGTTAAAAGATCAGACATTCAACACAGGAATTCTATGTTCTAGAGTCTCAAACATTGCTCAAATATCTAGACTCAGAAGAAAGATACATGCAATACTGGAGACAGAATTAACAAAACACATGCTAACATAGCATTTCTCATATAAAATTAACCATGAAATCAGTGGATTCATGCAAAAACGTACAACAAGAGATACATAAACTCATAGGTTTAATTGTACAGAGCAACCAAAACGAACTGTATTGTGTTACAGAGCCAAATATTCAACTTTCAACCACCTAAAAATGAGTAACACTTCCTGCTTATAACAGCTAGAGAAGCATACTCAGCATTAATTACATGGTTTTGATAAAAAATCTGCCAGATATAGATCCCACCAAGGAATGGCACTCAGAAGATATTAATGCAGCAGACAAAGAGGGGTCTCGAGCCATGCGCCATCATTTGGGGTCTTCACTCAAAATTTGGGCAACCTGATTGCTCGTACCATTGCCCATATCTCTGTATCATCGCCATTAAGGGCCTCAACCACCCGCAGCTACTCGGAAACTGTCGCAACATTTCAAACAGAAGTTCCCGCCAAAAGTGATTCGCTCAAAGTTTAAAAATACACAGGTGAATAATCCCAAATGCAAGGTGAGGAGATCACATCATTAGTTCATAAACCTGGTTGCACACATACTAAGTGTCGAGCGCTTTTGCCGCGTTCGACACACAAGCCTTCGCCCAAGAGCCCATTGTCGTGACACAAGCCATTGGTGAACACCCAAATTCTCCTGTCGATCTCAAAAGTCTCCCTGACCGCTACATTACATTCCTTTGTTGGTAAGACCAACACTATTGGCCAACCTGAAAATCCTCCCACCAACACCCTTAGTCACATCGACAAACACCTCCCGATAGCCTCTAACTTCTACATCGGCCAGAGAAAAACCATCGGCCAGCTCCACAAATCTCCTGCCGACCTCAAAGGTTACGCCGACACCTATTTCACATTCCTCCGTCGGCCAGAAATGAACCATCGGGCAAGCAAGAAACCTCACTACCGATATAACAACTTCCACCGATGGCCCTACGGGTCTCATCCCTCCGTCGGCCAAACACATGCCGATGATACCATTGGCCAGACACCACTCCATCGGTGAACCCCTCGCCGTCATACCCGATAGCCTCTATCATGCCGATGGCAAATCTCCATCGGTGAGAACAACACAAAAGTCACCCCGACATGCCGAACATCAATTCCCCTATCGGCCAGACCTCCTCCTGTCGGTCTAGCATAAAATTACCTCGCCAATGAAGAGCGTTACACTGATGAACACCTCCCTACCACCAACCTGATCACTAAGAAGCCTGCGAAGTCATGCCGATGGGCAAGAAGATATAGGTTTTAAATGAAGAAACCCTCTAAACATTAAGAATCAACTTCTAAGTCAAAATGAGCACCAACAAGATAGAACACCATCACAATCACTATGCAAAAAACATGGAGTGCTTCTACTAGCCAAGCATCAGATAATTTATTACAACCCCATTGTCATATTAGGAACTAAGTCCAATTTTTGATTGCTCTCGAAAGGGACACTAGGTCCGCATCAATTTTTCATCATCCGCCTGCTAGATAGAAACACTAGAGGAAGAGAAACAATAAATAAGAAAGGAGAAATAAGTGTCTTAGGGATAGTCACATAAGAGGGTGCCCCTAATTCACCAACCGTAATGCTATGTCTATAAGACACAAGCCACGACAATGAAATTAGAGAGAAAGACAATTGTAGAAGAATGATGATACAAATAGAAGGTCACAATAGAGGTGATCTCCTGGTATCCCAGACCTTCTGAGAGAATCAGGGGTCATCCCAGGAGGCCTAAACAACACATAACACATCACGGGGGAAGCACATCATGAGAGAGATAAAGGGTTAGAGATACTTACCTATAGAGAGGTCCATGCTAGAAGTCATCAATAGTGAAATCATTCTCTTTCCAATTGCAAGCATAGGGTACCATTGCCAAGTCTTTGTCATTATTATTTTGTTCATTCTTAAATGTTTCTTTGTTTGACTCAATGTTAGGCAGAATGTTTTCTTGTTGAAGCTTACTAGTACACCTATTCACTATCCTTAGGTGGTGGGAAAAGCAAATTATTTTGAGTGGTCTCAACATCCATCCTTGAGGGATTTAATGTGAGAGACTTCTCCTCATCCACTAGTGCTACATCCTTAGTAATGTCCAAATGACTTGAATATTCAAACAAAGGAGGGACATTAAAGGTCTTCTCTTCCTTAGTGAAATTCAAGGTGTGTGAACAATCAATTAAAGGGAGAAGGTTGATGGGATGATCCATAGAGGTTTCATGCACTAGAGTAGGATTTTGATTATTGTTAAATGAATGCTCATTGTCTACCCATGGAATGTTATTTGTTAAAGGGAGCTCTTCATTCACTAATGCTTCATCTTGGCCAAGGAGAGTAGTGGAATTACTAAAGCTATTGCTAGTCTTCTCATGTGAGTATTCAGTTCTAGGAGAAGTAAGATAACCTATGGGATCATCATCATCATGTTCTTTAGCTATCAATTTCAAAGTATTAGAAGAAAAAGAATTTTCACTCTCATCTTTCTCATGAGTATTCCTAGAGATGAATTTAGTTAAATATTCTAAAATCAAAGGATATGCTCCTATGAATAGTGTTAATCTATTAAAATTATGTGCATAACAAAGTAATTTCAGCTCATATGTAGAACATATAGAAGCATTAATACCACTTGCAGAAGCTACGTGCTCTAGAACATGAGGATTCTCATTAGTGAAATTAGAGAAATTTTCAAAATATAGGATATACTCATGCAAATATTTAAGAGATTAATAACATTAAGATTCCATAATGAGATGTAAAATTAGATTTTACAAGTTTTTCAAATTTGATGCAAAAGACAAGTGCAAAACTGTATGCAAAAATGACCTAAAATGCTTGATTTTTTGTACTTTTTCAATGCAAATATATGAAACAAAGGGTGTTGTAAGTATTTTGATTAGGGGAAGAAAATAATATGTCTAATATCAGTCCAATACAACAATAAGATCTTTTACAACATGCTTTTTTATGCAAACATAGGGCGAAGGCTAGTCAAAAGCTAGTGAAAATACCCAAAAATATGCAATTTTTCACCAAATTTTCACTAGAAGAGCCCAATAAAAAGGTGTTGTGAATTTTTTAGGAGAGAAATAAAATAATTACCTTGATAATAGTAAATTAATGCAAAAAGAATCTTCACAACATGCCTATATTGCTAGTCTAGGGAGTCGATAAGGCCAAATCTAGTGAAAATCAAGGTTTTTCAAGCCCTAGGCTTGAGATCTTGACAAAAAATGCTATATGAATGTTTTGAAATATGATTTATAATAAAAATTAATTTTAATAAAATCTGAAAATGATTATCAAATGCTAAGATGCAAAATGCAAGTGCAAATCTAATGAAAAATCAATGAAATTGCTAGTTTTTTGTTGAAATTTTCTATGCAAAAATACAAATTTTTAAAATCTAAATGCAAATTTACACAAAAATACAAGAATAAAGCCAAATGAAAGTTTGAACAAGTCTCTAAAATCAGTAGAAAAATCTGAAAGAAGATTTTACCTACAAACCCTAGATTTTGGAATTACTAGGTTATATGAAAATTGTCGAAATTTCTACAAAACCCTAGCAATTTAATGATGAAAATGCAATGCAAGCTATTGAATTTTTGTAATTTTCTGTAATTTATCTCAGATCTAATGAAAAAATCATAAATTATATGAAATTAGATGCAACATGCAAAACCTATATGAAAATGCACACTAGGGTTTGCAAATTTTTTCAAAAATTTCAATTTTTTAAATAATTTTCTCAATGTAATAAGATGAGTGACTATGCAAATGAATGAAATCAAAGAAAATCCAAAGTAAAACAATCAGAAAGGTGCCAAATTCACTAAAAACATGGGTTCACTAAAATGTAATGGCATTAAAATTTGGATTGTTTAGTTTGGTTTGAATCCTCCTTTCACCAATTACATTCAAGGACCTTAGGATTGAGTGGTAGAGCACTATTAGGTCCTTGGTCACTTACAAATGTAGGGAAACTTGGATTAGGGTGTCTTATTGTCAATTTTCCTTCTCTAATGCTCAATTATACATCAAAACCCTAATTATTTGAAAACGACAGTAAACTGATGAATTATTCAAAAAGATGTAAAATGACAAATACAAATGTACCTATTTTCGAAGCTCAGAATGTGGAATTGTCAAGGACTAAGGAGCAGGTGCCCAAGCCCAAGGCCTTGTTTTCTATCAAGATCTAGAAATAAGGTCTGATGCATGTACATGTTGTTCTAGAGATTTTCTTGTTGCAGAACTTTGGGGACTAGGGAGCGGGTGCCCTAGTCCAAGGAGCTCTTTTCTTCTCTATTCTGCAATTCCAACACTTTAATATGCCCTCCTGCAACTCCGCTTTGTCTGGATCATCAACCTATAACATGTGACCATGAAAACTTTGGGAGGGGGTTGTGGTGTTTAGAGGCTTGCCTTAGTCAAGCCCTGGAAGGACACTTAAGTCTTCCAAACACCTTTGTTAAATAGAGAGTGCATGCCCTTGTGAGGTAGAGGAAAAATCTAAATGATAAATGATCACAAATGTAATAAATGTCACCTTGTAGTGAAATTCTCATGAGAGGAAGAAGCTCTTCATTCCATGAGGAGATGGATGCTCAAATCTACAAACACAAACACATAGACAACACAAATCTTCTCTTGCAACACAATGAAAGCCTTGAATCACCTTTAGGATGCTAAAATCACATGAACATAATCTCTAGTCATCTAGTTTACAAATGAATGCCTAAACATGCTTTTATATGCAACTACAAGCATTCCTGCCAAGAATTTTGTAATGCAAACTTATCATGTCGGCATAGGACCTAATTAACGGTCACAAGCCGACACTCCAAATTTGGGACTGACCCAAAATAGGTCAGGACTAGGGCATGGGCACCCAAGTCCTCCCCCCTATTTTGGTTAGGGTTAGGTTCAAGGGATCCCCCTAGGTCCTATTTGTCATAAAACTCAAGGTTCATTTCATTGGGATGTCAAATTATGATGCTAGATGTCGTAAATGCACACTAAAGACCTAGGAGCTAAACCTAAAGAGGGAAAAGCCCCCAAGGGGACATTTTCTGATGTTACAACTACCAAATTGATCAATCAAAACAACCAATTAAATGACTATCAATAAACTACTAATGGTCATGTGACCAAGCTCAGTGAATAATATGACTAAATCAATGACTAAATTAACAACTAAATATACTACCAAATTGATCAATCAAAACGACCAAATAAATGACTAAAATTGGGGGGTCATAAATTTGGTCACGTTATAAATGACTGGCAATAAACTACTAATGGTCACATGACCAAGTTTAGTCATTTATAAGCAATTTTTAGTAGTTTTTTTAATCACATATTGCTATTTTTGTACTATTGAAAGTAACCCATGTCATTCTAGAACAATCATCAATTAGTAGCATGAAATACATGTCACCTTGAAAACTCCTTACTCTAGTAGGGCCACAAAGATCTGTATGCACCAATTCCAATAGTCTGGTAGAAGATTGATCTTTGACTTTGAACCTTCTTCTTGCTTGCATTCCAAATTGACACTCCTTATAGATAGCATTGATAGGCTTTGTAATCTTTGGCAGATCTCTCATAGCTTGTACTGAATTTATTCTCACTAGGCTATCAAAATTGATGTGACATAGCCTTCTATGCCATAGCCAACTCTCACAGATCTAAGTCATGAAATGATAACCATCAACACCTTTAAGCTGATAAACATTTCCACCAGTCCTCCTTCTAGCATCTATCATAGTTCTAGAATCTTTTCTGATCTCAAAACCACCATCATAAAACCTAAGATTGTATCCCTTGCTACACATTTTTCCAACACTCAAGAGGTTATGTCTTAAACCCTTAAGATAAAAAACATTATCTGTGTTATGCTTGCCATCAAAATTGATTGAACCTTTTCCACAAATCTTGGTAGATGTATCATCACCAAATATAACTAGTCTCCATCATATTTTTCAAGTTTGAAAAACTTACTTTTATCACCGGTCATATGATTTGGGCATCCACTGTCAATAATCTAGTAGTTCTTTTCCTGTCTAGCATGGAAAGCAGACATCAAGGTCCCTTACCATTACTACTTCCTTTCAGAGCCCTTTCATTCACACATCCCTTAGAGTTAGCAGAAATAGTATCATCTTTTAAAGCTATGAACAAGCATTCACTATCCTCATCATCTTCATAATCATATTCATCATCAAATATACTTGCATCTTATCTAACATAATTACTTTTCTAAATCACCTTACCTTTGTTCTCCCTATTTTTGTTTTTCAAAATTATCTCTGGACATCTTGAAGCATAATGACCTATCTTACCACAACTGAAACACTTGAAAGGCAACTTACCACTGTACTTACCAGTACCCTTTTCATTCTTCTCACAAAGTTAGCTTCCATATCATCAGAATCCTCTTGATTTGATTCCATAGTCTTCTCTAATTTACCAGCCTTAAAAGTAGTCTCATCTCTTGCACTACTTGTACCAAATTCCCTCAGTTCAAAAGCAATCAAAGTACCATACAATTGAACTCTGGTAAATTGATCCAAATTTTGTAATTCTTCAACATCAGAAACTTTATGACTATAAGATTTAGGAAGAGTTCTAAGTACCTTCATTACCACTTCTTTTTCTTCCAATTCTCCACCAAGACCTCTGATGCTATTGAAAACTTCATCCACCTTCTGCAAGTAGCTTGTGATGTTTTCATCTTTAGACATTCGCATGGTCTCAAACATGATCTTTAGATTTTGCATCTTAGCTTGCTTGACCTTGTCTGTCTCCTCCATAAATGCTTTTTAACATTTCCTAAATTTCATTAGCAGTTTTTAGATTCATAACTTTCACCAATTCAGAATTAGTAAGACCACTTAAAAGAGCAGACCTTGCTTTACCATTGTTTTCATAAGCCTTGATCTCATTAGTAGTACTCAGACCATTTTTAGGTATAGTGTATGCAGACTCAACAGACTTCCAGATTTCATATCCAAGAGAAATTAGATAACCTTCCATCCTTATTTTCCAAAATGCATACTCTGATCCATCAAATAGGGGAACATCTTTCTTGTGCACCATCCCAGATCTACCTCAAGCAGTTAAGCTTTCTTCCAAGGAACCTTGCTCTGATATTGATTTTTGATTGCACAAGACACCTGGGAGGGGGGTGAATCAATTGTAACTTATAATTCCAAAACCCTCACACATATTCATATCCAGATTAATTCAATTATCCCTTAAACTGTTAAGATGATTAAGCATGGAAATAAATAATAGAAACTAAATCAAATCAACATCATACACAAGAGAACACTAGATTTACGTGGAAAACCCAAGAAGGGAAAAATCATGGTGAAGATTAGCTCACAATATAAATTAATATCAACACCAAATATGATAGGATTCACTACCCAAACGAAAGGCTCACTGCCAAAGGAAAGGCTTACTGCCAAAGGCTCATTGCCAGAACAAAAAAGAAGATAGAGAAGAATGTTACAATGAGAAAACCATCTCAATGCAACAGAGAAGTCCACCACAACATCACCAACACCTTCACAGTCATATTGAAGAATTGTAGACACTTTTTTCTCACTGCATCCAATAATCTAACACATGAAATCTTGCACTTCACTTCACTCTCTACCACATTGTCATTCACATCTCATACTCCACACACACACTCCCCTCTACCTCAAAAAATCTACACTTATATATACCTTCTTCAACGTTGAAAACATTCTCCAATGTCAAAAAAACTCCTTCACCATGTAAATTCAAATTAGGTTGGCACCAAAACATTCCCACGATGGAAAGGAATGAAGAGAAAACACAACACACATTAGCTTGGACCTAAATTCATTCATACACACCATGCCACGCTTGCACAATAATAGAAATAAATCTACAATTAGTGTAAACACCCAAGGTCGACCGAAATTGTATTAACACCATAAACGTTTAAGTACATGTTTCCTCAAAAAATACAACTTGTGGACCATACACCATACTTGAACACAATCTAGAACATCCCACAAACATCCTAAAATCTAATAAGTTTCTCCACAACAACTTTCTCTTGAAGAAATTACACACGCATTTTATTCAAACATCTTTGCCATGCTACAACTCAATAAATCGACTTGCGGAGCACCGAATCTTGAACAACTTCAACTAAAGGTAGATATGAACCTCATAAACACAGTTCCAGAACTACAAGAACAGAAACCATTCTATGGAGAAATATAGAGCAAAAATATTTTTCCCAAGAACCTCTACAATACACAGTTCACACATTGGTGAACACACCTTCCTTTGCACATCAATTCAACATGCCAAAGTTTGAATTCATCACCTATAAACACCTCTGAACAACATATCCAAACTGCACGAGTAGATCTCCAATATAGAAGGAATGTAGAGAAAAACTAGAACACCACTAGACTGTGTGTAAGAACACCTTTACAACACACTGTTTCCTCTATTATTCAAATTTTCTCAAAAGAACTTGGAAACCAAGCACCAAAAATATGTCAACATCTTCAACGCTTCCTCATTATTAGAGACAATATCAATTCAATACCAACTGCTCACACTCTTGCAATATTCTCTTTCTCATACAATACTGCTCGCATTAGATTGCAATATTTTCTTGCTCATATAGTTGACATCAATGACAACACTAACTGCACATACTTGCAACAATCCAAAATACCTAGAAAGTTCAGAAGTATTCATTTCTATAAAAGTTAAAATGTCAAAAAAATAAGAAAATTAAGTGAGGCATTCCAAAATATACAAAAAAAGAGAGGAAAAAGCAAAAAAATGAGAGTTACAAAAAAAGAGTGATAGAGAGAAATTGTTGAATGTTCGTACCTTTGGGTGGAGATAAATCTACACTCGAAGCTTCAAAGGTGAAATTCTACCAGATGAAGTAAGAGAGGAAGGTACAAAGCACACACTACACTAGCTGAGCAAAGCCAATAGTCTAGTAATCTTTAGGACCATTTTTCTACTTAGGGACCCTTGTTCTTTCCCATTTTCCTTTACCCTAGGTCTATCTTTCTTGCCATCTATGATCTAAGTCTAGCGAATGTCAATAAAAGTTGTTGCTTGTCTAAGTTGAAAGCTTATCAAATTGTTTAATCTAGATAAGGATTAGTGTTTAGCCTCCAACAAAGCTCAAAATTAGAAGCATTCCATCTCCTCCCCACTCCCACTTGAGAACCTAATCCCATACCAAAGATCAATAAGTCTCTTTATACCAAGTTAACTCACAATCCCCTAGGTCAACAATCCTACTTAAAAGTCGTCATATTGTTTGTTCCAACTACATACATGCTATCATAGAAAATAAAAATCATGACATGTCATAACATCATGGCATTTATAACACATAGACCATATTACTTTTCATTTCATATTTGTGAATCGCATCCAAACACATTCCATGTCATTCATATCATAAAAAGACAAATATAAATTGCATCATCCATATGTGATCATCAAAGGTATGCATTCTCATAAGAAAAATAAAAGCTATAGCCAACCATATGCACAAGAGGGAAAGTGAAGTACAATATGTTGACTAAAGCTATGTATAGATCTCATCCAATCAAGTCTTGTAACAATAAGTATAAAACAATGTTTAAGCACAAGTCACTCCTCCAACAAGTCAAAAGAGAAAACTGTGTAATCAAGTGTAGAAGTCTCCCCATGCAAGGGGAAAGGGTATAAATATATTCAATAAACACAGGTCTCTCAAAGATCTCAAGGAGTGTCAAATCAAACCTTTGCAGAAACTACAAAAAACCCATAAAAATTAGGAAGATCAAAAAAACCAAAAAAATTGTAAAACATAAAAAATCCCTAAAAATCAAATATGTTCTTCAAAATCTGCAATAAAAGGAGAACTTATTCTCCTCTCTATCTTAGCATGTGTTCTATTTATTTTATGCATCTTTCATGCTCTCATTTTGTTTGCTTTCATCCCTACAAGTCTCCGTGACAAAGCAAACAACTAGGCGAACTCACCACAAAATCTATGGTATGTTCAGTCATTTTAGTTTTCATTATTTATCTTGATACATTTAAAATTTCAAACTAAAGCTATTTATTGTAGATACTATTGTGGGAAATCTAGAATAGGTGAGGCCTATTTTAGGAACGGTACCTACCCTTCATGTAGACTACCGTCCCCGAGGGGGCAAATATGTAAGCACTAAAATCATGTACAACTTCCACAAGGACCCCATGATAACACATAATCCTTGTCACGTAAATGTAAGAATGAAAATAACACCCTCTTAGCAGCATTTCTCTTGGCAACACGTGGGTTTTAGTTTCTTCCTTTGTTTCCCCTATCATGCTAACCTTTCCCTCACTTTTGACACTTTTCAACACATGTCGATTTTCATTTTATGTGCTTGTGACTTCACCCCTAAGCCTATTATTCATCTATTTATCGTAAATTGACCTTTCCCTAGTGTTTTTCCTCCAACCCAACCCCTGCAAGCCCTCCAAGGGACCTCCCAAGACATCTCCAAATTTTAGTTTTTAGTTATGCTCAACCACCTGACAAATCTTCCCCTATTATTTCAAGATCTCCCTTGGGAGATTTGAGATTTGCAAGTGGAGATTTGGTTTTTGACCACCGTTTGAACTGGTTCTGAAGATAGTTCACATCTCCATCCCCTAACTAACAATTTCTAACCCTGATTTTCAACCCAAGACCTCCCCTTTCTAGGTTGCCCATGGGTCACCCCCGGGTGACTTGGACTGGTAAAAGGGGTGACTCATGGATGACCCTTCTGTCTTATCTAGTCATGGAAAAACTTCAAGTTTGGATGTGAAAAGCTCTGTTTTGACCCATTTTTTTTCCTATTTACATGAGTTTTTGACCTAAACATAGAGTGAATTGTTCCAAGCCTTCAAGCATGCATAATTTTCTCCATTTGATCTCTACTTGTCACCTCTTAGACTCTTGATGACTCCATTTTTGCTTCTATGATAAGCTATATGTGCTTCATCACTCCCTAATTAGCTCAGTTCATTGTCCAATCTAATAAGTTAACTCTCCAATCAAGGGAGTTAACTCTTCAATCCTTTCCACCTTTCATGACCTCTTTAGACCTATAAATACCCTCCCCTCTTCATTATTTGGCAAGTTGGAGAATGATCTTCTCATCTTCGCATGCTTTTTCAAGCTTCTTCACAGGCCTTTGTGCCTCTTTCTTCATTTCTTTCTTTAGTTTTCCAAAGCTTCAAATCTTTCATTAATTCTCATTATTGCATATCTTTAAAGCTCCCCTCTTTGGGAGGCAATTTCATTTGTGCATCCAAGCTTTGCAGGTTTTTCTCTCCACATAGCATTCTTATGCTCACACATAACTTATGTGTCTTTTATTTCACTGCTGTTATGCCAAGATTTGCTAAAATCTTCTCTTTGCATCGTTACACTACCCATATTGCAAGCCACAATGCTCATTAGCTCACATCTTGAAGCTTTCTTAAGCTCTTTTGCATCCCTTCCCAATTGTTGCCAAGAGGAGATCCCCGCTATTGAAAGAGGATTAAGAGGTTTCCTACACAAGGATTCCTAAGGGTAGTGGAGGCTCATGCATCTCACATTCCAGGGTCTTTAATACTTTTTTCATTGTGATAGTAATTAGTTAATCTAAATTTGCTCTTGGGAATAGTAAATTCATGTTACAATTTCCTTGATAGGATAAATAGAAATTGTATTGATAAATTAGTTTATTTCCAAGTTCTTTTGCATTCTTAGATTAGTTTGTTCTTTTATTTTCTACAATAATTAGATTCAAAATACCAAAATAGTACAAAAAAATAGATTAAGATTGCATTAGGTAAACACATTTAGAATTGCATTTATATTTAGATTAATTAAAAGCACTTTCTTTTTGAAAAATCATAAAAAGAACGAAAACACTATCTTGCATAGATATAGGTTGCATACATTCAAAAATAGAAAAATAACAAAAATATAGACACAACATGAAGTTCATAAACCATCGATTTCACCATGAGATCAAACAAGGTTAAAACAAAGTGAAAACTAAAGTAAACCCTCAATTTCATCACGAGGTCAACACTAGTCAACCAAAGTCAACAAAGATCAACCAACACAAACAAAAGCAAATTAAACCTTAGTTCATAAACCCTAAGTCAAACACAACTCAACTCAAGGTTAACTCTACCAACTCTCTTGGTTTAGGCTCACGAATGTGCCTTGGGCTTAGGGGTGAGTGGGTGAGGGCAATCCAAGAGATTGAAGAATTGTACCCAAGGCCTCAACACGATCAATTAAAAATCCATGAACAACAACATAGGCTAAGGTTACTTCAAACATGCATCATCATACAATGATTTGAAGAAAGACTCGGGTGTGTGCAAGAAGTTGAGTCCACTTTTTGGCCAAAAAGTGGAAGTGTTTTCCCTGATTTTCAGAATTTGTCACATTTGACCTTAAAATTTGAAGCACTTAAAGATGGAATCTTGAAAAAAGTCACTAATAATAAAATGTAGTACTTGGATTCTAGTTTCCAAGTATGTAATTTATTTGAATACCTAGATGATACAAATTGATTTTCAATAGGTGTTTCTAAAAACCACTATTTAAAGGTCACTTTTTTTTTACTATACCATGTACGTGTACGTCATCCATATTTTGACCTAAATAATCATATTTTTCTAAATCCTTTTGGGAAAATATTTGTAACTCACTGAAGCACATTTTCAATATTTTTTGTAATTTTTTATTGAATATTTTTTTTTGTTAATTTTTTATTGGCCATATTTGGTGTTTGAAAAAATCGTTGTGTACGTCACGCATAAGATGACCTAAACTTATCATTTTTTAATTTTTTTCAAATTGAAAAGAATTGTCTAAAGTACATTTTCGTACAATTTGTTTTTCAAAAAATTATTTTAATAAAAAGTTATTAAAATACTAAGACCCTGGTAATTCAAGTTTATGGACCTATTTCATCAGAGATTAATTGAAAAATAGAAAAATAATCCAATTGTAAAAAAATTAGATATTTGGAATCTAGACTGTGTCATCTATAATGGGTTTTAATTTCGTCAAAAAATTCCACAAAAAGGTCTTTAGACATATGCACAAAGTCACTATTTTCTTGTGACATTGATAGGACCTTCAACTTGCAAGTCAAACTAGGTCCAAAGCCTAGGTTCGAGTCCCCAACCCTTTTCTCGAACTGGTTAATAGAGCTTTAAAATTGGGCCAAAAATTCAAATTTTAAGAAACAAGATCTCGCTTTTGGCTTAGGGTCCCGAAGCTAAACAAGATCTCGTTTCATAAAAGGCAGGATCCCATTTTGCTTTGCTCGATTTTGGGTTTTTGCCTAAGTCTGAAACTTCCACCTTAAGTGGACTCAACTTTGTGCATTTACCCACTCCAACTTGACAGAAACATAAACGAAAACAATTGACAACCCACTCAACGTTGGAATATTTAAAATCCAATTAGGAGAACAGTAACAAGTGGCCCTTCAAGTCATATAATTATCTCAACTATAATGGTCACTAAACACCACATAAGAAACAATACCCAGGAAAGACCCCAGGATCACATGACCACTCTTCATGAAGTCCCACTCTCAAGTGAGCAAGACTGCCCCTGTGTCTCATCTCCTCTAGACTGGCTTCTACCGTGAGAGTGAGGGTGATGTTGAGGTTCTTTGGTGGCAAGGAGAGGGTCCCATGTGCTCTGTCAAAGATGACTCGACCACCCTATGCAACCGAGTCATGTTTTCAAGTGTACATGGACCAAGAGGAAAGTAAGAGGTTTTAGGGTTCTAGGAGGAACCAAGGATCGAAAGGTTGATAGGCCAAGGCCAGAGAAATTCCTAGGCCCTAAACATCCCTTTATTCCAACAAAACTCAAAAACATGGGAAGACCCAAAAAATGACTAAGGGAAGACCCAACTTTGATTTTTGTTTAGATCTTTGGCATTTCAACACATGAAAATGGCAGCGAAAAGGCCAAGAGAACAAAAGAGTACATGACAAAACATTTTTGCAATTTTTTCATGGGGGTGCCAACATAATGTTGAATCAACCTAAGGATCTGACTAAGGTAGATACCCAAATGTGCCACATGCACAATTTTCTCAAAATAGACATTCTATTTACAACTATACATGTAGGTGAATCTTTTCAAAGATTATAGGTTTTTGTCAAAAGTAGTAAAAGACATCATCTCAATCGTACAAGACACGAGCATCCCAGTCAGACCAACCACAAGCATAAGGGACATGAGCACATATAACATAAAGAATTACCTTCCTATGGACATCACCACACTAAACATGACATAATTTTTTGCTCTCTAACAACATAGAACTAGAATACTAAGAATTGAACATGTTTCCAACATTGTCATCTTTCTTCTTTCTTGTTAATTCAAACAAGCATTCTTTCCCCTTTCTCTCTTCATTTCATTTCTTATTCATGAACAATCTTTGACTCATAGTTCTTTTGATATTAAAATATGAAATATGCTTGGAATGTTTTAATATGTGTTAGTTTTAGATTTTAAAGGAAAAAGAACACAAAAAGTAAATTAGTGATAGACTAAACACCAAACTATTTTATAGTTTACATTTTTGGTGAACTCACCATTCTTACTCAACTCTTAGATTTTCCAAAACAAAAATAAACAAAAATAAAAAAAATGGGTTATTGCCTCGAACCTTGCCTCTTATCAAAGGGGAAACATTTGGTGGCATTTGGCTTACCCATTCTACTTTAACATTTTCCTTTCTATTTGTATTGTCTAAGTGTATCTATTTCTCTAGGAGTTACATCTTTGTATATTTTATTTGCGTCATATTCAACCATAGACATTCTCCTCTATTTTAAACACCCTCACTCCCAACCTTCTCTATATCTTGTATAATAGCACATTGTTCTTGTATCTTCTGAGCACACCCGTGTGCAAAGACTTCCCTTGAATTCAAAACTCATTTTTATCTACCTAAACACTTGCCTTTTCACATTCCAAAAACTCTAATTTACCTCCAATGATATAAAAAGGTTTAGGGTGAAAGCACTTTGTTTTTGTAGTTTAAGTTCATGTTTCATTGAAATATAGTACTTTATGTTTGTTGAAAGTTTTCAGATCTAATCTATAGGTCAAAAGCTAAAAAATCTTGATGGGCCTTCTCATGGTGTCTACAAACACCCATTCTAGTCCTAGGTCTCCATCACTCCCTATTTCAAGTGAACTAACTCCATCTTTCCGACTCACTCTCATTTTTTATTTGCATGCATTAACGTACTTTAGATTTACTACTAATTAGTATTTTGTGTGTCATAGACACTTGTACATCTCTAAGAACCTAAGGTAGATAGTCACCAAGTTTCACATAAAGTTTTAGGTCCTTACCAACTACCTAAACAAGGGCACCCTCTAGACCTAGCCTTCCTATAAGCTATTTGGACAGCTAGCAACCTAGTCCTTACCTCCATTTGCCTCCAAATTTGATCAACATGTGTAGAATCTAGTTTCTAGGAAGTTCTAGAATTGTCACTCCTCCATCTAGGTGTATCTTGACCCTCTTTTTTTTAAGTTTTTGCATCCTAGTATAGTGATTTTAAGTTTCCAAGTCTTGATTATGTAGTATCATATAACATTTGATCACGCCACCCATCCCAACTCCTTAGTGACCTTGCTAATTGAGGTTTGGTTGGTTGAAGGTGACCTTAGGTACCTTTATTTGCATCTAATTTTCATTTAGTTTGCACTTAGCTATTTAGATATAACCATGCTTTGTATCTAGTTTACACATATTGCACACAACCAGACTTAGAAAAATAAAATCTAAAAGGTTATCTTATTTCATTTCTTTCAAGTAGCTTAGAAGTAGCAATTAAATCACACTTTGTCCAAGGACTATAAAAGTCTATTGTCATTTCTTGGTTTAGATTTAGAATTTAAAGTAATCTTAATTACTTCTTAGATTAGATTAGAGTTATTTGTAAGTTATTTATTTTAAAAGATTTCTTCAAAGCAAGTCATGCACAAACAAGATTCACATCTTCAATAGGAAAATGAGTTCCATCTCATCAAATAAATGACTAAGCAGAAATAAAAGATAATAAGACTCTTCAATCAATAAAAGAGAAAATCATGAAACAAAAACCATAGATCTTGCATTTAGACAATTAAATTCATCCAGTTGCATATTCATCTAAAAGCACAAAAAGAAGTAATTTATTTCATTAGTTAATTAGCTCATTAAAATTTTTCTTTTGGAAAAAAGAACAAAATGAAAGATAATTTAATTGTTTATTTTCTTGCAATTAGATAGTTTTGCATACATTCAAAATTGAAAATCGAAACATCAAAAACACAAAAGTAAGTCCTTTCGCAAGCAAGGTTCAAGGCCTCTTGGACATAGAAATCAAAGAAGCATTTTAGTAACCAGCCAAGATTAGAAAACAAATAATTCAAATCAAAAAATAAAGGCAATCCAGGAAAGTCAAACTAAGATCATTGAAGTCACTCTCCTAACCTTCCACTTCTCCATCTCACTCGACAACTTATACCCATGTGTCTTGGACTTAGGGAAGATTGGATATAGGTTGTCCTAGGTAAGATAAGGGAAACTCAACTAGCTCATGAAATAATTGACCAAGCACAAGTTAGACAATAGGTTCACACCTTATGATAGGTCAAAAGAAACAAAATTTAAAGAATTCTCATAGAAAAATTGTTTGAAGTAGAAAACTAATGCCTCAACCAAATCTGCGTAAAAAAATGAACAATTAATAAACAAACATCACTACCACTATAAGGATGCTCCTTCATCATTAAGAGGGAATTCCTACAAATGCTTCCCCTCTCCAATGGTTCTTGTCACATTAGTAGGAGAGATTTTCTAGCATGCTAGATATGCAGTGTTAGTGCATGTGATTTGTCATCTATAACTCACACATAGTAGCGGTGAACAAAATATGGGGATCACAGTGTCCCATTTAGTTGAGATCATGCCATGTACAATTGTGACGACATACTCTACAACTTCTAACGAAAATTCATAATATCTAATTAATTTTGTCTACACTTACACATGCACATAGTATTTACATTTTGGGAAAATTAGTTGATGTGACACATTTGGATATCAGTCTCAATCAAATCCTTAGGTTGATTCAATAGTTTATGAGAAAATATGCTTTAGATGTGTGTGAATAAACCCTAGGTGCAAGGTGTGAGCTATTACAACATTGGCACTCTACCAATGGAGGCCATGTTGTTGTTGTTTATGTCTAATGTTGATTTGGAGTGAAATTGAGTTGTTCTAGGGCCTAAAATAGAGATGTGGCAGCCTACTATGTAGCTAAGTCCATATGGGGTGGTCAACAAATCAACCAAGTCCTTGTCAAAGAGGAGATTGAAACTTTCTATGCACCTATATCAATAAATTTGAATGCTACTTTCCTCCAACTTTTTTAAATGTCTACATAGTCTTCAAAAATGGGTTTGCAAGCACAAAACTTCTAATAAGGTCCTTGCAAAAATAAGTGTAAGAGGGGGAGTCTACCCCAATCAACACCATTGTGGGTGTTCAAACATGTATCCACATGAAACATCTGATGTAAAAGAGTGTAATGTGATGAACTATGAGATAAAAACATGAAATGGGTCTTATCAACCTAGCTAGTGGTTCATGCGGCCAGCGTACGTGCACAAGAGTTCTCCAAGTAATTATCTTGATGCGTGCTCATAAAGTGAGGTCAAATACGACACCGTAAGCCGACCGACTTTGTTGTCTACTTTCGGAGTTGACGCGAATGAGACGGACACCGATCACATTCTCTCAAAATAATTGGTGACAAATTCAATACTTCACATGTTTTAAAGTTGAAAATGAATTTGGAAGAAGACTTTTCCCCTATAATTTATTTGAGCCGCATCAGATTTTTCGAGAGAAGGCACTCAAGAGCTTGAAGTGCATGTACACTATTTAACGATTATTTGAGCCTCTGTAGGGAATTTCTTTAAAAAAATGAAGTGTTTAAGTTTTTCAAACGTAGTTATTAAAAAACTAAAGGCTGGCAATGATTTAAAATATTTACGGTGGTTTTTATTGTTTAAATTTGAGGATCTTTGCTTTATGTACAATTTTAGGATTGTAAGGTCAATATTTAAGCGTGTCATGTTATTTTAGTGAAACATTTTAGGGTTTTTTAACATTATTTCATCATTAATTTTATCATTAGGAGTTTTAAATATGTTTTTTGTTTGGCTTTATGTAACTTTACAATAATAAATAATATGGTGGTGGAAAAAGTGAGTAAATTTGTCTTAAAAAATTATAATGATTATGATAACTTTATTCAAAAGGTAGATGTTAGTTCATCCATTGATGTTGATATTATATGATAGTAGTATTTAAGAATTATAACTTGATTGATTACTATATTGGTTTTATCCCTTCATAGACATCTCCTACTACCTAAGTTAAGCATGCTTTAGAGCCCCATCACATTTAGCTTGTAAGAATTTGAATTAGTACTAAAGGTTTTCTCTTTTTCCTTCAAGGAGTTAAGCAAGTGCATGCACTCCTACTATTCTAGCATTAATGTGTATTACTTCACTTAAAGTCCTTGTCGAGGTTGAGCTCCCAAGCTTGTCCATTCATTTCTGGGCGTTCCTTGAGAAAATCATCTAGCCATACATATTTTTCTATGTCTATCCCCACAAATAGGTCATCATCAAAGTGGACCTCAATGTTGATTTAAAGGAATAACTAAAGATTTAAGTGGGCTCTCTTCAATTTACATAGAAGGTGACTTATATCAACTAACCTAATACTTATTTTGGGTTTTAGGCTCTATGATATCCTAAATCTACTCACCACAAAAGTGATGAGGTGGACTTAGAATGGCACATGCATTGCACCCTTGCTAATGGCTAGATCAAACTATTCGTGCTATCATGGGAAAAGCCAATCAAGTGGTGGAAATTTCAATAGACTACCATGTTCACAAATTAGGGGTGTTTGGTGAGTGACAATGCTATCATTTAATTGTGTTAATTACACCACTTGGCTTGTTCACTTAACAAGGAAGGAGTTTCATATGGTGGATTATGGGATTGACTTGCGAGGTTGGATGTTGAATGAGAGGATGCATTTACGTGTTGTTTAATAGTTTGTTGGAGCATGAATGTTATGATTCTTGTGTTGATGATATCAAGTAATTTAAAATTGATCTCCCTATGGAAATAAATGCTAAACTAATTAAGAAGCAAACATAGAGTGTTACAATCCTTAGGGAAAGATTATGTGATTTAATTTCTAACGAAATGAAGAATTGAATAAAGAAAATATTTTTTGAAATAAAAGAACCTAGGAGAAGCTTTGAAGCTTCTTGTGCAAACATTGTAACTATGTCCTTGGAGGATCTAGCTTTTGTAAATTCTTCTCATTTTCCATTCTTGGGGTACTCTACTTGATGGAAATGGAAGATCTATATTGGGGTTTTCTATGGAGAGAGAAAATCTTTAGAAGCTTCCTATGAAAGGTTAGAGCCTAACTACGCAGATTTAGGATTGGGATTTACAAAGAGGCATACAATCTTCTAAAGGTGATCCAAGTTCCTAGAGGAAGGGATACAAAGATTCTAGTAAAGACTTGTAGAGGCAGTCTAACAACCATTTTATCATATTCCTAATGTAGAGAATGTGTAATGCCCACCCTAGTCTGTGCCTAGTGTGCTTTCTGATCTATGTTATATGTTGATCTGAGTGTTTATCAGCATGTTATGTTATTATTATGCTTTGATGCATTGCATCAAACTTGGCAATGAGGTCTATGGTGCCATCGAGGGGTTCTGAGGGTGTATTTTGCATGACCATCAAGGTGTTTTTGATGGGGGTTTTCTTTGTTATTAAGCTTCCAACTATGCATTATGGGATGCATATGTTGTGATCATGCATGTTAGATTATTCCAATGCTTCAGCTTCACTTTTTCAATATACTTCTTATTGTTTTTGTATACACTTGAAATTGACACGACTCTGTCTAAATAAATATTTATAATATTTATTTTATCTAAATTCCTCTATCAATAAATAAATAAACAAATTTATTTATTTGATTCATATTCTTCCAACAATTACATAAAATCAATTTATTTAATTAAATTCTTCCAAATCCTCTAACAAATTAAATAATACCAATTATTTAATTAGTTCTTCCAAAATCATTCTAAATTAAATAGTGTAAGGGTAAATCGAGTCAACAATGAATATCAATGAATAAACAATAACAGATACCCAAACTTGATGAAATAGTGAAACTAAGGAGATTAATCAAATAAAGTAATGAACAAGACAATGCAAACCTTCCTCAGATCGAAACTTCCATTGTTCACCTATCACAAATCATTCTTTGAATGTCTGAATGAGGCCCTCAGAGAGCACTTCCTTGCTTTGTTCAAGAATGTTGATAGTGAATGGATGTGGTGATGATGCGTAGTGAGTAGGTAACAAAAGGGTGATCACAAGCAACAAAGGAATAACAAGGGTGCCAAAGGCGCACTGAAATTTCTGCAGAGTAACGATGCAAAAGCTTGGATGAATGAAATAGAGGAATGAGGTTGAATTTATAGACTTGGGAGAATGAAGATCGATGGTATAGAGAGAATGAGAAGATCAACAGTTGAGAATAGATGAGGAACGTGCAACGAATAAGAAGAAGACAAGTGTCACACAAAAGCTAATTTATTTGAGTTAACTGCTTTCTTTTCTAAAGATAAGACATGCTTTGCATAAATTAGAAAGCTTTCTTCTAATTTAAGAGATATTGATAAAAACAAGGTTGATTGAATAGATAACTCAACTTGATATTTGCTTTTGCATGATTTTGATAGAAATTAAATAATAAATTATTTAATTGTGTGTACATGGATAAGAAGACTTATTTTTAGAAGATTTGGAGGAATATTTGAAGAATTAGAAGAAAGCAAATTAAATAAATAAATTTATTTAATTGTTGTGCATGATTTTTGAAGAATAAATAAAATATTTGATTATATTTTATTCTTAGAGATTGAGAGAATTTAAATAAATTTGTTTTGATTTATTCAAATTTGGAAGAATGATTTGTTTAATTAAATAATTAAGAATTATTTAATTGTTTGGAAGAATTTAATTAAATAAAGGAATTTATTTAATTTTGACTTTAGAAGAGGTAATTAAATATTTTGATATTTAATTAACTTAGAGGAATATGAATCAAATAAATACATTTGTTTATTTATTTATTGATAGAGGAATTAGAAAGGAATAAATATTAATAATATTTATTTAGACCGAATCGTGCCATTTTTAGACATATACATTTTGCCCCTCTGTGATGTAATGCAGTTTACGGCGTTGCTTCAAAGAATAGATAGTCTGATAATGATACATGCCCCAGTTTGCCCCTGGTACAGGTTATGACAATAGGATGCCCCCTTGGGAGATTGGACGGGAAGAAGGTTGAAGGATGAGAGACAGACAATCTCACGAAGATGAAGGTGAAAACTAGGTTAGTTTGAAGAAAGAGCTGAATGATACGTG
Organism: Cunninghamia lanceolata; assembly: GCA_027924645.1. Taxonomy (NCBI): domain Eukaryota; kingdom Viridiplantae; phylum Streptophyta; class Pinopsida; order Cupressales; family Cupressaceae; genus Cunninghamia; species Cunninghamia lanceolata. Next base: position 7,436,296 of record BSBN01000241.1, on the reverse strand, counting down.
ATGCAAGATAAAATGATAACACACACAAGCAAGTAAGCAAGTATGCACAAATGATACAAGAACAATCAAGGTATTGCCCCTATCAAGCGATAAACCAACAATATACTGATAACGATATACGACAGTGTTGTCATGGCAGGGAATGATATATCCCTAGAGCAACACGAAGGATAGTGTCTGGTTTCAGGAAATGAAGCATGTCATGTAAGACGTGTGTGTTGGTCTGATTTCGACAATGTTACATCCTGTATAAGATAATTGATTGATTAATTGATCAAGTTGGTTTATGACCAGACAAGGATCAAGACCACTGATTGTGATTGGATCATTTGACAAGATTGACTTGACTTGATTGGTATGGATTAAGGATGGACTTGCATGGGGATCATTTCTCGGACTAACCAAATTGAGAAGAATGAACCACAATGATAGATAGAATACTGATTGATAGAAGAATGACTCGATAGAAGGAATCACAAGCTTTACTTTGTATTGTTACTCTGCATTTTTTTGGATCTTTTATTGCATGGGGTATGGTATGGATGCTTTGTGGATGTGAATGGATATGAGTGGATGTGAATGGTTTTTTGAGATCTTGATAGTGCAAGTATTTTGAAGTGCTTATTTCATCATTGGGCTTTTTTTTTAGGTACTTTTTCTGAATGTTGTAAGTTAATACAAGCATCTAGGTAAAATTGAACCGAGATGACATGAGCATTGCTTACATGGATTTTGATTTAGCAAGTTAATACAAGCATCGAGGTATAATTGAACTGAGATGACCTGAGTATTTCTTGTGTATCAACAGTCAAGGATTGCCTCTGTTCATGTTAGACCTTAGATGTCCTCGATGATCTTTTGCCGATCATGTCTTTAGACAAGGCTTCACATTACTAAAGTTTAATCCACAAACAACAAACAAAGAAAATAATCATGCCCCCATCATAGCATTTCTAGCTTTTGGCATCCTCGAGTAGCATAGAAAGGCATAAATCAAGACTCTGTATCTTAACCATGTTTCCAATCCACAAAACATTTTTGCATTTAGATGTGTTTGTTTCTTGCCATAATTTGGGTAAAAATCATTTAGAAGACCTTAGGAGTTTGTTTGCTTTGCTTTGGATAGGTTAATGTCTTGCGTCAGGATTTTTGCTTGAAAACAGGTTTTGCTTGCGCTTGCTTGCTTGGTGAGAAGATTCCACAATCTTTATTGGTGAGACGAACCCTAAGGGACTGACCTAATGCCTCGGGGGCTCATTGCTAAATGGCCTTGCCTATGTGACGACGCAGAGGCAACATAGTTCAGGGTAAACCCTAATGGACCATGGATGGACTAAAAGAAAGATGACAAGAAATGGGATGGATGGGACCGTGGCAGCCTCGAGGGTGCATAGAAAATATGGCCTTGCCTACATGATGACGCAGAGGCAACATAGTTCATGGACTTGGAACATGGGGACCAACGAGAGACACTAAGCTAGGCTGACACTATCGATAAGATATGGGATAAAACCTTGGTTGACAAGGCCACAAAGAGATAGAGTATCAAGCCATGATAGGTTATCGATGGGTTTTTATTATGGAGCGGATATGGATCGAATGGGACATGAGGAAGAATGGACACACGGTGATTGGTTTCCCAAATATGGAGGAAATGGTTTATCACAAGTAACGCCTGTTTACCAGGTTTTCACCACTTGCTTTTATTTGCATGAAAGCTAGAAAGTAAACATGACGCCTGATTGCTAGGTTTTCATCATGATACCTATCCAAGGTGCCTATTTGCCAGGTTTTCACCGAAGGATGATTTTTTTGTACTTTTCTAATTTTTTTTTGTATTTTTCTAAATTTTTTGATTTTTTTGTATTTTTCTGCCTCCTTTACACTGGAGTTCTCCTAAGTATAGAACCAGGAAAGATGCATGCTATTGATTGGGTCATCTAACAGCTCACCCTCTGATGTTGCTAACTGATATGCCCCTAATCCATAAGCAGCTACGATCACATAAGGTCCAAGCCATTTGGGTTCAAACTTGCCCTTCTTTTCCCTATCTTGTTGATTGCGGGGATTCTCTTTAAGTACTAGGTCTTCAACCTTGAAGATCCTTGGACAAACTCTGTGGTTATAGCTTCACGACATCATTTGTTGATATGCTTTGAGATGGTCAAAGGCTTTCTGTCTCATTTCCTCTAGCAACTCTAGTTCTTGCAATTTGGAGACTCTGTATTCTTCATCTGATATGAGACCTTTCAACAACACCCTGAGAGATGGTAACTCAACCTCAATAGGAAGGATAGCTTCTGAGCCATACACAAGGGAATAAGGGGTAGCACCTATGGGAGTGCGTATACTAGTTCTGTAGGCCCGCAAAGCGGGATTGAGTTGGATGTGCCAATCACGGCCAGCATCATTGACAGTCTTCTTGAGGAGTTTCAAGATGGTCTTGTTGGATGCGTCATCTTGACCATTGCCTTGGGGGTAATAGGGTGTGGAGAAACGGTGCTAGATTTTAAATCGGTCACAGAGTTCTTGGACATCCTAGTTTTTGAAGGGTCTTCCATTATCTGTGATAATGGATGAAGGAATTCCATATCTGTAGATGAGGTAATTCAGGATGAATGAGGAGATTTGCTTACCTATGACGGTAGTGAGGGGAACGGCTTCAATCCACTTGGTAAAGTACTCAGTGGCAGTTATGATGAACTTATGGCCGTTGGATGAGGGTGGATGAATCTTTCCCACAATGTCAAGTCCCCATTGGCAAAAGGGCCAAGGGGTCGTTAAAGGTCTCAACTCTTGAGCTGGTGCATGTATCAGGTTCCCATGTATTTGGCATTGCTTGCACTTCTTTACAAACTGGTATGAATCTGTTTCCATGTTCGGCTAGTAATAACCCAAACATATGAGTTTCTTGGCTAAGGAAGGACCGCTAGAGTGTGTTTCGCAAATCCCTTCGTGCACGTCTTGTAAGGCGGTTATGGATTCTTCTAGTTCTAAACAACAGAGTAATGTACCATCTAGACCACGTCAGTATAGGGTGTCGGCAATAATGGTATAGCGAGAGGCTTGGCGTACAAAGGTTCATCATTGGTTTGAAGATAAGTCAGGTGGGAGGGTGTTGTCCTTGAGGTAAGTGTAGAACTTACCATACCAAGGTGAATTAGATCCAACTAAAAGGCATATGGAATGGGTCTCAAGAAGATCATAAGCTGGTTGTCGAATAGTTTCCACTAAGAACTCGTACTGTGACTCATGTTCTGGTATCTCTAGAAGAGAGGCAATGGTCGCCATGGCATCTGCTGCTTTGTTCTCAATTTGAGGTATCTGCTCAAAATATATAATCGCAAAGTACTCCTTAAAGTCATCCACCATTCTTTTGTATGGGCAAGCTTCTCATCCTTGGTTTGGTAATCATCGTTGACCTGATTTATCACTAGCTAAGAATCACCGTAGACATGTAGCTCTTTGATTTTCCAATCTACCGCCGTCTTGAGGCCAATGACTAAGGCTTCATATTCTGCTATGTTATTGGTGCATGGGAATAGCAATCGGTAAGACTTCGGTATAGTGTCACCATGAGGAGTTACAAATAAGATTCCTGCCCCCAATCCATGGTTTGTGTAGGATCCATCAAAGTAAAGTGTCCAAGAATGTGTTGAGACATTGAATAATGATTCATCTAGAAACTCAAATTGCATTGGTGTGGTATCCTGTATTGGTGCATCTACTAGCTGGTCAGTAATAACTTGTCCCTTGATAGCTTTTCTATCTACATACTTAATGTTGTATTCACTTAGGAGCATTACCCATTTGGCTAGGCGACCTGTGAGAGCTACTTTGCTTAGTAGGTACTTCAGTGGATCTATTTTTGCAATGAGTTTGACTGGATGTGCAAGCATATAGTGCCAGAGTTTTTGGGAAGTAAAAACTACTACAAGACATGATTTTTCTATTTGAGAATATTGTAACTCATAGCCCACCAATGTGTGACTGATGTAGTAGATGGCTCTTTCCTTGTTCTCATAATCTTGTTTTGCTAGAAGAGCCCCAAGAGCTGTAGGTGTAGCAGATATGTAGAGTATCAATGGTTTCCCTTGGATAGGAGGCATGAGAATAGGTGGATTCATAAGATACTCTTTCAGTTTGTTGAGTGCCTCTTCACATTTCTCATCCCATCTAAATGGAATGTTTTTGTGCAAGAGATGACTTAATGGTTGACACTTGTTTGCCAGTTGTGATATGAATCTATGGATTGCTTGTAGCTTGCCTTGTAGAGATCTTAGTTGAGTAAGAGTCTTAGGTGGTGGCATGTCCATGATAGCCTTGACCTTGGCAGGATCCACCTCTATTCCATTTGCTGATACAATAAAGCCTAGGAGTTTGCCTGAGGTGACTCCAAGCACACATTTCTTTGGGTTCAACCTGACTTTATATTTCTCTAACCTCTGAAAGACCTTCTCTAACACATCCAAGTGTGATTCTCTTGTGAGTGACTTTGGTAGGATATCATCTACATAATCTTCCATGGTAACATGCATCATATCATGAAATATGGTGGTCATAGCATGCTGATATGTGGCTCATGCGTTCTTTAGCCCAAATGACATGATATTCCAACAAAAAGTGCCCCATGGACAAGTGAAAACTATCTTATGCTGGTCTTTTGGTGCTATCCTGATTTGATTATATCCTAAGAAGCCATCCATGAGAGACAACATGGTATGCCCTGCTGTCAAGTCGACTATGATATCTATATTTGGCAACGAAAAGTCATCCTTGTGGCAAGCTTTGTTTAGATCTCTGAAATCATTGCATAGTCTAACTTGGCCATCTGGTTTGGACACTGGTACTATGTTGGAGACCCATTCTAGATAGTCAATAGCTCTGATGAATCCTACATCTAGTAATTTCTTGAGTTCTTCTTTGACAAGCAGTGCTATGTGTGGATGCATCTTTCTAAGCTTCTGTTTCACTGGTTTCACTCCTGGATCTAATGGAAGATGATGTAGAATCAAATCTGGATCTAACCCTAGCATATCTGTGTATGACCAAGCAAAATTGCCTCACTTTTTATTGAAGAATAGTACAAACTTGGTTTTCTCTGGTGGGGTTAGAGATTTAGCAAAATGAATGATCTTAGGTTGTTCCTCTGTTCCAATGTTGACTGGCTCTGTAGGTTCCACAATAATCTGAGACTTCTCCCGATGCATGTCATTGGGGAGAGTGTCAAGCCTTCCATCATCAGGTGCCACAGTTGGGTTTTCACCTTCAGATGTGTCCTTTCTTTTTACTATTTTAGGATTTGGCATTGCCGCAGAGCGATTTTCACCATCAGATCTAGTTTTTATTTTGATATTTTTGCGACTGGAAGGCTTGGCACCCTCTCTGAAATAAGCCACGGTATTTAGTTCAATAGTGAAACCAGCTTTATGATCCCCTTTAGGTAGGTGGTCCCTAAGTTCCATGTAGTCAATATAGGCATCATCATTTTGGAACATATCTAGTTGAGGAGTTCCTTGCAGATCCCAGTCAATAAGCTCAGGATGCATAAGGGGAAGGGAGTTAGAGGATAGATCTAATTCATTGATAGTTTGAATGGATATGCTAGGAGTATTGGGAGGGATAGTGTTGGGGATGGTACTTTCCTCCAAGTTGTTTATCGTGATAGAACCAAAACCTTCCTTGAAAGTCGTATTCTCAGAGATAGGTAGATCAGACTCTATTGGCCTATTCGGTAGTGTTTGTCCCTCACGGTAGGGGCTATAAGTTTGAATGGTATCGACCCCTTTATCATCATAGGAATGCTCTGTCAGCTCATCCCACTCATATTCATTGAAATCTGTGTCATTGTCTATTTGAAGCGTATGGATTGTCTCCACTAGACAAGCATTTTCTTTAGCTTTACCCTTTCCTGTGTATCCTAGGCCCTTTGTGTTTCTAGCCAATGAGGATGAAGAAGGTTGAATGGGTTCTATGATTCCTTCTTTTCTTAGGCCGATGGGGGCCTTATCCTTCGTAACCCATTCTATGTAGGATAGATTCACCTCATTCATAGATTTCTGTTGGGAGCCTAGGTGGTTCTTGTTGTATGTTCTCTTCTTCTTTGGTATAAAGCCATTGTAAGACACCTCTTTCCTCTGTCTCATTTGATAAGGTCCCCCATTTTACAAAGGGAGGTGTGGGAGGTGTAGGAGGAGCAGATGTCTTTGGAAAATGCTTGGGTAGACCAAAGGATCTAGGAGATAATAGTAGCTTGGCTAGATTGAGGCTGTGCTCTATGGAGTATTCCCCAACTCCCATTTCTTTGATAGTAATTTTCTGCTCTTTGGGCTTTGATGAGGAAGCCTTAGTGGTAGAATCAAGCTGTGGGATAGGGGATGTAGATGCTCTATTATTTGGTATGATGCATTCAAGTTTTGAAAGGATAGAGTTCCAGTGCTAAAAGGGGTCAGGGTCGCCTTGGATGGTGACCTATTTGCCATTATGAGGGAATTTTATGCATTGATGATAGGTAGAGGGTACAACTTTCATGGCATGAATCCATGGTCTTCCTAGCAGAATATTACAGGTGAGCTCCCTATCTAGGACTTGGCACACAACATCTTTGATTAGTGGTCCCACTTGTATGGGCAACACCACTATTCCTTTTGTAGTTCTCTCTTCTTCATCATAGGCTTTGATAGTTATCTTCTTTCTCTGATCAATTATGTTTTCAGAGAACCCCAATGTAAGGACTAGCTTCAACGTGCAAATATTTAAACTAGCTCCCCCATCAATGAGAACCCTCTTGATGCGGTGCTTGTGGATGAAGGCGACGATATAAGGAGGGGTGTTATGAGGTTGAGAGATTGAGAGATCATCTTGCTCAGTAAATGATATGTTACTTGAGGAGGTCAGATTACCTACCATGGCTTGAAACTTCTCTTGGGCCAAGTTAGTGGGGACTGTGGTTTCCACTAAGGCTTTATTGAGAATCTTCTTATGGGAAGGAGATAGACGCAACAACTCTAAGATAGAAATGTGGGCCGGAGTCTTATGAAATTGGTCTATGACGCTATACTGATGGGGATTGGACTAAGAGGGTGACGACCTTGGAGGGACAGTATTCAGCGTGACTCTACCACTGCAGGTAATGATACTGCAATCATTGCGGCTAGGCTCTAGTTGCTGGTTGCGTGTGATTACATTGATCTGTGGGATATGCTTTGATATGCAATTGATGGTGTAGTCGAATGGCACACTTGTGTAGTTGGCATTATTATTCCTGCCATTTCCTCCATTCTAATTTTGCTTATTACGATTGTTGTTGTTGTTGCCGTTGTTGTTATTGTTGTTGTATGGCCTGTCATGATTAAGAAGCAGATCCCTGTAAGCCACATGTGATTCATTGGAGGTATGTTGTTTGGTTCCTCCTTGATTTTGATCAAGTACATCTTGGATAACATGTTTGAGACGGATACAATTGTTGGTTGTATGGCCCCTCCCTCTATGATATTCACAATAGTTAGTGTCTTTCCAATAGGGAGGTTTGACTATAGGCTCATAATCACTTGTTGGCGGTAGAGAGATTTCATTGTTAGCTAGTAACTTCCATAATGCAGATTCTTGGGACTCACCTAGTGGCATGAATTTTTGTCTTGGATTGGTACTAAACCATGGTCTTGGCTCCCAAGAGAATGTTTTGTTGGGCGTAACATTGTTTGCTTCTCCTTTGAGAGTGAGTATAGGTTGTTGCTTGGGAGCCGCCGCCTTGGCATCAACCACTCCATCGTTGACAACATTCTTATTCTTGGTCCAAAACTTTGATTTGTAAGTCGTGTAATTGGAGGTAGGTGCGTCCTTGTATAACTTGATTTTCCCTTTAGAGATCATAGCTTTTTCGATAAACAATCCCATTTTGATGACTTTTAAGAATGATGTAGGGCATTGTATTTGTATTTGATAGCCAAGATCAGTGTTGAGGTTATGGACAAACATCTCCATTAGTTGCTTCTCAGGTACATCGTACGAGCATTTGCTTGCTAGTTGTCTCCATATTTGTAGGAAGGTGGCAAATGATTCACCACTCTTTTTCTTGGTGTTGCATAGGTCAAGCATAGAGACTTCATGTTCAATATTGTAAGAGAAGTGCGTTATAAATTTGTTGACTAGTTCGTCAAAAGTTTTGATGCCCGGTGGAAGCCGTGAGAACCACTCCATAGCTTGACTACCTAGAGATCTAGGGAGTAGTCTCATCAAGTAAGTCTCATTGTGAGCTACTTCTAAACATGCTATGTTGAATTCCGTGATGTGATCTCTAGGGTCCCCTTTCCCTTTGTACTTGTCAAACTTAGGAACTTCAAATCGATAGGGAAACAGTTTCATGATCAAACTTTTATCAAAGGGGTGCGGTGCAATATCTTCCAAGGAGTAGTTTTTAGTGTTTGTACCCGTCTTGAGATCCGACATTTGTTGTTTTAGACCCTCGAGTTCTTTCCTCATTTCTTTCATAGGAGTATTCGGATGTATGGCTTTCTTTCCTTTATCCTCCTCATTTGGGTCTATGGCTTTCTTTTCCTTTTCATGATCATCATCTATGTTTTCCATGATTGTGCTTATATCAAAATCTGTGGGGAGTTTGATTCCAAGACTAGCAAGATGATGGAAATACCTATGAGGGTCATCATGGAGCACCTTCTCCACTAAGCATTGGAATTTCTAATCTTGGATGGTTCCTTGACATTCTTCGTTAGAGATTTCCTCATCACTATCGTGAGGTGTGAAGATGTGGTTGGATGAACCGGCCATTTCAAGTTGTTTTTTGTATTGAGATCTAGTAAGAACCATGCAAGGCGACATGGGATGAGGTGAAATGGGACAAGAGATTTTGGCAAGGTACCGATGGAGACTACTAAGAATGGGATACTTATGACAAGACTTGGGCAAGGGACTTTCTCGATCAATGATTCCAAGTAAGACGGCTGATACAAAGATGATAGTCACTAGTAAGGGTACTTGATACCTATCTTACTATGTAGGGACTAGTCGTGCACCAAGACCACTAGCGAAGTTCTATGACTTACTAGGTTTACTTGAATCCAAAGTGATACGAAAGAGGGGACCTATGCTGACTTGATATGGGATGCTGTTGGCTTTAGACTAGAAAGACCTAATAGAAGGCGAATGTGATGACTAACGAAAGAGAGATTTTGGTGTGAAATGGAGGGAAAACTGACTGCAAGGTGAGACCTGATCTCTGAACCTGAAACTAGACTGAAATGGGTACGCAGAACTGGTAGAATTTTTCTCTTGGGAACTATGCAAGTGCTCACTATTATGTATGCACCGAAACAGATGCACTGCAAAAATGGATATATGCACTGTAAGTATCAATAGATGCGCAATACTAGAAAAAGATAAAAGCACCGTAATAGAAGACAAAAGCACTGCAAGTCACAACAAATGCACCACAAGTCGGCACAGATGCGCAGGAATATAGGACGAATGTGCTGCTCTGGTGTGTTCTCAAATTTTTTGCAATTTTTGGAATTTTTTGATGTTTTTGGTACTTTGGTTGCAAAATATGTCTTTTGATCTAATTTTTTGAATTTATGGCAAGAAGACATAGCAAACACAAAGATGTTTTTATGGTTTTTTTTATTTTTTTGATTTTTGTGACTCTATTTGGACTAAAAGAAAAAAGCAAGTACAAATCCTAGGCTCGAAATAGATTACAAGGGTTTTTGGCCACTACAACAAGAGGTGTTTAATGCGGGCAACTGTTCGAGTGGTTACACATGCGGTAGCACTACTTTCCATTATGGAGTCTCCCAGTCTGCAAGGGTTGAGCCTTGGAGGGTTTTGGGGGAGGTTGGCTGTCAGTGTAACACAACTTCACTCATTGTTTGAAGCTTTTTCTCCAAACACAATTTATTTATAGTGGTTTGGAAGGGCTTGGCGTCTAGCCTGTTACCACTTAGGGTCATTCCTACTTGGATAAGCAGTATCCAAGAGAATGCCCCTCTAAAGGAAAAACACATGCAAAAATGATACTTTTGGCATTTTGGTCACCCAAGATAGGGGAGAGCATAGTCCTGGTATCATTCCCAAAAACACGGTATATAGTGGTTCTTTTCCCCTAGTTAAAATAGAAAAACTAGATGAGCTATCTACTTGGGAAAGCACAGAACTTTGAAGTGAGTAGCAAGATAGTAGTGGTTTAGTTTTAACCCAGATAGCAATGATGAGTTCAATTTTAATCCATGATAGCACGAGTTGTTAACTTTGAAATTTTGGTCAATCGAGATAGTAGTGGTTCATTTTAAACCCAGATAGCAATGGTGAGTTCAGTTTTAATCCAGATAGCAATAACTTTGAAAAGATAGCAATGCTGCAATGCATGATAGCAATGTTTCAGTTACTTCTTTCCTAGTTATACTATGTGAGAGTTTGCATGAACATCCATTTTACTTTTCCATTTTAGAAATCAAAGTGTGATCTAAGAATGTAACTATATGAATCTAAACCAGAGCCTAGCCTGCAAAACTTATAAGAGAATTCCTGCAAAGATGTCAGCATTAGCAAAAATCTCCTAAAACCCTAAAACCTTTGTCTAAGACAGATGCATCGCTTCAAAGACTAGATGCACAGAAATAGTCAACAGAAGTGCAACAATATAGATGCATAGAAAAAGATAGTAAATGCGTAGATATAAAGTGTATATGCACCGTCTCAGAGGGTAAAAGCACTGGAACAGTGTATATATGCGCTGGATTAGTAGATGCACAGTTTTAGAGGATAGAAGTACCGTAACAGAGTGTGTATGCACCGCAGAAATGAATGCGTCAGAATAGGTAACAGAAGCGCCGAAACAGAAGGCATATGCGCTGCGGAAATTAATGTACTATGATAGGAGATAAATGTGCCGAAACATAGAGTATATGCGCTACTTCATCCTGTGTATGGCCTTCTAAACACAAAAACTTAATTTTTGGTTAAATTTGGGGCTAGGCCCCACGGTGGGTGCCAAAAATGTAAGGGTAAATCAGGTCAACAATGAATATCAATGAATAAACAATAACAGATACCCAAACTCAATGAAATAGTGAAACTAAGGAGATTAATCAAATAAAGCAATGAACAAGACAATGCAAACCTTCCTCAGATCGAAAATTCCATTGTTTGCCTATCATAAATCATTCTTTGAATGCCTGAATGAGGCCCTCAGAGAGCACTTCCTTGCTTTGTTCAAGAATGTCGATAGTGAATGGCTGTGGTGATGATGCGTAGTGCGTAGTTAACAAAAGGGTGATCACAAGCAATAAAGGAATAACAAGGGTGCCAAAGGTGCGCTGAAATTCCTGCGGAGTAACGATGCAAAAGCTTGGATGAATGAAATAGAGGAATGAGGTTGAATTTATAGACTTGGGAGAATGAAGATCGACGGTATAGAGAGAATGAGAAGATCAGCGGTTGAGAATAGATGAGGAACGTGCAATGAATAAGAAGAAGACAAGTGTCACACAAAAGCTGTTTTATTTGAATTAACTGCTTTCTTTTCTAAAGATAAGACATGCTTTTCATAAATTAGAAAGATTTCTTCTAATTTAAGAGATATTGATAAAAACAAGGTTGATTGAATAGATAACTCAACTTGAGATTTGCTTTTGCATGATTTTGAGAGAAATTAAATAATAAATTATTTAATTGTGTGTGCATGGATAAGAAGACTTATTTTTAGAAGATTTGGAGGAATATTTGAAGAATTAGAAGAAACCAAATTAAATAAATAAATTTATTTAATTGTTGTGCGTGATTTTGGAAGAATAAATAAAATATTTGATTATATTTTATTCTTAGAGATTGAGATAATTTAAATAAATTTGTTTTGATTTATTAAAATTTGGAAGAATGATTTGATTTAATTAAATAATTAAGAATTATTTAATTGTTTGGAAGAATTTAATTAAATAAAGGAATTTATTTAATTTTGACTTTAGAAGAGGTAATTAAATATTTTGATATTTAATTAACTTAGAGGAATATGAATCAAATAAATAAAAATGTTTATTTATTTAATGAAAGAGGAATTAGAAGGGAATAATTATTAAGAATATTTATTTAGACTGAATCGTGCCATTTTTAGGCGTATACAAATAGTATCAATTATTTAATTGTTTCTTCCAATAATATCTTCTCTAAATTTAAATAAATCCAAATATTTGTTTAAGTTGTCCATTTCCTGTAAAAATTGAGTTATCTCTAAATATAATTCAATCCTTGTGCACATGCAATTGAATATTCCAAATATTTAATTGAGCTAAAATATCTTCTCATCCTCATGCAATTTCCATCCTTCTCTTAACTAATTAATCTATTATGTTAATTGATTTATCTTTTTAGTTAACTCATTCTTCTATTTTATTAATTCCTCTCATACAAAATAGAGCAGGACACATATCCTCTTCCTATTCACGCACATCCTCTCAAGTATCCTCTACCATTGATCTTCTTATTCATTCTATACCATTGATCTTCTCTCTCATGAGCCTATAGGTACAACCCTATTCCTCCATTTCAATCATCCAAGCTTTTAGTAAACTTACTCTGCAGGAAATTATAGCACGCCTTTGGCACCAAATCATTCCATAGCTTGCAATCACCATTATCATTGCAATTGTGTTCAACCATTCTCACTTGACATCTTGGAAAATAGCAAGGAAGTGCACCTTCTAAGGGCCATATTCATACACAAGATCATTTGAGATAGGTGACCAATGGAAGCCATGAAGTAAAGAGGTTTGCAAGGTTTTAGTTCTTTATTTGTTTGATCTTCTTTGTTTCTTATTTCATTGAGTTATTGGATATTATTGATATTATTGATATTCATGCACGATTTCCCTTAACTTTTTTGGTGCCCACCATGGGGCCTTGCCCCAATTTAACCTCAAAACTAAGTTTTTGTGCATTAGGTTCTATACACAGGAGGATTTTGCACATCTGATCATTTGTAACATGCATCTGTTATCTATTTTGGTGCATCTATTCTTTCAGAGCATCTATTCCATGAAGCTGCACTTTTGCTCTCTATAATGGCGCATTTACCTAGACTGCTCATATACTCTCTAATTCTGCACTTTTGTCCTTTGATTATGTGCATTTGTCTTTCTATGCATTTGTCTCATGTTTCTGCGCATATGATCTCTGTAGCTGCGCATTTGTTTTGACAGTGATTTTTTTAGGGTTATTTCTTGTGATTTTGCTAATGCTAATGACTCTCGTAGGGATATTCTCAGATCTACTTGCAAGTTAGAGGATGGTTAGACATCTAGCTGCATTGTTAACTTACATCATAGATCTAATTAGCATGGAAAGTAATTGGATTGTTCATGCAAAATCTCATTTAACTTTAACTAGGAGGATTGTAATTTGATCTTGTTGCATCAACAACTTGAATATAGTCCCAATGCTAGGAGGATAAAATTGAACCATTGCTATCTTGCTTCTTTCAAAGTTAACAAATCGCGTGTGTGCCGAAGTAGCTTAACTCATTTAGTCTTTTTCATTTTAACTAGGGGAAAAGAACCATTGTCTATCATGCTTTTGGAATGATACTAGGTCTATGCTCTCCCTTATCTTGGGTGACCAAAATGCCAAACATATCATTTCACATGTTTTTCCTTTAGAGAGGCCTGCCCTTGGATATCCTTCTGTCCAAGTGGGAACGACCTTAAGTGGTAACAAGATAAAGCCAAGCTCTACCTAGCCACTATAAATAAATTGTGCTTGAGGCAAAAGCTTCATGCAACGAGTGCTGATTAGTTATACTGACAGGCAACCTTGCCCAAAACCCTTTAAGGTGTAACCCTTGAAGGTTGGGAGACTCCATAACGTAGAGTAGTGCTATTGCACGTATAACCACTCGAACAATTGCCCTTACTACTTATCCTTTGTTTTAGAAGACAAAATCCCCTATAAATTGGTGCCGGAAAGAGCGATTATCATCTTCCTAAGATGGCTCACGTACTTACAATTCAATAGTAGAGATAACAAGGAAATCTAAAGGTTTGAGAGCCTTGGAAACCCAGAACTTGGTGTACCAGAGAAGTTTGTGCACTTGTAAGGGGGAGCCCGCATCCCAAGTTCCTAATTTATCCACTTTGAATAGCGTAGCTAGTGTAAAAACCAAGTGAGAATTCGGTTTATATTGTCCCTATCATCCTAGGATTTGTACCTATTTTTTAGTCAAAAAGTCAAAAATTCTAAAAAAAGATCAAAAATCATGAAAATATTCTTTGTGTTTGCTGTGTCTTACTTGCCATAATTGAAAAATTAGAGAAAAAAGACCAACTTTCAGCCAAAGAGAACCAAAAACATCAGAAAACATGCCAAAAATATTGTAAAAAAAGTAAAAAACATAGAGCTGCACATTTGTCATGCAGAGTTGCGCATATATTTTAACCTGCTATGCATTTAATTTGACTTTCTATGCATTTATTGTCTGTTCCTATGCTTTTGTTATTTACTAGAGCTGCACATATATTCTGACTTGCCGCGCTTTTACCTTCTGTTCTAGTGTATTTGTTGCTGTGTATCAGTGACAGTGAGCATTTCTCAATCTTTTGAGAGAAAATTTTCAACATTTCTAAGTACCCATTTCAGCCTTGCTCCAGTTTCTGAGATCAGATTTACTATGCAGTCACTTCTCCCATCCGTTCCCATAGTGTACCCTCTTTTTCGTCGGTCGTCTCATCCACCTTTTTACCAAATCTTCCCATAATCAAGTCAAAGTATCCAAATTAGTTTAGTGCAAGGCCTTTTTCAAATCATTTCAGATTCAAGTAACCCTAGTAAGTCTCTACTATCAAGGATCTATCATCCTTTTCTCTCAGAACTTCATTAGTGGTCTTGGTGAAAGACTAGTTTCGACATAGTAATCAGGTATCAACTATCCTTACTTATGGCTATCATCTTGTGTCAACCAACTTACTTGGAATCATTGATCAAAAGAGTCCCTTGTTTGAATCTCATCACCGCAAGTATCCTCTTCTCAACAACCTACACCAACACCTTACCAAAATCTCTAGTTTCATCCCACTCCTTTCCACACCATCTTGCATGGTCTTAATTAGATCCCAAACACAAAAACAACTTGAAATGGTGGAAATGTCTAACATGATTGTATCCCCTCATGACAATGATGAGGAAATCTCTCATGAGGACTACTAAGGAGCCCTCCAAGACCGCAAATTTCAACGCATGTTGGACAATGTACTCAAAGAGGATCCTCAAAAATACTTTCTTCATCTTGCAACCCAAGGACTTACACTCCCCCCGAACTTTGATCTCAACAAACTAAGAGAGTTCATAGAAGAAGAAATTAGTGAAGATAAAGGAAAACCAGCCACAGACCCGAATACACCTATGGAAGCATTGATGAAACAAGTTGAAGGTCTAACACAAATATTGGTGGATCTCCAAACTGGGACATCCACTAAACATTATTCCTTGGAGGACATCTCACCGTATCCCTTTGACAAGAGCTTAAAAATGGTCCCCTTCCCCTTTAGATTTGAAGTACCTAAATTCGACAAGTATAGAGGAAAAGGAGACCCAAGAGATCATATTAGGGAATTTAGCACTACGTGTCTAGAAGTGGCTCACAATGACACCTTCCTAATGAGATTATTCCCTTGATCTCTAGGTGGACAAGCCATGAAATGGTTCTCACGACTTCCCCCCAGGTATCAAAACTTTTAATGAGTTTGTAAACAAGTTCGTCACACACTTCTCATATGACATTGAACACGAAGTTTCCATGCTTGACCTATGTAATACAAAGCAAAAGAGTGGTGAATCCTTCACCACTTTCTTACAAAGGTGGATACAACTCGTGAGCAAATGCTCATATCACGTGCCTAAGAAGCAAATGACGGAGATGTTTGTCCACAACCTTAACCCTGATCTAAGCTACCAAATCCAAATTCAATGCCCTACCTCATATATGAAAGTCATTGAGATGGGATTATTTATCGAGAAATCTATGATCACCAAGGGGCAAATAAATTTGTTCAAGGGCACCCCTAACTCTAACTACACCACAAAACGTTGAAGTTTTGGACAAAGAACAAAAATATCGTCGATGATGGAGTAGTTGATGCCAAACTAGCGGCTCCCAAACAACAACCAATCTTCACTCTCAAAGGAGTGATAAACAATGCTACACCAAACAAAATATCATCTAGCAAACAAAGACAATGGTTCACCTTCGCTCGTAGATGAAAATTCACACAACTAGGGGAGTCCTATGATTCTGTATTGAGAAATCTATTATCCAACAATGAGATCACTCTTCCCACCACGATGGACTATGAACCCACAGTAAAACCTCCTTGGTGGAAAGAGACTAATTTTTGTGAATATCATAGAAGAAAAGGCCACAAGACTAATGACTATATCCATCTGAAACACGTCATTCAAGACCTACTCAACCAAAATCATGCAGGCACAAAAGAGCATACCTCTAATGAGCCACATGTGGCATACAAAGATCCACTCCTCAACCATGATAGGACATACAATAACAACAATCACAACAGTAACAACAATAATAGGTAGAACCAAAATATTGAGAACAACAATGCTAACTATGCGAACATGCTGTTCGATCATACCGTCAACTGCATATCGAAACACATCCCACAAATCAATGTGGTCACATTCAACCAACCATCAGGACCCCACAAAACTGATTGGAACATCACCACCTACAGTGGTAAGGTCATATTAAACACCCTTCCTCAAAGGTCATCATCTTCTCTGTCTAACTCTCATAAGTACAGTGTTATAGACCAACTTCGAAAAACTCCTGCCCACATATCCATCTTAGAGTTGTTGCATCTGTCTCCCTCCCACAAGGAAATTCTTGATAAATCCCTAGTGGAAACAATTGTGCCCACGAACCTAGCCCAAGAGAAGTTTCAAGCCATGGTAGGACATCTAACCTCCTCTAACATCCTATCGTTTACCAAACAGGATGACCTATCAGTATCCCAACCACATAACACACCCCTACATATCGTTGCCTTCATTCATAAACACTGTATCAAAAGAATTCTCATTGATAGAAGAGCTAGTTTAAACATTTGCACGCTCAAGCTAGTCCTTACATTAGGGTTCTCATAAAGTGCAGTGGATCCTAGGAAAAAGATCACTATTAAGGCCTATGATGAAGAAGAAAGAACTAGTAAAGGAACAGTGGTGTTACCAATACGAATTGGACCAGTGATAAAGGACATTGTTTTCCAAGTCCTCGACATAGAGCTAGCCTATAACATCCTCTTAGGTAGACCTTGGATTCATGCCATGAAAGCTGTGCCTTCTACCAACCACCAATGCATCAAATTCCCCCATAATGGCTGACAGATCACCATCCAAGATGATCCTAATCCTTTTCAACATTGTACCTCTATCCGCTCAAAGCCTGATTGCATCATTCCCAATAATAGAGCTTCCACATCCTCCATCTCACAACATGATTCTAGCTCCCAAGCTTCCTCATCCAAGCCCAAAGAGAAGAAGGTCACAATTAAAGAAATAGGGGTAGGAGAATACTCCATCAAGCATAGCCTTAACTTAGCCAAAATTCATCTATCTCCAAGATCCTTTGGGTGACCTACACCTTTTCCAAAGCCATTTGCTCCTTCCAAACCTCCTACATCTCCCTTTATAAAATGGGAGACCCTATCAAAGGAAATAGAGGAAAGAAATGTCTTGCAATGGCTCTACACAGAGGAAGATAACACACCACAAGAACCATCTAAGCTCCCAACGAAAATCTATGGGTGTGGTGAGTCTATCTTACATAGAATACAAGAGGGCTAGGATACAAGGACAAAGGCAAAGCTAAGGCCAATGCTTGTTTTTTGGAGTAGATCAATAACCCACAAGAAGATAGTGACACAGACTCTAATGAGTATGAGTGGGATGAACTCTCATAGCACTCCTATGAAGACAAAGGAGTTGACACCGTTTGAACCTATAGCCCCTACCGTGAGGGACAAACGCTAACACATAGACCATTAAAGTGTGATTCACCCACTCCTGAAAGCATGACTTATGAGGAAGGTCAGAGTTCCAATGCGATAAACAATCTTGAGGAAAGTACCATTTAGGATCCTACCCCTATCAATCCTAATCATGTCTCTATCCTAGCTATCACACATAATGAATCAAATCTACCTTCTGATCCCCTCCCCCTTGTGCATCTTGAACTTATCGACTGGGATTTATGAGGAACCCCACAACTAGACATGTTCCAAAATGACGATGCCTATATTGACTACATGGAACTTAGGGACCATCTACCTTTAGGAGATCATAAAGATGGCTTCTCCATTGAACTCAACATTGTGGCTTATTTTGGAGAGGGTGCCAAGCCTTCCAGTCGAAAAAACATAAAAATAAAAACTAGATATGATGGTGAAAACCACTCTGCGGCAGTGTCAGATCCCAAAATAGTAAAAATAAATGATGCATCGGATGGTGAAAACCTCTTTGAGGTGCCAAACGATGGAAGACTTGACACTCTCCCCAATGACATGTACTAGGAGAAGTCTTAGATTATGGTAGAACCTACAGAACCCATCGAAATCGATACAGAGGGTAATCCTAAGATCATTCACTTCGCGAAGTCTCTATCTCCACTAGAAAAGACTAAATTCATACCCTTCTTCAAGAAGAAGCAAGTCAACTTTGCTTGGTCATACGCAGATATGCCCAGTTTGGATCCAGACTTGATCCTACATCATCTTCTATTAGATCTAGGAGTCAAACTAGTCAAGTAGAAGCTCAGGAAGATGCATCCCCACATTGTGTTACTAGTAAAAGAGGAACTCAAGAAGCTATTGGATGTAGGGTTCATCAGGGCAATTGACTATCCAGAATGGGTATCCAACATAGTGCCAGTATCAAAACTTGATGGCAGAGTCAGATTGTGCAATTATTTTTGAGATCTTAACAATGCTTGTCGCAAGGATGACTTCCCATTACCTAACATTGACATCATAGTTGACTTGATAGCATGACACACCATGCTTTCTATTATGGATGGATTCTCTGGGTATAATCAAATTAGGATAGCACTAGAAGACCAATATAAGACAACATTCACTTGTCCATGGGGCACCTTCTATTGGAATATCATGCCATTTGGGTTAAAGAATGCAGGGACAACATATCAACGTGCCATGACCACTATCTTCCATGATATGATGCTTGTCACAATGGAGGACTATGTAGATGACATCCTCGCAAAGTCACTAACAAGAGAATCCCACCTAGATGTACTAGAGAAGGTCTTTTAGAGATTGGAACACTTCAAAGTCAGGTTGAATCTGAAGAAATGTGTGTTTGGTGTCACCTCTGGCAAACTCTTAGGGTTCATTGTATCAGCAAACATGATTGAAGTGGATCCTACCAAAGTCAAAGCTATTATGGAAATGCCACTGCCAAAGAACATCACTCAACTGTGGTCTCTACAAGGCAAGTTACAGGCAATCCATCGGTTCATATCACAACTGGCAGACAAGTGTCAACCTTTTACTCACCTATCACACAAAAAAATAACATTTAGATGGGATGAAAAGTGTGAGGAAAGATTTCACAAACTAAAGGAGTACGTCATGAATCTGCCTATCTTGATGCCACCTATCCAAGCTAAGCCACTGTATCTATATATATCTGCTACACCAATAGCTCTTGAAGCCCTCCTAGCACAAGATTATGAGGGAAAAGAAAGGGCTATCTACTACATTAGTCGCACATTGGTGGGCTATGAACTACAATATTCTCAAATAGAAAGATCATGTCTTGCTGTGGTTTTTTCTCCCCAAAAACTACGACATTACATGCTAGCACATTTAATCAAGCTTATTACAAAGATAGATCCACTCAAATACCTATTAAGCAAAGCAACTCTAACAGGCTATCTAGCCGAGTGGGTGATGCTATTAAGTGAGTATGACATCGAGTATGTAGAAAGAAAGGCTATCAAAGGATAGATAATTGTCAATCAATTGGCAGAAGCACCATTGCAAGACAACACTCCAATGGCATTCAAGTTCCTAGATGAATCCATTTTTAGTGTAAAAAAACACTCATGGAAGCTCTACTTTGATGGCTCCTATACAAAGCATGGATTGGGGGCAGGCATCTTGTTGGTCACTCCTCAAGGTGATACCATACCTAAGTCTTATCATCTACTTTTCCCATGCACAAACAATATAGCAGAGTATGAGGCCTTGGTCATTGGTCTCAAAATGGCAGCATAATGGAAAGTAAAGGAGCTACATGTTTATGGTGACTCCCAAATGGTAATCAATCAAGTCAATGACGACTATCAGACCAAAGATGACAAGTTAATCCCATACAAGCGTATGGTAGATGACTTTAAAGGGTACTTTGTGATCATCTCCTTTAAACAGATACCTCACATCGAAAACAAAGTAGTTGATGCCAGGGTAACCATTGCCTCACTCCTCGAGATACCAGCAAATGAGTCATGGCATGAGTTCTTGGGGGAGTCAATTATGCAACTAGCTTATGATCTCCTTGAAATACACTCCATTTGCCTCTTAGTCAGATCTGATTCACCATTGTATGGTAAGATTTACACCTACCTCAAGGATAACACCCTACCACCTGACTTGTCTTCCAACCAATGCCAAACCTCCATTCACCAAACCTTCCACTACACCATTATCACTGACACCCTATACTGACGAGGTTTGGATGGTACTTTACTCCGATGTTTAGAATGGGAAGAATCTCAAACTACCTTATGAGATGTGCATGAAGGAATTTGTGGAACACACTCTAGTGGTCCTTCTTTAGCTAAGAAACTCATGCATTTGGGTTACTATTGGCTGAACATGGAAACCAATTCAGTTTGTGAAGAAATGCAAGCAGTGCCAGATATATGGTAACCTCATCCATGAAACAACTCAAGAGCTATGACCTTTAATGACACCTTGGCCTTTTTGTCAATGGGGACTCAACCTTGTGGGCAAAATTCACCCTCCATCATCCAATGACCACAAATTCATAATAACCGCCACTGAATATTTTACCAAGTGGATTGGAGCTATTCCACTCACCAACATAACAGGAAAATAGATTGCCTCCTTCATCCTCAATTACCTCATTTGCAGGTATGAAATTCTCTCATCCATTGTCACAGATAATGGAAGACCTTTCAAGAACTAAGATGTCCAACAGCTTTGTGACAAATTCAAATTCCAACACCATTTCTCCACCCCCTACTATCTTCAAGGCAATGGACAGGCAGAGGCATCAAATAAATTACTTGAAAATCCTCAAGAAAACTGTCAACGATACCGACCGTGATTGGCACATACAACTGAATCCCACATTGTGGGCCTATCAAACTAGCATACGCACTCCCATCAGTGCTACCCTTATGCCCTTCTCTATGGATTAGAAGCCATTTTTCCCATTGAGGTTGAGTTACCATCTCTAAGGGTATCGTTAAAAGGTCTCATAACTAATGAAGACTACAGAGTTACCAGACTGCAAGAGCTAGAACTGTTGGAGGAGAAGAGATAGAATGCTTTCAATCATCTCAAAGCCTATCAACAGAGAATGTGAAGAAGCTACAATCACAGGGTCCACCTGAGGGTCTTCAACATTGGTGATCTAGTACTTAGGGAAAACCCCCGCAATCAACAGGATCGGGAAAAGAAAGGTAAGTTTGAACCCAACTGGCTTGGTCCTTATGTAATCATTGTTGCCTATGGATCAGGAGTGTATCAGTTGGCAACATCAGAAGGTGAGCTGTTCGATGACCCAATCAAGAGTACGCATCTTCACCAGTTCTATACCTAAGAGAACCCCAATGTAAGGGGGGGCAAAAAAAATCAAAAAATAAAAAAAAATCAAAAAAGAAAAAAAAGAGAAAAGACAAAAATAAGCATTGCAATAAAAGCAAAGTAGTGAAAATATAGCAAATTGGGGCTCTCTACAATGCAAACCACTTCCTCCATCTTTGTGAAACCAATCACCTTGTGTTCATTCCTCCTACCATCATTTCTCGTCTTATCCATATCTATTTCGCAATTAAAAAAAAACTAACGATAGCCTATCATGGCTTGATACTTTATGTCTTTTTATCGCCTTTTAACTAAGGTCTTATCTAGTATCCTATCCATAGTGTCAGTCCAACATGGCGTCCATCGTCAATATCGTAGGGTCATCCTGAACTACGCTGCCTCTGCGTCGTCATGTAGGCAAGGCTATTATTAATGCACCCCCGAGGCTTCCCATCTGTCTCGTATCTTGTCGTCTATCCTCTAGTCCATCCACATGGTCTAAGGTCCCGAACTACATTGCCTCTACATCATCACGTAGGCAAGGCCATTATCAATGAGCCCTCAAGGTACTAAGTCAGTCCCTTAGGGTCCGTTTCACCAATAAAGATTGTGGTATCTTTCACTAGACACAAGCAAGTATAACAAAACCCACTTTCAAACAGAAGTTTTGACACAAGACATCAACCTATCCAAACTAAAACAAACAAGGACCAAAGCGTTCCAAATAATTCTATCTAAATTATGGCAAGAAAGATACATCTAATACAAGAATGTTTTGTTTCAATTAGTTGTGTCTTAAAGTCTTCACTTTTTGTTATCATGTTTTCCTATGCTACTCAAGGATGCCAAAAGCTAGAGATGCTATGATGGGGGCACAATTCTTTTCTTTGATTGCTGCTTGTGAGTTTATCTTTAGTAATGTGAAGCCTTGTCTAAGGACATGATCAACTCAAATGATCATCAAGGACATCAGAGGACTAACATGAAATAGGTATAATCCTTGTCTACTGATACACAAAAAATACTCAGGTCATCCCGGTTCGATTATACCTAGATGCTTGTATTTACTTGCTAAATCAAAATCCATGTAAATGATGCTCAGGTCATCATGGTTCAATTATACCTAGATGCTTGTATTTTCTTACAACATTTCAAAAACACAAAAAAACAAAAAAGCCCAATGATGGAATAAGCACTTCAAAATACTTGCAATATCAAGATGGCAAAACCATTCGCATCTAGAAAGCATCCACAAAGAACCCATATCCCATGCAATAAAAAATTCTAAGTAGAGTATCAATGTTTGCAAATAAAATCTTGTGATCCTTTCATTTGCATTACCTTTGTCAGTTAGTCTTCTATCTATCATTGTGTCATTTCTGTGTCAATTGAGTACATTTGGACATAACAAAAACATGGCATCATTTGCATATCATAAACACATGAGATAGTCATTAGCATGATTAAATCATTTGCATACATAATAGTGCATTAGATCATCCATATACATTTGCATCAGCATAACATAGTATCAATAGAAAAAATCAAAACATAGATTAGTACATGTAGATCATCGCATAAACTGCATAATCATATAGATAACATTCACATTTGCACATTAGATCATCAAAAATCATTTAAGATTCCTAGAATCACATGTAAGCATCATATCGCATAAAGCATCATAGTATAGAATCATAAAGTGCATCCATAAAGGCATCACATAGCATCATATAGACATAATAAACATGTGCATCACATGTGAAACATCATCAGATAGAATGCATCCATGATAAAATTTCATAAACAACTGCATATAGTAGACCATAAGCTACATCATCATATAAATATAACATAAATATGTCCAAGTGTACAATATCAAAGTCCATATGTGAATCAAAATCATATAAAAGGGGTATACATACATACAATATGATAACGATACAATTGTCTCAGTAATTGTACAAAATGATATAAATACATACATATCAGGCTATCCATGAGCCATCAAAAAGCATGTATACATATGCAAAATATAGGTACAGGTAGTTGCTACCCCTGCTACCATGGGGCACTACTCCCAGCACTGCCCTCTCCACCTCTACCTGCCATCAACTGCTGTGGACCCATGGCAGACGCTGTTGATCGAGATCCACCTACTCTCTATGAAGCCACCGACTGACTCCTATAGTTGGGTACCCTTTGGTCTACTAGAAAAATCCCATGATATAGGTCCCCCTTTAATACTAAGTCTGGGCCTACACTCTAGCAGACTCACCCTGAACCTGCGCAAGGTACGTCTGCAACTGATGCACTTGTGCCAGAGCCTATGTAACCTGTGTGACCAAGAATACTGTGGCCCCATCTATGCCCATGGTGGCCATGGCTGCATCCCTCTCAACTGTCACGGCCCATACCCTCACCAAAGTTGTATCCTTCTCTGTTGTCAGACCCCCAATAACTGCTGCATCCACATCCCTACGAGACTCTGCGGCTTACAGCTACGCTCTGATCTATCAGAGCTGGCTCTTTAACATAGTAACCACCTACACCTTCACCTGCTACTAAGGGTCAACCTGACTCAGAGCCTGGGGCACCTTTGGTGCCGCTGTAACCTGTAGACCTTGAGCCTATTACTGGGCAATCTGCGATGGTACAACGACCTGCTGTGGCACCTCCTACTGTGCTTGCACCTATACCTACTGTGGTGCCATCTGCTGCTACACTGCCTACTGCTAAGAGGGGCCCTCCCCCACTCTCCTCTATCTCTACCTCCCTCCTCCTCCATCACCTCCATCATCTCTATCTCCTTGTCCTCCTCTCCCCCTCCTCTGTCTCCTCCTCCTTCTGCCCCCACCATCCTCATCATTTGACTCCACCTCCTCTAGGTGAGGAGATAACTCTCTCGACCCTGAATACCTAGGAAAAGGGTGGGCCACAAACCAATCCTCATAATCCATGGTCATGCCAGCATCTACTATCTCACGCCTCATTAGCTAGGCCTGGTAGGGTATCTGCACAAAATCTGCTCTAGCCTCCTCATAAGATGCAACCAGGCCCCATCGTATGTGCTCTGCAAGAGTCCCAGCAAATAAGGCCTACCCCTGTGGTTGTCCCTATCTCCTCCCAAACTACCTGAGAACTCGTGTCACTATATGCCTCTCAAGAATGTGTGGGGTCCGCCCAATCAGCCACTGAGTCTGAAACACATAGGGAAGCTTAGCATCCTCATCCTGTCACGGCTCATAGTCAATGTAAGGGTGCTAATTAACTCCATCTACATTATCCAGTGCATGTCTCTAGTACTCTAGCTTTCCCAGCTTATGCTTGGAAACTACACCTACATACCCATAAGAATAAGGCTCCCATGGAAAACTAGAGAACACACAAATTAGTTGTGTGATGGCTATATGCTCCCATGCCCAAAACTAAAGCAAAGAGACACCTATAGACAAGCTAGCTACTCCCCGATACACTACCTGATGCATATCGTGGTATAAGTGAGCCAAAAGATAGACACCCCATGCAAAGCGGGTGCCCTCTGTAACCATCCTCTCCAGTGTCCTACCCTAGCCAAAGGGGAACCCGTGAGACCTCCTATTAGGGCATACTGCACCCTCGATCAATCCTACCACTATCCCTGGGAAGTAGTCATAGTAATCATACATATCGTGCCAGGAGATCTCCTGACCCCGAAGCCTAGGATCATCGAAGACCCACTGACACTCAGCAAGCCCAGCATCTCGATGTGAGTCATACTCAACTAGCTCACCTGCTATAGGCATGTGCAATATCCTATAAACATCCTCTAATGTGACAGTGATCTCCCCTGTGGAAAGATGGAACGTCCCATCCTCGCTATGGAAACGCTCCACCATAGTAGTCAGTAAACCGAGGTTCGTACGAACCTTAGGCATGAAGCAAACATAGTCCAAAACCATAGCACCGAGCGCCAACCAGTCAATCTCTGTCAGCATGTAACGCTACAACAAAGGCAAGGGAAACTGATCCTGTGACATTAGGACATCTGCGATATCCTCCTACAATCAGCAAAATAATACATCAACCATAACTGTATCAAAGCAAACTTGCTCAACTATCAAACTATCCTATCACTTACTTAACATATCAAATTAATGAAAACAAGCATATCATCTCTTGTGAAGATTCTATCAATCTTGGAGATTGCTTATCAATTGACACATTGATCAAGATGCCAATTGAGTCAATTTCACTAAGTAACTGAGGATCAAAATGCAAATGTGCCGATCTAGGTTGCAAATGCGCAGTATCAAGGCAAAAGCGCTGAAAAAGGAAAATGCACCAAATTGTTGAATAGATGCATAACTCTGCACGAATGCGCAACAAAACAAAACGTATGCATTGCATTGCAACACATGCGTAGCACTGCATAACATATGCGTCGAACTACCAAATGCATAGCAAGATCACATGCATGCACCATTTCTTAACAAAAGCATCGCTTCACATAACAAATGCGTAGAAAACACACATGCATCGATTCATAAAGCAAATGCGCCAAACCACAAGAGATGTACGGTTTCAGCTAGCAGATGCACCGAAACATGATTTGGTGCATCCATTCAGCTAAGTTTTCCCTAGCATTTATTAGCCTAATAAATGACCCTAGGCGAGTTTTTTCAAACTAGATACCGGTGGTCCTGCCTCAGCTCACCACCTGAACTATCAAACACTCTCAAACTAGTGCTCCTCGCATGGAATGTCCATCTCTATACTGACTACTCTAGCTCCTATGCTCTCCTAAGCTGTGAGGGACCAATCAACAAAGTACAAGTGTACAAATGACTAGGATTGTGGACCCAGCTTCTATACATAGCAAGTGAACCCTAACTAGCTGTGTGGCGACTGTGACTACTTCCCAGGCCCATTTCCTCCCGTTCTCCTAACTGTGACCCATTTTTCTCCAACCTAACCTATTTTTTCACCTTCTTCATTGTGAGATTGTCCATCTCATGTCCCAAACCTTTCTTTCCATCCAATCTCCTGAGGGGGCATCCTACCATCGTTAAACCTATACCAAGGGAAAACTGAGACATGTATCATTATCAAAAAAATCTATTCTTTGAAATAACGTGATGAAACACATTACATCAAAGAGGGGCAAAATATATACACCTAAAATTAACACAACTCTGTCTAAATAAATATTTATAATATTTATTTTATCTAAATTCCTCTATCAATAAATAAATAAACAAATTTATTTATTTGATTCATATTCTTCCAACAATTAAATAAAATCAATTTATTTAATTAAATTCTTCCAAATCCTCCAACAAATGAAATAATACCAATTATTTAATTGTTTCCTCAATAATATCTTCTCTAAATTTAAATAAATCCAAATATTTATTTAAGTTGTCCATTTCCTGTAAAAATTGAGTTATCTCTAAATATAATTCAATCCTTGTGCACATGCAATTGAATATTCCAAA
Source organism: Cunninghamia lanceolata (assembly GCA_027924645.1). Classification (NCBI taxonomy): domain Eukaryota; kingdom Viridiplantae; phylum Streptophyta; class Pinopsida; order Cupressales; family Cupressaceae; genus Cunninghamia; species Cunninghamia lanceolata. The sequence continues at coordinate 7,408,953 of BSBN01000241.1, read as the reverse complement.
TATTTAATTGAGCTAAAATATCTTCTCATCCTCATGCAGTTTCCATCCTTCTCTTAACTGATTAATCTATTATGTTAATTGATTTATCTCTTCAGTTAACTCATTTTTCTATTTACTCCAAAATAGAGCAGGACACATGTCCTCTTCCTATTCGCGCACATCCTCTCAAGTATCCTCTACCATTGATCTTCTTATTCATTCTACACCGTTGATTTTCTCTCTCACGAGCCTATAAGTACAACCCTATTCCTCCATTTCAATCATCCAAGCTTTTAGTAAACTTACTCTGTAGGAAATTATAGCGTGCCTTTGGCACCAAATCATTCCATAGCTTATGATCACCATTATCATTGCAATTGTGTTGAAGAATCACTTCATTGTGAACCTATCATAGCCATTCCTAATTGACATCTTGGAAAATAGCAAGGAAGTGCACCTTCTGAGGGCCATATTCATACACAAGATCATTTGAGTTAGGCGACCACTGGAAGCCAAGAAGTAAAGAGGTTTACAAGGTTTTAGTTCTTTGTTTGTTTGATCTTCTTTGTTTCTTATTTCATTGAGTTATTGGGTATTATTGATATTCATGCACGATTTCCCTTAATAGTTTTGATTGTTGTATTATCCCCACTTTGGGAAAAGTTGTTGTTTATGAATCATGTTCATAGATCATGCTAGCCATAGATGATTATAGTGGATGTGATTATTTTATATCATGTATGATTATACCACATTGGAGTGTATTATATTGCTTTGACTATTATATGTGGAGCGGGTATGCCTAATGGTTCACTTGAGTGTGCAAGTAATTACAAGTGTTAACTAATGTGGGAAATGTGGAGAAGGTTGACATGGGATGCTAATCCATCTCACCGTTATACTTGTGTTGTGAAAACCTGTAATGTGTGCTTGAATTTAATTGTGTGTGTTTCTGTTAGAAGACACATAAATATTGATAGGGAGTGAATCAATATTTACAACTTTTTAAAACAATTCTACTACAATATCATGATCTCTACTGCATCAACCAGATTATGAAAAATATAAGCAAGCATAAGCACAATCACATATTCACACAAGAGACCATAACACTAGATTTACGTGGAAACCCAAGATGGGAAAAACCACAGTGAGCAAGCTACTTGGATCTACTGTCCAAATCCAGCCCCACAAAATAATGAAACAGTGAATTATAATGTTTTGTAGGCTGCAACCCACAAGAATTTCAAACTAAGAAGGACTGTAATCCTTTTACAAATCTGTAGGCTTCAACCTACCAGATACTTCAATCTCACAAATTGAGCATCAACCCAACAATAGGCTCCAACCTATTTGAGGCTCAAACCTAGTTAAGACTCCAACCTCCACATAAACTAAGCTCCAACCCAGCAATAGGCTTCAACCTATTTGAGGTTCCAACCTCCACACAAACTAAGCTCCAACACAGCAACCTAGAACACATAATCAATCTAGCAAATAATCAATACATACTATGGAAAAATAGAATCATCAATCCATGCCCTTTTTACTCCTCAATCTTCACTTCTCTATTCACGTCTGATCACTTGATGTTTGCATGTATTTCATAGACACAGACACTCACATATATCTTTAGATATTTCACTCCTTGCTTACATTCACAGACACATTCAGATGTTTCGATTCAATGCTCACACAAAGACATCCACCTATCCAAAAGCACAAACTGATCTTTCTTATATATCCTTCTGTAAAAAACAAATCTTTATGTCAGCATAACACAACCTCCAAAGTCATCCTGTGCTAATTTTAAATTCCAACAAGTTTATTTCAAAGCATTAGGCCCAAACTAAATTTCCAATGTCTACACTTCAAACGTTCAGCCCAACCTAAAATTCTGCAAATTTAAAACAAGGCCCAAAACAAAGATACTTAGGTCAGCCCAAAAATAGGTTAGGACCCATCTTGAGAAATTCACACGCTACAATACTGGCACCAACAAATAATTCTCCATTCTTTGTCACCAAGTCGGCCAACTATATATTTTAATATTTAATTTAAATATATTCTATCTTTATATCGCTGCCTCACAAACTTATCTTCGAACACCTTCATCGACAAAAACACACTTTAACGAACCATTGTAAAAACCCTTTATCATTAAACATTACTTTCTGCAAACTTGGAAACACTTCACTTTTCCCCGTTGACAACTTTTTCTTCTATCGACAAAAACTTATTTTCACAAACTTACACTTGAGAGGCAAAAACTCATTTCCTCGAACTCTGACTTCAATATCTAATTTATCAACAAATATTTAATTTCACGAACCTTCATTTCCTCACCTTTTGCCTCTATTTTCAAAGTTACCTGGCAGCGAACCTCTTTGTCAGTAAACTGAGCCCTTTGTGAACCAAGGCTCTTCCCAAAGCCTTGCTAATAGATAGACTTTTTCTTTTATTGGCAAAGGTTACATTTCACTAACCATAGCTTAATCATAATTATCTCCAAAAGTATGCTTTCACAAGCTTAACCTTAAGAGGCCTTTGTCAGAAAAATAAACTTTTCACAAACCTCCTCTCCAATGGCCTTTATCGGTGAAAACACTTCTTCGTGAACTCAAGCACATCTCTTTCTCTATCGACAAATCATCATCCTCATGAACCAAGATTATAAGCTTTGACTTCAAAAACTCCTTTGTCTCCTAGTTAGCAAATTGACGAAATGACAAACTCACAAACTAGTTTGCAAAACAAAAGTTTTTCTAATAACTTAACTTTGAACTTCAATATTTTCTTCTTCATGCCTTTATCAACGGATCAACAAATTGGTGAACTTATGAACTCGTGAAGTAAACTCCTTGTCGAGACTTCAACTTTTCTTTCTTCATTGCCCAACTTTCTACTTTGTCTATGAACATACAAGTTCATGAACTGAGCTTTTTTCTGACTAAAGGAAAAACTCATGCCTTAGAAACTTTTTCTTCCTTTCTACCTTAGAAACTTTTCTTTATTTAAATTCTTCTCTACCTTAGACACAATTCCTCCTTCCTTTGACATCAAAGACAACACTTCCAACAATCTCTTTTGACATCAATGTGAACACTTTCAACAATCTCCCCCTTTCTCACTGATGACAACACAAACATAGATTTCTTCTTTAGCAAAGCTCCCCCTTACTCTAACTATCCATGAACTACAATCACAACTTCTAAACTACAATCACAACAACTAAACTCTCTCCCCCTTTGACATCAATGGCAAAGGGATCCACCTCTTTCCTCGGTGCAAAATTGAAACTACCAAAACAAACTCCCCATGACCAAACCATAGAAAACTCTTCTCAACTATATAGTCTTATTTCTACCTACTCCCCCTAAGAGGTAGTTACTCTCCAAATAGGGATAAAGGATATGCCGTGAGCTACTCCCCTTGGATAGGTGCTTCAACATAATATTTTACTGATTTGATGATAGTGATATCACTCCCAACTTTTTCCCTAAATACACAAATGTCTCTTTAGGAAGGGGTTTTGTAAAGATATCTGCAATCTGATCCTTTGTAGCCACATATTCCAACTTCACCTCCTGATCTGCAACCTTTTATCTTAAGAAGTGATACCTAATTGATATATGCTTTGTTCTAGAATGCATCACTGGATTCTTCGATATATTGATGGCACTTGTATTATCACACAAAATTGAAATGGGCTCATCATATACAACTCATATATTCTTCAATGTCTACTTCATCCAAAAAACTTGAGTACAACATGATGTTGCAGCTATGTATTCTGCTTTTGTTGTTGACAATGAAACTGAATCTTGCTTCTTTCTTAGCCACCAAACTAGTCTACCACCTAGAAAGAAGGCTCCACTACTAGTGCTCCTCCTATCATCAGTGCTGCCAGCCTATTGGTAAATAAAGTTTGCATTATAACATATAGATTATTATATTGACTCTTTGCCCAGAAAACACATAGTGAAAATAGGTACCAATAGTTGGTAAAGTTGTAGTTTTTCTATCAACTTACCTCTACGTGTAGAGGGGCAGCTCCCTCATTTGATAAATTATGGATTTTTAGGATATTAAAGAAAGAAATGAAATTAAAGAAAGGTTTGGGAGATTACAACAATGGGCTTACGAACATTGAGTCAACCCACATGTATAAAGTTTGACAATCCCACCAAGACAATATAAGAACACTTCTTAAACTGTTAAAGTGAGTGTATGTAGTATTAGAAAGAAGAAATGATTCAGGAGATGTCCAACATACGTTGAAATATTATCTAGAAATCAATTTCTCCAAGACTAGTTGTTATTCCACATTATAGATGCAAGATAATGTAAAGAAAAACATCATCCATCATTATAAGAAGAATGAATAATGTTAGAAAGATATTTGAGATCACACAATCCAAATTGTCTTTTATTTCTTCACACTGAATTGTACAACTCTATTTCTCATAACACCATTCGAAATGTGAAAGCCAAAAAGTCCCTTTTTTACAAACACCAAGTATTGTATATATAGACTTGTCTCCATTAACCAACTTTATAACTACCTCATAACTACTTCTCCTAACTACTTCTCCTAACTACCCAAAATATTTTATGAAAATAAGAGTGCACATTAATTAGTTTTTATACGGTCTTTTCAAAAGTTCCCTAAATAAAGTGCACTTTACAACTTAATTACAAAAGAGTGACATAAAGTCACTTTCATAGAAAGAGAACTAAAACCTATCATTTTGCAAACTTTGAAAAGTAGACCAATATGATTGATCTCACAAGAAATCATCAGGGTTTATCCTTGCCACCTTTGGTACCATATGAAGATGTTTCTGCAACTACAAACTATTGCGAAGGAAGAGATGACTTTGTTTTGTATGCTTTGAACACTCTGACTGCTGAGGCTATAAGTTTATTTTTGGGAACAAATACTCCTGTCATATGAAGTTTCCATTCTGATTGATCTTTATGGACATCATTCAAATTATGTTGATAATTTGATATATGATCGATGCCAGAATTGATAGCAATAAAGATGAGATTCAATTTATCCATAAGTCCTTCATTGAAACCCTGTTTATTGAACAACTCTATATTAATCATGTTTTCAAAGTTTCTTTTGATAGATTGAGCTTCCAAAACTAAAAATTTATCTTTCTCAATTACATCAAAATTGATTACTAATAAATGAGCTTGGATCTTCACGTTCACCTGTCACAAGTTTCCAAGAGCTTTTCTTGAGCTGCCAACACTTGTCTTATATTTGATAATTTCCATTCAACCAAACAAAGCCAAGAACTAGATTGGTTTTCTTCAATGTTTGAAAAGACATTTTCAGCAAATAATATCTCATTATCAGTTTTGATCATCTCACTGAGGTCCTTGGATATTCCCTACTATAACAATTCTTCCTTTTTGATACCTCTTATTTCTTTATCAACCTCTTCCCTCTTTGTTTCTACTTCATCATGTAGACTCTTTGCTTGCTCAACAAAACTGAATGCTTTTAATTTCATATGTTCAACCCATTTTTCAGTCACCTTTCCATATAACTGATATTTGCTGACACTTTCAATAATTTCTTTTTCAACATTATTTTCAAGAGAGAAATTAGTGGAGGTAGAGGAAGTATCAAGAGGCAAAGCAGATGTATCTATGATGGCTTTGAGATAGGATGTCAAAACTTGCACCTGTTGCTTTAGTTGATCTTTCTTGTGCCTTTCTTTCTCTGTTCTTTTTATTAACTGGGCAGCTGATACTTGAAAATTTTGCATGTCACCCTCATATGTAGATGGACCAAGATCTATCTTAGTGATGTTAAAATCACTTTTTGTAGCCTCATTCAAATTCTTTTTTGAAACAGGTTGTGAACTTCGACATAGACATTGCCTGATGAAGAATCCATTGTCATCCTTGATGAAATCTTGATCTTTTTAGATTTGGGAGACCTTTGTAGCAAATTGGAGACGGTATCAAAATCAGGCATGATTAATTGAGCATTGTTTCTTTTTCTTGACAAACTTTGTTGCAACCAGGAAGATGAAAGATTATGCGAGGATCCTAGAATATTTGTGGAAAGAGGTACTATATTTGAGGGAAGAACATGCTCACTGAATATGTTCACAGGTGGCGGGAGCATATATTGTAATGCATGAGGGGAATGAGGTGTTTCATGAGAAGGAGAAACAACAAGAAGTAAAGGAGAGATATTTAAATGTTCATCATTTTGATGGATGATTTAGGGACTTGTGAACTTATTTTCCTCAACTACTTCCTGTATGGGAGGCAATGCATTATCCTTTATTTTTGTCTTCCCCTTTTTCTATTTTTCATCATTTTCACAAATTCTCTTAGGACCCTTTCTTCTTGATGGATCTTCTCCATCATCTCCTCCTTGAGTACTCTTATGTGAACCAATGTTTAAAGATGGAGAATGAGAATGAAAAGAAGAAGAAGAAGAATTTGAATGCTTATCTTTTCTACTTGATGATAAAGCATTATTACTTGTCGGTTTAGCAGTTGTTGCCTCAATAGCCTTTTTCTTTACCCAATATTTAGTCTTTTGAATGATATGTGCAGTTCTTATACCCAAATCTTTGATCTCCTCATTAGCCCAATCGATAGGTGGTAAAGACTATGCTTCAATTTTATCAAAATACATAGGATCAATTAATTCTGAACCATCTTCCTCAATTCCATTTGTATTGCAATCTAGTTTGAATTCTCTGATCTGTCCAATAGTCATCCTCATCCAGTCTTGTTTACATACCTCATAATCATTTTCACAATCTTCCCAAAAGTCTTCAAGTTTTGGAAAGTGACAGTAACCTGCACCAAGCCATAGATTGTCTCTGACATATCCTTTGCCATCAAAAGGGAATCTCATAGTATAAGCATACAAGATGAATTTTATCAGAGATCTCTCTAAGTTTTGAGCATCTGTGGAAGATTTGTAGCTGTAATGACTAAGGCCAATGGGAAATGGAACTCCGGGTTTCCTCTTGTCTTTGCATTTCTTATTAAGTGAACCAATTTGCCTGTATAGTTCTATCAATACCATCTTGTCATCTACATATCTAGGTAACTTATATGGATATCCATCAAACTCGCCAACTCGCAGATAGGTAAATTGGGGATATTGGATGAAGTACCTCCCATATATTTTGATTAGACTAGCAGCTTCTGGTGATATCCAGAGTGCAATATTACCTTGAAGTTCTCTTACTGTCAACATTGTGAAAGCATCATTCACCCTACGATAGTGTTTGTAACTTTGTTCTAGCTATAACTGAGGGTAGTAATCATAGATCTGTGTCATGTTATCATAGGTTCCTTTGGTAGCAAGACCTGGCCATGATTTCATGCATGTAATTGCATAAAATAAGTAAGAGGACATGTAGAAATGTTCATTCAATTCAAAATTGGTCAACTGATAATGTAAATTGTCACTAATAATACTGCGCCATTCAATAAACTGATTTCTTGTACATATAACATTTACAAAAAGGAACATCCACATTTCAAAATTGGCTCCTTTTTCATCTCCCATCACTCTATGGAGTAGAACAATCATATTGGAAATATCCTCTATGAAGCATGATCTGTGAAGGACTTTAGGAAACTGTGATTTTCCTCCTTTCGGTGTATGTAACTAGTGTTTTGCAATGGTGTTGAGACAGTGATGTTTCCTTTCATTGAAATATTGATGAGCAAGCCTTTTGTCTATGTTCACAAACTAATCTCTAATAGGTAGCCTGAAAGTAATACCAATCGAAACACTGTCTAACCTGACAATTAGTTTGTCATCAATGGTTCTAATCTCTTTGGTTTCCAGATTGTAATGATTTATACATTCTAAAACTAGATCTGTGCATTGGACTGCCATGGGAAAGCTGGCTGCATGAGCTAATCCATTGTCAAACAACTTTTGAGCCATCAATGATCTTTTTCCTTGTTCCATAGTCTCCTAGAAATCTACCAAACTGATGTGTCCTAGAGAGGTATCTGATATTTCTGGAAGCGTGGATTCAAGGACTGAGAGAAACTCAAACCCCTGATATCTATATTTCATGATTAAATATTTGTAACAAGTTGTGAAGTCTACCTGTGTTTATTCTATTTCAGAGGTTTCTACAGTGTTTGATGAGGTTTTGTTTGATAATTTCCAACTTGTTGTCTATATGTATGCAAATGGATTTTGAGAGGAAATTAGAAAAACACTTCATTCAAACAAAAAGGGAGCAGGTGTTCATACCCTGGCATCTGCATGGAGCATGAAATTCCTTTGAGGTTGTTTACGTGTCTAGTTTCTATCTTGCACAATTGGCATACATGCTACATTCAAAGTAGTCATTACTGCCTTTCAAGAAAGCTATATTTGTCTGCAATATTTGATCAAAAAGTTCATAGGCCTTCTGTATGCTTGTTTATGAAATTATTAGTGTTTATACTTCTATATTTCTGCATAGACCTATAACATTTTGAATGAAAATGAACCAATCTCTTAAACAATTCATGTGCATTGGCTTATGATTTCACATTTTCCATCTATGTCTGCTGGCACTTGCACTCACAGGAGGTTCAATAAATAGGCCGATAAGATCAACCGAAGAGTTTAGAAAATCTTTCAAAGTGAATTTACACAAGGCAATTTTCTAAGCATATAATACTCACATATAAAGCTTGTCGAATGAATCTTTGAGGTATTCTTTCAAATAGTTCATGGACCTTCAACTATGTATCCTCACTTTGTAAATATATCTACAGGATTTTGATTCTTGAAAACAAAGTTCTTTTTCCACAATGCTCAATGGATGTCCATATCATAATTCAAAGTTTCCCATTCGGTCACAGGCTGAGAGAAGAGACTGACGATGGATACGGTACAATAAAACTTCAATATTCTAAAGGATTTCACACCTCCGTGGTTTCTAACACACTGATGGCAGCAAGACAAAAAGACCATGTTCAACATGCATAATCGACACTTGCTTTCAAGAACTACAAACTATAACCTTCACCTTTGTCGAAAGTGCCAAAACATATTCTGTGAGTTCCATTTATGACATTTGATAAGCATCTTGTCCCATGATATGATATTTCAACGGACAGAGATGAAGTTTTTAAAACTACTGACAATTGTATTCCTTCACAGTATTATATATGACAAAAACCAATTTCTATTTCATAATCATGGACATCCATATGATATTCTTGATATCTTTCTTAGTGCTGGCAGCCGAATGTTGGCGATGGTTACGTTTCGCACTAGCGATTTGCATTTGTAAAGAAAGTTTCTGAAACCCTCCATTTTTTGGGATTCGAAGGTGGTAAACACAACTACCTACTTCCATTTAAACTTTAAGAGTATTTCAAACTGCATTTTCCCATCCACTGTGTTTTAAAAATCTCATCCATTCTCTTCTTTTCTTGCATACATACCGATTGTTGTATTTGAATGCTTTGGAGGTTTCTTACTCAATAAAACTAATTCGTATCTTCCTTGCCTATTTTTCAATTTGATGAGATTACATTTCTTTGAGTCAGTGTATTTGAGCACATCTTTTGCCTTTACGTGAGGAATGTAAAAAAAAAACTTTTCTCAACAACTAAAATTTGTGTGCATTGCTACGTGCCATAACACCTTCAACAGTTTGATGATCACTGTCAAGCGCTTAATAGTTGCACATTGAGCATTCTTTAATATCAGCATGTTCATCACAGGTTGTTAGCCACCTTTTTCGGCATGTAACTTTTGATAAATTTAACATATGATTCGTTTATTTGAAACAAGAGACAAAACCCGCTACGTGCACAATGATGAATGCTTGTGATTTTCAATAGTCGACATTTGTGTCATGAGTTTACGGAAGCGTGTCCACCTTCTTCTTCGTTCCCACAAGGTTTAAAAGATATTTCCTATATTTTGGGAGCTGAACGTGGATATAACAAGCTTTTACTCGAGTGCACTAAGTGACTTGAAACCTTGGATACCATTTATGCTTTTTTTTATTCTTCTTACACTTGTTTCGAAGGAGGATAACGTGCCATTTATGATTTTAAACAATAAAAATCAATATTTAACTCCCGGCTGCTGCAAGTAAATGTGAATTTCTCTTTTTAAAATCATCTCTCCAAACTTGTAGAATTATGCCATCGGTAAAAAGGAAAAATGTTCAACTTAGCCAAACTCACAAGTCATGCGAACTTAGTGAAAGATGGAAATTAACGCAAGTTTTGCGAAGAACAAAAGCCAACGCATAATGTACTTTGCGAAAAATGAAAGTTAATGTGGGCTTAGCATAAAATGAAAATGGGTGCAAAATAAAGTATTACTAATCCATGAATTTTTGTCTTGGCATAATATTGCTATTAAAACTTTAATGGAGAGAAATAAGACAATGAATGACATTATGATAACAAATTATTGACATGACTAACATAAGAAGCATGACGCTGATGAATTGCAACAAAAAAGATGACTTAGTACAGAGGATTAATTTGCAAAAGGTTTTAAAAATTGGGTAGAAAGATTGGGTAAACAGCTGGCTCTACTTGGGGACAAGAACTACAAGGACGTAGATGAACCCCAGTGTCTTTGACAAGACTAGTGATCTTATCATAGGGTAGATAGAGTCAGACTAGAAAAGAGATGTACAAGAGGACAAAGACAGAACAAAACTAGGAAACAAAACAAGGAAACTCACTGACACAACAAAACTCTCCTATGTACAAAGAGTTGGGAATAAATCCCACTTTTATTGATTGTAAATCTTCAGGTACTACCCATTGTAGTGCAAGGGTAGATGAGTGCCATCGAGATACGCCAAGTAAAATGAATTATCACCACAAGCTTCTCTAATTTGGAAAGGTCCTTCCACAGAGACTCAAACTTTCCATGCATCCCTTTAGGTTCTTTCCTCTTATCCTAGAGTAGAACGAGATCTCCTACAACAAACTGCCTTTGTCTAGTCTTCTTACCAATCAGTTTCTTGACTTTTGCCTGATGTTCTGCTATTCTGTCAACTACTTGATTCCTTTGTTCTTCAAGTTTTGTCAGATGCATGATTCTTTTCTCTAGAGAATCTTTAAATTCATTATCTTCAATTACCATCTGAAGAGAAAGAGCAGTAAGTTCTAGAGGGATTGGCAAGCGAGCATCAATTCTATAAACTAGTTGGAAGGGAGATGTACCGATGATCCTTTTATATGTGGTCCTGTCAGCCCATAATGCATCAAATAATCTCTTGTGCCAATTCTTTTGTTTTTTGTCTAGTATCTTTCGCATGATAGAGATGAGGTTTTTATTGGTGGACTCTGCCAATCCATTTCCTTATGGATAATAATCAGAGGAATGTGCAAGTTCGATAACAGAAATTAGAGATTTCATGAGAGGAGAAATTGGAAGCATTGTCTGTGACAATTTTCTGAGGTACACCAAATTTCACAAGAATATTCTCCTTTAGAAAATCACACACTACCTGGGAGGAAGTTTGATGGACTGGAATGGCTTCAACCCATTTAGTAAAATAATCTATGGCCACCAAGATGTGTGTATGCCTGACACTAGATGTTGGATGAAGTGGACCAATGAAATCTAGTCCCCATTGATGAAAAGGTTCTTCAATAACAATGGGCTTTAATGGTTATGTGGCTAGCTTGACCTTGCCTTTAAATTGCTGACAAGATTCACACCTTTTCACCCATTGGTCTGCATCTTTGAATAAGCCAGTCTAGTAATATTTATGTCTTAGAATCTTATAGGCTGTGACACTGGAAGAGAAATGACCACCACAAGCTTTGTTATGAAAGAATTGAAGTAATTTTTCTTGTTGTTCTTTATCCACGCATTTCAAAAACATTTCCATCGATCCCCTTCTTGTGTAAACTACCTTCCCAAATAATATATTTTGCAGCTTTCAACTTGATCCTTCTTTTCTGCTTTAGAGTTAAGTGTGGAGGACATTCACCATATGTCAAGAAATAGGCAATATCTAAGAACCATTCATCTGTCAATCCTACAAACAACACTTGAGGTAACTCGGCATTCTTTTCTGGAGATTCTTCAACTGTGCGATTTTCAACTATGAGTTTACATAAACCCCTTCCTCATACCAATTTGTTTGGCTTAATATCAATATCGTATTCTTGAACTTTAGCAATCCAAGAGGCTCTTTTGTTGACATCTATTTCTTGCTGAGTAATTATGGTTTTGATCGAAGTGTCTGATACAAAGACCTTAGAATGTGAATTGAGGATATAGAATTTAAAATGTTTTACTGCCTTGACAATTGCATAAGCATGCTTCTCTACGAAAGAATAATTCAACTCATGCTTTTTTTGAGGAACACTCATAAATGCAATAGGATCTTCGATATGATCATCATTTTGTTGAGTTAGAATAGCAGATAAAGTATGCTCCAAAGAATAACAATATACAATGAAATCTTTGGAAAAATATGGATGAATTAAAACTGGGGCATATGCGATCTCTATTTTAATATCTTGAAATGTCTATTTCCCTTTTTCAGTCCACTTGAAGATTATCTTATCTCTCATCATGTCTACAATGCGGTGGGTTAATTCAGAGAAATCTGGTACGAATCTCCTTAAGAAATTGATTTAACCAAAGAAAGACCTCACTCCAGGTTTGCTTGATGGTAGTGGTAGTTTTTGGATAGCCTCAACACGTTTAGGATCAATTTGAATCCCATCTTTAGACACAATGTGCCTTAGTAGTTTTCCTTCAGTAACCCCGAAAATGGACTTCTTGGGGTTAAGAGAGATTCCTTGCTCACGGCAACGCTGTAGGACTATCTCTAGATGTTTAATATGATCTTCTCTTTTTCTTGAAAAGATAGTGAGATCATCCAAGTACACCACAATAATCTTGTTTTTCAAATCTCCAAAAGAGAGGTCCATAGCACGTTGAAAAGTTGCACTAGCATTAATCAACCCAAATGACATTCGATTATAAGCCAGAGTTCCCCAAGGTGTTGTAAAAGTTGTTTTATGTTGATCCTCTCATGCAACCTCTATCTAATTATACCCAGAAAATGCATCAAGTAATGACATCATTTCAAATCCAGCAACGGTTTGCAAAACGTGATCCATCATAGGTAAAGGGTAGTTGTCTTTTAAAGATGCTTGGTTAAGATTGCAGAAATCAACACAAATCCTTATTTCGCCATTCTTTTTCCTCATAGGAACTATATTTTCTACCCAAGTTGAATGATGAATAGGATATATAATTCTGGCCTTTAACATCTTATCAATCTCCACAAAGATAGCACCAACAACTTTAGGATTGAATTACCCCTATTTTTGCCTAAAAGGAGTAGCCCCAGGTTTAAGAGTGATATAATGTTGAAATTTTTCATCCCTAAAACTCCTCAAATCATCATAACACCATGCGAACATGTCCTTGTATTTGACCAACAGGGTGATGAACTTCTTTCTTTCTTCTGGCGAACATGCTTTACCAATGCAAACAATTTTAGGATCATCTTTAGTACCTATGCCTACTTTATCATACTGAGAAGGATTGTGATTTTTCTCTTGGGTCTTATTCTTCAAATAGCAATCGTGCTTATCAAATAGTTTCTCTAGAGTAATCAAACCTTTTGGGATGGTGTTCCCCTTTAATTGTAACACTTCGTCTTCTACAGGGGTCTCACTTCCTTCAAATAACAAATTAACAAAAGTACCATCCTTCTCCAAAAAGGACACAATCTGTCTGTCATAAAAAAACTTGCCAATATTTATCATTATCAGGCACTCTCGGTTGGTATACTAATTCAATTTCATATTGATCTTTGTTGAACTCTAGATGTGGAAGCAAGGAGCCATAGAAACTACAAGACAATCAACTTTAGAATTAAGAGTTTGAGGAATAGCCTCTATAGAGAAAGCATCAAAGAACTCTATTTGATCCCATACTAAGTTTTGGTATCTTCTCAACTTGGTATTCTTTGTTTGAAATTGATTTCTTACTTGCTTGACAACCAATTCTATATCTCCGAGAACTCTCAAGTTTTGATTCCTTTCTCTTTAGTAGCCTCAAGGCCTTAAATGAGCGCCTCATACTCTGCTATATAATTAGTGTTGTCAAAAACCAATTTGAAAGCCACATGAAACTTCTCCCCTATAGGTGAAATAAGAACAATTCCAACCCCTGAACCAGAAGAAGAACAACTGCCGTCGAATTCCATAGTCCAAAGGCTAGAAGACACGTAAGGAGAGATAACTTCAGGGGTTACCTCTTTTTCCTGCATGAGCATTTATGTACTTGGTCCAGTTTCTTCATATAGTATCTCTACTCTTGGATCATCAGATTTTAGGACTGTATACTTTGCTTTGGGCTCTAGATTTAGTATGACTTTCTTTCCATGGATTGGGACTAAGGCATGGGACCAATCTAATTGTATTTCTCCACCTAGGTCTTTACAAAAACTTCTGCTAAGTAGCATGCCATAACTTGTAGGAATGTTAGCAACTAAGATGGTCAGCTTTATTTTCTTTTATGAGAAAGCAACTAAAGCAACTTGCGTGTCTTTGAGTTTACCTACTAATGGGACTAATTTAGATTCCATCGAGTAGACTTTTCTTGAGGGTTTATTTAATGACAAGCCGAGGGCATGAGCAACCTTAGTGGGCATGACGTTATCGGAAGCGCTAGAATCTATTATGCAATTGCTAAGTTTACATCCAGCTATATACAAAGAAACATAGAATGGGTCAGGCTTATCTGGGAGACTAACATTTACCAATGGGGTACCATTTTGTGGAGATTCACCAAGGAGATCATCATGTGAAAGCTCTTCAGGTTGTGAATCATTTGACTGTTGATGTACTAAAGAAGAAGAATCTAGTTTTCCTTTAACAATATGCATTAATCTCTCCAACTGATGAGGATTCGACCTCAAGTAATCAAGTTGAGAAATTTGTACCTTTGTTTTCTTGTAATGCTCTATGAAATCAAATGCATCATCAGGTGGGGGAGATGAATCACCAAGAGGGGAACCTTGTGTGCCTTTATCTTTCGTGGCAGTAAGAGGTTGATTCTCTAGAGGATGTTTTCTTGATAGAATCTTCGGGGCATTTTCTAGAATTTTGTGGGCAGATTCAACTTTGGCTTTTCCTTCATTCTTCTGATACTGATTACTTGTGAAGATATTACAAGAATGATTATTAATGTCATGAACCTCTTCTTTTTCATTATCAGACTTGTACTCAAGAAAGTTGATTGTTGGTTGGCCATAGGTCTCATTTGTCTCATCCTCTTGAGAGGCATATTCTTCTATCTTCTCGCTTGATAGGTTCATTTGCATGAACCTTGCCATTTTAGGACAAGTGCTGCCATCATGGTCAGTAGTCAGATGAAATCACATGTAGCTGTAGTTTGTTTATGGCTGGAAGAAGGATGTTCAATAGCTAGTCTTTGCACTAGAGGAGGAAGCCTAGGTGGCTTGTTCTGCTGGTATGGTATGTAATTTCTCCTGGGTATATCTTGATATAGCGGAGGTGGATTATGGGGAAGTTGTTTCTTGAGCAGGAGTAAATCATTGGCTAGCTTCTGAATCATCAGATCTGTAGTGGATGGATTAGAAGACTATGCCTTCCCCTTCTGCAAGTCTTTGTTCCATTTTTGGCAGTCAACAAATCATCCTTGATATCAATGGCCATGGTCTGTGCCGCTTCCAAATCAGCCACTCGAGCTCTTCTTAAATGAAAACTTATATCTGGAGGTTGTGCATTTAGAAAGAAACACTTTTGATTCTCTATAGTTGGCCTTTTAGTAGTTTCAATTCTATTCACCAACTTATTAAAACATGCCACAAAATCCCCCATCGGCTCATGAATCTCTTTCTTCATTTGAGTAAGTTGTGCTAACAATGCATGTTCATCTTCAGTACTTTTGAAACAGTCTTCAAATTTTTGGCGCATAACCGCCCATGAGTTTATAGTTCCAGCAGGCAAATGTTGAAACCATTCTCTTGCTCCTTTGGTTAGAGATTCCACAAACAACCGAACAAAAACATCTTCGTGCATAACACCTAGAACACTGGATGCAGAAAAGAAGGCATTAATATGTTCATGTGTAGAAACTTTTCCATCTCTAGTGAATTTGGGTAAAACCTTTCTAGATCCATGTGGTAAATCATGCAACTGATTACCTAAGGTGAGGGTGCCAATAGCTACTCCCCAAGGCACAGGTTGAGCCATTTGTGATGGTCGAATTGGTTGAATATTTATAACAATAGGAACTGCAGTCCCGTGCAAGGTCAATGCTTGGTAAGTTGAAGAGGAGGTAGAGGTTCTGGTAGGACTTCTTGCAGGTGAGGGAGGTCTCCTTAAAGATTTAATATTCCTTCTTGGGGAGATAAAAGATTGAGAAAAATCAAGACTTGCTAGCTTTTCAAAATTGGGATCCAGGATACCCTTTTCATAGTCTCCTCTAGTATATCTCTTAGCGGCCAGGTTAATTTTGAGCAGGGTTCACAGGGCAATATTGTTGAATAGGTCAGATAGGTGGACCAACTTGTCTATCTCTTCTTAGGGCTATTTGAATAAGAGCACACCTATTAGCTATTTCCAAATCTTCTTCTACGATGCCTTGAGCTATTAACCGAGCACGAACACGAATTTCTGTTCCTATATCTTCTTCTTCGTCAAGTATCACATCTACTTCTTGATATTGGCAATTTGACCTCCTATATCTCCAAACCAATACTCGCAAGTTAGTAATTATATCTTCTTTCTCAAGGTCCAACCAATTAACATTAGGTTGTAAAATAGGTCCAGCTCTACGTTGCAGCACCATATTTATTGATGAAAAAGATTTTCTTTGAACACATTAAGTCGACTTTTTCTAAACAAAAGAGGTATGTTTGAATCTGGTCCCCAGTAGAGTCACCAAAAATTTGTTGGTAAACAGATCTTGCACTATAACATATGGATTATTATATTGACTCTTTGCCTAGAAAATGCATAGTGAAAATAGGTACCAACAGTTGGTAAAGTTGTAGTTTTTCTATCAACTTACCTCTGCGTGTAGAGGGGCAGCTCCCTTGTTTGATAAATTATGGATTTTTACGATATTAAAGAATGAAATTAAATTAAAGAAAGGTTTGGGAGATTAAGACAATGGGCTTACGAACATTGACTCAACCCACATGTATAAAGTTTGACAATCCCACCAAGACAATATAAGAACACTTCTTAAACTGTTAAAGTGAGTGTATGTAGTATTAGAAAAAAGAAATGATTCAGGAGATGTCCAACATACATTGAAATATTATCTAGAAATCAATTTCTCCAAGACTAGTTGTTATTCCACATTACAGATGCAAGATAATGTAAAGAAAAACATCATCCATCAACATAAGAAGAATGAATAATGTTAGAGATATTTGAGATCACACAATCCAAATTGTCTTTTATTTCTTCACACTGAGTTGTACAACTCTATTTCTCATAACACCATTCGAAATGTGAAAGCCAAAAAGTCCCTTTTTTACACACACCAAGTCTTGTATATATAGACTTGTCTCCAGTAACCAACTTTATAACTACCTCATAACTACTTCTCCTAACTATCCAAAATATTTTATGAAAATAAGAGTGCACTTTAATTAATTTTTATACAGTCTTTTCAAAATTTCCCTAAATAAAGTGCACTTTACAACTTAATTACAAAAGAGTGACATAAAGTCACTTTCATAGAAAGAGAACTAAAACCTATCATTTTGCAAACTTTGAAAAGTAGACCAATATGATTGATCTCACAAGAAATCATCAGGTTTTATCCTCGCCACCATTGGTACCATCTGAAGATGTTTCTGCTACTACAAGTTGCTGCGAAGGAAGAGATGACTTTGTTTTGTATGCTCTGAACACCTTGATTGCTGAGGCTATAAGTTTATTTTTGGGAACAAATACTCCTGTCATATGAAGTTTCCAGTCTGATTGATCTTTATGGACATCATTCAAATTATGTCAATAATCTGATATATGATCAATGCCAGAATTGACAGCAACAAAGATGAGATTCAATTTATCCATAAGTCCTTCATTGAAAACCTGTTTATCGAAGAACTCTATATTAATCATGTTTTCAAAGTTTCTTTTGATAGCTTGAGCTTCCAAAACTAAAAATTTATCTTTCTTGATTACATCAAAATTGATTTCTAATAAATCAGTCTAAATCTTCATCTTCATTTGTTCACAAGTTTCCAAGAGCTTTTCTTGAGTTGCCAACACTTGTCTTATATTTGATAATTTCCATTCAACCGAACAAAGCCAAGAACTAGATTGGTTTTCTTCAATGTTTGAAAAGACTTTTTCAGCAAATAATATCTCATTATTAGTTTTGATCATCTCACTGAGGTCCTTGGATATTCCCTACCATAACAATTCCTCCTTTTGGATACCTCTTATTTCTTTATCAACCTCTTCCCTCTTTGTTTCTGCTTCATCATATAGACTCTTTGCTTGCTCGAAAAAACTGAATGCTTTTAATTTCATATGTTCAACCCATTTTTCAGTCACCTTTCCATATAACTGATATTTGCTGACACTTTCAATAATTTCTTTTTCAACATTATTTTCAAGAGAGAAATTAGTGGAGTTAGAGGTAGTATCAAGAGGCAAAGCAGATGTATCTATGATGGCTTTGAGATAGGATGTCAAAACTTGCACCTGTTGCTTTAGTTGATCTTTTGTGTGCCTTTCTTTCTCTATTCTTTTTATTAACTGGGCAGCTGATACTTGAAATTTTGCATGTCACCCTCATATGTAGATGGACCAAGATCTATCTTAGTGATGTTAAAATCACTTTCTGTAGCCTCATTCAAATTCTTTTCTAAAACAGGTTGTGCAACTTCGACATAGACATTGCCTGATGAAGAATCCATTTCCATCCTTGATGTAATCTTGATCTTTTTAGATTTGGGAGATCTTTGTAGAAAATTGGAGACTGTATCAAAATCAAGGATGATTAATTGAACATTGTTTCTTTTTGTTGACAAACTTTGTTGCAACTAGGAAGAGGAAAGATTATGCGAGGATTCTGGAATATTTGTGGAAAGAGGTACTATATTTGAGGGAAGAACATGCTCACTGAATATGTTCATAGGTGGCAGGAGCATAGATTGTAATGCATGAGGGGAATGAGGTATTTTATGAGAAGGAGAAACAACAAGAAGTAAAGGAGAGATATTTAAACGTTCATCATTTTGATGGATGATTTTAGGACTTGTGGACTTGTTTTCCTCAACTACTTCTTGTATGGGAGGCAATGCATTATCCTTTATTTTTGTCTTCCCCTTTTTCTGTTTTTCATCATTTTCACAAATGCTCTTAGGACCCTTTCTTCTTGATGGATCTTCTTCGTCATCTCCTCCTTGAGTACTCTTATGTGAACAAATGTTTAAAGATGGAGAATGAGAACAAGAAGAAGAAGAAGAATTTGAATGCTTATCTTTTCTACTTGATGATAAAGCATTATTACTTGTTGGTTTAGTAGCTGTTGCCTCAATAGCCTTTTTATTTACCCAATCTTTAGTCTTTTGAATGATATGTGCAGTTCTTATACCCAAATCTTTGATCTCCTCATTAGCCCAATTGAGAGGTGGTAAAGACTATGTTTCAATTTTATCAAAATACATAGGATCAATTAATTCTGAACCATCTTCCTCAATTCCATCTGTATTGCAATCTAGTTTGAATTTTCTGATCTGTCCAATAGTCATCCTCATCCAGTCTTGTTTACATACCTCATAATCATTTTCACAATCTTCCCAAAAGTCTTCAAGTTTTGGAAAGTGACAGTAACCTGCACCAAGCCATAGATTGTCTCTGACATATCCTTTGCCATCAAAAGGGAATCTCATAGTATAAGCATACAAGCTGATTTTCATCAGAGATCTCTCTATGTTTTGAGCATCTATGGAAGATTTACAGCTGTAATGACTAAGGCCAATGGGAAATGGAACTCCAGGTTTCCTCTTGTCTTTGCATTTCTTATTAAGTGAACCAATTTGCCTGCATAGTTCTATTAATAGCATCTTGTCATCTACATATCTAGGCAACTTATATGGATATCCATCAAACCCACCAACTCATAGATAGGTAAATCTAGGATATTGGATGAAGTAGCTCTCATATATTTTGATTAGACTGGCAGCTTCTAGTGATATCCGGAGTGCAATATTACCTTGAAGTTCTCTTACTGTCAACATTGTGAAAGCATCATTCACCCTATGGTAGTGTTTGTAACTTTGTTCCAGCTGTAACTGAGGGTAGTAATCATAGATTTGTGTCATGTTATCATAGGTTCCTTTGGTAGCAAGACTTGGCCATGATTTCATGCATGCAATTGCATAAAATAAGTAAGAGGACATGTAGAAATGTTCATTCAATTCAAAATTGGTCAACTGATAATGCAAATTGTCACCAATAATGTTGCCCCAGTCAATAAACTAATTTCCTGCACATATAACATTTACAAAAAGGAACATCCACATTTCAAAATTAGCTACTTTTTCATCTCCCATCACTCTATGGAGTAGAATAATCATATTGGAAATATCCTCTATGAAGCATGATCTGTGAAGGACTTTAGGCAACTGTGATTTTCCTCCTTTCGGTGTATGTAACCAGTGTTTTGCAATGGTGTTGAGACATTGATGTTTCCTTTCATTGAAATATTGATGAGCAAGCCTTTTGTCTATGTTCACAAACTGATCTCTAATAGGTAGCTTGAAAGTAATACCAATTGAAACACTGTCTAACTTGACAATTAGTTTGTCATCAATGGTTCTGATCTCTCTAGTTTCTAGATTGTAATGCTTCATACATTCTGAAACCAGATCTGTGCATTGGACTGCCATAGAAAAATTGGCTGTATGAGCTAATCCACTGTCAAACAACTTCTGAGCCATCGGTGATCTTTTTCCTTGTTCCATAGTCTCCCAGAAATCTACCGAACTGATGTGTCCTAGAGAGGTATCTGATATTTCTAGAAGTGTGGATACAAGGACTGAGAGAAACTCAAACCCCTGATATTTGTATTTCATGAATAAATATTTGCAACAAGTTGTGAAGTCTACCTGTGTTTATTCTATTTCAGAGTTTTTTGCAGTGTTTCATGAGGTTTTGTTTGATAATTTCCAACTTGTTGTCTATATGTATGCAAATGGATTTTGAGAGGAAATTAGAAAAGCACTTCATTCAAACAAAAAGGGAGCAGGTGTTCATACCCTGGCATCTTGATGGAACATGAAATTCCTTTGAGGTTGTTTACGTGTCTAGTTTCTATCTTCCACAATTGGTATACATGCTACATTCAAAGTAGTCATTACTGCCTTTCAAGAAAGCTGTATTTGTCTGCAATATTTGATCAAACAGTTCATAGGCCTTATGTATGCTTGTTTATGAAATTACTAGTGTTTATACTTCTGCATTTCTCCGTAGACTTATAACATTTTGAATGAAAATGAACCAATCTCCTAAACAATTCATGTGCATTGGCTTATGATTTCACATTTTCCATCTATGTCTACTGGCACTTGCACTCACAGGAGGTTCAATAAATAGGCCGATAAGATTAACCAAAGAATTTAGAAAATCTTTCAAAGTAAATTTACACGAGGCAATTTTCTGAGCATATAATATTCACATATAAAGCTTGTCGACTGAATCTTTGAGGTATTCTTTCAAACAGTTCACGGACCTTCGACTATGTATCCTCACTTTGTAAATATATCTACAGGATTCTGATTCTTGAAAACAAAGTTCTTTTTCCACAATGCTCAATGGATGTCCATATCATAATCCAAAGTTTCCCATTCGGTCACTGGCTGAGAGAAGAGACTGACGATGGATACGGTGCAATAAAACTTCAATAGTCTAAAGGATTTCACACCTCCATGGTTCCTAACACACCGATGGCATCAAGATAGAAATACCACGTTCAACATGCATAATCGACACTTGCTTTCAAGAACTACAAACTATAACCTTCACCTCTGTCGAAAGTGCCAAAACATATTCTATGAGCTACATTTCATTTATGACATCTGATAAGCATTTCATCCCATGATATGATATTTCGAAGGACAGAGATGAAGTTTTTAAACCACCGACAATTATATCCCTTCATAGTATTATATCTAACAAAAACTAATTTCTATTTCATAATCATGGACGTCCATATGATATTCTTCATATCTTTCTTAGTGCTAGCGGTGAAATGTTGGCGATGGTTACGTTTCGCACCAGCGATTTGCATTTGAAAAGAAAATTTCTAAAACCCTCCATTTTCCATGATTTGAAGGTGGTAAACATAGCTACCTACATCTATTTAAACTTTGAGAGTATTTCAAACTATATTTTCCCATCCGCTGTGTTTTAAAAATCTCATCCATTCTCTTCTTTTCTTGCATACATACCGATTGTTGTGTTTGAATGCTTTGGAGGTTTCTTACTCAATAAAACTAATTCGTGCTTTCCTTGCCTATTTTTTACTTCAATGAGATTACATTTCTTTGAGTCAGTGTGTTTGAGCACATCTTTTACCTTTACGTGAGGAATGTAAAAAAAAATTCTCAACAACTAAAATTTGTGTGCATTACTACGTGCCATAACACCTTTAACAGTTTGAGGATCACTGTCAAGCACTTAATAGCTGCACACCGAGCATTCTTTAATATCAGCATGTTCATCACAAGTTGTTAGCCACCTTTTTCGGCATGTAACTTTTGATAAATTTAACATATGATTCATTTATTTGAAACAAGAAACAAAACCCGCTATGTGCACAATGGTGAATGCTTGTGATTTTCAATAGTCGACATTTGTGGCATGAGTTTAGGGAAGCGTGTCCACCTTCTTCTTCATTCCCACAAGGTTTAAAAGATATTTCCTGTATTTTGGGAGCTGAACGTGGATTTAACAAGCTTTTACTCGAGTGCACTAAGTGACTTGAAACCTTGGATACCATTTAAGCTTTTTTTAAAATTCTTCTTACACTTGTTTCGAAGGAGGATAACGTGGCATTTATGATTTTAAACAATAAAAATCAATATTTAACTCCTGGCTACTGCAAGTAAATGTGAATTTCTCTTTTTAAAATCATCTCTCCGAACTTCTAGAATTATGCCATCGGTAAAAAGCCAAAATGTTCAACTTAGCCAAACTCACAAGTCACGCGAACTTAGTGAAAGACAAAAATTGACGCAAGTTTCACGAAGAATAAAAGCCAATGCATAATGGACTTTGCAAAAAATGAAAGCTAATGTGGGCTTAGCATAAAATGAAAATGGATGCAAAATAAAGTATTACTAAGCTGTAATTTTTTGCCTTGGCATAATATTGCTATTAAAACTTTAATGGAGAGAAATAAGACAAGGAATGATGTTATGATAAAAAATTATTGACATGACTGACACAAGAAGCACAACACTGATGAATTGCAATGAAAAAGATGACTTAGTACAAAGGATTAATTTGCAAAAGGTTTTAAAAATTGGGTAGAAAGATGGGGTAAACACAACCCAATCTGCATTTGTATATGTTGTCAAAGAGAAATTATTTCCCTTCTCATACCACAAAGTATAATCCAAAGTGCTCTTCATATATCTAAAAATTCTTTTGACCACATTCACATGTGTTTTTTTTGGATTGGCCTGAGACCTAGCCACCATACAAATTGCTTGCATGATATCTAGCCTTGACACAGTCAAATATAATAGACTTCAAATCATGGATATGTAAAGAGTCTGATTAGCTTGAGGTGACTCATCATCCTTATTAAGATGACAGCCTATTACCATAGGTTTGCTCATTGGTTTATAGTCATCCATACCAAAAATTTTCAACATCTCCTTGACATACTTGGTTTGTGAAATAAATATCCCCTTTTCTGCTCGAAAAATCTGTAATCCAAGGAAAAAGATAGCTCACCAAGCATAGACATTTCAAATTCCTTTTGCATTTCCATGGAAAACCCTTGAGACATATTTTCATCACTACCTACAAATATTATATCATCCACATACACCACTACTATCAACTGATCATCGCACACAGTCTTAATATAAAGATTGCTATCAACTATCCCTTTCTTGAATCCTTGCTAGTAAAGATACTTGTCCAACCTTGTGTACCAAGCTCTAAGCACTTGTTTGAGGCCGTATAGAGCCTTTCTATGTCTATAGACTATGTTCTAACTTCTGACAATTGAAATCCTTCAGGCTATTCTATATAAACTTCTTCCTCAAGGTCACCATTCGAGAAGGCAGATTTAACATCCATTTGATATACCTTGAAGTCTTTATGGAGTGGAAATGCAATGAACATTCTAATTTCTTCCATCCTAGCAATAGGAGCAAAAGTTTCTTCAAAATCTATGCCTTCTACCTATGCATACCCTTTGCAAACCAACCTTGCCTTATTTCTTACTACTTTACCAACTTCGTTTAACTTGTTCTAGAAAACCCACTTGGTGCCCATAACATTCCTATCTTTCAGCTTGGGAACAATTTCCCATGTCTTATTCTTTTCAATCTGATTTATCTCCTCTTGCATCACTTCAATCCATCTCTCATCCTTTGTTGGCTTCAGAAAAATTCTTTGGTTCTATCTTGGACAGCAGAGAGAAGTTTACTTGTTCTCTAAGTTTTCTCCTATTCATAACTCCTTCATTCGTGTCTTCAATGTTGCAAGTATGAGGTTAACCAGTGTTGTCATTGATGTCAACATACTCATATTGCATTGGTAAGAAGGATTGAATGAGCTGTGTGTTGAGGATATTGAGAAAATTAGTCTCTATCCGGAACAGTGAAGAACAGTGATAAGAAGAAGGCAAAAGTACTCAATAGGTTGAGATTTAGAGGATGCGGATTAAAGGGTTTGTAGATATGAGTCTTGAGATGCTTTAGTTAAGATTTTAGAGGTCCGCATGAAGATATGAAGAAGTTGTGGCTATCTGTGTGGAACCGGTTCCGGCAAGTGTTCAGAGGTGACAGAGGATCACAGAAAGGTCCGGTGAGGTCCAGAATTGTATTATCCTAATCTACGGATTCGAAGGAGTGTTTGGGATGTCCTTGTGATGTGTCATCTCAAGTTGTGTATGATTTTGAGGTCTGGAAGTACCTTTTGCATTGTGACAGTGGCGATAGACTGTGTTCTTGAAGTTTCAGATGAGGAAGAGAAGAGATTCCAGTGAGTAGAGGAAGTGCGGATGTTCCTGGTCATTCAGGTAGGCTTGTGAAGGTTCTTGGATCGTGTTGAGGTTGTGTTGTTGATCTACATTGGTGGTAGAGCTCAAAATTGAAGATATTCTTCTGGATGAAGTTCTTGTTCAGACTAGCCGACTGGATGAGTTGTTCATCTTGCGAATGTTCCTATGGTGGCCGACCGGATGTATTAATCATCTTGCGAATGTCCTTATGGTTGTTTACCAACTTAGATGATTGTTCCTAAGTCGATGTCTTGTATAAATAAGTGTTTGTGAATTCATTTTGAGGTGTGGATTGTGTGGATGAGTGTGGTATAGCGAAGAGAAGTGCGAAAGGCAGAGCAGGGGTTTTGGGCTTAAATGGAATTGATCTAGACATGGTAGAGATGTCATTCTCCAGTTCAAGATTGTGATTCTTATCACTTTGTAGACAGTGTGTCTCCTTGTAGGCAGTGTGCCTCTTGTGAGCAGTGTGCTCGGGCAGTGAGCCCTAATTGGCATGTGCCATTCATTTTTCTTATTCTTCTAACAGAGAATAATCCTTGGGTTAATCACCCCGTGGTTTTTCCCTTAACTGGGTTTTCCACGTCAAAATCTTGGTGTTCAATGTGTTGATGTTTATCTGCTCTTGTGTTTATGCATTATGCTTTGATGGATGGTTAATTGATATACTATTAACTAACTAAGAAGAATCAAGTGTTTGAAGTAAAAACAAGTTTTTATACAACTGATTCACCCCCCCTCTCAGTTGTATGCCCTAGATTCAACAATTGGTATCAGAGCCAAGTTCCTCTGAAAGGAGCTTAACCGCTTGAGGAGATCCAGGATGTCGTCATACAAGAAGGATAGTCCGAAGTTCGATGGAACCAACTTCACTCTCTGGAAAGGTTGCATGAAATGTCACTTGGAGTGTATGTGAAAAGCATACTTGGCCATGGTCTCAAAACCATATGTACCTCCACAGGGTGGTCCGACTACTCTAAATGAAATCACAGATGCTGAAAATAATCTGTGGACCAAGGAAGCTCTTCTAAGCACATTGAATGACTTAGATCTCTCAAATGTTATCGACCTACCAACTGCATATGAGATCTTGACTAAACTAGAACTTCTGTATGAAGGAGATGAGTTTGTCAAGGGTGCAAGGTTGCAAAGTCTGAAAGGGAAATTTGAAAGATTGAAGATGAGAGATGATGAAAACATCACTACCTTTATGCCAAGAGTGAATGAGCTAGTATGTGGAATTAGAAATGCTGGTGGAACTCTGGATGAAAATGAGATTGTTTGCAAAATTCTCAGATCCCTTCCTGCTGCCTATAAAATCAAGGTTGCTGCCATTGATGAATTTAGAGCCCACACAACTGTCACAAGAGAACAATTGGCTGGCAAACTAGCTGCATTTGAAATGACTGAGTTTGGAGATGATCCTCCCAAGACTGAATCTGCTTTCAAAGCCAGTGCTTATGTGAAAGGAAAACAAAGATTTGATCCAGGAGAAAACTCTTCAAGGAAGATGTCATGGTATGATCAAGCAAGAAGAGACATGGAAGAAGAAGAAGTAGAAACAGCTCAACTTGAAGCCCTCATTGCAAAGAGACTGCCAAGAGGATCTGGTAAGTATGAAGGAAAACTACCCTTTAAGTGTTTCAACTGTAATAAGATTGGTCATTTTGCTTCAAGATGTCCGGAAAGATCTGCAAGGTCTAATAGTAACAGACAAAGGTTTCAAAAGAACTACTATTATGTTCATGAAGAAGATGACAATGAAGGAGTAACAGATGATGAATCAGAACTAGGAAGCAAATCCGGAAATGAATGGGTGTTTATTGCCATCAAGGAAGAAGATTCAATATCCTCTGAATTTGTCGATCACAAGGTTGTGGAAAGAGCTTTGGCTGCTCAAGTGGAAGAAAAGGATGATTGGGTTATTGACAGTGGATGCTCTCACCATATGACTGGTGACAAGAATAAGTTCTTGGATTTGGAAAGGTATGAAGGAGGAATGGTAAAGTTTGGTGATAATTCTGCTGGCAGAATCAGAGGTAGGGGGACTATTTCCTTTGATGGAAAGAGCAAAACAGGTAATGTACTATATGTTGAAGGATTGAAGCACAATCTTCTCAGTGTTGGTCAGTTAGTGGACAAAGGCTATGATCTTCAGTTCAAGAATGGAAAATGCAGAATCTTTACAAGCTCCAGAACTGAAATTACATCCGGTGCTCAAACAAAAGGTAATATCTTTCATCTGGTTGGTTCAAATAAAAGTTGTTTGTTTGTTCAAGTTGATCAAAGTTGGTTATGGCATAGAAGAATGTGTCATGTAAATTTTGATAACATCATCAAGATAAGCAATATTCAGGCTGTAAGAGATCTTCCAAAATTGGTGAAACCTACAAATAGTTTGTGCAAAGAATGCCAGCTAGGTAAGCAGAGCAGAGTCTCTTTCAAAAGCAAAGATCAGTCCTCTACCGAATTGTTGGAATTAGTACATACTGATCTCTGTGGTCTGACAAGAATCAAAAGCCTGCAAAGTGATAGATATTTCATGTTGCTGATTGATGACCATTCCCGGATGATGTGGGTTACCTTCCTAAAAGAGAAATCAGAAGCCCTTGAGAAGTTCAAAATCTTCAAAGCTATGGTAGAGAATCAAACCGGATTGAAACTGAAGTGTCTAAGGTCTGATAGAGGTGGTGAATTTACATCTGGTGAGTTCATTGACTTTTGTGAGAAGCAAGGTATAAAGAGACAGTTGTCTGCTCCTAGGACTCCACAGCAGAATGGAGTAGTTGAGAGAAAGAACCGGACCATCCAGGAAGCTGCCAAGACAATAATGTTGGAAGCAAATGTTCCTTAGATGTTTTGGAAAGAAGCTATCAGCACTGCAGTCTACACTCTCAATCGAGTTCAAATCAGAAACAATACCGGTAAGACCCCCTATGAACTTTGGTTTGGCATCACTCCTACTGTGAGATATTTCAGAGTATTTGGTAGTAACTGTTATATTAAAAGAGATGAAGATCTAGGAAAGTTTGATGCTAGAAGTGATGAAGGAATATTTTTGGGTTACTCCACTCAAAGTAAAGCATACCGGTGTTACAATAAGAGACTGAGAAAGATGATAGAAAGCACTAATGTGAAAGTTGATGAAGGAATTGAGAAGCCCTCAATATTTTATGAGTTTGATGAAGATGACCAAGATGTTGTTCAGGTTGAAGGAACTCAATCCTCTCTAGTAAGTCAGAGTCAGCCTGATTCGGTAAATCAGGAAGAAGAGATAAGTCTAAATGAGCCTGATCAAGAAGCAGTAGTGCAGGATACTCCCAAAATTCCAAGGTATGTAAGACTGAACCACTCTGAAGATCAGATCATAGGTGATAGAAGCAAATGTGTGCAAACTAGAAGGAATGTTGCTCAAAATCAGGATGAATGTTATCTGATTTCAATGATTGAACCTAAAACAGTAAATGAAGCCTGCAATGATGAAAACTGGACCAAAGCAATGGAAGAAGAATTGATGCAAATTGAGAAAAATCATACTTGGGATCTTGTTCCCAGACCTAGAGACAGGAATGTGATTGGAACCAAATGGGTCTTCCAGAACAAACTGAATGAAGCTGGTGAAGTAATCAGAAACAAAGCTAGATTGGTCTGCAAAGGCTACTCTCAAATAGAAGGAATTGATTTTGAAGAGACCTTTGCTCCTGTGGCAAGAATTGAAGTAGTCAGATTATTTCTTGCATTTGCTGCCTTCAAAGACTTCAAGGTATATCAGATGGATGTCAAGTCTGCCTTCCTAAATGGTGATCTGGAAGAAGAAGTTTACATTGAACAACCGGATGGATTTCAATTGTTTGATAATGATGATATGGTCTGCAAGTTGAAGAAAGCATTGTATGGATTGAAGCAAGCCCCAAGAGCATGGTATGAAAGGTTGGATAAGCATCTTGTGCAGATTGGATTCAACAAAGGTACTGCTGACAGTAACTTATATTTCAAAATTGATCATGAAAACATTTTGATTGTTGAAGTGTTTGTGGATGATATCATTTTTGGAGGAAGAGATAGTATGTGCAAAACTTTTGCAAATCAGATGAAAAGTGAGTTTGAAATGTCTATGCTTGGTGAAATGAATTTCTTCTTGGGTCTACAAATTACTCAAATAAAGAAAGGGATCTTCATTTCTCAGACCAAATATGTGAAAGAATTGTTGAGGAAATTCGGTATGGAAGATTCAAAGCCAATAAACACTCCTATGGCAATCGGATGTAAGTTGAGCAAAAATGATGACTCTCCAAAGGCAGATCAGACAAAGTATAGATCAATGATTGGTGGATTGTTGTATCTCACTCAGACTAGACCAGATATAATGTAGGCTGTTGGTCTTGTGGCAAGATTCCAGGTTGATCCTAGAGAATCTCATGTCATGGCAATCAAAAGAATTTTTAGGTACTTAAAAGGAACAGTTGAGTATGGTCTATGGTACCCTAGAGATCTGAATTTCTCTCTTCATGCTTACATAGATGTAGATTAGGTAGGAGATGTGGATGACCGGAAGAGCACCAGTGGTGGAGCATTCTTTTTGGGGAAGAGATTGGTTTCTTGGCTAAGCAAGAAACAAGATGCAATATCTCTGTCTACAACTGAAGCAGAATACATTGCAGCAGCAGGTAGTTGCACTCAACTTTTGTGGATGAAACAAATGCTAAAAGATATTCAAGTGGAATATGATGAGCCTATCACAATTTTCTGTGACAATTCAAGTGCAATAAATGTTTCTAAGAATCCAGTATTGCATTCTAAGACCAAGCATATTTCTATCAAATTTCATTTTCTGAGAGAACAAGTGAACAAAGGTGAAGTCAGGTTGGAATATGTGCCCTCTAAGGATCAGATTGTAGATATCTTTACTAAACCTCTTCTCAAGGACTCTTGAGTATCTCAGGGAGAAGTTAGGGGTCATGGCCCCTCTGGTGATGAACTAGGATGCACTGATGTGCATCAGTCCGGTGGATATCACAGTCATATCTTGTGATCTAGATTGATGATGGGGAGCCGCAACTAAGGGGGAGCAGCTGGTATGATTCTGATGTGTTAGAATTGCAAGTATGAGCCCTTTGCCATTGATGTCAAAGGGGGAGAGAAGACATGTGAAAAACAAGTGGCTGATGATCAAAGGGGGAGCAGTAAAGGAGGAGAAGACATGTTGCTGATAGGGGGAGCTGTGATAGAAAGGAGAAGTTCGTGTCTTGATGGTTCTTCACATCATATGTTGCCATCAATGACAAAGGGGGAGATTGTTGCAAGTATGAGGTTAACCAATGTTGTCATTGATGTCAACATGCTCATATTGCATTGGTAAGAAGGATTGAATGAGCTGTGTGTTGAGGATATTGAGAAAATTAGTCTCTATCCGGAACAGTGAAGAACAGTGATAAGAAGAAGGCAAAAGTACTCAATATGTTGAGATTCAGAGGATACGGATTAAAGGGTTTGTAGATATGAGTCTTGAGATGCTTCAGTTAAGATTTCAGAGGTTCGCATGAAGATCTGAAGAAGTTGTGGCTATCTGTGTGGAACTGGTTCTGGTAAGTGTTCAAAGGTGACAGAGGATCACAGAAAGGTCCGGTGAGGTCCAGAATTGTATTATCCTAATCTGTGGATTGGAAGGAGTGTTTGGGATGTCCTTGTGATGTGTCATCTCAAGTTGTGTATGATTTTGAGGTTTGGAAGTGCCTTTTGCATTGTGACAGTGGCGACAGACTGTGTTCTTGAAGTTTCAGATGAGGAAGAGAAGAGATTCCAGTGAGTAGAGGAAGTGCAGATGTTCCTGGTCATTCAGGTAGGCTTGTGAAGGTTCTTGGATTGTGTTGAGGTTGTGTTGTTGATCCGCATTGGTGGTAGAGCCCGGAATTGAAGATATTCTTTCGGATGAAGTTCTTGTTCAGACTAGCCGACCGGATGAGTTGTTCATCTTGCGAATGTTCCTGTGGTGGCCGACTGGATGTATTAATCATCTTGTGAATGTCCTTATGGTTGTTTGCTGACTTAAATGATTGTTCCTAAGTCAATGTCTTGTATAAATAAGTGTTTGTGAATTCATTTTGAGGTGTGGATTGTGTGGATGAGTGTGGTATAGCGAAGAGAAGTGCGAAAGACAGAGCAGGGGTTTTGGGCTTAAATGGAATTGATCCAGACATGGTAGAGATGTCATTCTCCAGTTCAAGATTGTGATTCTTATAGACAGTGTGTCTCCTTGTAGGCAGTGTGCCTCTTGTGAGCGGTGTGCTCGGGCAGTGAGCCCTAATTGGCATGTGCCATTCATTTTTCTTATTCTTCTAATAGAGAATAATCCTTGGGTTAATCACCCTGTGGTTTTTCCCTTAACCGGGTTTTCCATGTCAAAATCTTGGTGTTCAATGTGTTGATGTTTATCTGCTCTTGTGTTTATACATTATGCTTTCATGGATGGTTAATTGATATACTGTTAACTAACTAAGAAGAATCAAGTGTTTGAAGTAAAAACAAGTTTTTATACAACTGATTCACCCCCCCCTCTCAGTTGTATGCCCTAGATCAAACATTCAATGATCTAATTTTCAAAAGATTCTTTTGAATAAACTTTGTAGGTGACTTGGTAGTCTCTATGGTTGTTTCTTCTTCTACAACTCCATCTTCTTCTTTTGTGTAGGCTAAATCATCTGAACAATAATCTTGTTGATCATATGAATATGGATGTAATACTTCATTAACCCTAACATTTTCACTCTCAACTATATTCTTCAATCTCTTATTGTAGCATCTATAAGCCTTGATTCTTGTTGAGTAACGAAGAAAAATTCCTTCATCTGATATTGAGTCAATCTTACCCAAATTATCTTCATCTCTTCTCACATAGCATTTGCTTCCAAAGATTCTGAAATACTTGATTGATGCAAGTCTATCTTTCCACAATTTATATGGTGTCTTAGTGATGTTCACTCTTAGTTGTTCCCTATTAAGAATATAGAAAACAACATGGATTGCTTCTTTCCAATATACATAAGGCAACTTGGCTTCATTCAACATTGTTCTTTCCATCTCTTGGACTATTCTATTCTTCCTTTCAACTACTCCATTTTGCTAAGGAGTTCTTGTAGTAGAGTATTGCCATTTTATTCCATGTTCTTCACAAAATGCCTCAAATTCATTTGATGTGAACTCACCTCCTTTGTCTAATCTTAGGCACTTGATTCTAGCATTCATTTCATTCTCAACCATAGATTTGAAAACTTTGAATCTACTAAAAGCTTCTAATTTTTCTTTCAAAAAAATAACCCATGTCATCCTAGGGTAATCATCAATGAGCAACATGAAATACCTTTCACCTTGAAGACTTCTTGTTTTGGTAGCACATAAATCTATATGAATCAAGTCCAAAGGACTAGTAGAAGAGTACTCCTTGGTCTTGAACTTGGTCCTTGTTTGCTTCCCAATTTGACATTCCTTAAGTAGGCTTAGCAATCTTTGGCATGTCTCTAACTGAAAGTTTAGATCTTACCTTCACAAGATTGTCAAATTTGATGTGCCCCATCCTCTTATGCCACAACCAACTCTCATTAGCCTACCCTAGAAGGCAGTTCCTTCCTTTGACTTCATGAATATTGTACAAGTTATTTTCTATTTTTCTTTCTTCTGCCACAAGTTTCCTAGTTCTTGCTCATCTAATTTCACAGCCTTGTGCATGGAAAATGAGATTATAACCTTTTCTGCACATCTGACTTACACTAAGAAGATTGTGCTTGAGACCTTCTACATATAGAACATCTTTTGTCCTATTCTTTCCATCAAGACTTACTACACCTTTACCACATATCTTTGCAGTGGTGTTGTCTCCAAACTTGATTGATCCACCATTCCATTTGTCAAGCCAAATAAAACTACTCTTATCTCTAGTCATGTGACTTGAGAAACCGTTATCAATCACCCAAGGATTTTCTTGCCCTTGTGCATGAAACGTAGCTTGGACAATCATTGATTTTCCCCTTCATGATTGTTCTTCTTGATTTTTGATTCCTTTTTCTAATTTGTCTTCTGATTTTTAGAAATGTCTATCCTTCTGTCTTGATTATCAAAATTAGTCCTATGAGATTTTTGACTTTGCCAAGCCACTTCTACAAAAACTAGCTATGTACCCAAAATTATTGCAAAAATTTCATATTATATTGAAATCAAACAAAGGGGCAAAAGAGTTTCTACTTACAAAATTACTTCTCATTCTCGATTTGCACTTAATGGCTTTGTGACCATACTAATTGAAATTGAAACAATAACCAAAGAAAGCATAATTGAACCTATTCATGAATGTTTGTCTTGCAAGCATTGATCTTCTAAATTTTCTTCTTTGAGCAATGGTAGGAATGCGATAAATTTCTTTAATCTTAGTACTCTCCTTTTTCATTTGAATATCTTCATTCTGCATTGTTTCTTTTGATTTAATCTTCTTTGTAGGAGTAGGAGGCTGTGAGACTTCATCATAGTCCAAACCTAATTTTATGAAAAGAGGTCTCTGAATATTTATTATATCATCCATAATTGGAGAGCTCTTTCCAAACTTTATATTCTTACTCAGCTAAGCATGAACTTTTTCAACTTCCTTTCTTAATGAAAATTTTTTTTCTTTAAGTTTTAAACATTCATTTGATTTGGCTTTGAAGGCAATATTCACCATGTTTACTATTCTTTTTCCCTCTTCAATCTGAATCTTCAAGATAACAATCATTTCCTCTGATCCCTTGAGCTTTGTTTTTTGTTCTTATTTTCTTTTCTTGCTAAATCCAAGTATTCAAGTGCATAGATCAATTCACCTTCAAGATCAACTTCACATTCTTCTTCATCAATGACTATCATATGTTCTTCATTAATAATAGTGCTGCCAGAGTTATCCAAGATTTCCATAACCATGAATAGGGATTCCTCTCCTTCATCTTTTGATGGGAAATTATCTGCTTCTTCTACTAAACTGTAGTCTTCCTTAGAGTAAAATCCTTTCTTGTTGAAGTTAGGTCTATTGAAACTCTTTTTGTTGTCCTTACCCTTTCTAAGAGGACATTTAGATACATAATGCCCAATTTTGCCACAATTGAAACATTTGAAAGGTAGCTTAACTTTGTACTTACTTTATCCTTTATTTAACTTGCTTACAAAGTTTGCCTCTTCTTCTTTAGATCCACTAGATGATTCATCCCCTTTTGTTGCTTTGAATGCAACTTCCTTTTTAGATGTGTCTTTGCTTGCGCTTCTCATCTCATAGACAGTGAGTGAACCAAATAATTCATCCATTGTAAATGTATTCAAATCTCTTGCTTCTTCAATGGAAAAAACTTTTGGCTCATACCTTTGAGGGAGTGATCTCAATACTTTCTGAACAACCATTGAATCTTGTACCTCTTCACTAAGAGCTCTGATCCCATTCACCACTTCATCTATTCATAGTAGATAGTTAGCTCTTCTTCTTTAATATTCTGATTTTCAAATTTACCCTTGAAGGTCTAAAATTTTGCTTGCTTTACCTTGACATCTCCTTCATAGAGATTTTTGAGTTTATCCCATATTTCCTTGGAAATCTTGCACTGCATTACTTTGACAAATTCTAAGTTGGTTAAACCACTCAAGATAGCATTCTTAGCTTTAGC
The DNA here is from genome assembly GCA_027924645.1 of Cunninghamia lanceolata. Classification (NCBI taxonomy): domain Eukaryota; kingdom Viridiplantae; phylum Streptophyta; class Pinopsida; order Cupressales; family Cupressaceae; genus Cunninghamia; species Cunninghamia lanceolata. Next base: position 7,374,048 of record BSBN01000241.1, on the reverse strand, counting down.
ATTATTTTCACAAGCTTTCTTCTTAGTTGGATCTGTGAGAGGATGTGTAGGAATTGTATAAGCATCAATCATAGATCTCCAAACATCATACACTAGAGAGGTAAGATAGGCTTCCATCCTTATACTCTAGAAGGAATAGTTAGTTCCATCAAATTTAGAGGTGCTATGTAAGAAGTGGATCCTTCTTGAGCCATGTGTTCTTATCCAAGATCCACATTCAGCTATTTTAATGCACTAAGGAACTTAGCTCTGATACCAATTGTTAGAACACATAGAAATACTGAGAGGGGTGTGAATCAATATTTACCACTTTTTAAAACAATTCTATTGCAATATCAAGATCTCTACTACATCAACCAGATTATGAAAAATTTAAGAAAGCATAAACACAATCACATATTCACACAAGAGACCATAACAACAGATTTACGTGGAAATCCAAGATGGGAAAAACCATGGTGAACAAGCTGCTTGGATCTACTATCCAAATCTAGCCCCACAAAAGAATGAAATAGTGAATTACAATGTTTTGTAGGCTCCAACCCATATGAATTTCAACCTAAGAAGGATAGCAATCCTTTTACAAATTTGTAGGCCTCAACCTACTAGAGACCTCAATCTCACGAACTGAGGATCAACCTAGCAATAGGCTCCAACCTATTTGAGGATTCAACCTCCACATAAACTGATCTCCAACCCAACAATAGGCTTCAACCTATTTGAGGCTCCAACCTCCACATAGACTGAGCTCCAATCTAGTAACCTAGAACACATAATCAATCTAGCAAATAATCAATACATACTATGTAAAAATACAATCATCAATCCATGCCCTTTTTACTCCTAAATCTTCACTTCTTTGTTCACACCTAATTGCTTGATGTATACATGTATTTCATAGACATAGACACTCGCATATATCTTCAGATATTTTTGTAGATTAGGAAAACAAAATGAAGTGAAAACACAAACTAAATGCATAAAACACAAAGTTATACCTTACATGAAGACCCAATCTGATCAAGGGAGGAGGAAGCTTGCACCCAAGAGCTCCTAGATTAGATAACCCTATTTGATTCAAATGTGGATTGCTCTTGCTTTCAACACAAATGTAGATGAAGGATAAGAGGATAGATAGATTAGAGATTTGAGAGAAATTTGAGCATGGTTTTGATGCAAGAAGAAGTTGTTATGAATGGCTTGGGTGAGGGTTTCATTTATAGATTTTTGAAAAAGGAATGGAGGGTGAGGATCAAAAGATGAGATCAATGGCTCTTATTTTTTGTGAATCTTTAATTCATAATGGATGAATTAAAATTTCTTTTTTTGAGGAGAGTGGGTTATGACAATTGAATTAAGAATTCAATAGTGGAGGATAGTGGGTTATGACAATTGAATTAAGAATTCAATAGTGGAGAATAGTGGGGGACAATTGAATTAAGAACTCAATAGTGGATGATAGTGGGGAATAATTGAATTAAGAATTCAATAGTGGATGATAGTGGGGAATAATTGAATTAAAAATTCAATTGGTGGAGGATAGTAGGGAACAATTGAATTAAGAATTGAATTAGTGGAGGACAATTGAATTAAGAATTCAATTAGTGGATGACAATTTAATTGAAGATTCATTTTTGGATAATGGAGGAGATTAGCTAATTAAATATTAAGAATATTTAATTATATGTGCAACATGGTGAGGTGGAAGAGATGAGGTGGATTGATGAGGTGGATTTTGTGAGGTGGATTTAGGACTTAGGATAGAGGGAAATTGAAATAATAAATATTGTATATTTATTAAATCAATTGGCTTAGACTATTGAATTAATGAAATTAATTCAAATTTGGGGATAATACGATGGAAAATAGGGTAATGAATTAATTAAATAAAAATTTAATTAATTGGCTAGAGGGAAATTGACATGTTTAGGGATGTTAGGAGTCGGTTCGATGGTAGAAGACATTTTTAGGTGTCTACATTTGCCCCTCTTTGAGATGGTGTTGTGGCTAAGTAACATCATTTCAAAGAAGTTAAAACATAGAGTTGGATTGGATAGAGAAAAGATTTTGGCCTAGAAGAATCAGGTAAGGTTTGGGGATAATTGGTAAGGGTGATACCCCCTCGAGAGGACAGGTGTGTTGCAAGAACATGGTTGTGCTCTCGAAATGGATGGAATAGATTGGTTGAACTGGTCAGAGGATAAGTGGTGGGATGAAAGGATGATGATGTTGGGAGATGATTGGTGGATGATCATTGTGCTGAAAATGATTTAGAGCAATCCTAGGTTTGATATAGCAAAATGGATGTTTTCACCAAGGTATAGAAGACCAGGGTGATGATGTTTATCCAACAGTTGCATGGACTAGACACACAAACAAAGGGATGATCCCATGCATGCCCAAGGTAGTACAACCTTGTCTAGACGAGGGAAGGGGACTCATAACATAAGTCCTTAGTACACAAAAGGTATGATGAACCTTAGATGCATAAGGAGATCAATTTGCTAGAACCGACCCTATGATCAACAAGATATGAATACTAGCTTGGAGTAATGAAACCAACCCACAAGCACAGCATACAAAAGCAAGACTATGCCCCAGTCTAGATGTTTTTGCCACATACCATGATATAGTAAGATCAAGGTAGCTTTGATGTGATCTTTGAATAGGACAAAAGATAAAAATCAAAAACCAAAAGACCAAGGAACCAAACAAGTAACCATTATATCTTTTGCCAAAATAGATGATGATTTGATAGATTCTGCCTATCGTAGGAAAGATAAATCCTAAGGCAGGAATTGATAGATGATTGGATGATGTTTACTTGATGTTGTAAAATTGGCTCAAGATATGATGTTGACAAGTTGTGATTGATGTTGATTTGATAGTTGATGATTTTGATTAAGGGACAATGCTTTGATAGGTGATGCGAAGCTTGGATCTAGTGTAAGCTTATTGAGGATAGATGTGATGATGATGTGGGATGATGATAAATGTGATGATGATGAGAGTGTGATGGAATTTGATTTTTGTGATGGATAGATTATTTTTAGAAGTTTGTGTGTTTTCGATTGTTTTGGTATATTTTTTTTTTTTCAAAAAATCCAATAATATCAAAACATCAAAAAATCCAAAAACATCACAAAAAAATCAAAATATACCAAAACAATCGAAAACACACAAACTTCCAAAAATAATCTATCCACCACAAAAATCAAATTCCATCACACTCTCATCATCGTCACATTTATCATCATCCCACATCATCATCACATCTATCCTCAATAAGCTTACACTAGATCTATGCTTCACATCACCTATCAAAGCATTGTCCCTTAATCAAAATCATCAACTATCAAATCAACATCAATCACAACTTGTTAACATCATATCTTGAGCCAATTTTACAACATCAACTAAACATCATCCAATCATCTATCAATTCCTGCCTTAGGATATATCTTTCCTACGATAGGCAGAATCTATCAAATCATCATCCATTTTGGCAAAAGATACAATGGTTACTTGTTTGGTTCATTGGTCTTTTGGTTTTTGGTTTTTATCTTTTTTCCTATTCGAAGATCACATCAAAGCTACCTTGATCTTCCTATATCATGGTATGTGGCAAAAACATCTAGACTGGGGCATAGTCTTGCTTTTGTATGCTGTGCTTGTGGGTTGGTTTCATTACTCCAAGCTAGTATTCATATCTTGTTGATCATAGGGTTGGTTCTAGCAAATTGATCTCCTTATGCATCTAAGGTTCATCTTACCTTTTGTGCACTAAGGACTTATGCTATGAGTCCCCTTCCCTCATCTAGACAAGGTTGTACTATCTTGGGCATGCATGGGATCATCTCTTTGTTTGTGTGTCTAGTCCATGCAACTATTGGATAAACATCATCACTCTGGTCTTCTATACCTTGGTGAAAACATCCACTTTGCTATATCAAGCCTAGGATTGCTCTAAATCATTTTCAGCACAATGATCATCCACCAATCATCTCCCAACATCATCATCCTTTCATCCCACCAATTATCCTCTGACCAGTTCAACCAATCTGTTTAATCCATTTTGAGAGCACAACCATGTTCTTGCAACACCTATCCTCTCAAGGGGGCATCACCCTTACTAATTATCCCCAAACCTTACCCGATTCTTCTAAGCCAAAATCTTTTCTCTATCCAATCCAACTCTATGTTTTAACTTCTTTGAAATGATGTTACTTAGCTGCAACACCATCTCAAAGAGGGGCAAATGTAGACACCTAAAAATGCCTTCTATCCATCTAAGTCCGCTCCACTTCCTGTCCATCCCATGTCCTTTCGTCCGCCCCACCAGGCGTACCAATGTAGATTAGGAAAACAAAATGAAGTGAAAACAACTTCTTCTTGCATCAAAACCATTCTCAAATTTCTCTCAAATCTCTCTATCCTCTAATCCTTCATCTATATTTGTGTTGAAAGAAAGAGCAATCCACATTTGAATCAAATAGGGTTATCTAATCTAGGAGCTCTTGGGTGTAAGCTTCCTCCTCCCTTGATGAGATTGGGTCTTCATGTGAGGTATAACTTTGTGTTTTTATGCAATTAGTTTGTGTTTTCACTTCATTTTGTTTTCCTAATCTACAATTTCACTCCTTGCTTACATTCATAGACACATTTAGATGTTTTGATTAAATGGTCACACTCACACATCCACCTTTTTAAAAGCACAAATTGATTTTTTTATATATCCTTTTGTAGAAAATAAATCTCCATGTCAACATAACATAACCTCCAAAGTCAACCTATGCAAATTTTAAATTCCAATGAGTTTATTTCTAAGGATCAGTCCTAAATTAAATTTCCAATGTCTGCACTTTGAACTATTAGCCCAACCTGAAATTCTACAAATTTAAAATAGAGCCCAAAACATAGATACTTAGGTCGACCCAAAAATAGGTTGGGACTCATCTTGAGAAATTCACATGCCACAGTATTGGCGCCAACAAATAATTCCCTATTCTCTATTACCAAGTCAACCAACTATATAGTTAAATCTCTAATTTAAATATATTCTATCTTTATATCGCTACCTCACAAACTTATCTTCTAGCACCTTCATCATCAAAAACAAACTTTCAAAAACTTTCACAAACCATCGCAAAAATCCTTTATCGGAAAACATTACTTTCTATGACTTGGAAACAAGTTTCACTTTTCCCTATCGGGAACTTTTTCTTTTATCGACAAAAACTTATTTTCATAAACTTACACTTTAGTGGGAAAAACTCATTTCCCCAAGCTCCGACTTCAATATCTCCTTTATCAGCAAATCTTCAATTTCATGAACCTTCATTTCATCATTTTTTTCCTCTATCTGAAAAGTTGCCTATCAGAAAACTGAGCCCTTCATGAACCAAGCCTCTTCTTGAAGCCTTGCTAACAAACTAAATTTTTATTTTATCGAAAAAGGTTACTTTTCACTAACCACAAAATCATAATTATCACCAAAAGTATGCTTTCACAAGCTTAAGCTTAAGAGGCCTTTATCGGCAAAATAAACTTTTCACGAACCTCCTCTCAAATGGCCTTTATTGGTGAAAACACTTTTTCATGAACTTGAGCACATCCCTTTCTCTATCAGTAAATCATCATCCTCGCAAGACAAGATTATAAGCTTTGACATCAAAAGCTCCTTTGTCACCTAGTCAGTGAATCAGTGAAATGACAAACTCGTGAACTAGTTCGCAAAACAAAAGTTTTTCGATAAAGTTTTTTCTGATAACTTAACTTTGAACTTAAATCTTTTCTTCTTCATGCCTTTGTCAGGGAATCATCAAATTGGTGAACTTACGAAATCATGAACTAAACTTCTTGCCGAGGCTTAAAATTTTTCTTTTTTCATCACCCAACTTTCTTCTTTGTTGACGAACTTACAAGTTTGTGAACCGAGCTTTTTGCCAACTAAAGGCAAGACTCATGCCTTAAAAACTTTTTCTTCCTTTCTACCTTTGAAACTTTTCTTTATTTCACTTCTTCTCTACCTTAGACACAATTCTTCCTTCCTTTGATATCAAAGAAAACACTTTTGACAATATCTTTTGACATTAATGACAACACTTTCAACAGTTTCCTTAGCATTTTGCACTTTATTTTAAATTATCTTGAAAAACATGTTTTCCATGTTTTTAGATTATTTTAATGATTTTAAATTGAGAATCATTATTTCTACCTTGTAACATCAGAAAATGTCCCCTTGGGTGCTTTTCCCTCATAAGGTTTAGCTTCCAGGTCTTTAGTGTGCATTTAGGACTTCTTGCATCATAATTTGGCATCTTGATGGAATGAACCCTAAGTTTCATGGCAATTTGGACCTAGGAGGACCCCTTGAGCTTAACCCTTCCCAAAATAGGGGGGAGGACTTGGGTGCCTACACCCTAGTCCTGTCATATTTTGGGTTAGGCCTAAATTTTAAGTGTCAATTTATGACCGTTATTTGGTCCCTAGGCCGACACGGTAAGTTTGAATTTACAAAATCTTGGCGGGAATGCTTGTAGTTGCATATAAAAGCATGGTTAGGCATTCATTTAGAAACTAGAGATTACAATTAGATGGCAATTGTGATGTTTGTGCACTCTCAAGGTAATTCAAGGATTTCATTGTGTTCCAAGAGCAGATTTGTGTTGTTTATGTGTTTGTATTTGCATATTTGAGCATCCATTTCCTCATTGAATGAAGAGCATCTTCCTACCATGAGATTTTTACTACAAGGTGATATTATATTGTGTTTTTAATCATTGTTTCATTTAGATTTTTCCTCTGCCTCACAAGGGCATGCACTCTCTATTTGAGAAAGGTGTTTGGAAGACTTAAGTGTCCTTTTGGGGCTTGACTGAGGCAAGCTCCTAAACACCACAACCCCCTCCCAAAGTTTTCATGGTTATAGGTTACAAGTTGAGGAGCTGGACAAAGTGAAGTTGCAGGAAGACATCTTGAAGTGTCAGAATTACAAAACAGGAAGAAAATCTACCCCTTGGACTAGGGTGCCCGCTCATTGATCCTCCAACTTCCGTGATGGGAAAATATCTGAAACAGTAGGAAAGAGTTGCAGATTGAGTTTCTAGATCTCAATAGAAACTAGGGACTTGGAATTGGGTGCCCGCTCCTGTGTCCCTAACTTTTTTGCCTCGGAACCTCAAAAATAGGTACTCTGTGATTTGATATTTTACTTCCCTCTACAAGAGCTTTTTCTGAAATTCATCGGTTTACTGCTATTTTTATGAAATTAGGGTTTAATGGTTAATTGAGCATAGGAGAAAGAAAATTGGCAATTAAACATCCTAATCCAAGTTTCCCCACATCTCACAGCAACCTAGGATATGATAGTGCATGGTCACTCGACCCTAGATCCTTGAATGTTAAGGGTGAAAGGCAGATTCAAACATCTAATAACCAAAACATTAATAATCCCAATTTCACACCTAAACATTTTGGTGAATCCATGTTTTTGGACTTAAATTGAAACTTTTTGAGTGTGTGTCTTCATATTTTGATTGATTTCATTTATTCATATAGTCTTTCATCTTATTGTATTGAGAAAATTACAAAACAATTGAAAAATTTGCAAAAATTTGAAAACCCTAGCTTGCATTTTCATATAGGTTACTAAATTGCATCAATTCTTTCTAAATTTCCCTAATTTATGATTTTTGCATCAGATCTGATATAAAGCACACAAAAATACAAAAATTCAATAATTTGCATTGCATTTTCATCATTAATTTGCTAAGGTTTTGTAGAAATTTTGACAATTTTCATATAACTTAGTATTTTCAAAATATAGGGTTAGTAGGCAAAATCTTCTTTCAGATTTTTCTACTGATTTTATAGGCTCATACAAATTAGAATTTTTTTGTAGTCTTTCATTTTAGTGTAAATTTGCATTTAGATTTAAAATATTTGTATTTTTGCATAGAAAATTTTAATAAAAACTATCAATTTTCATGCATTTTCATTAGATTTGCATTGGCATTTTGCATATTAGACCTTGGAATCCATTTTAAGTTCTAATATTAATTAATTTTCATCATAAATCACACTTCAAAACATTCACATAGCATTTTGTGTCAAGATCTAAAACCTAGGGCTTCTAAAACATTGATTTTCACTAAATTTGGCCTTATCGATTCTCTAAACTTGCACAATAGGCATGTTGTGAAGGGAATTTTTGAACTAATTGGTTTTTATTAGGGTAATTAATTTCTTCCCCTCCTAACAAACTTCACAACACCTTTTGATTAGCCTCTTGCATTGAAAATTTGGCGAAAAACTACACATTTTAACTATTTTTGCCATAGGGTTTGACCTAGTTTGCACTCCAAGAATGTTGTGTTGGGTATTTTGAAGTTAAGTGGCTATTATTACTGATATAATTTTCTTTCCATCATCATTTTTCCTCACAGCACCCTTTGTTATGCTCTTTTGCATTGAGATTTGGTGAAAAAAGTGCCTATTTTGACATGTTTTCACTATAATTTGACTTGGCATTATATTGGATTTGCATCAAGAGTGCATTGTGAAGGATAATTTTTATGTTTTAGACTGATATTAGACATATAACTTTCTTCTCTTCACTAAAATCCTTACAACACCCTTTGTTTTCACCTATTTACATAAAAAAGTACAAAAAATCAAGCATTTTAGGCAGTTTTTGCACTTGTCTTTGACATACTTTTGGAGAAGCTTTTAAATCTGATTTGTATTGATTTAAGCATATAAACATGGTCTCTAATCATAAAAACAATAGGTTCCCTCCTAGACCTTACAAGAAAAGAAAAGTCCTTGAACCTAAAATTGTGTTTACACCCCATGATAGAACAATTAGAGACAAAGAAGGACCTCTTTACATCACTGTGAAAATAATGGGAAATCCCATGGATGGAACTCTTATTGATCCTAATTGCATGACTAATGTTGTTAGTGAAGAGTTTCTCTTTGCAAATAAATTAATACAAGGTTCTTATGACCCTTTAAACTTGATGATTAAGACACATACGAGAACCTTGAAAAAACCATTGGGTAAGATATCATTGTTGGTAACTGTATTTGAGAAACATGTTGAACAATGGTATTTAGGGGAAAATTGGATTTGTTAATCTTTTAGTTTTTATGTGTTTAAATCCACCTCTCCACTAAAGATTGAAGGATCTAGGGTCGAGTGGTGAGCACTATCATACCCTAGGCCACTTTCAGATGTAGGGAAATTTGGATTAGGGAATTAATTATCAAATTTTCTCTTATGTCCAATTGACCATTAAAACCCTAATTATGCAAATACGACAACAAATTAATGAATTACAGAAAAAGCTCTTGTAGACAGGAATAAAATACTGAATCACAGAGTACCAATTTTCAGGGTTCCAAAGCAGAACAGTCGGGGACACTGGAGCGGGCGTCCAAGTCCAAGGTACCTACTTTTTTGGGGAATCTGGACCTCCTTCCGACACTGATCAGCACTGTAACTTCTAGTTTTCAAGATCTATCTATAGAGGACACTAGAGTGAGTACCCAAGTCCTAGAAGTGCTCCTTTGTCCATCTCTTCTTCAGATCCTGAGTCCCTGATGCTTGCCAAGCCTTCCTACAACTCCACTTTTTCTAGGTGTGACACCTATAACCTACAATCACAAGACTTGGTTTGGGGGTTGTGGTGTTTAGAGGCTTGCCTCAGTCAAACCCTGGAGGACACTTATGTTTATGAACACCATTGTTAGATAAAGAGGGTGTACCCTTGTGAGGCAAAGGCCAAAAACTAAAGGAATCAATGATAAAAACACAATGATATATCACCTTGTAGTGAAGCTCTCATGGAGGAAGATGTTCTTCATGCCATGAGGATATTGACACTCAAATCTGCAAATTTCAACACACAAAACATACAGGTCTACTCTTGCAACACAATAGAAGCCTTGAATCACCTTTAGAATGCCTAAAGTTCACAATGATCATCTACTTGAAATCTCATTTACAAATGAATGCCTAAGTATGTTTATATATGTATCTACAAGCACTCCCACCAAGATATTTCAAATTCAAACTTACCGTGTCGGCAAAGGGACCTAATAACGCTCACTAACTGACACCTAGAAATTAGGGCTACCCCAAAATAGGGTAGGACTAGGGCACGAGTACCCAAGTCTACCCCCCTATTTTGGGTAGGGTACAGCTCAAGGGGTCCTCCTAGGTCCCATTTGCCATGAAACCTAGGTCTCATTCCATCGGGATGCCAAAATATGAACTAAAATGTCCTAAATGCATGTAGAAGACCCGGGAGCTAAACCTTAGAGGGAAAAGCCCCCAAGGGGACATTTTCTGATGTTACATTTAGCCCCCACTTTAATGTATGTATAAACGCAAGGCCAATACATGCATTAAAGTAAGGTCACAGACACAACAAACACATCAAGCACAGAGAAGACACGCCAATCACATAGAAGACAGTACCAGGCACGCAAAACATGAAGAAGATAGTTACAATCACATAGAACATGGAGAAGGCAGTCAATGCATAGAAGACACATTAATGCATGGAAGACAAAAATGATATTTTTTCTTTTTCTTTTTCTCATATATATGAAATGCAAATGCAAGTACTTGAAAGTAAACAAACCTCCCATAATACACAATGCACTACCATAGAATGTAGGTCTCTGTATATATAGGGCAACACACACGCAAGACACAAAAAACCTCACAAAATGCATGAAGCACTACCCAAGAGCACTGGTCTTTGCATATGGGCCAACAAACATGCCACACAAAACAAGCACGCCAAAACACACACTTGAAGACATGGAGAAAACATGGAAGACAAGTGATGGACTATACCTGTTTCTAGGTCCAACACCATCTCAGGCACATTACACGCACACACCGACAATTGGACTTCGCCACAACAATCACCGAAAACAAGATTAAGGGTTAATTTAGTCATAGAACTGCTCCACACCTCCATAGAGGACTTTTGAAAATGCAACCCCACCCGCATCACGGAGACGCCTTACAGTGAAAAGGAAGCATGTCATACCACCCCACCCGCATCACAAAGATGCCTTATAGTGGAAAGAAGGTATGAGCTCAAAAGTATACAACCCCACCCGCATCATGAAGACACCTTATGGTGAAAGAGGAGGTATACACAATAGATAGATTGATTGATTGCAAACAAACTCAGGATGCAAGAAGTACTCATCGTACTATCCCACACCTGAGGACAAGCACATTGCTAACATCTACAATAGACAATTTACCTTATATGCCCCCACCTTAAGGTGGTTGATATCATGCATCGATATCAAGCACGTTAAGGTAGGAAGAAAACAGACAAGGGAACACTGACTTTCGTAAAGCCCATGCCCCCCGAAGGTGACATGTTCTTTACGATCACCAAATGTTCCCACAAACACATCCCTACAAGAAACATGTTAGTGTCTACATAATCATGATAAACAACAACATCAATGCATATGATTAACCACACAAAGAGCCAAGGTTATACAATGAACTCGGAGTTCGAGGGTAACCATGGGGCTATTTAACGAAGCTCTCCGAATTAAGTATCGCCAAGGCTAGATTCAAAGGCAAACAAAAGTGCATAGAGCAGCAGTATTGTTAAGGTTTGTAAATGTGATAGAAACATCATCAAATTCACTACGTGGAAAGCATGAGTGCTTCCACTAGTCAAGCGTCAGATAAGATATACAACCCCATCATCATATTAGGAACTAAGTCCATTTTTTGATTGCTCTCAAAAGGGACACTAGGTTTGCATCAGTATAAATATTTGTCATCGTCCACCCGCTAGATGGAAACACTAGAGGAAGGGAAAGAATAAATAAGAGAGGAGAAACAAGTGTCTTAGGGATAGTCATGTAGGAGGGTGCCCCCAAGTCACCAACCACGATGCTATGTCCGTAAGACATAAAACACAACAATGAAATCAGAGAGAGGCAATTTAGAAGAATGATGATACAAATAGAAGAAGCTCACAACATAGGCGGTCTCCTAGTATCCTAAACCTTACGGGAGAATTCGAGGTCATCCCAGGAGGCCTAAAGAACACATAACACATCATGGGGGAAGCACATCACGAGAGAGGTAAAGGGTTAGAGATACTTACTTGTAGGGCCCCTGTTAGGCTAGAAATTGTCTATAAGTAAATCGTCGTCATCATCATCCCAATCCCTAATGATGGAGGATAGTAGGACATATGGTACCATCACCAAATTCATATCTTGTTCATCATGTTGTTCATCATTAGGATTGCCTTTGTTTGGTTGAATGTTGGGATAGATGTTTTCTTGTTGAGAGGCTAGGTTTATGGCATATTCTTGTCTTCTTTTTTTTCTTTCTCTTTCTTCAACCACTTATCTCTTGTAAGACAGGGCCTTACTCTTTCATAGGTTGTTGCGAATTAGAAGATGAAGCACCAAGATCAAATCTCATTTGTCACAGTGGAATATTTTGTTGTTGACAATGATCTCCCAATCCTTGTAAGGATTTTAGGGGAGGAACCTTAGCATAGGGACCTTGTCCTTTCAGTCTAAAGTTCTCTTCACATGCGGGTTGTTTCTCTTTTGTCATTTCTTGTATAGGAGGACTAGGTATTGGATGTAAAAGTTTTGCCTTGTAGTTTCTATAGCTCAAAAATGTAAAGTCTATTCGTAGCTCTAATTTATCATTATTTTTGTTGCAAAAGTAATCCAATGTGAAGTGTCATTATGTAGTTGGAGGTTTGTATGTATTTTGATGAATGACATGCACTGGTCCATTCAAAGGAAATTTAACACATTTATAAATAGTTGAAGGGACCGCTTTCATAATATTTAACCAAGGGATTCCAAGTTTTATGTCAAAGGTATTAGAATTGGGGGTAATATCAAACCATTGTTCCACATGTTTCTCAAATACAGTTACTAACAATGAAATCTTACCCAATGGTTTCTTTAACGTTCCCGTATGTGTCTTAATCATCAAGTTTGAAGAGTTATAAGGACCTTGTATTAATTGATTCGAAAAGAGAAATTTTTCAGTGGCAACATTAGTCATGCAATTAGGATGAATAAGAGTCCATTCAAATTGTTTCCCATTATTTTCACAGTGATATAAAGAGGTCCTTCAGAATCACCAATTGTTCTATCATGTGGTGTAAAGATAATTTCAGGCTCATGCACTTTTCTTTTCATGTATGGTCTAGGAGGAAACCTATTGTTGTTATTTTGATTATAGGCCATGTTTATATGATTGAATTAATGCCAAATCAGATTTTGAAATCTTTTCAAAATTGGTGCAAAAGACGAGCAAAAATAACCTAAAATACTTGATTTTTGATACGTTTTCAATGTCGATGAATGAAACAAAGGGTACTGTAAGGATTTTAGTCAAGGGTAGCAAGTTATGTGTCTGATATCAGTCCAAAACAGAAATAATATCACTCTCAAATTGCTCTTGATGCAAATCTAAGATAATGCCAAGTAGATTATAGTGAAAATATGTCAAAATAGACACTTTTTTCACCAAAATTCAATGCAAGAGAGCATAACAAAGGGTGTTGTGAGGAAAATGATGATGGAAAACAAAAAATATCAGAAATAACAGCCACATGGTGATAAAATATCCAACACAACATGTTTTTAGTGCCACTTAAGGTAAAACCTTAGTGAAAATATAGCAAAAATAGATTGTTTTTCACGGTTTTTCAACTTCAAGACCTAGCAAAAGGGGTGTTGTAAGGAATTTTATGAGGTAAAGAAAATAATATAAATAAAATCAGTCACCTCAATCCATAAAACTGATCACAACACACTTGGGAGTGCAAACTAGGTCAAACCCTAGGGCAAAAATAGTCGAAATGCGTAGTTTTTCGCTAAATTTTCACTACAAGAGCCCATTAAAAGGGTGTTGTGAAGCTTTTTATGAGGGATAGAAAATTATTACCTTGATAATAGAAAAATAATGCCAAAATATCTTTCAGAACACACCTATGGTGTAAGTTTATGAAGTCGATAAGGCCACAATTAGCGAAAATCGTTGTTTTCGAAGCCCTAGGTTTGAGATTTTGGGACAAAATATTATGTGAATGTTTTTAAGTCTGATTTTTTATGGGAATTACATAATCTAAGATCTGAAAATTATTTTCAAGTTTAAACATGCAAAATGCCCATGCAAATTTAATGAAAATACACCAAAATTGCTAGTTTTTGTTGAAATTTTCAATACAAAAATACAAATATTTTAAATTTAAATACAAATTCACACTAAAATGCAAGACTTAATAAAAATTTAAATTTTGATGATCCTCTAAAATCAGTAGAAAAATATGATAAAAGATTTTGCCTACTAACCCTAGATTTTGGAATTACTAGGTTATATAAAAATTGTCAAAATTTCCACAAAACCCTAGCAATTAAATGATGAAAATGCAAAGAAAGATTTTGAATTTTTGTATTTTCTATATTTTATTTCAAATCTGATGCAAAAATCATGAATTAGGAAAATTTAGGAAGAATTGATGCAATTTAGTAAGCCCAACAATGCAATTTTTTTGTATTTTTCCAATTTTTCAATTTTTTTGAATTTTTCACAATGCAATAAAATAAATGACTATATCAATTAATGAAATCAAACCAAATATGAAGAAAAAAACTCAGAAAGTTGCAATTTAAGTCCAAAAACATGGGTTCACCAAAATGTTTAGGGGAAAATTGGATTTGTTAATCTTTTAGTTTTTATGTGTTTAAATCTGCCTCTCCACTAAACATTGAAGGATCTAGGGTTGAGTGGCGAGCACTATCATACCCTAGATCTCTTTCAAATGTAGGGAAATTTAGATTAGGGAATTAATTATCAATTTTTACTTCTCTTATGTCCAATTGACCATTAAAACCCTAATTATGCAAATACGACAACAAATTAATGAATTACAGAAAAAACTCTTACAGACAAGAGTAAAATATTGAATTACAGAGTACCTATTTTCAGGGTTCTGAAGTGAAATAGTCAAGGAAATTGGAGCAGATGCCCAAGTCCAAGGTACCTACTTTTTTGGGGAATCTGGACCTCCTTCCGGCACTGATCATCCCTGTAACTTCTATTTTCTGGGATCTATCTGCGGAGGACACTAGAGTGACCACTCAAGTCCTAAAAGTGCTCCTTTGTCCGTCTTTTCTTTAGATCTTGAATCCTTTATTCCTGCTAATCCTTCTTGCAACTCAACTTTTTCAAGGTGTGACACCTATAACCTGCAATCACAAGACTTGGTTTGGGGGTTGTGGTGTTTAGAGGCTTGCCTCAGTCAAACCTCAGAGGACACTTAAGTCTCTGAACACCGTTGTCAGACAAAGAGGACATGCCCTTGTGAGGTAGAGGCCAAAAACCAAAGGAATCAATGATAAAAACACAATGATGTCACCTTGTAGTGAAGCTCTCTTGGAGGAAGATGTTCTTCATGCCATGAGGAGATTGATGCACAAATTTACAAATATCAACACACAAAACATACAAGTCTACTCTTGCAACACAATAGAAGCCTTGAATCACCTTGAGAATGACTAAAGTTCACAATGATCATCTAATTGAAATCTCATTTACAAATGAATGCCTAAGCATGTTTATATATGCATCTACAAGCACTCTTGCCAAGATATTTGAAATTCAAACTTACCATGTCGGCAAAGGGACCTAATAATGGTCACTAACCAACACCTGGAAATTGGGGCTACCCCAAAATAGGGTAGGACTAGGGTGCGGGCGCCCAAGTCCCCCCTATTTTGGGCAGGGTACAACTCAAGGGGTCCTCCTAGGTCCCATTTGCCATGAAACCCAGGTCTCATTCCATTGGTATGCCAAAATATGAACTAAAATGTCCTAAATGCATGTAGAAGACTTAGGAGCTAAACCTTATGAGGGAAAAGCCCCCAAGGGGACATTTTTCGACATTACAAATGGTTTGATGTTACCCCCGCTTCTAATACTTTTGAAATCAAACTTGGAATCCCTTGGTTAAAGGCTATGAAAGCAGTCCCTTCAACTATTTATAAATGTGTAAAATTTCCTTTGAATGGACAAGTGCATGTCATTCCTAGAAATACATACAAACCTTCAAGTACACAACAACACTTTACATTGGATTACTTTTGCAACAAAACTAACAACAAACTAGAGCTACAAACAGACTTCACATTTTTGAGCTACAGAAATTACAAAGCAAAACTTTTACATCTAGTGCCTAGTCCTTCTACACAAGAAATGACAAAAGATAAACAACCCACATGTGAAGAGAATCTTAGACCGAAAGGACAAGGTCCCTATGCTGAGGTTCCTCATTCGAAATCCTTACAAGGATTGGGAGGTCATTGTCAACAACAAAACATTCCACCGCGACAAACGAGGTTTGATCCCGGTGCTTCATCTTCTAATTTGCACAAACCTATGAAAGAGGATAGCCCTATCTTACAAGAGATAAGTGGTAAAAGAAAATGAAATAGAAAAGCAAGAGAAAGAAGAAAAATAAGACAAGCTTATGATATAAACCTTACCTCTCAACAAGAAAACATTGATCCTAACATTCAACCAAACAAAAATGATCCTAACAATGAACAACATGATGAGCAAGACATGAATTTGGCTATGGTACCTTATCTCCCACTTTCCTCTAACATTAGGGAGTGGGAGGATGACGATGATGCTTTGCTTATAGACAACTTCTAGCCCAACAGGGGCCCTACAGGTAAGTATCTCTAACCCTTTATCTCTCTTGTGATGTGCTTCCCTCGTGATGTGCTATGTGTTGTTTAGGCCTCTTGGGATGACCCCCAATTCTCTTGTAAGGTCTGAGATACTAGGGGACTGCCTCTGTTGTGACCTTCTATTTGTATCATCATTCTTCTATATTGCCTCTCTCTATGATTTTATTGTTATGTGTTGTGTCTTACAGACATAGCGTTATGGTTGGTGACTTGGGGGCACCCTCCTACATGACTATCCTTAAGACACTTGTTTCTCCTCTCTGATTTATTATTCCCCTTCCTCTAGTGTTTCTACCTAGCAAGTAGATGATGAAAAATATTTATACTGATGTTGATTATCATGATGTTGTAGACACTAACATGTTTCTTATAGGGATGTGTTTGTAGGAACATTTGGTGATCGTGAAGTACATGTCACCTTTGTGGGGCATGGGTTTTGCAAGAGCTTGTGTTCCCTTGTTTGTTTTATTCCTACCTTAACATGCTTGATATCAATACCTAATATCAACCACCTTAAGGTGGGGGCATATAAGGTAAGCTGTCTATTGTAGATGTTAGCTATGTGCTTGTCCTCAGATGTAGTTTAAAGAATAGCACGATGAGTACTTCTTGCATCCTAAGTTTTTTTGCAATCAATCAATCATGTAAGCCCTCTACGGAGGTGGGATATCATGTATATCCTTTTTATCTTAAGCCCTTTGCAGAGGTGGGGATGGTGTATTTCTTAGAGTAGATTGCACATCCTGTTATTATCAAAAGTCCTCTGTGGAGGAAGGGAGAAGTTCTATGACTAACTCAACCCTTAGGCATGTTTTTGGTGATTGTTGTGGTGAAGACCAATTATCGATGTGTGCCTGTAATGTGCCTGAGATGGTGTTGGACCTAGAAATAGGTACACTCCATCTCTTGTCTACCGTGTTTTCTCTATGTCTTCAAAGTGTGTGTTTGGCATGCTTGATTTGTGTGGCATGTTTCTTACCCCATATGCAGTCTAAAGACTAGTGTGATGAATGCTTCCTACATTTTGGGAGGTTTTGCATGTGTGTTGCCCCATATATGTAGTCTACAAACCAGCGCGATGAGTGCTTCCTGCATTATGGGAGGTTTGTTTACTTTCCAGTACTTGCATTTGTATTTCATATATACGAGAAAAAGAAAAGAAAATAAATCATGCTTGTCTTCCATGCATTAATGTGTCTTCTATGCATTTACTATCTTTTCCATGTTTTGCGTGACTGTAACTGTCTTCTCCATGTTTTATGTGCCCGTTTCTATCTTCTATGTGATTGGCATGTCTTCTCTATGCTTGGTGTGTTTACTGTGTTTGTGACCATACTTTAATGCATATATTAGCCTCGCATTTATACATACATTAAAGTGGGGGCTAAATGTAATGTCAAAAAATGTCCCCTTGGGGGCTTTTTCCTCATAAGGTTTAGCTCTCGGGTCTTTAGTGTGCATTTAGAACATCTTGCATCATAATTTGGCATCTCGATGGAATGAACCTTGGGTTTCATGGAAAATTAGACCTAGGAGGACCCCTTGAGCTTAACCCTACCCAAAATAAGGGGGGAGGACTTGGGCACCCGTGCCCTAGTCCTGCCCTATTTTGGGTCAGGCCTAAATTTTGAGTGGCAGTTTATGACCATTATTTGGTCCGTAGGTTGACATGGTAAGTTTGAATTTATGAAATCTTGGCAAGAATGCTTGTAGTTGCATATAAAAGCATGATTAGGTATTCATTTAGAAACTAGAGATTACAATTAGATGGCAATTGTGATGTTTGTGCACTCTCAAGGTGATTCAAGGCTTTCATTGTGTTCCAAGAGTAGATTTGTGTTGTTTATGTGTTTGTATTTGTAGATTTGAGCATCCATTTCCTCATGGAATGAAGAGCATCTTCCTCCCATGAGATTTTTACTACAAGGTGATATTATATTGTGTTTTCAATCATTGTTTTATTTGGATCTTGCCTCTCCCTCACAAGGGCACGCACTCTCTATCTGACAAAGGTGTTTGGAAGACTTAAGTGTCCTTTCGGGGCTTGACTGAGGCAAGCTCCTAAACACCACAACCCCCTCCCAAAGTTTTCATGGTTACAGGTTATAGGTTAAGGAGCTAGACAAAGTGAAGTTGCAGGAAGACATCTCGAAGTGTCAGAATTGTAGAATAGGAAGAAAATCTGCTCTCTGGACTAGGGTTCCCACTTAGTAGTCCTCCAACTTTCGTGACAGAAAAATCTCTGGAACAACAAGAAAGAGTTGCAGATTGAGTTTCCAAATCTTGATAGAAACTAGGGCCTTAGACTTGGGCGCCTGCTCTTGTGTCTCTGACTTTTCTGCCTCAGAACCTCAAAAACAGGTACTCTATGATTTGATATTTTACTTCCCTTTGCAAGAGCTTTTTCTAAAATTCATTTGTTTACTACCATTTTTATGAAATTAGGGTTTTAATGGTTAATTGAGCATAGGAGAAAGAAAATTGGCAATTAAACATCCTAATCTAAGTTTCACTACATCTCATAGTGACCTAGGGTATTATAGTGCATGGCCACTTGACCCTAGATCCTTGAATGTTAAGGGTGAAAGGCAGATTCAAACATATAATAATTAAAACATTAACAATCCCAATTTCACACCTAAACATACCTTAGCGAAAACATTTATTGCATCAAATTATGCTTGAGGAATGAATTTAAGAGATTTTGATTTATTTCCAAAATTTAATATTTTTCCATTAAAAGGTAGAATTGCATTAATTTGGAAAATGGAATTCTTGATATGGCTTGTTTGGACTTTTTGGAATGAGATTTAGTTAAAAGGAAATTTGATGCAGGAGCATCTGGAAGCATTCAAAGAAATTGAAATAGTTAATAGTGAAGTTGTAGAGTATCAAGAGAGCAACCTTGGAGAATGCCACATTTTAATGCATTATCATATTAGGAGCTGTGGAACTGGACTTAGCATTTAGACATAATCATCTACAACATATCTAGAATTTAGATCATTTGGTTTTGATTCTGGAAAGATATCACTATCAGAAGGTTACCTATTTTTGCCTATTTTTAGAGAGCAGAGCCGACAGTGTTCAGTGAAGTCTAATCAGCTTGTGGAGAAAATATGTGACGTAAGGAGCCTAAAGGAACATTATTCAATGAATTATAGGACCTAGCCAACCTTCATGGAGATTCATGCAAAGTTTTATGTACCAGCAGAGTCATACCTTATGTTTAGGTCCGACCTATCCATGTCTACACATTTCATACTATCCGTTACAATTAGGTCAGCTTGTTAATGTTTAGAAAGCTTGTGGAGGATAAAAATAAGAGATAAAGGATTGTTTCTAGGTAGTGATCAATAGCACAAAGATATGAAGAAAGATCTTAAGTTGTTTTTATTCGAATGAGTAGCAGAACGAAGTAGAAAACAGAGTAGAAAGCAAAAGAAGTTGCAAAGCAAATAATTGAGAAGCAAACGAAGGAAATCATGGAAGAATATTGTTGTATGAATCTTTTGTAATCCCTGACCTATGGCCTAGCATTTGTAAAGCCCTTGAGGCATGTGTAATTCTATTTGAAGTTATAATATATGACGAATGAGATTTGAAGGCTGGGTTTTTCCCTGTTAGGGTTTTCCCAGGATATATCTTGTGTTATGTCTTCATGAATATCTTTTATCTTTTTGTTGATTAGTTGTTAGTTTCTGTTGCATATCCATTATGATCATGCTATTAGTTAATTAGGCTACAAGGTTAGATAGTCCTTCATTGGACCCTTCTACTTTGACTACATCAAGTGGTATTAGAGCTAGTTGTGAATCTACTGGGATGGTTGCAAATTTGTTGAGAAGATAGAAAGTGTTGAAGGAAGTGTGAAACCCTATAAGTAACAAGTGTCATCGCAAAAGAAAGATCAAGGTAGGAAGATTTGATTAAGCTTTCAAATTAAGTTGTTTATCTGATTTGTTTCAATGGGGAAAATTAGAAAGAGGGTGAAGAAAGAAAATGAAACCCTAATATGCGAAAATGATATTTTGGAAGAAGAATTGTGTGAAATCAAAATGTGTAATTCAGAATTGTAGGAAAGGATAAGAGAACTAGGAGAAGATAGATATGATGTTCTTGAAGAAGAACTGAAAAATGTAAAAAGGAGGAATGAAGATTTAGTGGCAGATATTGAAAAGAGATTTGAAGAATTGGAAAAAGGTTTCAAGTTATTTTTAAAGATAGAAAAGAGGAATAGAGATCTGGAAGAAAATTTGGAAGAGTTGAACAAGGAAAATAGTTTACAAAAGAATGAAATATCAGGGTTGAAAGAACAGGTTAATCAGTTAGAGAAGTCACTAGTAGAATGCATAAAAGAGAATGAAAGTCTGAAATCTAAACCTGAACTTTGTGATGTTTCTTGTGATACTAATGATTTGCATGATGATACAAAAGTTTCTTTAGACAGTGAGATTGAAGATGACAATGTAACTGAACCTACAGTAGTTGGTGATGGTATTGGTTTCAAAATCATGCAAAGAATGGGGTATGAAGGAAAAGGATTGGGAAAACATCAGCAAGGAATTATAGAACCTATTGAACTGGTAATAAGATCAAGAAGTGAAGGCCTTGGATAAGAAAGGGGTAAGGATGTTATTGTAAATTCAAACAAGTCAAATCAAGGAAGAAGAGATATGTATTGTTCTCATTGTAATAGATAGGGACATGAAAGGGAATTCTGTTGGGATCTACCACCTTGTAAGTTTTGTGGATTAAGGAATCATTCTGAGAAAATGTGTTGGAATAAAATAAGAAGAAGAAAGCCTATGATAGATTGTATGCAGATGGATTATGAATGGATTGATGGAGCAAAATAGAAACATGTTACTTGTATGTTCAGTAGGTTGTATAGATGGAAGTGTTCACATGTTGGAGAGAAAAGAGGACATGGATCAGGTTGTAGAGAGTTGTATAGATGGAAGTGTTCACATGTTGGAGAGAAAAGAGGACATGGATCAGGTTGCAGAGAGAGAAGTGTTGGCAAGAGACACTATATGGATTCATGGTTGTTGTCATTGATGGCAACAAAGGTCATCCCACATATCCGCAAGTTATAATGTGTCTCTACCAGAAGTTAGAATAAAGATTGTTGTGGTCCGGTGAACAAGAACAGAGCATGTGGCAAGGTCCGACAGATTGATCCGGATCTCTCAGAGGAAGTGTCTTGGTGCAGTGCGAATTTGGGGAAGTCAAGAGGACTACCTTGAGTGGTATATTCCAAGGATTTAGCCTCCGGTGATGGACAAGGAAAAAGATATGAACAGTTGAGTACCAGATTCCTGAGAGACAGTGAAAACAGAGGAAGAACTGACTGACAGAGTATCAGACTACTTTCCGGATGTGTTACTATTGATGATAGAGGTTGTGAAGGCATGAATCATGTTTGGCCGACATGATTAATGATATCTACAAGTATATGCTTGATCCGCATTGCTTGGTGAGGAAGGATTCAGCCGACAGAACAAGAGTTTGTAAGAAACTAGACTGTTCCGGATGCCGACTAAAAAGGTGATGAAATTACTTGTGCGGATATATATAGAGGATGGATTTAGTTGTGAAGTGTGTGATGGTGTGATGATATATGCGAATAAGTCCAGAACAGAGTAGAAGCAGCAAAAAGGATCCGGTATGTGAAAGATAGCAGAATAAAGAACAGAGGAAAGATGAAGTGCAGCAGATCAGTGTACTGAGCCTAACCGGAACTGAGCTCCAGCATATGCAGATGCTTCCAATCAGTTCAAGACTGTGATTCTTATCACTTTGTAGACAGTGTGTCTTCTTGTAGGTAGTGGGCCTCTTGTGAGCAGTGTGCTCAGGCAGTGAGCCCTAATTGGCAAGTGCCATTTTTGTAATCTCCTATTCTTCTAACAGAGAATAATTTTGGGTTAATCACCCTGTGGTTTTCTCCCTTAACAGGGTTTCCACGTCAAAAATACTGTGTTATGTGTTTCTTATTTCATGGTAATGTTTTTGTGTTTGATTCAATGCTGCATCAATTAATAAGAAAGTTCAATAAGGGAAATAATTAGGTTAACTGATTCACCCCCCCCTCTCAGTTATCAACAATTGGTATCAGAGCTAAGTTCCTCCTAATAGAGCCTGACAGCTTGAGGAAGATCTGGGAATTCAAATGGATGCATATGGTTTAAGGGAGCAACTCAAGACTGCTCTTGAGGATCTTGAACAGTCAAATTCTGAAGTCAATGAATTAAAGGAAAGACTCAAACAGGCTGATGAATTCATGAGAGAATTAAAAGACAAATTAAGTCTCTCTATGAAAAAGAGAAAGGAGCTGCTCCAACAGTTGGCAAGACAAAGTGAAGAAAGCAATACAAATGAAGAATTGACTGAGCAAACCAAGTTATGTGAAAAGTTATCAAAAGAAGTCATTATGTTAAGACATGAAATGGAATCAGGAACTATAAAGTTTACTCAAGAGATTGAAGAAAAAAGAAAGGCTGAAGACAATCTAAGACAATCTCTTAAAGAAAAATCAGAAGAATGCCACCAGATGGACAGGATTATCAGACATCTTGAATCTGATCTTGAAGATGCCAAAGATAATGAAGAAAAACTTGAGGATCAAATTGCCTCTCTCAAAAGAGACCTTCAAACAGCAAATGAATATAAAGAGAAATTCAAGATAAGTTCTGCTCAACTTGAAGTTCTTCTTGGAAGTCAAAAGAGGACAGATGACAAGTATGGTTTGGGATATGAGAAAGGAGAAAGCTCCGGATCCGGTCAGAAGAATCTTGGATCAGAAAATCCAAGGAGCAGGCCTAGAAGACCTCTGGTAAGACAGCCAAACGCTCAAAGATATCCATCCTTCAATGGATACTGCCACAGCTGCAACCACTTTGGTCACAAAGCTAATCAGTGCAGAATGAGAATGAATCAGATTAATTCATCCTTCTCCGGACAGTGCTTCAACTGCAAAAGGTATGGTCACAAATCCCATGAATGCAGAATTATGCAAGTAAACAAATCATTTAAAGGTAGATGCTTCACATGCAATAGAGTAGGTCATATGGCTAATCAATGCAGATCAAGAGGATATCAGTCAAATATGCAAAGAAATGTTATTTGCCAAATCTGCAATAGGTCCGGTCATAATGCTAAAGTCTGCAGAAACAAGTATCAGGACAAAAGAGGTCCGGTGTATAATCAGAATCAAGACAAGGGTAAACAAAAGATGAATGCGGATGAAGTTAGGAATCAGATGAGCAAGATTTGGGTGAAGAAAAGTTCAGAGAATGTAGAGGTTGGATCCGCACCAGACTCTGGTGCTGATATTTCTTTCGGAAATTAAAAAGTGAGCTCAGGCTCAGGGGGAGACTCAAAGAAAATCCTGTTCCCCTAGCCAAACAAGTGGTGCCGAATGTGGCACAAGATGCGGATTAAAGGGTTTGCAGATATGAGTCTTGAGATGCTTCAGTCAAGTTTTCAGAGGTCCGCATGGAGTCATGAAGAAGCTGTGATCGATCAAATAAGACATGTTCAGGGAGATGCTCCGGTATGACAAAGGATTACAAAAAGGTCCAGAGAGATCCGGAAGTGCACTATCTTGTTCTGCGGATTGGACAGAGTGTTTGGGATGTTCTTGTATTATGTTACCTCGATTTATTCATGATTGAAAGATCCGGATGATATTCACAGATCAGGACTAATCCGGGATACTCCAAGCTATCCTAACAAGGCAAACCGGAATAATGTAGGTGAAGCATTTATTGCAGACAGATATTAGGGTTCGCGGAGCAATATAAGGGATTTCTCAAAAGTCATTTGCTCATTCTGCACTCAAGAAGAAGCGAATAGTGGAGCTCTGCAACAAGATTCATCAAGCACACCAAGGATCTCCTGCCGAAGTCATTGCATAAAGAAATCAATCCAATCACTCCGTGCAAATTGAAGGCGCATAAGGTATTCTCCGTTTTTCATTACCTCACTGCAAATCTTTGAAGAATGGCTACTCCAAATATAGTTAAGATCTCTGATAGACCTTGCCCCTCATTCAAGAAACATCCTTACAAATCATTGGAGGTAGATCCACTAGGAGCCTTCTCTAGTGTTCCTCATGGTGTATTGCATACGGAAGATATTAGGGTTTACATCCATGCGAATCTTGAAGACTTTGGAGAATCAAAACTGATGGATATCTATCACAAACAATTGATAGATGACTCCTTTGAGATCAAACCTCAGTATAAAGCCATCCAGGACAAACACTTTGCACAGTGCATTCATTTCCCCTATTTTGAAGAAGATGAATGGGTCTGGTATGTACTAAGTAGAGTACATGACAACTTCCTATGGTTGAACAAGCCCTTCAAGATCACCAAGGACGCAATTAGGGCTGTAACCGGTCTGCACTCATCCGGTGGATTACCTGTTCTCAAATCTGTCAAAAATCAGACAGTCAGTGATGCAACCGGATCCAAGTTTGACAAGAGAGCTATGACAGTTGATGATATCATTGAACCGGATGTCAAATTTGCAGCTATAATAATTGGTTACAAAATCTATCACTCCAGTAGGGAAAATTCAGTACCGGGAACTGCAATCTACACAGCCTATCAGATGTTAAAGGAGAATGCAGACTATGACTTGTGCAAGCTTCTAGTAAACCAACTCTTTGAAAATCTGCAGAAGATTAAGAAGGACAAGAAAAACTCCTTCAAATATGGCAATCTGATCCTTTGTCTCTTCTTTTACTACATGAATGAGCTTCCCGGATCCAGTGGATGGATATGGCAGAATGACAGACCGGTTGCCATTCAAATCAGAGACTATTTGCATGGACTTGGGGATGCAAAAGCAAGAAATACAGCTCTATGGGGTTACTTCAAGAACTTCCAAAGCATGATGCATGCAAGGGAAAGAATACCCCAATCCCTTGTTGAAAAATACAAAGACACAGTATGCTTCATGGTAGAAACAGATCAGTGTCTGATGGAGGCAGTGGAGCCAAGGACTGTCTGGATCATGCCTATGGGGTATGAAGTGGATGAACAGATAGTAGAGCTGCATGTTCAACACATGCTAAGCCAGCCCAAAGATCCTAAGGCATAAAGGTTTGGAACCTTTGAGGAACTGAGTGTAAAGTTACATGTAGAACTCAGGGAACCGGAGATAAAGAGGAAGGTAAGAAAAGAAGTTGAGCATATTGCTCAAGGCCTAGGCATCTCAAAAGAGGCACTTGATGCCAGCCGGGAAAAGAGGAGGAAGGCTGAGGAAGAAGAGAAAAGTAAAGAAAGTGTTCCGGTTGAAACTCCCACCCGGACCAGATCATCAAAAAGATCTGCACCTCCCTCAACCAAAAGTTCAAAACCGAAAGTCCAGGCATCCGGTAAAAGATCCAAGACAAAAGCCACAAGGGCTTATAAAAGCCAAAAGGATGAAGAGGAAACAGAGTCAGATGAGGGAGTAAAAGAAATAAAGAAGCAGAAGAAGAAAGGATCCGGTAAACCCTCCTCAGGACAAGACAAGGATGAAATGGCAGAGGTATCTGTTGAAAAGCCCACTCTGTCTCTAGAGAGCGTAATCAAGTCGGTCATGGTGGATGGAAACCTTCAACCAATGACTGAATCTTATGATGACTTCAGTGAGGCCGACCAAAAGACTCTGCAGGAAGCCACAGTCAAATATCTTAACATATATAATAAGGCTTTCATTGAGATCATATCTCTTATTCCTAAAAGCCTAGAAAAGGAGTTGGAAGTAAGAAAGAACAATGCTCATGCAAAAGATCTTGAGATCCAGGAGCAGATAGCTATTCAGCTATATCCTCAAATTGATCCCAAGACAATGAACATAATCTTCAAGGACTGCAAAGATGAGTTCAGAAGTAAAGCCAGGATGAATCAACTCATGCTTGGTGAGACTGATAAAGTGGCCCAAGAGACAGAAGAGATCCTCCGGAAGGCCTTCAAAAGGTTCAATCTTCCTGTTGTAGAGGACTTAGGTGCAGAAACAGCTGCGGATTTGGAATCATCTATTCCGGAAGAAGTGGGCCCTGAACATACAAGCATCTCTCCTCCGGTTTCCCCTACAGTCTCCGGATCCAAAGAAGAAGAGCAATTACAGGAGAAGGAAGCAGTGGTGAAAGACAAAGAGGTTGACAGTTCCAAGATTGCAGAAGAAAAGAAACATCTGTCTCTGGCAAGAGACACTGCACAAACTGTTCAACAATTTTTGAGCAAAGAAACTTTAGAGATTGATGAACCGGAGCTTCTAAAAGGCACATTCGACTTTGACTCTCTCTCTCCGGTACAAACAATGAAGATAGCTTCATTTGCAAATGCCAAGGCAAATGAAAAACTCCTGAAGTCTCATATGGAAGACTGTGAGTTGATAGAGGCTGCTTCCGGAGTACTTGTAAAGATTATGCCATCAATCCAGATAGATCCGACAGCCTCCTCTTCCGGTAATCTAAAAACCTTAGTCAGCAGTGTTGATACACATTTTGATTCTCTAGAAAAATCAGCTGAAGAAAAGGTCCGGAAGGAATTTTTGGATAAAAGATTTTCAGAGGTATTAGAATTAATCTCTAAAGATAGGAAGATTGTGAGCATTGGAATAAAGAGCTTAGAGAATGCTCTTAAGGATGGCGGTGACATCTACAAATTTTGTATATCCTGGCCAAAGGCAACAGCAGCAATTGATAAGAAAATAAAAGAGGAACAGGACAAGCTACAAAGCTTATCTCAAAGTTTTGATCCTCTGTCTTCCTCTATAATAAATCAAGAATGTCAGACTATTGCAGTCTTGAATGAAATAAAGAATCTTGAGAAGGAAAGGAAGAACATCACTAACCGGATGGGAGAACTTAGAAGGATTATAATCCCTAAGTTGGAAACTATGCATGAGGCCATCAGTGATGCTCAGACCACCGCCCAAACAAAAGATCCGACAGATCTCAAGCGGGCAGAAGCTTTTGCATTTTTGCTGAGTGGTCACATTTCAATTTTGGATAGAATGAAGCAAAGTTGGGCTACAGAAATGATCCAATTGCAGACATCCTTTGCAGACATTCTTCAGTATATGTGAGTATGTAAATATGCGGCTATGTATAGAAATTTTTTTTGAAAATTTTGATATGTGGACCCTACCCTTTGCCATTGATGTCAAAGGGGGAGTGAGGAGCAGTGAAAAATGAGGAATCCAATTAAGGGGGAGTTCCAGAAATTGTATATAAAGACAGAGCATCAGCAAAGGGGGAGCATAGTGTAAACACTTAGTCATTTTTCACTAAGTGTTGCCATCAATGCCAAAGGGGGAGATTGTTGGCAAGAGACACTATATGGATTCATGGTTGTTGTCATTGATGGCAACAAAGGTCATCCCACATATCCGCAAGTTATAATGTGTCTCTACCGGAAGTCAGAATAAAGATTGTTGTGGTCCGGTGAACAAGAACAGAGCATGTGGCAAGGTCCGACAGATTGATCCGGATCTCTCAGAGGAAGTGTCTTGGTGCAGTGCAGATTTGGGGAAGTCAAGAGGACTACCTTGAGTGGTATATTCTAAGGATTTAGCCTCCGGTGATGGACAAGGAAAAGGATATGAACAGTTGAGTACCGGATTCCTGAGAGACAGTGAAAACAGAGGAAGAACTGAATGACAGAGTATCAGACTACTTTCCGGATGTGTTACTATTGATGATAGAGGTTGTGAAGGCATGAATCATGTTTGGCCGACATGATTAATGATATCTACAAGTATATGCTTGATCCGCATTGCTTGGTGAGGAAGGATTCAGCCGACAGAACAAGAGTTTGTAAGAAACTAGACTGTTCCGGATGCCGACTAAAAAGGTGATGAAATTACTTGTGCGGATATATATAGAGGATGGATTTAGTTGTGAAGTGTGTGATGGTGTGATGATATATGCGAATAAGTCCAGAACAGAGCAGAAGCAGCAAAAAGGATCCGGTATGTGAAAGATAGCAGAATAAAGAACAGAGGAAAGATGAAGTGCAGCAGATCAGTGTACTAAGCCTAACCGGAACTGAGCTCCAGCATATGCAGATGCTTCCAATCAGTTCAAGACTGTGATTCTTATCACTTTGTAGACAGTGTGTCTTCTTGTAGGCAGTGGGCCTCTTGTGAGCAGTGTGCTCGGGCAGTGAGCCCTAATTGGCAAGTGCCATTTTTGTAATCTCCTATTCTTCTAACAGAGAATAATTTTGGGTTAATCACCCCGTGGTTTTCTCCCTTAACAGGGTTTCCACATCAAAAATACTGTGTTATGTGTTTCTTATTTCATGGTAATGTTTTTGTGTTTGATTCAATGCTGCATCAATTAATAAGAAAGTTCAATAAGGGAAATAATTAGGATAACTGATTCACCCCCCCCCCTCTCAGTTATCAACAAGAAGACCTTATGCAAAGCAAGACAAGGACAGTAATTCAAACTACAAAGGGAGAGATGACAGGAGTCATAATTCTTATCACAGTGAAGGATACAAAAGAAATGAAAGAGCATTTGATAGAAGACCATTCAGAAGAGGAAATTGTTTTCAAGTTTGGAGGAGAAAAGAATCAAGCAGTGAATGTCATCAAGACTTGTTACTAGAAAAGATAATGAAGGAGAAGCAGTACATAATTTAGAGATAGTTTGTGCAAAGGAAGAAGAGTCTGTTAATACAGAGGTAGTTTATGCAGAAGAAGAAGAGCCTGTTGATACAGAGATAGTTTATGTAGAGGAAGAGGAACCTTTTGAGACATTAGATTTGATAGAGAAACCAGAAGAAGGAGAAGTATTGATCTTAAGAAGAATTGTGATATAGACCAATCATCTGAGAGAATAGTGCAGTGAAAATTTGTGTGAACAAGTGTGAAGCATAGTAGAGAAAGGAAATTCATATTGCAGAGAAAAGAGAAATGCCAAGTAATTCTACTAGAAGAGACTGTTTAGGTACCAAATTAAAGGGAATGTGAATAAGGAAATAGAGAATAGTATAGGAGCAGTGTATGTAGAGAGGAAACTGTGAGATCCTGATGAGTGCAGAGGAAATTGTATCTGAAATTAGAGATTAGAAAGTATTGCAACAGAAATTCAGAAAGTGTATTGATTGTATCAAAGGAAGTAACGTGATTGTTTCAGAGGATGTAAATATGTACTAATTGACTCTTAAGTGATTGAATTAGACATTGATCTTGCAACTTACGGAGAAGACTTGCTCTAACCGTTGATCATTGAGGCAGTGCAAGGCTTGCAAGTAGACCGCTGAACCTAGAACACCATGACATGAAGAATTTGAGGTAGCTTGCGGAGAGACTTGATCAGACCGTCGATCATTGAGGCAGTGCAAGGCTTGCAAGTAGACTTCTAAACTCAAAAGAACCTGAGGCAATTTTGTAGGGTGGATTTGAATAGACCGCCAACCTTGAGATAGTTGCAAGTACCTGAAAATAGACCGCCGAACCTATCCTAAGGGTTCACATTGAATTTGAAATAATATAGACAAAAGTGAAGAGGCTCACTTTTCAATTAACCCTAAGAGTCTGATGTAGGAGCATTTGGAAGCATTCAAATAATTTGAAATAGTTAATAGTGAAGTTGCTGAGTATTGAGAAAGTGACCTTGGAGAATATCGCATTATCATATCAGGAGCTGCAGAGCTGGACTTAGCATTTAGACATAGTCATCTACAACATATCTAGAATTCAAATCATTTGGGTTTGATTTTGGAAAGAAATCGTTATCATAAGGTTACCTATTTTTGGCCTATTTTCAAAGAGTAGAGCCGACAATGTTCAGTGAAGTATAATCGGCTTGTGGAGCAATTGTGTAACTTGTGGAGCCTAAAGGAACATTATTCAATGAAGTATAGGATTTGGCCGACCTTCATGGAGATCCACATGAATTTTTATGTACTAGCATATCAATACCTTATGTTTAGGTCTGACCTATCCATGTCTACACATACTAGCTATTACAATTAGGCTGACTTGTTAATGTTTAGAAAGCTTGTAGAGGATATAAATAAGAGATAAAGGATTGTTTCTAGGTAATGATCGATAGCACAAATATATGAAGAAAGGTCTTAAGTTGTTTTGATCTGAATGAGCAGTAGAATAGGATAGAAAGTAGAGTAGCATGCAAAAGAAGTTGCGGAGCAAAGAATTGAGAAGTAGATGAAGGAAATCATGAAAGAATATTGTTGTATGAATCTTTTGTAATCCCTGAGTTGTGGCCTAGCATCTGTAAAGCCCTTGAGGCATGTGTAGTTCTATTTGAAGTTATAATATATGAGGAATGAGCTTTGAAGGTTGGGTTTTTCCCTGTTAGGGTTTTCCCAGGATATATCTTGTGTTATGTGTTCATGAATATCTTTTTATCTTTTTGTTGATTAGCTATTAGCTTCCGTTGCATATCCATTATGATCATGGTGTTAGTTAATTAGGCTGCAAGGCTGGACAGTCCTTCATTGGACCCTCCTACCTTGACTACATCAAAATTACATATTTGGAATAGTTGAACTTGGTTGATTAACTATTTTCTTGTTAATTTAAGTGATATGTTTGAGTGTATTTAGTGAAATTGGAAAAAGAAATGAAATTAGGGCTTTTGTATAAAAGGGAAAAAGAGACTTATTTTTCATAATTTTCATTTGATTTTTCTCTTCTCTCTCAAACTCTCTTCTTGAATAAATGGAAGGAATTTCTCCATGGATGGAAAAGAAGGATTTCTTGCTTGCTTGAATGGAGTTTTGTCTAGTTGTTGCTTAAAGAAAGATTGCTTTCTAAACCCACTTGGATTCGTGGATTTCAATGCATGGTTGAAAGGTATTCTCCTTGTTTAATTAATTTATGCTTGCTCTTCCATTGCCATGACACTTCAAGTGGCCTTCTCATGGCTTAATTGATAGGAATGAGAGGTTAGAATGAGTTTATAGCTGTTTTTTATTTATTTCCATATGTTTTATATTTTGGAAACGTGGAAAAACAAACAAAACTTTGCTAAAATTTTCTTAGAATCACCCAACTCAATTTATTTGATATTTGGGATGTTGTTTCCATTTCCTATAAAGGGTTGTTCTTCATTTTTCAATAAACCTTGCAAATTGAAAGATAAAAAATATTCCAAGGTGCCATAGAGAGCTTTAATGGTGGATTTAGGGCCCTATGGTAATTTTGTGCATTGTGAAAATATGAATTTTGTATTTTAGACCTTATATGATTGATTTGAATTGTCAGATGAGTTGTCTCCTTAATGTATGCATGTTTTGCATCTTTTAAACCTATATTGTGGTTTTTGTGAGTTTTGTCACCTTGATTTTTGTGCCATGCCCAATTGGTCAAATTAGTGTATTAGATGTTTAGGAAGAGGAATAGAGGTAGGAGAGGAGTGGCTTTCACTGTGCATCATGATCTAGAAGTGGTCGTAGGAACTAGCGAGTGGGAGTTTAAACAAGATTAATAGTAAACACATTGGGTAAAATAAAATTGAATAATAAGATCATCTAGACCAAACATCATTTCATGGTGAGACAATACCCAGTTATGGGTTTGGGTGTAATGAGCATTTCGTGGTTCAATACAATACCCAGTTATGATATAAGGAGGTAGTACCCTCCTGTATACTACGAGGTGGGAAAATACCCTCGTAATGACACTCCTAGTCCTAGATTGATATATCTCTCTTCCTTCCTTACAATCAGAGTTATATTTGGCATGTGTTGTGACACTAGTATTTGCATGTGCATTGTGATGCCCGATTCATGCTTGAATGTGTATTTGATGGTCTATGAATTATGCCTTGTTTGGCATGCATTGAAAGTGTGATTATTTCCCTTATGCTTGAATGTAGTGATGTCATCCTATTATGCTTATTGGAAAGTGTGTCATATGTTACAGTATGTATTTGTATGGTAGTTGTACCATGTGTTATTTATATGTATGCGTTGTGTGTATGCATTGTATTAGCAGATGTGCCATGTGTGTTGTGTGCATTGATTGGCGTGTATACCATATGTTCCTATATATACCATGGGTTGTGCGATATGATCCTAGTAGGTTTTCCATGATCACCTTCTCCATATCTTGGGGGTTGCCTAGAGTTGCATAGACAGCTATTGCGCTCGACGATGGCAATATGGTTGCAAGGTGAGCAATATTTCCCCATTGGTCCTTCATGATGATCTTCAGGTGTTGGATGTTTTCCTTATCTTCTTGTAGGTTGAATATTTTGTGTTTCATGTCTTGTTCCACCTTGGAGAGTGTTGGATTTTGGGTGGTTTATGCACTTGTAATATTTCATAATTCAATATTTCAAACTTTGTAAAGTAGGTCTTTTGAGACCTTTGTAATATGATGTGAATGATTCTATGAGAGGATTTATGATGTTGTCTATGATTCATCTATGTTTAGGATGAAGTCCTTCAAATATTGTAATTATTGGGTGTAATCTTGTATTTTTCCACTCCTCAATTTGTGAGGACGTTGGCTTGTTTTGATAGATTTTCACATGTGTTATTGATGTTAGCATGTTTAGACTCATTTATTTGATGTCATATTTGATGTTATGGTTATGTTAGTGTTGGATCATATTCTTCCCACATAGGTGGTGAGGATCCTATTGTCACTTTTGGCATGTGTCGATGTTGGTGTCGAACATGCGTAGCCTTTTGTAATGCTTTTGTCCTTTTTGAAATGTGGACTTTTTTGGTTCAACACCTTATTGGTTTTGGTTAAAATGAACCCTATTTGATGGTAAATAATGTTTTGAATCATCGTAGAAGTTTTCAATCAATTCTTGGTTGAATTGCTTAATTCTGGGCCTTTTTACTAAATTATACATTTTTGGATCTGGGTTCTGGAGCATTTTAGCATTGGGCGCTAGTGTCCTAGGACTACAGTGCAGGGCATAGAGTCCTAGGTAGTGGGCTCCTCCTTGGGGCTTCGTACTCTACTAGGATTTCCTATTGTGCCTGTTCAACCCTTTTGTGAAGTTTGTTGTTAAAAGATGCTCTTTTGGCCACTTGAGTGTATCCATGGTGCTCGTTCCTTGATGTGATGTGTGCCCTTGTACTATTCCCTCATTGTTTTGGGAAACATACCTTTGCACAAGATTGACTAGAAACCACTCATAGTGGTTGAAGGTTTGTGCCTCCTAATTGATCCATCTCGTGGGCAAGTGCTACCCTATTATGTTTGGGATGTCTTGTGTAGTCATGGAATGGATTGAGATGATTGTTACCCTCATCCTACTCTATGTGTTCATGAGTGAGTGAGGTCATGGATGTGTATCTAACCCTTATCATGGAGTGAGCTCCACCTCTCGCTTGGTTATAGTGGTGAGTTGTCACACGATGGGTGAAGTCTTCCACTTGTGCCACCTTGTGTAGCAGAATGGTGATGTTATCTTTGGTGTTTTTTCCCTTGTTATGAAACCTTGTGTGCGCGTAAGTGCAATGCAACATGTAAATGTCACACTTGCAAACACAAAAAATTTGTTGGTTTAGTGTTTGTTTGGTTAATGCTTTGGGTGAAAAATTAGGGCATTATGCTTGGTATTAAAGCTCATGTTGTAGCATTGGGAGCTCTGGGGTGTGTGTTTTGCTCAGCTTGTTCAAGCATGTGTGGGTTCCTTGTGTGTTTGCGTGCTATGAGTAGCATGTGTTTTCTTTCGATATGTGTTTCTTGCACATTTGTGGTGAAGGAATACATTATTGTGGGGTTGATAGACCCATGTGCTTGTTGAGAAGTTGCTTTGTGTGTTTCACCTTCTTGATGTTCTGTATGCTTGGAATGGACCCTTGTTGTGTGTGAGAGTGCTTGAGTGACCTTTATAGGGTCATGTTAGTGCTTTGTGACCATTTTGATGGTGGAGTTATGGAAACCTTTTGTGTGAAAGGAAATACCATGTTCTTGAGTGTGATTGAACTTGGTGTACTCTTTTATGAGTTATGCATTTGTATGTGAAAGAGATCATGTTTTGATCATATGTATGGTATGTCAAGAAGATTGTTGTGGTAGTGCTAATGTAAATGTACCTTGCATTGTGCACCATGATGTGTGCATGTAGGCTCCAAGAGTATGGTGATTTGAAATGCATCTGATTGGTTTAGTGATGTGTGCCATATGTCCCTTATTGGTTTATTAATTTCCTCTGTATGGTGATTTGAAATGCTTGCATGAAATGCATCTTGCATTGTCTACTTGACAGCTTGTTTTTGTGTGTGAATTATTTATGTGGGTGTAAGAAAAAAATATTGCATTACTAGAATATATCATTTAGGTAATGACTTATGTCTCCAAATTGCATTCTTCCCTAGGATTCATGTGGTAACTTGGGTGCGTTTATTGCATTGCATTGTTTGTAAAGTTAAAGAGAATAAGGGTTTGTGAAAGGGTCATTTGCATAGTCCTTGTGATGTTTGAGGTGTTTGAATCATGAGTGAAGTACCAAGACCTACATCTTATGAATCTGAGATGTGTTCCTCCTGTTGTAATGTGTGCATATAGTATGCTTGTCATCATGTTGTGGAGAAATTTAGCATCATGTGAATGGAATGTTGGGTAAGAGATTGATCCCCAACCTGATTCTCCCTCATGTTTTGATTTGTGTTCCTTGTGAATATTGCATTAATGTATTATCCATATGATTAGTGAATCCTTGTATGGTGAGAAATATTAACCGCTCTTGTTGTGAGAGTGACATGTGTAGATATCATGGGTTGTGAACCTAATTCTATCCTAGCTTAATATTGGTTGCTAAATGTTTGCTAGTGTGTGACTATGGGTATCTTTGCATGGTAATTGTGATTCCCTTGAATGGAATGCAACTTTGGTTGCCTAGCATCTTGAATGATGTTTGTATGGTTAAGTAGAAATGATCTCATGTTTTTGACGTGATTGTAGTCTTAGAAGACTTTATTGTTTGACATGATTGAGTGTGTTCTCTTACTTGCCTTGGATTTTGGAATCCAAGTGTAGTGTAGCATTGTACTCCCTCTCTTGTGGCTAGAATTAGTCATGCAGTTCATGAATGTGGACCTTTTGAATTTTGATACTTTATTTATTTAACTTTGGTGAATTCACCAAATGTTGTAAGGGCCAACATTGAATTTTTATTCTTGTTTATGAATAAGTATAGCCATCGAATTTTGATATTTAATTATTCTATGACCTTTATGGTCATGTTTGATTTACTGTTAAAATTGAGCTCATTTTATGCCCTATTGTTGGAATTGACTTTTCTTCCACTTTGGTATTTGATTTATTTATTATTGGTGGCTATACTTGAATGTTTTAAACTGTTGGTAATGTATCATGTTTTGTTCTCTATCATGTCCATAATGGGCCTCTAATGGATTGTATAAGGGAGTCGAATGTGGAGAATGTACTAGTTCTTGGTGTTCATGTACTAGAACTATGGTGGATTAAATTCCTTGATTCATTGATTGGATGCAAGTGATTATTGTGTGAAGTGTTGAGAAAAATTTGAAATGGTTGTGTGTTTCTATGGATCACTTAATGTGAGTTGTCTTGTTGATTGGTGTGTTTTTCATACCTGGATATCGGTGAATGATGTGAATTGAATTTTTTATGAGATTAAATGTTTTCCTTGACCATGTCTTTGTGAATGAGATATGTAAAGAACTTGTTTTGGATTGAATCTTGCTTTTAGTAGACTACATATGATTGATTGTTGACTTAGTCCACCAACTATGGTTGTTCTTGCTTATCTCATTCCTGTTAGTCTTGGACATAATACCATGACCCCTAGTGTTTCAACATTAGTGGAGTGTATGATGTTGTGTCTATATGCAAATTCCATGTTAGTAAATAACATGAGAGTGTTGTTGTGTTGTTTTGATGTGAGTTCCATAACTACACTCATGTTCAACATGGTGTAGGGTATGATGGAATCTTAGTTGGTGCATAATCATGTATTATTTATATATTTATGATACTATAGTTGCGTTCTTGCTCTTGTTGAATTGCCAACTTTGTGAATTTAGTTACTTTAGGAGTTTCTCCTTAGTGTTTGGAGGTTTCCTAGCTTGATGCTAGAAGGGATGCAATTCTTAAGTGAAGAAGTTGTTGTCCTTTGTATTCCATTTTATGGTTACTTGGTGTTTAGGCCATGAGGAAGTCTTGTGTTGATCAGAAGATCATGAATTCATGATTGTGTTGGGTTGTTTGAACTTTTTGGTCTAGCTTAGTTGAGCATTAAAGTGGTGTTGAGAGTGTTGGAAATAGTCCAGACAACTAAGAGGGGGGGTGAATCAGTTGTCCCTAAACTTTAACCTTTTATGAACTTTTTAAGTCTTCTTTATAACTAGATTAATGATGACAACAATTAAGCATAAATCAACACATGAGAAGAAATAATATGAACACACAACACCAGAATTTTGACTTGGAAAACCTGGTTAAGGGAAAAACCACGGTGGGGGTTAACCCACAAAAATATGTACCCTGTTAAAAGTACTTAAGAAAATAGAAGGCACATGCCTTCGGGCACACTGCCTAAAGCTCACTGGTCAAGAAGAGGCTCACTATGTATAAGAAATTATTATTTACACAGAGATAATGAAATGAGAAATAGCATTTACATTCATGTCTGAATCAGGCCCTTTGAAGGCTCAAAAAATTCTGCTCCTATCTTCAAATTCTTCTTCACTGACTCTTCACTCTATACTTCCTTCGCTCCTCTTCTATTCTGCTCTTCTTCTTGATCCTTTCTTTAGATTTAACTCATTTGTTCAAGGATACTTTTCAACAACTCTTCAATAAGTATTTATATGCTTCATCAGCCTTGGAATGATCAACAAGGTTGGCTAAACTTGATACAGATCATTACACTATCGGCCAAACATAACTAAGACTTGAATCTTTCTCTACAACCATGCCATGCTTCATAAAATGTTCTTAGATCATCTGCAACATGTCAGGAACATCCGGTTGACCAAGACTAGGAAGAACATCAACCTCAAAGAAGAAATCTTCAATCAACAAGCTCAAACTTCAATGCATACCTCCAACATAGTAGCCACATGATCAAGAGACCTTCAAAAGCACATTGAATTCAATAGAAAAATCCACACTCCTCCAACTCATCAGAATCACTCGCATATTTATCTGGAACCTCAAGAACACTATTTGTCATGACTGCCAAACTAGAAAGATAGCTTGTGGACCTCCAAACCATAAACCATTGGAGTTGATGACACACAGTGACTTCCCAAACATGCCTTCAGATTTGTAGACCATAATATTTCACTGCGGAGCAATCTAGACCAACTTACTGTCAGACTGTCTCTTCTGAATACGTTAAAATTTGGTTCTACTAAGATGGCCATAACTTCTTCAAATCTTCATGCAGACTTCTCAAAAATTAACTGGAGCAACCTCTAACAATCCTCTACATAGCTATATGGTCTGCATGCATTGATTGTCATTAATTTTCTCAATATCCTCAACAGTTTGGTTTTTTATACAGATAAAAAAATAGGATACAGTTGACACCAATGGCAACAAGGATATGTTGACATCAATGACAACACCACTTAGGCACATAGTTGCAACAATCTCCCGCTTTGTCATTGATGGCAACATATGATGTGAAAAACTAAGTTTAATCATCAAGACAAGAACTTCTCCCCCTTTCTCTTCTCACTTCTGCAACTATTTTCTTTACTAGTCCCCCTTACATCAGCAACTAGTTTTTCACATGACTTCTCTCCCCCTTTGACATCAATGGAAAAGGGCTCATATTTTCTATCTTTTCTCCCTTTTTGCTTTAGACTGATTCCAAAATTTGCATACTGACTACTCCCCCTTTGAGTAGTACCTCCTTAACATCAATCCATATCACAAGATATGAATGTGAATTCCACCGGACTGATGCACCTTAGTGCATCTTAGTTTTGATCAGGAGGGGTAATAAGCCCTAACTTTTCTTTGAGATACTCAAAAGTATCCTTGGGAAGAGGCTTAGTGAAGATATATGCAATCTAATCTTTGGAAGACACAAACTCCAACTTGACTTTACTCTCATTAACTTTCTCCCTTAAGAAATGAAACTTGATAGATATATCCTTTGTATTTGAATGCAATACTGGATTCTTTGAAATTCTTATAGCACTTGAATTATCATAGAAAATTGTGACTGGCTCCTCAAACACAACTCTGATGTCCTTCAGCATTTGCTTTATCCACAGAACTTGAGAACAATTATTTACTACAACTATATACTCTACCTCTGTAGTAGACAGAGAAATTACCTCTTGCTATTTGCTCATCCAAGAGACCAATCTTCTTCCCAAGAAGAATGCACCACCACTAGTACTTTTTCTGTCATCCACATCTCCTGCCCAATCAACATCTATATATGCATGAAGAGTGAAGTCATTATCGTTTGGATACCATAGTTCATAATTAATTATCCCCTTGAGATATCTAAAAATTCTTTTGACTGCCACAACATGGGATTCTTTTGGATGAACTTGAAATTTGGCAACAAGTCCAAATGCATTCATGATGTCAGGTCTACTTGAGTCAAAGAAAGCAATCCTACAATGATTGATCTATACCTTTTCTGATTTGCCTTGGGGGAGTCATCAGCTTTGCTTAGCCTACATCTGGTTACCATAGGTGTACCTACTATCTATGAATCTTCCATTCTAAACTTTTTCAACAGTTCTTTCACATATTTGGACTGAGATATGAAGATACCTTTGTCTGACTGAGCAATTTACAGACCTAGGAAGAAATTCATCTCGCCAAACATTGACATCTCAAACTCATTTTTCATCTGAATAGCAAATGCTTTGCACATACATTCATTTCCACCAAAAATGATATCATAAACAAAGACCACAACAATTAGAATGTCCTCATGATTAATCTTGAAGTATAGATTGCTATCAGTAGTACCTTTGCTAAATCCTAGCTTAAGTAAATGCTTATCCAATCTGGCATACCAGGCTCTTGGTGCTTGCTTGAGTCCATACAAGGCTTTTCTTAGTCTACAAACCATATCTCCCTGATCAAACAACTGAAATCCTTTTGGTTGTTCAATGTAGACTTCTTCCTCCAAATCTCCATTTAGACATACTAATTTGACATCCATCTGATAAAGTTTAAAATCTTTGAAAGAAGGAAAATCAAGAAATAATCCGACTGCCTCTATCCTTGCCACCGGAGCAAAAGTTTCTTCAAAATCAATTCCTTCCACCTTAGAATAACCTTTACATACCAACCTTGCCTTGTTTCTTACAACCTCACCATCTTCATTTAGTTTGTTCTAGAAGACCCATTTGGTTCCAATCACATTTTTGTCCTCAGGTCTAGAAACAAGATCCCAAGTGTGATTTTTTTCAATTTGCATCAATTCTTCTTCCATTGCCTTAACCCAGTTTTCATCATTGCAAACTTCATTTACTAATTTAGGTTCAATCTTTGAAATTAGACAAATCTCTTCTTGATCTTCAACAACTCTTCTCCTAGTTCAAACACCTCTATTTTTATCTCCTATGATTTGATCTTCAGGATGATTCATTCTTACATACTTGGGGATCTTGGGAATTATTTGAACTTCTATTTCTTGAACTTGTTCCTCATTTTCTACATTAATCTCTTGAGTTACTAGAGTTACCGGATCAATCTGAATATGAGACTGGATTTGAACTTGTCTTCCTTGACTTTGAATTTCATCTTGATCATCTAAATCATATCTGTAGTACCTAGAATGTCCTTCTTTGCTTTCATCAACTTTAACATTAGCACTTTCAACAATCTTTTTCAACCTTGTATTGAAGCACCGGTAATTCTTACTTTGAGTTGAGTATCCCATAAATATTCCTTCATCACTTCTTGCCTCAAACTTGCCTAAATCCTCATCTCTTTTGATATAACATTTACTACCAAAAACTCTAAAATATCTCATAGTAGGAGGATGACCAAACCATAGTTCATAAGGAGTCTTACCAGAATTTCCATTGATCTACACCCGATTAAGAGTGTAGACAACAGTACTCACAGCTTCCCTCCAATACACTTGATGAACATTTATTTCCATCATCATGGTCCTGGAAACTTCTTGAATGGTCTAGTTCTTCCTTTCCATAACTCCATTTTGCTGAGGAGTCCTAGGAGTAGATAACTATCTTTTTATTCCATGTTTTTCACAAAAAGCATTAAACTCACCGGAAGTGAATTCTCCACCTCTGTCAGATCTCAGACACTTTAATTTCCCACCAATCTCATTTTCAACCATCATCTTGAGCACCTTAAAATTATCAAGAGCTTCTAATTTTTCTTTTAGTTTCCCAC
The DNA here is from genome assembly GCA_027924645.1 of Cunninghamia lanceolata. Lineage (NCBI taxonomy): Eukaryota > Viridiplantae > Streptophyta > Pinopsida > Cupressales > Cupressaceae > Cunninghamia > Cunninghamia lanceolata. Next base: position 7,332,930 of record BSBN01000241.1, on the reverse strand, counting down.
ATCATCCAGGAGTAGTCATCAATCAGCAACATGAAATATTTGTCTCCTTGCACACTCCTAATTTTAGTAGGACCACAGAGATCAGTATGTACCAGTTCCAATCTCTCACTTGAACCTTGTTCCTTACTTTTGAATGAAATTTTGTTCTGTTTACCTAATTGACATTCTCTAGATATGTTATCTAGTTTCACAAGTCTTGGGAGATCTCTTACAACTTGAGTGGAACTTATTAAAAGGAAGCTAGGTGTGTAGAAATTGCTTCCTACACTAATCTAATGAGGGGAAAGCTATGTAAATTCAATGTAATCCTTACAATTACAGCAACATGAAACATATAATAGAGATATTATAGAAATACACATAGAACCAAAAAAAAGATAGAAGAAGAGACACAAGATATACAGTGGGGAAAACCCTTATCAGGTGAAAAACCACACTCAGAAACCTACACATTGTATTATCAAAACTGAATATGGTTTACAATACACTTGCAATGCAAGCTTCAATAGTCTTCGACACTCATGTTTGGAGTCAATCCGGCAGCATAATAGTACCTGTAAAACCTGTAATTCAACTCCTCCTCAAAGCACCTGTTTATATAGAATATACAAGGCAAAATTGGCTCTATCTTGAGATGGGCGTCCAACTTGGCCTCATGGCCCAAAACCCATGCCTAAGGACACTTGGTCAACATTGTAAAATGTTCCTAACACTTGTCCACAACCCCCATCCCAAAGAGGTTTCCTATTCCCAAAATGGGCTATGATAGATGCTCTTACGACTCTTACAACCGTCATAGAATCTGTCATAGCAGTTACAACTTACAACTGTAAGAGAATTTGTCATACACAGGGTATAAATAGAATATTCTCTTACAACATGTCATAGTCCACCTTGAGGCACCCAATATACCTTTTTCAAAGATGCTTCATGACACATGTCTTCACATGTCTTACAAGCTTCTATTTCCAACTCTTACATGTCATAACTTCGTCATAGGAATCCATCATAACCGTTTCAGTCAACATTCCCTTACACAACATCCAAGATGCCGACACATGGAAAATATTCCTACCACAAAGTGGGATGCCCATCTCCTCATGTGAGGACAAAATTACAAGTTGTCATCTTCCATGTAGGATGACACATCACCGTGCCACATCCCACAAAATGAAAATATGGAATTTACAATTAATTTACAACATAGGCAATGAATAAATAAATACAATCATAAATAATGCAAGGAATTACCAAGGTTGAGACACCTTAATTCCCAACATTCTCCCACTTGTCGAACACCTTGTAAGAGCTAATAGAATAACAAGATTTAACTGCTATAGACCGAGAGGCCCATAGACTCCAAACACCATATGAATTTCTCTGTGCTAACTAGTTTCGTTAATGCATCTTCAACATTCTTCAAAGTATCTACCTTTTCCAAATTTACCTTCCCATCCTCTACCATGTCTTGTACAAAGTGAAACTATACATCAATATGCTTTGTTCTAGCATGGAAAGTTGGATTCTTTGCAAGGCAAATTGCACTCTGACTGTCACAACTGATCGTAATCTGACCTGCATCAACACCAATGTCTAAACACAATCTCTTAAGCCAAATGGATTCCTTACAAGCATGAGTTTCTGCCACGTACTTAGCTTCCATTGTGGACAAAGCAACCATAGGTTGTCACTTACTCATCCAACTAATAACACCACCAAACAGTGTAAACACATAAGCACTGGTGGATCTCCTATTGTCAATGTCACCTACCCAATCTGAATCCACAAATCCATGAATATCAAAAGACTACAGAGGTCTTGTAACATTACCATGATAGCATATGGAATACTCATAAGTACCCCTCAAATATCTAAACACTCACTTAACTACATCCCAATGTACTCATCTAGGATTATCCATAAATCGACTAAGGACTCCCACTGCTTGGGCAATGTCTGGTCTTATACAGACCATAGCATACATCAAACTGCCAACAACACTAGCATAAGGTACTCTACTCATGTCCTCTACCTCACTAGGAGATTTTGGACAATCCTCAATAGACAACTTTGTCCCCAAAGAAACAGGAACACACAATGGTCTACAATCTATCATGCTGAACCTATCCAACATGGTCTTCACATACTTAATCTGGCTTAACCAAAGTTTTCTATTAGCTCTGTCTCTTTTGATTTCCATTCCTAGAATGTACCTGGCTTCCCCTAAATCTTTCATTTCAAAATGTTCTGACAACTGAGACTTAAAATCACAAATCATATTCTTACCCTTCCCAATGAGCAACATATCATCAACATACAATGCAACAATGAGAATACAATCACCATCAAACTTATAATACATACAGTGATCCAATTTTGATCTTACAAATCCAATTGACAATACAAAGGCATCAAACTTCAAATACCACATCCTAGGAGACTGCTTCAAACTATACAAAGACTTCTTTAACTTGCAAAGCAAATTTTCTTTACCTTTCACCATGTAATGCTCTGGCTGTGACATGTAGATTTCTTCCTCCAAATAACCATGAAGGAAAGTTGTCTTCACATCCATCTGCTCCACCTCTAAGTCATAAGCTACTGCAAGAGATAACAGGAATCGAATGGATGTCAGCTTTGCAATGGGAGAGAAGATCTCACCATAATCTATACTCTCCACTTGTGAATACCCCTTCGCAACCAATCTGGCCTTATACTTCTCAACATTGCCATCTGCACCAAATTTCTTCTTGAACACCCATTTGCATCCAATGGGTTTCTGTCCAGGAGGCAAAGGCACCAAGTCCCAAGTTTGATTCTTTTCCAAAGAAGCCATCTCATCCTCCATGGCCTCCTTCCAGGAACCTGCATCTTTCATATCCAAAGCCTCTGACACAGTTCTAGGTTCATCATTGTTAGTAATCAAAACATAAGCATAACTAGAATCAAGCAATGTAGAACCAAACCTTTTAGGTTACTTTCTTATTCGTATAGACCTCCTCAAGAGCTGAGGTTGAGGTTCAACCTCTTCATATGAGCTTTTAGAGCTACCAGAGATCTCCTCATCATCAGGTCCAACATTGTCTTTCTATTCAGTCTTCTCAGGGGTAGCAGGAAACTAAACAACATCCTCTTTCTTTTCTTTTTCTTCTGGCTATAAAATAGTGGAAGAAGGTGTAAGCTCTCTAAAGATGACACTTCTGCTATACAACACTTTTTCAGCCACAGGGTCCCAAAGCTTGCATCCTTTCACACCGACACCATAGCCAATGAAGATACACTTAACAACCTCATTCTCCAATTTTGACCACTTCTCCCTAGGCACATGTGCATATGCCTCAACCAAAAACATGAAGATGCCTTATTGAAGGCTGTCAACCAGACCACACCTCCATGGGTGTCTTTCCAACAAGAGTTGATGTAGGAGATCTATTTATCAGATAGCAAGCAGTGGCAACAGCTTTAGCCTAAAACTTTTGTTCTAGGTTAGCTCTACTAAGCATACTCCTATCCTTCTCCATTAGTGTCCTGTTCATCCTCTCTGCAACTCCATTTTTCTATGGGGTGTATGAAGTTGTCTTATGTCTTTCAATCCCAAGTTCCTTGCAATATTTATCAAATTATGTAGAACAGAATTCACCATCATTGTCAGTTCTCAAACATTTAATCTTTTTACCAGTCTGATTTTCAGAAAAGGCTTTAAACTCCTTAAACTTACTATAGACTTTAGATTTGCTTATAAGAAAATATATACACATCCTTATATTATAATCATCTATAAAAGATACAAAGTATATAGATTTTGATAATGAAGGAACATTAACAAGAACCAATACATCAGAATGAATAGGGTCCAACACATTAGAAGACTTATGAGAACTCGAGTAAAATTGAACACGGTTTTGTTTTCCATGTATGCAATGTTCGCAAAAGTCAAACTCAAGCTTACAATCATCTAACCCCTCAATGAGGTTTTTATTTTTCAGGGTTCTAATACCCTTCTCACCAATGTGGCCAAATCTCTTATGCCATAACATTGTCTTTTCAGAAGGAAGCTTAACTTCCAAGGCATGATTACAACCATTAGGACTAGATACAAAAAATTTCTTCACTACTCATTTAGATGGTGGAGATGAAGTGACTGCTGCCCTCTTTCTTGAGTTAGAAGAACTACTGCATTGTGAAATGCATGCCTCCGCTGAAATAGAGTATCTCTCCTAGTACCCTTAGCAAGCACCATAGCTCCTCTAGTCATCTTGCATCCTTCTTTCGAAAAGACAACCTGCACACCTACATCATTCAACATACTTATACGAAGCAAGTTCCATGCTAAGCCTGGGATTTGCATAACCCCAGAGATCCCCTTCACTCGTCCATCAACAAATCGAATAGAGACTCTTCCTTGACCAACAATCTTCAAATGAGAGTCATCACCTAGGTACACCTTTCAACCATCAAACTCCTCATACTTAGTAAACCAGTCTCGATATGAGGTCATGTGGAATGATGCACCAGAATCAATCAGCCACACATCATCAGATGCATGGGTTGTTAGGGCTACAATGAAAGCATCACCATCATCTTGTGACTTGTCAGAATCTGAATCTAGGTTCTTCTTCTTTTTCTTTTTCTCTTTGCATTCCTTTCAGAAATGCCCAGTTTTACCACAGTTACAATAGAGAGCCTTGGAATTTCTAGGAGATATGAATCTACCCTTCTCAGCTTTCTTGTCCTTCTTTTTCCCTTTCTCCTTGGGTCTTCCATGAACTGCAAGAGCCTCTTTGGCTACCTCAAAAGACTTTCTCTGTATCTCTTCAGACAACAGTGAAGAAACCACTTCATTCATTTTGAATGTGGATGTGGTGCTTCCAATAGCCATGACAAGGTGATCCCATCAGTCTGGCAAAGAACAAAGCAAGGTCATACATCGATCCTCCTCCTCTATCTTCACACCAATGGATGTCAATTGTGCAACCATCATGTTAAAAGCATTCATATGTTCTATAATAGATCCTCTATCCTCCATTTAAAGAGAATACAACTTCTTTCTCAGAAAAAGTTTGTTAACTAGGGATTTGGCTTGATACACATCTCCCAACTTCTTCCAAAGCAAGTTTGTGGTAGCCTCCTCATGGACATTTAACAAAATAGAATCAACAAGACTAAGTCTTATGAGACCCTTAGCCTTTCAATCCTTTAGATCCCAATTAGCTTGTGACATTGGAGCTGGTTTTGTGCCACTGATAGTTTCCCAGAGGTTTCGATCAACAAGCATGTCTTCTATCTTGAGCTTCCACAGCTCGAAATTAGTGCCATTGAATTTCTCCACCTCTATCCTTTCGGATGTGCTTGCCATCTCCTTGCTGCAATAAGATTCAGAATACTCTACATAGATTCCCACTCAACTTAAGATCAGCTCAAAAAATGCCTACCCAACAACTAGGACCAGAGGTGATCAAGCTCTGATACCAACTGAAAGGAAGCTAGGTGTACGGAAATACCTTCCTACACTAATCTAATGAGGGGAAAGCTATGCAAATTCAATTTAATCCTTACAATTATAGCAACATGAAACATCTAATAGAGATATTGTAGCAATACACATAGAACCAGAAAGAAGACAAAAGAAGAGAGACAATATATATGGTGGGAAAACCCTTATCGGGTGAAAAACCTCACTCAAAAACCTACACAAAGTATTATCAAAACTGAATATGGTTTACAATACACTTGCAATGCAAGCTTCAATAGTCTTTGACACTCATGTTTGGAGTCAATCTGGCAACATAACAGTACTTGTAAAACCTATAATTCAACTCCTCCTCAAAGCACCTGTTTATATAGAATATACAAGGCAAAATTAGCTCTATCTTGATATGGGCATCCAACTTGGCCTCATGGCCCAAAACCCACGCCTAAGGACACTTGGTCAATATTGTAGAATGTTCCTAACACTTGTCCACAGCTCCCATCCCAAAGAGGTCGCCTATTCCAAAAATGGTCTATGATAGATGCTCTTATGACTCTTACGACCGTCATAGAATCTGTCATAGCAGCTACAACTTACAGCTGTAAGAGAATCTATCATATGCAAGATATAAATAGCATATTCTCTTACAACATGTCATAGTCCACCTTGGAGCACCCAAATATGCCTTTTTCAATAGAGATATTGTAGCAATACACATAGAACCAGAAAGAAGACAAAAGAAGAGAGACAATATATATGGTGGGAAAACCCTTATTGGGTGAAAAACCTGCACAAAGTATTATCAAAACTGAATATGGTTTACAATACACTTGCAATGCAAGCTTCAATAGTCTTTGACACTCATGTTTGGAGTCAATCTGGCAGCATAACAGTACCTGTAAAACCTATAATTCAACTCCTCCTCAAAGCACCTGTTTATATAGAATATACAAGGCAAAATTAGCTCTATCTTGATATGGGCGTCCAACTTGGCCTCATGGCCCAAAACCCATGCCTAAGGACACTTGGTCAACATTGTAGAATGTTCCTAACACTTGTCCACAGGTCCCATCCCAAAGAGGTCACCTATTCCAAAAATGGTCTATGATAGATGCTCTTACGACTCTTACGACCGTCATAGAATCTGTCATAGCAGTTACAACTTACAGCTGTAAGAGAATCTATCATACGCAAGATATAAATAGCATATTCTCTTACAACATGTCATAGTCCACCTTGGAGCACCCAAATATGCCTTTTTCAATGATGCTTCATGACACATGTCTTCACCTATCTTACAAGCTTCTATTTCTGACTCTTACATGTCATAACTTCGTCATAGGAATCCATCATAACCATTTTGGTCAACATTCCCTTACACAACATCCAAGATTCTAACACATGGCAAAATATTCCTACTACAAGGTGGGACGCCTATCTCCTCATGTGAGGACAAAATTACAAGTTGTCATCTTCCATGTAGGATGACACATCACCGTGCCACATCCCACAAAATGACAATATGGAATTTACAATTAATTTACAATATAGGCAATGAATAAATAAATATAATCATAAATAATGTAAGGAATTACCAAGGTTGAGACACCTTAATCCCAACACTTATTTTGACAATGTTATCAAAATTCACATGACACATCCTCCTATGCCATAACCAACTTTGATTTGTCTGAGGAATCAAACAAGTTTTTCCAGAACTACTTAAATGAAAGATGTTACCTCTAGTTAGAGTACCAAATGCAATTTCAGTTCTGGAGCTCTCCAAGATTCTGCATTTTCAATACGAGATCATAACCCTTGTCAACCAACTATCCAACACTGAGAAGATTGTGTTTTAGTCCATCCACATATAGAACATCATTGGTATTGTTCTTACCATCAAAAGAGATGGATCCTCTACTTCAAAATCTGCCATTTGAGTTGTCACCAAATCTCACAAACTTACTCTTGTCACTAGTCATATGATGAGAACATCCACTATCAATCACCCATTCATCCTTTTCAAAAACTTGAGCAGCCAAGGCACTTTCCACATTTGCATAGCTAGCAGATTCAGTAGACATTGGATCTTCTTCTTTAATAGCAATGAACACCCAATCACTTTATCCATGATCAGATTCATCATCTGTGACTCCTTCTTCTCCAAATTCTTGGACATAGTAGCATTTCTTTTGATTTTTATATCTATTAGGGTTTGGTTTTGAAAACCTCTCCGGACACCTTGAAGCAAAGTGACTAATCTTATTACAAGTAAAAAATTTGAGTGGCAACTTTCCTTCATACTTATCGGATCCTCTTGGCATCTATTTGGCAATGAGAGATTCAAGATCTGCAGTCTCATTTTCGTCATCTTCAAGATCCTTCCTTGTTTTGATAAATCTTCTTGATCTTCCTGAAGAACCTTCACCTGGATTCAGACTTAGGGAGAGAATCACCAAACTCACTCATTTCAAATGCTAAAAGCTTACCAACTAATTGATCCCTTGTGACAGTTGTTACTGTCCTGATTTCTTCAATGGCTGTAACCTTGTCCTTGTAAGCTGTAGGTAAGGATCTGAGCACTTTGGCAACAATTTCTGATTCATCCAATACTCCACCTATATTTCTGATACTAGTCACAAGTTCATTTACTTTCTACATGTAGGTAGTAATGTTTTCATCTTCACTCATTACCAATCTTTCATATTTACCCTTCAGGCTTTATAGCTTGGAACATTTAACATATTTGTCACCTTCATATAGATTTTCTAATTTAATCTAGATTTCATGAACAATTTTTAAATCCAGAACATTTGTCAATTTGGTATAAGACAGGGCACTCAATAATGCTTCTTTAGCTCGAGTGTTGTGTTCAACATCTCTAATTTCATCTATATTTGTAGGTCCATTCTTCAGAATCTTATATGCATTCTTGGTTATTAACCAAAAGACATCACCCATACATTCTAGATGACACTGTATGCGTACCTTCCAGAGGGAGTAATTTGTTCCATCAAATCACAGACTTTCCTTCTTGTAATACGACATCTTGGATCTCCTTAAGCGGTCAAGCTTATTTTAGAGGAACTTGGCTCTGATACCAATTGTTGGAAATAGTCCAGACAACTGAGAGGGGGGTAGTGAATTAGTTGTCCCTAAACTTTAACCTTTTCTAAATTTTTAAATTTTTCTTTATAACTAGATTAATGATGACAACAATTGAGCATAAATCAACACATGAGCAGAAATAACATGAACACACAACAACAAAGTTTTGATGTGGAAAACCCAGTTAAGGGAAAAACCATGGTGGGGGTTAACCCACAAAAATGCATACCCTATTAAAAGTACTTAAGACAATAGAAGACACATGCCTTCAGGCACACTGCCTAGAGCTCATTGCTCAAGAAGAGGCTCACTGCCTATAAGAAATTATGATTTACATAGAGATAATGAATTGAGAAATAACATCTACATTCATGCCTGAATCAGTCCCTTTGGAGGCTCAAAAACTTCTACTCCTATCTTCAAATTCTTCTTCATTGACTCTTCACTCTATACTTCCTTTACTCCTCTTCTGCTCTGCTCTACTTTTTGATCCTTTCTTCAGATTTAACTCATTTGTTCAAAGATGCTTTTCAACGACTCTTCAAGTTTTTATATTCTTCATTAGCCTTTGAATGATCAACGAGGTTAGCTAAACTTGATGTGGATCATTACACTATTGGCCAAACACATCTGAGACTTGAATCTTTCTCTACAACCATGCCATGCTTCATAAAATGTTCTTAGATCATCTGCAACACGTCAGGAACATCTGGTCAGCCAAGACTGGGAAGATCATCAACCTCAAAGAAGAAATCTTCAATCAAGAAGCTCAAACTTCAATGTGGACCTCCAACATAGTAGCCACATGATCAAGAGACCTCCACAAGCACATTAAATTCAACAAAAATATCCACACTCCTCCAACTCATCAGAATCACTCGCATCTTTATGCAAGACCTCAAGAACACTATCTGTCATGACTACCAAACTAGAAAGATAGCTTGCAGACCTCCAAACCATGAACCACTAGAGTTGATGACACAAATTGACTTCCCAAACATGCCTTCAGATCCGCAGACCATAATATTTCACTGCAGAGAAATCCAGACCAACTTACTATCATACTGTCTCTTCTGAATACTACAAAATCTGGTTCTACTTAGATGGCCATAACTTCTTCAAATCTTCATGTGGACTTCTCAAAACTTAACTGGAGCAACCTCTGACAATCCTATACATAGCTATATGGTCTGCATGCATTGATTGTCATTAATTTTCTCAATATCCTCAATAGTCTAATCTTCTATACATACAACAAAATAGGATATGGTTGACACCAGTGACAACAAGGATATGTTGACATCAATGACAATACCACTTAGGCACATATTTTCAAAAGAGAGTAGTCTTGCACCTATGTTGGTGTGTTGTTATCGCCTTAGATGTGTTCTTGGTGAGAAGCAGGTTTCTAAGCCTTGTGTGAGGGAAGTGCTTATGCTTATAAGAGGATGTTGATGTGGAGAAAATTCCACTACCCACCCAAAATGGCGGTTTCAGCCTGTATCAGCCAGACCCTTCCGTCGTTCCCCTGAAAAACCCCTATTTGTTACCAATTTGATAGGGAGTGTGCTGCGGAAACATAAATCAGCAACACAAAATATATTGAACCACCGCAGTGGTTGAACCAATTGAGCCTCTTAAACCAAATGAACCTACGAGTTCATTGAACTGTTGAACCCGTTAACTTGTTGAACCATTTGCTTGAACAGTTTGGTTGAACCCTCCGCTTGAACCTTGCGGTTGAACCTTCCGCTTGAACCTTGCAGTTGAACCTTCCGCTTGACCTTGCGGTTGAACCTTCCACTTGACCTTACGGTTGAACCTTCTGCTTGAACTGTTTGGTTGAACCTTCCCGTTGAACCATTCGGTTGAACTAGCACAACCACAAACTCTCAAACCGTTGAACCGTTGAACTGGTTCAACCCGATGGTTCAATAGACACTATCAGCCAAAACAAAACTTTAACAATTAACTGAGAGATTCTCTTACCGACACATTCAGTCACGCTGATGACTCCTCGAACTGCCTTCATTGATACACCAAAGCATGTTCTCCTTCCCACTCAAGTTCGTCGCAAATCTGATGCTCGCCTGCAACATGAAAAACTTCCGCACAGTTCTTCCTCCTCGACTCCGTTCTGCACCAATCTCTCCTCGTGGCTCAAAGTCCACATTCCATTTGGTGATCACCTCACAGTTTCATATCCCCTTCTACATAGTCAGGGTTAGTCAAATTGGTACAGGTTACTGCAGACCGCTCCATGAGAACCAGACTCTTACATCCATGGATGGGTCTGTCCAGGCATGGTTAAATTTAGAAGCAAAAAGGAAAATATCTACTTTGATGCCAGTCAGAAGATATACATAGGATTATAGAACTGGAGATAAAACTCACTGTTAAAAAGGAAATTCTTATTTCTGCAATCTAAAATCTAATTTTTCTCTACATACACACCTCTCCCCATCTAATCACAAAAGACGCTTAAAATATACTCTGCATGGGTGGTGGTTGTAGCGGTGGGAATGCCAACCATTCTGTAACCGCTCACCTCACAGTTACATTCCATTTGTTGCCAGCTCATCACATTCTTGGTTGCTTGGACCTTAAGAAACACATCACACCAAAATAAACCGCAAAACAAAATTATACTACCTAGGTGTTTATCACATTCATTTTGGTCCTAGGGTCCTTATCAGGCCCCTTAGGATATTTTACCCCTATATTTCTATGATCATCTCTCGATACCCTTCCTGGGTTTCTTTTCCAAGGTGACCCCTTGGATGCTCCCGCATCATACTCCCTGGGATAAAAGAAACTCTTGTCCCAAGAGTTGGGTGCTCTGTTCCAGCCAGTCTGAAAACTATTTGAAAAATTCCTCTGCCGTGTGACAGGGAACATGAACTCACCTAGAGTTATCCGCCTCCTTCTTCTCCAACCTGCATATCTCTTCCAACCAGTGTTGGGGTTACAAAACACATTCTAATGTCCTCTCCTAGGACTCTATTGCTAAAGTTCTCCTACCCTGTTCCCTGGAAATTTCTGATTTGTTTCTTTTTGCAATGGCTCCTATTTGGCCTCCTTCTCCTGTCTCTCTATAGGACAATCAATGTCCCCAACCTTGATGCAATTCAAGTCCTGAACTTGCTATTCCTTAGGACTGTCATCTGCCTTCCTCTGCAATTGTTCATGTTGCTTCCAACCAGCATTAACTTGTACATTTAGCTGTACCTTTTCCCCAAAATAGATAACAATATGGTCCCTCTTGTCTTCACAAGATAGAGGTTTTAACCTGTACTTCACACCATCTTTATGCACCAAATAACTATGTGTATATCCATCATGAATTGTTCTCCTTAAATGTTGCCATGGTCTACCCAGAATCATATGCCCACATGTCATTGGAATAACATCACATAAAATAGACTCATGATATGGACCAATTGAGAAATCAACATATGCCTTCTTACTAACCTTAACTTGTTGTCCCTGGCTTACCCAAGTAGCATTGTAAGGATTTGGATGATCAAATGTCTGCAATCCCAATTTGTTTACCATCTCCCAGGAAACTAAGTTATCATGTGCACCTGAATCTATGATCATCTTACATAATTTGCCATGGCTTAAACAATTTGTTCTAAAAATAGATACCTGTGGTGCTAGTTGCACTTTGTCCACCATGAGGCACTCTCCTATTTCTGAATCGAGAGCTACTTCTGGTGCCTTGTCTTCTTTCTTTTCCTCTTCCTGTGTCAGGTGAAGTCTTTTCTCCTTTCCCTTTTCAACATCCTTCCATTTTGGACAATTGTAAGTTGTGTGCCCAAATTCATTGCAAGTATAACACTTGCCAATGAATGTACCTCTACGTGATCCAAATCTGCCTCCACCTCTGTATCCACCTCTCTGTTCTGTAGTGGACTCCTTGCCTTTCTCATTGCTATTTTGTTCCTCATTAGTAGGCTTGCCCCTACCTCTAGATCCTCTGCCAGATCCTTGTCTCGCTTGCTTCCTCTTCACCCTTTCTTCAGCCCTTATGGCTAACTGAAAACATTCACCAAGTGTTTTTGGTATACTCAGACCAATCTCATCCTGCAAGTTATACCTAAGCCCATTTAGGTATCTTGCTACTTTCTCATCCTCATCTTCCAATCCACCTCTAATACTAAGCTTGTGGAATTGCTCCGTATAGGACATCACATCCATGTCCTTCTACCTCAAATTTTGTCTCATTCTCTTTGTCTGAATGGTATAATCAGATGGAAGAAACTGAGTCTTCATCATATCCTTCATCTTATTCCAAGAAGTGATTTTTGTTACACCTCTAGCCAATCTTTCTGTCTGCACACTACTCCACCATGTAAGTGATGTCCCTCTCGTCTTCCTCTTTGCAAATTTCACCTTTCTCTCATCACTGATTTCTTCATATTCAAAGAAATTTTCAAGGGCATCTATCCACCCCAAGACTTCCTCACTATCCATCTTTCCCTGATAGATAGGCAACTCCATAGTTGCTTTTGTTCCACCACCCTGAACTACTTTAAGCAATCTCAAAAGTTTCTTTTCTTCAGGATCGAATTCATCCCCAGGAGCTTTCTCTTCTGTCTCCTCATATTCTTCTTCATCTTCCTCATCATCTTGTTCCTCTCTTTTCTTCTCCAATGCTTCCAATCTGGCCAAGATTGTAGCATTCTCCCTTCTCACCTGTCTCAGCTCTCTTTCTCTTACAGCATCCTGTGCTCTTCTCTCTCTCAGTTCTCTTTCTCTTGCCTCCAATGTTTCTTTCAATTCTTCATTTGCCTTAGCCATCTTATCCTTCGGCGGCATCTTGACAACTCTGAATCTTTCCACTGGATCCCTTTTCTCCCTCAGATACACAATACTCTACCCAAAGCTTTTGCTGCACTCTGATACCAATTTGATGTGGAGGAAATTCCACTACCCACCCAAAATGGCAGTTTCGGCCTGTATCAGCCAGACCCTTTCATCGTTCCCTTGAAAAACCCCTATCTGTTACCAATTTGATAGGGAGCGTGCTGCGGAAACATAAATCAGCAACACAAAATATATTGAACCACCGCAGTGGTTGAACCAATTAAACCTCTTAAACCAAATGAACCTACGAGTTCATTGAACCGTTGAACCCGTGAACTCGTTGAACCGTTCGCTCGAATAGTTCGGTTGAACCCTCTCGTTGAACCTTCCGCTTGAACCTTGCAGTTGAACCTTTCGCTTGACCTTGCGGTTGAACCTTCTGCTTGACCTTACGGTTGAACCTTCAGCTTGAACCATTTGGTTGAACCTTCCTGTTGAACCGTTTGGTTGAACTAGCGCAACCACAAACTCTCAAACTGTTGAACCATTGAACTGGTTTAACCTGATGGTTCAACAGACACTATCCGCCAAAACAAAACTTTAACAATTAACTCAGAGATTCTCTTACTGACACATTCGGTCACGCTGATGACTCCTCAAACTGCCTTCGTTGATACACTGAAGCATGTTTTCCTTCCCACTCAAGTTCGTCGCAAATCTGACGCTTGCTTGCAACATGAAAAACTTCCGCACAGTTCTTCCTCCTCGACTCCATTCTGCACCAATCTCTCCTCGTGGCTCAAAGTCCACATTCCATCTGGTGATCACCTCACAGTTTCATATCCCCTTCTGCATAGTTAGGGTTAGTCAAATATGGTATAGGTTACTGCGGACCCACTCCATGAGAACCAGACTCTTACATCCATGGATGGGTCCGTCTAGGCATGGTTAAATTCAGAAGCAAAAAGGAAAATATCTACTTTGATGCCAGTCAGAAGATATACATAGGATTACAGAACTGGAGATAAAACTCACTATTAAAAAGGAAATTCTTATTTCTACAATCTAAAATCTGATTTTTGTCTACATACACACCTCTCCCCGTCTAATCACAAAAGACACTTAAAATATACTCTGCATGGGTGGCGGTTGCAGTAGTGGGAATGCCAACTGTTCTGTAACCGCTCACCTCACAGTTACATTCCATTTCTTACTAGCTCATCTTGCCAGCTCATCACATTCTTGGTCACTTGGACCTTAGGAAACACATCACACCAAAATAAACTGCAAAACAAAATTAAACTACCTAGGTGTTTATCACATTCATTTTGGTCCTAGGGTCCTTATTAGGCCCCTTAGGACATTTTACCCCTATATTTCTATGATCATCTCTCCGTACCCTTCCTGGGTTTCTTTTCCAAGGTGACCCCTTGGATGCTCCCACATCAGATGTGTTCTAGATTCTTCCCTCTAAGAACCTATTTGGTTGATCCTAGTTTTGGTGGTGTAGATCTAGACTGTTAGAAGAACCCTCTCTTTTAGGAGTGGTACATGAGGAAGTACCTCATGTAGTGGAACCATGTATAGGGTTGAGACATGTTCTAGTAAGGATGTAGGTGAGGTAGTGGTACCTATAGCACTTAAGATCTAGTTTTCCCTAATCGCTAAGTCCTAGTGTTGTGGGTAGTGTCTAAGAAGGGCCATTGAGAGTGTAACCTCATGTTGAAAATTCTTCTTGAGAGTGGAATTAACAACACTATGAAGTTTCCTTAGGCTTGGTTGAGAGATTGAGAGGTTATCCCAACATAGTAGTAGTCCTAAGTTATAGGACTTTATCTTGCTTGTGGTTTGTTCGGCCTTTCAATTAGATCCTCTTCTCATTGTGGTGGTAGTTGGAGGATAGAGTGGTGTAGTCTTAGAGGAGTTTGTATGCACGATGGTTGGTTTTGACCTAGTTAGTGCACCTTTTGAGACTTGTGATGTTGTTTTGAGACCTCGACCTAGTGATAATTACGAGGATTGATCTTTTGAGATCTGTTGTGTTTGCAAAGGATTGTGTACTGATGATACTTCATCCTTTTGTTCTTCCAAGCTTCTAGGAGCAAGCCTAATGCTAGTGGGGGAGGATGTAATGCCCAACCTAGTATGTGTGTGATGTTCTTTTTTATTCATGTGTTATATGTTGTTATGATTGTTTATCAACCTATTATGTAATTATTATGCTTTGATGCATTGCACTGAACTTACAGATGAGGTCTATTGTGCCATCAAGAGGTTATGAGGGTGTATTTTGCATGAACATCAAGGTGTTTCCAATGGGGTTTTGTTTTTTTATTTGGCTTCCAACTATGCATTATTGTATGCATACATTGTGATTGTGCATGTTAGATTATTCCAGTGCTTCAGCTTCACTATTTTCACTATGTAAAGGGTAAAATTTGGATAGTTGGTTGATTAGATGGTTTGTTAAGTGTCTATCCTCATTTCACCAATTACATTCAAGGACCTAGGGTCAAGTGGAAATGCACTATCATACCCTAAGTCACTGTGAGATGTAGGCAAGATTAGATTTTTATGATTTGATTGTCAATTATGTTCTCTTATGATCACTTATACCTCAAAACCCTAATTATGTAAATATGATAGTAAACAAATGAATTATTCACAATGCTGCTATAGAGAGATTTAAAATGACAAATGAAAGTGATAGGGAGACCTAAGGGTTTCAAAAACCTATCTTGACACAACACTTCAAGACCTATGCCATCCCCGAGTTTCCCTACCAATTCAAGTGCTCATAGACATTTTCTACCCCAAAATGTCTAAAACAACCTAAGCAATCTATTACAGAGGTGAAAGACCTATTTGTCTATTGTTTCCCACACAGACTCTACTTTCTTCGTGTGAGGTACTCTTCCTTATCCTCACTGCTTCCAAGATTCCCAATCTCCAAGGCTTCTAGCCTTCTTGAGCCCGTTATCAGCCCTCTGCTCTGGGTCCAGGGTTTTGATTGCTTGGTACTCAATTCTTTCTACTCTATTTTTCACCCCTGTCTTCTTAGATTGCAACTTGTATACCTAGCCAGGCTATAGTACAGCTCACCTAGGACAAGTTCCTAATGTCTCTCATTGACAATCCAACCACTAACACAAACAGAGACAAAAGAAAGGTCTCTACTTGATGGCCTTCCATGACTATACAGGAAAAATGCAGGGACATCAAGATAGAGACATTTTGTACAAACAGAAACAAAAGAATAGAAACAAATTGATGACTCTACTTTAAATCGAGCTATGCAAGAATTCTACAGACAATGCACAAATAGATTCAAACTGTCAATGTTCTTATTCTGAGAGTTCTTTCTTTTACATTCAATGTCTATCCTTTTAAATTTTTCCAACATTTGAACCCATTTACAAAGCCAAAAACTAGTTCTTATACTCTTCATCCTTTTTCTGTTATCGGACAGTTAGGGTTTCTTCCATTCGTATTGCTCCTTCGCATATACATTCGTTTGTATCATACAATACTGAAATATGCATTCACTTTATCATCGGCAAGATAATCTATTGTCTTATCGACATATACATTTGCTATTGGTGGTGCCTTCTTATTTCTAGCCGATACCCATCTTCTCCCCGATGAGTCTTCCCTTCACACTTGTTGATGTGACTTTCAACATTGGCCAACGTTCAACTTCTCCCACCGATATCCTTAGTCACTCCGATGAGCCTTGGCCCTATCCCATCGGCGACACCTTTAACTTCTCCACCGATGTCATATCTCACACTGATGTGCCTATCATTAACTAGCCGTCGGTAAGACTTCTTACATCAGCCTAACATTCTCTCCATCTCCTGATATGCACCTCACACCGATATGCATTATTTTTTCTTATACTTCAGTGAGAACTACAATCTTTTTATCAGTAGGACACCGGCATAAAGCTTTGCCGATGAGCTCTCTCACTCTGATGGATCCACTTTGTATATGCATACATTACTTGATATGTTATCAAATGAGCCTACGCTTGCATCAGTCCCGTGCCTTCCTAATTTAAAAACAAAAGCATTACACCAAAAATGTGTTATATACATATGGGTTCACTCCAAGCCCCTTGGTGCTCCTGCACCATACTCCCCCTATGCAGAAGAAGTCAAGTCATCTCCGGTGACAGCAAGTCAAAATCAATGCCCCACTTCTTGAACTCAGATTTTGCAACCTAGGTAGCCTCTGCTTCAGGCAAATTATTCCATTTGATCAGATGCTCCATGTACACCCCATGTCTGGTCTGTTTCTGCATGTGAGAATCTAGAATTTTCTCAGCCTATGGTTTGAGTGTGGGGGGCAAGGTTACATCACTCATTGTCTATGCAGTCTCTGAACTAGATCCTTCTAGCACTCGATGAGGACCTTTATAATGTACCAGGTCCTGAACATTGAACACTGGTGAGATTGCCAAGTCTGTTGGCAAATCAATCTTATAGGCATTTTTGCCATACTTGTTTAGAATTCTGCAAGGACCAATCCGTCTCATCTGCAATTTAGTTGGTATTCCTTTCTGCAACTGGGCTTTGTTCAAATGAACCATGACTAATCACCAAATTTAAACTGAACATCCTCCTTGTGTGCATCTACCCTATCCTTGATTTTCTGAGTCTTATCCATCAATGTCTTCTGTACCTATTCATGTATCTCCTTCATAGATTGTGCAAAATCCTCTGCATGACCACTTCTATACTCCATGTCTCCAAGATGTTAGAGTTCACATACACCTCGAGGGTGCATTCCATACACTATCTGAAATGGACTTTTGCCAGTAGTCCTGTTCACACTATCATTATAGGCAAATTTTGCCTGATAAATGACCTAATCCCAACTCTATCCATATTCTTTCGTCAAACACCTTAATAGGTTTCCCAATGTCTTGTTCACCACTTCTATTTGGTCATCTGTCTATGGATGATATGCTAATCCAAAAGATAGATTTGTTCCTAGCCTTTGCCATAAAGTTTTCCAGAAATGTCCCATAAACTTAGCATCTCTATCAGACACGATGCTTGCTGGAAGTCCATGAATCCTTATGACCTCTTTAAAAAACAAATGAGCTATATGACTGGCATCATGAGTCACCTTACAGGGAATGAAATGACTCATCTTGCTAAATCTATCAACAACTACAAAAATACTATCAAAACCAGTCTTAGTCTTTGGTAGACCAACTACAAAATCCATGCTTACACAATCCCATAGTCTGAAAGGAATGGGTAATGGTTGATACAGTCCAGCATTTGAAGAAGTTGCCTTGGCCTTCTGACATCTTTGTGCATCTTCGGCCAATAGTAGAACCTCTGGACTAACTCCAATGTTTTATTCAGACCAAAATGTCCACTCAAACTACCATTATGCTTCTCCTGTATGAGATTTTCCCTCATGGATCCTTTTGGTACACACAACTGTCTACCTTTGAACAGCAATCCCTACTGCAATGTGTAATCTGCAAACTCACTATGAAAGTGATTTTCAAAGTCTTGACAGACCTTGTATGCTTCAGCAAAATCATCATCCTCTTTGTAGAGGGTTGTGAACTCTTCCATCCCTATGCTTCTTAAATGCATCTCTTGTACTATAAGCAACCTCCTACTTATGGCATCTACTACCTTGTTGAGTTGTCCCTTCTTATGTTTAATGGTGACTGTGTAGGACTGTAAATACTCCATCCACTTGACATGTCTATGGCTCAACTTATCTTGTGAGTTCAGAAAACTCAAAGCTTGATTGTCTGTTTATACAACAAATTCCTTCGGTAGGAGATAATGCCTCCATTTTCTAAGTGCTTGGACTAGAGCATAGAGCTCCAAGTCATATGAAGAGTATCTACTCTTTGCTTCATTCAGCCTCTCACTGAAAAAGGCTACTGGTCTATTTTCTTGGTTGAATACTGCACCTACTGCAACATGACTAGCATCACATTCTAAAGTGAATAACTTATCAAAATTTGGTAGCACTAACACTGGCTGTGTGGCTACTTCTTTCTTCAATAACTCAAAACTCTTATCAGCTGCTTGTGTCCATTAAAACTTTATTTTCATTCCACCTTTTATTGTATCAAGCATGGGTGCACAAATAGCATTGAAATTCCTTATAAACTTTCTATAAACCTGAGCTAAGCCATGAAGACTTCTCACCTTAGTTCTGCTCTAGGAGTGGGCCAATTCAATATGGCTTCTACCTTTGACTTGTCCATTTTCAGTTCTCCTTTGGACAACACAAAACCAAGGTATACCAATTCCTGCTTCATAAATTCACACTTCTCCAAATTTATGGTTAGTTGCTCATCATGTAACTTTTTCAAAACAGTAATTACATGTTCAAGATGCTCTTCTTTAGTTTGACTAAAAATCAAGATGTCATCTAAATAAAAAACTACAAATTTTCCTGCATAGTCCTTGAGGACTTCATTCATGAGCCTCATGAATGTGCTGGGAGCATTTGATAAACCAAATAGCATAACAAGACATTCATACAGTCCTTCTATGGTTTTAAAGGCTATTTTCCACTCATCACCTTCCTTGATTCTGATCTGGTGGTAACCACTTTTTAGGTCTATCTTGGTGAAATACTTAGCTCCTCCTAAACAGTCCATAAGATCTTCAATTCTGGGAATTAGAAACCGATACCTTATTGTGATCTTATTGATAGCTCTGGAGTCTGTGCACAATCTCCATGTTCCTCCTTTCTTTGGTGCCAACACTGTAGGCACTGCATAAGGACTTTTGCTTTTCCTAACCAATCCTTGGCCAAGCAACTCTTGCACTTGTCTAGCTATTTCCTTATGTTGTTCTGGAGTCATCTTGTAAGGAACTTTGTTAGGTAAAGATGCTCCTGGAATCATATCTATCTGATGGCTTATAGTTCTTTGTGGAGGTAGTGTTGCTGGTGTTCCATCACTAATGATGTCCTTATACCGTTCCAGTATAGTTTGTACCTCTTTTGGGATCACTACCTTTTTGTCTTTCTGCTCTTCCTTAGGCTTTACTATGATAGCATAGCTAATACCATCCTCCTTAAGAGTGTTCAAAAACTCTTTACCACTCACAATTAAGACACTAGGACTTTTTGTCTTATTTGCTTCTTCATCTTCCAATGATTGAATTTTATAGATGACACCATCTTTTTGAAAAGCATATGCATTCTTCTCACCATCATGTATGGCCTTCCGGTCATACTGCCATGGTCTGCCCAATAAGAGATGACATGCATCCATGGGTAGGATATCACAGAGTACCTTGTCTTTGTATCCACCTATACCAAACTCTACCCAAGTTTGCTCATTGACTATCATATGCTCACCTTTATTTAACCATGTGACTCTATATGGATTTGAATTAGGTATTCTTTGCAAATTTAATTTTCTAACTGCTTCATCTGACACTATGTTATCAATAGACCCTGAGTCAATGATTACTTGACATACCTTATTCACAATCTTGCATCTGATTTTGAATAAAGCTCTCCTTTGGCTTGGTTCAGCTTTCACCGGTTCTTTGATCAAAGTCCTCCTTACCATGATGTTCTCTCCCACTTTTGAGGCTAGACTGACTTCAGGTGATTTGCTGCTTGAAGTATCATCTTGTACATAATGATTTCTTTTATCAACTCCTTGAGAAGAAGGTGTGCCCTTATCAGGACACCTATATGCTGGATGGCCTAATTGTCCACAATTGTAGCATTTCATAGTGGTAAAGTAGGATCCTCTGCCTGATCCTCCTGATCTTCCTCTGTTAGATCCCCTTCCTCGGTAGTTTCCTCTACTACTAGTCTCCCCACTCTGCTCTGTGAGTTTGGATTCTCCTTGGGGTCTTTGATCAGTATTCCTACCACCATAATTTCCTCTTCCTCTACTGTCTCTACCTCTTCCTCTTGATCTACTATTTGATTCTTGTTTCTTCTTTCCCTTCTCCTCTACCTTGAGTGCTAGCTGATAGCTTTGCTATATTGTTGTAGGGCTGAACAAGCTGATTTCCTCTTGAATACTCCACCTCAAACCATTTAGGTATCTTGCTACCTTTACATTTTCATCTTCCATCACCTTTGACCTCAAGCATCGTTTTTGAAATTCCTCAGTGTATGCAATGACATCTAACTCTCTTTGTATCAAATTCTATCTTTTCTTGTGCAACTAAACTTCATAATCCCCAGGCATGTAGACTTCTTTGATTTTAGCCACCATACCTTTCCAAGAAGCTATAGGTTTCTTGCCTTTTTTTTCTCTTTCTATTTGAACAAATTTCCACCATGTCAAGGCAGCTCCTCTGAGTCTGGATTTAGCCACCTTCACCTTTTGTGTTTCACTCACTCCATCACATTCAAAGTGATTTTCTAAACCTTCTATCCATTCCATAACCAAATCAGGATCCATCTTTCCACCAAAAAGAGGAACTCCTTCCAATGACTTGCCGCTCATGGCTTTCAAGGCCTTCAAGGCCTTCAAGAAAGGTTCTTCTTCCATCTTAGGATCAGGTGTGGGCTCTTCATCTTCTATAGACACACCTTTTTCCTTACCTTTAGAATCTTTCATTTTCTAACTGACTTCTTCAGTCTTTATTATCATGGCACCTAGTTTACTTTCCATTTCTGCCAATCTTTCCTGTAGGAGCCTATTCTCCTCTTCTTGTTCATCAACCTTCTTTGCCAATTCTACATTAGTCACCATCTTCTTGGATGAACCTACAGACTCACTTGAACTCGGTGATGACATACAACTTCTTCTATTCCAATCTAGGAATAGCCCAAATCTTTAACTTGCTCTGATACCAATTTGATAGGGAGACCTAAGGGTTTCAAAAACCTATCTTGGCACAACACTTCAAGACCTATGCCATCCCTGGGTTTCCCTACCAATTCAAGTGCTCATAAACATTTTCTACCCCAAAATGTCTAAAACAACATAAGCAATCTATTACAGAGGTGAAAGACCTATTTTGTCTATTGTTTCCCATACAGACTCTGCTTTCTTGGTGTGGGGTACTCTTCCTTATCCTCACTGCTTCCAAGATTCCCAATCTCCAAGGCTTCTAGCCTTCTTGAGCCCATTATCAGCCCTCCTCTCTGGGTCCAGGGTTCTGATTGCTTGGTGCTCAATTCTTTCTACTTTGTTTTTCACCCCTGTCTTCTTAGACTGCAACTTGCATACCTAGCCGGGCTATAGCACAGCTCACCTAGGACAAGTTCCTAATGTATCTCATTAACAATCCAACCACTAACACAAATAGAAATAAAAGAAAGAAGGTCTCTGCTTGATGGCCCTCCATGACTGTACAGGAAAAATGTAGGGACATCAAGACAGAGACATTTTGCACAAACAGAAACAAAAGAACAGAGACAAATTGATTACTCTACTTTAAACCGAGCTATGCAAGAATTCTATAGATAATGCACAAATAGATTCAAACTATCAATGTTCTTATTCTAAGAGTTCTTTCTTTTACATTCAAGGTCTATCCTTTTAACTTTTTCCAACATTTGAACCCATTTACAAAGCCAAAAACCAGTTCTTATACTCTTCGTCCTTTTTCTATTATCAGATAGTTAGGGTTTCTTCCATTCGTATTGCTCCTTCGCATATACATTCATTTGTATCATACAATACTGAAATATGCATTCACTTTATCCGTCGGCAAGATAATCTATTGTCTTATCGACATATACATTTGCTTTACCTTCGGTAAGACATTTGCTATCGGTGGTGCCTTCTTATTTCTGGCCGATACCCATCTTCTCCCCGATGAGTCTTCCCTTCACACTTGTCAGTGTGACTTTCAACATCGGCCAACATTCAACATCTCCCGCCGATATCCTTAGTCACTCCGATGAGCCTTGGCCCTATACCATCGGCGACACCTTTAACTTCTCCACCGATGTCATATCTCACATCGATGTGCCTATCATTAACTAGCCATCAGTAAGACTTCTTACATCGGCCTAACATTATCTCCATCTCCCGATATGTACCTCACGCCGATATGCATTATCTTTTCTTATACTTTGGTGAGACCTACGATCTTTTTATCAGTGGGACACCGGCATAAAGCTTCCCCGATCAGCTCTCTCACTCTGATTGATCTACTTTGTATATGCATAAATTACTTGATATGTTATCAAATGAGCCTACGCTTGCATCAGTCCCATGCCTTCCTAATTTAAAAACAAAAGCATTACACCAAAAATGTGTTATATACACATGGGCTCACTTCAAACCCCTTGGTGCTGCTGCACCAAAAAGTGCACCTATTTTCAGAGTTTAGAGGTAGAAAAGTCAGGGAATAATGAGCGGGTGCCCTAGTCCAAGGCCCTACTTTTTGGTAGGATCTGCAAACAAGGTCTGCAACCTGTTCCTGTTGCACTAGAGGTTTTTTCCATCACAGAACTTTGAGGACTAATGAGTGGGTGCCCTAGTCTAGGGAGCTATTTTCTTCTCTGATATGCAATTCTAACACTCTATTGTACCCTCCTGCAACTTCACTTTGTCTATAGCTCGAACTTGTAACCTGCAACCATGAAAACTTTGGGAGGGGGTTGTGGTGTTTAGAGGCTTGCCTCAATGAAGTCCCAGAGAGACATTCAAGTCTTTTGAACACCATTGTTAGATAGAGAGTGTGTACCCTTGGGAGGAAGAGGCAAAACCCAAATGATAAATGCTTAAAAACACAATTGATGTCCTAAATACACACTAAAGACTGGGGAGCTCAACCTTATGAGGAAAAAGCCCCCAAGGGGACATTTTCTGACTTTACATTTAGCCCCCACTTTAATGTATGTGTAAACATGAGGCCAATACATGCATTAAAGTATGATCAATAAACATAGCAAACACGCCAAGCATGGAGAAGACACACCAGACACATTGAAGACAATGACAGGCACGCAAAACATGAAGAAGATAGTTACAATCATGCAAAACATAAGGAATACATTAAATGCATGGAAGACACATTAATGCATAGAAGACAGGAATGATTTCTTTTCTTTTCTTTTTCTTATATATATGAAATGTAGATGTAAGTATAGGAAAGTAAACACACCTCTCATAATGCAAGATGCACTCATCGTGCAAGTCTTTAAACTGCATATGGGGCAACACACACGCAAGACACACCAAACCTCCCAAAATGCAAGATGCACTCATCACATAGGACTTTAGACTACATATGGGGCAACAAACACACCAAACAAAGCAAGAACGCCAAACACACACACTTTGAAGACACAGAGAAAACACGGAAGACAAGCGATGGAGTGTTCCTATTTCTAGAATCAACACCATCTCAGGCACATTATAGGCACACACCGATGATTGGGCTTCACCACAAAAATTATCAAAGACATGCTTAAGGGTTGAGTTAGTCATAGAACTACTCCCCGCCTCCCAATGAGAACTTTTTGAAAATGACAGGATGTGCAATCTGCTCCAAGAAATACACCATCCCCACCTCCACAAAGGGCTTAAGATAAAAAAGGATATACACGATATCCTGCCTCCATAGAGGGCTTAAATGATTAATTGATTGATTGGTTGCAAACAAACTTAGAGTGCAGGAAGTACTCATCGTACTAGTCTTTAAACTGCACATGAGGACAAGCACATTGCTAACATCTACAATAGATAGCTTACCTTATATATGCCCCCACCTTAAGGTAGTTGATATTAGGCATCGATATCAAGCACGTTAAGGTAGGAAGAAAATACACAAGGGAACACAGACTTTCACAAAGCCCATGCCTCTAGAAGGTGACATGTGCTTTACGATCACCAAATGTTCCCACAAACATATCCCTACATGAAACATGTTAGTGTCTACAAAATCATGATAAACAACAACATTAATGCATATGAAATCTGAGGCATGCAAGATTCAAGATAGATAAAGTGCATGAAGCAGTAATATTGTTATGGTTTGTAAGTGAGATAGAACATCATCAAAATCACTACATAGAAATAACGAGTGCTTCTACTAGCCAAGCGTCGGATAATTTAGTACAACCCCATCGTCATATTAGGAGCTAAGTCTAATTTTTGATTTCTTGCTAAATGGACGCTTGGTCTGCATCAGTATAAATGTTTTTTGTCATTCACTTGCTAGATAGAAACACTAGAGGAAGGGAAACAATAAATAAGAGAGGAGAAACAAGTGTCTTAGGGACAATCACGTAGGAGGTTGCCCCCAATTCACTAATTGCAATGCTATGTTTGTAAGACACAACACACAACAATGAAATTAGAGAGAGAGGCAATATAGAAAAATGATGATATAAATAGTAGGTCACAATAGAGGTAGTCTCCTGGTATCTCAGACCTTATGGGAGAATCAAGGGTCATCCCAGGAGGCCTAAACAACACATAACACATCACTAGGGAAGCACATCATGAGAGAGATAAAGGGTTAGAAATACTTACCTGTAGGGTCGTCGTATCAGATTTTGAAACTTGCAAACCTCTTGGAGAGGTACTCGATCATGTTGAGTACAAAGTTTGAGTGATTCTTATGAAAGTCTTGTTTATTATCATTTGATGCTTGTTTCTTAAATCCTTGTGTAAATGAGACTTTTTGTTTCTTATGAGGGGGAGAACCACTATTATTTCCAACTGTTTACAGTCTTCTTATTCTTTTCCAATTTTTAGCTAGTTTTTATTGTTGAATCTTTCTAATATAGTAACAAGAATCATCATTTACCATCTCACTCATCTGTATTGGTTGTTCTACTTATTTTCTGATGTGTTTTGGTTATCTCCCGATCCATATAAGAATAACAGAGGAGGAACCTCAGCATAAATTCCATTTCTTCGTGGATGAGGTGGGTTATCCAACTTTTCCTTATCTACTTCAATCATACCCACGATGCTATCATATTCCTAGTAATCATCATCATCTACTTCCACTAAACCCTATTCCAACATATTGGTATCAGTATGTTTAGGGAATGGATTAGTAAATATTTGTAAATTCTGATTCAATGGAGCAACTAATTTATTTCCATTATCATTCACACGCAATACCTGGATGACATTCGAATCAATAAGGTCTTGTATCTCATGTTTAAGACACATACATCATTCAGTATCATGTCCTTGTGTCCGATGAAAATGAGAAAAGGAATTAGCATCAAAGTAAGGTCCTTGTGCTTTACTAGGATTGACATGCTTGATCTAGGGAAGCTTCAGAATGTTATTACTCATAGCTTGATTCATAATAGAGTGATAAGATTTAGCTATTGAAGTGAACTTTCTTGGTTGATATGATGCCTTCTTTGGATTACTGATAGTAGATACACTAGAAAAGTTGTTCATATTCAGTCCATTAATCTTGATTAAATTATTATTATTATTCCTCTTAAAGTTATTTTGTGATGATCCACCCATGGATTGACCAACTTGAGCTGATGAGTTTTGGTTTTCATACCGACTAGATGAAAGTTGATAATCACAAAGGGCAGTGCATAAATGTTTAAAGGAGTTATACTTCATCAAGAGGATTTTATCATAGATGTTAGGTTGTAGATTTGTTTTAAATATCTTCTAAACATCGTCATCTTTCATCTGATATTGAATTTTCACATATAGAGCTTGATACTGACTAATAAACTCAGTTAACTTCTCTTTCGGACCTTGCTTGCAATGAACCAAATCAATTAGGGAGACTTGGGGTCTGATGTTTACTTTAAAATGTTGTAAAAATTGATCAATCAATTGTGAAAAGGAGTGTATTGAATTTGGAGGCAAAGAGCAAAACCATTCTAAAGCAGTATCTTTGAGAGATCACGGGAAAAGTTTTTCCAACAAGTCCTCTTCAAAATAGAAATCGCTACACATAGTTGTGAATGCTACCACATGAGTATTAGGATCACCTTGTCCACCATATTTTTCAAAGCAAGGAGTCTCAAACTTTTCAGGCATAGGGGTTCTCAAGATTGCATAGGAAAGGGGATTACGGGCATGATATGTTGGTATATTAGGCTGTGAAGAATTTATCAAATTTGTTACCCTTTGTTGTAAAGCAGTCATGCCCTGTAAAAGTTGGTTTAGGATGGCATCATTGGGAGATGTGATTTTCTGTGAGGAATTGGAACCAAAGTGAGGAGGTGATTGAGCTTGAGATGTGATAGGTGGAGGCTGAGAATAGGTCAACAATGGTTGAACATAATGGTAGGTGGAAGATGGTTATGAGTAGGTAATAGGTGGCTGGAAATAAGTGGAATAGATAGGTGGTTGAGAATGATTATTCATAGAAGAGGTCCCCTTAGAAACCAAATTTTGATAATCAAATCTCACAACCTTGTAATTAGTGCCATTAGATACTCCAATACCAGTGGTAGCATTACTACAAGTATCCGTATCAGTTATTAAGATCGTTGATGTAAAGGTGGATAATCCCGTAGTTGGTATAGGTATTGATACTTGTGTATGAGAGGGTGATAATCTATTATTTATCACTTTTACACATTCAGTCACTAGTATGATATTGGTTTGTACAATATGTACTAAACCACAGATTGCATTAACATCATCTTGTCCCTCTTTTATCAAGTCTCTTACATGGTGAATCATAGGTACAACTTCTTCAGCTATCCTCTCAGTTTGTACATAGTCTTGGAATTCAGCAAGGTCTTTATCAAGTTTATCTATTTATTCATCAGACACATGTCCTGTCATCTCAATAGTATCATCAACATCATGAAAAGTTTACTCTTCCATTGTACTTGTGATAGGCATAATATCTTGTAACATTTGTGTCTCTCCTTTTGTAAAGAAGGTGTTCAACGTGCCAAATTCTTCAAGAGCACAAGATCCCATGTGTCTTATGTTTCTTCTTAAAGGAATATTTTTCTTAGGGAAGTGAGTTATTAGACTCTTACAAATCTAGGATGATGACAAGTTAAAACCTAGCGAAAATGCCCTAAAATATGCAAATTTTCACAGTTTTTCAATCCCAAGACCTCATGAAATAGGTGTTATAATGAATTTTATGAGGTGTAGAAAATAATAGTGATAATATCAGTCACCTAGAAGCATAAAATGTTTTACAACATGCTTAGGATGCAAACTAGGACAAACCCTAGGGCAAAAATAGCAAAAATGTGAAAATTTTCACCAAATTTTTGATACATGAGGCCAATAACAAGGTGTTGTAAAGAATTTTAGGAGGGGAAGTAGATAATACCCCTGATATTAGTTAATTAATGCAAAAATATTCTTTATAGCATGCATATAGTGCAAATTTTGAGAGCCGATAAGGCCAAATCTAGTGAAAATAAATTTTTTTCAAGCCCTAGGTTTGAGATCTTGATGTAAAATGCTATATGAATGTTTTGCAAGCTGATGTGTGATGAAAATTAAATTCTCTCAGATCTGAAAAATGATTTCCTAGCCCTAACATGCAAAATGCAAGTGCAAATCTAATGAAAAATCAATGAAAATGCTAGTTTTTTTTTTTTTTTTGGTCTTATGCAAAAATACAAATTTTTGAAATCTAAATGCAAACTTGTACTAAATTGAAAGACTAAAGCCAAATGCAAATTTTAATGAGTCTCTAAAATTAGTAGAAAAATCTGAAATAAGATTTTACCTACAAACCCTAGATTTTGGAATTATTAGGTTATATGCGAAATTCACAATTTTCAGCAAAACCCTGGCAATTTTATGATGAAAATGCGATGCAAGCTATTGATTTTTTGTAATTTTCTGCAATTTAGCTTAGATCTAATGCATAAATCAGAAATTTGATGAAATTCAAATTAATTGATGCAAAATAGAAACCCTAGCATGCAGTTTTTTTCCAATTTTTTTAATTTTTCAAATTTTTAAAAAGTTTTCCAATGCAATAAGATGATTGACTGAAAATCAATGCAAATCTAAAGCAAAACACTCAGGAAGGTGCAAACAAGTCCAACAACATGGGTTCACCAAAATGTAAAGGATAAAATTTGGATAGTTGGTTGATTAGATGGTTTGTTAAGTGTCTATCCTCCTTTCACCAATTACATTCAAGGACCTAGGCTTGAGTAGCAACACACTGTCATACTCTAGGTCATTGTAAGATGTAGGGAAGATTGTTTTTTTACGATTTGATTGTCAATTATGTTCTCTTATGCTCAATTGTACCTCAAAACCCTAATTATGCAAATACAATAGTAAACAAATGAATTATTTAGAATGCTACTATAGAGAGATGTAAAATGACAAATGAAAGTGCACCTATTTTTAGAGTTCAGAGGTGGAAAAGTTAGGGACTAATGAGCGGGCGCCCTAGTCCAATGCCCTACTTTTTGTTGAGATCTGCAAACAAGGTCTGCAACCTGTTCTTGTTGTACAAGAGGTTTTTCCATCACAAAACTTTGAGGACTAATGGGCAGGTGCCCTAGTCCAGGGAGTTATTTTCTTCTCTAATTTGTAATTCTAACACTCTGTTGTACCCTCCTACAACTTCACTTTGTCTGTAGCTCCAACCTATAACCTGCAACCATGAAAACTTTAGGAGGGGGTTGTGGTGTTTAGAGGCTTGCCTCAGTTAAGCCCCGAAGAGACACTCAAGTCTTCTGAACACTGTTGTCAGATAGAGAGTTCGTGCCCTTGGGAGGCAGAGACAAAATGCAAATGATAAATGCTCAAAACATAATTGATGTCCTAAATGCACACTAAAGACTTGGAAGCTAAACATTATGAGGAAAAAGCCCCCAAGGGGACATTTTCTGATGTTACTCACTATACTTGTTATAGCTGTGATTGTCGTATTATTCTTGTTTTGTTAAATATTGTCATTTATGCATCATGTTCCTAGATCATGCTAGTCATTGATGATTATAGTGGATATGATTATTTTATATCATGTATGATTATACCACATTGGAGTCGATTATGTTGCTTCAACTATTATATGTGGAACAGGTATGCCTGATGGTTGACTTGAGTGTGCAGGTAATTGCAGGTGTTAACTAATGTGGGAAATGTGGAGAAGGTTGACATGGGATGCTAAGCCATCTCACCCTTATTCCTTGTATTGTGGAAACCCATAATATGTGCTTGAAGTCAATTGTGTGTGTTTCCTTAGCATTTTGCACTTTATTTTAAATTATCTCA
This sequence comes from Cunninghamia lanceolata, assembly GCA_027924645.1. Classification (NCBI taxonomy): domain Eukaryota; kingdom Viridiplantae; phylum Streptophyta; class Pinopsida; order Cupressales; family Cupressaceae; genus Cunninghamia; species Cunninghamia lanceolata. Next base: position 7,302,409 of record BSBN01000241.1, on the reverse strand, counting down.
AAAAATGTTTTTTTTCTGTGTTTTCAGATTATTTTAATGATTTTAAATTGAAAATTATTATTTCTACATTAGTGAAAATGTTTATTGCATCATATTATGCTTGAGGAATGAATTCAAGATATTTCAATTTATTTCTAAAATTTAATATTTTTTTGTCAAAAGCTAGAAGTGCATTAATTTGGAAAATAGAATTCTTGATGTGGTATGTTTGGATTTCTTGGAATGAGATTGAGTTAAAAGGAAATTACCTATTTGGAATAGTTGAATTTAGTTGATTAACTATTTTCCTATTAATTTATGTAATTTGTTTGAGTGTATTTAGTGAAATTGGAAAAAGAAATAAAATTAGGGCTTTTGTATAAAAGGGAAAAAGAGACTTATTTTTCATAATTTTCATTCTATTTTCTCCTCTCTCTCTCAAACCCTCTTCTTGAAATAATGGAAGGAATTTCTCCATGGATGGAAAGGAAGGATTGCTTGCTTTATTGAATGGATTTTTGTGTAGTTGTTGCTTGGAGAAAGATTGCTTGCTAAACCCTCTTGGGTTTTTGGATTTCAATGCATGGTTGAAAGTTACTCTCCTTTAATTAATTTATAATTGCTCTTCCTTTTCCATGCCACTTCAAGTGGTCTTCTGATGGCTTAATTGATAGGAACAAGATGTTAGAATGAGTTTATAGTTGTTTTGTATTTATTTCCATATGTTTTATTGGAAACATGGAAAAACAAACAAAACTCTCCCAAAATTTCTCTTAGAATCACCCAATTCAATTTTATTTGATATTTGGGATGTTTTTTCCATTTTCTATAAAAGGTTGTTCTTTATTTTTCAATAAACCTTGTAGAATGAAAGATATAAAATATTCCAAGGTGCCATGGGGAGCTTTAATGGTGGATTTAGGGTCTTATGGTTATTTTGTACATTGTGAAAATATGCATTTTGCATTTTAGACCTTATATGATTGATTTGAATTGTGTGATGAGTTGTCTCCTTAATGTATGCATGTTTTGCATCTTTTAAACCTATGTTACTATGATTTTTGCAAGTTTTGTCACCTCAATTTCTGTGCCATGCACAATTGGTCAAATTGGTGTATTGGAAGTTTACGAAGAGGTATATTGGTAGGAAAGGAGTGGCTCTCACCATGACCCAAAAGTGGTTGTAGGAACTAGCAAGTGAGAGTTTAAACAAGATTAACATTAAATAGATTGGGTAAAATAAAATTGACTAATAAGATCATCTACACCAAACAAAATTTTGTGGTGAGACAATACCCAGTTATGCGTTTGGGTGTAAAGAGCATTTCGTGGTGATACAATACCTAGATATGCTATGAGGAAGTAGTGCCCTCATGTATACTACGATGTGGGCAAATACCCTCATAATGACACTCTTGGTCCTAGCCTACTATGTCTCTCTTCCTTCCTTATTGCCGGAGTTATACTCGACATGTGTTGTGACCCTAGCATTTTCATGTGCATTGTGATGCCTAATTCATGTTTGAATGTGTATTTGATGGTCTATGAATTATGCCTTGTTTGGCATTCATTAAAGGTGTGATTATTTCCCTTATGCTTGAATGTTGTGATGTCATTCTATTATGATTATTTGCAAGTGTACCACATGTTACATGTATGCATTTGTATAGTATTTGTACCATGTGTTATCTATATGCATTGGATTGGCAATTGTACCATGTGTTGCATGTATGCATTGTATTGGCAGATATGCCATTTGTGTTGTGTGCATTTATTGTCATGTATGCCATATGTTACTATGTATACCCTAGATTATGTGATATGATGCTAGTGGGTTTGCCATGATCATCTTCTTTGTAGCTTGGGGTTTGCCTAGAGTTGCGTAGACAACTATTGCGCTCAACAATGGCAATATGGTTGGGAGGTGAACAAGTTACAACATTTCCCCATTGCTCCTTCGTGATGATTTTCAAGTGTTTGATGGTTTATTTATCTTCTTACAGGTTGAGTATGTTGTGATTCATGTCTTTTTGTACCTTGGAGAGTGTGTTGGATTTTGGGTGGTTTATGCACTTGTATTATTTCATAATTGTATACTGTAAACTTTTTAGAGTAGGCCTTTTGAGACCTTTGTAATATGATGTAAATGATGCTATGAGAGGATTTATCATTTTTCCTATGATTCATCTATTTTTAGGATGAAGTCCTTTAAATATTGTAATTATTGGGTGTAATCTTGTATTTTTCCATACCTCAGTTTGTGAGGATGTTGGCTTGATTTGATAGATTTTCACATGTATTATTTCTATGTTAGCATGTTTAGACTCATTTATTTTATGTTGTACTTGATGTTATGGTTATGTTAGTAGATCTTATCATTGCCTTTGGCATGTGTTGATGTTGGTGTCGAACATGCGTAGCCTTTTGTAACGCTCTTGTCCTTTTTGACATGTGGACATTTTTGGTTCAACACATTATTGTTTTTGGTTAAAGTAAACCCTATTTGATGGTAAATAATGTTTTGAATCATCATAGGAGTTTTCACCTAATTATGGGTTGAATTGCTTAATTCTGGGTCTTTTAATGAATTCTACGTTTTTGGACCTAGGTTCTGGAGGACTATAGTGCTAGGCACTAGTGTCCCAGGACTACAGTGTTGGACGCTAGTGTCCCAAGACTATAGTGTTAGGTGCTAGAGTCTTGGGCAGTGGGCTCCTCCTTGGGGCTCCATACTCTACCGGGATGTCCTATTATGCCTTTTCAACTCTTTTGTGAAGTTTGTTGTTGAAAGGTGCTCTTTTGGCCACTTGAGTGTATCCATGGTGCCAATTCCTTGATGTGATGTGTGCCCTTGGACTATTCCCTCTTTTCTTTGGGAAGCGTGCCTTTACACAATATCGAATAGCGACCATTCCTAGTGGTTGAGGGCTTGTACCTCCTAGTTGATCCATCATGTGAGTGAGTGCTACCTTGTTGTGTTTGGGATGTCTTGTGTAGTCATGGAATGAATTGAAGTGATTGTTACCCTCATCCTACTCTATGTGTTTGTGAGGGAGTGAGGTCATGGATGTGTATCTGATCCTCATCATGGAGTGAGCTCCACCTCTCGCTTGGTCATCATAGCGAGTTGTCACATGATAGATGAAGTCTTCTTCTTGTGCCATCTTATGTAATGTAATGATGATGTCATATTTGGTGTTGTTTTCCTTGTTATGAAACCTTGGGTGCATGTAGGTGTAATGCAATATGTAAATGTGAAATATTTGTTGGTTGGGTGTTTGTTTGACTAATGAATTGGGTGAAAACCTAGGGCATTATAGAATGACTACTTTGAGATTGCTCAAAGCTTATATGTGTGTTCATCTTCAAGTGTGTTATGAATGAGAGGAGGGTTTAAATAGGCAAAGATGAAAGGGGATGAGAGGAAAAATATAACTAAATAAGGAACAAAAGCTACATTTAAAGAAAGAAAGAAAGCAAGGAAGAAAACAAACTATCCCTAGCTAGAAAATCTAAACCTCAAAAGGGAAACTGGGAAAAATTAAGTAGATCCAAATGAATCACACACATGCCAAATTATGATAGGGTCACCCATGTTTAAGGGTGTGTCACCTCTCTTATTAGCCTATAGGTCACCTAATTGAAATTAAGGTCTATTGGGTGCCCTTGCAACTTAAGGTAGGTGAGACTAGTTTTAAATGACAAGGACAAGAAAGACAAGAGGAGAGAAAACAAGGATGAAAGACACCTAAAGAAGGCTTGCATCAAGATAGAAAATATTGTGAGGAGAAATTGGTCCATGCCATGTGGGTCATGAGATAGACCACTAAATCATCATCAAACTCATATGTTGACCCATAAAATTTTTGGTCCTTAGATAATGCTCCCTTAGGTATGGAAATCTACATAAAAGGTAGGTGTCATTCCTCAAATAGGTTTATGGGACCCACACTTACATGTTTGTTGTTGTCCCACATCTATAACTACAAAATGAATTGCTTAATTATGTGTAATATGATAATCAAGAAAATGACAATGAAATATGACAGGAGAACTATTGCAAGTATGACTAGTAAGTGTTGTCATTGATGTCAACACCTAAGATCAGTATCTAAGGAAATTATTTGAATGAGTTTCAAAAAGTGTCTGAGAAGAACAATGCAATGTTTCACTCCACATATCTTGTAGATTGAATGTCTTTGATTGTAGTTTGGAAGTTATGTTAAGAGATGTTTGTAGCTGCTATGTTTCAAGTTTGAGCCTCTGGTGTGAAGATTTGAGTGAGTTCTGTTCACTAGAGTAAAAACTATTTTTCTATGTATTTAATGGTGACAGGGAGAATGTATTCTTATCCACATTTCTCTACTTTTAAGTTTTATACTATGTGGTTCTGGAATTAAGTTTTTAATGATGTTATGTGCCTTCAATTCAAATGGTTTGTGATTTGGTGCTCTGTAAGTGATCTTTTCTTTATGACAGTGGCCGACAGTGATGTTTAAGTGCTCCAGTTTGAAGAATCTTTTGGATAAAATGTTTAGGAGTTGTGCAGAAGTTCTTAGTTATTGAAATAAGCTTGTGGATGTCTCTAGATCATGTTCCTACCTTTTGATTGGTTCATAAAGTTTAATTTGGATCGTGTTTAAAGTGTGTTCTTAAAGTTCTTAGTGTTAACACCAATTTTGACCAACTTTGTTGTTTTCACTACTTGCGATTATGCTTTGGAGTTTGTGATAGCATGTTGTAGCATGGAAGATTACATTTGAGTCCCAACTAAGGCATGGTATGGCCCACATTCATTCTTTTCCTTCATAAATCTATTTAGGTACAAACCTATTCTAATCTATGTGTATATGCCGACCTTGGAGATTGTTTCAATGGTTGATGAATTATATAAATACATGTAATGAATTCATATTTGAGTCTGTGGATGCAAAGATGAGAAGATAAGTGTGAAGTGAAAAAGTAGAGCAGAGCATATTACACTTCAATGGAACTGAACCTTGGCATGGTGTAGATGCTACTATCTTAGTTCACCAACTTTTGGCAGTGAGCCTTGGTGGTACCCCACTTAGGTTTAGGGCTTTAAGTGTGTTTGTGTAGGTGTTCTTCATTTTCCTTAAAGTCCTATAGTTTTTTTCACTTTAACTTCTATTCTGTTGTTGACTTCTTGCTGGGGGTTTCTAGTTACTTAAGTTGTAACTTAAGTCTTCTAACTCATAGGGTCACTGGTCCCCTTTACTTAGTATTACCTTTTATTCCCCATTACATTATAAAAGTTAAATCCTAAAGTCTTTTAAAGGGGTCGGGGTGCCACTTGAATGAATTTTGCACTATCACGTGGCATATCTAGTGATGTCATCAACCTTCTATGACATTGTGATAGAGTGCCAGGTGTTGATTAGATGTGGCTTACAACCATTAATCAAAGATTCTTGAGTGGTGAATTAGGCCCTGCCAGGTGTCAAAATGAAAAGAGATATGCAAAGAGGATGAAATCTGATGGTTGCACAAGTGCGCAAGGGAATCTTTTAGGACAAAATATTCTATGTGCTGGTGCAACAAGGTGGCACGTGGCAAGATTCTGATAAGGGGACGCACAGAGAAAGTAAAGAAGAGACAAGTGGATGGCTTAGTGCAGCCACGCAGATCCTGAAGGTGGTGGGCCATCTCCGGCTGCGATGCCATGAGATGGCACTGCATGGCGAGGACCAATGCACAAAAGGGAAAAGTCAGAGGAGTAAGACCACCTACATGGCACAATTTCATTTTTGATGAACTTTTTAAAGGAGCTAGTATGGATTCTTGGGGCTGGAGATCATTCCAAGGTGTCAATTTGGCAAAGGAAAAGCTGAGATCAATGGCTACAATTCAAACTTGAAGTGGCTCTTTGTCAGCAAAATTCTTGCCCTCCTCTATACTGAAGTAATTGAATCTATAGCACGACCATGGACCAAAACATCAAATCCTCTCGTCTGATCAAGGAAAAAGTTGCATAAACATCAGATTTTTAGGGATTTGTGAAACTTCAGCTATAAAAATCAACCCAAAGATCTGATTGTATCTTGAAACCCTATAAGGATCTATTGTATCATTTAGGAAGTTTGTCAGAGGTAGATGGCCAGTAGCTTGTTAGCTCCTTGGCCACTCTACCAAGTAGTGAGAGTTCATTGGGTGTTCTCCTTTAGACTTTGAATATAAGGTATTCATGCCTTTGGAAGATATTTCCTGCTACAGAGTTGGTTCTTTGTCTAGGTACAACATAGTCTCTAGTTTGTAAATAATGTTTTCATATATGATAATGTTCTATCTAGGTTGAATTAAATGAAAAACATTGTGTGTGTCTTGTTCATGATTGACACCTCTGGTATTGTCTTTTTTCTTTTGAATAAGGTTATCAAGGATATCTAAGTTATTCAGTATACTTTTGTTGTACTGTATGTCTGGTTTCCTACTTCTGCTCAAGGAGTAGATTAAATAGGCTCTAAATCTGATATAGGGAGGGGTGTCATGTGAGAGGATTTTTAAAGTATAATCATGAGCATTACTCTTTCATGGACATCTTGCTATAAGGCAGCAATATTTTCTTAGGTCCCCTAGATACGAATTAAGGTTATCACTAGAAAACATTCGCATTTCTAGACTTGACTATGTTGCCCAAGTAAGACATTGGTCTAGGGATTTGCTTGTCCAAAGGGACTAGGGATATCTCATGACTCCACTCACCAACCATCTTATTACCTCCATCCATAAGTTTGTAGGAGTAGGATTAGGACCATACATGCTCTCTATTTCAGCCAGTGTAGATAATCCAAGAATGTTGCTAGCTTAGGATTCATCTAGTAGATATTTGTTTATAAGTGAGAGCATTCTGCCTATGCTAAAAAGTTAAATCTTTTGCTTTGAGCTAGCCAAAGTTAAATATTTTATTGTAGGGATCCCCCCTAGCTGTGGCTTGTTTGCGACCTAAAATTTCATACAGTTTTTTGCAAAATTTTAGGTCCCCATGTTGAAAAAATCAATTTTAATATTTGGAAATACACCATAAGATATGCCTTAATGGCTTGCTTCAGAGTATATTTGAGCTTTGAGCCCTAAAAATTATGAATATTTCACTCTTTAAAAACAAACACGGAAGTTAACAATAGATAAAGCATTGGCCTATCTGAAAGCAGTGAAAGAAATGTTCAAATATAGGAAAGAGAAATATGATGAGTTTCTTGAAGTACTGAAAGAGTTCAAGGCCCAAAGAATTGATACAACTAGTGTTATTGCCCATGTGAAAGATTATCTAAAGGGCATCGCAATCCTATTTTGGGTTTTAACACCTTTCTTCCTAAAGGTTTTGAAATTACACTTCCACCTGAGGATGAGCCTCCACCCCAAAAGCAACCAGTTGAATTTGACCAAGCCATTAATTATGTCAACAAGATAAAGTCTTGGTTTCAATATGAGGAACAAGTATACAAAGTGTTTCTGGATATTTTGAATAAGTATCAGTATGGAAAGAAGACAATAAGTGAAATGTATCAAGAGGTGGCTTCATTGTTGAATAATCATCAAGATTTGCTTGAAGAAATTACTTATTTTCTACCCAATTCCTCAGGTTTAGCATATGTGTCACCATTCCATCAAAGAGAATCCTATGTATAAGGCACAATAGAGTGATCGGTCTACAAATAAAAGGGGAAGGACTTCCAATTTTGATATTCTCTTATATGACAAAGGCAATACAGGTATTTCTGAATCAGGTGATAATGTAATATCTGAATGCATGTTGCCTGCATAAAATAATGCATGGAGCAGAGAATCTATGATTAGTATAGTAAGATCCAAGTGTACAAGAGCTAAGAGGCTAACAAAAGAGGAGGGAGTGGCACCTCCTAATATATTTCCTCTCAGGGACAAATACTTCAACTAAGAAAGGCCCCCTAATAGCGGCGGGATTGAAGCATGAAGGGCGTTAGTAGAGAGATCAATGGTCTCAAGAAAGGACATATTGGCCAGATGAGAAGAAATAGAGCCCTGTAAACCCATTCCTAAGAGGTTGAGGGAAAGCACTATGTCCTATTGTCTATCACATATAACTCTGACCCACTTGCAGAAAGGAATATCCATGGTCCAATTAGATAATGAATGGTTGGGAGAAAAAGTCAGGCAAGACTTGAAAGCCAAGAGAGACTATTGTTCCTGCCAATGATGAGAACCACTAGTAGTGAAACAATTTGAGCTAACCACACAGAAAAACAAAATTAATAGCATAGGAAAAGTGGACATTTTTGTCCCACATCAAACTAACTCCAATATAGAAAGAAACACTAATATAACGTCAATGAAATTGGTTTGAAATAGGATTGTATGAAACTAGTTACTTGGGTACTATCCAACTGATAGAATTTTGTTTGTGGATGATTTAGAGAGAACACACAGGAGTCTTTACTCTATAAAATATATTACCAACTGGCCCCACTACATAGAAATGAATTGTGAATCACTAAAGTTGTAGGGAAGATAGTTGTTTATCATAGAAGTTAAGGGGGAAGCTTTTACTGACCTTCCAATAAATGAGTGAAGCCATGAATTGAATTATAGCAACAATGCCCTTTGCCGGTTCAGCTTCTGAATATTGATGTGTCAATTATTGCAGAAAGTGAAGGGAAACTTTCAAACAAATGCATATGGTAGGTGTAAAACTAGAATCCATAACCTTCACTAGGATCCTCGTAGTTGTGCTTGAGCCAAGCAGATACGACAAAAAGTGAAAATACACAAGAAACCCAAAAAATGAAAAACTCTAAATATTCCACCATTGAAAACTCATTGGTAAGAAAAGGAAATCGGAATGAAAATTTTAAATCACAGCTATCTCAGGAGTCTTGCCGATGGATACCCGATCGGAGAGACATATGTAATTAGGCTAAGTTTCTCAAATCCCTCCAACTACAGGAGTTACTTCGATGAGAGGAAAAAATAGGATTTCAAATGCAAGATGCACTTATAAAAATTAAATGACAAGATTATAGTAAAATAAAATATAAACCTCATATTTTGTGGAAGGAGATAGAAGTGAACAATTATTGAATTTTTTCAAAAGTAAAATATTCTTTTGAAAGAGTTAAGAAGGTATATAATGACCAAAGAGATATTTTCACTGAGGATGTAAAGACGGGGTACTAATTTTTTACCCAAATGAATATTTTGTTAAACTAAAGGTGAAAACACATAGATGAAAATATAGTTAAGGGAAAATGCAATAAAGACTAGGAACTGTCTTTATTTTCACCAAGATCATAGAGAAGATTTAATTAATTTTATCTGTGGGGATATAATTAATTAAATAAAGAATCAAACACATGCAGAATGAAGACAAACCCTAATGAGGGATTTTTTCTTGATACTACAACGGCAAAATATTTTCTAGAAAAGTTAAAAAGGTGATTATTTTAAATGCATCTAACGTATTTATATTTTCACCTAAGAATTTAGAGAATGGTCAATTATTTTCACTCAAATGGAATTTTTGTCAAACAAAAGTGAAAAACGCATACAAATAAAATTCCAAGCAAACATTTGCAAACGAAACCTAAAAGAATATTTTGCCATGAGATATTTTTCACCGAGAAAGTAAAGACGTGGATGATAATTTTCACTCAAATAAATATTCTTGTGAGATAATAGTGGAAAAACACGCTAGGAGATATAATCAAGAAATAAATAGAGATTAAAGTATTATGTGAAGATCAAAAAGCTAGATTAAATATTTAATTATTGCCAAAGGTAATTAAATAAACAAAAAGATATACCAAAGGTTGTAGCGGAAGAAATAAAGGGTTGTAACCCTAAAATCACAAACTATATGTGCCAAATGAAATCGAGGATAATCAAGAGTAGATTAGAAAAACATCATGATCAGAAATAAGAGTTAGATAACTAGATGGATTGATCAGTTGCCGAAATAAAACATTATGCTGTATATTGTAAAATCTTTTGAAATTTTATAATGGAGAAGAATGAATAAATTGGTGATTTGATATTGGTGTCTATTGTTTGTTGAGATAAACAATTATGTGGTTGTCTCCACATTGTTATTCTCTCTGTTATTTGAACCTGAGTTTCCAAGTTGATATTTCAGTTTCATCGAGACACACTTGTTGTTTTTGTGTAATTGAATTAATTAGTTTCTATTGAGAATTAAAATCCTTTTGATTGATTACAGTAACTTAGAAGTAACATTTGGATCAGCCAGAAGAGCTATATAATTGACAAGATTGCCATATTGTCTCCAACTTGATATTGTCTTGTTATTCAAATTGAGGATCTACTCCATTTGTTAATACACACTTACTGCCATTATGTGATTCTGTTGATTGGTTCCTTCAAGCAAGGATTAAAAATCCTTTCAATAAGTCATAGTAACCTGGTAGGATTGAGTGGATCAATAAGTAGAGCCTGTCAATCACATTCTTGCACGTTTATACAAGATATAAACAAACACAAGTGCCAAACAATTAGAATTGTAACTAGTAAGTAAATCATACATCATATACATCTTGACTCCATTAGCCCAATAGAAATAGGCACTGGTCATACCAATTCCACTCTAGGATTCCATAAAATCTTATTCAAACAATTACATCTCAGATCTTAGTATTAGGAGTAGAAGTAGTTTGCAAGCTTTCATCTATTCCACACTTTATGCCATTATGAGTAGATACCTAAATTCATTTGAGTCATACATTTCTTTTATCTACTTCAGCTTTCAAGGTTCACCCACCTAGGTTTAGTAGAGCCTGAAGTGCAGGGAGTCATCAACCATTTAGGTTAACTCTATTACTTGGTTCAAAAATGTTGCAAGTCTGATCATAGAGCTTGGCATCCTCTTAGGGCTTGAAACCTACATTTTTGAGACCTAACACGACTAAACCTAAAGTGAAGGGGAGGCACATTCACACAACCTCCCATCTCTATTGGCTAAATTATGCAGTGAACCTATTGATAAGAAGTGGCAAACCTTTAGGGTTTATTGCTTGTTGATCTCAAAACCAATAGAACTGGCGACTCTACTGGGGATGATTGTAAATTTTTCTGTGGAGTCTTTGAAGTACCAGTGCTGGCCCATGTAGAGTCTGCACAAGAATAGTGATTTATTATTCCCTTTGGAGGGTGGTGACTCTACTTACTATAGTTGTAGTAAGAAAGAAGAAAGACTGTGTGGTGCTCTACTGGTGGTGAATCTAGAAAGTAAAGGTGCCTTCTTGATGATCTATCGACTTTGTTAATTGAACCTGTTTGAGGCAACAACATTTCCAAGTATTTCATTCTTTTGCACTCAAAATGATTGAAATGAAGCAGTAATCTTGGTTTTGCTCCCAGAAAAGGCCACTTTTTGAAAAGTATAAAGCCCTAAATCTTAAGGAAATTAGAGGTTACCAGAATGCTATTCCAAATAAGCTTAGAAAGTGTTTGCCAAAATGTAGTGGAATAAATTTTGAATCTGCAAACACACATCTACAATATATGTTGGAGGATAAAGATGTTTTAATGAAACCTTTTGTTCAGTCATTAAAGGATAATGCTAGAATCTAGTTTTCAATGTGGGTCCATCTTGTAATGACGGGAACAAAGATCTTACTCAGCCTTAGGGAGAGAAAGTTGCAGACATAGAGTGCCTTTCAGATGATGAAATAAAAGGTAAATCCTACAACAATAAGCATATCCTAGCTAATCATGAATATCTATATGAAGTGGATGTGTAAATCCTCACTCTGAATATAGGTAAATATGGCTCAAGGAGTGTAGACATCCAGATATGTGTCTTACAGATGATGAAATATATCTAGATGGATACTGCCTTGAGGATGATGACCACCTTCACAATGTAGGGATTGAAATGTTTGACTTTCATTACATTGGTGAAGAAGGAAAACAAGATCGTTGTTCAGAGATGAATAGAGTAGTTGTACATGTTCATACACATGGGTATAGTATTCAGGTAACTATGGCACTTCAAATGATGAGCTACATTCTATGCCTTTTCTCAGGACATTCCAGGAGGAATTAAATGATGAAACTGTTGAGATCGATGATGGTGGATACCTGGGAGTTTCTAAAAGTTTATATAATCATGGAATGTTGCTTGTACCTGAATATTGTTTGTTTAGTATAGAGGAGCTCTCATTGGAAATGCAATTTTTAAGTGAAGATTTAGGTAGCCTGGTTATAGCAATGGATAGTAATGCCAGATCAATTCTACTATAAGCACATGGCACAATCAACAACATGGCAAAGTGTTGTAGATAACTCAATGCTTTTATGATTTGCTTGAAGAAATCAAAAGAAAATGTTGGAGTACTGGTTCTTCTTTTCGATGGCCCTAGGCTGCCAAATAAATTTGAAAATGTAATTTGTGATGCAGGTTGGTGCAGATGTGACTCTGTGCCCAATGGATAAGGCACCTAGTTTGCATTCCAAAAATATGAGGTTCTCACCATGCCTGTAAGAGGCTTGCATCCCCAACTAGAGCCACTAGTGGTACCCCACTTACATTTAGAGCTTTAAGTGTGTTCGTGCGGGTGTTCTTCATTTTCCTTAAAGTCCTGCAATCTTTTTTCACTTTAACTTCTATTTTGTTGTTGACCACTTGCTGGGGGTTTCCAGTTACTTAAGTTGTAACTTAAGTCTTCTAACTCATAGGGTGAGTGGGCCCCTTTACTTCGTATTACCTTTTATTCCCCGTTGCATTATAAAAGTTAAATCCTAAAGTCTTTTAACGGGGTCAGGGTGGCACTTGAATGAATTTTGCACCATCACACAACATATCTAGTGACGTCATCAACCTTCTATGATGCTACAATAGAGTGCTAGTTGTTGATTAGATGTGGCTTATAGCCATTAATCAAAGATTGTTGAGTGGCAAATCAAGCATTGCCAGGTGTCAAAATGAAAAGAGATTTGCAAAGAGGATGAAATCTAATGGTTCCGCAAACATGAAAGGGAATCTTTCAAGATAGAATATTCTATGTATTGGCATAACAAGGTGACACGTGGCAAGATTCTGATAAGGGGGCATAGAGCAAGTAAAGAAGAGACAAGTGGAAGGCTTAGTGTAGCTGCACAAAGCTTGAAGGCAGTGGGACATCTCTGATGATGATGCCGTTAGATGGCACCATGTGGCGAGGACCGATGCACAGAAGGGAAAGGTCAGAGGAGGAAGACCACCTACATGGTGTAATTTCATTTGCGATGGACTTGTCAAAGGAGCCAGTATGGATTCTTGGGGCCAGAGATCATTCCAAGGCATCGATCTGGCTATGATTCAAACTTGAAGCAGCTCTTTGTCAACAAAATTCCCGCCCTCTTACATACTGAAGTGATTGAATGTGTAGCATGGTTGCGGATCAAAACATCAAATCTTCTCATCTAATCGAGGAAAAAGTTGCATAAATAGTGGATTTTTAGGGATTTTTGACTGCTTCAGCTGTAAAAATTGACCTAAAGATTTGATAGTATCTTGAAAACCTATAAGGATATGTTATATCATTTAGGAAGTTTGTTAGAGCTAGATGGTCGGTAGCTTGTTAGCTCCTTTAAAAAGGAATCATGGCCACTCTACCAAGTAGTGTGAGTTTATTGGGTTTTCTCCTTTAGAATTTTAATATAAGGTATTCATGCCTTTGGAAGGTAATTCTTGCTACAGAGTTGGTTCTTTGTCTGGGTATAGAGTAGTCTCTAGTTTGTAAATAATGCTTTCCTGTATGATAATGTTCTATCTAGGTTGAATGAAATGAAAAACACTACGTGTGTGTCTTGTTCATGATTGTCTCCTCTGCTATTGTCTTTTCTCTTTTGAATAAGGTTATCAAGGATATCTGAGTTATTCAGTATACTTTCATTGTAATGTATGTCAGGTTTCCTACTTCTCAAGGAGTAGATTAAATAGGCTCTAAATTAGATATAGGGAGGGGTGTCATGTCAAAGGATTTTTAAAGTATAATCATGAACATTACTCTTTTGTGGACATCTTGTTATAAGGCAATAATATTTTCTTAGGTCCCCTGGATATGAATTTAGGTTATCACTGGAAAACATTCACATTTCTAGACTTGTTTTTGTTGCCCAGTTAAGACTTTGGTATGGGGATTTACCTGTCCAAAGGGATCTCATGACTCAACTCACCAACCATCTTATCACCTCCATCCATTAGTTAGTAGGAATAGGATTAGGATCCTACGTGCTCTCTGTTTCAGTCAATGTAGATAATCCAAGAATGTTGCCAGCTTAGGATTCATCTAGCAGATCTTTGTATATAAGTGAGAGCATTCTACCTGTGCTAAAAAGTTAAATCTTTTGCTTTGAGCTAGCCAAAGTTAAATCTTTTATTGTAGGAATTCCCCCTAGGTGTAGCAGAACCTAAAGGGGAGGTAGATTCGCACAACCTCCTGTCTCTATTGGCTGAGTTATGTAGTGAACCTATTAATGAGAAGTGGAAAACCTTTAGGGTTTACTACTTGTTGATCTAGAAACCAACAAGCCCTTTTGGCAGTGAGCCTCTTCTTTTGCAGTGAGCATTCTGGGTAGTGAGCCCTAAGGCAGTGAGCCTCTTCTTTTGCAGTGAGCATTCTAGGTAGTGATCCCTAAGGTAGCGAGCCTATGATTTTTGGTATTGTTACTACATATTATATTGTGAGCTAACACACACCATGGTTTTTCCCTTATTGGGTTTTCCACTTAAAAATTTGGTGTTTTATGTGTTGAATGTGTGTATGTGCTTAAGTTTCTGATTTCATGCTTTCATGGTTAAATTACAATATCAGTGATTAAGTAGTTGATGTGTTGATGGTTCTAAAGTTTTGGTTACAACTAATTCACCCCCCTCTTAGTTGTCTTGCACATTTCAACAATGGTATCAGAGTGAGGGTTCCTCAGAAAAAGGCCTAACAACTCGAGGTAGATCTAAGATGGCGCACATGAAGGAGTCTCTATAGTTTGATGGAATGGATTATGCTCTTTGGAAGGTACAGATAAAAAGTCATCTCATTTCTCTTGGTGATGGTGTGTAGGAGATGGTAGATAAAAAGTATACTATTCCTCTGAATGGTCCATCAGATGAAGATGAAGTCAAACAGTATGAGTTAAATTGAAAAGATAGATATGCTCTATTAAATGCCTTATCTAATACCAAGTTAGTGAAAGTTATGGATTTGGAAACTGCTCATGAGATCTGGGATAAGTTGAAAAATTTGTATGCAAGAGATGATTCTATAAAGAGTGCAAAACTACAAAATCTAAAGGTAAAGTATGAAGCCCTGAAAATGAGTGATGATGAGAACATAACAATCTACATGCAAAAGGTTGATGAAATTACCAATGGAATCAAAGGTCTTGGAGGAACTATTGATGAAGATGAGATTGTATTAAAGATTCTTAGATCATTTCCTAAATCCTATAGTCATAAGGTGTCTACAATTGAAGAAGTTATGAGGGAAAGCTTACTATTTTTGAGATGGGAGAGTTCAACGATGCTCTACCAAAGATGAAGACTGCTTTCAAATCCAACACTTTAGAGAAGAATTCAAGATCCGAAAAGTATGTTGTGGAATTAGATGATGACCTTGGTGAGGTTGAAGAAAATTTCATGGATAGAATACAAAGAGGTACCAGTAAGTTCAAAGGCAAATTACCATTCAAATGCATTTCTTGTGGTAAGGTTGGCCACTATGCCTCCAGGTGTCTGAAAATAATTGAGAGAGGTAAGAAGAAGTTTGAAAGTAGACCTAGAATCATAAAGAAATGCTATTATGTTAGAGATCTTGATGATGATGGTGTAACAGATGATGAGTCTGATGATATTAGTGCAAATGAATGATTTTTTATTGCAATTAAGGAAGAACCCATGTCTACTAATCCTGCTAGCTATGTAAAGGAAGAAAAACTAGTGGAAGAGAGTGCTTTGTCTATTTGTCAGGTTGAGAAAGATACAGATGAATGGATTATTAAAATTGGGTGTTCACATCACATGGCCGGTGATAAAAGTAAGTTTGTAAGCTTGGAAAAGTATGATGGAGGACTGGTTAGGTTTGGAGATGATGTAACTGGTAAGATTTGTGGAAGAGGATCTATTTCTTTTCATGGAAATCATAATACAGATGATGTCCTATATGTGAAGGGTTGGAAGCATAATATTTTAAGTGTTGGTTAGATGTGTGACAAAGGGTATGATCTAAGATTCAAGGATAATGGATGCAAGATCATGGAGAGCTCTAGAATAGTGATTGCTACTGGCAAGAAGACTAGAGGTAATGTTTACCATTTGAAGGGAACTAATGATTGTTGTTTATTGGCCCAGACAGATGAGATTTAGTTGTGGCATAGAAGGATGTGTCATATCAATTTTGACAACTTGGTAAAGATAAGATCAGTACAAGCTGTGAGAGATTTGGCTAGGCTTGTGAATCCTAGTAATACTACTTGCAAGGATTGTTAATTGGGGTAACATACAAGGACAAGTTTCAAGAGTAAAGAACAATTTTATGGTGGATTGCTTAAGCTAGTGCATACAGATTTTTGTGGTCCTACAAGAACAAGAAGTTTTGCAAGGAGATAGGTACTTTATATTGCTTATTGATGATTATTCTAGAATAACTTGGGTCACTTTTTTAAAAGACAAATCAGAAGCTCTAGACAAATTTAAAGCTTTCAAGGTGATGATTGAGAATGAGATAGAATTGAGGATCAAATGCTTAAGGTTTGATAGAGGAGGAGAGTTTACATTAAATTAATTCAATATTTTCTGTGAGGACCAAGGGATAAAGAGACAATTGTCTACTCCTAGAACTCCTCAGTAGAGTGGAGTTGTTGAAAGAAAGAACAAGATAGCTCAAGAGGTTGCTAAGTCAATGATGATGGAGGCCAACCTACCGGAAGTATATTGGAGAGAAGCCATATATACTACTATCTACATTCAAAATAGAGTTCAAGTCAAAGGTAATGGTACCAAAACTCATTATGAATTGTCGTATGGAAGAATTCCAACAGTGAAATATTTCAAAGTTTTTGGATGCAAATTTTATATCAGAAGAGACAAAGAGTTAGGCAAGTTTTATGCTAGATGTGATGAAGGAATTTTCCTTGGATACTCTACCAAGAGTAAGGCCTACTAGTGGTATAATAAGAGATTGAGAAAGATCATTAAGAGTGCTAATGTGAAGGTTGATGAAGACATAGAAAGAATATTAGATCAAAGTGGCTATGAATTAGATCAACCTGCTATTATAGTCAATGAAGAAAAGATTGAACAAGAAGACATTCAAGTTGAAGAAGAAAAGGCTCAAAAAAGTGTTGTTAAGACTCCCAGGTATGTAAGGATTAATCATTATGAAGATTAGATTATTGGTGACAAAAGTAAAGGGGTAGTGACAAGGAAAAGAGCTATAGAAGAATAGGTGAACAACTATTTACTTTCAAAGATTGAACCTAAACTGTACGTGAAGCTTGCAAAGATGAGAATTGGGTAAAATCTATGGAAGAAGAAGTGATTCAGATAGAGAAGAATCAAACTTGGGAATTGGTTCCTAGACCTGTTGATAAGAATGTGATTGGAACTAAATGGGTGTTCAGAAACAAGATGAATGAAAATGAATAAGTGGTAAGAAACAAAGCAAGACTAGTTTGCAAAGGATATTCTTAGGTTGAAGGCATAGATTTTCAAGAGACCTTTGCTCTAGTAGAAAGGATTGAAACAATAAGATTTTTTTTGGCATTTACAGTACACAAAGATTTCAAGGTGTACCAAATGGATTTGAAGTCTGTATTCTTGAATGGAGAACTAGAAGAAGAAGTTTACATTGAACAACCAAAAGGATTTTAGTTATTAGATCAAGGTGACATGGTATGTAGATTAAAGAAAGCCTTGTATGGACTCAAGAAAGCTCCTAGAGATTGGTATGCAAGGTTGGACAAGTATTAGTTGCAATTAGGGTTCAGTAAAGGTACTACAGATAGTAATCTCTATTTCAAAATCAATGATGATCAAATTCTAATTATTGTAGTCTTTGTCGATGATATTATCTCTAGAGGCAATGAAGGTATGTGTAAGAAATTTGTAGAAGAAATGAAAAAGGAGTTTGAGATGTCTATGTTTGGTGAAATGAATTTCTTTCTAGGATTACACATTACTCAATCAGAAAAATGAATTTTCATTTCTTAGTGAAGTATGTGAAAGAATTATTGAAGAAGTTTGTAATGGAGGATTCTAAGCCAGTATGTACCTCTATGGTAACTACTTACAAGATGACCAAAAATGATCAATCACCTAAGACTAATAAAAAAAAGTATAGATCTATGATTAGAGGACTACATTATCTAACCCATACAAGACTAGATTTAATGCATGCAATTTGTCTTGTGGCAAGATTTCAAGAAGATCTTAGAGAGTCACATGTGATGGCAGTCAAAAGAATTATCAGGTATTTAAAAGGCACTGCAGACTATGGATTATGGTATCCTAAAGATAATGATTTCACTCTTAGTGCTTATATAGATGCAAATTGGGCTAGAGATGTAGATGACAGAAAAAGTACTAGTGGAGGTACTTTTGTCTTGGGTAACAGATTGGTTTCATGGTTAAGGAAGAAGCAAGAATAAATTTCCTTGTCTATTGCAAAAGCATAACTTATTGTTGTAACATGTTGTTGTACTCAAGTACTTTGGATGAAGCAAACATTGAAGGATATAAGAGTTGTGTATGGAGAACCAATTTCAATCTTTTGTGACAATACAACCCAGTGATGCACTCAAGAACAAAGCATATATCTATAAGGTATCACTTTCTAAGAGAAAAGGTAATAGAAAATGAAGTAAAGATGGAATATGTGTCTACAAAGGAACATACTACAGATATTTTTACAAAGCCTCTGCCTAAGGATACTTTTGAGTATCTAAGGGAAAAGTTAGGGTTATTACCCCTCCTGCTCTAAACTAATATGCATGGGAAGTGCATTAGTCTAGTGGTGCCCAAAGTCTCATTCTTTGATCTGGATTGATATTTTGAAGGATATCCCTCCAGGGGAGTAGGTAGATGTTGCTGATATGAGTTCCTAATAAAGAGCGCTAAGTATTGGGGTGTTGCTGACAGGGGGAGTAGTGCAATATTAATAAGATTTGAATTGAACCCTAATAGATAAAGAAAGTGCAAAGGTCTGGTACCCTTTTCTATTGATTTTAAAGTGGGAGAGAAGTTCATGTGAAAAACTTAAGGAGAGAGTTACAGCCAGAGAAAGCATAAATTAAGGGGGAGCAAAGAAGCAAAGCAACTTTGCTTGTCTTGATGGTTTTTCACATCATGTGTTTCCATCAATGACAAAGGGGGAATTGTTGCAAGTATGAGCATTAATTTTTTTCATTGATGTCAACACCTAAGGTTAGCATCTAAGGAAATTATTTGAATGATTTTGAGAAATTGTCTGAAAAGAATAGTGTAGTGTTTTGCTCCGCATATCCTGTAGATTGAATATCTTTGTCTACAGTTTGGAAGTTATGTTAAGAGTGTAGACACCTAAAAATGTCTTCTACCATCAAACTGACTCCTGACAACCCTAAACACACCAATTTCCCTTCTAACCAATTAATTAAATTTTTATTTAATTAATTACCCCTTTCATTTTCTAAATTCACACCATTTTATCCCCAAAATTGAATTAATTTCATTAATTCAATAGTCCAAACCTTAGCCAATTAATTTAATAAATATGCAATATTTATTAAATCAATTTCCCCTTTTTCACTAAATCCAATTAATTAGTTAAAACCATGTTAACTAATTAATTCAGCCTATAATTGACCTATCCCTACCCTAGACAATTAAATAGCTATTATTTAATTGCCTACCCTAGCCTACCTCATCCTAGCCCTAGGATTAATTAAATAAAGCCTATGTTTAATTAGTCCTAACCCCTTCATTTGGGTGGTCAAACCTTGTTTAACACCCTTCCCCACATCCTCCAAATAAAAAATTGAATTAAATCCACATAAGTCAATTTTTTATTTAAAAACATCCCACATCACATTTATTTCTCCTTACAACCCCATACTCATTTATTTCCTCTCTTCCCCAAATAAATTTTTAATTCATTTACATTCCCCCATATGAATCTTTAATTCCAAAATAATCCTTCATCCCCATGCTCATTAAATAACCCCTTTTCCCAAAATAAATAAAAGAATCACTTTTATTCCTAGCCCTCCATTCATTCAAGATTCAATCTAGGCCCTCCACATCACTTTTATCCTCCACCATTGATCTTCTAAATCAATCTCCACCATTGGATCAAAATCCCTTCGAAAAGTCTATAAATAGAACCTCTCACAATCCATTTTCATCATCCAATTTTATGCAAAGTTACCATGTCAAAATAACTCTTGAGCTAGAATAGTGAGTTGCAAATTAGAGTAGTATTTCACATTCAATCTATTGTCTAGGGATTATCTTTGTCTAGGAGCTTGTTTTGGGTGCAAAGGTTCCTTCCTCCCTTGATGGGATTGGGTTTGCTTGTAAGGTATAACTTTGTGTTTATTGCATTTTGTTTAGTATTTCCTCCTTATTTGCATATCTAATCTACAAAGAGATGTCTATAGCTACTATGTTTCATGTTTGAGCCTTTAGTGTGAAGATTTGAGTGAGTTCTGTTCACCAGAGTAAAAATTATTTTTCTGTGTATTTAATGGTGACAGGGAGAATGTATTCTACTCCGTATTTCTCTACATTTAAGTTTTACAATCTACGATTTTGGAATTAAGTTTTTAATGATGTTATGTTTCTTCAGTTCAGATGGTTCATGATTTGGTGCTCTGCAAGTGATCTTTTCTTTATGACAGTGGACAATAGTGATGTTTAAGTGCTCTAGTTTGAAGGATCTTTTGGATAGAATGTTTGGGTGTTGTGTGGAAGTTCTTGGTGATTGCAATGTTCTTGTGGACGTCTCTAGATCATGTTCCTACCTTTTGATTAGTCCACAAAGTGTAATTTTGATCATGCTTGAAGCATGTTCTTAAAGGTCTTAGTGTTAACACCAGTTTTGGTCAACTTGGTTTTTTTCACTACTTGCGATTATGCTTTGGAGTTTGTGATAGTGTGTTCTAGCGTGGCAGATTGCATTTGAGTCCCAACTAAGGCATGGTGTGATCCACATTAATTCTTTTCCTTCATAAATCTGTTTAGGTCCAGACCTATTCTAATGTATGTGTGTATGCCAATCTTGGAGATTGTTCCAATGGTTGATGATTGTAATGCCAATCTTGATGTACATTCCAAGGTTGATGAATTGTATAAATACATGTAATAAATTTGTATTTGAGTGTGTGGATGTGAAGATGAGAAGATAAGTGCAAAGTGAAAAAGTAGAGCAGAGCAGATTGTATTTCAATGGAACTGAACCTTGGCATGGTGTAGATGCTACTATCTCAGTTCACCAACTTCTAGCAATGAGCCCTTTTGGCAGTGAGCCTCTTCTTTTGCAATGAGCATTTTTGGAAGTGAGCCTCTTCTTTTGCAGTGAGCCCTAAGGCAGTGAACCTCTAATTTTTAGTATTGTTACTACATATTATATTGTGAGCTAACACTCACCGTGGTTTTTCCCTTATTAGGTTTTCCACGTAAAAATCTGGTATCTTATGTGTTGAATGTGTGGATCTGCTTAAGTTTCTAATTTCATGCTTTCATGGTTAAATTCAATATCAGTGATTAAGTAGTTGATGTGTTGATGGTTCTAAATTTTTGGTTATAACTGATTCACCCCCCCTCTTAGTTGTCTTGCGCATTTCAACAAAAACTTTCCATTGACATGTAGTTTAAAGAGATACTACTTTTATTCTAGACATTTGAAGATACATTCAAATTTTTATTTTTTTCACTTATATAAATACTTAGAATACTTAATCTAAAGAGTGATGTTATTTTTCAATAGGACATAGCATAGGTTGCAAGGACTTCACCTCAATTTAGAAGTAGAGTGAACATAGAGGCCACAACTTATTAGGTAATGAGATGTCAACTTGTAATTATCATTTTGTTCTAATGTGTTAATGTTGATTTTTGTTTATGTATTTAGAAATTGTAACTATATAAAGCATAAAATAGTTTTCAGGTCATATGTTTGATTCACTATAGGAGGATAAATGTCCCAAGGATGAGGTTGAGGAGGCAAAGGATAAGATAGATATTGGTTTGGATGAGAAGGTTGATGAGGTTGAGGATGAGGAGGTTTAGGATGAGAGTTAGGTTGATTTGACTATTAGCCAAGTGAAATTAATATTGCAATTATCATTTTATTTTCTATTATTTAAATGTTCTACATAGATTTTTTTTTCTACTAAATATTTTATGTTCTTTTTTAGAATTGTTTGTTCAAGCCCATCCTCATCATAGAACATAATAAGTGGGTAGTAGATTACTATATTTTTGTGATTATGGTTCATGTGGCCTAATTCTAGGGCTGAAATTTTGGTAATTGAGAATGCTAAATGTGCATCTAAAATTTTGAAGCACAACATTCTTTTTTTGTGCAACAAAAGTGTGGTTGAAGGTACATGGGAAAACATCTACCTCTTTCCCATGAAAGTATTAAAAAGTACATAGAAAAAAAGTAGAGTGATGTCAACAATCCCTTGTGGATGCACTATAATGTGCAAAGAAGGCATGTAATTGAATGAGTATGTAGAGTGTATGGAATTTTTTTTTTTAACAACTCCCTATGAAATCCAAGAAAAAGGTCAACATCGTAATATAGTCTTACTGTAGTCATGAGAAGAGGGAGGAAAGAAGGAAAAAATAATGAGAAAATTAAATTTGATGAAATGATAATTCCAATTGTACTTTCAAATGTGTTTTTTAATAATTTTAATTGAGTGGTTACATGCATACTAATGTCATCTAATGTTTTAACATTTATGCCATCACAAGGTGACGATGAATGTGGAAATGGTGGGCCCCACCATGATAGCAAGGATTTGAGAGAGGAATAAATAATATTTATTGATTCATTTTAATATTGCTAAAAATTATACATTTTGTCCTTATATATTTTAAATTTCTCTTGTATGATGATAATATTCATTCATTAATTGTTGTCTTCCAATGTTAGGAATCCTTAAGCAAAATGTAGATTGAAAAACACAATGTGTATTTTAACCTAAACATATTTAGTTCATCATTTGTAAGATTTCTTTCAAATTTTTGATATTCTTAGGTGATTCATATTTTTTTGTTTTTTAAAATTTGGGATTATTACAATTGTATAGCGAATATTGTGTAATTGAATGTTGGGGAAGAAACTTGTAGGTTGAAAACCATAATGTGTATTTCAACCTCTACATAGTTAGTTCATGATTTGTAAGATGTCATTCAATATTTGACCTTCTTAAATGATTTATATATTTTTATTTTTTAAAATTTAGAATTCATACATTAGCAAAGTGAACATTGTGCAATTGAATATTGTCAAAGAAAATTGTAGGTTAAAAAACACAATGTGTATTTCAACTTGAGAATATTTAGTTCATTATTTGTAAGATGTCTTTCAAATTTATGAACTTCTTTTATCTTTATTTTTATGGTGTATCATTACAAAAATATAAATTATGTGATTTAATTGCTAAACAAATGAATCTTTGAATAAAGAAAACACTTTTTGAAATAAAAGAGCCTAGGAGAAGCTTTGAAGCTTCTTGTGCAACCATTGTAATTGTGTCCTCAAAGGATCCAAATTTTTTTCATTCTTCTCCTTTTCTAGCCTTAGGGTACTCCACTTGATGTGAAGGGAAGATCTAACTTTAGGTTTGTTGGGGAGAGATGAAAGCTTCAAAAGCTTCCTTTGAAGAGGGTCGAGCCTAACTATGAGGATTTGGAAATGAGATTCACAAAGAGGAATCAAATCTTCTAAATGTGATCAAAATTTATAGAGGAAGAAATATAGAGCTTCTATAAAAGACTTGTAGAGGTAGCCTAAAAATCCTTTTTGTTAGGATTAAGGTGCCATCTATTGCAAGTATGAGCAGTAAGTGTTGTCATTGATGTCAACACCTAAGGCCAGCTTCTAAGGAAGTTAATTGGATGAGTTTGAGAAGTTAGTGCATTTGCAAAATTGTTCTATCTCCCATAATAGTGTAGTGCTTTGCTCCACATATCTTGTCGATTTAAATTATGTTAAGGGATGTCTGTAGTTGCTATGTCTCAAGTTTGAGCCTCTCGTGTGAAGATTTGAGTGAGTTCTATTCACTAGAGTAAAAACTAATTTTTTGAGTATTCAATGGTGACAAGGAGAATGTATTCTACTCTGCATCTCTCTACATCTGAGTTTTACAGTATATGGTTATAGAATTAAGTTTGGGATCATGTTATGTGTCTTCAGCTGAAGTGGTTTATGATTTGGTGCTCCGCAAGTGATCTTTTCTTTGTGACAGTGGTTAACAGTAATGTTTAGGTGGTTCAAATTGAAAAATCTTTTGGATAGAGTGTTTGGAGGTTGTGCGGAAGTTCTTGGTGATTGTAACGTGCTTGTGGATGTTTCTAAAAAATGTTCCTACTTTTTGGTTGGTTTGTATAGTGTAAATCAGATCATGGTTGAAGTTTGTTCCAAAAGGTCTGTGTTAATACCAGTTTTGGCCAACCTGGTTGTTTTCACTACTTGTGATTATGCTTTGGAGTTTGTGAAAGAATGTTGTTATGTGGAAGATTGCTTTTGAGTCTCTGCTAAGGTGTGGTATGGTCCACATTCATTCCTTTCCACCATGGGAATGTTTAGGTCTGGACCTAATTTGAATAGTGGTTAAGTTTGTTGTTTGTGTTGACCTTGAAGATTATTTTCCAAGATTACGAATGTATAAATATGAGTTAGATGATCAGGAAATCTAGCAAAGTGGTTGTGGTAGATGAAATGGCTGCATGAGAAGCATCATTTGTTGCAACTGTGATCCAGATATGTTTGTGAGTCTAAAAGTGAGTAGAAAAGAATATATTTTTGATACAGAGAGGTTGTGATCAATTTAGCTAAGTTTGTGGTGGATCCCTAGTTTCTATGAGATACGTTCTCATTGTAACTATCTTCTTCTATCTTCTTCTACTTAAGGTAGTGAGTCCCTTCTGGCAGTGAGCCTCTTCTCTTGGTAGTGAGCCCCTTCTTCTTGTAGTGAGCATTCTGGGTAGTGATCCCTAAGGCAGTGAGCCTTGTTATAATTTTAATATATCATTTATATTGTGAGTTAACTCTCATTGTGGTTATTCCCTCATTAGCTTTTCCACTTAAAAATCTAGTGTCTCTTGTGTTGAATGTGTGGATGTGCTTAAGTTTCTAATTTCACGCTTTCATGGTTAAATCATAATAACAATGTTTAAGTGGTTGATGTGTTTATGCTTATAAGAAGTTAAGTTTTGATTACAAATGATTCACCCCCCTCACAATTGTCTTGTGCATTTCAATAATTGGTATCAGAGCAAGGGTTCCTTGGAAGAAATCCTAATAGCTTGAGGTAGATCTAGGATGGTGTACAAGAAGGAGACTCCACAGTTTGATGGAACAGATTATGCTCTTTGGAAGGTATCGATAAAAAGTCATCGCATTTCTCTTGGTATAGTGTTTGGAAGATGGTAGATACAAAGTATACTATTCCTCAAAATGGTCCATCATCTGAAGATGAAATCAAGTAGTATGTGTTAAATGGAAAAGCTAGAGATGCTTTATTGAATGCTTTATCTAACACTAAGTTAGTGAAAGTTTTGAATCTAGGGATTGCTTATGAGATCTGGGACAAGTTAAAAAAATTATATGAAGGAGATGAATCTATAAAGAATGATAAATTATAGAACTTGAAGGTGAGGTATGAAGCTCTAAAGATGAGTGATGATGAGAACATAACAATCTATATGCAGAAAGTTGATGAAATTGTCAATGGAATCAAAGATCTTGGAGGAACTATTGATAAGAATGAAGTTGTGCTAAAGATTCTTAGGTCATTGCCTAAATCCTACAGTCACAAGGTGTCTCCAATTGAAGAACTTATGAGTGTGAACAAGATTACAAAGGATCAGTTGCTTGGAAAGTTTACTGCTTTTGAGATGAGAGAGTTTGGTGATGTTGTGCCAAAGGTTGAGACTGCTTTCAAAGCTAGCACTTTATAGAAGACTTCAAGATCTAAAAATATATGATGTGGAACTAGATGATGATCTTGATGAGATTGAATCCAACTTTGTGGATAGAATGCAAAGAGGTATTGGTAAGTTTAAAGGCAAATTACCATTCAAATGCTTTACTTGTGCTAAGATTGGTCACTATGCCTCTGGGTGTCCGAAAAGAATCGAGAAAGTCAAGAAGGAATTTGAAAGTAGACCTAAGATCATAAAGAAATGCTATTATGTTAGAGATGATGATGATAATGGTGTAACAGATGATAAGTTTGATACTAGTGCAAATGAATACTTGTTTATTTCTATCAAGGAAGAACCTATGTCTATTAATCCTTCTAGCTGTGTGGAGGAAGAAAAACTAGTGGAGGAGAGTGCTTTGTTTGTCTTCCAGGTTGAGAAAGATAAGGATGAATGGATTAATGATAGTGGACATTCACATGACATGACCAGTGATAAAAGCAAGTTTGTATGTTTGGAAAAGTATGATGGAGGACTAGCTAGGTTTGGAGATGTTGCAATTGGTAAGATCTATGGAAGAGGATCTATTTCTTTTGATGGTAAGCACAATACAGATGATGTTCTATATGTGAAGGGTTTAAAACATAATCTTTTAAGTGTTGGCCAAATGTGTGATAAAGGGTAAGATATAAGATTTAAGGATAATGGATGCAAGATCATGGAAAGCTCTAGAATAATGATTGCTATTGGTAAAAAGACTAGAAGTAATGTTTATCACTTGAGAGGAACTAATGATTGTTGTTTGTTGACTTGGAAAGATGAGAGTTGGTTGTGGTATAAAAGGATGTGTCATATCAATTTTGACAACTTGGTGAAGATAAGTTCAGTACAAGCTGTGAGAGATTTGCCTAAGCTTGTGAAGCCTGCTAATACTATTTGTAAGGAATGTCAATTAGGGAAATAGACAAGGACAAGTTTCAAGAGTAAAGAATAATTTGCTACTGGATTGCTTGAGTTGGTGCATATAGATTTGTGTGGTCCTACAAGAACAAGAAGTTTGCAAGGAGATAGGTACTTTATGTTGCTTATTGACGATTATTCTAGAATGACTTGGGTCACTTTTTTAAAAGATAAATTAGAAGCCCTAGACAAGTTCAAAGCTTCCAAGGTGATGGTTGAGAATGCATTAGAATTCAAGATCAAATGCTTAAGGTCTAATAGAGGAGGTGAATTTACATCAAATGAATTCAATATTTTTGTGAAGAACATGGGATAAAGAGATAGTTGTCTGCTCCTAGCACTCCTTAGCATAATGGAGTTGTTGAAAGAAAGAACATGATAGTTCAAGAGGCTGGTAGGTCAATGATGAAGGAGGCAAACCTACCGGAAGTGTATTGGAGAGAAGCTATACATATTGTTGTCTACATTCAAAATAGAGTTCAAGTCAAAGGTAATGGTAATAACACTCCTTATGAATTGTGGTATGGAAGAGTTCCTACAATGAAATATTTCAAAGTTTTTGGAAGCAAATGTTATATTAAAAGAGAAGAAGAGTTAGGCAATTTTAATGCTAGGTGTGATGAAGGAATTTTCCTTGGATACTCTACTAAGAGTAAGGCCTACCAGTGCTATAATAAGAAATTGAGAAAAATCATTGAGAGTGCTAATGTGAAGGTTAATGAAGATAGGGAAAGAATATCATATATGAGTGGCTATGAATCAGATGAACCTACTGTTACAGTAAATGAATAAAAATTTGAACAAAAAGACAATCAAGTTGAACAAGAAAAGAATCCAGAAAGTGCTCTTAAGACTCCCAAGTATGTAAAGATTAATCATTCTGAAGATTAGATAATTGGTGACAAAAGCAAAGGGGTATTGACAAGGAAAAGAGTTGTAGAAGAATAGGTGAACTACTATTTACTTTCAAAGATTAAACCTAAAACTGTAATTGAAGCCTACAAAGATGAAAATTGGGTAAAGGCTATGGAAGAAGAACTGATGTAGATAGAGAAGAATCAAACTTGGGAATTGGTTCCTAGACTTGCTAATAAGAATGTGATTGGAACTAAATGGGTTTACAGAAATAAGATGAATGAAAATGGAGAAGTAGTAAGAAACAAAGAAAGACTTCTATACAAAGCATATTCTTAGGTTGAAGGTATAGATTTTGGGGAGACCTATGCTCCTATGGAAAGGATTGAAGCAATAAGAATGTTTTTGGCATTTGTAGCACACAAAGATTTCAAAGTGTACTAGATGGATGTGAAGTTTGCATTCTTGAATGGAGAGCTAGAAGAAGAAGTTTACATTGAACAAATGGAAGGATTTTAGTTATCAGATCAAGGTGACATGGTGTACAGATTGAAGAAATCCTTGTATGGACTAAAGAAAGCTCCTCAAGCCTGGTATGCAAGGTTGGATAAACTTATTTTTTGCAATTAGGGTTTAATAAAGGTACTACAAATAGTAACCTCTATTTCAAAATTAATGATGATCAAATTCTGATTGTTGTAGTTTTTGTTGATGATATTATCTTTAGAGGCAATGAAGGTATGTGTAATAAATTTGTAGAGGAAATACAAAAGGAGTTTGAGATGTCTATGTTTGGTGAAATGAATTTCTTTCTAGGACTGTAGATTACTCAATCAGAAAAAGGAATTTTTATTTCTCAGTCCAAGTATATGAAAGAGTTGTTGAAGAATTTTGGAATGGAGGATTCTAAGCCAATATGTACCCCTATGGTAATTGGTTGCAAGCTAAGAAAGAATGATGAATCACCTAATACTGACAAGAAAAAGTATAGGTCTATGATTGGAGGACTACTTTATCTAACCTATACTAGACCAGATATAATGCATGCAATTTGTCTTGTGGCAAGATTTCAATAAGATCCTAGAGAGTCACATGCATTAGTAGTCAAGAGGATCATGAGGCATTTAAAAGGCACTTTAGACTATGGATTGTGGTATCCTAAAGATACCGACTTCACTCTTAGTGCTTATACAGATACAGATTGGGCTAGAGATGTTGATGATAGAAAAAGTACAAGTGGAGGTGCTTTCTTCTTGGGTAGTAGATTGGTTTCATAGTTGAGAAAGAAGTAAGATTCAATTTCTTTGTATACTGTAGAAGTAGAATAGATTGCTCCAGTATGTTGTTGTACTCAAGTGCTATGGACGAAGCAAACATTCAAGGATATAAGAGTTTTGTATGGAGAACCAATTTCAATCTTTTGTGACAATACAAGTGCTATAAACATTTCAAAGAATCTGGTGATGCACTCAAGAACAACATATATTATCAGTAAGGTATCACTTTCTGAGAGAAAAGGTAATAGAGAATAAAGTAAAGATGGAATATGTGTCAACAAAGGATTAGATTGTAGATATTTTCACAAAGCCTCTGCTTAAGGATACTTTTGAGTATCTTAGGGAGAAGTTAGGGGTTATTACCCCTCCTACTCTAAACTAAGATGCATAGGAAGTGCATCAGTCCAGTGGTGTTCAAAGTCTCATTTTTTGATTTAGATTGATGTTTTGAAGTCTACCTCTTAGGGGGAGTAGGTAGCTATTGCTAATAGGAGTTCCTGATAAAGAGCAGTAAGTGTTGTAGTGTTGCTGACAAGGAGAGCAGTGCAGTGATAGTAAGATATGAGTTGAGATTTGATAACTAAAGAGGGAGAGAAGTTTTAACACCCTTTTCCATTGATGTCAAAGGAGGAGAGAAGTTCATGTGAAAAAAATAAGGAGAGAGATTCTGATTGATGTCAAAAGAGAGAAAGTTGTAGCCAGAGAAAGCATAAAGTTAGTGGGAGCAAAGAAGCTCAAAGCAAGTTTGTTTGTCTTGATGGTTTTTCACATCATGTGTTTCCATCACTGACAAAGGGGGAGATTGTTACAAGTGTGAGCAGTAAGTCTTTTCATTGATGTCAACACTTAAGGTCATCTTCTAAGAAAGTTAATTGGATGAGTTTGAGCAAGTGCTTGAGAAGTTAGTGCAATTGCAGAATTGTTTTGTCTCCCAGAACAGTACAGTGTTTTGCTCCGCATATCCTGTAGATTGAATATCTTTATCTATGGTTTGGAAATTATGTTAAGCGATGTTTGTAGTTTCTATGTCTCAAGTTTGAGCCTCCGGTGTGAAGATTTGTGTGAGTTCTATGAACACCAGAGTAAAAAGTTTTTTCTGAGTATTCAATGGTGACAAGGAGAATGTATTCTGCTCTGTATCTCTCCACATCTAAGTTTTATAGTTTGTGGTTCCTAAATTAAGTTTGGGATCATGTTATGTGTCTTTAGTTGAAGTGGTTCATGATTTAGTGCTCCGCAAGTGATCTTTTCTTTGTGATAGTGGTCGACAGTAATGTTTAAGTGGTTCAGTTTGAAAAATCTTTTGGATAGAGTGTTTAGAGGTTGTGTGGAAGTTCTTTGTGATATTAATGTGCTTGTGGATGTTTCTAAATCATGTTCCTAATTTTTGATTGGTCTGTATAGTGTAAATCAAATCATGGTTGAAGCGTGTTCCTAAAGGTCCTAGTGTTAATACTAGTTTTGGCTAACCTAGTTGTTTTCACTACTTGCAATTATGCTTTGGAGTTTGTGAAAGCATGTTGTTGCATGGAAGATTGCATTTGAGTCCCTACTAAGGTGTGGCATGGTCCACATTCATTCGTTTCCACCACGGGCATGTTTAGGTCTGAACCTAATTTGAATAGTGGTTAAGTTTATTGTTTGTGCTGCCCTTGAAGATTGTTTTCCAAGATTACAAATGTATAAATATGAGTTAGATGATTAGGAAATCATGCAAAGTGGTTGCGATAGATGAAATGGCTGCATGAGAAGCATCATGTGTTGTAGGTGTAATCTAGATAAGTTTGTGAGTGTGAAAGTGAGTAGAAAAGAATATATTTTTGATATAGAGAGGTTGCAATCGATTCAATTGAGTTTGTGGTGGATCCCTGGTTGCTAGGAGATCCATTCTCATTGTAACTATCTTCTTCTACTTAAGATAGTGAACCCCTTTCTGTAACTATCTTGATGTGTTGATGCTTATAAGAAGTTAAGTTTTGATTACAACTAATTCACCCCCCTCTCAATTGTATTGTGAATTTCAACACCATAAACCTTTTAAATCCTATATAATTAATTACTCCTGATAGTGTTTTTAAATCATTCATAAGGGATGAAGTATTCACCAAGTAATGATCTTGTTTTAGCTGCATGTTTGATCCTAGTACCTGATGAATGTAGGTTATCTGGGGGGTTGCAATAGGGTACCCCTTCTATGGGGTCTGGGGAGATGCTCCCCCTCCCGGTGGGGGGTCCAGGGGAAACGCCCCTAGAAGCCACATTTGATATATAAATTACCATTGTAAATCTTGACCATTCATCATTACGTCACATATCTGACGATGGAGATTTTGTTGGCTTGTCTTTCCCTAGAAAGAAACTTCTTTTATAAGGATATTGTATTACGACTGTGTATGAGGGTATTATAGGCATTGTTGGATTGAAGACTAGAGAGGAGATTGATAGTTTTGTATTGTAAACTCTTTGTGAAGTTAATATAGACTAGTGCATCTCTTCTTGTGTGGAGTTTTTTCCTGATTCTAATGATTTGGAGTAGTGCAGATGTTATTGTTGAATTCAATGTGCTTGTGGAAGTCTCTGGATCATGTGCCTGCTATGTTGGAGGTCCACATTGAAGATTGAGCTTGTTGTTGAAGATTTCCTCCTTGGTGTTGATGTTCTTCCTAGTCTTGGCCAACCGGATGTTTTAAGTGTGTTACGGATGATCTAAGAGCAATTCTTCAAAGCGTAGCATGTTGATCAAAGAAGATTCAAGTCCCAGAAAATGTTTGGCTGACTCTATAAGGATTTGCATGTAATACTTTGTATCAAATCAAGTCTTGTAATTACAATAGTTTGTTAGACCAACTTTGAAGAATAATTGAAATAAGATGTTTGTAATGCCGACTTTGATGATCATTCTAAAGTTGATGTCATATATAAATAAGTAATGTGAGGCCATCAAGTGGGTGTGTATGGAAAAGATGTGGTAGAGCAGAGCAGAGTGTGGGAGCAGAGAAAAAGGGTTATGTGCTTCAATGGGACTGAAACAGGCATGAAGAAGATGTTATTTCTTAGTTCATTCTTCCTATGTTAAACATAATATCTTATAGCCAGTGAGCCTCTTTGAGCAGTGAGCTCTGGCTAGTGCACCCAAAGGCAAGTGTCTTCCCATTTCTTTTAAGTATTTTAATAGAGTATGAATCTTGTGGGTTAACCCCCACCGTGGTTTTCCCTTAACTAGGTTTTCATATTAAAAATCTTGGTGTCAAGTGTGTTAATTATGTTTCTGCTCATGTGTTGTTGATTCATGCTTTAATGGTTACATCATCAATCTGTTTGTAAGTTGTGAAAGAAGATTAAAAGCAGAAAAGGTTGAATTTGTTGACAACTGATTCACTCCACCTCTCAGTTGTTTGACCTAATTCCAACAATTGGTATCAGAGCTGGTTCCTCTAAAAGAAGCTTGACCACTTGAGGAGATCCAAGATGTCAACTTGCAAGAAGGAAAGTCTAAGATTTGATGAAATAAATTACTCACTTTGGAAGGTGCACATGCAGTGTCATTTGGAATGTATGGGTGATTCCTTTTGGTTGATAACTAAGAATGAGTATACGATTCCAAAGAATGGTCCTTCAACTCTAGATGAACTCAAGGAAGATGAATACAATATTTGAGCTAAAGAAGCATTGTTGATTGCTTTGAATGATACAAAAATGACAAATGTCATAGAATTCAAAACTAGTCATGAAATCTGAAAAAAGTTGGAAAATCTGTATGACAAATGTCATAGAATTCAAAACTGGTCATGAAATCTGAAAAAAGTTGGAAAATCTGTATGAAGGTGATAAACATGTAAAATGTGCCAAGCTACAGAGCCTGAAGGGTAAATACGAAAGGTTGATGATGAGTGAAGATGAAAACATTACTTCCTACATGCAGAAGGTAAATGAACTTGTGACTAGTGTCAGGAGTGCTGGTGGAGTATTGGATGAATCAAAGATTATTGTCAAAGTGCTCAGATCTTTACCTCCGACATACAAGCATTAAGTTGCTACCATTTAAGAGATTAGGACCGTGACAACTGTTACAAGGGATCAGTTGGTTGGTAATCTTTCAACATTTGAAATGAGTGAGTTTGGTGATTCTCTTCCTAAGTCCAAATCTGCATTCAAAGCCAACATTCATGGAAAACAAAGATATGATCTGGCTGAAAGCTCTTTAAGAAGATCAAACAGATTTGACAAGACAAGGAAGGATCTTGAAGATGATGAAACTGAGTTCGATGAACTTGAAGCCCTTTTTGCCAAAAGATTGCCAAGAGGATTCAGTAAGTATGAAGGAAAGTTGCCATTCAAATTTTTTGCTTGTAATAAGATTGGTCATTTTGCCTCAAGGTGTCTAGAGAGGGGTTCAAAGACAAACCCTAATAGACCTAGAGTTTAGAAGAAATGCTACTATGTCCAAGAAGCTGGTGAAGAAGGAGTCACAAATGATGAATCTGATCATGGAGGTTCCACTAAAAGTGATTGGGTGTTCATTGCTATCAAATAAGAAGATCTAGTGCCTACTGAATCTACTAGTTGTACAAATGTGGAAAGTGCCTTGGCTGCTCAGGTTGTAGAAAAAGATGAATGTGTAATTGACAGTGGATGTTCTCATCATATGACTAGTGATAAAAGTAAGTTTGTAAGCTTTGAAAAATATGAAGGTGGAATTGTGAAATTTGGAGACAACTCAGCTGGTAGAATCCATGGTAGAGGATCCATCTCCTTTGATGGTAAGAATAACACTAAAGATGTTCTGTATGTGGAAGTATTGAAGCATAATCTTCTTAGTGTTGGACAATTGGTTAACAAGGGTTATGATCTCCAATTCAAGGATGGAAAATGTAGAATTTTAGAAAGCTCTAAAACTGAAATTGCATCTGGTACTCAGACTAGAGGTAACATCTTTCATTTAAGTAGTTATAGCAAAGTTGTTTGATTTCTCAGATTGATCAGAGTTGGTTATGGCATAGGAGAATGTGTCATGTGAATTTTGATAACATTGTCAAGATAAGTTCTACTCAGGTTGTGAGAGATCTTCCAAAACTTGTGAAACCTGTTGATAGAATGTGTAGAGAATGTCAATTGGGTAAACAGAACAAAACTTCATTCAAGAGCAAAGAACAATTTTCAAGTGGATGGTTGGAACTTGTGCATACTGATCTATCTGGTCCTACTAGAATTAGGAGTGTGCAAGGAGACATATATTTTATGTTGCTGATTGATGATTACTCTCGGATGATGTGGGTAACCCTCTTGAAAGAAAAATTAGAAGCTCTTGACAAGTTCAAGGTGTTCAAGGTTATGGTGGAGAATGAGATTGGTGAGAAGATAAATTGTCTGAGATCTAACAGAGGTGGAGAATTTACCTCTGGTGAGTTTGATACGTTCTATGAAAAGTATGGAATAAAAAGATAGTTATCTACTCCTAAGACTCCTCAACAGAATGGAGTTGTAGAAAGAAAGAACTAGACCATTCAAGATGCTTCTAGGACCATGATGATAGAAGCAAATGTTCCACAAGTCTATTGGAGAGAAGCTGTGAGTAGTTTTGTCTATACTCTTAACTAGGTACAAATTAAAGGCAATTCTAGTAAGACACCTTATGAATTATGGTTTGGTCATCCTCCTATTGTGAAATATTTTATTTTTTTTAGTAGTAAATGCCATATCAAAAGAGATGAGGATCTAGGGAAGTTTGATGCAAGAAGTGATGAAGGAATATTTCTAGGTTACTCTACTCAAAGAAAGGCATACCGATGCTTTAACAAGAGATTAAAAAATATTGTTGAAAGTGCTAATGTCAGAGTTGATGAGAGCAAAGAGATATCTTCCAAGTCTTACAGATATGATTTAGATGATCAAGATGAAAGTCAAAATCAAGGAAGGAAAGTTCAAACTTAGACTCAGATCTAGATTGATCTAGAATATCCAGTAACTCAAGAAGTTAGTGCAGATGTTGAGGAACAAGCTCAAGAATCACAAGTTCAAACAAATCCCAAAACTCATAGGTATGTAAGGTTGAATCATTCTGAAGATCAGATCATAGGAGATAGAAACAAAGGTGTTCAAACTAGAAGAAGAATTGTTGAAGATCAAGAGGAGATTTGTCTAATTTCAAAGATTCAACCAAAATCAGTAAGTGAAGCATGCAATGATGAATATTGGGTAAAAGCAATGGAAGAAGAATTAATGCAAATTCAAAAGAATCACACTTGGGATCTTGTTCCTAGACCTGAATAAAAAAATGTGATTAGAACTAAATGGGTCTTCTGGAATAAACTAAATGAGGATGGTGAAGTTGTGAGAAACAAAGAAAGGTTGGTGTGTAAAGGATACTCTAAAGTGGAAGGAATTGATTTTGAAGAAACTTTTGCTCCGGTGGAAAGAATAGAAGCAGTCAGATTATTTTTGGCATTTGTTGCTTATAAAGATTTCAAGGTTTATCCGATGGATGTCAAGTCAGCATTCCTGAATGGAGAATTGGATGAAGAAGTCTACATTGAGTAACCAGAAGGATTTCAGTTGTCTGATCAAGGAGATATGGTTTGCAAATTGAGAAAAACATTTTATGGACTCAAGCAAGCCCCAAGAGCCTAGTATGCAAGACTAGATAAGTATCTGCTAAAATTAGGTTTTAGCAAAGGTACAACAGACTGTAATCTTTATATCAAAATTGATCATGAACACATCTTGATTGTTGAAGTATTTGTTGATGATATCATTTTTGGTGGAAATGAGAGTATGTGCAAAATATTTGCTGATTAGATGCAAAGTGAATTTGAGATGTCAATGTTTGGAGAAATGAATTTCTTCTTAGGTTTACAAATCATTCAGTCAAATAAAGGTATCTTCATATCTCAGTCTAAGTATGTAAGAGAATTGTTGAAAAAGTTTGGAATGGAAGATTCAAAACCAGTGAGTACACCTATGGTAACTAGATGCAAGTTAAGTAAAGATGATGACTCCCCTAAGGCAAATCAGAAAAGGTATAGATCAATGATTAGAGGAGTGCTCTATCTAACTCAGACCATACCTGATATCATGAATGTAGTTGGACTTGTTGCTAGATTTCAAGCTGATCCTAGAGAATCCCATGTTGTAGCAGTCAAAAGAATTTTTAGATATCTCAAAGGGACACTTGATTATGGCTTATGATATCCAAAGGATAATGAATTCACTCTTCATGCATACACAGATGCTGATTGGGCAGGAGATGTGGATGACAGGAAAAGTACTAGTGGTGGTGCATTCTTCTTGGAAAGGAGATTGGTTTCTTGGATGAGCAAAAAGTAAGAGGTAATATCTATGTCTACTACATAGGTATAGTATATAGTAGCAGCAAACAATTGTACTCAAGTTCTATTGATGAAACAAATGTTGAAAGACATCAGAATTGTGTTTGAGGAGCCTGTTACAATCTTCTGTGGTAATTCAAGTGCAATAAGCATCTCAAATAATTTGGTGTTGCATTCAAAGACAAAGCATATATCAATCAAGTTTCACTTCTTGAGAGAGAAGGTTAATGAGAATGAAGTCAGATTGGAGTTTGTTTCTTCAAAGGATCAGATTGTAGATATCTTCACTAAGCCTCTACCCAAGGAGACTTTTGAGTATCTCAGAGAGAAGTTATGGGTTATTACCCATCCTGATCAAAACTAAGATGCACTAGGGTGCATTAGTCCAATGGAATTCATAGTCATATCTTGTGATCCAAATTGATGTTAAGGAGATAATACTCAGGGGGAGTAGTCAGTATGCAAATTTTGGAGATCAGTCTGAAACAAAAAGGAGAAAAGATTGCAAATATGTGCCCTTTGCCATTGATGTCAAAGGGGGAGAGAAGTCATTTGAAAAACTAGTTGCTAGTAAAAGGGGGAGCTGTAAAAAAAAAGGTTGTAGGTGTGATAAGAGAAAGGGGGAGAAGTTCTTGTTTTGATGATTAAATCAGTTTTTCACATCATATGTTGCTATCAATGACAAAGGGGGAGATTGTTGCAAATAGGCACCTAAGTGGTGTTGTCATTGATGTCAACATATCCTTGTTGCCATTGATGTCAATTGTATCATATTTTATTGCCTCGTTAGAAGACTGAAATATTGGGGATATTGAGAAAATTAATGAAGATCTAAGTATGTGGACCATATGACTGTGTAGAGGATTGTTTGAAGTAGCTCCAGTTAAGATTTGAGAGGTTCGCATAAAGATTTGAAGAAGTGATGGCCATCTGAGTAGAACCAGGTTTTGCAGTTTTCAGAAGAGACAGAGTGACAAGAAATTGGTCCAGATTGCTCTACAAATAAAACACTATGATCTGTGGATCTAGAGGCATGTTTGGGAAGTCAGTGTGTATCCTCAACTCAAGTGGTTCAGGGTTTGGAGGTTTGCAAGCAATCTTTCTAGTGTGACAGCCATGGCAGACAATGTTCTTGAGGTACTAGATGAAGATGCAAGTGATTCTAATGATTTGGAGTAGTGCGGATGTTATTGTTGAATTCAATGTGTTTGTGGAAGTCTCTAGATCATGTGCCCATTGTGTTGGAGGTCCACATTGAAGATTGAGCTCATTGTTGATGATTTCCTCCTTGGTGTTGATGTTCTTCCTAGTCTTGGCCGACTGGATGTTTCAAGCATGTTGCGGATGATCTAAGAGCAATTTTGTAGAGCGTAGCATGTTGATTGAAGAAGATTCAAGTCCCAGAAAATGTTTGGCTAACTCTATAAGGATTCACATGTAATACTTTGTATCAAATCAAGTCTTGTAATTCCAATAGTTTGTTAGACTGACTTTGAAGAACAATTGAAATAAGATGTTTGTAATGCTGACTTTGATGATCATTCCAAAGTCAATGTCATATATAAAGAAGCAATGTGAGGCCATCAAATGGGTGTGTATGGCAAAGATGTGGTAGAGCAGAGTAGAGTGTGGGAGCAAAGTAGAAGGGTTATGTGCTTCAATGGGATTGAACCAGGCATGAAGAAGATGCTATTTCTTAGTTCATTCTTCCTGTGTTAAACATAAAATCTTGTAGGCAGTGAGCCTCCTATAGGCAATGAGCCTCTTTGAGCAGTGAGCTCTAGGTAGTGCTCCTAAAGGCAAGTGCCTTCCCATTTCTTTTAAGTACTTTTAACAGGTTATGAATCTTGTGGGTTAACCCCCACTGTGGTTTTCCCTTAACCATGTTTCCACATTAAAAATCTTGGTGTCAAGTGTGTTAATTATGTTTATGCTCATGTGTTGTTGATTCATGCTTTAATGGTTACATCATTAATCTGTTTGTAAGTTGTGAAAGAAGATTAAAAGCAGAAAAGGTTGAATTTGTTGACAACTAATTCACCCCCCCTCTCAGTTGTCTAACCTAATTCCAACACTCCCTTCATCAACAAATTTATCTACCATCTACTTATTTTTAGTAGCAGTAGCATGATAACTTAGCTCAATTTTCTTTCTAGGTGTATTTCTGACTTTAGAAGTTTGCCCCACTTCATACCCTAATCCTGTAGTATCATTATGACACTTTCGTTTGCCCAACATCTCATATAATTTGCTGGTGTTATTCTCAAACATCTGATTTTTCTCTAACTGCATTCTCAAGGACATAATTTCTACCTCTAACTTCTGACAGTCCTCTACTTTTATTTGCAAGTCCAATTTTGTGTCTTCTTCAATTCTTTTAGACTCTTCCAACTGTAATTTTAGATCTGCAATGTGTTTGTCAGATTCTTCAAGTTTAACCTTAACTTTTTCATTTCTTTTCCTCTCATGTTTTAGGTTTGCAAGTGTAGAGATCAGTTCTCCCTCAAAATAAACTTCTTCTACCTCAAAATCATCGTATCCTTCCATATTAATGTTGTCTTCTTCTTTATCATGTGAGTTCTTTTCTTTTTCAAATGCCATAAACACATACTGATTATGGTCACTAGCATATGAGTTATCATCATAACTACTATTTTCATCTACATACAAGATTTTCTTCTTTGTACCAAAGAATCTTTTCCCCTTTTTTGAGTTATTATAGTTCTTAGAGTTATCTTCTTTATCTATTTCACCTAGAGGACAATTTGAAGAAAAATGGTCAACTTTACCACATCTAAAACACTTAAAGGGTAACTCACCATTGTACTTGTTTGATCCTCTTCTCAACCTTCTCACAAAGTTAGATTCTTGGTCATCTAAGTCCTCAAAATCTGAATCTGCCTCCTTATCCTTTTTAACAGATTTGAAGGCTACCTCCTTGCTTGAAGATTCATCATTTCCAATCCTCATTTCATAAGCTCTAAGGGTACCATGTAGTTCATCTAAGGAGAGTTTGTTTAAATCTCTAGCTTCTTCTATTGTAGAGACTTTGGAATCATACTTTGAAGACAATGACCTTAAAACCTTTTTTTCCACCAGTAGATCTTTTACTTCCTCTCCTAAACCACTAATGGCTTCAACTATTTCTTGGAATCTTAGAAGATAATATACTATTTTCTCATCTTCAGTAATTTTCAGTCCTTCAAACTTAGCCCTAAAGGTCTGCAACTTATCTTCTTTGATCTTCACATCACCTTGGTAAATGCTAACCAACTTATCCCACACTTCCTTAGTAGATTTGTAATGCATTACCTTGACTAAAGTTTCATTTGTTAGCCCACAACAAATAGAATTCTTGGATTTTGCATTACATTCATACTCTCTTTTTTCATTAGTAGTGGAGGGTGGTTGAGATGGTACTTTATATCCATTCTCAACTGCTACCAACACATCATAACCTAAGGACTGCAAATAAGACTCCATCCTAAAACTCTAAAAGGCAAAACTAGAACCATCAAAAAGGGGTGCTTTGGATGTTGAAGAACCTTCTTGACAAGCCATGAGTGTAACCTATTACCAGGACCAACCCAAGGTGATTAAACCTCTACTAGGCACCTTTCTCTGATACCAATTGAAAAGAGGACAGTTACGCTAAGAGGGGGGTGAATCAGTGTAGTTCAATTGAATGCTTTGTTCAATAATCTTACAAACACATCAAACCAAATATGCACACATGACACCAGATTTATGTGCAAACCCTATGAGCAAAAAAACCACTAAGAGTTGCTTGAGTCTACTGCTCAAATCTAACCTCAAAAGAAATAAAAGTACATTTGTTTTTAAATCACCCACTCCAAGGTACAAAAAGACACCTATAGCACTACTTTTAAACATAGGTACAATGCACACCTAGTTCACATCAACCACACCTAGAAGCACCAACTTAAATGAGGCACCCACCTCAAAAAATCAAAAACACAAACACCAAACTCCTTAAAAAGATGACAAAGAAGTATACAAAAAGTGATTCTCAACAATCTAGCTTGCACAAGTTAAGCACACATTATCCTTTGCAAAAAATAAACTCTTCAAAGTGACATAAACTCCATCACACATCCATCATTGATACAATCCTTCAAACAATACTTCTGCTCTCACTGTATACATTATCACAACAAAATAAAACCTTCACAAGACCCTTTGCAAGACAATCTTCAATAAATCAACTCACTCACATCTCTGATCAACAACAAAAATCTTCAAGAGGATACTCTGCTGACAAGTTTTTTGCATCATAATGACATTAGTTCTTTTTATGTTCACAGTCCTTTTCTAGGCTTTTCTGATCAAATCAATGTTACCCAATGCATATCACACTATGTTCTATGTATGTACCCAAAAAAAAGCCTCAGACACTTATGGAGAAGGTTTTATAAAACCCATGTAATCACCATATCTGATGCAGGAGCATCCAGTGGTGTAAGGGCAATCTTGCATCACCCAAAAAAAAGTTAATTCAAAATCATTGTAGTTGTTTTCATTTCTTTCCATAATTAGTATTTTTGGTTCCATAATATCTAGAATAATAATGTAGGACTTTTAGTTTTTCCAAAACTGCTAAAAATAGCGACCTGCCTAATTAGGAAAGTGTACCTGCTATTTTTAGAAAGTTTGCATTTGGGCATGTAATGAAGTAAAAACTTCCAAAAAGTTACATAATGGAAATATAAGACCTTTGGAAAAGGAATCAGGCAAAGATCATTTGTGAGCTGAAAGATATTAAAGTTTTTATTTTCTGAAAAGCCCCTGAAAATTTCTGGAACGAGATATGAGGCACTAAAACTTTCCATTATGTCCTAAAAAGTTGATGGAAATCCATTTACAAATTTTCAGTGTGATAGTTCACATTGCGAGCTTTCTAGCACTTAAAACGGTTCGTCAATCAGACACCCAAATCAAAAGTTATGCTTCCCAGAAGTTGACCTACTTTTGGAGGGAGTTGCAAAATTTGAAATTTAGTTGGAAGCCACCAAAAAGTGCTATTTATGACTATTTTGGGAACCCTAGGCAGGGGTAGAGTAAAGGGGGCCAGTGTAGAGTCAAGAATAGGTGGGAAAATAGAAACCCTAGCTGATTTTGGGGTTACAGAAGGCTAAAGATTCAAGAATCTTGAGGTTGGGAAAGCTGTAATGTGTTGCAGGCAGTAGAGGATTCATCCTCTGATTGTAGTTGAGCTTCTGTAATGTAATGAGTTACTCAGTTCAATAAAAGAAAGTTCTATTTGCTGTGTTCGATATATGTTATTGTGTTTTTTGTGATTTACCCCCTTCATCAATATCCAAAACCGTTACCAAATTGTTAGAAAACTACATATAACTATGTACACTGTCATCCAACTGTCAAAGTTTACCCTTACCAAGTAGCCGTTAGGGTTTGAAACTGTTTTAAATCTAGAGCATCAATTTTCCTTTTCATGGGCTTCAAAGAACAAATACTAGCCTTTGATTATACTTTGCTGCTCATTCAAAGATCTTCTACCTGTGTGAGCCGGTCTCCCTAGGTGAGGGGGTTGGTCACCTCATGTATGTGACCCCCTTCACTTTACAACTTAAGTGATGGTGACCCAATATACCTGGTCAACGTTGAAACATAATAAAAAAGTAACTCAATGCATGATGGGTTAGAAGGTAAGCTTTAGGTTTTATAATAGAGTTAAGATTTTAGGATTTTTAGGGCTTTAAGACACACATAACCCTAAACATTGAAAAGATCCTAAAACCTTGTGATCATAGGAAGTGACTGCACTGTAAACATAACACAAGAAAGACTCACATATCTAGAGCTTTAAAGCAATTACAACTAGACATTTTCAACTCGTAGAAACTAGGTTTGAAGTAGTGATAAAACCTTAAAGATTTTACCAAACAACAATGAATCAAGACCACTATATACTTTGTTAAGAGTCAAAAGGACATGTAAAGCATGAACAAATGAGACACTTACCACTTGAAGTTTGTAGTCTCAAGCACATGACAAACCCTAACATGATTAAAGTTTATAAGCTTGAATACACTGAACTTCTGACACAACTCCTATGGTCTCCAAATACAACTTCATCTCCTCAAGAAAGAATACCAGAAGCAATACTTCTAACATGAAATAGCACATGAATGAATGACCTTGAAGAATGAACATTATAAATACTTGATACAAATTGTGATCACTCAACATTATGAATCAATGCTCGTATGAACTCATGAACTCCTATAGCCACTGTGATTCTGAAGCATAAACACATTAATCAACCTGGATACTATTGACATCAATGACAAACATGTTCCACACAAACATCCTCCATGTGGAATCTCAAAAAATGCTCCATCTAGATCAGTCATTAACGATTTAAAGGGATGTTTCTTAAACTTAGGGCAGGGCATCTCTGTTATCTCAACTACTTGAGGGGTATTCATCTTTACAAACTCAAAATAGGAAATTTTTCAACAAAGAGAGCGGTAAATACCTTTTTGCCTTTGTTAGGGTTTCTTCACCAGATGATTGAATTTTCCCTAGCTTGCTTCTCATGTCTCTTTAGTCGCTTGAAAGTATGAATCAAAAGTGATTTTTCCTTCAAAAGGATCCCTTATATTCTCTTCTCATCAAAATTTAATTGCCATAAATGCTTTGTTCAAAAAGCTGTCAAACCCTTTCTCTACTACTCGTAGTTGACCAAGATTGCTCCACAATTTACTGCATTATCTTCTTTTCTATCAGAATCTTCTCTAAAAGCT
The DNA here is from genome assembly GCA_027924645.1 of Cunninghamia lanceolata. NCBI lineage: Eukaryota > Viridiplantae > Streptophyta > Pinopsida > Cupressales > Cupressaceae > Cunninghamia > Cunninghamia lanceolata. Next base: position 7,259,097 of record BSBN01000241.1, on the reverse strand, counting down.
CTGTCATTTAGTCTTATACCTCATATCTTTGTGCTGGATATCAGCACCACACTTTTGGCTAGGGGAATTAGATTTTGCATTAAGCTCCCCCCGAGCCAGAGCTCTCAATTTACCTCCCGGAGGAAGTACCAGCACCAGAGTCTAGTGTGGACTCATCCTTGACTTCCTGCACTCCCTTCTTAACCCACATTTGATTCATCTCCTTCTTGATCTCTGCCAGATCTACCTTTTGTACCGGTTCTCTCTTCTTTGCCTGATTAATCCTCTTTATGTTTTTGCTTCTGCATAACCTTGCAATATGTCTAGGCTTGTTGCAATTGAAACATACAACACCTCTTTATCTATTATTTCTCTCATTCATTCTTGATCTGCATTGGTCAGCTTTGTGACCAAATCTATCACATGGAAAACAATTCCCATTGAAAGATTGAGCATTCCTTCTCTTTAGGGGAAAATTGGATTTATTAATGTTCTAGATTTTAGATGTTTAAATCTGCCTCTCCATTATACATTCAAGGATCTAGGGTCGAGTGCCAAGCAATATCATACCCTAGGTCGCTTGCAAATGTAGGGAAACTTAGATTAGGGAATTTAATTATCGATTTTCCTTCTTCTATGCTCAATTGACCATTAAAACCCTAATTATGCAAATACGGCAACAAATTGATGAATAACGGAAAAAGGTCTTGCAAACAGGAATAAAATACCATCACAAGGTACCTATTTTTGGGGTTCTGAAGCAAAATAGTTGGGGACACTGGAGCGGGCACCCAAGTCCAAGGTACCAGTTTCTTCGTGGGATTTGGACCTCCTTCCGACAGTGATCAGCCCTGTAACTTTTGTTTTCTGAAACTTGGATGTGAAGGACACTAGAGCGAGCGCCCCAGTCTTGGAAGTGCTCCTATGTCCTACTTTTCTTTAGATCATGAATCCTTGATGCCTACCAATCCTTCCTGCAACTCCACTTTTCCCAAATACGACACCTATAACCTACAATCACAAGACTTGGTTTGGGGGTTGTGGTGTTTAGAGGCTTGCCTCAGTCAAGCCCCAGAGGACACTTAAGTCTCTGAACACCGTTGTCAAATAGAGAGTGCATGCCCTTGTGAGGCAGAGGCAAAAACCAAGGGAATCAATGATGAAAGCACAATATAATGTCACCTTGTAGTGAAGCTCTCATAGAAGAAAGATGCTCTTCATTCCATGAGGAAATTGATGCTCAAATCTACAAATATAAACACACAAAAAACACAAGTCTGCTCTTGCAACACAATGAAAGCCTTGAATCACCTTAAGAACACAATAGCTTTCTAGTAATCATCTAGGTAAAATCTAGTTTACAAATGAATGCCTAAACATGCTTATATATGCAACTACAAGCACTCCCTCTAAGATTTCAAAAATCAAAACTTACCGTGTCGACAAAAGGACTAAATAATGGTCATAAACCAACACTTAAATTTTGGGCCTGACCCAAAATAGGGTAGGACTAGGGTGCGGGAGCCCAAGTCCTCCCCCCTATTTTGGGTAGGGTTAAGGTCAAAAGGTCCTCCTAGGTCCGCTTTGCCATGAAACCTAGGCCTCATTCCATCGGGATGCCAAAATATGAAATAAGATGTCCTAAATGCATTCTAAAGACCTAGGAGCTAAATCTTATGAGGGAAAATCCCCCAAGGGGACATTTTCCAACATTACATTTAGCCCCCACTTTAATGTATGTATAAACGCAAAGCCAATACATGCATTAAAGTAAGGTCACAAACACAAAAAACACATCAAGCATGGAGAAGACATGCCAATCACATAGAAAATAGTAACAGGCACGCAAGACATGGAGAAGACAGTTATAGTCATGCAGAACACAGAGAATACAATCAATGGATAGAAGACACATTAATGCATGGAAGACAGAAATGATATCTTTTTTTTCTTTTTCTCATACACATGAAATGTAAATGCAAGTACTGGAGAGTAAACAAACCTCCCATAATACATGATGCACTCATTGGGCAGGTCTTTGTATATATGGGGCAACACACATGGAAGACACGCAAAAGCTCACAAAATGTAGGATGCATATGGGGTAATAAACATGCCACACAAAACAAATACACCAAAATAGACACTTGAAGACATGGAGAAAACATGGCGAACAAGCGATGGTGTGTTCCCTATTTCTAGGCTCATCACCATCTCAGGCACGTTATAGGCACACACCGACGATTGGGCTTCACCACAACGATCGTCGAAGACACACTTAAGGGTTGAGTTAGTCACAGAACTGCTCCCCACCTCTATAGAGGACTTTTGAAAATGCAACCCCACTTGCATCATGGAGACACCTTACAGTGAAAAGGAAGCATGACATACCACCCCACCCACCTCACAGAGACACCTTACAGTGAAAAGGAGGTATGAACTCAAAAGTATACAACCCCACCCACATCACAGAGATGCCTTACAGTGAAAAGGAGGTATATGCAATAGATTTCAAGATAGATTGGTTAATTGCAAACAAACTCAGGATGTAGGAAGTACTCATCGTAGTAGTCTACACCTAAGGACAAGCACATTGCTAACATCTACAATAGACATCTTACCTTATATATGCCCCCACCTTAAGGTGGTTGATATCATGCAACGATATCAAGCATGTTAAGGTAAGAATAAGACACACAAGGGAACACCAACTTTTGTAAAGCCCATGCCCCCCTGGAGGTGACATGTACTTCACGATTGCCAAATGTTCCCACAAACACAGCCTTGCAAGAAACATGTTACTGCCTACAACCTCATAATAAACAACAACATCAATGCATATGAAATCTGAGGTATGCAAGATTTAAGGTAGACAAAGTGTACGAAGCAGAAATATTGTTTATGATTTGTAAATGAGATAGAACACCATCAAAATCATCACTACATGGAAAACATGAGTGCTTCCACTAGCCAAGCATCAGAAAAGATATACAACCCCATCGTTGAAAGGGACACTAGGTTTGCATCAGTATAAATGTTTTTCATCATTCGCCTGCTAGATGGAAACACTAGAGGAAGGGAAACAATAAATAAGAGAGGAGAAACGAGTGTCTTAGGGATAGTCACGTAGGAGGGTGCCCCCAGGTGTCACCAACTACAACACTATGTCTGTAAGACACAACACACAACAATGAAATCAGAGAAAGAGGCAATTTATAAGAATGATGTGTTAGATTCAAGATAGACAACTGAGAGGGGGGTGAATCAGTTGTCCAAAAACTTTCTTCCTATTAATCACTTAAATCCTTCTTGTAATTCAGCAGCATAATAATAAATCAATCATGGAAACATAATGCAACAATTCAAGAGCAGAAACATATTAACACATATGACACCAAGATTTTAACGTGGAAAACCTGGTTAAGGGAAAAACCACGGGGTGACTAACCCAAGATTGTATTCTCTGTTAAAAGAATAAGAAGAACAAAATGGCACATACCAATTAGGGCTCACTACCTGAGCACACTGCTCACAAGAGGCCCACTGCCTACAGGAGACACACTATCTACAGAATAAAAAAATTACATACTTGAACTAAAGAATAGCATCTTCACCATGCTTGAGTCAATTCTATTTAATCCCAATACTTCTGCTCTGCCTTTCACTTTCTCTTCTCTACCACACTCTCATCTTTGCCAAGATACTTTTGAAATGACTTCACAAATCTTATTTATACAAGACATTGACTTTGGGATAATCATCCAAGTCGGCATACATTACAGAGCAAATACAAAAGACTTCATGCGGATCATCACACTATTGGCTACACAGATCTGAGACTTCAATCTTCTTTTAGGAACACGCCATGCTTCATAGAACATCTTCAAGATTGTCCGCAAAATGTGTAACTCATCTGGTCGGCCAAACATAGGAAGAACATCATCATCCGGAAGTAATTCTTCAATTACGACCTCAATCTTCAATGCGGACCACCAACACAAACTGGACACAATCCAAAGACCTTCACAAGCTTTCCTGAATCATCAAGAACATCCATACTACTTTTGATTAATCATCCTCTCCTTCATCCGGAACTTCAAGAACACAGTCTATCATCACTGTCATATTGGAATCGATGCTTTCTGACCTCCAGACCATGAACCAATTGAGTTGTGAATTCACATTGACTTCCTAAACACTCCACTAAATCTGCAAAACAAAATATTTCATTTCTGGATCTCACCGAACCTATCTATGTCACTTTGTCACCTCTAAACATCTATCTGAACCAGTTTAACTCATATGGCCATAACTTCTTCAAATCTGCATGCAAACCTCTCAAATCTTTACTGGATCAGCTTTGGATACATATCTACAAACCCTTTGATGTGCATCCTCTAATCTTCATCTTAGCTGGGATCTTTACTTCACTATCTTCACTATTCTTCTCTGTTCCTGATAGGACTAATTTTCTCAATATCCTCAACATACAACTCATCCAATCCTTGAGATCAATACAACAGGACTATGTTGACATCAATGACAACACCAGTTAGGCCCATACTTGCAACAATCTCCCCCTTTGTCATTGATGGCAACATATGATGTGAAAAACTATTTTAACCATCAAGACAAGAAATTCTCCTCACTGACTGACATAACTCCCCCTATCAACAATAACCATTCACATGTCTTCTCTTCCTTTACTACTCCCCCTTTGATCAGCAACCACTTTTGTTTTTTCACATGTCTTCTCTCCCCCTTTGACATCAATGGCAAAGGGCACATACTTGCATCACTTAGAATCATACCAACTACTCCCCCTGAGTAGTAGCTTCCCATCATCAATCCGGACCACGAGATATGACTGTGAGATTCACTGGACTGATGCACATCAGTGCACCTTAATTTAGAACCGGAGGGGTAATAACCCCTAACTTCTTCCTAAGATACTCAAAAGAGTCCTTAGGTAGAGGTTTAGTAAAAATGTCTACAATCTGATCCTTGGAGGGCACAAACTCTAATCTAACTTCATTCTTGTTCACTTGCTCTCTCAAAAAGTGAAACATGATGGATATATGTTTTGTCTTTGAATGCAACATTGGATTTTTTGATATATTTATTTCACTTGAGTTATCACAGAAGATTGTGATTGGTTCCTCATACTCCACTCTGATGTCTCTTAGCATTTGCTTCATCCACAATACTTGAGTGAAACTACCTGCTACTACAATATATTCTTCTTCTGTAGTGGATAGAGATATTGCCTCTTGTTTCTTGCTCAGCCAAGAAACCAATCTTTTCCCTAAAAAGAATGCTCCACCACTGGTACTCTTCCGGTCATCCACATCTCTTGCCCAATCTACATCTGTATATGCATGAAGAGATAAATCATGATCTCTAGGATACCATAAACCATACTCAACTGTCCCTTTTATATATCTAAGAATCCTCTTGATTTCCATGACATGAGATTCTCTAAGATCAGCTTGGAATCTAGCAATAAGACCAACAACATTCATAATGTCAGGTATAGTTTAAGTAAGATACAATAGTCATCATCTTTGCTTAATTTACATCCAGTTGCCATGGGAGTACTCATTGGTTTTGAGTCTTCCATCCCAAATTTCTTCAATAATTCTTTCACATACTTGCTCTGTGAAATGAAGATTCCTTTCTTTGTTTGAATGATTTGCAGACCCAAGAAGAAATTCACTTCCCTAAACATGGACATCTCAAATTCACTTTTCATTTGATTTGCAAAAGTTTTACACATACTATCTCATCCTCCAAAAATGATATCATCAACAAACACTTCAACAATTAAGATATTTTCATGATCAATTTTGAAGTACAAGTTATTGTCAGTAGTACCTTTGTTGAAACCAATCTTCAAAAGATGCTTATCCAATCTTTCATACTAGGCTCTTGGGGCTTGTTTGAGTCCATACAGTGCTTTCTTCAACTTGCAGACCATATCACCATGATCAGACAATTGAAATCCATCTAATTGCTCAATGTATACTTCTTCTTCCAAGTCACCATTTAGGAAGGTAGACTTGGCATCCATCTGATATACTTTAAAGTCCTTGAAGGTAGCAAAGGCAATAAATAATCTAACTGCTTCAATTCTTGCCACAGGAGCAAAAGTTTCTTCAAAATCAACTCCTTCTACTTGAGAGTAACCCTTGCAGACTAATCTGGCTTTGTTTCTGACTACTTTACCATCTTCATTTAGTTTATTCTAGAAGACCCATTTGGTTCCAATCACATTCTTGTTTCTAGGTTTGGGAACAAAATCCCAAGTGTGATTTTTCTCAATTTGCAGTAGCTCTTCTTCCATTGCTTTAGTCCATCTTTCATCATTACATGCTTCACTCACTGTCTTTGGTTCAATCTTTGAAATTAGACAATACTTTTTTGAGTCTTGAGAAATCTTTCTTCTTGTTTGAACACCTTTGTTTTTATCACCTATGATCTAATCTTTAGAGTGGTTCAGTCTTACATACCTAGGAGTTTTGGGAATTTCTTGCACCTCTATTTCTTGAATAGGTTCATTCAGAATTATCTCTTCTTCCTAATTCTCTGGACTAGTTTGGATCTGAATTTTAGAAGGGGCTTGGACTTCTTGGACCAAAATATCATTCCAATCATCTTCATCATATTCATAAAATCTTGAGGGTTTTTCAATACCTTCATCAACCTTCACATTTGTACTTTCTATATTTTTTCTCAATCTCTTGTTATAACACCGGTATGCTTTGCTTTGAGTAGAATAGCCCAAGAATATTCCTTCATCACTTCTAGCATCAAATTTGCCAAGGTCTTCATCTCTTTTAATATAACATTTGCTACCAAAGACTCTGAAATACTTCACAATGGGAGTGATGCCAAACCAGAGTTCATAAGGGGTCTTACCAGTATTGCTTCTGAATTGTACTTGATTAAGAGTATAGACAACAGTGCTTACAACTTCTCTCCAGTAGATATGAGGAACATTTGCTTCCATCATCATGGTTCTAGATACTTCTTGGATGGTCTGATTTTTTCTCTCCACTACTCCATTCTACTGTGGAGTCCTTGGAGCAGACAACTATCTTTTTATCCCATGTTTCTCACAGAATTCTATGAACTCTCCGAATGTGAATTCTCCACCTCTATTAGACCTGAGACATTTTAGTTTTAATCCAGTTTCATTCTCTACCATAGCTTTGAATATTTTGAATTTCTCAAGAGCCTTAGATTTCTCTTTCAGAAAAGTCACCCACATCATTCGGGAGTGGTCATCAATTAATAACATGAAGTATCTATCACCTTGCAAACTCCTAATTCTTGGCGGACCACATAGATTAGTATGAACTGAGTCCAATAATTTGGTAGAAGATTGTTCCTTACTTTTGAATGTGACTCTTCTTTGCTTACCCAACTGACATTCTTTGCACAAACTATTAGTAGGTTTCACCAGTCTTCGAAGATCTCTTACAGCTTGAGTGTTGCTTATCTTGATAATATTATCAAAATTCACATGACACATTATCCCATGCCACAACCAACTCTGATCAATTTGAACAAATAAACAACTTTTGCCAGTACCAACCAAGTGGAAGATATTACCTTTTTTTTTGAGTACCAGATGCAATCTTTGTTCTGGAACTTTCAAAGATCTTACATTTTCCATTTTTGAATTGGAGATCATAGCCTTTGTCCACCAACTGTCCAACACTGAGAAGATTGTGCTTCAGACCTTCAACATATAGTACATTACTAGTTTTGTTCTTTCCATCAAAAGAAATAGTTCCTCTACCTCTGATCTTGCCAGCAAAATTATCACCAAATTTTACAACTCCTCCTTCATATCTTTCCAAATCTATGAACTTATTTTTATCACGTGTCATATGGTGGGAGCATCCACTGTCAATGACCCAATCATCTTTTTCTTCAACTTGGGCAGCTAGAGCTCTTTCTACCATTTTATGATTGATAGATTCAGAGGGCATTAGATCTTCTTTCTTGATGGCAATAAACACACAGTCACTTCCGGATTTGTTTCCTGTCTCTGATTCATCATCTGTTACTCCTTCATCATCATCATCTTCATGAACATAGTAACATTTCTTTTGGAATCTTGATCTGTTTGGATTTGCTCTTGAAAATCTTTCTAGACACCTTGAGGTAAAATAACCAATCTTATTGTAGTTGAAACATTTGAAGGGAAATTTTCCTTCATACTTACTAGATCCTCTTGGTAATCTTTTTGCAATAAGGGGTTCAAGTTGAGTAGCTTCTGCTTCATCTTCTTATAGATCTTTTCTTTCTTTCTCATACCATGATAGTTTCTTTGAAGAGTTCTCTCCCAGATCAAACTTTTGATTGCCTTTTACAGAGGTACTAGCTTTGAATGCAGATTCAGTCTTGGGGGTGCATCTCCAAACTCAGCCAATTCAAATGCAGCTAATTTTCCAACCAATTGATCTCTTGTGATATTTGAAAAAGATCTGAATTCTTCAATAGAAGCAACCTTGTATTTGTAAGAAGCAGGTAGGGATCTGAGAACTTTGGCAACAATCTCATCTTCATCCAAGATTCCACCAGCACACCTAATGCCACAAACAAGCTCATTTACTCTTGGCATAAATGTAGTGATATTTCATAGTCACTCATCTTTAGGTTTTTGAATTTTCCTTTCAAACTTTGTAGCTTGGCACATTTAACATATTTGTCTCCTTTATGCAGAAGTTCTAGTTTTTCCCAAATCTCATATTTAGTTTTTAGATCTATAACATTTGTCAGCTCTAAATTAGATAAGGCACTTAGTAGAGCTTCTTTACCCTGAAGATTATTTTTAGCATCTCTGATTTCATATACAGTTCTGAGACCATTCTGTGGAGGAACATACTTCTTTGAAGCCATGATCCAATATTGCATTCCCATACATTGCAAGTGACATTCCATGCGGCTTTTCCAAAGAGTGAAATTGGTTCCATCAAACCTCAGACTATCCTTCTTGTAGGAAGACATCCTGGATCTCCTCAAGCGGTTAAGCTCTTTTAGAGGAACTTATCTCTAATACCAATTGTTAGATTCAAGACAAACAACTGAGAGGGAGGGTGAATCAGTTGTCCAAAAATTTTCTTCCTATTAATCACTTAAATCCTTCTTGTAATTCAGTAGCATAATAATAAATCAATCATGGAAACATAATGCAACAATTCAAGAGCAGAAACACATTAACACATATGACATCAATATTTTAATGTGGAAAATCCGGTTAAGGGAAAAACCACAGGGTGACTAACCCAAGATTGTATTCTTTGTTAAAAGAATAAGAAGAACAAAATGGCACATGCCAATTAGGGCTTACTGCCTGATCACACTGCTCACAAGAGGCCCACTGCCTACAAGAGACACATTGTTTACAAAATAATAAATATTACATACTTGAACTGAAGAATAGCATCTTCACCATGCTTGAGTCAGTTCCATTTAAGCCCAATACTTCTACTTTGCCTTTCGCTTTCTCTTCTCTACCACACTCTCATCTTCGCCAAGATACTTTTGAAATGACTTCACAACTCTTATTTATACAAGACATTGACTTTGGGATAATCATCCAAGTCAGCACACATTACAGAGCAAATACAACTTGACTAATTACAAAAGACTTCATGCGGATCATCACATTGTCAGATACATAGATCTAAGACTTCAATCTTTTTTTAGGAACATGCCATGCTTCATAGAACATCTTCAAGATCATTTGCAAAATGTGTAACTCATCTGGTCAGCCAAACTTAGGAAGAACATCATCATCTGGAAGTAATTCTTCAATTATGAGCTCAATCTTCAATGCAGACCACCAACACAAACTAGACACGATCCAAAGACCTCCACAAGCTTGCCTAAATCATCAAGAACATCCACACTACTTCTAATTACTGAAATCGTCCTCTCCTTCATTCGAAACTTCAAGAACACAGTCTGTCATCACTGTCATATTGGAATAGATGCTTGCAGACCTCCAGACCATGAACCAATTGAGTTGTCAATTCACATTCACTTCCTAAACACTCCACCAAATCCGCAGAACAAGATATTTCATTTCTGGATCTCACCAGACCTATTTGTGTCACTTTGTCACCTCTAAACATCTGTCTGAACTGGTTTAATTCATATGGCCATAACTTCTTCAAATCTTATTGCAGACCTCTCAAATCTTTACTGGATCACCTTTGGATACATATCTACAAACCCTTTGATGCACATCCTCTGATCTTCATCTTAGCTGGGATCTTTACTTCACTATCTTCATTGTTCTTCTCTATTCCTGATAGGACTAATTTTCTCAATATCCTCAGCATACAACTCATCCAAACCTTGACATCAATGCAACAAGAGTATGTTGACATTAATGACAACACCGGTTAGGCCCATACTTGCAACATGATGATACAAATAGAAGAAGGTCACAATAGAGGTGGTCTCCTGGTATCCTAGACCTTACAAGAGAACCAAGGGTCATCCCAGGGGGCCTAAACAACACATAACACATCACAAGGGAAGCACATCAAGAGAGAACTAAAGGGTTAGAAATACTTACCTGGTAGCACCATCGTTAAGAACATACACATTTAGGATACCTCTTATGTTGTTTTAATATTGTATTAACATTAAGTTTAGAACAACAAGAAGCTTTCTTTTCTTTAAAAGGATTATATCCAATGCCACTTGAGTAATGTGTTGAAGTGGATTCTATAGGTACTCTAATTCCTTGTTAACTTACACCACATCTCTTACCTATATAGTTGTTATGTTTGTACAAAATTTGAAATCCACAATCATATAGAGAGTCCAGTTCCTTAGAAGAAGGTGAGGCCTCGTAGGTATCATAATTTGTAGTATAAGTGAGGGTATTGTTTTTATTTTCTACCAAGGGGATTTTAGGTTTCTTAGGTGCTTCAAAAGATTGCTTAGGTGAGATCAATGCCACTTTTGATGTGTCAAGGCTATTAATTTTATATTCCCCTATACTACAAGGATTAAAATCCAATGAACCCCAATCATCACCAAGAAGTGCATTCGATGGTTGAGAGTCTTGTACAACAATATTCATGGCTAGAGGCATTGATGAACTAGCTCGTAAAGTGTTTAAGCTCATATGATTGTAAACTGGTTTTTGTTTTTCAATGTGTAGATAGTTATCTGGTTTAGGATCAACATGAATAGTATGAATTTTACCTTTGAATATAAATTGAAAGGAAGATAGGTGTGCAGAAATTGCTTCCTACACTAATCTAATGAGAAGAGATGTATACAAATTCAACTTTAATTCTTACAACTACAGTAACATAGAACATCTAACAGAGATATTGCAGCAATACACATACACATAGAAAGTAGACAAAAGAGAGAGAGAAGAGATACATGGGGAAAACCCTTATGGGTGAAAAACCCCACACTCCAAAACACAACTCAAATGTATTACAGTAAACAATAATAGATTACAATATAGTTTCAGAGACAATGCTCTTTCAGGAGTCTTCGAATGTCAAATCTAGAGATATTCTGGCAGCATAATAGTACTTGTACCAAAGTTATCTATCTCCCATCCAAGCACCTATTCATATAGAGTTTACAAGGCAAATATGGAACGTTCTAGAGATGGGCATCCATCTTGGACTCATGCCCCAAAACCCATGCCTAAGGACACTTGTCCAACATCCCATCACAAAGTGGGCACTTGGTCCCAAGATAGGTTATGACAGATGCTCTTTCACACCTTACAGCTGTCATAGAATTTGTCAGAAATGACAGCACTTACAGTTGTAAGAGAATCTGTCACACACTGACTAAAAATATCATATTCCTCTTACAACATGTCATAACCTCCCTTGACCTCCCAAAGATGCCTTTCTCTCATGCAAAGATACTCACTGACACTTGTCATTAATTAAAAATTATTTGAGGTTTCAGGGACGTTGCCCCCGAGCCCCCACGAGGGCGCTACCCCTCGACTCCACCATGTACCATGATAGGGAGCACGCCAGGGGCTCTACCCATGGACCCCACAAGGGGCTACACCCCTTGACCCCGTCTCGGGGGCACTACCCCCCAAACCCCTGTTATTTATTCAAGGGGGAAACTGCGGCTGCCAAAGTCACCAAAATTTATCCTGCTATATATACACAAGGTGCTCACTATGCCAACTCAACATGGGATAAATAAATACAACATTAGGAATTTGCAAAGGTTGAGACACCTTAATTCCCAACATTCTCCCACTTGTCGAACACCTTGCAAGGGCCAAAACCAATGACAAGATTTAACTGCTAGGGGCCAAGAGGCCCATAAACTCCAAACACCATCTGAACTTCTCTGTGCCCATTGGTTTCGTCAATGCATCTGCAACATTCTTCAAAGTATCTGCCTTCTCCAAATTTACCTTTCCATCCTCAACCATGTCTCGCACGAAGTGAAATTGAACATCAATGTGCTTTGTTCTAGCATGGAAAGTTGGATTCTTCGCAAGGCAAATTGCACTCTGACTGTCACAACTGATCATGATCTGACCTGCATCAACACCAATATCTGAACACAATCTCTTAAGCCAAATGGCTTCCTTACAAGCATGAGTTGCTGCCATATACTCAGCTTCTGTCATGGATAAAGCAACAACAGGTTGTCACTTACTCGTCCAACTAATAGCACCACCAAATAGTGTATACACATAAACACTGGTGGATCTCTTGCTGTTAATGTCACCTGCCCAATCTGAATCCACAAATCCAAGAATGTCAATGGAATGTGAAGGTCCTGTAACATTACCATGATAGCAAATGGAATACTCGGAAGTACCCCTCAAATATCTGAACACTTGCTTTACTGCATCCCAATGAACCCATCCAGGATTAGCCATAAATCGACTAAGGACTCCCACTAGTTGGGCAATGTTTGGTCTTGTGTAGACCATAGCATACATCAAACTGCCAACAACACTAGCATAAGGCACTCTGCTCATGTCCTCCACCTCATTAGGAGATTTTAGACAATCCTCAATAGACAACTTTGTCCCCAAAGAAACTGGAACACACAATGGTCGACAGTCTGCCATGCTGAACCTGTCCAACACAGTCTTCACATACTTACTCTGGCTTAACCAAAATTTTTTGTTGGTTTTGTCTCTTCTGATTTCCATTCCTAGAATGTACCTGGCTGCCCCTAAATCTTTCATTTCAAACTGTGCTGACAACTGAGATTTAAAATCAGAAATCATATTCTTACCCTTCCCAATGAGTAGCATATCATCAACATATAGTGCAACAATGAGAATACGATCACCATCAAATTTATAATACACACAGTGATCCGATTTCAATCTCACAAATCCAATTGACAACACAAAGGCATCAAACTTCAAGTACCATCTCCTAGGGGATTGCTTCAAACCATACAAAGACTTTTTAAGTTTGCAAACCAAATTTTCTTTACCTTTCACCATGTAATGTTCTAGCTGTGACATGTAGATTTCTTCCTCCAAGTCACCATGAAGGAAAGCTATTTTCACATCCATCTATTCTACCTCCAAGTCATAAGCTGCTGCGAGAGACAATGGGAATTGAATGGATGTCAGCTTTGCAATGGGAGAGAAGATCTCACCGTAATCTATACCCTCCACTTGTGAATACCCCTTCGCAACCAATCTGGCCTTATACTTCTCAACACTGCCATCTGCACCAAATTTCTTCTTGAACACCCATTTGCATCCAACAGGTTTCCATCCAGGAGGCAAAGGCACCAAGTCCCAAATTTGATTCTTTTCCAAAGAAGCCATTTCATCCTCCATGGCCTCCTTCCAGGAACCTACATCTTTCATGTCCATAGCGTTTGATACAATTCTAGGTTCATCACTGTTAGTAACCAAAGCATAAGCACAACTAGAATCAAGCAATGTAAAACCAAACCTTTCAAGTTGCTTTCTTATCCTTGTAGACCTCCTCAAGAGCTGAGGTTGAGGTTCAGCTTCTTCATCTGAACTTTTAGAGCTGCTAGAGCTCTCCTCATCATCAGGTCCAACATTGTCTTTCTGTTCAGTCTTCTAAGGGGTAACAAGAAACTGAACAACATCCTCTTTCTTTACTATTTCTTCTGGCTACAAAATAGTGGAAGAAGGTGTAAGCTCTCTAAAGATGACACTTCTGCTATACAACACTTTATCAGCTACAGGGTCCCAAAGCTTGTATCCTTTCACACTGATACCATAGTCAATGAAGATACACTTAACAGCCTTGTTCTCCAATTTTGACTGCTTCTCCCTAGGCACATGTGCATATGCCTCACAACCAAAAAAACGAAGATGCCTTATTGAAGGATTTCTGCCAGACCAGACCTCCATGGGTGTCTTACCAATAAGAGCTAATGTAGGAGATCTATTTACTAGATAGCAGGCAGTGGCAACAACTTTAGCCCAAAACTTTTGTTCGAGGCCAGCTCCACTAAGCATACTCCTAGCCTTTTCCATTAGTGTCCTATTCATCCTCTCTACAACTCTATTTTGCCGCGGGGTGTATGTAGTTGTCTTATGTCTTTCAATCCCAAGTTCCTTGCAATACTTATCAAATTCTGTAGAATAGAACTCACCACTGTTGTCAGTTCTTAAACATTTAATCTTTTTACCAGTCTGATTTTCAGCAAAGGCCTTAAACTCCTTAAACTTGCTACAGACTTCAGATTTGCTTCTGAGAAAATAAATCCATGTCCTTCTACTGTAATCATCTATAAAAGATATAAAATATATAGACTTTGATAATGAAGGAACATTAACAAGACCAAACACATCAGAATGAATAAGGTCCAACACACTAGAAGACTTATGAGAACTCGAGTAAAACTGAACACGGTTTTGTTTTGCATAAGTGTAATGTTCGCAAAAGTCAAACTCAAGATTACAATCATCTAACCCCTCAATGAGGTTCTTATTTTTTAGGGTACGTAGACCCTTCTCACCAATGTGGCCAAATCTCTTATGCCATAACATTGTCTTTTCAGCATGAAGTTTAACTTCCAAAGCATGATTACAACTATCAAGACTAGAAACAACAGATTACTTCACTGCTCATTCAGATGGTGGGGATGAAGTGACTGCTGCCCTCTTCCTTGAGTCAGAAGAACTATTGCATTATGAAATGCATGCTTCCAACTGAAACATAGTACCCTTAGCAAGCACCATAGCTCCTCTAGTCATCTTGCATCCTTCTTTCGAAAAGACAACCTACACACCTGCATCATTCAAACTACTTACAGAAAGCAGGTTCCATGCTAAGCCTGGGATGTGCATAACCCTAAAGATCCCCTTCACCCGACCATCAGGGAATCAGATAGAGACTCTTCCATGACCAACAATCTTTAGATGAGAGTCGTCACCCAAATACACCTTTCCACCATCAAACTCCTCATACTTAGTGAACCAGTCTTGATGCGAGGTCATGTGGAATGATGCACCAGAGTCGATCAGCCACACATCATCAGATGCATGGGTTG
Organism: Cunninghamia lanceolata; assembly: GCA_027924645.1. NCBI lineage: Eukaryota > Viridiplantae > Streptophyta > Pinopsida > Cupressales > Cupressaceae > Cunninghamia > Cunninghamia lanceolata. Next base: position 7,243,584 of record BSBN01000241.1, on the reverse strand, counting down.
CCAGGGCTATGATGAAAGCATCATCGTCATCTTGTGACTTATCAGAATCTGAATAGGAGCTTTCTTCTTCTTCTTCTTCTCCTCTTTGCATTCCTTTTAGAAATGCCTAGTTTTGCCATAGTTCCAACAAAGAGCCTTGGACTTTCCAAAAGATTTGGATCTACCCTTCTCAGCTTTCTTGTCCTTCTTCTTCCCTTTCTCCTTGGGTCTTCCACGAACTGCAAGGGCCTCTTTGGCTGCCCCAGAAGACTTTCTTCACATCTCTTCAGACAATAGTGAAGAAACCACTTCTTCCATTTTGAATGTGGATGTGGTGCTTCTGATTGCCATGACAAGATGATCCCATGAGTCCGGTAGAGAACAAAGAAGGGTCCTACACCGATCCTCCTCCTCCATCTTTACACCAATAGATGTCAATTGTGCAACCAGCATGTTGAAAGCATTCATATGTTCAGCAACGGATCCTCCATCCTCCATTCAAAGAGAATACAACTTCTTTCTCAGAAAAAGTTTATTAACCAGGGATTTTGCTTGTTACACATCTCCCAACTTCTTCCAAAGTAGTTTTGCAGTAGTCTCCTCATGGACATTTAACAACATAGAATTGACAAGACTAAGTCTTATGAGACTCTTAGCCTTTTGATCCATGAGATCCCACTCATCTAGTGACATCGCAGCTGGTTTAGTTCCATTAACACTTTCCTAAAGGTCTCGGTCAATAAGCATGTCTTCCATCTTGAGCTTCCATAGATCCAAATTACTGCCATTGAACTTCTCCACTTCAAACCTTTCTAATGTGTTTGCCATCTCCTTGCTATAATAGAAATTAGAATACTCTATACAGACTCCCACTCAACCTAAGATTAGCTCAAAAAACCCTTACCCAACAACTAGGACCAAAGGTGATCAAGCTTTGATACCAACTGAAAGGAAGCTAGGTGTGCAAAAATCGCTTCCTACACTAATCTAATGAGAAGAGATGTATGAAAATTCAACTTTAATTCTTACAACTATAGTAACATAGAACATCTAACAGAGATATTGCAGCAATACACATACACACAGAAAGTAGACAGAAGAGAGAGAGAAGAGATACATGGGGAAAACCCTTACGGGTGAAAAACCCCACACTCCAAAACATAGCTCAAATGTATTACAGTAAACAATAACAGGTTACAATACAGTTCAGAGCTAATGCTCTTTCAGGAGTCTTCGAATGTCAAATCTGGAGATATTCCAGCAGCATAACAGTACTTGTACCAAAGTTATCTATCTCCCATCCAAGCACCTGTTTATATAGAGTTTACAAGGCAAATATGGAACCTTCTAGAGATGGGCGTCCATCTTGGACTCATGCCCCAAAACCCATGCCTAAGGACACTTGTCCAACATCCCATCACAAAGTGGGCACCTGGTCCCAAGATAGGTTACGACAGATGCTCTTTCGCACCTTACAGCTGTCATAGAATCTGTCATAACTGACAGGACTTACAGCTGTAGGAGAATCTATCATACACTAACTAAAAGTATCATATTCCTCTTACAATATGTCATAACACCCCTTGACCCCGTCTTGGGGGTGCTGCCCCCAAACCCCCGTTAATTATTCAAGGGGGAAACTGTGGCTGCCAAAGTCACCAAAATTTATCCTGCTGCATATACACAAGGTGCTGACTATGCCAACTCAACATGGGATAAATAAATACAACATTAGGAATTTGCAAAGGTTGAGACACGTTAATTCCCAACATCAATTTGATTGAACGATGTAAGGTGGAAGGAACTGCCCCCAATGTATGAATCCAAGGTCTACCAAGAATCATGTTGTAAGATAAAGAACAAGGCATGACATGAATTAGGGTAGGCACAAGCATAGGTCCTACTTGTATAGGTAGAGTTATAGTGCCCACGGATTGTCATCCAACATTATCAAAGCCACGAATGCTAATGCCATTTGGTGTCATTTGTGATGTGTCAACCTTGATTTTGTCTAGTACGTCAATGCTACAAACATTAAGAGCCGATCCATTGTTAATCATAACTCATTTTACTAACATTCTGTTTATTGTGATCAGGATTATAAGTGGATCATATTGGTTTTAAACTTTAATTGACGGTAATTCCTGTGGTTGAAAGAGAATATCTATTTTTGTCGCATGCATACTATCCAATACGACTGCTACATCATTCGGCTTAACAACAGGTGGCACAATCAGCTTTTGTAAAGCTTCTTGGAGCATTCCATGGTATGTAGGCAATGTTTGTATCAAATCCCAAAGAGAGATCTTAGCCTAAGTAGCACGAAGTTGTTTGAAAAGATCATACTCTTGAACTCTTTTATGAGTGAGATGAGGTGGTGGAGGGAGCATAGGTTGAGAACATGGAAGAGAGACAGGCACATGTGGTGCTTGGTTACTTTGTTTGTTATTACAGGTGTTGTATGTGTGAGCAATCACATTGTGGTGTGGTTGTTGTGACACATTTTGAACACCTTGAACCGTAATCACTGGTTTTAAGCAAGAGGGTGCATTAAGTGCCCCTTAGACAATCATTTTAGGAATATTGCTATGAAGTCTATTAACATTGTTTCCCTCTTGATTGCACCCAATATCCATCCCCAAAGGATTTAATGTGAGAGACGTTTTCTCATCCACTAGTGCTACATCTTGGCTAGGGAGAGAAGTGGGATGAAAGGAAGGTACATCAGCAACATCATCATACTCTATGGCGGAAAAGGGCTTTTCACTTTCATCTTTCTCATGAGTATTCCTAGAGATGAATTTATTTAAATCTTCTAATATCAAAGGATATGCTCCTATGAGTAAAGTGAAGCTACTAAAATCATGTGTTTAACAAAGTAATTGCAACTCATATGTAGAACATATAAAAGCAACAATACCATTGATATAAGCTATGTGTTCTAGAACATGAGGATTCTCATTAATGAAATTAGCAAAATTTTCAAAATCTAGTATATACTCATGTAAATATTTTAGAGATGAATAACATGAAGATGCCATAATGAAATACAAAATCATATTTTAACAAATTTCCAAGAGTATGCAAAAGACAAGTGCAAACTATATGCAAAATGACCTAAAATGCTTGATTTTTTGTACTTTTTCAATGCAAATATATGAAAGAAAAGGTGTTGTAAGGATTTTTATCAAGGGCAAAAAATAATATGTCTAATATCAGTCCAATATAGCAATAAGATCCTTTACAACATACTTTTGATGCAAATCCAAGATAATGCCAAGTCAAACTATAGTGAAAATATGTTGAAATAGACACTTTTTTCACCAAAACTCTATGCAAAAAAGCATAACAAAGGGTGTTGTGGGGAAAATGATGATGGAAAGAAACTAATATTAGTAATAAAATCCACTTGGTGCCAAAACACCCAACACAACACACTTTTAGTGCCACTTAAGGTCAAATCCTAGTGAAAAAATAGCAAAAATAGGCTATTTTTCACGGTTTTTCAATTCCAAGACTTAGAAAAAGGGGTGTTGTAATGAATATCAGGAGGTGCAGAAAATAATATCAATGATATCAATCACCTCAATCTATAAAATTGATCACAACACACTTGGAGTGCAAATTAGGTCAAACCCTAGGGCAAAAATAGTTAAAATGTGTAGTTTTTTTGCAAAATTTTCACTACAAGAGCCCGATAAAAGGGTGTTGTGAAGATTTTTATGAGGGGAAAAAAATGATTACCTTAATAATATTAAATTAGTGTGAAAATATCCTTCACAACACGAATATGGTGCAAGTTTATAGAGTCGATAAGGCCAAATTTAGTGAAATTTTTTTTTTTGAAGCCCTAGGTTTGAGATTTTGGGACAAAATGCTATGCGAATGTTTTTAAGTCTAATTTATGATGGGAATTAAATAATCTTAGATCTAAAAATGATTTTCAAGCTTGAACATGCAAAATGCCCATGCAAATTTAATGAAAATGCATCAAAATTGCTAGTTTTTGTTAAAATTTTCTATGCAAAAATGCAAATATTTTAAATCTAAATAAAAATTTACACTAAAATGCAAGACTGTAGACAAATGCAAATTTGAATGAGCCTCTAAAATTAGTAGAAAAATCTGAGAAAAGATTTTGCCTACTAACCCTAGATTTTGGAGTTACTAGGTTATATCAAAATTGTCAAAATCTCCACAAAAGCCTAGCAAATTCATGATGAAAATGCAATGCAAATTATTGAATTTTTGTGTTTTCTATAATTTATATCAGATCTAATGCAAAAATCATGAATTAAAAAAATTTAGAAAGAATTGATGCAATTTAGTAAGCTAAACAATGCAATTTTTTTGAATTTTTCTCAATGCAATAAAATGAATGATTATATGAATGAATGAAATCAATCCAAATCTGAAGACACACACTTAGCAAGTTGCAATTTAAGTCCAAAATCATGGGTTCACCAAAATGTTTAGGGGAAAATTGGATTTATTAATGTTCTAGATTTTAGATGTTTAAATCCACCTCTCCACTATACATTCAAGGATCTAGGGTCAAGTGGTGAGCACTATAATACCCTAGGTCACTTGAAAATGTAGGGAACTTAGATTAGGGAATTTAATTATCAATTTTCCTTCTCCTATGCTCAATTGGCCATTAAAACCCTAATTATACAAATACGGCAACAAATTGATGAATAACGGAAAAAGGTCTTGCAGACAGGAGTAAAATACTAAATCACAGAGTACCTATTTTTAGGGTCCTGAAGTAGAATAGTTGGGGACACTAAAGCGGGTGCCCAAGTCCAAGGTACCAGTTTCTTCATGGGATCCAGACCTCCTTCTGACACTGATCAACCCTATAACTTTTATTTTCTGAAACTCAGATGCGGAGGACACTAGAGCGTGCGGCCAAGTCCTGGAAGTGCTCTTGTGTCCTACTTTTCTTCATATCCTGAATCTTTGATGCCTACCAATCCTTCCTGCAACTCCACTTTTCCCAAATACGACACCTATAGCCTGTAATCACAAGACTTGGTTTAGGGGTTGTGGTGTTTAGAGGCTTGCCTCAGTCAAGCCCTGGAGGACACTTAAGTCTCCAATCACCATTATCAGATAGAGAGTGTGTACCCTTGTGAGGCAGAGGCAAAAACCAAAGGAATCAATGATGAAATCACAATATAATGTCACCTTGTAGTGAAGCTCTCATGGAAGGAATATGCTCTTCATTCCATGAGGAAATTGATGCTTAAATATGCAAATATCAACACACAAAAAACACAAGTCTGCTCTTGCAACACAATGAAAGCCTTGAATCACCTTGAGAACACAATAGCTTTCTAGTAATCATCTAGTTGAAATCTAGTTTACAAATGATTACCTAAACATGCTTATAGATGCAATTACAAGCACTCCCGCCAAGATTTCAAAAATCAAGACTTACCATGTCGGCAAAAGGACCAAATAACGGTCATAAACTGACATTTAAATTTTGGGCCTGACCCAAAATAGGGTAGGACTAGGGCATGGGTACCCAAGTCCTCCCCCCTATTTTGGGTAGGGTTAAGGTCAAGGGGCCCTCCTAGGTCCACTTTTCCATGAAACCTAGGCCTCATTCCATCGAAATGCCAAAATATGAACTAAGATGTCCTAAATGCATGCTAAAGACCCAGAAGCTAAACCTTATGAGGGAAAAGCCCCCAAGGGGACATTTTCCAACATTACACCTTCCATTGTTATAGTTGTTCCTTATCTAATTTTTGCATTCACTAGCTCTATGACCAAACCTGTTGCAGTTACCTTTGAGGGTTTGAACATTCCTTCTATTATTGTAACTATTCCTTATCTGACTTCTTCATTCATTATCTTTGTGAGCTACTTTGTTGCAAGTGAAACACTGACCAGAGAATGATGGAACATTTTGATTCACTCTACTCCTACACTGAGTAACCTTATGACCAAATTTATTTCATGCATTACAATAACCATTAAAGGAGGGGTACCTTTGAGCATTTGGTTGCCTGATCGGTGGTCTTCTAGGTCTGTTCCTTTGATTCTGAATCTGTTTGCCTTTGTCCTTCTTGATCCCAACATTCTTTTCTTTACCAGTTTTGCAATTTTCACCTTTCTCAAATCCCATGCCTTCTTTATCATCAGGACTCTACTGACTGGCAAGTATTCTATCAAGTTGAGCAACACTTACTCTAAATTTTTCTTCCTGACTGCAAGCATGTTTCAGATCAGCTTTCAAATCCACAAGTTCATGTTCAAGCTTTGTGCAGTCTTTAGTTTTTCATTTCACCAACTGATTTAGGTCTTCTTTTGCTTTTGCTCTTTTTACAACTTCCACTTTCAGATTACTCAAGGTGTCTTTTGTAGATATCAATTGTTCACTAACCTCATATTTTTCTTTGAACTTGTTGACTTGCTCCCTCAATTTCTTGATGCACTCCTCTGCTTCCTTGACATTATCTTTCAGATCCCTATTTTCTATTTCAGCCTTTTCAAGATCTGTTAGTGCAAGCTTGAGTTCTTCTTCATTGACATGTGTGCATTCTTCTTGAGTTTTAGTTGCATCAATTTCTTCAGGAGGAGTAGGATGTTTTTTACCTACCATGTGTTCAATCTCCAAGATCTTCCTCAAGTTGTTAGACTTCTTTTGAGGAACCAGGCTCTGATACCAATTGTTGAACACATAAAGTACTAAGATGGGTGGTGAATCAGTACTATATTAAACTTCTTGTTTATTAAACTAATAGTCCATTTACCGCATACTATAACAAAGAAAATTAAACATAGAAGAAACAACCAAAATCCATCACACATGAACACCAAGATTTTTACATGGAAAACCCAAAATTGGAAAAAACCACCATGAGTGTTAGCTCACAATATATTATATAGGAACAATACCGAATTACAATAAATGCTCACTACTGAGGGCTCATTGCCTAAAAGAAGTGCTCACTGCAAGAAGGCTCGCTGCCTAGAGAAAGAGATGAGAAAGGAAATGGGTCACTACCAGGATGAACTACTCAGATTCCACCTACACATGCGTGGATGCAGCTCCAATGAATGCTCAAAATACTGTCCCAAAACTCTTCATCTTGACTGCTCTATTTCATTATTCTGCTCTTGCATTAGGCAAGATCTCTCTTCTTCTGCTCTTGTCACTAGCACTGCACTACATATGTTTTGCACATTCACATTCACATCACACCTCCCAAACACAAAATGCAATCCCATATATATATACACAACAAACAAAATCTTCATATTGGGTCAGCCTAATGAAGTGTATCGTGTAGTCATGCATTATGTACTCTGTCAGCCAAATTCATTCTCCAAAATCTATACCAGACCCAAACAATATTTGAAATACCTTCATGCATTTCAGCCTTGACTACTTTACTATTTAGAATTAAGTTCTATATAGTAGAACTTACCACATACAGATCAAACTTGTCCTGTCAGCCTCCAACCCAAATTGCCACTAGTTCACTTCCTCTGTCAGACAGTAGCTTTCACTATGGACCACAAGATGCTTTCAAAATGATATCAAACATTCTTCACACATCACAGATCATACCTCTAGAACTGCAAAGAAAAATATTTTCTTGCGGTAGAATGCAGACCTCAAGAACACATGCCCTGTCACAATCAAACTGCACCATACCAAGTAGCGATACTTAGACATTCATAACTGACTCTCTGATGGAACTTAGAACTTGCAATTCTGGATTTACATACTTCATACTTGTGTTTACAACACCTCAAAACTGCATAGCAAGATATGTGATAGCGGAGGAATGCAGACCAAAACAAATGAGTGCTCTGCTCTGAATCACAATGTACTCTGTCTTTCCAAACTTAGTTTGTTAGAGTGTATGCTTCCGATACTTGTCAAGAGCTAAAAACTTGGATATAGGATCATCAAAGAAATATAAATAACATGCCAGAACCACATGATCAAATCTCCAACTGCAGACCAATGCCAATCATTCTACTGCCTCTCTGTCACTATCTCTTGTGTACTGCCAACACTTAACCAAAATAGCTAAGTCTTTTTCACCGGACCAGAACTTCTGTTCTAACCTTTTTCCTTTTCTTGTTACCATCAATGACAACATCTTTAGACATCATGCACAAGTTGCCAACACTATTCACACCAGGAAGAGAGGTTGAGAAATGGCTATGTATTATGGGAGAGGTGGAAACTACATCATCTGGTTCTACTTCACCAACAACTTCCCCCTCTTCGAGGCTCATTTCACTAAGTTTTCTTTGCACTACTGTAATATCCATCTCTTCTTCAACTTTGTTGTTTATTCCATCAGCACTGTTCTCAGGGTTTACCTCATTTGTGTCTAGTTTAGAGATTGTATTGCTCCTTTTAGGGTTCATGTCATATTTTTTAACAAACATTGACCTTCCATTTTTAGGCTCAGAGGGGCATGCATGTTCTTCTTCGTGCTTCTTTCTTGTTTTGTTTAGAATTGGGCAAACTCTTTTTTGATACTCATCACATTTATAGAGGAAGCATGCATTGAGCCCATGCAATGCAATGACATTACATCGGACAATTTTCCCTAATACTTCTGTCTATCCAGTCCATTATATCTGCCCTAGGTCTTATGGAAATTAGTACCCTTGTATCCATGTGAGGCAGGGTAACCTTTGTGTCTTCAACCCTTAATATTTCCCCAATATGACTCAGCATTTGCAGGAAAAAGTTCCATAATTGTTCAGGAACACCTTTGATCTCAAACCACCTAGGGGTAGAGAAAAATATAATTTCTTCCTTAGAATTATCAATAGACCAGGGGTGGGCTTTGAACATTGTCTGACCAATGTTCCAAAAACTTCTTTCTATGACTTTTTTTCTACATTTCGTGTGAAAAAAGATAACAAACAATTCCTTCTGTATCATTCTACAAAAACTAATTTGTATCCCCATTTTTCATCCCCACACAGATGCTAACCACCCATAAAAAAAAGCCCTAGATGGGAGCTTACCAAGATTAAGATAGATTAAAAAAATTGCAACATTTTTTAATCTTTTTTCTTCCCTTTTTACAACACTTAACATTTCATCATTTGGAACCAGTGTAATACCAGAGGAAGGAGACGAATGTTTACCCATTGTTTCATCTCTTCCCTCTTTTTTGCAATCTGCTCTAGTAGAGAATCCATTGTTGGCTCCAATGACAAGGTTTCTCTGGACCACCTGGAAATGCCCATTTTTAGGCAGAGGCGCGACATCATCTGCTGCAGTCACCGCCAAATGTTAACATATGTTTTAATGCCTTCATTACTCTCCGCCAACTGAGCCATAAATGCTCAATCCAGAGATGCCACACCAAATGTTGGTTAGTGCACACATTAATTATGGATGGATGTTAGTGGTCTAGGGTGGGTAGAAATTTTCCCTCCAAAATATGAATTCAAATAGAAAACATAGGTTAATGGATCAGAATGCCTAAAAATAAAAGAGTCTTTTAACCAAACAAACAAACAAAAATCTTTACACTATAGAATGACCCAGGCTGACAATCACATTCAAACTTGCAAGGATATGAAAATGAGCACCAATGAACTCTAGAAGGAAAACTAGGGCTCCAAAAAAGAACATGGAGGGCTTCAATGAAACCCTCGTTCTTCTTAGAGCAAATCCCCTAGATCCAACCTCCAAAATAAAGATCTTGGATCGCATTAAGATTGAAATAAAGGAAAAATACTCAACATATGTCTATTGAGTCTAAAAACATATGTAATTGGTTTTGTTGAGGGATTGATTAATTTGGTTCGAGGTCAAAACTGTGGCTAAGTCTGGTTGCATATGTATTGAAGGATATTGTTTCTAGTTTTAAGGTTGTAAATGTGCCAAGAACTGCCCCTTTGTCAATGGTATAAATGCTAGCTACTAAAAAATATCCCTATTGATCAAACCTTAAAAGGGCATTAGAAGTGGTATTTTGCAACACAACTGCAATTTTCCTATCTTTATGTTGTCTCAAGAAAGCATTGTGATGTCTAGTATTCATTTCCACCTATTAATGTTGGTTGTGTATGAAGGGGAGAAAAATAGAAGAAGCATTTGAACAACAAATATACCAATTGAGCAAATAAAGTACATAAAATTTGTAATTTTCAACACATTGTTTTTTGCTTATAAAGTACAAAAATTGATTTGCTTATATCTTGCAAACTGTGCATTGGATGGCCGCGAAATTTGGAGGAGAGAAGCATTACAATGAGAGGAACAAACCCATAAAATTTCAAGCAAATCCAGTTCATGCTTTTTGAAAAATTGGTCACCATCACCTACAACTATTTTGCTTATTTTTTGAGATCCATGCATCTGATGGCTGCTATTTTTGGTGGGAAGAAATGTAGAGACCCAAAAATGACCAAGTCATCACATCACTTGCATTTCATCAAATCACCTGCATTTAGCGTTAATTAAATAATCTAATTATTTAATTAATTTCATCAAATTCGTCCAAATCACATATTTTCAACATTAATTAAATAAATTCTCTTTATTTAATTAATTTCATTAAATTCCTCTATATTCTTGCAAAATTAAATAATTTTTATTATTTAATTAAATCATTATCCCTTTTCAAAATTCAAATCTACATTAATTAAATAAATACAATTATTTAATTAATTCATCAATCCTCTCTTATCTACAATTAAATAATTTTCATTATTTAATTAAATCAAATTGTTCTTCCAAATTTAAATAAATCAATCAAATTTATTTAAATTGTCTCAATCCTCTAAAAATAAATAAAATCAAATATTTTATTTATAATCTTCATATCTTATCTATTCTTCAAAATCATGCACAATCAATTAAATAAATTTATTTATTTAATTTCAATTATCTTTCCAATTTCTCTAAAAATATCATGTTAACTCATGTGCACAATCAGTCTTATTTTTATAACTCTAAAAAAGGCAAATCTAAAGTTAACTTAATTGGCTTTAATTTATCTTATTTTCATCAACTCATGAATTAGAAGAAAAAATATTCTAATTTATGAAATCAAATCTATCTTTATCAAAAAAGCAATTATCTTAATAATAATGCCTTTTTGGAGAGACACATGTCGTGTGCACATCCAACATGAGTTATTTGCTTTATCTCAACCATTCATTCTATGGATTTATTTCATCTGTTGATCGATCATGTTTGAAACCTATATAAACCCCCCTCATCTCCATAACAAATCCTCTTCGATCATTTATTCTCAGGCATTCCTTAATAGGGAATTGAGCATACATCGCATTATTAAGCACATCGATCTTTTGAGCACGAACACAACCTACATCCGCTTGTTGCAAACATGGTTTCGCAATGTTATTGAACAATCTACATTCATACAAAGAGAACTATATAATCTAGGTGAAGTCTTTCTTGTTTTAAATTGATTTATTCATTGATATTGGATTTTTACTTAGATCGATCTCTTTATGTTATGGGTAATTGAGTTGTTATTATCATTGCTTTGTGATTTTATCATTAGACCTCTCGATTTTTCCTATACACAAGAAGCATAACATTATTACCAACAACCCCACAAGATATCCCAAGAACCCAGTTGGTAAATTTTGAGAACATGGATGGACAAGTCTGCTACAAGAATTTTGGTAACAACAGCTATAGGAATTCCGGTAACCAACAGGAATTCCTGTAGCAAGTGTTTCAGGGATTTGCTCTAGATGGTGAATATGACACTTGATCACAACTGGTAAGCAAAGGTTATTTGTGATGTTTGGATGCTAGCAATAGCCTTGTTTTAATTGTTTTAACAAAGATCCATGATGCGTGAAGATAATTTTAAAATGATTTATAAGGCAGGATCCATTTGCTCAGAACTAAAAGCAGCTACAACAGGAATTGGTGTAGTAGATTTGAAGGATCCATCACATTAAGATGGTTGATATCAAAGAGGCAATATATATCAGTTGTATGGTTTCTTATCCAAATTGTTGGGTTATCAATGCAAATGAATGCACATAGTTTATTTGTTCAAGATTTTGATATATTTGATGATTTCCTACACATAGATTGGATAAGGTGAGATTCTTTGTTGCAGCGAAAAAGAGAACAAGTCTAAGAGGTAGGTGCTGCCACACAAGAACCAACACTTACAAAATGTGTGGATGTTACACAAGAACAAACCACAAGAAGCTCAGCTGCAACTTGAGTCTTTTAGCATGCTGCACAATTTTCCAGGAGAAGAAGGCTTACTCACATTGTTTAGAAGAATTGGATGTAGCGTTGCATGAGGACAAGCAATAGGTTCAATTGGGGGGAGATGTTGAGTCACCAAATCACCATCTTTTCACATCCTTTTCCCTTGACTTTTAACCATTTTTGTTTTTCCGCAACCTTGTTTTAATATTCATATGTGGGATTAGGCTCAATATTTTCCAATGCATTTATTTTAGTATTTTAAGTGAATTTATGGTTAAATATTAGAAAAATAACATGGTTTCACTTATCTTTCAAAATTGGGTGAGTTTTATGGTGTCACAAGAACAAGACAAATCCTGTAACAATGCAGATTTTTGCCACCTTCTCCGAATTCAAATTTTCTCTTCAACCATGGAAGATTTGATGAGGATTTGGGATAATCATTCAAGTATCTTGGTTAGAGAACAATCATGGAGCTCTTGATAAGATTTCTTATCAAGTTTCTTAGAGATTTTGGGAGATATTGTTGACTTGGTAATTATTAGCAATTTGTTGTAACCACATGAGTAATTTGTGGATCTGAATTTATTATTGCTTATCTTGGTTTCAAAGCAAGTTTATGTATAAATAAGAGCACCTTCTCCATTCCAAAGGAAGGACTCTTGAAGCATATGTCCAAATTATGATGGAATAAAATAAACCTTTTGATATTTCTCTTCATATAGATTGTCATTCTCTAGTTCTATAAATAGTATGTTTTGATTTAGTTTATGATGTTATAGTGTAGCTCGCTGCCTTGATTCTTTGGAGAATTGAGCTCACTCCATGAGATCATGGTGATCTTTTGTTTTATTTTACTTTATGTAATTCAATTTCATGATTGTCTTTACATTAATGCAAGTGTGGAGTGTTTTCTAACTTGCCAACAATAGAATGTTGATTTATGGAAAGATGGAATCCATGATATGTAAAGAGATACCTTGGTGACAGCAGGATCCTAGTAGCATGATTGATGCCCAAGTACATGATCATCACCAAGAATGGTTGAATTAGCTTTTGATTTCATGCAAGTGTGTTTCCTTTATGCTAGTGTATTTAGTACTTTCATTTTCTTAAACTTAGTTTGTTTGTGAGTGTTTAAGGTAGATAAATACTCTAATCCTGCACATACAATGCCTGCATTTCACAAGTTTACGAAATCCAGTTGATAATTAAAATGTAACAGAATTTATGCATATAAATTGCTTAACACTTGGTATCCCTCGAGGGCACGTTTCTTTGAGACATTTTGTCAAACAGCTCATGTCCCTAGTGTATGCTTCTACGTTTTTCATGGAAGAGGGAAGAAGGGTTGCCTTGTTTTTGTGTTGCGAGGAGGATCAATTTTTCAATATTTCATCCAATAAATAAAAATAACATTATATACTATACAGCAGCCAGGAGTACCTTACTATGCAGCTCCTTGTGGAGCTCTGATATGCTCTTCAATCTCTCCTGAATGTGCAACTCCCACGCCCTTCCTCCTCTTCTCCCTCCTCGTCGCACCACATCACTTCTGCTGCTATTTTCATGAAATTCCTCTCTCTTCTACTCTTTGATGGATGTCCATACTTCAATTGGAGGGAAAGAGCAGTTTTAAAATATTAAGTTTTTGACAGGGGCGCGGTAAGTGGGAAGAAAAGAAGTTAACTGGCAACGGAAATTAGAAATGCCAACGCGAACGGGGACGGAAACGGAAACGGAAACGGAAACGGAAAAGAGAAAGGACAACGGTGAAAAAGTCAAAGTGCCACTGAAGCAGATTTCACAACTGACCGGGTGCTTACGCTCAGCGTACTATAACGGACTTCATTGAAAGCACATATACTCATCCGAAAACTAGTACACGAGAGTGAGCTTGACTCAAACTACTCTTTTATAATAAACTTCAATACAGGCATCCGATTCAACTATACTTACCAATCAAACAAAGTTTAAAAGGGATATTTTGGAAATGGGTTAAGATCATCTATCCAGATTTACACTTCACAATTCAAGGAAGCAATAACAATGAACTTATATTAAATAAAAAATTTAAATGGGAACCACTCATTCAAATAACTTAAGTCATCTCAAGTGAATTTAAGTAGGGTTTTTGAATAAATGGGTTGATATCAGATATCTAAATTGGCTGATCTTAAATGTCATCCACTTTAATATTTAATGGTAAATTCTGGCCAATGAAAAGTTTTCCTATATTTAACACTTTTTGTTGTAATGAAATAGAAAAATGTTATTGGCTGTTTGACCGGTTCAACTCTGAAAGTGGATGACATTTACATAGAGCGATCCAAATCTGCAGTTTGCAATCGTCCCCGATTCAACAGAGCAATATAAATTAACTTACACTAAAAACTGAATATAAAAACAACATTTTATTTTTAGAAAATGGGTTAAGATCATCTAACCAGATTCACAGCTTTCATTCCTCCCCAGTTCAACAGAACAGTGACAATAAACCCATATAAACAGTTAAAACGTTTTTTTCTACATTTTTATAAGAGCACGAGAAAGCTATGAACCTGTTGGGCAAGCATAGAAGCATGAGCTCTGCTACCATTGATGTCATGGTTGTAGAGTTTCTTGTCATATGAGACTGATTCACTGAACTTCTCCACAACATCTGTAACACTTGCTTCAAAACGCCCTCCCCACAATTTCACTTCCTTCTCCAACTTGGCCATCCCATCCACAGAGCATGATATCCTTATATCATGCCTATGGCTTCTGAGGGGTACACTAAACTTAGGGACAACAGCACCCTTGGGAATGATACTTAAACCCTTTGGAAATGTCCCCGCCATTGACTGAGTTCTTCTCGCCATGCCTTCCATTCTTTTATGATGTCTTGGCAAAAAGGCCCTCAATCGAAGCAGACACAGACATTCAACGTTGGGGAATAAGATTGGTGTTCACTAAAGTTACGCAAATTTCCAAACTGAAAGGTGCAGATTCAATCCGGAGAGCTTGGAGTGCATTGCATAGAGCTCGGAGTCCCTGTACAAGATGCCGTACGATATTTCTAACACGGAATTTGGAAATTTGCGCAACTTGAGTGAACGCCCTAAATAATATATGGAACATGCGGAATCCACTCCCAATGGTTACAAGAAACATAGAAGAGAGAACAGACAAAAACAAAAAATTATATAGGCAAATTAATATTCCAAACTAAAGAATCAAAAAAATGGTTTGAAGGATATTTGTCAATCACGAGGACTATGAGCTATGTGTTATGTTCCTTAAAATTCTTTCCAACCTTGAATGTTAAGCAGGGCAGAGGCTCTTCTCTGGCCACTAAGGTTGCTTTATAGTGTTTTCTTTCTTTTCTGGCCACTATGGTTTTATGGGGATTATCTAAAATCTCCCAATAAATACTGTAGAAACTTTTATGGGTCTTTTGACATTAGGTAGTAGTTTTATATATTGTATAGTTAATATTAAGATTTAGTTCAGAATTTTAAAGGGTTTATATTTTTATTAGTTTAAGTATAAAAAAATTAATTTAAAACCGTCTAAAAATTATGTGTTTTGTTGGGAGAAATTTTAACTCTTCTTTAAAGACAATTAAAAAGTAATCCTACTTTTATTTTTAAAATTAAAATTTCACTTTATCAAGTAAATTTAAAAGTAATTTGAAGTAAGTTGATTTTATCTTGTGTTCTTGATACTAAATAGATTGTACTCTAATATATATGGTGTAATGTTATGTTCACCATTAATGAGAATGAATTACAGCTATTCTTTCTTCATACACACTCCAATAACAAAATTGTTTCTTACCCAATAAAAAATTGTTTTGTGTACAAACACCCCCAATAAAAATGAAAGACACAGATAGTGGTCACAAGATAGAATCACCAACTTCAACCGTTGAATGACTAAGGATAACTCATATAACTGAAAGTTATAGAGGCCAAGTAATTAGAGCTAAACAAAGAGAACCTCCACTAATCCCGACTGTACCAAAAAAAAAATTAAAAACCACAAACAATAGATAAATAAACACCCTCAACCCTCATGCCGAATGACTAAGGACAACTCATATAACGAAAAGTTATAGAAGTCAAGTAATTAGAGCCAAACAAAGAGAACCTCCACTAATACCAATTCCTCTATATCAAAAATAAAAATAAAACCCACAAACATCACATAAATAAACACCCTCATCCCTCATATTGAATGACAGAGAATAACTCATATAACTAAAAGTTATGGAGGCCAAATAATTAGAGCTAAACAAAAAGAACCTCCACTAATACCAATTCTTCTATACCAAAAAAATTTTAAAACCCCACACAGCAGATAAATAAAAACCCTTATGCATGATGTACAAAATATCTTAACAGTTCAGAATTAAAATTGTATCTATTTGCCTTAAAAAAATACATAAAATAACCTAGAATTTGGAAAGAAAAGTTGGTTATTTGACCAATTTAAATTATTTGTAGCTTTGCTACTTGTAATGGGTCGAAATAATGGTCTAGGGTTTGAGCATAACCCGGATAAAATATTAAGAATTGTAATTTGGGTTTTTCAATGCAAATGTAATTTAAGGTATTTTATTTTGGGTTTTCAATGCAAATGTAATTTAAGGTATTTAAAAAAACTTAAATCTGTCTTTTATGCACTAAAGTATAATTGGGCACCAAAGTTAAAACGACAACGACTTCCCTTTTTGTTTCTTTTGGGGAGGGCGTCCATACTACCTATGCTATTTAATGTTTTATGGAACGTTGGGGGGCAAAGGTTGCGTTTATGATATTAATTAATAATATTTGTATTCATATTAAGAAAATGATAGTATTATTAGTTTCTCTCAAGGAAACTATAGTGGAGGCCTTTTATTAACTAGTTAGTCGATAGGCTTTTAGTTGTGAGCATTATAATGTTCGGAATTGTTTTATGCCGATAGGCTTTTATATGTGAGCATTTGTGCTCGGAAAATTGTCTCACGTCACAATTGTTTTTTCTCCCGAGTGCTTGAAATCTGTCTCACGCGATAATATCTAATTCTTGCTGCTACCTGTTGTTGATCACCGCCAATGTTGTGATTTTTTAACTGCGAGAATTAATGGGTCACCGTTTTAGAGATTAATTTGAAATAAAAAAATCCTCAGTATCTGATCTGATCTAATTCTGAAAAATATCTTTTATCAAAATCTATAAAAAATCTATAAATTCTATCATGGGTACTGATTCTGTAAAACATTTTTCTACCTATACTCTCTGGAATTCGAAAGGAGTACAAGAGGTCCCTGAAAGCTATGGCTTGCCCATCAGGGGAGCCATTGAGGATCGCTTGGACTACTTCATGGTGGAAAGGACAGAGGATTTCCATATTCAAAGTGAATATGTCACCTGGGCTGCCTTTGTTTCTCTGTTCTTGGTGTAATGATTCGTATGAGACTTTTAGCTATTTATATACAGCTCTGTGTGCACTGTGTGCCAACAATTTTTTGTAGTAGCTGCTCTATTATTTTAGGAACTTCTTTTTCTACCTTTCTCATTGTGCTCATGGCTATTTCAGTCCACTAAGGGATTCTGTTAAGAAGTCTGTTGAGTCAAAGTCCTGTTACAGAATGCAAAAACAAAGATTTTCTTATGGCTGAGGTTAATATGCCTTTCTCTGTCTCTTAGTTGTGGCATGGTGCCAGTTCAGCCTGGTAAATAAGAGGATACACTTACTTTTAGTTGATTTCCTTGTTGGATCGCAGACATCACTCTACGTTTAAATTCCTTAATCCTCTTCCTCATTGCAAGGCGGCGCAAGATCCAGTCGCTGCGGAGACATGATTGAGTGGAAGGCACAATAGCATAGAGATCAGCTATGTCCTCAGTGTCAAGGCAAACATCTCCTACTTCCTGCAACCATTCTTTCACGGCATTGCTCTGCTTGTTGTCCTCATCCTGAGCACCATACAATTGACTTATTACGCACTACCTTTGGAATTTATTCTCTTTGCTTTTTCTTCACTCTCCTACTTTTATTTATTATTTTTAAGCTTGGTCTACATTGAATTGCCCTTCCCTATTTTTCAACAGCTACTTTCTCAAGGAGAAAGGTTTTTGCTGGGCGTGTGGTACACCCTTGGCACTGGTGGACAGTTATTTGTTTTTACCTAGATTCTATGTTTGTGATTGTTGTAATATGAATTGTGAGACACTTTTTGTTTCAACTGTTAGTTGAAGGAGTAATTTGCTTTGTATTATGTATCTTCTATGTTGTAATTGCTCTATAGTGGTTATTGTTGTGCAAGTTCTCTTTTATTGGCAGCTCTGCTACTTTTTTATATTCTGTATTCGCATTTCTTCAATACAAAAAAAGCATTAACAATTTTATAGTCACAATTACTAGTGTTAAGCTTTTAAAAATATTGGACCTTAAATACACAAAGATTATCTCAGTCATTGGAACTATCTCAAGTATTGGGTCTTTTCCCCTACTGATTAGGTCATGGCAATTTGATTGTGTGGCAAATTTCCACTTCTCTCTTCCCTTCTTCACTGAAAACATACAAGATTAGAATTTTAGGATGTTATTTTTAAAAAATTAAAAATCCTTTTTTCTTTATGTTATGTAAATCAGGGGATTGAACTCGTTTGGTGATTCAGGCAGTGGTAGGACACTTTGAACGGCCAAAAAGCCATATCTTTGTACTTAGAAGTTAATGGTCAGATTTACCTTTCCTATTGAAAGTTGTGCCCTTTTAATTGATTTATATGTTATGTTAAATCATTGACCACATGAGGTTTCATAGTAGCAATGTTATACTCTTATCATTTTAAATATTAGAATAAAGGATCCTATAATTGGTCCCAATCTTCTTAACATTCTTTTGAACTTCCTATGGGTGAATCCCTTGCACCCTGAAGTTGCAAGTGCTAGTTATTAATAATTCTTTTTGCAACCAATGAGAACTGAAATAATTTTTCTATTTAAAAAATATTTAGCTATTGCTATTGTATAGATGCAAATATTATAACAAAACATATTTGAAAAATTATTTTTCTTTAATCTAATTGGTAGAAAAATATTGGCTTATGGAAAGGGAGTGACAGACTGACCAATGAGTTTGTATTATCTAGTAATTATTCTATCCAAAATAAACCAATGACAAGAGAGTTTTTTTTAAACGTTAAACACATATTAAATTTTTCCTAAATCTATATGCAAATATTTGTTGAATAAACCAATGACAAGAGAGTATTTTTTTAAACGTTAAAATTTTTCCTAAGTCTATATGCAAATATTTTAACAAATATTATTGAAAAATCAATCATCAATCTTGTCATTGGCTCAAATTTTTAAAAATATAATATAATACTATATAAAAATATTAGAATATTAGAATAATGTAATAATATAAATATATTATTATCATATTTATAATATAAACATTGTTTATTATCAATCAATAATTAATTATACTATTTCATTAATATTTAAACTAAAAAAATTAGAAAGTATACTATAAATATTACAATTTTGTTATAATTACGCTGAGAGGCATTTACACTCACAATAAGGTACACTCACAGTAAGGCTGAAAGATTCAGATTCCTATAAACAATTAAGATTCAGATTTCAAGTAAATAAAATTCATAAAATGTGTAAATAAATAAATTCTGGAAGCTAAATGGATAGAATATGAAAAGTCCCACAGCATAGTCTATTTAAATTAACTCATGTGAGCATATCAAATATTCTAACTCCAAGTAATTTATAAATGCCAAAAAAATTGGGAGAGATTAAAATAACTCATGTGAGCATATCAAATATTCTAACTCCAAGTAATTTATAAATGCCAACAAATTGGAAGATATCTCTCGGCGTACTATAGATATATATATTTTTAAATATAAATATACTAGTATTTATATTGGCTTTAAAAAAATTATTTTTTTAACATTATTTGAATGCAATTTGTCTATACAACAAATATTTATTCTAAGAAGAAAATTAAGTCAAATATTATCAAAAAATATTATATTTTATTATAATACTATAATATCAATTAAAATAATATATCTAAGTGTTATAATAAATATTAATAATATAATTAATATTATAACTATAAATAATAACCATTTTGTTGGTTTGACAAAAAGTAAATGTGAAGTTTACCTAATGAATTTAAAAATTAAAATTAAAACACAACTATAATTACAACTAAAACACATACTATAATTACAACAATACAAGGCAAGTAAGGTGGTACTTGTTTAAAATCGTGTCTTTGTTTAAAACCTGCACTTCTATATGATTTTTTTACTTAGAAATAATGGGAACTAGTAGTTTTATATTTGCATATCAATCATGTGTAGTTGCATATTTGTTTACTTTCATTAAACTAAAACAAGTGTCACATAGTGGCCAATACTTGCCTTGAGGTGTTGTTATTATAGTATTTGTTTAGTTCTATTTTTTTTGTTGATCAACTATTGGTTGTATATAGTATTTGTTTAGTTGTATTTTTTTTTTGTTGATTAGGTATTGGTTGTATAGACAAATTGCATTCCAATAATTGAAAAATTAATTTTTGAAGAGTGTTGAAATGTCTTAGGTAAATAAAATTGAAATCTCAAAAATAATTTAATTTGGTAAAAAAATAGGACTAAAATATTTCCTTAACTGTAAAACTAAACTTGATTGAATTTCAGAAGGATGTCAATTTTTTGCTTTGCATGTCGAGCTAGGGCGTTTGTGCCCTAGCCCGATCCTCTGGTTTTTTCTTGGTCGTGCGAAGTGTGGGGAGTGCATGCATTTTGGGGAGGTCTGGGGTTGTGATTTTTATCAGTGCAAATTTTTTTTCATCTGCATCGGTGTCTATTTCTCCCTGAGTGTGCAGGGGTTTTGTGCCTAGTTGGAGGCTGTGGGTGGGGTTTTTGTGCCTAGTTGGTTTGGGTCTGCAGTTCAAAGGTAGTGCTGGGTGGTGGGTTGGTTAAACCCTAGTGGTGGTTCTTTTTTTCTCAGGGACTTGCATGCCTGCCTTGGGTCTTGTTTAGTTTCAATGCAGATCGGGGAGTCTTTAGGGGCTAGTCCCAAGATGGATTTTTGCTCGGCAGCGGTTGGTGTGAATTCTCCTTTGCATGCTTCGAAGGTTTTTAATAATAACTTGTTCTCACTTGATCCGGGGTTGGTTGGTTTGGGCTTGTCTGGTGGTACACGCATTACAAAGATCAATGGATGTCTTGAACATTGTGAGGAGAGGCCAAAATTGGTTATCCTACTGGAGATGATTGTGGAAGATATTGACTATTATTTGAAGCATGCATTGATGTGCAAGTTTATGGGGATGCATGTTTCACTACAATTTCTTGAATCATGGGCCCAACGGACTTGGATGCCAGAGGGAGAAATGGAGGTTATGCTTTTAGCAAATAACTATTTCATTGTTTCATTCAATTGCTTGGCGGATCGCAACAAGGCCTTTAAAGGAGGCCCCTATTTTCATAATTAGATTAGGTTATTTATTAAACCTTGGCATGCAGGCTTCAATCCTACTGAAGAGCTTCCAAACTAGGTTCCAGTGTGGGTTTGGCTTCTAAGGTTTCCTGTGGAATCTTGGTGGGATGACGTTTTGCACTTGCTGGCTTCGATGCTAGGAAATCTAGTTGGTGCTTCATAGCAGACTCAAGTTTAAAAGGTGATGACTTTTGCTTGTATCTGTGTTGAGATTGATTTAAGGAAACCTTTGTCAGATTTAGTGGATATGTGTGTAGGTCCTTACTCTTGGGTGTAGTAGTTGGACTATGAGACTCTTTATTTTTGGTGTCATCTCTGTCATGAATATGGACATTTGCAAAGGAGATGCCCAAAGGCTAGGCCTATGGATTCCTAGCCTTCTTAGCCTCCCTGCAATCCCCCTAGGGTTGAAAAGGGGAAGGAACCCATTCTTGGTGATGTGTATGGGGTTGATGGTTTTGTTCCTATCAAGGCTCGAAACAGGAATCAGGGTCAAAAGAAGACTTTGAAGGAAAGGTAAGATGAAGATTCTTTCAACAGATTTGAAGTTTTAGATGATCTCAGCCAGCAGGAAGTGAATGCAGGCTTGGTGAATCTGGATTAGGTTGCTTTGGGTACAGGACAGGAGGGCCTTTTTTCTGAACTTACTTAGGTTTTGCAGGATAATAGGGCTTTGCAAATAGACACAGATGTTCAAATGGAAGTCCAGGTGGAATCGGTTCCTATTATAGTAGGGAAGAAGGGTGGTGAGGATGGATCTCCTCTTGTTTCGAATGTAGGTACTGAGGGGGTGAAGAATAATAAGTCTTCTTCTTCTCATTTGGGTCTTCATCAAAAGGATCCAAAAAAAGGGGCTGGGGAGAAGTCTTTCAAGCTTGGTAGAAAAAAGGATTTGGAAAAGATTAAATTAACAGGGGAAACTTTGGTAGAGTTAGGGTCTGTTAAGACTCTGGATTCTCATTTTTTGAGCCCCTTGAAATGATTGTTCTATCCTGGAATGTAAGGGGCTTGAATAGTGGCCCTCAACAAAAAGCTATTCGTGATTTGGTTAGAAGTCAATCTCCTAATGTTCTTTTCCTGCAGGAGACTAAGTTATCAGTGAAGTGTATGTTTAGTTTAGTTCCTAAGTTGTGGGGGAGTGGAGAGTGCCAGTGTATTGGTGCTCAAGGGTTTGCTAGGGGAGTGGCTTGTTTATGGAATCCTCAGAAGATCCATCCTCTTTGGTGGTTGTCCTTTTAGTCTTCTATCTCTATGATTGCGTCTTGTTTTGAGACGGGGGAGTCTGTTCTCTTCTCCAATATCTATTTGCCTACTAAACTTCAGAGGAAGCAACTTTTGTGGTCCCATATTCATTTTGTCCAAAGCATGGTTCCTTTCCATCCATGGATTATGGCTGGAGACTTCAAATCTACTTCTGAGCTAGCTGAGAAGCGGGGTGGTATTGCAAGGCTTGAGCCTTCTGCGTTGCTACTTCAGTGATGCAGAGTGAAACGCAACGGGAGCTTACTAACAGGAAGGAGGAGCCAAATATACAAACAACTTGATAAAAATCCCTATCGGCTCAGCATCATCATCATGTTTCCTAAAAACACCAACAGCATCATCATATTTCGGATGAGCAGAGTTATCCACCTGCCGACTACTATTCACCTCCTCCGCCGGTCGCCTATCATCATCATAATGATACTCAACGGGCGCAAACATCCTCCTGTTGCACTATTCATCGGGCGCCAAACACTAGCGGCATCATCATGATATGCGACACCACCTTCGTCAGCAGGATATCAAATATCCGGTTGCTCCAAATATCCTGATGACGACCACTTCAGCACCTTCCCTTCGATGCTCCGCTAGCCGATGACACAAGCAACAGCATCATGATATGATTTATCCGGTTCCCTCGAAACCTCCTGATGATGTTAACACAACTTTCTGCCGAGAGCCTACGCCGATACCTAAGCACTTAGCGACAGCAGGATAAACTTGCATAGGGGGATATCTCAATATCCTGATGACGATGACGTCATATCCTGATGACGATGACGTCACACAATATCCTGATGACCTCTTCAACACTTAGCCAAAAAAATGAACTTTCACTCCCGCATCTGCTAGCGATACGCGGATGATGGGCACCCCCGAGAGATGATCCTAACAGCGATATATACACTGAGTATATATCCGACTTAAAACATCCTGATGCACTTGCAACATGCAAACTTCAACAGTTTCATGACCCGATCCTGATGGTGATGCATTCGCAGATGACGATGCGGCTCGTTCCGACTGGAAACGCACCTGCAGACTCCTGTATATCCGTCCACTGCATGTAAATACTCAGAACCGCTCTATTACACAAAGATAATATGACGACCGGGCCGGATCACCTTCAAACCAAAATCTAACAGCTTATCTTTCTGTACCTAGCACATGAGGATGCTAGGCTGATTCACAGCATGCTCCTAACTGATCTCTTGAACAATGCAATGCATAAACAGAAAACACAAATGCAAACTAAGCTATAATATAGGACCATTCCACCGATTCACAGGATCAACCGGTGGAAGGGTTGAAAGTACCCATCAACTTGCAAACGGAAAAGAAATCAAAACAGATACCACTGATAAACTCAGATACTACAAATGATGAGATCTTATTCAAATGAAATTCAAAAGTTCTGAATACAGCTTCACAATGTCTGAACTGCTCTCCTAAATCTCAACTCAACACAACACCAATACATCTATCAATATGCTAAACCCTAACAGATCGAAGGTATATATAACAAAGTCCTTCGAGTACTACCAACTCACTTCCCAGCGGCTGGGAGCTTCCAAGCGGCTGGGAGAGAGGACAGCTCAGATAACCTTATCACGATCTCTAACTGCCTACACATACTCCTAGGCTGAACTAATACATAGCATCGGTCCAATGGACCTTATTACATGATGAAGTCAAACATACTAAAAATAGACTATCCTGTCATCATGCGGACAATTATCCTATATCCTGATCATGTACGGGTGCTCCTGCACCATTCAGGATAACATCTCAACATTAAATCTTGTTGATATCAAGCCCATTAATGGCTAGTTTACTTGGAACAATCAAAGGATCAAGAATAATTGCATTGCGGAATGACTTGACTGCTTTTTGGTTTCTTACTACTAGGTCGGTGGGTTGTGGTCTTCTAGCTCTAAAATTTTGGATTGGAGGGGCTCAGATCATTAGCCTATCAAGCTGGCTATTTCTTCAACTTGTGTGCCTCGATCTCCTTCTTTCAAGTTCCAGCTTATGTGGTTGCATGACTCCTCTCTCCATGACTATGTTGCTGAGTAGTGGAGGTATGGTAGACCTGCTTATGGTACAACAATGTATACTTTTACTAAGTTACTTCAATTTGTCAAGTATCAGCTTAAACATTGGAATCGACAATGCTTTGGAAACATTTTCCATGCTAAGACTGCTGCCCATGCTGAGTTGGATGATATTACAAGGTTGATCAGGGAGGATGGAATGATTGAGGACCTATTGCAGGAAGAGACTAGGGGTTTGAAAGCACTAGAAGAGTGTGAGCTATGAGAGGAAGTTTTTTGGAAACAAAAGGCTTGGATTGAGTGGCTTCAGAAAGGGGATAAAAATACTATTTTTTTCTTCAACTTGGTGAAAGCCAGGAGACATGGCAAATCTATTTTTACTCTGGTGAATGACAGGGGTGAAACTCTTTCTTCTTTTCATAAAATCACGCGTGAAGCTATGCAATATTTTGCTTCATTATTCAAGGAGGACTCGTAGGGGGTTATCATGTGGAAGCTCAAGTCCTTTCTTGTATCCCTTCTTTGGTATCTAGGGAGATGAATGGGCATCTTATGAGTGATAGTTTGATTTAGGGGCTAGAGGGGATTGTGTTTCAAATGAAGAGGGGGAAGGCTCCTGGCCCTGATGGTTTCTCGATTGAGTTCTATCAAGAATTCTGGGAGATTATCAAGTTGGACTTGTTGGCAGTTGTTTAGGAGTCTCGTAAGAATAAACATATGTTATGGGCTTTGAATTCTACCTTCCTTGCTCTCATCCCAAAGTGTGATGGGGTGGATAGGTTAAGTCAATTTTGTCCTATCTCTCTCTGCAATGTGATTTATAAAATTATCTCTAAATTGATTGCTGATAGGTTGAAAAAGTGGCTTAAAGTGTTGATCTCTGAGGAACAGAGTGGTTTTGTGGCGGGATGGCATATTCTAGATGGGGTTGTTATCGCAACTGAAACCATTCACTCTATGGCCAGTTCCAAAGATAAGGCGATGTTCATCAAGCTTGATATGGCTAAGGCTTATGACAGAGTTCGATGGTCCTTCCTTCAGAAGGTTCTTGGTGCTTTTGGTTTTGGGGATGAGTGGATTTATTGGGTTATGAGTTGTGTTACTTCAGTCTCCTTCTTTGTGTTAATAAATGGTGAGCACTCTGAGCTTTTTGGTGCCTCTTAGGGTTTGCGGCAGGGTGACCTCCTCTCTCCTTACTTGTTTCTTCTTCTTGTTGAAGGTTTGGGACATTTGATAAGAAGGAATGTGGAGTTAGGTTTCATTCAGGGCTGGGGGTGGGGAGGTGGTTTACCTCCACAGTCTCACTTGCAGTTTGTAGATGACACTGCTTTGATGGGTATTGCTACAATTAGGGAAGCTTCAAATTTGTGCAAGGTGTTGGATGTTTATCTTGTAGCTTCGGGCCAATTGATTAATGAAGATAAGTCTTCCATCTTTTTCTTCAATACTCCGGGTTCCATTCAGAGGCGAATTGTGTTGGCAAGAGACATATTGGAGCTTCTTTATTATTGTCATTGATGTCAACAAAGGTTATCCTATACATCCGCAATGCATGATAAGTCCTCACCGGAAGTCAGATTGAAAAAGTGTTGAGGTCTGGTAAGAAAGAACAGAGCAGTCAGTAAGGTCTGACAGATAGGTCCAGATCTCTCAGTAGAAGTATCTCAATGAAGTGTAGATTTGGGGAAGTCAAGAGGAGTATCTTGACTAATAGATTCCAAGGTTTGAGCCTCTGGTGTGGAAATGATAAAGAGATATGAATGCTTGAGTGTCAGGTTCCCAAGTGACAGTGTGAACAGAGGAAGAACTAACTGGCAGAACATCAGACATTATTCCGGATGTGTTACTAATGTTGGTAAAGGTTATGAAGGCATGAATTATGTTTGGCCAACATGATTGATGATTTCCACAAGTATATCCTTGATCCGCATTACTTGGTAAGCAAGGATTCAGCCGATAGATCAGAGTTTAGGTAAAATATTGACTATTCCGGGTGCCGACTAGAAAGGTGATGAAATCACTTGTGCGAATATATATACAAGATAGATTTAGTTTTGAGTTGAGATGTCATTGTAAGTGATGTGCGAAGAAAAGCATAAAGGAAAGATCCTATATGTGAAAAGAAGAGCAGCATAAAAGAAGAGGAAAGATGAAGTGCAGTAGATCAATATACAGAGCCTAACCAGAACTAAACCCCAGCATATGTTGATGCTCCTTATTAGTTCAAGTATTGTACTACACTCTTTATAAATTGTAGATAGTGTGTCTTTTGTAGGCAGTGTGCCTCTTGTGAGCAGTGTGCTCGGGTAGTGAGCCCTAATTGGTAAGTGCCATTTTGTACTTCCATTCTTCTAATAGAGAATATAATCTTGGGTTAATCACCCAGTGGTTTTGTCCCTTAACAGGGTTTCCATCTCAAAAATATTGTGTCATGTGTATTTCTATTTAATGGTTATGTTTTCTTGTTTGAATTGATGCTGCACTAATTATTAAGAAAGTTCAAAAAGCTGAAATAATTAAGATAACTAATTCACCCCCCCTCTCAGTTATCAATAATTGGTATTAGAGCTAAGTTCCTCCTAAATAGAGTCTAACAACTTGAGAAAGATCTGGGAATCCAAATGGATGCATATGGTTTAAGGGAGCAACTTAAGACTGCCCTTGATGATCTTGAGCAGTCAAACTCTAAAGTCAATTAATTAAAGGAAAGACTCAAACAGGCTGATGATTTCATGAGAGAACTAAAATACAAATTAAGTCTCTCTATGAAAAAGAGAAAGGAGCTACTTCAGCAATTGGCAAGTCAAGGTGAAGCAAATAATGCAAATGAAGATCTGAAGGAGAAAACTAAGTTATGTAAAAAATTATCAAAAGAAATCATTATGGTAAGACATGAAATGGAATCAGGAGTTATAAAGTTTACCCAAGAGATTGAAGAGAAAAGAAAAACTGAAGACAATCTAAGACAATCTCTCAAGGAGAAATCAGAAGATTGCCACAAGATGGATAGAATTATTAGACATCTTGAATCTGATCTTGAAGATGCTAAAGATAATGAAGAAAAACTTGAGGATCAAATTGTCTCTCTCAAAAGAGATCTTCAAACAACAAATGAATATAAAGAGAAATTCAAGATAAGTTCTACCCAACTTGAAGTTCTTCTTGAAAGCTAAAAGAGGGTAGATGACAAGTGTGGTTTGGGATATGAGAAAGGAGAAAACTCTGGATCCAATCAGAAGAATTTTAGATCAGAAAATCCAAGGAACAGGCCTAGAAGTCCTCCGGTAAGGCAGCCTAATGCTCAAAGATATGCATCCTTCAATGGATACTGCCACAACTGCAATAACATTGGTCATAAAGCTAATCAGTGCAGAAGGAGAATGAATCAGACTAATACATCCTTCTCTGGATAGTGCTTCAACTGCAAAAGGTATGGTCACAAATCTCATGAATGTAGAAATATGCAAATGAACAATTCATTCAATGGTAGATGCTTTGCATGCAATAGAATGGGTCATATGGCTAATCAATGTAGATCAAGAGGATATCAATCAATTATGCAAAGAAATGTTGTTTGCCAAATTTGTAATAGATCTAGTCATATAGCAAAATTCTGTAGAAGCAAGAATCAAGATAAAAGAGGTCTGGTATGTTATAATCAGAATCAAGATAAGGGGAAACAAAAGGTAAATGCGGATAAAGTTCAAAGTGAGATGAACAAGATTTGGGTGAAGAAAAATACAGAGAATGTAGGGGATGGATCTGCACCAGACTCTGGTGCTGATATTCCTTCCAGAAATTAAAAAGTGAGCTCTGGCTAAGGGTAGACACAAAGAAAACCTTGTTCCCCCAGCCAGTCAATTTGTGTCGGAACTGGTGCAAGGAGAGCTGCGGATTAAAAGGGGTCATACAAGAAACATCTAAAAGGGGTATGGTAAAGATTTGAGAGATCCGCAAGAAGATTTGAAGAATCTAATCCTACCATAATTGATCCGGTAAAACAGTCTTCCGGTAAAAATAGATTCCTTACAAGTTTGGTCTGGTATGATTCAAACTATGGTGTCTTGATCTGCAAATAGATCAAATGACTAATGAAAGGAAGATAGATTGTCACTACTCTCCTAGAATAACTTCAAAATCTATCTCAGTGATCTGGAAAGGTTTTGTCTCTGAATAAGACAAACAAGGCAAACCAGAATGAATTAGGTTGCACATTTATTACTGAAGGAAAATTAGGGCTTCTCAGAAATAAAAGAGTTCATTCACTCATCATTTGTACACTCACATGCGAAGAAGAGAGAAAAAGAGCTCTGCAACAACTTCTCCCAAAGATCAAGACGATTCTTCATACAACTCAATCTAGATTTCATTGTGTGTGCCCCAAATAGCGTAAAAGGTATTCTTCATTCTTGATATCTCTCAGTAAGATTTCTTGATGATGGCTACTTCGAATATAGTAAAGAAGCATATTTAAGAAGCATCCATACAAATCCTTGGAGTTAGATCCCCTGGGAGCCTTCTCTAGTGTTCCGCATGGTGTTTTGCACACAGAAGATATTAGGGTTTACATACACGCAAATGTTGAAGAATTTGGGGAATTCAAACTAAGAGATATCTATCACAAACAATTGATAGATGATGCTTTTGAGCTTAAACTAGAATATAAGAGCATCCAGGAGAAACACTTTGATCAGTTCATTCATTTCCCTTACTTTGAAGAAGATGAATGGGTCTGGTATGTGTTGAGTAGGGTACATGACAACTTTCTATGGCTTAACAGACCTTGCAAAATCACCAAGGAAGCAATTAGGGCAGTAACTGGTTTACACTCCTCCGAATGAATACCTGTCCTCAAATCTGTCAAAAATAACATTGTAACTGAGGCCACCAGATCAAAATTTGATAAGAGGGTAATGACCATTGAAGATATTACTGACCTGGATATCAAGTTTGCATCTATGATAATAGGATACAAGATATATCACTCCAGTAGGGAGAATTCAGTATCCGGAACTGCAATATATACTGCCTATGAGATGCTAAGAAAGAATGCAGAATATGATCTCTATGAACTTCTTTTGAGCCAATTAATGGAAAACATACAAAAGATCAAAAAGGACAAGAAGAACTCCTTTAAATATGGTGGACTAATATTATGCCTATTTTTCTACTTCATGAATGAGCTGCCCGGATGAAATGGATGGGTATGGAAAAATGACAAACTGGTAGCAATTCAAATCAGAGATTACTTGCATCAACTTGGGGATGCTAAGGCAAGGAATACAGCTTTGTGGGGTTACTTCAAGCACTTTCAAAATACAATGCAAGTCAGAGAAAGAATCCCCAATTCAGTAGTTGAGAAATACAATGATACAGTGTGCTTCATGGTAGACACTGATCAATGCCTAATGGAGGCAGTAGAGCCAAGGATAGTCTAGATCATGCCTATGGGGTATGAAGTTGATGAACAAATTGTAGAGCTACATGTTCAACACATGCTTAGTTAGCCAAAGGACCCAAAAGCAGAAAGATTTGGAACCTTTGAAGAACTAAGTGTGAAAATTCATATAGAGCTTTAAGGCAGCCAGAGATCAAGAAGAAAGTGAGAAAAGAAGTAGAAGATGTTACCAAAGGCTTTGGCATCTCAAAGGAGGCACTTGATGCCAACAGGAAAAGATGGAAAGGGCTGAGGAAGAGAAGAAGAAGGCAGAAAAGAAAAATGAGGAAAGTGCTTCGGCAAAACCTTCCACCCGGACCAGATCATCAAAGAGATCTACACCTACCACCATCAAAGGCTCAAGGACATCAGAACTGGAAGCACAATCATCCGGCAAAGGAGAGAAAAGAACAAAGACAAAAGCCACAAGAGCTTATGTCAGTCAAAGGGATGAAGAGGAGACTGAATCTGATGAAGAAATCAGGAAAGTGAAGAAACAGAAGAAATCATCCAATGAACACTCTACTGGTCAAGGAGAAGAAGAGAAGGAAGATGAATTTGTTGAAAAACCCACTCTATCCTTAGATGTTGTAGTGAAAGCAGTCACTGTGGATGGGAACCTGCAACCCATAATAGAGTTCTATGATGAATATAATGAAGCAGATAAAAAGATTCTGGAGGAAGCCACAATTAAGTTTTTGAACACTTACAATAAAGCTTTTATTGAAGTTATCTCTCTAATTCCCAAAAGCTTAGAGAAAAGGCTTGAAATAAGGAAGAACAATGCTCGAGAAAAAGATCTAGAAATCTAGGAACAGATAGCAATTTAGCTATATCCTTCAGTTGACCCCAAGACAATGAATATGGTATTCAAAGATTGTAAGGATGAGTTCAGAAGCAAAGCAAGGATGAATCAACTTATGCTTGGTGAGACTAACAAGGTCGCCAAGGACACAGAAGAGATCCCCCAGAAGGCCTTCAAAAGATTTAATCTTCCTATTATAGAGGACTTGGGTACTGACCCCTCAACCACAAGTGTTGCAGAAGACTCTACTGAGAAAATAACAGAAGAGGTAATGAATATCGGTGCAGAAACAACTAAGGACTTGGAATCCTCTGCTCTAGAAGAGGTGGCCCATGAACAGACCAACATCACTCCTCTGGTTTCCCCTGTTGACTCCAGATCCAAAGGAGAAGAAAGAATGAAGGAGAAAGAAGTAGAGGTGAAGGGAAAAGAAGATATCAGTACAAAGGTTGTGGAAGGGGAGAAAGCTCCAAAAGACAGTTCTGTGACAGCAGAAGAAAAGAAAAATCTGTCTCCGGTAAGAGACACTGCAGAATCAGTCAAGGACTTTTTGACAAAAGCAACTATGGAGATTGATGAACCGGAACTATTAAAAGAGCCATTAGATTTTGACTCTCTATCTCTGGTGCAAACAATGAAAATAGCTTCATTTACAAATGTGAAGGTCAAAGAGAAACTACTAAAATCTCACATGGAAGACTGTGAGATTTTAGAGGTAGCATCTGGAGTATTGGAAAAAATCATGCCATCTTTCCAGAAGGATCCCACAGCCTCCTCTTCCAGTAATCTCAAAACTCTAGTCAACAGTGTTAGCACACATTTTGATTCTCTAGAGAAGTTAGCTGAAGAAAAGGTTCAGAAGGAGTTTTTGGATAAGAGATTCTCTAAAGTACAGGGTCTGATAACAAATGATAGGAGAGTTATGGATATTGGGATAAAGATCTTAGAAAATGCTCTTAAAGATGGTGGAAATATGTATAAATTTTGCTTATCTTGGCCCACAGTGACCAAAGATATTGAGAGGAAAGTAAAAGAACAAGAGGATAAACTATTAAGCATGTCTCAAAGTTTTGATCCTCTCTCATCCTCCATAGTAAATCAAGAGTGTCAATCTATTGCAATCACAAATGCAATAAAGAATTTTAAGAAGGAAAGGAAGAACATAATTAGCCAGATGGGTGAACTTAGAAGGATCATTATCCCTAAGTTAGAGGCCATGCATGAGGCCATAAGTGATGCTCAGACTACCACCTGAACCAATGATCCGATAGATCTTAAGAGGGCAAAAGCTTTTGCGTTCCTGTTGAGTGGCCATATTTCAATTTTGGACAGAATGAAGTAAAGTTGGGCTACATAATTTATTCAATTGAAGACAACTTTTGCAGACATACTTCAGTATATGTAAGTATGCCATATGTATATACTTATGCGGCTAAGTATAGTTGAATTTTTGAAAATTTTGATATGCGGACCCTACCCTTTGCCATTGATGTCAAAGGGGGAGTGAAGAGAAGTGAAAAATGTTGTAGCCAGATAAGGGGGAGCTCTAGAAAATGTACATAAAGACAGAACATCTACCAAGGGGGAGTATAGTATAACACTTAGTCATTTTTCACTAAGTGTTGCCATCAATGCCAAAGGGGGAGATTGTTGGCAAGAGACACATTGGAGCTTCTTTATTGTTGTCATTGATGGCAACAAAGGTTATCCCACACATCTGTAATGCATGATAAGTCCTCACCGGAAGTCAGATTGAAAAAGTGTTGAGGTCCGGTAAGAAAGAAGAGTAGTCAGTAAGGTCTGACAGACAGGTTTAGATCTCTTACTAGAAGTATCTCAATGAAGTACGGATTTGGGGAAGTCAAGAGGAGTATCTTGACTAATAGATTCCAAGGTTTGAGCCTCTAGTGTGGAAAGGATAAAGAGATATGAATGTTTGAGTGTCGGGTTCCCAAGTGACAGTGTGAATAGAGGAAGAACTGACTGGCAGAACATTAGACATTATTCTGGATGTGTTACTAATGTTGGTAAAGGTTATGAAGGCATGAATTATGTTTGGTTGACATGATTGATGATTTCCACAAGTATATCCTTGATCTGCATTACTTGGTAAGCAAGGATTCAACCGACAGATCAGAGTTTAGGTAAAATATTGACTATTCCAGGTGCCGACTAGAAAGGTGATGAAATCACTTGTGCGAATATATATACAAGATAGATTTAGTTTTGAGTTGAGATGTCATTGTAAGTGATGTGCGAAGAAAAGAAGTTGAGCCGAATAAGAGCAGAAAGGAAAGATCCTGTATGTGAAAAGAAGAGCAACATAAAAGAAGAGGAAAGATGAAGTGCAGCAGATCAGTATACAGAGCCTAACCAGAACTGAACCCCAACATATGTTGATGCTCCTTATCAGTTCAAGTATTGTACTACACTCTTTATAAATTGTAGATAGTGTGTCTCTTGTAGGCAGTGTGCCTCTTGTGAGCAGTGTACTTGGGTAGTGAGCCCTAATTGGCAAGTGCCATTTTGTACTTCCATTCTTCTAACAGAGAATACAATCTTGGGTTAATCACCTCATGGTTTTCTCCCTTAACAGGGTTTCCACGTCAAAAATATTGTGTCATGTGTATTTCTATTTCATGGTTATGTTTGCTTGTTTGAATTGATGCTGCACTAATTATTAAGAAAGTTCAGAAAGCTGAAATAATTAAGATAACCGATTGACCCCCCCTCTCAGTTATCAACAAATTGCTCATATCTTGAGATTTCAGACTGGGGTTCTCCCTTTGACCTATCTTGGTATTCCAATCTCTATTGGAAAAACACCTAGGGATTCTTGGTAGAATATTCTGGATAAATTTCATGTGAAAGTTAATCATTGGACCCATCATTTGTTGTCCTTTGCGGGTCGTGTTCAGTTGCTCAAGTCTGTGGTGCAGGACCTCCCCATTTATAGATGTATGATTCAGGTGGCCCCTTTGGGTTTTGTTAGGGAATTGGATTCCTTAGCAAGAAATTTTTATGGGCCGGTAGCTTATTGTCCTCTAAATGGAGCCTTGTCAGATGGGACATTGTTTGTAGCCTGAAGTAGTTTGGTGGCCTTGGGCTAAGGCAGCCATCGTTGTCAGGGATGGCGTTGGCTGCTAAATTGTATTGGCGGTGGTTTGTCGAGCAGGATGGGATCTGGGCTAGGATATTAACACATAAATACTTGCCGGGGATCCCTCAGATTGATATTCCTTGTTATCCCCTGGTGGGGAAAGGCTCAGTGATTTGGAGTACACTCAAGAAAGGGGCTGCTCTGGTCAAGGATGGCTTATTTTGGATTTGTAAAAGAGGGACGAAAGCTCATTTTTGGTCTAATTCTTGGGATGGTTTTCCTCCCATTGTTTCTTAGATTCCTAATTTGGTCACTTTGTGCCAGAGGTTCTGTGAGGCAGGATGGTCAAGGGTGAGTGACTTCAAGTCCTTATCTTCTCATGGGCAGTTGGTGGTGGCGAGATGGAAGAATCCTAATGAGTGGCCTGTTGTTGGTATGGAGGAGTGTGTTGAGTTTCATAGTATCCTTTCTCATAGACGTTGTAGCTCCCTCCAGGAAGGGGATGTTCTTTCTGGGTCTCCTAATCCTAAGGGTGTCTATACTATTGCTTCTAGATATCAGGTGTTGTTATCTCACCAGCTAGATGGGGTGGAGGTTCACTGGTGGAAGAAAGTGTGGAATAAGCTTTCTTAGCTAAAGTGTAACAATTTGTTTGGACTTTGGCTTGGAATAGGTGCTTGACATGGGATAATATTCAGAAGCGGGGTTTTCAGGGTCCTTCTATGTATGTTTTGTGTGGATGTGGAGAGGACTCCTCTCACTTGTTTTTCTATTGTCCCTTGACTTTGTAGCTTTGGCATTTTTGGTGGGAAGTTTGGAAAAGCCCCTATGTTCATGCTTCCTCCCTGGTGGATTTTTGGAGTGGTCTGGGTAGACATCCTTCTATGGCCTCTTTCTTGCAAGATGTGTGGTATGTTGGGCCTTCCTTGATACTATGGCAGATTTGGTTGGAATGGAATTGAAGAATATTTCAAGGTGAGAAGCTGTTGATTCAACAAGTTTGGCACAAAATTATGGGTATGATTCAGGAGACGGTAGAAGCTAAGTGTGATGTGGTGCTAAGGTGATGCTAAGCTGGTGGATATATTGGGTATTCAGGGGTTGTCTCCAGCTTCTTCTTGTGTCAGGAGAGGAAGGCGGGTGAAAAAGAAAGTTTAAAGGGTGGGGGGTTGGCTACCCCCTCCGGCTAGCATTCTAAAGCTCAATACGGATGGTTCTTCAATGGGCAATCCTGGGCTTGTTGGGATTGGTGGCGCTGGCAAGAATTTTTCAGGATCGGTGGTTTTTTTCTTTTCTGTTCATGAAGGATTGCAGACTATCAACCTTATCGAAGGTTTGGCGATCCTCTACACTTTGGAGAGGGCTTATGCTTTGGGATGGTGCAAGGTTACCTGTGATTCTGATTCACAGGTTTTGATTAATTTGTTGAATAAAAATAAGGTATCTGATGTTAGTTGGCAATTGGCTATGATGGTGCAGCAAATTCTATAGATAAGTTCTTTGATGAAGATGGTGTCTTTTGTCCATATTCCAAGGGAGTGGAGTAAGGTAGTAGATTGTTTGGCTAAGTGGGCTTCTAAGCATTTAGATGGCTAGAAGATTGATGAGTGGGAGTAGGTTCCTCATGAGCTCCAACATGACTTGGAGAGGATTCTTGCCAAGGATGGGAATGGTATTGGTGAAGGATGATGTTGTTTCATGCTTTGTATGGCTGTTTCTTATGGATTCCCGGGGACTTGGCACTTTGATGTTTTGTAATGCTCTTTTTTGATTTTCAATAAAGTTTGTACCCCTTTTATAATAAAAAACTATAAAACTAAACTTTACAAAACCTCTTAAATGACACAAATATTACTTTTATAATTTAAAATGCATCATTTGAAGAATAAAATAAAAAATGTAATAACATGGGGAAATATTTTTCTACTATAGATTTTTAACTTTTCACTAAATAAAATTGAAATTGCAAAAATTATCTAATTTCATAAAATAAAATGTGTAGAACCCTAACCCTAGTTGGGTGTGAAGAGATTTGAAATGTTTGCCTAAATATTAAAATGTAATAATATTGAATACTATTACAATTTAAAATATATTAAAATATTGTAAGTTTGAATAATTATACAATATAATAACAATAATATATTCATATTTAGATCACTATAATATTTTATCTTAGTCACTTATTTTTTTGTTTAAGTAATAATAGTAAATACTTTTAGAGAACATAAGTTTAATTATTTCAATTAATGTAATATTGTGGTTTAGTAATATTTTTTTTCTAAAGATAAAGAATTGTTTATCATTTCAAATTTGTAACTATTATATTTCAGAACTTATAAAAAAATTTATGTGAACTCGTTTTGAAATGTCTTGGGTAAATAAAATTGAAATCTTAAAAATAATTTAATTTGGAAAAAATGAAATAGCATTAAAATATTTACTTAGCTATAAAACTAAACTTTACAAAGCCTATTAAATAACACAAATATTTCTTTAACTATAAAACTAAACTTTACAAAGCCTACATATTTGTATTGTGTGGAGAACCCTAGCCCTAGTCCTAGTTGAGTGTATAGAGATTTGAAATGTCTGATTAAGATATTAAAATGTAATAATATTAGTACTATGATAATTTAAAATGCATTAAAATATTGTATGTTTGAAGAATAAAATAAAAAATGTAATAACATGGAGAAATATTTTTGATGATACTGTAGATTTTTAACTTTTTAGTAAATAAAATTGAAATCCTAAAAATAATCTAATTTCATAAAATAAAATGTGTAGAACCCTATATTTTTAATAGTATTATTAATATTATAACTTTGTCCCTTTGATAAAAATAATTTTTACGTTGCAAAAAATTAAATTCATAAAAACTAATGATTCTTCCCTCTCATAATTATATCCATCCATTTAGGCATGACTTAACTAATGGGAGACCAAATTTGTGTTCATATTTTAAATATATTTGTTTAAAAGACAAATTGAAAGAGTTAGATAGACATCCATTTAAAAATCTTCAATATCTTCAATATTTTTTAAAAAATAAAAGATTTAATGATAAAAAGTGTAAAGATTAGAAAAAAGAAACCAAAATGACAAGAATGTAAAATAGAAATATATAGTTTAATCAAAATAAATTATCGCTTTAACTATATATATATAACAAAGCTATTTTATTTATTTAAAACTATTTTATTTACTTCATACATATCTAGACACATAAATTTTATTTTTTGTTTAAGAACTATTTTATCTTGTCTACAATATTTACTTTATTTTTTATTTTTAAACTATTTTTGGTAGGTAACTTGTTTTATTTTTGTGCCTAACTTTTAATTTTACCTTTACATACTTTTGTTTTGTTTTTACTCTGAAAAGTCTTATATAGTTATATGTTACTTTTTAATACTCCAAATGGGTTGCAATAAATGTCATAAGTGGCGATGTGATAGTAATGATAACAAAAGATGGTGGCGGGAGGTGTCGTGTTAATCAT
Source organism: Cunninghamia lanceolata (assembly GCA_027924645.1). Lineage (NCBI taxonomy): Eukaryota > Viridiplantae > Streptophyta > Pinopsida > Cupressales > Cupressaceae > Cunninghamia > Cunninghamia lanceolata. Next base: position 7,205,725 of record BSBN01000241.1, on the reverse strand, counting down.
GTTCAAGAGTACTAAGCATTCATTTTGTTATATGTGAAGGAGTAAGATGGCATGTGGCGTAGGCAAGAGATGTATGTCTTGTTTTGCGTTCTCCCTAGTGCTTTGATTTTGGTAATGGCATCTGTAGTTGGTGGGAAGAGAATGGGCAGGAAGAAGGTGGAAGACATGAAAGCGAAAGGTGTGATGATTGAGCAGGTGGGTAGGAAGCAGAAGCAATGCATATCTGGTGAGGAGGCACTTGTAGGTGTAGACACCTGAAATTGACTATGTCCCAACAACATGTCACTTTCATTACCTTGTGTTGTCTTGTGACACTTTCGACACCTTTCAATATCCTTCATCCTAGGACTATCCCTTTATCCCAAATTAATTAAATATATCAAATTTAATTAATTAATTAATCCTTTATCCATGATTAATTAAATAGATCATATTTATTTAATAAATCTATCCATGTATTCCTCCTAGCCAAATTAATTAAATAAATCCTATTTATTTAATTAATTTAAGCTCCACTAGTTTTTCTACAGCTGGATTAATTAAATAAACCTAATTAATTAATCCTAACATCCATCCTAATCCCTCATTATCCATCTCCTCCAAATAATTAAATAATACACATTATTTTAATTATTTGGAATGCCACTTGTCCCATTCCTCACACACCCCACAAATAAATCCAAATTTAAAATTGCTCCACTAGAGGACAAAAATTAAAAAGTCAACTCTTCCATCAATCCTAGCCCTCCATTTCAAAAGGTGCCCTAAGATGTAACCTCATTCATTGATCAAACCTCCTTCACTCATTTGAGCTCCAAACCTCCTTCTCTCATTAGACCTCAACACCACTTCATCTTAGCCCTCCAATCTAAGTCATCTCATCCATTGAACTTGCCTATCCAAAAATCCTATAAATCAACCCTAGCCGAGCCATTTGGGGATCCATAATCAAAAAGTATTGTTATGCTGTTGGTTTTTCTCTAGAGCAATCAACATCTCTATTTATCACCATCATTGAGAAAATCCATTGGAGTGTTGGGTGCAACTCCAATCAACTCTATCTATGGGAAAGGAGTGATTCAAGGTCAAGGTATTGTGTCTATTTCATTATCTTTTATGCATTTCCTTGTAATCATTTTGTGTTCCTTCATTTGGCATGCATGGTGGGATGCCCTGTCCCTTTAATCTCTCTTTTTTCAAGATTGGTTGTCCTCTTTTCGCATGTTTCCCATGGATCTTTGAAAAATTTCAAGGGTGAACTTTTATAGGAGGTCTCCTACACTAAAACCAACCTCGTTGTTGCGTCCAGAGTGACTTGCAGACAAATTTTGGTATAAAACACTCCATATTTTTCTAACTAAATTTTTTTTAGGACCTCTGGTCTACATGCCCTACTATACAGATTTGTACTATACAGAATGTACCTGCACAGGATTTGTACATAATCTGTAGACCTTTTTCTCTTATCGCAGGTTTAAAACTTTGTTTCTAACTATTCTATCTGTAGTGTTTATCTTCATGGTGAAAGATTAGGTTTTATCCGCATGCCCTTTTCTTTTATCAACCAATTGTTGGACTCTTATGGGCACCGTTTGAAATACCCAACATTCCATCTATTTCTCCCTCTCATGGTGGTGGGTTTATCTGTTAGTTTTAATCTATATTCTTTGTTTTTTAATCTTTATCCCTAGGTCTTATTTGAAATTTCTCGTAGTGTGCAAAAATCTCCCACCCAACCCTACATTTAAATCCTCCTATATTTTAAATTTTAAATTTTAAATCTCGTGGGCTTCGAAACTTTTCTGCCTACACTTTTAAAACAATTGCTACTTTTTTGTTTAGCCACCAATCATGTAGCAAACCGGGCCTAGCTCTCATCATTTGTTGTTGAGCCCCAGAACCACGCGTTATTGTGATAGGGGTGGGCTATCCTACCATCTGTTGGGGTGGTGCCCCTACCATTGGTCACCCATAGAACACCTGGGCAGAGGCTGCTTGTTGTCAGCAGCAACCACCCGCGGTCTCCTAGGAACCATGACCACCTATCTTAACCTTCCAAAACTACCAATATCCCATTTAAAAACTTAACCGTCCACTAAAGATTTTCTCACAAACTGCCTCCCTAGCTGCTCACATCTACTCAGTCACCTTAATCACTAACACAAAACATTAACTGCTAGCATTTACCAGTAATTGCACCTTTTAACAGTTTGCCTCTAATCGCCTCACATGTGAACATAACAACTACTAAATACTAGTTGTTAAGTAGCTGTCAGGGATAGACTTGTTGTCTCCATTTGTCCTAAAATAGCAATTTTTTTCAAAATCTCATAACTTTTGATAGGTATATTAGATTTTCACGAAATCAAAAGCGTTGGAAAGTTGACTCAGCCAACTTCGTTATGGAATAGGCCTCATAAATAGATTTCATAATATTTTACAAGTATAATTTCTTGAAGTTGAGCTTTGTTTGTAAACTTCTTTTGAGCATCTTTTGCAATTTTTAGCCAAATTTAACAAAAAAATAATAATTTGCATAGAATTTTGTCACAAATTTGCTCATCATATCAAATCTGTTGTAGCATGTCATCTTTTTTTATTTTTTTAGATTTATCAATTTTAGGCTAACACTTGTTTGTAGCACATCATTGGTCAAAGATCAAATCATCCAAAATACTAACAAGTTGTTGTAGATTCGCATATACAAGACATATTTTTATCACTATAATATAGGAACTTAGTCTACTCTAGGGGATAGTAATTGAATATTGTTTGCTTTGTCTTTGGATTTTTAAAAGAGTGTATTCTCTCTCCTCGCACCTTTTTGTGATCTTTGAAATCATAAACCCCTTCATTATCCTTGTGTTTATTAGTTCAATCCTAGGAACATTATCTCACGTATGCTCTCCCCTTGCGCTTCGTGTGATCTTGGGGATCAAAAGTGAATAGTGTTCATTCCCTTTAGGAGGCCTACTTGGGGATTTCATCCCCCTAAGGGATGATGTCAACCACGCATACCGGTGGGGTATATCAAAGCATGGAGAAGGAAACTTGTACCCCAATATAGCCACGTAGTCATTACCACAGTCTTGGGGCCCCAAGTGATTCCAGACACAAGAGGAAGTGGCATTAGCTTGACTGCTCTTGTCACATGCCTACAATGGGCTAGTTTTCATGTTTTGTGCCCCACGTACCTAGCATATATCGAGGACTCCCTTAGCAAACTTGTACATCCTAACTTAAGACCTTTCAGATGTCTTCTAGTGTGGTGTAGGGTTCAACCGATCGATCCCAAAGTTACTCACCATGTTCCTCATAGAGGGGATGTAGAATTCTTCCTTGGGTAAGGTGACAAAACCTCTAAGGGAAAGGGATACTTGGTTCAATGCCTTTATCCCTAGCTACCCCCCCTAAAAGGTATTCCTAGTTAAGTAGGAATATTAAGAGGAATTGAGTGTGGGCCTACATTACAAAGACAATTCCACTTGAATAATCTAGGGTCTTGTTGTGTATTGCATGTGTTTACATTTGGATTAGCCCAATCCTCAATTCATATCTTTTGCAAACCTTGTGCATATGTGTGTGAAACCTATTGGCACCTATAACTTTTGGTTCCTAGACATGCACTATTTTGCCCCAAAAAATTCATTAAAGTTCTCATGTTTGCCTTTGTTCCAAAATCCCTCTTATATACCTGATCAAAGAGATCTTTTATAGGCATTTTTAATTCAAAATATTCTAAGCGTAATGCCTTTGTTTTCCCCCTTTGAAAAAATGAACATTTCAAGGCCTTTATCAATGAATCAGAAAAAGTGTGAATTGACAAACTAGTTTGAAAGTTCACCTTTTTCTTGATTTGCTGATAAAGTGATGGGAAGGTGACTACAGAATAAAAGTGAAAGAGCCATGGGAAGCAAAAAAAATTCTAAGTAAAGAAGGGCAAAGTCCTTTGTTGGTAAAATTGGAGGTTTTGCTGACAACCATTTCGCTAATAGAAGGTAGATGAAGCAAGGGTAGTGACACAAAGAAATTTTTTTGAGGCACGGAGAAAAAAGTGCTCTAATTTTTTTTCGATGAATCAGATGGTTCGTGAACCATCGATTTTGTCGACAATGTTTCACAAGTTCATGTTTTGTTGATTTCATTGACAGAGAAAGTGTTAAACACAATGGGGTGCTGAGAGGGGGTGAATCAGCACACTTACAAATTTTACTTAAACATTTCTTAATAAAACTGAATAACTTTGAAAACATGAAGGAGAACATGCAATTCAATGATCAACACATAACACCAGAGATTTATGTGGAAAACCCTATAATAGGGGAAAACCATGGTGAGAAATAGCTCACAATATATTATGCTCGCTACAGGAATATTACAACATTGTTTTAGGGCTCCAACCCAAGGAAGCAACATTGTTATAGTATACTTTTGATATACTTTTTGTATTACTTGGTAGACCTTGGTTGGAACACTTGGGAATAAGCCTTTTGTTCTACATCAATGTGTTAAATTTATTCATGAAGGTAGAGTTATAAATATTACATGAGATCCATATGAGCCTCTTGCAAAATTGAGCCATTTTACTTTGGATACTTAAATATCCCCACTCCCAAGAAACCTCCATATGAATGTGATAAACCTCTTCATGAGTGTATCAAATACAATTAAAAGCACAAAAGAAAGAGAAAGACAATACTAAGGTGGTACATAATCAAGTAGAGCATACTTCAACACCTGTACTATCCAAGAAGGCTAAAGAACCTATGCTACAAAAACTAGTATTTTATGCCAAAAATGCTACTACATGGATTCAAAACAAGAATTTTGTTGTCCAACAAATGCAAAAATCTACACAACCACTTCCAAACATACAAAAAAATAGATAAATAAACACTTGTTTTTCTAACTATTGAGAGTGTGTGTATAAAAATTACAAGTTCTTACCAAGAAGAAACACATGTATGTGATTGAAGAAGCAAGCCATGAGGAATCACACTTGTAATTAAATAAGAACATGATGAGACCTTTTGGGAAGAGGGCGGCCTCTTAGAGGAGGATCTTACTAGATATGCTCCATGACACACTGAGAACTCCTATATCTATATATCTATATTTTTGTTTTCATTTGATCTTTTGCATATTCTCTTGCACCTTGGCATTTTTAGTATACCCTGTTGTTTGTGTTTTACCTAGATTCTTATTTCACCTTCTATGTTATGATTTATTGTTAGTTTTCAATACTTAGGATAGTTAATTTAATTATATATTAAAATATAAATATGCAATAAAATTAAATATACAATTTAACACAAAACACAAATTTAAGGTGAGGAAAACCTTATGGTAAAAAATCCCATAAAATCTTTATTATTTAAAAACTTACATAATTGTCTATACAATTACAAACAAACCTGGAGATAATCCCTTCCCCCTTCTTCCAAATGGCCTCCCAAAGATCCTCTAAGGTAGAGTGAATTTTTAATATTCACATATCCAAATTCTTCTTAAATAAATTCTTAATGGGAATTCCCTTAAATAGATGAAAATAAGGTAGGTAGCACCCTATAAAAGTTACCTTACCTTCTAATAACAACATTTGATTTAATTAATCAATTAATTAATAGTAAAGATTAATAAATTTATGAACTAATTAAATATTATTATTGTTTTATAATATGTTAAAAGCATATTTATATTATAAGGTTATAAACCTTATAATAGAGCCTTTTATAAATGTGTATTTAAGGCCTATGCATAGATCCCTAATAACATTATGCTCTAACACTCTCCCTTAATGTTTATAGGGGCATATTCTCTCAATTTCTCTTGAAAAGAAAAAATGAAGTTCCTCAATAATGCAAGACTTCTTTGACAAACATACAATAGGGATAAAATATATGCCAAGATGGATATCATGTATTTTGGATTGCATAATAAATTCCTTGTCTTAACTTAAGTCCCAATTTTCTTAATGATGATACTTATAAAGAGGTCTTATAAAGTTTCTTGTTGGAGCCTAGGTCTCCTCAAAATAGCTTCCCCTAGGTTCATTTTATAATGCACATATGTCTTAAATACAATACAAGGTTTTACAAGTGGAAGAAAGAGAGAAAGAGATTGCATAATGCTTGTAGGTCTTATAAATAAAATATTGGTTGGCCATTAGGAGGTGGCATTATCGTGCACACTCCCCCTAAATGACAACTCCTTAAGGTCAAACATTGTGCTAAATTTAGAGAATTTGGCACTACACAGAGGTTTTGTAAAATAGTTGTCACCCGATCATCAATTTGATAGAACTAGAGAATTTGGCACTACATAAAGGTTTTGTAAAAATATTTGTCACCTAATCATCAATTTGATAGAGCTAGAGAAATTTTTCTCGTATGAAGTGTATATGAGCATCAATGTGTTTTGTTCTTTGATATTAAACATGATTTTTGGCAAGAGCAATTCAACTTTAGTTATCACATAATAAGATGGTACTTTTAGAAGTATCCATATATAGTTCATCCAATAATATTTTAAGCCACATTGATTCTTTTATGGCTCTATGGCACTTCTATATTCATCTTTTATGGAGCCTTCCTCTAGACTTGTTTCCCATTTTTGGGTTTTATTATGTAATTTCCTTCATATTAATATAATATCTTTTGAGGTGCTTCCATCTTTTATCGATTAAAAAATGATATAATTGTCATGCCCACCCTTATGATAACCATGTACACACACAATACTCAATAGAATAAACTATAAACAAGTATATGCATGATAGTCTCAGTGGTAGTGCCAACTAGGCCTCACAATAACAACAAATTTACAATCCATCTATAGACACCTAAAATCATCCACTATTTATCTTGATACTATTTAATCCTAACCAGGACATCATTTAACCACTTAATTGGATAAATCCCCATTTATTCAATTAACCATCCATTTCCCCTGCTGACAGTGATTTAATAATATTTTATTATCAAAGTCACTATTCATGTACTTTTCACTATTCATATGTATCCTCATATGTACCTTCATCCTAACAAAAATGATTAATTAATCATTTATCATCCTTTCCTATAGTTGAAACATTAAATAAATATTTCTATTTATCTAATATCCATTTCCCATCCTGTGAATTAAACAAATATCCCTATTTATTTAATTCCCTATTTTGTCTACTTTTCATTAAGTTGACTAAACCTAATTAGCCAACTAATCCCCCACTTGCACATCATTAAACCTTAGTCAAACCCCTCAAATCCCTCACATTCTCCCAAGTGTACAAAGGTATGGCCTCTTGTACAAGACCACATGGGTCTCTTACAAATGTATGAAAAAGTCCTTTGTACAAAAGGTCCTTTTGTCCTCCTTTGATCTCATCCATTTCATTCTTCCAAGACTATCCTCCACCATTGATTCCTCCTTGATCCAAGGATATCTTTTATCCTCCAATCTAAGCTTTCCACTTGGAAAGCTCTCATCACTCCAAGCCCCTCAATCATCCTCCACCATTGATCTCCCAAATCCATCCTACACCTTATGTAATATCCCCTATTTGGATTCTTGTTCAAACCATGAATTTTTCTGATTTCCTCTCTACTGATTTCTGAGTTTAGTGCAAACTGTCTATGACTAATTTATTGAGTTTTAGGTATGTGTTCAAGGTTTGTTTTCAATGCAAATTCATATTTCAAATAAACATAACATCATCAACATTTAGCAATTATAGACAACAATATTCCAACTTTCAATATGCCCTTATTTCCATCATATGAAGTCTAATTATAATGATACTCAGGTCTGATATAGACTAAAAAAACCCTATGACAGCAATAAGATTACTTGTTCAAGTTAAAGATTTGAAGAGATGGCTTCAACCTGTTGCAAGTATGTGCTTAATCGATGTTGTCATTGATGTCAACATATCTTTGTTGTCATTGGTGTCAATTATATCCCATTTTGCTAACTATTTAGAAGCTTTATATGTTGAGAATATTGAGAAAATTTGCCTCTCCGGAAGAAACTGTGAGTTGTGGTGAATTTCAGTAAAGGCAGTGAGTTGCATGCTGAAGAATAGTCTAGAAGATTGCTCTGCATTTCTTATTGATTGAAGAACTTGGTCTATGGATTGGAAGTTATTCAGAGGCATGTCTGAAGATGCAAAATCTTGGGTTTGAGCCTTCGGTGTGAAGAATCAAGTGAGTTATATTCACCAAAGTAAAAACTGCTTTTTTTGATCATTCACTGGTGCTAGAGAGAAAGTATTTTGCTCCGCATTCCTCTACATTGAAGTATTCTACTCTACGGTTCTAGAGGGAAGTTTGGGATGATGATAAGTGCCTACAATTGCAATGGTTCATGTTTTGGTGATCCGCAAGCTATCTTTCTTTTATGACAGTTGAAGACAGTGAAGTTCATGTGCTCTGGTGTGAAGAATCTCATGAATAAAGTGCCTTGATTTTGTGCGGTTGCTTCTAGTGATTTCAACATGCTTGTGGATACCTCCTAATCATGTTCTTACCTTTACATTGGTCTGTGTTAAGGAATTAAGATCATGTTTGAAGATTATTTCCAGATAACATAGCGTGTAACCAGTCTTAGTTGACTTGGTTAATTCTATTGATTACGGAGATCCCTTAACGATTATAGAAGCATGTTGTGGTGTGGCAGATCGTGTTTGAGTCCTAGCTAAGGTGTGGTATGGTGTGATCCACATACATTTCCTTAGCATAATTTTGTATTAGATAAAGACCTATTTTTTAAATGTCTTTAATGCTGACCTTTGAGATTGTTCCAATCATTGATGATTGTAATGCCAACCTTGATGATCATTCCAAGGTTGATGAAGTGTATAAGTACTTGTAATTGAGTCATGGAAAAGATGTCTGTGTGCGAAGATGCAAAGAAAAAGAAAAAGGTGGAAAGGCATAGCAGAGCAGAGGAACTATTGTACTTCAATGAATTAATCTCAGACATGAAGAAGATGCTAATTTTGGCAGTGAGCCTCCAATAGGGTTTAACAACCCTCATTGTAATCTTTCTAGGTTTAGGGTTGAGGCAGTGAGCTTGCTAGACCTAGATATACTTCATGGCAGTGAGCCAGCATGTTCTAGGCTCGTGGAGTGACCAAGCCTGAACATCATTTTTCACAAATTGCAATATATATTGAGAGCTAATCCTCTCCATGGTTTTTCCCCTAACAGGGTTTTCCATGTAAAAATCTGGTGTCTCTTGTGTTTGATCTTGCAACTGTGTTTAAGTTTTTGATTTCATGATTTCTTGGTTTAATCATAATATCAGTGGACAAGTGATTAATATCTAAAAGTGTAGAAGTAGTTAAGGTTTTTGGGACAACTAATTCACCCACCCTCTCAGTTGTTCGGAGCATTTCAACACATCCATTTATTGATAGACATACTCAAGATTAATCTTCATTATAAGGAACATTTATGAATCCAAATTATCATTGATTGAAGTTGATTTAGATGTCTAGCACAAAATGACTGTCCACTGCAACTGAGAAGACAACTGTGTCTCTAACTAATACACTATAATACTGAATTCCTCTTAGATTTGTTCCAAACTAGAACTGATAATACCACTGAGATACCACCTATTATACTCACAAGGTTGCATTTCCCTCAAACTTCCATAAGCTGCTTAGTCATCACCAATTAAGTTACAATGCATTCACAACAATGAAATCAAAACTTCATCAAGTGTTACAGTTCAAATCTTGGGGCCCATGAACCCTCTTTTTAATTGTTAAATCTCATCCTTCAAACCTTTTGTAATCTACAATTAAAACAAGTATGGGGCCCATGATCCACTTAGATCTCCTACTTATAATAGTATATATTAGAAGAGAGACCTGCTGACCTCTGTCATGGATTGTCTCCCCTAGTACGATAGACTTTGAGTCTCTATAATTTCCTTTTAACCTTTACAAACCCACAACTTCTCCCTTGGACTAGCAGAGTGAAATGAGGGTGCCTCCATAATTGAAATATTTCATCAAATTTCACAAGAACTCTTTATAAACTCTAACACTCCCTTTGAAATATGAAAATATAAGTATTGATGTATAAAAGAAATTCAACATGGGGCCACACTCCTCTCACAATTTGCACTTCCTTCTTAATTTATTTTTTCTATATTGCTAATTGGAATTTTAATCAAAACTTGCTTCCTATTTAGGCATCATTACCATTATCAATGGATTTCATAAATTCAACTTACCTCTATAGAGCACTGCTCATAAAACTGATTCCCTTTGAGATATATATATTTTATGCTATATCTTTCATGTCTCTTAGGATATGGCTAAATCTGGGAGCTGTGTTTAATTCTCCTTACACCTTTAATATCTTCCAATTCCCACAATGTTTCTTTACCCCTTTTATAAGTTTGGCTGCCACTTCAAATGAAACAATACTCATTCACGCTAGCACTAGGATTGAAGAGACAATAAAAACTCCACAATTCTCTTTTAATTGTTTCACAAAAATAATAAGATTTCAACTGGGACCCGTGCTACAAACAAATCCCTAAATGCCATCACTTGTATCACAGTTCAAATGTTGTGATTTAAACAAATATATCTCCTCCTTAATACCTGCGTCAAAATATCATTCCCTTTAGAGTCTCCACACTTATGTGCCTTCCTCTAAAATAAGCAATTCTTATGAAATTTAGACCCACGATTTTAATAACAAATAAGCTGAAAGACTCCCGATAATTTTATAAGATGGAAAATAATAACTAAGTCTTAAGACTTAACACTCAGGGAAGGTCCCAGGATTTGCAGAATCTTGTGCACTGATTGTTGATGACTTGGAAATTTTGTCTTCAAATAAGACAGAAAATTTCCCAGATAAACGCTCTCAACAATACTCCTTGAAGCTCCAAATCTGAAACAATAAGTTCAATGTGAACTCTGTCACGAATCCACTCCTAGGAAGAGTTAGGTTTTTGTCCAACCCTTTTCCAATTTGTTGAAGGTTTTCATCCTCAAAGATTTAGCTGAATCCGAGATTCAAACCCTTGCAAGAATGCATAAGAAATAATAACTCAACAATGGATGCCCAAATGCTTTGCTCTCAACTCCTTTTAAGGCCTCCAATGAATCTTCCAGAAGAAGCCAACTTGTAACCCCAACTTCTAGAACTTTATTTAATAAAGTGACCTTTTTTTAATATTTTATTATTTCCACTTTATTTTAATTAAAATAATTAATTAAAGTCATCCCTTTTGAAATAAGATTAATTTTTGGACAACTTAAATTAATTAAATCACTTTATCAAAAATTTAGGGACATTACAGTCCTCCCTTCCCAGAGATTGCTTGTCCTCAAGCAATCTGCACCTAAATACCCAACTGTAAATTAACAACATGGTGAGCATTTTGTTGATTTTCTTGCTTATTTTCACCCTTTTGAAAACTAAATTTTCCTCTTGAAATTTTGATTAGCCATTAGTTGGTCAACCCACTGATGCACATAAGCTTGAGGCTAGGAAGGGTGAGTAAACCCAAGATGAACCAGAGTTGGAGGAGGATGAAAGGATTATAGCATCCATAGAAGATGACGACTTCATCAAAACTCCAGAGTTTAAGAATTTTTAGCTGAAAATGAAAATGAAAGAATATAATGAAAAAGTTGCAATAAATAAAATGGGTGCTGATGAAACACAACATGATCAAATCATTACACAAACTTTCAAAGAATTGAAATTAGATGAAATTGATGTGAGTCTAGAGGAGGCAAGACAAATGGTGTTGAAAAGTAATATGCTCATCATGTTGATAACTGAGAGGGGGGGTGAATCAGTTATCCTAAACTTTCTTCTCAACTCAAACAATCAGATCCACTGTGTTATTTATTAACATAACAATTTAATCATTCATAAAAGCATAAAGCATAAACGTCAGAGCAGATAAACATCAACACATGAGACACCAAGATTTTGACATGGAAAACCTAGTTAAGAGAAAAACCACAGGGTGATTAACCCAAGGATTATTCTCTATTAGAAGAATAAGAAAAAGATGGCACCTGCCAATTAGGGCTCACAGCCTAAGCACACTGCTCATAAGAGGCACACTACCTACAAGAGACACACTGTCTACAAAGTGATAAGAATCACAATCTTGAACTAGAGAATGACATCTTTACCATGTCCGGATCAATTCCAATTAAGCCCAAAGCACTTGCTCTGCTCTTTGCACTTCTCTTTGCTATGCCCCACACATCCACATCAGACACCATTCAAACTAAATTCACAAATCCTTATTTATACAAGGCATTGACTTAGGAACAATCATCTAAGTTGGCAAACATCCACAATAACATTCGCAAGGTGTGTAATACATCCAGTCGGCCTGTCTCCGAAAGAACAACAACAACCGGTGGTCATTACATCAAATCCAAACACTAACTTCAATCTAGACCGCCAACATGAATTGGACATGATCCAATGATCATCATAACCTTCCCTGAATCACCAAGAACATCTGCACTTCATCAGCTTACCGAAATTCTTCTCTTCATCATCTGGAACTTCAAGAACACAGTCTACCGCTACTGTCATAATGTAAAAGGTACTTCCAGACCTCCAAACCATTCACCAATCTGGTTTTCACTACACACTAACCACTTAAACATTATCTCCAATCTGCAGAGTGAGATAATTCAATTCCGGAGCTCACTGGACCTTTCTGTGACCCTCTATCACCTCTGAACACCTGCCGGAACCGGTTCCACACAAACAACCATAACTTCTTCAGATCTTTATGCGGACCTCTAAAATCTTAACTGGAACATCTCAAGACTCATATCTGCAAACCCTTTAATCCGTATCCTCTGATACTCAACCCATAGAGTACTTTTGCCTTCTTCTCATCACTGTTCTTCACTGTTCTGGATGGAGACTAGTTTCCATAATAACCTCAACACACAGCTCATCCAATCCTTCTTATCAATGCAATATGAGTATGTTGACATCAATGACAACACTAATTAACCTCATACTTGCAACAATCTCCCCCTTTGTCATTGATGGCAACGTATGATGTGAAAAACCATCAAGACAAGAACTTCTCTTTTTCTGCCACAGCTCCCCCTATCAGCAACAACTCTTCACATGTCTTCTCTTCCTTTACTGCTCCCCCTTTGATCAACAACCACTTGTTTTTCACATGTCTTCTCTCCCCCTTTGACATCAATGGCAAAGGGCTCATACTTGCAATTCCAACGCATCAGAATCATACTAGCTGCTTCCCCTTAGTAGCAGCTCCACATCATCAATCCGGATCACAAGATATGACTGTGATATCCACCGGACTGATGCACAATAGTGCATCCTAATGCATCACCAGAGGGGCCATGACCCCTAACTTCTCCCTAAGATACTCAAAAGAGTCCTTGGGAAGAGGTTTAGTAAAAATATCTGCAAGCTGATCCTTGGAGGGCACATACTCCAATCTGACTTCACCCTTGTTCACTTGTTCTCTTGAAAAGTGAAATTTTATAGATATATGCTTGGTCTTAGAATCTAATACCGGATTCTTAGAAATATTTATTACACTTGAATTATCATAGAAAATTGTGATAGGCTCCTCATATTCTACTTGAATATCTCTTAGCATTTGTTTCATCCACAAAAGTTGAGTGCAACTACCTGCTGCTGCAATGTATTCAGCTTCTATTGTAGACAGAGATATTACTTCTTATTTCTTGCTTAGCCAAGAAACCAACCTTTTTCCCAAAAAGAATGCTCCTCCACTTGTACTCTTCCTATCATCCACATCTCCTGTCCAATCTGCATCTGTATATGCATGAAGAGAAAAGTCATGATCTCTAGGATACCATAGACCATACTCAACTGTTCCTTTCAAGTACCTAAAAATTCTTTTGATTGCCATAACATGAGATTCTCTGGGATCAGCCTGGAATCTTGCCACAGGACCAACTGCCTGCATTATATCCAATCTAGTCTGAATGAGATACAATAATCCACCAATCATTGATCTGTACTTTGTCTGATCTATCTTAGGAGAGTCATCATCTTTACTCAACTTACATCCGGTAGCCATAGGAGTGTTCATTTGCTTTGAATCTTCCATTCCAAATTTCTTCAATAGTTCTTTCACATACTTGGTCTGAGAGATAAAGATTCCTTTCTTTGTCTGAGTAATTTGCAGACCCAAGAAGTTCAGTTCACCAAGCATTGACATATCAAACTCACTTTTCATTTGGTTTGCAAAAGTTTTACACATACTATGTCTTCCTCCAAAAATGATATCATCTACAAATACTTCAACAATTAAGATGTTTTCATGATCAATTTTGAAATATAGATTATTGTTAGCAGTACCTTTGTTGAAACCAATCTTCAAAAGATGTTTGTCCAGCCTCTCATACCATGCTCTTGGAGCTTGCTTTAGACCATACAGTGCCTTCTTTAATTTGTAGACTATATCACCATGCTCAGATAACTGAAATCCATCCGGTTGTTCAATGTACACCTCTTCTTCTAGATCACCATTCAAAAAAGTAGATTTGACATCCATCTGATACACTTTGAAATCTTTGAAGGCAGCAAATGCAAGAAATAGTCTGTTTGCTTCAATTCTTGCTACTGGAGCAAAAGTTTCATCAAAATCAATCCCTTCTATTTGAGAGTAGCCTTTGCAGACTAATCTAGCTTTATTTCTGATTACTTCACCATCTTCATTTAGTTTGTTCCAGAAGACCCATTTGGTTCCAATCACATTCTTGTTACTAGGTCTAGAAACAAGATCCCAAGTGTGATTTTTCTCAAATTGCATCAACTCTTCTTCCATAGCTTTGGTCCAATTTTCATCATTGTAGGCTTCATTTATTGTCTTAGGTTCAATCTTTGAAATCAGACAACATTCATCCAGATTTTGAGCAACATTCCTCCTAGTTTGCACACCTTTTCTTCTGTCACCTATGATCTGATCTTCAGAGTGGTTCAGTCTTACATACCTTGGAATTTTGGGAGTATATTACATTGCTGCTTCTTGATCAGGCTCTTTCAGACTTATCTCTTCTTCCTGATTTACTAGATCAGTTTGACTCTGACTTACCGGAGAGGATTGAGCTCTTTGAACCTGAACACCATCTTGATCATCTTCATCAAACTCATAAAATCTTGAGGGCTTCTTGATTCCTTCATCAACTTTCACATTAGTACTTTCTATCATCTTTCTCAGTCTCTTATTATAACACTAGTATGCTTTGCTTTGAGTGGAGTAACCCAAGAAAATTCCTTCATCACTTCTAGCATCAAACTTTCCTAGATCTTCATCTCTTTTAATATAACACTTACTACCAAATACTCATAAATATCTCACAGTAGGAGTGATGCCAAACCAAAGTTCATAGGGGGTCTTACCGGTATTGTTTTTGATTTGAACTCGATTGAGAGTGTAGACTGCAGTGCTGATAGCTTCTCTCCAAAACATCTGAGGAACATTTGCTTCCAACATCATCGTCCTGGCAGCTTCCTGGATGGTCCGGTTCTTTCTCTCAACTACTCCATTCTGCTATGGAGTCCTAGGAGCAGACAACTATCTCTTTATACCATGCTTCTCACAAAAGTCTATGAACTCACCGGATGTGAATTCACCACCTCTATCAGACCTCAAACACTTCAGTTTTAATCCAGTTTGATTCTCTACCATAGCTTTGAAGATTTTGAACTTTTCAAAGGCTTTTGACTTCTCTTTTAGAAAGGTGACCCACATTATTCAGGAATAATCATCAATTAGTAACATGAAGTATCTATCACCTTGCATACTCTTGACTCTTGTCGGATCACATAGATCAGTATGAACTAGTTCCAGTAATCCGGTAGAGGATTGATCTTTGCTTTTGAATGAAATTCTACTTTGTTTACCTAGTTGACATTCTTTGCACAAACCATTTGTAGGTTTTACCAATTTTGGAAGATCTCTAACAGCCTGAGTATTGCTTATCCTAATGATGTTATCAAAATTAACATGACACATCCTTCTATGCCATAACCAACTCTGAACAATTTGAACAAGTAGACAACTTTTATCAATACCAACCAAGTGAAAGATATTACCTTTAGTTTGAGTACCAGATGCAATCTCTGTTCTGGATCTTTCTAGGATTTTGCATTTTCCATCTTTGAATCGGAGATCATAACCTTTGTCCACCAACTGTCCAACACTGAAAAGATTGTGCTTCAGACCTTCAACATACAACACATTACCAGTTTTGTTTCTTCCATTAAAAGAAATGGTTCCTCTTCCTCTGATTCTACCAGCTAAATTATCACCAAACTTTACCACTCCTCCTTCATATCTTTCCAACTCTAAGAACTTGTTCTTGTCACCGGTCATATGGTGAGAGCATCCACTATCAATAACCCAGTCATCCTTTTCTTGAACTTGGGCAGCCAAAACTCTTTCTTCAACCTTATGATTGATAGATATTGGATCTTCTTCCTTGATAGCAATAAGCACCTATTCATTTCTGGATTTGTCTCCTATCTCTGATTCATCATCTGTTACTCCTTCATTATCAGCTTCTTTATGAACATAAGAACAATTCTTTTGAAACCTTTATCTGTTAGAATCTGACCTTGTAGATTTTTCTGGACATCTTGAGGCAAAGTGACCAATCTTATTGCAGTTGAAGCATTTAAAAGGTAATTTTCCTTCATACTTACCGGATCCTCTTGGCAATCTTTTTGCAATGAGGGCTTCAAGTTGAGTTGTTTCTGCTTCTTCCTCTTCCATATCTTTCCTTGCTTGTTCATACCATGACAGCTTCCTTGAAGAGTTCTCTCCTAGATCAAATCTTTGTTTGCCTTTCATATAGGCACTGGCTTTGAATGTAGATTCAGTCTTGGGGTGATCATCTCCAAACTCAGTTATTTCAAAAGCAGCCAGTTTGCCAGCCAATTGCTCTCTTGTGACAGTTGTATGGGCTCTGAATTCATCAATGGCAACAACCTTGATTTTGTAGGTAGTAGGAAGAGATCTTAGAATTTTGCAAACAATCTCATTTTCATCCAAAGTTCCACCAGCATTCTTGATTCCACACACCAGCTCATTTACTCTTGGCATAAAGGTAGTGATATTTTCATCATCTCTCATCTTCAATCTTTCAAATTTCCCTTTGAGACTTTGCAAACTTGCACTCTTAACAAACTCATCTCCTTCATGCAGAAGTTCTAGTTTAACCAAGATCTCATATGCAGTTGGTAGGTCAATAACATTTGAGAGTTTGGAGTCAGTCAAGGCGCTTAGAAGAGCTTCTCTAGTCCGCAGATTGTTTTCAGCATCTATGATTTCATTCAGAGTTGTCAGACCACCATGCAGAGGTACATAGGGTTTTGTGACCATAGATAAGTATGCCTTTCCCATACACTCCAAGTGACATTTCATGCGACCTTTCCAGAGAGTGAAGTTGGTTCCATCAAACTTCGGACTGTCCTTCTTATATGACGACATCCTAGATCTCCTCAAGCGGTTAAGCTCTCTTCAGAGGAACTTGGCTCTGATACCAATTGTTGATAACTGAGAGGGGGGGTGAATCAGTTATCCTAAACTTTCTTCTCAACTCAAACAATCAGATCCACTGTGTTATTTATTAGCATAGCAATTTAATCATTCATAAAAGCATAAAGCATAAACATCAGAGCAGATAAACATCAACACATGAGACACCAAGATTTTGACGTGGAAAACCCGGTTAAGGGAAAAACCACGGGGTGATTAACCCAAGGATTATTCTCTATTAGAAGAATAAGAAAAAGATGGCACCTACCAATTAGGGCTCATAGCCCGAGCACATTGCTCATAAGAGGCACACTGCCTACAAGAGACACCCTGTCTACAAAGTGATAAGAATCACAATCTTGAACTGGAGAATGACATCTTTACCATGTCTGGATCAGTTCCAATTAAGCCCAAAACACTTGCTCTACCCTTCACACTTCTCTTCGCTATGCCCCACAAATCCACATCAGACACCATTCAAACTAAATTCACAAATCCTTATTTATACAAGGCATCGACATAGGAACAATCATCTAAGTTGGCAAACATCCACAATAACATTCGCAAGGTGTGTAATACATCCAATCGGCCTGTCTCTAGAAGAACACCAACAATCGGTGGTCATTACATCAAATCCAAACTCTAACTTCAATGCAGACCGCCAACACGAATTGGACATGATCCAATGATCATCATAACCTTCCTTGAATCACCAAGAACATCCGTACTTCATCAGCTTACTGGAATTCTTCTCTTCATCATCTGGAACTTCAAGAACATAGTCTACCGCCACTGTCATAATGCAAAAGGCACTTCCAGACCTCCAAACCATTCACCAATCTGTTTTTCACTACACATTAACCACTTAAACATTATCTCCAATCCGCAGAGTGAGATAATTCAATTCCGGAGCTCACCAGACCTTTCTGTGACCCTCTGTCACCTTTGAACACCTGCTGAAACTGGTTCCACACAAACAACCATAACTTCTTCAGATATTTATGCGGACCTCTAAAATCTTAACTGGAACATCTCAAGACTCATATATGCAAACCCTTTAATCTGCATCCTCTGATACTCAACCCATAGAGTACTTTTGCCTTCTTCTCATTATTATTCTTCACTATTCCAGATGGAGACTAGTTTCCATAATAACCTCAACATACAGCTCATCCAATCCTTCTTATCAATGCAATATGAGTATGTTGACATCAATGACAACACTGATTAACCTCATACTTGCAACACATCATGCCTGGCCTTGAATTGAAAAAAGGTATTTTTGCTTGACCAAGTTAGAAGTCAAGATGATCCACAACTTGTTTCAGAATTTGATTATGAAGATGGTATAAGTGGATGTGGTTTTAATCCAAAGACAACGACCCTTGCAATCTGGACTACTCAGAAGAATACAAGCAAACCAAGATTGCTTGATATTGTTCAAGAAATGAGGGGTACAGCTGTAGTAAAGACTTTACAAGATACATTAGCAACAGAAGCAACTGCTCTCAATTTTCATACTACTATGTTTACTCATGCTATTGTGAAGAGGTTAGAAGAAAGGCTAACATATTATGATCAAACTTAGAACTTGTAATGAATGATGAAGTAAACAAATTGATTTTGAAAATGTGAAATTAAAGAAATAATTGCAAGTTGTGAATTCTTCTCAAGGTCAAGCCATTGTACCCTATTAGCCCCCTGTGCCACAAACAACCAGTGATGTCACAATGTCTACTGAAGAATTTAATGCAACAAGATTGAAATTGAAAGGGAAATTGAAAGTTTGAATAAACAAAATGAAATGACAAAGAATGAGGCAAAGACGAAAGTTTTTGAAAATTTTGAGAAAATTTTGGAGCATAGACTAAAATTTGTTGTGGATAAGCTTGGGAGTGTGCATGATTGCTACTCTTATTTCTCTCAGGCCATTGAGAAATTAAAGATAAAATTTTCTATTTTGGATTTGTTGTTTAAAAAATGGCAACCCTATCATCACAATTTGGTTACAATGTGCTTAGTAGTGCAAAGGAATCTTGATGCCCCTACAGCTTTGAAGCCCATTGAGAAAATAGTCAAAATGATCATTGATGAATACCAGTATGTGAATGGGGAAAGTCAGAAGATGCAAGCAAAGGTTGAATCTTTTACTAAGTTCAAGCATAAATTTATTCCTTTCATACTGACAGAAGAAGAAAAAAACAAAAGTCTTAACACATAGAAGATGGAATTTGGCCAAACAGTATTCCAAGTTATGGATTTTTTGAAGAAGGATGGAGATGTCAGCATTCTCAGTTTCAACATGATATTGGACTGAGTAATTATATTGGATGCTAGGTATGCAAAATTTATGATGGATGTTAGAGCTTTGCTTGATAAAAGATGGAAAGATCACTAGGATAACTTGCTTTAGATTCAGGCTTACCAATGGCTTGGTGATTTTACAATATATAAATGGGAGGAGAAATATCTTAGAGATGAATCATCAACAGCATAGGTTGAGGTGCAGAAGAGCAATGAGCCATATGATGGCATTAAATAGCACCACCACATATTGAACGCTCTCTTTTTGTCTCTTTATGTTTTCTTCATGTTTTCAAAATGTATTCAAATATATTTGAAAATCTAAATTGGACTTATAAAAGACAAATATTGTAATATCAAGGGATAGGAATACAAAGAGCCATTTTGAATGTGAAAGGTCTGAAGCTTGTTGCTTCCTTTATAAAAGGAAACCAAGACATTATGGCTCGAAATCTATCTGGGATTTTGATTTTTTGAAAGAGACATTGCACTGCCTGTACTTTGAAGAAAATCAATATAAAAGCTGCTATTCTCTAGTTGTCAACTTTTGGTTATCATTTGTTTGTTGAATTGGATTGCTAATAATTTATCTGGTTGTCTCCAATTTACTTTTTCTTTGTTATTCAAATCAAAAGAGACCCCTGCATTCACATTACAAAAGAAGATAGGTGATATCTATCAAACTAAAATTATAAAGTAATAAGTAATATCTCAAAAGATGTTTATATTATTTAAAAATGAAGGAAGGATATTCTACTATAGAACATTTTGACACCTTTAATATGATTTTGAGTCAAATAGGTTCAATAAATGTTAAACTTGATGAGGAAGACAAATGTATGTTCTCACTTTTTTCTTTACCCAAAAATTAGAACATAATGCTTGTTATAAATGGTAGTGTTGCAAAGGTGACTATGGAATCCTTTATTGTTACAATGCTCAATCGAGATATGAGGAGAAAGTTCAATGATAAAGGTTCTAAGGATGCCTTGCATGTTCCGCAAATGCCCAAGGACAAAAGTGGATCTAAAGGGGAATGGTATAAATATCAATCCAAGTCAAGAGGAAAATATAGAATCCCTAGGAAGATAAGAGTAAAGTTTTGGAAATATGGAAAAAGAGGACAACTGAAGAAGGAATGCAAAAAATCAATTAATCACTGCCAAAATCTCATGATCATTATTCTAGTAGAAAATCTTAGTTTTCATTCTTTTTCATAATGCATTAGTTAATCACACACTTCACATTTGACATCATGCTAAAAAGATCAAATAAGTTTTGTATTTCTTCTCAACTATTTCATTTCTCTATCTTAATTACTCAATATCTCAATATGTTATTCTACTCTCAACTCCTTGTACTTTAAAGTTTAATTAAATCTAGGATTGGACTTAAATCTTCTATTATAGGGTATGATTTATTTCCCTACATTTTTTTGAACTCGCAATTTCCATGCCTATGTTTAGGATAAAAAATGATTGATTTTTTATTTTGAGATTTTTGTGGTTTGCATTTGTTGGAAACAACCCAATGCCTTTAATTTTGCATTCCTAAGAAACACCTAGGATCCTTATGTCCCCTTCAACAAAGTACTAGGTCAAACCCTCAACTTGCAAACATGACTACCTCTTTCTTCTACTTCCTATGACGATCACATGTTGCATTCTAATGATGAAGAAGAATATTATGATCATGATGTCTTTATTAAAAGTGTTGAAAATGAATAGAAACATGAGATCATTGATAAATTAAAATATTTGTGCAATCAATTAACTAATATAGATGATAATATGTCCACTTCATATTTCATTGATGGTCTTACTCAAGTACTTATCACAAGATAACATGGCATAGATACAATTAAGGATATATATGAAAAATAATTAAAGATAAACAAATTTAATTAACATTATTGCCAACAATTCATACCAAAGATTGAACAATTTAAGGATATTGCAATAGGTAATTTGTCAACAATTGAACAATCCATTTAATTAACATTATCGCCAACAATTTAATCATCCTTTTTTTAACATGGATTTAAAATAATTCTAAAAATTTAGAAGTCTTGGTCATTAACTTTACTGTCTACTACAATGTCATCCAGTGTATCATTGTCAATGTTCATATGTTCTTTCAAGTATTTAATATTATCATCATCCTCATCTTGACCTCAATCATCTTCATCATCATTGAAATATGACTGTAGACCATCTATATTGTTACCAGATGTATTTGGATCATCATTTTGTATACCATCCATATTGTTGTCTTCTTGATCTTGAACATAACCATCTTCAACATCATCATGGATGTCAATTTCTTCAATGTTCTCTAATCCCTCTCTCTCATTTTGTTAGCCATTATTGTTTTTGTCAGTATCCACTAATGCATCGTCAAATACATGCCTTAATCTTGGATCATAATGTATGACAAATATCCATTTCGGGTCCAAAATATCTTCATAGAAAAATACTTGCACATGAACGACATACATATATTAGACATATGGTATAATAATTTTATTGATTAATAAACACATGTATATATTCACAATAAAATATGAAATAATAGATTAATGATCACTACCGCTTCTTGTTTGAGTTAAAGAAATACCTGCTCATAATGAATTGGTAGAACATAAGGCTCCTTATCCTCCAGTAGGAAACATAAGGAATCTATAGAAAATAATCCACTATGGGTATCATGTCTTCGTGTCCTCTCAAATGCTTTATACCATCTAGACTTAAAAATACAACATTTAAAAGAGCGGTAATCCAACTCATTAATTTATTATATTTTCCCAACATATTGTAGATTCCCTTCAATTATATTCTTATCTTTTGAGTTGATTGACTGGATTGCTTGAAGTCAACTGTGATGCCACAATCGAAGGATCATCTCTTTACATCTACACTTTCTACACGATAATGTCCACCATATGCCCACATTGCTGGATATTTCCTCACCTGTGAAAGACCATGTATTTGAATGAAAATAAATATAATGACGAATATTAAAATAGTTAATAGTGTCAAAGCTATAAGGAAACAACATTTTGTAAAATTCTAATTGTACCTTTCTTTCACATCCTCTAGACATGTTGATTTCAAATCTATACCTGCATCTTCTATTTGATTTTGAATTTGTTCGATAACCCATTCTAGTGTGCAATGTTTGCCCCATTCCCCAAGTAGATTAGTGGGAAGTGGAGTATTCCTTGGGTTTGCTCTCTTAAATTATCTCCTTGCTTCTAACACTTCTCTCTTTTTATCATACAGATCAATCTATTTGTTCATAAAGTCCATGTGGTACAGAATGAACTTGTCAAGTATAGTACTTTCGTCTACACCTATTACATGTCAACCTATTTATTTCAAACTCCAAATGTCATGCTATTAATTTGACAAATAAATTACAGAGTAAATTAATGATTGCAAGAAAAAAAACCACACTGATCATGAATTTACTTACTAATTTCTACTTGAACACCATTAGATTGTGGTTTTTCTCCATAAATAATATCTGATGCTCGTTCTTCATCCCAGAAGCATGGCCCATCTTCAAAATCCTTACCAAGGAATTCACATAGGAAGAAAAATGCTTCATTCAATACATACCCTTCATCCATGCAACCCTCTGGATGTTCCTTTTGTCAGACATATCTTTTTAGAGTTTTCATATACCTCTCAAAGAAAAACATCCACCTCGTTGATACAACACCCGCCAATTCAATGTCATCGACTAGGTGTATAAGTAAATGGACTTGTAGGGAGCTCCTTCTCAAATACATATACAATTTCTGCAATTTCCTTCTTCCATTTTGGCACTTCACATTCGTGGATCTCCTCCGAGGTCACCCACCTAATATAAGAATAGTAAATTAGTATGAACCTTTAGTTAAAAATTAATATGAAATATAATATATCTATGTCTCTCACACATTAACCACATACCTTATAAATGCTGACAATCGACTTATGGCATTCCTTAAGTCAATTGTAAGACATGAATCCCCCCTAATTGCCAATGGCATGATATGCTATGAAACACATTTATGAAAAGGTCATTAGTAATTTTTTCTCACACAACATCATGATATCAAAATATATTTAGTACTTAATCAATGTTACCAGTAAATGTTAAATGATGATATATAATACCTTCATAAAATTATAAAAATCATGTGTTTTAAATCTTGTGATATGTCCATCAACTGTAAAAGCTTTAGCCAATGATGACCCATAACTAGTAGGTGTCCTTATTGAATAGATGACATTTTTTAGTTGGTCTAGCTCTTTTTTTTTTCAAAATCCATGGAGCTTCTGCATATGTTTCATTTTCCCTGTTTGGCCACAAATGTTTTCAATCAATTTTGGTACGCGAATGAGCAATATCTCTCCTCGAAGACAAGGTGTCCTTCTCTTTGCCTGAAATATGTTGAAATATAGAATCTGGGACATTTTTGAAGATGTACATAGGATCTAATATGTGAGATATTAATAGATCCTTCCAGTAAGGGAGCTCATAAAATATGGATTTCCTTTCATTCCTTCTGGCATATTAACTACAACTTGTTCTGGTTCTTCAATTGAATCACCCTGATCAAAAAAATCCTCCCAACCTTTCAATTTAGCATCTTCATACTTCTTAATCCAATCACTTGGACCCATAATCATGGGAGGGCCTCTATTTTCAACTTTTCTACCAAATTGATTCTTCAGGCGATTTCTAAACTTATGATCTAGTGGTAGAAAAACCCTGTTGTTTGCGTAAATAAATTTATGTAGATCTTTAGAATACCACCCTTGAAATTGTTCTGCACATCTTGGACATGCAAATATCCCCTTTGTTTGAAGCCCTGCAATTCAATAAGTAATGTTAATAACATCAAAAAAATAGTATAAAACTAAGAATGAAAGTTGGGATGAAAATAAATTACGAGTGTAAATACGTAAATATTTTATCTTACTAGAACAAACACCAAGTATTGGGAAATCATGAATAGTCCAACATAGCACACCGTACAACATGGACCTATTTGATGGGGGACATGATATGTCATACATTCTTATGCCTTTCCATAGCAGTTACATCTCATCAATAAAAGGCATAAGATAAACATCCATGTTTTTAACTTGATGTTTTCCTAGAACAATGAGAGTCAGCATAAGGTGCTCTTTTCTAACACTCATCCATGGGGGAATATTGTATACTATCAATCCGACTGGCCAAACACTATAATTTGAGCTCAGGAAAGAGAATGGGCACACTCCATCAATTGCAAGACCAAACCTGATACTACAGGGTTCATCTTTGAATTTTCTTTGCCATTTTTCCTCTATGTGTTTCATTGCTTTAGAGTCAACCAAAATTCACATGAATCCATCTGTACTTCTATTCTTTGCATGCTAGTCCATCAATTGTGCAAGTGACTTGCAATGAAACATTCGTTGAAGTCTAGGTATAATTGGCATGTGATGTAAAATCTTCTTTAGAACTGTAGGACCTTGTACATTTGTATGATATCTCTTCTCTTTGCATACAGGGCATTTTACCTTGTTTTGATATTCATCTCTGTATAAAATGCAATCATTTTTACATGAATGAATTTGCATATATTCAATCCCCAACTCAACCAACAACAAACGCGCCTCTCTGCAAGTTGATAGCAACACATTATCTTCAGGGAATATTTGAGTTTTTAGTGCCCTGCAAGATTGCCAGAGATTAAATCAATTGAATTCTTTGACTTATGATGAACATGTTTGATATGTCAATCTATACTAGGACTATTTATATACAATATATGGTTTTAAAATCCCCTTAAAGAAATATAAATGAAGTTGATGAATGTTTAGGAATTATGTACACCAATTGACAATTGCAAAGTAAGAAATAGATTTCAACTCACTTCAGTAGGGTAGTGAATCCTTTGTCTGACCAACCAAATAGTGACTTGATTTCTAATAATATTAATGTGCATGCCAGTTTTGAGGATCTACTTGCACCCAATTTGAACACATGTGTCTTCACTGCTTGCTTTATGGAGTCTTTCAGGTTGTTATCATCAACATTACATTGGTGGTAATTACCCCTGCTATCATCATTACTTTCAACCATATGATCATTATTATCATCATTGTTTTCATCCCTAAAGAAATCTATAAGCATTTCATTCAATACTTCTTCATACACTGCATTTTCACTATCATGATCATCATCATTAAGGCTAGGTGGCATGTCATCAGTGTATGTGGATCTCATCAGCTCTTCAAATCTCTTAGCTGATAGTATTCTCTTCAATAATGCTCTTTGTGCCCTAGTATTGTTTAAAGGATGGTTTGGATCATCCAGTCCAAATCTTAATAACCCAGCTGGATCTTGGGTATTAGTATGTGTTTCATCAACATCTTCTACCTATCAACAAACGCAAGCATTATTTAATGTTTGGCAACAATTGGATAAATCATAAATGTATCAATTTCAAAGAAATATAATCTAATATGGCTTAAAAAATAAAAATATTGGTTGTATGAACATATATACATCAATTGAATAATGGAACATTATTTTATAGACTAACTTTTTTATACAATAATTTAAATAAAACACAATTTGGACAACATAGTAGTTCACAATTTGGACAACAATAGAGGTTGAGGTTGCTTTATCTTCTTACCTCTATTGTATCTGTAGATTCTATTGTCATATCTATTTCCACCCACTTTCCTCTCTGCAATTTAGTAGTTCTATGCCATCCACGTCCTCTCTCCATGGCCTCCTTTGGATCCTGTAATACACAACAATGACAATAGTCACATAACAGCTATGCACCAAGAGAATATTCTTGAATTTATCTTGTTAATACACTCGCTTTTCATTAAGACACACTATGAAAAACAAAATAGGACATTGCAACATTTTGCTCTTCAAAAAAAGTTTACACGCGGAATCTTGACAACCAGAGCTCAAATCTTATGATTACAAGATGACTATAAATTCACATAAAAAAGACATTTATTTCATATTTGACTCTCCTTTCTCTTTTATGGGTCATTTTAAGGCAATCTATATCTCTCCAGTTGGCCATAAACCCTCAAAACTATCATAGAACCCTCAAAACAATCTCAAAGAGTCTTTGGCACCAAAATTTTAAATTCTTGATGGAAAGAAGGATAATTTGGATGTTAATTTTGAAATCACATCATTAGATCTTTGTTAGGTTAATCCTAGCCATTGGATATTCTTTAATTATAGGGACATTATGTTATATTTCACCATTACCTTTCACTCCAAAATTAATGGTTTCCTTTGAAAAGAAAACCCTCCATTAGCTATCAAAACCCCAAATATCTGTTGAAGTGAACTTAAACATTATGTGCAATTGTCATTGCTCATATTAAGCACCTACCTCCCTTCTTAGTGGTCCCACATGTGTGATGTATGGAATGAGTCATATGGTACATGTGCTACATGTTTAAAGTTTGAAATTGTTCATATTGTTGGAAAAAGGCCTAAAAAGGCCTTTGATTTTTGAGTTTTATACTCTATAACATGCATCTCCTTGAGCTTTTCATCTAATCTATGACATGTTGTCTTTGCATTTCAATGAGATTAATTGTTGAAAAATGACAATCCAAAGGTTAAAGTGACAAGTTGATACCTTACCTAAGTTGTCATGTTCTTGAAACCTTTTCACTATAAAGAGGAGATATCTAGAGAGTAATGTCACAAGGACATAACCAAGGCATGCACTATCATGAGCCATAGGGACAACTTACTACACCATCCAAAACTCCATTTGAACTAGCTACTATAAATAATTCACATTATTGGGGACTGTCATGAAGAAAACACCATGCATAGGACTATAATAGTAAAAGTGGAGAGGATTGTCTAGTCATTGTATGACTTCCATAATAGCTAGTCAGTTAGTTACCATGCTTCAACCTAAAATAGGTTAATGAGAACATAGAAATGAAAATCAAAATAACATAAGCACACTCCATAAGCTGCCAATATAGTCCCAATATCATGTCATCATGATAGTAATAGAAGAGTTGTTTAGTTTTTCCAAAGCCATATCAATTGCATAAGGATTGTTACCAACCATCTATGTAAGGTCGTGAAAGAGTGAGTCATTATTGACTAATCATAAGAGAAGCATGAAGTCAAAATGCTATCATAGAAACAAGATATAGTTACTTATTATAAGGACAATCCAAATTTGGTGAGGTTACGTTTTTATCAACTTTCAAGCAAAATACATCATTTTGCACTGATTGGCGCTAAATTAGGCACACTTTATGCCGTCTTTGGTGACCCAAACAGATTTCATTTTTTGCCTAAAATTCGGTGGTAAAGTCAACGTTAATTGCTCCGACTATAGTGTTGACTATTGGATCGATTTTTTTTTTAAAATTCCCACCTGCACATACCCCAAAACAAAAAAAAATAAAACAAAACTTTAATATTGATATTTGGTGCTCATTTTTTGTTTGGAGATCAAGCATTTTGGTTGGAGTCCCACCTGAATTAATAAATGAGAAATTCAATAATTACAGGAGAAAAACGCTGCGCGAAGAGAGGAGAAAAACGCCACGCGAAAATATGAGAAACTCGATTTAGTTTTCAACACCATACGTAAGGTTACAATCACAATTAATTTTTTTTGTTCCCAAATATATTTTTGTTTTGATTAAATGGAGAGGATTGTGAAGAAAGGGTTGTAAATATTGTTTTGTTTACAGGTGAATCATTCAAGTCTCATGTGGTTGCAAAGGAGGAGGGTAAAATTGTAGACATTGCATTATTTCCTCTGCATCTGTGAGTAGTGAACGCATTTTTCAAACCCCAATGCCCAGGTTCACTTATCATTACCATCAATACCTTTCTCTGAACATAACTTTCTCGCTTCCTTCCTAAAAAAGTAGTTGAGTGCTTTAAGACAAGTCGATTGTGAGCAAACTAAAATTAGGGATTTTGAGACGATGGTGAGCAAACTAAAATAGAGGTTGGTCGAGACAATACGAGGAGATACAAATTTTGAGATGATGGTGAGAAAACTAAAATTAGGCCAGGAACTATAGATTCCCTCCCAAGGCACCAATTGATTCATAGGAAAACAACTTCATGATTTGCTCTACAAAGTAAAGGTCAAAAACCTTAAGGAATACAGAAAAACTAGATGAAAACTTTCATACCTGGCAGTGTGTACTTTGTTTGCCTCCACAGACTAAATGAAAATAATTTACCCTAGGCCACCTCAAAATGTCAAGCAATAGAGGAAAGAGAGAAAAGGGAATAGACTCTGGCCACAATGAGGTAATTCATTGTCAATTTATAGATTTGTAAATGTTTCCATTGTTTCTTTGATTTTTAGTTTTTAGTTTTTTATTTGTAAATTTAAAAGAAGAAATTTATTTTATAGGAACATGATACTAACAAAGATAAAGAGGCATTGGCTTCCATATTGGGGGTAGAGGCAGTGAACAAATTGGATGGTGTGGACTTGACAATGCTTTCCAGATACATAGAAAAATGATCTGGTAAAGCCCCTGAAACATTACAACCAAATTAACAATGTCAAAGGGAATCAATTAATTCCCCAACCAGTCATGGATCAAGCAAAAGATCTAGGAGGAAATCAATAACAATAACCTCTAAGAATGTGGAATAGGGAACAGAGGCTTCCAATGTCTCACCCACTCCTGGGACACAGACTTCTTCGACCACCACACCATGTTTTGCATCTTGCATTGGTACCTATGATACCAAGATATAATACAATGTGGTTTTAGGGGATGTATGAATGATGGATGCTCGAAAAACATTTGTGAATAGGTTGAAGGAATCATGCCTTCAATAGTTCAAAGACCATCTACATTTGACATTCTCAAAGATACCCTTGTAAAAAGTAGTTATCCAAGACATGGAGTCTGAATTTGGCACAGGTTGGTCTGTAAAGAAGATAAAGCTATGAATGTCTCAAAATTGCAAGAGATTTCGGTGCAAGAAAACAAAGAAGATAAAAAATTCCCTCCTGAGCAAAGGCTAAAAAAAAAGCCAATTGATGTAAGTTTGAAAGTATGGAAAGAGCTTGTAAAAGCATATAAGAAGTCTAATGCATGGAGGAAGTCCAGTGAGGAGAGTACGTAGGTATTTGAATTTGCTTATAAGATTATATCAAATTTATTAAATGATTTTTAAATTTTATTAGTGCATAGTTAAATTGAATTAGTATATGTTTCAGGACAAGGCCTCCAAGGCTAGGCTTGACAAACTTCATGCCATGCATCACAGTGGCTAGAAAGGTTTACAGGCCTTTATCTATACATTTGTAAGTATATTTAATAAGTTAAATGATATATATTTTTTAATTTCCTAGGAAAAAGTAAATGATTGCATATTAATTAGTTTAACTAGTCCATGTGCCATGTTTTGACAGGAGGAGAAATATGGCCGGCATCCAAGCCAATTTGAAAAGGAAATGTTACAAAGAAAAAAGTGGATCGATTTTGTAATCTGGATGGAGAATGAGGTATCAATAGTTGACTTTCAATAACTTAGTTGGATATTGTTGTGTTAATATGTCAATTTGAATTTCTTGTGTTGAGTTGTTTATTGATGCGTAGGATGAGTTCTAAAGTGCTTCTCTATTGGCCCTAGCACCCTTAGATGTAAGATTTCTCTTAGATGACAAATGATTACTCTTATATCTTTGGGGACCCTTCTTGGTTCCATTAGGATCATAATGAGTATACTAGTCTTGTGCTTGCTTACAAAAAGTGGTCGCAATTGACCTAATCTTGCGGTCATTATCCACAACATTTCGTGTGTGCCATGCTATCTCATATGCTTAAGTTTAATGGGCTAATAATGAATAGAAAACCCTTGTTTGCCTATCTCTAACTAATGGACTTGTTGGAACCTAAAATTTCCTACCATTTTTTGCAAAAAAATTAGGTTCCCATGATGAAAAATCTAATTGCAACACTCAGAAATGCACCTGTACAATATACTTCAGTGGCCTACTTTTAAGGGTTATAATTTGAAGCCTATTCATTTTTATGTCAAACCACTCGGTAGGCATACTTATCTGTCATATGTGAGTGTACATGCTTGATTTTAGATTCCCATGATCAGATTGGACAAGCTTTTGCAGTGCCAAGTTAAAGGGTTTTGGTGGTATCTAGTGGTACCACCTAGGGTTAGGGTTTTAAGTCAAGTTTGCAAGCCTATATTTTTATTCCTTTAAACCCCTTAAGGCCTTAAGTTTTCTTATCCTTTGGCCTCTTGCACTTTATCTTTTAAAACTGTATTGACTTCCTGTATTAAAGGGCAATTGTCTTGAGGTCTTCTTAGAGGGGTGCTATGTGAATAGGGTATGAAGACTAGGACTTTGTATGTAACCTTGAGCCCTCATTTCTGATTTGTTGGAAGCCTTCTTCACTAATACATAAGTACTGTCAAGACTCCTATGATAGTGCATTAGAGAGGCACTGAAATCACAAAGGAGATAAATGTTATTAGGCCATCACCCAATGGAGAAGAGATTGTCATAAAGAACATGACAGTGTTACCTTGTCATAGTCACAAAGGGGATAGTCTTTGTGGTGGTAATTAAAGTCACTAAGTTTACATCCACCTTCCTAGGGTCTGCAGAAATGCCTAAAGTTGAATATGCCTATTTTGAAGATCTCGCCATGAGTATTTTCCATGTTTTTACAAATGGAGACCTCCCCAATCCTCATCTCAAGTTTCAAATGCACAATGAAACTATGGAGGACAATCATAATTGTTATAATAGTACATTAGCATTTTTTGTCTCAAGGTGGCCCTTGAGACTACCATGGGGATGGATATAGAGTTGGGATTATGGTTTTTGTTTAAAAGCCTTGTGTCTATTGGAATTGAAAAATTTCACATTATTCATCTGCTAAGAATTCACCAAGTCTCCACATAATGTGACTAATGTCCCTCATTTTCAAAACCAACCACCAAAAATTTGTGTGACAAGATCCATTTCAAAATCTGCACATAAACAATCTAATGAATATACCTAGTTCTCTAACCACAGCCTAATTCTGATACTAAGTTATCTATATCGGCAAGACCTTAAGTAACTCACCCCAAATAGCAAAATACATTCTTGAAGTATAATGTGATAATCGGTGAGAGATGATTGATGTCTGAACGATCAAAATTTCATATGTCAAAAGATCAAGGAGATATTCTGTATGTATCACCGATGCATACTCATTAGTGTGAGTAGAACAATCAGAGTGAAATCCTAAAGTTACACTGAGCCTTTAAGTCACACCGACCAATGGCTCATCGCCAGGAAGCAAACAATCTCTCCCCGACGCGTAATATTAAGACTATTGATGTGACATATACAATCAGAATAAAATCCTTAAGCTTCCCCAACCACAAAAGTCACCCCGACATAAGAGACAAACGGATTTTGATAAGACTCTCACCGATATGTTCTAATAAAAATGAGCGATGGAGATAAGATCATCGGGAAGACCTAACCCGTCGAGAGACTATCATATTCTCTTAACGATGGAGATTGTCATGCCGATAAAGATGAGGTAACCCCTATCTGTCGGAGAAACACTCACCGATGCCAAGGAGAACATTCGCCACACCTAATCAAAATGACATCAGGATGAAAATTATAATATCTCCCCGAAATGACAATAAAGGGTTCATAACTCTATGAAAAGAGTATTTCGTGGAGACGTCAATGCACCCTTGGCAACCAACTAGAAAATATGAAAGAACCAAAACAATATGAAGATTGGCGAAAAAATAAAATGGTCTCACTGATATGATAAAAAGAGCATCACCCTAACATTTTGAAATTCGTGAATTCCCTGCATGTAATTCTGGTGGCAGCCATTAATGGCTGATTGAACATAATGCTATAAAAGCCATTCTGATCCCCACTAAAATCAACACAATGGTTGCAGACGGAGAAGAAGGAATTCACCAGAAATCAGGAGATTTGTGCGGAGCATATATAGGTAAGTCCTTGAACTTTCTTTGATATAGTCAAGTTCTGGTATAAAATGGAAGGCTCCTCTAAAACATAGAAAAGGCAACACACTGAAAAGAGCCAAACCAAGGGTAAAAATAGAAAATTGAAACAGAGAAGGGAGAGAAAACACCAGAAAGGAAACTAAACCAAGATCTTGTGGACCAATTGCCCGGTTTTGGACCCAAGGCCAGAAGAACTGTACAATTGAGGGCAAATGTGGAAAAGCTCGAAGATAAATACAAATATGTTGGAAATATATGGACTCCTATCCGAGGGTATGAATTATTCATGTTCCACTATCACATGAGACATAGGATGGAACCTGTCTGCAACCCTTGGCAACTCAATTTAGGGAAATTAATAGTCACAGATGTTTTTGTTAATATAGACCTTTTGGAACTGCTAGCATACCATTATGATCCCGACCAAAAGGCCATATGCAATCTACAAGGAAAGTCCTTGTTTCATATATCTAAAAATGTAATTTG
Organism: Cunninghamia lanceolata; assembly: GCA_027924645.1. Classification (NCBI taxonomy): domain Eukaryota; kingdom Viridiplantae; phylum Streptophyta; class Pinopsida; order Cupressales; family Cupressaceae; genus Cunninghamia; species Cunninghamia lanceolata. The sequence continues at coordinate 7,172,326 of BSBN01000241.1, read as the reverse complement.
TGAAGTTTTTGATTTAAATGACACATATAACACCCCTATCATACATGAAGCCTTAGAAAAGGAATATTTTAGATTGGATACCACATATAAGGGCTAGAGACTGCCATTACATAGGCCACAGAATGAGGGGAATCTAGTGCCATTTGAAGAAGGGGATGAACCACTGTTTCATGTCGAGTTGTTCGAACCTTACCTGAGATAGACATATTACTCAGTGAGGCAGGTGTTGGGAACTAAAGTTCTAGAATTTATGTCCATAGTGCCCATGGTTATCTCTGCAGATACCCAATTCCATCACGCCAGGACATTTGACTATGCTACTTTTATTTTTAAGGAAATAGACTTAGGTCTGAAGGCCTTAAATAATAGTTCCTCCACAGTCAGCTTTAGACACTATTCTATTCTCATGCATATGTTTTGTATTTTGGACAAGAATTGAATCTATGGCCAGAGCAGTTGAAAATTTCACAAATTGATAAAGATGGTCAATCACTGCCCCCACAATTATGGACCTCAATATGGGACAGCAGGTTTGTGAATTCCAGTTATGTTCACTTTGAAGAATTCTTTGTAAAAACCCTATACAGATGTTATGGCTACCCATGCAGTTACACTTTGTCAGAAGAAATTAAAAGGTTTTTGAGACCCAAGGATTTTGATGATTAGAGTATATGGGTTTGAGGATACCCCTTTTCTGTTGCCAAAAACTATACTAGATAGGGTGGCATGCTTGGGAATAGTCAGACAGCTTGACTACTCAAATGTGATGAATCTCAGTGCATATGATAAACAGTCTTTTATGCCAAGCACCTTATGTTTTGGTGACTTTACTGTGTTAGCTAGAGAAGGTTATGATCTCATTCTTGATAAATTGTCTCATTTTAATCTTAGGAAAGCAATACAGAGAAAGTTTTTTGACTCAGAGGGCTTTATTGATTATGCTAAGAAGAAGCAAAAATGGAGTGGATATACTCATGTACCTTTCCCTCATGATGATGTAATCATAAATTTGGAAGAAGTAGATGTTGAAATAGCCATTGATGAATATAATCAAAAAATAAGGGAAAGAAGAAGGGAAGCACAAGAAATTGAAGTGTTTTCCTCCTATAGTGAAGGGTCTATGGCCTCTAAACCCCATGACTTTTCTGAGACAATTTCAAAATGTAGAATTGAACCATACCAGCCCCCAGAAAGAGGATTGGAAATTGAAGAAACAGGGGACAATGATGCTAGACAGGTTCCATATAAATCTTTTATTTCAGATGACCAATTTATTCATACCCCTAAGTTCAGATCCCTTTTGTACAAACACAAGGGGAAGGCTATTAGAGAATTAGTCTCAGATGTTACACCAGACAACCAGATGCGGTTAATGAATGCTTTAAAAGCAGAAGTTGAGAAGGAGATGGAAGATATGACTCCTGAGAAAGGAAGGGAGTTGCTCAGAGAATCTAGTGTAATGATCTTCCTAGGTCTTGATTTGAATTCAGCACTTGTTTTTGACAGTTTTCTGCACAATAATGATACAAAACACAAGCTTAGTTCTGAAGGGGTTGTTGAAATATATACTGGAATAAAATACAATCCAGATGAGAACTCCCTCATGATATGGGCTCTATACCCACCAAACAAAAAGCTTGCTGTCATTGACATTGAAAAAGCTTTTGGCCATGTTATGACATTGAGAGCTGGAGAAATTGATCCAGTCGTTACAGCAGAACTTGGAGTGAATGTGGTAAAACTAAATAAAGCTCAGATTCAGCTGTTGATAAAGGAGAGGGATACCTACAAAATGAGCTAGGAAAGGTTGAAAAAAGAAAATGATTTCTTAAAGGATTTAGTCCCTCTTAAAATGATTACACATGCAAAAAGTTCACAACAAGTCCAATCACCCTCAAAAGATCAAATGACACAGGTCAGAATAGATACACTCACTACAATCCTACAAAATAGGCATGCTCATCTGATGCAATGGATGCATAAATTATGGGATATTTTCTCTGAAAACCAAAAGGTCATTCAAGAACATGAAAGACTAAATAACAGAATACATGATAAGTTAATGAAATACAGGGTAAACACACTTCTGACAGTGCAAGCACATCTGATGCAGATAATCTTATTAAGCAACATAAGAAGTACCATGACAGGCTCCAAGATGAAGTCAAAGAATGCATGGAGACTTCTCAGATAGGTGTACCTATGTTACTCAAGAATGACAAAGATTTGAAGAGCAAGGATGAATGGGTCAAGGAGTGCTAGGGAATATTAGATGAGGCCTTAGAAATTGTAAAACATGAAGATTCAGCATCCAAGGAAGCTTGCTCACATCTAGAGAAGATGGTTTCAATAGAGGTGGATGTTAGGGATACCATTGAGTATGTAGAGACACACCTAAGCCAAAAATATTTGGATCATCTTGCTCAAATCTACTTATGGCTCAACAGGGCTTAGTATTAAATGTATTTGCTTATTTTCATAATTTTGTTAGTTCTCAAAAGACACTATGAAGAGATGTGGTCTCTTCACTAATATTGATATAAAAGTTAAAACATATGATGGTCATAAGATCATCAATTGATAGGTATCTCTGTTTAATTTGAAGAAGATTGTATATATTACATATAGAAAGAAGATATATTGTCAGTTCTATTTTAATTAAAGAATTTCAGTTACACATGTTTATTTTCTAAAAAACATATTGGAGCAGAATATTTCTACACGGTGGTTTATTTCTGGTGTTCAACAGTTGTGTTAATTTTCATGATTATATGTTATTGTGCTATCTCCAAAGTGGTTCTATTGAATTATTTAGATTTACATTTGTCAGGGCATATTTGCTGTCTCTGTGTGAAGTTCTTTGATTGGTTTCCATTTGATGTGAATTAAAAATCCTTTCTAATAATTGACTTTAATTGGTTCTTGTCAAAGATTAAATCCTTTTTAAGAAGTTATTGTGATTGGTTTCCATCATCTCAAGAATTAAATTCCTTTCATAATTTCACAGTAATTCAAGGGAATATCATTGGGATTATATAAGAAGAGCACTGTCACATACAAACCTGCACATTTACACGAGGTGTAAATATCCAAAGTGCCCAACTGTTAGAGTTAAGCTAGGAGATAAGCTCACCAATCACATACATTTGTTTCCATTCACTGACTCAAATAGCCCAATAGATTTAGGCACTAGTCTTACTCATTTTCATTAGTTGAACATATCCATTAGTTTTTCCTTGATATTGCTTATACAATTTATACCAAATTAGAACCATACCATTTTCAATCACTGTTCAGACATAAGAAGTAAAAAGTAGGTAGCATGTAATCATCTATTCTACACCATTTGCCATTGTGGGTAGATCCATCACTTAGCCAAGATCACACATCCATTTAATCTGCTTCATTAGTAAGGTGCACCCACCTAGGTCTAGTAGAAGCTGAAGTGCAGGGAGTCATCAACCCTATAGGTTAACTCCATTTCGTTAGTTCAAAAATGTTGCAAATCTAAGCATAGAGCCTGGCATCCTCTTAGGATTTGTAACCTATATTTTTGAGACCTAACAGTGCCATTGACCTAATATTTATTTGTGGCAAGTATCCCAATAGTCTAAAGATTACAAATTGTTGTCAAGAAAGGAATGTCATAGTTAAGTGCGGTATAGTGATACAATTTCATCTTGGTTGAGTATTGTATAAATCTCAAGCTATTTAGAATGTATGGGGTATTAGGGTGTGGTATCACTATATAGCTAACCATCAAGTGATTTCTTCAACCCAATCTTGGCCTATATAGTACCCAATGTGAAGAGCAAGACAATGTTGTCCAAGAATCTTGTTACGGTCACAAATGAGGGCAGTCTTAGCTATCATAACCATAGTTGGAATCCCTTGTTGTTACCATAACATACATGACCTAAAACCATGACTCTACGAGTATGAGTTGTTTGAAAACCAAATTCCATAACCTTTGCCACCATCCTCCTTGCTTGTGTCAAAATGGGAGTTTTGGAATAGGGTATGGACATCCATCAATACATAAAGTATAGAGGAATTTTGTCAGATGTTGTAGTTGCAATTGCCCTGTTAGACATGTATGCAAAATGTGGAAGCATTGACAAGGCATGTGAACTGTTTGACAAAATGCCTCAAAGAAATGTGGTCTCATGGACTACAATGACTGTAGGATATGCACAAAATAGATTTGTTGAAAAGGCTTTAGAAATTTTAAAGCAAATGTAATTGGCTGGTGTAAAGCTAAATCAACCTTTGCCAACATCCTCCTTGCTTGTGTCAAAATGGGAGCTTTGGAATAGGGTATGGACATCCATCAATACATAAAGGATAGAGGAAATTTGTCAGATGTTGTAGTTGCAACTGCACTATTAGACATGTATGCAAAATGTGGAAGCATAGACAAGGCACGTGATTTGTTTGACAGAATGCCTCAAAGAAATGTGGTCTCATGGACTACAATGACTATAGGATATGCACAAAATGGATTTGTTGAAAAGGCTTCAAAATTTTAAAGCAAATGCAATTGGCTGGTGTAAAGCCAAATTCCACAACATTTACCAACATCCTCCCTACCTATGTCAAAACGGGAGCTTTGGAATAGGGTATGGACATCCATCAATACATAAAGGATAGAGGAATTTTGTCAGATGTTGTAGTTTCAACTGCCCTATTAGACATGTATGCAAAATGTGGAAGCATAAACAAGGCACATGAACTATTTGACAGAATGCCTCAAAGAAATGTTGTCTCATGGACTACAATAACTGTAGGATATGCACAAAATGGATTTTTTGAAAAGGCTTCAAAAATTTTAAAGCAAATGCAATTAGCTAGTGTAAAGCCAAATTCCACAACCTTTGCCACCATCCTCCCTGCCTGTGTCAAAATGGGAGCTTTCGACCAAGTAATTTGTAGTACTTAAGGTTATGTAATAGAATTTACAATTGATAGTTAAATTTATAACAAATTTTTTTATGATCTTTACTAACGTTTATTAGAATTGTTGCATGTTTTACATCATTGGAATGACATATTAGCTGTAACTTTTTTTAAATTTTATTATGGTATGTGCACTTTGATATGATGTAATATGATTATGGTTTCGTTTCATATGTTGTAATATTAGATATATAACAAAAAAATAAATTATTGCATAAAATAAATAATAACTTTTCATTTTAAATGTTTTTTTTGCAGAACACGAGTCTTCTAGAAGATCAAGATGATCCTCCTGATAGAGATCCAGATTATGTTGGTTCTGGTGCAAATCACATGGCAGAGGATGATGATGATGCAGATACAAAAGACACTAAGGCCGATGACGGTGATGATGATGATGATGATGGTGATGATGATGATGATCACGATGGTGATGATGATGATGATGATGATGATGATGATGATGATGATGATGATCACGATGGTGATGATGATGATGAGTCAGTTGCTCGTAGTAGCCAGTGGCATTTATGATCATATAGATTGCATCATGGATCATTGTTGATATATTGTTATGATGCCTCTTTTCATAGTCGCTAGCTATCATATGTATCATTTTCATAGCCTGTAGTACCATATTAATGAGTTGTATCATAAATTTATGTATCATTTTGACTTATATCATTTGGACATGTATCATCTTGACTTGTATCATTTTGAGTTATGTAATTTATCATTTTGACTTATATCATTTGTACATGTATCATTTAGACATGTTATTGATCTACTGGCATATTTGACTTTCACTTGTTTTAGTTATATATGATAATGATCTTATTTGTATTGACTTGTCAATTTATATATATTGAAAGTGGTTGATTTTTTTGGATGGATATTTATTACGTATGATGATTTTAATTTACTGCTCAAGATGGATGTTGTCAAATTCAATTAAATTATAGATATTTGACTCATTTGTTTTAATTATAGATGATGATCATGTTATAATAATTATTTTGTTATTTAATCATATGAGTTAAATAATTAAATTACTTACTTTATAATCACATGAGTTATTTAAGAGGCATGATATATTTAACTAATTAAATTAAAATGAAACATATTAAATTAATAAATGTAAGCAAAACAATAAGCATTTTTAGAAGCAACAAAAGACACAAAAATGGAAGCAACAATTGATGTTATATCGGAAGCAAAATTAGAAGCAAAACTGGAAGCAAAATTGGAAGCAACAGTGGAAGCAAAACTGGAAGCAAAATTGGAAGCAAAACTGGATGTAAAATTGGAAGCCAAACTGGAAGTAAAATCGAAAGCAAAACCAGAAGCAAAATTGGAAGCAAAATTGGAAGAAAAACCGTAAGAAAAATGGGAAGCAAAAGTGGAAGAAAAACTAGAAGAAAAACTAGAAGAAAACCTGGAAGAAAAATTGGAAGTAAAACTGGAAGCAAAACCAGAAGAAAAATTGGAAGAAAAATTAGAAGCAACCCTGGAAGCAAAACTGGAAGTAAAACTAGAAGCAAAACTAGAAGCGAAACTGGAAACAAAACTAGAAGCAAAACATGAAGCAAAACTGGAAGCAAAACCAGAAGCAAAATTGGAAGCAAAATTGGAAGCAAACCTAGAAGTAAAACTGGAAGTGAAACCGGAAGCAAAACCAAAAGAAAAACTAGAAGCAAAAGCGGAAGCCAACCTGGAAGCAAAACTGAAAGCAAAATTGGAAGCAAAATTGGAAGTAAAACCGGAAGCAAAACTGGAAGCAAACTTGGAAGCAACACAAGAAGTAAATCCAGAAGCAAAATCAGAAGCCAAACTGGAAGCAACAAAATCTGGCGCTAAATCTGGCATTAATCCTGGCACAAAATTCTGGCACTAAACCCGATGCTAAATCTGACATTAAAATTGGTGCTAAACCCGGCGCAATAGTGAGATGCTATTGGGTTCCAAGTTTTACGCTAGAAGAATTGTCCAATTCATGGACTCAAATGCACTAAATTCTGGTGCTATTTTTGGCGCTAGTTGCCTATTTTGTTGTAGTGGGAATATTTTTCTTTTACATCCTCTTAATGCTATTTTTCTTCTAGCATTTGCATTACTCTCGTGGAGACTAACTCTGTGTTGTTATCTTGATCCTGTATCATTTTCTTTCATAGTTTTATATCTATTCTTTTGCACTAGTTTTCTGGGCTATCAATCTTTTCAGATTCTAACATTCCCATTTTACAAAGAGATCATGGTGTGGTTTCAAACATATCTCAATTTATTTGTGATATGCCTTAACCTAAAGAGGATCCATAATGGCCAAAAAAGGCTTAAGGGACCTAGATAATTGAAGAATAATGTGTCAAATTAGTTGAAAAGTAAGTTTAATAGACATCATATGTCCCAAATAGTTTACTATAAAATTGGTTAAAAGCATACTACTTATCTATGTTAGGAGAAGCTATATATCTAATTTCACTTGGTTTGTAATAAATGTGCAATGCTTGACCAAATTTGAGGGTGAAATGACACCTGAGTGGGACAAAAGATATTCCAAATGGTAAATGGTTCCAACTTTGTAAAAGATTGTGCTATTTGTCATCATGTGCATGTATCAAGACATCTCAAAAAATAGGAAAAATACTTTAAGATGCATTTTGCATCATTGTAACATTATTTTAATTTTAAAATTATTACCAAGGAAACTATAGCTTGTAGATAAAGAACAATGATGTCATTTGAATTTATTTATATTGTTGTTTTCGTAATTTAAAAAATGATAAAGTTTAGGGGTTGAGATATATGTATAAAGTTATGGTTCCGATGCCATTAATTATAATTGGTGATATTATTAATTAGAAGATCATATGATCAATCTAATTCAAATGTTTCATGATATGAGATCATGGCCAAACTCTACTCTTTTGATAAAGACAATGTATGCTAACATGATGACAACTATTATTTGGAGCCTTTTAACACTAGTCAGCAAGATCTTATCTAACTTGGTCATAACGACAAAAATGTCCATTATAAAATCAATACTAATCTGGGTTTTGGTTAAAAAACCAAAAAAACTCAAGATGGAGAAGGTTTAACTTAGTAATGAGCAATTTTTCTCTTAATCAATAAAGTTCCAATCATGTGTCATATGAGAGATTATATAGCTCCTTGAGAGAACATATGATTGGAAAAATGACATATGAGACCTATAATTATGAATCATGACAATACATTTATCATATTATAATTGTAAGGTACTAATTTTTCCATGCTAATCAAGACATTGGAAATGCAATCATTTAAAGGGCATGCTTTGCATGTGGAGACATGATAAGTGTCAAGTGATATTTGAACTCCCAAGTATCAACATTTCAAAAAAAAAATGCAATATCAAAATTATGTTATGCATATGGTAAATATTAATAAAAAAATATGAACAAAGTTATTACTTATGCTTACATAAATATACAATGAAATATAACAATAATTGCAAGTAAACTCCATGTTAATCCTCCAAAATAAAATATAATAGAAGAGAATATGAAATGGATAAAATTGAAGATAGAAATGCCACTCTTCAAGGATTTTGCATAAAAGCTTCCTTATATTGATAATCTACTACAATTTAGTGAGAAAAGAGCATTAAAGAATAAAAAATATAGTATTACAACCCATTATGCATTGAGGGATAAAACTTAAGTATAGATATGAATAATTTTACAAGATTTCACTTATCCTTGAGATGCAATAAATAGTTAATACTGTAGACACCTAAAATTGTTCACTCATCATCTTGTCACTATTCACATGTAATCAAGACATGTCATTTAACCATTTCTTCTATAATTAATTGGATAAACCCTATTTAGACAAGTAATTATCCAATTCCCCTTCTGATAGTGATTAAATAATATTTTAATATCAAAATCACTATTCATACACTATTCATCCCTATTCATCCATACCCATCCCTAACATAAATGATTAATCAATCATTTATCACCATTCCTCTATAGTCTACCTTAGGTAAATAAATCTAAATATTTATTTACTTAATTCCCTCATCCTCATCTAAAATTTAAATAAATATTTCTATTTATTTAACTCCCTATTTTGTGCACTTTTGATTAAGTTGGTTAAAATCTATTAATCAACTTAATCTCTCACTTGCACATTCTAAATCCCTAAATAACCCATTCAAACCCCTCACACCCTGCAACATGTATATAAGTATGGGATTTTGTACATGACCACATGGTTCTCTTACCAAGGAATGGGCAAGTATTTTGTACATCACTCTAAAAAGGGTCCTTTTGTCACTTTTCAATCTCATCCATCCACTTTATCTAAGATCATCCTCTACCATTGATCTCTCGTCAATTCAAGGATGTTAGAGTAATAGGTTCTTTACTCATATTGATTAATTAATTAAGTCACCTTTACTTTATAACACTTAAGCTAAACTTAAGAATATCTCATTAGGGTTTTCTAGCTTGCAATTATAAAAGCAAGTTCTCTCATGTAATTCATTAATCCATTTTATTAATTGCATCCTTTTTTGTGCAAATTGCTCTCTTTGCTTTTTTCTCTTGTGGAAGGTTTATTAGGTTTTGCAGGTGTTCACTAGGTCTGTGAGGTTGGTTTTACAACTTCTACAAAGGACTCTTGTCCTCCAATCAAATCATGCCACTTGGTGGCCTCTCATCAATTCAATCTTCTCAACCAATATGAGTCATTGATCTCCCAAATCAATCTCAACCCTCTGATCCTCCATTCAAAATCTATAAATCCAACTTTAACCAAGCCATTTGTAAGTCTCCATGTTATACAAGGTTTTGCTGCTAGTTTGAGGAGCAATCAACATATCAACACATCAAGAGCACATCCAAAAATCAAGGTTTGCATTTGTAGTTAATTAATTAACTTCATTTTTATGCATGTATTCTTTTTAGCTCAATAATGAGGTTACATTAGTTAATGAATGAAATAGGTTAATATCATTTTAGCTTGTTTCTTGTGTTCATTTTATTATGTACACAAATACCACTTGGTGATTACTTCTTGTATCATCCCTTGAAGCTCAAATGAAGTATTTCTCCAATGACTTTCCATAAATATGAATGATGTTACCCCATCCATATATAATGAGGAGATAAATATAAAGGATGTGTAGTAAAAGAACTACTACTAACTTAGAATCGTCTAAAGTGGTTCAAATCTTCTATCAAACATATTGTATGAAAAGATAAGCATGCACTTCAACTTCTAGGGAACAAGTCTACCACTAACACCCCCATATATCCTTTGGCAGCACATGCACTTAAAAACTAACAAAATTAAAGTGGTTTGGCTTCACGCTAGCCTTTTTCATTTGATTTTTTTCTCATTAGTGATAGCAAAGGCAAATATTCAGTGGAGAAGATGACAAAAATGTATAGTAGAGAAAACTATCCACCATTTTGTTTAATAAATTGAAGTTTCATACTTATTTAGAAATTACTAATAATTGTATCGAAAACCTTCTATTTATTATCATAATTTTTGATCAAAACATCTTATTTTTTGCATCATTCATATCATTGTATCTTATTCATAATATGATTTAGGTTAGATGTGTATTTTTTGCACACCTCAACATAAGTTTTTTGTATGTCATAATCTTATGAATATAGCTAACACCAATAAGAGATTCTTATTTTATTGAGAGTTTAATATATATTCAAATATATTATGAATTTGTCCCTAATTTTTGTGGTTTGGGTAAAGTAATTTCTTATATTATAAACCATGCATAGGTTCTTGCATAGTTGTTATCCTCATCACATGGTATATATTGTACGATGTGTGAGAGAAAATTAAAATAAAGACAATAAGTCTTCAACTCTAGTCATGCCATACTGTTGAATCGACATGTGATGTATATGGCATGTTGTAAGCTTGAAACAATTAAAGAAAAATGGTATATGTATAAAAGAAAATATTTTTTATTAGTCACTATTTATTCATCACCTTTTAAAGTAGGGTAATTTTTAAAGGTGAAGAACTCGTGCTCTTAAAAGAGAGGTCACACTTGTTTGAATCCTACAAGAGGTAGAGTATGTACACCTCCTATTGAAAGCATAGTTAGGTGCCTCTTGTATGGAGTACAAGGTAGTTTCATATGCTATAAGCCCAGTGTAGACTCAAAAAAAACTAGGTTGTCTAACATTGTGGACTATAAAAGAATTCCATTCCATTCTAAACGTGTAAGATGTAGATTTAGTCTAAATTTTAAAGGAGCAAAAGTCAATCAATCTAAAAATTAAAAAACTATTAGAAAAATGTTGTCTGCTTAACTTATAACATAATAGCCAAAGGTAGAACATGAAAAATTCATATAACCTAAACCACCACAACAATTTGGTTTTTATTTCCACGCACCAAATATTAAACAAGCTTTTGTGTTAAAAAATAAGCCGAGTTGTTGATATACAATTTTCAATCTTTCAATTTATGGTCTGCTCCCATTATGCCACTAGCCAAAAAAACTTTAAAAAGTTTACAAGGTTAAAATTTGCTAGAAAAATCATCAAAACAAAAAGAGAATGCAACTAAGATCAATGTAAGTTACAATCACGTTGAGTTTCTTGAAGCTAGGCCTGAGCCGCCTCCACTCGAGCACCATTTCTTTTATGAATTCTATTACCTGTGCCCATGCATAGATTTGCTTCCTTTACTTTGTCAAACCAGTGCCTGCCTTCCCATATCATTCCATACTAAACAGGCCTCCTTATGACTCGCGCCTTGTATACAGAATGGTATGGCCATGCCAATCATATTTGCTCTGCTTTTGCTATTATACAAGTCGTACCATTTTATATTCCTGGTAGCACACAAAATTCTAATTCCAAATTCCTTGGCACTGCTTGAATCTCTAATTTGAAAGGTGCTAAGTAAATCTAATGCTTTGAGTGCCCACACACTGCAGCACGGTATTTCTAATAAGGAATATGCATGGTGTCTATCCTTTGCATCGTAATCATGGTGGCAGGTGGCAAGTGCTTGAGCGTGGCAGCTAGAAGAACAAAGACCCACGTAGCCAATGGAATGTCCAAATATATTTGCTGGGCCATGTTTGATTTTTAGTGTAAAGCTTCCCTTTGTGTTACTTTACACTGTGCCAGCCTCCCTTCCATTTGTTGTGCCTAATCATGGTTAATACTAGCACCATGGTGTGCATAAGCCACCCAACCACTATTTATACCAATCGATATACAAGCTAGGTGCAAATATCATAGCATCCCAATTAGCTATTGTAGAAACCCAATAATAAATCATTAATTAAAAACCTATAACTTACACACAATCTATATGTATATCTCTCTATATATTTTATTTCTAACTTTAGTATTTATTAACATCATATAAGTTTGATTAGTTGGATACTAAGGCAAGGTTATCCAAATGACTCTTATATCTCAATAGAATATGCATCTATCCTCATAGGATAGGCAAAAGTGTTATGGCCAAAGACATGACTCATCAATACTGACCAATTTCTGAGTCACTCACCAAATGATTGTAGTTCCCTAATGGAAGTGCACCAAGGTCACCGTCATTTGGGAGAATATAAAATAAAATGGCTCAAATCTTGCCTTGAAATTTGGCTTAAAGCCTCGGGGAGCTAAACAAATCCATCCCCTTGGCTCTTCTAAGTACCAGGTTTGTTGTTCAACATTTAGTTAATAGTTAATGCAATATTTTGAGTGCTAAGGAAGGAAACGTTACCATCTATTAACTGAATGATTAAGCTTACTAGTGGTATGGTTCAATTTATTCTAGGGAGAATCATTTTACCTTTTTAATCCTGAAGGATCTATGTAATTATGTGAATTTGCAAAACTAAATAAGTGTAGTAGTTTTTAATAACAAATTATGATAACAAATAATAACTCCTTGCAACATGAGAGTGACACCCAAATCCTAATGGCTAAACATAGTCCTTAGAGGCTCATACGAAATGGCCTTCCCTACTTATTAGGAGCCAGAGGCATCATAGTTTGTCAACCTAGACTTTGAACCTTACTTGGTTGTCCTAATGGGTGAATGACATCATAACATTCTAATAACAAATTTATATTTGATTCCACCTATTTAAAATTAATGTCATTCCAATACTAGCAATCATATGGTCAATCAACTCTTAATCCCACACTAAAATGTAAATCATAATAACCTAAAACAAATAGGTTTTAATCGTCAAGTTTTTGTATAATTTATCCATACTTAAGATGGTTTGCCCTAGTTTTATAATAATAATATTTAGAAGAATTATTTCTACAATCAAATTTATAGATTTGATTCCATAAGGACTAAAGATTTGTCATTTTCAACTACCTACAATTATAAATAACTTGGTCCAAAAAACAATAACTCATTCAAGACTCCATGATTAACAATCTTGTACCCTCATTACATGAACTTAAAAGTTGACTTTATCACAAGAAGGAATACTATTATGTTTTAATTACAATAAAGGTTAACTAATACACCTACCTTTCAATAGTTACTTTTTAACTCTTGACGAGTTATGACTAGTTTCAACTTAATAAGTATCCATTAGAGTCACATGGTTATAATTCAATTACTGTGTAAGGATCATTGTTATTTTTTATTTTCAACAAATAGATTTGTTTTTTATTCAACCCCTGGGTTAATTGCCTAAGAGAGGAGAAGAACTTGAATCAATATTATATTTTGATTATAATAAACCCTTCCAACCAATCAAATGCTAGGATAGATGATTATAACTTCATTGTAACACATTTGAGTTGTATTATGAATTTAATATGGGCTATTGTTCAAAACAAGTTAATTCTAGCATATTCCTTGAAGAAGATAGACAATAAGTTTATTTTACCCTCCTAAAAGATCTAAAAAATGTTAGAATCAAATTCTTTCCACAATTATATCTAAATACATTCTACTACTATCTTTACTAGATCCATGAAACACACTTCCTTAAAATAACTAATAAACATAATTAATACTTTAGGAAAAAAGAATTTGTTTGAAAGAATCTAATTGTTTCCTTCACAAGGCATGCATTTTTTTTAAACAATAAATAATCATGAAGATTCACAACATAAATAAATAACTGAGCTATATATTTGCTAACTTTAATGGCTCATTGTGATACATATTTCAAGATGGTACAATGTAATACAAATCAAAATTAGGACTAATGTCCTCCATAACATATACAAGTGATAATCAACTATATGAAGTTTTAAATTTCAAATCATTACATTATAGGAGACTATCAATCTTAATCATCATGTCCAAGTGCAAGAAATATGTCTCTATCAAGCTATATGAAGGGAGAGCATCATTTGAGCACTTTACCTCCAACCATAGACCAAGTAGTCCCTCACACATCTTCCTATTGGAAGTGGCCCGACCCTTGAATGATGGTGACAAATAATGACATCTACAATAGTACCATAAATAAATCTAAGAACCAAGTGTATGAAAGTAAAATCACTATCACATTTAGTCAATCATACAAACCTTAGATACCATCTAGCTACTGATGACTTTTGACTACCATGCAATCTTGAGAGTACAATGAACTAACAATGCATACAACTATAACATCACTTTGGCCAAATTATTCAATCATAATTTCATTTAGGAATGTGGGTCATTTGTTCACAACATTACTATCTCCTGCTTGACTCATCATAATGATCATAGAATAATTATAAAAGTATGAGGTACAATGCCGAATACCATGAACAATTATCATAATCCCAATGTACCCTACCTCTGAGTAAAAATAAACATTAGTGTATATCATTTAAATACTATCTATTCATTGTACCAAAAAGGTAAGTGCATATAATATCCTTATAAGGGAACCTTTTACAGTCTTATATATGGTTGTCCACATGGTTTCCACTCACCTAACGAAAGGACAATCATGTATAAGACTAACATAATCTCATTATCCAGAAGTTTAATAAATAACAATCATACATAATGATGTTTTGAAAGGATAATAGTCATAACAAAGCATAAGTTGCTATAATATTGCTTGTAATGAACTTCACAACTATTCTTAATGCATAAATGAGGGTATGGTTGATCATGTATAGTTTCTAAACACTCAACAGTAGTAGCCCAATAATTTTCACAAATCAAATCTTTTTATGGATGTTTACTGGTCTAAATGCATATAATCCTTCATACACATCCATAATCATCTATGGGATAAATAATTCAAGCAACTGTACACAACCATGAATTGAATATACTAAAAGAGTTTAAACCTTTATAGTACAATACACCATATATCACATTGAAAATATATTTATATATAAACATAAATGCTATATATATATATGTTTATATATATATATATATATATATATATATATATATATATATATATATAAACTTATATCTAAACTACTATTCTAGAATATTAATATGTATATTTATAGCCATATGTACACATATGTATGAGAGTAATAAAGACTCAAATTGAAAAATGATGGAGTGCACTCGTAATGGTCATTTTCCTTCAGAATGGCCGTATGCAAATCATAGAGGAATCAATACAGTTTGCCTAGATACAATCAAAATCAAAGTGGGCCTCATGCACATTTTTCTAAACAAAGGAATAGTAGAAGCAAAAGAGGGAAACAATGAAATGGGAAATCTTATCAATCAAAAACGAGAACAGTATCTCCTCAAAAGGTCTAGCATCCAAAAATAAACCCATTAGCAAAGCAACAAGAAGAATCTCTGCCCGAGTTTCCTAGGTATGAAATCCATATTCCATAGGAGGTCATCTTACCACATGTGCATGATCTGCAACAAAAGGACCTTATTGGTAAGTTATGGAACCTCACCCCTTGTAAAGAAGAACTCATTTCTTGGGTTCATGAAAACTGGGAGGAAGTAGAAGATTTTTTCTAGTTGATGAGGTGAATGGTTTTTTTGTTGCTATCTTTCCCTCTAAAGAATTCATGGATACCATTTTGAAAAACAAATCTTGGTTTTTTCATGGGTCTAGTTTATACTTGCAACTCTGGGAATCGAAATCCTGGATCTACTCATAAAAAATATATTCCATTCTAGGTTCAAATGAATTGTCTTCCACTTGAGTACAAAGATATAATAATAGTGGAAATAATGGGAAATAGATTGGGATCTTTTCAAAATCATGACATGGTTTTTTCGTGACTCAGAAAAACTAGTTAGGTTTTGTGTTTTAATGGATTCTTCATTATAGTTTTCTCAATCAATGGTTATTTCTATAGTAAATGGGTCTTGAATTCAAAACCTTCATTTTGAAGGACCCGATTCTCTCTGCTCATTATGTTTTTTCTATGGTCACTCTTCCACTCATTGTGTTAAAAACCTAGATCTCAAACATGTCCCTCTGGTTTGTGAGGATCCAAAAAAACAATTCTAGATTCCACTAAACCCAACATCTTGGAGGAATTAGACCTTTGTGCATAACCAAAGAATGGAGACAAAGCATTTGAGGTCAATAAAGAGCCTAAATCTCCTTCTGTTGTAGAAGAGCAGAGCCAAATTAGATTTTGAAGGCAAAATCTAATAGATGACTATATAACTGTTGTTGTTGATACTTGAAGGAAATAGAGGACCTTGAAATAGTGAACCCACAAGAAGCCTCTAAAAACCTTCTTGTAGAAGAGGAAAATTGTCAGGATAGAACTATGAAAAATAATCTTTTAGATGATTATGAAAATGCTGGTATTCACACCTTGAAAGGAGTAGAGGCATTGGAAATAATGAATTCTCAAGAAGGCACTGAAAACCTTCTTCTAGGTTCAAAGGCCAACATTATGCAGAACCATATTATAACTCCTATCTTGGATGATGAGGCAATTCATCAAATACTGAATGACATTGTCCTCAAAGTTGGAAATGATATAATGGAAGATATATCAGATCAAATATCTCATGAGGATGATGATTATGATTTCTCTCTCTTAAAAGATCTATTGCTTAAACAAATCAAATTAAAAGACTTGAATCTATTACACCACAATCAACTTGAGGAAGAAAGTCAAGGAGTAAGAAAACATAGGAAGAGAAGCAGTTGGTATTCAATCCACATTTGACAAAAACTTGAGACCAAGGAGGGCATGTCGCTCTCCTCAAGAACAATGAGGATCTTATCTTGGAATATTAGGGGCATACATGCCCCTAAAAAATGACACTTGATTAAATGTCAACTAGATTCAAAAAGTTCAAACATCATTCTTCTGCAAGAAACAAAATTAGTAGATCAAATTGATAACTTTGTTTTTCAAGTTGGACTAAATGGAAATATCATATGGTTGAGGCTATTGGGGCTTCAGGTGGATTAACAATGTTATGGAATGAAAAAAGTATTTCTCTCTCTCTCTCTCTCTCTATTATAGCAAGTAATACCAATTGGATTTTATCAAGAGCTCATTTTCTATAGAATAATATTCAATTTTGGTTAGGTAATGTCTGTGGCCCTAATTATGTAGCAGGGAAGCAAGAGGTTTGGAGAAATTTGACATCAATTATGTCCCTTCTAAAAGATGAACTTGTTATAATTGCCAGGGACTTTAATGCTATATTATCCTTGGAAGAGAATTCAGAAGGCATCATACTACTTGTTAGAATTTATAGGTCCAATAAAACTAATTCCACATAACCCAATAGGAGAAAATGATGCATAAATAACCATAATGCAAAGATCAAATGAGAAACACAAGATAACACAAGATATACCCTGGGAAAACCCTTAAGAGGGAAAAACCTAGCCTCCAAAAGCATCCACATTCAGATGTATTATTCAGCAAAAGATATTACAATATATGCCATGAGTCTCCATGAAAACGTCTGAACCATCAAGCACCTCTAGTGCATCCTCTATGCGTCAAAGCATGAATCCACACATCCCCTGCCATGCTTCACAATATGCACTTGCAGGAGAGAGCTTAATACAATGACAACCTGCAAATAAACTTTAGCATCCTAGATATATCCTTTCAAGAGTTGGCACTCCAATGATAGGGCAATCTTATCCTCAAATCATGGACATTCAACACCAAAGAAGTGCCTAGATGTGATCTTCAAATCTGATATATAATTCTGCTCCAAATGATGAAGTGCAAGTGAACTCCCATCACGAAATCCTCCAAAAGAAAGAGTTAGGGTTTTGTCCAACTCAACTCCTCCTAGGAACCCAAGGTTTTCCTCTTAAGCTCCTTATGCTAGAAATGAAACTCCAATGAATGAATCAGTGATGATTCATGCCTTTGGAAAGCCAAAACACCTTCTATTTATACATGAAACTCACCAACAACAATGAACAAGCCAACCAACCCACAACTAATGACCATGTGCTTGCTTTCATAGACCAAGCTCACACAAATACAAGAAGTAGTATTGGGTTTAAAACCATGTGTTCCAAAACCACGGATACACAAAATCATTGACCCCCTTATCTAATTATTGGTACTACATTTTTTCCCAACAATTAAATAATACAAATAATAACCCAATGTTACATACAACATTTACAAGTGGTATCCAAATAAATAATACAATATTATGCAAGGTGTACAACACCTATTTCCCAACATTCTCCCACTTTTTGTAAACATTGCATAAGGGTCAATCAATAAAATACATCATCATAGGCAAACATGAAATCACATGAATCTCCAACATGCTCTCATGCTCCATCAAGATACCTACAATAAAATCAAAGTGACCACCATCTCAAGCAAGAACTCCTCTCATCCTTCAACAAACCCCCTATGGAAGAAAAGGAATATGCCAAGGTGAAGATGCACCAATCCAAAGAACACAAGCATCAAATCCAAGTGATAACAAAAGGCTCCAAGCTGTTGTCAAAGATAAAAAACCCACATGACTGGAAATAGCACCCAGAACATATGCTAATACATCCAATCATCCATACCTCATAGGTATCAACAACATCAATAAACTCATGCCAACAACATATCTTTAACCCATGTACCACAATCACAAGCTCAATGTATAAAACCTGTCAATGAAGAACATATACATCTAGGAACTCCTACTGCATGGGTAATGTCAAATCTGAAAATAGATCAAAGGCATACCAAGTCTACCAATCAACACTCAAACCAAGGTTTGGCTAATCAACAAGCCAATGTAGTATCAAGAACAATCACAATGATCCACACGTGCAAGATAAATCGTTGCATACTTCCTCACAACATGTCACCATAACTCTCCCAAGTCCAACCATATCAACATGATTCTCCAGGAAGTAACCATAAGACAAAGAGAGAAAACTTGTAAATCATAATGTCCTTCTACAAACACCTTAAAGTGCTAAGTTGTGTCAAGTATGATCTCCTCTACAACCCCAAATGAAAAGCCTCAACAACACCCAACCATTCAATCTCATAGATCAAATGAACATGTGTATTATGTAACAAACATGGATGCAAGCCTATTTAATCAAGGTAGATAAAACTCATAGCCATTCCATAACTAGGAATAAGCCCAATCACATCTCCTAAACTCCTCATAATGAACATCATAAACCAAACCATATGAACAAGGAGTTAAACATGCTAACATCTCTCAAATGAATCCTCCATAACCAATAACGATAGCTAAAGATTCATATCGATGAGAAGATTATTCAACATAAAGCAAAATTCATCTAAAAGGATGGACAATGTCTCATAGATGATAAACTACCAAGTAGACCAAGAGTGGGGAATGAGAATGCTCCTCCAGGATACACCAAGTCACAGTGACTCTCTCCAAGAAGAATCTCCTCTAGGTCCATAATGAACTCACGTTCATATCCAAGTGTAAGTCTCCTTAGTCTTTTTTCTGAAACCTCTAATGAGTAGCCACCTCAACAAGTCTCTCTAATCTCAAGAGAACTCCAACCTCACCGAAGTCTCCAAGTATCCATGAGCACCTCCATGATCAATCCATGCTAGACTCCAAATGCAAAATCACACTATCATGAAGCTCTCAAGCAAATGACCAATGTACACAATACCAAGAGAACCAACAAGATCACTGTCAATGCTCCAACTACAGAATCAGGAGCCCAATCATGACATCATGGTCTAACATCTCCTCCTGGGAGATCACATGCACTGACGCACACATCCTATCTCAAGAGAACCTATATCATGTCAAAACTCTAATCTAGGATCAAGAATCCATCAAGACACAATATCAACATCTCTAATCAAAGGATCAACATCTCCAATCACATGAAGATAACTATCTCCTATCAATAGAGCTCAAAATGTCAAAGAACTCTCACTACCAAGAGCTCCTCCATGACACCGACATCCACTATAGAAGATTATCCATCACAAATGATGAATCCACATCACTGCCAAAGCTCCCACTGAATCATGATACTGAGCTATCCATGGCAACAAAGTTACCATCTCCTAAATGAAGATTATCCATGGCCCCAAACCAATCAAGGAATCCCACTGTAACAACAACTCCCAAAAGATTGAGTAAACCATAATCTCCAAACTAAGAAGGTAAAACCATCACTGTCAAAAGCTCACATAAAACCATGTATCCAAGCTATTCATGACATTGTGATAAACATGCTACAAGTCCCAACAACTGACTATCCAAGCACTCTAATCATCCATCCTCTCATCCCAATGCAACATATCAATGTACAAATGACCACAGATAAGGCCAACTAACAAAGTATGTATAAAAACTGAATCAATCTCATGGATATAGACAATCCACATCCAAGTCATCCAACTGTAGCCAAGGGGTAGCTAATCCACAAAACTACATAACTCGAAGATCCAAAACAAATGTAACATGCAAACTCATCATCACACTAGTAACATGCAAACTAATATATCAAAGAAGATAACCTATAGACTCCAAGACTCAAACACCAAATCAATGCTAGATTTGATTTGCCAAATGAGTCCACAAACTAGTCAACCATAGTTAAGGAACCAATCAAGCATCCATGAGATAAGAATAATCTCCTTAAACAACACCACAACACCATGTGTAATTATGAATCAAACATCATAGCCCATACATATCAATTGCATACATGATCATGTCGTGCCAATGCAAAAGTATACCTACATATCTATGACACCATAATCATCATCATCACTGTACCTGCACTCAACTTCCACTGAAAGGAGACTCCTAGTCTCACATGTGTATCAACCTTGTCCTCAAACCAGAAGACAACCTGTGTACTTGTCTCCATCAAACTCCAAAATCTAAAAACACATGTAAACTTGTATCTGGAAGCACCAAATCTGAAAACCTGTATACCATGTTGATGGTCTCATAAAAACATGCACTCCCACAAGTTTGTGCCCAAAAATCCATCCGAATACAATCATAATCACACCCTGAATCTCAGGCTCCTATAGGTGATCAAACAAGTGCCAATCTATATGTATACCAAACTAAAAATCTACATTATCCAAACTATAGTACACTTCAGCATTTCTCTAATGCTTGTTTGAAATCAAAAATCTGATTCCGTATGCAAAAGTTATGAGCATAAAATTGTCTTGAAGAAATGCCTAGCTTTAGGTACCAAATTATGACACAAACAAAAGAATATGATGAACAAACCTATACCAATATGTAGTTCCCAAAGAGATCTTTCTGACACCTATAAAAAGTTAAAATCTGATACCGTGGGTGAAAGTTATGCCTCTCAGAAGAAAATACCCTCCGAGGGCTAAAAGGGGACCCCTGGCGAGACCCAGTCCATACTGCTGACATAGGCATGACATCATCACTGATGCAAGCATGACTAGGCACTTAGGTTGCTCTGACATGGTACTGGACTGGTACTGACATCATCTAGCTTTGATCAGTATAGGTGGATTTGAAAAAGTTTTATATTTTCATTGGACCCTAAAATGATTTCAAGGAGGTTTAAAATTTTAATGGTCTGAATTTTTTATTTTAACCGTTGTCAAACCCGCTAGGGGCTTTCACTATTTTTCCAGCACCAGAGGTACTCGACCAAGCTTTGCCCTACTAAACTGGCCAGGAGCTAGAGCTAGGGGCCATGAGGCCTACCGACCGGTGCTGACGCCAGCGTACCCCATCCGATACCCTCTTGTAGGTATGGGGATTTGTGGACCCCTGCCTACAACAATTTTTTTTTCATTTTGAATCTTGATTTTTTCTATTATTTCATTCTATAGTTTTTTTTTTAATTTTGAATTTTTCACAAAACTATAGAAATAATTGCGTAGGATTTTTTATTTTATTTTTAAAATAGCTTACCTCTGTAGTCCGTATGATCGAACATGGGAGGGTAAACAATTTTGATTTTTTCTCCAATGACCTAAATAAGTCAAATTTTATATCAATCTTCACCTCTCAAGCCTCGTAGACTCAATGGCGAGGCCCCGTTTTGTCCCAAGAGGTCATCTACAGAAATTCCTCCTCAAAACCCTCATATTGCAGCACGCAACCAGGAAACCCTTCGCCAAGGTTTTTCACTTTCAGATCTGCAAAATACTCCACAAATCTGCAATACTCAATACCCCAAATCTACAATACAACCTGCACAAAACCTTGTAATGTCCCAAATTATTTCATGCATTTCCATGGCTTCCATTTTGCACTAGATCTACACACACAAGGGTTATCACATACTAGTGAGCTCACACCTCCCTCAACCATAAAAATGGCTCTGATACCACATGTTAGGAATTTACAGGTCTAATAAAACCAATTCCACATAACCCAATAGGAGAAAATAATGCATAAATAACCATAATGCAAAGATCGAATGACAAACACAAGATAACACAAGATATACCCTAGGAAAACCCTCAAGAGGAAAAAACCCAGCCTTCAAAAGCATCCACACTCATATGCATTATTCAACAAAAGATATTACAATACATGCAATGAGTCTCCATGAATACCTTTGAACCATCAAGCACCTCCAATGCATCCTCCACGTGTCCAAGCATGAATCCACACATCACCTACCATGCTTCACAATATGCACTTGTAGGAGAGAGCTCAATACAATGACAGCCTCTCACAAACCTCCCATCCACCAACAATGAATAAGCCAACCAATCCATAACTAATGACCATGTGCTTGATTTTATAGAGTAAGCTCACACAAATACAAGGAGTAGTATTGGGTAAAACCATGTGTTCCAAAACCATGGATACACAAAACCATTGACCCCCTCATCTAATTATTGGTACTATGTTTTTTCCCAGCAATTAAATAATACAAATAATAACCCAATGTTACATACAACATTTACAAGTGGTATCCAAATAAATAATACAATATTATGCAAGGTGTAAAACACCTATTTCCCAACACTACCCACTAGGGTTATGGAAGATTTTGCAAATTTTATTTTTACAAATCAGTTAATAGATTGTCCTCCCAAAATGGCAAGTTTACTTGGACTAATAGAAGGAAAGATTTCCTTCTAATTGTAGAAAGATTGGACATATTTCTCTTGTCTTCTAATTGGTTGACTGATGCTACTCCTTTCGTAACTATTATTTCTCCTCTCTCTGGGTCATACCACTTTCCAATCGAGTTCATTTTAGATGAACCCAAAGCATCTTCCTTCAAGTCTCCTTTCAAATTCAAATCAATATGGTTTCATGATAAAGAATTTTTATCTCTTCTCAAGGAATGGTGGCAGAAAACACCCTTTATTTTTGGCTCAAGGATGTTTCAATTATGTAAGATGCTACAATTCATGAAGATCTAGATCAGAGAATGTAACACTAAATATTTCAAAAACATTTTCATGAAAAATTGTGTGTTCAAGATGAATTGCACCAAGTCAATGAAAATGTTATTAGTTATGGTATGGATTCTTCATGTTTTGAAAAAAGAAAAATCTCTTCAAAAAGAATTACAAGAACTATTATTTAGGGAAGAGATCTTTTGGAGACAACAATCTCAAGAGTTGTGGCTTAAGGAAGGAAATAGGAATACTAAGTTTTTTCATGCCTCTTTTAAGCTAAGGAGATATAATATATTTGAATTCATACTATAAAATATTTAGATGGAAGGGATCTTAACAATCAATTGTGTTGGTGTTCCAAATTACACTCCACCAATTCTTAAATTGCTTCAGGTTTCAACAAATCAGTAGAAAATGACCAATGAACAGGAGGTATTGTCCGAAGACAATCTCCTTTGCACTTTAGGCTCTGAAAAGCCTAGGTGGGTTTCCCTTCTCAAACACTGGTTATGGAAATATGACTTAGTAAATAATCACAATGTTTGAATAGCATATTTCTCTCATAGGGAATATGAAGATCTATTAAGATATCTAGACTCATGAATAAAACTCTCTTCTAACCTTTAACAACTATTGTGAAAGTAGTGAATAATTAGGAATAAATTACATGACAAGCATGATTTATCACTTTGAATGTGTATGGGTGGTTGGGAGGTTGACATAGCTTCAAGACTGGTGACTGTTTTGAGAAAACAAAGTCAATATTGTTTGTAAGGCTTTGCAATGAGACTTTCACAAATTTAAAATCAATTTATATTGTTAAAGATACCAATGCCTCAACGTTGATATTGATTTTTCAATATTACTTAGTATGACAAATTTGCTCTATTTTCTTGAAATAGAAACTAACACACATAGTAATAATTTTTTCAAATGTATCATGTGAAAAACAATAAATCCTTGATTCAATTAATTCTCAATTGTCACTTACAAAATACAAATGGAGATAAAATGCATAACTGTTTGCATTATGTCACTTAAATCAACTAATGGGAGTACATCACAAAGACATTTACTGACCAAAATCTCCTCTCCTAAACATAGACTACAGACTATAAAAGTTACATCCCTTGTATTTTCCCACCAACCTTTTGCAACAATGAGCACATCCCTTTTATAAGACAAGGGAGCCTCTTACAATCCTTTAGATTAATGACATGTCCACTAAATCATAATTTGTTGGTAAGGTGCAGAGCACGTGACCAGTTACATTTTTCCCTTTAAATAATTCAAACAAACTATATCTTGTTTGAAATAGCATGATGACTGGACATGGGTAGTTTGGCAGTCGTGGTTGAGAGCTCATGAATTAATCTTCACCCACCAAAGCTGAGCTGGTAGTACCTACTTGTTGTGAAGATGAGGATGAAGAAAATGTCAGGTGTCTGTCACTCATTTCTTTGAATTTGTTAATAAAGTCCCAAATATTCATCTACTTTTGGAACACCCAAATGTGATATCCTCCCTCTATAATGCATCAATATGGAGGGGAGGAGACACTATAAAGGTGTGGCCCTACCCACACATCTGATTTTGCCAATCAGAATTGGCTAGTAGAATTTAATATTCCTTTGTATCACCTAATGAGCAAATGCATATAGTTGGAGCAGTTAAGCAACAATGTCCACTTCTCATTAGGTTCCAGCCATGTGAAGGTGAAATTGAGGAAGCAGAATGGATGGAACAGAGATAATCCTCATCATTTCCCTAAACCTCTCATTCCAAAAGGAGACAACCTTTGTTTTCCTGTTCTTGAAAGCACATCATTGCAGCCAACAGTATTTTGGCATCACTCTTATAAACATAAACAACACCTTAAAGGAATGTAGAAAACATCCATAACTGAAATACTAAAAATAACAACTGAAGAAAAATACAAGATACCCTATTCATTTATAATAAAAAAAGGGGATGAACACTTTCCTGAAGTATAGAAAAAAAGATCCACCTATATTTCCAAAAAAGATTCATATCCTAAGAAGCATACCACCCAAAAATGCTGGCGAGAATCACCTTATCAACTTATCACTCTTGAAAGGACAACAAAAGTTTCATCATGTCACAGACATTCTGTCATATCACATACCTCTGCACCTTACAATACTTTTATCTCCCTTATAAAGTTTCTTAGGTGAGAGTCTAAATTTAGTAACTTATCCATCTCAACATTATATCTGACCTACTCGATCTTGCTATCAGACATGATTGATTTGATAGAATTAGGGACAACTTTCCCAAATTTCCTTTTCCATTCTATCAATGTCTTTTTAGCTCCATCATTACTTCAAATTGGAAGTAAGGAGTGCCTTTCAAGGGAATATAAGTACTCCATTTTGTCTCTTAATAGTATATCGAGCTTTCCTTTGAAATCTGACACCTCCTCATAATTCCTTCAACAACTCTAATTATTTCCTCCTTCTCAATACCTCTTCATGAAAATGAGAAATTTAGTTGGTACTGATTATATGTCTTTCTCACATGGTAGAAAACCATCCCATCTATACCAAAAGCTTGAACGAGACGAGTTGTCACGTTGTTTGTTATTCGTTCCTTATTTTGAAATTACCAAGAGTAACAATTTTGAATCCTAAAAGTTTTAACTGAAGGTGTAGATAGAAAGAGCATCAAATTTTATCTAGGGTCGCCTTTGGAAATTTCTAAAAATTCATTGAAATAAGCAAGTTATTCCAACTGGATATCCTAGAACCAATCATCCCAATCAGACATGACAATGGTGAACTTAACAATCCACATCTAGATCTACATCTAGATGAAGATACCACAACATAGAAAAAAGGTTACAATTGGAAGCAGTCCTTTAAACATTTGAAATAACTAGAAGGAGTTCCAGACCTGACCCAAGTGTAAAATATGGTTTAATTTTGTGAAATAAAGGAGCGCTTAACCCGATCTTCCATCTAAACCTAACATTTGGAAATCCTTAAGATCTAGTTCACTTTAAAGATCCACATCTAGTTATCCTATAAAACAATTTGTGTCCACACACTTTCTCAATGAATTCATACACTAACCCGAGCCTGATCTTGAACAATGGACATTTGATTCACTTTGAAGATCCACATCCAGTTGGACTTTCACACCTAATAGCAAGTGGATGAATCATTATGATATCACACTCCAACCTGACATATCTTTCCCGATATATCTATCTTGGTCAAACTTGAATTGGTCAAACCAAACATATTCCAACCTAGCATATCTAGTGCAAGTGGATATCTCGATGGAAATATAAAGAAAGGAAACTGGATTCAGACATGAGAGACAACTAGATATCTAGTTAGAAAACAAAGCGGAGCATCCAAATGTCCAGACATCCAGATGGAGCGATGATCATAACTTAGCTAAAAATCATCAGATTTTTGGCAAATTTGAAATACATATACCCATTTGGCTCCTTAACAAGATGCACCCCTTACTTGGGCATAATCTTAACTAGAACTATCAGATTTCTAAACATCTTTCCCATTGGAAAATTTTGAGGAATTTTGACAAGATTTTGCAAATTTGAGGCATGGAAAATATGAGTCTCAACAAACTAGAAATCCAAAAAGAAGTAGTTCAACTTTTTACAAATCTATTGTCTTTCCCATAGCTAGATATGAAAGCAAATTATGATTTGGTAGATAATATTCCCCTTTATGTTTTAGAAGATAACAAGATTCTTTTAGCTCCCTTCATATAAGAAGAAATGAGACATATTTTTCAGTGGATCCCAGTAAATCTCCTGGTCTAGATGGGTTCATAGCATTAATTTTTCAAAAAGGTTGAGAATTCTTGGGGAGAGATTTTTGGTTAGTAGTGGAAGAAGCCAGGACAAACAAAAACATCTTGAAAGAGATGAATACCACCCTTATAGTCCTTATTCCAAAGAAATCAAGCCCCTCTTCTTTTGCATATTTCAGGCCTATATCCTTGTTTCAAGTATGGGCCTAACCGGTGTTGTCATTAATGTCAACATACTCATGTTGCATTAATGAGAAGGATTAGATGAGCTGTGTGTTGGGGATATTGAGAAAATTAGTCTCAATCAGAAATAGTGAAGAACAATGATGAGAAGAAGGTAAAATTCCTCAATAGGTTAAGGATCAGAGGATGCGGTTTAAAGGATTTGTAGATATAAGTCTTGAGATGCTCCAGTCAAGTTTTTAGAGGTCCGCATGAAGATCTGAAGAAGTTATGGTCGCTCAAGTAGAACCGATTCCAGCAGGTGTTTAGAGGTGATAGAGTGCTACAGATAGGTCCGGTGAAATCCAGAATTTCATTATCCTGTTCTACAGATTTGAGGGAGTGTTGAGGACGTTCCTGTGAAGTATCAACTAGATTGGTTCGTGGGTTGAAGGTCTGGAAGAGCCTATTCATTTGTGACAGTGATGAAAGACTGTGTTATTGAAGCTCCAGATGAAGGAGAGAAGAATTCCAATAGGTTGATGAAGTACAGATGTTCTTGGTGATTCAGGGAAGGGTATGATGATTGTTGGATCATATCCAGTTCATGTTGGTGGTCCGCATTGAAGTTAGAGTTTGCATTTGAAGAATAACCATGGATATTGGTGTTCTTCTTGAGACTGGCCGACCGGATGTATTACACATCTTGCAGATGTTCTTGTAGGTGTTTGTTGACTTAGATGATTGTTCCTAAGTTGATGCCTTGTATAAATAAGGGATTGTGAAGTCATTTTGAAGAGTGTGTGTGGGGAATGAGTGTGTGGTAGAGAAGAGAAGTGTGAAAGGCAGAGCAGAAGTTTTGGGCTTAAATAGAACTGATTCAAGCATGCTGATGATGCTATTCCCTAGTTCATAAAGGTGATACTTATTCTATTGTAGACAGTGTGTCTCATGTAGGCAGTGAGCCTCTGGTGAGCAGTGTGCTCGGGCAGTGAGCCCTAATTGGCATGTGCCATTTTGTTCTTTCTATTCTTCTAACAGAAAATACATTCTTGGGTTAATCACCCCATGGTTTTTCCCTTAACCAGGTTTTCCACATTAAAATCTTGGTGTCTTATGTGCTGATAAGTTTTTGCTTTTGATTTGAATGCATTATGGTTCATGATTAATATTATACTAATCACTAAAGAAGATTCAAGTGTTTAAATCTAGAAAGTTTTGCACAACTAATTCACCCCCCCTCTCAGTTGTATGACCTAAGTCTAATAATTGGTATCAGAGCAAGGTTCCTCTAAAAGGAGCTTAACCGCTTGAGGAGATCCAGGATGATGTCATACAAGAAGGATAGTCTGAAGTTTGATGGAACCAACTTTTCTCTTTGGAAAGGTTGCATGAAATGTCACTTGTAGTGTATGGGAATGGCATACTGGTCCATGGTCACAAAAGCGTATGTACCTCCGCAGGGTGGTCCGACAACCCTAAATGAAATCACAGATGCTGAAAACAATCTGCAGACCAAAGAGGCTCTTCTATGTGCATTAACTGACTCAGAGCTCTCAAATGTCATAGACCTACCAATTGCCTATGAGATCTAGATTAAACTGGAACTTCTGCATGAAGGAGACGAGTATGTTAAATGTGCAAGGTTACAGAGTCTAAAAGGGAAATTTGAAAAACTAAAGATGAGAGATGATGAAAATATTACCACTTTTATGCCAAGAGTGAATGAGCTAGTTTGTGGACTTAGAAATTCTGGTGAAGTCTTGGATGAAAATGAGATTGTTGGTAAGATTCTCAGATCCCTTCCTGCCTCTTACAAAATCAAGGTTACTACCATTGATGAATTCAGATCCCATACAACTGTCACAATAGACCAATTGGCTGGCAAACTGGCTGCTTTTGAAATGATCAAATTTGGAGATGATGCCCCCAAAACTGAATTTGCATTCAAAGCCAGTGCCTTTGTGAAAGGTAAACAAGGATTTGATCTGGGAGAGAACTCATCAAGGAAATTGTCATGGTATGAAAAAGTAAGAAAAGACCTAGAAGAAGAAGAAATAGAAACTGCTCAACTTGAAGCCCTCATTGCAAAAAGATTGCCAAGAGGATCTAGTAAGTATGAAAGAAAATTGCCTTTTAAATGTTTTAACTGCAATAAGATTGGTCATTTTGCCTCAAGATGTTCGGAAAGATTTTCAAAGCCAAATCCTAACAAATCAGGGTTCCAAAAGAATTGTTACTATGTTCATGAAGAAGATGATAATGAAGGAGTAACAAATGATTAATCAGAGACAGGAAACAAATCCAGAAGTGAATGGGTGTTTATTACAATCAAAGAAGAAGAACCAATATCCTCTATATCTATCAATCATAAAGTTGTACAAAGAGCTTTGGCTGCCCAAGTTGAAGAAAAGAATGATTGGTCATTGACAGTGGTTGCTCTCACCACATGACAGGTGACAAGAATAAGTTCATAGCTTTGGAAAGGTATGAAGGAGGAGTGGTGAAGTTTGGTGATAATTTTGCTGGTAGAATTAGAGGAAGAGGAACGATTTCTTTTAATGGAAGAAACAAAACTGGTAATGTACTATATGTTGAAGGTTTGAAGCACAATCTTCTTAGTGTTGGATAGTTGGTGGACAAAGGCTATGATCTCTGATTCAAGGATGGAAAATGCAAAATCTTTGAAAGATTCAGAACAAAGATTGCATCTAGTACTCAAACTAAAGGTAATATCTTCCACTTGGTTGGCACTGGTAAAAGTTGCTTATTTGCTCAAGTTGATCAGAGTTGGTTATGGCATAGAAGGATGTGTCATGTGAATTTTGACAATATCATCAAGATAAGCAATACTCAGGCTATAAGAGACCTTCCAAAATTGGTGAAACCTACTAATAGCTGGTGCAAGGAATGTCAGTTGGGTAAGCTGAGAAGAGTCACATTCAAAAGCAATGAACTGTCTTCTACCAGATTATTGGACTTAGTTCACACTGATCTTTATGGTCTGGAAAGAACCAAAAGTATTCAAGGTGATAGATACTTCATGCTGCTAATAGATGACTATTCCTGAATGATGTGGGTAACCTTTCTAAAGGAGAAATCAGAAGTTGTTGAGAAATTCAAAATATTCAAGGCTATGGTAGAGAATGAAATAGGAATAAAGTTGAAATGTCTGAGGTCTGATAGAGGTGGAGAATTCACATCCGGTGAGTTCATAGAATTTTGTGAGAAACATGGAATTAAGAGACAGTTGTCTGCTTCGAGGACTCCATAGCAAAATGGAGTAGTGGAGAGAAACAACCGGACCATCCAGGAAGCATCTAGGACTATGATGATGGAAGAAATGTTCCTTAGATCTATTGGAGAGAAGCTGTCAGCACTGCAGTCTATACTCTTAATCAAGTTCAAATATGAAGCAATACCGGTAAGACCCCTTATGAACTCTGGTTTGGCATTACTCCTACTGTAAGATATTTTAGAGTCTTTGGTAGCAAATGTTACATCAAAAGAGATGAAGATTTAGGTAATTTTGATGCTAGAAGTGATGAAGGAATATTCTTGGGTTATTCTACTCAAATCAAAGCATACCGGTGTTATAACAAGAGACTAAGAAAGATGATAGAAAGTACAAATGTGAAGGTTGATGAGGGAATAGAGAAACCCTTAAGGTTTTATGAATATGATGAAGATGATCAGAATGGTGTTATGATTCAAGGAGCTCAATCCTCTTCTGAAAGTCAGATTTAGACTGATCTGGTAAATTAGGAAGAAGAGATAGGTTTGAATGAGCCTGATCAAGAAACAAAAGTGCAAGAAACTCCCAAAGTTCCAAGGTATGTAAGACTAAACCACTCTAAAGATCAGATCATAGGGGACAAAAGCCAAGGCGTGCAAACTAGAAGAAAAATTGCTCAAAATTTGGATGAATATTGTCTGATTTCAAAGATTGAACCTAAGACAATAAATGAAGCCTACAATGATGAAAACTGGACCAAAGCAATGGAGGAAGAGTTGATGAAAATTGAGAAAAATCACACCTGGGATCTTGTTCCCTGACCTAGAAACAAGAATGTGATTGGAACCAAATGGGTCTTCCAGAACAAACTAAATGAAGTTGGTGAAGTAATTAGAAATAAAGCTAGATTGGTCTGCAAAGGCTACTCTCAAGTAGAAGGGATTTATTTTGAAGAAACCTTTGCTCCGGTGGTAAGAATTGAAGCAGTCAGATTATTTCTTACATTTGCTACCTTCAAGGATTTCAAGGTGTATCAGATGGATATCAAGTCTTCCTTCTTGAATGGTGACTTAGAAGAAGAAGTGTACATTGAACAACCGGATGGTTTTCATTTATCTGAGCATGATGATATGGTCTGCAAATTGAAGAAGGCACTGTATGGACTAAAGCAAGCCCCAAGAGCCTGGTATGAAAGACTGGACAAACATATTTTGAAGATTGGTTTCAACAAAGGTACTGTTGATAGTAAACTATAATTCAAAATTGATCATGAAAACATCTTGATTGTTGAAGTATTTGTTGATGATATCATCTTTGGAGGAATATTCAGTATGTGTAAAACCTTTGCAAATCAAATGAAGAGTGAATTTGAGATGTCAATGCTCGGTGAAATGAATTTCTTCTTGGGTCTACAAATTACTTAGACCAAATATGTGAAAGAATTGTTGAGGAAATTTGAAATGGAAGATTCAAAGCCAATGAATACTCCCATGTCAACCGGATGTAAGTTGAGCAAAGATGATGACTCTCCTAAGGTAGATCAGATAAAGTACAGATCAATGATTGGAGGATTATTGTATCTCACTCAAACTAGACCAGATATAATGCAGGCTGATCCCAGAGAATCTCATGTCATGGTAATCAAAAGGATTTTTAGGTATTTAAAAGGAATAGTTGAGTATGGTCTGTGGTATCCTAGAGATCATAATTTTTCTCTTCATGCATATACAGATGCAGATTGGGCAGGAGATGTGGATGACAAGAAGAGTACTAGTGGAGGAGCATTCTTTTTGGAAAAAAAGATTGGTTTCTTGTCTAAGCAAGAAACAAGAGGCAATATCCATGTCTACAACTGAAGCATAATACATTGCAGCAGTAGGTAGTTGTACTCAAGTTTTGTGGATGAAGCAGACGCTAAGAGATATTAATGTAGAATATGAGGAGCCTATCACAATTCTTTGTGATAATTCAAGTGCAATAAATATTTCTAAGAATCCGGTGTTGCATTCTAAGACTAAGCATATATCTATCAAGTTTCACTTTCTGAGAGAGCAAGTGAAAAAGGATGAAGTTAGATTGGAGTATGTGCCCTCCAAGGATCAGATTGTAAATATCTTTACTAAACCTCTTCCCAAGGACTCTTTTGAGTATCTCAGGGAGAAGTTAGGGGTTATTGCCCCTCTGGTGATGAACTAGGATGCACTGATGTGCATCAATCCTGTGGATATCATAGTCATATCTTGTGGTCCGGATTGATGATAAAGGAGCTGCTACTCAGGGGGAGCGGATGGTATGTTATGAAGTAATGGAGTTGCAAGTATGAGCCCTTTGCCATTGATGTCAAAGGAGGAGAGAAGACATGTGAAAAACAAGTGGTTACTGATCAAAGGGGGAGCAATAAAGGAAGAAAAGATATGTGAATAGTTGTTTCTGTTAGGGGGAGTTGTGACAGCAAGGAGAAGTTCTTGTCTTGATGGTTTTTCACATCATATGTTGCCATCAATGACAAAGGGGGAGATTGTTGCAAGTATGGGCCTAACCAGTTTTGTCATTGATGTCAACATACTCATGTTGCATTAATGAGAAGGATTAGATGAGCTGTGTGTTGAGGATATTGAGAAAATTAGTCTTAATTAGAAACAATGAAGAACAGTGATGACAAGAAGGTAAAAGTCCCTAATAGGTTGAGGATCAGAGGATGCGGTTTAAAGGGTTTGTAGATGTAAGTCTTGAGATACTCCAGTCAAGTTTTTAGAGGTCCACATGAAGATCTGAAGAAGTTATGGTCGCTCAAGTAGAACTGGTTCCAAAAGGTGTTCACAGGTGACAGAGTGCTACAGATAGGTCCGATGAGATCCAGAATTTCATTATCCCATTCTGTAGATTTTAGGGAGTGTTGAGGATGTTCCTGTGAAGTATCAACTAGATTGGTTCATGGGTTGAAGGTCTAGAAGAGCCTATTCATTTGTGACAGTGATGACAGACTGTGTTCTTGAAGCTCCAGATGAAGGAGAGAAGAATTCCAGTAGGTTGATGAAGTGTGGATGTTCTTGGTGATTCAGGGAAGGGTATGATGATTGTTGGATCATGTCCAGTTCATGTTGGCAGTCTGCATTGAAGTTAGAGTTTGCATTTGAATAATAACCATGGATATTGGTGTTCCTCTTGAGACTGGCCGACCGGATGTATTACACATCTTGCGGATGTTCTTGTAGGTGTTTGCCGACTTAGATGATTGTTCCTAAGTTGATGCCTTGTATAAATAAGGGATTGTGAAGTCATTTTGAAGAGTGTGTGTGGGGGATGAGTGTGTGGTAGCAAAGAGAAGTGTGAAAGCCAGAGCAGAAGTTTTGGACTTAAATGGAACTGATTCAAGCATGCTGATGATGCTATTCCCCAGTTCATAAAGGTGATACTTATTCTTTTGTAGATAGTGTGTCTCTTGTAGGTAGCGAGCCTCTTATGAGCAGTGTGCTCGAGCAATGAGCCCTAATTGGCATGTACCATTTTGTTCTTTCTATTCTTCTAATAGAAAATACATTCTTGGGTTAATCACCCCATGGTTTTTCCCTTAACCGGGTTTTCCATGTCAAAATCTTGGTGTCTTATGTGCTGATAAGTTTCTTCTTTTGATTTGAATGCATTATGGTTCATGATTAATATTATACTAATCACTAAAGAAGATTCAAGTGTTTAAATCAAGAAAGTTTCGCACAACTGATTCACCCCCCCTCTCAGTTGTATGACCTAAGTCTAACACTCCTTGTGCAATACAATTTATAAAATTATTACAAAGGCTATTACTCTTAGACTTGCAAATATCATGCCAAGTATTATTTCCCAAGAGCAAGGGGGTTTTATTCCAGGAAAAGAAACATCTAAAGGATCTATATTTTCTCATGAAGTGCTTCATTCAATACATGAGAATAAATTCCATCTATGATGATTAAGTTTGACATGCTAAAGGCATATGATAGAGTCAACTGGCATTTTCTTCTTTTGGTGTTAAAGAAATTTGGTTTCTCAGCTCAGTGATGTAAATGGATTTATGCATGTCTCTTAGGGGCAACTTTCTCTATTATTCTAAATGGACAAGCTTTTGGTTTCTTCAAAGCTTCTCAAGGTATAAGACAAGGTGATCCTATGTCCCCCTTCTTGTTCATTCTTATGGCAGAGGTATTAAGTAAGAGTATTCAAGCTTCTAAATCTCAAAATAAATGGGTAGGGATAAATATTCCAAGAGTTCCTTCCCCTGCTACTCATAATCATTTTACAGATGATACATTACTTTTTGGGCTGTAATCATCACTCAAAGAAGCTAAAGTTATAAAAATGGTGATGATTACTGTGATGCCTCAGGTCAGAAAATAAATTCCATCAAATCAAAAATCTTTTTCTACAATACTGTTGTTCCTATTCAAGCCAAAATCTTCCAGTTGCTAGGCTTTAAGATAGAAACTCTCCCAACTCAGTATTTAGGTATCCCTCTATTCATAGGGGAAAAATGCATTTTGGACTAAAATCTTGGATTTAATCAAACACAAAATGAGTGCCTGGAAGAGCAGGTGGTTAACTTTCTCAAGCAAACTTATCATGATTAAAGTAATGCTCTCAGCAATTCCAGTGTATATGATGTTAGTGTTAAGAATGCCAAAAGGAGAAATATCATATGTGGAAAAGGTATTGAAAAACTTTCTTTGGAAAGGAAATTTAGACAAATCAGATAAACAAAAAACTTCCCTTATATCTTGTGAGAAATTTTGCACTTCTAAAAGAGTTTGAGGAGCTAGAGTTTTAAATTTGGAGGCCCAAAATCTAGCACTAGGTACTAATATAGATTGGTACATGTTTTTAAAGCATGATTTGAAATGGTGTAAGATGATACAATCAAAATACTTAGATTCCCCATAGCCAGATAGAATTTCTACAATCTTGAATCCTACTCTAGGTTCTAGAATGTGAAATTTCATTATCTAATGCATAGAAGTAATCATACTGCATCTTTCTTGGAATATTCATAATGGGATAAGAGATCTCTTCTGGGATGATTCATGGAATGGATACCCAACTTTAAATACTTATGAAGGTTTGATGGAATCCAAAAATGTTATGTCTCGACAATGGAGAATCAAAGTGAAAAACTATTTCCAAGTCTTCACTAGTTTCTCTTATGGAAATATTCAATGGAAAGACTTCTCTAAAGTCTTGATACCACAAGCTCAACATAATATTCCTAACCACCTTTTGGATGAACACAAGCTTTAATATTATTTAAATCTGATCATCTTATTTGGAGTCCTTAAAAAAGGAGAGTATACTTAGTGAAATAGGGGTATTTATTTCTTTCTTCTCATAACTCTAGCTCTCAAGATTGGCCACATTAGTTGTGTTGGGGTAAATTTTGTCTACCAAAAGATGAGGCATTTGCTTGGATGGCACTAAAGAATAAAATTCTTACCAGTGATAGACTTGCCAAAATTGGGATTTCTAGGCAACTGTCTCTACTACCACCTCCACAGAATAAATCGAAGTCTGACCAAGTTACACAACCCCAACTTCCAACCTAACTAGTCACTAATCTAAAGAATAATAGACAAGTTATCCATGCCTACTCAACTATATAGGAAAATATGGTTAGAATTAATGCCATACACTATGGAAGTGTGAAACTTAGGTCAAGAAAAACTCTCCATCAACCCCATCAACCTACCATAGTTGAAATAACTGGTGGTGGGGAAGAAATACTTTCAGAGAATAAGGCTAATCACATTGAGCAAATTAATAAGAAGTCTATATAGGAGCCTTATAAGATATCAATTGAGGGAATTAGTTTGGAAAAATTCTCTAGCACTCTTCCAAAGTTATCTTTCAAAGCCACTCCAGAGGCACATCTTGGGGAAACTTTTAGATTTATCTTTTGAAGTTCCATCGAATTCACTTTTTGGAGCTTCTTTGAAGAAGTTCCTTAAAAACCCTTTAAAGCAGCCTGCTACGAATATTAATAAACTTGTTTCTAAATTTTCATTGGAAGTTGACCCAAAAATTTCAAAAGAACAAATATGTTTCGAAATAAGATCATTCTCTAGAGAGACTTAGACAAGTCACCCCAAAATACTCTCTAGAACCAATTTCTTTAAATGAAACTCATCTTATCCAAGAAATTAAGTGATTAAACATTGAAATCCCATTGTTACAAGAAATCAAAGAAATACCCAAACTAAACCAACTAGTCAAACAATTGTGTATAAAAAAACTAGGAAGGAAAAAGAATTTGACCAATACTATCTAGATTGATGGATACCTAGTTAATCTTCTTTCAAGGGAATTCCTTCCACCAAAGTAATCTTGGTAGTCCTGTGATTACTGTATCTACTGGTGGAATTGAAACCCTAAATACACTTATGGATTTGGGGATTTTTATTAATGTCATGATTTTCGATGTCATGGAAATGTTATCACTAACAAACCTGCAACCCACAGGTATTATTCTTTAGATGGCATACCAATATATTACCATTCCAAAGGGAGTTGTAGACACATAAATTTGTCCATGTCCTTACCATGACCTAGTCGATACTTTACTAGGGTCATCATAAGCCATTTTGTCCTAATCTAACTCCTAATTCCAACTTAATCACATTTCCAATTAATTAAATAAATCCATTTATTTAATTAATTCCCTTGTCACATGTCTCACATAATTAAAATTAAAAATTTGAATTATTCCCTCACCTCTCACCACATTGCAACAAGTGTCACATGCTACATCTTCCACTTAACCCCTTCACATGTCAAACTAATTTAAATACTCTTTTACTTAAATTAGATTCCTTTTATCACAATCAAACACTTGTCCACTTTCCTTTTGTCTCATGTGGGGTAGTACATTTTTCATTTAATACAACTCACATGTGCAAGCTAATTCAAATAAAATATTTGAATTAGATTCCTTTCATTCTCCTTTGCACACTTGTCACATGACTACAATTTCTTGAGGTGCAAGGAAACCCTAATCAACCCAAATCAATCTCAACCGTCCATATAATTCAAAATAACTCTCAATCACAACTGTTGATTCAAATCAAGCCTTTTCTATAAAGGTAGCCTCTCACAAGCCATTTTCATCATGTTGAGTCCTTGCATACTGTTATGTTGCCAAAATCTTGAGCAACCAACATTCAACCATCCATTCAATCCATTAATCTCATCTCGCATCTCTCTTGCATCCATCTTGCATCCATCATCTTACAGGGATCAATCAAGCCATCATCTTGCACATATCATTCGAGGTATATTGAGTATTTGGGTTTGGTAATGCATGTCTTTGTTTCATCATTTTAGCTAATCCAATTTTTTAAACCCTGAGTCCATCCTTTCCAGCTGCCAACACTTAAGTTTTAGAGTTTCAGTTTAGTTTTGGCATTTGATAGTTAGGGTTTTAATATCTAATGCTAATCTTTAGTGTTTGCAATATGAGCGCTAAATGTTTAAACATAAAACTTTAAGTGTTGGGTTTAATTTTTTATTTTTGCATTGATCTACCCACTGGTCATATTAACGACCTGGGGCTATAGACCTAACTACTAGGATAAACACTATGACTACCAAAGCTAAAAATAAACACATATGACCAGAGTTTATAAACTGCTAATGGTTTATTTTAAACAGTCAGAGTTAGCCTCTTGTGCTTCCTACATGCCGAAGGAGGCTATTTTTTTCAACTTTTCATAACTTTCACATACGGAGGCCAAATTAGGAAAAAAAGGACTTGTCAGAAAGAGAATTCAAAGTACTTCATAGTGGAGAAGAAATTATTAGGTGAAAGTGCCATTTGACTAGTTTTTTCATAGTCAAAGTTTAGCTTCTTTGCAAACTTCAATCGAGCATAACTTTTGCAAATTTCATCCTTTTTCAGCAAATGTTTTTTAAAAGTGCATAGAATTTCATATAGAATCTATTTATGCAACTTATTTTTCTGTATCAGTCTATTTTCAGCACTTTTTTTAATCAGATTTCATCTTTTTTATATAACGGTCTTCTTGGCTAGTCTACTTGCTTCTTTCTCAATTTTGTGGCTTGTAGGTGATCATATGGGGCTGGAACAATATCAGGATCGGCATACATAGTAGCTTGGATAGTGAATTAATCAAGTGCATGCATTCTAATCTTTCATCTCTAATCATTGCTTGATCACACATTTGGACTTTGGGCTTAAAACGAA
The DNA here is from genome assembly GCA_027924645.1 of Cunninghamia lanceolata. Taxonomy (NCBI): domain Eukaryota; kingdom Viridiplantae; phylum Streptophyta; class Pinopsida; order Cupressales; family Cupressaceae; genus Cunninghamia; species Cunninghamia lanceolata. The sequence continues at coordinate 7,133,166 of BSBN01000241.1, read as the reverse complement.
CAACTTGTTTGCAATCACACATAAAAAATTGGGCTAAACCACACCATTGTATTCAATCACATTTGGACTTGGGATTTAAAAAGAACTAATGCTTGAATTGTTTGGTGAATTTGCATGTGATTAGGGGTGTGTATGCTCTTCTCATGCGCTTCATGTGATCTTGAGAATCAAAAACACCTCTTGTCCATTCATATTCACGTCTCACATTTTGATTTCTTAAGGGCAATTTACAAGTGCGAGTGTGAGTTAAGTGTGTGTGTGTATGCTCTCTCCTCGCACCACAAGGTGATCTTGGAGATCAAAAACACCTCACTTGATTTGTGTTTGTTTACCCTTTCCTAGGAGGCCTACTAGGGGATTTCATCACCCCTAGGTATGACCTCAACCCCTTGTTCTGGCGGGGTATATCAAAGGGGGGAGAGCGAAAGCTGTACCTCAATCTAACCACGTAGTCATTGGGACAACCATGGGGCCCTGGGTGATTTTGGACACAAGGTGAAGTGGCATTTACTTATTCTTATGCCACATCCTTTCAACAGGCTAGTGTTCACAGATTTGGGGCCCTCGTACCTTGTGTATATTGGGGATACCCCTAGTTAACCCTTGTGCAACCCAGCTTAAGACTTGCTGCGCATACCCCACTTGACTAATTCTAGGGATTTTTGATGTGTCTTCCATGTGTGCTTGTTTAATCATCACCACATTCTTCAAATTCAAAATCCAAAATTTATTATGTGTCTTGCGTGAGTGAATCATGTTTGTACATGTATGATCATTTGATTAAACATTGCCGTATCAAGCTAAACACCAGACACATAAGACAATTCATTCAACTCATTCTGCCAACACATTCATCCTAATCACCCATTCTTAGCCACTTCATGTTGCAAGTATGAGGTGAGCCAGTGTTGTCATTGATGTCAACATACTCATATTGCATTGGCAAGAAGGATTTGATGAGCTGTGTGCTGAGGATATTGAGAAAATTAGCCTCAGTCAGGAACAGTGAAGAACAGTGATGAGAAGAAGGAAAATGTATTGTATAGGTTGAGAACTGGAGGATGCGGATTAAAGGGTTTACAGATATGAGTCTTGAGATGTTTCAGCCAAGATTTCAGAGGTCCGCATGAAGATCTGAAGAGGTTATGGCTGTCTGTATGGAACCGGTTCCGGCAAGTGTTCAGAAGTGACAAAGGATCACAGAAATGTCCGGTGAGGTCCGGAATAGTACAATCCTAATCCGCGGATTGGAACGAGTGTTTTAGATATCCTTGTGATATGCCAACTCTAGTTTTGTACGATTTGGAGGTCCGAAAGTACCTCTTGCATTTTAACAGTAGCAACAGACAGTGTTCTTGAAGTTTCGGATAAGGAGGATAAGAGATTTCAGTAAGAAAATGAAATGCGGACATACCTGGTCATTCAGGCAGGCTTGTGAAGGCTCTTAGATCATGTTAAGGTTGTGTTGTTGGTCCGCATTGATTTGTGTATGATTTGGAGGTCCGGAAGCACCTCTTGCATTATGACAATGGCGACAGACTGTGTTCTTGAAGTTCCGGATGAGGAAGATAAGAGATTCCAGTAGGTAAAGGAAGTGCGGATGTATCCGGTCGTTCAGGCAGGCCTGTGAAGGTTCTTGGATCATGTTGAGGTTATGTTGTTGGTCCGCATTGATAGTAGAACCCAGAATTGAAGATATTCTTCCGGATGAAGTTCTTGCTCTGTTTAGCCGACCGAATGAGTTGTTCATCCTACGAATGTTCTTGTGGTGGCCGACCGGATGTGTTACTCATCTTGCGGATGCTCTTATGGTTGTTTTCCGACTTAGATGTTTGTTCCTAAGTTGATGTCTTGTATAAATAACGGTTTGTGAGTTCATTTCAAGGTGTGAGATATGTGGATAAGTGTGGCATAGCGAAGAGAAGTGCGAAAGGCAGAGCAGAGGTTTTTGGGCTTAATTGGAACTGATCCGGACATGGTAGAGATGTCATTCTCCAGTTCAAGACTGTGATTTTTATCACTTTGTAGACAGTGTGTCTCCTTGTAGGCAGTGGGCCTCTTTGTGAGCAGTGTGCTCGGGCAGTGAGCCCTTAATGGCATGTGCCATTCATTTTTCTTTATTCTTCTAACAGAGAATAATTCTTGGGTTAATCACCCCGTGGTTTTTCCCTTAACCGGGTTTTCCACGTCAAAATCTTGGTGTTCAATGTGTTGATACTTATCTGCTCTTGTGTTTATGTATTATGCTTTCATGGATGATTATTTGATATGCTGCTAACTAACAAACAAGAATCAAGTGTTTGAAAGAAGAAGAAGTTTTATACAACTGATTCACCCCCCCCCCTCTCAGTTGTATGCCCTAGATCCAACAATTGGTATCAGAGCCAAGTTCCTCTGACAGGAGCTTAACCGCTTGAGGAGATCCAGGATGTCGTCATACAAGAAGGATAGTCCGAAGTTCGATGGAACCAACTTCACTCTCTGGAAAGGTCGCATGAAGTGTCACTTGGAATGTATGAGAAAAGCATACTTGGATATGGTTTCAAAACCATATGTACCTCCACAAGGTGGTCCGACAACTCTGAATGAAATCACAGAAGCTGAAAACAATCTGCGGACCAAGGAAGCTCTTCTAAGCGCATTGAATGACTCAGATCTCTCGAATGTTATTGACCTACCAACTGCATATGAGATCCTGACTAAACTAGAACTTCTGTATGAAGGAGATGAGTTTGTCAAAAGTGCAAGGTTACAAAGCCTGAAAGGGAAATTTGAAAGATTGAAAATGAGAGATGATGAAAACATCACTACCTTCATGCCAAGAGTAAATGAGCTGGTATGTGGAATCAGAAATGCTGGTGGAACTTTAGATGAAAATGAGATTGTCTGCAAAATCCTAAGATCCCTTCCTGCTGCCTACAAAATCAAAGTTGCTGCCATTGATGAATTCAGAGCCCACACAACTGTCACAAGAGAACAACTGGCTGGCAAACTAGCTGCATTTGAAATGACCGAGTTTAGAGATGATCCTCCCAAGACTGAATCTGCTTTCAAAGCCAGTGCCTATGTGAAAGGCAAATAGAGATTTGATCCGGGTGAAAACTCATCAAGGAAAATGTCATGGTATGATCAAGCAAGAAGAGACATGGAAGAAGAAGAAGCAGAAACAGCTCAACTTGAAGCCCTCATTGCAAAGAGACTGCCAAGAGGATCCGGTAAGTATGAAGGAAAACTACCCTTCAAGTGTTTCAACTGCAATAAGATTGGTCATTTTGCCTCAAGATGTCCGGAGAGATCTGCAAGATCTAATACTCACAGACAAAGGTTTCAAAAGAATTGCTATTATGTTCATGAAGAAGATGACAATGAAGGAGTAACAGATGATGAATCAGAACTAGGAAGCAAATCCGGAAATGAGTGGGTGTTTATAGCCATCAAGGAAGAAGATTCAATACTCTCTGAATCTGTCAATCACAAAGTTGTTGAAAAAGCCTTGGCTGCTCAAGTGGAAGAAAAGGATGATTGGGTTATTGACAGTGGATGTTCTCACCATATGACTGGTGACAAGAATAAGTTCTTAGATTTGGAAAGATATGAAGGAGGAATGGTAAAGTTTGGTGACAATTCTGCTGGCAGAATCAGAGGTAGGGGAACTATTTCCTTTGATGGTAAGAGAAAAATAGGAAATGTACTGTATGTTGAAGGATTGAAGCACAATCTTCTCAGTGTTGGTCAGTTAGTGGACAAAGGCTATGATCTCCGGTTCAAGAATGGAAAATGCAGAATCTTTACAAGCTCCGGAACTGAAATTGCATCCGGTACTCAGACAAAAGGTAATATCTTTCATCTGGTTGGTTCAAATAAAAGTTGTTTGTTTGTCCAAATTGATCAGAGTTGGTTATGGCATAGAAGAATGTGTCATGTAAATTTTGATAACATCATCAAGATAAGCAATACTCAGGCTGTAAGAGATCTTCCAAAATTGATGAAACCTACAAATAGTTTGTGCAAAGAATGCCAGCTAGGTAAACAAAGCAGAGTCTCTTTCAAAAGCAAAGATCAGTCTTCTACCGGATTGTTGGAATTAGTACATACTGATCTCTGTGGTCCGTCAAGAATCAAGAGTCTGCGAGGTGATAGATATTTCATGTTGTTAATTGATGATCATTCCAGGATGATGTGGGTTACCTTTCTAAAAGAAAAATCAGAAGCATTTGAGAAGTTCAAAATCTTCAAAGCTATGGTAGAGAATCAAACCGGATTGAAACTAAAGTGTCTAAGGTCTGATAGAGGTGGTGAATTTACATCTGGTGAGTTCATTGACTTTTGTGAGAAGCAGGGTATAAGGAGACAGTTGTCTGCTCCTAGGACTCCACAACAGAATGGAGTAGTTGAGAGAAAGAACCGGACCATCCAGGAAGCTGCCAGGACAATGATGTTGGAAGCAAATGTTCCTCAAATGTTTTGGAAGGAAGCTATCAGCACTGCAGTCTACACTCTCAATCGAGTTCAAATCAGAAACAACACCGGTAAGACCCCCTATGAACTTTGGTTTGGCATCACTCCTACTGTGAAATATTTCAGAGTATTTGGTAGCAAGTGTTATATTAAAAGAGATGAAGATCTAGGAAAGTTTGATGCTAGAAGTGATGAAGGAATTTTCTTGGGTTACTCCACTCAAAGCAAAGCATACCGGTGTTACAATAAGAGATTGAGGAAGATGATAGAAAGCACCAATGTGAAAGTTGATGAAGGAATTGAGAAGCCTTCAAGATTTTATGAGATTGATGAAGATGACCAAGAGAGTGTTCAAGGACCTCAATCCTCTCCGGTGAGACAGAGTCAGCCTGATCCGGTAAATCAGGAAGAAGAGATAGGTCTGAATGAGCCTGATCAAGAAGCAGCAGTGCAGGATACTCCCAAAATTCCAAGGTATGTACAACTGAACCACTCTGAAGATCAAATCATAGGTGACAGAAGCAAAGGTGTACAAACTAGAAGGAATGTTGCTCAAAATCAGAATGAATGTTGTCTGATTTCAAAGATTGAACCTAAAACAATAAATGAAGCCTGCAATGATGAAAACTGGACCAAAGCAATGGAAGATGAATTGATGCAAATTGAGAAAAATCATACTTGGGATCTTGTTCCCAGACCTAGAGACAGGAATGTAATTGGAACCAAGTGGGTCTTCCGGAACAAACTAAATGAAGCTGGTGAAGTAATCAGAAACAAAGCTAGATTGGTCTGCAAAGGCTACTCTCAAATAGAAGGAATTGACTTTGAAGAGACTTTTGCTTCGGTGGCAAGAATTGAAGCAGTCAGATTACTTCTTGCATTTGCTGCCTTCAAAGACTTCAAGGTATATCAGATGGATGTCAAGTCTGCCTTCCTAAATGGTGATCTGGAAGAAGAAGTCTACATTGAACAACCGGATGGTTTTCAATTGTCTGATAATGATGATATGGTCTGCAAGTTGAAGAAAGCTTTGTATGGATTGAAGCAAGCCCCAAGAGCATGGTACGAAAGGTTGGATAAGCATCTTGTGCAGATTGGATTCAACAAAGGTACTGCTGACAGTAACTTATATTTCAAAATTGATCATGAAAATATTTTAATTGTTGAAGTATTTGTGGATGATATCATTTTTGGAGGAAGAGATAGTATGTGCAAAACTTTTGCAAATCAGATGAAAAGTGAGTTTGAAATGTCTATGCTTGGTGAAATGAACTTCTTCTTGGGTCTGCAAATTACTCAAACAAAAGAAGGGATCTTCATTTCTCAGACCAAATATGTGAAAGAATTGTTAAAGAAATTTGGTATGGAAGACTCAAAGTCTATGAACACTCCTATGGCAACCGGATGTAAGTTAAGCAAAGATGATGACTCTCCAAAGGCAGATCAGACAAAGTATAGATCAATGATTGGTGGATTGTTGTACCTCACTCAAACTAGACCAGATATAATGCAGGCTGTTGGTCTTGTGGCAAGATTCCAGGCTGATCCTAGAGAATCTCATGTTATGGCAATCAAAAGAATTTTTAGGTACTTGAAAGGAACAGTGGAATATGGTCTATGGTACCCTAGAGATCCGGACTTCTCTCTTCATGCTTACACAGATGCAGATTGGGCAGGAGATGTGGATGACAGGAAGAGCACTAGTGGTGGAGCATTCTTTTTGGGGAAGAGATTGGTTTCTTGGCTAAGCAAGAAACAAGATGCAATATCTCTGTCTACAACTGAAGCAGAATACATTGCAGCAGCAGGTAGTTGCACTCAAATCTTATGGATGAAGCAGATGCTAAGAGACATCAAAGTTGAATATGAGGAGCCTATCACAATTTTCTGTGATAATTCAAGTGCAATTAATATCTCCAAGAATCCGGTATTGCATTCTAAGACTAAGCACATATCTATCAAATTTCACTTTTTGAGAGAACAAGTAAACAAGGAAGAAGTCAGATTGGAGTATGTTCCCTCCAAGGATCAAATTGCAGATATCTTTACAAAACCTCTTCCCAAGGACTCTTTTGAATATCTCCGGGAGAAGTTAGGGGTCATGGCCCCTCCGGTGATGAACTAAGATGCACTAATGTGCATCAGTCCGGTGGATATCACAGTCATATCTTGTGATCCGGATTGATGATGGGGAGCTGCTACTAAGGGGGAGCAGCTGGTATAATTCTGATGTATTAGAATTGCAAGTATGAGCCCTTTGCCATTGATGTCAAAGGGAGAGAGAAGACATGTGAAAAACAAGTGGTTGATGATCAAAGGGGGAGCAGTAAAGGAAGAGAAGACATGTGAAAAGTTGTTGTTGATAGGGGGAGCTGTGACAGAAAGGAGAAGTTCTTGTCTTGATGGTTTTTCACATCATATGTTGCCATCAATGACAAAGGGGGAGATTGTTGCAAGTATGAGGTGAGCCAGTGTTGTCATTGATGTCAACATACTCATATTGCATTGGCAAGAAGGATTTGATGAGCTATGTGCTGAGGATATTGAGAAAATTAGCCTCAGTCAGGAACAGTGAAGAACAGTGATGAGAAGAAGGCAAATGTATTGTATAGGTTGAGAACCGGAGGATGCGGATTAAAGGGTTTACAGATATGAGTCTTGAGATGTTTCAGCCAAGATTTCAGAGGTCCGCATGAAGATCTGAAGAGGTTATGGCTGTCTGTATGGAACCGGTTCCGGCAAGTGTTCAGAAGTGACAAAGGATCACAGAAACGTCCGGTGAGGTCCGGAATAGTACAATCCTAATCTGCGGATTGGAACGAGTGTTTTAGATATCCTTGTGATATGCCAACTCTAGTTTTGTATGATTTGGAGGTCCGGAAGTACCTCTTGCATTTTAACAGTAGCAACAGACAGTGTTCTTGAAGTTCCGGATAAGGAGGATAAGAGATTTCAGTAAGAAAATGAAATGCGGACGTACCTGGTCATTCAGGCAGGCTTGTGAAGGCTCTTAGATCATGTTAAGGTTGTGTTGTTGGTCCGCATTGATTTGTGTATGATTTGGAGGTCCGGAAGCACCTCTTGCATTATGACAATGGCGACAGACTGTGTTCTTGAAGTTCCGGATGAGGAAGATAAGAGATTCCAGTAGGTAAAGGAAGTGCGGATGTATCCGGTCGTTCAGGCAGGCCTGTGAAGGTTCTTGGATCATGTTGAGGTTATGTTGTTGGTCCGCATTGATAGTAGAACCCGGAATTGAAGATATTCTTCCGGATGAAGTTCTTGCTCTGTTTAGCCGACCGGATGAGTTGTTCATCCTACGAATGTTCTTGTGGTGGCCAACCGGATGTGTTACTCATCTTGCGGATGCTCTTATGGTTGTTTGCCGACTTAGATGTTTGTTCCTAAGTTGATGTCTTGTATAAATAACGGTTTGTGAGTTCATTTCAAGGTGTGAGATATGTGGATAAGTGTGGCATAGCGAAGAGAAGTGCGAAAGGCAGAGCAGAGGTTTTTGGGCTTAATTGGAACTAATCCGGACATGGTAGAGATGTCATTCTCCAGTTCAAGACTGTGATTTTTATCACTTTGTAGACAGTGTGTCTCCTTGTAGGCAGTGGGCCTCTTTGTGAGTAGTGTGCTCGGGCAGTGAGCCCTTATTGGCATGTGCCATTCATTTTTCTTTATTCTTCTAACAGAGAATAATTCTTGGGTTAATCACCCTGTGGTTTTTCCCTTAACCGGGTTTTCCATGTCAAAATCTTGGTGTTCAATGTGTTGATACTTATCTGCTCTTGTGTTTATGTATTATGCTTTCATGGATGAATATTTGATATGCTGCTAACTAACAAACAAGAATCAAGTGTTTGAAAGAAGAAGAAGTTTTATACAACTGATTCACCCCCCCCTCTCAGTTGTATGCCCTAGATCCAACACTTCATTCCTAATCATATCCAAGTCACCATAATTCAAACCCTAATCATTCCAAACCACCTTCTTTCTAATCAACCCCTAATCATCCTAGTCATCATCCTAATCAATCCAAATCATACAATCTTGCCATTCTAAATCACATCCAAGTCATCCTAAATCAATCCTAATCATATCCTTGTCACTCTACATCATCAAATCATCATCATTCTATCCAAATCATTATCCAATCAACATCATTATAATCATTACACGTCATCATTATCTCCATTCTTGTCAAATCAACCTCAATCCCAATCATCCCTAAGCACATCCTAGTCACATCTTCATCATTCATTCTTATCCTATCAATATCATCCTAATCATCCCTAATCATTCCATATCAAACCCTAATCTTATCCAAGTAATCTTTACACATCATCATCAACCTCCTTTTAATCAAACCCCCTTCATTCTAATCGTCATCCTAATCACATCTAATTCATTCTAATCTAATCCTAATCATATCTTCCTCATCCTACATCAGCAAATCAATATCATCCTAGTCATCATCCTAGTCATTACACATCGTCCAATCATTCCAAGACAAATCACATCCCAACTACTTTCATCCCCATCCAAATCCAAATCAACCCAATAAAAAATCAAGACCTTAGTTGATCATCATCAACCATTATCCAAACTTGCTTGAGATCATTAGTCTATCTTAAGTAAGTCATCCAATTAAATCAATCCAATCAACCCTCTATTACTTAAGTGTCATTAGTCTACCTTAAGTCTAGAGAATCAATCCAATCAACCCTCTTACTTGAGATCATTAGTCTATCTCAAGCATAGAGAGCCATCCATCAAAATAAAACAAATCAAATCATCCTAAGGTCTTGAAATTTGATCCCAATCACTCCACATCATTACCTACATTTCTCATCTAAACCACTTTCATCCCAATCCATTCATCCTAATCACCTCAATCCAAGTCATCCCACCTTGTTATCCCACATCACCCTTACCATTATCCTAAATCATCCTAGTCACCTAACCTAATAATTCCACCATCATTCATCCTAATTCCTTCAAGTCATCCAATCTCATCATCCTAGTCATCTTTGACATCCTAATCATCATCACCATAGTCCTCATCATCTAAGTAAAACCATAATCATAGCCAAGTCATCATCCTAGTCATTACACATCACCCAATCATCAAATCTTCATCCAAATCACTCCACATCTACCACTTGTAAACATGGACATGGCATTTCTAAACAAAACATATTGGAATGATCCTTATGGAAACAAAAGAACACTTGATTGACTTAGGTGGTTATATAGAAAGGAAGAAGACCCTATGTCACCACAACATCAACAATCCCCACAACATCAAGTCCTAGGCCAATATCAATGATCCCACATTAATTCACAAGCCCAACAAGCACATAATCCAAACACTAATGCCACCACATCCATACCACAAATCACCCTCACTATTCCTAACAACACCACAAACACAAGTGCTTCCATAAGCATACCATCCAATGATCCTAACTCCATTGCCTCCATATCATAATTACTTTCTCAACAAACTTCCAACATCAACCAATGTCCACAACAATCCACCTCACAAAACCTTTCACCTACAAATCCTATCATTCCACCTCATCACCAAACCGATCCACATGGCAATCAAATGTCCTTACAAGAACAACATGCAAGTCCAAATGGCCCTATGTACATAAATCAAGAAACTCCAAGTGATCTTTTGCAAGACCAAAAATCCTTTGACAAGGGAGAAACCAACTTAGCAAGTGCCTCCTTTGAGTCACCTTCACCATCCAATCATATGCCAACACATAAGCCAACTAGTCCTATCCCAACACCTTTATCAATCCCTTCATCACCTTCATCACCTTCATCCCCATGTTCCACTAATCCTTCATTAAAAGATTCCATGGAGATACTTTTAGAGAAATTGGTCCAAGCAAATTTGATTAAGCTATACCCGCTCAAAGCATACTCTCCATCTATGTTTAAACCTAGTTGGTATAAAGATGATGAATATTATGCATACTGTAGGTATAGGGTCCATACCATATCCACTTGTGTCCGATTTTAAATATTGGTCATGAACCTAGAAGATGGTGGTAATATTGTCTTGGATAAAACCAATCCTTCTAATTCCATTATCTTTCCATCTAGCCCAAGTCCCAATCCATCTAATCCTATTATCCATCCAATTAGCCCTCAATCTAATCATGATCCTAAGCCTTCAACTTCCACTATTATCATCCATCCACTATATTGTCCATTTACCCATACCCTTGCAAAGGATGTGATCCATTGGCTACTAGCAAGGAATAATACACTTCCATGTCATCAAACACCTATTCTTGAGCCTATTAAAGAGTCCTACACCATGCCTAGTCCTATCCTAACACCATCATGTGATCCACAAACAATAAATCCTATCACAAACCCAAGTCAAGAGCTATTGTACCTTCATGTCAATAACCCTTAGGAACATGTCAAGCCTATCCAAGAGTTATCCACTTTCATTCAAGCAACCCAAGAGTTATGTGAAGAGCACAATCCTAAGCATGAAGAAACAATAGCCCCTAAATCTAATCAAGATCAAATCATCCCCATCCAATCTATCCATAACATGTACCTTCTTTATGATCAAGATGATACCTATGAAGAAGCTATCCATGAGCACCTTGATCCTATCCATAATCCTATATCCATCCATGAGCAAGATATCCACATTGCTCCTAGTCATCTACCATCTAGCCCTATTCATAATGAACAAACATCCACTTGTTCATGATGAGATAATTGCCTATCCATAATGAACATAATAAAGATCCTAATGATCCTTCCACATCCACCTCTACTTCCAATCCCACCTTAAGTCCACCATTATATCCACTTGGCCTTACTACCTTCATCCATGAATGTTCTTCCCTAGGATAACAACAACCTTTTTCCTCCACCTCACCTTCTCCATCCAATAATCAACTGAAGTCTAGTGTTCAAACTACACCTAGTCCTATAGTCCATCGCATGCTCCAAAACATGAACTACCAAGGCAAAGGTTTAGGTCTACATGAACATGGCATTTTGGAGCCAATCCATGTCAAGGTCCCTCCTTGCTCATTTGGCCTTGGATACACACCCCAGGTCAACAATCTAATGATGTTGGTACTTCCTCCACACTTCCTAAATCCATTTCCTTCCATCTTATACCCCATCACATTCCTAAAACATACATTGCCATTCCACCTCCCTCATCCTACAAATGTCAAAAGCATGTGACCATTCACCTTCCACCATCCACTTTACCTCCACTCCTTCCAACTCCTAATATCCCTCCATTCACTTTCCCACCATTGATACTAACACCCCCTTACCCAATCATTCATAAATACCCCAAATATCCTAATCATGACCAACAAATGCATGCATGGTATAAACAAGGAGCTTCCACTCATTTCATTTGCCACATGGGATTCAAAAATAAACATTTGGATGCCTCCATTCAAAAAACCACAAAGCCTAAGGGTCCTAATGCCTTAGGAAATCAATCCAAAAAATTCAAAGCAAGGTACATCCAAAAATCCATCTAAGCCCATACCTCCAAATGAAAAGTCCAAAAGAAAAATGGTTTGGGTCCCTAAACAAAAATTAATCAACTCAAATGAGGCATCCACCTCTCAAAAATCCCAACCATCTCCTTCCATTCAAAAATGCCATTCCATTTAAACATTTCAAACATCCCACATGAAAAGAAAAAATCAGAAAAATACTAAGTCCATGTGGGTTCCAAAAGTCCTAAATCATCCATCTCCTAAGCAAACATCACCATTGCTTCCTACACCACCATCCAATCAAAAGCTTCCATGTTTAACACGGTATGTGCAGCCATTGGTCATGATTCCTTTCCATACCTCCATCACTCCATCATTCACTCATTATCCTACATATCTCCCCCATCACCTTCCTATGGTCCATGCTTTTGCATAAGTCCATTATAATCCACATCATAATCCACTATCTACCTTATCCATCTCACTTTCACGCAATCACCCTACCAACATCTTGAGCATAATGACTTGACATGGTCCATTTGTGATGACATCCTTCTCTAATGGGACTATCACTTTCATGAACTAGAAACTTGAGTCCCACCCATCCATATCCCACCCTTTTCCCATTCAAAAGTCAAAATAGTCACAAAAAATTTTAAAAAAAAGAAAAAAAAAGTAAAGAGAAATCCTTTCGTCCAATGGTGAAAAACTGGTAAACAGGCGCCTTGGATAAGTACCATGATGAAAAACTAGTAAATAGGCATCATGTGTAGGTTGATCTTCTATGTCACTTTCACTTGAGGGCACCTTGTCTCATCCTTTTCCAAACTATCATACCATTTCCATATACATACCTATCCTATTGAGTCCATTCATCTAACAAGGTGTCATTGTACCTCATCATTTAATCTATTTTCAAATGTCAAAAATCCAGGGGCTATGTCCTCAGCTGTCTGCAACTAGGGATTCTACAGTTACCAATTTTCCTAGCTAATCTTAATAGCTTCTACTAATTTGAAAAGATTAATATGTCTACTTATTGAATGACTTTAAGGAATGCTAAAATAGAATTAAATAGGAAATTTACTCAAAGCAATCTTAAAAATAGTAACATGCATCTATCTATTAAAATCAATAAATACTTTTCACAACAAAACCTAAAGTAATAAAATATTGGTACTAGCCTCCTACCTTGGTGGTGAGAGTGGGCCCTTGCTCCACACCCTTGGGGATGAAGTCTACAGTAGGAAATCAGCACAAAAGAAGATCACAACTAAATTCAACCTAATTCCATACGCTTTGCATTCATGAAAGATATTGATATCACAGAACGAAGATTACCGAGAATCAGAATAATTCAATCATTGTATATTTCTTCTACTATTTCTATAAGTATATATATGAAAATGAGTGATGACATATCACTGATCTTATCTATCAGTTCTTCTATGAGATGACATTCATCTCTTTATTGTACTAATTGTCTAACTATGGAAAATAATCATGGAATAAAAGTAGACTTGAGTGGAACAGAAGTCCACTCAGAAGTCTAAGTTTAAGTCTTAATACATTTGGGCATCAAGGCCCTGAAAATAAGGATATTGAATCAGTCCCATTCGTAACTCATGCAAAAACTTTGAAAAGATAAAACTCCAACAGTTTAACTGAAGATGACCCTTCACCACTCAGGTGGTGATTTGAGTGAAATGAGGGGTATTATGATCACTGCTAAGAGTACTTGATTGACAGCTTATGCTAGAAATATGCCCTGCTCTCAGGAGGCACCGGAGATATATGTCCCTATCTGCAGCTCTGGAGATATGTCTGTAGCTCCAGAGATATGTTTACAGCTCTGGAGATATGTTTGCAGCTCTAGAGATATCTGTAGCTTTCTTTGTTCATCTCTGGAGATGCTCTAGACTCTCACACAGCTCTAGAGAGGCATTCCTCATTTCTTCAAAACTTCAGGTGTCATGGTACTTTGGTATTGTCTCCGGAGATGCACAAAATTGTTGTTCCTGGCATCTACACCTATTGATTAAAAAAGAGAGAAGTTTCTACATTTTCCCATCAATTCCATGCACATTAGTCACTCAATTAGAAATTATAATTTTAAGTAATCTATCTCAATTAATCATTAAATAGAATGATCTTGCTAGCTTATTTGGGTGCAGACATTAGGAAAGATGGAATCAGGAAGGAGAAAAAGAGAGGCAAAAAGATGTATTTCATGAGTGCAACTTGGCACTCATCATCATCCTCCCTTCCTCCTTTTGATCTTGATGAACACATAGGGGCAAAAAGTTGAAATATGCTTTGGATATCTCTTGATATACCTTACCCTTTCCAAATAATCCTATCATTATCCACCCATCATAAGCCTTGTCATGTAAAATCTATCATGTCATCCTTTCACCATAAGTTTTGTCATGCAAAATTCTAAGTCTACTACCTCGACTGGGGCATGTTATTTCTATGCAACATAGTCCTTGGAGATCACATCCTTGCTCTCTTACATACATCCATTCCATTCCATAGCCTATCCTTTTATCCTATCCATTTATCATGGTCTTTTCATCTATCCACTATCGTCCATCCTTTTGTCCAATCCCATTCATTCCCTTGCATCTAGACTTGGTTCCCCTTGTCGTTGGTATCTAACATACAAGCTACTCAAATTGTAAATCCATTGACATTCAAAAATACAAAAATTCAAAAAAAAAAAAATATTCCCAAAAATCCAAAAAATCAAATATCCATTAAAAATCCAAGCAATCAAATCAATCAAACTCACTCATTCAAATCAAATCATCAAAACAATCAATCACATTCTTCCAATCAAATTAATCCCAATCATCAAATTCATCACATCATCAAAATCAAAACAAGTCCAATCATCAATCCCATTCATCTAATCAATTCATCAAACCAAATCAATCCAATCATCCATTCATCAAATCAAATCAATCCAAAGAATCAATTCAAGCAATGATCCAAATGCAAGTTATCCTTACTCCATACCAATCAAGTTAATTAATCATGTCAAATTATCCAATCACATTCATGGTCTTGATCCTAACCTTATCGTAAACCAAATCAATCAAAACATCATCATCAATGAGATATATTGATCCTACATCCTTGTGTTGATCTAGGGATATATTGCTCCCCACAATGACAACACTATCATCATCATCACTCAAACAATCAATCATTGGTTTATAACTTGACATAGACAATACCTTGTTTGTTTTTGAATCATTTGTGCATGCTTGCTTGTGTATGTTATCATTTTATCTTGCATTTGTATCTGAATCCAACCCAGCTAATATTCATATCTTGTATCTAGACAAGGTTGTATTATGCTGGGGCATGAGACACATCGTCACCTTGGTCCTTATACCTTGGTGTATAATGTCTCGTTCTATATCAAACATCATGGTTGCTCACTTTCATTGTAGCATAACGCATCCTTACCTTTGTTCCTTGACCAATTCCATTTCATTTTGAGAGCCTACCCGTGTTTGTCCAACCCGCCTATCCTCTCAAGGGGGCATCATTATCCTATAATCCCATTTCATCATCATCCTTTTCCTCTATCTATTTCCTTAGCTTCTTTCAAATGATGTTACTCGACACAAGTCTTATCATCTCGAATATCATCTCAAAGACGGGCAAAATGTAGACACATAAATTTGTCCATGTCATTACCATGACCTAGTTGATACTTTACTAGGGACATCATAAGCCATTTTGTCCTAATCTAACTCCTAATTCCAACTTAATCACATTCCTAATTAATTAAATAAATCTATTTATTTAATTAATTCCCTTGTCACATGTCTCACATAATTTAAAATAAAAATTTGAATTATTCCCTCACCTCTCATCACATTGCAACAAGTGTCACATGCTACATCTTTCACTTAACCCCTTCACATGTCAAACTAATTTAAATAATCTTTTATTTAAATAAGATTCATTTTATCACAATCAAACACTTGTCCACTTTCCTTTTGTCTCATGTGGGGTAGTACATCTTGCATTTAATACAACTCACATGTGCAAGCTAATTCAAATAAAATATTTGAATTAGATTCCTTTCATTCTCCTTTGCATACTTGTCACATGACTACAATTTCTTGAGGTGCAAGGAAACCCTAATCAACCCTAATCGATCTCAATCATCCATATCATTCAAAATAACTCTCAATCACAACCATAGATTCGAATCAAGCCTTTTCTATAAAGGTAGCCTCTCACAAGTCATTTTCATCATGTTGAGTCCTTGCATACCATTATGCTGCCAAAATCTTGAGCAACCAACATTCAACCATCCATTCAATCCATTAATCTCATCTTGCATCTCTCTTGCATCCATCTTGTATCCATCATCTTATAGTGATCAATCAAGCCATCATATTGCACATATTGAGGATTTGGGTTTGGTAATGCATGTCTTTGTTTCATCATTTCAGCTAATCTAAATTTTTAATATACAGGAGTTTTATAAAATGTTCTAATTATGGTTGAAGC
Source organism: Cunninghamia lanceolata (assembly GCA_027924645.1). Classification (NCBI taxonomy): domain Eukaryota; kingdom Viridiplantae; phylum Streptophyta; class Pinopsida; order Cupressales; family Cupressaceae; genus Cunninghamia; species Cunninghamia lanceolata. The sequence continues at coordinate 7,116,658 of BSBN01000241.1, read as the reverse complement.
TTGGGAATATCCTATAGATTTCTAAGTTATTCAATCACATACCCCTAAATATAGTTATCCATTGATATTGAGAAGACCCTGGTTAGCTACAGTTGTAGCCCTTATTAATTGTAGATATAGAGGAATGAGCATTTCTAATGGAAGTAATAGTAAAAAATTATTGTTATACTCTCCTGCTCAACCCTCTATAAACAAATGCAATATGATATGGGTAGATGAACCAAATCAGCTAAATAAACATGAGAATCTAGCTTCTTTAGCAATGGTTGTCATTAAACAACATGGAGATAAATTTGAAGATGAGTTAGAATTTGATAGCAATCCAAACACAAACAAAGAAGATAATCTTGAAATGAATGAAACTCTTCAGAGTCTTATCCAAATAAGTATAGTAGAGTTTTCTCAAAACAAAAAGGACTTTCTTACAACATTCCATTATTCTTTGGCCAATTTAATTCCAAGAAATGAGTGTTTCTTTAAAGATGTAACTAATTTTCATATGATGCAACCTCATAGTTACCCCCTTAATACCTTGATGAGTGAAACCTATATGGTCTCCTCTAGTCACCCAAGAACTAAGTCAATAATGGTATTGCCTGGTAAAACCTTAAATATCAATAGTTGGCTCATAGAATTATCGGAATCCCAATTGTTTGATGTTCTATCGAATTGGTCTAGGGATTTTTCTTGGGATTATAAGGACATGAAGGGAATACATCCAAAGATAATTTGTGCTCATCATATTTATATTGAGGATGTCTAACTAGTTCATCAACCACAATATAGACTTAACCATACACTTAGAGACGTGGTCAAAACAAAAATTGAAAAACTTCTACAAGGAGGATTTATATATCCAATCTTTGATAGCAAATGGGTTTCATCCCTTGTGGTTGTACTTAATCAAGATGGGAAATGGAGAGTATGTGTGGATTATCAAGAACTCAATAAAAAAACTCATAGAGATTATTCCCCTTTACTATTCATTGACTAGCTCCTTGATAACTTGGCTGATAAACCTTATTTTTCATTCTAGGATGGGTTTAGTGGTTAAAATCAAATACAAGTGGCTCTAGAAGATCAGGATAACACCACTTGAACCTACCCATAGGGAACCTTCACATATTGAGTCCTTCCCTTTGGGTTGTGCAATGCTCCTGTCACTTTTTAAAGAGTAGTATTAGCCATTTTTGCTGAGCTTGTAAATGATTGTGTAGAAGTTTACATGTGGATGACTTCATAGTAAATGGATCATGTCATGCCCAAGCTGTTACACTTGAGAATGAACCACAAATCTTAGACTATTTTCATAATTCACTACCAGAAGTTTAACTATGACTTAAAAATAGAAAAACCATAAACATAAAATTTTGAACTGGGTAAGTGCAAGAAGATGGGGGGCCAAAAAGGGGTCTTAAGTGGCCACTTTTTTTTGAAATTAGGAAATACTGACCTTGGATGAGAAATTGAGCATAGTTACACTCAAATTTTGGAGATGCAACCAAAACAATGTTCGTAGTGCTCTGAGTCTACTTTCTAAACTACTATTTTTTTTTAAAAATAGCATAGACTAAGGGGTTCAAAAGAGGGAACCACAGAAATTGGTGTTGTTTCTGTCAAAAAAACATAACATAGCATGTTTTGTGGCTCCCTCAAAAGGTCAACTTTTTTTTGGTATTTTTAAAATCGCTTCAATGAGAAATTAGCTAATAGCATGTAGTTTATGCCTGATTTTTCTGATAATTTTTTGATAAATATTTGATTTTTTACTAATTTTCAAAGTGGACACATCCTAAAAAATAGAATTTTGGCCATGCTACCCCTATAAATTTTGAAAACTAATTGAAAATCATTTTTTTCTTTTTTTAATATTTGTAGAATGGAGTCTAGTTTCTAAATATCTAATTTTTTTGAAATTCCAATGAATAGTTAATTTACAATGAAAAAAAGACCAAACAGTGGTTTTTGCCCAAAAACGGACACACAAACAAAAGAAATTAAAGATGAAAGGTAAAACATTCATAAAATGTGAAAAAAATCATATCGTTAAATAGCTAAGAGAAAGCCTAACATTACCCAGGTGTTCGATTTGTTCGATGTTGAAACACATACAAATCTAAGGGTTAGCACGAACGAAATTATGTGAAATATTGAAGAATCTGAAAAACACGTCTATGACTGTTCAAAAGGCACTCCAAGCCTTTGGGTTGGAAATCTAAAGCAAATCCCAATCCCAAGGCTTGGGATTCCCAAAGCAAGACATAACGCGAGCGCATTATAACGCGCTCGCGTTATGTTCCCCTTAATTTTTTTTATGTTCAAGGCTATTAATCATGTAAGTATGTATGTATGCCTATATGTATGTATGTATGTATGTATCTATGTATGCCTATATGTATGTATGTATGTATCTATGTATGCCAATATGTATGTATGTATCTATGTATGCCTATATGTATGTATGTATATATCTATGTATGCCAATATGTATGTATGTATGTATAGTGTCGAGGGCAGAGGAGGGTAGAGATGGGAGTGAGCCAGAAAGGGGAGAAGAGGGGTGGATAAGGATTGAGTGATTAAGGTTTAAGGTTGAGGGTTGGGCGTTTAGGGATATGATTTAGAGTTTAGGTATAAGGGATTAGAGTTTAGGACCTTGAGGGATTAGGGTTTAGGGTTGAGGCTTTAGGGATAGCATTTAGGGTTAAGGGTTGAGGGATTAGGTTTAAGGTAGAGTGTTGAGGGTAGAGGGATTAGGGATTAGGGTTTAGGGTTGAGGCTTTAGGGATAGTGTTTAGGGTTAAGGGTCGAGGGATTAGGTTTAAGGTAGAGTGTCGAGGGTAGAGGGACTAGGGATAGGGTTTAGGGTTGAAGGTTTAATGATTTAGGGTTGAGGCTTTAGGGATGAGAGTTAAGGGATTAGGGTTTAAGATATAGTGTCAAGTGTCGAGCGTGTAGGGATAGGTTTTAGGGTTCAAGTTTTAAGGGTTAAGGGTCGAGGGATCAGAGTTAAGGGTTGAGGGATTAGGGTTTGACGTTGAGGGTTGAGTACATTGAGGTTCGAGGGTTAAGGGTTTCAGGATAGGGTTGAGGGTTGAGGGATTAGGGTTAAGGGATAGGGTTGGAGGGTTTAGGGATAAGGGATTAGGGTTTAAGGTATAGTATCGAACCCGTTGAGGGTCTAGGAATAGGGATAGCATTTAGGGTTTAGGGATGAGGGATTAGAGTTAAGGGATGATGGATGACAAATTAGGGATGAGGGATTAGGGTTTAGGGATAAGGGTTAGGGTTAGGGTTGAGGGATTAGGGTTTAACGTATAGTGTTGAGGGTTTAGGGATAGGGTTTAGGGTTGAGGGATTAGAGTGAAGGGTTGAGGGATTAGGATTTGATGTTGAGGGTTGAGGGTTTAGGGGTTAGGGTTTAGGGATAGGGTTGAGGGTCAAGGGATCAGAGTTAAGGGTTGAGGGATTAGGGTTTGACATTGAGGGTTGAGGGTTGAGGTTCGAGGGTCAAGGGTTTAGGGATAGGGTTGAGGGTCGAGGGATTAGGGTTAAAGTAGAGTGTGGAGGGTATAAGAATTAGGGATAGCGTTGGAGGGTTTAGGGATAAGGGATTAGGGTTTATGGTATAGTATCGAGTCTGTTGAGGGTTTAGGAATAGGGATAGCATTTAGGGTTTAGAGATGAGGGATTAGAGTTGAGGGATGATAGATTAGGGTTAAGGGTTGAGGGATTAGGGTTTAGGGATAAGGTTTAGGGTTGAGGGTTGAGGGATTAGGGTTTAAGGTATAGTGTTGAGGGTTGAGGGTTTAGGGATAGGGTTTAGGGTTGACAGATTAGCATTTAATGTTGAGGTTAGGGTTAGAGTGTCAAGGGTCGAGGGATTAGGCATAGGGTTTAGGGTTGAAGGTTTATGGATTGAGGGTTGAGGCTTTAGGGATGAGGGTTTAAGGCTTAAGATATAGTGTCAAGTGTTGAGGGTGTAGGGATAGGGTTTAAGTTTTAAGGGTTAAGGGTTGAGGGATAGGGATTAGGGTTTAAGGTATAGTGTTGACGGTTGATGGTTTAGGGATAGGGTTTAGGTTTGAAGGATTAGGGTTTAGGGTTGATGAATTAGGGTTTAATGTTGAGAGTTGAGGGTTGAGGGTTGAGGGTTGAGGTTGAGGGATAGGGTTAATGGTCAAGGGATTAGGGTTAAATAAGAGTGTTGAGAGTAGACAGATTAGGGTTTAAGGTATAGTATCAAGCTCGTTGAGGGTCTAGGAATAGGGATAGCATTTAGGGTTTAGGGATGAGGGATTAGAGTTGAGGGATTAGGATTTAAGGATGAGGGATTAGAGTGAAGGGTTGAGCGATTAGGATTTGATGTTGAGGGTTGAGGGTTTAAGGTTTAGGGTTTAGAGATAGGGTTGAGGGTTGAGGGATCAGAGTTAAGGGTTGAGGGATTAGGGTTTGACGTTGAGGGTTGAGGGTTGAGGTTTGAGGGTCAAGGGTTTAGGGATAGGGTTGAGGGTTAAGGGATTATGGTTAAAGTAGAGTGTGGAGGGTATAAGGATTAGGGATAGGGTTGGAGGGTTTAGGGATAAGGGATTAGGGTTTAAGGTATAGTATCGAGTTTGTTGAGGGTTTAGGAATAGGGATAGTATTTAGGGTTTAGGGATGAGGGATTAGAGTTGAGGGATGACAGATTAGGGTTAAGGGTTGAGGGATTAGGGTTTAGGGATAAGGTTAAGGGTTGAGGGTTGAGGGATTAGGGTTTAAGGTATAGTGTTGAGGGTTTAGGGATCGGGTTTACGGTTGAGGGATTAGAGTGAAGGGTTGAGGGATTAGGATTTGACATTGAGGGTTGAGCGTTTAGGGTTTAGGGTTTAGGGATAGGGTTGAGGGTTGAGGGATTAGGGTTTGACGTTGAGGGTTGAGGTTCAAGGGTCAAGGGTTTAGGGATAGGGTTGAGGGTCGAGGGATTAGGGTTAAAGTAGAGTGTGGAGGGTATAAGGATTAGGGATAGGGTTGGAGGGTTTAGGGATAAGGGATTAGGTTTTAAGGTATAGTATCGAGTTTGTTGAGGGTTTAGGAATAGGGATAGCATTTAGGGTTTAGGGATGAGGGATTAGAGTTGAGGGATGATGGATTAGGGTTGAGGGTTGAGGGATTAGGGTTTAGGGATAAGGTTTAGGGTTGAGGGTTGAGGGATTAGGGTTTAAGGTATAGTGTTGAGGGTTTAGGGTTGAGGGATTAGAGCGAAGGGTTGAGGGATTAGGATTTGACATTGAGGGTTGAGGGTTTAGCGTTTAGGGTTTAGGGATAGGGTTGAGGGTCAAGGGATTAGAGTTAAGGGTTGAGGGATTAGGGTTTGACATTGAGGGTTGAGGGTTGAGGTTCAAGGGTCAAGGGTTTAGGAATAGGGTTGAGGGTCAAGGGATTAGGGTTAAAGTAGAGTGTGGAGGGTATAAGGATTAGGGATAGGGTTGGAGGGTTTAGGGATAAGGGATTAGGGTTTAAGGTATAGTATCAAGTCTGTTGAGGGTTTAGGAATAGGGATAGCATTTAGGGTTTAGGGATGAGGGATTAGAGTTGAGGGATGACGGATTAGGGTTGAGGGATTAGGGTTTAGGGATAAGGTTTAGGGTTGAGGGTTGATGGATTAGGGTTTAAGGTATAGTGTTGAGGGTTTAGGGATCATGTTTAGGGTTGAGGGATTAGAGTGAAGGGTTGAGGGATTTGGATTTGACGTTGAGGGTTGAGGGTTTAGGGTTTAGGGTTTAGGGATAGGGTTGAGGGTCGAGGGATTAGAGTTACAGGTTGAGGGATTAGGGTTTGATGTTGAGGGTTGAGGGTTGAGGTTTGAGGCTCAAGGGTTTAGGGATAGGGTTGAGGGTCAAGGGATTAGGGTTAAAGTAGAGTGTGGAGGGTATAAGGATTAGGGAAAGGGTTGGAGGGTTTAGGGATAAGGGATTAGGGTTTAAGGTATAGTATCGAGTCTATTGAGGGTTTAGGAATAGGGATAGCATTTAGGGTATAGGGATGAGGGATTAGAGTTGAAGGATGATGAATTAGGGTTGAGGGTTGAGGGATTAGGGTTTAGGGATAAGGTTTAGGGTTGATGGTTGAGGGATTAGGGTTTAAGGTATAGTGTTGAGGGTTTAGGGATCAGGTTTAGGGTTGAGGGATTAGAGTGAAGGGTTGAGGGATTAGGATTTGATGTTGAGGGTTGAGGGTTTAGGGTTTAGGGTTTAGGGATAGGGTTGAGGGTCGAGGGATTAAAGTTAAGGGTTGAGGGATTAGGGTTTGACATTGAGGGTTGAGGGTTGAGCTTTGAGGGTCAAGGGTTCAGGGATAGGGTTGAGGGTCGAGGGATTAGGGTTAAAGTAGAATGTGGAGGGTATAAGGATTAGGGATAGGGTTGGAGGGTTTAGGGATAAGGGATTAGGGTTTAAGGTATAGTATGGAGTCTATTGAGGGTTTAGGAATAGGGATAGCATTTAAGGTTTAGGGATGAGGGATTAGAGTTGAGGGATGATGGATTAGGGTTGAGGGTTGAGGGATTAGGGTTTAAGGTATCATGTTGAGGGTTTAGGGATTAGGTTTAGGGTTGAGGGATTAGAGTGAAGGGTTGAGGGATTAGGATTTGACGTTGAGGGTTGAGGGTTAGGGTTTAGGGTTTAGGGATAGGGTTGAGGGTCAAGGGATTAGAGTTACGGGTTGAGGGATTAGGGTTTGACCTTGAGGGTTGAGGGTTGAGGTTCGAGGGTCAAGGGTTTAGGGATAGGGTCGAGGGTCAAGGGATTAGGGTTAAAGCAGAGTGTGGAGGGTATAAGGATTAGGGATAGGGTTGGAGGGTTTAGGGATAAGGGATTAGGGTTTAAGGTATAGTATCAAGTTTGTTGAGGGTTTAGGAATAGGGATAGCATTTAGGGCTTAGGGATGAGGGATTAGAGTTGAGGGATGATGGATTAGGATTGAGGGTTGAGGGATTAGGGTTAAGGGATAAGGTTTAGGGTTGAGGGTTGAGGGATTAGGGTTTAAGGTATACTGTTGAGGCTTTAGGGATTGGGTTTAGGGTTGAGAGATTAGAGTGAAGGGTTGAGGGATTAGGATTTGACATTGAGGGTTGAGGGTTTAGGGTTTAGGGTTTAGGGATAGGGTTGAGTGTCGAGGGATTAGAGTTAAGGGTTGAGGGATTAGGGTTTGACATTGAGGGTTAAGGTTTGAGGGTCAAGGGTTTAGGGATAGGGTTGAGGGTCGAGGGATTAGGGTTAAAGTAGAGTGTGGAGGGTATAAGGATTAGGGATAGGGTTGGAGGGTTTAGGGATATGGGATTAGGGTTTAAGGTATAGTATCGAGTCTATTAAGGGTTTAGGAATAGGGATAGCATTTAGGGTTTAGGGATGAGGGATTAGATTTGAGGGATGATGGATTAGGGTTGAGGGTTGAGAGATTAGGGTTTAGGGATAAGGTTTAGGGTTGAGGGTTGAGGGATTAGGGTTTAAGGTATAGTGTCAAGGGTTTAGGGATTAGGTTTAGGGTTGAGGGATTAGAGTGAAGGGTTGAGGGATTAGGATTTGACGTTCATGGTTGAGGGTTTAGGGTTTAAAGTTTAGGGATAGGGTTGAGGGTCATTCGTGCAAGGTTGCTTTGAGGTGTTCTACAATGATTTGGCTAGAAGGGGTATATCATTCAGTCAGTATATCATATGGTTAGATAACTATGCGTCACAATTCAAGAACTCACAAAATTTCTTTTGGTTGAGTAGGAGGCATAATTTTACAGGTATTCAACATATGTGGAACTTTTGTGAGGCCGAGCATGGAAAGGGGGAGCATGATGGTGCAGGAGCATGTATCAAAAGAGCCATAGCACAAGAAGAGTGAAAGTATAAAGACAATGCAAAGTTGATAGATGCAAAATCAATTGTTGAGTGGTGTAATGCTTCTATGGGTCCAGGTAATGAAGATAAGTCTTCAGTTCATAGATTTTTTTGGTTGATAGATGATACTAACATTGCACCATATGAGGACTGTTGTACACTGATAGGATCAAATGAGATACACTCTTTCAGAAGCTCAACTGTAGGTTCATGGAGTATCCATACATGAAAGACGTCATGCTTTTGTTCTTCCTGTACAATTCAAGTTTGGGATGAGCGCGAGTCAAAGGAGTGGGTTGACGAATGGCAGTTAAGTTATCTTAGCCCACTTGACACATATCGAACCTTGACAGCACTAGAACTAATACAGATGGAATCATCAATTGACTTTGACCACATATCAGATTTAGTTCAACTAGGTAATATAGGGCACGTATATGCATCTAATTTCATCTAGTTCAACCAGGTAATGTCATCTTACTTTGTAGTGTTTTTGTAATGTTGACTAATTTCATCTAATTTTCTACACATATCAATGTAGGGCACGTATATGTAGTTATTACAGATGAAGATAATGAAGAGGGAATAGATTATTACTTATGTCGTTGTGTTGAGGCCAAAAAGAAATTGGAGGCCCCAGTTACGGATGGAGAAAACACCAAATACCCTATAGGCTCAGTGGTTATTACTGGAACATGGCTTAGAAGGTACCCACATAAGAGTGTTAATATTTGGCTATTTCAGGACTTTGACACGCATCAGAAGATTCTTCATTACTCAAACATTATCGTGGCATCCAATGTTCATTTGATAAAGTATCGGGGTAGACCTTTGAATAAAATCTTGTGGAAGGTGCATGAGTCTGACCATGAAGCAATACTTGACACAATAAAGAGTAGAGCAGACCTGGATGGTTCATTGGATTAATTTATAAGTATTCACATTGATTTTGTAAAGTCATGTTATATTGAATTGTAAGTATGCACATATACACATTTTTACATCATCATGTTATGCATTTTTGGTGTCCTGCTCCTGATGCGACCAAACTCATAACTCACCCTACTTCCTCTAGACACCATTTGATGATCTCTCCAACACTCTAGATCTAGGGTGCCCAATCATGATGATGGCCTATATACCATTCTCCCAAGGTGGTCATAATGAATGAAAAGAAGACCAAGGGTGCCCAAGCTTAATAGACTTATTTCTTTCAATTTTGATGATCCAAACTCTTGCAAAATGACATCCACTTTCATGCCTTTAGATCTTCCTTCACATACAGGGTGCCAAATCAAGTTGAAAAATCTACATAAGGGTGCCAAAATGGATGAAAGGAGACATGAAATGCGCCTTAGGACTCCATGCTAAGGTTTGAGCTATTAAAGTCTCTTGATATTAGGAACTCATGATGATGAAACTTAGAGCTTTTTCCTTTCCTATGCACTCATCTAAGATGTTTGAATGATAAGGAGCACCTCAACCTCTATAATGTACATTAGGCACCAAAATTAAGGCGATTTTAAGTCACTTTGAGTCATGTTGCACAAAGCAAGTTTTGTATTTTTGGTGTCCTGCTCATGATGCGACCAAACTAACTTTTCCAACATGTCTAGATGGGTACATTTATACTAGGCATGGTCCTATTTTTCACCCAAACATGTCGAAACAGTTTGAGCTACATTGTACCGATGATATCCCTAAAGAGTCCAAAGTGCAAAAAGGAAGCAATCTTTGATGAGATGTTACTTGAAAACTGTGTCACTTAGAAATATTCTGTCTAAGGTAACGCAATCACATAGAGTGTCTCTACAATAACCTCTCTCAATTTTTTATATCTCTGAGGCATTTGCCTGTGGTGAAAGGTTTTCTGCTGCCCCAAAAATTGTCAGAAGGAGGCAGTGTAAAGTTGCAAAGGGGTGTAACTTTCGTCCTACTCCTGATGCGACCAAACTGACTATTCCAACACATTCAGATGGGTACAATTACACTAGGCATGGTCCTATTTTTTACCCAAACATGTCGAAACGGTCTAAGATACATTGTACCCACGATATCCCTAAAGAGTCCAAAGTGCAAAAATGCAGCAATCTTTGACGAGATGTTACTCAAAAATTGTGTCACTTAGAAACATTCCATCTAAGGAAACATGATCATGTAGAGTGCCTCTATAATAACCTCTCTCAATTTTTTATATCTCTGAGATTTTTGCCCGTGGTGAAAGGTTTTCTGCTGCCCCAAAAATCGTCAGAAGGAGGTAGTGTAAAGTTGCAAAGGGGTGTAACTTTCATCCTGCTCCTGATGCGACCAAATTGACTATTCCAATCTGTCTGGATGGGCACATTTATGCTAGGCATGGTCCTTTTTTTCACCCAAACATGTCGAAACAGTCCGAGCTACATTGTACCCACGATATCCCTAAAGAGTCCAAAGTGCAAAAAGGTAGCAATCTTTGATGAGATGTTACTTGAAAACTGTGTCACTTAGAAACATTCTGTCTGAGGCAACATGATCACGTAGAGTGCCTCTACAATAACCTCTCTCAATTTTTTATATCTTTGAGATATTTGCCCGTGGTGAAAGGTTTTCTGCTGCCCCAAAAATCGTCAGAAGGAGGCAGTGTAAAGTTACAAAGGGGTGTAACTTTCATCCTGCTCCTGATGCAACCAAACTGATTGTTCCAACGCGTTCAGATGGGTACATTTATGCTAGGCATGGTCCTTTTTTTCACCCAAACATGTCGAAACAGTCCAAGCTACATTATACTGACGATATCCTTGAAGAGTCCAAAGTGCAAAAAGGCAACAATCTTTGATGAGATGTTACTCAAAAATTGTGTCATTTAGAAACATTCTATCTGAGGCAATGCGATCACGTAGAGTGTCTCTACAATAACCTCTCTCAGTTTTTTATATATTTGAGACATTTGCCCGTGGTGAAAGGTTTTCTGATGCCCCAAAAATTGTCAGAAGGAGGCAGTGTATTAAGTCAGGATGAAAGCCTATTCGCTCTAGGTGCCAATCTCAAGTTGCACAATCATGAATGGGTGCCTAGAGCAATAAGGCACTACATCATAGTTCCAGGACCTTCAAATGGCGACCAAGCATGTAGGAATAATTTTCAAGGAGCCAAAATGTTTTTGAAACTCTAAGTAACTAGTCCAAAGAATCTATGGCGCCATCTTAATGAGCGCCTAAGTTTGAATTGATCTTGTGATTAAAAGTTTGGTGATGTATTGGTGCGATATGATCAGTTGAAGCAATCTAAGTTCCAGGTAGGGTTTAGAAGTTATCAACTTCTTCACTAAGTTAGGCGCACTTTACAAGCTTTCTTACCCAAGAGTTGCACCTCATTAAGACAAGGCACATCTTAACCTCTGAGACTTTTCCAAAGAATCGCTTCAGTTTATTAGCACCTTTGGACCTTGTTTTGCATCCTAAAAGAGAAGGCTCACTTTGGAGGCATTTCTAACCCAGATTGATGCCTAGGTATAGTCATCTCTTTGGAGCATTACAATGTGTTTTAAAATGAAGGAGGACATTTCATAAGTTGGGGAATTGATCACTAAAGACCTTGGAGTGTTTGAATTACTCTAAGCAAGAAGGAGCATTTCCATGGAGTAGCATACTCTAGATAATGCCTAATGCTATCAAGGCGCAATTCCACCCTCACTTTAGTGCCTATCATCAAGAAGGGGCATTGGGCATTCCTTGAACAGTTCTGAGAGTTTGAATTTCTTGAAATCACCAAGGAATGTTGGGCACCATGTGTATCCTCAACAAGCTTGAGTTTGCACCTAGACAAGTTGGTGCTTATTCATGTTTTAACTTCCCTCTTGAAGCACCTGACTTGGGAAAAAGTTATCTTGTTGTTAGTCAAGTGTTTGATGTGTTGTGGAGACTCCAAAAGACTTCCTCTTGCTAGGCGCTCTTCTTGGCAACTACAACCTTCAACTAGCGCCTAGACCCTAAAGAAAAACACTTAGACTTCAAGGCACCAAAACTAGTAGGAAAATATTTGGGGAGAAACCATGCTGATAAAAGTTGGGTAAATTTAACCTCTGAGTCTGATTAGGCTCCATATAACAACAATATTTATATCATGTCCCTTTGCTTTATGAAACAAGTAGTATGTGTCAAGTCATAGGGATAACAGTTTGGTCCTTAGAAATTTCTTTGTGACTTTTGATAAGATTATCTACTATTATGTGGATACTTGATAGTATTATCCTGATCCATTGGACTAGTGTGGCTATGAGGTTGGAAAGTGTTGCAACCTCCATCCTTTAAACTTCTCCACCTTGTTATGGGTTGTTTTGAGTATTTTCACTTGCTTTCTCTTTGAGAATATTTTCTAATGATACATGATGTGTCATAGATCATTCAACCTGATAAACAACATGGAGGGATTCTCATGCCTCCTATACTTCTTGTAAGTTTCTTTATAGATAGCTCACATCATTGTCCATCTAGGTGGTCATTTCCCTAAATATTATGATAAGATAATCCTGTTAATGATCTTTGGATTGAATGAGAATCAACATACTTTGTCTTGACTACAATAGTTGGGATGGACAAAAATCTATTGATTCTAGGTTGGGTTGTTAAAGGTCAAGAAGTTTTGGTGTCTAATGCCCTCTAAATCTAAATATTCAAAATTATAGTGGTTCAATAAGTTACAACAAACAGTCAGGTAGACAATAGACTATAAGGAACAAGGACTACACATGAATCTAAAACAACACAAGTCAATAAGGACATCACAAGTAACTCAACATTACTTCCAGAGGCATTCACAAAAACAAAGGGGAGAACACAACTAGAGAATGCTAGACTATAGTAGGGATGAGTGTCTGATGCATAGCACACACTAGAAGCATAGAATTATCAACTTTTGAACCTTCGAACTCACTATTGGTGAGACAACATACCATCGACGAGCTTAAAATTTCATTGTCCAATAGGCTGATGCCACCATGACTCCATTTGATTTCACTTCTGACAAACATCCCATCATTGACTCTTATCGGTCAAACAGACCACTATCGGTGACTTTATATCCTTCACACCGATGTCTTTGTTACTCTGATACAAGACTCTAAGTCCCTCGCCTATCGGTAGGACTTAATACCATCGACACACTCAAAAACTCTTCTGCCAACACACCAATCTCACCAATGACAACCTTTGGACCACACCTGTTGGTGAGATTCCAAACATCAGTGAACTCTATTCTCGTTGGGCCAATACACCGATGGATTTCGACTATCGGTGTGACCCCCTTCATCGACGAATCTCTCAACTACTCTTCCGATGCGCTGATGGGATTATCTTTCAATACACCGATGTCTTCGACTTCGAACCACACTCATTGGCAAGACAGACCACTATCGGCAAAGCCTTACCAAGGTCTGCCGATACGACCAACTCTTGATGTTGATACAAGGTTCTTTTGAAGGCAAAGGGTGCCTAGGCTTATGGGGCTCAATTTGATGTATTTATTGAAAGCTCAAGGTGAATTGATGCTTATTGAAAATGCCACTTAGTCCATTTGCATTCTAGGTGCCATTTCCTATTGACTTATATACTCCTCCTCATGCTAGGGTGCCATAATGAAGTGGTTTAGACAATAGGTGAGCTTCACTTACTAGAGGGTTGTTCTCCTTCCACCTTAGGTGCACTTTTATGGTGGAACAGGTGTTAATGGGACCTTGTCTTAAATGAATGCTCTCTCTAAGTTGGGCACCCTTTTGAGGCTTTATGAGTTGCAAATTGCGCCTTAACCCTTCATGCTTGTTACTCAATGTTTGAATGTTCAAGAAAGTCTCCTTTAGGTGCTCATCTTAATGACTTTTTCTCAAGGCACAATCATCCTAATGACTTGGATATTCATCCTAGTGTTTCAGGATATCAAGCTACCAAACTTAGTCATTTTCAGGATCTCAAACATAAACAATAACATGATGATTCTTTTTTGTATTGCATATAGTTGACATTCTATGCTACTCATAAAGAATATTAATATTTTCTGTTCAACATGATGATTCATTTTTTTTTTAAATACAACTTTTATCTTTAGTTCCAAAATGAGGTTTAGGTGATACTTGAATAACAATAGCTTGCTTATTGGATCAACAAACATCCTATGTAATACAATTGGACTTTAAATATTTGAAGTAGCCATCTACAAATATCCATTCAAATGTGGATTTTTAATGCAAGTATGGACGCCATCAATAAAAAAGAATTGTATTAACCAAATATCCATATAGGCATACATCAATATCTGTCGATATAAGTATAACATATATACAAAATAGCCATATAGGCTTACAAGAATGCCATATAGTTATACAATGTCAACTATATACAATACAAAATATATGTCCATAAATTCCATATAGGCATACAACAAAGGAACACAATAAAAATTCATTCCCCTCTGGCTGGTGAAGAGAATAGATCACGGCTAGCCTTTGATCTTCTAGGGGATGGAGATGTGCATGTGGGTGGTCTACTACGAACCCGAGGGCTACTCCTCCTATTTAGTTCTTCCTGCATCTTTAGTTGTTACAATAAAAAGTATAGACATTAATATATAGAAATTACATGTTATAAAAAATGAAACATTTAACAAAATAATCACTTACCGCTAACATAAAATCTGTGTCCTCACTTGCCTCAATAGCAGGAATAGGCCTTGGTGATGTCATGTCCTAGAGAAACCATCCAGATAGAAATTAAACTTCAAATCAATAATCTTTTGATTTTTCAAAAATAGACAACTATAACAATGAATGTAAATTGAAATTTACTAATCTGCCTCATACCCCTGTCAATGCCTTGGAGTTATGAATCACAGAGGCCACACCCTGCTCCATTGCCCTATGAACATGGGGAGGTGTCTTCGTAGCCTGCATCATCTGGAAATACACAATAAAGCACACAAGTCACATACAAAAATCTAGTAAGTACAATTCATTCATTAAACTATTTATTTTATTACCTTTGTAAAGCTTTGAAGTCCACCACCACTGGCAGGTGTTGCCATGAAATCTATAGTAATAACCTATTCAACATCCAAAATCAGATATTAGAATACCATTCATATAACGATGCTATTCACATGTAATATTTATAATTGTTTACTAGTTACATACCCCAACAATAGATGATCTAGTGTAAAATGCAGGTGGAGAACCACTGAAAACTGCATCGACACTATGACCCTGATATTTCATTAAAATCATCAATTTAAATTAGTTAATCTTGCATTTCAAAAATAAAATTTAATAAATAAAATTTAATAAACTTGCTAATATTTACCTGAGTATAAAGGCTGAAAGTCTCACTCAGGAGGGTATATATTATCACCATTTGCTTAGCTGCAGATGTAGCCTGTGCACCTACGTCCTGACTATCCATGGGGTTATAACCACAGGCTAACCCGCAAGCCTGACAAGCATGGGGTGGGACCCTACTCCTCGTACTATCTCCCAAGCCACTCTGTGCTGCAGGACCGGCATGCTTTATGATGCTCTGGGTCAAGGCGCTAATGGACTGTAGTGTATCGACCTCAACACTCTCCTTCACAATGGAAGGGATAGAAACATGCTCATGGGCTGGTCTACTAATTACTCGTCTCACTACCCACTATGGGTCAAGACATGCCCCTGGTCTATCTTGTGCTGACCCCCCACCTCTACCCTAGAAGTCCCGCATATCAAAATAGTTTGGCACTTTATTGAGGACAAACTTGCAGTGGAGTTTCCTCAAAAAATATTGCGGGACCTCATTATTATTGCATGGAGGATGGTCAAAAACCATCCACCACCTTTGCCCAAAATTGTCCCTTATCGCTTGGTTGTTGCACCAATGGATAGGGAACCTCTTGCATGTAATGGGTGGAGGTTGATTTGTTTGTGGGTTTGTGAAAATCGAACACAAGTCTAATTTTATAATTTGTAATTTTTTCACATCTTGGTATGACAACTTGTCTGCATAGTAATCTCTAAACTCTCTCTTCTTATCTGTCCAACTAGTTATTTGCTTGCTAATTGAATCTACATTTGATAACATAGACTCAAAAGATTCGGAAAGCGTGGACCTATGCAAGGTTGAAGTGGAAGGATGTTTCAACCTTGCAATTATATCTTCAATTTGCCCCATTATATTTTCTTGTGTTCCAGGGGCATGTCGAGGAATGGATGGAGGAGGTTGTTGTTTTGTAGGTATTTCCTCCTCAGGATTTTGTGGATTTTGAGGAGGAGGAGGTGCATTAACATTTCCTGATAATTAACGAAATATACATCAAAAATCAACTCAAACCTACCTATTTAGAAACAAATTCAAACAAATAAATAAATAAACTCACTCCTTTGGCATGCTCGATGTCGTGGCAGCATTTTGGCGATGAATCAATAAGATTTTTGTGTTGAATTGAGGAATCCAAAATGCGAGCGCACTTTCTAGGGTTTGTAGACCGCGGGAGTTGTGGGGAAAAAGAAATAAAATGAGATGCAAACCTTTTTTTTTAATTTATTGTACTTCATAACACGCTCACGTTAGTATTGTTTTTTTTTTAAAACCATTTGGCCACTTTTTGGCCCCCCATCTTTTTACACTTACCCAATTGGCATATATTTCTACATGCATTGAACAAATTTGTGCATCTAACAAAATTTTTGTATCAATCGTCATAAATGTTTATCAAAGGTTTAAACATTTCTTACATAGCTAATCAAAACTACAATGGACACAATACTATAGTCAATTGGAAATATAGAAAAATTTCATTACTTATAATAAATGCTTTGATACATCATGGCACAATTCTCAAATGAGTGCATAGATCAACCTAGGAAAGATTAATCATAGGATGCACATTATCAGAGTAGGACAACTAAGTTTACCTAAGCATTTTACAAATGATCTCATAGTTGGGACAATTATCATGAAAGATCTATTTTATCTAAAGAGATTGAAAATGAATCTATTTATAAAACTTCTAATTTGATTGTTACTAAGTAAGAAACAAATCACACAACAACCTTTAACATAAATTCAATGTGCTCATGTATGATAACACTCTAGTTTGTAAAGAAGGATACCATAGTAAACATTTGGTATAGAATATAGATATACAACTACCTTCCTATAATTTCCATATATATATATATATATATATATATATATATATATATATATATATATATATATATATATATATATAATCCATCAAGCGGTAAACAATACTATTATATGTTCCACTCTTACCATACATCTATTTCTAACTAACATCCTTTGAAGTTAACCTGATAATCAGAAGAATAACTCTAATGGTTTGGATATAATAAAATATAAATCCCAACATTAATTTAAGTGTAATAATTGGAATTGAAATGGTTATTTGTACCTTTGGATTCCTTCGCTTTCACCATATTTGAATAACTTTCCTTTCCTCGGTATCTTGTGTCCTTGAAAAGTCACATTTTCTGCACACTAGATCAAAGAACTATCCTTTTGAAAAGTCATGAAACAATCAGATAGATACCTGAAATACACTTAGGAAAGATCAAAACCGAAGGGCCAGACCTAATGCCTCGGGGCCTCATCCGAGATGCCTACATATACGCATCGCAAAGGCTTCGTAGTTTGGTAACATGAACTTGCAACTTCAAGGTTGAATTAACAACACTTATTCATAAAGGGACAATAAATAAGTCTTAACTAGGTTCATGCTAGAAGCAAGGCTTTCTCTTCTAATTTAAGAAGAATACAACATCATATGGACAATATTTCTTAACATAAGTAGATGTTTGACAAAGGCATCGCCTAATAAATGTATTATTGGCAGCACCTTGGTTCTCAAGATAGAATACATTATGTAATAAATGATTATCACTTTATTTAGCTAAACAAATTTATCATCTAATGACAATGCAACAAAAAATGGCATCATACAATTCAAAACATGGGTTTACATATGCAATAGTAGCTTTATCATCTATCACTTCGACAATGCTTCCTAATAACCAAAATGAACTTTCCATACCTTTTAGGACTTTACAACTAAACCAGTCTAAATGCAAATATATCTTTCTTTTTAAAAGTTAGCTACCCACAAAATGTTACAAAAAGGAAACCAGTTGATCAAGTTATACTAGTTTTCCTAGAGCTACGTTATAACAAAGAAAGTTTTGCATTGTTAATCTCAAGCCAAAATTATTTAAAAAGAATAATATAGGTAAAAATCATCCACCTAGGAGGTCATAAGTTTTTAAAAATAAAATAAAATTTCTCACCTTATCTCTACCAATTAATATATCAATAATTTCAATAATTTAATTCATTTCATTCATTTATTAAATGTCTCAAATTCCACTTGAAATAATTTACTATATTAACATCTTAATGTAATGTAATTAAATAAATAATATCTAAATGCAATAGTATAATTTTCTGATTAAGAAAAAAAATACATTAATTGTTACGGAAAATCAGAAATAACTACCTAGCAATAGAAAAACATTAATATATTTGTCATTTCTAAACGGAATTTAAAAATTAAAGATGCGTTGGAAAGCTAAAACACAGGGGAACCAAAAGTAGATTAATAAAACAATTTCAAAGTGTGACAAAATGGTAGATTACTCTCAGGGCCTAAATTTGACAGTTGTATAGTTGTATTTAGGCACTTTTGCTGTAAAATACAATCGAAATTTTAAAAAGACTGTATCATATGAAAGGAGAGATTTTGGACAAACTGTTAAAATTTATATAGGATTATGATGATTTTTATATTTGATTTTTATATGATTTATTTATACTAAAGCATGTCATAATATTTGAAGGGCACCATTGAATAGATAACTGTCATAAAAAATTTGCTTGACACGCAACTGTCAAATTTAAGACCGGATTACTCTAATGCATGGAATAATAAGATTAGCAATAAAATTTGCACTACAAATATACTAATATTACTGCATTAAGAAACTCTTTATTATCCTAAAAGAATTGAATCCAATTTCACTTTTTTTGTTTAAATTATTATCTACATAATAATATGAAAAGATGTAGATGGCCATAATTGAAGGCACAGAAAAAAAAACACTTTTAAAGTTTTTAAAGTTTGTCAATTTACATTAAGGGAAAAGTTAATGAAAGATTTTAAGAATGATATATATTTTGGCTAAATGACTCCCTCTGTTCTGCTAAAAAAAAGCACTAGAAATCATTCATTAGCTATTACAAATCAACAAAAAAAACAAAATCTAACTTCAAATAAAAGCTATGCATTTAATCTAAAACAATTTTCACAAATGTGAGGCATTTAAAAATCAATAAATGTTATCTCGAGAGGGTTCCAAGAAAAAGGGATTAAAGGACATCCATTGAATGAAGTTGATAGAAAAGAAAAACATTTCAATCTGATTATCTCTATTGTGCAGCATTAAATAAGATTCAAATAAAAATAATAGGATCGCTATAAATACTCTTAAGCCTATATTCATATATGCTCTACCTGCACCAAGGAAACATGGGCATAGTTTAAGGCGCATGATTCTTGAAGAAAAGGAAAAAGCTGCAACACTCTAGTTTTTTTTTTCATGCTTAAGATTTCAAAATCAATGCGGTCATTCAAAAGAATGCATGTTTTAAAAAAAAACATAGTCCAGTATGATGATTTCAATGCAGTATATCAATAAAGAGGCAACTCAAATTTTTTATGATAGTCTTCAAAACTCAAGATGATAATAAAAAAATAATAATAAGCACGCTTAGGCCAAAATTTCTAATCCCATTCCCCCAAAAAACTGGATGATATTCCTTGAAAAAACCTTCTAAGTTCAACACCAAGATACCATTGAGAAACCTTCCTGAATTGACCTAAGATTTACCTCGACAAAGATAGCAACATATGTTTTTAATTGGAACCAAAAATAAATGTAGTATTAAATCAATACATTGATAGTTGCACAGTAAGTTACTAAATCAAGATATCCTTTTAATATTATATTGATAATTAATTAGTTTGGTTTACCTCATGAAATTGATTATTAGATATAATAATATAATATCTAATTACCATATATATCTAAATAAAATCTTGACAGAGTTTCTATATTTGTAACCTTTGTGCAACGTCTTTCTTGATGTTGGATGGAGTTGTGTGGATCATTTCAAATCGGTTCAGTCTTTGGGTCAGGTGGAGGTTTCTAGATGGAAGGATCCTACTGAGTGGTTGCCAGGAGGAGGGTCGGCAGATCAAGAGGAGTTAGCTCATATTCTTGCTATAGAGTTTGTAGTTCCCTGAGGGAGGATGATTCTTTGGCCTGGGGTTTGAACTTGAAAGGTGTGTACTCTATTGCTTTTGGATATCGTGTGCTGGATAGATAGAAGTTTGGGGAGAAGGATTCTCCTTGGTGGAAGTTTTTATAGAATAAATTTGGATGGCCAAAATGTAATTACTTCCTTTGGATGGTTGCTCAAAATCGTTGTCTCCTTTGTAATGGAGGGGAGGAGTCTCAGGCCCATTTGTTCTTTCAGTGCCCTCATGCTCGCGAGATTTGGCACTTTTCGTGGGGTGCTTGGAAGCAGGCATGTGTTCATGCTTCTTCTTTGGTGGATTTTTGAGAAGTTTGGGCTGGCCCCTGGCTAAGGCTTTTTTTTTGCAAGTAGCTTGGATTATTTGTCCCTCTTTTATTTTATTTCAGCTTTGGTTGGAAAGGAATCGGAGGATTTTTTAGGTGAAGAAGTTGGCAGTCCAGTAGATTTGGTAGAGGATTTTCAGTATGATTTAGGAGACCCTTACAGCTAAGTGTGATCTCTCTACTCAATTAGACATTGGGTCTTGATGTTCGAGGTTCTTGCTCCTTCTGGCCCAAGAAAAATAATCAACTTAAGAGTAAGATTCAGAGAGAGGGCTGGTGGTCCCCTCCACCTCCAAGTATTTTTAAGATCAACATGGATGGTTCTTCCAGGGGGAATCTTGGGCATGCTGGGATTCGGGGGTTAGGAAGAGATAGCTTCGGTGTTGTCCTTTTTTTCTTCTCTATCTATAAAGGGAAACAAACTAATAATTTGATGGAAGCTCCTGATATTCTTTATGCTTTGGGAAAAGGGTTTGCCTTGTGTTGGCGCAAAGATATCTGTGAGTTTGACTCCTAGATTGTGATTAATCTTCTTAATGAGTAGGTAGTAGATGAAGTGCAATGGCAATTGGCCTCAGTGGTTTGACAGATTATCTAGTTGAGTCACTTGTTGGACTTTGTTTCATTTGTCCATATCCCTAGGGAATGGAATCACGTGGCTAATTACTTGGCCAAGTGGGGTTCAGAGCAGGAGGGGGATTGGTAAGTGGATAGTTGGGACCTATTGTCCCAAGAAGGTGTTCAAAATTTGGAAAGGTTGATTTTTTTGGATTTGGATGGTTAGATTTGGTGTTGGGGATGTCCCCTTGGTTCTTGGTTGGTTGGTTTTTGTGATGATGCTTTGTTATGATCTTTTGGTGTTTTTGGAGGCAGTTTCCCTCCTGGTGTTGTACTTGTGATTTCCTTTATTAATAAATTTTTACCCCTCTTTTTTAAAAATAAAATAAAATCTAAAAGACCATGACCATTAATATCTTTTCTATACCACATAATCATAAATATTAATAATATTAATTTAAACTTCACCTTTACCATTGATGTCTCTTACAAGATGAGAAATCCAACTTACAATAATAAATAGTATAATAATAATATTACGAAATTCAATTGGTCTAACTATTATTAAGGTCTAACATCAACATTTCAACAAAACCAAATTACAATAAGCTAAGGAGTGATTCAGTAGCGAAGATAAAATCTATACTTCATATATTAACTAAATAATTATTTTATCTAGTAAATAAATATATAAAATCAAATACAAATCAATATTGCATAATAATAATATGTGATTAATAGTTTACATTATTATTAATTTATAAAAGACTAAAGAATTCAATTAAGTTCATCATCGTCTATTATTATTTGTAAGGTCCATAATGTAAGAATAAAAAATATTATGACAAGAAATCATTACCAATCCTCCTTGTGAGTCAGACAAACCCATCTTCAACCAAGTAAAATATTGATGATTCACAAAGGCAATCCACTAGCTGACTCTCGCCTTCATCATCCCACATTGAAGTGATGTCTCTTTGAGCTTGATTTTCTCCTCAACGTTATAGCCTAATTCCTTTGTCTATCCTTTAAAAAACTTTCTTAAAAAGAATAAGTGAGTATGGTTAAAATATATATTAGTAACAAAGATCTTGAATCTTAATATAGACAAATCAAGACTCAAGATAAAACATTTCAATAGTTATGTACTACGATAAACATATATGTGATTTAGTTAATACAATATAATCAACAATATATATACATATATATTAACTAAGTAATTATTCAACTAACTTCAAGACATTAATAATATTCTCCTATTATTACAATGTTAATAAGTCTATCATTATGGTTATTAAATAGTTTTAGGTGGCCTTACGAAACCACTTATGAAGAAGCACTTCAAATTTTGGATAAAGTCCTCAAACAATGTGAGGAACACTAGCTATCTTTGAGACATGAAAAATACCTCATTATGGTTGAACAAGGAATTGTGTTGGGACACCATATCTTTGCTGAGGGCATTAAAGTTGATCCTAAAAAGAGATTGAAGTGATATGAAATCTAGAAGCCCCATAATCTAAAGCTGATGTATGAAGTTTTCTTGGACATGCTAGTTATTACCAAAGGTTCATTGAAAACTTCAGCAAAATAAAAGCTCCTATGTTTTCCCTACTCTAGAAAGATATTGAGTTTTCTTAGACCTCGGGATGTCCAACTTCGTTCAAACCATTAAAGAAAAAGTGACAACTACTCCCATATTACGCAATCCTAACTAGGATTTTCCATTTTACATCTACACATATGCTTTGAATGATGCCATTGGTACAGTTTTAGGACAAGAAGATGAAAATGGAGGAAAATTTGCTATTTACTTTATTAGAAAAAAATTAACTCCTACAGAAAGAAACTACAGCAAAATGGAAAGAGAATTTTTGACAATTGTACAAGCTATGAAAAATTCTGCCTTTATATCACATGTTATAAGGTGACTGTATAGACAATTCACTTAGCCATCATATATTTAATGAATAAACTTGTTGTAAGTGGGAAAATAATTAGGCAACTATTACTTCTCCAAGAATTCAATATAACCATCATAGATTAACTTAGTAAATTTAATGTAGTTGTTGACTTTTTATCCAAGATACTGTTAGACTTAGGGCACACAACTGAGAGGGGGGGTGAATCAGTTGTGCAAAACTTTCTCCAATTTACACACTTAAATCCTCTTAGTGATTAGCAGTATATTAAACATGAAACATAATGCATTCATATCAAAAGCAAAAACTCATCAACACATAAGACACCAAGATTTTGACGTGGAAAACCTGGCTAAGGGAAAAACCACGGGGTGATTAACCCAAGAATGTATTCTCTGTTAGAAGAATAGAAAGAATAAAATGGTACATGCCAATTAGGGCTCACTACCCAAGCACACTGCTCACAAGAGGCTCTCTGCCTACAAGAGACACACTATCTACAAAGAAAAAGTATCACATACATGAACTGGAGAATAGCATCTTCACCATGCTTGAATCAGTTCCATTAAGCTCAAAACTTCTACTCTGCCTTTCGCTCTTCTCTTCACTAACACTCTCTCATCTCCACAATGCACACTTTGAAATGACTTCACAATCCCTTATTTATACATGACATCAACTTGGGAACAATCATCTAAGTCAGCAAACACCTACAAGAACATCTGCAAGATGTGTAATACATCTGGTCGGCCAGTCTCAGGAAGAACACCATCATCTAGTGGTTATTCTTCAAATGCGAACTCTAACTTCAATGCAGACCACCAACATGAACTAGAAACGATCCACAGATCACCACAAGCTTTCCTGAATCACCAAGAACTTCCACACTTCATCTACTTACTAGAATTTTTCTCTCCTTCATCCGGAACCTCAACAACACAGTCTGTCATCATTGTCACAAAGGAATAGGTTCTTCTAGACCTTCAAACCATGAACCAATCTACTTGACACTTCACAAGGACGTCCTCAACACTTCCTCAAATCCGCAGAATGGGATAATGCATTTTTGGATCTCACCGGACCTATCTGTGTCACTTTGTCACCTCTGAACACCTGTCGGAGCCGGTTCTACTTGAGCTGCCATAGCTTCTTTAGATCTTCATGCGGACCTCTGAAATCTCTACTGAATCATCTAAAGACACATATCTACAAACCCTTTAATCCGCATCCTCTGATCATTATCCTATCTTGGGCTTTTGCCTTACAGTCATCAGTGTTCTTCACTGTTCCTGATTGGGACTAATTTTCTCAATATCCTCAGCTCACGGCTCATCCAAACCTTATCATTAATGCAACAAAAGTATGTTGACATCAATGACAATATCAGTTAGGCCCATACTTGCAACAATCTCCCCCTTTGTCATTGATGGCAACATATGATGTGAAAAACCATCAAGACAAGAACTTCTCATTACTGTCACGGCTCCCCCTATCAACAATAACCATTCACATGTCTTCTCTCCCTTTACTGCTCCCCCTTTGATCAGCAGTCACTTATTTTTCACATGTCTTCTCTCCCCCTTTGACATCAATGGCAAAGGGTACATACTTGCAATTTCACCACTTCAGACTCATACCTGCTGCTCCCCCTGAGTAGCAGCTCCCCAACATCAATCTAGATCACAAGATGTTACTATGATACCCACCGGACTGATGCACATCAGTGCAGCTTAGTTCATCACCGAAGGGGCAATAACCCCTAACTTCTCCCTGAGATACTCAAAAGAGTCCTTAGGTAGAGGATTAGTAAAGATATCTGCAATCTGATCCTTGGATGACACAAACTCCAATTTGACTTCATTCTTATTCACTTGTTCTCTCAGAAAGTGAAACTTGATAGATATATGCTTTGTCTTTGAATGCAACACCGGATTCTTAGATATACTTATAGCACTTGAATTATCATAGAGGATTGTGATAGGCTCCTCATACTCTACTTTAATATCTCTTAGCATCTGCTTCATCCACAAAACTTGAGTGTAACAACCTGCTACTGCTATGTATTCTGCTTCAGTTGTAGATAGGGATATTGTCTCTTGTTTCTTGCTTAGCCAAGAAACCAATCTCTTTCCCAAAAAGAAAGATCCACCATTGGTACTCTTCCGGTCATCCACATCTCCTGCCCAATCAGCATCTATATATGCATGAAGAGAGAAATTGTGATCTCTAGGATACCACAGATAGTACTCAACCGTCCCTTTTAGATATCTAAAGATCCCCTTGATGGCCATGACATGAGATTCTCTGGGATTAGCCTAAAATTTTGCAACAAGACCAACAACCTGCATTATATCTGGTCTAGTTTGAGTGAGATACAACAATCCTCCAATCATTGATCTGTACTTTGTCTAGTCTGCCTTAGGAGAGTCATCATCTTTGCTCAACTTACATCCAGTTGCCATGGGAGTATTCATTGGCTTGGAATCTTCCATTCCAAATTTCCTCAACAATTCTCTCACATATTTGGTCTAAGAAATAAAGATTCCTTTCTTTGTTTGAGTAATTTGCAGACCCAAGAAGAAATTCATTTCTCCAAGCATAGACATCTCAAACTCACTTTTCATTAGATTTGCAAAAGTTTTACACATACTGTCTCTTCCTCCAAAGATGATATCATCAACAAATACTTCAACAATCAAGATGTTTTCATGATAAATTTTGAAATATAAGTTACTATCAGCAGTACCTTTGTTGAAACCAATCTTCAAAAGATGTTTGTCCAATCTTTCATACCAGGCTCTTAGGGCTTGCTTTAGTCCATACAATGCCTTCTTCAACTTGCAGACCATATCACCATGCTCAGATAATTGAAATCCATCCGGTCATTTAATGTACACTTCTTCTAAGTCACCATTCAAGAAAGCAGACTTGATATCCTTGAAGGCAGCAAATGCAAGAAATAATCTGACTGCTTCAATTCTTGCCACCGGAGCAAAAGTTTCTTCAAAATCAATTCCTTCTATTTGAGAGTAGCCCTTGCAGACCAATCTGCCTTTACTTCTGATTACTTCACCAACTTCATTTAGTTTGTTCCAAAAGACCCATTTGGTTCCAATCACATTCTTGTTTCTAGGTTTGGGAACAAGATCCCAAGTGTCATTTTCCTCAATTTGCATCAACTCTTCCTCCATTGCTTTGGTCCAGTTTTCATCATTGCAGGCTTCATTTATTGTCTTAGGTTCAATCTTTGAAATCAGACAATATTCATCTAAATTTTGAGCAATTTTCCTTCTAGTTTGCACACCTTTGCTTTTATCACCTATGATATGATCTTCAGAGTGGTTCAGTCTTACATACCTTGGAACTTTGGGAGTTTCTTGCTCTTCTACTTCTTGATCAGGCTCATTCAGACCTATCTCTTCTTCCTGATTTACCAGATCAGTTTGAATCTGACTTTTAGAAAAGGATTGAACTCCTTGAACCAGAACACCATTTTGATCATCTTCATCATATTCATAAAACCTTTAAGGTTTCTCTATTCCTTCATCAACCTTCACATTTGTACTTTCTATCATCTTGCTTAGTCTCTTGTTATAACACTGGTATGCTTTGCTTTGAGTAGAGTAACCCAAGAATATTCCTTCATCACTTCTAGCATCAAACTTGCCTAGAACTTCATCTCTTTTGATGTAACATTTGCTACCAAAGACTCTGAAATATCTTACAGTAGGAGTAATGTCAAACCAGAGTTCATAAGGGGTCTTATCGGTATTGTTTCTAATTTGAACTCGATTGAGAGTATAGACTGTAGTGCTGAGAGCTTCTCTCCAATAGATCTGAGGAACATTTGCTTCCATCATCATGGTTCTAGATGCTTCCTGGATGGTCCGGTTCTTTCTCTCCACTACTCCATTCTGCTGTGGAGTCCTAGGAACAGACAACTATCTCTTAATTCCATGTTTCTCACAGAACTCTATGAACTCACCGGATGTGAATTCTCCACCTCTATCAGACTTCAGACATTTCAACTTTAATCCTATTTCATTCTCTACCATAGCCTTGAATATTTTGAATTTCTCAAGAGCTTCTGATTTCTCCTTTACAAAGGTTACCCACATCATCCGGGAATAGTCATCAATTAATAGCATGAAGTATCTATCACCTTGAATACTCCTGGTTCTTGTTGGACCACAAAGATCAGTGTGAACTAAGTCCAATAATCCAGTAGAGGACAGTTCCTTGCTTTTGAATGTGACTCTGCTCAGCTTACCCAACTGACATTCCTTGCACAAGCTATTAGTAGGTTTCACCAATTTTGAAAGATCTCTTACAGCCTGAGTATTTCTTATCTTGATAATATTATCAAAATTCACATGACACATTCTCCTATGCCATAACCAATTCTGATCAACTTGAACAAATAAGCAACTTTTATTAGTGCAAACCAAGTGGAAGATATTACATGTAGTTTCGGTACTAGATGCAATCTTTGTTCTGGAGCTTTCAAAGATCTTGCATTTTCCATTCTTGAACTAGAAATCATAGCCTCTGTCCACCAACTGTCCAACACTAAGAAGATTGTGCTTCAAACCTTCAACATTTAGAACATTACCAGTTTTGTTCCTTCCATCAAAAGAAATAGTCCCTCTTCCTCTAATTCTACCAGCAAAATTATCTCCAAACTTCACCACTCCTCCTTCATATCTTTCCAAATCTATGAACTTATTTTTGTCACCTATCATATGGTGAGACCAACCACTGTCAATGACCCAATCATCCTTTTCTTTAACTTGGGCAGCCAGGGCTCTTTCTACAACCTTATGATTGATAGATACAGAGGATATTGGTTCTTCTTCCTTGATGGAAATAAACACCCATTCATTTCCTGATTTGTTTCCAATCTCTGATTCATCATCTGTTACTCCTTCATCATCATCATCTTCATGAACATAGTAACAGTTCTTTTGGAACCTTGGCTTGTTAGGATTTTGCCTTGAAAATATTTCTAGACACTTTGAGGCAAAATGACCAATCTTATTGCAGTTAAAACACTTAAAAGGTAATTTTCCTTCATACTTACCAGATCCTCTTGGCAGCCTCTTTGCAATAAGGGCTTCAAGTTGAGTAGTTTTTACTTCTTCTTCCAGATCTTTTCTTGCTTTTTCATACAATGAAAATTTCCTTGAAGAATTCTCTCCCTGATCAAACCTTTGTTTACCTTTAACAAAGGCACTGGCTTTGAATGTAGATTCAGTCTTGGGGGGTTGTCTCCAAACTCTGTCATTTCAAATGCAGCTAATTTCCCATCCAATTGATCTCTTGTGACAGTTGTATGGGCTCTGAATTCTTCAATGGCAGCAGCCTTGATTTTGTAAGAAGCAGGAAGGGATCTGAGAATTTTACCAACAATCTTATTTTCATCTAAGACTCCACCAGCATTTCTAATTCCACAAACCAGCTCATTCACTCTTGGCATAAAAGTGGTAATATTTTCATCATCTCTCATCTTCAGTTTTTCAAATTTCCCTTTTAGACTCTGTAACCTTGCACATTTAACATACTGATCTCCTTCATGCAAAAGTTCTAGTTTATTCCAAATCTTAAAGGTAGTTGGTAGGTCAATAACATTTGAGAGCTCTGAGTTAGATAATGCGCTTAGAAGAGCCTCTTTGGTCCGTAGATTGTTTTCAACATTTGTGATTTCATTTAGGGTTGTCGGACCACCCTGTGGAGGTACATACACTTTTGTAACCATGGACCAGTACGCCATTCCATACACTACAAGTGACATTTCATGTGACTTTTCCAAAGAGTAAAGTTGGTTCCATCAAACTTTGGACTATCCTTCTTGTATGACGACATCCTGGATCTCCTCAAGTGGTTAAGCTCCTTTTAGAGGAACTTCACTCTAATACCAATTGTTAGACTTAGGGCACACAACTGAGAGGGGGGTGAATCAATTGTGCAAAACTTTCTCTAATTTACACACTTAAATCCTCTTAGTGATTAGCAATATATTAAACATGAAACATAATGCATTCAAATAAAAAGCAAAAACTCATCAACACATAAGACACCAAGATTTTGACGTGGAAAACCCAGTTAAGGGAAAAACCACGGGGTGATTAACCCAAGAATGTATTCTCTATTAGAAGAATAGAAAGAACAAAATGGCACATGCCAATTAGGGCTCATTGCCTGAGCACACTGCTCACAAGAGGCTCACTGCCTACAAGAGACACACTGTCTACAAAGAAAAAGTATCACATACATGAACTGGAGAATAGCATCTTCACCATGCTTGAATTAGTTCCATTAAGCTCAAAACTTCTACTCTGCCTTTCACTCTTCTCTTTGCTAACACTCACTCATCCCCACAATGCACACTTTGAAATGACTTCACAATCCCTTATTTATACATGACATCGACTTAGGAACAATCATCTAAGTCGGCAAACACCTACAAGAACATCCACAAGATGTGTAATACATTCGATCGGCTAGTCTCAGGAAGAACACCATCATCCAGTGGTTATTCTTCAAATACGCACTCTAACTTCAATGCAGACCACCAACATGAATTGGAAATGATCCACAGATCACCACAAGCTTTCCTGAATCACCAAGAACATCTGCACTTCATCTGCTCACTAGAATCCTTGTAAGGAAATGAGGGCATCTCAGAACGTATTTCTAAGAACAGTGGTGTCTTCAATAGATTTAAATTCTTTCCAAATGCTTCAAAAACACACACAACTATGCCTTTAAAGCGGAAACAGACATAGAACATTTCCTACATTGACCCTTAGAGGAAAGCACAAGCGAACAAAATCTAGTTTCAATAGCAGAGACATTAAACATGAAAGACATAACAAGAACTCAAATTAACGTGGGGAAAACCCTTACGGGTAAAAAACCCCACACTCCAAAAGCCTAGATCACCATTGTATTATTCAGCAACAAAAAAATAGTTGCAATACAAAACTGGTAATAAGCCTTTCATGAAGATTTACATCTTGTTCCTTCTGAAGAATAACTGACAGTAACCCTGCACAAAGTTCTCCAGCACTTGGTTGGTTCTTCATACTGTGATCATGCCACAAACAGCACACAGTACAGAACTACATTTTCTCAACCAGAACAATTTCATTTGTACTCTATTTTCATCCTCTTCTCAGTCCCTTCACATGCCGTTCACATGTTGCATACAACATACAACATAAGACTTCACAGAAGAAGAAGAACAGAGTTCCATCAGATTGAACTCTCCGTCTCATAGATTCTCTCACACCTCTAACTCGATTACACAATTACTTTTAGCAATCTAAACGACACAAGCACTTCACAGTTCGTTCCAACTAGCATCGCTCTTTTTCAACCATTACAAAACTACCAAAACCATTTGCATATTCATGAGGACCTTTAGTCCCACATACATCCTTCGACTGACACATCAACTACATATATGCATGAACACACGGTAAGTTTACCGTCGGCACTTTTGCTGCCGATGACCCTAGCCTGCCAACCACTAACAAACCATCGGAGTGACTTCTTCCTTCTTCACCGATAAGGTTCCTCCTGCCGATGCCAACCCCTCGCCAACTTCCATCAGGGTGACAGTTGACATCGGAGCGACATCCCTAGGCTTGCTCGATAGAGATCCTCATGCCAACGCCCGACTGCAAGGTAAGTCCCATCGGAGTAACCAACACCATTGGCAAAACTTCTCTTCGCTGGATTGATAGTTGTTCTCACGCCGACACCCAAGCCAAAGACATCCATCGGAGTGACCACAAGCAGTCGGAGTAACATTTCAAAGCTGGGCCAACAGTGATCCTTACGCCGATCAACCGGGACTCCACCATCGGTGAGACCATTCCCATCGAGAAGACATCACAAGGCTCGACCGATAGATGTCCTCTCACCGACGCCTAACTCTATCGGAGTAACACATAGCTCAAAGTGACATTCACAGCCTTCACCGATAGCAGGTCTCATGCCGATGACAAGTCTTGCCAACACTTCATTGGACAGACAGTTAATATCAGAGTGACATCCACATGCTCCACCGATGACCACCCTCATGCCGATGGACTTCTCATATGTCATCGATGAAACACCATCAGAATGATGAGTAACATCGGAGGGACTTCTGAATGCTAAGCTGACAATAGTTCTCTCACTGATATGAATATGAAACCTTGCATATTGCTCAATGGCTTCTCACTCTCGCCGATAGTGCTCTGTCAAGCCGATAACACAGGATAACCAAGGAACCAATGAACCTGTAATTTGAGTCACTAGTACTCAACATTCTCCCACTTGACGAAGGAATTACAGGAAACCATCAATGCTCCAAGTCAACAGAATCAAAGTTAACACTGCCTCCACTCCACTGTGCTCACAACCTTTTTACAGAAGCTCCATAACATCAACTTCAAAGCTATTAGAACACAGCCAGAAACATTCTCCAGAAACAAGATAAACCATCAGCTAGAACAACAATCAGTAAGCTGACTGTACCCATCTAACTAAACATAAAACCCACATGACTGAAAATAGCACACACAGCCAGTGCTAAAAACATCCAATCACTCATACCTTAAAGGTATGAACATCAGTAGACTCATGCCACCTACATATACACCCATCAACTGCAAATACAAGCTCCATGTGTCAACTAGTCAACGAAGACCAGACACATCAAGAACTCCCACTGCATGGATAATGCAGATCTGAAAAAGATCATGGCATACAATATCCACCAATAGCATTACATAGAAAGTGTAAATATCATGTAGTACCAAGGAAACATCCACCATGATATGCGAATCAATAACCTGCAAGAACAACCCCTCACCACCAGTCCAAAGTTCCCCAAGTTCTCCACATCCAACAAAAGAAAGAGATAACAGAACTTCCTTGTCATCACCCAAAAGTATAAGTGAAGACACATGACCACAAACTAGTGATCACTTCAGCTCCAATCAAATCTCAAAACTATGTAGTGTGAAACACACCAGCAAGAAACTAACTGAGACCAAGAGGAACACTGCACATCATATACCTGTAGACAATCCTTTTACATACACCTCTGAATGCCAACTGTGTCAAGTATGATCTCCTTTAAAACACCCCAAAGAAGAACAGCATAACAACATCCAACAAACATTCAATCTCCAAGATCAACTAACATGGATGTAAGCTTTACAAACCAAAGAAGATCAAACTAATTCATTTCCCATTTCAGGAAATCAGCCCATTAACCATCTCCTAACAGTCCTCATCAATGAATGATATCTCTAAACTCAAATGCAAAAGGAGATAGACATGCTATCCATCTCTCACAATGAATCCTCCAGAACCATATCTATGAAAAAAAGCATAAAATACCTGAGAGAAACAATGGGCTATACCTCTCAAGTGAAACTTGTCGAGTAGACCAAGAGTGGGGAAAGAGAATGTTCTTCAAGATACCAAGTCCCAATGACTTTCTCCAAGAATAATCTCCTCTAGATCTTTTGTTGAATTCACATTCAACCAAGGTAAAGACTCCTCGAACTTCAGCTGTAAACTCTAATTTAGCACAACATATACAGTCTCACCTTATTCTCCATGTATCCACGAGTACCTTTGAACAATCATCTCATGCTGAACTCCAACTGCATCACTACAACACTATGAAGTAATCAAGCAAAAGATAAATGTACCCAAACATAGAGAAGTAACTAGATCACTGTCAAAACTCCAATCATCTGAATCAGGAACTTATCATGACATCATGATCTTATCATCTCCATTAGGAGATTCCATGCTCTAGGTGAACATAACCATGGTCTCTAGATCAATGTATCATACCAAAATTCAAAAGCAGAAATCATGATATGAAACAAACCAAAATTCTAAACCAACATCACCTGTCAAGCACCACCAACACCTCAGCCAAGAATTTCATGAATCCTCTATGACTCCAAGATGTTACTCATCCTCAAATAGTGCCCCTGCAAATGCGAAAGAACCCTTCTACAGCAACAGGATCAAAGAGCTCCTCCTAGTAACATCTGCAACACTAAAGAAGATCATTCACCACTAAGTGATGAAACACACAGTCAATGCTAAAGCTCCCACTGAACTGTAACAACAAAGCTTTCCAAGCATCCTGACCAAACATCTCCTAATCTGAAAATCTTCCAGGTCCACACATTAACATGTCCATGTGACTATAAAACCAAGTGACACCAAGATCTCCAAAACAAGGAATTAAACTATCACTGTCAATAGCTTACACAAACTTGTGTATTCAAGCTATACATGACATCATGATACACTTACTACAAGTCTCCATAACCAACTATTCAGATACTCTACAACATCCATCCTCTCATCCTGAAATAATCACACCAATGCACAAGTGACCAAAGACACGGCCAGCTAACAAATCTGCATAAACACTGAAACAATCTTGTGGATAAAGACAGTCCACATCTGAGTCATCTCACTGTAGCTTAATAGGTGATCAGCCCACAAAACTACATAACTCGTAGATCCAACCAATGTACCATGCAAACTCACTATCACACTGGAAACTGCAAAACTTAGATCTCAAGGAATAGATAACAATGTAGACAACATGACTCAAACATCAGAAAACTTACTTTTCACTGATTCGCCCAACATGTCCACAACCTGAGCACCATTAGTCAAGAAACCAGAAACATTACCACAGAAATGCTGAGTGACAAATCACATACCAGCACTCCCATGCAGAGCAAGCATTTCACCTCCTCACACCATGCACAGAGCATGCATCTGAGAGAATCAGGCTATTACAAAAGCTCTCAGACCATCCAATGATCAACTCCATAGCCTACATGTAGTCGAGGTAACAGAAAAATTATGCCTTCCAATACCAGGAACAAAACACCCAGCATAAGCACAATACTCCATGGCTGAGCAGTAACATAAACTTCTCCATATCATCAGAGAGCCTCTCACACAGACACCCAATATGAAAGTTACTGCAGCAACACAGCCTCAAATCAAACCCCATGCAACAAGATTAAATACTGTCAATTAAGAGCCTCAGGCCACATCATGACCAGCTCCAGTCTCTTCACCATCCTTCAAGCACTGCTGAAACAGAAACACAAGATCAACTGGCAGACTTTCACTTAAACAAGGATCAAACAAACAGACATTTCCTTCAGATTTCCTCAAGCCTGTCACACTAAGAAATCATCACAGAAGGAATACCCAGACCTTATACACCAAGAACTCTTACATGCAAACACATGCAGCACACAAATGTACATATGTGAGCAACAAAGCATATCCCAGAAGAAGGCTTTGATACCACTTGTAAGGAAATGAGGGCATCTCAGAACGTATTTCTAAGAACAGTGGTGTCTTCAACAGATTTAAATTCTTTCCAAATGCTTCAAAAACACGCACAACTATGCCTTTAAAGCGGAAACAGACATAGAACATTTCCTACATTGACCCTTAGAGGAAAGCACAAGCGAACAAAATCTAGTTTCAACAGCAGAGACATTAAACATGAAAGACAGAACAAGAACTCAAATTAATGTGGGGAAAACCCTTATGGGTAAAAAACCCCACACTCCAAAAGCCCAGATCACCATTGTATTATTCAACAACAGAAAATAGTTACAATACAAAACTGGCAATAAGCCTTTCATGAAGATTTACATCTTGTTCCTTCTGAAGAATAACTGACAGTAACCCTGCACAAAGTTCTCGAACACTTGGTTGGTTCTTCATACTGTGATCATGCCACAAACAGCACAAAGTACAGAACTACATCTTCTCAGCCAGAACAATTTCATTTGTACTCTATTTTCATCCTCTTCTCAGTCCCTTCACATGCCGTTCACATGTTGCATACAACATACAACATAGGACTTCATAGAAGAAGAAGAACAAAGTTCCATTGGATTGAACTCTCCATCTCATAGATTCTCTCACACCTCTGACTCGATTACACAATTACTTTTAGTAATCTAAACGACACAAGCACTTCACAGTTCGTTCCAATTAGCATCGCTCTTTTTCAACCGTTACAAAACTACCAAAACTGTTTGCCTATTCGTGAGGACCTTTAGTCCCACATACATTCGTCGACTGACACATCAAGTGTATATATGCATGAACACACGGTAAGTTTACCGTCGGCACTTTTGCTGCTGATGACCCTAGCCTATCAACCACTAACGAACCGTCGGAGTGACTTCTTCCTTCTTCACCGATAAGGTTCCTCCTGTCGATGCCAACCCCTCGCCAACTTCCATCGGGGTGACAGTTGACATCGGAGCGACATCCCTAGGCTTGCCTGATAGAGATCCTCACGCCGACGCCTGACTCCAAGGTGATTCCCATCGGAGTAACCAACACCATTGGCAAAACTTCTCTTCACTGGACCGATAGTTGTTCTCACGCCGACGCCCAAGCCAAAGACATCCATCGGAGTGACCACAAGCAGTCAGAGTAACATTTCAAAGCTGGGCCGACAGTGATCCTTACGTCGATCAACCGAGACTCCACCATCGGTGAGACCATTCCCATCGAGAAGACATCACAAGGCTCGACTGATAGATGTCCTCTCGCCGACGCCTGACTCTATCGGAGTAACACATAGCTCAGAGTGACATTCACAGCCTTTGCCGATAGCAGGTCTCATGCTGATGACAAGTCTCGCCAACACTTCATCAGACAAACAGTTAATATCAGAGTGACATCCACATGCTCCACCGATGACCACCCTCATGCCGATGGACTTCTCATATGTCATCGATGAAACACCATCGGAATGACGAGTAACATTGGAGGGACTTCTGAATGCTAAGCTGATAATAGTTCTCTCACCGATATGAATATGAAACCTTGCATATTGCTCAATGGCTTCTCACTCTTGCTGATAGTGCTCTGTCAAGCCGATAACACAGGATAACCAAGGAACCAATGAACCTGTAATTTGAGTCACTAGTACTCAACAATCCTTCTCTCCTTCATCTGAAACCTCAAGAACACAGTCTGTCATCACTGTCACAAAGGAATAGGTTCTTCTGGACCTTCAAACCACGAACCAATCTACTTGACACTTCACAAGGATGTCCTCAACACTTCCTCAAATCCGCAGAATGGGATAATGCATTTTCAGATCTCACCGGACCTATCTGTGTCACTTTGTCACCTCTGAACACCTGCTGGAGCCAGTTCTACTTGAGCGGCCATAGCTTCTTCAGATCTTCATGCGGACCTTTAAAATCTTTATCGGATCATCTAAAGACACATATCTACAAAGCCTTTAATCTGTATCCTATGATCATCATCCTATCTTGGGCTTTTGCCTTACAGTCATCACTGTTCCTGATTGAGACTAATTTTCTCAATATCCTTGGCTCACGGCTCATCCAAACCTTATCATTAATGCAACAGGAGTATGTTGACATCAATGACAACACCGGTTAGGCCCATACTTGTAACAGATACATCATGAAGATAAAGAACATGAACCAATTAGAGATGAGTTTCCAGATGAACAATTATTTTCCATATCCACTTATACACCTTGGTTTGCGGATGTAGCAAATTATTTAGCTACAGTAGAATTTCCATCAGAGTTTTTTGAAAAATAGAGGAGGAGACTAGTCAGAAAAAGTATGAACTTTAAGTGGGTTAATGGTCGATTATTTAAATGTGGACTTGATTAGGTTTTATGTAAATGTGTGAGAGTTGATGACACCTACAATATCCTATGATCCTGCCATGATGATCCTTGAGGAGAACATTATTCAACAAAAAGAACCTCCCATAAATTTTAGGCATAGGGTATTATTGGCCTTCTATGCACAAGAACGTTAAGAGATATGTCTGACATTGTGATGAATATCAAAGAATGGAAAGACCAAAAACATCTAGTGAAATACCCCTTTAGCCTCAGGTAGTCCTTAAACCATTCAAAAAACAAGGACTAGATTTTATAGTGCCTAATAATCCACCATCCCAAGGGAAATAATACATCCTTATGTGTATGGATTATCTCACAAAATGGGTAGAGGTGTAAGCATTCAAAGTAGCTAGAGAATAGAAAGTTATATTTTTCATCTATAATAGAATATTTCTCAGATTTGGAGCAACCCAGATCTATTGTAATAGATCAAGGACCCCATTTTATCTCAAAAGTCCTTTTGACTTTCACTAATAATTTCCAAGTGATCCATAAGAATTCATCACCATATCATCCTCAAGAGAATGGTTAGGTGGAAGTAACCAATAGGGAGTTGGAGAATATACTCACTAAAACAATTTCAATAGGTAGGAAGAATTGGGCTAGAAAACTACAAGAAACTGTATGGGCATATAATTCTACTTGAAAATCAACTACAAGATTCACACCATATGAACTAGTGTTTGGAAAGAAACCCATCCTAACTATTGAATTTGAACTTCAAACATTAAGGATAACTATGGATATGGGTTTAAATTTGAATAGATCTCAGATAGAATGAGTTCTGCAACTCAATGAATTGGATGAACTTCGATTAGAATCTATACAACTAAGTAAATTGATGCAGTAATAGAGAAAAGCATGGCATGCTAGACATATAAAAGAAATGAAGTTACATAATGGAGAGTGGGCACTGTTATTTGATTCCAGATATACATAGACCTAAAAGGAAAACTATGGACATGATGGTGTTGGCAAGAGACACTACTTTGTATGATAGGTGTTGTCATTGATGGCAACTAAGACTATTCCACTCATCCGCATAACATAATTTGTTCATACTAGAAGTCAGAATCAAAATTTATCTAAGTCCAGGTAGCCAGAGACAGAGCATGTGACAAGGTCTGGTATCTTGGTCCAGATCTCTCCGGTGGTTAATCAGAGTATGTTGTGGATCTGAAGGAGTATAAGGATTGTCAGGGCAATCTAAATCTTGAATTTTAACCTCCGGTGATGAAGGATTCAAAAGTTATTTGCATCTGAGTATGGGGTTACAGTTTGATAATGCAGACAACAGAAGAACAGGCAACCTTGTAATTGATCTTGGTTATGGATAAATGGAACTTGTTAGTTGAACAATTTGTGATGATCAGTGATAGTGGCTGACTTGATTGATAATTTGTGAAT
This sequence comes from Cunninghamia lanceolata, assembly GCA_027924645.1. Taxonomy (NCBI): domain Eukaryota; kingdom Viridiplantae; phylum Streptophyta; class Pinopsida; order Cupressales; family Cupressaceae; genus Cunninghamia; species Cunninghamia lanceolata. Next base: position 7,078,496 of record BSBN01000241.1, on the reverse strand, counting down.
GTAAGTTTTGGTCCATGTTACAAGTTATGCATGGATTTAGCTGATAGAGTAGAGTCTTCAACAAAGTTCCAAGTGTTCTTGAAGTTGACTAAAAAGTGATTGAATATCATGATGTGGATATATATAGCCAATGGATTTAAGTGATTTGTGTGAATGTGCGATGCGACTATGGAATAAGTGTGAAAAGGGCAGAGATCTAAGGTTCAAATGTTAGCAGAATAGTAAACAAGGTAGAGTGAGGATGAAGTGTATCAAGTCAGTATTCGTGCTTAACTGGAACTGAATCCTTGCATTGGTAGATGCCATTTATCAGTTCAAACTTATTGTAATCTTCTTTCTGTAGGCAATAAGCCTTCTATAGGTAGTGAGCCTTCTTTTGAGCAGTGACCTCTAGGAAGTGAGCCCAAATGCATGTGCATTCTCCATTGTAATACTTTTAACAGAGTATAATCTTTGTGGGTTAACCCCCACTGTGGTTTTTCCCTTAACTAGGTTTCCATGTCAAAAATCATTGTGTCATGTGTGTTTATTTGTTTCTACTCATGTGTTGATGATTCATGCTTTAAATGTTTTAATCAGTTCCGAATGATAATGTTGCAAAAGATAAAGTTCTGGGACAATTGATTCACCCCCCTCTCAGTTGTCCAGCCTAATTCTAACAATTGGTATTAGAACAAGGTTCCTCAAAAGAAGCCTAACAGCACAAGGAAAGATCTTGGAAGCAGTTTCAATGGGTTCACTTAAAGATCAACTTTGGTTGGCCCTAGAAGATCTTGGTCAGTCCAAAGCAGAAGTATCTAATCTAAAAGATGAGCTTAAAGATGCTGATGATACCATTGGAATGTTAAAAGATAAATTAAATAAATCTATGGAAAAGAGAAAGGACCTACTTCTGCAGTTATTCAGTTTAACTAAAGAAAATGGCATGAATGAAGCCTTGGAAGAAAAGACAAAGGAGTGTGAGAAGCTGTCAAAAGAAGTTGCTATTCTAAAAGATGAGATGGAATCTGGGGCAATGAGGCTAACCAAAGAAATTGAGCAAAGGAAGAAGACTAAAGAAGATTTGAATCAAACTCTAAAAGAAATAACTGAAGAATGCTACAAATTAGACATAGTAGTTGGCCATCTAAAGTCTGACCTACAAGAAAGTAGAGACAATGAAAGAGAACATGAAAGGCAAATTGTCATTCTCAAAAATGACCTAGAAGTTGCAAATGAATGCAAGGAGAAGTTCAAGATAATCTTAGCTGAACTTGAAGCACTGCTTGAAGGATAGAAAAAGGTTGATGACAAGCATGGTCTTGGATATGAGAAAGGTGAAAGCTCCGGATCTGGACAAAGAAATTTTCAACCAAGGAATGGGAGAAATAGACCTAGAAGACCTCCAGTAAGATAGCCTAATGCTCAAAGATATCCATCATTATGGAAATTATTTTAATTGCAATAAATTTGGTCATAGAACTACTTAGTGCAGAAGCAGAGTAAATCAAAATGGTCCATCCTTCTTCAGTCAATGCTTCAAATGTAAGAGGTATGGTCATAGATCATATGAATGCAGAAGTATGATAATGAAATGGCAACTCTTTCAATGGTTACTGCTTTACTTGCAATGGATATGGACACAAGGCTAATTAGTGCAGATCAAGAGGAAATCAAGTATATAAGCAAAGAAATGTTGTATGCTTTAATTGCAATAAATATGGTCATATAGCAAGATTTTGCAGAAGTAGGATTAATGAAAGAAGAGGTCCGGTAAACAGAAAATTGGATGAGCAAACACAAGACAAAGGCAAAAGAAAAATTGATGTGAATGAGATCTAGAATGAAATGAGCCAGACTTGGGTCAAGAAAACAATTGAAAATAATAGTAATGAGTTTGCACCAGAATCTAGTGCTGATAATTCCTCTGGGAATTGAATTTGGAGCTCTAGCTCAGGGGGAGCTGCATTGAAAATCAAATTCCCCTATCCAGTAAGTGGGTGCCTAGATTTGGCACAATGAGAGAAGATATTTTGAATTGATTTAGAACTTTTGGAAGGATTTCTAGAAGAAAAGATGTTGATTTGTGGAGTGATTCATGAAGAACTGTTCAAGAAACTGTGTAAGCTGATGAAGTTAGGGCAGAGCATTTATTACAAAGACAAATTAGGTCTTGTGGAGCATAAAAGGGTCGCTCATTCTTCATTCAAATCACTTTGTATTAGAAGAAAGCAAAAAGAAAGGAAGTGAACGAGGTCTAAGCTGAGAATATTCAAGAGTTGAAGTGCAAAAAGGATTTCCAACCAAAACCCTAACCTACAGAACAAGGTACTTCTATTTTCTATGAAATCTCTTGAAATTTCAATCTCTACAAATGGCTACACCTCTAGTTGTTGATGTAATTGAAAGGCCCCAACCAATATTTAAGAAACACCCACACAAGTCAATTGAAGTTGAACTGTTAGGTGTATTTTCTGATGTCCCATATGGCGTACTACATGTTGAGGATATTAGGGCATACATCCACTGTAGCATTGATGAATTTGGAAACCTAAAACTATTGGATTTGTTTAACAACTACCTAGGGGATGATAGCTATAAATTGAAACTGGAATACAAAGCCCTAGAAAGAAAACACTTTTTGCAAATCATTAAATTTTTGACATTTGATGAGAATGAGTGGGTTTGATATATCTGGAGCCGAATACATGATGAGTTCAAATGGCTATTGAAACCATTCAAGATTACAAAGGATGTTATCAAGATTGTAGCTGGGTTAAATTCAACTAGTGGATTACCCATGTTGAAAGTTGTGAAAAACCAAACTGTTACCGATGCAACCGGTGTGAAGTTTGACAAGAGAGAAATGACCATTAATGATATTATAGAACCATATGTCAAGTTTGCATCCATGGTGATTGGTTACAAGGTCTACCACTCTAGCAGGGAAAATTCTATCTCCAGAACTACAATATATGCAGCCTATCAAATGTTGAAGGAGAATGCTAATTATGACCCATGTGAAATGCTACAAAATCAGTTGATTGAAAATCTGAGCAAAATAAAGAAAGATAAGAAAAATACCTTCAACTATGGTTCCTTGATTATATGTTCTTCTATTTTATGAATGAAGTACCTGGAGTTTAAGGTGTGCACTGGACAAATGATAGGCCAGTTGCATGGCAAATAAAAGATCATCTACTTAGCCTTGGTGATTCCCAAGCTTAGAAGAAAGTCAATTGGGGTTACTTTAAAAACTTTTAAAGTATAATGGATGCAAGAAAGAGAGAATTCCTAAGTCAATTGTGGAGAAATATGAGAATGAAATATGCTTTATGGTTGACACTGATAAGTGCCTGATGGAGCTGCGAAATCCAAAACCATATGGATTATGCCAATGGGCTATGAGGTTGATGAGAAAGTTTTGGAAATGTATGCTCAACATCTCCTTAGCAAATCAAAAGACACATCTATGGAAAGGTTTGGAACATACAAGGAGCTAAGTCTAATATTACATGTGGAGCTCAGATAGCCAGAGACCAAAAGGAAAGTGCAGAAGCAAGTTGAAAAGTATGCTGAGAGCATTGGACTAACCAAGGAAGCAGTCAAAATAGAAAAAGAATTGAAAAATCTAAAAAGGAAAGGTAGGAATAGAAACAAGAAGATGCTTCAGTGAAACCATCCTCCACTTCAAGGACTACTAGAAGCTCTACTGCTGCTTCTATTCCCCCTAAACCTACAAAACTAGAAGACAAACCATCCATTGAAGGAAGTAAGAAAAAGAAAACAAAAGCTGCAAGAACGTATGTGAGCACAAAAGATGATGAAGAGACAGAGACAAATGAAGAAGTTAAAAAGATAAGATCCAAGAAAACCAAGACTTCAAAGGCTTCTAAGGACCAGCCCTCTGGAAGCAAAAAGGTAAGTAAAAAGAAAGAAACTGGTAAGGTTGCTATGACAGGTGACGAAATTGTAAAAACAATTACTATTCATGGAAATCTACGGCCTACCAAAGCCTATTATGATAATTTTGATCAAGTAAATAAGAAAATTTTGGAAGATGCCACCATCATGTACTTGAATAAATTCAATAGAGTTCTACTAAAAATTTTACAAGAACTTCCTAAAAGTTTAAGGAAAATACTGGATATGAGGAAGGAAGCAGCCAAGGCTAAAGATCTAGAACTCAGAGAATATGTCCTCTCCACTTTGTGTCCAATAATGTCCAAAAAGGAAGCAGATAAAATACTCAAGAAAGTAAAAGATGGTTTCAGAAGCAAAGTAAGGATGAACAAGCTAATGCTTGGGGAAATTGAGGAAATTGCAAAAGAAACAGAGGAAATTTTGAGGAAGGTCCTAGATAAAGATAAATATTATGTTATCTAAAAATGAGAAACAAGATGAGGAAGGTAATCCTACAGTTCCAGAACTAGAAACCTCAAAAGGAGATTTTGGAAAAGGAAATGATTACCAAGATGATACTCTAGATCCTTTAGAGCAAACCTATGAGGAGACAGATGATGGGATTGATTCATCAATTCCAGATGTTGAAAAAGCAAACATCAACAAACTAAAGTTGATGACTCCTTTACTTCGGAAGAGGAGCAAATAAACAAAGAAGACACATAGATGGTGGATAAAACTATTGATGTAGGAGATACTCTAACCCCTCTTGATTAATCTGGAAAAGAAGATAGTGTTGAGATTACTGTTGCTACACAAAATCCTTCTGAACAGATTACAAATGGTAAGGACATAGGAAAGAATTCCCCTGTAGATGGCACAAAGAAAGGTAAAGCAGAGGATGAGAAAGAAAAAGGTAAGGAAGATAAGACAGAAGAAGATGGTGCAAATGTTGATGCATCTAAACAAATTAGTCCTGCTACCAACATTGACAACTCTCAAGGAAAGGAAGGTGGTTCAGGAATTGTCGCAAGAGACACTACAAATGCAGTAAAAGGTCTCTTGAGTAAAGAAATGCTTGAGTTTGATGAACCAAAGTTGTTTCAAGGACTGATCAAGCTAGATGCTCTCTCTCTAGTTCAAGTAATGAAGATAGCATCCTTCACACAAGCCAAAGGCAAGAGAAAAGATGTTGAGATCTCACATTGAGGACAGTGAGTTGCTAGGCCTTACAACTAGAGTATTAGAGAAGATAATGCCAACCTTCTAGAAGAATCCTTCTGACTCTTCTTCCAAACTCTGAAGAATCTTGTAAATTTTGTAAGTACACATTTTGAGTCTTTTGAGAAGTCTGCATAAACTAAAGTTAGAAGTGAATTTTTGGATAAGAAATTTAGTGAAATAAAGAGCCTAATAAGGAATGATAGGATGATACTTAGTATTAGTATAAGGAGTATTCAAAATGCTCTAAGTCATGGAGGTGATATATACAAATTTTGTCTATTCTAGCCCAAAGTCAGTAAGGATATTGAGAAGAAGATAAAGGAGCAAGAACAAAAATTGTCAAATCTATCTCAAAATTTTGATCATCTAACAGGTTCTCCTACTAGTCAGAAATGTCAAGTAATCAGCTTGATTGATGAAATAAAGAAGCTTGTAAAAGAAAAAGTGAATATTTCGAAGAGAATGTGTGAGCTCTGGGGATCGATTGCCCCCAAGTTAGAAACAATGTTTAATGCATTATTAGAAGCTCAAACTGCAGTTTAGACAAGTGATCCTCTAGATTTGACAAAGGTAGAAGCATTTGCATTTTTTCTGAGTGGACACATCTCAATTTTGGATGGTATGAAAAGAAGTTGGGCCTCTGAACTTGAGCAATTGAAAAATAGTTTTGTAGATATTCTCAAGTTTATGTAAATATAACTTAATGTTTGGGTGTACATATGCGGCACTATATTTTTAAGAATTTTGGCTTACGGACGCCATCCTTTGCCATTGATGTCAAAGGGGGAGTGAAGAATAGTGAAAAATGAGGAATCCAGCAAAGGGGGAGCTCCGGAATCAGTGGAGAGCATAAGAGTACAGAGTAAGGGGGAGTAACACTTAGTCATTTTTCACTAAGTGTTGCCATCAATGCCAAAGGGGGAGATTGTTGGTAAGACAAATTGCTTCACATGATAGGTGTTGTCATTGATGGCAACTAAGACTATTTCACTCATTTGCATAACATAATTTGTTCATGCCAGAAGTCAGAATCATAATTTATTTAAGTCCAGGTAGCCAGAGACAGAGCACGTGACAAGGTCCAGTATCTTGAACCAGATCTCTCCAGTGGTTAATCAGAGTATGTTACAGATCTGAAGGATCCATAAGGATTGTCAGGGCAATCTAAATCCTAAATTTTAACCTCTGGTGATGAAGGATTCAAAATTTATTTGCATCTGAGTATGGGGTTATAGTTTGATAGTGCAGACAACAGAAGAACATGTGACCTTGTAATTGATCTTGGTTTCAGATAAATGGAAGTTGTTAGTTGAACAATTTGTGATGATCAGTGATAGTGGCTGACTTGATTGATGATTTGTGATTGTAAATTTTGGTCTATGTTACAAGTTATGCATGGATTTAGCTGACAGAGCAAAGTCTTCAACAAAGTTCCAAGTGTTCTTGAAGCTGACTAAAAAGTGATTGAATATCATGATGCAGATATATATAACCGATGGATTTAAGTGATTTGTGTGAATGTACAATGTGACTATGGAATAAGTGTGAAAAGGGCAGAGATCTAAGGTTCAGATGTTACCAAAACAGTAAAAAAGGTAGAGTGATAATGAAGTGTATCAAGTCAGTATTCTGTACTTAACCAAAACTGAATCTTTCCATTGGTAGATGCCATTTATCAGTTCAAACTTATCATAATCTTTTTTCTATAGGCAGCGAGCCTTCTTTTGAGCAGTGAGCTCTGGGAAGTGAGCCCGAATGCATGTGCATTCTCCATTGTAATACTTTTAACAAAGTATAATCTTTGTGGGTTAACCCCCACCATGGTTTTTCCCTTAATCAGGTTTCCATGTCAAAAATCATTGTGTCATGTGTGTTTATTTGTTTCTGCTCATGTGTTGACGATTCATGCTTTAAATGTTTTAATTAGTTCCAAATGATAATGTTGCAAAAGATAAAGTTTTGGGACAACTAATTCACCCCCCCTCTCAGTTGTCTGGCCTAATTCTAACAGATTCTTGGAGACTTATAAAGTGGAATAAATATTTAGTAATGGAGTTGTGCATTTAAAGCCAATTGATGGAGATACAAGAATGCTTTTCGTAAATGGTCACAAATTATGTTTGTACTAGAAACCAATAAATAAGAAGGAATTTGCCTAGATAATTGAAGAGCAGGTGGACATCTGTTGTGTGAAGAAAATATTTTCTTTCACAGTAGATTAAAGTAAGTACTTTTATTTGTTTTCAAAAAAATGTTTTGATCTTTCCAAAAATTATTTATGTTTTCTTCCAGAAGCATCCTTCTAATAATGCTCAAGAAGTTATTTGTGTTTTTTTAGTTTTCTTTGAAAGCATCCTTCTAACAATGCTCTAGAAGTTGTTTGTGTTTTCTTAATTTTTATCCAAAAGAATCCTTCTAACAATGCTCTAAAAGTTGTGTATATTTTCTTCGTATTTCCTCTAGAATCATTCTTTCAATGATGCTCTAGAAGAAACTTCATGTTTCCTCTAGAAGCATCCTTTCAACAATTATATGAAAGAAAGTTCATGTTTCCCCTAAAAGTATCCTTCCAGTGATACTTAAGAAGTCTGTTTGTGTTTCTCTGGAAGCATCCTTTCAATGATGCTCTGAAAGTTTATTCATGTTTCTTTAGAAGTATTCTTTCAAAGATGCTTTGAAGTTTTGTTTGTGTTTCTTTGGAAGCATCCTTTCAATGATGATCTGGAAGTTAGTTCATCTTTCTCTAGAAATCATCCACATTTATTCTAGAAGCATCCTTTCAATGACGCTCCAAAAATTGTTCTTGTTGTCTCTAGGAGCATTTCTTAGTACAATGTTCTAGAATCATTCATAATAAATGAAACATCTTTGAAATGACATTTAGATGATGTACTTTCAGAGTTTTTGCCACCTCCATAAAATAAAATACCTTTTCCTCATAAAGTACACATCACACATCACACATCAAGTGCAAGGGTATACATTGTAATGATTTTGACACATCGCGCATTAGTGGCATAGAAATTTTGATCGACATCAACAATAGTAATATAAATTTTGATCAATGTCAACAATAGTAATAGGTATGTACAACATTCTTAAGTAGGAAAATAATAATTTTTTTCATGTAATCATAATAATTTGCATGATAGTCCACAGTCAATAATAAATAACCACTTAGTAATAATGACACTCTTTCTCGATGAACAAAAAAGTAGGTGAAATAATTGCCATACGAATAACTATTATGAAAATATATGCAAAATAATTAATGCTAAAATCTGTTCAGTCACCATTATGTTGCTTGTGTATTTCAAATCTCCCAACCTACCTCCCATGTTGCCTATTGAAACCATTTGTGTAGAAAGTTCTTTAAATTGTGATACAACATCTTCCCAACACTAGCATCCCTCTTCTTTTTAGACAATCAAATAGGTTAGCATGGGAATTAAGAGAAAAGTAGAACCAGATTCCACTGACAAGTTTTTGGTAAACCAACTAGTAGAAAATGTCTTTGAGGCTGTTGGATGATTGAGTTTTCTACAAAAGTTTAAAGGATATAATATAGATTTGGCGGAAGAATTTGTACATAATTTCTTTGACAACCACTCCATGGTCTGTGGGTGAAAAATAAAGGTTAGTACCAAAATCATTTCTCAATTATTTGGAGTTCTTACTGAATGCATTAATTTGTTTAATGAAAAACACCTTTCCTACCAAGAAATGATATACAAGTTTGCATAGGAAGGCATAGTAGGGAAAAAGGGGTTTAACAAAGGAATCAATAGAGACACCATTTTTGAACCTTGGAAGTCTATAGTGCCATGACTAATAAGGTTTTTTACTTGTGAGGGGTAGTTTGACACATTTGTGGGCCTAGGATTTCAAACGCTAACCCACTTGTGCTATGGGGTTGAGAATGTTAAAATGAAAATAAACTTACCTACTTACCTGTTTGAGTCTTTAAAAGTGTAAGGTCCTAAACTTTCACTTACTAAAAATAACCGACAAAAAACAAACAATCCAAAAAAAATAATTAAATATGTTCCCACAATAACTCAACATTAAAATTTAACTTTCGTCACTATATATTCCAAAAGAACTACGTACATCAGTGAGTCAATGAGTATATCAAAATAAGGTTGTGTCTTTACAAGATTTAACCATGTAGGCTTGTACAAGAATATCATATCATATCATATATATATATATATATATCACATCTGCTCTATTGAACCAGAGAGAGCAGCATCGTGGTGATATCCACCATGTCATGAACCATTAAGCTTCCCCATGCTACCCTACTGGGTAGCCCAACCCATCACGAGGGGTCTAGCAAACTGAAGGCGACTTAGGCGAAAGAATCTAATGGAGCATGATATGTTTATCATCTCTAATAGGTGTCAAATGCATTGATATGGTAAATAGAAAAAGAAAATAAAAATACTATCCAATAGTATCTATTACAATTTGATTGGCAAATGCATGCCTCATCCATCAATGCAACATAAGGTAAGATAACATACAAAAACAAACATCATCTTAAGGAGGTATACAAACCCATATGATATCTAGAGTTCAATGATCAATTATAGATTAGAAGAATCCAAAATATCTCTAATTCATGTTTCAGATAGACTAACCCATAGTCTAAAGTTGGTAATTAGAAAATGCTAGTCTAAGCTTTTTAGATGTTTTCACATAATAAGGACATGATAGATGCATTGTCACATACTTATTGATACAAAAGATTAAGTTCCACATACATCTTTCTTCAACTGTAATCGAGAGAATTAACAAGCTAGAGCATAACAAGTTCCTAAGTTTCCATATTCCACACTAGCTTTTACCGGCATATTGTTGATTATTTAACTGATAAATTAACAAGGTTCCCCATTCAAAACTAAGGTTGCGAACACAATGGCACAAATCTAGTTTTACCTTCCAAATAAGTCAATACTCATTTTTCCCTAAAAGGATTGAATATAACTTCTATACAGTCCCACTATTACCAATACAGACACAATTTATTCATTTACGTGAGAAGTAACTATAATAAACGTGATACATAAAAATGAAATAAATTTATATAATTTAGTTTTTCACATATCTAACCTTATTTTAAATTCAATGTTTTGAATTATTTTTAAACCAAAACAAATAAAATAAAATAAAATAACTAAATAAATAAACTTTTAGCAGTTTTTATTGCAATTAGTCCCATTAGATCAATAATATTTAACTATAGACAATTAAATTATTCACAATTTTCAATACAATCCGGCTGTATATATATAAAAATTATATGTATATCAATACAATCCAGCTATATATATACATATAATTCTTCGTGGGATTGATGTACGTTTTTCATTGATATGATATAGCTAAATAACCATATTTAAGTGTATTGATAATTTCACAATCAAATCATCCGTAAACTTGCAATGTCATTCAAAAATCTCTCAATTAGTTTTTAGTTTTGCACCTTAAAGGATATTGATAGTTATATTTTTCACATGATTATTGGCTTAAAAAAAAATACCAAAATATGATTATTTTTTAAAATATTATCAGAATATTTTTCTCAAGTTATAGACAGTTCAAAAGCTTAAGAATAATGTCAAACAATTTGCAGACAATGGTCATAAAATTAAAAGCTAATCTACAACAAGAATGAATTAATATTTCATCTCAATATATATTAGAAATTTCTAAACATATGAAGTCATTCAAATCAAAATTTAGATAAGTATTAAATCAAAACATAGATCAAATTTAGATTTAAGAAAATCAATTAAAGCTAGATTGATGAATGAACCTCAATAAATGTCCTCGGTGTTCAACAATAGAATTTATGCTGATATTGGAGATATGCTTATGTGTAAATTATATGTTGGTTGAATATCTACGAAATTATCTCTTGGTGCGTTGGCCCGATAAGTAGTTAACTAATCTGGATTCTACATCATCAAAAAAAAAAAGAGAACAAAGATCTGGTGGGAATTATAAATAAGTTAATGAAAAATATTTGCAAAACATGATTCATGTTTTTCCTTGTGTGCATCAATTATGTTACCTCTTTACATTCATTTCTTTTATTGTGCAATGTTTAATTTAAATATTGAGTTATAATATCAACATGGTGTTTCAATGCCCACGAAGGCCTTACTAAAGACTAGCTGCATATAGACAAAATGGTTTTTTTTTTTTAATTTTCTTCTGTGGGTCATGGATTCAGGTTCCTTGTGTTGCATGAGGGTGAGGTTCCCATCCTTGAGCTTTGCATTCATGACCGATCAGGAGTAGAGGCTCTAATTTTTCTTATTTGGTATAACATTTGGGCAAGGCTTGTCAGTATGAGTGTTCTATTGATATTTGAAACTTTCAGTCTTGTGGACATAAATGTATATATATATATGAAGAGCTAAGAATGTTTAGACAAAATTGTAGACATGAAAGGTGGAAAATCATAATAGTAGAAATGCAACTCTAGTTACATAATGAGAACTATTTAGTGCCCAAGAAATAAACTTAAATAAGAAAGCAACATTAAAAGTTAAAAGACCGAGCATAATAATCATATACAATTGGTAAATGTTTCAGATTGGTTTGCAGTAAGCTTAAATCAACCCAAAGAAAGCTAAAATACGGCGCAATAAAGAATTCAGATCAAAAGTTCACTAATTAGAGGAAGAATGCATTTAGAGAGGATGTGTATTTAGGCAGATGATTTACATTTTTTTTGTGGTAATGAGCATGAATTCATGGTACTCATACAAAAGCAAGAAGTAAACACATACTAGAACATTGGTAATGGATGGAGAGACCGATCATATCTTAAGATTACCTAGATCTTTAAGCTTAACCCAATCCTCTAAGATGCTCCAACCCCACTCCTCTTTTTTGATCCTCTTTGTTTCGATATTTTTCCATTGCTTTATAAAAAGAATTTATATCCTTTTTCTTGCTTTCCTTTTTGTTTTTATTGTGTTTTTGTTTCTTCTTTCTATTTTCTAGTTTTTTCTCTATCTTTTTAATGATTTTTGTTTTCTATTTGTTTTCTTTCTATTCTTTAGTTTTCTTTTTCTATCCTTTTCTTCATTTCTATTCTTTTTTTTTGCTTTTATTCCATATTTCAAATTGTCATTATCTAATGAAGATAGGAATTTTTTTTGAATATAAAAAAATATATCTAATCCACACAATTGTTTTCTAAAAAAAAAATAGTTAAATTTTTAAAGATAAATCTTTTCTAAATCTAAATAATTATTCCAAAATTATTACCATTAACATATAACAACTATTATCAACCCGTCAAATGATTATACTAATGTAATGCAATTAAAATATTTCAGTCTAATCTAATTATGAAATTATTTTATACTATATGTATATTGATGCAATTTAATCTACATGACTATGTGGTGTGTGCAGATTCCTTTCACCACAAGTCACCGTCAATTGGCTAGATGTCCCCTCCTCGATGATACTCTCTCTCCATCGAGAGAGTATTCCTATCATGCACATGAGTCAAAAATTAGTCAATGATCATTAAAATAATGATATTTAAATTAAAAACTAATTATTGAGACTAGTGGTTATGACATCCTTCCCCCCTTAAAAGAATCATCATCCCAATGATCAAATCAAATTAACTGAAGATAAAGTTGCATACCTCTTTAATTCTATTTTACCTCAATATCCAAAATCGGCCCACTTGAAAAATATATCGTGGCTCCAAGTCCTTGTTTGTTCATAACAGCAAAAATTCTTTTGTCTAGCATTCATTCACTTGCACACATTGTTAGCACATCATTGTTCATCAATTAACTTCATTTCCATACTTTCAGACAAGTAAAAACGCGCAAGGTAATTCGTTTCTTTCATACAATCTTCTATAGCATAATCAAATCTTTTTCATATTCCAAGATATTTACAGAAAGAATTCAATTATATTCATTTTGTCAACATGCCTACTCGTATGAGACATCAGAACAATTTCCCTTATGATGAAAAACAAGCATCCCATACTACTTGTTATCATCATTGTCAAATCAAAATTCTCAATAACAGAAAGTATCAATAATTTACAACTAGATAACTTGATCAATGTGAAAGATAAGAAGATCAATAGGTTTTCAACATACAAAATGATCATCATATGATTAGAAGATCAGAGATAAGAAGACCATCATGATTTCAATACTGATACAATTATTTACTAAATTTAGCAATGAAAAGTAAATTTCAATCTATGAAAAACTTTCTATTAACAGAGATATCCAGAATGTATAATCTCTTACAATTTTTCAAATGCAGCCTTAGTTCATAGAGAAAGAAGTACAATTTCATTCCTTGTCATACAAAGGTTTAATACATGCTATATACATTTCTAAATTACATAATGATATTCAATATACAATCTATTTTTAGTTGCCATAACCCACCGGTCTTCCGCAAGCCGAAGATCAAGAGCATGGTTAGGGTGCTTTTTCCACCCAACCATGGATACAACACTTCCCCAGGATTCTTCCTAACTCAAAGAATACCCAGTCTTGCATGAGGCTCTTAGAAACCTATAACAAATGGGTAGGAGGGAAACTCTCGATGCATGCCTGATGCCTTATATGCATTCTATACTAGAATGAACATATTTCTTGCATACAGAATGTGGCAGAGAACTATAAATACTAACTAGGTATTCATTATCCCTCTATTTTAATGGTACAATATAAATTTGGCCAAAGCATAAATACAAAAATTGGTTGATCTTGAAAAAGAAGATCACCTTCTCTGTTAGCCCACATTCGGTATCCTGTCCTAGAAGGTAAGCTTAAAGCTTATCACACACAACACATTCAACAAGAATAATCTATCTCAAATTGCATAAAATATAGACAAGATAAATATGATAGTGCACAACACGCACAAGTGCACAAAAAATGAATAATTAACAAATAAGAATGTATGAACCCTTGGTGAATAACTCACACAGGGTACGAATACATAAAATACTTGTAGTGCCTCACTCGCATGAAATATTGCATACAAGAAGCACTACTCGTTCAAGTTTATGTACAATAAATATGGTAAGTGCATCTCTCACACAAGTGCATCACTCGCACCAAATATAAAATATGTATAAATCGCATTAGTACAACTATAGTGATCATTACTCAATCCGACAATCACAATGAATATAAAAAGTGTATTCCACACACAAATTATAAAAGTAATCATTACTCAAGTGCTTTATCTGCACAAAGGAATCAATAACTTACTCTAGTGCATCACTCACACAAGGACAACAATAATATGAAATATGCATCACGCACATTAGTATAAATATAGTGAACATTTCTCGTTCAAGTTCAAATAAAATAATATGATAAGTGCATTATTGTACACCCACATTACTTGCACAAGAAAAATATCATCCTCTTATTCAATCATTTTTGCCTTGCCTATTAGATAGATCGAGATACTTATCTAATCGACTTCTATCATGAATCACCAATTAAGATTCTTAATACATCTGAGCCATGGACTTTCGAAAGATCTCGTGGATTCTACTAGATACATCTTGAAAAGAACAATGTATTACACTCTAAAATCACCTTATCCAAAACCTAATACTATTATAGGCATACTTGCCTTAAAACATCCATCCTAGGTTTCCTACTTTTGAAAAGGCCCAGTTAATGTTTATCCATCATATTAGCTTTATTTATCTCATAAGGAATCTTATTTCTTCCTCTTATCATAATTTTACCCTTTCTTCTTTCCTCCTTCATCCTTTATGTCATCAGAGAGATCTCTCTTCTCAATATATTTCTCTGATTAATTCACTTTCATTGCCACATCATCCTTCATGGGTTGTCACCATATACTATCCATCTAGGCTCACTTCAAGTAGTCACCATTACTCTTACTAGCAAGTCCTAAGAAAACACAACTGAGGTGAAGAGGTCTCACACCACTACTGTTCTTTAAACAAACAAATTCCATCTAACTTCTACTCGGTTCCAACTAACCATCTAAGAATCATCAGGATTCCAACTCATCAAAAGAGTCCTTGGCCTATAACAAGGGTTCTCTATTTGACACAACAGGTTCACATTACCATAATGCAACCTAAGAATAGAAGACTTGAGGCCAGAGTGGTAAACCCAGAATGCTCTGATACCACATGTAAGGTCCTAAAATTTCACTTACTAAAAATAACCGCTGTAGACACCCAAAATTGACCCTTCACATCATTTGTCAATTTCTTGCATTTTCACCATCTCATATGTCGATTTTGTCTAGCACACTTGTATCAATCATCTATTTTCTTCTAAACCATCCATTTCTATAATTAATTAAATAAATTATATTTATTTAATTAATTCCATCTATTTTCTTCTATTCTTCATCTATAATTAAGTAATCTTTAATTATTTAATTATCTCATTATTCCTCTAAAAATAAATAAAATTAATATTTTATTTATTTATCTTCTCATCATGCAAATAAATTAAATAAATTTATTTATTTAATTTATGTTGATTCTTCCAATTTTTCTAAATTTAGCTCCTTCCTCTATCATTTAAAAATAAATTAAATGAATTTATTTGTTTAGTTTATTTTTATCTTATCACTTCCCTCTCTTATCACATTCTTCTATGTGTATAAAATAGGTCCTATCTTTATCAAAAATACAAAAAATGGTTTAATTGGTTCTAAAATCAATCATCCACATCATCCAACTCTTAAAATAGAAAAGCATCCTATTTTAAGAAAATCAATCTTACCATTATCAACAAACCAATGGCAATCATTTAATAAAAGCTATCTCTATGGACACATGTCTTGTACACATTCATCCATGCTTCTTGTTTAATCGCAACCATTCACATAGCCACCTAAATTTCATCGTTGATCAATCTTAGTTGGGAGCTATATATACACCCTCTCACCTCATTCCACTCAATCCCACACAATCACATAGCGTCCATATTATCATATCATGCATATTGAATTCATTGAGCATCCATTGAGCACTTTGAGCATATCATCCATCATCATGTCAGCTTTGACAACTATGGTTGTTCACTATTGAGAAGGAATCCACATTACAAACCAAGGAATCAATACAATCTAGGTGACATTGCTCTTGATTTGCTTTCTTTTTGTGTCATTTAGATGGATTCTTTGAAGGTGGTAGGATTGGGTTTTGATTGTAATGCTTGGTCTTATTAACCCAATTTTTTCTGGCTACCACATTCTGGCACACCCGGTGGGACCCGCGTCTTTGATTAATCTTTTCATTTGAAATTTGTTTTGAAGTCTAGTTACTCAGAGTGCATTTGGTCCAAAAAGAATCACATTTGAATGATAGATCGTCACTTTTGCATGTTCCTAAATCACACTTGGTCTGCAAAGAGTCGCATTTGCACAATTGTCACTTGTGTTTGGTTCGCAGACAATCACTTTTGATTGACAGTAGATCACCTCTGGTTATTTAGGGGTTCATTGATATTTTTCTATTTTTTCAAGGTTTTCTATGGTTTTAGTTGATCTTTTGGTGTCTAAACTAGGTTACAAGCTAGTTTATTTGCTAACCCTAAGGGTCTTTTCACATCCTTAAGCTGGTTTATTTGGGGTTTGATTTGTCTTTGACCTAATCATAGCATATAGATGAATCTTTTGTGTTGATTTGCAGAATACAAGATTCAAACTCAAGCAATTCATCTTCTGGGGTTATCAGAGCTTTTCATATTTGCCTTTTGATCATTTATTTCACCCTAGGTTTTGAGCTTTTGCAGATTTTACATATCCGAACACCTTTGGTGAACAGTCAACCTTATCTGCATGATCCTCGATCGAATTTCCATTATATAGACTTGCCTTTGAGTAGCAGGTGGTTGCCTTTGGTAAAATTATCATCGCATTTGATTTGCAGATAGTCTCATTTGATTTCTATTCATTCGCCTTTGGTTAATATTGTTGCAAGTTGATTTTCTTTGGCAGTTAACATTTGTCATTGCAGTATCTTATCATTTGTCAAAGAAAGAAGGATCTAAAACTACTAACAGCTCTGTTGCAGGATCGATCAGTCAAAGACTCATCATATTTTTTACTAATCTAGGAACATTTAGTTTTGGTGCTTAAAAAGAATCTTTGTTTGCTTCATGTTTGTTTTATCTTTTTTGTTTGCTTGTTTTGCATGTTTGTAACCCTAAGCTAATAACAAAAGTATCCTCTCCCCTTACCTGTGAAATAGATCTTGGGTGTAGGAGAATTTGTTATTATCTTTAGACAGGCCTGCCTCGGTGGGAAAAGAGGTACTCAACCCAAGGGAATGACCTCAAGCGGTGCTTTCATTTGGTCCACTATATAAAATAGGATAAGGCGAAAGCCAAGTCCAAACCGGTATTAGCACTTACTATATAGTGCTAGTTCAAAAGGAGGTGTACCTTGCATATTTGAGACTCCTAGTAGAGCTAGTTAGAGCTTTAAGTGGCTTGCTAGATGCACGTAAAGTGTCGGTCCCCCGAATATCCACTAGAAACCATTTGTTTAGAGGCCAAAATCCCTTTACTTGTTGACGCAGGAGGTTAGACCTTTGAAGCCACTCTACATGTACTATTCATTGTAGCGATAGAAATTCCCTCGGTTCACACAATCTGAAGGGTAAGAGAACTTGGTGTGCTCATGCCATGTAAGGGGGAACCAGTGTCACCAACAACTCTAGTTTTCCTCTTTGTCTCAATATTTGGAGAAATCCAAGTAGGGATTCAATAGGTAGTATCCTTTCCAACCTAGGTTGTACATGTTTGTGAGTGTCCTGTGTGTGTGTCTTTGTCATCTATTTTCTTGTAAAAAACAAACAAAAAATTACCCAAAAACAATTCACTGTCATAGAAAATCACCTTTGAACAATAGCCAGTCGCCTTTGAATAGTAGCCAATCACCTTTAAATAGTAGAAGCTCGCCTCTGGTTTTCTTCAAAATTATCCTTGACCATAACATAGGCACATTTGAATTATCAGGCATCACCTTTGAGCCATACACAGTTACATTTGAACTGTAGAGAGTCACCTTTGATACATAGATAGTCACCTTTGGATTATCCTCCATTGCATTTGAGCTATCGTGACTCACCTTTGGTTTGAACAACTTTGCCTTTGGTAAACTATAACCTGTCATCATTCATCCAGTCCAAACAACACATTTTTAGTCAATCTTGAGCCTGTTATTAGCTTCCAGACAAACCACTGATCATCTATAGCCAGAATTTATCCTATCCAGCATGCTTACATCACACTCTTTAGACTTTTTGACCCTTCCATCCTCTTGAGACTCTAAATCAGCCATCTATATCAATCAAATAATCTAATCAACATCATCCTTTGGCTTTGATCATAGCAATCTTTTCCAGCTTGAGAGAGTGGTTTCTTTTGAGTTAGTCCATCACATCATCAGTCAATCAATCTTCTCTACCCTTGAGTTCATGAGTCTATCTCTTGGGGGATAATCAATCAACCAATCCAAACCTAATCAATCAATCAATCCAAATAAAAACAACCAATCAATCAGCAACCAACAATCCAATCCATTCATCAAGCCAACCAAATCATCAACCTAAAATCAATCCAAACAATAATCAAACAATTCAAGGGTATCAACTTTGTCACATTAGTCCAAAATCATAACCATCATCAAAATAATGCCTCAAACAAGGAGCCAATAAAAAGCAACCATGGAAGCCATTCTACAACAATTTCAAGCTACTCCTCTTAAAGATGCTTCACAATTTATGACGGGAATACCTCAAGACATGTTTGTACCTGAAGATTATACTGCCAGACCTTCATCAACAACTCAAATACCACAATATCATTTTTGATCCTCATCGGCAACTGAAATGCCACAATATCATTTCAAATCTTCATCATCAACTCACGTGCCACACTATCAACCTATCGATGAGGAATCTTCGGATGATCTAGAGGACCTCAAAGATGGTGATGCTTTGCTAAATACTAATAGAATCATAAGGTCCAATCATGAACAAAATTTCTTAAAATTAGCTAAAGAAGGCGTCTAATTGCCAAGTGACTTTGATATATCCACAATCCAAAAACAAGACCCAACCAATGATGTTGTTGTTGCAAAGGAAACCCAAAAGGCTATTACTAATGTGTCCACCAAGCCCACAATGTCTATACACAACACTCAAGCATCACCTTATACCAATCCATCCAACCCTCCATTTCATGCACCCACATCTATAAAGCCTTTGTTAACATCTTCTAATGTCATTATCTCATATGCGTCCCAAGCATCTCAAGTTTCTACCCAAAATGTGCCATATGTTACTCCATCTCATGCATCTCAACCCACTTCATCTTCCTCCATGAACATAACTCCTTTGCATCTGTTCCACACCTCAAGTCTCTAACCAAAGTATGTAACATGTTGCTACAACTCATGTATCACATCCCATAGTATCTTCCTCCATGAACATCACTCCTCTGCAAGTACCACAAGCACCTCATGTCAATCTACTTGTGTCACATGTTGAACCATCCCAACCATCTAATGTGTCTTCTCATCTTGACACTTCATCCATGAATATCATCCAAACATCGCATGTGTTATCCAATCCTAATATGCTGGTTATCAACCAAAATTTCAGATCACAACCATATGTTGATCAACTCCATTCACTTGGAACACAACCATCTAATCCACCCATTGTATCCCAAGCACCACCATCTAACCAACATGTATCCTATGTTAATCCATCTATCATGTCTCAAGTTCCACCAAATCCCAATCCTCAACATATATTTTATGCTAATCCACCCATTGTATCCCAAGCTCCACCAAACCCCAATCCTCAACATATATCCTATACTAATCCACCCGTTGTATCCCAAGCTCCTAATCAACAAATGTCATACACTAATCTATCCTTTGGTTCACATGTGATACAAAATCAAAGTGTCAATCCATCCTTAAACACCTACACCTTCCCACCATTTGATAACCAAGCCCTAAATACATACACCCCGCCATATAATCCATCCCAACAATATCCTCCAAATAACACTCCGATGTATCAAATACCACATCCAAGACATCAAAATCCTATGCAAAAACAACAAACATCTACCTTTGATATGGAGCAGCAATTCAAACAATTACAACAATGAGTTGACGAAATGAGCATGGGCCAAACGAAGAAAACATTTACTTTTGAAGATGTATGCCCATATTCTTTTGACAAGACACTTCAAATGATACCTTTTCCCCCACATTTTGAGATACCACAATTTGACAAATACAAAGGAAAAGGTGATCCAAACGACCATCTTTGAACATTCTATGTTGCTTGCCTTGATGTTGCATACAATGATACATATCTTTTGCGACTATTTCCTCATAGTCTTGGGGGACAAGCTATGGAATGGTTTTCTCATCTACCTCCAGGCATCAAGTCCTTCAAAGAGCTTGCACAAAAATTTGTCTCACTTTGCCTTCAACATAGAACATGAAGTAACCATGAACGATCTTGTTATCAATAAACAACGCAATGGGAAAACTTTCTCATCATTTATCCAAAGATGGCGAAACATGGCAAGCAAGATTTCATGGCAAATCCATGAAAAACAACAAGTGGACATATTTGTTCAAAATTTTCATCTCGAGATATCATTCCAATTACAGTTACAAAGTGCCACCACCTTTGATGATCTCATTTCCAAAGCAATGAACATTGAAAAGGCTTTAATTGCAAAAGGCGTCATCAAGATTTTCAAAGAAACCAAAGACAATGCACAATCCTCAAATTACAAAACCCGCTTTTGGAACAAGAACAAAAATGTTGTTAATGATGGTATTGTTGACGCAAAGAATGTCCAAACCATGAAGGCTCCCATTCATATCCACGCAGCATCTAAGAACACACCTTTTGTTCCATGAGATCGACCAAAACCAAATCAAGCACCTAGATGACAATTCACTCCTTTGGGAGAACCCATTGAATCCGTTCTTAAAAAGCTACTACAAGTCAGGATAATCACATTACCTGAGGCTCGACCAAATAAAGAACCATAGTATAAACCCAATTGGTACAAAGACAATGAATATTGTGAATTTCATAGAGTGAAAGGACATAATACGACTAGTTGCATGAAACTGAAACATTTGATACAAAATCTTCTTGATCAAGGTGAAATCTCTATTGATCCCCCAAAACAAACCACAAATTATGATCTTGATGCTTTCAAGAATCCACTTCCATCACATGACAAAGCAAGTACCTCCAATGTGGGAAAGAATGTCCAATATACCTATGCGTCATCCACAATTGGCCGCATCAAACAAAATCGCATCTCTACCATTAGCATACGAGCAAAAGAACCCATCACCGTAAAGGGAAAAGAACCCAATTGTGCCATCACTACCCATTGAGGTTGTGTTACTATCCAAGGAGCCCCATCTACCATATGCCTAACCTCTAATTACAATATCCTTGACCACCTTGGTAAGACCCCCTCTCATATCTCCATTTTGGAATTATTGCATATATCACCTGCCCATAAAGTCATCTTAGATAAAGCCTTACAAGAGTCATCAGTACCAAATGATATTGATACTACACAATTCTTAGCCATGATAGCGAGTATTTCATCACCTTATCACTTGATCTTCTCTGACAAAGATCTTTCATCGCTTGACCCATCCCATAACGATGCCCTCCATATCAAAGTTTACATAAACCAATGCCAAGTCAAATGAATACTAGTAGATGGTGGAGTTGGTTTAAATATATGTTCTCTAAAGCTCATAGAATTATGGGGATATTTTGAGGATCGTATAAACACTACAAAGAGCATAACCATTAAAGCATATGATGATGTCGAGAGAGATTCTGAGGGAATAATTTATCTGCCTATCAAAGTTGGTCCTATTACGACTAATACCCATTGCCAAGTCCTTGATATTGAATTGCCATACAACATTATCCTTGATCTCCCTTGGATACATGCTATAAAAGTGGTTCCATCCATATACCATCAATGTCTCAAGTTTCCTTACAATGGTGTTGAAATCACAATCGCTGTTGATCCTAATCCATTTGAGTTTTGTCAAACTTTTTGAGCTAAATATTAAGACCCCAACCATGTACCTATCAATGCTGAAGCTTATCCATCCACATCCTATGTAGATCCATCTGATTTGAACTAACCTTCATCTAGTAAATCCATCCCTAACATCAATGCCAAATATAAGGAGAAAGGACTTGGTGAATACACTATACAAGAATCTTGTTGTGTACGATTAAATCAGAAATGTTGTGTAGGATTGAATACACTATGCCCTTATCACCTAAATCTTATGGTCAACCATACATCTTCAAAGCTACCTCACCTAAAACTATTATCAAAGCACCTCCTACCATGTTCATTAAATCAGAAATGTTAGAGATGAAGACATTGATGATATCAACTCTTGGCTCTTCTTTGATGAGAACGATCAACTTACTCTAGAAGTGGAGCGGTATAACAATGGATTTAGGATTATCAAGAACACAGACTACAAAGGATAAGGTGGTCTTGGACCACAAGGACAAGGACCTGTTGAACTTATTATTGTCACCAAGAAGTTTAATAAGCAAGGTTTAGGGTATGGTAAGGAGGTACCACCTTCCAAGGACATTAAGTGTATTCTTAATATGGTAGCAAAAGCTTTTGTTGTAGAAGAGACTTCTAATTTAGATGTCATTGTTGACTCTCCCTACCACATAACCAAACTATTCTAAGACATCCATCTTTATGATTTCATCCACATCATTTACCCCTCACTCGTCATCATCCGACCTTCAACTCGTATATCTCGACCTTGTCGATTGGGACCAACAGGGGGCACCTATTCTAGACACATTTCAAAATGATGAAGCTGCAGCAGAATTTATGGGATTAAGACAAGGCATACCATTGGGGGATCACAAAGTTTGCTTTATGATAGATCTACCTTTGTTAGCATATTTTGGCAGAAGTACCAAATCTTTCAATCGCAAAAGTGAAATAAATAAAATAAAAAATGATAGGTCATTAGGTGAAAACTGAAAGGCACATCTTGACCATGAAAAAGTAAAAATAAAGGATGTATCCAAGGGTGAAAACCTCTCTGAGGCACCTGAGGATGGAGGACATGACCTTCCTTTGACCACTGAATATCAAAAATGGTCACCATTGTTGGTGGAGAAATCTCAAGAGATAAATCTGGGCACATCACATAATCCAAAGATCACATTCCTAGTAGCATCATTATCAGAGCAAGAAAGAAAAGATTTCACCACTTCCTTTATGAAAAGAACAATCAACTTTGCATGGACCTATGTGTTGGGAAATAAGTTGTCTCAACCTTGGTAATTCCTTGCATTTATTATTTGTAATGTATTTATTTATTTAGCCTATGTTGTATTTTTGTTGCACATCCTATTTTGTCATTTAGTGTGAAGTGGCATGGTGAGTTGTCACTCCACTTGTAAGATGACTAGGATGGTCAACTCACTCCATGTGGAGATAGGCGTCCACTTTGTGTTGTAGAGGTTTTCTACCATGTGTTGGTATCTTGACTATTGTGTAAGTGAGTCTTGACTGAAATGGTTATGACAGATTCCTATGACAGAATCTATGATTTGTAAGAGTCAAAAAATGGAATGTTCTATGATAGGTGAAGACATGTGTCACAAGGCATCTTGGAAGAAGGCATCTTTGGATGCCCCAAGGAGGGTTATGACATGTTATAAGAGAATATTCTATTTTTAGCCTATGTATGACAGATTCTCTTACAGTTGTAAGATATGATAGTTATGATAGATTCTATGACAGTCGTAAGAGTCGTAAGAGCATCTGTCATTGCCCAACTTGGGAATAGGCAACCTCTTTGGGATGGGGTGATATGACAAGTGTCATGAACATCCTGCAGTGTTGGACAAGTGTCCCCAGGTGTGGATTTTGGGCCATGAGGCCATGTTGGATGCCCATCTCAAGATAGGCTCATTTTTGCCTTGTAACTTCTTTATAAACAAGTGCTTTGAGAGGAGATGTATTATGTGATTGATAGGTACTATTATGCTACCAGTTTGTCTCCAGATACGAGTGTTAAAGACTCTTGAGAGCTTGCATTGAGGGTATATTGTAAACCATTACAATTTTGATAATACATTGTGCAGGTTTTAGAGTGTGGGGTTTTTCATCGGATAAGGGTTTTCCCCACATTATATCTTGTCTCTCTCTTCTTCTATCTTACATTCTTGTGTTGTGTATTGCTGCAATATCTCCATTGTTGTGTTAAACATTCTATAATTGTAACGGTTAAAAAGAATTTGCACTCATCTCTCCTCATTAGATTAGTGTAGGAAGTGATTTCTGCACACCTAGCTTCCTTTCACTATGCAGATATGTCGAGGTTAGATCATTCACTTGTGGTACATCATCTAGTAGTATCTCCCAATGCAAAACTAGTTAGACAAAATCTTCAGAAAATGCACCCTCAAGTAGCACTTTTAGTCAAGGCAGAAATTCAAAAGCTATTAGATGCTAAGTTTATACACCCTATTGATTATCCTGAGTGGGATTCAAATCTTGTACCAGTCTTAAAACCTAATTGTCATATCTGTTGTTGCATTGACTTTAGAGACCTTAACAAAGCTTGTCTTAAGGATGATTTTCCATTACCAAGCATAGATACCATTGTTGACCTCACAGCAGGACATGAAATGCTATCATTAATGGACGGATTTTTTGGCTATAATCAAATTAGAATTGCAGAAGGAGATCAACACAAGACTTCCTTCATATGTCCATGGGGTACCTATTGCTAGGTCATAATTCCTTTTGGACTTAAGAACACCGGAGCAACATATCAACGAGCCATGACTATTATCTTCCATGATCTCTTTCACACCATAATGGAAGATTATGTTGATGATATCTTGGGAAAATCAAAAACTAGAGAAGGCCA
Source organism: Cunninghamia lanceolata (assembly GCA_027924645.1). Classification (NCBI taxonomy): domain Eukaryota; kingdom Viridiplantae; phylum Streptophyta; class Pinopsida; order Cupressales; family Cupressaceae; genus Cunninghamia; species Cunninghamia lanceolata. The sequence continues at coordinate 7,053,362 of BSBN01000241.1, read as the reverse complement.
TCGACAAGTATTAGAACAAATCTTTGACAAATTGGAGAAATATCAAGTTAGACTGTATCACAAGAAGTGTGTATTCAACATGAAATCCAGAAAGCTATTGGGTTACATTGTATCCTAATGAGGTATAGAAGTTGATCCAAATAAGGTAAAAGCTATAGTTGAAATGCCTTTTCCATCCAATTTGAAATAGCTTCACAATATTTAAGGAAGATTACAACCCATCCATAGATTCATCTCACAACTAATAGATAAATGACATCCTTTTCAACACCTTCTTCAAAAGGGAGAACCTTTCAAATGGGATGATAAGTGTCAACAAGCTTTTGATAAAATAAAGGAATATCTAGCTACACCTCCTATCTTGGTACCTCCTGTGCTTGATCAACCATTGTTGTTATACATCTCTTCAACAATAGTAGCTCTAGGTGCTCTTCTAGCGCAACATGATGATTCAAGAAAAGAACAAGCTATTTACTACATCAGTAGAACTCTTGTTGGTTATGAGCTTAAATATTCAACCATGGAAAAGGCATGTTTATCCATAGTATTTGCTTCTCAAAAGTTGCGATACTATATGTTGAACCAAACTACAAAGCTCATATCTAAGTTTGATCCACTTAGTACCTTCTTTCCAAGGCAGTACTCACAGGCATACTAGAAAAATGGTTAATGATTCTAAGTGAGTTTGGCATAGAGTATGTGGATCGAAAAGCCATAAAAGGACAAGTAATAGTAGATCAATTAGCTGAAGCACCAATGATAGATGTTCATCCTATCCGCCCTGAGTTCCCTGATGAGAGCTATTCAACTTATATCCTTCAGTAGTCTGGCAGCTATACTTTGATGGATCATATACACAACATGGATCTGGAGCTAGGAATATGTTTTATCACACCTCAAGGAGATTATATACCAAAGTCATACAAGATTGCTTTCCCTTGCACAAACAATGTTGCTGAATATGAAGCCTTGATCACAGGATTACACATGGCAGTACAATGGGCTATCACATAACTGCAAGTCTTTGGAGATTCACAGTTGGTTATCAAACAAGTCTTAGATGAGTATCAAACAAATGCTAAAAAGCTTCTCCCATAAAAGTTGATGGTAGATGATTTCAAGAAATACTTTTCTAAGATCACATTTGAGTAGATTCCTCGAATAAACAACAAAGCAACATATACTATGGCTACAATCGGTTCTCCTTAGACATGCCTTCTAATGCACACAGATGTGAATTTTTGGTTGAACAACTTTTGGTCCTAGCTTTTGAAGTTCCACAATTTGAGCTTGTATGTGAAATTGTTGGTCCCAATTCTCATTGGTATGAGGATATATACAAGTACCTCCGCAACAGTACCTTTCCATTCCAACTATCTAACACCCAACATAAAACCTTTATCTGTCAAGCCTCTCGTTACAACATCCTTGGGGAAACCCTATACCATAAGAGTCTCGATGGTATCCTTCTTAGATGTCTTGACTCAGAAGAAGCTAATGTTGCCTTACATGAGGTACACAAAGGTGTCTATAGTTCACATTCCATTGGCCCTAGTCTTGTTAAGAAACTCTTGAGAGATGGATATTATTGGCCAACCATGGAGAACGATGCACAAAAGTTTTCTAAGCATTGTCTACAATGTTAGAAACATGGGGATTTGATACATGCTCCTGCACATGAGTTACAACCTGTTACTACACCCTGGCCTTTTTCGCAGTGGGGACTCGACCTCATAGGAAAAATTCATCCACCCTCATCCAATGGCCACAAGTTTATCATTACCACCACAGAGTATTTTACAAAGTGGTTTGAAGCAATACCAATGACTTACATCACTAGCAAACAAATATCCAAGTTTATCCTTCATTATATAATTTATCGATATGGAGTTCCATAAGCCATTGTCACCGATAATGGATGTCCTTTTAAGAACCAAGAAGTCCGTGAGCTATGCCATAAATTTCATATCCAACATAGGTTTTCCACACCTTACTATCCCTAGAGTAATGACCAAGCAGAGGCTTCTAACAAAAAAATCATCAAAATCCTTAAGAAGACAGTTAATGAAGCTGGTCATGATTGGCATCTACAACTCAATCTAGCCTTGTGAGCTTACCGAACGAGTGCCAGAACTCCCACTAGGGCTACACCCTATGCTATTGCATATGGCACCAAAGCTATCCTACCTATAGAGGTCAAGATCCCATCACTAAGAGTATCACTATAACATATCATTTCTGATGAGGAATATAGAATATCTAGGCTAAACGATCTAGAGCTGTTGGACAAGAGATGTCTCACAACACTTAATCATCTCCAATTCTATCAAAACCATCTTCGTCGTAGCTATAACAAGAAGATCAGATAAAGAAGGTTCTAGGTAGGAGACCTTGTCCTTCAAGAGAATTAGAAGAATCAACAGGATCGCAAGAAGAAAGGCAAATTTGAACCAAATTGGTTAGGACCATATGTGATCACATCAGTCTATGGATCAAGAGCTTATACTCTCTCAACACCTAAAGGCATTCCTTTAGATGAACCCATCAACAATGTTCATCTGAAGAAATTTTATGCTTGATCCTTGGAATATTCCCAAAAAAAAAAATAGTAAAGATAAATAATCCGTCCTCTACTGAAAACCTGGTAAATAGGCACCTTGGATAAATACCATAGTGAAAACCTGAAAAATAGACGCTATGTGTAGAACTAGCTCTACCATCTATTCTATTTCATTTACCGTCCATCCATAATAAATTCCATCCGTCGTATAATAATTTTCATCCGTCTCCTAATAAACTTCAATTATATCATCATCCATCAATCCATCCATAATAAGATCATTCCCTTTTCCATCCCCATGTTTACTCCTATCATGGTTTTTGAAATTGTTGGTGTTGAAGTATCATTTTATCCATCATCCGTCTAGAACTAGATTATATGATCCATTATCGTCCATAATAAAATTCATCCCATACTGGGGGCACTTGCTTGCACTTAGTTTTTGGAGTGGATACCTAAAGCATCATTGTCAAACATTACATCAACAACATCATATGTCATCAACATCCAATCAATCCCATCAATCCATAATCTTGTCAACCCATCTATCTACTTTTATCATCACCATCAATAAAACAATAGAAGAACTACATCTCATCTCTATTGTTAAGTGCCTTGATCTTGTGGATACAGGGTATGTAGGCAATCTGGGATATGGAGGAAGTACCTAGATTCAAGCATAAGCGATACATCCTCTTTCATCCTTCATCCAATCTTCACCAATCACCATCTTCATCCATCTCACATTCTTCTATCATCTATTTCCCATATCATCAATAAACACCTAGAACTACATATCATCATGTCTCATCATCTATCGTACTGTGCTTTGATCCTATGGATACAGGGTATGTAGGCAGTCTGAAATACGAAGGAAGTATCTTGTACGTAAGCACAGATGATTCATTCTTCCATTCCTATTTTATCTCTTCTATCTTCTATCTTCTTCCCTTTGACTAGCTCAAGAAGAAATAAACTACGCATATCTCGATAGCTCAAGCACTTAAAAAATTGAGGGTAAACAAAGACATCTGTCCACATGCCTTTAGCCAACATTTGTTATATCAATCCAACATCTTAGCTTTCAACATGATATATCTTTCCTCACAACAAGGCACTATCCAATCCATCCAAGTGAACCTTCTTTTGGCAAGAGAACATGATGGTAGTGTCTTTTGTTTTCTTTTGATTTATCTTTTGTCCCTTTCTAATACCTAATCTAGTCTGCCTTGATTCATCATATCTTTGTACATCACGATGAAGTATGGAATGGGGCATGGTCATTTACTTTCATATGCTGTGTTTGTGGTATGATCTTATTCTCCTACTTATGCCTAATGGTATCTTGTATGTGTTGGGATTAACATCTTGCATATCAATATATTTTGCATCTGAGGAGCTAAACAATCTATTACGCACTAAGTTTATTCTATGCTAAGACTATTCTCCATACATATAACCAACAAGGTTTCATTATGTTAGTGGAAATAAGTTCAAACTGTTGCTTGCAGAGTCAAAGTCCATCTTGAAACAACTAATATTCATATCTTACGTATGTTGGATCAACATCTTGGCCTCATAGAATAGACAAGATTGTATTATGCTGAATGCATTGGATACATCAACACCTTGGTCTTCTATACCCTAGTGCATAATGTCCATATGCTATATCAAACATAAGGATTGCAATCTCTAAATTTGTGTGTAATCATTGTCAAAAGTTGCATTTATCATCCACCATCCATTCATTTACCGCAATAAAACCCATAGCTCTTACAAGGATTGATCAATCGAATTTTCACCTACTTTCTTCTTTTCATTTATCTTTATCATCTTTATCTTGCAAAACAAGTGTGTTAGACATATATCATCACATGCATTATTTATTATATACAAATATCCATTCACATAAGCATATATACATTTCCATAATCATGCATCCATCATAAACATTATAGTATCCAATATATGTATCATTTTATCATCTATTCATATGCATCTCATAATCATAAAAACATAAAACCATAAAAATAAGCATCATACATGTGCATCCATAATCATAACATCATATATCACCACAAAAATCTGTCATATATATATACATTTGGGTTAATATACAAGTGTCTCATCATGTACAAAATGAATTGATATATACAAATCTGGCTATCAAAGAGCCATCAAAATACATATATCAGCTCGCAAGCCTCATAATGATACAATATGGTACAAAAACTAATACAATATATACAAAGCAGGCTATCCCTGATGTCTTGGGTGGGTGGCACTCATCAAGGAAGCCTCACCCTAATCTCCACCAGCTCCATGAGATTCTCCTACACCTGCCTGAATGGGTGGGCCTGCATTTAAAGGCCTAGATCTCCCTATCCTCTGTGAACTTGAAGCTCAGGATCTAGTTCAAAAACTAGGCTCTCTAATCTACGGGCATTGCTCCAAAGTATAAACCTCTATAATACTCTATCTCCACCTGAGCTGTAACTACCTCACCCTGTACCTGAGTGAGCTCTCTAACCAAGTATAGAGTAGTTTGATCAGTACCCAATGCAACTATAGTAGCATCCCACTCTACTGTCACCTATTGTGCTCTCTGTATTGCTACATCTCTCTATGCAATAAGTCTAGCCATAATCCCATCATCTAGTGCCTATGCTGGTGGCCCCTATGTTTCCTGTGCCTATACCTGAGCCTGATACACCTGCACCTATGCCCAAGCCTATGTCATAGCAACTAAGGCTCTATCCCTATCTATACCTAGCTGTTTGTATCGAGCCTCTAGCCGTACTCTCTTGCCTATCTCCCCCTACAACTATCGCCACAGATGAGTCTCTGCATCTCCCTGATCTCCTCCATCTCCACCACCTCCCACTCCCACAACCTGCTACTATGGTGGCTGAACCTGAACCTGTCTAGGCCCCTGTCCTGATACCTGTGCTTGTCCCTGGGACTGCTGCTATCCTACCTAAGCGATCGCCTGTACTCACGAGGGTCATCTCTGTCCCCTCGCTCTCCCACAACGTGATCGATGTACTGCCACCTCTCCTATCTCCCCCAGAATGCTCAATCAAGTAGGCATGTGTAATATCTAATACATAGCATACTCTGGAGTAGTGCCAAGATCTGCAGGTCCCAGAATCCAATCCCATACCACCTATTGTAATCTCTCAAAATCTGCCAAGACCATCTCAACCATGATCTCCGGTCTCCAAGATGGAATCTCCTACCATGTCCTCCCATATATAACATCTCCTACTAGCATAGGCTAGGGAAATCTAAACTGTCAAAGTACCCTCTCAGGAAGATATCTCTCTATAACATATCTGCTCCGTCCAAATAGATACCTCAACTATTGCGCATATAACAGCTACTCTGCATCATCATCCCAACACTCACAATCCATCCATGGTCTCCAAATGAACTGATCTAGCTCATCCAATGTCCCTCACTAGTATACAAGTGCATTAAGCTGCCTGTACATAGTAAATCCTCCATAAATATGAACATAAGGATCCCTTGGTGCTCTTTGTCATAAACCCACTGGTCTCGTAATAGCAATGTGCTCATATACCCAAACATGTAACAATGTGACCCCAGCTAACATGCTCGAACCAAATAAGTAGGTACAATTGTGAGGCCTACCATTTCTTTCCCTTATGTTTGACTATTTTATTTTACTGTTGGTGACACATGTTAGACTTATGGGACTATTGATCCCGATTTACAAAATTATTAGACTTTATGCTTTATGTGGATTTATTATGTTTAGCATGATTATGATGAGATTAGACCTTGATATTGACTCAATGATGATGTTAGATATATGATTTACATTATGATGTTATTGGGATCCTATTCATGTGATTTTAGTTGGAAAATTATTATGTGATTTTATCTTGTGATGGATTTTTGAAATGCAAAATTAGGAATTTAATTATAATGTGATTCTTTGATGCTTATATGAACATGTGATGATGTATGTGCATGTTCCACTTTGCTTTGGCTATTATATACATGTCAGACAAACATTCCATTTGAGTGTGCAGGTGTTTCTAACTAAGCCACGGATATTCATAGATCATCCCACACATTGTGTTGTTTCCCGTGTAAAGCCAATCTAGTTCCAAGAGGAACCAAGATCAATTATGTGATGTATGATGAATTTTTTTAATGTGGTTGCGTTGTGTTAGTTGGGTTAGGTTTACCCCTTCTTTTATATGATTTTTGATTGGTGTTGTTAAGTGTAATGTTCTTTTGAATTTTATTTTTGGTTTTAATTTTTTTAAGACCCCTTTTTATGTGTTTTTACTCAACCTATGGTGCTCAAAATGGGTTAAAATTGACCCTGGGTTGTACCCCTAGGGTCTAGGGGTCATTTGGGCTTGTGTAACCTTAGGTAAACCTCCATTTGGTCACTTTAACTTCACCCTGAAGAAAAGTGACGAAAATGGAAGTTTGGGAGGGAGAGGATGAGTGGGTCAAACACTCAACCTCTTCATTTCCTCTTTCCTAGGTTGGGGGAGTCTTCAAGACCCCCTAATTGTGGAGGACTCAACTCTAAGCCTCTCCCACAATTGGTGAGGGTACCTTGGGGTTGTGTGGGTTTTCTTAGGAGGAGATGATTGGGGCACATGTGGTACCCACTCCTCCTTTGGCTCCACCTTTCTCTCCCACATGTGTGAGAGAGAACAAGTGGATGGGAGAAAGACTTGATGGAATGGGGTGGATGACATGTGCCATCACCCCATTCCAAGAGTCTTGGAAGTGGTTGTATGGATGAGTGAGGAGGTGACATGTGTCACCTCCCCATTCCTCAAGGCTCATGAGGAGAGACTATTTTATTCCCCTTTGAAGAGAGGGAGGGGGTTGTTGAATCTTTTTCAATTTTTAAATTTTAGTTGCTTTGGGGGAGAAAGTTAGAGGAAAAAAGGTTGGAGACTAAACTTGGAGGAGGAGATAAAGGAGCTCTACTCAAATATCTTCCTTTTTGGGCTTTATAAGGTTGGACTCAAGGCAAATGCCTTTCGTTATGCATTTTCTTTTCTTGTATGATGTTTGTGTGAGTTCCATTTTGTTTGTTTTCACTTTGTTGTTGTGGGAAAATTAGGTATGGGAGTTGTGAGAGCCTCTCCATTTGGAGAGAATGTTCAACGTGTGTGGGGTGGGGGAGGAGAGAACCTCCTCGGGGTCACATCCTTGGTTTTATGGAGTTTTGGCCTTGAGGGCAATTTTGTGTATATGAGCAATATGTGAAATGGCTTGAGAGCCAAAAGAAAGCTTGTGAAACTATGTTAAAAAGTGTTGGCTTGAGGCCTTGAGAGATATTTGTATTGGGAAGTTTTGGAGTGGCACTCTTGAGTTGAGTGATGTCCACTCCCCTACCCCATTAAACTCACCTTGGGTGAGTTTTGTTATGTGAAAGCTATGGGAGTGTCTTATCTTTTGGTGTTTGTTTGCATTTTTGTGATGTGGTGTGTGTTTACCTTGTGTGAAGATGATCTCCTAGCTCGGGGGTGACTCATGAGTGAGTCAATGGTAGGGAGGAGAGAAGTTCGGTTGTAGTTTCTTTTCCTTCCTTGTGTCATTGCAGGATTCTTGGAGCTTAGAGATGTAGAAGAAAACTAATTCTATTTCCTTGTGTTGTCATTTTGAGATCTTCAGAGAGCATGGCCAAAATGGGCCTTGTGTAGTTTCTTTTAGTTTTCAAAGAGAGGAGATCTTACTCTCTTGAGGGGTATGAAACTATGCTGTTAAATTTGATTGTATTTAATCTAATTGTATTTGGGGATAAAAATGATCTTGCTGATTTTTCCTTGTAGCCTTGTGAAAGAAAAAAAAAAGAAATAAGTATATTGCAAGATAAATGTATGTGCAAATATTTTGGCATATTTATATGTTTCATCTCAAGAAAATGAAATATTTAGTTGCTGATTTAAATGCTTTATGAATGAATACAAAAAAAAAAATGTGTTGCAAGAAGAAAAGCATGTTCAAACTTGGATGCATTTGTGTATTTATTTACAACAAAGAAGAAAATTTGATGTTGCTTTTATTTTGAAAGAATGAAGTAAATGCATTTGTTTTTAAAAAAAAGGATAAATAAATCATATGTAGTGTTGTTTTGTGTTGGCTGTATTATTTTAACATCAACATTATTTGTGGAAGAAAATTTCCATTCCATATCTACTCATATGTATGCTTTTACAATTAATGTGAGCATTTGTTTCAATGTATATATAATTGTATATATATTTACACACACACACACACACATGTGTGTGTGTGTGTGAGTATATACATTATAGATAAATATTTCTTTTGTTGCCTTTATGCATCAAATGTAAATATGTGAAATTCAAAATGATATATATATATATATATATATAAAGCATTTTTATTCTTGTTAAAAAAGAAAAATGAGAGGGAAGAGAAATGAGAAACCCAAAGGGAGGCTAGGGTTTTCTTTCCTTTTATAAGGAAATTATTATTTTATTGTGAGCTTTTTAGGGCTTGCAATTTTAAAATTGCTTTTAGTAATTTCCCCCTCATCCTATTATTGACTCTAATTTTATTTTATTTTTAATTGGGATGATTAGGGAAATTTATAATTGGGTGGGATTTTTAGTGTGGTAAAGTAAATGTTGTTAATTGTATTTATAATTAGGGGGTAGGGAAAATATTATCCTAACTATTTTTATATACGGGTCCATTATAGAATAACTTATTTTACTAAAGGGAACTATTGTTATTTTAAATTATCAGCTTGGGGACTTGATTAATTTATTTAATTTACTCCTAGTTATCTTTCGAAATGCATTTACTTGTAAAAGCAATTGAAATTAAATTATTGCTTAGGACATTAATCCAATTTATATATTGAATGTAATTAAATTTAAATGTTTGCAAGTATATTGACGCATGTAGACGTTAACCCATAAGGATAATTTTGTTATAATTTGAATATTTAATTCAATTGTGTTATTTTGAATAGGATAGAGTGTTTTAATTAATTAGTTAGAATTATCGTTAAACCAACTAGAAAACCTAGTAAACTTTTGACCAAAATTAGTTTTATAAACTAAACCCTATTCACGCCCGTGAGGCGTTATGCTGCCAGATTTTTCCAGAATCTAGGGTTTAGTTAGGCTAGTAATTTTAACCTTGCGTAGTGTTAAAACTATTATTTTTGCCAACTTGTCGACATTGTTATTTGATTTTAAATTTATTCTTGTGCACTAGAATTAGGCTTTTGATTTTGACCTGTGTCAAAATCCCATCATCCACTTAGGTTAACCTAGGGTTTTGATCTTTGATCCTAACCCTATTAGCAACATTAATCACATCGCATCAACCCCTTAGTTGGCCTTCATCGCGTAGAGGAATGCACAAGTGAACACATTACCCTGCCTTCGACTGACATGATTACGCCTTATGTGTAACGCCACCGAGCATGCTTACACATGTGAGGGGGTTTCTAGGGATGTGTGAATTTTTTTTAAATATTTCGTGTCATGACCACATGACACGTGTGATGCATGTCGTGACCACATGGGAAATGTGGGCCTGACAATAATCATGAAGATACTGATATAGATGTCCTAATACATAGGGACCCCATGCATATCTGATGCCGTACTCAAATAGTCCCTCCATAATAGTCCCCCATCCTACAGGGAATCCTCGAGCTCATCTATCTGGCACCAAAAACTGAATGATCACTATCACAAATATCTACAGTCTATCGCAGTGTCCCCTCATCGTCCCTATAGGTATCTCGTGATCCTCAACCCCTATATCAGGAGTATCAAATAGTCATCGCAGTGCATCAAGATCCCACTTTGGATCATAATCTATCTGCTCACCATGAATCAAAATCCTTAGAATACACCACACATCCTCTAGTGTGATGGTAGCCTCGCTAGTCGGTAGCAAGAAAGAACTATGCTCACTATACCAGCGCTTTACTAATGCTGTCATCAATGCAAGATGAGCTTGTACAGGGGTGATCCACACTGCATGCTCTAAGCTGACTATATCCAAGAACAAGTGCTCATCCACATTTAACTACCACACCAATGCCAAATCTATTAGATGAACCTCCCTCGATAACAATGCTGGTAATACACTCTGCAATCACCAATTTAAATGAGCATTATTCATAATCTGAGCTTATTTTGCACAAAAATCCCTAAATTTGCTTATCTTTGACAAAAAGCAACTCATTTTTCCATAAGCCACTATCTGTCAGCCACGGATGACTTAAAACTCCAATCACGATTAGTTGTCGCTCAAAGGTGACCTAAACTGCCAAAGGTGACTCGCTATTGATCAAATGCGAGCTTTTTTGCCAAAGGTGCATCACCACCTACAAACCCTAACCTTTCAACCATAAGTGACCTACATGACCAAACGCAACTAACCAACATTCAAAAGTGATGCAAACAACCAAATGCAACTTTTTGTTGTTCATATGTGCATGCACTATCCTAGTATGCCTTTGATCATTGACATGAATTTATGACACTTTTGGACCTTATTAATGACGCCTATAGAACAAGTTTTTGATACATACTAGTGCGAGAGCCCCTGCTAGTTGTCCATATGTCCTCACCCTCTCCGCTTGATGATTTGTGTGTGGAATCACCATCCTGAAGCTCTTGGAAGTCCTTATGCACTCTACCTCACTCAGAGCTCTAGAATTCTCAAATAAAATAGCACAAATGAGTTGAATTGAGCCTTGTAACATCGAAAAATGTCCCCTTGGGGGATTTTCCCTCATAAGGTTTAGCTCCCAGGTCTTTAGTATGCATTTAGGACATCTTAGTTCATATTTTGGCATCTCGATGGAATGAGACCTGGGTTCCATAAAAAATTGGACCTAGGTGGACCCCTTAAGCTATACCCTACCCAAAATAGGGGGGGAGGACTTGGGCACCTACGCCCTAGTCCTACCCTATTTTGGAGCAGCCCTAATTTCTGGGTGTCAGTTTGTGACTATTATTTGGTCCTTTTACCGACATGGTAAGTTTTGATTTTTAAAATCTTGGTGGGAGTGCTTGTAGTTGGATATATAAGCATGCTTAGGAATTCATTTGTAAACTAGATGATCATTGCAAACTTTAGGCATTCTCAAGGTGATTCAAGGCTTTTCATTGTGTTGCAAGAGTAGACTTGTGTGTTTTGTGTGTTGATATTTGTAGATTTGAGCATCAATTTCCTCATGGCATGAAGAGCATCTTCCTCCCATGAGAGCTTCACTACAAGGTGACATAATATTGTGTTTTCATCATTGATTCCTTTGGTTTTTGCCTCTACCTCACAAGGGCATGCACTCTTTTATTTGACAACGGTGTTCAGAGACTTAAGTATCCTCCTGGGCTTGACTAAGGCAAGCCTCTAAACACCACAACCCCTAAACCAAGTCTTGTGATTGTAGGTTATAGGTGTTGCATTTGAGAAAAGTGGAGTTGCAGGAAGGATTGGCAGGCATCAAGGATTTAGGATCTGAAGAAAAGGACACATGAGCACTTCTAGGACTTGGGCGCTTGCTCTAGTGTCCTTCACATTTGAGTTTAAGAAAATAGAAGTTATAGGGCTGATTAGTGTCAGAAGGAGGTCTGGATCCTGCAAAGAAACTGGTACCTTTGACTTGGGTGCCCACTCCAGTGTCCCCGACTATTCCACCTCAAAACCCTGAAAATAGGTATTCTGTGATTTGCTATTTTATTTCCGTTTACAAGAGCATTTTCTGTTATTCGTCAATTTATTGTCGTATTTGCATAATTAGGGTTTTAATGGTCAATTGAGCATAAGAGAAGAGAATTTGATAATTAAATTCCCTAATCCAAGTTTCCCTACATCTACAAGTGACCTAGGGTATGATAGTGCTCGCCACTCGACCCTAGATCCTTGAATGTATGGTGGAAAGGAGGATTTAAACATCTAAAATCTAGAACATTAACAAATCCAATTTTCCCCTAAACATTTTGGTGAACCCATGTTTTTGGACTTGAATTGCAACTTGTTGAGTGTTTGTCTTCAGATTTGGATTTATTTCATTCATTCATATAGTCATTCATTTTATTGCATTAAGAAAATTTTTTAAAAAATTCAAAAATTGGAAAAATACAAAAAAAATTGCATTGTTTGGCTTACTAAACTACATCAATTCTTTCTAAATTTTCCCAATTCATGATTTTTGCATCATATTTGATATAAACTATATAAAAATCCAAAAATTTAGAAATTTGCATTGCATTTTTATCATTTAATTGCCAGGGTTTTGTGGAAATTTTGACAATTTTATATAACCTAGTAATTCCAAAATCTAGGGTTAGTAGGCAAAATCTTTTCTCAGATTTTTATACTAATTTTAGAGGCTCATTGAAATTAACATTTGTCTTTAGTCTTTCATTTTAGTGTGAATTTGCATTTAGATTTAAATATTTGCATTTTTGCATAGAAAATTTAAAAAAAAACTAGCAATTTTGATGCATTTTCGTTAAATTTGCATGGGCATTTTGCATGTTCAAGATTGAAAATCATTTTTAGATATGAGATTAAGTCAATTTAATCATAAATCAGACTTCAAAACATTCGCATAGTATTTTGTCCCAAGATCTCAAACCTAGGGCTTCAAAAACAATGATTTTCACTAAATTTGGCTTTATCGACTCTCCAAACTTGCACCATAGGCGTGTTGTGAAAAGTATTTTTGTACTAATTTTATTTTATTAGGGTAATCATTTTCTTCCCCTCATAAAAATCTTCACAACACCCTTTTATCGGGCTCTTGTAGTGAAAATTCGGTGAAAAACTACACATTTTGGCTATTTTTGCCCTAGGGTTTGACCTAGTTTGCACTCCAAGCGTGTTGTGACAAATTTTATGGATTTAGGTGACTGATATTATTGATATTATTTTCTGTACCTCCTGAAATTCATTACAACACCTCCTTTTCTAGGTCTTGGAATTGAAAAACCATGAAAAATAGCCCATTTTTGCTATAATTTCACTAGGGTTTTACCTTAAGTGGTACTAAAAGTGTGTTGTGTTGGATATTTTGGCACCAAGTGGCTGTTATTACTAATATTAGTTGCTTTTCATCATCATTTTTCTCACAACACCCTTTGTTATGACTCTTTTGCATTGAATTTTGGTGAAAAAAGTGCTTATTTTGACATATTTTCACTATATTTTAACTTGACATTATCTTGGATTTGCATCAAGAGTGTGTTGAGAGTGATTATATTTCTGTTTTGGACTGATATCATACATATAAATTTCTGCCATTGTCTAAAAACTTTACAACTTCCTTTGTTTCATGCACTGGCATTGAAAAGAGTATAAAAAACCAAGCATTTTTTGCCGTTAATCATATCCTTCTCCTAGGATTTGTTCTCTTAGATTGAGTGTTGCGTGTTGTATGCTTTTATAAGATTTATGACACATTGTCCTAAAAACAATATCCCTTTGAGGAGAAGTAAAAGATTAATGGGATCTAGTGCTCTTGAAGAAGTTGGTACTTTGGACACCTTTACAAAGGGAGAAACTCAAATTGTGCAAGATATTATACATCCTCCAACCACAATAGAAGAACAAACTTTTCATGATCCTGATAATACTATTGAGGCAATAGGATATGTATCTGATGAGAAAATAGAAAAATTGGATAAGGAGTTAGATGAATATCAATCATTTATGGAAAATGAGAGAATAGCTGAAGAAGTTGTCCCTACAATTCAAAATATAAGAGAATTGATAAAAGAGGGACAAGATGGTGTAAATGCAATTCATGGTCTAGTACATATTGTACAAACCAACATTATTCTAATGAACAAATGTGCACAAGTGATAAATAACACTCTATCACCATCTCATACTCAAGTTTCGGCACCTATATCAACTACAAGAATATCTACTTTGACGTCAATGATCTTAACAACTAATGCGAACGCTTGTAGTAATGCTACCATTGGTATTGGAGTATCTAATGGTACTAATCACAAAGCTGTGGGATTTGATTACCAAAATTTGGTTCCAAAAGGGACCTCCTCTATGCATAATTGTTCTCAACCACCTATCTATTCCACTCATTTCCAACCACCTATTACATACTCGCAACCATCTTCCACCTATCATTATGGCTAACTACCGTTACTATATCCTTAACCTTCGCCTATCATATCTCAAGCTCATTCACCTCCTCACTTTGGTTCTAATTCCTCATAACAAACCACATCTCCCAATGATGCCATCCTAAACCAACTTTTACAGGGCATGACTGCTTTACAACAAAAGTTAACAAACTTGACAAATTCTTCATGGCCTAGTATACCAACATATCATGCCCGTAATCCCCTTTCCTTTGCAATCTTGAGAACTCCTATGCCTGAGAGGTTTAAGACACCCGGCTTTGAAAAATATGGTGGAAAAAGTGATCCTAATGTTCATGTGGCAGCATTTACAACTATGTGTAGTGATTTTTATTTTGAAGAGGATTTGTTAGAAAAACTTTTCCTGTGATCTCTCAAAGATACTGCTTTAGAATGGTTTTGCTCATTGCCTCTGAATTCAATACACTCCTTTTCATAGTTGATTGATCAATTTTTATAACATTTTCAAGAAAACATCAAACCCCAAGTCACTCTTATTAATTTGGTTCAATGTAAACAAGGTCCCAAAGAAAAGTTGATTGAATTCATTAGTCGATATTAAGGACTTTATGCATAGATTCAGTATCAAATGAAAGATGAGGATGTTCAAAATATATTCATTACAAATCTACAATCTAATATTCGTGATAAGATTCTCTTGATGAAATATAACTCCTTTCAACATTTATGCATCGCCCTTCATGATTATCAACTTTAGTCTAGTCAATATGAAAACCAAAACTCATCAGTTCAAGTTGGTCAATCCATGGGTGGATCGTCACAAAACAACTTTAAGAGGAATAATAATAAGGGTTTCATCAAGATCAATGGACCAAATATGAATGTGTCTGCTATAAATAATCCAAAGAAAGCATCATATCAACCAAGAAAGTTTACTCCAATATCTGAGTCTTACCATTCTATCATGAATCAAGCTGTGTGTAATAACATTCTAAAGCTTCCCCCGATCAAGCCTGTTGATCCTAATAAACAAAGACCTTACTTCGATGCTAATGCCTTTTGTCATTATCATTAGACGCAATGACATGACATTGAACGATGTATGCGTCTTAAACATGAAATACAAAACCTTAGTGATTCAAATGTCATCCAGGTATCAGGTGTGAATGATAATGGAAATAAGTTAGTTGCTCCGCCGAATTAGAATTTACAAATCATCACTAATCCTTTCCCTAAGAACACTGAAAACAATATGGTGGAACAAGGTTTAGTGGAAATAGACGAGGATGATTACTTGGACTATGATAGTATCGTCGAGATAATTGAAGTGGATAAGAAACAAGTGGATAATCCACCTCGGCCTTGAAGAAACAAAATTTATGCTAAGGTTCCTCCCCCGTTATCCTTGCATGGATTGGGAGACAATCAAAATGTATCAGAAAAGAAAGAACAACAATCAATACAGACGAGTAAGATGGTACATGATGATTCCCGTCACCATGCTAGAAAGATTCAATAATGAAAACTCGATAAAAATTAGAAAAGAGCTAGATGACTGTCAAAAATTGGAGAAAATAGTGGTTCCCCTCCCCATAGCAACAAAAAGTTATATTTACACAAGGAGTAACAAATCAAACATCACATGATAATCAACAAAACTTTCATAAGAACCACTCAAATTTTGTATTAAATATGATCGAATACCTCTCCAAGAGGTTCGCGAGCTCTAACATATAATATGAAGACCCTATAGGTAAGTATCTCTAAAACTTTATCTCTCTCGTGATGTGCTTCCCCCATGATGTGTTAAGTATCTCTAAACCTTTATGACGACAAACATTTATACTGATGCGGACCTAGTGTCCCTTTTGAGAGCAATCAAAACATGGACTTAGTTCCTAATATGATGATGGGGTTATATATCTTATCCGACGCTTGGCTAGTGGAAGCACTCATGCTTTCCACGTAGTGAATTTCATGATGTTTCTATCACATTTACAAACCTTAACAATACTGCTACTCCATGCATCTTTGTTTGCCTTTGAATCTAGCCTTGGCAGTACTTGATTTAGAGAGCTTCGTAATATAGCCCTACGATTATCCTCAAACTATGAATTCATTGTATAACCTTGGCTCTTTGTGTGGTTAATCATATGCATTGATGTTGTTGTTTATCATGATTTTGTAGACACTAACATGTTTCTTGCACGGATGTATTTGTGGGAACATTTGGTTATCGTAAAGTACATGTCACCTTTGGGGGGCATGGGCTTTGTGAAAGTCAGTGTTCCCTTGTGTGTTTTATTCCTACCTTAATGTGCTTGATATTGATACTTGATATCAACCACCTTAAGGTGGGGTCATATATAAGGTAAGTTGTCTATTGTAGATGTTAGCTATGTGCTTGTCCTTAGGGGCAGTCTAAAGACTTGCTCGATGAGTGCATCCTGCATCCTGAGTTTGGTTGCAATCAATCAATCAATCATGTAAGCTCTTTGCAGAGGCAGGATATCATGTATATCCTTTTTATCCTAAGCCCTCTACAGAGGTGGGGATGGTGTATTTCTCAGAGCAGATTGCATCATCATATCATTTTCAAAAGTCCTCTACGGAGGTGGGGAGTGGTTCTGTGACTAACTCAACCCTTAAACGTGTCTTTGGCAATTGTTGTAGTGAAGCGCAATCATCATTGTGTGCCTGTAATGTGCCTGAGATGGTGTTGGACCTAGAAATAGGTACACTCCATTGCTTGTCTGCCGTGTTTTCTCTGTGTCTTCAAGTGTGTGTATTTTGGTGTGCTTTTTTTGTTTGGCGTATTTGTTGCCCCATATGCAGTATAAATATCAACACCTTAGGGTTGTGCTTCCTATATTTTGGTAGGTTATGTGTGTCTTGTGTGTGTGTTGCCCCATATATACAAAGACCTGCACGATGAGTGCATCATGTATTATGGGAGGTTTGTTTACTTTCCAGTACTTGCATCTACATTTCATATATATGAGAAAAAGAAAAGAAAAGAATCATGCCTGTCTTCCATGCATTAATGTGTCTTCTATGCATTGACTGCTTTCTCCATGTTTTGCGTGGCTATAAGTATCTTCTCCATGTTATGTGTGCCTGTTATTGTTTGCTATGTGATTGGCATGTCTTCTCCATGCTTGGTGTGTTTGTTGTGTTTGTGACCTTACTTTAATGCATGTATTGGCCTCGTGTTTATACATACATTAAAGTGGGGGCTAAATTTAACATCAGAAAATGTCCCCTGGGGGGCTTTTCCCTCATAAGTGTTGTGATGCTCACAACACGCCCCATTTTACTTCTTAGAAAAATGAGGACCCTTGCTGTGGCTGTGGCTTTTGCTTATGTGTGGGTCTGCTTGGTGGTAAAAGGGAAAAGAAAGTGAAATTTACAAACCTTGTTGAAAATAAAGAAAAAATACCATTAAGTACCAGAGCAGAGTATAGGTGAATTCCTTGTCAAAAATAAGTAAGGGTTGTTTTTTGAACGAGTCCAAAATTCCCAATATTCTACAAGATATGTGTGTTTTTGGTAAAATGCACTATGGGAGGGTTTGTATGTTGCATATACAAGGTCGGTTGTATGTCGAGTCGTATTGGTCGCGTAAAGGAGTTGTCGAGTTTATTATATCTTGGTATTTATATGCATATGGCTAACGCTTTATTCCTTACATACAAGTTGGACCCGACAGAATTCAAAGTTAAAATGAATAATTGGTTAAGTCCACCAGATGTATATCGGGTTTGTATGACTGTGAAAAGAAATATACAAAGGGGATATACAATACCATATACATGTCATGAACCTGAGGAAAATATTAAATTTAGTTTTATCATGGTATGTTTCATTGCTTGTATGTTGTAGGCTTCGGGTTGTATTCCTTTTTGATGTACATACAATGCGAAACTCAGAGAAAGTTAAAGTCTGGTATAAGTGATGCATTTCACTTTATATACATGTTGGAGCCAAAAAGTTATGTACTGTGGTTTATAAAAGTGAGAGGTCCGAAGGAAAGATACAAATGAATTTGCATGTATCGGGGCTTGTATCTAAGATTGATACAAGTATTGTTGTATTGTTGATAGACAAGGGGAAAGTTAAGTGGGTCCCGTAGTTTGTATCTCGGGCTTGTATGATAACAATGTATATCTCTGAGATACAAGCCAATATGTTTCAAGGATACAAGCGAATATACAAAATGGATTCGAAAAAGAAGTTGAATAAGGGAAAGTCTTTGTATGTTTGGAATGATTGTATGTTAATAATATACATCTCCGAGATACAAATGAATAAAGACATCACGGGAGATAAAAGGTAAAAAGGAGGTTTGTATGGGTTGTTGCATAAGCGCTTGTATCTATGAAACATACAAAGACCGATATACAAATAAAAGATACAAGTATGGATAAAAAGAAAAAGGGAAATAACATTAGTTATGGTTTCTTGCATATATGTTTGTATGTTAAAAAGATACAATGGGAACATACAAGGAAAAATATAAGGAAAACGAGATGTATGCAGAAATGAACTAACGGATTAAAAAAAAAGGTTTAAAACTTAAACATTGAAATAGAAAGCCGAAGCTTTAAGTACATTAATTTCTGTAATTAATGCTGAGCTAACACTCAAAAAGAGTAAAATTCAAAGAGAGTTAGGGTAAATTTAACGATATTTTGCTTTCAGATATACATTGTCAAGAGTTAAAACTGCAGAAGGAAGAATCGCTATAGGAATTGAATAGAATTTATCAAGGCGACACAATTACAGAGGCTGGACAAAAGGCAAAATGGTAAAGTAAGTCAACGATGAAAAGTTGAGTTGTCAAAAAATATAGGTATTTATCTTAAAATGCCGTTACAGTTCCTTTGGTAAAAATGCAAAATAGATGGCAGTAATTCTATTTTTTGAAGTATAAGCATTCGTTAAATTAATGGTTTCTGTTAATTAGCTGGGTAGAGCTTAACAAATGTGAAAGTCAAAATAGAAAACACAAATGGGGGTTAGGTTAAAATGGTAAAAAATAGAAATTCATAGTAAAACCCTAGGTAAAAGGTAAAGTGAAGAGTTAAAAAGATGCATTTTTTCACAGGATGGCCCCGAAGCAGAAAAAGGTAGATACAGGGGGCAAAGTTAAAAAGGAGAAGAAATCGTGTAAAGAAATAGAGAAAGAAGAGTTGCCATTACATAGAGGGTACCCATCATTGATTAGTTACACTAGAGTAGGGACAGATATAAACATTGGAAATTATGATGCAAATGATGTTTTACAGAAGATTACAGCTGCGGATGCTACACCTGACATGAGGTGTATATGGGAGAGCGGATTATATAGAGCAGCAGGTTTTCCATTGGCTATGGAAGCTAGGGATTTGTGTCTGGACTACTTAATTTTGTATGACCTATCAACCAGAAAATAATGTTCCATGACATACTCATTGCGGCTTTATCCATAGAGGGTATTGCAAAGACATTCGGTCTGGAGATCAATGAGAAAATGGTAGATATTGACATAGATCAATACAATGAGGATTTTCATACCAATGAAAGGGATTGTAGAGGTAAGATATTTTACAGTTGGTACAACCCAAAAAACAAACCCAAGGCTGTAGCCAGAGTGCACAAGAATCTACTAAGAATATACTTCAAAGAAGAAATAAACCTGATGATCACAATGCTGAGTAGACTGGTGGGATTGAGAGATGGTACTAAATGTGAGCCCTGTATGTTTACTGTCATTGAGTTCATGATAGAAGCAGGAAAGGAACAAGGACATATTCACTGGGTGAAAGCCATAAGCACAGCTATATGAAAACAGGCCATGCTAAGGAAGCAAAAGCTGCTACCTTTCTATTCATCTTCATACGTATTGTATTCATGTCCAACAGAGGTTAGACCATTCATACATGGAATAGAAAGGGTTGGGACCTTAGGAAGTGGTCCAGGATAGAAATTGGTGTATGAACATTACCCTGATCTACAAGAAGAAAATGCAATGAGGAAGTATGCTCTGGTTTTATACATACATGGTGAGAATTTTAAGGGAAGAACCTGACAAGAGGATATCTAAGGATGCAGAGGATATAATTGGGCTGCATAGTTCTTGGTATATTCAATTTGAACATTTTACTTACATCAGGACTAAAGGATTTGAAGGAAAATCATTCTTGTTACCCAGATATCCTTCAAATAAATTAATTGTGTTGGAGTTTTCAAGATAGAATCTGAATTCCTTTAGAATGTACAAGAAGAAGTTTAGTAGAGGAAATCTAAAGATACCTTGGTCAATTGGTAGAAACTCATGTTACAGTGAGGAAGTTGCTAGTTATTTAGAATAGGAATTAAGATAATATGGATTTGAGGAGTTTGATTTAGCCAGAAGGTTTGACCCCTTCCACAGGATTTAAAATACAATTGATAAAAAGTTTAAGCATCAAATACATATTGAAGATTTTTGGTCAGATTGCAAAAATGATAAGGAGGTAAGGAAGAGGGCTCATAAAAGACTAACAATTGAGCAAATGAAAACTATGGGAGATATGTATGTTCCTCTAGAGGTTAATGAAGATGATAAATTGCTGCATCATAGTTATGCAGAGGCCAGGCTTGCTCCTATTACAGAGCCCGATTGGTCACAACCGTGGAACACATCTTTGGACGTATTGTCTAAACCAGTTATTTTGTTTTCAAAGACATGGTTAAAAGATAGGATTGAAGAACTCAAAGCTGAAGGGAGGGAAATCACATATCCAAAGAAGGGGAGGAAGAGAGTAAGAGAACCTAGTGATGATCTCTAATGTTTCTATGAGAAGAAGAGAAAGATTGTAGAAGCTAAAATTGTAGAGAAAGATAAGAATGCTACTCTTATGGATCCTTATGCATTGGGAATAACAATAGCAGTATCATCTGATATATTTGTAGAAGCAAAATCATTGAGCCATGAGATTAGTGTAGAAGAAGCACAGACTTCCAAGGAAGTAACAGGACAGCAAGTTAGAAGGGCAATATCAATAAGTATATCAAAAGGGGAAACTT
Organism: Cunninghamia lanceolata; assembly: GCA_027924645.1. NCBI lineage: Eukaryota > Viridiplantae > Streptophyta > Pinopsida > Cupressales > Cupressaceae > Cunninghamia > Cunninghamia lanceolata. Next base: position 7,031,624 of record BSBN01000241.1, on the reverse strand, counting down.
TGAAAACAAGTGAAGTCATAGGAGCACATCAAGTAGGTGCAAAGTTGAGTAATATACCTAGTGCATCCACTTCAACAGAAAAGAGACAAGCATATGTTCAAGTGAAGACAAAATTGGCTGGGGAAATGCTGCAAGGGTCAAAAGCACATGAAGCCAAACAAACCACTAAGACTGTACACATTGTGGATGATAGTAGTGAAAGTGAGGAAAGGGTAATGTATACAGGAAAAGAAATTGAAATTGAAGAAGAATCCAGTGAGTTCTTAAGTGAAGAAGAAGAGCAAAATATTCCAGTCGAGATGGAAATTGAATAGGGCCCAGAGTATGAAAAGGAACGGGTACAAGAAGAATCAGGAACAGTAGATCCATTTGGTACCCTGGTATCTCCTAAAATAATTAAAGATGTGCAAGAAGAGGCACATAAAATTGAAGAGGCTAAAAAAGAAGATGCACCTGAGGAAACAATCAAGGAAAAACCTGCTCAAACAAAGGATGAAATAGAAGTTCGCACCTCAGGAGTAGATGCACTAAATATTCTTAATATGTATGGTGAACAGAGTGAAGAAGAAAAGAACATAGAAAGCAAGCAAGAATGGGAAAAAGAAGCAAAAGAAGATGATACAATGGTAGGATCCCCTGCACCTACAGAGCAAATTAGTAGGTCTGAAAAAGAACAAAAAGAAGGTGAAAATATAGAGGATGCAACCAAGAAGCTTGAGGATGGAGAATATACAAAAAATGTTGATGAAAATAAAATTGAAGAACAAACAAAAGATATAGACAAGATAAATATAGAACAAGCACATGAGGAAGAGGAAAAAGAAAAAGAATCATCAAAGGGAGAAGGTCCTGAGGAGGAAGATGAGGATGGAGGGGACATAGAAATTGAAGAAGAAGGAAATGAAGGTGAGTCCAAACAACAAAATGATCCTATGGTACAAGAGCTAGCCCTTCAATAGCAGCATCCTCCATAATAGAAACAACAACCAGAGCAACAACAACAAGAACAACAGGAACAATAACAACATGGAGAAGTGGAAAAAACTCAGGAAGAGGTAATTGATGAAGAAAAAGTTGTTGAAGACATAAAAGAGATTCCTGCTTGGTTAGGAGCAGAGATAAGGAAGAAAAAGGAGGTACAATTGGTACCTATTGATATCAAAAGTTTATTGGGTGATACCACGCCAAGGAAAGAAAAGAGAAAGGCCAGAATAATGTCAGCTATTCAAAGAGGTCCAGATGGATCTAGGATGCTGAACTTGGCAATACCATAGAAAGAGAAGACTAAGGGAGAAATAACCTTGGATGAATATAAAATATGAAATTTTGACCTTGGGCATACTACAAGGGAGAAACACATAACTGAATGGGAAGACATGCACTAGGTAACAGCATAGATGTTGAGAAAAGATACAGACAAACAAGAATATTTGAAAGGACACATTGTCCAATTGCAACAATTCATCAAGGGAATATTTGATCCCAATACAATAGTGCCTGAATTGCCTAATGAAATAATAGTTGTATCCAAGGATGAAATAAGACATGGAAAATAAAAGGCTTAAGGCCAATATTTTTGAAGAATGGTTCAAAGATTTTATGCAAGAAGTTGAATAGTTAATAAAACAAGCAGTGAAAAGATGGGAGGTGGTTGCAAGAGAAAAGAACAAATGTAGTATACTTGTACATAATTGCCAATTTAGAAGAGAGGAATGCAGATTTTAATTGGAACAGTTAATAGAAATTGAGGAAAGAACAGAAGAATTAATAAATGAAGGAGTAATTACCCCTTTAATGGCAAATCAAGTGCCACAGGTGAGATTACAATTAAAATTTGAGGAAGATAATCTCAAAAAGTGCATAGCAGTTGCTCGGGAATTAGAAGAAAAGGCAAATGACATGATTAGAGTGCATAAAAGTATAGTGGAAAAGTTATTAGATCATGAATGCATGGATACACCAGCGTATGAACTGGAAAGGGCTTTGACAAAATTTAATGCTATTTTTACACAATGCATGGAAAATCCTGAGGCATATATGAGCAAGCAAATGATTGATTCATTGATGGCGGAAAGTGCTAAAATGAAGAAACAAAAAGAAGAGTGAGGGTTCAGAAAATAGAGAAAAGAAACTGAAGGAAGGAGTTATGATGCAGGAATATATATGGACAAAGAGTCTAGGGGGAGATCGCACCTTTATAGAAGGTGTAATCAATAATTTCAAGTCATACTTAAAGGAGTAGAAATTGTAAAGGGAGCAACAGTTTTGGAAAAAGATCAAGTAAAGAGTATCTGCGAGCAAAAGTCAAAGAAAAAGTGGAATCTTATTTTGAAAAGATTCCAATGGCATCCTTTGAGAAGGAAAAGATACCATTCAGATATTTTGAGAAATGGTTAGAGATGAATATGCACCATTGATCAATAATAGATGGATCTTGACCGTGGATTAAGCTTTCTAGCTGTAGCAGTAGGAAGCTTCAAATTCTATATAAGAAGCTTTGCTACTTGTATATTATTTACACAGGGATTTTGAAAGATAGCTGGCAATTGTAATTTGTTTGAAGACTTTGATTAGAAAGTATTTTTTTAGTTTAGAAGAGGAGGTCACCTGTGTCTGCATTAAGGAATGCGTGGAGCATCTAGCTTCCTTATTGTATCTGTAAGACGTTTGTAAGTTTTCTGTGAAGTTGATTAATGAAGCAAAGAGTCATTGATACATTGTAAATCATATATGATTGTGTGTTTTAAATACAAATTAATCTAGAATTCTGTGTCTATTTTCAGAGTGTTTTCCAGCTCTTACTTGTATTTGAAATATCTCTTTAAAAGCTTGCAATCTTGAATGTGTGTTCATGAAAATACTCAGGGATTCACATTTAAAGATTTAGTCTATTGATTTGATCAAGTTTGCTGTACTTCTTACAATGTGGATAACAGAGCATTTAGATCCTTTTGTAGAATGATATTCAATTTGAATTTCTCTAACTTTTCCCCAAACATTTGAAATAATTAGCTTAAACGCAGAGATTTAAAGGAAATTGTTTTACATTTGAAGGAAGCATGAACAATTGTGTTAATATTTGACAATTTTCATATTAATTGGAAGAAAAAGCTTGTTTAAATCATACAAAGATTTGTGATACAGTAGCAAATTTATGCAAAGAGATGGATAATTTGTTGATATTTGTAATAATTTGCATAATTCGAGTCTAGTGAGTCATAGTTCACCTTAAATCAAGTAAAGCCCCTTGCATATTATAGTTTCACACTAACCTACTGAATTATCCATAAGGTCAAGACCTGACCATACAGAAACTTGGGATTAATAAATCTTAATCAATTTCTTCATATCTTTCAAGACAGTTAGGTTCATTTTGTGAATTTTAACTTTTGTTATGAATGTGTAAAAACAATCATCAACAATAAGGTTTAGCTCTTGGGTATTTTGCATGCATTTAGGACATATTACTTCATAATTTGGCATCTAGATGGAATGCACCCTACGTAACATAACAAATGGGACCTAGGAGGACCCCCTGAGCTAGGCCCTACCCAAAATACGAGGGTTTGTGTGTGTTTTGGCATGCTTGTGTTGTGTGGTGTGTTTGTTGCCCCATATGTAGTCTAAAGACTTGCTCGCTGAGTGCATCCTGCATTTTGGGAGGTTTTGCATGTCTTGCGTGTGTGTTGCCCCATATATACAGTCTAAAGACTTGCTCGATGAGTGCATCCTATATTATGGGAAGTTTGTTTACTTTCCAGTAGTTGCATTTGCATTTCATACATATGAGAAAAAGAAAAGAAAAGAAATCATGCATGTCTTCCATGATGCATTAATGTGTCTTCTATGCATTGACTGTCTTCTTTGTGTTCTATGTGACTATAACTATCTTCTCCGTGTTTTGCGTGCCTGTTACTGTCTTCTATGTGATTCGCGTGTCTTCTCTGTGCTTGATGTGTTTGTTGTGTTTGTGACTTTACTTTAATGCATGTATTGGCCTCGCGTTTATACATACATTAAAGTGGGGGCTAAATGTAACGTCAAAAAATGTCCTCTTGGGGGCTTTTCTCTCATAAGGTTTAGCTCCTGGGTCTTTAGTATGCATTTAGGACATCTTAGTTCATATTTTGGCATCCTGATGGAATGAGACCTGGGTTCCATGGCAAATTGGACCTAGGTGGACCCCTTGAACTGTACCCTAACCAAAATAGGGGGGAGGACTTGGGTGCCCGCACCCTAGTCCTGCCCTATTTTGGGGCAGCCCTAATTTCTATGTGTCAGTTTGTGACTGTTATTTGGTCCTTTTGCTGACACGATAAGTTTTGATTTTTAAAATCTTGGCAGGAGTGCTTGTAGTTGCATATATAAGCATGCTTAGGAATTCATTTGTAAACTAGATGATCATTACAAACTTTAGGCATTCTCAAGGTGATTCAAGGCTTTTCATTGTGTTGCAAGAGCAGACTTGTGTGTTTTGTGTGTTGATATTTGCAGATTTGAGCATCAATTTCCTCATGGTATGAAGATCATCTTCCTCCCATGAGAGGTGACATAATATTGTGTTTTCATCATTGATTCCTTTGGTTTTTACCTCTGCCTCACAAGGGTACACACTCTTTTATCTGACAATGGTGTTCAGAGACTTAAGTGTCCTCCGGGGCTTGACTGAGGCAAGCCTCTAAACACTACAACCCCCAAACCAAGTCTTGTGATTATAGGTTATAGGTGTCGCATTTGGGAAAAGTGGAGTTGCAGGAAGGATTAGTAGGCATCCATGATTTAGGATCTAAAGAAAAGGACACAGGAGCACTTCTAGGACTTGGGTACTCGCTCTAATGTCCTCCGCATTCAAGTTTTGAAAAACATAAGTTACATGGTTGATTAGTGTCGGAAGGAGGTCCAGATCCTGCAAAGAAACTGATGCCTTGGACTTGGGCACCTGCTCTAGTGTCCCTGACTGTTCTGCTTCGAAAACCTAAAAACAGGTATTCTGTGATTTGCTATTTTACTTCCGTCTACAAGAGCATTTTTTGTTATTCATCAATTTATTGCCGTATTTGCATAATTAGGGTTTTACTGGTCAATTGAGCATAAGAGAAGAGAATTTGATAATTAAATTCCCTAATCCAAGTTTCCCTACATCTGCAAGTGACCTAGGGTATGATAGTTCTTGCCACTCGATCCTAGATCCTTGAATGTATGGTGGAAAAGAGGATTTAAACATCTAAAATCTAGAACATTAACAAATCCAATTTTCCCCTAAACAAGCCCTTCGAAGCCTATTTATAGAGCCAAAACACTAATTTTTCTTGTAAGCCAAAACCTTATTTTCTTCTTTTCTATCCGTAATTTATCCCACCCAACCCCTAATTCTTCGTGTCGACTTAACCTTGTCCATCCTTGTTTTGTCATCTAATCGTGAGTCAACCCAGTCTTTTTTTGGTACCCTGGTTTTCCTCTCGAGGGGGCATTACCTGCCAGTTTCATTGGGGCATAGCTTGTTTATTTTAACATATCAGTTTAATCTTCTTTGAAACAACACCCTAATGGACATTATCTCAAAGAGGGGCAAAATGTAGACACCCAAAATTGACCCTTCACATCAATTGTCAATTTCTTGCATTTTCACCATCGCATATGTCGATTTTGTCTAGAACACTTGTATCAATCATCTATTTTCTTCTAAACCATCCATTTCTATAATTAATTAAATATATTATATTTATTTAATTAATTCCATCTAATTTCATCTATTTTCTTCTATTCTTAATCTATAATTAAATAATCTTTAATTATTTAATTATCTCATTATTCCTCTAAAAATAAATAAAATTAATATTTTATTTATTTATCTTCTCATCATGCAAATAAATTAAATAAATTTATTTATTTAATTTATGTTGATTCTTCAAATCTTTCTAAATTTAGCTCTTTCCTTTATCATTTAAAAATAAATTAAATGAATTTATTTGTTTAGTTTATTTTATCTTATCACTTCCCTCTCTTATCACATTCTTCTATGTGTACAAGATAGGTCCTATCTTTATCAAAAATATAAAAAATGATTTAATTGGTTCTAAAATCAATCATCCACATCATCCAACTCTTAAAATAGAAAAGCATCCTATTTTAAGAAAATCAATCTTACCATTATCAACAAACCAACTACAATCATTTAATAAAAGCTATCACTATGGACACATGTCTTGTACACATTCATCCATGCTTCTTGTTTAATCTCAACCATTCACATAGCCACCTAATCTTCACCATTGATCAATCTTAGTTGGGAGATATATATACACCCTCTCACCTCGTTCCACTCAATCCCACACAATCTCATAGCATCCAGATCATCATCTCATGCATATTGAATCCATTGAGCACTTTGAGCATATCATCCATCATCATGGAAGCTTTGACAACTATGGTTGTTCATTATTGAGAAGCAATCCACATTACAAACCAAGGAATCAATACAATATAGGTGACATTGCTCTTGATTTGCTTTGATTTTGTGTCATTTAGATGGATTCTTTGAAGGTGGTAGTATTGGGTTTTGATTGCAATGCTTGATCTTATTAACCCAATTTTTTCCTGCTAACACAACCACCAAAAACAAAACAATCCAAAAAACATAATTAAATATGTTCCCACAATAACTCAACACTAAAAATTTAACTGTTGTCACTATATATTCCAAAAGAATTACATACATTAGTGAGTCAACGAGTATATCAAAATAAGGTCGTGCCTTTAAAAGATTTAGCCATGTAGGCTTGTACAAGAATATCATACTAGCAATATATATATATATATATATATATATATATCATTCTGCATCTACTTCGTTGAACCAGAGAGAGCATCATTGTGGTGATATCCACCCTGCCACGAAGCATTAAGCTTCCTCGTGCTACCCTACTGGGTAGCCCGACCCATCACGAGGGGTCTAGCAAACTAAAGGCGGCTTAGGCGAAAGAATCTAGTGTAGCATGACATGTTTATCATCTCTAACATGTGTCAAATGCATTGATATGGTAAATAGAAAAAGAAAATAAAAATAATGTCCAATAGTATCTATTACAATTTGATTGGCAAATGCATGCCTCATCCATCAATGTAACACAAGGTAAGATAACATACAAAAACAAACATCATCTCAAGGAGGTATACAAACCCATATGATATCTAGAGTTTAATGATCATTTATAGATTAGAAGAATGCAAAATATCTCTAATTCACGTTTCAGATAGACTAACACATAGTCCAAAGTTGGTAATTAGAAAATGTTGGTCTAAGCTTCTAAGATGTTTTCACATAAGAAGGACATGATAGATGCATTATCACATACTTCTTGATACAAAATATTAAGGTCCACAGACATCTTTCTTCAACTATAATCAAGGGAATTAATAAGTTTGAGCATAACGAGTTCCTAAGTTTCCATATTCCACACTAGCTTTTACCTGCATATTGTCGATTATTAACTGATAAACAAGGTTCCCCATTTAAAACTAAGGTTGCAAACACAATGGTACAAATCTAGTTTTACCTTCCAAATAAGTCAACAAAACCTCCAAAAAATTCATTACTAGAGAAAAGTCTTGTTTCATAGGAGAAAATTGAAGTAATTGTTTCAAATGCAGAAGAGGAAATAGAGACACCAGTGGTAAAAAGAAAAAGAACCAAAATAACACTCCAAAGGCCTCATCCTCTTTGGAGGAGAAAATGGATAGCTACAAAAGCCACGTCTGGCACTGTTTATACCTCTATGCAAGAGAAACAAGAGGGTTTATAGGAACAAAGCACACATTTGTCAATAAAAACCCAAACAGTACCCTCCACATCTCTAAAAGTTTTGGTTGAAAAATCCTCACAAGTGACAACATCTTCCCCTTGAAGATATGATAGTGGAACCCTCCACAACTCCAGAAGTTCTAGCTGAAAAGTTATCCTAGGTACCAACATCTTCTTTGGAAGATGTAACAATAGAATTCCAAGAAAACCCTATAGAATCAAAGCAAGTACTTTTGAAAGATACTTCTATTCCTCCAAAGGATACTCCTATTGAAGATGTAACAATGGAATTCCAAGAAAATCCTATAAAAATAGGGCAAGTTCCTTTGGAAGATACTTATGTTCCTCCTAAAGATACTCCTATTCCTCTAGAGTTACATGAATCTCCAATCAATAAACCTCCAGAATAGGAAGATAATATATTTTTGGGGGAAGAAATACGCAGAAGCATGGATGAAAGTGTAATTCTTCTTCAAAGGAGTCAAACAAAAGGAAAGTCTCTACTAATAACTCCAGAAATGGATATGGGTAAAAGCAAAGATGAAATTCAACAAGCAATTGAACTCTCTAAGAAAAAATAAACCATTTCTTAGTAGAAATAGGATATATAAAAATTAAAAGTATTACTAGTAGAGAAAGATGAGAAAATCTTTTATTTTCAAAGACAAGTAAACAAATCACCAAAGGTATCAACAGAGCCAACGTAGGACACAGGGTTGTAGGAAATTTTGTTAAAAAAAAGATAGGCAAATTGAGAACCTCACAAATAATTTGATAAATACTCTAGTAGCATTTTTGAAAAAGAATCAAGAAAATCAAGTAGCAATGACAACAATCACTATCCAAGTTATTGACCTAAAAGAGAAGCTACAAGAACTTAGGGAAAACCCACCAATGGAGGACAAAGAAATCTAGATTGAACCAACTGTTATGAAATGGTTTTAGGTGCACATTCCTATAATGCTCTAGACCTGGATAGCTCATTGTCATTTCCTTAGGCATGCAGGTTTTGAAAACAATGGGTTGAAGGCACAATTGGTAATTTTGCAGAGTAAGTATGAAACAAAATGGAGGCTTGTAAAATAGGGGAACTTAAACTTGCATGTAGGAAATCCTCAATAATGTATAGTATTTTTATAAATGAGTAGGTATTGGAATGGAAATTGTTAAGAATTTCTTATAACTTACCACATGATCTGAGTGATAAGGAATATTTAGAAGCATACAAGATTGCTTCTCCAGAGTAGTAGAGCTTGTTATTTTATTTTTCACACATAATCTATTAGCTAAAAGACATACAGAGTTTTACATTAACCTTTTGTTGGGGAAGTTACAATTAAAATCTTTCATCTCCACTCTAGATAGAACCAGGTAGCTTGGCAGAATAGAAAAAAGGAATATTACTGGGCTGAGAAAATTGTTGGGTTATTAATGAGGCATCAATACCATAAGCCACAAGAATTCATGACAAAATTTGAGAGGATAGTTTAGTATCCTGCACTAACATAAAAAATATACCAACAATTTAAAACAATGCTACCTAGCTTTGCAAAGTGCCATCCCTTAGTTACCCAAAGATGCCTTTGCAACCTATGAGGAAAGATCTAATCCGTTGCTTGTACATCTCAAGAGGTGAGAAATTATTTCTCCAGATAATCTAATGGGCTATTTATAAAGAGCCAAACTAGGAGTAGAAATAATTCATCAAATGAGGGCAAAATGGGTTGGCATGAGATTTAGGCCTCCACTACTTCTTCAACTACTAGAGACTCTAGTGCATGTACATGGTGAACAGTTTGAGTGGGAACTCCAAAGATGGAAAAATAAGATAGAAATGGGCAAAGGTTTTGTTGTTGAACTTAGGGAATTAGACTCCACAACACATCTGGTATATGATAACAGTCAGAAGTTTGAAGAGTTTTGTAAAAGGAGAGAAGTAGAGAGATAACATCAAGCAGGGGAATCTTCACAACACATAGTAGGAGGAACTCCATAATCTTAGGTGTGGGGGAGACTGATGAGGTTAAAATTAACCTCATCATATTTTGACTTTAAATCACCTTCCTTTACAAATCATGCTAGTATTAATATGATTATGTGATAAATTATTAGTTATCGTAACTTGAAATTGTTAGGGATTGCATGCAGAAGATATATATTAAATGCAAATAAAGATTAAATAGAGGAATGAAAATACATAGAAATAATAATAGTGAGAGACAAGTTTTAACATGGTTCACCCAAACTCAGGCTACATTCACCAATAGAGAGTCCAATATTATTAGCCTTTAAATCAAACCAATTACAACCAGCAATCCTTGCAACTCAATATCACTGCAAAATGCTACAATACAATATCAACAAAAACCCTAACCCTTAGCCACTTTTATCAAGCCTTACGTTGGTTACAAAAATAGGGTGTTTTTATGTTGGCCAATAGAAAAAATAAATACCATCGCTCCCAAACCCCCACAAGGCACGCTATCCCTTGACCCCATTAAATAATATGGGGGGAAACCGTGCCGACAAAAGTGGGGTAAATTTAATCTCCAAGTCTGATTAGGCTCCATATAACAACATAAATGATGTATATATTTTTTTTCTTACTCTGCATCAAAAATAATTTCAATGCTAATGATTTGTGGCTAGAAAGATTCATTTTTGTCAAAATGGGACACATGCAGCTTCATGAGAGATTCCAAAGAAAGTGGAAAAGAATACTCCAGAGAAGAAGGAAAAGGATGCTTCAGAATGCTATGGTGATGAAATATGCACATTCCAAAGGTATTTCTAGAAGAATTAAGACAAGCTCCAAAAGAATTATGGCACCAAAAAAGGATCCACTATTCTTCACACTTGTCCCCTAATTTTTCACACCTGTTCCTCTTTGTTTGTTAACAATTGAGGATATTTAGAGAACATGAAATTCATAAACATTTCAAAATCACTTTACATGAAAGATTCTTAGTAGGAATCAACTCTATCAATTCCTAGATGTTATCTTTGCAACAGGAGAGAAAATCTCACCATAGTCAATTCCCTCGACCCGAGAATACACATTCGCAACCAATCTAGCCTTATATTTCTCAACATTGCCATCTATACCAAATTTCTTTTTGAACACCCATTTGCATCCAACAAGTTTTCGTCCTTCAGGAAAAGGTACCAAGTCCCAAGTATTATTTTTTTTCCAAAGAAGCCATCTCCTCTTCCATGGCCTCCTTCTAGGAACCTGCATCTTTCATACCCACAACCTCTTTCACAGTTCTCTAGGCTCATCAGTGTTAGAAATCAAAGAAAAAATACATCTAGAATCATGCAATGAATAACCAAAGCTATCAGGTTGCCGCCTTATCCATGTGGACCTCCTCAAAGATTCATGTTAAGGTTCTTCATCTTATTCTAAAATTTTAGAGCTACTAGAGCTCTCCTCATTATCAGGTCCAATAGGTGTTTTTGGTTCAACGTCTTAGGAGTGGGAATAAGATGAACCACATCCTCTTTCTTCTTTTCTTTCTCTAGCTGCAAGACAATAGAAGAAGGATTGATCTCTCTAAATATCACACTTCTATACAAAACTCTCTCAGCAACTAGATTCAAAAGCTTGTACCCTTTCACACCGATACCATAACTAATGAAGATACACTTCACAACCTTGTTCTCCAACTTGGAGCTCTTCTCCTTAGGCACATGTGCATATGCCTCACAACCAAATACTTGAATGTGTCTCAATGAAGGATTTTTACTAGACCAAGCCTCCATAGGTGTCTTATCAATGAGCACTGATGCAAGAGACCTGTTAACCAGGTAACAAGCGATGGCAACAGCTTCATCCTAGAACTTTTTTTCAATGCCATCTCCACTTAGCATACTTCTTGCCCTCTCCGTGAACATTCTATTCATCCTCTCTGCAACTCCATTCTGCTGAGGGGTATATAGAGTTGTCTTCTGCCTCTCAATCCCCTGTTCTTTACAGAATTTGTCAAAATCTGATGAACAAAACTCACCACCGTTGTCAGTCCTCAAACACTTAATCTTTCTATCCTTCTGATTCTCTACAAGAGCTTTGAACTCTTTGAATCTACTAAAGACTTCAAATTTTATTCTAAGGAAATACACCCATGTCCTATTGTAACAAAGTAAACAGATTTTGAAATCGAAGGAACATTAACAGGACCAAACACATCAGAATGAATCAATTCCAACACCTCAGAAAATTTGTGAGAAATGGAATAAAACTGAACACAGTTTTGTTTTCCATAAATACAATGTTCGCAAAAATCAAACTCAAGGTTATAGTCATTCATACCCTTAACAAGATTTTTATTTTTTAGGCTCCTCAAACCCTTTTCACCAATGTGACCAAGCCTTTGGTGCCATAACATTGTCTTCTCAATTGGAAGTTTCATCTCCATAGAATGAGCACCCTTAGGTACTAAGAAAGCATGATCATAGAAAGTAGATGTAATAGTCCTCTTCGCTACTAGTTCCAATGGTTAGGATCAAGACTCTGAAGCTCTCTTATTTGAAATAGAGGCAATATTGCATTGAACCATACATGCATCAAGCTGAAACAGAGTGCCAATCTGAACACCCTTACCCAACACCATAGATCCTCTAGTTATCTTGCATCCTCCATTTGAGAAAACAACTTACACACCCACATCATTCAACTTATAGAAAGGAGGTTCTATGCCAAACCAGGGATATGCAAAATACCATTGATTCCCTTCACTCGTCCATCAGGGAATCAAATAAGGACTCTTCCATGGCCAATAATCTTTAGGTGAGAATCATCACCCAAATACACCTTTCCACCATCGTTATCTTCATACTTCAAAAACCAACCCTAATGTGAGGTCATGTAAAAAGATACACTAGAGTCAGTAAGCCACACATCCTCAAGTGCATGTATTGCCAAGGTAGTGGCAAACACTTCTCCTTCATCCTAAGATGACTTGTCATAATCTGAATCATAATTCTTCTTTTTCTTTTCTCCTCCTTGCACTCCTTGTGGAAGTGACCAGGTTTTCCATAGTTCTAACACAGGGCCTTGGAATTTCTGAGAGACTTAGATCTCCAATGGGATTTGTATCATCATTTTTCTTCCTTCTTATCCTTTTTCTTTCCCTTCTATTTAGATCTACCACAAATCAGAAGAGCCTCCTTAGCTAATTCAGAAGACTTTCTCTGCATCTCTTCAAACAACAATGAAGAAACCACTTCATCCATTTTGAAGGTGGTATTGGTACTCCCAATGGCCATAACAAGGTGATCCCATGAATCTGGTAAGGAACATAGTAATGTCATACATCAATCCTCCTCCTCCATCTTCACACCAATAGAGGTCAACTAGGCAAAAAGCATATTGAATGTTTTCAAGTGATCAGTGACAGATCCTCCATCTTCCATCCTTAGAGAATACAATTTCTTTCGTAGGAATAACTTGTTCACTAGGGATTTAGCTTGATAAATATCTCCAAGCTTCTTCCAAAGATCCTTTGCAGTCTTCTCTTCATGGATATTCAAGAGCATTGATTTAGCCAAATACAGTCTTATCAAACCCTTAGCTTTTCAATCTTTGAGATGCCAGTATACTTGAGACATTGTTGTTAGTTTTGTACTAGATATGGCATCCCATAAATCTTGATCTACAAGCATGTCCTCCATTTTGAGTTTCCACAACTCGAAATTACTACCAATAAACTTCTCTATCTCAAACCTCCCAGATGTGCTCGCCATCTCTTTCCTGCAACAAAGATTTTGAAATCCTCTACACAAGTTGCCACTCAAAGGAAGATCATCTCAAAAAACCCTCTACCAAACAACTAGAACCAAAGGTGATCAGGCTCTGATACCAATTGAAAGGAAGCAATGTATGTGGAAAACGCTTCCTACACTGATCTATTAAGGAAAGATTTATGCAAATTTTAACATTTATAGTTACAGATTAAGATGCACATTAACAGAAAGGTAATAAAAACATCCAAATATAAAACTCACAACACAAGATATGCGTGGGGAAAACCCTTTCAGGTAAAAAACCCCACACTCCAAAACCACCCAATATATTATTCAGGAATCAAGAAGATTACAATATACTTGCAGAGCAAGATTTCATAGGAGTATTAATCAACCAGATATCTAGATGTAACTCAACATCTATATGACTCTAACATTCAACCTCTATCTCAAGCTCCTGATATATAGGAGCTACAATACATTAAACCATCAAAGGTAATTACAAAACCATGAGCCAAAACCACCCAAAAGTTGCACCTAAATTATCTCCAATCAAGGATGCCTTGTGATGTGCCAAATCACACACCAACATGTGTAACTCTCCCCTTTATATCTCTTTTAAGTGTCCAACACGTTTTCACATTTCCCAAAAATAGGAGGTCCAACTTCTGAAGGCAATAACTTTTGATCTAGGTGTCTGATTGATGAACTGTTTGATGGGTCAGAAAGCTTGTGAAGAGGTCTATCAAGTTATAACCTGCTTCACTAGTTATGACAACTTTCAAGGCATTTAGGGACCTCTAAGTGCCTCAAAACTAAGTTTGAAACTTTTTCCACAGTTTCAAAAAATAGAAACTTTGATATCTTGCAATCCAGGTATGATCCTGAGTCAAAACTCGCTCAAGATGTTTACTTAGCGGTTCCACACCTTTTGGGAAAATTTTAGGTCCATTTGAGGTCAAATGTAGAGTTACTAAAAATAGTAAGTCCTGCCATTTTTAGCTCTTTTGGAAACTTTGAAAGTTCTAGACCATTCTTCAAGATAAAGGGTGTTCAAAAAGAACAAAACTAGGAAGAATAGTAACCTTTCACGGTTACAAGGCTAAGACACTTTTCCTAACAATCTAAGCCTTCCACTTGGGAGAAACCTATTTCAACTAATCTAGCTTTAAATTTGCTAACCTCATTATTGCCATTAGTTTTATATAACCATTTACATGAGACAAATTATTTCCAAGAGATAAAGGTACAAGCTCCCAAGTTTGGTTTGCAATTAAAGTGTTATATTCATCTTGCATAGTCTTTTCCCAATGAGGTTGATTTTTAGGTTAAGCATAACTTTGTGGATCATTTGTATCCATAATTTTAGACATTAAAGCATAATTGCAATAGTTTTCTTTTCTAACCTTAGATTTATCCATTCTAATTAAGATAACATCACTTTCTTAAACAAAATTTTAAAATCATTTAGGCATACATTTAGATGTAGAAGTATCATCACTTGAAGAAGAATCATCATGAGAATGTTCATCATGTTCACTATCACTTTGGCTAAGAGATGTATTAGGAGGATTCAAATAAGGATTCAAAGAAGAAGGATTATCCTCAATAACAAGAACTTTGGTTTGAGAAGATTCATTGTTAATAACTTTAGAATAATCATGAACACCATTTTCAGCAATGCATACATCTCTAGCAACTTCAACTTTATTAGTGATAGGATTATAAAATCTATAAGCTTTAGATTGTTCATCATACCCAACCAAAATATGAGAAGAATATTTAGATTCTAATGTGTGTCTATTTTTTAGGTTTATGAACAAAAAGCAATTGAGCCAAAGATTCTTAAGTGCTTAAGATTAGGTTTCTTACCGGACCAAGCCTATTTTGGAGTGATATCCTTTAAGGCTTTGGTATGAGCTATATTAATAATATAAGTAGTAGAAAACATTGCTTTAGCCCAAAATTTATAAGACATGTTCTTATCATTCAACATACATCTAGCCATTTCAACAATAGTTCTATGCTTCCTCTCCACTACACCATTTCTTTGAGGTGTATAGGGACTGGTTAGTTCATGTTTAATACCAAATGACTTTAAATAACAATTAAAAGAATTATTGACATATTTTGTACCATTATCAGTCCTAAGAATTTTAAGTTTAAAACTAGATTGCCTTTCAACAAATCTATGAAACTCAACAAAACTATCAAGAACTTGATCCTCGTTTCTAAGAAAATAGATCCAAGTTCTTCTTGAATAATCATCAACAAAGGTAAGAGCATACCTTGATCCTTGGATGGATTCATTTCCATGGGTCCAAAAAGGTCACTGTGTACAAGTTACAACTTGTGATGTGCCCTCCATGCTTGACCATGAGGAAAGGGCTCCCTATGCATCTTACCACTCATGCATCCTGTGCATACAATTTTAGATGGAATAATACTAGGCAATCCTTCTACCATATTGGATTTTTGTATCAAGGCAATATTGTTAGCATTGA
Organism: Cunninghamia lanceolata; assembly: GCA_027924645.1. Classification (NCBI taxonomy): domain Eukaryota; kingdom Viridiplantae; phylum Streptophyta; class Pinopsida; order Cupressales; family Cupressaceae; genus Cunninghamia; species Cunninghamia lanceolata. Next base: position 7,015,577 of record BSBN01000241.1, on the reverse strand, counting down.
TATGACCAAGTCTTTCATACCAAACATTAAAATCAATGGTCGATAGTAAAGAATATTTAGAAGTAGAAAACTCATAAAATTTGAATAAATTATCCTCATCTAATGTAGCATTAGTAATAGCTTTATTTGTTTTATTTGTGTAGCTAGGGTAAAAGCATAAACAACAAACTAACTAAAACCTAACAAGCACAATCAAGCACAAGATATCATGAAAATCAAAATAACAAATGTAAATGCAAACTGATCTCCAAGCTAAACTTGATTTATCTCCATTGCTCTTTTCAACCTTGCATAGGCATGCAAGATTTCAAAGGTTGAATGTGGGAGGAATGTTGGTTGTTCATTCCAGAAGCATAACAATACTTAAAGACTCAACATCCTAAAAGAATTTAATGGCATTTTGACAACATGAGGCTACTCGAAAACTAGATGATCAAATGGCTTGTGAGAGGGTTGATTTATAGAAAAGGCTGATTTGAATGAACGATTGAGAATGAAAGTTGATTTGTGCTATGTGGACAGTTATGATCGATTAGGTTTTCCCATTCCATGAGGGGTTGTAGTCATGTGACAAGTGTGTGAAGGGGAATAAAGGAGACCTAATTTAAATAAAAGATTATTTAAATTAGTTGTGCATGCAAAGTGTTGTAGTCATGTGACAAGTGTTTGAATGTGATGAAAAGTGAGGGAATAATTCAGATATTTTATTTGAATTATTTAAGACATGTGAAAGGGGGATTAATTAAATAAATGGGACATATTTAATTAATTTATTAAGTGATTAGGTTGGGATTAGGACAAAATGTCACTTGTAGGACATGGAAAATTTTGGGTGTCTACATTTTGCCCCTCTTTGAGATGATGAGATTTATGTCGAGTAACATCATTTCAAAGAATCTATTGTATGGATAGATGAAAATGATGATGATGCCCCCTCGAGAGGATAGGCAGGTTGAAAAAACATGGGTAGGCTCTCAAAATGAAATGGATTGGTCAAGAAAGAAAGATAAGGGAAATGATAGAAGAAATGAATGATATGTTATGCTGCAATGAAGGTGAGCAACCATGAAGTTTGACATAGCACTAGACATTATGCACTAAGGTATAAGGACCAAGGTGACAATGTGTCTTGTGCACTAGCGTAATACAACCTTGTCTAGGTACAAGATATGAATATTAGCTGGTTTGGGTTTTATGCAAATGCAAGATAAAAATGATTGCACACAAAAGCAAGCAAGCATGCATGCACAAATGATTCAAAAATAAACAAGGTATTGCCCCTGTCAAGATGTAAACCAATGAATAATTGATTGATTGATTGATTGATGATGATGATAATGATAATGAATTAGTGTCTGGTTTCAGGAAATGAAACATGTCATATAAGACGCCTGGTCTGGTTTTGACAATGCAACATCTTGTATAAGACAATTGATTGATTGATTGACACTAGTGTTGTTGGCCATGCAAATCAACACCAGGATTTAATTGATTTGATTTACGTCAAGATTAGGATCAAGACCATTGATGCAATTGGATAATTTGACTTGTTTGATTGACTTGATTGGTATGGATTGATATGACTTGCATTTGCATTATTGCTTGGATTTGATTTGGTGATGGAATTGGATTGAATTGATGGAATTGATTTGCAAAATGATTTGAGAATTGAATTGATTAGATTGATTTGGATGACTTGATTGAATTTGATTGATGAATTGATTTGATTTGATGGATTGAGGAATTGGATTGGTTTGATTTGATATGCAAATTGACTAGAATAATTTAATTGATTTGAAATGATTGAATTGAATTGATTTGATTGGAATGATTTGAAGAATGGAATTGATTTGGAAGAATTTGAAGAATTGATGATGAATTGGATTGGATGAATTGAGTTGATTGATTGATTTTATTGCTTGATTTTTTTGAATTTTTGAATGTTTTAATTTTTTTTTGGATTTTTGAATGTTTTGATTTTTTTGGATTTTGAAATTTTTTTATTTTTTTGATTTTTGAAATGTTTTGATTTTGTTGGATTTTTGATATGTTTTGGTTTTTTTGTGTTTTTGAAATGTTTTGATTTTTTTGTGTTTTTTGGGAATATTTGATTTTTTTGGATTTTTGAATGTTTTGGTTTTTTTGGATTTTTTAAATGTTTTGGTTTTTTTGTGTGTTTTTGAAATATTTTGATTTTTTTGTGTTTTTTGGGAATATTTGATTTTTTTGGATTTTTGAATGTTTTGTTTTTTTTGGATTTTTGAAATGTTATGATTTTTTTGTATTTTTTGAATGTTTTGGGAAATGGCATTGGATGACAATTTAGGTAGCCTTTGTGCTTGATACCAATGACAAGGGAAAACCAAGTCTAGGTGCAAGGATGAGGGATGAGATGGATAAAAGTGGTGGATAAGATGCAAGATGGAAGACTCATGATAAAGGGATGGATATATGCATCATAAAGGAGATAGGATGTGATCTTTAAAGGCTATCGCATAGGAACAACATGCCCCATTCTAGGTGTAATACTTAGGATTTTTCATGACAACGCTTATGACAATAGGATAAGATGGATTGGTTTGGATGGGATGAGGTATATCAAGAGATATCCAAAGCATGTTTCAACATTTTGCCCCCATATCTTTATCAAGATCAAAAGGAGGAAGGGAGGATGAATGGACTCAATGTGATAGGTGTATGTATGTGGGTGTAATGGATAAGAATGGTAAGATAATATGGAAATGGTAGGATGGTGAATGATAGGTTGGATGAGACAACGTGCCCCCAAGTGCAAGTGACATAGAAGATCAACCTACACATGATGCCTGTTTTCTAGGTTTTCATCATGGTACTTATCCAAGGCGCCATCAAGGGTGGTTTTCACCATTGGATGAAGGGATTTCTCTTTACTATTTTGATATTTTTTTCTTTTTTTTGACTTTTTTGATTTTTTTGTATTTTTTTGATTTTTTGAATGGGATAGGTGGATATGAATAGGAGGGACTCAAGTGTCTAGTGCCATGGAAGGTGATAGTCCCATTAGAGATGGATGTCATCACACATGTAACATGTCAAATGCCATTATGCTCATAGATGTTGGTAAGGAATTGCATGAAAGAGAGATGGATTAGGTAGATAGTGGATTATGAAAGGTTTATGCAAGGAAGGATAGTGGATTATGATGTGGATTATGGAGGACTTATGCAAAGGATGGATGACAAACTTATGTAAAAGCATGGACCATAGGAAGGTGATGGGTGAGATATGGAGGATAGTGGCTGAAAGATGTGAAGATGGAGGTATGTGGAAAGGTTGTGGAATGAAAGGGAACCATGACCAACAGTTACACACACCGTGATAAACATTTAAGTTTTTGATTTGAAGGTGATGTAGGAAGAAATGGAGATGTTTGCATATGATATGGTTGATTTAGTGCTTTAGGTACCCACATAGAGTTAGGATTTTTATGATTTTTGTTTTTCTTGTGGGATGAAGGAATTTGAGACTCTTGAATGGAATGGGATTTTTGGATGGAAGAGGATTGTTGGGATTTTTGGATGGAAGAGGATTTTTGAGATGTGGATGCTTCTTTTGACTTGACTTCTTTTTGCTTAGGGACCCAAAACATTTTAGTTTTGACCTTTTCTTTTGAAGGTATGGGCTTAGATAGATTTTTGGATGAACTTTTCTTTGATTCTTTGCATTGATGTCCTAAGGCATTAGGATCCTAAGGATTTTTGGCTTTATGAAAGGAGGCATCCAAATTTTTATTTTTGAATCCCATGGGTTGGGTGGAAGCTTCTTGTTTAGATAATGTGTGCATTTGTTGATCATGATTAGGATTTTTATGAATAAATGGATAAGTGGATTGGATGATAGAGATGTTCTAGGCATTGGGAGAAGAGGAGATAAAGTGGATGGAGGGATATTAGGAGTTGGAAGTAGTGGAGGTAAATTGGATGGTGGAAGGTGTATGGTCACATGCTTTTGACACTTGTAGGATAGTGGAGGTGGAATGGCAACATAAGTTTTGGGTATATGATAAGGTTTGTGATGGAAAGTGGTGGATTTAGTGTTGGAATAAGGTGCCATTAACCTTGTAAATTCCAATATTGTATTTTATTCCATTTATTATTTGTTATTTGTAATTACCCATAAGGGAATGAGGTAGTTTCATTGACAGTTGTAATTTCAGAGTTACCGGTGGTAGTTACGGAATAACTTTTATGGTTGGCAAATGTAAAAACTCAAAGTAAATGAGGGTAGGAATGCTCCCTTGAGGAATATACTATTTTTGGCATGTATGAAAACTATCATAATGTTTGGTAAGTGAATCTATGACAGCGGCAAGTTGTCATAAGATTCTGTGATTCTATGACGCATATGACGGATATGTTAGTTGTATATTTGCTATATTTAACCCAAGGTTCCTATCTTGAAAGACACTCTTTTGCTAGAATCTATGATGGTTATGATGCATCATAAGATGTTGTAAGAGGCCAGATTTAGTCTTGGGCACCCAACCATTGCATAGCTATTTTTGGACAAGTGTAAGATGCTTGTAAGATGGTAATTAATGTTTACAGGTTGGAGAATCTTAGGAGAGAGAACGTGAATGCCTAAGATGAGTTAAAAAATATTTCTATAAGTATTTACCATGTATTAGTTGCTGCAATATAGATTTTAGGTACTCAGGTGCTGCCGGAATGCTGTCAGATTGAAGACTGATGGAGAGAGTTGAAGTGTTGTATTGTAAATCATTTTTAGAGTACTACAAACATTGGCCCTCTTTCCTGTGTTGAGTTTTTTATCTGAAAGGGTTTTCTCCACATTAAACATTGTGTTATGCATTCATATTTCTAATTTTGTATTTCTGTGAAGCATAGTTTTGTTTCTGTGTTATAATCTCCATTAATAACACATAGTTAAAGATTGTAGAAATTTATATTGAATCAGATTTCCATTGAAGTAGTGTTGCTTTCATTTCTAACATTTGGTATTAGAGCTTGGCCATCTTTGACTCTTGGGTGGTAGTGTGGAAGCTGTAGCTACAGTGGGAGATTTGGTTGCATTTATTTTGCAGATCTTGTGTTGTTATTATGGCTGCATCCACCGTTGCATCAACCTCTTGATTGGATATTGAGAAGTTCAACAGAATAGGGTATGAGTTGTGGAAGCTGAAAATGGAAGATTTATTGGAAGAAAGAAACCAATGGTTGGCTATTCAAAAAGAGAAGAAACTTGATGATGTCTCTCAAGATGAGTGGGATAGATTGGATAAGAAGGCACAGGAAACCATTCGGTTGTGTCTTTTAGACTCTGTCCTATTAAATGTCGCAAAGGAAGAGACTACATACAAGTTGTGCAAACGGTTGGGTGAGATCTATCAAGCCAAGAGTATGATAAATAAACTTTATTTAAAAAGAAAATTGTTTTCCATGAAAATGCAAGAAGGTGAATCAGTTGTAGAGCATTTAAATTCTTTTAATTTGTTAGTGAGTCAGCTTGATTCAGTAGATGTTGAGGTTTGTGAGGAAGATAAATGTATCTTACTTCTTTTTTCTTTACCTAAGTCTTGGGAGAATGTTATCCTTGCTATCACTACTAACCTCGTGGATCCGAAGTTGGATGCTCTTGTTTCAGTGCTACTGTCACAGGAATTGAGGAAGAAGAGTTTTGATAGTTTAGGGGATGCTCTCAGTGTTAGGGGAAGGTCTAAGGAAAGAGGACCTAAAGGAGATCAGAAAGGGGCTAAGGACAAGTCCAAGGGCCGGTCTAAGACTCCTGGTAAAAAGAATAGAGTTAAGTTTTGGAACTGTGGTAAAAGGGGACATGTGAAGGAGTGCAAAAACCCCAAGAAATAGTGGGAGAGTGCTTCAGATAAGTCCTCGAATGCAGGTGAAGAAGTTTTACTTTCTACATGTAATCTTGTTTCTAATGATCACTGGTTGATTGACTCAGGATGCTCATTTCATATGACTCCGCATAAGGAATGGTTCTCCTCATATGAAGAATATGATGGAGGTAATTTCTACCTTGGTGACAACTCTACATATCCAATTGTCAGGAAAGGAAAGGTATTGTTGTGTTTTAGTGATGGGAGGATTAAAACCCTCCTTGGTGTTTTGCAAGTTCCTGGATTAGCTAGAAATCTGATTTCAGTTTCAAAGTTGAACTATTTGGGAATGCATGTGACATTTGACAAGCATGGATACAGATTAGTGAGAGGGAACATGGTGGTAGTGAAGGGGAAGAGATTTGGAAGCCTATTCAAGCTTGAAGCTACCACAGTTTATAATGCCTCTTATGTTTCTGAGGCTTCTGTAAACACTTGTATGTTGTGGCACCGTAGATTGGGCCACACAAGCAATAATGTATTGAAAACTATTAAGAATAAAAATTTGTTGGATGGTTTCTCCTATTCTGATGAGCACTTTATTTTTTGTGAGCATTGTGTGTTTGGTAAACAAAACAGAAAATCATTTCCTTCAGGAAGCAATAGAGCAAAAGAGAAGTTAGAAATTATTCATACGGATGTGTTTGGACCTATGGATAATGAATCTATAAAAAAATATTGTTATTTTGTAACCTTCATTGATGATGTATCTAGATTTACATGGATTTATTTTATGAATCATAAATCTAAAGTTTTCACTAAGTTTAAGGAATTCAAAGTCTTAGTAGAGAACCAATCAGGTTTAAAGATAAACATATTAAGATATGACAATGGAGGGGAATATTGTTCTAATGAATTTGATGAGTTTTGCAAGCATGCAAGTATAATCAGACAAAAGACAACTCCGTATACACCACAGCAAAATGGTGTTGCAGAAAGAATGAACCGAACAATTATGGAAGGGCTAGAAGTATGCTTAGTGATGCATAGTTGGATAAATACTTTTGGGCAGATGTTGTGTGTACTACTTACTACTTGATAAATAGATCTCCTTGCAAGGCTCTTGATTCGACACCTTATGAAGTGTGGACAGGTAAGAAACCTTTTGTTTCACATTTAAGGGTTTTTCGTTGTGAGGATTTTGTTCATGTGCCTAAGGAAAAGAGATCTAAGTTGGATCCAAAAGCTAAAAAGTGTACAGTCATTGGATATGGTGATAATGTGAAAGGTTATAAGCTTTGGAATCCACTAACCCGCAGGATTATCTTTTCTAGAGATGTTATTTTTAGGGAACTTAGAGCTATTTCTGAACCTGAGCAGCTAAAAGAAAAATATGAAAAGGTAAAGAAGGTGCACTTCGATTTAGAGCAGCAAGATGCACCTCAGGAAGAACATAATGATGGATTGGGAGGTGAAGAAGAAGAAGAAGATTCAAGAAGTTCTGATGAAGATGAGTCTGTTGTTACAGAAGAAGTTGTTGTAGATGATCATGTAGAAGAATGAGTAGAGTCTCTTACTCCACCCTTGAGGAGATCCATAAGACAACAGAATCCAGTTGACAGGTATAGCCCACCAGATTTCTATTGTGTTTATGCTTTATTGAGTACTAACAATGAACCTAGATCCTACAAGGAAGCTATTTCTATAGATGATAGTGAGTCTTGGCAGCTAGCCATGCAGGAGGAGATGATAGCTTTAGACTCTTGTAACACCTAGGATCTTGTTCATTTGCCCAAAGGAAGAAAGGCCATAGGATGTAAGTGGGTCTTCAAGAAGAAGTTTGGAGTAGACGGGTCATTGGAGAAGTACAAGGCTAGACTAGTAGCCAAGGGCTACTCCTAGAGAGAGGGAGTTGATTTTGGTGAGATATTCTCTCCTATTGCTAAATTGACTTCTATTAGATTTCTCTTATCCATTGTTGTAGCTTATGATTGGGAGATTGAGAAAATGGATGTTAAGAATGCATTCTTGCATGGAGATCTTGAAGAAAAAATTTATATGCAACAACCTACAGGTTTTGAGGTAAAAGGAAAAGAACATTGGGTTTGCAGGTTAAAGAGGTCTCTTTATGGTCTAAAAAGGTCCCCCAAAATATGGTATCAAAAGTTTGATTCATTTGTTTTGAAATTGGGTTTTGTTAGAAGCAAGGAGGATCATTGTGTTTACATTCATTGTGTTGATGATTCTATACTAGTTATTGCTTTATATGTTATGACATGTTGTTTTTCAGTAATACTAAGGGTATGGTCAGTGAGCTTAAAGCCCAACTTTTAGGTGCATTTGAGATGAAGGATCTTGGTGCTGCAAGGTATATTATGGGAATGGAGATCAGGAGGGATAGATTTAACAAAAAGATTTGGTTGTCACAAAATATGTATGTGAATACTATTGTGCAAAGGTTTAGTTTGCAGGACTGTAACCCAGTTAGAGTTCCTTTACCCATTGGTACTAAGCTTTCATTAGATATGTGTCCAAAGAATGAGGATGATCTTAAGGGTATGTCTAATGTGCCATATGGTAGTGCTGTAGGGAGTTTGATGTATGCAATGGTTTGTACTAGACCAGATATTGCCCAAGTAGTGGGAGTTTTGAGTAGATTTATGTCTAACCCTAGTAGACAACATTGGAACTATACGAAGAAGGTGTTTAAATATCTTCCAGGTACTCATGATCATTGTTTGGTTTATTCTGGTACTGATAGTACTGATAAATCTTTGGACATATAGGGTTTTGTTGATGTAGATTGGGCAGGTGACTTGGATAGTTGAATGTGGCTATGTGTTTACTCTGTTTGGAGGTGCAGTGAGTTGGATGAGTAAGAGGCAGCCCACAATTGCTTTGTCCACTACAGAAGCAGAGTATATGACTACTACTCATGTATCTAAGAAGGCAATTTGGTTGAGGAGACTGTGTACATGTATTGGTTTTGATTGCAGGATCATTCAGATTGGTTGTGATAGCCAGAGTGCTATATGTTTGGCCAAAAATCCAATGTATCATGCTCAAACTAAGCATGTTGATGTTCAGTATCACTTTGTTCGAGAGTTGGTTGCAAATGGATAGATTGAGCTGAAAAAGATAGACACTCAGGAGAATGTTGTAGATTCATTGACCAAGCCTGTGAGCACAGAGAAGTTTGTATGGTGCAGAGAGGCCATAGGCCTTGTTTCTAGTGCCTGATTATTTTTCATTTGTTTTCCTATGGGTTGATTTAAAATGTATAATGTCAAGTGGGAGAATGTTGGAATAAGGTTCCATTAACCTTGTAAATTCCAATATTGTATTTTATTCCATTTATTATTTGTTATTTGTAATTACCCATAAGGGAATGAGGTAGTCTCATTGACAGTTGTAATTTTAGAGTTACCGGTGGTAGTTACGGAATAAATTTATAGTTGGCAAATAAAGTAAATGAGGTTAGGCATGCTCCCTTGAGGAATATACTATTTTTGGCATGTATGACAACTGTCATAATGTTTGGTGAGTGAATCTATGACAGCTGCAAGTTATCATAAGATTCTGTGATTCTATGAGGCATATGACAGATATGTTAGTTGTATATTTGCTATATTTAGCCCAAGTTTCCTATCTTGGAAAGATACTCTTTTGCAAGAATCTATGACGGTTATGACACATCATAAGATGTTGTAAGAGGCCAGATTTACCCAACCTTTGCATAGCTATTTTTGGACAAGTGTAAGATGCTTGTAAGATGGTAATTAATGTTTACAGGTTGGAGAATCTTAGGAGAGAGAAGGTGAATGCCTAAGATGAGTTAGAAAATGTTTCTATAAGTATTTATCATGTATTAGTTGCTGCAATATAGATTTTAGGTACTTGGGTGCTGTCAGAATGCTGTCAGATTAAAGACTGGTGGGGAGAGTTGAAGTGTTGTTGTATTGTAAATTATTTTTATATTAATACAAACATTGGGCCTCTTTTCTGTGTGGAGTTTTTTACCTGAAAGGGTTTTCTCCATGTTAAACATTGTGTTATGTGTTCATATTTCTGATTTTGCATTTCTGTGAAGCATAGTTTTGTTTTTGTGTTACAATCTCCATTAATAACACATAGTTAAAGATTGCATAAATTTATATTGAATCAAATTTCCATTGAAGTAGTGTTGCTTTCATTTCTAACATTTAGGAGGCATGGAGGTAGTACCAACATATTTAGATTGTTGTCCTTGGGGTGTATATCTAAGGCCATATGAGTGTGGAGGGACGTTGACATGGATAGGCTACAAAATTCCTTGTTCATGAAGGCCTAAGCCTTTACCTTGGTAGTTCATTTTTTGGAGTATGCGATGGACAATGGGACTATATGTGTTTTGGACATTAGACATGGGCTCATTATTTGATGGAGAAGGTGAGGTGATGGACAATGGTGGTTGTTGTCCTAAGGAGGAACATTCATGGATGAAGGTGGATAGGCCAAGGGGGTATGTTGGTGGATTTTCAATGGAGTCGATAGTGGATGATGACAGATCATTAGGATCTTGATTATTATTCTATTCACTAAGATCCAAGGTATTGGTTTGATCTTCTATGTTTTCTTGGGAGGCATGTGTCTCATCATGACAAGTGAATGTTTGTGGATGATGGTTAGGTGGAGTGATAAGCTCTTGACCATGGAATGCATAAAGTGGACTAAGAGGATCATCATTGGTCATAGAGGGGATCATGATCATATATGGGAGTTTTATCATGAATAGAATTGAGGTTAGGGATGGGTGGAATGGAAGGGGTTTGATATTGATTAGAATGAGGGCTTGATGTTTCCATGTGCTTAGAATCATACCCTTGAGACAACTCTTGACTTGGAATGGAAATGGAAGTAGAAGGCTCTTAGAGAGGCTTGATGTGTTCTAGAGGGTCAAAAACATGAAGGTATGATGGAGGTTGACTTGGACTAGTGGGGGGAGACTCTTGAATAGGGTCGATGGATTGTGGACCACATGATTGGGTTGAAAGACTAGGCATGGTGTTTGAGGACTCTTTGATAGGCTCAAGCATATGTGTTGGATGACATGGAGATGATTGATTCCTTGCTAGTAACCCTTGGATCACATCCTTTGGAGGTAGATGGGTGATGGAAGTTGAAGGTTTAGGATTAGGTGGATTAGGACTATTAGTGGATAGGTCCCATGGTGGAAGGAAAAGAGGGGTATTGGATGGATTAGACTTTGGTTGGATGGAGGGTCAAATGGATTCAATGGATTGGTGGATTTAGGTTTGCTTTTGTAATGTTTGAATTTATGACATGGAGTTAATGGAGGGTTAGGTGGTGGTAAGGGTAATGAATGGCTTGCATGGACTAGGTTGATGTCTCCCTTGTCAAGGGTGGCATTAGGACTTGAGGATATTTGATCTTTAGGGCTCACATGTGCTTGTTGTGGAATGAATTTATAGGTTGATGTAGGATTGACATGATAGGTGGATGGATTTGGTTGGTATGAAGTGGAGGAGGATGACACATAGGATTGAGGTGGGATTTGTTGATGTAGAATGGATAGGGGATGCATTTGTTGGGTTTGGGATTGACAAGTGGCTATGAATTGTTGGGCTTGGGCTAGGAGGTGTTGTATTTGAGGTGATTGAATTCATTGAGATTATTGAACAATGGCTTGGAATCATTGTATAGTTTGTTGGTCTAGGGGTTGTGGTACTTGGTGAAGTGTTTGGAGGAGGTCTTGGAATTGGGGTACTAGGGTCTTGTCTTCTAATATGGGCATGGTGTCACACATGTGTTTAATTATTTGCATGCCATCTTGTTCCTCAAGGTATGCGACATTATTTACAAGGCTTTCATGATCATTAGAACTAGGAGGAGGGGCCCCATGAAGTATGAGTTTGGGTTTTACATTTGTCTCATCATTGGGATTAGAAGAAGGGCCTCCTCTTGGTATGATTTTGGGTCTCGGTTTGTCTTCATCATTTGGATTGGGAGGAGGGCCACCTCTAAGTATGAGATTAGGCTTTGGTTTGGTATCATCATTAAGACTAAATAGATGGCCTCCTCGAAGTATGAACTCGGGCTTAGGATTGGGTATAGGCTTGCTAAGGATTAGAAACATTTTGACAAGTGATTGAGTAGGATTAGGATGATGATTTGGAATGATTAGAATAGATAGGATATGATATTGATTGAATTGGAATGAATGGTGATTAGATGATGTGTAATGATTAGGATGAAGGTTGAATGATGTTTAGGATGATCAAGATGTGGATGATTGGGATGATGAGATTAGATGATGTGTAATGATTAGGACAAAGGTTGAATGATGAAGATGTGCTTAGAATGTGATTAGGATATGATGTGGAATGACAAGATTGGATGACTTGGAATGATTATGAAGAAATTGAATTGATTGGATTAGAAAGAGGATGATGATGATTAGGATATGATTAGGATGATTAGGGTGACCTATCTTAGAGTGAATGTGATGGAAAGAATGTTTAGGAAGAATTGTTTATGTGTTTGTGTTTATAGCTTGATGTGGAAATTTGCAAACAAATGATTACACATGTACACACATGAATCACACACACAAGACACATAAGCAAGTTTAAATTTGAAATTTTGAAGAATGTGACGATTAAGCAAGAACTTGAAGACACATCAAAAAACCCTAGATTAGTCAAGTAGGTGTGGCCAATTGGGTCTTAAACTAGGATTCACAAGGTTGACTAACGATGTCCCCAATATACATGAGGTATGAGGGGCCCAATTCTATGAAATGAAAGTGAAATAGTGCCACACAGTTGGGAGAAAGGGGTAACCCACCCTTCACCTTCACTTCCCAAAGGTATAAAGTTCTTTGGGGCTTAGCCAAGAGTGACAAGATTTCAAATTCCAAACAAGGTGTCTTTCGATTCACACCTTACTATTTATAATCCACTAGAATGCTAGAGTTAAGGTCATCCCTTGGAGTGGTGTGTCTCCAAGTAGGCCTCCTAGGAAGGGTATGACAAAAGCAAACAAGGTGGGTGTTTTTAATCTCTAAGATCACCTTGTGGTGCAAGGAGAGAGCATACACATGCACACTTGATTCACACTCACACTTGTTAATTTCCCTTAGAAAATGAAGTGTGTGGTGTGAAAATGAATGGATAAAAGGTGTTTTTGATTCTCAAGGTCACACGAAGTGCATGAGAATAGAATACACACCCTTAATCTCAATCAAGTTCACCAAACAATGCAAGCACTTGTTCTTTTTAAATCCAAAGTCAAAATGTGTGATAGAAGACAATGGTTCATTTTATGCCCAAATTTGATGTGTGATTGAAGATAATGATATGTTTTAATGCCCAAAATCCAAATGTGATAGCAAACAAATGTTCTTTTTATGCCCAAATCGAAGTGTTTTTGCAAAAAATGATTATGAAGAAGTGAAAGATGAATGGAGTGCACCTAAATGTTTTTTCTCTCCAATCTACTGTTGTGACTGATCCAAATGCTGCTATAGCTCCTTATATGCCCTTAGAAGCCACAAAAATAAGAAATAAAAAAGTAAACTTGCATAGAAAAGTGTTATGTGAAAAAAGAAGAAATCTGAAAAAATCTGATCAAGATGAATTGGTACAACAAAATAGATAGCATAATAAGAAAATGTAGGATATTATATGCAGTTTTAAAAAAATTGTGAAAAATGGATCAATTTTGCAATAGTTATGAGCATTTGAAGTTGTAAAATAGTTAAAATGGTACATTCACCTAATGAAACATCCACCACTATGTAGCTGGCTAAGTCAGCTTTCCAACAAGTCCTTATTTGTGAAATTTTGCCTCTATATGACGAAGTTATGAGAAAAAGAAAAAAAATGCCCTATTAGGGCATGTAGAGGCAAAGGGTCTGGCCTGACTGTTTGCTGTTAGCCGCTAATGGTTTGTAAAATCCTAGTCACGTTGGGTGGTTTGATGAAGCAATTAACTCAAGTGGTCTAATTTGAGTAGTGCCCTTGGTCACTCATATGACCAGGGGCCACAAGGAGGAAAAAAATAAAAATGGAAATGAAGGGGGGGCTAATAGCTTTTAGTCCCCGCCCCCTGCGTGACTTCCGGCTTGAGACCCTAACAATACCCTATGGTCCCCAACGTTATTGGTGCCCAAGGTAAAAAGGGGCCAATGGTTATGACAAGGCAGACCACGGTAAGGATACACGCTGAGCTCAAGCTTAGGGTTAACAATGTGTGCTTAGGGTGACGTAGGAAGTGGACCGGCTAGGTTTAGGGTTTAATTAGGGTTTTGGCAAATGGTTACACCACATCAGATAGAGCCTTAAGCCATCACAATCAGCCTTTAGGAGATGCGATAGACTGATTCTTAGGGTTTTGATAGTATAGATAGAGGGCTGAGCGGAGGAGTCAGCGACATGTTCGAAAGAGGCAGCGACCCAACATTAAAGGGTGGTGACTTGGTATGCAGCAACAGAAGTTCAAACGGGTGGCAGGAAGCTAACACACAGGTGACCTTAGGGTTTCGAGGCAACGATAAGATTTCAACGACAAAGAAATGGAGGGATAAGGGTTTATAAACTATAAGCTAAAACTACTCTATGTCACAATGATTAGGGTTTATGTGGGGTCAACAGAAAGAAAATGTAGGTCCATACACTATTGCCTAGCAGATAGACAACTAAATCCTAGGGTCAACAACACCTTGACAGTTGACCAATGCATGAACATAAAACATGTCCTGCAACACACAACCACAAACCAGAATAAGTAGCAACATAGGGGTTTGGGGATTCGTATGATACGGATCTATACTATATGGATTTGCAGACCTACAAATATTTTTCAAAAAATTGCAATTTTTTTGGAAGTGATATAGGGAAAATTTTGTCATTTTTTGCCTATGAGGCCTCCCGGACTCAATGACGAGATCTGTTTGAGCTCCGGAGGTCACCTGTAAAAGCTAATTTTTAGAAATCAACAAAAAATGTTAGATTTGCATGGATTCACATCAGGTTCACCATATATAGCTAGGGTAAAATATAGGGTAAAAGCATAAACAACAAACTAACTAAACCTATTGTCTCTCAGATTTGCACCCTTGCTGAGTTGTAGAACTTGGCAATCTGGAGAAACATGGGATCTTTCCAGGTCTGTGGGTCACTTGTGATGGAAAGAACCTCTGGAGAAGGCCGGCTTCCTGTTGATACTCCACCTAAACTACTTATACTAAAGCTTTTACAGAGAAAAGGGTAAGAAAGATTACATGAAAATGAAACCTACTGTCTAAGGTGATGCACCAAAAGATCATCAGAAAATACACAGAAATGACACACTTTAGAACCAGTAATAACAAGAATCCTTTACACAACCCAACAAATCATAATCCTTGCATCATTACTTTGTAAGGAGGCTAAATAACAACAGTCCTGCAAAGGAGAAAGAGGTCTTTCTCACTACCCAAAAACTGATTGTTATTCCTTGCACATCTCACAACCTGTAAAAATATGTAATCCCTACATAAAGGCACCAACATGAAAGATAGCTCTAAGGACAAAGAACATAGCCAAGATCTATACTAACACTGAGGACACACAATATCAGAAGAAATAGGAAGGTATAAACTGCTTATTACTGCCAAAAAGGTGTTACAATACTGTATATCTCTAAAAAAAGGGGTTACAAGACTGTTCACTTCTGCAAAAGAACTCAGAAAATTACAATATACAGAGTAGTGAATAATCAAAACCTCCTAAAAAATGAATAAGGAAGAAGACTATATACTTCCTAAACAGCTATAAATAGATAGACATCCACCACCTCGATTCCTGTGCATCTCATAAATGCCCACAAAATATCTCTCTAAAGTCCCCAAAAAAGGTTTCCTAAGGCATAAATGGTCAAGGCATGCCATCAACTGTCATAAAGACACCTGAAAATGTCATAGAATGCCTTTAAATGCTTTCTAAGGCTTCTAACATACGTCAGATCTGTGTCATAATTTCCTGCAGCATCATAAATAACTGATATTATCCAAATAGATGACATAATGACATATTTTCTGCATTTTAATTAACATTTAACTAAGAGGCTTATAATTATCCCACCTTAGTAAATGTTTACAATTCCAAAATTATACAAGTCTATGCAGAAAAAATGACATATGACATAACAAATAACATCTAATTCCCTAATTTTTATTATGCAAAAAAGACAAAAAACGTCTGTGACCCTAGGCAAGATGACACAACACATCACATCTGCATCATATATATGTCACAAAGTTGTATCAAAATGTCTCACAACTTAACCTCTTCCATTCTCACATACATCTCTATCATGATTTGAGGTTCAATGGAAAACATTTCAAAAACAACCCTTATGACTCCCACATACATCTCTATTCACCCATATTCATTATTTAAACAACCTTGTAACTCCTAGCCAACATGCGTCTAGCAAAACATATCCTTAGCCTTGTATTTCCCTTGGACTTGTCTTCAAAAAAAAAAAAAAAAGGCATAGAAAATGCCACGACCCCCTTTGAATCATCACTAGGTTTGAACAAATGGAACCTTCCCCACGTCACCAAATGGATAAAATGAGTGTTTCAAAAATGAAAGTAAAAAATGTGAATGGAATTAGGTCTCAATCAAACCAAAAGAAAGAAAACCTAAAAAGCAACCTCATTTTGCATTTCGTTTTCTACTATTCGAACTTGGCCACCGCCATGAGGGTCTGAAGGTGAGAAATGTATCATTTTCTGTTGATTTTAGAGGATTCTGGTCATTTTTTGAAAGAGAATGCAAGGTAAGTTGCATTTTTTCTGAGATTTGAACTCCATTTCTTTTGATTTCAGGCCTCCAAGGCTACAATTTGACTGCTTATTGATGCATTTTCTACTATTTTGATGGTCGACCCTTTGTATATATGTGGCTGGCTGTGTTGAGGCCATTCTGAACGGTTGAATGAGGAAATCTTCATGGTTTTAACACAGCGCTTCAGTAGAAACAAAGGTAAGTCTTTCTCCCATCGATCTTCCTCCATTTTCTAAGTTTTTTACCAGCATCTTTGTTGCCAGAAGCACGCGATTCTGAGCATTTCTAAGGGTTTTTGTTTGAAATGAGTAAAAAAACTCCTGTATTTTCTTGTTTGTTGTTCAAACTTGGAAAAGAAAACTGCATTTTTCTTTGAAAGTCACTGCCAAAATCCTCTAAAATCAACTTTGGACATTTTCTGAGTATTAAGTTGTGTGAAAGAATTAAAGCCCCTTGCATTTTTTTCTTTTTATTGCATCTCTCTGTCACTATCATTTTCTAGCCTTGACAAAAACTTGAAAAAAAAAGACATATCTACCTTGTTGTAACTTGAAACCTATATTTTCTGGGTGGTTGTTTTGATAGAAAAACTCCATTTTGTCATTCTTTTTCAGAGGGTTCTGTGTATTTGGACCTAGGAAAAATTTCTGTGTCTTCTTTCATTACTGTGGCAAACAAAATGTAAATCTTCATATTTTTCTGGAAACTCTATATTTTATGATTCTGATGGCTGTATATGACCTTTAAAAAAAAAACTGCACTTTACTTTCTATTGTGACTTGAGGCTTGATCTGGAACATTTCCGTGTACTCTTGTTCTGGAATGAGTCGAATCTCATGCATTTTCCTTGGTTGTTGTTCGAAAACTAAAAAAGAAAATTGCATTTTTTCTAAGATGCTCAGACTCCATTCAGTTGACTTTTGTGGACATTTTCTGAACATATGTTTGAAAAGAGTAAAAACCCTTGCATCTTTCCTCCATATTCTGCTATTTTTTGGCTGTTTGAACTCCAGCTTTGACAAAAAAACTTGAATGATCTTCATTTTATTTTACATCTACACTTGTCTAGCTCAAAACACCAATGGCCTTAACCTCTTTATTGTTCTTTCGAGACTACTCTATGTACATGTGAATTGTATTTTTCTTCCATAGTCACTGCTAGGTTTAACTGGAAGAAATTCTGAGCATAGGTTTCTAATGAAAAATGCATTTTACGAGTTTGATGGCTGTATTTTGGTCCATATTTTGTATGTGGTCAACTACTACTCCAGATTGTGACTGCTGCTATAAAACCTAATCTCTGCATATTCTTCATGCTATCCCCATCTCTAGGCATACCTTTTATGAGCCTCTATTAGGCTTGACAGACCCATGCAACCTTATGACTTATTGTTTTCTTCATAACTTTGACAAAATTTTTCACAAGGTATGTTGACTTGGTTTTGACTTGATGTTCCAATGAAACCCTCAATCACTGCTTCCATGTAAAGTTTCCTTCTTTCTGTCAAGATGGCAGCTCCAAGACTTGTTAATGTATCAAGAGTTCCACTTTGCACCTATAAGAGTGATGAGGAGAACAAAACATAGCTTTTTGGTGGTTGAAGTAGAATAAATTAGTAATATTGCTACTGTTCTTCCTTGCTTCCATGACTGATAAGCTCTTAGAACACTGCTACACTTTCTAGAATTTGACTGTATTTGTATGTATGTAGTCATTTGACTGCATTTGGTGTGCAACCATCTGTAGGGTCATGACTGTCAACTTCCCTTAATGCTACTCTTGATTTCTATCCAAGGTTTCTCTATTTGTATCTAATACATGCTTACCAATAATACTGTTGGTATGTTGCATTCCTTGTCTTGTCCTCTTGACTATAACAATGACAGTCAAGGATGATTTCTTACTTTATGATAGTCATTTGACTTCTCAGATTTCTACAAAGTTTGGTAGGTCTTACTAACGCATGTGTATCCCTTCCAATGATAGTGCATGTCATGTTGTTGATTATCAACTATCCTTTTTTACAACAGTTAGCTATTCTATAAGATCTTGGTGATGTTCTTTATCCTTGGAGCTATCTTTCATGTTGGTGCCTTTATGCAGGGATTACATATTTTTGCAGGTTGTGAGATGTGCAAGGAATAACAATCAATTTTTGGTTAGTGAGAAAGACCTCTTTCTCCTTTGTAGGACTGTTGTTATTTAGCCTCCTTACAAAGTAATGATGCAAGGATTATGATTTGCTGGGTTGTGTAAAGGATTCTTGTTATTACTGGTTCTGAAGTGTGTCATTTCTGTGTATTTTCTGATGATCTTCTGGTGCATCACCTTAGACAATAGGTTTCATTTTCATGTAATCCTTCTTACCCTTTTCTCTGCAAAAGCTTTAGTATAAGTAGTTTAGGTGGAGTATCAATAGGAAGCTGGCCTTCTCCGGAGGTTCTTTCCATCACAGGTGACCCACAAACCTAGAAATATCCCATGTTTCTCTAGATTGCCAAGTTCTACAACTCAGCAAGGGTGCAAATCTGAGAGACAACAAAACCCTAACAAGCACAATCAAGCACAAGATAACATGAAAATCAAAATAAAAAATGCAAATGCAAATCGATCTCCAAGCTAAACTTGATTTATCTCCATTACTCTTAACCTTGCATAGGCATGCAAGATTTTGAAGGTTGAATGTGGGAGGAATGTTGTTTGCTCATTCCAACAGCATAAGAATACTCAAAGACTCAACATCTTTAAAGACTCTAATGTCATTTCGACAACATGAGGCTACTCGAAAACTAGATGATCAAATGGCTTGTGAGAGGGTGATTTATAGCAAAGGCTGCTTTGAATGAATGGTTAGGATCGATTAGGTTTTCCCACTCCATGAGGGGTTGTAGTCATGTGACAAGTGTGTGAAGGGAATAAAGGAGACCTAATTTAAATAAAAGATTATTTAAATTAGTTGTGCATGTGAAGTGTTGTAGTCATCTGACAAGTGTTTGAATGTGATGAAAGGTGACAGAATAATTCAAATATTTTATTTGAATTATTTGGGACATGTGAAAGGGGGATTAATTAAATAAATAGGATTTATTTAATTAATTGATTAAGTGATTAGGACAAAATGTCACTTGTAGGACATGAACAATTTTGGGTGTCTACAATATGGATCAATCACATAGCACATATCTTTATAAAATTCTATTTTATAATATTGCCAAAGCTTAGCTATAGAAAGTAAATTAGTTTTTAATTCAATAACATATAAAACATCATGTAACTTACCATTAGGCACATTCACATCTCCAAATGCTTCTACTTTACAACTATAATCATTAGCAAGTTGAGCTAGAACATTAGTCTTGTCGGGTTACATTGATTCAAATATCTCTTTATGAGAAGTAACATGTTGAGAGGCACCTGAATCAATAATCCATTCAATAGGTTTTGAAGCATTATAACCACAAGTAAAAGCATGCCTAGATTGATTGGAATTATTATTAATCTTATTATTTTGATGATTATTGTGTTGATTTTGCCTCATGGGATGTTTATGTTTATTATCACTTTGTTTCTTATAACAAGTGTTAGGCCAATGACCATCTTTATCACAATAATTACAATGAGGCCTCTTATAAGAGTTATTCTTTCTAGTATTATTACTATTATTTTGATGAGATTTAGGATTATAACATTGTTTATTATGAGGTTTAAAATTTTGTTTATGATTTTTAGACATAAAAGCATGCTCAATATTTTTAAGATTACCAAATTGAATCAATTTAGCCTCTTCTTGCCTTAATAGATTTCAAAAAATATCATAAGTTAGTTGACTAGCTAATGTAGGAATAGCTAATTGAGCATGAATATTTGTAATTGCTGAAATTGTCTAGGTAGACATTTTTTTAAAGAATAATATGAATTAATCTAAAAGATTCAAGATTAACTCCTAAATCAGTTAATTGACTATTAAGAGAATCAAATTTTAAAATAAATTCATCCATACTTTTGAAATCAATATACCTTAAATCTTCAAGTTGATTTTGAAGTTAAATCTTCTTGGACTCATTAGAACAATCATAAATATTTTTGAGGATAGCCCAAGAGTCATAGGCTTTCGTACATGCCCCTATATGAACATAAAGTTCAGGTGACATTGAAATGCCTATAAGACTAAGGACCTCATCATTCCAAATCTTCCATTTGTCTTGAGCATCCTGGGGTGCGGATGAATCTAGTTCTGATTTAGGATTTGTAGCAACTTCTAAAAGATGTTTAAATCAAAAAATAAAACTGATATGTGTTTTCCAAGAATGATAATTAGAGGAATTTAATTTAATTTCTAGAATTAAATTAGACATTATTGCAAATGAAAAAAATATAATTAAAATATTAAATGTGAAACCCCTTCATTAATAAAATTTTAATGGAAAATTAACTAACTTAAATATCAAACTTAACTATTAAATATTAAATTATACTATAATATTAACAAAATAATAATTATATTAAACAATTAATAATTTAATTAAAAATACATTGACAATTGTACTTAACTAAAACTTTCATGAATGAAATATGGCAAGAAAAAAATGTCAAAGTAGATTTTTCTAAATATAAGACTTGTATTTTGCATTAATATGGGTTGATTTTGTAGGTAAATGAAGAGTGGATGGAGTGCAAAGGCAAAGGAGGCACAAGTTCCAGAGGCTGAAAGCAAGAAAGCAAATTAGGGCCTCTTTTGTTTTCTAAAAAAATTAGGGCCTCTATTTTTATATAAAACTAAATTCCACAGAGGTCGAATGTAGGAAGGATTAGATTTTTCATAGTGTTTGTTTTTCAACTGTAATGGGGTTAGATTTTTATTTTATTAAAAAATTTAAAAAAAATTGAAAAGGGGGTGGGGGCCTAAGGCCACACCCACACCACCCACGAGAGGGCAGTGAACCCAAGCAGGTCCATAGCCTTGAGAAGGCTGCAACCTTTGAGTGGTGGTCACCTCCCTTGAATGGGGGCTCGAAGGCTATGAAGCCCCCAAAAAAATTGTCTTTTTTTAATTTTTAAAAAACTAAAAATTTATATTTAAATTATTAATTTTTTTTGCAAAAAACTCTCAGAAATAAACTAACATTTATTTGATTATCCAAGATATTGTTTTGTAGAAAAAAAATGTATAGGGTACAAGTAAGCAAAAAATGGAATAAAGGAGATTACTGTATATTAACTTATTCCTCTGTATGAAGCATAGGGAGCACACCTGCAAGATTAATTTTGTGCAAATTTATCTTGAATAGACAAGATTTATTTTATTTTAATATGCAAGGAAAAAGAAGGAAATTTATACTAAAAAAACTTGCTCCTTGCAAAAAATAAATTAGCTCTTTTCTCAAATTTGCAATATGAAGTCTCCAATGGTGAATGTTGCTCAAGAAATGGTAAACCTTCAACAATATAACTCAAAGAAAGATTATGTAACCTACTTTGATACCATGATAGGAAAAAATAAATGAAATAAAGGAAAGTACTAATCAAGCATGTAGAGCATTTTTTGAAGGAAAAATATTACCATCCAAAGAAACAAAATAGAAGTATGTACCAGAAGATTTGAGAGGAGACAAAAGAATTTGTAAGGGGGAAAAAGCAAAGAAAAAACCCCCAATATTATGAAGATGGCATAAAGCCTAAGAATAATACAATAGAGAGAGATCTGTCAAATAGAATATATGGAAGAAATAGATAAGCACCTTATTAAATAGAGGTGGAGAAGGAGTTGCATAAGTAACTCACATGTTCTATACATGCCACCTTTCATTCTATGTGTGTGCAAGGTGTCATAATCCTCATAAGGAGGAGGCTAGAACTAAGCCTTAAATATTCCTCCAAGGAGGAGTTACATCCCTAAGTAAATACAAAAATACAAATAATAAATTATCTTCACCTAAGTAAAGATTAATTTATAACAATAAAAGTGATTTTTTTAAATGACTCGTTCTAGATATGTACTCTCAACACCATCCGTATCCAATTGTGCATGTCGATAACACACATGCACCATAATAGTGACCTACTCTGAATAATCGTACTGTGTTTGAATCTCCTTTCGACATGGGTAAAAGAGTTATTTTTTGTAAAGTCCACTACTAATAAAACTGTTCCAAGTGGGAAGGTATCTCTCAACAACTAAAATTGCTTTTCTTGCCACTTAGAAAAAAATGCATGATGTATGTATGGTTGTATCAATTTACAAAATAATTTCATAAATGTTCTGATAGGTAGTTCATCTTCTACGTAATCTAACCTTGTGGATTCTTTCCCAAATTTTGTTTCAGACTTTATGTACTTGTAATTCTTGTGATTTACCATCTTCGTCATGTTAGTATCTTCATTTATCAAAGGCATTTTAGCCAAATCTCCACATGTTTCACAAAGCCCTTTTATGTATTTCATTGGACCATCTACATCGTCATCAGATTTATCACATAAGATGGATGCTATGAACTCACTTACCCATTTTGGAGGTGTGTTTTGAACACCATCACTTTCTTCTCTAATCTTTTGAAACACCTGACAGTAAAGATCAAATTCAATATGATATCAGCAACAAGTTTCAAAAACTTTGTTTACCTTCACATAATGTGGCCTTAATATTTCAAACATTGTTTGCCAAATCTTTAAATGGGGATTTGCATAAAAAAACATCACATAAATCTCATGTTGTGTTATGTCTAACCAATGTTTTGTATGCAATTCATAATTATTTGCCCCGATCTGGTGTTTGAGAATATCTCTACTATTTGATGAAGGGTGGGTATGATCGTGCCAAAAATATGAGACCAACTTCCTAATACCATCTTCAATCTTGTCAGAATGAGGAGCCCTACACATAATTTCCCAATTGTCTTATGCGGTACTATCATCCAAACCCTTTCTCCTTTGCACATATCTTTGTAGTGTCTTTCTACTTAAGCCAGTTTTACTTAAAAGTGAAGAGATCTGACATTTTCTTGACATTTGTGCACTTATAATAGATGTCAACATCACTCTTCTTGAATTGCTCTTATCAATTGATCAAGAATTTTTGCCAATGAAAGTCAAACCTTTTGTCACATTATTAACAATGTCTTTTTATATGTGTCCTCTCATCTTTTTTGTGAAATCTAACCCAACAATTGTAATGCCTCTTTTATCTCATCATGAAGAAGCATACTTGATAATAGTTAGGCTTGACCAAGTGTGTAACAATGATTGAAATAGTAGAAGGAAGCAATCTCAACCCCTCTCCAACATTAGAGTTTGTTTGGGCCTCCTCCCTGACATTAACAGTGTGTGGTCGGGTCTCCTCCCTAACATCAAATATGTTTGGATGGGCCTACTCTTCTACAATATCTAAATTAGATTTGACTTCTACTCCAGTTTATGTATGTTGAGCCCCTACACATATCATATAAAAGAAAGAAGATTTTAGAATTTTTTTAAGGGACATGGACATATTTAAACTCATTTTCAATAAACTAGACATGTAATTTTTAAAGTAACAAATTTTAGTATTATATATTATAATATTAAATATAAGCTTAAATGTACATTGCATTGTTTTTCCATTTAGAGCTCAAATTACTATAAAATTGAACACGTGTACATAAAATTCTAACATTATTGCCTTCATGTTCTATCTATATATACAAACAAGTGCAACATTACAATGGTAGCTCATAAATTAGGTACACAAAGATAGTTTGAGGTGAATCAAGAATATATCATTTTAAATTATTTACTATAACATACACTTGATTGAATCCAAGAACTGGTGCCCATGGTGTGGGAAAGAAATTTCACTTGAAACTCCATGAATATATGAAATATTGTACTTGTCCATGTGCATATATGAAAGTTGAATGTAGGATACATATGCATTCTAATAGATAATTCTACTAAATTAAAATTAAATCTAATTTCTAGTATACCCATGATTTTGTTAGGAAAAGTGTCTCAACCTTGCAACTATATGAAAGGTTACTATTCTTCCTAGTTTTGGTCTTTTTGAATACCCTTTATCTTGGATAATGGTCTAGAACTTTCAAAGTTTCCAAAAGGGCTAAAAATGTCAGGACTTACTATTTTTAGTAACTCTAGATTTGACCTCGGATTGACCTAAATTTTTTTCCAAAAGGTGAGGAATTGCTAAGTAATCATCTTAGATGAGTTTTAACTCAAGATCATATCTGGATTGCGAGATATTAAAATTTCTATTTTTTTGAAATTGCCAAAAAAAGTTTTGAACTCAGTTTTGAGGTACTTAGAGGTCTTTAAACACCTTGAAAGTTCTCTTAATCAATGAAATGAGTTATATCTTGATATATATCTTCTCAAGCTTTCTGATACATTAAATAGTTTGTCAATCTGATGCCCGGATCAAAAGTTATGACCTCCGAAATTTGGACTTCTTATTTTTAGGAAATGTGAAAATGTGTTGGACATTCAAAAGAGTTGTAAAGGGGAGAGTTACATGTGTTGGTGTGTGATTTGGCACATCACAAGGCATATTTGATTGGATATAATTTGGGCGCCACTCTTGGGTGGTTTTGGCTCATGATTTTTTAATTATCGTTGATGGTTTACTGTATTGTATCTCCTATATATCAAGAGCTTGAGATGAAGGTTGGGTGTAAGAGTATTATAGATGTTGAGTTACCTCATAGATATCTAGTTTGTTATACTCTTGTAAAAGCTTTCTCTGCATGTATATTGTAATCTTCTTGATTCCTGAATAATATAATGGGTGGCTTTGGAGTGTGGGTTTTTTTACCTGAAAGGGTTTTCCCCATGTATATCTTGTGTTGTAAGTTTCGCATTTAGAAATTTTTATTATTTTTGTATTAATGTGCATCTTAATTTGTAAGCAATGCCTGATCACCTTTGCAATGCTTGATCACCTTTGGTTCTAGTTGTTGAATAGAGGGTTTTTTGAGCTGATCTTTGTTTGAGTGGGAGCTTGTGCAGATGATTTTGAAATCTTTGTTGTAGGAAAGAGATGGTGAGCACATCTGGAAGGTTTGAGATAGAGAAGTTTAATGGTAGTAATTTTGAGTTGTTAAAACTCAAAATAGAGGACATGCTTGTAGATTGAGATTTATGGGATGCCATATCTGGTACAAAACCAATGACAATGTCTCAAGAAGACTGGGATCTCAAAGATCAAAAAGTTAAGGGTTTGATAAGACTCTGTTTGGTTGATCCAATGCTCTTGAATATCCATGAAGAGAAGACTACAAAGGATCTTTGAAAGAAGCTTGGAGATGTTTATCAGGCTAAATCCCCACTGAACAAGTTATTCCTGTGAAAGAAATTGTATTCTTTGAGGATGGAAGATGGAGGATCTATCGCTGATCAGCTGAATACATTCAATATGCTTGTTGCCCAGTTGACCTCTGTTGGTGTGAAGATGGAGAAAGAGGATCAATGTATGACATTACTATGTTCCTTACCAAATTCATGGGATCACCTTGTTATGGCCACTAGGTGTACCACTACCACTTTCAAGATGGGTGAAGTGGTTTCTTTGTTGTTGTTTGAAGAGATGCAGAGAAAGTCTTTCAAATCAGCTAAGGATGTAGTGCCCCTCTAGTTTCACCATGGATGTACATGTGGTTGGACTAAGGAGTGTGAAGATGAATGTAAATAATCAGAATACTTAGGTTAGTATATTTTATTAATGAACCTTGTTGCAATACTAATAATTCACATGCTTTGACATTGCCTTACATTCAGGTGATTATGATGTTGATTTTACTATGATTATCCTATGTTAGAATTGAGTTTTATGCAACTGATTCTATATCATAGGATGTTATGATGTTTTGTGTGGATCAATCATATTATGAGTATCATGCGACTATCTGATGATGGTTCTTACTTAGTCATTCAGTAACTGGTTGCTATGTGTGTTCTAATTATATGTTTGATGTGTGGGTGAAAGGAACAGTGTCGCATTACTCATGCATTAGTACCCTCCTACACTGCGACTTCCTTTCACTATGTGTATGCCTACATGATTGCATATATATACATGTTCAACTGTGTTGTTTGTTGTAGGCTACATGTACTAGGCATCGACTCCACCTAAATTAATAGGTCTGAGTGTGCCTTAACCAATGGAACTGTTGAATGGAGATAACATATGGTCCCCTAGCTTAGCCATCATCCTTGAAGAGGATGAGTATCTGGTTGTGTACCCTGTCAATGTTGTCAGTTTGGTCATGATAGGCAGTCATTGTTGGGGTGGTCTCGCTTTTCGATATTGCATAGTAGTCAGGTATGGTTTGGCAGTTGGGTTATTTTGTTGGTGTTGTTTTGGTTATTGTTGCCTTAAAATAAAATAATTATTTATGAAGCATTTTTGTTAAATAAATATATAAATGTCCTTATGTAAATTTAGTTTATGAAAAATATATTATTCTAGAAGTTAAGTTAATAAATAATAATAATAATAGTAATAAATATAATTGCAACCAGAGATAAATAAATAAATCAATATAATTTAATGTTGCGTTAATGGCAATAAAATAGATAATATTTGCAAGTTGTCATATATATATATAGAAAATACTAAAGTAGATAAAATCAAAAAGGAATCTTGTCTAGTTGTAAATAAAATAAATAGCAAATTCTAAAATAAATAAAATTAGAGATAAATTATTGTTTGGTTAAAAATAGTAAATTGTAAGAAAGTAATAAAGGAGAATCTTCTGGAAGAAATTATGGGGGTGGTTATGCATGCTCAACTTTATTTTGAAATCTCAAGACATAATTTGGGGAGGAGCGTGCATTTTCAAATGGAGAATATGTTTTATGTTTTTGGGAATCTCTCTCTCAGGAAGATTCCATTTTTCTTTTGCCACCATAAACCATAGTTTCTAGAAAAAAAGACTTGGGTGAAAATGGATGCGAGCTGAGAATTTTGTGAAGATGTGATAGAAGTAATATTCCAAGTATGGACTAAGATATGAATCTGATTTATTGTTGTATTAGATTTAGTAAAATATTCCATGAATTCTCTTCTACATTTTCTAAACCTAGTTTGTCATTTTTGAGATATGAATATTTTGTGACTGTTTACCTCTCACCCATTTTGTCTCTATTTTAGTAGTCTGTTGCATTAGCCATAACCTTTATTTTATGAACTGGGTTTCTCTAATTTTTTTATATATGGTGCATTCCTAGATAGCTAAATCATATCTAAAAATCAGCCATACCCAATTTGTCATTTATGAGATATGAATATTTTGTGACTGTCTACCTCTCACCCATTTCGTCTCTGTTTTAGCAGTCTGTTGCGTTAGCCATAACTTTAATTTTATGAACTGGGTTTCTCTAATTTTTTTATATATGGTGTACGTTTTGGATATACAAATCATATCCAAAAATCAGCCATACTCAGTTTGTCATTTTTGAGATATGAATATTTTGTGATTGTCTACCTCTCACCATTTCGTCTCTCTTAAAACAGTTAGTTGCGTCACCAATAACTCTATATTTTTGAACTAGGTTTTTTTGATTTTTTTTTCAAAAAAAATGTTTTGTGCATATCCTATGATCATTGTTTTCCATCATATGACTCTCTCTGAGGCATTCTACCAATCAATCTGCATGCCCTGTCTATGCTTTCACAATTTGCATTATTGGTAGCTTCTAAAACCTTCTCAACAAATTCATTTTGTGCTGATCCTATCATATGTATGTGGTTAAAAGTGTGGTAGATTTGATGAAGATGTTAGATCTATAGGAATGTTTTGTTGTTGTGTATTCCTTTCCTCTCAAGCTAACCTTAGAACAAGGTTCTTTCATTGTAGCTTTAGGTTTTGTATCTTGTGATTCTAACTAGTGTAAGATATTTATAGTATTCTAATATTATAGGTTTTTAGCCTTGCTTATACAGTTATATTTAATAGTATTTACAATTGTCTAGATTATTAATAAAATCTACATCAGTGTATATAGTGTAAATAATTGTTGTGTTTAATTTGTATGTCTTAGAGTTATTTGCAGTTTGTTTGCAAACATTTTAATTAAATGAAATTAACATAATTCTTAAGAATTATTAGTTAAAATATTGTTGCTCATGGACACTTATATCTTATGATCATAATGTAACTGCTACTGGTGATCAGAAAGTTATAGTTATGTATTATTGAGATGGATTCACTTTATAATTGTTAGATGATTGATCATGCTTGGATTAATGTTACATTCTTTAAAAATATTGTTGAAGGGTATTGGTTTATGATGTGCTTTGAAAGTGAATGTGATGTGAAACCATTGTGTTTTTAATGGTGTCAAGTGTTGTGTCATTTGGGGAAGTTGTTTCTAGAGGCCTAGGAGGGTGTGATTGTGTGGGGGTTGGCTATGTGTGCATCATGTGAGTTGAATGAAATGCATTCTTGAAATATTATCTCCTATTCATGTTAGTATGATACAAGTGCAAGATGGATAATGCCTTGCTCAGTGTACCTATTCAAGTGGTTATGATGACTATGCAAGATGGATAATGCCTTGCTCAGTGTACTTATTCATGTGGTTATGATGACTATTCAAGATGGATAATTCCTTGCTCAGTGCACCTATTCATGTGGTTATGATGACTATGCAAGATGGATAATGCCTTGCTCTGTGTGATGTCGAATGATGTGTATTTTGTGTTGTAAATGCATCATGATGAGAATGTGATAGTTCATGCTTGGTTTATGTTTTGGGACAAGGATATAAGAATTGGTCCCTGTGATTATGTTTTGTATGCAATAAGGTAAATGCCTTGCATTGTATATGTTACTTGTCATTGTGATGGTAATTGTCTTGCTTCATGGATAGGGTCTTCTAGATGCAGGTAGGGGAGTGGCTTTCAATGTGGGGCTGGTGCCTAAAGTGGTTGCAGGATAACCCATTAGAAGTTTTTAATCCAATGATAACTTAATAATAAATTTAGAGGGTTGGGTAGTTTCCACACTAAATAAGATAATTGGATGCCTCACCCATGCTTGTAGTGTTCGTTCAGGCTAAGGATGGGATGAGAGGGCCGTGGTTGGCAAGATCAACTTCCTTGTCCTCATGAAAGGAATGTTGGTTCTGCATGTGTCACCCTATGGGGCCGGTGTCTAGTGAGAGACTGCCAGGATAACCATAGATGGGGGTCGACGTCTGGACAGCCAGGATAGCCCATGGATGGGGGCTGACATTTGGTGAGAGACTGCTAGGATAACCCATGTTAGGACCATGCGATGACACTCTTCCTTACTGCAGCCTAGCCTTCCCTAAGTGTGTTTTCCTATTTTATTGTGTGATTGCCTCTGGAAGTGATATTTGAGTTACTTGTGTTGTTCATATTGACCTATGTTGTATTGGAGTCATGTGTAGTCCTTGCACCTATTAGTCTACTATCTTTCTTGATTGTTTTCTTAGTGGGACCTTATTGTTATCTCCTAGCACGGGGGGTGGACCTTAGGGTTCCACATGGTCAGGTGGCTGTGCTTTTATCTCCATTGGTTTCCCTTGATGTTGTTCGTGCGTGAGAAGGATGTACCTTGTATGGCAAACTTTAGATCTTTCTCTAGCTTGAGGAGATAGATACTTATGATCATGTTTTAGTGTTGTATATCAGTTGAATCATGTATTGTTATCTTGATGTATGTACTCCAATGTAATCTAGATAGCGATATTGTAAACAATGTAATGTTGTACTCTCTTATAAAGGAACTTGTTTCTGTACTTGTGATCCTATGTGCAGGATCTTGATGCTTATTTATCTAATGATATAATATGGAATTGTATGTGTTTATTTATCTGATGCAATTAGACTTAGAATGAACTATGTTTGTTAGTTAATTCATAATGATGGTTAGATCTTGTTTTAGTTCATTAGTAATGGAACCATAGAACCCTAGAGGATAAAGCTTAATTTAAATGTTATGAATAAATATAGGATTGTTGTTATTTCTTTCATTTTAAAAAAAATGTATTTGATCTTTTTGTAAGCTTAGTTGTGTTATCCTCTAGGTTCCTTGGCAGGGCATTACAAAAGAGGCTCTTGCGGTTCATGGTACATCTAAAGAGAAGGGAAAGAAAAATGCTAAGAAGGAAGAAAAAGGAAGATCCAAATCCTATGGGAGATATAAGTCTCCCAAAATGTCCAAGGCCCTGTGTTGGAATTGTGGCAAACTTGGTCAATTCCGCAAGGAGTGCAAGGAGGAGAAAAAGAAAAAGAAGAACTATGATTCAGATTCAGACAAGTCATCTCAAGATGAAGGAAAGTGTTTGTCACTACCTTGGCAACACATGCATCTAAGGATGTGTGGCTTCTTGACTCGGGTGCATCTTTTCACATGACCTCACATCAGGGTTGGTTTTTGAAGTATGAAGAATATGATGGTGAATAGGTATACTTGGGTGATGATTCTCAACTAAAGATTGTTGGTCATGGAAGAGTCTTGATTACATTCCCTGATGGATGAGTGAAGGAGATTAATGGTGTTCTACATATCCCTGGTTTGGCACATAACCTCCTTTCTGTAAGTAAGTTGAATGATGTGGGTTGTAGGTTGTTTTCTTGAATAGAGGATGCAAGATGACTAGAGGATATATGGTGTTGGCTAAGGGTGTTTAGATTGGCACTCTATTTCAGCTTGATGCATACGCGGTTCAGTGCAATAGTGCCTCTATTTTGAAGAAGAGAGATTCAGAGTCTTCATCCTCACCATTAGAACCAGTAGCGAAGAGGACTGTTGAATCTACTTTTGATGGTCTTGCTTTCTGAGTACCTAAGGGTACTCATTCTATGAAGATGAAACTTCTAGCTGAGAAGACAATGTTATGTCACCAAAGGCTTGGTCACATTGGTGAAAAGGGTTTGAGGACACTAAAAAATAAAAATCTTGTTGAAGGTATGAATGATTGTAGTTCCTTGAGTTCGATTTCTGTGAACATTGCATTTATGGAAAACAAAACCATGTTTAGTTTTATTCCAGTTCTCACAAATCTTCTAAGGTGTTGGACTTGATTCATTATGATGTGTTTGGTCCTATTAATGTTCCTTCAATTTCAAAATCTATTTACTTTGTTTCATTCATTGATGATTATAGTAGAAGGCCACAAGTGTATTTCCTTAGAAGCAAATCTGAAGTCTTTAGTAGATTCAAAGAGTTCAAAGCTCTTGTAGAGAATTACAAAGATAGAAAGATTAAGTGTTTGAGGACTGACAATAGTGGTGAGTCTTGTTCAACAGATTTTGACAAGTTTTGTAAAGAATAGGGAATTGAGAGGCACAAGACAACTTCGTATACCCCTCAATAGAATGGAGTTGCAAAGATGATGAATTGAACATTGATGGAGAGGGCAAGGAGTATGCTAAGTGTGTTGGGCCTTACAAACATACCCAGTTTAACCAAATGGAGACCCCCTCCCTTTTTTGCTTCGCTTTTTGCTTCATCTGAGTCTTGGTAGTTTTTCTTGAGAGAAGATGATGTCTTGATGATTTAGTCTCTCTGCATATATTTGGGTAAAATTGAGCAAGCTTGGGTAAGATTGACTTCATTAGCCCCTTTGATGATTGAATTGGAGTGATTGAAATGCATTGAGTCTTAAAATTAGGTTTCTAAGTGAGTTTGTGCTGGAATTGACCTTTACTACATTTAGCGCTAATATCATGTGTTAGATTTAGGACAGACAACTGAGAGGGGGGGTGAATCAGTTGTCCAAAACTTTCTTCCAATTAATCACTCAAATTCTTTTCTTAATTCAACAACATAATAATAAATCAATCATGGAAATGTAATGCAACAATTCAACAGCAGAAACATATTAACACATATGACACCAAGATTTTTGACGTGGAAAACTCGGTTAAGGGAAAAACCACGGGGTGACTATGTTGGCAAGAGACACTATATGGATTCATGGTTGTTGTCATTGATGGCAACAAAGGTCATCCCACATATCCGCAAGTCATGATATGTCTCTACCGGAAGTCAGAATAAAGATTGTTGTGGTCCGGTGAACAAGAACAGAGCATGTGGCAAGGTCCGACAGATTGGTCCGGATCTCTCAGAGGAAGTGTCTTGGTGCAGTGCGGATTTGGGGAAGTCAAGAGGACTATCTTGAGTGGTATATACCAAGGATTTATCCTCCGGAGATGGACAAGGAAAAAGATATGAATAGTTGAGTACCGGATTCCTGAGAGACAGTGAAAACAGAGGAAGAACTGACTGACAGAGTATCAGACTACTTTCCGGATGTGTTACAGATGATGATAAAGGTTGTGGAGGCATGAATCATGTTTGGCCGACATAATTGATGATATCTACAAGTATATGCTTGATCCGCATTGCTTGGTGAGCAAGGATTCAGCCGACAGAACAAAGTTTGTAAGAAACTAAACTGCTCCGGATGCCGACTAGAAAGGTGATGAAATTACTTGTGCGGATATATATAGAGGATGGATTTAGTTGTGAAGGGTGTGAATGTGTGAAGGAATATGCGAACAAGTCCAGAGCAGAGCAGAAGTAGCAAGAAAGATCCGGTATGTGAAAGGATAGCAGAATAAAGAACAGAGGAAAGATGAAGTGCAGCAGATCAGTGTACTGAGCCTAACCGGAACTGAACTCCAGCATATGCAGATGCTTCCAATCAGTTCAAGACTGTGATTCTTATCACTTTGTAGACAGTGTGTCTTCTTGTAGGCAGTGAGCCTCTTGTGAGCAGTGTGCTCGGGCAGTGAGCCCTAATTGGCAAGTGCCATTTTGTAATTTCCTATTCTTCTAACAGAGAACAATTTTTGGGTTAATCACCCCGTGGTTTTCTCCCTTAACAGGGTTTCCACGTCAAAAATACTGTGTCATGTGTTTCTTATTTCATGGTAATGTTTTCTGTGTTTGATTTAATGCTGCATTAATTAATAAGGAAGTTCAGATAGAGAAATAATTGGGATAACTGATTCACCCCCCCTCTCAGTTATCAACAATTGGTATCAGAGCTAAGTTCCTCCTAATAGAGCCTAACAGCTTGAGGAAGATCTGGGATTTCAAATGGATGTATATGGTTTAAGAGAGCAACTCAAGACTGCTCTTGAGGATCTTGAACAGTCAAATTCTGAAGTCAGTGAATTAAAGGAAAGACTCAAACAGGCTGATGAATTCATGAGAGAATTAAAAGACAAATTAAGTCTCTCTATGAAAAAGAGAAAGGAGCTGCTTCAACAGTTGGCAAGACAAAGTGAAGAAAGCAATACAAATGAAGAATTGACTGAGCAAACCAAGTTATGTGAAAAGTTATCAAAAGAAGTCATTATGTTAAGACATGAAATGGAATCAGGAACTATAAAGTTTACTCAAGAGATTGAAGAAAAAAGAAAGGCTGAAGACAATCTAAGACAATCTCTTAAAGAAAAATCAGAAGAATGCCACCAGATGGACAGGATTATCAGACATCTTGAATCTGATCTTGAAGATGCCAAAGATAATGAAGAAAAACTTGAGGATCAAATCACCTCTCTCAAAAGAGACCTTCAAACAGCAAATGAATATAAAGAGAAATTCAAGATAAGTTCTGCTCAACTTGAAGTTCTTCTTGGAAGTCAAAAGAGGACAGATGACAAGTATGGTTTGGGATATGAGAAAGGAGAAAGCTCCGGATCCGGTCAAAAGAATCTTGGATCAGAAAATCCAAGGAGCAGGCCTAGAAGACCTCCGGTAAGACAGCCAAATGCTCAAAGATATCCATCCTTCAATGGATACTGCCACAGCTGCAACCACTTTGGTCACAAAGCTAATCAGTGCAGAATGAGAATGAATCAGATTAATTCATCCTTCTCCGGACAGTGCTTCAACTGCAAAAGGTATGGACACAAATCCCATGAATGCAGAATTATGCAAGTAAACAAATCATTCAAAGGTAGATGCTTCACATGCAACAGAATAGGTCATAGGGCTAATCAATGCAGATCAAGAGGATATCAGTCAAATATGCAAAGAAATGTTATTTGCCAAATCTGCAATAGGTCCGGTCATAATGCTAAAGTCTGCAGAAACAAGAATCAGGACAAAAGAGGTCCGGTGTATAATCAGAATCAAGACAAGGGTAAACAAAAGATGAATGCGGATGAGGTTAGGAATCAGATGAGTAAGATTTGGGTGAAGAAAAGTTCAGAGAATGTAGAGGTTGGATCCGCACCAGACTCTGGTGCTGATATTTCTTCCAGAAATTAAAAGGTGAGCTCAGGCTCAGGGGGAGACTCAAAGAAAATCTTGTTCCCCAAGCCAAACAAGTGGTGCCGGATGTGGCACAAGATGCGGATCAAAGGGTTTGTAGATATGAGTCTTGAGATACTTCAGTCAAGTTTTCAGAGGTCCGCATGGAATTATGAAGAATCTGTGATCGATCAAGTAAAGACCTGTTCAGGGAGACGCTCCGGTATGACAAAGGATTACAAAAAGGTCCGGAGAGATCCGGAAGTGGATGATCTTGTTCTGCGGATTGGACAGAGTGTTTGGGATGTTCTTGTAATGTGTTACCTCGATTTATTCATGATTTAAAGATCCGGATGATATTCAGTGATCAGGACTAATCCGGGATACTCCAAGCTGTCCAGACAGGGCAAACCGGAATAATGCAGGTGAAGCATTTATTGCAGACAGATATTAGGGTTTGCGGAGCAATATAAGGGATTTCTCAAAAGTCATTTGCTCATTCTACACTCAAGAAGAAGCGAAAAGTGGAGCTCTGCAACAAAATTCATCAAGCACACCAAGGATCTCCTGCCGAAGTCATTGCATAAGGAAATCAATCCAACCACTCCGTGCCAACCGAAGACGCATAAGGTATTCTTCATTTTTCACTATCTCACTGTAAATCCTTGAAGAATGGCTACTCCAAATATAGTTAAGATCTCTGATAGACCTCGCCCCACATTCAAGAAACATCCTTACAAATCATTGGAGGTAGATCCACTAGGAGCCTTCTCTAGTGTCCCCCACGGAGTTTTACATACTGAAGACATTAGGGTTTACATACACGCAAGCATTGAGGAATTTGGGGAATTCAAATTAAGAGACCTCTATCACAAGCAACTGATAGACAATGCTTTTGAGCTCAAACCAGAGTATAAGGGTATCCAGAAGAAACAATTTGAGCAATTTATTCATTTCCCCAGCTTTGAAGAAGATGAATGGGTCCGGTATGTACTGAGCAGGATGCATGACAACTTCCTTTGGCTAGATAGACCCTGCAAGATCACAAAAGAAGCAATTAGAGCAGTAACTGGTCTATACTCTTCCGGAGGGGTACCTATCCTCAAATCTGTCAAGAACAACATTGTAACTGAGGCCACCGGATCAAAATTTGATAAGAGGGCAATGACCATTGAAGATATTTCAGATCCGGATATCAAATATGCATCAATGATAATAGGATACAAGATCTATCACTCCAGCAGGGAGAATTCTGTATCCAGAACTGCAGTATACACTGCCTATGAAATGCTAAGAAAGAATGCAGATTATGATCTCTGCAAACTACTACTAAGCCAATTAATGGAAAATATACAGAAAATCAAGAAGGATAAGAAGAATTCCTTTAAGTATGGTACTCTTATTGTATGTCTATTCTTCTACTTCATGAATGAGCTACCCGGAACAAGTGGATGGGTATGGCAGAATGACAAACCTGTTGCAGTCCAGATAAGAGACTACTTGCATGGACTTGGGGATGCAAAAGCAAGAAATTCAGCTCTATGGGGATACTTCAAAAACTTTCAGAGCATGATGCAAGCAAGAGAGAGAATTCCCCAGTCTCTTGTTGAAAAATACAAAGACTCAGTGTGCTTTATGGTTGACACTGATCAGTGCCTAATGGAGGCAGTAGAGCCAAGGACTGTCTAGATCATGCCCATGGGGTATGAAGTGGATGAACAGATAGTGGAGCTGCATGTTCAACACATGCTAAGTCAGCCCAAAGATCCTAAGGCAGAAAGGTTTGGAACCTTTGAGGAGCTGAGTGTAAAAATACATGTAGAACTCAGGGAACCTGAAATTAAAAGGAAGGTGAGAAAAGAAGTAGAGCACATTGCTCAAGGCCTAGGCATCTCAAAGGAGGCACTTGATGCCAGCCGGGAAAAGAGGAGGAAGGCTGAGGAAGAAGATAAAAGTAAAGAAAGTGCTCCGGTTGAAGCTCCCACCCGGACCAGATCATCAAAGAGACCTGCACCTCCCACAACCAAAAGTTCAAAACTGGAAGTCCAGGCATCCGGTAAGAGATCTAAGACAAAAGCCACAAGGGCTTATGGAAGCCAAAAGGATGAAGAGGAAACAGAGTCAGATGAGGGAGTAAAAGAAATAAAGAAACAGAAGAAGAAAGGATCCGGTAAGCCCTCCACAGGCCAAGACAAGGATGAAATGGCAGAAGGATCTGTTGAAAAGCCCACTCTGTCTCTAGAGAGCATAATCAAGTCGGTCACGGTGGATGGAAACCTTCAACCATGACTGAATCATATGATGACTTCAGTGAGGCCGACCAAAAGACTCTGCAGGAGGCCACAGTAAAATATCTTAACATATATAATAAGGCTTTCATTGAAATAATATCTCTTATTCCTAAAAGCCTAGAAAAGGAATTGGAAGTAAGAAAGAATAATGCTCATGCTAAAGATCTTGAGATCCGGGAGCAGATAGCTATTCAGCTATATCCTCAAATTGATCCCAAGACAATGAACATTATCTTCAAGGATTGCAAAGATGAGTTCAGAAGCAAAGCCAGGATGAATCAACTCATGCTTGGTGAGACTGACAAAGTGGCCCAAGAAACAGAAGAGATCCTCCGGAAGGCCCTCAAAAGGTTCAATCTTCCTGTTGTAGAGGATTTAGGTACATAAACAGCTGAGGACTTGGGACCCTCTGCTCTAGAAGAAGTGGCCCATGAACAAGCTAGCATCTCTCCTCCGGTTTCCCCTACAGTCTCCGGATCCAAAGAAGAAGAGCAATTACAGGAGAAGGAAGCAGTGGTGAAAGACAAAGAGGTTGACAGTTCTAAGACTGCAGAAGAAAAGAAACATCTGTCTCCGGCAAGAGACACTGCACAAACTGTTCAACAATTTTTGAGCAAAGAAACTCTAGAGATTGATGAACCGGAGCTTCTAAAAGGCCCATTTGATTTTGACTCTCTCTCTCCGGTACAAACAATGAAGATAGCTTCATTTGCAAATGCCAAGGCAAATGAAAAGCTCCTGAAGTCTCATATGGAAGACTGTGAGTTGATAGAGGCTGCTTCCAGAGTACTTGTAAAGATCATGCCATCAATCCAGATAGATCCGACAGCCTCCACTTCCGGTAATCTAAAAACCTTAGTCAGCAGTATTGATACACATTTTGATTCTCTAGAAAAATTAGCTGAAGAAAAGGTCCGGAAGGAATTTTTGGATAAGAGATTTTCAGAAATATTAGAATTAATCTCTAAAGATAGGAAGATTGTAAGCATTGGAATAAAGAGCTTAGAGAATGCTCTTAAGGATGGGGGTGACATCTATAAATTTTGTATATCCTGGTCAAAGGCAACAGCAGCAATTGACAAGAAAATAAAAGAGGAACAGGACAAGCTTCAAAGCTTATCTCAAAGTTTTGATCCTCTCTCTTCCTCTATAATAAATCAAGAATGTCAGACTATTGCAGTCTTGAATGAAATAAAGAATCTTGAGAAGGAGAGGAAGAACATCACCAATCGGATGGGAGAACTTAGAAGGATTATAATCCCTAAGTTGGAAACTATGCATGAGGCCATCAGTGATGCCCAGACCACCGCCCAAACAAAAGATCCGACAGATCTCAAGTGGGCAGAAGCTTTTGCATTTTTGTTGAGTGGTCACATTTCAATTTTGGACAGAATGAAGCTAAGTTGGGCTACTGAAATGATTCAACTGCAGACATCCTTTGCAGACATTCTTCAGTATATGTGAGTATGTAAATATGCGGCTATATATAGAAAATTTTTGAAAATTTTGGTGTGCGGACCCTACCCTTTGCCATTGATGTCAAAGGGGGAGTGAGGAGCAGTGAAAAATGAGGAATCCAACAAAGGGGGAGTTCCAGAAATTGTATATAAAGACAGAGCATCAGCAAAGGGGGAGCATAGTGTAAACACTTAGTCATTTTTCACTAAGTGTTGCCATCAATGCCAAAGGGGGAGATTGTTGGCAAGAGACACTATATGGATTCATGGTTGTTGTC
This sequence comes from Cunninghamia lanceolata, assembly GCA_027924645.1. NCBI lineage: Eukaryota > Viridiplantae > Streptophyta > Pinopsida > Cupressales > Cupressaceae > Cunninghamia > Cunninghamia lanceolata. Next base: position 6,976,655 of record BSBN01000241.1, on the reverse strand, counting down.
ATTGATGGCAACAAAGGTCATCCCACATATCCGCAAGTCATGATATGTCTCTACCGGAAGTCAGAATAAAGATTGTTGTGGTCCGGTGAACAAGAACAGAGCATGTGGCAAGGTCCGACAGATTGGTCCGGATCTCTCAGAGGAAGTGTCTTGGTGCAGTGCGGATTTGGGGAAGTCAAGAGGACTATCTTGAGTGGTATATACCAAGGATTTAGCCTCCGGAGATGGACAAGGAAAAAGATATGAATAGTTGAGTACCGGATTCCTGAGAGACAGTGAAAACAGAGGAAGAACTGACTGACAGAGTATCAGACTACTTTCCGGATGTGTTACAGATGATGATAAAGGTTGTGGAGGCATGAATCATGTTTGGCCGACATAATTGATGATATCTACAAGTATATGCTTGATCCGCATTGCTTGGTGAGCAAGGATTCAGCCGACAGAACAAAGTTTGTAAGAAACTAAACTGCTCCGGATGCCGACTAGAAAGGTGATGAAATTACTTGTGCGGATATATATAGAGGATGGATTTAGTTGTGAAGGGTGTGAATGTGTGAAGGAATATGCGAACAAGTCCAGAGCAGAGCAGAAGTAGCAAGAAAGATCCGGTATGTGAAAGGATAGCAGAATAAAGAACAGAGGAAAGATGAAGTGCAGCAGATCAGTGTACTGAGCCTAACCGGAACTGAACTCCAGCATATGCAGATGCTTCCAATCAGTTCAAGACTGTGATTCTTATCACTTTGTAGACAGTGTGTCTTCTTGTAGGCAGTGAGCCTCTTGTGAGCGGTGTGCTCGGGCAGTGAGCCCTAATTGGCAAGTGCCATTTTGTAATTTCCTATTCTTCTAACAGAGAACAATTTTTGGGTTAATCACCCCATGGTTTTCTCCCTTAACAGGGTTTCCACGTCAAAAATATTGTGTCATGTGTTTCTTATTTCATGGTAATGTTTTCTGTGTTTGATTTAATGCTGCATTAATTAATAAGGAAGTTCAGATAGAGAAATAATTGGGATAACTGATTCACCCCCCCCTCTCAGTTATCAACAGACTAACCCAAGATTGTATTCTTTGTTAGAAGAATAAAAAGAACAAAATGGCACATGCCAATTAGGGCTCACTGCCTGAGCACACTACTCACAAGAGGCCCACTGCCTACAAGAGACACACTGTCTACAGAATAATAAGTATTACATACTTGAACTAAAGAAAAGCATCTTCACCATGCTTGAGTTAGTTCTGTTTAAGCCCAATACTTCTACTCTGCCTTTCACTTTTCTTCTCTCTACAACACTCTTATCTCCACAAGATAAAATTTGAAATGACTTTACAACTCCTTATTTATACAAGACATTGACTTAGGAATAACCATCCAAGTCAGCATAAATTACAGAGCAAATACATAAATGCAACATGACTAATTACAAAAAGACTTTATGCGGATCAACACATTGTCAGCCACACAGATCTGAGACTTCAATATTCCTTTAGGAACATGCCATTCTTCATAGAACATCTCCAAGATCATCCGCAGGATGTGTAACTCATCCGGTCGGCCAAACTTAGGAAGAACATCATCATCCGAAAGTAATTCTTCAATTACAAGCTCAATCTTCAATGCGGACCATCAACACGAACTGGACACAATCCAAAGACCTCCACAAGCTTGCTTAAATCACCAAGAACATCCACACTACTTCTACCTACTGAAATCATTCTCTCCTTCATCTGGAACCTCAAGAGCATAGCTTGTCATCACTGTCATATTGGAATAGATGCTTGCGGACCTCCAGACCACGAACCAATTGAGTTGTCACTTCACATTGACTTCCTAAACACTCCACCAAATCTGCAGAACAGGATATTGCATTTCTGGATCTCACTAGACCTATTTGTATCACTCTGTCACCTATGAACATCTGCCAGAACTGGTTTTACTTAAGTGGCCATAACTTCTTCAGATCTTCATGTGGACCTCTGAAATCTTTACTGGATCATCTCAAGAAACATATCTATAAACCTTTTTTATGCGCATCCTCTGATATTTATCTTATCTGGGATCTTTACCTCACTATTTTCACTGTTCTTCTCTATTCCTTATAGGGCTAATTTTCTCAATATCCTCAGCATACAACTCATCCAATCCTTATCATCAATGCAATAGGAGTATGTTGACATCAATGACAACACTAGTTAGGCCCATACTTGCAACAATCTCCCCCTTTGTCATTGATGGCAACATATGATGTGAAAAATTGTTTTAACCATTAGGACAAGAACTTCTCCATACTGTCACAACTCCCCCTATCAACAACAACCATTCACATGTCTTCTCTTCCTTTCCTGCTCCCCCTTTGATCAGAAATTACTTGTTTTTCACATGTCTTCTCTCCCCCTTTGACATCAATGGCAAAGGGCACATACTTGCATCAATTCAGAATCATACCAACTGCTCCCCCTGAGTAATAGCTTCACAAGCATCAATCTAGACCATAAGATATGACTGTGAGATCCACCAAATTGATGCACATCAGTGCACCTTAATTCAGAACCGAAGGGGTAATAACCCCTAACTTCTCCCTGAGATACTCAAAAGAGTCCTTAGGTAGAGGTTTAGTAAAAATGTTTGCAATCTGATCCTTGGAAGGCACAGACTCCAATTTGACTTCATTCTTGTTCACTTGCTCTCTCAAAAAGTGAAACTTGATGGATATATGTTTAGTCTTGGAATGAAACACCAGATTCTTTGATATATTTATTGAACTTGAGTTATCACAGAAGATTGTGATAGGTTATTCATAATTTATTCTAATATCTCTTAGCATTTGCTTCATCCACAATATTTGAGTGCAACTACCTGCTGCTCCAATATATTCTGCTTCTACAATGGATAGAGATATTGCCTCTTGTTTCTTGCTCAGCCAAGAAACCAATCTCTTCCCCAAAAAGAATGCTCCACCATTGGTACTATTTCGGTCATCCACATCTCCTGCCCAATCCGAATCTGTATATGCATGAAGAGAGAAATCATGATCACTAGGATACCACAAACCATACTCAACTATCCCTTTTAGATATCTAAAAATCCTCTTGATTGCCATGACATGAGATTCTCTAGGATCAGCTTGGAATCTAGCAACAAGACCAACAACATTCATAATGTCAGTTCTAGTTTGAGTGAGATACAATAGTCCTCCAATCATTGACCTGTACTTTTCTGATCAGCCTTAGGAGAGTCATCATCTTTGCTCAATTTACATCTCATTGCCATAGGAGTATTCATTGGTTTTGAGTCTTCCATCCCAAATTTCTTCAACAATTCTTTCACATATTTGGTCTAAGAAATGAAGATTCCTTTCTTTGTTTGAGTGATTTGCAGACCCAAGAAGAAATTCATTTCCCCAAACATGGACATCTCAAATTTATTTTTCATTTGATTTGCAAAGGTTTTGCACATATTATCTCTTCCTCCAAAAATGATATCATCAACAAACACTTCAACAATCAAGATATTTTCATGATCAATTTTGAACTACAAATTACTATCAATAGTACCTTTGTTGAAACCAATCTTCAAAAGATGCCTATCCAATCTTTCATACCAGGCTCTTGGGGCTTGCTTGAGTCCATATAGTGCTTTCTTCAACTTGTAGACCATATCACCATGATCAGACAATTAAAATCCATCCGGTTACTCAATGTAAAATTCTTCTTCCAAGCCACCATTCAAGAAGGCAAACTTGACATCCATTTGATATACTTTGAAATCCTTGAGGGTAACAAAAGCAAGAAATAATCTGACTTCTTCAATTCTTGCCACTGGAGCAAAAGTTTCTTCAAAATCAACTCCTTCTACTTGGGAGTAACCTTTGTAGAACAATTTGGCTTTGTTTCTGACTACTTCACCATCTTCATTCAGTTTATTCCGGAAGACCCATTTGGTTCCAATCACATTCTTTTTTTTAGGTCTAGGAACAAGATCCCAAGTGTGATTTTTCTCAATTTACATCAGCTCTTCCTCCATTGCTTAATCCAGTTTTCATCATTGCAAGCTTCATTCACTGTCTTAGGTTCAATCTTTGAAATCAGACAATACTCTTCTGAATCTTGAGCAATCCTTCTTCTTGTTTGTACACCTTTGCTTTTATCACCTATGATCTAATCTTCAGAGTGATTCAGTCTTACATACCTGGGAATTTTGGGAGTTTCTTGCACTTCTGATTCTTGAACATGTTTATTCAAACTTATCTCTTCTTCCTGATTTATCGGATCTGTCTGAATCTAAATTTTAGATTGAGCTTGGACTTCTTGAACACAAACATCATTTTGATCATCTTCATCATATTCATAAAACCTTGAGGGTTTTTCAACACCTTCATCAACCTTCACATTTGTACTTTCAACAATCTTCCTTAATCTCTTGTTATAACACCGGTATGCTTTTCTTTGATTAGAATAACCCAAGAATATTCGTTCATCACTTCTAGCATCAAATTTTCCTAGATCTTCATCTCTTTTAATGTAACATTTTCTACCAAAGACTCTGAAATACCTCATAGTGGGAGTGATGCTAAACTGAAGTTCATAAGGAGTCTTACCGGTATTGCTTCTGATTTGTACTCGATTGAGAGTATAGACTACAGTGCTTACAACTTCTCTCCAATAGATCTGAGGAACATTTGCTTCCATCATCATGGTTCTAGATGCCTCCTGGATGGTCCAGTTCTTTCTCTCCACTACTCCATTCTGCTGTGGAGTCCTAGGAGCAGACAACTGTCTTTTTATTCCATGTTTCTCATAGAATTCTATGAACTCACCGGATGTGAATTCTCCACCTCTATCAGACCTCAAACATTTTAATTTAAATCTGGTTTCATTCTCTACCATATAGCCTTGAATATTTTGAATTTCTCAAGAGCTTCTAATTTTTCTTTCAGAAAAGTCAGCCACATCATCCAGGAATGGTCATCAATTAATACCATGAAGTATCTATCACCTTGCACACTCCTGATTCTTGCCGGACCACATAGATCAATATGAACTAAGTCCAATAATTCGGTAGAAGATTGTTCCTTTCTTTTGAATGAGACTCTGCTTTGTTTACCTAACTGACATTCTTTGCACAAACTATTGGTAGGTTTTACCAATCTTGGAAGATCTCTTACAGCCTGAGTGTTGCTTATCTTGATGATATTATCAAAATTCACTTGGCACATTCTCCTATGCCATAACTAGCTCTTATAAATTTGAACAAATAAACAACTTTTACCAGTACCAACCAAGTGGAAGATATTACCTTTTGTTTGAGTACCGAATGCAATCTCTATTCCAGAACTTTCAAAGATCTTGCATTTTCCATTCTTGAATCAGAGATCATAGCCTTTGTCCACCAACTGTCCAACACTGAGAAGATTGTGCTTCAGACCTTCAACATATAGTACATTACCAGTTTTGTTCTTTCCATCAAAAGAAATGGTTCCTCTACCTCTGATTCTGCCAGTAGAATTATCACCAAACTTTACTACTCCTCCTTCATACCTTTCCAAATCTATGAACTTATTTTTGTCATCTATCATATGGTGAGAGCATCCACTGTTAATGACTCAATTATCCTTTTTGTCAACTTGGGCAGCTAGAGCTCTTTCTAGAATTTTATGATTGACAGATTCATAGGGCATTGGATCTTCTTCCTTGATGGCAATAAACACCCAGTCACTTCTGGATTTGTTTCCTGTTTCTAATTCATCATCTGTTACTCCTTCATTATCATCATCTTCATGAACATAGTAGCAATTCTTTTGAAACCTTGATCTATTAGGATTTGGCCTTGAAAACCTTTTCGGACACCTTGAGGCAAAATGACCAATCTTATTGTAGTTAAAACACTTAAAATGCAATTTCCCCTCATACTTACTAGATCCTCTTGGCGGTCTTTTTGCATAAGGGCTTCAAGTTGAGTAGCTTCTGCTTCATCTTCTTCCAGGTCTTTTCTTGCTTTTCATACCATGATAGTTTCCTTGAAGAGTTCTCTCCCGGATCAAACTTTTGTTTTCCTTTTATAGAGGCACTAGCTTTGAATGCAGATTCAGTCTTAGGGGGTGCATCTCCAAACTTGGTCAGTTTAAATGCAGCCAACTTACCAACCAATTAATCTCTAGTGATACTTGAGAAGGATCTAAATTCTTCAATAGCAACAACTTTATATTTGTAAGAATCAGGAAGAGATCTTAGAACTTTGCCAACAATCTCATCTTTGTCCAAGATTCCACCAGCACATCTAATGCCACAAACAAGCTCATTTACTCTTGGCATAAATGAAGTGATATTTTCATCTTCTCTCATCTTTAGGTTTTCAAAATTTCCTTTCAGACTCTATAGCTTGGCACATTTCACATTCTTGTCTCCTTCATGCAGAAGTTCCAGTTTTTGCCAAATCTCATATGCAGTTTTTAGATCAATAACATTTGTAAGCTCTGAATCAGATAGGGCCCTTAGTAGAGCTTCTTTAGTCTGCAGATTATTTTTAGCATCTCTAATTTCATCTACGGTACGTAGACCATTCTGTGGAGGATCATACTTCTTTGAAGTCATGATCCAATACTGCATTCACATACATTGTAAGTGACATTCCATGCGACTTTTCCAAAGAGTGAAATTGGTTCCATCAAACCTCAGGCTATCCTTCTTGTATGATGACATCTTGGATCTCCTCAAGCAGTTAATCTCTTTTAGAGGAACTTAGCTCTGATACCAATTGTTAGATTTAGGATAGACAACTGAGAGGGGGGGTGAATTAGTTGTCCAAAACTTTCTTCCAATTAATCACTTAAATTCTTTTCTTAATTCAACAGCATAATAATAAATCAATCATGGAAATGTAATGCAACAATTCAACAGCAGAAACATATTAACACATATGACACCAAGTTTTTTGACATGGAAAACCCGGTTAAGGGAAAAACCACGGGGTGAATAACCCAAGATTGTATTCTCTATTAGAAGAATAGAAAGAATAAAATGGCACATGCCAATTAGGGCTCACTACCCGAGCACACTGCTCACAAGAGGCCCACTGCCTATAGGAGACACATTGTCTATAGAATAATAAGTATTACATAATTGAACTAAAGAATAGCATCTTCACCATGCTTGATTTAGTTTCGTTTAAGCCCAATACTTCTGCTCTACCTTTCATTTTTCTTCTCTCTACAACACTTTTATCTCCATAAGATAAGATTTGAAATGACTTTATAACTCCTTATTTATACTAGACATTGACTTAGAATAACCATCCAAGTCGGCATACATTACAGAGCAAATACATAAATGCAACATGACTAATTACAAAAAGACTTCACACGGATCAACACACTATCGGCCACACAGATCTGAGACTTCAATATTCCTTTAGGAACATGCCATTCTTCATAGAACATCTCCAAGATCATCCACAGGATGTGTAACTCATCTGATTGGCCAGACTTAAGAAGAACATCATCATCTAGAAGTAATTCTTTAATTACAAGCTCAATCTTCAATGTGGACCATCAACATGAACTGGACACAATCCAAAGACCTCCACAAGCTTGCCTAAATCACCAAGAACATCCACACTACTTCTACCTACTGAAATCATTCTCTCCTTCATCTGGAACCTCAAGAGCACAGCATGTCATCACTGTCATATTGGAATAGATGCTTGTGGGCCTCTAGACCACGAACCGATTGAGTTGTCACTTCATATTGACTTCCTAAACACTCCACCAAATTTGTAGAACAAGATATTGCATTTCCAGATCTCACCAGACCTATTTGTATCACTCTATCACCTCTGAACATCTACCAGAACCAGTTTTACTTAAGTGACCATAACTTCTTCAGATCTTCATGCGGACCTCTGAAATCTTTGCTGGATCATCTCAAGAAACATATCTACAAACCCTTTTTATGTGCATCCTCTGATATTCATCTTATCTGGGATCTTTACCTCACTATCTTCACTGTTCTTCTCTGTTCCTTATAGGGCTAATTTTCTCAATATCCTCAGCATACTACTCATCCAATCCTTATCATCAATGCAATAGGAGTATGTTGATATCAATGACAACACCAGTTAGGCCCATACTTGCCACATCATGTCCTAGAAGATATTACCCCTAGCTCCTTCACATGTCATTCAGCTCTAAAATCTTACTCTACTGGATTTGCACTAAAAATGTCCTCAACAGGACATATCCTGTAGGATTGAAAATTCTTGCTTTTCCCTTTGAAGGTCAAAACTCTGCAGAGTGCGCCATAGGCTGTCATATGTACACTGCATTTATGAAAATTTTTCAAGGGGTATAAATGGTTTGAATCCTTCAATTTTCATCATTTGCACCTGAAATCTCTTCAGTGATTGAGATCTGAATTTGCTACCTGTTGAAGAATTTCTTGGCTATTGGAGTTGATTGCAAGTTGGTTTATTGACAACAAATTGGTTTTCTTAAATGACTAAGCTTAGAGTGCAATTCTCCATCTCTTCTGCTAGAAATTCCTTGACTGTTGGCATTGATTAAGCACATACTTGTTGGTAGAAAGTTAAATTTGTTCACCGTGGCCTTGTATTTGCAAGTAGGAGGGTCTCTGCTGATGTTTGATTCATGATTTCATTGTTATTTTGCTTTTGGGATAAGAGGTACACTGAGTCATATGAATTTTTTGATTGTGCATACACTAGAGTCTTAGGGTTTAGGGTGTTGTTCAAAATACAGAGTGATTTCTTCATACGTGCCCTCCCTAGGATTTCAAGGTTAAGATTTTATTGAAGTGGGAGGAACACATATATGTGCCTTAGAAATTTTGAACATCATAATTAATATTTCCCCTCTTCAATAGTTAGAATTGACCCTTTAAACTTTATCACCAAAATCATTAAGTTAGAAAACCTTGAAAACAACTATTTGCACTAAAATTTATTCCAACCGGATCTAGCACTAAATTCTCATCCAACCAGACATTTCCAGTATGGTAGATTTTCCCTGTTGAAATCCTTTTAAGGACTTTGCGCTAAAAAGGACCTCAACTAGATTTACACTAAAAGGCACCTTCATAGGACATATCCTAAGCACCAAAAAAACCCTACAATCCATCATCCTTTGAATCCCCTACTGAATAAGGTTTGAACATTTATTAGGGCTTTGCACTAAAAGTTGTGTTAACCAGACTTGCGCTAAAAACTACTTCCATAACATATATCTAGTTCCCTTCGAAAAGCCTACTATCCGCTTGCTCATGAAATCCCCACTAAAAGCATTCATAAAAGTTCATGCTAAAAAGATCTTCAACTGCATATATCCAATAGACCTCAAAAAACCCACAAATGGGCCAAAAATGCCCGCCTATCCTGTTGACTTGAAAAGGCCTGCTTTTACTCTGAATGGATTTGAATAGGTGTTTTAAAGGTATTGATGAGATTTAATCGATGAATTTGAGTTTATTTGCATTCTATTTTATCTTGTTCATTTGATTGATCATGAATTGAAAGAATTTATGCACCGATTTGATATTAATGATGGTATTTGCTATAATATGTAGTAGGGCCTAAAAAGCCTGCTGACTTACCTCATCCTGTTTTAACTCTTGGTTTTATTTGATGAAAAATTAATGAATGAACTTTAGTGAGCATTTTATGTTTCCTTAAATGAAATAGTGGGTTTTAAATTGGAAATTAATATTTTATTAGGCATTTTTTCCTTACATCCTGTATGGGGGATAAATCCCCACTTTTTGGTCTAGGAGCCTGATTAGAAGTTCACATTGAAAATACATAAACAATGCATGTTTCCTAGCATTCCTAGAGTACCAAGCATCATGGAACATAGGTCAAGACCAATAGGATAGCAAATTTAAAAGGTTATTCATTAGGTTTCTATCCTACAGGATAGATGACTTCCCAAGCCACAAACATGAAGTATGAGTTTAAAGGACTCCCTCCTATTAGCAAGATCACATATGCATGGCAGAACATAGGAGACACAAATCTTGGCCACATTGACATAGAGGAATTTAGATTGAAAATCTTTGGGCCTAATCCAATTGCTTGGGCTCAAAAAGATTCGGGACAATGGCATTGCTGAAGCTATTGCCTTTCCAACTTCTATTCAATGTCCAGAGTTAATTGTAGCTACAAGTGCAGATAGATATCATCAACCATTAAGGATAGTGGTCACTTGAGATGTCTAGGTATTGGCAAATTTCAGTGCATTGACTTTGGCCAAGACTTTTGACATCCTCCTTTTCTAAGTTTGTCAATAATGATGAAGGATGAGAACAACAGGATGTATGATCAAGACCCTGAGGCTTGCAGAAAGGTAATTAATGATAGATGGATGAAGAACAAAAGATTTGTTCTATCCAAGATTCCTCATGTACTTTATAGGAGTGATTTGAAGGAGAAGATAGGAGATATGGTTACTCTCTTCAGTAGGATCATGTGATTGCCTTCTACCTCCACCTATGAAGGTTGGATGTTTGCATATGTTGAAGAGATATTGCATGAGGATAAGAAGATCCATTGGGCCCAAATTTTAAGTGACAACATTCATGAAGCTTTTGTGGATTTCAATGATAAGAAGATATTCAAATAGACCTCCTATGTGGTATACATGTTAGCAAGAAACTTTGTTTATCCTAGCTTATCTAGACTAGGAGAAGTTGGTAATACTGAAGGGGAGTACAAGGTGTATGATATTTATCCTCAGCTAGAGATTACTAAATCATTAGTGCATTTTAGAAGAGTTAATGATGCATTTACTATGCACATTACAGGGTTACTGCAAGGAGATATGTCAAGAAGATTGTCTCGAGAAGCTGCTAATGTGGTACAAACTTATGGAAGATGGTACATTTAGTTTCCAAAGTTCACTTATGTCAAGGTTCAAAGTTTCACTAGGGCACCCTATAAATTGCCAAGATATCCAACTGACAAGATAGTGCTTCTAGAATTGACAAGGCAATTGCATACTTGTGCTGAGAAGCTAAAGCACCTACACAAAGCCTCTATCAAATTCCCCATACTTCTGGGAAAAGGTGTCTTTCCTTGTGTCACTCTTGGATCATCTAAATATTTAGACACTGAACTTCAATTATTGAACCTACATTTCTATTAGAGGAGAAGTCATTTTGATCCCTTTGGAGTTATTGAAAGATATATAAACAAAAAGTTGTTTCACAAAGGACACCTTGAGGAATTTTAGGCTAATTGCTCAGATGATCATGAAGTCTTGAGGAGGAAATATTCTAAGTTGTCTTTGGATTTCATAAGGAGATTTAATGTTATTGAAGTACCTGATCAACTAGTGGATGATGACAATGTGATGCAACGAGGACCATGGGAGGCAATTTTTAGACAATCTATCCCTCTTCCACATTGGGTAGATGCAGAAGAGAGCTCATTGGATGAATTTATGAAGCAACTCATTGTATTTAGTAGAAATTGGATTAGAAATCAAGTTGCATCAATGATACAAGCAGGAGTGGCTCTCACTTATACTTAGAAGCTACAAGATAGAGATAGTGATGATGAATTAGATGAGCCTATAGAGGTAGAAAAGGAAGTGGATCAAGAGGTTGTAGGAGGGGATGTTTTAGATGTAGATAGTTATGCAATAGAGGAAGATCTCCCTCTTGTTGGTAAAGGAAAAACTAAAGTGGAAAAGGAGCCTCCTAAACAACAAAATAAAGGTAATCCACCTTCGGTGAGGACCAAATATTCAAGGAAGAGGGATATGCCCAGTGGGAAAGGAGAGTCTTCCAAGCCTAAGAAGATAAAAAGCAATAAAGTGTAACTGCACCCATTCCTTCTACAACTAGTACAACACCTTTTGTTACTTCTGCTACTTCAGGTTAGACTGTTGATGTTGCCACCTCTCCCTCTGCTATATCAAGCATCACACCTCTTGTCTCTTCTAGTGTCTTTGCAGTGTCCTCACCCTCTATATCAGAGATAGTTGTATCTTCTCCCCTTCCTTCATCCATCTCCTCTTTGTCATCTTTGGCTTCCACTAGTATAGAAACAACAATATATTACTAAAAAAACTACTAAAAACTGCTTATAAATGACCAAACATGGTAATGTGACCATTAGTAGTTTATTGCCAGTCATTTATAATGCGACCAAATTGATGACTAAACCATTTTTAGTCATTTATTGGTTGTTTTGATTGATCAATTTGGTAGTATATTTAGTCATTGATTTAGTCATTGATTGATGTAATCTGGTCTCTTATTTAGTCATTTTTTATTCATTGATATATTTGGTCGTTAATTTAGTCATTCATTGTTGTTAACTGGTCACTTACTTAGTCATTTTTATTCACTGATTTCTATCCATTGGTAGTGTATTTAGTCATTAATTTTAATCATCATTTTGATCAATTTGGTAGTATATTTAGTCATTTTTATTCACTGATTTAACACTAGTCATATATTTAGTCATATTTATTCACTGTTCATTGATTTCTGTCAATTGATAGTATATTTAGTTAATTTAATTATTAATTGATGTCAATTAGTAGTATATTTAGTCATTTTGAAGCTTGCATTTAGTTATTAGTATATTTAGTAGTATATTTTGAAGCTTGCACAATGAAACAACTTTGGGAAGGTAAAAATATCTTGTTTTATTGATAAAAAATGCTTACAAACAACATACAGATCTGAAAACAAGTTACTATGCTTTCTCTTTGCTAAAAAAACCTTCATGGTTATAATACATAGCTCAAAGAATAAACAAGAAACTAATTATTTGAGTATCACTAAGCATAGAAGCACAAAGACATTCATAGATGTCTTCTTCACAAATCCATGACTATCCCATGAAGCTCACTATCCTAGTTCAAGATCACACTATCATCTTTGTAGAGATCCTTTCTCATGCACCCAACTTGCTCTAGTTCATAAGCTACCACTGTGAATTGTTACTTGTAGCAATAAAATGTCCTTATCTCTGATGATTATGCCTCTGATGACTGTCATCTTTTGTAGGATGCCTCAATTGTCATGGACTATTATTCAACATTGCTTTATGACTAGGCTATGTATTGTCCTAATCAAACTTGTAGCTTCTTGAAATGCATTGTCCAATCACTTGTCAACCTACTATCATATATTTTCCCTTTATAAAATAATAATGCCTCATGACTGCCACTACCTCTGGCATGCTTTCACTTGTACTCTGCCTCCCATCAACATAGAACACTACCCCTCTATTGAATGCCTTGACTACCTTTGACATTACTATATCTTTTCCAAATTCCTTGAAAATAGTTCATCACTACTACTGTTACCTAGGTATGCACTCTATGTCATCTACTAGATTGTTACTAGTGTGGAAACACATGCTTGGAGCCCTTCAATGCAAGCACATGCCCCTTTCATCTCTTAAAAATTTTGCAACATGGGCAATCTTCCTGGAGCAAGCTGTAACATGTAGAATCCAAAAGGAGAGTGTTGATCATGTCCCATAAATGAAGCTCTCTCCTTTAATGCAGCCAACAATAACCCTAGAATCTTTCCTCCTTTATATGCAACGTGCCATCTGATATGAGCAACTGGGTGCTGCCTTTTCTGCCATGAATGAAGTTGTGCCTCAATACAACCAACAAAATTACTATTAGTTTTAATTCAGAAAGAATAAAAGTGCATTGTATATTGCAAGTTTACAAAAGTAAGTCCAAACACAACAGAAAAATAAATCAATTAAAAAATTGTAGCCTTGTCAACAAATGCCTTAAAGAGAGTGTTCAACATAGACCTGAAATATGCATATTGAACCCTTGATTTCAGAGCCTTGTTAAAAGTTTAAGAAATGTGACACACTTAGATTATAGAATAAAGTTGACATTATAGAATGAAGGCTATCAACACTAACTAGACTAGAACAACATTATCAACAGAAATTTCCCAGAAACCAAGCCCAAGAATGCCATCAAACTTAGACAACAAAAATGTCAACCTTGGTTCATGTGTTGTCTCTAAAGTCCTGCACCATGAAAGGATCCATTTATACATAAATTCCAAATTAAGTTGATGATAAAAAATCTTTGATATCCAACTGGGAAGCCTTAACATCCAAAAATTACTAACATGATGTTTCACAACAAGTTTCCCAATTGTGACATCATCTTTACTTAAGAAATCATATATTGATCCACTGCCATATTGGATCTCACAGGATTCTCCTTCACAAACAACAAATGATATATATTAATTGTTTAGCAACTTCCTTAACATCCCCATGTAAGTAGACTAAACTAAGTGAGGTTGAGGGTTTGAAGTAGAGTACCATCTTCTTGGTATGTGCTTGACTTTGATGACTTGTATCTTGAATGAAAATAGCAAGCTAGCTGCACTGTAAAATCATTGTTAATCATTGTTACAAAAATAACCACAAAATCCTTTTTAATTAAAATAATCCTTCTAGATATTTCAAGACAAGATATTTTAGTTAATTTCTAAGAAAGCTAATTTCACTATCCAAACAACCATTAATCTATTTACTATATATAATTTCCTAGAATTTAGAATTTGAATGTAGACTGAGTATTCCAGCAACACTGCTTTTTTAGTTGGATCCTAAAAATGCTGCAACTTATATTCTTCTCTAAAACATCTATACAGAAGTGGGCAGGTGTGGTGAGGTTCAAATGGTAAGGAGATTGATGAACGATAGAGGTGTTGGTTTTTTCCCATACTAGATGCTTATTCCTAGATTTCCCTACAAGGTAGCCATCAATGATCAATAGGATCTCTGGGCCAGGGGCCAACAGTGTAGGATGCTTATTCTATTGGTTTTTTCCCAGACTAGATGCTTATTCCCAGATTTCCCTATAAGGTAGCCATCAATGATCAACAGGATCTCTGGGCCAGGGGCCAACAGTGTAGGAGATAGACTCTATATTTTATCTCCTCTTCTTCTTCAGGCTCTGCAAAACCTAGGGGGGTATTCCCTACTCAACATCCATGAGGATAAGCATACAAAGGCTGGGATGCTGGCAGAAAGCAGATAAGTCCTCCTGTAAGTAGACCAAAACTGAAAAATAAGAGCAAAGGGGCTGGCTTTGGGCCTATTTGCAGTTGTAGATAGAGGACTGAGGATCCTAAAACTAATTCTACTATCCTAATGGTTGTTTTAGTGTTTGATTTTGATTTTATGTTTGGATGCAAAGTTGGGCATGGTTATAACACAAACACAAAGCAAGATTGGTGCCTATCCACGGCCTAAAGTCAGTAGACATACACCTGTGAATGATCAGCATAAATAACTAAAACTGGATTTTAGGGGGATACACATGATACCTACCTTACAGATATCTCCCAATACAGAGTGTTAAGTTGTCTATACTTATGGCATCCCTATTGTAGTATACCCTTCCCAATATTCAATCTGAAAACAGTTTAATCTACCCCTTGAGCAGAAGTTAAAAGATTAAACATTCAACACAGGAATTCTATGTTCTAGAATCTTAGACATTCCTTGAATACCTAGACTCAGAAGAAAGATACATGCAAAACTAGAGATAGAATTAGCACAACACATGCAAACATAGCATTATTCATATAAGATCAACCATGAAATCAGTGGATTCATGCAAAAAAAACACACAACAGGAGATACATAAACTCACAGGTTTTGCTGTATAGAGCAACCAAAACCAATTGTTCAACTTTCAACAACCTTTACAAATGGTAACACAGTCTACTTATATTGGCCAGAGAGTGTACCCATAGCAATTAATTATAATGTTTTTCAAAAATCTGCCAGATACAGATCCCACAGAAGGAATGACACTTAGAAGTTATTGCTGCAGCAGACAAGGGAGGCCTCGAGCCTTGTGCCACCATCTGGAAGCCTTCATCCAAAAATTGGGCAACCTGATCATGTGTCCCATCGCCCACGCCTTAGCGCAGTCGCCATTGATGGCTCAACCACCCGCGGCCGCTTGAAAACTGTCGCAGCGTTCAAAATGGAGCTTCCCGCCAAAAAGTGCTTCTTCGCAGGTTTAAATTATGCAGGAAAATAGTCCCACATGCATGGTGCGGATAGCCCTTCAGTAGTTTAAAAACAAGGCCACAAGCATAATAGCTATCGAGCATTTTGCCGTGCTCGACACACAACCCTTCATCAAAACCCATCGGCCAAACCCAAGCCATCTGCCTAGCTGAAAACTCCTTTGCCAACATAACAACTCTTGCCGATAGCATATCGGCCTCCCACTTCCCCCTCTGACGGGTTGAACCAATGAACCTCTGAACCGGTTCAAAAGAAAAGTTCAACCGAGAGGTTCAACTTGATAGTTCAACATTAGTTCAACATTAAAACAAAACTCTATCAGCAACATAGATATAACCCCGCGAACCGGTTGAACCGATGAACTGGTTCAACCCGACGGTTCAACACTGAAGTTCATCGGTGAGGTTCAAACTTCCAAAATAATATTCCATCACAAAACACTTGACCGTCGGCCTGATACACAAAAAAAAAACTTAAGCCGAAACCAACATCACCAAACTTTGAACCATTGAACCTTGAACTGGTTCAAGCGGATGGTTCAACCGAGAAGTTCAAAGCCGATTGGATCAAAAAGATGAGCAAAGGACTTAGTGAAAATATGAAACCAAAGCCCATGAACCGTTGAACCGCTAAACTGGTTCAATCCAATGGTTCACCGACAAGGTTCAATGCTGAGGTTCGAACCGAAAATTCAAAGACACAGTCAGAACACTTCAAAAAGAACCCCCACCGAAAAGCCAAGTACCAAAAACACAAAGCCTTGAACCGTTGAACCTTGGAACCTTGAACCAAAAGGGTTCAATGTGGTGGTTCAAAGTGATGGTTCAAAATTGTTTGAGCACTCAAAAAGAAGTTTCACCGAAAGAGAAAGTCACAGCGATGAACAAGGAAACTTAGGGCTCAAAAAGAAAAAACCCTTCCAACATCTACGCTCAGACCAGACCAAAATTAGTGCCAACAAGAGGAATTAAAAAGATACCTGCATGTAGTTGGATTGAAAGGCATAAAATGGTACATGCTTTTTGTGTAGGAGACAAATCACATCCACAAACATTGAAGAGCTATGCAAAATTAGAGAAATTGGCTTGACAAATGAAGGCAATGGGGTATTTCCAGATTCAAGACTTTTACTTAATGTCATGGAATAAAATAAAAAAGAACCATTTATTTGCCACCATAGTGAAAAGTTAGCAATTGCATTTGGTTTGTTAAACATGGCCCCTAGTACAACCATTAGAGTTGTTAATAACCTTCAAGTATGTTCTAATTTTCACACTGCATCTAAATTCATCTCCAAGATTGTTCCAAGAGAAATTGTTCTGAGAGATGTGAACCATTTCCATAATTTCAAATAGGGACAATGTTCTTATCGAGAATATTGGTGATGCTAAATGAAACAATCTAAAAAATAGGCTTGCACTATAATAATGTGCACTATATCAGATATCCATTAATAATGAAGCAACATCCATTGAAGCACAACATCAGGGATTTTTTTGTCATATGTTGTACTTACAAGTGCCCTGCTAGACATACATGAAAATATGGAAGCATAGACAAGGCAAGCGAACTGTTTCAAAAATGCCTCAAAGAAATGTGATATCATGGAATGACGTGATTAAAGGATATGTTTAAAATGGGTTTTTCTGAAAAGTCCTTAGAAAATTTTAAGAAAATGCAACCAATGGGTGTAAAGCCCAACTCCTCAACCTTTGAAAGTGTCCTTCCTACCTGAGTGTGAATTGGAGCTTTGGATGAGGATATGAACATCTATCAAAAGCATATTTGGAAGTAGATTTTTATCATATATTGTAGTTGCAAGTTCCACTTTGGATCACCAAAGCCTTCACAAAAATTTCTGCACAAAATTCAATAATGAAGAATTTATGCATAAATTCTCTTTTGAATGATGCACAAAGCCTCCACTACAACACTGAATGATTTGTTGCTAGGCCTTGTGGTGATGTGAGAATCACCCGCATCACCGCAAGGCCTAGCAATAGTGCGGTGTTGCGGTGGAGGCTTTGTGCATCATTCAAAAGAGAATTTGTGCATAAATTCTTCATTATTGAATTTTGTGTAGATGTTTTTGTGAAGGATTTGGTGATCCGAAGTCGAACTTGCAACATTTCTTCTTGAATAAATAGGTGGATAAGCTACACCCTCAATTCCACTAGCTCTTCTACCTCCAACTAGACCTATGACAAGTGATTAAAGGAATAAATTACAAAAATATCATCCTATCTATTTATGATGTTTTCTAAGCATAAAAAAATTAAACAAACAAACTACAAAGCACACAAGTACATCTCTTAGTTGTATAGACTAGGATAGTTCAACCACCATTACAGCACTCAATGAATACTAACTAGCTCCTAAGTCATGTTCTAGATGACTCCTTTGGCACCTTGTAGGTGGTCCTGCATATGAAAGCTCTGGGTCCTAACAAAAAACCACGAAATCAAGGAGTTCAAACCAAGAATAAATAATATAGGGAAAATAACCTACAATAAAGATTTAAATTAAAATAAAAAGATTAATCTAAATATGGGAGCTTGACAGATCAACTCACATCCATTTGAAGTTGTCACCCAACAGAGTCTCAACTATGTTTCTTGGAAACAAGAAAAAATGTATTTCTTATGGAAAGATGGCTTATCCATTTGAGAAGGTTCAGGTATTCATGAAATAAAATAGGGCTAGTTAGGAAGCATGTGGAGTCAATCCATCTTCTACAGTGATTCTCCTACAATGTTCTACAGGTGATACACATCTATACATACATTTGATAAAAGAACATTCAGGGACTGATACCTCACAGAGTTCCAGCTGTAGACATAAAAAACTATCACTAAGACTTAGATTCAGCTACATATATACAACCCCTAACCCAATAATCAAATCCATAAGATTTTGATTTGATTTTACCAAACTCAAGCTTTTAGCTTGGGCCCTGGGCTACAAACTCTACAAAAGCACTCAACCCAAAAGAAACGGCCTAAATTTTGAAAAAATACTTCATTGCATCAGCAAGCATGAACTGCTTTTGTTGGATACTAATTCAACCAAATGACAAAGACCAAAAGCAACTACTTGGCCTTATATTTAACTCCAATCTTTCAATAATTATATAAGTTATAGATCAACCCATAATGTTTCATTTAGGATTTAAAATTTTACCTTCGAATAGCATGACAAACTTAAGTATGTATGGTTTCATAATAGGTGAAATACAACTAAAAGTTCACCATCAACAAGGAGATTATTTAGCTGGAGCAACAACTGGATAAGGAACTGATGGTTGTGAAGGTGATGTCCACTAGCCATTAAGAGGTCCTAAAGTAGGACTAGGTCCTACTAGTGGAGGACCTTGCATAAACCATGAGAAATTCTGCATTATCATTATGAACTATATCAAGTCATTAAAGGTATGCACATGCTTTTTAAGGGTCTGTGAAGTTTTCTAAAGGTTTATGAGACATTTGTAAGGTCTATATAGATAGAATTCTAGAAACTCTATGGAACCCATAATAGGCCTGTACATGGCCCAGCCAAGACAAGAATAGAAAGGTTTGTAGTCATTCATTAGGACCATTAAAAATTCTCATAGTCCCACTTGGTTTCATGCAAATTTCCTTCCATAAATCCATCTTAGGGATCCATATTTCTTTTAAAATTATTCCAAGAGTCATTCATAAGCACCCAATACCAAGTCCATGTGAAAGATATTTGTATTTTTAACCATTGATGTGTTTTTGTCTCTCACCGCAGTCCTGCAGGTCAATCAAAAGGTCTTGGCAGGTGTGTGGGAACCAAGGATAACAAGGGAGAAGTTATTTCTATCCCGTAACATGAAGAGATTACACTTGTGGCATCGCAGAATGAAGAGATCTATTACCGCAGCCCCACAACGGTCTCAAAATGAAGTGGCGGGCTAGCGGTATAAATTTAAGTGGCATATGATACTTCACCGCGGTCTCATGACAGTCAATAGAATAACTGGTGGTAATGTGGTAAGGAGGAGAGGAAAATAGTACACCGTGCCCCCGCGGGCCTCAAGTGAGGCTTGCGGTATGTCGGTAAGAAGGAGTAGAGGAAAATAGTACACCGCACCCCCACGGTGGCCTCAAGTGAGGCTTGAAGTATGGCGGTAAGAAGGAGTAGAGGAAAATAGTACACCGTGCCCCCATGGTAGCCTCAAGTGAGGCTTGCAGTATGGTGGTATAAGGAGTTTAAGTTATGTAAGTGTTGAATACCACGGCCCCACGACATTTTCAATGAAGGAGTATGGTAGTGCGGTGAAAGGCTTCAAGTGATGTTTAGTATACTACGGTCCTGTGATGGTCAAATAAATAGTTTGTGGTACTAAGGCAGGGAACAAGTCATGGTGATATAGTTGAATTTTTGAGACAATATTTCTCATTGGCTTGATCAAATCAAAGAACACTTGTTCTACCTTTTCTCCACTATTCTTTTATGAGTTGAGTAATTTCAAATTTGATTGTTGTCATTTGCAATACATTTCTATTGTGTTTCAATCTGAAATGTTTGATCCATTGTTGGATTGTTGTCACCTTTACAGACCTAAAAATGTACTTGTTCTAATATTTTGAACTTATGACAAGTCAAAGTGGGTTATGGTCATTTAGCAGCTGGTTGAAATTTAATTTGAATGTACTATTTCTTAATGTCCCCCTTGACTTATTATCATTTTTGTAGATCATCTTGTTTTTTGGCTAGCAATAAACATGTGATGCATCTGTTGTGATGTCCTATGGATGGTATATTTTTTCAAATTATTTTCAAACTATTTTTAGTTCTAGGTGTACACCTTGTGGAGACTTATGGTATATTTCTATGCTTAATTTTTTTTCCAAGGTTACAGTGAGCTGATAAATGCAATTATTCCAAAGGTAGTTTAAATAGTGTTGGAACAATTATCTAAGTTCTCTCTTAATATTTATATTTGTGTAATTTTTTATTTTGCATATTTTCAATAGCCTTGTTTGATGAGTCTTGGAAATTGGTTTCAATTTACAAGGTAAAGCTTCCATCTAGAGCTAAGAAGATTGTGCCAAGTAGTTGTAGAGACATGATTCGTTAGATTACTGGTGGTGGAAGGAAAGAATAACCAATGCTCAAATATGGCAATGCATATCACAAATATAGGGTCAAAATAAACTATTGGCCCAAGATTCGTGGTGTGGCAATGAATCCTATTGAGCATCCTCATGGTGGTGGTAATCATCAACACATTGCACATGCCAGTACTATGTGTCGTATCGAGAAGGCTTAGCATGCACACATATTTAATCATAATTAAACAATTATAGAGCTCTGATTATTTAAAAATGTCATCTTTTAGTTACTTTTTTCTTTAGGTTGCTTTGTGTCAACAATTTATGGGGACCAGGTTGTAAACCATGTTTCCTATTATTGTTTCTTATCATTAGTGGTTTACTCTTGATTCAAAATTTTGGGAAAGACTTCAAACTAGGTTGTAATCCTTGTTTCCTTGTATTGTTTGAGGCTTATTTTAGGCTACCATATTAATTGACTTTGTTATTTTTTATTCTTTCTTGAGTGCTTGTTATTTGCATCCAGATCATAGAAATGGAAAAAAAGATTAATGATTTCTTAGTATTATAAACTATGAACTTTCTATTTTAAAAAAAAAGTAATAATTTGGAGGAGTCATTTGATGTATCAAAGAATTTGACATTTGAAAACATTTGGAATGTTCTCAACTATACAAAAAAATGAGAAGATAATGTGCCAATTTGTCATCACATTTGCTGAGTATTGTGTTAGAGATCTAATGACATGATAATGCAAGTATGTGATGAAGTAGAAAGATAAAGACCTAAGAAGCCAATGACCATATGATTTTGAATGAAAGCAAGTAGAAAGATAAAGACTTGAGAGCCCAAAGAATTTTTATCTTGCACAGTAAATTGATAGATTTTAGAGTTGAAATTTGAGAGGTCATATTGCTGAATTGTTAGGCTTGATAATTTTGAGGGTAAATTAATTGGATAATAGAACTGAAATTTGAAGAGTAAATTTGCTGAATTGTATGTTGGGTTTTGGAGTTAAATTTGAAGGGAAACCTTGCTATCAAGTGCCCTTTATTTTTTGTTTAGTTTTTTAGATGTGCTGAATGCAAGTAAACATGTGGCAATGAGTGCTTTCAAGTGCTAGGAAGCATGAGTATCATTTGCATGGTGCAAAGAAGCATATAATTTTATAGTGTTGATATTGATGATTAAAATTGGTTGCGCCATCTAGCTACTAACAACTGCATAGGGTGTAAGGCAATCATTATGATGCACTATGCAACTTGTGACTAGCATTGATCTAGAGGTATAGATCTTTGCAAGCAACTGAACTATCTTCACTACTCTACAAACCAGAGAGAGGTTGTAGAAGTGGGATCCAAAAGGGAACCTTTGAAAGATAGATGAGCTAGGTCTAAAAATGGTTGCCAGAGGACATAAAAATAACCCAGATTTGCCAAAAATATCACGACCCTTGTTTGAGAAAACTCTCTATCCTCGACAGACTTAAAGAAGAAAGAAATCCTTAAAAGGAAGAATTTAACTCTATATCCAGCCTCGTAGATTCCATATCCATCCATAGAGTTTTACTTCATCTAGTCTTTTTCCCATGAATTTGCCCATGAGAGGAAAATCATCATGCTAAAAGGATATTTTAGTTAGATGATCATCAGGGAGAGAAACATCCGAAAGGGTGACTTCCATATCATAGAAAAAAAGCTAGAAACCCTAGATTGATCTACAAGCTCATCACTTGGGCATTTTAAGCCAGGCTGAACCACCTAAGATGACCCCAATTAAGAAAAATCAAACCCTATTTTAACAATAGAGCATATTGAATACTCTTCAGAACACACCAACACTAGTATTAATAACCAATACTTCAACACAATAATGACTATTCAGGGGACTTAATTGTGATAGGGCTGGCAGAAACTGAAATAGGTATTAAGTCAGATCATAAAAAAATTGCAATAAACAAATACACAAGAAATCATTAAATTTAGCCAAAATTGCATTGGGTAGATGGGGCAAAATGAAAGGAAAAATAAAAGGAGAAAATGGGGGGTTACTTGGAGGGGTTGATCAACACGCGAGAGCAACTCGGCAGAGTGCTCAGGAAGGAGAGCTTGCAAGTTATTAAGCGCATTTTGTGATTGCATAGGCAACATTCTTTACATCAGATCCATCGCTTCCTCCATTAGAACTCTTGACCTTTGATTCAAACTAGAAAACCCTTTTTCAAAGCATAACCCTACCTCACCATATTTCCAAAACTCTTCTCTGTCACACGATGATACAGGGGTTTCTTTGTTTTAATTATTTTTCATCAAAAAAATTTCCCTCTTTCCAATTGGAATTTTTTTTAATTACCCACTTTAATATCATATTGTCTAAGTTTTATTTGTGTGACTAATTATTTAGTTGTGTTTTTTACCTGATGATCAAATTAGTCATTAATTACTCATTTATTTAGTCATTTATAGCTGTGTTGCAAAAAATTAGTAGAATTTAGTCATTTTTAGTTGTCATGACTAAAAGTTTTAGTCACGTAGTCATTTATTTGCCAAAATTCTACTAGTGTTCCATTTACATTTCATCCATCACTTCATCTTCTTTATCTCCCATTTCATCCATGATCCTTCCTCTCTTCACTTCCTCTTTACCTCCCATATCTACCATTCTTTCACCTTCTTCCTTTTTCCTGCCAAACCTTAATCTAACCACTCCCCTTGTCATTTCCTCCATGCTCTCATCTCCTTCCCTTCCATCATTTGTAAACCTATCCTTGGTATATTTGTCTCCTTCTACCACTAGTTATTTTGTTATCATGAACAATTCACTAGCCTGTCCATTCAATGACTCAACCCAAGTACCCATGCTAGCCCCTCATTAGGTGCCCTTACTACCGACGATCGAGAAAATATGTACTGAATTAGACAAGGAGACAAAAATTGAAGATGTAACTAATGATCCTCCTACTAATCCCAACACCATAGAGGTAGTAAAATTGGAAGACAGTCCTTCTCTCAAGAGAAAGCAGATGATTCAATATTGGACATTTCTCAATAGGTAGTGGTAGAAAACCTGCAACATATAGATCAATCAAAGTCTCCTCTTAGGATAAGTGAAGTAGAAGATTAACATGCAAAAAAAGATAAGGAAACAAAGCAAAGGCCTGATGTAGAGAAATCAATTCATCCTGATTCTTTAAATAAAGAGAATAATCATAGTGACTCCCCAAAACATTTTTCTGTAGCTCCTAAGGGGCTCCAACATAGATTGAATAATTGGCCTTCAAGGGTGGAGGTAGTTGAATTAAATTTGGATAACTTTTTGGCAAGGATCAAGAAACTGAGGAAGTAGAAGAAGGCAAAGGTCCAATCAAGGATATACAAAGATGCTTCTAGTTCTTGTATTGCAGAAGTAGTTGTTCCTCTAGAGTAGGCCAGCAAAGAAGACACTAGACCTGAAGACTACACTATTACAACTCTAAACTTAGGTTTAGTATCCAAGGCCCAAGTGGTGGAAGAGTTGAAGGACTCAGTGTCCAACATTCTTGATAGATTAAACAAAGATGAGCTCACTATATGATAGTTGAAACATCAAAATGAGGAACTAAGGGCCTATATCAAATATTTACTCAAGCCTTCCCATTATGATGATGGAGCATCTACGGCACCTTCTCTCCTTTCAAAGGAAGAGTTAGAGAATTTTGATAATATCAGAGCTACTAGAGCAGCTACAAAAGAGTGGTATCATAGAGTGTATGATGGGGGATGTGAGGTCATTGATGAAGCAACCAAATTACACAAAGATTTTTGTGCTCTAAAGGCTAAGTGGGATGAAGTTGTTGGTGATTGTGTAAACTATGATGAATATTATTATCACATACATCCCCGAGTGCTTGCAATGCGTAACCTCCCTAATGAAGTCTTGCTAGAAGAAAATATTTTGACCAAGGACAAACTGCATATGCCAAAGCACTGGCTAGAAATGATAAGATTAATGAGGGATATTTTTGTCAAAGATAGAAATACATCTATGCTAGCCAAAGAACAACTTATGGAGGTTATCTATAGTCTGAATGACATGCTCAAGGCATCTACTAATATGAACCTAGATGATACCACCCCAGTAGATACTCAAGAATGCAAAGAAATGTTGACTCAACTCATACATGGAGATTCATTGCTTAGCAAGGTGGGAAAACTAGAGAGGATTAGTGACCTGAGAATGTTATTTAAAGGGTTTAAGAGGAACAAAAGGTCCAAGTCTGTTGTGTATATCAAATTTTCATGGGAAGTAGACATAGTGAAATTTAGAATGAATTATGTCAAAGATCGTCAACCCTCCAATATCAATCCAGCTTTGGAGGTATTCACAACATATAGTAACAAGGAAGCAGAGAAAAGAAAGGTTGACTTGGATGGGGACGAGTAGTAGGATGATCTAGTCAGCACATAAAATCCTGTCATAATGCATTGGCACTCATTTCTACATGTCACATGACCTCCTTTTGATTTCCTTTTATCTTGGAAATTGATTCTTCCTTCTATACAGCCAAATGGGTACTCATTTTGTCCAAACTCAATGTATTTAAAAGTTGTATTTTGTCTTTTTCTGTGAAGACAAAAAAAATCCAACAATGTAACCAATTGGTGTACCATATTAAATGCAATGTAAATCTAGAGAGTTGGTGTTGAGTTAATCTCCACCAACCATGAAAAACTCAGTATGATTGTTCCTCTAAATAAAGGATATTCATTTTCTCTCTTGTAAGTAAGATTTGATAATGAATTGCTTAGACTCTGCCTAAATTTGATCAATACAAAGCAAGTTTTGTAGGTTGCTAGAAATTTGTGTTCTTGTGTTGTCTTATTTTGGAATTCATGCTTCATTTCAATCTAAAATTAGTTAATGTGCAATTTCAATGATGGATAAATATTTGGATATGTGATGAATGCCCTGGTTCATACTATTGGTGCTTATTGAATGTAAGTTGTTGTGTATAGTTGGCCTAAACCATATTAATGAATTAAGTTCAGTTGCATAACACTAGTTGAATTGCACCATTGTTGGGTATTTGATGAATTATGCAATTTAAAAATCATAAGATTCCTTTGAAGATCGCATCATTTCTTGTAGCATTGTGATTTGTTAACCTGGTTAAATAGAAAATGGTTTATTGAGGGTATTTTGTCTATCTACAACATATTATCCAGTTGTGATTTGTCACTTAGGTTCCAATATCTCTCTTTACCCTTTCACCTTTTGTATTTTCTTTACAAATATCTGTTAAAACTAGGTTTCAAGAAGCATTCATATTGTTCATCTGCTAGTAATTCAATGGTAAAATAGTTTGCATTATTGAAGGGTTGCTGCATACTTTGCTGTAATTATTTCATGAAACCCTACATCTGCATATAAGTCCCCTTAGTTGGAATAGCGAAACACATATCCATAGAGTTATCCTGCAAGCTAAGACCTAAGTATATAAACCTGGGGGTGATCTTATTCTAAAGTTGGGATATGATTCCTTTCAAGAGAGGTGAGATACCCTTGTGTCTTACCTGTGTTGTTGTGTGCTAAAACACCATCAATAGAATTGGTGCTAGGGGGCCACACACACACGCTCTTTAAATATCACATAAGCCCTTCATTTTCAAACAAGTCAGGATAAGGACTAGGCAGAAGCATACTAGGGCCAGTTCAACTTAGTTTAAAAAACAAGGAGAGATCAAGAGGTACCTAGGACGCCAAGGGCTAGGTCCATCCCAAGAAATCTAGCCACAGTTCAAGTCAATTTCTTCAACATGGCTTTCTTCCCTGCAAACCCCTCTCCTATTTAGCTTGGCAACTATCATGACATGCCAAAGAATCTTGATAAGTACTACTCAAAGTTCTGTCCTAATGACCTTGAAAGAACCGCTAATGAGCATGTAAAAATCTTTAAAGGTAATATGTACATGTTGAGGGTCGAACATGAGGATGTGGTTTGCAATTTGTTTCCATATTCACTACAAGATGAAGCATATTACTAGTTTGCCAACCTCCCTTTAGCCTCAATCAATTCATGAAAAACCTTCAAGGATGCATTTTTAAACTGATTCCAGATGCAAACCACTTCCGTTGATCTTTACCACATCCTCATAAGTTCCAGATGCGAATTTCTTTACCGATCTTTTGTGGAAATTCACAGAAATGAAGGAGAGTTGATAAGTTCATTTAATAATAGATTCCACAAGGCATATTGTCATCTTTAGGCACCTTTCAACCTTGCTCAAGTAGCAGCTCTACCTATTTATTATACAACATTGGATAAACTAACATCCATGTTTGTTAGAAGGGCTAATCCAGTTCCAACGACTCTGACAGAAGCATATAATAAGGCTATCAAGGTAAATTTAGAGCTTAGATAGGTAGCAGTAGGTCCATTAAATCATCTTGGTCCTGTAGCCATAGAAAATCATATACCATTGATCAATCATGCCTTGGCCAACCATACTCCAGTGTTAAACCTCATTCCAACACCTGCTACAACCCAGGCTCTAGTCATTCATCTTGGAGCACCCATTACAAAGTTACCTCCTGCACAATTACCTTTCCTCTAGTTAGTAAAACTACAAAGGCAAAGGATGATGAGGATGACATCAGAGAATTTGTAGAGCAGATAAAAAACTCACAGCCGAAGTGACACATTTGAGAAATCAGAATTCTTACAATAGAGAAGTCAAGGTCAAAATCAATATCAAAATTAGAATTACCAAAGATAGAACAGGACATGGAATACCAAACTTAATAATGGAGGATTTACCTCACCATTGGAGTCACAAAGCGTAGAAAATCATCCTCTAGGGTGAGTTATGTTGGTTGAAGCAACGTTGCCTTCATGGTGTAGGATTCATAACACAAATGCTCATTTAGAATTGGACTATCATGAGTTTCAAATTGCATCCGGTATTTTCCAAATGGAAGTCCAGAATGCTGAGGCACAAGAGACTCCACCCCCTATAGGATACAAAATGGTGCCTACTCAAAGGTATGATACTGCTTTAGTCCTAGAGAGCTATGTTTTTCCTTTTCAAGATGAAGACTGTCCTGAAGAAGAGGAAGCCGATGAGGTTCATGCCTATTAACAATACAATAGGACCCCATACAATCTTAGGAGTAATAAACCTAAGGGGCCTTGTACTACTTCCATTCCTCTGAACAACTATCAAGTTCCCCCTGATCGTAAGGCTTCCAATAACCCTGATCCTCCTAAAGTTGTAACTCAAACTATAAGTCAAAACCAACCAGCTGAATCCTCCAAGAAATTAGAAGTAGCTAAGTTGGGCTAGTATGTAGTAGATGAACTCAAGAAGATGAAGGTCATCCTGTCAGTATTCGATTTGATGAAGGTCCTACAAGTTAGGATAGATTTGCTTCAGGACATTGGGGTGCAAGCCAAGACTGATCCTTCCCCCAAAAAAATTCCACAAAGGGATAATTTGGATAAAGGTAAGGACAAAGTTCATGTTACAGATGTGGATCAACAGGTAGCCTTGTATAAAGAAAAGAGAGAGTCACCCCCTTTTCTGCTGATCCTCAAGATATTTGGCAAAAATCTTCATAACTGGTTGGTAGACTCAAGGGCTTCCACCAACGTTATGCCTCTATCCATTTGCAAGGCATTAGGACTAACTCCTACCAAGTCTTCTAGGAAGCTTACTTAGTTGGATAAGATAGAAGTTAATGTTGTAGGGGAGATGAATCGGATTCATATGAAGTTGGCATTAGACCCACAGGTACAATAGTATATAGACATATAGGTGGTCGACATCCCTGATGCTTATGTCATGTTTCTTAGTAGAGATTGGTCTAAAACATTAAATGGCTACATGGCTACTAACTTCTCTCATATGTGGCTACCATGGAAGGACTTGCTAATCAAATTCATATTGAAAGAGAACCAAAAATGAAACACATGATAAGAGTACAATTAGACAAATGAGATCTTATACTCAGAGGTGAATTTAGGAGTTTGTTTCCCTCAGATAAGTCATGTAGAAGAAGTATTGATGTTGAGCTGCAATAGGTTCCCTGATCCACCACTTAGAAAATGTCAAGTACATAAGCTTTTGTTCAATCTGATCATGGCTCTTCTTTTGATGATGAGCCAAGAATTTTTGAAGAAAGTTCATGTGTGATCAACTAGCTATAGGGAAGAAGATACATATGGAAGAACTATTGTTGCCTAATTGGTGTCGTATCCATAATGCATCTCATTCAGAGTTTACATGTTCTTTGTGCCAATAGGAAATATATCAAGTTCAGAAACATTTGAAGTGGTCATGTGTTAAAAATTAAGGTAAGACTAAGCCATCACCTACAACTAATCCACAGGATGGATCATTAGGTAGACATGATATCAGTCTTCAAGGGAAGTCGGTGGATTCTCAGATGTGGACATTAAGATTTGATGGATGTAGGTCTAAACAAGGGTTTGGTGTAGGGTTTGAATTGATCAGTCCTACAAGGGACTCTTATCTAGCTACATACAGACTGCAATTTCCTTGTACCAACAATGTTGCGAAATACCAATCACTAGTGCATGGGCTGCTGACTGCTATTTAGAAAAAAGGTTAAGATAATTCAAGTATTTGGTGATTCAGAGTTAGTGGTTAAGCAAGTGAGAAAATAGTATTCCTATCATGACAAAAGACTAAATCGCTACCAAAATCAGGCTTGGGACCTCATTGAGAGTTTTGATGGCTTCAATATCCAATTGATTCCAAGGAAACAGAATCATGTTGTTGATGCATTGGCACAAGTTGCAAGTTTGTTGGAACCAATTTCCATGTTTGATTTGAAGAAGTTTACTGTAGAACTAGTTCCCACCCCCTCAGTGCTAGACAATATTGCTCATTTCTAGGTCTTTGAAGATGATAAGCATATCATTTATTTCCTCACATGCTCAGATGTGTTTGCTACCCAAATAATTGATGAAGAGGATTCAAAACTAGCTGAGATGGTTTTAGAAGGTGTCTTAAATCACAAAATGAATACCATTCCTCAAGGGATGGTGGAACTAGAAAGGTTGTTTGATCGAGATTAGCTAGGTACCCAAAAGAAGCAAGCTGATTCTGCTGGATGTAAGTGTGACTTACATAACTTGGGGAATGAAGATAACGTCAAAAATGTTTTTATTGGTAAGGTTTCCACCCATGAAGAAAAGGTAGGTATTATTCATGCTTTGATGGACTATCATGATGTTATTGCATGGAGTTATAAAGACCTTAAGACTTACGACACCTCTATCATAACCCACACCATACCTTTGAAGCTTGGAGTTAATCCATTTCAATAGAGATAGAGGCCAGTCAATGCTCTTTTAGAGCCTTTAATTTTTCAAGAAGTACAGAAGCTGCTATCAGCAAGAATCATATTTTTGGTGATACATTCTACCTGGGTAGCCAACTTGGTTCCAGTATGGAAAAAGAATGGTGAGATCAGGCTATGTGTTGACTTTAGAAACCTTAATAGAGCTTCTGAGAAAGATAATTACCCACTTTTGTCCCTTGATGAGGTGCTACAAATAGTTAATGGATCACAGATGATGTCATTTTTAGATGGATATTTGGGATACAATCAAGTAATGGTCGAGTACACTGACAAGTTAAAGACTGATTTCACTTGTAAATGGGGTATATATGCATACCAAAGGATGCCATTTGGTTTGAATAATGCCAGGGTAACATTCCAGCGTGCCATGGACATCGCTTTTAAAGGCTTGGTAGGCAAATGCATCATTATTTACATGGATGACTTAACCATATTCTCCAAGAGAAGGGAGGATCATATCTTTGATTTGAGGAAAGTGCTTCAAGGGAAGTTGTTAGGACAAGTGATCTCAGAAGAAGGTATCTCTATAGACCTTGACAGAGTCCAAGCCATTCTTAAGATCCAACCTCTGACGAGTAAGAAGGAATTAAAGTCCTATTTTGGTAAAATCAACTTTTTCTGAAAGTTTATCACTGGTTTTTTGCTAAGATTATTTGCCCATTGAATGTGATGTTGAAATAAGATGCCAAAATTGAATAGACACCGAAAGCCAAGGCAACCTTTGCAGAGATCAAGCAAGTAGTAGAAAACACTCCCATATTAGTAAGTCCATATTACACTCTTCCATTTTGCATATACTCCTTTGTTTCTAAACATACATGTGCAGCCATGCTCACCCAGAAAAGGGGGGTTGATGATGAACGTCCTATCACCTTCATGAGTACATCATTGGAAGATTCAAAACTCAAATATCCAAATGTGGAGAAGCAATCTTATGCACTAGTTAAGGTAGTCAAGAAATTTTGTCACTATATCCTGAGGAGAAGAGTGATTGCAATAGTTCCAGATGCCACAGTAAAAGCATTGCTGACACAAAATGATCTAGGTGAAAGAAGAGGAAAGTGGGTCACAACACTGCAAGAATTTGATATAAAGATACAACCTGTGAAGTTGGTAAGAGGGCAAGAACTCACTAAGACCATGGCAAAAACTAACCCATGGCTGGTATCTCAGTAATGTGTACTAGAAGATATCTTGCAAGATGAATGGTATGGAGACATCTTATTTTATCTCCTTAACCAACGATGTCCACCTCATTTGAATTTTATTCAGAGAAGAGCCTTGAGGCTGAAAAGTAGTAGTTTTATGCTCAAAAGGTCAGTTTTATACAAGAAAAATCATGAAGGGATCTATTTGAGGTGCTTAGACAAAACAGAAGTAGCACAAGTTTTGATCAACTTTCATGAGAAGTTTGGGACAGGCCATGGTTCCGGGCACTCCACTACAAATCAGACTCTTTGGGCTGGATATTACTGGCCTACTTTGTTTAAGGACACTCATACACATGTTTGAACCTACCACATTTGCCATATTACTACTTCAAGAGAGAAATACTGCTATGCCTTTGCAAGCAGTGGTGGAGGTACACCCATTTGCATAATGGGGGCTCAATTTTATTGGTATGATCAATCCACCTTCCTCTGAAGGACACATATATATTCTAACTGCTACTGATTATTGTACAAGATGGTCTGAGGCTCAAGCTTGTAAGCAATGCACCACTGACGTAGTAATCAAATTTATTGAAGAACATATCATGACAAGGTTTGGATGTCCTTTTTCTCCTATCTATGATAATGGTCCAACATTTTCCTCTTTGCATTTTTCAAACTAGGCATTTGATTATGGTATTGTGCTAAAGTTTTCATCCAGTTATTACCCTCAAGGAAATGGAGTTGTTGAAGCTACTAATAAAAACTTGCTCGAGGTCATCAAAAGACTGCTTGATGAAAATCCCAGAGAATGGCATACCCAGCTTAGATTCACCTTGTGGGCAGACAGGATCAGACATAAGGCTGCCTTAGGAACCTCACCTTACCATTTGGTTTATGGTCTAGAACTCATGTTCCCTATCGACTTGAGGATCCATGTACTGTAGTTCATGCAAGACTATCTAGAGCTTGATGATAGAACCTCAACCCGCTTAACCCAACTACTGTATTTGGAAGAAAAATGTGATGTTGCAATTGAAAACTTTGCTAAATACCAAGGTGTAGTGAAATGATGGTTTGACAACAGGGCCAAGGTGAGAGCCTTCCGTATCTCAGATTTGGTGCTATATTGGGATAAGGCTAATGAGAAGAAAGGTGAACATGGAAAGTTTGATAAACTCTGGTTAGGTCCCTACCAAATAGCTGAAATCTTAGGGGACAACACGTATAGATTGAAGACTCTTACTGGTGAGGAACTCCCACTGCCTACTAATGGGTAGTTCCTAAAGCACTACTTTCAGGCTTAGGAGGTATCTTTGCCTTTTTTTTACATAGCATGTCTTTTCTATTCTTTCTTGTTTTTGTTTAACTTTGGTTAGAGTAGTTTTCTTTGTTAGGTTAATTTCTTTTGCTTGCTCTATTTTTTCTTTCTGCGCTTGTTTTGCTGGGGTCATCTTCCATTTCTTGCATAAGGTGGCAGCTGTGCAGACCTCCAAAAGGTCCTCTTTGGGTAAATAATCTAGGGATTTCTTTGAGAATTTTTTTTTCCACTCAGGTCTTCCTGTGGGTTCTATTGTTACTAGGTGGTATGATGCTTGTTCATGGAAAGGAATCATTGGTTTAGTTCACTTGAAGTATTTTCTAGTCTAATATATTTCACATTTTTAATAATCCTAAAGCTTTTGAAGGAGTCTTGGTGATCTTGGGTTAAGTGAAAAATCTATAGGCTCACCTTTGCCACCCTATGATTCCAAACACAACAAAGTTGAATGAATTTGTAATCTATTTGATATTTATCATGTGCTGCAAGGGTATGCAGTACTTTCTAGTACTCATATCATAAGTTAAGTTAACTGAATAATCTATAAGAAATTTATCAAAAGTGGTGCTTCACAGTACCCTCATAAATTGTTCAACTACCTGGAGGATTCAAGCATCTCTATTGGGGCTATAGACGCCTGGCTGGCAATAGAGCATTGCTTGAGTGGAATCATAGAGACAACCTCATCGGGGCTATGGATGCTTGACTGGAAGCGAGGCAATGTCCAAGGTAGCTCAAAAGGTGAGTATCATTATGTAGCTTAATGCAAGTGAGCCTTGATGATCTTAGTTGCAGAAGGATGGGAATGAATGCTACTGCACACATATAGACTTTTAGGATATGGATGGTTACGATGAGTTAGTGATCTCTGCTCCTTTGATCTTTTATCATGTTGTCTAGTTTCATAAGTGGGAAACCAAAGATTCTAGGTTTGAAACTATTGTTTATCTTAGAAAAGCTTTGGAGCATTTCCCCATTAGAGTCACCATTTGTTATGCCTTGCACACACACCCCATTTAACCAAATGGAGACCCCCTCCCTCTTTTGCTTCACTTTTTGCTTGGTTTGAGTCTTGGCAATTTTTCTTGAGAGAAGATGATGTCTTGATGATTTAGTCCCTCTACACATATTTGGGTAAAATTGAGCAAGTTTGGGTAAGATTGACTTCATTAGCCCCTTTGATGATTGGATTGGAGTGATTGAAATGCATTGAGTCTCAAAATTAGGTTTTTGAGTGAGTTTGTGTTGAAATTGACCTTTACTGCATTTAGCGCTAATACCCTGTCCTACTGGATATTAGTATTGGCTCCTTCACACGTCATTTAGCACTAAAATCTTAGTCTATTAGATTTGCACTAAAAATGCCATTAGTAAGACATATCCCGTAGGACTAAAAATTCCTGCTTTTCCCTTTAATGGTTGAATCTCTACAGAGTGCACCACAGGTTGTCAAATGTATACTACATTTGTGGCAATTTTTTAGGGTGTGTAAATGGTTTGAATCCTTTGATTTTCATCATTTGCACCCAAAATCTCTTTAGTGATTGAGCTGTGAATTTGCTACCTTTACTAATGAAAATTTTCTTGGCTATTGACATTGATTGCGAGTTGGTTTATTGACAACAAATTGGTTTTATTAAACAATTGAGCTTAGAGTGCATTTCACCATCTCTTATGCTAGAAATTCCTTGACTATTGGCATTGATTGAGCATGTACTTGTTGGTAACAAGTCAGATTTGTTCACCGTGGCCTTGTATTTGTAGGTAGGAGGGTCTCTACTGGCGTCTGATTCATGATTTCATTGGTATTTTGCTTTTGGAATAAGAAGTGCACTGAGTCATATGAAATTTTTTTAATTGGCATACACTAGAGTCTTAGGGTTTAGGGTGTTGTTAAAAATATAGAGTGATTTATTTGTAGGTGCCCTCCCTAGGGTTTCAAAGTTAAGATTTTATTGAAGTAGGAGGAACACATGTATGTGCCTTAGAAATCTTAACCATCATAATTCAAAATTTCCCTCTTCAATAGTCAGAATTGACCCTTTAAACTTTATCACCAAAATCATTAACTTTCAAAACCTCAAAAACAACTATTTGTGCTAAAATTCATTCCAACCAGATTCGACGCTAAATTCCCATCCAACCGGACATTTCCAGTATGCTAGATTTTCCCTGCCAAAATCCTTTTAAGGACTTTGCACTAAAAAGGACCTCAATGGGATTTGCGCTAAAAGGTGCCTCCATAGGACATATCTCAAGCACCCAAAAAATCCTATAATCCATCATCCTTTGAATCCCCTACTAAATAAGGTTTGAACATTTATTAGTGCTTTACACTAAAAGTTGTGTTAACGAGACTTGCGCTAAAAACTGCTTCCATAACATATATCTGGTTCCCTTTGAAAAGCCCGCTATCTGCTTGCTCATGAAATCCCCACTAAGAGCAATCGTAAAAGTTCACGCTAAAAGGAGCTTCAACTGCATATATCCAATAGACCTCAAAAACATCGCAAATCCTGTTAACTTGAAAAGGCTCGCTTTTACTCGGAATGGATTTGAACAAGTGTTTTAAAAGTATTAAGGAGATTTAATCAATGAACTTGAGTTTATTTGCATGCTATTTTATCTTATTCATTTGATTGATCATTAATTGAAAGAATTTATGCATTGATTTGATATTAATGATGGTATTTGCTATAATATGCAGTAGGGCCTAAAAAGCCCGCTAACCTACCTCATCTTGTTTTAACTCTTGTTTTATTTGATGAAACATTAAGGAATGAACTTTAATGAACATTTTATGTTTCCTTAAATGAAATAGTGGGTTTTAAATTAGAAATCAATGATTTATTAGGCATTTTGGCATACATCCTGTATGAAGGATAAATCCCTACTTTTTGGTCTAGGAGCCTGATTTGAAGTTCACACTAAAAATACATAAACAATGCATGTTTCCTAGCATTCCTAGACTACTGAGCATCATGGAACATAGGTCTAGACCAATAGGATAGAAACTTTAAAAGATTATTC
This sequence comes from Cunninghamia lanceolata, assembly GCA_027924645.1. Taxonomy (NCBI): domain Eukaryota; kingdom Viridiplantae; phylum Streptophyta; class Pinopsida; order Cupressales; family Cupressaceae; genus Cunninghamia; species Cunninghamia lanceolata. Next base: position 6,940,652 of record BSBN01000241.1, on the reverse strand, counting down.
ATTAGGTTTATGTCCTGTGGGATAGATGATTTCCCGAGCCACAAACATGAAGTATGAGTTTAAAGGACTCCCTCCTATTAGCAAGATCACATTTGCATGGAAGAACATAGGAGACATGGATCTTGGCCACAACAACATAGAACAATTCAGATTGAGAATCTTTGGGCCTAATCCAACTGCTTCGGCTCAAAAGATTTAGGACAATGGCATTGTTGAAGCCACTGCCTTTCTAACTTTTGTTCAATGTCCATAATTAATTGTAGCTTGTGCAAATAGATATCATCAACCATCAAGGATAGTGGTCACTCAAGTTGGCCAGGTATTGGAAAATTTCAGTGCATTGACTTTGGTCGAGACTGTTGACATCCCTCCTTTTCCAACTTTGTCAATAATGAAGAAGGATGAGAACAAGAGGATGTATGATCAAGACCCCGAGGCTTGCAAAAAGGTAATAAATGATAGATGGATGAAGAACAAAAGAGTTGTTCTATCCAAGCTTCCTCATGTACTTTATAGGAGTGATTTCCAGGAGGAGATAGGATATATGGTTACTCTCTTGAGTAGGATCATGGGATTGCCTTCTGCCTCCACCTTTGAAGGTTGGATGTTTTCATATGTTGAAGAGATATTGCATGAGGATAAAAAGATCCACTAGGACCAAATTTTAAGTGACAAGATTCATGAATCTTTTGTGGCTTTCAATGATAAGAATATATTCAAATGGACCTCCTATGTGGTATACACGTTAGCAAGAAACTTTGTTTATCCTGGCTTATCTAGATTAGGAGAAGTTGGTAATACTAAAGGAAAGTACAAGGTGTATGAATGTTAGCCTCAACTGGAGATTACTCAATCATTAGTGCATTTCAGAAGAGTTAATGATGCATTTACTATGCACATTACAAGGTTACTACAAGGAGATATGTAAATAAGATTGTCTCAAGAAGCTGCTAATGTGGTACAACTTATGGAAGATGGTACATTCAGTTTCCAAAGTTTGCTTATTTCAGGATTTAGGGTTTCACTGGGGCACCCTATAAATTGCCAAGGTATCCAACTGACAAGATAGTGCTTCTAGAATTGACAAGGCAATTGCATACTTGTGTTGAGAAGATGAAGCACCTACACAGATCCTCTATAAAATTACTCATACTTCTGCGCCGAGTTGTCTTTTCTTGTTTCACTCTTAGATCAGATGAATATTTAGACACTGAGATTCAATTATTGAACCTACATTTCTATCAGAGAAGAAGTCTTTTTGATCCCTTTGGAGTTACTAAAAGACAAATCAGCAAGAAGTTATTTCACAAAGAACACCTTGAGGACTTTTGGGCTAATTGCTCAAATGATCATGATGTCCTGAGGAATATTCTAGGTTGTCTTTAGATTTCATTAGGAGATTTAATGTTATTGAAGTACTTGATTAGCTAGCGGATGATAACAATGTCATGCAACAAGGACCATGGGAGGCACTTTTTGGACAACCTATCCCTCTACCAAATTGGGTAGATGCCGAAAAGAGCTCATTGGATGAAGTTATGAAGCAACCCATCAGATTCAGTGGAAATTGGGTCAGAAATTAAGTTACAGCAATGACAAAAGCAGGAGTGGCTCTCACTTATACTCAGTAGCTACAAGATAGAGCTAGTGATGATGAATTAGATGAACCTATAGAGGCAGAAAAGGAAGTCAAGCAAGAGGTTGCGGGAGGAGATGTTTTAGAAGTAGATAGTGATGAAACAGAGGAAGATCTCCCTCTTGTTGGTAAAGGAAAAACTAAAGTGGAAAAAGAGCCTCCTAAATAGTAAAAGAAAGGTAATCCACCTTCACCAAGGACCAAATATTCAAGGAAGAGGGATATGCCCAGTGGGAAAGGAGAGTCTTACAAGCCTAAGAAGATAAAGAAGCAACAAAGTGTAACTACACCCATTCCTTCTACAACTAGTACATCACCTCCTGTTACTTTTGCTGCTTTAGGTTAGACTGTTGATGTTGCTACCTCTCCCTTTGCTATATCAAGCATCACACCTCTTGTCTCTTCTAGTGTCCCTGTAGTGTCCTCACCCTCTATATTAGAGATAGTTGTATCTTCTCCCCTTCCTCCATCCATTGCATCCTCTACCGATTCATCCATCTACTCTTTACCATCCTTGGCTTCCATTTCCATTTCATCCGTCACTTCATATTCCTTCCCTTCCATTTCAAACATGAGCCTTCTTCTCTGCACTTCCTCTTTACCTCCCATTCTACCATTCTTTCACCTTCTTGCTTTTCATTTCCAACCCTTAATCTAACCACTCCCCTTGCCATTTCCTCCATGCTCTCATCTCCTTCCCTTCCTCCCTTAGGTTTTGTATCATTTGCAAACCATCCCTAGGTACATTTGTCTCCTTCAATCACTTGTTCTTTTCCTATCATCAACAGTTCATTGGCCTGTCCATTCAATGACTCAACCCAAGCACCCATGTCAGCCCCTCTTTAGGTGCCCTTACTACTAGGGATTGAGAAAATATGTGCTGAATTAGACAAGGAGACAGAAATTGAAGATGTAACTAATGATCCTCCTATTGATCCCAACACCATAGAGGTAGTAAACTTGGAAGAAAGTCCTTCTCAGGAGAAAGAAGATGATTCAATATTGGACATTGCTTAATAGGTAGTGGTAGAAAGTCTTGCAACATATAGATCAACTAGAGTCTCCTCTCAGGATAAGTGATGTAGAAGATCAAGATGCACAGAAAGACAAGGAAACCAAGTAGGGGCCTGATCTAGAGAAACCAGTTCATCATGATTCTTTAAATAAAGAGGATAGTCATATTGACTCCCCAAAACATTCTTTAGTGGCTCTTGAGTGGCTCTAGCATAGATTGAATAATCAACCTTCAAGGGTGGAGGTAGTTGAATTAAATTTGGATAACTTTTTGGCAATGATCAAGAAACCTAGGAAGTAGAAGAAGGCAAAGGTACAATCAATGATATAAAAAGATGCTTCTAGTTCTTGTATTGCAGAAGTAGTTGTTCCTCCAAAGTAGGCCAATAAAGAAGACACTAGACCTGAAGACTACACTATTACAACTCTAAACTTAGGTCCAGTATCCAAGGCCCAAGTGGTGGAAGAGTTAGAGGACTCAGTGTCCAACATTCTTGATAGAATAAACAAAGATGAGCTCTCTAAACAATAGTTGAAACAATAGAATGAGGAACTAAGTGCTTGTATCAGATATTTACTCAATCCTTCACATCCCGACAATGGAGCATCTGCAACACCTTCTCTCCTTTTAAAGGAAGAGTTAGAGAATTTTGATAATATCAGAGGTACTACAATAGCTACATAAGTGTGGTATCATAGAGTGTATGATGAGGGATGTGAGGTCAGTGATGAAGCAGCCAAATTACACAAATATGTTTATGCTCTAAAGGCTGAGTGGGATAAAGTTGTTGGTGATTGTGTAAACTATGATGAATATTATTCTCACTTACATCCTCGAGTGATTGCAATGAGTAAGCTCCCTCATGATGTCTTACTGGAAGAAAACATTTTGACTAAGAACGGACTGTATATGCTGGAGCACTGGCTAGAAATGATAAGGTTAAGGAGGGAGATTTTTAGACAAAGCTAGAAATACCTCTATGCCAGCCAAAGCACAACTTCTAGAGGTTATCTATAATCTAAATGACATGCTCAGGGAATCTACTAATATGAACTTAGATGATACTGCCCCAGTAGATACTCAAGAATGCAAAGAAAAGTTGAATCAGCTCATACATGGAGACTCGCCGCTTAGCAATGTGGGAAAACCAGAGAGGATTAATGACCTTAGAATGTAACAAAGAGTTTAAGAGCAACAAAAGGTCCAGCTCTGTTGTGTATATCAAATTTTCACGGGAAGTAGACATAGTGAAATTTAGAATGAATTATGTCAAAGATCTTCATCCCTCTGATATCAATCCAGCTTTGGAGGTATTCACAACATATAGTAACAGGGAAGTAGAGAAAAGCAAGGTTGACTTGGATGGGGACAAGTAGTATGATGATACAGTTAGCACATAAAATCCCATCATAATGCATTGGTGCTCATTTCTACATGTCACGTGACCTCCTTTTGATTTCTTTTTGTCTAGGGAATTGATCCTTCCTTCTATACAACCAAATGGGTACTCATTTTGTCCAGATTCAATGTATTTAAAAGTTGTATTTTGTCTTTTTCTGTCAAGACAAAAACAAATCTGAGAATGTAACCAACTATTGTACCTTATTAAATGCAATGTAAATCTGGATTGTTGGTGTTGAGTTAATCTCCACCATCCATGAAAAACTTTGTATGACTATTCCTCTATATAAAGGATAGTCATTTTCTCTCTTGTAAGTATGATTTGATAGTGAATTGTTGAGGCTCTACCAAAATTTGATCAATACAAAGCAAGTTTTGTAGGTTGCTAGAAATTTGTGTTCTTGTGTTGTCTTATGTTGGAATTCATGGTTCATTTCAATATGAAATTAGTTAATGTGCAATTGCAATGATGGATAAATGTTTGGATATGTGATGAATACCCTAGTTTATACTATTAGTGGTTGTTGAATGTAAGTTGCTATGTATAGTTAGCATGTACCATATTAATGAATTAAGTTTGGTTTTATAACACTAGCTAAATTACACCATTGTTGGGTATTTGATGAATGTATGCAATTTGAAAATCATAATATTCCTTTGAAGATCGCATCATTTCTTGTAGCATTGTGGTTTGTTAACTTGGTTAAACAGAAAATGGTTTATTGAGGGTATTTTTTCTTTCTGCAACATATTATTCTGTTGTGATTTGTCACTTAGGTTCCAATACCTCCCTTTACCCTTTCACCTTTTTCATTTTCTTTACAATATCTTTTAGAAATGGGTTTCAAGCAACATTCATATTGTTCATCTTCTTGTAATTTAAGGCTAAAATAGTTTGCATTATTGAAGGGTTACTGCACACTTTGTTGTAATGGTTTTGTGAAACCCTACATCTGCATGTAAGTCCCCTTGGTTGGAACAACAAAACACATATCCACTAAGTTATCATGCAAGCTAAGACCTCTATATAAACCTTGGGGAAGTCCTATTCTAAAGTTTTGGGTTAAGATTCCTTTCAAGAGAGGTGAGATACCCTTGTGTTTTATATGTGTTGTTGTGTGCTAAAAATACCATTGACAAAGTGGAGTTGGCCTTGAACAAAAGTTCTAGGTTGAAGTTATTGCTACTACTTGTTACCTGGTTAACAAATCTCCTACATCAGTGCTCATTGATAAGATGCCTACGAAGGTATGGTCTGGTAAGAAGCCTTCATTGAGACACATTCAAGTATTTGGTTGTGAGGCATATGCACATGTGCCTAAGGAGAAGAGGTCTAAGTTGGAGAATAAGGTTGTGAAGTGTATCTTCATCAGTTATGGCATAGGTGTGAAAGGGTACAAGCTTTGGGATCTAATGGCTGAGAGAGTTTTATATAGTAGAAGTGTGATCTTCAGAGAGATCAATCCTTCTTCTATTGTCAACTTGCAGCTAGAGAAAGAAGAGAAGAAAGAGGATGTGGTTCATCTTACTTCCACCCCTGAGAAAGTTGAACCAAAAACATCTATTGGACTTGATAATGAAGAGAGCTCTAGTAGCTCTAAAAGTTCAAAAGAAGATGAAGAATCTCAATCTCAATCTTTGAGGTGGTCCATGTGGATAAGGTAGAAACCTGATAGGTTTGGTTATTCATTGCATGATTCCCGTTGTATTTTTGCTTTGATTTCTAACACTGATGAGCCTAGAACTACGAAAGAGGCTATGGGTATGAATGATGCAGGTCCCTGCAAGGAGGCCATGGAAGAGGAAATGGCTTCTTTGGAAAAGAATAATACTTGGGACTTGGTGCCTTTGCCTGAAGGACGAAAACCTATTGGATGACAATGGGTGTTCAAAAAGAAATTCGGTGTAGATGGCATTGTTGAGAAATATAAGGCTAGATTGGTTGCAAAGGGGTATTCTCAGGTGGAGGAGATTGACTATGGTGATATTTTCTCTCCTATTGCAAAGCTGACATATATTTGATTCCTATTATCTCTTATAGTAACATATGATCTAGAAGTGGAACAGATGGATGTGAAGACAACATTCATTCATAGTGACATGGAGAGGAAATCTATGTGTCATAGCCAGAGCACTACATGGTGAAAGGTAAATAAAATCTGGTTTGCAAGTTGAAAAAGTCTTTGTATGGTTTGAAATAGTCTCCTAGGATGTGGTACCATAAGTTTGATGCCTTTGTGTTGAGTATTGGATTTTTGAGATCGAAATCATATCATTATTTTTATTACAAGTTTGACAATGATCACATTCTCATTATTGCATTGTATGTTGATGACATGTTACTCATTGGGAATGGTAAAAATTTGATTTATGATTTGAAGTCTCAGTCGTCAGCATAGTTTGAGATGAAAAATCTAGGGGCAACTCGATACATTCTGGGGATGGAGATTAGAAGAGACAGAGCAAACACAAAACTTTGGTTAGGCTAGAGTAAGTGTGTTAACACTATGTTGGAGAGATTTAGCATGGTAGATTACAAACCTTTGATTGTTCATGTTACGATAGGGACAAAGTTATCTATTATAGATTGTCTGAAGTCTCGTTCTGAGATGGAGGATATGAGCAGAGTTCCCTATGCTAGTATAATTGGTAGTTTGATGCATGCGATGGTCTGCACAAGAATAAACATTGCCCAAGTAGTGGGAGTCCTTAGTCAATTTATGGCTAATCCTAGATGGGTACAATGGGATACAGTGAAGAGAGTGTTCATATATTTATGGGGTACTTTTGAGTATTCCTTATGCTATCATGGTTTTCCTACTAGATCTCAGCATTCTATAAGTATTCATGGATATGTGGATTCTAATTGGGCAGGTGACATTGACAACAGGAGATCCATCGATGCTTATGTGTTTACAATTTTTGGTGGTGCTATCAGTTTGATGAGTAAGCGACAACCCGTGGTCTCTTTGTCCACTACTGAAGTTGAGTACATGGAAGCAACTCATGCTTGTAAAGAATCCATTTGGATTAAGATATTGTGTTGTGATGTTGGGTTTGATGCAGGGAAGATTACTATTTGTTGTGATAGTCAGAGTGCCATATGTTTGGCGAAGAATCCTACTTTCCATGTGAGGACTAAGCATATTGATGTCTAGTACCATTTTGTTCATGACATGGTAGAGGATGGGAAGGTAAACTTGGAGAAAGTTGACACTTTGATGAATGTTGTAGATTCCTTGACAAAACCTGTGAGCACAGAGAAGTTCAGATGGTGTTCAAAGTCTATGGGCCTTTCGGCCCCTAGCAATTAAATCATGGTGTTGATACTCCCTTTGCTCTTGCAAGGTGCTCTATGAGTGGGATAATGTTAGGAAAAGTGTCTCAACCTTACAACTATGAAAGGCTACTATTCTTCTAAGTTTTGGTCTTTTTGATTACCCTTTATCTTGGAGAATGGTCTAGAACTTTCAAAGTTTCCAAAAGGGCTAAAAATAGCAAGCCTCACTATTTTTAGTAACTCTACATTTGACCTTGAATTGAACTGAATTTTTTCCCAAAAGGTGTGGAACTACTAAGTAAACATCTCAGGTGAGTTTCGACTCAAGATGATAAATGGATTGCGAGATATTAAAGTTTCTATTTTTTGAAACTACCGAAAAAAGTTTTGAACTTAGTTTCAAGGCACTTAGATGTCCCTAAACACCTTAAAAGTTGTCCTAACTGACAAAGTGGGTTATAGATTGATAGATCACAAGCATTCTGGCGCATTAAATGGTTCATCAATCGGACACCCAGATCAAAAGTTATGACCTCCAGAAATTAGACCTCATATTTTTGGGAAATGTGAAAATGCATTGGACATTCAAAAGAGTTGTAAAGGGTAGAGTTACAAGTGTTGGTGTGTGATTTGGCACATCACAAGGCATCTTTGATTGGAGATAATTTGGGCCCCACTTTTGGGTGGTTTTAGCCCATGGTTTTGTAATTACCATTGATGATTTACTGTATTGTATCTCCTATATATTAGAGCTTGAGATGGATGTTGGCTGTAAGAGTCTTATAGATGTTGAGTTGTCTCCTAGATCTTTGGTTTGTTATATGTGAAATCTTGCTTTGAAGTATATTGTAATCTTCTTGATTCCTGAATAATATATTGGACAGCTTTGGAGTAGGGTTTTTTTACCTAAAATGGTTTTCCCCATGTATATCTTATGTTGTGAGTTTTGCATTTGGAAGTTTTTATTATCTTTATGTTAATGTACATCTTAATCTGTAACTATAAAAGTTAAAATTTGCATAAATCTTTCCTCAGTAGATCAGTGTAGGAAGCGTTTTTGCATGCCATATTTCCTTTCAAATTTCTAGGATTAAATTATAGAACTATACATTACAAACATCTCTAAGAGAACTTCAAAAATCATCACTTGTACACATAATTTTTAAACAATTAAAAACTTTGAGAAGATTTGTAGGAGTTTTATCACAAAATTTAAGTAATAAGATTTTCTAGCTCAATAAATAGAGAATAAATATTTGTACATGCATAAACTAGATATTGATCTCCTACTCTTTCCATTCCTATGCAACAACACATTATTTAAGGGTCCATATTGAAATATCATGTTATTTGGTCATATGTACATAATAATGGAATACAATAAGCCTTTTAAGATCCACATGATACTCACCAAAACTATAATAAATAAACTCTAATGGACCCCAATCATCTTCTTGTTAAGACACTATGATCATGTTGACTAGGGGTTCATTTTGTGTAACACAATTGATAGACATGTATCAATCAAGTACATGGTAACTATGTCAAATACTAGACAATGAATATTAGATTAGATAGTGACTACACAAAATTTGATATTTATGCTTTGAAGTGTGCAACTAACCCAGTAAAATTTAGAAGCACTATTTGTTGACCTTAAATCTAGACCATTTCTTAAATAGACCATTGACCATTCCAGTGAGCTCACAAGATCAATATCAGGTTGAGAAAGCAAATTGGACATGTGTTAACACAAGGGGACATTGTTTCTTGAACAATTCCACTTAGTCATAAACTTGTATATATAGATTTATAACAACAACAAAAAATATGATGCTAGTATCCCATTGGGATATCAACAACATTAGTAGATGGAGGAAGGGTTACACCCTTAGGGCATGACAACAAAATTTTGATAGATTAGTGTCAAGCAATATCATGTGGAGGCCCTACTAAAAAATAGCCATATAGACGAGGATGACAAATTCTAGTTAGGTCATATTAGGCACCATCATGGTGGTTCTTAATTCATCAAATAATTATCATGGATTTATTTTAATTTGATTGTGTTTTGCGTATGTTTTCTATTTGGTAGATTTTTTCCCTTGACCATATTTTTTATATGTGTCATCAATAGTTTCCCTTCAATTGAGAGAGGAGAAGTATTTCCCTACATTGACAAATTAGGATAGAACCAAAGATAATAAGGTGTATCTTGCTACAACTGATAACTATGAGTGGTGATGTAGTGGTATATCCTAGAATTTCCCTGCATGGATGGATAGGGAGAGGCCTTGATCATTGTACATACACTAGATGGTCCTAAGGAATAGCTCATCATGGAAGGAGTTGATACATAAGGTGCCAATGATATTTTCCCTCAACAACAAATTCTAGACTATTGAAAACTATTTAAAACATACATATCTAAATCTAATATTTTTGAAACATTTTTATACAAAAGAAAAAATGTACATACCTTGTTTTTTTTAGTATCTTTGTGACCTTTCTTGAGATAATTGTTTTTCCTTTTCTTCAGAAAATGATCGCATAGATTTAGTTTGCCTTGTTCATTTATTGCACATTTCCTCTTTCGAAAAATATGAGTTGAAAACTCCTTCACCAGATATATTGTGTTTAAAAACTTGCCAATTTAATTGAAAAATGTGAATAATTCAAGACAAATAATTTTAATTAAATTACTTATATATATATATATATATATATATGCAACTTTAGTTAATTTATTTTGAAAAGTCAACTTAAAGACTTTCGAACAAAGGTCTCTTGTTATGAATTTTTTAATTATTTTTTTAGTTGGCCACCTTTGTTCGAAGGTGGACAATTACGATTTTTTTTATTTTTTTAAGTAGCCCAAAGGACCTTTGAACAAAGGTACCTTTGTGTGAAGGTATATTTGAACAAAGGTGATACCTTTGTACGAAGGTACCTTTGTTCAAAGATACCTTCGAACAAAGGTACTTGGATGGCCTCTTCCACTCTAGGCTTCAAGATTTCCTCAGAATTTTTAGTTTCAAACCTTGGGTTGGACCTCCAAATGGAATGAACTTGACAAGATAATTTGCAGGGTTGTAGCCCTCAAAATGAGCTTTCCAACAAGTATAATTTTGAATATATTTAATTTTATTGTTATATTTATTTTCTATTTTTTACTTCAAACATAGGTTTTTCACCGAACATCAAGCTCGTTGTTCTATAAATATGGAAAAATAGTAAGATTCTGAAAAATTTATGTGCACTAGCTATTGATCTGCTTGTTTCAACAAAATAAATAAATAAAAGAATTTTGATACATACAGAAAAATTTATGCTATATGGTTCAAACCTGTGTCTAAATTATAATAAGATCACTTCAAAGATTAATAAAAAAAACTATGCTTCAAAAAATTATAAAAAGTTATACTATATGGTTTGAACGACACTTTTTAAAAATACTGTTAACTATCAAAAACAAGTTACTAAAAATTATGTAAAAAATCACAATTTTTTTTTTAAATCTTGAAAAAAATATATTTAGAATCTACACACAAAATCACAAAAATCACTAGTTCACATCGTCTTCAAATTCTTAACGGTTTAGTTTCTATATGTGTTAGAAAGTTAAAATTTAGTTAAAAATGTTGATTTCAATGTCCTACTTTGGCAAAAAGGTTTTGTTATATTTTAAGATGTCATAAAAAAACACCAAAACAAATTTTCTCATAAATGCCCTAAAGATAGAGTTCATCAAGTTTTGAAATGTAGATGGTTCATTTGTGAGGCCAAAATGCATTACAAAAAGTTCATATTGACTCTCATGGGTTTGAAAAGTTGCCTTATATACATCCTCATCTCTAATTATGATTTGATGATAACGAGATTGAAGATCAAGTTTGGTAAAATAAATAGCACCATTAAGCTCATCTAACAAATCATCAATTAATGGAATGGGAAACTTATCTTTTACGGTGTATTGTCGAGCTCTCTATAATCAAGACACATCCTCCAAGTGCCATTTTTCTTGCACACCATTACTATAGGAGATGAGTAAGTACTTAAGTATGCCTAATAATACCTGCCTCTAGCATCTCTTGAACCAACATCTTGATCTCACTTTCTTGTACATATTGATACTTGTAGGGCCTAATATTTGGTGGTTGGCTCCCTAGTACTAGTTGAATTACATGATCATGATCTCTTTTAGGAGGCAATCATTTTGTCATCTCTCTAAAAACTACTAAGTTCTTATCTACAACTTCTTGTAGATCTTATGGTGTAGAAGCCTTTGATTGATATGCTTCTAATGAAAACAATTGGGACATAACCCAGCTGCTCACTTGTTAAGCATATTTTGCATTTGATGAGAGCCTACCATTTATGGAGATTTTGCATGCAACCCTATTAGTTCTAATATCCTTCCCTCTAAATAGCTCTTTGAAGTTCATTTCAATTGTCCCCAATGTGGTAAGTCACTAGGCTCCGAACACAATGTTTGTTGGACCTATGGAGATAGAAAACATAGGGAAATAGAGTTTGTATTCTCCCATGTATAATTTAATGCTATGGCATTTCCCTAAACAATTGACAGCTCCCCCATTTGCAATCATAACCTAAAATTCTGGAGCTAATAAAATAATTTAGACAAGCAAATAACATTTTTTTAATAAAGTTGTGAGTGCTTACTGATTATATCAACACCATTACTCTCTTTCTTCGAGAAACCCACTACCTTGAGAGTTTGTGGGGTGTTAATGCCCAAAAGTCTATGACAAGAAATGGTTGGTTGGGGATCTCCTAATTCCTCACCTTGCTCATTGCCAAGCTATAATATTCCTTCTTCATCTTCTTCCTCACTCATCTCTACAATGTAGAACAATTTATTTTCTACACATTTATGTCCTCTATTGTATTTGCTATCATTGTTAAAACATAACCTTTTTTCCCCTTTCTCTTCAATTTGTTGAGGAGTCAATCTAGTGGGTTGAAGGAATGGTTGTGCTAAATATCCTCTCTTTTATGTCATTGAACCCATGCCTTGTAGGAACTAAAAACTTATCTTATGCCCTATGTGCTAGGACAAAAGACTCAAACATAGAAGTAGGCCTAAACATGCATACCTCATGTTGGATGTGACCTTTGAGCCCACCAAAAAATAAGTCATTCAAGCTCTCTTTTGTAATTGTATCAACTCACAAGGATAGGTTTTGGAATTGTTTAATATAATCCTTGAATGATCTTGTTTGTTGTAGTTTGGCTAACTAGGTGAAGTAGTTGTTTAACACATTATTTCTATAGTGTGGTTGTAGCTCCTTAGTAAAAATTGATCAAGTGATAATGAAAGTTTTTCTCTTCATTTGAGCACAAATCCATTGATACCAAATGAATTACTCTAGTTCTAGATATAGGGAAGCCATTGTCACTTTTTTCCCATTTGTAATTTGATGTACATAAAAAATTCATTTGATTTATCCAAGTCAATGGATCTTTGCCATCATACTTGCACATATCCCCTTTGGTAGCCACTTTTGAGATCCCATATGAGTGCTAACATTTGGTTCTAGATTAGCTAACCTAGAAGATCCACCTTAGTTAATTTAAACATCTAGTTGTGAGCTTGATTGATTTTGGGTATAAGCATTGATAACTAACAATTCCTTGTGGATGCTAAATATATCTCCTTACATGCTATCCAATTTTCCTTGCAAGTATTGCATATCCTCCTTCATCTTGTTGGTTTCTTCCCTTACCTCTTCCATGGATATAGTATACATCTCCTCTGCTAATGAATCACATTTGTTAGGAATCTTTCAAAAAGTGTAGAAATTCTTGCCCCTACCTCTAGCCTAGGATCCAACCATATAGTGCAAAAATCTAAATTTATTTGTTGATTAAACCTTAATTGGATGATTTTAGAATTTTTTTAGGCTCAAAATTAAAATTTCAAAGAGCAATTCCTTAATGATTTTTTTCAAGCTTTCCAAAAATGTAAACAAATATGAATAACTCCACAAATTGTAGCCTATAGAGTAAATTTATGAAAACCATAAAATTGTAGTAAACTACTCAAAACAAGTCCAAATGCATTGAAATCAATATTGTAGGTGGATCAATGTGCCCTTGTTCAACCCGAGCTAGAATTTAAAGAAACATTCACTAATTTATAGCATTGGAAGTGAATTTGGTTGAAACCCTAATTTTGTAATAACTCCTTCAAATCCACTCCAAATAACCTCAAATCTAGATTGTAGCAACTTAAATATGTTCTTGAAAAACCCTCCAAAAATCAAGAAAAAAAATCACCAAATTGAGAAAGATATGCACCTCCCAATTCCAGTGTTTAAATTAAAAGAAAATCACCTTATTTCTTGCCTTCTGGGTGCAAAGATCATGTTTCGATACCACTAGTAATAAAATGACTTGAACAAGAGAATAATATAATAGGAAATATGCTGAAAATACTTGTTAATACTTGAGAATAATAAGCCAGTTCAAGGGGGAAAACCTCTAAAAATCTTCAAGAATAACACAATTCACAATATGATGATCATAAACCAACCACTACCTCTTATATATACCATACTTGTGCCTTGAATTCCACCTAGGATAACTTAACTACCTATATAAAACTATATTAATGATAATATAAATTAATTAAGAGTTATAGTAGCCACAAGCCTATAACCCTATGCACACTATAGGATTAAGGGCATAGCAATGGGCAAACACTATTAAGCATCCTCTCAACAATACAAGAGCGCCCCTCCATGTGGACAAGAGAAACTTCCTTGTTTGACTTTGTTATTTTGCGACAATGGAATGATACTTGACCTCTACCATATGTGTCTAATTCCTAGCTTCATGAGTAAGAGAATGAAAATAATACTCTCATTAGATGGGAGCCAATTGAAGATGGAAAAACTTGCATGTCGAAGGTTGGGGTAACCTAGATTATCAAAACCTTCCTTTAAATATAGGCTTTATAACATTAGCTACTTAGAGCAAGTTCTTATGGGACTGCTTAACTTATTTTGTTTGGTAGCCACTGCTTAAATTTTTTGGAAGCTTTTGCGAAGCTAGTGGTCCCATGAATTTTTTATTTTTCTACTTATTTAAAATAGTTGTTAAATAAATGGAAAATATGTGTGTTTATTTGTGTTAACAAGAGAAATTTTATAGGTAAAATTTGGAGGGAAATGTAAAAAGGAAGGGAAGGAAATATGTGCAACCATGTGGCATATTTTCTTATTATGCAATAGTTACATAATTTCAGTCCCCAATTTTTTTCATAGCTTATTATTAATTCCTAAACCATAGCAAATCCACCATAAGAAGAGAAGATTCCAAATTATCCTTTCTGCTTAATTCAAAATTTATATGGGACCATTGGTGCTAGTAAAATTTAAATAGTAAACCTAGATAAGTAGCTAGAACCACCTTGTTAGTCTTTTTTAATGACATTAAAATATAATGACTTTATCATCCTATGATTCACTATTTCCTTATTAATTGCTCTATAAATTTATGTGGCTTTGGAAAAATAGCCCATTTCATTTATTTTTTTAAAACAAAATATATTTATTTTCTTTTAAATAATATATAAATCTATTTCATTAAAAATTAGATTCTCCATTGCATCTATCTATGTCATGTTTCTCCTTTCTCTCTTGTTTTGAATCCTTTTAGTGTGCTATTCAAATCAAAGTACCATCCCTATTATATTTTTCTTTGTGCTTTCCCAATCTAATTTACTTTGATCATGGGCCTATATTGATTATTGAAAAAATGTTTCTCCATCTGCATCTATCTATGTCATGTTTCTCCTCTTCTCTCTTGTTTTAAATTCTTTGTGTGCCATTCAAATGAGAGTACCATCCTTTTTATATTTTTTTGTGTTTTCCCAATCTAATTTACTTTGATTGTGGGCCTATTGATAATTAAAAATATGTTCTCCATCTACATCTGTCTATGTCACCTTTATCCTCTTCTCTTGTTTTGAATTCTTCCAGTATACTATTCAAATCAGAGTGCCATCACTTTTATATTTTTGTTTGTGATTTCCCAATCTAATTTATTTTGATTGTGGAATATTTTAAAAAGTTTTTAACAGTATTTGACACTCCAAAATATCAATATCAACACTTCACATCTAATTTACTTTTGTCCAAATTTCTAAACCATCATTTCCTATCGTTTCGTAATTTCCATGGCATTCCCAAATTGGACTATGTGAAGGAGGTGAGCGTGTTTCACCGGCAAACAGATCGTCACCCGACACACCACTCAAAGCGTGTTTGACTGTTTGAGCGCGTTTCTTTCATATCTTTCGCTGCCCCCACACAGATTGCTCATGACAGGAGAATAACCATGAAAATACGGCAATATTCAAAATATTAAATAAAATTGTGTAATAGATGATTTAGTTTAATCTAAACCAGAAACTATACATACAGGACAGGTGCCGTTCAACCTTGTAGAGATTAGTAAAAGCACCAAAGGTGCTATCAAATGGTCCATAGGTACAAATATTTATAGGCCCATCACTAAATAATATACATTTGAATGCCATTACGTGTAGTATTTGGTGGATAAGGCTATAAATACTACTATTTGTTTCATTATAAGTCTTTATAAAGTGCTTTATCCTAGGCAAAAACTTCTATAAAGAGATAATACATAAAAAAATGTTTGAATCTAAATCTAAAAATCACTAAAAATTTTATTAATCCTATTTTTAATTTTAATAGAGAATTCAATTATTTTTTTAGAAATAAAATTATAGGAATTTAAATGAATAAGAACATGAACTAAATCATGAAAAAACTATCAAAGAACTAAATCATGAACAAACCATCACAGAACTATGACCTCTCATTTTTCCAAGAAGAAGTGGTATATCTATTGGTGCCCCAATGTCATCCCATAGATACATTATAAGCAATCAAGACATTAAGTGAACCACATTACCTAAATAATGTAGGATCATAGAAAAATCCATGTCAAATTAAATAATAGAGTCTATAGTTCCAAGGATTATCAAATGTGAGTACCCTTTAATTCATAATTGTTGTTGAATTTGTGTGTGATAGTGTACCATTTAGTCAATGGAAATTGTCATGCATCAACATCATTTATTAAACTTACATTAAAAATATGCATAATAAGAAACTAACTCAATATGATTGTGATTAAAATTATACTACCTGAATTTTCTACATGATCTCATAATCCAACAAAGTGATGAAACTTCTTAGCATTGTCTCCCCTGCAATAGTGAACTCCATAAACTAACATGTAAAAAAAATGGCTACCAACCAACATCTTTGAATTGAAGCTCTAAGCAAGTCAAATCACCACCTGATCAAAGGTAGTTAAACATTAGACAAAAAGGCAGATCCATTAAGAGGATCGATGTTGAGTATTTCTATGTTTAATGCAAGCCAAGTAAAAACAATAAAAACAAGATAAAACTAAAATAAGACTAGCCAACTTAACCTAAATTAGTAAAAACAATGCAAGCAGAGTTAAACAACCAATGCCTTGTACACAATCTACATTATTAAATGGAAACCAGAGAAAAAGATAAGCACCACATACGTCGCTGTTCCCACAAGCCAAAATTAAAAATCTCTAAAAGCAATTCAGAATATGATCCATTAACAGTTTCCAAGTATTGGAATTGAAAAGAGGAAGAACATGGAACCCAAACATACCCAGATTTATGTTCTAAGAACTATTGAATAAAGGACAACTAGAACATAACTTCTTAGTAGTTTCTATGTGACCCTGTATTAGACTGTGGTATTTAACAAAAATGGTTTTGTTGTGATATTATTGTGGCTTGTCTATGAAGGCAGATTACACTCACCCTTCTTTAACTAGTTGCCAACTACATTAAGTGTGCCTTGAGCTAGCCTACCAGTAGAATTTAGACGTTAGCAATGACATGTATGACATGAACTATTTGGACACACATCTTCAAAACAACCATGGGTATTGGAAAAGCCATTTATTGATGCAGGGGCATCTTGCCCTCTAGTTTTTAATTTTCTTCTTTTTAGCTGCTTTTGATCTTTTTGTTTGATTTTGTTAGGTGTCTTCTATCTTTTCTCTCTATCCTATCTATATGCAATCTCATAACCGATGAAGTGTTCCTATCGCTGGATTGGGCATTAAGTTTTGCAGTGCCTGTCGCTCTGCATCTATTTGAGCTTCCTGTCACCAAGCACCAGAAACCATTTGGCTAAGGAATTTTACTCTATCATCTTTGTTCTTGCTAATCGACGGTTTCACTGACAGATTGAGAAAGTTGAATGATCATAAGGAATAACGGTTGCAGTCAAGTTTGTAACCTTCGAAGGAATCAATAATTTTTGCAAGCCATTCTTTGGGAATTTGTTGAGTCTCTGCCTGGCAAAATGATAGATAGAATGTAGTAGCGAAGAATCTTCCATGCATGCAACGATTTCCTAAGAACAAGTGCAGATCGAAGGTAGGAAAGGATCGTTTATGCCTGAGCGACAATGATTGATTGAAGTTTCTAGAATCAACATCCTGGTTGGTCATGGGTAGAATGAAGGCCTTTTGTTTAAAGGAGCAATCTGCATATGGAATGGTGGTGAGAAGGCACGAGAGGATAGAAATTAGTTAGGAAGTTTTTTTTCTTGGAGAAAGAAGGCCGACTATTGAGTTCGATTTTGTATCTAAGGATGTAAGTTTTAATAGAAAATAGAGCATAGTACTTAGACTGTTATATTTGTACATAATCTTTCTTTCCCTCCTGTCATTTCTGGTATTGATTTGTTGTAGAAGATACTTTGCAATTCCTATCATTCTCTCTGCATATTTTCTTTGTTGAATCTCCTGAAGGTGGTTTAGTTTTATCTGTGACTAGCGAGATGCCATCAGATTAGTATCAGACCCTGAGTTATATTGGGCGTTGGTGAAGGGTCAAGATGCCTCCGAGAAGAATGGGTAGAGGAGGAGGCCGAGGTCATGGTAGAAGAGACCAAAAAGACCTTGAGTTGTTGCAGAATTTAGTTGCAAGGATGGAAGCTCTTGAGAGAGCACAGAGGAGAGGAAACCCTGTTGTTGAGGATTTAAGTGATATGGAAGAAGAACCACAGAGAGAAGAGAATGAGGAAGGACATGTAGATGAAGAAGAAGACTTTGGTGACAAGTTACTGAAGTTAGTCATGAGCTTGGGTTCAAAACCCAAGATAGAGGTGTCTACATATGTTGGAAGCCTCAATGGCGAAGATTTGATCGATTGGATCAATGACCTAGATAAATACTTTGAGTATGAAGGTGTAGCAGAGGAGAAAAGAGTGAAGTTTGCCTACACCAAATTAAAGGGCCACGCTGCCATGTGGTGGGAATTTATCCAAGATGAGAGGAGAAGAAGAAATAAGGAGAAGATTTGTTGTTATATGGAGCCTAATCAGACTCGGAGGTTATATTTACCCCATTTTTATCGGCGCGGTTTCCCCCCAAATTCTACGGGGTCAAGGGGCAGCGCCCCTTGTGGGGGTTTGGGGGCAGCACCCCCAAGAAGGGGTCAAGGGGCAACGCCCCTTGCGGGGTCCAGGGGCAGCGCCCCTGGCGCGTTCCCTGTTGCGATACAGGGCGGGGTCGAGGGGCAACACCCCCGTGGGGGCTGGGGGGCAACGCCCCTGAAACCTCACACAGTTTTTTATTATTTTATAATGCACCGGGAGTTAATTTTTTCATTGACCGACATAAGAAAACCCTATTTTGTAACCGACAAAAAGCTTGATAAAAAGCGGCTAAGGGTTAGGGTTTTGGTATTGTATTGTAGCATTTTGCAGCGGTATTGAGTTGCAGGGATTGCTGATTGTAATCGGTTTGATTTACTGGATAATAATATTGGACTCTCTGTTTGGTGGATGTAGCCCGAGTTTGGGTGAACCACGTTAAAAAATTGTCTCTCGCTATTATTATTTCTGTGTATTTCTATTTCTCTGTTTACTCTTTATTTGCATTTAATTGATATCTTCTGCCGGCTAACCCTAACAAGTGGTATCAGAGCGGGTTGTGTTCGATTATTATCTGCAGAAAAGTCTCAGGTTGAGTGGGAGCAATGGCGGACGAGGGTAAAACGAAGGTCGATAAATTCAATGGGCAGAACTATCAGTTATGGAAGATGTAGATGGAGGATTACCTCTATCAAAAGGATTTATGGAGGCCATTGGAAGGAGTAGCCAAGAAACCGGCAACAATGTCTGATGAGGATTGGAATCTTCTTGACAGAAAGGCACTGGGAACCATTCGGTTGTGCCTGGCACCGTCGGTGGCATTCAATATAACGGAAGCGAAGACAACAGATGGTCTGATGAAAGCTTTGGCAAAATTGTATGAAAAACCCTCAGCCTCAAATAAGGTATTTCTCATGAAGCAGTTGTTTAATTTGAAAATGGTTGAAGGTGGATCTGTGACAGGTCATTTAAATGAATTTAATACGATTGTCAGTCAATTGACTTCTGTAAATGTAAAATTTGATGAAGAAGTTAGAGCTCTCTTGATATTATGTTCATTGCCTGAAAGCTGGGATAGTTTGGTAATGGCGGTTAGTAACTCTGTTTCTGGTTCAAATACCCTAAAATTTGATGATGTTGTTGGTGTTATTCTGAGTGAGGAAATTCGTAAGAAAAGCTCAGGTGGATCCAAATCAGGCAGTGTTTTGAGTGCAGAAAGTAGGGGCAGATCAAAGGAGAGAGGAAAAGGTTCTGGAGGTCATGGGAAGTCACGAGGAAAATCAAAGGACAAAAGATCCCAAACCAGAGGACAGAAGGATTGCTGGTACTGTGGAAAACCAGGTCATCTAAAGAAAGATTGCTGGTCTCGGAAGAATAAAGAAGGAGACAAACAAGAAGGCAATAAGGAAGCAAATGTGGTAAGCAATAAGTCTGAAGATGATGCTTTGATTCTTTCCCTGGATAATGCTGATGATTCATGGGTTTTAGATTTAGGGGCCTCATTTCATGCTACGCCCCATAGAAGTTATTTCCTTGATTATGTCCAAGGGGATTTTGGGCTGGTTTATTTGGGAGATAACGAACCCTGTCAGATTGTTGGAAAGGGAAGAATCAAAATTAAGTTGCAGAATGGGAATCATTGGCTACTACAAGAGGTAAGGCATGTTCCAAGGCTCAGTAGGAATTTAATTTCAGCAGGGCAGCTAACTGAACAAGGTTGCACTGTTACATTTACTGATAAAAATTGGAAGGTTTCAAAAGGTGCCTTAGTAGTAGAAAAAGGTGTGAAAGTGGGCACCTTATATCTTTGTACAGGTCATACTGTTCCTTCTACTTTAGCTGTTACAGAGAAGAAACAAACAGGTTCAGGAACAGTTGCTGCAGGTTTGCAGGAAGAGACTGGAAAAGTTGCGGCAGGTTCTGAGACAACACTGTGGCATAATAGACTTGGGCATATGATTGAAAAAGGTATGAAGGTACTTCATTCTAAGAAAGTTTTACCAGGTCTGAAATGTATTAATATGGATTTCTGTGAAAGTTGTGTGTATGGAAAACAAAAGAGAGTCAGTTTTCTTAAGGATGGGAAGCAAAAGAAAAATGAAAAGTTGGAGCTTGTGCATACAGATGTATGGGGACCAGCTCAGGTATCTTCTCTTGGTGGCTCTCGGTATTATGTTACATTCATAGATGATGCAACTAGGAAGGTCTGGATTTATTTTCTTAGACAGAAATCTGATGTATTTGAAACATTTAAGAAATGGAGAAGCTTGGTTGAGAATGAGACGGGTAAAAGATTAAAATGTCTCAGATCTGATAATGGTGGTGAGTATTGCAGCAAAGAATTTGAAGATTATTGTTCCCTTAATGGAATTCGCAGGCAGAAAACGGTTCCAGGGACTCCACAGGAAAATGGAGTGGCTGAACACATGAATAGGACAATAATGGAGCGTGCAAGGACCATGAGATTGCATGCTGGGCTGCCTTTAAACATGTGGGCAGAGGCTGTCAACACTGCTGTATATTTAATTAACAGAGGTCCTTCAGTTCCTTTGGGCTGTGGTATTCTAGAGGAAGCATGGATAGGCAAGAAGGTGAGTTATTCTTTTCTAAAAACCTTCGGCTGTGAAGCATTTGCACATATAGATTCTGAAAATAGAACCAAGCTGGATGCGAAATCAAAAAAATGTACCTTCGTTGGATATGGCATTGATGAATTTGGTTATAGGCTATGGGATTTTGAAAATCAGAAAATTGTGAGAAGTAGGGATGTTATATTTAATGAGAAGGTGTTGTACAAAGATCAGTTGCAGCAGCATAAGAAGAAAGAAAAGGATTATGTGGTGCTGGATGATACTCCAAATAGTGATGTTCTAGTGGTTCCTCATGCTCCGCAACAGCAACCAGAAATACCACAAACTCCAGTGAATGTTAGACGGTCCACAAGGATAAGTAGACCTCCTGAAAGGTTTTCTCCCTCTTTGTATTCTATTTTGTTAACAGATGCTAGTGAACCAGAAGGGTATGATGAAGCTATGCAGGTGGATACACAGGTTCAGTGGGAGCTTGCAATGAAAGAAGAAATGGACTCCTTGCTGAAAAATCAGACTTGGGAATTATGTAAGTTACCTATAGGAAAAAAGTCTTTACCAAATAAATGGGTTTACAGGCTGAAAGAGGAAGATGGAGGTAAGAAAAGATTTAAGGCCAGGTTAGTTGTAAAAGGATTTGCACAGAAAAAAGGCATTGATTTTGATGAGATATTTTCTCTGGTTGTCAAGATGACTTCTATTCGTACTGTTTTAAGTATTGTGGCTGCTAAAGATTTACACTTGGAATAGCTAGATGTTAAAACTACCTTTCTCCATGGTGATTTGGAGGAGGAGATCTATATGGAACAGCCCCAAGGATTTGAGGTCAAAGGTAAGGAGAAACTAGTGTGCAGATTGAAGAAGAGTTTGTATGGCCTGAAACAAGCACCTCGGCAATGGTATTTGAAATTTGAAAGTTTTATGGCTGAGCAAGGCTACAGTAGGTGTAATTTTGACCATTGTGTTTATTTTAAGAGGTTAGATAATGACAGCTACATTGTTTTATATTTATATGTTGATGACATGCTTGTAGCTGGGTCTAACATGGATCACATAAGAGAGTTAAAACAGCAGTTGGCACAATCATTTGATATGAAGGATTTGGGGGCAGCAAAACAAATCCTTGGTATGAAAATTTGCAGAGATAGGCCGAACAGAAAATTGACTCTATCTCAGGCTGCTTATGTTGAAAAGGTGTTGCAGAGATTCCACATGGAGGATGCAAAAGCTGTCAGCACACCTTTGCCTAGTCATTTGAAATTGACTAAGGACATGTGTCCTAAGACACAAGAGGAGGAAGAGAAAATGTCCAAGGTACCATATGCTTCAGCTGTAGGCAGTTTAATGTATGCCATGGTATGCACGAGACCGGATATTGCACATGCTGTAGGAGTCGTTAGCAGGTATATGAGTCATCCCGAATTAGAGCATTGGAATGCGGTAAAATGGATTCTCAGGTATTTGAGAGGTACATCCAATAAACACTTATGTTTTGGGGGCTCTAATACTGATTTAGTAGGTTATGTAGACTCAGATTTGGCAGGGGATATTGATACCAGTTGGAGTACTACAGGTTATGTCTTTACTGTAGGTGGAACAGCGGTGAGTTGGATTTCCAGGTTGCAAAAGGTGGTTGCTTTATCCACCACAGAGGCAGAATATGTAGCTGCAACAGAGGCAAGCAAGGAGATGATATGGCTGCAATCTTTCATGAATGAATTGGGCACACAACAGGTTAACAGTTATTTGTTTACAGACAGCCAGAGTGCCATACATCTTGCAAAGAATTCTGCCTTGCATTCAAAGACCAAACATATATAGTTGAGGTATCACTTCATTCGGTCGGTGTTGGATGATGGACAGTTACAGCTAGCAAAGATACATACAAATGACAATCCAGCAGATATGTTTACAAAGGCAGTGACAAGGGAGAAGCTGAGCTCCTCTTCAGCTTCGGTTGGTCTTCTAGACTGAACACAACAAAAATAGAATAGCAGAGTCCAGGGTGCTTATTTCCAGTGGGAGCTACAGGGTCAGTGGTGTTATGATCAGTCTCCAAGTGGGAGATGATATGGTGTGGAGTCTGATCAGTCTCCAAGTGGGAGATTTTTGTTATATGGAGCCTAATCAGACTCGAAGGTTATATTTACCCCACTTTTATCGGCGTGGTTTCCCCCCAAATTCTACGGGGTCAAGGGGTAGCGCCCCTTGCGGGGGTTTGGGGGCAGCACCCCCAAGACGGGGTCAAGGGGCAGCGCCCCTTGCAGGGTCCAGGGGCAGCCCCTGGCGCGTTCCCTGTTGCGATACAGGGCGGGGTCGAGGGGCAACGCCCCTGAAACCTCACACGGTTTTTTATTATTTTATAATGCACCGGGAGTTAATTTTTTCATTGACCGACATAAGAAAACCCTATTTTGTAACCGACAAAAAGCTTGGTAAAAAGTGGTTAAGGGTTAGGGTTTTGGTATTATATTGTAGCATTTTGCAGCAGTATTGAGTTGCAGGGATTGCTGATTGTAATCGGTTTGATTTACTAGATAATAATATTGGACTCTCTGTTTGGTGGATGTAGCCCTAGTTTGGGTGAACCACGTTAAAAAATTGTCTCTCGCTATTATTATTTCTGTGTATTTCCATTTCTCTATTTACTCTTTATTTGCATTTAATTGATATCTTCTGCCGGCTAACCCTAACAAGATTAACTCTTGGGATTGAATGGTGGCCAAGTTGAAGGTGAAATTTCTGCCAAGTGATTACCAAGCTAATCTCTTTAAGAGATTACAAAATTTGAAGCAAAAGGATATGTCTATGAAAGATTATATAGAGGAATTTTACAAGTTAATAATTAGATCTAGGCATGCTGAAGAGGAAGTGAAGAAGATAGCCCGATATGTAAATGGTCTCAAATATAGTTTGCAAGACGAAATAAGTCTCTTGTCCCCAAGAAGCCTAGAAGAGGCTTACCAACTTGCTCTTAAGGCAGAAGAGAAGCTGCAAAGGAAGCAAAGTCAGCAAGAGAAGAAGAGAGGAAGAGGTTTTAGAGGAAGGGGACAACAAACAAGTAGGGGACAACAACACCATCAAAGTGAAGAAGCTAGGAGTTCTAGTGGGACAACCCACAATGATAGAGGTGGTTTCAAAATAGAAGAGGAAGATCTTATGGAAGAGGTGGTTCACAAGGTAGAGGAAGAGGATTTGCTGGAAAATGTTTCAAGTGCAATCAATTTGGGCACAAGAGTTGAGAATGCTCCAAATCATCACAAGGAGGACATTCAAAGTTTGAAACAAGCAATCAAGTTGTTCATGCGGATCAAGAGAGTGTGGGATCTCCGGTGCATCACAAGGATGAAGCAGAATCAGGAGAGTCTTTAATGCTTAAGAGGGTGTTGTTGAAGCCACAAAAAGAGAGTCAAGAGCTAGTTCAAAGGAGAGCATTGTTTAAAACCAAGTGTAAGTCACAAGGTAAATGTTGTAAGCTGATTATAGATAGTGGTAGCATTGATAATATTGTTACAACTGAGATGGTAGGAAAGTTGAATCTTAAAAGGATTAAACACCCTACTCCATATAAAGTGGCATGGTTACAAAAAGGCCATCAAATATTGGTTAGTGAGCAGGCCTATGTTGATTTTTAGATTGGTAGTTATAAGGATTATGTTTTATGTGATATAATGCCTATGGAGTGCCATGTTTTGCTTGGGAGACCGTGGTAATTTGATAGGAAATCGGTGCATGATGGAAAGGAGAATACTTATACCATTGAGAAGGATGGAAAGAAACATACTTTGCTGCCCATAAAGGAGAAAGAAAAGGACATCAACAGCAGCAGTAGTAAGGTAATGTTGGTAAGTGGTAAAGAGTTAAGTGATTTGAAAAATGAAGAAATTGGTTATGCTTTGGTGCCCAAGCCTAGATGTGTAATGACTTCTACAAAGTTGGATGATTTGCCTATTGAAATACAAGATATTTTGAATGAGAATATGGACATTGTTGCAAATGAATTGCCCAATGAATTACCTCCTATTAGAAGCATTAGTCATCACATGGATTTGAATCCGGGTGCTAGCCTTCCAAACAAGGCTGCATATAAGTTAACACCTATGGAAAATGAGGAGATAAGGAAGCAAGTGGAGGACCTTTTGAAGAAGGGATTGATAAGGGAAATTTTGAGCCCTTGTGTTGTTCCTGTGGTGTTGGTTCCAAAGAAAGGAGGGGAATGGAGCATGTGTACTGATTCGAGGGCAATTAATAAAATTACCATAAGATATAGGTTTCCTATACCTAGAATTGAAGATTTAATGGATTGTTTGAGTGGTTCAATGTATTTTTCTAAGATAGATTTGAAAAGTGGTTATCATCAAATAAGAATTAGACCTAGGGATGAATGGAAAACAACCTTTAAGACTAGTGATGGGTTGTATAAATGGCTAGTTATGCCTTTTGGGTTGTATAATGCTCCTAGTACTTTCATGCAGTTAATGAATGAGGTTTTGAAACTATTTATTGGCAAATTTGTGGTTGTATATCTGGATGACATTTTGGTGTTTAGTAGGTCCAAAGAGGAGCATATAGAGCATTTGAGGTAGGTTATGAAGAGGCTACATGAAGAAAAGTTACAGATTAATTTGAAGAAGTGTGTGTTTATGTAGACCGAGCTGGTTTACTTGGGCTTTGTGGTATCAAAAGAGGGGTTGAAAATGGATAAGGAGAAGGTTCAGGCCATACTTGATTGGCCATCATCAAGAAGTGTCATGGAAGTAAGAAGTTTTCATGGTCTTTCCAGTTTTTATAGAAAGTTTATAAGAAATTTAAATCATGTTGTTGCACCTATTTTAGAGACTATTAAAGGACATAAAAGACCATTTGTGTGGACCAAGGAGGCTGAAGAAAATTTCAAATTTCTCAAGAAGAAGGTGAGTGAACAGCCCATACTTGCTTTGCCTGATTTTGATAAAGTGTTTCAAGTTGAATGTGATGCTATTGGGGCAGTCAAGAGGGAAAACCGGTTGCATATTTTAGTGAGAAATTAAATGAGGCAAAAAGAAAGTATTCTTCATATGATTTGGAGTTTTATGCTTTGGTTCAATCCCTCAAGAAATGAAGACATTATCTTTTGCCCAAAGAGTTCATTGTGTATACGGATAACCATGCTTTGCAGTTTATTAACAACCAACACAAATTGAATCAAAGGCATCCTAAGTGGGTTGAGTATATTCAAAGTTTTAATTTTGTTTTGAAGCATAAGAGTGGTCAAATGAATAGAGTTGCTGATGTATTGAGTAGGAAAAGTTTATTGTTGAGTGAAATACAAACTAACAGTGTGGGGTTTGAAAGTTTGAAAGAGATGTATGCAGAAGATGCAGATTTTGGAGAAGCATTTGCAGCTTGCAATGATCCTATTGGCAATAATAGGGAGCCATGGACTGATTACATGATTCAAGAAGGTTTGTTATTTAAGGAAAACAAGTTGTGTATTCCTAGAGGCTCCATGAGAGATAATTTATTGAAGGAAAAACATAGTGGTAGTCTTGCTGGTCACTTTGGACAGGATAAAACTTTTCAACAGTTAATCACTCATTATTATTGCCCAAAGATGAAGGTAGATGTGAAAAGATATGTGGAAAGGTGCAAAATTTGTCAACATGCTAAGGGAAGAAGTCAAAATGCTGGACTTTATCAGCCATTACTAGTTCCAACCAGACCTTGGGATTCAGTGAGTATGGATTTTGTTTTGGGCTTACCTCGCACACAAAGAGGTAATGATTCAATCTTTGTCGTAGTAGACAGATTTTTAAAAATGGTACATTTTATACCATGTAAGAAGACTAGTGATGCCACTAATATTGCAAATTTATTCTTTAAATATGTTATAAGGCTGCATGGAATACCAAGAAGTATAATTTTTGACAAGGATACAAAGTTTGTGGGTCATTTTTGGAGGACTCTATAGAGAAAATTGGGCACAAATATGAATTTTAGTTCTTCTTATCATCCACAAATGGATGGATAGACTGAGGTTGTCAATAGAAGCTTTGGAAATTTGTTGAGGTGTCTTGTTGGTAGTTCACCTGGAAGTTGGGATCTTATGTTAGCACAAGCTGAATTTGCATATAATGATTCCCCAAATAAAAGTACAGGTTTCAGTCCTTTCTATGTGGTGTATGGTATGCATCCGAGAGGTGTATTTGAGCTTCGTGATCTTGCTAGAATGGAGAAGAGGAGTGCAGATGGGGAAGAGTTTTCTCAAGTTATTCATCACATTTAGGAAAAGGTGAAGCACAACATTGAGGAGAACAATCTGCGGTATAAAAAGTATGTTGATCAAAAGAAAAGAGAGTTGCAGTTTCAGGTTGGAGACCTTGTATTGGCACATCTTCGAAAGGAAAGATTTCCTATAGGAACTTATAACAAACTTCAGATGAGGAAGATTGGTCCATGCCAAATCTTGAGGAAGTTTTCTGCTAATGCATATGAAATATCATTGCCTACTGATTTGAATATATCTCTTGTTTTCAACATGGCTGATTTGTATCCATACAATGGGGATATAGAAGCAGATAAAGTTGAAGCAGCCAATGCACCTCATGAAGAATAATCTAAACCAGTTACTGCTCCACCACAAATAGAATGCATTCTTGACAAATAGTTGCTGAAGAAGACCCAGAAGCACGAGTACTTCAAGTATCTCGTCAAATGGAACAATCATCTAGTTGAAGATGCTTCGTGGCTCACTGAGGAAGAGATAATCAAGAGGGGTCATTTAGTTGCAGACCTCATGAGCAGAGGCTCATGATTTCTTTCTGCCTGGGGAGTTTGATGCAGGGGCATCTTGCCCTCTAGTTTTTAATTTTCTTCTTTTTAACTACTTTTGATATTTTTGTTTGATTTTGTTAGGTGTCTTCTGTGTTTTCTCTCTATCCTATCTGTATGCAAGCTCATAATTGATGAAGTGTTCCTATTACTAGATTGGGCATTAAATTTTGCAGCTCCTATCGCTCTACATCTATTTGAGCTTCCCGTCACCAAGCACCCAAAACCATTTGGCTAAGGAATTTTACTCTATCATCTTTGTTTCTGCTAATCAATGATTTCATTGACAGATTGAGAAAGTTGAATGATTATAAGGAATAACGACTGCAGTCAAGTTTGTAACCTTCGAAGGAATCAATAATTTCTACAAGCTATTCTTTGGGAATTTGTTGAGTCTTTGCTTGGCGAAATGACAGATGGAATGTAGCAGCAAGAATCTTCCATGCATGCAATGGTTTCCTAAGAACAAGTGCAGATTGAAGGTAGGAAAGAATCGTTTATGCCTAAGCGACAGTGGCCGATTGAAGTTTCTGGAATTGACATCATGGCTGGTCATGGGTAGAACGAAGGCCTTTTTTTTAAAGGAGCAATCTGCATATGGAATGGTGGTGAGAAGGCATGGGAGGATAGAAATTAGTTAGGAAGTTTTTTTTCTTGGAGAAAGAAGGCTAACTGTTGAGGCCGATTTTGTATCTAAGGAACAAGTTTTAATAGAAAATAGAGCATAGTATTTAGACTGTTATATTTGTGCAGAATCTCTCTTTCCCTTCTGTCATTTCTGGTATTGATTTGTTGTAGAAGATACTTTGCAATTCCTGTCATTCTCTCTGCATATTTCTTTGTTGAATCTCCTGAAAGTGGTTTAGTTTTATTTGTGACTAGCGAGACACCATCATTTATCAACTACCAAGATCACCATATTGACCTTCAAAGTTTTCAACATTCCATTGATATCTGCACGAATTCAGTACATTTAGCTACACAATTTTCTAGGTAAATAAATGCAACTATTTGGGAGGGAATAAACATGGGAAAAAAGATAACTTGTCAACTAGTAGGGAATGCTGTAAAGGGCCAATATAGTACAGCTTTAGTACTCTACTATGTTCCATAGTGAAATTCTCTAGCCCAATCACCCCTGATTTGTAATTTAGATTTCATCACCTTTGCCATAGATTATGTATTTCCAATTCAATTTTTTACTTAGTTTTCAATTTTGTCTTTATGTATGAATAGAAAAATGTTCCCACATTTTGCCTTCCATCTCTCACCATACTCAAGGCTCCATTGATCCTTATAGTTTGATAGTATCCATCACTTTAGCCACGATATAGCTTTTACACAGGGAAACAATGTGCTTTAATGTAAAGTTCACATTCAATTGTACACCGCATTTGCATAGAAGTGATGACCATTTTAAGGGAGGACCATTACATAAAGTGTTGCCTTAAGGAATCAAAAGGAATAAAAAAATATACAAACAATTTGAAGAGGGGTGAAAGATTAAATATAAGCCAATCTTGGAAAGTTATATCTATAGACCTAGAGGGGAACCAAGCCGAGATTTGGTGAATGATTAAATGATAATTTAATAAATTAATTTTTTTTTTGTTAGGGTCCTCTAAACCTCATGTGACTGTAAGAGTTAGCTCTATGAGGATCTCTTGTACATAATCCAAATTCCTCAGTCATACTGATGATGTGTCATTAAGTGCCATCCAAACCGTCATCACAAAGTATCATCCAAAACATCAAAGTTCTTATATAGTTCACAATTGTTTTCTAGAAACATTTCTTTGCAAAATTGTTTTGTTCAATCCTGACAATTGTTAATGCTAAGTTTGAGAAACACCCATAAGAAATAGCTTCTTATGATAAAACTCTTTCTTTTGAGGTTCATACCATTGCCTCTGAATGTCAGATCTCCCTTTTTAATTTTTAACTACAATAAAAAAATTATTAAAATTACTACAGATTGTCATGGAGGTGTTTTAAATAACCAATATAAATTTATGAGCTTTTGTCAAAAGAACAAAATGAAAAAAATTAAATTACATTTTTTGAGCATGTTATTCTGCAATAACTCTGTTGTATACTCACTCAACAACATGTGCAAGATTATTATTTTATGTACCAATAACTGTGATTCCACCCTTCATCTTAATTAACAGAAAAGTCAAAACTATAAATCCTTGTCATGCCATCCTTCATTTTAACAAACAGAGAAGATGAAGCATATATACTTGTCATGCCATTCTAAAAAGGTTGAAAACACAAAAACATGACATTTATTTCCTTAAGCCTGATCATGATAGAAAATTCAAAACATGCAAGCATATAAGTTAACAACACAAAGCAAGTAAAACCTTCCTGAAATTCCAGCAATGAAGAAACCCCAAAATCACTAACAGAGCTAACATGATGCAAAATTTAAGTAAATTAATTACCCAGCACATGGAACATTCTCGACCCTGACATTACCCTTCTCAAAACAAGGCTGGAATTTTGCTATTAATATCTTCCAAATTAAGTATATGTGTTTTTTTTTTTTAAATGGGGGTGTGGAAGAGGAAAGTGGGTATACCTCTTTCCATGTGAACTGATAGAATCATCAACAATTACTATTATTGAAAATGCAATGCACTATTGGCTTTCTATGAAATGGTTATCTCGATGAGAAAAATGGTTATGCCTTGATAAAACTATAAGTTCCTACTCAAATCAAAGTTGAAATTTTACTTTTTGCTTTGTCCATAGTAAGGGTTCACAATAATTCAGGCTGCATTTTTTGATTTTTATAAAATGGGTATTGGAGGATTGAAGTCGGTGTACCTTGATGATACTATAAAGTTACAAATCACATTAAAACTGGATTTTTGCTTCATCAAGCATCAGGAATCTTCAAACAAATTCTTTCATTTTTTTTAAATGCTTAAAGTGGTTATGCATTTTTTCTATGACAAATGATAAAATTGTAGGATTCCTCATGAGAACAAAACTGAATTTTTGTCCATGAATCAATCATCTAGTGTTCTTTAAAAAAACAACAAACCTTTTCAATTTCTCAAAAAGTGGGTATCTGTGAAATTGAAGTGGGTATTTGGACAAATGAAATGGGTATACCTTTTTCTTCTTTGCAGCATAATCCCTAGAAGCCTCTACCTTGGAAGCAAGAGGAGACAATTCTACTTTAGGATCTACCTCGTAAGGGACATTTCCAGTGCATTCCAAAACCATTTTCAAAAATTAAAAGAACTATTGCAAAAGCCTAATCACAGAAAGAATCTAATAAACCTCTGTATATTGATTCTTAGACTACCACTATACCTATTTTATCAATCTGGTGACTATTGAGATAAAATAAAAGTAGCCAAAAACTTTAACTGACACTTTCCAAGGCTATAACGTAGTGGTTACTAGTATGTTCTTGCCTGAACTATACTAACAAATCGTAGAAAGTCACTATTGCATTTCTTTCTTTTTTCAGTGTAGGTGTGATAGAGCTTGAATACTGCAAACATTTTATCTTCAAACGATAGGACACATGTAGTGGAAATTTTGTGTATGAGAATACTGCAAAATCTCATAACAGAGTGATGAATTCATGCATAAACAAGTAATTATCTAAGTGAAAAGCAATACAAAATCATGAAGCTAGTATTTTAATTGGTAGCTAACAGTCAGGGTAGTAGAGCATATAATCTATACCTCAAGATCTGCTCCAATGTAAGGTGCCCCTCATTTTGTTGCATCTTTACCTATATCGAGCTCATGTACTTGTCCATGAACATACAAATTTTGCCTTCTTTTTCACATGCCCCATAGAATGTGTAGACATTCTGACACCACATGGATGCCATGCTCAAGTTCTCAAGTCTTCTCTCAAACCAAACCAAATCAATCCCCTCTGAGACCTTGATCCTCTTCACTACTACCTCATGCCGACACCCACTTGGCCCATCATCAGCACTGACCAAGAATCCTGCCCGGGTCGAGGGCCCTTCCCCAATTGTCAAATCAATCGCATTGAGTGTGAACCCACATCCATCACCATACCACTACCACAAGTTGAAGGCCATCCCAATCTATTATTGCTCAAATTGTTGTAGTTGGATCCGTACTCTGCATTAAGCTCATCCAATTCATCTTCTGGTGTGCAATTAATGGGGATTTAGACATCATAGGAAATGCCCTAGTGAATGACAGCTTCATATAAAAATGATGCCACCCTATGCTTCACATACAAATGATGTCCGTGATGCTTCACACCACTTCTAATTAAAGTGTAATGGCAATAGTTTAAACTATTTTTTTAATTTATTTTATGACAACCAAATTTTTTTGGACAACGAATTTATTTTTATTTTTGGACAACCAAAAAATAATGGGACTACCAAATTTTTAGTAGACTTCTAAACATATGCAGGAGGTGAACTATTCCTACTTTGAAAATCCACTTCCAAATATAAGAAGCTCAAATAATTGGTGTACTGGATGGTATACATCCACTCCAATCTCTGTGCACTAAATTTTACACCAAGACCTCAAAATTCTCAAGGACTTGCTTCTTGCCTTCAATAGTATACGAATAATAATATAGTTTTTTTTGGAAATAAGTCATACTAGGAGATGGGTTGGCCATTGGTTAGTAGCTTAGTTGGTAGAGCAATTTATATTGTAAACAAACTTAACTACCTCCTATAAACTTGCAAAAATAATTGACAACACTGTAGAATTGTTTGACAACAAACTGGAGACTTCAACAACATCTCTACAAGAGTTAATGACTCACATTGATCAGATTGGTGCAATTCAATTATGAGTTATTACCCTAACATTTTTTGCTTAAAAATGTATTTTTACAAATGAGAACATTACATCTTAAAAGAAGGATAAAATTTATTTACTTCCAGATTTTTAATGTATGGGAATAAATGTGTAAAGGTGAAAATTGCATATTCTTATTTTTTTAATTTATGTTTTGGATTTGTTTTGATTACCTAGGGTGTTTGAAATGTAATAATTAGATTATAAGCGATATGTCCTCATATAAATTAGGTTCATGATATTATTTTATTTTGGGTCAAATTGTAGGTTGAGATTTTACCTAGGCCACTTCTATAGTTGTAAATTTAAACCCTCAACTTCTAAATTTAACATTCAAATTTAAATATTGCCAAGTATTTCAGTAAGTATTGTGAGAAGACCACACTTGTTTTTATTTGCGTGTTATGTTTATTTAAAGATATTCAATCAAATTCGTTTGAAAATAATATAGGAGTTATGAAGGAGCCCGTTATTGTTATTGATAAAGTAGTAATGGGAGCATTCTAGTAGCATTATAAGAGTACATTATCTTAGGTACATTGCATGCTTGCTTGTCATCCTCATCTTGGTTCATCATTGTTGAATCAGTCCAACTAGGAGTTTGACTAAGGAGAACATAATCCCCATGATTTAGAAAATTCCCAATGGATGTTTGTAGACTCCACTAATCCTCATGAACAATTAGACATTAGTGAAAGGGAAAGAGAACCCAACATGTACTTTACAACATCCTATATTTTACTTAAACAAATATTCAATAACTTGATGCAAGCACATACTACTATGCCCTTAAAGCGGAAACATACATAGTTGATTTCCCATCACATTAACCCTTAGAGGAAAGATAATGTAGTTTACAGATCTAAATAAATTTCAGTAGCATAACGGCATATAAATTAACACTTTAAGAACATGAAAAGAAGAAGAATATAAAAAAGATAGACAGAAGAGAAGAGACACCAATATATGTGGGGAAAACCCTTTCGGGTAAAAAAACCCCACTCCAAAGCATCGAACCAATGTATTAATCTGCAACAACAATCATGTTACAATACAGTTGCAGGCTCAAAGCCTTAACATGGAGATTTACATCTTGCTCCTCTGGAGGAAAAACTGACAGCATAACCCTACATAAAACTCTCCTCACAAATAACTTCTCAAGCCTTCAATTTATAGGAGTTTCAATACAAGAAACCACCAAAATGGAAACTCAAAATCATGAGTTACAATGCCTAGTCATGGAAAATCAAATCCACTGTAATATAGAAAGTTACTCAAATTATAATTGACTCTCCAAATATGGCACTCCATTTTTGGCTCCTAAAATCATGCTTTCACAATCTCCTAAAATCTTGCTTTTCAAGTTTCCAATTGTAATTTCCTTGTTCAAGCTCTTTCCATTTTAGCAACTCTTACACACCTTACAAGTTGTCATAGTTGCATTTCACAACTTCCATGACACTAAGTGATAAAAAACAAATTGCCAAAATACAAATAAATAAATATTTCAAATATTAGAACTTGCAAGGTGTATGACACACCTAATCCCAACATTCTTCCACTTGTCATATACCTTGCAAGAGCCAAAGGAAACACAACCAATATGTGAACAACCAAGGTTACCATACTATCTCAACTAAACTCCACAGTGTTCATGAGCTTTACAGAAGCACCTGCAACATCTTCCAAGTGATCACCAATATGACCAAATATTAGAATTTCAAAAACATGATGAAACACTAAATGTCACATAGACACACCAATGTATCCAACTTCAAACCCGTTATCAAACACAACTCTAAAGTCCAAAGACTTCCAAAACAAGATCGAGCATGAATGCTCTAGAATAATTAGAACAACAACCATAGTTAGTTGTTTATATCCAACTAAAAAACCCACCATTGATAAGACTTCTGCACATGACATATCCAAGCCATACTACAGCTCTCATCCCTGTATAATCCACTGTCCTACTCAAAGTTACCATCTCTCATGATAACAAACACACCAAAACCATTGATGTGCAAAAAATCTGAAGACATACTACAATCCAATGAAAACATATACATCCTAGGAATTATACTGCATGAGAATGCCAACCAAAGCAACTCAAAGTCTACTAATCAGCACTTTCATCAAGGTGTGGCTTATAATCAAATCATGTAATACAAAGAATAATCACAATGATATGCAAACTACAACCAACCTGCTGCAAAACAAAGCATACTTCCACAAATCATTTTCTGCTCACTCTCTCACCTTTGATCTCCTCCACTTCTCCCAAGTCCTCCACATCTTAAATGATATACATTAAAAGAACACATACTGTTGCTAAAAAACAATAAAGTACAACAACAGTAGATGACCACAATCCCATTGATCATAGTAGATGAATAAGAACCTCTAGGAAGAAACATGAGACCATAAAGAGAAACTGCAAACCATATCAAGTCCTTCTGCCAACACCACCAAGTGCTAAGCTGTGCCAAGTAAGATCTCCTTCACAAAACCCCAACTAAAAAGCCTTAACAACACCCAACTATTCAATCTCATTAGATCAAACAAAACATATATATCTCATAACCAAAATGGATGTAAGCTTCTCTAAGGATAATTAAACTCAAAAAATTCATTCCAAAAATAGGAATACAGCCCAATAACATCTCCAAAACTTATCAAAAAATCAAACCATATACCTAAGGAGATTACCATGCCAAGTACTCCTCAAATAAACCCTCTAGAACTAGAAACTATAGGTCGAGATCCATATCCATGAGAAATAAAAGCATAAAACAAAATGAATTTGAAATAACATGGGCAAAACCTATCAGATCATTTTCTGTCGAGTGAACTGAGAGTGGGGAATGAGAATGATCCACTGAGATACATCAAGTCTCATAGACTCTCTCCAAGAAAAATCTCCTCTCAAGTTCAAACATGAACTCATGTCCCTAACAAGTGAAGGCTCCTTGGTCTTTCTACTAGAATTTCACCATTCCAACACATGATCCCCACAACAAGAGATCTCTAGCCTCACCTCAAGTCTCTCTAGTATCCATGAGCATCCATCAACCAATTCATGCCAACTTCAAATGCATCCTACAAAATCATGAAGCTTCAAGCAAATGATTAATACTCAAAACCAAAGAGAACTTCACCAGACCACTGTCAAAGCTCCCACTGCACGTCTACAAAATCTAGGAATACATATGACATCATGATCTGACATCTTCTCCTAAGAGATCACTACCTTCTCCAATGAACATATCTTGCCAAAGGGGCACCATCATGCCAAAACTCCAATCTTAGAAATAAGAATCCATCATGGCACAATACCATCTCCAATCACATGAAGATAACTATCCTCTAACAATGGAACTCAAGATGTCAAAATAATTTCACAGCATATAAGAATCATAATCCAAAAGTCTTACCATGACATCTACAACCACTGTAGAGGATCATCCATCACCAAGTGATAGATCCACATCACTGCCAAAGCTCCCACTAAAATTGTGATACGAAGCTTATCAATGCATTATGATAAACATGCTACAAGTCCCAATAACCAACTATCTAGGCACTCTAATCATCCATCCTCTCATCCCAATGCAACTTACCAATGCATAAATAACCACAAACAAGGCCAACTAACAAAGTCTACATACATACTGAATCAATCTTGTGGATATAGACAATCCACATCTAAGTCATCTCACTGCAATCAAATAGGTGATCAGCCCACAAAACTGCATGACTCATAGATCCCAAACATGAAACATGCAAACTCATCATCACATTAGTAACCTGCAAACTGAGATAACAAGAAGATAAAATGTAGACCACAAGACTCAAACACCAAATCAACCACAGATTTGATTTGCCAAACAAATCCATATATGAGTAACCATAGTCAAGGAGCTCATCAAGCAAAAACTGTAGAAATGATGAGTGACTAATCACATACCAAAATCTCCACATAGAGAAAGCTACAAACCTCCTCACACCATGCACAGAGCATACACGCAAACCTACAACTATGTTACATCCAGAAACACCCCCAAGGAATCATAATCTAAAAAATAGTTTATTTGCAAATCTACAAACCACAAGTTTTGATTAACCATGTAAATCCTGCGAAACCACCATGTCATTGACATACATGCAAATCCATATCCACTTATCATCTGGAAGACCCACAAGTCTGAATACCGCTAAAATAGTTAAACCAGAACAATGGAATAACACAGATAAGCATAACCATAGATTTTGAACGGAAAATCTACAAAATCCTCAGATCAAATCAATATGAAACTAAGACATGCAAGTACAACCAACCAAAAGGAAGTAGAGGTCTAGGAACTTCAGGCCCACTTGTAGGCCAACTCCACAACCACCAACATGTACAAGCATACGGAGGAGCTAGGTTGTTCCAAAAGCTTTCAGATCATCCAATGATCAACTCCATAGCCTACATGCATTCAAGGTTAACAAAACAATGCCTTCCAATGCTAGGGACTAAAACCAAGCACCCAACATAAGCACATTAAACCATAGTCATGACAATGCAAGTTTCTCCATGTGATCAGGGAGCCAAGAACAAACACCCAACATGAATACTTTATTGCAAACGACCATAGAATGAAAGAACATAACTACCATGCATGAGGGTTATTACATACTATCAAACAGGAGCTCCAGATCAATATCATATTAAATGTAACCACATGATCAACTCCATAATACTCCATCTTCTCCATCCTTCAAATGCCTGCTGTAACCTGAAAACAAGATCAATTGCAAGACTTCCACTCAAACAAGGATTAATAATTAGCCAATTCCTTCCTATAGATTCCCTCAAGCTTGCCAGGCTAAGAAATCACAATAGAAGAAATACCCAGAACCTTAAAGACCATGGAACCACTGTAGCTCTGATACCAATTGAAAGGGAAAGAGAACCCATCATGTACCTTACAACATCCTATATTTTATTTAAATAGATATTCAATAACTTGACGCAAGCACATACTACTATGCCCTTGAAGCGGAAACATACATAGTTGATTTCCCATCACATTAACCCTTAGTGGAAAGATAATGTAGTTTACAGATCTAAATAAATTTTAGCAGTATAACGGCATATAAATTAACACTTTAAGAACATGAAAAGAAGAAGAATAGAAGAAAGATAGATAGAAGAGAAGAGACACCAATATACGTGGGGAAAACCCTTTCGGGTAAAAAACCCGACACTCCAAAGCATCGAACCAATGTGTCACATCCCTCTTTTTGAAAACAAATATGCTATTTACTTTCTTGCGAATTTTAGTAATTGAATATGTTGTGAATGACATGGAAATTGACGATTTATCTTACAAAGTTGTTATATTGAATTGTGGAATCTAATGATTACGATCGAGGTGATATTGTAGACTAAATGTCTTTATAATAAATGCAATGATGTTTGGATATATTATGTTTTGATTTGAACATAGGTGCTTTGACCACAAAATGGTATGTGAGTCTGTCGATGCAGGAACAGGTGGACCGTGTTCGACGGGAAGAGAAAGTACCTTCGAGAGAGAGTATAGACTATGGAAATTAACCATGGGCGTTTGTTACTAAGGTCGCTAAATAGGTAGATAAACCTTGGAACCAACCAGTTAGTCCTGTTTGTCGGTTGGGTTAGTTAACTAGATGTCGACGTCATGAAGAATCTTGGAGTCGTCGATGTCGTTGTAAGTCCATCATAGCAAGTCGACTTATTTAGACGTTTAATATTTTCATTTATAAGTGTTTATTGAACCATCTTGTGGCAAAATTGTAAATCTTGTCTCGTAGTCGAAAGACGCGAGAAGTCGGCTTTGTGCGTCTAACGTCGTAAGAACTCGTTTGCGTTACGAC
This sequence comes from Cunninghamia lanceolata, assembly GCA_027924645.1. Classification (NCBI taxonomy): domain Eukaryota; kingdom Viridiplantae; phylum Streptophyta; class Pinopsida; order Cupressales; family Cupressaceae; genus Cunninghamia; species Cunninghamia lanceolata. The sequence goes on along the minus strand of BSBN01000241.1, from coordinate 6,901,699 downwards.
CAATCCGTCGTGATTGTCGTAAAATGCGTCGAACTTGTATTGTGAAGTTATTCTATTCTTGTAGATCGACGAATGTCGATTTGTAGCCTTAGCGTGAAATAATTTATTTGGTCGTCGTTCTTCTGTCTTTGACTGCGAGTAGTTGTCAATCTAACTTTGAGCTTTCTTAATGAGTTGGTCTTTGCCTCTTGTCCCTTGTCGACCAAAACGATGCTTTAGTCATTTCCTAGACCACCGCCAAGCCGAGCTTAACTCCACAATACATCTTATGGTGGCTTTTGGATTGAATTAGATAACTTGGTATTCGAGTGGAGGTGGAGTTGTTTTGTCTTCTAGTAAGCCACATCGCCATAAGAACCACCACCTTTTGATTAGTCGTGATAAATGGGAAGTCGGGTTTAAAATCAACTATGTCGATCCTTATGGTTAAAATTATGTCAACCGAGAACTCTTTGGAGAGATTCCTTTTACCAAACATGAGAGGAAGGCAGTTTGCTTTTGGTGAAGGAGCGTAACCGATATTAAATGTGATACTCCATTGTCTAAAAAGAGGAGGGTTTTCGGTGGCTATTGTGCGAAGGGAGATGGAACTGCGGAGGTAAGGAGAAGTTGGAGGTAGTGGTAGAAGTAGAGAGATCCATGGAAGGCGGAGGGAAGTTGTTAGAACCTTCCTCGCGGGCAGTAGGAGAGGGGAGAACGTGAATGAAGAGTTTAATGAAGATTCCCTTCGCAAGGTGTAAGAGGAAGGATGTAGCCGTCGCTGAGGGAGAAATGGAGAAAAGAATTGCGAAGAAAGAGGAAGGAGCCGTCGTTGAGGAGATGCCAATGGATAGGGAGAAGCTGCGGGAAGAAAGTTTATGACATGGCGGTTATTGTTGTTAGAGACCATCGCCAGAGAGGGGAGAGAGGAGTTAGAGGAATTAGTGGTCGTGGTTGTGAGAAAGGGAGTCGGCAGTAAAAGGGGAGAGAAGGCCATTACCGCAGGATAGGAGGTGGCGTTTAGCAGGAGTAAAACGAGGAGTGGACAGTGAGAAAGAACGGAGAGAGAGATAGAATATAGAGCCCCGGGCACTGTAAAGAAAGAAAAGAAAACGACAGTGAAAGAGCATGCGGGGGAGAGTCGAGTAGTGGGAAGAGAGTTTTGTTTAGAGTGGACTGTCATTATTTCGGAAGGAGTTCAGAGAGATAGCTTCGAAGAAAAGCAGAGGAGAAGTGGAATTGCCACAGCAGCCTCCGATTTTATCATCAGGTTTATTTCCTTCAATACTTTTCTCAGTTTAGATATGTCAGTAAGGCTCACTTTGCAAAAGATCAATATGTTTATAACGAAACGAAATGTACGACAACGTAAATCTAGTATGATATCTGTATGCGGTCAATCCACGTAATAGTATCATTGCTGTGTTTCATTGCTGTGTTTGAGATTTGAAGACTCAGAATAAGAAGTATTGCTATCTCATCACTGTGTTTGTAATCTAAAAACTTAGAAAAAGTAGTATGCTATTTTCTTGAATTCGTAAACTCAGAAATTGTAGCATTGTTTGCCATAAATTTAGTGGTGTATTAAAGGAACGCAATTCTCTAACGCATATCCATTTAGGAACGAACTTATTTTGATGCAAGATGCAATATACCTTCCTTGAACGATAACTCCATAGTGAGTAAACATGTTGCACCACGTGCATGTTGCGTAGGAGTCAAAAACCACAGTTTTTAGCACGTCTTGACATAAAATTAGAGTGTTTAATAGCCGGATAATGCAACTGTGAACAGCTGATGTCTTAACCATCATACATCTTTAGCTAAAGGTCGACCATGCGTTGGTCATCTTTAATGACATAAGAAAGGTTCCATAATCATTTATATTTTATTTATGACTTTTATCTTGATTGAACCATGTGAAACTAATGATACGGAAAGAGGAGTAGGAGGATAAAGTTTGGTAATGATTAGGAAACCGTCATGTTCTGAAATGAACAATTTGAATTGAAAACCCGCATGTGAGTTGAAATTACGTTGCATGCGACAGTGCTAGAATCATTTTATCTTGTAGACCATACGAGTCTAGAATCCTCAAATTTTGGAATAATGGAAATGGCTTTAAATATTTTGAGTATGTTGTGTAAACTTGGGAAGCAAGTAAACAAATAGGAAACCACTTAGAAGTGGGCGCTTTAAGAAATGTTATTACATGAAAATGGATTATGAAACTCTGAACTTGAGATAAGAGTAAAGTTGCGCCATGCGCTATTGTAGGAGGATATCCTAAACCCTTGAGGTCATCAAGGTCGTCAAATAGTTAAAAATAACACAAATAGGAAACTGTAGGATTTCGACCAGTTCAAGTCGAGTAGGGTGGGTGAACCAAGTTCATGCGTTCTTAGAACGCTAATTAAAAACAAATCCTTTGGCCAAGGTGATGTACTATCCTCAAGTGCATCGAACGTTCACCGTAACTGGATGGCGTTTCTTGTGGAGTGTCGTGCATGACTAGAGGGTACCTAGGGATCTGTGCGATAACAAGACACGTAGGTTACAACACCAGAGCTCAGATGGCAAACACCGATGGTTATCCTAAGTCTATCCTCTTGAGTAGGGTAGGGCCACTTCCGGTTAGGAAGGAGTGCGGGAGACCGACGGTCTGTGGTTGGAGGTTAAGCTCCTTGAAGATACTTTCTCTTCCAAATACCGAGGAATGCCGAGTCTTGAATGAGATGGATCGACAATCGGGATGCATGTTAATGGTATGTTTCCAATTTATGTTGTTTCAAGAAAATTTCATTTGTTAGAAAACAAAATGTTTAAAGTATATCATTTCTTTCAGCTTTATGATATTGAGATCATGCGTTTGATTAAATGGAAAATGTTGTATTGGTTTATAGATGAGTAACTTTGGCATGTGATTGCCTAGTAAAAAAAAAAAATTACCGTTGTGAAAAACTTAGTTACTTCTTGTTTTTCCTTGGTGGATGTTACACAATGTATTAATCTGCAACAACAAACATGTTATAATACACTTGCAGGCTCAAAGCCTTAACATGGAGATTTACATCTTCCTCCTTTGGAGGAAAACCTGACAGCATAACCCCGCATAAAACTCTTCTCACAAATAACTTCTCAAGCCTTCAATTTATAGGAGTTCCAATACAAGAAACCACCAAAATGGAAAGTCAAAACCATGAGTTACAATGCCTAGTCACGGAGAATCAAATCCATCGTAATATAGAAAGTTACTCAAATCATAACTGACTCTCCAAATATGGCACTCTATTTTTGTCTCCTAAAATCATGCTTTCACAATCTCCTAAAATCTTGCTTTTCAAGTTTCCAATTGTAATTTCCTTTTTCAATCTCTTTCCATTTTAGCAACTCTTACATACCGTACAAGTTGTCATAGTTGCATTTAGCGACTTCCATGACACTAAGTGATAAAAAACAAATTGACAAAATACAAATAAATAAATATTTCAAATATTAGAATTTGCAAGGTGTGTATGACACACCTAATCCCAACAATTATAAATTGTGGTGAAAAAAGTTTGAACAATCCATTTCTATCAACAATGCATTCAATATCAATACTTCATTATATAACTTTCACATCTTCCATGACACTAAGTGATAAAAAACAAATCGACAAAATACAAATAAATAAATATTTCAAATATTAGAACTTGCAAGGTGTGTATGACACACCTAATCCCAACAATTAGAAATTGTGGTGAAAAAAGTTTGAACAATCCATTTCTATCAACAATGCATTCAATATCAATACTTCATTATATAACTTTTACATCTTCCATGACACTAAGTGATAAAAAACAAATTGACAAAATACAAATAAATAAATATTTCAAATATTAGAACTTGCAAGGTGTGTATGACACACCTAATCCCAACAATTAGAAATTGTGGTGAAAAAAGTTTGAACAATCCATTTCTATCAACAATGCATTCAATATCAATACTTCATTATATAACTTTCACATCTTCCATGACACTAAGTGATAAAAAACAAATTGACAAAATACAAATAAATAAATATTTCAAATATTAGAACTTGCAAGGTGTGTATGACACACCTAATCCCAACAATTAAAAATTGTGGTGAAAAAAGTTTGAACAATCCATTTCTATCAACAATGCATTCAATATCAATACTTCATTATATAACTTTCACATCTAATTTACTTCAACATTTCTAAACCATCGTTTCCTATCGATTTACTCATTTCCAAATTAGACGGTGTGACGGAGGTAAGCGTGTTTGACAATCGAAAAAGTTATTTGGGTAGTGCGCATTAAAATTAGATTGTAGTCTTCTTGATAGGATGTGATGAATGACAGGCATACTGAGGAACGCCGATGTATCAGCTGTTTCTTCAGTATACCATTCCAGCCAACACTCTATCATATGTCTTTTTCACATCTAATTTACTTTGGTTCTAGATTTTTCTTAGCATTCACAAATTATTACCATTATACAGTGTGAAGGAGGGGAGCGTGTTTGACAATCCCAGAGTCTTGTAGTACGCATTAAATGACTGGCAAACAGATCGTCGCTTGACGCACCAGCTGTTTCTTTCATGTCTTCCACTGACCCCACACAGATTGCTCATAAGCAGAATAACCGTGAAAATACGGCAATATTCAAAATATTAAAGAATTTGTGTAATACTTAGATGATTGAGTTTACTCTAAACCAAAAGGTATACATACAAACAAGAATAGCAGGACAGGTGCTGTTCAACGTCGAAAATTGTAGAGATTATACGCTTCCAAACATCTTCAGGAGGTGAACTGTTTGGGTTTCTACTTTGAAATTTTCCAAAGAAGCTTAAATAATTGGTGTACTGGATGTTATACATGAACTGCAAGCTCTAGACTCCAAACTTCTTACAGGCCTTGTTTTTTTTGCCTTCAATAGTATAGGGGAGAGGACCCAATAGTGGAGCACCTTAACTTCACACCTCTCAAAATCCTATATGGCAATTTTGAATTATTATAAAATTTTTACAGCAGTTTACTTGGCAAGGCCCTTGCTTATAACTAAGGTTTCAAGCCCACATCATTAAATATGATGCCACATCAGCATGTTTTTTGTTGAGGTGTCCAAAAAGATCCCCAAAAAAAGGTAGACCAATAGTTGTGCATTAAGTCATGTTTTGTTGGTGTGCTGATGTGGCATCACATGATTTGTTCCTTTTTAGATCTAAATACTTATGGTCAACATTAACAACTTTAAAGTCACAACTAGTAGTGCTAAACTTTTTTTCAAAATGGGCATTAAATCCACAAATACTATCACAACTATTGGAACATGCTCAACTAGTGGGTCCTTTCCCCTAGGACAAACAATAATAATTTAGCTTTATGGACTTAAAGTATATCGGTACAAATGAGAACATTATAGTTAAAGAAGATAAAATTTATTTAATTTAGGATTCTTAACGTATGAGGATAAATGTGTAATGTGAAAATTGCAATTTCTTATTCTTTTACTTTATGTTTTGGATTTGTTTTGATTAGAGTATTTGAAATGTAATAATTAGATTATATGTGGTATATTCTCGCATAAATTAGGTTCATGGTATTATATTGTGATCATATATCTCCTATTCATTAGTTTGGGTCAAATCATGGGTTTAGATTTGACCTAGGTCACTTATATAGTTGTAAATTTAAATCTTAAACTTATAAAATTCAAAATTCAAATTTACACCTCATCAACCATTTCACTAAGTTTTGTGAGATGACCTAATGCACATTTATGTTGATTTGTGTGTTATGTTGTATTTAAAGAGATTCATTCATTCATTTGAAAATAATGTAGGAGTTATGAAGGAGCATGCTAGGATTATCATAAAACATTTATGATAGCATTCTAGTACCTCGTGGAGTGGACCGATCGAATCGAACTAGCTATCATATGGGGGAACGAGTCTCTATCATTTATATCAATCCAATCAAACTGAATCGACTATCTATGGGGGGCCTTATCTTCTATCACTCGTCCCTATCACTCATTTGAGACCAACAACTAGATCTTTGTATTACACATATAATATATGATACAAATGTGGTGGGTCTCAGCAATATGATATGGTGGGGCCACCAAGGCTATATGGTGATGGTGATGAAATAGAGGGAGAGGGTCTCATCTGCCTAGATCTTTGTCTCTATAGATGGGGGTTGGGAAATCTATGCAAATTGATCTGATAAATTGTTTGACTATAGGCATCTATGATCCCATTTGTATTACATTTATAAGACAAATGTGTTGGGCACACTAGTGGGCACCCTATCGATATATGGGGCACCTACTCAATTGATTGAGAAGTCGAGGGCCCCTAGCTATAATAGGAGGGGAGATAGGGCTTTGTGCAATTCCAAGTTTATTTACATAAACTCCCTTGGATAATTTGATTTTATAGTAGTTTTCTTGTAGGTATTCCACTTCTTTGCCTAACTGGTAGCTTTAAGATCATTGCTTCAATAATTTCACATAAGTTGCAGAGGGTAAGGGCATATAAAGGCAATAATTGAGATTTAGACAAGCTTTGAATTGTATTGATGGAAAGAAAGTTTATGGAACGAAGGAATAGAGCAACATTAATGGTGCTTCAGCCTTGTTTATGTAGAGGTCACATTGGTGGTTATTATATAAATTGTGATCCTTGATCGATGACTGGTGTTTGTCCTTGAAATAGCCATTTTATCTAATGCACAACATACAACAAGTGTTTCATTCTAAACACATGAGCACTTTGTTTTCCAGATAGGAGTAAATTGGTCATTTGTCAATCATTTTACTCCACATGAGCTTCTTCTGCCAACTTAGAACTTGCATAGTATTTATCTAATGATGTTATAACTAGCACCCATGGCACTATGTTATTTTTTCATTCTTGACATAAGGTAGTCATGTAGTATAAAATGTTTATCTACCTCAACTAAAGAGTACTACCCATGTGCTTTGCCAACTAAGCCTTGTTAGGACCATATCTTATGTAGCAAATGCCTTGGTGTAGACTAATAGATAGTGAACAAAAATCTTTGGAAATTGTAGCATAAATTATTAGCCTCTAAACATAGATTGGTTGCTGGTCAATAACAACACACTGTGTGGTGCATCTAGGCAAAATGAGAGTGCTTAATAGAGAAGGCCTACCACATAGTCAACCTCAACTAATGAAATATTGCTAACACACAAAAGCTAAGTACATAGACTAAACAATATGTAAAGAAATCAACAGTTAGCATGGAGGGGAGTTTTGATTAGATGATGAGCACTAGTAATGGGGATTTGGAAGTTGTGGACAATAAATTTAGTCACCAGGCTTAGTTTTCCCCACTATTTAATGGAAGCATGTTGTGTAATCACAAGGCACTAAAAGACATGTTGAACTTAGGTTAGGCTATAAGCAATACAAGTGGGGCTAATAAACTACAAGTGCTAAGGTCTTAGCACATGTTTTAATTTATACATAAATTAGCTAAAACAAGTCAACAATAAATTAGAATAAAGTGCAATGATTACACATGAAACTACAAACAAAGACTTCTTAGGGTTTTTGGCAAGGTTATAGAATAGTGGAAACTTAACACTCAACTTGTAGCATGGTCCCAAATAATATAACATAGAATCTTTTAAGAATTATGGGAAAGAGACCAATGAGATGTTATGGAGTAAAATGTGTACACTAGCATTTTACACCTAGTTTAGCACCTGAATGGACTTAAAATGTTTACACTTGTTTATATTTTAACACCTTTTTAAACATTAAACAATTAATTCTTGACCCAGATGATAAAACCTAAAAAATAACTATGATGCTGACCTAAACACACTTAAGGGAGCTTATGTCAGAGTTTTTGGGGCTAAAGGACAATGGCGCCCAAGTGCCCTAGCCCCTCATTTAGCCTAACCTAATTTAAATATGTGTCAGCTTAAGACATCTTAAGTGGTTCCTCATATCGGCCCCATTTGGTTTTATTCGTCATTTGTGAGTGGGAATGCATATAGAAGAAAGTTTATTCATTTGAACATCTCTAAGCTATCTCTAACTTCTTGAAGGATTCTACCTCTCCCTTCTTCTCTCTCATGCTCTCTACTCTTCTCTAAAGCTCTCTATGGTGAATTATTGTTGTGGCACTAACTTAATGCAGGTCTTGTGAAGATTTTTCTACTTCTTTGGGCTACACCAACTTCTTGAGTCAAGTTGTGACATCGCATCAAGCATGCTAGGGTTTCTGTGCTTATGGTGACTTCTTTCCTTCATGCTTTGTTCTAGCATTCCATTCTACTTTAGATTTTCCTCTACCTTCCTAGGGCACGCTCTCTTTATATCTCATCATTACTATTGTGGAGGTGGAAACACCATTCACTAAGCTTGACTTAGGCAATCTCCTAAATAGCACCCAACCATTTTCTTTCTTGTGTGTGTGAAGGTAGCATCCGAAGGAATTTGTAGAAAACAAGGTATAGGAAGCAAGAGCACAGGAGGGCGAAGATATAGGAAGTTTAACATTCTATCAAAACCTAATTAAGGTCTAGGGTACCCAATCACCCTATTCCTTTGGGATCCCAAGTTCATAACTAGGTTCACATTTGTCCTCTAATCCTCACTCTGGTGTTAGATTTATGATATATGTTTCTGATAGTTTGTTATGCTCTGATCTTGATCAATTAGGGTTTCATGTTTTGCCCTAGTTGAATTGGTTGGATTTGGTTGATTCTCCTCTATACAACAAAGTGACAAATCTCTTGTAGTTTGGCTCTCCTTCTTGGGTAGAAGCCAAGCTCAGTTTATGTTCCAATGTTAATACAAGAGAGTTTGACCTAGTTAACCTTGTTAGGCTAAGTCACTCTTTTCTATCAAAATTTTTGGTGAACTCGTAATTTCTTGCACTTTGGCATCCTTCTTGCTTCAGATCTGAGTTGTTTTTTGCCCTAGATCTAATTAGATTTGAGTTCATTGTTCATTTTGCATACCTACATAGCTAAATTGTGCATAGTTTCAAAACTAGGGTTTGCAAAAACCTTGGTTTTTAAAAAAATCTAGCTAATCTTCAACCTAGGGTTTGTACATTAGTGTGTTATTTCAGATCTTGTTACATTCTTAGGTTGGTGTAAGTGATCTCATTTTTTGTACCTTCACATTTATGATCTTGCTTTCTTGCATGTGAAATTGGAAAAACAAACATTTCATTATAGATCTTGAAAGAAGCATATTTGTTGCCTTATTTGCATGTCATAAACTTAGATCATCATAGCATGAATTAAAATTCTAATTTTTGCATCAGATCTGATTGGTATAACAACATTTAATCATTTCATAGTGATACATCTTGCATTTAAACCTCTTGTTTGCTAGGGTTTTGTCAGAAAAGTTGTATTTTTGGAAAACCTAGTCAAATTTAAAACCTACGGTTTGTAATTAAGATCTTGTTTCAGATTTTGTTGTTATCATTTTGTTGGAAAAGGGAGAGAGAACAAGGTAAAGTTGCAGCTATGTAGCTTTTAAATGTTTTCAAATCTGAAATAAAAGCATATGTAAATCTGAAAATTACTTTCAATTTAGATGTAATAGTATTTCTCCAATTTAATCAATGTAGTAGAAGAAAAAAACATGATAGAAGAAGACACAAAATTTTTGCGAAGAAACCCTTGCAAGAAAAAACTCCACACCCAAAGAGATTTATTCTTATATTAATTACTGTAATTGAGTTTACAATAATACTGAAATATTCTTTGGATTCCGATGCACTCCTTTGCTTCTTCAATCTTCAATTTAACCTGTTATATAATTATCCTATGTTGCTTTCTCATTCTCTAATTTCTACCAACTCAAGGCATCATTATATAGAAGCCATAGATCTCAAACATTCAATAAATTGTATCCAATAACATGAGATGAAACCTCATGCAAATTCAAGTGCCCAATATAGTGAACTCCAAAGCTACATGGTAGAAATCACCTATTAACTATAAGTCTTGAACATGGATGCCCAAATTGTCCAATTCAACCTTAGTTAACTGAAGTATGATGTCACAATAAAAATCACAACTAAAATTCTCAAGATTGGGTGCCCAAGTTGTTCCAATCTATTTCAGTTAACTAAAGTACATCATCACACATCAATCTCATGCAAACATGTATGATTGATGTCCCCAGTATTATTCTGAATCAACCTATTTTGTAACATGCAAGTCATGCAAACACCTGTAGCATCATGCAAGAGTTATCCAAAACTAATTCTAAGTTAGAGTGTCATGCAAGATACATGCAACACCATATTAATGACATGCAATAACATGCAAGTCCATATAACTGATAAGAAACAACATGCAAGTCCATATAAGTGACATGAAACAACATGTAAGCACATGCAAGTGACATGCAACAACATGCAAGTTTATATAAGTGACATGCAACAACATGCAAGTCCATATAAGTGACATGAAACAACATGCAATTCCATGCAAGTAACATGCAACAACATGCAAGCACATGCAAGTTCATATAAGCGATATGCAACAACATGCAAGTTCATATAAGCAACATGCAACAATATGCAAGTCCATGCAAGTAACATGAAACACATGCAAGCACATGCAAACTCATACAAGTGACATGCAACAAGATGCAAGTCCATGTAAGTAACATGTAATAACATGCAAGTCCATGCAATCTTTTATGAGTTTATGCAAGCAATATGCAAATATCATGCATCTCTAACTTTACTATTAATTGCCACATCACTTTCATGCAAATATAATGCATCTCTAACTCCTCTGTTAACTGCCACATCATATTCATGCAAATATCATGCATCTCTAAATCCACTGTTAACTACTATTGTTATCACCCAGTCTTGTACCCATGCATACAGCTGTGAAGCCTCTGCAAACTAGAGTAACATGGGACTGATCTCTAAGTGTGGGACCTTGCTAAGTGAGATCAGACCTCTGGAGAAGGCCGGCTTCCTTGTCTAGTTATCACCTAAAACTACTGTATTTTGGGGTGAAAAGGGGAAGAAATGTACTAAAATGAAAGATAAAGCAACAATACTTAAAAAACATGAAAGGGTGATGCACCAGACAGTTCTAAAGAGCCTTTGCAAAATTGAAGCATGCACAACACAACCAGATATAGCAAGTAGGTATACACAGATTAGATGATTCTAGTAGAGGCAAGAAGCAAGATGATTGAGAGGAACAAAGACATTCACAGACAACCATATGCAGATTCACACAGAACTAGAAAATCAGCAAAAGGTATGATAACTTGCATATATTCAGTAAGAAGGCAAGGTTACAGTAACTGAAAGCTCTATTTGGAAACAGGGAGAACAAGATGCTCCAAAAAGTTTTCCAACCCTATTTACATCATAAGCCTCAGCTTATTTAGAATCTTCATCTAACCTAAGTTGGTTACCCAATTTGCTCAGAGAGCTGCAATCAAAAATATCTTCCTGAAGGGACGTCCACCTGCCAGGAGTAATAGCGCCAAAAGATCTAGAACAGGGGCAGGTGGGAAGATATTTTCTTTAATGTGAGTAGCTTACTCCTCGATCCTCAACATCTAGGCGGCAGAGAAATATCTAAAACCAGGAGGTGGCAAGATATTTCTGATCATTAATGTGAGTTGCCTCCTACTATGCTGCAATGAATGCAAGAAATATCTTCACCAACTCAAAAGTCACCGCTGAAAAGTCCACTCAACTGACATGCAGATCTAACTCCAAAAAACCTCCTGAAGAATTCCTGCCAAAATGTCATCATCATGATATTTTCAAATTTTTACGGGAACTGATTATCCCACATGCACCTGGAGGTGACGTCTTCATCACTTTATAAGCTAAGCCATGAGCATATATAATGTCAGTGATTTTGCTCCCGACGGCATCATCATGAGCCTCATCATCATCCTCCTCTTCATCAAGTCCCATCGGCAAGACTCCCTATATCGGTGAGTCATCTACATGTTAGCCCGATATAGAATGTCACCTCAATATGAAATATCCTCCTAATGCGAAATATCCTCCTGCCAGAAGTAACATGATATAAAGTATCACCCTGATGTTTGAAAATTAGGATGACGTCAGCAGGAAGTCGGGGAGGAAAGATCCTCCTGATTTGAAATATCCTCCTCATATCCAGGTGACATCATCAGCACATTAGAGTAGGGTGATATTCAGAAGCAAGAGTGATATTTGTAAGGTACTTGATATTCAGAAATATCACCTTGATGTTTGAAAATCAACCTGATGTGAAATATCTGCCAACATCCTAATGACGTCAGCAGCATGTTGGAAAATTAGGATGATCCCCGAATGCTAACTGATGTTAAGAAAATATGAGCCCCTTCGGACCCTGATGACATCATCATGATATTGGGGTAGGATGATATTCAAAAATATCATCCCTGCAAAATATCAGGTTGCACTATAGCTTCATCGTAAGATTGGGGTGATCTTGGAATATGACTGATATTTGAAAATATCACCCCCGGCAGGAATATGCATGAAGCTGTGAAATAAGAGGATATCACCTTGACATAGAAATGACGTCAGCAGCATCAGGATGATCCAGATGATCATGAAGTAATAAAATAACATCAGGGTGATCTTAACAAAGATCACCCGATATTCAAATGTGATGACCCCACAGAAGATCGGACCATACTTAGAAACTTTGGAACACCAACATCAGGATGATCTTCAACTAAGATCACCTGATGTTAAAATATCACCCCGATATGAAAGATCGGGTTGGCATAAATATGATGACCTTTGCAAGAAAGATGATCCTCCCTCGGAATGGATCTGGATGACGTCAGTGGCATATGACTTGGTTTATCGCTGCAGTTACCATGATGTCATCCTCATGCTATCAGATGGGGGGATAGTTGGAAGATAGGGTGATGATGGTGATGTCATCGTCACATCAGGGTGATATTTGGAAGGAAGGATGATATTTGGAAGATCGGGTGATATTCGGAATATCACCCGATGTTCAAAATATCACCCGATCTTAGAAATATGACCCGATATTAGAACATCAGGGCTTGACCAGATGATGACCCTACATAACTTCCTCCTTTTAGCGAATATTAGGGTGATGTAAAAAGCAAACTTACCTATTTTTTCAAGCTCTTTCACATGGTAAGCCTCTTCAGGCAAGCTTCAGATTTTAAAATTGGGTTAAGACCTCAGGATCACAAATATGGCCTTATGGGGATATGAATACTGACTGATCCTGCGTGAATTATTTTAACTCCTGCTAGAGGAAAAATAGGTCAACAACTATATCATGTTCATGCAAATATCATGCATCTCTAACTCCACTGTTAATTGCTACATCATGTTCATGCAAAGTGTATCAACAATTTCCACTAATGCACACAAAAAAGTAAACTCCTAGTCTAAATATAAGACACATCGAAAGTGGGCATCCAAGTTAACTCCCACTTCCTAGGAGGTATCAACAAGTTAAGATAGATTTCTAGGAGTTAGCAACAAGTCTTCATGGACCCCACTCCAAAAGTGGATGCCCAAGTTTGGTCCTACCTCTTGGGAGTTAATTACAACATGCCAAGTGATATAATTAAATATTATTGTATCTCTCAAGTCCTTATGTGTTGGGGAACGCATTCCAAGAACTTTGGAGACACATGAAATTGGTTAGGATTACAAAGTTAATGTCAGCTTATCCCAACATTCTCCCAGTTGACATTATACATTGCAATTACTCTTATGAGGTAATAAAAATTTAATCACATGGAAAAACATCCCTATCCATCAATGTACCATTGATTCTTCAACCTACTAATGTGCTCCAACAAGATACCTGCAAAAGCATCTGCACCAATCTCAACATGAACACAAGCAGCAAATCAAATGATAACATAAGACTTTGAGTGTCTGCCACACTCATACCAAATGGAAAAGAAAGCACAACAATTTGCTAGCTCATCCAAAATATCCATACCTCAAAAACTACGGTAGACAAACCATCATATGTAGAACTCCATGCCATCAAGATACGAACCCAAAACTGCAATCAAGTCCCTATAAATTAATCCTGCTAATCATCCATCCTCCCATCTCAATGCAACATACCAATGTACAAATGACCAAAGACAAAGCCAACAAACAAAATATGCAATAACACTAAACGGATCTGTGGATATTGATAGTCCACATCCAAGTCTTCAATGCAACCAATGGGTAAAGACAACCTACTAAATTGTACAACTCATATATCCCAATAGTGAAACATGCAAAATCATCTTCACATCAATAACCTGCAAACTGAGACAACCAAGAAGATATCATGACAATAAAGAGCATACATATCTAGGAACTCCCACTGCATGGGTAATGTCAAATCTTAAACAAGATCAAAGCATTAACAAGTCCTCCTATAGCACTTTCTATAGAGGACGTGGCTAACTCCTCTACCATATAGTGTCAAAGAAACACTAACATGTGCTAAACTATGAAAAGTAAGATCTCTTTCATCATTCCCAAACTAAAAGGTTAGCAACATCTAACATTCATAATTATGATGAAAACATGGCAGCAATAGATGTCAACCTCTCACTGAAAGTAGATCAAACTAGCTAAACATTCCCACAACAAAGGAAATAAGCCCAAAACCACAAACCATTTTTGTACATCTCCAAACAAGTCCTCAGAACTATTTCCATAGCTCAAGACCAAAAATAATGAGAACAACAGATCCATAAACCCATGCATCTACTTCTCAACAATCCTTTTCAAGACTAATGCACAAGAGATGATAAGATACATATAAAGAATGCATCTAATAATCAAGTGGGCAACATCTCTTAGATCATTCACCTGCTGAGTAGACCAAGAGTGGGATACAAGATTGTCCTTGCATATAACATCAAGCAACAAAATCTTATAATAAAGATAACCTTCTCATAAGGTCTATAATGGACTCACATCTATTTCCAGGTGTAGGCT
Source organism: Cunninghamia lanceolata (assembly GCA_027924645.1). NCBI lineage: Eukaryota > Viridiplantae > Streptophyta > Pinopsida > Cupressales > Cupressaceae > Cunninghamia > Cunninghamia lanceolata. The sequence goes on along the minus strand of BSBN01000241.1, from coordinate 6,886,699 downwards.
CCTTGGTCCTTTTGTTGACATCTCATAATGAGAAATCTTTCCAATACATATCTCTAAGTTCAAGAGATATCTAGCCTCACCCAAGTCTCTCTAGTATCCATGAGTATTCACCAATCAAACCATGCTAACTTCAAATGCAACCTGCAAAATCATGAAGCTCCAAGCAAATTATTAATACTTCAAAACCAAAGAGAACTAACCAAACCATTATCAAAATTCCAACTCTAGAATCAGGAACATATCATGACATCATGATCTAACATCTTCTTAAAAGAAGATCATATGCTCAAATGAATATATCTTGCTCCTAAGAGAACCTATATCATGCCAAAAATTCTAACTCATGATCAAGAGTGCAACATGATATAATACCATACATCCTCTAAACCAAGGATCATATTTCACAATTGATAAGTTATAAACTCAACACCTCACCAAAAACTCCAGGAGTCCTCCATGGAAAACCAAGATGTCAATGCCCCTTGAAAAAACATGAAGATGTAGCATCCTCTATCAATAGAACAAAAGATGTCAATAAACCCTCTCTACAAACTAAAGGCATAATCCAAGAGCTCTTTATGACACCAACAACAATTGCAAGAGACACTATATGGATTCATGATTGTTGTCATTGATGGCAACAAAGGTCATCCCACATATCCACAAGTCATAATGTATCTCTACCGGAAGTCAGATTAAAGATTGTTGTGGTCCGGTGAACAAGAACAGAGCATGTGGCAAGGTCCGACAGATTGATCCGGATCTCTCAGAGGAAGTGTCTTGGTGCAGTGCGGATTTGGGGAAGTCAAGAGGACTACCTTGAGTGGTATATTCCAAGGATTTAGCCTCCGGTGATGGATAAGGAAAAAGATATGAATAGTTGAGTACCGGATTCCTGAGAGACAGTGAAAACAGAGGAAGAACTGACTGACAGAGTATCAGACTACTTTCCGGATGTGTTACTGTTAATGATAAAGGTTGTGAAGGCATGAATCATGTTTGGCCGACATGATTGATGATATCTACAAGTATATGCTTGATCCGCATTGCTTGGTGAGCAAGGATTCAGCCGACAGAACAAAGTTTGTAAGAAACTAAACTGTTCCGGATGCCGACTAGAAAGGTGATGAAATTACTTGTGCGGATATATATAAAGGATGGATTTAGTTGTGAAAGGTGTGTGTGTGTGAGTATATATGCGAACAAGTCCAGAACAGAGCAGAAGTAGCAAGAAAGATCCGGTATGTGAAAGGATAGCAGAATAAAGAATAGAGGAAAGATGAAGTGCAGCAGATCAGTGTACTGAGCCTAACCGGAACTGAACTCCAGCATATGCAGATGCTTCCAATCAGTTCAAGACTGTGATTCTTATCACTTTGTAGACAGTGTGTCTTCTTGTAGGCAGTGAGCCTCTTGTGAGCAGTGTGCTCGGGCAGTGAGCCCTAATTGGCAAGTGCCATTTTGTAATTTCCTATTCTTCTAACAGAGAATAATTTTTGGGTTAATCACCCCGTGGTTTTCTCCCTTAACAGGGTTTCCATGTCAAAAATACTGTGTCATGTGTTTCTTATTTCATGGTAATGTTTTCTATGTTTGATTTAATGCTGCATTAGTTAATAAGAAAGTTCAGATAGAGAAATCATTGGGATAACTGATTCACCCCCCCCTCTCAGTTATCAACAATTGGTATCAGAGCCAAGTTCCTCCTAATAGAGCTTAACAGCTTGAGGAAGATCTGGGAATTCAAATGGATGCATATGGTTTAAGGGAGCAACTCAAGACTACCCTTGAGGATCTTGAACAGTCAAATTTTGAAGTCAATGAATTAAAAGAAAGACTCAAACAGGCTGATGAGTTCATGAGGGAATTAAAAGACAAATTAAGTCTCTCTATGAAAAAGAGAAAGGAGCTGCTCCAACAGTTGGCAAGACAAAGTGAAGAAAGCAATACAAATGAAGAATTGACTGAGCAAACCAAGTTATGTGAAAAGCTATCAAAAGAAGTCATTATGTTAAGACATGAAATGGAATCAGGAACTATAAAGTTCACTCAAGAGATTGAAGAAAAAAGAAAGGCTGAAGACAATCTAAGACAATCTCTTAAAGAAAAATCAGAAGAATGCCACCAGATGGACAGGATTATCAGACATCTTGAATCTGATCTTGAAGATGCCAAAGATAATGAAGAAAAACTTGAGGATCAAATTGCCTCTCTCAAAAGAGACCTTCAAACAGCAAATGAATATAAAGAGAAATTCAAGATAAGTTCTGCTCAACTTGAAGTTCTTCTTGGAAGTCAAAAGAGGACAGATGACAAGTATGGTTTGGGATATGAGAAAGGAGAAAGCTCCGGATCCGGTCAGAGGAATCTTGGATCAGAAAATCCAAGGAGTAGGCCTAGAAGACCTCCGGTAAGACAGCCAAATGCTCAAAGATATCCATCCTTCAATGGATACTGCCACAGCTGCAACCACTTTGGTCACAAAGCTAATCAGTGCAGAATGAGAATGAATCAGATTAATTCATCCTTCTCCGGACAGTGCTTCAACTGCAAAAGGTATGGACACAAATCCCATGAATGCAGAATTATGCAAGAAAACAAATCATTCAAAGGTAGATGCTTTACATGCAATAGAGTAGGTCATATGGCTAATCAATGCAGATCAAGAGGATATCAGTCAAATATGCAAAGAAATGTTATTTGCCAAATCTGCAATAGGTCCGGTCATAATGCTAAAGTCTGCAGAAACAAGAATCAGGACAAAAGAGGTCCGGTGTATAATCAGAATCAAGACAAGGGTAAACAAAAGATGAATGCGGATGAAGTTAGGAATCAGATGAGCAAGATTTAGGTGAAGAAAAGTTCAGAGAATGTAGAGGTTGGATCCGCACCAGACTCTGGTGCTGATATTTCTTCCAGAAATTAAAAGGTGAGCTCAGGCTCAGGGGGAGACTCAAAGAAAATCCTGTTTCCCCAGCCAAACAAGTGGTGCCGGATGTGGCACAAGATGCAGATTAAAGGGTTTGTAGATATGAGTCTTGAGATGCTTCAGTCAAGTTTTCAGAGGTCCGCATGGAGTTATGAGGAAGCTGTGATCGATCAAGTAAGACCTGTTCAGTGAGATGCTCCGGTATGATAAAAGATTACAAAAAGGTCCGGAGAGATCCGGAAGTGCACTATCTTGTTCTGCGGATTGGACAGAGAGTTTGGGATGTTCTTGTAATATGTTACCTTGATTTATTCATGATTTAAAGATCCGGATGATATTCACTGATCAGGACTAATCTGGGATACTCCAAGCTGTCCAGACAGGGCAAACCGGAATAATGCAGGTGAAGCATTTATTGCAGATAGATATTAGGGTTTGCAGAGCAATATAAGGGATTTCTCAAAAGTCATTTGCTCATTCTGCACTCAAGAAGAAGTGAAAAGTGGAGCTCTGCAACAAGATTCATCAAGCACACCAAGGATCTCCTGCCGAAGTCATTGCATAAAGAAATCAATCCAACCACTCCGTGCCAACCGAAGACGCATAAGGTATTCTCCGTTTTTCATTATCTCACTGTAAATCCTTGAAGAATGGCTACTCCAAATATAGTTAAGATCTCTGATAGACCTCGCCCCACATTCAAGAAACATCCTTACAAATCATTGGAGGTAGATCCACTAGGAGCCTTCTCTAGTGTTCCTCACGGAGTTTTACATACTGAAGACATTAGGGTTTACATACATGCAAGCATTGAGGAATTTGGGGAATTCAAATTAAGAGACCTCTATCACAAGCAACTGATAGACAATGCTTTTGAGCTTAAACCAGAGTATAAGGGTATCCAGAAGAAACAATTTAAGCAATTTATTCATTTCCCCAGCTTTGAAGAAGATGAATGGGTCCGGTATGTACTAAGCAGGATGCATGACAACTTTCTATGGCTGGATAGACCCTGCAAGATCACAAAAGAGGCAATTAGGGCAGTAACTGGTCTATACTCTTCCGGAGGGATACCTATCCTCAAATCTGTCAAGAACAACATTGTAACTGAGGCCACCGGATCAAAATTTGATAAGAGGGCAATGACCATTGAAGATATTTCGGATCCGGATATCAAGTATGCATCCATGATAATAGGATACAAGATCTATCACTCCAGCAGGGAGAATTCTGTATTCGGAACTGCAGTATACACAGCCTATGAAATGCTAAGAAAGAATGCAAAATATGATCTCTGCGAACTACTGCTAAGCCAATTAATGGAAAATATACAGAAAATCAAGAAGGACAAGAAGAATTCCTTTAAGTATGGTACTCTTATTGTATGTCTATTCTTCTACTTCATGAATGAGCTACCCGGATCAAGTGGATGGGTATGGCAGAGTGACAAACCTGTTGCAGTCCAGATAAGAGACTATTTGCATGGACTTGGGGATGCAAAAGCAAGAAATACAGCTCTATGGGGATACTTCAAAAACTTTCAGAGCATGATGCAAGCAAGAGAGAGAATTCCCCAGTCTCTTGTTGAAAAATACAAAGACTCAGTGTGCTTCATGGTTGACACTGATCAGTGCCTAATGGAGGCAGTGGAGCCAAGGATTGTCTGGATCATGCCCATGGGGTATGAAGTGGATGAACAGATAGTGGAGCTGCATGTTCAACACATGCTAAGTTAGCCCAAAGATCCTAAGGCAGAAAGGTTTGGAACCTTTGAGGAGCTGAGTGTAAAAATACATGTAGAACTCAGGGAACCTGAGATTAAGAGAAAGGTGAGAAAAGAAGTAGAGCACATTGCTCAAGGCCTAGGCATCTCAAAAGAGGCACTTGATGCCAGCCGGGAAAAGAGGAGGAAGGCTGAGGAAGAAGAGAAAAGTAAAGAAAGTGCTCCGGTTGAAACTCCCACCCGGACCGGATCATCAAAGAGATCTGCACCTCCCACAACCAAAAGCTCAAAACTGGAAGTCCAGGCATCCAGTAAAAGATCCAAGACAAAAGCCACAAGGGCTTATGAAAGCCAAAAGGATGAAGAGGAAACAGAGTCAGATGAGGGTGTAAAAGAAATAAAGAAGCAGAAGAAGAAAGGATCCGGTAAACCCTCCACAGGCCAAGACAAGGATGAAATGGCAGAGGTATCTGTTGAAAAGCCCACTCTGTCTCTAGAGAATGTAATCAAGTCGGTCACGGTGGATGGAAACCTTCAACCAATGACTGAATCCTATGATGACTTCAGTGAGGCTGACCAAAAGACTCTGCAGGAAGCCACCATCAAATATCTGAACATATATAATAAGGCTTTCATTGAGATCATATCTCTTATTCCTAAAAGCCTTGAAAAGGAATTGGAAGTAAGAAAGAACAATGCTCATGCAAAAGATCTTGAGATCCGGGAGCAGATAGCTATTCAGCTATATCCTCAAATTGATCCCAAGACAATGAACATAATCTTCAAGGACTGCAAAGATGAGTTCAGAAGTAAAGCCAGGATGAATCAACTCATGCTTGGTGAGACTGACAAAGTGGCACAAGAGACAGAAGAGATCCTCCGGAAGGCCTTCAAAAGGTTCAATCTTCCTGTTGTAGAGGACTTAGGTACAGAAACAGCTGCAGATCCGGAATCATCTATTCCGGAAGAAGTGGGCCCCGAACAGACAAACATTTCTCCTCTGGTTTCCCCTACAGTCTCCGGATCCAAAGAAGAAGAGGAATTACAGGAGAAGGAAGCAGGGGTGAAAGACAAAGAGGTTGACAGTTCCAAGACTGCAGAAGAAAAGAAACATCTGTCTCCGGCAAGAGACACTGCACAAACTATTCAACAATTTTTGAGCAAAGAAACTTTAGAGATTGATGAACCGGAGCTTCTAAAAGGCCCATTCGACTTTGACTCTCTCTCTCCGGTACAAACAATGAAGATAGCTTCATTTGCAAATGCCAAGGCAAATGAAAAACTCCTGAAGTCTCATATGGAAGACTGTGAGTTGATAGAGGCTGCTTCCGGAGTACTTGTAAAGATTATGCCATCAATCCAGATAGATCCGACAGCCTCCTCTTCCGGTAATCTAAAAACCTTAGTCAGCAGTGTTGATACACATTTTGATTCTCTAGAAAAATCAGCTGAAGAAAAGGTCCGGAAGGAATTTTTGGATAAGAGATTTTTAGAAATATTAGAATTAATCTCTAAAGATAGGAAGATTGTGAGTATTGGAATAAAGAGCTTAGAGAATGCTCTTAAGGATGGCGGTGACATCTACAAATTTTGTATATCTTGGTCAAAGGCAACAGCAGCAATTGACAAGAAAATAAAAGAGGAACAGGACAAGCTTCAAAGCTTATCTCAAAGTTTTGATCCTCTCTCTTCCTCCATAATAAATCAAGAATGTCAGACTATTGCAGTCTTGAATGAAATAAAGAATCTTGAGAAGGAAAGGAAGAATATCACCAACCGGATGGGAGAACTTAGAAGGATTATAATCCCTAAGTTGGAAACTATGCATGAGGCCATCAGTGATGCTTAGACCACCGCCCAAACAAAAGATCCGACAGATCTCAGGCGGGCAGAAGCTTTTACATTTTTGTTGAGTGGTCACATTTCAATTTTGGATAGAATGAAGCAAAGTTGGGCCACTGAAATGATCCAATTGCAGACATCCTTTGCAGACATTCTTCAGTATATGTGAGTATGTAAATATGCGGCTATATATAGAAAATTTTTGAAAATTTTGGTGTGCGGACCCTACCCTTTGCCATTGATGTCAAAGGGGGAGTGAGGAGCAGTGAAAAATGAGGAATCCAACTAAGGGGGAGTTCCAAAAATTGTATATAAAGACAGAGCAACAGCAAAGGGGGAGCATAGTGAAAACACTTAGTCATTTTTCACTAAGTGTTGCCATCAATGCCAAAGGGGGAGATTGTTGGCAAGAGACACTATATGGATTCATGATTGTTGTCATTGATGGCAACAAAGGTCATCCCACATATCCGCAAGTCATAATGTATCTCTACCGGAAGTCAGATTAAAGATTGTTGTGGTCCGGTGAACAAGAACAGAGCATGTGGCAAGGTCCGACAGATTGATCCGGATCTCTCAGAGGAAGTGTCTTGGTGCAGTGCAGATTTGGGGAAGTCAAGAGGACTACCTTGAGTGGTATATTCCAAGGATTTAGCCTCCGGTGATGGATAAGGAAAAAGATATGAATAGTTGAGTACCGGATTCCTGAGAGACAGTGAAAACAGAGGAAGAACTGACTGACAGAGTATCAGACTACTTTCCGGATGTGTTACTGTTAATGATAAAGGTTGTGAAGGCATGAATCATGTTTGGCCGACATGATTGATGATATCTACAAGTATATGCTTGATCCGCATTGCTTGGTGAGCAAGGATTCAGCCGACAGAACAAAGTTTGTAAGAAACTAAACTGTTCCGGATGCCGACTAGAAAGGTGATGAAATTACTTGTGCGGATATATATAAAGGATGGATTTAGTTGTGAAAGGTGTGTGTGTGTGAGTATATATGCGAACAAGTCCAGAACAGAGCAGAAGTAGCAAGAAAGATCCGGTATGTGAAAGGATAGCAGAATAAAGAACAGAGGAAAGATGAAGTGCAGCAGATCAGTGTACTGAGCCTAACCGGAATTGAACTCCAGCATATGCAGATGCTTCCAATCAGTTCAAGACTGTGATTCTTATCACTTTGTAGACAGTGTGTCTTCTTGTAGGCAGTGTGCTCGGGCAGTGAGCCCTAATTGGCAAGTGCCATTTTGTAATTTCCTATTCTTCTAACAGAGAATAATTTTTGGGTTAATCACCCCATGGTTTTCTCCCTTAACAGGGTTTCCACGTCAAAAATACTGTGTCATGTGTTTCTTATTTCATGGTAATGTTTTCTGTGTTTGATTTAATGCTGCATTAGTTAATAAGAAAGTTCAGATAGAGAAATCATTGGGATAACTGATTCACCCCCCCCCCTCTCAGTTATCAACAACCATTATCAAAATTCCAACTCTAGAATCAGGAACATATCATGACATCATGATCTAACATCTTCTTAAAAGAAGATCATATGCTCAAATGAATATATCTTGCTCCTAAGAGAACCTATATCATGCCAAAAATTCTAACTCATGATCAAGAGTGCAACATGATATAATACCATACATCCTCTAAACCAAGGATCATATTTCACAATTGATAAGTTATAAACTCAACACCTCACCAAAAACTCCAGGAGTCCTCCATGGAAAACCAAGATGTCAATGCCTCTTGAAAAAACATGAAGATGTAGCATCCTCTATCAATAGAACAAAAGATGTCAATAAACCCTCTCTACAAACTAAAGGCATAATCCAAGAGCTCTTTATGACACCAACAACAATTGCAAAAGATTATCTATTTTCTAATAAAAGATTATGCATGGTTCACAACACTACAACAACAGTTTAGAACCAATATCTTGAAACAAAGAAGATAGAACCCATTATGTAATTGTACAAATCTCCCACTAAAAGTGATACCAAGTTATGCATGGTATCATGATCAACATCATTACCAAAACTCCATTGAAAGTGAAAAAATCTTGTCATGCAACATAATTTTACTACTATAGATTCCAATGAACAACTAAATCAGGTACTCCAAACCATCCTTTTGTCTCACTACAATAAATACCAATGTAATCAAGGTGACCAAGAAGAGGCCTACCAAATAGAATCTACATCATCTTATTCACAACATCTGCACACATGCAGTTCATCTCATAGGAGAAAAACATGATCAGTGATTCAACCTCAAATAACTGAATAAATAGATTTAACCCCACATCAGTAACATGTAGAACAAATGTAACCAGATATAACATGTAGATTTCTAAGTCTCAAACACCAAAATCAACTCGAGATCTGATTTGCTAAACAAATCCACATAGGAGTAACCATAGATCATAAGAACCCACCAAGAAGCCTTGCAAATCTGAAATTATTTCCATCCAAAAAGAGTCTGAACACAATTTCTCCATAGATCTACAAACCACAAATTTTGGTTAACATGTAAATCTTGCCAAACCATATCTCTGTAAATCTGAAACCACTTAAACATCCAAACATTCACACCAAAGAACACCATCAAATATGTCATCTGAAATAATGGAATATCACAAATCTACAAACCCACAGTCTTTTGAAACAAAAAAACTATGAAAGCTAAATATTCAAAATAACATGAATATGAGAAAGGAGAAACCAAGTTGTTCAGGAGTGTCCATATCATAGACAATCCTAAACAACTCTCTAGGGGAATCTCTTATTAATGTAGGAAATGTAGGATTAAGCAAGTTATGATTGATAATGGATCAACTCTTAATGTTTGTGGCATTAATTTATTACATAAGATTAAAGTTGATACATCCTTGATTAATCCGGATAGGATAAGTATTCGTGAATTTGATAATGTTGGAAGACAATCCATAGGCACTATAACTTTACCTGTACAAGTTGGGCCTGTGACTTTATCTACCCTAATTTATGTCACGTCTGGTTCTTTATCATACAACATGATTTTTGGTAGACCTTGGATTCATGCATTGGGGGCAATTCCTTCTACCCTTCATCATTCAATCAAGTTTATTTATAAAGATAAACTTCATACTATTGATGTTGACCCTAAACCATATAATTGTTTACAAATTGAATTACAAAAGCAAGTCATTCATCATAAGATCTTAAACAACTTGAAAGTTGATCCGTTAACTCCTCTTGCCATAGATAATGTTGTGCAAGAGTCCAAACAATCGAATACATTTCTTGGTGACTATTGAGGTTTGTTGGATTTTACATCCCCCTCTATAGGTGAATATAAAATCAACAACCTTGCTCTTGAAACATCAAATGTTGCATTGATCTCATCTAAAGATTCCAATCTAAAACCTAAAGTCTCTTTGGTAACAAATATAGATAATACTCTCACTTACACTACAAATTATGAGACTTACGAGGCTCCACCTTCCAAAGAGATGGCCTCTCTTTATGGTTGAGGATTTTAGATCCATTATAAGAGTTGTGACTATGTAGGTAATGGTTGTGGTATTAATCAACAAAAAATTTGAGTACCTATGGAATTGGCTTCATGACATTACTCGAGTGGTATTGGATATAATGCCTTCAAGGAAACCAAAACCTGTAGACAACATAATCTTAATGTGAATACAATATCAACACTTAATTTGATATTTCCTAAAATGATTAACATTAATTATCCTTCAGGAGAGATTCCTTTAGATACCTTTTCAATAGATGAAGCAATAATTGAACTCTTGGGAGCTTATGACAATATTCCTTGTTATCATCATAAACATGGATTACCTTATTGTTTGAACAATGCTGCATATTTTGGAAAGTCCACTTGTTTGATAAACACTACTCTTAAATCTTAGGAAGAAGATGAAGAACTAATGAAATCACCCAGTCACCTAGACCATAGTACTTTGCTTAATGGAAAGATTGTTGATGTCTTCATGGAGAAATATAATGCTGAAAAGGTTATCCCTATAGGTGATTGTTTAAAAATAGATGAGAAAGAAGATATGACTAAGTCGTTACATGAATTCTTTGAATTATTTGCTTTGGATTATTTAGATATGCCCGATATTGATTCTGATATTGTAATGCACAATATTGTATTAAAACTGGATGCTAAGCCATTTAAACAAAAGATGCATAAGATGAATCCTAAGGTGGCATTACTCATAAAGACTAAGATAGAAAAGCTCTTAGAAGCTGGTTTTATCTGCCTGATCAATTATTCACCTTGGATCTTGAATATCATCATTGTCGCTAAACCTGATGGCCGTATTCGGATGTGTACTAATTTTTGAGACTTAAATATTGCATATTTGAAAGATGATTCCCTCCATCCAAACATTAACATGATTGTTGATTCAATAGCTAGAAATGAATTACTTTCCTTCATGGATGGTTTTTCAGGATATAATCAAATTTTAATAAACCCTCAAGATCAATATAAAACAACTTTTATAACACCTTGGGGTACATTATTTTGGGTGGTCATGTCGTTTGGATTAAAGAATACTAGAGCAACTTACCAATGAGCTATGACCCTTATCTTTCATGATTATATGCATAACATCCTCAAGGATTACGTCGATGATATCCTTGAGAAGTCTATATGTTGTCAGGATCATGCTACAATCCTCAGTCAAATCTTTGAGTGAATTAAGAAATACAACATGCATTTGAATCCCTGAAAATGCATTTTTGGTGTAGATAGTGGAAAATTATTGGGATTTATAGTCTCACATCATGGTATTGAGGTAGACATGAAGAAAATTGACACTATAGTTAATATGCCAGCACCTAAGAACATATCTCAACTTCATAGTTTGTAAGGGAAGATACAGACCATTCACCAATTTGTTTCACAACTCATGGATAGGACTCACCCTTTTACAAACTATTGAAGAAAGATTCAAAATTTCAATGGAAATCTTATTGTCAAAAGGCTTTTTAAGATATAAAGAGTTATCTAGCAAACCCCCATGTCTTACAACCTCCTACTGCTGATAAACATTTTCTTCTTTATACATCGACATCTAATAACACTCTCACAGATTTATTAGCACAACATGATATTGAAGGCAAGGAATGTACTGTATATTACATCAGTTGAACCTTGCTCAATTATGATGTGCGGTACACTATTATCAAGAAGCATTGCTTAGCTCTAGTGTTCGCGACACAAAAGCTTAGACATTATCTCTTAAATGCCAAAATACATGTCATGGTGAAATTTGACCTGTTGAAATATCTTTTCACTAAAACCAACCTGTTGGGTCATCTTGCTAAATGGGTTATGTTGTTAACTAAATTTGATCTTAAATTATCTCTCATAAAACAATTAAAGGATGAGCGTTAACTGACCATTTAGCTGAAGCACCTTCCCCCTTTTCTGTACAAAACTAGGAGACATTTCCTGATGATCAAATCTTAAATATATATAAGGACAACAAATGGGAATTGTTTTTTGATGGATCAAGATGTCAGACTGGCTTTGATGTTGGTGTGGTGTTATATTAGTACCTTCTTCTGGTAAGTAGATACCTATCATCTAAACTTCTCATGCACAAATAACATCATTGAGTATGAAGCTCTCATCGTAGGACTTCATGCCACTTTGGCTCTAAACATGAAAAACATCACTATATATGGTGATTCACAATTAATTGTGCAACAAATAATTGGATCATATCAAGCTAAGCAAGATAAGTTATCTCAGTATTGCGACTTAGCGTTATCTTTGTTAAAACAATTCATATCATTTTCAATTGATATTATTTTAAGAAAAGACAATCAACATGTGGATGCTATGGTAGGCACAACTTCACTTATATCCCTTGTCAATTCACTTGATGAATATACCTTCATCATCCATAACCTGAAAACACCAACACTAAAAGAGGTTGCATTTTTCAGATACCAACCTCTGTTGTAACATAAATTCTAATGAATGGTTCTCCCATATATTCAATTATTTGCATGATGGAAGCATTCCTAACTCAAAATCTAAGAACGCCTGAGTTTGCCTACGCAAACTCACAGCGCATTATATCATCCTATCTAATGTCTTATATAGACAAAGTTATAATGGTGTCCTTCTCTGATGTCTTAGTAATTCGGAGATCCTGATAGCTTTAGAAGAAGCTCACTCTGGTGCTTGTGGAGGGCATTTTGGAGGAAAATCATTGGTACAAAAGTTATTACCTATGAGATATTATTGGCAATGCATGGAACAAGATTCCTTCGCATATGTCAATAAATGTCCGCAATGTCAATAACACAATCATTTAATCCGAGCACCTACCCAGGAACTTCGTGCCCAAATTTCACCTTGGCCATTTTCTGTTTGGGACTTGGATCTAATTGGAAAAATCTCTCCACCTTCTTCTCAAGGACACACCTTTATAATCACTGCTATTGATTACTTTACAAAGTGGGTTGAAGTTGTTCCTCTATGATCCATGACTGTTGAAGTAATTTGTTGCTTTGTACAAGATAACATAATCTCTCGATTCGGTATACCTTCCTTGGTTTCTGACAATGGCACACTATTCGAAAACAAGGATGTGAATAAATTCCTTGAAAAATATCATATTCAACATCGATTCTCTACAACTTACTATCCTCAATCCAACGATCAAGTAGAAGCTTCAAAGAAGGTTATTGGACAAATTTTATGATAAACAGTTAATAAACATCAAAAGACTGGCATATTTAACTCTCTTATGCTTTATGGGCTTATAGAACAAGTATTTGTATGGCTACTGGAACAACACTCTACAATCTTGTCTATGGTGTTGATGTGAATGCCTTTAGAGTTAGAAATTCCTTCATTGCAAGTTTCCCTAAGAGACATTATTGATGATGATATGGAACGAGAAAAGATATTACAAGAACTTGAGATGATTGATGAATACTATATTAATTCTCTTGAGCATGTTAAGGCCCATCAGAAGAGTATCCAACGATCATACAATGAGTGTGTCATACATCATTCATTTGACATTGGATACTTGGTATTATATGAGAATCAATGCAATGTCAATGCACCTCCTAGAGAAAAAGGAAAGTCTAGCCCTAACTAGCTTGGATTGTATGTCATTACTGAAGCCTTTGGAATGGAAGCATATAAACTAGCTGATGAATAAGGTATGCCACTTAAAGAACCTATTAATGTTGTGCATCTCAATAAATTCTATGCATAAATTTATGTTAGATGTTCCTTTAAAAAGCAAACTTATTACTTAGTTTAGCTTCAATTTCGACAAAATATATAATTATTTTGTCTTAATTCATTTAACATAGCATCTTTTTCAGTTAATCATTGTTGTATCTTAGGCATGTGTTATTAAGATCACCTTTTGTATTAACTGGGTATAGCATAGAATGTTGGTTGTGTGGAATTCATTAATCATTATGCTTTTTTACTATATGTTCTACAAATAATTATTTAGTATATATCACATTAGCATTAAAATCACATTTCCACATAAGCATTGACATTTATCACTAGTTGAATTTTAAACGAATCATATGTGATAGATTAAACAACAGTAGAAGTAGTAATAGGAAAACATCATATATATAAACATAAATTTGAATATACATCAGAGCTGACAATCCTGTACATCAAAATGGGATGTCCTAATACATAAGATACATCACATAGTTGAACCTTGGTCACCGGTCCCCTCAAGACCTGGTGGTGTGCGTGTGATGGAGGGCTACCCATGTGTGGCTACAGACCACGAATGACTCCTAGAGACACTCTGCGACCATAACCCCTTGAGCTCACCTCTGAGTCCTAGCACCTTGCTGTGTGACTCTAGATACATCTGGTGGTATCGGTCCCTCTCTGACTGAACTCTATCCATGTTTGATAATGCTCTATCCCTGTCTAGTAGTACTTTATCTCGCTCTATCTGAGCCATGTCTCTATCATCTCTCACCTGATGTAACTCAAGAAGTAAGATCTCACAAACAATAGGATCTCTCTTAGGTGAAGGTATTATTGTAGCTTGATCTTGTAGCATCTAGAGTTCAGCATCTGCACACTTAGCTCTCTAGATAGCTTGATCTAAAGTAGACTCCATAGCTAATCTGTATCTCATGAATGACATGAATATCTTTGTATGTCTCCCTGCGGATGGTCGTGGTGAATGTCTCATCCACACTCGTTGCTCGACCACATCGGTAGGAACTATCTCTGCTATCACAAATCATGCCATGCGTCTGTCCTAACTGCAAAAAGAAAAAACAAAATAGATATCAATATCTCATATATGCATCATACATAATCATCACAATAAATGCATCAATATAATAATATCTCACCTGGATCTCCATCTTGCCAAGATGGATCTCAAATTGTTGATGGTGTAATACACTCTACAAATGGCTCTATTACTGAGGCATCTGACTACTAATATCCCTTTGCTCATCCTGGCTCAGTCTCCTAACACTTGTAGGGGCTAGACCACAAGCTCTCGACTGTGGCCTCAACTCAGTCTCCTCATCGTCATTTGCCTCATGCTGATCTTGTTGTGGTCTCGCTCTGAAGATGTACTACGATGGGATCTCCTCCTCCTCCTCATCATCATCACCCTCATCCTCATCTAGATCATAATAACCAGCAAAGTCACTAACATCATCCTCTACCCCTGCATCACTCACGTGACTGGCCCAAGGTTGAGGATCACCTGTAGGGTGACCAGGAGGAAAGATAGGAGCAGGTCATGATGTCTTCCACTAGGTCTGGTACGCTTAGGTACCACCAACATCATCTACATTAGATACTAGCTTTGCATCCTCTATACCATCATCATCACTCCCTATTATATTTGCTAGTGTTGGTCATCGAGTGCTATTCACCCTGACTGCATTACGCTTTGAGCGAGTGTAGCTTGGACGCATCATAGGGACATCCTATCTGCATCTGAACTGTCATGCCACTCTATCAAAGTACAACCAAATGACTATATGATCAAGGTGACCGACCATCAGTCAAATCTTCTGCATCCTAGCTAACTATCTGTGCTGACCTGGACATGGTATGTAGCTGTAATAGGGTCTCCAAATGACGTCGTTGGGCTGTAGTCTATCAAATCTAACTCTCCAATACAGAAGATCACCATGTCGCTAGCATCTGACAAGAGGATAAGCGTGAACATGAGGATAAGTAAATGCTCGCTCTATAGGGAAACCTGTAGGCCATGTACATTTGATATGCTCAAATGCCTAGACCTATAGTAAGGTACAAACCATCAGGCTTTGTGACTCATAATGGACATATTGTCCCAAACCATGGTAGAGGTGTGCAAGCATACTACACCCCAACACATATACTGTCCTCTACTCCTCCATCGCTCTGATAGTGTGAACAAGGCCACCATGAAGGTGAGTACCTTGTCCATCCTGTGTGGCCGCTAATGCAACAGTAACCATCAAGATCCTTCGAATCAAGGGGATGTCACCACATCCCTACTCTAGTAGTCAGAGCTAAATATGTCCTCGCTCCGCCCAAGTGATGATGTGACCTAAATAGTACATCTGACTCTCTTGAGTATACACTGCTGAGCGACGCTTTATGATCCTCACTGTCTCTCCATACATGCAGTCACAGAATCTGATAGACATCCTCTAGTGTAACTGTCATCTCACCAATGGGTAGATAGAATGTATACATGTTTGCATCCCACCTCTCCATCAGTGCCATGAGCAAGCTACAGTGAAACCTCATTGTGGGCATGATGAAGACACACCATAAACCCATAGCCTTTAAGTCATCTCTCTCTCTCTGTTAGTCATAGTACTGATGTGGTCTCAAAGCAGCGCCATTAGGGGACTGCTTGTATGCTCTCGCATCTCAAGAATGTCCTCTAGGTCAAACAGGGAGAAATGACATCAGTTTACATCATCAAATCATCGTTAAGCATATACAACATCAATTTGTGCCTTGGCCCTAGGGCCCTTGTCTTTTCTTGACATGGGCACCCTAGGACTTGGGCACCCCATGAAGATTAGGGTGCCTAGATGAGACATTGGTGCCCTAAGTGGACTTGGGTGCCCCTATTGGGAAACCTTGTTTGAAGAGGCCTATGCAACACGTAAAACTAAAAAATCAAAAGAAACCAGAAAGCATGATGACAAAAGCAAGGATTAGGACCCTACCTTAGACTCGAATCATCTCTCTGCCACTTGGGCTTGGAGCATCTCCAGTCTCGATTTTCGGTACAGATGTTGGCTCGGCATGGTTGGTCTCTTCCTCCTTCTCCTTCTCTCCTCTACACAATGCAATAAGAATGAATGGTGAAAAAGTGAAAACTCCCTTTACATATAGTAAATGGATGAGAATTCCTATCACTATCCAGGTGCAAAATTGAACAGTTCCATGCTTGAGCCTCTATCTTGGGCTGCCAAACTTAGATTTTCATGTCATTTGTTGTGTTATAAACCTAGTTTTGCCCTCCATCTTACCCAATATATTGTGCTTGGGTGTTGTTTGTAAAAACAACCCTCGCAATGCATTTCTCATCAAGTTTCCTTGAAATTAACACATATAGATATTCTCCTTGTTTCTCCTTTCTGGACTAAGCAAGCAGAAACAAGGGGCATATATCTCCCTTGATTTCCTCCCTCATCATGTCTCATCACTAAACCCCTTAGTGTTTTGGACTGACATATTTGTGTGTTGGTTGTAGGTTGATTTGATTTTGGATTCTGACAAGTGTTCCTTATAGGTTGCAGTTCCTAACTTTGTGGTCTTGTAGGATTACAAACTAGGGGCTTCTTCCTCTTGTATGGCAACTGTTTGGCTTCCTTTATAGTATCCTTTTGGATATCCTTTTCATGATCGATGTATTTACTTTCCTTTAGTTGCATATGCACGTGGTGTCATATGGCCACTAAAGTCGGGGCTAAATGTTATGTCAAGAATTGTCCTCCTACATGGAATGGTACAATTTCTCATGAGTTTAGCTCCTCTCCTTTGGTGTCCTTTCAATCTATTTATTTATGGCCTTCCTAAAACCTGATTGACCTATGTCTAACTAAAGAAATATCATATTCTGAGATAATTGGTGACTGAACCTGAAAAAGGACTTTGGATTTTGGACATCCCTGACCTCCTTGATGCATACCTAATCAAAAAATTAGGGCCTGGACAAGGGCACCTGCACCCATGTCCTACCCTATTTTTTGGGGTTTTGAATCTTGGCGGGGTGTCAGTTCTTGCCTTGCACCTCGAGATTTTGATTTCAAATTTCATTTTTTCATGCGATGTCGACATGGTATTCTAAGCATTTGAATTTCTAAGGTTAGATATTTAAAGACATTTGAAAATCATTTTATCACACAGGATCTACATGCAATCTTTTATGCAAAAACTCTTCCAAAATTGCCATTGAAGATCAACAACTTGTTGAAGTTCTTTGAAGTTATTTGAATTTTCTATCATGGAGATATTCAATGGAGATTAGGAATCAAGATCTAGAGACTATATTGCTCTTCCTAGGGTTTGAACAACCTTTTGCATGATCGGGAGAAGGGTTGAAGCCTCCAACACGAGATTGGGAATCCTTTATGGATATGACTGCCTCACCTTCTTGTTCTACAAGTCTTCATTTTTCACATCTCTTTGAGGTGAAGTTGTGTTATTTCACTAAGTGAAGCAATGTGTTGATCTTTCCTTGATGCTTGAGTCATCTAGGGTTTTGTATTTTCTACATGTATACATTTGTTAGATGAGTACACACACATCTATGAATCTTTATCATTGGCTATTTTTGAGGTAGGAATACCAAAAACGGGGCTTGACTGAGGCAAGATCCTATATAACCACAACCATCTTTCTCCTCCTTTTGCATGTACAAGTCACATACGAAAAGATCCAGTGGAAAGGAGTGACAGGAAGATAGATATTGCAGACACAATCATTAGAGAATTTTGAAATTCAAGATTGTGAAACTTTCAGGACATAGGGACTCGCACTCACATCCATCTGAGTATTTTCTTCAAGATTTGGAAACCTCTAGAGATTATTGGACACTTGGTACAGAAGATTCTGATGGTCTGAAACTTTCAGGACATAGGGACTAGCGCCCTAGTCTAACAAGACTCTATTTTCTAGGTACACATTCTCTGTACCTCTTACTCTGTGTTTCTATGATCTATTTGTCTACATCTATGTCTGATCAAGTTATTACATTCTGAGTGATAATCTAGGGTTTCATGCTTAGTAAATGATATAAGCCTGTGAAAGTATAATCAAAACATTTACTCAGTTGTAATTAGTAGAAAAGGGAACCTAGGAAATTAGTAGCTTACCCCAAGATTCTTTCTTACTTCCATAATTTTTAGCAAGAGAAAGTGTGGGGCTTGATTTGGTTTTTGATAACTACCTAGATCCCACATTTTTCCACTAAACACTATCTAACACAAGATTTAGATTGGATAATTTTAGTTTCCAACATCCATATGAAATATACCATCTTACACATTAATCAATGCATAAAAGGCAACCTAATCATTGTGAACCCAAAACATTGAAAAAGGACATGAATATATAATTTTCACCCTTAGGAAAATATACAAATGCATATAAGAAAGAGACCTAACTAAATGCTTTTAGGACAAATGGGATAAAAAATGAAGGATCAATCTAGAAACAAGTAGGGGTAAGTTCATCACAGCTATAATCCATAGTCTAGCTTAGCTAGGCTAAATGAATAGGTGGATTCCTAATAATTACCTTTTATCTAGGGCTTCACATAGTACACCCATTGTAACTAATTGGTTCTAAATAATAAGAGGGGTAAATAATGATATCTAAGAAATGAGTTCATTTATCATATCAATTAGTTTCCATTTTATGTCATGGGTAAACTCAATATAGGGTATGTTATGGTGAACAAGGCCAACTTCTTGACATACATGGCTTGTTTTCTCATGATTCATCTTATGTGTATGCTCAATATTTATCTTCTCTTTATCTATAAGTTAGATTTATCTTTATGTTGGTATGTAATTCCTCTATCCTTAGAATATCAGTGTTTATGAGTACCAAAATATTTGGCCTTGTGTGGTTTAGAAAGATGTAAGATAATGAGAGTGTGTTTCAAAAGTTGTTCTAATATAGTATGTGTAAGCTTAGGAGGTTGTTGTAACATAGAATATATTAGCCTCTAGCTATTTTTGGAGAGATGTAATATGATGAAATGTAGATTTAGTAGATGTGTAAGCCTTATGGATAACATTAGAACAAGGATCAAAAGATAAATCATGGAAAGGTATCACCATGTCCATACTATTCTAATGGGCAGTAGGTTTAAAAAAAATAAGCAATTAAAGTATGTGCAAGGTTCAAGAAAGAAGTGTGTGGAAAATAAGATGAATCAAACCATTAAAAATCTTTTCCACTCAAATAGAGTCTAAAATTATCAATAAGATATGATCCTCCATACACTCATAACTAGTAAGAAAGAGTGGTTTAACTTGTAATGAAGCATTTATGGTACCACCATAGGAATCATGTAAGAACTCTTTTCTAAGGCTCATAATATCATGTAATGTAGGAAAAGTTAATAAAGCATCAATAGTGCTTACTTGAGGGGATAATGAAATATCATCAACATATATGCCATCGTCAAGGGAGTTATCATTATGTGAAAAGCTATCATGGATATCTTCAAAAATCACATGAGGTGTAGAAGAATGATCATCATGGAACACATCGTCATGTATAGGAAAAGGTAGCATATGTTCCGTAAATAGAATCATCATGACACATAGAAAGAATATCATCCTAGGTGATTTCCAAATGAATGAGTAAATGTCATTAAATACAACTAAGCACAGAAGTCAACAAATCATGTACTAAGTTGGATCACAATAGCTAGTGAAGTAGTTGGTAATGTATAAATTTAAAATATATATTTTAAAAGTGCAAGGTCCAAATCTGTAATTGTAGACATGACCTAGGTCAAGTCCACACCAATGGATCTAATCCAGGTGAGAAAAAATAGGTATAGGGATAAGAGATGTGAATATGGAGATCAATGATAAAGGGGATTAGGATACATGATGTCATGAACCAAATTTATGCAATATTATGCCACTTGTAAGCTAGTTATAATTACATTTATAACACTTTAAAAAAAATTAAACCCAAAACATAAGGGAAAATCGCTTGTGTATGTAACTTTCACCATTACATTTTCCCCCCGCTTTAAAATGTGCATGCAAACTACTAGGTAGATTTGAATGTCAAATTAAACAAGTAGTTAACATATAAAATTAAATATTTTTTAGATGGTAAAAGTATATTGATCCATATAAAGTAATAAGTTATTCTTAACTTCTTTTCTTGAACACTCCATTAAAACTTGATTAATAGATAAAAAACATGCAATGAGAAGTGTTTTCCACACATTTCAATATAAACTTTGATTAGAACTTGCTTTGTGGTGCAGGAGCACCTAACACAAGGTGGCCTCCGTGAGGCACTCAACTTCATGTTTTTTTTTGATGTCATATTTTGATGTAATAAGGTCCAATGGACCACTTTCTAAGTGTTTGTAATAAGTTTGGATCCATTTTGTAGGCATTTGTCCAAAATGCCATGTTTTTGTCAATGTTGTCATATTGTTGTCACATGGTGAAAATGTAACCAAGGATGTATCCAATGAATGTAATAGGGTTGTTTGAGTCTCCTTAGGTGTGTCTAGGGTGTTTGTGGCCCTTTGAAGGTAGTTGGGCTCTTGTAGCCTTCAATATTGTTAAAATGTGCAAAGTTGTTTGGCAACTTTTACAAATTGTAAAGCAAACAAAGGGAAAAACTATAAAAAACCAATGGTCATCCTC
Organism: Cunninghamia lanceolata; assembly: GCA_027924645.1. Lineage (NCBI taxonomy): Eukaryota > Viridiplantae > Streptophyta > Pinopsida > Cupressales > Cupressaceae > Cunninghamia > Cunninghamia lanceolata. The sequence continues at coordinate 6,865,287 of BSBN01000241.1, read as the reverse complement.
TTGAAAAGTAATTGGGGACAGTTGGAACTATAATTACATGCTTAAAATTCCTCCCAAGGGTCGAGGCAAAGCAGTAGTTGGAGTTGGTGATCAAGAAATACAAACAAACACTGTGATTTCTAGAATTTTCTGCATTTTTGCTGCTATAACATTCATAACTTTCTCATACAGATGAATTAGAAGGTGAGTCTAGACTTTTTAGAAATCCCCATGTCTTACCTTTCATTTGAGTCTAGTTAGAGGTCTTCACACAATGTCTAGAGGAAGTTATGAGTGTTTTCCCAAAAATGGGTTGATGAAAATCTGCATTTTCTGAGGTTTTTTTTGCTGTTCCAAGTCGTACAGTACACAAGTACGATATAATCATCTGCCTGTGGTGTTATGATTTGACATTACATTGAACCACCTTGCATTTGAAAGTAGTTTGGTGTCTTGAAAGTTGTATTGAAGGGAGTTATAAGGTTTTGTCTAAAAATAGTCTCATAAAAACCTAAACAAGGGTTTTGCTCCAACAATGGGAGATTGACCATCCCACTATCTTTCAAGGCCATAAGACCAGTGGAATTACATGGTGGAATTACACCAAAGGAGAGAGGGTAAAGAATGGGAAGAGTATGATCTCTTCATGGAGAAAAATGTTGGAGAGGATCAAGTACCAATTCCTTCCATCAGACTATGAGGTGCAGATCTACAAGAAGATGCAAAATCTCAAGAAAAGAGATTTGGATGTGGCCACCTACACTGAGGAGTTTCACAAGTTCTCTCTTTGTTGTGGGTACATGGAGGATGAGAAAAGTAAAGTGGCAAGGTATCTAAATGGTTTGAGGTTTAATATTCAAGATGAAGTCAGTTTATTTACTCCTAAAACTGTGGATAAATGCTTTCAAGTGGCATTAAGGGCTGAAGAGAAGTTGAAGAGGAAAGGTGAGCAATAAAATAGAGGAAGAGGAACAAGACCAACCCAAGAAGACCAAGGAGACACAAGCAAAGGTAAGGACCAAGTTTCTGATTTTAGAGGGGGATTTAGAGGCACAAGAGGTGGAGGTAGAGGCTCTAATGTTTTCACTGGGAGATGTTATCATTGTAATGAGATTGGTCATGCAACATACAAGTGCCCAATGAAACAAAGTTCTACATCCAGTGGTAGTGAAAGGAGGAATGAAAAGAGGGTTCAATATGTGCAAGAAGAGGAAGTAGATGAAAGTGTTAACTCTCCAATTGGAAGTGCAACCCCAATTCAAGATGGAGAGACATCGATGATGAGAAGAACACCATTGCAAGCATCCAAAAAGCCATTGAATAGGAGAGCTCTTTTCAAAACCACATGTAAGTGCAAGGACAAGGTATGTAAGGTTATAGTTGATTCAAGATCTACTACAAATATGGTTTCAAATGAAATGGTTAATAAGATGAATTTACAAAGGATTCCTCATGAGTTTCCATATAGGGTGTCATGGTTGAGTGATGATCAAACTCTCTTGGTTAATGAACAAGCTATTGTTGAGTTTTCTATTGGTAGTACCCATGAATTGTTGTCATTTACTTCTTGGTAGACCCTGGCAATATGATAGGGATGTGTGGTATAGTGGAAAGAATAATACATATACCATACATAGTCAAGGCAAGACATTTACTTTGTTGCCACTCCTTGAGGATGACGAGGATGCAGGTCTAATGAATATAGTGATCATGTGTGGGAAGAAAGAACCTATACCAATTGATAGAAAGGTTCAAGGTGCTGTCATAAACAAGTTCAAACCAAAGTCTGATGTAAAAGATGAATTAGTAATTGATTGGAAGGCTAACATTTGATTGGAATGGTAGTGTGTCCTTTGGTGCAGGTATAGTGGTGCAAGGTGCTGATACAACAGTGAATGTAGTGGTCAATTTACAAGAGCAGGATATGCCACACAAGGAAGAACCCAAAGAGTCTACAGTTATAGCAGAGAGATGCAAGTATGTGGGCTTCTCATCAAGGTGAAAGTCTTTGTAAGTGTAGGAAGGCAGGATGGATGCCATTGCCAAGTCCAAGGATAGCAAACAAGTCTTATTCAGATGTGATCCCCAAAGTGTAGACCAATTTGCAAGATGACAATGTCATGATTCCAAATTGGCAGCCCATGTTGCAGTACTTGAGTCCATGGAGCAGACCTAAGGGTGATCATGCTTTTGGCCAATGTTGTGGAGTTGATTTCAGTCCTTCCTCATGGGACATGAGTTCTTTTGAAGAGGGGGAGTATGGTGCAGGAGCACCTAACACAAGGTGGCCTCCATGAGGCACTCAACTTCATGTTTTGTTTTGATGTCATATTTTTACGTAATAAGGTCCAATGGACCAATTTCTAAGTGTTTGTAATAAGTTTGGATCCATTTTGTAGGCATTTGTCCAAAATGCCATGTTTTTGTCAATGTTGTCATATTGTTGTCACATGGTGAAAATGTAATCAAGGATGGATCCAATGAATGTAATAGGGTTATTTGAGTCTCCTTAAGTGTGTCTAGGGTGTTTGTGGCCTTTGAAGGTAGTTGGGCTCTTGTAGCCTTCAATATTGTTAAAATGTGCAAAGTTGTTTGGCAACTTTTACAAATTGTAAAGCAAACAAAGGGCAAAACTATAAAAAACCAATGGTCACCCTCTTGAAAAGTAGTTGGGGACAGTTGGAACTGTAATTACATGCTTAAAATTCCTCCCAAGGGTCGAGGCAAAGCAGTAGTTGGAGTTTGTGATCAAGAAATACAAACAAACACTGTGATTTCTAGAATTTTCTACATTTTTGCTGCTATAACATTCATAACTTTTGTATACGGATGAATTAGAAGGAAAGGATGGAATTTTTTGAAATCCCTATGCCTTACCTTTCATTTGAGTCTAGTTAGAGGTCTCCATACACTGTCTAGAGGAAGTTATGAGTGTTTTCCCAAAAATGGGTTGCTGAAAATCTGCATTTTCTGAGTTTTTTTGGCTATTCCAGGCCGTACTGTACACAAGTACAGTACAATCATCTGCCCATGGTGTTATTATTTAATATTACATTGAACCACCTTCCATTTGAAAGTAGTTTGGTGTCTTGAAAGTTGTATTGAAGGGAGTTATAAGGTTTTGTCTAAAAATAGTCTCATAAAAACCTAAACAAGGGTTTTGCTCCAACAATGGGAGATTGACCATCCCACTATATTTAAAGGCCATAATACTAGTGGGATGGATGTATTTATTTGTATGTTGAGTTTTTTGACTGATTTTAGGAGTGGGAGAGTTGGTGTTTGCATGTTTTGGTAGAAAAGGCTTAATAAGACCATGTATTAAGCCTATTGGAGTAACCATAGAGGCATTTCTTGGAACAACAGTTTGTAGAAGTACAAAACCCACAAAATATTTTGTTTTGGCATGTGTTATAAGTTCTCAAACCATTAATTAAGTTCTATGTGTGAGTTTAAGGGTAGTCTCTTTGTAATTTTGGCCTAATTGGGGCTCTAGGCCATTGAGAGGAGTTATAGGTTGGGGTATTCCGTCCAAAAAAACCCATGCTAAGTTTGGGATATGTGATAGGGGGCCTTAATGGGTATCTACTGATTGTCTAATATTTGCATTTGAAGTTCTGAGTCAAAAGTTATTAGGACTGTTGTCATTTTCTAGGGCTACAAGCCATTTTTGGGGTTTGTGAAGGAAGTACCAATCCTGAGTCTATTCTACCTTGGCCAATGGATGGAATGAGTCCTCTAACATCCCAAATCAACCTTTCCATGATGATCCATGAGTTTATTTCTTCTGTTCCCACTTTTGTGTAAAGACCTTTGATTTTGGGCTTTTGGGTGTAATAGAACCTTGTCTTGTTGTCTATCTTCCTCCTATCCAAAGTGCCTCTACATCACTTTGAAAGATAACTATCCTTGAAAATTGTGAAAATAAAAAGGATAAGGATAAGGGATTTTGCTTATTACAGAAAGTAATACAAAGCCTAACCACATGAGAAAAAGTAGAATGAGTCAAACCAAGTAGATGGTCTGTGGTAAAATCTCTCTTAGTTATGGGAATAAGTATGCCCTTGCCACTGCATAACATAACTCGCAAATTTAGTGACATATATGCCCCTTCAATTGGTTGCATATAAAGGATATAATGAATTGGATAAGAGAAGAAAAATATGATAAAGCATGGTAAAATATATCATCATATAAAAAACATGTAAACACTTAAATATGAGATAATTTATGCAATCATGTTAGGAGGGTCCAATGGGGGACTATCTAGATATGTAGCCAACACAAAAAAAAACCACAATAACTCAGAGATCTCGTAGAAACAAAAGCATCCTTATTTATTTAATCTTACATGAATATCACCATTATTACAACTTCACAATTTTTCCCAATGGGCCATCTTACATGCCAAGCCATAGCCATTTGATTACTATTAAAAATCACAAGTGGATACTAACCTCAATGGGGCTTCCTACATGCCTGATTGTAGTTGTTTCCTTACTAACTATAGGCAACTAGACTATGAAAACACCACTTCCAGAGCTTGCCACATAAGATACACAATGATAATTCAAGTACAATATAACTTCAAAATTTAAAACACTACTCTACTACAATGACATCCACTATCTTCCTACATATCACATTATCATCTTACTTAGATTGCACTCCACACCATACTCCTATTTCCTCACTCTGCCTATCAGACCTCATTCCTCTCATTTCCTCACTATAGAACTCACTCTTGATCCTCCTACTTCATCTTGTCTTCTTTTCTTGATCTCAAACACTTGCAACCAGGTTTATATAGAATCCTCAAGTTTTCCAAATGATCTACATCAGCCTAAAGATGACACAAAGCCCAATACCACATGAAAAAATGTCATCGACTAGAAATAACAAACTTACACATTCAAATGGTAAAATGATGGGGAACCTCCATGTAGTACACCATACGAATCCCTAATGGTTAATTAAATTTCCTCAAATCTTCCTCTATTGGTACAGATCTCAAATAACTTGTCACAAATGAAAATAATCACAAATGTGCTCAATTGTCAACATGTAGATGCCCTCAAACCAACTTGCACTCTTTCACTCATCCAATTCTTCTCAAACATTAGCACTAGACTCTTCAACCACAAAAAAACTAATCTCAAAATTGTAACAACCAATTCTAAATTGTAATGAAATGTGCTAACCTTCTCTATCATAGACTGGTAACCACAAACTAACAAAGAACAAACAATTAAAATAGACCACAAAATCCACTCTTCCAAAATGATGCAAGATTACCATGATGCCCAAGCATTATCTTGCATTAGATGAGGTTAATAAAAAAATGAGTCCCTCATTTTCTAGGATACTTTGCCCTTGCTGAGAGATTCCAACATTTCACTTCCTCAACATGTTCTTTCCACCTCCTCAGGTCTACCTCAAGCGATCAATCCTAATCACTACTTTCTCCTTCATCTTTGACCATCATGTCTAGATTTCTATTATGTGTTGTGGTACTCTACTCCACCAATCATCCTCCACATTACATCTTCCTAACTTGCAGTCACACACAATCATCTATTTCTTTCCATCAACTAGACCCTCACATCCGTTAGACCCTTTCTTGACTACTACATACCCTTCTATTATGTTTATCACTATTGCATGCTCCTTGGCACAACTCCTCATCACCATACTCATATGTTATGTCCTCTATGTTGGAGTAGGTGTGTTGTACACCTTGCATAACATTGATATTATTTTATTATGCCAAATAAATATCCAATGTGGCTAAACACATCACATTATGTACCACAATTAAATATTTATTTTACATAATAAAATAATATCAATGTTATGCAAGGTGTACAACACACCTACTCCAACATTCTCCCACTTGTTGTATACATTGCATAAGGGATCAACATGTAAACTCAAAACATCAAGGGAAACCATCATGTGTGCCCAACATGTACCATATAACCATCCATATGCTCCAAGATACCTGCAACAATAATCAAGGTGTCCACCATCTCAAACAAACAATCTCACAAAACTAACATGCAACAATATGCAAGGTCATACAAGTCCATAGGAGTGACATGCAAGTACATGCAAGTGACATGCAACAACATGTAAGCACATGCAAGTCCATAGGAGCAACATGCAACAATATGCAAGCACATGCAAGTAACATGCAACAACATGCAAGTACATATAAGTCCATAGGAGCAACATGCAACAACATGCAAGCACATGCAAGTAACATGCAACAACATGCAAATGACATGCAAAAATTTGCAAGTCCATGCAAGGTTTTATGAAGTCATGCAAGCAATATCCAATTCATGCATCTCTAACACTTTAGTTAACTTCAACATTATATCCATGCACGGTGTCTCAACATTATCCACTCATTTACATAAAAAAACACAACTCCAAGTCTAAATATAAGTCCCCATCAAAAGGGGACACCCAAGTTTAACTCCCACTTACTAGGAGTTATCAAAATCTCAAAATAGACTTCGGAGAAGTCAACAAAGTCTTCATGGCCCCCACTCTAAAAATGAACGCCCAAGTTTGACCTTATCAATTAGGACTTGATTATAAAAGTCAAAGTGATATAATTAATAAATAATTAATCTCTCAAAGACCTTATCTATTGGGGAACACATTCCAAGAAATTTGGAGACACATGAATTGGTTAGGATTGTAAATTAATGGCAACTTATCCCAATATTCTTCCACTTGACATTATACATTAGATTCAATGTGCAATAAACCAAAAATCCACATGTAAAAGAAAAAGACAATCATACCATCAATGGTGACACAAGATATACCCTGGGAAAACCCTCATAGAGGGAAAAACCCAACCTCCAAAAGCATACATCTCTCATGTATTATTCAACAATAATCCACAAATACATATGTAGAGATAACCTCTGAAACATCAAGCTCTCTCTACCTGTAATTCATGTGAACAAGCATGTAACCATATATCCCATGCCATGCTTCAAACCCTCACACATCCAACTTGCAAGAGAAGCTACAAACCCATCCAACAAGCCAAATGGCTAATTCTCTTACTCAATAACTACCCTTGTGTTTTCTTTTATAGACATAAGCTTGCACAAATACAACTTGTGGTATCATAATACCATTTTCCCCAAAATGATGTGTCTACAAAACCATTGACCCCACATTTGATTATTGGTACTAAGTTTTCCCAATTAATCAAATAATTACAAATAAAATAATTAACCCAAATGTTACATACAACGATTACAAGTGAGGTCCAAATAAATATCCAATGTGGCTAAACACATCACATGATGTACCATAATTAAATATTTATTTTCACATAATAAAATAATATCAATGTTATCCAAGGTGTACAACACACCTACTCCAACATTCTGCCACTTGTTGTATACATTGCATAAGAGATCAACATGTAAACTCAAAACATCAAGGGAAACCATCATGTGTGCCCATCATGTACCATATAACCATCCATGTGTTCCATGTGCTCCAAGATACCTACAACAATAATCAAGGTGTCCACCATCTCAAACAAGAATATCCTCATCCTCCATCTAGCCTCATGAAGAATAAGATCCTCCAAAGAGATGCCACACTTAATTGTCACATAGAAGTAAAAAACCCACACCACTGATATCCAAACACAAACACCAAATCTAAAGGTAACAAATAGGCTTGAGTAGCTGACAAGAATCAATCACCATAGCTGAAATAGCAACCACAGCTAGTTGATAATGCATCAACTAACCATACCTTCAAACCAAGGTATACAAAAGATAACAAGTAGACCTTATGCCATGAACATATCCAACTCAAATCACAATGATAACAAGTCCTTGTATATACTCAATCTTTCATAAAGAAGTCCTCCAAGGTAACAACACAAAGCATGTGATAAAAAACCTCAAGACGCTCCATACCGTAGCATAATGAGAACATCCAACAAAGGAATCATATACATCCCGGAACTCCCACTGTGTGAGTAAATGTCAAATCTAAAAATAGATCAAGGCATCCAAAAATCCACTAATAGCATGCACATAGAAGATGTGGTTGAATCCTCTATCATATAGCGTCAAAGAACACACACATAGTTATGCAAAATCAACAAACTAAATAGTTGAAACATGCAACAACATGCAACAACATGCAACAACATGCAAGTGACATGCAAAAAATATGTAAGTCCATGCAAGCTTTTATGAACTCATGCAAGCAATATCCAATTCATGCGTCTCTAACACTTTAGTTAACTCTAACATTATATCCATGCAAGGTGTCTTAACATTATCCACTTATGTACATAAAAAAACACATCTCTAAGTCTAAATATAAGTCCCCATCAAAAGAGGACATCCAAATTTAACTCCTACTTACTAGGAGTTATCAAACTCTCAAAATAGACTTAGGAGAAGTCAACAAAGTCTTCATGCCCCCCACTCTAAAAATGGATGCCTAAGTTTGACATTATCAATTAGGAATTGATTACGAAAGTCAAAGTGATATAATTAATAAATAATTTTAATCTCTTAAAGTTATTATGTGTTGGGGAACACATTCTAAGAACTTTAGAGACACATTCCAAGAACTTATCCCAACACTCTGGACAACTTCCTTTTGGTGACCTCTACTCACATTATCTTCTTTGTGATACCTCTTTTGCATTTGTGGTGCTATCAAATGCTCCAAAAATGCCACACATCTTTGGGATCAATGCATATTATTCCTCCCCAATACACACTCTAGCAATGTTGTAAAATTGTCCCTTGCTTTCCCTCAGTGGCATCAACTTGTGTCTCTAACCATCTAATATTGAGAAAGTGTGTGGGACTCTAATTCAACACATTTAGTTATTTAATTTTTCACTTAATGTAACTTCACACTATAGAAAATGAAATGATGGAAATATGCAGTCATAAAGACAATTTCTACATAACCCTATGAGAGATATTTATGCAAACAAGTATTCAGAAATCCATATGCAAAAAATAAAAAAAACATACCATTAAGGTGACACAAGATACCCTAGGAAAACCCTCCATGAAGGAAAAATCTAACCTCCAAAAACATCCACACCCATTGTATTATTTTATGAACAAACATTACAATACATAGCCTCCATGAATATTTATGAATCATCAAGCTCCCTAATTTTCGCTCCATGTTGACAAACAAATGAGAATCATGTAACAACACATCCCAATCCATGCTTCCTTTCCTCACATATGCAACCAACTAGCGTCGACAACTACTCATGTGCTTTCTTTTATAGAGATAATCTCCCTCAAATACAAGATGTAGTATGGTAAAACCATGTATTCCAAAACCATGAATATACAAAACCATTGACCCTCACATTTAATTATTGGTACTAACTTTTCCAATATTAAATAATTCCCAAATAAATAATTAATTATTCTATACATCTCACACACATTAAATAACTAACCCAATGTTACATACAACTTTTACAAGTGTTACCCAAATAAATATTTAATGTGGGTAAAACATGCACCAAAATAAATATTAATTTTACATAATAAGATTAATTTATTTTAATGGAAGGTTGTACACTTTTTGGAACATGAAAAATAAAAAGAAAAACAAAAACAAAAAGAAAAGGAAAAAAGCATAGTTTTTTTTTTCTTTTGAGTATAATGTCACCAAGCATAGTTAATAGATTTCTCTTTAAAGACTATGTACATTACTCTAATTAAAATATTTTTTCACTTAATGAAACACTACATCATTTTTATAAGTATCTCTTTAAAAATAATTATTTTCTTTTAATTGATGCAACAACATAAAAATAAATAAATATTTTTGGAAAAAAAAATTGTTATATTTTCCTTAAAACTCAAAAGTAATGTAAAATTAAAGAGAAGCACAATTTATTTTCTTCCATTAAAAAATATAATTTCCAAATAATATTAATAAAATATTTTGTTGGACCATAAAAAGAACTCTTTTGAAAAGTCCACTCTTTTAATATTCATAAAGGAATGGCTATCCATACATTTGTTCCATTTCTTATATCCACATAATATTAATAAAACACTAATATATACATACATATTTATTTATTCCTAAATGTTTTGAGGATGTCACGCATTAAATAATGACATAACTAAATGCTTTGAGGACGTCCACTCCTTTATTTATTCCTCCATTCTATTCTATTTTAATCTGTACTACTCTATTACATCTTGTTGTTGTTCCCCGGCTTGCCCTTGTTTGCTCTACCATGGCTCCTCTTTTGTTCTTCCCTTTCATGTTTTCCATCTTTTTAATGTCTGCTCTTCCTCACTCTCTCAACAATCTCTCTCATCAACAACAACAACAATTGTTGTTGCGATTCAAAGATGACATTTCCAACAACAGCAATACTTCTCTGCTCGATTGGATTCCCCTTCGTCCCCTCTGTAATTACTTCCAGATGATGATGTTCTTCCTAACGATGGCTGACCGGATAAGTTACACATCCTACGAATGATCTTGAAGATGTTCTGTGAAGAATGGTGAGTACCTAAAGGAAGATTGAAGTCTTAGATTTGTGTGGCTGACAGCGTGTTGATCCACATGAAGTCTTTTCATAATTAGTCATGTTGTATTTATATATTTGCTCTGTAATGTATGCTAACTTGGGTGATTATCCCAAAGTCAAATATCTTGTATAAATTAGAGGTTGTGAAATCATTTCAAATGTATCTTGTGGAGATGAGTGTGTGGTAGAGAGGAGCAGAGCGAAAGGTAGAGAAAACTCAAGCATGGTGAAGATGCTATTCTTTAGTTCAACTATGTAATATTTATCATTCTATAGACAGTGTGTCTCCTGTAGGCAGTGAGCCTCTTGTGAACAACATGCTCAGGTAGTGAGCGCTAATTGGCATGTGCCATTTGTTCTTCTTATTCTTTTAATAGAGAATACAATCTTGGGTTACTCACCCCGTGGTTTTTCCCTTAACCGGGTTTTTCACATTAAAATCTTGGTGTCTTATGTGTTAATGTGTTTCTACTCTTGAATTGTTGCATTATGTTTCCATGATTGATTTATTATTATGCTACTAAATTACAAGAAGGATTAAATAATTAATTGGAAGAAAGTTTTGGACAACTGATTCACCCCCCCTCTCAGTTGTTTGTCCTGAATCTAATAGTTAGACCCTTAGCAAACTAGCTTAATAGATTTGAGCACAAAGATCAAGGATAATATGTAAACATGTAATGAGCCTAGGATGAAGTGCTCTGATGTGATGCTCTAAGTATGTGCTAAATTCCTTTTATTCTTTTGGTGAATCAAACTATACATGTTCTTTATTGATTCCTAGGTATTTCCAAATGAATTATTGAATGTCCTCAAATACAATAACTAAGCACACAAATTAACAAATCCTATGCTAAGTCAACTCACAATCACTAGTGATATGGTAAGCAAATAATAAATTTGAAGTTTAAATTTTTAAAGTGTAAGGTTGAGATCCATGACTGTGCAAGTGTCTTGGTTCAAGTTTGCATCTAAGGATCTAATCCAGGGCAATGAAAAATAAGTCTAGGGATCAAGAATGAAAATCTAATGATCAATGATAAAGAGGATCAAGATGCAAATATAATGAGTTGATTTCACATAAGATTATACCAATTGTAAGCTAGTTATTATAGTTAGAACACTCTAGTTAAAGAGGACCAAAAATTATATGTTACAAGATTATACGATGGATAGACATCTATTTGAAGAATAAATTTCTTTTCTAATATGATAAAATTTTCTTCACTCAATACATGCCACACCATAAAAGATAGATAAACATCCCTTTCAAGAATCATTTTTAAATTTAATGTGGTAAAATTTTCTTCTATTAATGCAACACCATGTCAAAAAATGATAAACTTGTGTTTAAAAAATGTTATGACTCAACAACATTGAAGCTCAAGTTGTTTTTTCTATCTATTCAACTAAATTTATAATTTTAGGAAGTCATCTTCCTTCTTATATCATCGACTTAATTGTCTATTCATTACTATTTGTTGTGAAAAAGTGGTCACACATAAAAAGAAATGGACATGGATAAATTATTTTAGGGGTTCACTCCTTTAATATCTATAAAAAGAGAATGACTATTCCCACATGTATGCCACTTCTTATCTTCAATGTAAGACAAGCTTGAAAGTCCAATTTGTATTGTTCATCTAATTGCATTTGTATCATTACCAACTTATTTTCTTTCCAATATTATTAACCTTATTTGGGATATTTATACCATTTGTTATACGGTCTTCTTAGAAAAAAAATCTTCACATAATTTTAATAGAACAATAATGTTTAAACATGCACATATTATATGAGTCTCCAAATGAGTTAGAAAGGAGGATGACTAAAGGGATAAGTGCTCCCATGCATTTCACTTCTTTGAGGCAATTGAACCTAGAAAAAACAAACATAAGAAAAACAATCCATTTGTCACCAAAAAATTGGTCATACATGGAAAAAAAATGAACATGGATAAATAATGTAAGCACAAACTCATACCTGTAAATTAATTTCATAATTTTGTTTAATGTGGCAATTATTTTCTTTAATATATATATTTTGTAATTTGAGAAAGTCTGTGGTACTCTAACTCAACACATTTATTTATTTAATTTTTCACTTAATGTAACTTTTACACTATAGAAAAAGAAAAACATAGCTTGTTTATGACATGTGGTAGACTTTTCTTCTTGTTCCTATAATGCTAAAATGCATAGTTAATAGATTTCTCTTTAAACACTAAATTACTCTATATAAAAGGTTTTTCTTTCACTTAATGAAACCTACAAGATAATTTTTTTTGATAAGTATCTCTTTTAAAATAATTATTTTCTTTTAATTGATGCAACAACATTTTAAAAAATAAAAAATTAATGAATATTTTTTTGAAAAAAATTGTAATACTTTTCTTAAAACTCAAAAGTAATGTAAAATTAAAAAGAAACTCAATTTATTTTTTTCCATTAAAAACTCTTTTTCCTTTAAATCCTAAAGTTTATAATTTATTGCACAAACCAAATTAAAAAAAATAAAAAATAAAAAATAGTTTCCAAATAATATTAATAAAATATTTTTTGGAACAATATAAAAGATATAAAAGAATGACTATCCATACATTTATTCAATTTCTTATATCCACACAATATTAATAAAACAAAAATATATATACATACAAATTTATTCATTCCTAAATGTTTTGAGGACGTCACACAATAAATAATGACATAACTAAATGCTTTGAGGACGTCCACTCTATTTATTCCTCCATCCCATTCTACTCTACTACTCTATTGCTTTCTGTGTTTCCCGTTGCCCTTGTTTGCTCTTCCATGGCTCCTCTTTTGTTCTTCCCTTTCATGTTTTCCATCTTTTTAATGTCTGCTCTTCCTCACTCTCTCAACAATCTCTCTCATCAACAACAACAACAATTGCTGTTGCGATTCAAAGATGACATTTCCAACAACAGCAACACTTCTCTGTCCAACTGGACTCCCCTTCGCCCCCTCTGTAATTGGTCTGCCATTACCTGCGAACCCTCTTCGCACTCCATCATCGCCTTAAACTTATCGGAAATGAGTTTAAGCGGCATCATCTCTCCCCTCATAGGAAATCTCTCCTCTCTTCGATCCCTCGATCTCTCCAACAATCAATTACAAGGAACAATTCCTCCTCAACTCGGCCAACTTCCCCGTCTACACAAACTCTGGCTGCACCGCAATCAATTACAAGGAACAATTCCCCCCTCTCTCTCCGCTTGCCGCAGTTTGCATGACCTGGCACTCTCTTATAACCAACTGCATGGCAGCATTCCGCCTGAGCTGGGTCGCCTCACAAGTTTGAAGTTCCTTTATTTGGGAGAAAACAATCTCACCGGTACCATTCCCCCGTCTTTCAAAAATTTGTCCGCTTTAGTTGAATTAGATTTGGCAGAAAATGATCTCACAGGAACCATTCCTCCTGAATTGGGAGCCATGGCTCAATTGCAAAGACTCTCGCTGCACCTCAATCAATTACAAGGAACAATTCCCCCCTCTCTCTCCGCTTGCCGCAGTTTGTATTACCTGGACCTCTCTTATAACCAACTGCACGGCAGCATTCCGCCTGAGCTGGGTCGCCTCACAAGTTTGAAGTTCCTTTATTTGGCAGATAACAATCTCACCGGTACCATTCCCCCGTCTTTCAAAAATCTGTCCGCCTTAGTTGAATTGGATTTGGCAGAAAATGATCTCACAGGAACCATTCCTCCTGAATTGGGAGCCCTGGCTCAATTGCAAAGACTCTGGCTGCACCGCAATCAATTACAAGGAACCATTCCCCCCCCTCTCTCCGCTTGCCGCAGTTTGTATTACCTGGACCTCTCTTATAACCAACTGCATGGCAGCATTCCGCCTGAGCTGGGTCGCCTCACAAGTTTGAAGATCCTTTATTTGGTAGCAAACAATCTCACCGGTACCATTCCCCTGTCTTTCAAAAATCTGTCCGCCTTAGTTGAATTGGATTTGCCAGAAAATGATCTCACAGGAACCATTCCTCCTGAATTGGGAGCCATGGCTCAATTGCAAAGACTCTGGCTGCACCGCAATCAATTACAAGGAACAATTCCCCCCTCTCTGTCCGCTTGCCGCAGTTTGTATTACCTGGACCTCTCTGTTAACCAACTGCATGGCAGCATTCCGCCTGAGCTGGGTCGCCTCACAAGTTTGAAGATCCTTGATTTGGGATTTAACAAACTCACCGGTACCATTCCCCCCTCTCTGTCCGCTTGCCGCAGTTTGTATTCCATGTTCCTCTCTTTTAACCAACTGCATGGTAGCATTCCGCCCGAGCTGACTCTCCTCGCAAGTTTGAAGATCCTTGATTTGGGATTTAACAAACTCAACGGTACCATTCCCTCGTCTTTCAAAAATCTTTCCGCCTTAGTTGACTTGCGTTTGGCAGAAAATTATCTCTACGGCCCCATTCCCCCTGAATTGGGAATGCTCACTCAGTTGCAATCCCTCAGTTTATGGGGAAATCAGCTTAGTGGAAACATACCAAATTCCCTTGGAAATTGTTCCAATCTCACAATACTTTATTTAGGTATAAACCACCTCAGTGGGACAGTTCCAATGGAGCTGAGTAAGTTGAACCTCCTCAACAGGCTTAATCTAGGCGATAATCAACTTGTTAGTGACAACAGTAACACGTTGTCTTTTCTCACCGCTCTCACGAATTGCTCCCACTTGGAAATAATAAGTATGGGAAATAATCATTTCACTGGTATATTGCCTCCATCCATAGGCCAACTCTCTTCCAATCTCTCTATCTTGAATTTATCAGGCAACATGATAAGCGGAAGCATACCAAAACAGATTGCCAATCTGACAAACTTAACCTGGTTAAATTTAGGCAATAATCTGTTCAGCGGCAATATTCCATCTGGAATTAAAAGATTCCGTAAGTTGGAAAGATTGGCTTTGGGAGGGAATAAATTAGGAGGAAGCATTCCAAGTGAGATAGATCAAATGCAACATCTCGGACTCTTAAATCTTAGTCACAACCAGTTATCTGGAAAAATACCAGATTCTCTTGGTAGCCTCCAAGAGCTAAGGCGTCTTCATCTTGACCACAACAAGTTATCAGAAGAGATCCCTGTTAGTTTAGAGGGATGTCAGAAGTTGGAGCTCCTTGACTTGTCTTACAATAGATTAGCGGGGAGGATACCTCGTGAAGTCATGGTCAGCCTTAAAAACATGCAATTCTACCTGAATCTTTCATGGAATTCTCTGCAAGGGTCCTTGCCACAGGAGATCAGTAAAATAGTAATGGCTCAAGCCATAGACATCTCCAGAAATCGACTAACTGGGGTGATTCCAAATTCCCTAGGAGACTGCACAGCATTAGAGCATCTAAATCTGTCCCACAATGCCTTCGAAGGTCCAATACCAGATTCACTCTCCAAATTACAAAATCTCCAAGAAATGGATCTTTCTGCCAATTTTTTATCAGGTTTGATGCCAATGTCCCTTGAAAGACTAAAAGTACTTAACTACATGAATGTTTCTTTCAATAATTTGTCAGGACAGATTCCAGAAGGAGGGTTGTTTCGAAATAGAACTGTTGTAATATTGCTTATGGGAAACCTTGGCCTATGTGGCCCAACAAATTATTCACTGCCTCCATGCCCAAATCAGACCCATGAAAAACATTCACTGCTAAAAAAAATTGTCTTATCAGTTGTTGGAACCATTGCATTTATTTTATGCTCCATTGCAGGATTGCTATGGAGGCATAAACATTCAAAACAACTATTCCCTCCCTCAAACTTTTTTTTTCAAAGGCTCAGCTATCCAAAATTTTCTTATCAAGATCTTGTCATTGCAACAGCTGGATTTGATGAGTCAAACTTGCTTGGAGTGGGTAATTTTGGATCAGTCTACAAAGGCATTTTGAGGGATGGTAAGATAGTTGCCATCAAGACTCTTAATTTGCAGACTGAAGAAGCCCATAAGAGCTTTAAGACAGAGTGCAAAGTGTTAGGGAGGGTTCGGCACCGTAACCTCATAAGAATCATAAGTGCATTTTTCTACCCTGGCTTCAAAGGTTTGGTTCTTGAATTTGCATCTAATGGGAGCTTGGAAAAACATTTGCACCCTCTCAGAGATGATCAGGACTTCTGTAAATTGGGATTGAGTGAGTGTTTGAGCATAGCTATAGATGTAGCCCATGGCATGGAATATCTACATCATGATTGTCCTTTGCAAATTGTGCATTGTGATTTAAAACCTAGCAACGTGCTCCTGGATGCCAACATGACAGCTCTTGTGACTGATTTTGGTATATCCCGCTTAATTAATACTCCAAACTCCATAGATTCACTGAGTACAACAACATTTGCACTCAAAGGATCTATTGGCTATATTGCTCCAGGTAATTTTTTTTGAGTTTTCTTTGTATTGGCAAATATCATTTCCTTTAATTCTTTTTAAGAATCTCATGAATAAAACTGATTGCAGAGTATGGATTGGGCGGGATTGCTTCTATAAAGGGAGATGTTTATAGTTATGGAATTTTGATATTAGAGATGGTTACAAGGAAGAGGCCAAGTGATGACATGTTTGTGGGAAACATGAACTTGCAACAGTGGGTGAGGTCAGCTTTTCCAAACAGACTGGCAGATATTGTTGATAGTGGACTATTGAGAGATGAGAATGAAAACATGGAAGACAATAGATGTCTTCTTTCTTTCATTCATGTTGGCTTACTTTGTACCAATGAATCACCAAGAGAACGACCTTCCATGAGAGATGTAGCCAAGGTCTTGGAGAGCCTCAAGACATCTTTCATCGGAGGTGGACCTGCTTCCAATTTAACATCTACCATATCAGACATCCTGCATAATACCAATCACACAGAAACATTGGCAACTGACAGCCAAAGTTCTACATTTTAGATGTTTATAAATTCCGTTAAGAAGTTTTAGTCCTTTATGTTTACTAGTTTCAAGTTTGTCTTCCATCACAGGCTAGTCTTCTTTCATGTAAAATCCTCTTTAGGTTAAATTCTAGTTCTTTGAGCTTGTAAGCTATTCCAATTCATGTGTATGCATTATACTAGCTGGAGAACGTATAATGTTATCTGTATCTACTTATTGAAATACTGCAAAACATGTAACATATTGTCTTATTTATAGCACTTTCTCTTCATAATATGTGAGATTTTAAGAATTTTTTTCCATTCCTTCATTGATATTAATTATTCTCCAAGCTCAAAAACATGAGATCAATCTGGATGCCATATCAGGGGTGGTATATTCATGTCCAGAGAGGATAAAGCATGAATAAGAATTTTAAGATCGTCCATTTTTCAAGTTCTCTGTATGATTTGGAACGGTTAAATAAACGAAGGATCATGGAGCTGCTTGCAAAATATTCATTTGAATTTTAGACCTATAATTAGATAGTAGTATAATTGCTTACATTACGTCAATTTTATCAAAGTTCTGTAGCTACTACGAGGTTGCATAACCTTTTCTAAATATTAGCCTTTGAACCTTCTATAGCAGTATTGAAGAGCTGTCTTGATCGCAATGTAACAAAAATCTCCATGTCACTATGCAAAACGCTTGGTATGAGGATAGTTTGGCATTATAAAGAGGATAATTTAAGGTCAGCCTACCATGAAGATTTCCTAAGTCATTTACAGGGTTCAGTTTTCTCTAGCTACTTAGTGGCAAAGACTCACTATCATGTAAAATTTTTGTATTGAGATAAAGCTTGTGATATTCTAAAATGGATTAGAAATTTTGATGAATTGCATCCAATCTTAGTGAGAACAGATTTGTTAAATAGGCTATCAGGCCGTGTGTAAGATTCTGGGTTTTGTATAAATGTCTTGTTTGAATATTTTCACCTAGAAAGTCAATACTGCAACGATGTCCTGTAAAATATCATCCCAGCCCCAATAGATATTTATAAAGTAGGCAAAAAATTCCTTTAAATTGTGATATAAGATTTGTCTATATCTGCAATTATCTCTTGATTAACAGTTTATATGTTCAGCCACAGTCTAATTTAATGCACAGGATGCCGATAGTGTATATATTTAGGTGGAGAGTATTAAGGCAGTGCCAAAAGTCTTGGCTAGATTAGACGCAGCCAAATTTAATGCGCAGGGGACTTCCTCAAATTTCTCTCTCATTGCTACTGATTAGATTTAGCAGTTTCTTTGAAACATGATTCCGTGGAATATTTCATCAGCTAAGGGACATTTTTTTATAATTACAATATGACCCTGCCAGACATTATAACTTCTGCTACATATTAATATGTCCAAGAAAAGTGCCAGGTTACATATCGACCAGCCATTGAAAATTCAGAGACAGGATTATCTCTGTACCTTAAGAAGCAAATGGGAAATAGATTGAATGATAGGATCCTTGTCTCCCACCATCAAAATATTGTCACTGGCCTTCCCAGAATGTTGTGGTGAATTTAACGTTTAATCCCCAGTATTGAATTGTCTTTTTAAGGCACTGCAAATCAGTCAGGATAGCGTAGAAACGGGAAACAGAAACGGTGGTAACGGGAAACAGAAAATGTGAATCCTTGGTGAAGAAAAGGTACCGATTTATTTAAATCTCTAAGAAGTTTTTAAAAATCAAATAACTTACCAAAATGTCAAACCTTCACAAAAGGAAAACATAAAAAATAGAAATACATTCTTTGGCTGGACAAAAACGTAATGCAAGCGTAGAAACGACCATTCATGACGGAAATGGTGTTTTGCCCATTAAAATGAGAAACAAAGCCTAAGTGTTGCATTTCTGTAACACAATTTTAAATTATAATAAAATATGTGATATGATTTTGGAATTCAGATGCCTAGTTTAGATTTATAATCTTATGTCCACCCATATTTCATCTTCGGAAACGCTGCAGTGGTTTTGCAGAATTGTAATCTCATGGCCCGAAAGCCCTCAGCAAAGCAAAAGATAATGTACACTGCTCAGGGCAGGGAGGATCCATTCAAAATTGCAGGTTGTCGGCAACCTCCGACCTGGTTGCCGCAAAAAGCTCATTCCAGGTTTATCTGGGAAGGCCATGGAAGCAATATTCTCGCACTGTAATAATGGAGTCGCACTTAGACGATCTCATCCATCCTGCCGGTTGGCATGAGTGGGATCTACTTAATGTTGTTGCGACCAGCATACATGTATGATCTTTGGGGGATTCTGAAGTTCAGTTAGCGGAAGACCCTGTGGACTTTCACATTTTGGATTCAAGCATTGAGAATGTCACGGTTGACATGGGGAATAGATCCATTCTAGTGCGCTGCCTGTGCAAGTGATCTTCTGTGGAGCAGCTCGCCGACTAGATGAAGGTCACTTGGAGAAACCTTTCCCTTCCTGACATTGATGTTCTTGATTTTGGTTTCTTCTTGCTCCAGTTTGCTTCTATGGAGGATTACAATTTTGTGAGAACGAACGGGCCTTCGTTTTTCTGCCAGTCAGGCCTGTTCATTTCTCCATGGTCCCCTTTCTTTGATCCTATTGCTGCAAAGATTACTTCAATTCCAATCTGGATCAGATTGTACAACCTTCCGTTGATTATGCGTGTGTCGGAGCTCATCAAGAACGTGATTGAGCATATTGGTTCTTTTGTGAAGTTAGACTCGGCTTCGGTTGCTCCCCATTGTAGATATTATAGGGTCTGTGCTATCATTGACATCTCTAAGCCGATGCATCATTCAGTCCTGATCCACTCTTCTCATGGCTTGTGGACCCAATACCTTAATTATGAGGTCTCCCCATCCAGATGCTTTTGCTGCAACAAGTTAAGGCCACAATATTGCGGGGTGTTCTTCTCCCAAGGCTGCAGCTTCTAGGAGATTCAATCTCAAAAGATGGCTCAAGAAGCCTGGTACTCCAGATGCTGATTTCCTTTGGTGAAATCACATAAAATTTATGGTGTAACTTAAGAGGAACTCGGGCCTCCTCCTGAGGCCTCCAATCCTTTCGTATAGGCTTCCTCTATACCCATTGTTGCTCCCTGCGAGCATCCCTCTCAGCTCCTTGTTGCTTCTTCGGTCCAACCTACTGAGGTGGTTGGTAAGGGTTATGACTCCGAGGGATCCTACCCCTCACTAGTAGAAATATGGCAAATAAATGACCAGGTGACTAAAACTTTTAGTCATGTGACTAAAACTTTTTGCAACACGACTATAAATGATTAAATAAATGACTAATTTGGTCATCGGTTGAAATGACTAAATAAATGACCAAATAAATGACTAAATAAATGCCTAATTTGGTCATCAGGCAAAAAACACAACTAAATAATTGGTCAGACAAATAAAAATGACTAAATAAATGACTATTACTCCTCTATTCTCTTTTCTTTCCAATTTCATCATAATCCATGAATTCAAAGACAATACAAGGCAAGCCAATAAATGTTCGCTTAGACCAATAGGCTTTTATGTGTGAGCATTATAGTGCTCGAAATTGTCTCACACCAAAATTACGCCGTAAAAAATTAATGCCAAATTTTTTTTGAAACTTGTCGATTGTCCCTATTGCCATATTCCTTGAACCTCCAATGGGTGCAAGTGCTAATTTATAAAACTATTTAATTATTATTATTTTTACAAATTTTTTTTCCCTTATATCTAAAATTATTTCTACTATTTTTACTCTCCTAGATCTTTAAATGGAATGGTCCTTACATCCTTCTCCCTTGTTATAAATCCCAAACTTTATCCCATTGGCTAGTGCCTCTCCCTTATCAGTCCAACAAAGGGGCCCTTGGCCAAAAGGCACAAGTAACAAGAGAAGATGATCAAGTCATGTATGTAAACATCACTATTCCAATGAATGAAATGTAGCCACAAAATCTTCCTAGATACCTCAAAGAAAGAAACACAATATTTTTCTACTGCTCGAGAAGTTTTTTATGAGGAAGAGGAGATTAGGGTTTGCGGGAAGAGGGGAGGAAGATGGGAAAAAGTCACATGAGGGACGGGTGGAGAGGTTCGTGCATGTAAAGATTTAGGGTGCTATTTTTCCCTGACGACCTTTGTTTCTTCTTTCACACTAGGGTTCTTTCTTGCCACTGTGTTTGTTCTAGAGGAGGCATTTGTTGTATCTTCTATTTGGATGACTCACTAGATTGAGGATTTGGTGGTTCAAAGTCATGGATTTTGTATTGCAGGTCACATTTGGTCATTGTTTGAAGAGGTTAAAATCCTATATTTTGTGTTTAGGGCTTCAACATTACAACGGTTGTAGTTTTCTTGATTATCGGTAGTGGTCAACGCTCTTCACAGCATTTGCAAGTTGTTAACTCTTTTGAAACATGCAGGTCTTGGCTTCAAAC
Organism: Cunninghamia lanceolata; assembly: GCA_027924645.1. Lineage (NCBI taxonomy): Eukaryota > Viridiplantae > Streptophyta > Pinopsida > Cupressales > Cupressaceae > Cunninghamia > Cunninghamia lanceolata. The sequence goes on along the minus strand of BSBN01000241.1, from coordinate 6,843,384 downwards.
ACCCTTGGTCTTAGTTTTTTGTTGTTTCCTCTGGTTGTCGCCATTGAAGCTTTCTGGTTGCTATTCACCGGAGGATTGCCATCTCTTTTTCTAAGTCCTAATTGCTAGGTTGGGCTCACAGGTGGCTAGGGTATCTGCTTGGAATTTGCTGTAGTCAAGGAGCTGAGGATTGCCATATCTTTTTCAAAAAATTTGGGAGATTGAGAGGAGGGTGTTTGAAAAGAGGGAAAGGGGATGAGAAGGGCAGTAAGGAGCTCTTGAGGGTGCCGAGAATTGGAGGGCAAAATATGCAGAAGCTGCGGAACTGAGGGCATCATATGGAATGCAAGCTAGGAGGTGAGGTGAAGGGGAGTGCAAATAGAAAACAACACAATCACCTTCGTAGGTGTGTTCCAAGCCTTGGAGGAAATCTTTGAAAAACAAGGTATTTGCTTCATTTACTTGTTTTTCTAGCACAAAAACTAAAATCTGTTTGATGTGATTTCTTTAACTACAAAAAAAAAAAGAGAAATTGAAACCCCATTCTACGCCTTAAAAAAAAATGCCAAAATTTATTTTGATGCAAGATATTTACATTGCCTCTTTCTTTGAACTTTTTTTACCAAGAACTATTTCCTTAATTATTTAGATGAAAGCGTTTTTAGCGAAAGATCATGTGGTTTTTGATTTATAATTTTTAGGTAAAACGAGGGTTCGATCTTATAGAAGATATAATGAGGTAGCCATATAAAACAAAAGTGGGTTGCAATGATAGAGTTGAAGGGATTTAGGTCCCATGGAACCCTTTTGTTATATGATGACTTCTTTGTAGAAATTTTCATTACAACTCTTTTAAAAAAAATTGAGTTCCTATTTGTTTTGCTCATTATGGTCATTTTCTGCTTAATCGCCAACCTTGTGGAAACTGTAGGCTTTGAGTTAAAAATGTTATGGCACAAAAATACCTTAGATACATCGATCTATGGTTGTGCATTGAAATTTGATCACATTTTTGTATTTAAAAAATATTTTGTGTTTCTGATGAGTTACGTGTAGTGTTCTTGAGACACTTCCCCTCCCCTTTTGTGGCTGTCCTAAATTCTTTAGGGATGTAGATGGCACACTCACCGTGTTCCCCATTTGTGATGAAACTTTTCTCATCTCCAGGGACATTTTAGTATATATGGGGGTTAGGTAGTTGATGAATGGGTCAAATTTGACGAAGAGTTCGTACCATATGTGCAACCTAACAAATCCACCCACCACTCAGCCTTCCAACCCAACAATAATCTACTACATAACTACTGTCTCTATTGTTTTACCTACCCCCACACATTACTATCAAATTTGGTCTATGACTAGGGTCCTATTTATTCATTTCATTCTTAGATACGAACTGGGCATAGAATCAAGCTTAAGGGGGTGCTTGAAATTCTTCGTTCTTTGGAAATAACGTGGTCAACCCAATTCATTATTTGTCAAATACTTGAGCCGGGATTGGATTTGAAGGTGGGTATGTCAAAAACCATGGTGGGTCACTTTGAACCCCTCAGTAAACACCCACTATTTTCTGTAGTTTTTTGAATGTTTATGGGAGATCCAAGCTCGTGGGGTGTATAGATAGGTTATTTTTAGCATTGGGTTGTGCAGGGATTCATCTTTTTTGATTGAGTTTTTTGTTTCTTTGGGGGTTCTGTTAAAGACAACATAGGTCAACTTGTAGTATGGCTTCTAAATCCAATTTTTTTCACTTTCCAAGGTGTCTGAGCACAACAACAGTAAAGATTGATGGCTTCTTATTGACAGAAAGGTATGCATATTGGATCTGAGTTGTATACTAATGTAAATATAGCAATCAATAATAAATATTCCCTACATGCTAAGAGAAAACAACATGGTGTTCAGATGGAATTGAGGTTTGGATTATTGTGTGAAAGGTTTGATTGCTGATGATTACTCCACTTAACTATAATATGTTATGCTGAGTTTATCATTGTTGTTATATATAATTTTTCTTGATAAAATTTGGGGTCAAATTTTGGGGTACTTTGAACTAAGTGTGGAGTAAGCTTGGATCATATTCTTAAGATTTGTGATCATGGGTTAGGTTTGAATGTGTGGGATAATAGGTATACTACAGTCTTTTACTACATTTTCAAGATTCTAAACACAGTATACACTCACATGTCCCCCCTTATCTTGACATTACCCTCACTACATGTCTGCCGGAATTATGAGCTGCCATATAGTGATGAGCAGAATGTAAACTAGAATTGCGACCTTTGCAAATGCCCCCTGTTACCAGTACACCTCCACCCCTTGGAAATACTATTAGCTGATTTCTGTCGCAGATTATTGTATTGGGGTTATTTTCAATTTGCTTTTTTCTAGCATTTTAGAGGAAATTTGCTTAGGTATGGAGTTTTGGGGGCATTACACAACTCTATATTGATAAGGATGATCTCTTATTTATGAACTATTTCTATGCCTATTTTTTTGATTAAATTAATATTAGGTTAGGGAGGTTGATGGATCATGGCTCAAAGATCAATCCACCCACATTAGGATGCCTAAGATCATTACTTGGTTGTGGAAAAAATCTCCTAGAGGCCATACAACTTTTGTTCAAGGTAGGCAATCCCAAGGATCCGGGGAGTTACACCCAATAATATGAGGAATCATCTAGGCACACTAATTGTCTAATCCCTATAGTTCCACAATGTGTTCTCTACTTCAGGCTGAACCTTGTTTGCCATGAGTTTTTGCCTCATTTGATGTCTATAAGATGTTGATATGCGCCAGACAACTGAGAGGGGGGACTAAATCAGTTGTCACAAAACTTAAAAACTTTCTGCAATTGAAACATTCATCACTTATCCACAATTATTATGATTTAACGAGAGCATGAAATCAGAAACTTAACCACAGATACAACATCAAACACAAGAGACACCAGATTTAAGTGGAAAACCCCAAGGTGGGGAAAAACCACGGAGAGGATTAACTCTCAATAAATACTGCAATCTTGAAATAGTGATGTTCTGGTTTGGTCACTCCACGGGCCTAAACATATTGACTTACATCCATGAAGAACAACTAGGTCTAGCAGGCTCACTACCTCAACCCTAAACTTAGCAAGATTACAATAAGGGCTGTTAAACCCTATTGGTGGCTTACTGCCAGATTCACTGCCATGATCAACACTTTCTATATTGTGAATAAATAACTCCTCAGCTCTACTCTTCCTCTGCTCTGCTCTTCCTCTTCTTTCCTCTGCCTCTACTCTGCCTCTTCTTTCCTCTGCCTCTGCTCTGCTATGCCTTTGGACCTTTCTTAATATCTTATCATTTCCACTCAAGGACACATTTTTCATGACTCAACTACAAGTATTTATACACTAGATCAACCTTGGAATGATCATCAAGGTCGGCAACATAATCATCAACCATTGGAACAATCTCCAAGGTCGGTATTACAAACATTTACAAAATAGTTCCTGACCTATTGCAATATCATGCAAAGGGAATAAAATGTGGATAATGCCATGCCTTAGCTGGGACTCAAACATGATATTCCATGCCAAAACACACTTCCACAATCTTCCATAGATCTCCACAATCACTGGGATCAACCAGGTTAGCCAGGGCTGGTTACATGCTACCTTATCTGGGAACAATCATCACACACCAACTTAATTTATTAACGCGGACCAAAGTCTAGATAGGAACATGATTAGGAGACATCCACAAGCACGTTATAATCATTAGGAGAAAGCGCACAAACCTTAACCACTTTATCCATAGGAATCTTCTCACTAGAACACATGAACTTCACTGTCTTCAACTATCATAAAAGAAAGATAGCTTGCAGACCACCAAACCACGAACCATCACAATTGTAGCCACTTATCATCATTGTAGACTTCCCTCTAGAACTGCAAAGCAAAATACTTTATTGCGGAGAAATGCGGAGCCAAATACTGTCTTCCTGTCTTAACTAAACTTACAAAAAAATAGGTTTCACTCTGGTGAATCACACAACTCACTCAGATCTTCATGTGGCTCAAACCTAGAATGTAGCATCCTCAGACATACCTCTAACTTACTTCTAATCCACAGACCACAATCTTCAAGTAGAAATAAATGCGAAGCAGTTTATCAGACTATTCTTCAGCATACAACTCACTTTCTGTAATGCACTTCTCTGTAACTCACTTGTTTCTTCTAGAGAGGCTAATTTTCTCAATATCCTCAACATACAAGTCTTCTAAACAAGTAATAGAATGAGATATAGTTGACACCAATGATAACAAGAATATGTTGACATCAACGACAACACTAATTAGGCACATACTTGAAACAATCTCCCCCTTTGTCATTGATGGCAACATATGATGTGAAAAAATGCAACAACCATAAAGACAAGATTCTCCCCCTTTCTCTTTACACACCTACACTCTTTCTTTCTCCAAAATTCTCCCCCTTTCTCTTACACATCTGCACTCTAAGTTTTTCACATGACTTCTCTCCCCCTTTGACATCAATGGCAAAGGGCACATACTTGCACTCTTCTACTCTGATCTAATCTCTCTTCTGAACTCTTTGACTACTCCCTCTGAGAAGTAGCCCTAAAAAGCATCAATCCAGACCTCTAAGAACCTCTAGACTAATGCACTACTATGCATCTTAGTTTAGAGCAGGAGGGGTGATGACCCCTAACTTTTCTCTAAGATACTCAAAAGTATCCTTAGGCAAAGGCTTGGTAAGAATGTCTGCAATCTGATCCTTGGTAGAAACATACTCCAACTTGACTTCATTCTCTGCCACTTTTTCTCTTAGGAAATGATATATGATGGATATGTGCTTTGTCCTTGAATGCATCACTGTATTTTTATATATGTTAATGGCACTTGTGTTATCACAAAAGATTGCAATGGGATATTTATACACAACTTTAATGTCCTTCAAATCCTGCTTCATCCATAACACTTGAGTGCAACTGCATGCTGCTGCAATGTATTTTGCCTCTACAGTAGATAGGGATATTGAATCTTGTTTCTTGCTCAACAAAGATACTAGTCTTTTTCCTAAGAAGAATGCACCTCCACTTGTACTTTTTCTATCATTCACATCTTCGGCCCAATCTGCATCAGTATATGCACTGAGAATAAAGTCATAGTCCTTAGGGTACCACAAACCATAATCTATTGTGCCATTTAAATATCTTAGAATTCTTTTGACTGCAATCACATGTGATTGCTTGGGTTCTGCTCGAAATCTCGCCACAAGACACAATGCATGCATTATGTCAGATCTGGTTTGAGTTAGATAAAGTAATCCTCCAATCATAGATCTATACTTTTTCTAATCTGCCATGGGTGAGTTATCATAGGTGTGCATACTGGTTTAGGGTCTTCCATCCCAAATTTCTTTAACAACTCTTTCACATACTTAGACTGAGAAATGAAGATACCCTTATTTGATTGACTGATTTGCAGACCTAAAAAGAAGTTCATCTCTCCAAACAGAGACATCTCAAATTCACTTTGTATTTCTCCAGCAAAAATTGAGCACATACCTTCATTATCTCCAAAAATAATATCATAAAAAAAAATTGCAACAATCAAGGTTTGTTCATCATTGATCTTGAAGTAGAGGTTACTATCTGTAGTACCTTTACTGAACCCTATCTGTATCAGGTACCTATCCAACCGTGCATACCATGCCCTGGGAGCTTGTTTTAATTCATACAATGCTTTCTTCAATATGCATACCATGTCCCCCTGTTCTGATGACTGAAATCCTTTCGGTTGTTCAATATAGACTTCCTCTTCCAACTCTCCATTTAAGAAGGCAGACTTCACATCCATTTGATAAACCTTGAAATCTTTATATGCTGCAAAAGCTAGAACATCCTTATTGCTTCAATCCTTGTCATTGGAGCAAAAGTTTCTTCAAAGTCTATTCATTCAACTTGAGCATATCCTTTGCATACCAACCTCACTTTGTTTCTTACCACTTCATCATTCTCATTCATATTATTTCTGAAGACCCACTTTGTACCAATTACATTCTTATCTGCTAGTCTGGGAACAAGATCCCAAGTCTGATTCTTCTCTATCTGCATCAATTCTTCTTCCATAGCATCTATCTGCAGAAGTTGCAGAACTGAGGGCATCATATGGAATGCAAGCTAGGAGGTGAGGTGAAGGGGAGTGCAAACAAAAAATAACACAATCGACTTCACAGGTGTGTTCCAAGCCATGGAGGAAATCTTTGAAAAAGAAGGTATTTTCTTCATTTACTTGTTTTTCTAGCACACAAACTAAAATATGTTTGATGCGATTTCTTTAACTACAAAAAAAACAAGAGAAACTAAAACCCCATTTCTACGCCTTAAAAAAATATGCCAAAATTTATTTCGATGCAAGATATTTACATTGCCTCTTTCTTTGAACGTTTTTTACCAAGAACTATTTCCTTAATTCTTTAGATGAAAGGGTTTACAGCGAAAGATCATGTGGTTTCTGATTTATAATTTTTAGGTAAAACGAGGGTTCGATCTTATAGAAGATATAATGAGGCAACCATATAAAAAACTAGGATGCAATGATAGAGTTGAAGGGATTTAGGTCCCATGGAATCCTTTTGTTATACGATGACTTTTGTGCAGAAATTTTCATTACAACTCTTAAAAAAAATTGAGTGCCTATTAGTTTTGGTCATTATGGTCATTTTCTGCTTAATCTCCACCCTTGTGAAAACTGTAGTCTTTGAGTTAAAAATGTTATGGCATGAAAATACCTTAGATACATCGATCTGTGGTTGTGCATTGAAATTTGATCACATTTTTGTATTTAAAAAACATTTTATGTTTCTGGTGAGTTACATGTAGTGTTCTTAAGACACTTCCCCTCCCCTTTTGTGGTTGTCCTAAATTCTTTAGGGATGTAGATGGCACACTCACCATGTTCCCCATTTGTGATGAAACTTTTCTCATCTCCGGGGGACATTTTAGTATATATGGGGGTTAGGTAGTTGATGAATGGGTCAAATTTGACAAAGAGTTTGCACCATATGTGCAACCTAACAAATCCACCCACCACTCAGCCTTCCAACCCAACAATAATCTACTAGATAACTACTGTCTCTATTGTTTTACCTACCCCCACACATTACTATCAAATTTGGCCTAGGACTGGGGTCCGGTATATTCATTTCATTCTTAGATACGAACTAGGCATAAAATCAGGCTTAAGGGGGTGCTCGAAATTCTTCATTCTTTGGAAATAATGTGGGTGACCCAATTCATTATTTGTCGAATACTTGAGCCTTGATTGGATTTGAAGGTGGGTACGTCAAAAACCTTGGCGGGTCACTTTGAAGCCCACAGTAAACACCCACTATTTTTTGTATTTTTTTGAATGTTTTTGGGAGATCCAAGCTCATGGGGTGTACAGATAGGTTATTTTTAGCATTGGGTTGTGCAGGGATTCATCTTTTCTGATTGAGTTTTTTGTTTCTTTGGGGGTTCTGTTAAAGGCAACACAGGTCAACTTGTAGTAAGGCTTCTAAATCCAATTTTTTTCACTTTCTGAGGTGTCTGAGCACAACAGCAATAAAGATTGCTAGCTTCTTATTGATGGAAAGGTATGCATATTAGATCTGAGTTGTATGCTAATGTAAATATACCAATCATTAATAAATACTCCCTACATGCTAAGAGAAAACAACATGGTGTTCAGATGGAATTAAGGTTTGGATTATTGTGTGAAAGGTTTGATTGCTGATGATTACTCCACTTAACTGCAATATGTTATTCTGAGTTTATCATTGTTGTTATATATAATTTTTCTTGATAAAATTTGGGGTCAGATTTTGGGGTACTTTGAACTAAGTGTGGAGTAAGCTTGGATCATATTCTTAAAATTTGTGATCATGGGTTAGGTTTGAATGTGCAGGATAATAGGTATACTACAGTATTTGGCTACATTTTCAAGATTTCTAAACATGGTTCACACTCACATGTCCCCCCTTATCTTGACATTACCCTCACTGCATGTCTATCAGAATTATAAGATGCCATATAGTGATGAAGAGAATGTAAACTAGAATTGTGACCTTTACAAATGCCCCCTATTACTGGTACACCTCCACCCCTTGGAAATACTATTAGCTGATTTCTGTCATAGATTATTGTATTGGGGTTATTTTCAATTTGCTTTTTTCTGGCATTTTAGAGGAAATCTGCTTAGGTATGGAGTTTTGGGGCATTACACAACTCTATATTGATAAGGATGATCTCTTATTTATAAACTATTTCTATGCCTATTTTTTTGAATTAAATTAATATTAGGTTAGAGAGGTTGATGGCTTATGCCTCAAAGATCAATCCACCCACATTAGGATGCCTGAGATCATTACTTGGTTGTGGAAAAATCTCCTAGAGGCCATACAACTTTCGTTCAAGGTAGGCAATCTCAAGGATCCATGGAGTTGCACCCAATAATATGAGGAATCACTCAGGCATGCTAATTGTCTAATCCCTATAGTTCCATAATGTGTTCTCTACTTTAGGCTGAACGTTGTTTGCCATGAGTTTTTGCGTCATTTGATGTCTAGAAGATGTTGATATGCGCCAGACAACTGAGAGGGAGGGGTGCTAAATCAGTTGTCACAAAACTTAAAAACTTTCTGCAATTTAAACATTCATCACTTATCTACAATTATTATGATTTAACAATGAGAGCATGAAATTAGAAACTTAACCACAGATACAACATCAAACACTAGAGACACCAGATTTAAGTGGAAAACCCCAAGGTGGGGAAAAACCACAGAGAGGATTAACTCTCAATATATACTGTAATCTTGAAATAGTGATGTTTAGGCTTGGTCACTCCACAGGCCTAAATATATTGGCTTACATCCATGAAGAACAACTAGGTCTAGCAGGCTCACTACCTCAACCCTAAACCTAGCAAGATTACAATAAGGGTTGTTAAACCCTACTGGTGGCTTACTGCCAGATTCACTGCCACGATCAACACCTTTCTGTATTGTGAATAAACAACTCCTCAGCTCTGCTCTTCCTTAGATCTGCTCTTCCTCTTCTTTCATCTGCCTCTGCTCTGCCTCTTCTGTCCTCTGCCTCTGCTCTACTCTGCCTTTGGACCTTTCTTAATATCTTTTCATTTCCGCTCAAGGACACCTTTTCCACAACTCAACTACAAGTATTTATACACTACATCAACTTTGAAATAATCATCAAGGTCAGCAACACAATCATCAACCATTAGAACAATCACCAAGGTCGGTATTACAAACATTTACAAAATAGGTCCTGACCTATTGCAATATCATGCAAAGGGAATAAAATACGGATAACACCATGCCTTAGCTAGGACTCAAACATGTTCTTCCATGCCACAACACACTTCCACAATCTTCCATAGATCTCTATAATCACTAGGATCAACTAGGTCGGCCAAGGCTGGTTACACGCTACCTTATCTGGGAACAATCTTCACACACCAACTCAATTTCTTAATGCGGACCAAAGTCTAGATAGGAATATGATTAGGCGACATCCATAAGCACATTATAATCATCAGGAGAAACCGCACAAACCTTAACCACTTTATCCATAGGAATCTTCTCACCATAAGACATGAACTTCACTGTCTTCAACTATCATAAAAGAAAGATAGCTTGCAGACCACCAAACCATGAACCATCACAATTGTAGGCACTTATCATCATTATAGACATCCCTCTAAAACTACAGAGAAAAATACCTTTATTACGGAGAAATTCAGAGCCAAATACTGTCTTCATGTCTTAAGTAAACTTACAGAAAAGTAGGTTTCACTCTGGTGAATCACACAACTCACTCAGATCTTCATGTGGATGGCTCAAACCTGAAATGTAGCATCCTCAGACATACCTCTAACTTACTTCCAATCCACAGACCACAATCTTCAAGCAGAAATAAATGTGAAGCAGTTTACCAAACTATTCTTCAGCATACAACTCACTGTTTGTACTACACTTCTCTGTAACTCACTTGTTTCTTCCAGAGAGGCTAATTTTCTCAATATCCTCAACATACAAGTTTTCTAAACAAGTAATAGAATGAGATATAGTTGACACCAATGACAACAAGAATATGTTGACATCAATGACAACACTAATTAGGCACATACTTGAAACAATCTCCCCCTTTGTCATTGATGGCAACATATGATGTGAAAAACTGTAACAACCATAAAGACAAGATTCTCCCCCTTTCTCTTTACACACCTACACTCTTTCTTTCTCCAAAATCCTCCCCCTTTCTCTTACATATATATATTCTAAGTTTTTCACATGACTTCTCCCCCCCTTTTGACATTAATGGCAAAGGGCACATACTTGCATTCTTTTGCTCTGATCTAATCTCTCTTCCAAACTCTCTGACTACTCCCCCTAAGAAGTAGCCCTAAAAAGCATCAATCTAGACCTCTAAGCACCTTTAGACTAATGCACTACTATGCATCTTAGTTTAGAGAAGGAGGGGTCATGACCCCTAACTTTGCTCTGAGATACTCAAAAGTATCTTTAGGCAAAGGCTTGGTAAGAATGTCTGCAATCCAATCTTTGGTAGAAACATACTCCAACTCGACTTCATTCTCTGCCACTTTTTCTCTCACGAAATGATATCTGATGGATATGTGCTTTGTCCTTGAATGCATCACTGGATTTTTTGATATGTTAATGGCACTTGTGTTATCACAAAATATTGCAATGGGATCTTTATACACAACTTTGAAGTCCTTCAAATTCTGCTTCATCCATAACACTTGAGTGCAACTGCATGCTACTGCAATGTATTTTGCCTCTACAGTAGATAGGGATATTGAATCTTGTTTCTTGCTCAACAAAGATACTAGTCTTTTTCCCAAAAAGAATGCACCTCCACTTGTACTTTTTCTATCATCCACATCTCTGACCCAATCTACATCAGTATATGCACTCAGAATAAAGTCACAGTCCTTAGGGTACCACAAACCATAATCTATTGTGCCATTTAAATATCTTAGAATTCTTTTGACTGCAATCACATGTGATTCCTTGGGTTCTACCTAAAATCTTGCCACAAGACACACTGCATGCATTATGTCAAATCTGGTTTGAGTTAGATAAAGTAATCCTCTAATCATAGATCTATACTTTTTCTGATCTGCCATGGGTGAGTTATGATCTTTGCTCAACTTACAACCAGTTATCATAGGTGTGCATACTGGTTTAGGGTCTTCCATCCCAAATTTCTTTAACAACTCTTTCACATACTTAGACTGAGAAATGAAGATACCCTTATCTGATTGACTGATTTGTAAACCTAAAAAGAAGTTCATCTCTCCAAATAGAGACATCTCAAATTCAACTTGTATTTCTCTAGCAAAAACTGAGCACATACCTTCATTACTTCCAAAAATAATATCATCAACAAAATCTACAACAATCAGGGTTTGTTCATCATTGATCTTGAAGTAGAGGTTACTATCTATAGTACCTTTACTGAACCCTATCTGTATCAGGTACCTATCCAACCGTGCATACCATGCCCTGGGAGCTTGTTTTAATTCATACAATGCTTTCTTCAATATGCATACCATTTCCCCCTATTCTAATGATTGAAATCCTTCTGTTTGTTCAATAGAGACTTCCTCTTCCAAATCTCCATTTAAGAAGGCAAACTTCACATCCATTTGATAAATCTTGAAATCTTTATATGCTGCAAAAGCCAGAAACATCCTTATTGCTTCAATCCTTGTCACTGGAGAAAAAGTTTCTTCAAAGTCTATTCCTTCAACTTGAGAGTACCCTTTGCATACCAACCTCACTTTGTTTCTTACCACTTCACCATTCTCATTCATATTGTTTCTGAAGACCCACTTTGTACCAATTACATTCTTGTCTTCTAGTTTGGGAACAAGATCCCAAGTCTGATTCTTCTCTATCTGCATCAATTCTTCTTACGTAGCCTTTATCCAATTTTCATTGTTGCAAGCCTCATCCACAGTTTTAGGTTCAATCTTAGAAATCAATTAGAAATTTACTTGTTCCTCTGTAGCTTTTCTTCTGGTTAAGATCCCTTTGTTCTTATCTCCTATGATTTGATTTTTAGAATGATTGATTCTTACATATCTTGGAGTTTTGGTGGCACTTACCAGAGCTTGTTCTTCTTCATCTATGATGTCTTCATGCTGCACCACTTCTAAAAGTTCTGGATCATCTGACTTAGATCCACTTGATTCTAAAGACCTTTCTTCTGAAGACCTTTCCTTACATTCATCAACTTTAACATTTGCACTTTCAATGATCTTATTTGACCTCTTATTATAGCACTGGTAGGCCTTACTCTTAGTGGAATAGCCAAGAAAGATCCTTTATCACATCTAGCATCAAACTTGCCTAAATCTTCTTCTCTTTTGATATAACATCTGCTACCAAAAACTTTGAAATATTTCATAGTAGGAACTCTACCATGCCATAATTCATAGGAATTTTTTGAACTGTTACCTCTTACTTGAACTCTGTTTAGGATATATAATGTGGTGTGAATTGCCTCTCTCCAATATGCCTCCGGAAGATGAGCTTCCTTCATCATGGTTCTAGCAGCTTCTTGAACTGTTCTATTTTTCCTTTCAACAACTCCATTTTATTGTGGAGTTCTGGGCGCAGATAGATGTCTCTTTATTCCATGTTCTTCACAGAAGAAATTGAATTCATTTGATGTGAACTCTCCTCCTCTATCAGACCTCAAGCATTTGATTTTCAAATCCATCTCATTTTCAACCATTTCCTTAAATGCCTTGAATTTATCTAGAGATTCGGCTTTCTCTTTCAAAAAGGTGACCCAAGTCATTTTAGAATAATCATCAGAGTAGCATGAAATACCTATCTCCTTGCAAACTTCTTACTCTAGTAGGTCCACATAAATCTGTATGCACTAGCTCAAGTAGTCCTCCAACTGATTGGTCCTTGCTTTTGAAACTTGTTCTTGTCTGTTTCCCAAATTGACACTCCTTGCAAACTGAATTAGTAGGCTTCACAAGCTTAGGCAAATCTCTAACAATCTATGTAGTACTTATCTTCATAATATTATCAAAATTTATGTGACACATCCTTCTATGCCAGAACCAACTCTCATCAATCTGAGTCAATAAACAATAGTTCTTGGTTCCTTTCAAGTGATAGATATTACCTCTGGTCTTCTTACTGGTTGCAATGACTATTCCAGAGCTTTCCCTAATCTTGCATCCATTGTCCTTGAAGCTTAAGTCATAGCCCTTGTCACACATCTGACCCACACTCAGAGGGTTGTACTTTAGTCCTTTCACATACAAGACATCTTCATTATTATGCTTGCCATCAAAAGAAATAGATCCTTTCCCACAAATCCTACCAGCTGTATCATCACCAAACCTAACCAGTCCACCATCATATCTTTCCAAACTTACAAATTTACTTTTTTCACCAATCATGTGGTGAGAGAAACCACTATCAATAACCCATTCATCCTTGTCCTTAATAACCTGAGCAACCAAAGCACTTTCCACTAGTTTTTCTTCCTTCATACAGCCAGAAGAATTAGTAGACACAAGATCTTCCTTAATAGCAATGAACAAGCATTCACTTTATGTTCACTATTATCTGATACTCCTTCATCATCATCAAAATCTTCAACATAATAACACTTCTTTTGGGTCTTAGGCCTATTCTCATATCTTCTTCTATTTCTTTCAATTCTTTTAGGACATATGGAAGCAAAATGACCTACTTTACCACAGGAAAAACATTTGAAAGGAAGTTTGCCTTCAAACTTACCAGATCCTCTTTGTAGTCTATCCACAAAGTTGGCTTCAGCTTCATCTAACTCATCATCAGATTCTACCTTATACTTTTCTGATCTGGAAGTACTTCTAGGAATACTAGCTTTGAAGGCTGTCTCAACTTCTGAGCATCATCTAACTCCCTCATTTCAAAAGTAGTAAGCTTACCAAGCAACTGATCCCTGCTAACAGTATTTACTTGCATGAATTCTTCAATCGCAGCTACCTTGTGACAATAAGACTTGGGGAGAGATCTGAGAATTTTCATAACAATTTCCTTTTCTTCAAGAGTTCCACCTATGGCTTTTATCCCTGTAACAAGTTCATCAACTCTTTGCATAAAAGCTGATATGTTTTCATCATTATTCATCTTCAAGCCTTCATATTTCACTTTTAGACTTTGTAACTTGGCTTCCTGCACAGAATCATCTCCTTCATATAGATTTTTCAACTTTTCCCATACCTTATTTGCAGTTTCAAGATCCACCACTTTCATCAATATTGAGTCAGTTAAAGAGCTTAGCAGAGCACCCCTTGCCTTGATATCTATCTCATATTCTTTGATTTCATCTCCAGTCGTCAGACCATTTTGAGGTATGGTGTATTCTGTTTCTGTAACTTTCCAAACTTTGACACCACGGGAAAGAAGATGGCTTTTCATTCAAGCCTTCCAGAGAACATAATTAGTTCCATCAAAATGTGGTGCTTCCTTCTTGTAAGACATTTTGGATCTTCCTCAAGCTGTTAAACTATCTTCAGAGGAACTTGGCTCTAATACCAATTATTGATATGCGTTGGAGAACTGAGAGGGGGGGTGAATCAATTGTCACAAAACTTAAACACTTTCTGCAATTTAAATATTCATCACTTATCCACAATTATTATGATTTAACAATGAGAGCATGAAATTAGAAAATTAACCACAAATACAACATCAAACACAAGAGACACCATATTTACATGGAAAACTCCAAGGTGGGGAAAAACCATGTAGAGGAATAACTCTCAATATATATTGCAATCTTCAAATAGTGATGTTTAGGCTTGGTCACACCATAGGCCTAAACATACTAGATTACAGCCATGAAGAACAACTAGGTCTAGCAGGCGCACTACCTCAACCCTAAACCTAGCAAGATTACAATAAAGGCTGTTAAACCCTACTAGTGGCTTACTGCTAGATTCACTACCATGATCAACACCTTTCTATATTGTGAATAAACAACTCCTCAACTCTACTCTTCCTCTACTCTACTCTTCCTCTCCTCTACTCTGCCTCTACTCCACCTCTTCTTTCCTCTGCCTCTGCTTTGCTCTACCTTTGGACCTTTCTTAATATCTTATCATTTCTGCTCAAGGATACCTTTTCCATGACTCAACTACAAGTATTTATACACTACATCAACCTTGGAATGATCATCAAGGTTAGCAACACAATCATCAACCATTGGAACAATCTCCAAGGTTAATATTACAAACATTTACAAAATAAGTCCTGACCTATTGCAATATCATGCAAAGGGAATAAAATGTAGATCATGCCATACCTTAGCTGGGACTCAAACATGATCTTCTATGCCACAACATGCTTCCACAATCTTCCATAGATCTCTGCAATCACTGGGATCAAACAGGTCGGCCAAGGTTGGTTACACACTACCTTATCTAGGAACAATATTCACACACCAACCCAATTTCTTAACATGGACCAAAGTCTAGATAGGAACATGATTACGAGACATCCATAAGCACGTTAAAATCATTAGGAGAAATTGCACAAACCTTAACCACTTTATCCATAGGATCTTCTCACCGGAACAAATGAACTTCACTGTCTTCAACTGTCATCAAAGAAAGATAGCTTGCGGACCACCAAACCATGAACCACTGTAACTGTAGGAACTTATCATCATCCCTGACTTCCCTCCAGAACCACAGAGCAAAATACTTTATTGCAGAGAAATGCGAAGCCAAATACTGTCTTCCTGTCTCAATTGAATTTACAGAAAAAGTAGGTTTCACTCTGGTGAACACAACTTACTTAGATCTTCATGCGGATAGCTCAAACCCAGAATGTAGCATCCTCAGACATACCTTTAACTTACTTCCAATCCATACACCATGATCTTCAAGAAAAATAAATGCGGAGTAGTTTACCAGACTTTTCTTTAGCATACAACTCAATGTTTGTACTGCACTTCTCTGTAACTCACTTGTTTCTTCCGGAGAGGCTAATTTTCTCAATATCCTCAACATACAAGTCTTGTAAACAAGTAATAGAATGAGATATAGTTGAGATCAATGACAACAAGAATATGTTGACATCAATGACATCATTGGTTAGGCACATACTTGCAATAGAAGAAACAATTATGAGCCTTGAAAATGCATGTTATATATTTGCAGTCCTTGATTTCTTCTTCATCTAAGATAAATCATAAATATAATAGATCAGTTGTTATTTGTAACAAAGTAATGACTATAGCCATTTGGCCTTGAACTTGCAAACCAATGTCGATCATTGTACCTTAAATTTTTTTCTATGTACATTTCATGAAAATAAGTATAAGCAAGCTTGAGTAAACTGAAGCATCAAATCATGTCAAGTTAAAACTGTAGACACCTAAAATTGGCTTGCTCTGCAAACCAGTTTCCCGTACCTCTACACCAATTCATCCCCCCTATTAATTAAATAAATTCATCTTATTTAATTAGTTTATCCCTAACCATCTATCTATCCCTTGTGATCAATTAATTCCCTTAATTTATCACTAGAACTTACAACACTATCCTCATCTATTAAATAAATATTTCTAATATTTATTTACTTGATTTTGTCCATTTCCCTAAACATTGTTAATTAGATAAATCATTCTTATCTGATTAATGTATCCTACTGATCAATCTACCCTAGCCTACCTATCCCCTAGACCTTGGTTAATTAAGCTAAACACTTAATCAACCTTTCTTAGCCCATCCTTCCACACACCTTTGAATAAAAATCAATCTTTTATTCAAATAGTCAAATCTCCCTTACCCCTCATTTATCACCCTCTTACACATGTAAGAGTACATCTTCACATCTCCACATAAAGGTGAATTTTTAATTCACACTCCCCCATGAGTTCAATTAAAAATTCACTTGTCATGGCCACTCTTTCCAAAAATGAATCTTTAATTCATTTTAATCCTCCACACCTTTCCCCATGTGAATTTAAAATTCACTTTTAATGAGAGCCCTCCAATCCCATTGACCAAGATTCAACCCTTGATCTCCCTCATCCACTCTCCTTGTGACACTTGTCACCAGGCTATGAACCCAATCCTAACCCTAACTCTCATTCATTCGTAGCCCTTGATCTCAACTCTTGATCCTCACCCTCCATCCTCTTGTCAAGAAATCTATAAATGAGACCCTCACTCAAGCCATTGGGGGGGAACTTCATCTTGCATCAAACCTCTACCAAAATCACTCCACAATCTCCTCATCATATCATCATAATGCCAAAATTATCCTTCATCCCCATCTCAATCTCCATCTAAGTCCAAATCCTTCATCTACATTGTGTTGAGCAATTGAGCAATCCACATTTTAGTCAACTTGGTAAAATCTGAGGAGCTCTTGGGTGCAACTCCTTCCCGCTCTCTTGGATTTGTGAGTCAAAAGGAAGGTATAATCATTTGTTTTGCATTTGATTTACATTTCATCTTCATTTTGTTCTCATAGATTACATTGGCATGCCTGGTCTTAGATCTAATCGTTGGTTGTTGAAGGTTTTGCTGTCAAAATCCTCATTTTCTAACCCTATTTGTGTGAAGTTTTGCGAAATTTGGAGGTAAAGTGTTGTAGGTTGCATCTTGGGCAAAAATAGACTGCACTGTTGTGATTAGAACGTTGTTTCTAAGTTTTTTGACAGTAAATTTGCCTATATTGCGTGACTGAAATTTTTCAAAATTTTTAAATTTTTTTAAGGATACAGTCCGTACCGTACGGACTGTCTATACCATTCCTGCGTGAGATCTCTGTTGGTATCGATTTGCTTTAGGGGTTCATGGCTAATCGGTTGGTTTGCAGGTTTGAGTTTGTTTGGTCTTTGTTTCACGGTTAATCGTTTGGTGTCCACTCCCTTCGACCAAACAAACCCTAGCAACCTGTCGGCACCGCCGTGGACCTTTAGCCTGTGTTTTAAAACTTTTAGCCTATGTTTTGAAACCTTCACATCCACTACTCAGTCGACATCTTTGGTGGTGACTTTCTCCTGTCACCACCTGCCATAAGCTCCTTCACCGCTGTGTAGGTTATTTCCTCGGCCCACTCTGCACCACCTCCACCCTTTGGTCGCTGTCGCTCCCAAACTCCTCATCACCACCAGATTTCCCATTGACACCCTGCCCTAACTCCCTCCGTGCCACCTTTTGCACAGTGCTCCACCGCTGAGCTCCTTCTAACACCACCACCCACCACCAATCCTCCCTCCAATGCCCGAGCCTCATCCTCACCACAAACCCTGTGACCCCTGCCTTTCTCGACCACCACCATTCAGCCACTTGCATTTTAAACCCGCCGCCACTGCATCTGTCGACCCCCAGTCGACACCCTGCAATGGCCCCCTCTAGTCAGCCCCTGCCATCCTTGCTTCCTCCATGTTGCCTTACCACCACAAGCATTTCTTACCTCTGCTCACCACCCGCAAGTTCCTTACCAGTCCCCCCGTCGTGACTAAACCCTAACTCCACCTTCATTCCCCCCTTCTAATCTCCCAAACCCTAAAATCCTAAACCTCTAAATTTCTATTCGATCCACATTTGAATACCAATCGACCTCTAAACCTAAAATGAAGGTATTTTAGGCGGGCAGCTAAGATTTTAAACATGAGGGTTACTTCGGCACCTTGAGGTCACATTCGCGACCTAGGGCAGGGGTAGGGAGGGGCTTAAGCACCCCCTTCCTCTATTTCTTTTTTATTTTTTTTTTGTTTGGACCTCACCCCTAGTCATATGACCGACCAGGGGCTAAACCCTAACTGCCAACAGACATACCCTTAACCACTAGAGAAGAAAACTGCCTATGTGACTAGATTTCACTTAACCGCTAGCAGTTGAAATTTGGCAGTCAGTTAACCTCTTGTGCTCCCCGCATACCAAAATAGGCTATTTTTTCAAATTTTCACAACTTTCACATACGGAGTCAAAAATTCACAAACAAGGACTTTCCGGAAAGATGATGAGGTGAACTTCGCAGTTGTGAGGAAATTTTCAGGTGATTGTATCTTTTTCCAGCCTTTTTTCATAGTCAAAGTCAAAGATGCTTCAAAACTTCAAATGCACATAACTTAAGCAAAACTTAGCCTTTTTTAGTGAATTTTTTTTTCAAATTGCATAGAATTTCCTGAAGAATCTGCTTATGTAGTCATTTTTGTTGTATCAGTTCATTTTTCATCAAATTTTATCAGATTCTCAATTTTCGCATAACGATCATCTTGGCTAGTCTACTTGCTCCATTTTCATTCTTATGACTTGCAGGTGATCATTCGAGGCTGGAACAACATCAGGAACACCATATATAGTAGCTTGGACAATGAAAACAATCCAGGTACATCCATTTTAATCTTTCATCTTCAATTTTTTTTTCATCACACACTTTGATTTGGACTTCTAAAACGAACATTGTTTAATCACACATCATTGAAATTAGGCATAAAATCAATCATTGTCTTCAATCACATCTTGAAATTGGGCTAAAAAGAACCATTGATTGACCTGTCTTTCACACATTTTGATTTTCTAAGGGTCAATTAACCAAGTGTGAGTGTGAATCAAGTGCGCTTGTGTATGCTCTCTCCTCGTACTACAAGGTGATCTTAGAGATCAAAACCACCTCACTTGATTCGCTTTTGTTTACGCTTTCCTAGGAGGCCTGCTAGGGGATTTCATCACTCCTAGGACAACCTCAATCAAGGCTGAATCGAAAGACACCCTCATTGAAATCAAAATCTTGTCACTCTTGGCTAAGCCCCAAAGAACTTTCTACTTTTGGGAAGTAAAGGTGAAGGGTGGGTCACCCCCTTCTCCTAGCTGTGTGACAGGATTTCACTTTCAATTCCTAGTCAACCTCATGTAAACATTGCCCAAACCTAATTGGCCATACCCCATCGAACTAGACATTAGGGCATGTTGATGTGTCTTGCACATTGCTTGTTTAATCATCACATTCTTCAAATTCAAAATTCAAAATTGTTTATGTCTTGTGTGAGTGATTCATGATTGTACTCGTGTGATCATTTCATTGAACATTGCAAAATCAAGCTAAACATCAAACACATAAAGACAAATCATTCACCTCATTCTTCCAACAAATTCAAATCCAATCACATTCATCCTAATCACTCATTTTTAACCACTTCATTCCTAATCACATCCAAGTCATCCTAAATAAATCCTAATCACATCCTTGTCACTCTACATCATCATGTTGGCAAGAGACACATTGGAGCTTCATGATTGTTGTCATTGATGGCAACAAAGTTCATCCTACACATCCGCAGGACATGATGTGCCTATACCGAAAGTCAGACTGAAGAATGTTGTGGTCTGGTAAGCAAGAACAGAGCATGCAGAAGGTCTGATAGTCAGGTCCAGATCTATTAGAGGAAGTATCTTTGGAAAGTGCAGACTTGGGGAAGTCAAGAGGAGTACCTTGACTGATAGATTCCAGGGTTTGAGCCTCCGGTGTTGAAAGAGTAAAGAGATATAAGCATTCAAGTATTGGGGTCCGGTTTGGTAGAACAGTCAGAGGAAGAACTGACAAGCAGAGCATCAGAAGTTATTCTAGATGAGATGTTGATGATGATCAAAGTTTGTAAGGTATCATTAATGATTGGCCAACATGTTAGATGTCTTCTCTAAGTATCTTTTTGATCTGCATCTCTTGGTAAGCAAGGTTTCAGCCAAAAGGCTAGAGTTTGGGAAAATATTGACTATTCTGATTGCCGACTACAAAGAGGATGAAATCCTTTGTGCAGATATATATACCAAATGGTTTTCGATGAGAAGTGTGTGTTGTTGTGTTGTAAATGCGAAGAAAAGTAGAAGTGAAGAAGGGAAGCAGTTAGGAAGGTCTGGTATGTGAAAAGACAATAGAGCAAAGGAAGAGGAAGGATGAAGTGCAGCAGATCAGTATACTGAGCCTAACCGGAACTAAACTCCAGCATTTGTGGATGCATCCCATTAGTTCAAGTATTGTGTTACTCTCTTTATTATAGACAATGAGTCTCTTGTAGGCAGTGAGCCTCTTGTGAGTAGTGTGTTCAGGCAGTGAGCCCTAATTGGCAAGTGCCATTTTGTATTTCCATTCTTCTAACAGAGAATATAATCTTGGGTTAATCACCTTGTAGTTTTCTCCCTTAACAGGGTTTCCACGTCAAAAATATTGTGTCATGTGTATTTCCATTTATGGTTATGTTTGCTTATTTGAATTGATGCTGCATTAATTAACAAGAAAGTTCAAAAAGCTAAAATAATTAAGATAACTGATTCACCCCCCCTCTTAGTTATCAACACATCAATCTTCATCATTCTATCCAAATCATTAACCAATCAACATCATTATTCCATTCTTATCAAATCAACCTTAATCCCAATCATCCCTAAGCACATCCTAGTCACATCTCCATCTTTCATCCTCACCCTATCAATGTCATCCTAATTATTATCCTAATCATCCCTAATCATTCCATATCAAACTCTAATCATATCCAAGTCATCATCACATCATATCAACATTAATCTCAATCATTATCCCAATCCCCCAACATCATTATCAAACTCCAAATCCAAATCAACCCAATCAAAATCAAGACCTTAATTGTTCATCCAATCAAATCAACCAAATCAATTCTATTACTTAAGTGTCATTAGTCCACCTTAAGTATAGACAGTCATCCATCCTTTGAAGAAAATCAAATCATCTTAAGGTCTTGAAATTTAATTCCCAACATCACAATCATCCATTATCCTCCATTTCATCTCATACCTCTCGAACAAAATGGATCCTTATGAAGCAATGCAACACTTACAAAGACTTAGAAAAGTCTATGAGAACATGGATCCTAATGCTAAGGAAAAATACAAAAATGACATTAAAGATATACCCTTAATAGACCTCATCATTGGAGAATCCCAAACCCCTACCCCATCTTCATCATATCAACCCTCATCATATCAACAAACATCTTACATATCCACACCATCAACCCCATACCAACTTCCATCATATCCTCAAGTGTAATGGTGATCTCACTAGTCGGCAACAGAAAGTTGTAGGTCTCAGAGTGATACCACTCCACAATCACTGTCATCAGACCTCTATGGGCTCGCAGAACTGGCATCGACGCCACCGTCAGAAGTTCCAATCTCACCAGTCGAGCCTTTGTAGCATCATCAAAACCATCGAACAGTGCCATCACGGATGGAACCTGTCGCTCTCGTGACTGTAATATAAATCGCTGTGTATCCTGCATCCACAACTTTTGGATCAGATATCAACCTATCTTTTTTCTAAACCAATCTCTTCTTCTAATGTCTAAAAAGCCAGCATCATGTGGCACCAAAACAAACAACCCCTTGTGCCATTTTTAAAATGGCGCTACAATTTCCTCTAAACTACGCTATTATAGAAAATAGCACCACTGCACATAGCTCTTTGCACAAATCCAAAAGATAGCGCTACTGCGCGCTACACATGATGCCATTTTACCAAATGGTGTCACTCTAAATTTTGGCGCTAATTCCCACAATAGCACCAATTACCCCAAAAGCACTAATTCACTAAATATCGCTAATCCCCTAAATCGTGCTACAATGTAAAATAGCGTTGTTTCCTAATATGGCTCTATTCCAGAGTATAGTGCCACTTTAACCCCAATTTGGCGCTAAAACGCTAGAATCATATTCTTCTACAAATTGCGCTAATTCGAATGATAGCGCTAAAATACCTACCAAATGGTGACGAACCGCCCTAACCCTACCTTGGTGGATAGTGCCAATCCAAAGGATGGTGCTAATCCGCCTGATTGTTGGCACTACGCACTCCAATCCAAAATCCCAAACCCCAAAAAATGCATGTAAAACAAAAAAATTACAAAGTCAGGGTTAGATCCTACCTGAGGTCCAACCTCCGGTGCCCGGCCAAAGTCTCGAAACTGCTCTGAAATGTGTTGAAGTTGCAGAAACTGGGGGTTGCGGTCAGCCATCTCTCCTTCACTTCTTCTTCTCTAAAGTCAAAATGTGCAAATGTGGCACTTTTAGGGCCCACTTTTCCTAATATAGTGGGCCATGTCATTCTTCCACCCCCTCTTTTCTCCTCCAGGGTGCAGATCTTAGCCTTTTTCCTTCGTTTTTCTTCCTGCCATCTTCTTTTGTCGTCAACTATCTAATTTTCACTTCCGTCACATCCTTTCAAGAACTCGCCTGGAAAATTTTTATTTCTCGCCGACCTCTCAAGGGGGCATCCCTTATCCATCTTATTCCTTCCTGGTAGCTAGGGCATATTTTTTCTTTAACCTGATGCCGCTTCCCTCCTAGGTCCTGATGCCACGTCAAAGAGGGGCAAATGCAGACACCTAAAAATGTCTTCTACCATCAAACTGACTCCCAACATCCCTAATCATGTCAATTTCCTTCCTAAACCAATTAATTAAATTTTATTTAATTAATTATCGCTTCATCACCCATTTTTTCACCATTTTATCCCAAAAATTTAATTAATTTCATTAATTCAATAATCCAAACCTTAGCCAATTAATTTAATAAATATGCAATATTTATTAAATCAATTTCTCCCTTTTAACTAAATCCAATTAATTAGTTAAAACCATGTTAACTAATTAATCCAGCCTACTAATTGACCTATCCCTACCCTAAACAATTAAATAGCTATTATTTAATTGCCTACCCTAGCCTATCTCATCCTAGCCCTACGATTAATTAAATGAAACCTATGTTTAATTAATCTTAACCCCTTCATTTGGGTGGTCAAACCTTGTTTAACACCCTTCCCCACATCCTCCAAATAAAAAATTGAAATAATTCCACATAAGTCAATTTTTTATTTAAAAACATCCCACATCACATTTAATTTTTCTTACAACCCCTTACCTCACCCATACTCATTTATTTCCTCTCTTCCCCAAATAAATTTTTAATTCATTTACATTCCCCCATATGAATCTTTAATTCAAAAATAATCCTCCACACCCATGCTCATTTAATAACTCCTTTTCCCAAAATGAATAAAAGATTCACTTTTATTCCTAACCCTCCATTCCTCCAAGATTGAATCTAGGCCCTCCACATCATTTTTATCCTCCACCATTGATCTTCTAAATCAATCTCCACCCTTGGATCAAAATACCTTCCAAAAATCTATAAATAGAACCTCTCTCCATCCATTTGAGGATCTAAGTTTTATGCAAAGTTATCATGTCAAAATCTCCATTGAGCTAGAATAGTGAGTTGCATAGTTAGTGAGCATTTCATATTCAAATCTATTGTCTAGGGATTATCTTTGTCTTAGGAGTTCTTGGGTGCATGCTCCTACTTCCCTTGATAAGATTTGGTTTGCATGTGAGGTATAACTTTGTGTTTTATGTATTTTGGTAAGTATTTTTATCTCATTTGCTCTCCTAATCTACATTGGCATGCCCAGTGGGACCCACAAGGTCCATATCTAATCTTTTTTTTATGAGTTTTTGTTTTGGAGACGTGTTTTTGCAGGTCCGACGTTATCTACCCTACACAGTGGCGCTATCTTTAGCACATTTTAGCACTATTTACTATTTTAGCGCTATTTTGCCGAGCACTTTCTCTCCTAACTTTCACTCACAAATCTGTCTAACTTTCTATCTTCTTGTGGTTTCTTGGGTTTTTTGTACTCTACTTTTGCAGGAATCTTGAACAAAGAAGGGTAGACTATGGCAAAAATTTTCTAAAATCATCCATTGACCAACTCTGTGCCATATTGGTGCTATCTTCACCTAGTTCGGTGCTATCTTTCTCACTACATACTGTAAACTAAGGCAAAAACACAGTTTAGCGCTATCTTGCCTCTGGATTGGCGCTATTTTCTATATTAGCGCTATCTTGCCTCTGTATTGGCACTATTTTCTGTATTAACGTTATCTTTCCTCTGTATTGGCGCTATTTTCTGTATTAGCGCTATCTTGCCTCTGTATTGGTGCTATTTTCTGTATTAGCGCTATCTTCTGTATTAGCGCTATCTTGCCTCTGGATTGGTGCTATTTTCTATACTAGCTTAGGGATTTGTGCAGGGTTAGGCCCCTTTTCTACAAGATATTTCAAATCATCCTAAGGCACAATCTAGAAGTTACTAACATCTTTTTTACAGGGATTTCTTAGCTTAAAGAACATTTATCTTTGGTGCACCTAAAACGAATCTTTCTTCCAAACAATCTACAATCAAACATTTCATTTTGGTGCACCTAAAAAGAATCCTTGCATGCCTTAGTGTTAAAAACATTTGATTTTGGTGTAACTAAAATTAATCATTGCTTGCAACAACAACTATCAAAACACTTCAATTTTGGGCTATAAAAAGAACCACAAATTGCATCAATAAAATCATTTGGTTAAAAAGAATAATAATTTGTATTTTTCACTCATATAATCAAGAAAATCAATCTAATTTGTGTGAAGTGCTTTCGTGATTTGTGTTTGTAGTGTGAAAAGTGTATGCTCTTCTCTCGCACCATTTGGTGACCTTGGGAATCAAAAGCTTCTCACAACACTTACATTAATCACCCCCAACATAATCCAAAGAACTAAGAATGAACCATGTTTAGTGTGATGCAAGCACAAAGAATACATATGCTCTCCCCTCGCATCTTTGTATGAACTTGGGGATCAAAAGTATTTTTGTGATTGTGTTGCTTTTGTTAATCTTTAGAGGGCCTGCTACCCCACTTTGAAAGGTGGGAACGACCCAAGCGGCAACAAGCTAAAGCCAAGCTCTTTCAAGCCGCTATATAAAATAAGGTGTTTGGGATGAAAGTCACAAACAACAGGTGTTGTTGTGTTATACCGATAGCCAACCTCTCCCAAAACCCTCCAAGGCATAACCCTTGGAGCCTGGGAGACTCCATAATGGAGAGTAGCACTGCCGCATGTATAGCCACCTAAATGAAAGCACTTACTACGAACATTTGTTTTAGCAAGCTAAAATCCCTCTACTTGTTCAACAAGTATTGTCCTTGCCTCGCCTTAGCTTGTACATGCTTGATTATCACATTTTTCATAAATCAAACCTTTGGTCATTATGTTTTCTTGCTTGATTGTTTGTCTACTTGCTAAGAAAAATCAAATTCATCCATCAATCCAACCATTCAGATCCTTTAGCGCCATTTTCTTCTATTTTAGTGCCATTTTCCATCTGTTTTAACACCTTCTTCATCAGTGTCCAAATATCAAATTTTCCCATCAAAAACATCAATTTTATAAGCCCATTTTATAAGCCAATTTTCCCATGATTTAACAATGAGAGCATGAAATTAGAAAATTAACCACATATACAACATCAAACATAAGAGACACCAGATTTACATGGAAAACTCCAAGGTGGGGAAAAACCATGGAGAGGATTAACTCTCAATATATATATTGCAATCTTGAAATAGTGATGTTCAGGCTTGGTCACTCCATAGGCCTAAACATACTAGATTACAGCCATGAAGAACAACTAGGTCTAGCAGGCTCACTATCTCAACCCTAAACCTAGCAAGATTACAATAAAGGCTGTTAAACCCTACTAGTGGCTTACTGCTAGATTCACTGCCATGATCAACACCTTTTTATATTGTGAATAAACAACTCCTCAACTCTGCTCTTCCTCTACTCTACTCTTCCTCTCCTCTACTCTGCCTCTACTCCACCTCTTCTTTCCTCTGCCTTTGCTCTGCCTTTGGACCTTTCTTAATATCTTATCATTTCTACTCAAGGATACCTTTTCCATGACTCAACTACAAGTATTTATACACTACATCAACCTTGGAATGATCATCAAGGTTAGCAACACAATCATCAACCATTGGAACAATCTCCAAGGTCAATATTACAAACATTTACAAAATAGGTCCCAACCTATTGCAATAGCATGCAAAGGGAATAAAATGTAGATCATGCCATGCCTTAGCTAGGACTCAAACATGATCTTGCATGCCACAACATGCTTCCACAATCTTCCATAGATCTCTGTAATCACTGGGATCAAACAGGTCAGCCAAGGTTGGTTACATGCTACCTTATCTAGGAACAATCTTCACACACCAACTCAATTTCTTAACATGGACCAAAGTCCAGATAGGAACATGATTACGAGACATCCACAAGCACATTATAATCATCAGGAGCAACTGCACAAACCTTAACCACTTTATCCATAGGAATCTTCTCACCAGAACAAATGAACTTCACTATCTTCAACTGTCATCAAAGAAAGATAGCTTGCGGACCACCAAACCATGAACCACTATAACTGTAGGAACTTATCATTAGCCTTGACTTCCTGCCAGAACCACAGAGCAAAATAGCTTATTGCAGAGAAATGTGAAGCCAAATACTGTCTTCCTATCTCAACTGAACTTACAAAAAAAGTAGGTTTCTCTGGTGAACACAACTCACTTAGATCTTCAGGCGGATGGCTCAAACCCAGAATGTAGCATCCTCAGACATACCTCTAACTTACTTCCAATCCATAGACCATGATCTTCAAGAAAAAATAAATGTGGAGTAGTTTACCAGACTTTTCTTTAGCATACAACTCAATGTCTGTACTGCACTTCTCTGTAACTCACTTGTTTCTTCCAGAGAGGCTAATTTTCTCAATATCCTCAACATACAAGTCTTGTAAACAAGTAATAGAATGAGATATAGATGAGATCAATGACAACAAGAATATGTTGACATCAATGACATCATTGGTTAGGCACATACTTGCAACAGAAGAAACAATTATGAGCCTTGAAAATGCATGTTATATATTTGTAGTCCTTGATTTCTTCTTCATCTAAGATAAATCATAAATATAATAGATCAGTTGTTATCTGTAACAAAGTAATGACTATAGCCATTTGGCCTTGAACCTGCAAACCTGTTGCAAGTATGAGGTTAACCAGTGTTGTCATTGATGTCAACATACTCATATTGCATTGGTAAGAAGGATTGGATGAGTTGTGTGATGTTGTTATTGAGGAAATCAATCTCTCTCCGGAACAGTGAAGAATAGTGATGAGAAAAAGGCAAAAGCATGATATAGGTTGAGGATCAGAGGATACAGATTAAAGGGTTTGTATATATGAGTCTTGAGATGTTCTAGTTAAGATTTCAGAGGTCCGCATAAAGAACTGAAGAAGTTATGGCTATTTGTGTGAAACCAGTTCCGGTAGGTGTTCAGAGGTGACAGAGGTTCACAAAAAGGTCCGGTGTGATCTGGAATTGTATTTTTCTATTTTGTGGATTGGAAGGAGTGTTTGGGATGTCCTTGTGATGTGTCATCTCAATTTGTGTATGATTTGGAGGTTCAAAAGTACCTTTTGCATTGTGACAGTGGTGACAGACTGTGTTCTTGAAGTTCTGGATGATGAAGAGAAGAATTCCGGTAAGCCAATGAAGTGCAGATGTTCTTGGTGCTTCAAGGAAGGTTATCCAATTCATGTTGGTAGTCCGCATCAAAGTTAGAGTTTGGATTTGATGTAATGACCACCTGTTGTTGGTGTTCTTCCGGAGACAGGCCGACTGGATGTTCTACACGCCTTGCGAATGTTATTGTGATGTTTGCTGACTCAGATGATTGTTCCTAAGTCAATGTCTTGCATAAATAAGTGTTTGTGGATTCATTTTAAAGTGTGGATTGTGTGGATGAGTGTGGCATAGCGAAGAGAAGTGTGAAAGGCAGAGAAAGGGTTTTTGGGCTTAAAAGGAACTGATCCGGACATGGTAAAGATGTCATTCTCCAGTTCAAGATTGTGATTCTTATCACTCTGTAGACAGTGTGTCTCTTTGTAGGCAGTGTGCCTCTGGTGAGCAGTGTGCTCGGGCTATGAGCCCTAATTGGCAGGTGCCATCTTTTTCTTATTCTTCTAACAGAGAATAATCCTTGGGTTAATCACCCCGTGGTTTTTCCCTTAACCAGGTTTCCACGTCAAAATCTTGGTGTTCAATGTGTTGATGTTTATCTACTCTGATGTTTATGCTTTATGCTTTCATGGATGATTAATTGCTATGCTAATGAATAACTAAGTGGATCTGAATGTTTGAATTGTGAGAAAGTTTAGGATAACTGATTCACCCCCCCTCTCTGTTATCAACAATTGGTATCAGAGCCAAGTTCCTCTGAAGAGAGCTTAACCGCTTGAGGAGATCTAGGATGTCGTCATATAAGAAGGACAGTCTGAAGTTTGATGGAACCAACTTCACTCTCTGGAAAGGTCGCATGAAATGTCACTTGGAGTGTATGGGAAAGGCGTACTTATCCATGGTCACAAAACCCTATGTACCTTCGCAGGGTGGTCTGACAACTCTGAATGAAATTACAGATGCTGAAAATAATCTGCGGACCAGAGAAGCTCTTCTAAGCACCTTGAATAACTTAGAACTCTCAAATGTTATTCACCTACCAACTGTATATGAGATCTTGGTTAAACTGGAACTTCTGCATGAAGGAGATGAGTTTGTTAAATGTGTAAGATTGCAAAGTCTCAAAGGGAAATTTGAAAGATTGAAGATGAGAGATGATGAAAATATCACTACCTTTATGCCAAGAGTAAATGAGCTGGTGTGTGGAATCAGGAATGCTAGTGGAACTTTGGATGAAAATGAGATTGTTTGCAAAATTTTAAGATCTCTTCCTGCTACCTACAAAATCAAGGTTGCTGCCATTGATGAATTTAGAGCCCATACTACTATCACAAGAGAGCAATTGGATTGCAAACTGGCTGCTTTTGAAATGACCGAGTTTCGAGATGATCATCCCAAGACTGAATTTGCATTCAAAGCCAGTGCCTATGTGAAAGGCAAACAGAGATTTGATCCGGGTGAGAACTCTTCAAGGAAGCTATCTTGGTATGAACAAGCAAGGAAATATATGGAAGAGGAAGAAGCAGAAAACGCTCAACTTGAAGCCCTCATTGCAAAAAGACTGCCAAGAGGATCCGGTAAGCATGAAGGAAAATTACCTTTTAAGTGCTTCAACTGCAATAAGATTGGTCACTTTGCCTCAAGATGTCCGGAAAGATCTACAAGGTCAGATTCTAACAGACAAATATTTCAAAAGAATTGTTATTATGTTCATAAAGAAGCTGATAATGAAGGAGTCACAGATGATGAATCAAAGATAGGAAATGAATGGGTGCTTATTGCTATCAAGGAAGAAGATCCAATATCTATCAATCATAAGGTTGAAGAAAAAGCTTTGGCTGCCCAAGTTCAAGAAAAGGATGACTGGGTTATTGACAGTGGATGCTCTCACCATATGACTGGTGACAAGAACAAGTTCTTAGAGTTGGAAAGATATGAAGGAGGAGTGGTAAAGTTTGGTGATAATTCAGCTGGTAGAATCAGAGGAAGAGGAACCATTTCTTTTAATGGAAGAAACAAAACTGGTAATGTGTTGTATGTTGAAGGTCTGAAGTACAATCTTCTCAGTGTTGGACAGTTGGTGGACAAAGGTTATGATCTCCGATTCAAAGATGGAAAATGCAAAATCCTAGAAAGATCCAGAATAGAGATTGCATCTGGTACTCAAACTAAAGGTAATATCTTTCACTTGGTTGGTACTGATAAAAGTTGTCTGCTTGTTCAAGTTGATTAGAGCTGGTTATGGCATAGAAGGATGTGTCATATCAATTTTGATAACATCATTAGGATAAGCAATACTCAGGCCATTAGAGATCTTCCAAAATTGGTAAAACCTACAAATGGTTTGTACAAAGAATGTTAGATAGGTAAACAGAGCAGAGTTTCATTAAAAAGCAAAGATCAGTCCTCTACTGGATTATTGGAATTAGTTCATACTGATCTATGTGGTCTGACAAGAGTCAAGAGTATGCAAGGTGATAGATACTTCATGTTACTAATTGATGATTATTCCCAGATAATGTGGGTCACCTTTCTGAAAGAGAAGTCAGAAGCCTTTGAAAAGTTCAAAATCTTCAAAGCTATGGTAGAGAATCAAACTGGATTAAAACTGAAGTGTCTGAGGTCTAATAGAGGTGGTGAATTCACATCTGGTGAGTTCATAGATTTTTGTGAGAAGCATGGCATAAAGAGACAGTTGTCTGCTCCTAGGACTCCACAGCAGAATGGAGTAGTTGAGAGAAAGAACCAGACCATCCAAGAAGCTGCCAGGACAATGATGTTGGAAGCAAATGTTCCTCAGATGTTTTGGAGAGAAGCTATCAGCACTGTAGTCTACACCCTCAATCAAGTTCAAATTAGAAACAATACTGGTAAGACCCCCTATGAACTTTGGTTTGGCATCACTCCTACTGTGAGATATTTCAGAGTATTTGGTAGCAAGTGTTATATTAAAAGAGATGAAGATCTAGGGGAGTTTGATGCTAGAAGTGATGAAGGTATTTTCTTGGGTTACTTTACTCAAAGCAAAGCATACCGGTGTTACAATAAGAGACTGAGAAAGATGATGGAAAGTACTATTGTGAAAGTTGATGAAGGAATTGAGAAGCCCTCAAGATTTTATGAGCTTGATGAAGATGATCAAGATGGTGTGCAGGTTCAAGGAGCTCAATCCTCTCCGGTAAGTCAGGGTCAGACTGATCCGGTAAATCAGGAAGAAGAGATAGGTCTAAATGAGCTTGATCAAGAAGCAATAGTGCAAGTTACTCCCAAAATTCCAAGGTATGTAAGATTGAACCACTCTGAAGATCACATCATAGGTGACAGAAGCAAAGGTGTGCAAACTAGAAGGAATGTTGCTCAAAATTAGGATGAATGTTGTCTGATTTCAAAGATTGAACCTAAGACAATAAATGAAGCCTGTAATGATGAAAATTGGACCCAAGCTATGGAAGAAGAGTTGATGCAAATTGAAAAAAATCACACTTGGGATCTTGTTCCCAGACCTAGTAACAAGAATGTGATTGGAACCAAATGGGTCTTCCAGAACAAACTAAATGAAGATGGTGAAGTAATCAGAAATAAAGCTAGATTAGTCTGCAAAGGCTACTCTCAAATAGAAGGGATTGATTTTGATGAAACTTTTGGTCTGGTGGCAAGAATTGAAGCAGTCAGACTATTTCTTGCATTTGCTGCCTTCAAAGATTTCAAAGTGTATCAGATGGATGTCAAATCTGCTTTTCTGAATGGTGATCTAGAAGAAGAGGTGTACATTGAACAACCGGATGGATTTTAGTTATCTGAGCATGGTGATATGGTCTGCAAATTGAAGAAGGCACTATATGGTCTAAAGCAAGCTCCAAGAGCATGGTCTGAAAGGATGGACAAACATCTTTTAAAGATTGGTTTCAATAAAGGTACTGCTGATAGTAATCTATATTTCAAAATTGATCATGAAAACATCTTGATTGTTGAAGTATTTGTAGATGATATCATTTTTGGGGGAAGAGACAGTATCTGTCAAACTTTTGCAAACCAAATAAAAAGTGACTTTGAAATGTCAATGCTTGGTGAAATGAATTTCTTCTTGGGTCTGCAAATCACTCAGACAAAGAAAGGAATCTTTATCTCTCAGACCAAGTATGTGAAAGAACTATTGAAGAAATTTGGAATGGAAGATTCAAAGCCAATGAACACTCCTATGGCTACTGGATGTAAGTTGAGTAAAGATGATGACTCTCCTAAGATAGATCAGACAAAGTACAGATCAATGATTGGTGGATTATTGTATCTCACTCAGACTAGATCGGATATAATGCAGGCAGTTGGTCTTGTGGCAAGATTTTAGGCTGATCCCAGAGAATCTCATGTTATGGCAATCAAAAGAATTTTTAGGTACTTGAAAGGAACAGTTGAGTATGGTCTATGGTATCCCAGAGATCATGACTTCTCTCTTCATGCATACATAGATGCAGATTGGGTAGGAGATGTGGATGATATGAAGAGTACAAGTGGAGGAGCTTTCTTTTTGGGAAAAAGGTTGGTTTCTTGGCTAAGCAAGAAATAAGATGCAATATCTCTGTCTACAACAGAAGCAGAATACATTGTAGCAGTAGGTAGTTGCACTCAACTTTTGTGGATGAAACAAATGCTAAGAGATATTCAAGTAGAATATGAGCCTATCACAATTTTCTGTGATAATTCAAGTGCAAAAAATGTTTCTAAGAATCCGGTATTGCACTCTAAGACCAAGCATATATCTATCAAATTTCATTTTCTGAGAGAACAAGTGAACAAAGGTGAAGTCAGGTTGGAGTATGTGCCCTCCAAGGATCAGATTGCAGATATTTTTACTAAACCTCTTCCCAAGGACTCTTTTGAGTATCTTAGGGAGTTGTTAGGGGTCATGGCCCCTCCGGTGATGCATTAAGATGCACTGTTGTGCATCAATCTGGTGCATATCACAGACATATCTTGTGATCCAGATTGATGTAGTGGAGCTGCTACTAAGGGGGAGCAGCTAGTATGATTCTGATGTGTTGGAATTGCAAGTATGAGCCCTTTTCCATTGATGTCAAAGGGGGAGAGAAGACATGTGAAAAACAAGTGGTTGATAATCAAAGGGGGAGCAGTAAAGGAAGAGAAGACATGTTGCTGATAGGGGGAGCTGTGACAGAAAGGAGAAGTTCTTGTCTTGATGGTTTTTCACATCATATGTTGCCATCAATGACAAAGGGGGAGATTTTTTGCAAGTATGAGGTTAACAGTGTTGTCATTAATGTCAACATACTCATATTGCATTGGTAAGAAGGATTGCATGAGTTGTGTGCTGTTGTTATTGAGGAAATTAGTCTCTCTAGAATAGTGAAGAACAGTGGTGAGAAAAAGGCAAAAGTACTGTATAGGTTGAGAATCAGAGGATGCAGATTAAAGGGTTTGTAGATATGAGTCTTGAGATGTTCCAGTTAAGATTTTAGAGGTTCGCATAAAGAACTAAAGAAGTTATGGCTATTTGTGTGAAACCAGTTCTGGTAGGTGTTCAGAGGTGACAGAGGGTCACAAAAGGTCTGGTGTGATCCAGAATTGTATTTTCCTATTCTGCGGATTGGAAGGAGTGTTTGGGATGTCCTTGTGATGTGTCATCTAGATTTGTGTATGATTTGGAGGTCCAAAAGTACCTTTTGCATTGTGATAGTGGCAACAGACTGTGTTCTTGAAGTTTCAGATGATGAAGAGAAGAATTATGGTAAGCTGATGAAGTGCGGATGTTCTTGGTGCTTCAAGGAAGGTTATGATGATCGTTGGATCATGTCCAGTTTGTGTTGGCAGTCTGCATTGAAGTTAGAGTTTGGATTTGATGTAATGACCACCTGTTGTTGGTGTTCTTCCGGAGACAGGCTGACCAGATGTTCTACATGCCTTGCAAATGTTATTGTGATGTTTACCAACTTAGATGATTGTTCCTAAGTCGATGTCTTATATAAATAAGTGTTTGTGGATTCATTTTAAAGTGTGGATTGTGTGGATGAGTGTGGCATAGCGAAGAGAAGTGCGAAAGGCAGAGCAAGGGTTTTTGGGCTTAAAAGGAACTGATCCGGACATGGTAAAGATGTCATTCTCCAGTTCAAGATTATGATTCTTATCACTCTGTAGATAGTGTGTCTCTTTGTAGGCAGTGTGCCTCTTGTGAGCAGTGTACTCAGGCTGTGAGCCCTAATTGGCAGGTGCCATCTTTTTCTTATTCTTCTAACAGAGAATAATCCTTGGGTTAATCACCCCGTGGTTTTTCCCTTAACCGAGTTTCCACGTCAAAATCTTGGTGTTCAATGTGTTGATGTTTATCTGCTCTGATGTTTATGCTTTATTCTTTCATGGATGATTAATTGCTATGCTAATGAATAACTAAGTGGATATGAATGTTTGAATTGTGAGAAAGTTTAGGATAACTGATTCACCCCCCCTCTTAGTTATCAACAAAACCAATGCCGATCATTGTACCTTGAATTTTTTTCTATGTACATTTCATGAAAATAAGTATAAGAAAGCTTGAGTAAACTGAAGCATCAAATCATGTCAAGTTAAAACTGTAGACACCTAAAATTGGCTTGCTCTGCAAACCAGTTTCCTGTACCTCTACACCAATTCATCCCCCCTATTAATTAAATAAATTCATCTTATTTAACTAGTTTATCCCTAACCATCTGTCTATCCCTTGTGATTAATTAATTCCCTTAATTTATCACTAGAACTTACAACACTATCCTTATCTATTAAATAAATATTTCTAATATTTATTTAGTTGATTTTGTCCATTTCCCTAATCATTGTTAATTAGATAAATCATTCTTATCTAATTAATCTATCCTACTGATCAATCTACCCTAGCCTACCTATCCCCTAGATCTAGGTTAATTAAGCTAAACACTTAATCAACCTTGCTTAGCCCATCCTTCCACACACCTTTGAATAAAAATCAATCTTTTATTCAAATGGTCAAATCTCCCTTACCCCTCTTTTATCACCCTCTTAGGCATGTAAGAGTACATCTTCACATCTCCACATAAAGGTGAATTTTTAATTCACACTCCCCCATGAGTTGAATTAAAAATTCACTTGTCATGGCCACTCTTCCCAAAAATGAATCTTAATTCATTTTAATCCTCCACACCTTTCCCCATGTGAATTTAAAATTTAGTTTTAATGAGAGCCCTCAAATCCCATTTTCTAAGATTCAACCCTTGATCTCCCTCATCCACTCTCCTTGTGACACTTGTCACAAGGCTATGAACCCAATCCTAACCGTAACTCTCATTCATTCCTAGCCCTTGATCTCAACTCTTGATCTTCACCCTCCATCCTCTTGTAAAGAAATCTATAAATGAGACCCTCACCCAAGGCATTGGGGGGAACTTCATCTTGCATCAAACCTTTGCCAAAATCACTCCACAATCTCCTCATCATATCATCATAATGCCAAAATTATCCTTCATCCCTATCTCAATCTCCATCTAAGTCCAAATCCTTCATCTACATTGTGTTGAGTAGTTGAGCAATCCACATTTCAGTCAACTTGGGTAAAATCTGAGGAGCTCTTGGGTGCAACTCCTTCCCACTCTCTTGGATTTGTGAGTCAAAAGGAAGGTATAATCATTTGTTTTGCATTTGATTTACATTTCATCTTCATTTTGTTCTCATAGATTACAAAAACCAAGCCAATCTAATTAAAGTCAAGACATAGCCCTCCTTCACCTAATCCTTGTTGATTAAATTCTAATGGGATTGATTTGCTATAGGAATGAGACTTGTAATATGCAAACAAGTAATGCAACATAAGGCAATCAAAAAACCTTGCTCAATGTATTGCAGAAACTGTGTTGCTTGTTGACTGAAATTCAGAACCCCAAGTACCATGGAGAACATTTATAGCATCACCTTGAATATATAATGTCCCTTTTTAGGATATTCCTAATTTCTTTACATGCATACAACAATAACTACCAGAAAAGGACATTAGAAATATTAAAGATCAATAAATTAATATAATATTTAGTTCATAGCATCATTCATATTAAATTAATCCATCATAGCATAATTAATAATGAGATCAATACTTCATAAATAATGAGATATAATCAATATTTAGTTCAATCCATTATAACAGCATTCCTCAAACCAATCACATATTGAATCTCTCAGGAGTGTTAGTAAGTAATAATATTGTTGAGAGCATGCAATGGGGACCATCCTTACATCTCCCAGTCAATCTTGGATGTTGGTCATCCTCCTTGATCAAGCCTAGGAGAACTTAGTTACCTCCCAACCCATGAGTGTCTCATCTTGGGGTGGCATTCTTGATAAGATGCATGAAGACTGCTATTTTAACAAGCCTAGAAGCACTCATATGCCTCCTAGCCCATGAGCTAACTAATTTGAGGTGGTGTGCTTGATGAAGGGGCCTATCAGTACTTCACCATCTCGTGAACCCTGAAAGGGCCATCATTTCCTACTTACATCACCTTATTTCAATTGGATTGCTTAGGAATTTGTTAGATATTTGATACAATGTACCTCTTGATGGATTTCAAGTTTAGTTCAAGGATTGAAATGTATCCTTCTTTGCTGTATAACCAGTATATACTTGATATATTTCCTTTTTCTTGATTCTTATATGACTTCCTTCAAATGAAGATAGCTTCCTATGATTGCTAATTGATATCTTAGATAATCGCTGATTTGATTGATTGAATAATAGAATTGGCCATATCAACACATTGGTCCCTTCTAGTTGTGAATGGTTGTTTGTACAAATTTATTCAAACTCCTTAATATCTACTTTATTGGTGGGCTTGTCTCTAACAACAGCATCAATAGTTTTTACTTATGTTGCACACTGGTTTCTTTCATAGGGTAAGTGCAAGAAGATGGGGGGCCAAAAAGGGGTCTTAAGTGGCCACTTTTTTTCTGAAATCAGGAAATAGTGGCCTTGGATGAGAAATTGAGCATAGTTACACTCAAAATTTGAAGATGCAACCAAAACAATGTTCGTAGTGCTCTGAGTCTACTTTCTAAACTACTATTTTTTTTAAAAATGACATAGATTAAGGGGTTCAAAAGAGGAAGCCATAGAAATTGGTGTTGTTTCTATCAAAAAACCATAACATAGCATGTTTTGTGGCTCCCTCAAAAGGTCAACTTTTTTTTTTTGTATTTTTAAAATCGCTTCAGTGAGAAATTAGCTAATAGCATGTAGTTTACGCCCGATTTTTCTGATAATTTTTTGATGAATATTTGATATTTTACTAATTTTCAAAATGGACACATCCTAAAAAATAGAATTTTGGCCATGCTACCCCTATAAATTTTGAAAACTAATTGAAAATCATTTTTTTCTTTTTTTAATATTTGTAGAATGGAGTCTAGTTTCTAAATATGTAATTTTTTTGAAATTTCAATGAATAGTTAATTTCAAATGAAAAAAAGACCAAACAGTGGTTTTTGCCCAAAAATAGACACACAAACAAAAGAAATTAAAGATGAAAGGCTTAACATTGTTAAAATGTGAAAAAAATCACATCGTCAAATAGCTAAGAGAAAGCCTAACATTACCCAGGTGTTCGATTTGTTCAACCTTGAAACACGGGCAAATCTGAGGGTTAGCACGAACAAAATTATGTGAAATCTTGAAGAATATGGAAAAACACATTTGTGGATGTTGAAAAGGCACTCCAAGCCTTTGGGTTGGAAATCCAAAGCAAATCCCAAGCCCAAGGCTTGGGATTCCCAAAGCAAAACATAATGCGCTCGCGTTAGTTTTTGCTTTGCATTTTTCCTTTTCTGCAAAAGTTTGTGCTGTTTGTCATGTTTGAAATAACGCGAGCGCGTTATAACGTGCTCACGTTATGTTCCCCTTAAATTTTTTTATGTTCAAGGCTATTAATCATGTATGTATGTATGTATGTATGTATGCCAATATGTACATATGTATCTATGTATGCCTATATGTATGTATGTATAGTGTCGAGGGTAGAGGAGCGTAGAGATGGGAGTGAGCTAGATAGGGGAGGAGAGAGGTGGATAAGGATTGAGTCATTAAGGTTTAAGGTTGAGGGTTGAGCGTTTAGGGATAGGATTTAGAGTTTAGGGATAAGGGATTAGAGTTTAGGACCTTGAGGGATTAGGGTTTAGGGTTGAGGCTTTAGGGATAGCATTTAGGGTTAAGGCTCGAGAGATTAGGGTTAAGGTAGAGTTTTGAGGGTAGAGGGATTAGGGATAGGGTTTAGGGTTGAGGGATTAGGGTTTAAGGTATAGTTTAGTAGTTCTTGTGGATAAAGCCAGTAAACAATGGGAGATTATTTGCCTGCTTCATAACAATATACCTTCCCTATGTGCGGGCTGGACAACAAGAAATATAGATGTACCCCAATGCAAATTTTTTCTCATAATGATCATCCTTTTGATTTCAACTATTAATTACTCACTATGGATGTACTATACACAAAGCTTTTCTCATAGTGTGTACACCTATTGGCATAATGAACCCTAGATGGGCTAGAAAAACATGCCATATAACATTACTAACATTACAAAAGTTCATAGCCATTTTTCTGACATATTCTTGTAACTCAAATATCCTTAAGAAAAGAGCATCAAAAATGATGGGTTTAACAACCTAATATAAGGCAAAGTAGTTTTGTTGGGTTTAGGGATAGGGTTTAGGGTTTAGGATTGATGGATTAGGGTTTAGGGTTGAGGGATTATGGTTTAAGGTATAGTGTTGAGGGTTGAGGGTTTAGGGATAGGGTTTAGGGTTGAGGGATTAGGGTTTAGGGTTGACGGATTAGGGTTTAATGTTGAGGGTTGAGGGTTGAGGGTTTAGGGATAGGATTGATGGTCAAGGGATTAGGGTTAAAGTAGAGTGTTGAGGGTAGAGGGATTAGGGATAGGGTTTAGGGTTGAAGGCTTAACGATTGAGGGTTGAGGCTTTAGGGCTGAGGGTTAAGGGATTGGGGTTTAAAATATAGTGTTGAGCGTCGAGGGTTTATGGATAGGTTTTAGGGTTTAATTTTTAAGGGTTAAGGGTTGAGGGATAGGGTTTAGGGTTTAGGGATAAGGGATTAGGGTTTAAGGTATAGTGTCGAGGGTTGAGGGTTTAGGAATAGGGATAGCGTTTAGGGTTTAGGGATCAGGGATTAGGGTTGAGGGTTGAGGGATTAGGGTTTAAAGTATAGTGTCGAGGGTTGAGGGTTTATTGATAGTGTTTAGGGTTGAGGGTTGAGGGATTAGTTTTTAGGGTTGATGGATTAGGGTTTAAGGTATAGTGTTGAGCGTTGAGGGTTTAGGGATAGGGTTTAGGGTTGATGGATTAGGGTTTAGGGTTGATGGATTAGCGTTTAATGTCGATGTTAGGGTTAGAGTGTCAAGGGTAGAGGGATTAGGGATACGGTTTAGGGTTGAAGGTTTAAGGATTAAGGGTTGAGGCTTTAGGGATGAGGGTTTAAGGCCTAAGATATAGTGTCAAATGTTGAGGGTGTAGGGATAGGGTTTAAGTTTTAAGGGTTAAGGGTTGAGGGATAGGGACTAGGGTTTAAGGTATAGTGTTGAGGGTTTATGGTTTAGGGATAGGGTTTAGGTTTGAGGGATTAGGATTTAGGGTTGATGAATTAGGGTTTAATGTTGAGAGTTGAGGCTTGAGGGTTGAGGGTTGAGGTTGAGGGATAGGGTTAATGGTCAAGGGATTAGGGTTAAATAAGAGTGTCAAGGGTAGAGGGATTAGGGACAGGGTTTAGGGTTGAAGGTTTAAGGATTTATGGTTGAGGCTTTAGGGATGAGGGTTAAGGGATTAGGGTTTAAGATATAGTGTCGAGTGTCGAGCGTGTAGGGATAGGTTTTAGGGTTCAAGTTTTAAGGGTTAAGGGTCGAGGGATTAGAGTTAAGGGTTGAGGGATTAGGGTTTGACATTGAGGGTTGATTACATTGAGGTTCGAGGGTTAAGGGTTTCGGGATAGGGTTGAGGGTCAAGGGATTAGGGTTAAAGTAGAGTGTCGAGGGTATAAGGTTAGGGATAGGGTTGGAGGGTTTAGGGATAAGGGATTAGGGTTTAAGGTATAGTATCGAGCCCGTTGAGGGTCTAGGAATAGGGATAGCGTTTAGGGTTTAGGGATGAGGGATTAGAGTTGAGGGATGATGGATTAGGGTTGAGGGTTGAGGGATTAGGGTTTAGGGATAAGGTTTAGGGTTAAGGGTTGAGGGATTAGGGTTTAAGGTATAGTGTTGAGGGTTTAGGGATAGGGTTTAGGGTTGAGGGATTAGAGTGAGGGGTTGAGGGATTAGGATTTGACATTGAGGGTTGAGGCTTTAGGGTTTAGGGATAGGGTTGAGGGTTGAGGGATCAGAGTTAAGGGTTGAGGGATTAGGGTTTGACATTGAGGGTTGAGTACATTGAGGTTTGAGGGTTAAGGGTTGAGGGATAGGGTTGAGGGTTGAGGGATTAGGTTTAAAGTAGAGTGTCAAGGGTATAAGGATTAGGGATAGGGTTGGAGGGTTTAGGGATAAGTGATTAGGGTTTAAGGTATAGTATCAAGCCCATTGAGGATTTAGGAATAGGGATAGCATTTAGGGTTCAGGGATGATAGATTAGAGTTGAGGGATGACGGATTAGGGTTGAGGGATTAGGGTTTAGGGATAAGGTTTAGGGTTGTGGGTTGAGGGATTAGGGTTTAAGGTATAGTGTTGAGGGTTTAGGGATAGGGTTTAGGGTTGAGGGATTACAGTGAAGGGTTGAGGGATTAGGATTTGACATTGAGGGTTGAGGCTTTAGGGTTTAGGGATTAGGGATAGGGTTGAGGGTCAAGGGATTAGAGTTAAGGGTTGAGGGATTAGGGTTTGACGTTGAGTATTGAGTACATTGAGGTTCAAGGGTTAAGGGTTTTGGGATAGAGTTGAGGGTCGAGGGATTAGGGTTAAAGTAGAGTATCGAGGGTATAAGGATTAGGGATAGGGTTGGAGGGTTTAGGGATAAGGGATTAGGGTTTAAGGTATAGTATCGAGCCCATTGAGGGTTTAGGAATAGGGATAGCATTTAGGGTTTAGGGATGACAGATTAGACTTGAGGGATGATGTATTAGGGTTGAGGGTTGAGGGATTAGGGTTGAGGGATAAGGTTTAGGGTTGAGGGTTGAGGGATTAGGGTTTAAGGTATAGTGTTGAGGGTTTAGGGTTGAGGGATTAGAGTGAAGGGTCGAGGGATTAGGATTTGACATTAAGGGTTTAGGGTTGAGGCTTTAGGGTTTAGGGTTTAGGGATAGGGTTGAGGGTCGAGGGATCAGAGTTAAGGGTTCAGGGATTAGGGTTTGACATTGAGGGTTGAGGGTTGAGGGATTAGGGTTAAAGTAGAGTGTGGAGGGTATAAGGATTAGGGATAGGGTTGGAGGTTTTAGGGATAAGGGATAAGGGTTAAGGTATAGTATCGAGCATGTTGAGGGTTTAGGAATAGGGATAGCATTTAGGGTTTAGGGATGAGGGATTATAGTTGAGGGATGACAGATTAGGGTTGAGGGTTGAGGGATTAGGGTTTAGGGATAAGGTTTAGGGTTAAGGGTTGAGGGATTAGGGTTTAAGGTATAGTGTTGAGGATTTAGGGATAGGGTTTAGGGTTGATGGATTAGAGTGAAGGGTCAAGGGATTAGGATTTGACGTTGAGGGTTGAGGGTTGAGGCTTTAGGGTTTAGGGTTTAGGGATAGGGTTGAGACTTGAGGGATTAGAGTTAAGGGTTGGGGGATTAGGGTTTGACATTAAGGGTTGAGTACATTGAGGTTTGAGGGTTAAGGGTTTCAGGATAGGGTTGAGGGTCAAGGGATTAGGGTTAAAGTAGAGTGTCGAGGGTATAAGGTTTAAGGATAGTGTTTAGGGATAAGAGATTAGGGTTTAAGGTATAGTATTAAGCCTATTGAAGGTTTAGGAATAGGGCCAGCATTTAGGGTTTAGGGATGAGGGTTGAGGGATTAGGGTTATTTTGCAGCAATGTTATATTCTAAAGATAGGCAAAAAGAGAGTTTGTATTCAGGTTATTTAGATGTTGATGGGTTTAGACTTGAGCTGAAATGTTGGACTCTTAATCTATCTTGAAGAGAGTTTCTGTCGTCAAATGCAGATTTATGGGTTCGATTATATTGATTGCCTCTCCAGTTTTGGGGTGTGGATGTTTTGGAATCAATCAGGAAGTCTTCAGGAGACTTTGTGGAAGTGGATTGGCAATCGCTTGACAGAACCCCTGCTATTTATGCTTGGATAAGGATTTATCATAAACTAGAACTTTTGCTTCCAAAGAAGATCTGTCTTTCTTTCTCAATGGGCATTTTCTATCAAGAACTTGATTATGAGGGCTTGACCCTTCATTGTTATGCCTATCATATGGCAGAGCATCTGGAAAACTCTTGTAGGAAACAAGAAAAGTGCTCCCTCAAAAATCTTGTGGTCATTCAAGTCTTAAGGGGAAGGTTTGGAAAGAGAAATGGATCACCAAAGAGATGAAGAATTTCTTATTTCTCAGACACCATCAGTGGTTTTTCTCTGATGCAGAGGACCTACCAAGATGGAAAGCATTTAAAGATTATATGATCTCCAAAGGAAAATCTCCTAATTCTCCCATAATGTCATCCTTCAGTAAGGCGGGACCAAGTGCCTTGGCTCTTCCAGTCATGGATCCTCCCATATTTAAGAGGAATTGTAAGGCTTGGAAGTGTCAGTTGATAAAGCACAGGATGTGGTCATCCCTGCTTGTGTTAAGGAAGATAATGCCTCCTTTCACCATCTTACCCAAAAAATATTTTAGGATCACCAAAATTATGCTTTCCATATTTTCCTGCTTGTGATCATCTAGCCACAATTATTCTGGGGCACCCAGATCCTTTGGAGGATGGTTTGCTGGAGATTGGGTTAGATGAGGTGGAAGAGATTCTAGCTGGCTTTGGTGGTTAGGTAAATCAAGTTTGGACCTATGTTCAACAGGTCAATCAGTGTGAAAGATTATTGCTTAACTGGCTTTAAATAACTTCCTCAAGGTCCAAATGATACTGAACTACACACACATTCTTCATTATGGATGAGACTAAACACTGTCGGCACATTCAAAAACTCTTCTGCCAATCTCACTTCTCTCACCGATAGCTCAACACTATGCTCCAACCGTTGGTATGACCTTTACCATCAGCGAGGTTGAGAACTACTCTGCCAATACACACTGATCACTCTGATATACCTTTGAACCACACTTGTCAC
Source organism: Cunninghamia lanceolata (assembly GCA_027924645.1). Classification (NCBI taxonomy): domain Eukaryota; kingdom Viridiplantae; phylum Streptophyta; class Pinopsida; order Cupressales; family Cupressaceae; genus Cunninghamia; species Cunninghamia lanceolata. Next base: position 6,799,609 of record BSBN01000241.1, on the reverse strand, counting down.
CTAGACTCCTTTTATCGGTGAATGCCTACGAACTCAGGCCGATGCATCAATGGACACACTCCAGCGTTAACCTTGATTTTCTCTGTCGGCAACACAATCACTATCGGCCATACTAGCATTAACTTTGCCTATACACCAATACCAATCACCTTTGGTGAGACTTTTGTCATCGGCAGATGTTTATACGCTTGGGCCGATGCACTGATGATCCTTCTCTTATTCGGTGTGATGAATGCTATCGGTCGGACTCACTTTAGAGTTGCCGATACACCGTTTCGTTCTGATGGATCGGTGTAAGATACCCCTTGTCTCTCCAATACCTTCGATCCTTCGGTGAGATCTCCTTTCACTTTTCCCCAATATGCCTCCGATCGGCCTAACACCATTGATCGGTGTAGGTTTCAAAAGCTCCTCCGAGAGGCTTGTTACACCGATGACACTAGAGGTGAGATATAGAACATGAGCTAATGGAACTAGAGGTGAGATAGGTAAAATATTTATGGATCAATCTATAGTAGGACAAAACACGAGCGCGTTAGAATGCGAGTGCGTTATAATGCGCTCTCATTTTGTCTTGCTATAGAAATGGTAAAAAAGTGTTGACCCCCGTGATCCAGGCCCACATGCTCTATTTTCATACTGATTTTGCGCATGGTCCGACAAAAAAGAAGTGCTTTCATGCTGTTGGGAAGTTCACATGCACATTTTACACATTCTACCACCTTTGCATGATCTTTCCACCACCTTTTTTGCTTTCCCAACTTGAGGAGGAAATAACATAGTTTTCACACCAAGTTTGATATATATCTATTCAAGTTTTAATTTTTGTAGTGTTGCAATGTTAATTGTGATTCAATTTTAGGAATTTAACATTATAGATTGGTTAATAGTATTGTTGTTAGTAATTATATTTGAGTGTTATTCAGTTTAGCATTAAAAAGGAAGCAAGTGGTGAAAAACTCAAATTGTTGAGGAGTTTGATGCAAGAAGAACAAAATTCTACATAATTCAGTATTCTCTCCATTTGAATCTTTATTTTTTAGGTATGTCAAGTCTTTATATGCATGTTCTTTACATTTTCCTTAATTCTATTTGAATTACTTTATCATGCTTTATCATACATGTTTAAAATAGACACATTCCCAATCTAGAAAGCAACCTACAATCTCACATGATGCCATGTATATTTTCTACACTTGGGCTCTTTAATAATTATGTGTAATAAATAGACCTTAACATACCATGATGTCAAACTATACAAGAATAAATCCTTACAACATAATAAAAATACAATCCCACTATTATCTTGTATTCATTTCTTAGGAACTAATATTGGTCTCTTTATCATGCTACATATAAATTCTCCGTCATATCAAGGAAACGATCAAGAATTAAACCAACACAGGAAGAGATAGAAGCTAAGAATGTAAAGAAAGTAGTGGCTATGAGGGAACTTCGTGAGAAGAGGAAATTGGACATGATAAATGAAGACATGCCAATTGAAGAGGAACCACAACCATCACAAAGAGATATGGTATTGGCGGCACAAAGAGAACGAATGCAAAAAAATTGTACTACGAGAGATTTGAATACCATAGTTGGAGACACGTCCTCTACCGCAAGTCAACATGTAGGGACACCATCTACCACATCTCAAGTTGAGAGTACATCATCACTCACATGTGATGAAAGAGGTACACCATCCTTCCCACCTCAACCTCAAGGTATGTCATCTATTCCATCTTCGATTGAAGGTATGCCATCTAGCCCATCTCATTTAAATATTGATGAAATTCCTAATGTTGAGATGAATTTACCTAACTTAACACCACCTAAAATTTTGCATAGAAAGCCAAAGTATTTGATTGATATTGATGAGAATATTTTGTAGCCAATGGAAGGTAAGATTCCAAAATGCACTTGTAGAAGATATGCTCATAAGATTTGGCGATTGTTCTTTGAAAAGTTAAATGAGACAGCAAGATGTCAACTATTCATTGAAATGATGCGAAGTATAAAGTATAGGTCCATCATGAAAATTCTTGGGTTGAGAACATCAGAAGCTTCAAGTGAAAAATCTATTATCAAGAATCTAATGAGTGCGTATGAGAGTGTGGGTAACACCTCACGCACAAAAGATAGTAATGTAACACGGTGTGTGATTACATCAACTATAGTAAGTAGTCAAACGAGGAAAGCTCATCTCATTAGAAAGATGAGTCAAGAATTGAGAATTAATAGGAAAACTTTATCAAGAGCCATTGGAAGATGCCAAAGAATTGAGGACAGTAATGCCAATGAATTATGGGCATTCTTGGGGAGACTACCATGAAAAGATAAACCAATTGTTGAAGCATTGAAATCACTAATTGAAGACTTTTGGAAGAATTAGACAAGGGTATCTCCGAATCAAAGGGATGTGGTAAGAAGGAGAATCGGTAGTTAGAACCATGAGCCACATCCAAAGCATTTTTTGGATGAGACTCAAACACAGTTTTATGGTAAATTTCTAGAGAAGTATCCTCAAATTAAAATTTGTCAAAGATATTTTGAAATGCTAAAACCTTTCTATGTCAAGTTAAATCACACATGTACTACTTGTTGTAGATTACATATTGAATTTTCTAACCATTTTGATGTTTATAGGTCTATATGTTTAGATATGCATACTAACAATGTTTTGTAGGGTTGTCCCAATATGTGCCCCACCAACATTTTCAAGAGACTTCATATCAATGATTTTATGTGAAAGAGAGGAAGGTCAAATATTCTACAAGAAATTATGCTTGGATGGAACATGTCATTATTGCGGTGGCTTGCAACATTTGCCAATATGTGAACATTTGGAAAGAACACATGCAGTTGGAAACGAACTAGTAGAGTTTGGCAAGTATAAAACAGTGGCATACAATACAAAAGATGGTAAAGAAGAAAAGATGTGTGAATTGGTTATTGAAAGATTTTAGTGTATCAGTTTATGCCTATATTTCGTGACAACATAGGGTCAGTGCAAGAAGTTGGGTCCACTTTTTGGCCAAAAAGTGGAAGTGTTTTCCCTGATTTTTAGAATTTGTCACATTTGACCTTAAAATTTGAAGCACTTAGAGATGGAATCTTTAAAAAAGTCACTAAATGTAAAATGTAGTACTCGTAGTCTAGTTTCTAAATATGTAATTTTTTTTAATACCCAGATGATACAAATTGATTTTCAATAGGCATTTCTAAAAACCACTATTTAAAAGTCACTTTTTTTTTACCATACCATGCATGTGTACGACCAACATAATTTGAGCTAAATAAAATTATTTTTTAAAATCTTTTTGGGAAAAGATGTGTAGTACAGTGAAGTTTGATGAGGATTTTTTTTATAATTTTTTTCCAATTAATTTTTTTTATTTATTTTTTATTAGGCCTAATTGCTATTTTTGAAAATCCCTCGTGTACGGCCAACATAATTTGAGCAAAAAAAATTATAAAATTAATTTTTTTTTCATTGTGTAAAGAATGATGTGTAGATTGATGACATAATTTTTTTTAAAAAAATTTAAAAATTAAAAGTTATTAAAAAAATACAAACACCTGTCATTTCAAGTTTTTGGACTAGTTTGCTTATAAATTAAATAATAAATAGAAGAACATGTCCAATAACAAAAAAAATTACATATTTGAAAACTAGACAATGTCATCTGTAATGGGTTTTCATTTCGTAAAAAAATTCAAAAAAAAGGTCCTCAGCCATATAGGTAAACTCAGTGTTTCTTCTTGTTTTGTACTTAGAAAAAAACTTGCAGGTCCAAGGCTCAAGGTTGGTCAACCATGCCTATCCCAATCCTAAAACCCAAGCAAAGGGAAGGGAAAAGGCGGGCAGAGATTTTTAATTTCAAATAACGGGTATGCGTTACATAACGGGTACCCGTTTCTATTATACCTGTTATTTCCCATATTAGGGAAAAATGTACTATTACTGTATCCCTGCAACTTGCAAGTCTGATCAGTACAGCCCAATAGTGACAATTTCTACATTATTATACTTACAAGTGTTTTGTGGAATCTCTTAACAGGTCATATTCTATTCAGATTTTGAAAGGAGTCAATCATATGAACAATTCTGAAGTGAAATTAAGTGCATGAGCTATTTTCAAGAGGAATAAAGAAAGAAGGTTTTTGTCTTTACATCTACCTTTTACTTCAAAATCTATGGAACAAAGGATCTACATCTAATTCTACTTAAAAAGTTCAAATAAGGACATCAATTATGAAATTGGATTAAGTATGAATTGTTATTTTATCAAGAGGGTTTGGTAATCATGGGATCAAATCAGCGTCAAAGAAAAAAATAAAGGACCGTAATGACACCTCAAGAAATTGAAGCAAATAGAGAGAAGGAAGCAAAAAGGAAAAGAGATAGAAGAGCAAGGATTCAAGAGATGAAGAATATTGAAGCGTCTAGTTCCATGAGTATTGAAGAGAAAAACATTCAAGAGAGTATAAATGATGGGATGAATGTAGATGATGCAAATGTGGAAATGGTGAATTTAGAAGAAAATGTGTCTATAAAAACAAATGCATGTATGTCTTCAAACCCAACTTTCGAAGATATGGAAAATGTGACTATACAAACAAATCCAGGTATGTTTTCAGAGCCATCTTTCAATGATATGGAAAACAAGACTAGAAATAAATCTAGGTGTGTCTTTGGAGCCAACTTTCAATGATATAGAAAACATGACTATAGAAACAAATCCAGGTGTGTCTTCAGAGCCAACTTGCAATGATATGGAAAACATGACTATAGAAACAAATCCAGGTATGTCTTCAAACCCACCTATTGATGATATGAATGAGAATGATATCCCTTTTAGGAGTGAAAATGAAAATGTTTTATTTGAGATTGAAAGAAATGTGTTAGATAATCTTCCTGGTAAGATTTCTTGGAGGCAAATGAGAACTCATGCAAATAGATTATATAAAAAAAAATTATAGAAAAAGTCTTGGATTTCAATGTCAACTTATGATGCAATTGATGAAGATGTGGAAATTGCGAAAAGTAATGAAAAAGTTAGGCATCTTTGTAAAACCTAAAAAAAAGATGAATCAATAAAACAAGTTTTATCTAGTGTTGTTAATGCTATTGATTCTATTGGTAAAAAGAGTCGATCTAAAGATAGCAATGCAGCATGAAGAGCTATAACAACTGCTTTAGTCAATAAATCATCTTCTAATAAAAGAATGATAAGTAAGACAAGTGAAATTCTAAAGATAAATCCTAAAACTTTGAGAAAAGCAGCAAAGAGAAGAGAATATATTGAAAAAGATCCAATTAACCAATGTTGGAGTTTTAGTGGTAGACTCCCAAGGTATGACATGAAATTAAATAGTGATCAAATCTTTAATTGAAAAATATTGGCATGATAATACAAGGGTATCATCTAATGTTAGAGATATTTTAAAATTACGAGTGGTGTCTAAAATTTGTGATACTCATCCAAAACATCTATTAGACATGACTCAAACTGAATTATATAGAAAATTTTTAGATGATTTAGTGTTAGAACCATTTAATATTACCATAAGCCAAAGATCTTTTGAGAAATGTAAACCTTGGTATGTAAAAATTAATAAACAATGAATCTCTTGTTGTTGTAAAACTCATGTGCAATTTCGTTATTATTATGATGTTTTTTGATATATACGTTCTACTTTGCATACTGACAAAATTATGTAAGAATGTGGTATTAATATTCCACCTCAAACAATTAAGGAGTTTGTAGCAGGTTTGTTTTGTGAAACATCTACTGGATACTTATTTTATTCAAAATCATGTATTTCTAGACAATGCAATAGATGTGGCAACTTTTCATTGTTAAGAGAATGTATGCATGAAAATATTTCACATGAATTTGGACAACAATTAGTGGATGTGAAAAGATTCAAGAATGTTGAATATTCTTTAAAGGATGGAAAAATTAGAAAGCGTTGTGAGTTAGTCACTGAAAAAATTTGTGTGCATGCATTCATCAAAGATTTTAAGGATAATATTGTATCCAAATATGTCAAACACTCCCAATATGCTCGGTGGCTTGATGGACAATTTTGTTCATATAAAAACATTTTTCCAATTGGAACTATTCTATCAGTGGTTGACTTTGTAGAAAACTATACTCTTGCTCCACAAGAGGAAATTCAATCTCAGTATTATAATTCAGTGCAAGTGGCCATATTTGTTCATATTGTATACAGACATGCAGATGATAGTATAGAAGATAATAGAAAATTTTTGAGGGAGTATCATTTCTATTTGAGTGATAACCGGTTACACTCTTCAGAGTTTGTGCAATATTGTTTCACAAAATTTTATGAAAGTTTCAAAGAAAGAGGAATCCAGATGACACAACATTTCGTATGGTTAGATAATTGTACAGGGCAATTCAAAAATGCAAGAATGTTTTATTGGCTATGTAGGGCTCACAAAGGAATCAATATCCAACATATGTGGAGTTTTTTTGAAGCTGGACATGGTAAAGGAGAACATGATGGAGCTGGAGCATGTGTGAAAAGAGCTCTTGCTAGAGAGCAACTAAAATTTGAGGATACAGCTAAATTTAGAGATGCACGTGCAATTGTGGATTGGTGTAATGAAAAATTATCTACGGGATCAAGTTAGAACTCTACAATTCGATGATTCTTTTGGTTAGTTGAAGAAGAGAATATTCCTACTAGACTTGATTGTGAGACAATAACTGGATCAACAAAATGGCATTCATTTAAGAGTTCAAATGCAAGCACATGGACTATATGGACTAGGGAGCTTGCATTTTTTTGTCAATTTTGTATTACAGGTGATTGGGGAGCATGTGAAAATATAGAATGGGTTGAAGAATGGAAACAAAGATCATTGACACCTACAGAAACACAAGATCAACTTGAAACAACAATTGAAGATGATAATCAAATGTTTGCATCAGATGACTATGATTGTGTTTCAGACCTTGTACAAGAAGGTACTTTTGTCTTCAATTTTTTTTATTGTTATTTTTTTGTACATCTATATATAATTAATTATATATGTATGCATGCACAAATTTATGTGATTTAGATACATGTCACTTTATTGAATTACATAATTTTTTTGTAGGACATGTGTATGTGTTATTGCACCTGAGGGCAATGAAGAGGAAACCAAGTATTGGTTGGCTCGATGTGTTGAGACAAAACAAAAGTTGTTACATCCTAGAGTAGATGATGATAACATGGAGTATCCAATAGGTTCTGTGGTTGTTGTTGGCACTTGGCTACGAAAATATCTAATAAGAAGGAATGGTTTGCCTGCATTTGAAGATTATGAAACACATAAGAAGATCATACACTACTCACATTTGGTTGTGGCAACAAATATAAAACTAGTTAGATATCAAGGCAAACCTTCTAATAAATAGTTATGGACACTTTTGATGGAAGAACATGAATCAATTATAGATGCATTACAAAAAAATGAGGATGCAAATGGTACAATGGAATAAATTTCTAGGTATGTAAACCATACTCTTACATCCCCTTTAAATTCTTTCATTCTCATTTCATCTTCTATATTATTCCCCTTGTCATAAATTTTGTATCGACTCATGTAAATATATAGTTAATTTACTTGTACATTTGAACATTACTTTTTGTAGGTGTACCCTAGACAAGTAGTCAAATTTGCATGATTGTCAATAGAAGTTTTCACCATACAAGTATGTGAGGTCAATTTTGTAGTCTTCGACTAAAAGTGAATGCAAATTAGGTAATTGTATATACTTACATTATGGCTTTCACATTCAACATGTTATCTAGAACTACATAATGCATCAATGTTTTGATTTTTTGGTATATATATAAATTCTTTCATTCTCATTTCAGCTTCTATATTATTCCCCTTGTCTTAAATTTTGTATTGACTCATGTAAATATATAGTTAATTTACTTGTACATTTGAACATTACTTTTTGCAGGTGTACCCTAGACAAGTAGTCAAATTTACATGATTGTCAATAGAAGTTTTCACCATACGAGTATGTGAGGTCAATTTTGTAGTCTTCAACTAAAAGTGAACGAAAATTAGGTAATTACATATATATATACTCAAATATTTATCATCCATCCTCTAAAGACACCCGCTTGTACATCCCCTTAATTCATCCTCTTAGCTCCCCTTAAGCCATCCTCTTACATCCCCTTAAGCCATCAAGTTTTATCTTATACTTTGTAAATTGACTAGTGTACATCTCTCCAAGTAAGCTATCCTCTTTTGTATCCCCTTAAGACATCCTCTTCTAGCTCCCCTTTTAATTAATCCTCTTATACATCCCCTAAAGCCATCCTCTTATGTATCCCCTTAAGAAATCCTCTTGGCTCCCCTTAAGCCATCGTCTTACATCCTCTTTTGTGTTATTTAGTTACATATTGCATTAATATTTTGTGTTTTTGGTACATATTCTTTCATTCTCATTTACATTCATTATTTCTTGCAGGTGTATCCTACAAGTAGATTTTTCCATGATTGCCACTACAAGATTTCATCATAATGTAAATGGTAGATCAATTTTGTAGTCATGTCAAACTAATAACATGGACCTATAAGCTAATTGTATAGATATACTCATATGTTTAATAATGGACCTATTTTTTGTTTTGAGACTCTTTTTATGATCTATGCATTTAATTTTCATGAATTGAATATTATTTTATGATTGCTACAAATGTTATTAGTGTAGAGGTTCAATAAGTATATAGTTTGTATTTTTCCTATCATTTTTGTACCCACTTTAGCTATGTTTTGTGATGTGTTGATTTAGCATTTATTTTAAATATTATTTAAATGCACAAATGTTGAAAAGTAGTGTCATGATAGTTAAAGGGAAATAGTCCTAGGATAGTTTGCATATTTGAAACATAGTTTAATATCACCTCTATGAATGCCATGGTCCTCATCTATATCCTTCAATCATTGTCTTGAATAGTCTAATGCTATCACTAATAAATATGGGACTGTGCTATCATATTACCTAGGTGTAGTCATTGGTGTTGTAGAACTTTATTTACGACTGCTAAGGTAATAATGAGGGTTATCATGCATAGGTAAGGTATTAAATAGTCATTATTTCAAACTAAATGACTACCATAAAGGTTACTCATTGTCATAGTAAATAGAAGATTATTGTCATGCATGAAGATTATTGCCATGTATCCAATCTAGACTGTCGTAAATCATTGAGATGTTCTCATAAGAGCAATTCAAATCTAAAAATCAGTCATAATGAGGTTATATCATCTAAAGTCCATTGCAAAAATCCATATGACAATAATAAAACAAATTTAGGATAGTCATGAAACAAATAGGACAATCATGTTAGTCAAGAGGTTTTCACAGTGATTGATGATCAAGTATATCATTCTAAATGGTCATTTGCTAGAGTTAGATAGACATGTATTTATGGCAACAAGTGGCCTTCATGAAATTCATAAGTGGTCATCCAAACACCTATATGATTGTCATAACAATCCCTTTAATAGCCACTTTCCTTCATGACCAATCAAAGATGTTATTAAGAACTTGAAGATAATCCCTAATACCCACTCAATAGAACTACTAAGAGAATGGCTAATCAAACCAAGACAAAAATATACATATAGAAAAAGGAATCTCAAAAATCTAATAATTCCCTAGCACTAGAAACATTCTGAGTAATCATTATAAGCCCGATTAATGCACCAACATTTACAACCAATAAGGTATAAAAGAGAAGATCTTAAGAGAATGTATAAATACAAGAGTCCAGATAATATTCAAATGAATTTCCTTAGATAGTTTCTTCTTTAAAAGAGTTAGTTTCTCTACAAGAATTGAATGCTAGTTCTTGAATAATTTCAAATTGTGATAAATTTTTTTGTACCTTATATTGTGTGGATAAGATTTGAATTTCCTTCTAGTTTCTCTACAAGAATTGAATACTACTTCTTGAATAATTTCAAATTGTGATAATTTTTTTTGTAGCTTCTATTGTGTGGATAAGATTCAAATGCATTTCCTTCTAGTTTCTTCTTTAAAAGAGTTAGTTTCTCTACAAGAATTGAATGCTACTTCTTGAATAATTTCGAATTGTGATAAACTTTTTTGTAGCTTATATTGTGTGGATAAGATTTGAATTTCCTTCTAGTTTCTTCTCTAAAAGAGTTAGTTTCTCTACAAGAATTGAATACTACTTGAATAATTTCAAATTGTGATAATTTTTTTTGTAGCTTATATTGTGTGGATAAGATTCAAATGAATTTCCTTAGATAGTTTCTTCTTTAAAAGAGTTAGTTTCTCTACAAGAATTGAATGCTGCATTTGAATCATGTTTTGAATGTTTTTTTAACGAAGATTTTGTTCAAGGACACTATCAAAGTGGGTCTAACATCTTTATCATTTGATCATGATTTTGTAGGTTTATCCTAGGTAAATTACCTTCTTATAAAGTGCCCTAAATTTATCTATTAGATAATTGTAACACCATTTACCTATCTATTCCACTATGTAAATTAACTTAATTTAGGTTTGTGAGGCAGTTAATAGATTGTTCACTATTTCAAGAAGAACTATTGAACCATAATGCATAATCACTTCTTAAAAATTAAAAAATGTAGTAGAGAGAAATCTTCTAACATGTCTCAATTAAATAATTTATAATCTAGAAGTGAACAATGAAGTATATTTAACATATTAAATCTTTTAACATATTATCTAGAGCATACTAAACTACATTCAAGCATATATACTCAATAATATATACACGTAGATCTAGATCTAGATAAGTCCATGAAATACTATAAAATATAGGTAGGACCCATGAAATGTGTACTTTAAAACATCTACTCATCATCAGCATATAAATAAATACAAATCACAGTTCATGAAATACTAAAATATATCTAGAAGTACATGTAATAGCAAGTTCAACATATATAGTCAAAGTCCTGGAACGGCATATTAAAAAAATAATGTGCACATCATATAGTTCAGTCTATGAAATAAAACTCTATGTCAGGGATGATCATCACTCAAGTTCAAATCTGAAAGATGCCTCTTTCTTCCTCGTGAAATAGATGGATCTACCTCATGTTGTACACAAGAGAAAGAACTTGCAATCAGATTTAAAAATTTTTAAAATGACATATGAAATTAAATATTTAAATGTAGGCTTTAAAGTGTGCATTTAAATTACTATGCAATCATGCTCATGTAGTCCCACATTTTGTTGTGCATGTGGTATAATTGTTTCATCTTCTTGACCAAAAGTTTGACCTGCTAATTGCTAGAATTTCAAATAAAGCAAGTTTGAAATAAGTTAGAATTTATTTAGCATATAAAGACCTAGAAATTGCACATAGAAAATTTAGTAAAGTTTAGGACCTCAAAATGTGTAGATGGCTCATGAATTTGTCCCTGACTAGCAACCTGACCAATAGTCTCACTCCTATCATTTTGCACTTACATATATATGGGTGCATATATAAATTTATATAAACTCAAAAAAGAAACTTAGTACAATTTTTTAAAACACACACCACGGAATACTCAGGCATAATAGCTAATGATGGAGGATCAATGGAAGAAACACCTGAGCCATGTGGTCAGTCAGACATGGGAACTGCCACATGACCTAAGCCTCGCTACTATAGTAGTGTTTCACATACATGTACATATAGTTATTTATTTATTTATACACTTGTTAATTTAAAATATAATTATGATAAGTTTCAAAAGAAAATCTAAACTAGAATTAGATACATATGGTTTTAGGGTTAAGATATATTGGTTTATCCCAGAAGGTGTGCTAATCTCTACAATTGTCGATGCAAAACTCAATGTATCAAATTGTGATGTGGCCCTAGAGCGACTTGAGATCTGTACAACAAATAGTTCACAATTATATATTAATTCATTAAATTATTTATATAAATTTTGATCTACGTTCAAATTATGCACTTGAAATATTTAATAAAATGTGGTCAATGTACCTGTGTAGAACCAAATATGACTCTACTCCTACTGTAGCTGCATCTGATGTGGATGTAGGAGCAGGACCATAACATGGTTGATTGTAATTTGTACACAAATGTGCCCCTAACATGCCTGAGGCTCTATGATGAGATGCATCGACTCCTCCATGATGCTCTCCACCACTGAATTCAGCTGCCATGTGGGCAGCTTGTTTAGTGAGATTGCCTGAGAGTCTACTCAATGCTCCTAATGTCGACAAAATTGCCTGCTGCTGAATAGGTGCAGGAATCGTGGGCAAAATAGGAGCAACCATAAGAGCAGGAGGAATAGGTTGATTGGGCTCAACTTGTGCCCCTGGTCTGTGTTGTGGCATGCCATGACCAACACCCTGAAATTCTCTCATATCAAAATAATTAGGTTTTTGACCCAATTCAAACTCCACCCATAATTTTCTCAAAAAATATAGCGGCACCTCACAATTAGTATGTGGTGGGTGATCAAACACCATCCACCACTAATCCCAAAAATGTCTCAAAATCCCCTCATGCGTACACCACTTAATTGATATTCTTTTTTTTGTTGCAGCTATAGGTTGATTAGTTTCTGGGTGACGAAAAAATGGGGCTAATCTTTGTTTTGTAATGTGGAGGTCATGGATGTCTTTATATGAAAGACCATCCTTATAGAATTGCCTCCTCTCCTCCCGCCAAAGCTGAAATCTATTTAGGTCTGCATCGATAGACCTAACAGAATCAATAATGGTTTGCATCAAAGATGCAAACTGAACCACATGAGGAGGCATCAAGTGAGGTTGATTATTAATCAAATTAATGTTCTCCTCAATTGCATTAATATTTTCATTAATGTTTTTCCGTAATTGGGCCTCATCAAATGGAGGGGGTGGGGGGTTTTGAGGTGGATCACGAGGTGGGGGGTTTTCATAAAGAATGTCATCTATTAAAAATTCATCTAGACTCTGGTCATCCATGAGATGTCTCCTGCAAATTTCCAAATATGTAAATTCATATAAAAAACTTACAAATGTATAATTTCACAAATATATATACATATTGAAAAATTACAAACAAATATCTATAAATTTAAACTTAATCTAATAGATCTATAAATGATTTAGTTTAAAATATCCATGAATTTAGAGAGCAAGTAATACTTGAAAATTAAACATGCACAAGTTTATCATATAATATGATCAAATGATGATGCCTCATACCAATGTCTCCTTAAATTAATCCAACATTTCCCTAAAATATTATATTCTCCTTCCTACTTCATTCCTCTTTAACCATTTTTTAGAGGGTTTCCAAACTATAGAATTGGTATTTATAGATAAAATATGGAATAATTAGAAAAAATCTCACAAATTACCAAGAGAAAGTTATGCAAAAAATCACAAGATGAATCTATGTCTAAATTTTTAGATCATTTTCACATAGTGGACAAGGTTGCAGGTTCTAGGTCCTAGTCATACACCAAGGTGTCACTCTACCTAACAACCTTGTCCTATCATCATTTTTCTCAAAATTATAATGGAAGTTACATTTTGACACCTTATATAGTCCAAATTTAAAAGTGCATGATAGCCCATGCCAAGTGTATTAGATTCCCATTTCTCTATTAATCAGGCTACTTCTAATTCTATTTTAAGCTCAATTGTGACATATTTTACTATTTTGCACCATCTTCTACTTTTTGTCTTGATTGGTTTAGATAGATAGAGAAGTTAAATTAGTAAAAGTTATTCTAAACACACCCAAAAATTTATTAGTTAATGTTTATTTTGAGTCCATTTGTAGTGGTAACCATCTCCTACAAGTGCATGTAAACCCTTGTATTTATAGTTTACTTTTTCCTAATCCGGTGTCAATTTCTATTTCTATTGTCTTGTTTGTTTAACTATCGATTGATTATTTCCTCTGATCATTTATCACATTATTTGGACTTCTATTTTTGTATGAAAATATATAAAATAGGCCTCCCTCTCCCCATTTGAACATAGAAAAATTGTGAAGTTTCCACTTGATTGCTATTTTGGAGCCATCTTTCTTGAATAAGTGTAGGAATGTTAGTGTTTACTATATTTGTTGGTTTTAACTTTAGTCTTCCTCTATTATACATTTTATCTTCCCTTTTCAAACCCACATTCCTTCTGGACTTACCTCTTTCTAAACCATTTTCTTTCCTCAATTTTTCATTTTAGATTCTCATTTCTACTTTATTTTTCATCAAGTTTATTTCATATTATTTCTTTTCTTCTCCCATATTAGTCCTCTCTATATCCATATTATTCCCCTTTACTTTTTTTCATTGAGTCTTATTTTTCCATCTCCTAAATTCCCTCTTTCTCCTTCAAACCTTGGTTTAAACCTAGCTTTAGTTTTCCATACCAATGTCTCCTTAAATGAATTTCTAACATTTCCCTAAAATATATTATATTCTCCTTCTTGTACTTCAAATGTCCTCTTTAACCATTTTTTAGAGGGTTTCTAAACTATAGAATTGGTATTTATAGATAAAATATGGAATAATTAGAAAAAAGATCTCACAAATTACCAAGAGGAAGTTATGCAAAAAATTACAAGATGAAGCTATGTCTAAATTTTTAGATCATTTTCACATAGTGGACAAGGTTGCAGGTTCTAGGTCCTAGTCATACACCAAGGTACTAGGAGAGGGCCATGTGACACCCAAGACCTATCACTCTACCTAACAACCTTGTCCTATCATCATTTTTCTCAAAATTATAATGGAAACATTTTGACACCTTATATAGTCCAAATTTAAAAGTGCATGATAGCCCATGCCAAGTGTATTAGGTTCCCATTTCTCTATTAATCAAGCTACTTCAAGCTTCTAAGTTAAGCTAAATTGTGACATATTTTACTATTTTGCACCATCTTCTACTTTTTGTCTTAATTCCAGTTTCTAGATAGAGAATTTATCAGTAAACTATTCTAAACACACCCAAAAATTTATTAGTTATTATTTATTTTGAGTCCATTTGTAGTGGTAACCATCTCCTACAAGTGCATCTAAACCCTTGTATTTATAGTTTACTTTTTCCTAATTTGGTGTCAATTTCTATTTCCATTGTCTTGTTTGTTTAACTATCATTGATTATTTCCTTTAATCATTTATCACATTATTTGTCACAATTTAAAAGTGCATGATAGCCCATGCCAAGTGTATTCTTCCCATTTCTCTATTATCCTACTTCTAGCTTAGTTAAGCTCAATTGTGACATATTTTACTATTTTGCACCATCTTCTACTTTTTGTCTTGATTGGTTTCTAGATAGAGAAGTTATTAGTAAACTATTCTAAACACACCCAAAAATTTATTAGTTAATGTTTATTTTGAGTCCATTTGTAGTGGTAACCATCTCCTACAAGTGCATCTAAACACTTGTATTTATAGTTTACTTTTTCCTAATCCGATGTCAATTTCTATTTCCATTTTCTTGTTTGTTTAACTATCATTGGTTATTTCCTTTGATCATTTATCACAATTTAAAACTGCATGATAGCCCATGCCAAGTGTATTCTTCCCATTTCTCTATTATAATATTTCCAATCACTTGTCAATGTAGGGTTTACCAGAGCAATAAGGCACATTAGAAACATAAAAATTTGCACTTTGGGGCATGGGCCAACAACCTCCTAGGTAGATAACCCCATGCAACTAGAGTAATATACAAGGGCTCATCACTAAAGATTAGACTAGGCTAGTAATGACACGATAGATGGGTATGCATGCAAATGAGTTAATAACTTTTGAAGAATGTATTTGTTTTCAATGTGGCTCATGGTAAGCTAACTCTTTGGAACTTAACACTTGATGAATGAAAACATGAAAGATCCACCTACAAGCCTATAGGAATCAAAAGTGGGATTTGATATTAGGAAAGTGAGATGAGAAATACAAGCATGGACAAATCATGGAATTCTACATAGCATAAGGTAATAAATACAAATAATGCTAGTAAGAATAATGATAATAGAAATGTGGATAATGAAAATGGTTGCAATGGAATTAAAAGGAGGAAAAGAATGCTTAAACCAGAGAGAATCTAAACGATGGAGAACTGTGTAGTCAATGGGCATGGCATGGGATTCAAATGAAACAATGGGATCCTCAAAAGTAATAATAGTTACATAGTGGTCATAAATGGAATACTAGTAAATGATGATGAAGATATATATAGTAAAGTAATTATAAGATATTTTTATTAGTAGTTTGCATTTTTAGGAGGATGGAAGAGTGGCTTGTTTGGAATTTTAAGTCAATTCAATATAAAAATTTGTTTGACCACAACAATTCAAGTCATAAAGCTTCTTTTGAATGCTATTACATTCCTGTTAGAGGTCATTGAAAAGTTGAATGCATTCGAATCATACTCACACAAAATTAAATCTTTATAATTTGGTTTTTTAGGGTTTATAGTTTAGGTTTTTAGGGTTTGCAGTACAACATGGTTTTAGGGTTTATAATTTGGTTTTTTAGGGTTTATAGTTTAGGTTTTTAGAGTTTGCAGTACAACATGGTTTCAGCATTTATAATTTGGTTTTTTAGGGTTTATAGTTTAGGTTTTTAGGGTTTATAGTTTAAGTTTTTTAGGGTTTGCAGTAACATGGTTTTAGGGTTTGCAATAACATAGTTTTAAGGTTTACAGTAATAAACAATCATAAAACTCTAATAACAAGTAAAACCCTAATAACAAATAAAACCCTAATTTTTATTTTAATCCTACAATCAAAAAAAAATCTAAAACAAGCTAAAAATTAGCAGAGAACCAACCTGGAGGAGCTCAGTGGTGATGAGGTGGCGGGAGGAGGTGAGAGGGCAAGAAAATCTCTAGTGTTGTGCTTGTTTAGCCTTTAGCAACATGTACCCGTTCTGAAGCTTCCGCTGTCACTGTCGGTTGGAGTGGTAGAAAATGAGCTCGCAGGGCTCTTTTTTAAAAATATATAATTTTTTGAAAATGGGTACCTGTTTAGTAACGGGTACCTGTTTAGGTTCGGGTGCCCATTCCTAAATGGGTACCCGTTTCTTTGAAAATAGGTACCCGTTCCTGGCGGCATTGTTTTTGCCCATGTGACTTCCCCTATATGTGGACTCAGTTTCTTGCTTTTGCCCCATAGTGTATGAGTATGCAAGACATGCCCATAGAGCTCGATGGTTGGACTTGCAATTCAAGTTATGCAAGGACACATTTCTAGTTGGTAGCATTGTTTCAGTCATTGAATTTGTAGAGAACTACAGTCTACAGCCACAGCGTGAGGTGTAATCACAATATTACAACTCCACATAGGTTTCTATATTTGTGCACATCGCATTCATTCATGCGAATGATAGTACAGAGGATGACAAAAAGATCATAAGGGAGTATAATTTCTATATTAGTGATGATCGCACGTATTCTATGGAGTTAATGCAAGGTTGCTTTCAGGTGTTCTACAATGATTTGGCTAGAAGGGGCATATCATTCAGTCAGCATATCATATGGTCAAATAACTATGCGTCACAATTCAAGAACTCACAGAATTTCTATTGCCTAAGTAGGAGGCATAATTTTACAAGTATTCAGTATATGTGGAACTTTTGTGAGGTCGGGCATGGAAAGGGAGAGCATGATGGTGCAGGAGCATGTATCAAAAGAGCCATAGCATGAGAAGAGTTAAAGTATAAAGACAATGCAAAGTTGATAGATGCAAAATCGATTGTCGAGTGGTGTAATGCTTCCATGGGTCCAGGTAATGAAGGTAAGTCTTTAGTTCGTAGATTTTTTTGGTTGATAGATGATACTAATATTGCACCATATGAAGACTATTGTACACTGACATGATCAAATGAGATGCACTCTTTCAGAAGCTCAATTGCAGGTTCATGGAGTATCCATACACAAAAGATGTCATGCTTTTGTTCTTCCTGTACAATTCAAGTCTGGGATGAGTGCGAGTCAAAGGAGTGGGTTGACGAATGGCAGTTAAGTTATCTTAGCCCACTTGACACGTATCGACCCCCGACGGCATTGGAACTAACATAGATGGAATCATCAGTTCACTTTGACCAAATGTTAGATTTAGTTCAACCAAGTAATATAGGGCACGTATATGCATCTAATTTCATCTAGTTCAACCAGGTAATGTCATCTTACTTTGTAGTGTTTTTGTAATGTTGACTAATTTCATCTAATTAGCTACACATATCAATGTAGGGCACATATATGTAGTTATTGCAGATGAAGATAATGAAAAGGGAATAGATTATTACTTATATCATTATGTTGAGGCCAAAAAGAAATTAGAGGGCCTTGTTACAGATGGAGAAAACATCGAATACCCTACAGGCTCAGTGGTTATTACTGGAACATGGCTTAGAAGGTACCCACATAAGAGTGTTAATGTTTGGCTGTTTCAGGACTTTGACATGCATCAGAAGATTCTTCATTACTTGAACCTTGTCATGGCATCCAATGTTCATTTGATAAAGTATCAAGGTAGACCTTTGAACAAAATCTTGTGGAAGGTGCACGAGTCTAACTATGAAGTAATACTTGACACAATAAAGAGTAGAGCAGACACAGATGGTTCATTGGATTAATTTGTAAGTATTCACATTGATTTTGTAAAGTCATGTTACATTGAGTTGTAAGTATGTACATTAATTTGTAAGGTTTGTCTTTTTTTAATTTCCTGTTGCATTTTTACACATATTCACATTTTTACATCATCATGTTATGCATTTTTGGTGTCCTGCTCCTGATGCAACCAAACTGATAGTTACAACGCATCCGGATGGGTACGTTTAGGCTAGGTATTATTCTGTTTTCACCCAAACATGTCAAAACAGTCTGAACTACATTGTATCAATGATATCCCTGAAGAGTCCAAAGTGCAAAAGGGTAGCAATCTTTGATGAGATGTTACTCGAAAACTGTGTCACTTAGAAACATTTCGTTTGAGGCAACGCGATCACGTAGAGTGCCTCTATAATAACCTCTCTCAGTTTTTTATATCTCTAAGGTATTTGTCTGTGGTGAAAGGTTTTCTGCTACCCCAAAAATCGTCAGAAGGAGGCAGTGTAAAGTTGCAAAGGGGTGTAACTTTCGTCCTGCTCCTGATGCGACCAAACTGACTATTCCAATGCATCTAGATGGGTACATTTATGCTAGGTATGGTCCTATTTTTTACCCAAACATGTCAAAACAATTTGAGCTACATTGTATCGATGATATCCCTAAAGAGTCCAAAGTGCAAAAAGGTAGCAATCTTTGATGAGATGTTAATCAAAAACTATGTCACTTAGAAACATTCTATCTAAGGCAATGCAATCATGTAGAGTGCCTCTACAATAACCTCTCTTGGTTTTTATATCTCTGAGGCATTTGTTCGTGGTGAAAGATTTTTTGCTGCCCCAAAAATCGTCAGAAGAAGGCAGTGTAAAGTTGCAAAGGGGTGTAACTTTTGTCCTGCTCCTAATGTGACCAAACTGACTGTTCGAACACATCCAGATGGGTACATTTATGTTATTCATTGTCCTATTTTTTGCCCAAACATGTCGAAACAGTCTGAGCTACATTGTACCGACGATATCCCTGAAGAGTCCAAAGTGCAAAAAGGTAGCAATTTTTTACGAGATGTTACTCAAAAACCGTGTCACTTAGAAACATTCTATCTAAGGCAACATGATCACATAGCATACCTCTACAATAATCTCTCTCAGTTTTTTATATCTCTGAGGTGTTTACCTGTGGTGAAAGGTTTTCTGTTGCCCCAAAAATCGTCAGAAGGATGTAGTGTAAAGTTGCAAAGGGGTGTAACATTCATCCTACTCCTGATGTGACCAAACTGACTATTCCAACATGTCTGGATGGGTACATTTACACTAGGCATGGCCCTATTTTTCACCCAAACATGTCGAAACAATCCGAGCTACATTATATCGACGATATCTCTAAAGAGTCCAAAGTGCAAAAAGGCAACAATCTTTGACGAGATGTTACTCAAAAATTGTGTCACTTAGAAACATTATTTCTAAGGCAACATGATCATGTAGAGTGCCTCTAAAATAACCTCTCTTAGTTTTTTATATCTCTGAGGCATTTGCCTGTGGTGAAAGATTTTCTGCTACCCCAAAAATCGTCAGAAGGAGGCAGTGTAAAGTTGCAAAGGGGTGTAACTTTCATCCTGTCCCTAATGCGACCAAACTGACTATTCCAACGCATCCGTATGGGTACATTTATGCTAGTTATGGTCCTATTTTTTACCCAAACATGTCGAAACAGTCCGAGCTACATTGTACCAACGATATCCTTGAATAGTCCAAAGTGCAAAAAAAAGGCAGCAATCTTTGACGAGATGTTACTAAAAAACCATGTCACTTAGAAACATTCCATCTAAGGTAACATGATCATCTAGAGTGCCTCTACAATAACCTCTCTTAGTTTTTTATATCTCTAAGGTGTTTGCTCATGGTGAAAGGTTTTCTGTTGCCCCAAAAATTGTCAGAAGGAGGCAGTGTAAAGTTGCAAAGGGGTGTAACATTCATCCTGCTCCTAATGTGACCAAAATGACTATTCCAACATGTCTGGATGGGTACATTTATACTAGGCATGGTCCTATTTTTCACCCAAACATATCGAAACAGTCCGAGCTACATTGTACCGACAATATCCCTAAAGAGTCCAAAGTGCAAAAAGGTAGCAATCTTTGATGAGACGTTACTCAAAAACTATGTCACTTAGAAACATTTTGTCTACAATAACCTCTCTCGGTTTTTTATATCTCTGATGTGTTTGCCTGTGGTGAAAGGTTTTCTGCTACCCCAAAAATCATCAGAAGGAGGCAGTGTAAAGTTGCAAAGGGGTGTAACTTTCATCTTGCTCCTGATGTAACCAAAATGACTATTCCAACACGTCCAGATGGGTACATTTACGCTAGGAATGGTCCTATTTTTCACCCAAACATATCGAAACAGTCTGAGCTACATTGTACTGACGATATCTCTGAAGAGTCCAAAGTGCAAAAAGGCAGCAATCTTTGACGAGATGTTACTCAAAAACCATGTCACTTAGAAACATTTCGTCTGAGATAATGAGATCATGTAGAGTGCCTCTACAATAACCTCTCTCAATTTTTTATATCTCTGAGGTGTTTGCCCATGGTGAAAGGTTTTCTGCTGCCCCAAAAATCGTCAGAAGGAGGCAGTGTAAAGTTGCAAAGGATTGCTAAGAAATCCTCAATACTTAAACACTTGAATGAACTGAAACAACTTCTTCTTAGGTGCAAATGTAAGGGTACATAAGGGGAAAATGGCGCCTAGATGACTTAGTGCATTTCTATGACTTCATTCACATGTTTAAATGTTTGAGAAACTCTCCTTTACTAAGCGCTTGTCCTCATGTCAATGTTAAGCTTTATACCTCCTAGGCACTTAATTAGGTGATGTCATTAGATACAACTTACCCTTAGGCGCCAATGTAGCTTCTTCAATCCATCACACTTCTAGGTGCTCAAATTTGAGGTCTTGGACTTGTATCTTATTCCTAGGTGCAATTGGATGATCTTCCTAGATCTAGGTGCTCATGATGATGGGAAATTACATGAAGGGACACCTAAGTCCAATTTGACTTTGTATTTGATATTTTATGACTCCAATTGACTAGGAATGGTTCAATTTCTAAAGTGTTGACTTAATAATGTAATTTTAAGGTCTTTTCCTCCTAGGCACCAATTAATGAGTTCACTAGATGCAATTTCTCCTTAGGAGCCAAAACTAGATAGTAGAGACAAGAGGAGGTGCCTAGCATCAATTTAGGCTCTATTCATTATTTGTAAGACCTTGAATGATTAAACATGCTTGAAGTAAGCCTTTCTCTCTTGGAACTTACTCAATGATATAGATTTGTGATATTTTATCTAAGGTGCCAATCTAGATCTATATGGAGGTGAAAGAGCGCCCAACATCATGAAGCTTTATACTTGGCATTTTTTATGCTTTAAATAATTATGAAGGTCTTAGGATAACTTTTCCCCTCTAGGCACCTACTCTTAGATGTCCTTGGATGCAATTTCATTCTAGGCACTCATGGAGGTATTGAATGACAAGCAAAGGTGCCTTAGCTTACTTAGCCCATTTATTTGGATTTTGATGATCTTGACTCTTAAATGCCATCTAGTTTCATGCTCTTAAGCTCTCCTCTTACAAGGCACCATATTGAATGGATTTAAGCTCTCTTGTTATGCTTAGGCACCAATTCAAGGTCATTCTGAAGGCAAAAAGCGCCTAGAATCCATTTGACTAAGCTTTTAATATTTCAACAAGTTTAAACAATGGGAGAGATCTCATCAAGAAGTCCACTCAAAGGATTGTTTCATGTCAACTCTTCCTAGGCACCAATGTGTGATTAGATGACAAGGAAAGTGTACCTAAACTCCAAACATTCAATCAATCTTCATATACATACTTCTCTCCTTCAAGGTGCTCAAAGTGGTTAACTCATTCTTCAATTCCTTATTCTAGTTGGTTCTAACACCTTTAGGCGCTATCATTCACCAATTCAAACCTTCAAACACTTTTAAGGCGCTCAAAGTGATGTCCATCACCAATCCACTCCTTAGGTGCTCAAATTTGATTGTAGAAGCAAGAAATTGTGCCTAAGGTTTATGTTGCTCAAGACCTCCTTTGAAAGGTGCCTTAGATGATGATCAAGGTGTGAAAATGCACCTTACTTGAATTTGGATTATTCCTTGATATTTTAAGGCTTTTAACACTTGTTTGTACCCTTGTATGACTACATCACCCTTAGGTGCTCATTTTGAGGTGTTATTCATCTACTATGTTGCCAAGGCACCAAAATTGGTGATATGAAGTATGAAGGGCGCCTAAACTCATAATGTGTTTTCCTTGTCAAATTTTCAATGCTTAAGGTCATTTGTATCAATTCCATTTAAGGTGCCATAACTGGGGATGATCAAAGGTTTGTTTTCTTCTCTAGGCGCACTTTGAGGTCTTAATCTTAAGTGTTGATTTGAGTCTGCAGAGGTGGGAAAGCACGCCTAACTCCCTAGAGCAATTTTGCGCCTAGAAGTGTAAGTCCCAGAGGATAAGGTATATTGAATATACTTTAAATATTTTTCAATATACCTTTCAGGATGTTTGAGATAGGTCTTGAATCCACCGGATTTAACATGTAGATTATAGAATTTGGAGGATCCACCAGATTTCAGACTTAGTCAATTTTTAGTGTTTCAGGATATCAGGCTACCAGACTTAGTCATTTTCAAGATCTCAAACATAAAAAATAACATGATGATTCATATTTTTGTATTGCATATAGTTGACATTGTATGCTACTCATAAAGAATATTAATATTTTCTATTCAACATGATGATTCATTTTTTTTTTAAATACAACTTTTATCTTTTAGTTCCAAAATGACGTTTAGGTGATACTTGAATAACAATAGCTAGCTTATTGGATCAACAAACATCCTATGTAATACAATTGGACTTTAAATATTTGAAGTAGCCATCTACAAATATTTATTCAAACATGGATTTATAATGCAAGTATGGACGTCATCAATAAAAAAGATTTGTATTAACCAAATATCCATATAGGCATACATCAATATATGTCAATATAAGTATAACATATATAAAAAATAG
Organism: Cunninghamia lanceolata; assembly: GCA_027924645.1. Lineage (NCBI taxonomy): Eukaryota > Viridiplantae > Streptophyta > Pinopsida > Cupressales > Cupressaceae > Cunninghamia > Cunninghamia lanceolata. The sequence goes on along the minus strand of BSBN01000241.1, from coordinate 6,775,896 downwards.
CCATATAGGCATACAATGTCAACTATATGCAATACAAAATATATGTCCACAAATGCCATATAGGCATACAACAAAGGAACACGATAAAAAGTCATTCCCCTCTGGCTGGTGAAGAGAATAGATCACGGGCAGCCTTTGATCTTCTAGGGGATGGAGACGCGCATGTGGGTGGTCTACTATGAACCCGAGGGCTGTGTTGGAACTAGAGATCTCCAGTTAATTTTTCCAAAAATACTTACCTTATATGCACTTCAAGATTAGTTCACCCAACTAAATGCGAAATTTTTGGAATAGTTAGGAATGCATGTGTAAGATTGCTGGTTCAATTCCAATGTAGGGGTAAATATTGTCAAGTGATGTACATGAAAAATCATCTTTGGTATTTGCTTTCCTGCTATTAATTTTTGGATCTCAGTCGATGTGTGTCATACAACTCACGAAATATATAAAATTGAAGTATTATGCCTATTAGCTAGTTATACAACAACTCTCTGCAGCTCTCGAGATAATTGAAAATAATATCTTCAAGGAATAGTTATCATTGGTTTATGATTGCATTACATACACTGGAAACAGTATTGGCTTTAATCCTACTAGCTATCGAGATTTTTATCTCCATATGGATTTTCCTGTATAAGGCTATGTATATGCCAATGGAGAGAATATGGAAAGATAGCAGCAAACCCTAAAATCTGCAGGAGTCTTCTATATCAGAGTGATGGTTTTGTTGTCTCTTCATTAAATAAAAAGGGAAGGATTTGATAAATAGAATATATAATACATTATTTGAATCATTAAAAGGAGTATTAAATCATTATAAGAATGAATATATGAGTAATGTGTGAGGCCTTCAAACTTGAGGATATGAATGGGGCAGCTCCACGGATTGGTATTACATATCAAGCATTCGTCCTTCTTGCATTGGTTCTCTTGCACAGTACCTAGACATGATGGAATGTAAAGAATTCACATTGTTCATTAAAAGCAATCAGTGATCATCAAGAATCTCATCATCGTAACACAACCAATTCATTATTAGTTTTAGACAAGCAGGTGTTATTTTGTGTGAGCATCATAAGTCTTTGGTTGCCAGTGATCAACTATTTCCTTGTGATCATTGAAGACTACCCATTGCAGTGATCATTCCTAGCAGCATCGTAAGCAGCCTATAGAAGATATGATTCAGTTTTACAAGCCAATGGCATAGTATTGATTACTAATTAAATGGGACATTACATATTTTGAAGCTGCAGTCAAATACCAGAAGAGTGATATGAAATCTGTATGAAGATTGCTTCCATTTTGGACAGAGGTGCCATCCACTGGTGGTTGTAGAAATCAAGGGATTGAATCACCACCATTACACAGTCATGTCATAGTAGAGTCTGATAAATCAGTAGAATAAATGTATGTTGACTATCAATAATCCTCAATTGTCCTGAGAGACTATAACAACATTAGCCCTGTATTGTTTTATGCATCAGATCATCATGGGAGACATGTTTACAGTGGGCACTCAGTCTGATCAGATGTATTCTAATTCATTTTTGACAGCTGATGGTAATTTCCATAAAATGTTTCATGTTTCCATTCCTGATGATAACATTTTTCTAATTATTGTGGCTATTTGTTCTCCACTCCAATCCTTGCAAGTACCATGCTTCAATTTCAGCTGGGCTTTGGAGACATGTCCATGGGTACAACAAGTTGAATAATTTCTCCAACAGGTGTACAAGGTGTCAGGAGTTGGGCAATTCCAACCCCTGGGAGAAATGAATCAAAGTCTCTATGGATAAAGACAACACCACATCAATTCACTGGCAGGAAAAACTATCACATTCATGAGTGGACAAACAGGTGGTATCATGGGTGGTATTAACTTGCGCCAGGTAATTCTTCATATGAATTTATAAATTGTGGAACACAATTGGCTGGAAACAATCAACATATGATGAATGCCACTACAACATTATATAATTTAGGACATTATTTAAATGCTTCAGAATACAATAAGCTGCAAGCTTCCTCTCACCAGAATGTCACTCAGCAGCATCGATAATATCCTATGCAATCTTCAAAGGTCAATCAAATGTCTCCATTACCTAGTGATAGTTATGCAATGAATGTATCTAATCTTATGGGTTCTGAAAACTTCTATGGTGCAACATCATCTGGTACACTTCTTGCTACAAAAAATTTGAAGGGTAACACTTCAGAATTAGTATCAAGAAAATTGATTCCTGCTCCAAGATTACCTACGCAGCAACATCAACAAACACACACCAGTTAATAAGGATGTCAATTAACTGTAAAAGGAAAGCATGAACGAAAAAATCAACCTGAATTAACAGTCTTTGGGCAGAAACAGGAAGATACTGAAACACATTACTTTGGCCGCACTATTCTCCATGGTGGTGCAAAGTATCGAGCAAATGGAAGAGGTTTTGTCATCTAGCATATCAAATTTGTAGAGAATCACAGGCTTTACTCTCAAAGCCATTTTGTTAAAGCATTGAAAGTGGTAGTTCTATTAGTCGTCAACTTGGCATGTGGTTTTGATGAGAAGGGTGCATTTGCATACATCCTTCTCAATTTTAGTAGTTGGTTTCTCTAGGTACGCTTAACACACTACTAATTATATTAAAGCATAAAAGAAACCCTAATATTTCTAGCTCTAGAAACCCTAAAACTCAAAGCACTACATGCCAAATGAACATACAGAGAATGCCAATCATGTAAGATAGAAAAGGAGCATGGAAAATCTGATAGTGAAGAATTCAACGTGTACACATATAATTGCACACCTAAATCTTCTTTCAATACATTGAAAAGAATGAAGAGAGAATCTAAATCATAGCTTTTTGTGCTATGGATGGCATAAAGGAAAACATTCAGAATGCTGGTGACATTCTTTGCCATGCAGCGAGTTTGTCAAATTTTTTTTACCACGATAAGAACATTGCTTTTGTCCAGCTCCATATTGTAGTCACTACAAAACTATTTATGGGATGACTTCTATAGCAAGTGTGTGATTGCTATGGAATAGCTGCTGTAGCAATAACGTGACTGCTACAAAATGATTGTTGTAATAATTATGTGATTACTGTAGAATGACTTTACCCTTAGTCATCTTTATCTAATTTTCCATTGCCTAAATCTATTTGCAGACATCCTTGTTATGGCGTGCTCACTTTGTGACCGAATGATCAAAGAGAAGTCATTTTATTCTGTGAAAACTACTAAGTTTTTGAGTGATGCAATATAGCTACTTTGTCCAAGGATACTCCTGCATACAGTCCTATAACCCATATCAATAATTCATTAACTTTATCAAATCTTCCTAAAAAGTCACTAAATCATTTAGACTTGGAATCATAAGACTGAAATATCTAGTATAAATATGGACTTTGAGATTAAAAATTAGTCAACATTTCATGAGGAAGATGGGAGCATTACTTCTGATGGTGATGGAGATGCATTAGTGAAAAAGATACAACAAATGGGACCACTAAAAAAGAGGACCTATACAGAGATACCACCATCAATTCATTATTGTGTATGGAGGGAGAATTTGAGGTTTGTGCATGAGATGCATCTATTGGATAAAGATTATTTTCAGTTTCTATTGAGACTTGTGGAAACCAATATTGACTTGATAGATAAATGAATTATACAAAACAACTAGTGAACGGATAGCATGGCACAAGAACAATTCTTGTGACATGATATTCAAGATGAATTTGCAAAATTAAATACAATTTTGGCCACAAAATTTTTATTCAGTATTAAGCCAAAAGGTAAAAATGAAATTCGTAAAAAATTATAAATTGCAAATAGAGAATCCAAATCATTGTTTAGATTAATATTCCAACCATCATATTTAATTTTATTTGCATATGCTCAGAGGTGAATTTTCTTTTGGAAATTTTAACCCGATACAAGGAAAGATTTTTGATATTTTTATCCTGAAATAAGATATCGAATGGATTAATTCAATAGGTAATTATTTTACCTAAAAAAATATTTTTTGAGGAAGTAACATACAATGGTCATGGGACATTTTTCACCGAGCGAATGAAGAAGGAGAAATCATTTTTATCCAAATGAATATTGTTGTCCAATGTAAGTGAAAAAATATGCGGGTAAATATAAAGAAATGAAGTAAAGACTAATAGCATTAAAATATTTTATTATCAAACATGATGAAGATTAATTTAAATATTTAATCTAGCAAAAGCAACCAATTAAATATTTTATTTTGCCTAGAAAGAATTGAATAGTCATGCCAAAGTCTTTTTGAAATTATTGGAGCCCTAAAAAGGGATATCAACGAGATTTATTATAAAATATTTGGGTATACAAAGTGACAATTAGTTAAGATAAAATGAAATCACAGTGATAAAAACCCTACATATAAGTCATTGAGAAAATATGCAATGAAAACAAGGAAAAGATACCTCATGACACAAGTCCTAAGGTTCTCATCAATGCAAATCATATGTTTTATATAGTTTATCTGATGATTAATTTGTTTTCTTTACAGGATCATGCTTATATTCAATGCAATGAAGTGGCTCTCAACCGAGAAGATTAATATTTTATTCCAGCCTCAAATGATCATTAAATGTTTCAAACCAAGTTATTTAATTTATGTAATAAAATATGTCGTTTCTCATGGTTAGGTTTAATCAATTATCAACCGTCACAAATTTTGTAACGGGTCTGAAGCTTGTTGCCTCTCTTTATAAGAGATGACCATGACCCGAAGAAAGGGATTAGATGGAAGATAGATGGAGAGATAATTTTAGGTTTGAGAATATTTTTTGGGATTTGAGTCAAAATATCATATACAAGGGAATAAAGTATCTATTTTTCATCTCGACTATGTTGCACGCAATATCCTAAAGTAGTCAAGAGGAGGATTTCAGATTCAAATAATTCATGACGGTATCAGTTGTTTGTTGATTTATTTCAGTTATTTGATTGTCTCCATTTTAGTATTTCATGGTTATTCAATTTGATATATCAAGCATATATTCATTTTGTCAGAACACAATTGTTGTATCTGTGTGATTAGATTAATTGGTTTCTTTTGAAAAGAATTAAATCCTTTTGATTAATCACAGTAATCTAGAAATGCTATTTGGATTTATAAGTAGAATCATTTAACTAGAATTGTTACTTTATCTCCAAAGTTCATGCAATCTAATTTTTCTGCATAATTTTAATTGGTTCCTTCAAGAAAGGATTAAACCCCCTTTGAATATTTTGAAATAAATTTGATTCTATCCTTTGGATAATTAAGAATGGATTAATGATTGTTTCCTTGCATGGTTACACAAGTTGTAAACCATTTCTCTGTGCCAAATAATTCAAATTATTGTTGAGCATAAGTTGCATGTTTTCTGAATCTCTTTTGACTCCGTTACCCAATGAGGCAATGAGGCACTAGTCTGAAAAATTCATTGCATTTATTCATTAGTTAATCTTCAATTTCCTTTAAACATTACAAATTATTTGCTTTGTAGAAGTAGTTAACAATTTCTCATTTATTTCATATTTTTTGCCACTGTGAGTAGATAAGTTACATTTGTTAAAATTGCATATTCATTTGATCTGTTTTATTAATTAAAGGTTCACCCACCTAGGTTTAACAGAGCCTGAAGTGTAGGGAGTAATCAATTATTAAGGTCAACTCCATTAGTTGGTTCAAAAACATTGTAGATTTGATCACAAAAGCCTGGCATCCTCTTAGAATCTACAACCCCCATTTTTGAGACCCAATAGGCTGCTCCTCCTATTTAGTTCTTCCTGCATCTTTAGCTATTACAATAAAAAGTATAGACATTAATATATATAAATTACATGTTATAAAAAATGAAACATTTAACAAAATAATCACTTACTGCTACCATATAATCCGTCTCCTCACTTGCCTCAGTAGCAGGAATAGGCCGTGGTGATGTCATGTCCTATAGAAACCATCTAGATAGAAATTAAACTTCAAATCAATAATCTTTTGATTTTTCAAAAATAAACAACTATAACAATGAATGTAAATTGAAATTTACTAATCTGCCTCATACCCCTGTCAATGCCATTGAGCTATGAATCGCAGAGGTAACACCATGCTCCATTGCCCTATGAACATCGGGAGGTGTCTCCACAGCCTGCATCATTTAGAAATAAAATAACATTATTCAATTACGAAAACTATAATAGTGATGCAAATCATGGCTCCTAACATACACACACGTTCATCTAAACATGAAAGTACGCACAATAAAGCACACAAGTCACATACAAAAATCTATTAAGTACAATTCATTCATGAAACTATTTATTTTATTACCTCCATGAAGCTTTGAAGTCCACCACCACTGGCAGGTGTTGCCGTGAAATCTCCAATGTTAACCTATTAACCATCCAAAATCAGATATTAGAATACCTTTCATATAATGATGCTATTCACATGTAATATTTATAATTGTTTACTAGTTCCATACCCCGACAGTTGATGATCTAGTGTAATATGTAGGTGGAGAACCACTGAAAACTATATCAACGCTATGACCCTGAAATTTTATTAAAATCATCAAACTAGATTAGTTAATCTTGCATTTCAAAAATGAAATTTAATAAATTCAATTCAATGAACTTGCTAATATTTACCTGAGTATCAAGGCCGAAAGTCTCACTCAGGAGGGTATCTGTCATCACCATCTGCTCAGCTGCAGATGTAGCCTGTGCACCTGCGTCCTGACTATCCATGGAGTCATAACCACAGGCTGACCCGCAAGTCTGACAAGCATGGGGTGGGACCCTACTCCTCGCACTATCTCCCAACCCACTTTGTGCTGCAGGACTGGCATACTCTATGATGCTCTGGGTCAAGGCACTAATGGACTGAAGTGTATCGACCTCAACACTCTCCTTCATAATGGAAGGGATAGAAACATGTTCATGGGCTAGTCTGTTGATTACTCGTCTCACTACCTAATGTGGGTCAACACGTGCCTCTGGTCTATCTTGTGCTGACTCCCCACCTCTACCCTAGAAGTCCCGTATATCAAAATAGTTTAGCACTTTATTAAGGACAAACTCGCAGTAGAGTTTCCTCAAAAAGTATTGCGGGACCTCATTATTATTGCATGGAGGATGGTCAAAAACCATCCACCACCTCTACCTAAAATTGTCCCTTATTGCTTGGTTGTTGTACCAATGGATAGGGAACCTCTTGCATGTAATGGGTGGAGGTTGATTTGTTTGTGGGTTTGTGAAAATTGAACACAAGTCTAATTTTGTAATTTGTAATTTTTTCACATCTTGGTATGACAGCTTATCTACATAATAGTCTCTAAACTCTCTCCTCTTATCTGTCCAGCTAGATATTTTCTTGTTAATTGAATCTACATTTGATAACATAGATTCAAGAGATTCAGCAAGCGTGGACCTATGCAAGGTTGAAGTGGAAGGATCTTTCAACCTTGCAATTATATCTTCAATTTCTTTTTTGTTATTTTTAATTTGCCCCATTATATTTTCTTGTGTTCCAGGGGCATGTTGAGGAATGGATGGAGGATGTTGTTGTTCCGCAGGATTTTGTGGATTTTGAGGAGGAGGAGGAGGTGCATTAACATTTCCTGACAATTAACAAAATTTACATCAAAAATCAACTCAAACCTACCTATTTAGAAACAAATTCAAACAAGAAAACAAATAAAACTCACTGCTTTGGCGTGCTCGACATCGTGGCGGCATTTTGGTGATGAATTGCAAAGATTTTTGTGTTGAATTGAGTTTTCCAAAATGCGAGTGCACTTCCTAGGGTTTGCAGGCTGCAGATATATAGGAGAAAAAAAATGAAATGAAGTGAAAAGCTTTTTTTATTTATTTATAAGCAATAATAATGCACTCGTGTTATGCATTATTTTTTTTTGAAAACAATGTGGCCACTTTTTGGCCCCCCATCTTTTTGCACTTACCCTATATATATATATATATATATATAATCACTTGATCATGATATTGGTTTATTTGTATCCATCATTATTATAAAGGTGAGGCACCCTAGGGCACATGATATGGATTATCACGGCCCAAAGAATGTGGTTTTGTAAGTGGAGGAACATGGAGTTGTGAATATCGAAGATGAAGTTAATGATCCTATGGAAGAAGATGATTATGTGCTAGAAAACACAGTTGAAGATGATGGTACAAATACATTGATCCATGACACATTTAGTGGCGCAACTGATCATGATGATTGAGATGACTTTGATGATGTTCATGATCTACCTGTACTTGAGAAGGCATACGATCCTCATTATGAAGGTTCCCAAATAACTCTTCTCTCTGCTGTATTGTTGCTGGTGAACATGAAGGTTATGAATGGTTTATCCAACATAGCAATCTCACGGATGTTAAGGTATGTCATATATGTCATCTTTTTTCATCTATTTTTGTTGTTAGTTCATCACTAGTAAATAAAGGATGAAATATGTACCATTAATATTCTTTATATTAACAAATTATTTTTTTGTTGTAGATTGATAGGTGAATTTTGTTTACCACCATCAAATATTTTACCTTGCTCATACCAAGATTTATCTGCCATTATGAAAGATATTGGAATAGAGTATCAAGCAATAGATGCATGTCCCAATGATCATATTATATATCATAAACAACATGAATTTGCAACAGAATGCCTAGAATGTCATATCAATAGATATCGAACAGATCAACTAACAAAAAAGGTGCCTCTCAAGGTTCTTCATTATATTCCCATTATTCCATGTATGCAATGATTACTTAGGTGCGAAAGCTTAGCACAACTTATGGATTACCATGCACGGAATAGAAGTGGAGATGACATTCTTTGAATGCCTACGGATGGTTCTACATTTAGGGACATGGAGGAAAAATGGCCACACTTTAAAGAAGAACCTCGTAATCTCAAGCTTTCATTGGCAGCGGACGGTGTCAATCCATTTAGAGAGCTGAGATCTATTTACTTGGTGTGGCCTGTTTTTGTTATCAACAATAACATTCCTCCATGGATGTTAATATAGAGGGAGCACATAATGTTGGCAATGATTGTTCCAGGTATTTGTTTACATCAATTTTCTTTAACTTAGTAACATCTCATTTGTCTTATTTGTTTCATAATGACTTATATTTTTTTCATTTAATAGTCATGTGCATTAATTTATATATATTGCAGTAAAATGGTTATAATAATTATGTAATGTTTATGTTCATTCAACTAGGTAAGTACCAAGTTAAAGATATGAATGTATATATCGAGCCTCTTATCGATGAGTTACTAAAGTTATGGAATGGCGTCACTATGTATGATGTCTCTAGACCAATAGGACAAAGACAATTTCAATTCTATGCAATGCTTGTATGGACAATTCATGATGCCCCAGGGCTAACACATTTTTGTGGTATGTTATAATGTTTGACTGCACTTTAACAATATTTAATTTTATGAAGTAGATATCATGCATGTTTTTTAAATAATCTATTCATTATACATAATTATAAAAATTGACATATTTAATCCAATTATATATGATCTTGCAGGTCTTCAAACAAAGGGAAAATTTGCATGTCTAGTTTGTGGTCTAAAGATGAAATCTCGTCATTCAACAAGTTTAGGAAAGCAGGTGTTTGATGAGTATAGGCACTTCCTCCATAGAAATCATAAGTATCGAACTACTGAAAAACATCTTTTCAATGGGAAAGAAGAGATTACATCAAAACCACGAAGAATGACACCTTGCCTATGGAAGTTGGAATATAATAGAATTAATCGTCAAGGTTATACATCATATCAAATTGTTTATCTATCATATATGATATGTTTGGAATTTATATTTTTATATTGTGTTTTGTTTACTCATGCTATAATTGACAATGATTGTCATTGTTAATTTGTTTAACTTATATGCTTCATGAAGGTCATCAAGGCATTAATGGCTGACTTCCATAGGGACTGAAAAGTTATCCCAGACAATTTAGTAGGTTGCCCTACTATGAGAAGCTACAAATTGTGCATTTGTTTGATACAATACATATCAGAAATAATATAACAAAAATGTTATGGAAAATATTAGATGGAGGGCATGACAAAGAAAAAATTGTCAAAATTTGTAGTGACATTTAGGAAGCCAATCATGCAATGAAAAATGTCATTCAATTAAATAGTGATGGAGACCAAATTAATATAAGTGCCCTTCCTTGCTTATTAACGGAGCAGAAAAGCAATGCTATAAAAGAAGTCATACAAAAAATTTGATTTCCCACAGGATTTGCTACAAACATAAACAATATCATAACAAAGAAAGGTGAATTTGGGTCAGGGATGAAAACGCATGATCGGTATACCTTAATTAAGGTAATTATTCTAGTATATTTTATATATATTTGTATACTACATGTACTTTTCAGTGTATTATGTTTACTAGTTTTGGAAAAATAATGAAAAGATCATTTTATAATTGTTACAGTACGTTCTACCTCTATCTCTCCCAAACAACTTCGACAACAATGTCAAGCAAGTTATATATGATCTTGGAAAATACATGAGGTAAGTAGCGATATTTGTTCAATTCGTTGTATAGATCTTATATTTGCCATTTGTTTTACTTGTTATGTAATATATTGTATATTTTTGTTAAATCTCGTCAATATATTTTCACCTTGAATCACTTGTAGATGGCTGTCATCTAAAGAAATCTATAAAGAAGATACAAATTATTGGAGGAGAAAAATTTCTCGTCTAATGTGTGAAATGCAAAAGTGTCTACCTTTGACATTTCTCAATGCACAAGAACACTAACTCATACACCAAGTTGAGGAGATTGAATTGTGTGGACCTATACACACAAGGTCAATGTGGATGGTTGAGAGGCACTTAAAATTTTTGAAGGCTTTGGTTAGACAAAGAGCACATCTTGAGGGTTCTATGGTGGAGGGATATATGGTATACCAGACCACGGTGTACATTACTGAATATCTTCCTAAGTTCGCAGCAAAGATCGATGTAGATTGCATTTGGGATCCCAATTCCATTAACAAATTCGAAGGGGAGGACCTGATGGGGAAAGGTAGATTGAGGAAAGTGAGAGGTAATTATAAGATGGTCATGGAGATCAATTAGAATACATTTTACATTGCCTTTAATTTCTTGAAAAGATACAACAGAGAACTAGTCCAAATGAAAGAATCTTCCACACACAAATAGAAATGTACTGGTATTGTATTACTCCAGAAAATAAGTCTTTCACTGCTGAAAAGTATTAAAATCTTAAAAAGTGCTGATGATCAAATATTACAATTTGAATTTCATATATATAAGAAGAAGACCCAACAAAGGTGTCTCTTCAGATTGTCTTTTGACAAATAATTAAACTACTGATCTTAATTAAACTTATAAAACAATTTAATCTTCTCCTAACATTGACTTAGCCACTAAGAGATGTTTTTTATACTCCTCCAAGGTATGGGTATCCGCATCATGCACTGCATTTTGGGCTTCATATTCAAGTTTTATCATGAATTCCATATGTTTGCATGCTCCATCCAACAATAGCCCTTCTGTTTTGACTGTATCCAATGCTTCCTAAAGTATCCTATTGCATTCATCCATCCAATCATCTTGTTCCTTCAAAAACTTGTTCTTATCACATAATTTGCGTAATCCCAACTTCACAGTATCATCAAACCCTGCATTTTCTGAGTGTAAGTCTTCATCATATTTGTCATGCTTTCTCATGATTGTGTCAATGGCTGAGATGGAATTGGTGTCGGATCCCTCACGTAGTTGCATATCATGTCTCTTAGTACCCAATTTGTTTTCCACTCTCCCATGCTCAAGAATGGCTTCATAGTTCTTTTTGTGAACATGCCAAAAATCATCAAGGCATATCTTCAGGTTTGTAAATCTCTTGTGCAACATCATTGCCACAGTGTCAAAATGAAGGTCCTTCATCTTTTCTACTAGCTGTTGATGTTCTTCTTGTAATTGCTCATATTCACTCTGCAACTCTATATCAGTTCTAGAGGTGATCCTCATTCTGACATCTTTCATGACAGTAATTTCCAAATCTGATTTTTCACTTTTCATTTTGTAATAATTTCTTTCTTTCATCAACTGTATTGTTTGTGCCTTGTTGAACTTGGCAATGGTTATGCCCATGTTTGCTGAAGCCACAGGGTCAGTTTCCCCAACTTTAAGGGTCATCATGTGTCCAAAGGCTTTTTCAATATCGATGATCTTTGGCCTTTTGTGAGGTGGGCATAGTGCCCATATCAACATTGAATTTTCGTCAGGATTGAATCTTGACCCTATGTAAATTTCCTTTACACTCTCCATGTTTAACTTGTATTCTCCTTCCTTGTTATGCGAAAAACTATCAAAAATTAAAGAGGCACTAAGGTCCCAACCAAGAAATACTATTACACCAACTTCAAGTAACAACTGTCTACCCCTTTCAGGGGTCATGTTCTGCACTTTACTGTCTATATCATCTTTCAACCTTTTCATCAATTGCTGTTCATTTTCAGGGGTAATATTTGGGATGGATTCCCTCGAACTTTTGCCTTTCTAATTATATAAAAAAGATTTAAATTCTCTTGACTTGAAAAACTCATTATCAGAAATAAAGGATTTCTAGGTTGTAAGCCTATCATCTTCATCTACACGCAATTCCTTGGCTACTTGTAAGTCCCTGTCAAGGAGTCTTCATATTCATCATTCATCATCCGAGAGACTATTCTCTACTATGATTGTGCTTCATTTTATCCTATAGATTCTTCTTCAGAAGAATCATCCATTTCTTGTAACCTTTTCTTTTTTCTCTAACTCCTTCTGTTGGGTCTCAAAAATGCAGGTTACAAGTCCTAAGAGGATGCCAGGCTCTATGATCAGACTTGCAACGTTCTTGAGCCAATTGACAGAGTTAACTAGTATGGTTAATGACTCTCTACACTTTAGGCTCTGCAAGACCTAGGTGGGTGGACCTTAATAGTTGAAGCAGATCGGTTTGATGTGTAGTTTTTATCTAAATGAACGAATCTACCCACAGTGGCAAATGGTGTGGAATAGATGAAAGCTTGCTGACTACTTCTATTTCTAATATGTAAATATGAAATGTGAATGTTCAAATGAGATTTTATGGAATTCTGAAATGAAATGATGGTAATTTGGTATAAATTATATATGCAATATCAAGGTAAAAACCCTAAGTTAGATTGATGGAATTTCTAAGTAAGATGGAATGGGTGAGACCAGTGCCTTGTTGGGTAAATAGAGTCAAGTGAGAACCTGGGATTAATGATGTTACCTAGCAATAATTCTAACTATTTGGCATAATGTTTCTAGTTTATGACTTGCATAAACGTGCAGGGATGTGACTGGCGGACTCTTCTTATTGATCCAATCAAGATTTATTAAATTACTGTGATCTATCTAATAGGATTTTAATCCTTCCTTTAAGGAACCAGTTAAGAGGGATCACACAATGACAACAAAATGTGCACTGACAAAATGAAAATATACTTGATATATTCAATTTTGAACAACTTAATAGTATTGTCTGGAGACAGTCTAACAGCCTTCAATTATAGACTCTCCTTATCTATCCAATTGATATTTCCAAATAGACTCTCCTACTTTTACTTCTAATGTCTAAACAGTGATTGAAAATGGTGTGATCCTAATTTGGTATAAATTTTATAAGCAATATCATGGTAAAACTAAGGAATATATTCAACTAATGAAATGAGTAAGACCAGTGCTTAAAACTATTAGGCTATATGAGTCGGTGAATGGAAATAGATGTGTGTAATTAGTGAGATTATCTCCTGGCGTAACTCTAACAGCTGGGCACTTTGGATATTTACACCTTGTGTAAATGTGCAGGTTTCTATGTGACAGTGCTCTTCTTATATAATCCTAATGATATTCCCTTGAAATACTATGAAACCATGAGGGAGCTTTAATTCTTTAGTTGACAGAAACCAATCACAATAACTTCTTTAAGAGGATTTAATCTTTTCAGAAAGAACCAATCAAAGTCAATTATCAGAAAGGAACTTTAATTCACATCAACCAGAAACCACTCAAGGAACTTCATACAGTGACAACAAATGTGTTATGACAAATATAGATTTGAATAATTCAACAGAACCACTCTAGAGATAGCACAATAACATATAATCATAAAAACTAACACAATTGTTAAACACCAGAAATAAACCACCATATATAAATATTCTACTCTATAATGCTTTTAATAAATAATCGTGTGCAATATAGTTTTCTTCAGTTAAAACAGAACTAACAATATATATTTTCTTCATATAATATATATGTAGTCTTCTACTAATCAGAAAAAGATCCTACTAACCATGCCCCCCTTGACCATCATAAGTTTAGATCTTTATATCAATATTAATGAAGAGACATGCCTCTTCATAGTGTCATTTGAGAATTAACAATATTATGAGACTAAACAAACACAATTAAGCCCTACTAAGCCACAAGTAAATCTGAGCAAGATGATCTAAGTATTTCTAGCTCAGGTGTGTTTTGGTATATTCAATGTCATCCCTAATATCCACCTCCATTGAGACCATCTTCTCCAAATGTGAGCAAGCCTCCTTCGATGTTGAATCTTCCTGTTTCACAATTTTTAGGGCTTTTTTCAAGATTCCCTGACACTCCTTGATCCATTCATCTTTGCTTTTCAAATCTTTGTCATTTTTTAGTAGCACAGGTACACCTATCTGTGAAGTCTCCATGCATTCTTTTACTTCATCCTGGAGCCTATCATGATATTTCTTATGCTGCTTAATAAGATTGTCAGCATCGGATGTGCTTGCACTATCAGAGGCTTGTTTTCCCTGTATCTCTTATAACTTATCTCTTACCCTATTATCCAGTCTCTCATGTTCCTGAATGACCTTTTGATTCTTAGAACAAATGTCACAGAATTTATACATCCATTTTATCATATGATCATGCCTATTTTGTAGGATTGTAGTGAGTGTATCTATTCTGAGTTTTTGAAGGTGATTGGGCTTGTTGTGAGCTCTCTACCCGTGTAATCATTTTGAGAGGAATTGCATCCTTTAAAAAATCATTTTCCTTTTTCAATCTCTCCCAACTCATCTTGTAGGTATCCATCTCCTTTATCAACAGCTGAATCTAAGCTTTATTTAGCTTTGTTACATTTACTCCAAGCTCTGCTGTGACAACTGGATCAATTTCTCCAGGTCTCAATGTCATAACATGATCGAAAGCTTTCTCAGTATCAATGATTGCAAGATTCTTATTTGGGGGATATAGAGCCCATATCATGAGAGAATTCTCATCTGGATTGTATTTTGTTCCTGTATACACTTCAGTAACCCCTTCAGAACTAAGCTTGTGTTTTGTGTCATCACTATGAAAAAAATATCAAAAACAAGTGCTGATTTCAAATCAAGTCTTGGGAATATTATTACACCAGATTCTCTGAGTAGCTCTTTGCCTTTCTCAAGAGTCATATCTTCTATCTCCTTTTCAACCTCTATTTTTAAAGCATTCATCAATTGTGTCTAGTTATCTGGTGTAATATCTGGGACTGATTCTCTAATAGCCTTTCCCTTGTGTCTATACAAAAAAGATCTAAACTCAGGAGTATGATGAATTGGTCATCTGAAATAAAAGATCTTTATGGAACCTGTCTAACAATCCCCTATTTCTTCAATTTCTAATTCTCTTTCTGGGGGCTGATATGGTTCAATTCTGCATTTTGAAATTGTATCTGGTAGGTCATGGATTTTAGTGGTTATAGACCCTTCACTGTCGAAGGACAAAACTTTAATTTCTTGTATTTTTCTTCTCCTTTCCCTTACTTGTTAATTATACTTATCAATGGCTATTTCAGCCTCTACTTCTTCCAAATTTTTTATCACATCATCATGAGGGAATGGTACATGAGCATATCCTCCCAGTTTTTTCTTCTATTTAGCATAATTAATAAATCCCTCTGGGTCAAAATTCTTTCTTTGTATCCCTTTCCCAAGATAAAATGAGATAATTTATGAAGAATAAGATCATAACCTTCTTTAGCCAACACAGTGAAGTCACCCAAACATAAGGTCCTCAGCATAAAAAGGATTGTTTGTCATATGCACTAAGATGCATCACATTTAAGTAATCAAGTTATCTTTCCAAGTATGCCACCCTATCTGGTATAGTTTTTGGCAATAAAAAAGGGGTATCCTCAAACCCATACACTCTGATCATTATGGAATCATAGAAACTATACCAATCCCCCCAATTGTGGTTCATAGCAGGTGGCCCATCAAAATCTTTGGGTCTCAGAAACCTTTTAATTTTCTTAGACAAAGTATAACTACATGGGTAGCCATAACATCTGTACAGGGTTTTCAAAAATAATTCTTCAAAATAAACATAACTAGAATTTCTAAACCTACTATCCCAAACAGAGGTCCATAACTGTGGAGGCTGACCATTTTTATCAATTTGTGAAATTTTTAACTACTCTGGCCATAAATTTAATTCTTGTCCAAAATACAAAACCATATGCATAAGAATAGAATAGTGTCTGAAGCTGACTGTGGGGGAACTATTTTTTATGGCCTTCAGACCTGAGTCTATTTCCTTAAAAATAAAAGTAGCATAATCAAATGTCCTAGCTTGATGGCACTGGATATCCGTAGAGATAACCATGGGAATGATAGACATAAACTCTAGAACTTCAGTCCCCAACACCTATCCCACTGAGTAATATGTGTATCTCAAGTAAGGTTCAAACAAATCTACATGAAATGGTGGTTCGTCCCCTTCCTCAAATGACACCAGACTCCCTTCATTCCGTGGCCTATGTAATGGTAGTCTCCAGCCCTTATATGTTGTATCCAATTTGAAATATTCCTTTTCTAGGGCTTCATGCACAATTGGGGTGTTGTATGTGTCATTTAAGTCAAAAACTTCATAGATTGCATTTTTGGAAACATGAAACAGGGGCTTTCCTTGTAGATCACATATGGATTTTTGGTCAAGGTCATAATGGTATGCCAATAGTTTCAAAAGGTTGATATTGACAAAAACATCTGTAACTATCAATCTCCCCAAATTGAGTTGCCAGGGGTTGCAGATGGGTTCCATCCTATGTCTCCTGTGATAGTGGAACATAAATAACTCATATCCTCGAATAGAAGTCCATACATTTCCTACGTATTTGTATTTATCTTCAAGTTTTTCCACATTTTCTCTTAAATGTGTAGTTCTTCTAGCCTTGGGCCCTAAACCGGGCAACTGGTCTACAAGGTCTTGGTTCAATTTCCTCTCTGGTGTTTTCTCTCCCTTTTTTGTGTCAATTTTCTATTTTTTACCCTTGGTTTGGCTCTTCTCAATTGGTTGCCTCTTCTTTGTTTTAGAGGAACCTTCCATTTTTGGTGACTATCAGAACTTGACTATTCCAAAGAGAGTTTAAGGACTTACCCATATACACTCTGTGCAATCTCCTTGGCTCCTGGCAAACTCCTTCTTCTCCGTCTGAAACCCTTGTATTGATCTCAATTGAGTTCAATCTAGTTTATACCTCTTATGTTCAATCAACCATTAATGGCTGCCACTTGAATTGAATGCAGGGAGTTCATGACTTTCAAAATGTTAGGGCGATGCTCTTTTATTCATATCGGTGAGACTATCTCATTCTTTCACCGACCTTCATATTGCCTTGGCGCCATTTTCATTCATATGTATCTAATTGGTCGTCATGGGTACATTGGTGCCTCCCCGAAGCAGTTTTTAACCTTTTATCATTATTTTAGGAAGATATTTCAATTTTCATCTCGACAACATTTGGTCAAGTTGGATTAATATTCACCCTGGCATCGGTGAGTGTTTCTCCGATGGATAGAGATTAGCTTGTCGTTATCGGCATGATAATCTTCATTAGCAAGAAAATATGCGGGTCTCCTGACAAGTCATGTCTTCCCGATGGTCTTATTTCCTTCATTCAACTTTACTAGAACATATCAGAGAGAGTCTTGCCGAAAAGACTTTTGCTCCTTATGTTGAGGTGACTTTTATGATCAGAGAAGCTTAAGGATTTCATTCCGACTGTATGTGTCATGCCAATAGCCTTATTGTTATGCATTGGAGAGAGATTGCTTACCTTCATGCTGATAAGTCATTGATCGGTGTGACTTAAAGGCTCGGTGTGACTTCAGGACTTTGCTCTGATTGTTATACTCATGCCGATGAGAATGTATCGGTGATACATACCAAATGTCTCCCCAAAATTTTTAACATATGAAATCTTGGTCATTCAGACATTGCTCATCTCTCACTGATTATCATATTTTCTTCCAAAAATGTATTTTACCATTCGGTGTGAGTTACATGAGGTCTTGCCGATATGGATGAACTAGTATCAGAATTGAGCTATGGGCAGAGAGCTAGGTATGTTCATGGGATCTTTTATGTATGGACTTTGATATGGATCTTGTCACACAAATTTTAGTGGCTGGTCTTGGAAATGATGGACATTAGTGAATTCTTTAGCAGATGAAAAATGTGAATTTTTTAGTTCCAATAGTGACTTTGCATTATATTTCACCGATGCCCACTTCTTCCATCGATGGATTTCCTTTTCTTGGTCTATCAGTGGGATTTTATATGTAGTTACTCCAATATACCCTAGCTTGGCTGATACTTATCATATTGGTAATGCTTTTCAGTTATCTCAGGCCATCGGTGAAACTTTATCCTTAGTTCCACCGATCCTTATATGTTTTAGTGATGCTTATTATCCTTGTGGGTTTTTATCAGCATATCAGGGGAAATTGTATATAAGATTCACCGAAGTCAACATGCTCTAGCTAACTTGAGTTCATCGGCTCATCGGTGAAGGTGTGACATCTATTCCACTGAAGTCTTTATGTTGTGGCGATACAATCTGCTTTTACCAATTTTGTCGGCCTATCGGCGGGACCATGATGTAGTTTCCACCGATATCTGCATGTTATTCTGTTAAGTTCACTGTGTTTAATTTCATCGATCTATTGGTGGGATGACTCAAAAGTTACTCTGATAGGTCATTGTCATACTGATATAATACTATCTTGTCTCTATTGGACCATCGGTGTAGCATAATGAAAGGTTCCAATGATGGGGCTATTCTAGGCTGATATACCCTTAGCTCATAAGATTTCAAATCTTGTGTAAGTTGTTTGCTTCACAAGTCTAAATCCTTGCTGCTTTTTGGGTCGGTATGAAGGGTTCAAAGTCTTGCTGAAGTGGATGTAATGGTATTTTGGTCAGTTGTAACTAGGGCAATGGTACTAATGGTTATGGGTGGCTATGCTATGGATCTTGTCACACAAATTATGGCTCTCATAATACCAAATTTTGTAATTTAGGGTATAACACTTTTGAAATCTTGTAATTTAGGGTATAATACCTTCATGAAATTTTCTATAACCTCCTTTGCTTCTTTGTCTTCTTTGTTCTTAAACACATCTTCCCCCGGTATAGGAACATGGGTGTATCCACTAAGGTTTTGCTTTTTCTTACAAGAGTGTATGTACCCTTCAGGGTCATAATTCATTCTTTATGCATACTCCTTTAATTTGAATTCATCCAACAATGAAAGATAATAAGATCATTGGTAGTGGGATGTTAGGTTTTTAGGGACATCAATTATAAATTATGGTCGTATACCATGGTAATTAACTAATGATATGTCGTTTGTGAATTTTAATTTTTTTAATACAGTTGGTCGAGAGTGGGATGCACTACATTTGTACGTTGCAAAAAATCTTGATTGAATGATGGTATGGATTGAACGATGTCAACAATCCAGTCATGCATTAACATGGGAAGGTGTGGCTTCATTGGTTAAAGAAGCTCATCGTAATGGAGATTCCAATGTTAAACCAAGGGAAATTGATTTAGCATATGGTTTAAGAGATAAATAGGTACATATAAATATATTAATCACCCATAATATTTAATTATTTTCAATTATATTGATGTATATATATGTTGATTTTTTTTTTGTTTGCATACATTCAGCCAAGAATAAATATGTTTATCAACTGACGATGCAATAATTTTTACATGTTTGACATATTCCAGGTGAAACATGACAAGGCTATGTGGTGCAATGGTTGTAAATTTTGAATCAAAAAGTTGGATGACATAAAGAAAACTTGTGATTCTAGGATAACTACAGTCTTTTAGGTGACTAATGTTTCATCTAGAAGTGACATACATCCAGAAGTCTCAGAAAATTGATACTATGGGATTTTGGATGATATACTTGAGTGTGACTTTAAGTCCTTCAAATTAGTTTTGTTTGTCACCCAATGGTATAGGCTACGATTGAATGAAAATGATCCTGAGAGAACTGTTATTGAACATGATAATGGATTTACCATGGTTAATACAAGGTCGATCGAGCGAGCTGGAAATGAGCCCTATGTTCTTCCAAGCCAATGTGAGCAGGTATTTTACTCAGAGGTTCCAGGTAAACTAGGTTGGTCAAATGTTGTTGGACATGATCCAAGAGGAAGGTCGGGAAAGTATAATGTGTAGAAGAAGAAGATACAGAAGAACTAGAAGATGATGTAGATGATGATCAGGATCAACAATTAGTTAATGATGTGCCTGACGAAGATGTCAAAGAAGAGGAACTAGATCATGATGATGTAGGAATTAATGTTCATGAAGATGATATCCGTGTGGATGATGACATTATTGAAACTGATATCAATGACAATGATGATGATATGACCAATCCTTACAATGTCGAATCTGGATTGGATGATACAGACAAAGAGTTGGATGAAGAAGAAGATCAATGACATTGAAATGTATGATTTATGCAATTATATTATCTATTTGATATTGATTTCTTGATAGAATTATATTTGACTTATATGGTTACATAATCAATTCATGATGTTTTTAGTTTTTATGCCATTACATAATTAATTCATGATGTACCTTTTAATGTTGTTAATTCATGATGTTACAACTATTGTAGCTCTCCTAGAAATTTCCATATTATCAAATCCTAATTAATCTACAACTATTTATGATTAGATATTATTTGATCATATCTTTGGTTATTTCATTCCCAAAAAATTAGCATTTCCTCATGTTGACCCTGCATAGTGACATGTGAATGGGGCGGGGCCAACGTTGAAATTTTTTCAATTTGTGCTTGTATGGAGTGAAAATTGACATGGTTAGCCTAGACACATGTGTTGATGATATGGGAGGGTTTTAAGACTCAAACATGAGGTCATGCTATATAAATGCATCTTGTCCTTCCTAATAATATAAGCTACCTTATTCTTTGTCTCTTTCATATATTGTTCTTAGCATTTCTTTGGTTAATGGTTTCAAAAGATGAGGCTCTCTGAGCCTCACCTTGGATCTACTACACATCATTTTGTGCATTTTCATTAGCAATGAATATTTAGATGATCTTTAAAAAGCTCATTGAATATAAAGATGATAATAGGAAGCTAAAAAAATGAGTATATTTTGTTTATGGAACCTAAACCACAAGGTTTGTCACTCTAATGCTAAAATCAAGTCAAATTAAACCCTAACACCTATTGGAAAAGTCAAAACATGCCTTTCTTTCAAATTCACAAGAACGTATAAACCTTTTGAAACCACACATGCATGTTATGAAAGTGTATGGTAATCCTACTTATAGCAGAAGTTCACATGATAAGCTAACCAATGGCACTATATTGGAGGATAAACCCACCTATGGAATTAATTTAAGAGGTAAGGGATGCCTCTTAGTGGAATTTTGAGTCTTGGATTAATCCATAGTGCTAAAATTAGTTATAGTGTTCTTCCCTTCGTGTTATATTTATCTCTACAATTTCCCATACTTAACCATTTCATCATCCCTTTTCCCAAGCTATTTGTATCATAATATAAACTTGGTCCAATCTCACATTAGCCCCTTAGGTAATTATCCATTTCCTCCAAGTTGAATGGAACCTTTTGTACCAATGCATCTATGTTTTCCTACCCTAATGGATCAAGATTTGACATCACCTTAACAATCTTCTTTATGTCATAGCATATCTCTGAAGTGCCTTTGGCATGCTTTAGATGTGTAAATATTAACTAGATTGACTATATATTAATTTTAAAGTCTCTTAACACATTGCATGACAACAAAACGACTCATTTGGATTAAGGAGTACTTTCCTAAACCATTCCTTCATATTCAACAATCCCTTCTCACACCCACATCATAATTCATATCCATGTTAGTTGTAATGAGTGTTTTAAACCAACAATCAATGAATCATAGGATAGAAGAAAACTCGTTATGCATAAGGATAATAATCAAAGAGACTAAAAGAATCGATTCACTAGATATGCTCCCCATGACTATAATAGACCAATGGAAAAAAATAAGTCATAACAAGAATAGGACCCAAAAAAACTAGGAAAAGAAACCTTGTAGGCTATATTAATAAGACATTGATTGCAAGCATTTCTTCCATGATGTTTAAATGACAAAATATCAGATAGCTCAATCTTTAGTCAAGTAGTATTTCAATCACTGATTCTTAGACATCCATCATGATTAAACATCACATATCATAAGCCTTTTTAACAATCACTAGAACTGTAGATAATATTCAATCGTCATAGGAAATAAATCATAAAAAAATATAAAGAAAGAGAAAACCAACTATATAAGCTCAGCAAGCCACCATACAAAAATTATATTTTGTAGAAAATAAAATAAACTATATGTTGACATAGCATATATATTTTGTATATAAACTATATGTTGACATAGCATATATATAAACTATATATTTTGAATTTTGGCCCTGTGCGCACAAGAGCACGACATAGCATACTGCACCGAGACCCTAACTGGAGAGTTGCATTGAGAACCACTGCATCTAGCCCCTGAGCGAAGAGTTGCAAGACTTCACTGGATGAGTACTGCAAGGCCATTGAGTCAAGGAGGAAAACTAGGAACGATTTGGCAGGGGGAAAGCTAGAGCGAGAGGTGAGGGCACTCAAAAAGGGAAAATTGACCAAGGGACAATGAATGTAAGTGATTTTTCCCCCACATTTAGAAATCTTGTTGCAAGTACAGTTATTTAGACTCTATTTTCTCCCATCGAGGTGTTGCATACTATATTTTGGTCAATTCAAGCCAATGTCCCATTGACAAACCCAAGTACTACCTAGTACTTGTGTCTGGTTAGTTTGAACAGCCAATCTTTGAGATGTTCAATCAATTGGGTGGCCATTTTTGGCTTGTGAACTGTAGTTTTTGTATCTATCTTAGCATATTTTTTCTACTATAAGATTGAAAGGAATTCTCGTCACATAATAGCACATGAAGTTCACTAGGGTTCAAATTTCTAAACTTCGATGAAATAAATTTACATATTGAGGTCCACAAATGATCAAAGGGAATGAAAACAATACATGATCCGTGAGTGCAATGAAAAATGCCTAGTGCCTGTCCATAAGAGAACGTATAGAAGTACATGATGTAGAGTCAGAGGAAGGAAACAAACTCACACAATCTCATTTGACAAGTCACAAACAATCTTGAACTTTCCTTCTTTTGACACACTTATTCAACTATATTTCCCTTCACAAAACTCAACAAAAACACTCAACTTTTACTTTAGAGTTCCAAACCATTACCAGACCTTCAAACACCTTAGTCAACTTCATCTTGATCAAAACAAACAGTTACCTAGTCTGCTCTTTCAATTTACCATTAACTCTCTTTATGACTGTCCTAAACTTCACAATTTCAACTCAACATAAAGTAATCTAACCCAAAACAGTATTTAGGCTAATATAGACCACACAATTTCCATTCCATTTCACTTCAAACAAATGTAAACCATCTCCCATCCTTTATTCTTGACAATTTAACAAAACCATATACTGTACTTTCATTTTAGTCTCCAAAACAGGGCTATTATTAGACATATCAGTCAAAGTAATGGAGTTTTTAGCTTCATGCTTACACCAAACCTTATATCAAATAAGACCAAATTATACCTTGGTAATCTCTTAACCAAAACAACCAAGAACTCACACTTAATCATCAAAAGCCCTTAAAGTTCTTATTGTCAATGGTTTCTTCATACCCTATTTGCAACGCTTGTAGGTCTGCCAACCTATTTGTCAGGGCTTCATTCACAATTTAAGCACTATTACACAAGTCTATCCACACTTTTAAATGCCCTTCTTGTAGATCTAAAACATATTCAAAATAGGTATCAAAACTTTTACAACACAAGCTTCAAATATTGTTGTCTCAAACATATTTAGGCCTAATTAGGCCTGATTTGCATAAGGGTTTGTTGCTTTACTAACTCCTGACCAAAGTGCACTTGTCTAGTGCTTGGGACATGTTTAGTTTGACTGGTATATGCTCTTCAAAGTATCAAAGTCCATTTACAAAGTATTTTCACAAAACCTTAAGGGCTTAACCTTCATAATTACTCTGTTCACATACTGTAGACATAGTTTTTCAGTCAAGAAACTTCATTCCCTCACATCTAATCTTTATGATTTTGCCCTAAATCCACTGAAACATGAAAGAACATTGATAGTAGGATAATCTCACAAGAAATTAGAAGATTCAACCAATTAATAAAGGAGACAGATAATTATTTCTGTCTCTGCTTACCCTAACTGAGGGTTTTAGTAGTCTAAAGTAAATCCACAATAACTCACACAAATCTTAACTAAAATGCATGAACTTTGATGTAACAGGAAGGTGATTGAGATTATTACCATATCCAATCATTCTACTATGCGTTGAAGGCCATACAATTCTATACAATACCTAGAAATGGCTTCAAAACACAAGGTTGGTGACCCTACAAACCATTCCCATGCCTATAAACTATTGTTACCTCCACATGCATTTGACTAGTAGTGACAACCTTGGTTTTTAATCCTCCATCCCCATACCTTGGCATCATATCACCATGAAAGAACTTCATCCAACATCCTTATGAGTGCAGGTACCACCAAATAGGTATTTGTTAGATCTGTCTTCCTTGAGCGAGGGAAATTCACGAAGAGAAGAGGAAAGGGAGACATGTAGTAGGTCTAAAAGAGGGAGATCAACTAGAGGTCAAAAGATTAGAAGAAAATTCCATAAACGCATGGAATTTTTTCTTGCTGAAGGGGGGTCATGTTCTTATAATGATGAGACCATAGGAGACATGAAGGTGCCCTTGAGGTACAAACATCTACGGAAACAATGGGTACCCAAGGAACTTCCTCTAGTAAACACTAATTTTTGTGTCAACGAGAGGATATATCACATAGTACCATCGTCATTACATGGTTTGGACCTATTTTGCATGGATAACATAAAGGTCTATTACAACAAAGTTACTGAATTGATGGAGTATGTCGGACCCTTTTACAGTTACAAAGATTGGATGTAGCTGGTTCGATATACACGAAGTATGTGTAGGTATGCACTGTCAGCAAATTATATACAACTAAAAGATAAGGATCAAAATAAAGGAGTGGCTATGTACATTGATGGAAGGCCAAAAGTATCAGGGAATATTGCAGGGTTTATAAATAGTACATGACCTGGGTCAACAAATAAGCAACCCAATTGCATATTCGAGGTGCGCGCGGGAAACCGTGTATTCATATGTGCAATAAAATTAATAACTGCAGGGAAAGAGTTGCTAATCGATTACAATTTGAATTGCATAGATACAAACACAGTTACTATGGGGGTGGTATGTACTATATACCATTTTACCCAACCTCCAATTAATGACTCCAATATACCATTTTATTATTATGTTTTTTTTCGTAAGTCTATTGGTTTCATTTTGGTAATTATTTTTTATATTTAATTTTTGTCACAGCAGGACATTGATCATAGGGAGAAGACTCTGGCCTAGAGCACAGATTGTGATGCATCTTCAGGTGCTTCTACCCAACAGGTTTACCTCATTGTAATTGTACAAATTAGATATGAGCAAAATATTTTATTATTATGTTTTTTTCATAAGTTTATTAGGTTAATTTTGATAATGTTTTTAATATTCTTGTTGCAGTCGGATGATTGGGGAAAGGCACCAACAGTAGAGGAGAGCATCCATAGGGAGGTGTAGTCACTATTATGCAATTATGACATCGCATATTCTACAAACCCTCTGGATATGATAAGGAAGACCCAAAACAATGAAATGAAGAAATCCTTCAGTTGTTATTCATAGTGCCTCAAACAGATGAGATAAGAGAAAGGATTAAAATATTGACTGAGAGAGCACGGAACTTGCAAGTAAGATGTCATGAGATATTTAATTATAACATAAGTTCATTCATGCTTTTATATTTTGTACTCTTTTATGTCATGAACTAAAATATGTGTTGTTTTTACAGGATTTTTTGTGTCCTCATGATGCTGTTGGCCATGATCAGGGTACTGCAGGTGTTGCGCAGGGAGTAGGGGTTGGTACAAGTGTCAATCCTGATTTTCTTATGCATACATCACATCATCTGACCCCATCAATTGTGCCTATATTATCGACTGAAATGTCGGCAACACATAGCATGTGGGCATCAGGTAGTGCACCCTCTGGCAGCAAACACATGCCAGAACATGCGTTAGGACATGTACCTAGGGATGCAAAGGCTACTAGTACTGGTGATGTTTTAGCAACATTTCCTAGATCTTCCCGTATTACTAGTATGAGAACATTGCCAGTCACATTTGTGGTGACTGAGGATTTCATTCCCATAAAGATAGAGAAGGTCTCAGGTACTTTCAAATGTTTTAATTATTATTATATATAATCCAATTGAAATTTACTTATTGATCACTCTTTTTAGACTAATGATCGCATGATCATTTTGTAGGAAATGATGTTTTTTATAAACATTTAAATGATATTACATTGGAGATCTTCGGGCCCACCATACATACACAGTGGAATGCCCAAAATCAAGATTTAAAAGATGAGCTCATTAACCATTTAGTTGTGATGTTCGGTAATAACACATTCAATTGAACCAAGGTCCTTAAGAAAGATGGTACCTATCTAAAGTATGTGAGGGACCAATATATGTCACATTTAGAGAAGAACAAAAAGTACGAGCATCCCCCCATGATTCTAGAGAGGGAGTGGAAGGACCTAGTGTCAGATGGAAAGGAGAACACTGAAAAGAATAAAGGAGAGACACCACTAGGCCAAGAAAGGTATGTGATACTATCAACAATGTAATTATATATTGATTACTCTTTCTTTTTACATAATCTAATGTATTTCAAACTTTTCATAGGCTTCTTGACACATCGAAGGCAACAAAGGCAAGACTAGAAAAACATGGGAAGCACAAACTTGGCTCTAGTGGTTATATGAACTTAGGCACACAAATTGTAAGTATCAATAAATGAAATATTGCATCCAAATAATAAATTGCAAATAATTTTGGTTTTGTCACACCATAGAAGCAAAATTCATGATCTTATGCAAAAATGCAGGGCTCTGAATTCAATAGAGTGCCCACAGAAGAGGACCTAAAGATTGCCTTCCAATAAGGCTATGGAGCCATGACTGAATGCCTAAGACTCTTTGTTGGGCAAACACAAGCTTTCACTGCATCTGACATGTAGGTAAATAAATTCAATGCAGTTTATTTATAATTGAATACTTTTGCAATCTATTCAATATTAATTTCCACCATAAAGTAATTATGTGCCTATTTGTTTTAAACATGCAAGCAATGATAATACTGAACATGACATTGGAATGCAGCCTGGTGCGGGTGGAGCACAACCTGCAGATGAAGGTCATGGTGTGCATCCCGGTACTAGATGTATTCATGTGTTATACAAAACGCAGTATGAATTAATACAATTAAACATCTTTAATTGCAATTGGTGTATTAATTAATGTAACCTTTCATGTTTCAACTTTAGAGCATGTAGAGCATGATCAGGATAGACAAGATCAGGAACATGATGTGGCCCCATTAGGTAAAGAGGACCACTATAATGTTCTTTTAAACATATTTAATTGCAATTGGTGTATTAATTAATGTAACCTTTCATTTTTCAAATCCAGAGGATTTAGAGGATGTTTAGCATGTTGAGCATGAGGCTATAAGACAAGATCAGGAACATGATGTGGCCCCATCAGGTAAAGAGCACCACTCTAATATTCTTTTAATTAATGAAATACTTGTAACAATAATAATAAAACATATCAATTTAACATTTCCTTGTTATTACAGTAGACCCCCCCTTGCAATGGCCTCCACTTCGTGAGTACATGACTAGGCATACATTAAGATTACGAGCAGAGGGTAGAACAACTGAAGGGGGGATAGATGATTTAGAAAATGATACTCCACTTCTTTTTTTAGATGTAAAAAAGAAACAAAAAAAGTGATTTTAATCATATTATGACAACCATATTTTTGATAATATGTTAATGAATGTTAAAAACTGATATTTTTGATAACCATATTTTTGAAAATATGTAAAAACTAAAAGAATGAATGTTATATGTTAATGAATGAATGTGAATATGTTAATGAATGAATGTTATCTATTAATGAATGAATGTTATATGTTATTAATGGATGAATGAATTAATGTTATATGTTATTAATGGATGAATGAATGATTAATGTTATATGATCGGGTATGGGGAATTGAGAGTGATGTGAGGGGGGAGGGGGAGGGGCCAAATGAGCTTCCACCGTCACGTGGTTGGCCTTGTTAAGTAGAGAATATTAAACTATTCTCAAAACAAAGAGAAGCTCAATAAGATAATGCACTTTTCAATATTTCATTATCCTGCACTTTTAAGATTATGCAATTTTCATTAGTTCTCTTTGCTTCAATATGTTACGCTTTGTAGTTATTTTACTTTTTAACACATCTCATATGTTACCCTAGATGACAACTTTTGCAGGGGAAGCTATCCACGGATGGATCCCGCGTCTAGGGATATATGAGTTTGGATTAGACAAACTTGGGATGTACTCATGTAGTGCAGAAACAAAAGAGAAGAGCCCAGCCATTTCAGTACAAGAATTGGCTTAAGACTGGTATGTGGTTCAAACTAGGTCTAGGTATGAGGGGTCTAGGAGAGAGCCCTGTAACACAACTGGTATTAAATCATTAAACATATAGATATTGTAATTATGTGGTTAATGCTAAAATCATCCACAATTCACTATGTGATGAGTAGTTAGTGATAATGTCGTGCCATTGTTTGGTAGGTTATTGATTTTGCAGTTGCTCCTAATAATCTCTAGTTGCTTACATGCCATTTGATCCATATGAGGGGCACCTTTCAATCTGGGTAGCAACTTTATAGATGATTCTCTTATTTAGTGACCAATGGAATAAGTGAGTTGATGGATTGCTCCTAGTAATCACCTGTCATGTGCTTCATGCAGTGATGATAAAATAATTTCATTGGATAGAATTAATATAGTTATGTATTATATGTTGTTAGTTTGGTTTTTGGTTTGGGTTTAACTGTTATTTTTATTCGCCCAGGTATCATATGAGAAAGCGCACACACATATTTTGCTAGAGATCCATCACAAAAGTGACCTCTCTCTCTCTCTCTCACACACACACACACTCACTTTCTCACTCTCTCACACACACAACTGACTAAAAATAGAATGTATTGTTTGGAAATCATTAGTTGTGGATTTAATTTCTATTTGAACTCAATTGTAATCAGGTGGGCTTCAGACATTGTGGGAACAATACTTGTTTTGATTCATGAGCTTGGTGTACAGTTCAATGATGGCATTAGCATACTTGTATGCTGTCTTTACACTAACTTTTTCCTGTAAAATGTTAATAACATATTTTACTTTATTCCACTATGAGAGAAGAAGGTGATTATTAAATTTTTTTCCCAAGGAGATCACATATTTGAAATTTTACCATAAGTCTTCCATTTTTTCATTCACACCTATCTCAGCTATTAAAACTGATTTTGTGGTTAATCCTTTCAAATTAGTAGACAATTATTTACTTTTTGATTTGTTAATGAGGGTTTTTGTAGGGATTCCACAACCTTAAGACACAAATTTGGGTCCCTAGTTTCCATGTGTGGGTTTTCAACACTATGCCCATATGCTTTGGGACTTGCATTATTGCAGGTCATGTGAGACGTATCTAGCAATTTCTATAGTAGCTTTTTCCCAAGTCCTCATTGTTGGGTCTTTTACCATTGTTCTTGTAAGCTATTTACTCACTATATGTATCCAAGACCCATTGTTCACACATTTCAAATTGAAGACATATAACATATCGGCCAAGCAGTATCTATGTCACCCCAATCATGTTTTATGCTTATATTGGCACGATACAATATATCGGCACAACAACTAGCAAGCTTCACCAATAAAAACATTGCAGGAATGGCCTACATGAACGAGCAAGCACATTGTACAATATCAGCATACGCACATTGCATTCATACCGATTGGTAGAAGAAATTGGGCTGTATATTTTGATTAAAAAGGAACAAATAGAGAATGTAGCACCACAGGAAATGCATATTGGCATAACTCATGAAAGTTTCCCCAACAAAATACTCATCGGCCATCGGAAGCCTAACAAGTGACAATTCCAATCTCATATACTACTCTAATGAAGATAAAAGGCTCATATACACATTCTTTTTGTTCTACCAATGGGTTATTCAAGAAAGTAAAAGATAGACTCTCTTGGGATTTCTACATGAGGTACACTGATATATTTCATCGGAGGAACACATTGATATCGGAACAATAGAAAATGGACCGCCCGACGACACATCTTACAGCAATAACATTTAGTCGAGAGAACATATCTCAAGTTATACCGACATAGTGGATAAAATAAGGCACCATCAGTGAAAGTAAAAGATGTTTGATCGAATAATTTAAAAAAAAAAACTATAGGGTTTCATCGCATTTTCGACGAACATAGCCCGACGAACCAAAAAAATTTGTGACAAGGTTGCTGTACACGTGACATAGTTTTCATCATAATGGCAACAACAATTTGCTCCACCTCATCAGAAAATGGATGAATGTTTGGTGGTTTTTTTATGATTTCAAATGGGCGTTCTGCAACGTTTTGTGATTTTTTGTGTTGATAGTTGGACAAAGTTATGTCAATTTTGCGACGGACACTGCCAACATTTTCTATGGCACTGACCGACGATGCTGGTTCATGGTTTGCTCCACCTCATCAGAAAATGGATGAACATTTGGTATTTTTTTGACGATTTCAAATGTGCGTTTTGCAACATTTTGTGATTTTTTGCATCGATAGATGGACAAAGTTACGTCGATTTTGCAATGGTCACCACCAACGTTTTTCGTGGTGCTGACCAACGATGTTGGGTCATGGTTTCGACGTAAAAAAATTGGTCATTAAAGTGACAAAAATTCAACGACGAAATTTAAATCAGTGTTGCATCGGTAAGTCAACAATATTTTGTCGATATGTCACCAAACATTCGTCAAAATTTGTAGTCAAATATAGTAGTGGCATTCTTTGACCAAAATTGCATTTACCAATATGCCCAAGGAAAATTATATTTGTTGCAAATTAAAATATTATTTCCCAAGCCCATAAACCTTACTGAAAACAAACAGAAATTAAAATATTTTTGGTGATGTAAGGTTGACATTGACCATGGATGCTCCTGCATCACTCTTGCTAAACCAGACAAGGCCAAGTATTTTAGTCCTCATAAATAGTGATATTCTAAGGATAGATGCATTACATTCCAACATAAAGATAAAGAAATTATAAATAAAGAGAAGATAAATATTGAGCATACTCATAAGATGAATCATGGGAAAAGAAGCCATGTATGTCAAGAAGTTAGTCTTGTTCACCATAACATACCCTATATTGAGTTTACACATGACATAAAAGAGAAACTACTTGATAGATGAACTCATTTCTTAGATATCCTTATTTACCCCTCTTATTATTTAGGAGGAATTAGTTACAAAGGGGTGTACTATGTGAAACCCTAGATAAAAGGTAATTAGTAGGCATCCACCTATTCATTTATCATAGCTATGCTAGACTATGGATTATAGCTGAGATGAACTTACCCCTACTTATTTCTAGATTGGTCCTTCCTTTATATATAGTTTTCTAAGGGTGAAAATTATATATTCATGTCCTTTTCAATGTTGTTACATCCCAAATTTTAGCTTTGATTTTACTATTTACTTTTACATGATTAGAAGTAAATTTTATGGATAAATGTTTAGACATTATGATATAATGTTAGAGTAAATCATTGATTTCTTAAATATCAGTTCATGTGATTAGGTATAATACATGTGATTGAATAATTTAGAAATTTACATTATGAAATTTTGATTTGATATTCATAAGATTTGTGAATGGACCAACAATGCACTAATCACAATTTGGTGATTGCAAGTTGTAGTCATGAAAATAGGTTTGACAACTCTCTGAGAAAGAGAGAGAGTATCTTCTGAGGAGAGGAGAATAGAGATTTGGTTTTCAACATTTCATTTGTCATTTGAGTATAGTGTACCTTCAGTTAAGTGAACCCTTGTCTAATTAAGGTAAGTCATTTTTAATCAAGTTGGTTTAATTTCATTTCTTGACTCAACAAGTTGTTGATGCTGCTGAGAGTCTTTTAAACATCATTTTAGTTGTTGTTATGTCATAAAATGTTCCCCTAGGACTTTTACCTCCTAAGTTTAGCTCTCAGGTCCCTTGTTTTTGATCTTGCATGTTAAATCTAACTCCCAGAATAAAATGACCTAAAACCCATGTCAAATGGGGCTTGAGGGAAATTGTTTAGTTTAACATTTCCTTAAAATAGGTCCTAGGGGCTTGGGCACTCACACCCTAGTCCTGCCCTATTTTAGGAGGGTCCCAAATTTGAATGTCGATATTGTGACCGTTAAAGGCCTTACTTGTTGAATCTTAAGTTTAAATTATGAAATTAAAGTGATAATGCATATATAAGAATGTTTAGGACTTCATTTGTAAACTAGATGGATATTGCAAACTTGTGATCTTATGCTAAGGATATTCGAGCTGGTCATTGTGCTACAGAGTAGTCTTGTGTTTGTTTGTTGCAGATTTGGCTTCATCAATCCATCTCCTCATGGCATGAAAGAACTTCTTCCTTCCATGAGAGCTACACCTTCGAAGTGATATCTATTTGTGTTGAATCAATCATTTATCATTTGATTTGTCACTCTATCCTATAAGGATATGCACTCTTTACCAAACAACGGTGTTGGAAGGCTTGAATGCCATTTCGAGGCTTGACTAAGGCAAGCTCCTACACATCACAATCCCAACACCTTTCCTTGTGATTGCAGGTGACAGGTATCAAGTTTTGTGAAGTGAAGTTGCAGAGGAGTGTGGCAGAGGATAAAGATTGTAGATCTAATGAAAATAAGTAGAGAAGTGCACTATTAGGGATTGGGTGCTAGTCCCTTTGCCCTCTGGGTTTACAGAGCTAAAATTCTCTAGAACAGGGATAATCAGTGTTAGAAGGAGTCTGGAAACCCCCAAAGAAAATCCTACCTTGGGCTTGGGTGTGAGTCCTCTTACCCTCGACATTTTAGGATCCTAAACTTCAAAAACTAATATGTTTCTGATCTTCATTTAGCATCTCTATGTGTGAGCATTTGTCAAAATTCTTTTGTTTGTTTACAATTTAGGATAATTAGGGTTTTGAGCATAATTGGGCATTAAATTAATACATTAATCAGTAAATTCCAAATTTCCCTATCATTACAAGTGACAACCAACTTGTAGCTGAATCCTCTTGCAAAATTTGTGATTCAACTTGGTTAAATGTCCTTGAATGTGTGTAGTGAAAGGAGGATCTAGGCATATCATTCAATCAAACCCTTTTCCCCCTTTGTCATACATAACATTTTGGTGAACCCATGTTTTAATTGAAATTTTCACCTTGTTGAGACTTGTACTTTAGATTTGCATTCATTCAATTCATCATTTTCATATTACATTTGAAAATCTACAAAAAAAATTGCAAAAAATTGGCATCCTAGGCCTGCATTAGGGCATATTTTGCATCAATTTCATTGCATTTCATCTAAACTCTAATTTTTACATCAAATATGATATAAATTATAGAAATTAATCATCCTATAATCCTTTACATTGCATTTTTATACTAAAATTGCTAGGGTTTTTTTGAAATTTTGCATTTTTCTCATAACCTAGTGATTTCAAAACTTAGGGTTTGTAGTTAAAATCTTGTTTCATATTTTACTACACATTTTTGGAACTCATTAAAATCTTATTTTTGATTTTAGTGTCTCATTATTGTGTGTCTTTGCATTTTCATCTCAAATTTTACATTTACACATACTCAATTTCAACAAAAACTAGCATATTCACTTACTTTTCCTTAAAATTGCACTTGCATTGAGCATTTTAGAATTTTGACATCATTTTCAGATCTGAGATGAGATATTTCACATCATAAATCTGATTATAATTCATTCACACATCATTTTTCATAGTTGCATGCCTTAATTTCACAATTAGGGTTTAAAATCCTTGCATTTTCACTAGATTTTGACTTACCTTTCATGTAGATTTGCATGATAGGTGTGTTGTGAGAGATTTTTATGCATTATTGGACTGATAATAAGGATTCAATTTGATGCACTTCTTCAATTTTATCACAACACTGCATCTTTTAGGTATTTGCATTGAAAAAGTGAAAAAAGATCAAGCATTTTAGGTCATAAACTTACATAATTTTGCACTTGTTCCTTGCATAAGTGTTGAAAATATTTTAAAATCTGATCTTACATCCATTTGAAAACATACATACATGGCTTCTAATCTTAAATAATACTTGGTTCCCTCCTAGACCTTATTTGAAAATAAAAATCCCTAAACCTGAAATAACTTCACACCTCATGATTAAACTTTGATGAACATTGAAGGGCCTCTTTACATCACCGTGAGTATAATGAAAATTCCAGTGTATGGTAAACTTATAGATCCTAATTGCATGATAAATGTGGTAACTGAAGAGTTCCCTCTCTTGCATGATTTGATACAAGATTCTTATGAACCTTTCAATTTAATGATTAAGACACATACTGGAACATTCATGCCTACCATTGGGAAGATAACCTTATTTGTTATGGTATATGATAAAGTAGTAGATCAATTATTTGATGTCATCCCTTTATCTAACCTCTGTTGCATAAATCTAGGACATCCATGGTTAAAAGCTATAAACTCTATCCCCTCAACTATTCACAAATGCATAAAATTCCCTTTACATGGACAAGTGCGTACTATCCGTTGTAATACATGGCAGCCCATGGTTATGAAAAAGAACTTTACCCTTGATTTCTTTTGGCCAAGGCCCAATGAGGAACTTGAGCCATGAAGAGACCATATTTTCCTAGCATACAGACAATACAAAGAATAACTATTATCTAGAGTGGTTGGACCTACTATTCAAACAATAAGAGAAGAACAACCCGCATTAGATGAACTTCCTAGAGAAAAGGTAAAGGGATCTATGCTGAGGTTCCTTATCATCCTTACAAGGATCACGAGGTATTTATTTAGAGCAAGGCACTTCATCAAGACAAATGAGATTTGAACAAGCTTCATCCTCTAAGATGCGAAAACCTATGGAAAAACATGACAATACTTTTGAAGATATCAGCAATAAGACAAGAAGAAACTGACAAGCAAGAGAAAGGAGGAAGAAAAGACAAGCTTCTACCCAACGAAATGCACCTCAACAAGATAAAATTCCACCTAACATTGAACCAAACAAAGAAGAGCTTAAAGAAAAAGAGATTAAGGATAATGACAAAAGTTGGGCTATGGCACCTCATGTACCTCTTTCCTCTAACATTCGAGAGTGGGAAGGTGATGATTTTCTTGTCGACAACTGCTATTTTGGTTGTGTTAATAGGTAAGTATTTCTAACCCTGGTGGTCACCTATTTCGTAGAATTATTTGCTCGTTTATGTGACTTCCTCTCTTGTGTTGTGTTCTCTAGTGATGTGTTATGTATTGTTTAGGCCTCCATGGATGACCCTTGATACTCTTATAAGGTCAAGGATACTATGAGACCACCTCTGTTGTGACTATTCTTCTATTTGTATCATCATTCTTCTATCTTTCTTCTCCTCTACTTTTATTGTTGTGTGTCATGCCTTAGGGGCATAGTGTTGTGGTTGATGACTTGGGGGCATCTTCATACGTGACTATTTTTAAGGCACTTGTTCTCCTCTCTAATTTTATTGTTTACCTTCTTCTAGTGGTTCTATTTAGTCAGCCGATGATGAAAACAAAAAAAATAATGATACGGATTGCGTGTCCCTTCAACAAGCAAAGCAAAAATGGACCTAGTCCATATATGATGATGGGTTTGATTTATATTATCTGACTCCTGGTTAGTAGAATCACTCTGTGTGATGTTTAATGTTGTCTTATATTTTCTAACAAACCATAACAATACATCTACTTCATGCACTTTGTTTATCTTGGGTCTCCTCTTGTCATTATACTTGGTTCTGAGACTTCTGCAGTATAGCCCTATGGTTATACTCCATTTCTAAATCCACAGTATAGCCTTGGCTCTTGATGTGAATGTTTACATGCATTGTTTTTATCATGTTATGTGGTTATTATCTTAGGAAAAGGTTTCTAACCTCTCTTATTGCAAGAAATTGTGTGTTTGTGGGAACATTCGGCGATCGTGAAGCACATGTCACCTTTGGGGCATGCGATTTGTGAAAGCTCTTGTTCCCTTGTGTGTTTTTTATCGACCTTAATGTGCTTTATATTAGTACATGACATCAACCACCTAAAGGAGGGGCATATAAGGTAAGTTGTTTGATGATTTTGGTACTAACGAAGTGTGTTTGTAAGTCCTCTACAGAGGAAGGATATTGTATCTCTGCGTGAGTGCACATCTTTATTCTATATTGCAATCTAAAAGCCCTCTGCAAAGGTAGGTTATCATGCATATCATTTTATTCAAATCCCTCTGTAGAGGCAAGGATGGTGTATCTCTTGAGCTAGTGCACATCCTTTATATTTCAAAATTACTTTAAGTAGGTGGGGTTGGATTTGAGTCTATGCTCCCTTAAGTGTGTCTTTGGTGGTTGTTGTGGCATAAGCCCAACTCTCAAGTGTGTCTATAGCATGTTTGAGATGGTGGGGAACTTAGTAATAAGCTCCTTCCATCAGCATGTTTGCCATGTTTTAGACATATAGTATGTCTTTGGCATCTATATGATGCTCGTGTCTTTCATGTGTCTTCCGTGTGTTTTCCCTTGTGTGTAGTTACAAGGGTGTGGCGAAATACCCTCCTACACTTGGGATTTGTATGACATGTTTTCTCCCAATCATAGTCTCAAGGGTGTGGGAAAATGCCCCTCCTATGTTTTGGGTTTTGTATGGCCTGTTTGTTCTCAAGTGTAGTCTCAAGGGTGTGGAAAAATGCCCCTCCTACACTATGGGATTTGTTTGGTGTGTCTTATCCCCATATGTAGTTTTAAGGGTGTGTCAAAAGGCCCCTCCTACATTTTGGGGCTGTGTGTTGCATTTTTAATTTCAATGTATTTGCATTCATATATATACAAAAATGAAAAAGAAATATCACTGTATTCATTGTGTCTTACATGACTGCTCTTGTGTATTCTCTATGTTTTGCATGTCTTCAATACTCTCTTCTCCATGTTTTGCATGCTTGTTACTATCTTCATTATGTTTGGCATGTCTACAATGTGTTTTCTCTAATGTCTACTGGAGACTGGGGGCTAGAAATAGTTTCTTGATCTTTGTGTATGCATTAGCTTCAAGTGCCTGGTGTGTTTGCTATGTTTTAACCATACTTTAATGCATGTATGGGTCATAAGATCATACATACATTAAAGTGGGGGCTAAATGTTATGTCATAAAATATATCCCCTTAGGAATTTTACCTCCTAAGTTTAGCTCGTAGGTCCCTTGTTTTTGATCTTGCATGTTAAATCTGACTCCCAGAACAAAATGGCCTAAAACCCATGTCAAATGGGGCTTGAGGGACATTGTTGATTTTAACCTTACCTTAAAATAGGTCCCAGGGGCTTCAGCACTCACACCCTAATCCTACCCTATTTGTGGAGGGTCCCAAATTTGAATGTCAATAATGTGACTGTTAAAGGCCTTCCTTGCCAACATGTTAAGTTTGAATTACAAAATTAAAGTGGGAATGCATATATAAGCATGTTTCAGATAAACTAGATGGATATTGTGATCTTGTGATCTTATGCTAAGGATATTCAAGGTGTTCATTGTGTTACAGAGCAATCTTGTGTTGCTATTGTGTTTATTTTTTGTAGATTTGACTTCATCAATCCATCTCCTCGTGGAATGAAAGAGCTTCTTCCTTCCATGAGAGCTACACCTCCAAGGTGATATCTATTTGTGTTGAATCAATCATTTCTCATTTGGTTTTTGCCTCTGTCTTGCAAGGATACACACTCTTTATCAAACAACAATGTTGGAAGGCTTGAATGCCATTTCGAGGCTTGACTAAGGCAAGCTCTTAAACACCACGACCCCAACCCATCTCGTTGTGATTGGAGGTGATAGGTATCAACTTTTGCAGTGTGGAGTTGCAGAGGAGTGTGGTAGAGGATAAAGATTCTGAATCTAATAAAAAGAAGCAAAAAAGTGCACTATCAGGGATTCGGTGCTAGTCCCCTTTCCCTGAGGGTTTGTAGAGATGAAATTCTTTGGATTAGGGATAATAAGTGTCAAAAAGAGTCCCAAAACTCCAGAAGAAAATCCTACTTTGGGCTTGGGTACGACATCATAGTATGTTACAATGCTTTGTCATTATGAGGCCGACATCATAGTATGTTACAATGGCCAATATTTTTAAGATAGAAGGCATACATATATTAATTTTTTGATATAGCATAGTATGTAAAAGAAAGAGCAACATTAGACATTGAATTTAAATGGATAGAAAATTGAAATATTCTATCACCTTTTTGGAATCAAACTAAACTTAGTCGGAGTTAGACATGATTAGAACCTTTGGTTTTGATATAACTAAGGATATACCTGTAAATTATACTAGTCATGGTTTGAGAGATTGAAAACATGACCACGTAGTTAGAAGAAGACTAGATTTTATTCTCTTACCTTTGATTTTCTTACTTTTCACTTTATTTTTAGAACAAGTTTATTTGTTATTCAATCATGTTGGAATAGGGAAGATAAAACCCTAAGTTTTAATATTTGTATTAGACTTGTCTAAAGAATTTTGTTTTTCTTGTTAATGGTGATTTTCCATAGGTAGAGAAACCAAATTGTTTTACTACAATCAACTTGAGTTATGGACTCAAGGAGTAGAAGTTGATATGTCATAGACCTCGATTTGTCCAAGTATTTAAAGAGACACCCTTGAATGGAAAGTCAATCCATAAAGTTTTTTAGTATGAAGGGCAATGTCATGAGAACTAACCTAAGTTAGGTATACTAGATTTTCAGTTAGACAAGACTCTATTGTTAAACCAAGTTGACCAAGTCAAATTGTAGGATGTGATAGTATCCAAGTCAAGTTAGAGGAGGGTGGACATTATGACTATGTTTGATTTAAACTTCTATTTATATAGAAACTTTGGCCAAAGTAATGCATACATCTCTGCATGCATTAGTCAGTTCACCATGTCTAGATTTCATAACCTATCGGTATGATCATACTTAGCTAGAGGATTGTCTAGAGTTTTGTGATTGATAGTGTTATATAGGATACAACACTACTACTCAGATGGCAAATAATCATTGGTTACCTTATGTCTATACTCTTAGTGAAGGGTAGGGCCACTTCTAGTTGGAAGGTGTGCGGGGGACTGCCAGTCTATGGTTGGAGGTAAAACACTTGGAAGATGCTCTCTCTCTCTCCACTAGAAGACTCACTGAGACTTGCAATATGGATATTAGAATTCTAGATGTAACATACATATTAGATATGTGATTTGTATTTTATAAACTATGTAAATTTTATCAAATGTATATTATTCTAATTGAAAGATGAACTGTCAATTTTGTAAGCTATTACATGGGTATTTTCATAAAGGAAATTATGTTTATGTGATGTATTTTGGCTCCTTGAGAGTATTTTAATTCAAAGAAAAGAAGTTCAATCTTTTTCATTTAATGTATTTTATCTCTTGGTAAATATTTGTTTTAAGCCTTGTTTGAGATTTAGTATGTTACATATGGTATTAGAGCTACTAGGTTCAACATTAGGGCTTATGAGTTCACTATGCTAACCTATTATCCAAAATTATCAGTAGCTAATGTTTGGACTTCTTGTGCCAGGATGGTGTGACTCAAGATGACTGCTAAGAAGTTAGTTATCAAAAAATGACCACTACCTGAAATCCATGAAACAATGAGAGCCCATAATTAAAACCATAGAATGAAGCGACTATGACAATGTAATATGGCTTAGTGATACTGAAACTCTCAGTAATAACATGTCTTGAATTAAATGAGAAAAGAAGAAATTTTTTGAGGTATCTAGGATTGCAGCTAAGATCATATCTTATTCACCCCTAGCTGACACAGGTCTATGATTAGGAGAGATCCTTGTATACCCTCATCTTCTGATATTATTGTACTTGTATCTAATAATGAATCAAAAGGATATACTCCTCTTAACCAAGTATCTGATAGTGAATTAGAGGGATATACTCCTATCAATTATGACAATTGAGTCATTTTATGTATAAATAAGGATGTAGTTACTCCTAAATAAACTATAATAAAGATAAGATTGTTTTGTACCAATCTATTTTTTACTTTTGAGTTAGTTATGTTTTTTATTTAATGATTCACTTAAATTTAGAAAACTAATAGATAGCTTAATATTCCCAGGTGTGAGAAAAACAACATCATGGTTGGTACAAAAACAAATCAAGGTGAAAATCAAGAAGAGAATAACCCTCCAATTAATCTAATGAAAAAGTTAGATCAAATCCTAGCTATGCTTACAAAAACCAAAGAGAGACTTGGTACCTTAGAGTAGAAGGTAATAGATTAGGGGAATCCCAAGAAGGAGGAAATGAGATCTCTCATGGATTGAGCGAAGAAAATCATCAAGAGCATAGTGCTAATAGTGAGAATCCTGATAACCGTAGACCCCATAGAGAAGTAAAGGATAGGCTTGCTTTATAACTATCTAAAGATATGAAGAAAGTCAAACTACCTAAGTTCGATGGAATGGTGACTAGAGATGCTGCTGAGGCTTGGTTAATGGACATGGAAAAATATTTTGAGATAAGAAATTATTTAGAAATAACCAAAGTAGTATGGGGAGCCTATCATTTGGCAGGAGAAGCATCCACTTGGTGGATGAACAAAAAGATGGAATTAGGATTAACTTCCTTGAAGGTAACTTGGGATGATTTTGTTAAACTATTCTGTAAAAGGTGGTTGCCACAACTCTTCTTTGATTAGAAGTTGAGAGATTTTCAAAACCTACATCAAGGGCATATGTCAGTAGTTGAGTATGGAGATAAATTTACTCGTCTTCTCAAGTATGTACCTCAATATCAAAAGGATGAAAGATTGTGAATTATGAAATTCTTTATGGGTCTTAATGCTCATATTGTTGGTGAAGTGGGCATGCATGGTCCTAAGACAATGGATCAAGTTTATGAGAAGGCCATTAAGAAAGAGAAAAAGTTGAAGTTCATATCTACTTATCATGATAGGAATTGTAAGAGGTTTATTAAGCCCCCAACTTTCCAACCTTCCAAGAGGAGGAATAATAAGAATTATGAGAATAGGATAAATGGCAAAGGAACCCAAAAGTATAAGAGTGGGTTCGGTAATGAAAAGAAGAATGGAAACTTCAAGAGGAATGAGGATAAATCTAGTAAGATAACTGGAAAGAGAAGACCTCCTAGAGGATGCTTTACTTATGGAGGTGACCATTATGCTAATCAATGCGCAACCAAGAACTAGAGTGGTTAGCCAATAGGTAATGCTTTACCTACACAGCAAGCAGCATTTCAACAAAAGATTCATGTGGCACCTAATAATCACCAAGCAAAGTATTAGTTCACTCCTATAGAGATGACATGTACCTTGTTCAGAGTCCTTATCTCTATTTTGATTGATACTGAAGCAATTAAAATTTTTATTTCTCCTAGGATCTTCAATAAGTTTCCAAGAAGATTTGGTTATATGGCTAAACCTTGGTCAATATAATATGCTAACCAATCTAAGGCTCAGGTAGAGCAATGTATGTTTCAAGATAAGATTGATCTCTCTAGTTTTTCAACTGAGATGAACTTATACATAGCTCCTTTAGGTTACTATGATGTTATCTTAGGAATGAACTGGTTGTGGAAGTATAGAGCCAATGTTGATTATTTTTCAAAGACAATTGAGTGTTTAGATGATATGGGAAACAAGGCCTTTTTGCAAGGTATTCAAAGAGAGGTCAAGATTCGACCAATCTCTGCTAAGCAATTGAAAAAATCTAGGCAAAAAGGGTGTCAACTCTTTGTAGTAAAATTAGAGCAAATGGAGGAAAGTCTTGGAAAGAAAAGTGTGCCTTTTGAAGTTATCCTTTTCTTTGAGATTTCTAGGATGTTTTTCCAGGGGAACTTCTAGGTCTACCACCAAAAAGAGTCTTTGATTTTGCAATTGACATTAAATGAGGATGTAAGCCTATATCAAAAGAACCTTGCCATATGAATACTATGGAATTGATGGAATTAAAAGCCTAATTGCAAGAATTGTTGGCTAAAGGTTTGATTAGGCCTAGTGTTTCTCCATGGGGCACACCAGTAATCTTTGTTAAAAAGAAAGATGGAATTTTGCATCTATGTATAGATTATCATATGCTCAAATGCATGGAGCTTCTGTGTTTTCAAAGAGTGATTTACTATCAGGATATCATCAGTTGACATTGAAGGATGAAGATATCCACAAATCAGCTTTTAGAACAAGATATGGGTACTATGATTTTACAGTGTTACCATTTGGACTTACGAATGCCCCTGCCACACTCATGAACTAGATGAATAGTGTGTTTATAGATTGCTTGGACATGTTTGTTCTAGTTTTTCTTGATGATATTCTTATTTATTCTAAGAATGAAGAAGAACATTTACAACATCTACGAATAGTATTGCAGAGATTGAGAGAGAATAAGTTATATGGAAAGCTTTCTAAGTATTCATTCTTTCAAAAGGAAATATAGTATTTAGGACACATAATTTCTATTGAAGGAATTTCTTTAGACCCAACAAATATTAAAGCTATCCTAGATTGGCATGTACCTAAGAATGTGCATGAAGTGTGTAGCTTCATGGGATTATCATGATACTGTAGAAAGTTTGTTCTAAATTTCTCCAAAATTGCAAGTCCAATCAATTCATTGCAAAGGAAAGGGAAATGTTTTGACTAGTCAGAAACATTTCAAGAGGCATTTGATCAATTAAAAGAGAAATTGACAACACCAATTTTGAAAGTCACCAATCCTGAATGTCAGTTTGAGGTAATAACTGATGCCTCAGGAGAAGGTGAGTGCTTCTACAAGATGGGTGAGTGATAGCCTATGAGTCTAGAAAGTTAAAAGATTACAAGAAAAATTATGCTCTGCATGATTTAGAATTGGCAGCAGTTACGCATGCTTTGCAAGTATGGTGTCACTATTTGTTAGGGAAAACCTTTGTGCTAAAGTTAGATCATCAAAGTCTCAAGTATATATTTTCTCAACCACATCTAAATAATT
Organism: Cunninghamia lanceolata; assembly: GCA_027924645.1. Lineage (NCBI taxonomy): Eukaryota > Viridiplantae > Streptophyta > Pinopsida > Cupressales > Cupressaceae > Cunninghamia > Cunninghamia lanceolata. Next base: position 6,732,000 of record BSBN01000241.1, on the reverse strand, counting down.
GAAAAACAAGATGGTTAGAATTGATATTTGACTTGTTATATAGAAAAAGAGGGATAGGGTTGAAGTGTAGTTAAGGTAGATTTAATTAAACCCTCCTTTCCCAATAACATTCAAGGATAACAATCAAGACAAGTCATTGCAATAAAGAGTACTTTAGCTACAGGTTGATGTCACTTAAGAATGATATGGAAAGATAAAATAGATTCTTAGATATGTCAAACCCTAGTTTTATTAAGCCTTAAACCCTAATTATATGATTTTAGGTACAGATGAACAAGACATAGGATCACATAGGAAGGAACTAAATACATATTAGATGTTGGAATTAGGGCTGACAACTGAGAGGGGGTGAATCAGTTGTATTAAAACCTTAACGCTTGCTGCAGTTAATTCTTCTTTACAACTTCTTAACAGATTAATGATATAATCATGAAAAGCAAGAATCAATAACACATGAGAAGAAACACAAATAACACACTTGACACCAATATTTCTAATGTGGAAACCCAGTTAAGGGAAAAAACACGGTGGGGGTTAACCCACAAAGATTATACTCTGTTAAAAGTATTACAAAAGGGGAAGGCACATGCCTTTGGGCTCACTGCTTAGAGCTCACTACTCAAGAGAGACTCACTACCTAAAAGAATGATTATAAAAGGATTACAGATTGTTTAAACTAATGAGTAGCATCTTCCAATGCAAGCATTTAGTTTTGATTAAGCACATAATACTGATCTTACACACTTCATCTTTATTCTGACCTATTTACTGCTCTGCCATAATCCAGACCTTAGATGTCTTCTCTTTTGTACTTCTATCTACCCTTTTGATACTTCATATTCACATACCTACATCCTTCAATACACTTGAATCCATTAGCTATATATATCTACCTCAAGAAATTCAATCACTTTTCTGTCAGCCTTATGAAGAACTTAACAAGCAATACAAGTACTCTATTTTGTCAGCTGAATCCATACACCAATATTGATGCATACCAGAAATAACACTTGCAGTTCACCATACATGTCAGCCACTAATATTATATCCCATACGTAACTCACCAAAACACTTCTACTAGATCCGCACAAGGATCTAACACAAGTCAGCCTGTTCTTCATTGAACTGTTCTATCATATTAGGACCCAGTACTTAGATGCTCATAACTTTTAATCCCTTTGTCACTAGAGGCTAAAATCTTGGATTTAGATTATCCTGACATCCCTCTACACTCGCCCAGATTTGTGACACACAATGATTAACTGGAGAGATCCCCTAACCAAAATACTGAACTCTGCCATATACCCTATTCCTGTCTATCTGGGATTGACAAATCTTGGAACTGACTTCCGGTATGATCTGATACTGCACTGTAGATGTGTGAAATGGACTTAGTTGCCATTAATGACAACACATGACATGCCTTGCAGTGTCTTATGCTAACAATCTCCCCCTTTGGCATTGATGGCAACACTTAGTGAAAAATGACTAAGTGTCATGACTGACTCCCCATAATGTGTACACTTATATATTCTTCCACTACTCCCCCTTTGATGGATTCTTCATTTTCTTCAATTTTTCATTGTCTCTCACTCCCCCTTTGACATCAATGGCAAAGGGTGGGATCCACAAACTAAAATTTACACAAGAAATCTATATACAAGGCTGCATATGTACAAATAATCCATGTATTATATTTACATGAACTTGAGAATATCTGCAAAACTATTTTTCAACTGCACAAGTTTAGAGGCCCAACCTATTTTCATGCCATCCAAAATTGAGATGTGTCCACTTAGTAGGAATGCCTGTGTTTATGCTTTCTTCAAATATGAAGGATCACCTGTCCGGACTGCAACAATATTTCTCTTTTCTTTAACAATTTTCTTTATTTCATCAGTCAAGCTGATTGCTTGACACTCCTGACTTACCAGAGAAACTATTAGAGGATCAAAATTTTGAGATGGATTTAACAATTTTTTTTCTTGCTCCTTTATCTTCTTCTCAATATCCTCAATAACTTTGGGCCAAGATAGACTAAATTTGTATACATCACCTCCATCATTAAGAGCATTTTGAATACTCTTTATACTGATATCAAGTACCTTTCTATCATTCCCTATTAGCCCCTTTAGCTCACTAAATCTCTTATCCAAAAATTCATTCCAGACTTTAATCTCTGCAGACTTCTCAAAGGACTCAAAGTGTGTACTTATAGAATTTACAAGGCTCTTTAGATTTCCAGAGGGAGAATCAGATGGATTCTTTTGGAAAATTGACATTATCTTCTCCAATATACTAAATGCAAGGCCTAACAGCTCACTGTGCTCTATGTGAGATTTCAATATCTTTTCTCTTGCCTTGGCTTGTGTGAAAGATGCTATCTTCATCATTTGTACCGAAGAGAGAGTATCCAGGTTGATTGGTTCTTGAATCAGTTCTAGTTCATCAAACTCTAGCATTTCTTTACTCAAGAAACTATTCACTACATCTGCAGTGTCTCTTGCCACAATTTCTGGACCACCTTCCTTTCCTTAAATCTTCTCAGTGTTAGTATCAGAACTATTTTGTTTGGGTGCATCACCATTTGTACCATCTTCTTCTACTTTATCTTCTTACCCTTGACTTCTTCTTCTTCTTGGTTCTTAGCCTTTTCTATTTCATGCTCTCCAATTTTCAATGAATCATCTTCAATTTGATCATCTGCTTCTATGTTCATCTTTGTATCTTCTTTGTTAGAATGATCTAGAGGAGTTAGAATACCTCCTGCATCAGTAGTTTCATCTGTCATTTTTACCTCTTCGCTACTTATTGCTTCCTCTTCTGGGATAGAGGAATCATCCATTCCAAATTATTGCTCATCCTTCTGCTGCTCATCTGACACAACAAAGAACTTGTTCTTGTGCAATGCTTTTCTCAAAATTTGTTCAATTTCTTGGACTATTTCATATATCTCTCCAATCATCAGTTTATTCATTCTTGTCTTACTCCTGAATTCATTTTTGACCTCTTTAAAAATTTTATCTTCTTCTCTCCTAGAGATTACCGAACATAGAGTGGTTAACACATGTTCCCTCAACTCCATATTTTTGACTTGGCCACTTCTTTTCTTATCTCCATGGTGTTTCTTAAGCCTTTTGGAACTTCTGACATAATTTCTACCAGTGCTCGATTGAATATATTCAAGTACTTGATAGTGGCTTCTTCCAAAAGTCTTTTGTCAGCATCATTGTAAAGATTATAGAATTTAGTCAATGGTTTTAAATTCCCATCAACAGTGATTGTCTTGACATTGCTTTTCACAGAGGGAATTGGCTTCTTATCATCTGCCTCTGATCTCCACCTATTATTTGTCTTCTAGCTTCTAGAAGGCTTCTCTTCAGATATTTTAACAACTTTAGCACCTCTGGTCTTTAGCTCCTTAAGCCCATCATCTGAGTCTATCTTTTCTTCATCCTCGTTTTCCAAACTGTCATGTGATCTCTTTGCCTTTACTTTAGTTCTCATCTTTTCCTTACCGAATGATATGTCTTCCAGTTTCTCAGGATTGGCAGATTTTGGGGGAATAGGGGTAGCAACAGAGTTCCTAGTAATCCTTAGAGTGGAGGAGGATTCTACTAGAGTACTTCCTTGTTTCTTATCTTGCTTCTCCTTCTCAGTTTTTTCTATTCTTTCTCTGTTATGCCTCACAGCTTCCTTTATTATCCCAATGCTTTCAGCATACATTTCTACTTACTTCTGAGCTTTTCTCTTAATCTCTGGCTTTCAGAGTTCAACATACAGCTTTTCATCAAGCTCTTTATAAGTCCCAAATCCCTCAACAGAGTCATCCTTGGGTTTTCTCAAGAGATGTTGAGCATACATTTCCAAAATCTTCTCATCAACCTCATAACCCATAGGCATAATCCAAACAGTTCTGGGTTCTACAGCTTCCATTAGGCACTGATCAGTGTCCACCATAAAATAGATTTCATTTTTATATTTCTCAACTACTGATTTAGGGATTATTTCATTAGAGTGCATCATACTCTAAAAAATTTTAAAGTACCCCCAGATTGTAGTTTTCTGTGTCTTAGAATCTCCAATGCTATGTAGATGATCTCTTATTTGTATTGCAAATGGTCTGTCACAAGTCCATTGCACACCTTTTACTCCAGGCACTTCATTCATGAAGTAGAAGAATAAACATATAACCAGAGAACCATATTTGAAGGTATTTTTCTTGTCCTTCAAGTTCTCAATCAGTTGATTCTATAACAGCTCACATAGGTCATAATTTGCATTTTCTTTCAACATTTGATATGCTGCATATATGGCAGTTTCGAAGACAGAGTTCTCCCTACTGGAGTGATAAATATTGTAACCAAACACCATAGAGGCAAAATTAACATCTAGTTCAATAATGTCATTGATGGTCATTGCCCTTTTGTCGAACTTGGTGCCAGTTGCATCAGTAACAATATGGTTTTTCGCAGATTTCAACATGGGTAATCCACTAGTTGAATTTAACCTAGTCACAATTCTAATAACATCCTTTGTAATCTTGAAAGGTTTCAATAGCCATATGAACTCATCATACATTCGGCTCAAGATGTAACAAACCCACTCACTCACATCAAATGTCAGAAATTCAATGACTTGTAGAAAATGTTTGATCTCTAGGGTTTTGAATTCTGGTTTCAAATCATAGTTATCATCCTTTAGATAGTTCTCAAACAATTCCAGCAATCTCAAATTTCCAAATTCATCCACGTTACAATGGATGTATGCCCTAATATCTTCTACATGTAGTACTTTGTATGGGACACTAGAAAATGCACCTAACGATTTGACTTCGACTGACTTGTAACGATGCTTCTTAAATTTTGGACGGGGCCTTTTAGTAATATCAACAATAAGAGGAGTAGCCATCTCAACAGATTACAGATTCAAATCTTCACAGAAAAGTACATTTTTCTTCAACAGAATTAGGGTTGATTAATTACCGGTTGAATTTGTTCTTCGTGCTTCAATCTTTGGATTTTCTATTTAGATGCTCTTTTTCTTGTTCTCTTCAAATGCAAAGTGATTCAAATGTTTGAGCGAGTGACTTTTTATCCTTTGCAAAACCTAATTTGTCATTGTAATAAATGCGGTGCCCTAACTTCATCTAGTTACTCTATTTCTCGATGCAGTTTCTTATGAATCGCTTCGCAAATTGCCATATCCACCTCTTTTCTTCCAGAAATCCTTCTAAATGATCTGCAATAGGCTTTTCTAACTTTAATCATCGTGCTAGATTCAGGCACTCACTTACGGGCTGGGGGAATTGGATTTTCAAAGTAGTTCCCCCTGAGCCAGAGCTCCTAATTCAATTCCTGGAGGAATTATCAACATTAGATTCCAGTGCAGACCCATTACTATTATTCACAACACTTTTCTTGACCCATGTCTTACTCATTTCATTCTAGATCTCATTCACATCAATTTTTCCCTTACCTTTGACTTGTCTCTACTCATCCAGTTTTTTTTTTACCAGACCTCTTCTTTCATTATTCCTACTTCTGCAGAATTTTGCAATATGACCAGATCTATTGCAATTAAAGCACACAACATTTCTTTGCTTATATACTTGTTTTCCTCTTGATCTGCACTGATTAGCCATGTGTTCAAATCTATTGCAAGCAAAATAGTAGCCATTGAAAGAGTTGTCATTTCCTCTATTGTTAGAATTATTCATTATCATACTTCCGCATTCATTTGATTTATGGCCATACCTCTTACACTTGAAGCATTGACCGGAGAAGGATGGACCACTTTAATTTACTATGCTTCTGCACTAAGTAGCTCTATGACCAAATTTACTACAATTGAAACAATTTCCATCAAAAGATGGATACCTTTGAGCATTAGGCTCTCTTACCGGAGGTCTTCTAGGTCTGTTTCTCTCATTCCTTGATTGAAAATTTCTTTGTCCGGATCCAGAACTTTCATCTTTCTCATACCCAAGACCATGCTTATCATCAGCCTTCTTCTAACTTTCAAGCATTACTTAAAGTTTAGCTGAGCTTATCTTAAACTTCTCCTTGTATTCATTTGCAACTTCTAGGCCATGTCTGAGAATGACAATTTGCCTTTCAAGTTCTCTCTCATTATTTATGCTTTCTTGTAGATCAGACTCTAGATGGTCAGCTATTCCGTCCAATCTGCAACATTCTTTAGTTCTTTCCTTTAGAGTTTGATTTAGATCTTCTTTAGTCTTCTTTCTTTGCTCAATTTCTTTGGTTAGCCTCATTACCCCAACTTCCATCTCATGTTTTAGAATAAAAACTTCTTTGGTTAGCTTCTCACATTCCTTTTTCTTTTCTTCCAAAGCCTCATTCATGCCATTTTATCTAGTAAAATTAGCTAGCTGATGAAGTAGTTCCTTCATTTTTCTATTGATTTCTTTAATTTATCTTTTAGCAAGTCAATTCAATCATCAACATCCTTAAGGTTCGCTTTCAGGTCATCTACTTCTACTTTGGACTGGTTAAGATCTTCTAAAGCCAATTGAAGTTGTTCTCTAAGTGAACCCATTGAAACTCCTTCCCAATTAGGCTTCTTTCAAGGAACCTTGCTCTGATACCAATTGTTGGAATTAGGGCTGACAACTGAGAGGGGGGGTGAATTAGTTGTCTTAAAACTTTAAAGCTTGATGTAGTTAATTCTTCTTTACAACTTCTTAACAGTTTAATGATATAATCATGAAAAGAAAGAATCAATAACACATGAGCAGAAACACAAATAACACACTTGACACTAAGATTTTTAACATGGAAACCTAGTTAAGGGAAAAAGCATGGTGGGGGTTAACCCACAAAGATTATAATCTATTAAAAGTATTACAAACGGGGAATGCACATGCCTTGGGCTCACTGCCTACAAGAATGATTAGAAAAGGATTACAGATTGTTTAAACTGATGAGTGGCATCTGCCAATGCAAGAATTTAGTTTCGGTTAAGCACAGAACACTAATATTACACACTTCATCTTTATTCTAACCTATTTACTGCTCTACCATAATCTAGACCTTAAATCTCTTCTCTTTTGTACTTCTATCTACCCTTTTCACACTTACTTCATATTCGCATGCCTACATCCTTCAATACACTTGAATCCAACGGCTATATATATCCACCTCAAGAAATTCAATCACTTTTCTGTGGGCCTCATGAAGAACTTAACAAGCAATACAAGCACTTTGTTCTATCAGCTGAATCCATACACCAATATTGATGTGTACAAGAAATAACACTTGCAGGTCACCATACATGTCGGCCACTAACATTATATCCCATACGCAACTTACCAAAACACTTCTACTAGATCCGCACAAGGATCTAACACAATTTGGCCTGTTCTTCACTGAACTGTTCTATCATATTAGGACCTGGTACTCAGATGCTCATAACTTTTAATCCCTTTGTCACCGGAGACTGAAATCTTGGATTTAGATTGTCCTGACATTCCTCTACACTCCCTCAGATTCACAACACACAATGATTAACTAGAGAGATCCACTGACCAAAATACTGAACTCTGCCATATACCTTGTTCCTGTCTATCCAGGCTTGACAAATCTTGGAACTGACTTCTGGTGTGATCTGATACTACACTGCGGATGTGTGGAATGGACTTAGTTGCCATCAATGACAACACATGACATGCCTTGTAGTGTCTCATGCCAATAATTAGAGACATACTAGGATTTGGATTTCAGAAGGCGAAAAATTTAGGGACACTGGGGTGGGCACCCAAGTCCAAAATGCCACTTTTTCCATAGATCTGGAATAGTGAGATGATGTAGACTGCAATCTATTTCAGATTTTCTTGCAAGGACATTTGGGAGGACACTAGGGTGGGTGCCTGTGTCTAGTAGTTGATGTTCTCCACACTTTTTTCACAGATCTAGAATCTATATCTCCTACTCAGCTTCTCTGCAACTCCACTCTGCAAGATCCTGCACTTGTAACCTGTAATCACAAGAGAGGGGTTGGGGTTTGTGGTGTTTAGGAGCTTTCCTTAGTCAAGCCCCAGAATGGCATTCAGGCCTTCCAACACCGTTGTTAGTTAGAGAGTGCATGTCCTTGGTGGACATAGGAAAAAGCAATGATGAAATAAATTGATTGAAGCTCAACAAGATGTCACCTTAGAGGTGAAAACCATCAAAGAGATGAAGAGCCTTCAAATCATGAGGAGATGTGTTGATGAATCCAATTCTGCAACAAACACAACACAATGAATGCCTTAAATGCTCCTTGCTTAATGATCATAAGTTCACCTTAATGAATTAGGAGTAAAATGAAGCCTTAAACATGTTTATATATGCATTCCCACTAAACTTGAATCATAATTCAAATTGAATAGGCCGAAAAGGAAACATTTTTAACGGTCATAAGCTGACATGCAAATTTTGGGTCCTGACAAAATAGGTCTAGACTAGGGCATAGGTGCCCAATTCTAGAGGCCTATTTTTGGTCTAGATTAAGCATTGAGATAGACCCCTAGGCTCCATTTTACATGGGTCTTGGGGGAATTTATTTTGGGATAAGTTTAAGTCATGCATAAGGAAAACAAGGGGACCTAGGAGCTAAACTAGGAGGAAAATGACCCAAGGGGACATTTTATAACATAACACAACTATGTTTTGAGATAAGTTATATCAAAGGTAAACGAAATAGATTAGCTTATGCTTTGAGTCGGCAGAGACATATTTCTTCAACTATCTCTATTCATGCAAACTTTAAGAATTTAGAGTTGTAAAGTTTTCCAGGTGATGAATACTATGAGTAGGTTAAGCAAGCTCTTATGGTAAATCTCCAGGATTCAAGGTATGATGGGTTTCATTTTGAATTTGATGGACTATTGAGATATAGAGGAAGAATGTATGTTCCTAATTCTATTGAACTAAGGAATCTTCTATGGAAAGAAGTACATTTTCAACCATACTCAGGACATCCAGGAGTAACCAAACTTCTAGAAGATGTAAAACCTCTTTATTTTTGGGAAGGAAGGAAGAATGATGCTGCAAGATTTGTGGCAAGTTGCCTAGAATGCCAGAGAGTTAAGGTAGAACATCAGCATCCCACAGGACTTTTGTATCCACATGATATACCTAAATGGAAGTGGTAAATCATAAGTATGGATTTTATTCAAGGTCTTCCAATGTCTAGGAACAAACATGATGCAATTTTAGTAGTGGTGGATAAACTCACAAAGTTGGCTCATTTCATACCTAGAAATTTAATGGATGGACCACCAATTTTAGCTCACAAATTTGTTCAAGAAGTGTTTAGATTACATGGTGTTCCTGAGAAGATTATCTCAGATACAGATGTGCACATGCCATCAAGGTTTTGACAAACCTTATTCTCAGCACTAGGAACCAAGCTTAATGTGAGTACATCTTATCATCCTAAAACAGATGGACAAATTGACAGAGTTAGCCAAGTTCTAGAGGATTTGTTGTGAATGTATTGCATGGATCAACAATATAAGTGGAAGGAATACTTACCTCTTGTGTGTTGCAAGTATGAGGTTAAACAGTGTTATCATTGATGTCAACATACTCATATTGCATTGATAAGAAGGATTGGATGAGCTGTGTACTGAGGTTATTGAGGAAATTAGTCTCAATTAGGAACAGTGAAAAACAGTGATGAGAAGAAGGCAAAAGTACTCAATAGGTTGTGGATCAGAGGATACGGTTTAAAGGGTTTGTAGATATGAGTCTTGAGATGTACCAGTCAAGATTTCAGAGGTCTGCATGAAGATCTGAAGAAGTTATGATCACTCAAGTAGAACCAGTTTTGGGAGGTGTTCAGTGGTGACAGAGTGTCACAGATTGGTCCGGTGAGTTCCGGAATTACATTCTCTCATTCTGTGGATTGGAGGGAGTGTTGAAGAAGTTAGTGTGAACTGACAACTTGATTTGTGCATTGTTTGGAGGTCTGAAAGAACCTTTTGCATTATGATAGTGGCGATAGACTATGTTCTTGAAGTTCCAGATGAAGAAGAGAAGAATTCCAGTAAGCTGATAAAGTGCGGATGTTCTTGATGACTTAGGAAAGGTTTTGGTGATCCTTGGATCGTGTACAATTCTTATTGGCGGTCTGCATTGAAGTTAGAGTTTGGATTTGATGTAGAGACCACCGGTTGTTGGTGTTCTTCCTGAGATAGGCCGACCGGATGTATTACACGTCTTGTGAATGATCTTGTAGGTGTTTGCCGACTTAGATGATTGTTCCTAAGTCGATGCCTTGTATAAATAAGGGTTTGTGAATTCATTTAGAAGTGTCTTGCGATGATGAGAGTGATATAGCGAAGAGAAGTGCAAAAGGCAGAGCAGGAGTTTTGGGCTTAAATGGAACTGATCCAGGCATGGTAAAGATGTCAATCTCTAGTTCAAGTTTGTAATACTTGTTATCTTGTAGACAGTGGGTCTCTTGTAGGTAGTGTGCCTCCTTGTGAGCAGTGTGCTCGGGCAGTGAGCCCTAATTGGCATGTGCCATCTATTTTTTTTATTCTTCTAACAGAGAATAATCCTTCGGTTAATCACCCCATAGTTTTTCCCTTAACCAGGTTTTCCACATCAAAATCTTGGTGTCTCATGTGTTGATGTGTATCTACTCTGGTGTTTATGCCTTATGCTTCATGAATGATTAATTGCTATGCTATTGATTAACAAAGTGGATTTAAGTGTTTGAATTGAAAGCAAATTAAGGATAACTGATTCACCCCCCCTCTCAGTTATCAACAATTGGTATCAGAGCCAAGTTCCTCTAAAAGGAGCTTAACCACTTGAGGAGATCCAGTATGTCATCATACAAGAAGGACGGTCTGAAGTTTGATGGAACCAACTTCACTCTTTGGAAAGGCTGCATGAAATGTCACTTGGAGTGTATGGGAAAGGTGTACTTGTCCATGGTCACAAAAGCATATACACCTCCACAGGGTGGTCTGACAACTCTAAATGAAATCACAGATGCTGAAAACAATCTGTGGACTAAAGAGGCTCTTCTAAGTGCATTAACTGACTCAGAGCTCTCAAATGTTATTGACCTACCAACTGCCTATGAGATCTAGATTAAACTAGAACTTCTACATGAAGGAGATGAGTTTGTTAAGAGTGCAAGGTTGCAGAGTCTCAAAGGGAAATTTGAAAGATTAAAGATGAGAGATGATGAAAATATCACTACCTTTATGCCAAGAGTAAATGAGCTGGTGTGTGGAATTAGGAATGCTGGTGGAGTTTTGGATGAAAATGAGATTGTTTGTAAAATTCTCAGATCCCTTCCTGCTGCCTACAAAATCAAGGTTGCTGCCATTGATGAATTCAGAGCCCATACAACTATCACAAGAGACCAATTGGCTAGCAAATTGGCTGCATTTGAAATGATCGAGTTTGGAGATGACCCCCCCAAGACTGAATCTGCATTCAAAGCCAGTGCCTATGTGAAAGGTAAACAAAGATTTGATCCAGGAGAAAACTCTTCAAGGAAGCTGTCATGGTATGATCAAGCAAGAAAAGACATGGAAGAGGAAGAAGCAAAAATAGCTCAACTTGAAGCCCTCATTGCAAAAAGACTGCCAAGGGGATCCGGTAAGTATGAAGGAAAATTACCCTTTAAATGCTTCAAGATGTCTAGAAAGATCCACAAGATCAAATTCTAACAGATAAAGGTTCCAAAAGAATTGTTATTATGGTCATGAAGAAGCTGATAATGAAAGAGTAACAGATGATGAATCAGAGATAGGAGACAAATCTGGAAATGAATGGGTGTTCATTGTCATCAAGGAAGAAGATCCAATATTCCCTGAATCTATCAATCATAAGGTTATATAAAGAGCTTTGGCTGCCCAAGTTGAAGAAAAGGATGATTGGGTTATTGACAGTGGATGCTCTCACCATATGACAGGTGACAAGAACAAGTTCTTAGATTTGGAAAGGTATGAAGGAGGAATGGTAAAGTTTGGTGACAATTTAGTTGATAGAATTAGAGGTAGGGGAACTATCTCTTTTGATGGAAAGAACAAAACTGGTAATGTACTGTATGTTGAAGGATTGAAGCAAAATCTTCTCAGTGTTGGTCAGTTGGTGGACAAAGGCTATGATCTCTGGTTCAAGAATGGAAGATGCAGGATTTTTGAAAGCTCCAGAACTGAGATTGCATCTGGTACTCAAACAAAAGGTAATATCTTCCATCTAGTTGGTACTAATAAAAGTTGTTTGTTTGTTCAAATTGATCAGAGTTGGTTATGGCATAGAAGGATGTGTCATGTAAATTTTGATAACATCATCAAGATAAGCAATACTCAGGATGTAAGAGATCTTCCAAAGTTGGTAAAACCTACAAATAGTTTGTGTAAAGAATGTTAGCTAGGTAAATAGAGCAGAGTCTCATTCAAAAGCAAGGATCTGTCCTCTACCAGATTGTTGGATTTAGTTCATACTGATCTATGTGGTCCGACAAGAATCAAGAGTATGCAAGGTGATAGATACTTCATGTTACTAATTGATGACCATTCCCAGATGATGTGGGTCACCTTTCTGAAAGAGAAATCAGAAGCATTTGAGAAGTTCAAAATCTTTAAGGCTATGGTAGAGAATCAAACCGGATTAAAACTGAAATGTCTAAGGTCTGATAGAGGTGGTGAATTCACATTCGGTGAATTCATAGATTTTTGTGAGAAGCATGGTATAAAGAGACAGTTATCTGCTCCTAGGACTCCACAGTAGAATGGAGTAGTTGAGAGAAAGAACCAGACCATCCAGGAAGCATCCAGGACAATGATGATGGAAGCAAATGTTCCCCAGATGTTTTGGAAAGAAGCTATCAGCACTGCAATCTACACTCTCAATCAAGTTCAAATTAGAAACAATACTGATAAGACTCCTTATGAACTTTGGTTTGGCATCACTCCTGCTGTGAGATATTTCAGAGTATTTGGTAGCAAGTGTTACATTAAAAGAGATGAAGATCTCGGAAAGTTTGATGCTAGAAGTGATGAAGGAATTTTCTTGGGTTACTCCACTCAAAGCAAAGCATACTGGTGTTACAATAAGAGACTGAGAAGGATGATAGAAAGTACAAATGTGAAGGTTGATGAAGGTATTGAGAAGCCCTCAAGATTTTATGAGTATGATGAAGATGATCAGAATGATGTTCTGGTTCAAGGTGCTCCATCCTCTCCTGAAAGTCAGATTTAGACTGATCTGGTAAATCAGGAAGAAGAGACAGGTCTGAATGAGCATGATCAAGAAGCAGAAGTGCAAGAAACTCCCAAAGTTCTGAGGTATGTAAGACTGAACTACTCTGAAGATCAGATCATAGGTGATAAAAGCAAAGGTGTGCAAACTAGAAGGAATGTTGCTCAAAATTCAGATGAATGTTGTTTGATTTCAAAGATTGAACCTAAGACAATAAATGAAGCATTCAATGATGAAAATTGGATAAAAGCAATGGAAGAAGAATTAATGTAAATTGAGAAAAATCACACTTGGGATCTTGTTTTTAGACCTAGAAACAAGAATGTGATTGGAACCAAATGGCTCTTCCAGAACAAACTAAATGAAGTTGGTGAAGTAATTAGAAATAAGGCCAGATTAGTCTGCAAAGGCTACTCTCAAATAGAAGGGATTGATTTTGAGGAAACCTTTGCTCCGGTGGCAAGAATTGAAGCAGTCAGACTATTTCTTGCATTTGCTGCCTTCAAAGATTTCAAAGTGTATCAGATGGATGTCAAATCTACTTTCCTGAATGGTGACCTAGAAGAAGAGGTGTACATTGAACAACCGGATGGATTTCAGTTATCTAAGCATGGTGATATGGTCTGCAAATTAAAGAAGGCACTGTATGGTCTAAAGAAAGCCCCAAGAGCATGGTATGAGAGGCTAGATAAACATCTTTTGAAGATTGGTTTCAACAAAGGTATTGCTAATAGTAACCTATATTTCCAAATTGATCATGAAAACATCTTGATTGTTGAAGTATTTGTTGTTGATATCATCTTTGGAGGAAGAGACAGTAAGTGTACAACCTTTGCAAACCAAATGAAAAGTGAGTTTGAAATGTCAATGCTCGGTGAAATGAATTTCTTCTTGGGTCTGCAAAGTACTCAGACAGAGAAAGGAATCTTTATCTCTCAGACCAAATATGTGAAAGAACTATTGAAGAAATTTGGAATGGAAGATTCAAAGCCAATGAACACTCCCATGGCTACTGGATGTAAGTTGAGCAAAGATGATGACTCTCCTAAGATAGATCAGACAAAGTATAGATCAATGATTGGTGGATTACTGTATCTCACTCAGACTAGACCAGATATAATGTAGGCTGTTGGTCTTGTGGTGAGATTCTAGGCTAATCCCAGAGAATCTCATGTCATCGCAATCAAAAGAATTTTTAGGTACTTGAAAGGAATAGTTGAGTATGGCCTATGGTATCCCAGAGATCATGACTTTTCTCTTCATGCATATACATATGCAGATTGGGCAGGAGATGTGGATGATAGGAAGAGTACAAGTGGAGGAGCATTCTTTTTGGGAAAAAGGTTGGTTTCTTGGCTAAGAAAGAAAAAAGAAGCAATATCCCTGTCTACAACAGAAGCATAATACATTGCAGCAGCAGGTAGTTGCACTCAACTTTTGTGGATGAAGCAAATGCTAAGAGATATTCAAGTAGAATATGAGGAGCCTATCGCAATTTTCTATGATAATTCAAGTGCAATAAATATTTCTAAGAATCCAGTATTGCATTCTAAGACCAAGCATATATCTATCAAATTTCACTTTTTGAGAGAACAAGTGAATAAGGGTGAAGTCAGATTGGAGTATGTGCTCTCCAAGGATCAGCTTGCAGATATTTTTACTAAACCTCTTCCCAAGGACTCTTTTGAGTATCTCAGGGAGAAGTTAGGGGTCATGGCCCCTCTAGTGATGAACTAGGATGCACTGATGTGCATCAGTTTGGTGGATATCACAGTCATATCTTGTGATTCGGATTGATGATGAGGAGCTACTACTAAGGCGGAGCAGCTAGTATGATTCTGATGTGTTAGAATTACAAGTATGAGCCCTTTGCCATTGATGTCAAAGGGGGAGAGAAGACATGTGAAAAACAAGTGGGTGATGATCAAAGGGGGAGTAGTAAAGGAAGAGAAGACATGTGAAGAGTAAAAGGTTAACCAGTATTGTCATTGATGTCAACATACTCATATTGCATTGATAAGAAGGATTGGATGAGGTGTGTGTTGAGGTTATTGAGGAAATTAGTCTCAATCAGGAACAGTGAAGAACAGTGATGAGAAGAAGGCAAAAGTACTCAATAGGTTGTGGATCAGAGGATGCGGTTTAAAGGGTTTGTAGATATGAGTCTTGAGATGTTCCAATCAAGATTTCAGAGGTCTGCATGAAGATCTGAAGAAGTTATGATCGCTCAAGTAAAACCAATTCCGGGAGGTGTTCAGTGGTGACAGAGTGTCACAGATTGGTCCGGTGAGTTTTGGAATTACATTCTCTCATTCTGCGGATTGGAGGGAGTGTTGAAGAAGTCAGTGTGAAGTGACAACTTGATTTGTGCATTGTTTGGAGGTCCGGAAGAACCTTTTGCATTATGACAATGGCGACAGACTATGTTCTTAAAGTTCCAGATGAAGAAGAGAAGAATTCCAGTAAGCTGATAAAGTGCGGATGTTCTTGATGACTCAGGAAAGGTTTCGGTGATCCTTGGATCGTGTACAATTCTTATTGGTGGTCTGCATTGAAGTTAGAGTTTGGATTTGATGTAAAGACCACCGGTTGTTGGTGTTCTTCCTGAGACAGGCTGACCGGATGTATTACACGTCTTGCGAATGATCTTGTAGGTGTTTGCCGACTTAGATGATTGTTCCTAAGTCAATGCCTTGTACAAATAAGGGTTTGTGAATTCATTTAGAAGTGTGTCTTGCGGTGATGAGAGTGATATAGCGAAGAGAAGTGTGAAAGGCAGAGTAGGAGTTTTGGGCTTAAATGGAACTGATCCAGGCATGGTAAAGATGTCAATCTCCAGTTCAAGTTTGTAATACTTGTTATCTTGTAGACAGTGGGTCTCTTGTAGGCAGTGTGCCTCCTTGTGAGCAGTGTGCTTGGGTAGTGAGCCCTAATTGGCATGTGCCATCTATTTTTCTTATTCTTCTAACAGAGAATAATCCTTGGGTTAATCACCCCGTGGTTTTTCCCTTAACCGGGTTTTCCACGTCAAAATCTTGGTGTCTCATGTGTTGATGTGTATCTTCTCTGGTGTTTATGCCTTATGCTTCATGAATGATTAATTGCTATACTATTGATTAACAAAGTGGATTTAAGTGTTTGAATTGAAAGCAAATTAAGGATAACTGATTCACCCCCCCTCTCAGTTATTAACAGAGTATGCCAAGTTCTAGAGGATTTGTTGTGAATGTATTACATGGATCAACAATATAAGTGGAAGGAATACTTACCTCTTGTGGAATTTTCTTATAACAATTCCTATCATTTTGTTATCAAAATGGCACCATTTGAATCATTGTATGGAAGAAAATGCCAAACTCTTATAAGCTGGGATAATCTAGAAGATATGATTAGCATTGGTTCAGATATGCTAGTAAAAATGGAAGAAAAAGTTAAATTGATCAGAAAGAGATTAGCAGAAGCCAATGCTAGACAAAAAATTTATGCTAATACCAAGTGAATACTGAGATAAATCTCTATTGGAGAGAAAGTCCTTTTGAGGGTCAAACCTCAAAAAAGTTCTATAAAATCTGGAAAGTCTTCCAAATTAGCTCCTTGTTATGTAGGACCCTTCGAAGTGCTCAAAGTGATCACTCCAGTTGCCTACATAATTCTTCTACCACCAACTCTATGTAGAATACATAATGTTTTTCATCTTTCCTATCTAAAAAAGTATATTGTAGGAGATAACCATATTCTTAATTGGAATACATTACAAATATAGAACTCAAGAGTGGTCACAATTGAGCCTCTCAAGGTGTTTGAAACATGCAATCTTTGCTTGTGTAATAAAGAGGTTATGTAGTGTAAGGTTCAGTGAAACCAGTATGCAGAAGATAGTTCTACATGGGATGATTACCATGAGATCTATCAAAGATTTCCTCACTTATTTCTTATTTTAAATAATTTAAAAAAACTTGTTTTAAAATTTTATTTTGATACATTTACTCATCAAGGACAATAATCTTTAGGGGAGAGATACATTATGTCCAAGATTTTGGCTTTGAGTTTACTATTTACTTTTACATGATTACGAGTGAATTTTATGGATAAATGTTTAGACATTATGATATAATGTCAGAGTAAATAATTGATTTCTTAAATATCAGTTTATGTGATTTCTTAGACATTATGAGATTTTGATTTTTTATTCAGAATATTTGTGAATGGACTAATGATGCACTAATCACAATTTGGTGATTGCAAGTTGTATTCAGGAAAATAGGTTTCAACCACTCTCCGTGAAAGAACAAAATTTGGTTTTGAATAGTTCATTTGTTGTCTGAGTATAATGTACCTCTGGTTAAGTGAACCCTTGTCTAATTAAGGCAAGTCATGTTTAATCAAGTTGGCTTAAGTTCATTTCTCAAGTCAACAAGTTGTCGATGTCACTGAGAGTATTTTAAACGTCAGTTTAGTCATTTTTTGACTAAGGCAACTTTTTATCAAAAATGTCATTCTTTGCATCGTAAATGAGATTGCAACTGCATATATAATGATGTAATTGGAATAAATTAATAGTGTGTTTCTTGTTTTTAGTTTCAATGTGGAATTTCATATCTTGTCTAATCGAAATTGACTTGATTTTCTTTTATATGTGAAGGGGAGATTTTCTTGACCCAATCACATATTGCATATAAGTTTATGTCACATTATTATAATTCCTATTGTTATTAATATGTATGCTTTATTTTAGATTATAATAAGTAAATACTCTTGAGTAGAGAGTACACGGTTGATAATGGGTTTTAAACAATAACAACCTTTTTAATAAGAGGTTTTATCTCTCTAAATTATTTCGATGACATAGTAAAACTTCAAGGGATGTTGTTGAGTTGAAAAGAAAGTGGTCATTATAACCCACTATTCCATCTCCTTGTATGCTAACTTCCACATGAAATTTGGCTATTTGGTCGACGTTAGGGGAGGGAGTGGTCATTAAGACCAACTATCCCACTAACATTACATGATGTAAAGCTTGTTTGCAGGCTTATATAGTGGAGATAACAATGCTTGTGGAGAATCTGCTAACAACTTATTAGTGGAGTCATAGCATATAGAAAGGAGAATAGCATAGTTATCAGGAGGAGTCAGATATTCAACTATTGCATGAATCAATAGAGAGATAAGGGCATTGTTATCACATGAGAGAATGGACTGATATATCATGAGCTGAGAGAGATAAGTGGAGGATCATCATGGATTAGAGGAGAAGGGAACACAATCTATAGAGAGAAAAAGACAAGGATCACAGCATAGAGAACAACATACCTATTGTAGCACATAACACACATGGTTATTGTAGGATAAGAGAGATATAGTGAATAGTGAAAGAGGAGAGAGCTCTTCATAGGTGAACAAAGACTATCAAAGGATCTTCTTTCGATATCTATTCAGCTTCTTTCTTTATATAGAAGTCTTTAATTATTATAAGAAATTCATGTTTATAATTATATCTTCAAATAATATCTTATTCGATGCTTTGTCATGATGAACCTGACATCATAGTATGTTACAATGGCTGATACTTTTAAGATAGAAAGCCGAAATTCTAAGCATATTTCTATATATTTTTTATGTAAAGTTTAAACAGTTAACTTAAATATAGATATGGTCATAGGATAAGTATAGACTAAGATAAGATAGAATGCTTATGCCATGGAGATACTATGTAAACAATATATTATATTTCTATGTCCCTGTTATCATAAGATAGGGTTCTACAGAAATAAAAGTATGATATAGATGCTTTCTATCTTACGTGGTAACTGTTTAAGCAAAACAACTATATAATTCATGTCAAAAGATAAATAATATTTTAAGGAGAATACTTTACTTCTAAAGGATGTTAGGGTAAGTTGTTCCCTACAGCAAACATAGATGAAAGCACTCATATATTAATGTTTCAATATAGAATAGTATGTAAAAGAAAGAACAACATTAGACATTGAATTTAAATGGATAGCAAATTGAAATAGTCTATCACCTTTTTGGAATCAAACTAAACTTAATCAAAGTTAGACATGATTAGAACATTTGGTTTTTATATAACTTAGGATATATCCATAAATTATACTAGTCATGGTTTGAGAGATTACAAACACGACCATGTAATCAGAAGAAGACTGGAGGTTATTCTCTTATGATTTTCTTACTTTTCACTTCCTTTTGAAAACAAGTGTATTTATTATTCCATCATGTTGGAATAAGGAAGATAAAACCCTAAGTTTTAGTGTTTGTATTAGACTTGTCTAAAGAAGTTTGTTTTTCTTATTAATGGTGATTTTCCATAGGTGGAGAAACCAAATTGTTTTACTACAATCGAATTGAGTTATGGACTCAAGGAGTAGAAGTCAATATGTCATGGACCTCAATTTGTGCAAGTATGCAAAGAGGTGCTCTTGAATGGATAGTCAATCCATAAATTTTTTCAGTATGAAAGACAAGGTCATGAGAACTAACCAAAGTAAGGTAGACTAGATTTTGAGTTAGACAAGACTTTATTGTTAAACAAGTTGACCAAGTCAAACTGTAAGATGTGATAGTATCTAAGTCGAGTTAGAGGTGGGTGGACATTATGACTAAATTTTCTTTAAATGTCTATTTATATATAAACTTTGGCCAAAGTAATGCATACGTCTCTACATGCATTAGTCGGTTCACTGTGTCCATATTTCATAACTTGTTAATATGATCATACTTAGCTAGAGGACTGTCTAGAGTTGTGTGATTGATAGTGTTATTTAAGATACAACACCAGTACTCAGATGAAAAATAATCATTTGTTACCTTATGTCTATATTGTTCGTGTGCAGGGACCGCCAGTCTATGGTTGGAGGTAAAGCACTCAAAAGATGCTATCTCTCTCCAACATAAGACTCGCTGAGACTTGCAATATGGATATCAGAATTCTAGAGGCAACATGCATATTGAATATGTGACTTGTATATCATAAACTATGTAAAGTTTATCAAATGCAAATTATTGTAATTGAAAGACAAAATGTCGATTTCATAAACTATTACATGTGTATATTCAAAAAGGAAATTATGTTTATGTGATGTATTTTGGTTCCTTGAGATTATTTTAATTAAAAAAAGTTCAATCTTTTTCACGTAATGTATTTTTATCTCTTGGTAAATATTTATTTTAAGCCTTGTTTGAGATTTAGTATGTTACAAATGTTTTGGGTCCCGATGATTAGGTTGTCTTTTATGCATTGATTAGTGTGTAAGATGGTGTATTCACATGGATATTGGAAACTAACATTATCTAATCTAAACCTTGTTGGCCTCTTTCCCATAATTATTAAAAAGATTCTATGTTATTAGTTGGGACCATGCTACAAGTTGAGTGTTAAGATTTCACTATTCTAGAACCTTGCCAAAAACCCTAAGAAGTCTTTGTTTGTAGTTTAGTGTGTAATAATTGCACTTTATTCTAATTTATTGCTGACTTTTTAAGCTAATTTTTGTATAAATTAAAACATGTGTTAAGGCCTTAGCACTTGTAGTTTATTAGCCCCACTTGTACTTCTTATCGCCTAACCTTTCTACGTGTCTTTTAGTGCCTTGTGATTACACATGTTTCCATTCAATATTGAGGAATGTTAGGGTTTCAGGCAAATCAAAGCAATAAACACTAACAATTATATGGAGATTAAATAACCCAAATATAACAATGAGGAATAACACAAAAGAGATCAATACTTAAATTTAATGTGGTTCACCCAATATGGACTACATCCATAGAAACTCAGCCATCCAATGATTTTATTATCCAGTGCAAAACAAATTACAATCTCGTGAATACATTGCTGTAACATACATCCTAGCCGCTTATAACAAGCTTTTTGGAAGCTTCTAGAATTAGGGTTTTGCAATGTCATTTTTCTTTTGTTGGTTAACAAAAATTAACAACCGACTTCAATCGTGCAAAAAAGAGGGAATTTTTTTTTTTGATGAGGATACATAACTAGTGTATAGTACTTGCATGATCAGTCACCACATACCAACAAGGAAAACTATGCCTAGTGGATAAATTTATTGTGCACAACTTCCAAATCCCCATTGTGTGCTCGTCATCTAATTAAAACTCCCCTCCATGCTAACTATTGATTTCTTTGCATATTGTTTAGTGTATGTACTTAGCTTTTGTGTGTTTGCAACATTTCATTAGTCTAGGTTAACTATGTGGTAGGCGTTATCTATTAAGCACTCTCATTTTGCCTATGCACCACACAGTGTGTTGTTATTAACCAACAACCACTGTGTTTAGAGGAGCTAATAATTTATGGTACAATTTTTGTTGGCAAGAGACACTACTCTAATATGGACCTATATGTTGTCATTGATGGAAAAAAGGTTCAGAGATTTTATCACCATGGATAGAAGATATAACTTCAGAAGAGCATATTGGATTTCAGGTTCGATTGACAGAAAATGACTAAGTATGAAAAGTATTCTGAGTAGAGGATAGTAAGTCAAATAGTATGTCTCCGCAGATGATGATCAGTTAATATGGTTCAAGTATGATGTTCTTAGTTGTTTGATAGTGTTATGCTTCAAATTTTATGTCCTGATCTCCTCCATAAGTTACCTTGAAGAATTGTCTAAGTTTGGATAAGAAAAGGCATGGCAGGAACAATGAACAGGGTCTAGTGTAGTGGTTCGCATTCCTCCATAGATAAGTATTTTGTTATGCAGTTTCAAGGTGTTTTAAACACTTATATGAAGTGTCTTATTCCAGAGTTAGGAGATCGAAGTCCACCAGAAGGTTAGCTACAAGCTACTAAGTATCAGCATAGTGTTTGACAGAGTTTGATAGAGACAGAGTCTGATTTCTGATGGTTTGCATTTCTCTGTAAGATGATATCATGCCTTGCAGTTCTAAGGGTATGATTGGGAATGTGTAAAGAGTCCTTGATGCTATTTTGGAAGTGTGTTGTGATCCGCAGTAGAAGTTGTAAGTCAGCAGATGAACCTATTAAAGCATGCTCTTGAGGAACATGTCGACTGGTGAGATAAATCATGATGCAGAGAAAGGATACTATGTGAAAGATCTATTCAAGTATTTGAATGATTAGAGCTGACATATATGAACATATTTGGGAAAAGATTTGGATCCGTGCGACACATAGTGCATTGGATTGAGCGACAAGGTACATCTTTCTATGTACACGCTTCATTTCTTGGATGCCAACTTGATTGTGGATCAAATCATGATGCGGATATATAAAGGTGGTGAAATTTAGTTATGAGGTGTGTGGGTGTGATACGAGTATGTGAATAATAGACTAGAGTTAGAAGATCAGCAGCGATGAAGACTTGAGATTCAGAATTCAGTTGCTAAATGATTGCACCCTGGCATAGTGGCAGATGCTTAAGCAGTATTCAATTTTCATGTGCAATATGTTTGGAAGCAAGCTTTCATCATCAAGGTAGTGAGCCTTCAATAGGGTTTAATATCCCTTATTGTAATCTTGCTAGGTTTAGGGTTGAGGTAGTGAGCCTACTAAACCTAGTTGTACTTCATGGAAGTGAGCTAGCATGTTTCAGGCCCATGGAGTGACCAAGCCTGAACATTATTTTTGTAAAGATTGCAATATATATTTGAGAGCTTTAAATCCTCTCCATGGTTTTTCTCTATTGGGTTTTCCAATTAAATTTTTTTGTGTTCGTGTCTCATGTTTTTATGGTTGTTGTTCATATGCATGTTGTGCCTTTGCTTAATTGATTTTTGGAAATGGCTGAAAGTTAAAGTACATGAAAAGATTTTTAGAACACTGATTCACCCCTCCTCTTAGTGTTCTTGACAACCAACAATTTCCAAAGACTTTTGTGCACTATCTATTAGTCTACACCAAGACATATGCTACATAAGATATGGTCCTAACAAGGCTTAGTTGGAAAACCACGTGCAGTAATCATTAGTTAAGGTAGTTAAACATTTGATACTATGGCTACCTTATGTCAAGAATGAAAAAATAACATAGTGCCATGGGTGCTAGTTATAACATCATTATATAAATATTATGCAAGGTCTAAGCTAGCAGAAGAGGCTCATGTGGAGTAAAATGATTGACCAATGACCAATTTACTCCTAGTAGGAAAACAAAGTGCTCATGTGTTTAGAATGAAACACTTGTTGTATGTTGGGAAATTAGATAAAAAGGATATTTCAAGGATAAACACTAGTCATCAATCAAGGATCACAATTCAAATAATAGCCACCAATGTGACCTCTACATTAACAAGGTTGATGCACCATTAATGTTGCTCTATTCCTTCATGCCATAAACTTTCTTTCCATCAATACAATTCAAAGCTTGTCTAAAGCTCAATTATTGCCTGTGTATGCCCTTATCCTCTACAACTCATGGGAAGTTATTTCAAAGCAATGATCTTAACGCTACTAGTTAAGGAAAGAAGTGGAATACCTACAAGCAAACTAGTCTAAAAATCAAATTATCTAAGAGAGTTTATGTAGATAAGCTTGGAATTGGATAATGCCATATCTCCTCTCCTATTATAGCTAAAGGCCCTCAAATTCTCAATCAATTGAGTAGGTGCCCCATATATAGATAGGGTGCCCAATAGTCTGCCCACAACATTTGTATTATATATGTAATACAAATGGGATCATAGATGCCATAGTCAAACTATTTATCAGATCAATTTGCATAGATTTCCCAACCCCATCTATAGAGACGAAAATCCAAGCAAATAAGACCATCTCTAGGCTCTATTCCATCACCATCACCATATAGCCTTGGTGGCCCCACCATATCATATTGCTGAGACCCACTACATGTGTCTCATATATTATATGTATAATACAAAGATCTAGTCATTAGTCTCAAATGAGTGATAAGGATGAGTGATAGAAGATAATCCCCCCATATGATAGTTGATTTAATTTGATTGGATTGATAATAATGATAGAGACTTGGATTGTGAATCGTGCACAAATTGTATTCAAAGTAAAGCAAGAGTTACAAATTTGTGATCAAGCTGACCACACCAAAATAGTTGCAGCTTACAACAACCCAAAAAACACATAAAACTTCACTAAGACATACAAACAATTTTAAGTCTTTAAAACATAAGTATATATCAGAGAGAAATTTTTTTATAGTAAATGTCCAGCTAGTTCTGGAAATCCATAATGTTTAGAACTTCTAAATCAGACCATTCTTGTACTCTTTTCCTTGCTAAAAATCTATCCTAATTTCCACTAGCTGCATCAATATCCATGTCCTCAGCATCAAGTCTTGGCCTCTGAACATTGTATTCTTCTTCTTGGTCTGCAAACTGATTATAGTAACCTTGACTGTCATCCAACTCTGAGTATTCTGCCCTTGGCCTTCTCATCTCGTTCCAAAGGTCTACTCCTCTATCTTTGAGTTTTTCCCAATCTTTAATCATCTTGTTCCTTAAGCTCTCATAGCCCTTAGTACGAGAGTGACCCCCATGAGATGTGTTGGAGATGAAGTTTTGAGACACAATCTCCCACTAGTTATCAAGTTCACTCTTAGCTAGGTCCTATTGTAACTTCTTGCAATAAAGCTTCTGGAAGTTAGTGTACATGCTATAAAATCCTGGATCAAACCTTTTCATCTTCCCTATATAGAAATTAGATTATTTGACATCCTCTTTGTGGAACATAGCTCCAGTTTCCATTAATTACTTGAAATTATCAATTGATATCTACATAGTAACTTCCACTACTCAAAAAAATTGAAATTTATGAGATCAAAGAAAACCCCAGTGAGTTTCCTTACCTTGCCCTGGAAATGTTCCTCGTTCCTTCTCTTCTAGATAAACCATAAAATCTCAGTACACAAAATAAGTGAAAATGAGTTAAAATTTTTTGTCTAAGGCATCAACAAAACCATGTATAACTTCTTTTTTATTTGCATGAAGGGAAGGATTCCATTGAGAGATATTACCCATTAAGAAGAGCCATACTTTTTTAGCAAAAAGATAATAAAAAAAATATGGACTGCAAACTCTTTGCAATTACACATTGGGCACCAGACATCACTTACACCAAGACTGAGTTTATTAAGCAGAAGAAGCCATTTAAAACAAGCTTTTTTCGATTCAAGGATATTAGACCAACTTTCCATTTGAGGTATTTTGATAAAGTTTCTAGAAAAAGGGTGTCACCCCAGGTCACAGAGATGTGCTGAAGAATTTCCTACATATCAGAGAGTGTATTATAGATTAAAATGATATAGACTCTTTCCCCCCATATGATAGATAGTTTGATTCGATTGATCCACTCCATGGGGTACTAGAATGTTGTCATAAATGCTTTATCATAACCCTAGAATGCTCCTTCATAACCCTATATTATTTTCAAATGAATGAATGAATCTATTTAAATACAACATAACACACAAACCAACATAAATGTGTGTTAGGTCATCTCACCAAACTTAGTGAAATGGTCGATGAAGTGTAAATTTGAATTTTGAATTTCAGAAGTTTAAGGTTTAAATTTACAACTATAGAAGTGACCTAGGTCAAAGCTAAACCCACAATTTGACCCAATCTAATGAATAGGAGATATATGACCACAATATAATACCATGAACCTATTTTATGCAAGAATATACCACTTATAATCTAATTATTATATTTCAAATACTCTAATCAAAACAAATCCAAAACATAAAGTAAAAGAATAAGAATATGCAATTTTCACATTACACATTTATCCCCATACGCTAAGAATCCTAAATTAGATAAATTTGATCTTCTTTAACTATAATGTTCTCATTTGCACCATTATACTTTAAGTCCATAAAGCTAAATTATTATTGTTTGTTATAGTGGAGAGGACCCAGTAGTTGAGCATGTTCCAATAGTTGATATAGTATTTGTGGATTTAATGCCCAATTTTCTTAAAAGTTTAGTAGTAGTAGTTGTGACTTTAAAGTTGTTAGTGTTGACCATAAGTACTTAGATCTAAAAGGCAACACATCATGTGATGCCACATTAGTGCACCAACAAAAAATGACTTAATGCACAACTATTGGTCTACCCTTTTTTGGGGGGTCTTTTTGGACACCTCAAGAAAAAGCATACTGATGTGGCATCATATTTGATGATGTGGACTTGAAACCCTAGTTATAAGTAGGGGCCTTGCCAAGTAAACTACTGTAATTTTTTTTGGAGTAATTCAAATTTTCCACTAGGATTTTGAGAGGCGTGAAGTTAGGGTGTTCAACTATTAGGTCCTCTCCCCTATACTATTGAAGGAAAAAAAATAAGGCCCCTAAGAAGTTTGGAGTCTAGAGCTTGCAGTTCATGTATAACGTCTAGTACACCAATTATTTGAGCTTCCTTGAAGAATTTTAATGTAGAAACCCAAACAGCTCACCTTAGGCAGATGATTGAAAGCCTATGATCTCTACAATTGTCAATGTTGAATAACACATGTCTAGCTATTCTTATTTGTATGTATATCTTTTGGTTTAGAGTAAACTCGATCATCTATTATACAAATTCTTTAATATTTTGAATATTGTTGTATTTTCACATGGTTATTCTTCTTATGAGCAATCTGTGTGGGGTTGGAAGATATGAAAGAAACAACTGGTGGCTCAGGTGACGATCTATTTTCAAGTCATTACATGCCCTCAACGAGACAAGTAGAATCCACTTTAATGCGTACTACAAAACTCTTGGATTGTCAAACATGCTCACCTTCTTCCCACTGTATAATTTGGGAATGCTAAGAAAAATAAGAACACAAAAGGAAATAATCATTTAGAAATTTATAACCAAAGTAAATTCGATGTGCAAAAGATATATAATGGACTATTGGCTAGAATGGTATACTGAAGAAACAGTTCTATGAAATATAGTGTATACATTGACATTCCTCAGTCTGCCTGCATTCATCACATCCCATCAAAGACTACAATCTACTTTGAATGTGCTTGTAGGGATCTTAAGTGACTTTGTCGGTAGCCTGTTGCCCCGAATGACTAGGACACACTTACCTCTGTCACACCTTCTAATTTGGAAATACCATGTAAATGAGGAAATCATTATGAAATAATGGTTTAGAAATTTGGAAGTAAATTAGGTGTGAAAGCTATATAATGAAGTGTTGATATTGAATGTCAATTTTGAAAACTTTGCAACGTCAAAGTAGGGATACAACTCAAGTATATTATATTGCCAAAAACTATAATGTGTTGGATTGATTCAATACTCATGAATCAAGATTGAGTACATCAAGCAAGCATGCAAAGGACCTAGGATGATGTGATTTGATATATGTTCTTATAATATTCGTAGAATGCTCTCATAAATGCTTTATCAATAACCCTAACATGTTTATTGTTAAGTCCTAGATTAATTTGAAATGAATGAGTGAATGTCTTTAAGTAGATCAACATAATGCACAAATCAACACAAATGAGCGTTAGATCAATGAACAACACTTGGTGAAATGTTGACAAGGTGTAAATTTGAGTTTTGATTTTTTAGATCTATGACTATGGAAGTGACAGGGTTGAAGTTAGAATCCATGATCTGACCCAAGTTGATGAATAGGGGATTTAGAGATCAGGTACAAAATTTTGGGAATCAATGATAATGGATCCATGAAATGGTAATATCACGAGCCAAATCCTATGGTTTACACAAATGAAGATCTCATATTTTGTTAATTGGTTGTCTTTTTGCGAAGTTCACCTACATGCGTGTGAACTTGATCTCTATGAGTGCAATTTTGAACTAACGTGTTGACTTGAATTGTAACTCATAGATCTAAATTGATAGAGAGTAGATTGTTGAAACTTTTTCACCACATTTTCTAATGTCTAACTAGTGGAGTTTACAAACACCTATTGGGAATTTGCTAAATAATGAGGATCATGTTCTCCTTAGTCAAACCCCTAGTTGGACCGATTCAACAATGATGAACCAAGACCGGGGGATGACAAGCAAGCATGCAATGTACCTACCATAATGTACTCTTATATTGCTACTAGAATGCTCCCATAACTACTTTATCAATAACCCTAACGTGTTCCTTCATAACCCCTATATTATTTTCAAATGAATGAATGAATATCTTTAAATAAACATAACACACAAATCAACACAAGTGTGCATTAGGTCTCCTCACAACACTTAGTGAAATAGTTGCAAGGTTTAAATTTGAATATTAAATTTTAGAAGTTGAGGGTTTAAAATTACCAATATAGAAGTGGCCTAGTTCAAATCTAAATCTACAATTTGACCCAAGCTAATGAATAGGAGATATATGACCGGAATATAATAATACCATGACCCTAATCTATATGAGGATATATTACTTACAATCTAATTATTAGATTTCAAACACCCTAACCAAAACAAATCCAAAACATAAAGTAAAAAAATAATATACAATTTTCACGATTACACATTTATTCCCATACCTTAAAAATCTAAAAGTAAATAAATTTTATCTTTTTTAAAGATGCAATGTTCTCATTTGGAAAAATATACTTTTTAAGTCCAAAAGAAAACTAATTTTTAGCCGATAGGCTATTTGTGGGAGCTTTTTGCTCCCGGAAAAATCAGACTTGGACGCCGGAAAATCTTCGAATGTCGGAAATCTTTTTCACCGTTCAGTTTTTCAACAAGGCATATGAGGACAGGCGCAACACAGAATTAGTGGTGGCAGTGTTGTTAGCGACAATGTCATTTACTGCTAGTTTATTGTTTGTCTTATACTATGGAAAGCAAGAAACAAGACCCTGAGAATTTTAAAATCTTGGTGTAGATTCAGTCCACAGAGGTTGGAGTGCATGTATACCATCCAGTACACCAATTATTTGAGCTTCTTTGGGGAATTTGAAAGTACAAACCCAAACAGTTCACCTCCTGCAGATGTTTGGAAGCCTATAACCTCTACGATTGTGAGTGTTGAACGGCACCTGTCCTGCTATTCTTGTTTGTATGTATACTTTTTGGTTTAGATTAAACTCAATCATCGATTACACAATTTTCTTTAATATTTTGAATATTGCCGTATTTTCACGGTTACTCTCCTGTCTTGTGAAAAACAAAAGTAACTAGGCAATACCCAGTTATGAGGTATTTTCACGGTTATTCTCCTGTGTGGGGACAGCGGAAGATATGAAAGAAACAGTCAAACACGCTCTGTGTGGTGGGTCGGGTGACGATCTGTTTGCCAGTCAAACACGCTCACCTCCTTCACACAGTCCAATTTGGGAATGCCATAAATTACGAAACGATGGGAAATGATGGTTTAGAAATTTGGACTGAAGTAAATTAGATGTGAAGTGTTGATATTGATATTGATATTGATATTTTGGAGTCTCAAATACTGTCAAAAACTTTTTAAAATAGTTCACAATTAAAATAAATTAGATTGGGAAAGCACAAACAAAAATATAAAAGTCATGGTACTCTGATTTGAATAGTATACTGGAAGAATTCAAAACAAAGAGAGAAGAGGAGAAACATGACATAAATAGATGCAGATGGAGAATCTATTTTTCAATATCAATAGACCCACAATCAAAGTAAATTAGATTAGGAAAATACAAAAAAAAATATAAAAAGGATGGTATTCTGATTTGAATAGTACAGTAAAAGAATTCAAAACAAGAGAGAAGAGGAGAAACATGACATAGACAGATGCAGATGGAGAACATATTTTTCAATTATCAATAGACCCACAGTCAGTAAATTAGATTGGGAAAATACAAAGAAAAATGTAGCAGGGACAGTACTTTGATTTGAATAGCACACTAAAAGAATTCAAAACAAGACAGAAGAGGAGAAACATGACATAGACAGATGCAAACAGAGAATCTTTTTTTTAATGAAGAATCTTTTTTTTAATGAAATAGATTTATATATTATTTAAAAGAAAATAAATATATTTTGTTATAAAAATAAATGAAATGGGCTACTTTCCCAAAGCCACATAAATTGGATAGAGCAATTAATAAGGAAACAGTCAATCATAGGATGATTAAGTCATAATATTAAAAAAAGACTAACAAGATGGTTCCATGTAGCTACTTATCCATGTTTGTTGCTTAAATTTTACTAGCTTCACTGGTCCCATATAAACTTTGAATTAAGCAGAAACCATAATTTGGAATCTTCTCTTCTTATGGTGGACTTGCTATAATTTAGGGATTAAAAAAAAGATGTCAAAATTTTGGGGGGCTAAAATTATGTAAGTATTCATAATAAAAATATGCCACATGGTTGCACATATTTCGTTCCCTTCTTTTTTTACATTTCCCTCCAAATTTTCCCTCCAAAATTTCTCTTGTTAACACAAATAAACATACATTTTTACCATTCATTTAACAACTATTTTAAATAAGTAGAAAAATAAAAAAATTCATGAGATCACTAGCTCCACAAAAGGTTCCCAAAAATTTAAGCAATGGGTGGTAAACAGAATAAGTTAAGAGTCGGATAGGACCTTGCTCTAAGTAGCTAATGTTATAAAGCCTATATTCAAAGGAAGGTTTTGATAATCTAGGTTACCCCAACCTTCGACAAGCAAGTTTTTCCATCTTCAATTGGCTCCCATCTAATGAGAGTATAATCTTCATTCTCTTACTCACGATGCTATGAATTAGACACATATGGTAGAGGTCAAGTATCATTCCATTGTGGAAAAATAAAAAAGTCATTTACAAGTTTCTCTTGTCCACAAGGAGGGGCCCTTTAGTATTGTTGAGAGGATGCTTAAGAGTGTAAATGCCCATTGCTATGCCCTTAATCCCATAGTGTGCATAGAGTCATAGGCTTGTGGCTACCATAACTATTAATTAATTTATATTATCATTAATATATTATTATAAAGATAGTTAAGTTGGCCTAGGTGGCATTCAAGGCACAAGTATGGTATATATAGCAAGTAGTGGTTAGTTTATGACCATAATATTACGAATTATGTTATTCTTGAAGACTTTTGAAGGTTTTCCCCATGGAGGTGGCTTATTTTTTTGTTGGGGTTTACTCGGTGTTTTATCCTAGTTTGAGCCTAGAGAGACCCTTATGAGGGATCTCTTCCCATGGCTTTATTACTGGGACCACTACTGGAGGTCTCAGTCCCCAAGGCATTATCACCTAGGCATTAGTGCCCTATTTCAAACCTACAATCTTGTTGGCCCAGTAAAGGCCCACATCGTACTAGCACACCAGCCCAGTGAAGGATCCATGAAGGCACATATCCTACAAGCACGACAGCCCAACGAAGGCACAAGGGTTGCGAGATCTTTCGCCCAACAGAGGTTTAAACATTGGTGGTGCTCACCGTAACCAAGTGAACTCACCTCCACATTGCACCCTTAAGGGCCCATCAAAGTGGCTTATTATTCTCAAGTATTAACAAGTATTTACATATCATATTTCCTATTATATTATTCTCTTGTGAAAGTTATTTTATTACAAGTGGTATCAAAACATGATCTTGGCACCCAGAAGACAAGAAATAAGGTGATTTTTTTTCAATTTAGGCAGTGGAATTAGGAGGTCCATATCTCTCTCAATTTGGTGATTTTTTCTTCATATTTGGAGGATTTTTCAAGAACATATTGAAGTTTCTACAATCTAGATTTGATGTCATTTGGATTTGATTTGAAGGAGTTATTACAAATTAGGGTTTCCACCAAATTCACTTCTAGGGTTGTAATTAGTTAATGTTTCTTTAAATTCTAGAGGGTTGAACAAGGGCACGTTGATCCACCTACAATCTTGATTTGAAGGCATTTGGAGTTGTTTTGAGCAAGAACTACTAAAATTTTATGGTTTGTTCATAAATTTTTTCTATAGTCTAGAATATGTGGAACTTTTCAATTTTGTTTACATTTTTGGAAAGCTTGAAAAAAATCATTAACGACTTGCTCTTTGAATTTTTAATTTTGAGGCTAAAAAATTTCTAAAATCATCCAATTAAGGTTTAGTTAAAAAAAAAGATTTTGCAATATATGGATGGACCCTAGGCTATAGGTAGGGGCAAAGTTTTTTTCAATTTTGGAAAGATTCCTAACAGATGTGTAACATTTCCATGGAAGAGGTAAGGGAAGAAACCAACAAGATGAAGGAGGATATGTAACAATTGCAAGGAAAATTGAATATCATGTAAGGAGATATATTTTGTATCCATAAGGCATTGTTAATTATCAATGCTTATACCCAAAATTAATCAAGGCTCACAACTAGATGTTTAAAGAAACTAAGGTGGATCTTCCAGGTTAGCTAATCTAGAACCAAATGTTAGCACTTATATGGGATCTCAGAATATGCTACCAAACGTGGATATGTGTATGTTTGATGGCAAGGATCCATTGACTTAGATAAATCAAATGGGTTTTTTTTAGATTTACATCAAATTACAAGTGGGGAAAAAGTGAAAATGGATTCCCTATATCTAGAACTAGAGAAATTCATTATCACCTTATTAGTTTTTACTAAGAAGCTACAACCACGCTATAGCAATAATGTGTTAAACAACTACTTCATCTAGTTAGCTAAACTACTACATACAAGATCATTTAGGGATTATATTAAACAATTCCAAAACCTATCCTTGTGAGTTGAGACTTGATTATAGAGGACAGATAGAATGACTCATTTCTTGGTGAGATTAAAGGTCACATCCAACATGTGGTATGCATGTTTAGGCCTCATTCTATGTTTGAGTCTTTTGTCCTAGTACACAGGGCAAAAGAGATGTTTTTAGTTCCTACAAGGCATGAGTTCAATGACATTGGAGAGAAGATATTTTAGCACAATCATTGCTTCAACCCACTAGATTGACTCCAAAACAAATTGAAGAGAAAAGGGAAAAAGGGTTATCTTTTAACTATCATAGAAAATACAATAGAGGGCATAAATGTGTAGAAAAGAAATTCTACATTAAAGGGCCAAGTGAGGAAGAAGATGAAGAAGAAGAAATATTAGAGCTTGGAAATTAGGAGATCCCCAACCAACCATTTCTTATCATACACTTTTGGGCATTAACACCCCATAAACTCTCAACATTGTGGCTTTCTCAAAGAAAGAGAGAGTAACAGTGTTGGTATACTCAGTAAGCACTTAAATTTATTAACAAAAGATTAGTTGCTTGTCTAAATTATTTTATCTTTCTAGCTCCAAAATTTTATGTTATGATTGCAAATGGGGGAACTATCAGTTGTTTAGGGAAATGCTATAACATTAAATTATACATGGGAGAACACAAACTTGATTTCCCTATGTTTCCTATCTCCATAGGTCCAACAAACATTGTTTTGGGAGTGCAATGATTATAAGAACTAAAAACATGCACGAGCTTGCATGAGGACCCCATGATGATATGTAATCCTAATCATGTACATGAAAGAGTGAATAATATCACCCTCTTAATATCACTCCTCTTGGCGAGACTTGGTGTCTTGTTTTCCCTCTGTTGATCCTTCAAATTTCAAACTATTCTTCATTTCCCCTTTGTTGAATATTCTTTTGTCACATTCTTGTCCTTTCCTACATGCTTAGTTTTCATGTTTTTATGCTAATTCCACCTTTTGACACCCCATTCTGAAGGTCTCTGACCCTAGGAAGCCTCTAAGTAGCCTAATAGCCCAAACCCATGTCTCAATTTTTGCTCAACTTTTCTCCTTTTAGTTTACCCCTATTAATGACTAGATCTCCTCAGTTGACTCTACCTTTTTGCATCCTATAACCTAATTTTGATGCAATATCACCTTCTCAACCTTTCATCAAGCATACACAAAATGTCAAATTTTACCCATGTGCCCTCCTTTGTGGGTCACCCATGGGTTACCCTGAGTGACCCAGGGGTTTCTTAGGGAGACCTGACCTAGTAAAAGGGATGACCCACAGGTGACCTAGGTAAATTTTGAATGCAAGTTTCTCCTTCAATTTGAGCCCAAAAAGACTCCATTTTCACCTAGTTTGCATGCAATTTCAAGATAAACATAGAGGAGGCCATAATTAACTCATTTAACAATCCCAATCAACTAAATTTAGCTCATTTGCTCTATTTTAACTCCTAAAAGCTATTCCTCCATGAGTGATAAGATTTCAAGCTCATATCATTGTTCAATCAATTGATTTCATAAGATTCTGATTGATCAATCAAGCAAGTTAACTCTCTAATCAAGGGAGTTAACTCCTTAATCATCCCAACCCTTAATGTGCTCTCTCAACCTACAAATACCCCCTCCTCCAAGAATTAGAGGATGAAAATTTATTATTGCAATTCATCTTTTTCTTGGCTTTTGCTCTCCAACTAGCTTGTTTATGCTTGCTGCTGGAGATAGGTGTCTTTTATTTATTGTTGTTATTTTTCCAAATCCTTCAAAGGCTTCATAGCATTGTTACACTTGCCAATTCTCAAGCCATAGAGATAATCAGAGGTGACATAAAGGATTTTAAGTGGACATCAGGAGAAAATAAAAGTTTTGAATTGTTAAAGCAGAAAGTAAGAGAGCAACCAGTGTTAGCATCACCAGATTTTAACAAAGTATTTCAAGTGGATTGTGATGCAAGTGGAAATACAATAGGAGTAGTGTTAAGTCAAGAAGGTAGACCTATAGCATATTTTAGTGAGAAGTTGAATGATGCAAGGAGAAGATATTCAGTTTATGATCAAGAGTTCTATGCCATAATTCAAGCTTTGAAGAAGTGGAGACATTACTTGCTTCCTAAGGAGTTTATGTTGTATACAGATCATCAAGCTTTACAATATTTGAATAGTCAAGGTAAATTAAATCAGAGACATATGTTATTGGTAGAGTTCATGTAGAGTTACACTTTTGTATTAAAGCATAGGAGTGGGAAATCAAACAGAGTTGCAGATACATTGAGTAGAAGAAGGAATTTGGTGATAGAGATAAGAGTTGAAGTATTAGGTTTTGAGGAGTTGAAGCACATGTATGAGGAAGATCTCAATTTTACAGAACTTTGGAAAGCATGTAAGGAACCTATTGTGATAGATAGAAGTAAGTGGTTAGATTATTTCATTCAGGAGGATATGTTGTTCAAAGGAAATCAACCGTGTATACCTAGGAGTTCAATGACAGACAATTTGATAAAGGAGAAACACATTGGTGG
Source organism: Cunninghamia lanceolata (assembly GCA_027924645.1). Classification (NCBI taxonomy): domain Eukaryota; kingdom Viridiplantae; phylum Streptophyta; class Pinopsida; order Cupressales; family Cupressaceae; genus Cunninghamia; species Cunninghamia lanceolata. The sequence continues at coordinate 6,696,608 of BSBN01000241.1, read as the reverse complement.
ATTAGCATGACATTTTGGAATTGATAAGACAGTGGCTTTGGTAAGTGAACATTATTTTTGGGCTTATATATATAAGGATGTTACAAGGAAGTTTGTTTAGAGTTGTAGAGTATGTCAAGTTGCAAAAGGGAATAGTCAGAATACTGGTTTGTACAAATCTTTGACAATACCGAAGAGACTTTGGGAAGACATAAGCATGGATTTCATATTAGGATTTTCAAAGATGTAGAGAGGACATGACTCTATACTTGTAGTGGTGGACACATTTTCAAAGATGGCACATTTCATACCCTACAAGAAGACAATTGATGTAGTGCATGTTGCTAACTTATTTTTCAAGGAGATTGTGAGATTGCATGGATTACCTAAGAGCATATTTTCATATAGAGATACAATATTCATTGGATACTTTTGGAGGACATTGTGGAAAAAGATGAAGACAGACCTAAAGTTTAGTTCAACATTTCATCCATAGATAGATGGATAGACTGAGGTCATGAATAGGAGTTTGGGAAACTTATTGAGATGTTTGGTAGTAGAGAAGAAAGGAAATTGGGATCTAATTCTATCACAAGCAGAGTTTGCATAAAATAATTTAGTAAATAGGATTACAAGAAAGACACCTTTTGAGATTGTAACCAAAGTAAACCCTAGAGGAGTAGCAGAGTTGAGAGATACCAATATGGAGAATAAGAGAAGTGCAGAAGTAGAAGAATTTGTAGAACACATGGAGATAATGTATAATCAAGTTAAGAAGCATTTGGAGGAGATGAATAGTAAGTACAAAGAGCAAGAAGATGAGAAGAGAAGACACAAAAAAAATTTAGTTGGAGATGAAGTAATGCTATATCTAAGAAAAGAGAGATTTCCAGTAGAGAAATTTAACAAGTTGAAGATGAAGAATTTTGGATCATGTAGGATACTCAAGAAATATGATTTAGGAAATGCATATGAAGGGGAGCTATCAGAGACATTGGGTATATCACCTATATTCAACATTGTAGACTTATATCAGTATCATGTAGGAGAATCTAATGACAATATTGAAGAAGATTTGAAGAGGCAATTACCATAACAATGACCAGAGTAGATTAAAGACATCTTGGATAGCAGAATAGCACGTAGTACCAGAGGCAAGCAATACAAAGAATATTTGGTAAAGTGGAAAGGCACACCAGAAGAAGATTCAACATGGATTTCCTAGTCTAAGATGGACTGACATGGTTTTCCTCTAGCCCCAACAAAGTGAGGGACTCACTTTTTTTCAACAACCCTGGGTGTCTGATGTAGGATCATCCCAAGTTGTCGAGCAATCTTGCATCAACCAAAAATATTTGCATTCCTTTTGTTTCTCTCATTTTTCTAGATTAGTTCAGTCTAGTTAGTAGCAATTTCAGCATTTTGTACTACATTTTACCACATTATCATATTAGCTCTTGCAAAGCAAGATTTAGCATCTAAGTATCATCAGCTACATCATGATCAATTTCCTTGAGGTCTGCATCAAGTTTCCATCATTTGCGGAGGAGTACTAGCTATTTAAGAGTAACCTATTCATTCCAGCACGTTACACCTTCATTGGAGATTGTAACTTCTTTCTTGGCCAACGTGGAGGATTTCTTGTGCTTGGAGACGATATATACAGATCCTTAGGATGCATTAGGAAGTTAGTAGCTTTAGTAGAAGATTTATATTAGATACTTTGTTCTAGAGAGGTACTTCAATGTCATATCTTGCATATCTGTTGTAACTGGAATCAGACATGCTCCCTTGTTTTTGTAGCCTACATGTTGCTAGCATATAAGCATTATAAATATATGATATACTAAGCATTTAGATCATCCATTGCATTCTATAATTTATTGTGTCCATTGTGTTTACTCTTGCTGCATGATCTGTACTACCCACTCTGTGGAACCTCCGACCATGACTGTACCATTACCACCTATAGGTACATCACACACCCAATGAGCTCCAACTCAATATAATGAGGTTTCAACCCCAATCTAAAACAAAGAGACTACAACCTTGAATTTTATAGTTTCACATGTGCAATAATGCCTCTTATGTAAGCTATAATGCACCTTGTTACCATATTCATTCTATTTTTTCCATCAACACAGTGGTCTCCTTGCTCTCTGCACTCTGCATTCTTTGTCCTCTTACCAAGTCTCCCTTCTTTAACATTGTTTGTCTATGAACATCTGAATGTTTGTACAAAACCTCCCCTCTAGTCCTGTGAACAAAAGATATTCAATTCAATTTAGCTAGTAACTTGTTCAAAACTAATTCGATGAGTATAAGAACACATCCACTTCAACCATCGAACTACCAACAACCATTCAATAATTGAACATCAATAGTTTCATTTCATTTCCCAACTAACCAAAATTAATTTAACTGTTGCATCTGATTCAAAATTTAAGCTCCAATAATATATAGTATCAAAGTTTCTTAGTGACTTCACAAAAACATCAGAATAAATATTCACCACAAGTCCTCAATCTATTCACACTATAATTCAGGCATTCTGTATATCAACAAAAACTCGATCATCTTAGTCTGTTTAAAACTTTGTCCTCCTTAGTCTTCAAAAACACATTTATATCAGCAAGTGTCAATTCTCTAGAATTAGACTATATTCTCCTTTGTTGGTGAAACTTTAGTATTTAGAACTAAAACTCCTTCCTTCTATCAACAACAATACTCTTTTCCTAACTCTTTTGTCTTTTATCCCTTTACACCTCATATCAACAAAAGTATAATATTTCAAACTTTCTTTTTGATGTTTTATTAGCAAAAACACACTATCCTGAACTAACTCTCCATTGCCTTTGTTATCGACAAATGTCACCATTCCCGAACTTGTAAAATTATGCTTTGTCGGCAAAAACAACTTTTTTGAAACTTGGCCTTGAGTTTATTTTATTGCCTCTATTATAAAAAGTAACTTTTCCAAACTTTTATTATGAACCCTTCTATCGGTGAAATTACACAAATCTAAACTTGGATCTATCTCCTTTGTTATTAGTAAAAGTTAACTTTTTCAAACTTAACACACAATCCTTTTATCAGAAAATCCATGCTGGCATGAACCTTGTCTTTATTTGCTTTCTATTGGTGAATCCACACTGGCATGAACTATTTCTTTATTGGCAAAAGTAGAAACTTTTGAACTTGACCAACTCATCTTTGTTGTTCGTAAAAAGACCATTTCACAAACTTATCAGTTTACTGAGAAAAATAAAAACTTCTGAACTTGGCTTAGTTTGATTAACTCCTCTTTATCAGTGATTTGCTCTAATTTCAAACTCCCATTCAATTATTCATACAGCTAAATAATGCAAAGTTGGTGAATTGGCTAAAGTACTAACTTTGTAACTAATTAGTTTTTTTCTCATTTTCTTGACAATACTAGAAACACTTAGTTTCTTTTTCAAAACTAAGTCTTTGCCTTTGCCGAAGCCAAGCCATATCATCTTATCAGCTAACTACCGAACTAGCAAACTAGCGAAGTAGACACTTCACTAATATAACACTAAAATAAAAAATTCACTATAACAAATCACTGTGATCAGCTCCCTTTTTTTCTCCAATTTTTGCTTCCACCCACTATTTTAATGTATTTTTCTCCATTTTTTTTAAAAAGTTGGCACTATTGATCGGGATGGCGCAATTTTTAGCATTTTTTGTTCTAACCAAAACAAGTCGACACTAAATTAGGTGCCAATTAGCACCTACTTTAGCTCCTACTATAGCACCTAATTTAGAGCCACATTTAACACCTAGTTTAGCGCCTAATTTTGTGCCTATTTTAGCGCGTACATTAGCGCCTTATTTAGTCCCTAAATTTAGCACCTGTTTTAGCGCCTAATTGATTGCCCAATTTATGGTTACTTGGGTTTAGGAGTATTATTTAGGGTTTAGGGTTTATGGTTTTGGGATTAGAGGTTTAGGGTTTAGGGCTTAGAGAGAGATAGAGGACCAATAGGGAGATATAGAGGAGACCAAGGAGAGAGATAGGGAGATAGAGAGTGAGGGACATGAACAGAGACATAGGGAGAGAGATTGAGAGGTAGAGGGACAAAGGTGATAGGGAGAGAGGGGAGAGGTAGGGAGATAGAGGTTTAGGGTTTAGGGGTTTAGGGTTTCTCAGGTTTAGGGGTTAGGGGTTAGGGTTTAGGGTTTATTGTTTAGGGGTTAGGGGTTCAAGTTTAGAGGTTTAGGGTTTAGCATTTATAGAGAGAGGAATGATAGGGAGATATAGAGGAGACTATGGAGAGAGATAGGGAGATAGAGAAAGAGGCACATGCACATAGCCAGGGACATAGGGAGAGAGATTGAGAGGTAGAGGGATGATAGAGATAGGGAGATAGAGGTTTAGAGTTTCTTGGATTTAGGGTTTAGGGGTTTGGGGTTTAGGGTTTCTTAGGTTTGGAGAGAGAGAGAGAGAGAGAGAGAGATTATAGGTCAAGACACAAGGGAGAGATAGGGAGATAGACTACTAGAGTGAGTGAGATATATATCCTACAGAGAGATAGGTAGAAGGATTAAGAGCTAGTAGAGAGACAATATTAGAGATAGGGAGATATATAGGGGTTTAGGGTTTCTCAGGTTTAGGAGCATTATTTAAGGTTTAGAGGTTTACAGTTTAGTGTTTAGAGAGAGGACCAATAGCTGGGAGATATAGAGAGTGATATAGATGGAGAGTGAGGGATGTGGCTAGAGACACAGGGAGAGAGATTGAGAGGTCGAGGAATGATAGAGATAAAGAGATAAGGGTTTACGGTTTAGGGTTTAGTGTTTAGAGAGAGGACCAATAGCTGAGAGATATAGAGAGTGAGGTACATGGCCAGAGACATAGTAGAAAGAGATTATAGGGATACATATGGAGAGTGAGCGACATGGCCAGAGACACAAGGAGATAGATTAAGAGGTAGAGGAACAATAGAGATAGAGAGAGAGGGAGATAGAGGTTTATGGTTGCTTGGGTTTAGTGTTTAGGGTTTGGGGGTTTGGGGTTTAGGATTTAGGTGTTTAGGGTTTATTAGGTTTAGGGTTTATGGGTTAGGGGTTAGGGGTTATGGGCATTAGTTAGGGTTTATATATGTTTTAGGGGTCAGGGGTTAGGGTTTAGGGTTTAGGGGCATTATTTAGAGTTTACGGTTGCATGTCAAAAGAAGTCTCTCTCTCTCTCTCTAAATCCCTCAACCCTAAATAATGCCCCTAATCCCTAACCCCTAACCCCTAACCCCTAAACCCTAAACTTGAGCAACCCTAAACCTCTATCTCCCTATAATCTCTCCCTTATCTCCCTCTCTCTAGCTATCATCCCTCTACCTCTCAATCTCTCTCCCTATCTCTCTAGACATCTCACTCACTCTCTATGTCCCTATCTCTCGCTTGATTGTGATCTCCTTTATCTCCTCTCTCTCGACTCTACATACCTATCTATCTCTCCCCATCTCTTGCCTTTCTCTCTATCTCCCTATCTCTCTAGACATCTCTCTAGTGATCACTCTCTATCTCCCTATCTCTCCCCTCTGTCTCCTCTATCTCTCCCTATGATCTGTCTCCTCTCTATCTATCTCTACCTAGCTATCTCTCCCTATCTCTCTATCTCTTGCCTCTCTCCCCCTATCATTCCTTTATCTTCTTATCTCTCCCTTCTATTAATTCTCCCTCTCCCTTATTGATGAAGGAATTAATGAACAATAAAACTTATATGACTCTCTCTCTCTCTCTCTCACTTTGTCTTTGTCTCCATCTGTCTCCCTTATCAACAAAGCAAATGGAAACAAGAAAACTAGGACATGAAAAGAGGGATGAGGATATAAATTGGCAGCCAGATGAAATGGAAACAAGCTGATAAAACTAAAGTTCATTGGATGGGAAGAATGATGAGAGGAGAGGTAGAAAATAGTAAAATAGGGAAAAATTGGTGGGATCTAAAGGGAAATTAGAAAGGAAAAGGAAAACTACGAAAGCTAGGAAAAGGATTTAACTAGCTAGGAGCTAGTAGATAATATATAGATTAGAGAGAGAGAGAGAGTTGCTTGGGGTTAGTGGTCAGGGTTTAGGGGCATTATTTAGCATTTATCAGTTTAGCATTGCTCAAGTTTAGGATTTAGAGTTTACTAGGGTTTAGGGTTTATGGTTTAGGGGCATTATTTAGGGTACTTTAGGGTTTATGATTTAGGGGTTAAGGTTTAGAGGTTTAGGGTTTAGTGTTTAGAGAGAGAAGACCAATAGGGAGATATAGAGAACTTGAGGGACATGGCCAGAGACATAGGGAGAGATATTGAGAGATAGAGGAATGATAGAGATAGGGATATAGAGGTTTAGGGTTGCTTGGGTTTAATTTAGTACTATTTAGGGTTTGCGGTTTAGGATTTAGGGGTTTAGGGTTTATGGCGGGTCAGGGCTGGGTTAGGGCTTAGGGCCATTATTTAGGGTTTAGGGATTAGGGATTATGGTTTAGGGTTATTAGGGGCATTATTTAGGGTTTACAGATCTTCGAGGATCTAGATAGTGTGGCTATACATATTGCTACACATGTTGGTGGCTAGTTAGACACATGGAACATCAATAACCACATGTAATGCTTCCATACATGTGTGCCACCTAATGACATTTGTACTGCAAAACATGATCATATAATTGGCACTGTATGCATCTGACACATGGTCATGATGTCCACATACACCACAATATGCCACAATGATCTACTAGTTGGCATGACCATACAAGTTTGAGTACATTTGTTCTCATCCCATCCATATAAGAAATGCACCATACAATATGTTGGATATTTGTCAACATCTACATGTAGAATAACTGATGGTATTCTTGAACAAATGCCTACTTTGTACATTTTGTAGAGTAAAAGTGAGGTATATATAACAAATTTTCATCTTACCTCTGTGTATATTTCTTTTGTTCATTTTGAATAGAAGTGACATATATGTTAGAACCCTTTTATATTTGAATGTGTTTTGGTTTACATATCTATTTTCCTTTATGTATTCTATGATCTTATTAATTACATTAATAGATAATATAGGATTGTCCCTCACTAGTTCACTTTGGGAATTAGATGAAATAACATCTAAAGTTGACTATAAATTAACAACATGGTGAGCATTTTGTTGATTTTCTTGCTTATTTTCACCCTTTTGAGAACTAAATTTTCCTATTGAAATTTTGAAGGATGAGATCGATATTTAAGTGCATTAGACTTAAGAATTTGATAGTGAATCAAAATCATCATTAGGAATTTGATAGTGTATCTTTGTTGACAAAGTTTGAAATCCAATAACATAATCATGATTGCACTCATTAATTTGATCCTTGTTTGATGCTCTTCTATTCCTAATTTAGTCTATCTTAATAGTGAAGGAAAATAAATACATGGGCAACCCATAGAGAAATTTGTCATCAATTTTGTTCCTCAAAATTGTCTCATGATATGGTGAAGGAAAAAATTACCAAAGATAAATTGTGATCATTATTCATCGACCCAAAAACTAATGCACTGTTAGAAATGTAGACACGTAAATCTTACCATGGCCTAACATCACACCAGATCTATCCCACATCTCCTCTTACAATGTTAATTAAATAAACCATATTTATTTAGTTAACCACTTTGATCATTCCTCCTAATATCAGTTTAATAAGTCATGCTATTTAATTAATAAATCTAATCGTTCTTTTGACATTAATTAAATATTAACCCTTCCTCTAAAGTCTCATCCTTAATTAAATAAATCCACATTTATTTTATTAAAGCAATCACCCCCAACATTCCCCCACAACTAAATAAATACATATATATATCATGGCCATTGTGAAACAATCTTGACTATTTTTGACTATATGAGTGTTTTTTGTTTATTACCGTTGTCCTACAGGTTAATTGATTATCTTTTGTGGTTATGCAGGAGCAAGAGGAATGAAATATAGCACATACAACATTCCTGCAGAGCATAAAAGAATAGTTTGTGGCTTGGCAGTAGGAAGTGGTTGATATGAAGAAGGTACCGCTACCACGTGGACGGTTCATTTGACGCTTGTGGCTTGGCAGTGTTAGTCTCTTCTCGTGGTCCCACAGAGGTTTGAAAAGTAACCAGCAGCATTGCAGTAATAACACTTACCGTGTCCCCACAAGGGTTTCAACTGAGGCCTATGGTAGAGCCGCAAGAGGAGAATGTAATGGGTTTTCACTCCCACTGTCCCGTGACGGTCATTCATAACATTTGCGGTTGGGCCATAAACAGAAGGACATTATGTAATAATTTCCCACGGTCCCACAAGGGTCAGTCTAAGCATTTGTGGTCTGGCAGTAAAGGATGAAATAGAAGTGTAGTGGTTGTAAGCCCCTGCTATCCCGCAGCCAGTCTGGGTGAGCCTTGTGGCGACGTGGTAAAAGAAATAAATGGCAAGCACATTCAATGCGGGGTCACGATTATCAAGAATTACTATCAAATCTTGAGAAAGGAATTAAATGTTGAGATTTCATGATCTTGTGGCATGAACTAGAGTAATGGTGATATGATGAGCTCCTTGGCTGAATAAGAGTCAAAGATTTCTTGGCATTTGCTCATTTAAGAGAATTCACAACTTGGAGAAGGTGCAACTTAGCTTATTGTGTTTTCTGCAAATTGCAATTGACCAGGTAAGTTCATTCCTGTAGTCTCTAATTAGAAGTTGGAGTATATTTCACTCTATTTTCAGTTGCTGGTACTGGGGGTTCTTGTAATTACATCTTTTGTTAATATAAAATTTCTCTTTTTAAAAAAGGTTGGGGCTAATCTTTTGTGTTATACAGTAGGGGTCATGTAGTCTATTCTATCTCTGCTACTTGCAAAGTTCCCCAATTTGACTGTGATGCTGACCAAAGATACAAATCCTGTTCTTATCCATTCTTGAATGGGTTTTTTTTTAATTTTAAATACTGTTCTTTTATTCCTATGTCTACCTATATTAATTGGCCATGTCAAGTTCATTTACTCTTTCACTTTGTTTTTCAGTTGCTAGTGCAGTAAGTTGAATTTTGAAAAACCCTAGTCTGTTCAAGTCATTAAACATGGTATCCAAGAGGTCTGAGTCTACCAGTAAAGGTGATGAGCATGTAGTTCCCAAGAAAAGGCCACTTCAACAATCTCTGCTAGAAGTATTGCCTCGGTTCATAGACAAGGGTCCAAAAAAAATGTTCATAGATGTAGCAGAAGGGTGTCAGGATGCTACAAACCCTATCTCTGGGTGGGATTTCTTTTGGTATTTTTATGCAAAAAGGGATGACGAGGGACCAGTGGGAAATCCATGGAAATTGGATTTGGCAAAGTTGGTGGTTCCCATTATATTTGTTGATGTGGAATTGATTAGGGCACTAGGACAATTTTACCATCCTACCACTAAAATAGTCAGAATGCCAAATGGATTGCCATTGGTGAAAGTAGACAGGAATGCAATTGTTGACTGTTTTATGTTGAACAAGCAAGCTCTCACTCAAGTGGATTTGCAAAGATTTGAACAAGATTACACAAGCCTTGGGAAAACACTTAGGAGAGATGAATTGCAAATATATATGAGGAGGGGGGCCAACAACAGAAAATTTGAGATTCCATCAAATGCTATTAAGCCTTACCCTATGGAAGAATTTGCTGTATATTTCAAGAGAACCTATTTTGAATTGTGCCAGGTCTTGGGAATTGATGCACAAGGAAGAATGCCAACTAGCCTAATGATGATGGTATGAAAATACAACATCTAGAGGTGAACGCTGAATATGACTTTGCATCTCATATTGAGAAAAAACTACATGAAGGAATCTTCTGTGTGAAGGAGAACAAGCAACCCTTAGATTTCAAATTCTATTCTTTATTGTGTCACTTGATTTTGTATTAGAACAGAGGGAGATGGTCAAGAAAAATGGATTTGAGTATGGTTGATGAGAAAGGACAAAGACTGTCGACTCAGTTTTGGTGTTATAAGTGGGATTCCTATTGCTGAAATAGTGACTACATTGTATTTCATGATTTGTTTGTTGTTAATATATTAAATTCTATTGGTATCTGGTTTCCTAGGTTGACTAAGGAAGTCAGGGTAATGCTGAGGCTGCTTGAACACAAACCAAAGCTGGGCCACAACCATAATTTTGCTTATTGGTTTTTTATGTCAGATCATACTATAATTAGAGTGTATGGTTGCCCACAGCCACCTCACATATTGCCAAAATTTGTATCAGACAGAATTGTATTCATGGAGTTTATGTGGCAAATGATGTGGATGGAAAAGGAGGTAATGAAAAGACAAAAGAAAGGTACATTTCTACCTGATGCTACAATTTTTGGTGATTGGTCTATTGGCTCTAACACTCTTGAAAATTTGCAAGCCTTTTTAAATGTGAAATATTCTTTGAAATTGGTTATTGAGAGGAATTGTGACCTTGAGGGTCATATGAATCTTGTGAGACAATCAATTTTGACTAAAATGGTTGTATCCCATCAGGACTTGTTTGATGAGGATGTGATAAGAAAACTTGTCACTTTTGATGAGGTATATAGTAGGAAGAGAAAATGGGATATCTTGAAAAATATTGAAGATGAAAAGAAAAAGCAGAATATCCTATCTCTTGGATTCTTTGTTGAAGAAAAAGACCCTCTGAAGAGAATTGATGCAATCATTGATAATTTTGAAATTATTTATGGTAAATATGAGAAGCAACCTCCTAAGGCTACGAAACTTCTAGTGAAAAAGTCTGCAGGGATTGAGATTCATGAGTTTGCTCTTGATGTTATGTCAGTGCAAGATCCATAGGTCCCGAAATCACCACCAGCAAAGAAGCAGAGGACAAAAGAGGTATCTCCACTTGTCCCCTATGAAATGACTAAAGAGGTGGGGGATACTGATGAGGTGGATAACATCTTGAGGCACATGGGAGATGAGCAAGAGGTTGATCATCCATTGGTTGGTCAACCCACTCATGCACATAAGCCTGAGGCTAGGAAGGGTGAGCAAACCCAAGATGAATGAGAGTTGGAGGAGGATGAAAGGATTATAGTATCCATGAGGTTCATAGAAGATGACGACTTCATCAAAACTCTAGAGTTTAAAGATCTTTGGCTGAAAATGAAAATGAAAGAATATAATGAAAAAGTTGCAATAAATAAAATGGTTGCTGATGAAACACAACATGATCAAATCATTACACAAACTTTCAAAGAATTGAAAGTAGATGAAATTGATGCGAGTCCAAAGGAGGCAAGACAAATGGTGTTGAAAAGTAATATGCTCATCACCCTGGCCTTGAATTGAAAATGGTATTTTTTCTTGACCAAGTTAGAAGTCAGGATGATCCACAACTTGTTTCAAAATTTGATTATGAAGATGGCATAAGTGGATGTGGTTTTGATCCAAAGACAGAGACCCTTGCAATCTAGACTACTTAGAAGAATACAAGCAAACCAAGATTGCTTGATATTGTTCAAGAAATGAGGGGTACAACTGTGGTAAAGACTTTACAAGATACATCAGCAACATAAGCAGTTGCTCTCAATGTTCATACTGCTATGTTTACTCATGCTATTGTGAAGAGGTTAGAACAAAGGCTAACAGATTATGAGCAAACTCAGAAAGTAATGAATGATGAAGTAAACAAATTGTATTTTGAAAATGTGAAATTAAAGAAACAATTGCAAGCTATGAATTCTTCTCAAGGTCAAGCCATTGTACCCTATCAACCCCTATTCCACAAACAACCAGTGATGTCACAATGTCTACTAAAGAATTTAATGCAACAAGATTGAAATTTGAAAAGGAAATTGAAAGTTTGAATAAACAAAATGAAATGACAAAGAATGAGGCAAAGATGAAAGTTTTTGAAATTTTTGAGAAAATTTTGGAGGATAGAGTAAAATTGGTTGTGGATAAGCTTGGGATTGTGCATGATTGTTACTCTTATTTATTTTAGGCCATTGAGCAATTAAAGATAAACTTTTCTATTTTGGATTTGTTGTTTAAAAAATGGCAACCCTATCATCACAATTTGGTTACGATGTGCTTAGTAGTGAAAAGGAATCTTGATGCCCCTACAACTTTGAAGCCCACTGAGAAAATAGTCAAAATGATCATTGATGAATACCAATATGTGAATGGGGAAAGCTAGAAGATGCAAGCAAAGGTTGAATCTTTTACTACATTCAAGCATAAATTTATTCCTTTCATACTGACAGAAGAAGAGAAAATCAAAAGTCTTGACACATGGAAGATGGAATTCGGCCAAACAATATTCCAAGTTATGGATTTTTTGAAGAAGGATGGAGATGTTAGCATTCTTAGTTTCAACATGATATTGGACCAAGTAATTGCGTTGGATGCTGGGCATGCAAAATTTGTGATGGATGTCAGAGCTTTGCTTGATAAAAGATGGAAAGATCACCAGGAGAACTTGCTTCAGATTCAAGCTTACCAATGGCCTGGTGATTTTACAATATATAAATGGGACGAGAAATATCTTAGAGATTAATCATCAGTAGCACAGGTTGAGGTACAGAAGAGCAATGAGCCAAATGATGGCGTTAAATAGAACGACCACATCTTGAACGCTCTCTTTTTGCCTCTTTATGTTTTCTTCATGTTTTTAAAATGTATTCAAATATATTTGAAAATCTAAATTGGACTTATAAAAGACAAATATTGTAATATCAAGGGTTAGGAATACAAAGAGCCATTTTGAATGTGAAGGTTTGAAGCTTGTTGCTTCCTTTATAAAGGGAAACCAAGACCTTATGGCTCAGAATCTATCTGGGATTTTGATTTTTTGAAAGAGACATTGCACTACCTGTACTTTGAAGCAAATCAATATAAAAGCTGCTATTCTTTGGTGGTCAACTTTTGGTTATCATTTGTTTGTTGAATTGGATTGCTAATAATTTATTCGGTTGTCTCCAATTTACTTTTTCTTTGTTATTCAAATCAAAAGAGACCCTTGCATTCACATTACAAAAGAGGATAGGTGATATTTATCAAACTAAAATTATAAAGTAATAAGTTATATCTCAAAAGATGTTTATATTATTTAAAAATGAAGGAAAGATATTCTACTGCAGAACATTTTGACACCTTTAATATGATTTTGAGTCAAATAGGTTCAATAAATGTTAAACTTGATGAGGAAGACAAATGTATCTTCTCACTTTTTTCTTTACCCAAAAATTAGGAGAACATAATGCTTGTTATAAATGGTAGGGTTGCAAAGGTGACTATGGAATCCTTTATTGTTACAATGCTCAATGGAGATATGAGGAGAAAGTTCAATGATGAAGGTTCTAAGGATGCCTTGCATGTTTCGCAAAGGCCCAAGGGCAAAAGTGGATCTAAAGGGGAATGGTATAAATATGAATCCAAGTCAAGAGGAAAATCTAGAATCCCTAGGAAGATAAGAGTAAAGTTTTGGAAATATGGAAAAAGAGGACAAGTGAAGAAAGAATGCAAAAAATCAGTTAATTACTACCACAATCTCATGATCATTATTCTAGTAGAAAATACTAGTTTTCATTATTTTTTCATAATGCATTAGTTAATCACACACTTCACATTTGACATCATGATAAAAAGATCAAATAAGTTTTGTATTTCTTCTCAACTATTTCATTTCTCTATCTTAATTACGTAATATCTCAATATTTTATTCTACTCTCAACTCCTTGTACTTTAAAGTATAATTAAATCTAGGATTGGACATAAATATTCTATTATAGGGTATGATTTATTTCCCTACATTTTTTTGAACTCGCAATTTCCATGCCTATGTTTAGGATAAAAAAAGATTGATTTTTTATTTTGAGATTTTTGTGGTTTGCATTTGTTGGAAACAACCCAATGCCTTTAATTTTGCATTCCTAAGAAACATCTAGGATCCTTATGTCCCCTTCAACAAAGTACTAGGTCAAACCATCACCTTGCAAACATGACCACCTCTTTCTCCTACTTCCTATGACGATCACATGTTGCATTCTAATGGTGAAGAAGAATATTATGATCATGATGTCTTTATTAAAAGTGCTGAAAATGAATAGAAACATGAGATCATTGATAAATTGAAATATTTGTGCAATCAATTAGCTAATATAGATGATAATATGTCCACTTCATATTTCATTGATGGTCTTACTCAAGTACTTATCACAAGATAACATGGCATAGATACAATTAAGGATATATATGAAAAATAATTAAAGATAAACAAATTCCTCATGTGGCAGACACCGGTCTTTCTCTTTTGAAAATCATTCCCTTGTATATATTTTCAAAATCCAAATTTGTTTTTCTGTTTTAGGAGCAGGGTTTAAAGATTTATAGAAAACATTAATCCAAATCATATGCCAGATTGGGTTAAGTGAAGTGGATGATTTAATTGAAAAAATTACATAAGCTCCTTAATTTATTCCGAAGTCACCAGCAAACTTGAAAGTAAATTGTCATTCGTGAAACAAGATAACACCCACTATTTAAGGAACTTGATGAGCTTATCCTTTGACCTATATCACTTAATACTTTCATCACATAAGGATTATCCATTGACAAGTTATGAAGAACATCAATCAATCCATTTAATTAACATTATTGCCAACAATTTTCATACCAAAGATTGAAAAATTTAAGGATATTGCAATAGGTAATTTGTCAACAATTGAACAATTCATTTAATTAACATTATTGCCAACAATTTAATCATCCTTTTATAAACATGGATTGCAAATAATTCTAAAAATTTAGAAGTCTTGGTCATTAACATTATTGTCTTCTACAATGTCATCTAGTGTATCATTGTCAATGTTCATATGTTCTTTCAAGTATTTAATAATATCAACATCCTCATCTTGACCTCCATCGTCTTCATCATCATTGAAATCTGACTGTAGACCATCTATATTGTTACCAGATGTATTTAGATAATCATTTTGTATACATTTCATATTGTTGTCTTCCATAACATCATCCAACTCTAGATTGTTATCTTCTTGTGCTTGAACATAACCATCTTCAACATCATCATGGATGTCAATTTCTTTGATGTTCTCTAATCCCTCTCTCTCATTTGTTGGCCATCATTGTTTTGCTCAGTATCCACTAATGTATCGTCAAATACATGCCTTAATCTTGTATGATAATTTATGACAAATATCCATTTCGGGTCCAAAATATCTTCATAGAAAAATACCTACACATGAACGACATACATATATTAGACATATGGTATAACAATTTTATTGATTAATAAACACATGTATATATTCACAATAAACTATGAATTAATAAATTAATGATCACTACTGCTTCTTGTTTGCGTTAAAGAAATACCTGCTCACAAAGAATTGGTAGAACATAAGGCTCCTTATCCTCCGGTAAGAAACATGAGGAATCTATAGAAAACAATCCACTATGGGTATCATGTCTTCGTGTTCTCTCAAATGCTTCATACCATCTACACTTAAAAATACAACAAAGAGCGGTAATCCAACTCATTAATTTGTTGTATTTTCCCAACATATTGTAGATTCCCTTCAATTATATTCTTATCTTTTGAGCTTGATTGACTAAATTTCTTGAAGTCAACCATGATGCCACAATCGAAGGATCGTCTCTTTACATCTACACTTTCTACACGATAAGGTCGACCATATGCCCACATTGCTGGCTATTTCCTCACCTATGAAAGACCATTTATTTCAGTGAAAACAAATATAATGACGAATATTAAAATAGTTAATAGTGTCAAAGTTGTAAGGAAACAACATTTTGTAAAATTTCAATTGTACCTTTCTTTCACATCCTCTAGACATGTTGATTTCATTTTATGTTATGTTTGAATCTATACCTGCATCTTCTATTTGATTTTGAATTTGTTCAGTAACCCATTCTAGTGTGCAATCTTTGCCCCATTCCCCAAGCAGATCAATGGGAATTAGAGTATTCCTTGGGTTTAATCTCTTAAATTGTCTCCTTGCTTCTAACACTTCTTCTCTCTTTTTATCATACAGATCAATCCATTTGTTCATAAAGTCCATTTGGTACATAATGAACTTGTTGAGTATAGCACTTTCATCTACACCTATTACATGTCAACATGTTTATTTCTTGAACTCCAAATGTCATGCTCTTAATTTGACAAATAAATTACAGAGTAAATTAATGATTGCAAGAAAAAAAAATGCACTGATCATAAATTTACTTACTAATTTCTACTTGAACGGTTTTTTTCCGTCAATAATATCTGATGCTCATTCTTCATCCCAAAAGCGTGGCCCATCTTCAAAATTCTTACCAAGGAATTCACACAGGAAGAAAAATACATCATTCAATACATACCCTTCAGCCATGCAACCCACTGGATGTGCGTTTTGTTAGACATCTTTTTAGAGTTTTCATATACCTCTCAAAGAAAAACATCCACCTCGTTGATACGACACCTGCTAATTCAATATCATCGACTAGGTGTATAAGTAAATGGACTTGTAGATCCATGAAACTTGTAGGGAGCTCCTTCACATACAATTTATGTAATTTCCTTCTTCCATTTTGGCACTTCACATTCATGGATCTCCTTGGAGGTCACCCACCTAATATAAGAATAGTAAATTAGTATGAACCTTTAGTCAAAAATTAAAATGCAATATAATATATCTATGTCTCTCACACATTAACCACATACCTTGCAAATGCTGACAATCGACTTATGGCATTCCTTAAGTCAACTATAAGATAGGAATCCCCCCTAATTGTTAATGGCATGATATGCTATGAAACACATTTATGAATAGGTCATTAGTAATTTTTTCTCACAAAACATAACAATATCAAAATATATTTAGTACTTAATCAATGTTACCAGTAAATGTTAAATGATGATATATAATACCTTCATAAAATTATGAAAATCATGTGTTTTAAATCCTGTGATATGTCCATCAATTGTAAAAGCTTTAGCCAATGATGATCGATAGCCAGTAGGTGTCCTTATTGAATGGATGACATTTTTTAGTTGGTCTAGCTCTTCTTTTTTTTTTAAAATCCATGGAGCTTCTACATATGTTTCATTTTCCTTGTTTGGCCACAAATGTTTTCTATCAATTTTGGTATGCGAAAGAGCAATATCTCTCCTTGAAGACAAGGTGTCCTCTTTGCCTGATATATGTCGAAATATAGAATCTAGGACATTTTTCAAGATGTACATAGGATCTAATAGGTGAGATATTAACAGATCCTTCCAGTAAGGGAACTCATAAAATATGGATATTCTTTTCATTCCTTTTGCCAGATTAACTACAACTTGTTCTGGTTCTTCAATTGAATCACCCCGATAAAAAAAATCCTCCCAACCTTTCAATTCAACATCTTCATACTTCTTAATCCAATCACCTAGACCCTAATCATGGGAGGGCCTCTATTTTCAACTTTTCCATCAAATTGATTCTTCAGGCGATTTCTAAACTTATGATCTAGTGGTAGAAAAACCCTATTGTTTGCGTAAATAAATTTATATAGATCTTTAGAATATTGCCCTTGAAATTGTTCTATAAATCTTGGACATGCAAATATCCCCTTTGTTTGAAGCCCTGTAATTCAATAAGTAATGTTAATAACATAAAAAAATAGTATAAAACTAAGTATGAAAGTTGGGATGAAAATAAATTATGGGTGTAAATACATAAATATTTGATCTTACCAGAACAAACACCAAGTCCTAGGAAATCATGAATAGTCCAACATAGCACACCATAAAATATGAAGGACCTATTTGATGGGGGATGTGATATGTCATACATTCTTATGCCTTTCCATAGCTGTTGCATCTCATCAATAAAAGGTGCAAGATAAACATCCATGTTTTTAACTTGATGTTTTCCTGGAACAATGAGAGTCAGCATAAGGTGCTCCTTTCTAACACTCATCCATGGGGGAATATTGTATACTATCAATCTGACTGGCCAAACACTATAATTTGAGCTCAAGAAAAAGAATGGGCACACTCCATCAATTGCAAGACCAAACCTGATACTACGGGGTTCATCTTTGAATTTTCTTGGCCATTTTTCCTCTATGTGTTTCATTGCTTTGGAGTTGGCTAGAATTTACATGAATCCATCTTTACTCATGTTCTTTGTATGCCAATCCATCAATTGTACAAGTGACTTGCAACAAAACATTCATTGAAGTCTAGGTATAATTGACATGTGACGTAAAACCTTCTTTGGAACTGTAGGATCTTGTACATCTGTATGATATCTCTTCTCTTTGCATACATGGCATTCTACCTTGTTTTGATATTCATCTCTGTATATAATGCAATAATTTTTACATCAATGAATTTGCTTATATTCAATCCCTAACTCAACCAACAACAGACATGCCTCTTTGCAAGTTGATGGCAACACATTATCTTCAAGGAATATTTTAGTTTTTAGTGCCCTATAAGATTGCTAGAGATTAAATCAATTGAATGTTTGACTTATGATAAACATGTTTGATATGTCAATCTATACTAGGACTGTTTATATACAATATATAGTTTTAAAATCCCCTTAAAGAAATATAAATGAAGTTGATGAATGTTTACGAATTATGTACACCAATTGACAATTGCAAAGTAAGAAATAGATTTCAACTCACTTCAGTAGGGTAGTGAATTCTTTGTTTGACCAACCATATAGTGACTTGATTTCTAATAATACTAATGTGCATGCCAGTTTTGAGGTTCTACTTGCACCTGATTTGAACACAGTTATCTTCGTTGCTTGCTTGATAGAGTCTTTCATGTTGTTATCATCAACATTATGTTGGTGGTAATTACCCCTGCTATCATCGTTACTATCAACCATATTATCATTATTGTCATCATTGTTTTCATCCCCAAAGAAATCTGTAAGCATTTCATTCAATCCTTCTTCATAGATTGCATTTTCACTATCATGATCATCATCACTAAGGCTGGGTGGCATGTCATCCATGTATGCAGATCTCATCAGCTCTTCAAATTTTTTAGCTGATAGTATTCTCTTCAATAATTCTCTTTTTGCCCTGGTATTATTTAAAAGATGGTTTGGATCATCCTATCCAAATCTTAATAACCCAGTTGGATCTTTGGTATTAGTATGTGTTTTATCAACATCTTCTACCTATCAACAAACACAAGCATTATTTAATGTTTGGCAATAATTGGATAAATCATAAATGCATCAATTTCAAAGAAATATAATCAAATATGGTTCAAAAAATAAAAATATTGGTTGTATGAACATATATACATCAATTGAATAATGGAACATTTTTTTATAAACTACCTTTTTTATACAATAATTTAAATAAAACACAATTTGGACAACATAGTTTATAAAACATTAGTCCACACACATTTATTATTCTTTAGTTTTTTGCCCTTAAGAACATCCTTAGGGAGACCTTGTTCTTCCCTCTTCTTTCACGCAGGAGTGTGTTTTAAAAAGGGGTAATCAATCAATAACTCATCCCCAATGGTAAGGTCCATAATAGCCTCAACCATTATCAATCTATCAACCTCTCTTTCCATATCTCCATCTTTATCATTTATAACCTCAACAAATTGACAATTCAGTCTTACAGTAGGGTCCCTTCCCTTACTACTATTTATAAATCCTGCAATATTTTTGTGTGTGTATGCATGCCCATCTATATACATAAGATGACCTCTATTCATTTCTTTTCCACTTTCCAATTGGAGACAATGTGTATACTTACTTAAATTTAGACCATATGCTGACATGCTAGGTTTATATTCTACTAGCCTTCTCCATTCACCACTATAATATGATGGACTATAATATGGCATTAATCTCCTAGTGGTTTGTTCTGAATTGTTTCTATTTTTAGATCCCACATGTACATTTTGGACAATAAAGAGGCCTAGATTCACTCCATGAATATTGGAGGGTCATATCATGTAGTTGTATCCCCAAAATTGAAACACCTCGTACACTCTAGGTTATTGTTGATCACTAGGCCAAGCGCAATATAGTCGACAATCAAATGTCTCTTTATAAATTGATCTCAAACTTAGGGGCAAGTCATCATCTCCATCACATTCATTCTCATAGGGTATGTAGTCCACCTTCCCCTTATCTTTAAGCAAATTATGCATCTTTAAACCGGTTCTTGTTCTGTTGCTTGTTTTCATTAATCCCTCATCTTTCGAGCTAGTATATTGGCACATATTTTTGTTAGATGTATCATATGATAAATGATCATTGCCCTCTAGTCTGGAAGTCAGTGATCCAAGAAACTTTAAACCAAGAACTCTATCCTACAAGTATCCATTAAGAAAAAAATTAGTTATTTAAATAGTATAAAACAATGTTTAAATGAAGTATACATGTTATTTATATCAATTTGGAAAATTCCTTAACACAATTCCTATTGGATTTGAATCAATTGTAGGAGGCATACTATCGATTGGAAGCTCATCATTTATGTAATGTCTTTGTACAATTTCTCATTTGAATTGTTTGTTTCCACGACATACAGAACATCCACAAACAACAATTTTCTCAAAGTATTCATCCCATGTACTATAGTCCTGACCAACCTCTTGTTTAGTGCAATCATTTGGTGTGTCTGCAGGATCCATTGTCATATCCTCTTCCACCCACTGTCATCTACATGATTTAATAGTTTTAGGTCTATGTACATACATTTTTTTGTTTTCTAGTTGAATGCTCAGGCTCTGCATTTGCTCCAATCTCCATCTAAAATAATCAACAACATGCATTAATTTATGTCAAGATTGGGTAATACATTACAAATCTCAATAATACTGTGAAAAAAGATGGATGTATTAGAAAATACCATCAGATCATTTTTTCCTAAGGAAATTGGATTTGAGTACCTGATTTCCCGTTTCATCCATTGTGTCCTGATTTGATATGACATGATCTATTGCCATGGCCTCGTATGGCCCCTATAATACACAATATAGTAAATAATGATTAGTACACCAATTATATCATTTCAATGAATATGCTATCCAACACGAAACCTCACTTTAGTCATATATTTGACATATTGATATCATGTTTTGGCCATCCTAATTTTCAAACTTTTCCATCACTCATAGAATCAGATTTAATCACCATTCCTGTGCATTTTCAACCAATAAGTTTGACCTCAGAGGCCTCGTGGAAAAAAAAATGACTTTATCTCCTCTATGTTGTAGCATTTGTGAATTCATAAACACCTTCCTCCTTTGGTTGAGGTTGCTTTCTCTTCTTACCTCTATTGTATCTGTAGATTTTGTTGTCATATCTATTTCCACCCACTTTCCTCTCTATAATTTAGTAGTTCTATGCTGTCCATGTCCTCTCTCTATGGCCTCCTCTAGATCCTGTAATACACAACAATGACAATAGTCACATAAAAATTATGCACCAAGAGAATATTCTTGAATTTATCTTGTTAATACACTCATTTTTCATTAAGATGCACTATGAAAAACAAAATAGGACATTGCAACATTTTTCTCTTCAGAAAAAGTTTACATGTGAAATCTTGTCAACTAGAGCTCAAATCTTATGATTACAAGATGACTACAAATTCACATCAAAAAGACATTTATTTCATATTTGACTCTACTTTTTCTTTTATGGGTCATTTTAAGGCAATCTATATCTCTCCAAGTGGCCATAAAACCCTCAAAACAGTCTCAAAGAGTCTTTGGCACTAAAATTTTAAATTCTTGATGGAGGGGAGGATAATTTAGATGTTAATTTTGAAATCACATCGTTGGGTCTTTGTTAGGTTAATCCTATCCATTGGATATTCTTTAATTATAGGGACATTATGTTATATTTTACCATTACCTTTCACTCCAAAAGTAATGGCTTCCTTTGAAAAGAAAATCCTCCATCAGCTATCATAACCCCAAATATTTGTTGAAGTGAACTTAAACATTATGTATAATTGTCATTTCTCATATTAAGCACCTACCTCCCTTCTTAGTGGTCCCACATGTGTGATGTATGCGAATGTGTCATATGGTACTTGTGCTACATGTTTAAAGTTTGAATTTTGCTCATATTGTTGGAAAAAGGCCCAAAAAGACCTTTGATTTTTGAGTTTTATACTCTATAACATGCATCTCCTTGATCTTTTCATCTAATCTATGACATGTTGTCTTTTCATTTCAATGAGATCAATTCTTGAAAAATGACAATCCAAAGGTTAAAGAGACAAGTTGATACCTTACCTAAGTTGTCATGTTCTTGAAACCTTGTCACTATAAAGAGGAGATATCTAGAGAGTAATGTCACAAGGACATAACCAAGGCATGTACTATCATGAGCCATAGGGACAACTTACTACACCATCCAAAACTCCATTTGAACTAGCTACTATCAATAATTCACATTATTGGGGACTGTCATGAAGAAAACACCATGCATAGGACTGTCATAGTCAAAGTGGAGAGGATTGTCTAGTCATTGTATGACTGTCATAATAGCTAGTGGGTTAGTTACCATGCTTCAACCTAAAATAGGTTAATGAGAACATAGAAATGAAAATCACAATACCATAAGCACGCTCCATAAGCTACTAATATAGTCCCAATATCATGTCATCATGATAGTAAGAGAAGACTTGTTTGGTTTTTCCAAAGCCATATCACTTGCATAAGGATTGTCACCAACCATCTGTGTAAGATCGTGAAAGAGTGAGTAATTATTGAGCTAATCATAAGAGAAGCATGAAGTCAAAATGCTACCACGGAAACAAGATATAGTTACTTATTATAAGGACAATCCAAATTTGGTGAGGTTACATTTTTATCAACTTCCAAGTCAAATACATCATTTTGCACTGATTGACGCTAAATTAGGTGCACTTTGTGCCTCCTTTGGCACCCCAAATAGATTACATTTTGACCTAAAAGTTGGTGCTAAAGTCAACTTTAACTACTCTGACTATAGCACAGACTACTGGATCAAAAAAAATTTAAAAATTCCTGCTTGCACATACCCCAAAACAAAAAAAAGCAAAACAAAACTTTATTGATTTTTGGTGTTCTTTTTTTTTGGAGATCGAGCATTTGGTTGGAGTCCCACCTAAATTATATGAGAAATTTAATAATTATAGGGAAAAACGTTGTACGAAGAGAGGAGAAAAAAGGGAAAAACAAGCAAGTAGATGAGAAATTTGATTTAGTTTGCGACACCATAGGTAAGGTTACAATTACAATAAAAAAAATTTGTTCCCAAATATATTTTTGTTTCTTTTAAATGGAGAGGATTGTGAAGAAAGGGTTGTGAATATTGTTTTATTTATAGGCGAATCGTTCAAGTCTCATGTGGTTGCAAAGGAGGAGGGTAAAATTGTAGACATTGCATTATTTCCTCTACATCTGAGAGCAGTGAACGCATTTTTCAAACCCCAATTCCCAGGTTCACTTATCATTACCATCAATACCTTTCTTTGAAGACAACTTTCTAGCTTCCTTCCTAAAAAGTAGTCAAGTGCTTTAAGACAAGTCGATTGTGAGCAAACTAAAATTAGGGCTTTTGAGACAAGGGTGAGCAAACTAAAATAGAGGTTGGTCGAGACAATACGAGGAGATAAGGATTTTGAGATGAGGGTGAGCAAACTAAAATTAGGCCAGGAACTATAGATTCCCTCCCAAGGCACCAATTGATTCATAGGAAAATAGCTTCATGATTTGCTCTACAAAGTAAAGGTCAAAAACCTTGAGGAATACAGAAAAACTAGACAAAAACTTTCACACCTAGTAGTGTGTACCTCGTTTGCCTCCACAAACTGAACAAAAATAGTTTTCCCTAGGTCACCTCAAAATGTCAAGCAATAGAGGGAAGAGAGCAAAGGGACCAGATTATGGCCACAATGAGGTAATTCATTGTCAATTTATAGATTTGTAAATGTTTTCATTATTTCTTTGATTTTTAGTTTTTTATTTTTTATTTGTAAATTTAAAAGAAGTAATTTATTTTATAGGAACATGAGACTCACAAAGATAAAGAGGCATTGGCTTTCATATTGGGGGTAGAGGCAGTGAATAAATTGGATGGTGTGGACTTGACAATGCTTGCCAGATACGTAGAAAAATGATCTGGTAAAGCCCCTAAAACATTACAACCAAATCAACAATGTCAAAGGGAATCAATTGATTCCCCAACCAGTCATGGATCAAGAAAAAGATCCAGGAGGAAATCAATAACAATAACCTCTAAGAATGTGGAACAGAGAACAGAGGCTTCCAATGTCCCACCCACTCCTGGGACATAGACTTCTTTGACCACCACACCATGTTTTGCATCTTGAATTGGTACCTACGATACCAAGATAGAATACAATGTGGTTTCAGGGGATGTCTGAATGATGGATTCTAGAAAAAACATTTGTGAATAGGTTGAAGGAATCATGCCTTCAACGATTCAAAGACCATCTACATTTTCCATTCTCAAAGATACCCATGCACCTGCAAAAATTAGTTATCCAAGACATGGAGACTGAATTTGGCACAGGTTGGTCTATAAAGAAGATAAAGCTATGAATGTCTCAAAACTACAAGAGATTTTGGTGCAACCAAACAAGGAAGATAGAAAAACTCCCTCCTGAGCAAAGGCTCAAAAAAAGGCAAATTGATGTAAGTTTGAAAGTATGGAAAGATCTTGTAAAAGCATATGAGAAGTCCGATGCACGGAGGAAGTCTGGTGAGGAGAGTATGAAGGTATTCGAATTTACTCATAACATTATATCAAATTTATTAAATGATTTTTAAATTTTATTTGTGCATAGTTAAATTGAATTAGTATATGTTTGAGGACAAGGCCTCCAAGGCTAGGCTTGACAAACTTCGTACCACGCATCACAGTGGCCAGAAAGGTTTACAGGCCTTGATTTGTACATTTGTAAGTATATTTAATAAGTTAAATGATATTTTTTTTAATTTCCTAGGAAAAAATAAATGATTGCATATTAATTAGTTTAACTAGTCCATGTGCCATGTTTTGATAGGAGGAGAAATATGGCAAGCATCCAAGCCAATTTGAAAAGGAAATGTTACAAAGAAAAAAGTGGACCAATTTTGTAATTTGGATGGAGAATGAGGTATCAATAGTTGACTTTCAATAACTTAGTTGGATATTGTTGTGTTAATATGTCAATTTGAATTTCTTGTGTTGAGTTGTTTATTGATGCGTAGGATGAGTTCTAAAGTGCTTCTCTATTGGCCCTAGCGCCCTTAAATGTATTATTTCTCTTAGATGACAAATGATTACTCTTATATCTTTGGGGACCCTTCTTCATACAATTAGGATCATAATGAGTATACTAGTCTTGTGCTTGCTTACAAAAAGTGGTTGCAATTAACCTAATCTTGTGGTCATTATCCACAACATTTTGTGTGTGCCATGTTATCTCATATGCTTAAGTTTAATGGGATAATAATGGATAGAAAACCTTTATTTACCTGCCTCCAACTAATGGACTTGTTGGAACCTAAAATTTCCTACCATTTTTTGCAAAAAATTTAGGTTCCCATGATGAAAAATATGACTGTAGCACTTAGAAATGCACTTGTACAATATACTTCAGTCGCCTACTTTAAAGAGTTATAATTAGAAGCCTATTAATTTTTATGTCAAACCACTTGGTAGGCATACTTATCTATCATATGTGAGTGTACATGCTTGATTTCAGCTTCACACGATTAGATTGGACAAGGTTTTGCAGTTCCAAGTTAAATGGTTTTGGTGGTATCTGCAAGCCTATATTTTTATTCCTTTAAACCCCTTAAGGCCTTAAGTTTTCTTTTCCTTTGGCCTCTTGTACTTTATTTTTTAAAACTGCATTGACTTCCTGTATTAAAGGACAATTGTCTTGAGGCCTTCTTAGAGGGGTGATATGTGACTAGGGTATGAAGACTAGAACTTTGTATGTAATCTTCAGCCCTCCTTTTGGATTTGTTGGAAGCCTTCTTCACTAATACATAAGGTGTTGCAAGTATGAGCCTAACCGGTGTTATCATTGATGTCAACATACTCCTGTTGCAGTGATGACAAGGATTGGATGAGCTGTGTGCTGAGGATATTGAGAAAATTAGTCCTAATCAGAAACAGTAAAGATAGTGAGGTAAAGATCCTTGTTAAGATGAAGATCAGAGGGTACGCTTCAAAGGGTTTGTAGATATGTATCTTAAGATGATCCAATAAAGATTTCAGAGGTTCGCATGAAGACCTGAAGAAGTTATGGCCACTTAAGTAAAACCAGTTTTGGTAGATGTTCAAAGGTAACAGAGTGATACAGATAGGTCCGGTGAGATCTAGAAATGCAATATCCTATTCTTTGGATTTGATGGAGTGTTTAGTAAGTCAATGTGAAGTGACAACTCAATTGGTTCATGGTCTAGAGGTCTGCAAGCATGTACTCCAATATGACAGTAATGACAGACTATGTTCTTGAGGTTCAAGATGAAGGAGAGAATGATTTTAGTAAGCAGAAGTAGTGTGGATGTTCTTGATGTCTCAGGCAAGCTTGTGGAGGTCTTTGGATTGTGTCCATTTCATGTTGATGGTCTGCATTAAAGATTGATCTCGCAATTAAAGATTTACTTCTGAATGATGATGTTTTTCTTAAGTCTGGCTGACTGGATGAGTTACACAGCCTGCGGATGATCTGGAAGGTGTCCTGTGAAGAATGGCGTGTTCCCAAAGAAAGATTGAAGTCTTAGATCTATGTAGCCAACAGTGTGTTGATCCGCATGAAGTCTTTTTGTAATAAGTCATGTTGTATTTATGTACTTGCTCTGTAATGTATGCCAACTTGGATGATAATTCCTAAGTCAATGTCTTGTATAAATAAAGAGTTGTAAAGTCATTTCAAAACGTCTCTTGTGGAGATGAGAGTGTGGTAGAAGGGTGGAAAGTGAAAAGCAGAGTAGAAGTGTTGGGCTTAAATGGAACTGAATCAAGCATGGTGAATATGCTATTCTTCAGTTCAAGTATCTGATACTTATTATTCTGTAGACAGTGTGTCTCTTGTAGTCAATGAGCCTCTTGTGAGCAGTGTGCTCGGCAGTGAGCCCTAATTGGCATGTACCATTTTGTTCTTTCTATTCTCCTAACAGAGAATACAATCTTGGGTTAGTCACCCCGTGGTTTTTCCCTTAACTGAGTTTTCCACGTTAAAATCTTAGTCTCATAAGTTTTAATGTGTTTCTGCTCTTGAATTATTGCATTATGTTTCTTTGATTGATTTATTATTATGCTGTTGAATGAAGAAAAGGATTTAAGTGATTAAATTTGAAGAAAGTTTTAAACAACTGATTCACCCCCCCCCTCTCAGTTGTTTTCCCTAAGTCTAACAATTGGTATCAGAGCTAAGTTCCTCTAAAAGAGCTTAACCACTTGAGGAGATCCAGGATGTTGTCCTACAACAAGGATAGTCTGAAGTTTTATGGAACCAATTTTACTCTTTGAAAAAGTCACATGCAATGTCACTTGCAATGTATGGGAATGTAGTATTGGACCATGGCTTCAAACAAGTATACTCCTCCACAGAATGCTCTAAAATCTATAGATGAAATCACAGATGTTGAAAATAATCTGCAGATTCAAGAAGCTCTTTTAAGTGCCTTGTCTGATTCAGAGCTAACAAATGTTGTTGACCTACAAACTACTTTTGAGATTTGGGAAAAACTAGAACTTCTACATGAAGGAGATAAGTATGCTAAATGTACCAAGATATAGAGTCTGAAAGGAAATTTTGAAAATCTGAAGATGAGAGAAGATGAAAATATCACTACATTTATGCCAAGAGTAAATGAGCTTGTTTGTGGCATTAGATGTGCTGGTGGAGTCTTGGATGAAGATGGGATCATTGGAAAAGTTCTCAGATCCCTTCTTGATTCTTACAAGTACAAGGTTGTTGCTATTGAGGAATTTAGATCTATTTCAAGTATCGCAAGAGATCAATTGGTTGGTAAATTGGCTGCATTTGAGTTGACTAAGTTTGGAGATGCCCCCCCCAAGACTGAATTTGCATTCAAATCTAGTGCCTTTGTTAAAGGTAAACAAAAGTCTGATCGAGGAGAAAACTCTTCAAGGAAATTATCATGGTATGAAAAAGCTAGAAAAGACCTGGAAGAAGATGAAGTAGAAGTTGCTCAACTTGAAGCCCTTATTGCAAAAAGACTGCCAAGAGGATTCGGTAAGTATGAGGGAAAATTACCTTTTAAGTATTTTAACTACAATAAGATTGGTCATTTTGCCTCAAGGTGTCCGAAAAGATTTTCAAGGTCAAATCCTAACAGATCAAGGTTCCAAAAGAATTGTTACTATGTTCATGAAGATGATGATAATGAAGGAGTAACAGATGATGAATCAAAGACAGGAAACAAATCCGGAAGTGACTGGGTGTTTATTGCCATCAAGGAAGAAGATCCAATGCCCTCTAAATCTGTCAATCATAAAATTGTGGAAAGAGCTCTGGCTGCCCAAGTTGAAGAAAAGGTTGATTGGGTCATTGACAGTGGATGCTCTCACCATATGACAGGTGACAAAAATAAGTTTATAGATTTGGAAAGGTATGAAGGAGGAGTGGTAAAGTTTGGTGATAATTTTGCTGGTAGAATCAGAGGAAGAGGAACTATTTCTTTTGATGGAAAGAACAAAACTAGTATTGTACTATATGTTGAAGGTCTGAAGCACAATCTTCTCAGTGTTGGACAGTTGGTGGACAAAGGCTATGATCTCCAATTCAAGAATGGAAAATGCAAGATCTTTGAAAGTTCTGGAATAGAGATTGCATTCGGTACTCAAACTAAAGGTAATATCTTCCACTTGGTTGGTACTGGTAAAAGTTGCTTATTTGTTCAAATTGATCAGATTTGGTTGTGGCATAGGAGAATGTGTCTTGTGAATTTTGATAATATCATCAAGATAAGCAACACTCAGGCTATAAGGGATCTTCCAAAATTGGTGAAACCTACAAATAGTTTGTGCAAAGAATGTTAGTTGGGTAAACAAAGCAAAGTCTCATTCAAAAGCCAGGAATAATCTTCTACCGAATTATTGGACTTAGTTCATACTGATCTATGTGGTCCGGCAAGAATTAGGAGTGTGCAATGTGATAGATACTTCATGTTATGAATTGATGACTATTCCCCGATGATGTGGGTGACTTTTCTGAAAGAGAAATCAAAAGCTCTTGAGAAATTCAAAATATTCAAGGCTATGGTAGAGAATGAAACTAGATTAAAATTAAAATGTCTGAGGTCTGATAGAGGTGAAGAATTCACATCCAGTGAGTTCATAGAATTATGTGAGAAACATGGTATAAAAAGACAGTTGTCTTCTCCTAGGACTCCACAGCAGAATGGAGTAGTGGAGAGGAAGAACCGGATCATCTAGGAGGCATCTAGAACCATGATGATGAAAGCAAATGTTCCTCAAATCTATTGGAGAGAAGCTATAAGCACTGCAGTCTATACTTTCAAACGAGTACAAATCAGAAGCAATACCAGTAAGATTCCTTATGAACTTTGGATTGGCATCACTCCTACTGTGAGGTATTTTAGAGTCTTTGGTAGCAAATGTTACATTAAAAGAGATGAAGATCTAGGGAAATTTGATGCTAGAAGTGATGAAGGAATATTCTTGGGCTATTCTACTCAAAGAAAAGCATACCAGTGTTATAACAAGAGATTGAGGAAGATTATAGAAAGTACAAATGTGAAGGTTGGTGAAGGGATTGAAAAACCCTCAAGGTTTTATGAATGTGATGAAGATGATCAGAATGATGTTTTGATCCAAGTAGTCCAAGCTCCTTCTAAGATTCAGATCCAGACTGATCTGGTAAATCAGGAAGAGGAGATAAGTTTAAATGAACCTATTCAAGAATCAGGAGTGCAAGAAACTCCCAAAGTTCCTAGGTATATAAGACTGAATCACTCTGAAGATCAAATCATAGGTGATAAAAGCAAAGGTGTACAAACCAGAAGAAGGATTTCTTAAGATTCAAAAGAGTATTGTCTAATTTCAAAGATTAAACCTAAGACAGTGAATGAAGCTTGCAATGATGAAAACTGGACTAAAGCAATGGAGGAAGAGCTGAGGCAAATTGAGAAAAATCACACTTGGGATCTTGTTCCCAGATCTAAAAACAAGAATGTGATTGGAACCAAATGGGTCTTTCTGAACAAACTAAATGAAGATGGTGAAGTAGTCAGAAACAAAGCCGGATTGGTCTGCAAGGGTTACTCCCAAGTTGAAGGAGTTGATTTTGAAGAAACTTTTGCTCCGGTGGCAAGAATTGAAGCAGTTGGATTATTTCTTGCTTTTGCTGCCTTCAAGGATTTCAAAGTATATTAGATGGATGTCAAATTTGCCTTCCTAAATGGTGACTTGGAAGAAGAAGTATACATTGAGCAACCGGATGGATTTCAATTGACTGATCATTGTGATATGCTCTGCAAGTTGAAGAAAGCACTGTATGGACTGAAGCAAGCCCCAAGAGCCTAGTATGAAAGATTGGATAAGCATCTTTTGAAGATTGGTTTCAACAAAGGTACTGTTGATAGTAATTTGTATTTCAAAATTGATCATAAAAATATCTTGATAGTTGAAGTGTTTGTTGATGATATCATTTTTGGAAGAAGAGATGGTATGTGCAAAACCTTTGCAAATCAAATGAAAAGTGAATTTGAGATGTCCATGTTTGGGGAAATGAATTTCTTCTTGGGTCTACAAATCACTCAAACAAAGAAAGGAATCTTCATTTCTCAGACCAAATATGTGAAAGAATTGTTGAAGAAATTTGGAATGGAAGACTCAAAACCAATGATTACTCCCATGGTAACCAGATGTAAATTGAGCAAAGATGATGACTCTCCTAAGACTGATCAGAAAAAGTACAGGTCAATGATTGGAGGACTATTGTATCTCACTCAAACTAGACCTAACATTATGAATGTTGTTGGTCTTGTTGCCAGATTCCAAGCTGATCCTAGAGAATCTCATGTCATGGCAATTAAGAGGATTTTTAGATATCTGAAAGGGATAGTTGAGTATGGATTGTGGTATCCCAGAGATCATGACTTTTCTCTTCATGTATATACAGATGCGGATTGGGCAGGAGATGTGGATGACCGAAAGAGTACCAATGGTGGAGCATTCTTTTTAGGGAAGAGATTGGTTTCTTGGCTAAGCAAGAAACAAGAGGCAATATCTCTGTCCACAACTAAAGAAAAATATATTGTAGCAGTAGGTAGTTGCACTCAATTTTTGTGGATGAAGCAAATGCTAAGAGACATCAGAGTGGAGTATGAGGAACCTATCACAATCTTCTGTGATAATTCAAGTGCAATAAATATATCAAAGAACCTGGTATTACATTCAAAGACTAAACATATATCCATCAAGTTTCACTTTTTGAGAGAGCAAGTAAACAAGAATGAAGTCAGATTGGAGTTTGTGCCTTCCAAAGATCAGATTGCAGATATCTTTACTAATCCTCTAGCTAAGGACTCTTTTGAGTATCTCAGGGAGAAGTTAGGGGTTATTACCCCTCCGGTTCTGAATTAAGGTGCACTAATGTGCATCAGTTCGGTGGATATCACAGTCATATCTTGTGGTCCGGATTGATGTTTGGGAAGCTGCTACTCAGGGGGAGTAGCTGATATGGTTTTGAAGTAATGCAAGTATCTGCCCTTTGCCATTGATGTCAAAGGGGGAGAGAAGACATGTGAAAAACAATTGGTTGCTGATCAAAGGGGGAGCAGTAAAGGAAGAGAAGACATATGAGTGGTTGTTGTTGATAGGGGGAATTGTGACAGTATGGAGAAGTTCTTGTCTTGATGGTTAAAATAGTTTTTCACATCATATGTTGCCATCAATGACAAAGGGGGAAATTGTTGCAAGTATGAGCCTAACCAGTTTTGTCATTGATGTCAACATACTCCTGTTGTAGTGATGACAAGGATTAGATGAGCTATGTGCTGAGGATATTGAGAAAATTAGTCCTAATCAGAAACAGTAAAGATAGTGAGGTAAAGATCCTAGCTAAGATTAAGATCAAAGGGTGCACTTCAAAGGGTTTATAGATATGTATCTTAAGATGATCCAATAAAGATTTCAGAGGTCCGCATGAAGACCTGAAGAAGTTATGGCCACTTAAGTAAAACTGGTTCTGGCAGATGTTCAGAGGTAACAGAGTGATACAGATAGGTCTGGTGAGATCCAGAAATGTAATATCCTATTCTGTAGATTTGATGGAGTGTTTAGTAAGTCAATGTGAAGTGACAACTCAATTGGTTCATGGTCTGGAGGTCCGCAAGCATCTACTCCAATATGACAGTAATGGCAGAATGTGTTATTAAGGTTCCAGATGAAGGAGAGAATGATTTTAGTAAGTAGAAGTAGTGTGGATGTTCTTGATGTCTCAGGCAAGCTTATGGAGGTCTTTGGATTATGTCCAGTTCGTGTTGATGGTCCGCATTGAAGATTGAGCTCGCAATTAAAGATTTACTTTCGAATGATGATGTTCTTCTTAAGTCTAGCTGACTGGATGAGTTACACAGCCTGTGGATGATCTAGAAGGTGCCTTGTGAAGAATGGCATGTTCCCAAAGAAAGATTGAAGTCTCAGATCTGTGTAGCCAACAGTGT
Organism: Cunninghamia lanceolata; assembly: GCA_027924645.1. Lineage (NCBI taxonomy): Eukaryota > Viridiplantae > Streptophyta > Pinopsida > Cupressales > Cupressaceae > Cunninghamia > Cunninghamia lanceolata. Next base: position 6,663,901 of record BSBN01000241.1, on the reverse strand, counting down.
GTTGATCCGCATGAAGTCTTTTTGTAATAAGTCATGTTGTATTTATGTACTTGCTCTGTAATGTATGCCAACTTGGATGATAATTCCTAAGTTGATGTCTTGTATAAATAAAGAGTTGTAAAGTCATTTCAAAGTGTTTTGTGGAGATGAGAGTGTGGTAGAAGGGCAGAAAGTGAAAAGCAGAGCAGAAGTGTTGGGCTTAAATGGAACTAACTCAAGCATGATGAATATGCTATTCTTCAGTTCAAGTATGTGAAACTTATTATTCTGTAGACAATGTGTCTCTTGTAGGTAGTGAGCCTCTTGTGAGTAGTGTGCTCAGGCAGTGGGCCCTAATTGGCATGTGCCATTTTGTTCTTTCTATTCTTCTAATAGAGAGTACAATCTTGGGTTAGTCACCCCATGGTTTTTCCCTTAACTAGGTTTTTCATGTCAAAATCTTGGCATCATAAGTGTTAATGTGTTTTTGCTCTTGAATTGTTGCATTATGTTTCTTTGATTGATTTATTATTATGCTGCTGAATTAAGAAAAGGATTTAAGTGATTAAATTTGAAGAAAGTTTTAAACAAGTGATTCACCCCCCCTCTTAGTTGTTTGCCTTAAGTCTAACATAAGGACTATCAAGACTCCTATGATAGTGCATTATAGAGGCATTGAAATCACAAAGGAGATAAATGTTATTAGGCCATCACCCAATGGAGAAGGGATTGCCATAAAGAGCATGACAATGTTACCTTGTCATAGTCATAAAGGGTATAGTCTTTGTGGTGGTAATTAAAGTCACTATGTTTACATCCACCTTCCTAGGGTCTGCAGAAATGCCTGAAGTTGAATATGCCTATTTTAAAGATCTTGCCATGAGTATTTTCCATGTTTTTACAAATGGAGACCTCCCCAATCATCATCTCAATTTTCAAATGCACAGTGAAATGATGGAGGACAATCATAACTATCATAATAGTACATTAGCATTTTTTGTCTTAAGGTGGCCCTTGAGACTGCCAATCAGATGGCTATAGAGTTGGGATTATGGTTTTTGTTTAAAAGCCTTGTGTCATTGACCTAATATTTATTTGTGGCAAGGATCCCAATAGTCTAAAGATTACAAATTGTTGTCAAGAAAGGACTATCATAGTTAAGTGTGGTACAGTGATACAATTTCATCTTGGTTGAGTATTGTATAAATCTCAAGCTATTTAGAATGCATGGGGTATTAGGGTGTGGTATCACTATATAGGTAACCATCAAGTGATTTATTCAACCCAATCTTGGCCTATATAGTACCCAGTGTGAAGAGCAAGATAGTGTTGTCTAAGAACCTTGTTATGGTCACAAATGAGGGCAGTCTTAGCTATTGTAACCATAGTTGGAATCCCTTGTTGTTACCATAACATATGTGACCTAAAACCATGACTCTAAGAGTATGAGTTGTTTGAAAGCCAAATTCCACAACCTTTACCACCATCCTCCCTGCCTATGTCAAAATGCGAGCTTTGGAATAGGGTATGGACATCCATCAATACATAAAGGATAGAGGAATTTTGTTAGAATTTGTAGTTGCAACTACCCTATTAGACAAGCATAGACAAGGCACGTGAACTATTTGGCATAATGCCTCAAAGAAATGTAGTCTCATGGACTACAATGACTGCAGGATATGCACAAAATGGATTTGTTGAAAAGGCTTTAGAAATTTTAAAGCAAATGCAATTGGCTAGTGTAAAGCCAAATTCCACAACCTTTGCCACCATCCTCCCTACCTGTGTCAAAATGGGAGCTTTGGAATAGGGTATGGACATCCATCAATACATAAAGGATAGAGGAATTTTGTTAGATGTTGTAGTTGAAACTGCCCTATTAGACATGTATGCAAAATGTGGAAGCATAGACAAGGCACGTGAACTATTTGACATAATGCCTCAAAGAAGTGTGGTCTCATGGACTACAATGACTGCAGGATATGCACAAAATGGATTTGTTAAAAAGGCTTTAGAAATTTTAAAGCAAATGCAATTGGCTAGTGTAAAGCCAAATTCCACAACCTTTGCCACCATCCTCCCTACCTGTGTCAAAATGGGAGCTTTGGAATAGGGTATGGACATCCATCAATACATAAAGGATAGAGGAATTTTGTCAGATGTTGTAGTTGCAACTGCCCTGTTAGACATGTATGAAAAATGTGGAAGCATAGACAAGGCACGTGAATTGTTTGATAGAATGACTCAAAGAAATATGGTCTCGTGGACTACAAGATATGCACAAAATGGATTTGTTGAAAAGGATTCAGAAATTTTAAAGCAAATGCAATTGGTTGGTGTAAAGCCAAATTCCACAACCTTTGCCACCATCCTCCCTGCCTGTGTCAAAATGGGAGCTTTGGAATAGGGTATGGACATCCATCAATACATAAAGGATAGAGGAATTTTGTCAGATGATGTAGTTTCAACTACCCTATTAGACATGTATGCAAAATGTGGAAGCATAGACAAGGCACATGAACTGATTGATAGAATGACTCAAAGAAATGTGGTCTCATGGACTGCAGGATATGCACAAAATAGATTTGTTGAAAAGGCTTCAGAAATTTTAAAGCAAATGCAATTGGTTGGTGTAAAGCCAAATTCCACAACCTTTGCCACCATCCTCCTTGCCTGTGTCAAAATGGGAGCTTTAGAATAGGGTATGGACATCCATCAATACATAAAGGATAGAGGAATTTTGTCATATGCTGTAGTTGCAACTACCCTATTAGACATGTATGAAAAATGTGGAAGCATAGACAAGGCACATGAACTATTAGACAGAATGCCTTAAAGAAATGTGGTCTCATGCACTACAATGACTGTAGGATATGCACAAAATGGATTTGTTGAAAAGGCTTCAAAAATTTTAAAGCAAATGCAATTGGCTAGTGTAAAGCCAAATTCTACAACCTTTGCCACCATCCTCCCTGCCTGTGTCAAAATGAGAGCTTTCAACCAAGTAATTTGTAGCACTTAAGGTTATGTAATAGAATTTACAGTTGATAGTTAAATTAATAACAAATTTTTTATGATCTTTACTAACATTTATTAGAATTGTTGCATGTTTTACATCATTGGAATGACATATTAGCTGTAACTTTTTTGAAATTTTATTATGGTATGTGCACTTTGATATGATGTAATATGATTATGGTTTCATTTCATATGTTGTAATATTAGATATATAATAGAAAAATAAATTATTGCATGAAATAAATAATAACTTTTCATTTAAATATTTTTTTTGCAGAACATGGGTCTTCCCGAAGATCAAGATGATCCTCATGATAGAGATCCGTATTATGTTGGTTTTGGTACAAATCACATGGCAGAGGATGATGATGATGCAGATACAGAAGACACTAAGGCCAATGACGATGATGATGATGACGATGATGATCATGATGATGATGATCACGATGGTGATGATGATCATGATCATGATGGTAATGATGATGATGAGGCAGTTGCTCGTAGTAGCCAGTGACATTCATGATCATATAGACTGCATCATGGATCATTGTTGATATATCGTTATGATGCCTCTTTTCATGGTCACTAGTTATCATATGTATCATTTTCATGGCCTGTAGTACCATATTAATGAGTTGTATCATAAATTTATGTATCATTTTGACTTATATCATTTGGACATGTATCATCTTGACATGTATCATTTTGAGTTACGTAATTTATCATTTTTACTTATATCATTTGTACATGCATCATTTTGAAATGTTATTGATCTGCTGGCATATTTGACTTTCACTTGTTTTAGTTATATATGATGATGATCTTATCCGTATTGACTTGTCAATTTATATATATTGAAATTGGTTGATAATTTTTGGATGGATATTTATTACATATGATGATTTTAATTTACTGCTTAGGATGGATTTTGCCAAATTCAATTAAATTATAGATATTTAACTCACTTGTTTTAATTATAGATGATGATCATGTTATAATAATTATCTTGTTATTTAATCATATGAGTTAAATAATTAAATTACTTACTCTATAATCATATGAGTTATTTAAGGGGCATGATATATTTAACTAATTAAATTGAAATAAAACATATTAAATTAATAAACGTAAGCAAAACAATAAGCATTTTTAGAAGCAAAAAAGGAAGCAACAATGGAAGCCAAACTAGAAGCAAGCCAGAAGCAATCTTGGAAGCAAAACTTGGCGTTATCTAGGAAGCAAAAACAAAAGCAATTCAAGTAGCAAACAAAGAAGTAATAATGGAAGCAATTTTAGAAGCAACAAAAGATGTAATAATAGTACCCATATTAGAAGCAACAAAAGACACAAAAATGGAAGTAAAATTGGAAGCAACAAGTGACGTTATATTGGAAGAAAAATTGGAAGCAAAATTGGAAGCCAAACTAGAAGTAAAACTGGAAGCAAAACTAGAAGCAAAATTGGAAGCAAAACTGGAAGCAAAATTTGAAGCAAAATCGGAAGCAAAACCAAAAGCAAAATTGGAAGAAAAAGTGGAAGCAAAACTAGAAGCAAAACCAGAAGCAAACCTAGAAGCAAAATTGGAAGCAAAACTGGAAGCAAAACCAAAAGCAAAATTGGAAGCAAAATTGGAAGCAAAACTGGAAGCAAAACTAGAAGCAAACCTGGAAGCAAAACGGAAGCAAAACCATAAGCAAAATTGGAACCAAAACTAGAAGCAAAACTAGAAGCCAACCTGGAAGCAAAACTAGAAGTAAAATTGGAAGCAAAACCAAAAGCAAAACCAGAAGCAAAACTAGAAGTAAAACCAAAAGCAAAACTAGAAGAAAACTTGGAAGCAACACAGGAAGCAAAACCAGAAGCAAAATTGGAAGACAAATTGGAAGACACAAAATATGGTGCTAAATCCAGCATTAAACTTGGCACTAAAATTCGGCGCTAAACCCGACACTAAACCCGACGTTATAATCGGCACTAAACCCAGCGCTAAATCTGGTGTAATAGTGAGATGCTATTAGGTGCCAAGTTTGGCGCCAATAGAAGTGTCCAATTCATGGACTCAAATGCACTAAATTCCAGTGCTATTTTAGGATCTAATTGCTTGTTCTGTTGTAGTGATTCATCTTTCTTTCAAATTTCCAATAGCCTTTGCATTTCTTAATACTTCAAAATTGTTGATACTGTGATTTCACTTTTCATCAAACTTGTCGATGACTCCACATTTCTTCCAAACTACTGATGACTTCAACTTTCTGTTTGTTATAAATTGTCAATATGTTAAAGGATTGAACTAAGGTTATTTTTCCATTAACATTAAACTTCTCTTTTCTTCCCAATTGTTATCTGAGCACATGTTGAGAATATTTTTCCGATTGCTTGCCCAAGTTCCTTTCTTTGATATCAATGACAACCCATTCAACAGATTTTATTTGAAAACTCATGCCTTAATATTTGCTCATGACTTAGTATCTTGTCTTTGGCATCTTCTTTGCATAGTTCATCAAATTTTGTCATCTTCACTACTATGTTCAACCAATCTTGTCTTTCGATTGTCTTTGGCATTCATGCAAACTTTCCAACTAACTTCATGTTGTGTAATAATCTCCATATTGTTCAATACACCTTGTTGACATCAAAATGACTATTCAATAGACCCTTACTTACCATTCGGTGGTCACTTTGACATCAATGACAATATTTCCAACACCCTTTGCCATGGTTAATAAAATTTGACATGTGAGTAGCTAATGCATGAGGCACACATGCCCATCATGGACCATTTTTCATTTATTTTTTCCCATCCTAGCCTATATTTGGCTTATTTTTTCAAGGGTTATCCTATTTACACTTCTCAAGGATAGATATCTCCTTTCCTTTCCTATCATCCTCCTTATATTAAAATAGGAGCTTTGGAGCATAAATGATAGAGACATTTTATCATATGTTGTATTTATAACTTCCCTAGTAGAAGTATATGCAAAACATAGATTTATAGACAAGGAAGGTGAATTGTTTGATAAAATTCCTCAAAGAGATGTGATCTCATTGACTATATATTGTAGGATATACACAAAATAGATTTGTTGAAAATCCCATAGAAAATTTCAAGCAAATGCAATCAGTAGGTGTATTTAGATAGACTCAACAAACTTTTCTAGCATCCTTCCTACCTATGCCAAAAATGGGAGATTTGGAATAGGGTATGGATAATAATTAAATCCTAATAGAATGGGGATTTTTGTTAAATTTTATAGTTACAAATACCTTGGTAGACACGTATACAAAATGTGGAACCATAAACAAGGCATGTGAATTGTTTTAAATAATGCCTCAAAGAGATGTCATCTCATGGAATGTAATGATTATAGTATAAGGATTTAGAAAGTTACAATAAAATATAATTAGTAGGTGTAAAGAAAAATTTCACAACCTTTTGTTGATGCATATTTATAGCCCATTTTTAATAGTTCTGGAGGCGGGTGTAGGAGGGAGTTATTGGAAATTCCTATTTATGCAAATAAGGAGGTCAGGTAGATATTAGAAGGTTCTGTAAGTCAGACATTTCTATTGTAAATAGCCCATATTGTTGTAATAAGTGGGCAGATGACCCTAAAAATTGTATTTTAGTTTTGTAGCCTTTTACAGGCAAGTTTAATGAAGAAATTATGAAATAGTTGCAGTTTGCTTAACTAGTCTTTATTGAGGTCTTGTTCTTGTCTATTTGAAATCTATAAATTGATATTGTATGTGTTTTGGGTGGAGTCCGCCCTCATCAAGTGGCATCAAAGCAAGGGTTCTTGAGTGTGTAGATAGATCACTGACTATGAGGTAGTTTGCACTAGGACCTGAGGTTGTCAGTTTGCTATAGAGATCAAAATGCCTCCATGAAGAAACCATGGTGGGAGAAATGCTTTGACAAAAGAGGGTTTTAGAGCCATATAGATGCAAATTGATGCAATGAAAGAGGATCTATGAAGAGGGTTTGAGCCAAGAATAAGAGAAGAAATCAAAGATGAAGCTGAAGAAGAAGAGTTATTTGAGGAAGAACAAGATGATGTAGGAGATCCTACACAAGTTAGGTTGTTGAAGGATATTTCAAAGATTGGAAAGAGGCATAGGATTGAAGTTTCTAAATATTCTGGGGATCTGAATATGGAAGAGCTTATTGATTGGATAAACAATATTGAGGAATATTTTGAGTATGAAGATGTGGAGGATCCAGAATGGGTTAAGTTTGAAAAAATGAAGCTGAAGGGCCATGCCAATATTTGGTGGAAGGAGGTCTAATTAGAGATAAATAGAAGAGGAAAAGGAAAGACTACTAGATGGGATGAGCTAGTGGAAAAACTAAAGAAGTGGTTCATTATTATGGACTATGTGTTGGAGTTGTTGAAGAAGCTACAAGGATTAAAGCAAGGTAACAAGTTTATGAAGGAGTATACAGAAGAATTTTATAAGATTATTATCAGAACAAGCCATGCATAGTCAAACAAGGAGAAGGTATCTCATTATATTAATGGTTTGAGGCCAAGTATTCAAGAGGAGCTAAGCCTAGTCAAAATGACCACCATAGAAGATGTGTACGATTAGTTTTCCTTGAAGGTAGAAGAGAAGCTGAGTAAAAGATTTGAAAGCAAGCAAAGAGGAAGAGGTCGTGGTAGATGGAATGGTGGAAGATCCTATGGCTCAAATGAAAAGTGAAGAAGCAGGCACTAGTAAAAATCATAAAGGAGATAATGTCTACCACCATTGTGACCAAAATAGTGGTGATAAAAGAGGAATAGGAAGACCTGGGCAAGGACCTAGAAGAGGAGGTTTTAGAGGAACCTGTTTCCAATGTGGAGAAGGACACCAAGCCTACAAGTGACCCCAACATCAAGGAAGGAAAAATAGAAGGCAGAAAGGTAATACACGATTTACACATGTAGATGAAGATGCGCAGTCTGAGCATTCTGAAGATATCGAAAGGGGAGAAACCCTAGTTGTCAAAAGAACCTTGTTAAATGAGGAGAAAGAACCTAATTAGAGGAAGAGTTTATTTTTTACAAGGCATAAGTGTGAAGGTAAGTGTTGTAATATTACTATTGATAGCAGAAAATCTTATTTGAGAGGAGATGGCTAACATGTTTAAGTTGATAAGGAGAAGGCATCCACATCCATACTAGATTGTATGGTTGCAGAAGGACGATAGAGCTTTGGTCAATGAGCATTGTTTAGTCAAGTTCAAGATTGGAGACTACCATGATGAGGTGTTGTGTGACATCATACCAATGTATGCATATCATATGCTATTAGGAAAGCCATGGAAACTATATGATAGGTGTTCTGTCCATGATGGCCATGAAAATACATGTTCCCTAACAAAGGATGGAGTTCATCATAAGTTGAATCCCTTCAAGGAGGTGAAAGAAAGGTATGTAGTGCTACTAGAATTTACTTGGTAGATGGTAAGAATTTTTTGGATGGTATGAAGCATGACCATCATTGTTTTGCATTGATTCCAAACATCAACCAGGAGAAATGTGAAGATGTACCAATAGAAGTCTTAGGTCTATTGGAAGAATTTCAGGACATTATCTTTAATAATGTACCAAAAGGTTTACCACTAGTAAGGAAGATAAGTAACCAAATGGATTTGATACTAGGATCTCTAGTTTGCCAAATAAGGTAGTGCATAGAATGACTCATGTAGATAATGAAGAGTTGAACATACAAGTTCATGAGCTATTAAGGAAAGGATTGATAAGGGATATCCTAAGTCCATGTGTGGTACCTACACTACTAGCACTAAAGAAAGATGGAGAGTGGAGAATGTGTATAGATTCTAGATCCATCAACAAAATTACAATCAAGTATAGATTTCCATTGCCAAGGATGGATGATATTATGAATTGCTCGATTGGAGCCAAGTACTTTACAAAGATTGATCTAAAGAGTAGATATCACCATTTTTGAATCAGAGAAGGAGATGAATGGAAGACAACCTTCAATACTAATGAGGGCTTGTACTAATGGTTAGTCATGCCATTTGGGCTAACAAATGCACCAAGTACATTTATGTAGTGCATGAATGAGGTATTAAAAGAGTTTTTGGGTAAGTTTGTCATTGTTTATTTAGATGATATTTTGATTTTCATTAATAGTTTGGAGGAGCATCTGATGCATGTTTGAAAGGTTTTTGAGAAGATGAGGGAAGAAAAGTTGTTGATTAATCTAAAGAAATGTAGTTTTGTGAAGAATGAGTTGGTGTACCTAGGATTTTTTATTTCAACTAAGGGTCTTAAAATGGATCCAAAGAAGTTGAGGGCTATCATTGAATGGCCTACCCCAAGGAGTGCTATAGAGATACAATCTTTTCATGGTTTAGCATTTTTTTATAGAAAAGTTATCAGGATTTTTAGTAGCATTTGTGCACCCCTAAGTGAGACAATGAGAGGGGATAGAAGAGAGTTTAAATGAATTATAGGAGCAACCAAGAGTTTTGATACATTGAAGCAGAAAGTCCTAGATCAACTAGTGCAGGGGCACCCAAGCCAATCTTGGCTTTATAATTGATCTAAAGAGTGTTCAAGAGTCCTTAGGAGGTGTCTTATTCCTAAATCTTTTTAAAAAGGTCCAAAAAGATAAATTTTCAAGTTTTAGAGTCATATTTCTATAGTCTTTTTCAAATAAAGTTGAATCATACAAGTGGTGCTTTGTAAACTTTAAATGCCACTTAACAAATTATGTAATTTAAAGTTCCCAATGGTCACCTAGTTTGAAATACAATTGCAACTGATGGGGAACTAAATCAATTATGTATATATGACCTTCACACAACCCAAGAAAGGCGTGGAAGTTTGTAAGAACAAGAATTCATAAATAAAAAGCTCTATTTTCTATGTTTTTTCCTACAAATTCTATGTTTTTGATCATACCATGTGTTTGTACGGTTCTATCATAGCTTGAAATAATTTTCATTGGTTAGATAAATGAACCACCTTTATAGTGTACTTGGTTTGAGGCCGATCCATTGAGATTGGAGGGAAAAAACAACAAATTACTAGAAACTATTATAAAACCCTGAACTAGGGTTTGGAGTGTAAATCGATGTAGTTTTAAACCATTCCATAGACCAAATCTCCTCCAAATCAGTGGAATGGAATTCTCTAGGGTAGGTTTTACGATTTTAACACTTGGCAGGATAGAAGGTGGAGTTTGGACCAAGATGTACCAAGAATTGGCCTAATATTAGGCCTGAAAGTGAGACTGAGAAATTACAGGGATTGAAATTTTTCCAAAGGGTGTGATTGTGTAAATTAGATCATTTGGGATATATCAAAGGGTCTCAAGGTGGTTTTACAAGTTTGGGTTTGATTTTGTCACAAGTTACTTTGTTAATATGGCCTAATAAGGCCTAAATGCAGACTGAGATTCTCTGTTTTAAGATAGAGGTCCTAAAACAACCCTATCTCATTTTGTGATATGTTGAGTAACATGATAAAGGGTATCCAAAACACTAACTAGGTTTTGGGTTTGGATCCATTTAGGGAAATAAGGTCAGAAAACCCCTTGGGAAGGGCTACAAGGCTTTAGGCTTGATTACAAAGTAAGTACCATCAAACCTTGGTTTTGGTGAATGGTACCTCTATGTTTGAGTTGGTTGGATCATAATCACACCCTCTTTGCATTGAAATGGTATCAGAGCATCAGGTTCTGATTTGGGAAGTAGAAAGTTGAATTGTGAAGAAGAGTGTCATAGGCAAGATGCCTCCAAAACCTAGTGCAATGGCCAAAGAGATAAGGGAGTTGAAGGAGCAGTTACTCCAGAAGGATAGGCTCTATAAAGAGTCTCAAGAAGCCACCCTAGGCAAGATATCAGTCTTGGAAAAGAATCAAAGAAGAGGAGTGGTCAATGATGACCAAAGTGACAAAGAGGATGAAGATGAGAGTTGTCCAATTGGAGTCCAGGATGAGGATGATGACTTGGACCCTGAAGAAAGGATGATGATCAAGATGTTGAAAGAAGTAAAGGGTGGCAATACTCCAAAGATGAAAGTTGAGGTGCCTATGTATGGTGGGAAAATGGACAGTGAGGAAGTCTTGACATGGATTGATGCTCTAGACAATTTCTTTGACTTTGAAGACATAGAGGACAACAAGAAGGTAAAGTATGCCAAATCTAAGTTGAAGGGACTAGCCCTGACTTGGTGGAACTTTGTTCAAGATGAGAAGGTAAAGAAAGGGAAGTCCAAAATAAATTCTTGGGATAGGATGGTGACCAAAGTGAAGGCCTAATTTCTACCAGCAAACTATGCCATACAAACCTTCATGAAGTTACAAAATTTGAAGCAAAGGGAGTTGAATGTGATGTCCTATACTGAAGAGTTCGATAAGTTATGCATTAGGATAGGTCACCATGAAGATGAGGTTGAAAAAGTGGCCAAGTATCTAAGTGGTCTAAGATTGAACATAAGAGATGAGATCAACCTAAACCCCGCTAAGACAGTGGAAGAATGCTTTCAAATGGCAGTTAGAGCAGAGGAGAGGATAAAAAGAAGGCAAGAAAAAAACCAAAGAGGTAGAGGCAGAAATAATAGGAGCAGAGGTAATTTTGGAGGAAGAAGGAATCCACAAAAATAACAAAGTGAGACAAGTGGACACCAAGAGCAAACCAATGAGTCAAGGGGCAGCTTTAGAGGTAGAAGACCAAATAATAGGGGCAGATTTGGTGGACTAGGTAGATGGTCCAATGCCTTCTCTGGAAAGTCTTATCAATGCGGCCAATTTGGTCACCCTGCTTGGAAGTGCCCTAACAAACCAAGTTCTAGTTCCCATGGAGGTGAAAGAAGGAACCAAGTAGTGCAAGAAGAGGAGGCAGAAAGTGTTAATTCATCATCTTTGCATGCTGCATCAAAGGTAGGACAATCTTTAATGCTAAGGAGAACCTTAATCAAGGTAATAACAAACAAGGAACCTCCACAAAGGAAATCCCTCTTTAGAACAACTTGCAAGGCACAAGGTAAGGTTTGCAAAGTAGTGGTTGATTCAGGTTCCAATGATAATCTTGTGTCATTAGAGATGGTGGAAAAATTGAAACTAAAAAGGATCGCTCATACTTCACCCTATAAAGTATCATGGCTTAACAAGGGTCAACAAGTTTTGGTCAATGAACAAGATTGGGTTGAGTTCAATGTTGGTGCTTATAAGGATAAGATTTTGTGTGACATCATCCCCATGGATGTATGCCATGTGCTTCTTGGAAGGCCTTGGCAATTTGATAGAAAATCCAAGCATGATGGAGAGAAGAATGTTTATGTGATCACCAAAGATGGAGTGTCATACACCCTTCACCTTTGCAAGAAGATGAAAGTGCAGCACATGAGGGACCTAGTGTGATGGTAGTGAAGGAAAAGGAGTTCTTGAAGACCCTACATTGAAAGGAAGCAAGGTATGCAGAATACGCTTCCTACACTGATCTAATGAGGAAAAAATTATGCAAATTTCTTTTACAGATACAGATTAAGATGCACATTAACAAAAAATGATAACAATTTCCATCAAATGCAAAAACAAAACTCACAACACAAGATATACGTGGGGAAAACCCTTACAGGTAAAAAACCCCACACTCCAAATCCACTCAATATATTATTAAAAAATCATGAAGATTACAATATACTTGTAGAGAAATCTTTTATAGGAGTATACCCAACCAGAGATTTAGGAGGTCATTTGACATCTATAAGATTCCACATACATCCTCCATCTCAAGTTCCTGATATATAGGAGATACAATATAACACACCGCCAATGGTAATTACAAAACCATGAGTTGAAACCACCCAAAAGTGGCACCTAAATTATATCCCAATAAAAGATGCCTCATGATGTGACAAACCACACACCACCACGTGTTACTCTCCCCTTTATAACTCTTTTATGTGTCCAACACATTTTTGCATTTCCTAAAACTGAAGGTCCAACTTCCAGAGGCCATAACTTTTGATCCGAATGTCCGATTGACGAACCGTTTTATGTGTCAGAAATATTGTGAAGTGCTCTATCACCCAATAACCTACTTCACTGGTTAAGAAAATTTTTGGGCCATATAGAGAAGGTTTGATACCTGAAAAATGAGTTTAAAACTTTTCTGGTAGTTTCAAAAAAATAGAAACATTAATATCTCACAATCCAGCTATGATCTTGAGATGAAACTCACCTAAGATGTTCATTTACCTGTTCTGCACCTTCTAGAAAAAATTTGAGGTCAATCTGAGCTCAAACAAAGAACTTACTAGAAATAGTAAGTCTCGCTATTTCTTGCTCTCCAAGAGACTTATGGAGACTTTGAAAGTTCCAGACCACTATCCGAGATAATGGGTATCCAAAAAGACCAAAACTAGGAAGAATAGTAACATTTCAAAGTTGCAAGGTTGAGACACCTTTCCTAACATTCTCCCATTTGTTGAACACCTTACGAGAGCAAAAGTAGTAACACCATGATTTAATTGCTAGTGGTTGTGAGGCCCATAGACTCTGAACACCATATGAACTTTTCTATGCTCACAGGTTTTGTCAAGGAATCTGTAACATTCATCAAAGTTTCAACTTTTTCCAAGTTTACCTTCCCATCCTCTACCATGTCACGAACAAAATGGTACTGGACATCAATAGGCTTCATCCTTGCGTGGAAAGTAGGATTCTTCGCCAGACATATGGCACTCTGACTGTCACAACAAATAGTAATTTTCCTTGCATCAAACCCAACATCAGAACACAGTCTTTTAAGCCAAATGGCTTCTTTACAAGCATGAGTTTCTACCATGTACTTAGCTTCAGTAGTGGATAAAGTGACCACAGGTTGCCACTTACTCATACAACTAATAGCACCACCAAACATAGTGATCACATAAGCACTGGTAGATCTCCTGCTGTCAATGTCACTTGCCCAATCTAAATCCACAAATCCACGAATACAAAGTGAATGTCGAGGTCCTATAGGATAACCATGATAACATAAGGAATATTTAGAAGTACCCCACAAATATCTAAACACTCTCTTCACTACATCCCAATGTACCTGTCCAAGATTAGCCATAAATTGACTAAGGACTCCCACTGTTTGGGCAATGTCTGGTCTTGTGCAGAGCATCGCATACATCAAACTACCAATCACACTAGCATAAGGAACTCTGCTCATATCCTCTATCTCAGAAGGAGACTTTGGACAATCTTCAATAGATAACTTTGTCCCCATTGTAATAGGAACAATCAAAGGTCTGCAATCCATCATGTTGAATATCTCCCACATAGTCTTAATATACTTACTCTAGCCTAACCAAAGTTTTCTATTTGCTCTGTCTCTTCTGATTTCCATTCCCAGAATGTACCCAGATTTTTCATCTCAAACTATACTGACAATTGAGACTTCAAGTCAAAAATCATACTTTTACCATTCCCAATGAGTAAGATATCATTGACATACAATGCAATAATGAGAATGCGATCATTGTCAACCTTGTAGTAAACACAATGATTTGATTTTGATCTCTGAAATCCAATACTCAACACAAAGGCATCAAACTTCGGGGACCACATCCTAGGAGACTATTTCAAACCATACAAAGACTTTTTTAATTTGTAAACCATATTTTCTTTACCTTTCACCACATAGTACTTTGGTTGTGACATATAGGTTTCCTCCTCCAAATCACCATGAAGGAATGTTGTCTTCACATCCATCTGTTCCACTTCTAGATCATATGCTACTACAAGAGATAATAGGAATCGAATAGATGACAGCTTTGCAATGGGAGAGAAAATCTCACCATAGTCAATTCCCTCCACCTAAGAATACCCCTTCGTAACCAATCTAGCCTTATATTTCTTAACACTGCCATCTATACCGAATTTCTTCTTAAACACCCATTTGCATCCAACAGGTTTTTGTCCTTCAGGCAAAGGCACCAAGTCCCAATTATTATTTGTTTCCAAAGAAGCCATCTCCTCTTCCATGGCCTCCTTCTAGGAACCTGCATCTTTCATACCCATAGCCTCTTTCATAGTTCTAGGCTCATCAGTGTTAGAAATCAAAGCAAAAATACAACTAGAATCATGCAATGAATATCCAAACCTATCAGGTTGCTGCCTTATCCAGATGGACCTCCTCAAAGGTTGAGGTTGAGGTTCTTCATCTTCTCCTAAACTTTCAGAGCTACTAGAGCTCTCCTCATTATCAAGTCCAACAGATGTTTTCGGTTCAACTTTCTCTGGGGTGGGAGGAAGCTGAACCACATCATCTTTCTTCTCTTCTTTCTCTGGCTACAAGATGATAGAAGAAGGATTGATCTCTCTAAAGATCATGCTTCTACTATATAGAACTCTCTTAGATACTGGATCCCAAAGCTTGTACCCTTTCACATTGATGCCATAACTGATGAAGATACATTTTACAACCATGTTCTCCAACTTAGACCTCTTCTCCTTAGGCACATGTGCATATGCCTCACAACCAAATACTTGAATGTGTCTTAATGAAGGCTTTTTACTAGACCATGCCTCCATAGGTGTCTTATCAATGAGCGTTGATGTAGGAGACCTATTAACTAGGTAACAAGTGGTAGCAATAGCTTTAGTCCAAAACTTTTGTTCAAGACCAGCTCCACTTAGCATACTCCTTGCCCTCTCCATCAACATTCTATTCATCCTTTTGGCAACTCCATTTTGTTGAGGGGTATACGGAGTTGTCTTGTGCCTCTCAATCCCCTATTCTTTACAAAACTTGTTGAAATCTATTGAATAGTACGCACCACCGTTGTCAGTCCTCAAACACTTAATCTTTCTATCCTTCTGATTCTCTACAAGAGCTTTGAACTCTTTGAATCTATTAAAGACTTCAGATTTACTTCTAAAGAAATACACCCATGTCCTTCTACTATAATCCTCAACAAATGAAACAAAGTAAATGGATTTTAAAATCAAAGGAACATTAACAGGACCAAACACATCAGAATGAATCAAGTCCAACACATCAGAAGATTTGTGAGAACTAGAATAAAACTAAACACGGTTTTGTTTTCCATAAATGCAATGTTCGTAGAAATTGAACTCAAGGTTACAATCATTCATACCCTCAACAAGGTTTTTATTCTTTAGGGTCCTTAAACGCTTTTCACCAATGTGTCTAAGACTTTGGTGCCATAACATTGTCTTCTCAACTAGAAGTTTCATCTCCATAGAATGAGCACCCTTAGGTAGCCAGAAAGCACTACCATCGGAAGTAGAAGCAACAGTCTTCTTCACTGTTGGTTCCAATGGTGAGGATGAAGATTTTGAAGCTCTCTTCTTCAAAATAGAGGTACTATTGCACTGTACTATGCATGTGTTAAGGTGAAATAGAGTGTAAATCTGAACACCTTTAGCCAACACCATAGATCTTCTAGTCATCTTGATTCCTCCATTCGAGAAAACAACCTACACACCCACATCATTCAATTTACTTACAGAAAGAAGGTTTCATCTCAAACTAGGGATATACAGAACACCATAGATTCCCTTTACTCATCCATCAGGGAATCGAATCAAGACTCTTCCATGACCAACAATATCTAGGTGAGAATCATCACCCAAGTACACCTTTCCACCATCATATTCTTCATACTTTGAAAACTAGTCTTGATGCGTGGTCATCTGAAAAGATACACCAGAGTCAATAAGCCACACATCCTTAGATGCATGCATTGCCAAGGCAGTGACAAATGCTTCTCCTTCATCCTGATAGGACTTGTCAGAATCTAAATCATTATTCTTCTTTTTCTTTTTCTCCTCCTTGCACTCTTTGCGGAAGTGACCAGTTTTGCCACAATTCCAACATAGGGCCTTGGACTTTCTAGGAGACTTAGATCTCCCACAGGATTTGGATCTTCCTTTTTCTTCTTTCTTATCCTTTTTCTTTCCCTTCTCTTTAGATCTACCATGAACTGCAAGAGCCTCCTTAGTCGATTCAGAAATCTTTCTTTGCATCTCTTCAGACAATAGCGAAGAAACCACATCTGCCATCTTGAAGGTGGAAGTGGTACTCCCAATGGCCATAACAAGGTGGTCCCATGAATCTGGTAAGGAACACAGTAATGTCATACATTGATCCTCCTCCTCCATCTTCACACCAACAAAAGTCAACTAGGCAACAAGCATATTGAATGTATTCAGGTGATCAATGACAGATCCTCCATCTTCCATCTTTAGAGAATACAATTTATTTCATAGGAATAGCTTGTTCACCAGGCTTCTTCCAAAGATCCTTTGTAGTCTTCTCTTCATGGATATTCAGGAGCATTGAATCAGCCAAATAGAGTCTTATCAAACCCTTAGCTTTTTGATCTTTGCAATCCCAGTCTTCTTGAGACATTGCCGCTGGTTTTATACCAAATACGGCTTCCCATAAATCCTAATCGAGAAGCATGTCCTCAATTTTGAGTTTACACAACTCAAAATAACTGCCACTAAACTTCTCTATCTCAAACCTCCTAGATGTGCTTGCCATCTCTTACCTGCAACAAAGATTTCAAAATCCTCTATACAAGCTCCCACTCAAACGAAGATCAACTCAAAAAACCCTCTACCCAACAACTAGAACCAAAGGTGATCAGGCACTGATACCAACTGAAAAGGAAGAAAAGTACGTGGAATACACTTCCTACACTGATCTAATGAGGAAAAACTTATGCAAATTTATTTTACAGTTACAGATTAAGATGCACATTAATAGAAAATGATAACAATTTCCAATTGTAAACAAAAAACTCACAACACAAGATATATGTGGGGAAAACCCTTACAAGTAAAAAACCCCACACTCCAAAGCCGCCCAATATATTATTCAGAAATCATGAAGATTACAATATACTTGTAGAGCAAGATTTTATAGGAGTATACCCAACCAGAGATTTAGGAGGTCATTCGACATCTATAAGATTCTAAATACATCCTCCATCTCAAGTTCCTGATATATAGGAGATACAATACAACACACCACCAACGGTAATTACAAAACCATGAGCTGAAACCACCCAAAAGCTACGCCTAAATTATTTCCCAATCAAAGATGCCTCATGATGTGCCAAACCACACACCACCACATGTAACTCTCCTCTTTACAGCTCTTTTATGTGTCCAACATGTTTTTGCATTTCCCAAAACCAAAGGTCCAACTTCCGGAGGCCATTACTTTTGATCTAGGTGTTTCATTGACAAACTATGTTATGCGTCAGAAAGCTCGTGAAGTGCCCTATCACCCTATAACCCGCTTCACTAGTTATGACAATTTTTAAGCCATTTAGAGAAGGTTTGATACTTGAAAATTGAGTTTGGAACTTTTTTAGTAGTTTCAAAAAAATAGAAACTTTAATATCTCACAATCTAGATATGATCTTGAGACGAAACTCACCCGAGATGTTCATTTAGTTGTTCCGCACCTTCTGGAAAAAATTCAAGGTCAATCTAAGCTCAAATGAAGAACTTACTAAAAATAGTATGTCTCACTATTTCTCGCTCTCCAGGAGACTTATGGAAACTTTGAAAATTCTAGACGACTATCCAAGATAATGGGTATCCAAAAAGACCAAAACTGGGAAGAATAGTAACATTTTGAAGTTGCAAGGTTGAGACACCTTTCCTAACATACATGAAGAAGGTGTTGGTTTTGCAATTGTTGGCAAGCCTATATTAGACCAAGGAACAACTGATGCAATAGAAGTTCCAAGGAAGTGCAGATCCTATTGGAGAAATATGAGAACATAGTGGATAAAGAGTTGCCAAATTCATTGCCTCCCATGAGAGAGGTCAGCCTCCACATAGATCTAATCCCTGGTGCAAGTCTACCCAACAAGGCAGCCTACAAAATGACCCCACAACAAAATGAAGAAGTCAAAAATTAGATCCAAGAATTGTTGGACAAGGGTTTAATAAGAGAAAGTATGAGTCCTTGTTTTATGCCTACTGTTTTGGAACCAAAAAGAGGTGGAGAATGGAGGCTTTATATGGATTCAAGAACTTTGAATAAGATCATAATTAGATACAAGTTTCTTATACCAAGGATGGAGGATCTCATGGACAGCCTTGCAGGTGCTTGTTATTTTTCAAAAATTGATCTTAAGAGTGGCTATCACCAAATAAGGATAAGGGAAGGTGATGAGTGGAAGATAGCCTTCAAGACAAATGAAGGTCTCTACGAGTGGTTGGTGATGCCTTTTGGCCTATCTAATGCTCCTAGTACATTCATGAGACTCAGAATGAAGTCCTAAAACATTTCATTGGCAAGTTTGTAGTAGTGTACTTGGATGATATCCTTGTTTATAGAAAGTCAAAAGAGGATCATTTGCAGCATTTGGACAAGGTATTCAAGAGGTTGGATGAAGAGAGGTCGATGATCAACCTTAAGAAATGTGATTTTTTGAAAGAAGAGTTGGTCTATCTTGGGTTTGTCATCTCCAAAGGTAGCTAAAGATGGATCCTACAAAAGTTGAAGCCATTCTCAATTGGCCAACACCTAGATCAGTTGGAGAAGTGAGAAGTTTTCATGGGTTGGCCACATTTTATAGGAAGTTCATAAAAAAATTTAGTCACATATGCTCACCCATTCTTGACACCATCAAAGGGGAGAAGAGGAATAAGTTCCAATGGACTGCTGCAGCAAATGAAATCTTTGAATACTTGAAGACAAGAGTGGCACAACCTATAGTCGCTCTACCTAACTTCAACAAGGTGTTTACCATAGAATGTGATGCAAGCAACCAAGCAATTGGGGTAGTTTTAAGTCAAGAGGGCAGACTAGTGGCATTTTTTAGTGAGAAGCTCAATGAGGCCAAAAGAAAGTGTGGGAGTTGATTCTCTCAAGGGTATGTACCAAGAAGATGAGAATTTCAAAGATGCTTTTTCTATTTGTAATCAGTTTGCCAATACATTTCATGGAGAGTATTCTAATTTTGTACTACAAGATGGTCTTTTGTTCAAGGGGGCCCAGTTGTGTGTGCCCAAGTGTTCCATGAGGATAAATCTGATCAAAGAAAAACATTGTGGTAGTTTGAGTGGGCATTTTGGGATAGATAAAACTTTGGAGCATGTTAAAAGATTCTACCATTGACCTAGAATGCATATAGATGTTAAGAAGTTTGTTGAAAGTTGTGTGGTATGTCAAAGAGCCAAAGGGTCAAGTAGTAATGCAAGTTTGTACCAGCCCTTACCAATTCCAAATAGGCCATGGGAAGCCTTAAGCATGGACTTTGTGATGGGTTTACCTAAGACCCAAAGGGGATATGATAGTGTGTATGTGGTTGTGGACATATTTAGCAAGATGGCTCACTTTATCATATGTAGGACAATAAATGGTGCTTCACACATTACTGGTTTGTTTTTTAAGGAAATTGTAAGGATTCATGGATTGCCACTAAGTATTATATCTGATAGGGATTCCAAATTCATTGGTCATTTTTGGAGGAAACTATGGAGGAAGTTAGGGACAAACCTGACCTTCAGTTCTACATATCATCCCCAAATGGATGGGCAAACTAAAGTGGTCAATAGATCACTTGGAAATTTCTTGAGGTGTCTCACAAAGGAGCATGGATAACAGTGGGACTTGGTTCTTCCTCAAGCTGAGTATGCATATAATGATTCACTCAATAGAATTATAGGCATGAGTCCATTTGAGGTTGTGTATGGTATGAACCCAAGAGGAGTGTATGAGTTGAGATATTTGAAGGGGATGCAAAAGAAAAGACTTTTCCATTGCCATGAGAGATATCCATCAACAAGTCAAAGAAAATCTTGAGAAGAGTGTTGAAAGGTACAAGAAGAAGGTAGATTTGAGAAGGAAAGATGTTCAATACCAAGTGGGTGATCAAGTACTTTCACATTTGAGAAAAGAAAGACTACCTAAAGGCATATATACTAAGTTGATGATGAAGAAAATAGGACCTTGCAAGATAGTCCACAAGTTTGGGTCAAATATATATGAGATAGAACTCCCTCCTAGAGTTGTTATCTCACCCATCTTTAATGTTGCAGACCTTTATCCTTTCAAGGATTCAGTAGGTACAGGTGAACCATCAGGAATAGAAAAGGTTAAGGATGATGATTGGGTCAAGGATATCCCACCTAGCCAACCTATGAAGTTAGAATGCATTCTAGATACAAGAGAGGCTAAGAGGACAAGGCACAAGGTGTACAATGACTATCTAGGCAAGTGGCAGGGACTACCAAATGAAGATGCAACATGGATGTTTGAAGAAGATATCAAGCAACATAGAACCTCAGTCCAAGAACTCTTTTCATCAGGATGATGAAATATTCTCAACCCGGTTGCATGGTGCAGGGGCACCCAAGCCAATCTTGGCTTGATAATTGATCTAAAGAGTGTTCAAGAGTCTTTAGGAGGTGTCTTATTCCTAAATCTTTGTAACAAGGTCCAAAAAGATAAATTTTCAAGTTTTAGAGTCATATTTCTATAGTCTTTGTCAAATAAAGTTGAATCATACAAGTGGTGCTTTGTAAACTTTGAATACAACTTAACAAATTATGTAATTTGAAGTTCCCAACGATCACCTAGTTTGAAATATAGTTGTAACTAATGGGGAACTAAATCAATTATGTATATATGACCTTCACACAACCCAAGAAAAGCATGGAAGTTTGTAAGAACAAGAATTCATAAATAAAAAGCTCTATTTTCTATTTTTTCCCTACAAATTCTCTATTTCTTATCCTACCACGCATTTATATGGTTCTATCATAGCTTGAAATCATTTGCATTGGTTAGAGGAACAAACCACCTTTCTAGTGCACTTGGTTTGAGGCCAATCCATTAAAATTGCAAGGATAAAACAAAAAAATACTAGAAACTATTATAAAACCCTGAACTAGGGTTTGGAGTGCAAATCGATGTAGTTTCAAACCATTCCACCAACCAAATCTCCTCCAAATCAATGGAATGGAATGCTCTAGGGCAGGTTTTACTATTTTAACACTTGGTAGGATAGAAGGTGGAGTTTGGACCAAGATGTACAAAGAATTGGCCTAATAAGCCCATGTATTAGGCCTAAAAGTGAGACAGTGAGAAATTAGAGGGATTGAAATCATTGTAGAGTGTGTGATTGAGTTAATTTGATCATTTGGGATATATCAAAGGGTCCTAAGGTGGTTTGACAAGTTTGGGTTTGATTTTGTCACAAGTTCCTTTGTTAATGTCGCCTATTAAGGCCTAAATGCAGATTGAGATTCTTTGTTTTGAGACAGAGGTGCTGAAACAACCCTATCTCATTTTATGATATGTTGAATAAAATGATAAAGGGTATCCAAAACACTAATTATTTTTTGGGTTTGGATCCATTCAGGGAAATAAGGCCAGAAAACCCCTTGGGAAGGGCTACAAGGCTTTAGGCATGATTATAAAACAAGTACCATCAACGCTTGGTTTTGGTGAATGGTACCTCTATGTTTGGGTTGGTTGGATCATAATCACACCCTCTTTGCATTAACAACCTATTTTAGCACTTCCAAATTTCAATATGGTATTTTCGGTAGATTGTGATGCTAGTGACAACACTATAGGAGTTGTTTTGAGTCAAGAAGTTAAGCCCATTGCCTATTTTAGTGAGAAGCTTAATGATGCCAAGAAAAAGTATTTTGTTTATGATCAGGAGTTTTATGCTATAATCTAGGCTTTGAAGAAATGGAGACAAAGGGTTTGTTTTATATACTGATCATTAGGCTTTGTAGTATCTTAATAGTTAAGGAAAGTTAAATCAAAGACACTTAAAATGGGTTGAGTTTTTTCAAAGTTATATTTTTATTTTGAAGCACGGGAGTGGGAAATCCAATAGATGTAGATGCCTTAAGCAGAAGGCAAATTTTGTTGATAGAGATGAAATTAGATGTTGTTGGGTTCAATAAACTCAATAATTTGTTCCCTAAAGATTGAAACTTTGCAGAGGCTTGGAAAGATTGTTTGGAGCCTATTACCCTAGATAGGATGAGATGGTTGGATTATATAATCCAAGATGGTATGTTGTTTAGAGCAAGCCACTTGTACATTCTGAGGAGTTCCATGAGAGAGAACCTAATTAAGGAGAAGCATAGTGGAGGGATGGTAGGACACTTTGGTCGAGATAAGACCATTGCTCTTGTTAATGAGAATTACTATTGGCCACAGTTGCACTAGGATGTGAAGAAATTTGTGCAAAGTTACATAGTATGCCAGATGGCCAAAAGAAGTGAATCAGAATATTGGGCTATATCAGCCATTACCTGTACCAGAGTGACTATGGGAGGATATTAGCATGGACCTTGTTCTTGGTTTACTAAGGACATAGAGAGGGCATAATTCAATATTTGTGGTGGTTGACAAATTTTCAAAGATGGCACATTTCATTCTGTGTTAGAAAACCAATGATGTTCACATTATAGAGTTGCTTTTAGTGAGGTGGTTAGACTACATGGTCTACCAAGGAGCATAGTTTTAGATAGAGATACCAAGATTGTTTGGTATTTCTAGAGGACCTTATGGAAGAAGTTGAAGATTGGGTTGAATTTTAGTTCTGCACATCATCCACAGACTGATGGATAGACAGAAGTAGTGAATCAATGTTTGGGTTAGTAGGAAATAAGCCCAAGGGATGGGATTTGATATTACCACAGGCAGAGATTTCTTATAACAATTCTATCAATAGGACTAATGGTAAATCCCCATTCCAAAATTGTATATGGGAGTAGTCCAAGAAATGCTTCTGAGTTGAGAAAGATAGACAGAGGGGATAAGAGTAGTGCTGAGGCTAAAGGCTTTGTAGAGCACCTAAAGAGCTTGCTTGAAGAGGTGTGATGGTTCACCTAAGGAAGGAAAGGTTCCCAATGGAGACATATAATAAGTTAAAAATGAAGAAATTTGGACCATGCAGGATCCTGAAGAAGCATGATTCAGAAAATGCATATGAGGTAGAGTTACCAAGTAGAATCAACATTTTCCATGTGTTCAACATTACTAACTTAACATAGTATTATCAAGGTGGCATAGAGGATGGACCAATAGAAGAATAATGGAGTATCCCAACATCTACTTCAAAGGAGAAGATAGAAGAAATCTTGAATATCCATGTGTGAATAAGTACTCAAAATAGGTAATATGATGAATATCTAGTGAAGTGGAAAGGAAGGCCTATCAAAGATTCTTCTTGGTTGTCTAAGGTAGAGGTTGACCATTTCAGTTTTCCTTAATCTAAGATGTGATAAGATCACTTCTCAAATTACATTAAGTGTTTGATGCAGGAGCATCTAGTGGTGTAAGGGCAATCTTGCATCACTCAAAAAATGATTATTTTGTTTTCTGTTCTTTTCAATTTTTGTATTTTTTATACCCATTTTCTTGAATGATGATTTAGAACCTTGAAGGTTTCTAAAAAGGCTAAGAATACTAGGAATTACTATTTTTGGTAACCTTATATCAAAGAAGTGGTTGGGCACAAAATTTCTTGCAAAGATTTAGAATAGAAACATAAACATTCTTGGTAAATTTAAGCCCAAGATCATGTTTGGATTTCAAGATATTAAAGTTTTAGTTTTTGAGGTTCATGGAAAAAGTTTCAAAGTAAATTGATCTATAATCAAAATGTCCCTTCATGCGATATTTTATACACCTTCAATTTTCTGTTATCTTTCCAACGCATCAAATGATTTGTCAATTAGACACCTGGTTCAAAATTTATGGCTCCCGAAAGTTGCGCTACCTAATTTCTCAATTTTCAAAATTTCAAATTCTTTCTTGGGCAGGAAGAAGGGAAAATTGGGTTCATTTTGGAAAACAAATGGGAGTTACACATTTCAAAGCATGTTGACATTGGGGAAATTACACTAAGTGGTGCTGATGCAAATTTATAGCCCATTTTTAATAGTTCTCGAGGCTGGGTAGGAGGGAGTTATTGGAAAGTCCTGTTCATGTGAATAAGGAGGTCAGGTAGATATTAGAAGAATCTGTAAGTTAGATATTTCTATTGTAAGACAATCTATATTGTTGTAATAAGTAGACATATGACCCTGGAAATTGTAATTCAATTTTGTAGCCTTTTATAGGTAATTTTAATGAAGAAATACTGAACCAATTATAGTTTTCTTAACTATTCTTTCTTGAGATTTTGTTCTTGTCTACTTGAAATCTATAAATTGTTGTTGTATGTGTTGTGGGTGGCGTCCACCCTCATCAATAGTCATAAACACTGATATTCTAAGGATAGAGCAATTACATTCCAACATAAAGATAAATCTAGCTTATAGATAAAGAGGATAAATATTGAGTATACTCATAAGATGAACCATGAGAAAATAAGCCATGCATGTCAAGAAGTTGGTTTTCTTCACCATAACATACCCTATATTTAGTTTACCCATCACATAAAAAGAAACTATTGTTGCCAGTATGGACCCAACCAGTGTTGTCATTGATGTCAACATACTCCTGTTGCATTGATGTCAAGGATTGGATGAGCTGTGTGCTGAGGATATTGAGAAAATTAGTCCTATCAAAAATAGAGAAGATTAGTGAAGATAGTGAAGCTCTATGAAGTGAAAATCTGAGCTAGATGAAGATCAGAGAATACATATCAAAGGGTTTGTAGATATGTGTCTAAAGATGATCCAGTCAAGATTTGAGAGGTTTGTATGAAGATTTGGAGAAGTTATGGCCATATGAGTAAAATTGGTTCTGACAACTATTCAGAGGTGACAGAGTGACACAAATAGGTCCGGTGAGATCCAAAAATGCAATATCTTGTTCTGTGGATTTGGTGGAATGTTTAGGAAGCCAATGTGAATTGACAACTCAATTGGTTCATGGTCTAGAGGTCTGCAAGAATTTATTCTAATGTGACAGTGATGACAGACTGTGTTCTTGAGGATCTAGATGAAGATGCGAATGATTTCAATAAGCAGAAGTGGTGTGGATGTTCTTGGTGATTCAGGAAAGCTTGTGGGGGTCTCTAGATTGTGTCCAGTTTGTGTTGGTGGTTTGCATTAAAGATTGGGATTGTAATTAAAGATTTACTCTCGGGTGATGGTGTTTCTCCTAATCATGGCCGACCGAATGGTTTACACATCTTGCAAATGATCTTGAAGATGTTCTATGAAGCATGGCGTGTTTCTCAAAGAAGATTGAAGTCCCAGATATATATGGCCAATAATGTGGTGATACGCATGAAGTCTTTGTAACAAATCAAGTTGTATTCTTGTAACTACTCTATAATAAAATAAAGTATGTTGTGCCGACTTTGATGATTATCCCAAAAGTTGATGTCTTGTATAAATAAGATTTGTGAAGTCATGTCAAAGCATCTAAGGTGAAGATGAGAGAGTGATAGAGAGGAGAAGAGCAAAAAGCAGAGCAGAAGTGTTGAGCTTAAATGGAACTATCTTAATTATGGTGAAGATGCTAATCTCCAGTTCAAGTATGTAATATTTATATTATTATTCTGTAGACAGTGTGTCTCCTGTAGGCAATGGGCCTCTTGTGAGCAGTGTGCTCAGGCAGTGAGCCCTAATTGGAAAGTGCCATTTTATTTTTCTTATTCTTTTAACAGAGAATACAATCTTGGGTTAGTCACCCCATGGTTTTTCCCTTAACCAGGTTTTCCACGTTAAAATCTTGGTGTCATATGTGTTAATGTGTTTTTTCTCTTGAGATATTGTATTATGCTTCCGTGATTAAATCATTATTATGCTATAGAAATATAAGAAGGATTTAAGTGTTTACAGAAAGGAAAGTTTTGGTGACAGCTGATTCACCCCCCTCTCAGTTTTCTGTCCTAAAACCAACAACTACTTGATATGATAAATGAACCCCTTTCCTAAATATCCTTATTAAAGGTAATTTTTAGGCATCCTCCTATTCCTAGCTAAACTAGACTATGGATTATCGCTAAGATGAACTTACCCCTACTTGTCTCTAAATTAATCCTTCATTTTTTATCTTATTTGTCCTAAGACAATTTAGTTAGGTCTCTTTCTTCTATGTATTTGTATAGTTTCCTAAGGGTGAAAACTACATATTCATGTCCTTTTTCAATGTTTTGGGTTCATGATGATTAGGTTGTCTTTTATGCATTGATTAGTGTGTAAGATGGTGTATTTCACATGGATGTTGGAAACTAAAATGATCCAGTCTAAATCTTGTTGGCCTATTTCCCATAATCCTTTAAAGGTTCTATGTTATATTATTTGGGACCATGTTGCAAGTTGAGTGTTAACTATAGAGGAAAAAGCCCTACATTTTGAGTGTATGTTTTGGTTCATGGTTAGATTCAATTTTTATTTGGGAAAAATAGAGGCATCGATAGAAACAATAATAGAGTCAAGTAAGGGAGTCTCAACATATAATATTTGTGATGGTTTCTTTCCTGTGAAATGTTTCTATTTAAGTCAGTGAGTCAAGGACACTCCATGAGTCGCAATGGTGCATTCCATAATTGTTTTGTTTGTGTTAGGGTTTTCCTATTGCACCATTGGCTAAAGTGTTACACATGGCATCATTGTGCATTATTTTGGACTAACAGGGCTGGTAGTGTTTCTTTTTGTGCTATTTGCTGCAAAGCAAAAAGTGGAATCCACATGTCATGATCCCACATGTTTTTGAAGCTAACAGTTCTGACACAACTTCTTATTGCACCATTGGTTCAAAGATGGCAAGCAACTTCACTTTGTATAATTTTAGTTTTGAGTTGGGAGCAAAATAAATTTTGGTGAGCCCCTTTTTTAATCTACAACATTTCTAGCTCTTAGATTTGTTTTTGTGGGACTAATCGAGAAAGGACAAGAGAATGGACACATGGCTTCACTGCACATGTTTAAAAGAGAAGTTTTCTAAAATTGTTTTCCTGTTGTGCTATTGGTCGAGCCTTTTTCTATGTGGTAGATGTTTCTTCATGCAAACTCTCATGATTCATGTGGTTTGATGAGTCTCTAAGTTGCAGTCTAAACTATAGTTGACAATTTCTATGCTTTATTATTTTAGTTAGCTATTAGTTTCCTTAGTGATCTCCACTTAGGGGTTTTGGTTTTAAAATTGAGGTTTATAATTGTTACAAGGATCAAAAAATATTTAATACAATAGTAAATACTAAGAGTCTTAATGGGTGCTTCTCAGAAAGGATCGAATATTGTGTATCTGTGCAATTTTTGGCCTTTTGTGCTTTGTTCTCCATTCACCAATGATGAGAAATAATGTTTTGTTCTAATTTTTGTTAGTTTTGATCTGTTACAATATTGTGTATCTATGCAATTTCTAGCTTTGTATGCTTTGTTCTACATTCACCAATGAAGAGAAAAAATGTTCTATGCTAATTTGTGTTAGTTCTAATCTGTTATATTTGGAATATTGTGGCTTATGTGATTCATTTCTTGTAATAACATCTATAATGTGCTATGAAATCATGCATATATGCTCTTTGAAGAGCTATTATTCATTTTGTTGTTATTAGTAATTGAGAATAGTGAGTTCTTTCCTTTCTACAATCTAAATCCATTATGGTGCATCACCATATTTTAGATTTAATTTACATTCATTTAAATTCATTATCATTTCTCTTTTCTCATAAATTAAAGATTCAAAAGAAGAGATGACTTCTATAAAGTCTGGAGGTTATCTCGAAATTGAGTCCCATATTTTAAGATTTCTCATTGTTGTTGGTTTGATGCAAATTTTACCATCAACAATTTGTGGCATGCCCGGTGGGACCATTTTAGTCACCATATTGGAGACTTGATTACATGATCCAAGGACCTATCATGAGGATTCATTCATCAAATAACTTGGGACTTCTAGTTCCTCCATTAATGACTATCACTCAGAGAAGGACTAGAGTAGGTACATCAGCAACACAGATGGCTCAACCAACACCCCATAGAAATTTTGTTAATTGGAACAATGGTATTCCACTGATTCCCCCAACACCTCTAGATACATGGGATCCTATCCTAACAAATGCTCTAAAGGCACTCCCAAAATTTCCAAGAGAAGATTTCAAACTCTGACTCAATATTTACAGTATGTGGTAAACGTGTGTACCATGCATCATGTGACATAGTAGAATGTGGATCTATGGTTACTAGTAGAATCCTTTAAAGGGAAGTCTTTAGATTGGTATCGGTCTCTTTGACTAAATTCTATCAATGCCTAGGATCAGCTAGAAGACCTATTTTTCAATAGATGCAATGAGAAAGGAGATAGATCATCCTTATTACAACAATTGTGGCATGCCCACATTTGCCATGTGGTCATGACATGAAAAACATATGTCATGTCCACATTTTTCATGTGATCATGACATGAAAAACCAATCATTGTCCCACTAGACTCTAAAACCCCCTCATATGGAACATGCACGCTTGGGGGTTTTAGAGTCAGGTGGGAAAATGTTTTGGTTTTTCATGTCATGACCACATGACAAATATGGACATGGCATGTGTTTTTTGTGTCATGACCACATGGAAAATGTGGGCATGACAAATTGATTACCATCGGGAGAGCTCTTCAGGAAGCTATAACAAACTTTAATACAAGATTCCTGAAGACATGGAAAATGATCCTAGTAGCAGCCCGACCCCTAGTAAGTATGGAAATTATTTTCTATCTAAAGGATTTTAATTATGACATAGCAGTCATGATTCAATCATTGGGAGGATAGACTCTTCCTGCCACATATGACATAGCTATAAGGGTTGAGAACAGTTTGATAAATACTGAAAAGTTTCCTCCTTGAGGCCTCCTATACATGTGTTTCTAGTGTTGTCCATACTTGCCCAAGCAAAACTACCTAGCCCACTGCAGCCTAGCCCTTCTGTGTACATATATCAAATGTCTCAAGCCTCACTAGTCTCAACACCAGTGCCTTCAGCATCTAATATAGAGAACATGAAAAAATCTTGTAGAGTTTTTCAAATGAAATAATAAATCTTAAAAGGAAACAAACCACTTATTCAAGATTTCCTTACCAAGATTTCCATGGAAACAAGCTGCCTTACCAATCCAATCACTATTAAGAGAACCAAAGGCTAGGTCTATCACAACCATCAAATTAGATTGTCCTAGTTCAACCACCATTGCTATTTGTTGCACCTAATCCTCATCGAGAGTTGGGCATGGGCCAGAACAATTTGGTGAAAGAGTCAAACACCTAATGCTTTCTTTGCAATAACACTCATATGCTTAAAGATTGTCTGAAAGGAAATCTATAGTAGAAGGTCATAGGGTAGAGAAGAAAAGCAATTCAAATGGAGGCTCAACCGACACCATATCAATACTAATCACCTGGTATGCAAAACATGGTCTTTGTGGCTCATATGCAAGGAATGTCTATTGAGGAGGTTGAAATTGCTCCAAAGCATGCACTTTTCTCATGTGTAGAAGAAGAGGAGGTAGTCTTTGCAAATGAGGCTTCTACTTTAAAGACTCCTTAGGTACAATCCAACTACTACACCTTATCTAAAAGGAAGATTATTGAAGCCCTAGTGAGCACACCACACCTTGAAGTCACTTTCAGAAAGAATCCCATGATTTAGGATACTCACCCACCAATACAGAGGTAGGAGATGGCCACAATGGTGCTGAATAATGGTGTTATAAACCAACCAGTTGAGAGGGAAAAATACCCTTGTATTTTCTAGAGATTGCAAATATTAGGCCTACTAATATAGTAGAGTTGTTAAATATAGCACCTGCTAATTTTTCATTATGGGATGTTTTATCAATCCCAGAGAAAAGGGCTTTGTTTCATTATGGGATGTTTTATCAATCCCAAAGAAAAAGACTTTGTTTCAAGAGGCACTGAATGAGAAGAAAATACCAGTGGCCACACCAACCACCAGAGGCATGGGTAGAAATAAAGGGTTGATTGAAGAATAGCCATTTGAAGTCCCCTCAACAAGATTCAACATCTTCCTTGGTGATTTCAAAGGCGGAAGGAGGTAAAGCTAAACCTACTCCATTTTATTTGACTTTGATATTAGGAAAGAGATTATTGCACAATTCCATGATAGACTCAGGCAAAATAGCCACTATAATGCCCAAGTAAATAGCAGAGATCTCAACCTAGAGTATGAACCCATGGAGAAAAGAGTGATGCAAATAGATGGGAAGAAAGTACAAATAATGGGATTCCTCAAGGAACTTCCACTCACATTATACACATTCCTAAACATCACTATATTGCAAGAGGTTTTTGTGATAGATATTTCTCCAGTATTTGATGTTTATTTATCAAGATATTTAATATCCAAGATCGGAGGATATATTTCTTTAGATTGGTCACATCTGATTCTAAAGACCAAGTATGGTTCTAAGATGAAAGTGTTGTCAGAGACATTACATAAGGAGCATATTATAGAAGAAGTAATGGAGAACTTGAAATAAACAACACCATGATCACTGGTGGTACTCTAAAAATTTTACAGGTTCCCACAAGATCTCCCATATCTTTCTCCTTTTCTATGAAGTCTTCTACCTAGGGTTTATGTTCAAAACACTAAAAATTTTCTTAAGGATTTAAAACCCTAAATCCTAGGGTTGTCTATGCAAGTGGCAAATTAACCTTCTGTTATATTTTTGTGTTGACCACTTGTAGCATGTGTTGGGTCTTTTAAGTTACAGAATTGATGTATCAAGCTACATTATTTACTAGCCCCATGCATTGCAGCCACCGCCTTTTGCCTGTATTTTTTTTTTCAATATGCCTAAAGGTTTAAAGTCGACCCCTTAATGAGTCTCGTGGACCCTTTTTTACTATTAGATGAATGTTGTTATTCAACAATATATGAAGTGTCGGGTCGCATTTTTTATTAGGTAATAGGTGGCATGTTACTATTGGTTTCTACTATTCCATGGAGATTAAAATATTAAAGAAAAAGATAACTATGGAATAGTGGAAATATAACACGTGGTAGGTTTCTCTTGATGAGCCTCATAAAAGATTAAAAGGGTGGGTCCCTTATGGATAGGTAGGAAGTTCTTATGTTTTACACCATTTTGTTGATCCTCA
Organism: Cunninghamia lanceolata; assembly: GCA_027924645.1. NCBI lineage: Eukaryota > Viridiplantae > Streptophyta > Pinopsida > Cupressales > Cupressaceae > Cunninghamia > Cunninghamia lanceolata. The sequence goes on along the minus strand of BSBN01000241.1, from coordinate 6,631,856 downwards.
GTGATGGTCCCATGGGAAAAATGTAGAATTATGGGAGAGTGTCATGCATCCTCCTTCATAGAAATTGAATGACGTGGAGATTTTCTTATGGTATACATGCTATTTTCAAGGGGTCTACTCTGTGCCACGCGACACAAGATGGTTTTCACCATTCTATGGATCTCCATCTCCCACTAAATCTTACTATTGTGGAAGTGTGGAAAGCTGCTTTGTTGGCACTTTTTTACTTGTCTTCTCAAAAGTTATGGCTTAGGTGGTGGTCCAAGTGGCATAATCTCATTGGTCCTTGCTCATTTTAAATAGGTGATGGGGTTTTCTCTCCTTTTTGACTACATTTGCACCATTGATTTAGATCATATGTCATAGAGATCGACGACTCACATTCAAATCAAGGAAATGATATGGTGGCATGTAATAAAGGATATACCAGTGTTGAAATGGCTTCTCAAGTGTGTGCTAAGTCTTCATCACTACCACTGCAAAGGGATAAACATATTGGAGGACTGGCATGATACATAATCAACTCTTGGGGATATGTGCTCAGGCTAGAAAGGATCTTTCACTTTCTTTATGGTGAGTTTTGACAAGGATTTTGGAAAGTTTTTGTGCCACAGTATATAGAAATATAATCAATTTTCTAATTTAGGTGTTATTTTGAGTACAAGTCTGATATACTTGCAGAATCATTTGTAAACTAGTATCAGTTCATAGCATAAATATATTATTCAAAGTTTTAGGCTATACTATCTCCTACTTGTACTCTTTATTTCATTTATGAATAAAATTTTATCAAGTATCATTTTGTTCATCATCATAGTTTTTCCTGTGTATGCATATTCATCTTATGGATTTTACTCAAGTAGTAAATTCAATGCTTTCAGGGGATATTGAATATTATAAATTTCTACAAGGATTCCTATGTAGCATTAGTCCACAAACTGTTTTGAGTATATTAGTGTAAGGCATTATTGTATTGTTCATAGTAAATTGAGAAAATACTGACTATCATAGGTCTTCATTTTATATATGTTTTGACTCTGTAACCTGTGAATTAGGCAATGATCTTTAGAGGTATTTTTCTGATACAAACTTCCTAATCATTCATTATTGAAAAATCAAAATGAATTCCCATTTTAGTCTTAAGTTATGAATACTAAATTATCCAAGTGTTCTCCTACAAAGAATTTTGCTAAAGCTTGAAGATCTAGCCCATTGTTCTACTATACCAGTAATTCTTTAAGCATCTTAGAGAGAACACATCTATTTGAAAGCAGTATTCTGAGAAAATAGTAAAGGATGTAAAGTAAAATACTTTTAGGATCACCTTCCTAGGTTTTGCAGAGCCTAAAGTGTAGAGGAAAAGGATTAAATGAATTGGTTGGAGGAGCGAAGCTAGTCTAATAGAAGAAGAGGCTAGTGAACCCAGGAATTGAAACCCTTATGGCTCAGGAACTAAAAAGATGATTGAATCCAAAATTATCTTTCTAATTAAGCATTCGACATGGGTATCAAATTTGGTCCTAGTCAGAAAAAAATAGTGAGATCAGGCTTTGTGTTTTTAGGATTTAAATCATTCATCTCTCAAGGATCATTACCCCTATCTTCAATGGAACAGATTCTCCGAATAGTAATGAGGGTAGAAAGATTCTCCTTATTGGATGGATTTTTAGGATATAACCAAATAAGGTTGAAAGAGGAAGACTAACACAAAACTACTTTTACCATGAAATGGGTAACTTTTTCTTATGCAGAAATGCCTTTTGTTCTATCAAATGTTGGAACTACTTTTCAGTGTGCCATGGATATCACCTTTAGTGGGTTGATGAATAAGATTATTCTAGTCTATTTTGGATGACCTCACTATGTTCACTAGAACTAATGAGGATCATTTTGACCATGTTGAAAAGTTTTTTCAAAGGTGCCAAGAGTTTAGGATTTCCTTGAATCCAAAGGAGTGTGTTTTTGGTGTACCACAAGGAAAGTTGCTAGGGCATGTTGTTTCCAAGGAGGGGATCTCAATAGATCTAGAAAGAGTTAGATCTATCTTAGACCTACCATTGCCAATAAATAAAAATGTGGTTCAATCCTTCTCAGGAATTATCAATTTTGGGAGTCGTTTCATTGCAAATTTTGTTGGATTGGTCAGGCCCATTACTGCAATGATGAAGGAATTGAATTTTAAATGGATGCTAGAAGGTAGGAAAACCTTCAAAAGGGTCAAATTGGCTATCTCCATAGCCTTGCTTATGGTGAATCCATAATTCTCCAAATATTTCATGATGTATGCATATGGCAGAGAGCACAGTGTAGCCATAGTGTTGACTCAAAAGGGTGATACTCAATCCAAGGAACACCCAATTGCTTTATTCTCAAGGACCATATGAGGATATGAATCCAAATAAAAATTTGAAGAGAATTAGACATACACAGTGGTAAAGGTTTGAAAAAGTTCTAACACATAATAATTAAAAATAAGGTTATAATGTTTGTAGCTCACCCAAGTGTTTGTGAATACATAATGGAGGGGGAAATCATTGAGAAAAGAGAAAACTAGATTACTAAGATATTGGGATATAATGTTGAAATAAAACCAACCAAGCTTGTTAGAGGAAGGGGACTCTATGAATATATAACTCAAAGTCTTGACTCTGCAGCAGAACAAAAGGAAGCATTAGCAATAGCAATGGTGAATTGGGAATTTTACTGAGACTCATGGATAGAAGATAGAATATGTTTCATGGAAATAAGGCAGTATCTAAGTCATTTGCCTCTCCATAAGAGGAGAATATATAGGTCACAAGGATCCAATCACTCTATGATCAATGGTTTTCTTTTTAGACACAACTTCAATGGCATTCTGCTTAGATGCATGGAAAAGAGAGAGGCTGATAAGATTCTGTATGAGTTGCATTATGGGACATTCAAAGGGTATTTTTCAGCAAAGACTACAATAGATAAGGTACTTTGTACTGGATATTATTGGCCTACCCTCTTTTCTAATTACCACAAGATAGTAAGAGGATGTCAATAGTATCTATTTTATTTAGGAAGAAGAAGGAATGCAGCTATGCCCCTCAGTCCAATTATAGTTGAAGAACCATTTTCCAAAAAGAGCCTAGACTTAATGGAATGATCAACCATGTATCAAATGTAGGTCACAAGTGGATCCTCATGGCAACTGACTATTTCACCAGATGGAGTGAGCCAGTGTCACTGAAAGAAGCCACATAAAACATTATCCTGAGTTTTCTAGAAGATATTGTTACAAAGTTTGGTCCTCCAAACACAATCACATCTAATAATGCTAAGGCATTCTTAGGATCCAAATTTTTGGAGTTTTCCCTTAAAAATGACATCTTCTTGAAAACCTCTTCAAATTATTACCCACAAGGAAATGGCCTTGTTGAATCAACAAACAAGAACCCAATTTGGCTTTTTAAAAGAATTGGTTCAGATCATCAAAAGGAATGGTACAAGTACCTGAAAGTGGTGTTATAGGTTTATCGCATCAATCCAAAATAGATCATCAAATCATCTCCTTATGAGTTGGTGTATGGTAAAAGAGCTTCAATGCCCATGTCAATTGACATTTTAGCATTGCAACTCCTCAAACATCTTGATGTTGAGGAAAGTGGAGTGATGAAGGTATGACTTGTGGAATTGATGAACCTCTAGTAGAAGAGAGAATTGGCCCATGATACAATGTTTGATTGCTAATCAACAATTAAACAATGGTTTGATCAAGGAGCTACAAAGTCAAGTTTCAAAGTGGGAGATTCAGTTTTGAAGTGGGAAGAAAGGGCTGCTAAACAAGGCCAACATGCTACAAAGTTTGATTCCTTGTGGAGATGACCCTTCAAGATTGTTTCCTGCAAGTCGATTGATGCATATGACTTGGAAGATGATAATGGGGAGATTTCAAAGATTCCTATTAATGGGATCTTCTTGAAACATTACAATTGACTGATGTTTTGACATGTGTATATAGTTAGTTTTGTTGCTTTGTTTCCCAAGAGGTTGTTACTTCCTGTCTTTTTTTAAACAAGTGCTTGCCACACAATGTTTCTATTTTCTAGTAAAACCATTAAAATAGGCCATGTGTCTTATTCTTAGTGTGAGTTTTGGGTTGCAGCCATGAAGAGATTTACTAACTACCAAGAATGATTAATCATTGAATGATATGATCTTATTAAAGACCATGCCATCATGGAAATCTTTGAAATCTCAGTGACAAGAGTTTCAAGCATGCAAAATTAAGGCAGCCATAAGGGCACACCAATGACAAAGTTAGAATCATTAAATACACAAGTTTGGAGTGACTATATACATAGAATATTGAAGCTAAGTGGTCATTAGTGACATAACAAAGCTAAGAGATTTTTTCATGAGCAAAACATGGATTTTTTGATTCAATTGTGTTGGCATAGAGCTTCCTAAAACAACCTTATTAATTCATAATCAACAACTCTACAATAATATGGAATTACTTGACCCTATTACAATGCACAAGACAACTAAGAGGAAGGGTGAATCAGTTGTGAATTAAAGCCTTAAACCTTCAAAGCAATTTCAAACATCAACCACTTATTATGTATCAATAGAATATAAACATGTGAAGCATGAATTAAAACACATCCAAACTCATAAGAACACTAGATTTACATGGAAAACCCAATAAAGGAAAAACCATGGTGAGTATTAGCTCACATATATATGAATAGCAACACCAAAAATTAATAGGCTCACTATCGAGGGCTCACTTCCCAATCAAAAGGCTCACTGCAAGAGAAAGGCTCACTGCCTAGGGCTCACTACCTAGAAGGACTCACTATCTAGAAGAGAGAAGAAAGAAGAAGACTATTACAGAGAGATTCACTATCTCAAAGAAACAAAAGAGATTCACCATTACCACTTATTTCCATCTGCAACCTTTGGCTCACTGCGTCAAGCAACTTATGACACACTGAAAATGTAGACACCATCTACTCACTATATTTCAGAGTCATAAGCATTTAGGCTTACACATACCTCACTACTCTTGATTCACATCCACATCCTAATCATCTATTTGCTCTACTCAACTTCATCTTGCATTTATACCATCTACAACCAAGACCTGTCTCAATTAGGTCAGTCCTAATGAAGCATGTGCATTACATACATGCAACAACATTTAGGTCGGAACTAAAACACTTTTGTGGTGGAGAAAGCTAAAAGTGGACCATGTCAAGGGATAACTAGGACTCAAATCTATATCACCAAGTTTCTCGTCACATCCACAATCCATGAGGTACCTCTACAAATGGCACTAGTAAGTTAGGTCAGCCAAACCTAAGCTAATGACCATATTCATGCTTTTCCAAGTCCAAGAACATCATGTGGACCAGAGATAGACACTCCAAAATATTCACACATCTTCCGAGAATAATCATCATCATCATAAGATTCTACAATACTGCTGCAACCATCTAAATCAAAGAATGTCTTCATTATACACACCAAGACACACTATTATTGATGACCAACTCATGAACTAAACTTGCAGAGTATCCCAACACTAGAAACATTAGAGAAAGATGGATACATATAGTATAAGTATTCTCTCATATTTGCAAGACATGAAACATCAATGCGGAGAAATGTAGAGCAATCTTATTTCTCCTAAACAGTATTGTATACAGGAAAACACTATGTCAAATACATCTTCTACTTCCACATGTTCCAACACTTGAAACTCTGGATATAACACCTTTGAACACCTCTGATCAACAATTCCAAACTACACAAGCACACCTTTAACTATGAAGAAATGTAGAGAAAAATATTTAACATACTTATGTCACTCTTCAAATTATTTTATTCAATTTTTTTGAAAATCACTTGAAAACTAGATGAACCATCTATTAGAGGTTGACATCAATGATGACACCAACAAGTTTTCAACAAACCTAGCTTCTAGTACTGAGGTTCCCAGAAGAGTGAGATCTTTGACGGTAAGAAAAGTATAGGAGCTCCCTTTAGATTTAGCAAACAACAAATCATATGTGTTCGTCCCTACATAGACTAAACCTAAGTTTCCCAACATCAAGGAGCATAGAAAGGGTAAGTGCCAAGACTCTACACTAGTTTTTGACCTTGTAGACTATATTTTTTTATCTCATTTTATCAACGAATACCAAGAATATAAGGGAAGGATCCCATGCACACATGATAGAAAGGGTTAACGATAGAGATATCAAAACATTTGGTATAAGGATATGGAGTTCATGGTTAGCCTAGTTCTTGGTTCCTCAAGTTCATCCTATCCCAAAATTAGTTGATGCTTGCATAAGGTGTAATTCCCAAGACACCAAAACCATCACGAGAACGAAGATCAAGGTGATAATTAATGCATAGGCCATAAGGGACATGTTGGGTATTGAATATGATGCTATGAAAAATTTCAGTGGCCTCACCAAGTTGAAGAAACTATTGAACACATGTGACAAGCAGTTGGGATTCTTGAATGCAAAGCTCTGATTAGACCCAACAAACACAGTGTTACCATCTTTGCCCATTACATTATCTAGCTTCACAAGTGATGTGCAAGATGCATGTTCCATGTTGTCTTTTATTATGGCCTCGATAATGATGTGGATGTGCATGATTTCTAGTTAGGCACTATTTTCTGCCTTAAGACAATTACCAAGAAGAAAATCTACAGGATGGACTTATCTGAAGTCATTGCAAATAGGCTATTGTATCAGTTGGCCAACTTTGGCAACCAACAAATTTTAGGTACATGTCATTTTTGTTACATTTTCTATTATTTTTGTAACATTAGAAAATGTCCCCTTGGGGGATTTTCCCTCTTTAGATTTAGCTCCCAGGTCTTTTGCATGCATTTAGGACATCTTACTTCATAATTTGGCATCCTGATGGAATGAGCCCTAGGTAACATGACAAATGGGACCTAGGAGGACCCCTTGAGCTTTACCCTACCCAAAATAGGGGGGAGGACTTGGGTGCCTACACCCTAGTCTTGCCCTATTTTGGGGTAATGCTAATTTCTTCGTGTCAGTTTATGACTGTTATTTGGGTCCTATGTCAACACGGTAAGTTTAAATTACGAAAATCTTGGTAGGAATGTTTGTAGTTGCCTATAAAAGCATGTTTAGGCATCCATTTGTAAACTAGATGATCATTGTGAACTTTAGGCATTCTTAAGGTGATTTAAGGTTTTCATTGTGTTACAAGAGCAGATTTGTGTGGTTTATGTGTTTGTGTTTGCAGATTTGAGCATCTATTTTATCATGGAATGAAGGGCATCTTCCTCCCATGATATCTTCACTACAAGGTGACATTATATTGTGTTTTCATCATCATTTCCTTTGGTTTTTCCATCTTCCTCACAAGGGCACACTCTCTATCTGACAACGGTGTTCAAAGACTTAAGTGTCCTCTGGGGCTTGACTGAGGCAAGCCTCTAAACACCACAACCCCCTCACAAAGTTTTCATGGTTGCAAGTTATAGGTTGCAGAGCTAGAAAAAGTGAAGTTGCAGGAAGGCATCTTGAGGTGTCAGAATTGCAGAATAGAAGGAAAAATAACACCCTGTACTTATGCGCCCACTCTTTAGTCCTCCAACTTCCATGACAGGAAAATCTCCAAGACAACAGGGAAGAGTTGGAAACTGAGTTTCTAGATTCAGACAAAAAGTAGGGCATTGGACTTGGGCATCCACTCTTTTGTCCTTGACCTTTCCACCTTGAAACCCCAAAAATAGGTACTTTGTGATTTGATATTTTACTTCCGTCTGCAAGAGCTTTTTCTATTATTCTTCCATTTACAGTCATATTTGCGAAATTAGGCTTTTAATGGTTAATTGAGCATAAGAGAAGGAAAATTAATAATTAAATTCCCTAATCCAAGTTTCCCTACATCTCATAGTGACCTAGGGTATGATAGTGAATTGCCAGTCGACCCTAGATCATTGAATGTATAAGGTGAAAGGAGGATTCAAACATCTAACAACACTAAATTAACAAATCCCAATTTTACCGTAAACAATTTGGTGAACCCTTGTTTTTGGACTTAAATTGCAACTTGCTGAGTGTGTGTCTTTAGATTTGGATTGATTTCATTCATTCATATAGTCTTTCATCTTATTGCATTGAGAAAATTACAAAAAAATTGAAAACCCTAGCTTACATTTTCATATAAATGACTAAATTGCATCAATTCTTTCTAAATTTTCCTAATTCATGTTTTTTGCATCAGATCTGATATAAACTATAGAAAAACACAAAAAATAAATAATTTGCATCTCATTTTCATCATTAATATGCTAGGCTTTTGTAAAAAAATTTACAATTTTCATTAAACCTAGTAATTCCAAAATCTAGGGTTAGTAGGCAAAATCTTCTTTCAAATTTTTCTACTGATTTTAGAGGCTCATTCAAATTAACATTTGGCTATAGTCTTGCATTTTAGTGTAAATTTGCATTTAGATTTAAAATATTTGCATTTTTGTATAGAAAATTTTAACAAAAAATAGCAATTTTCATGCATTTTCATTGGCATTTTGCATATTAGAGCTTGAAAATCATTTTTAGATTGTTGGCCTCCTATAATGTTTTAACAACTAAGCCCATAAAGCTATGACTCAAAGATTGGATATCTAACCTAAATAACTTTCTTAATCACTATGAAGGTGCATTTAACTTGTCAACCAAGGGACGTGAACTTGAAATGGGTTAGCACAATATGTGCACTAGGAATCCTGAAGTAGCCACATTCATTCTACAGCTAAGAAAGTCATGATGATGAAAGTAAATTTCTTGGAAAGAAATAACATACATGCTAAACATCAACCAACAACTATACTAAGCTAAAGTGTATAACAAAAAATGAAAATCTGGGCAAACAAACAGGAAACTACTCTGTCTTCTTTGGCTGCAGGAATAGACGATGCCAGATTCTAACTAACTACTTAACAGAAAATAACAATTAAACTAAAGGATGAAATGCTCACCAAGTGGGCCCCCTTGGATGAGTATCCCTTAAGACAAATATATGCTCAAAGATGTGAACTTATAACCTCATTTTATTTATTGGAAAACATGAGTACAAATGAGCAACATAACTGTATTACTAAAAACTAGATAATGCAAGTACAATCTCAAATTAATCAACCCCTCAGAAGGAGCATCCGAGTCTTATTTGTAGAGGGAAAACTAAAAAACCAACTACCTAGCAAGGTGGTCAACTCCAACAAAATAGGAGGACGGCACTTTAGGAAAAGCATAAAAAAACAAAGAGGAGGTTATGCATGCATGGAATCTGGTCAAGCATGCTCGCCTTAACGCAGATCTAGCACAACAGCAACTCATACATTTTCTCAACAAGTAATTAAAGCCAGTTACAAGGCGGTTATATTCCCTCCATTTGACATTTGAATGACCACCTTGTTTGACTTGATGGCAAGCAACCAACTGACAGAATCTTCCTCGACTTCATAGGCTGGTAAATATATTTGCATAAAAATATTAGTACACACAATAATTGCATATCTGTAACTATCTTAGAGTAACATTCATTAACCACATGTAAAATTAACATAGATAATTCATATAGCATATCAAAGTCATTGAAGATTATAGGAAATAGCCTATGCCCAATATCTTATGGTTTTAAGGAATTGTCATGAAAAGATTAAGATCTAGGTATCAAAGTCCATGATAACTACAGAAAATGGATAATAAATTCTAATAAAATTGAATCATAAACTAGACTCATCACTCTCCCAAACCAAAGACTTTGTTGGTCCTCCAGTAGAGGAAGGGCTGTTCTTCTATTTGGTTAATGCTCTGAAATTTGCAACTGCCAGTTGCCCAATATCAGTTTCTATAGTGCGTGAATTAGGATCCCAATAGAATCCTTGCTATCTACCCAATCTGTTCCATCTCTATTTCTCTTCAACAATATCATAATGGTAGTATCTAAAATTTGGCATAGGCCATAATAGGATAGGTGGTTGGAAAATTAAGTGAAGCCAGAATTGCCCCTTTGTCCTTCCAATCTGCATATATCTATCCACTCTTTTGCATGCTACAACATAGTTCTATAGAGAGTGAGGCTCTACTTGTTTTAGCTCATCAGATAAACTGTTCCACCTTTGTGCCAAATATCCTTTTACAGATTCTCCTATAGTGCTTGCTACCTTCTCATATTCTCTGTAAACTACTTCTCTCTCAGGCAGGATTCTATTGCCATAGCTTGGTCTGTAAATCATTCTGTGTGAATCATTGAAAATTCTCCCTGGATTCCTAGATTTAGCTCTGATGGACATGGGAATGTTGAATTTTGCTTGCCTATAAGCCCTGAACTGTTGTCCCCAACTAATCTCATTTTGTATCCAAGACATAAATGCCCTTAATTAAACATCCCCAACATTCAACAAGAGATTCCAATCATGGTCTTGGGACACAACATAATTATGTAAATAGAATTCACACAACAAATTCTTCATTTCAAGAGGAGCAATATGATAAGCATTGAAAAATTCAAGAGGAGTCTCAATGGAAGGATTCAAACCTAAAACAATCCTTGCTAATTTAAAGGAGAGATACCTTTCCTTTAAATATAGAGCATAGACCCTTGGGGGAGTCCTGCACTCTAATACCTGAGGCACTAAAGCTGCCATATTATCCACTCTATCCTTTAAAGTCACAATTTTTACATTCTTTTCTTCAATCTCTTCATCTTTCTTTTAAATCTCATCCTTTAATATGTGTTTCTCCTTCCTCCATTCTTCTTCTCTCCTTTGCATCTCATTCCACAAATTCATTGCTACCATATGCATCAAAAAATTAGGGGGTCTATGTATTCATACCAAAGGATTTCCTAGCACAGATGGTTGATCCTCATATAGTACTAGCTACAGGGTTTCTGAATGTTTGGCCAATTCCAGTTGTAGGGCATCTTGTTGCAGGAACTCTTGTTTGTCTTCATGTCCCTAACTCTCAATATGTTCAACAGTGGCAGCAAGGTCTGCCAGTGTTACATTTGCTGCTTCCTCAATCATGTCTTTTTCTATAACATTCACATGCCCCATTGGGGCTTATGTATCCTCAGTTGTCATTTTTTCCACCCCAGGGCTTGTCTATAGAGGCACACTGAAGGCTGCCTCAGCAGGCTCAATTTACTAGAAGGGCTCTGATGTTTTTCTTCGACTGTAGGAAGAACAGTGTTAGCCTTCCGTTTCTTAGAGCTTGGCACATTCTTTCCTGCAGTTTGCTTTTTTAGTTTTACCCTTCCTTATTTCTATTTTTTTTCTTATGTGCCCTAGTTCAAATTAAATTGCTAAGAGGAACATCATCATCAGAATATGAAGAACTTTCTTTGCCTGCATGCTCTACCTCAGAAGAACTAATCTCAATAGTTTCTTTAGATGTAGGAGGATTTACACTAGAAGTTGAGGCTCCAGGAGTGGCTTCAACATAACTCACTCTCCTCCTGGTCCTATGAGGTTGAGGTACAATTGTAGGTCACAAATGGCTTGGTCTTATTTGATCAATATTTAAAAATTCTTCCCAAGTCATATCAGACACATCATGTAGAGACTTTTCAACTAACAATTTGATCAAACAATGGTGGGAAACAGAATTAGCCCTACCTTTTTGGGTCTCAGTTGCCATGATTGAGAGGAGGTGGTATAGTACATTTGGCACATTCATACTTCTCCCATGCCTCATATGATTCAGTAATTTGAAATGCACATAATGAAGATTCGATTGACGACCTTCACATGTAATATACCTCACAACATGGACAACAACTTGCTTCCATGGCTTAGGAAGAGAGGTTCTCTTAGCTCCATATTTGTCCACAATTATTGGAGGGTCACCAGGTTCTGTAAATTTGGCCCTAGCTGACCTGGCATCTCTAGTAACAAGGTATTTTTCACCATCAACAAGTAACTCTATAACTTCTGCAATCCTTTCTTCAGTAGCCAATACCACCAATACTTTTAATGTGGCCTTCCCTTCTGACAATGTTTGGGCAAATTCTGATGCAACATCTTCATTAAAACCATTTAGCTTCAGGAAGTAGTCTAACCACCCGTAAATTCTAAACTCATCCTAGTTGGGTGCATCCTGCAGTAATACATCATGAATTGAGTGTTCATTTTGAATTAATCCACCTCCCATTATTTAGCTATTCTGAAAATAACAATCACTCTACAAAGTTCTTCTTTCTGCAATCTTCTGAACTTCTCCTTCCCACAACACTACTAAGTTTCCAATGCCAATGCCATCTAAATTTTCCTTATTTGGGAGCTCAAGATTATGACAAGAGTAGTATAGGTAGTAAGGAGTAATCAATGAAGGCTATCACCTCACACTTGCGAGCCGTCATCTCACTGAGAATTCAAATCAACTCAATTTTAAACTTTTGTTGATGTATTGGTGTAAACCAACATGGACTTACACATGGGCATGTATTTACACTCTCCTCCCCAACCTAAATTTGAGCATGTGTCCACACATGCAGAATGGTGATGCTTGATTGACAGGGTAGGGAATAATTACATGCTATGGAAAACATCAACATTAATGTACAGTAATTAAATGAATTTACAAAAAGATAATTAAGATATAACAAAATGATGTGCACGTACCTTGATGTGTGGAATATTAGTTGCAAAAATGATGGAGAAAGTACTGGTCACCTTCAAAGAGATTCATTGAGCAATGAATGAAAGTGGAGTGGAAGAAGGTGAGGTGGAACAAAGTGAAATCATTGTAACATGATGGAAGAGAGAATGATGGATATGGGTGGGTAGATGGGTGAATAGATGAAGAAGTGGACTCACACAAAAGTGGAAGTCTTTATTATGACAAATGTCATACCTTGGTTAACCAGAAGGAGGGACACTAGGTTCGCTGCCTTCAGCTATAGGAAGTTTGGGAGTTGCATGTTGATTGAATTGCTACAAGAATTCATCCTTCAAAGTTGGCTTGTGATACAATCTCAACCGATGACTATTGACAAGTAGCTTAAATCATACAGGGTCAATGGTGGCGAGCTGAACAACACCATTGGGGAAAACTTTAGCAACTTCATATGGTCCTAGCCATCTTGTCTACAATTTACCTGCATTATCCTAATACCTTGAGTCGTAGAGGAGTGCCCAGTCACCTTGCTGGAATTTCTTGGCTTTGATGAATTTGTCATGCCACTTGATTCTCTAATTTTGCACTATCTCTATGTGATGCAAGGTTGCTTTTCTCATTTCATCTAAAGTATTAAGCTACATGATTCTAGCCTTTTGCACCGTAGATATATCCATCCCCTAGTCTATTGTAGTCCTAATAGTCTTATGTTCAAACTCAATAGGCATCATAGCTGTCTTTCCATATAGGAACTCAAAAGGGGTGAATCTGATGGTTGTTTTCCAGGTTGTCCTATAGGCCCAGACAGCTTCTGGTAGCATGTTTGCCCAATCCTTCTGATGGATAGCTACTGTTTTGGTCAAAATGGCCCCAATTTCCCTGTTAGTCACCTCAACTTGGCTATTGGCCTGAGGGTGATAAGGAGTAGACTTTTTGTACCTTATGTTGTACTCATTAACTAGTGCTGCAAGTAGGGTTGAGGTGAATTGAGCTCCTTGATCAATCACTATTTCTTTGGGAACCCCATATCGTGCGAAAATTTCCTCATAAAGAAATTCTGCAACCCTGTTATCTCTCGCATGCTTCATGGCCTTAACTTCTACCCATTTTGTTACATAATTGGTGTAGACTAGGATATAGGATTTACCATTGGATGGAGGGTCAATGGGTCCTACAAAATCTAATCCCCCCTTATCAAATGGATTGACCACTAGCTATGGGTAAAGAGGCATCTCATCAAATTTTGTTTGTCGTCCCATCCTCTAGCATCTATCACATTTTCTTGTATATCTCCCTGCATCCTTGTGGAGTGTGGGCCAGTAATAACTGGTATTTAGAATCTTCATTGCTATCCTCTTGGTTGCAAAATGCCCTCCACATGGTTCATTATTGCATGCATGCAAAATGTCATATGTTTCACCTTCCCTTACACATCTCCTCATGACATGGTCTGGCCCAGTGTATAACAAACAACCAACAATCCATGAAAAAGGAAAAGACTTTTCAATGAGCACCCTTCTCTCCTTAGGAGAGAAATGACGAGGGACTCTCCCTGTGACCAGATAATTAGCTGTGTCAGCATACCATGGTGTTTGCACAATTGAAAACAAGTGCTCATCAGGGAAAAAGTCATCAATGACTTGGTTGTCCTCTGATGTAGTGAGCCTTAAAAGAAAGTCTGCAACAACATTGGCCTTCCCTAGCTTATCCACAATAGTAATGTCAAATTCTTGCATTAACAACACCCATCTTCCTAATCTACCTGTTATCAAGGGTTTGGTCATGAGATACCTAATGCCTACATGATCTGTGTGCACAAATATTTGATAGCCTGTGATATAGTGCCTGAATTTGTTGAGGGCATAGATTACTGCCAAAATTTCCTTTTTTGTTACTGTGTAATTGAACTCAGCTCCTTACAAGTTTTTGATGACAAAATAAATAGCATGCTCAATAGTTCCTTCTTTCTTCCCTAATACTGCTCCTATGGCATAATCTGATGCATCTATATGGATGATGCAGGAGCATCCAGAGGTGTAAGGGCAATCTTGCATCACCCAAAAAGAAGTTAATTCAAAACCATTGTATTTGTTCTCATTTCTTCCCATAATTAGTGTTTTTGGTTCCATAATATCCAGAATAATAATGTAGGACTTTCAGTTTTTCCAAAATTGCTAAAAATAGCGACCTGCCTATTTAGGAAAGTGTACCTGCTATTTTTAGAAAGTTTGCATTTGGGCACGTAATGAAGCAAAAACTTCCAGAAAGTTACATAATGGAAATATAAGACCTTTGGCGAAGGAATCAGGCAAAGATCATTTGTGAGCTGAAAGATATTAAAATTTTTGTTTTCTGAAAAGCCCCTGAAAATTTCTGGAACGAGATATGAGGCACTAAAACTTCCCATAACATCCCAAAAAGTTGACAGAAATCTATTTACAAATTTCCAACGTGATAGTTCACATCACGAGCTTTCCGGCGCTTAAAACAGTTCGTCAATCAGACACCCGGATCAAAAGTTATGCTTCCCAGAAGTTGACCTACTTTTGGAGGGAGTTGCAAATTTCAAAATTTGGCTGGAGGCCGCCAAAAAGTGCTATTTATGACTATTTTAGGAACCCTGGGCAGGAGTAGAGTCAAGGGGGCCAGTGTAGAGTCAAGAATAGGTGGGAAAATAGAAACCCTAGCTAATTTGGGGTTACAGAAGGCTGAAGATTCTAGAGTCTTGAGGTTGGGAAAGCTGTAATGTGTTGCAGCCAGTAGAGGATTCATCCTCTGATTGTAATTGAGCTTTTGTAATGTAATGAGTTGCCCAATTCAATAAAAGAAAATTCTATTTGTTGTGTTCAATATCTGTTATTGTGTGTTTTGTGATTTACCCCATTCATCAAGTGGTATCAGAATGAGGGTTCCTGAGTGTGTAGACAGATTGCCGACCGTGAGGCAGTTTGCACCAGGACCTGAGGTTGTGGGTTTGCTGCGGAGACCAAGATGCCTCCACGAAGAAATCATGTTGGGAGGAATGCTTTGATGGAAGAGGTTTTTAGAGCCCTACAAAGGCAAATCGATGCATTGCAAGAGGAGCTACAAAGAGGGTTTGAGCCGAGGACAAGAGAAGAAAGTGAAGATGAAGTTGAAGAAGAGCTATCTGAGGAAGAACAAGAAGCTGCCGAAGATGCTGCAGAAGTAAGGTTGTTGAGGGTCATTTCAAAGATTGGAAAGAGGCCCAGGATCGAATTTTCTACATATTCTGGAGATTTGAATCCAGAATAGCTTATTGATTAGATCAATGACATGGAGGAGTATTTTGAGTATGAAGATGTGGAGGACCCAGATCGGGTTAAGTTTGCAAAAACAAAGTTGAAGGGCCACGCCAATATTTGGTGGAAGGAGGTCCAATTAGAGAGGAACAGAAGAGGAAAAGTAAAGATTACCAGATGGGATTGGATGGTGGAGAAACTAAAGAAGTAGTTCATTCCTGTGGATTATGAGATGGAGTTGCTGAAGAAGCTGCAAGGACTAAAGCAAGGTAACATGTCTGTTAAGGAGTATACAGAAGAGTTTTATAAAATTACTATCAGGACAGGCCATGCAGAGCCCAACAAGGAGAAGGTAGCCTGTTACATTAATGGGTTGAGGCCGAGTATTCAAGAGGAGTTGAGCCTGGTCAGAATGACCACCATAGAAGATGCATACCAATTTTCCCTTAAGGTGGAAGAGAAGCTGAACAAAAGATTTGATAACAAGCAAAGGGGAAGAGGTCAAGGTGGAAGGACTAGTGGAAGACCCTATGGAGGCTGTAATGAAGATCAAAAGAAAAGTGAAGAAGTAGGCACCAGTCATAATCAAAGAGGGGATAATACCTACCGCCCTCGTGACCAGAACAATGGTGAGCAAAGAGGAAGAGGAAGAGGCAGACTTGGGCAAGGACCTGGAAGAGGAGGTTTTAGAGGAACCTGTTTCCAATGTGGAGAAGAAGGGCATCGAGCATATGAGTGTCCGCAACATCAAGGAAGGACAAATGGAAGACCTGAAGGTAATGCACGAGTTGCACATGTAGATGAAGATGCACATTCTGAGCATTCTGAAGATGCTGAAAGGGGAGAAACCCTAGTTGTCAGAAGAACCTTGCTGAATGAGGAGAAAGAACCCAATCAGAGGAAGAGTTTATTCTGCACAAGGTGCAAATGTGAGGGTAAGTGTTGTGATATTATTATTGACAATGGAAGCACTGATAATTTTGTTTTAGAGGAGATGGTTGACAAGTTGAAGTTGGCAAGAAGAAAGCATCCACATCCATATCGGATTGCATGGTTGTAGAAGGACCATAGAGCTTTGGTCAATGAACAGTGTTTAGTGAAGTTCAAGATTGGTGACTACCGTGATGAGGTGCTGTGTGATATCATACAAATGGATGCATGTCATATGCTATTGGGGAGGCCATGGAAGTATGATAGGAGCGATGTCCATGATGGCCGTGCAAACACATATTCCCTAACAAAGGATGGGGTTCGTCATAAGTTGAAACCCTTGAAGGAGGTGGAAGAAAAGGTATGTAGTACTGCCAGAATTTGTTTGGTAGATGGTAGAAAATTTTTGGAGGGTATGAAGCATGAGCGTCATTGCTTTGCATTGATTCCTAAGATTAGTCAAGAGAAATGTGAAGATGTACCTGTAGAAGTTTCAGATATGTTGGAAGAGTTCCAGGACATTATCTCTGATAATGTATCAGAAGGTTTACCACCAGTAAGGAAGATAAGTTATCAAATGGATTTGATACTAGGAGCCAGTTTGCCAAACAAGGCAGCCCATAAAATGACCCCTACAGAGAATGAAGAGCTAAACAGACAAGTTCAGGAGTTGTTGAGGAAGGGACTGATAAGGGAGAGCCTAAGTTCATGTGTGGTACCTACAATATTAGCACCAAAGAAGGATGGAGAATGGAGGATGTGTACAGACTCTCGAGCCATCAATAAGATAACGATCAAGTATAGATTTCCATTGCCAAGAATGGATGACATCATGGATTGTTTGAGTGGAGCCAAGTAGTTCACGAAAATTGACCTGAAGAGTGGGTATCACCAAATCCGTATCAAAGAAGGGGATGAATGGAAGATAGCCTTCAAGACAAAGGAAGGTTTGTATGAGTGGTTAGTCATGCCATTTGGGCTAACCAATGCACCGAGCACATTCATGCGGCTCATGAACGAGGTATTGAAAGAATTTTTGGGAAGTTTTGTTATTGTTTATTTGGATGATATTTTGATTTTTAGTAAGACTTGGGATTAGCATTTGATGCATATCAGAAGAGTTCTAGAGAAGCTAAGGGAGGAGAAGTTGCTGATTAATCTGAAGAAATGCAGTTTTGCAAAGAAGGAGTTGGTATACCTGGGATTTGTTGTCTCGGAGGAAGGTCTTAACATGGACCCAGAAAAAGTAAGGGCTATCATTGAGTGGCCTACACCAAGGAGTGCAACGGAGGTAAGATCTTTTCATGGTTTGGCAAGTTTTTACAGAAAGTTTATCAGGAATATCAGTAGCATTTGTGCACCCCTAACTGAAGCAATGAGAGGGGATAGAAAAGAGTTTAGATGGACTAAAAGAGCCAACAAGAGCTTTGATACATTGAAGCAGAAAGTTGTAGAACAACCTGTTTTGGCACTTCCAGATTTCAATAGGGTATTTCAAGTAGATTGTGATGCTAGTGGTAGTGGTATAGGAGTTGTTTTAAGCCAAGAAGGTAAGCCCATTGCCTATTTTAGTGAGAAGCTTAATGATGCCAAGAAAAAGTATTATGTTTATGATCAGGAATTTTATGCAATAGTTCAGGCTTTGAAGAAATGGAGACATTATTTGTTGCAAAAAGAGTTTGTTTTATATATTGATCATCAGGCTTTGCAGTATATTAATAGTCAAGGGAAGTTGAACCAAAGGCACTTAAAATGGGTTGAGTTTTTGCAGAGTTATACCTTTGTTTTGAAGCACAGGAGTGGGAAGTCCAACAGAGTTGTAGATGCCTTGAGCAGAAGGCAAAATTTGTTGACAGAAATGAAGATAGAGGTTGTTGGGTTTGATGAGCTCAAAAGTTTGTACCTTGAAGATCCAGATTTTGCAAAGGCTTGGAAAGCTTGTCTAGAGCCTGTTACTTTGGATAGGACAAAATGGTTGGATTTCATAATCCAAGACGGCATGTTGTTTAGAGGAAGCCAGTTGTGCATTCCAAGGAGTTCCATGAGAGAGAACCTGATTAAAGAGAAGCATAGTGGAGGACTGGCTGGACACTTTGGTCGAGATAAGACCATTTCTATTGTTGGTGAAAATTATTATTGGCCACAGCTGCAACAGGATGTGAGGAAGTTTGTGCAGAGTTGCAGAGTATGTCAGATGGCAAAAGGAACAAGTCAAAATATAGGATTGTATCAACCATTACCTGTACCAGAGAAGCCATGGGATGATATTAGTATGGATTTTGTTCTTGGTTTACCAAGGACACAGAGAGGGCATGATTCTATTTTTGTGGTGGTGGATAGATTCTCAAAGATGGCACATTTTATTCCTTGTAAGAAGACTAATGATGCTGTTCATATTGTAGAGTTATTTTTCAAGGAAGTGGTGAGACTACATGGTCTACCAAAAAGCATAGTTTCAGATTGAGATACCAAGTTTGCTGGTTATTTCTGGAGGACATTGTGGAAGAAGTTGAAGACAGATTTTAAGTTTAGTTCTGCACACCATCCACAGACTGATGGACAAACTAAAGTGGTGAATAGGAGTTTGGGTAACCTGTTACGATGCTTAGTAGGAGATAAGCCCAAGGGATGGGATTTGATTTTACCACAGGCAGAATTTGCTTACAACAATTCTGTCAATAGGAGTACTGGTAAATCACCATTCCAGATTGTATATGGCAATAGCCCAAGAAATGCTTCTGAGTTAAGGACGCTAGACAACGGAGAAACGAAAAGTGCTGAAACTGAAGACTTTGTAGAACATCTGAAGAATTTGCATGAAGAGGTGAGAAAGCACATTAATAAAATGAATATTCAGTACAAGGCTAAGGCAGATTAGAAGAGGAGATATAAGGAATTTTAGGTAGGAGATGAAGTCATGGTTCACTTGAGAAAAGAAAGGTTCCCAATTGGAACATACAATAAGTTAAAATTGAAGAAATTTGGACCATGCAAAATTTTGAAGAAACATGATTCAGGAAATGCATATGAGGTAGAGTTGCCAAGTGGGATCAATATTTCCCCTATTTTCAACATTGTTGATTTATCAGAATATCATGAAGGTGGAACAGAGGATGGACCAACAGAAGAACAGTGGAGTATTCCGGCATCTACTTCAACAGAGGAGATAGAAGAGATCTTGGATAGCCATGTGGGAAGAAGTACTCGGAACAAGCAATATGAAGAATATCTGGTAAAATGGAAAGGAAGGCCTATTGAAGATTCTTCTTGGTTGTCTAAGGCAGAGGTTGACCGTTTGGGTTTTCCTCACACAAACACATGAGACGTGACAGGGTCACTTCTCAAATTACCCTGGGTGTCTGATGCAGGAGCATCCAGAGGTGTAAGGGCAATCTTGCATCACCCAAAAAGAAGTTAATTCAAAACCATTGTATTTGTTCTCATTTCTTCCCATAATTAGTGTTTTTGGTTCCATAATATCCAGAATAATAATGTAGGACTTTCAGTTTTTCCAAAACTGCTAAAAATAGCGACCTGCCTATTTAGGAAAGTGTACCTGCTATTTTTAGAAAGTTTGCATTTGGGCACGTAATGAAGCAAAAACTTCCAGAAAGTTACATAATGGAAATATAAGACCTTTGGCAAAGGAATCAGGCAAAGATCATTTGTGAGCTGAAAGATATTAAAGTTTTTGTTTTCCAAAAAGCCCCTAAAAATTTTTGGAACGAGATATGAGGCACTAAAACTTCCCATAACATCTTGAAAAGTTGATAGAAATCTATTTACAAATTTTTGGCATGATAGTTCACATCACGAGCTTTTCGGCGCTTAAAACGGTTCGTCAATCGGACACCCGGATCAAAAGTTATGCTTCCCCGAAGTTGACCTACTTTTGGAGGGAGTTGCAAATTTCAAAATTTGGCTGGAGGCCGCCAAAAAGTGCTATTTATGACTATTTTAGGAACCCTGGGCAGGAGTAGAGTTAAGAGGGCTAGTGTAGAGTCAAGAATAGGTGGGAAAACAGAAACCCTAGCTGATTTGGGGTTACAGAAGGCTGAAGATTCTGGAGTCTTGAGGTTGGGAAAGCTGTAATGTGTTGCAGCCAGTAGAGGATTCATCCTCTAATTGTAATTGAGCTTCTGTAATGTAATGAGTTGTCCAGTTCAATAAAAGAAAGTTCTATTTTCTATGTTTAATATCTGTTATTGTGTGTTTTGTGATTTACCCCCTTCATCAATGGATGTGGAAAGGAAGCTCCCAATTGGGTCCTTTAACTATAGGAGCATGAGTTAATGTTGCCTTTGCACTGTTCAAGGACAGATTGTGGTCTTCACATCTCTTTAACACCTTTCCTAAGTTCTCCAGTGCCTCATCAAAAGTAGCACCATAAGTAGTGAAATCATCCATATATATTTCCATGCAATCATGTGAGCTATCAGAAAATATGCTAATGACTACCCTTTGAAAAGTTGCAGGTGCATTGTATAAGCCAAATGTAAGCACTAAGTAGGCATAAGTCCCCCAAGGATAGGTAAAGGTTGTTTTCTCTCAGTCTTCTAGTGCAATCTGGATCTGATTGTAACCACTGAACCCATCCAAAAAGGAAAAGTACTGCTTTCCTACAAGTGAGTCCAATACCTGATCTATGAAGGGAAGGGGAAAATGATCCTTTTTGGTGGCAGAGTTTAATTCTTTGTAATCAATACAGATGCTCCATTTCCCTCCCTTTTTAGTCACTAGAATGAGAGGAGACACCCATTGACTATTTGAGATTGGGTAGATAAATCCTGCATCTAATAGCTTTTGTAATTCTTCTTTGACAATCTCTCTTAATGCAGGGTTGATTCTCCTTTGTGGTAATCTCACTGGTGTACAATCTTCCTTTATGTAGATCCTATGGGTGCATAATGTGGGATCTAGTCCTTTCATGTCATGGTAATCCCATGCAAAGGCATTCTTATGTTTCTTCAACAAGTTTATCAAAGATAGCTGTTGTTCTTGAGTCAATTTGTTGTTAATATTTAGATGTCTTTCTTTTAAAATCTCTACTTGAGTTGTTAACTCAACCATAGTTGCTTCACTAATGCTTGGTACCTTAATTTCTTGTGGAAGCAATGTATGAGACATACCTATTACTGTAGGAGAAGTGGGAAGAAGTGTCTTCACTAGATCAATACAATGAGAGGATGATGTTTCCTCTACTTCACAATGATTCTAAATTATGTTAGACAATATCTCATCTTCCTTTTGAAGCTGCATGAAAGAGCTTCTTCCTAACATCATTAACTGCACCACAGAATTAGCTTCCTCAGCCTCTTCACGAATGTGTGGCCAAACAGGATTATCCATATCATGAGATGGCTGTGCAGGCGGGTAAAGAACAAGCTTTTTAGTGCTTCTGCCATCAGAGATGGTCATGTCTCTAGACTGACATCTAATAAAAACATTAGCTATGGCTAACCATGGCCTTCCTAAAATAATGGGATATCCTCCCAATGTAGCTTTAGGAGAAAGTATCATGAAGTTAGCCAGATATTCCCATGAGTCCAGGGATACCACAAGGTCCTCTACAATCCCATTAGGTGTAACAGTAGAACTATCAGCAAGCTGCAAGATAGTAGGAGTAGGCCTCATGTTTGCAATCTTTAGTTGATGTAGGTTATCCTTGGTCATTACATTTATAGCTACTCCTAAATCAATCAGAGTATTCCTTATTTTTATTCTATTTATTACAACTCCTACCATAGGACTCCCTAGATCATTATATTTGGGAACAGTCACTTTCCCGAGCATGATGTCAGCCAATTGTCCCACCACATGAACCATAGTGGGGTCTTTCCTCTTTCGGCTTGGCTTCTTAAGGCATGCTTCCTTGATTGCTTTGCCATATATAGGAACATCTTTTATGGCCTGAAAAAGAGGGATCTTGACACATACATGCTTCAACTATTCTAGAATGTCAAAGATGGGTTCCTCTATCTCCTCCTTTTGTTTCACAGTTTCCAACCTCTATGGAAATGGTGGTTCTTGCACAATTTGCTTGACTGGGACTGGTTTAGGATTTTCAAGTGCATTTGGCTAAATGGAGGCATTTAAAGTCTCCTCTTCTTCCTTAGGAAGCTCAGTAATAATGGGTCTAGAAGGAGCTGCCAAAGTAGTTGGATATCACTGACATTCATATCATATGCAGGAAATTGGTTTGGATCAGCAGAGTATACCGGTTGCTACTGTGGTCTATTATTTGGCTTAGGTGAGGGTTGAGCTGGTAACTGAGTAGGTTTAGGTGCACTTGTATTTGAATTAGCAGATGGAGGCATTATAGCACGCTGATGGGGCTGAGAAGGTGGCTACATGTAATTAGTTGTCTGGTTTGGCCATTGCTTTCCTCCCCTCCATTGGGATGTTTACTACCAATTTCCTGGAGGTGACTGCCAATTCCCCTAAGGTTGTTGCCACTGAGGTATAGGGTTTTGGTAATTTTGCCAAGTATTTGGAGGGTTATTCCAAGGCTAAGGTGGATATCCTCCACAGTTGGATGAAGGTGGTTGTTGCTATTGGTTACTAGATGCATAAGTATTAAAATATGGTCCAGAAAATAATAATGGATCAGGTGCCATACCTTGTCTTGGAGCCCATGGTCTCCTCTATGCAACATAGTAGACTTGATCTTCCTCAACCTAGATTGGCTTAAACTCGGGTGGAATCTGCTTACTGTCAATATTAGCTATCATCTTGCATCTGCAGTCCTTCTTCTTTTGTCTATAATGAGGGCAATATTCTGCCAACATTGCCTCTACCTCTTCTTGCTTCGTCTTTGCTTGAAATGTGTCCAGCTGGGTGGCCATATTATTTATGATATCTTTCTTAAAATCAAACAACAAGTGACTTATCTCCATCCTTGAAACTCCATTGGTAGAGGTAATACTCATAAGGGAATGGTAACCTCTTCCTTTCTTCATGGCAGATCTATAATAATTCTGGCACATCTTCTTAATATCCTCCCAAGGCACTTGAGTAATATCTCCTCCTCCCATCAAATCCAAGGCATCCATGTAATGGTCACTTATACCTCTAAGAAAGAGTAGTTTCTGAGAATCCTCATTGAGTGTATGATGGGGAGATTTTTGTAAACAAAATAGGAACCTTGAGATGTAATCCTCCAAACTTTCATCTTCTTTCTGTTGCATTCAGAAAATATCATCTCCTCTCATATCTCCACCCCTACAATAGTCTTTATACTTCTCAAGTAATTTCTCTTTCATTTCATCCCAGGTGTTGACAGTATCACTGCCTAGACCCATAAACCATCTCAATGCAGCATCTTTCATGGTGGTAGGAAATAGCTTAAGCCTATGGGCATTAGTGGTGTAGTCATAGCTTCTACAAAGGATATCATATTCAAACAAGAAAGTATCTGGATCCTCTATTGTAAGTCCATAAAACTTGGGGAGAACTAAAGAAGGGATGTTCTTGAGGTTATCTACTTCATTTTGAAGAGTAATAGGAAATGGGAAGGTTGGTTGATTGGGCTTATTTTGGGCAGCCATAGTTGCTTGGCTGATTATCAAAGCAAATGGATTGTCAATCAAGTTTTGGTTAGCTTGTTCTTTAGAAGATGTTTCATAACTATTTAGATCAAGGAATGCATCAAGATAAGGATTTCCTTTTGCTGGGTAGTTTGGAATAGGATCATTAGGAAGGAATCTCCCTAAAGCATCTCTTCTTCTACTTCTATGCATGCAGTATACACTCAGTATTAGCCAACTCACACAAAGAATGTTGTGAATGGATTGTGGGTTGTTACTTCTTTAAAGTTGGGTATTCTAAGAACATACTGTAAAAATACTTCTGCAAGAAATAACACTAAAAATGACTCCAAAGTTCTTCCTAGTTTGACACCATCCCTGGCAACGGTGCCAAAAATATTAGCCTCCTACAATGTTTTAACAACTAAGCCCATAAAGTTGTGACTTAGAGATTGGATATCTAACCTAAATAGTTGTCTTAATCACTATGAAGGTGCATTTAACTTGTCAGCCCAGGGATGTGAACTTGAAATGGGTCAGCACAGTATGTGTACTAGGAATCCCGAAGTAGTCACATTCATTCTATAGCTAAGAAAGTCATGATGCTGAAAGTAAATTACTTGGAAAGAAATAACATACATGCTGAACATCAACCAACAACTATACTAAGCTAAAGTGTATGATAGAAAATTAAAATCTGGGCAAACAAATAAGAAACTACTATGTTTTCTTTGGTTGCAGGAACAAACACATAATGGAATTCTAGTGGCTACAGGAACAGACGATGCTAGATTCTAACTAACTGCTTAATAGAAAATAACAACTAAACAAAAGGATGGAATGCTCACCAAGTGGGCCCCCTTGGATGAGTATCCCTTAAGACAAATATATACTCAGAGATGTGAACTTATAACCTCATTATATTCATTGGAAAACATGAGTACAAATGAGCAACGTAACTATATTACTGAAAATTGGATAATGCAAGTACAATCTCAGATTAATCAACTACTCAGAAGGAGCATCTGAGTCTTATTTATAGAGGGAAAACTACAAAACCAACTACCTAGCAAGGTGGTCAACTCCAACAAAATAGGAGGACGCCACTTTAGGAAAAGCATAAAAAAATGGAGAGGAGGTTATGCATGTGTGGAATCTAGTCAAGCATGCTCGCCTTGATGCAGATCTAGCACAATAGCAGCTCCTACATTTGCTCAACAAGTAATTAAGACCAATTACAAGGTAGTTATATTCCCTCCATTTGACATTTGAATGACCACCCTGTTTGACTTGATGGCGAGCAACCAACTGACAGAATCTTCCTCGACTTCATAGGCTGGTAATTATATCTGCATAACAATATTAGTACGCACAATAATTGCATATCTATAACTATCTTAGAGTAACATTCATTAACCATATGTAAAATTAACATAGATAATTCATATAGTATGTCAAAGTCATTTAATATTATAGGAAATAGCCTATGCCCAATATCTTATGGTTTTAAGGAATTGTCATGAAAAGATTAAGATCTAGGTATCAAAGTCCATGATAACTACAACAAATGGATAATAAATTATAAAAAAATTGAGTCATAAACTAGACTCATCACAGATCTAAGAGTAATTCATTTCCAATATAAATCATACTTCAAAACACTCACATAGCATTTTATCCCAAGATCTCAAACCTAGGGTTTCAAAAACACTGATTTTCACTAAATTTGGCCTTATCGACTCTATAAACTTGCACCATAGGTGTGCTGTGAAATGTATTTTTTCATTAATTGGTTGTTATCAGGGTAATCATTTCTACCCCTCCTAAAAATCTTCACAACACCCTTTTAACAAGCTCTTGTATTGAAAATTCGGTGAAAAACTACATATTTTGGCTATTTTTGCCCTAGGGTTTGACCTAGTTTGCACTCCAAGCATGTTGTGACAAATTTTATGGATTGAGTTGACTGATATCATCAATATTACTTTCTACACATCCTGAAATTAATTACAACACCCCCTTTGCTAGGTCTTGGAATTGAAAAACTGTGATAAAATTGCATATTTTGCTATATTTTCACTAGGGTTTTACCTTAAGTGGCACTAAAAGCATGTTGTGTTGGGTATTTTGGAACCAAGTGGCTGTTATTACTCATATTATTTTATGTCCATCATCATTTTCCTCACAACACCCTTTTTTATGCTCTGTTGCATTGAGTTCTAGTGAAAAAAGTGCCTATTTTGACGTATTTTCGCTATAGTTTGACTTGGCATTATCTTGGATTTGCATCAAGAGTGTGTTGAGAGTGATCATATTTCTATTTTGGACTGATATCAGGCATATAATTTTCTTCCCTTCATCAAAATCCTTAAAACACGTTCATTCCATTCGTTTGCATTGAAAAAGGTACAAAAAAAACCAAGCATTTTGGTCGTCAATCATATCCTTCTCTTAGGATTTGTTCTCTCAGTTTATGCATTGTGCGTTGTATGCTTTTGTATAAGCTTTATGACACACTTTCCTAAAAACAATATCCCTATGAGAAGAAGTAAAAGGCTAATGGGATCTAGTGCTCTTGAAGAAAATGACATTCCTACCTCTAATAATCCTTTGAACACCTTCTTTAAAAAGGGAGAAGCTCAAATTGTGCAAGATATTATACATCCTCCAACCACAATGGAAGAACAAACTTTTCATGATGTTGATAATACTATTGAGGCAACGGATATGTATTTGATGAGCAAATAGAAAAATTGGATAAAGAGCTAGGTGAATTTCAATCATTTATGGAAAATGAGAGAATAGTTGAAGAAGTTGTCCCTACAATTCATAATATAAGAGAATTGATAAAAGAAGGACAAGATGGTGTAAATGCAATTCGTGGTCTAGCACATAGTGTACAAACCAATATCATGCCGGTGACCAAATATGCACAAGCAATAAATAACACTTTATCACCATCTCATACTCAAGTATCCATACCTATTCCAACTACGGGAATATTGACTTTTACATCAACGATCTTAACAACTGATGCAAATGCCTGTAGTAATACTACCACTAGTATTGGAGTATCTAATGGCACTAATTACAAAGTTGTGGGATTTGATTATCAGAAATTGGTTTCTAAGGGGACCTCCTCTATGCATAATTGTTCTCAACCACCTATCTATTCCACTCATTTCCAACCATCTATTACCTACTCACAACCATCTTCCACCTATCATTATGGCTAGCCAGCATTAACATATTCTCAGCCTCCACCTATCATATCTCAAGCTCATTCACCTCCTCACTTTGGTTCTAATTCCTCACAACAAACCACATCTCCCAATGATGCCATCCTAAACCAACTTTTACAAGGCATGACTGCTTTACAACAAAAGGTAACAAACCTAACAAATTCTTTGCAGCCTAGAGGTTTGAGACTCCCCTCTTTGAAAAATATGGCGAAAAAGGTGATCCGAATATTCATGTAGCAGTATTTATAGCTATGTGTAGTGATTTTTTTTTTGAAGAGGATTTGTTGGCAAAACGTTTCTCACGATCTCTCAAAGATACTACTTTAGAATAGTTTTGTTCTTTGCCTCTGAATTCAATACACTCCTTTTTATAGTTGATTGATCAATTTTTACAACATTTTCAAGCAAATATCAGACCCCAAATCACTCTTATTGACTTCGTTCAATGTAAACAAGGTCTGAAAGAAAAGTTGATTGAATTCATTAGTTGGTATTAAGGACTTTATGCACAAATTCAGTATCAGATGAAAGATGAGGATGTTCAAAACATATTCATTACAAATCTACAACCTAATATTCGTGATAAGATTATCTTGATGAAATATAACTCCTTTCAACATTTATGCATCGCTCTTCATGATTACCAACTTTCGTCTAGTCAATATGAAAACCAAAACTCATTGGCTCAAGTTGGTTTATCCATGGGTGGATCATCACAAAACAATTTTAAGAGGAAAAATAATAGGAGTTTCATCAAGATCAATGGACCAAATACTAATGTGTTTGCTATAAATAATCCAAAGAAACCATCGTATCAATGAAGAAAGTTTACTCCAATATCTAAGTCCTATCATTCTATCATGAACCAAACTGTGAGTAACAACACTCTGAAGCTTCCCCCAATCAAGCCTATTGATCCTAGTAAACAAGGACCTTACTTCAATGCTAACACCTTTTTTCATTATCACCAGACACAAGGACATGACACTGAATGATGTATGCATCTTAAACATGAGATACAAGGCCTTATTGATTCAAATGTCATCTAGGTATTGGGTGTGAATGATAATGGAAATAAGTCAGTTGCTCTGCTAAATTAGAATTTACAAATATTCACTAATCCTTTCCCTAAACATACTAAAAACAATATGGTGGAACAGGGTTTAATGGAAGTAGATGAGGATGATTACTTGGACTATGATAGTATCGTGGGAATGATTGAAGTGGATAAGAAACAAGTGGATAATCTGCCTCGTCCATGAAGAAATGGAATTTATGCTGAGGTTCCTCCTCCATTATCCTTATATGGATTGGGAGATAATCAAAATACATCAGAAAAGGAAGAACAATAACCGATACAAACGAGTAAGATGGTACAGGATGATTCCCATTACCATTCTAGAAATATTCAACAACAAAAACTCACTAAAAATTAGAAAAGAGCAAGACGACAATCAACAGTCAGGAATAATAGTGGTTCTCCCCCTCATAAGCAACAAAAAGTCTCATTTAAACAAGGATTTAAGGAACAAACATCATATGATAAAAAACAAGACTTTCATAAGAACCACTCAAATTTTGCATTAAACATGATTGAGTACCTCTCCAAGAGGTCCATGAGATCCAAGATATAATACGAAGACCCTACAGGTAAGTATCTCTAACCCTTTATCTCTCTCATGATGTGCTTCCCTTGTGATGTGTTATGTGTTGTTTAGGCCTCTTGGGATGACCTTAGATTCTCCTGTAAGGTTCAGGATACCAGGAGACCACCTCTGTTGTGATCTTCTTCTATTTGTATCATCATTCTTCTAAATTGCCTCTCTTTGATTTCATTATTGTGTGTTGTGTCTTACAGACATAGCATTGTAGTTGGTGACTTGGGGGCACCCTCCTACGTGACTATCCTTAAGACACTTTTTTCTCCTCTCTTATTTATTGTTTCCTCTCCTCTAGTGTTTCCATCTAGCAGGTGGATGACAACAAACATTTATACTGATGTGGACCTAGTGTCCCTTTCGAGAGAAATAAAAAATTGGACTTAGTTCTCCTAATATTACGATGGGGTTGTATAAATTATCTGATGCTTGGCTATTAGAAGCACTCGTGCTTTTCGTGTAGTGAATTTAATGATATTTCAATCTCATTTACAAACCTTAACAATACTGGTGCTCTGTGCACCTTTGTTTATCTTTGAATCTAGCCTTGATGGTACTCAATTTGGAGAGCTTTGTGATATAGTCCTACGGTTATCCTCAAACTCTGGATTCGTTGTACAACGTTAGCTCTTTGTGTGGTTAATCATATGCATTGATGTTGATGTTTATCATGATTTTGTAGACACTAACATGTTTCTTGTAGGGATGGGAACATTTGGCTATTGTGAAGTACATGTCACCTCTGGGGGGCATGGGCTTTGCAAAAGTTGACATTCCCTTGTGTGTTTTCTTCCTACCTTAACGTGCTTGATATCGATACCTGATATCAACCACCTTAAGGTGGGGGCATATATAAGGTAAGCTATCTATTATAGATGTTAGCAATGTGTTTGTCCTCAGGTACAAAGACCTGTGTGATGAGTGCATCATGCATCCTGAGTTTGTTTGCAATCAATCAATCAATCATGTAAGCCCTCTATGGAGGCAGGATATCGAGCATATCCTTTTTCTTAAGCCCTCTATAGAGGCAGGGATGGTGTATTTCTCAGAGTAGATTGCATCATCCTATCATTTTCAAAAGTCCTTTACGAAGGTGGGGAGCGGTTCTATGACTAACTCAACCCTTAAGCGTGTTTTCGGTGATTGTTGTGGTGAAGCCCAATCGTTGGTGTGTGCCTATAATGTGCCAAAGATGGTGATGAGCCCAAAAATAGGGAACACACCATCACTTGTCTACCGTGTTTTCTCCATGTCTTCAAGTGTGTGTGTTTTGGCATGCTTGCTTTGTGTGGTGTGTTTGTTGCCCCATATGCAGTATAAAGACCAGCACCTTAGGGTTGTGCTTCCTGCATTTTGGGAGGTTTTGTGTGTCTTGCATGTGTGTTGCCCCATATATACAAAGACCTGTGCGATGAGTGCATCATGTATTATGCGAGGTTTGTTTACTTTCTAGTACTTGTATCTGCATTTCATATATATGAGAAAAAGAAAAGAAAAGAAAAGAATCATGCCTGTCTTCTATGCATTAATGTGTCTTCTATGCATTGATTGTCTTCTCTGTGTTCTATGTGACTATAATTGTCTTCTCTGTGTTTTGCATTCCTATTACTATTTTCTATGTGATTAGCATGTCTTCTCCATGCTTGGTGTGTTTGCTATGTTTGTGACCTTACTTTAATGCATGTATTGGCCTCACATTTATACATACATTAAAGTGGGGGCTAAATGTAATGTTGAAAAATGTCCCCTTGGGGGCTTTTCCCTCTTTAGGTTTAGTTCCCGGGTCTTTTGCATGCATGTAGGACATCTTACTTCATAATTTGGCATCCCGATGGAATGAGCCCTAGGTAACATGACAAATGGGACCTAGGAGGACCCCTTGAGCTTTACCCTACCCAAAATAGGGGGGAGAACTTAGGCGCTCACGCCCTAGTCCTATCCTATTTTGGGGCAGTCCCAATTTTTGCGTGTCAGTTTATGACCGTTATTTGGGTCCTAAGCCAACACAGTAAGTTTGAATTACAAAAATCTTGGCGGGAGTGTTTGTAGTTGCATATAAAAGCATGTTTAGGCATTCATTTGTAAACTAGATGATCATTGTGAACTTTAGGCATTCTTAAGGTGATTCAAGGTTTTCATTGTGTTGCAAGAGCAGATTTGTGTGGTTTATGTGTTTGTGTTTGCATATTTGAGCATCTATTTTATCATGGAATGAAGGGCATCTTCCTCCCATGATATCTTCACCACAAGGTGACATTATATTGTGTTTTCATCATCATTTCCTTTGATTTTTTTCTCTACCTCACAAGGGCATGCACTCTCTATCTGACAACAGCATTTAGAGACTTAAGTGTCCTCTGGGGCTTGACTGAGGAAAGCCTCTAAACACCACAACCCCCTCACAAAGTTTTCATGGTTACAGGTTACAGGTTGTAGAGATGGAAAAAGTGAAGTTGCAGGAAGGCATCTTGAGGTGTCAGAATTGCAGAACAGAAGGAAAAATAGCACCCTAGACTTGGGGGCCTGCTCATTAGTCCTCCAACTTCCATGACAAGAAAATCGCTAAGACAGCAGGGAAGATTTGTAGACTGAGTTTTCAGATCTAGACAAAAAGTAGGGCATTGGACTTGGGTGCCCACTCTTTTGTCCCTGAATTTTCTATCTCAGAACCTTGAAAATAGGTACTCTGTGATTTGATATTTTACTTCTGTCTACAAGAGCTTTTTATGTTATTCTTCCATTTATAGTCATATTTATGAAATTAGGGTTTGAATGGTTAATTGAGCATAAGAGAAGGAAAATTGATAATTAAATTCCCTAATCCAAGTTTCCCTACATCTCACAGCAACCTGGGGTATGATAGTGAATTGCCACTTAACCCTAGATCCTTGAATGTATAGGGTGAAAGGCGAATTCAAACATCTAACAACACTAAATTAACAAATCCCAATTTTACCCGAAACAGTTTCAAACCCCTAGTTTTTCAACCTCACATGTAGCTAACAATGACTAAGTATTCAAGTGAAGGGCAGAAGTTGATTCCTATATCTTTGTGGACTCATCTCTTATCAGCTATGGCTGATTATTATGAATTTTGTAAGTATTTCATGTCCCTGACCCTTATAAACCTCAGCCTTAACCACATTACTTTTATAATAAGTTATAAGAAAAGGGTCATACTCTCTATTACTTCTATATCTTGTGATTGGTTCTTCAGAGCCCATTATACAATGATTAGAGTCCATGGCTTCAAGGAGTATCCATTTAGGTTGCCTAAATGTTTGACTGATAGGATTATGACAATCAAACTAGCTTGCCAGTTTGATGCAATAGATTCTGAGTTTGGATTAAGATGAAAGAAAAAGGCCATTTATGACACGTCTTTCTCTAGAGGAGGTATAAAAGTGATCAAGAGGCAAGCCGAACAATTGTTGATATTGAAAGTGGTTGACTTAGGTTTGGACTAGATCAAATATTAGTGGCAATATGACCCTGATAGTGTAATAAAGAAATGGTTGTCTCAATTGAGGTCTCCAATCCCCTTTGAGCATCAAAATCACCCATTTTTTGAGGCTAGAAGATCACCAATGATTGACACTGATAATGTGTATGTAGAATTGGATCATATTCTAGTAGAGTCTTGACCTCTGTGGGAAACATTTTATCATCCTATAAGGGTGTATGATCCTTCTACAATAATGATGCGTGGTCTTAGGGCCTCCCTTTTAAAATATTATTGGAGCATGGAGAAGATTAATGCCTAATGGAAGTATAGACAAGATATTTTTGAGTGGGAAAGGAATTTTGGTGATGTTCCCACAGATAAGGAATGGTAGAGAATATGGGATGAGGAATATGCTAAGCCACTTTTGCCATATGATGTTGGGAACATTTTTGGTAGGAGGAAGAGCAAGACATAGATTTAGAAATAGAGTAAGGAGAGGGGTCAGAATGGGAGAAACCAATGATGGAGTGATGAAGACTGAAGCTGCAAGAAGAGTCTAAAGAAGAAGTGTGCATTGTCTCAATGCCCACTTTGGAAGCCACATCAAGTGATACAATAGCTGAAAGCGCTCAAGTAAGTATCTCTTTTCCCTCTTCTTCCTCTCCATCTTTCCTACCTCCTCAGCTTACTCCCCTCATAGTTTGAGCCCCTCCAATTGCAGCTAGCTCTCCCATGACTCCACTACTCTCATTTTCTACACCTTCTACTTCACAATTGTCAGCCCCACCTCTGCTTAATTTTTCACCATTTTTCATTTCTCTTCTTATGGTGCAATCCCTAGTACTCCCAAGTTTTAGTACTGCCTCTGTACAACAATAGGTGACCATTCCATATGGTTTACCACAAGGATTCCCTTTTTCTAGTGGAATAATCCAATTCCTAATCACTTTTCAGTAGCAAGTCAAAACTACCCACAAAGCCGGAGAGGCTCACTTGGAGAAGCAACAAAAGAAAGAAGGGAGAGCCCTCATAGTTCCCCACATGCACTCTCTTTATGATCATTCTCAATAATCATTAATGATTACACACATAAATTTGACTGTGCTCAAACCACAAGAGTAGATGCAGCCCAAAGATTACTCTATCCATGCTATGGGTTTGAACCTGGTGCAAGCAAGGCCTTAGGATAAAGTGAAGTTAATGGAGGAGACACATAAATCTGTTACAATAGATTTTATAAAAATGGGTAAAAAGCTCGATAAACAAGGATTAGAATTGGCCCAATTCAAGGGTGTTGTGGATAGACTCAATGAGGAGTCAAAGGGCATAGACATAAAGCTTTCTAGACTTAATGCTAATATGCAGAATGTGGTTTCTAAGGAAACATTGCAGGTGGAGCAGGCCAAGACTATTAGACTGGGAGTAGAATTGGATACAACAAAAGCCTTGAATGAGACCATGTAGAAGGAGAAGAGCTTGGTCAAGAAGAATATTAGTGATGGCTAAAGTGAATTGACACAGTTAAAAAAAGCCTTGTGAGCAAAGGAATGAAAATAAACAATTTTGTGAGGAGATCAAACCAAAGAGAAAAATATTTTTCATCTCAAGTAGGAGCTCATGGAAAGGCCTCCAATGACGGATGTTTTTCTCATGATTCAAGAGTTATATGTGTCATATTGGGGGCATATCTTTGAGGAAACTTCTAAGATCAAGACTACTCTCATGTTTATTGTAGATGCCTAGAGTCTCAGTACAGAGGTTGGCATGGTTGTCAAATAGACTCTTTCTTTTGTGTCTCCCAAGGTAGCCAAATCATAGTTGTCGGTGTAGAAATTGTATAGTTCTTCAAAGGAGATCCTCCAAGCAACTAGAGTCGATAACAAAAGGACTACTACAGTGAAGGTAAATGAGTTTTTGAGTCAAAACAAGGCAGCTCTTAAATGTAAGGCTCATATAGATGCCTTGAAATAGGTTTTGAAAGAAATGAAGGGACACATTGAAAACTTGGTCTAGCTGTGACTCCCCTCCCCATTTCTTGATGATTTTATAGTATTGACTAAGGATCAAATCTAAGCCCTCTTAATTAACAAGAAAAATGATCAAGAAACACTTGTGAATTTGAGCCAAATGCCTAGTGTTGCAAAGGTGGAAATAGTTTTGCAGCCTCTTGCATAATTGGAATTCTAGATCAAAGCCACTGTTCAGAGTTTACAAATATTTCCTTATAAGGAGATTCTTGATTTGGATCAGGTGTTCAAGGCATTAAAGAAGAAGGTTCAGCCTTCTAGTAGTGATTAGGCCATCCTGTAGCTCATGCTCTAGAAGCTGTGAATCATTTTTTGTTGTGCTTCTTCATTTTGATGTTTTCCCCTTTTGCTGTCAGAGATTTGAGTTCTACATAGGCATAGATCCCCTAGTAAGTCACCAAGAACTGTAGAGCAAAAAGCCCTACATTTTGAGTGTATGTTTTGGGTCATTGTTAGATTCAATTTTATTTTAGGGGAATATAGACATCCATAGAAACAATAATAGAGTCAAGTAAGGGAGTCTCGACATATAATATTTGTGATGGTTTCTTCCCTCTCAAATGTTTCTACTTAAATTAATGAATCAAGGGTATTCCATATGTCGTAGTGGCACATTCTAGAGTTGTTTTGTTTGCGTCATGATTTTCCTATTATGCCATTAGCTAAAGTGTTACATATGGCATCACTGCACATCATTTTGGATTGATAGGTTTGGTAGAGTTTCTTTTTGTGCTATTCACTACAGAGTAGAAAGTGGAATCCACGTTTTATACTTCCACACGTTTTTGAAGATAATAGTTCTGACATAACTTCTTGTTATGGCATTGGTTCAAAGATGACATGCAGCTTCACTGCACATAATTTTAGTTTGGAATTCAGGGCAATGTACATTTTGGTGGGCCCCTTTTTGAATCTATGATGTGTTGATCTCTTAGACTCATTTTTGAGGGACCGGTGGAGAAAGGAAAAGAGAATGGACATGTGGCTTCATCGTGCATTTTTAAAAGAGAAGATTTCTAACAGTTTTTTCCTATTACACTATTGTTCAAGCCTCTTTCTATGTGGTAGTTTTTCTTCATGCAGATTCTCATGATTCATGTAGGTTGATGAGTCTCTAAGCTACAGTGTAAACTGTAGTTGGCAGTTTCTATGCTTTATTGTTTTAGTTAGCTATTAGTTTCCTTAGTGATCTCTACTTAATGGTTTTTATTTTAAAAGAAAGGTTTGTAATTGTTACAAGGTGTTTCTCAAAAAGACTAAGAGCCTTTTTAGGTGTTTCTTAGAAAGGATCAAATATTGTGTACCTATGCAATTTCTGGCCTTGTATGCTTTGTTCTCCATTCAACAATGAATAGAAATAACATTCTATGTTAATTTTTAGTTCTGATATGTTATATATGAAATATTGTGGCTTTTGTGATTCATTTCTAGTAATATAATTTATGATCTGCTATGAAATCATGCATATATGCTCTTTGAAAAGCTACGATTCATTTTGTTGTTATTAGTAATTGAAAATAGCAATTTCTTTCCTTTCTACAATCTAAATCCATTCTAGGACATCACCATAGTTTAGGTTTAATTTACAGTCATTTAAATTCATTATCCTTTCTCTTTTCTCACATATTAAAGATTTAGAAGAAGAGCTGACTTCTATAAAGCTTGGAGGCCATCTCAAAATTGAGTTCCACATTTTGAGATTTCCCATTGTTGATGGTTTGATGCAAATTTTATGATCAATATTAATATTCCACTATTCTATAACCTTGCCAAAAACCCTAAAAAGTATTTGTTTGTAGTTTAATGTGTAATAATTTTACTTTATTCTAATTTATTGCTAACTTTTTAACCTAATTTTTATATAAATTAAAACATGTGCTAAGGCCTTAGTAGTAGTAGATTATTAGCCCCACTTGTATTTATTATAGAATAAACCTAAGTTCAACATGTCTTTTAGTGTCTCGCGATTACACATGTTTCCATTCTTGTTAAATTTATTGTGTGCAACTTCCAAATCCCCATTGTGTGCTCATCATCTAATCAAAACTCCCCCCATGCTAACTATTGATTTCTTTACATATTGTTTAGTGTATGTACTTATCTTTTGTGTGTTAGCAACATTTCATTAGTCTAGGTTAACTATGTGGTAGGCCTTCTCTATTAAGCACTCTCATTTTGCCTATGCACCACACAGTGTGTTGTTATTTACCAACAACCAATCTATATTTAGAGGAGATAATAATTTATGGTACAATTTCCAAAGATTTTTGTGCACTATCTATTAGTCTACACCAAGACATATACTACATAAGATATGGTCCTAAAAAGGCTTAGTTAGCAAATCACATGGGCACTACTCATTAGTTGAGGTAGTTAAGCATTTAATACTATGGCTACCTTATGTCAATAATGAAAAAAATAACATAGTGCCATGAGTGCTAGTTATAACATCATTAGATAAATACTATGCAAGTCTAAGTTGGCAGAAGAGGCTCATGTGGAGTAAAATGTTTGACCAATGACCAATTTACTCCTAGTAGACAAACAAAGTGCTCACGTGTTTAAAATGAAACACTTATTGTATGTTGGGAATTATATAAAAAGGCTATTTCAAGGACAAATATGAGTCATTGATCAAGGATCACAATTCAAATAATAGCCACCAATGTGACCTTTACATAAACAAGGTTGATGCACCCTTAATGTTTCTTTATTCCTTCATGCCATAAAATTTCTTTCCATCAATACAATTCAAAGCTTGTATAAAGCTTAATTATTGCCTTTGTAAGGCCTTATCCTCTACAATTCATGTGAAGTTATTTCAAAGAAATGATCTTAAAGCTACTAGTTAAGCAAAGAAGTGGAATAAC
The DNA here is from genome assembly GCA_027924645.1 of Cunninghamia lanceolata. Taxonomy (NCBI): domain Eukaryota; kingdom Viridiplantae; phylum Streptophyta; class Pinopsida; order Cupressales; family Cupressaceae; genus Cunninghamia; species Cunninghamia lanceolata. The sequence goes on along the minus strand of BSBN01000241.1, from coordinate 6,594,242 downwards.
TACAAGAAAACTAGTCTAAAATTAAATTATCCAAGGGATTTTATTGAGATAAACTTGGATTTGGATAATACCCTATCTCCTCTCCTATTATAGCTAGTGGCCCTCAACTTTTCAATCAATTAAGTAGGTGCCCCATATATAGATAGGGTGCCCACCAGTGTGCCCACCACATTTGTCTCATATATGTAATACAAATGGGATCATAGACGCCCATAGTCAAACTATTTATTACAACTATTTGCATAGATTTCCCAACCCCTAGAAACAAAAATCTAGGCAGATGAGACCTTCTCCAAGCTCTATTCCATCACCATCACCATATAGCCTCGTTGGCCCTGCCATATCATATTGCTGAGAACCACTACATTTGTATCATATATTATATGTGTAAGACAAATATCTAGTTATTAGTCTCAAATGAGTGATAGGTATGAGTGATAGAAGATAAACCCCCCATATGATAGTCAATTCAATTTGATTGGATTGATAAAAATGATAGAGACTCTTTCCCCCCATATGATAGCTAGTTTGATTTGATCGGTTCACTCCATGGGGTACTAGAATGCTATCATAAATTCTTTATCATGACACTAGCATGCTCCTTCATAACTCCTATTTTATTTTTAAATGAATGAATAAATCTATTTAAATACAATACAACTCACAAATCAAGATAAAGGTGCATTAGGTCATGTCACAAAACTTAGTGATCTAGGTCAAATTTAAACCCACGATTTGACCCAAGCTAATGAATAGGAGATATATGACCATAATATAACACCATGAACCTAATTTATGCAAGAATATACAACTTATAATCTAATTATTACATTTAAAATACTCTAATCAAAACAAATACAAAACATAAAGTAAAAGAACAAGAATATGCAATTTTCACATTACACATTTATCCCCATGCATTAAGAATCCTAAATGAAATTAATTCTATCTTCTTTAACTATAATGTCCTATTATATGTAAAAAGGTGAATAAGATGAAATGTACTTAATATAGATTCAATCAAATCCTCCTTTGACATTAACATTCAAGGACATAAATTATGCTAACTCACTAGTGATGAAAGAGGACTTAGCTACAAGTTTGATATCACTATGAAATGATAAGGAAAGATAGAATAGATTGATGAATTTGTCAAATCCTAATCTGATTAAGCCTTAAACCCTAATTATATGAAATCATATATAGACAAATGAAACATGAAAAATGCTTGCACAAGAAAGCACTAAATACATATTAGAAACATACTAGGATTCAGATTTTCAGAGGTCGAAACTTCGAGAACAAGGGGGCAGGCACCCAATTCTGATAAGGTAACTTTTCTGCATATATGGAACAATGATCTATATTAGACTGCAACTTACTTTAGAGTTTTCAGAAATGCCAAAATGGAGGACTCCGAGGTGGGCAACTAAGTCCAGTAGGGTTCATTTTCAGTAACTTTTCTCCAGATCCCAAATCTTTATCTTCTGCTCTACTTCTCTACAACTCCACTCCATCAAATCCTACACCTGTAACCTAAAATCACAAAGAGAGGGGTTTGGGGGTTCTAGTGTTTAGGAGATTGCCTGGTCAAGCCCCAAAGTGGCATTCAAGCCTTAGAATGGCATTCAATCCTTCCAACACCATTGTTAGATAGATTGTGTGCCCTTGAAGGGTAGAGGCCAAATCCAATGATGAAATAAATTGATTGAAGCACAACAAGATGTCACCTAACAGGTGAAACCCTCACATAGATGAAGAGCCTTTAAATCATGAGGAGATTAATTGATGAAGTCAAATCTATAACAAACACAACACAATACTGGTCTACAACACAATGAAAGTCTTTAATATCTTTAGCTCAATATCACAAGTTTGCATTCATCTAGGTGTAAAATGAAGTCATAAACTATTTAAATATGTTGCAAGTATGAGGTTAACCAATGTTGTCATTGATGTCAACATACTCATATTGCACTGATAAGAAGGATTGGATGAGCTGTGTGCTGAGGATATTAAGAAAATTAGTCTCAATCAGGAACAGTGAAGAACAGTGATAAGAAGAAGGCAAAAGTACTCAATAGATTGAGAATCAGAGGATGCAGATTAAAGGGTTTGTAGATATGAGTCTTGAGATGTTCTAGTTAAGATTTCAGAGGTCCACATGAAGATCTGAAGAAGTTATGCTCGCTCAAGTAGAACTAGTTCCGGTAGGCGTTCAAAGGTGACAGAGGGTGATAGAAAGGTCTGGTGAGATCTAGAATTGAATTATCTCAGTCTACAGATTAGAGAGAGTGTTTAAGAAGTCTGTATGAAGTGACATCTAGATTTGTGAATGATTTGGAGGTCTAGAATAACCTTTTGCATTATGACAGTGATGACAGACTGTGTTCTTAAAGTTCCGGATGAAGAACAAAAGAATCCAAGTGAGCTGATGAAGTGCGGATGTTCTTGGTGACTCAGGGAAGGTTATGATGATCGTTGGATCATGTCTAGTTCATGTTAGTGGTCCGCATTGAAGTTTGAGTTTGTATTTGAAGAATAACCATGGATATTGGTGTTCTTCCTAAAACAGGCCGACCAGATGTATTACACGTCTTGCGAATGATCTTGTAGATGTTTGCCGACTTAGATGATTGTTTCTAAGTCAATGCCTTGTATAAATAAGGGTTTGTGAATGCATTTTGAAGTGTGTCTTGTGGTGATGAGTGTGGTATAGCGAAGAGAAGTGCGAAAGGCAGAGCAGGAGTTTATGGGCTTAAACGAAACTAATCCAGGCATGGTAAAGATGTCAATCTCCAATTCAAGTTTGTGATTCTTATCACTTTGTAGACAGTGTGTCTCTTGTAGGCAGTGTGCCTCCTTGTGAGCAGTGTGCTTGGGCAGTAAGCCCTAATTGGCATGTGCCATCTAATTTCTTTATTCTTCTAACAAAGAATAATCCTTGGGTTAATCACCCCGTGGTTTTTCCCTTAACCGAGTTTTCCACGTCAAAATCTTGGTGTCTCATGTGTTGATGTTTATCTGCTCTGGTGTTTATTCTTTATGCTTTCATGTATGGTTAATTGCTATGCTAATTGAATAACAAAGTGGATTTGAGTGTTTGAATTAAAAGAAAGATTAGGATAACTGATTCACCCCCCCTCTTAGTTATCAACAATTGGTATTAGAGCCAAGTTCCTCTAAAAAGAGCTTAACCGCTTGAGGAGATCTAGGATGTCGTCATATAAGGACAGTCCAAAGTTTGATGGAACAAACTTCACTCTTTGGAAAGGCTGCATGAAATGTCACTTAGAGTGTATGGGAAAGGTGTACTTGTCCATGGTCACAAAAGCATATAAACCTCCACAAGGTGGTCCGACAACTCTAAATGAAATCACAGATGCTGAAAACAATCTGCGGACTAAAGAGGCTCTTCTAAGTGCATTAACCGACTCAGAGCTCTCCAATGTTATTGGCCTACCAACTGCCTATGAGATCTGGATTAAACTGGAACTTCTGCATGAAGGAGATGAGTTTGTTAAGAGTGCAAGGTTGCAAAGTCTCAAAGGGAAATTTGAAAGATTGAAGATGAGAGATGATGAAAATATCACTACCTTTATGCCAAGAGTAAATGAGCTAGTGTGTGGAATCAGGAATGCTGGTGGAGTTTTGGATGAAAATGAGATTGTTTGCAAAATTCTCAGATCCCTTCCTGCTGCCTACAAAATCAAGGTTGCTGCCATTGATGAATTCAGAGCCCATACAACTGTCACAAGAGATCAATTGGCTGGCAAACTGGTTGCATTTGAAATGACCGAGTTTGGAGATGATCCCCCCAAGACTGAATCTACATTCAAAGCCAGTGCCTATGTGAAAGGCAAACAAAGATTTGATCCGGGAGAAAACTCTTCAAGGAAGTTGTCATGGTATGATCAAGCAAGAAGAGACATGGATGAGGAAGAAGCAGAAATAGCTCAACTTGAAGCCCTCATTGCAAGGAGACTACCAAGAGGATCCGATAAGTATGAAGGAAAATTACCTTTTAAATACTTCAACTGCAATAAGATTGGTCACTTTGCCTCAAGATGTCCGGAAAGATCTACAATTCAAAAGAATTGTTATTATGTTCATGAAGAAGCTGATAATGAAGGAGTAACAGATGATGAATCAAAAATAGGAGACAAATCCAAAAATGAATGGGTGTTTATTGCCATCAAGGAAGAAGATCCAATATCTATCAATCACAAGGTTGTAGAAAGAGCTTTGGCTGCCCAAGTTGAAGAAAAGGATGATTGGGTTATTGATAGTGGATGCTCTCACCATATGACAGGTGACAAGAACAAGTTCTTAGATTTGGAAAGGTATAAGGGAGGAGTGGTAAAGTTTGGTGACAATTCAGCTGGTAGAATTAGAGGAAGAGGAACTATTTCTTTTAATGGAAGAAACAAAACTGGTAATGTGTTGTATGTTGAAGGTTTGAAGCACAATCTTCTCAGTGTGGAATAGTTGGTGGACAAAGGTTATGATCTCCGATTCAAGGATGGAAAATGCAAAATCTTTGAAAGATCCAGAATAGAGATTGCATCTGGTACTCAAACTAAAGGTAATATCTTTCACTTGGTTGGTGCTGATAAAAGTTGTCTACTTGTCCAAGTTTATCAGAGCTGGTTGTGGCATAGAAGGATGTGTCATGTAAATTTTGATAACATCATTAGGATAAGTAATACTCAGGCTGTAAGAGATCTTCCAAAATTGGTAAAACCTACAAACGGTTTGTGCAAAGAATGTCAGCTAGGTAAATAGAGCAGAGTTTCATTCAAAAGCAAAGATCAGTCCTCTACCAGATTATTGGAATTAGTTCATACTGATCTATGTGGTCCGAAAAGAGTCAAGAGTATGCAAGGTGATAGATACTTCATGTTACTAATTGATGATCATTCTCGGATGATGTGGGTTACCTTTCCGAAAGAGAAGTCAGAAGCCTTTAAAAAGTTCAAAATCTTCAAAGCTATGGTAGAGAATCAAACCGGATTAAAACTGAAGTGTCTGAGGTCTGATAGAGGTGGTGAATTCACATTCGGTGAGTTCATAGACTTTTGTGAGAAGCATGGTATAAAGAGACAGTTGTCTACTCCTAGGACTCCACAGCAGAATGGAATAGTTGAGAGGAAGAACTGGACCATCTAGGAAGCATCCAAAACAATGATGATGGAAGCAAATGTTCCTCAGATGTTTTGGAGAGAAGTTGTCAGCACTGCAGTATACACTCTCAATCAAGTTCAAATCAGAAACAATACTGGTAAGACTCACTATGAACTTTGGTTTGGCATCACTCCTACTATGAGATATTTTAGAGTATTTGGTAGCAAATGTTACATTAAAAGAGATGAAGATCTAGGAAAGTTTGATGCTAGAAGTGATGAAGGAATCTTCTTAAGTTACTCCACTCAAAGCAAAGCATACCAGTGTTACAATAAGAGACTGAGAAAGATGATAGAAAGTACTAATGTGAAAGTTGATGAAGGAATTGACAAGCCCTCAAGATTCTATGAGTATGATGAAGATGATCAAGATGGTGTTCAGGTTCAAGGAGCTCAATCCTCTCCGGAAAGTCAGATTCAGACTAATCCGGTAAATCAGGAAGAAGAAATAGGTCTGAATGAGCCTGATCAAGAAGCAGAAGTGCAAGAAACTCCCAAAGTTCCAAGGTATGTAAGACTGAACCACTCTGAAGATTAGATCATATTTGACAAAAGCAAAGGTGTGCAAACTAGAAGGAATGTTGCTCAAAATCTAGATGAATGTTATCTGATCTCAAAGATTGAACCTAAGACAATAAATGAAGCGTACAATGATGAAAATTAGACCAAAGCAATGGAAGAAGAATTGATGCAAATTGAGAAAAATCACACTTGGGATCTTGTTTCCAGACCTAGTAACAAGAATGTGATTGGAACCAAAAGGGTCTTCCAGAATAAACTAAATGAAGTTGGTGAAGTAATTAGAAATAAAGCCAGATTAGTCTACAAAGGTTACTCTCAAATAGAAGGGATTGATTTTGAGGAAACCTTTGCTCCGGTGGCAAGAATTGAAGCAATCAGACTATTTCTTGCATTTGCTACCTTCAAAGATTTCAAAGTGTATCAGATGGATGTCAAATCTACTTTCCTGAATGGTGACCTAGAAGAAGAGGTGTACATTGAACAACCAGATGGATTTCAGTTATCTGAGCATGGTGATATGGTCTGCAAATTAAAGAAGGCACTGTATGGTCTAAAGCAAGCCCCAAGAGCATGGTATGAAAGGCTGGACAAACATCTTTTGAAGATTGGTTTCAACAAAGGTACTGCTGATAGTAATCTATATTTCAAAATTGATCATGAAAACATCTTGATTGTTGAAGTATTTTTTGATGATATCATCTTTGGAGGAAGAGACAGTATGTGTAAAACCTTTGCAAACCAAATGAAAAGTGAGTTTGAAATGTCAATGCTCGGTGAAATGAATTTCTTCTTGGATCTGCAAATTACTCAGATAGAGAAAGGAATCTTTATCTCTCAGACCAAATATGTGAAAGAACTATTGAAAAAATTTGGAATGGAAGATTCAAAACCAATGAACACTCCTATGGCTACCGGATGTAAGTTAAGTAAAGATGATGACTCTCCTAAGACAGATCAGACCAAGTATAGATCAATGATTGGAGGATTATTGTATCTCACTCAGACTAGACCAGATATAATGTAGGTAGTTGGTCTTGTGGCAAGATTCCAAGCCGATCCTAGAGAATCTCATGTCATGGCAATCAAAAGAATTTTTAGGTACTTGAAAGGAATAGTTGAGTATGGCCTATGGTATCCCAGAGATCAAAACTTTTATCTTCATGCATATACAGATGCAGATTGGGCAGGAGATGTGGATGATAGGAAGAGTACAAGTGGAGGAGCATTCTTTTTTGGAAAAAGGTTGGTTTCTTGGCTAAGAAAGAAACAAGAAGCAATATCCCTGTCTACAACTGAAGCTGAATACATTGTAGCAGCAGCAAGTTGCACCCAACTTTTGTGGATGAAGCAAATGCTAAGAGATATTCAAGTAGAATATGAGGAGCCTATCACAATTTTCTGTGATAATTCAAGTGCAATAAATATTTCTAAGAATCTAGTACTACATTCTAAGACTAAGCATATATCTATCAAATTTCACTTTTTGAGAGAACAAGTGAACAAGGGTGAAGTCAGATTGGAGTATGTGCCCTCCAAGGATCAGCTTGCAGATATTTTTACTAAACCTCTTCCGAAGGACTCTTTTGAGTATCTCAGGGAGAAGTTAGGGGTCATGGCCCCTCCGGTGATGAACTAGGATGCATTGATGTGCATCAGTCCGGTGGATATCACAATCATATCTTGTGATCTGGATTGATGATGGGGAGCTGCTACTAAGGGGGAGCAGCTAGTATGATTCTAATGTGTTAGAATTGCAAGTATGAGCCCTTTGCCATTGATGTCATAGGGGGAGAGAAGACATGTGAAAAACAAGTGGGTGATGATCAAAGGGGGAGCAGTAAAGGAAGAGAAGACATGTGAAGAGTTGTTGCTGATAGGGGGAGCTGTGATAGAAAGGAGAAGTTTTTGTCTTGATGGTTTTTCACATCATATGTTACCATCAATGACAAATAGGGAGATTGTTGCAAGTATGAGGTTAACTAGTGTTGTCATTGATGTCAACATACTCATATTACATTGATAAGAAGGATTGGATGAGCTGTGTGCTGAGGATATTGAGAAAATTAGTCTCAATCAGGAATAGTGAAGAACAGTGATAAGAAGAAGGCAAAAGTACTCAATAGGTTGAGATTCAGAGGATGCGGATTAAAGGGTTTGTAGATGTGAGTCTTGATATGTTCTAGTTAAGATTTTAGAGGTCTGCATGAAGATCTGAAGAAGTTATGTTCGCTCAAGTAGAACCAGTTCCGGCAGGCGTTCAGAGCTGACAGAGGGTCACAGAAAGGTCTGGTGAGATCTGGAATTGAATTATCTCAGTTTGTGGATTGGAGAGAGTGTTTAAGAAGTCTGTATGAAGTGACATCTAGATTTGTGAATGATTTGGAGGTCTAGAAGAACCTTTTGCATTATGATAGTGATGACAAACTGTGTTCTTAAAGTTTCGGATGAAGAACAGAAGAATCTAAGTGAGCTGATGAAGTGTGGATGTTCTTTGTGACTCAGGGAAGGTTATGATGATCATTGGATCATGTCCAGTTCATGTTGGTGGTCCGTATTGAGGTTTGAGTTTGTATTTGAAGAATAACCGCAGATATTGGTGTTCTTCCTAAAACAGGCCGACCGGATGTATTACACGTCTTGCGAATGATCTTGTAGATGTTTGCCGACTTAGATGATTGTTCCTAAGTCAATGCCTTGTATAAATAAGGGTTTGTGAATTCATTTTGAAGTGTGTCTTGTGTTGATGAGTGTGGTATAGCAAAGAGAAGTGTAAAAGGCAGAGTAGGAGTTTATGGGCTTAAACGGAACTGATCCAAGCATGGTAAAGATGTCAATCTCCAGTTCAAGTTTGTGATTCTTATCACTTTGTAGACAGTGTGTCTCTTGTAGGTAGTGTGCCTCCTTGTGAGCAGTGTGCTCGGGCAGTGAGCCCTAATTGGCATGTGCCATCTATTTTATTTATTCTTCTAATAGAGAATAATCCTTGGGTTAATCACCCCGTGGTTTTTCCCTTAACCGGGTTTTCTATGTCAAAATCTTGGTGTCTCATGTGTTGATGTTTATCTGCTCTAGTGTTTATTCTTTATGCTTTCATGTATGGTTAATTGCTATGCTAATTGAATAACAAAGTGGATTTGAGTGTTTGAATTAAAAGAAAGATTAGGATAACTGATTCACCCCCCCTCTCAGTTATCAAAAAAATATGCATTCCCACTAAACATTTGTAATTCAAATTGAAAAGGTCGACATAGGGAAACCTTCTTAAAGGTCCTATGCCGACATCCTAAATTTTAGGTCCTAGAAAATCATCATGGACTTGGGCACGGGTGCCCAAGTCCCAAGGTGATTTTTGAGTCTTGATTAAACATAAATGTGGACCCTTAAGCCCCATTTGACATGGGTTTCAAGGGATATTACTCTGGGATAAGTTTTAAACATGCATAATTAAAATGAGGGGACCTAGGAGCTAAACTTGGAGGTGAAAAGTCATATGGAAACTTTTTACAACATAACATTTAGCCCCCACTTTAAGGTATGTATGATCTTATAATTACATACATAAATTAAAGTATAGTAAAAAACACATCAAACACGCCATATAGATGAAGCTAAGTCATACATGAAGATTGAAGAACTATTTCTAGCCCCCAATCTCCAATAAGCACTAGAAGACACATTGAATACATGCAAAACCTTAAGAATACAATAAGAAGCATGTAAAACATGGTGAATATAGTGAAAGCATGCAATACACAATGAAGACATGAGAGAAGTCACGCAATACATTAAGTATACATGGAGAGAAGACATGATTAAGCAAAGACTAGACACATATAAAACACGCAAGGCATACCAGACACATAAGGAAGACATGCATAAATCACATGGAATACACTAGCGTCCCATAATACATCATCAAGATACTACACATTTTATACATGCCAAACATGAGCGATGGGAAGGAGCTCATTTCTAAGTCACACCATTTAAAACACTCGAAACACACCTGACAGTTGAGCTGCACTACCACAACTACCAAAGACACACTTAAGGGAGGATGAATTAAGATCCAACCTCACCTCCATGGAGGACTTTGTATAAAAGAATGTACACTAGCTCAAGAGATACACCATACCACCTTCCATAGAAGGGCTTTTTTATAAAAGGATACGCACTAGATCAAGATATATGTTATCCCGCCTTGTGCGGAGGGCTTTTTTTATTGCAATTTAAATAAGGATGTGCACTAGCCCAAGAGACACGCCATCCTATTTTCCACAGAAGGGCTTACAAGCACACTTTGTCAGTGTCAAAATAATCAGACAGATACCTATTAGACTTAGGGCACACAACTGAGAGGGGGGGTGATTCAGTTGTGTGAAACTTTTCTCCAATTAAACACTTAAATCTTCTTTAGTGATTAGTAGAATATTAATCATGAACCATAATGCATTTAAATCAAAAGTACAAACATATCAACACATAAGACACCAAGATTTTGACATGGAAAACTCAGTTAAGGGAAAAACCATGGCGTGATTAACCCAAGATTTTATTCTCTTTTAGAAGAATAGAAAGAATAAAATGGCACATGCCAATTAGGGCTCACTGCCCGAGCACACTGCTCACAAGAGGCTCACTGCCTACAAGAGACACACTGTCTACAAAGAAATAAGTATCACCTTCATAAACTGGAGAATAGCATCTTCACCATGCTTAAATTAGTTCCATTTAAGCCCAATACTTCTGCTCTGCCTTTCATACTCTTCTTGGCTACCACACACTCATCACACCAAGACACACTTCAAAATGACTTCACAATCCCTTTTTTTATACACGACATTGACTTAGGAACAATCATCTAAGTCGGAAAACACCTACAAGAACATCTGCAAGACGTGTAATACATCTGATCGGCCAGTCTTAGGAAGAACACCATCATCCAGTGGTTATTCTTCAAATGCACACTCTAACTTTAATGCGGACCACCAACATGAACTAGACATGATCCAAGGATCACAACAACCTTTCCCAAATCATCAAGAACATCCGGGTCAGTGCAAGAAGTTGGGTCCACTTTTTGGCCAAAAAGTGGAAGTGTTTTCCCTAATTTTCAGAATTTGGCACATTTGACCTTCAAATTTGAAGCACTTACAGATGGAATCTTTAAAAAGGTCACTAAATATAAAATGTAGTACTCAGAGTCTAGTTTCCAAATATGTAATTTTTTTCAATACCCAGATGATACAAATTGATTTTCAATAGGAATTTCTAAAAACCACTATTCAAAAGTCACTTTTTTTAACCATACCATGCACATGTATGGCCAACATAATTTGACCTAAATAAAATTATTTTTCAAAATCCTTTTGGGAAAAGATGTGTAGTATAGTGAAGTTTGATGAGGATATTTTTTTATAATTTTTTTCTAAATAATTTTTTTTTATTAATTTTTTATTAGGCCTAATTGCTACTTTTGAAAACCCCTCATGTACGGCCAACATAATTTGAGCAAAAAAAATCATAAAATTAGTTTATTTGTTTTCATTGTATAAAGAATGATGTGTAGATTGATGACATAATTTTTTTTAAATTTTTTTTTAAAAATTAAAAGTTATTAAAAAAATACAAACACCTGTCATTTCAAGTTTTTGGACCAGTTTGCTCATAAATTAAATAATAAATAGAAAAATAGGTCCAATCCAAAAAAAATTACATATTTGAAAACTAGACACTATGATCTGTAATGGGTTTTAATTTCGTAAAAAAATTTAGAAAAAAATGTCATCAGCCATATAGGTGAAGTCAGTCTTTCCTCTGGTTCTATACTTAGAGAAATACCTGCAAGTCCAAGGCTCAAGGTCAGCTACCCATGCCTTTCCTGAGCCTAAAACGAAACCAAAAGCGTGGGTGTGAAATTTAAAATTTTAGAAACGGGTACCTGTTTTAAAATGGGTACCCGTTCTAGAAAACAATAGAAAACAAAACGGGTAACCATTCTAAAAAATAATAAAAAACAAAATGGGTACCCGTTTCAAAAAATAGTAAAAAACAAAATGGGTACCTATTTTATAAATGGGTACCCATTCTAGGGTCGGGTGCCTGTTCCTATCAGGATGTTTTTTTTGCATGACACTTCCCCTATATGTGGACCTAACTTCTTAGTTTTACCCATCCGCACTTCATCTGTTTGCTAGAATTCTTCTCTCCTTCATCTGGAACCTCAAGAACACAGTCTGTCATCACTGTCACAAAGGAATAGGTTCTTCCAGACCTTCAAGCCATGAACCAATCTACTTGACACTTTACAAGGACATCCTCAACACTTTCTCAAATCCGCAGAATGGGATAATGCATTACCAGACCTCACCGGACCTATCTGTGTCACTCTGTCACCTCTGGACACCTGTCGGAGCCGGTTCTACTTGAACGACCATAACTTTTTTAGATCTTCATGCGGACCTCTAAAAACTTGATTGGAGCATCTCAAGACTTATATCTACAAACTCTTTAAACCGCATCCTCTGATCCTAAACCTATCTTGGACTTTTACCTTGTTGTCATCATTGTTATTCATTGTTCTTGATTGAGACTAATTTTCTCAATATCCTCAGCACATAGCTCATCCAATCCTTCTCATTAATGCAACATGAGTATGTTGACATCAATGACAACACCGGTTAAACCCATACTTGCAACAATCTCCCCCTTTGTCATTGATGGCAACATATGATGTGAAAAACCATCAAGACAAGAACTTCTCCTTACTGTCACAACTCCCCCTATCAACAACAACCATTCACATGTCTTCTCTCCCTTTACTGCTCTCCCTTTGATCAGCAACCACTTGTTTTTCACATGTCTTCTCTCCCCCTTTGACATCAATGGCAAAGGGCTCATACTTGCAATTTCACCACCTTAGACACATATCTCCTGCTCCCCCTGAGTAGCAGCTCCCCAACATCAATCTGGATCACCTTAGTTCATCACCAGAGGGGCAATAACCCCTAACTTCTCCCTGAGATACTCAAAAGAGTCCTTAGGTAGAAGTTTAGTAAAGATATCTGCAATCTGATCCTTGGATGACACAAACTCCAATTTGACTTCACTCTTATTCACTTGCTCTCTTTGAAAGTGAAACTTGATAGATATATGCTTTGTCTTTGAATGCAACACTGGATTCTTAGATATACTTATAGCGCTTGACTTATCACAGTGGATTGTGATAGGCTCCTCATACTCTACTTTAATATCTCTTAGCATCTGCTTCATCCACAAGACTTGAGTGCAACAACCTGCTGCTGCTATGTATTCTACTTCAGTTGTAGATAGGGATATTGCCTCTTGTTTCTTGCTTAGCCAATAAACCAATCTCTTTCCCAAAAAGAATACTCCACCACTGGTACTCTTCCAGTCATCCACATCTCCTGCCCAATTTGCATCTGTATATGCATGAAGAGAGAAATCATGATCTCTAGGATACCACAGACCATACTCAACTGTTCCTTTTAGATACCTAAAAATCCTTTTGATTGCCATGACATGAGATTCTCTGGGATCAACCTGGAATCTCGCAACAAGACCAACAGCCTGCATTATATCTGGTCTAGTTTGAGTGAGATACAACAATCCTCCAATCATTGATCTATACTTTGTCTGGTCTGCCTTAGGAGAGTCATCATCTTTGCTCAACTTACATCCGGTTGCCATGGGAGTATTCATTGGCTTGGAATCTTCCATTCCAAATTTCCTCAACAATTCTCTCACATATTTGGCCTGAGAAATAAAGATTCCTTTCTTTGTTTGAGTAATTTGCAGACCCAAGAAGAAATTCATTTCTCCAAGCATAGACATCCCAAACTCACTTTTCATTTGATTTGAAAAAGTTTTACACATACTGTCTCTTCCTCCAAAGATGATATCATCAACAAATACTTCAACAATCAAGATGTTTTCATGATCAATTTTGAAGTATAAGTTACTGTCAGCAGTACCTTTATTGAAACCAATCTTCAAAAGATGTTTGTCCAATCTTTCATACCAGGCTCTTGGGGCTTGCTTTAGTCCATACAGTGCCTTCTTCAACTTGCAAACCATATCACCATGCTCAGATAATTGAAATCCATCCAGTTGTTCAATGTACACTTCTTCTTCTAAGTCACCATTCAAGAAAGCAGACTTGACATCCATCTGATACACCTTGAAATCCTTGAAGGCACCAAATGCAAGAAATAATCTGACTGCTTCAATTCTTGCCACCGAAGCAAAAGTTTCTTCAAAATCAATTCCTTCTATTTGAGAGTAGCCCTTGCAGACCAATCTGGCTTTATTTCTGATTACTTCACCAACTTCATTTAGTTTGTTCTGGAAGACCCATTTGGTTCCAATCACATTCTTGTTTCTAGGTCTGGGAACAAGATCCCAAGTGTGATTTTTCTTAATTTGCATCAACTCTTCCTCCATTGCTTTGGTCCAGTTTTCATCATTGCAAGCTTCATTTATTGTCTTAGGTTTAATCTTTGAAATTAGATAATATTCATCTAAATTTTGAGCAATTTTCCTTCTAGTTTGCACACCTTTGCTTTTATCACCTATGATCTGATCTTCAGAGTGATTCAGTCTTACATACCTTGGAACTTTGGGAGTTTCTTGCACTTCTACTTCTTGATCAGGCTCATTCAGACTTATCTCTTCTTCTTGGTTTACCGGATCAGTTTGAATCTATCTTTCAGAAGAGGATTGAACTCCTTAAACCAGAACACCATTCTGATCATCTTCAGCATATTCATAAAACCTTGAGGGTTTCTCTATTCCCTCATCAACCTTCACATTTGTACTTTCTATCATCTTTCTTAGTCTCTTGTTATAACACCGGTATGCCTTGCTTTGAGTAGAGTAACCCAAGAATATTCCTTCATCACTTCTAGCATCAAACTTGCCCAGATCTTCATCTCTTTTGATGTAACATTTGCTACCAAAGACTCTAAATAATCTTATAGTAGGAGTAATGCCAAACCAAAGTTCATAAGGGGTCTTACCGGTATTGCTTCTGATTTGAACTCAATTAAGAGTATAGACTGTAGTGCTGACAGCTTCTCTCCAATAAATCTGAGGAACATTTGCTTCCATCATCATGGTCCTAGATGCTTCCTGGATGGTCCGGTTCTATCTCTCCACTACTCCATTCTGCTATGGAGTCCTAGGAGCAAACAACTATCTCTTGATTCTATGTTTCTCACAGAACTCTATGAACTCACCAGATGTGAATTCTCCTCTATTAGACCTCAGACACTTCAACTTTAATCATGTTTCATTCTCTACCATAGCCTTGAATATTTTAAATTTCTCAAGAGCTTCTGATTTCTCATTTAGAAAGGTTACCCACATCATCTGGGAATAGTCATCAATTAACAACATGAAGTATCTATCACCTTGAATACTCATGGTTCTTGTCGGACCACAAAGATTAGTGTGAACTAAGTCTAATAATCTGGTAGAAGATAGTTCCTTTCTTTTGAATGTGACTCTGCTCAGCTTACCCAACTGACATTCCTTGCATAAGATGTTAGTAGGTTTTACCAATTTTGGAAGATCTCTTACAGCCTGAGTATTGCTTATCTTGATGATATTATCAAAATTCACATGATACATTCTCCTATGCCATAACCAACTCTGATCAACTTGAACAAATAAATAGCTTTTACCAGTACCAACCAAGTGGAAGATATTACCTTTAGTTTGAGTACCGGATGCAATCTCTGTTTCGGATCTTTCAAATATTGTGCATTTACCATCCTTGAATCGGAGATCATAGCCTTTGTCCACCAACTATCCAACACTAAGAAGATTGTGTTTCAAACCTTCAACATACAGTACATTACCAGTTTTGTTTCTTCCATCAAAAGAAATAGTTCCTCTTCCTCTGATTCTACCAGCAGAATTATCACCAAACTTCACCACTCCTCCTTCATACCTTTCCAAGTCTATGAACTTATTTTTGTCACCTGTCATGTGGTGGGAGCAACCACTGTTAATAACCCAATCATTATTTTCTTCAACTTGGGCAGCCATAGCTCTTTCAACGACTTTATGATTGATAGATACAAAGGATATTGGTTCTTCTTCCTTGATGGTAATAAACACCCATTCACTTCCGGATTTGTTTCCTATCTCTGATTCATCATCTGTTACTCCTTCATTATCATCTTCTTCATGAACATAGTAACAATTCTTTTGGAACCTTGATCTGTTAGGATTTGGCTTTGAAAATCTTTCTAGACATCTTGAGGCAAAATGACCAATCTTATTGCAGTTAAAACACTTAAAAGGCAATTTTTCTTCATACTTTCTGGATCCTCTTGGCAGTCTCTTTGCGATGAGGGCTTCAAGTTGAGCAGTTTCTACTTCTTATTCTTCCAAGTCTTTTCTTGCTTTTTCATACCATGACAGTTTCCTTGATGAGTTCTCTCCCAGATCAAATCCGTGTTTACCTTTCACAGAGGCACTGGATTTGAATGCAGATTCAGTCTTGGGGGATCATCTCCAAACTCGGTCATTTCAAAAGCAACTAGTTTGCCAGCCAATTGGTCTCTTGTGATAGTTGTATGGGCTCTGAATTCATCAATGGCAGCAACCTTGATTTTGTAAGAGGCAGGAAGGGATCTGAGAATTTTACCAACAATGTCATTTTCATCCAAGACTCCACCAGAATTTCTAATTCCACAAACTAGCTCATTCACTCTTGGCATAAAAGTGGTAATATTTTCATCATCTCTCATCTTCAGTTTTTCAAATTTCCCTTTTAGACTCTGTAACCTTGCACATTTAACATACTGGTCTCCTTCATGCAAAAGTTCTAGTTTAATCTAGATCTCATAGGCAGTTGGCAGGTCAATAACATTTGAGAGGTTTGAGTTAGTTAATGCGCTTAGAAGAGCCTCTTTGGTCTGCAGATTGTTTTCAGCATCTGTGATTTCATTTAGGGTTGTCAGACCACCCTATGGAGGTACATATGCTTTTGTGACCATGGACCAGTATGCCATTCCCATACACTGCAAGTGACATTTCATGCAACCTTTCCAAAGAGCAAAGTTGGTTCCATCAAACTTCGGACTATCCTTCTTATATGATGACATCCTAGATCTCCTCAAGCGGTTAAGCTCCTTTTAGAGGAACTTAGCTCTGATACCAATTGTTAGACTTAGGGCACACAACTGAGAGGGGGGTGAATCAGTTGTGTGAAACTTTTCTCTAATTAAACACTTAAATCTTCTTTAGTGATTAGCAGAATATTAATCATGAACCATAATGCATTCAAATCAAAAGAAGAAACATATCAACACATAAGACACCAAGATTTTGATGTGGAAAACCCGGTTAAGGAAAAAACTACGGGGTGATTAACCCAAGATTGTATTCTCTATTAGAAGAATAGAAAGAACAAAATGGCAAATGCCAATTAGGGCTTACTGCCCAAGCACACTGCTCACAAGAGGCTCACTGCCTATAAGAGACACACTATCTACAAAGAAATAAGTATCACCTTCATGAACTGGAGAATAGCATCTTCACCATGCTTGAATCAGTTCCATTTAAGCCCAATACTTCTGCTCTACTTTTCGCACTCTTCTTCACTACCACACACTCATCACACCAAGACACACTTCAAAATGACTTCACAATCCCTTTTTTTATACATGACATCAACTTAGGAACAATCATCTAAGTCGAAAAACACTTACAAGAACATCTGCAAGACATGTAATACATCTGGTTGGCCAGTCTTAGGAAGAACACCATCATCCAGTGGTTATTCTTCAAATGAACACTCTAACTTCAATGCGGACCACCAACATGAACTGGACACGATCCAAGGATCACAACAACCTTTCCCAAATCATCAAGAACATCCGCACTTCATCTGTTTGCTAGAATTCTTCTCTCCTTCATCCGAAACCTCAAGAACATAGTCTGTCATCACTGTCACAAAGGAATAGGTTCTTCCGGACCTTCAAGCCACAAACCAATCTACATGACACTTCACAAGGACATCCTCAACACTTTCTCAAATCCGCAGAATGGGATAATGCATTACCGGACCTCACCGGACCTATCTGTGTCACTCTGTCACCTCTGGACACCTGTCGGAGCCGGTTCTACTTGAATGACCATAACTTCTTTAGATCTTCATGTGGACCTCTAAAAACTTGACTAGAGCATCTCAAGACTTATATCTACAAACCCTTTAAACTGTATCCTCTGATCCTCAACCTATCTTGGACTTTTACCTTGTTGTCATCACTGTTCTTCACTGTTCCTGATTGAGACTAATTTTCTCAATATCCTCAGCACACAGCTCATCCAATCCTTCTCATTAATGCAACATGAGTATATTGACATCAATGACAACATCGGTTAAACCCATACTTGCAACAATACCATTATCTATGCCCCCACCTTAAGGTGGTTGATGTCACTTTCTAATATCAAGCACATTAAGGTAGAGAGAAAAAATGCAAGGGAGAAAGAGCTCTTGTAGAGCCCATGCCCCCAAGGTGACATGTGCTTATGATTTCTGAATGTTCCCACAAACACATTGATATGATTTGCTAAGATTACCAATAAGAAAGGTTAGAAATCTTGCTCTAAGATAATAACCAGATCAATTCATTAAAGCTATGCGTGAAAATAGTTACATCAAGGACCAAGGCTATACTCACAGGTTCAGAACCGAGCATAACCATTAAGCTATACTATATATACCTTAGAACCAAGTGTAGAAATAAGGTGAGATACCAATCAAAGTATGCAAGAGTAGATTGAGTGGATTGTAAAATTTTAGTTAAAAGAAATGCCATAAGATGATACATCACACAGAGTGGTTCTACTAGTCAAGCATCGGATATATATATATATATCAACCCCATATTCAAATATGGACTAGGTCCATTTTTTCTTTCTTGTTGAAGGGACACATGGTTGGTACAGTCACAGTCGAAGGGTTCATAGAATGAACTATCTAGGCCATGTAGCAAGAGTAAACACAATAGAAACAACATAATTATATAATGCAATGGAAAGTTCAAATTCTCAATATATCATATATTCAAAATGCTTATATGCTGGCAACATGTGAGCTACAAACCAAGGGCTCATAGGCCTGAATCTCAGTTACAATAGATATGGCTTTAAAGCACTTTTCTAGAACAAGACATCTAAGCTAAGCTATCTAAATCATATCATAGAACTACTTACTTACTAATATATATGTATGTATGTATCATCTCCAAGCTCAAGAGATCCTTCGCATTGGCCAAGAAAGGTTACAAACTATTTTATATGGAAATGGGGGATGATGAGGTTGTTTGTTTTTGTTTGAATCCTCCTTTCCTCAAAACATTCCAAGGACTTTTCAACTGAGTGCTTCTCCTGTCAAGAGGAGAGTCAACTATCATATTTGAGTTGCCACTTGGTTTTCTACTAACTAATGATTTTATGCTCTTGAAACCCTAATTTAAGTAAAATAGTAATCAAATTTGTGAATTATGACAAATGCTATAGGAAATAAGTAGAGGGCAGAGAACCTTAACTCACTATTTTTTGTAGTCTGAGAAATGGAGAAGTCAGGGACAATGGTGATGGCGCCCTAGTCTAATGTGCTAATTTTTCTACAAAGTCTCAATCTTCTTCTAGCACTGATCTCTGCTATGTCTTCTATTTTGCATGATCTAGAAATGGAGGACCAGGTTGATAGTGCCCTTGTCTCGAAATGTCACACAGTGTCCGCTTATTTTTAGATCTAGAATCTTCAATATCTACCTACCTTCTCTGCAACTCCACTTTCTCTAGATCCGATACCTGTAACCTACAATCACAAGGAGTGTGGGAGGGGGTTATGGTGTTTAGAGGCTTGCCTTGGTCAAGCCTCGGAGAGACATTCAAATCTTTCAAACACCATTCTTAGAGAGAGAGTGCGTGTCCTTATGGGATAGAGGCAAAAACCAAATGATAATGATTGATAAAGCAGATTAGATTCCCATGGAAGGAAGAGGCTCTTCAATGCCATGAGGAGAAGATGTAATCCAACCTGCAAACAAACACAATAACAATGTTATGGTCTTCAACACAATGATAATCACAAGTATGCCAATAGTTCACTATCATAAAGCTTGCTAATGATCTTCTAGATATCTTCTAGTTTGCAAATGATAACCTAAACATGCTTATATATGCAACTACTAAGAGTCTTGCCAAGAATTTCAAATTTGGAACTTATGATGTCGTCCTAGAGACTAAATAACGGTCACAAACCCGATATTTCAAATTAGGGCAGATCCAAAATAGGGTTGGATTAGGGTGCTAGCGCCCAAGTCCACTCCCTGTCTTTACTCAAGGATCATCAACATAGTCCCCCTTAGGTCCTAATTGCGACAAGACCCATGGGTTTTCTCATTGAGAGTCTGATTTAACATGCAAAATGCTCTAAATGCAAATCTAAAGACCTGCGAGGTAAACCTTTAGGAAAAAGCCCCCAAGGGTGCATTTTCTGACATAGCATTTAGCCCCCACTCTAATGTATGTATTAAATGCAAGGCCAATACATGCATTAAATTAAGGTCAACAAACACAGAAAACACGCCAAGCATAGAGAAAACATGCCAAACACATTGAAGACAATGACAGGCACGCACAACACAGAGAAGATAGTCACAGTCACACAAAACATGGAGAATACAACATTAAAGATGCGCATAGCATAGAGAATACAATAAATACAGTGATTATTTTCTTTTTGATTTATCCATATGAAATGCAAGATGCAAGTACAAGGAAAGTAAACAAACAAATCCCAAAAGAGTGTAGAGGAGCTCATTGCCACCGGTTTTGCACCTTTTGAGAACAGACACACCAAACAAATCCCAAAATGTATAGGAGCTCATCACCACCGGTCTTGCACTTTGAGAACAAGCACGCCATACACACACATGCTGAAGACACGGAGAAAACACGGTAGACAAGCAATGGAGTGTTCCTATTGCTAGTTTCATCACCATCTTAGGCACATTATAGGCACAAACCGATGATTGGGCTTTGCCACAACAACCACCAAAAACATGCTTAAGAGTTGAGTTAGTCATAGAACCACTCCCCACCTTGCGATGAGGACTTTTGAAAATGACAAGATAGTGCAATCTCTCTGAGAAATACACCATCCCCACCTCATGATGAGGGCTTAAGATAAAAGGATATGCTCGATATCCCACCTCTATAGAGGGCTTAAATGAATGGATTGATTTTTAGATTGTTCAAGCATGCTTTACTATTATCTAAAGTAGACATCTTACCTTATATATGCCCCCACCTTAAGGTGGTTGATATCGTGTACCAATATCAACCACGTTAAGGTAGGAAGAAAACACACAAGGGAACACAAGCTCTTGCAAAGCCCATGCCCCCCAGAGGTGACATGTACTTTATGATTGCCAAATGTTCCCACAAACACATCCCTGCAAGAAAAGTGTTAGTGCCCAAATAATCATGATAAACAACAATGCATATGATCAACTACATGAAAGAGCCAAGCAAGGCGATATCCATGATAAACAAAGTGCATTGAGTAGCAGTATTGTTAAACTATTGTTAGAAAGATAACATTGACATCAACAGCAAGATAGAGAAATCACGGAGTGATTCCACTAGCCAAGCATCAGATAATTTTTTACAACCCTGTTGTCATATTGGAACTAAGTCCATTTTTTTTATTGCTCTCAAAAGGGACACTAGGTCTGCATCAGTATAAATGTTTTTTCGTCATCCGCTAGCTAGATGGAAACATTAGAGGAAGGTAAACAATAAATCAGAGAGGAGAACAAGTGTCTTAGGGATAGTCACGTAAGAGGGTGCCCCCAATTCACCAACTACAACGCTATGTTGATAAGACACAACACACAACAATGAAATCGGAGGAGAGGAGATATAGAAGAATGATGATACAAATACAAAAAGGTCATAATAGAGGCAGTCTCCTAGTATCCTTGACCTTACAATCCTAGGAGGCCTAACAACACATAACACATCACGGGGGAAGCACATCACAAAGAGATAAAGGGTTAGAGATACTTACCTATAGTACTGTCGTACTAGATTTTGGAACTTGTGAACCTCTTGGAGAGGTATTCGACCAAGTTTTGTGAGAAGCTCAAGTTATTCTTACTAGGTTGTTGCTTGTTATTAGAGACTCCATGTGGTACTTTCTCAACACTTTTCTTGTTTATGTGAAATCTTTCATTGCTTGTGAGGAGGAGAACCACTGTTATTTCCAACTGATGATAATCGTCTAGCTCATTTCCAATTTTTATTTCTCTTGTTCTGTTGGTTTTGTCTATCATAACGATAAGGACTAACTTGTGTTGTTTCAACCTTTTCTATTGTCATAATCTCTTGCTTCAGTTTTTCCATTTGTCTCTTTGGTACATGTTGATTCGCTCCTGATCACTGAAGGGATAATGGAAGAGGAAGTTCAGAGTAGATACCTCTTTCTCGTGGACGAGGTGATACTTGAGTATTTTCCTTATCCACTTCAATTGTAGAAATTATCTCATCATAATCTAAATAATCCTCTTCTACCTATAGTGTATTTTGTTCCATCAAATTGTTATCTGTATGCTTAGGGAAAGGATTAGTGAAGATCTGTAAATTTTGATTCAGCAGTGCAACTGACTTATTCTCATTATCATTCACACCAGATACCTATATAACATTTAAGTTGATGAGGTCTTGTATTTCATGTTTAAGACATATAAATCATTTAGTATCATGTCCCTATGTCTGATGATAGTGACAAAAGTCATTAGCATCGAAATACAGTCCTTGCATTTTGTTAGGATCCACTAGTTTAATAGGGGGAAGATTCAAGAGATTATTACTCAGAGCTTGATTCATGATAGAATGATAGGACTCAGATATCAAAGTGAACTTTCTTTGCTGATACGGTGCCTTTTTTAGATTAGTGATAGCAGACACTTGAGAAAAGTTATTCAGCCCATTAATCTTGATAAAACTCTTGTTATTGTTCCTCTTAAAGTTATTTTGCGATGACTCACCCTCGGATTAGCCAACTTGAGCTGATGAGTGTTGATTTTCATACTGGATAGATGAAAGTTAGTAGTCACAAAGGGCAATGCATAGGTGTTGAAAAGAGTTATACTTCATCAAGAGGATCTTATCATGAATGTTAGGGTACAAATTTGTTATAAATATCTTTTGAACATTGTCATCTTTCATCTGATATTGAATTTATGCATAAAGTCCTTGAAATTGGCTAATAAACTCAGTCAATTTCTCTTTCAGACCTTGCTTGCAATGAACCAAATCAATCAGAGAGACTTGGGGTCCGATGTTTGCTTGGAAGTGTTGTAGAAATTGATCAATTAACTGTGAAAAAGAATGTATTATATTCAGAAGCAAAGAGAAAAACCATTCCAAAGCAGTATCTTTGAGAGATCGTAGGAAAAGCTTTGCTAACAAATCCTCTTCAAAGTAAAAATCACTACACATAGCTGTGAATGTTGCCACATGAGTATTAGGATTGCTCTTTCCACCATATTTTTCAAAGCATGGAGTTTCAAACTTATCAAGCATAGGAGTTCTCAAGATAGCATAGGATAAGGGATTACGAACATGGTAAGTTGTTATATTTAGCTGTGAAGCATTTGACAAGCTTGTCACTTTTGTTGTAAAGAGGTCATGCCTTGCAAAAGTTGATTTAGAATAGTGTCATTAGGAGATGCAGTTTATGGTGAGGTATTGGAACCAAAGTCTGGAGGAGATTGGGCATGGGTAGTGACAAGTGGAGGTTGTGAATAATTAGGTGGTTGAACATAGTGATAGGTGGAAAATGGTTGAGAATAATCAGATTGAATGGGTGGTTGAGAGTGATATGAAGACACCAAGTAGGGGCAAGGTTTTGATAATTGTATCCGACAACTTTGTAATTTTGTGAACTAGTGCCATTGGATACTCCAATACTAGTGGTGATCTTACTAAAAGCATTTACATTGGTTGTCAAAATACTTGATGTAAATGTAGATATTCTCGTGGTCGGTATAGGTACCGATACTTGTGTATGAGATGGTGACAAAGTGTTGTTTATCACTTTTGTACATTCAGTCATTAGAATAATATTGGTTTGTATGATATGTGCTAAACCACGGATTGCATTAACACCATCTTGTCCTTCTTTTATCAATTCTCTTATGTTATGAATTGTAGGAAGAGCTTCCTCAACTATCCTCTCATTTTGCATAAATGCTTGAAAATCGGCTAACTTTTTATCAAGTTTGTCTATTTGCTCATCAGGTACATGTCCTGTCACCTCAATAGTATCATCAACATCATGAAAAGTTTTCTCTTCCATTGCACTTGTGATATGTGTAATATCTTGGAACATTTGTGTCTCTCCTTTTGTAAAGAAGGTGTTCAATGTACCAACTTCTTCAAGAGCACTAGATACCATGTATCTTATGCTTCTTCTTAAAGGAATATTTCTATTAGGATAGAAACTTATGATACTCATGCAACAATATGCATAGGCTAATAGAATAATCTGTAGGAGCGGAATATGTTTAAAGGCAAAAAATGCTTGATTTTTCAACTTTTCACAGTGCAAACAAGTGAAAGAAGAGGTGTTGTAAATATTTTCAAGAGGGAAAGAAAATTAAATGCCTAAAAATAGTCCACCAATGCAAGAATATCTTTCACAACATGCTTTTGAAGCAACTCTAGAAAGTTGATACGCCAAAACCTAGTGAAAATAGGCCAAAATATGCAAATTTTCACCAAATCTTAGTGCAAAAGGCTAGGGCAACGGGTGTTGTAAGGAAAATGATGATGGAAAGAAACTTATAACAGTACTAATAGCCACCTAATGCCAAAAAATCCATTACAACATGCCTATAGTGCCACTCTAGATCAAACCCTGGTGCAAAGATAACAAAAATATATCGATTTTTCCAAAATTTGAATGCAAAAGCCCAAAATAAAGGTTTTTGTAAGGAAATTGAGAAGGGAAAGAAAATAATAAGGCTAATAACAGCCAATTAGTGCAATAAGATCCCTCACAACATGCTTGGAGTGTAAATCTAGCAAGATGATAGGCTCAAATCTAGTGAAAATGCAAGTTTTCAAACCCTAAACATGAAATTTCACAAGGAGGCTGCTATGATGCAACACTACAATTAGATATCACACCTAATGAGTGTTTTAACAAGGTAGTAAAATATAAAACAAGATTTTGACTACAACCCTAGCTCATGTGAAACTAGGTTTTTATGAAAAATGCAAAATTTCAAGCAATTTCCAACAAATCAAGCATGCAAATGCAATGAAAATGAATTGTAAATGTTGAATTTCTATATTTTAGATCAGATATAAGAAAAATAACATAAATTTATTTAAATCAGATGCCAATTAATTCAAATTTTAAAAAAATGCATGTCTAATATGCCAATTTTTGCAAATTTTCCAAATTTTCCAATTTTTTTGTATTTTTTCAAATGCAATATTGAAAATAATGAATTGAATGATAATGAATTTTAGATTTGATGTAAATTTAGAGAATTAATTAAATACAATTGAATGAATGCAAACTATGTCAAAAATCAAACCCTAGAATGCAATTTTTTTCAATTTTTCCAACTATATCAATTTTTTTGTAAATTTTTGAATGTAATAAAACAAATGAATGCAAATCTATGAAACAAAACTCAGCAAGGTGCTTTTCAACTAAGCAGTTCTCCTATTAAGAGGAGAGTCAACTATCAGATTTGAGTTACCACTTAGTTTTTTGCTGGGAAATTCTAATGTGATCACACAAGATTTGCTAACTAATGATTTTATGCTCTTGAAACCCTAATTTAAGAAAAATAGTAATCAAATCTATGATTTACGATAAATGCTATAGGAAATGAGTAGAGAGCAGAGAACCTTAACTCACTATTTTTCACAATCTAGGAAATAGAAAAGTCAAGGACAACGGTGATGGTGCCCTAGTCTAATGTGTTGCTTTTTCCGTAAAGTCCCGATCTCCTTCCAGTATTGATCTCTGTTGTGTCTTCTATTTTGCATGATCTATAAATGGAGGACAGGGTTGATGGCACCCTTGTCCCAAAATGTCACATAGTGTTCGCTTCTTTTTAGATCTAGAACCTTCAATGTCTACCTACCTTCTTTGTAACTCCACTTTCTCTAGATATGATACTTGTAACCTGTAATCACAAGGAGTGTGGGAGGGGGTTGTGGTGTTTAGAGGCTTGCCTTGGCCAAGCCCCAGAGAGACATTCAAATCTTCCAAACATCATTGTCAAAGAGAGAGAGTGTGTGTCCTTGTGGGACAGAGGCAAAAACCAAATGATAATGATTGATAAAGTACAATAGATGTCACCTTGATGATGAAGCTCTCATGGAAGGAAGAAGCTCTTCAATACCATGAGAAGATGTAATCCAACCTACAAACAAACACAATAACAATTGTATGCTCTACAACACAATGATAATCACAAGTATGCCAATAGTTCACAATAAAAAAGATTGCTATTGATCTTCTAGATATCTTCTAGTTTGCAAATGATAACCTAAACATGCTTATATATGCAACTACTAAGATTCCTGCTAAGAATTTCAAATTTGAAACATATAATGTCAGCCTGGAGACCAAATAATGGTCACAAACCTAAAATTTCAAATTACGGTAGAACCAAAATAGGGCTACACTAGGGCACTAGCGCCCAAGTCCACCGCCTATCTTTGCTCAAGGATCATCAGCATAGTCCCCCTAAGGTCCTAATTGCCACAAGTCCCATGGGTTTTCTCATTGGGAGTCTAATTTAACATGAAAAATGTTCTAAATGTAAATCTAAAGACCTGGGAGCTAAACCTTTAGGAAAAAGTCCCCAAGGGTGCATTTTTCTGACATAACACAAACTATGATATTTTATTTTAGGGTTTTAACTGCGTAGTTTTTGGAGTCAAACACATGACCCATATTTCATGAGTAGTGGTTCACATGAACCCATCTCTCATGTTAATGAATGGTCCACTTAGCACTCATTGCATCTAGGTGATGCACACAGGGGTGAAGCATCGGGACTTCCCGGGAGGTCACCCATCCCAGTACTACTCCGACTCAAGCGCGCTTAGCCATGGAGTTTCCCCCAAGATCAAGCCCACTTAGCTTGGCAAAGCTAAGTGGGCTTGATCTTGGGGGAAACTCCATGGCTAAGCGCGCTTGAGTCGGAGTAGTACTGGGATGGGTGACCTCCCGGGAAGTCCCGATGCTTCACCCCTGTGTGCATCACCTAGATGCAATGAGTGCTAAGTGGACCATTCATTAACATGAGAGATGGGTTCATGTGAACCACTACTCATGAAATATGGGTCATGTGTTTGACTCCAAAAACTACGCAGTTAAAACCCTAAAATAAAATATCATAATTTGACATGCTGCGAAAAATACCTCCTACTTATCAATAACACAAACTCCAATGAAGAGATGTAATGTGCAAAAATAAATAGGTTAGCCTTATATATCTGGTAATGCTCTACAAATGCATGAAACTTGGTGTGGACCTCAAGGAAGGTCTATATGATCCTTATGTGCCTTGTAAGATGTTCCATTTAGCTCTGCAAGTCATGAAAGTGCTATCCAAACCTTCTCCTTCAACTAGCTATCTGAATGCTTTGCTCTATGAAAACAGGTAATCTTCTGATAGTGATAAATTTTAGCAGATAGGTCCAAATGATCTAAATTTTGGATATGGTGTAGATGATGTTGTCTAGATGCTAAGTCCTACTCCATGTGCTTTGAAATGAAAATACGGAAAAATGTAGTATAAAATGCTGAAAATACTACTAACTGAACTGAACTAGAAAATGAAAGAAAAAAAGAATACAAATATTTTTGGTTGATGGAAGATTGCTCTGCAACCTAGGATGCTCCTACATCAGACACCTGGGGTTATTCAAAAAAAGTGAGTCCCTCACTTTGTTGGGGCTAAGGGAAATCCAAGATTGTCCACCTCATCCAGAGAAATCCATGATGAATCTTCTTCCAGTTTGCCTTTCCATTTCACCAAATATTATTTGTATTGCTTGCCTCTGGTGTTGTGTCCAGCTTTGTTGTCTAAGATGTCCTCTATCTAATCTAGTTGTTGCTATGGTAACTACTTCTTCAAATATTCTTTAATTTGGTCACTTGATTCTACTTCATGATACTGATATAGGTTTGCAATGTTGGATATAGGTGATGTACCCAATGTCTCTGATAGCTCCACTTCATATGCATTCCCTGAATCAAATTTCCTAAGTATCTTACATGGTCCAAACTTCATCTTCAGCTTGTTGTATGTCCCTAATGGAAATCTCTATTTTCTCAGATATACCATGACTTCATCTCCAACTAAAAATTCCTTGTGTCTCCTCTTCTCATCTACTTGCTCTTTGTACTTTCTATTCATCTCCTCCAAATGATTCTTAACCTAATTATGCATTGTCTCCATGTATCCTACAAATTCTTCCACCTCTATACTTCTCTTGTTTTCTATTCTAATATCTCTCAACTTTTCTATTCCTCTAGGGTTTACTATGATTACAATCTCAAATGGTGTCTTCCCTATGCTCTTATTCACTAAATTATTGTATGCAAACTCTGCTTTTGATAGAATTAGATCCCAATTTCCTATCTTCTCTCCTACTAAACACCTCAACAAGTTTCCCAAACTCGTATTTACCACCTCTGTCTATCCATCTGTTTGTGGATGGAATGTTGAACTAAACTTTAGGTATATCTTCATCTTCTTCCATAGTGTCTTCCAAAAGTACAAATGAATCTTGTATCTCTATCTGAAATTATGCTCTTAGATAATCCATGTAATCTCACAATCTCCTTGAAAAATAGGTTAGCAATGTGCACTGCATCAATTGTCTTCTTACAAGGTATGAAATGTTCCATCTTTGAAAATCTGTCCACCACTACAGATATAGAATCATGTCCTCTTTGTTTTCTTGGAAATCCTAATATGAAATCCATGCTTATGTCTTCCCAAGGTCTCTCTGGTACTGTCAAAGATTTGTACAACCCAACATTCTGACTACTCCCTTTTGCAACTTGACAAACTTTGAAGCTCTGCACAAACTTCCTTACAGCCTTATATATCTGAGGCCATAAATAATGTTCACTTACCAAATCCATTGTCTTGTCAATTCTAAAATGTCCTACCAATCCACCACTATGTTTCTCCTTGATCAGATTATCTCTCATTGAACTCCTAGGTATACACAGTTGATTTCCTTTGAACAACATATCCCATTGAATGAAATAATCCAACCACTTACTTATATCTATCACAACAAGTTCCTTACATGCTTTCCATGGTTCTATAAAATCAAGATCTTCTTCATAATGTTGTGCTTCAACTCTTCTAAACCTAGTACCTCAATTCTCATCCCTGTTAGCAAATTCCATCCTCTACTCAATGCATCTGCAACTTTTGTTTAACTTCCCACTCCTATGCTTCAATACAAATGTGTAAGTCTACATGAACTCTACCCATCTCATATGTCTCTGGTTCAACTTTCCTTGACTGTTCAGATATTGTAAGGCTTGATGATTAGTGTACAAAACAAATTCCTTAGGTAACAAATAATGTCACCACTTCTTCAAATCTTGAATTATGGCATAGAAATCATGATCATAAATTGAATATCTTCTGCTGGCATCATTCAACTTATCACTGAAATATGCTACTAGTGTTCCTTCTTGACTTAACATTGCTCCTATTGCATTTCCACTTACATCAGAATCTACTTGAAATACCTTGTTAAAATCTGGTAATGCTAACACTGGTTGTTCTGTCACTTTCTATTTCAACAATTCAAAACTTTTAGTAGCTCTTGATGTCCACTTAAAATCCTTTCTGTCACCTCTGATTATCTCTATCATAGGTGTACATACTAAACTAAAATTTCTAATGAACTTCTGGTAGAAACTAGCTACTCCATGAAATGATCTAGCTTATCCAATGTTCTCAGGTGTTGGCCACTCAATAATTGCTCTAACTTTCTCAGGGTCTATCTTCAATCCTTTTATAGAAATCACAAATCCCATGCATACCAATTCTTTCTTCATGCAACTACATTTTTTTATGTTTATCAACAATTTATCTTCTCTCAACCTCTGCAGTACTTGTCTAAGGTATCACAAAGGTTGTTCTTTTGTCTTACTAAAGTTTAGAATATCATCCAAATATACAATAAGAAACTTACCTAAGAATTTCTTCAAAACCTCATTCATCAATCTCATGAAAGTAGTCAATGCATTTGTCAATCCAAAAGACATCACTAACCACTCATACAATCCTTCATTTGTCTTAAAAGTGGTCTTCCATTCATCTCCTTCTTTGATTCTAATCTGATTGTATCCACTCTTCAAGTCTATCTTTGTAAAATACTTTGCTCCACTCAAATAGTCCATAATGTCATCCATCCTAAGCAATGGAAATCTATACTTAACTGTGATCCTCTTGATTGCTCTAGAATCTGTACACATGCTCCATTTTCCATCCTTCTTTGGTGCTAACACTGTAGGTACTACACAAGGGCTTAATATTTCTCTAATCAATCCTTTCCTCAACAATTCTTGTATAGGTCTATTCACTTCTGCATTCTCTATTAGTGTCATCCGATGTGCTGCTTTGTTAGGAAAACTAGCTTTAGGTATAAGATCCATATGATGACTGATATTCTGGATTGGTGGCAATCCTTCAAGTACATTATTTGATATGATGTCTTCATACTCTATCAGCAATTCAATTATTTCCTCTAGTTGTGATTCTTAATTCTCTATACTTAGGGTTCCAGGCTTCTTAGGAATCAAAGATAAACACATATTCTCATGTCTCAAACCATTCAGAAATATCCTTCCATCTACCAAATAGATTCTAGCATTACCACACATTTCACTCTTAGGCTCATCTTCCAAAGGTACCAAGGTAATCTTCTTTCCATTAGATACTATAGTGTAAGTGTTCTTTCCCCCATCATGTAGAGGTTTTCTATCATACTGCCATGGTCTGCCCAACAATATGTGATATACATCCATCAACATAATATCACATAATACTTCATCATGATATGATCTAATATTAAATTTTACCAAACATTGTTCACTCACCAGTACCTTGTGTTCATCCTAAATCCATGCTATCTTGTAGGGCTTAGGGTGTTTCAATCTCTCCAGGTTCAACTTTGTCACCATCTCATCTAAAACCAAGTTATCAGTAATACCACCATCTATTACAATCTTACAATATTTACCTCCTGATTTACATCTAGTCTGGAACAAATTTTTCCTCAGTGGTTCCTCATTTATTTCTGCTTGAAATAGTGCTCTTCTCATGACTAATGATTCTCCTTTCTCTGGTATTCCAATTGATTTAGGTGATCCAAAAGGTTCTTCTTCTACAAAAGTTGCTCTTCTACTGCTCTCTATCTTCTTGATGACATTCAAATGCTCTGTGTCCTTCACCTCCACACTTAAAACAAGTTCCTCTGAATGTTCTCTTATCAAAACCTTTTTCAATTCTCAGATATCCTTCACTCTAGTAAGAATTATGATTCCCTTTGCAGTAGAAAGTTCTATCATCTCTCTATTATAAATTGTTATCTCTATCCTCCTTGAATGGGCTATCTTGTTTGTTCTGCTCCGCATATCATTTGTCTCCTCTACAATATGTTCTTTTTTAAAATTTACCTCCTCTACCTCTCTGTCTCTATGAGCATGCTTTTTTTTCAACTTGTCTTCAACTTTCATGGCAAACTGGTATGTCTCTTCTATTGTTGTCATCCTTACCAAACCAAGTTCTTCTTGAATGTTCATTCTCAATCCATTTATGTATCTTGTAACTCTCTCCTTTCTTTTTTCACTATGTCCAGTCCTTACGATCATCTTATGAAATTTTTCAGTATACTCCTTCACAGATTTTTCCTTTTACCTTAGGTTCTGCAATCTCTTCAACAATTCCAACTCATAGTCAATAGGTATAAACTAATTCTTCAAAATTTTTGTCATCATCCTATCCCATTTTGTAATCTTTTCTTTTCCTCTTCTATTTCTATCCAACTAAACTTCTTTCCACCAGATAGTAGCATGTCGTTTCAAATTAATCTTTGCAAATGTCACTTTCTTCAGATCTTTAATTTCTTAATATTCAAAGTATTCCTCCAAGTCATTTATCCAATCAATCAATTCTTCCAGATTCAAATTTCCATTATAATTTGGTACTTCCACTCTAGGTCATTACCAATCTTAAAGTAGCTCTCAACATCTTTACTTGATCTCATTCTTCTTCTTCTTCTTCTTCTTCTTCTTCTAGGGTTTCTTCATTTTGATCAGCGGATTGAAATTCTTCATCATCACTTTCAACTTCATGTCTAGGGGTTAGTCCTCTTCTTTTGTCTTCTTCAACAACATCTAGTATAACTTTCATTATTTTCATTATCTCCATGATTTCATCCATTCTTCTAGCTATAGTGCCAATAGAAAGCATCCTTCTTGACAATATCTCTTCTGAGGATCTGATGGAACTACCTCAATTCGATGATCTAACTACAAGGTATCAACTACCTCACAATTGGTGATCTATTGACAAACACAAGTAGAATGCCCCAGGTCGGCAATCGGTTCACCACAAGATCTTTCAGAATCCCTTCACTTCCCAAAGGATTCAAAACTTTGCTCTAATACCACTTGATGTTGTCATAGTCAGAGGATTCACAAAATGAATTGTCGAGGCCATGTAGCAAGAGTAAATACAATGGAAATAACACAATTATAGAATGCAATGGAAGGTTCAAATGCTTAATGTATCATATATTTAAAATGTATATGTCGGCAACATGTGGGATGTAAATCAAGGGCTCACAGGCCTGAATCTTAGTTAAAACAAATATGGCTTTGAAACACTTTTCTGAAACAAAACATCTAAGCCAAGATATCTAAATCATATCATCGAACTACTTCCTTCCTAATACATCCTAGATCTGTGTGTGTGTGTGTGTGTGTGTGTGTGTGTGTGTGTGTATATATCGTCTCCAAGCTCAGGAGATCCTCCGTGTCAGCCAAGAAAGGTTACAAACTCCAATGAAGATATCTAACATCCAAAAACAAATAGGCTGGCCTTAAACATCTGGTAATGCTCTACAAATGAATGAAACTTGGTGTAGACCTCAAGGAAGGTCTATCTAATCCTTATGTGCCTTGTATGATGTTCCATTTAGCTTTGCAAATCATGGAAGTGCCCCACAAACCTTCTCCTTCAACTGGCTATCTGAATGCTCTGCTCTGTAAAATAACTTTTAGCAGACAATTCCAAATGATCTAAATTTTGGATATGGTGTAGATGATATGTCTAGATACTAAGTTCTGCTTCGCGAGCTATGAAATGAAAATGCAGCAAAATGCGGTACAAAATATTGAAACTACTACTAATTGAACTGAATTAAACTGAATTGAAATGAAAGAAAACAAAAGAATGCAAATGTTTTTGGTTGATGCAAGATTACTCTACAACCTGGGATGCTCCTGCATCAATGGTACTTATCATTATTTGTTTGTTTTCATCATACTCCAACTAGGTAGGATCACTGAAGAAGGTAAACAATAAAATGAGAGAGGAGACAAAGTACCTTAGGAACACCACATAGGAAGATCCCCCAAAAACACCCTCCATAATGCTATGCCCCAAAGGCATGACACACAACAATAAAATAGAGGAGAGGAAAGGTATAATAATGATGAAACAAATAGAAAAATGGTCACAACAGAGGTGGTCTCCTTGTATCCTTGACCTTACAAGAGTATCAAGGGTCATCCAAAGAGACCTAAACAACACATATCACAACACGGGGGAACATTGTACAACTCTAGAAACACATATATCTAAGAGGAGGCCACCCTTGAGAGAAACTAGAATAGGTGATACAATGGGTGTGGCTTAAGGAGGGACAAATACTTACCTGATTTAATGTGATATTTCTTGGTAGATAATCCATGTCTATCATCACAAGATCTATTGCATGTAGTGTTGGTCTTATTGACATTGTATTAACATTAAGTTTAGCGAAACGAGAGGCTTTGGTGGGCTTCAAAGAATGGTATCCAATACTGGCCATGTAATTAATTCCAACAACCTGTAAAGGTACTATGATTCCTTGTTGATTTACAACACAACCATTACCTACATCAATTTTTGTAAAAAATATGAAATCCACGACCATAGAGAGAGTCCATCTCTTTAGAAGATGGTGAGTCCTTGTAGGTCTCATAATCTATAGTATAAGTAAGAATATTGTCTTTGTTTTCTGCCGAGGAGACTTTTAGTTTCTTAGGTGTTTCCAAAGATTTCTTGGATGAGATCGATGTGACTTTTGATGTATCAAGATTAGTGTTATTAAGTTTATATTCCCCCGTAAAGGAAGGAGTAAAATCTAATGAACCCCAATCATCGCCAAAAAGTGCATTCGATAGTTTAGAGTCTTGCACAACATTATCTATGGCAAGAGGTATTAATGAATCGACTCATAAGTTGTTTAGACTTTTATGATTGTTAACTTGTTTTAGCTTTTCAATATGTAAACAACTATCTGGTTTAGGATTAGCTTCGATTGTATGAAGTTTATTTTTGTAAATAAATTTTATTGATCGATGAAGGGTAGAGGGAATTACCCCCACGACATTGATCAACGGTCTACTACCAAGAATCATATTATATGAAAGCAAATTAAGCATGACATGAAAAAGGGTCTAGATAGAGTCATGGGTCTAACCTTGATGGGTAAAGTTATTGTACCCATGAATTGTCTTCCAACATTATAAAACCCACAAATGCTAATTCTATTCAATTTGATTAAAGATATGTCAATCTTGATTCTGTGTACCAATTCAATGCCACAAACATTAAGAGCCAATCCATTGTCAATCATAACTCGCTTTATCAATTTCCTACCTACCGTGACAAAGATTATAAGTGGATCATATTGGTTTTGAACTTTAGTTGATGGCAATTCATGTTGTTGAAACATAATATCCATTTTTGTCGCATGCATATAATCCAACAGAGCTACTACATCATTCGGCTTAACAACAGATGGTACAATCACCTTTTGTAAAGATCCTTGGAGAATTTCATGATATGTAGGTGATGTTTCTATTAAATCCCGAAGAGAGATCTTAGTAGGAGTAACATGAAGCTGCTCAACAAGATCATAATATTGACCACCTTTATGAGTAAGGCGAGGTGGTTGAGGGAGCACAGGTTGAGAAGATGGAAGAGAGACAGGCACATGTGGTGCTTTCTTACTTTTCTTGTTATTACAGGTGTTGTAGGTGTGAGCAATCATGGGATGTTGTGGCACATATGACACATTTTGAACACCTTGACTTCTTTGAGTGATTTGTCTTGCATAATTCAAAATGTTACCCAGGACTCGAGGTGGTTTTGGATCACCTTGAATCGTAATCATCAGTTTTAAGAGAGAAGGTGCATTAGGTGCCCCTTGCACAATCATCTTGGGAATATTAGTATACTTATCATTATCCCCTTAGTGGGTCAAATAAGTCTATTAATGAAGATTGAATCAAGATTGTTTTCCTCTTGATTATACTCAACATTTATCCTTGAAGGATTTAATGTGAGAGACATTTTCTCATCCACCATTGCTTCTACTTTTGAAAGGACAACATCCGGGATAAGGGAAGGTACACTATTGTTAAGGAGGTTGGTGATGATCATATCATTAGTGATGTATAAGGGGCTTGAATTTGCAACCAAAATAGAGCTATCCATTGTCTTTAATTCCTTAGAGATTTCTAAGGTACTTGAACATTCAATCAAAGGTGGAAGATCCAATGGATTATCCTGAGGAACTTCATGTACCATGTGATTATTAGATGAATAGTCATTATCTACCCATGGAGGATCCTTCTTGAGAGGGGGCCCTTTATCCACTAATGCTTCATTTTCCAAGGAGAGAGCATTTAAATGAATGGAGGGTAGGGTGATGTTAAGGAATGTGTTAATGATTTCATCCTCTTGTGTCAAGATGGCCTCACAGGAGGGAACTACTTTGATAGAGTGATTATAGGGTGAAATAGAAAAAGCTATGTCACCATCACATGTATTAGTGACTAGATGCATAGAAGAAGTGCCATCACAGTTATCTTTTTCATTACTATTCATGGAGATGAATTCAGTTAACTTTTCTAATATTGTAAGCTACTCACTCATGAGGGTTAGGAATCTATGAAAATCAAGATCTTTGATATATGCATGCAAAGATGCCAAAGAGAAATGACTTAAAGGTACCATAATGAAATGTCTTGTATCAACAATATAGAATAGGTTCTATTCATTTATCAAATATCACTGATATGAGAGAATTTTGTACAAAAATACTACTTTGAGGAAATCAAGTTTTTTGAAAAAAACAAAAACACACTAGTTTCACTACAAATGAAGTGAATTTAATGTTTAAGTGTTGCACAAAAGGTGATATTGGTAATTTTTTTGATTTATTGCAAAATATGTGAAAAGGATGCTTATTTGCTTATGTTGAAATACACATTGTGTAATTAAAAATATGCAATTTTTCAAACAACAATATGAAGTGATGCTAAATTTCTAAATGACCAATGAAAATATGCTTGAAAATGTATGTATGATATGAATTTATGGATATTTATGACAAATATAATGAAACAATACAAGTCTATACTTGTTTATGAACCTAACATGCCTGGTTTTTTCACTTTTTCAATGTAAAATGCACAAAAGATGTTATGAAACAAAGATGGTGATAAGGGAAATCAGCCTTAAACCCTTTAATTAATCCAATAATGTAGCAAAGTTTTTCACAACACACCAATATTCAAACACTAGGTGGAAGATTAGCCAAATGTACTAAAAATGCAAGGATTTTTGAAACCCTAATAATGAAATTAAGCTATGAAACTATGAAAAGTGAAGAATGAATGGAATCTAGTTAGGTATAATGTGTAAAATATCTTAGATCTGATGTAAAATTGATGTCAAATTCTTACAACACTTAATACACTATGAAAAGGATGAATGTAGTTGTTTTTGTTGAAATACACAATGTGTAAATGTAAAATTTGAAATCTAAGTGCAAAAACACACAATGATGCAACACCTATTGGAATTAGTCAGGACAACTAAGAGGGGGGGGGAATCAGTTGTCCCTAAACCTTAACCTTTTCTACACTTTTAATCTTATTTCTTAATTTAAAAACAAATTAATGATGTAAACATTTAAGCATGAATCAACACATGAGCAAAAACAACATGAACATACAACACCAGAATTTTTGACGTGGAAAACCCAGTTAAGGGAAAAACCACAGTGGGGGTTAACCCTCAAAAATGCGTACCGTATTAAAAGTACTTAAGAAAATAGAAGTCACATGCCTTCAGGTGCACTGCCTATAAGAAATTATGATTTACACAAAAGTAATGAACTGAGAAATAACATCTACATTCATGCCTGATTCAGTCCCTTTAAAGGCTCACAAAAAATTATGCATCTTCATTCTATACTCCTTTCTCTCCTCTTCTTCTCTGCTATGCTTTTAGATCCTTTCTTCATATTTAATTCATTTTGTACAAGGATGATTTTCCACAAATCTTCAACAAGTATTTATACACTTCATCAGCCTTGGAATGATCAACAAGGTTGGCTAAACTTAACATGGATCTTTACACTGTCAACCAAACATAGCCAAGACTTGAAACTTCCTCTATTAACATGCCACGCTTCATAAAATGCTCTTTAGATCATCTGCAACATGCTAGGAATATTCGATCAGCCAAGACTGGGAAGAACATCAACCTCAAAGAAGAAATCTTCAACAACAAGCTCAAACTTCAATGCGGACCTCTAACATAGTAGCCACTCAATCTAGAGACCTCCACAAGAACATTGAATTCACCAATAACATCCACTCTAAGCCAAATTACTAGAATCAT
Source organism: Cunninghamia lanceolata (assembly GCA_027924645.1). Classification (NCBI taxonomy): domain Eukaryota; kingdom Viridiplantae; phylum Streptophyta; class Pinopsida; order Cupressales; family Cupressaceae; genus Cunninghamia; species Cunninghamia lanceolata. The sequence continues at coordinate 6,556,444 of BSBN01000241.1, read as the reverse complement.
TTGTATCTTCCTCTGGAACCTCAAAAACACTGTTTGCCATGACCGTCAAACTAGAAAGATAGCTTGCGGACCTCCAAACCATGAACCACTGGAGGTGATGATACATACTGAATTCCCAAACATGCCTTCAAATTTGTAGACCATAATATTTCACTGTGGAGCAATTCAAACCAACTTACTATCACTCTGTCTCTTCTAAATACTACAAAATCCGGTTCTACTCAGATGGCGATAACTTCTTCAAATCTTCATGCGGACTTCTCAATTCTTAACTAATGCAACCTCTGACAATCCTCTACACAGCCATATGGTCCGCATACATTAGTTGTCATTAATTTTCTCAATATTCTCAACAATCTAGTCTTCTATACAGACAACAAAATAGGATACAGTTGTCACCAATGGCAACAAGGATATGTAGACATCAATGACAACACCAATTAGGCACATATTTGCAACAATCAATACCAAGCACATTAAGGTAGGAAGAAAACACACAAGGGAACACCAACTTTCGCAAAGCCCATGCCCCCTAGAGGTGACATGTACTTTACGATTGTCAAATATTCCCACAAACGCATCCCTGCAAGAAACATGTTAGTGTCTACAACATCATGATAAACAACAACATTAATGCATATGATTATCCACACAAAGAGCCAAGGTTATATAATGAATTTGTAGTTTGAGGATAACCATGGGGCTATATCATGAAGCTCTCCGAATCAAGTACCGCCAAGGCTAGATCCAAAGGCAAACAAAGGTGCATAGAGAAGTAGTATTGTTAAGGTCTGTAAATGCGACAGAAACATCAACAAATTCACTACATAGAAAGCACAAGTGCTTCCACTAGCCAAGCATCAGAGAAGATATACAACCCCATCATCATATTAGGAACTAAGTCCATTTTTTTATTTCTCTCAAAAGGGACACTAGGTCCGCATCAGTATAAATGTTTGTCATCTTCTGCCCGCTAGGTGGAAACACTAGAGGAAGGGAAACAATAAATAAGAGAGGAGAAACAAGTATCTTAGGGAAAATCATGTAGGAGGGTGCCCCCAAGCCACCAACCACAAAGCTATGTCCACAAGACACAACACACAACAATGAAATTAGAGAGAGGTAATATATAGAAGAATGATGATACAAATAGAAGGTCACAACAGAGGCGGTCTCCTGGTCTCCTGAACCTTACAAGAGAATCTGAGGTCATCCCTAGAGGCCTAAACAACACATAACACATCATGGGGGAAGCACATCACGAGAGAGATAAGGGGTTAGAGATACTCACCTGTAGGTCTTTATATTATATGTTGGAGCTCGTGAACCTCTTGGAGAGGTATTTGATCATGTTTGATGCAAAATTTGAGTGGTTCTTATGAAAGTCTTATTTGTTATCATATGATGCTTGTTCTTTAAATCCTTGTTTAAATGTTACTTTTTGTTGCTTATGAGGGGGAGAACCACTATTATTTCTGACTATTGATTGTCATTTTGCTCTTTTCAGATTTTTAGCAAGTTTTCATTGTTGAATCTTTCTAGGATAGTAACGGGAGTCATCCTATACCATCTTACTCATCTGAATTGGTCGTTGTTCTTGCTTTTCTGATGCATTTTGATTATCTTCCAATCCATATAAGGATAACGGAGGAGGAACCTCAACATAAATTCCATTTCTTCGTGGACGAGGTGGATTATCCACTTGTTTGTTGTCGACTTCAATCATACCGACGATACTATAGTCCAAGTAATAATTCTCATCTACTTCCACTAAACCTTGTTCCACCATATTATTTTTAGTATACTTAGGAAAAGGATTAGTGAAGATTTGTAAATTATGATTCGGCGGAGCAACCGACTTATTTCCATTATCATTCACACCTGATACCTGGATGACATTTCAATCAATAAGGTCCTGTATCTCATGTTTAAGACCCATACATAATTCAGTGTCATGTCCTTACGTCTAATGATAATGGCAAAAGGCATTAGCATTGAAGTAAGGTCCTTGTTTACTAGTGATCAGGGGAAGCTTCAAAATGTTATTACTCACAACTTGATTCATTATAGAATGATAGGACTCAGATATCAGAGTAAACTTTCTTTGTTGATACTATGGTTTCTTTGGATTATTTATAGTAGACACATTTGTATTTGGTCCATTGATCTTAATGAAAGTTGATAATCACGAAGGGCAGTGCATAAATGTTTAAAGGAGTTGTACTTCATCAAGAGGATCTTATCATGAATATTAGGTTGTAGATTTGTAATAAATATCTTTTTAACATCCTCATCTTTCATCTCATATTGAATTTACTCATAAAGGCCTTGATACCGACTAATGAATTCAGTCAACTTTTCTCTCGGACCTTGTTTACATTGAACCAAGTCAATAAGAGTGACTTAGGGTCTAATATTTGCTTGAAAATGTTGTAAAAATTTATCAATCAATTATGAAAAGGAGTGAATTGAATTCGAAGGTAAAGAGCAAAACCATTCTAAAGTGGTATCTTTGAGGGATCACAGGAAGAGTTTTGCCAACAAATCCTCTTCAAAATAGAAGTCACTACACATAGATGTGAATGCTACCACATGGATATTAGGATCTCCTTTTCCACCATATTTTTCAAAGTGAGGAGTCTCAACCCTCTTAGGCATAGGGGTTCTCAAGATTGCATAGGATAATAGATTACGGGCATGATATGTTGGTAGACTAGGCTACGAAGAGTTTGTCAAATTTGTTACCTTTTGTTGCAAAGCAGTCATGCTCTGTAAAAGTTGGTTTAAAATGGCATCATTTGAAGATGCAGTTTATTGTGAGGAATTGGAACAAGTGAGGAGGTGAATGAGCTTGAGATACAATGGGCAGAAGCTGGGAATATGTTAATGGTTGTTGGCTATAATGATAGGTAGAATATGGTTGCAAATATGTAATAGGTAGCTAGAAATGAGTGGAATAGTTAGGAGGTTGAGAACCATTATTCATAGAAGATGTCCCTTTAGGAACCAAATTCAGATAATTAAATCCCACAACATTGTAATTAGTGCCATTAGATACTCCAATACTAATGGTAACATTACTAGAAGCATTCGCATTAGTTGTTAAGATCGTTGATGTAAAAGTGGATATTCTCGTAGTCGGTATAGGTGCCGAAACTTGTGTAGGAGATGGTGATAGAGTGTTGTTTATCACTTGTACACATTTGTCACTAGCATAATGTTGGTTTGTACAATATGTGCTAGACTATGAATTGCATTAACACCATCTTGTCCCTCTTTTATCAATTCTCTTATGTTATGAATTGTAGGGATTGTTTCTTCAGTTATTCTCTCATTTTCCATAATTGATTGAAATTGGGATAACTCTATCCAATTTTTATATTTTCTCATCTGATATATATCCTATTGCTTCAATAGTATCATCAACATCATAAAAAGTTTGTTCTTCCATTGTACTTGTATTAGGTGCAATGTCTTGTAACATTTGGGTTTCTCCTTTTGTAAAGAAATTGTTCAAAGTACTAACTTCTTCAAGAGAACTAGATCCCATGTGTCTTATGATTCATCTTAAAGGGATATTTCACTTAGGGCAGTGAGTTATTAGACTCATGCAGCAATGTGCCCAAGTTTTAGGCTTAGGATATGTTGTAAATGCTTGATTTTTCGATATGTTTTCAATGCTATCGAATGAAACAAAGGGTGTTGTAAGAATTTCAGTCAAGGGAAGAAATTTATATGTCTGATATTAGTCGACAATAGAAAAAATATCACTCAAAACACAATCTTGATGCGATTTCAAGTTGATGCCAAGTCAAAATATAGTGAAAATATGTCAAAATAGGCACTTTTTTCACCAAAACTCAATGCAAGAGAGCATAACAAAGGGTGTTGTGAGGAAAATGATGATGGAAATAAGATAAAATCAGTAATAACAGCTACTTAGTTACAAAATACCTAACACAACATGCTTTTAGTGCCACTTAAGGTCAAACACTAGTGAATATATAGCAAAAATAGGCTATTTTTCACAGTTTTTCAACTCCAAGACCTAGAAAAAGGGGTGTTGTAAGGAATTTTATGAGGTATAGAAAATAATATTAATAATATCAGTCACCTCAATCAATAAAATTGATCACAACACACTTGGAGTGCAAACTAGGTCAAACCCTAGAGCAAAAATAGTCAAATTGTGTAGTTTTTCACCAAATTTTCACTACAAGAGCCCGTTAAAAGGGTGTTGTGAATCTTTTTATGAGGGGAAGAAAATTATTACCCTGATAATAGAAAAATAAATCTAAAATACCTTTCACAACACACCTATGGTGCAAGTTTATAAAGTCGATAAGGCCAAATTTAGTGAAAATCGTTGTTTTCGAAGCCCTAGGTTTGAGATCTTGGGACAAAGTGCTATGTGAATATTTTGAAGTCTGATTTTTTATGGAAATTAAATACTCTCAGATTTGAAAATGATTTTCAAGCTTGAACATGCAAAATGCCCATGCAAATTTAATGAAAATGCATCAAAATTGCTAGTTTTGTTGAAATTTTCTATGCAAAATTGCAAATATTTTTAATTTAAGTGCAAATTCACATTAAAATATAAGACTACAGCTAAATAAAAATTTGAATGAGCCTCTTAAAATTAGTAGAAAAATCTGATAAAATATTTTGCCTACTAACCCTAGATTTTGGAATTACTAGGTTATAAAAAATTGTCAAAATTTCCACAAAACCCTAGCAATTTAAATGATAAAAATGCAATGCAAACTTTTGAATTTTTGGATTTTTCTATATTTTATATCAGATCTGATGTAAAAATCATGAATTAGGAAAATTTAGAAATAATTGATGCAATTTAGTAAGCCCAATAATGCAATTTTTTGAATTTTCCCAATTTTTCAATTTTATTTGAATTTTTCTTAATGCAATAAAATGAATGACTATATGAATGAATGAAATCAATCCAAATCTAAAGACAAAAACTCAACAAGTTGCAATTTAAGTCCAAAAACATGGGTTCACCAAAATGTTTAGGTGAAAATTTAGATTTGTTAATGTTTTTAGATTTTATGTGTTTAAATCTGCCTTTCCACTAAACATTGAAGGATCTAGGGTCGAGTGGCAAGCACTATCATACCCTAGGTCACTTACAAATGTAGGGAAACTTGGATTAGGGAATTTTATTATTAATTTTCCTTCTCCTATGCCCAATTAACCATCAAAACCCTAATTATGCAAATACGAAAACAAATTGACGAATGATAGAAAAAGCTCTTGTAGATAGGAGTAAAATACTAAATCACATAATACCTATTTTGGGGGTTCTGAAGCAGAACAGTCAAGGACACTAGAGTGGGCGCCCAAGTCCAAGGTACCAGTTTCTTCGTGGGATCCGTACTTCCTTCTGACACTGATCAGCCCTATAACTTTGGTTTCCTAAAACACAGATGTGGACACTAGAGTGAGCGCCCAAGTCCTAGAAGTGCTCCTATGTCCTGCTTTTCTTCAGATCTTGAATCCCTGATGTCTGCCAACCCTTACTACAACTCTACTTTTCTCAAATGTGACACCTGTAACCTGCAATCACAAGACTTGGTTTGGGGGTTGTGGTGTTTAGAGGCTTTCCTTAGTCAAGCCCCAAAGGACACTTAAGTCTCTGAACACCGTTGTTAGACAAAGAGTGCATGCCCTTGTGAGGCAGAGGCAAAAACCAAAGGTATCAATGATGAAAACACAATATTATGTCACCTTGTAGTGAAGCTCTCATGGAGGAAGAGGCTCTTCATGCCATGAGGAGATTGATGCTCAAATCTACAAATATCAACAAGCAAATATCAACACATAAAACATACAAGTCTGCTCTTGCAACACAATAGAAAGCCTTGAATCACCTTGAGAACACTTGAACATCACAATTGCTATCTTCTTGAAATCTAGTTTACAAATGAATGCCTAAGCATGTTTATATATGCATCTACAAACACTCCCACCAAAGTTTTTGAAATTTGAACTTACCGTGTCGGCAAAGGGACCTAATAACAGTCACTAATTGACACCCAAAAATTGGGGCTACCCCAAAATAGGGCAGGACTAGGGCATGGGTGCCCAAGCCCTTACCCCTATTTTGGGCAGGGTACAACTTAAGGGGTCCACCTAGGTCTAATTTTCCATGGACCCTAGGTCTCATTCCATTAGGATGTCAAAATATGAACTAAAATGTCCTAAATGCATGCTAAAGACCTGGGAGCTAAACCTTATGAGGGAAAAGCCCCCAAGTGGACATGTTTTAACATTACATTTAGCCCCCACTTTAATGCATGTATAAATGCTAGGCCAATACATGCATTAAAGTAAGGTCACAAACACAGAAAACACATCAAGCATAGAGAAGACACACCAATCACATAGAAGACAGTAACAAGCACACAAAACACAGAGAATATAGTCACAATCATACAGAACTATAGAGAAGATAGTCAATGCATAGAAGACACATTAATGTATGGAAGACAGAAATGATATTTTTTCTTTTCTTTTTCTCATATATATGAAATGCAAATGCAAGTACTGGAAAGTAAACAAACCTCCCATAATACATGATGCACTACCTTAGAGCATAGGTCTCTATATATATGGGGCAACACACATGCAAGACACACAAAACCTCCCAAAATGTAGGAACCACTACTCAAGGGCGCTGGTCTCTACATATGGGGCAACAAACAGGCCACACAAAACAAGCACACAAAAACACACACACTTGAAGACACAAAGAAAACACGGTAGCCAAGCGATGAAGTGTACCTATTTTCTAGGTCCAACACTATTTCAGGCACAATACAAACATACATCAATGATTGCGCTTTGCCACAACAATTGTTGAAGACATGCTTAAGGGTTGAGTTAGTCATAGAACCGCTCCCTGCTTCTGCAGAGGACTTTTGAAAATGACATGATGATGTAATCTACTCTAAGAAGTACACCATCCCTGCCTTCGCAGAGGGCTTAAGAAAAAGGATATGATCAATATCCCACCTCTATAGAGGGATTACATGATTGATTGATTGATTGCAAACAAACTCAGGATGCATGATGTACTACTCTGGGGTGCAAGTCTTTGCATCTGAGGTCAAACACATTGCTAACGTCTACAATAGATAGCTTACCTTATATATGCCCCCACCTTAAGGTGGTTGATATCAGTTATCGATATCAAGCACATTAAGGTAGGAAGAAAACACACAAGGGAACACTGACTTTCACAAAGCCCATGCCCCCTAGAGGTGACATGTACTTTATGATCGCCAAATATTCCTACAAACACATCCCTACAAGAAACATGTTAGTGTCTACAACATCATGATAAACAACAACATCAATGCATATGATTATCCACACAAAGAGCCAAGGTTATACAACAAATTCAGAGTTCAAGGATAACCATGGGGCTATATCACGAAGCTCTCCAAATCGAGTACCTCCAAGGCTAGATTCAAAGGCAAACAAAGGTGCATAGAGCAGTAGTATTGTTAAGGTCTATAAATGCGATAGAAACATCATCAAATTCACTATGCAAAAAGCACGAGTGCTTTCACTAGCCAAGCATCAGATAAGATATACAACCCCATCGTCATATTAGGAACTAAGTCCATTTTTTGATTGCTCTCGAAAGGGACACTAGGTCCGCATTAGTATAAATGTTTGTTGTCATCCGTCCGCTAGGTGGAAACACTAGAGGAAGGGAAACAATAAATAAGAGAGGAGAAACAAGTGTCTTAGGGACAATCATGTAGGAGGGTGCCCCCAAGTCACCAACCACGACACTATGTCCGCAAGACACAACACACAACAATGAAACCTTTTTCATTAGTAGTTGTTGCCTCAATAGCCTTTTTCTCTACCCAATCTTTAGTCTTTTGAATGATATGAGTAGTTCTTATACCCAAATCTTTGATCTCCTCATTAGCCCAATTGATGGGTGGTAAAGGCTGTGTTTCAATTTTATCAAAATACACAGGGTCAATTAATTCTGAACCATCTTCCTCAATTCCATCTGTATTGCAATCTAGCTTGAATTCTCTGATCTGTTCAATGGTCATCCTCATCCAGTCTCATTTCTGTACCTCATAATCATTTTCACAATCTTCCTAAAAGTCTTCAAGTTCTAGAAAATGACAGTAACCTGCACCAAGTCATAGATTGTCCCTGACATATCCTTTGCTATCAAAAGGGAATCTCATAGTATAGGCATACAAGCTGATTTTTATTAGAGATCTCTCTATGTTTTGAGCATCTGCAAAAGATTTGTAGTTGTAATGACTAAGGCCAATGGGAAATGGAACTCTAGGTTTTCTCTTATCTTTGCATTTCTTAGTAAGTGAACCAATTTGCCTACATAGTTCTATCAATACCATTTTGTCATCTACATATCTAGGCAACTTATATGGGTATCCAACAAACCCGCCAACTCGTAGATAGGTAAATCTAGGATATTGGATGAAGTAGCTCCCATATATTTTGATCAGATTGGCATCTTCTAGTGATATCCAGAGTGCAATATTACCTTGAAGTTCTCTTACTGTCAGCATTGTGAAAGCATCATTTACCCTATGGTAGTGCTTGTAACTTTGTTCCAGTTGTAATTGAGGGTAATAATCATAGATCTATGTCATGTTATCATAAATTCCTTTGGTAGCAAGACCTGGCCATGATTTCATGCATTCAATTGCATAAAATAATTAAGAAGACATGTAGAAATGTTCATTCAATTCAAAATTGGTCAACTGATAATGCAAATTGTCACTAATAATGCTGCCCCAGTCAATAAACTGATTTCCTGCACATATAACATTTAAAAAAAGAAACATCCACATTTCAAAATTAGCTTCTTTTTCATCTCCCATCACTCTATGAAGTAGAACAATCATATTGGAAATATCCTCTATGAAGCATGATCTGTGAAGGACTTTAGGTAACTGGGATTTCCCTCCCTTCGGTGTATGTAGCCAATGTTTTGCTATAGTGTTGAGACATTGATGTTTCCTTTTATTGAAATATTGATGTGCAAGTCTTTTGTCTATGTTCACAAACTGATCTCTGATAGGTAGCCTGAAAGTAATCCCAATTGAAACACTGTCTAACCTGACAATTAGCTTGTCATCAACGGTTCTGACCTCTCTGGTTTCTGGATTGTAGCACTTCATACATTCTAAAACTAGATCTGTACATTGGACTACTACTGGGAAACTGGCTGCATGGGCTAATCCACTATCAAACAACTTATGAGCCATTGGTGATCTTTTCCCTTGTTCCATGGTTCTCCAGAAATTTGTCAAATGGATATGTCCCAAAGAAGTATCTGATATTTTTGGAAGTGTGGATTCAAGAATTGAGAGGAATTCAAACCCCTGTATTTATACTTCATGATTAAATATCCACAACAAGTCATGAAATTTGCCTATATTTATTCTATTTCAGAGTTTGTTGCAGTGTTTCATGAGGTTTGTTTGGCAATTTCCAATTTGATTTTTATATGCATGCAATGGATTTCAACAGGAGATTTGAAAAACAGTTTATTCAAACAAAAAGGAAATAGGTATTCATACTTGGGCATTTGCATGTGATAAGTGTCCTCAGAGCATGAAATGACATTTCTTTGAGGTCATTTATAAATAGTTTGTGTGTTTGGTCTTCGCCTTCCACAATTGGCATACATGCTATATCAAAATAGCAATCACTGCTTTTCATGAAACTGTATTTGTCTGCAACATTTAATCAAATAGTTCATAGGCCTTCTGTATGCTTCCATAACAAATCTATCTGATAATAATTTCATTCCATAGCTAACTATGCGTTCTGGAAATTAACTTTGCACCTGCGGATTCAATATACTTGAAGACTTTAAAAATTATTTTCAACAAATCCAATTTAGCATAATACTGTGACCATGGCAGTTTCATAAGATGATATTTCTACCGCGGGCACAATGTTTACACTTTTGTATTTTTGCATTCATACCACCGAGTTACTTACAACTACATTGTCTGACAAGAATCTCCACTCCATTACACTTAGAGGATGTTGGCAAACATCGTGCAGTTTAGCTTTACATCTACAGAAAAATGAATCTAAAATATGCATATATTGAAATCTTTCCATCCTTGAAAGTTATAAGGTTTTTATCTTGTGTGTAGCTTTTGGTGCAGGTTAATAGGTCATTGGCAAAGACTGGCGAACCATTTTTCAAATAGCTAATTTGCATTCTTTTTGAAAGTTGTTTAAAGCTATCTCAGTAAACCATTTGCATGCACACATATCCCAATTCTAGAGTTTGTGAGAAGGCTGCTACTACTAGATGATGTCGACGACTATCAAACAACTTCTGTCCATTGTTTATGCTTCAAAGGATGCTGGCAAAGGTCAGGCATTTTGGCTTTATTCTTGCCGGTTGCATCAAAAGTTTCTAAAGCTTTATCTCTTTTTTTTAAACAAACCTATTTTGTGAAAGTCCCAGTCATCATTTGAGGCAATGTCATATCAAATAGTTCTAGTGCCTTTTTCTAAACTTTAATGTTCTGTATACATGTCTAACAAGTCACCTTTCCATCCATGATATCTGACAAGAATCCCCATTCCATGATATAACATTTTGATGGATAGAGATGAGGACAGTAGCAAATATTTTGGGATAAAGCTTTACACCACCGATAACTTTATTTGCTTGAAACTTTCTAAAGTCTTTTCAATACATCCACCTTGTGGATACCCTGTGCTTGCTCCACTCCATGAGATAACATCTGTTTGAGTTAGTTATTCAAACGATACAGGCTATGAGCATACTTGTAAGGATTTCACATTTTACCTATATCTATCAGGGTAGAAAAACTAGTAAACGTTGCATAGTTCACTCTTGCATTCGCCAATCATTTTCATTCGAAATCTTCATCATCTCATGCAAAGCCCATGACTACCTCATTCTGTAGATTCAACATTTTACTTGGAAGTTTTTTTATTCTTTACATAGATAGCTTTGAGTCATTCTAGCGGATAGTTATTATGCACTTTTTATGCCTTCATATTGGGGCGTGAAGAATAGAGACTATCAATTAAAATCTTTTCTCAATAGTGAGATTCTATCCATATACAACGTGCAGCAATAGTCCATTAGTTTTGTGGCTTTTGCCAAATGTTTAATAGCTCCACATTCCTATATACTAGCATACCATTTTACTTTGCTATCTACATGTCAGCTTCTTAGAGATTGACATTAGAGTCATAGTTTTTATAAGGCCACCTTCTTCGGCATGCAACTCTTCATACATTTAGTATATAATTTGTTGATCAAAAATAAGACTCAATACCCACTACATGCATCAAAAACAATGATAATTACTAGTTATTGTTTAATAGTCAACATTATGGCATGAATTTAGAGGAGTCCAGCCACCAAAATGCCTCCGTTCCAACAAAACTCAAAAGATATTTCCTTGATTTCGGGAGATGAGCATGGGTATAGGAAAATGCAACAAGCTTTTTACCCAAGTAAATAACAAACTTGAAACCTTTGATGCCATTGTAAAATTCATGTCTTTTGGTTCTTTTTACACTTGTTCAAAGGAGAGAAATATGTTTTTTTTTTAATTTTTAAACAATAAAAATCACTTTTTAACTCTTGGCTGCCGCATGTTTATATCATATGTGATATAAAGGAAGTGATTTGGAGTAATTTCTAGAACACGAGAGAAAAATATGGAGGAGTGGAGTTATTTTTGTTCGTAAAAAGTGAACATGGATTTCTTTCTTATTATCTCTCCAAACTTATAAAATTATGCCATTGGTTTTAGTTAGCAAAAAGCCAAAATGAGTGAACTTAGCCAAACTCAAAAGTTAACGCGAACTTAGCGGAAAACAAAAATTGACGCAAGGTTTGCGGAAAATGAAAGCTGACGCATAGTTTGTGGAAAAACCAATGTGAACTTTGCGGAAAAATAAAAGTTGACGTGAGCTTAGTGTGAAATGAAAGTGGACGCAAAGAATAATATTACTAAGCTGTAAGTTTTGTCTTGGCATAATATTGCTATACAAAGCTTCAATGGAGAGAGATAAGACAAAGTATGACATCATGATAACAAGTTATCGACATGACTGACACAGGGAGCACAACATTAGCAAATTGTAACCGAAAAGATGACTTGGCATAGGGGTTTGATATGCAAAAAGTTTAAAACTGGGTAGAAGGATGGGGTAAACACAACCTAATTTGAATCAACCATAAAACACAGAACTAGGAATGCATAGAAAATCCAAATTTAAAGTCACATGTAGCATGTAGCATATTGACATGACAGCCATATAGGAATTTATATAAATCATTTTTATCATAATTCATATAAACCAGATTCTATCCTATAGTAGTTGGAGTCATAAGAAGGTATATTTCCAATCTAGAAAAAAAGCATTCAACAATCTAGAAAAGGCAGACCCTATTTAACATTCTAGAGTATTATATATGTATATATATCTAGTGTATGTTGTTTCCTTCTTTAACCATGTTATTCCCTAGCATTTGATGGTCAAATTTGAATGGATAACCTTACAAGGGATAAAAGTGCATGTCCTGCATTGTTGTAGCACTTGGTTTGACCTGTTTTATGTGTGAACTAACTCCCACCCAACAGCCATCACCCACTTGCTACTTCTAATCACCACAACCTTTTCAATAACTTTTGAACAAATTCTTTCTTAAATGGTTTCAAATTGTGATTAATTTTCCATCACCACAACCTTGATAAAAACTTATGCACAAAATTTAGTAAAGAAGAATTTATGCATAAATTCTCTCTGGATTGATTTCAAATTTTGATATATTTTTTTAGCTTATATTGTGTGGATGAAATTTGATGTTCCTTGTAGTTTCCTATCGCGTCATGGTACAGGGTCAGTGCTTAAATATGACAGTCGACCTTGCCTGTCAAGCAATTTTCGTATGACAGTTATCTATTCAATGTTGCCTTTAAAATACTATGACCTATCTTAGTTTAAGTAGATTATATAAAAATTAGATATATATATCAACATAATCCTATGTAAATTTTGACAGTTTGTCCAAAATCTTTCCTTTCATATGATACAATCTTTTTAAAATTTTGATTGTATTTTATAGCAAAAATGGCTAAATACAGCTATACAACTGTCGAATTTAAGCCTTGTATAGGGTAGGTGTGGCTCTATTAACTCCCTCATAGCCATTTAGATTCATAGATGTATTGATGGATATGAGGGAGGATGCTAGCAAAGGCTGTGGAATTTGGCTTTACACCAGCCAATTGCATTTGCTTTAAAATTTCTAAAATAGGCTTATATAGATCTATTGTATGTCATTTCCTTCTTTAACCATGTTATTCCCTAGCATTTGATGGGCAAATTTGAATGGATAACCTTACAAGGGATAAAAGTGCATCTCCTGCATTCTTGTAACACTTGATTTGACATATTTTATGTGTGAACTGACTCCCACCCAGTAGCCATCAACCACTTGCTACTTCTAATCACCACAACCTTTCCAATAACTTATGCACAAATTCTTTCTTGAATGGTTTCAAATTGTGATTAATTTTCCATCACCACAACCTTAATAAAAACTTGTGCACAAAATTCAATAAAGAAGAATTTATGCACAAATTCTCTCTGGAATGATTTCAAATTTTGATATATATTTTTAGCTTATATTGTGTGGATGAAATTTGATGTTCCTTGTAGTTTCCTATTGCGTCATGGTATAGGGTAGGTGTGACTCTATTAACTCCCTCATATCAATTTAGATTCATAGATGTATTGATGGATATGAGGGAGGGTGCTGGCAAAGGTTGTGGAATTTGGCTTTACAGCAGCCAATTGCATTTGATTTAAATTTTCTAATATAGGCTTACATAGATCTAGTGTATGTTGTTTCCTTCTTTAACCATGTTATTCCCTAGCATTTGATGGGAAAATTTGAATGGATAACCTTACTAGGGATAAAAGTGCATGTCCTATATTGCTATAGGACTTGATTTGACCTATTTTATGCGTGAACTGACTCCCACCCAGCAGCCATTAGCCACTTGCACTACTTTTGATCACCACAACCTTTCCAATAATTTATGCACAAATTCTTTCTTGAATGGTTTCAAATTATGATTAATTTTCCATCACCACAACCTTGATAAAAACTTATGCACAAAATTCAATAAAGAAGAATTTATGCACAAATTCTCTCTGAAATGATTTCAAATTTTGATATATTTTTTTAGCTTATATTGTGTGGATGAAATTTGATGTTCCTTGTAGTTTCCTATTGCGTCATGGTATAGGGTAGGTGTGACTCTATTAACTCCCTCATATCCATTTAGATTCATAGATGTATTGATGGATATGAGGGAGGGTGCTGGCAAAGGTTGTGGAATTTGGCTTTACACCAGCCAATTGCATTTGCTTTAAATTTTCTAAAATAGGCTTACATAGATCTAGTGTATGTTGTTTCCTTCTTTAACCATGTTATTCCCTAGCATTTGATGGGAAAATTTTAATGGATAACCTTACAAGGGCTAAAAGTGCATGTCCTACATTGCTATAGCACTTGATTTGACCTATTTTATGTGTGAATTGACTCCCACCCAGTAGCCATCAACCACTTGCTACTTCTGATCACCACAACCTTTTCAATAACTTTTGCACAAATTCTTTCTTGAATGGTTTCAAATTGTGATTAATTTTCCATCACCACAACCTTGATAAAAACTTATGCACAAAATTTAGTAAAGAAGAATTTATGCATAAATTCTCTCTGGATTGATTTCAAATTTTGATATATTTTTTTAGCTTATATTGTGTGGATGAAATTTGATGTTCCTTGTAGTTTCCTATTGTGTCATGGTATAGGGTAGGTGTGACTCTGTTAACTCCCTCATATCCATTTAGATTCATAGATGTATTGATGGATATGAGGGAGGATGTTGGCAAAGGTTGTGGAATTTGGCTTTACACCAGCCAATTGCATTTGCTTTAAATTTTCTAAAATAGGCTTACATAGATCTAGTGTATGTTGTTTCCTTCTTTAACCATGTTATTCCCTAGCATTTGATGGGCAAATTTGAATGGATAACCTTACAAGGGATAAAATTGCATGTCTTGCATTGCTGTAGCACTTGATTTGACCTATTTTATGTGTGAACTAACTCCCACCCAGCGGCCATCAACCACTTGATTTGACCTATTTTTAGTTGTATTTAGGCATTTTTACTATAAAATACAATCAAAATTTTAAAAAGACTGTATCATATGAAAGGTGAGATTTTGGACAAATTGTCAACATTTATATGGGATTATGTTGATATATATATTTGGTTATTTATATAATCTATTTATACTAAGGTATGTCATAGTATTTTAAAGGCAGTATTGAATAGATAACTGTCATAGTATTTAAGCTATGTTCCCTAGCATTTGATGGGTAAATTTGAATGGATAACCTTACAAGGGATAAAAGTGCATGTCATGCATTATTGTAGCACTTGATTTGACATGTTTTATGTGTGAACTGACTCCCACCCAGTAGGCATCAGCCACTTGCTACTTCTGATCGTGCCACAACCTTTCCAATAACTTATGCACAAATTCTTTCTTGAATGGTTTCAAATTGTGATTAATTTTCCATCACCACAACCTTGATAAAAGCTTATGCACAAAATTCTATAAAGAAGAATTTATGCACAAATTCTCACTGGAATGATTTCCAATTTTGATATATATTTTTAGATTATATTGTGTGGATGAAATTTTACAAACCCATTTTACTTGCACATACAATCATATAAGGTGCAGCTTTATTTCAAACACTGAACTATACATCGTGCCATAAAAAATGTTTGACAGAAAATGCATGCCAAGGTGAAGATGGCATACCTTGTTCAAGGTGATGAGACTATTACAAAAGGTGGCGGGGACATCCTTCATGTGAAAAGCTTTCAAACCCTAGGTCACTGTGGTTGTCAAAAAGCGGCCACCGTGAAATGTGGCAATTTCATTTTTTTGTTTTTAACAGCATGATTTTGGGTGAAACAATCTTGCCCACAGATTGACTCGCCTAAAAAAAGCTTGCCACATATGCGCCACATAGTGGCTGTGTATTCAGGTGAAACTATCTCACCCCTAGATTGACTCGCCCAAAAATGACTCGCTCTAAATTGTTTTGTTGGCCCAAAGTGTGACACAGCTTTGTGTTTTTACAGGTAAAATATAATATATATGTGAAAGGAAGAAAGGTACACAAAAATTCTTCCTACACTAATCTTAGAGGAGAGTTACATGTAAATTTAATGATCTTTACAATTACAAGAAAGAAAAACACATAAACATATAAATATTATACCACAACATGGGGGTATATGTGGGGAAAACTATTTTGGGAGAAAAACCCCACAATTCAAAACATGAACCAATTGTATAATTAAAAACAAATGGTACAATTCAATGTCATAGACATCCCCTTACAGGATTATCACCAACATACAATTCTAGAGTAATTCCAACAACACAACAATACCTGCAAATCAACTATATCTACCCTATCCCAAGCACTCAATTTATAGGAAAACATCAAAACACAACCCAAGATTGGTTTCCAAAACCATGTACTAAATCCATGGGCCCAAGACTGGAACCTAAAATGGCACAAACTCCAACATTTAAGTTCCCTATAGTCTTCTAAGCTATTTTTTGAAGATGTTACAACTATCATAATTTGTCATAGAATCTATCATATATAACTCCTTGATTTGGGTGCTCATTTTGATATATTCAAACCCATTCAAAGATACCTTATAATCCAATAGATTTTTAGGAGCTTCTAGGTGGCATTTGCATGGTTAAAACTAGGAAATGTCAAAAAACTATTTTTTTGATATTTCCTCCATTTTAGTAATCTACATTTTTGGAGGCCTTTAGAGCATTTCTAGCCCTTAAATTTCTCTAGATAGGCATGTTTCCCTAAAATTCTAAACCTATTAGAGACTCTACTTAGATATTTTGGAGTTTTTTCAAATGCATCCAAGAACTTAATTTTTTATAAGCAGGCTAGGAGATATGACACCATCAAGTTGGGTACTGAAAATAAATATTTTCCTAGTTTTCAATTAATTAATAGATCAAAAATTTAGGATGCAAGTTTGGAAAACATTTCCCAAGAATAAGATGAAATGAGAATAGGAAAGGCATAACAAATGTGGCATAAAAAGGGACCAAAGTGTAAGGACACGCAAAGTAAATGGACGAATAAGCAAGGAAGATCACAACATACATGTTGCAAAAGAAAACAAACAAAGTAGAAATAATACTAAACACAATTAAAAAGTGACATGCGATCAACACAATACATATTCAAAGTCACTTGTGTCAACATGCACTACTAAAGTTGTCTTTGTGTCATCCACATGCTAACTAGGAACATGGAAACATAAACATAAAGCAAAGAAAGAAAAGAAATAACATCAAATGTGGCCAATAGTAAGAAGGATGGTGAGAATATTTAACCATTGAAGTCATCCCACACCATGTGTTTCTATAATATGGTGTACTATGATCAACATCAAGTATCCAAGGATTATCATCATGCAAGTCAATATGATTATCCACAATGCATCATATTCGTATCCATAAGATCTTAAATTTTAGTTTTGAGTTTTATGCATGTATTTGTAGGATGTTCATGTGTACAATTTGATAAGAACAAAAATATTTATCCCTATGGGGTGAAAGTTAGGCATATCCATTAGCTTAACTAGAGGTAAATTAACACTTGATTGCGTTCTAAAAGTTATTCCAGTAAAACATGTGTAATCTCTTATAATGTAGTGAATTTTCTAAATTTATTTAGTTTGATTTGTAAATTATAATCTCCATTAGGTACATCATTATTTTCCTCATTGTACAAATATGATAATGATGATAACTCATGAACATAAGGGGAAGTGCTAGAAACACACTATCATATGAAAGAGGATCTTCCAATAAAGAACACTCACATATACATACAATAGTACATGAACCTAAAAATGAATGGTCAAGATTATAATACACTTGGATTTTAAATTTAGCACAAGAAAAAAAAATCAATATGAATATGAAACCCTAAAGGCTAACAAGGGTGGGTAGGGTAGGTGAAAACAATATAAAACAATACGTCACAAAACCCTAAAGGAAAGATAAATCTATGGAGTACAAGTAAAAAGATGTTTGAGACCCTAATGAGTTATGAAAATATGACAATGCAATAAAAAAATAGATCTAAAAACCCTAATGAAGGAAGGCCTAAGCTTGGGAGTGTAAGATAAGTCAAGTTCACCAAATGTAAAGGGGAAAATGTCTCTATATTATTTTATCTTGGCTAATAAAATAATGTATTCAGTTAACACACGAATTAACCTAGATAAAAGAGTAATTGAAATTACTAAAAATAAGTGCTAAAATTAAACAAATTCAATTTGATACTTAGCTTGATAACAATGCCGGAAATGTATTGTACTAGGTGATAAAAACCAGTTCACCAATGCTCTAGATTTTTAGGGATAACTTAGATGAAAAAATCTATGATTTTGCAAATTGACTATTTTCCCCTCAAGTTCACTGATGCAAGTGTGGACATGGTTTCCATAAGTGTAGACCTAAAATTGTATGTGAACTTGAACTAATACTCATAGATTTGAATTAGTAGAATGTAGAGTAATGCAATTTTCTCACCTTGGTTTGATGTCTAAATGCTTGTAAGGATGGGCAATGTTTATAAACACCTTTGGGGAACCTACTTCATTATGAGGATCATGTCCTATTTAGTTAGACCCTTAGAAAACTAGATTAATAGATTTGAGCAAAAAGATCAAGGATAATATGTAAACATGCAACAAGCTTAGGATGAAGTGCTTTGATGTAATGCTCTAATTATGTGCTAAATTCTTTTTATTCTTTAGGTGAATCAAACTATAGATGTGCTTTATTGATTCCTAGGTAATTTCCAAATGAATTATTGAATGTCCTCAAATACAACAACTAAGCACACAAATTAGCAAATCCTATAATTTTCTAAGTCAACTCACAATGGCTAGTGATGTGGTAAGCAACTAATAAATTTAAAGTTTAAATTTTTAAAGTGTCAGGTTGAGATCCATAACTGTGCAAGTGACTTGGGTCAAGTTGGAATCTACGATCTAATCTAGGGCAATGAAAAATAAGTCTAGGGATCAAGAATGAAAATCTAATGATCATTGATAAAGGGGATCAAGATGTAGATGTAATAAGTTGATTTCACAGAAGATTATACCAATTGAAAGCTAGTTATTATAGTTAGAACACTCTAGTTAAAGTGGACCCAAAATTATAAGTTACAAAACCTCAGGCCCTGTGTAAGATTGTGGATTTTGTATAAATCTCATTGTTTGAATATTTTCACCTAGAAAGTTAATACTGCAATGATGTCCTGTAACATATCATCCCAGCCCCAATGGATATGTATAAAGTAGGCAAAATTTCCTTTAAATTGTGATATAAGATTTGTCGATATCTGCAGCTATCTCTTGATTAACAGTTTATATGTTCAGCCACAGTCTAATTTAATGCACAGGATGCCGATAGTGTATATATTTAGGGGGAGAGTATTAAGGCAGGGCCAAAAGTCTTGGCTAGATTAGACACAGCCTAATTTAATGCGCAGTGGACTTCCTCAAATTTCCTCTCATTGCTACTGATTAGATTTAGCAGTTTCTTTGAAACATGATTCCATGGAATATTTCATCAGCTAAGGGACATTTTTTTATAATTACAATATGACCCTGCCAGACATTATAACTTCTGCTACATATTAATATGTCCAAGAAAAGTGCCAGCTTACATATCGACCAGCCATTGAAAATTCAGAGACAGGATTATCTCTGTACCTTAAGAATATTGGCCTCCGGAAGCAAATGGGAAATAGATTGAATGATAGGATCCTTGTCTCCCACCATCAAAATATTGTCACTGGCCTTCCCAGAATATTGTGGTGAATTTAACGTTTAATCCCCAGTATTGAATTGTCTTTTTAAGGCACTGCAAATCAGTCAGGATAGCTTAGAAACGGGAAACAGAAACGGTGGTAACGGGAAACAGAAAATGTGAATCCTTGGTGAAGAAAAGGTACCGATTTATTTAAATCTCTAAGAAGTTTTTAAAAATCAAATAACTTACCAAAATGTCAAACCTTAACAAAAGGAAAACATAAAAAATAGAAATACATTCTTTGGTAATGGACAAAAATGTAATGCAAGCGTAGAAACTACCATTCATGATGGAAATGGTGTTTTGCCCATTAAAATGAGAAACAAAGCCTAAGTGTTGCATTTCTGGTAACACAATTTTAAATTATAATAAGGTATGTGATATGATTTTGGAATTCAGATGCCTAGTTTAGATTTATAATCTTATGTCCACCCATATTTCATGACTAGAGTTTAAAAGAATCCATCTTTCTTCATTTGGCACTCATTCATATAGGTAAAACATCATTAAGTGCTCATAGATATAAAGCACAAGATTAGCTGGAACCTCATCCATCCTATTAATATTTTAGTTCAAACATTAATTTAAATAGACTTGAAATATGGAAGAAACTCTATAGTCAATTTATAGAAGGGTTACAAGAAGATAGAAGGGTTCATATTCCATAGCAGCTTGACTTTCTTGTTAATGGGTCAAATGACACACATAGGACTCCCCAACTCAGTAAATGAAAACCAACTCCTCTTTTGAAAGGAGACAAAAGAGTCTCCCCAAGCTATCAAGATCAGTGTGTCTAGGCTATGCTCGTATAGCTTCAGAGGCTTGATGTCTAGCTATTTAATAAGGAGCCTATGGTGAAGGATGATTATTTAATGCTTTAGAGTTGGTTGCACACAAAATTGATTGGTTTCTATTTACAAGACATAGCTACACACATACAAATTAATGTCTTGGATCTTGACTACATATCTTATCATAGAAAATGCATTCTCTAACAACAAGATATGCAATGGACGTCTAAGAAAACTAACCAAAATCCTTAACTATCCTTAATCTAGCCTAATCTAGTTACTAGGAAGAAAAAAAGATTAACCGGAAAGAGAAAAAGAAACTGAAAGGGGAAAAATAGGGAAAGAGAAAGGACTCTGCCATCCAAAAATAACAAGAGAAAAGCTTCCTTGCAAACTCAAGAGAAACCACTTGTGCACCATCAGTCCTAACTCAATGTGAAAACAAGAGTGATGCAATCTGTATACGTCTAAAAATGACACGAATCATCCTAAATAAATATTCTAAATATTTATTCCATTCTTCTATCAATTAAATAAATATTTCTAATTTATTTAATCAATTCACTAATCCATAATTAAATAAATTCAATTTATTTAATTAAAATTCTTCTAAATGTCTCACATAATTAAATAATCTTACATTATTTAATTTATCCAAATTCCTCTATCCTAAGTTCTAATTCCAAAAATCCACCTCACGTTTCCACCTCACCTTGTCCACCTCATCAGGTTGCCCATGTAATTAAATATATTTAATATTTAATTACCTTATTTTCCCTCACCCACATGGCCTATTTCTTCTCAAATCTGAAGTTAGTTAACTAATCAATCAAAAGTGTTAACTAACCTGTCAATTGAGTTAATCCCTCAATCAATTCAGTCAATTCCATAATTCATTCTTCTAACTGATCAATCAAGTCTATTAACTATTCAGTCAATGGAGTTAACTCTCCAATCCATTTTGTCAAATCCCCTCTTTCATGATGGAGCTGGGACACTTGTCATATTTCTACTGGTTGCACATTCCTCAACCATCCTCAGCCATTGATCTTCATATCTCCTCTCAACCGTTGATTCTCATTCTTCTGAGTCTATAAATGAAACCTCATCCCTCCATTCTATTCATCCAAGCTTTTGATATTGTTACTCTGCAGAAATTCACCAGCGTGCCTTTGGCACCCTCTTACCATTCACTAGCTTGAGATCACATACTTGCCTTGGAGCTCATCTTCATTGCATAACACTACAGCCATTTACCATCGACTTCCTCGAACACAGCTTAAAAGAGTGCACTCTCTGAGGGCCTACTTCATCTGCAAAATGACGGTTGTAATAGGCAAACAACAGAAGCATCGATTTCAGGGAAGGTTTGCTTTGTGTTATTCATTGCTCTTTTCATTTAATCTTTCATGTTTTCATTATTCTGTTTATGTTTGGGTCTTATATATTTCAATTGATTGATCCACGTTTTACCCTAACATTTTTGGCACCCACCATGGGGCCTTTGCCCCTTTATCTCATCAAAATCTGAGCTTTTTTGAAGGCAGGTTTTTCTATAGGTCACGCAAAGTCACACACAGGTTACTTCAGCGTATTTAAACATTTCTGCGGCGCATATATTCACTGTTACGGCACTTCTATCATTTCTACACATTTGTGTATTTTCACTGCACGTTTGCGCACTGTTACGGCACTCTTGATTATATTGCGCATATGTTCCTTTTTACAACGCATACATACACTGTTACTACGCATTTATAATTACTGCGCATCTGTTCATTTATACAGCGCATTTGATCACAGTTGCTGTGCATTTGTTCCTTCTACGCTTCTGTGTATTCCTGTTGTGCTTTTACACACTATTGCGGCGCATTCATTATTGCTACGCTTCTGTTGATTATTTCTGCGCATTTAATCACTGAAGCTGCGCATTTGTAATAAGCTATGTTTTTAGTATTTTTCTAGGAAAATTTGCTAACACTAACCTTTTCGCAGGTGTTTGCTGGAGCTGTTTTGCAGGATAGGCTCGAGTTTAGTTCCATATAGTTGCATTTAAATAGTTCACACTTCACTTTCCAAGGGATAGTAAAACTGATGTGCATTCAAATCCTCACCTAGCTCTAATTAGGAAAGGAGTAACTGGATCATTTGTTTCTTGCATTGCAACACTTTCTAAGTTATTGCTATCCAGGATTAAAACTGAACTCACCTTTGATTTTGGGGTTAAAATTGAACTACTGCTATCTCGTGAGACCAAAAACTTCAAAGTTAACTATTTCGTGCTACGAGGATTAAAACTGAACTCACCATTGATTTTGGGGTTAAAATTGAACTACTGCTATCTCGTGAGACCAAAACTTCAAAGTTAACTATTTCGTGCTACGCGGTTTAAAACTGAACTCACCATTGATTTCTGGGACTAAAACTCAACCAATGCTATCTTGCTAAAATCACTTCAAAGTTCTGTGTTTGAGTAGATTAGCCCATTCAGTTTTTCTAATTTTAAATAGGTTGGATTAATCAGTGTTTTGTGTGGTTGACGAATGACAATAGGTTTATGCTCTCCCCTTTTCTGGGTGATCAGAGTGCCAGACTTGTCATTCTCTTTGTTTAACCTTTAGGAGGGGCCTACCCTTGGATGCACACTTGTCCAAGTGGGAACAACCCTGAGTGGTAATAGGTTAACACCAAGCCCTACCAAGCCACTTAAAATAAATTATGCTTGAGGTGAAAACTTCCTGCAACAAGTGTTGTTATGTTACACCGACGGCCAACCTCCCCCAAAACCCTCTAAGGCGCAACCCTTTGAGGCTAGGAGACTCCACAACAGAGAGTAGTTCCGCCGCACGTGTAACCACTTGAACGGTTGCCCGCATTAAAAACCTCTTGTTCTAGTGGCCCAAATCCCTTATAATCCATTTCTCGCCTAGGATTTTTGTGCTTGCTTTTGTTCAGTTTAGTCCAAAATAGAGTCGAAAAAACTACAAAAACAATGAAAAACTACAAAATATTCTTTGTGCTTGTTGTGTTTTCTTGTTGTTAATTCATAGAATCAGATCAGGAAGACCTTTTCCAGCCAAAAAATACCCAAAATAAGTGAAAAATCTAAAATTTTGCCAAAAATATCAGAGCTGCGCATATGTTCCTTTCTACTGTGCATTTGTAACGACTTGCCGCACATGCGTGTCGACTTGCTGCGCATATACACTGTTGTTGCGCATATATACACTGTTGCTACGCATATACACACTGTTGCTACGCATTTGTATTTAACTAGAGATGCACTTATATTGAGACTTGCGGCGCATTTGTTCATTTCTGCGGCGCATTTGTTTCAGCGCATATATGACAGTGAGCACTTGCCCTATTTTTGAGAAAATATTTTCACCTGATTGGAGCACCCATTTCAATCTAGCTTCACTTTTTGAGATCAGATTCAACCTTGCAGTCAGTCTTCATCCGTTTCACCCAAGTCTCTCTCTTTCGTCAATCGTCCCATTCACTTTCTGTCCAAACACTTCTTGTCCCAAAGTTAGATTATCCCATACCGGTTTGACATAGGTCCCTTTTCGTGTCATTAGTGAATTCGCGTAAGCCTAGTAGGTCACAGTACCTTTGCTAGTAGCCTTGTTGAACGACTAGTCCATATATAGTAAGACGGGTATCAACTACCCTTACTAGTGGCTACCATCTTGTGTCAACCGTCTTACTTGAAGTCATTGAGCGAGAAAGTCCTTTGTCTGAGTCTCATCCTAGATATCCTATCCACTGCAGTCTCCATCGGCACCTTGCCAAAATTTCTAGTCTTAGTCCCCTCCATCCCACATCACCTTGCATGGTTCTTACTCAATCCCAGTACAACAAGCAAAAAGAAATGGCCGGCTCATCCAATCACCTCGTCACACCACGTGAGGGTGATGAAGAAATTTCTCATGAAGAACTAGTAGCGCACATCCAAGATAGAAAATTTCAACGCCTGGTAGAGAAGGTGCTACTTGAAGACCCCCATAAATACTTCCATCATCTTGCTAGTCTCGGAATCAAACTCCCTGCAGACTTTGACATAACCTCCATCATGGAAAATGTAGATGATGACCCGGAGAGGAGGTGTGATGATCATGAGAGGGGCACGAATGACACAGTCCCACATGCAAATGAGAGAGATACAAATGACACGGTCCCACATGCGAATGATAAAAGAAAGAAACCTATGGACCAAAATGCTCCTATGGAAGACATGAGAAAACAACTTGAAAGTCTAAAACAAGAAATGTCAGACCTCAAAATGGGTACCAACACTAAGAACTATTCCTTGGAAGATATAGCACCATACCCCTTTGACAAAAGTCTGGACATGAGACCATTCCCCTACAGGTTCGAGGTGCTAAAGTTTGATAAATATAAAGGGAAAGGGGACCCTAGAGATCATATCTAGGAATTCAATGTAGCATGTTTAGAAGTAGCTCACAACGAGACCTACTTGATGAGACTATTCCCAAGATCTTTAGGTGGTCAAGCTATGGAGTGGTTCTCGCGTCTCCCACCAGGAATCAGAACTTTTGATGAACTTGTCAATAAATTCATAACACACTTCTCTTACACCATAGAACACGAGGTATCTATGCTAGATCTATGCAACACCAAACAAAAGAGTGGTGAGTCATTCGCCACCTTCTTACAACGATGGAGACAGCTATCTAGTAAGTGTTCTTACAATATGCCTAAGAAGCAGCTATTGGAAATGTTTGTCCACAACCTAAACACTGATCTTAGCTACTAGATTCAGATACAATGCCCTACATCATTCTCCAAAGTCATTGAAATGGGCCTATTCATCAAAAAAGTTATGATCACTAAACGAGCTATCAAGTTCTACAAGGACACACCTACTTCCAATTACACAACGGATAAATCAATGTTTTGGACCAAGAACAAGAATGTGGTCAACGATGGAGTAGTGGATGCCAAGGCGGCAGCTCCCAAGCAACAACCCATATTCACTCTAAAGGGAGAAACAAACAATGGTACAATCAACAAACCACCTTCTCGGGAGCCTAGACCTTGGTTCAATTCAAATCCAAGGAGAAAATTCACACCATTGGGTGAGTCTCAAGAGTCTGCACTAAGGAAGTTGTTGGCCAACAACAAAATTTCTCTACCGCCAACAAGTGATTACGAACCCATAGTCAAACCTCCCTATTGGAAGGACACAGACTATTGTGAATATCACCGAGGAAGGGGGCACGCAACTAACAATTGCATCCGCCTCAAAAATGTCATACAAGATGTGCTAGATCAGAACCAGGGAGGGACACAACAGCATACCTCCAATGAATCTCATGTGGCCTACCGGGATCCACTTCTGAATCACAACAGGCGGTATAACAACAATCACAACAACGGCCACAACAGCAACAACAACCACAATGGCAACAACTACAATGGCAATAACAATAACAACAACAATTGCAATAGGCCAAATCAGAACAGTGGGACTAGTAATGCTAACTATGCAAGCGTGCCCTTCGATTACACCATAAACTGCATTTTCGAGCACATCCCATAGGTTAATGTCATCTCCCCCAACCAACAACTAGGACCTAACAGAACTGGTTGTAGTATAATTACCTGCAGTGGTAAAGTCACGCTCAATACCGCCCCTCCAAGGTCATCACCATCTCCATCCAACTCCCGTCAGTACAATGTCATCGACCAGTTATAGAAAACTCCGGCTCACATTTCTATATTGGAGCTATTGCGTCTATCTCCTTCTCATAAGGAGATTCTTGAGAAAGCCTTAGTGGAAACCACGGTCCCCACTAACCTAGCCCAAGAGAAGTTCTAGACCATGGTAGGCAATCTGACATCCTCCAACTCCATATCATTTACTGAGCAAGATGACCTTTCTGTATCTCAACCCCACAACACCCCTTTGCACAGTGTCGCCTTCATACACAAGCACTGCATCAAGAGGGTTCTCATTGATGGAGGTGCTGGTTTAAATATTTGCACATTAAAGCTAGTCCTTGCACTGGGGTTCTCCGAATAGGCAGTTGATCCAAGGAGGAAAATTACCATCAAAGCATATGACGAGGAAGAAAGAACCACAAAGGGAACAGTTGTCCTACCCATTCAAGTAGGACCAGTAATAAAAGATGTGGTGTGTCAAGTCCTTGATCGGGAACTTGCTTATAACATCCCACTCGGGAGACCATGGATTCACGCCATGAAGGCTGTCCCCTCAACCTATCATCAATGCATTAAGTTCCCACACAATGGCAAACAAGTCACCATTCAAGGCGACCCTGACCCCTACCAACACTGCAATTCTTTCCGTGCAAAACCTGAATGTGTCATACCCAACAATAGAGCATACATTTCCCCTACCCAGCGGCAGGACCATACCACTGAAGCTTCCTCCTCAAAACCAAAAGAGCAAAAGATTACCATAAAAGAAACTGGGGTGGGAGAATACTCAATTGAGCACAGTCTCAATCTTGCCAAGCTACCATTGTCTCCTAGATCTTTTGGCCCACCCAGACATTTTCCAAAGCCATCTGCTCCTCCTGTAGCTCCCTCAACTCCCTTTGTAAAATGGGGGACCTTATCTGATGAGACAGAGGAGAGAGACCTCCTGCAATGGCTTTATGGTGAAGAAGAAAACACACCCCAAGATCCGCCTAGACTCCCAACAGAACTCTATGGGTGAGGTAAGACTATTCTGCACAGGATGGGGTATGCAGGACAAGGCCCCATTGGCCTCAGGAAAGAAGGAATCATTGAACCTATACAACCTTCTTCATCCTCATCAACTAGAAACACACGTGGCCTAGGATATAAGGGCAAGGGTAAAACCAAGGAAAATTCTTGCCTTTTGGAAACAATCCAAACGCTCCAAATAGACAGCGACACAGATTCAGATGATTCAAATGAGTATGAGTGGGATGAGCTAACAGAGCACTCCTATGACGACAAAGAGGTCGACACCATCCAAACTCTTAGCCCCTACCGTGAGGGACAAATGCAATGGAACAGACCACTGGAGTCTGATTTCCCCATCCCTAAGATTATGGCTTTCGAGGAAAGTTTAAATTCCATTGCAATAAACAACTTGGAAGAAGGTACCATCCCGACCACAATCCCCACCAGTGCTCCCAACATTTCCATTCACACCATCAATGAATCAGGTCTATCATCTGACTCCCTTCCCCTCTTGCACCCTGAGCTTATTGACTGGGATCTGCAGGGAACTCCCCAACTCGATATGTTCCAAAACGACGATGCCTACATTGATTATATGGAACTTAGAGACCACTTAGCCAGGGGAGATCATAAAGCTCATTTTGCTATTGAACTGAATACCGTGGCTTACTTTGGGGAGGGTGCCAAGCCTTCCAGTCACAAAAATATCAAGATCAAAAATAGGTCTGACAGTGAAAACTGCCTTGCGGCAGTGTCAGATCATAAAACAGTGAAAAGAAAGGACGTATCCGAAGGTGAAAACCCAACTGTGGCACCTGATGATGGAATGCTTGACACTCTCCCTAGTGACATGTACCAGGAAAAGTCACAGATTGTGGTGGAACCAACAGAGCCTGTGAATATTGGAACAGCAGAACAGCCCAAGATCATCCACTTTGCCAAATCTCTCACACCACCAGAGAAAACTAGGTTTGTACTGTTCTTTAAGAAGAAGAGAGGTAGTTTTCCTTGGTCATATGCAGACATGCCAGGTCTAGACCCAAACTTAATTCTACATCATCTGCCATTGGATCCAGGAGTAAAGCCAGTAAAGTAGAAGCTGAGAAAAATGCATCCTCACATAGCCCTTTTGGTCAAAGAAGAACTCAAGAAATTGTTGGATGTGGGGTTCATCAGAGCCATAGATTACCCAGAATGGATATCCAACATTGTGCCAGTGTCTAAACTGGATGGCAGGGTTTGACTATGCAATAATTTTCGAGACTTAAACAAAGCATGCCGCAAGGATGACTTTCCATTGCCAAACATCGATATCATAGTCGACCTAACTATAGGACATACAATGCTATCACTCATGGATGGATTCTCAGGGTATAATCAAATCAAAATATGTAATATCCCTTGCCCAAACTGATTACAATTTTCTGATTTTTGGCCTTGAAGACTTTCGTCAAACACTTACTCTGCAAAGGGATATTATGCTGATACAAATTTCTGTTTGCTTTTCCTAACACTTAGCTCCAATTGGTAACATTATATATGCTGGTAAATGACTCCTATGATGTCTATATGATGCCTCCAGATGAAATGCAACTATCTTTTGGTGTTTTCAAATGCGTATTAATGACTACATATGAGAAAAAGACACCTACAGCCAACTGACATAATGACAAACACTTGGCATGCATTCTTATATGAGAAACTAGTGCTCCATTGATATAGGCATTACATCAAACAATTATCATGCAATCTAAATGCTGGAGATAAACAATGAGTCTGCAGCTTATAACTCCATTCATTGAATGTAAAACCAAATACATAACATGCCAAGACTCATGGCTTTCAAATGCCAAAATATGATTACACAGTCATCAACAACAGCAATATCTATATGCTAATAATAGATGCAAATAACAGAGAGAACCTGGTAATAATGGTGCTCAAAGTGCCGATAAAGAATCAAGCAATATCCAAGGAAAGGAGTCCCTTCCAAACCCAAATTATAACCTCCTCCTAGCTGCCCTATACTGTAGCGTTACTGTTCATGGCACTGTAGCAATCACTGTAGCGTACTGTAGCAAAACACTGTAGCGCGACACTGTAGCAAACACTGTAGCGATCACTGTAGCAAAAATACTGTAGCGTACTGTAGCAAAACACTGTAGCAAACACTGTAGCAAAAACACTGTAGCGACCACTATAGCGTTACTGTAGCAGCACTATTCACAGCACTGTAGCAGCCAATAGAAAAACTTCTGATATGCAAATTAATACCTCCCAACCCTTAGTTAATACTGCAGATTTAAGCATAAATGAAAGGACTGAAGTATCCCTTCCAATTTGCAACCCTTCAGAGGATATTTCACCACCTCAGTTATGCTAATCTATGGGAGTTTTCATTCCCAAAGACCAAATATGCAGAAACCCTTGGCTCCACAAAAACTCATCAAATGCAAATGTCAATAATCAGATGCCTGGAAGCTTGCCTTGCCCCTTCCTTTATACTTTTTCAATCCCACTTCAAGAAGCTTCTAGAAAAATAATATTATTTTATTTTAGTGACTTTATGTAATAATATTTAGTTAAGTCACTTTATTAAATTAATTAAATATAAGGTCACTTTAAAATATTTATTTATTTAATAACCTTACAAATAATTAATTTAATTATTATCTATCTTATTTTTCCCATCCAACTGAATCCAGGGAACCAACCATCGACCAGGTGACTGCCTCAAGAAGACCCCCTAACCATGTACTTTAGCCTACGAGGGTCAGGAATAGGCTAAACCATCTGCAAACAACATTAGCTAAAAAGGGGACATTACAGTCCACCCTCCTTGAAATTGCTTGTCCCCAAGCAATCTTGGCTACAAAGACAATTCTCCCCACCTGGATCCCAAGGGAGGATCTGTGTAATGTCCCTGCTGTCACCAAAGAGCTCCTGTAACACTAGCACTAGCACAACTAACTAAACCTACTGAATCAAATCAACCCCAACGCCAGATGTCGCAAGAGCATAAGCATTAAGTGGAAGCAACTCTAAATACCGACAATGTTTGCTTCCCATAACTGCGCAAGCTAAGCTGTCATACACACTATCTAGCATATACGCAACTGAGCTATGCATCTAAAACAGATCATGTACATAAAGATCAAAAGTGTAACTGCAAGTAATCACCCTCATATACATGCTACAAAACTCAACAGTGAACCCTGATTGGAACCCTAATGCACACAAAGGATTCCTCAACATACTGGAGAGTATCTCACAACTAATGCCCGGATCCCAAATGAATCTGTAAGGAACTGCATAAGAATCTTGCTGAAAATAGCTGCAGCCATAGAACCTGCCAAAACTTAGCAAACTATGCAATTCTGTAGCTGAAATAAACATATCACTTCTGATGTCAATCCCTAGGTCCTAGTGCCAAACTAGAAGTCCGTCACAAAGCGCACCTGTTGACTTCAACTGTACCATTCTACATAAACCACTGGCATAGCACCAAGAGTGGTAGAACACCTCATCAGGACCAAAATAGAGTGATGAATCAAACACGTCACCACCAGGATCCCAAAATAGAATCAACAATCCACTACCAATGACAACTAGTGGCACCTGTTGCACCATACTGTCTGCAACTGAATCACTAATCTGCCAAGAGGCTGCTCCCTGATACTGAGACCTATGGGTTATGGACCCAAACAACTGTCGAAAAAGATGAGTATCTCCTAACTCATCTACAAATGTTGGTGTCCCCACAATACTCCAACTGCCAAAGCTGGAAGAAGAGTGCTCCTGACACCAACTCAGAAAGCTAGTTGCACTAATCAATGCAAATGTGGAGGGTTGATCCCTCTCAGCACCAACGGAAGTGGATATCTGTGCCTCTTCCCTCACGAGTGCACCATACAACTGCCTAGCAAGCATGAAAGCACAACCTCTATCCTTTGCCCAATTCCTATGGACGTGCTGACTAACCAAGCCATCATACCTACTGCCCCCATAATCATCCTGTAACCATGTATCTGTGTGAAATCTCTGTGACATGGAAGTAGCAAACCTTGTTGGATACATAATAGCATGATGGATAACTGACTGCTGTCCCTACAAGTAATTCCTCATACACAATTGAGTCGGGTACTTGCAGGCTCTAGTTCCATCTTTTGTAGATGGTAACTCTTCATCCCACAATGGATGGTATAAGCCCCCCATCAATCCACATCGATGCATCAACCAATCATCTACATGTGAACTAAAAGAAAGGTGATAAACTCTCCTCACTATGTAGTCATGGTAAAAAGCACCAACCTCCGTCAATAGTTGACCATCATAGTCCTGCTTTCTATCACCTGAGATGGAACTAACCTTAGGGGAATCAAGTGTATTTTCAGATTCATCCCGTAGTTGAATAAAGAGTCTTCCAATGTTATCTATCCTTTTTTGTCTTGCTATGTTGATGAGATTGATCTTTTCTTTCACTTTTTGAAGATGTTGTCTTGCATTGGCAGCCACTAATCTAGCCTCTTTGGCTTTTTGCAACCATTTTTCTTTAATCTTTTTGGACTTCTTTACCTCTTCGATGCCAAAATATACAAAATCAGTCCTCTTATCCTTGATATCTTCATGTCTACCAAAGGGTGTAGCGCTGCCATCAATGGGTGATATCATATCATTGGCTTTCTCATGATCACAAGCTCCTATCTCACAAGAATGATAGGACATAATGCTGCTGTCCTCAAACAAATCAGTGATGACATTATGCCATTGTAAAATGTCTTCTTCATCATGTGTATTCAAAACACTAGTGGCTGCTCCACTAAGCAAAGGATCAACTTTCACATCCACCTTAATATCTTGGACCTTCAATGGACTTTCATATGTATGAATAACATTCATGGAAGCACCATCTAATTCTTTACCACGATATGATGAAGCAATGCTAGACTCACCTAGTGAAGCATCACAAGAAACCTTATCTTCATGTAGCTGCTCTAATGTAACTAGTTTGTCTTCACCCATCACTTGCTCTTCTTTTCCCTCATTTCGTTGTCTCTCAATCACATGCACAACACAAGATTCTTGCCCATTCAAAGAGGCTGCAATAGAAGACTGGTTTTCTGATTTCTTTGGTGAAGCATGAGCTAAACTCAACTCCACATTCAACTCCTCAATCTGATTTTCTGCCATAAGGAGAGCCATTTGAGAGTCTTCCAAAGATTTTTTAGTCTTCACTAGCTCCGTGGTGAGTTGATCAACCTCTTCGTCTTTCCTCTTCAATGCATCTGAATATATGACACCCAATTCAAGTAGGTGATCTCTATCGGAAAGAAGAGTTAAATAGTTATTTTTCATAATCTCCATGGCTGTCTTAAATGCTTGCAAATTAGAAATTGATGAAGCCTCTTCAACACCTCTATGTCTCCCCTCTAGTTGGACCTTCCATAGATGAATTTCCACCATCTTGTGGGAATGATCAAAATGGGACAGCGCTGTAACAATCTTATCTTCACCAACCTTTAGTTGGTTCTCCAAATCAGACTTAGGGACCAAGGAAAATTCATTAGTTGAAGTTGTGGGCTGCCAATGGAGAGCTTGACTCTAATCAAAATATTCTTTTGAAGTGTCCTCATGCTGGTTTGGAACTAGAGCAGTAGTAGTTCCCAACCCAAACTCCTCATTATCCCTCCAAAAAATAGACTCAATGGATGTTGAATCGCTAACCTCATGCAGAGAGGTAAGATCACTCTTAGGACTATCAAAAGAGTCCCCAATCATAACCTCCATGTCACCAACTAGGAGACTCATGCAACCCTGTCCTGTAGGATCCACTGTTTCTTCCTCTCTATCTTCTGTAACATCAATTGGGGGAAGATCAACTGAAATAGACTTGAGCTCAATACTACTGGTCCACCTGTTACTTTTCCCGCTGAATTTTTGTGAGTGCATTTAACATCAGCCGCAAAGGAATCATTAAAAGAATCCATACCATTGCTATCCTCCTGAAGAGAAGATGAAACCTATAACCCAAAAGAAGGCATCTCCTGCTCATCACCTTTGTCCATTCTGTTATCCATAGGATCAGCTGTATGCTGGTTACTAACTGCTGAAAATTCATTGTAGAGGTTTCTAGATAATTCACCTGTAGAGACCTTTGGTTCCTCTTTTTTGTTTTGTGATGTAGACCCCTTAAAAATGGATACCATAAACCGAGCTGCTTTGTCTATGTTTGCAGGGTGTGAAAACAATTCATTCATCCTCTTCTGGTTTTTATCCAACTTATTCAAACTTTGTTTAAGCTTCTCCATATTCCTGTCCCACTGCTTTTGAGTACTTGAAGTAACCATGATTAATTAGATGATTCAATGTCTAATCTACCCAACAGGATGGCAGGACAAAAGCTCTGATACCACTGTAATATCCCTTGCCCAAACTGATTACAATTTTCTGATTTTTGGCCTTGAAGACTTTCGTCAAACACTTACTCTGCAAAGGGATATTATGCTGATACAAATTTCTGTTTGCTTTTCCTAACACTTAGCTCCAATTGGTAACATTATATATGCTGGTAAATGACTCCTATGATGTCTATATGATGCCTCCAGATGAAATGCAACTATCTTTTGGTGTTTTCAAATGCGTATTAATGACTACATATGAGAAAAAGACACCTACTGCCAACTGACATAATGACAAACACTTGGCATGCATTCTTATATGAGAAACCAGTGCTCCATTGATATAGGCATTACATCAAACAATTATCATGCAATCTAAATGCTGGAGATAAACAATGAGTCTGCAGCTTATAACTCCATTCATTGAATGTAAAACCAAATACATAACATGCCAAGACTCATGGCTTTCAAATGCCAAAATATGATTACACAGTCATCAACAACAGCAATATCTATATGCTAATAATAGATGCAAATAACAGAGAGAACCTGGTAATAATGGTGCTCAAAGTGCCGATAAAGAATCAAGCAATATCCAAGGAAAGGAGTACCTTCCAAACCTAAATTATAACCTCCTCCTAGCTGCCCTGTACTGTAGCATTACTGTTCATGGCACTGTAGCAATCACTGTAGCGTACTGTAGCAAAACACTGTAGCGCTACTGTAGCAAACACTGTAGCGATCACTATAGCAAAAATACTGTAGCGTACTGTAGCAAAACACTGTAGCGACTACTATAGCGTTACTGTAGCAGCACTATTCACAGCACTGTAGTAGCCAATAGAAAAATTTCTGATATGCAAATTAATACCTCCCAACCCTTAGTTAATACTACAGATTTAAGCATAAATGAAAGGACTGAAGTATCCCTTCCAATTTGCAACCCTTCGGAGGATATTTCACCACCTCAGTTATGCTAATCTATGGGAGTTTTCGTTCCCAAAGACCAAATATGCAGAAACCCTTGGCTCCACAAAAACTCATCAAATGCAAATGTCAATAATCGGATGCCTGGAAGCTTGCCTTGCCCCTTCCTTTATACTTTTTCAATCCCACTTCAAGAAGCTTCTAGAAAAATAATATTATTTTATTTTAGTGACTTTATGTAATAATATTTAGTTAAGTCACTTTATTAAATTAATTAAATATAAGGTCACTTTAAAATAATTATTTATTTAATAACCTTACAAATAATTAATTTAATTACTATCTATCTTATTTTTCCCATCCAACTGAATCCAGGGAACCAACCATCGACTAGGTGACTGCCTCAAGAAGACCCCCTAACCATGTACATTAGCCTACGAGGGTTAGGAATAGGCTAAACCATCTGCAAACAACATTAGCTAAAAAGGGGACATTACAAAATAGCACCAAAGGACCAACACAAGACAGCTTTCACTTGCCCCTGGGGTACCTTTTGCTGGAATGTCATGCCATTTGGGCTGAAAAATGCAGGTACTACATATCAAAGAGCCATGACTACTATATTTCATGACATGATGCATGTGACTATGGAAGACTATGTCGACGACATCCTAGCAAAATCTCTCACAAGGGACTCACACCTGGATGTATTAGAAAAAGTTTTTCAAAGATTGGACCAATTCCAAGTCAAACTAAACCTAAAGAAATGTGTGTTTGGGGTAACTGGAGGCACGCTGCTAGGCTTCATCGTGTCGGCAAACGGAATAGAGGTGGACCTGGCCAAGGTCAAAGCTATAATGGACATGCCACCACCCAAGACTCTAACTCAATTGAGATCCCTACAGGGCAAGTTGCAGGCCATCCGCAGGGTCATATCACAGCTAGCGAACAAGTGCCAACCTTTCAGCCATCTCCTGCACAAAAAACATTCCATTTAAATGGGATGAGCGGTGTGAAGAAGCATTCAACAAGCTAAAGGAGTACCTTGTGAATCCACCCATTCTCATGCCTCCGATCCAAGGAAAACCTCTAATTCTCTACATATCTGCTATACCTACTGCTCTTGGAGCTCTTCTAGCGTAGCAAGATTATGAGAACAAGGAAAGAGCTATATACTACATCAGTCGAATCTTAGTGGGATACGAGTTGCAATACTCCCAAGTAGAAAGATCATGTCTCGCGATGGTTTTTGCTTCACAAAAACTCCGTCATTACATGTTCGCACATCTGGTTAAACTCATTGCAAAAATTGACCCACTAAAGTACCTCCTCAGCAAAGCAGCTCTCACAGGTCGCCTGGCAAAATGGGTAATGCTTCTCAGTGAGTATGACATCGAATATGTGGACAGAAAAGCCATCAAGGGACAAATCATAGCTGACCAACTAGCAGATGCACCGTTACAAGATAGCAAGTCCATGCAGTTTGAATTTCCAGACAAATCCCTATTCAATGTGTCAACATCTTCCTGGAAACTCTACTTCGACGGGTCTTACACACACCATGGATCGGGGGCAGGCATCTTGTTTATAACTCCTCAAGGCGACACAATTCTGAAGTCCTACCATTTGTTATTCCCATGCACCAATAACATAGCAGAGTATGAAGCCTTGGTAATTGGTCTCAAGATGGCGACTGAATGGAAAATCCAAGAACTACATGTCTATGGGGATTCTCAGCTTATCATCAATTAGGTCAACGATGAGTATCAAACCAAAGATGAAAAGCTCATCCCTTACAAACGAATGGTTGACGACCTCAAAGAACACTTCAAGACCATCTCCTTCGAGCAAATACCCAAGATCGAGAACAAAGCAGTGGATGTAATGGCAACCATTGCCTCTCTTCTAGAAATACCTGAAAATGAATCACGGTATGAGTTCTTAGTGGAAACCATCCGGCAACCAGCTTATGATCTTCTTGAGACCCATTCAATTTGCCTTCTAGTCAGATCTGATTCACCCTGTTACGGTAAGACTTACACTTACCTCAAGGACAATATTCTCCCACCCGACCTCTCTTCCAACAAAAAGTGAACTTTCATACGACAAACCTCCCGCTACACTATCATAGCCAATACCCTCTACCGACGTGGTCTCGATGGTACTTTGCTCCATTGTTTAGAACAAGAAGAATCCATAACTGCCTTGCGAGACATACACAAAGGGATCTACAGAACACACTCTAGCGGTCCTTCCTTAGCCAAGAAACTCATGCGTTTGGGTTATTACTGGCCAAACATGGAAATGGATTCATATCAGTTTGTCAAAAAGTGCAAACAGTGCCAAATACACGGGAACCTGATCCATGCACCTGCTCAAGAGTTGAGACCTTTAACGACACCCTAGCCCTTTTGCCAATGGGGACTTGACCTTGTGGGAAAGATTCATCCACCCTCTTCCAACAACCATAAATTCATCATCACCACCACTGAGTACTTCTCAAAGTGGATTGAAGCCATTCTCCTAACCACCATCACAGTCAAGCAAATTTCCTCTTTCATCCTTAATTACATTATCTGCAGATACGGCATTCCTTCATCCATTATCATGGATAATGGAAGACCATTCAAAAATCATGATGTCCAGGAACTTTGTGAGCATTTTAAAATCCAACATCGCTTCTCCACTCCATACTACCCCCAAGGTAACGGTCAAGCTGAGGCATCGAGTAAAACCATCCTAAAAATCCTAAAGAAGACTATCAACGATGCTGGCCGTGATTGGCATGTCCAACTCAATCCCACTCTGTGGGCCTACAGAACTAGTATATGCACTCCCATAGATGCTACACCCTACGCCCTTGTCTATGGTTCAAAAGTCATCCTCCCCATTGAGGTCGAACTACCATCCCTCAGGGTGTCGTTGAAAGGTCTCATATCAGATGAAGAATATAGAGTCTCCAGGTTACAAGAACTTGAACTACTAGAAGAAAAGTGACAGAAAGCCTTCGATCATCTCAAAGCATATCAATAGATGATGTCAAGAAGCTATAACCACAAAGTTCGCCCTAGATGCTTTAAGGTTGGGGACCTCATTCTCAAAGAGAATCCTCACAATCAACAAGACAGAGAAAAGAAAGGCAAGTTTGAACCAAACTGGCTTGGGCCCTATGTGATTGTAGCAGCTTACGGATCGGGGGCATATCAGTTGGCAACATTAGAGGGTGAGTTGTTCGATGATCCAATCAACAGCATGCACCTTTGCCAGTTCTATACCTAGGAGAACCCCAATGCAAAGGGGCGCAAAAATCCAGAAAAAAAAAATCAAAAAAAAAAATAGAAAGCATACAAAAAATTCATCCTTTGGTGAAAACCAGGCAAACAGGTGCCTTGGATAGGTAGGATAATGAAAACCTGGGAAACAAGTGTCATGTTTACTTTCTAGCTTCTCATGCAAATAAAAGCAAGTGATGAAAACCTGGTAAATAGGCGTTACTTGTGATAAACTACCTTCTCCATCTTTGGGAATCTAATCACCTTGAGTCCATTCTTCCTTCGCTCATTTTCTATTCGACCCATATCTGTCCCATAATAAACACCTGGTAGTTACCTATCATGGCTTGATAACTCTCCCTCTTTGTGGCCTTGTCAACCAAGGTTTTGTCCTATATCATCTCTTCGGTATGAGCCTAGCATAGTGTCTCTCGTCGATTTCCATGGACCAAGTCCATGAACTACGTTGCCTCTGCGTTGTCACATAGGCAAGGCCATTATTCCAATGCGCCCTCGAGGCTCCCACAGTCCCATTCGTCCCGTTTCTTGTCATCTTTCTTGCCATCTTTCTTCTAGTCCATCCATGGTCCATTAGGGTTTACCCCAAACTACGTTGCCTCTGCATCGTCACGTAGGCAAGGCCATTTAGCAATGAGCCCCCGAGGCACTAGGTTAGTCCCTTAGGGTCCATCTCCCCAATAAGGATTGTGCAAATCTTCTCACCAAACAAGCAAATGCAAGCAGAACCCTTGCCTCAAGCAGAAATCTTGACTGTGAGCATCTTAACCTATCCAATGCAAAGCAAATACCCAAGGTCTTCTAAATGATTTTATGCAAATTAAGGCAAGAACTAAACACATATCAACGCAAATATGCTTTGTAGATCAGAAACATGGTTAACAGTTCGAGTCCTAATTTTTGCTATCCTACCTTCCTATGCTACTCAAGGATGCCAAAAGCTAGAGATGCTATGATGGGGGCATGATTACTTTCTTTGTTTGTTGTTTGTGGATTAAACTTTAGTAATGTGAAGCCTTGTCTAAGGACATGATCGGCAAATGATCATCAAAGACATCAAAGGTATAACATGAATAGGGGCAATCCTTGTTTGTTGAAATGCAAGAAGTACTCAGGTCATCTAGATTCAATTTTGACTAGATGCTTGTATTAACTTGCTAAATCAAAAATCCATGTAAGCGGTACTCAGGTCATCTCGGTTCAAATTATACCTAGATGCTTGTATTCACTTACATCTCAGAAAATGTACCAAAAACAAAATGCCCAGTGATGAAATAAAGCACTCTAAAGGCAAACCATCCATCCTATATCCATTTATACATCCATACATCCATATCCCATACATTCCTCATTACTCGAACTATGTGGAGTAACAATATCAAATGAACCTTCTAAGTCATTCTATGAAAACCATTCTTCTATCTATCATCATGTCATTCTTGTGTCGATAGAGTACATTTGGACATCACAAAAACAAAGCATATAGGAGCATATCATATCATATGTAGAGCTCGTCATGAACATGATTAAGTCAGTGGCATACATCACCTAATGCATTAGATCGTCCATACATCAGCATCACATCGCATCTTACAACATAGAAAATAAAAAACATAGCTACGTGCATCATATACAAAGCTACATCATCACATAGAAATCATAGTACATTTGCATACATTTGAAACATTTGATCATATAGACATCCCATAGCATCATATACAAAGCTGCATCATCACATAGAAATTCTATCACATATGCATACATTCGAAACATTAAATCATATAGACATCATATAGCATCATATCAAAAAGCATCTCATATCGCATCAGATAGATCATCTAAGTCTACACATACATCACATCATACAATAGCAGTAAATCATCATCTCATAACGTATGTAATAGATACAAGGCTGCATCATCATATATACTATCATAAAAGCAGTCCAAATGTACAATATCACCGTCTCTCTCTCTGAATCAAAGTGTCATATATAGTATACATCCAAAAGAATGGTGATACATGTCCCAAAATGAACAAAACCTAGTGAGAGTCTATCCTTGCTGCTGTGGGCCACCACTGCCAGCTCCTGACTACTGGGGATCCATCACAGAAGCCCCTGACTGTGATGGACCTACTCTATGAGTAGCCCCAGACTGACTCCTGAAGCTCCTCGCCCTCTGACTCAATGACACAGCACCATGGTATAAACCCTGATAGTACTGAGCCTGTGACTGTGCTTTGGCAAGCTCTACCTGTACCTGTGCCTGTGCCTGCTGCACCTGCCCAACCAAAAAGGAACTCGCTGCATTTGTCCCCATGGCGGCCACAGCAGTGTCCCACTCTACACGGATAATACATCCCTGTGCATCTGCCATATCTCTCTCATGAGTCAACCCAGTGATCACTGCTGCATCCGTCTCTCGCCTGCCATCGACCCTCCTCAGCTGTGCCTGCAGCTCTGGCACCTGTCCCCTCAGGCTGGCTATAGTCCTCTCGTGCACCTCTCCCTGTACTGGCCCCTGTGCTGCCTTTGCCTGTCCTAGCCCCTGTGGCTGGGGCACTTGCTACTGTGGCACCTGCTGGGGTGGCGGCATTTGTGCCTATTGCAGTATCTGCTACTGTGCCACTTGTCCTGGCACTACCTGCTCGGCCTGACCTACCCTCCTCCACTATCTCGGCCTCTCTCCAGCTCTACCACCCCGTCCTCCTCATCCTCCTCTCACTCCCCTCTGACCTGGGCCAACCTGTCCCTCCTCCTCTGAGTCTGCCTCGTCAATACGAGGCACCAACATGTCGGGTCCTAAATATCTCAAGAAAGGATGTGCAGTCATCCAATCCTCATTATCCTGTGTCACCCCTGCGTCTGCTATCTCTGTCCTCATATCCCACGCCACATAAGGAGTCTGCCAGAACTCTGCCAAGGCCTCCTCATACGAAACCATCAGCCCCCATCGGACCCTCTCTGCATGTGTCCGTGTGAATAATACCTATCCCTGTGGCATACCCTGCCTCCTACCAAATTGTCTTAGCACCCTGCCCACCATCTGTCTCTCTAGGATATGTTGTGTCTAGCTTATCAGCCACCTCGTTTGAAAGCAGTAGGGTAGCTCGTCTCCCTCGTCGTCCCAGGGCTCGCAATCCAGATATGGTCGCTAGATGACCACATCTACCCCATCCAATGTATGCCTCCAATACTCCAACTTCCCCAGCCTATGCTGGGAAATCACTCCTGCATAGCCATAACTGTATGGCTCTCCTCACTACCTCGCGAATACACATATTGGCCTCGTCACCGCTATGTGCTCCCACAGCCAGAACTGTAGCAAAAGTACCCCAGCTGATAGACTCGTGCTGCGGTGGTACACCACCTGGTGCATGTCGTGGTACAAATGGGCTAGTACGCAGACTCCCCATGCATATCGGGTGCCCTCAGTCAGCATCCACTCCATGATCCTGCCCCATCCAATGGCGAACCCATGCAATCTCCTATCGGGGCATACAACGCCCCCGATCAATCCAACCACAATCCATGGGAAGTAGTCATAACAATTGTGTATATCATGCCACGAGATGACCTGTCCAACCAGCTCAGGATTGTCAAACACTCGCCTACACTTGGCGAGTCCTGCATCCCACTATGCATCGTACTCTACTAACTCACCTACCACAGGTAAGTGCAGTATCTGATAGACGTCCTCTAATGTCACAGTCATCTCTCCAGTAGGAAAGTGGAAGGTCCCATCCTCACTGTGGAATCTCTCCACAGCAGCTGTCAGCAGTCCATGGTTCGCCCACACCTCGGGCATGAAGCAAACGTAGTCTAGTCCCATGGCACCAAGTGCCTCTCTGTCAATCTCTGTCAACATATATCTCTGTAATAAGGGCATGGGGAACGTCTCCCTAAACTGCAATATGTCTCGTATCTCCTCCTGCAAGCATGCAAAGCAAGGCGTCAATCTAAAGCCGCATATACCATACTCAACGTCTCTACTGAACTATATCAACTAAACTTAGCATTTCAAATTGATCAAAACAGCACACTACATCTCTTGACTAGATTCCTACAATCTCAGAGATAGCTCATCGATTGTCGCGTCAAACAGGATGCTAATCGAAGTAATTTGCTATCTAAAGCAAATGTGCCACTACAGGTGGTAAAAGCGCCATTTTTTTATAAGAGCACCGTTTCTTGATATATGCGCCACTAAAATCAGCATATGCGACGCCTAAATGCAGATGCCCCGCTACAATGTACATATGCGCAGATTCAGCACATGCGCCACAACATTTGGCATATGCGCCGCCATCTTATGGAAGCGCCGCTAGATTCAGCATATGCGTAGCTTTAACGTATGCGCCGCTACATTAAACACATGCGCTGCTTAAATACACATACGCAGCCTAACTACAAAAGCGCAGCTACAATGCACATATGCGCCATTTTCACATATGTGCTGCCGAAATCGGCATATGCGCCGCGAAATGACAAAAGCACCGCTTCACGCAGCATATGCGCCATTCTGCATTTCGGCGCATATGTTTGACCTATTTTCTACATGCATTTATGACACCCTACTTCGACCCTAGGAGAAATTTTTCGAAGCACATACCGGGGGTCCTGCCTCTGTTGGCCATCCAAATCAACGGACTCCCTCGAATCGATGCTCCTCGCGTGGAATGTCTCCTGCTCTGGCTGCCATGCTACTCCAAGTTTGCTCTAGGTTCTCTCTATCCAATCCAGATCAAACAAGTGTACAAATGACTATTCTTATGGACCCAGCTCCTATTTATAGCCTCCAAACCCTAATTCTGGCTAGGTGATGACTGTGACTACTTCCCGTGCCCATTTTTCCTCCAGTTTTCTTCCCGTTTCCCTGAAACGCGTCCCTTTTCCTCCAACCTCTCCTAACCCCTTCGTCTTCGTGAGATTGTCCGTCTCTGATTCTTTCGCCCTTTTCCCGTCCAATCTCCCGAGGGGGCATCCTATCATCATTAAACCTGTACCAGGGGCAAATTGGAGCATGTATCACTGTCAGACTATTTATTCTTTGAAGCAATGCTGTAAACTGCATTGCATCAAAGAGGGGCAAAATGTATACGTCTAAAAATGACACGAATCATCCTAAATAAATATTCTAAATATTTATTCCATTCTTCTATCAATTAAATAAATATTCCTAATTTATTTAATCAATTCACTAATCCATAATTAAATAAATTCAATTTATTTAATTAAAATTCTTCTAAATGTCTCACATAATTAAATAATCTTACATTATTTAATTTATCCAAATTCCTCTATCCTAAGTTTTAATTCCAAAAATCCACCTCACCTTTACACCTCACGTTTCCACCTCACCTTGTCCACCTCATCAAGTTGCACATGTAATGAAATATATTTAATATTTAATTACCTTATTTTCCCTCACCCACATGGCCTATTTCTTCTCAAATCAGAAGTTAGTTAACTAATCAATCAAAAGTGTTAACTAACCTGTCAATTGAGTTAATCCCTCAATCAATTCAGTCAATTCCATAATTCATTCTTCTAACTGATCAATCAAGTCTGTTAACTGTTCAGTTAATGGAGTTAACTCTCCAATCCATTTTGTCAAATCCCCTCTTTCATGATGGAGCTGGGACACTTGTCATATTTCTACTAGTTGCACATTCCTCAACCATCATCAGCCATTGATCTTCATATCTCCTCTCAACCATTGATTCTCATTATTCTGAGGCTATAAATGAAACCTCATCCCTCCATTCTATTCATCCAAGCTTTTGATATTGTTACTCTGCAGAAATTCACTAGCGCGCCTTTGTCACCCTCTTACCATTCACTAGCTTGAGATCACATACTTGCCTTAGAGCTCATCTTCATTGCATAACACTACAGCCATTTTCCATCGACTTCCTCGAACATAGCTTAAAAGAGTGCACTCTCTGAGGGCCTACTTCATCTGCAAAAGGACGGTTGTAATAGGCAAACAACAGAAGCATCAATTTCAGGGAAGGTTTGCTTTGTGTTATTCATTGCTCTTTTCGTTCAATCTTTCATGTTTTCATTATTCTGTTGATGTTTGGGTCTTATATATTTCAATTGATTGATCCACGTTTTACCCTAACACAATCATCTAAGGAAAGTAAATCAAACAAATAATTATATTTTAAACTGAAAGAGACAATAGGAAACAACCATGTTTCATGGGCAGGCCATAACATGTAAACTTATAGAGTCATATCCAAATATGAGTTAATGTTCAGAAATATGTTTACAAGTTAAGTTCATAAAAGGTACAATTGCTGCATTTACAAACAACAAGACTTTAGAATGAAAGATAGGAAGGCTCCCTCTAAATTACTTGGAGGACTATTTCCATGTTTTCTCTAGCAACTTCCAACTAGATAAATACAAGGAACAACCTATATTTAGAAATAGAGACCCCATAGATACAAGATACATGATTACATGAATGTCATAAATTACATGTCCCCTAACTTTGGCCGTTTGGTTTATCGTTTTCACAGTTTGTCCATTTTTTTTTTCTGTTTTGTGGTCACCATTGCCAAAGCACCAGGTCGTGGCCCTTCGCCCACGAAGGAATAATCATGACCAAATTTGTGTGTAGAATATATTAAGCGAAAGCCATAACTTTGTTAAAAAGCCATGTGACATTCGCACTTGG
Organism: Cunninghamia lanceolata; assembly: GCA_027924645.1. Taxonomy (NCBI): domain Eukaryota; kingdom Viridiplantae; phylum Streptophyta; class Pinopsida; order Cupressales; family Cupressaceae; genus Cunninghamia; species Cunninghamia lanceolata. The sequence continues at coordinate 6,511,583 of BSBN01000241.1, read as the reverse complement.
GAGGTTTTTAAAACTTGTCAATATATTATATCATTAACTTCATTACTTTACTTTAGTATTTATAAATAATTTATTTTAATTTAAATTTATATAACAATTTTCATTATATATTTTCATAAATAAATAAATATAAATGTATACATGTTAATAATTTTATTATATATATTAAATAATTTAATTTATTAGTAATTATTAGTCAATATATTATAAACAATAAGATTTACTAAGAAATTGGTACCATGAAGGGGGTTTATTGTGGGAAGAAAGCTAGATGGGCAGAATGAGAAGAGGCCACCCCCCAGCCACGCAGACAACCATATGGGATGACACCCATGTAGGAAATAGAAGCAAAGTAACAAGGGGTGTGCGTCCACTTCTACATATTAATATATATTATTTATAGTATAATAATTAAGTATATTGAATATTAATATAATTATTTTTAAGATTGATTTTAATTTATTGATATTTAATTTACTATTGTAATTAACTTTGACATTGTTTAATATCAAAACAATATTATTATGTATATTTTAATATTTTATAGTATATAGTTAACTATTGTACATGGATATAATATGAATTGTAATTAATTATAATATTATACTTGTTAAAAAGCTCACAATGTGTGAACAAGCAGGCTATGACACTGTGATGGAGCGGAAGAAAGGAGGCCATGTTCGGGTGTTGGAGAGCAAGTTGTTTTGGGATTGCTGGGGCGAAAGGCTATGTCAGGAGGTAAGGGCGCTCAAAAGAAGACTAACTCTACCAAAGGAGACAAGAGCTACCAAAATCTCGATCTTCCTAAAGCTATTCCGATCTCTCCTCAAGCCGCCATTCCCTAATCTATGGCTCCTCTCTTCATTGAGGGTTGCCATAATAGGCAAAATCCCTTCCATACCTGCTCTAACTTTTGCAAATCTCAGGTTTTAGTAGAAAACCCTAAGCCACCTCCAAACCCACCCAAGCTGGATCTACCTAATGTTGTTGCAACCAACATACATGTATGCTCTTTGGGGGATTCTAAAGTTTGATTTACGGAAGACCCTGTGGACTTTCACATTTTGGATTCAAGCATTGAGAATGTCACGGCTGACATGGGGAATAGATCCCTTCTGGTGTGCTGCTTATGCAAGCGACCTTCTATGGAGTAGCTCATCGACTGGATGAAGGTCACTTGTAGAAACCTTTCCCTTCTTGACATTGATGTTCTTGATTTTGGTTTCTTCTTGCTCCGGTTCACTTCTATGGAGGATTACAATTTTGTGAGAATGAATGGCCCTTGGTTTTTCTGCCAGTCAAGCCTGTTCATTTCTCCATGGTCCCCTTTCTTTGATCCTGTTGCTACAAAGATTACTTCAATTCCAATCTGGATCAGATTGTACAACCTTTTGTTGATTATGCGTGTGTCGGAGCTCATCAAGAACATGATTGAGCAGATTGGTTCTTTTGTGAAGTTAGACTCAGCTTTGGTTGCTCCCCATTGTAGATATTATAGGGTCTGTGCTATCATTGATATCTCTAAGCCGATGCATCATTCAATCCTGATCCACTCTTCTCATAGCTTGTGGACCCAATACCTTAATTACGAAGGTCTCCCCATTCAGATGCTTTTGCTGCAACAAGTTAGGCCACAAGATTGTGGGGTGTTCTTCTCCCAGGGCTATAGCTTCTAGGAGATTTAGTCTCAAAAGATGGCTCAAGAAGCCTGGTACTCCAGATGCTGATTTCCTTTGGTGAAATCACATAAAATTTATGGTGCAACTTAAGAGGAACTCGGGCCTCCTCCTGAGGCCTCCAATCCTTTGGTATAGGCTTCCTCTATACCCATTGTTGCTCCCTGCGAGCATCCCTCTCAGCTCCTTGTTGTTTCTTTGGTCCAACCTATTGAGGTGGTTGGTAAGGGTTATGACTCTGAGGGATCCTACCCCTCACTAGTAGAAATATGGCAAATAAATGACTAGGTGACTAAAACTTTTAGTCACGTGACTAAAACTTTTTGCAACATGGCTATAAATGATTAAATAAATGACTAATTTGGTCATCGGTTGAAATGACTAAATAAATGACCAAATAAATGACTAAATAAATGCCTAATTTGGTCATCAGGCAAAAACATAACTAAATAATTGGTCAGACAAATAAAAATGACTAAATAAATGACTATTACTCCTCTATTCTTTTTTCTTTCCAATTTGATCATAACCCATGAATTCAAAGACAATACAAGGCAAGGCAATAAATGTCCGTTTAGACCAATAGGCTTTTATATGTGAGCATTATAGTGCTTAGAATTGTCTCACACTAGAATTACACCGTAAAAAATTAACGCCATTTTTTTTTTTAAACTCGTTGATTGTTCCTATCGCCATATTCCTTGAACCTCCAATGGGTGTAAGTGCTAATTTATAAAACTATTTAATTATTATTATTTTTATAAAATCTTTTTCCCTTATATCTAAAATTATTTCTACTATTTTTACTCTCCTAGATCTTTAAATGGAATGGTCCTTACATCCTTCTTCCTTATTATAAATCCCAAACTTTATCCCATTGGCTAGTGCCTCTCCCTTATCAATCCAACAAAGGGGCCCTTGGCCAAAAGGCACAAGTAACAAGAGAAGATGATCAAGTCATGTATGTAAACATCACTATTCCAATGAATGAAATGTAGCCACAAAATCTTCCTAGATACCTCAAAGAAAGAAACACAATATTTTTCTATTGCTCGAGAAGTTTTTTATGAGGAAGAGAAGATTACGGTTTGTGGGAAGAGGGGAGGAAGATGGGAAAAAGTCACATGAGGGACGGGTGGAGAGGTTCGTGCATGTAAAGATTTAGGGTGCTATTTTTCCCTGACGGCCTTTGTTTCTCCTTTCAAGCTAGGGTTCTTTCTTGCCACTGTGTTTGTTCTAGAGGAGGCATTTGTTGTATCTTCTATTTGGATGACTCACTAGACTGAGGATTTGGTGGTTCAAAGTCATGGATTTTGTAGTGCAGGTCACATTTGGTCATTGGTTGAAGAGGTTAAAAGCCTGCATTTTGTGTTTAGGGCTTCAACATTACAACGGTTGTAGTTTTCTTAATTATCGGTAGTGGTCAACGCTCTTCACAACATTTGCAAGTGTTTAACTCTTTTGAAACATGCAGTTCGTGGCTTCAAACACCCCTGGTTTCAATTTTCTGTTGTTTCCTCTGGTTGCCGCCATTGAAGCTTTCTGGTTGCTATTCACCGGAGGATTGCCATCTCTTTTTCTAAGTCCTAATTGCTAGGTTGGGCTCACAGGTGGCTAGGGTATCTGCTTGGAATTTACAACAGTCTAGGAGCTAAGGATTGCCATCTCTTGTTCAAAATTTTTGGGAGATTGAGAGGAGGGTGTTCGAAAAGAGGGAAAGTGGACAAGAAGGGTAGTAAGGAGCTATTGAGGGTGTTGAGAATTAGAGGGCAAAATATGCAGAAGCTGTTGAATTGAGGGCATCAAATGGAATGAAACCTAGGAGGCGAGGTGAAGGGAAGTGTAAACAAAAAACAACACAATCGTCTTCGCAGGTGTGTTCCAAGCCATGGAGGAAATCTTTGAAAAAGAAGGTATTTGCTTCATTTACTTGTTTTTCTAGCACAAAAACTAAAATTTGTTTGATGCAATTTATTTAACTACAAAAAAATAACAAGAGAAACTAAAACCCCATTTCTACGCCTTAAAAAAATATGCCAAAATTTATTTCGATGCAAGATATTTACATTGCCTCTTTCTTTGAACTTTTTTTACCAAGAACTATTTCCTTAATTCTTTAGATGAAAGGGTTTACAGTGAAAGATCATGTGGGTTCTGATTTAAAATTTTTAGGTAAAACGAGGGTTCGATCTTATAGAAGATATAATGAGGCAGCCATATAAAACAAAACTAGGATGCAATGATAGAGTTGAAGGGATTTAGGTCCCATGGAATCCTTTTGTTATACGATGACTTTTGTGCAGAAATTTTCATTACAACTCTTAAAAAAATTGAGTGCCTATTTGTTTTGGTCATTATGGTCATTTTCTGCTTAATCACTAGCCTTGTGGAAACTGTAGTCTTTGAGTTAAAAATGTTATGGCATGAAAATACCTTAGACACATCGATCTGTGGTTGTGCATTGAAATTTGATCACATTTTGTGTTTCTGGTGAGTTACATGTAGTGTTCTTGAGACACTTCCCCTCCCCTTTTGTGGTTGTCCTAAATTCTTTAGGGATGTAGATGGTACACTCACCGTGTTCCCCATTTGTGATGAAACTTTTCTCATCTCTGGGGGACATTTTAGTATATATGGGGGTTAGGCAGTTGATGAATGGGTAAAATTTGATGAAGAGTTCACATCATATGTGCAACCTAACAAATCCACCCACCACTCAGCCTTCCAACCCAACAATAATCTACTACATAACTACTGTCTCTATTGTTTTACCTACCCCCACACATTACTATCAAATTTGGTCTAGGATTGGGGTCCGGTATATTCAGTTCATTCTTAGATATGAACTGGGCATAAAATCAGGCTTAAGGGGGTGCTCGAAATTCTTCATTCTTTGGAATAACGTGGGCGACCCAATTCATTATTTGTCGAATACTTGAGCTGTGATTGGATTTGAAGGTGGGTATGTCAAAAACCTTGGTGGGTCACTTTGAAGCCCACAGTAAACACCCACTATTTTCTGTAGTTTTTCGAATGTTTTTGGGAGATCCAAGCTCGTGGGGTGTACAGATAGGTTATTTTTAGCGTTGGGTTGTGCAGGGATTCATCTTTTCTGATTGAGTTTTTTGTTTCTTTGGGGGTTCTGTTAAAGACAACATAGGTCAACTTGCAGTAAGGCTTCTAAATCCAATTTTTTTCACTTTCTGAGGTGTCTGAGCACAACAGCAGTAAAGATTGTTGGCTTCTTATTGATGGAAAGGTATGCATATTGGATATAAGTTGTATGCTAATGTAAATATAGCAATCATTAATAAATACTCCCTACATGCTAAGAGAAAACAACATGGTGTTCAGATGTAATTAAGATTTGGATTATTGTGTGAAAGGTTTGATTGCTGATGATTACTCCACTTAACTGTAATATGTTATGCTGAGTTTATCATTATTGTTATGTATAATTTTTCTTGATAAAATTTAGGGTCAGATTTTGGGGTACTTTGAACTAAGTGTGGAGTAAGCTTGGATTATATTCTTAAAATTTGTGATCATGGGTTAGGTTTGAATGTGCGGGATAATAGGTATACTACAGTCTTTGGCTACATTTTCAAGATTTCTAAACATAGTTCACACTCACATGTCTCCCCTTATCTTGACATTACCCTCACTGCATGTCCGTCAGAATTATGAGCTGTCATATAGAGATGAGGAGAACGTAAACCCGAATTGTGACCTTTACAAATGCCCCCTATTACCGGTACACCTCCACCCCTTGGAAATACTATTAGCTGATTTCTATCGCAGATTATTGTATTGGGGTTATTTTCAATTTGCTTTTTTCTAGCGTTTTAGAGGAAATCTACTTAGGTATGGAGTTTTGGGGCATTACATAACTCTATATTGATAAGGATGATCTCTTATTTATAAACTATTTCTATGCCTATTTTTTTGAATTAAATTAATATTAGGTTAGAGAGGTTGATGGCTCATGGCTCAAAGATCAATCCACCCACATTAGGATGCCTAAGATCATTACTTGGTTGTGGAAAAAATCTCTTAAAGGCCATACAACTTTCATTCGAGGTAGGCAATCCCAAGGATCCAGGGAGTTACACCCAATAATATGAGGAATCATCCAGGCACGCTAATTGTCTAATCCCTATAGTTCCACAATGTGTTCTCTACTTCAGGCTCAACCTTGTTTGCCATGAGTTTTTGCCTCATTTGATGTCTAGAAGATGTTAATATGCACCAGACAACTGAGAGGGGGGGTAAATCAATTGTCACAAAACTTAAAAACTTTTTGCAATTTAAACATTCATCACTTATCCACAATTGTTGTGATTTAACAATGAGAGCATGAAATCAGAAACTTAACCATAGATACAACATCAAACACAAGAGACACCAGATTTAAGTGGAAAACCCCAAGGTGGGGAAAAATCACGGAGAGGATTAACTCTCAATATATAATGCAATCTTGAAATAGTGATGTTCAGGCTTGGTCACTCCACGGGCCTAAACATATTGGCTTACATCCATGAAGAACAACTAGGTCTAGCAGGCTCACTGCCTCAAACCTAAACCTAGCAAGATTACAATAAGGGCTGTTAAACCCTACTGGTGGCTTACTTCTAGATTCACTACCATGACCAACACCTTTCTGTATTGTGAATAAACAACTCCTTAGCTCTGCTCTTCCTCAGCTCTACTCTTCCTCTTCTTTGCTCTACCTCTGCTCTGCTCTGCCTTTGGACCTTTCTTAATATCTTTCATTTCTACTCAAGGACACCTTTTCCACAACTCAACTACAAATATTTATACACTACATCAACCTTGAAATGATCATCAAGGTTGGCAACACAATCATCAACCATTGGAACAATCTCCAAGGTCGGTATTACAAACATTTACAAAATAGGTCCTAACCTATTGCAATATCATGCAAAGGGAATAAAATGCAAATAACACCATGCCTTAGCTGGGACTCAAATACGATCTTCCATGCCACAACACACTTCCACAATCTTCCATAGATCTCCGCAATCACTAGGATAAACCAGGTTGGCCAAGGCTGGTTACACGCTACCTTATCTGGGAACAATCTTCACACACCAACTCAAATTTCTTAATGCGGACCAAAGTCTAGATAGAAACATGATTAGGAGACATCCACAAGTACGTTATAATCATCAGGAGAAAATGCACAAACCTTAACCACTTTATCCATAGGAATCTTCTCACCAAATGACATGAACTTCACTATCTTCAACTATCATAAAATAAAGATAGCTTGCAGACCACCAAACCATGAACCATCACAACTATAGGCACTTATCATCATTGCAGACTTCCCTCTAGAACTGCAGAGAAAAATACTTTATTGCAGAGAAATGTGGAGCCAAATACTGTCTTCCTGTCTTAACTAAACTTACAGAAAAGTAGGTTTCACTCTAGTGAATCACACAACTCACTCAGATCTTCATGCGGATGGCTCAAACCTAGAATTTAGCATCCTTAGACATACCTCTAACTTACTTCCAATCCATAGACCACAATCTTCAAGTAGAAATAAATGCGGAGCAGTTTACCGGACTATTCTTCAGCATACAACTCACTGTCTGTACTGCACTTCTCTGTAACTCACTTGTTTCTTCCAGAGAGGCTAATTTTCTCAATATCCTCAACATACAAGTCTTCTAAACAAGTAATAGAACAAGATATAGTTGACACCAATGACAACAAGAATATGTTGACATCAATGACAACACTGATTAGGACATACTTGAAACAATCTCCCCCTTTGTCATTGATGGCAACATATGATGTGAAAAACTGCAATAACCATAAAGACAAGATTCTCCCCCTTTCTCTTTACACACCTACACTCTTTCTTTCTCCAAAATTCTCCCCCTTTCTCTTACACATCTACACTCTAAGTTTTTCACATGACTTCTCCCCCCCTTTGACATCAATTGCAAAGGGCACATACTTGCACTCTTCTGCTCTGATCTAATCTCTCTTCTGAACTCTTTGACTACTCCCCCTAAGAAGTAGCCCTAAAAAGAATCAATCTAGACCTCTAAGCACCTTCAGATTGATGCACTACTATGCATCTTAGTTTAGAGCAGGAGGGGTGATGACCCCTAAATTTTCTCTGAGATACTCAAAAGTATCCTTAGGCAAAGGCTTGGTAAGAATGTCTGCAATCTAATCCTTGGTAGAAACATACTCCAACTTGACTTCATTCTCTGCCACTTTTTCTCTCAAGAAATGATATCTGATGGATATGTGCTTTGTCCTTGAATGCATCACTGGATTTTTTGATATGTTAATGGCACTTGTGTTATCACAAAAGATTGCAATGGGATCTTTATACACAAGTTTGATGTCCTTCAAATTCTACTTCATCCATAACACTTGAGTGCAATTGCATGCTGCTGCAATGTATTTTTCCTCTACAGTAGATAGGGATATTGAATCTTGTTTCTTGCTCAACAAAGATACTAGTCTTTTTCCCAAGAAGAATGCACCTCCACTTGTACTTTTTCTATTATCCACATCTCTGGCCCAATCTACATTAGTATATGCACTGAGAATAAAGTCACAGTCCTTAGGGTACCACAAACCATAATCTATTGTGCCATTTAAATATCTTAGAATTCTTTTGATTACAATCACATGTGATTCCTTGGGTTCTACCTAAAATCTTGCCACAAGACACACTACATGCATTATGTCAGATCTGGTTTGAGTTAGATAAAGTAATCCTCTAATCATAGATCTATACTTTTTCTGATCTACCATGGGTGAGTTATGATCTTTGCTCAACTTACAACCAGTTATCATAGGTGTGCATATTGGTTTAGGGTCTTCCATCCCAAATTTCTTTAACAACTCTGTCACATACTTAGACCGAGAAATGAAGATACCCTTATCTGATTGACTGATTTGCAGACCTAAAAAGAAGTTCATCTCTCCAAATAGAGACATCTCAAATTCACTTTGTATTTCTGTAGCAAAAATTGAGCACATACCTTCATTACCTCCAAAAATAATATCATCAACAAAAACTACAACAATCAGGGTTTGTTCATCATTGATCTTGAAGTAGAGGTTACTATCTGTAGTACCTTTACTGAACCCTATCTGTATCAGGTACCTGTCCAACCATGCATACCATGCCCTTCAAGCTTGTTTTATTCATACAATGCTTTCTTCAATATGCATACCATGTCCCCCTATTCTGATGATTGAAATCCTTCCAGTTGTTCAATATAGACTTCCTCTTCCAACTCTCCATTTAAGAAGGCAGAATTCACATCCATTTGATAAACCTTGAAATCTTTACATGTTGTAAAAGCCAAAAACATCCTTATTGCTTCAATCCTTGTTGCTGGAGGAAAAGTTTCTTCAAAGTCTATTCCTTCAACTTGAGAGTATCCTTTGCATACCAACCTCACTTTGTTTCTTACCACTTCACCATTCTCATTCATATTGTTTCTAAAGACCCACTTTGTACCAATTACATTCTTGTCTGCTAGTCTGGGAACAAGATCCCAAGTCTGATTCTTCTCTATCTGCATCAATTCTTCTTCCATAGCCTTTATCCAATTTTCATCATTGCAAGTCTCATCCACAATTTTAGGTTCAATCTTAGAAATCAATTAGAAATTTACTTGTTCCTCTGCAGCTTTTCTTCTAGTTAAGATCCTTTTGTTCTTATCTCCTATGATTTGATTTTTAGAATGATTGATTCTTACATATCTTGGAGTTTTGGTGGCACTTACCAGAGCTTGTTCTTCTTCATCTGTGATGTCTTCATGCTGCACCACTTCTAAAACATCTGGATCATGTAACTCATATCCACTTGATTCTGAAGACCTTTCCTTACATTCATCAACTTTAACATTTGCGCTTTTAATGATCTTATTTGACCTCTTATTATAGCACCGGTAGGCCTTACTCTTGGTGGAATAGCCAAGGAAGATTCCTTTATCACATCTAGTATCAAACTTGCCTAAATCTTCTCTTTTGATATACATCTGCTACCAAAAACTTTGAAATACTTCACAGTAGGAACTCTACCATGCCACAATTCATAGGAATTTTTTGAACTGTTACCTCTTACTTGAACTCTATTTAGGATATATACTACAGTGTATATTGCCTCTCTCCAATATGCCTCTGGAAGATGAGCTTCCTTCATCATGGTTCTAGCAGCTTCTTGAACCGTTCTATTTTTCCTTTCAACAACTCTATTTTGTTGTGGAGTTCTGGGCGCAGATAGATGTCTCTTTATTCCATGTTCTTCATAGAAGAAATTGAATTCATTTGATGTGAACTCTCCTCCTCTATCAGACCTCAAGAATTTGATTTTCAAATCCATCTCATTTTCAACCATTGCCTTAAATGCCTTGAATTTATCTAGAGCTTCAGCTTTCTCTTTCAAAAAGGTGACCCAAGTCATTCTAGAATAATCATCAATGAGCAGCATGAAATACCTATCTCCTTGCAAACTTCTTACTCTGGTAGGTCCACATAAATCCTTATGCACTAGCTCAACTAGTCCTCCAACTGATTGGTCCTTGCTTTTGAAACTTGTTCTTGTCTGTTTCCCAAATTGACACTCCTTGCAAACTGAATTAGCAGGCTTCACAAGCTTAGGCAAATCTCTAACAATCTATGCAGTACTTATCTTCATAATATTATCAAAATTTATGTCACACAACCTTCTATGCCAGAACCAACTCTCATCAATCTTAGTCAACAAACAATAGTTCTTGGTTCCTTTTAAGTGATAGATATTACCTCTGGTCTTCTTACCAGTTGCAATGACTATTCCAGAGCTTTCCCTGATCTTGCATCCGTTGTCCTTGAAGCTTAAGTCATAGCCCTTGTCACACATCTAACCCACACTCAAAAGATTGTACTTTAGTCCTTTCACATACAAGACATCTTCATTATTATGCTTGCCATCAAAATAAATAGATCCTTTCCCACAAATCCTACTAGCTGTATCATCACCAAACCTAACCAGTCCACCATCATATCTTTCCAAACTTACAAACTTACTTTTGTCACCAATCATGTGGTGAGAGAAACCACTATCAATAACCCATTCATCCTTGTCCTTAATAACCTAAGCAACCAAAGCACTTTTCACTAGTTTTTCTTCCTTCATATAGCCAGAAGAATTAGTAGACACAAGATCTTCCTTAATAGCAATGAACAAGCATTCACTTTATGTTCACCATTATCTAATACTCCTTCATCATCATCAAAATCTTCAACATAATAACACTTCTTTTAGGTCCTAGGCCTGTTCTCATATCTTCTTCTATTTCTTTCAATTTTTTCAGGACATCTGGAAGCAAAATGAGCTACTTTACCATAGGAAAAACATTTGAAAGGAAGTTTGCCTTTAAACTTACCAGATCCTCTTTGTAGTCTATCCACAAAGTTGGCTTCAGCTTCATCTAACTCATCATCAGATTCTACCTTATACGTTTATGATCTGGAAGTACTTCCAAGAGTACTAGCTTTGAAGGCTGTCTCAACTTCTGAGCATAATCCAACTCCCTCATTTCAAAAGTAGTAAGCTTACCAAGCAACTGATCCCTGTTAACAATTTTTACTTACATGAATTCTTCAATCGCAGCTACCTTGTGACAATAAGACTTGGGCAGAGATCTAAGAATTTTCATAACAATTTCCTTTTCTTCAAGAGTTCCACCTATGGCTTTTATCCCTGTAACAAGTTCATCAACTCTTTGCATAAAATCTGATATGTTTTCATCATTATTCATCTTCAAGCCTTCATATTTCACTTTCAGACTTTGTAACTTGGCTTCCTGCACAAATCATCTCCTTCATATAGATTTTTCAACTTTCCCATACCTTATTTATAGTTTCAAGATCCACCACTTTTGTCAATATTGAGTCAGTTAAAGAGCTTAGTGGAGCACCCCTTGCCTTGATATCTATCTCATATTCTTTGATTTCATCTCTATTCGTTGAACCATTTTGAGGTATGGTGTATTCTGTTTCTGCAACTTTCCAAACTTTGACACCAAGGGAAAGAAGATGGATTTTCATTTGAGCCTTCTAGAGAACATAATTAGTTCCATCAAAATGCGGTGCTTCCTTCTTGTAAGACATTTTGGATCTTCCTCAAGCTGTTAAACTATCTTCAGAGAAAATTGCCTCTAATACCAATTATTGATATGTGTTGGAGAACTGAGAGGGGGGGTGAATCAATTGTCACAAAACTTAAACACTTTCTGCAATTTAAATATTCATCACTTATCCATAATTATTATGATTTAACAATGAGAGCATGAAATTAGAAAATTAACCACAGATACAACATCAAACACAAGAGACACCAGATTTACGTGGAAAACTCCAAGGTGGGGAAAAACCATGGAGAAGATTAACTCTCAATATATATTGCAATCTTGAAATAGTGATGTTCAGGCTTGGTCACTCCATAGGCCTAAACATACTAGATTACAACCATGAAGAACAACTAGCTCTAGTAGGCTCACTACCTTAACCCTAAACCTAGCAAGATTACAATAAGGACTGTTAAACCCTACTAGTGGCTTACTGCCAGATTCACTGCCATGATCAACACCTTTCTGTATTGTGAATAAACAACTCCTCAGCTCTGCTCTTCCTCTACTCTACTCTTCCTCTCCTCTACTCTGCCTCTACTCCACCTCTTCTTTCCTCTGCCTCTACTCTGCTCTACCTTTGAACCTTTCTTAATATCTTATCATTTCTGCTCAAGGATATCTTTTCCATGACTCAGCTACAAGTATTTATACACTACATCAACCTGGGAATGATCATCAAGGTTAGCAACACAATCATCAACCATTGGAATTATCTCCAAGGTCAATATTACAAACATTTACAAAATAGGTCCCGACCTATTGCAATATCATGCAAAGGAAATAAAATGTAGATCATGCCATGCCTTAGCTAGGACTCAAACACGATCTTCCATGCCACAACATGCTTCCACAATCTTCCATAGATCTCCGCAATCATTGGATCAACCAGGTCGACCAAGGTTGGTTACACGCTACCTTATCTAGGAACAATCTTTACACACCAACTCAATTTATTAACATGGACCAAAGTCCACATAGGAACATGATTATGAGACATCCACAAGCACATTATAATCATCAGGAGTAACTACACAAACCTTAACCACTTTATCCATAGGAATCTTCTCACCAGAACAAATAAACTTCACTATCTTCAACTGTCATCAAAGAAAGATAGCTTGTGGACCACCAAACCATGAACCACTATAACTGTAGGAACTTATCATCATCCTTGAATTCCCTCTAGAACCACAGAGCAAAATACTTTATTGCAGAGAAATGCGAAGCAAAATACTGTCTTCCTGTCTCAACTGAACTTATAGAAAAAGTAGGTTTCACTCTAGTGAACACAAATCACTCAAATCTTCATGCTGATGGCTCAAACTTTGAATGTAGCATCCTCAGACATACCTCTAACTTACTTCCAATCCATAGACCATGATCTTCAAACAAAATAAATGCGGAGCTATTTACCAGACTTTTCTTTAGCATACAACTCAATGTATGTACTGCACTTCTCTTTAACTCACTTGTTTCTTTCAGAGAGGCTAATTTTCTCAATATCCTCAACATACAAGTCTTCTAAACAAGTAATAGAATGAGATATAGTTGACATCAATGACAACATTGATTAGGCACATACTTGCAACAGAAGAAACAATTATGAGCCTTGAAAATGCATGTTCTATATTTGTAGTCCTTGATTTCTTCTTCATCTAAGATAAATCATGAATATAATAGATCAGTTGTTATCTGTAACAAAGTAACGACTATAGCCATTTGGCCTTGAACCTGCAAACCAATGCCGACCATTGTACCTTACTTGAATTTTTTTCTATGTACATTTCATGAAAATAAGTATAAGCAAGCTTGAGTAAACTGAGCATCAAATCATGTCAAGTTAAAACTAAGCCAATCTGATTAAAGTCAAGACATAGCCCTCCTTCACCTAATCCTTGTTGATTAAATTCTAATGGGATTGATTGCTATAGGGATGAGACTTGTAATATGCAAACAAGTAATGCAACATAAGGCAATAAAAAAACCTTGCTCAATGTATTGCACAAACTATGTTGCTTCTTGACTGAAATTCACAACCCCAAGTACCATGGAGAACAATTATAGCATCACCTTGAATATGTAATGTCCCTTTTTAGGATATTCCTGATTTCTTTACATGCATACAACAATAACTACTAGAAAAGGACATTAGAAATATTAAAGATCAATAAATTAATATAATATTTAGTTCATAGCATCATTTATATTAAATTAATCTATCATAGCATAATTAATAATGAGATCAATACTTCATAAATAATGAGATATAATCAATATTTAGTTCAATCCAATTATAACACCATTCCTCAAGCCAATCACATATTGAATCTCTCAGGAGTGTTAGTAAGTAATAATATTGTCAAGAGCATGCAATGGGGACCATCCTTACATTTCCCAGTCAACCTTGGATGTTGGTCATCCTCCTTGATCAAGCCTAGGAGAACTTAGTTACCTCCCAACCCATGAGTGTCTCATCTTGGGTTTGTGTTCTTGATAAGATGCATGAAGACTACTATTTTAACAAGCCTAGGACCACTCATATGCCTCCCGGTCCACGAGCTAACTAATTTGAGGTGGTGTGCTTAATGAAGGGGCCTATCAGTACTTCACCATCTCGTGAACCCTAAAAGGGCCATCATTCCCTACTTACATCACCTTATTTCAATTGGATTGCTTAGGAATTTGTTAGATATTTGATACAATGTACCTCTTGATGGATTTCAAGTTTAGTTCAAGGATTGAAATGTATCCTTCTTTGCTGTATAACCAATATATACCTGATATATTTCCTTTTTCTTGATTCTTATATGACTTCCTTCAAATGAAGATAGCTTCCTGTGATTGCTAATTGATATCTTAGATAATCACTGATTTGATTGATTGAATAATAGAATTGGCCATATCAACACATTGGTCCCTTCTAGTTGTGAATGGTTGTTTGTACAAATTTATTCAAACTCCTTACCATCTACTTTATTGGTGGGCTTGTCTCTAACAGCAACATCAATAGTTTTTACTTATGTTGCACACTGGTTTCTTTCATAGAGTAAGTGCAAGAAGGTGGGGGGCCAAAAAGGGGTCTTAAGTGGCCACTTTTTTTCTGAAATCAGGAAATACTGGCCTTGGATGAGAAATTGAACATAGTTACACTCAAAATTTGGAGATGCAACCAAAACAATGTTCGTAGTGCTCCGAGTCTACTTTCTAAACTACTATTTTTTTTTAAAATGGCATAGATTAAGGGGTTCAAAAGAGGGAGCCACATAAATTGGTGTTGTTTCTGTCAAAAAAACATAACATAGCATGTTTTGTGGCTCCCTCAAAATGTCAACTTTTTTTGGTATTTTTAAAATTGCTTCAGTGAGAAATTAGCTAATAGCATGTAGTTTATGCCCGATTTTTCT
The DNA here is from genome assembly GCA_027924645.1 of Cunninghamia lanceolata. Taxonomy (NCBI): domain Eukaryota; kingdom Viridiplantae; phylum Streptophyta; class Pinopsida; order Cupressales; family Cupressaceae; genus Cunninghamia; species Cunninghamia lanceolata. The sequence continues at coordinate 6,496,325 of BSBN01000241.1, read as the reverse complement.
AATAATTTTTTGATGAATATTTGATTTTTTACTAATTTTCAAAGTGGACACATCCTAAAAAATAGAATTTTGGCCGTGCTACCCCTATAAATTTTGAAAACTAATTGAAAATCATTTTTTTCTTTTTTAATATTTGTAGAATGGAGTCTAGTTTCTAAATATGTAAGTTTTTTTGAAATTTCAATGAATAGTTAATTTACAATGAAAAAAAGACCAAACAGTGGTTTTTGCCCAAAAACGAACACACAAACAAAAGAAATTAAAGATGAAAGGCTTAACATTGTTAAAATGTGAAAAAAATCACATCGTCAAATAGGTAAGAAAGCCTAACATTACCCAGGTGTTTGATTTGTTTGACCTTGAAACACGTGCAAATTTGAGGGTTAGCACGAATGAAATTATGTAAAATCTTGAAGAATATGGAAAAACACATCTATGGATGTTGAAAAGGCACTCCAAGCCTTTGGGTTGGAAATCCAAAGCAAATCCCAAGCCCAAGGCTTGGGATTCCCAAAGCAAAACATAATGTGCTCGCGTTAGTTTTTGTTTTGCATTTTTCCTTTTTCACAAAAGTTTGTGTTGTTTGTCATGTTTGAAATAACGCGAGCGCGTTGTAACACAAGCGCATGATAATGCAAGCGCGTTATAACGTGCTCACGTTATGTTCCCCTTAAATTTTTTTATGTTCAAGGCTATTAATCATGTATGTATGTATGTATGCCTATATGTATGTATTTATCTATGTATGCCTATATGTGTGTATGTATCTATGTATCTATGTATGCCTATATGTATGTATGTATAGTGTCGAGGGTAGAGGAGGGTAGAGATGGGAGTGACCCAGATAGGGGAGGAGAGGGGTGGATAAGGATTGAGTGATTAAGGTTTAAGGTTGAGGATTGAGCGTTTAGGGATAGGATTTAGAATTTAGGGATAAGGGATTAGAGTTTAGGACCTTGAGGGATTAGGGTTTAGAGTTGAGGCTTTAGGCATAGCGTTTAGGGTTAAGGGTCGAGGGATTAGGGTTAAGATAGAGTGTTGAGGGTAGAGGGATTAGGGATAGGGTTTAGGGTTGAGGGATTAGGGTTTAAGGTATAGTTTAGTAGTTCTTGTGGATAGAGCCAGTAAACAATGGGAGATTATTTGCTTGCTTCATAACAATATAACTCCCCTATGTGCGGGGTGGACAGCAAGAAACATAGATGTACCCCAATGCAAATCTTTACTCATAATGATCATCCCTTTGATTTCAACTATCAATTACTCACTGTGGATGTACCATACGCAAAGCTTTTCTCATAGTGTGTACACCTATTGGCATAATGAACCCTAGATGGGCCAAAAAAACATGCCATATAACATTACTAACAGTAAAAAAGTTCATAGCCATTTTTCTGACATATTCTTGCAACTCAAATATCTTTAAGAGAAGAGTGTCAAAAATGATGGGTTTAACAACCTAACATAAGGAAAAGCAATTTTGTTGGGTTTAGGGATAGGGTTTAGGGTTTAGGGTTGAGGGATTATGGTTTAAGGTATAGTGTTGAAGGTTGAAGGTTTAGGGATAGGGTTTAGGGTTGAGGGATTAGGGTTGAGGGTTGAGGGATTAGGGTTTAGGGTTGACGGATTAGGGTTTAATGTTGAGAGTTGAGGGTTGAGGGTTGAGGGTTGAGGGTTTAGGGATAGGGTTGATGGTCAAGGGATTAGGGTTAAAGTAGAGTGTTGAGGGTAGAGGGATTAGGGATAGGGTTTAGGGTTAAAGGTTTAACGATTGAGGGTTGAGGCTTTGGGGCTAAGGGTTAAGGGATTGGGGTTTAAAATATAGTGTTGAGCGTTGAGGGTTTATGGATAGGGTTTAGGGTTTAATTTTTAAGGGTTAAGGGTTGAGGGACAGGGTTTAGGGTTTAGGGATAAGGGATTAGGCTTTAAGGTATAGTGTCGAGGGTTGAGGGTTTAGGAATAAGGATAGCATTTAGGGTTTAGGGATGAGGGATTAGGGTTGAGGGTTGAGGGATTAGGTTTTAGGGTTGATGGATTAGGGTTTAAGGTATAGTGTTGAGGGTTGAGGGTTTAGGGATAGGGTTTAGGGTTGACAGATTAGGGTTTAGGGTTGAAGGTTTAAGGATTGAGGGTTAACGCTTTAGGGATGAGGGTTTAAGGCTTAAGATATAGTGTCAAGTGTTGAGGGTGTAGGGATACGGTTTAAGTTTTAAGGGTTAAGGGTTGAGGGATAGGGATTAGCTTTTAAGGTATAGTGTTGAGGGTTGATAGTTTAGGGATAGGGTTTAGGTTTGAGGGACTAGGGTTTAGGGTTGACGAATTAGGGTTTAATGTTGAGAGTTGAGGGTTGAGGGTTGAGGATTGAGGTTGAGGGATAGGGTTAATGGTCAAGGGATTAGGGTTAAATAAGAGTGTCGAGGGTAGAGGGATTAGGGATAGGGTTTAGGGTTGAAGGTTTAAGGATTTAGGGTTGAGGCTTTAGGGATGAGGGTTAAGGGATTAGGGTTTAAGATATAGTGTTGAGTGTCAAGCATGTAGGGATAGGTTTTAGGGTTCAAGTTTTAAGGGTTAAGGGTCGAGGGATTAGAGTTAAGGGTTGAGGGATTAAGGTTTGACATTGACGGTTGAGTACAATGAGGTTCGAGGGTTAAGGGTTTTGGGATAGGGTTGAGGGTCGAGGGATTAGGGTTAAAGTAGAGTGTCGAGGGTATAAGGATTAGGGATAGGGTTGGAGGGTTTAGGGATAAGGGATTAGGGTTTAAGGTATAGTATCGAGCCTATTGAGGGACTAGGAATAGGGATAGCATTTAGGGTTTAGGGATGAGGGATTAGAGTTGAGGGATGACGGATTAGGGTTGAGGGTTGAGGGATTAGGGTTTAGGGATAAGGTTTAGTGTTGAGGGTTGAGGGATTAGGGTTTAAGGTATAGTGTTGAGGGTTTAGGGATAGGGTTTAGGGTTGATGGATTAGAGTGAAGGGTTGAGGGATTAGGATTTGACGTTGAGGGTTGAGGCTTTAGGGTTTAAGGTTTAGGGATAGGGTTGAGGGTCGAGGGATCAGAGTTAAGGGTTGAGGGATTAGGGTTTGACGTTGAGGGTTGAGTACATTGAGGTTCGAGGGTTAAGGGTTTTGGGATAGGGTTGAGGGTCGAGCGATTAGGGTTAAAGTAGAGTGTCGAGGGTATAAGGATTAGGGATAAGGTTGGAGGGTTTAGGGATAAAGGATTAGGGTTTAAGGTATAGTATTGAGCCCGTTGAGGATTTAGGAATAGGGATAGCATTTAGGGTTTAGGGATGACAAATTAGAGTTGAGGGATGATAGATTAGGGTTGAGGGTTGAGGGATTAGGGTTTAGGGATAAGGTTTAGGGTTGAGGGTTGAGGGATTAGGGTTTAAGTTATAGTGTTGAGGCTTTAGGGATAGGGTTTAGGGTTTAAGGATTAGAGTGAAGGGTTGAGGGATTAGGATTTGATGTTGAGGGTTGAGGCTTTAGGGTTTAGGGTTTAGGGATAGGGTTGAGGGTCAAGGGATCAAAGTTAAGGGTTGAGGGATTAGGGTTTGACGTTGAGGGTTGAGTACATTGAGGTTCAAGAGTTAAGGGTTTCGGGATAGGGTTGAGGGTCAAGGGATTAGGGTTAAAGTAGAGTATCGAGGGTATAAGGATTAGGGATAGGATTGGAGGGTTTAGGGATAAGGGATTAGGGTTTAAGGTATAGTATCGAGCCCATTGAGGGTTTAGGAATAGGGATAGCATTTAGGGTTTAGGGATGATGGATTAGAGTTGAAGGATGACATATTAGGGTTGAGGGTTGAGGGATTAAGGTTTAGGGATAAGGTTTAGGGTTGAGGGTTGAGGGATTAGGGTTTAAGGTATAGTGTTGAGGGTTTAGGGATAGGGTTTAGGGTTGAGGGATTAGAGTGAAGGGTCGAGGGATTAGGATTTGACATTGAGGGTTGAGGATTGAGGCTTTAGGGTTTAGGGTTTAAGGATAGGGTTGAGGGTTGAGGGATTAGAGTTAAGGGTTCAGGAATTAGGGTTTGATGTTGAGGGTTGAGGGTCAAGGGATTAGGGTTAAAGTAGAGTTTGGAGGGTATAAGGATTAGGGATAGGGTTGGAGGGTTTAAGGATAAGGGATTAGGGTTTAAGGTATAGTATCGAGCCTGTTGAGAGTTTAGGAATAGGGATAACATTTAGGGTTTAGGGATGAGGGATTAGAGTTGAGGGATGATGAATTAGGGTTGAGGGTTGAGGGATTAGGGTTTAGGGATAAGGTATAGGGTTGAGGGTTGAGGGATTAGGGTTTAAGGTATAGTGTTGAGGATTTAGGGATAGGGTTTAGGGTTGATGGATTAGAGTTAAGGGTCGAGGGATTAGGATTTGACATTAAGGGTTGAGGGTTGAAGCTTTAGGGTTTAGGGTTTAGGGATAGGGTTGAGAGTCAAGGGATCAGAGTTAAGGGTTGAGGGATTAGGGTTTGACTTTGAGGGTTGAGTACATTAAGTTTCGAGGGTTAAGGGTTTCAGGATAGGGTTGAGGGTTGAGGGATTAGGGTTAAAGTAGAGTGTCGAGGGTATAAGGATTAAGTATAGGGTTGGAGGGTTTAGGGATAAGAGATTAGGGTTTAAGGTATAGTATCGAGCCTGTTGAGGGTTTAGGAATAGGGCTAGCATTTAGGGTTTAGGGATGAGGGATTAGAGTTGACGGATGATGGATTAGGGTTGAGGGTTGAGGGATTAGGGTTATTTTGTGGCAATGCTATGTTCTAAAGATAGGCAAACATAGATTTTGTATTCAGGTTATTTAGATGTTGATGGGTTTAGACTTGAGCTGAAATGCTGGACTCTTAATCTAGCCTAAAGAGAGTTTCTGTCATCAAATGTAGATTTATGGGTTCGATTATATTGATTGCCTCTCCAGTTTTGGGGTGTGGATGTTTTGGAATCAATCAGGAAGTCTTTAGGAGACTTTGTAGAAGTGGATTGGCAATCATTTGACAAAACCCTTGCTATTTATGCTTGGATAAGGATTTGTCACAAACTAGAACTTCTACTTCCAAAGAAGATCTATCTTTCTTCCTCGATGGCCATTTTCTATCAAGAACCTGATTATGAGGGCTTGCCCCTTCATTGTTATGCCTATCATATGGTGGAGCATCTGACAAGCTCTTGCAGGAAACAGGAAAAGTTCTCCCTCAAAAACCTTGTGGTCATTCAAGTCTGAAGGGGAAGGTTTGGAAAGAGAAATGGATCACCAAAGAGATGAAGATCTTCTTATTTCTCAGACACCATCAGTGGTTTTTCTCTGATGCAGAGGACCTACCAAGATGGAAAGCATTTAAAGATTATATGATCTCCAAAGGAAAATCTCCTAATTCTCCCAGAATGTCATCCTTTAGCAAGGTGGGACCAAGTGGCTTGGCTGTTCCAGTCATGGATCCTCCTATATTTAAGAGGAATTGTAAGGCTTGGAAGTGTCAGTTGATGAAGCACAGGATGTGGTCATCCCTACTTGTGTTAAGGAAGATAATGCCTCCTTTCACCATCTTACCCAGAAAATATTTCAGGATCACCAAAATTATGCTTTCCATATTTTCCTTCTTGTGATCATCTAGCCATAATTTTTCTAGGGCACCCAGATCCTTTGGAGGATGGTTTGCTAGAGATTGGGTTAGATGAGGTGGAAGAGATTCTAGCTGGAAAGATTATTGCTTAACCGACTTTAAATAACTTCCTCAAGGTCCAAATGATACCTAACTACACACATATTCTTCATTATCAACGAGACTGAACACTGTCGGCACATTCGAAAACTCTTCCGCCGATCTCACTTCTCTCACCCGTAGCTCAACACTATGCTCCAACCGTTGGTATGACCTTTACCATCGGCGAGCTTGAGAACCGCTCCGCCGATACACACTGATCACTCCGATATACCTTTGAACCATACTTGTCACCTAGACTCCTTTCATCGATGAATGCCTACGAACTTAGGTCGATGCACCGATGGACACACTCTAGCGTTAACCTTGATTTTCTCTATTGGCAACACAATCACTATTGGCCATACTAGCATTAACTTTGCCAATACACTGATACCAATCACCTTCGGTGAGACTTTTGTCATCGGCGGACGTTTATACGCTTGGGCCGATGTGCCGATGATCCTTCTCTTCTTTGGTGTGACGAATGCTATTAGTTGGACTCACTTTAGAGTCGCCAATACACCATTTCCTTTTGATGGATCGGTGTAAGATACCCCTTGTCTCTCTGATACCTTCGATCCTTCGGTAAGATCTCCTTTCACTTTTCCCTGATAAGCCTTTGATCGGCCTAACACCATTGATTAGTGTAGGTTTCAAAATCTCCTCTAAGAGGCTTGTTACACCGATGACACTAGAGGTGAGATATAAAACATGAGCTAATGGAACTAGAGGTGAGATATTGTAAAGGTGCTATTGAAGGTGAGATAGGTAAAATATTTATGGATCAATCTATAGCAGGACAAAACGCGAGCGCGTTATAATGCACTCGCATTTTGTCTTGCTATAGAAATCGTAAAAAAGTGTTGACCCCCATGATCCAGGCCCACATGCTCTGTTTTCATACTAATTTTGCGCATGCTCTGACAAAAAAGAAGTGCTTTCATGCTGTTGGGAAGTTCACATGCACATTTTACACATTCTACCACCTTTGCATGATCTTTCCACCACCTTTTCTGCTTTGCCAACTTGAGAAGGAGGAAATAACATAGTTTTCACACCAAGTTTGATATATATCTATTCAAGTTTCAATTTTTGTAGTGTTGCAATGTTAATTGTGATTCAATTTTAGGAATTTAACATTATAGATTGGTTAATACTATTGTTGTTAGTAATTATATTTGAGTATTATTCAATTTAACATTGAAAAGGAAGCAAGTGGTGAAAAACTCAAATTGTTGAGGAGTTTGATGCAAGAAGAAAAAACACTACATAATTGGGTACTCTCTCCATTTGAATCTTCATTTTTTAGGTATGTCAAGTCTTTATATGCATGTTCTTTACATTTTCCTTAATTCTATTTGAATTACTTTATCATGCTTTATCATACATGTTTAAAATAGACACATTCCCAATCAAGAAAGTAGCCTACAATCTCACATGATGCCATGTATATTTTCTACACTTGGGCTCTTTAATAATTATGTGTAATAAATAGACCTTAACATACCATGATGTCAAACTATACAAGAATAAATCCTTACAACATAATAAAAATACAATCCCACTATTGTCTTGTATTCATTTCTTAGGAACTAATTTGGTCTCTTTATTATGCTACAGACAAATTCTCCATCATGCCAAGGAATTGATCAAAAATTAAACCAACACAGGAAGAGATAGAAGCTAAGAATGCAAAGAAAGCAGTGGCTATGAGGGAACTTCATGAGAAGAGGAAATTGGACATGATAAATGAATACATGCCAATTGAAGAGGAACCACAACCATCACAAAGAGATATGGTATTGGCGACATAAAGAGAACGAATGCAAAAACTTTGTGCTACGAGAGATTTGAATACCATAGTTGGAGACATGTCCTCTACCACAAGTCAACATGCAGGGACACCATCTACCACATCTCAAGTTGAGAGTACATCATCACTCACATGTGATGAAGGAGGTACGCCATTGTTCCCACCTCAACCTCAAGGTATGTCATCTATTCCATCTTTGATTGAAGGTATGCCATCTAGCCCATCTCATTTAAATATTGATGAAATTCCTAATGTTGAGATGAATTTACTTAACACCACCTAGAATTTTTCATAGAAAGCCAAAGTATTTGATTGATATTGATGAGAATATTTTGCAGCCAATTGAAGGTAAGATTCCAAAACACACTTGTAGAAGATATGCTCATAAGATTTGGAGATTCTTCTTTGAAAAGTTAAATGAGACTGCAAGATGTCAACTATTCATTGAAATGATGCGAAGTATAAAGTATAGGTCCATCATGAAGATTCTTGGGTTGAGAACATCAGAGGCTTCAAGTGAAAAATCTATTGTCAAGAATCTAATGAGTGAATATGAGAGTGTGGGTAACACCTCATGCACAAAAGATAGTAATGCAACACGGCGTGTGATTACATCGACTATAGTAAGTAGTCAAATGAGGAAAGCTCGTCTCATTAGAAAGATGAGTCAAGAATTAAGAATTAATAGGAAAACTTTATCAAGAGCCGTTGGAAGACACCAAAGAATTAAGGACACTAATGCCAATGAATTATGGGCATTCTCGAGGAGACTACCATGAAAAGATAAACCAATTGTTGAAGCATTGAGATCACTAATTAAAGACTTTTCGAAGAATTACACAAGGGTATCTCTAAATCAAAGGGATGTGGTAAGAAGGAGAATCGGTAGTCAGAACTGTGAGCCGCATCCAAAGCATTTTTTGGATGAGACTCAAACATAGTTTTATGGTAAATTTCTAAAGAAGTATCCTCAAATTAAAATTTATCAAAGATATTTTGAAATGCTAAAACCTTTCTATGTCAAGATAAATCATACACGCACTACTTGTTGTTGTAGATTACATATTGAAGTTTCTAACCATTGTGATGTTTATAGGTCTATATGTTTAGATATGCATACTAACAATGTTTTGCAGGGTTGTGCCATATGTACCCCACCAACATCTTCAAAAGACTTCATATCAAAAATTTTGTGTGAAAGAGAGGAAGGTCAAATATTTGACAAGAAATTATGCTTGGATTGAACATGTCATTGTTGCGGTGGCTTGCAACATTTGCCAATATGTGAACATATGGAAAGAACACATGCGGTTGGAAATGAACTAGTAGAGTTTGGCAAGTATAAAATAGTGGCATACAATACAAAAGATGGTAAAGAAGTAAAGAGGTGTGAATTGGTTATTGAAAAGATTCCAGTGTATTAGTTTATGCCTATATTTCGTGACAGCATAGTGTATGAGTATGCAAGACATGCCCATAGAGCTCAATGGTTGGACTTGTAATTCAAGTTATGCAAGGACACATTTCTAGTTGGTAGCATTGTTTCAGTCATCAACTTTACAGAGAACTATAGTCTACAGCCACAGTGTGAGGTGCAATCACAATATTACAACTCCACACAAGTTTCTATATTTGTGCACATCGTATTCATTCATGCGAATGATAGTACAGAGGATGACAGAAAGATCATAAGGGAGTATAATTTCTATATTAGTGATGATGGCACGCATTCTATGGAGTTCATGCAAGGTTGCTTTCAGGTGTTCTATAATGATTTGGCTAGAAGGGGCTATCGTTCAGTCAACATATCATATGGTTGAATAACTGTGCGTCACAATTCAAGAACTCGTAGAATTTCTATTGGCTGAGTAGGAGGCATAATTTTATAGGTATTCAGCATATGTGGAACTTTTGTGAGGCTGGGCTTGGAAAGGGGGAGCATGATGTTGTAGGAGCATGTATCAAAAGAGCTATAGCATGAGAAGAGTTAAAGTATAAAGACAATGCAAAGTTGACATATGCAAAATTGATTATCGAGTGGTGTAATGCTTCTATGGGTCCAGGTAATGAAGGTAAGTCTTCAGTTTGTAGATTTTTTTGGTTGATAGATGATACTAACATTGCACCATATGAGGACTATTCTACACTGACAAGATCAAATCAGATGCACTCTTTCAAAAGCTCAATTACAGGTTCATGGAGTATCCATATGCAAAAGATGTCATGCTTTTGTTCTTCCTATAAAATTCAAGTCTAGGATGAGTGCAAGTCAAAGGAGTGGGTTGATGAATGGCAGTTAAGTTATCTTAGCCCACTTGACACGTATCGACCCCCGATGGAATCATCATTTGACTTTGACCACATATCAGATTTAGTTCAACCAGGTAACATAGGGCACGTATATGCATCTAATTTCATCTAGTTCAATTAGGTAATGTCATCTTACTTTGTAGTGTTTTTGTAATGTTGACTAATTTCATCTAATTTGCTACACATATCAATGTAGGGCACATATATGTAGTTATTGCAGATGAAGATAATGAAGAGGGAACAGATTATTACTTATGTCAGTGTGTTGAGGCCAAAAAGAAATTGGAGGCCCCTGTTACAAATGGAGAAAACATTGAATACCCTACAGGCTTAGTGGTTATTACTGGAACATGGCTTAGAAGGTACCCACATAAGAGTGTTAATGTTTGGTTGTTTTAGGACTTTGACATGCATTGGAAGATTCTTCATTACTCTAACCTTGTCATGGCATCCAATGTTCATTTGATAAAGTATCGGGGTAGACCTTTGAACAAAATCTTGTGGAAGGTGTGCGAGTCTGACCATGAAGAAATACTTGACACAATAAAGAGTAGAGCAGACATGGATGGTTCATTGGATTAATTTGTAATTATTCACATTAATTTTGTAAAGTCATGTTACATTGAGTTGTAAGTATGCACATTAATTTGTAAGGTTTGTCTTTTTTTAATTTTCTGCTGCATTTTTACACATATACACACTTTTACATCATGTTATGCATTTTTGGTGACCTGCTCTTGATGCGACCAAACTGATAGTTACAATGCATCTGGATGGGTACGTTTAGGCTGGGTTATTCTATTTTTCACCCAAACATGTCGAAACAGTCCGAGCTACATTGTACCGACGATATCCTTGAAGAGTCCAAAGTGTAAAAAGGCAACAATCTTTAATGAGATGTTACTCGAAAACCATGTCACTTAGAAACATTCTATTTGAGGAAACGTGATCATGTAGAATGCCTCTACAATAACCTCTCTCAGTTTTTTATATATCTGAGGTATTTGCCCGTGGTGAAAGGTTTTCTGCTGCCCCAAAAATCGTCAAAAAGAGGTAGTGTAAAGTTGCAAAGGGGTGTAACTTTCATCCTGTTCCTGATGCGACCAAACTGACTATTCCAATGTGTCTGGATGGGTACATTTACGCTAGGCATGGTCATGTTTTTCACCTAAACATGTCAAAATAGTTTGAGCTACATTGTACCGACGATATCCCTAAAGAGTCCAAAGTGCAAAAAGGTAGCAATCTTTGATGAGATGTTACTCAAAAACTGTGCCACTTACAAACATTCCATCTAAGGCAATGTGATTACGTAGAGTGCCTCTATAATAAACTCTCTTGGTTTTTTATATCTCTGAGGTATTTGCCCATGGTGAAAGGTTTTCTGCTGCCCCAAAAATCATTAGAAGGAGGTAGTGTAAAGTTGCAAAGGGGTGTAACTTTCATCCTGCTCCTAATGCGATCAAATTGACTATTCCAACATGTCTGGATGGGTACATTTATGCTAGACATGGTCCTATTTTTCACCCAAACATGTCAAAATAGTAAGAGCTACATTGTACCGACGATATCCCTGAAGAGTCCAAAGTGCAAAAAGGCAGCAATCTTTGACGAGATGTTACTCAAAAACTGTGTCACTTAGAAATATTCTGTTTGAGGCAACACGATCATGTAGAGTGTCTCTACAATAACCTCTCTCAGTTTTTTATATCTCTGAGGTGTTTTCCCATGGTGAAAGGTTCTCTGCTGCCCCAAAAATCGTCAGAAGGAGGCAGTGTAAAGTTGCAAAGGGGTCTAACATTTGTCCTTCTCCTAATGCGACCAAACTGACTATTCCAACACATCTGGATGGGTACATTTACACTAGGCATGGTCTTATTTTTTATCAAAACATGTCAAAACAGTCTGAGCTACATTGTACCGACGATATCCCTGAAGAGTCCAAAGTGCAAAAAGGTAGCAATCTTTGACGAGATGTTACTTAAAAATTGTGTCACTTAGAAACATTCTGTCTGAGGCAACGTGATCACGTAGAGTGCCTCTACAATAACCCCTCTTAATTTTTTATATCTCTGAGGTGTTTGCCCATGGTGAAAGGTTTTCTGCTGCCCCAAAAATTGTCAGAAGGAGGTAGTGTAAAGTTGCAAAGGGGTGTAACTTTTATCCTACTCCTGATGCGACCAAACTGACTATTCCAACACATTTGGATGGGTACATTTACACTAGGAATGGTCTTTTTTTTCACCCAAACATGTCGAAATAGTCTGAGCTACATTGTACCGATGATATTCCTGAAGAGTCTAAAGTGCAAAAAGGTAGCAATCTTTGACGAGATGTTACTCAAAAACCATGTCATTTAGAAACATTCTGTCTAAGGCAATGTGATCATGTAGAGTGCCTCTACAATAACCTCTCTCAATTTTTTATATCTCTGAGGTGTTTGCCCGTGGTGAAAGGTTTTCTGCTGCCCCAAAAATTGTTAGGAGGCAGTGTAAAGTTGCAAAGCATTGCTAAGAAATCCTCAGTACTCAAACACTCCAATGAACTGAAGCAACTTCTTCTTAGGCATAAATGTAAGGGTACATAAGGGGAAAATGGTGCCTAGATGACTTAGTGCATTTCTATGACTTCATTCACATGTTTAAATGTTTGAGAAACTCTCCTTTACTAAGTGCTTGTCCTTATGTCAATGTTAAGCTTTATACCTAATAGGCGCTCAATTAGGTGATGTCATTAGATATAACTTACCCTTAGGTGCCAATGTAGCTTCTTCAATCCATCACACTTCTAGGCACTCAAATTTGAGGTCTTGGACTTGTATCTTATTCCTAGGCACAATTGGATGATCTTCCTAGATCTAGGCACTCATGATGGTGGGAAATTACATGAAGGGCCCCTAAGTCCAATTTGACTTTGTATTTGATATTTTATGACTCCAATTGACTAGGAATGGCTCACTTTCTAAAGTGTTGACTCAATAATGTAAGTTTAAGGTCTTTTCCTCCTAGGCGCCAATTAATGAGTTCACTAGATGTAATTTCTCCTTAGGCGCCAAAACTAGATAGTAGAGACAAGAGGAGGCACCTAGCATCAATTTAGGCTCTATTCATTATTTGTAAGACCTTGAATGATTAAACATGCTTGAAGTAAGCCTTTCTCTCTTGGAACTTACTCAATGATATAGATTTGTGATACTTTATCTAAGGTGCCAATCTAGATCTATATGGAGGTGAAAGAGCGTCCAACATCATGAAGCTTTATACTTGGCATTTTTTATGCTTTAAATAATTATGAAGGTCTTAGGATGACTTTTCCCCTCTAGGCGCCTACTCTTAGATGTCCTTGGATGCAACTTCAATCTAGGCGCTCATGGAGGTGTTGAATGACAAGCAAAGGCGCCTTAGCTTACTTAGTCCATTTCTTTGGATTTTGATGATCTTGACTCTTAAATGCCATCTAGTCTCATGCTCTTAAGCTCTCCTCTTACAAGGTGCCATATTGAATGGATTTAAACTCTCTTGTTATGCTTAGGAGCCAATTCAAGGTCATTTTGAAGGCAAAGAGCACCTAGAATCCATTTGAATTAGATTTTAACATTTCAACAAGTTTAAGCAATGGGAGATATCTCATCAAGGAGTCCACTCAAAGGATTATTTCATGTCAACTCTTCCTAGGTGCCAATGTGTGATTAGATGACAAGGAAAGTGCGCCTAAACTCCAAACATTCAATCAATCTTCCTATACATGCTTCTCTCCTTCAAGGCTCTCAAAGTGGTTAACTCATTCTTCAATTCCTTATTCTAGTTGGTTCTAAGACCTTTAAGCACTATCATTCACCAATTCAAACCTTCAAACACTTTTAAGGCACTCAAAGTGATGTCCATCACCAATCCACTCCTTAGGTGCTCAAATTTGATTGTAGAAGCAAGAAATTGTGCCTAAGGTTTATGTTGCTCAAGACCTCCTTTGCAAGGTGCCTTAGATGATGATCAAGGTGTGAAAATGCACCTTACTTGAATTTGGATTATTCCTTGATATTTTAAGGCTTTTAACACTTTTTTGTTGCAAGTATGAGGTGATCCAGTGTTGTCATTGATGTCAACATACTCATATTGCATTGGCAAGAAGGATTTGATGAGCTGTATGCTGAGGATATTGAGAAAATTAGCCTCAGTCAGGAACAGTGAAGAACAGTGAAGAGAAGAAGGCAAATGTATTGTATAGGTTAAGAACCGGAGGATGCGGATTAAAGGGTTTACAGATATGAGTCTTGAGATGCTTCAGCCAAGATTTCAGAGGTCCGCATGAAGATCTGAAGAAGTTATGGCTATCTGTATGGAACCGGTTCAGGCAAGTGTTCAGAGGTGACAAAGGATCACAGAAAGGTCCGGTGAGGTCCGGAATTGTACAATCCCAATCTGCGGATTGGCAAGAGTGTTTGAGATGTCCTCGTGATGTGCCATCTCAAGTTGTGTATGATTTGGAGGTCCGGAAATACTTCTTGCACTATAACAGTAGCAACAGACAGTGTTCTTGGAGTTCCGGATAAGGAGGATAAGAGATTTCAGTAAGAAAATGAAATGCGGACGTACCTGGTCATTCAGGCAAGCTTGTGAAGGTTCTTAGATCATGTTCAGGTTGTGTTGTTGGTCCGCATTGATCTGTGTATGATTTGGAGGTCCGGAAGTATCTCTTGCATTATGACAATGGTGACAGACTGTGTTCTTTAAGTTCCGGATGAGGAAGACAAGAGATTCAAGTAGGTAAAGGAAGTGCGGATGTATCCGGTCTTTCAGGCAGGCCTGTGAAGGTTCTTGGATCATGTTGAGGTTATGCTGTTGGTCCGCACTGATAGTAGAACCCAGAATTGAAGATATTCTTCCGGATGAAGTTCTTGCTCTGTTTAGCCGACTGGATGAGTTGTTCATCCTACGAATGTTCTTGTGGTGGCCGACCGGATGTGTTATTCATCTTGCGGATGTTCTTATGGTTGTTTGCCGACTTAGATGTTTGTTCCTAAGTTGATGTCTTGTATAAATATCGGTTTGTGAGTTCATTTCAGTGTGTGTGGTGTGTGGATAAGTGTGGCATAGCGAAGAGAAGTGCGAAAGACAGAGCAGAGGTTTTTGGGCTTAATTGGAACTGATCCAGACATGGTAGAGATGTCATTCTCCAGTTTAAGACTGTGATTTTTATCACTTTGTAGACAGTGTGTCTCCTTGTAGGCAGTGGGCCTCTTTGTGAGCAGTGTGCTCGGGCAGTGAGCCCTTATTGGCATGTGCCATTCATTTTTCTTTATTCTTCTAACAGAGAATAATTCTTGGGTTAATCACCCCGTGGTTTTTCCCTTAACCGGGTTTTCCACGTCAAAATCTTGGTGTTCAATGTGTTGATACTTATCTGCTCTTGTGTTTATGTATTATGCTTTCATGGATGATTATTTGATATGCTGCTAACTAACAACAAAGAATCAAGTGTTTGAAATAACAAGAAGTTTTATACAACTGATTCACCCCCCCCCCTCTCAGTTGTATGCTCTAGATCCAACAATTGGTATCAGAGCCAAGTTCCTCTGACAGGAGCTTAACCGCTTGAGGAGATCCAGGATGTCGTCATACAAGAAGGATAGTCCGAAGTTCGATGGAACCAACTTCACTCTCTGGAAGGGTCGCATGAAGTGTCACTTGGAATGTATGGGAAAAGCATACTTGGATATGGTTTCAAAACCATATGTACCTCCACAAGGTGGTCCGACAACTCTGAATGAAATCACAGAAGCTGAAAACAATCTGCGGACCAAGGAAGCTCTTCTAAGCGCATTGAATGACTCAGATCTCTCGAATGTTATTGACCTACCAACTGCATATGAGATCCTGACTAAGCTGGAACTTCTGTATGAAGGAGACGAGTTTGTCAAAAGTGCAAGGTTACAAAGCCTGAAAGGGAAATTTGAAAGATTGAAAATGAGAGATGATGAAAACATCACTACCTTCATGCCAAGAGTAAATGAGCTGGTATGTGGAATCAGAAATGCTGGTGGAACTTTAGATGAAAATGAGATTGTCTGCAAAATCCTAAGATCCCTTCCTGCTGCCTACAAAATCAAAGTTGCTGCCATTGATGAATTCAGAGCCCACACAACTGTCACAAGAGAACAACTGGCTGGCAAACTAGCTGCATTTGAAATGACCGAGTTTGGAGATGATCCTCCCAAGACTGAATCTGCTTTCAAGGCCAGTGCCTATGTGAAAGGCAAACAGAGATTTGATCCGGGTGAAAACTCATCAAGGAGAATGTCATGGTATGATCAAGCAAGAAGAGACATGGAAGAAGAAGAAGCAGAAACAGCTCAACTTGAAGCCCTCATTGCAAAGAGACTGCCAAGAGGATCCGGTAAGTATGAAGGAAAACTACCCTTTAAGTGTTTCAACTGCAATAAGATTGGTCATTTTGCCTCAAGATGTCCAGAGAGATCTGCAAGATCTAATACTCACAGACAAAGGTTTCAAAAGAATTGCTATTATGTTCATGAAGAAGATGACAATGAAGGAGTAACAGATGATGAATCAGAACTAGGAAGCAAATCCGGAAATGAGTGGGTGTTTATAGCCATCAAGGAAGAAGATTCAATACTCTCTGAATCTGTCAATCACAAAGTTGTTGAAAAAGCCTTGGCTGCTCAAGTGGATGAAAAGGATGATTGGGTTATTGACAGTGGATGTTCTCACCATATGACTGGTGACAAGAATAAGTTCTTAGATTTGGAAAGATATGAAGGAGGAATGGTAAAGTTTGGTGACAATTCTGCTGGCAGAATCAGAGGTAGGGGAACTATTTCCTTTGATGGTAAGAGCAAAACAGGAAATGTACTGTATGTTGAAGGATTGAAGCACAATCTTCTCAGTGTTGGTCAGTTAGTGGACAAAGGTTATGATCTCCGGTTCAAGAATGGAAAATGCAGAATCTTTACAAGCTCCGGAACTGAAATTGCATCCGGTACTCAGACAAAAGGTAATATCTTTCATCTAGTTGGTTCAAGCAAAAGTTGTTTGTTTGCTCAAATTGATCAGAGTTGGTTATGGCATAGAAGAATGTGTCATGTAAATTTTGATAACATCATCAAGATAAGCAATACTCAGGCTGTAAGAGATCTTCCAAAATTGATGAAACCTACAAATAGTTTGTGCAAAGAATGCCAGCTAGGTAAACAAAGCAGAGTCTCTTTCAAAAGCAAAGATCAGTCTTCTACCGGATTGCTAGAATTAGTACATACTGATCTATGTGGTCCAACAAGAATCAAGAGTCTGCAGGGTGATAGATATTTCATGTTGTTGATTGATGATCACTCCCGGATGATGTGGGTTACCTTTCTAAAAGAAAAGTCAGAAGCTTTTGAGAAGTTCAAAACCTTCAAAGCTATGGTGGAGAATCAAACCGGATTGAGACTAAAGTGTCTAAGGTCTGATAGAGGTGGTGAATTTACATCTGGTGAATTCATTGACTTTTGTGAGAAATAGGGTATAAGGAGACAGTTGTCTGCTCCTAAGACTCCACAGCAGAATGGAGTAGTTGAGAGAAAGAACCGGACCATCCAGGAAGCTGCCCGGACAATGATGTTGGAAGCAAATGTTCCTCAAATGTTTTGGAAGGAAGCTATCAGCACTGCAGTCTACACTCTCAATCGAGTTCAAATCAGAAACAACACCGGTAAGACCCCCTATGAACTCTGGTTTGGCATCACTCCTACTGTGAAATATTTCAGAGTATTTGGTAGCAAGTGTTATATTAAGAGAGATGAAGATCTAGGAAAGTTTGATGCTAGAAGTGATGAAGGAATTTTCTTGGGCTACTCCACTCAAAGCAAAGCATACCGGTGTTACAATAAGAGATTGAGGAAGATGATAGAAAGCACCAATGTGAAAGTTGATGAAGGAATTGAGAAGCCTTCAAGATTTTATGAGATTGATGAAGATGACCAAGAGAGTGTTCAAGGACCTCAATCCTCTCCGGTGAGACAGAGTCAGCCTGATCCGGTAAATCAGGAAGAAGAGATAGGTTTGAATGAGCCTGATCAAGAAGCAGCAGTGCAGGATACTCCCAAAATTCCAAGGTATGTAAAACTGAACCACTCTGAAGATCAAATCATAGGTGACAGAAGCAAAGGTGTACAAACTAGAAGGAATGTTGCTCAAAATTAGAATGAATGTTGTCTGATTTCAAAGATTGAACCTAAAACAATAAATGAAGCCTGCAATGATGAAAACTGGACCAAAGCTATGGAAGATGAATTGATGCAAATTGAGAAAAATCATACTTGGGATCTTGTTCCCAGACCTAGAGACAGGAATGTAATTGGAACCAAGTGGGTCTTCCGGAACAAACTAAATGAAGCTGGTGAAGTAATCAGAAACAAAGCTAGATTGGTCTGCAAAGGCTACTCTCAAATAGAAGGAATTGACTTTGAAGAGACTTTTGCTCCGGTGGCAAGAATTGAAGCAGTCAGATTACTTCTTGCATTTGCTGCCTTCAAAGATTTCAAGGTATATCAGATGGATGTCAAGTCTACTTTCCTAAATGGTGATCTGGAAGAAGAAGTCTACATTGAACAACCGGATGGTTTTCAATTGTCTGACAATGATGATATGGTCTGCAAATTAAAGAAAGCTTTGTATGGATTGAAGCAAGCCCCAAGAGCATGGTATGAAAGGTTGGACAAGCATCTTGTGCAGATTGGATTCAACAAAGGTACTGCTGACAGTAACTTATATTTCAAAATTGATCATGAAAATATTTTAATTGTTGAAGTATTTGTGGATGATATCATTTTTGGAGGTAGAGATAGTATGTGCAAAACTTTTGCAAATCAGATGAAAAGTGAGTTTGAAATGTCTATGCTTGGTGAAATGAATTTCTTCTTGGGTCTGCAAATTACTCAAACAAAAGAAGGGATCTTCATTTCTCAGACCAAATATGTGAAAGAATTGTTAAAGAAATTTGGTATGGAAGACTCAAAATCTATGAACACTCCTATGGCAACCGGATGTAAGTTAAGCAAAGATGATGACTCTCCAAAGGCAGATCAGACAAAGTATAGATCAATGATTGGTGGATTGTTGTACCTCACTCAAACTAGACCAGATATAATGCAGGCTGTTGGTCTTGTGGCAAGATTCCAGGCTGATCCTAGAGAATCTCATGTTATGGCAATCAAAAGAATTTTTAGGTACTTGAAAGGAACAGTGGAGTATGGTCTATGGTACCCTAGAGATCCGGACTTCTCTCTTCATGCTTACACAGATGCAGATTGGGCAGGAGATGTGGATGACAGGAAGAGCACTAGTGGTGGAGCATTCTTTTTGGGGAAGAGATTGGTTTCTTGGCTAAGCAAGAAACAAGATGCAATATCTCTGTCTACAACTGAAGCAGAATACATTGCAGCAGCAGGTAGTTGCACTCAAATCTTATGGATGAAGCAGATGCTAAGAGACATCAAAGTTGAATATGAGGAGCCTATCACAATTTTCTGTGATAATTCAAGTGCAATAAATATCTCCAAGAATCCGGTATTGCATTCTAAGACTAAGCACATATCTATCAAATTTCACTTCTTAAGAGAACAAGTAAACAAGGAAGAAGTCAGATTGGAGTATGTTCCCTCCAAGGATCAGATTGCAGATATCTTCACAAAACCTCTTCCCAAGGACTCTTTTGAATATCTCCGGGAGAAGTTAGGGGTCATGGCCCCTCCGGTGATGAACTAAGATGCACTAATGTGCATCAGTCCGGTGGATATCACAGTCATATCTTGTGATCCGGATTGATGATGGGGAGCTGCTACTAAGGGGGAGCAGCTGGTATGATTCTGATGTATTAGAATTGCAAGTATGAGCCCTTTGCCATTGATGTCAAAGGGGGAGAAAAGACATGTGAAAAACAAGTCGTTGATGATCAAAGGGGGAGCAGTAAAGCAAGAGAAGACATGTGAAAAGTTGTTGTTGATAGGGGGAGCTGTGACAGAAAGGAGAAGTTCTTGTCTTGATGGTTTTTCACATCATATGTTGCCATCAATGACAAAGGGGGAGATTGTTGCAAGTATGAGGTGATCCAGTGTTGTCATTGATGTCAACATACTCATATTGCATTGGCAAGAAGGATTTGATGAGCTGTATGCTGAGGATATTGAGAAAATTAGCCTCAGTCAGGAATAGTGAAGAACAGTGAAGAGAAGAAGGCAAATGTATTGTATAGGTTAAGAACCGGAGGATGCGGATTAAAGGGTTTACAGATATGAGTCTTGAGATGCTTCAGCCAAGATTTCAGAGGTCCGCATGAAGATCTGAAGAAGTTATGGCTGTCTATATGGAACCGGTTCAGGCAAGTGTTCAGAGGTGACAAAGGATCACAGAAAGGTCCGGTGAGGTCCGGAATTGTACAATCCCAATCTGCGGATTGGCAAGAGTGTTTGAGATGTCCTCGTGATGTGCCATCTCAAGTTGTGTATGATTTGGAGGTCCGGAAATACTTCTTGCACTATAACAGTAGCAACAGACAGTGTTCTTGGAGTTCCGGATAAGGAGGATAAGAGATTTCAGTAAGAAAATGAAATGCGGACGTACCTGGTCATTCAGGCAAGCTTGTGAAGGTTCTTAGATCATGTTCAGGTTGTGTTGTTGGTCCGCATTGATCTGTGTATGATTTGGAGGTCCGGAAGTATCTCTTGCATTATGACAATGGTGACAGACTGTGTTCTTGAAGTTCCGGATGAGGAAGACAAGAGATTCAAGTAGGTAAAGGAAGTGCGGATGTATCCGGTCTTTCAGGCAGGCCTGTGAAGGTTCTTGGATCATGTTGAGGTTATGCTGTTAGTCCGCACTGATAGTAGAACCCGGAATTGAAGATATTCTTCCGGATGAAGTTCTTGCTCTGTTTAGCCGACCGGATGAGTTGTTCATCCTACGAATGTTCTTGTGGTGGCCGACCGGATGTGTTATTCATCTTGCGGATGTTCTTATGGTTGTTTGCCGACTTAGATGTTTGTTCCTAAGTTGATGTCTTGTATAAATATCGGTTTGTGAGTTCATTTCAGTGTGTGTGGTGTGTAGATAAGTGTGGCATAGCGAAGAGAAGTGCGAAAGACAGAGCAGAGGTTTTTGGGCTTAATTGGAACTGATCCAGACATGGTAGAGATGTCATTCTCCAGTTCAAGACTGTGATTTTTATCACTTTGTAGACAGTGTGTCTCCTTGTAGGCAGTGGGCCTCTTTGTGAGCAGTGTGCTCGGGCAGTGAGCCCTTATTGGCATGTGCCATTCATTTTTCTTTATTCTTCTAACAGAGAATAATTCTTGGGTTAATCACCCCGTGGTTTTTCCCTTAACCGGGTTTTCCACGTCAAAATCTTGGTGTTCAATGTGTTGATACTTATCTGCTCTTGTGTTTATGTATTATGCTTTCATGGATGATTATTTGATATGCTGCTAACTAACAACAAAGAATCAAGTGTTTGAAATAACAAGAAGTTTTATACAACTGATTCACCCCCCCCCCTCTCAGTTGTATGCTCTAGATCCAACATTTTTTGCACCCTTGTATGATTACATCACCCTTAGGTGCTCATTTTGAGGTGTTATTCATCTAGTATGTTGCCAAAGCGCCAAAATTGGTGATATGAAGCATGAAGGGTGCCTAAACTCATAATGTGTTTTCCTTGTCAAATTTTCAATGCTTAAGGTCATTTGTATCAATTCCATTTAAGGTGCCACAACTTGGGATGATCAAAGGTTTGTTTTCTTCTCTAGGCGCACTTTGAGGTCTCAATCTTAGGTGTTGATTTGAGTCTGCAGAGGTGGGAAAGCGCGCCTAACTCCCTAGAGCAATTTTGCGCCTAGAAGTGTAAGTCCCAGAGGACAAGGTATATTGAATATACTTTAAATATTTTTCAATATACCTTTCAGGATGTTTGAGATAGGTCTCAAATCCACCGGATTTAACATCTAGATTATAGAATTTGGAGGATCCACCAGATTTCAGACTTAGTCAATTTTTAGTGTTTCAGGATATCAGGCTACCAGACTTAGTCATTTTCAGGATCTCAAACATAAAGAATAACATGATGATTCATTTTTTTGTATTGCATATAGTTGACATTGTATGCTACTCATAAAGAATATTAATATTTTATGTTCAACATGACGATTCATTTTTTTTCTAAATACAACTTTTATCTTTAGTTCCAAAATGAGGTTTAGGTGATACTTGAATAACAATAGCTAGCTTATTGGATCAACAAACATCCTATGTAATACAATTGGACTTTAAATATTTGAAGTAGCCATCTACAAATATCCATTCAAATATGGATTTATAATGCAAGTATGGACTCCATCAATAAAAAAGATTTGTATTAACCAAATATCCATATAGGCATACATCAATATCTGTCGATATAAGTATAACATATATACAAAATAGCCATATAGGCTTACAAGAATGCCATATAGGCATACAATGTCAACTATATGCAATACAAAATATATGTCCACAAATGTCATATAGGCATACAACAAAGGAACACGATAAAAAGTCATTCCCCTCTGGCTGGTGAAGAGAATAGATCACAGGCAACCTTTGATCTTCTAGGGGATGGAGACGCACATGTGGGTGGTCTACTATGAACCCGAGGGCTGTGTTGGAACTAGACATCTCCAATCAATTTTTCCAAAAATGCTTACCTTATATGCACTTCAAGATTAGTTCACCTAACTAAATGCAAAATTTCTGGAATAGTTAGGAATTCATGTGTAAGATTTCTGGTTCAATTCTAATGTAGGGGTAAATATTGTCAAGTGATGTACATGAAAAATCATCTTTGGTATATGCTTTCCTACTATTAATTTTTGGATCTCAGTCGATGTGTGTCATACAACTCACAAAATATATAAAATTGAAGTATTATGCCTATTAGCTTTAATCCTGCTAGCTATCGAGAGTTTTATCTCCATATGGATTTCCCTGTATAAGGCTATGTATATGCCAATGGAGAGAATATGGAAAGATAGCAGGAAACCCTAAAATCTGTAGGAGTCTTCTATATCGGAGTGATGGTTTTATTGTCTCTTCGATAAAGAAAAAAGGAAGGATTTGATAAATAGAATATATAATACATTATTTGAATCATTAAAATGAGTATTATCGTTATAAGAATGAATATATGAGCAATGTATGAGGCCTTCGAACTTGAGGATATGAATGGGGCAGCTCCATGGATTGGTATTACATATCAAGCATTTGTCCTTCTTGCACTGGTTCTCTTGCACAGTACCTAGACGTGATGGAATGTAAAGAATTCACATTGTTCATTAAAAGCAATCAGTGATCATCAAGAATCTCATCATCAAAACACAACCAATTCATCATTAGTTTCAGGCAAGTAGGCATTATTTTGTGTGAGCATCATAAGTCTTTGGTTGCCAGTGATCAACTATTTCCTTGTGATCATTGAAGACTACCTATTGCAGTGATCATTCCTAGTAGCATAGCAAGCAGCCTGTAGAAGATATGATTTAGTTTTACAAGCCAATGGCATAGTATTGATTACTAATTGAATGGGACATTACATATTTTGAAGCTGTAGTCAAATACCAGAAGAGTGATATGGAATTTGTATGAAGATTACTTCCATTCTGGATAGAGGCACCATCCACTAGTGGTCGTAGAAATCAAGGGATTGAATCACCACCATTACATAGTCATGTCATAGTAGAGTCTGATAAATCAATAGAATAAATGTATGCTAACTATCAACTATTCCTCAATTGTCCTGAGAGACTGTAACAACATCAGCCTTGTATTGTTTTATGCATCAGATCATCATGGGAGACACATTTCCAGTGGGTACTAGGTCTAATCAGATGTATTCTAATTCATTTTTGACAGCTAATGGTAATTTCCATAAAATGTTTCATGTTTCCATTCCTAATGATAACATTTTTCTAATTATTGTGGCTATTTGTTCTCCACTCCAAGCCTTGCAAGCACCATGCTTCAATTTTAGGTAGGCTCTGGAGACATGTCCATGGGTACAACAAGTTGAATAATTCCTACAATAGGTGTATAAGGTGTCAGGAGTTGGGCGATTCCAACCCCTGGGAGAAATGAATCAAAGTCTCTATGGATAAACATAGCACCACATCAATTCACTGGCAGGAAAAACTACCACGTTCATGAGTGGACAAACAGGTGGTATCATGGGTGGTATTAACTTGCCGCTAGGTAATTCTTCATATGAATTTATAAATTGTGGAACACATTTGGCTAGAAACAATCAGCATATGATGAATGCCACTACAACATTATATAATTCAGGACATTACTTAAATGCTTTAGAATACAGTAGGCTACAAGCTTCCTCTCACTAGAATGTCACTCAGCAGCATCGACAATATCCTATGCAATCTTCAAAGGTCAATCAAATGTCTCCATTACCTAGTGATAGTTATGAAATGAATGTATCTGATCTTATGGGTTCTAAAAACTTCTATGGTGCAGCATCATCTGGTACACTTCTTGCTACAAAAAATTTGAAGGGTAACACTTCAGAATTAGTATCAAGAAAATTGATTCCTACTCCAGGATTACCTATGCATCAACGTCAACAAACACACACCAAACAATAAGGACAACAATTAACTGTAAAAGGAAAGCATGAGTGACAAAATCAACTTGAATTAATAGTCTTTGGGCAGAAACAGAAAGCTACTGAAACACATTACTTTGGCCACACTATTCTCCATGGTGGTGCAAAGTATCGAGCAACTGGAAGAGGTTTTGTCATCTAGCATATCAAATTTGTAGAGAATTACAAGCTTTACTCTTGGAACCATTTTGTTAAAGTATTGAAAGTGGTAGTTCTATTAGTCATCAACTTGGCATATCGTTTTGATGAGAAGGGTGCATTTGCATACATCCTTCTCAATTTCAGTAGTTGGTTTCTCTAGGTACGCTTAACACACTACTAATTATATTAAAGCATAAAAGAAACCCTAATATTTCTAGCTCCAGAAACCCTAAAACTCAAAGCACTACATGCCAAATGAGCATACAAAGAATGCCAATCATGTAAGATAGAAAAGGAGCATGGAAAATTTGACAGTGAAGAATTCAACGCGTACACATATAATTGCACACCTAAATCTTCTTTCAATACACTGAAAAGAATGAAGAGAGAATCTGAATCACAACTTTTTGTGCTATGGATGGCATAAAGGAAAACGTTCAGAATGTTGGTGACATTCTTTGCCATGCAGCAAGTTCATCAAATTTTCTTTTCCCACGATAAGAACATTGCTTTTCTCCAGCTCCATATTGTAGTCACTACAAAACTATTTGTGGGATGACTTCTATAGCAAGTGTGTGATTGCTGTGGAATAGCTGCTGTAGCAACAACGTGACTGCTACAAAATGATTGTTACAATAATTATGTGATTACTGCAGAATGACTTTATCCTTAGTCATCTTTATGTAATTTGCCATTGCCTAAATCTATTTGTAGACATCCTTGTTATGGCGTGCTCACTTTGTGACCGAATGATCAAAGAGAAGTCATTTTATTCCCTAAAAACTACTAACTTTTTGAGTGATGCAATATAGCTGCTTTGCCCAAGGATACTCCTATATACAGTCCTATAACCCATATCAATAATTCATTAACTTTATCAAATCTTCCTAAAAAGTCACTAAATCATTTAGACTTGGAATCATAAGACTGAAGTATCTTGTATAAATATGGACTTTGAGATTAAAAATTAGTCAACATTTCATGAGGAAGATGGGAGCATTACTTCTGATGGTGATGGAGATACATTAGTGAAAAAGATACAACAAATGGGACCACTAAAAAAGATGACCTATATAGAGATACCACCATCAATTTATTATTGTGTATGGAGGGAGAATTTGAGGTTTGTGCATGAGATGCATCTATTGGATAAAGATTATTTTTAGTTTCTATTGAGATTCATGGAAACCAATATTGACTTGATAGATAAATGAATTATACAAAACAACTGGTGAATGGATAGCATGGCACAAGAACAGTTCTTGTGACATGATATTTGAGATGAATTTGCAAAATTAAATACAATTTTGGCCACAAAATTTTTATTCAATATTAAGCCAAAAGGTAAAAATCAAATTCATAAAAAATTATAAATTGCAAATAGAGAATCCAAATCATTGTCTGGATTAATATTCCAACCATCATATTTAATTTTATTTGCATATGATCAGAGGTGAATTTTCTTTCAGAAAATTTAACCCGGTACAAGGAAAGATTTTTGATATTTTTATCCTGAAATAAGATATCGAACGGATTAATTCAATAGGTAATTATTTTACCTAAAAAAATATATTTTGAGGAAGTAACATACAATGGTCAGGGGACATTTTTCACCAAGCGAATGAAGAAGGAGAAATCATTTTTACCCAAATGAATATTGTTGTCCAACATAAGTGAAAAAATATGCAGGTAAATATAAAGAAATGAAGCAAAGACTAATAGGATTAAAATATTTTATTATCAAACATGATGAAGATTAATTTAAATATTTAATCTGGCAAAAGCAACCAATTAAATATTTTATTTCACCTAGAATGAATTGAATAGTCATGCCAAAGTCTTTTTGAAATTATTGGAGCCCTAAAAAGGGATATCAATGAGATTTATTATAAAATATTTGGGTATACAAAGTGACAATTAGTTAAGATAAAATGAAATCACGGTGATAAAAACCCTACATATAAGTCATTGAGAAAATATGCAACAGAAACAAGGAAAAGATACCTCACGACACAGGTCCTAAGGTTCTCATCAATGCAAATCATATGTTTTATATAGTTTATCTGATGATTAATTTGTTTTCTTTGCAGAATCATGGTTATATTCAATGTAATGAAGTGGCTCTCAACCCGGAAGATTAATATTTTATTCCAGCCTCAAATGATCATTAAATGTTTCAAACCAAGTTATTTAATTTATGTAATAAAATATGTCATTTCTCATGGTTAGGTTTAATCAGTTATCAACTGTCACAAATTTTGTAATGGGTCTGAAGCTTGTTGCCTCTCTTTATAAGAGATGAGCATGACCCGAAGAAAGGGATTAGACAAAAGATAGATGGAGAGATAACTTTAGGTTTGAGAATATTTTTTGGGATTTGAGTCAGAATATCATATACAAGGGAATAAAGTATCTATTTTTCATCTCGACTATGTTGCACGCAATATCCTGAAGCATTCAAGAGGAGGATTTCAAATTTAAATAATTCATGATGGTATCAGTTGTTTGTTGATTTATTTCAGTTATTTGATTCTCCATTTTAGTATTTCATGGTTATTCAATTTGATATATCAAGCATATATTCATTTTGTTAGAACACAATTGCTGTATCTGTGTGATTAGATTAACTGGTTTCTTTTGAAAAGAATTAAATCCATTTGATCAATCACAGTAATCTAGAAATGCTATTTGGATTTATAAGTAGAATCATTTAACTAGAATTGTTACTCTGTCTCCAAAGTTGATGTAATCTAATTTTTATGCATAATTTTAATCAGTTCCTTCAAGAAAGGATTAAACCCCCTTTGAATATTTTGAAATAAATTTGATTCTATCCTTTGGATAATTAAGAATGGATTAATGATTGTTTCCTTGCATGGTTACACAAGTTGTAAACCATTTCTCTGTGCCAAACAATTCAAATTATTGCTAAGCATAAGTTGTCTATTTTCTGAATCTCTTTTGACTCTGTTACCCAATGAGGCACTAGTCTGAAAAATTCACTGCATTTATTCATTAGTTAATCTTCAATTTCCTTTAAACATTACAAATTATTTGCTCTATAGAAGTAGTTAACAATTTCTCATTTATTTCATATTTTATGCCACGGTGAGTAGATAAGTTACATTTGTTAAAATTGCATATTCATTTGATCTGTTTTATTAATTAAAGGTTCACTCGCCTAGGTTTAACAGAGCCTGAAGCACAGGGAGTAATCAATTATTAAGGTCAACTCCATTAGTTGGTTCAAAAACATTGTAGATTTGATCACAAAAGCCTGGCATCCTCTTAGAATCTACAACCCACATTTTTGAGACCCAACAGGCTACTCCTCCTAATTAGTTCTTTCTGCATCTTTAGCTGTTACAATAAAAAGTATAGACATTAATCTACAGAAATTACATGTTATAAAAAATGAAACATTTAACAAAATAATCACTTACCGCTACCATATAATCTGTCTCCTCACTTGCCTCAGTAGCAGGTATAGGCCGTGGTGATGTCATGTCCTATAGAAACCATCCAGATAGAAATTAAACTTCAAATCAATAATCTTTTGATTTTTCAAAAATAAACAACTATAACAATGAATGTAAATTGAAATTTACTAATCTACCTCATACCCCTGTCAATGCCATGGAGCTATGAATCACAGAGGTCACACCATGCTCCATTGCCCTATGAACATCGGGAGGTGTCTCCACAGCCTGCATCATCTGAAAATAAAACAACATTATTCAATTATGAAAACTATAATAGTGATGCAAATCATGGCTTCTAACATACACATACATTCATCTAAACATGGAAGTACACACAATAAAGCACACAAGTCACATACAAAAATCTAGTAAGTACAATTCATTCATTAAACTATTTATTTTATTACCTCCGTGAAGCTTTGAAGTCCACCATTGCTGGCAGGAGTTGCCATGAAATCTCCAATATTAACCTATTCAACATCCAAAATCAGATATTAGAATACCATTCATATAACAATGCTATTCACATGTAATATTTATAATTGTTTACTAGTTGCATACCTCGACAGTAGATGATCTAGTGTAATATGCAGGTTGAGAACCATTGAAAACTGTATCAATGCTATGACCCTGAATTTTCATTAAAATCATCAAACTAAATTAGTTAATCTTGCATTTCAAAAATAAAATTTAATAAATTAAATTCAATAAACTTGCTAATATTTACCTGAGTATCAAGGTCGAAAGTCTCACTCAAGAGGCTATCTGTCATCACCATCTGCTCAGTTGTAGATGTAGCCTGTGCACCTGTGTCTTGACTATCCATGGGGTCATAACCATCAGCTGACCCACAAGTCTGACAAGCATGGGGTGTGACCCTACTCCTCACACTATCTCCCAACCCACTCTGTGCTGTAGGACTGACATGCTCTATGATGCTCTGGTCAAGGCACTAATGGATTGAAGTGTATCGACCTCAACACTCTCCTTCACAATAGAAGGGATAGAAACATGCTCATGGGTGTTGTGTGGTTACACAACACGCCCCATTTTGACTTGGCAAAACAGGGACCCAACTTTTCTTTTGGCTTGTGTTGTCTGCTTGCTGGTGGTTTGGTAAAATCAGTCATGTTCATCATCATGTGGAGTCAAGATGAGGTAAGTCCCCAATATAAGGTTAGCTTGTCTAAATTCGCATTTCATGTCTGTGACCACATATTCTGAAAGAGCATTAAAATTCATACAGGTTTGCCTTTTACATCACCCAGATATTCATCAAGGGGTGAGAGTTATAAGCAGTCAAAGTCTTGGTCAAACCTGATATTTGCAAGAGGAAGGATCATATTTTATAACCTTAGTCATGTTTGTCTCGTCATCATCATATTTAAAATATCCCCCTGATATATCCTGCGGCTCAAATATCCGGACGTCAACCTTAAGTGATAGTAAGTCTTCCCCGTCGGGCGGTCTTTTATATCGCGAACATCATGTTTTCAAACATAACCCGATATTCGTTAATATCATCCTAATGCGAAATATCACCCTTAGCAAACATCCTGATGACATCATCCGAATATGATAAACGAAGAAAGAAACATCCTGATGACATCATCATCATATTTACATTTCGACAGGATATTTTGTAAACATGATCATGTTTGCCCAATGTGACGATGACGTCATGAGACATTTCCGATACAAAGAACGAATATCATGATGACGTCATCCCGATATTCCAAGAGGAGAATGAGTAAGTTTGAAGGTCATCATCATATTTTGAAACATCACCCGATAAACTGAAATATCCTCCTGATGTGCTAAAACGTAAACAAAGGTGCATTGTCACCCGAATCTTGTCGCGATAACAATTTCAAGACTAGGGAGGATGATATTGAAACTCAACCCGATATTTATGAATATCATCCTGCGCTCATGATATCCTGTCGTATGGATATCCCCCCGCTCCCTTTGCCGCCATTATCATTAAATGCACGCAGATATGGTAGGTGATTCCCGTCGACCCTGGAACCCAATGAAACATCTGGCGAGATCCTAAGTTTTCACACGAATGATCAAAGATTGCGATCTAACTTGTCAGAGTTGCCCTAAGTTTACCCTAACTGCGAGGTTAAAAGGTAATTCAACCGCCATTGTTACATTTACCTGCGTTAAAATTGTTTTACAGAGCACCAGCCTCCATATCTGCATAACAGCTGCTGTTGCGTGATTCGAGCCCAAAGACTGAAGGAAGGAGGTGATCATCAGCTGAATCAAAGGGTGTCTTAGAGATATACTGGTATAAAAGAAAATCGGCATAACCAGGTAAGTAGACTGAAACCCTCATCATGTTGTTTCTATATGATGCCGTAAGTTCTGGTTATGTGTCCATATGAATGAGTAGTGCTAAAATTGATGCAATAGGCATGATATTTGCAAGATGTATGCATGCATATCCCTGTTGTGAGAAGAGATGTTGTTAATTGCAGGTACCCATGGCTGAAAAATGCTTAATCAAGAGTCAAGAGGAATTCAGTAGGCCAATGTTCTCTTCACAGAGAGGGGTCATGTTCAAATTTGGGGCAATTATAGATACCCATCAGGGGAGTACAAACCTAGAAGCCTGGTCAGCCAAGCTAAATGATGGACATGACAAGAGTCCTGTACTGGACTCAGTATTTGTATCTGGTATGTGGAATGCTGCTGGCTTCCCCTACTCCATGGAGTCACCGGAGCTGGTTATTGAGTGCGCCCAGAATTACAACCCTCAGACGAGGCAGGTGGTGAAGCATGGGAGGGTGTATGCAGACCTATCCATCAAAGGTCTATCCCGGACATTTGGACTGCCAATGGGCAGTAAGGTAAAGAGTGTAGACTTAAAGAAGTCTAAAAGAGAATATGAGGCCAACAAGAAGATGGCCAGAAAGAACATGTACGCTTGGCAGGCTGAGAACAGCACATATAATGCAACGGCCAAGCTCCCAGTGCACCTGTTCAAATATGATTTTAATGAAGAATATCAGTACGTGATTGCCCTCCTGAACAGGGTGACTGGCCAGCCTGATGCTGGTGAATTCAGAGATTGGATGTATGGCATAATAATGATGTGTTTATATGCAGACATCAAGCCACTGTGGGGCCAAATCATAAGTGATGCTCTGCATGAGCAGCTGCTGAACCTGGGAGGTTCAGATTGTGCATTCTATATGACCTCTTACATTGTTTATTCTTGTGCATATAGAGGTACTTTTGATGCCTTAGTGACAGATGGGAAGCTCACAGGCACAAATGCAGCATACATCTGGGCTCATCATCCCCAGCTGCAAAGAACCAACTACATCAAGGACTACAAACTGGTCAATGATGCATTTTCTATGCATCTGGTAAGGACCATGGAAGATGACAGAACCAAAAGACTGAGCATGGAAGCTCAAGAGGCAGTATACAGACATGGGGCATGGTACATACAATTTGCCACCTTTTCCTATATCAGGATAGAGGGTTTTGAAGGACATCCCCTGATGCTGCCAAGGTATCCTACGGATGCAGTAGTGTTAATGGAATTTATCAGGCAGGGCTCCACCATGATACAAATGTATAAGGATGCCAAGAAGCTGCCACCAATTTTGTTCCCAGTCAGCATTGGCAACTACATGTGCCCTGACTCTGACAATATAAAGAAGGTGATGGTCACTCTGAACAAGATGAATCTACTGCCCTTCCCAGTAACAAGACCATATGATCCTTACGGCCGGGTACAGAAGATCCTAGGGAAGCCGATTCACCAGAGGCACCTAGAAGATTTTTGGGCTGACTGCGAAGATGAGGCAGAAGCCAGGAGGAGGAGGTATCAGAGGTTGACTCTAAACCAGATCAGAACGTTTGACTGCATCTCCATCCCTCAGTAGCTGAAGAATGATGACGGCAGGATAATGGCAGATGAATATGAGTAGAAGAAGATATACAATGATACCATCTCTGCACCTGACCTCACCATGCAAGAAGATATGTCCTTAGACCCATTCCTTGCTAGAACCCTACACTTGACCCAAGCTTGGGTAGATGCACAGGTAGAGGCATTGAAGAAAAAGGGTGTTGCCATCACGATGGACAACAAGAAAAAGGGGTAGGACATCCCTGCAGATGAATATGATGACTTCCTGCTGGAGAAGAGGAAGACTAAGGGAGAAAGAATCCCTCCACCGCAGCAGCCAAGCAAAAGAGCCCCAAGGGGCAAGAAGGTGGAAAAGGGACCCAAAGGGGTCATAATTAAAAGGGTAGTATTTACAGCTGAAGAAGCAGCAGGAGCAGGATCAGAATCAGATTCTCCTCCAAAGCCCAAGAAAGCCAAGACAGCAGAGGTTGGGATCACAGAGACCCAAGAAGTGGGTCAGTCATCCAAACAACCAGGCAAGGATATCCTTATGGAGGAGGAGCCTGAAGAAGAGGAGGAAGCTCCACTGATAGTCAGAAGAAAGAGGAGAGCTCTGCAGGTGCTGGTTCCTACCACACCTAAGAAACCAAGAACCTCCATGAGAGGTGAGATAAGTCAACCCCCAGCACAATTACAAGGGGCAGGTAGTGAAGTGCAGAAGGAACTTCAGCACAATGTTCCACTTCCTACCATCATCAAGTTTAAAATTGAACTTGCTGAAGAGCAACAAAAGGAAACCTCCCAGACGCAAGCAGAAGGACATGTCTCGTTGGAAGAGACAATCAATTTGTCTGATGATGAGGTTGTACAGGATGTGTCTGCACAGGAAATGGAAACACTAGCTGTCGGCATCAGCATGACTCCTCACAAGCCTCAATCTGTTCAAACTGTACTTGAGGAGATGAAACAAGCGGAGGCGGAGCAAGAAAAGAGCCCAGAGCAGGTAGCTCAGGACATAGGGCTGGATACACTGATCGCTGAGGTGACAAGTCCTGTAGTGGTGGATCTGACTTAGAAAAGGGATGCAAGTCCTAAACAGCCAGCAGGATCACCTGATAAGGGCCACTTAATAGAGGAGATAGAGATGGCAGAAACAGAAGGCCATGCTCTTGAATCAGGCCCACAAAGCCCACAAGATACATCAACAGGACCAGTTATAGTAGAAGTCCAAGAAGCCAAGGCTGATGATGAGAAGAAAGAAGCAATAGTGGATCCTGCTGCTAAGGCACAAGAGATGGATAGTGCAGGTACAGAACAAATAGCCGCCGCAGAGCAGATGCCATCACCTCGGGCAGATCCTACAATATCCAAGGTGGTGGATGTACCACCAGAAGTAGAGAAGCAAAAGGAGGATGATCAACCTCCACAAGGGGAAGAACTGGGGACAGGTGAAGTAATGAAGGAAAAAGATCATGATCATCATGATCTACATACAGGTACACCACAGGGTTCCCCACACAGAGATGATGCTCCCACGGAAAAGGAAGTTCCTCAACAAGAGGAGGCACCAAAGGATCAACAGCAAAGCGAGCATCATGAGGGAGAAAAGGAAAAATCACCATCTCCATAGCACTTTTTAACAGAAACAGGAGATATGGGTGAATAGCAGCATGATGCCGAAAAACATGATCAGGTACCTCCATGGTTGACAAAAGAAGTAAATGTTGAGGAGGAGCTCAAAATTCAGGAGTTCAACGTCTCCACCCTGTTCTCCGCGGATATAATGAAGCCCAGGAGGAAGGCCAGAATGACTTCGGCCATCAAGAGAGATCCGGTGACAGGGAGAAGGACCGCACAAATTGCTGTACCTGCGGTGGAGAAGGAGAAGGGCAAAATCACTGTGGATGAATTCCAGATAAGCACAGTAGACCTAGGTTTTGCCAACGAAGAACAGGAAGGTCAAGAAGGTAAGGATATCATTGACTCTCTAATTCAGAAAGTGAAAAGAGAGAAAGAGAAGAATAAGCAACATAAAGAGCACATTGCTCAGTTGCATGCTTATATTAAAGGCTTAACCAATCCTGATAGTACCACAAGTGAAGCTGTAGTCCCATTGACTGCCATCTCTCAGGAGGAGGTAAATAAACTGGACCTCATGAAGCATGAGGCGTCCATAATAAGGAAATGGATGTCATCCACATTGGATGATGCCGTTGAGATAATGAAGGCCTCTTTGAAGAGGTGGAGCATCTTAAGTGACTCTAAGGCCAAGGTGGATCAATTGCAGATGCAGACTGGGAAAAGGTCTTATAAACTGGAGAGAGTCCTCAGCATGTTGGGAGAAATAAGGAAGATCAACCCACAACTGCTTATAAGTAAGCAGATTTTGAATAATAATACTGCACTATTAGTGGACATCTGGTATAAGGATGTGCAGTTTGAATGTGGGGTCCTCAAGAGATGCAATAATAAGCTGAGGGAGATCAGCATGAGGCTACGTGATCTAATGGGCATTGAAGCAGAAATGTTAGAAACACTAGAGGGCAAAGTAGAGGGAAAAATAGAAAATTAGGATGAAGACTCTACCCTTAAGGCTCTGCATAGCAACTTCCAAATGGAAGATGATGGTCCACTCGTCCACTTGACAGAAGAGATCATAAATAAGGTGATGAGGATCAAGGTCAAGATGGAGAGTTATAATGTGACACTGCAGGATAGAAAGAATAAGCTGGACAACAGCAGGGATAAGTATGAAGCACACAAGCACGCCATTATCAAGGCAAAGACTCAAGATGACAGAGGAATAGATCAGGTTGTGCAATCATACCAACAGATCTGCAGTATTATGCAGCCCCATATGCAGCATCATCATCAAGATAGTGAAGGTTCAGGAAGCGATGCACATGATGATGACCCGCATGAATCAGCTGAAGAACATGATGGAGATACATCATGAAGGGGGATATTTTGCATAAGTAATATAGATAGTTGCCAGCTAGCAACTTGTGCCATTTTGTGTAAATTAACAAGTCGTGAAGTAATGACCGTTGATTTTATATTGATAAATCAGATCCGTGGATCTTTTGTAACGGATTCCTCACCTTATTCTATAAAAGGTGGTGGAATGCCTTGTTGTAAACATTTGAAACTTAATTGAAATTTGTTTTGCTGAAGTATTCAGGACTCATTTCAAAGCTGTTGTATATGTACATGTCTTTTTGCATACTTAATGAAAGAGAAGAGTATTCTGATTACAAACCTTTGTAAATCTTGAGTAATATGTGTTTGAATACTGGATATATGCTTTGATTTGCTGCGTCCCTTGGAGTGCTCATCATGTTGCATGTATTGTTTTCATACATTATCCTCTGAAGTTTGCATCAACTGTATCTAGCTGTGGAATGTCCTGGTGAACATATGGTTTGATTTCTTCTCCTCATGACAGTATCAAGCATGTATGTGGATCAAAAGCTAAAGGTTCAACTTAATTAGAAGTATTTCCTTTAATTTCTTTCAATTTCAGAACTTCTCACTGTCACAATTGCAAATAAACTGATAATCTTAAGCAAACAACACCAAATATGCAGACATCCCGTAGATAATAGCAAATATTTAGCATATTTGAACACTAAGCATGCACAATTGAAAATATCATGCAAAGATTGAGGTATTTTACATCTTTTCATCAAATAACTGCATAATTTGACTCCTCTGTAAGGAATTTCTGTAGGAAGGTCATGATGATGGTACATTTTCACGTAAGGCCCCAAAATGGAAACAGCAACTCACATTAACCACTGAGTAACGTCAGTCGATTAAGACCTAATCACCGGAGACTTGGGATCATGAATTCTCTGAATTCACTGTATCTTTCAAGATGAATAAAGGTTAATGTGTACTTTTATTCTATGTTTGTTTGTGACTAACATCGTGACCAACAATGGGCTGGTCTGCTAATTACTCATCTCACTGCCCGCTATGGGTCAACACATGCACCTGGTCTATTTTGTGCTGACTCCCCACCTCTACCCTAGAAGTCTCGCATATCAAAATAGTTTGGCACTTTATTGAGGATAAAATCGCAGTAGAGTTTCCTCAAAAAGTATTGCGGGACCTCATTATTATTGCATGGAGGATGGTCAAAAACCATCCACCACCTCTGCCTAAAATTGTCCCTTATCGCTTGGTTGTTGCACCAATGGATATGGAACCTCTTGCATGTAATGGGTGGAGGTTGATTTGTTTGTGGGTTTGTGAAAATTGAACACAAGTCTAATTTTGTAATTTGTAATTTTTTCACATCTTGGTATGATAGCTTGTCTGCATAATAGTCTCTAAACTCTCTCCTCTTATCTTTCCAGCTAGATATTTGCTTGCTAATTGAATCTACATTTGATAACATAGATTCAAGAGATTCAGCAAGCATGGACCTATGCAAGGTTGAAGTGGAAGGATCTTTCAACCTTGCAATTATAGCTTCATTTTCTTTTTTGTTATTTTTAATTTGCCCCATTATATTTTCTTGTGTTCCAGGGGCATGTTGAGGAATGGATGGAGGAGGTTGTTGTTCCACAGGATTTTGTGGATTTTGAGGAGGAGGAGGAGGTGCATTAACATTTCCTGACAATTAACAAAATTTACATCAAAAATCAACTCAAACCTACCTATTTAGAAACAAATTCAAACAAAAAAACAAATAAAACTCACTCCTTTGGTGTGCTCGACGTCGTGGCGGCATTTTGGTGACGAATTGCAAAGATTTTTGTGTTGAATTGAGTTTTCCAAAACGTGAGCGCACTTCCTAGGGTTTGCAGGCCACGTGTATATAGGAGAAAAAAGAAATGAAATGAAGTGAAAAGCTTTATTTATTTATTTATAAGCAATAATAACATGCTCGCATTATGTATTATTTTTTTTGAAAACAATGTGGCCACTTTTTGGCCCCCCATCTTTTTGCACTTACCCTATATATATATATAAAATCACTTGATCATGATCATGGTTTATTTGTGTCAATCATTATTATAAAGGTGGGGCACCCTAGGGCACATGATATGGATTATCACGGCCCAAAGAATGTGGTTTTGCAAGCGGAGGAACATGGAGCTGCGAATATCGAAGATGAAGTTAATGATCCTATGGAAGAAGATGATGGTACAAATACATTGATCCATGACACATTTAGTGGTGCAACTGATCATGATGATTGAGATGACTTTGATAATGTTCATGATTTACCTATACTTGAGAAGGCATACGATCCTCATTATGAAGGTTCCCAAACAACTCCTCTCTGTTGCATTGTTGCTGGTGAACTTGAAGGTTATGAATGGTTTATCCAACATAGAAATCTCACAGATGTTAAGGTATGTCATATATGCCATCTTTTTTCATCTATTTTTGTTGTTAGTTCATCACTAGTAAATAAAGGATGAACTATGTACCATTAATATTCTTTATATTAACAAATTATTTTTTTGTTGTAGATTGATAGGTGAATTTTTGTTGCCACCATCAAATATTTTACCTTGCTCATACTGAGATTTATCTGCCATTATGAAAGATATTGGAATGGAGTATCAAGTAATAGATGCATGTCCCAATGATCATATTATATATCATATACAACATGAATTTGTAACAGAATGCCCAGAATGTCATATCAATAGGAATTGAACAGATCAACTAACAAAAAAGGTGCCTCACAAGGTTCTTCGTTATATTCCCATTATTCCACATATGCAATGATTATTTAGGTGCGAAAGCTTAGCACAATTTATGGATTACCATGCATGGAATAGAAGTGGAGATGCCATTCTTCGAATGCCTACAAATGGTTCTGCATTTAGGGACATGGAGGAAAAATGGCCACACTTTAAGGAAGAACCTCGTAATCTCAAGCTATCATTGGCAGCAGACGGTGTCAATCCATTTGGAGAGCTGAGATCTATTTACTTGGTGTGGCCTGTTTTTGTTATCAACAATAACATTCCTCCATGGATGTCAATATAGAGGGAGCACATAATGTTGGCAATGAGTGTTCCAGGTATTTGTTTACATCAATTTTCTTTAACTTAGTAGCATCTCATTTGTCTTATTTGTTGCATAATGACTTATATTTTTTTCATTTAATAGTCATGTACATTAATTTATATATATTGTAGTAAAATGGTTATAATAATTATGTAATGTTTATGTTCATTCAACTAGGTAAGTACCAAGTTAAAGATATGAATGTATATATCAAGCCTCTTATCGACGAGTTACAAAAGTTATGGAATGGTGTCAATATGTATGATGTCTCTAGATTATAGGACAAAGACAATTTCAATTCTATGCAATGCTTGTATGGACAATTCATGATGCCCCAGGGCTAACACATTTTTGTGTTATGTTATAATGTTCAACTGCACTTTAATGATATTTAATTTTATGAAGTAGATATCATGCATGTTTTTTAAATAATCTATTCATTATATATAATTATAAAAATTGACATATTTAATCCAATTATATATGATCTTACAGGTCTTCAAACAAAGGGAAAATTTGCATGTCTAGTTTGTGGTCTAAAGATGAAATCTCGTTGTTCAACAAGTTTAGGAAAGCAGGTGTTTGATGAGTACAGGCACTTCCTCCATAGAAATCATAAGTATCGAACTACTGAAAAACATCTTTTCAATGGGAAAGAAGAGATTACATCAAAACCACGAAGAATGACACCTCGCCTATGGAAGTTGGAATATAATAGAATTAATCATCAAGGTTATACATCATATCAAATTGTTTATCTATCATATATGATATGTTTGGAATTTATATTTTTATATTTTTTTTGTTTACTCATGCTATAATTGACAATGATTGTCGTTGTTAATTTGTTTAACTTATATGCTTCATGAAGGTCATCAAGGAATTAATGGTTGACTTCCATAGGGACTAAAAAGTTATTCCAAACAATTTAGTAGGTTGCCCTACTATGAGAAGCTACAAATTGTGCATTTGTTTGATACAATGCATATCAGAAAGAATATAACAAAAATGTTATGGAAATTATTGGATGGAGGGCATGACAAAGAAAAAATTGTCAAAATTTGTAGTAACATTCATGAAGCCAATCACGCAATGAAAAATGTCATTCAATTAAATAGCGATGGAGACCAAATTAATATAAGTGCCCTTCCTTGCTTATTAATGGAGCAGCAAAGCAATTCTATAAAAGAAGTCATACAAAAAATTTGATTTCCCACAGGATTTGCTATGAACATAAACAATATCATAACAAAGAAAGGTGAATTTGGGCCAGGGATGAAAACGCATGATTGGTATACCTTCATTAAGGTAATTATTCTAGAATATTTTATATATATTTGTATACTACATGTACTTTTCAGTGTATTATGTTTACTAGTTTTGGAAAAATAATGAAAAGAGCATTTTATAATTGTTGCAGTATGTTCTACCTCTATCTCTCCCAGACAACTTCGACAACAATGTCAAGCAAGTTATATATGATCTTGGAAAATACATGAGGTAAGTAACGATATTTGTTCAATTCATTGTATAGATCTTATA
Organism: Cunninghamia lanceolata; assembly: GCA_027924645.1. NCBI lineage: Eukaryota > Viridiplantae > Streptophyta > Pinopsida > Cupressales > Cupressaceae > Cunninghamia > Cunninghamia lanceolata. The sequence continues at coordinate 6,456,738 of BSBN01000241.1, read as the reverse complement.
TTTGCCATTTGTTTTACTTGTTATGTAATATATTGTATATTTTTGTTAAATCTCATTAATATATTTTCACCTTGAATCACTTGTAGATGGTTGTCATCTAAAGAAATCTATAAAGAAGATATAAATTATTGGAGGAGAAAAATTCCTCGTCTAATGTGTGAAATGCAAAAGTGTCTACCTTTGACATTTTTCAATGCACAAGAACACTACCTCATACACCAAGTTGAGGAGATTGAATTGTGTAGACCTGTACACACAAGGTCAATGTGGATGGTTGAGAGGCACTTGAAATTTTTGAAGGCTTTGGTTAGACAAAGAGCACATCCTGAGGGTTCTATGGTGGAGGGATATATGGTATACCAGATCATGGTGTACATTACTGAATATCTTCCTAAGTTCGTAGCAAAGATCCATGTAGATCGCATTTGGGATCCCAACTCCATTAACAAATTCCAAGGGAGTACCTGATGGGGAAAGGTAGATTGAGGAAAGTGAGAGGTAATTATAAGATGGTCATGGAGATCAATTAGAATACATTTTACATTGCCTTTAATTGCTTGAAAAGAAACAACAAAGAACTAGTCCAAATGAAAGAATCTTCCACACACAAATAGAAAAGTACTGGTATTGTATTACTCCAGAAAATAAGTCTTTCACTGCTGAAAAGTATTAAAATCTTAAAAAGTGCTGATGATCAAATATTACAATTTGAATTTCATATATATAAGAAGAAGACCCAACAAAGGTGTCTCTTTAGATTGTCTTTTGGCAAATAATTAAACTACTGATCTTAATTAAACTTATAAAATAATTTAATCTTCTCCTAACATTGACTTTGCCACTGAGAGATGTTTTTTATACTCCTCCAAGGTATGGGTATCCGCATCAAGCACTGCATTTTGGGCTTCATATTCAAGTTTTATCATCAATTCCATATGTTTGCATGCTCCATCCAATAATAGCCCTTTTGCTTTGACTGTATCCAATTCTTCCTAAAGTATCCTATTGCATTCATCCATCTAATCATCTCATTCCTTCAGAAACCTGTTCTTATCACATAATTTGGGTAATCCCAACTTCACAGTATCATCAAACCCTGCATTTTCTGAGTGTAAGTCTTCATCATATTTGTCATGCTTTCTCATGATTGTGTCAATGTCCAAGATGGAATTGGTGTCAGATCCCTCATGTAGTTGCATATCATGTCTCTTAGTATCCAATTTGTTTTTCACTCTCCCATGCTCAAGAATGGCTTCATAGTTTGCAAAAATCATCAAGGCATATCTTCAGGTTTGTAAATCTCTTGTGCAACATCATTGCCACAGTGTCAAACTAAAGGTCCTTCATCTTTTCTACTAGCTGTTGATGTTCTTCTTGTAATTGCTCATATTCACTCTACAACTTTGTATCAGTTCCATAGGTGATCCTCATTCTGGCATCTTTCATGGCAGTAATTTCCAAATCTGATTTTTCACTTTTCATTTTGTAATAATTTCTTTCTTTCATCAACTGTATTGTTTGTGCCTTGTTGAACTTGGCAATGCTTATGCTCATGTCTACTGAAGCCATAGGGTCAATTTCCCCAACTTGAAGGGTCATCATGTGTCCAAAGGGTTTTTCGATATCGATGATCTTTGGCCTTTTGTGAGGTGGGTATAGTGCCCATATCAACATTGAATTTTCATCAGGATTGAATCTTGACCCTATGTAAATTTCCTTCACACCCTCTATGTTTAACTTGTATTCTCCTTCCTTGTTATGCAAAAAACTATCAAAAATTAAAGAGGCACTAAGGTCCCAACCAGGAAATACTATTACACCAATTTCAAGTAACAACTATCTACCCCTTTAAGGGGTCATGTTCTGCACTTCACTATCTATATCATCTTTCAACCTTTTCATCAATTGCTGTTCATTTTTAGGGGTAATATTTGGGATGGATTCCCTCAAACTTTTGCCTTTGTAATTATATAAAAAAGATTTAAATTCTCTTGGCTTGACAAACTCATTATTAGAAATAAAGGATTTCTAGGCTGTAAGCATATCATCTTCATCTACACGCAATTCCTTGGCTACTTGTAAGTCCATGTCAAGGAGTTCTTCATATTCATCATTCATCATCTAAGAGACTGTTCTCTACTGTGATTGTGCTTCATTTTCTCCCGTAGATTCTTCTTCAGATGAATCATCCATTTCTTGAAACCTTTACTTTTTTGCTCTAACTGCTTCTATTAGGTCTCAAAAATGCAGGTTACAAGTCCTAAGAGGATGCCAGGCTCTGTGATCAGACTTGCAACGTTCTTGAGCTAATTGACAGAGTTAACCAGTATGGTTAATGACTCTTTACACTTTAGGCTCTGCAAGACCTAGGCGGGTGGACCTTAATAGTTGAAGCAGATTGGTTTGATGTGTAGTTTTTATCTAAATGAACGAATCTACCCATAGTGGCAAATGGTGTGGAATAGATGAAAGCCTATTGACTACTTCTATTTCTAATATGTAAATATGAAATGTGAATGTTCAAATGAGAGTTTATGGAATTTTGAAATGAAATGATGGTAATTTGGTATAAATTATATATGCAATATCAAGGTAAAAACCCTAAGTTAGATTGATGGAATTTCTAAGTAAGATGGAATGGGTGAGACCAGTGCCTTGTTGGGTAAATGGAATCAAGTGAGAACCTAGGATTAATGGTGTTACCTAGCAATAATGCTAACTATTTGGCACAATGTTTCTAGTTTATGACTTGCATAAACGTGCAGGGATGTGACTGGTAGACTCTTCTTATTGATCCAATCAAGATCTATTAAATTACTGTGATCTATCTAAGAGGATTTTAATCCTTCCTTGAAGGAACCAGTTAAGAGGGATCACATAATGACAACAAAATGTGCACTGACAAAATGAAAATATACTTGATATATTCAATTTTGAACAACTTAATAGTATTGTCTAGAGACAGTATAACAGCCTTCAATTATAGACTCTCCTTATCTATCCAATTGGTATTTCCAAATAGACTCTCCTACTTTTACTTCTAATGTCTAAACAGTGATTGAAAATGGTGTGATCCTAATTTGGTATAAATTGTATAAGCAATATCAGGGCAAAACTAAGGAATATATTCAACTAATGAAATGAGTAAGACCAGTGCTTAAAACTATTAGGCTATATGAGTCGGTGAATGGAAATAGATGTGTGTAATTGGTGAGCTTATCTCCTAGCTTAACTCTAATAGCTGGGCACTTTGGATATTTACACCTTGTGTAAATGTGTAGGTTTGTATGTGACAGTGCTCTTCTTATATAATCCCAATGATATTCCCTTGAATTACTGTGAAACCATGAGGGAGCTTTAATTCTTAAGTTGACAGAAACCAATCACAATAACTTATTTAAGAGGATTTACTCTTTTCAGCAAGAACCAATCAAAGTCAATTATCAGAAAGGAACTTTAATTCACATCAACCAGAAACCACTCAAAGAACTTCACACAGTGACAGCAAATGTGTTCTGACAAATATAGATTTGAATAATTCAACAGAACCACTCTAGAGACAGCATAATAACATATAATCATAAAAACTAACACAACTATTGAACACTAGAAATAAACCACCATATATAAATATTCTACTCCATAATGCTTTTAATAAATAATCATGTGCAATATAGTTTTCTTCAGTTAAGACAAAACTGATAATATATATTTTCTTCTTATAATATATATGCAGTCTTCTACTAATCAGAAAAAGATCCTACTAACCATGCCCCCCTTGACCATCATAAGTTTTGATCTTTATATCAATATTAATGAAGGGACATGCCTCTTCATAGTGTCATTTGAGAATTAACAATATTATGAGACTAAACAAACACAATTAAGCCCTACTAAGCCACAAGTAAATCTGAGCAAGATGATCTAAGTATTTCTGGCTCAGTTGTGTTTCAGTATATTCAGTGTCATCCCTAACATCCACCTCCATTGAGACCATCTTCTCCAAATGCAAGTAAGCCTCCTTAGATGTTGAATCTTCCTGTTTCACAATTTCTAGGGCTTCTTTCAAGATTCCCTGACACTCCTTGATCCATTCATCTTTGCTTTTCAAATCCTTGTCATTTTTTAGTAGCATAGGTACACCTATCTGCAAAGTCTCCATGAATTCTTTTACTTCATCCTAGAGCCTATCATGATATTTCTTATGCTGCTTAATAAGATTGTCAGCATCGGATGTGCTTGCACTATCAGAGGCTTGTTTGCCCTGTATCTCTTGTAACTTATCTCTTACCCTATTATCCAGTCTCTCATGTTCTTGAATGACCTTTTGATTCTCAGACCAAATGTCACATAATTTATACATCCATTTCATCATATGATCATGCCTGTTTTGTAGGACTGTAGTGAGTGTATCTATTCTGACCTGTCATTTGATTTTTTAAAGGTGATTGGGCTTGTTGTGAGCTCTCTGCCTGTGTAATCATTTTGAGAGGAATTGCATCCTTTAAAAAATCATTTTCCTTTTTCAATCTCTCCCAACTCATCTTGTAGGTATCCCTCTCCTTTATCAACAGTTGAATCTAATCTTTATTTAGCTTTGCTACATTTACTCCAAGCTCTGCTGTGACAACTGGATCAGTTTCTCCAGCTCTCAATGTCATAACATGATCGAAAGCTTTATCAGTATCAATGATTGCAAGCTTCTTATATGGGGGATATAGAGCCCATATCATGAGAGAATTCTCATCTAGATTGTATTTTGTTCCTGTATACACTTCAGCAACCCCTTTAGAACTAAGCTTGTGTTTTGTGTCATCACTATGCAAAAAATATCAAAAACAAGTGCTGATTTCAGATCAAGTCCTGGGAATATTATTACACCAGATTCTCTAAGTAGCTCTCTTCCTTTCTCAGGAGTCATATCTTCTATCTCCTTTTCAACCTCTATTTTTAAAGCATTCATCAATTGTGCCTGGTTATCTGGTGTAACATCTGGGACTAATTCTCTAATAGCCTTTCCCTTGTGTCTGTACAAAAAAGATCTAAACTCAGGAGTAAGAATGAATTGGTCTTCTAAAATAAAAGATCTTTATGCAACCTGTCTAACATCATCATCACCTGTTTCTTCAATTTCTAATTCTCTTTCCAGGGGCTGATATGGTTCAATTCTGCATTTTGAAATTGTATCAGGTAGGTCATGAGTTTCAACGGTTATAGACCCTTCACTATCGAAGGACAAAACTTTAATTTCTTGTATTTTTCTTCTCCTTTCCCTTAATTCTTGATTATACTTATCAATGGCTATTTCAGCCTCTGCTTCTTCCAAATTTTTGATCACATCATCATGAGGGAATGGTACATGAGCATATCCTCCCAGTTTTTTCTTCTATTTAGCATAATCAATAAAGCCCTCCGGGTCAAAATTTTTTCTTTGTATCCCTTTCTCAAGATTAAAATGAGATAATTTATGAAGAATAAGATCATAACCTTCTTTAGCCAACACAATGAAGTCACCAAAACATAAGGTCCTCAGCATAAAGGATTGTTTATCATATGCACTAAGATGCATCACATTTGAGTAATCAAGTTGTCTTTCCAAGTATGATACCCTATCTGGTATATTTTTTGGCAATAAAAAAGGGGTATCCTCAAACCCATACACTCTGATCATTGTGGAATCATAGAAACTATACCAATCCCCCCAATTGTGGTTCATAGCAGGTGGCCCATCAAAATCTTTGGGTCTCAGAAACCTTTTAATTTCCTCAGACAAAGTATAACTACATGGGTAGCCATAACATCTGTATAGGGTTTTCACAAATAATTCTTCAAAATAAACATAACTAGAATTTCTAAACCTTCTATCCTAAACAGAGGTCCATAACTGTGGAGGCTGACCATTTTTATCAATTTGTGAAATTTTTAGCTACTCTGGCCATAAATTTAATTCTTGTCCAAAATACAAAACCATATGCATAAGAATAGAATAGTGTCTGAAGCTAATTGTGGGGGAACTATTTTTTATGGCCTTCAGACCTGAGTCTATTTCCTTAAAAATAAAAGTAGCATAATCAAATGTCCTATCTTGATGGCACTGGATATCCATAGAGATAACCATGGGCACGATAGACATAAACTCTGGAACTTCAGTCCCCAACACCTATCCCACTGAGTAATATGTGTATCTCAAGTAAGGTTCAAACAAATCTACATGAAACGGTGGTTCGTCCCCTTCTTCAAATGGTACCAGACTCCCTTCATTCTATGGCCTATGTAATGGTAATCTTGAGCCCTTATATGTTGTATCCAATTTGAAATATTCCTTTTCTAGGGCTTCATGCACAATTGGGGTGTTGTATGTGTCATTTAAGTCAAAAACTTCACAAATTACATTTTTGGAAACATGAAATAGGGGCTTTCCTTGTAGATCGCATATGGCTTTTTGGTCAGGGTCATAATGGTATGCCAATAGTTTCAAAAGGTCGATATTGACAAAAACATCTGTAACTATCAATCTCCCCAAATTGAGTTGCCAGGAGTTACAGACAGGTTTATACCTCTTATGTTCAATCAACCATTAATGGCTGCCACTTGAATTGACTGCAAGGAGTTCACAACTTTCAAAATGTTAGGGCGATGCTCTTTTATTCATATCGGCGAGAGTATCTCATTCTTTTACCGAACTTCATATTGCCTTGGCGCCATTTTCATTCATATGTATCTAATTGGTCGTCATGGGTACATTGGTGCCTCCCTGAAGTAATTTTTAACCTTTTATTGTTATTTTGGGAAGATATTTCAATTTTCATCCTGACAATATTTGGTGAAGTTGGATTAATATTCACCCTAGCATCGGTGAGTGTTTCTCTGATGGATAGAGATTAGCTTGCCATTATCGGCATGATAATCTTCATCGGCAAGAAAATATGTGGGTCTCCTGATGGGTCATGTCTTCTCGATGGTCTTATTTCCTTCATTCAACTTTACTGGAACATATCAGAGAGAGTCTTGCCGAAAAGACTTTTGCTCCTTATGTTGAGGTGACTTTTATGATCGGAGAAGCTTAAGGATTTCATTCCGACTGTATGTGTCACGCCAATAGCCTTATCGTTATGCATCGGAGAGAGATTGCTTGCCTTCATGCTGATAAGTCATTGATCGGTGTGACTTAAAGGCTCAGTGTCACTTCAGGACTTCTCTCTGATTGTTATACTCATGCTGATGAGAATGTATCGGTGATACATACCAAATGTCTCCCTAAAATTTTTAACATATGAAATCTTGGTCGTTCAGGCATTGCTCATCTCTCACTGATTATCATATTTTCTTCCAAAAATGTATTTTACCATTCGGTGTGAGTTACATGAGGTCTTGCTGATATGGATGAACTAGTATCAGAATTGAGCTATGGTCAGAGAGCTAGGTATGTTCATGGGATCATTATGTGTGGGCTCTGATATGGATCTTGTCACACAAATTTTAGTGGTTGGTCTTGGAAATGAGGGACATTAGTGAATTCTTTAGCAGATGAAAAATGTGAATTTTTTCATTCCAACAGTGACTTTGCATTATATTTCACTGATGCCCACTTCTTCCATCGATGGATTTCCTTTTCTTGGTCTATCGGCAGGATTCTATATGTAGTTACTCAGATATACCCTAGCTCAGCTGATACTTATCATATTGGTAATGCTTTTCAGTTATCTCAAGCCATCGGTGAAACTTTATCCTTAGTTCCACCGATCCTTATATGTTTCAGCGATGCTTATTATCCTTGTGGACTTTTATCAGCATATCAGGGGAAATTGTATATAAGATCCGCCAAAGTCGACATGTTCTAGCTAACTTGAGTTCATCAGCTCATCGGTGAAGGTGTGACGTCTATTCCACTAAAGTCTTTATGTTGCAGCGATACAATCTGCTTTTACCAATTTTGTCAACCTATCGGTGGGACCATGATGCGGTTTCCACCGATATCTACATGTTATTCTGATAAGTTCACTGTGTTTAATTTCATCGATCTATTGGTGAGATGACTCAAAAGTTACTCCGATAGGTCATTGTCATACTGATATAATACTATCTTGTCTCTATCGAACCATCGGTGTAGCATAATGAAAGGTTCCAAAGATGGGGCTATTCTAGGCCGATATACCCTTAGCTCATGAGATTTCAAATCTTGTGTAAGTTGTTTGCTTCACAAGTCTAAATCCTTGTTGCTTTTTGGGTTGGTATGAAGGGTTCAAAGTCATGTTAAAGTGGATGTAATGGTATTTTGGTCAGTTGTAACTAGGGCGATGGTACTAATGGTTATGGGTGGCTATGCTATGGATCTTGTCACACAAATGATGGCTCTCATAATACCAAATTTTGTAATTTAGGGTATAATACTTTTGAAACTTTGTAATTTAGGGTATAATGCCTTCATGAAATTTTCTATAACCTCCTCTACTTCTTTGTCTTCTTTGTTCTTAAACACATCTTCCCCCGGTATAGGAACATGTGTGTATTCAGTAAGGTTTTTCTTTTTCTTACAAGAGTGTATGTACCCTTCAGGGTCATAATTCATTCTTTATGCATACTCCTTTAATTTGAATTCATCCAACAACGAAAGATAATAAGATCATTGGTAGTGGGATGTTAGGTTTTTAGGGACATCAATTATAAATTACGGTCGTATACCATGGTAATTAACTAATTATACGTCCTTTGTGAATTTCAATTTTTTTATACAGTTGGTCGAGAGTGGGATGCACTACATTTGTACATCACAAAAACTCTTGATTGGATGATGGTATGGATTGAACAATGTCAACAATCCAGTCGCGCATTAACATGGGAAGGTGTGGCTTCATTGGTTAAAGAAGCTCATCGTAATGGAGATTCCAATGTTACACCAAGGGAAATTAATTTAGCATATGGTTTAAGAGATAAACAGGTATGTATAAATATATTAATAACCCATATTATTTAATTATTTTCAATTATATTGATGTATATATATGTTGAGTTTTTTTTGTTTGCATACATTCAGCCAAGAATAAATATGTTTATCAACTGACAATGCAATAATTTTTACATGTTTGACATATTCTAGGTGAAACACCACAAGGCTATGTGGTGCAATGGTCGTAAATTTCGAATCAAAAAGTTGGATGACACAAAGAAAACTTGTGATTCTAGGATAACTGCAGTATTTTAGGTGACTAATGTTTCATCTAGAAGTGGCATACATCCAGAAGTCTTAGAAAATTGATACTATGGGATTTTGGATGATATACTTGAGTGTGACTTTAAGTCCTTCAAATTAGTTCTTTTCATCATCCAATGGTACAGGCTACGATTGAATGAAAATGATCCTGAGACAACTGTTATTGAACATGATAATGAATTTACCATGGTTAATACAAGGTCGATCGAGCGAGCTAGAAATGAGCCCTATGTTCTTCCAAGCCAATGTGAGCAGGTATTTTACTAAGAGGTTCCAGGTAAACCAGGTTGGTCATTTGTTGTTAGACATGATCCAAGAGGAAGGCTGGTAAAGTATAATGTGGTGGAAGAAGAAGATACCAAAGAACTAGAAGATGATGTAGATGATGATCAGGATCAACAATTAGTTGATGATGTGCCTGACAAAGATGTCAAAGAAGAGGAACTAGATCATGATGATGTAGGAGTTAATGTTCATGAAGATGATATTTGTGTGGATGATGACATTATCGAAACAGATATCAATGACAATGATGATGATATGACCAATCCTTACAATGTCGAATCTGGATTGGATGATACAGACAAAGAGTTGGATGAAGAAGAAGATCAATGACATTGAAATGTATGAGTTATGCAATTATATTATCTATTTGATATTGATTTCTTGATAGAATTATATTTGACTTATATGGTTACATAATCAATTCATGATGTTTTTAGTTTTTATGCCATTACATAATTAATTCATGGTGTACTTTTTAATGTTGTTAATTCATGATGTTACAACTATTGTAGCTCTCCTAGAAATTTCCATATTATCAAATCCTAATTAATCTACAACTATTTATGATTAGATATTATTTGATCATATCTTTGGTTATTTCATTCCCAAAAAATTAGTGTTTCCTCATGTTGACCCCGCATAGTGACATGTGAATGGGCCCAATGTTGAAATTTTTTCAATTTGTGCTTGTATGGAGTGAAACTTGACATGGTTAGCCTAGACGCATGCGTTGACGATATGGGAGGGTTTCAAGACTCAAACATGAGGTCATGCTATATAAAGGCATCTCATCCTTCCTAATAATATAAGTTACCTTATTCTTCGTCTCTTTCATATATTATTCTTAGCATTTCTTTGGTTAATGGTTTCAAAAGATGAGGTTCTCTGAGCCTCACGTTGGATCTATTACACATTAGTTTGTGCATTTTCATTAGCAATGAATATTTAGATGATCTTTAAAAAGCTCATTGAATAGAAAGATGATAATAGGAAGCTAAAAAAATGAGTATATTTTGTTTATGGAACCTAAACCACAAGGTTTGTCACTCTAATGCTAAAATAAAGTCAAATTAACCCCTAACACCTATTGGAAAAGTCAAAACATGCCTTTCTTTCAAATTCACAAGAACGTATAAACCTTTTGAAACCACACATGCATGTTATGAAAGTGTATGGTAATCCTACTTATAGCGGAAGTTCACATGATAAGCTAACCAATGGCACTATATTGGAGGATAAACCCACCTATGGAATTAATTTAAGAGGTAAGGGATGCCTCTTAGTGGAATTTTGAGTCTTGGATTAATCCATAGTGCTAAAATTAGTTCTAGTGTTCTTCCCTTAGTGTTATATTTATCTCTACAATTTCCCATACTTAACCATTTCATCATCCCTTTTCCCAAGCTATTTGTATCATAATATAAACTTGGTCCAATCTCACATTATCCCCTTAGGTAATTATCCATTTCCTCCAAGTTGAATGGAACCTTTTGTACCAATGCATCTATGTTTTCCTACCCTAATGGATCAAGATTTGACATCACCTTAACAATCTTCTTTATGTCATAGCATATCTCCGAAGTGCCTTTGGCATGCTTTAGATGTGTCAATATTAACTAGATTGAATATATTAATTTTAAAGTCTCTTAACACATTCCATGACAACAAAATGACTCATTTGGATTAAGGAGTACTTTCCTAAACCATTCCATCATATTCAACAATCCCTTCTCATACCCACATCATAATTCATATCCATGTTAGTTGTAATGAGTGTTTTAAACCAACAATCAATGAATCATAGGATAGAAGAAAACTTGTTATGCACAAGGATAAGAATCAAAGAGACTGAAAGAATCAATTCACTAGATATGCTCCCCATGACTATAATAGACCAATGAAAAAAAATAAGTCATAACAAGAATAGGACCAAAAAAAATTAGGAAAAGAAACCTTGTAGGCTACATTAATAAGACATTGATTGCAAGCATTTCTTCCATGATGTTTAAATAACAAAATATCAGATAGCTCAATCTTTAGTCAAGTAGTATTTCAATCACTGATTCTTAGACATCCATCATGATTAAACATCAGATATCATAAACCTTTTTAACAATCACTAGGACTGTAGATAATATTCAATCGTCATAGGAAATAAATCATCAAAAATTATAAAGAGAAAACCAACTATATAAGCTTAGCAAGACACCATACAAAAATTATATTTTGTAGAAAATAAAATAAACTATATGTTGATATAGCATATATATTTTGTATATAAACTATATGTTGACATAGCATATATATAAACTATATATTTTGAATTTTGGCCCTACGTGCGTAGGAGCACGACATAGTATACTGCACCAAGACCCTAACTGGAGAGTTGCACTAAGAACCACTGCATCCAGCCCTTGAGCAAAGAGTTGCGAGACTTGACTGGATGAGTGCTGCAAGGCCATTGAGTCAAGGAGGAAGACTAGGAACCATTTGGCAGGAGGAAAGCCAGAGTGAGAGGTGAGGGCACTCAAAAAGGGAAAATTGACCAAGGGACAATGACTGTAAGTGATTTTTCCCCCACATTTAGAAATCTTGTTGCAAGTACAGTGATTTAGATTCTGTTTGTTCCAATCGAGGTGTTGCATGCTATATTTTGGTCAATTCGAGCCAATGTCCCATTGACAAACCGAAGTACTACCTAGTACTTGTGTCTGGTTAGTTTGAACAGCCAAGCTTTGAGATGTTCAATCAATTGGGTGGCCATTTTTGGCTTGTGAACTATAGTTTTTGTATCTATCTTAGCATATTTTTTCTACTATAAGATTGAAAGGAATTCCCATCACATAATAGCACACGAAGTTCACTAGGGTTCAAATTTCTAAACTTTGATGAAATAAATTTACATATTGAGGTCCACAAATGATCAAAGGGACTGAAAACAATACATGGTCCATGAGTGCAATGAAAAATGCCTAGTGCCTATCTATAAGAGAACATATAGAAGTACATGATGTAGAGTCAAAGGAAGGAAACAAACTCACACAATCTTATTTGACAAGTCACAAACAATCTTGAACTTTCCTTCTTTTGACACACTTATTTAACTATATTTCCCTTCACAAAACTCAACACAAACACTCAACTTTTGCTTTAGAGTTCCAAACCATTACCAGACCTTCAAACACCTTAGTCAACTTCATCTTGATCAAAACAAACAATTACCTAGTCTGCCCTTTCATTTTACCATTAACTCTCTTTATGACTGTCCTAAACTTCACAATTTCAACTCAACATAAAGTAATCTGACCCAAAATAGTATTTAGGCTAATATAGACCACACAATTTCTATTCCATTTCACTTCAAACAAATGTAAACCATCTCCCATCCTTTATTCTTGACAATTTAACAAAACCATATACTGTACTTTCATTTTAGTCTCCAAAACAGGGCTATTATTAGACATATCAATCAAAGCAATGGACTTTTTAACTTCATGCTTACACCAAACCTTATATTAAATAAGATCAAATTATACCTTGGTAATCTCTTAACCAAAACAACCAAGAACTCACACTTAATCATCAAAAGCCCTTAAAGTTCTTACTATTACTGGTTCTTTCATACCCTGTTTGCAACGCTTGTAGGTCTACCAACCTATTTGTCAGGGCTTCATTCGCAATCTAAGCACTATTACACAAGTCTATCCACACTTTTCAATGCCCTTCTTACAGATCTAAAACATATTCAAAATGGGTATCAAAACTTTTACAACACAAGCTTCAAATGTTGTTGTCTCAAACATATTTAGGCCTAATTAGGCCTGATTTGCATAAGGGTTTGTTGCTTTACTAACTCCTGACCAAAGTACACTTGTCCAGTGCTTGGGACATGTTTAGTTTGACTGGTATATGCTCTTCAAAGCATCAAAGTCCATTTACAAAGTTTTTTCACAAAACCCTAAGGGCTTAACCTTCATAATTACTCTGTTCACAGACTGTGCACATAGTTTTTCAGTCAAGAAATTTCATTCCCTCACATCTTATCTTTATGATTTTGCCCTAAATCCACTGAAACATGAAAAAACATTCATAGTAGGATAATCTCACAAGAAACCATAAGATTCAACCAATTAATAAAGGAGAAACATAATTGTTTCTGTCTCTGCTTACCCTAACTAAGGGTTTTAGTAGTCTGAAGTAAATCCACAATAACTCACACAAATCTTAACTAAAATGCATGAACTTTGATGTAACAGGAAGGTGATTGAGATTATTACCATATCCAACCATTCTACTATGCCTTCAAGGCCGTACAATTTTGTACAATGCCTAGAAATGGCTTCAAAACACAAGGTTGGTGACCCTACAAACCATTCCCATGCCTATAAACTATTGTTACCTCCATATGCATTTGACTAGTAGTGAGAACCTTGGTTTTTAATCCTCTAACCCCATACCTTGGCATCATATCACCATGAAAGAACTTCATCCAACATCCTTATGAGTGCAGGTACCACCAAATAGGTATTTGTTAGATCTGTCTTCTTCGCGTGAGGGAAATTCAGGAAGAGAAAAAGAAAGCGAGACATGTAGTAGGTCTAAAAGAGGGAGATCAACTAGAGATCAAAAGATTAGAAGAAAATTTCGTAAATGCATGGAATTTTTTTCTTGCTGAAGGGGGTCATGTTCTTATGATGATGAGAGCATAGGTGACATGAAGGTGCCCTTGAGGTACAAACATCTACGGAAACAATGGGTACCCAAGGAACTTCCTCTAATAAACACTAATTTTTGTGTCAACGAGAGGATATATCACATAGCACCATCGTCATTACATGGTTTGGACCTATTTTGCATGGACAACATAAAGGTCTATTACGATAAAGTTACTTAATTGATGGAGTATGTCGTACCCTTTTACAGTTACAAAGATTGGATGTAGCTAGTTCGATATACACGAAGTATGCGTAGGTATGCACTGTCAACAGCTTATATATAGCTAAAAGATAAGGATCAAAATAAAGGAGTGGCTATGTACATTGATGGAAGGCCAAAAGTATTAGGGAATATTGCAAGGTTTATAAATAGTACATGACCTGGGTCAACAAATAAGCAACCCAATTGCATATTTGAGGCGCGCGAGGGAAATCGTGTATTCGTATGTGTGATAAAATTAATAACTGCAGGGAAAGAGTTGCTAATTGATTACAATTTAAATTAAATAATTGGCTGAGAGAGCATGGAACTTGCAAGTAAGATGTCATGAGATCTTTAATTATAACATAAGTTCATTCATGCTTTTATATTTTGTACTCTTTTATGTCATGAACTAAAATATGTGTTGTTTTTATAGGATTTTTTGTGTCCTCATGATGCTGCTGGCTATGATCAGGGTACTGCAGGTGTTGCCCAAGGAGTAGGGGTTGGTACAAGTGTCAATCCTGATCTTCTTGTGCATACATCACATCATCCAACCCCATCATCTGTGCCTATATTGTCGACTGAAATGTCAGCAACACATAGCATGCAGGCATCGGGTAGTGCACCCTTTGGCAGCGAACACATGCTAGAACATGTGTCAGGACATGTACCTAGGGATGCAAAGGCTACTAGTATTAGTGATGTTTTAGTGGCATTTCCTGGATCTTCCCATATTACTAGTACGAGAACATTGCCAATCACATTTGTGGTGACTGAGGATTTCATTCCCATAAAGATAGAGAAGGTCCTGGGTACTTTCAAATGTTTTAATTATTATTATATATAATCTAATTGAAATTTACTTATTGATCACTCTTTTTAGACTAATGATCGCATGATCATTTTGTAGGAAATGATGTTTTTTATAAACCTTTAAATGATATTACATTGGAGATCTTCAGACCCACCATACATACACGGTGGAATGCCCAAAATCAAGATTTAAAAGATGAGCTCATTAACCATTTAGTTGTGATGTTCAGTAATAACACATTCAACTGAACCAAGGTCCTTAAGAAAGATGGTACCTATATAAAGTATGTGAGGGACCAATATAGGTCACATTTAGAGAAGAACAAAAAGTACGAGCGTCCCCCCATGATTCTAGAGAGGGAGTGGAAGGACCTAGTGTTGGATAGAAAGGAGAATGCTGAAAAGAATAAAGGAGAGACACCACTAGGCCAAGGAAGGTATGTGATACTATCAACAATGTAATTATATATTGATTACTCTTTCTTTTTACATAATCTAACGTATTTCAAACTTTTCATAGGCTTCTTGACACATCGAAGGCAACAAAGGTAAGACTAGAAAAACATGGGTAGCACAAACTTGGCTCTGGTGGTTATATGAAATTAGCCACACAAATTGTAAGTATGAATAAATGAAATATTGCATCCAAATAATAAATTGCAAACAATTTTGGTTTTATCACACCATAGAAGCAAAATTCATGATCTTATGTAAAAATGCAGGGCTCTGAATTCAATAGAGTGCCCACAGAAGAGGACTTGAAGATTGCCTTCCAGTAAGGCTATGGAGCCATGGCTGAACGCCTAAGACTCTTGATTAGGCAAACACAAGATTTCACTGCATCTGACACAGATAAATAAACTCAATGAAGTTTATTTATAATTGAATACTTGTGCAATCTATTCAATATTAATTTCCACCATAAAGTAATTATGTGCCTATTTGTTTTAAACAGGCAAGCAATGATAATACTGTACATGACATTGGAATGCAGCCTGGTGAGGGTGAAGTACAACCTACAGATGAAGGTCATGGTGTGCATCCCGGTACTAGATGTATTCATGTGCTATACAAAATATAGTATGGATTAATACAATTAAACATCTTTAATTGCAATTGGTGTATTAATTAATGTAACCTTTCGTGTTTCAACTTTAGAGCATTTAGAGCATGATCAGGCTAGACAAGATTAGGAACATGATGTGGCCCCATCAGGTAAAGAGGAGCACTGTAATGTTCTTTTAAACATATTTAATTGCAATTGGTGTATTAATTAATGTAACCTTTCATGTTTCAAATCTAGAGGATTTAGAGGATGTTTAGCATGTTGAGCATGAGGCTATAAGACAAGATCAGGAACATGATGTGGCCCCATCAGGTAAAGAGCACCACTCTAATATTCTTTTAATTAATGAAATACTTGTAACAATAATAATAAAACATATCAATTTAACATTTCTTTGTTATTGCAGCAGACCCCCCCTTGCAACGGCCTCCACATCGTGAGTACATGACTAGACATACATTAAGATCACGAGCAGAGGGCAGAACAACTGAAGGGGGGACAGATGATTTAAAAAATTATACTCCACTTCTTTTTTTAGCTGTAAAAAAGAAACAAAAAAAAAGTGATTGTAATCATATTATGACAACCATATTTTTGATAATATGTTAATGAATGTTAAAAACTGATATTTTTGATAACCATATTTTTGAAAATATGTAAAAACTGAAAGAATGAATGTTATATGTTAATGAATGAATGCTATCTATTAATGAATGAATGTTATATGTTATTAATGGATGAATGAATGAATGTTATATGTTATTAATGGATGAATGAATGATTAATGTTATATGATCAGGTATGGGAAATTGAGAGTGATGTGAGGGGGGAGGGGGAGGGGCCAAATGAGCTTCCATCGTCATGTGGTTGGCCCTATTAAGTAGAGAATATTAAACTATTCTCAAAACAAAGAGAAGCTCAATAAGGTAATGCACTTTTCAATATTTCATTATGTCGCACTTTTAAGATTATGTAATTTTCATTAGTTCTCTTTGCTTCAATATGTTATCCTTTTTACTTATTTTACTTTTTAACACGTCTCATATGTTACCCTAGATGACAACTTTTGCAAGGGAAGCTATCCACGGATGGATCCTACGTCTAGGGATATATGAGTTTGGATTAGACAAACTTGGGATGTACTCATGTAGTGCAGAAACAAAAGAGAAGAGCCCAGCCATTTCAGCACAAGAATTTGCTTGAGACTGGTATGTGGTTCAAACTAAGTCTAGGTATGAGGGGTCTAGGAGAGAGCCCTGTAACACAACTGGTATTAAATCATTAAACATACAGATATTGTAATTATGTGGTTAATGCTAAAATCATCCACAATTCACTATGTGATGAGTAGTTAGTGATGATGTCGTGCCATTGTTTGGTAGGTTATTGATTCTATAGTTGCTCCTAACAATCTCTAGTTGCTTACATGCCATTTGATCCATATGAGGGGCACCTTTCAATCTGGGTAGCAACTTTATAGATGATTCTCTTATTTAGTGACCAATGGAATAAGTGAGTGGATGGATTGCTCCTAGTAATCACCTCTCATGTGCTTCATGCACTGATGATAAAATAATTTCATTGGATAGAATTAATACAGTTATGTATTATATGTTGTTAGTTTGGTTTTTGGTTTGGGTTTAACTATTATTTTTATTCACCCAGGTATCATATGAGAAAGCGCACACACATATTTTGCTAGAGATCCATCACAAAAGTGACCTCTCTCTCTCTCTCTCACACACACACACACACTCACTTTCTCACTCTCACACACACAACTGACCAAAAATAAAATGTACTGTTTGGAAATCATTAGTTGTGGATTTAATTTCTATTTGAACTCAATTGTAATCAGGTGGGCTTCATACATTGCGGGAACAATACTTGTTTTGATTTGTGAGCTTGGTGTGCAGTTCAATGATGGCATCAGCATACTTGTATGCTGTCTTTACACTAACTTTTTCCTGTAAAATGTTAATAACATATTTTACTTTATTCCACTATGAGAGAAGAAGGTGACTATTAGAATTTTTTCCCAAGGAGATCACATATTTGAAATTTTACCATAAGCCTTCCATTTTTTCATTCACACCTATCTCAACTATTAAAACTAATTTTGTGGTTAATCCTTTCAAAGTAGTAGACAATTGTTTACTTTTTGATTGGTTAATGAGGGTTTTTGTAGGGATTCCACAACCTTAACAAATTTGGGTCCCTAGTTTCCATGTGTGGGTTTTCAACACTATGCCCATATGCTTTGGGACTTGCATTATTGCAGGTCATGTGAGACGTATCTAGCAATTTCTATGGCAGTTTTTACCCAAGTCTTCATTTTTGGGTCTTCCACCATTGTTCTTATAAGCTATTTACTCACTATATGTATCCAAGACCCATTGTTCACACATTTCAAATTGAAGACATATAACATATCAGCCAAGCAGTATCTATGTCACCTCGATCATGTTTTATGTTTATATTGGCATGATACAATATATCGGCACAACAACTAGCAAGCTTCACCAATAAAAATATTACAGGAATGACCTACATGAATGAGGAAGCACATTGTACAATATCAACATAGGCACATTGCATTCATACCAATCGGTAGAAGAAATTGGGCTGTATATTTTGATTAAAAAGGAACAAATAGAGAATGTGGCACCACAGGAAATGCATATCGGCATAACTCATGAAAGTTTCCCCGACAAAATACTCATCGGCCATCGGAAGCCTAACAAGTGACAATTCCAATCTCATATACTACTCTGATGAAGATAAAAGGCTCATATACACATTCTTTTTGTTCTACCAATGGGTTATTCAAGAATGTAAAAGATAGACTCACTCGGGATTTTGGCATGAGGTACACCGATATATTTCATCAAAGGAACACATTGATATCGAAACAACAGAAAATGGACCACCCGACAACACATCTTACACCGATAACATTTAGTTGGGAGAACATATCTCAAGTTATGCCAACATAGTGGATAAAATAAGGCACCATTAGTGAAAGAAAAAGATGTTTGATCGAATAATTTTTTTTTAAAAACTGCAGGGTTTCATCGCAATTTTGATGAACATAGCCCGACGAACCAAAAAAAATTGTGACAAGGTTGTTGTACATGCGACACAGTTTTCATCATAATGGAAACAATGGTTTGCTCCACCTCGTTGGAAAATGGATGAATGTTTGGTGGTTTTTTGATGATTTCAAATGGGCATTCTGCAATGTTTTGTGATTTTTTGCGTCGATAGTTGGACAAAGTTACATCAATTTTGTGACGTACACCACCAACATTTTCTGTGGCGCTAACCAACGATGCTGGGTTGTGGTTTGCTCCACCTCATCAAAAAATGGACAAACATTTGGTGTTTTTTCGATGATTTCAAATGTGCGTTCTGCAACGTTTTGTGATTTTTTCGTTGATAGATGGACAAAGTTACGTCGATTTTGTAATGGACACCACCAACATTTTCTGTGGCGCTAACTGACGATGTTGGGTTGTGGTTTTGATATAAAAAAATTGGTCATTAAAGTGACGAAATTTAAATCAGTGTTGCGTTGGTAAGTCAACAATATTTTGTTGATATGTCACCAAACATTCGTCAAAATTGGTAGTCAAATATAGTAGTGGCATTTTTCCACCAATATTGCATTTACCAATATGCCCAAGGAAAATTATATTTGTTGCAAATTAAAATATTATTTCCCAAGCCCATAAACCTTACTGAAAACAAACAAACAAAAATTAAAATATTTTTGGTGATTTAAGGTTGCCATTGAACATGGATGCTCTTGCATCACTCTTGTTAAACCAGACAAGACCAAGTATTTTAGTCCCCATAAACAGTGATATTCTAAGGATAGATGCATTACATTCCAACATAAAGATAAAGAACTTATAAATAAAGAGAAGATAAATATTGAGCATACTCATAAGATGAATCATGGGAAAACAAGCCATGTATGTCAATAAGTTGGTCTTGTTCACCATAACATACCCTATATTGAGCTTACACATCACATAAAAGAGAAACTACTTGATAGATGAACTCATTTCTTAGATATCCTTATTTACCCCTCTTATTATTTAGAAGCAATTAGTTACAAAGGGGTGTACTATGTGAAACCCTAGATAAAAGGTAATTATTAGGCATCCACCTATTCATTTATCATAGCTAAGCTAGACTATGGATTATAGCTGAGATGAACTTACCCCTACTTGTTTGCAGATTGGTCCTTCCTTTTTAATCCCATTTGTCCTAAAATAATTTAGGTAGTTCTCTTTCTTATATATATATATATATATATATATATATATATATATATATACATAGTTTTCTAAGGGTGAAAATTATATATTCATGTCCTTTTCAATATTGTTACATCCCAAATTTTAGCTTTGATTTTACTATTTACTTTTACATGATTAGAAGTAAATTTTATGGATAAATGTTTAGACGTTATGATATAATGTCAGAGTAAATCATTGATTTCTTAAATATCAGTTCATGTGATTAAGTATAATACATGTGATTGAATAATTTAGAAATTTACGTTATGAAATTTTGATTTGATATTCATAAGATTTGTGAATGGACTATCAATGCACTAATCATGATTTGGTGATTGCAAGTTGTATTCATGAAAATAGGTTCAACCACTCTCTAAGAAAGAGAGAGAGTATCTCCTGAGGAGAGGAGAATAGAGATTTGGTTTTGAACATTTCATTTGTCATTTGAGTATAGTGTACTTTCAGTTAAGTGAACCCTTGTCTAATTAAGGTAAGTCATGTTTAATCAAGTTGGTTTAATTTCATTTCTTGACTCGACAAGTTGTCGATGTTGCTGAGAGTCTTTTAAACATCATTTTAGTTGTTGTTATGTCATAAAATGTTTCTCTAGGACTTTTACCTCCTAAGTTTAGCTCTCGGGTCCCTTGTTTTTGATCTTGCATGTTAAATCTAACTCCTAGAACAAAATGACCTAAAACCCATGTCAAATGGGGCTTGAGGGACATTGTTTAGTTTAACCTTGCCTTAAAATAGGTCCCAGGGGCTTGGGCACTCACACCCTAGTCCTGCCCTATTTTAGGAGGGTCCCAAATTTGAATGTTGATATTGTGACCATTAAAGACCTTACTTGTTGACATCTTAAGTTTAAATTATGAAATTAAAGTGATAATACATATATAAGAACATTTAGGACTTCATTTGTAAACTAGATGGATATTGTAAACTTGTGATCTTATGCTAAGGATATTCGAGCTGGTCATTGTGCTACAGAGTAGTCTTGTGTTTGTTTGTTGCAGATTTGGCTTCATCAATCCATCTCCTCATGGCATGAAAGAGCTTCTTCCTTCCATGAGAGCTACACCTCCGAAGTGATATCTATTTGTGTTGAATCAATTATTTATCATTTGATTTTTCCCTCTATCCTATAAGGATATGCACTCTTTACCAAACAACGGTGTTGGAAGGCTTGAATGCCATTTCGAGGCATGACTGAGGCAAGCTCCTACACATCACAACCCCCAACACCTCTCCTTGTGATTGCAGGTGACAGGTATCGAGTTTTGTGAAGTGAAGTTGCAGAGTGTGGCAGAGGATAAAGATTCTAGATCTAATGAAAAGAAGTAGAGAAGTGCACTATTAGGGATTGGGTGCTAGTCCCTTTGCCCTCTGAGTTTATAGAGCTAAAATTCTCTAGAACAGGGATAATCAGTGTTAGAAGGAGTCTGGAAACCACTAAAGAAAATCTTACCTTGGGCTTGGGTGCGAGTCCTCTTACCCTCGACATTTTAGGATCCCAAACTTCAAAAACTAGTATGTTTCTAATCTTCATTTAGCATCTCTATGTGTGAGCATTTGTCAGAATTCTTTTGTTTGTTTACGATTTTGGATAATTAGGGTTTTGAGCATAATTGGGCATTAAATTAATACATTAATCAGCAAATTCCAAATTTCCTTGTCAATACAAGTGACAACCAACTTGTAGCTGAATCCTCTTCCAAAATTTGTGATTCAACTTGGTTAAATGTCTTTGAATGTGTGTAGTGAAAGGAGGATCTAGGCATATCATTCAATCAAACCCTTTTCCCCCTTTGTCATACATAACATTTTGGTGAACCCATGTTTTAATTGAAATTTTCATCTTGTTGAGTCTTGTACTTTAGATTTGCATTCATTCAATTCATCATTTTCATATTACATTTGAAAATCTACAAAAAAATTGCAAAAAATTAGCATCCTAGGCTTGCATTAGGGCATATTTTGCATCAATTTCATTGAATTTCATATAAACTCTAATTTTAACATCAAATATGATATAAATTACAGAAATTAATCCTATAATCCTTTACATTGCATTTTTATACTAAAATTGCTAGGGTTTGTTTGAAATTTTGCATTTTTCTCATAACCTAGTGATTTCAAAACTTAGGGTTTGTAATTAAAATCTTGTTTCATATTTTATTACACATTTTTGGAACTCATTAAAATCTGATTTTTGATTGTAGTGTCTCATTATTGTGTGTCTTTGCATTTACACATACTCAATTTCAACAAAAACTAGCATATTCACTTACTTTTCCATAAAATTGCACTTGCATTGAGCATTTTAGGATTTTGACATCATTTTCAGATCTGAGATGAGATATTTCACATCATAAATCTGATTATAATTCATTCATACATCATTTTTCATAGTTGCATGCCTTAATTTCACAATTAGGGTTTAAAATCCTTGCATTTTCACTAGATTTGCATGATAGGTGTGTTGTGAGAGATTTTTCTGCATTATTGGACTGATAATAAGGATTCAATTTGATGCCCTTCAATTTTATCACAACACTTCATCTTTTAGGCATTTGCATTGAAAACGTGAAAAAAGATCAAGCATTTTAGGTCATAAACTTACATAATTTTGCACTTGTTCCTTGCATAAATGTTGAAAATATTTTAAAATCTGATCTTACATCCATTTGAAAACATACATACATGGATTCTAATCTTAAATAATGCTTGGTTCCCTCCTAGACCTTATTTGAAAATAAAAATCCCTAAACCTGAAATAACTTCACACCTCATGATTAAACTTTGGTGGACATTGAAGGGCCTCTTTACATCACTGTGAGTATAATGGAAATTCCAGTGTATGTGGTAACCGAAGAGTTCCCTCTCTCGCATGATTTGATACAAGATTCTTATGAACCTTTGGATTTAATGATTAAGACACATATTGGATCTTTCATACCTACCTTTGGGAAGATAACCTTAATCATTACGGTATATGATAAAGTAGTAGATCAATTATTTAATGTCATCCCTTTATCTAACCTCTTTTGCATAAATCTAGGACATCCATGGTTAAAAGCTATAAACCCTATCCCCTCAACTATTCACAAATGCATAAAATTCCCTTTACATGGACAAGTGCGTACTATCCGTTGTAATACATGGCAGCCCATGGTTATGAAAAAGAACTTTACCCTTGATTACTTTTGGCCAAGGCCCAATGAGGAACTTGAGCCACAAAGAGACCATATTTTCCTAGCATACAAACAATACAAAGAATAACTATTATCTAGAGTGGTTGGACCTACTATTCAAACAATAAGAGAAGAATAATCCGCATTAGATGAACGTCCTAGAGAAAAGGTAAAGGGCTCTATGCTGAGGTTCCTTATCATCCTTACAAGGATCAAGAGGTATTTATCGAGAGCAAGGCACTTCATCAAGACAAATGAGATTTGAACAAGATTCCTCCTCTAAGATGCGAAAACCTATGGAAAAACATGACAATACTTTTGAAGATATCAGCAATAAGACAAGAAGAAACTAACAAGCAAGAGAAAGGAGGAAGAAAAGACAAGCATCTACCCAATGAAATGCACCTCAACAAGAAAACATTCCACCTAACATTGAACCAAACAAAGAAGAGCTTAAAGAAAAAGAGATTAAGGATAATGACAAAAGTTGGGCTATGGCACCTCATGTACCTCTTTCCTCTAACATTCAAGAGTGGGAAGGTGACAATTTTCTTGTCGACAACTGCTAGTTCGGTTGTGTTAATAGGTAAGTATTTCTAACCCTTGTGGTCACCTATGTCATAGAATTATTTGCTCGTTTATGTGACCTCCCCTCTTGTGTTGTGTTCTCCAATGATGTGTTATGTGTTGTTTAGGCCTCCTTGGATGACCCTTGATACTCTTGTAAGGTCAATGATACTGTTGTGACTATTCTTCTATTTGTATCATCATTCTTCTATCTTGCTTCTCCTCTACTTTTATTGTTGTGTGTCGTGCCTTAGGGCATAGTGTTGTGGTTGATGAATTGGGGGCATCTTCATACGTGACTATTTTTAAGGCACTTGTTCTCCTCTCTCATTTTATTGTTTACCTTCTTCTAGTGGTTTTATCTAGTCGGCGGATGAGGAAAACAAAAAAAATAATGATACGGACTGTGTGTCCCTTCAACAAGCAAAGCAAAAATGGACCTAGTCCATATATGACGATGGGTTTGATTTATATTATCTAATGCCTGGTTAGTAGAATCACTCTGTGTGATGTTTAATGTTGTCTTATATTTTCTAACAAACCATAACAATACATCTACTTCATGCACTTTATTTATCTTGGGTCTCGTCTTGTCATTATACTCGGTTCTGAGACTTCTGTAGTATAGCCCCATGGTTATACTCGATTTCTGAATCTACAGTATAGCCTTGGCTCTTGATGTGAATGTTTACATGCATTATTTTTATCATGTTATGTGGTTATTATCTTAGGAAAAGGTTTCTAACCTCTCTTATTGTAGGAAATTATGTGTTTGTGGGAACATTCGGCGATCATGAAGCACATGTCACCTTTGGGGCATGGGTTTCGTGAAAGCTCTTGTTCCCTTGTGTGTTTTTTATCTATCTTAACGTGCTTTATATTAGTACATGACATCAACCACCTTAAGGCGGGGCATATAAGGTAAGTTGTCTGATGATTTTGGTACTAACAAAGTGTGTTTGTAAGTC
This sequence comes from Cunninghamia lanceolata, assembly GCA_027924645.1. Classification (NCBI taxonomy): domain Eukaryota; kingdom Viridiplantae; phylum Streptophyta; class Pinopsida; order Cupressales; family Cupressaceae; genus Cunninghamia; species Cunninghamia lanceolata. The sequence goes on along the minus strand of BSBN01000241.1, from coordinate 6,431,407 downwards.
CTCTACAGAGGCAGGATATTGTATCTCTATGTGAGTGCACATCTTTATTCTATATTGCAATCTAAAAGCCCTCTGCAGAGGTAGGTTATCATGCATATCCTTTTATTCAAATCCCTCTGCAGAGGCAAGGATGGTGTATCTCTTGAGCTAGTGCACATCCTTTATATTTCAAAATTACTTTGAGTAGGTGGGGTTGAATTTGAGTCTATGCTCCCTTAAGTGTGTCTTTGGTGGTTGTTGTGGCAAGCCCAACTCTCAGGTGTGTCTACAGCGTGTTTGAGATGGTGGGGAACTTAGTAATAAGCTCCTTCCATCACCATGTTTGCCATGTTTTAGACATATAGTATGTCTTTGGCATCTATACGATGCTCGTGTCTTTCATGTGTCTTCCGTGTGTTTTCCCTTGTGTGTAGTTACAAGGGTGTGGCAAAATACTTTCCTACACTCAGGATTTGTATGACATGTTTTCTCCCAATCATAGTCTCAAGGGTGTGGGAAAATGCCCCTCCTATGCTTTGGGTTTTGTATGGCGTGTTTGTTCTCAAGTGTAGTCTCAAGGGTGTGGCAAAATGCCCCTCCTACACTATGGGATTTGTTTGGTGTGTCTTATCCCCATATGTAGTTTCAAGGGTGTGTCAAAAGGCCCCTCCTAGATTTTGGGGTTGTGTGTTGCATTTTTACTTTCAATGTATTTGCATTCATATATATACGAAAATGAAAAAGAAATATCACTGTATTCATTGTGTCTTGCATGACTGCTCTTGTGTATTCTCTATGTTTTGCATGTCTTCAATACTCTCTTCTCCATGTTTTACATGCTTGTTACTGTCTTCATTATGTTTGGTATGTCTACAATGTGTTTTCTCTAATGTCTACTGGAGACTGGGGGCTAGAAATAGTTCCTCGATCTTTGTGTATGCATTAGCTTCAAGTGCTTGGTGTGTTTGCTATGTTTTGACCGTACTTTAATGCATGTATGGGTCGTAAGATCATACATGCATTAAAGTGGGGGCTAAATGTTATGTCATAAAATATAACCCCTTAGGACTTTTACCTCCTAAGTTTAGCTCTTGGGTCCCTTATTTTTGATCTTGCATGTTAAATCTGACTTCCAGAACAAAATGGCCTAAAACCCATGTCAAATGGGGCTTGAGGGACATTGTTGATTTTAACCTTACCTTAAAATAGGTCCCAGAGGCTTGGGTGCTCACACCCTAATCCTACCCTATTTGTGGAGGGTCCCAAATTTGAATGTCAGTAATGTGACTGTTAAAGGCCTTCCTTGCCGACATCTTAAGTTTGAATTACAAAATTAAAGTGGGAATGCATATATAAGCATGTTTCAGATAAACTAGATGGATATTGTGATCTTGTGATCTTATGCTAAGGATATTCAAGGTGTTCATTGTGTTACAGAGTAATCTTCTGTTGCTATTGTGTTTATTTTTTGTAGATTTGAATTCATCAATCCATCTCCTCGTGGCATGAAAGAGCTTCTTCCTTCCATGAGAGCTACACCTCCAAGGTGATATCTATTTGTGTTGAATCAATCATTTCTGATTTGGTTTTTCCCTCTGTCCTACAAGGATACACACTCTTTATCAAACAACGATGTTGGAAGGTTTGAATGCCATTCCGAGGCTTGACTAAGGCAAGCTCCTAAACACCATGACCCCAACCCATCTCGTTGTGATTGGAGGTGATAGGTATCAACTTTTGTAGTGTGGAGTTGTAGAGGAGTGTGGTAGAGGATAAAGATTCTGAATCTGATGAAAAGAAGAAAAAAAGTGCACTATCAGGGCTTGGGTACTAGTCCCTTTGCCCTGAGAGTTTGTAGAGATGAAATTCTTTGGATTAGGGATAATCAGTGTCAAAAAGAGTCCCAAAACTCTAGAACAAAATCCTACTTTGGGCTTGGGTGCGACATCATAGTATGTTACAATGCTCTGTCATTATGAGGCTGACATCATAGTATGTTACAATGGCCAATATTTTTAAATAGAAGGCATACATATATTAATGTTTTGATATAGCATAGTATGTAAAAGAAAGAGGAACATTAGACATTGAATTTAAATGGATAGCAAATTGAAATATTCTATCACCTTTTTGGAATCAAACTAAACTTAGTCAAAGTTAGACATGATTAGAACCTTTGGTTTTGATATAACTGAGGATATACCTGTAAATTATACTAGTCATGGTTTGAGAGATTGAAAACATGACCACGTAGCCAGAAGAAGACTAGAGGTTATTCTCTTACTTACGATTTTCTTACTTTTCACTTTATTTTTAGAACAAGTTTATTTGTTATTCGATCATGTTGGAATAGGGAAGATAAAACCCTAAGTTTTAATATTTGTATTAGACTTGTCTAAAGAAGTTTGTTTTTCTTGTTAATGGTGATTTTCTAAAGGTAGAGAAACCAAATTGTTTTACTACAATCGACTTGAGTTATGGACTCAAGGAGTAGAAGTTGATATGTCATAGACCTCGATTTGTGCAAGTATTCAAAGAGATACTCTTGAATGGAAAGTCAATCCATAAATTTTTTTAGTATGAAAGGCAATGTCATGAGAACTAACCTAAGTCAGGTAGACTAGATTTTGAGTTAGACAAGACTCTATTGTTAAACCAAGTTGACCAAGTCAAATTGCAGGATGTGATAGTATCCAAGTCAAGTTAGAGGTGGGTGGACATTATGACTATGTTTGATTTAAACTTCTATTTATATAGAAACTTTGGCCAAAGTAATGCATATGTCTCTTCATGCATTAGTCAGTTCACCATGTCCAGATTTCATAACCTGTCGGTATGATCATACTTAGCTAGAGGATTGTCTAGAGTTCTGTGATTGATAGTGTTATGTAGGATACAACACTACTACTCAGATGGCAAATAATCATTGGTTACCTTATGTCTATACTCTTAGTGAAGGGTAGGACCACTTCCAGTTGGAAGGTGTGTGGGGGACTGTCGGTCTATGGTTGGAGGTAAAACACTTGGAAGATGCTCTCTCTCTCTCCAATAGAAGACTCACTAAGACTTGCGATATGGATATTAGAATACTAGATGTAGCATACATATTAGATATGTGATTTGTACTTTATAAACTATGTAAATTTTATCAAATGTAGATTATTCTAATTGAAAGATGAACTGTCAATTTTGTAAGATATTACATGGGTGTATTCATAAAGGAAATTATGTTTATGTGATGTATTTTGGCTCCTTGAGATTATTTTAATTCAAAGAAAAGAAGTTCAATCTTTTTCATTTAATGTATTTTATCTCTTGGTAAATATTTGTTTTAAGAATTGTTTGAGATTTAGTATGTTACATATGGTATTAGATCTACCAGGTTCAACATTAGGGCTTATGAGTTCACTATGCTAACATATTATCCAAAATTATTAGTAGCTAATGTTTGGAATTCTTGTGCCAGGATGGTGTGACAAAATTATTAGTAGTTATCAAAAAATGAGCACTACCTGAAATCCATGAAACAATGAGAGCCCATAATTAAAACCATAGAATGAAGCAACTACGACAATGTAATATGGCTAAGTGATACTGAAACTCTCAGTAATAACATGTCTTGAATTAAACAAGAAAAGAAGAAATTTTTTGAGGTAGCTAGGATCGCAACTAAGATCATATCTTATTCACCCCCAGCTGACACAGGTCTATGATTATGAGAGATCCTTGTATACCCTCATCTTCTCATATTATTGTACTTGTATCTGATAATGAATTAGAAGGATATACTCCACTTAACCAAGTATCTGATAGTGAATTAGAGGGATATACTCCTATCAATTATGATAATTGAGTCATTTTATGTATAAATAAGGATGTAGTTACTCCTAAAAAAACTATAATAAAGATAAGATTGTTTTGTACCAATCTATTTTTTACTTTTGAGTTAGTTATGTTTTTTATTTAATGATTCACATTAAATTTAGAAAACTAATAGATAGCTTAATATTCCCAGGTGTGAGAAAAACAACATCATGGTTGGTACACAAACAAATCAAGGTGAAAGTCAAGAAGAGAATAACCCTCCAATTAATCTAATGGAAAAGTTAGATCAAATCCTAGCTATGCTTACAGATTCCAAAGAGAGACTTGGTACCTTAGAGCAGAAAGTAATAGATTAGGGGAATCCCAAGAAGGAGGAAATTAGATCTCTCATGGATTGAGTGAAGAAAATCATCAAGAGCATAGTGCTAATAGTGAGAATCCTGATAACCGTAGACCCCAGAGAGAAGTAAAGGATAGGCTTGCTTTAGAACTGTCTAAAGATATGAAGAAAATCAAACTACCTAAGTTCGATGGAATGGTGACTGGAGATCCTACTGAGGCTCGGTTAATGGACATGGAAAAATATTTTGAGATAAGAAATTATTTAGAAATAACCAAAGTAGTATGGGGAGCCTATCATTTGGTAGGAGAAGCATCCACTTGGTGGATGAACAAAAAGATGGAATTAGGATTAAGTTCCTTGAAGGTAACTTGGGATGATTTTGTTAAACTATTATGTAAAAGGTGGTTGCCACAACTCTTCTTTGACTAGAAGATGACATATTTTCAAAACCTACATCAAGGGCATATGTCAGTAGTCGAGTATGGAGATAAATTTACTCATCTTCTCAAGTATGTATCTCAATATCAAAAGGATGAAAGATTGTGAATTAGGAAATTCCTTATGGGTCTTAATGCTCATATTGTTGGTAAGTGGACATGCATGGTCCTACGACAATGGATCAAGTTTATGAGAAGGCCATTAAGCAAGAGAAAAAGTTGAAGTCCATATCTACTTATCATGATAGGAATTGCAAGAGGTTTATTAAGCCCCCAACTTTCCAACCTTCCAAGAGGAGGAATAATAAGAATTATGAGAATAGGAGAAATGGCAAAGGAACCCAAAAGTATAAGAGTGGGTTTGGTAATGAAAAGAAGAATGGAAACTTCAAGAGGAATGAGGATAAATCTAGTAAGATAACTAAAAAGAGAGGACCTCCTAGAGGATGCTTTACTTATGGAGGTGACCATTATGCTAATCAATGCCCAACCAAGAACTAGAGTGGTTAGCCAAGAGGTAATGCTTTACCTACATAGCAAGCAGCATTTCAACAAAGGATTCATGCGGCACCTGATAATCGCCAAGCAAAGTATTAGTTCACTCCTATAGAGATGACATGTACCTTGTTCGAAGTCCCTATCTCTATTTTGATTGATACTGAAGCAACTAAAAATTTCATTTCTCCTAGGATGTTGAATAAGTTTCCAAGAAGATTTGGTTATATGGCTAAACCTTGGTCAATATAATATGCTAACCAATCTAATGCTTGTTTGCAAGAGACACTATGTAGCTTCATGATTGTTGTCATTGATGGCAACAAAGTTCATCCCACCCATCCACAGGACATGGTCTGCCTATACCGGAAGTCAGATTGAAGAGTGTTGTGGTCCGATAAGTAAGAACAAAGCATGTGGCAAGGTCCGATAGTCAGGTCTAGATCTCTCGGAGAAAGTATCTTAGTAAAGTGCAGACTTGGGGAAGTCAAGTGGTGTACCTTAAATGATACATTCTAGGGATTGAGCCTCCGGTGATGGAAGAGTGAAGAGATATGAGCACCTAAGTGTTGGGCTCCTATTTGGCAGAGTTGACAGAGGAAGAACTAACTGGCAGAGCATCAGACCTTAATCCAGATCAATTATTGATGGTGATCAAGCTTACTAAGGTATCACTCATGATTAGCTGACATGATTGATGATTTCTATAAGCATCTCCTTGATACGTATCACTTGGTAAGCAAGGATTCAGCTGACAGATCAGAGTTTAGGAAAATATTGACTATTCTAGATGCCGACTAGAAAGGTGTTGAAATCATTGGTGCAGATATATATACCAGATGGATTTAGATGTGAAGGTGTGTGTTGTGTGTTGGGAAGTGTGAAGAAAAGTAGAAGAGTAGTGTAAGGGCAGTAAGATAGGTCCAGAATGTGATAGGACAACAGCAAAAAAGAAGAGGAAGAATGAAGTGTAGCAGATCAGTGTATTGAGTCTAACCGAAACTAAACCTCAGCATGTTGGATGCTTCTCATTAGTTCAAGTATCTTGTCACCTTATTTTTGACAAGAGACACTGTTTATCTTCATTATTGTTGTCATTGATGGTAACAAAGTTTATCCCATCCATCCATAGGACATGGTGTGTCTTTTCCGGAAGTCAGACTGAAGAAGTGTTGTGGTCCGGTAAGCAAGAATAAAATAGGAAGCAAGGTCTGATAGTCAGGTCTGGATCTCTCAGAGGAAGTACCTCAGTAAAGTGTAGATTTGGGGAAGTCAAGAGGAGTACCTTGACTGATGTATTCCAAGGATTTAGCCTCTGGTGTTAGAAGTGTGAAGAGATATGAGCACTTGAGTGATGGGTTCCTGATTGGTAGAGTAGACAAAGGAAGACCTAACCAGTAGAGCATCAGACCTTAATTCAGATGTGATATTTGTTGGCAAGAGACATATATGGATTCATGGTTGTTGTCATTGATGGCAACAAAGGTCATCCTACATATCCGCAAGTCATGGTGTGTCTCTACCAGAAGTCAGAATGAAGATTGTTGTGGTCCGGTGAACAAGAACAGAGCATGTGGCAAGGTCTGACAGATTGGTCTGGATCTCTCAGAGGAAGTGTCTTGGTGTAGTACGGATTTGGGGAAGTCAAGAGGACTACCTTGAGTGGTATATTCCAAGGATTTAGCCTCCGGTGATGGACAAGGAAAAAGATATGAATAGTTGAGTACCGGATTCCTGAGTAACAGTGAGAACAGAGGAAGAACTAACTGACAGAACATCAGGCTATTTTCCAGATGTGTTACTATTGATGGTAAAGGTTGTGAAGGCATGAATCATGTTTGGCTGACATGATTAATGATATCTACAAGTATATGCTTGATCCGCATTACTTGATGTGCAAGGATTCAGCCGACAGAACAGAGTTTGTGAGAAAATAGACTGTTTTAGATGCCGACTAGAAAGGTGATGAAATTACTTGTGCGGATATATATGCACAATGGTTTTAGCTATGAGAAGGAAAGTGTGTGATGGTGTATGCGAATAAGTGTAGAGCAGAGCAAAAGTAGTAAGAAAGATCTGGTATGTGAAAGGAAAGCAGAATAAAGAGCAGAGGAAAGATGAAGTGCAGCAGATCAGTGTACTAAGCTTAACTAGAACTGAACTCTAGCCTATGTAGATGCTTCCAATCAGTTCAAGTATTGTGTAACATTCTTTTGTAGATAGTGTGTCTCCTTGTAGGCAGTGTGCCTCTTTGTGAGCAGTGTGCTCGGGCAGTGAGCCATAATTGGCAAGTGCCATTTTGTAATTCCTTATTCTTCTAACAGAGAATAATCTTTGGGTTAATCACCCTGTGGTTTTCTCCCATAACAGGGTTTCCACATCAAAAATACTGTGTCATGTGTTTCTCATTTCATGGTAATGTTTGTTTGTTTGATTCAATGCTGCATTGATTAATAAAAAAGTTCAAAAGAAAAAAAAATTAGGATAATTGATTCACCCCCCCCCTCTCAGTTATCAACAATTGGTATCAGAGCTAAGTTCCTCCTAATAGAGCCTAATAGCTTGAGGAAGATCTGGGAGTTCAAATGGATGCATATGGTTTAAGGGAGAAACTCAAGACTGCCCTTGAGGATCTTGAATAGTCAAACTCTGAAGTCAATGAATTAAAGGAAAGAATCAAACAGGCTGATGAATTCATGAGAGAACTAAAGGACAAATTAAGTCTCTCTATGAAAAAGAGAAAGGAGTTGCTCCAACAATTGGCTAGACAAAGTGAAGAAAGTAATACAAATGAAGAATTGACTAAGAAAACCAAGTTATGTGAAAAGTTATCAAAAGAAGTCATTATGGTAAGACATGAAATGGAGTCAGGAGTTATAAAGTATACTCAAGAGATTGAAGAGAAAAGAAAAGCTGAAGACAATCTAAGACAATCTCTTAAAGAGAAATCAGAAGAATGCCACCAGATGGACAGGATTATTAGACATCTTGAATCTGATCTTGAAGATGCCAAAGATAATGAAGAAAAACTTGAGGATCAAATTGTCTCTCTCAAAAGAGATCTTCAAATAGCAAATGAATATAAAGAAAAATTCAAGATAAGTTCTGCTCAACTTGAAGTTCTTCTTGGAAGTCAAAAGAGGGCAGATGACAAGTATGGTTTGGGATATGAGAAAGGAGAAAGCTCCGGATCCGGTCAAAAGAATTTTGGATCAGAAAATCCAAGGAATAGGCCTAGAAGACCTCCGGTAAGACAACCCAATGCTCAAAGATATCCATCCTTCAATGGCTACTGACGCAGCTGCAATCACTTTGGTCACAAAGCTAATCAGTGCAGAAAGAGAATGAATCAGACTAATTCATCCTTCTCCGAATAGTGCTTTAACTACAAAAGGTATGGACACAAGTCTCATGAATGCAGAAATATGCAAATAAACAAATCATTCAATGGTAGATGCTTTGCATGCAATAGAGTAGGTCATATGGCTAATCAATGCAGATCAAGAGGTTATCAGTCAAATATGCAAGGAAATGTTATTTGCCAAATCTGTAATAGGTCCAGTCATAATGCAAAAGTCTGCAGAAGCAAGAATCAGGACAAAAGAGGTCCGGTGTATAATCAGAATCAAGACAAGGATAAACAAAAGATGAATGCGGATGAAGTTAGGAATCAGATGAACAAGATTTGGGTGAAGAAAAGTTTAGAGAATGTAGAGGTTGGATCCGCACCAGACTCTGGTGTTGATATTCCTTCCAGAAATTAAAAGTTGAGCTCTGGCTCAAGGGGAGACTCAAAGAAAATCCTGTTCCCCCAGCCAATCAAGTGGTGCCGGATGTGGCACAAGATGCGGAGTAAAGGGTTCAAAGATATAAGTCTTGAGATGATCCAGATAAGATTTCAGAGGTCCGCATGGAGATGTGAAGAAGTTGTGATCGATCAAGTAAGACCTATTCTGGGAGATGCTCTGGAATGACAGAGGATTACAAAAAGGTCCGAAGAGATCCGAAAGTGCATTGTCTTATTCTACGGATTGGACAGAGTGTTTGGGATGTCCTTGTGTTGTGTCATCTTGATTTTGTTCATGGTCGAAAGATCCGCATGATGTTCATAAATCAGGACTGATCCGGTTCTTCAAGTTATCCGAATAAGGCAAACCGGAACAATATAGGTCGAGCATTTATTGCAAACAGATATTAGGGTTTGCGAAATAATATAAAGGATCTCTCATTAATCACTTATTCATTTCACACCCAAGAAGAAGCGAAAAGTGAAGCTCTGCAACAAAATTCATCAAGTTCACCGAAGATCACTTGCAGAAGTTATTACACACAGAAATCAATTCAACCACTCTGTATAACCAAAGGCGCATAAGGTATTTTTCATTTTCAATATCTCACTGCAAATATTTGAAAAATGGCCACTCCGAATATAGTTAAGATCTCTGATAGACCTCGCCCCACATTCAAGAAACATCCATACAAATCCTTGGAGGTAGATCCCCTAGGAGACTTCTCTAGTGTTCCGCATGGTGTATTGCATACGGAGGACATTAGGGTTTACATACATGCAAATTTTGAAGACTTTGGGGATTCAAAATTGTTGGATATCTATCACAAACAGTTGATAGATGACTCCTTTGAGATTAAATCTTAGTACAAAGCCATCTGGGATAAGCACTTTGCACAGTGCATCCATTTCCCCTGTTTTGAAGAAGATGAATGGGTCCGGTATGTACTAAGTAGAGTGCATGACAATTTCCTATGGTTGAACAAGCCTTTCAAGATCACCAAAGATGCAATTAGGGCTGTAACTGGTCTGCACTCATCCAGTGGATTACCTATTCTCAAGTCTGTCAAAAATCAGACAGTTAGTGATGCAACCGGATCTAAGTTTGACAAGAGAGCTATGACAGTTAAAGACATCACTGAACCGGATGTCAAATTTGCATCTATGATAATTGGTTACAAGATCTATCACTCCAGTAGGGAAAATTCAGTACTGGGAACTGTAATTTACACAGCTTATCAAATGCTAAAGGAGAATGCAGACTATGACTTGTGTGAGCTTCTTGTAAACCAACTTTTGGAAAATCTGCAGAAGATCAAGAAGGACAAGAAAAAATCCTTCAAGTATGGCAATTTGATCCTTTGTCTCTTCTTTTATTACATGAATGAGCTTCCCGGATCCATTGGATGGATATGGTAGAATGACAGACCAGTTGCCATCCAAATCAGAGATTATTTGCATGGACTTGGGGATGCTAAAGCAAGAAAAATAGCCCTGTGGGGATATTTTAAGAACTTCCAGAGCATGATGCAAGCAAGAGAAAGAATACCCCAGTCTCTTGTTGAAAAGTACAAAGACACAATATGCTTTATGGTAGAAACAGATCAGTGCCTAATGGAGGCAGTAGAACCAAGAACTGTGTGGATCATGCCCATGGGGTATGAAGTGGATGAATAGATTGTGGAGCTGCATGTTCAACACATGCTAAGTCAGCCTAAAGATCCAAAGGCAGAAAGGTTCAGAACATTTGAGGAACTGAGTGTAAAAATTCATGTTGAACTCAGAGAACCGGAAATCAAGAGGAAGGTTAGAAAAGAAGTAGAACACATAGCACAAGGCCTTGGGATCTCCATGGAGGCACTTGATGCTCACCAGAAGAAGAAGGAAGGGGATGAGAAAGAGAAGAAGAGGGCAGAAAAGAAAAGTGAAGAAAGTGTTCTGGTTGAAACCTCCACCCAGACCAGATCATCAAAAAGATCTGCACCTCCCACAACCAAAAGCTCAAAACTGGAAGTCCAGGCATCCGGCAAAAGATCCAAGACGAAAGCCACAAGGGCTTATGAGAGTCAAAGAGATGAAGAGGAAACTGAATCAGATGAGGGAGTAAAGGAATTAAAGAAGCAGAAGAAGAAGAGACCCGGTAAATCCTCCACAGGCCAAGACAAGGAAGAAATGGCAGAAAAAATTGTTGAAAAGCCCACCCTGTCTCTAGATAGTGTAGTCAAATTAGTCACTATGGATGGGAACCTTCAACCAGTGGTCAAATTCTATGATGACGACAATGAGGTAGACCAAAAGATCCTGTAGGAAGCTACAATCAGGCACCTGAACATTTATAATAAAGCTTTTATTGAGATTATCTCCGAAATTCCTAAGAGTCTAGAGAAGGAATTAGAAATAAGGAAAAACAATGCCATGGCAAAAGACCTTGAGATCAGGGAACAGATAGCTATTCAGCTATATCCTTCAATTGATCAGAAAACAATGAACATGGTATTCAAAGACTGTAAGGATGAATTCAGAAGCAAAGCAAGGATGAATCAGCTTATCCTTAGTGAGACCGACAAGGTAGCCAAGGACACTGAAGAGATCCTCCAGAATACATTCAAAAGGTTCAACATTCCTATTATAGAGGACTTGGGTGCAGAAATAGCTGTGGACTTGGAATCCTTTGCTCCGGGAGAAGTGGCCCTTGAACAGACTAGCAACTCTCCTCCAGTTTCCCCTACAGTCTCCGGATCCCAAGAAGAAGAGAAATTACAAGAGAAAGAAGCAGCAGTAAAAGAAAAAGAGGTTGACAGCACCAAGGATGTAGAGAAAGAGAAGATTCCAACAGAGAAAACCACAACTGAAAGTGGTAAGAATGTGGAAGGAGAGAAAATTCCAAAGGACAAGACTACAGAAGAGAAGAAACATCTGTCTCCAGCAAGAGACACTGCACAAACTGTTCAAAAATTTCTGAGCCAAGAAACAATAGAGATTGATGAACCAGAGCTTCTAAAAGGTCCATTCAACTTTGACTCCCTCTCTCCGGTACAGACAATGAAGATAGCTTCATTTGCAAATGCTAAGGCAAATGAAAAACTCCTAAAGTCTCATATGGAAGACTGTGAGTTGATAGAGGCTACTTTCGGAGTGCTTGAAAAGATTATGCCATCGGTCCAGATAGATCTAACAGCCTCCTCTTCCGGTAATCTCAAAACCTTAGTCAGCAGTGTTGATACACATTTTGATTCTCTAGAAAAATCAGCTGAAGAAAAGGTCCGGAAGGAGTTTTTGGATAAGATATTTTTAGAAGTACTAGGATTAATCTCTAATGATAGGAAAAATATGAGTATTGGAATAAAGAGCCTAGAAAGTGCTCTTAAGGATGGCGGTGACATCTACAAATTTTGTATCTCCTGGTCAAAGGCAACAGTGGAAATTGATAAGAAAATAAGAGAGGAACAGGACAAACTACAAAGTTTGTCTCAAAGTTTTGATCCTCTCTCTTCCTCCATAGTAAATCAAGAATGTCAAACTATTGCAATCACAAATGCAATAAATAACTTTGAGAAAGAAAGGAAGAATATAACTAACCGGATGGGAGAACTTAGAAGGATTATAATCCCTAAGTTAGAAACTATGCATGAGGCCATCAGTGATGCTCAGACTACCGCCCAAACAAATGATCCGATAGATCTCAAGAGGGCAGAAGATTTTGCATTTTTTTGAGTGGTCACATTTCAATTTTGGATAGAATGAAGCAAAGTTGGGCCACAGAACTGGTCCAATTGAAGACATCCTTTGCAGACATTCTTCAGTTTATGTGAGTATGTAATATGCGGCTAAGTATAGTAAATTTTTGAAAATTTTGGTATGCGGACCCTACTCTTTGCCATTGATGTCAAAGTGGGAGTGAGGAGCGGTGAAAAATGAGGAATCCAACTAAGGGGGAGTTCCAGAAATTGTATATAAAGATAGAGCATCAGCCAAGGGGGAGCATAGTGTAAACACTTAGTCATTTTTCACTAAGTGTTGCCATCAATGCCAAAGGGGGAGATTGTTGGCAAGAGACACTATATGGATTCATGGTTGTTGTCATTGATGGCAACAAAGGTCATCCCACATATCCGCAAGTCATGGTGTGTCTCTACCGGAAGTCAGAATGAAGATTGTTGTGGTCCGATGAACAAGAATAGAGCATGTGGTAAGGTCTGACAGATTGGTTCGGATCTCTCAGAGGAAGTGTCTTGGTGCAGTGCGCATTTGGGGAAGTCAAGAGGACTACCTTGAGTGGTATATTCCAAGGATTTAGCCTCCGGTGATGGACAAGGAAAAAGATATGAATAGTTGAGTACCAGATTCCTGAGTGACAGTGAGAACAGAGGAAGAACTAACTGACAGAACATCAGACTATTTTCCGGATGTGTTACTGTTGATGGTAAAGGTTGTGAAGGCATGAATCATATTTGTCCAACATGATTAATGATATCTACAAGTATATGCTTGATCCGCATTACTTGATGCGCAAGGATTCAGCCGACAGAATAGAGTTTGTGAGAAAATAGACTGTTCCAGATGCCAACTAGAAAGGTGATGAAATTACTTGTGCGGATATATATATGCACAATGGTTTTAGCTATGAGAAGGAAAGTGTGTGATGGTGTATACGAATAAGTGCAGAGCAGAGCAGAAGTAGTAAGAAAGATCCAGTATGTGAAAGGAAAGCAGAATAAAGAGCAGAGGAAAGATGAAGTGCAGATCATCAGTGTACTAAGCCTAACTGGAACTGAACTCCAGCATATGTAGATGCTTCCAATCAGTTCAAGTATTGTGTAACATTCTTTTGTAGATAGTGTGTCTCCTTGTAGGCAGTGTGCCTCTTTGTGAGCAGTGTGCTTGGGCAGTGAGCCCTAATTGGCAAGTGCCATTTTGTAATTCCTTATTCTTCTAACAGAGAATAATCTTTGGGTTAATCACCCCGTGGTTTTCTCCCATAACAGGGTTTCCACGTCAAAAATACTGTGTCATGTGTTTCTCATTTCATGGTAATGTTTGTTTGTTTGATTCAATGCTGCATTGATTAATAAGAAAGTTCAAAAGAAAAAAAAAAATAGGATAACTGATTCACCCCCCCTCTCAGTTATCAACAATATTGATGGTGATTAAGTTTCCTAAGGTATCATTCATGATTGGCTAACATGATTGATGACTTCTACAAGCATCTCTTTGATCCGTACTACTTGGTATGCAAAGATTCAACCGATAGTTAAGAGTTGAGGAAAATATTGACTATTCTAGATGCCGACTAGAAAGCTGTTGAAATCATTGGTGCAGATATATATACCAGATGGATTTGGATGTGAAGGTGTGTTATTGTGGAGATAAGTGTGAAGAAAAGAAGAAGAGCAGAGTAAAGACAGTAAGATAGGTCCAGAATGTGACAGGACAGCAATAGCAAGAAGAGGTAGAATGAAGTATAGTAGATCAGTGTATTGAGCCTAACCGGAACTAAACTTCAGCATGTGTGGATGCTTCTCATCAATTCAAGTTTATGATAACCTTCTTTTCTTGTAGATAGTGAGTCTCTTGTGGGCAGTGAGCCTCTTGTGAGCAGTGAGCTCGGGCAGTGAGCCCTAATTGGCATGTGTCATTGTGTACTTCTATTCTTCTAACAGAGAATACATTCTTGGGTTAATCACCCCATGGTTTTCTCCCTTAACAGGGTTTCCACGTCAAAAATATTATGTCATGTGTACTAAGTTTATTTCTACTTTCATGTTCATTTAAGCTTATGTGTTTTGATACTATACTAGTGGCTAAAGAAAAATAGAAAATTAAATTAATCAAGATAACTGATTCGCCCCCCCTCTTAGTTATCAACACTTATACCTTGTAGACAGTGAGTCTCTTGTAGGTAGTGAGACTCTTGTGAGTAGTGTGCTCAAGCAATGAGCCCTAATTGGCAAGTGCCATTTTGTACTATCTTATTCTTTTAATAGAGGATACAATCTTGGGTTAATCACCCTGTGGTTTTTACCTTAACAGGGTTTTCCAAGTCAAAATCATTGTGTCATGTGTACTGATGCTATTTCTATTTCATGGTTATGTTTGCTTATATGATTTGATGCTACATTAATAGTTAATGAAGTTGAAGTAATTAAGATAACTGATTCACCCCCCCCCCTCAGTTATCAACAATTGGTATCAGAGCCAAGTTCCTCCAAACAGAGCCTAACAGCTTGAGGAAGATCTGGGAATTCAAATGGATGTGTATGGTATGAGGGAACAACTTTAGTTTGCCCTAGATGATCTTAAGCAATCTAACTCTGAAGTCAATGAATTGAAGGAAAGACTCAAACAGGCTGATGACTTCATAAATGAACTAAAAGGGAAACTAAGTATCTCTATGAAAAAGAGAAAGGATCTACTTCAGCAATTGGCAAGTCAAGGTGAAGCAAATGATACTATAGACACCTAAAATTAGCTTGCTCTGCAAACTGGATTCCCATACCTCTACACCAATTTATCCCTAACCATCTGTCTATCCCTTATGATCAATTGATTCCCTTAATTTATCACTAGAACTTACAACACTATCCTCATCTATTAAATAAATATTTCTAATATTTATTTAGTTGATTTGTCTATCTCCCTAATCCCTATTAATTAGATAAATCATGCTTATCTAATTAATCTAGCCTACTAATTGACCTAGCCTACCTCATCCTAGCCCTAGGATTAATTAAACAAAACCTATGTTTAATTAATCCTAACCTCTCATTTGGGAGGTCAAACCTAGTTTAACACCCTTCCCCACATCCTCCAAATAAAAAATTGGAACATATCACACATCACATTTACTTCTCTTACAAACCCCTTACCACCCCCATACCTCATTTATCACCTCTTATCCCCAAATGAATTTTTAATTCATTTGCCATTCCCCATATGAATATTTAATTCATAAATATTCCTTCACACCCATACCTCATTTATCACCCCTTTTCCCCCAAAATGAATAAAAGATTTACTTTTATTCCTAGCCCTTGATCTCATCTTTTGATCCTCACCCTCCATCCTCATTTCCAAAACCCTATAAATGAGACCCTCACCTAAGCTATTAGAGGGACTTCATCTTGCATCCAACCTCTACCAAAATCTCTCCACAATCTCCTCATCATACCATCATAATGCCAAAATCATGCCTCATCTTGTAGGAATACACACAACACTGAGAGGGGGGGTGAATCAGTGTTGTTAATAATTTTAACACTTTTTACTCCTTTTCTTTATTTGATTTCACAATTATAGAATTCTTCAGATAGAACAAAGAAAATATGCAGAGTATCAACACAAAACTTGACACAAGAAATTTCTCGAGTGGAAAACCCTCCTGGGGTATAAAAACCACTCAACTGCCTCACTGGCTTAACACAAATTTCAGATTACAACTGTCTCACTGACATTACAATTCTGCCTCACTGGCATATTGTACTTCTCTGCATGTCTCACTGACATTACAACACCAACATTCAATGAAAAATATAACTCAGGGGATTTCCCTGTTTCAATAAAAACAAAACCTTATTTCTCCCTTTTTAAAACAAACAAAATATATTCTTAGAAATCAACCTTCAACTGTCTTCAACATCTACAATCATTCAATTTTGATCTTCAAGATACTTCATACCTCTACAAAACAATCTCAAACTAATTCACCATTTCTTGAACTTTCTCCCTATGCAAAACTGAACAATTGACCCTCTCTAAGAAATTATTGTCTTTCATCACTTTCACTTTATCTGAACAAACATTAATCCATCTTGATCATTGAAGGACTCCATTCATTTATTGAACCACTTTTCTTTCAAAACCTCAACATAATTCCCTAAAAAAAATGTTTCTTCATACCTGCAAAAATATATTTCAAAACAAAAATGCCATTCTCAAAAACTTCTTACAACCTTCAATATTATCTCTTATCTGCAATCTCACACACCTGCCATTCAAAAATCTATACTTATACAAGATGAGATTCCATCATATAATCTCTTCAAAATTGGCTCAACTTCAACATCATATTTTATCTCAAACATATCATGTTCTCTTAAAAAAAAATCAAACAACAAAACAAAAAAATAAAATCCTTTGAAGAAGTCAGCCTTTTCATATTCTTCTTCAATTAGAAACATCCTAAATAACACTCTTTCTTTCACCAAAAATTCCAATTTTAGTGCCTCTTCATCTTCGGTGAGAGATGATAGGAATAATAAGCTTTATTGCCTTTTTGAACAATGGAGGACGTCAAGTTTAAAGGAGCAAACTGACCGTTTGAAGAAACTTTCTATTTAAAACATAACCCTCCGATCTGCGGTGCCCGCCATTTCAGTTTTAAACTCTGATCGTTGGATTCGATGCTTTTCAAAACAACATATGATTACCGATTGTGCTAGGAGATCGGGCTTAAAGTGACTTACCACTCAATGACTAATGATGCCTCCAACCGGTCATCACTTGGAAAGAACCTGCTGTCACCGGTCACCTTAAAATTATAACATAAAGTGCAAAGTATTATGACAGGCAGTATGGTTAGGAAGGATAAGTGTTGAGCACAATATTTAAGACTTGTTAAGTGTTAAGTAAACACATTTACCACTTCAATTATTCTAAACCTCAACATATTTTTAGCACTGAATTATAAACCAAACTTCAACTGATCTGCCACTGTCATGAAGCCAAGTTAAATAAAGTTAATATAATGCATTTAAGACCATGTCACTGATGAAAACCATGTCACTGATGAAGACCATATCACTGATGTCTTTACCAAGAAGACCATGTCACTGATGATACTGATTTCATTACCATTTTGGCATCAAAGAAAACCACCATCATTTTGACATCAATGAAAAGACAATATACTCAACTGTGAAATGTGCTACAAAACTCCCCCTTTGTCTTTGACATTGATGGCAAAACCATAACCATAACTCATTTCTCCCCCTTTTTGACATAAAAACGTCAAAGGCAAAAAAAATACCACAACCAATAGATTCTTGTTCTTGTAAATGCAATCCTCTGAAATTTTTTTTGCCAAAAACCAACACTTTACTTCATACTAATCAAATGCACAATACTGTAACACTGCCAATCACAAAAAATATGTACAAAAACTATATACATACTATGTACAAATGAGATTCAGGACATCAAAAATGATCTAGAAGACAACTCCCCCTGAATCTAATATCTCTGTAACTTACTGAAGAGAGACAAGAGACAGAACTCCTAATCTCTGTCTCAGAGTTTCAAATGTCTCCTTTGGCAAAGGCTTTGTGAAGATATCAGCTAATTGATCACTAGTATGCACATATTCCAAAGCAACTTCATTTTCAATCACCTTTTCCCTTAGAAAATGATATCTGATAGCAATGTGCTTAGTTTTTAAGTGCATTATAGGATTCTTTGACATATTGATAGAACTTGTGTTGTCACAAAGAATAGACAAGGCTTTTTAACCTCAACCTTAATATCAAGAAGTGATTGTAGCATCCAAAGTACCTGTGTACAACATGATGAAGCAGCAATGTACTCAGCTTCAGCTGTAGATAGAGAAACACAATCTTGTTTCTTACTATGCCATGCAACCAATCTACCACCTAGAAAGAAAGCTGCCCCACTTGTGCTTTTTCTGTCATCAGGACACCCTGCCCAATCTGCATCTGTATAGGCAAGAAGTGTAAAATCATTGTGTCTAGGATACCATAAACCAAAATCAAGTGTACCCTTAATATATCTAAAGATTCTCTTAACAGCATTCAAATGTGATTGTTTAGGACAAGCTTGAAATCTAGCAACCAAACAAACAGCCTGCATAATATCAGGCCTAGAAGCAGTGAGATATAAAAGACTCCCAATCATAGATCTATACAGAGACTGTTCTACTTTAGGTGATTCATCATTTTTACTTAGCTTATGTCCTATTTCCATAGGAGTACCCAAAGGTTTGCAATCATCCATTTGAAATCTCTTTAACATCTCTTTGGCATATTTATTTTGTGAGATAAATATTCCCTTTTCAAGCTGAGATACTTGAAGACCAAGAAAGAAAGACAATTCTCCCAACATAGACATTTCAAATTCTGATTTCATAATGTTAGGAAATGAATGACTCATATCATCATTGTTACTACCAAAAATGATATCATCAACATAGATTTCAACAACCAGAATATCCTCACCTTTGATTAAATAGTACAAATTACTATCCACACCTCCTTTTGTGAACCCCTGTTCCTGCAGAAACTTATCCAGTCTATAATACCAAGCCCTTGGAGCTTTCTTTAAACCATATAAAGCCTTTTTCAACCTATAAACATGATCTGAATTATCTTTATTCACAAAACCTTCTGGTTGTTCATGTAGACTTCTTCTTCAAGATCTCCATTTAGAAATGCTGATTTTACATCCATTTGGTAAACTTTGAAATTTTTATAAACTAAAAAAGCTAAAAACATTCTTATAGCTTCTAATCTAGCAACATGAGCAAATGTTTCTTCAAAGTCAATACCTTCAATTTGTGAATACCCTTTGCAAACCAATCTGGCTTTGTTTCTAACAACTTTACCTTTATCATCAAGCTTATTCCTAAACACCCATTTTGATCCAATGACATTCTTACCTTCTGGTCTTGGAACAAGTTCCCATGTTTTGTTATTTTCTATTTGGCTTAACTCCTCTTCCATGGCATTAACCCATGCTTCATCTTTGCTGGCCTCAACATAATTCTTTGGTTCCATTTCAGATATCAAACACACATGTGCTTGATTATGTGCAGCAGCAAGTTTTCCTCTTCTTGTTAACACACCACTATCCTTATCCCCAATGATCAACTCATGAGGATGATCTCTTTGAAATGCCTTTGAAAGAGTCTTTGTCTTAACATCAACAGATTTTTCAGGATCTTCTTCCTCTTCCTGAATTTCTTCTTCCTTTTGTGAATGATGATCAACTTCATTGTCATGAATCAACTGCATACAAGGCTGCAAATCCTCATTCACCTTAACATTAGTACTTTCAATTATTCTTTTGAGCCTATTGTTAAAACACTTATATGCCTTGCTATGTGTAGAATAACCAAGAAATATGCCTTCATCACATCTAGACTCAAAATCACATAAGCTATCATTATCTTTCTTGATGTAACACTTACTTCCAAAAATTTTGAAATACCCAACATTAGCTAACTTACCATACCAAAGTTCATAAGGAGTATAATTTGACTTTACCCTTAATTGAACTCTGTTCAAAGTATATACAGCTGTATGAACAGCTTCTCTCCAATAGACATTAGGCAGATTTGCATCATGTAGTAAGGTTCTTGCCATTTCTTTTACAGTCCTATTTTTCCTTTCAGCTACTCCATTTTGCTGTGGAGTTCTAGGAGTGGAGAATTGCCTTCTTATCCCATGTTTTTCACAATACTCCTCAAATTTCTTTGAAGTGTACTCTCCTCCATTATCTGACCTTAGACATTTTAGCTTGAAATTAGATTCCTTTTCAACCATTTTCTTGAAGATTTTGAATCTATCAAATGCCTCTGATTTATGCCTTAAGAATGTTACCCATGTCATTCTTGAAAAATCATCAATGAAAAGCATAAAATATTTTTCTCCTCCCAGAGCTTTAGTCCTTGTAGGACCACACAAATCTGAATGTACCAGCTGCAGAGGTTTTGAAGTAAAATACTCCTTAGGCTTGAAACTAACTTTGGTTTGCTTACCCAGCTGACACTCTTTGCATATAGTATTACTTGGTTTTGAAATATGAGGCATATTTCTGACATTGTGATTCTTGCTAATTCTCACAAGATTGTTAAAATTCACATGACCAAGTCTTCTATGCCATAACCAGCTTTCCTCAATTTGACCCATGAAACAGATATGGCTATCAACACTTTTAGTTTCTGAGTTATGAAGATTGTAGATGTTACCACTAGTCCTTAGACCTACTGCAATAACTTTACCTGATTTCTTTTTAATCTCACATCCATGTGCATCAAAAACCACATTAAAACCATTGTCACATATTTGACTAACACTTAACAAGTTGTGCTTCAGTCCTTCTACAAAATACACATTATGTAGTGGTGTTTCTTCATCAAGAAGAATTGTACCTTTGCCTTTGATCATAATGCAATCATTATTTCCAAACATAACAGAGCCTTCATTAATGTCTTCAAACTTAACAAATTTTTCTTTGTCTCCTGTCATGTGGTTGGAACAGCCACTGTCAATCACCCACTGTTCCTTCTTTCTGGCATGAAAAGCAGCTTGTGCAATCATAACAT
Organism: Cunninghamia lanceolata; assembly: GCA_027924645.1. Lineage (NCBI taxonomy): Eukaryota > Viridiplantae > Streptophyta > Pinopsida > Cupressales > Cupressaceae > Cunninghamia > Cunninghamia lanceolata. The sequence continues at coordinate 6,410,207 of BSBN01000241.1, read as the reverse complement.
CAAGGCTCTTATTGATTACCTTAGGTTTCCAAACAAGCAACTTCTTTTTAGAACTTGAAGAAGACAAACCTGTAACAGTATTCCTTATAGTTTGCTACATTTGCAAAGAAGGTCTACAAAATTTGGCAATATGCCCAAAATTTTTACAATTGTGACACTTCAAACTTCTTAAAAACATGAATGGATTCCTTGGAAATAAATGCATTTCTCTTCTGACTCCAAATCTGCATTCACTGGCTTTATGTCCAAACCTGTTGCAACAAAAACAATATCCAGTAAAGTGAGCATTATACCTGAAAGTATCACTCCTGTTGTAGTTTGTTGTCCTTATGATTGATTTGCCATTTGTACTACCCTTTTGAGAACATTGTCCCTCTTCAAATCCAAGACCTGATTTATCTTTGAATCCTTTTTGTCTATCAAGAAGATCATCTAGTTTATCACTGCTTCTGCACATATCAAGTCTTCTTCTCAGATCAACAATTTCAGCTTCAAGTGTATGACATTCTTTATCCTTGTTATTCAACTCTTTGTCTTTATCATCAATAATTTTCTTACTTTCTTCAAGAGAAAGAATTAGATCAGTAATCTGTTTCTCATAACAAGTTAACTTATTATTCATGATATCATTTTCTTTTTGAAACTGACTTCTTTGTGCAATGATTTCCTTTTTAAGTTTCTTGACTTGACTTAATGCACACATCAATTCTCCTTCAAAATCAATAACAACTTCACAACTGTTTGATTGGTCCTCACATTTTTCATTTTGAACTTCATTTAGAATAGCCATAAATAAAGTCTGTGCATTTTCATCAAGAAAATCATCTGAATCACTTTCAGTCATATCAACATTTTTGATGAACAAACTTCTTTTCTTTCTGAAATTATTTTTCCTTCTAGAAACAAACTGTTTCTTTTTAAATTGCTTCTTGTTTTCATCTTCATCATTGTCTAGGTCTTTGTAAGGACATTGAGCTACATAGTGTCCAATCTTTCCACACTCAAAACATTTGAATGGAAGCTTACCTTTGTACTTACCAATAGATCCCTTCTTCAACTTGCTTGCCAGAGATATTTCTTGATCATCATCCAATTCTTCTGAATCAGAAATCTCCTTTTCTTTTCTGACTGATTTGAAAGCAGCTTCTTTGCTTGAAGGTATGTCATTACTAATTCTCATCTCATAAGCTGTGAAAGTGCCATGAAGTTCATCAAAGGTAACTTTGCTTAAGTCTCTTTCTTCAACTGCAGACACTTTGGATTCATATTTTGGATTTAAAGTCCTTAAGATTTTTGTAACAACTGTCTTCTCTTCCAGTGTATCACCAAGTCCTCTTATAGCATTTACAATTTCTTGGACCCTTAGAAGATATTCTGCCACTTTCTCATCATCACTCATTCTTAGACTTTCAAATTTGGCTCTGTAGGATTGCAGTTTTGCTTCTTTGATTTTATCATCTCCCTGATAAATATTAGACAGTTTGTCCCATATTTCCTTGGTTGTTTTACACTCCATGATTTTGACAAGTATGTCATTGGTAAGACCACAACATAATGTATTTTTAGCCTTAGCATTATTTTCATATGCCCTTTTCTCATCAGCTGTGCTAGGAGGATTTGTAGCAGTATATGCAGTAACAATAGCAGCATACACATCATACCCCAGAGATGACAAATATGACTCCATCTTGAATTTCCAAAAAGCATAGTTAGAACCATCAAACACAGGTTCTTTATAATTTGAGTAACCTTCATGACTTGCCATGATAAGTATTCCAGAAATATGATCTACCCAAGCTGATTAAGCTTTGACAGGGTACCAAGCTCTGATACCAATTGTAGGAATACACACAACACTGAGAGGGGGGGTGAATCAGTGTTGTTAATAATTTTAACGCTTTTTACTCCTTTTCTTAATTTGATTTCACAATTATAGAATTCTTTAGATAGAACAAAGAAAATATGCAGAGTATCAACACAAAACTTGACACAAGAAATTTCCCGAGTGGAAAACCCTCCTGGGGTATAAAAACCACTCAACTGCCTCACTGGCTTAACACAAATTTCAGATTACAACTGTCTCACTGACATTAGAATTCTACCTCACTGGCATATTGTACTTCTCTGCATGTCTCACTGACATTACAACACCAACATTCAATGAAAAATATAACTTAGGGGATTTCCCTATTTCAATAAAAACAAAACCTTATTTCTCCCTTTTTAAAACAAACAAAATATATTCTTAGCAATCAACCTTCAACTGTCTTCAACATCTACAATCATTCAATTTTGATCTTCAAGATACTTCATACCTTTGCAAAACAATCTCAAACTAATTCACGATTTCTTGAACTTTCTCCCTATGCAAAACTAAACAATTGACCCTCTCTGAGAAATTATTGTCTTTCATCACTTTCACTTTATCTGAACAAACATTAATCCATCTTGATCATTGAAGGACTCCATTCATTTATTGAACCACTTTTCTTTCAAAACCTCAACATAATTCCCTGAAAAAAATGTTTCTTCATACTTGCAAAAATATATTTCAAAACAAAAATGCCATTCTCAAAAACTTTTTACAACCTTCAATATTATCTCTTATTTGCAATCTCACACACCTGCCATTCAAAAATCTATACTTATACAAGATGAGATTCCATCATATAATCTCTTCAAATTCGGTTCAACTTCAACATCATATTTTATCTCAAACATATCATGTTCTCTTAAAAAAAAATCAAACAACAAAACAAAAAAATAAAATCCTTCGAAGAAGTCAGCCTTTTCATATTCTTCTTCAATTAGAAACATCCTAAATAACACTCTTTCTTTCATCAAAAATTCCAATTTTAGTGCCTCTTCATCTTCGGTGAGAGATGATAGGACTAATAAGCTTTATTGCCTTTTTGAACAATGGAGGACGTCAAGTTTAAAGGAGCAAACTGACCGTTTGAAGAAACTTTCTATTTAAAACATAACCCTCCAATCTGTGGTGCCCGCCATTTCAGTTTTAAACTCTGATCGTTGGATTTGATGCTTTTCAAAACAACATATGATTACCGATTGTGCTAGGAGATCGGGCTTAAAGTGACTTACCACTCAATGACTAACGATGCCTCCAACCGGTCATCACTTGGAAAGAACCTGCTGTCACCGGTCACCTTAAAATTATAACATAAAGTGCAAAGTATTATGACAGGCAGTATGGTTAGGAAGGATAAGTGTTGAGCACAATATTTAAGACTTGTTAAGTGTTAAGTAAACACATTTACCACTTCAATTATTCTAAACCTCAACATATTTTTAGCACTGAATTATAAACCAAACTTCAACTGATCTGCCACTGTCATGAAGCCAAGTTAAATAAAGTTAATATAATGCATTTAAGACCATGTCACTGATGAAAACCATGTCACTGATGAAGACCATATCACTGATGTCATTACCAAGAAGACCATGTCACTGATGATACTGATTTCATTAGCATTTTAGCATCAAAGAAAACCACCATCATTTTGACATCAATGAAAAGACAATATACTCAACTGTGAAATGTGCTACACTCCTCTATCTCCATCTCCATCTAAGTCCAAAATCACTCATCTACATTATGTTGCAAGAATTGAGCAATCAACATTCTAGTCTTGGGTAAAATCTGAGGAGCTCTTGGGTGCAACTCCTTCCCGCTATCATAGATTTGTAGGTCATTATGAAGGTATAATCATTTGTATTTGCATTTGATTTATATTTCTACTTTCATTTTATTCTCATAGATCACATTGTCACCCTTACCAATTATCCCCAAACCTTACCCTATTCTTCTAAGCCAAAATCTTTTTTCTACCCAATCCAACTCTATGTTTTAACTTCTTTGAAATGATGTTACTTAGCCGCAACACCATCTCAAAGAGGGGCAAATGTAGACACCTAAAATTGGCTTGCTCTGCAAACCAGTTTCCCATACCTCTACACCAATTTATCCCTAACCATCTGTCTATCCCTTGTGATCAATTGATTCCCTTAATTTATCACTAGAACTTACAACACTGTCATCATCTATTAAATAAATATTTCTAATATTTATTTAGTTGATTTGTCCATCTCCCTAATCCATATTAATTAGATAAATCATGCTTATCTAATTAATCTAGCCTACTAATTGACCTACCCTACCCTACCCTAGCCTACCTCATCCTAGCCCTAGGATTAATTAAACAAAACCTATGTTTAATTAGTCCTAACCTCTCATTTGGGTGGTCAAACCTAGTTTAACACCCTTTCCCACATCCTCCAAATAAAAAATTGAAACATATCACACATCACATTTACTTCTCTTACAAACCCCTTACCACCCCCATACCTCATTTATCACCTCTTATCCCCAAATGAATTTTTAATTCATTTTCCATTCCCCATATGAATCTTTAATTCATAAATATTCCTTCACACCCATACCTCATTTATCACTCCTTTTCCCCCAAAATGAATAAAAGATTTACTTTTATTCCTAGCCCTTGATCTCATCTTTTGATCCTCACCCTCCATCCTCATTTCCAAAACTCTATAAATGAGACCCTCACCTAAGCCATTAGGGGGACTTCATCTTGCATCCAACCTCTGCCAAAATCTCTCCACAATCTCCTCATCATACCATCATACTGCCAAAATCATGCCTCATCTCTATCTCCATCTCCATCTAAGTCCAAAATCACTCATCTACATTGTGTTATGAGAATTGAACAATCCACATTCTAGTCTTGGGTAAAATCTAAGGAGCTCTTGGGTGCACCTCCTTCCCACTATCTTGGATTTGTGAGTCAAAAGGAAGGTATAATTGTTTGTATTTACATTTGATTTCTATTTTCTACTTTCATTTGTTCTCATAGATCACAGATACAAATGAAGACCTGAAGGAGAAGACCAAGCTATGTGAAAAGTTGTCAAAAGAGATCATTATGGTAACACATGAAATGGAATTAGGAGTTATGAAATTCACCCAAGAAATTGAAGAGAAAAGAAAAACTAAAGATGATCTAAGACAATCTCTCAAGGAGAAATCAGAAGACTGCCATAAAATGGATAGAATAATCAGACATCTGGAATCTAACCTTGAAGAAGCAAGAGATAATGAAGATCAACTTGAGAATCAGATTGACACTCTTAAAAGGGATCTTCAAATAGCAAATGAATACAAAGAGAAATTCAAGATAAGCTCTGCTCAACTTGAAGTTCTTCTTCAAAGCCAAAATAGGGTAGAAGACAAACAAGGCTTGGGGTATGAGAAAGGTGAAAGCTCTGGATCTAGTCAAAAGAACTCTGGATCAGCAAATCCAAGGAACAGACCTAGAAGATCTCCGGTAAGACAACCAAATGCTCAAAGATATCCATCCTTCAATGGATATTGCCACAATTGCAATAAATTTGGTCATAAAGAAAATCAGTGTAGAAGAAGAATGAATCAGACTAATTTATCCTTCTCCGGATAGTGTTTCAATTGCAAAAGGTATGGTCACAAATCTCATGAGTGTAGAAATATGCAAATGAACAATTCATTCAATGGTAGATGTTTTACATGCAATAGAATGGGACATATGGCTAATCAATGTAGATCAAGAGGATATCAGTCAAATATGCAAAGAAATGTTGTTTACTACAATTGCAATAGATCCGATCATATTGCCAAATTCTACAGAAGTAAAAATCAGAACAATAAGGGTCCGGTACATCATAATCAAAACCAAGACAAAGGAAAAGGAAAAGTGAATGCGGATGAAATTCAAAGGGAGATGAACAAGATATGGGTAAAGAGAAGTACAGAAAATGATGGGGATGGATCTGCACCAGAATTTTGTGCTAATATTCCTTCTGGAAACTAAATAGATGAGCTCTGGCTCATGGGGAGTTACAAAAGAAAATATTTTCCCCTAGCCAATCAAGTGGTGCCTGAAATTGGCACATGGAAGGTTGTGGACTAAAAGGGCTCTTAGAGAAACATCTAAATAACCCTTGGGAAAGATATGAAAGATCCACAATGAATTCAAAGAGGTTAAATCATCTGAGATCAATCCAGTTTAATAGTCATCCAATAAAAATAGGATTTTCACAATTAGATCTGGTATGATTCAAATTTGAGGTATATTGATCCACAGATAGATCAAATATTTGGGAAAAGGAAGATACATTATCATCAATCATTGAGAATAAATCTAAGTATATCTTAGTGATCCAGAAAAGATCTTTCTCAGAACAATGACAACAAGGCAACCAGAACAACTTAAGTTGTGCATTTATTGCAATGTGGAATTAGGGTTTTTCTTAGAAATAAAAGGGTTCATTCACCCATCATTTGTACATTTGCATTCAAGAAGAAAAGAAAAGGAGCTCTGCAACAAAGTATTTCAAATTTGTTAAAGATCAGCCACTGAAGTTGATTCATCCAGCAAATCAATCCAGCTCACTTCGCAAACCCTAGAAGCATAAAAGGTATTTTTCCGTTATTGAATATCTCTCTATAAATCTTTTGAAAGATGGCTACTCTAAATGTGGTGAAGATCACTGATAGGCCGCGCCCTAAATTCAGAAAACATCCCTATAAATCCCTAGAAGTTGATCCCCTAGGTGCATTCTCTAGCATTCCACATGGAATTCTGCATGTAGAAGATGTTAGGGTTTACATTCACACAAACATTGAAGAATTTGGTGAATCCAAGTTGATGGATATCTACCACAAGGAACTGATAGATGAATCATTTGAACTAAAACCTCAATATAAGGCCATCTGGGATAAACATTTTGGACAGTGCATTCATTTCCCCTATTTTGCTGAAGATGATTGGGTCTGGTATGTTTTGAACAGAGTGCATGCCAACTTCTTATGGCTGAATAGACCATTCAAGATCACAAAAGATGCTATTAAAGTAGTAACTGGTTTGCACTCATCCGGAGGGTTACCTGTACTCAAATCCATCAAGAATCAAACTATGAGTGAGGCTACCAGATCAAGGTTTGACAAGAGAGCAATGACAATAGAAGATATCACTGATCTGGATGTCAAGTTTTCCTCCATGATCATCGGTTATAAGATATATCATTCTAGCAGGGAAAATTCAGTACCTGAAACTGCAATTTACACTACCTATGAAATGTTGAGAAAGAATGTAGATTATAATCTTTGTGAACTCCTTTTGAGCCAACTGATGGAAAACCTACAAAAGATCAAGGAGGACAGGAAGAACTCTTTCAAGTATGGTGGGCTGATACTATGTTTGTTCTTCTACTTTATGAATGAGCTGCCCGAATCTAGTGGTTGGGTATGGTAGAATGACAGACCTATTACAATTCAAATCAGAGATTACTTGCATGGGCTTGGTGATGCCAAAGCACAAAACACAGCACTATGGGGTTACTTCAAGAACTTTCAGAATATGATGCAAGCAAGAGAAAGAATCCCCCAAACTCTAGTAGAAAAATACAAAGATACAGTATGCTTCATGGTGGATATTGATCAGTGCCTAATGGAGGCAGTGGAACCAAGGATAGTCTGGATCATGCCAATGGGGTATGAAGTAGATGAGAAAATCATTGAGCTACAAGTTCAACACATGTTAAGCCAGCCCAAAGATCCTAAGGTAGAAAGGTTTGGAACTTACCAAGAACTAAGTGTAAAATTTCATGTTGAACTGAGACAACCTGAGATCAAGAGAAAGGTAAGGAGGGAAGTAGAAGATTTTTCCAAGAGGCAAGGAATTTCAAAAGAGGCACTTGATGCAAATAGAGAGAAGACAGAAAGGGCAGAGAAAGAAAAAGAAAAAGAAGAGAAAGAAGGTGCTTCAGTGGAAGTCCTCTCCTGGACCAGATCCTCTAAGACCTCTGCACCTACCACTATAAAGAGCTCAAAGGCATCAAGACCGGAAGCAAAATCATCCGCTAAAGGAGAGAAGAGAACTAAGACAAAGGCCACAAGATCTTATGCTAGTCAAAAGGATGAAGAAGAGACTAAATCTGATGAAGAGGTCAAGAAAATGAAGAAGAAGAAGAAAACATCCGGTGAACCCTCTACTGGTCTAGACAAAGAAAAGACAAATAAAAGTGTTAAGAAGCCTACTCTTGATGATATCATCAAGGCAATTACTATGGATGGAAACCTAAAAACATTAACAGAATTCTATGATGAATGTAGTGAAGCTAACCAGAAGATCCTGCAAGATGCCATAGTCAGGTATCTAAATATCTACAACAAAGCTTTCATGGAAATCATATCCCTAATTCCTAAAAGCCTTGAGAAGGAACTTGAAATTAGAAAGAATAATGCTAAAGCAAAGGATATGGAGATCTAGGAACAGATAGCCATTCAGCTCTATCCTTCCATCACTCCTAAGAAAAAGAATATGATCTTCAAAGATTGCAAGGATGAGTTCCAGAGCAAAGCTAGAATGAATCAGCTTATGCTTGGAGAGACTAACAAGGTGGCTAAAGAAACAGAAGACATCCTCTGGAATGCATACAAAAGATTTAGTATTCATTTTATAGAGGACTTAGGAGATGATCCCTCAAACATGGATGACAAAGAAGAATCTACTGAGACAATGGCAAAAGAGGCAAAGGAGACAGGTGAAGAAAAAGCTAAGAACTTAGATTCCTCTATTCTGGAAGAGGAAGTCCAAGAAGAAGTAAATATCTCTCATCTGATTTCCCCTATAGACTCCAAATCCAAAGGAGAAGAAAGAGTAGAAGAGAAGATCAGTCAAGAAGCAGAGGTGAAGGAAAAAGAAGATGACAGTAGCAAGGCTACAGAAGGAGAGAAAACTCCAACAGAGAAGGCCACAGATGATAGTGGTAAGGTTGTAGAAGGGGAGAAAATTCTGTCTCTGGCAAGAGACACAGCAGAAGCAGTCAAAGATTTCTTGACCAAAGAGATGATGGAATTTGATGAACCAGAACTGCTTCAAAGTCCATTTAATTTTGATTCCCTCTCCCCGGTTCAAACCATGAAACTAGCATCCTTCACTCAAGCAAAGACAAAAGAAAAACTACTGAAGTCTCACATGGAAGACTGTGAGCTCATAGAAACTGCATCCGGTGTATTGGAGAAAATCATGCCATCCTTCCAAAAGGATCCTTCAGCCTCCACATCCGGTAATCTAAAGTCCCTTGTAAATTCTGTTCATACACATTTTGATTCCCTAGAGAAGTCAGGTGAAGAAAAGGTCCGGAAGGAGTTTTTGGAAAAGAGATTCTCTGAAGTGCAGGGTTGATAACAAATGATAGGAGAGTTATGGATATTGGGATAAAGAGCTTGGAAAATGCTCTTAAAGATGGCAGAGATATGTATAAACTTTGCTTATCCTAGCCCACAGTGACCAAAGATATTGAGAAGAAAGTAAAAGAGCAAGAAGATAAATTGCTAAGTTTGTCTCAAAGTTTTCATCCTCTCTCATCATCCATAGTAAATCAAGAGTGTCAGACTATTGCAATCACAAATGCAATAAAGAAAATTGAGAAGGAAAGGAAGAACATAATAAGCCGAATGAGTGAACTTAGAGGGATCATTATCCCTAAGTTAGAGGCCATGCATGAGGCCATAAGTGATTCTCAAACTACAGCCCGGACCAGTGATCTGATAGATCTAAAAAGGGTAGAAGCTTTTGCATTCTTGTTGAGTGGTCACATCTCAATTTTGGACAGGATGAAGAAGAGTTGGGTGATAGAAGTGGTACAACTAAAAACCACTTTTGCAGATATAATTCAGTATATGTAAGTAAAACATGTATATATGTTTTATACAGCTAACTATAGATTATTTTTGGAAATTTTGGTGTGCGGACCCCACCCTTTGCCATTGATGTCAAAGGGGGAGTGAGGAGCAATGAAAAATGTGGGATCCAGCTAAGGGGGAGCTCTGGTAAAGTATATATTAGAATAGAGCATTAGCCAAGGGGGAGTGCAGTGTGACAGTCATTTTTCACTAAGTGTTGCCATCAATGCCAAAGGGGGAGATTGTTGGCAAGAGACACTGTGTAGCTTCATGATTGTTGTCATTGATGGCAACAAAGTTCATCCCACCCATCCATAGGACATGGGTTGCCTATACCAAAAGTTAGATTGAAGAGTGTTGTGGTCCGGTAAGCAAGAACAGAGCATGTGGCAAGGTCTGACAGTTAGGTCCAGATCTCTTAGAGAAAGTATCTTAGTAAAGTGTGGAATTGGGGAAGTCAAGAGGTGTACCTTGACTAATACATTCCGGGGATTGAGCCTCCGGTGATGGAAGAGTGAAGAGATATGAGCACCTAAGTGTTGGGCTCCTATTTGGCAGAGTTGACAGAGGAAGAACTGACCGACAGAGCATCAGACCTTAATCCAGATCAATTATTGATGGTGATCAAGCTTCTTGAGGTATCACTCATGATTGGCTGACATGATTGATGACTTCTATAAGCATCTCCTTGATACGCATCACTTGGTAAGTAAGGATTCAACTGACAGATCAGAGTTTAGGAAAATATTGACTATTCCAGATGCCGACTAGAAAGGTGTTGAAATCATTGGTGTGGATATATATACCAAATGGACTTAGATGTGAAGGTGTGTGTTGTGTGTTGGGAAGTGCAAAGAAAAGTAGAAGAGCAGTGTAAAGGCAGTAAGACAGGTCTGGAATGTGACAAAACAACAACAGCAAAGAAGAGGAAGAATGAAATGCAGTAGATCAGTGTATTGAGTCTAACCAGAACTGAACCTCAGCATGTGTGGATGCTTCTCATCAGTTCAAGTATCTTGTCACCTTATACCTTGTAGACAGTGAGTCTCTTGAAGGCAGTGAGCCTCTTGTGAGCAGTGTGCTTGGGAAGTGAGCCCTAATTGGCAAGTGCCATTTTGTACTATCTTATTCTTTTAACAGAGAATACAATCTTGGGTTAATCACCCCATGGTTTTTCCCTTAATAGGGTTTTCCATGTTAAAATCATTGTGTCATGTGTACTGATGCTATTTCTATTTCATGGTTATGTTTGCTAATATGATTTGATGTTGCATTAATAGTTAATGAAGTTGAAGTAATTAACAAGGCTCAGGTAGAGCAATGTATGTTTCAAGATAAGATTGGTCTCTCTAGTTTTTCAACTAAGATGAACTTATACATAGCTCCTTTAGGTTACTATGATGTTATCTTAGGAATGAACTGGTTGTGGAAATATAGAGCCAATGTTGATTGTTTTTCAAAGACAATTGAGTGTTTACATGATATGAGAAACAAGGCCTTTTTGCAAGGTATTCAAAGAGAGGTCAAGATTCGACCAATCTCTGCTAAGTAATTGAAAAAGTCTAGGCGAAAAGGGTGTCAACTCTTTGTAGTAAAATTAGAGCAAATTGAGGAAAGTCTTGGAAAGAAAAGTGTGCCTTTTGAAGTTATCCTTTTCTTTGAGATTTCCAGGATGTTTTTCCAAGGGAACTTCTAGGTCTACCACCAAAAAGAGTCTTTGATTTTGTAATTGAGATTAAATGAGGATGTAAGCCTATATCAAAAGAAACTTACTGTATGAATACTATGGAATTGATGGAATTAAAAGCCTAATTGCAAGAATTGTTAACTAAAGGTTTGATAAGGCCTAGTGTTTCTCCATGGGGCACACCAGTAATCTTTGTTAAAAAGAAAGATGGAATTTTGCATCTATGTATAGATTATCATATGCTCAATAAAGCAACAATAAAGAATAAGTATCCATTAACACATATAGATGATCTTTTTGATCAAATGTATGGAGCTTCTGTGTTTTCAAAGATCGATTTACTATCAAGATATCATCAATTGACATTGAAGGATGAAGATATCCATAAATCAGCTTTTAGAACAAGATATGGGCACTATGATTTTATAGTGTTACCATTTGGACTTACAAATGCCCTTGCCACACTCATGAACCAGATGAATAGTGTGTTTATAGATTGCTTGGACAAGATTGTTCTAGTTTTTCTTGATGATATTCTTATTTATGTTGATAACTGAGAGGGGGGGGTGAATCAGTTATCTTAATTATTTCAACTTTCTGAACTTTCTTAATAATTAGTGCAGCATCAATTCAAACAAGCAAACATAACCATGAAATGGAAATACACATGACACAATATTTTTGACGTGGAAACCCTGTTAAGGGAGAAAACCATGGGGTGATTAACCCAAGATTGTATTCTCTGTTAGAAGAATAGGATTACAAAATGGCACTTGCCAATTTAGGGCTCACTGCTCAGCACACTGCTCACAAGAGGCACACTGCCTACAAGAGATACACTGTCTACAATTTATAAAGAGTGTGATACAATACTTGAACTGATAAGGAGCATCAACATATGTTGGAGTTCAGTTCCGGTAAGGCTCTGTACACTAATCTGCTGCACTTCATCTTTCCTCTTCTTTTGTGCTGCTCTTCTTTCACATACTAGATCTTCCTTTCTGCTTTTATTTGGCTCTACTGCTTTTCTTCACACATCATAAAAACACCACACCCCTTTCACAACTAAATCCATCTTATATATATATGCGCACAAGTGATTTCATCACCTTTCTAGTCGGCATCCAGAATAGTCAATATTTTTCACAAACTCTGATCTGTCAGCTGAATCCTTGCTAACCAAGTAATACGGATCAAGGATATACTTGTAGAAGTCATCAATCATGTCAGCCAATCATAACTTATTCCTTAAGAATCTTTACCATCATCAGTAACACATCTAGAATAATGTCTGATGTTCTGCCAGTCAGTTCTTCCTCTATCCACACTGCTAATCAGGAACCCGATACTCAAGTGTTCATATCTTTTTCCTCATCTATCACCGGAGGCTAAATCCTTGGAATCTATCACTCAAGGTAGTCCTCTTGACTTCCCCAAATCTGTACTTCACAAAGATACTTCCTCTGAGAGATCCGGACCTGTCTGTCAGACCTCATCACATGCTCTGTTCTTGTTTACCGGACCACAACATTCTTCACTCTGACTTCTGGTATAAACATACCATGTCCTGCAGATGTGTGGGATGAACTTTGTTGCCATCAATGACAACAATCATTAATCCATATAGTGTCTCTTGCCAACAATCTCCCCCTTTGGCATTGATGGCAACACTTAGTGAAAAATGACTAAGTGTTTACACTATGCTCCCCCTTGGCTGATGCTCTATTTTTATATACATTTTCCAGAGCTCCCCCTTTGTTGGATTCCTCATTTTTCACTGCTCCTCACTCCCCCTTTGACATCAATGGCAAAGGGTAGGGTCCGCATACCAAAATTTTCAAAAACTTGTCCGCATAAGTATATACATATGGAATACTTACATATACTGAAGTATGTCTACAAAAGTCATTTTCAATTGAATGAATTCTATAGCCCAACTTTGCTTCATTCTATCCAAAATTGATATATGACCTCTCAATAGGAATGCAAATGCATCTTCCCTTTTTAGATCTATTGGATCATTTGTCTGGGCTGTGATTTGAGCTTCTTTTATGGCCTCATGCATGGCCTCTAACTTAGGGACAATTATCCCTCTGAGCTCACTCAACCTACTGATTCTATTTTGCTTCTCATTTTCAAGCTTCTTAATTTCATTAAAAACTACAACCGTTTGACATTCTTGATTTATTAAGGATGTAGTAAGTGGATCAAAATTTTGAGAAAGTTTTATCAGTTTATCCTCCTGTTCTTTCATTTTCTTCTCAATCTCCACTGTTGTTTTGGACCATGATAAACAAAATTTGTACATTTCTCCACCATCTTTAAGAGCATTTTCTAGGCTCTTTATCCCAATATTCATATTTCTTCTATCATTAATTATCAACCCTTGTACCTCTGATAATCTTTTTGCAAGAAATTCCTTCCGGACCTTATCTTCTGCTGACTTCTCTAGGGAATCAAAATGTGTGCTAACACTATTGACTAGAGTTTTGAGATTACTAGATGAGGAGGCTATGGGATCCTTCTGAAACAATGGCATAATCTTTTCTAGTATTCCAGAAACAGCTTCTTTCAACTCACAGTCTTCCATGTGAGACTTTAGGAGTTTTTCTTTAGCCTTTGCATTACCAAATGAAGCTATCTTCATTGTCTGTACTAGAGAAAGAGAATCAAAATTAAATGGTCCTTCTAGAAGCTCCGGTTCATCAATCTCCATTGTTTCTTTGTTCAAGAATTCTTGGATAGTTTTTGCAGAGTCTCTTACCGAAGATAGGTTTTTCTTTTCTTCTACAGTCACAGAACTATCTTTTGGAGCTTTCTCTCCTTCCACAACCTTTGGACTGTCATCTTCTTTTTCCTTCACCTCTACTTCTTTCTCCTATATTCTTTCTTCTCCTTTAGATTCAAAGACTATAGGGGAAATCAGAGGAGAGATATCTGTTTGTTCATGAGCCACCTCTTCTGGAGTAGAAGATTCCAAGTCCTTATCCTTTTCTGTACTAGTGTCCATGACTTGCTCAGTGGATTCTTTTTCAACACTTGTGGTCGAGGGGTCAGTACCCAAGTCCTCTATAATTAGAATGTTGAATTTTTTAAAAGCATTTCAGAGGATCTCTTCAGTCTCTCTTGCCACTTTGTCAGTTTCACCAAGCATGAGCTGATTCATCCTGGCTTTGCTCCGGAACTCATCCTTGCAATCTTTGAAGATCATGTTCATTTGTTGCAGAGTGATTGAAGGCTATAGATGAATTGCTATCTGTTCCTAGATTTCTAGATCTTTTGCTCGAGCATTGTTCTTCCTCATTTCAAGCCTTTTCTCTAGGCTTTTGGGAATTAGAGAGATAATTTCAATAAAAGCTTTATTGCAAGTGTTCAAAAACTTAACTGTGGCTTCCTCCAGAATCTTTTTATTTGCTTCATTATATGCATCATAGAATTCTGTTAAGGGTTGCAGGTTCCCATCCACAGTGACTGCTTTCACTACAACATCTAAGGATATAGTGGGGTTTTCAACAAATTCCTCTTCCTTCTCTTCTTCTCCTTGACCGGTAGAGTGTCCACCGGATGATTTCTTCTTCTTCTTCAGTTTCTTTATCTCCTCATCTGATTCAATTTCCTCATCATCCTTTAGGCTAACATAGGACCTTGTTGCCTTTTTCTTTGTTCTCTTTTCTCCTTTTCTGGATGCCTGGACTTCCGGTTTTGAGCTTTTAGTAGTGGCAGGTGCTGATCTCTTTGATGATCCGGTCTGGGTGGAGGATTTTACCAGAACACTTTCCTCACTTTTCTTTTCTGCCTTTTTCTTCTCTTCCTCAGCCCTTTCCGTCTTTTCCCTGTTGGCATCAAGTGCCTCCTTTGATATGCCAAAGCCTTTTGCAACATCATCAACTTCTTTTCTTACCTTCCTCTTGATCTCTAGTTGTCTGAGTTCCACATGAATCTTTACGCTCAGCTCCTAAAAGGTTCCAAACCTTTCTGCCTTTGGATCCTTTGGCTGATTTAGCATGTGTTGAACATGCAGCTCCATAATTTGTTCATCAACTTCATACCCCATAGGCATGATCTAGACTATCCTTGGCTCTACTGCCTCCATTAAGCATTGATCAGTGTCTACCATGAAACACACTGTATCTTTATATTTTTCAACCAATGATTTTGGGATTCTTTCTCTGATTTGCATAGTATTTTGGAAATTCTTAAAGTACCCCCACAGAGCTGTATTCCTTGCCTTGGCATCCCCAAGTCCATGCAAGTAATCTCTGATTTGTATTGCTACTGGTTTGTTATTTTGCTATACCCATCCATTGGATCCGAGTAGCTCATTCATGAGGTAGAGAAATAAACACAATAACAATCCACCATATTTAAAGGAATTTTTCTTATCCTTTTTGATCTTTTGTATGTTCTCCATCAATTGACTTAGCAGAAGTTCACATAGATCATACTCTACATTCTTTCTCAGCATTTCATAGGCCGTATACACTGCAGTTCTGGACACTGAATTCTCCCTACTGGAATGATATATTTTATACCCTATTATCATAGATGCAAACTTGATATCTGGGTCTGTGATATCTTCAATGGCCATTGCCCTCTTACCAAATTTTGATCCGATGGCATCAGTCACAATTTGGTTTTTGACAGATTTGAGGATAGGTATCCCTCTGGAGGAGTATAAACCGGTTATTGCCCTAATTGCCTCCTTAGTGATTTTGCAAGGTCTATTTATCCATAGGAAGTTGTCATGCATCCTACTCAACACATACCAGACCCATTCATCTTCTTCAAAGCAAGGGAAATGAATGAACTAATCAAAATGTTTCTCCTGGATGCCCTTATATTGGGTTTTAAGTTCAAAAGCATCATCCATCAATTGTTTATGATAGATATCACTTAGTTTGGATTCCCCAAACTCTCCAATATTTGTGTGTATGTAAACCCTAATATCTTCTGTATGTAATACACCATGCGGAACACTGGAAAATGCTCCTAGGGGATCTACTTCCAAGGATTTGTATGGATGTTTCTTGAATATGGGGTGAGGTCTGTCAGAGATCTTCACAATATTTGGAGTACCCATTATTCAAGGATTTATAGAAAGATATTTGATAATGGAGAATGCCTTTTGCACCTTTTGGTTTCATGAAGTGAGCCTGATCAATTGCTGGATGAATCAGATTCTGTAGATGATCTTTGATGGGCTTGAGGAATTTCTGTTGCAGAGCTTCTTTTCATTTCTTCTTGAATGTAGAATGAACAAATGCTTAATGAGAAAACCCTCATATTGCTCCGCAAACCCTAACATCAAGTTGCAATAAATGCTTGACCTAAGTCATTTCAGTTTGCCTTATTCAGATGACTTGAAGAACTGGATCAGTCTTGATTGTAAACATCTTGCGGATCATTCAAATCTTAACCATAGTCTACTTAGATGTTTTTCTTATGAGCCCTTTAATCCGCAACTCTCCTTGTGCCAGTTCCGGCACCAATTGACTGGCTGGGGGAACAAGATTTTCTTTGTGTCTCCCCCTAAGCCAGAGCTCACTTTTTAATTTTTGGAAGGAATATCAGCACCAGAGTCTGGTGCGGATCCATCCCCTACATTCTCTGTACTTTTCTTCACCCAAATCTTGTTCATCTCACTTTGAACTTCATCCATATTTACTTTTTGTTTTCCCTTATCTTGATTCTGATTATAATATACCAGACCTCTTTTGTCCTGATTCTTGCTTCTACAGAATTTTTCTATATGACCGGATCTATTGCAAATTTGGCAAACAACATTTCTTTGCATATTTGATTGATATCCTCTTGATCTGCATTGATTAGCCAGATGACCCATTCTATTGCATGCAAAGCATCTACCATTGAATGAATTGTTCATTTGCATATTTCTACAGTCATGAGATTTGTGACCATACCTTTTGCAGTTGAAGCACTATCTGAAGAAAGATGTATTAGTCTGATTCATTCTCTTTATGCACTGATTAGCTTTATGACCAAAGTTATTGCAGTTGTGGCAGTATCCATTGAAGGATGGATATCTTAGAGCATTAGGCTACCTTACCGGAGGACTTCTAGGCCTGTTCCTTGGATTTTCTGATCCAAAATTCTTCTGACCGGATCTGGAGCTTTCTCCTTTCTCATATCCCAAACCACACTTGTCATCTACCCTCTTTTGGCTTTCAAGAAGAACTTCAAGTTGAGCAGAACTTATCTTGAATTTCTCTTTATATTCATTTGCTATTTGAAGATCCCTTTTGAGAGAGACAATTTAATCCTCAAGTTTTTCTTCATTATCTTTAGCATATTCAAGATCAGATTCAAGATGTCTGATAATTCTATCCATCTTTTGGCAATCTTCTAATTTCTCTTTGAGAGATTGTCTTAGATTATCTTCAGTTTTTCTTTTCTCTTCAATCTCTTAGGTAAACTTTATAACTCCTGATTCCATTTCATGTCTTACCAAAATGATTTCTTTTGATAACTTTTCACATAACTTAGTTTTCTCCTTTAGATCTTCATTTGTATCATTGGCTTCACTTTGATTTGCTAATTGCTGAAGTAGCTCTTTTCTCTTTTTCATAGAGAGACATAGTCTGTCTTTTAGTTCTCTCATGAAATCATCAGCCTGTTTGAGTCTTTCCTTTAACTCATTGACTTCAGAGTTTGACTGTTCAAGATCATCAAGGGCAGTCTTGAGTTGCTCTCTTAAACCATATGCATCTATTTGAATTCCCAGATCTTCCTCAAGCTGTTAGACTTCTGTTAGGAGGAACTTGGCTCTGATACCAATTGTTGATAATTGAGAGGGGGGTGAATCAGTTATCTTAATTATTTCAACTTTCTGAACTTTCTTAATAATTAGTGCAGCATCAATTCAAACAAGCAAACATAACCATGAAATGGAAATACACATGACACAATATTTTTGATGTGGAAACCTTGTTAAGGGAGAAAACCACAGGGTGATTAACCCAAGATTGTATTCTCTGTTAGAATAATAGGATTACAAAATGGCACTTGCCAATTTAGGGCTCACTGCCTGAGCACACTGCTCACAAGAGGCGCATTGCCTACAAGAGACACATTGTCTACAATTTATAAAGAGTGTGATACAATACTTGAACTGATAAGGAGCATCAACATATGCTAGAGTTTAGTTCTGGTAAGGCTCTGTACACTGATTTGCTACACTTCATCTTTCCTCTTCTTTTGTGCTGCTCTTCTTTCACATACTGGATCTTCCTTTCTGCTTTTATTCAGTTCTACTAATTTTCTTCGCACATCATAAAAACACCGCACCCCTTTCACAACTAAATCCATCTTGTATATATATGCGCACAAGTGATTTCATCACCTTTCTAGTCGGCACTCAGAATAGTCAATATTTTTCACAAAGTCTGATCTGTCAGCTGAATCCCTGCTTACCAAGTAATGTGGATCAAGGATATACTTGTAGAAGTCATCAATCATGTTGGCCAATCATAACTTATGCCTTAAGAATCTTTACCATCATCAGTAACACATCTGGAATAATATCTGATGTTCTGCCAGTCAGTTCTTCCTCTGTCCACACTACCAATCAGGAAGCTGATACTCAAGTGTTCATATCTTTTTCCTCATCTATCACCAGAGGCTAAATCCTTGGAATCTATCACTCAAGGTAGTCCTCTTGACTTCCCCAAATCCATGCTTCATAAAGATACTTCCTCTGAGAGATCTAGACCTATCTGTCAGACCTCGCCACATGCTCTATTCTTGTTTACTGAACCACAACATTCTTCACTCTGACTTCTGGTATAGACATACCATGTCCTGCGGATGTGTGGGATGAACTTTGTTGCCATCAATGACAACAATCATGAATCCACATAGTGTCTCTTGCCAACAATTTATTCTAAGAATGAAGAAGAACATTTACAACATCTACGAATAGTATTGCAAAGATTGAGAGAGAATAAGTTATATGGAAAGCTTTCTAAGTATTCATTCTTTCAAAAGGAAATATAGTATTTAGGACACATAATTTCTATTGAAGGAATTTCATTAGACCCAACAACTATTAAATCTATCCTAGATTGGCCTGTACCTAAGAATGTGCATGAAGTGCGTAGCTTCATGGGATTATCATGATACTATAGAAAGTTTGTTCTAAATTTCTCCAAAATTGCAAGTCCAATCAATTCATTGCTAAGGAAAGGGAAACATTTTGATTGGTTAGAAACATTTCAAGAGGCATTTGATCAATCAAAAAAGAAATTGACAATGACACCAATTCTAAAAGTCACCAATCCCGAATGTCAGTTTGAGGTAATAACTGATGCCTCAGGAGAAGGTGAGTGCTTATGCAAGATGGGTGAGTGATAGCCTATGATTCTAGAAAGTTAAAAGATTACAAGAAAAATTATGCTCTGCATGATTTAGAATTGGCAGCAGTTACGCATGCTTTGCAAGTATGGTGTCACTATTTGTTAGGGAAAACCTTTGTGCTAAAGTTAGATCATCAAAGTCTCAAGTATATATTTTCTCAACCACATCTAAATAATTGACAAACAAGATGGTTAGAATTGATATCTGACTTATTATATAGAAAAAGAGGGATAGGGTTGAAGTGTAGTTAAGGTAGATTCAATTAAACCATCCTTTCCCAATAACATTCAATGATAACAATCAAGCCATGTCATTGCAATAAAGAGGAATTTAGCTACAGGTTGATGTCACTTAAGAATGATATGGAAAGATAAAATAGGTTGTTAGATATGTCAAACCCTAGTTTTATTAAGCCTTAAACCCTAATTATATGATTTTAGGTATAGATGAACAAGACATGACAATGATCACATAGGAAGGCACTAAATACATATTAGATGTTGGAATTAGGGCTGACAACTGAGAGGGGGGTAAATCAGTTGTATTAAAACCTTAAAGCTTGCTGCAGTTAATTCTTCTTTACAACTTCTTAACAGATTAATAATATAATCATGAAAAGCAAGAATCAATAACACATGAGAAGAAACTTGACACCAAGATTTTTAATGTGGAAGCCTAGTTAATGGAAAAACCATGGTGGGGGTTAACCCACAAAGATTATACTCTATTAAAAGTATTACAAAAGGGGAAGGCACATGCCTTTGGGCTCACTACCTAGAGCTCACTACTCAAGAGAGACTCGCTACCTAAAAGAATGATTACAAAAGGATTACAGATTGTTTGAACTGATGAGTAGCATCTGCCAATCCAAGCATTTAGTTTTGATTAAGCACATAATATTGATCTTACACACTTCATCTTTATTCTGACCTATTTATTGCTCTACCATAATCCAGACCTTAGATCTCTTCTCTTTTGTACTTCTATCTACCCTTTTGGCACTTCATATTAATATACCTACATCCTTCAATACACTTGAATCCATTAGCTATATATATCCACCTCAAGAAATTCAATCACTTTTCTGTCAGCCTTTTGAAAAACTTAACAAGCAATACAAGTACTATGTTCTGTCGGCTAAATCCATACACCAATATTGATGCATACCGAAAATAACGCTTGTAGTTCACCATACATGTAAGCCACTAATATTATATCCCATACGTAACTCACCAAAACACTTCTACTAGATCCGCACAAGGATCTAACACGAGTCAGCCTGTTCTTCATTAAACTATTCTATCATATTAAGACCCAGTACTCAGATGCTCATAACTTTTAATCCCTTTGTCACCAGAGGCTGAAATATTGGATTTAGATTATCCTAACATTCCTCTACACTCCCCTAGATTTGTAACACACAATGATTAACTAGAGAGATCCGCTGACCAAAATATTAAACTCTGCCATATACTATGTTCCTGTCTATCCAGGATTGACAAATCTTGGAACTGACTTTCGGTATGATCTGATACTGCACTAGGGATGTGTGGAATTGACTTAGTTGCCATTAGTGACAACACATGACATGCCTTGTAGTGTCTTATGCCAACAATCTCCCCCTTTGGCATTGATGGCAACACTTAGTGAAAAATGACTAAGTGTCATGACTGACTCCCCATACTGTGTACACTTATATATTCTTCCACTACTCCCCCTTTGATGGATTCTTCATTTTCTTTCATTTTTCACTGTCTCTCACTCCCCCTTTGACATCAATGGCAAAGGGTGGGATCCACAAACCAAAATTTACACAAGAAATCTATATACAAGGCCGCATATGTACAAATAATCCATGTATTATATTTACATGAACTTCAGAATATATGCAAAACTATTTTTCAACTACACAAGTTCAGAGGCCCAAATTATTTTCATGCCATCCAAAATCAAGATGTTTCCACTTAGTAGGAATGCCTGTGTTTCTACTTTCTTCAGATCTGAAGGATCACCTGTTCGGACTGCAACTTGAGCTTCTGATAATGCAATAAACATTGTTTATAACTTGGGGGCAATCAATCCCTAGAGCTCACACATTCTCTCCACAATATTTCTCTTTTCTTTAACAAGTTTCTTTATTTCATCAGTCATGTTGATTGCTTGACACTCCTGACTTACCGGAGAAACTATTAGAGGATCAAAATTTTGAGATAGATTTAACAATTTTTTTCTTGCTCCTTTATCTTCTTCTCAATATCCTCAATAACTTTGGGCCAAGATAGACAAAATTTGTATACATCACCTCCATCATTAAGAGCATTTTGAATACTCTTTATACTGGTATCAAGTATCTTTATATCATTCCCTATTAGCCCCTTTAGCTCACTAAATCTCTTATCTAAAAATTCATTCCAGACTTTAATCTCTGCAGACTTCTCAAAGGACTCAAAGTATGTACTTATAGGATTTACAAGGCTCTTTAGATTTCCAGAGGGAGAATCAGATGGATTCTTTTGGAAATTTGGCATTATCTTCTCTAATATACTAGATGCAAGGCCTAACAGCTCACTGTCCTCTATGTGAGATTTCAATATCTTTTCTCTTGCCTTGGCTTGTGTGAAAGATGCTATCTTCATCATTTGGACCGGAGAGAGAGTATCCAGGTTGATTGGTCCTTGAATCAGTTCTAGTTCATCAAACTCTAGCATTTCTTTACTTGAAAAACTATTCACTGCATTTGCAGTGTCTCTTGCCACAATTTCTGGACCACCTTCCTTTCCTTGAATTTTCTTAGTGTCAGTATCAGAACTATTTTGTTTGGGTGCATCAACATTTGCACCATCTTCTTCTGCTTTATCTTCCTTACCCTTGACTTCTTCTTCTTCTTCTTGGTTCTTAGCCTTTTCTATTTCGTGCTCTCCAATTTTCAATGAATCATCTTCAATTTGATCATCTGCTTCTATATTCATCTCTATATCTTCTTTGTCAGAATGATCCAGAGGAATTAGAATACCTCCTACATCAGTAGTTTCATCTGTCATTTTTACTTCTTTGCTGCTTATTGCTTCCTCTTCTGGGATAGAGGAATCATCCATTCAAAATTATTGCTCATCCTTCTACTGCTCTTCTTCATCTGGGACTAGTGTGTCATCAGCAGGCTCATCTGACACAACAAAGAACTTGTTCTTGTGCAATGCTTTTCTCAAAATTTATTCAATTTCTTGGACTATTTCATATATCTCTTCAATCATCAGTTTATTCATTCTTATCTTACTCCTGAATTCATTTTTGACCTCTTTAAAAATTTCATCTTCTTCTCTACTAGAGATTACAGGACATAGAGTGGTTAACACATGTTCCCTCAACTCCATATCTTTTGACTTGGCCACTTCTTTTCTTATCTCCATGATGTTTCTTAAGCCTTTTGGAACTTTTGACAAAATTTCTACCAGTGCTTGATTGAAGACATCCAAGTACTTGATAGTGGCTTCTTCCAAAAATCTTTTGTCAGTGTCATTGTAAAGATTATAGAATTTAGTCAATACTTTAAATTCCCATCAACAGTGATTGTCTTGACATTGCTTTTCACAGAGGGAATTTGCTTCTTATCATTTGCCTCTGATCTCCACCTCTTATTTCTCTTCTAGCTTCTGGAAGGCTTCTCTTCAGATACTTTAACAACTTTAGCACCTGTGGTCTTTAACTCCTTAAGCCCATCATCTAAGTCTATCATTTCTTCATCCTTATTTTCTAAACTGTCATGTGATCTCTTTGCCTTTACTTTAGTTCTCTTCTTTTCCTTACCAGATGATATGTCTTCCGGTTTCTCAGGATTGGCAAATTTTGGGGGAACAGGAGTAGCAACAGAGCTCCTAGTAGTCCTTAGAGTGGAGGAGGATTCTACTGGAGTACTTCCTTGTTTCTTATCATGCTTCTCCTTCTCAGCTTTTTCTATTCTTTCTCTGTTCTGCCTCACAACTTCCTTTATTATCCCAATGCTTTCAGCATACATTTCTACGTGCTTTTGAGCTTTTCTCTTAATCTCTAGCTTTCAGAGTTCAACATGCAGCTTTTCATCAAGCTCTATATAAGTCCCAAATCCCTCAACAGATTCATCCTTGGGTTTGCTCAAGAGATGTTGAGCATACATTTCCAAAATCTTCTCATCAACCTCATAACCCATAGGCATAATCCAAATAGTTCTAGGTTCTACAACTTCAATTAGGCATTGATTAGTGTCCACCATAAAACAAATTTCATTTCTATATTTCTCAACTACTGATTTAGGGATTATTTCATTAGAATGCATCATACTCTAAAAACTTTTAAAGTACCCCCAAATTGTAGTTTTTTGTGTCTTAGAATCTCCAATGCTGTGTAGATGATCTCTTATTTGCATTGCAACTGGTCTGTCACTAGTCCATTGCACACCTTTTACTCTAGGCACTTCATTCATGAAGTAGAAGAATAAACATATAACCAGAGAACCATATTTGAAGGTATTTTTCTTGTCCTTCTTAATTTTGCTCAAGTTCTTAATCAGTTGATTATGTAATAGCTCACATAGGTCATAATCTGCATTTTCTTTCAACATTTGATATGCTGCATATATGGCAGTTCCAAAGACAAAGTTCTTCCTGCTGGAGTGATAAATCTTGTAACTAAACACCATAGAGGCAAACTTAACATCCGGTTCAATAATGTCATTGATGGTCATTGCCCTTTTGTCAAACTTGGCACCGGTTGCATCAGTAACAATCTAGTTTTCCATAGATTTCAACATGGGTAATCCACCGGTTGAATTTAACCTAGTCACAATTCTGATAACATCCTTTGTAATCTTGAAAGGTTTTAATAGCCATATGAACTCATCATGCATTCAGCTCAAGATGTAACAAACACACTCACTCTCATCAAATGTCAGAAATTCAATGACTTGTAGAAAATGTTTGCTCTCTAGGGTTTTGAATTCTAGTTTCAAATCATAGTTATCATCCTTTAGATAGTTCTCAAACAATTCCAGCAATCTCAGATTTCCAAATTCATCCACGTTACAATGGATGTATGCCCTAATATCTTCCAGATGTAGTACTCCATATGGGACACCAGAAAATGCACCTAACGATTCAACTTCGACTGACTTGTAACGATGCTTCTTAAATTTTGGATAGGGCCTTTTAGTAATATCAACAACAAGAGGAGTAGCCATCTCAATAGATTACAGATTCAAATCTTCACAGAAAACTACCTTTTTCTTCAAAGGAATTAGGGTTGATTAATTGCCGGTCGAATTCGTTCTTCGTGCTTCAATCTCTAGATTTTCTGTTCAGATACTCTTCTTCTTATTCTCTTCGAATGCAAAGTGATTCAAATGCTTGAGTGAGTGACTTTTTATCCTCTGCAAAACCTAATTTGTCATTGTAATAAATGTGTTGTCCTAACTTCATCTGGTTACTCTGTTTCTTGATGCAGTTTCTCATGAATCGCTCCGTAAATTGCCATATCCACCTCTTTTCTTCCAGAAATCCTTCCAAATGTTTGCAATAGGCTTTTCTAACTTTAATCATCATGCTAGATTCAGGCACTCACTTACGGGGCTAGGGGAATTGGATTTTCAAAGTAGCTCCCCCTGAGCCAGAGCTCCTAATTCAATTCCTGGAGGAATTATCAGCATCAGATTCTGGTGCAGACCCATTACTATTATTCACAACACTTTTCTTGACCCATGTCTTGCTCATTTCATTCTAGATCTCATTCACATCAATTTTTCCCTTACCTTTGTCTTATCTCTACTCATCCGGTGTTTTGTTTACTAGACCTCTTCTTTCATTATTCCTACTTCTGCAGAATCTTGCAATATGACCAGATCTATTGCAATTAAAGCACACAACATTTCTTTGCTTATATACTTGATTTCCTCTTGATCTGTACTGATTAGCCATGTGTCCAAATCTATTGCAAGCAAAATAGTAGTCATTGAAAGAGTTGTCTTGAAGCATTGACTGGAGAAGGATGGACCACTTTAACTTACTATGCTTCTACACTGAGTAGCTCTATGACCAAATTTACTACAATTGAAACAATTTCCATTAAAAGATGGATACCTTTGAGCATTAGGCTATCTTACCGGAGGTCTTCTAGGTCTGTTTCTCCCATTCCTTGATTGAAAATTTCTTTGTCCGGATCCGGAGCTTTCGCCTTTCTCATACCCAAGACCATGCTTATCATCAGCCTTCTTCTAACTTTCAAGCATTACTTCAAGTTTAGCTGAGCTTATCTTAAACTTCTCCTTGTATTCATTTGCAACTTCTAGATCATGTCTGAGAATGACAATTTGCCTTTCAAGTTCTCTCTCATTATCTATGCTTTCTTGTAGATCAGACTCTAGATGGCTAGTTATTCTGTCCAATCTGCAGCATTCTTCAGTTCTTTCCTTTAGAGTTTGATTCAGATCTTCTTTAGTCTTCTTTCTTTGTTCAATTTCTTTGGTTAGCCTCATTACCCCAGATTCCATCTCATATTTTAGAACAAAAACTTTTTTGGTTAGCTTCTCACATTCCTTTTTCTTTTCTTCCAAAGCCTCATTCATGCCATTTTCTTCAGTAAGATTAGCTAGCTGATGAAGTAGTTCCTTCCTTTTTCTATTGATTTCTTTAATTTATCTTTTAGCAAGTCAATTCAATCATCAACATCCTTAAGGTTCGCTTTTAGGTCATCTACTTCTACTTTGGACTGGTCAAGATCTTCTAAAGCCAATTGAAGTTGTTCTCTAAGTGAACCCATTGAAACTCCTTCCCAGATCTTCCTCAAGCCATTAGGCTTCTTTCAAGGAACCTTTCTCTGATACCAATTGTTGGAATTAGGGCTGACAACTGAGAGGGGGGGTGAATCAGTTGTCTTAAAACTTTAAAGCTTGATGTAATTAATTCTTCTTTATGACTTCTTAATAGATTAATTATATAATCATGAAAAGAAAGAATCAATAACACATGAGCATAAACACAAATAACACACTTGACACCAAGATTTTTAACGTGGAAACCCAGTTAATGGAAAAAGCACGGTGGGGGTTAACCCACAAAGATTATACTCTATTAAAAGTATTACAAACGGGGAATGCACATGCCTTGGGCTCATTGCCTACAAGAATGATTACAAAAGGATTACAGATTGTTTAAACTGATGAGTAGCATCTGCCAATTCAAGAATTTAGTTCCGGTTAAGCAAAGAATACTGATATTACACACTTCATCTTTATTCTAACCTATTTACTGCTCTACCATAATCTAGACCTTAGATCTCTTCTCTTTCGTACTTCTATCTGCCCTTTTCACACTTACTTCATATTCTCATACCTACATCCTTCAATACACTCAAATCCATCGGCTATATATATCTGCCTCAAGAAATTCAATCACTTTTCTGTTGGCCTTATGAAGAACTTAACAAGCAATACAAGTACTTTGTTCTATCAGTTGAATCCATACACCAATATTGATGTGTACAAGAAATAACACTTATAGTTCACCATACATGTCAGCCACTAACATTATATCCCATACGCAACTCACCAAAACACTTCTACTAGATCCACACAAGGATCTAACACAAGTCAACCTGTTCTTCACTGAACTGTTCTGTCATATTAGGACCCGGTACTCAGATGCTCATAACTTTTAATCCCTTTGTAACTGGAGACTGAAATCTTGGATTTAGATTGTCCTAACATTCCTCTACACTCCCTCAGATTCACAACACACAGTGATTAACTAGAGAGATCCACTGACCAAAATACTGAACTCTGCCATATACCTTGTTCCTGTCTATCCGGGCTTGACAAATCTTGGAACTGACTTCCAATGTGATCTGATACTACATTGTGGATGTGTGGAATGGACTTAGTTGCCATCAATGACAACACATGACATGCCTTGTAGTGTCTCATGCCAACAATTAGAGACATACTAGCATTTGGATTTCAGAAGGTGGAAAATTTAAGGACACTAGGGTGGGCACCCAAGTCCAAAATGCCACTTTTTCCATAGATCTGGAATAGTGAGATGATGTAGACTGCAAGCTATTTCAAAGTTTCTTGCAAGGACATTTGGGAGGACACTGGGGTGGGTGCCTATGTCTAGTAGGTGATGTTTTCCACATTTTGGCTCAGATCTAGAATCTATATCTTCTGCTCAGCTTCTCTGCAACTCCACTCTGCAAGATCCTGCACCTGTAACCTATAATCACAACAGAGAGGTTGGGGTTTGTGGTGTTTAGGAGCTTTCCTTAGTCAAGCCCCAGAATGGCATTCAAGCCTTCCAACACCATTGTTAGTTAGAGAGTGTGTGTCCTTGGTGGACATAGGAAAAAGCAATGATGAAATAAATTGATTGAAGCACAACAAGATGTCACCTTAGAGGTGAAAACCATCAAAGAGATGAAGATCCTTCAAATCATGAGGAGATGTGTTGATGAATCCAATTCTGCAACAAACACAACACAATACTACTCTGCAACACAATGAATGCCTTAAATGCTCCTTGCTTAATGATCATAAGTTCACCTTAATGAATTAGGAGTAAAATGAAGCCTTAAACATGTTTATATATGCATTCCCACTAAACTTGAATCATAATTCAAATTGAATAGGCCGAAAAGGAAACCTTTTTAACGGTCATAAGATGACATGCAAATTTTGGGTCTCGACAAATAGGTCTAGACTAGGGCATAGGTGCTCAATTCTAGAGGCCTATTTTAGGTCTAGATTAAGCATTGAGATAGACCCCTAGGCTCCATTTTACATGGGTCTTGGGGGAATTTATTTTGGGATAAGTTTAAGTCATGCATAAGGAAAACAAGGGGAGCTAGGAGCTAAACTAGGAGGAAAAAGACCCAAGGGGACATTTTATGACATAACACAACTATGCTTTGAGATAAGTTATATCAAAGGTAAAGGAAATAGACTAGCAGATGCTTTGAGTCGGTAGAGACATATTTCTTCAACTATCTCTATTCATGCAAACTTTAAGAATTTAGAGTTACAAAGTTTTCCAGGTGATGAATACTATGAGTAGGTTAAGCAAGCTCTTATGGTAAATCTCCAGGATTCAAGGTATGATGGGTTTCATTTTGAATTTGATGGACTATTGAGATATAGAGGAAGAATGTATGTTCCTAATTCTATTGAACTAAGGAATCTTCTATTGAAAGAAGTACATTTTGTACCATACTCAGGACATCTAGGAGTAACCAAACTTCTAGAAGATGTAAAACCTCTTTATTTTTGGGAAGGAATGAAGAATGATGCTGCAAGATTTGTGGCAAGTTGCCTAGAATGCTAGAGAGTTAAGGTAGAACATCAGCATCCCACAGGACTTTTGTATCCACATGATATACCTAAATGGAAGTGGTAAATCATAAGTATGGATTTTGTTCAAGGTCTTCCAATGTCTAGGAATAGACATGATGCAATTTTAGTAGTGGTGGATAAAATCACAAAGTTGGCTCATTTCATACCTAGAAATTTAATGGATGGACCACCAATTTTAGCTCACAAATTTGTTCAAGAAGTGTTTAGATTACATGGTGTTCCTGAGAAGATTATCTCAGATACAGATGCGCACATGCCATCAAGGTTTTGGCAAACCTTATTCTCAGCACTAGGAACCAAGCTTAATGTGAGTACATCTTATCATCCTGAAACAGATGGACAAATTGACAGAGTTAGCCAAGTTCTAGAGGATTTGTTGTGAATGTATTGCATGGATCAACAATAAAAGTGGAAGGAATACTTACCTCTTGTGGAATTTTCTTATAACAATTCCTATTATTTTGTTATCAAAATGGCACCATTTGAATCATTGTATGGAAGAAGATGCCAAACTCTTATAAGCTGGGATGAGCTAGAAGATATGATTAGCATTGGTTCAGATATGCTAGTAAAAATGGAAGAAAAAGTTAAATTGATCAGAAAGAGATCAATTGAAGCCAATGCTAGACAAAAAAGTTATGCTGATACCAAGTGAATACTAAGATAAATCTCTATTGGAGAGAAAGTCCTTTTGAGGGTCAAACCTCAAAAAAGTTCTATAAAATTTGGGAAGTCTTCCAAATTAGCTCCTTGTTATGTAGGACCTATTATCACCCAGATTTGAACCCTTTGCTCCTGTTGTGAAACCTCAACAATCTGGAGTAACATGGGAATGATCTCGAGGTGTGGGACCTTACGAAATGAGATCAAACCTCCAGAGAAGGCCAGCTTCCTCTTTTTAAGACTAAATGCTTAGAGAAATACATCTAAACTAAGTGCTAATGCTTGCTAGGAAAAGGGGGAGAAGGAATGTTGAAATAAAATGTTGAAATGAACTAAGTGATACACCAGATTTAAATGTGTTTGGCTGCAACTGAATAGACATAGTAATAATCTCACAGCTGGGAAGACTCACACAAACTCATATCAATTCTAATAGAGGTTGAGACAGAATAATGGAGGAATGAAAGGGACCATTTTGTCCACAATACACAGCCTACACTAATCCAAAGAGTAGGCACAGTGTTAAAAATCATAAAAGAGAGGCAAAATACTAGTTTTTATTGATTATAGAGGCCTAGTAGCCATTACAAAGAATAGCCCAGAAGAACAATCAACCCCATATACTTCTGTTTTACATGTATATATAGCATTTCATTTTTGACCTCAGTCGGTTACAACAATTTCGCCCATGGGCGCTGTCAGGAAAAAAAAAAATCTCCACTGAAGGGACGTCCACCTGTCCTACAGTTATGGCATAAAAGATCTGAAAACATAGTAGATGAAAGATATTTTTCATCTTTAATGTGGTTTGCAGAGTCATCGATTTGTAGCAATGAATGTAACAAATATCTTCAGCTGAATATGTAGCTATCACTGCTGAAACGTCCCTTCAGCCAAATATGCAAATCCAGATCATGTACCTCTACTTTTGGTGATTAAACTCCTCTTTGAAAATGTACCCTGAATATGCACCTAGATCTACATACAATGTAGGCCCCTATCGTTTTTGAATCGGCCTTTGTATACTTCTCCTTATGAGGGATATGATCGTGACATCACCATCATGGACGCTTGGGGTGATATTAGGAAAGCGGGGTACTATTACAAATATCAAGGTGATATTTGGATGAATGGGTGATATTAGAAATATCATGGTGATATTTGGACGAAGGGGTGATATTACAAATATTGGGGTGATATTTAGACGAAGGGGTGATATTACAAATATCGGGGTGATATTTGGACGAAGGGGTGATATTACAAATATCGGGGTGATATTTGGACGAAGGGGTGATATTACAAATATCAGGGTGATATTTGGATGAAGGGGTGATATTTGGAGATCGGGGTGATCTCCAAATATCACCTGATGTTTGGAATATGACCCGATATGTGAAATATCAGGTTTGACCAGATGTTTGACCATACATAACTTCCTTATTTTAGCGAATTTTAGGGTGATGTAAAAAGCAAACTTGCCTATTTTTTCAAGCTCTTTCACATGGTAGGCTTCTGACCTTGAGATTTGGGTTCAGACTTCCAGATCACAATATAGCTTACATTGGGGATATGCACACTGATTGATGCTGCTTGAATTATTTGACTCCGGCTAGAGGAAAAATAGGTCAAGAATTTGGTGACTTCTATGGGATGTTTGCCTGCTAAACATGAGAATAGTGGCCTTAGGCATCCATTGGGCATGGGGTCAAGTCTAAAACCTGCTAGAAACTAGAAATTGCCTCCAAAACACAAAAAGAGGAAGGGGCCTGCATTCTCCTAATGATAATACAGCCTGTGCAGAAGCACTTAGGGAAAGGGAAAACTAAAAGAGAAATGAAACCTACTCTAATCCTAAACTAACCAGTCAGACATGACTTCAAACAAAGCCATTAACTGGTTCTTGAAAGTCACTGCCCTTCCTTAATAATTTACAATATTTTTGATGTACGTGGGCAGTTAAAAAGAGATGAAGGGGAAATGGGCATATGACAAATTGGTAAAACACCCCCCACAAAATGGAGATAAACTCACCTATCCACCTGGACTGATTGCTGATGTTACTAGTTTGTGGTGAATAAATGGGCTGATCCCACCCATTTTGATGCTCAACTTCATGCTTAGAGGTAAGCATGACAAGTGGTGACTCCTCTTGATGTGTCTCCAGCTGGGCTAGATGTCTGATTGGGCATCCCCTTGAAGTGACATGTAAATCATGTTTGATCTCATGTCTCTGCTCTAATTCTTTCCCTTCTTGCTCTTCATTTGGCATGATGGTGTCCTCCTTTTGACTCTCATGTTGCTGTTGTGTGTGAAACAATTGACTTGGGACCTCATTTCTTTGTCCTTCCTCCTTCAAGGAAACCAAGAATATTGATATAATGTCATCATGGTTGCATTCCTCTTCTTGCTGGTCTGAATACTCTAACTCCTGTGATTCTACTACAAATATGGTTGCCTTCATCTTATGAACAATATGTTCATGATTTTTTGATTTAGGCTCAGAAAATGAGTTGTGCACATGTTCAAAAGAGAAAGCTTCCCCACCAAGAAGTTGATATCCCTACTGGATAATAAAGAACAAATCTTCAATTTGCTCTTGCTCATGTTCAGTCTTCTCATTATTTTCAATAAAGTATGGAAGCTCTCCAAGCATATCAGCATAATCAGCCTTTGGATAATCTAGCATAGAGAAACATGCCTTGCCTTTGTTATGGTTTAGAAACTCACTGTCATGCTTAGCCTCAACCTGCAGTAATTTGTCATGATTTTCTGTGTTCTCTTGTTGCTGCAAATTCACAACCAGCTGCACATATTCCTCATCTTCAACATAATCAGGTAGCTCATGAAGTAGGGCAGCATCATCCATTTCTGAAGTGACATTAACAATACTCACAGGTGCAATAGGTTCAAACAATTCTATCTTTGTGAGTGTAGGAACAAACTGTTCCTCATTAGTTTTATCTTCTTCCACCTCCTCTTTTGGCTCATCTTTCCAAATATCTTGATAGACAACTTGCCCACCCTTGAGGATTGAAATAGCATCAGAGAAAGAAGCTTAAATAAATTCTTGAATTTCTTGGAGGGGAGAGGGTTCTGGACAAATTTGTTCCTGGGGAGTGATAATTTGAGTTTGCATAGGAACATGGACTTGTGAAGGGATATAGGTGTTGAAACCTAGAAACTTGTGGAGTCTAGGTTGCTCTATAGGCTGAACATGTGTAGAAGAAAGTGACTAGTTGAAATTTGGAATTGTAAACACATGCTCTTTTAACTTAGCAATCTCATCATAACCGTCCATGCTAGGCCCATCTGATAAGGGGATTTGAAAATTGGGAAGTGGTTTTGGAGGTGTAGATGGACTAACCTGCCTGAAGCTTGGAATTTTAAACTTTGGGGCTTCTTCAGTAGTAGGCTGAGCAGGTGTCATCCTTAGAGCAAGGTTTTTGTTAAAAACCCCTTCTTGTGCTTCTCGTTGCTAGTCACATGTTAACATTTCTATAAATTCATCAGCCTTCCTATTCAGATCTAGTGCCAGCTTCTTGAGACCATACATGCTTATGATGCTGAGGTCATAAAACCGTTGAGGCCGACTGTACCCTGCTACTCTTTTGGCCTTATCTAAATTGTTGTCAAGCTTTAGAAAACCTTCCATGAGCTCATTGAAATCATCAATATTCTCATGGGCAACATTAGGGGTAGGAGGAAGGTAAGCATCATGAGGATGCTGATATTCTACAGCGACAGGGCTATATGGCATAAAAATAGAGGCATTTGGGGCCTGGTATTGCTGATACGAGGGCCAATAGCCTATATATGGATTAGGGGTAGGGGAATAGCCACGATTCCTGTAAAATTCTAACATTTATAGCATCTAAATGCTGGATAATCATAAAAATATCATAATGAGAGAAAAATAGGTCTGCAACCAAAGAAAAACTGGATACATACCAGAGAAGGAGTCACCAGGTGATTGAAATGCTTCTGGAAGCTGAAAAGACTAGGAAAATCACCAAAATCCTGACCTTTGATAAAATTTTAGGTACTTGGGTTGCTAAAACCAGTTGATTTGTTAAGTAGAGTCGCCATGGTGTTGTTTGTATTGCCTCCAAAGGCTAGTAATACTAGGAGAAACACCAAATTTCTTAGTACTTTGATCAAATGAGTCCCACCGGGCGTGCCAAAAACTGTTATCACCTAGATTTGCACCCTTTGCTGCTGTTGTGAAACCTCAGCAATTTGGAGTAACATGGGAATGATCTTGAGGTGTGGGACCTTGTGAAATGAGATCAAACCTCTGGAGAAGGCCGGCTTCCTCTTTCTAAGCCTAAATTTTTAGAGAAATACATCTAAACCTAGTGCTAATGCTTGCTGGGAAAAAGGGGAGAAGGAATGTTGAAATAAAATGCTGAAATGAACTAAGTGATACACCAGATTTAAATGTGTTTCACTGTAACTGAATAGACACAGTAATAATCTCACGGTTGGGAAGACTCACATAGACTAATATCAATTCTAATAGAGGTTGAGACAGAATAATGGAGGAATGAAAGGGACCATTTTGTCCACAATACACAGCCTACACTAATCCAAAGAGCAGACACAGTGTTAAAAATCATAAAAGAGAGGCAAAATACCAGTTTCTATTGATTATAGAAGCCCAGTAGCCATTACAAAGAATAGCCCAGAAGAACAACCAACCCCATATACGTTTGTTTTACATGTATATATAGCATTTCATTTTTGAGCTCAATCGGTTACAACAATTTCGCCCATGGGTGCTGTCAGAAAAAAAAAAGAAAAAAAAAATCTCCGCTGAAGGGACATCTACCTGTCCTGTAGTTATGGCATAAAAGGTTTGAAAATAGAGCAGATGAAAGATATTTTTCATCTTTAATGTGGTCTGTAGAGTCATCAATTTGTAGCAATGAATGCAACAAATATCTTCAGCTGAATATGCAGCTGTCAGTGCTGAAACGTCCCTTCAACCAAATATGCAAATCCGGATCATGTACCTTTACTTTCAGCGCTTAAACTCCTCTTTGAAAACACACCCTAAATGTGCACCTAGATCTACATACAACGCGGGTCCCTACCCTTTTTGAATCAACCTTTGTATACTTCTCCTTATGAGGGATATGATGGTGACGTCACCATCATGGACGCTTGGGGTGATATTAGGAAAGCAGGGTGATATTTGGACGAAGGGGTGATATTACAAATACCGGGATGATATTTGGGCAAAGGGGTGATATTACAAATATCAGGGTGATATTTGGACGAAGGGGTAATATTACAAATATTAGGGTGATATTTGGACGAAGGGGTGATATTACAAATATCGGGGTGATATTTGGATGAAGGGGTGATATTACAAATATCGAAGTGATATTTGGATGAAGGGGTGATACTTGGAGATCGGGGTGATCTCCAAATATCACCCGATGTTTAGAATATGACCTGATATGTGAAATATCAGGTTTGACCAGATGTTTGACCATACATAACTTCCTTATTTTAGCGAATTTCAGGGTGATGTAAAAAGCAAACTTGCCTATTTTTTCAAGCTCTTTTACATGGTAGGCTTCTAACCTTGAGATTTGGCATCAGACTTCCAGATCACAATATAGCTTACATTGGGGATATGCACATTGACTGATGCTGGTTGAATTATTTGACTCTGGCTAGAGGAAAAATAGGTCAACAAGACCCTTCAAAGTGCTCGAAGTGATCATTCCAGTTGCCTACATAATTGCTCTACCACCAACTCTATCTAGAATGCATAATCTTTTTCATGTTTCCTATCTGAAAAAGTATATTGCAGGAGATAACCATATTCTTTATTGGAATGCATTACAAATATAGAACCTAGGAGTGGTCACGATCGAGCCTCTCAATGTGTTTGAAACATGCAATCTCCACTTGTGTAATAAAGAGGTTATGCAGTGTAAGGTTCAGTGGAACCAGTATGCAGAAGATAGTTCTACATGGGATGATTACCATGAGATCTATCAAAGATTTCCTCACTTATTTCTTGTTTTAAACAATTTAAAAAAACTTGTTTTAAAATTTTATTTTGATACATTTACTCATCAAGGACAATAATCTTTAGGGCAGAGATACATTACGTCCAAGATTTTGGCTTTGAGTTTACTATTTAGACATTATGATATAATGTCAGAGTAAATAATTGATTTCTTAAATATCAGTTCATGTGATTAAGTATAATACATGTGATTGAATAATTTAGAAATTTACGTTATGAGATTTTGATTTGTTATTCATAATATTTGTGAATGGACTAATGATGCACTAATCACAATTTGGTGATTGCAAGTTGTATTCAGGGAAATAGGTTTTGACCACTCTTCACGAAAGAACAAAATTTGGTTTTGAATAGTTCATTTGTCGTCTGAGTATAATGTACCTTTGGTTAAGTGAACCCTTGTCTAATTAAGGCAAGTCATGTTTAATCAAGTTGGCTTAAGTTCATTTCTCAAGTTGACAAGTTGTCGATGCCACTGAGAGTATTTTAAACGTCAGTTTAGTCATTTTTTGACTAAGGCAACTTTTTGTCGAAAATGTCATTCTTTGCATCGTAAACGAGATTGCAACTGCATCTATAATGATGTAATTGGAATAAATTAATAGTGTCTTTCTTGTTTTTAGTTTCAATGTGGATTTTCATATTTTGTCTAATCGAAATTGACTTGATTTTCTTTTATATGTGAAGGGGAGATTTTCTTGACCCAATCACATATTGCATATAAGTTTTTGTCACATTATTATAATTCCTATTGTTATTAATATTTATGCTTTATTTTAGATTATAATAAGTAAATACTCTTGAGTAGAGAGTACACGGTTGATAATGGGTTTTAAATGATAACAACCTTTTTAATAAGAGGTTTTATCTCTCTAAATTATTTCGATGACATAGTAAAACTTCAAGGGATGTTGTTGAGTTGAAAAGAAAGTGGTCATTATAACCCACTATTCCATCTCCTTGTATGCTAACTTCCACATGAAATTTGGCTATTTGGTCGACGTTAGGGGAGGGAGTGGTCATTAAGACCAACTATCCCACTAACATTACATGATGTAAAGCTTGTTTGCAGGCTTATATAGTGGAGATAACAATGCTTGTGGAGAATCTTCTAACAACTTATTAGTGGAGTCGTAGCATATAAAAAGGAGAATAGCATAGTTATCGGGAGGAGTTAGATATTCAACTATTGCATGAATTGATAGAGAGATAAGGGCATTGTTATCACATGAGAGAATGGACTGATATATCATGAGCTGAGAGAGATAAGTGGATGATCATCATGGATTACAGGAGAAGGGAACACAATTTATAGAGAGAAAAAGACAATGATCATAGCATAGAGAACAACATACCTATTGTAGCACAGAACACATATGGTTATTGTAGGATAAGAGAGATATAATGAACATTGAAAGAGGAGAGAGCTCTTCATAGATAAACAAAGACTATCGAAGGATCTTCTTTCGATATCTATTTAGGTTCTTTCTTTATATAGAAGTCTTTAATTATTATAAGAAATTCATGTTTATACTTATATCTTCAAATAATATCTGATTCGATGCTTTGTCATAATGAATCTGACATCATAGTATGTTACAATGGATGACACTTTTAAGATAGAAAGCTGAAATTCTAAGTATATTTCTATATATTTTTTATGTAAAGTTTAAATAGTAAACTTGAATATAGATATGGTCATAGGATAAGTGTAGACTGAGATAAGATAGAATGCTTATGCCATGGAGATACTATGTAAACAATAGATTATATTTCTATGTCCCTGTTATCATAAGATAGGGTCCTATAGAAATAAAAGTATGATATAGATGCTTTCTATCTTACGTGGTAACTGTTTAAGCAAAACAACTATATAAGTCATGTCAAAAGATAAATAATATTTTAGGGAGAATACTTTACTTCTAAAGGATGTTAGGGTAAGTTGTTCCCTATAGTAAACATAGATGAAAGCACTCATATATTAATGTTTCAATATAGAATAGTATGTAAAAGAAAGAGCAACATTAGACATTGAATTTAAATGGATAACAAATTGAAATAGTCTATCACCTTTTTGGAATCAAACTAAACTTAATTGAAGCTAGACATGATTAGAACCTTTGGTTTTTATATAACTTAGGATATATCCATAAATTATACTAGTCATGGTTTGAGAGATTACAAACACGACCATGTAATCAGAAGAAGACTAGAGGTTATTCTCTTACAATTTTCTTACTTTTCACTTCCTTTTGAAAACAAGTGTATTTATTATTCCATCGTGTTGGAATAAGGAAGATAAAACCTTAAGTTTTAATGTTTGTATTAGACTTGTCTAAAGAAGTTTGTTTTTCTTGTTAATGGTGATTTTCCATAGGTAGAGAAACCAAATTGTTTTACTACAATTGAATTGAGTTATGGACTCAAGGAGTAGAAGTCAATATGTCATGGACCTCGATTTGTGCAAGTATGCAAAGAGGTACTCTTGAATGGATAGTCAATCCATAAATTTTTTCAGTATGAAAGACAAGGTCATGAGAACTAACCAAAGTAAGGTAGACTAGATTTTGAGTTAGACAAGACTTTATTGTTAAACAAGTTGACCAAGTCAAACTGCAAGATGTGATAGTATCTAAGTCGAGTTAGAGGAGGGTGGACATTATGACTAAATTTTCTTTAAATGTCTATTTATATATAAACTTTGGCCAAAGTACTGCATACGTCTCTGCATGCATTAGTCAGTTCACTATGTCCATATTTCATAACCTATTGATATGATCATACTTAGCTAGAGGACTGTCTAGAGTTGTGTGATTGATAGTGTTATTTAAGATACAACACTAGTACTCAGATGAAAAATAATCATTTGTTACCTTACGTCTATACTGTTCGTGAAGGACAGGGCCACTTCTAGTTGGAAGGTGTGCAGGGACTGCCAGTCTATGGTTGGAGGTAAAACACTCAAAAGATGCTCTCTCTCTCCAACATGAGACTCACTGAGACTTGCGATATGGATATCAAAATTCCAGAGGCAACATGCATATTGAATATGTGACTTGTATATCATAAACTATGTAAAGTTTATCAAATGCAAATTATTGTAATTGAAAGACAAAATGTTGATTTCATAAACTATTACATGTGTATATTCAAAAAGGAAATTATGTTTATGTGATGTATTTTGATTCCTTGAGATTATTTTAATTAAAAAAAGTTCAATCTTTTTCACTTAATGTATTTTTATCTCTTGGTAAATATTTTTTTTAAGCCTTGTTTGAGATTTAGTATGTTACAAATGTTTTGGGTCCCGATGATTAGGTTGTCTTTTATGCATTGATTAGTGTGTAAGATGGTGTATTCACATGGATATTGGAAACTAACATTATCTAATCTAAACCTTGTTGGCCTCTTTCCCATAATTATTAAAAAGGTTCTATGTTATTAGTTGGGACCATGCTACAAGTTGAGTGTTAAGATTTCACTATTCTAGAACCTTGCCAAAAACCCTAAGAAGTCTTTGTTTGTAGTTTAGTGTGTAATAATTGCACTTTATTCTAATTTATTGCTGACTTTTTTAGCTAATTTCTATATAAATTGAAACATGTGTTAAGGCCTTAGCACTTGTAGTTTATTAGCCCCACTTGTACTTATTACCTAATCTTTCTACGTGTCTTTTAGTGCCTTGTGATTACACATGTTTCCATTCAATAGTGAGGAATGTTAGGGTTTTAGGCAAATCAAAGCAATAAACACTAACAATTATATGGAGATTAAATAACCCAAATATAACAATGAGGAATAACACAAAAGTGATTAACACATAAATTTAATGTGGTTCACCCAATATGGACTACATCCACAGAAACTCAACCATCCAATGATTTTATTATCCAGTGCAAAATAGATTACAATCTCGTGAATACATTGCTGTAACATACATCCCAGCCACTTATAACAAGCTTTTTGGAAGCTTCTAGAATTAGGGTTTTGCAATGTCATTTTCTTTTGTTGGTTAACAAAAATTAACAACCGACTCCGA
Source organism: Cunninghamia lanceolata (assembly GCA_027924645.1). NCBI lineage: Eukaryota > Viridiplantae > Streptophyta > Pinopsida > Cupressales > Cupressaceae > Cunninghamia > Cunninghamia lanceolata. Next base: position 6,370,275 of record BSBN01000241.1, on the reverse strand, counting down.
TCGTGCAAAAAAGAGGGAAATTTTTTTTTTGGTGAGGATACATAACTAGTGTATAGTACTTGCATGATCAGTTGCCACATACCAACAAGGAAAACTATGCCTAGTGGATAAATTTATTGTGCACAACTTCCAAATCCCGATTGTGTGCTCATCATCTAATCAAAACTCCCCTCCATGCTAACTATTGATTTCTTTGCATATTGTTTAGTGTATGTACTTAGCTTTTGTGTGTTTTCAACATTTCATTAGTCTAGGTTAACTATGTGGTAGGCCTTATCTATTAAGCACTCTCATTTTGCCTATGCACCACACAGTGTGTTGTTATTAACCAACAACCAATCTGTGTTTAGAGGAGCTAATAATTTATGGTACATTTTTTGTTGGAAAGAGACACTACTCTAATATGGACCTATATGTTGTCATTGATGGAAAAAAGGTTTAGAGATCTTATCACCATGGATAGAAGAGATAACTTCAGAAGAACATATTGGATTTCAGGTTCGATTGATAGAAAATGACTAAGTATGAAAAGTATTCTAAGTAGAGGACAGTAAGTCAGATAGTATGTCTCCACAGATGATGATCAGTTAATATGGTTCAAGAATGATGTTCTCAGTTGTTTGATAGTGTTATGCTTCAAATTTTATGTCCTGATCTCCTCCAGAAGTCACCTTGAAGAATTGTTTAAGTTCGGATAAGAAAAGGCATAGTAGGAACAATGAACAAAGTCTAGTGTAGTGGTTCACATTCCTCCACAGATAAGTATTTTTTTATGCAATTTTAAGTTGTTTTAAACACTTAGATGAAGTGTCTTATTCCAGAGTTAGAAGATCTAAAGTTCACCAGAAGGTTAGCTACAAGCTACTAAGTATCGACATAGTGTTTGACAGAGTTTGATAGAGATAGATGTTCTACATTTCTCCGCAAGATGATATCATGCCTTGAGATTCTAAGGGTATGATTGGGAATGTGTAAAGAGTCCTTGATGCTATTTTAGCAGTGTGTTGTGATCCGCAGTAGAAGTTGTAAGTCAGCAGATGAACCTATTAAAGCATGCTCTTGAGGAACATGCCGACTGGTGAGATAAATCATGATGCGGAGAAAGGATAGTATGTGAAAGATCTATTCAAGTATTTGAATGATTAGAGATGACATATATGAACACGTTTGGGAAAAGATTTGGATCCGTGTGACACATAGTGCATTGGATTGAGTGACAAGGTACATCGTTCTATGTACACATTTCATTTCTTAGATTGCAACTTGATTGTGGATCAAATCATGATACATATATATAAAGGTGATGAAATTTAGTTGTGAGGTGTGTGGGTGTGATATGAGTATGTGAATAATAGACCAGAGTTAGAAGTTTGGGATTCAGAATTCAGTTGCTAAATGACTGCACCCTGGCATAGTGGCAGATGCTTAAGCAGTATTCAATTTTCATGTGCAATATGTTTGGAAGCAAGCTTTCATCATCAAGGCAATGAGCCTTCAATAGGGTTTAATAGCCCTTATTGTAATCTTGCTAGGTTTAGGGTTGAGGCAGTGAGCCTGCTAAACCTAGTTGTACTTCATGGAAGTGAGCCAGCATGTTCTAGGCCCATGGAGTGACCAAGCCTAAACATTATTTTTGTAAAGATTGCAATATATATTTGAGAGCTAATCCTCTCCGTGGTTTTACTCTATTGGGTTTTCCAATTAAAAATTTTTGTGTTCATGTGTCATGTTTTTATGGTTGATGTTCATATGCATGTTGTGCCTTTGCTTAATTTATTTTTGGACATGGCTGAAAGTTAAAGTACATGAAAAGATTTTTAGAACACTGATTCACCCCTCCTCTTAGTGTTCTTGACAATCAACAATTTCCAAAGACTTTTGTGCACTATCTATTAATCTACACCAAGACATATGCTACATAAGATATGGTCCTAACAAGGCTTAGTTGGAAAACCACATGTGCACTAATCATTAGTTAAGGTAGTTAAACATTTGATACTATGGCTACCTTATGTCAAGAATGAAAAAATAACATAGTGCTATGGGTTCTAGTTATAACATCATTATATAAATATTATGCAAGGTCTAAGCCAGCAAAAGAGGCTCATGTGGAGTAAAATGATTGACCAATGACCAATTTACTCCTAGTAGGCAAACAAAGTGCTCATGTGTTTAGAATGAAACACTTGTTGTATGTTGGGAAATTAGATAAAAAGGATATTTCAAGGATAAACACCAGTCATCAATCAAGGATCACAATTCAAATAATAGCCACCAATGTGACCTCTACATTAACAAGGTTGATGCACCATTAATGTTGCTCTATTCCTTCATGCCATAAACTTTCTTTCCATCAATACAATTCAAAGCTTGTCTACAGCTCAATTATTGCCTTTATATGCCCTTATCCTCTGCAACTCATGGGAAGTTATTTCAAAGCAATGATCTTAACACTACTAGTTAAGAAAAGAAGTGGAATACCTACAAGCAAACTAGTCTAAAAATCAAATTATCTAAGAGAGTTTATGTAGATAAGCTTGGAATTGGATAATGCCATATCTCCTCTCCTATTATAGCTAAAGGCCCTCAAATTCTTAATCAATTGAGTAGGTGCCCCATATATAGATAGGGTACCCAATAGTCTACCCACAACATTTGTATTATATATGTAATACAAATGGGATCATAGATGCCATAGTCAAACTATTTATCAGATCGATTTGCATAGATTTCCCAACCCCATCTATAGAGACAAAAATCCAAGCAAATAAGACCATCTCTAGGCTCTATTCCATCACCATCACCATATAGCCTTGTTGGCCCCACCATATCATATTGCTGAGACCCACTACATGTGTATCATATATTATATGTATAATACAAAGATCTAGTCATTAGTCTGAAATGAGTGATAGGGATGAGTGATAGAAGATAAGCCCCCCATATGATAGTTGACTTAATTTGATTAGATTGATAATAATGATAGAGACATGGATTGTGAATCGTGCACAAATTGTATTCAAAGTAAAGCAAGAGTTACAAATTTGTGATCAAGCAGACCACAACAAAATAGTTGCAGCTTACAACAACCCAAAAAACACATAAAACTTCACTAAGACATACAAACAGTTTTAAGTCTTTAAAACATAAGTATATATTAGAGAGAAAAAAAATTATAGTAAATATCCAGCTACTTCTGGAAATCCATAATGTTTAGAACTTCTAAATGAGACCATTCTTGTACTCTTTTCCTTGCTAAAAATCTATCCTAATTTCCACTAGCTGCATCAATATCCATGTCCTTAGCATCAAGTCTTGGCCTCTGAATGTTGTATTCTTCTTCTTGGTCTACAAACTGATTATAGTAACCTTGACTGTCATCCAACTCTGAGTATTCTACCCTTGGCCTTCTCATCTCGTTCTAAAGGTCTACTCCTCTATCTTTGAATTTTGCCCAATCTTTAATCATCTTGTTCCTTAAGCTGTCATAGCCCTTAGTACGAGAGTGACCCCCATGAGATGTGTTGGAGATGAAGTTTTGAGACACAATCTCCCACTACTTATCAAGTTCACTCTTAGCTAGGTCATATTGTAAATTCTTGCAATAAAGCTTCTGGAAGTTAGTGTATATGTTATAAAATCTTGGATCAAACCTTTTCATCTTCCCTATACAGAAATTAGATTCTTTGACATCCTCTTTGTGGAACATAGCTTCGGTTTCCATTAATTGCTTGAAATTATCAATTGACATCTCCATAGTAACTTCCACTGCTCAAAAAAATTGAAATTTATGAGATCAAAGAAAACCCCAGTGAGTTTCCTTACCCTGCCCTGTAAATGTTCCTTGTTCCTTCTCTTCCAAATAAACCATAAAATCTCAATAGACAAAATAAGCCAAAATGAGTTAAAAATTTTGTCCAAGGCATCAACAAAACCATGTATAACTTCTTTTTTATTTGCATGAAGGGAAGGATTCCATTGAGAGATATTACCCATGAAGAAGAGCCATACTTTTTTAGCAAAAAGATAATAAAAAAATATGGACTGCAAACTCTTTGACATTACACATTGGGCGCCAGACATCACTTACACCAAGACTGAGTTTATTGAGCAGAAGAAGCCATTTAAAACAAGGTTTTTTTGGTTCAAGGATATTAGACCAACTTTCCATTTGAGGTATTTTGATAAAGTTTCTAGGCAAAGGGTGTCACCCCAGGTCACAGAGATGTGCTAAAGAATTTCCTGCATATTGGAGAGCATATTATAGATTAAAATGATATAGACTCTTTCCTCCCATATGATAGATAGTTCGATTTGATCGAACCACTCCACAAGGTACTAGAATGTTGTCATAAATTCTTTATCATAACCCTAGAATGCTCCTTCATAACTCCTATATTATTTTCAAATGAATGAATGAATCTATTTAAATACAACATAACACACAAACCAACATAAATGTGTGTTAGGTCATCTCACCAAACTTAGTGAAATGGTCGATGAAGTGTAAATTTGAATTTTGAATTTTAGAAGTTTAAGGTTTAAATTTACAACTATAGAAGTGACCTAGGTCAAAGCTAAACCCACAATTTGACCCAATCTAATGAATAGGACATATATGACCACAATATAATACCATGAACCTATTTTATGCAAGAATATACCACTTATAATCTAATTATTATATTTCAAATACTCTAATCAAAACAAATCCAAAACATAAAGTAAAAGAATAAGAATATGCAATTTTCACATTACACATTTATCCCCATATGCTAAGAAACCTAAATTAGATAAATTTTATCTTCTTTAACTATAATGTTCTCATTTGCACCATTATACTTTAAGTCCATAAAGCTAAATTATTATTGTTTGTTGTAGTGGAGAGGACCTAGTAGTTGAGCATGTTCCAATAGTTGATATAGTATTTGTGGATTTAATGCCCAATTTTCTTAAAAGTTTAGTAGTAGTAGTTGTGACTTTAAAGTTGTTAGTGTTGACCATAAGTACTTAAATCTAAAAAGCAACACATCATGTGATGCCACATTAGTGCACCAATAAAAAATGACTTAATGCACAACTATTGGACTACCCTTTTTTGGGGGGTCTTTTTGGACACCTCAAGAAAAAGAATACTGATGTGGCATCATATTTGATGATGTGGACTTGAAACCCTAGTTATAAGTAGGGGCCTTCCCAAGTAAACTATTGTAATTTTTTTTGGAGTAATTCAAATTTTCCACTAGGATTTTGAGAGGCGTGAAGTTAGGGTGTTCAACTATTGGGTCCTCTCCCCTATACTATTGAAGGAAAAAAATAAGGCCCCTAAGAAGTTTGGAGTCTAGAGCTTGCAGTTCATGTATAACATCCAGTACACCAATTATTTGAGTTTCCTTGAAGAATTTTAATGTAGAAACCCAAACAGTTCACCTTATGCAGATGATTGGAAGCCTATGATCTCTACAATTATCAATGTTGAATAACACATGTCCTGCTATTCTTATTTGTATGTATATCTTTTGGTTTAGAGTAAACTCGATCATCTATTATACAAATTATTTAATATTTTAAATATTGTTGTATTTTCACATGGTTATTCTTCTTATGAGCAATCTGTGTGGGGGTAGTGGAAGATATGAAAGAAACAACTGGTGGCTCAGGTGATGATCTATTTTCAAGTCATTGCATGCCCTCAAGGAGACAAGTAGAATCCACTTTAATGTGTACTAAAAAACTCTTGGATTGTCAAACATGCTCACCTTCTTCCCATTGTATAATTTGGGAATGCTAAGAAAAATAAGAACACGATAGGAAATAATCATTTAGAAATTTATAACCAAAGTAAATTCTATGTGAAAAAGATATATAATGGACTATTGGCTAGAATGGTATACTGAAGAAATAGTTCTATGAAATATAGTGTATACATTAACATTCCTTAGTCTGCCTGCATTCATCACATCCCATCAAAGACTACAATCTACTTTGAATGTGCTTGTAGGGATCTTAAGTGACTTTGTCGGTAGCCTGTTGCCCCGAATGACTAGGACACACTCACCTCTGTCACATCTTCTAATTTAGAAATACCATGAAAATGAGGAAATCATTATGAAATAATGGTTTAGAAATTTGGAAGTAAATTAGGTGTGAAAGCTATATAATGAAGTGTTGACATTGAATGTCAATTTTAAAAACTTTGCAACGTCAAAGTAGGGATACGACTCAAGTATATTATATTGCCAAAAACTATAATGTGTTGGATTGATTCAATACTCATGAATCAAAATTGAGTACATTAAGCAAGCATGCAAAGGACCTAGGATGATGTGATTTGATATATGTTCTTATAATATTCGTAGAATGCTCTCATAAATGCTTTATCAATAACCCTAACATGTTTATTGTTAAGTCCTAGATTAATTTGAAATGAATGAGTGAATGTCTTTAAGTAGATCAACATAATGCACAAATCAACACAAATGAGTGCTAGATCAATGAACAACACTTGGTGAAATGGTTGACAAGGTGTAAATTTGAGTTTTGATTTTTTAGATCTATGACTAGGGAAGTGACATAGACAGATGCAAACAGAGAATCTTTTTTTTAATGAAATAGATTTATATATTATTTAAAAGAAAATAAATATATTTTGTTATAAAAATAAATGAAATGGGCTACTTTCCCTTAGCCACCTAAATTGGATAGAGCAATTAATAAGGAAATAGTCAATCATAGGATGATTAAGTCATAATATTAAAAAAAGACCAACAAGATGGTTCCATGTAACTACTTATCCATGTTTGTTGCTTAAATTTTACTAGCTTCACTGGTCCCATATAAACTTTGAATTAAGTAGAAACCATAATTTGGAATCTTCTCTTCTTATGGTGGACTTGCTATAATTTAGGGATTAAAAAAAAGATGTGAAAATTTTGGGGGGCTAAAATTATGTAAGTATTCATAATAAAAATATGCCACATGGTTGCACATATTTCGTTCCCTTCTTTTTTTACATTTCCCTCCAAATTTTCCCTCCAAAATTTCTCTTGTTAACACAAATAAGCATACATTTTTACCGTTCATTTAACAACTATTTTAAATAAGTAGAAAAATAAAAAAAATCATGAAATCACTAGCTCCACAAAAGGTTCCCAAAAATTTAAGCAATGGGTGGTAAACAAAATAAGTTAAGAATCGGATAGGACCTTGCTCTAAGTAGCTAATGTTATAAAGCCTATATTCAGAGGAAGGTTTTGATAATCTAGGTTACCCCAACCTTTGACAAGCAAGTTTTTCCATCTTCAATTGGCTCCCCTCTAATGAGAGTATAATCTTCATTCTCTTACTCACGATGCTATGAATTAGACACATATGGTAGAGGTCAAGTATCATTCCATTGTGGAAAAATAAAAAAGTCAAACAAGTTTCTCTTGTCCACAAGGAGGGGCCCTTTAGTATTGTTGAGAGGACGCTTAAGAGTGTAAATGCCCATTGCTATGCCCTTAATCCCATAGTGTGCATAGAGTCATAGGCTTGTGGCTACCATAACTATTAATTAATTTATATTATCATTAATATATTGTTATAAAGATAGTTAATTTGGCCTAGGTGGCATTCAAGGCACAAGTATGGTATATATAGCAAGTAGTGGTTAGTTTATGACCATAATATTACGAATTATGTTATTCTTGAAGACTTTTGAAGGTTTTCCCCATGGAGGTGGCTTATTTTTTTTGTTGGGGTTTACTCAGCGTTTTATCCTAGTTTGAGCCCAGAGAGACCCTTACGAGGGATCTCTTCCCATGGCTTTATTACCAGGACCACTACTAGGGGTCTCAATCCCCAAGGCATTATCACCTGGGCATTAGTGCCCTAGTTCAAACCTGCAATCTTGTTGGCCCAATAAAGGCCCACATCCTACTAGCACACTAGCCTAGTGAAAGATCCATGAAGGCACATATCCTACAAGCACGACAACCCAGTGAAGGCACAAGGGTCGCGAGATCTTTCGCCCAACAAGGGTTTAAACTTTGGTGGTGATCACCGTAACCAAGTGAACTCACCTCCACATTGCGCCCTTAAGGGCCCATCGAAGTGGCTTATTAATCTCAAGTATTAACAAGTATTTACATATAATATTTCCTATTATATTATTCTCTTGTGAAAGTTATTTTATTACAAGTGGTATCAAAACATGATCTTGGCACCCAGAAGATAAGAAATAAGGTGATTTTTTTTCAATTTAGGCAGTGGAATTAGGAGGTCCATATCTCTCTCAATTTGGTGATTTTTTCTTCATATTTGGAGGATTTTTCAAGAACATATTAAAGTGTCTACAATCTAGATTTGATGCCATTTGGATTTGATTTAGAGTTATTACAAATTAGGGTTTCCACCAAATTCACTTCTAGGGTTGTAATTAGTGAATGTTTCTTTAAATTCTAGAGGGTTGAACAAGGGCACATTGATCCACCTACAATATTGATTTGAAGGCATTTCGAGTTGTTTTGAGCAAGAACTACTACAATTTTATGGTTTGTTCACAAATTTTCTCTATAGTCTACAATATGTGGAACTTTTCAATTTTGTTTACATTTTTGGAAAGCTTGAAAAAAATCATTAACGACTTGCTCTTTGAATTTTAATTTTGAGGCTAAAAATTTTCTAAAATCATCCAATTAAGGTTTAGTTAAAAAAAAAGATTTTGCAATATATGGATGGACCCTAGGCTATAGGTAGGGGCAAGTTTTTTTTCAATTTTGGAAAGATTCCCAACAGATGTGTAACATTTCCATGGAAGAGGTAAGGGAAGAAACCAACAAGATGAAGAAGGATATGTAACAATTGCAAGGAAAATTGAATATCATGTAAGGAGATATATTTCGTATCCATAAGGCATTGTTAATTATCAATGCTTATACCCAAAATTAATCAAGGCTCACAACTAGATGTTTAAAGAAACTAAGGTGGATCTTCTAGGTTAGCTAATCTAGAACCAAATGTTAGCACTTATATGGGATCTCAGAATATGTTACCAAACGTGGATATGTGTATGTTTGATGGCAAGGATCCATTGACTTAGATAAATCAAATAGGTTTTTTTTAGATTTACATCAAATTACAAGTGGAGAAAAAGTGAAAATGGATTCCCTATATCTGGAACTAGAGAAATTCATTATCACCTTATTGGTTTTTACTAAGAAGATACAACCACGCTATAGCAATAATGTGTTAAACAACTACTTCATCTAGTTAGCTAAACTACTACATACAAGATCATTTAGGGATTATATTAAACAATTCCAAAACCTATCCTTGTGAGCTGAGACTTGATTACAGAGGACAGATAGAATGACTCATTTCTTGGTGGGATTAAAGGTCACATCCAACATGAGGTATGCATGTTTAGGCCTCATTCTATGTTTGAGTCTTTTGTCCTAGTACATAGGGCAAAAGAGATGTTTTTAGTTCCTACAAGGCATGAGTTCAATGACATTGGAGATAAGATATTTTAGCACAATCATTGCTTCAACCCATTAGATTGACTCCAAAATAAATTGAAGAGAAAAGGGAAAAAGGGTTATCTTTTAACTATCATAGAAAATACAATAGAGGGCATAAATGTGTAGAAAAGAAATTCTACATTAAAGGGCCAAGTGAAGAAGAAGATGAAGAAGAAGAAATATTAGAGCTTGGAAATTAGGAGATCCCCAACCAACCATTTCTTATCATACACTTTTGGGCATTAACACCCCATAAACTCTCAACATAGTGGCTTTCTCAAAGAAAGAGAGAGTAACAGTGTTGGTATCCTCAGTAAGAACTTAAATTTATTAACAAAAGATTAGTTGCTTGTCTAAATTATTTTATCTTTCTAGCTCCAAAATTTTATGTTATGATTGCAAATGGGAGAACTATCAGTTGTTTAGGGAAATGCTATAACATTAAATTATACATGGGAGAACACAAACTTGATTTCCCTATGTTTCCTATCTCCATAGGTCCAACAAACATTGTTTTGGGAGTGCAATGATTATAAGAACTAAAAACATGAACGAGCTTGCATGAGGACCCCATGATGATATGTAATCCTAATCATGTACATGAAAGAGTGAACAATAACACCCTCTCAATATCACTCCTCTTGGCGAGACTTGGTGTCTTGTTTTCCCTCTATTGATCCTTCAAATTTCAAACTATTCTTCATTTCCCCTTTGTTGAATATTCTTTTGTCACATTCTTGGCCTTTCCTACATGCTTAGTTTTCATATTTTTATGCTAATTCCACTTTTTAACACCCCATTCTGAAGGTCTCCAACCCTAGGAAGCCTCTAAGTAGCCTAATAGCCCAAACCCATGTCTCAATTTTTGCTCAACTTTTCTCCTTTTAGTTTACCCCTATTAATGACTAGATCTCCTCAGTTGACTCTACCTTTATGCATCCTATAACCTAATTTTGATGCAATATCACGTTCTCAACCTTTCATCAAGCATACACAAATGTCAAATTTTACCCATGTGCCCTCCTTTGTGGGTCACCCATGGGTTACCCTGAGTGACCCAAGGGTTTCTTAGGGAGACCTGACCTAGTAAAAGGGATGACCCACAGGGGACCTAGGTAAATTTTGAACTCAAGTTTCTCCTTCGATTTGAGCCCAAAAAGACTCCATTTTCACCTAGTTTGCATGCAATTTCAAGATAAACATAGAGGAGGTCATAATTAACTCATTTAACAATCCCAATCAACTAAATTTAGCTCATTTGCTCGATTTTAACTCCTCCTAAAAGCTATTCCTCCATGAGTGATAAGATTTCAAGCTCATATCATTGTTCAATCAATTGATTTCATAAGAGTTTGATTGATCAATCAAGCAAGTTAACTCTCTAATCAACGGAGTTAACTCCTTAATCATCCCCACCCTTAATGTGCTCTCTCAACCTACAAATACCCCCTCCTCCAAGAATTAGAGGATGAAAATTTATTATTGCAATTCATCTTTTTCTTGGCTTTTGCTCTCCAACTAGCATGTTTATGCTTGCTGCTGGAGATAGGTGTCTTTTATTTATTGTTGTTATTTTTTCAAATCCTTCAAAGGCTTCATAGCATTGTTACACTTGCCAATTCTCAAGCCATAGAGCTAATTAGAGGTGACATAAAGGATTTTAAGTGGACATCAGGAGAAAATAAAAGTTTTGAATTGTTAAAGTAGAAAGTAACAAAGCAACCAGTGTTAGCATCACCAGATTTCACCAAAGTATTTCAAGTGGATTGTGATGCAAGTGGAAATACAATAGGAGTAGTGTTAAGTCAAGAAGGTAGACCTGTAGCATATTTTAGTGAGAAGTTGAATGATGTAAGGAGAAGATATTCAATTTATGATCAAGAGTTCTATGCCATAATTCAAGCTTTGAAGAAGTGGAGACATTACTTGCTTCCTAAGGAGTTTGTGTTGTATACAAATCATGAAGCTTTACAATATTTGAATAGTCAAGGTAAATTAAATCAGAGACATATGTTATTAGTAGAGTTCATGTAGAGTTACACTTTTGTATTAAAGCATAGGAGTGGGAAATCAAACAGAGTTGTAGATACATTGAGTAGAAGAAGGAATTTGCTAACAGAGATGAGAGTTTAAGTATTAGGTTTTGAGGAGTTGAAGCACATGTATGAGGAAGATCTCAATTTTACAGAACCTTGGAAAGCATGTGTTGGTACCCATTTATGTCTAAGGTTTTGAGCTTGAACATTTGTAGGATTTTTCATTCAAATCCTAAAATTTCTAGGCATGATGTTATGACATGTCAAGATTTTTGTCTATGCTGCATCTTTTAGTATGCATGAGCATCATGTCAAATATGTTTGTGACCTTGAGGTCTGAAAATATGAAAAACTCAAAGTCTCAATCTTGTTTCAAGAGGCCTAGCATGTGGAGGAGTGTAAAATTCCAAGCAGGATTGCCTTTTGCATCACCCTAAAATTTGGCCTGGTGAGGGAGTTATGCCTATCAAAGTTCTAAGTCTTTATGCCTCCTCATCATATTCTGGTATGACCCTATATTTCGAAGGAGGGGGCCATCATCATGTTTCAAATATCGGGTGATCTTAGTTAAGATCACCCTGATGTTCTTTTATCGCTCGGTGCTGCTGACATCAGTTTTATGCAGGGGGTGATATTTGCTTCTCGAATGGCTGCATCATTTTTTGAAGGAGGGGGGTGATATCCCAAATATCAGTCATATTCTAAATATCACCTTGATATTATAGTGAAGCTACAATGCAGTCAGATATTTTGTGGAAGAGGTGATGTTTCAAATATTGGGTGATCTTCCGAATAGCCCCCTATTTTGTCAATATGACGGTGACGTCATTAGGAGCCGACAGGATCTCATGCGGGAGGATTTTTCTATGATGCATCAAGGTGATGTTTCTCGTAGGGTGATATGTGAATATGATGGTGACATCATCAGGATATCAGTAGACATAATTATGTGAATCATTGGCGAGACATATGGTATCTCAGGCAGGAGGATTCTCCTCCGATGCATCAGGTGGTGCCGATGAGGTTGATGTCAGGATGATATTGAGCATTGGAGCATCATGCGGTAGGATCATGATGAGGTATATGTTAATGCCGTCAGGAGCAAAAGCACCAACATTATGTATGCTCTTGGCCCAGTTTATATTGTATTAAGGAGGTCGCCACGGGGTGCATGTGGGATAATTAGTTCCCTCATATTTTGAAATATCAGGATCAGGATTCTTGGTAGGAAAAGCTTTCAAGGAATCATGTGATCGCTGTATTCTCAGGACCGCGAGTAGGTGGACATTAATGGCGGATGTTACAGGGTATGGGCGATGATATAGATAGATCTAGTATCCTGATTGAAGTTGAGGATCCCCAGGCAGCAGCGCGTGGCTCAAGACCCCCTCTTGTCTCCTCTTCCACCTGTCACATTCAATGTTTGAGTGCCATTTCCTCAGAATGGACTGTATCTGGTGAGTATTTTGAGTTTTGCCATGTAATTAATGCTGAGGACCTCCCTGCTGTATATAGTAGGCTATGTTGCTCATTTGTTGTTGTTGAAAACTAGATAAAATTTTGGGCGCTGTGACACAATACAACTTATTTGGTGGCACTTTTCTAGATGTCTTGTGAGTTTATGAGTCTCATGTTGTATGTTTTTTTACATTAATCCATTGATATCATGTTAATCTAAATGAGTAATGCTATATTGCATGTATTCTGTCATCTGTCTCCAAACTGAGTATGTTCTACCTCTGAGTCTGAGCATCTAAGGGGTGTTTATGATTCTAGAATACAGGTTTGTTGTATTGAATGCTTGATTTCTTACTTCTACTCAAGGAGTAGATTAAATGTTTTAGATCAAGGGTTGGGAAAAATATATTGCAGTGAGGATATTGTAAGTAGAGATAACAGGATACCCTATCTTAGGAGGTACCCATAAGGCAGATACTACAAAACCCCTTGATATCCAGTCTTTGGTATATGTTCATGCAGGCCATTCACATGTGTATGTCTACTGACTCCGAGCCCTAGATAGGCACCAATCTAGTCTTGTATTGAGGTTATACCCAAGGTCCTAGTTTTGCATCCACATAAAATCAAACTTAAACTTCAAATTAAACCTTTAGGACTTTAGGAGTAGTTTAGGACCCAAATCCTCTGTCTATAACTAAAAATAGGCCCAAAGCTAGCCCCTTTGCACTTATCTCACAGTTTTGGTCTACATAAAGGAGGATTTATCTACTTTGTATCAACATCCTAGTCAATCCATAAGCATATCTCATGGATGTTGAGTAGGGAATACCCCCCTTGGTTTTGCAGAGCCTAAAGAAGAAGAGGAGATATTTATAGAGTCTATCTCCTATACTATTGGCCGCTGGCCCAGAGATCTTGTTGATCATTGATGGCTACCTTGTAGGGATAACTGGGAATAAGCATCCAGTTGGATTGAGAACCAACAGAAATTGGTGACTCTGCTGGGGATTTGAAGTGAAAGTATTATCTTTTCATCCCTGGTAAATTATTTCCTAAGTTGCAATAGAAATTGGCGACTCTACTGGGGATGGATTGATGAAAAAAGAATTGTTATATTTTATCCATCTGAGTCCCCAACAGAAATTGGTGACTCTACTGGGGATGTGATTTAGAAGTATTATTTTGTGTCATCCCTAATATGTTCTTGACCCATCCGAGTCCCCAACAGAAATTGGCAACTCTGCTAGGAATTTGAAGTGAAAGAACCCAGATTCTAAAAGAAAACAATTCCTAGTAATAGGTGGTGACTCCGAGTAATCTCCCAATTGGTAAAAGTGAAATTTATATGCAAGGGAGAAGATCCCAATGGAATCCTTTGTTTGAAGAGTTACCCAGCAAAATGATGTATAGAAAGAAAGGAACTGTTTAAACCAGTCATGAGGGTTCCCCTAGAAATAATGATAATATTCAAGACAACCCTAGGTCTTTAGGGCAACAAGCCTCTTTTTTTTCAAATACAGAGGCTAAGATTCAAGAAATGTATAATAGACAACAAGGTGGTGGTCTGAGAATGAGGTCAAAAGTGTTTCAGGAACGTCCTTTCTTGGACCCCAGTGACAGATTTGAAGAAGTTGAATCTCCAAGAGATGATGATGACTAGAATGTAATGGAGTCATCCTCTTCTATGCCTATAGAGGAGGAATTAGCTAAAAAAATTAAGAGCTTAAGGGCTGAATTAGAATACCTGTAGGCAATGAAAATTAGAGATGACATGAAATAGAAAGTGCAAGCTCTGAGAGTTGCTCAGAATGATTCAATTCCTACCCTTGGCAATACAAATGTGCAGAGAAATCAACACAGAAATGAAGTACAGGATCAACACAATGATCAAAGACAGAACACAGATAATGCTAGAATACCATTAAATAATGTAAGAAATCAGAATGTAAATAGAAATGTAAATGTAGATCAGTTTGGTAGACAGCATATGCAGCTAGATAGATTTAGGCAGTTGGTTTTTGATGGCATTCCTAATTACCCCAATCCTATTAATAAATATGTGAGGCTGCAAGTGCCTAAATTTTTAGGAAACAATACTGTGTCAGGTGAAGACCATTTAAAAGCTTTTCAAAATATCATGGACAACTTTGAGGTTGAGCATGAGGATGTCTTTATGAAATTATTTATGCAATCTTTAGTTGATGAGGCCAAAGAATGGTACAAGGGTCTGCCTGACAGGAGTATCTCATCATGGGATGATTTTAGAAGGATGTTCAAAGAACAATACGGTGACAAAACTGACCCAAGCTTCTTTGTAAATGAATTTACCAATATCACCAAAGGATCAAATGAACAGGTTGCTGATTTCAATGTTGTATTCACTAAGGTACTAAACAAATTGCCACATCACATGAGACCTAATGAACCAATGTGCATTGTGCTCTATATGAATGCTTTTGATGCCAAAACAGCATATAGATTGAGAGATAAGGGTCCAAATAGCCTCAGGGATGCTTTCAGGATTGCAACAAATATTGAAAATAATAGGAAAGCGTCTGGTAAGACAAACAGAAGAGATGATGTAAAAATTCTATAGAACCCAAATACTAAATCTTAGAGTGCTCAAGGCAATACATCTACTTCTGAAGAAAAGATAGATAAATTGACAAATGTTGTTAAGGACCTGAGTCATAGATTAGCCAAAAATGAAAAAGGAATAGGTCCTGATAGGCAGGTTTACCAAAGGCAAGAAAGAAGGCCATCATTACATGACATGCCATACAATACAAATTGGCATAATGGTAAGCCCATGTTTCCACATAACAACTCAAGTCAAAAGACTCAAAATGCAAAGGATACTCCTGATCCTTTGAAGAAGCCTATAAATATTATTGATGATGCCCCATGGTGCATAATATGTCAAATGCCTCATTCACAGTCACAATGTATGATTGCTCAATCCCTATATGACAATGTTGTTGCTTGTGATGAGTGTAATGAGCTGCATTATATGTAGGGGATAATTTCAATATGTTGTCCACAAATAGGGGGTGTTCCTATCATCATGCAGTTGAAAGTATAGGTTATGGGACCTAGGTTTGCCAACAGGTTTTCTGTGATAAAGATGATGAAGATGATGAAGACAATTATGCTTGTGCTCAGGACTCACACAATTTTT
Source organism: Cunninghamia lanceolata (assembly GCA_027924645.1). NCBI lineage: Eukaryota > Viridiplantae > Streptophyta > Pinopsida > Cupressales > Cupressaceae > Cunninghamia > Cunninghamia lanceolata. Next base: position 6,354,097 of record BSBN01000241.1, on the reverse strand, counting down.
TGAACAACTTGAGAAGGCCTTCTGATGAAGAGATTAGAGCTCTCACAACCACAGAAATAGCTCAAGTCAAAAGCAATTACAATCTCAGGGGTAAAGCTCAGGTAAGCAATGCACACCAATCAGAGAATACTTTGGTAAACCAGCCAGTGCACAGTCATAAAGATACTGAACCACAAAAGAAATAATGGAGCAATAACAAGCAAAATTTTAAGCAAAAAATAGGGTATGATCCTCAAGGACTAGAAAATAGAATTCCCTAGGCTGAGGATTAAAGCAAAATTTCCCAGGTCAGGAATGACAGTCAGGGGACTACAAAAATCAAAGCTGGATCATCCCAGGATAGAAGTAAAACTATGGATCAGGCTACAGCTGTTATACAAAATTATACCCCTTTTGACATAACTCAAGTCATGTCCTAGGTAAAGGTCTCTGTCCCATTGATGGAACTGATGAAGGTGGATGAATTCATAAATAAGGTAGTGTCCTTGATCTCAGAGGTAGTTTGTCAGGCTGATCAGAATGTTGAAACCCAAAGTAAAAAACAAGCTCTATGTGTTGAAGAGGATGAGACTCCTGAAGTGTATCTAGGGATGACCATGACAAAGTGCCCTTCACAAGTTGAACCATTTTATGTCTCCCTTGTCATAAATGGAAAAATAATTAAGAACTGTATGCTTGACTCAAGAGCGTCAACAAACATCATGTCATTGGCCATCATGCATCAAGCTGGGTTGAAAATAGATAAGGCATGTGGGAAATGCTATGCCATGGATGCTAGAGAGGTACCAGTCATCATAATTATAAAAGATGTAGATTTTACACTGGCAGTATATCCAGAAAGGACCTACAAAATGAACATAACAGTTGTTGATATCAAGCCACAATATGGTATGCTGTTATCAAGAAGATGGGCAGCATTGATTGGTGGGAGTATGCAATTAGACATGTCATATGCTATGATCCTAATGAATGGCAGGGATGTGAAATTGATCAGAGAAGAGAGGTCTCTAGACATAGTTGAGGATCAAGAATTAGAGGAGCATATATGCTTTGTGGACACTGACTATGATAATTTCAGAGTTGTCTCATGTGATCAAGGAAATAAAGAAAAGAATATTTGCATTCAAGAGTCAGACCAGTAGGACCTATGGACCATGTATTTTGATGGAGCTTGTTCAAAGGAAGGGTCTGGTGCTGGAATTTTTTTTCTATCTCCAACTGGTAATCTTCTAAAATTCTCTTTTTTGTTGAAGTTTCCTGCACAAATAACATTGCAGAGTATGAGGCTCTGTTGTTAGGATTGAATGTTTCTCTAAGACATGGAATTAAGATGTTAAGGGTGTTTGGAGACTTAGAGTTAATTGTTTCCCAGGTTAGAGATAAATATGCTTCAAAAAATAAGAGGTTAAAACAATATAAGCATGTTGTCTAGGATACAATTGAATTGTTTGATGCATTTTCAATAAACTAGATAGAGAGGTCAAAAAATGTTATGGCAGATTTTCTAGCTAATGTAGCCATTAGGCCAGATGATATAACTCTGTCAGATGTTACAAATGTTGAGGTCAAACTTAGACCTGCAGTGCTAGATAATGTATGCAACTGGCAAGTGTTTGATGACGACAAAGATTTACTAAGATTTCTACATTGCATTGATGAGTATGAGAACCAGGAAATGGATTTTTAGAACTTTGTAGAGGTTATAGGTGGAAAAGAAACTCTCTTAGGGGGCTGGTTGCTTTAGAGAGAGCTTTTGACAATAGAGACCAATTTGTTACAAAGGCATCTCCAACAAATAAGAATGATCTGGAGGAGATAAACTTGGGGACATCTTATGCACCCAAAAAGGTATACATTGGCAAACAGCTCAAACCACACATAAGGAGCATGCTAATTGCATTACTAAGAAGATATAAGCAAGTATTTGCTTGGTCTTATGAGGACCTTAAAGCTTATAGAGAAGACCTATTCCAGCATGAGATCCCATTGAAGCCTGGAGCTAAACCATTTAAACAAAAATAGAGACCTATCAACCCAACTTTAGCTCCAAAAATGCAAGAAGAACTTATGAAACTTAGGGAGGCTAGAATAATTATGCCTATTAGACATTCAACTTGGGTGTCTAATCTTGTCCCAGTTAGAAAAAAGAATGGTGATATAAGGCTTTATGTTGATTTTAGAAACCTAAATGTATCTTCTTTGAAGGATAATTATCCACTGCCTAACATGGAGGCTATGCTGCAGAAAGTGACTGGCTGTGAACTTTTATCCATGATGGATGGATTTTCAGGGTATAATCAGGTGAAGGTAAAGGAATCAGAGCAATTCAAGACTACCTTCACCACTCCATGGGGAACCTATGTTTATATAAGGATGCCATTTGGACTAACAAATGCAGGTGCTACATTTCAAAGGGCAATGGATGTTGCTTTTGCAAGATTGATTGATTCAATTCTGGCTGTTTATCAAGATGATTTAACAACCTATTCAAAGAGGGAAGAGCAACATTACATGCACTTAGAACAGATTTTTATTAGAGCATTAAAGTATGACATCTCACTTAACCCAAAGAAGTGTGCTTTTTGGGTAGTGGAAGGAAAGTTGTTGGGGCATATTGTTTCCAAGGATGGAGTCAGGATTGATCCTTAAAGGGTGGCTACAATTGACAAAATTTAGATCCCTAAAACAGTGAAAGGTATTCAGTCCTTTTTTGGGAAAATTAACTTTGTTAGAAGATTTGTGCCTAACTTTATAGAGACTACAAGGAACATTTCTAGAATGATGAAGGAGGGTGAGATTGTCAAATGGGAAGATGAAGTAGCTAAATCATTTCAAAATATCAAAGAAGCTATAAAGATGGCTCATGTGCTAAAGTCTCCTAATTTTTCTAAGCCATTTTAGTTGTTTTCATTTGCTTCTTAACATACTATTGCTGCATGCCTATTGCAGAAAAATGAAGAGTGTTTTGAGCTGCCTATTGCTTTCTTTAGCAAGTCATTGCAGGCTGCCGAGTTAAAATATGATATCATGGAGAATCAGGCATATGCATTGGTTAGAGCAGTCAAGAGCTTCAGGCCTTATTTAGTAGGCTCACAAATAGTTGCATATGTGCCTCATGTAGCAGTCAAGGATATTTTCACTCAGCATGAGGTAACTGGAAGAAGGTGCAGATGGATAAATAAACTACAAGAATTCAACATAGAGATACAGATCACAAAGTTGGTAAGGGGACAAGGCTTAGCCAAGATAATGATAGAGTCAAATTTGGAAGCATGCCAAGTGAATGTAGCTCAAGATGAAGTTGTAAATGTGTCAAAGTCTGAATGGTACAAGGACATTGTGTATTATTTACAGAATTTGAATTGTCCTTCCCACTTTAATGATAGTCAGAAGAGGACATTGAAGCTACATGCAATCAGATACATTGTTGCACAAGGAGAACTATATTGGAAAAATCCTAATGGTGTACTACTTAGATGTGTGGATGAAAATCAGGCTGCTGATATTTTAGGTGATCTGCACAAAGGAATGTGTGGTGGACATTACACTGCCAGGACAACAGCCCACAAAATTCTTAGAGCAGGCTACTGGTGGCCAACTCTTTTCTCAGATGCACAGAGGTTGGTGAGGAGATGTGATTCTTGCCAAAGGTTCTCAGGAAAGATAAGATATGAGGGTGTATTACCCCTTAGGACTATAATTGTAGAATCTCCATTTCAGCAATGGGGAATTGATTTTATAGGGGAAATCCTAGAAAAATCAAGTGGAGGACATAGTTGGATTTTGGTTGCTACTGATTACTTTACTAAATAGATTGAGGCAATTCCAACTAAAAGGGCTACAAGCAAAGTGGTGATGGATTTCATCCTAGAAAATATTATTATTAGATTTGGAGTACCAGTCAAATTGGTCACAGATAATGCAATGTGCTTCAGGTCTGGTGAGTTTGTTGATTTCTGCAATAACTATGGGATTAGTTTGTCACATACATCACCATACCACCCACAAGGAAATGGTCAAGCAGAGTCAAGCAACAGAAGCCTCATAAAAATCATCAAGAGGGTGATAGATAAAAATAAGAGGGCATGGGATTCAAAGTTAAGTTTGGCATTATGGGCTAATAGGGTGACAGTGAAAAGAGCAACTGGAAGGTCACCTTTTGAGTTAGTATATGGTGCAGTAGCTAGATTGCCTATGAACAACCTCCTACCAGTTTATAAGTTCATACAAGAAAATGATGTGGAAATTGAAGATCCAATGACAGAGAGGATAAATCAACTGGTTGCACTAGATGAGATCAAAAGGGAGGCATACAAGACAAATATCATGAAATAGCAAAAGGTGAAGTATCTATTTGACAAAAGAACTACAGAAAGAAGGTTTCAGATAGGTGACCTAGTCCTTATGTGGAATGCAAGGAATTAGGATAGGGGCAAGCATGGTAAATTTGAGCCCTTGTGGGTGGGCTCATATCAAATCAGTAACACCCATGAAAATGATGTCTACTTCCTCCAGACCCTGGATGGTGAACTATTGGAATTGCCTGTGCACGGTAAATTCCTTAAGGCCTTTTTCTCATGAATGAGGCATCTTTGTGCACACTGTAAACTACATGTAAATGTTTTGTACATGCCTTGTATAGTCAGTGTTGTCTTGCATTTTGTGTTTTGTCTGGTCCTCGCTGTAGTCTTGCACCTACACGTCCCCAATCGGAGCCTATGTTGGTACCCATTTATGTCTAGGGTTTTAAGCTTGAACATTTGCAGGATTTTTCATTCAAATCCTAAAATTTCTGAGGCATGATGTTATGACATGTCAAGATTTCTATCTATGCTGCATCTTTCAGTATGCATGAGCATCATGTCAAATAAGTTTGTGATCCTGAGGTCTGAAATCTGAAAAACTCAAAGTCTGAATCTTGCTTCAAGAGGCCTACCATGTGGAGGAGTGTAAAATTCCAAGCAGGATTGCCTTTTGCATCACCCTGAAATTCAGCCTGGTGAGGGAGTTATGCCTGTCAAAGTTCTAAGTCTTTATGCCTCCTCATCATATTCAGGCATGACCCTATATTTCGAAGGAGGGGGTCATCATCATGTTTCAAATATCGGGTGATCTTAGTTAAGATCACCCCAATGTTCTTTTATCGCCCGATGCTGCTAACATCAGTTTTATGCGAGGGGTGATATTTTCTTCTCTAACGACTGCATCATTTTCTGAAGGAGGGGGGTGATATCCCAAATATCAGTCATATTCTAAATATCACCCCGATATTATAGTGAAGCTACAGTGCAGCCAGATATTTTGTGGAAGAGGTGATGTTTCAAATATCAGGTAATCTTCTGAATATTCCCCTATTTTGTTAATATGATGGTGACATCATCAGGAGCCGACAGGATCTCATGTGGGAGGATTTTTCTACGATGCATCAAGGTGATGTTTCCCATAGGGTGATATGTGAATATGATGTTGACGTCATCAGGATATCAGTAGACATAATTATGTGAATCATTGGTGAGACATATGGTATCTAAGACAGGAGGATTCCCCTCCGATGCATTAGGTGGTGCCGATGAGGTTGACGTCAGGATGATATTGAGCATCGAAGCATCATGGGGTAGGATCATGATGAGGTATATGTTGATGCTGTCAGGAGCAAAAGCACTGACATTATGTATGCTCTCGGTCTAGTTTATATTGTATTGAGGAGGTCACTGCGGGGTGCATGTGGGATAATTAGTTCCCTTATATTTTGAAATATCAGGATCATGATTCTTGGCAGGAAAAGCTTTCAAGGAATCATGTGACTACTGCATTCTTAGGACCGTGAGTAGGTGGACATTAATGGCAGATGTTATAGGGTATGGGTGATGATATAGATAGATCTAGTACCTGATTAAAGTTGAGGATCCCCAGGCGGTGGCGCATGGCTCGAGACCCCCTCTTGTCTCCTCTTCCACCTGCCACATTCAATGTTTGAGCACCATTTCCTTAGAATGGATTGTATCTGGTGGGTATTTTGAGTTTTGCCATGTAATTAATGCTAAGGACCTCCCTACTATATATAGCAGGCTATGTTGCTCTTTTGTTGTTGTCGAAAACTGGACAAAATTTTGGGCACTATGACACAATACAACTTTGATGGCCCTTTTCTGGATGTCTTGTGAGTTTATGAGTCTCATGTTGTATGTTTTTCTACGTTAATCCACTGATATCATGTTAATCTAAATGAGTAATGCTATATTGCATGTATTCTGTCATCTATCTCCAAACTGAGTATGTTCTTCCTTTGATTCTGAGCATCTAAGGGGTGTTTATGATTCTAGAATATAGGCTTGTTGTATTGAATGCTTGATTTCTTGCTTCTAATCAAGGAGTAGATTAAATGTTTTAGATCAAGGGTTGGGAACAATATATTGCAGTGAGGATATTGTAAGTAGAGATAACAGGATACCCTATCTTGGGAGGTATCCGTAAGGAAGATACTACAAAACCCCTTGATATCCAGTCTTTGGTATATGTTCATGCAGGCCATTCACATGTGTACGTCTACTGACTCTGAGCCCTGGATAGGCACCAATCTAGTCTTGTATTGAGGTTATACCCAAGGTCCTAGTTTTGCATCCACATAAAATCAAACTTAAACTTCAAATTAAACCTTTAGGACTTTAGGAGTAGTTTAGGACCCAAATCCTCTATCTACAACTAAAAATAGGCCCAAAGCTAGCCCCTTTGCACTTATCTCATAGTTTTAGTCTACATAAAGGAGGATTTGTCTGCTTTGTATCAACGTCCTAGTCAATCCATAAGCATATCTCATGGATGTTGAGTAGGGAATACCCCCCTTGGTTTTGTAGAGCCTAAAGAGGAGATATTTATAGAGTCTATCTCCTATATTGTTGGCCACTAGCCCAGAGATCCTGTTGATCATTGATGGCTACCTTGTAGGGACAACTGGGAATAAGCATCCAGTCAGATTGAGAACCAACAGCATGTAAGGAACCTATTGTGATAGATAGAAGTAAGTGGTTAGATTATTTCGTTCAGGAGGATATGTTGTTCAAAGGAAATCAATTGTGTATACCTAGGAGTTCAATGAGAGACAATTTGATAAAGGAGAAATACATTGGTGGATTAGCAGGACATTTTGGAATTGATAAGACAGTGGCTTTGGTAAGTGAACATTATTTTTGGGCTTATAAAAATAAGGATGTAATGAAGTTTTTTTAGAGTTGTAGAGTATGTCAAGTTACAAAAGGGAATAGTTAGAATACTGGTTTGTACAAATCTTTGACAATACCGAAGAGACTTTGGGAAGACATAAGCATGGATTTCATATTAGGATTTTCAAAGATGTAGAGAGGACATGATTCTATACTTGTAGTGGTGGACAAATTTTCAAAGATGACACATTTCATACCCTGCAAGAAGACAATTGATGTAGTGCATGTTGCTAACTTATTTTTCAAGGAGATTGTGAGATTGCATGGATTACCTAAGAGTATATTTTCATATAGAGATACAATATTCATTGGATACTTTTGGAGGACATTGTGGAAAAAGATGAAGATAGACCTAAAGTTTAGTTCAACATTTCATCCATAGATAGATGGATAGACTAAGGTCATGGATAGGAGTTTGGGAATCTTATTGAGATGTTTGGTAGTAGAGAAGAAAGGAAATTGGGATCTAATTCTATCACAAGAAGAGTTTGCATACAATAATTCAATAAATAGGAGTACAAGAAAGACACCTTTTGATATTGTAACCAGAGTAAACCCTAGAGGAGTAGCAGAGTTGAGAGATACCAATATGGAGAATAAGAGAAGTGCAGAAGTAGAAGAATTTGTAGAACACATGGAGACAATGTATAATCAAGTTAAGAAGCATTTAGAGGAGATGAATAGTAAGTACAAAGAGCAAGAAGATGAGAAGAGAAGACACAAAAAAATTTTAGTTGGAGATGAAGTAACGCTATATCTGAGAAAAGAGAGATTTCCAATAGAGACATATAACAAGTTGAAGATGAAGAAGTTTGGATCATGTAGGATACTCAAGAAATATGATTTAGGAAATGCATATGAAGGGGAGCTACCGGAGACATTGGGTATATCACCTATATTCAACATTGTAGACTTATATCAGTATCATGTAGGAGAATCTAATGACAGTATTGAAGAAGATTTGAAGAGGCAATTACCATAACAATGCCCATAGCAGATTGAAGACATCTTTGATAGCAGATTAGCATGTAGTACCAGAGGCAAGCAATACAAAGAATATTTGGTAAAGTGGAAAGGCACACCGGAAGAAGATTCAACATGGATTTCTTAGGCTAAGATGGACCGACATGGTTTTCCTCTAGCCCCAGCAAAGTGAGGGACTCACTTTTTTTCAACAACCCTGGGTGTCTGATGTAGGATCATCCCAAGTTGCCGAGCAATCTTGCATTAACCAAAAATATTTACATTCCTTTTATTTCTCTCATTTTTCTAGATTAGTTCAGTCTAGTTAGTAGCAAATTCAGCATTTTGTATCACATTTTACCACATTATCATATTAGCTCTTGCAGAGCAAGATTTAGTATCTAAATATCATCAGCTACATCATGATCAGTTTCCTTGAGGTCCGCATCAATTTTCCATCATTTGCGGAGGAGTACCAGCTGTTTAAGACTGACCTATTCATTCTAGCATGTTACACCTTCATTAGAGATTCTAACTTCTTTCTTGGCCAACGTGGAGGATTTCTTGTCCTTGGAGATGATATATATAGACCCTTAGGATGCATTAGGAAGTCACTAGCTTTAGTAGAAGATTTATATTAGATACTTTATTCTAGAGAGGTGCTTCAATGTCATATCTTGCATATCTATTGTAATTGGAATCAAACATGCGCCCTTGGTTTTGTAGCCTACATGTTCCTAGCATATAAGCATTATAAATATATGATATACTAAGCATTTAGATCATCCATTGCATTCTATAATTTATTGTGTCCATTGTGTTTAATCTTGCTGCATGACCTGGACTACCCACTCTGTGGAACCTCCAACCGTGACTGTACCATTACCACCTATAGGTACATCACACACCCAATGAGCTCCAACTCAATATAATGAGGTTTCAACCCCAATCTAAAACAAAGAGGCTACAACTTTGAATTTTATAGTTTCATATGTGCAATAATGGCTCTTATGTAACCTAAAATGCACCTTGTTACCATATTTATTATGTGTTTTCCATCAACACAGTTGTCTCCTTCCTCTCTGCACTCTACATTCTCTGCCCTCTTACCAAGTCTCCCTTCTTTAACATTGTTTGTCTATGAACATCTAAATGTTTTTACAAAACCTCCCCTCTAGTCCTGTGAACAAAAGATATACAATTCAGTTTAGCTAGTAACTTGTTCACAACTAATTCGATGAGTATAAGAACACATCCACTTCAACCATCGAACTACCAACAACCATTGAATAATTGAACATCAATAGTTTCATTTCACTTCCCAACTAACCAAAATTAATTTAACGGTTGCACCTGATTCAAACTTCAGGCGCCAATAATATATAGTATCAAAGTTTCTCAGTGACTTCACAAAAACATCAGAATAAATATTCACAAGTCCTCAATCTATTCACACTGTAATTTAGGCATTCTTTATATCAACAAAAACTTGATCATCTTAGTCTATTTAAAATTTTGTCCTCCTTAGTCTTCAAAAACATCTTTATATCAGCAAGTGTCAATTCTCTAGAATTAGACTATATTCTCCTTTGTTGGTGAAACTTTAGTTTTTAGAACTAAAACTCCTTCCTTCTATCAGTAACAATACTCTTTTCCTAACTCTTTTGTCTTTTATCCCTTTACACCACCTATCAGCAAAAGTATAATATTTCAAACTTTTTTTTTATGTTTTATCGGTAAAAACACACTATCCTGAACTAACTCTCCATTGCCTTTGTTATCGACGAATGTCACAATTCTCGAACTTATAAATTTATGCTTTGTCGGCAAAAACAGCTTTTTTGAAAGTTGGCCTTGAGTTTATTTTATTGCCTCTATTATAAAAAGTAACTTTTCTAAACTTTTATTATGAACCTTTCTATCAGTGAAATTACACAAATCTGAACTTGGATCTATCTCCTTTGTTATTAGTAAAAGTTAACTTTTTCAAACTTAACACACAATCCTTTTATCAGAAAATCCATGCTGGCATGAACCTTGTCTTTATTTGCTTTCTATCGGTGAATCCACACTGGCATGAACTATTTCTTTATTGGCAAAAGTAGAAACTTTTGAACTTGACCAACTCATCTTAGTTGTTCATAAAAAGACCATTTCACGAACTTATCAGTTTACCGGGAAAAATAAAACCTTCTGAACTTGGCTTAGTTTGATTAACTCCTCTTTATCAGTGATTTCTCTAATTTCAAACTCCCATTCAATTATTCATACAGCGAAATAATGCAAAGTTTGGCTAAAGTACTAACTTTGTAACTAGTTAGTTTTTTTCTCATTTTCTTGACAATACTAGAAACACTTAGTTTCTTTTTCAAAACTAAGTCTTTGCCTTTGCCGAAGCTAAGACATATCAGCTTATCAGCTAACTACCTATTGTGTGGTTACACAACACACCCCACTTTGACTTGGCAAAACAGGGACCCAACTTTTTGGCTTTGCTTGTGTGTTCTTTTTGCTGGCGGTCTGGTAAAATTCAATCAATACAGATAATCCTGCACAATGGCTAGGGAAGTCATCATCATGAGGTTAGTTTGTCAAAGTTCACATTTCATTTCATTAACCTCATATTTGGAGAGAGCATTAAATTTCATGATGGTTTGCCTTTTCCATCACCCTGATATTCCTTAGGATGTGAAAGTTATGAGCGGTCAAAGTCTCGATCGAACCTGATATTCATAAAAGGGGGGAGGTAAGTCATCATCATATTTCAAAATATCAGTCATCTTACGAAACATCACCCTGATCCAATTTATCACCTGATAAGCTGTCTGTTCGCGACATGTGGACGTCATTTTTAGGTGATTGTGATACTTACACGTCAAATAACAGCATGTATTCCGCGAGGATGATATGTCGAAACATCACCCAATATTTTGAATATAACCTTATCTTTCAAATATCATCGTGTCGCAAAATATCACCCTGGAACTTTTTGTTGCAAGTATGAGGTTAACCAGTGTTGTCATTGATGTCAACATACTCATATTGCATTGATAAGAAGGATTGGATGAGCTGTGTGCTGAGGATATTGAGAAAATTAGTCTCAATTAGGAACAGTGAAGAACAATGATAAGAAGAAGGGAAAAGTACTCAATAGGTTGAGAATCAGAGGATACGGATTAAAGGGTTTGTAGATATGAGTCTTGAGATGTTCCAGTTAAGATTTCAGAGGTCTGCATGAAGATATGAAGAAATTATGTTCGCTCAAGTAGAACTAGTTCCGGTAGGCATTCAGTGGTGACAGAGTGTCACAGATTGGTCCGGTGAGTTCCAGAATTACATTATCTCATTCTGTGGATTGGAAGGAGTGTTGAAGAAGTCAGTGTGAAGTGACAACCTAATTTGTGCATTGTTTGGAGGTTCGAAAGAAACTTTTGCATTATGACAGTGATGGCAGACTGTGTTCTTGAAGTTTTGGATGAAGGAGAGAAGGATTCCAGCAAGCAAATGAAGTGCGGATGTTCTTGGTGATTCAGGAAAGCTTGTGGTGATCTATGGATCATGTCCGGTTCATGTTGGTGGTCCACATTGAAGTTAGAGTTTGTATTTAAAGAACAACCACAGATTTTGGTGTTCTTCTTAAGACTGGCCGACCAGATGTATTACACGTCTTGCGAATGATCTTGTAGATGTTTGCCGGCTTAGATGATTGTTCCTAAGTCAATGCCTTATATAAATAAGGGATTGTGAATTCATTTTGTAGTGTGTCTTGTGGTGATGAGAGTGAGATAGCGAAGAGAAGTGCAAAAGGCAGAGCAGGCATTTTTGGGCTCAAATGGAACTGATCCAGGCATGGTAAAGATGTCAAACTCCAGTTCAAGTTTGTAATACTTGTTATCTTGTAGACAGTGTGTCTCTTGTAGGCAGTGTGCCTCCTTGTGAATAGTGTGCTCAGGCAGTGAGCCCTAATTGGCATGTGCCATCTATTTTTCTTATTCTTCTAATAGAGAATAATCCTTGGGTTAATCACCCCGTGATTTTTCCTTTAACTAGGTTTTCCATGTTAAAATCTTGGTGTCTCATGTGTTGATGTGTATCTGCTCTAGTGTTTATGCCTTATGCTTCCATGAATGATTAATTGCTATGCTATCAATTAACAAAGTGGAATTAAGTGTTTGAATTGTAAGCAAATTAATGATAACTGATTCACCCCCCTCTCAGTTATCAACAACTGGTATCAGAGCCAACTTCCTCTAAAAAGAGCTTAACTGCTTGAGGAGATCTAGGATGTCATCATACAAGAAGGACAGTCTGAAGTTTGATGGAACCAACTTCACTCTTTGGAAAGGCCGCATGAAATGTCACTTGGAATGTATGGGAAAGGCATACTTGTCCATGGTCACAAAAGCATATACACCTCCACAGGGTGGTCCGACAACTCTAAATGAAATCACAGATGCTGAAAATAATCTACGAACTAAAGAGGCTCTTCTAAGTGCATTAACTGACTCAGAGCTCTCAAATGTTATTGACCTACCAACTGCTTATGAGATCTGGATTAAACTGGAACTTCTGCATGAAGGAGATGAGTTTGTTAAGAGTGCAAGGTTGCAGAGTCTCAAAGGGAAATTTGAAAGATTGAAGATGAGAGATGATGAAAATATCACTACCTTTATGCCAAGAGTAAATGAGCTGGTGTGTGGAATTAGGAATGTTGGTGGAGTTTTGGATGAAAATGAGATTGTTTGCAAAATTCTCAGATCCCTTCTTGCTGCCTACAAAATCAAGGTTGCTACCATTGATGAATTCAGAGCCCATACAACTGTCACAAGAGAACAATTGGTTGGCAAACTAGTTGCATTTGAAATGACCGAGTTTGGAGATGATCCCCCCAAGACTGAATCTGCATTCAAAGCCAGTGCCTATGTGAAAGGCAAACAAAGATTTGATCCAGGAGAAAACTCTTCAAGGAAGCTGTCATGGTATGATCAAGCAAGAAAAGAGATGGAAGAGGAAGAAGCAGAAATAGTTCAACTTGAAGCCCTCATTGCAAAAAGACTGCCAAGAGGATCTGGTAAGTATGAAGGAAAATTACCCTTTAAGTGCTTCAATTGCAATAAGATTGGTCACTTTGCCTCAAGATGTCCAGAAAGATCCACAAGATCAAATTCTAACAGACAAAGGTTCCAAAAGAATTGTTATTATGTTCACGAAGAAGCTGATAATGAAGGAGTAACAGATGATGAATCAGAAATAGGAGACAAATCCAGAAATGAATGGGTGTTCATTGCCATCAAGGAAGAAGATCCAATATTCCCTGAATCTATCAATCATAAGGTTATAGAAAGAGCTTTGGCTGCCCAAGTTGAAGAAAAGGATGATTGGGTTATTGACAGTGGATGCTCTCACCATATGACAGGTGACAAGAACAAGTTTCTAGATTTGGAAAGGTATGAAGGAGGAATGGTAAAGTTTGGTGACAATTTAGCTGGTAGAATCAGAGGTAGGGGAACTATCTCTCTTGATGGAAAGAACAAAACCGGTAATGTACTGTATGTTGAAGGATTGAAGCACAATCTTCTCAGTGTTGGTCAGTTGGTGGACAAAGGCTATTATCTCCGGTTCAAGAATGCAAGATGTAGGATCTTTGAAAGCTCTAGAACTGAGATTGCATTCGGTACTTAAACAAAAGGTAATATCTTCCATCTAGTTGGTACTAATAAAAGTTGTCTGTTTGTTCAAGTTGATCAGAGTTGGTTATGGCATAGAAGGATGTGTCATGTAAATTTTGATAACATAATCAAGATAAGCAATACTCAAGATGTAAGAGATCTTCCAAAGTTGGTAAAACCTACAAATAGTATGTGCAAAGAATGCCACCTAGGTAAACAGAGCAGAGTTTCATTCAAAAGCAAGGATCAGTCCTCTACCAGATTATTGGAGCTAGTTCATACTAATCTATGTGGTCTGACAAGAATCAAGAGTATGCAAGGTGATAGATATTTCATGTTACTGATTGATGACCATTCCCGGATGATGTGGGTTACCTTTCTGAAAGAGAAATCAGAAGCCTTTGAGAAGTTTAAAATCTTCAAGGCTATGGTAGAGAATCAAACCGGATTAAAACTAAAATGTTTGAGGTCTGATAAAGGTGGTGAATTCACATCCGGTGAATTCATAGACTTTTGTGAGAAGCATGGTATAAAGAGATAGTTATCTGCTCCTAGGACTCCACAGCAGAATGGAGTAGCTAAGAGAAAGAACCGGACCATCCAAGAAGCATCCAGGACAATGATGATGGAAGCAAATGTTCCCCAAATGTTTTAGAAAGAAGTTGTCAGCACTGCAGTCTACACTCTCAATCAAGTTCAAATCAGAAGCAATACCAGTAAGACTCCTTATGAACTTTGGTTTGGCATCACTCTTACTGTGAGATATTTCAGAGTATTGGTAGCAAGTGTTACATTAAAAGAGATCAAGATCTAGGAAAGTTTGATGCTAGAAGTGATGAAGGAATTTTCTTGGGTTACTCCACTCAAAGCAAAGCATACCGGTGTTACAATAAGAGACTGAGAAAGATGATAGAAAGTACAAATGTGAAGGTTGATGAAGGTATTGAGAAGCCCTCAAAATCTTATGAGTATGATGAAGATGATCAGAATGATGTTCTGGTTCAAGGAGCTCCATCCTCTCCTGAAAGTCAGATTCAGACTGATCCGGTAAATCAGGAAGAAGAGCCAGGTCTGAATGAGCATGATGAAGAAGCAGAAGTGCAAGAAACTCCCAAAGTTCCAAGGTATGTAAGACTAAACCACTCTGAAGATCAGATCATAGGTGACAAAAGCAAAGGTGTGCAAACTAGAACAAATGTTGCTCAAAATTCAGATGAATGTTGTCTGATTTCAAAGATTGAACCTAAGATAATCAATGAAGCATGCAATGATGAAAACTAGATAAAAGTAATGGAAGAAGAATTAATGCAAATTGAGAAAAATCACACTTGGGATCTTGTTTCTAGACCTAGAAACAAGAATGTGATTGGAACCAAATGGGTCTTTTGGAACAAACTAAATGAAGTTGGTGAAGTAATCAGAAATAAGGCTAGATTAGTCTGCAAAGGCTACTCTCAAATAGAAGGGATTGATTTTGAGGAAACCTTTTCTCCGGTGGCAAGAATTGAAGCAGTCAGACTATTTCTTGCATTTGTTGCCTTCAAAGATTTCAAAGTGTATCAGATGGATGTCAAATCTGCTTTCCTGAATGGTGACCTAGAAGAAGAGGTGTACATTGGACAACTAGATGGATTTCAGTTATTTGAGCATGGTGATATGGTCTGCAAATTAAAGAAGGCACTATATGGTCTAAAGCAAGCCCCAAGAGCATGGTATGAGAGGCTGGATAAACATCTTTTGAAGATTGGTTTCAACAAAGGTACTACTGATAGTAACCTATATTTCCAAATTGATCATGAAAACATCTCGATTGTTGAAGTATTTGTTGATGATATCATCTTTGGAGGAAGAGATAGTATGTGTAAAACCTTTGCAAACCAAATGAAAAGTGAGTTTGAAATGTCAATGCTCGGTGAAATGAATTTCTTCTTGGGTCTACAAATTACTCAGACAGAGAAAGGAATCTTTATCTCTTAGACCAAATATGTGAAAGAACTATTGAAGAAATTTGGAATGGAAGATTCAAAGCCAATGAACACTCCCATGGCTACCGGATGTAAGTTGAGAAAAGATGATGACTCTCCTATGACAGATCAGACAAAGTACAAATCAATGATTGGTGGATTACTATATCTCACTCAGACTAGACCAGATATAATGCAGGTTGTTGGTATTGTGGCGAGATTCCAAGTTGATCCCAGAGAATCTCATGTCATGGCAATCAAAAAAAAATTTAGGTACTTAAAAGGAACAGTTGAGTATGGCCTATGGTATCCCAGAGATCATGACTTTTCTCTTCATGCATATACAGATGTAGATTGGGCAGGAGATGTGGATGATAGGAAGAGTACAAGTGGAGGAGCATTATTTTTGGGAAAAAGGTTGGTTTCCTGGCTAAGCAAGAAATAAGAAGCAATATCCCTGTCTACAATAGAAGCAGAATACTTGCAGCAACAGGTAGTTGTAATCAACTTTTGTGGATGAAGAAAATGCTAGGAGACATTCAAGTAGAATATGAGGAGCCTATCACAATTTTCTGTGATAATTCAAGTGCAATAAATATTTCTAAGAATCCGGTATTGTATTTTAAAACCAAGCATATATCTATCAAGTTTCACTTTTTGAGAGAAAAAGTGAACAAGGGTGAAGTCAGATTGGAGTATGTGCCCTCCAAGGATCAGCTTGCAGATATTTTTACTAAACCTCTTCCCAAGGACTCTTTTGAGTATCTCAGCGAGAAGTTAGGGGTCATGCCCCCTCTGGTGATGAACTAGGATGCACTGATGTGCATTAGTCCGGTGGATATCACAGTCATATCTTGTGATCTGGATTGATAATGGGGAGCTGCTACTAAGGGGGAGCAGCTGGTATGATTCTAATGTGTTAGAATTGCAAGTATGAGCCCTTTGCCATTGATGTCAAAGGGGGAGAGAAGACATGTGAAAAACAAGTGGTTGATGATCAAAGGGGGAGTAGTAAAGGAAGAGAAGACATGTGAAGAGTTGTTGCTGATAGGGGGAACTGTGACAGAAAGGAGAAGTTCTTCTCTTGATGGTTTTTCACATCATATGTTGCCATCAATGACAAAGGGGGAGATTGTTGCAAGTATGAGGTTAACCAGTGTTGTCATTGATGTCAACATACTCATATTGCATTGATAAGAAGGATTGGATGAGTTGTGTGCTGAGGATATTGAGAAAATTACTCTCAATCAGGAATAGTGAAGAACAGTGATAAGAAGAAGGCAAAAGTACTCAATAGGTTGAGAATCAGAGGATGTGGATTAAAGGGTTTGTAGATATGAGTCTTGAGATGTTCTAGTTAAGATTTCAGAGGTCCGCATGAAGATCTGAAGAAGTTATGTTCGCTCAAGTAGAACCGGTTCCAGTGGGCATTCAGTGGTGACAGAGTGTCACATATTGGTCTGGTGAGTTTTGGAATTACATTATCTCATTCTATGGATTGGAAGGAGTGTTGAAGAAGTTAGTGTGAAGTGACAACCTGATTTGTGCATTGTTTGGAGGTCTGGAAGAACCTTTTGCATTATGACAGTGATGGCAGACTGTGTTCTTGAAGTTCTGGATGAAGGAGAGAAGGATTCCAGCAAGTAGATGAAGTGCAGATGTTCTTGGTGATTCAGGAAAGCTTGTGGTGATCTGTGGATCATGCCCAGTTCATGTTGGTGGTCCGCATTAAAGTTAGAGTTTGTATTTGAAGAACAACCATGGATTTTGGTGTTCTTCTTAAGACTGGCCGACCGGATGTATTACACGTCTTGCGAATGATCTTGTAGATGTTTGCCGACTTAGATAATTGTTCCTAAGTCGATGCCTTGTATAAATAAGGGATTGTGAATTTATTTTGTAGTGTGTCTTGTGGTGATAAGAGTGAGATAGCAAAGAGAAGTGCGAAAGGCAAAGCAGGCATTTTTGGGCTCAAATGGAATTGATCCAGGCATGGTAAAAATGTCAAACTCTAGTTCAAGTTTGTAATACTTGTTATCTTGTAGACAGTGTGTCTCTTGTAGGTAGTGTGCCTCCTTGTGAGCAGTGTGCTCAGGTAGTGAGCCCTAATTGCCATGTGCCATCTATTTTTCTTATTCTTCTAATAGAGAATAATCCTTGGGTTAATCACCCCGTGGTTTTTCCCTTAACCAGGTTTTCCACGTCAAAATCTTGGTGTCTCATGTGTTGATGTGTATCTGCTCTAGTGTTTATGCCTTATGCTTCCATGAATGATTAATTGCTATGCTATTGATTAACGAAGTGGATTTAAGTGTTTGAATTGTAAGCAAATTAAGGATAACTGATTCATCCCCCCTCTCAGTTATCAACACTTTTATCCTGATGACATCATCCAACTCGATAACAAAGAGAATTGACATGATGATGACATCATCATCATGTTTTACCTCGTGGAGGTATATTTCCTAAAATCACCCTTTCATAAAACATGATGATGACATCATAGTACTTCAATGATAGACTAAACCAATATCATGGTGACATCATCATGATATTCTGAGAGAAGCTACTTAAGCAATGCGTAGGGTCATCATCCTTTTCGAAATATCACCTGATATTTTAAACATTCCCTGATATTTTATAACATGACCCGATGGTCTAAAAATAACCCGATATATTGACATAAGTTTCCCGCTAAGATGCAGATGGTCATATTATGAGACGGTCATATTTTGAACATCACCTGATATTTCAAAACATCATCCTCATCTTCTTCCCGCGTGACATTGAATGCCCATCAATGCGGTAGGTGTTTCCCGCTAATGGTTAATGCGATGCTCACACCTAGCAACCTCTGCAAATTTCCATGTGGAAACTTAATGCTTATGATAGATTTAATTAGATTGTGCCCTAACTGACCAAATAAATGGGTTTAGAATGAATTCATAGCATCATTATGCACTTAGCTCGCAATAAGATCAATTTTTTATACAAAGCTGAGCTTTCAAACCTTCCCGCGAATCACCTACAGACATGTATAGCTTGAATCAGAACGAAAGACATGATTATCGACAGTATCAGGCTTACCCCATATAATCATCATTATAATTCAAAGAGATAAGTGCACCAGGTAAGTAGTTGAGACCCTCTGGCTCTTATTCTATGCATATCTAGGTAAAATGATGTTCATTGATTTGAAGTTAGGATTTCTATACATCATGATGAAATAACTGTTTAATAAACATATGCATGATGACATAAAGATGTAGAATATATATATGCATACATAAGATGAAGTATCAATCTTGAGACTAGTTCTCGGCATTGCAGGAAATCATGGTAGACAAAAGATTGATGAAGTCTGAGGTAGAATTTGTTAAGCCAATGTTTGCACAGCTTGAGGGTGTGCAATTCAAATATAGAACTATAGGTGACACCCACCGGGGCAGTATAGATTTGGTTGCATGGACAGATAAGATCAACATGAATAATGAGGATGCTCTGATGGACATAGTTTTTGTGTCTGGGATGTGGAATGCAGTAGGTTTTCCATACTCTATGGAGGCTCCTGAACTGGTTATTGAGTGTACCAGAAATTATAATCCCCAGACAAGGAGGGTGGAGAAACATGGGAGAGTGTATACAGACTTATCTATCAAAAGCCTTCCGCCATGTTCAGTTTGCCACTGGGTAAGAAGGTTGTCAGCATTGACCTGAAGAAGCTGGAAACAGAATATGAAGTTAATAAGAAGGCTGCTAGGAAGAGAATGTATGGATGGCGGGCTAAGAACAGTTCTTATACAACCACAGCCAAGTTGCCTGTTCATTTATATAAATTTGACTTTGATGATGAATATCAGCTCATGATCACCCTACTCAGCCGGGTAACCAGACAGCCAACAGCTGGAAGTTTCAAACATTGGATGTATGGAGTCATCTTGATGTGCTTATTACACTGAAAATAGGCCATTATGGGCCAAGATGATAAGTGATGCTCTGGATGAGCAATTGAAAAACCTAGGAGGTACACAATGTGCTTTCTATATGACTTCCTACATTGTTTATGCATGTGCCTATAAAGGTACATTTAATGGATTGACTACAGAGGGGAATATTGGTGGCACCACCAATGATGAACTCATCTAGGACCATTACCCCCAATTACAAAGAGTTAACTACCTCCAGGATTATAAATTGGTGAGTGATGCATTCTTTATGCATCTAATGAGGACCATGGAGGAAGATAGAACTAAGAGACTGAGCATGGAAGCTCAGGAGATAATATACAGGCATGGAGCCTGGTTCATTCAATTTGCAACCTTTTCATACATTAGGGTTGAAGGATTTCAAGATTACCCTCTCATGCTCCCAAGATATCCAACTGATGCTGTAGTATTAATGGAGTTCATGAGGCAGATGAAGATAATACTAGATGCCTACAAAGCTAATAACAAGCTTCCTCCAGTGTTATTTCCAGTAACAATGGGCTAGTATATGTGCCCAGACAGTGAAAATATTAAGAAAGCCATAGCTGGCTTAACCATGATGAAGTTGTAGACACCTAAAAATGTCTCGACCACCAAACTGATTCCCGACATCCCTAAACATGCCAATTTCCATCCTAACCAATTAATTAAATTTTTATTTAATTAATTACCCCTTTCATTTTCTAAATCCACACCATTTTATCCCCAAAATTGAATTAATTTTATTAATTCAATAGTCCAAACCTTAGCCAGTTGATTTAATAAATATGCAAAATTTATTAAATCAATTCCCCCATTTGCTCTAAATCCAATTAATTAGTTAAAACCATGTTAACTAATTAATCCAGCCTACTAATTAACCTATCCCTACCCTAGACAATTAAATAGCTATTATTTAATTGCCTACCCTAGCCTACCTCATCCTAGCCTTAAGATTAATTAATTAATCTAATCCTCCCACTAATCCCTTTGCTAATTTATTCCAGCCATATTAATTAGGTTAATCACCTTAATTAATTGGGTCAAACCCTCATTAACACTTCTCCCCACAACCCATGAATAAAAAATTGATTTCCATGCCACATAAATCAATTTTTAATACACATTTGTCATAATCTTCATTAAATGCCTCTTACACCCCTTACACATGTCATAACTCATTTATTTCCTCTCTTCCCCAAATGAATTTTTAATTCATTTTACCCTTCCCCATGTGAATTTTTAATTCACAAATAATCCATCTCACCCAACCTCATTAATTCACCCCTTTCCCAAAAATGAATAAAAGATTTACTTTTATTCCTAGCCCTCCATCTTCCAAGATCAAATCTAGGCCCTCCACATCACTTTTATCCTCCACCATTGATCTCTCAAATCAATCTCCACCCTTGGATCAGAATCCTCTCCAAAAATCTATAAATAGAACCTCTCCCAAGCCATTTTCATCATCCAATTTCATGCAAAGTCATAATGCCAAAATCATTCTTGAGTTAGGATAGTGAGTTGCACAATTGAAGAGCATTTCACATTAAAATCCATAGTCTAGGGATCATCTTGGTCTAGGAGCTTGTTTTGGGTGCAAAAGCTTCTTCTTCCCTTGATGGGATTAGGTTGTGCATGTGAGGTATAACTTGGTATTTATTGTATTTAGTTAGTATTTTACCCTCTTTGTATTGTCTAATCTACAGAAGTTACAGCCATTTCCATTGACAAGGCCATATGATCCTTATGGAAGGATGCAGAAGATCATGGGACAGCCCATTCACCAGAGGCATCTTGAGGATTTTTGGGCAGATTGTGAGGATGAGGCAGAAGCTTGAAGAAGAAGATATCAAAGGTTAACAATTAACCAAATCAGAACCTTTGGTTGCATTTCCATCCCAACACAAATGAAGAAGGATGATGGAAAGATAATGGCAGATGAATATGAAGAAAAGAAGATATACAACGATACCATATCAGCCCCGGATCTTACCATGCAGGAGGACATCTCCTTGGATCCATTCACGGGTAGGATATTATAGCTAACCCAAGCTTGGGTTGATGAGCAAGTAAATATATTGAAGAAAAAGGGTGTGGCCCTAACAATAGATAACAAAAAGAAAGGACAGAAGCCCTCTGCTGATGAATATGATGATTTCCTAAATGAGAAGAGGAAATCCAAGGGAGACAGGTTGCCCCCTCAGGAAAAACAGAGCAAAAGACCTCCTAGAGGCAAGAAAACTACAGAAGAACCCAAAGGGGTCATCATTGAGAGAATAGTGGCCACAGCTATGGAAGTGGCAGCATTAGGAGAAGCATCAGCTTCAGGCCAAGCATCAGCATCATCTGTGCCTCCTCTGTTAGAGAAGCAAAAGTCAAAGAGAATACAAAGGGATGATGTGGTGGTTACTGAGACCTATGAGGAGGGTCGGGCCTCACAAAAACAAATGGAAGAGGATATCCCTCTAGAAGAGGAGCATGATGAGGAAGAAGGCCCTTTATTATTCAAAAGGAAAAGAAAGGCACCTCATGTGATTGCCCCCACACTGAAGAAAGAAAGAACCTCCATGAGGGGTGAAATAAGGCAAAGCCCCATTATGCTAAGAGGGGAAGGTAGTGAAGTTTTTAGAAAAGAGATGCAGCATAATGTACCACTTCCTACCATTGTGAAATTTAAGGCTAAACAAGCTGAGGAGCAGTTTAAAGAAACATCTAGAATAGTTCTGGGTGGTCTTGTCTCGTTAGAGGAAACAACAGATTTATTTGATGATGATGTGGTTAAGGATGTAACTGCTCAATAAATGGAGACACTTGATGTAGGCACCCACATCACTCCTTTTGGGACACCATCAGTATAGGGAACTAGAGAGAAACAAGTTGAGTAGGAAAAGGAAAGAAGCCCTGAGAAAGTTGCTCAGCAGATAGGGCTAGATGAGTTAGTTGAGCAGGTCACCAGCCCTGATGTGGTGGACCTTTCATATATAAAGGATGCGAGTCCTCAGCATCAGACTAATACACCTGATGAGGTGAGTAAAACTGAAGAAATAAAGTTAGTTAAAGTAGAAATGCATACTCCAGATTTGGGCCAATCACAATAGCATATAGCTGGTGAACCCAAGATAGTGGAAGTCATTGAAGAGGATGAGGAAGAAATGATCATATCAAATGAGGATGTCATCTGGACTCAAGAGACCTCAGGGGATAAAGATAAGTCAGATCATGATGATCTGAAAACTCAGGAGGAGGTGTCTACTCCAAGTGCAGAGAAAGATATGACGCAGGATCAGGCAGAAGCACCTAAGGTAGATGAAATAATATCCACTAATGCAGGCATATCTCAGGATGAAGAAATCAATAAAGTAGATGAAGTTAGAACGGAGGAAGCAAAAGATCAGGGTCATGATATTCATGATGATCAATAGGATCACCCTCTAGGAAAAGAGGTTCCTCATCAAGAAGATGTACCAAAAGATCACTCTCATGAAAAGCATCATGAAGAAGAACAAAGAAAATCACCTTCTCTGTCAAACATAGATGCACTTATGGGAGATCAAGGTGATGATCACGATGACGATGCAGGAAGCCAAGGTACAAAAGATCAAGTTCCTCAATGGCTGGAAAGAGAAATTGGCACTGAAACAGGTATGGAAATTCATGAATTTGATGTGTCTACACTATTTTTAGAAACATTAATAAAGCCCAAGAGGAAGGCCAGGTTGACCTCGGCCATTAGAAGAGATCCTACACTAGGTAGGAGGACAGCGCAGGTAGCACTCCCTACTGTGGATAAAGAGAAAGGTAAAATCACTCTGGATGAATTCCAGATCAGCACAGTGGATTTGGGGTTTGCTAATGAGGACCAAGAAGGTGAAGAGGGAAAAGACAAAATTAATTCTTTGACCTAGAAAATCAAAAGAGAAAAGGATAAGAATAAACAACACAAAGAGCACATTGCTCAGTTACATACATATATAAAAGGGTTAATTAACCCTGAAGATACTTCAACTGATCATGCAGTCCCATTGACTGTTATTTCCCAAGAGGAGGTAAATAAGTTGGATCTCATGAGACAAGTGTCATCCATAATGAGAAAGTGGATGTTATCCACATTTGATGATGCAGAAGAAGTGGTCAAAGCATCTTTAAAAAGATGGAATTCTTTGAGTGTCTCCAAGAGAAAAGTAGATAAATTGCAAATGGAGATAGGGAAAAGGTCTTTTCAATTGGAAAAGATATTGGTTATCCTGGAAGAAATAAGGAGGATCAATCCTCAGATACTTATACATAATCAAGTGTTGAATAATAAAAATGCTTTGTTGATAGACATATGGTATAAAGACATCCAATTTGAAGGTGATGTGCTCAAAAGATGCAACAATAAGTTGAGGGAAATTAGCATGAGGCTACATGATATGACGTCTTTTGAAGCAAAAATTTTGGAAATATTAGAAGGAAAGGTGGAAGGAAAGATAGAAAATCAAGATGAGGAGTTTGCAATCCAAGCGCTACATAATAACTTCCAATTTGTTGCTAATGATCGACTAGGCCAATTGACAGAAGAAGTCATGGATAGACTGGTGAGGACCAAGGTGAAAATGGAAAATTATAATGAGATACACAATAGAAGGAACAAACTAGATAATATCTGAAATAAATACCAAGCACATAAACATGCCATTGTCAAAGCAAAGACTCAAGATGGTGGAGAAATAGATAAAATAGTGCAGTTGTATGAAAATGTCAGGGTAGCTATGCAGGCTCATATACAAGGTCCTAGTCATCAGGATAATGAAGATACAGCAAGTGATGCACCTGATGATGAAGAGCATGAAGTCGACGGGTAGATAAAGATGCAGCATAAAGCAGATATCAGCATCTGACACTTAGAGAAAATAAGTATTTCAGATGGTTGCTAGCTGGCAACCTGTGCCACATGATAATGTTGACCAGGTCAAAGAAGGATATTCACCATAGATTGTCATAGATAAATCTTGATTGTAGATCATTTTTGTAACTGATTCCTCATCTTATTCTACAAAAGGTGTAGGGATGCCTCATTTTAAACATTCAAAACTTAATTGAAATCTTTTTACTGAAGTATTCAGGACTCATTTCAAAGCTATTATATATGTACATGTCTTTTGCATACTTAATGAAAGAGAAGAACATTTCGATTACAAATCTTTGTAAATCTTGAGTAGTATGTGTTTGAATTCTGGATATGTGCTTTGATTTGTTGCGTCCCTTGGAGTGCTCATCATGTTGCATGTATTGTTTTCATTTTTCATCCTCTAAAGTTTGTATCAACTGTATCTAGCTGTGGAATAGCCTAGTGAACATATGGTTTGATTTCTTCTCCTAATGACAGTATCAAGTATGTATGTGGATCAATAGTGGAAGGTTCAACTTTAATTTGAAGTATTTCTTTCAGTCTCTTTCAATTTCAGAATATTTCATCATCACAATTGCAAATAACTGACAATCTTAAGCAAATAATACAAATATGCAGACATCCCGTAGATAAATGAATAGATTCAGCATATTTGAGGTTAAAGCATGTCACAATGACAAATATCATGCAAAGTTTTGAAGATAGATGCAATATTTGAAGTATATCCTATATGGAATAACTATCTTTGCAGCATCATTACAGGAAACAATATCTTACTGATGAGATCTACGTAAGGCCCCAAAATGGAAACAGCAACACACATCAACCTCTGAGTAATGTCAGAAGATTAAGACCTAATTGTTAGTGTGAACAGGGTTACTTTTCTATCTAGCTCTTTCTTAGCTTGTTCTCCACCTTAGCTCTTTTCACACTAGGTTAAGCTTCTTAGAGACTTTTTCACTTTATCCTACATTGGTTGTGTATTGAGTCTCTTGGGTGGAATATCCTATATATACTCACCTCTTTCTCTCATATGAGTACCCCATTCTATTGTAATGCTTTGCATTCTCTTGAGTTGAATACAGTTTATTTACCTCATATCTGATTTCTATTTTGCTTTCTCTCAATCACTTGCATGCTTGGGTAGAAATCTAACATGGTATCAGAGCACAGGTCATCGGTTTAAGTCCCTCGAGCCCTCGACCCTTTGTCTGCGTAAGCTCAGCTTATCGACATGGTACATAGTGGGTACGAATCCCACATGGTACGTGGTTGTATCCGTCTCCATCGTGTGGGGGGTGTTGGCGTAACGACTATATCGACGATGAGATCCCTCTCCACCACAAGTACGTGCTTTTGGTGTGACAGTAAATTCTACATGGTATCAAAGTAGTTGTGAGTTGTGGGTTAGCATTTTTTTTAGAAATCTAAGAGTGTAGAGTTGTTTTTTCGAAGCACGTGAGTATGCTCTTCTCTTGCATCTTCGGATGATCTCGAGAAACAGAAAAGTGTGGACAAAACTCTAGTTTGTGAGTTGTGGGTTTCAAAGCACATGAGTATGCTCTTCTCTTGCATCTTCGGATGATCTGGAGAAATAGAAAAGTGTGGAGAAAAACTCTAGTTTCTGGGGGGGTTCATATTTTGACTTGTTAGTTGCAAGTTTTTTTCATAGCTTCCTCAAGACTCTTTGAGCTAAAATCCAACAATCGACTTGCATTTTATTTATTCAGATCAATCTTGCAGGTTGCAGCATGCCTTTTCTTGTCTTAGGTAGCTGATTCAGTCTTTGCATGCCATTTTTTTGGTGCAAAATACATTTTTTTCAATTAGAGTCACATTTTTTGTAGATCACAGAGAAAAACACCTTCTGGGTTTTGTTCGCAGCACCAAAAAATTATTAGGGTATCTGTTAGTTTTTGCATATAGCTTATATATTTTGTAGAAATGATGTCAGAAAGCTACAGCAAAACCCCTCTCCATTGCCGTTTTGGAAATTGCAGTTCAACTTCCAAAGGCTGTAACTCGGGCTCCCGACCTCTGATTTACGAGATTCTTTTTTTGATTTTGGCTAATTTTTTGTGCTCTACATGCTGGTTCAAATGATTTATGAGTTTGGGACATGAATTTTCTATAAATTATGTTTTCTTGTCAGATCTGACAGGTAGTTTCAGTTTTTTAGAACTTCAAACGGCTATAACTTTCACATATGATCTCAGATCGAGGTCATTATTTTTTTGAAAGTTAATATTTTTTTGAGCACTACACAATGGTGCTATTTTTATGTTTTGATTTTGAGATATTTCTGTGCTTTCAATATTTGGCTCCATTTTTGACATTGTAAAACTATGGAAAATTCTACTCCAGCATTGTAAACGCACATATCTAAGGCCATTTTTATTCATGGAGGCTGATGTGAACATTCATCAGTGTATGCACTATTTCCTTTCTTGCATGCATTAGGTTTGCATTTTCTCTGCACTTCATTTCTGTACCAGATCATTTCTCAATCAACTGTTGCTTCATAGATTCCAGAGTTGTGCCAGTTGCGAGTTTTCCAGTGTTCCTTGGCATCGGGTCTACTGTTGCTTTTTCATGATTCTGACCAGAGTCCTTGAGTGACTCTAATATGGTTTCTAGCAAACAAAAGTATCTTTCCTTGCTTGCCAGATTGAGGATTCCAGTTTTACTCCACAAGTGTGCTTCCAGTGCTTTTTGTTGCAGTAGGTTATCTCATTATGGGGGGGGGGGGGGGTTTGTATGATTTCTCTTATCACCCTTTGTGTGGATAGAGATTGATTGGATTTGTGATGGATATCATTGTTGTATTTCATCTCTCTTTTGGAGAGGAGTTTTGTCCCACTGGGTTTTCTCCTTTTCTCTATTTGTGAGAGATTTCATTTGCATTTGTACATGGGTACCTAACATGGTCTAGTAGCCGGGACCCATCTTTGCATCTTTTTGCATATTTGCATAATAATCTTCTCTCCTAAGTTGCACTTAAGGGGGGGTGTTAGTGTGAACAGGGTTACTTTGCTATCTAGCTCTTTCTTAGCTTGTTCTCCACCTTAGCTCTTTTCACACTAGGTTAAGCTTCTTAGGGACTTTTGCACTTTATCCCACATTGGTTGTGTATTGAATCTCTTGGGTGGAATATCCTAGATATACCCACCTCTTTATCTCATATGAGTACCCCATTCTATTGTAATGCTTTGCATTCTCTTGAGTTGAATACAGTTTATTTAGCTCATATCTGATTTCTATTTTACTTTCTCTCAATCACTTGCATGCTTGGGTAGAAATCTAACACTAATCAACGGAGACTTGAGATCATGAATTCTTTGAATTCAGTGTATCTTTCAAGATGAATAAGGGTTAATGTGTACTTTTATTCTATGTTTGTTTATGACTAACATCATGATCAACATAAATTGGTGCTAGAAGGAGGGCCATAGGAAGAGGATCATCATCAGTAGTCCAGGTGATGATAGAGATTGTAAGGTAACACTCAGACACTGCTAAATTTCCAAGCTAGACATAAATATTTGTTGTTCTAAGTCGATATACACTAATCCTGTGTAAAGATTTAGAAATTAATCATAAATATTGCATTCTTTGCAGTAGATCATCATGTAATTGCAAAGATCGGCCTTATTTTGGGTAAATTTGTCAAAATTTTGAGGTATCTTGCTCTAGAAACCCGATATCAACCTGCTAGGTGTTGCCAAACCAAAATCACCTCATATTTGTAGTGTAGTTGCAAATATTTCGTAAATACTTGATCAGTTCCCAATCCCGATCATAAATATAGTCACTACTGGTATATTTCAACTGATATTTACAAAGTTCCAGCCAATTTACCTCAAAATTGAGAAATACTGGCTCACAGGATAAATACCAGGTCTAGATCTAGTGGAATCTTTGAAGAATTACCTGTTAAAGGTTTCAGACCTAGAACTGTGGACATCCATCACACTCCAGGATCTAGTGCATCAGGAACATCACCAGAACCTCCTCCTATAACTCCTATTGGTTTGTAAGTACCTTCTGGACTATCTGTGACACCTCCTGTCCAACCTCAACCCCAGGTCCAACCTCAACCGACTGTACCATAGGCTCAACCTCCTCTGGTTGCAATGTCTTTCTTTGCAGTAGAGTCACCTTTGACCTTCACTACATATCATGAGTTGCCAAAGAATTCGGACAAGCTTTGTCCAAAATATCATCCTTATCGGGATGCTGATGATCACATCAGAATCTTTAAAGAAGCCTGCTGTAGGGCCAGAATAGAGCATCAAGATGTTGTATGCAAATTATTTCCTTTTTCCTTAGGGGAAGAGGCTTATAATTGGTTTATTAGCCTTGGTCAGAGTTCTATTGGTTCATGGGCTGTCCTAGAGAAGGCTTTTACTGATAGGTTCAAAGTACATATTGATCCCTCAATGAATTACCACCTATTTGCCACAATCAAGCGGTTTGAGGGAGAACCTATTGCCAATTTCAACGCTAGGTTCCAAAAAATGCTATCCAAGTTAGTTACCCCATATACTGTAGGAGATGCTATTGCTAGGAGTATCTATTACTCAGCTCTGGATCCATTGACTTCCATGTTCATCAGGAGAACACATCCTGAAATCACAACCTTGACAGGAGCTTTTCAAGAAGCTATCAAAGTGAATCAGTAGTTAGTCCCTGCTCCTACTCCAAATATTGCATTTCCTACATTGCCCTGCATGTATCCAACATATCCTGCACAATATCCTCCCCAACCATAGTATAATGGAGCTATGATGCCTCCAGCAGTAATGCCAGCACCTCTACAAATATCTCCATTGAGCATCATGCCACCTCCTAATGGGAATGGACAAGTGCCTCAGTATCCTACACAGGTACTGACACCTCAAGGTGTGGATCAGAACAATAACACTGGATCCTCTTTCTTCAAGCCTCAAACTGAAAATGGTGTAGCTAAGGCTCAGGAGGAGAAAGAAGAGATCAAAGAAATCTCTGCTCAACTAAGAAAACTAACTACAGAGGTCACTCATCTGAGAAATCAAAACTTCTATTCTCAGCCTAACCAAAACAGAGGTTATAACAATGACAGACCTAGTTATCCTGATAGGGGGTACAACAACAATAATTTCAACAATAGTGGTGGAATTCCAGTCCAAATAATGGCTCACTACCATCACCCTTAGATAATCAGCCACTTGGTGAAGCCAAACAAACTACTAGAGTTAATCTTGCTGAGGTAGCCCTTACCAATTGGTGTAGAATACACAATACAAATGCTCATGCAGAATTAGACTATCCACAATTTAGAATTGCTGCTAGTATTTTCCAAACAGAAGTATCTAATACTTCTGGAAATCCACCTCAGGTGGAAGGAAATGAAATTATCCCTTGTGGATATGACTCTACATTTGTATTAGAAAGCTATACTGATCAGCCTCATCAATAGATTGTGTCATCCCACCAGCATTATACCCTGGCATGTGAAGAATCTGCCATGGCTTTTGAGTCAAATTATGTTTTCCCTTTTGAAGATGAAAATGAGCCACCCAATGAGCCTGAAGAGGTGCATGCTTACCAGCAGCAATATTAGGGTAAACATAATTATAATTTGAGATCTAACTCCAACATACCTACTAGTCCATTAACCAGTTCCCTGCCTCTAAATAATTTTAACACACCTCCTGATCCCAAGGCAAGCAATAACCTGGGATTTCCAAAGGTAAATGCACAATATCTGTCACCACAAAATACAGTATCAAAAGTTGTTAGCCTACCTCATGAGTCTGACAAACTAGTCACATATCTGGCAGATGAGATGAAGAAGGTAAAGATCAGCCTGTCTCTATCAGAATTGTTGAAAACTCCTGCAATTAAGAAGGCTTTCATGAAATCACTAGATGACCCTGCTCCTAAAGAGGATAATCATTCCCTAGGTCAGTCTAGCAATAGAGATCATGCTCCTAAAGATAACACTGTCAAACATAAAGTGCCTACTACAGTTCAAGCTACAGAAACCTCTCACATGACCTTGTACAAGGACAAAAGCGAGTCACCACCTTTCCTCCTTACTATAAGGATGTTCAACAAGAATTTACACAACTGTTTGGTAGATTCAAGTGCATCTACAAATGTCATGCCCGTATCTATATGCAATGCTTTGGGACTGCATCCTGCTAAATCCCTAAAGAAGGTGACACAGCTAGATAAAACAGAAGTAAGTGTGATAGGGGAGTTAACTCATATCCACATGCAACTAGCATCTGATCCCAGGATCCAATATTACATTGATATCTAGGTAGTAGATATACCTGATACATATGGGATGTTGCTCAGTAGGGACTGGTCTAAAACCCTCAATGGATATATGTCTACTGACTTCAGTCACATGTAGTTACCTTGGAAAGGGATACCCAACCAGATAAGAGTAGATGCTGAACCAAGAATGAAGCACATGATCACCGAGTACAACAAAACAAACGAGATCATGTACATTGATATCGAGCCCAGAGTTTATGCCATCAGACCACAAACTATCAAGATAGAAGAGATCCTGATGCTTGACTTTCATCATCATGATGATGATGATCATCAGGAAGGCATATCGACTACAGAACATGATAATAACTTTGAAAATGAGAAAGAAATAGATCACTTCAGAAGCTTTGAGATGCATCTGTCCAGGCAGGTAAAACATTGTCAATTGTTAGATATACCTGTTCGTGACATTTTGATTGATGGTTGGTGCAGATTACACGATGAGGCACATTTAGAGAAAACTTGTGAAACATGCTTAGATATTATGGAGCTGGAGCAAACATGTAGTGCAGCATCATCATCATTTGAGGTAAGTTCCATATCTAGTGATGATGATGATACTAAATTTTGTTTGTCTTTTGCAGGAAACACAAGTGAGGTAACAAAGCATGATGAAGATCATATTCAGAGAACAGAAGAAATTCTGGTATATGACCAGATAAATGTTAAGAAGAAAGAAAAGATCACCCCTGGGAGTGATTGTCTAATGGAGTCAGATTATGAACTATCTGATGAAGACAGAGGCAGTAACCTGACCAGATTCGAAGAGTTTTTATCAGGAGAAATTAAGAAAATGATAAAACAAAAGAGACATCCACAGGATACGCTGATTAAAGGATGGTGTAGGTTGCATCAGGCACATCATTCAGAAACCACCTCCTCACTATGTTTACATATTTCAAAGAAGCATACAGAGCCTGATCCAAAGGATCATCCTCCTGATGATGAAAAGAAAGAAGAAAAATCAGCTTCCCATAAGAAAGAAAAAATGAGGCCTAAGAATGCTGAAATTCCAAAGTTAAAATGGATATCAGGTGGAGCAGCTGCTAGACCTACAAAGAAAAGAGAAAGTTTAGATAAGCTTCCTACTGAAGATAAACCCTGGATCCTAAGATTTGATGGATCCAAGTCCAAACAAGGAGCTGGAGTAGGGATTGATCTTGTTGATCCATCAGGAAAATCCTACTTAGCTGCCTACAGATTATAGTTCCCCTGCACTAACAATGTGACAGAGTATGAAGCTTTGATTCATAAGATACTGTTTGCTCTTAAGAAGAAGGTAAAAATTCTGCATGTCTTTGGAGACTCAGAATTAGTTGTCAAACAGGTAAGAGGAATTTACTCTTGCAACTACAAGAAATTGTCAAATTATAGACATAGAGTGTGGGATTTGATTGAAGACTTTGATGCATTTAATATCACCCATGTACCTAGAGAATAGAACCATAGGGTAGACGCCTTAGCACAGGCTACCAGTACATTAGAGCCTTTGTCCATATCAGGCCTAAAGAGATTTTCAGTAGAGCTAGTGTCAGTGCCATCAGTATCTGATAATGTTACTAACCTCCAGGTTTTTGATGATGATTAGCATATCCTTGATTTCATCTCTAACAAAGACATATTTGATGCTCAGATCATAGATGAGAACAATGTGGAAGATCATGTTTGGGAAGAAAATGAAATATTAGAGTTGCCTAGCAACAGGATTCCCATAGGTATGATAGAGTTAGAAAGAGCATTTGACCTGGACAATATGCTGAAGCATAAGGACCTTCCCAAGGCTAATGGAGGTCAGTGTTCCCAAGTGAATATTGGACAAAATGAAGACAATAGAAATGTCTTGATTGGTAAAGTTTGCACACTAGAAGAGTTAGAAGGAATAACTCAGGCCCTTAAGGATTACATCCATGTAATTGCATGGACTTATGATGAGCTGAAGACATATGACACATCAGTCATTACTCACACTATACCTCTCAAGCCAGATGCTAAACCTTTTAGACAGAAGCAAAGGCCAGTCAATGCTTTGCTTGAACCAATAATTTTTGAAGAAGTCAAAAAGCTGTTAAATGCCAGGATCATATTTCTTGTGAGGCACTCCACTTGGGTGGCTAATCTAGTGCCAGTGAGAAAGAAGAATGGAGACATCAGACTGTGTGTAGATTTCAGGAACCTGAATAGAGCATCAGAGAAGGATAATTATCCTTTACCATCATTAGATGAAGTTCTGCAGATCATCAATGGAGCTAAAATGATGTCCTTTCTGGACGGCTTCTCAGGTTACAATCAGGTCATGGTTGACAAGATTGACAGGCTGAAAACTGCCTTCACCACAAAGTGGGGGATATTTGCTTATAGACGCATGCCATTTAGGCTGATAAATGTTGGAGCAACATTTTAGCAAGCAATGGACATAGCCTTCAGAGGCTTAATAGGAAAATACATAGTCATCCACATGGATGACCTAACAATGTTCTCCAAAGAAAGAACAAATCATGTAACAGATCTCAGAAATGTATTGAAAAAATGTGAAGAGTATGGGATATGCTTGAACCCCAAGAAATGCATATTTGGGGTGACAACAGGAAAGTTGCTGGGCCACCTGATAACCAAAAATGGAATTATCATTGATCCTGACAGGGTGGAGTCCATTATGAAATTACAGCTTCCAGGAAGCAAGAAAGAGCTCAAATCTTACTTTGGTAAAATAAATTTTGTCAGGAAATTCATCACTGGCTTTGCAGAATAGTTAGGCCTTTAAATGCTATGTTGAAGAAGGATGCAAAGATTGAGTGGACATCAGAAGCCAAGACAGCCTTTGAAGACATAAAGAAGGCTATTTCTGATTCTCCTATCGTTATTAGTCTAGACTACACCAGAGACTTTTATATTTATTCATTTGCTTTAGAACATACCTCTGCAGCAGTGCTAACTCAGAGAAATAAAGAAAAAGAAGAGAAACCAATTGCCGTCATGAGCTATCCTTTCAAGGATGCTGAATTGAGATATGTAGATGTTGAAAGGCAGGCACTTGCTTTGGTCAGAGCAGTAAAGAAATTTAGGCATTATATCTTGAGGAGCAAGGTGATTGTTGTGGTGCCGGATGCAGCAGTAAAGATGTTGTTAATACAAAGTGAGCCTGGTGAAAAAAGGGCTAAGGGGATCACAGTTTTACAAGAATATGACATGGAGATTACACCCATGAAATTGGTAAGAGGACAGGCTTTAAGCCAAATGATATCAGAGATTGATCCAAACATAGTAAGTCAGCAGTATGTTATCAATGCTAGGGATGATAAAGAGTGGTATTAAGATATCAGGCACATCCTGATTACTGGAAGATGTCCTCCAAGACTGCAGGCTTCACAGAGAAGAGCCTTGAAGATAAAATCCTAGAAGTACATGATGAAAGCAGGAGTACTTTTTAGAAAGAATTATGAAGTCATATACTTAAGATGCCTAGAAAAGTTAGAGGCAAGCAAAGTGTTATCAGAACTACATGACAAGTTTGGAACAGCACATGGCTCATCCTTGGCCACAACACATGCTATCCTCAGAGCAGGATATTATTGGCCTACAATTTTCAAGGACACAGCTGAACACATTAAATGTTGTCATGTATGCCAGGTTGCTACCAGCTAAAAAAGATATGCTGCACAACCTTTACAACTAGTGATGGAAGCACGCCCATTTGCACAATGGGGTATGGATTTTATAGGACCAATTAATCTGCCATCATCATCTAGCCACAAGTACATTTTAACCATTATTGACTACTATACTAGGTGGACTGAAGCCACTAGCAGCAAGACTTGCAGTGCAGAAGATGTCATCAGATTTCTAGAAAGTAACATAGTCACCAGGTATGGGGTTCTTATGCTCTAGTAAGTGATAATGGCTCTGCTTTTACTTCAACTAAATTGTCAAGCTGGGCCTTTGATCATGGGATCATACTAAAGTTCTCATCTAATTATTATCCCCAAGGGAATGGATTGGCAGAATCCACTAAAAAAATTTGCTAAATATCATAAAGAAGTTAATAGACAAAAACCCTAGGGAATGGAATACACTTTTGAAATATGTCTTATGGGTAGACAAAACTAGAAACAAGGCTGCATTAGGAAACTCACCTTATCATTTAGTCTATGGGGTAGATCCAATCCTCCCTATTACCTAAAGATTCCTACCCTGCAGTTTGCCCAAGAGTACCTAGGCATAGACAATAACCAAGAAGTCAGGTTGCATCAGTTGATGCACCTGGAAGAGAAAAGAAGTTAGGCAATTGATCAATTTGCCAAACATCAGACTGTTGTCAAATGCTGGTTTGACAAAAGAGCCAAAGTTAAGGCCTTCAGGATATCTGATTTGGTCCTGATGTGGGATAAAGCTCATGAGAGGAAAGGAGACCATGGTAAGTTTGACAAATTATGGATAGGTCCTTTTCAAATTTCTGAGATATTAGGAGATAGTACTTTCAGGCTTAAGAACTTGACAGGTGAGGATGTTCCATTACCAGTTAATGGATAGTTCCTCAAGCATTATTTCCAGGCCTAAGTGCTTCATGTCAGTCATGTGTATCATAATGTATATTTTGTATAGTTGTTTGTACAGTGTTTTTGTTTTGTTTTTTCTTTGTTTGCTCGTTGAGTTTTGTTTTGGTTAGTCAAGATGATGCAGCTCATCACCTTAGAAAATAACAAAATTGTTAAGATTCAAGTGATGAAAACACATTTATATATAGGTTGTGACTCATTTTGAGAAGGTCATCATGATCAGGTTTGTGATATCTTGTCATCAGGGTACCTTTTCTTAACCAAAGTGATTTCTTTACAATGACTTACCTAACAGCCTTAGGTTTGTTGAAAATACAAGTATAGGTGTTAAGTGAAAAATCTAAAGGGACTCCCTTGCTACCAATGCAATCTCCAACCTAAAACAACAAGTGACCATACCTTGCATTTTGAGCTTACATGATGATATCAAATATATGAAGTATAAATATTTAAAAAAATCCAAAATATAATAAAATTAGGTCACCTAACTAACTCTACTGGGGCTATAGACACCTACTGGCAGTGGGGCTCTACTTGGGGAGATTGTATAGATAACCTTGCCAGGGCTATGGACGCCTGCTGGCAGCAAGGCTCTATCCAGGTTGGCTATGAGGGATGATCTCAAACTATGTAGCTTAACACCAGTTACTCATGTTTTTAACTTGCTTTCAAGATGAGGATAATTAATCATTTGCACACTACTGATCCTTGATTAGCATTGTTACCATGAGGACATTTTATCATTCAGAAAGATTATGATGCTCATGCTTAGAAACAGTTAAAATGCTATGTTATAATGTGTTCACATCACTTGAATCATTGGAATTTTGATGTTTTCTTTGGTGGCAAGTTGTTGTGTTGTTACACAACACGCCCCACTTTGACTTGGTAAAATGGGGACCCAACTTTTTGGCTTTGCTTGTGTGTTCTTTTTGCTGGCAGTTTGGTAAAATTCAATCAATATAGATAATCTTGCACAATGGCTAGGGAAGTCATCATCATGAGGTTAGTTTGTCAAAGTTCACATTTCATTTCATTAACCTCATATTTGGAGAGAGCATTAAATTTCGTGATGGTTTGCCTTTTACATCACCCTGATATTCCTTAGGATGTGAAAGTTATGAGCGGTCAAAGTCTTGGTCAAACCTGATATTCATAAAAGGGGGGAGGTAAGTCATCATCATATTTCAAAATATCAGTCATCTTACGAAACATCACCCTGATCCAATTTATCACCCAATAAGTTGTTTGTTCATGACCTGTAGATGTCAGTTTTAGGTGATTGTGATACTTACTCGTCAAATAACAGCATGTATTCCGCAAGGATGATATGTTGAAACATCACCCGATATTTCAAATATAACCTTATCTTTCAAATATCATCCTGTCACAAAATATCACCCTGGAACTTTTATCCTGATGACATCATCCAACCTGATAACAAAGAGAATCGACATGATGATGACATCATCATCATGTTTTACCTCGCGGAGGTATATTTCCTAAAATCACCCTTTCATAAAACATGACGATGATGTCATAGTGCTTCAACGATAGACTAAACCAATATCATAGTGATGTCATCATGATATTCCGAGAGAAGCTACTTAAGCAATGCGTAGGGTCATTGTTAGTGCCTGAATTGACTGACAGTTTTTGAGCAATTTTCATGCAGGCACCTTCCCTAAATATCCAAAAAATGTTCTAAGTGTTCGACCTCCTCAGCATTTTTCAGCTGCATCATCATATTTTCCTAGGGAGGAGGTCATCATCATCATGTTTTCTTCGATGGTGGTCAGCATCATCATGTTTTCTGTCGACTTGTTTTTCATCAGGATCATCATGTTTCAATATCGGGTGATGTTTGGATATCATCCTGATCCTGCTGTTGAGCTACAGTGTGCCCTGATTTGCTTGCGGGGGTGATTTTTCAAATATCTGGTGATCTTCTGATTATCACCCTGCCCTTTTATGATGATGATGTCACCCTGATCTTCTGAAGGGGTTATTTTCTAAGTTGTTCAACCCGGCCTATTTTTTCTTAAGGGTCGTCTTCATCATCATCATCATATTTCTAGTTATCGTTGTGTTGCTTGCGAGGGTCATCATATTTTCTACCTACATGATCATTCGCCGGGGTGATATTTTAACATCGGGTGATCTTTGTTAAGATCATCCTGATGATGTTGCTGTAAAGTTCTAAGTGTGACTCGATTTTCATCGTGGTTATCATATTTTGGACGTCAGGATGATCTTAGTCAATATCATCCTGATGTTGTTGTATCACTTCATGTTCGTTGTTTTTGTCATCCTGATGATGTTGGTATCAAGACAGTGGAGCTATAGTACAGCATGATATTTGTGCATCAGGATGATATTTCCAAATATCTGGTTATCTTCCGAATATCATCCTGATGCCGACATGTGGTGGTGACGTCATCAAGGTCCGGGGGGTCATATTTCTAACATTACTTATCTTATGATGATCCCCCAATGTTGCGAATATGATGATGACATCATCCGGATATGAGGAGGCGCGCAGTAGGCAGATATGCTGATGATGTCAGCAGGATATGACAATGACATCATCAGGATGTTCATCGGCCAGACTTTGGTATCGGCTAAGCAGGAGGATCTTCCTTCGATGGATCAGGTTGTGCCGATGGAGGCGTTTATCATGCAGGTGATATTGCGAGGATGATGCTGACGTCAGGGTGATATTTCAAGCAACAGGATATCATGCTGCTGGAGGATGATGATGAAGGTTTATACTAGTGTCGTCGGGAGCAAAAGCACCGACATCATATATGCTCGCGACCTAGTATATAAGGTGATGAAAAGGTCACCGCGGGGTGCATGTGGGATAATTGATATCCTGCATATTTGAAATATCATGACGATGTATCTTGGCGGGAAATGGTTACGATGCACAGTTGATGTTTTTCCCAAGGCCGCGGGTTGGTGCGCCATTAATGGCGAAGGTTGCAGAGGTATGGACGGATCTGATACCCGATTGAAGATCTGGATCCCTAGGCGGCGGCGCAAGGCTTGAGATTTCTTCCTGTCTCCTCCCCTACCTACTGCATTCATGTTTGGGCGCCAATCTGGTAATGCATTGAGCGCCATTTTTTCTGATACTGTGTATCTGGCGGGATTTTTGGTCAACCATGTAATTAATTGCTGTGGTACACTACCTGGCTACTATAAGCAGGAAGTGTTACTCATTTTTGAGGTTGAAAACTGGACATTTTGGCTCTGTAATAAGATACAATTGGTTTTGGTTGCTCTGTGCAGCAAAACTTGTGAGTTTATGTATCTCCTGTTGTACGATTTGGCATGAATCCACTGATTTCATGGTTAATCTTGTATGAATAATGCTATGTTTGCATGTGTTATGCTGATTCTGTCTCCAGTTTTGCATGTATCTTTCTTACTGCAATAGAGATGCCATAAGTATAGACAGCTTAACACTCTTTATTGGGAGATATCTGTAAGGCAGATATCGTGTGTATCCCCCTGAAATCCAGTTTTAGCTATTCATGCTGATCATTCACAGGTGTATGTCTACCGACTCCAAGCCCTGGATAGGCACTAATCTAGCTCTGTGTTGAGGTTATACACCAGGTCCAGGTTTGCATCCAAACATCATTTCAAACCATTTCATACTTCCACCTGTTAGTTGTAGGAGTAGGATTAGGAACCCCCTGCATGCTCTCATACCCAACCAGACATCATGTCCAAGAACGTTGCCCACCTTGTGATCTATCATACAGATCTTGGTCCATACATGAGAGTATTCTGCCTGTTGTTGTCAAGTTAGATCTTTCTATCTTTGAGCCAGTCAAGGTTACATCTTGAGTTATAGGGATACCCCCCTTGGTGCGGCAGAACCAGAAGTGAAGGGGAGGAGCTCACGCAACCTCCTGTATTAGTTGGCTGAATCTGCCTG
This sequence comes from Cunninghamia lanceolata, assembly GCA_027924645.1. Lineage (NCBI taxonomy): Eukaryota > Viridiplantae > Streptophyta > Pinopsida > Cupressales > Cupressaceae > Cunninghamia > Cunninghamia lanceolata. The sequence goes on along the minus strand of BSBN01000241.1, from coordinate 6,314,593 downwards.
TGCATTAGAAGTGGCAAACCCTAATGCTGATTCAGAAGAAAAACCAACAAAATGGTGACTCTACTGGGGAAGAAATTTGAAAAAGTGTTATATCTTGTGGCCCATCTGAGTCACCAACAAAATGGCGACTCCGCTGGGGAAGAAATTTGAAAAAGTGTTATATCTTGTGGCCCATCTGAGTCACCAACAAAATGGTGACTCTACTGGGGAAGAAATTTGAAAAAGTGTTATATCTTGTGGCCCATCTGAGTCACCAACAAAATGATGCTCTGCTGGTGGAATGAACCTGGAAAAGTAGCTTTCAGCTATTGAAAATTTTGTCCTCTCTGGAGAGATGGCGACTCTGCAAAAGATCTGAATGCACATGAAAGATGGATGTATGTGATGTGACAAAAATGTGTTGTTCATTTTTCTGCATCTGTATGAGAAAAGGTACCTTGTTCCTTCCCCTTTATATTTGCTATTTTGCTGCATAAGTTAGATGCCAGGGGAAGCCTTAGGTCTTAGACAGACAAAGGATGTCTAAGAGTAAGATTTTTATGAATCCAAGTATGGATTATCCCATACTCAGTGGTGAAATGTCGAATAAAAGAATAGAAGAGATAAGAAATAGGTCGATATTCTTAGAGGCTGAGCAGGCCCAGTTAAAAAGCAGTAACCCTGTTGTGTCTGCTAGTCAGAAGGCTAAACCTCTTCTCAGCCCTTTTGATCCTTTGTATGACCAACTGGATTTGTCATGGGTGGATTATAAAGTAGAAACTATGTCTGCTAGGATATATTGTCAGATGCCTAGATTTAGTGGTCACAGTGTGTGTGATGGGAATGCACACATCCAAAATTTTCACAGTTTTATGGTAAAACATTCATTCAGAGATGAGGATATGTGGATGAGGTTTTTTGTTAGGTCCTTTGATGCAAAAGCAAAAGACTGGTATTTGAGCTTTCCAAAGAAATCCTTTGCCTGTTGGGATGAGCTTGCTGACTATTTCAAGGAAGAATTTGTAAAAGAACCGGCTGATCTTGTTGCAGAATTGATAAGAATCAGAAAACAAGATGAAGAGCCATGTGTTGATTTCAGTCATAGGTTTGCAATAGCCCTTTCACAGATCCCAGAAGTCTTCAGACCTGATATTTCAGCCTGTATTGGCATATTCTTTGAAGCTTTTGAGGAGGGCTTTAGTGCAATACTGAGGGATTTTAGGGTGACAAGTATGCAGATGGCATACAGGTTCATAGAAAAGATAGAAAAAATCAGAAATGTGTACCTGCTGAAACCCCTGTCCCTAGGCCTTGGTGTGAAAAATCGTTGTGAAGCTGCAAATGACCAAATAATTAAGGCATCATGTGAAGATGAAAAGATGAATATTGAAAGTGCTAGTGAAAGGACTAATGAGGATTCCCATTGCAATGATGAGGCATCTGACCATGAAAACAATAACGAGGTTGTGGACAGCAATGAACAACTTTTGGAATGGACCTGTGGAGATAATTGTGAGTATTGTACTCAAGACAGAGAAGATATAAGCAAACAGAGAAACAGTCCTATGTGTGACCCATTGACTTCTTTTCAAACACATGGGGATCGTGAAGAGCAGTCAGAGATTGAAACAAGTGCTAGTTCAGAGCATGATTGTTTTTCATTTGATGGTTGTTTTGCTTATGACACACAAGCTGATACTCATCCACAAAGGGAATCCATTGGTGATGAAGATGCATATTCTGCTGCCCATGAACAAATGGCATACTATGATCAAGCTGATGTACCTGGATCACCCATCTTTGACACATATGGTGATGAGGATTTATTTGAGTATGGTGAGGATCTAGACATTGTTTTTGGTTTGGATTCTGTTTCTCATCCTGATGAAAGAGGAAACAACATGCATCAGGTAAGTGACTGTGAAAATGTGCATGATTTGAAAGAGATGCCAGAGCCTGATCTTTTCCAGCCTGGTGCTGCTGATTGTTGTGTACATGATGTGCACAATTGTGATTTTGAAAGCTTTTCTTTTGATGTGCCAGCATATAATATAATGAGCCCTGATCTTCCTAGTTGTGTGGTGGACTTTGAGTGTTTTCAGTTTTCAGTCCAGCTAGGAGAACATGTTGCAATGCATATTGCTAATATAGATGACAAGTGCTATATGCCATACGAGTATGCATTGCTTGATACATTCTGCACCCACATGTCACATGATGTTGAAGGTTATCTGCACAGGGGTGATAATGACAAGCCAAATCAGAGGGTTGAATATGCAGATGACAAGATTTGTTTGTGGGTGGATCTCTGTAGTATCTCCAAGCTTGACCCAGTGCATGCAAATGAAAACAAGATATTTGACAAAGGGAGATACAGGTTTTTTCTTTTCTTGGTGGCCTTAGGCCATCAAGTGTGTTTGGTGATGCAGGTCAGTGTAGTATCATGACTCTGTGCCCAATGGATAAGGGACTAGTCTGCATCCCAGAGATTTGGGGTTCTCGCTGCAGTCTTGCACCTGCACGTCCCCAGACAGAGCCAGTGTTAGTGCCTGAATTGACTGACAGTTTTTGAGCAATTTTCATGCAGGCACCTTCCCTAAATATCCAAAAAATGTTCTAAGTGTTCGACCTCCTCAGCATTTTTCAGCTGCAGCATCATATTTTCCTGGGGAGGAGGTCATCATCATCATGTTTTCTTCGATGGTGGTCAGCATCATCATGTTTTCTGTCGACTTGTTTTTCATCAGGATCATCATGTTTCAATATCGGGTGATGTTTGGATATCATCCCGATCCTGCTGTTGAGCTACAGTGTGCCCTGATTTGCTTGCAGGGGTGATTTTTCAAATATCTGGTGATCTTCCGATTATCACCCTACCCTTTTATGATGATGATGTCACCCCGATCTTCTGAAGGGGTTATTTTCTAAGTTGTTCAACCCGGCCTATTTTTTCTTAAGGGTCATCTTCATCATCATCATCATATTTCCAGTTATCGTCGTGTTGCTTGCGAGGGTCATCATATTTTCTGCCTGCATGATCATTCGCCGGGGTGATATTTTAACATCGGGTGATCTTTGTTAAGATCATCCTGATGATGTTGCTGTAAAGTTCTAAGTGTGACTCGATTTTCATCGTGGTTATCATATTTTGGACGTCAGGATGATCTTAGTCAATATCATCCTGATGTTGTTGTATCACTTCATGTTCGTTGTTTTTGTCATCCTGATGATGTTGGTATCAAGACAGTGGAGCTACGGTGCAGCATGATATTTGTGCATTAGGATGATATTTCCAAATATCCAGTTATCTTCCGAATATCATCCTGATGCCGACATGTGGTGGTGACGTCATCAAGGTCCGGGGGGTCATATTTCTAACATTACTTATCTTATGATGATCCCCCAATGTTGCGAATATGATGATGACGTCATCCGGATATGAGGAGGCGCGCAGTAGGCAGATATGCTGATGATGTCAGCAGGATATGACGATGACGTCATCAGGATGTTCATCGGCCAGACTTTTGGTATCGGCTAAGCAGGAGGATCTTCCTTCGATGGATCAGGTTGTGCCGATGGAGGCGTTTATCATGCAGGTGATATTGCGAGGATGATGCTGACGTCAGGGTGATATTTCAAGCAACAGGATATCATGCTGCTGGAGGATGATGATGAAGGTTTATACTAGTGTCGTCGGGAGCAAAAGCACCGACATCATATATGCTCACGACCTAGTATATAAGGTGATGAAAAGGTCACCGCGGGGTGCATGTGGGATAATTGATATCCTGCATATTTGAAATATCATGACGATGTATCTTGGCGGGAAATGGTTGCGATGCACAGTTGATGTTTTTCCCAAGGCCGCGGGTTGGTGCGCCATTAATGGCGAAGGTTGCAGAGGTATGGACGGATCTGATACCCGATTGAAGATCTGGATCCCTAGGCGGCGGCACAAGGCTCGAGATTTCTTCCTGTCTCCTCCCCTACCTACTGCATTCATGTTTGGGCGCCAATCTGGTAATGCGTTGAGCGCCATTTTTTTCGATACTGTGTATCTGGCAGGATTTTTGGTCAACCATGTAATTAATTGCTGTGGTACACTACCTGGCTGTTATAAGCAGGAAGTGTTACTCATTTTTGAGGTTGAAAACTGGACATTTTGGCTCTGTAATAAGATACAACTGGTTTTGGTTGCTCTGTGCAGCAAAACTTGTGAGTTTATGTATCTCCTGTTGTACGATTTGGCATGAATCCACTGATTTCATGGTTAATCTTGTATGAATAATGCTATGTTTGCATGTGTTATGCTGATTCTGTCTCCAGTTTTGCATGTATCTTTCTTACTGCAATAGAGATGCCATAAGTATAGACAGCTTAACACTCTTTATTGGGAGATATCTGTAAGGCAGATATCGTGTGTATCCCCCTGAAATCCAGTTTTAGCTATTCATGCTGATCATTCACAGGTGTATGTCTACCGACTCCAAGCCCTGGATAGGCACCAATCTAGCTCTGTGTTGAGGTTATACACCAGGTCCAGGTTTGCATCCAAACATCATTTCAAACCATTTCATACTTCCACCTGTTAGTTGTAGGAGTAGGATTAGGAACCCCCTGCATGCTCTCATACCCAACTAGACATCATGTCCAAGAACGTTGCCCACCTTGTGATCTATCATACAGATCTTGGTCCATACATGAGAGTATTCTGCCTGTTGTTGTCAAGTTAGATCTTTCTATCTTTGAGCCAGTCAAGGTTACATCTTGAGTTATAGGGATACCCCCCTTGGTGCGGCAGAACCAGAAGTGAAGGGGAGGAGCTCACGCAACCTCCTGTATTAGTTGGCTGAATCTGCCTGTGCATTAGAAGTGGCAAACCCTAATGCTGATTTAGAAGAAAAACCAACAGTCATCATCCTTTTCGAAATATCACCTGATATTTTATAACATGACCCGATGGTCCGAAAATAACCCGATATATTGACATAAGTTTCCTACTAAGATGCGGATGGTCACATTACGAGATTGTCATATTTTGAACATCACCTAATATGCAAAACATCACCTGATATTTCAAAAGATCATCCTCCTCTTCTTGTCATGCGACATTGAATGCCCATCAATGCGGTAGGTGTTTCCCGCTAATGGTTAATGCGATGCTCACACCTGGCAACCTCTGCAAGTTTTCATGCAGAAACTTAATGATTATGATAGATTTAATTAGATTGTGCCCTAACTGACTAAATAAATGGGTTTAGAATGAATTCATAGTGTCATTATGCACTTAGCTTGCAATAAGATCAGTTTTTTATATAGAGCCGAGCTTTCAAACCTTCCTGCAAATCACCTGCAGATGTGTACAGCTTGAATCAGAATGAAAGATGTAATTATCTACAGTATCACGCTTACCCCATATAATCATCATTATAGTTCAAAGAGGTAATCGCACCAGGTAAGTAGTTGAGACCCTCTGGCTGTTATTCTATGCATATCCAGGTAAAATGATGTTCATTGATTTGAAGTTAGGATTTCTGTACATCATGATGAAATAACTATTTAATAAACATATGCATGATGACATAAAGATGTAGAATATATATATGCATATATAAGTTGAAGTATCAATCTTGAGACCAATTCTCGGCATTGCATGAAATCATGGCAGACAGAAGATTGATGAAGTCCGAGGCAGAATTTGTTAAGCCAATGTTTGCACAGCCTGAGGGTGTGCAATTCACATATGGAACTATAGGTGACACCCACAAGGGCAGTACAGATTTGCTTGCATGGACAGATAAGATCAACATGAATAATGAGGATGCTCTGATGGAGGCAGTTTTTGTGTCCGGGATGTGGAATGCAATGGGTTTTCCATACCCTATGGAGGCTCCTGAACTAGTTATTGAGTGTGCCAAAAATTATAATCCCTAGACAAGGAGGGTGGAGAAACATGGGAGAGTGTATGCAGACTTATCTATCAAAAGCCTTTCTGCCATGTTCAGTTTGCCACTGGGTAAGAAGGTTGTCAGCATTGACCTGAAGAAGCCGGAAATAGAATATGAAGTTAATAAGAAGGCTGCTAGGAAGAGAATGTATGGATGGGGGGCTAAGAACAGTTCTTATACAGCCGCAGCCAAGTTGCCTGTTCATTTATATAAATTTGACTTTGATGACGAATATCAGCTCATGATCACCCTACTCAGTTGGGTAACAGGACAGCCAACAGCTAGAAGTTTCAAAGATTGGATGTATGGAGTCATCCTGATGTGCTTATACATTGAAAATAGGCCATTATGGGCCAAGATGATAAGTGATGCTCTGGATGAGCAACTGAAAAACCTAGGAGGTACAGAATGTGCTTTCTATATGACTTCCTACATTGTTTATGCATGTGCCTATAAAGGTACATTTAATGGATTGACTACAAAGGGGAAGATTGGTGGCACCACCAATGATGCACACATCTGGGACCATTACCCCTAATTACAAAGACTTAACTACCTCCAGGATTATAAATTGGTGAATGATGCATTCTTTATGCATCTAGTGAGGGCCATGGAGGAAGATAGAACTAAGAGACTGAGCATGGAATCTCAGGAGATAATATACAGGCATGGAGCCTGGTTCATTCAATTTGCAACCTTTTCATACATTAGGGTTGAAGGATTTCAAGATTACCCTCTCATGCTCCCAAGATATCCAATTGATGTTGTAGTATTAATGGAGTTCATGAGGCAGATGAAGACAATACTGGATGCCTACAAAGCTAATAACAAGCTTCCTCCAGTGTTATTTCCAGTAACAATGGGCTAGTATATATGCCCAGATAGTGAAAATATTAAGAAAGCCATAGCTGGCTTAACCATGATGAAGTGATAGCCATTTCCATTGACAAGGCCATATGATCCTTATGGAAGGATGCAGAAGATCATGGGACAGCCCATTCACCAGAGGCATCTTGAGGATTTTTGGGTAAATTGCGAGGATGAGGCAGAAGCTCGAAGAAGAAGATATCAAAGGTTAACAATTAACCAAATCAGAACCTTTGGTTGCATTTCCATCCCAACACAAATGAAGAAGGATGATGGAAAGATAATGGCATATGAATATGAAGAAAAGAAGATATACAATGATACCATATAAGCCCCGGATCTTACCATGCAGGAGGACATCTCCTTGGATCCATTCACGGCCAGATATTATAGCTAACCCAAGCTTGGGTTGATGAGCAAGTAAATATATTGAAGAAAAAGGGTGTGGCCCTTACAATAGATAACAAAAAGAAAGGACAAAAGCCCTTTGCTGATGAATATGATGATTTCCTAAATGAGAAGAGGAAATCCAAGGGAGACAGGTTGCCCCCTCAGGAAAAATAGAGCAAAAGACCTCCTAGAGGCAAGAAAACTATAGAAGAACCCAAAGGGGTCCTCATTGAGAGAATAGTGGCCACAGCTAAGGAAGCGGCAGCATCAGGAGAAGCATCAGCATCAGACCAAGCATCAGCATCTTCTATGCCTCCTCTGTTAGAGAAGCAAAAGTCAAAGAGAATACAAAGGGATGATGTGGTGGTTACTGAGACCTATGAGGAGGGTTGAGCCTCATAGAAACAAATGGAAGAGGATATCCCTCTGGAAGAGGAGCATGATGAGGAAGAACGCCCTTTATTATTCAAAAGGAAAAGAAAGGCACCTCATGTGTTTGCCCCCACACCGAAGAAAGCAAGAACCTCTATGAGGGGTGAAATAAGGCAAAGCCCCATTACGCTAAGAGGGGCAAGTAGTGAAGTTTTTAGAAAAGAGTTGCAACATAATGTACCACTTCCTACCATTGTGAAATTTAAAGCTGAACAAGCTGAGGAGCAGTTTAAAGAAACATCTAGAACAGTTCCAAGTGGTCTTGTCTCGTTAGAGGAAACAATAGATTTATCTGATGATGATGTGGTTAAGGATGTAACTGCTCAACAAATGGAGACACTTGCTGCAGGCACCCACAGCACTCCTTTTGGGACACCATCAGTACAGGGAACTAGAGAGAAACAAGTGGAGCAGGAAAAGGAAAGAAGCCCTGAGAAAGTTGCTCAGCAGATAGGGCTAGATGAGTTAGTTGAGCAGGTCACCAGCCCTAATGTGGTGGACCTTTCCTATATAAAGGATGTGAGTTCTCAGCATCAGACTAATGCACCTGATGAGGTGAGTAAAACTGAAGAAATAAAGTTAGTTGAAGTAGAAATGCATACTCCAGATTTGGGCCAATCACATCAGGATATAGCTGGTGAACCCAAGATAGTGGAAGTCATTGAAGAGGATGAGGAAGAAATGATCATATCAAATGAGGATGTCATCCGGACTCAAGAGACCTCAGGAGAAAAAGAAAAGTCAGATCATGATGATCTAAAAACTCAGGAGGAGGTGTCTACTTCAAGTGCAGAGAAAGATATGACATAGGATCAGGCGGAACCACCTAAGGTAGATGAAATAATATCCACTAATGCGGGCACATCTTAGGATGAAGAAATCAATAAAGTAGATGAAGTTAGAATGGAGGAAGCAAAAGATTAGGGTCATGATATTCATGATGATCAATAGGATCACCCTCCAGGAAAAGAGTTTCCTCATCAAGAAGATGTACCAAAAGATCACTCTCATGAAAAGCATCATGAGGAAGAACAAAGAAAGTCACCTTCTCCGTCAAACGTAGATGCACTTACGGGAGATCAAGGTGATGATCATGATGATGATGCAGGAAGCCAAGGTACAAAAGATCAAGTTCCTCAGTGGCTGGAAAGAGAAATTGGCACTGAAACAAGTATGGAAATTTAGGAATTTGATGTGTCTACACTATTTTTAGAAATGTTAATAAAGCCCAAGAGGAAGGCCAGGTTGACCTTGGCCATTAGAAGAGATCCTACAACAGGTAGGAGGACAGCGCAGGTAGCACTCCCTACTGTGGATAAAGAGAAAGGTAAAATCACTCTGGATGAATTCCAGATCAGCACAGTGGATTTGGGGTTTGCTAATGAGGACCAAGAGGGTCAAGAGGGAAAAGACATAATTGATTCTTTGACCTAGAAATTCAAAAGAGAAAAGGATAAGAATAAACAACACAAAGATCACATTGCTCAGTAACATACATATGTAAAAGGGTTAAATAACCCTGAAGATACTTCAACTGATCATGTAGTCCCATTGACTGTTATTTCCCAAGAGGATGTAAATAAGTTGGATCTCATGAGACATGAGTCATCCATAATGAGAAAGTGGATGTTATCCACATTTGATGATGCAGAAGAAGTGGTCAAAGCATCTTTAAAAAGATGGAATTCTTTGAGTGTCTCCAAGAGAAAAGTAGATAAATTGCAAATGGAGACAGGGAAAAGGTCTTTTCAATTGGAAAAGATATTGGTTATCCTGGAAGAAATAAGGAGGATCAATCCTCAGATACTTATACATAATCAAGTGCTAAATAATAACAATGCTTTGTTGATAGACATATGGTATAAAGACATCCAATTTGAAGGTGATGTGCTCAAAAGATGCAACAATAAGTTGAGGGAAATCAGCATGAGGCTACATGATATGATGTCTTTTCAAGTAGAAATTTTAGAAATGTGAGAAGGAAAGGTGGAAGGAAAGATAGAAAATCAAGATGAAGAGTTTGCAATTCGAGCTCTACATAATAACTTCCAATTCATTGCTGATGATCCACTAGGCCAATTGACAGGAGAAGTCATAGATAGACTGGTGAGGACCAAGGTGAAAATGGAAAATTATAATGAGACATTACACAATAGAAGGAACAAACTAGATAATATCTGAAATAAATACCAAGCACATAAACATGTTATTGTCAAAGCAAAGACTCAAGATGGTGGAGAAATAGATAAAATAGTGGAGTTGTATGAAAATGTCAGGGTAGCTATGTAGGCTCATATACACGGTCCTAGTCATCAGGATAATGAAGATACAACAAGTGATGCACCTGATGATGAAGAGCATGAAGTCGACGGGTAGTTAAAGATGCAGCATAAAGAAGATATCAACATCTGACACTTAGAGAAAATAAGTATTTCAGATGGTTGCTAGCTGGCAACCTGTGCCACATGATAATGTTGACCAGGTCAAAGAAGGATATTCACCGTAGATTGTCATAGATAAATCTTGATCGTAGATCATTTTTTTAACTGATTCCTCACCTTATTCTACAAAAGGTGCAGGGATGCCTCATTTTAAACATTGGAAACTTAATTGAAATCTGTTTGCTGAAGTATTCATGACTCATTTCAAAGCTATTATATATGTACATGTCTTTTGCATACCTAATGAAAGAGAAGAACATTTTGATTACAAATCTTCGTAAATCTTGAGTAATTTGTGTCTGAATTCTAGATATGTGCTTTGATTTGCTGCATCCCTTGGAGTTCTCATCATGTTGCATGTATTGTTTTCATTCATCATCCTCTGAAGTTTGCATCAACTGTATCTAGCTGTGGAATAGCCTGGTGAACATATGGTTTGATTTCTTCTCCTAATAACAGTATCAAGTATGTATGTGGATCAATAGTGGAAGGTTCAACTTTAATTTGAAGTATTTCTTTCAGTTTCTTTCAATTTCAAAACATTTCATCATCGTAATTGCAAATAACTGACAATCTTAAGAAAATAATACAAATATGTAGACATCCCATAGATAAATGAACATATTCAGCATATTTGAGGTTAAAGCATGTCACAATGACAAATATCATGCAATGTTTTGAAGATAGACGCAATATTTGAAGTATATCCTATGTGGAATAACTATCTTTGCAGCATCATTACAGGAAACAATATCTTACTGATGAGATCTACATAAGGCCCCAAAATGGAAACAACAACAAACATCAACCTCTGAGTAACGTCAAAAGATTAAGACCTAATCAATGGAGACTTGTGATCATGAATTCTTTGAATTCATTGTATCTTTCAAGATTAATAAGGGTTAATGTGTACTTTTATTCTATGTTTGTTTATGACTAACATCATTGATCAACACTGCTGAACTAGTGAACTAGCAAAGTAGACACTTCATTGATATAACACTAAAATAAAAAATTCACTATAACAAATCCTTGTTATTAGCTCCCTTTTTTCTCCATTTTTTGCTTCCACCCATTGTTTTAATGTATTTTTTTCCATTTTTTTGAAAAAGTTGGTGCTATTGATCAAGATGGCACAATTTTTGGCATTTCTTGTGCTAACTAGAACAAGTCAACACTAAATTAGGTGCCAATTAGCACCTACTTTAGCTCCTATTGTAGCGCCTAATTTAGAGCCACATTTAACACCTAATTTAGCACCTAATTTTGCACCTATTTTAGTTCCTACATTAACGCCTTATTTAGCGCCTCAATTTAGCATCTATTTTAGCACCTAATTGAGTGCCTAATTTATGGTTACTTGCATTTAAGAGTATTATTTAGGGTTTAGGGTTTAGGGTTTTGGGATTAGAGGTTTAGGGTTTAGGGTTTAGAGAGAGATAGAGGACCAATAGGGAGATATAGAGGAGACCAAGGGGAGAGATAGGGAGATAGAGAGTGAGGGACATGGCCAGAGACATAGGGAGAGAGATTGAGAGGTAGAGGGACAAAGGCGATAGGGAAAGAGGGGAGAGGTAGGGAGATAGAGGTTTAGGGTTTAGAGGTTTAGGGTTTCTCAAGTTTAGGGGTTAGGGGTTAGGGTTTAGGATTTATTGTTTAGGGGTTAGGGGTTCAGGTTTAGAGGTTTAGGGTTTAGCATTTATAGAGAGAGGAATGATAGGGAGATATAGAGGAGACTGTGCAGAGAGATAAGGAGATAGAGAGTGAGGCACATGCACATAGCTAGGGACATAGGGAGAGAGATTGAGAGGTAGAGGGATGATAGAGATAGGGATATAGATGTTTAGAGTTTCTTGGATTTAGGGTTTAGGGGTTTGGGGTTTAGGGTTTCTTGGGTTTGGAGAGAGAGAGAGAGAGAGAGAGAGAGAGAGAGAGAGAGAGAGAGAGAGATTATAGGTTGACATAGGGGAGAGATAGGGAGATAGACTACTAGAATGAGCGAGATATATATCCTACAGAGAGATAGGTAGAAGGATTGAGAGCTAGTAGAGGGACAATATTAGAGATAGGGAGATATATAGGGGTTTAGGGTTTAAGGGTTAAGGTTTAGGAGCATTATTTAGGGTTTACGGTTTAGGGTTTAGTGTTTAGAGAGAGGACCAATAGCTGGGAGATATAAAGAGTGAGGTACATGGCCAAAGAAATAGTTGAAAGAGATTATAGGGATATATATGGAGAGTGAGGGACATGGCTAGAGACACAGGGAGAGAGATTGAGAGGTCGAGGAATGATAGAGATAAAGAGATAAGGGTTTATGATTTAGGGTTTAGAGGTTTAGGGTTTAGTGTTTAGAGAGAGGACCAATAGTTGGGAGATATAGAGAGTGAGGTACATGTCCAGAGACATAGCTGAAAGAGATTATAGGGATATACATGGAGAGTGAGTGACATGGCCAGAGACACAAGGAGAGAGATTAAGAGGTAGAGGAACAATAGAGATAGAGAGATAGGGAGATAGAGGTTTATGGTTGCTTGGGTTTAGTGTTTAGGGTTTAGGGGTTTGGAGTTTAGGATTTAGGTGTTTAGGGTTTCTTAGGTTTAGGGTTTATGGGTTAGGGGTTAAGGGTTATGGGCATTATTTAGGGTTTATATATGTTTTAGGGGTCAGGGGTTAGGGTTTAAGGTTTAGGGGCATTATTCAAGGTTTACGGTTGCATGTCAAAAGAAGTCTCCCTCTCTCTCTAAATCCCTCAACCCTAAATAATGCCCCTAATCCCTAACCCCTAACCCATAACCCCTAAACCCTAAACCTAAGAAACCCTAAACCTCTATCTCCCTATAATCTCTCCCTTATCTCCCTCTCTCTAGCTATCATCCCTCTACCTCTCAATCTCTCTAGACATCTCACTCACTCTCTATCTCCTTGTCTCTCACTCAACTGTGATATCCTCTATCTCTCTTAATCTATCTCCTCTCTCTCGACTCTACATACCTATCTATCTCTCCCTATCTCTTGCCTTTCTCTCTATCTCCCTATCTCTCTAGACATCTCTCTAGTGATCACTCTCTATCTCCCTATCTCTCCCCCTGTCTCCTCTATCTCTCCCTATGATATGTCTCCTCTCTATCTGTCTCTACCTAGCTATCTCTCCCTATCTCTCTATCTCTTGCCTCTCTCCCCTTATCATTCCTTTATCTTCTTATCTCTCCCTTCTATTAATTCTCCCTCTCCCTTATCGATGAAGGAATTAATGAACAATAAAACTTATATGACTCTCTCTCTCTCTCACTTTGTCTTTGTCTCCATCCATTTCCCTTATCGACAAAGAAAATGGAAACAAGAAAACTAGGACATGAAAAGAGGGATGAGGATATAAATTGGTAGCCAGATGAAATGGAAACAAGCTGATAAAACTAAAGTTCATTGGATGGGAAGAATGATGAGAGGAGAGGTAGAAAATCATAAAATAGGGAAAAATTGGTGGGATCTAAACGGAAATTGGAAAGGAAAAGGAAAACTAGGAAAGCTAGGAAAAGGATTTAACTAGCTAGGAGCTAGTAGATAATATATAGATCAGAGAGAGAGAGACAGAGAGTTGTTTGGGGTTAGCGGTCAAGGTTTAGGGGCATTATTTAGCATTTAGGAGTTTAGAATTGCTCAAGTTTAGGGTTTAGAGTTTACTAGGGTTTAGGGTTTATGGTTTAGGGGCATTATTTAGGGTACTTTAGGGTTTATGGTTTAGGGGTTAAGGTTTAGAGGTTTAGGGTTTAGTGTTTAGAGAGAGAAGACCAATAGGGAGATATAGAGAACTTGAGGGACATCCCCAGAGACATAGGGAGAGATATTGAGAGGTAGAGGAATAATAGAGATAGGGCTAGATAGGGAGATAGGGATATAGAGGTTTAGGGTTTGCGGTTTAGGATTTAGGGGTTTAAGGTTTATGGCGGGTCAGGGCTGGGTTAGGGCTTAGGGGCATTATTTAGGGTTTATGGTTTATGGGTTAGGGTTTAGGGTTATTAGGGGCATTATTTAGGGTTTACAGATCTTCAAGGATCTAGATAGTGTGGCTATACACATTGCTACACATGTTGGTGGCTAGTTAGACACATGGTACATCAATAACCACATGTTATGCTTCCATACACGTGTGCCACCTAATGGCATTTGTACTACAAAACATGATCATATAATTGGCACTATATACATCTGACACATGGTCATGATGTCCATGTACACCACAATATGCCACAATGATCTACTAGTTGGCATGACCATACAAGTTTGAGTACATTTGTTCTCATCCCATCCATATAAGAAATGTACCATACAATATGTTGGATATTTGTCAACATCTACATGTAGAATAACTGATGGTATTCTTGAACAAATGCCTACTTTGTACATTTTTTAGAGTAAAAGTGAGGTATATATAACAAATTTTCATCTTACCTCTGTGTATATTTCCTTTGTTCATTTTGAATAGAAGTGACATATATGTTAGAACCCTTCTATATTTGAATGTGTTTTGGTTTACATATCTATTTTCCTTTATGTATTCTATGATCTTATTAATTACATTAATAGATAATATAGGATTGTCCCTCACTAGTTCACCTTGGGAATTAGATGAAATAACATCTAAAGTTGACTGTAAATTAACAACATGGCAAGCATTTTGTTGATTTTCTTGCTTATTTTCACCCTTTTGAGAACTAAATTTTCCTATTGAAATTTTGAAGGATGAGATCGATATTTAAGTGCATTAGACTTAAGAATTTGATAGTGAATCAAAATCATCATTAGGAATTTGATAGTGTATCTTTGTTGACAAAGTTTGAAATCCAATAACATAATCATGATTGCACTCATTAATTTGATCCTTATTTGATGCTCTCCTATTCCTAATTTAGTCTATCTTAATAGTGAAGGAAATTAAATACATGAGCAACCCATAGAGAAATTTGTCATCAATTTTGTTCCTCAAAATTGTCTCATGATATGGTGAAGGAAAAAATTACCAAAGATAAATTGTGATCATTATTCATCGACCCAAAAACTAATGCACTATTAAAAATGTAGACACCTAAATCTTACCATGGCCTAACATCACACCAGATCTATCCCACATCTCCTCTTACAATGTTAATTAAATAAATCATATTTATTTAATTAACCACTTTGATCATTCCTCCTAATATCAGTTTAATAAGTCATGCTATTTAATTAATAAATCTAACTGTTCTTTTGACATTAATTAAATATTAACCCTTCCTCTAAAGTCTCATCCTTAATTAAATAAATCCACATTTATTTAATTAAAGAAATCACCCCCAACATTCCCCCACAACTAAATAAATACATATATATATATATGATGGCCATTGTGAAACAATCTTGACTATTTTTTACTATATGAGTGTTTTTGTTTATTACCGTTGTCCTGCAGGTTAATTGATTATCTTTTGCGGTTATGCGGGAGCAAGAGGAATGAAATATAGCACATACCACATTCCCTCATAGCATAAAAGAATAGTTTGTGGCTTGGCGGTAGGAACCGGTTGATATGAAGAAGGCACCGCTACCCCGTGGACGGTTCATCTGACACTTGCGGCTTGGCAATGTTTATCTCATGCTTGGCGGTGTTAGTCTCTTCTCATGGTCCCACAGAGGTTTGAAAAGTAACCAGTGGCATTGTGGTAATAACACTTACTACGTCCCCACAAGGGTTTCAACCGAGGCCCGTGGTAGAGCGGCAAGAGGAGAATGTAATGGGTTTTCACTCCCGTCATCCCGTGATAGTCATTCATAACATTTGCGGTTGGGCGATCAATAGAAGGACATCAGGTAATAATTTCTCGCCGTCCCACAGGGGTTAGTCTAAGCATTTGTGGTCTGGCCGTAAAGGATGAAATAGAAGTGTAGTGGTTGTAAGCCACCATTATCGTGCGATGGTCATTCATAACATTTGCGGGTGGGCGGTAAACAGATGGACATTAGGTAATAATCTCCTGCGGTCCCGCAGGGGTCAATCTAAGCATTTGCGGTCTGGTGGTAAAGGATGAAATAGAAGTGTAGTGGCTGTAAGCCCCTGCTATCCTGTAGCCAATCTGGGTAAGCCTTGCAGTAACGTGATAAAAGAAATAAATGGCAAACACATTTAATGCGGGGTTGCAATTATCAAGATTTATTGTCAAATCTTGAGAAAGGAATTGAATGCTGAGATTTCATGATCTCATGGCATGAACCAAAGTAATGGTGATATGATGAACTCCTTGGCTGAATAAGAGTAAAAGATTTCTTGGCATTTGCTCATTTAAGAGAATTCACAACTCGGAGAAGGCACAACTCAGCTCAATGTGTTTTCTGCAAACTGTAATTGACTAGGTAAGTTCATTCCTACAGTCTCTAATTAGAAGTTGGAGTATATTTCTCTCTATTTTCAGTTGCTGGTACTGGGGGTTCTTGTAATTACATCTTTTTTTAATATAAAATTTCTCTTTTAAAAAAAGGTTGGGGCTAAGGTTTTGTGTTATACAGTAGGGGTCCTGTAGTCCATTTTATCTCTGCTACTTGAAAAGTTCCCCAATTTGACTATGATGTTGAC
Organism: Cunninghamia lanceolata; assembly: GCA_027924645.1. Taxonomy (NCBI): domain Eukaryota; kingdom Viridiplantae; phylum Streptophyta; class Pinopsida; order Cupressales; family Cupressaceae; genus Cunninghamia; species Cunninghamia lanceolata. Next base: position 6,297,932 of record BSBN01000241.1, on the reverse strand, counting down.
TAAAGATACAAATCCTGTACTTATCCATTCTTGAATGGGTTTATTTTTAATTTTAAATACTATTCTTTTATTCCTATGTCTACCTACATTAATTGACCATGTCAAGTTCATTTACTCTTTCACTTTGTTTTTCAGTTGCTAGTAGTAAGTTGAATTTTGAAAAACCCTAGCCTGTTCAAGTCATTAAACATGGCACCCAAGGGGTTTAAGTCTGCTAGTAAATGTGATGAGCCTACAGTTCCCAAGAAAAGACCACTTCAACAATCTCTGCTAGAAGTATTTCCTCGGTCCATAGACAAGGGTCCAAAAAAGATGTTCATAGATGTAGTAGAAGGGTGTCGGGATGCTACAATCCCTATCTCCAGCTGGGATTTCTTTTGGTATTTTTATACAAAAAGGGATGGCGAGGGACTAGTAGGAAATCCATGGAAATTAGATTTGGTAAAGTTGGTGGTGCCTGTTGTATTTGTTGATGTGGAATTGATTAGGGCACTAGGATAATTTTACCATCCTACCACTAAAATAGTCAGAATGCCAAATGGATTGCCATTGGTGAAAGTAGACAGGAATGCAATTGTTGACTATTTTATGTTGAACAAGTAAGCTCTCACTCAAGTGGATTTGCACAGATTTGAACGAGATTACACAAGCCTAAGGAAAACACTTAGGAGAGATGAATTGCCAATATATATGAGAAGGGGGGCCAACAACAGAAAAATTGAGATTCCATCAAATGCTATTGAGCCTTTCCCTATGGAAGAATTTGTTGTATATTTCAAGAGAACCTATTTTGAATTGTGCCAGGTCTTGGGAATTGATGCACAAGGAAGAATGCCAACTAGCCTAATGATGATGGTATGAAAATACAACATCCAGAGGTGAACGTTGAATACGACTTTGCATCTCATATTGAGAAAAAACTACATGAAGGATTCTTCCGTGTGAAGGAGAACAAGCAACCCTTAGATTTCAAATTCTATTCTTTATTGTGTCACTTGATTCTGTATTAGAACAGAGGGAGATGGTCAAGAAAAATGGACTTGAGTATGGTTGATGAGAAAGGACAAAGACTGCCAACTCAGTTTTGGTGTTATAAGTGGGATTCCTGTTGCCGAAATAGTGACTACATTGTATTTCATGATTTGTTTGTTATTAATATATTGAATTCTATTGGTATCTGGTTTCCTAGGTTGACTAAGGAAGTCAGGGTAATGCTAAGGCTGCTTGAACACAAACTAGAGCTGGGCCACAACCGTAATTTTGCTTATTGGTTTTTTTATGTTAGATCATACTATAGTTAGAGTGTATGGTTGCCCCCAGCCACCTCACATATTGCCAAAATTTGTATCAGATAGAATTGTATTCATGGAGTTTGTGTGGCAAATGATGTGGATGGAAAATGAGGTAATGAAAAGATAAAAGAAAGGTACATTTCTACCTGATGCTACAATTTTTGGTGATTGGTCTATTGGCTCTAACACTCTTGAAAATTTGCAAGCCTTTTTAAAGGTGAAATATTCTTTGAAATTGGGTATTGAGAGGAATTGTGACCTTGAGGGTCATATGAATCTTGTGAGACAATCAATTCTGACTAAAATGGCTATATCCCATCAGGTCTTGTTTGATGAGGATGTGATAAAAAATCTTGTCACTTTTGATGAGGTATATAGTAGGAAGAGAAAATGGGATATCTTGAAAAATATTGAAGATGAAAAGAAAAAGCAGAATCTCCTATCTCTTGGATTCTTTGTTGAAGAAAAAGGCCCTCTAAAGAAAATTGATGCAATCATTGATAATTTTGAAAGTATTTATGGTAAATATGAGAAGCAACCTCCTAAGGCTACTAAACTTCCAGTGAAAAGGTCTGTAGGGATTGAAATTCATGAGTTTTCTCTTGATGTTATGTCAGTGCAAGATCCATAGGTCCCAAAATCACCACCAGCAAAGAAGCAGAGGACAAAAGAGGTATCTCCACTTGTCCCCTATGAAATGACTAAAGAGGTGGGGGATACTGATGAGGTGGATAACATCTTGAGGCACATGGGAGATGAGCAAGAGGTTGATCAACCCACTCATGCACATAAGCCTAAGGCTAGGACGGGTTAGCTAACCCAAGATGAACCAGAGTTGGAGGAGGATGAAAGGATTATAGCATCCATGAGGTTCATAGAAGATGATGACTTCATCAAAACTCTAGAGTTTAAGGATTTTTGGCTGAAAATGAAAATGAAAGAATATAATGAAAAAGTTGCAATAAATAAAATGGGTGCTGATGAAACACAACATGATCAAATCATTACACAAACTTTCAAAGAATTGAAAGTAGATGAAATTGATGTGAGTCCAGAGGAGGCAAGACAAATGGTGTTGAAAAGTAATATGCTCATCACCTTGGCCTTGAATTGAAAATGATATTTTGGCTTGACCAAGTTAGAAGTCAGGATGATCCACAACTTGTTTCAAAATTTGATTATGAAGATGGCATAAGTGGATGTGGTTTTGATCCAAAGATAGAGACCCTTGCAATCTAGACTACTTAGAAGAATACAAGCAAACCAAGATTGCTTGATATTGTTCAAGAAATGAGGGGTACAACTGTGGTAAAGACTTTACAAGATACATCCACAATAGAAGCAGTTGCTCTCAATGTTCATACTGCTATGTTTACTCATGTTGTTGTGAAGAGGTTAGAACAAAGGCTAACAGATTATGAGCAAACTCAGAAAGTAATGAATGATGAAGTAAACAAATTGTATTTTGAAAATGTGAAATTAAAGAAACAATTGCAAGCTGTGAATTCTTCTCAAGGTCAAGCCATTGTACCCTATCAGCCCCTGTGCCACAAACAGCCAGTGATGTCAAAATGTCTACTAAAGAATTTAATGCAACAAGATTGAAATTTGAAAAGGAAATTGAAAGTTTGAATAAACAAAATGAAATGACAAAGAATGAGGCAAAGATGAAAGTTTTTGAAATTTTTGAGAAAATTTTGGAGGATAGAGTAAAATTGGTTGTGGATAAGCTTGGGAGTGTGCATGATTGCTACTCTTCTTTATCTCAGGCCATTGAGCAATTGAAGATAAACTTTTCTATTTTGGATTTGTTGTTTAAAAAATGGCAACCCTATCATCACAATTTGGTTACGATGTGATTAGTAGTGAAAAGGAATCTTGATGCCCCTACAGCTTTGAATCCCACTGAGAAAATAGTCAAAATGATCATTGATGAATACCAATATGTGAATGGGGAAAGCTAGAAGATGCAAGAAAAGGTTGAATCTTTTACTACATTCAAGCATAAATTTATTCCTTTCATACTGACAGAAGAAGAGAAAATTAAAAGTATTGACACATGGAAGATGGACTTCGGCCAAACAATATTCCAAGTTATGGATTTTTTGAAGAAGGATGGAGATGTCAGCATTCTTAGTTTCAACATGATATTGGACCAAGTAATTGTGTTGGATGCTGGGTATGCAAAATTTGTGATGGATGTCGGAGCTTTGCTTGATAAAAGATGGAAAGATCACCAGGAGAACTTGCTTCAGATTCAGGCTTACTAATGGCCTGGTGATTTTACAATATATAAATGGGACGAGAAATATCTTAGAGATGAATCATCAGTAGCATAGGTTGAGGTGCAGAAGAGCAATGATCCATATGATGGTGTTAAATAGCACCACCACATCTTGAACGCTCTCTTTTTGTCTCTATGTTTTCTTCATGTTTTCAAAATGTATTCAAATATATTTGAAAATCTAAATTGGACTTATAAAAGACAAATATTGTAATATCAAGGGTTAGGAATACAAAGAGCCATTTTGAATGTGAAAGGTCTGAAGCTTGTTGCTTCCTTTATAAAGGGAAACCAAGACCTTATGGCTCGGAATCTATCTGGGATTTTGATTTTTTGAAGGAGACATTGCACTGCCTGTACATTGAAGCAAATCAATATAAAAGCTGCTATTCTCTAGTGGTCAACTTTTGGCTATCATTTGTGTGTTGAATTGGATTGCTAATAATTTATCTGGTTGTCTCCAATTTACTTTTTCTTTGTTATTCAAATCAAAAGAGACCCTTGCATTGACATCACAAAAGAGGATAGGTGATATTTATCAAACTAAAATTATAAAGTAATAAGTTATATCTCAAAAGATGTTTATATTATTTAAAAATGAAGGAAAGATATTCTACTGCAGAACATTTTGACACCTTTAATATTATTTTGAGTCAAATAGGTTCAATAAATGTTAAACTTGATGAGGAAGACAAATGTATCTTCTCACTTTTTTCTTTACCCAAAAATTAGGAGAACATAATGCCTGTTATAAATGGTAGTGTTGCAAAGGTGACTATGGAATCCTTTATTGTTACAATGCTCAATGGAGATATGAGGAGAAAGTTCAATGATGAAGGTTCTAAGGATGCCTTGCATGTTCCACAAAGGCCCAAGGACAAAAGTGGATCTAAAGGGGAATGGTATAAATATGAATCCAAGTCAAGAGGAAAATCTAGAATCCCTAGGAAGATAAGAGTAAAGTTTTGGAAATATGGAAAAAGAGGACAAGTAAAGAAGGAATGTGAAAAATCAGTTAATCACTGCCACAATCTCATGATCATTATTCTAGTAGAAAATAATAGTTTTCATCATTTTTTCATAATTCATTAGTTAATCACACACTTCACATTTGACATCATGCTAAAATGATCAAATAAGTTTTGTATTTCTTCTCAACTATTTCATTTCTCTATCTTAATTACTTAATATCTCAATATTTTATTCTCTCAACTCCTTGTACTTTAAAGTATAATTAAATCTAGGATTGGACGTAAATATTCTATTATAGGGTATGATTTATTTCCCTACATTTTTTTGAACTCGCAATTTCCATGCCTATGTTTAGGATAAAAAAAGATTGATTTTTTATTTTGAGATTTTTGTGGTTTGCATTTGTTGGAAACAACCCAATGGCTTTAGTTTTGCATTCCTAAGAAACATCTAGGACCCTTATGTCCCCTTCAACAAAGTACTAGGTCAAACCATCACCTTGCAAACATGACCACCTCTTTCTCCTACTTCCTATGACGATCACATATTGCATTCTAATGATGAAGAAGAATATTATGATCATGATGTCTTTATTAAAAGTGTTGAAAATGAATAGAAACATGAGATCCTTGATAAATTGAAATATTTGTGCAATCAATTAGCTAATATAGATGATAATATGTCCACTTCATATTTCATTGTTGGTCTTACTCAAGTACTTATCACAAGATAACATGACATAGATACAATTAAGGATATATATGAAAATAATTAAAGATAAACAAATTCCTCATGTGTGGTAGGCATCGGTCTTTCTCTTTTGAAAATCATTCCCTTGTATATATTTTCAAAATCCAAATTTGTTTTTCTATTTTAGGAGCAAGGTTTAAAGATTTATAGAAAACATTAATCCAAATCATATGCCAGATTGGGTTAAGTGAAGTGGATGATTTAATTGAAAAAATTAAATAAGCTCCTTAATTTGTTCTAAAGTCACCAGCAAACTTGAAAGTAAATTGTCATTGGTGAAACAAGGTAACACCCACTATTTAAGGAACTTGATGAACTTATTCTTTGACCTATATCACTTAATACTTTCATCACATAAGGATTATCCATTGACAAGTTATGAAGAACATCAATCAATCCATTTAATTAACATTATTGCCTACAATTTTCATACCAAAGATTGAACAATTTAAGGATATTGCAATAGGTAATTTATCAACAATTGAACAATCCATTTAATTAACATTATTGCCAACAATTTAATCATCCTTTCATAAACATGGATTGCAAATAATTCTAAAAATTTAGAAGTCTTGGTCATTAACATTATTGTCTTCTACAATGTCATCTAGTGTATCATTGTCAATGTTCATATGTTCTTTCAAGTATTTAATAATATCAACATCCTCATCTTGACCTCCATCATCTTCATCATCATTGAAATATGACTGTAGACCATCTATATTGTTACCAGGTGTATTTGGATCATCATTTTGTAAACCTTTCATATTGTTGTCTTCCATAACATCATCCAACTCTAGATTTTTATCTTCTTGTGCTTGAACATAACCATCTTCAACATCATCATGGATGTCAATTTCTTCGATGTTCTCTAATCCCTCTCTCTCATTTTGTTGGCCATCATTGTTTTGCTCAGTATCCACTAATGCATCGTCAAATACATCCTCTAGACATGTTGATTTCATCTTCTGTTATGTTTGAATCTATACCTGCATCTTCTACTTGATTTTGAATTTGTTCAGTAACCCATTCTAGTGTGCAATCTTTACCCCATTCCCCAAGCAGATCAATGGGAAGTGGAGTATTCCTTGGGTTCGATCTCTTAAATTGTCTCCTTGCTTCTAACACTTCTTCTCTCTTTTTATCATACAGATCAATCCATTTGTTCATAAAGTCCATGTGGTACAGAAAGAACTTGTTGAGTATAGCACTTTCCTCTACACCTATTACATGTCAACATGTTTATTTCTTGAACTCCAAATGTCATGCTCTTAATTTGACAAATAAATTATAGAGTAAATTAATGATTGCAAGAAAAAAAACCACATTGATCATGAATTTACTTACTAATTTCTACTTGAACACCATTAGATTATGGTTTTTTTTTGTCAATAATATCTAATGCTCATTCTTCATGCCAAAAGTGTGGCCCATCTTCAAAATCCTTACCAAGGAATTCACACAGGAAGAAAAATATGTCATTCAATACATACCCTCCAGCCATGCAACCCTCTGGATGTGCCTTTTGTTAGACATATCTTTTTAGAGTTTTCATATACCTCTCAAAGGAAAACATCCACCTCGTTGATACGACACCTACCAATTCAATGTCATCAACTAGGTGTATAAGTAAATGGACTTGTAGGTCCATGAAACTTGTAGGGAGCTCGTTCACATACAATTTATGTAATTTCCTTCTTCCATTTTGGCACTTCACATTCATGGATCTCCTTGGAGGTCACCCACCTAATACAAGAATAGTAAATTAGTATGAACCTTTAGTCAAAAATTAAAATGCAATATAATATATGTATGTCTCTCACACATTAACCACATACCTTGTAAATGCTGACAATCGACTTATGGCATTCCTTAAGTCAATTGTAAGACAGGAATCCCCCCTAATTGTTAATGGCATGATATGCTATGAAACACATTTATGAATAGGTCATTAGTAATTTTTTCTCACACAACATAACAATATCAAAATATATTTAGTACTTAATCAATGTTACCAGTAAATGTTAAATGATGATATATAATACCTTCATAAAATTATGAAAATCATGTGTTTTAAATCTTGTGATATGTCCATCAACTGTAAAAGCTTTAGCCAATGATGATCCATAGCCAGTAGGTGTCCTTATTGAATGGATGACATTTTTTAGTTGGTCTAGCTCTTTTTTTTTCAAAATCCATGGAGCTTCTGCATATGTTTCATTTTCCCTGTTTGGCCACAAATGTTTTCTATCAATTTTGGTACATGAAAGAGCAATATCTCTCCTTGAAGACAAGGTGTCCTGTTTGCCTGATATATGTCGAAATATAGAATCTGGGACATTTTTGAAGATGTGCATAGGATCTAATAGGTGAGATATTAATAGATCCTTCCAGTAAGGGAACTCATAAAATATGGATATTCTTTTCATTCCTTCTGCCAGATTAACTACAACTTGTTCTAGTTCTTTAATTGAATCACCCCAATAAAAAAAATCCTCCCAACCTTTCAATTCAACATCTTCATACTTCTTAATCCAATCACCTAGACCCATAATCATGGGAGGGCCTCTATTTTCAACTTTTCCATCAAATTGATTCTTTAGGCGATTTCTAAACTTATGATCTAGTGGTAGAAAAACCATATTGTTTGTGTAAATAAATTTATGTAGATCTTTAGAATATCGCCCTTGAAATTGTTCTGCACATCTTGGACATGCAAATATCCCCTTTTTTTGAAGCCTTGTAATTCAATAAGTAATGTTAATAACATAAAAAAATAGTATAAAACGAAGTATGAAAGTTGGGATGAAAATAAATTACGAGTGTAAATACATAAATATTTTATCTTACCAGAACAAACACCAAGTCCTAGGAAATCATGAATAGTCCAACATAGCACACCATAAAACATGAAGGACCTATTTGATGGGGGACGTGATATGTCATACATTCTTATGCCTTTCCATAGCTATTGCATCTCATCAATAAAAGGCGCAAGATAAACATCCATGTTTTTAACTTGATGTTTTCCTCGAAGAATGAGAGTCAGCATAAGGTGCTCCTTTCTAACACTCATCCATGGGGGAATATTGTATACTATCAATCCGACTGGCCAAACACTATAATTTGAGCTAAAGAAAGAAAATGGGCACATTCCATCAATTGCAAGACCAAACCTGATACTACAGGGTTCATCTTTGAATTTTGTTGGCCATTTTTCCTCTATGTGTTTCATTGCTTTGGAGTTAACCAGAAGTTACATGATTCCATCTTTACTCCTATTCTTTGTGTACTAGTCCATCAATTGTGCAAGTGACTTGCAACGAAACATTCATTGAAGTCTAGGTATAATTAGCATGTGATGTAAAACCTTCTTTGGAACTGTAGGACTTTGTACATCTATATGATATCTCTTCTCTTTGCATGCAGGGCATTCTACCTTGTTTTGATATTCATCTCTATATAAAATTCAATAATTTTTACATGAATGAATTTGCTTATATTCAATCCCCAACTCAACCAACAACAGACATGCCTCTTTGCAAGTTGATGGCAACACATTATCTTCAAGGAATATTTTAGTTTTTAGTGCCTTGTAAGATTGCCAGAGATTAAATCAATTGAATGTTTGACTTATGATGAACATATTTGATATGTCAATCTATACTAGGACTATTTATATACAATATATGGTGTTAAAATCCCCTTAAAGAAATATAAACGAAGTTGATGAATGTTTACAAATTATGTACACCAATTGACAATTGCAAAGTAAGAAATAGATTTCAACTCACTTCAGTAGGGTAGTGAATCCTTTGTTTGACCAACCAAATAGTGACTTGATTTCTAATAATACTAATGTGCATGCCAGTTTTGAGGTTCTACTTGCACCCGATTTGAACACGGGTGTCTTCGCTGCTTGCTTGATGGAGTCTTTCAGGTTGTTATCATCAACATTACGTTGGTGGTAATTACCCCTGCTATCATTGTTACTATCAACCATATGATCATTATTGTCATCATTGTTTTCATCCCCAAAGAAATCTGTAAGCATTTCATTCAATCCTTCTTCATAGACTGCATTTTCACTATCATGATCATCATCATTAAGGCTAGGTGCCATGTCATCCATGTATGCGGATCTCATCAGCTCTTCAATTTTCTTAGCTGATAGTATTCTCTTCAATAATTCTCTTTTCCCCCTAGTATTATTTAAAGGATGGTTTGGATCATCCCGTCCAAATCTTAATAACCCAGTTGGATCTTGGGTATTAGTATGTGTTTCATCAACATCTTCTACCTATCAACAAACACAAGCATTATTTAATGTTTGGCAACAATTGGATAAATCTTAAATGCATCAATTTCAAAGAAATATAATCAAATATGGTTCAAAAAATAAAAATATTAGTTGTATGAACATATATACATCAATTGAATAATGGAACATTATTTTATAGACTACCTTTTTTATACAATAATTTAAATAAAACACAATTTGGACAACTTAGTTAATAAAACATCAGTCCACACACATTTATTATTCTTTGGTTTTCTGCCCTTAAGAACATCCTTAGGGAGACCTTGTTCTTCCCTCTTCTTTCACGCAGGAGTGCGTTTTAAGCAGGGGTAATCAATCAATAACTCATCCCCAATGGTAAGGTCCATAATAGCCTCAACCATTATCAATCTATCAACCTCTCTTTCCATATCTCCATCTTTATCATTTATAACCTCAACAAATTGACAATTTGGTCTTACAGTAGGGTTCCTTCCCTTACTAATATTTATAAATCCTGCAATATTTTTGTGTGTATGCACATCCATCTATATACATAAGATGAACTCTATTCATTTCTTTTCCACTTTCCATTTGGAGACAATGTGTATACTTATACAAATTTAGACCATATGCTGACATGCTAGGTTTATATTCTACTAGCCTTCTCCATTCACCACTGTAATATGATGGACTATAATATGGCATTAATCTCCTAGTGGTTTGTTCTGAATTGTTTCTATGTTTAGATCCCACATGTACATTTTGGACAATAAAGAGGCCTAGATTCACTCCATGAATATTGAAGGGTCGTATCATGTAGTTGTATCCCCAAAATTGAAACACCTCGTTCACTCTAGGTAATTGTTGATCACTAGGCCAAGTGCAATATAGTCGACAATCAAATGTCTCTTTATAAATTGATCTCAAACTCAAGGGCAAGTCATCATCTCCATCATATTCATTCTCATAGGGTATGTAGTCCACCTTCCCCTTATCTTTAAACAAATTATGCATCTTTAAACCAGTTCTCGTTCTATTGCTTGTTTTCATTAATCCCTCATCTTTCGAGCTAGTATATTGGCACATATTTTTGTTAGATGTATCATATGATAAATGATCATTACCCTCTAGGCTAGAAGTCGGTGATCCAAGAAACTTTAAACCAAGAACTTTATCCTGCAAGTATCCATTAAGAAAAAAATTAGTTATATAAATAATATAAAACAATGTTTAAACGAAGTATACATGTTATTTATATCAATTTGGAAAATTCCTTACCACAATTCCTATTAGATTTGAATCGATTGTAGGAGGCATACTACCGATTGGAAGCTCATCATATATGTAATGTCTATGTACAATCACTCGTTTGAATTGTTTCTTTCCACGACATACAGAACATCCACAAACAACAATTTTCTCAAAGTATTCATCCCATGTACTATAGTCCTGACCAACCTCTTAGTGCAATCATTTGTTGTGTCTGCAGGATCCATTGTCATATCCTCTTCCACCCACTGTTGTCTACGTGATTTAATAGTTTTAGGTCCACGTACATACATTTTTTATTTTCTAGTTGAATGCTCAGGCTCTGCATTTGCTCCAATCTCCATCTAAAGTAATCAACAACATGCATTAATTTATGTCAAGATTGGATAATACATTACAAATTTCAATAATACTATGAAAAAAGATGGATGTATTAGAAAATGCCATCAGATCATTTTTTCCTAAGGAAATTGGATTTGAGTACCTAATTTCCCGCTTCATCCATTGTGTCCTGATTTGATATGACACAATCTATTGCCATGGCCTTGTATGGCCCCTATAATACACAATATAGTAAATAATGTTTAGTACACCAATTATATCATTTCAATGAATATGCTATCCAACATAAAACCTCACTTTAGTCATATATTTGACATATTGATATCATGTTTTGGCCATCCTAATTTTCAAACTTTTCCCTCGATCATAGAATCAGATTTAATCACCATTCCTGTGCATTTTCAACCAATAAGTTTGACCTTAGAGGCCTCATGGACAAAAAAATGATTTTATCTCCTTTATGTTGTAGAATTTGTGAATTCATAAACACCTTCCTCCTTTGGTTGAGGTTGATTTCTCTTCTTACCTCTATTGTATCTATAGATTTTGTTGTCATATCTATTTCCACCCACTTTCCTCTCTGCAATTTAGTAGTTCTACGCTGTCCACGTCCTCTCTCCATGGCCTCCTCTGGATCCTGTAATACACAACAATGACAATAGTCACATAACAACTATGCACCAAGAGAATATTCTTGAATTTATCTTGTTAATACACTCACTTTTCATTAAGACACACTATGAAAAACAAAATAAGACATTGCAACATTTTGCTCTTCAGAAAAAGTTTACACGCGAACTCTTGACAACTAGAGCTCAAATCTTATGATTACAAGATGACTACAAATTCACATCAAAAAGACATTTATTTCATATTTGACTCTACTTTTTCTTTTATGGGTCATTTTAAGGCAATCTATATCTCTCCAAGTGGCCATAAAACCCTCAAAACAGTCTCAAAGAGTCTTTGGCACCAAAATTTTAAATTCTTGATGGAGGGGAGGATAATTTAGATGTTAATTTTGAAATCACATAGTTAGATCTTTTTTAGGTTAATCCTATCCATTGGATATTCTTTAATTATAGGGACATTATGTTATATTTTATGATTACCTTTCACTCCAAAATTAATGGTTTCCTTTGAAAAGAAAATCCTCCATCAGCTATCATAACCCCAAATATCTGTTGAAGTGAACTTAAACATTATGTGCAATTGTCATTTCTCATATTAAGCACCTACCTCCCCTCTTAGTGGTCCCACATGTGTGATGTATGCGAATGTGTTATACGGTACCTGTGCTACATGTTTAAAGTTTGAATTTTGCTCATATTGTTGGAAAAAGGCCCAAAAAGACCTTTGATTTTTGATTTTTATACTCTATAACATGCATCTCCTTGATCTTTTCATCTAATCTATGACATGTTGTCTTTTCATTTCAATGAGATCAATTCTTGAAAAATGACAATCCAGAGGTTAAAGAGACCAGTTGATACCTTACCTAAGTTGTCATGTTCTTGAAACCTTGTCACTATAAAGAGGAGATATCTAGAGAGTAATGTCACAAGGACATAACCAAGGTATGCACTATCATGAGCCATAGGGACAACTTACTACACCATCCAAAACTCCATTTGAACTATCTACTATCAATAATTCACATTATTAGGGACTATCATGAAGAAAACACCATGCATAGGACTATCATAGCCAAAGTGGAGAGGATTGTCTAGTCATTGTATGACTGTCATAGTAGCTAGTGGGTTAGTTACCATGCTTCAACCAAAAATAGGTTAATGAGAACATAGAAATTAAAATCACAATACCATAAGCATGCTCCATAAGCTGCCAATATAGTCCCAATATCATGTCATCATGATAGTAAGAGAAGAGTTGTTTGGTTTTTCCAAAGCCATATCACTTGCATAAGGATTGTCACCAACCATCTGTGTAAGGTCGTGAAAGAGTGAGTAATTATTGAGCTAATCATAAGAGAAGCATGAAGTTAAAATGTTGCCATGGAAACAAGATATAGTTACTTATTATAAGGACAATCCAAATTTGGTGAGGTTACGTTTTTATCAACTTCTAAGTAAAATACATCATTTTGCACTGATTGACGCTAAATTAGGTGCACTTTTTGCCTCCTTTGGTACCCCAAACAGATTACATTTTGGCCTAAAAGTTGGCGCTAAAGTCAACATTAACTGCTCCGACTATAACACAGACTACTAGATAAAAAAAATTAAAAAAATTCCCGCCTGCACATGCCCCAAAACAAAAAAAAAAACTTTATTGATTTTTGGTGTTCTTTTTTTTTTGGAGATCGAGCATTTGGTTGGAGTCCCACCTGAATTATATGAGAATTTTTGATAATTACAAGAAAAAAATGCTACGCAAAGAGAGGAGAAAAATGGGAAAAACAAGCAAGTACATGAGAAATTCGATTTAGTTTGTGACACCATAGGTAGGGTTACAATTACAATAAAAAATTTTGTTCCCAAATATATTCTTGTTTCATTTAAATGGAGAGGATTATGAAGAAAGGGTTGTGAATATTATTTTATTTACAGGTGAATCATTCAAGTCTCATGTGGTTGCAAAGCAGGGTAAAATTGTAGACATTGCATTATTTCCTCTACATCCGAGAGAAGTGAACGCATTTTTCAAACCCCAATGCCCAGGCTCACTTATCATTACCATCAATACCTTTCTTTGAAGACAACTTTCTAGCTTCCTTCCTAAAAAGTAGTCAAGTGTTTTAAGACAAGTCGATTGTGAGCAAACTAAAATTAGGGCTTTTGAGATGAGGGTGAGCAAACTAAAACAGAGGTTGGTCGAGACAATACGAGGAGATAAGGCTTTTGAGACAAGGGTGAGCAAACTAAAATTAGGTCGGGAACTATAGATTCCCTCCCAAGTCACAAATTGATTCATAGGAAAACAACTTCATGATTTGTTTTACAAAGTAAAGGTCAAAAACTTTGAGGAATATAGAAAAAATTGGACAAAAACTTTCATACCTGGTAGTGTGTAACTCGTTTGCCTCCACAGACTAAACAAAAATAGTTTGCCCTAGGTTGCCTCAAAATGTCAAGCAATAGAGGGAAGAGAGCAAAGGGACCAGATTATGGCCACAATGAGGTAATTCATTGTCAATTTATAGATTTGTAAATGTTTCCATTATTTCTTTGATTTTTTAGTTTTTAGTTTTTTATTTGTAAATTTAAAAGAAGAAATTTATTTTATAGGAACATGAGACTGACAAAGATAAAGAGGCATTGGCTTCCATATTGGGGTAGAGGCAGTGAACAAATTGGATGGTGTGGACTTGACAATGCTTGCTAGATACGTAGAAAAATGATCTAGTAAAGCCCCTGAAACATTACAACCAAATCAACAATGTCAAAGGGAATCAATTGATTCCCCAACTAGCCATGGATCGAGCAAAAGATCCAGGAGGAAATCAATAACAATAACCTCTAAGAATGTGGAACAGAGAACAGAGGCTTCCAATGTCCCACCCACTCCTAGGACATAGACTTCTTTGACCACCACACCATGTTTTGCATCTTGCATTGGTACCTACGATACCAAGATAGAATACGATGTGGTTTCAGGGGATGTCTAGATGATGGATTCTAGAAAAACATTTGTGAATAGGTTGAAAGAGTCATGCCTTCAATGGTTCAAAGACCATCTACATTTTCCATTCTCAAAGATACCCATGCACCTGCAAAAAGTAGTTATCTAAGACATGGAAACTGAATTTGGCACAGGTTGGTTTGTAAAGAAGATAAAGCTAGGAATGTCTCAAAACTACAAGAGATTTTGGTGCAACCAAACAAAGAAGATAGAAAAACTCCCTCCCAAGCAAAGGCTCAAAAAAAGGCCAATTGATGTAAGTTTGAAAGTATGGAAAGATCTTGTAAAATCATATGAGAAGTCTGATGCACGGAGGAAGTTTGGTGAGGAGAGTATGAAGATATTTGAATTTTCTCATAAGATTATATCAAATTTATTAAATGATTTTTAAATTTTATTTGTGCATAGTTAAATTGAATTAGTATATGTTTCAGGACAAGGCCTCCAAGGCTAGGCTTGACAAACTTCATACCATGCATCACAGTGGCCAGAAAGGTTTACAGGCCTTGATCTGTACATTTGTAAGTATATTTAATAAGTTAAATGATATTTTTTTTAATTTCCTAGAAAAAAATAAATGATTGCATATTAATTAGTTTAACTAGTCCATGTGCCATGTTTTGATAGGAGGAGAAATATCGCCAGCATCCAAGCCAATTTGAAAAGGAAATGTTACAAAGAAAAAAGTGGACCAATTTTGTAATCTGGATGGAGAATGAGGTATCAATAGTTGACTTTCAATAACTTAGTTGGATATTGTTGTGTTAATATGTCAATTTGAATTTCTTCTATTGAGTTGTTTGTTGATGCATAGGATGAGTTCTAAAGTGCTTCTCTGTTGGCCCTAGCGCCCTTAAATGTAAGATTTCTCTTAGATGACAAATGATTACTCTTATATCTTTGGGGACCCTTCTTTGTGCCATTAGGCTCATAATGAGTATACTAGTCTTGTGCTTGCTTACAAAAAGTGGTTGCAATTAACCTAATCTTGTGGTCATTATCCACAACATTTTGTGTGTGCCATGTTATCTCATATGCTTAAGTTTAACGGGCTAATAATGAATAGAAAATCCTTGTTTACCTACCTCCAACTAATGGAATTGTTGGAACCTAAAATTTCCTACCATTTTTTGCAAAAAATTTAGGTTCCCATGATGAAAAATCTGACTGCAGCACTTAGAATTGCACTTGTACAATATACTTCAGTCACCTACTTTAAAGGGTTATAATTAGAAGCCTATTAATTTTTATGTCAAACCACTTGGTAGGCATACTTATCTATCATATGTGAGTGTACATGCTTGATTTCAGCTTCGCACGATCAGATTGGACAAGGTTTTGCAGTGCCAAGTTAAAGGGTTTTGGTGGTATCTGGTGGTACCCACGTAGGGTTAGGGTTTTAAGTCAAGTCTGCAAGCCTATATTTTTATTCCTTTAAACCCCTTAAGGCCTTAAGTTTTATTTTCCTTTGGCCTCTTGCACTTTATTTTTTAAAACTGCATTGACTTCTTGTATTAAAGGGCAATTGTCTTGAGGTCTTCTTAAAAGGGTGATATGTGACTAGGGTATGAAGACTAGAACTTTGTATGTAATCTTAAGCCCTCCTTTTGGATTTGTTGGAAGCCTTCTTCACTAATACATAAGGTGTTGCAAGTATGAGCCTAACCGATGTTGTCATTGATGTCAACATACTCCTGTTGTAGTGATGACAAGGATTGGATGCGCTGTGTGCTGAGGATATTGAGAAAATTAGTCCTAATCAGAAACAATAAAGACAGTGAGGTAAAGATCCTAGTTAAGATGAAGATCAGAGGGTGCACATCAAAGGGTTTGTAGATATGTATCTTAAGATGATCTAATAAAGATTTTAGAGGTCCACATGAAGACCTGAAGAAGTTATAGCCACTTAAGTAAAACCAGTTCTGGCAGATGTTTAGAGGTAACAGAGTGATACAGATAGGTCTGGTGAGATCTGGAAATGCAATATCCTGTTCTGTGGATTTGATGGAGTGTTTAGTAAGTCAATGTGAAGTGAAAACTCAATTGGTTCGTGGTCTGGAGGTCCACAAGCATCTACTCCAATATGATAGTAATGACATACTATGTTCTTGAGGTTCCGAATGAAGGAGAGAATGATTTTAGTAAGTAGAAGTAGTGTGGATGTTCTTGATGTCTCAGGCAAGCTTGTGGAGGTCTTTGGATTGTGTGTAGTTCGTGTTGATGGTATGCATTGAAGATTGAGCTCACAATTAAAGATTTACTTCTGGATGATGATGTTTTTCTTAAGTCTGGCCAACCGGATGAGTTACACAGCCTGCGGATGATCTGGAAGGTGTCCTATGAAGAATGGTGTGTTCCCAAAGAAAGATTGAAGTCTTAGATCTGTGTAGCTGACAGTGTGTTGATCCGCATGAAGTCTTTTTGTAATAGGTCATGTTGTATTGATGTACTTGCTCTATAATGTATGTCGACTTGGATGATAATTCCTAAGTTGGTGTCTTGTATAAATAAAGAGTTGTAAAGTCATTTCAAAGTGTGTCTTGTGGAGATGAGAGTGTGGTAGAAGGGCGGAAAGTGAAAAGCAGAGCAGAAGTGTTGGGCTTAAATGGAACTGACTCAAGCATGGTGAAGATGCTATTCTTCAGTTCAAGTATGTGATACTTGTTATTTTATATACAGTGTGTCTCTTGTAGGCAGTGAGCCTCTTGTGAGCAGTGTGCTCGGGTAGTGGGCCCTAATTGGCATGTACCATTTTGTTCTTTCTATTCTTCTAATAGAGAATACAATCTTGGGTTAGTCACCCCATGGTTTTTCCCTTAACTGGGTTTTCCACGTCAAAATCTTAGTGTCATAAGTGTTAATGTGTTTCTGCTCTTGAATTGTTGCATTATGTTTCTTTGATTGATTTATTATTATGCTGCTGAATTAAGAAAAGGATTTAAGTGATTAAATTTGAAGAAAGTTTTAAACAACTAATTCACCCCCCCTCTCAATTGTTTTCCCTAAGTCTAACAATTGGTATCAGAGCTAAGTTCCTCTAAAACATCTTAACTGCTTGAGGAGATCCAGGATGTTGTCCTACAAGAAGGATAGTCCAAAGTTTGATGGAACCAATTTTACTCTTTGGAAAAGTTGCATGCAATGTCACTTGCAATGTATGGGAATGCAGTATTGGACCATGGCTTCAAACAAGTATACTCCTCCACAGAATAGTCTAAAATCCATAGATGAAATCACAGATGCTAAAAATAATCTGTAGACTAAAGAAGCTCTTCTAAGTACCTTGTCTGATTCAGAGCTTACAAATGTTGTTGACCTACAAACTGCTTTTGAGATTTGGGAAAAATTGGAACTTCTACATGAAGGAGACAAGTATGTTAAATGTGATAAGCTACAGAGTCTGAAAGGACAATTTGAAAATCTGAAGATGAGAGAAGATGAAAATATCACTACATTTATGCCAAGAGTAAATGAGCTTGTTTGTGGCATTAGATGTGCTGGTGGAGTCTTGGATGAAGATGACATCATTGTAAAAGTTCTTAGATCCCTTCCTGATTCTTACAAGTACAAGGTTGCTGCTATTGAGGAATTTAGATCTATTTTAGGTATCATAAGAGATCAATTGGTTGGTAAATTAGCTGCATTTGAGTTGACTGAGTTTGGAGATGCCCCCCCCAAGATTGAATCTACATTCAAATCTAGTGCCTCTGTTAAAGGAAAACAAAAGTCTGATCTAGGAGAAAACTCTTCAAGGAAATTATCATGGTATGAAAAAGCTAGAAAAGACTTGGAAGAAGATGAAGCAGAAGTTGCTTAACTTGAAGCCCTTATTGCAAAAAGACTACTAAGAGGATCCGGTAAGTATGAGGAAAAATTGCCTTTTATGTATTTTAACTACAATAAGATTGGTCATTTTGCCTCAAGGTGTCTGGAAAGATTTTCAAGGTCAAATCCTAACAGATCAAGATTCCAAAAGAATTGTTACTATGTTCATAAAGATGATGATAATGAAGGAGTAACAGATGATGAATCAGAGATAGAAAACAAATCTAGAAGTGACTGGGTGTTTATTGCCATCAAGGAAGAAGATCCAATGCCCTCTGAATCTGTCAATCATAAAATTATGGAAAGAGCTCTGGTTGTCCAAGTTGAAGAAAAGGTTGTTTTGGGTCATTGACAGTGGATGCTCTCACCATATGACAGGTGACAAAAATAAGTTCATAGATTTGGAAAGGTATGAAGGAGGAGTGGTAAAGTTTGGTGATAATTTTGCTGGTAGAATCAGAGGAAGAGGAACTATTTCTTTTGATGGAAAGAACAAAACCAGTAATGTACTATATGTTGAAGGTCTGAAGCACAATCTTCTCAATGTTGGACAGTTGGTAGACAAAGGCTATGATCTCTGATTCAAGAATGGAAAATGCAAGATCTTTGAAAGTTTTGGAACAGAGATTGCATCCGGTACTCAAACTAAAGGTAATATCTTCCACTTGGTTGGTACTGGTAAAAGTTGCTTATTTGTTCAAATTGATCAGAGTTGGTTGTGGCATAGGAGAATGTGTCATGTGAATTTTGATAATATCATCAAGATAAGCAACACTCAGGCTATAAGGGATCTTCCAAAATTGGTGAAACGTACAAATAGTTTGTACAAAGAATGTTAGTTGGGTAAGCAAAGCAGAGTCTCATTCAAAAGCAAGGAATAATCTTCTACCAGATTATTGGACTTAGTTCATACTAATCTATGTGGTCCAGCAAGAATTAGGAGTGTGCAAGGTGATAGATACTTCATGTTATTAATTGATGACTATTCCTGGATGATGTGGGTGAATTTTTTGAAAGAGAAATCAGAGCTCTTGAGAAATTCAAAATATTCAAGGCTATGGTAGAGAATGAAACTGGATTAAAATTAAAATGTCTGAGGTCTGATAGAGGTGGAGAATTCACATCCAGTGATTTCATAGAATTATGTGAGAAACATGGTATAAAAAGATAGTTGTCTGCTCCTAGGACTCCACAGCGGAATGGAGTAGTGGAGAGGAAGAACCGGACCATCTAGGAGGCATCTAGAACCATGATGATGAAAGAAAATGTTCCTTAGATCTATTGGAGAGAATCTATAAGCACTGTAGTCTATACTATCAAACAAGTACAAATTAGAAGCAATACCGGTAAGATTCCTTATGAACTTTGGTTTGGCATCACTCCCACTGTGAGGTATTTTAGAGTCTTTGGTAGCAAATGTTACATTAAAAGAGATGAAGATCTAGGAAAATTTGATGCTAGAAGTGATGAAGGAATATTCTTGGGCTATTCTACTCAAAGAAAAGCATACTAGTGTTATAACAAGAGACTGAGGAAGATTATAGAAAGTACAAATGTGAAGGTTGATGAAGGGATTGAAAAACCCTCAAGGTTTTATGAATGTGATGAAGATGATCAGAATGATGTTTTGATCCAAGGAGTCCAAGCTCCTTCTAAGATTCAGATCTAGACTAATCTGGTAAATCAGGAAGAGGAGATAAGTTTGAATGAACCTGTTCAAGAATCAAGAGTGCAAGAAACTCCCAAAGTTCCTAGGTATATAAGACCGAATCACTCTGAAGATCATATCATAGGTGATAAAAGCAAAGGTGTACAAACCAGAAGAAGGATTTCTCAAGATTCAGAAGAGTATTGTCTGATTTCAAAGATTGAACCTAAGACAGTGAATGAAGCTTGCAATGATGAAAAATGGACTAAAGCAATGGAGGAAGAGCTGATGAAAATTGAGAAAAATCACACTTGGGATCTTGTTCCTAGACCTAAAAACAAGAATGTGATTGGAACCAAATGGGTCTTCCAGAACAAACTAAATGAAGATGGTGAAGTAGTCAGAAACAAAGCCAGATTGGTCTACAAGGGTTACTCCCAAGTTGAAGGAGTTGATTTTGAAGAAACTTTTGCTCCGATGGCAAGAATTGAAGCAGTTAGATTATTTCTTGCTTTTGTTGCCTTCAAGGATTTCAAAGTATATCAGATGGATGTCAAATCTGCCTTCCTAAATGGTGACTTGGAAGAAGAAGTATACATTGAGCAACCAGATGGATTTCAATTGTCTGATCATGATAATATGGTCTGCAAGTTGAAGAAAGCACTATATGGACTAAAGCAAGCCCCAAGAGTCTGGTATGAAAGATTGGATAAGCATCTTTTGAAGATTGGTTTCAACAAAGGTACTGCTGATAGTAATTTGTATTTCAAAATTGATCATGAAACTATCTTGATAGTTGAAGTGTTTGTTGATGATATCAATTTTGGAAGAAGAGATGGTATGTGCAAAACCTTTGCAAATCAAATGAAAAGTGAATTTGAGATGTCCATGTTTGGGGAAATGAATTTCTTCTTGGGTCTGCAAATCACTCAAACAAAGAAAGGAATCTTCATTTCTCAGAGCAAATATGTGAAAGAATTGTTGAAGAAATTTGGAATGGAAGACTCAAAACCAATGATTACTCCCATGGCAACTAGATGTAAATTGAGCAAAGATGATGACTCTCCTAAGACTGATCAGAAAAAGTACAGGTCAATGATTGGAGAACTGTTGTATCTCACTCAAACTAGACCTGACATTATGAATGTTGTTGGTCTTGTTACCAGATTCCAAGCTGATCCTAGAGAATCTCATGTCATGGCAATTAAGAGGATTTTTAGATATCTAAAAGGGAAAGTTGAGTATGGATTGTGGTATCCCAGAGATCATGACTTTTCTCTTCATGCATATACAGATGCAGATTGGGCAAGAGATGTGGATGACTGAAAGAGTACCAGTGGTGGAGCATTCTTTTTAGGGAAGAGATTGATTTCTTGGCTAAGCAAGAAACAAGAGGCAATATCTCTGTCCACAGCTAAAGCAGAATATATTGCAGCAGCAGGTAGTTGCACTCAAGTTTTATGGATGAAGCAAATGCTAAGAGACATCAGAGTGGAGTATGAGGAACCTATCACAATCTTCTGTGATAATTCAAGTGCAATAAATATATCTAAGAATCTGGTATTGCATTCAAAGACTAAACATATATCCATCAAGTTTCACTTTTTGAGAGAGCAAGTAAACAAGAATGAAGTCAGATTGGAGTTTGTGCCTTCCAAAGATCACATTGCAGATATCTTTACTAAATCTCTACCTAAGGACTCTTTTGAGTATCTCAGGGAGAAGTTAGGGGTTATTATCCCTCCGGTTCTAAATTAAGGTGCACTGATGTGCATCAATCTGGTGGATATCACAGTCATATCTTGTGGTCCAGATTGATGTTTCGGAAGCTGCTACTCAGGGGGAGTAGCTGATATGGTACTGAAGTAATGCAAGTATGTGCCCTTTGCCATTGATGTCAAAGGGGGAGAGAAGACAAGTGAAAAATAAGTGGTTATTGATCAAAGGGGGAGCAGTAAAGGAAGAGAAGACATATGAGTAGTTGTTGTTGATAGGGAGAGTTGTGACAGTGTGGAGAAGTTCTTGTCTTGATGGTTAAAAGAGTTTTTCACATCATATGTTGCCATTAATGACAAAGGGGGAGATTGTTGCAAGTATGAGCCTAACTGGTGTTGTCATTGATGTCAACATAGTCCTGTTGCAGTGATGACAAGGATTGGATGAGTTGTGTGCTGAGGATATTGAGAAAATTAGTCCTAATCATAAATAGTAAAGACAATGAGGTAAAGATCCTAGCTAAGATTAAGATCAGAGGGTGCACTTCAAAGGGTTTGTAGATATGTATCTTAAGCTGATCCAATAAAGATTTCAGAGGTTCGCATGAAGACGTGAAGAAGTTATGGCCACTTAAGTAAAACTAGTTCTGGCAGATGTTTAGAGGTAACAGAGTGATACAGATAGGTCCGGTGAGATCTAAAAATGCAATATCTTGTTCTGTGGTTTTGATGGAGTTTTATTAAGTCAATGTGAAGTGACAACTCAATTGGTTCGTGGTCTAGAGGTCCACAAGCATCTACTCCAATATGATAGTAATGACAGACTATGTTCTTGAGGTTTCGGATGAAGGAGAGAATAATTTCAGTAAGCAGAAGTAGTGTGGATGTTCTTGATGTCTCAGGCAAGCTTGTGGAGGTCTTTGGATTGTGTGCAGTTTGTGTTGATGGTCTGCATTGAAGATTGAGCTCACAATTAAAGATTTACTTCCGGATGATGATGCTCTTCTTAAGTTTGGCCGACCAGATGAGTTACACAGCCTGCAGATGATCTAGAAGGTGTCCTATGAAGAATGGCGTGTTCCCAAAGAAAGATTGAAGTCTCAGATCTGTGTAGCCAACAGTGTGTTGATCCGCATGAAGTCTTTTTGTAATAAGTCATGTTGTATTTATGTACTTGCTATGTAATGTATGCCGACTTGGATGATAATTCCTAAGTTGATGTCTTGTATAAATAAAGAGTTGTAAAATCATTTCAAAGTGTGTCTTGTGGAGATGAGAGTGTGGTAGAAGGGCAGAAAGAGAAAAGCAGAGCAGAAGTGTTGGGCAAAAATGGAACTAACTCAAGCATGGTGAAGATACTATTCTTCAGTTCAAGTATGTGATACTTATTATTCTGTAGACAATGTGTCTCTTGTAGGCAGTGAGCCTCTTGTGAGCAGTGTGCTCAGGCAGTGAGCCCTAATTGGCATGTACCATTTTATTCTTTCTATTCTTCTAATAGAGAATACAATCTTGGGTTAGTCACCCCATGGTTTTTCCCTTAACCGGGTTTTCCACGTCAAAATCTTGGCATCATAACTATTAATGTGTTTGTGCTCTTGAATTGTTGCATTATATTTCTTTGATTGATTTATTATTATGTTGCTAAATTAAGAAAAGGATTTAAGTGATTAAATTTGAAGAAAGTTTTAAACAACTGATTCACCCCCCTATCAGTTGTTTGCCTTAAGTCTAACATAAGGACTATCAAGAGTCCTATGATAGTGCATTATAGAGGCATTGAAATCACAAAGGAGATAAATGTTATTAGGCCATCACCCAATGGAGAAGGGATTGCCATAAAGAGCATGACAATGTTACCTTGTCATAGTCACAAAGGGGATAGTCTTTCTGGTGGTAATTAAAGTCACTAAGTTTACATCCACCTTCCTAGGGTCTGCAGAAATGCTTGAAGTTGAATATGCCTATTTTAATGATCTTGCCATGAGTATTTTCTATGTTTTTACAAATGGAGGCCTCCCCAATCCTCATCTCAAGTTTCAAATGCACAATGAAATGATGGAGGACAATCATAACTGTCATAGTAGTACATTAGCATTTTTTGTCTTAAGGCGGCCCTTGAGACTGCCAATCGGATGGATATAGATGTGGGATTATGGTTTTTGTTTAAAAGCCTTGTGTCATTGACCTAATAATTATTTGTGGCAAGGATCCCAATAGTCTAAAGATTACAAATTGTTGTCAAGAAAGGATTGTCATAGTTAAGTGTGGTACAATGATACAATTTCATCTTGGTTGAGTAATGTATAAATCTCAAGCTATTTAGAATGCATGGGGTATTAGGGTGTGGTATCACTATATAGGTAACCATCAAGTGATTTATTCAACCCAATCTTGGCCTATATAGTACCCAGTGTGAAGAGCAAGATAGTGTTGTCCAAGAACCTTGTTACGGTCACAAATGAGGGCAGTCTTAGCTATTGTAACCATAGTTGGAATCCCTTGTTGTTACCATAACATATGTGACCTAAAACCATGACTCTACGAGTATGAGTTGTTTGAAAGCCAAATTCCACAACCTTTACCACCATCCTCCCTGCCTATGTCAAAATGCAAGCTTTGGAATAGGGTATGGACATCCATCAATACGTAAAGGATAGAGGAATTTTGTCAAAATTTGTAGTTGCAACTGCCCTGTTAGACATGTATGCAAATTTTGGAAGCATAGACAAGGCACGTGAACTATTTGACATAATGCCTCAAAGAAATGTGGTCTCATGGACTGCAATGACTACAGGCTATGCACAAAATGGATTTGTTGAAAAGGCTTTAGAAATTTTAAAGCAAATGCAATTAGCTAGTGTAAAGCCAAATTCCACAACCTTTGCCACCATCCTCCCTACCTATGTCAAAATGGGAGCTTTGGAATAGGGTATGGACATCCATCAATACATAAATGATAGAGGAATTTTGTTAGATGTTGTAGTTGTAACTGCCCTATTAGACATGTATGCAAAATGTGGAAGCATAGACAAGGCACATGAACTGTTTGACATAATGCCTCAAAGAAATGTGGTCTCATGGACTACAATGACTGCAGGATATGCACAAAATGGATTTGTTGAAAAGGCTTCAGAAATTTTAAAGCAAATGCAATTGGCTAGTGTAAAGCCAAATTCCACAACCTTTGCCACCATCCTCCCTGCCTGTGTCAAAATGGGAGCTTTGGAATAGGGTATGGACATCCATCAATACATAAAGGATAGAGGAATTTTGTTAGATGTTGTAGTTGCAACTGTCCTGTTAGACATGTATGAAAAATGTGGAAGCATAGACAAGGCACGTGAATTGTTTGACAGAATGAATCAAAGAAATATGGTCTCATGGACTACAGGATATGCACAAAATGGATTTGTTGAAAAGGATTTAGAAATTTTAAAGCAAATGCAATTGGCTGGTGTAAAGCCAAATTCCACAACCTTTGCCACCATCCTCCCTGCCTGTGTCAAAATGGGAGCTTTGGAATAGGGTATGGACATCCATCAATACATAAAGGATAGAGGAATTTTGTCAGATGATGTAGTTGCAACTGCCCTATTAGACATGTATGCAAAATGTGGAAGCATAGACAAGGCATGTGAACTATTTGATAGAATGACTCAAAGAAATGTGGTCTCATGGACTACAGGATATGCACAAAATGGATTTGTTGAAAAGGCTTCAGAAATTTTAAAGCAAATGCAATTGGCTGGTGTAAAGCCAAATTCCACAACCTTTGCCACCATCCTCCTTGCCTGTGTCAAAATGGGAGCTTTGAATAGGGTATGGACATCCATCAATACATAAAGGATAGAGGAATTTTGTCAGATGTTGTAGTTGCAACTGCCCTATTAGACATGTATGCAAAAGTGGAAGCATAGACAAGGCACTTGAACTATTTGACAGAATGCCTCAAAGAAATGTGGTCTCATGGACTGCAATGACTACAGGATATGCACAAAATGGATTTGCTGAAAAGGCTTCAAAAATTATAAAGCAAATGCAATTGGCTAGTGTAAATCCAAATTCCACAACCTTTGCCAGCATCCTCCCTACCTATGTCAAAATGAGAGCTTTCAACCAACCAATTTGTAGCACTTAAGGTTATGTAATAGAATTTACAGTTGATAGTTAAATTAATAACAAATTTTATTATGATCCTTACTAATGTTTATTAGAATTGTTGCATGTTTTACATCATTGGAATGACATATTAGCTGTAACTTTTTTGAAATTTTATTATGGTATGTGCACTTTGATATGATGTAATATGATTATGGTTTCATTTCATATGTTGTAATATTAGATATATAACAAAAAAATAAATTATTGCATGAAATAAATAATAACTTTTCATTTAAATGTTTTTTTTTTTGCAGAACACAGGTCTTACCAAAGATCAAGATGATCCTCATGATAGAGATCCATATTATGTTGGTTTTGGTACAAATCACATGGCAGAGGATGATGATGATGCAGATACTAAAGACACTAAGGCCAATGACAATGATGATGACGACGATGATGATCATGATGATGATGATCACGATGGTGATCATGATCATGATCATGATGGTAATGATGATGATGAGGCAGTTGCTAGTAGTAGCTAGTGACATTCATGATCATATAGACTGCATCATGGATCATTGTTGATATATCATTATGATGCCTCTTTTCATGGTCACTAGCTATCATATGTATCATTTTCATGGCCTGCAGTACCATATTAATGAGTTGTATCATAAATTTATGTATCATTTTGACTTATATCATTTGGACATGTATCATCTTAACTTGTATCATTTTGAGTTACGTAATTTATCATTTTTACTTATATCATTTGTACATGCATCATTTTGACATGTTATTGATCTACTGGCATATTTGACTTTCACTTGTTTTAATTATATATGATGATGATCTTATCCGTATTGACTTGTCAATTTATATATATTGAAAGTGGTCGATGATTTTTGGATGGATATTTATTACATATGATGATTTTAATTTACTGCTTAGGATGGATGTTGCCAAATTCAATTAAATTATAGATATTTGACTCACTTGTTTTAATTATAGATGATAATCATGTTATAATAATTATCTTGTTATTTAATCATATGAGTTAAATAATTAAATTACTTACTCTATAATCATATGAGTTATTTAAGGGGCATGATAAATTTAACTAATTAAATTAAAATAAAACATATTAAATTAATAAATGTAAGAAAAACAATAAGCATTTTTAGAAGCAAAAAATGAAGCAACAATGGAAGCCAAACTAGAAGCAAACCAGAAGCAATCTTGGAAGCAAAACTTGGCATTATCTAGGAAGCAAAAACAAAAGCAATTCAGGTAACAAACAAAGAAGTAATAATGGAAGCAATTTTAGAAGCAACAAAAGATGCAATAATAGTAGCCATATTAGAAGCAACAAAAGATACAAAAATGGAAGCAAAATTGGAAGCAACAAGTGACGTTATATTGGAAGAAAAATTGGAAGCAAAACCAGACGCAAAATTGGAAGCCAAACTAGAAGTAAAACCGAAAGAAAAACTAGAAGCAAAATTGGTAGCAAAACTAGAAGCAAAATTTGAAGCAAAACTGGAAGCAAAACTGAAAACAAAATTGGAAGCAAAAGTGGAAGCAAAACTAGAAGCAAAACTGGAAACAAAACCAAAAGAAAAATCGGAAGCAAAATTGGAAGTAAAACCAAAAGCAAAACCAGAAGCAAACTTGGAAGCAACACAAGAAGCAAAATTGGAAGCCAAATTGGAAGCAACAAAATCTGGCGCTAAATCCAGTGTTAAACCTGGCACTAAAATCTGGCACTAAACCTGGCACTAAACCTGACGTTATAATCAGCACTAAACCCGGTGCTAAATCCGGTGCAATAGTGAGATGCTATTGGGCGCCAAGTTTGGCGCTGGTAGAAGTGTCCAATTCATGGACTCAAATGCACTAAATTCTAGTGCTATTTTAGGCTTTAATTGCCTATTCTGTTGTAGTGATTCATCTTTCTTTCAAATTTCCAATAGCCTTTGCATTTCTTAATACTTCAAAATTATTGATACTGTGATTTCACTTTTCATCAAACTTGTCAATGACTCCACATTTCTTCTAAACTATCGATGACTTCAACTTTGTGTTTCTTATAAATTGTCGATATGTTAAAGGATTGAACTGAGGTTATTTTTCCATTAACATTAAACTTCTCTTTTCTTCCCAATTGTTGTCTGAGCACATGTTGAGAATATTTTTCCAATTGCTTGCCCAAGTTCCTTTCTTTGATATCAATGACAACCCATTCAACAGATTTTATTTGAAAACTCATGCCTTAATATTTTCTCATGACTTAGTATCGTGTCTTTGGCATCTTCTTTACATAGTTCATCAAATTTTGTCATCTTCACTACTATGTTCAACCAATCTTGTCTTTGCATTGTCTTTGGCATTCATGCAAACTTTCCAACTAACTTCATGCTGTGTAATAATCTCCATATTGTTCAATACACCTTGTTGACATCAAAATGACTATTCAATAGACCCTTACTTACCATTCGGTGGTCGCTTTGACATCAATGACAATATTGCCAACACCCTTTGCCATGGTTAATAAAATTTGACATGTGAGTAGCTAATGCACGAGGCACACATGCCCATCATGGACCATTTTTCATTTATTTTTTCCCATCCTAGCCTATATTTGGCTTGTTTTTTCAAGGGTTATCCTATTTACACTTCTCAAGGATAGATATCTCCTTTCCTTTCTTGTCATCCTCCTTATATTAAAATAGGAGCTTTGGAGCATAAATGATAGAGACATTTTATCATATGTTGTATTTATAACTTCCCTAGTAGAAGAATATGCAAAACATAGAATTATAGACAAGGAAGGTGAATTGTTTGATAAAATTCCTCAAAGAGATGTGATCTCATTGACTATATATTGTAGGATATACACAAAATAGATTTGTTCAAAATTCCATAGAAAATTTCAAGCAAATGCAATCAGTAGGTGTATTTAGATAGACTCAACAAACTTTTCTAGCATCCTCCCTACCTATGCCAAAAATGGGAGATTTAGAATAGGGTATGGATAATAATTAAATCATAATAGAATAGGGATTTTTGTTAAATTTTATAGCTGCAAATACCTTGGTAGACATGTATACAAAATGTGGAACCATAAACAAGGCATGTGAATTGTTTTAAATAATGCCTTAAACAGATGTCATCTCATGGAATGTAATGATTATAGTATAAGGATTTAGAAAGTTTCAATAAAATATAATTAGTAGGTGTAAATAAAAATTTCACAACCTTTTGTTGATGCATATTTATAGCCCATTTTTAATAGTTTTGGAGGCGGGTGTAGGAGGGAGTTATTGGAAATTCCTATTTATGCAAATAAGGAGGTCAAGTAGTTATTAGAAGGTTCTGTAAGTCAGATATTTCTATTGTAAGATAGCCCATATTGTTGTAATAAGTGCTCAGATGACCCTGAAAATTGTATTTTAGTTTTGTAGCCTTTTACAGGCAAGTTTAATGAAGAAATTATGAAATAGTTGCAGTTTGCTTAACTAGTCTTTATTGAGGTCTTTTTCTTGTCTATTTGAAATCTATAAATTGATATTGTATGTGTTTTGGGTGGAGTCCACCATCATCAAGTGGTATCAGAGCAAGGGTTCTTGAGTGTGTAGATAGATCACTGACTATGAGGTAGTTTGCACTAGGACCTGAGGTTGTCAGTTTGCTATAGAGATCAAAATGCCTCCATGAAGAAACCATGGTGGGAGAAATACTTTGACAAAAGAGGGTTTTAGAGCCATATAGATGCAAATTGATGCAATGAAAGAGAATCTATGAAAAGGGTTTGAGCCAAGAATAAGAGAAGAAATCAAAGATGAAGTTGAAGAAGAAGAGTTATTTGAGGAAGAACAAGATGATGTAGGAGATCCTGTAGAAGTTAGGTTGTTGAAGGATATTTCAAAGATTGGAAAGAGGCATAGGATTGAAGTTTCTACATATTCTGGGGATCTGAATATGGAAGAGCTTATTGATTGGATAAACAATATTGAGGAATATTTTGAGTATGAAGATGTGGAGGATCCAGAATGGGTTGAGTTTGAAAAAATGAAGCTGAAGGGCCATGCCAATATTTGGTGGAAGGAGGTCTAATTAGAGAGAAATAGAAGAGGAAAAGGAAAGACTACTAGATGGGATGGGATGGTGGAAAAACTAAAGAAGTGGTTCATTATTATGGACTATGTGTTGGAGTTGTTGAAGAAGCTACAAGGATTGACGCAAGGTAACAAGTTTATGAAGGAGTATAAAAAAGAATTTTATAAGATTATTATCAGAACAAGCCATGCATAGTCAAACAAGGAGAAAGGTATCCCATTATATTAATGGTTTGAGGCCAAGTATTCAAGAGGAGCTAAGCCTAGTCAAAATGAACACCATAGAAGATGTGTACGATCAGTTTTCCTTGAAGGTAGAAGAGAAGCTGAATAAAAGATTTGAAAGCAAGCAAAGAGGAAGAGGTCATGGTAGATGGAATGGTGGAAGATCCTATGGAGGCAAAAATAATGATCAAATGAAAAGTGAAGAAGTAGGCACTAGTAAAAATCATAAAGCAGATAATGTCTACCACCATCATGACCAAAATAGTGGTGAGAAAAGAGGAATAGGAAGACCTGGACAAGGACCTAGAAGAGGAGGTTTCAGAGGAACCTGTTTCCAATGTGGAGGACACCAAGCCTACAAGTGACCCCAACATCAAACATGAGTTACACATGTAGATGAAGATGTGTAGTCTGAGAATTAGAAGATATCAAAAGGGGAGAAACCCTAGTTGTCAAAAGAACCTTGTTAAATGAGGAGAAAGAACTTGATCAGAGGAAGAGTTTATTTTTCACAAGGTATAAGTGTGAAGGTAAGTGTTGTAATATTATTATTGATAGTGGAAAATCTTATCTGAGAGGAGATGGTTAACATATTTAAGTTGATAAGGAGAAGGCATCCACATCCATACCAGATTGTATGGTTGCAGAAGGATGATAGAGCTTTGGTCAATAAGCATTGTTTAGTCAAGTTCAAGATTGGAGACTACCATGATGAGGTGTTGTGTGACATCATACCAATGTATGCATATCATATGCTATTAGGAAAGCCATGGAAACTATATGATAGTTGTTCTGTGCATGATGGCCATGAAAATACATGTTCCCTAACAAAGGATGGAGTTCATCATAAGTTGAATCCCTTCAAGGAGGTGGAAGAAAGGTATGTAGTACTACCAAAATTTACTTGGTAGATGGTAGGAATTTTTTGGATGGTATGAAGACTGACCATCATTGTTTTGCATTGATTCCAAACATTCACTAGGAGAAATGTGAAGATGTACCAATAGAAGTCTTAAGTCTATTGGAAGAATTTCAGGACATTGTCTTTAATAGTGTACCAGAAGGTTTACCACCAGTAAGGAAGATAAGTCACCAAATGGATTTGATACCAGGATCTCTAGTTTGCCAAATAAGGTAGCGCATAGAATGACTCATGTAGATAATGAAGAGTTGAACATACAAGTTCATGAGCTATTAAGGAAAGGATTGATAAGGGATATCCTAAATCCATGTGTGGTACCTGCACTACTAGCACCAAAGAAAGATGGAGAGTGGAGAATGTGTACACATTCTAAATCCATCAACAAAATTACAATCAAGTATAGATTTTCATTGCCAAGGATGGATGATATTATGAATTGCTCGATTGGAGCCAAGTACTTTACAAAGATTGATCTAAAGAGTAGATATCACCAGTTTTGAATCAGAGAAGGAGATGAATGGAAGACAACCTTCAATACTAATGAGGGCTTGTACTAATGGTTAGTCATGCCATTTGGGCTAACAAATGCACCAAGCACATTTATGTAGTGCATGAATGAGGTACTAAAAGAGTTTTTGGGTAAGTTTGTCATTGTTTATTTAGATGATATTTTGATTTTCATTAATAGTTTGGAGGAGCACCTGATGCATGTTTGAAAGGTTTTTGAGAAGATGAGGGAAGAAAAGTTTTTGATTAATCTAAAGAAATGTAGTTTTGTGAAGAAGAAGTTGGTGTACCTAGGATTTTTTATATCAACTAAGGGTCTTAAAATGGATCCAAAGAAGTTGAGGGCTATCATTGAATGGCCTACCCCAAGGAGTGCTATAGAGATACAATCTTTTCATGGTTTAGAAATTTTTTATAGAAAAGTTATCAGGATTTTTAGTAGCATTTGTGCACCCCTAAGTGAGACAATGAGAGGGGATAGAATAGAGTTTAAATGAATTATAGGAGAAACCAAGAGTTTTGATACATTGAAGCAGAAAGTCCTAGAGCAACTGGTGCAGGGGCACCCAAGCCAATCTTGGATTGATAATTAATCTAAAGAGTGTTCAAGAGTCCTTAGGAGGTGTCTTATTCCTAAATCTTTGTAACAAGGTCCAAAAAGATAAATTTTCAAGTTTTAGAGTCATATATCTATAGTCGTTGTCAAATAAAGTTGAATCATACAAGTGGTGCTTTGTAAACTTTGAATGCCACTTAACAAATTATGTAATTTGAAGTTCCCAATGGTCACCTAGTTTGAAATACAATTGCAACTGATGGGGAACTAAATCAATTATGTATATATGACCTTCACACAACCCAAGAAAGGCATGGAAGTTTGTAAGAACAAGAATTCATAAATAAAACCTCTATTTTCTATTTTTTTTCCTACAAATTCTATGTTTCTGATCATACCATGTGTTTGTACGGTTCTGTCATAGCTTGAAATAATTTTCATTGGTTAGATAAATGAACCACCTTTATAGTGTACTTGGTTTGAGGCCAATCCATTTATATTGGAGGGAGAAAACAACAAATTACTAGAAACTATTATAAAACCCTGAACTAGGGTTTGAAGTGTAAATCAATGTAGTTTTAAACCATTCCACCAACCAAATCTCCTCCAAATTAGTGGAATGGAATTCTCTAGGGTAGGTTTTACTATTTTAACACTTGGCAGGATAGAAGGTGGAGTTTGGACCGAGATGTACCAAGAATTGGCCTAATAAGCCCATGTATTAGACCTAAAAGTGAGACTGAGAAATTATAGGGATTGAAATTTTTCAAAAGGGTGTGATTGTGTAAATTAGATCATTTGGGATATATCAAAGGGTCCCAAGGTGGTTTGAAAAGTTTGGGTTTGATTTTGTCACAAGTTCCTTTGTTAATGTGGCCTAATAAGGCCTAAATGCAGACTGAGATTCTCTGTTTTGAGACAGAGGTCCTAAAACAACCCTATCTCATTTTGTGATATGTTGAGTAACATGATAAAGGGTATTCAAAACACTAACTAGGTTTTGGGTTTGGATCCATTTAGGGAAATAAGGTCAGAAAACCCTTTGGGAAGGGCTACAAGGCTTTAGGCTTGATTACAAAGTAAGTTCCATCAAACCTTGGTTTTGGTGAATGGTACCTCTATGTTTGAGTTGGTTGGATCTACACCCTCTTTGCATAAAAATGGTATCAGAGCATTAGGTTCTGATTTGGGAAGTAGAAAGTTGAATTGTGAAGAAGAGTGTCATAGGCAAGATGCCTCCAAAACCTAGTGCAATGGCCAAAGAGATAAGGGAGTTGAAGGAGCAGTTACTCCAGAAGGATAGGCTCTATAAAGAGTCTCAAGAAGCCACCCTAGGCAAGATATCAATCTTGGAAAAGAATCAAAGAAGAGGAGTGGTCAATGATGACCAAAGTGATAAAGAGGATGAAGATGAGAGCCCTCCAATGGGAGTCTAGGATGAGGATGATGACTTGGACACTAAAGAAAGGATGATGATCAAGAAGGTAAAGTATGCCAAATCTAAGTTGAAGGGACCAGCCCTGACTTGGTGGAACTTTGTTCAAGATGAGAGGGTAAAGAAAGGGAAGTCCAAAATAAATTGTTGGGATAGGATGGTGACCAAAGTGAAGGCCCAATTTCTACCAGCAAACTATGCCATACAAACCTTCATGAATTTGCAAAATTTGAAGCAAAGGGAGTTGTATGTGATGTCCTATACTGAAGAGTTCCATAAGTTATGCATTAGGATAGGTCACCATGAAGATGAGGTTGAAAAAGTGGCCAAGTATCTAAGTGGTCTAATATTGAACATAAGAGATGAGATCAGCCTAAACCCCTCTAAGACAGTGGAAGAATGCTTTCAAATGGTGGTTAGAGCAAAGGAGAGGATAAAAAGAAGGCAAGAACAAAACCAAAGAGGTAGAGGTAGAAACAATAGGGGCAGAGGTAATTTTGGAGGAAGAAGGAATCCACAAAAACAACAAAGTGAGACAAGTGGACACCAAGAGCAAATTAATGAGTCAAGGGGTAGCTTTAGAGGTAGAAGACCAAATAATAGGGGCAGATTTGGTGGACTAGGCAGATGGTCCAATACCTTCTCTGGAAAGCGTTATCAATGTGGCCAATTTGGTCACCCTGCTTGGAAGTGCCCTGACAAACCAAGTTCTAGTTCCCATGGAGGTGAAAGAAGGAACCAAGTAGTGCAAGAAGAGGAGGCAGAAAGTGTTAATTCATCATCTTTGCATGCTGCATCAGAGGTAGGAGAATCTTTAATGCTAAGGAGAACCTTAATCAAGGTAATAACAAATAAGGAACCTCCACAAAGGAAATCCCTCTTTAGAACAACTTGCAAGGCACAAGGTAAGGTTTGCAAAGTAGTGGTTGATTTAGGTTCCACTGATAATCTTGTGTCATTAGAGATGGTGGAAAAAATTAAACTAAAAAGCATTGCTCATACTTCACCCTATAAAGTATCATGGCTTACCAAGGGTCAACAAGTTTTGGTCAATGAACAAGCTTGGGTTGAGTTCAATGTTGGTGCTTATAAGGATAAGATTTTGTGTGACATCATCCCCATGGATGTATGCCATGTGCTTCTTGGAAGGCCTTGGCAATTTGATAGAAAATCCAAGCATGATGGAGAGAAGAATGTTTATGTGATCACCAAAGATGGAGTGTCATACACCCTTCACCTTTGCAAGAAGATTAAAATGCAGCACATGAGGGACCTAGTGTGATGGTAGTGAAGGAAAAGGAGTTCTTGAAGACCCTACATCGAAAGGAAGCAAGGTACGCAGAATACGCTTCCTACACTGATCTAATGAGGAAAAACTTATGCAAATTTCTTTTACAGTTACAGATTAAGATGCACATTAACAAAAAATGATAATAATTTCCAAATGCAAACACAAAACTCACAACACAAGATATACGTGGGGAAAACCCTTACAGGTAAAAAACCCCACACTCCAAATCTGCCCAATATATTATTCAAAAATCATGAAGATTACAATATACTTGCACAGAAAGCTTTTATAGGAGTATACCCAACCAAAGATTTAGGAGGTCATTCGACATCTATAAGATTCTACATATATCCTCCATCTCAAGTTCCTGAAATATAGGAGATACAATATAACACACCGCCAATGGTAATTACAAAACCATGAGCTGAAACCACCCAAAAGTGGTGCCTAAATTATCTCCCAATCAAAGATGCCTCATGATGTGACAAACCACACACCACCACGTGTAACTCTCCTCTTTACAACTCTTTTATGTGTCCAACACATTTTTGCATTTCCCAAAACTGAAGGTCCAACTTCCGGAGGCCATAACTTTTGATCTGAATGTCTGATTGATGAACCATTTTACGTGTCAAAAATCTCGTGAAGTTCTCTATCACCCTATAACCTACTTCGCTAGTTATGATCATTTTTGGGCCATTTAGAGAAGGTTTGATACCTAAAAATTGAGTTCAGAACTTTTCCGGCAGTTTCAAAAAAATAGAAACTTTAATATCTCACAATCCAGATATGATCTTGTGATGAAACTCACCTGAGATGTTCATTTAGCTGTTCCGCACCTTCTGGAAAAAATTTGAGGTCAATCTAAGCTCAAACAAAGAACTTACTAAAAATAGTAAGTCTCGCTATTTCTCGCTCTCTAGGAGACTTATGGAAACTTTGAAAGTTCCAAACTACTATCCAAGATAATGGGTATCCAAAAAGACCAAAACTAGGAAGAATAGTAACATTTCAAAGTTGGAAGGTTGAGACACCTTTCCTAACATTCTCCCACTTGTTGAACACCTTGCGAGAGAAAAAGTAGTAACACCATGATTTAATTGCTAGTGGTTGTGAGGCCCATAGACTCTGAACACCATCTGAACTTTTCTATGCTCACAGGTTTTGTCAATGAATCTGCAACATTCATCAAAGTTCCAACTTTTTCCAAGTTTACCTTTCCATCCTCTACCATGTCACAAACAAAATGGTACTAGACATCAATATGCTTAGTCCTTGCATGGAAAGTAGGATTCTTCGCCAAACATATGGCACTCTGACTATCACAAAAAAATAGTAATTTTCCCTGCATCAAACCCAACATTAGAACACAGTCTTTTAATCCAAATGGCTTCTTTACAAGCATGAGTTTATGCCATGTACTCAGCTTTAGTAGTGGACAAAGCGACCATAGGTTGCCGCTTACTCATCCAACTAATAGCACCACCAGACATAGTGAACACATAAGTGCTGGTGGATCTCCTGCTGTCAATGTCACCTACCCAATCTGAATCCATAAATCCATGAACACAAAGTGAATGCCGAGGTCCTATAGGATAACCATGATAACATAAGGAATACTCAGAAGTACCCCGCAAATATCTGAACACTCTCTTCACTACATCCCAATGTACCCGTCCAAGATTAGCCATAGATCGACTAAGGACTGCCACTACTTGGGCAATGTCTGGCCTTGTGCAGAGCATCGCATACATCAAACTACCAACCGCACTCGCATAAGGAACTCTGCTCATATCCTCTATCTTAGAAGGAGACTTTGGACAATCTTCAATAAATAACTTTGTCCCCATTGTAACAAGAACAATCAAAGGTTTGCAATCCATCATGTTGAATATCTCCCACACAGTCTTGATATACTTACTCTAGCCTAACCAAAGTTTTATATTTGCTCTGTCTCTTCTGATTTCCATTCCCAGAATGTACCAAGCTACCCCCAGATTTTTCATCTCAAACTGTGCTGACAACTAAGACTTCAAATCAAAAATCACACTTTTACCATTCCCAATGAGTAACATATCATTGACATACAATGCAATAATGAGAATGCGATCATTGTCAACCTTGTAGTAAACACAATGATGTGATTTCAATCTCTGAAATCCAATACTCAACACAAAGGCATCAAACTTCTAGTACCACATCCTAGGAGACTATTTCAAACCATACAAAGACTTTTTTAATTTGCAAACCATATTTTCTTTACCTTTCACCACATAGTACTTTGGTTGTGACATATAGATTTCCTCCTCCAAATCACCATGAAGGAATGTTGCCTTCACATCCATCTGTTCCACTTCTAGATCATATGCTACTGCAAGAGATAACAAGAATCGAATAGATGACAACTTTGCAATGGGAGAGAAAATCTCACCATAGTCAATTCCCTCCACCTGAGAATACCCCTTCGTAACCAATCTAGCATTATATTTCTTAACACTACTATCTACACCGAATTTCTTCTTAAACACCCATTTACATCCAATAGGTTTTTGTCCTTTAGGCAAAGGCACCAAGTCCTAATTATTATTCTTTTCCAAAGAAGCCATCTCCTCTTCCATGACCTCCTTCTAGGAACCTGCATCTTTCATACCCATAGCCTCTTTCATAGTTCTAGGCTCATCCGTGTTAGAAATCAAAGTAAAAATACAACTAGAATCATGCAATGAATATCCAAACCTATCAGGTTGTTGCCTTATCTAGGTGTACCTCCTCAAAGGTTGAGGTTGAGGTTCTTCATCTTCTCCTAAACTTTCAGAGCTACTAGAGCTCTCCTCATTATCAGGTCCAATAGATGTTTTCGGTTCAACTTTCTCAAGGGTGGGTGGAAGCTGAACAACATCATCTTTCTTCTCTTCTTTCTCTGGCTGCAAGATGATAGAAGAAGGATTGATCTCTCTAAAGATCACACTTCTACTATACATAACTCTCTTAGCTACTAGATCCCAAAGCATGTACCCTTTCACACTGATGCCATAACCGATGAAGATACATTTTACAGCCTTGTTCTCCAACTTAGACCTCGTCTCCTTAGGCACATGTGCATATGCCTCACAACCAAATACTTGAATGTGTCTTAATGAAGGCTTTTTACCAGACCATGCCTCCATAGGTGTCTTATCAATGAGCATTGATGTAGGAGACCTGTTAACTAGGTAACAAACGGTAGCAATAGCTTCAGCCCAAAACTTTTGTTCAAGACCAGCTCCACTTAGCATACTCCTTGCCCTCTCCATCAACATTCTATTCATCCTTTTTGCAACTCCATTTTGTTGAGGAGTATACGGAGTTGTCTTGTGCTTCTCAATCCCCTATTCTTTACAGAACTTGTTGAAATCTGCTAAATAATACTCACCACTATTGTCATTCCTCAAACACTTAATCTTTCTATCATTCTGATTCTCTACAAAAGCTTTGAACTCTTTGAATCTATTAAAGACTTTAGATTTACTTCTAAGGAAATACACCCATGTCCTTCTACTATAATCCTCAACAAATGAAACAAAGTAAATGGATTTTGAAATCGAAGGAACATTAATAGGACCAAACACATCAAAATGAATCAAGTCCAACACCTCAGAAGATTTGTGAGAATTGGAATAAAACTGAACACGGTTTTGTTTTCCATAAATGCAATGTTCACAGAAATTGAACTCAAGGTTACAATCATTCATACCCTCAACAAGTTTTTTATTCTTTAGGGTCCTTAAACCCTTTTCACCAATGTGTCCAAGCCTTTGGTGCCATAACATTGTCTTCTCAGCTGGAAGTTTCATCTCCATAGAATGAGCACCCTTAGGTACCCAGAAAGCACTACCATCAGAAGTAGAAGCAACAGTCTTCTTCACTATTGGTTGCAATGGTGAGGATGAAGATTCTAAAGCTCTCTTCTTCAAAATAGAGGCACTATTGCACTATACTACGCATGCGTCAAGGTGAAATAGAATGTAAATCCAAACACCTTTAGCCAACACCATAGATCCTCTAGTCATCTTGCATCCTCCATTCGAGAAAACAACCTGCACACCCACATCATTCAATTTACTTACAAAAAGAAGGTTTCATGTCAAACTAGGGATATACAGAACACCATTGATTCCCTTTATTCGTCCATCAGGGAATCGAATCAAGACTCTTCCACGACCAACAATATGCAGTTGAGAATCATCACCCAAGTACACCTTTCCACCATCGTATTCTTCATACTTTGAAAACTAGTCTCGATGCACGGTCATGTGAAAAGATACACCAGAGTCAATAAGCCACACATCCTTAGATGCATGCATTGCCAAGGCAGTGATAAATGCTTCTCCTTCATCCTAAGAGGACTTGTCAGAATCTAAATCATTATTCTTCTTCTTTTTCTTTTTCTCCTCCTTGCACTCTTTGCGGAAGTGACTAGTTTTGCCGCAATTCCAACATAGGGCCTTGGACTTTCTGGGAGACTTAGATCTCCCATAGGATTTGGATCTTCCTTTTTCTTCCTTCTTATCCTTTTTCTTTCCCTTCTCTTTAGATCTACCATGAACTGCAAGAGCCTCCTTAGTCGATTTGGAAGTCTTTCTCTACATCTCTTCAGACAATAGCGAAGAAACCACATCTACCATCTTGAAGGTGGAAGTGGTACTCCCAATGGCCATAACAAGGTGGTCCCACAAATTTGGTAAGGAACACAGTAATGTCATACATCGATCCTCCTCCTCCATCTTCACACCAATAGAAGTCAACTGGGCAACAAGCATATTGAATGTATTCAGGTGATCAGCGACAAATCATCCATCTTCCATCTTCAAAGAATACAATTTCTTTCATAGAAATAGCTTGTTCACCAGGGATTTAGCCTGATAAACATCTCCAAGCTTCTTCCAAAGATCCTTTGTAGTCTTCTCTTCATGGATATTCAGGAGCATTGAATCAGCCAAATAGAGTCTTATCAAACCCTTAGCTTTTTGATCTTTGCAATCCCAGTCTTCTTGAGACATTGCCGCTAGTTTTATACCAAATACGGCTTCCCATAAATCCTGATCTACAAGCATGTCCTCAATTTTGAGTTTCCACAACTCAAAATTATTGCCACTAAACTTCTTTATCTCAAACCTCCCAGATGTGCTCACCATCTCTTACCTGCAACAAAGATTTCAAAATCCTCTATACAAGCTCCCACTCAAATGAAGATCAGCTCAAAAAACCCTCTACCCAACAACTAGAACCAAAGGTGATCAATACCAACTGAAAGGAAGAAAGGTACGCAGAATACGCTTCCTACATTGATCTAATGAGGAAAAACTTATGCAAATTTCTTTTATAGTTACAGATTAAGATGCACATTAACAGAAAATGATAACAATTTCCAATTGCAAACACAAAACTCACAACACAAGATATATGTGGGGAAACCCTTACGGGTAAAAAACCCCACACTCCAAAGCTGCCCAATATATTATTCAGAAATCATGAAGATTACAATATACTTGCAGAGCAAGATTTTATAGGAGTATACCTAACCAGAGATTTAGGAGGTCATTCAACATCTATAGGATTCTAAATACATCCTCCATCTCAAGTTCTTGATATATAGGAGATACAATACAACACACCGCCAACGGTAATTACAAAACCATGAGTTGAAACCACCTAAAATCTATGCCTAAATTATTTCCCAATGAAAGATGCCTCTTGATGTGCCAAACCACACACCACCACATGTAACTCTCCCCTTTACAGCTCTTTTATGTGTCCAACACGTTTTTACATTTCCCAAAACCGAAGGTCCAACTTCCGAAGGCCATTACTTTTGATCTAGGTGTCCGATTGACAAACTATTTTGTGTTAGAAATCTCATGAGGTGCTCAATCACCCTATAACCCACTTCACTAGTTATGACAATTTTTAGGCCATTTAGAGAAGGTTTGATACTCAAAAATTGAGTTTGGAACTTTTTCGACAGTTTCAAAAAATAGAAACTTTAATATCTCACAATCTAGATATGATCTTGAGACAAAACTCACTTGAGATGTTCATTTAGTTGTTCCACACCTTCTAGAAAAAATTCAAGGTCAATTTGAGATCAACTGAAGAACTTACTAAAAATAGTAAGTCTCACTATTTCTCGCTCTCCAGGAGACTTATGGAAACTTTGAAAGTTCCAAACCACTATCCAAGATAATGGGTATCCAAAAAGACCAAAATTGGGAAGAATAGTAACATTTTGAAGTTGCAAGGTTGAGACACCTTTCCTAACATACATGAAGAAGGTGTTGGTTTTGCAATTGTTGGCAAGCCTATATCAGACCAAGCAGCAACTAATGCAATAGAAGTTCCCAAGGAAGTGCAGATCCTATTGGAGAAATATGAGAACATAGTGGATAAAGAGTTGCCAAATTCATTACCTCCCATGAGAGAGATCAGCCACCACATAGATCTAATCCCTGGTGCAAGTCTGCCCAACAAGGCCGCCTACAAAATGACCCCACAATAGAATGAAGAAGTCAAAAATTAGATCCAAGAATTTTTGGACAAGGGTTTAATAAGAGAAAGTATGAGTCCTTGTGTTATGCCTACTGTTTTGGAACCAAAAAAAGGTGGAGAATGGAGGCTTTATATGGATTCAAGAGCTTTGAATAAGATCACAATTAGATACAAGTTTCTTATACCAAGGATGGAGGATCTAATGGACATCCTTGCAGGTGCTTGTTATTTTTCAAAAATTGATCTTAAGAGTGGCTATCACCAAATAAGGATAAGGGAAGGTGATGAGTGGAAGATAGCCTTCAAGACAAATGAAGGTCTCTACGAGTGGTTGGTGATGCCTTTTGGCCTATCTAATGCTCCTAGTACATTCATGAGACTCATGAATGAAGTCCTAAAACATTTCATTGGCAAGTTTGTAGTAGTGTACTTGGATGATATCCTTGTTTATAGAAAGTCAAAAGAGGATCATTTGCAGCATTTGGACAAGGTATTCAAGAGGTTGGATGAAGAGAGGTTGATGATCAACCTTAAGAAATGTGATTTTTTGAAAGAAGAGTTGGTCTATCTTGGGTTTGTCATCTCCAAAGGCACCCTAAAGATGGATCCTACAAAATTTGAAGCCATTCTCAATTGGCCAACACCTAGATTAGTTGGAGAAGTGAGAAGTTTTCATGGGTTGGTCACATTTTATAGGAAGTTCATCAAAAATTTCAGTCACATATGCTCACCCATTCTTGACACCATCAAAGGGGAGAAGAGGAATAACTTCCAATGGATTGCTGTAGTAAATGAAATCTTTGAATACTTGAAGACAAGAGTGGTACAACCTATACTCGCTCTACCTAACTTCAACAAGGTGTTTACCATAGAATGTGATGCAAGCAACCAAGCAATTGGGGCAGTTTTAAGTCAAGAGGGTAGACCAGTGGCATTTTTTAGTGAGAAGCTCAATGAGGCCAAAACAAAGTACTCATCCTATGATCTTGAATTGTATGCTATGGTACAAGGACTCAAAAAGTGGAGGCACTATCTTCTATCTTGAATTGTTTGCTATTGTCTTCACTGACAACCATGCATTGAGTTACTTGAATAGACAAGAAAAATTGAATCATAGGCGCATGAAGTGGGTGGACTACTTGTAGGCCTACACATTTATCATCAAACATAAGAAGGGTCAAGCCAACAAAGTTGCTGATGCACTTAGTAGGAGAGTGTTGATGGTCCAAGAAGTACAACTTAAAAGTGTGGGAGTTGATTCTCTCAAGGGTATGTACCAAGAAGATGAGGATTTCAAAGATGCTTTTTCTATTTGTAATCAGTTTGCTAATACATTTCATGGAGAGTATTATAATTTTGTACTACAAGATGGTCTTTTGTTCAAGGGGCCCCAATTGTGTGTGCCCAAGTGTTCCATGAGGATAAATCTGATCAAAGAAAAACATTGTGGCAGTTTGAGTGGGCATTTTTAGATAGATAAAATTTTGGAGCATGTTAAAAGATTCTACCATTGACCTAGAATGCATATAGATGTTAAGAAGTTTGTTGAAAGTTGTGTGGTATGTCAAAGAGCCAAAGGGTCATGTAGTAATGTAGGTTTGTACCAGCCCTTAACAATTCCAAATAGGCCATGGGAAGCCTTAAGCATGGACTTTGTGATGGGTTTACCTAAGACCCAAAGGGGATATGATAGCATGTATGTGGTTGTGGACATATTTAGCAAGATGGCTTACTTTATCATATGTAGGACAACAAATGATGCTTCACACATTGCTGGTTTGTTTTTCAAGGAAATTGTAAGGATTCATGGATTGCCACTAAGTATTGTGTCTGATAGGGATTCCAAATTCATTGGTCATTTTTGGAGGAAACTATGGAGGAAGTTAGGGACAAACCTGACCTTCAGTTCTACCTATCATCCCCAAATGGATGGGCAAACTGAAGTGGTCAATAGATCACTTGGAAATCTCTTGAGGTGTTTCACAAAGGAGCATGGACAATAGTGGGACTTGGTTCTTCCTCAAGCTGAGTATGCATATAATGATTCACTCAATAGAAGTATAGGCATGAGTCCATTTGAGGTTGTGTATGGTATGAACCCAAGAGGAGTGTATGAGTTGATATATTTGAAGGGGATGGAGAAGAGAAGACTTTTCCATT
The DNA here is from genome assembly GCA_027924645.1 of Cunninghamia lanceolata. Taxonomy (NCBI): domain Eukaryota; kingdom Viridiplantae; phylum Streptophyta; class Pinopsida; order Cupressales; family Cupressaceae; genus Cunninghamia; species Cunninghamia lanceolata. The sequence goes on along the minus strand of BSBN01000241.1, from coordinate 6,254,062 downwards.
GCCATGAGAGATACCCATCAACAAGTCAAAGAAAATCTTGAGAAGAGTGTTGAAAGGTACAAGAAGAAGGTAGATTTGAGAAGGAAAGATGTTCAATACCAAGTGGGTGATCAAGTACTTGCACATTTGAGAAGAGAAAGACTACCTAAAAGTAGATATATAAGTTGATGATGAAGAAAATAGGACCTTGTAAGATAGTCCACAAGTTTGGGTCAAATGTATATGAGATAGAACTCACTCCTGGAGTTGTTATCTCACCCATCTTTTATGTTACAGACCTTTATCCTTTCAAGGACTCAATAGGTGTAGGTGAACCATTAGGAATAGAAAAGCTTAAGGATGATGATTGGGTCAAGGATCTTCCACCTAGCCAACCTATGAAGTTAGAATGCATTCTAGATACAAGAGAGGCTAAGAGGACAAGGCACAAGGTGTACAATGACTATCTAGTCAAGTGGCAGGGACTACTTGTAGGAATTAAGGACAACACTGAGAGGGGGGGTGAATCAGTGTTGTGTAGATTTTTGCAACTTATTAGAACTTTTAATTTACAAGACTCAGAAAGAGACAGTCATCAATAAACTATTACACATACATGTATAGATTTGATAATAAAAATTATGAGCAGGACCACATAGAGATAAATCTCAACATAGAAGCAGATACACACATAGAAGCATATCATTAACACAAGAATTACTAGAGTGGAAAACCCTCTCGGGGTAGAAAAACCACTCGAAACTACCTCACTGGCTTAACTGAAAAGCATGCCTCACTGGCAATACAAAATGTATCTAGGAGCACCAACTCCTTATGGAGCACCAACTCCAATACCAAATAGAAGCACCCACTTCCTACACTGATATACCTCACTGGCAAACAATTAGGTCTCACTGACCTACAAGCCTCACTGGCATACTGTTTAGAAGCACCAGCTTCAAGGAGCACCAACCCCTAATATAGAACAAACTAAAAACTAGAATTCAGAGGGTTTCTCTATTTCAATACAAAACATTTCTTCTCTTTCTTATGTCTCTCAAATGTCCATTTTATTCAAACAATCCTATATCTGGATATACTCAACTACACTTCACTTCTCTGTATGTTTCATCTCTGTCTCACAAGTCATACCATCAATGCACTGGAAGACTATTATATGTAAATTGGATGTCTTTTCACCTTTCACATTCTACATAGTCATTTGCTCTCATTGAAGATCATTTTGTCCTTTCATCTTCTCTTTTTAATGTCTTCAAAAACAATGCATCTTATATTGTCACCTGCAAAAATAAAAGAACATATATCTAATCCTCAAAACCTTTCACATTCTCCAAATTCATGAAACCAAAAAAATCTCCTCCTTTAGTTTTAGAACCTCAAAAAGAAATCTTCAATTTTTTATCTCTAAAAGATCTCTCTCCAAGAAAAATCATAATGAAATTATTTTTCATTTGTTCATATTCTTTTACTAGATGCCTTCAATTTCTTGCATACTTCTTCATCCATGAATAAAATCATTTTGCCAAAAAATATCTCCTCACAAAAAATCTTAAGACTCCGTGATATGAAGAACTAAAAACTTCTTAAATCATTCTGCCCATTAAAAAATACTTTCTATCTTAGAACCCCACACTTTATCTTAAAAAGATAGAAAAAGAAGTCTCTTAAATTTCAATCAATGTGAAACATCATCCTTATCATAAAATAACAAAAACTTCTCCTATAACTCTTCTACCACAACATATATAAAATTAGAAAGGAAATTTCACAAAAATCTTCTGAAAAAGCATCCCAAAAAATTTGCCTTTAAATCGGGCTAAACATAGCCTCATAAAAAAAAACTATCATCAAAATTGTCACACACAGTGACATTCATTGGCACGTCAAAGTGCAAGCTCATAGATGGAAGGCAAAGTTTAAATATTGTTCATTGATCATAAAACTCGCACCCACCAACTTTTAAAACTAGCCTTTGATATTATATTGGCGCTCATGAGTTCATAAGGGCAACCATTCCTATCGGTAAAAGACTGTGAAGGGGCCGGTTGCAGAATGAAGTAGAATCCCTTTAGCAGGTAAGTTTTAAGTGATATAACCTGCAACTACAAGTCACCTCCTTGTTAAAACAAAAAGTGCATATGATGAGTGACGGTTATGTAAGAGTTTTAAAGACACCTAAACAACAAAGAGGACCTTCATAAATACCATTGCTACTTTGTCATTGTAGCACTTCAAAACTGATTTGAGTTCTCTGATACCATTCCAACACATGAATCACAATGATTAACATTTTGTGTTCTCTTATGCTCACATCCTAAATAGGAGATGCCTCCAAAAACAAACCTCAGAGAATAAAAAAAATTTGATGCCTCTATACAATCCAAACCATGAAATCAACCTCAATTCTGCCATATACACAGAGAACAACATACTAGAAAGAACTAAACAATGAAGATGTTAACTCAAACCCAAGCAATCTTCAAATACATTTCTCCAATCCAACATGTCATAAACTGGTGGTTGCAACACATATGATATCCATGCAGCATATGATATCCCTGCACCTTGTAACACCAAATTTTCATCCACTCATGATGATAAACTCTGCAAGAGCCTATTGAAATTACTGATGCAAGCAATTGAACCATACCTGACCATATACTAATACACTGATCCCAAGATAGTACTGATATAAGACCAAACTCGTGATTATGATTTGAAGACAATATAGTGAAGCAATCTGAGATAAGCATGACATTCTTCATCAAACAACTTGATTCCTGCTACATCCTTGAAGACACCACACTATATACACTTATCAAGTCACCATCCTCAATGAAGATATGATCAACACACTAATCCTGATTGAGTGAACTATAAATAGGATCCCAATGTATAACCAACACTATCCACACAACATGAAAAACTGAGGACACATATAAATTACATCTCAACCATATGAATTGCATTATGATCATTTCACATGATGTCATCACCACAAAACATTGCCTCTGCATTAAATCTCTTGATACAAGATACTAATTGCATATATGATCAACACACAAACTGAATACTGAGATCAAATGACCAAGCCACTGAATACTATATGTCATCTATATCACCCTGAGTAATGAATCTTATCATTATATTCACAACACACAAGATGATGTACTCCTGATGATGTACTCCTGCAACAACACATTTGACATCAATGACAACCTGTCACCATCACTACCAAATGAAGACGCAACATGGATGTTTGAAGAAGATATCAAGCAACATAGAACCTCAGTCCAAGAACTCTTTTCATCAAGATGATGAAATATTCTCAACCCAGTTGCATGGTGCAGGGGCACCCAAGCCAATCTTGGCTTGATAATTGATCTAAAGAGTGTTAAGGAGTCCTTAGGAGGTGTCTCATTCCTAAATATTTGTAACAAGGTCCAAAAAGATAAATTTTCAAGTTTTAGAGTCATATTTCTATAGTCTTTGTCAAATAAAGTTGAATCATACAAGTGGTACTTTGTAAACTTTGAATGCCTATTAACAAATTATGTAATTTGAAGTTCCCAATGATCACCTAGTTTGAAATATAGTTGCAACCGATGGGGAACTAAATCAATTATGTATATATGACCTTCACACAGCCCAAGAAAGGCATGGAAGTTTGAAAGAACAAGAATTCATAAATAAAAAGCTTTGTTTTATATTTTTTTCCCTACAAATTCTCTATTTCTTATCATACCACGCATTTGTACGGTTCTGTCATAGCTTGAAATCATTTGTATTGGTTAGAGGAACAAACCACCTTTCTAGTGGACTTCGTTTGAGGCCAATCCATTGATATTGGAGGGATAAAACAAAAAATTACTAGAAACTGTTATAAAACCCTGAACTAGGGTTTGGAGTGCAAATCGATGTAGTTTCAAACCATTCCACCAACCAAATCTCCTCCAAATCAATGGAATGGAATTCTCTAGGGTAGGTTTTACTATTTTAACACTTGGTAGGATAGAAGGTGGAGTTTGGACTAAGATGTACAAAGAATTGGCCTAATAAGCCCATGTATTAGGCCTAAAAGTGAGACGGTGAGAAATTAGAGGGATTGAAATCATTGTAGAGGGTGTGATTGAGTTAATTTGATCATTTGGGATATATCAAAGGGTCCTAAGGTGGTTTGACAAGTTTGGGTTTGATTTTGTCACAAGTTCCTTTGTTAATGTGGCCTATTAAGGCCTAAATGCAGACTGAGATTCTTTGTTTTGAGACAAAGGTCCTGAAACAACCCTATCTCATTTTATGATATGTTGAATAACATGATAAAGGGTATCCAAAACACTAATTAGTTTTTGGGTTTGGATCCATTCAGGGAAATAAGGCTAGAAAACCCCTTGGGAAGGGCTACAAGGCTTTAGGCCTGATTATAAAACAAGTTCAATCAACCCTTGGTTTTGGTGAATGGTACCTCTATGTTTGAGTTGGTTGGATCATAATCACACCCTCTTTGCATCAACAACCTATTTTAGCACTTCCAAATTTCAATATGGTATTTTCGGTAGATTGTGATGCTAGTGGCAGCACTATAGGAGTTGTTTTGAGTCAACAAGTTAAGCCCATTGCCTATTTTAGTGAGAAGCTTAATGATGCCAAGAAAAAGTATTTTGCTTATGATCAGGAGTTTTATGCTATAATCTAGGCTTTGAAAAAATGGAGACATTATTTTTTGCCCAAAGGGTTTGTTTTATATACTGATCATTAGGCTTTGTAGTATCTTAATAGTCAAGGAAAGTTAAATCAAAGGCACTTAAAATGGGTTGAGTTTTTTCAAAGTTATACTTTTATTTTGAATCATGGGAATTGGAAATCCAATAGATGTAGATGCCTTAAGTAGAAGGCAAATTTTTTTGATAGAGATGAAATTAGATGTTGTTGGGTTTAATAAACTCAATAATTTATTCCCTAAAGATTGAAACTTTGCAGAGACTTGGAAAGCTTGTTTGGAGCCTGTTACCCTAGATAGGATGAGATGGTTGGATTATATAATCCAAGATGGTATGTTGTTTAGAGCAAGCCACTTGTGCATTCTGAGGAGTTCCATGAGAGAGAACCTGATTAAGGAGAAGCATAGTGGAGGGATGGTAGGACACTTTGGTCGAGATACAACCATTGCTCTTGTTAATGAGAATTACTATTGGCCACAGTTGCACTAGGATGTGAAGAAATTTGTGTAAAGTTACATAGTATGCCAGATGGCCAAAGAAGTGAATCAAAATATTGGGCTATATCAGCTGTTACCTATACCAGAGGGACTATGGGAGGATATCAGCATGGACCTTGTTCTTGGTTTACTAAGGACATAGAGAGGGCATAATTCAATATTTGTGGTGGTTGACAAATTTTCAAAGATGGCGCATTTCATTTTGTGTTAGAAAACCAATGATTTTCATATTGTAGAGTTGCTTTTAGTGAGGTGGTTAGACTACATGGTCTACCAAGGAGCATAGTTTTAGATAGAGATACCAAGATTGTTTGGTATTTCTAGAGGACCTTATGGAAGAAGTTGAAGAATGGGTTGAATTTTAGTTATGTACATCATCCACAGACTGATGGATAGATAGAAGGAGTGAATCAATGTTTGGGCAACTTGTTGAGATGCTTAGTAGGAAATAAGCCCAAGGGAGGGATTTGATATTACCACAGGCAGCTCGCTTTCTTATAACAATTCTATCAATAGGACTAATGGTAAATCCCCATTCCAAAATTGTATATGGGAGTAGTCCAAGAAATGCTTCTAAGTTGAGAAAGATAGATAGAGGGGATAAGAGTAGTGCTGAGGCTGAAGACTTTGTAGAGTACCTAAAGAGCTTGCTTGAAGAGGTGTGACATGATGTACTAATAAAATGAATTCTCAGTACAAGGTTAAGGTAGATCAGAATTGAAAGTTTAGGGATTTCAAGGTTGGCAATGAAGTGATGGTTCACCTAAGGAAGGAAAGGTTCCCAATGGAGACATATAATAAGTTGAAAATGAAGAAATTTGGACCATGCAGGATTCTGAAGAAGCATGATTTAGGAAATGCATATGAGGTAGAGTTACCAAGTAGAATCAACATTTTCCATGTGTTCAACATTACTAATTTAACATAGTATTATCAAGGTGGCATAGAGGATGGACCAATAGAAGAATAATGGAGTATCCCAACATCTACTTCAAAGGAGAAGATAGAGGAAATCTTGAATATCCATGTGTGAATAAGTACTCAAAATAGGTAATATGATGAATATCTAGTGAAGTGGAAAGGAAGGCCTATCAAATATTCTTCTTGGTTGTCTAAGGTAGAGGTTGACCATTTCGGTTTTCCTTGATCTAAGATGTGATAAGATCACTTCTCAAATTACATTATGTGTCTGATGCAGGAGCATCTAGTGGTGTAAGGGCAATCTTGCATCACCCAAAAAATGATTATTTTGTTTTCCATTCTTTTCAATTTTTGTATTTTTTTATACCCATTTTCTTGAATGATGATTTAGAACCTTGAAGGTTTCTAAAAAGGCTAAGAATACTAGTAATTACTATTTTTGGTAACCTTATATCAGAGAAGTGGTTGGGCACAAAATTTCTTGCAAAGATTCAGAATAGAAACATAAACATTCTTGGTAAATTTAAGCCCAAGATCATGTTTGGATTTCAAGATATTAAAGTTTTAGTTTTTGAGGTTCATGGAAAAAGTTTCAAAGTAAATTGATCTATAATCAAAATGTCCCTTCATGTGATATTTTATACACCTTCAATTTTGTGTGATCTTTCCAACGCATCAAACGATTTGTCAATTGGACACCTGGTTAAAAATTTATGGCTCCCGAAAGTTGCGCTACCTAATTTCTCAATTTTTAAAATTTCAAAATTCTTTCTTGGACAGGAAGAAGGGAAAATTGGGTTCATTTTGGAAACCAAATGGCAGTTACACATTTCAAAGCATGTCGACATTGAGGAAATTACACTAAATGGTGCTGATACAAATTTATAGTCCATTTTTAATAGTTCTCGAGGCTGGGTAGGAGGGAGTTATTGGAAAGTCCTGTTCATGTGAATAAGGAGGTCAGGTAGATATTAGAAGAATCTGTAAGTTAGATATTTCTATTGTAAGACAATCTATATTGTTGTAATAAGTAGACATATCACCCTGGAAATTGTAATTCAATTTTGTAGCCTTTTATAGGCAATTTTAATGAAGAAATACTAAACCAATTATAGTTTTCTTAACTATTCTTTCTTGAGATCTTGTTCTTGTCTATTTGAAATCTATAAATTGTTGTTGTATGTGTTTTGGGTGGAGTCCACCCTCATCAATAGTCATAAACACTGATATTTTAAGGATAGAGAAATTACATTCCAACATAAAGATAAATCTAGCTTATAGATAAAGAGGATAAATATTGAGTATACTCATAAGATGAACCATGAGAAAATAAGCCATGTATGTCAATAAGTTGGTTTTCTTCACCATAACATACCCTATATTTAGTTTACCCATGACATAAAGAGAAACTACTATTGCCAGTATGGGCCCAACCGGTGTTGTCATTGATGTCAACATACTCCTGTTGCATTGATGTCAAGGATTGGATGAGCTGTGTGCTGAGGATATTGAGAAGATCAGTGAAGACAGTGAAGCTCTATGAAGTGAAAATCCCAGCTAGATGAAGATCAGAGAATACGTATCAAAGGGTTTGTAGATATGTGTCTAAAGATGATCCAGTCAAGATTTGAGAGGTTCGCATGAAGATTTGGAGAAGTTATGGCCATATGAGTAAAACTGGTTCTGACAGCTATTCAAAGGTGACAGAGTGACACAAATAGGTCCGGTGAGATCTAGAAATGCAATATCTTGTTCTGTGGATTTGGTGGAATGTTTAGGAAGCCGATGTGAATTGACAACTCAATTAGTTCATGGTCTGGAAGTCCACAAGCATTTATTCTAATGTGACAGTGATGATAGACTATGTTCTTGAGGATCTAGATGAAGATACGAATGATTTCAAAAAGCAGAAGTGGTGTGGATGTTCTTGGTGATTTAGGAAAGCTTGTGGGGGTCTCTAGATTGTGTCCAGTTTGTGTTGGTGGTCCGTATTAAAGATTGAGCTTGTAATTAAAGATTTACTCTCAGATGATGGTGTTTCTCCTAATCATGGCTGACCGAATGGTTTACACATCTTACAGATGACCTTGAAGATGTTCTGCGAAGCATGGCATGTTTCTCAAAGAAGTTTGAAGTCCCAGATATGTATGGCCAACAATGTGGTGATACACATGAAGTCTTTGTAACAAATCAAGTTGTATTCTTGTAACTACTCTATAATAAAATAAAGTATGTTGTGCCGACTTTGATGATTATCCCAAAAGTTGATGTCTTGTATAAATAAGATTTGTGAAGTCATGTCAAAGCATCTAAGGTGAAGATGAGAGAGTGGTAGAGAGGAAAAGAGTGAAAAGTAGAGCAGAAGTGTTGAGCTTAAATGGAGCTATCTCAATTATGGTGAAGATGCTAATCTCCAGTTCAAGTATGTAATATTTATATTATTATTCTGTAGACAGTGTGTCTTCTGTAGGCAATGGGCCTCTTGTGAGTAGTGTGCTCAGGCAGTGAGCCCTAATTGGAAAGTGCCATTTTATTTTTCTTATTCTTTTAACAGAGAATACAATCTTGGGTTAATCACCCTATGGTTTTTCCCTTAACCGGGTTTTCCACATTAAAATCTTGGTGTCATATGTGTTAATGTGTTTTTCCTCTTGAGATATTGTATTATTCTTCCGTGATTAAATAATTATTATGCTATAGAAATATAAGAAGGATTTAAGTGTTTACAGAAAGGAAAGTTTTGGTGACAGCTGATTCACCCCCCCTCTCAGTTGTCTGTCCTAAAACCAACAACTACTTGATATGATAAATGAACTCATTTCCTAAATATCCTTATTAAAGGTAATTTTTAGGCATCCACCTATTCCTAGCTAAGCTAGACTATGGATTATCACTAAGATGAACTTACCTCTAATTGTCTCCAAATTAATCCTTCATTTTTTATCTTATTTGTCCTAAGAAAATTTAGTTAGGTCTCTTTCTTCTATGTATTTGTATAGTTTCCTAAGGGTGAAAACTACATATTCATGTCCTTTTTCAATGTTTTGGGTTCATGATGATTAGGTTGTCTTTTATGCATTGATTAGTGTGTAAGATGGTGTATTTCACATGGATGTTGGAAACTAAAATGATCCAGTCTAAATCTTGTTGGCCTATTTCCCATAATCCTTTAAAGGTTCTATGTTATATTATTTGGGACCATGTTGCAAGTTGAGTGTTAACTATAGAAGAAAAAGCCCTACATTTTGAGTGAATGTTTTGGTTCATGGTTAGATTTAGTTTTTATTTGGGAAAAATAGAGGCATCAATAGAAACAATAATAGAGTCAAGTAAGGGAGTCTCAACATATAATATTCATGATGGTTTCTTTCCTGTCAAATGTTTCTTTTAAGTCAATGGGTCAAGGACACTCCATGAGTCACAGTGGTGCATTCCATAATTGTTTTATTTGTCTTAGGGTTTTCTTGTTGCACCATTGGCTAAAGTGTTACACATGGCATCACTGTGCATTGTTTTGGACTAACAGGGTTGGTAGTGTTTCTTTTTGTGCTATTTGATGCAAAGCAGAAAGTGGAATCCACATATCATGATCCCACATGCTTTTGAAGCTAACAGTTCTGACACAACTTCTTATTGCACCATTGGTTCAAAAATGGCAAGCAACTTCACTTTGTATAATTTTAGTTTTGAGTTGGGAGCAACGTAAATTTTGGTGAGCCCCTTTTTGAATCTACGACATTTCTAGCTCTTAGATTTTTTTTGTGGGACTAATCGAGAAAGGAAAAGAGAATGGACACATGGCTTCACTACACATCTTTAAAAGAGAAGTTTTCTAAAAAAAAATTCCTGTTGTGCTATTGGTTGAGCCTTTTTCTATGTGGTAGATGTTTCTTCATGTAGATTCTCATGATTTATGCGGTTTGATGAGTCTCTAAGTTGCATTCTAAACTATAGTTGACAATTTCTATGCTTTATTATTTTAGTTAGCTATTAGTTTCCTTAGTGATCTCCACTTAGGGGTTTTGTTTTTAAAATTGAGGTTTATAATTGTTACAAGGATCAAAAAATATTTAATACAATAGTAAATACTAAGAGCCTTAATGGGTGCTTCTCAGAAAGGATCAAATATTGTGTATCTGTGCAATTTTTGGCCTTTTATGTTTTGTTCTCCACTCACCAATGATGAGAAATAATGTATTGTTCCAATTTGTGTTACTTTTGATCTGTTATAATATTGTGTATCTATGCAATTTCTGGCTTTGTATGCTTTGTTCTACATTCACCAATGAAGAGAAAAAATGTTCTATGCTAATTTGTGTTAGTTCTAATCTGTTAGATTTGGAATATTGTGGCTTATGTGATTCATTTCTTGTAATAACATCTATAATGTGCTATGAAATCATGCATTTATGCTCTTTGAAGAGTTATTATTCATTTTGTTGTTATTAGTAATTAAGAATAGTGAGTTCTTTCCTTTCTACAATCTAAATCCATTCTGGTGCATCACCATATTTTAGATTTAATTTACAGTCATTTAAATTCATTATCATTTCTCTTTTCTCATAGATTAAAGATTCAAAAGAAGAGATGACTTCTATAAAGCCTGGAGGTTATCTCGAAATTGAGTCCCATATTTCAAGATTTCTCATTGTTGTTGGTTTGATGCAAATTTTACCATCAACAATTTGTGGCATGCTCGGTGGGACCACTCTAGTCACCATATTGGAGACTTGATTACATGATCCAAGGACCTATCATGAGGATTCGTTCATCAAATAACCTGGTACTTCTAGTTCTTCCATTAGTGACTATCACTTGGAGAAGGACTAGAGTAGGTACATCAGCAACACAAATGGCTCAACCAACACCCCCTAGAAATTTTGTTAATTGGAACAATGGTATTCCACTGATATCCCCAACACCTCTAGATACATGGGATCATATCCTAACAAATGCTCTAAAGGCACTCCCAAAATTTACACGAGAAGATTTCAAACTCTGACTCAGTATTTACCGCATGTGGCAAATGTGTGTACCATGCATCATGTGACATAGTAGAATGTGGATCTATGGTTACTAGTAGAATCCTTTAAAGGGAAGTCTTTAGATTGGTATCGATCTCTTTGACTGAATTCTATCAATGCCTAGGATCAGCTAGGAGACCTATTTTTCAATAGATTCAATGAGAAAGGAGATAGATCATCCTTATTACAACAATTGTGGCATGCCCACATTTGCCATGTGGTCATGACATGAAAAACATATGTCATGTCCACATTTTTCATGTGGTCATGACACAAAAAACCAATCATTGTCCCACTAGACTCTAAAACCCCCTCGTATGCAACATGCATGCTTGGGGATTTTAGAGTCAGGTGGGAAAATTTTTTGGTTTTTCATGTCATGACCACATGGCAAATGTGGACATGACATGTGTTTTTTGTGTCATGACCACATGGAAAATGTGGGTATGACAAATTGATTACCATCAGGAGAGCTCTTCAGGAAGCTATAACAAACTTTAATACAAGATTCTTGAAGACATGGAAAATGATCCTAGTAGTAGCCCGACCCCTAGTACGTATGGAAATTATTTTCTATCTAAAGGATTTTAATTATGACATAGCAATCACGATTCAATCATTGGGAGGATAGACTCTTCCTGCCACATATGACATAGCTATAAGGGTTGAGAACAATTTGATAAATACTGAAAAGTTTCCTCCTTGAGGCCTCCTATACATGTGTCTCTAGTACTATCCATACTTGCCCAAGCAAAACTCCCTAGCCCACTGCAGCCTAGCCCTTCCGTGTACATATATCAAATGTCTCAAGCCTCACTAGTCTCAACACCAGTGCCTTAAGCATCTAATATAGAGGACATGAAAAAATCTTGTAGAGTTTTTCAAATGAAATAATAAATTTTAAAAGGAAACAAACCACTTATTCAAGATGTCCTTACCAAGATTTCCATGGAAATAAGCTGCCTTACCCATCCAATCACTATTAAGAGAACCAAAGGCTAGGTCTGTCATAACCATCAAATTAGATTGTCCTAGTTCAACCACCATTGTTATTTGTTGCACCTAATCCTCATCGAGAGTTGGGCATGGGCCAGAACAATTTGGTGAAAGAGTCAAACACCTAGTATTTTCCTTGCAATAACACTCATATGCCTAAAGATTGTCTGAAAGGAAATCTATAGTAGAAGGTCATAGGGTAGAGAAGAAAAGCAATTCAAATGGAGGCTCAACCAGCACCATATCAATACCAATCACCTAGTATGCAAAACATGGTCTTTGTGGATCATATGCAAGGAATGTCTATTGAGGAGGTTGAAATTGCTCCAGAGCATGCACTTTTCTCATGTGTAGAAGAAGAGGAGGTAGTCTTTGAAAATGAGGCTTCTACTTTAAAGACTCCTTAGGTACAATCTGACTACTACACCTTATCTAAAAGGAAGATTATTGAAGCCCCAGTGAGCACACCACACTTTGAAGTCACTTTTAGGAAGAATCCCATGATTCAAGTTACTCACCCACCAATACAGAGGTAGGAGATAGCCACAATGGTGCTAAATAATAGTGTTATAAACCAACCAGTTGAGAGGGAAAAATACCCTTGTATTTTCTAGAGATTGCAAACATTAGGCCTGCTAATATAGTAGAGTTGTTGAATATAGAACCTGCTAATGTTTCATTATGGGATGTTTTATCAATCCCAGAGAAAAAGTCTATTTCAAGAGGCACTAAATGAGAAGAAAATACCAGTGGCCACACCAAGCACCAGAGGCATGGGTAGAAATAAAGGGTTGATTAAAGAATAGCCATTTGAAGTCCCCTCAACAAGATTCAACATCTTCCTTGGTGATTTCAAAGGCAGAAGGAGGTAAAGCTAAACCTACTCCATTTTATTTGACTTTGATATTAGGAAAGAGATTATTGCACAATTCCATGATAGACTCAGGCAAAATAGCCACTATAATGCCCAAGTAAATAGTAGAGCTCTCAACCTAGAGTATGAACCCGTGGAGAAAAGAGTGATGCAAATAGATGGGAAGAAAGTACAAATAATGGGATTCCTCAAGGAACTTCCACTCACATTATACACATTCCTAAACATAACTATATTGCAAGAGGTTTTTGTGATAGATATTTCTCTAGTATTTGATGTTTGTTTATCAAGATATTTAATATCCAAGATCGGAGGATATATTTCTTTAGATTGGTCACATCTAATTCTAAAGACCAAGTATGGTTCTAAGATGAAAGTGTTGTCAGAGAGATTACATAAGGAGCATATTACAGAAGAAGTAATGGTGAACTTGAAAGAAACAACACCATGATCACTGGTGGTACTCTAAAAATTTTACAGGTTCCCACAAGATCTCCCATATCTTTCCCCTTTTCTATGAGGTCTTCTACCTAGGGTTTATGTGCAAAACACTAAAAATTTTCTTAAGGATTTAAAACCCTAAATCCTAGGGTTGTCTATGCAAGTGGAAAATTAACCTTTTGTTATATTTTTGTGTTTAACATTGTAGCATGTGTTGGGTCTTTTAAGTTATAGAATTGATGTATCAAGCTACATTATTTACTAGCCCAATGCATTTCGGCCACCGCCTTTTGCTTGTATTTTATTTTTTTTCAATATGCCTAAAGGTTTAAAGTCGACCCCTTAATGAGTCTCGTGGACCCTTTTTTACTATTAGATGAATGTTGTTATTCAAGAATATATGAAGGGTCAGGTCCCATTTTTTATTGGGTAATAGGTGGCATGTTACTATTGGTTTCTGCTATTCCATGGAGATTAAAATATTAAAGAAAATGATAACTACAGAATAGCAGAAATATGACACATGGCAGGTTTCTCTTGACGAGCCTCATAAAAGATTAAAAGGGTGGGTCCCTGATGGATAGGTGGCAAGTTCTTATGTTTTACACCATTTTGTTGATCCTCAGTGATGGGCCCATGGGAAAAATGTAGAATTATGGGAGAGTGTCATGCATCCTCCATAGAAATTGAATGGTATACATCAGACTATTATATTACATGGAGATTTTCTTATGGTATACATGCTATTTTCAAGGGGTCTGCTCTGTGCCACGCAACACAAGATGGTTTTCACCATTCTGTGGATCTCCATCTCCCACTAAATCTTAGTATTGTGGAAGTGTGGAAAGCTACTTTGTTGGCACTTTTTTACTTGTCTTCTCAAAAGTTGTGGCTTAGGTGGTGGTCCAAGTGGCATAATCTCATTGGTCCTTGCTCATTTTAAATAGGTGATGGGGTTTTCCCTCCTTGTTGACTACATTTGCACCATTGATTTGGATCATATGTCATAGAGATCGACGACTCACATTCAAATCAGGGAAATGATATGGTGGCATGTAATAAAGGATATACCAGTGCTAAAATGGCTTCTCAAGTGTGCGCCAAGTCTTCATCACTGCCACTGCAAAGGGATAAACATATTGGAGGAATGGCATGATACATAATCAACTCTTGGGGATATGTGCTCACGCTGGAAAGGATCTTTCACTTTTTTTATGGTGAGTTTTGACAAGGATCTTGGAGAAGTTTTTGTACCATAGTATATAGAAATATAATTAGTTTTCTAATTTAGGTGTTATTTTGAGTACACGTCTGATATACTTGCAGAATCATTTGTAAACCAGTATTAGTTCATAGCATAAATATATTATTCAAAGTTTCATTTTGACCATGTTGAAAACTAGAACTAATGAGGATCATTTTGACCATGTTGAAAAGTTTTTTCAAAGGTAACAAGAGTTTAGGATTTCCTTGAATCCAAAGAAGTGTGTTTTTGGTGTACCACAGGGAAAGTTGCTAGGGCATGTTGTTTCCAAGGAGGGGATCTCAATAGATCTAGAAAGAGTTAGACATATCTTAGACCTACCATTGCCAGTAAACAAAAATGTGGTTCAATCCTTCTCGGGAAATATCAATTTTGGGAGTTGTTTCATTGCAAATTTTGTTGGATTGGTCAGGCCCATTACTGCAATGATGAAGGAATTGAATTTTAAATGGATACCAGAAGGTAGGCAAACCTTCAAAAGGGTCAAATTGGCTATCTCCACGACCTTGCTTATGGTGAATCCATAATTCTCTAAATATGTCATGATGTATGTATATGGCAAAGAGCACAGTGTAGCCGTAGTGTTGACTCAAAAGGGTGATACTCAATCCAAGGAACACCCAATTGCTTTATTCTCAAGGACCATATGAGGATATGAATCCAAATAAAAATTTGAAGATAATTAGGCATACATAGTGATAAAGGTTCGAAAAACTTTTGACACATAATAATTAAAAATAAGGTTATAATATTTGTAGCTCACCCAAGTGTTTGTGAATACATAATGGAGGGGGAAATCATTGAGAAAAGAGAAAACTAGATTACTAAGATATTGGGATATAATGTTGAAATCAAACCAACCAAGCTTGTTAGAGGGAGGGGAGTCTATGAATATATAACTCAAAGTCTTGACTCTGTAGCAGAACAAAAGGAAGCATTAGCAATAGCAATGGTGAATTGGGAATTTTACTGAGACTCACGGATAGAAGATAGAATATGTTTCACTGAAATAAGGTAGTATCTAAGTCATTTGCCTCTCCATAAGAGGAGAATCTATAGGTCACAAAGATCCAATCACTCTATGATCAATGGTTTTCTTTTTAGACACAACTTCAATGGCATTCTGCTTAGATGCATGGAAAAGAGAGAGGCTGATAAGATTCTGTATGAGTTGCATTATGGGACATTCAAAGGGTATTTTTCAGCAAAGACTACAATAGATAAGGTACATTGTACTGGATATTATTGGCCTACCCTCTTTTCTAATTACCACAAGATAGTAAAAGGATGTCAATAGTATTTGTTCTATTTAGGAAGAAGAAGGAATGCAGCTATGCCCCTCAGTCCAATTATAGTTGAAGAACCATTTTCCAAAAAGAGCCTAGAGTTAATGGAATGATCAACCATGTATCAAATCTAGGTCAAAAGTGGATCCTCATGGCAACTGACTATTTCACCAGATGGAGTGAGCCAGTGCCACTAAAAGAAGCCACATAAAACATTATCCTGAGTTTTTTGGAAGATATTGTTACAAGGTTTGGTCCTCCAAACACAATCACATCTAATAATGCTAAGGCATTCTTAGGATCCAAATTTTTGGAGTTTTCCCTTAAAAATGACATCTTCTTGAAAACCTCTTCAAATTATTACCCACAAGGAAATGGCCTTGCCGAATCAACAAACAAGAACCCAATTTGGCTTTTTAAAAGAATTGGTTCAGATCATCAAAAGGAATGGTACAAGTACCTGAAAGTGATGTTATAGGTTGATCACATCAATCCAAAATAGATCATCAAATCATCTCCTTATGAGTTGGTGTATGGTAAAAGAGCTTCAATGCCCATGTCAATTGAGATTTTAGCATTACAACTCCTCAAGCATCTTGATGTTGAGGAAAGTGGAGTGATAAAGGTATGACTTGTGGAATTAATGAACCTCTAGTAGAAGAGAGAATTGGCCCATGATACAATGTTTGATTGCTAATCAACAATTAAACAATGGTTTGATCAAGGAGCTACAAAGTCAAGTTTCAAAGTGGGAGATTCAGTTTTGAAGTGGGAAGAAAGGGCTGCTAAACAAGGCCAACATGCTACAAAGTTTGATTCCTTGTGGAGAGGACCCTTCAAGATTATTTCCCGTAGGTCGATTGATGCATATGACTTGGAAGATGAAAATGGGCAGATTTCAAAGATTCCTATTAATGGGATCTTCTTGAAACATTACAATTGACTGATGTTTTGACATGTGTATATAGTTATTTTTGTTGCTTTGTTTCCCAAGAGGTTGTTACTTCCTGTCTTTTTTTAAATAAGTGTTTGCCACACAATGTTTCTATTTTCTAGTAAAACCATTAGAATAGGCCATGTGTCTTATTCTTAGTTGAGTTTTGGGTTGCATCCATGAAGAGATTTACCAACTACCAAGAATGATTAATCATTGAATGATATGATCTTATCAAAGACCATGCCATCATGGAAATCTTTGAAATCTCAGTGACAAGAGTTTCAAGCATGCAAAATTAAGGTAGCCATAAGGGCACACCAATGACAAAGTTAGAATCATTAAATACACAAGTTTGGAGTGACTATATACATAGAATATTGAAGCTAAGTGGTCATTAGTGACATAACAGAGCTAAGAGATTTTTTTGTGAGCAAAACATGGTTTTTTTGATTCAATTATTTTGGCATAGAGCTTCTTAAAACAACCTTATTAATTCAGAATCAACAACTCTACGATAATATGGAATTGCTTGACCCTGTTACAATGCACAAGACAACTAAGAGGAAGGGTGAATCAGTTGTGAATTAAAGCCTTAAACCTTCAAAGCAATTTCAAACATCAACCACTTATTATGTATCAGTAGAATGTAAACATGTGAAGCATGAATGAAAACACATCCAAACTCATAAGAACACTAGATTTACATGGAAAACCCAATAAGGGAAAAACCATGGTGAGTATTAGCTCACATATATATGAATAGCAACACCAAAAATCAATAGGCTCACTATCAAGGGCTCACTTCCCAATCAAAAGGCTCACTGCAAGAGAAAGGCTCACTACCTAGGGCTCACTACCTAGAAGGACTCACTATCTAGAAGAGAGAAGAAAGAAGAAGACTATTACAGAGAGATTCACTATCTCAAAGAAACAAAAGAGATTCACCATTACCACTTATTTCCATCCGCAACCTTTGGCTCACTACCTCAAGCAACTTATGGCACACTGAAAATGTAGACACCATCTACTCACTGTATTTCAGAGTCATAAGCATTTAGGCTCACACATACCTCACTACTCTTGATTCACATCCACATCCTAATCATCTATTGGCTCTACTCAACTTCATCTTGCATTTATACCATCTACAACCAAGACCTGTCTCAATTAGGTCATTCCTAATGAAGCATGTGTATTACACACCTGCAACAACATTTAGGTCGGAACTAAAACACTTTTGTGGTGGAAAAAGCTGAAAGTGGACCATGTCAAGGGATAACTAGGACTCAAATGTATATCACCAAGTTTCTCATCACATCCACAATCCATGAGGTACCTCTGCAAATGGCACTAGTAAGTCAGGTCAGCCAAACCTAAGCTAATGACCATATTCATGCTTTTCCAAGTCCAAGAACATTATGTGGACCAGAGATAGACACTCCAAAGTATTCACACATCTTCCTAGAATACTCATCATCATCATAAGATTCTACAATACTGCTGCAACCATCTGAATCAAAGAATGTCTTCATTATACACACCAAGACACAATGTTATTGATGACCAACTCATGAACTAAACTTGCAGAGTATCCCAACACTGGAAACTTCAAAAAAAGATGGATACATATAGTATAAGTATTCTCTCATATTTGCAAGACATGAAACATCAATGCGGAGAAATGTAGAGCAATCTCAATTCTCCTAAACGGTATTCTATACAGGAAAACACTATGTCAAACACATCTTCTACTCCCACATGTTCCAACACTTGAAACTCTAGATATAACACCTTTGAACACCTCTGATCAACAATTCCAAACTACACAAGTACACCTTTAACTATGAAGAAATGCAGAGAAAAATACTGAACATACTTATGTCACTCTTCACATTATTTTATTCAAATTTTCTCAAAATCACTTGAAAACTAGATGAACCATCTATTAGAGGTTGACATCAATGATGACACAAACAAGTTTCCAACAAACCTAGCTTCTAGTAATGAGGTTCCCAGAAGAGTGAGATCTCTGACGGTAAGAAAAGTATAGGAGCTCCCTTCAGAGTTAGCAAACAACAAATCATATGTGTTCGTCCCTACATAGACTAAACCTAAGTTTCCCAACATCAAGGAGCACAGAAAGGGTAATTGCCAAGACTCTACACTAGTTTTTGACCCTGTAGACTATATTTTTTTATCTCATTTTATCAAAGAATACCAAGAATATAAGGGAGGGATCCCATGCACACATGATAGAAAGAGTTAAGGATAGAGATATCAAAACATTTGGTATAAGGATATGGAGTTCATGGTTAGCCTAGTTCTTGGTTCCTCAAGTTCATCCTATCCCAAAATTGGTTGATGCTTGCATAAGGTGTAATTCCCAAGACACCAAAACCATCACGGGAAGGAAGGTCAAGGTGATAATTAATGCATAGGCCATAAGGGACATGTTGGGTATTGAGTATGATGCTACGAAAAATTTCAGTGGCTTCACCAAGTTAAAGAAACTATTGAACACATGAGACAATCAGTTGGGATTTTTGAATGCAAAGCTCTGATTAGACCCAACAAACCTAGTGTTACCATCTTTGCCCATTACATTATCTAGCTTCACAAGTGATGTGCAAGATGCATGTTCCATGTTGTCTTTTATTATGGCCTCGATAATGATGTGGATGTGCATAATTTCTAGTTAGGCACTATTTTCTGCCTTAAGACAATTACCAAGAAGAAAATCTACAGGATGGACTTATCTGAAGTCATCACAAATAGGCTATTGTATCAATTGGCCAACTTTGGCAACCAACAACTTTTAGGTACATGTCATTTTTGTTACATTTTCTATTATTTCTGTAACATCAGAAAATGTCCCCTTGGGGGATTTTCCCTCGTTAGGTTTAGCTCCTGGGTCTTTTGCATACATTTAGGACATCTTACTTCATAATTTGGCATCTCGATGGAATGAGCCCTAGGTAACATGACAAATGGGACCTAGGAGGACCCCTTGAGCTTTACCCTACCCAAAATAGGAGGGAGCACTTGGATGCCTGCACCCTAGTCTTGCCCTATTTTGGGGCAATCCTAATTTTTGTGTGTCAGTTTATGACCGTTATTTGGGTCCTATGTCGACATGGTAAGTTTGAATTACGAAAATCTTGGTGGGAGTGTTTGTAGTTGCATATGAAAGCATGTTTAGGCATCCATTTGTAAACTAGATGATCATTGTGAACTTTAGGCATTCTTAAGGTGATTCAAGGCTTTCATTGTGTTGCAAGAGTAGATTTGTGTGGTTTATGTGTTTGTGTTTGCAGATTTGAGCATCTATTTTATTATGGAATGAAGGGCATCTTCCTCCCATGATATCTTCACTACAAGGTGACATTATATTGTGTTTTCATCATCATTTCCTTTAGTTTTTGCCTCTACCTCACAAGGCCACGCACTCTCTATCTGACAATGGTGTTCAAAGACTTAAGTGTCCTCTGGGGCTTGACTAAGGCAAGCCTCTAAACACCACAACCCCCTCACAAAGTTTTCATGGTTACAAGTTACAGGTTGCAGAGCTAGAAAAAGTGAAGTTGCAGGAAGGCATCTTGAGGTGTCAGAATTACAGAATAGAAGGAAAAACAACACCCTATACTTGTACGCCCACTCTTTAGTCCTCCAACTTCCATGACAGGAAAATCTCCAGGACAACAGGGAAGAGTTGCAGACTAAGTTTCTAGATTTAGACAAAAAGCAGGGCATTGGACTTGGGCATCCACTCTTTTGTCCCTGACCTTTCCGCCTTGAAACCCCATAAATAGGTACATTGTGATTTGATATTTTACTTCTGTCTGCAAGAGCTTTTTCTATTATTCTTCCATTTACAGTCATATTTGTGAAATTAGGGTTTTAATGGTTAATTGAGCATAAGAGAAGGAAAATTGATAATTAAATTCCCTAATCCAAGTTTCCCTACATCTCATAGTGACCTAGGGTATGATAGTGAATTGCCAGTTGACCCTGGATCATTGAATGTATAGGGTGAAAGGAGGATTCAAACATCTAACAACACTAAATTAACAAATCCCAATTTTATAGTAAACATTTTGGTGAACCCTTGTTTTTGGACTTAAATTGCAACTTGCTGAGTGTGTGTCTTAAAATTTGGATTGATTTCATTCATTCATATAGTCTTTCATCTTATTGCATTGAGAAAATTACAAAAAAGTTGAAAAATTTGCAAAAAATTGAAAACCCTAGCTTGCATTTTCATATAAATGACTAAATTGCATCAATTCTTTCTAAATTTTCCTAATTCATGATTTTTGCATCAGATCTGATATAAACTATAGAAAAACACAAAAAATCAATAATTTGCATCGCATTTTCATCATTAATATGCTAGGCTTTTGTAAAAATTTTGACAATTTTCATTAAACCTAGTAATTCCAAAATCTAGGGTTAGTAGGCAAAATCTTCTTTCAGATTTTCTACTAATTTTAGAGGCTCATTCAAATTAACATTTGGATATAGTATTGTATTTTAGAGTAAATTTTCATTTAGATTTAAAATATTTGCATTTTTGTATTAAAAATTTTAACAAAAAATAGCAATTTTCATGCATTTTCATTGGCATTTTGCATATTAGAGCTTGAAAATCATTTTTAGATTGTTGGCCTCCTACAATGTTTTAACAACTAAGCCCATAAAGCTATGACTCAAATATTGGACATCTAACCTAAATAACTGTCTTAATCACTATGAAGGTGCATTTAACTTGTCAACCCAGGGACGTGAACTTGAAATGGGTTAGCACAATATGTGCACTAGGAATCTTGAAGTAGACACATTCATTCTATAGCTAAGAAAGTCATGATGCTGAAAGTAAATTGCTTGGAAAGAAATAACATACATGTTAAACATCAACCAACAACTATACTAAGCTGAAGTGTATGACAGAAAATGAAAATTTGGGCAAACAAACATGAAACTACTCTGTCTTCTTTGGCTACAGGAATAGATAGAGAATGGAATTCTAGTGGCTGCAGGAACAGACGATGCCAGATTCTAACTAACTACTTAACAGAAAATAACAATTGAACTAAAGGATGGAATGCTCACCATGTGGGCCCCCTTGGATGTGTATCCCTTAAGACAACTATACACTCAAAGATGCAAACTTATAACCTCATTTTATTCATTGGAAAACATGAGTACAAATGAGCAACGTAACTGTATTACTGAAAACTAGATAATGCAAGTACAATCTCAAATTAATCAACCACTCAGAAGGAGCATTCGAGTCTTATTTATAGAGGGAAAACTACAAAACCAACTACCTAGCAAGGAGGTCAACTCCAACAAAATAGGACGCCACTTTAGGAAAAGCATAAAAAAAAGAGGAGGTTATGCATGCATGGAATCTGGTCAAGCATGCTCACCTTAACGCAGATCTAGCACAACAGCAGCTCATACATTTTCTCAACAAGTAATTAAAGCCAGTTACAAGGCGGTTATATTCCCTCCATTTGACATTTGAATGACCACATTGTTTGACTTGATGGCGAGCAACCAATTGACAGAATCTTCCTTGACTTCATAGGCTAGTAACTATATTTGCATAAAAATATTAGTACACACAACAATTAAATATATGTAACTATCTTAGAGTAACATTCATTAACCACATGTAAAATTAACATAGATAATTCATATAGCATGTCAAAGTCACTGAAGATTATAGGAAATAGCCTATGCCCAATATCTTATGGTTTTAAGGAATTGTCATGAAAAGATTAAGATCTAGGTATCAAAGTCCATAATAACTATAGCAAATGGATAATAAATTCTAACAAAATTGAGTCATAAACTAGACTCATCACTCTCCCCAACCTAAGACTTTGTTGTCCCTCTAGTAGAGGAAGGGTTGTTCTTTTGGTTGGTTAATGCTCTGAAATTTACAACTGCCAGCTGCCCAATATTAGTTTCTACAGTGCGTGAATTAGGATCCCAATAGAATCCTTGATGTCTACCCAATCTATTCCATCTCTATTTCTCTTCAACAATATCATAATGGTAGTATCTAAAATTTGGCATAGGCCATAATAGGATAGGTGGTTGGAAAATTAAGGGAAGCCAGAATTGCCCCTTTGTCCTTCCAATCTGCATATATCTATCCACTCTTTTGCATGCTGCAACATAGTTCTACAGAGAGTGAGGCTCTGCTTGTTTTAGCTCATTAGAAAAATTGTTCCACCTTTGTGCGAAATATCCTTTTACAGATTCTCCTATAGTACTTGCTACCTTCTCATATTCTCTGTAAACTACTTCTCTCTCAGGAAGGATTCTATTGCCATAGCTTGGTCTGTAAATCATTCTGTGCCAATCATTGAAAATTCTCCCTAGATTCCTAGATTTAGCTCTGATGGACATGGGAATGTTGAATTTTGCTTGCCTATAAGCCCTAAACTGCTGTCCCCAACTAATCTCATTTTGTATCCAGGACATAAATGCCCTTAATTGAACATCCCCAACATACAACAAGGGATTCCAATCATGGTCTTGGGACACAACATAATTATGTAAATAGAATTCACACAATAAATTCTTCATTTCAGGAGGAGCAATCTGATAAGCATTGAAAAATTCAAGAGGAGTCTCAATGGAAGGATTCAAACCTAAAATAATCCTTGCTAATTTAAAGGAGAGATACATTTCCATTACATATAGAGCATAGACCCTTGGGGGAGTCCTGCACTGTAATACCTGAGGCACTAAAGCTACCATATTATCCACTCTGTCCTTTAAAGTCACAATTTTTGCATTCTTTTCTTCAATCTCTTCATCTTTCTTTTGAATCTCATCCTTCAATATGTGTTTCTCCTTCTTCCATTCTTCTTTTCTCCTCTGCATCTCATTCAACAAATTCATGGCTACCATATGCATAAAAAAATTAGGGGGTCTATGTATTCCTACCAAAGGCTTTCCTGGCATAGATGGTTAATCCTCATATAGTACTAGCTACAGGGTTTCTGAATGTTTGGCCAATTCTAGCTACAGGGTGTCTTGTTGTAGGAACTCCTATTTGTCTTCATGTCTCTAACTCTCAATATGTTCAACAGTGGAAGCAAGGTCTGCCAGTGTTACATTTGCTTCTTCCTCAATCATGTCTTTTTCTATAACATTCACATGCCCCATTGGGGCTTCTGTATCCTCAGCTATCATTTCTTCCACCCCAGGGCTTGTCTGTAGAGGCACACTGGAGGCTGGCTCAGTAGGCTTGATTTACTAGAAGGACTCTCATGTTTTTCTTTGGCTGTAGGAAGAACAGTGTCAGCCTTCCATTTCTTAGAGCTTGGTACCTTTTTTCCTGTGGTTTGCTTTTTAGTTTTACCCTTCCTTATTTCTATCTTTTTCTTCTATGCCCTAGTTCGAATTAAATTGCTAAGAGGAACATCATCATCAGAATATGAAGAACTTTCTTTGCCTGCATGCTCTACCTCGGAAGAACTAATCTCAATAGTTTGTTTTGATGTAGGAAGATTTATACCAGAAGTTGAGGCTCCAGGAGTGGCTTCAACATAACTCACTCTCCTCCTGGTCCTATGAGGTTGAGGTACAATTGTTGGTCACAAATGGCTTGGTCTTATTTGATCAATATTTAAAAATTCTTCCCAAGTCATATCAGACACATCATGCAGAGACTTTTCAACTAACAATTTGATCAAACAATGGTGGGAAATAGAATTATCCCTACCCTTTTGAGTCTTAGCTGCCATGATTGAGAGGAGGTGGTATAACACATTTGGCACATTCATACTTCTCCCATGCCTCATATGATTCAACAATTTGAAATGCACATAATGAAGATTCGATTGACGACCTTCACATGTAGTATACCTCACAACATGGAAAACAACTTGCTTCCATGGCTTAGGAAGAGAGGTTCTCTTAGCTCCCTATTTGTCCACAATTATTGGAGGGTCACCAAGTTCTGTAAATTTGGCCCTAGCTGAACTAGCGTCTCTGGCAATAGGGTATTTTTCACCGTCAGCAAGTAACCCTATAACTTTGCAATCCTTTCTTCAATAGCCAATACCACTAACCCTTTTAATGTGGCCTTCCCTTCTGACAATGTTTGGGAAAATTCTGATGCAACATCTTCATTAAAACCACTCAGCTTTAGGAAGTAGTCTAACCACCCATAATTTCTAAACTCATCATGGCTAGGTGCATCCTGCAGTAATACATCATGAACCAAGTGTTCATTTTGAATTAATCCACCTCCCATTGTTTAGTTGTTCTAAAAATAATAATCACTCTGCAAAGTTCTTCTTTCTACAGTCTTCTGAACTTCTCCTTCCCGCAACACTACTAAGTTTCCAATGCCAATGCCATCTAAATTTTCCTTATTTGGGAGCTCAAGATTATGACAAGAGTAGTACAGGTAGTAAGGAGTAATCAATGAAGGCTATCACCTCACATTTGCGAGTGGTCATCTCACTCAGAATTCAAATCAACTCAATTTTAAACTTTTGCTGACGTATTGGTGTAAACCAACATGGACTAACACATGGACATGGTATTCACACTCTCCTCCCCAACCTAAATTTGAGCATGTGTCCACACATGCAGAATGGTGAAGCTTGATTGATAGGGTAGGGAATAATTACATGCTATGGAGAACATCAACATTAATGTATAATAATTAAATGAATTTACAAAAAGATAATCCAGATATAACAAAATGATGTGCACATACCTTGATGTGTGGAAGATTAGTTGCAAAAATGATGGAGAAAGTACCAGTCACCTTCAAAGAGATTCATTGAGCAATGAATGAAAGTGGAGTGGAAGAAGGTGAGGTGGAATGAAGTGAAATCATTATAACATGATGGAAGAGAGAATGATGAATATGGGTGGGAGGATGGGTGAATAGATGAAGAAGTGGACTCCCACAAAAGTGGAAGTCTTTATTATGACAAATGTCATACCTTGGTTAACCAGAAGGAGGGACACTAGGTCCATTGCCTTCAGCTATAGGAAGTTTGGGAGTTGCATGTTGATTGAATTGCTACAAGAATTCATCCTTCGAAGTTGGCTTGTGATACAATCTCAACAAATGACATTGACAAGTAGCTTAAATCATATAGGGTCAATGGTGGTGAGCTGAACAACACCATTGGGGAAAACTTTAACAACTCCATATGGTCCTAGCCATCTTGTCTACAATTTACCTACATTATCCTGATACCTTGAGTCGTAGAGGAGTGCCTAGTCATCTTGCTGGAATTTCTTGTCTTTGATGAATTTGTCATGCCACTTCATTCTCTATTTTGCACTATCTCTGTGTGATGCAAGGTTGCTTTTCTCATTTCATCTAAAGTATTAAGCTGCATGATTTTGGCCTTTTGCGCCTTAGATATATCCATCCCCAAGTCTATTGCAGTCCTAATAGTCTTATGTTCAAACTCAATAGCCATCATAGCTGTCTTTCCATATAGCAACTCAAAAGAGGTGAATCTAATGGTTGTTTTCTAGGTTGTCCTATAGGCCCAGTAAGCTTCTGGTAGCCTATTTTCCCAATCCTTCCGATGGACAGCTACTGTTTTGGTCAAAATGGCCCCAATTTCCCTGTTAGTCACCTCAACTTGGCTATTGGCCTGAGGGTGATAAGGAGTAGATTTTTTGTGCCTTATGTTGTACTCATTGACTAGTGCTGCAACTAGGGTTGAGGTGAATTGAGCTCCTTGATCAGTCACTATTTCTTTGGGAACCCCATATCATGCAAAAATTTCCTCATAAAGAAATTCTGCAACCCTATTATCTCTTACATGCTTCATGGCCTTAACTTCTACCCATTTTTTTACATAATCAATGTAGACTAGGATATAGGATTTACCATTGGATGGAGGGTCAATGGGTCCTACAAAATCTAATCCCCACTTATCAAATGGATTGACCACTAGCTGTGGGTAAAGAGGCATCTCATCAGATTTTGTTGGTCATCCCATCCTCTGGCATCTGTCACATTTTCTTGTATATCTCCCTGCATCCTTGTGGAGTGTGGGCCAATAATAACCGGTATTTAGAATCTTCATTGTTGTCCTCTTGGCTGCAAAATTCCCTCCACATGGTTCATTATGGCATGCATGCAAAATGTCATATGTTTCATCTTCCTTTACACATCTCCTCATGACATGGTCTGGCCCAGTGTATAACAAACAACCAGCAATCCATGAAAAAGGAAAAGACTTTTCAATGAGAACCCTTCTCTCCTTAGGAGAGAAATGACGAGGGACTCTCCCTGTGACCAGATAATTAGTTGTGTCAACATACCATGGTGTTTGCACAGTCATTGAAAACAAGTGCTCATCAGGGAAAAAGTCATCAATGACTTGGTTGTCCTTTGATGTAGTGAGTCTTGAAAGAAAGTCTGCAACAACATTCACCTTCCCTGGCTTATCCAAAATAGTAATGTCAAATTCTTGCATTAACAACACCCATCTTGCTAATCTACCTATTATCAAGGGTTTGTTCATGAGATACCTAATGCCTGCATGATTTGTGTGCACAAATATTTGATAGCCTGTGATATAGTGCCTGAATTTGTTGAAGGGCATAGATTACTGCCAACATTTCCTTTTCTATTACTGTGTAATTGAACTCAGCTCCTTGCAAGTTTTTGCTGACAAAATAAATAGCATGCTCAATAGTTCCTTCTTTCTGCCCTAATACTGCTCCTATGGCATAATCTGATGCATCTATATGGATGTGGAAAGGAAGCTCCCAATTGTGTCCTTTAAGTATAGGAGCATGAGTTAATGCTGCCTTTGCACTATTCAAGGACAGATTGTGGTCTTCACATCTCTCTAACACCTTTCCTAAGTTCTCCAGTGCCTCATCAAAAGTAGCACCATAAGTAGTGAAATCGTCCATATACATTTCCATGCAATCATGTGAGCTATCAGAAAATATGCTAATGACTACCCTTTGGAAAGTTACAGGTACATTGCATAAACCAAATGTAAGCACTGAGTAGGCATAAGTCCCCCAAGGATAGGTAAAGGTTGTTTTCTCTTGGTCTTCTAGTGCAATCTGGATCTGATTGTAACCACTAAACCCATCCAAAAAGGAAAAGTACTGCTTTCCTGCAAGTGAGTCCAATACCTGATCTATGAAGGGAAGGGGAAAATGATCCTTTTTGGTGGCAGAGTTTAATTATTTGTAATCAATACAGACACTCCCTTTCCCTCCCTTTTTAGGCACTAGAATGAGAGGAGACACCCATTGACTATTTGAGATTGCGTAGATAAATCCTGCATCTAATAGCTTCTGTAATTCTTCTTTGACAATCTCTCTTAATGCAGGTTTGATTCTCCTTTGTGGTAATCTCACTGGTGTACAATCTTCCTTTATGTAGATCCTATGGGTGCATAATGTGGGATCTACTCCTTTCATGTCATGGTAATCCCATGCAAAGGCATTCTTATGTTTCTTCAACAAGTTTGTCAAAGATAGCTGTTGTTCTTGAGTCAATTTGTTGTTAATATTTAGATGTCTTTCTTTTGAAATCTCTACTTGAGTTGTTAACTGAACCATAGTTGCTTCACTAATGCTTGGTACCTTAATTTCTTGTGGAAGTAATGTATGAGACATACCTATTGCTGCAGGAGAAGTGGGAATAAGTGTCTTCACTGGATCAATACAATGAGAGGATGATGTTTCCTCTACTTCACAATGATTCTAAATTATGTTGGACAATATCTCATCTTCCTTTTGAAGCTGCATGAAAGAGCTTCTTCCTAACATCATTAACTACACCACAGAATTAGCTTCCTCGGCCTCTTCATGATTGTATGGCCAAACAGGATTATCCATATCATGAAATGGCTGTGCAGGCAGGTAAAGAACAAGCTTTTTAGTGCTTCTTCCCTTAGAGATGGTCATGTCTCCAGACCGGCATCCAATAAAAGCATTAGTTGTGGCTAACCATGACCTTCCTAAAATAATGGGATATCCTCCCAATGTAGCTTTAGGAGAAAGTATCATGAAGTTAGCTAGATATTCCCATGAGTCCAGGGATACCACAAGGTCCTCTACAATCCCATCAGGTTTAACAGTAGAACTATCAGCAAGCTACAAGACAGTAGGAGTAGGCCTCATGTTTGCAATATTTAGTTGCTATAGGATACCCTTGGTCATTACATTTATGGCTACTCCTAAATCAATCAGAGCATTCCTTATTTGTATTCTATTTATTACAACTCCTACCATAGGACACCCTGGATCATTATATTTGGGAATAGTCACTTTCCCAAGCATGATGTCAGCCAATTGTCCCACCACATGAACCATAGTGGAGTCTTTCCTCTTTCGGCTTGGTTTCTTAAGGCATGCTTCCTTGATTACTTTTCCATATATAGGAACATCTTTTATGGCCTGAAAAAGAGGGATCTTGACACATACATGCTTCAACTATTCTAGAATTTCAAAGATGGGTTCCTCTATCTCCTCCTTTTGTTTCACAGCTTCCAACCTCTGTGGAAATGGTGGTTCTTGCACAGTCTACTTGACTGGGACTAGTTCAAGATTTTCAAGTGCATTTGGCTGAATGGGGGCATTTAAAGTCTCCTCTTCTTCCTCAGGAAGCTCAGTAATAATGGGTCTAGAAGGAGCTGCCAAAGTAGTTGGATATCACTGACATTCACAGCATATGCAGGAAATTGGTTTGGATCAACAGAGTATACCGGTTGCTGTTGTGGTCTATTATTTGGGTTAGGTGAGGGTTGAGCTGGTAACTAAGTAGGTTTAGGTGCACTTGTATTTGAATTAGTAGGTGGAGGCATTATAGCAGGCTGCTGGGGCTGAGAAGGTGGCTGCATGTAATTAGTTGTCTGGTTTGGCCATTGCTGTCCTCCCCTCCATTGGGATGTTTACTACCAATTTCCTGGAGGTGACTACCAATTCCCATGAGGTTGTTGCCATTGAGGTGTATGGTTTTGGTAATTTGCCAAGTATTTGGAGGGTTATTCCAAGGCTTAGGTGGATATCCTCCATAGTTGGATGAAGGTGGTTGTTGCCATTGGTTACCAGATGCATAAGTATTAAAATATGGTCCAACAAATGATAATGGATCAGGTGGCATACCTTGTCTTGGAGCCCATGGCCTCCTATGTGCAACATAGTAGACTTGATCTTCCTCAACTTGGATTGGCTTAAACTCAGGTGGAATCTGATTACTGTCAATATTAGCTATCATCTTGCATCTGTAGTCCTTCTTCTTTTGTCTGTAATGAGGGCAATATTCAGCCAACATTGCCTCTGCCTCTTCTTGCTTCTTCTTTACTTGAAATGTGTCTAGCTAGGTGGCCATATTATTTATGATATCTTGCTTAAAATCAGACAACAAGTGACTTATCGCCATCCTTGAAACTCCATTGGTAGATGTAATACTCATAAGGGAATGGTAACCTCTTCCTTTCTTCATGGTGGCTCTGGAATAATTCTAGCACATCTTCTTAATATCCTTCCAAGGCACTTGAGTAATATCTCCTCCTCCCATCAAATCCAAGGCATCCATGCAATGGTCACTTATACCTCTAAGAAAGAGTAGTTTCTAAGAATCCTCATTGAGTGTATGATGGGGAGATTTTTGTAAACAAAACAGGAACCTTGAGATGTAATCCTCCAAACTTTCATCTTCTTTCTACTGCATTCTGAAAATATCATCTCCTCTCATATCTCCACCCCTATAATAGTCTTTATACTTCTCAAGTAATTTCTCTTTCATTTCATCCCAGGTGTTGATAGTATAGCTGCCTAGACCCATAAACCATCTCAGTGCAACATCTTTCATGGTGGTAGGAAATAGCTTAAGCCTATGGGCATTAGTGGTGTAGTCATAGCTTCTGCAAAGGATATCAAATTCAAATAAGAAAGTATTTGGATCCTCTATTGCAAGTCCATAAAAATTGGGGAGAACTAAAGAAGGGATGTTCTTGAGGTTATCTACTTCATTTTGAAGAGCAATAGGAAATGGGAAGGTTTGTTGATTGGGCCTATTTTGGGCAGCCATAGTTGCTTGACTGATTATCAAAGCAAATGGATTATCAATCAAGTTTTGGTTAGCTTGTTCTTGAGAAGATGTTTCATAACTATTCAAATCAAGGAATGCATCAAGATAAGGATTTCCTTCTGCTGGGTAGTTTGGAATAGGATCATTAGGAAGGAATCTCCCTAAAGCATCTCTTCTTCTACTTCTATGCATGCAGTATACAGTCAGTATCAGCCAACTCACACAAAGAATGTTGTGAATGGATTGTTGGTTGTTACTTCTTTAGAGTTGGGTATTCTAAGAACATACTATAAAAATACTTCTGCAAGAAATAATACTAAAAATGACTCCAAAGTTCTTCCTAGTTTGACACCATCCTCGGCAATGGCGCCAAAAATGTTGGCCTCCTACAATGTTTTAACAACTAAGCCCATAAAGTTGTGACTTAGAAATTGGATATCTAACCTAAATAGCTGTCTTAATCACTATGAAGGTGCATTTAACTTGTCAGCCCAGGGACATGAACTTGAAATGGGTCAGCACAATATGTGTACTAGGAATCCTGTTGTAGCCACATTCATTCTACAGCTAAGAAAGTCATGATGCTGAAAGTAAATTACTTGGAAAGAAATAACATACATGCTAAACATCAACCAACAACTATACTAAGCTGAAGTGTATGATAGAAAATGAAAATCTGGGCAAACAAATAAGAAACTACTATGTCTGCTTTGGTTGCAGGAATAGACACATAATGGAATTCTAGTGGCTACAGGAATAGACGATGCCAGATTCTAACTAACTGCTTAATAGAAAATAACAACTAAACTAAAGGATGGAATGCTCACCAAGTGGGCCCCCTTGGATGAGTATCCTTTAAGACAAATATATACTCAGAGATGTGAACTTATAACCTCATTTTATTCATTGGAAAACATGAGTACAAATGAGCAATGTAACTGTATTACTAAAAAATAGATAATGCAAGTACAATCTCAGATTAATCAACTGCTCAAAAGGAGCATCTGAGTCTTACTTATAGAGGGAAAACTACAAAACTAGTTACCTAGCAAGGTGGTCAACTCCAACAAAATAGGAGGACACCACTTTAGGAAAAGCATAAAAAAATGGAGAGGAGGTTATGCATGCGTGGAATCTGGTCAAGCAGGCTCGCCTTGATGCAGATCTAGCACAATAGTAGCTCCTACATTTGCTCAACAAGTAATTAAGACCAATTACAAGGTAGTTATATTCCCTCCATTTGAAATTTGAATGACCACCTTGTTTGACTTGATGGCAGCAACCAATTGACAGAATCTTCCTCAACTTCATAGGCTGGTAATTATATCTGCATAACAATATTAGTACACACAATAATTGCATATTTGTAACTATCTTAGAGTAACATTCATTAACCCCATGTAAAATTAACATAGATAATTCATATAGCATGTCAAAGTCATTGAATATTATAGGAAATAGCCTATGCCCAATATCTTATGGTTTTAAGGAATTGTCATGAAAAGATTAAGATCTAGGTATCAAAGTCCATGATAACTACAACAAATGGATAATAAATTATAAAAAAATTGAGTCATAAACTAGACTCATCACAGATCTAAGAGTAGTTCATTTCTATTATAAATCATACTTCAAAACATTCACATAGCATTTTATGCCAAGATCTCAAACCTAGGGCTTCAAAAACACCTATTTTCACTAAATTTGGCTTTATTGACTCTATAAACTTGCACCATAGGTGTGTTGTGAAAAGTATTTTTTCATTAATTGGTTGTTATCAGGGTAATCATTTCTACCCCTCCTAAAAATCTTCACAACACCCTTTTAACAGGCTCTTGTATTGAAAATTCAGTGAAAAACTACATATTTTGGCTATTTTTGCCCTAGGGTTTGACCTAGTTTGCACTCCAAGCATGTTGTGACAAATTTTGTGGATTGAGTTGACTGATATCATCAATATTACTTGCTGCACATCCTAAAATTCATTACAATACCCCCTTTGCTAGGTCTTGGAACTGAGAAACTGTGATAAAATTGCATATTTTGCTATATTTCCACTAGGGTTTTACCTTAAGTGGCACTAAAAGCATGTTGTGTTGGGTATTTTGGCACCAAGTGGCTGTTATTACTCATATCATTTTCTTTCCATCATCATTTTCCTCACAACACCCTTTTTTATGCTTTGTTACATTGAGTTCTAGTGAAAAAAGTGCCTATTTTGAAATATTTTCGCTATAGTTTGACTTGGCATTATCTTGGATTTGCATCAAGAGTGTGTTGAGAGTGACCACATTTCTGTTTTGGACTGATATCAGGCATATAATTTTCTTCCCTTCATCAAAATCCTTACAACACATTCATTCCATTCGTTTGCATTGAAAAAGGTACAAAAAAAAACCAAGCATTTTGGTCGTCAATCATATCCTTCTCTTAGGATTTGTTCTCTCAGTTTATGCATTGTGTGTTGTATGCTTTTGTATGAGCTTTATGAAATGCTTTCCTAAAAACAATATCCCTATGAGAAGAAGTAAGAGGCTAATGGGATCTAGTGCTCTTGAAGAAAATGACATTCCTACCTCTAATAATCCTTTGAACACCTTCTTTACAAAGGGAGAAACTCAAATTGTGCAAGATATTATACATCCTCCAACCATAATGGAAGAACAAACTTTTCATGATGTTGATAATACTATTGAGGCAACATGATATGTATTTGATGAGCAAATAGAAAAATTGGATAAAGAGCTAGCTGAATTTTAATCATTTATGGAAAATGAGAGAATAGCTAAAGAAGTTGTCCCTACAATTCATAATATAAGAGAATTGATAAAAGAAGGAAAAGATGGTGTAAATGCAATTCATGGTCTAGCACATAGTGTACAAACCAATATCATGCCGGTGACCAAATATGCACAAGCAATAAATAACACTTTATCACCATCACATACTCAAGTATCCATACCTATACCAACTACGAGAATATCGACTTTTACATCAACGATCTTAACAACTGATACAAATGTCTGTAGTAATACTACCACTGGTATTGGAGTATCTAATGGCACTAATTACAAAGCTGTGGGATCTGATTATCAGAAATTGGTTTCTAAGGGGACCTCCTCTATGCATAATTGTTCTCAACCACCTATCTATTCCACTCATTTCCACCCATCTATTACCTACCCACAACCATCTTCCACCTATCATTATGGCCAGCCACCATTAACATATTCTCAGCCTCCACCTATCATATCTCAAGCTCATTCACCTCCTCACTTTGGTTCTAATTGCTCACAACAAATCGCATCTCCCAATGATGCCATCCTAAACCAAATTTTACAAGGCATGACTGCTTTACAACAAAAGGTAACAAACTTAACAAATTCTTTACAGCCTAGAGGTTTGAGACTCCCCTCTTTGAAAAATATGGTGAAAAAAGTGATCCTAATATTCATGTGGCAACATTTATAGCTATGTGTAGTGATTTTTTTTTTGAAGAGGATTTGTTGGCAAAACTTTTCCCGCGATCTCTCAAAGATACTGCTTTAGAATAGTTTTGCTCTTTGCCTCCGAATTTAATACACTCCTTTTTGCAGTTGACTGATCAATTTTTACAACATTTTCAAGCAAATATCGGACCCCAAGTCACTCTTATTGACTTGGTTCAATGCAAACAAGGTCCAAAAGAAAAGTTGATTGAATTCATTAGTTGGTATCAAGGACTTTATGCACAGATTCAATATCAGATGAAAGATGAGGATGTTCAAAAGATATTCATTACAAATGTACAACCTAATATTCGTGATAAGATTCTCTTGATTAAATATAACTCCTTTCAACATTTATGCACCGCTTTTCGTGATTACCAACTTTCGTCTAGTCAGTATGAAAACCAAAACTCATCAGCTCAAGTTGGTTAATCCATGGGTGGATCATCACAAAACAATTTTAAGAGGAAAAATAATAGGAGTATCATCAAGATCAATGGACCAAATACAAATGTGTTTGCTATTAATAATCCAAAGAAACCATCGTATCAACCAAGAAAGTTTACTCCAATATCTAAGTCCTATCATTCTATCATGAACCAAACTGTGAGTAACAACATTCTGAAGCTTTCCCCAATCAAGCCTATTGATCCTAGTAACCAAGGACCTTACTTCGATGCTAACACCTTTTGTCATTATCACCAGACACAAGGACATGACACTGAACGATGTATGCATCTTAAACATGAGATACAAGACCTTATTGATTCAAATGTCATCCAGGTATTGGGTGTGAATGATAATGGAAATAAGTCGGTTGCTCCGCTGAATCAAAATTTACAAATCTTCACTAATCCTTTCCCTAAACATACTGAAAACAATATGGTGGAATAGGGTTTAATGGAAGTAGACAAGGATGATTACTTGGAATATGATAGTATTATTGGAATGATTGAAGTGGATAAGAAACAAGTGGATAATCCACCTCATCCACGAAGAAATGGAATTTATGTTGAGGTTCCTCCTCCATTATCCTTATATGGATTGCGAGATAATCAAAATACATCATAAAAGCAAGAACAATAACCGCTACAAACGAGTAAGATGGTACAGGATGATTCTTGTTACCATTCTAGAAAGATTCAACAACGAAAACTCGCTAAAAATTATAAAAGAGCAAGATGACAATCAACAGTCGAGAATAATAGTGGTTCTCCCCCTCATAAGCAACAAAAAGTCTCATTTAAACAAGGATTTAAGGAACAAACATCATATGATAACAAACAAGACTTTCATAAGAACCACTCAAATTTTGCATTAAACATGATTGAGTACCTCTCCAAGAGGTCTGCGAGCTCCAAGATATAATACGAAGACCCTACAGGTAAGTATCTCTAACCCTTTATCTCTCTCATGATGTGCTTCCCTTGTGATGTGTTATGTGTTGTTTAGGCCTCTTGGGATGACCTTAGATTCTCTTGTAAGGTTCAGGATACTAGGAGACTGCCTCTATTGTGATCTTCTATTTGTATCATCATTCTTCTAAATTGCCTCTCTCTGATTTCATTGTTGTGTGTTGTGCCTTACAGACATAGCATTGCATTTGGTGACTTGGGGGCACCCTCCTACGTGACTATCCTTAAGACACTTTTTTCTCCTCTCTTATTTATTGTTTCCTCTCCTCTAGTGTTTCCATCTAGCGGGTGGATGACAATAAACATTTATACTGATGTGGACCTAGTGTCCCTTTCGAGAGCAATAAAAAATTGGACTTAGTTCTCCTAATATGACGATGGGGTTGTATAAATTATCTGATGCTTGGCTATTGGAAGTACTCGTGCTTTCTACATAGTGAATTTAATGATATTTCTATCTCATTTACAAACCTTAACAATACTGCTGCTTTGTGCACCTTTGTTTGTCTTTGAATCTAGCCTTGGTGGTACTCGATTCAGAGAGCTTCATGATATAGCCCTATGGTTATCCTCAAACTCTGGATTCATTGTACAACCTTGGCTCTTTGTGTGGTTAATCATATGCATTGATGTTGATGTTTATCATGATTTTGTACACACTAACATGTTTCTTGTAGGGATGTGTTTGTGGGAACATTTGGCTATCATGAAGTACATGTCACCTCTGGGGGGGCATGGGCTTTGCGAAAGTTGACATTCCCTTGTGTGTTTTCTTCCTACCTTAACTTGCTTGATATCAATACCTGATATCAACCACCTTAAGGTGGGGGCATATATAAGGTAAGCTATTTGTTATAGATGTTAGAAATGTGTTTGTCCTCAGGTACAAAGACCTGTGCGATGAGTGCATCATGCATCCTGAGTTTGTTTGCAATCAATCAATCAATCATGTAAGCCCTCCGTGGAGGTAGGATATTGAGCATATCCTTTTTTTTAAGCCCTTTATAGAGGCAGGGATGGTGTATTTCTCAGAGCATATTGTATCATCCTATCATTTTCAAAAGTCCTTTACGAAAGCGGGGAGCTGTTCTATGACTAACTCAACCCTTAAGCATGTTTTTGGTGATTGTTGTGGTGAAGCCCAATCGTCGGTGTGTGCCTATAATGTGCCTAAGATGGTGATGAGCCTAGAAATAGGGAACACACCATCATGTGTCTACCATGTTTTCTCCGTGTCTTCAAGTGTATGTGTTTTGGCATGCTTGCTTTGTGTGGCGTGTTTGTTGCCCCATATGCAGTATAAAGACCAGCACCTTAGGGTTGTGCTTCCTACATTTTGGGAGGTTTTGTGTGTCTTACATGTGTGTTGCCCCATATATACAAAGACCTGTGTGATGAGTGCATCATGTATTATGGGAGGTTTGTTTACTTTCCAGTACTTGCATCTGCATTTCATATATATAAGAAAAAGAAAAGAATCATGCCTGTATTCTATGCATTAATGTGTTTTCTATGCATTGTTGTCTTCTCTATGTTCTGTGTAACTGTAACTGTCTTCTCTGTGTTTTGCATTCCTATTACTATTTTCTATGTGATTAGCATGTCTTCTCCATGCTTGGTGTGTTTTCTATGTTTGTGACCTTACTTTAATGCATGTATTGGCCTCACATTTATACATACATTAAAGTGGGGGCTAAATGTAATGTTGAAAAATGTCCCCTTGGGGGCTTTTCCCTCTTTAGGTTTAGTTCCCGGGTCTTTTGCATGCATTTAGGACATCTTACTTCATAATTTGGCATCCCGATGGAATGAGCCCTAGGTAACATGACAAATGGGACCTAGGAGGACCCCTTGAGCTATACCCTACCCAAAATAGGGGGAGGACTTGGGCACTTGCGCCCTAGTCCTATCCTATTTTGGGGCAGTCCCAATTTCTACGTGTCAGTTTATGATCGTTATTTGGGTCCTAAGCCAACACGGTAAGTTTGAATTATGAAAATCTTGGCGGGAGTATTTGTAGTTGCATATAAAAGCATGTTTAGGCATTCATTTGTAAACTAGATGATCATTGTGAACTTTAGGCATTCTTAAAGTGATTCAAGGTTTTCATTGTGTTGCAAGAGCAGATTTGTGTGGTTTATGTGTTTGTGTTTACATATTTGAGCATCTATTTTATCATGGAATGAAGGGCATCTTCCTCCCATGATATCTTCACTACAAGGTGACATTATATTGTGTTTTCATCATCATTTCCTTTGGTTTTTTCCTCTGCCTCACAAGGGCATGCACTCTCTATCTGACAACAACATTCAGAGACTTAAGTGTCCTCAAGGGCTTGACTAAGGCAAGCCTCTAAACACCACAACCCCCTCCCAAAGTTTTCATGGTTGTAGGTTACAGGTTGCGGAGCTAGAAAAAGTGAAGTTGTAGGAAGGCATCTTGAGGTGTCAGAATTACAGAACAGAAGGAAAAATAGCACCCTAGACTTGGGCACCTGCTCATTAGTCCTCCAACTTCCATGACAGGAAAATCTCTAAGATAACAGAGAAGAGTTGTAGACTGAGTTTCTAGATCTGGACAAAAAGTAGGGCATTGGACTTGGGCGCCTGCTCTTTTGTCCCTGAATTTTCTATCTCAGAACCCTAAAAATAGGTACTCTGTGATTTGATAGTTTACTTCTGTCTGCAAGAGCTTTTTCTATTATTCTTCTGTTTATAGTCATATTTATGAAATTAGGGTTTGAATGGTTAATTGAGCATAAGAGAAGGAAAGTTGATAATTAAATTCCCTAATCCAAGTTTCCCTACATCTCATAGCAACCTGGGGTATAATAGTGAATTGCCACTCAACCCTAGATCCTTGAATGTATAGGGTGAAAGGAGGATTCAAACATCTAACAACACTAAATTAACAAATCCTAATTTTACCCTAAACAGTTTCAAACCCCTAGTTTTTCAACCTCACATGCAGCTAACAATGACTAAGGATTCAGGTGAAGGGCAGAAGTTGATTCCTATATCTTTGTGGACTCATCTCTTATC
Source organism: Cunninghamia lanceolata (assembly GCA_027924645.1). Lineage (NCBI taxonomy): Eukaryota > Viridiplantae > Streptophyta > Pinopsida > Cupressales > Cupressaceae > Cunninghamia > Cunninghamia lanceolata. The sequence goes on along the minus strand of BSBN01000241.1, from coordinate 6,215,092 downwards.
AGCTATGGCTGATTATTATGAATTTTGTAAGTATTTCATGTCCCCGGCCCTTATAAACCTCAGCCCTGACTACATTACTTTTATAATAAGTTATAAGAAAATGGTCATGCTCTCTATTACTTCTATCTCTTGTGATTGGTTCTTCAGAGCCCATTATACAATGATTAGAGTCCATGGCTTCAAGGAGTAGCTGTTCAGGTTGCCTAAATGTTTGACCAATAGGATTGTGGAAATCAAACTAGCTTGCCATTTTGATGCAATAGATTCTGAGTTTGGATTAAGAAGAAATAAAAAGGCCATTTATGACACCTCTTTCCCTAGAGGAGGTATAAAAGTGATCAAGAGGCAAGCCGAACAATTGTTGATATTGAAAGTGGTTGACTTAGGTTTGGACTAGATCAAATATCAGTGGCAATATGACCCTAATAGTGTAATAAAGAAATGGTTGTCTCAATCGAGGTCTCCAATCCCCTTTGAGCATCAAAATCACCCATTTTTTGAGGCTAGAAGATCACCAATGATTAACACTGATAATGTGTATGTAGAATTGGATCATATTCTAGTAGAGTCTCGACCTCTGTGGGAAACATTTTATCATCCTATAAGGGTGTATGATCCTTCTACAATAATGATGCATGGTCTTAGGGCCTCCATTTTAAAATATTATTGGAGCATGGAGAAGATTAATGCCTAATGGAAGTATAGATAAGAGATTTTTGAGTGGGAAAGGAATTTTGGTGATGTTCCCATAGATAAGGAATGGTGGAGAATATGGGATGAGGAATATGCCAAGCCACTTTTGCCGTATGATGTTGGGAACATTTTTGGTAGGAGGAAGAGCAAGACATAGACTTAGACATAGAGTAAGGAGAGGGTTCAGAATAGGAGAAACCAATGATGGAGTGATGGAGGCTAAAGCTGCAAGAAGAGTCTAAAGAAGAAGTGTGCATTGTCTCAATGCCCACTTTGGAAGCCACATCAAGTGATACAATAGCTAAAAGCACTCAAGTAAGTATCTCTTTTCCCTCTTCTTCCTCTCCATCTTTCCTACCTCCTCAGCTTACTCCCCTCACAGTTTGAGCCCCTCCAATTGTGGCTAGCTCTCCCATGACTCCACTGCTCTCATTTTCTACACCTTCTACTTCACAATTGTCAGCCCCACCTCTGCTTAATTTTTCACCATTTTTCATTTCTCTTCTTATGGTGCAATCCCTAGTACTCCCAAGTTTTAGTATTGCCTCTATACAACAATAGGTGACCATTCCATATGGTTTACCACAAGGATTCCCTTTTTGCAGTGGAATAATCCTATTCCTAATCACTTTTCACTAGCAAGTCAAAACTACCTGCAAAGCCCGAGAGGCTCACTTGGAGAAGCAACAAAAGAAAGAAGGGAGAGCCCTCACAGTTCCCCACATGCACTCTCTTTATGATCATTCTCAATACTCATTAATGATTACACACATGAATCTGACTGTGCTCAAACCACAAGAGTAGATGTAGCCCAAAGACTACGTTATCCATGCTATGGGTTTGAACCTAGTGCAAGCAAGGCCTTAGGATAAAGTGAAGTTAATGGAGGAGACACATAAATCTGTTACAATAGATTTTATAAAAATGGGTAAAAAGCTCAAAAAACAAGGATTAGAATTGGCCCAATTCAAAGGTGTTGTGGATAGACTCAATGAGGAGTCAAAGGGCATAGACATAAAGCTTTCTAGACTTAATGCTAATATGTAGAATGTGGTTTCTAAGGAAACATTGCAGGTGGAGCAGGCCAAGACTGTTAGACTGGGAGTAGAATTGGATACAACAAAAGCCTTGAATGAGACCATGTAGAAGGAGAAGAGCTTGGTCGAGAAGAATCTTAGTGATGGCTGAAGTGAATTGACACAATTAAAAAAGCCTTGTGAGAAAAGGAATGAAAATAAACAATTTTGTGAGGAGATCAAACAAAAGAGAAAAATATTGTTCATCTCAAGTAGGAGCTCATGCAAAGGCCTCCAACGATGGGTGTTTTTCTCATGATTCAAGAGTTATATGTGTCATATTGGGGGCATATCTCTGAGGAAACTTCTAAGATCAAGACTACTCTCATGTTTATTGTAGATGCCTAGAGTCTCAGTACAGAGGTTGGCATGGTTGTCAAATAGACTCTTTCTTTTCTGTCTCCCAAGGTAGCCAAATCATAGTTGTCGGTGTAGAAATTGTATAGTTCTTCAAAGGAGATCCTCCAAGCAGCTAGAGTCGATAACAAAAGGACTACTACAGTGAAGGTAAATGAGTTTTTGAGTCAAAACAAGGCAGCTCTTAAATGTAAGGCTCATATAGATGCCTTGAAATAGGTTTTGAAAGAAATGGACACATTCAAAACTTGGTCCAGCTATGACTCCCCTCCCCATTTCTTGATGATTTTATAGTATTGACTAAGGATCAAATCTAAGCCCTTAATTAACAAGAACAATGATCAAGAAACACTTGTGAATTTGAGCCAAATGCCTAGTGTTGCAAAGGTGGAAATAGTTTTGCAGCCTCTTGCATAATTGGAATTCCATATCAAAGCCACTGTTTAGAGTTTACAAATAATTTCTTATAAGGAGATTCTTGATTTGGATCAGGTGTTCAAGGCATTGAAGAAGAAGGTTCATCCTTCTAATAGTGATTGGGCCACCCTGTAACTCATGCTCTAGAAGTTGTGAACCATTTTTTGTTGCTTCTTCATTTTGATGTTTTCCCTTTTTGCTGTCAGAGATTTGAGTTCTACACAAGCATAGATCCCCTAGTAAGTCGCTAAGAACTGTAGAGCAAAAAGACCTACATTTTGAGTGTATGTTTTGGGTCATTGTTAGATTCAGTTTTATTTCAGGGGAATATAGACATCCATAGAAACAATAATAGAGTCAAGTAAGGGAGTCTCGACATATAATATTTGTGATGGTTTCTTCCCTCTCAAATATTTCTATTTAAATCAGTGAATCAAGGGTATTCCACATGTGGCAATGGCACATTCTAGAGTTGTTTTGTTTGTGTCAAGATTTTCCTATTATGCCATTAGCTAAAGTGTTACATATGGCATCACTGCGCATCATTTTGGATTGATAGGTTTGGTAGAATTTCTTTTTGTGCTATTCACTACAGAGTAGAAAGTGGAATCCACATTTTATTCTTCCACACATTTTTGAAGATAATAGTTCTAACATAACTTCTTGTTATGGCATTGGTTCAAAGATGACATGCAACTTCACTGCACATAATTTTAGTTTGGAATTTAGAGCAATGTACATTTTGGTGGGCCCCTTTTTGAATCTATGATGTGTTGATCTCTTAGACTCATTTTTGTGGGACCGGTGGAGAAAGGAAAAGAAAATGGGCACGTGGCTTCACCATACATTTTTAAAAGAGAAGATTTCTAACAGTTTTTTCCTATTACACTATTGTTCAAGCCTCTTTCTATATGATAGTTTTTCTTCATGTAAATTCTCATGATTCATGTAGGTTGATGAGTCTCTAAGCTATAGTCTAAACTGTAGTTGGCAGTTTCTATGCTTTATTGTTTTAGTTGGCTATGAGTTTCCTTAGTGATCTCTACTCAATGGTTTTTATTTTAAAAGAAAGGTTTGTAATTGTTACAAGGTGTTTCTCAAAAAGACTAAGAGCCTTTATGGGTGTTTCTCAGAAAGGATCAAATATTGTGTATCTGTGCAATTTTTGGCCTTGTATGCTTTGTTCTCCATTCACCAATGGATAGAAATAACATTCTATGTTAATTTTTAGTTCTAATATGTTATATATTGAATATTGTGGCTTTTGTGATTCATTTCTAGTAATACAATTTATGATCTACTATGAAATCATGCATATATGCTCTTTGAAAAGCTATGATTCATTTTGTTGTTATTAGTAATTGAAAATAGTGATTTCTTTCCTTTCTACAATCTAAATCCATTCTAGGACATCACCATAGTTTAGGTTTAATTTACAGTCATTTAAATTCATTATCCTTTCTCTTTTCTCACATATTAAAGATTCAGAAGAAGAACTGACTTCTATAAAGCTTGGAGGCTATCTCAAAATTGAGTTCCACATTTTGAGATTTCCCATTGTTGATGGTTTGATGCAAATTTTATGATCAATATTAATATTCCACTATTCTATAACCTTGCCAAAAACCCTAAAAAGTATTTGTTTGTAGTTTAATGTGTAATAATTTTACTTTATTCTAATTTATTGCTGACTTTTTTACCTAATTTTTATATAAATTAAAAAATGTGCTAAGGCCTTAGTAGTAGTAGATTATTAGCCCCACTTGTATTTCTTATAGAATAAACCTAAGTTCAACATGTCTTTGAGTGTCTCGTGATTACACAACATGTTTCCATTCTTGTTAAATTTATTGTGTGCAACTTCCAAATCCCCATTGTGTGCTCATCATCTAATCAAAACTCCCCCCATGCTAACTATTGATTGCTTTACATATTGTTTAGTGTATGTACTTGTCTTTTGTGTGTTAGTAACATTTCATTAGTCTAGGTTAACTATGTGGTAGGCCTTCTCTATTAAGCACTCTCATTTGCCTATGCACCACACAGTGTGTTGTTATTTACCAACAACCAATCTGTATTTAGAGGAGATAATAATTTATGGTACAATTTCCAAAGATTTTTACGCACTATCTATTAGTCTACACTAAGACATATGCTACATAAGATATGGTCCTAACAAGGCTTAGTTAGCAAATCACATGGGCACTACTCATTAGTTGAGGTAGTTAAGCAATTGATACTATGGCTACCTTATGTCAATAATGAAAAAAATAACATAGTGCCATGAGTGCTAGTTATAACATCATTAGATAAATACTATGCAAGTCTAAGTTGGCAGAAGAGGCTCATGTGGAGTAAAATGTTTGACCAATGACCAATTTACTCCTAGTAGACAAACAAAGTGCTCAGGTGTTTAAAATGAAACACTTATTGTATGTTGGGAATTATATAAAAAGGCTATTTCAAGGACAAATATGAGTCATCGATCAAGGATCACAATTCAAATAATAGCCACCAATGTGACCTCTACATAAACAAGGCTGATGCACCATTAATGTTTCTTTATTCCTTCATGCCATTAAATTTCTTTCCATCAATACAATTCAAAGCTTGTATAAAGCTTAATTATTGCCTTTGTAAGCCCTTATCCTCTACAATTCATGTGAAGTTATTTCAAAGAAATGATCTTAAAGCTACTAGTTAAGCAAAGAAGTGGAATAACTACAAGAAAACTAGTCTAAAATTAAATTATCCAAGGGATTTTATTGAGATAAACTTGGATTTGGATAATACCCTATCTCCTCTCCTATTATAGCTAGTGGCCCTCAACTTTTCAATCAATTGAGTAGGTGCCCCATATATAGATAGGGTGCGCACCAGTGTGCCCACCACATTTGTCTCATAAATGTAATACAAATGGGATCATAGATGCCCATAGTCAAACTATTTATTAGAACTATTTGCATAGATTTCCCAACCCCTAGAAACAAAAATCTAGGCAGATGAGACCTTCTCCAAGCTCTATTCCATCACCATCACCATATAGCCTCGTTGGCCCTGCCATATCATATTGCTGAGAACCACTATATTTGTATCATAAATTATATGTGTAAGAAAAATATCTAGTTATTAGTCTCAAATGAGTGATAGGTATGAGCGATAGAAGATAAACCCCCCATATGATAGTCAATTCAATTTGATTGGATTTATAAAAATGATAAAGACTCTTTCCCCCCATATGATAGCTAGTTCGATTTGATCAGTTCACTCCATGGGGTACTAGAATGCTATTATAATTTCTTTATCATGACACTAGAATGCTTGTTCATAACTCCTATATTATTTTGAAATGAACGAATAAATCTATTTAAATACAATACAACACATAAATCAAGATAAAGGTGCATTAGGTGATGTCACAAAACTTAGTGATCTAAGTCAAATCTAAACCCACGATTTGACCCAAGCTAATGAATAGGAGATATATGACCTTAATATAACACCATGAACCTGATTTATGCAAGAATATACAACTTATAATCTAATTATTACATTTGAAATACTCTAATCAAAACAAATCCAAAACATAAAGTAAAAGAATAAGAATATGCAATTTTCACATTACACATTTATCCCCATGCATTAAGAATCCTAAATTAAATAAATTCTATCTTCTTTAACTATAATGTTTTGTTATATGTAAAAAGGTGGATAAGATGAAATGTACTTAATATAGATTCAATCAAATCCTCCTTTGACATTAACATTCAAGGACATAAATTATGCTAAGTCACTAGTGATGAAAGAGGACTCAGCTACAAGTTTTATATCACTATGAAATGATAAGGAAAGATAGAATAGATTGATGAATTTGTCAAATCCTAATCTGATTAAACCTTAAACCCTAATTATATGAAATCATATATAGACAAATGAAACATGAAAAATGCTTGCACAAGAAAGTACTAAATACATATTAGAAACATACTAGGATTCAGATTTTCAGAGGTGGAAACTTTGAGGACAAGGGGGCAGGCACCCAATTTTGATAAGGTAACTTTTCTACATATATGAACAATGATCTATATTAGACTACAAGTTACTTCAGAGTTTTCAAAAATGCCAAAATGAAGGACTCCGGGTGGACAACTGAGTCCAGTAGGGTTGATTTTCAGTAACTTTTCTCCAGATCCCAAATCTTCATCTTCTGCTCTACTTCTCTACAACTCCACTCCATCAAATCCTACACATGTAACCTAAAATCACAAAGAGAGGGGTTTGGGGGTTGTAGTGTTTAGGAGATTGCTCGATCAAGCCCCAAATTCGTATTCAAGCCTTAGAATGGCATTCAATCCTTTCAACACCATTGTTAGATAGAGTGTGTGCCCTTGAAGGGTAGAGGCCAAATCCAATGATGAAATAAATTGATTGAAGCACAACAAGATGTCACGTGAGAGGTGAAACCCTCATGTAGATGAAGAGCCTTCAAATCATGAGGAGATGAATTGATGAAGTCAAATCTATAACAAACGCATACAAACACAACACAATACTAGTTTACAACACAATGAAAGCCTTGAATATCCTTAGCTCAATATCACAAGTTCGCATTCATCTAGGTGTAAAATGAAGTCATAAACTACTTAAATATGCATTCCCACTAAACATTCGTAATTCAAATTGAAAAGGTCGACATAGGGAAACCTTTTTAAAGGTCCTATGCTGACATCCTAAATTTTAGGTCCTAGAAAATCATCATCGACTTGGGCGCAGGCGCCCAAGTCCCAAGGTGATTTTTGAGTCTTGATTAAACTTAAATGTGGACCCCTAAGCCCCATTTGACATGGGTTTCAAGGGATATTACTTTGGGATAAGTTTTAAACATCCATAATTAAAATGAGGGGACCTAGGAGCTAAACTTGGAGGTGCAAAGTCATATGGAAACTTTTTACAACATAACATTTAGCCCCCACTTTAAGGTATGTATGATCTTACGATTACATACATAAATTATAGTAAAAAACACATCAAACATGCCATACAGGTGAAGCTAAGCCATACATGAAGATTGACGAACTATTTCTAGCCCCCAATCTCCAATAAGCACTAGAAGACAAATTGAATACATGCAAAACATGAAGAATACAATAAGAAGCATGTAAAACATGGTGAATATAGTGAAAGCATGCAATACACAATGAAGACATGAGAGAAGTCACACAATACATCAAGTATACATGGAGAGAAGACATGATTAAGCAAATACTAGACACATATAAAACACGCAAGGCATACTAGACACATAAGGAAGACATGTATAAATCACATGGAATACACTAGCATCCCATAATACATCATCAACATACTACACATTTTATACATGCCAAACATGAGCGATGGGAAGGAGCTCATTTCTAAGTCACACCATTTAAAACACTCAAAACACACCTAATAGTTGAGCTGCACTACCACAACTACCAAAGACACACTTAAGGGAGGATGACTCAAGATCTAACCCCACCTCCATGGAGGATTTTGTATAAAAGAATGTGCACTAGCTCAAGAGATACACCATACCACCTTCCATAGAAGGGCTTTTTTATAAAAGGATACGCACTAGATCAAGATATATGTTATCCCACCTTGTGCGGAGGGCTTTTTTTATTGCAATTTAAATAAGGATGTGCACTAGCCTAAGAGACACGCCATCCTATTTTCCACAGAAGGGCTTACAACCACACTTTGTTAGTGTCAAAATAATCGAATAGATACCATTATTTATGCCCCCACCTTAAGGTGGTTGATGTCACTTTCTAATATCAAGCACATTAAGGTAGAGAGAAAAAATGCAAGGGAGAAAGAGCTCTTGTAGAGCCCATGCCCCCAAGGTGACATGTGCTTACAATTTTTGAATGTTCCCACAAACACATTGATATGATTTGCTAAGATTACCAATAAGAAAGGTTAGAAATCTTGCTCTAAGATAATAACCAAATCAATTCATTAAAGTTATGCATGAAACTAGTTACATCAAGGACCAAGGCTATACTCACGGGTTCAGAACTGAGCATAACCATTAAGCTATACTATATATACCTCAAAACAAAGTGTAGAAAGAAGGTGAGATACCAATCAAAGTATGCAAGAGTAGATTGAGTGGATTGTAAAATTTAGTTAAAAGAAATGCCATAAGATGATACATCACATGGAGTGGTTTTACTAGTCAAGAATCATATATATATATCAACCCAATATTCAAATATGGACTAGGTCCATTTTTTCTTTCTTGTTGAAGGGACACACGGTTGGTGCAGTCATGGTCGAAGCGTTCATAGAATGAACTATCTAGGCCATGTAGCAAGAGTAAACACAATAGAAACAACATAATTATAGAATGCAATGGAAGGTTCAAATTCTCAATATATCATATATTCAAAATGCTTATATGCTAGCAACATGTGAGCTACAAACCAAGGGCTCACAGGCCTGAATCTCAGTTACAATAGATATGGCTTTGAAGCACTTTTCTAGAACAAGACATCTAAGCTAAGCTATCTACATCATATCATAGAACTACTTACTAATATATATGTATGTATGTATCATCTCCAAGCTCAAGAGATCCTTCACGTTGGCCAAGAAAGGTTACAAACTATTTTATATGGAAATAGGGTTGTTTGAATCCTCCTTTCCTCAAAACATTCCAAGGGCTTTTCAACTGAGTGCTTCTCCTGTCAAGAGGAGAGTCAACTATCAAATTTGAGTTGCCACTTGGTTTTCTACTAACTAATGATTTTATGCTCTTGAAACCCTAATTTAAGTAAAATAGTAATCAAATTTGTGAATTACGACAAATGCTACAGGAAATAAGTAAAGGGAAGAGAACCTTAACTCACTATTTTTTGTAGTCCAGGAAACAGAAAAGTTAGGGACAATGGTGATGGTGCCCTAGTCCAATGTGCTAATTTTTCTGCAAAGTCCTGATCTCCTTCTGGCACTGATCTCTGCTATGTCTTCTATTTTGCATGATCTAGAAATGGAGGACCAAGTTGATGGTGCCCTTGTCCTGAAATGTTACACAGTATCTACTTATTTTTAGATCCAGAATCTTCAATGTCTACCTACCTTATCTGCAACTCCACTTTCTCCAGATCTGATACTTGTAACCTGCAATCACAAGGAGTGTGGGAGGGGGTTATGGTGTTTAGAGGCTTGCCTTGGTCAAGCCTCGGAGAGACATTCAAATCTTTCAAACACCATTGTCAGAGGTAGAGTGCGTGTCCTTATGGGATAGAGGCAAAAACCAAATGATAATGATTGATAAAGCACATTAGATTCCCATGGAAGGAAGAAGCTCTTTAATGCCATGAGGAGAAGATGTAATCCACTACAAACAAACACAATAAAAATGTTATGGTCTGCAACACAATGATAATCACAAGTATGTCAATAGTTCACAATCATAAAGCTTGCTGATGATCTTCTAGATATCTTCTAGTTTGCAAATGATAACCTAAACATACTTATGTATGCAACTACTAAGAGTCCTACCAAGAATTGCAAATTTGGAACTTATGATGTTGGCCTAGAGACCAAATAATGGTCACAAACCCGACATTTCAAATTAGGGCAGATCCAATATAGGATTGGACTAGGGTGCTAGTGCCCAAGTCCACCCCCTGTCTTTACTCAAGGATCATCAATATAGTCCCCCTTAGGTCCTAATTGTGACAAGACCCATGGGTTTTCTCATCAAGAGTCTGATTTAACATGAAAAATGCTCTAAATGCAAATCTAAAGACCTGTAAGGTAAACCTTTAGGAAAAAGCCCCCAAGGGTGCATTTTCTGACATAACATTTAGCCCCCACTTTAATGTATGCATTAAATGCAAGGCCAATACATGCATTAAATTAAGGTCAAAAAACATAGAAAACACGCCAAGCATAGAGAAAACATGCCAATCACATTGAAGACAATGACAAGCACACACAACATAGAGAAGATAGTCACAGTCATGCAAAACATGGAGAATACAACATTAAAGATGCGCAGGGCATAGAGAATACAATAAATGTAATGATTATTTTCTTTTTGATTTTCCCATATGAAATGCAAGATGCAAGTACAAGGAAAGTAAACAAACAAATCCCAAAAGAGTGTAGAGGAGCTCATTGCCACCGATCTTGCACCTTTTGAGAATAGACACAACAAATAAAATCCCAAGGTGTAGAGGAGCTATTCACCACCAGTCTTGCACCTTGATAACAAACATGCAAAACAAATCCCAAAGTTTAGAGGAGCTCATCACCACTGGTCTTGCACTTTGAGAACAAGCACGCCATACACACACATGCTGCACATGGAGAAAACACGGTAGACAAGTGATGGAGTGTTCCTATTGCTAGTTTCATCACCATCTCAGGCACATTATAGGCACACACCGATGATTGGGCTTCACCATAACAACCACCAAAAACATGCTTAAGGGTTGAGTTAGTCATAGAACCACTCCCCACCTTGCGATGAGGACTTTTGAAAATGACAAGATAGTGCAATCTCTCTGAGAAATACACCATCCCCACCTCATGATGAGGGCTTAAGATAAAAGGATATGCTCGATATCCCACCTCTACAGAGAGCTTAAATGATTGGATTGATTTTTATATTGTTCAAGAATGCTTTACTATTATCTAAAGTAGACATCTTACCTTATATATGCCCCCACCTTAAAGTGGTTGATATCGTGTACCGATATCAACCATGTTAAGGTAGGAAGAAAACACACAAGGGAACACAAGATCTCGCAAAGCCCATGCCCCCCAGACGTGGCATGTACTTTATGATTGCCAAATGTTCCCACAAACACAACCCTGCAAGAAAAGTGTTAGTGCCCAAATAATCATGATAAACAACAATGCATATGATCAACTACATGAAAGAGCCAAGCAAGGCAATATCCATGATAAACAAAGTGCATAGAGTAGCAGTATTGTTAAACTATTGTTAGAAAGATAATATAACATTGACATCAACAGCAAGATAGAGAAATCACGGAGTGATTGCACTAGCCAAGAGTCAGATAATTTTTTGCAACCCCGTCGTCATATAGGAACTAAGTCCATTTTTTTATTGCTCTCAAAAGGTACACTAGGTCTACATCAGTATAAATGTTTTTTCGTCATCCGCTAGCTAGATGGAAACATTAGAGGAAGGTAAACAATAAATCAAAGAGGAGAACAAGTGTCTTAGGGACAGTCACGTAAGAGGGTGCCCCCAATTCACCAACCACAACGCTATGTCCATAAGACAGAACACACAACAATGAAATCAGAGGAGAGGAGATATAGAAGAATGATGATACAAATACAAAAAAGCCATAATAGAGGCAGTCTCCTAGTATCCTTGACCTTACAATCCTAGGAGGCCTAACAACACATAACACATCACGGGGGAAGCACATCACGAAGAGATAAAGGGTTAGAGATACTTACCTATAGTACTTTGGAACTTGCGAACCTCTTGCAGAGGTATTCGACCAAGTTTTGTGAGAAGCTCAAGTTATTCTTATTAGGTTGTTGCTTGATATCAGAGAATCCATGCGGTACTTTCTCAACACTTTTCTTGTTTATGTGAAATCTTTCATTTCTTGTGAGGAGGAGAACCACTGTTATTTCCAACTAATGATAATCATCTAGCTCGTTTCCAATTTTTATTTCTCTTGTTCTGTTGGTTCTGTCTATCGTAACGATAAGGACTAACTTGTGTTGTTTCAACCTTTTCTATTGTCATAATCTCTTGCTTCGGTTTTTCCATTTGTCTCTTTGGTACATGTTGATTCACTCTTGATCCCTGAAGGGATAACAGAAGAGGAAGTTCAGAGTAGATACCTCTTGCTCGTGGACGAGGTGATACTTGAGTATTTTCCTTATCCACTTCAATTGTAGAAATTATCTCATCATAATCTAAATAATCCTCTTCTACCTATAGTGTATTTTGTTCCATCAAATTGTTATCCGTATGCTTAGGGAAAGGATTAGTGAAGATCTGTAAATTTTGATTCAGCAGAGCAACTAACTTATTCCCATTATCATTCACACCAGATACCTATATAACATTTAAGTCGATGAGGTCTTGTATTTCATGTTTAATACATATACATCATTTAGTATCATGTCCCTATGTCTGATGATAGTGGCAAAAGTCATTAGCATCGAAATACAGTCCTTGCATTTTTTTAGGATCCACCGGTTTAATAGGGGGAAGATTCAAGAGATTATTACTCAAAGCTTGATTCATGATAGAATGATAGGACTCAGATATCAGAGTGAACTTTCTTTGCTGATACGGTGCCTTTTTCAGATTAGTGATAGCAGACACTTGAGAAAAGTTATTCGGCCCATTAATCTTGATAAAACTCTTGTTATTGTTCCTCTTAAAGTTATTTTGCTATGACTCACCCTCAGATTGGCCAACTTGAGCTGATGAGTGTTGATTTTCATACTGGCTAGATGTAAGTAAGTAGTCACAAAGGGCAATGCATAGGTGTTGAAAAGAGTTATACTTCATCAAGAGGATCTTATCATGAATGTTAGGCTGCAAATTTGTTATAAATATCTTCTGAACATTGTCATCTTTCATCTGATATTGAATTTATGCATAAAGTCCTTGAAATTGGCTAATAAACTCAATCAATTTCTCTTTCAGACCTTGCTTGCAATGAACCAAATCAATCAGAGAGACTTGGGGTCTGATGTTTGCTTGGAAGTGTTGTAGAAATTGATCAATTAACTATGAAAAAGAATGTATTATATTCAGAGGCAAAGAGCAAAACCATTCCAAAGCAGTATCTTTGAGAGATCGTGGGAAAAGCTTTGCTAACAAATCCTCTTCAAAGTAAAAATCACTACACATAGATGTGAATGCTGCCACATGAGTATTAGGATCACTCTTTCCACCATATTTTTCAAAGCATGGAGTTTCAAACTTATCAGACATAGGAGTTCACAAGATAGCATAGGATAAGGGATTACGAACATGGTAATTTGGTATATTCAGCTATGAAGCATTTGACAAGCTTGTCACTTTTTGTTGTAAAGAGGTCATGCCTTGCAAAAGTTGATTTAGAATAGTGTCATTAGGAGATGTAGTTTATGGTGAGGTATTGGAACCAAAGTGTGGAGGAGATTGGGCATACGCAGTGACAAGAGGAGGTTGCGAATAATTAGGTGGTTGAACATAGCGATAGGTGGAAAATGGTTGAGAATAAGCAGATTGAATGGGTGGTTGAGAGTGATATGAAGACACCTTAGGGGCAAGGTTTTGATAATTGTATCCGACAGCTCTGTAATTTTGTGAACTAGTGCCATTGGATACTCCAATACCAGTGGCGATGTTACTAAAAGCATTTGCATTGGTTGTCAAAATATTTGATGTAAATGTAGATATTCTCGTGGTCGGTATAGGTACCAATACTTGCGTACGAGATGGTGACAAAGTGTTGTTTATCACTTTTGTACATTCAGTCATTAGAGTAATATTGGTTTGTATGATATGTGCTAAACCACGGATTGCATTAACACCATCTTTTCCTTCTTTTATCAATTCTCTTATGTTATGAATTGTAGGAAGAGCTTCCTCAACTATCCTCTCATTTTGCATAAATGCTTGAAAATCGGCTAACTCTTTATCAATTTTGTCTATTTGCTCATCAAGTACATGTCCTATCACCTCAATAGTATCATCAACATCATGAAAAGTTTTCTCTTCCATTGCACTTGTGATAGGTGTAATATCTTGTAACATTTGTGTCTCTCCTTTTGTAAAGAAGGTGTTCAATGTACCAACTCCTTCAAAAGCAATATTTCTATTAGGGCAGCAACTTATGATACTCATGCAACAATATGCATAGGCTAATAGAATAATCCCTAGGAGCGGAATATGTTTAAAGGCAAAAAATGCTTCATTTTTCAACTTTTCACAGTGCAAACAAGTGAAAGAAGAGGTGTTGTAAACATTTTCAAGATGGAAAGAAAATTAAATGCCTAAAAACAGTCCACCAATGCAAGAATATCTTTCACAACATGAGGGAAAGTTGATAAGCCAAAACCTAGTGAAAATAGGCCAAAATATGCAAATTTTCACCAAATCTTAGTGCAAAAGGCTAGGACAGCGGGTGTTGTAAGGAAAATGATGATGGAAAGAAACTTATAATAGTACTAATAGCCACCTAATGCCAAAAAATCCATTACAACATGCCTATAGTGCCACTCTAGATCAAACCCTAGTGCAAAGATAGCAAAAATATATCGATTTTTCCAAAATTTGAATGCAAAAGCCCAAAATAAAGGTTTTTGTAAGGAAATTGAGAAGGGGAAGAAAATAATAAGGCTAATAACATCCAATTAGTGCAATAATATCCCTCACAACATTCTTGGAGTGTAAATCTAGCAAGACGATAGGCTCAAATCTATTGAAAAATGCAAGTTTTCAAACCCTAAACATGAAATTTCACAAGGAGGCTGCTATGATGCAACACTAAAATTATATATCAGAACTAATGAGTATTTTAGCAAGGTAGTAAAATATAAAACAATATTTTGACTACAACCCTAGCTCATGCGGAACTAGGTTTTTATGAAAAATGCAAAATTTCAAGCAATTTCCAACAAATCAAGCATGCAAATGCAATGAAAATGAATTGTAAATGTTGAATTTCTATATTTTATATCATATATAAGAAAAATAACATAAATTTATTTAAATCAGATGCCAATTAATTCAAATTTTACAAAAATGCATGTCTAATATGCCAATTTTTGCAAATTTTCCAAATTTTCCAATTTTTTTGTATTTTTTCGAATGCAATATTTAAAATAATGAATTGAATGATAATGGATTTCAGATCTGATGTAAAAATTAGAGAATTAATTAAATACAATTGAATGAATGCAAACTATGTCAAAAATCAAACCCTAGAATGCAATTTTTTTCAATTTTTCCAACTATATCAATTTTTTTGTAAATTTTTGAAAGTAATAAAAAAAATGAATGCAAATCTATGAAACAAAACTCAACAAGGTGCGTTTCAACTAAGTGGTTCTCCTATCAAGAGGAGAGTCAACTATCAGATTTGAGTTGCCACTTGGTTTTCTACTGGGAAATTCTAATGTGATCACACAAGATTTGCTAACTAATGATTTTATGCTCTTGAAACCCTAATTTAAGAAAAACAGTAATCAAATTTATGATTTATGACAAATGCTATAGGAAATGAGTAGAGAGCAGAGAACCTTAACTCACTATTTTTCACAATCTAGGAAATAGAAAAGTCGAGGACAACGGTGATGGTGCCTTAGTCTAATGTGTTGCTTTTTCTGCAAAGTCCCGATCTCCTTTCGGTACTGATCTCTGTTGTGTCTTCTATTTTGCATGATCTAGAAATGGAGGACAAGGTTGATGGCACCCTTGTCCCAAAATGTCACATAGTGTCCACTTCTTTTTAGATCTGGAACCTTCAATGTCTACCTACCTTCTTTGCAACTCCACTTTCTCCAAATCTGATACCTGTAACCTGCAATCACAAGGAGTGTGGGAGGGGATTGTGGTGTTTAGAGGCTTACCTCGGTCAAGCCCCAGAGAGACATTCAAATCTTCCAAACATCATTGTTAGAGAGAGAGAGCATGTGTCCTTGTGGGACAGAGGCAAAAACCAAATGATAATGATTGATAAAGTACAATAGATGTCACCTTGATGATGAAGCTCTCATGGAAGGAAGAAGCTCTTCAATGCCATGAGAAGAAGATGTAATCCAACCTGTAAACAAACACAATAACAATTGTATGCTCTGCAACACAATGATAATCACAAGTATGCCAATAGTTCACAATAAAAAAGAATGCTAATGATCTTCTAGATATCTTCTAGTTTGCAAATGATAACCTAAAAATGCTTATATATGCAACTACTAAGATTCTCGCCAAGAACTTCAAATTTAAAACATATGATGTCAGCCTGGAGACCAAATAAGGGTCACAAACCTAACATTTCAAATTAGGGTAGACCCAAAATACGGCTACACTAGGGCACTAGTGCCCAAGTCCACTGCCTGTCTTTGCTCAAGGATCATCAGCATAGTCCCCCTAAGGTCCTAATTGCCACAAGTCCCATGGGTTTTCTCATCGGGAGTCTGATTTAACATGAAAAATGTTCTAAATGCAAATCTAAAGACCTGGGAGCTAAACCTTTAGGAAAAAGCCCCCAAGGGTGCATTTTTCTGACATAACATAAACTATGATATTTTATTTTAGGGTTTTAACTGCGTATTTTTTGGAGTCAAACACATGACCCATATTTCATGAGTAGTGGTTCACATGAACCCATCTCTCATGTTAAGTGGGCTTGATCTTGGGGGAAACTCCATGGTTAAGCATGCTTGAGTCGAAGTAGTACTGGGATGGGTGACCTCCCAGGAAGTCCCGATGCTTCACCCCTATGTGCATCACCTAGATGTAATGAGTGCTAAGTGGACCATTCATTAACATGAGAGATGGGTTCATGTGAACCACTACTCATGAAAATGGGTCATGTGTTTGACACCAAAAACTACGTAGTTAAAACCCTAAAATAAAATATCATAATTTGACATGCTGTGAAAAATACCTCCTACTTATCAATAACACAAACTCCAATGAAGAGATGTAACGTGTAGAAATAAATAGGTCAGCCTTATACATCTGGTAATGCTCTACAAATGCATGAAACTTAGTGTGGACCTCAAGGAAGGTCTATATGATCCTTATGTGCCTTGTAAGATGTTCCATTTAGCTCTGCAAGTCACGAAAGTGCTATCCAAACCTTCTCCTTCAACTAGCTATCTGAATGCTTTGCTCTGTGAAAACAGGTAATCTTCTGATAGTGATAAATTTTAGCAAACAGGTCCAAATGATCTAAATTTTGGATATGGTGTAGATGATGTTGTCTAGATACTAAGTCCTACTCCATGTGCTTTGAAATGAAAATGTGGAAAAATGTAGTGTAAAATACTGAAAATACTACTAACTGAACTAGAAAATGAAAGAAAAAAAAGAATACAAATATTTTTGGTTGATGCAAGATTGCTCTGCAACCTATGATGCTCCTACATCAGACACCTAGGGTTATTAAAAAAAAGTGAGTCCCTCACTTTGTTAGGGCTAGGGGAAAACCAAGATCGTCCACCTCATCTAGAGAAATCCATGATGAATCTTCTTCCAGTTTGCCTTTCCATTTCACCAAATATTATTTGTATTGCTTGCCTCTGGTGTTATGTCCAATTTTGTTGTCTAAGATGTCCTCTATCTAATCTGGTTGTTGCTATGGTAACTACTTCTTCAAATATTCTTTAATTTGGTCACTTGATTCTACTTCATGATACTAATATAGGTCTGCAATGTTGGATATAGGTGATGTACCCAATGTCTCTAATAGCTCCACTTCATATGCATTCCCTGAATCAAATTTCCTAAGTATCTTACATGGTCCAAACTTCTTCATCTTCAGCTTGTTGTATGTTCCTAATAGAAATCTCTATTTTCTCAGATATACCATGACTTCATCTCCAACTAAAAATTCCTTGTGTCTCCTCTTCTCATCTACTTGCTCCTTGTACTTTCTATTCATCTCCTCCAAATGCTTCTTAACCTGATTATGCATTGTCTCCATGTATGCTACAAATTCTTCCACCTCTATACTTCTCTTGTTTTCTATTCTGATATCTCTCAACTTTGTTATTCCTTTAGGGTTTACTCCGATTACAATCTCAAATGGTGTCTTCCCTATGCTCTTATTCACTAAATTATTGTATGCAAACTCTGCTTTTGATAGAATTAGATCCCAATTTCCTATCTTCTCTCCTACTAAACACCTCAACAAGTTTCCCAAACTCCTATTTACCACCTCTGTCTATCCATCTGTTTGTGGATGGAATGTTGAACTAAACTTTAGGTCTGTCTTCATCTTCTTCCATAGTGTCTTCCAAAAGTACAAATGAATCTTGTATCTCTATATAAAATTATGCTCTTAGGTAATCCATGTAATCTCACAATCTCCTTGAAAAATAGGTCAGCAATATGCGCTGCATCAATTATCTTCTTACAAGGTATGAAATGTTCCATCTTTGAAAATCTGTCCACCACTACAAATATAGACTCATGTCCTCTTTGTTTTCTTGGAAATCCTAATATGAAATCCATGCTTATGTCTTCCCAAGGTCTCTCCGGTACTGTCAAAGATTTGTACAACCCAACATTCTGACTACTCCCTTTTGCAACTTGACAAACTCTAAAGCTCTGCACAAACTTCCTTACATCCTTATATATCTAAGGCCATAAATAATGTTCACTTACCAAAGCCATTGTCTTGTCAATTGTAAAATGTCCTACCAATCCACCACTATGTTTCTCCTTGATCAAATTGTCTCTCATTGAACTCCTAGGTATACACAGTTGATTTCCTTTGAACAACATATCCCATTGAATGAAATAATCCAACCACTTACTTATATATATCACAATAGGTTCCTTACATGCTTTCTATAAAATCAAGATCTTCTTCATGATGTTGTGCTTCAACTCTTCTAAACCTAGTACCTCAACTCTCATCCCTGTCAGCAAATTCCTTCCTCTACTCAATGCATCTACAACTTTGTTTAACTTCCCACTCCTATGCTTCAATAAAAATGTGTAAGTCTGCATAAACTATACCCATCTCATATGTCTCTGGTTCAACTTTCCTTGACTATTCAGATATTGTAAGGCTTGATGATCAGTGTACAATACAAATTCCTTAGGTAACAAATAATGTCACCACTCCTTCAAATCTTCAATTATGGCATAGAACTCGTGATCATAAATTGAATATCTTCTCCTTGCATCATTCAACTTATCATTGAAATATGCTACTGGTGTTCCTTCTTTACTTAACACTACTCCTATTGCATTTCCACTTACATCAGAATCTACTTGAAATACCTTGTTGAAATCTAGAAATGCTAACACTAGTTGTTCTGTCACTTTCTGTTTCAATAATTCAAAACTTTTAGTTGCTCCTGATGTCCACTTAAAATCCTTTCTGTCACCTTTGATTGTCTCTATCATAGGTGTACATACTAAACTAAATTTTCTAATGAACTTCTGGTAGAAACTAGCTAATCCATGAAATGATCTAGCTTATCCAATGTTCTTAGGTGTTGGCCACTCAATAATTGCTCTAACTTTCTTAGGGTCTATCTTCAATCCTTCTATAGAAATCACAAATCCCATGCATACCAATTCTTTCTTCATGAAACTACATTTTTTTATGTTTATCAATAATTTCTCTTCTCTCAACCTCAGCAATACTTGTCTAAGGTATCACAAAGGTTGTTCTTTTGTCTTACTAAAGTTCAGAATATCATCCAGTATACAATAACAAACTTACCCAAGAATTTCTTCAAAACCTCATTCATCAATCTCATGAAAGTAGTCAATGCATTTGTCAATCCAAAAGACATCACTAACCACTCATACAATCCTTCATTTGTCTTAAAAGTGGTCTTCCATTCATCTCCTTCTTTGATTCTAATCTGATTGTATCCACTCTTCAAGTCTATCTTTGTAAAATACTTTGCTCCACTCAAATAGTCCATAATGTCATCCATCCTAAGCAGTGGAAATCTATACTTAACTATGATCTTCTTGATTGCTCTAGAGTTTGTTCACATGCTCCATTTTCCATCCTTCTTTGGTGCTAACACTGCAGGTACTACACAAGGGCTTAATATTTCTCTGATCAATCCTTTCCTCAACAATTCTTGTATAGGTCTATTCACTTCTGCATTCTCTGTTGGTGTCATCCGGTGTGCTGCTTTGTTAGTAAAACTAGCTTTAGGTATAAGATCCATATGATGACCGATACTCTGGATTGGTGGCAATCCTTCAAGTACATTATTTGATATGATGTCTTCATACTCTATCAGCAATTCAATTATCTCCTCTAGTTGTGATTCTTCATTCTCTATACTTAAGGTTCCAGGCTTCTTAGGAATCAAAGATAAACACATATTCTCATGTCTCAAACCATTCAGAAATATCCTTCCATCTACCAAATAGATTCTAGCATTACCACACATTTCACTCTTAGGCTCATCTTCCAAAGGTACCAAGGTAATCTTCTTTCCATTAGATACTATAGTGTAAGTGTTCTTTCCCCCATCATGTAGAGGTTTTCTATCATACTGCCATGGTCTACCCAACAATATATGATATACATCCATCAACATAATATCACACAATACTTCATCATGATATGATCTAATATTAAATTTTACCAAACATTGTTCACTCACCAGTACCTTGTGTTCATCCTAAATCCATGCTATATTATAGGGCTTAGGGTGTTTCAATCTCTCCAAGTTCATCTTTGTCACCATCTCATCTAAAACCAAGTTATCAGTACTACCACCATCTATTACAACCTTACAACATTTACCTCCTGATTTACATCTAGTCTGGAACAATTTTTTTGTTAGTGGTGGATCCTCATTTATTTCTACTTGAAATAGTGCTCTTCTCATGACTAATGATTCTCCTTTCTCTGGTATTCCAATTGATTTAGGTGATCCAAAAGGTTCTTCTTCTACAAAAGTTGCTCTTTCGCTACTCTCTATCTTCTTGCATGTACTTCTTGATGACATTCAAATGCTCTGTGTCCTTCACCTCCACACTTAAAACAAGTTCCTCTAAATGTTCTCTTATCAAAACCTTTTTCAATTCTCAGATATCCTTCACTCTAGTAAGAATTATAATTCCCTTTGCGGTAGAAAGTTCTATCATCTCTCTGTTATGAATTGTTATCTCTATCCTCCTTGAATGGGCTATCTTGTTTGTTCTGCTCCACATATCATTTGTCTCCTCCGCAATATGTTCTACTTTTTTTAAATTTACCTCCTCTACCTCTCTGTCTCTATGAGCATGCTTCTTTTTCAACTTGTCTTCAACTTTCAGGGCAAGCTAGTATGTCTCTTCTATTGTTGTCATCCTTACCAAACTAAGTTCTTCTTGAATGTTCATTCTCAATCCATTTATGTATCTTGTAACTTTCTCCTTTCTTTTTTCACTATGTCCAGTCCTAATGATCATCTTATGAAATTTTTCAGTATACTCCTTCATAGATTTTTCCTTTTACCTTAGGTTCTGCAATCTCTTCAACAATTCCAACTCATAGTCAATAGGTATAAACTAATTCTTCAAAAATTTTGTCATCATCCTATCCCATTTTGTAATCTTTTCTTTTTCTCTTCTATTTCTATCCAACTAAACTTCTTTCCACCAGATAGTAGCATGTCCTTTCAAATTAATCTTTGCAAATCTCACTTTCTCCAGATCTTCAATTTCTTAATATTCAAAGTATTCCTCCAAGTCATTTATCTAATCAATCAATTCCTCCAGATTCAAATTTCCAGTATAATTTGGTACTTCCACACTAGGTCCCTTACCAATCTTAAAATAGCTCTCAACATCTTTACTTGATCTCATCCTTCTTCTTCTTCTTCTTCTTCTAGGGTTTCTTCATTTTGACCAGCGGATTAAAATTCTTCATCATCACTTTCAACTTCATGTCTAGGGGTTAGTCCTCTTTTGTCTTCTTCAACAACATCCAGTATAACTTTCATTAT
Organism: Cunninghamia lanceolata; assembly: GCA_027924645.1. NCBI lineage: Eukaryota > Viridiplantae > Streptophyta > Pinopsida > Cupressales > Cupressaceae > Cunninghamia > Cunninghamia lanceolata. The sequence continues at coordinate 6,192,857 of BSBN01000241.1, read as the reverse complement.
TTTCATCATCTCCATGATTTCATCCATTCTTCTAGCTATAGTGCCAATAGCAAGCATCCTTCTTGACAACATCTCTTCTGAGGATCTGATGCAACTACCTCGATTCGATGATCTAACTACAAGGTATCAACTACCTCACAATTGGCGATCTATTGACAAACACAAGTAGAATGCCCCAAGTCGGCAATCGGTTCACCACAAGATCTTTCAAAATCCCTTCACTTCCCAAAGGATTCAAAACTTTGCTCTGATATCACTTGATGCTATCATAGTCAGAGGATTCACAAAATGAATTGTCCAGGCCATGTAGCAAGAGTAAACACAATGGAAACAACACAATTATAGAATGCAATGGAAGGCTCAAATGCTTAATGTATCATATATTCAAAATGTATATGCCGGCAACATGTGGGATGTAAATCAAGGGTTCACAGGCTTGAATCTTAGTTGCAACAAATATGGCTTTGAAACACTTTTCTGAAACAAAACATCTAAGCCAAGACATCTAAATCATATCATCAAACTACTTCCTTCCTAATACATCCTAGAGATCTCTCTCTCTCTCTCTCTCTCTATATATATATATATATATATATGATCAGGAGATCCTCCGTGTCGGCCAAGAAAGGTTACAAATTCCAATGAAAAGATGTAACATCCAAAAACAAATAGGCTGGCCTTAAACATCTAGTAATGCTCTGCAGATGAATGAAACTTGGTGCAGACCTCAAGGAAGGTCTATCTAATCCTTATGTACCTTATATGATGTTCCATTTAGCTTCGCAAGTCATGGAAGTGCTCCACAAACCTTCTCCTTCAACTGGTTGTCTGAATGCTCTACTCTGTAAAATAACTTTTAGCAGACAATTCCAAATGATCTAAATTTTGGATATGGTGTAGATGATATTGTCTAGATACTAAGTTCTGCTCCGCGAGCTGTGAAATGAAAATGCACCAAAATGTAGTACAAAATATTGAAACTGCTACTAATTGAACTGAATTGAACTGAATTGAAATGAAAGAAAACAAAAGAATGCAAATGTTTTTGGTTGATGCAAGATTGCTCTGCAACCTAGGATGCTCCTGCATCAATGGTACTTATCATTATTTGTTTGTTTTCATCATACGCCAACTAGGTAGGATCACTGAAGAAGGTAAACAATAAAATGAGAGAGGAGACAAAGTACCTTAGGAACATCACATAGGAAGATCCCCCAAAAACACCCTCCACAATGCTATGCCCCAAAGGCATGACACACAAAAATAAAATAGAGGAGAGGAAAGGTATCATAATGATGAAACCAATAGAAGAATGGTCACAACAGAGGTGGTCTCCTTGTATCCTTGACCTTACAAGAGTATCAAGGGTCATCCAAAGAGACCTAAAAAACACATATCACAACACGGGGGAACATTGTACAACTCTAGAAACACATATATCTAAGAGGAGGCCACCCTTGAGAGAAACTAGAATAGGTGATACAATGGGTGTGGCTTAAGGAGGGACAAATACTTACCTGATTTAATGTGATATTTCTTGGTAGACAATCCATGTCTATCATCGCAAGATCTATTACATGTAGTGTTGGTCTTATTGACATTGTATTAACATTAAGTTTAGGGAAATGAGAGGCTTTGGTGGGCTTCAAAGAATGGTATCCAATACTGGCCATGTAATTAATTCCAACAACCTGTAAAGGTACTATGATTCCTTGTTGATTTACAACACAACCATTACCTACATCAATTTTTGTAAAAAATCTAAAATCCACGACCATAGAGAGAGTCCATCTCTTTAGAAGATGGTGAGTCCTCATAGGTCTCATAATCTATAGTATAAGTAAGAGTATTGTCTTTGTTTTCTGCCAAGGAGACTTTTCATTTCTTAGGTGTTTCCAAAGATTTCTTGGATGAGATCGATGTGACTTTTGATGTATCAAGATTAGTGTTATTAAGTTTATATTCCCTCGTAAAGGAAGGAGTAAAATCTAATGAACCCCAATCGTCGCCAAAAAGTGCATTCGATAGTTTAGAGTCTTGCACATCATTATCTATGGCAAGAGGTATTGATGAATCAACTCATAAGTTGTTTAGACTTTTATGATTGTTAACTTGTTTTATCTTTTCAATATGTAAACAACTATCTGGTTTAGGCTCGGCTTCGATTGTATGAAGTTTTTTTTTGTAAATGAATTTTATTGATCGATGAAGGGTATAGGGAATTGCCCCCATGGCATTGATCAACGGTCTACTACCAAGAATCATATTATATGAAAGCAAATTAAGCATGACATGAAAAAGGGTCTAGATAGAGTCATGGGTCCAACCTTGACGGGTAAAGTTATTGTACCCATGAATTGTCTCCCAACATTATAAAACCCACAAATGCTAATTCTATTCAATTTGATTAAAGATTTGTCAATCTTGATTCTATGTACCAATTCAATGCCACAAACATTAAGAGCCGATCCATTGTTAATCATAACTCGCTTTATCAATTTCCTACCTACCGTGACAAAGATTATAAGTTGATCATACTAGTTTTGAACTTTAGTTGATGGCAATTCATGTTGTTGAAACATAATAACCATTTTTATCGCATGCATACAATCCAATAGAGATACTACATCATTTGGCTTAACAACAGATGGTACAATCACCTTTTGTAAAGATCCTTGGAGAATTTCATGATATGTAGGTGATGTTTCTATTAAATCCCAAAGAGAGATCTTAGCAGGAGTAACATGAAGCTGCTCAACAAGATCATAATATTGACCACCTTTATGAGTAAGGTAAGGTGGTTGAGGGAGCACAAGTTGAGAAGATGGAAGAGAGACAGGCACATATGGTGCTTACTTACTTTTCTTGTTATTATAGGTGTTGTAGGTGTGAGCAATCATGGGATGTTGTGGCACATAAGACACATTTTGAACACCTTGACTTCTTTGAGTGATTTATCTTGCATAATTCAAAATGTTACCCAGGACTCGAGGTGGTTTTGGATCACCTTGAATCATAATCATCAGTTTTAAGAGAGAAGGTACATTAGGTGTCACTTGCATAATCATCTTGGGAATATTAGTATACTTATCATTATCCCCTTAGTGGGTCGAATAAGTCTATTAATGAAGATTGAATCAAGATTGTTTTCCTCTTGATTATACTCAACATTTATCCTTGAAGGATTTAATGTGAGAGACCTTTTCTCATCCACCATTGCTTCTACTTTTGAAAGGACAACATCGGGGATAAGGGAAGGTACACTGTTGTTAAGGAGGTTGGTGATGATCATATCATTAGTGATGTATAAGGGGCTTGAATTTGCAACCAAAATAGAGCTATCCATTGTCTTTATAGTTCCTTAGAGATTTCCAAGGTACTTGAACATTCAATCAAAGGTGGAAGATCCAATGGATTATCCTGAGGAACTTCATGTGCCATGTGATTATTAGATGAATAGTCATTATCTACCCATGGAGGATCCTTCTTGAGAGGGGGCCCTTTATCCACTAATGCTTCATTTTCCAAGGAGAGAGCATTTAAATGGAGGGTAGGGTGATGTTAAGGAATGTGTTAATGATTTCATCCTCTCGTGTCAAGATGGCCTCACAGGAGGGAACTACTTTGACAGAGTGATTATAGGGTGAAATAGGAAAAGCTATGTCACCATCACATGTATTAGTGACTAGATGCATAGAAGAAGTGCCATCACAATTATCTTTTTCATTACTATTCATGGAGATGAATTCGGTTAACTTTTCTAATATTGTAAGCTACTCACTCATGAAGCTGCTCACTCATGAGGGTTAGGAATCTATGAAAATCAAGATCTTTGATATATGCATGCAAAGATGCCAAAGAGAAATGACTTAAAGGTACCATAATGAAATGTCTTGTATCAACAATATACAATAGGTTCTATTCATTCATCAAATATCACCAATATGAGAGACTTTTGTACAAAAATACTAGTTTGAGGAAATCAAGTTTTTTGAAAAAAACAAAAAACACACTAGTGTCACTACAAATGAAGTGAATTTAATTTTAAAGTGTTGCACAAAAGGTGATATTGGTAATTTTTTTGATTTATTGCAAAATATGTGAAAAGGATGCTTATTTGCTTATGTTGAAATACACATTGTGTAATTAAAAATATGCAATTTTTCAAAGAACAATATGAATTGATGCTAAATTTCTAAATGACCAATGAAAATATGCTTGAAAATGTATGTAAGATCTGAATTTATGGATATTTATGACAAATATAATGAAACAATACAAGTCTATACTTGTTTATGAACCTAACATGCCTGGTTTTTTCACTTTTTCAATGTAAAATGCACAAAAGATGTTATGAAACAAAGATGGTGATAAGGGAAATCAGCCTAAAACCCTTTAATCAATCCAATAATGCAGTAAAGTTTTTCACAACACACCAATATTCAAACACTAGGTGGAAGATTAGCCAAATGTACTAAAAATGCAAGGATTTTTGAAACCCTAATAATGAAATTAAGCTATGAAACTTTGAAAAATGAAGAATGAATGGAATCTAATCAGGTATAATGTTTAAAATAGTTTAGATCTGATGTAAAATTGATGTCAAAGTCTTACAACACTTAATGCACAATGAAAAGGATGAATGTAGTTGTTTTTGTTGAAATACACAATGTGTAAATGTAAAATTTGAAATTTAAGTGCAAAAACACACAATGATGCAACACCTGTTGGAATTAGTCAAGACAACTAAGAGGGGGGGGAATCAGTTGTCCCTAAACTTTAACCTTTTCTACACTTGTAATCTTATTTCTTAATTTAAAAACAAATTAATGATGTAAACATTTAAGCATGAATCAACACATGAGCAGAAACAACATGAACATACAACATCAGAATTTTTGACGTGGAAAACCTAGTTAAGGGAAAAACCATGGTGGGGGTTGACCCTCAAAAATGTGTACCCTATTAAAAGTACTTAATAAAATAGAAGGCACATGCCTTCAGGCGCACTGCATATAGGAAATTATGATTTACACAAAAGTAATGAACTGAGAAATAGCGTCTACATTCATGCCTAATTCAGTCCCTTTGAAGGCTCACAAAAAATTATGAATCTTCATTCTACACTCCTTTCACTCCTCTTCTTCTCTGTTGTGCTTTTAGATCCTTTCTTCGGATTTAATTCATTTTGTACAAGGATTTTCCACAACTCTTCAACAAGTATTTATACACTTCATCAACCTTGGAATGATCAACAAGGTCAGCTAACCTTAACGTGGATATTTACACTGTCGACCAAACATAGCTAAGACTTGAAACTTCCTCTATTAACATGCCACGCTTCATAAAATGCTCTTTAGATCATCTGCAACATGCTAGGAATATCCGATCGGCCAAGACTGGGAAGAACATCAACCTCAAAGAAGAAATCTTCAACAACAAGCTCAAACTTCAATGCGGACCTCTAACACAATAGCCACTCAATCCAGAGACCTCCACAAGAACATTGAATTCATTAATAATATCCACTCTAAGCCAAATTACCAGAATCATTTGTATCTTCCTCTGGAACCTCAAGAACATTGTTTGCCATGACTGTCAAATAGAAAGATAGCTTGTGGACCTCCAAACCATGAACCACTGGAGGTGATGATACATACTGACTTCCCAAACATGCCTTCAGATTTGTAGACCATAATATTTCACTACGGAGCAATTCAGACCAACTTACTATCACTCTATCTCTTCTAAATACTGCAAAATCTGGTTCTACTCAGATGGCGATAACTTCTTCAAATCTTCATGCGGACTTCTCAATTCTTAACTAGAGCAACCTCTGACAATCCTCTACATAGCCATATGGTCCACATACATTGGTTGTCATTAATTTTCTCAATATCCTCAACAATCTGGTCTTCTATACAGATAACAAAATAGGATACAGTTGTCACCAATGGCAACAAGGATATGTTGACATCAATGACAACACCACTTAGGCACATATTTGTAACAATCAATACCAAGCACATTAAGGTAGGAAGAAAACACACAAGGGAACACGGACTCTCACAAAGCCCATGCCCCTCGGAGGTGACATGTACTTTACGATCGCCAAATATTCCCACAAACACATCCCTACAAGAAACATGTTTGTGTCTACAACATCATGATAAACAACAACATTAATGCATATGATTATCCACACAAAGAGCCAAGGTTATACATTGAATTTAGAGTTCAAGGATAACCGTGGGGCTATATCATGAAGCTCTCTGAATCAAGTACCGCTAAGGCTAGATTCAAAGGCAAACAAAGGTGCATAGAGAAGCAGTATTGTTAAGGTCTATAAATGTGACAGAAACATCAACAAATTCACTACATGGAAAGCATGAGTGCTTCCACTAGCGAAGCATTGGAGAAGATATACAACCCCATCATCATATTAGGAACTAAGTCCATTTTTTGATTGCTCTCAAAAAGGACAGTAGGTCCGCATCATTATAAATGCTTGTTGTCTTCCGCCTGATAGGTGGAAACACTAGAGGAAGGGAAACAATAAATAAGAGAGGAGAAATAAGTATCTTAGGGACAGTCACGTAGGAGGGTACCCCCAAGTCACCAACCACGAAGCTATGTCCACAAGACACAACACACAAAAATGAAATCAGAGAGAGGCAATATATAGAAGAATGATGATACAAAAAGGTCACAACAGAGGTGGTCTCCTGGTATCCTGAACCTTACGGGAGAATTTAAGGTCATCCCCGGAGGCCTAAACAACACATAACACATCACGGGGGAAGCACATCACGAGAGAGATAAAGGGTTAGAGATACTTACTTTAGGTCTTTATATTATATGTTAGAGCTCGTGAACCTCTTGGAGAGGTATTCGATCATGTTTGATGCAAAATTTGAGTGGTTCTTATGAAAGTCTTGTTTGTTATCATATGATGCTTGTTCTTTAAATCCTTGTTTAAATGCGACTTTTTGTTGCTTATGAGGGGGAGAACCATTATTATTTCTGACTATTGATTGTCATTTTGCTCTTTTCAGATTTTTAGCGAGTTTTCATTGTTGAATCTTTCAAGGATAGTAATGGGAGTCATCCTGTACCATCTTACTCATCTGAATCGGTCATTGTTCTTTCTTTTCTGATGCATTTTGATTATCTTCCAATCCATATAAGGATAACGGAAGAGGAACCTCAGCATAAATTCCATTTCTTCATGGATGAGGTGGATTATCCACTTGTTTCTTGTCGACTTCAATCATACCGACGATACTATAGTCCACGTAATAATTCTTGTCTACTTCCATTAAACCTTGTTCCACCATATTATTTTCAGTATACTTAGGAAAAGGATTAGTGAAGATTAGTAAATTATGATTCGGCGGAGCAACTGACTTATTTCCATTATCATTCACACCTAATACCTGGATGACATTTGATTCAATAAGGTCATATATCTCATGTTTAAGACCCATACATAATTCAGTGTCATGTCCTTACGTCTAATGATAATGACAAAAGGCATTAGCATCGAAGTAAAGTCCTTGTTTACTAGGATCAACAGGTTTGATCAGGGGAAGCTTTAGAATGTTATTACTCACAACTTGATTCATTATAGAATGATAGGACTTAGATATTGGAGTAAACTTTCTTGGTTGATACAATGGTTTCTTTGGATTATTTATAGTAGACACATTTGTATTTGGTCCATTGATCTTGATGAAACTCCTATTATTGTTCCTCTTAAAATTGTTTTGTGATGATCCGCCCATGGATTGACCAACTTGAGCCGATGAGTTTTGGTTTTCATACTAACTAGACGAAAGTTGATAATCTCAAAGGGTGGTGCATAAATGTTTAAAGGAGTTGTACTTCATCAAGAGGATCTTATCATGAATATTAGGTTGTAGATTTGTAATAAATATCTTTCGAACATCCTCATCTTTCATCTCATATTGAATCTACTCATAAAGGCCTTGACACCGACTAATGAATTCAGTCAACTTTTCTCTCGGACCTTATTTTCATTGAACCAAGTCAATAAGAGTGACTTAGCCCATCTAATATTTTCTTAAAAATGTTGTAAAAATTGATCAATCAATTGCGAAAAGGAGTGAATTAAATTTGAAGGCAAAGAGCAAAACCATTCTAAGTGGTATCTTTGAGGGATCATAGGAAAAGTTTTTCCAACAAATCCTCTTCAAAATAGAAGTCACTACACATAGATGTGAATGCTACCACATGGATATTAGGATCTCCTTTTCCACCATATTTTTCAAAGTGAGGAGTCTCAACCCTCTTAGGCATAGGGGTTCTCAAGATTGCATAGGATAACAGATTATGGGCATGATATGTTGGTAGACTAGGCTACGAAGAGTTTCTCAAATTTGTTACCTTTTGTTGCAAAGCAGTCATGCTCTGTAAAAGTTGGTTTAAAATGGCATCATTTGGAGATGCGATTTATTGTGAGGAATTGGAACCGAAGTGAGGAGGTGACTGAGCTTGAGATACAATGGGCAGAAGTTGGGAATATATTAATGGTTGTTGGCTATAATGATAGGTAGAAGATGGTTGCAAATATGTAATAGGTAGCTGGAAATGAGTGGAATAGTTAGGAGGTTGAGAACCATTATTCATAGAAGATGTCCCTTTAGGAACCAAATTCTGATAATTAAATCCCACAACATTGTAATTAGTGCCATTAGATACTCCAATACTAGTGGTAGCATTACTAGAAGCATTCGCATTAGTTGTTAAGATCGTTGATGTAAAAGTGGATATTCCCATAGTCGGTATAGGTACTGAAACTTGTGTATGAGATGGTGATAGAGTGTTGTTTATCACTTGTACACATTTGGTCACTGGCATAATGTTGGTTTGTACAATATGTGCTAGACTATGAATTGCATTAACACCATCTTGTCCCTCTTTTATCAATTCTCTTATGTTATGAATTGTAGGGACTGCTTCTTCAGCTATTCTCTCATTTTCCATAATTGATTGAAATTGGGATAACGCTTTATCCAATTTTTATATTTTCTCATCTGATACATATCCTATTGCTTCAATAGTATCTTCAACATCATAAAAAGTTTGTTTTTCCATTGTACTTGTATTAGGTGCAATGTCTTGTAACATTTGGGTTTCTCCTTTTGTAAAGAAATTGTTCAAAGTACCAACTTCTTCAAGAGCACTAGATCCCATGTGTCTTATGATTCTTCTTAAAGGGATATTTCACTTAGGGCAGTGAGTTATTAGACTCATGCAGCAATGTGCCCAAGTTTTAGGCTTAGGATATGTTGTAAATGCTTGATTTTTCAATATGTTTTCAATGCTATCGAATGAAACAAAGGGTGTTGTAAGGATTTCAGTCAAGGGAAGAAATTTATATGTCTGATATTAGTCCAAAACAGAAAAAAGATCACTCAAAACACATTCTTGATGCGATTTCAAGTTGATGCCAAGTCAAAATATAGTGAAAATATGTCAATATAGGCACTTTTTTCACCAAAACTCAATGCAAGAGAGCATAACAAAGGGTGTTGTGAGGAAAATGATGATGGAAATCAAATAAAACCAGTAATAACAGCTACTTAGTGCTAAAATACCTAACACAACATGCTTTTAGTGCCACTTAAGGTCAAACCCTAGTGAAAATATAGCAAAAATAGGCTATTTTTCACGGTTTTTCAACTCCAAGACCTAGCAAAAGGGGTGTTGTAAGGAATTTTAGGAGGTATTGAAAATAATATTAATAATATCAGTCACCTCAATCAATAAAATTGATCACAACACACTTGGAGTGCAAACTAGGTCAAACCCTAGGGCAAAAATAGTCAAATTGTGTAGTTTTTCACCAAATTTTTACTACAAGAGCCTGTTAAAAGGGTGTTGTGAAGATTTTTATGAGGGGAAGAAAATTATTACCCTGATAATAGAAAAATAATGCCAAAATAACTTTCACAACACACCTATGGTGCAAGTTTATAAAGTCGATAAGGCCAAATTTAGTGAAAATCGTTATTTTCGAAGCCCTAGGTTTGAGATCTTGGGACAAAGTGCTATGCGAATATTTTGAAGTCTGATTTTTGATGGAAATTAAATACTCTCAGATCTGAAAATTATTTTCAATCTTGAACATGCAAAATGCCCATGCAAATTTAATGAAAATGCATCAAAATTGCTAGTTTTTGTTGAAATTTTCTATGCAAAATTGCAAATATTTTTAATTTAAATGCAAATTCACACTAAATTACAAGACTAAAGCCAAATGCAAATTTGAATGAGCCTCTTAAAATCAGTAGAAAAATATGATAAAATATTTTGCCTACTAACCCTAGATTTTGGAATTACTAGGTTATAAAAAATTGTCAAAATTTCCACAAAACCCTAGCAATTTAAATGATAAAAATGCAATGCAAACTTTTGAATTTTTGGATTTTTCTATATTTTATATCAGATCTGATGTAAAAATCATGAATTAGGAAAATTTAGAAAGAATTGATGCAATTTAGTAAGCCCAATAATGCAATTTTTTGAATTTTCCCATTTTTTCAATTTTATTTGAATTTTTCTTAATGCAATAAAATGAATGACTATATGAATGAATAAAATCAATCCAAATCTAAAGACAAAAACTCAGCAAGTTGCAATTTAAGTCCAAAAACATAGGTTCACCAAAATGTTTAGGTGAAAATTTAGATTTGTTAATGTTTTTAGATTTTGTGTTTAAATCTGCCTTTCCACTAAACATTGAAGGATCTAGGGTCGAGTGTCAAGCACTATCATACCCTAGGTCACTTGCAAATGTAGGGAAACTTGGATTAGGGAATTTTATTATTAATTTTCCTTCTCCTATGCCCAATTAACCATCAAAACCCTAATTATGCAAATACAAAAACAAATTGACGAATGATAGAAAAAGCTCTTGTAGGCAAGAGTAAAATACTGAATCACAGAATACCTATTTTTAGGGTTTCGAAGCGAAATAGTCGAGGACACTGGAGTGGTCACCCAAGTCCAAGGTACCAGTTTCTTCATGGGATCCGGACTTCCTTCTGACACTGATTGGCCCTGTAACCTCTGTTTCCTAAAACTCAGATGTGGAGGACATTAGAGCGAGTGCCCAAGTCCTGGAAGTGCTCCTATGTCCTACTTTTCTTTAGATCCTAAATCCCTGATGTCTACCAACCCTTACTGCAACTCTTCTTTTCCCAAATGTGACACCTGTAACCTGCAATCACAAGACTTGGTTTGAGGGTTGTGGTGTTTAGAGGCTTTCCTCAGTCAAGCCCTAGAGGACACTTAAGTCTCCGAACACCATTGTTAGACAAAGAGTGTGTGCCCTTATGAGGCAGAGGCAAAAACCAAAGGAATCAATGATGAAAACACAATATTATGTCACCTTGTAGTGAAGCTCTCATGGAGGAAGAGGCTCTTCATGCCATGAGGAGATTGATGCTCAAATCTGCAAATATCAACACACAAAACATACAAGTCTGCTCTTGCAACATAATAGAAAGCCTTGAATCACCTTGAGAACACTTGAACATCACAATCGCTATCTTCTTGAAATCTAGTTTACAAATGAATGCCTAAGCATGTTTATATATGCATCTACAAACACTCCCACCAAGGTTTTTGAAATTTGAACTTACCATGTCGGCAAAGGGACCTAATAACGGTCACTAACTGACACCCAAAAATTGGGGCTGCCCCAAAATAGGGCAGGACTAGGGTGCAGGTACCCAAGCCCTCCCCCCCTATTTTGGGCAGGGTACAACTCAAGGGGTCCACCTAGGTCCAATTTTCCATGGACCCTAGGTCTCCTTCCATCAGGATGTCAAAATATGAATTAAAATGTCCTAAATGCATGCTAAAGATCTAGGAGCTAAACCTTATGAGGGAAAAGCCCCCAAGTGGACATTTTTTGACATTACATTTAGCCCCCACTTTAATGTATGTATAAATGCTAGGCCAATATATGCATTAAAGTAAGGTCACAAACACAGAAAACACATCAAGCACGGAGAAGACACGCCAATCACATAGAAGACAGTAACAAGCATGCAAAACATGGAGAAGACAGTCACAGTCACACAGAACACAGAGAAGACAATCAATGCATAGAAGACACATTAATGCATGGAAGATAGAAATGATATTTTTTCTTTTCTTTTTCTCATATATATGAAATGCAAATGCAAGTACTGGAAAGTAAACAAACCTCCCATAATACAGGATGCACTACCTTAGGGCATAGGTCTCTGTATATATGGGGCAACACACACACAAGACACACAAAGCCTCCCAAAATGTAGGAACCACTACTCAAGGGTGCTGGTCTCTACATATGGGGCAACAAACACGCCACACAAAACAAGCACACAAAAACACACACACTTGAAGACACGAAGAAAACATGGCAGCCAAGCGATGGAGTGTACCTATTTTCTAGGTCCAACACCATCTCAAGCACATTACAGACACACATCAACGATTGCACTTTGCCACAACAATTGTTGAAGACATGCTTAAGGGTTGAGTTAGTCATAGAACTGCTCCCTGCTTCCGCAGAGGACTTTTGAAAATGACATGATGATGCAATCTACTCTGAGAAGTACACCATCCCTGCCTTCATAGAGAGCTTAAGAAAAAGGATATGATCGATATCCCACCTTTGCAGAGGGCTTACATGATTGATTGATTGATTGCAAACAAACTCAGGATGCATGATGCACTACTCTGGTGCACAAGTCTTTGCATCTGAGGTCAAACACATTGCTAACATCTACAATAGATAGCTTACCTTATATATGCCCCCATCTTAAGGTGGTTGATATTAGTTATCGATATCAAGCACATTAAGGTAGGAAGAAAACACACAAGGGAACACTGACTTTCACAAAGCCCATGCCCCTTGGAGGTGATATGTACTTTATGATTGCCAAATATTCCCACAAACACATCCCTACAAGAAACATGTTCGTGTCTACAACATCATGATAAACAACAACATCAATGCATATGATTATCCGCACAAAGAGCCAAGGTTATACAACAAATTCAAAGTTCAAGGATAACCATGGGGCTATATTACGAAGCTCTCCAAATCGAGTACCTCCAAGGCTAGATTCAAAGGCAAACAAAGGTGCATAGAGCAGCAGTATTGTTAAGGTCTGTAAATGCGATAGAAACATCATCAAATTCACTATGCGGAAAGCACGAGTGCTTCCACTAGCCAAGCATCAGATAAGATATACAACCCCATCGTCATATTATGAACTAAGTCCATTTTTTTATTACTCTTGAAAGGGACACTAGGTCCACATCAGTATAAATGTTTGTTGTCATCCGTCGGCTAGGTGGAAACACTAGAGGAAGGGAAACAATAAATAAGAGAGGAGAAACAAGTGTCTTAGGGATAGTCATGTAGGAGGGTGCCCCCAAGTCACCAACCATGACGCTATGTCCACAAGACACAACACACAATAATGAAACCTTTTTCATTAGTAGTTGTTGCCTCAATAGCCTTTTTCTTTACCCAATCTTTAGTCTTTTGAATGATATGAGCAGTTCTTATACCCAAATCTTTGATCTCCGCATTAGCCCAATTGATGGGTGGTAAAGGCTGTGTTTCAATTTTATCAAAATACACAATGTCAATTAATTTTGAACCATCTTCCTCAATTCCATCGGTATTGCAATCTAGCTTGAATTCTCTAATCTGTTCAATGGTCATCCTCATCCAATCTCATTTCCGTACCTCATAATCATTTTTACAATCTTCCCAAAAGTCTTCAAGTTTTTGAAAATGATAGTAACCTGCACCAAGTTGTAGATTGTCCTTGACATATCCTTTGCTATCAAAAGGGAATCTCATAGTATAGGCGTACAAGCTGATTTTTATCAAAGATCTCTCTATGTTTTGAGCATCTACAGAAGATTTGTAGTTGTAATGACTAAGGCCAATGGGAAATGGAACTCTAGGTTTTCTCTTATCTTTGTATTTCTTATTAAGTGAACCAATTTGCCTACATAGTTCTATCAATACCATTTTGTCATCTCCATATATAGGCAACTTATATGGGTATCCATCAAACCCGCCAAATCGTAGATAGGTAAATCTAGGATATTGGATGAAGTAGCTCCCATATATTTTGATCAGATTGGCATCTTCTGGTGATATCCAGAGTGTAGTATTACCTTGAAGTTCTCTTACTGTCAGCATTGTGAAAGCATCATTTACCCTACGGTAGTGCTTGCAACTTTGTTCCAGCTGTAACTGAGGGTAATAATCATAGATCTATGTCATGTTATCATAAGTTCCTTTGGTAGCAAGACCTGGCCATGATTTCATGCATGCAATTGCATAAAATAAGTAAGAAGACATGTAGAAATGTTCATTCAATTCAAAATTGGTCAACTAATAATGCAAATTGTCACTAATAATGCTACCCTAGTCAATAAACTGATTTCCTACACATATAACATTTATAAAAGGAAACATCCACATTTCAAAATTAGCTGCTTTTTCATCTCCCATCACTCTATGAAGTAGAACAATCATATTGGAAATATCCTCTATGAAGCATGATCTGTGAAGGACTTTAGGTAACTAGGATTTCCCTCCTTTCAGTGTATGTAGTCAATGTTTTGCTATAGTGTTGAGACATTGATGTTTCCTTTCATTGAAATATTGATGTGCAAGTCTTTTGTCTATGTTTACAAACTGATCTCTGACAGGTAGCCTGAAAGTAATCCCAATTGAAACACTGTCTAACCTGACAATTAGCTTGTCATCAACAGTTCTGACCTCTCTAGTTTCTGGATTGTAGCGCTTCATACATTCTAAAACTAGATCTGTGCATTGGACTGCTACTGGGAAACTGGCTGCATGGGCTAATCCACTGTCAAAAACTTCTAAGCCATTGGTGATCTTTTCCCTTGTTCCATGGTTCTCCATAAATCTGTCAAATGGATATGTCCCAAAGAAGTATCTAATATTTCTGGAAGTGTGGATTCAAGAACTGAGAGGAACTCAAACCCATGATATTTATACTTCATGATTAAATATCTGCAACAAGTCATGAAATCTGCCTGTATTTATTCTATTTCAGAGTTTGTTGCAATGTTTCATGAGGTCTGTTTGACAATTTCCATTTTGTTGTTTATATGCATGCAATGGATTTCGACAGGAGATTTGAAAAACACTTTATTCAAACAAAAAGGAAACATGTATTCATACCTGGGCATCTGCATGTGATAAGCGTCCTCAGAGCATGAAATGACATTTCTTTGAGGTTGTTTATAAATAGTTTGTGTGTCTGGTCTTCGCCTTCCACAATTGGCATACATGCTATATCAAAATAGCAATCACTGTTTTTCATGAAATTGTATTTGTCTGCAACATTTAATCAAAGAGTTCACAGGCCTTCTGTATGCTTCCATAACAAATCTATCTAATAATAATTTCATTCCATAGCTGACTATGCATTCTGGAAATTAACTTTGCACCCGCGGATTCAATATACTTGAAGACTTTAAAATTTCTTTTCAACAAATCCAATTTAGCGAAAAACAAAAATTGATGCAAGGTTTGTGGAAAATGAAAGCCGACATATAGTTTGCGAAAAAATAAAAGTTGATGTGAGCTTAGTGTGAAATGAAAGTGGATGCAAAGACTAATATTACTAAGCTGTAAGTTTTGACTTGGCGTAATATTGCTATACAAAGCTTCAATGGAGAGAGATAAGACAAAGTATGACGTCATGATAACAAGTTATCGACATGACTAACATAAGGAGCACGACATCAGCAAATTGTAACCGAAAAGATGACTTGGCATAGGGGTTTGATATTCAAAAAGTTTAAAACTAGGTAGAAGGATGGGGTAAACACAACCAAATCTGAATCAACCATAAAACATAGAACTAGGAATGCATAGAAAATCCAAATTTAAAGTCACATGTAGCATGTAGCATATTGACATGACAGCCATATAGGAATTTATATAAATCATTTTTATCATAATTCATATAAATCAGATTCTATCCTATAGTAGTTGGAGTCATAAGAAGGTATATTTCTAATCTAGAAAAAAAGCATTCGACAATCTAGAAAAGGTAGACTCTATTTAACATTCTAGAGTATTATATATGTATATATATCTAGTGTATGTTGTTTCCTTCTTTAACCATGTTATTCCCTAGCATTTGATGGGCAAATTTGAATGGATAACCTTACAAGGGATAAAAGTGCATATCATGCATTGCTGTAGCACTTGGTTTGACCTATTTTATGTGTGAACTAACTCCCACCCAACAACCATCAGCCACTTGCTACTTCTGATCACCACAACCTTTCCAATAACTTATACACAAATTCTTTCTTGAATGGTTTCAAATTGTGATTAATTTTCCATCACCACAACCTTGATAAAAACTTATGCACAAAATTTAGTAAAGAAGAATTTATGCATAAATTCTCTCTGGAATGATTTCAAATTTTGATATAACTTTTTAGCTTATATTGTGTGGATGAAATTTGATGTTCCTTGTAGTTTCCTATTGCGTCATGGTATAGGGTCAGTGCTTAAATTTGACAGTCGACCTTGCCTGTCAAGCAATTTTTGTATGACAGTTATCTATTCAATGTTGCCTTTAAAATACTATGACCTATCTTAGTATAAGTAGATTATATAAAAATTAGATATATATATCAACATAATCCTATGTAAATTTTGACAGTTTGTCCAAAATCTTTCCTTTCATATGATACAGTCTTTTTAAAATTTTGATTGTATTTTATAGCAAAAATGGCTAAATACAGCTATACAACTGTCAAATTTAAGCCTTGTATAGGGTAGGTGTGGCTCTATTAACTCCCTCATATCCATTCAGATTCATAGATGTATTGATGGATATGAGGGAGGATGCTGGCAAAGGTTGTGGAATTTGGCTTTACACCAGCCAATTGTATTTTCTTTAAAATTTCTAAAATAGGCTTATATAGATCTACTGTATGTCGTTTCCTTCTTTAACCATGTTATTCCCTAGCATTTGATGGGAAAATTTGAATGGATAACCTTACAAGGGATAAAAGTGCATCTCCTGCATTGCTGTAGCACTTGATTTGACCTATTTTATGTGTGAACTGACTCCCACCCAGTAGCCATCAGCCACTTGCTACTTCTGATCACCACAACCTTTCCAATAACTTATGTACAAATTCTTTCTTGAAAGGTTTCAAATTGTGATTAATTTTCCATCACCACAATCTTAATAAAAACTTATGCACAAAATTCAATAAAGAAGAATTTATGCACAAATTCTCTCTAGAATGATTTCAAATTTTGATATATTTTTTTAGCTTATATTGTGTGGATGAAATTTGATGTTCCTTGTAGTTTCCTATTGTGTCATGGTATAGGGTAGGTGTGACTCTGTTAACTCCCTCATATCAATTCAGATTCATAGATGTATTGATGGATATGAGGGAGGGTACTGGCAAAGGTTGTGGAATTTGGCTTTACACCAGCCAATTGCATTTGATTTAAATTTTCTAAAATAGGCTTACATAGATCTAGTGTATGTTGTTTCCTTCTTTAACGATGTTATTCCCTAGCATTTGATGGGCAAATTTGAATGGATAACCTTACAAGGGATAAAAGTGCATGTCGTACATTGCTGTAGCACTTGATTTGACCTGTTTTATGTGTGAACTGACTCCCACCCAGCAGCCATCAGCCACTCGCTACTTCTGATCACCACAACCTTTCCAATAATTTATGCACAAATTCTTTCTTGAATGGTTTCAAATTATGATTAATTTTCCATCACCACAACCTTGATAAAAACTTATGCACAAAATTCAATAAAGAAGAATTTATGCACAAATTCTCTTTGGAATGATTTCAAAGTTTGATATATTTTTTTAACTTATATTGTGTGGATGAAATTTGATGTTCCTTGTAATTTGCTATTGCATCATGGTATAGGGTAGGTGTGACTCCGTTAACTCCCTCATATCCATTCAGATTCATAGATGTATTGATGGATATGAGGGAGGGTGTTGGCAAAGGTTGTGGAATTTGGCTTTACACCAGCCAATTGCATTTGCTTTAAATTTTCTAAAATAGGCTTACATAGATCTAGTGTATGTTGTTTCCTTCTTTAACCATGTTATTCCCTAGCATTTGATGGGAAAATTTGAATGGATAACCTTACAAGGGATAAAAGTGCATGTCCTGCATTGCTATAGCACTTGATTTGACCTGTTTTATGTGTGAATTGACTCCCACCTAGCAACCATCAACCACTTGCTACTTCTGATCACCACAACCTTTCCAATAATTTATGCACAAATTCATTCTTGAATGGTTTCAAATTATGATTTATTTTCCATCACCACAACCTTGATAAAAACTTATGCACAAAATTCAATAAAGAAGAATTTATGCACAAATTCTCTCTAGAATGATTTCAAATTTTGATAAATTTTTTTAGCTTATATTGTGTGGATGAAATTTGATATTCCTTGTAGTTTCCTATTGTGTCATGGTATAGGGTAGGTGTTACTCTGTTAACTCCCTCATATCCATTTAGATTCATAGATGTATTGATGGATATGAGGGAGGATGTTGGCAAAGGTTGTGGAATTTGGCTTTACACCAGCCAATTGCATTTGCTTTAAATTTTCTAAAATAGGCTTACATAGATCTACTGTATGTTGTTTCCTTCTTTAACCATGTTATTCCCTAGCATTTGATGGACAAATTTGAATGGATAACCTTACAAGGGATAAAATTGCAAGTCCTGCATTGCTCTAGCACTTGATTTGACCTATTTTATGTGTGAACTGACTCCCACCCAGCGGCCATCAACCACTTGATTTGACCTATTTTTAGTTGTATTTAGGCATTTTTACTATAAAATACAATCAAAATTTTAAAAAGACTGTATCATATGAAAGGAGAGATTTTGGACAAACTGTCAACATTTATATGGGATTATGTTGAAGTATATATTTGGTTATTTATATAATCTATTTATACTAAGGTATGTCATAGTATTTTAAAGGCAGTATTGAATAGATAACTGTCATAGTATTTAAGCCATGTTCCCTAGCATTTGATGGGCAAATTTGAATGGATAACCTTACAAGGGATAAAAGTGCATGTCATGCATTGTTGTAGCACTTGATTTGACATGTTTTATGTGTGAACTGACTCCCACCTAGCAGCCATCAGCCACTTGCTACTTCTAATCGTGCCACAACCTTTCCAATAACTTATGCACAAATTCTTTCTTGAATGGTTTCAAATTGTGATTAATTTTTCATCACCACAACCTTGATAAAAACTTATGCACAAAATTCTATAAAGAAGAATTTATGCACAAATTCTCTCTGGAATGATTTCAAATTTTGATATATATTTTTATATTATATTGTGTGGATGAAATTTTACAAACCCATTTTACTTGCACATACAATCATATAAGGTGCAAGTTTATTTCAAACACTGAACTATACATCATGCCATAAAAAATGTTTGACAAAAAATGCATGCCAAGGTGAAGATGGCATACCTAGTTCAAGGTGACAAGACTACTGCAAAAGGTGGCGGGGACATCCTTCGCACGAAAATCTTTCAAACCCTAGGTCATTGTAGCTATCGAAAAGCAGCCAACGTGAAATGTGGCAATTTCATTTTTTTTGTTTTTAACAGCATGATTTCAGGTGAAACAATCTCACCCACAGATTGACTCGCCCGAAAATAGATTGCCACATATGCACCACACAGTGGCTGTGTATTCAGGTGAAACTATCTCACCCCCAGATTGACTCGCCCAAAAATGACTCGCTCTATATTGTTTTGTTGGCCCAAAGTGTGACACAACTTTGTGTTTTTACCCATAAAATATAATATATATGTGAAAGGAAGAAAGGTACACAAAAATTCTTCCTACACTAATCTTAGAGGAGAGTTACATGTAAATTTAATGATCTTTACAATTACAAGAAAGAAAAACACATAAACATATAAATATTATACCACAACATGGGGGTATATGTGGGGAAAACCATTTTGGGAGAAAAACCCCACACTTCAAAACATGAACCAATTGTATAATTAAAAACAAATGTTACAATTCAATGTCATAGACATCCCCTTACAGGATTATCACCAACATACAATTCTAGAGTAATTCCAACAACACAACAATACCTGCAAATCAACTATATCTACCCTATCCCAAGCACTCAATTTATAGGAAAACATCAAAACACAACCCAAGATTGGTTTCCAAAACCATGTACTAAATCCATGGGCCCAAGACTGGAACCTAAAATGGCACAAACTCCAACATTTAAGTTCCCTATAGTCTTCTAAGCTATTTTTAGAAGATGTTACAACTATCATAATTTGTCATAGAATCTATCATATATAGCTCCTTGATTTGGGTGCTCATTTTGATATATTCAAACCCATTCAAAGATACCTTATAATCCAATAGATTTTTAGGAGCTTCTAGGTGGCATTTGCATGGTTAAAACTAGGAAATGTCAAAAAACTATTTTTTTGATATTTCCTACATTTTAGTAATCTACATTTTTGGAGGCCTTCAGAGCATTTCTAGCCCTTAAATTTCTCTAGATAGGCATGTTTCCCTAAAATTCTAAACCTATTAGAGACTCTACTTAGATATTTTGGAGTTTTTTTGAATGTATCCAAGAACTTAATTTTTTATAAGCAGGCTAGGAGATATGACACCACCAAGTTGGGTACTGAAAATAAATATTTTCCTAGTTTTTAATTAATTAATAGACCTAAAATTGTATGTGAACTTGAACTAATACTCATATATTTGAATTAGTAGAATGTAGAGTAATGCAATTTTCTCACCTTGGTTTGATGTCTAAATGCTTGTAAGGATGGGCAATGTTTATAAACACCTTTGGGGAACCTACTTCATTATGAGGATCATGTCCTATTTAGTTAGACCCTTAGAAAACTAGATTAATAGATTTGAGCAAAAAGATCAAGGATAATATGTAAACATGCAACAAGCTTAGGATGAAGTGCTCTGATGTGATGCTCTAAGTATGTGCTAAATTCTTTTTATTCTTTAGGTGAATCAAACTATAGATGTGCTTTATTGATTCTTAGGTAATTTCCAAATGAATTATTGAATGTCCTCAAATACAACAACTAAGCACACAAATTAGCAAATCCTATAATTTTCTAAGTCAACTCACAATGGCTAGTGATGTGGTAAGCAACTAATAAATTTAAAGTTTAAATTTTTAAAGTTTCAGGTTGAGATCCATAACTGTGCAAGTGACTTGGGTCAAGTTTGAATCTAAGATCTAATCTAGGGCAATGAAAAATAAGTTTAGGGATCAAGAATGAAAATCTAATGATCATTGATAAAGGGGATCAAGATGTAGACGTAATGAGTTGATTTCATAGAAGATTATACCAATTGAAAGCTAGTTATTATAGTTAGAACACTCTAGTTAAAGTGGACCCAAAATTATAAGTTACAAAACCTCAGGCCCTGTGTAAGATTGTGGATTTTGTATAAATCTCATTGTTTGAATATTTTCACCTAGAAAGTTAATACTGTAATGATGTCCTGTAACATATCATCCCAGCCCCAATGGATATGTATAAAGTAGGCAAAATTTCCTTTAAATTGTGATATAAGATTTGTCGATATCTGCAGCTATCTCTTGATTAACAGTTTATATGTTCAGCCACAGTCTAATTTAATGCACAGGATGCCGATAGTGTATATATTTAGGGGGAGAGTATTAAGGCAGGGCCAAAAGTCTTGGCTAGATTAGACACAGCCTAATTTAATGCGCAGTGGACTTCCTCAAATTTCCTCTCATTGCTACTGATTAGATTTAGTAGTTTCTTTGAAACATGATTCCATGGAATATTTCATCAGCTAAGGGACATTTTTTTATAATTACAATATGACCCTGCCAGACATTATAACTTCTGCTACATATTAATATGTCCAAGAAAAGTGCCAGCTTACATATCGACCAGCCATTGAAAATTCAGAGACAGGATTATCTCTGTACCTTAAGAATATTGGCCTCTGGAAGCAAATGGGAAATAGATTGAATGATAGGATCCTCGTCTCCCACCATCAAAATATTGTCACTGGCCTTCCCAGAATATTGTGGTGAATTTCACGTTTAATCCCCAGTATTGAATTGTCTTTTTAAGGCACTGCAAATCAGTCAGGATAGCTTAGAAACGGGAAACAGAAACGGTGGTAACGGGAAACAGAAAATGTGAATCCTTGGTGAAGAAAAGGTACCGATTTATTTAAATCTCTAAGAAGTTTTTAAAAATCAATTAACTTACCAAAATGTCATACCTTCACAAAAGGAAAACATAAAAAATAGAAATACATTCTTTGGCAATGGACAAAAACGTAATGCAAGCGTAGAAACGACCATTCATGACGGAAATGGTGTTTTGCCCATTAAAATGAGAAACAAAGCTTAAGTGTTGCATTTCTGGTAACACAATTTTAAATTATAATAAAGTATGTTATATGATTTTGGAATTCAGATGCCTAGTTTAGATTTATAATCTTATGTCCACCCATATTTCATGACTAGAGTTTAAAAGAATCCATCTTTCTTCATTTGGCACTCATTCACATAGGTAAAACAACATTATGTGCTCATAGATATAAAGCACAAGATTAGCTGGAACCTCATCCATCCTATTAATATTTTAATTCAAACACTAATTTAAATAGACTTGAAATATGGAAGAAACTCTATAGTCAATTTATAGAAGGGTTACAAGAAGATAGAAGGGTTCATATTCCATAGCAGCTTGACTTTCTTGTTGATGGGTCAAATGACACACATAGGACTCACCAACTCAGTAAATGAAAACCAACTCCTCTTTTGAAAGGAAACAAAAGAGTCTCCCCAAGCTATCAAGATCAGTGTGTCTAGGCTATGCTCGTATAGCTTCAGAGGCTTCATGTCTAGCTATTTAATAAGGAGCCTATGGTGAAGGATGATTGTTTAATGCTTTAGAGTTGGTTGCACACAAAATTGATTGGTTTCTATTTACAAGACATAGCTACACATACAAATTAATGTCTTGGATCTTGACTACATATCTTATCATAGAAAATACATTCTCTAACAACAAGATATGCAATGGACGTCTAAGAAAACTAACCAAAATCCTTAACTATCCCTAATCTAGCCTAATCTAGTTACCAAAAAGAAAAAAAGATTAACCCGAAAGAGAAAGAGAGACTGAAAAGGGGAAAATAGGGAAAGAGAAAGGAGTCTGCCATCCAAAAATAACAAGAGAAAAGCTTCCTTGCAAACTCAAGAGAAACCACTTGTGCACCATCAGTCCTAACTCAATGTGAAAACAAGAGTGGTGCAATCATCTAAGGAAAGTAAATCAGACAAATAATTATATTTTAAACTGAAAGAGACAATAGGAAACAACCATGTTTCATGGATAGGGCATAACAAGTAAACCTATAGTCATATCCAAATATGAGTTTATGTTCAGAAATATGTTTACAAGGTAAGTTCATAAAAGGTACAATTGCTGCATTTACAAACAACAAGACTTAGAGTGAAAGATAGGAAGCAGGGCTTAAATTTGACAGTTGTATAGCTGTATTTAGGCATTTTTGCCAATCGAAATTTTAAAAAGACTGTATTATATGAAAGGAGAGATTTTAAATAAACTGTCAAAATTTATATAGGATTATGTTGATATATATATTTGGTTTTTTATATAATTTACTTATACTAAGAAGTGTCATAATATTTTAAAGGCAACATTGAATAGATAACTGTCATACAAATATTGCTTGACAGGCAAGGTCGACTGTCAAGTTTAAGCCGTTATAGGAAGGCTCCCTCTAAATTACTTGGAGGACTATTTCCATGTTTTCTCTAGCAACTTCCAACTAGACAAATACAAGCAACAACCTATATTTAGAAATAGATACAAGATATATGATTACATGAATGTCATAAATTACATGTCCCCTAACTTTGGCCGTTCGGTTTTTCGTTTTCGCGGTTTGGCCATTTTTTTTCTGTTTCGTGGTCACCATTGCCAAAGCACCAGGCCGTGGCCCTTCGCGTAGGATCAGATCTCTCGGCATTCTACGGATGCAGCTTTGAGGGGTATCAGGCACTGTAGAATTCATCATCGGAAACGCTGCAGTGGTTTTGCAGAATTGTAATCTCATGGCCCAATATTTACATTTACACGTATTCAATAATTTTATAAACTTTTTTGATCAATGCTCGAACCAGGCCTAAACCGCTAGCACATTTCAAAGCTGCCAATGAGGAACTAAACCCTTTGCCCACGAAGGAATAATCACGTCCAAATTCGTGTGTAGAATAGATTAAGCGGAAGCCATAACTTTGTTAAAGAGCCATGTGACATTCGCACTTGGGAGGTTTTTATAACTTGTCAATATATTATATCGTTAACTTCATTACCTTACTTTAGTATTTACAAATAATTTATTTTAATTTAAATTTATATAACAATTTTCATTATATATTTTCATAAATAAATAAATATAAATGTATACACGTTAATAATTTTATTATATATATTAAATAATTTAATTTATTAGTAGTTATTAGTCAATATATTATAAACAATAAGATTTATTAAGAAATTGGTACCATGAAGGGGGTTTATTGTGGGAAGAAAGCTAGATGGGCAGAATGAGAAGAGGCCACCCCCCAGTTTCCAGCCACACAGAAAACCATATGGGATGACACCCATGCAGGGAATATAAGCGCAGTAACAAGGGGCGTGTGTCCACTTCTATAAATTAATATATATTGTTTATAGTATAATAATTAAGTATATTGAATATTAATATAAATTATTTTTAAGATTGATTTTAATTTATTGATATTTAATTTATCTATTGTAATTAACTTTGACATTGTTTAATATCAAAACTATATTATTATGTATATTTTAATATTATTTAGTATATAGTTAACTATTGTACATGGATATAATATGAATTGTAATTAATTATAATATTATACTTGTTAAAAAGCTCGCAATGTGTGAACAAGTAGGCTGTGACGTTGGTGATGGAGCGAAAGAAAGGAGGCCGTGTTCGGGTGTTGGAGAGCAAGTTGTTTTGGGATTGCCGGGGGCGAAAGGTTGCGTCGGGAGGTAAGGGCGCTCAAAAGAAGACTAACTCTGCCAAAGGAGACAAGAGCTACCAGAATCTCGG
The DNA here is from genome assembly GCA_027924645.1 of Cunninghamia lanceolata. Taxonomy (NCBI): domain Eukaryota; kingdom Viridiplantae; phylum Streptophyta; class Pinopsida; order Cupressales; family Cupressaceae; genus Cunninghamia; species Cunninghamia lanceolata. Next base: position 6,167,553 of record BSBN01000241.1, on the reverse strand, counting down.
TCTTCCTAGAGCTATTTCGGTCTCTCCTCAAGCCGCCATTCCCTAATCTCCGGCTCCTCTCTTCATTGAGGGTTGCCATAATAGGCAAAATCCCTTCCATACCTGCTTTGACTTTTGCAAATCTTGGGTTTTAGTAGAAAACCCTAAGCCGCCTCCAAACCCACCCAAGTTGGATCTACCTAATGTTGTTGCAGCCAGCATACATGTATGCTCTTTGGGGGATTCTGAAGTTCGATTGGCGGAAGACCCTGTGGACTTTCACATTTTGGATCCAAGCATTGAGCATGTCACGACTGACATGGGGAATAGATCCCTTCTGATGTACTACTTGTGCAAGTGACCTTCTGTGGAGCAGCTCGCCGACTGGATGAAGGTCACTTGGAGAAACCTTTCCCTTCCTGACATTGATGTTCTTGATTTTGGTTTCTTCTTGCTTCGGTTCGCTTTTATGGAGGATTACAATTTTGTGAGAATGAACGACCCTTGGTTTTTCTACCAATCGAACCTGTTCATTTCTCCATGGTACCCTTTCTTTGATCCTGTTGCTATAAAGATTACTTCAATTATAATCTAGATCAGATTGTACAACCTTTCGTTGATTATGCGTGTGTCGGAGCTCATCAAGAACATGATTGAGTAGATTAGTTCTTTTATGAAGTTAGACTAATCTTCGGTTGCTCCCCATTACATAGATATTATAGGGTTTGTGCTATCATTGATATCTCTAAGCCGGTGCATCATTCAGTCCTGATCCACTCTTCTCATGGCTTGTGGACCCAATACCTTAATTACGAAGGTCTCCCCATTCAGATGCTTTTGCTACAACAAGTTAGGCCACAAGATTGTGGGGTGTTCTTCTCCCAGGGCTGCAGCTTCTAGTAGATTTAGTCTCAAAAGATGGCTCAAGAAGCCTGGTACTCTAGATGCTGATTTCTTTTGGCAAAATCACATAAAATTTATGGCGCAACTTAAGAGGAACTTGGGCCTCCTCCTAAGGCCTCCAATTCTTTGGTATAGGCTTCCTCTATACCCATTGTTGCTCCCTGCGAGAATCCCTCTCAGCTCCTTGTTGCTTCTTCGGTCCAACCTATTGAGGTGGTTGGTAAGGGTTATGACTTCGAGGGATCCTACCCCTCACTAGTAGACATATGGCAAATAAATGACCAGGTAACTAAAACTTTTTATCACATGACTAAAACTTTTTGTAACATGGCTATAAATGATTAAATAAATGACTAATTTGGTCATCGATTGAAATGACTAAATAAATGACCAAATAAATGACTAAATAAATGCCTAATTTGGTCATCAGGCAAAAAACACAACTAAATAATTGGTCAGAAAAATAAAAATGACTCAATAAATGACTATTACTCCTCTATGTTAGATTTAGGGCACACAATTGAGAGGGGGGGTGAATCAGTTGTACAAAACTTTCTCCTACTTTAAACACTTAACTCCACATTGTTAATTAGCAGCATAATAGAAGATCAACCATGAAAGCACAATGCAACAAATCAAGAACAAAAACACATCAACACATGAGACACCAAGATTTTTGACATGAAAAATTCGGTTAAGAGAAAAACCACGGGATGATTAACCCAAGAATGTATTCTCTGTTAGAAGAATAGAAAGAAAAAGATGGCACATGCCAATTAGGGCTCACTACCTGAGCACACTGCTCACAAGAGGCTCACTGCCTATAAGAGACACACTGTCTACAAAAGAATAAGTATCACATACTTGAACTGGTAAATAGCATCTTCACCATGCTTGAGTCAGTTCCATTTAAGCCCAAACCTTCTGCTCTACTTTTCGCTCTCTTCCTTACTACCACATCCTCACCACCGTAAGTCTCACTTTGAAATGACTTCGCAATCCTTATTTATACACGACATCAACTTAGGAACAAACATCTAAGTCGACAATCATCCACAAGAACATCCACAAGTTGAGTAAATTATCTGGTCGGCCAGCCTAAGGAAGAACACCTTCATCCGGAAGTATTTCTTCAATTTCGGGCTCCAACTCTAATGCGGACCGTCAACACGAACTGAACATGATCCAAGGACCTCCACAAGCTTTCCTGAATCACCAAGAACATCCGCACTTCCTCTACTTACTGAAATCCTTCTCTCCTTCATCTGAAACCTCAAGAACACAGTCTGCCATTACTGTCACAAAGGAATAGATGCTTGCAGACCTTTAAACCACAAACCAATTGAGTTGACACATCATAAGTACTTCCCAAATACTCCTTCAAATCTGTACAACAGGACAATGTATTTCCGGATCTCACCAGACCTTTCTGTAACACTCTGTCACCTCTGAACATCTACCGGAACCGATTCTACTTGAGTGATTCACAACTTCTTCATATCTTCATGTGGACCTCTGAAATCTCTACTGCAACATCTTAAGACTCATATCTTCAAACCCTTTAATCCGCATCCTCTAATCCTCAACCTGTCTTGGACTTTTTACCTTATGATATCACTGTTCTTCACTTTTCCTGATTGAGACTAATTTTCTCAATATCCTCAGCACATAACTCATCCAATCCTTATCATTAATGCAATAGGAGTATGTTGACATCAATGACAACACCTATTAGGCCCATACTTGCAACAATCTCCCCCTTTGTCATTGATGGCAACATATGATGTGAAAAATTAGTTTAACCATCAAGACAAGAACTTCTCCAAGAACTTTTCCTTACTATCACAACTCCCCCTATCAGCAACAACCATTCACATGTCTTCTCTCCCTTAACTGCTCCCCCTTTGATTAGCAACCACTTATTTTTCACATGTCTTCTCTCCCCCTTTGACATCAATGGAAAAGGGCACATACTTGCAATTCCAATACTTCAGAAACATACTTGCTACTCCCTCTGAGTAGCAGCTCCCCATCATCAATCTGGATCACAAGATATGATTGTGACCACCACCGGACTGATGCACCACAATGCACCTTAGTTCATCACCCGAGGGGCAATAACCCCTAGCTTCTCCCTAAGATACTCAAAAGATTCCTTAGGAAGAGGTTTAGTAAAGATGTTTGCAATCTGATCCTTGGAAGGCACAAACTCCAATCTGACTTCATTTTTGTTCACTTACTCTCTCAGAAAGTGAAACTTAATAGATATATGCTTAGTCTTTGAATGCAACACCGAATTCTTAGATATACTTATAGCACTTGAATTATCACAAAAGTTTGTGATAGGTTCCTCATACTCCACTTTGATATCTCTTAGCATCTGCTTCATCCACAAAACTTGAGTGCAACTACCTACTGCTGCAATATATTCTGCTTCAGTTGTAGACAGAGATAATGCCTCTTGTTTCTTGCTTAGCCAAGAAACCAACCTCTTTCCCAAAAAGAATGCTCCACCACTGGTACTCTTCCGGTCATCCACATCTCCTGCCCAATCTACATCTGTATAGGCATGAAGAGAGAAATCGTGATCTCTAGGATACCACAAACCATACTCAACTGTTCCTTTTAGATATCTAAAAATTTTCTTGATTGCCATGACATGAGATTCTCTAGGATCAGCTTGGAATCTAGCAACAAGACCAACAACCTGCATAATGTCTGGTCTAGTTTGAGTCAGATACAAAATTCCTCCAATCATTGACCTATACTTTGTCTGATCAACCTTGGGAGAGTCATCATCTTTGCTCAACTTACATCTGGTTGCCATGGGAGTGTTCATTGGCTTTGAGTCTTCCATTCCAAATTTCTTCAATAATTCTTTCACATATTTGGTCTGAGAAATGAAGATTCCTTTCTTTGTTTGAGTAATTTGCAGACCCAAGAAGAAGTTCATTTCACCAAGCATGGACATCTCAAACTCACTTTTCATTTGATTTGCAAAAGTTTTACACATACTATCTCTGCCTCCAAAAATGATATCATCAACAAACACTTCAACAATCAAGATGTTTTCATGATCAATTTTGAAATACAAGTTACTATCAGCAGTACCTTTGTTGAAACCAATCTTCAAAAGATGCTTATCCAATCTTTCATACCAGGTTCTTGGGGCTTGCTTCAGTCCATACAGAGCTTTCTTCAATTTACAGACCATATCACCATGATCAGACAATTGAAAACCATCCGGTTGTTGAATGTACACTTCTTCTTCCAAGTCACCAATCAGGAATGCAGACTTGACATCCATCTGATACACTTTGAAATCTTTGAAGGCAGCAAATGCAAGAAATAATCTGACTGCTTCAATTCTTGCCACCAGAGCAAAAGTTTCTTCAAAATCAACTCCTTCTATTTGAGAATAGCCTTTGTAGACCAATCTGGCTTTGTTTCTGATTACTTCACCAACTTCATTCAGTTTGTTCCGGAAGACCCATTTGGTTCCAATCACATTCTTGTTTCTAGGTCTGGGAACAAGATCCCAAGTGTGATTTTTCTCAATTTGCATTAGTTCTACCTCCATGGCTTTTGACCTATTTTCATCATTGCAAGCTTCATTCATTGACTTAGGTTCAATCTTTGAAATCAAACAATACTCTTCTGAATCTTGAGCAATTCTCCTTCTAGTTTGCACACCTTTGCTTTTGTCACCTATGATCTGATCTTCAGAGTGGTTCAGTCTTACATACCTTGAAACTTTGGGAGTTTCCTGCATTTCTGCTTCTTGATTAGGCTCATTCAGACCTATCTCTTCTTCCTGATTTACCGGATCAGTTTGAATCTGATTTTCAGAAGAGGATTGAACTCCTTGAACCAGAACACCATTCTGATCATCTTCATCATATACATAAAACCTTGATGGTTTCTCTATTCCCTCATCAACCTTCACATTTGTACTTTCTATCATCTTTCTTAGTCTCTTGTTATAACACTAGTATGCTTTGCTTTGAGTAGAGTAACCCAAGAATATTCCTTCATCACTTCTAGCATCAAACTTGCCTAGATCTTCATCTCTTTTGATGTAACATTTGCTACCAAAGACTCTGAAATATCTTACAGTAGGAGTAATGCCAAACCAAAGTTCATAAGGGGTCTTACCGGTATTGCTTCTGATTTGAACTCGATTGAGAGTATAGACTGCAATACTGACAGCTTCTCTCCAATAGATCTGAGGAACATTTGCTTCCATCATCATGGTCCTTGATGCTTCCTAGATGGTCCGGTTCTTTCTCTCCACTACTCCATTCTGTTGTGGAGTCCTAGGAGTAGACAACTGTCTCTTAATTCCATGTTTCTCACAGAACTCTATGAACTCACCGGATGTGAATTCATCACCTCTATCAGACCTCAGACATTTCAACTTTAATCCTGTTTCATTCTCTACCATAGCCTTGAATATTTTGAATTTCTCAAGAGCTTCTGATTTCTCCTTTAGAAAGGTTACCCACATCATCCGGGAATAGTCATCAATTAGCAACATGAAGTATCTATCACCTTGAATACTCCTGGTTCTTGCCGGACCACAAAGATCAGTGTGAACTAAGTCTAATAATCTGGTAGAGGACAGTTCCTTGCTTTTGAATGAGACTCTGCTCAGCTTACCCAACTGACATTCCTTGCACAAGCTGTTAGTAGGTTTCACCAATTTTGGAAGATCTCTTACAGCCTGAGTATTGCTTATCTTGATGATATTATCAAAATTCACATGACACATCCTTCTATGCCATAACCAGCTCTGATCAACTTGAACAAATAAGCAGCTTTTACCAGTACCAACCAAGTGGAAGATATTACCTTTAGTTTGAGTACCGGATGCAATCTCTGTTCCGAAGCTTTCAAAGATCTTGCATTTTCCATTCTTGAACTGGAGATCATAGCCTTTGTCCACCAGCTATCCAACACTGAGAAGATTGTGCTTCAAGCCTTCAACATATAGAACATTACCAGTTTTGTTCCTTCCATCAAAAGAAATAGTTCCTCTTCCTCTGATTCTACCAGCAGAATTGTCACCAAACTTTACCACTCCTCCTTCATACCTGTCCAAATCTACAAACTTATTTTTGTCACCTGTCATATGGTGAGAGCATCCACTGTCAATGACCCAATCATCCTTCTCTTCAATTTGGGCAGCCAGAGCTCTTTCCACAGTCTTAAGATTGACAGATACAGAGGGCATTGGATCTTCTTCCTTGATGGAAATGAACACCCATTCATTTTCGGATTTGTTTCCTATCTCTGATTCACCATCTGTTACTCCTTCATTATCATCATCTTCATGTACATAGTAATAGTTCTTTTGGAACCTTGGCTTGTTAGGATTTTGCCTTGAAAATCTTTCGAGACACCTTCAGGCAAAATGACCAATCTTATTGCAATTAAAATACTTAAAAGGTAATTTTCCTTCATACTTACCGGATCCTCTTGGCAGCCTCTTTGTAATAAGGGATTCAAGTTGAGCAGTTTCTACTTCTTCTTCTTCCAGATCTTTTCTTGCTTTTTCATACCATGACAATTTCCTTGAAGAATTCTCTCCCGGATCAACCTTTGTTTACCTTTAACAGAGGCACTGGATTTGAATGCAAATTCAGTCTTGGGGGGGTCATCTCCAAACTCTGTCATTTCAAATGCAGCCAATTTCCCAGCCAATTGATCTCTTGTGACAGTGGTATGAGCTCTGAATTCTTCAATAGTAGCAACGTTGATTTTGTAAGATTCAGGTAGAGATCTGAGAATTTTGCCAACAATCTCATTTTCATCCAAGACTCCACCAGCATTTCTAATTCCACAAACCAGCTCATTCACTCTTGGCATAAAAGTAGTAATATTTTCATCATCTCTCATCTTCAGTTTTTCAAATTTCCCTTTTAGACTCTGTAACCTTGCACATTTAACATACTAGTCTCCTTCATGCAAAAGTTCTAGTTTATTCCAAATCTCAAAGGCAGTTGGTAGGTCAATAACATTTGAGAGCTCTGAGTCAGATAATGCGCTTAGAAGAGCCTCTTTGGTTTGTAGATTGTTTTCAGCATTTGTGATTTCATTTAGGGTTGTCAGACCACCTTGTGGAGGTACATACGGCTTTGTAACCATGGACCAGTACACAAATCCCATACACTGCAAGTGACATTTCATGTGACCTTTCCAAAGAGCAAAGTTGGTTCCATCAAACTTCAGACTATCCTTCTAAAGCAGAGCACTCCAACTGATGCAAACAATCTATCACTACAAGGGACATTTGAAAGCTTCAAAGCAATAACTCTCACTATTCACTAGCTCTTAACAGAATTCAAGCTTCTAACAAAGCAGGGTTCTTATTCAAAGTACATATGTTCATGATCCAAGGTGAGGGATTTCAGGGCACACCTTCCAAGATGCCTAACTTCCTCTAGCATTCCACCATCTCCACTATGTAGACCCTACAGGACAGCAATTCCTACCATACCTTTCAAGGACAGTCACAACCTCACTGCTCTATGAGGAGGACAGTCACCATATCCTCTTTGTGATGATCTCTATTGGGACAAACCCTATCTCAGACAACTAATCAAGTCTATAACTTGCCAAACATCTACTGTCTTCTTTGACAAAACAAATGACATGCCAACATACCTGTGTTCTTCTCTTTGTTGTTGTCCTCTACTTGATCCCAAGACATAACACTGCAGGGTCATCTACAAGGTAAACTCAGACCAAACCCATTCTCCTGCCTCCAAGGTCTTCACAAGCCATTAAAGTAGACTCTACATGACTCATTCCACTGGTTATAAGACATGGTGGTTTAGTGGAATGAGCAAAGCATTAGGAATTCGTTGACAGAACCCTAACTTAGGGTTATCAAACCACTTTCAAACAAAAAGGGAATATGGTGCTATAGAAGACTGTCAAGGCTTCAAATAACCTACAAGGAAAAGACAGCTCACCCCTCTAATCGCCCAACATGGACACCAATCTTCTTCAGGCCGTACAAGTATGGATTAGTACAGGAAATAGCAAATTTCTAAAGGAGACCACAGGAATTAGGGCAGTCTAAAGTAAAATAGTGATTTCTCACACCAAGATTAATGTCAAGAGCTCAAACAATGCTCAAATCAAATTCATCTCCTTCTACTATCCACCCAACATGCAAATGGACTAAAACAAATCTGTACAGGAGTATAGTACGGCAAGAAACAGTGAGGAAAAATACAGAAAATGCAGAGAACAGCAAGAAAACGGTTTCTTTTCTTATTTGCACTTCAATACTTTCTTCACTTCAAAATGAAATGTTTCTCTCCTCCTTTTAAGCCTCCTCAATGCTTTGCACAAGATGGAGGGTAGAAGAATTGATGGAGAGGGAAAAAAAATAGTTTTTTCAACCATCACTACCCAGTTTGCACAAGAAAATAGTTTTGTAACTGTCCAATCTTGGACTGTCTGACTGTTTTTGTCTAAATGAGCTTTCTAACCTTTAGTTCAACCTTTGGACAAGGTTTTAACATTCTCCCAAACACTTGACATGGCTCTATAGGCTTACAACCAATAAAATTACCCCCTACACACATTAGGTGGCTACAACCTTAAGGAAACTGCCATTTTTTGCCACATGACTGTCCTCTTGAGGACTTACAACAAGATAATAGATACTAGTTACTTGGACATAGTCCCTTACAAGTAAGCCTCATTACAACATTTGGATGGTCTCATAGACCTTATTGACAAAACAACTACTTGAAGATCAAACAAAATCTAGACATCTTGGTGCTCTTGCACCACCTTCTTGTAAGATGACACCCTGTATCTCCTCAAGTAGTTAAGCTCCTTTTAGAGGAACTTGGCTCTAATACCAATTGTTAGATTTAGGGCACATAACTAAGAGGGGGGGTGAATCAGTTGTACGAAACTTTCTCCTACTTTACACACTTAAATCCACATTGTTAATTAGCAGCATAATAGAAGATCAACCATGAAAGCACAATGCAACAAATCAAGAGCAGAAACACATCAACACATGACACACCAAGATTTTTGACGTGGAAAACTTGGTTAAGGGAAAAACCACGGGGTGATTAACCCAAGAATGTATTCTCTGTTAGAAGAATAGAAAGAACAAAATGGCAAATGCCAATTAGGGCTCACTGCCCGAGCACACTGCTCACAAGAGGCTCACTACCTACAAGAGACACACTGTCTACAAAAGAATAAGTATCACATACTTGAACTGGTAAATAGCATCTTCACCATGCTTGAGTCAGTTCCATTTAAGCCCAAACCTTCTGCTCTGCTCTTCGCTCTCTTCCTTACTACCACATCCTCACCACCGCAAGTCTCACTTTGAAATGACTTTGCAATCCTTATTTATACATGACATCAACTTAGGAACAAACATCTAAGTCGACAATCATCCACAAGAACATCCGCAAGTTGAGTAAATCATCCGGTCAGCTAGCCTAAGGAAGAACACCTTCATCTGGAAGTATTTCTTCAATTTTGGGCTCCAACTCTAATGCGGACCATCAACACGAACTAAACATGATCCAAGGACCTCCACAAGCTTGCCTGAATCACCAAGAACATCCGCACTTCCTCTACTTATTGATATCCTTCTCTCCTTCATCCAGAATCTCAAGAACACAGTCTACCATTACTGTCACAAAGGAATAGATGCTTGCGGACCTTTAAACCACGAACCAATCGAGTTGACACATCATAAGGACTTCCCAAACACTCCTTCAAATCCACAGAACAGGACAATGCATTTCTGGATCTCACTGGACTTTTCTGTAACACTATGTCACCTCTGAACATCTACCGGAACCAGTTCTACTTGAGTGATTCATAACTTTTTCATATCTTCATGTGGACCTCTGAAATCTCTACTGCAACATCTTAAGACTCATATCTTTGAACCCTTTAATCTGTATCCTCTGATCCTCAACCTGTCTTGGACTTTTTACCTTGTGATATCACTGTTCTTCATTATTCCTGATTGAGACTAATTTTCTCAATATCCTCAGCACATAACTCATCCAATCCTTATCATTAATGCAACAGGAGTATGTTGACATCAATGACAACACCTATTAGGCCCATACTTGCAACACTCTATTCTTTTTTCTTTCCAATTTGATCATAATCCATGAATTCAAAGACAATACAAGGCAAGGCAATAAATGTCCACTTAGACCAATAGGCTTTTATATGTGAGCATTATAGTGCTCGGAATTGTCTCACACCAGAATTATGCCGTAAAAAATTAACACCAATTTTTTTTTTGAAACTCGTTGATTGTCCCTATCTCCATATTCCTTGAACCTCCAATGGGTGCAAGTGCTAATTTATAAAACTATTTAATTATTATTATTTTTATAAAATCTTTTTCCCTTATATCTAAAATTATTTCTACTATTTTTACTCTCCTAGATCTTTAAATGGAATGGTCCTTACATCCTTCTCCCTTATTATAAATCCCAAACTTTATCCCATTGGCTAGTGCCTCTCCCTTATCAGTCCAACAAAGGGGCCCTTGGCCAAAAGGCACAAGTAACAAGAGAAGATGATCAAGTCATGTATGTAAACATCACTATTCCAATGAATGAAATGTAGCCACAAAATCTTCCTAGATACCTCAAAGAAAGAAACACAATATTTTTCTATTGCTCGAGAAGTTTTTTATGAGGAAGAGGAGATTAGGGTTTGCGGGAAGAGGGGAGGAAGATGGGAAAAAGTCACATGAGGGACGGGTGGAGAGGTTCGTACATGTAAAGATTTAGGGTGCTATTTTTCCCTAACAGCCTTTGTTTCTCCTTTCAAGCTAGGGTTCTTTCTTGCCACTGTGTTTGTTCTACAGGAGGCATTTGTTGTATCTTCTATTTGGACAACTCACTAGATTGAGGATTTGGTGGTTCAAAGTCATGGATTTTGTATTGCAGGTCACATTTGGTCATTGTTTGAAGAGGTTAAAAGCCTGCATTTTGTGTTTAGGGCTTCAACATTACAACGGTTGTAGTTTTCTTGATTATCGGTAGTGGTCAACGCCCTTCACAACATTTACAAGCGGTTAACTCTTTTGAATCATGCAGGTCATGGCTTCAAACACCCCTGGTCTCAATTTTCTGTTGTTTCCTCTGGTTGCCGGCATTGAAGCTTTCTGGTTGCCATTCACCAGAGGATTGCCATCTCTTTTTCTAAGTCCTAATTGCTAGGTTGGGCTCAAAGGTGGCTAGGGTATCTGCTTGGAATTTTCTGCAGTCAAGGAGCTAAGGATTGCCATCTCTTTTTCAAAAATTTTGGGGGATTCAGAGGAGGGTGTTCAAATAGAGGGAAAGGGGACGAGAAGGGTAGTAAGGAGTTGTTGAGGGTGCCGAGAATTGGAGGGCAAAATATGCAGAAGCTGCGAAACTGAGGACATCATATGGAATGCAACCTAGGAGGTGAGCTGAAGGGGAGTGCAAACAAAAAACAACACAATCGCCTTCGCAAGTGTGTTCCAAGCCATGTAGAAAATCTTTGAAAAAGAAGGTATTTGCTTCATTTACTTGTTTTTCTAGCACAAAAACTAAAATCTCTTTGATGCGATTTCTTTAACTACAAAAAAAAACAAGAGAAACTGAAACCCCATTTCTACGCCTTAAAAAAATATGCCAAAATTTATTTTGATGCAAGATATTTACATTGCCTCTTTCTTTGAACTTTTTTTACCAAGAACTATTTCCTTAATTCTTTAGATGAAAGGGTTTACAATGAAAGATCATGTGGTATCTAATTTATAATTTTTAGGTAAAATGAGGGTTCGATCTTATAGAAGATATAATGAGGCAGCCATATAAAACAAAACTGGGATGTAATGATAGAGTTGAAGGGATCTTTTGTGCAGAAATTTTCATTACAACTCTTAAAAAAATTGAGTGCCTGTTTGTTTTGGTCATTATGTTCATTTTCTACTTAATTGCCAGCCTTGTGGAAACAATAGTTTTTGAGTTAAAAATGTTATGGCACGAAAATACCTTAGATACATCGATCTGTGGTTGTGCATTGAAATTTGATCACATTTTTGTATTTAAAAAACATTTTGTGTTTCTGGTGAGTTACATGTAGTGTTCTTGAGACACTTCCCCTCCCCTTTTGTGGTTGTCCTAAATTCTTTAGGGATGTAGATGGCACACTCACCATGTTCCCCATTTGTGATGAAACTTTTCTCATCTCCGGAGGACATTTTAGTATATATGGGGGTTAGGCAGTTGTTCAATGGGTCAAATTTGACGAAGAGTTTGCACCATATGTGCAACCTAACAAATCAACCCACCACTTAGCCTTCCAACCCAACAATAATCTACTACATAACTACTGTCTCTATTATTTTACCTACCCCCACACATTACTATCAAATTTGGTCTACGACTGGGGTCCGGTATATTCATTTCATTCTTAGATATGAACTGGGCATAAAATCAAGCTTAAGGGGGTGCTCAAAATTCTTTGTTCTTTGGAAATAACATGGGTGACTGAATTCATTATTTGTCGAATACTTGAGCCGTGATTGGATTTGAAGGTGGGTATGTCAAAAACCTTGGTGGGTCACTTTGAAGCCAACAGTAAACACCCACTATTTTCTATAGTTTTTTTAATGTTTTTGGGAGATCCAAGCTCGTGGGGTATATAGATAGGTTATTTTTAGAATTGGGTTATGCATGGGTTCATCTTTTCTAATTGAGTTTTTTGTTTCTTTGGGGATTTTGTTAAAGACAACACAGGTCAACTTGCAGTAAGGCTTCTAAATCCAATTTTTTTCACTTTCTGAGGTGTCTGAGCACAACAATAGTAAAGATTTCTGGCTTCTTATTGATGGAAAGGTATGCATATTGGATCAGAGTTGTATGCTAATGTAAATATAGCAATCATTAATAAATACTCCCTACATGCTAAGACAAAACAACATGGTGTTCAGATGTAATTGAGGTTTGGATTATTGTGTGAAAGGTTTGATTGCTGATGATTACTCCACTTAACTGCAATATGTTATGATGAGTTTATCATTGTTGTTATATATAATTTTTCTTGATAAAATTTGGGGTCAGATTTTGGGGTACTTTGAACTAAGTGTGGAGTAAGCTTGGATCATATTCTTAAAATTTGTGATCATGGGTTAGGTTTGAATGTGCGGGATAATAGGTATACTACAGTCTTTGGCTACATTTTCAAGATTTCTAAACACAATTCACACTCACATGTCCCCCCTTATCTTGACATTACCCTCACTGCATTTTCGTCAGAATTATGAGTTACCATATAGTGATGAGGAGAATGTAAACTAGAATTGTGACCTTTACAAATGCCCCCTATTATCGGTACACCTCCACCCCTTGGAAATACTATTAGTTGATTTCTGTCACAAATTATTGTATTGGGGTTATTTTCAATTTGCTTTTTTTTGGCATTTTAGAGGAAATCTGCTTAGGTATGGAGTTTTGGGGCATTACACAACTCTATATTGATAAGGATGATCTATTATTTATAAACTATTTCTATGCCTATATTTTTGAATTAAATTAATATTAGGTTAGAGAGGTTGATGGCTCATGGCTCAAAGATCAATCCACCCACATTAGGATGCCTGAGATCATTACTTGGTTGTGGAAAAAATCTCCTAGAGGCCATACAACTTTCATTTCAGGTAGGCAATCCCAAGGATCCAGGGAGTTACACCCAATAATATGAGGAATCATCCAGGCACGCTAATTGTCTAATCCCTATAGTTCCACAATGTGTTCTCTACTTCAGGTTGAACCTTGTTTGCCATGAGTTTTGCCTCATTTGATGTCTAGAAGATGTTGATATGTGCCAGACAACTAAGAGGGGGGGTAAATCAGTTGTCAGAAAACATAAAAACTTTCTGCAATTTAAACATTCATCACTTATCCACAATTATTATGATTTAACAATGAGAGCATGAAATCAAAAAATTAACCACAGATACAACATCAAACACAAGAGACACCAGGTTTAAGTGGAAAGCCCCAAGGTGGAGAAAAACCATGGAGAGGATTAACTCTCAATATATAATGCAATCTTGAAATAGTGATGTTTAGGCTTGGTCACTCCATGGGCCTAAACATATTGGCTTACATCCATGAAGAACAACTAGGTCTAGCAGGCTCATTGCCTCAACCCTAAACCTAGTAAGATTACAATAAGGGCTGTTAAACCCTACTGGTGGCTTACTGCGAGATTCACTGCCATGATCAACACCTTTCTGTATTGTGAATAAACAACTCCTTAGCTCTGCTCTTCCTCAGCTCTGTTCTTCCTCTTCTTTCCTCTGCCTTTGCTCTACCTCTTCTTTCCTCTACCTCTGCTCTACTCTGCCTTTGGACCTTTCTTGATATCTTTTCATTTCTTCTCAAGGACTCTTTTCCACAACTCAACTACAAGTATTTATACACTACATCAACCTTGAAATGATCATCAAGGTTAGCAACACAATCATCAACCATTAGAACAATCTCCAAGGTCGGTATTACAAACATTTACAAAATAGGTCCTGATCTATTGCAATATCATGCAAAGGGAATAAAATGCGGATAACACCATGCCTTAGCTGGGACTCAAACATGATCTTCCATGCCATAACACACTTCCACAATCTTCCATAGATCTCTGCAATCACTAGGATCAACCAAGTCGGCCAAGGCTGGTTACACGCTACCTTATCTGGGAACAATCTTCACACACCAACTCAATTTATTAATGCGGACTAAAGTCCAGATAGGAACATGATTAGGAGACATCTACAAGCATGTTATAATCATCAGGAGAAACTGCACAAACCTTAACCACTTTATCCATAGGAATCTTCTCACCGGAAGACATGAACTTCACTTTCTTCAACTATCATAAAATAAAGATAGCTTGCAGACCACCAAACCATGAACCATCGCAACTGTAGGCACTTATCATCATTACAGACTTCCCTCTAGAACTACAGAGAAAAATACCTTTATTGTAGAGAAATTCAGAGCCAAATACTATCTTCCTGTCTTAACTAAACTTACAGAAAAGCAGGTTTCACTCTGGTGAATCACACAACTCACTCAGATCTTCATGTGGATGACTCAAACCTAGAATATAGCATCCTCAGACATACCTCTAACTTACTTCCAATCCACAGACCACAATCTTCAAGCAGAAATAAATACGATGTAGTTTACCGGACTATTCTTCAGCATACAACTCACTATCTGTACTGCACTTCTCTGTAACTCACTTGTTTCTTCCAAAGAGGCTAATTTTCTCAATATCCTTAGCATACAAGTCTTCTAAACAAGTAATAGAATGAGATATAGTTGACACCAATGACAACAAGAATATGTTGACATCAATGATAACACTGATTAGGCACATACTTGAAACAATCTCCCCCTTTGTCATTGATGGCAACATATGATGTGAAAAAATGCAACAACCATAAAGACAAGATTCTCCCCCTTTCTCTTTACACACCTACACTCTTTCTTTCTCCAAAATTCTCCCCCTTTCTCTTACACATCTACACTAAGTTTTTCACATGACTTCTCCCCCCCTTTAACATCAATGGCAAAGGGCACATACTTGCATTCTTCTACTCTAATCTAATCTCTCTTCTGAACTCTCTGACTACTCCCCCTAAGAAGTAGCCCTAAAAAGCATCAATCTAGACCTCTAAGCACCTTCAGACTAATGCACTACTATGCATCTTAGTTTAGAGAAGGAGGGGTGATGACCCCTAACTTTGCTCTGAGATACTCAAAAGTATCCTTAGGCAAAGGCTTGGTAAGAATGTCTGCAATCTGATCCTTGGTAGAAACATACTCCAACTTAACTTCATTCTCTGCCACTTTTTCTCTCAAGAAATGATATCTGATGGATATGTGCTTTGTCCTTGAATGCATCACTGGATTTTTTGATATGTTAATGGCACTTGTGTTATCACAAAAGATTGCAATGGGATCTTTATACACAACTTTGATGTACTTCAGATTCTGCTTCATCCATAACACTTGAGTGCAACTGCATGCTGCTGCAATGTATTTTGCCTCTACAGTAGATAGGGATATTGAATCTTGTTTCTTGCTCAACAAAGATACTAGTCTTTTTCCCAAGAAGAATGCACATCCACTCGTACTTTTTCTGTCATCCACATCTTTGGCCCAATCTACATCAGTATATGCACTCAGAATAAAGTCACAGTCCTTAGGGTACCACAAACCATAATCTATTGTGCCATTTAAATATCTTAGAATTCTTTTAACTGCAATCACATGTGATTCCTTGGGTTCTGCCTAAAATCTTGCCACAAGACACACTACATGCATTATGTCAAATCTGGTTTGAGTCAGATAAAGTAATCCTCCAATCATAGATCTATACTTTTTCTGATCTGCCATGGGTGAGTTATGATCTTTGCTCAACTTACAACCAGATATCATAGGTGTGCATACTGGTTTAGGGTCTTCCATCCCAAATTTCTTTAACAACTCTTTCACATACTTAGACTGAGAAACGAAGGTACCCTTATCTGATTGACTGATTTGCAGACCTAAAAAGAAGTTCATCTCTCCAAATAGAGACATCTCAAATTCACTTTGTATTTCTCCAGCAAAAACTGAGCACATACCTTCATTACCTCCAAAAATAATATCAGCAACAAAAACTACAACAATCAGGGTTTGTTCATCATTGATCTTGAAGTAGAGGTTACTATCTGTAGTACCTTTACTGAACCCTACCTGTATCAGGTACCTATCCAATGTGCATACCATGCCCTGGGAGCTTATTTTAATTCATACAATGCTTTCTTCAATATGCATACCATGTCCCCCTGTTCTGATAATTGAAATCCTTCTGTTTGTTCAATATAGACTTCCTCTTCCAACTCTCCATTTAAGAAGGCAGACTTCACATCCATTTGATAAACCTTGAAATCTTTATATGCTGCAAAAGCCAGAAACATCCTTATTGCTTCAATCCTTATCACTGGAGCAAAAGTTTCTTCAAAGTCTATTCCTTCAACTTGAGAGTATCCTTTGCATACCAACCTCACTTTTTTTCTTACCACTTCACCATTCTCATTCATATTGTTTCTGAAGACCCACTTTGTACCAATTACATTCTTGTCTGCTCATCTAGGAACAAGATCCCAAGTCTGATTCTTCTCTATCTGCATCAATTCTTCTTCCATAGCCTTTATCCAATTTTCATCGTTGCAAGCCTCATCCATAGTTTTAGGTTCAATCTTAGAAATCAGTTAGAAATTTACTTGTTCCTCTGTAGCTTTTCTTCTGGTTAAGATCCCTTTGTTCTTATCTCCTATGATTTTATTTTTAGAATGATTGATTCTTACATATCTTGGAGTTTTGCTGACACTTACCAGAGCTTGTTCTTCTTCATTTGTGATGTCTTCATGCTGCACCACTTCTAAAACATCTGGATCATCTAACTCATATCCACTTGATTTTGAAGACCTTTCCTTACATTCATCAACTTTAACATTTGCACTTTCAATGATCTTATTTGACCTCTTATTATAGCACCGATAGGGCTTACTCTTGGTGGAATAGCCAAGGAAGATTCCTTTATCACATCTAGCATCAAACTTGCCTAAATCTTCTTCTCTTTTGATATAACATTTGCTACCAAAAACTTTGAAATATTTCACAGTAGGAACTTTACCATGCCACAATTCATAGGAATTTTTTGAATTGTTACCTCGTACTTGAACTCTGTTTAGGATATATACTGCAGTGTGAATTGCCTCTCTCCAATATGCCTCTAGAAGATGAGCTTCCTTCATCATGGTTCTAGCAGCTTCTTGAACTATTCTATTTTTCCTTTCAACAACTTCATTTTATTGTGGAGTTCTGGGTGCAGATAGATGTCTCTTTATTCCATGTTCTTCACAGAAGAAATTGAATTCATTTGATGTGAACTCTCCTCCTCTATCAGACCTCAAGCATTTGATTTTCAAATCCATCTCATATTCAACCATTGCCTTAAATGCCTTGAATTTATCAAGAGCTTCAACTTTCTCTTTCAAAAAGGTGACCCAAGTCATTCTAGAATAATCATCAATGAGCAGCATGAAATACCTATCTCCTTGCAAACTTCTTACTCTGGTAGGTCCACATAAATCTATATGCACTAGCTCAAGTAGTCCTCCAATTGATTGGTCCTTGCTTTTGAAACTTGTTCTTGTGTGTTTCCCAAATTGACACTCCTTGCAAACTGAATTAGCAGGCTTCACAAGCTTAGGCAAATCTCTAACAATCTATATAGTACTATCTTCATAATATTATCAAAATTTATGTGACACATCCTTCTATGCCAGAACCAACTCTCATCAATCTGAGTCAACAAACAATAGTTCTCGGTTCCTTTCAAGTGATAGATATTACCTCTGGTCTTCTTACCAGTTGCAATGCCTAGTCCAGAGCTTTCCTTGATCTTGCATCCATTATCCTTGAAGCTTAAGTCATAGCCCTTGTCACACATCTGACCCACACTCAGAAGATTGTACTTTAGTCCTTTCACATACAAGACATCTTCATTATTATGCTTGCCATCAAAAGAAATAGATCCTTTCCCACAAATCCTACCAGCTATATCATCACCAAACCTAACCAGTCGACCATCATATCTTTCCAAACTTACAAACTTATTTTTGTCACCAATCATGTGGTGAGAGAAACCACTATCAATAACCCATTCATCCTTGTCCTTAATAACCTGAGCAACCAAAGCACTTTCCACTAGTTTTTCTTCCTTCATACAGCTAGAAGAATTAGTAGACACAAGATCTTCCTTAATAGCAATGAACAAGCATTCACTTTATGTTCACCATTATTTGATACTCCTTTATCATCATCAAAATCTTCAACATAATAACACTTCTTTTGGGTCCTAGGCCTATTCTCATATCTTCTTCTATTTCTTTCAATTCTTTCAAGACATCTGGAAGCAAAATGACCTACTTTACCACAAGAAAAACATTTGAAAGTAAGTTTACCTTCAAACTTACCAGATCCTCTTTGTAGTCTATCCACAAAGTTGGCTTCAGCTTCATCTAACTCATCATCAGATTCTACCTTATACTTTTTTGATCTGGAAGTACTTCCAAGAGTACTAGCTTTGAAGACTGTCTCAACTTCTGGCAGAGCATCATCTAACTCCCTCATTTCAAAAGCAATAAGCTTACCAAGCAACTGATCCCTACTAACAGTTTTTACTTGCATGAATTCTTCAATCGCGGCTACCTTGTGACAACAAGAGTTGGGCAGAGATTTGAGAATTTTCATAACAATTTCCTTTTCTTCAAGAGTTTTTCCTATGGCTTTTATCCCTATAACAAGTTCATCAACTCTTTGCATAAAAGCTAATATGTTTTCATCATTATTCATCTTCAAGCCTTCATATTTCACTTTTAGACTTTGTAACTTGGCTTCCTGCACAGAATCATCTCCTTCATATAGATTTTTCAACTTTTCCCATACCTTATTTGTAGTTTCAAGATCCACCACTTTCGTCAATATTGAGTCAGTTAAAGAGCTTAGCAGAGCACCCCTTGCCTTGATATCTATCTCATATTCTTTGATTTCATCTCTAGTCGTCAGACCATTTTGAGGTATGGTGTATTCTGTTTCTGCAACTTTCCAAACTTTGACACCAAGGGAAAGAAGATGGCTTTTCATTCGAGCCTTCCAGAGAACATAATTAGTTCCATCAAAATGTAGTGCTTCCTTCTTGTAAGACATTTTTGATCTTCCTCAAGCTGTTAAACTATCTTTAGAGGAACTTGGCTCTAATAACAATTATTGATATGCATTGGAGAACTTAGAGGGGGGGTGAATCAATTGTCACAAAACTTAAACACTTTCTACAATTTAAATATTCATCACTTATCGACAATTATTATGATTTAACAATGAGAGCATGAAATCAGAAAATTAACCACAGATACAACATCAAACACAAGAAACACCAGATTTACGTGGAAAACTCCAAGGTGGGAAAAAACCATGGAGAGGATTAACTCTCAATATATATTGCAATCTTGAAATAGTGATGTTCAGGCTTGGTCACTCCATAGGCCTAAACATACTAGATTACAGCCATGAAGAACAACTAGATCGAGCAGGCTCACTACCTCAACCCTAAACCTAGCAAGATTAAAATAAAGGTTGTTAAAACGTACTAGTGGCTTACTGCCAGATTCACTGCCATGATCAACACCTTTCTATACTGTGAATAAACAACTCCTCAACTCTGCTCTTCCTCTACTCTACTCTTCCTCTCCTCTACTATACCTCTACTCCACCTCTTCTTTCCTCTGCCTCTGCTCTGCTCTGCCTTTGGACCTTTCTTAATATCTTGTCATTTCTGCTCAAGGATACCTTTTCCATGACTCAACTACAAGTATTTATACACTACATCAACCTTGGAATGATCATCAAGGTTAGCAACACAATCATCAACCATTGGAACAATCTCCAAGGTCAATATTACAAACATTTACAAAATAGGTCTTGACCTATTGCAATATCATGCAAAGGGAATAAAATGCAGATCATGCCATGCCTTAGCTGGGACTCAAACATGATCTTCCATGCCACAACATGGCTTCCACAATCTTCCATAGATCTCCGTAATCACTGGGATCAAACAGGTTGGCCAAGGTTGGTTACACGCTACCTTATCTAGGAACAATCTTCACACACCAACCCAATTTCTTACCATGGACCAAAGTCTAGATAGGATCATGATTACGAGACATCCACAACCACATTATAATCATCAGGAGCAATGACACAAACCTTAACCACTTTATCTATAGGAATCTTCTCACCAGAACAAATGAACTTCACTATCTTCAACTGTCATCAAAGAAAGATAGCTTGCGGACCACTAAACCATGAACCACTGTAACTGTAGGAACTTATCATCATCCCTAACTTCCCTCCAGAACTGTAGAGCAAAATACTTTATTGCAGAGAAATGCAAAGCCAAATACTATCTTCCTGTCTCAACTGAACTTACAGAAAAAGTAGGTTTCACTCTGGTGAACACAACTCACTCAGATCTTCATGCAGATGGCTCAAAACCAAAATGTAGCATCATCAGACATACCTCTAACTTACTTCCAATCCATAGATCATGATCTTCAAGAAAAAATAAATGCGGAGCAGTTTACCAGACTTTTCTTTAGCATACAACTCAATGTCTGTACTGTACTTCTCTGTAACTCACTTGTTTCTTCCGGAGAGGCTAATTTTCTCAATATCCTCAACATATAAGTCTTCTAAACAAGTAATAGAATGAGATATATTTGAGATCAATGACAACAAGTATATGTTGACATAAATGACATCATTGGTTAGGCACATACTTGCAACAGAAGAAACAATTATGAGCCTTGAAAATGCATGTTATATATTTGCAGTCCTTGATTTCTTCTTCATCTAAGATAAATCATAAATATAATATATCAGTTGTTATTTGTAACAAAGTAATGACTATAGCCATTTGGCCTTGAACCTACAAACCAATGCCGATCATTATACCTTACTTGAATTTTTTTTTGTGTACATTTCATGAAAATAAGTATAAGCAAGCTTGAGTAAACTGAAGCATCAAATCATGTCAAGTTAAAACCAAGCCAATCTGATTAAAGTCAAGACATAGCCCTCCTTCATCTAATCCTTGTTGATTAAATTCTAATGGGATTGATTTGCTATAGGAATGAGACTTGTAATATGCAAACAAGTAATGCAACATAAGGCAATGAAAAAACCTTGCTCAATGTATTGCAGAAATTCTGTTGCTTGTTGATTGAAATTCACAACCCCAAGTACCATGGAGAACATTTATAGCATCACCTTGAATATGTAATGTCCCTTTTTAGGATATTCCTGATTTCTTTACATGCATACAACAATAACTACTAGAAAAGGACATTAGAAATATTAAAGATAAATAAATTAATATAATATTTAGTTCATAGCATCATTCATATTAAATTAATCTATCATAGCATAATTAATAATGAGATCAATACTTCATAAATAATGAGATATAATCAATATTTAGTTCAATCCATTATAACACCATTCCTCAAGCCAATCACATATTGAATCTCTCAGGAGTGTTAGTAAGTAATAATATTAGTAAACATGATATTTCCATAGTCCATGGTAATCAAATGAAAAGTTTCTGGTTTAAACTGTGTTGCTTTTTTTTTGCATCGATGTTTTGGATCACACTCCGTGATCCGTCATCAGGAAAAAAATGAGAATGAGAGAGTAAAATTGCACACTTAGTTTATCTTAAAAAGAGAGAGAGTGGGGGGGCGAGTCTCATGGCACGGAGTGCTAGGTTGACATGAGCTAAGGAAACCAAAAAATAAAGAAAAATGGACAAATATAAAACCACCAAATAAAGTTATTAAAAACAAGAGAGGAAAAAGTTTATAAGAAAGAATATAAATATAAAAAGGAAACGAAGAAATTGTAGAGGTCAGATAAAAATATAAGAAATATAAAAATATTAAAAAATGTAAAAAATAAAAAGAATATAAAATATAAATAAAAATAGAGAGAGGAGATTAAATGATAAGGGAATATAAGTAAATAAATATGAAAACAAAAACCAAAATGAGATTTTTTAAAAAATTATTAAGGATTGAGGATAATAAAGCAAGGAGATTCTAGAAAGTAAAGAAGAGCAAGAAAGAGGCAAATGAGGAAATAAAACATAAGAGAAAGAAATCAAAATACAACCTCACTATATATATATATATATATATATATATATATATATAACACTTAGTTAGCATAGTTAAAATAAAAATTAAATGACCAAAACAAAAAATGGGTAAACGAGAAAGACCAACAAAGAGTGAAAGGAGCGGGTAAGAAAGAGCAAGAGCAAGCAAACAAGAAGGGAGTATAGGAAGGGAATATTGAAGAATGGAAGCACAAGGAAGAAGAAGGAGGGGAGAGTAACCAGCTTGGGGGAGCAACAAGAAAAGAAGGTAAATAAGAAGAAAGCACCGAGAAGAAGAAACTGAGTAAAGAGAGAGCGGAGAGAAGATAGGAAAAACAACAACAATGAAAAAGTAAAAAGGGGTGTGCAAAGGGGAAGGCCAAAGAAAAACTAGAAGACAAATGAAAGGTAGGAAGAAAGACACAAAAAAGAAAACAAAAGGTTTGAGTGAAACACGAAAGTTAAGACCAACAACTAGAACCCAAAAGGCAAAAAGATAAATGAAAGTGAATATAATTAAAAAAGGAGCGAGTGTACAACTAAAGACAAACCAAAAGCTAGAGAAGTAGGAACAAGATAAAGAAACAAAGCCATAAGAAGATAGAAGTCAGGAAGAAAAAGACAAATAAGTAAATCATCGAGGACAAAGGAAACAAAAGAAAGGCAAAAAATAAATTAAGAAAATCAAAAAAGGTGTGAAAAATGAAAGTTGAAACAAAGAACGAGAACATAAAGGTAAAGAGAGATGAAGATGGAAAAAAAGAAAAAAGCCCATACTTATAAATATAGAGAGTGTGTGCACAATGAGGACAAGCCAAAAACTATAACACATAGGAAAGGAGGAAAAAGAGATGATGAGATAAAAAGATGGTTAGAAGTGAGTAAAGATACAGATAAAAGGGAAGAAAAGGGAGGAAGGAGAAGGGGAGGAAGAGAGAGATAAGACCTAGAAGGTGGAAAAAGATGCAAACAAGGAGAGAGCAAAAAATGAGAAGAAGAGGCAGGAAGTAGAAAAGAGAAGGAGGAAGAGAGATGAGGAGAGCAAGGTCAAGGAAAGAGGTGAGGAAGCACTGGAATAGACACCAAAGGGGGTGGAAACAGACAGAAAGGAGAAACCGAAGGAGAGGAGATTAGTTTTGGAGGGAGCTTAATAGGGGGTTCCATGTGTGGCTTAAGGTCCACCCATCATCTTTATTTACTTATATTCCCTTATCATTTAATCTCCTCTCTCTATTTTTATTTATATTTTATATTCTTTTTCTTTTTTACATTTTTTAATATTTTTATATTTCTTATATTTTTATCTGACCTCTACAATTTCTTCCTTTCCTTTTTATATTTATATTCTTTCTTATAAACTTTTTCCTCTCTTGTTTTTAATAACTTTATTTGGTGGTTTTATATTTGTCCATTTTTCTTTATTTTTTGGTTTCCTTAGCTCATGTCAACCTAGCACTCCATGCCATGAGACTCCCCCTCTCTCTCTCTCTTTAAGATAAACTAAGTGTGCAATTTTACTCTCTCATTCTCATTTTTTTCTTGATGATGGATCACGGAGTGTGATCTGAAACGTCGATGCAAAAAAAAGCAACACAGTTTAAACCAGAAACTTTTCATTTGAGTAATAATATTGTCAAGAGCATGCAATGGGGACCATCCTTACATCTCCCAGTCAACCTTGGATGTTGGTCATCCTCCTTGATCAAGCCTAAGAGAACTTAGTTACCTCCCAACCCGTGAGTGTCTCATCTTGGGGTGGCGTTCTTGATAAGATGCATGAAGACTGCTATTTTAACAAGCCCAGAAGCACTCATATGCCTCCCGGCCCACGAGCTAACTAATTTGAGGTGGCCTGCTTGATGAAGGGGCCTATCAGTACTTCACCATCTCATGAACCCTGAAAGGGCCATCATTTCCTACTTACATCACCTTATTTCAATTGGATTGCTTAGGAATTTGTTAGATATTTGATACAATGTACCTCTTGATGGATTTCAAGTTTAGTTCAAGGATTGAAATGTATCCTTCTTTGCTGTATAACCAGTATATACCTAATATATTTCCTTTTTCTTGATTCTTATATGACTTCCTTCAAATGAAGATAGCTTCCTATGATTGCTAATTGATATCTTAGATAATCGCTGATTTGATTGATTGAATAATAGAATTGGCCATATCAACACATTGGTCCCTTCTAGTTGTGAATGGTTGTTTGTACAAATTTATTCAAACTCCTTACCATCTACTTTATTGGTGGGCTTGTCTCTAATAGTAGCATCAATAGTTTTTACTTATGTTGCACACTGGTTTCTTTCATAGGGTAAGTGCAAGAAGATGGGGGGCCAAAAAGGGGTCTTAAGTGGCCACTTTTTTTCTAAAATCAGGAAATACTAGCCTTGGATGAGAAATTGAGCATAGTTACACTCAAAATTTGGAGATGCAACCAAAACAATGTTCGTAGTGCTCCAAGTTTGCTTTCTAAACTAGTATTTTTTTTAAAATGGCATAGATTAAGGGGTTCAAAAGAGGGAGCCACATAAATTGGTGTTGTTTCTATCAAAAAACCATAACATAGCATGTTTTGTGGCTCCCTCAAAAGGTCAACTTTTTTTTGGTATTTTTAAAATCGCTTCAGTGAGAAATTAGCTAATAGCATGTAGTTTATGCCTGAGTTTTCTGATAATTTTTTGATGAATATTTGATTTTTTACTAATTTTCAAAGTGGACACATCCTAAAAAATAGAATTTTGGCCATGCTACCCCTATAAATTTTGAAAACTAATTGAAAATCATTTTTTTCTTTTTTTAATATTTGTAGAATGGAGTCTAGTTTCTAGATATGTAATTTTTTTGAAATTTCAATGAATAGTTAATTTACAATGAAAAAAAGACCAAACAGTGGTTTTTGCCCAAAAACGGACACACAAACAAAAGAAATTAAAGATGAAAGGCTTAACATTGTTAAAATGTGAAAAAAATCACATCGTCAAATAGCTAAGAGAAAGCCTAACATTACCCAGGTGTTTGATTTGTTCGACCTTGAAACACGTGCAAATCTGAGGGTTAGCACGAACGAAATTATGTGAAATCTTGAAGAATATGGAAAAACACGTCTGTGGATGTTGAAAAGGCACTCCAAGCCTTTGGGTTGGAAATCCAAAGCAAATCACAAGCCCAAGGCTTGGGATTCCCAAAGCAAAACATAACGCGCTTGCGTTAGTTTTTGCTTTGCATTTTTCCTTTTCCACAAAAGTTTGTGCTATTTGTCATGTTTGAAATAATGCGAGCACGTTATAATGCGCTCACATTATGTTCCCCTTAAATTTTTTTTATGTTCAAGGCTATTAATCATGTATGTATGTATGTATGTATGCCTATATGTATGTATGTATGTATGTATGTAGGTATGCCTATATGTATGTATGTATCTATGTATGTATCTATGTATGCCTATATGTATGTATGTATATATCTATGTATGCCTATATGTATGTATGTATAGTGTCTAGGGTAGAAGAGGGTAGAGATGGGAGTGAGCCAGATAGGGAAGGAGAGGGGTGGATAAGGATTGAGTGATTAAGGTTTAAGGTTGACGGTTGAACGTTTAGGGATAGGATTTAGAGTTTAGGGATAGGGGATTAGAGTTTAGGACCTTGAGGGATTAGGGTTTAGGGTTGAGGCTTTAGGGATAGCATTTAGTGTTAAGGATCGAGGGATTAGGGTTAAGGTAGAGTGTTGAGGGTAGAGGGATTAGGGATAGGGTTTAGGGTTGAAAGTTTAGGGTTGAGGGATTAGGGTTTAAGGTATAGTTTAGTAGTTCTTGTGGATAGAGCCAGTAAACAATGGAAGATTATTTGCCTACTTCATAACAATATACCTCCCCTAAGTGCAGGGTGGCATACCATGCCTTGGGAGCTTGTTTTAATTCATATAATGCTTTCTTCAATCTGCATACCATGTCCCCCTATTCTGATGATTGAAATCCTTTCGGTTGTTCAATATAGACTTCCTCTTCCAACTCTCCATTTAAGAAGGTAGACTTCACATCCATTTGATAAACCTTGAAATCTTTATATGCTACAAAAGCCAGAAACATCCTTATTGCTTCAATCCTTGTCACTGGAGAAAAAGTTTCTTCAAAGTCTATTCCTTCAACTTGAGAGTATCCTTTGCATACCAACCTCACTTTGTTTCTTACCACTTCACCATTCTCATTCGTATTGTTTTTGAAGACCCACTTTGTACCAATTACATTCTTATCTGCTAGTCTAGGAACAATATCCCAAGTCTGATTCTTCTCTATCTGCATCAATTCTTCTTCCATAGCCTTTATCCAATTTTCATCTTTGCAAGCCTCATCCACAGTTTTAGGTTCAATCTTAGAAATCAAATAGAAATTTACTTGTTCCTCTGCATCTTTTCTTCTAGTTAAGATCCCTTTGTTCTTATCTCCTATGATTTGATTTTTAGAATGATTGGTTCTAACATATCTTGGAGTTTTGGTGGCACTTACCGGAGCTTGTTCTTCTTCATCTATGATGTCTTCATGTTCCACCACTTCTAAAACATCTGGATCATCGAACTCATATCCACTTGATTTTGAAGACCTTTCCTTACATTCATCAACTTTAACATTTGCACTTTCAATTATCTTATTTGACCTCTTATTATAGCACCGGTAGGCCTTACTCTTGGTGGAATAGTGAAGAAAGATTCCTTTATCACATCTAGCATCAAACCTGCCTAAATCTTCTTCTCTTTTGATATAACATCTGCTACCAAAAACTTTGAAATATTTCATAGTAGGAACTCTACCATGCCACAATTCATAGGGATTTTTTGAATTGTTACCTCTTACTTGAACATTGTTTAGGATATATATTGCGGTGTGAATTGCCTCTCTCCAATATGCCTCCAGAAGATGAGCTTCCTTCATCATGGTTCTATCAGCTTCTTGTACTATTCTATTTTTCCTTTCAACAACTCCATTTTGTTGTGGAGTTCTAGGCGCAAATAGATGTCTCTTTATTCCATATTCTTCATAGAAGAAATTGAATTCATTTGATGTGAACTCTCCTCCTCTATTAGATCTCAAGCATTTCATTTTCAAATCCATCTCATTTTCAACCATTGCCTTAAATGCCTTGAATTTATCTAGAGTTTCAGTTTTCTCTTTCAAAAAGGTGACCCAAGTCATTCTAGAATAATCATCAATGAGCAGCATGAAATACCTATCTCCTTGCAAACTTCCTACTCCGATAGGTCCACATAAATCCATATGCACTAGCTCAAGTAGTCCTCCAACTGATTGGTCCTTGCTTTTGAAACTTGTTCTTGTCTGTTTCCCAAATTGACACTCCTTGCAAACCGGATTAGCAGGCTTCACAAGCTTAGGCAAATCTCTAACAATCTATGCAGTACTTATCTTCATAATATTATCAAAATTTATGTGACACAACCTTCTATGCTAGAACCAACTCTCATCAATCTGAGTCAACAAATAATAGTTCTCAGTTCTTTTCAAGTGATAGCTATTACCTCTGGTCTTCTTACCAGTTGTAATGACTGTTCCATAGCTTTCCCTGATCTTGCATCCATTATCCTTAAAGCTTAAGTCATAGCCCTTATCACACATCTGACCCACACTCAGAAGATTGTACTTTAGTCCTTTCACATACAAGACATCTTCATTATTATGCTTGCCATCAAATGAAATAGATCCTTTCCCACAAATCCTACCAGTTGTATCATCACCAAACTTAACCAGTCCACCATCATATCTTTTCAGACTTACAAACTTACTTTTGTCACCAATCATGTGGTGAGAGAAACCACTATCAATAACCCATTCATCCTTGTCCTTAATAACCTGAGCAACCAAAACACTTTCCACTAGTTTTTCTTCCTTCATACAGCCAGAAGAATTAGTAGACACAAGATCTTCCTTAATAGCAATGAACAAGCATTCACTTTATACAGAGGGACCAGCATTATCTGGTTCACCATTATCTGATACTCCATCATCATCAAAATCTTCAACATAATAACACTTCTTTTGGGTCCTAGGCTTGTTCTCATATCTTCTTCTATTTCTTTCAATTCATTTAGGACATCTGGTAGCAAAATGACCTACTTTACCATAGGAAAAACATTTCAAAGGAAGTTTACCTTTAAACTTACCAGATCCTCTTTGTAGTCTATCCACAAAGTTGGCTTCAACTTCATCTAACTCATCATCAGATTCTACCTTATACTTTTTTGATCTGGAAGTACTTCCAAGAGTACTAGCTTTGAAGACTGTCTCAACTTCTGGTAGAGCATCATCTAACTCCCTCATTTCAAAAGCAGTAAGCTTACCAAGCAACTGATCCCTACTAACAATTTTTACTTGCATGAATTCTTCAATCGTGGCTACCTTGTGACAACAAGACTTGGGCAGAGATTTGAGAATTTTCATAACAATTTCCTTTTCTTCAAGAGTTTTGCCTATGGCTTTTATCCCTATAACAAGTTCATCAACTCTTTGCATAAAAGCTAATATGTTTTCATCATTATTCATCTTCAAGCCTTCATATTTCACTTTCAGACTTTGTAACTTGGCTTCCTTCACAGAATCATCTCCTTCATACAGATTTTTCAACTTTTCCCATACCTTATTTGTAGTTTCAAGATCCACCACTTTCATCATTATTGAGTCAGTTAAAGAGTTGAGCATAGCACGCCTTGCCTTCATATCTATCTCATATTATTTGATTTCATCTCTAGTCATCGGACCATTTTGAGGTATGGTGTATTCTGTTTCTATAACTTTCCAAACATTGACACCAAGGGAAAGAAGATAGCTTTTCATCCAAGCCTTCCAGAGAATATAATTAGTTCCATCAAATGCGGTGCTTCCTTCTTGTATGACATTCTGGATCTTCCTCAAGCTGTTAAACTATCTTCACGGGAACTTGGCTCTAATACCAATTGTTGATATGCGCTATAGAACTAAGAGGGGGGGTGAATCAATTGTCACAAAACTTAAACACTTTTTGCAATTTAAATATTCATCACTTATCCACAATTATTATGATTTAACAATGAGAGCATGAAATCAGAAAATTAACCACAGATACAACATCAAACACAAGAGACACCAGATTTATGTGGAAAACCCCAAGGTGTGGAAAAACAATAGAGAGAATTAACTCTGAATATATATTACAATCTTGAAATAGTGATGTTCAGGCTTGGTCACTCCATAGGCCTAAACATACTAGATTATAGCCATGAAGAACAACTAGGTCTAGCAGGCTCACTACCTCAACCCTAAACCTAGCAAGATTACAATAAGGGCTATTAAACCCTACTAGTGGCTTACTGCCAAATTCACTGCCATGATCAACACCTTTCTATATTGTGAATAAATAACTCCTCAGCTCTGCTCTTCCTCTACTCTGCTCTTCCTCTCCTCTACTCTGCCTCTGCTCCACCTCTTCTTTCCTCTGCCTCTACTCTGCTCTGCCTTTGGACCTTTCTTAATATCTTATCATTTCTGCTCAAGGATACCTTTTCCATGACTCAACTACAAGTATTTATACACTACAACAACCTTGGAATGATCATCAAGGTTAGCAGCACAATCATCAACCATTGGAACAATCTCCAGGGTCAATATTACAAACATTTACAAAATAGGTCCCGACCTATTGCAATATCATGCAAAGGGAATAAAATGTAGATCATGCCATGCCTTAGCTAGGACTCAAACATGATCTTCCATGCCACAACATGCTTCCACAATCTTCCATAGATCTCTGCAATCATTGGGATCAACCAGGTCGGCCAAGGTTGGTTACACGCTACCTTATCTAGGAACAATCTTCACACACCAACTCAATTTCTTAATGTGGACCAAAGTTCAATAGGAACATGATTATGAGACATCCAAAAGCACATTATAATCATCAGGAGCAACCACACAAACCTTAACCACTTTATCCATAGGAATCTTCTCACCGAAACAAACAAACTTCACTGTCTTCAACTGTCATCAAAGAAAGATAGCTTGCGGACCACCAAACCATGAACCATTGTAACTGTAGGAACTTATCATCATCCCTGACTTCCCTCTAGAACTGCAGTGCAAAATACTTCATTGCAAAGAAATGTGAAGCCAAATATTGTCTTCTTGTCTCAACTGAACTTATAGAAAAAGCAGGTTTCACTCTGGTGAACAGAACTCACTCAAATCTTCATGCGGATGGCTCAAACCCAGAATGTAGTATCCTCAGACATACCTCTAACTTACTTCCAATCCATAGACCATGATCTTCAAGTAAAAATAAATACAAAGCAGTTTACCAAACTGTTCTTTAGCATACAACTCAATGTTTGTACTACATTTCTCTATAACTCACTTGTTTCTTCCGGAGAGGCTAATTTTCTCAATATCCTCAACATACAAGTCTTCTAAACAAGTAATAGAATGAGATATAGTTGACATCAATGACAACAAGAATATGTTGACATCAATGAGAACATTGATTAGGCACATACTTGCAACAGAAGAAACAATTATGAGCCTTGAAAATGCATGTTCTATATTTGCAGCCCTTGATTTCTTCGTCATCTAAGATAAATCATAAATATAATAGATCAGTTGTTCTCTATAACAAAGTAATGACTATAGCCATTTGGCCTTGAACCTGCAAACCAATGCTAATCATTGTACCTTGAATTTTTCTCTATGTATATTTCAAGAAAATAAGTATAAGCAAGCTTGAGTAAACTAAAGCATCAAATCATGTCAAGTTAAAACCAAACCAATCTGATTGAAGTCAAGACATAGCCCTCCTTCACCTAATCCTTGTTGATTAAATTCTAATGGGATTGATTTGCTCTAGGGATGAGACTTGTAATAGGCAAACAAGTAATGCAACATAAGGCAATCAAAAAACCTTGCTCAATGTATTGCAGAAACTGTGTTGCTTGTTGACTGAAATTCACAACCCCAAGTACCATGGAGAACATTTATAGCATCACATTGAATATGTAATGTCCCTTTTTAGGATATTCCTGATTTCTTTACATGCATACAACAATAACTACTAGAAAAGGACATTAGAAATATTAAAGATCAATAAATTAATATAATATTCAGTTCATAGTATCATTCATATTAAATTCATCTATCATAGCATAATTAATAATGAGATCAATACTTCATAAATAATGAGATATAATCAATATTTAGTTCAAACCAT
This sequence comes from Cunninghamia lanceolata, assembly GCA_027924645.1. Classification (NCBI taxonomy): domain Eukaryota; kingdom Viridiplantae; phylum Streptophyta; class Pinopsida; order Cupressales; family Cupressaceae; genus Cunninghamia; species Cunninghamia lanceolata. The sequence goes on along the minus strand of BSBN01000241.1, from coordinate 6,135,598 downwards.
TATAACACCATTCCTCAAGCCAATCACATATTGAATCTCTCAGGAGTGTTAGTAAGTAATAATATTGTCGAGAGCATGCAATGGGGACCATCCTTACATCTCCCAGTCAACCTTGGATGTTGGTCATCCTCCTTGATCAAGCCTAGGAGAACTTAGTTACCTCCCAACCCATGAGTGTCTCATCTTGAGGTGGCATGCTTGATAAGATGCATGAAGATTGTTATTTTAACAAGCCCATGAGCACTCATATGCCTCCCGGCCCACGAGCTAACTAACTTGAGGTTGTGTTCTTGATGAAGGGGCCTATCAGTACTTCACCATCTCATGAACCTTGAAAGGGCCATAATTTCCTACTTACATCACCTTATTTCAATTGGATTGCTTAGGAATTTGTTAGATATTTGATACAATGTACCTCTTGATGGATTTCAAGTTTAGTTCAAGGATTGAAACGTATCCTTCTTTGTTGTTAACAGTTGTTGTATAACCAGTATATACCTTATATATTTCCTTTTTCTTGATTCTTATATGACTTCCTTCAAATGAAGATAGCTTCCTGTGATTGCTAATTGATATCTTAGATAATTGCTGATTTGATTGATTGAATAATAGAATTGGCCATATCAACACATTGGTCCCTTCTAGTTGTGAATGGTTGTTTGTACAAATTTATTCAAACTCCTTACCATCTACTTTATTGGTGGGCTTGTCTCTGACAGCAGCATCAATAGTTTTTACTTACGTTGCACATTGGTTTCTTTCATATCACAGCAACAATTCTTTTTGATACATGCACAAAAATTTCAAACTATGCTTAATTTGAATCTTGTTGAATTAAATGATAACAACAATCACTATATTATTTGGCTAATAAATAAATCTAGCCAAGAGGAATTTTAAATTCTATTTTTTTTGGTTTATGTTGACTATAATGCTTTCTATTTTACTAGACTAATCTGCCACATGGTGATTAGATTCAGATGGTTAAATTGGTAGTTTAAACTTTAGAGGTTTTTTCTTGTGAAGTAGGCATAACTGTCATGTGGTCCAGTGGTATCTAGCCATGTTTACATAAGCCTGAACTCTAAATTCCTATTCAAGGTTTGGATCCTTCATCTATTTTTTTATTTACAAGATATTGGGACCTTGATTAAATTTCAAGTACCCTTGAATAAAAATTATGGTAAGATTCCCAAGAAGAGAGTGGATGCCATATCATAATGCATCTTCTTATTTGTCTAATGGTTGTGAAATGTTTTTGTATGTGGTATAATATTTTCAAACAGTGAAAACTGATCAGCAGAGCAACACTCACTATGCATAAGACACTAGATCATTCCCCTTTTTATCCCCTTGTTTAGTGGTGATATTAATGCCTAATAGGATAATGGAAGTTGATTAGATGCTTATTTTCTAGTTTGGTAAAGGAAGTTAATAATTTTACTGTTACATCATCACTTAATAGATTTCCAACTACCACACTGTTACTTGTGTTCTAGTCACACGAATGAGATGCTTGAATTCTTTTTCTACCATTTTCTATTCTCCAAGGTGATAAAAGGCATATTAATTACATTTTTCTCTAAAAGATCTTTGTAAAATGCCTAGTTACACAATATTATAGGGTGTGTGTGTAATGATGATGCAATAACAATCATGGCATAACAAGTCTACAAAGTGGCATATTCTTATGAAAACTCAGCTCATGAGTTCATTTTATCATGATCCCATCATCACTCATCCCTAGAGATTGGTGTCAATCCCTAGATTCCCCACTTGCCACCCAGATCATTTCTACACTTAAGGATTTGAACCTCAAAACTTTAAAATTTCAAAATTCAAATTTATATCTCACTAATCTTTTCACCAGCCGTTGTGAGCTATCCTAGTACACATTTGTTTTCATTTGTGTGTTATGTTGTATTTAAAGACATTCATTTAAAATCATGCTAGGATGTTGGATTAACCTAGGAATCAATGAAGACCATTTGAATAATATTCATCGTTGAGCATTATTAGATCATTACATCAGCCTGCATCATCTTAGGTCCATTGCTTGCTTCCTTGCTGTCCTTAATCATTTTTCCAAAGCCATTAAATTGGTCCAACTAGGGGTCTTTATTTAAAGATCTCCATTCATTCATTTAAAATCATGGTATGATGCTGGATTAACCTCAGAATCATTGAAGAGTATTTGAAGAATACTTGTCATAGAGCATTATTAGATCATTGCAATAGCCTACATCATCTCGAGTCCATTGCATGCTTTTTTCTTGTCCTCAATCTAACTAGGGTTCAGATGGAAAACATGACCCTTGCAATATAGCAGATTCTCCAAATGTGTTTCTAAACACTGCGAGTTCCTTACTAAATTCAAATATCAAATGGTTGAGGCAAGCAACTTCCTTTTCTATTTCCATTCTTCTATTTTGGACTAAAATGATAAAAGGGGCAGCATTGGCATATATTGCCAATATATATATAGTTGTAAAGGGAAAAATATATATATTTCTCCTTCGACAACCATATATATCCTGGAGGAATGGAATTAGTAAGAGGAGCTCATTGGTTTTCTATTTCCATTCTTCTATTTTTGACTAAAATGATAAAAGAGGCAGCAAAGGCATATATTGCCCATTGAGCAAATGGGTTTTGTTTAATAAAACAAATGTTTGAATGTATGTATGTATGTACATTGTATACATATTCTTCGACAACCATATATATATATGGTTGTCAAGGAGTATACATATCTTGGAGGAATGGAATTAGTAAGAGGGGCTCATTCATTTTTTGATTACATTCCTCCATTTTGGACTGAAATTATAAAAGAAGTAGCAAAGGCATATATTTCCCATTGACCTCCTCCTCCTCCTCCTCCTCCTCCTCCTCCTCCTCCTCCTCTTCTTCTTCTTCTTCTTCTTCTTCTTCTTTCCTCTACAACCACATATATGTATGTATGTACATTGTATACATACATACATACATATATGGTTGTATATGAAAATAAAATTTCCTATGTGCAAACTAGCCTAATAACATTTCCTATGTGCAAACTAGCCTAATCAATTAAATAACATTTCATAATCCAAGATGACATGTTATTTAAAGGAAGCCAGTTGTGCATTCTGAGGAGTTCCATGAGGGAGAACCTGATTAAGGAGACGCATAGTGGAGGATTGGCCAAACACTTTGGTCGAGATAAGACCATTGCTATTGTTGGTGAAAATTATTAGTGAAAATTATTAGTGGCCACAGTTGCAGCAAGATGTGAGGAAATTTGTGCAGAGTTGCAAAGTATGTCAGATGATGAAAGGAGCAAGTCAGAATACAGGTCTATATCAGCCACTACCTGTACCAGAGAAGCCATGGGATGATATTAGTATGGATTTTGTTCTTAGTTTACCAAGGACACAAAGAGGACATGATTCCATTTTTGTGGTGGTGGACAGATTCTCGAATATGGCACATTTTATTCCTTGCAAGAAGACTAATGATGTTGTTCATGCAGAGTTATTTTTCAGGGAGGTGGTGAGATTACACGGTCTACCAAAGAGGATAGTTTTAGATCAAGATGCCAAGTTTGTTGGTTATTTCTAGAGGGCATTATGGAAGAAGTTAAACATAGATTTGAAGTTCAGCTCTGTACACCATCCATAGACTGATGGACAGACTAAAGTGGTGAATAGGATTTTGGGTAACCTGCTACGATGCTTAGTAGGAGATAAGCCCAAGGGATGGGATTTGATTTTACCATAGGCAGAATTTGCTTACAACAATTCTGTCAATAGGAGTACTGGTAAATCCCCATTCCAGATTTTATATGGTAATAGCCCAAGAAATGCTTCTTAGTTAAGGAAGCTAGACAAAGGAGAAAAGACAAGTGCTAAAGCCAAAGACTTTGCAGAACATCTGAAGAATTTGTATGAAGAGCTGAGAAGCACATTCATAAGATGAATATTCAGTACAAGGCTAATGCAGATCAGAAGAGGAGATATAAGGAGTTCCAGGTAGGAGATGAAGTCATGGTTCACTTGAGAAAAGAAAGGTTCCCAATTGGAATATACAATAATTTGAAAATGAAGAAATTTGGACCATGCAGAATCCTGAAGAAGCATGATTCAGAAAATGCATATGAGGTAGAGCTACTGAGTGGGATCTGTTAGCACTTATTTTGACCTGGGGTTGATTTATCATGATCGGGAGGTTTCTTCATTTGAAGCCTTCATCTTCTCGCCCATTTTTTCTAAGTGTTGGACCTCCTCAGCATTTTTCAGCTGCATCATCATATTTTCTGAAGGAGGAGGTCACCATCATCATCTTGTCTTCGATGATGATCTGCATCATCATGTTCTTCGTCAACTGGTTTCTCATCGTCATCATCATATTTCAATTATCGGGTGATGTTTATATATCATCCTGATGATTGCTGATAAGCTACAGTGCGCCCTCAGTTGCTTGCGGGGGTGATTTTTCAAGTATCGGGTGATCTTCCGAATATCACCTCGCCCAAACGTGATGATGATGTTGCCCCGTTATCTTGGAGGGGTTATTCTCTATGTTGTTCGACCTAACTTGTTTTTTCTTAAGGGTCGTCATCATCATGATATTTCCAGTTATCATCCTGCTGCTTGTGGAGGTCATCATATTTTCTGCCTTCATGATATTTCACCGGGGTGATATTTTTATCATCGGGTGATCTTGGTTAATATCATCCTGATGATGTTGTTGAAGAGTTCTAAGTGCGACCCGATATTCACTAGGGTCATCATATTTTGAACATCAGGATGATCTTAGTCAATATCATCCTGATGATGTTGTATTACTTCTTGTTCGTTGTTTTATCATCCTGATAATGCTGACGTCATCCTGATATCAGGGTGATATCTGGTTCTCTGCCTATCTGCATATTTGTGATATTTGTGCATCAGGAGGATATTTCTAAATATCCGGTTGTCTTCCGAATATCATGATGATGTTAATATGATGATGACATCATCAAGGTCCGCGGGGGTCATATTTCTAACATTGATCATCTCGAAGAGACCTCCTGATATTTGCAAACATGATGATGACGTCATCCGGATATGAGGAGGTGCGCAGTAAGCAGATATGATGATGACGTCAGCAGGATATGATGATGACGTCATCAGGATGTTCATCGGCCAGACTTTTGTTATAAGCTCAGCAGGAGGATGTTCCTCCGAAGGATCAGGTTGTGCCGATTATCATGAAGGTTATATTTCAAATATCATGATGACGTCAGGGTGATATTTCGAACAACAGGATATCATGCTGCTGGAGGATGATGATGATGAGGTTTTATACTAGTGTCGTCAAGAGCAAAAGCACCGACATGATATATGCTCATGACCTAGTATATAAAGTGTTATTGAGGTCATCGCGGGGTGCATGTGGGATATTGATATCCTGCATTTTCAAATATCATGATGATGAATCTCGGCGGGAAATGGTTGCGATTGCAGATTTGATGATCTTCCCAAGGCCGCGGGTTGGTGCGCCATTAATGGCGATTGTTGCAGAGGTATGGGCGATGGCGTGAATGGATCCTATACCCGACTGGAGGTGTCAATCAGCGGACAGTGGCGCAGGGCTCGAGAAATCTTCCTGTCTCCTCCTCTACCTGCTGCATTCAAGTTTGGGCGCCAATCTGGTTGTGTTTGAGCGCCATTTTCCTGGTACTGTGTATTTGGCGGAATTTTGGTCAACCATGTAATTAATTGCTGAGCACCTACCTGGCTGTTATAGGCAGGTTGTGTTGCTCATTTCAAGGTTGTTGAAAGTTGATGATTTTGGCTCTGTAATGCATAACAAGCTGATCCGGTTGCCCTGTACAGCTTACCTGTGAGTTTATGTATCTCTTGTTGTATGTTTTTGGCATGAACCCACTAATTTCATGATTAAACTTATATGAGTAATGCTATTTGGCATGTGTTGTGTTAATTCTGTCTCCATTATTGCATGTATTCTTCTTCTGAATCTGGATGTTTGGTAATGTTTAGATTCTAGAGCATAGAATTCCTATGTTGACTGTCTGATCTTTTAACTTCTACTCAAGGGGTAGATTAAACTGTTTTCAGGTTGAACATTGGGAAGGGTATACTGCAGTAGGGATACCATAAGTAGAGATAACCTAACACTTTGTATTGGGAGATACCTGTAAGGCAGGTATCACATATCTCCCCTTGAAATCCAGTTCTAGCTGTTCATGCTGATCATTCACAGGTGTATGTCTACTGACTCCAGGCCCTGGATAGGCACCAATCATGCTTTGTTTTGTGTTATAACCATATCCAGCTTTGCATCCACACTTAAACTTCAAATCAAAATCTAAAACAACCATTAGGACATTAGAGTTAGTTTTAGGAACCTCAGTCCTCTGTCTACAACTGCAAATAGGCCCAAAGCTAGCCCCTTTGCCCTTATCTTTCAGTTTTGGTCTACTTACAGGAGGACTCATCTGCTTTCTGTCAACATCCCAGCCTTGCATGCATATCCTCATGGATGTTGAGTAGGGAATACCCCCCTAGGTCTTGCAGAGCCTGAAGAAGAAGAGGAGATAAAATATAGAGTCTATCTCCTACACTGTTGACCCCCTGGCCCAGAGATCCTGTTGATCACTGATGGCTACCTTGTAGGGAAATCTGGGAATAAGCATCCAGTCTGGGAAAAAGTCAACAGAAATTGGCGACTCTACTGGGGAATGAGAAGTAAAAGTACTATCTAATCATCTCCAGCAATATATATGTGACCCATCTGAGTCAGCAACAGAAATAATCTACTCTGCTAGGGAACCTTGTGAAAGAACCCTGGTTTTCAGAAGAAAACAGTTCCTAGAAATAGGTGGCGACTCCAAAGCAATCTCCCAACCGGTCAAAGTAACATTTATATGCAGGGGAGAAGATCCCAACAAAATCCTCTATTTGAAGAGTTACTATTAACAAAAAGAATGATGTATAGAAGAAAGGGAACTGTCTCAGTTAGTCATGAGAGCTCCCCCAGAAAAGGTGATGATACACAAGATGACCCTAGGCCATCAGGACAGCATGCGCCTTATTTTTCAAGTGCAGAAGCTGATATCCAAGGCGCGTATGAGAGGCAACAGGGTGGTAGCATCAGAATGAGGTCAGAGGTGTTCCAAGAATGCCCTTTTCTAGACCCAAGTGAAAGGTTTGAAGAGGCAGAGTCTCTAAGGGATGATGAAGATGATGACCAAAATGGCATGAGACTATCCACCTCCAGACCTAAGGATGAACAGCTAGCTGAAGAAATCAAAAGTCTAAGAGCAGAACTAGAATACCTACAAGCCATGAAAATTAGAGATGATATGAAGCAAAAAGTGCAAGCCTTAAGAACTGCCCAAAATGATTCAGTTCCTACTCTAGAGAATGCAAATATGCAAAGACATCAGCAAAGATATGAAATGCAATATCAGCATCATGATGACAGACAATATGTGAATGATGCTAGGATACCACTGAACAATGCAGGAAACCAAAATGCGAACGGAAATGTTAATGTTAATCAGCCAAACAGACAGCCCATGCAGCTGGATAGATTCAGGCAGCTGGTGTTTGATGGTATTCCTGGGTATCCTAACCCCATTGATAAGCATCTGAGGCTGCAAGTGCCTAAATTTTCAGGAAACAACACAGTGTCAGGAGAAGATCATCTAAAGGCTTTTCAAAATGTCATGGATAATTTTGAGGTTGAGCATGAGGATGTTTTCATGAAGTCATTCATGCAATCCTTAATAGATGAGGCAAGAGAATGGTACAGGAATCTGCCTGACAGGAGCATATCATCATGGGATGATTTTAAGAGGGTGTTCAAGGAGCAATATGGTGATAAGACTGACCCTAGCTTTTTTGTAAATGAGTTCACCAGTATCACAAAAGGGCCAAATGAACAGGTTGCAGACTTTAATGCAAGATTTACTAAAGTGTTGAACAAATTGCCACATCACATGAGGCCAAATGAACCTATGTGCATAATTTTGTATATCAATGCCTTTGATGCAAAGACTGCATATGGACTAAGAGATAAAGGTCCTGCCACTCTCAGGGATGCTTTCAGGATTGCAGTAAATATTGAAAACAATAGGAAAGCATCAGGCAAGACCAATAGAAGGGATGATGTAAAGATTCTGCAGAATCCAAATAAGCCTCAGAACACTCAAGGTAGTACATCTGCTCCTGAAGATAAGATAGACAAACTGGCAAATGTTGTTAAGGACCTGAGCTATAGATTAGCTAGAAGTGAGAAAGGGATGGGTCCTGATAGGCAAGTCTATCAAAGGCAGGAAAAGAGGCCATCATTACATGATATGCCTTATAACACCAATTGGCATGATGGTAAGCCTGTGTTCCCGCGTAACAACACAAATCAGAGGGCTCAACATGTCAAGGAAACTCCTGATCCCCTAAAGAAAACTATAAACATTGCTGATGATGCTCCATGGTGTATAATTTGTCAGATGCCACATTCACAGTCACAGTGCATGATTGCTCAATCTTTGTATAATAATGCTACATCTTGTAATGAGTGCAATGAGCCACATCATGTGCATGATGATGATGTTAACATGATGTCCATAGGAAATGGATATACTCTTTATGATGCTGATGATAATACAGATCATCAAGTTCAGGCCTGCCAACAGTCCCCATATGATGAAGATGATGAAGATAATTATGTGTATGCTCAGAACTCACACAATTTTCTGAGTAACCTACAACGACCTTCTGATGAGGAAATCAGAGCCTTCACAGCTGCAGCAGTTGCTCAGGTCAAAAGCAACTACAATCTCAGAGGTAGAAATCAAGTAGGCAGCTCACATCAGCCAGAAGATATTTCTGCAGGTCAACTGATGCATGGTCATAAAGGAACTGAACCACAGAAAAGGCAGTGGGTGAATAATAAGCAGAACTTTAGATACAGAACAGGTCCTGAATTTCAAGGACCAGAGAACAAAACCCCTCAGGCTGAAGATCAAAGTAGAGGTTCCCAAGACAAGAATGATGATCAGGGAACTATGAAAATGAAAACTAAATTAGCTCAGGATAAAAGCAAGACTGTGGAGCAAGCCACAACTGTTGTACAAAACTGTGCTCCATTTGATATCGCCCAGATCCTCTCTCAGGTAAAGGTCTCTGTTCCACTTATGGAACTCATGAAGGTGGAAGAGATCAAGAATAGGACAATATCCCTAATCTCAGGGGTACCTTTTCAAGATAAACAAAATGATCAGACCCAGGGTGAGAAACATGTCATGTGTAATGAAGAGGATGAGACTCCTGAAGTCTATTTAGGAATGACCATGACAAAGTGTCCTTCACAAGTGGAACCATTTTATGTTTCCCTGGTTATAAATGGTAAAATAATTAGAAATTGTATGCTTGACTCTGGAGCATCCACAAATGTCATGCCTTTGGCCATCATGCAACAAACTGGATTAAAGATTGACAAGGCATGTGGAAAGTGTTATGCTATGGATGCCAGAGAGGTACCAGTTATTGGAATCATGAAGGATGTAGATTTCCAACTGGCAGCATTTCCTGAAAAAAGATACAAAATGAATATAACAGTGGTTGACATCAAGCCACAGTATGGTATGTTGCTGTCAAGAAGATGGGCAGCACTAATTGGTGGAAGTATGTAGCTGGACCTGTCATATGCCATGATTCCAATGAATGGCAGGGATGTCAAGCTAATTAAAGAGAAAAGATCATCAGAGACAGTGGAAGACCAAGAAGCAAATGAACAGATATGCTTTGTAGACACTGACTGTGATAACTTCAAGGTTGTCTCAGATGATGCAGAAGACAAAAAGAAAAATGTCTGCATTGAAGAGCTGGATCAGCAAGGCTTATGGACCATGTTTTTTGATGGAGCTTGTGCAAAAGAAGGCTCTGGAGCTGGAGTTGTTTTCCTGTCTCCAACTGGTAAGCTCCTCAAATCCTCTTTCTTGCTGAGGTTTGATTGCACAAACAATATTGCAGAATATGAGGCTTTACTCTTAGGCCTGAATATTGCTCTCAAACATGGGATTAAGATGTTAAGAGTATTTGGGGATTCTGAGCTGATTGTATCCCAAATCAGAAATAAGTATGCTGCAAAAAATAAAAGACTGAAACAATACAAGCATGCTGTTTGGGATACTATTGAATTATTTGATGCATTTTCAATTGGCTGGGTAGAAAGGTCAAAAAATGTCATGGCTGATTTCTTAGCTAATATTGCAATAAGGCCAGATGACATCACTCTGTCAGGTGTCACAGATGTAGAAGTTAAAATTAGGCCTGCCATACCAGAGAACATATGCAGTTGGCAAGTTTTTAATGATGATAGGGATTTGCTGAAATTTTTGCACTGCATAGATGAGTATGAGAATCAACAGATTGATTTCCAAGCTTTTGTAGAGACTGTAAATGGAAAAGAGACTCTTGTGGGAAAAGAGATCATTCAATTGAAGACTAACAAGATCCCTAGAGGGTTAGTGGCTTTAGAAAGAGCCTTTGACAGTAGAGACAAAATGGTCACAAGGACATCCCCCACAAATAAGGAGGATTTAGAAGAAATAAATTTGGGGACATCTCAGGCCCCTAAGAAGGTATATATTGGCAAACAGCTCAAACCACACATAAGAAGTATGCTGATTGCATTACTGAAAAAGTATAAACATGTTTTTGCTTGGTCATATGAGGACCTAAAAGCTTATAGGGAAGACCTATTCCAGCATGAGATCCCACTGAAGCCTGAAGCTAAGCCATTTAGACAAAGGCAGAGACCTATTAACCCTACCTTAGCTCCCAAGATGCAGGAAGAACTCAAAAGGCTCAGGGAAGCTGGAATAATTGTGCCAATCAGACATTCAACTTGGGTGTCTAACCTTGTCCCAGTCAGGAAAAAGAATGGTGATATTAGGCTTTGTGTTGATTTCAGGAACTTGAATGTATCCTCTTTGAAGGATAACTATCCATTGCCTAATATGGAAGCTATGTTGCAGAGAGTGACTGGTTGTGAACTCCTATCCATGATGGATGGATTTTCAGGATATAATCAGGTGAAGGTAAAGGAATCAGAACAATATAAGACTGCCTTTACAACTCCATGGGGGACATTTGTGTATGTTAGAATGCCATTTGGACTAACAAATGCAGGTGCCACATTTCAAAGAGCAATGGATGTTGCTTTTGCAGGGCTGATTGATTCAATCCTAGCTGTATATCAGGATGATCTGACTGCCTACTCAAAGAAAGAAGAGCAGCATTGTTTGCATCTGGAGCAAATTTTTATAAGAGCACTAGAATATGGTATTTCTTTAAACCCAAAGAAGTGTGCCTTTGGAGTAGTTGAAGGAAAGCTTCTGGGACATATTGTTTCCAAGGATGGAGTCAGGATAGATCCAGAGAGAGTGGCAGCTATTGACAAGATTCAAATGCCAAAAACTGTGAAAGGAGTTCAGTCCTTCTTTGGACAAATAAACTTTGTTAGAAGATTTGTTCCCAACTTTGCAGAAACTACAAGGAACATCTCCAAGATGATGAAGAAGGATGCAACTGTCAACTGGGAGAGAGAAGCAACAGAATCATTTCAGAATATCAAAGAGGCAATTAAGATGGCCCCTGTTCTTAAATCTCCTGATTTTTCTAGGCCATTCCAAGTGTTTTCTTTTGCTTCCTTTCATACTGTAGCTGCATGTTTGTTACAGAAAAATGAAGATGGTTTTGAACAGCCCATCACTTTCTTCAGTATGTCCCTGCAGGCCTCTGAGTTGAAATATGACATTATGGAAAAACAGGCATATGCACTAGTTAGAGCCATCAAAAGTTTCAGACCATACTTGGTAGGGTCATATATAGTTGCATATGTACCTCATGCAGCAGTCAAAGACATATTCACTCAGCAGGAGGTGACTGGAAGAAGGTGCAGATGGATAAACAAACTGCAGGAGTTCAACATAGACATACAAGTTACTAAGTTGATAAGAGGACAAGGATTAGCCAAGATGATGGCACAGTCAAACTTGGAAGCATGCCAAGTTAATGCAGTCCAAGATGAGAGTGTAAGTGTATCAGGATCTGAATGGTACAAGGATATTGTCTATTATTTGCAAAATCTGAATTGTCCTTCCCATTTCAGTGACTGTCAAAAGAGGACTCTAAAGCTACATGCAATCAGGTATGTTATTGTCCAAGGTGAGCTGTACTGGAAAAACCCTGATGGTGTGCTGCTGAGATGTGTGGATGAGAACATGGCTAACAATATTTTGACTGACATGCATAAAGGATTGTGTGGTGGACATTATACTGCCCAAACAACAGCTCATAAAATTCTTAGGGCAGGATATTGGTGGCCCACTCTCTTTTCAGATGCACAAAAGTTAGTAAGGAAGTGTGACCCTTGCCAGAGATTTTCAGGAAAGCTGAAATATGATGGTGCTTTACCCCTCAGAACTGTACCTGTGGATGCTCCATTCCAGCAATGGGGAATTGACTTTATAGGGGAAATTGCAGACAAATCAAGTGGGGGACACAGTTGGATTTTGGTGGCAACTGACTACTTTACCAAATGGATTGAGGCCATTCCAACTAAAAGAGCTACAAGTAAGGTGGTGACAGATTTCATACTAGAGAACATCATCATCAGGTTTGGAGTACCATTTAAGATTATCACTGATAATGCTATGTGCTTCAGATCAGGTGAATTTGTTGACTTTTGCAACAGGTATGGGATAACTCTGTCATATACATCACCATATCACCCCCAAGGAAATGGTCAAGCAGAATCAAGCAATAAGAGCATCATGAAAATTGTCAAGAGGATACTGGACAAGAACAAGAGAGCTTGGGACTCAAAGTTGAACCTAGCAGTATGGGCTGACAGAGTGACTGTGAAAAGGGCTATTGGGAAGTCACCTTTTGAGCTGGTATATGGTGCATCAGCTAGGCTGCCCATAAACAATCTCCTACCAGTTTACAGATTCATTCAGGAAAATGATGAGGACATTGAAGATCCCATGACAGAAAGAGTGAATCAGCTGGTTGCATTGGATGAAGACAGAAGGAAAGCCCACCAGATCAATCTCAAAAGACAACAAGATATGAAATATCAGTTTGACAGGAGAACTACAAAAAGGAAGTTTCAAGTCAATGATCTGGTGCTTATTTGGAATGCTAAAGATCAGGAAAAGGGTAAACATGGCAAATTTCAACCCTTATGGATGGGCCCATATCAGGTTTGCAATACTCATGGGGAGGATTCTTACTTCCTCCAGGCCCTAGATGGTGAAATTCTGGAATTGCCTGTGCATGGCCAATTCCTTAAGTTCTATTTTGCATAATGACTGGTTGCTGTGCACATTTGTAAAATATGTATGTAGTGTACATGCCTTGTACAGCTCGCATTTTTTGGCTTTTTGTCAGGTCTGCCCGGAGATCTGGTTCTCGCTGCAGGTTTTCACCTGCACGTCCCCATTCGGAGCCACTGTTAGCACTTATTTTGACCTGGGGTTGATTTATCATGATCAGGAGGTTTCTTCATTTGAAGCCTTCATCTTCTCGCCCATTTTTTCTAAGTGTTGGACCTCCTCAGCATTTTTCAGCTGCATCATCATATTTTCCGAAGGAGGAGGTCACCATCATCATCTTGTCTTCGATGATGATCTGCATCATCATGTTCTTCGTCAACTGGTTTCTCATCGTCATCATCATATTTCAATTATCGGGTGATGTTTATATATCATCCTGATGATTGCTGATAAGCTACAGTGCGCCCTCAGTTGCTTGCAGGGGTGATTTTTCAAGTATCGGGTGATCTTCCGAATATCACCTCGCCCAAACGTGATGATGATGTTGCCCCGTTATCCTAGAGGGGTTATTCTCTATGTTGTTCGACCTAACTTGTTTTTTCTTAAGGGTCGTCATCATCATGATATTTCCAGTTATCATCCTGCTGCTTGTGGAGGTCATCATATTTTCTGCCTTCATGATATTTCGCCGGGGTGATATTTTTATCATCGGGTGATCTTGGTTAATATCATCCTGATGATGTTGTTGAAGAGTTCTAAGTGCGACCCGATATTCACTAGGGTCATCATATTTTGAACATCAGGATGATCTTAGTCAATATCATCCTGATGATGTTGTATTACTTCTTGTTCGTTGTTTTATCATCCTGATAATGCTGACGTCATCCTGATATCAGGGTGATATCCGGTTCTCTGCCTATCTGCATCATGATATTTCCGAAGGAGGGGGTGATATTTTCATATCACCCGGATATATGTTTGTTCGAGCATCATGATGATGCTGATATTAAGGAGATATCCGCCTGCTGACTTTGCGCATTATCTACTGGGGGTGATCTTTTCAAGCATCATCATCATATTCAGTTATCGCCCCGATCTTATAAAGGAGCTACAGTGCAACCTGATATTTGTGCATCAGGAGGATATTTCCAAATATCCGGTTGTCTTCCGAATATCATGATGATGTTAATATGATGATGACGTCATCAAGGTCCGCGGGGGTCATATTTCTAACATTGATCATCTCGAAGAGACCTCCTGATATTTGCAAACATGATGATGATGTCATCCGGATATGAGGAGGTGCGCAGTAAGCAGATATGATGATGACGTCAGCAGGATATGATGATGACGTCATCAGGATGTTCATCGGCCAGACTTTTGTTATAAGCTCAGCAGGAGGATGTTCCTCCGAAGGATCAGGTTGTGCCGATTATCATGAAGGTTATATTTCAAATATCATGATGACGTCAGGGTGATATTTCGAACAACAGGATATCATGCTGCTGGAGGATGATGATGATGAGGTTTTATACTAGTGTCGTCAAGAGCAAAAGCACCGACATGATATATGCTCATGACCTAGTATATAAAGTGTTATTGAGGTCATCGCGGGGTGCATGTGGGATATTGATATCCTGCATTTTCAAATATCATGATGATGAATCTCGGCGGGAAATGGTTGCGATTGCAGATTTGATGATCTTCCCAAGGCCGCGGGTTGGTGCGCCATTAATGGCGATTGTTGCAGAGGTATGGGCGATGGCGTGAATGGATCCTGTACCCGACTGGAGGTGTCAATCAGCGGACAGTGGCGCAGGGCTCGAGAAATCTTCCTGTCTCCTCCTCTACCTGCTGCATTCAAGTTTGGGCGCCAATCTGGTTGTGTTTGAGCGCCATTTTCCTGGTACTGTGTATTTGGCGGAATTTTGGTCAACCATGTAATTAATTGCTGAGCACCTACCTGGCTGTTATAGGCAGGTTGTGTTGCTCATTTCAAGGTTGTTGAAAGTTGATGATTTTGGCTCTGTAATGCATAACAAGCTGATCCGGTTGCCCTGTACAGCTTACCTGTGAGTTTATGTATCTCTTGTTGTATGTTTTTGGCATGAACCCACTGATTTCATGATTAAACTTATATGAGTAATGCTATTTGGCATGTGTTGTGTTAATTCTGTCTCCATTATTGCATGTATTCTTCTTCTGAATCTGGATGTTTGGTAATGTTTAGATTCTAGAGCATAGAATTCCTATGTTGACTGTCTGATCTTTTAACTTCTACTCAAGGGGTAGATTAAACTGTTTTTAGGTTGAACATTGGGAAGGGTATACTGCAGTAGGGATACCATAAGTAGAGATAACCTAACACTTTGTATTGGGAGATACCTGTAAGGCAGGTATCACATATCTCCCCTTGAAATCCAGTTCTAGCTGTTCATGCTGATCATTCACAGGTGTATGTCTACTGACTCCAGGCCCTGGATAGGCACCAATCATGCTTTGTTTTGTGTTATAACCATATCCAGCTTTGCATCCACACTTAAACTTCAAATCAAAATCTAAAACAACCATTAGGACATTAGAGTTAGTTTTAGGAACCTCAGTCCTCTGTCTACAACTGCAAATAGGCCCAAAGCTAGCCCCTTTGCCCTTATCTTTCAGTTTTGGTCTACTTACAGGAGGACTCATCTGCTTTCTGTCAACATCCCAGCCTTGCATGCATATCCTCATGGATGTTGAGTAGGGAATACCCCCCTAGGTCTTGCAGAGCCTGAAGAAGAAGAGGAGATAAAATATAGAGTCTATCTCCTACACTGTTGACCCCCTGGCCCAGAGATCCTGTTGATCACTGATGGCTACCTTGTAGGGAAATCTGGGAATAAGCATCCAGTCTGGGAAAAAGTCAACAGGATCAATATTTCCCCTATGTTTAACATTGTTAACTTAACATAATATCATGAAGCTAGCACAGAGGATGGGCCAACAGAAGAATAGTGGAGTATTTCGATATCTACTTCAATGGAGGAGATAGAAGAGATCTTGGATAGCCATGTGGGAAGAAGTACTCAGAACAAGCAATATGAAGAATATCTGGTAAAATAGAAAGGAAGGCCTATTGAAGATTTTTCTTGGCTGTCTAAGGTAGAGGTTGACCATTTGGGTTTTCCTCAAACAAACACATGAGACGTGACAGGGTCACTTCTCAAATTACCCTGGGTGTTTGATGCAGGAGCATCTAGTGGTGTAAGGGCAATCTTGCATCACCCAAAAAGAAGGTAATTATAAATCATTGCAATTGTTTTCATTTCTTTCCATATGTAGTGTTTCTGGTTCCATAATCTCCTGAATAATGATGTAGGACTTTTAGTTTTTTCCAAACTGCTAAAAATAGCAAACTACCATTTTTTGAAGGGTTAACTGCCATTTTAGGAAAGTTTGCATTTGGGCATGGATTGAAGCAAAAAATTACATAATGCTTCATAACTGAAATATAAGACCTTTGGTGAAGGAATCAGGCAAAGATCATTTGTGAGCTGAAATATATTAAAGTTTTTATTTTCTGAAAAGCCCCTAAAATTTTTTGAAATGAGATATGAGGAACTAAAACATCCCATAACATCCTAAAAAGTTGATGGAAATCTTTTTATGGATTTCTAGTATGATAGTTCACATTGCGAGCTTTTCGGCGCTTAAAACGGTTCGTCAATCGGACACCTAGATCAAAAGTTATGCTTCCCGAAAGTTGAGCTACTTTTGGAGGGAGTTGCAAATTTTAAAATTTAGCTGGAGGCCACCAAAAAGTGCTATTTATGACTATTTTGGGAACCCTGGGTAGTAGTAGATTTAAGGGGGAAAGTGTAGAGTCAAGAATAAGTGGGAAACCAGAACCCTAGCTGATTTGGGGTTAAAGAAGGCAAAAGATTCTAGAGCCTGGTGATGTGTAGCTGTAGTGTGTTGCAGCCTATGGAGGATTTATTCCTCTGATTGTAATTGAGCTTCTGTAATATAATAAGTTGTCCAAATCAATAAAGAAATATTTTATTTTCTGTGTGCCATTTCTGTTGTTGTGTGTTTTATGATTTACCCCCTTCATCAATATATATGTGTGTACCTGTACTTGTCTCCAAACCGGCGACCTAGCATTTAATTGATTAGGCTAGATTGCACATAGGAAAATTTTATTTACTTCTACAAGCATAAATTAGCAAACCTGCATTGTTGCATGCACCTAGACCACAAGCAAATCTTACAATGTTAGGATGTGTTCTAGAGTGCTTCTGCAAAATCCATTTTGTGCAGATCCTGCAATCATTATATTCCATTCGATGACATCTCTTTGAGGCATTCTGTCAAATAGTTCACATGCTTTGTCTATGGTTCCACATTTGCATACATGTCTACTAGAGAATTTCCAACCATAATATCTAACAAAGATCCCCTTACCATTATGCTTTGATGGATGTCCATACCTTGTTCGAAAGCTCCCATTTTGGCACAGGCAGGGGGGACGATGGCAAAGGTTCTGGAATTTGACTTTACAACTACCAATTGCATCTACTTGAAATTTTCTAAAGACAACAAATCCATTTTGTGCATATCCTGTGATCATTGCAGTCCATGAGACTACACTTCTTTCAAGGGTTTTGTCAAACAGTTCACGTGCCTTGTCTATGCTTCCATCTCTCTCTCTCTCTCTCTCTCTCTCTCTCTCTCTCTCTCTCTCTCTCTCTCTCTCTCTCTCTCTCTCTGTGTGTGTGTGTATGTGTACATATCCAATTACATTTGTTTGAAAGTTTCTAAAGCCTTTCGGTCAACAAATCCATTTTGTGCATATCATGCAATCGTTGCAGTCCATGAGACCACATTTCATTTAGGGATTTGTCAAACAGTTCATGTGCCTTGTCTATGCTTCTAGATACACATCTCTCTATGATAGTATGTGTGAGAGAGAGGGGAGGATTAAAGAAGAAGCATCATGGACTAAATATATATTTACTATAGTCCTTTAGAATTTACGATATGCAGGAAATTCTCCCATTCATTTGATATAGCCTTTAAAAAAATGATTTTATTTGATTTTAAAAAATCATACACAGCCATATGACTATCAAATTAAAACCCATGCATGGCTGATGCACAGTGGTGTACATATTCATATGGGTGTACATGCATGTCGGTGTGATTGTGGCTACATGCACATGTGTGTGTCCTACATGTCACACATGAATGCATGTAGATACAAATACATGTCTTTTTATGATTGTTTTCTGCTTTATGACAGTCTTTTTTATGATTGTTTTTGCTGCCTTATAATAGTCTTTCTAATGACTATTTTTTGCTAACTTTTGCTACTACAGTCTTTTCTAAACTACAGTCTTTTCTAAACCTCTTAACTGCTCCTTTTAGAAAATTATTTTGACTGTCATGACTTACTACCTCTTGTTGTGATTGTCTACTTCATGTGCAAGCTTCAATGTCACTGTCCTCTTGTCCTTAACTAGCAGTCATACTGTAGCATCCTCATGTAGATTATTATTTAAGACACTTGTACAATCATATGAGAAACTCTAAATAGTCACTTAAGTCTACAAAACAAAAGTTTGACAAACCCCTAGCAGTGATTGTTCCTTGACATAGGTGACTATTCCTTGACAAATCTCGTTTCCCTCTTGCATGCTTAAAGTCTCCATTGGTTCAGTGATTTTACTATGATCTCTATCTAGGTTTTGATATTTCTTTGCAATGATCCCTATCACTATTTCTAAAAACTCATACAAATATAGAAATGAAAATCCACAAATATAGAAATAAAAATCTAGTAGGGTATCTCAGGCATTAGACTGCCCAAGTTTCCTCCCAGAACAATTGCTCCTATCACTCCAATCATTGCATTTATAACAGATGGAGGGTCCCTCCCACAACAATGGCACCAAGCAGCTTCAGTATCTATTGTACACTGGGTGTCTTGTCCTGTATCTTCTCCATCATGCCTTGTGCATGTTGCTGTGCCTGTTGAGGCCGATCACCCATCTTTCAAAATCACCCACACAATAATATGTGTATATATCTCTCTAAGGCTTCTCAAACAAAGTACTCAAACACTGCTTATAGATTATAGCTTATATATTGCTTCTGCGACCTTTGCATAATAGAGCAGCATAAAAAGATTAGTATATATATAAAAAATCAGCCAAGGTCGGTACACCTCATTTGGCAACATGGTTATGAATGTCAAGGAAAAACAACATGATGTGTCAAAGGTGTGTAAAACTTGTCATGACAAGTGTACAGAGTAGTTGACATGTGTACCATTTTTAAAGCTTAACAGTCAAACAAAAACTAGACAACTCAGAGATTGTCCTTACATGTAATGCATGGAGAACATATTGTTAGGAGTGGACACCTGAAGGCTTTTATATTCTTCTTGTTATAATATGCAGACAACTATCCCCTCTCTCTACTACAACATTATGTTTTTTTTGCTTGCAGTCCACTTACCCAGTACACGTGCTATTTTTTATCTACTCTAATTTTGCATTGAAATGATACACTTTGACGAGTTTTATTGAAGTCATAATTTTTTATGGTTTTGGGTAGCTTCCTAATGTCCACAATAGTGCATCATAAAAATTTATGGGTTGCTTCATTACTGTTTTCCTCTAATGGTTTGTAGTTTCACAGAGAAGTTAACTGTGAGCAGCTTTCTGCAGCCTGATTGTAATCCTTTGTTAACTCATATATATATATATATATATATATATATATATATATATATATATATATATATATATATATATATATATATATATATATATATATATATATTTGCTTCTTACAAAAAAAACCATTAAATTTGTAGAACACGGTATCGAATTAGAAGCTAACAAACAGAAAAAATAAATAAAAAAATAAAAAAATTCAAAGAAATTTATGATTGTAATTAGTTGTTTCATGAATTCTTCCATAATGATGGACTGAATTGCAAGTGAATATTACAGTTTTGAGGAAAAAATAACTTTGTGAATCTTAATTTTTTAGTTTTTAAAGAAAGTTAAAATAAATTAGAAGCTTTCATACCAACATTTCCCATGTCCACAACTCCAAAACCCAATCTTTGGCAACTCATCTTTTTGTCCATCTCATTTTAGCAGTTTAGGAGAAGATATGTAAGCAAACTGCACATATTGTTTGTGGTTGATTTTATCCTTTTTGGTTTAGGTTAATCCTGAATCCCATTCTTCATTTGCAATGTCTTTTGTACCATGTTATGTAGGCAATGATGTCCATAGCATTCATAATTATATTGAACTATTTAGTACATTCTTCTTTATTTCTATCTAATAAAGTTCATCTTTTCCCTTACAATTAAACCCTACATACCTACATTTATTTTTACCAGATAGACCTTCCAATTGAAATCCTGGCATTAGAGATTTCCTTCAAAACCAGACATCCCTTCCAACTGAAACGCTGGCCCTGAAGGCTCCCTTCTAAACATTATGAAGCAAGATGCTACCTGTGCCATCTCAACAATGAGTTAGAAGTTTACAGAAATTCATGTATGTACACTTCTAATGAGTTTCCTATAAAAGGATGAGAATCATTGCTCTTTGGGTATCAGTATTTGGTGGTTGGATGATTTTGTGCTGGATATTTTTTGCATATTCATTTGTCACTGGTAAGAAAGAGCTAGCAGCTTAAATTTAGATGTGGAACTCTTCAAATTATGTGTAATCCTCCTGTTGGCTTTGATGCCATCATGTACAACATCATTTTTAATTTAATTTTGATACCTCCAAGGTGATTTTTGAAGTGTTGGACACCTCATCAAATTCAAATGGATTTGTGATTTTAATAAAATTATATAGTCATTGGTAAATCTTGTAGGCCTCTTTCTTGTAATTTTAGAGGATGGTAGGAATCACCTCAAAGAAATGTGGTCTCATGGAATGCGTTAATTGTAGTATATGCACAAAAAGGTTTTATTGAAAAGGACTTTCGAAAATACTTCTATTAATTATTATTTTTTAATATTCTCTTAACATAAATGTTCATGGATATTATATAAGTATTTATTTTATAGCTTTTTTATTGTGGAAATCATTTCTGATTGTAAGCATTCTGATTTTATATTACCGTCATCAGTTGTGAGGAGTCACAAAGGCAAAGTCTTTCCTGGCATGAGCACCTATAGGTTTGAAAGTATTTATTTAAATATTGTCATTTGTTGTTGCAGACAGATTAGTAATTACTGGTAAATTTCATATTGTTGTAGCATTATTTGTGTGAGTCAAACTTGAACATCAATCCTCAATGTTGCTCAGTTGAAATTGTATATGACCGGGGGTTACCTTTGCATAGATCATATTGTATTTCAATCAAATATATGATAATATGAACTATGGAGTTTGGCTATTAGACATGTATATGCATTTCTTCTTGAATACTTTCATAATATATGCCTATATTGCTATAAAATTCCTTATCATCTCACTTTGTTTTTCATATTTCAAAGTTTCATAAATCTTTTAAAAATATTAACAAATTTTGAGTTTTTTGATTGTGGATAGGTACAGAGCAAGGAGAAAATGCAAAACCAATACCTTCTAGATGCATTTACAGCCCACCCCATGTGCAACAATGGCATCACTAAAGACATGCATTCACACCGATGGCTTTTTAGTTTTTTTTTCAGTTTTAAAAACATAATAAATCAGCAGTTTGCATACTGTAGAAAGATTTTGTCTTCAAAACTCTATATATAGAGTTCTTTGTAACATATTTTATATACAGTGAATTATTTTCCAGCATTGTTGTTTCAATCCTTTGAGCAGATTTGTTGATAAATGAGTTCTTTGTAACATATTTTATATACAGTTTGAATATACAATGAATTATTTTCCAGCATTGTTGTTTCAATCCTTTAAGCAGATTTGTTGAAGTTTATCAACAAAAAATGGCATAGTTGATGTTTATCACATACTAGTTGTTTATATATGACCAGTTGATAGAAAAATAATGATTAAAATGACCAAATATACTACCAATGGACGGAAATTAGTTAATACAAATGACTAAATATACTACTAATGGATGGAAATTAGTGACTAAATAAATGATTACAATGACTAAATAAATGACCAGTTAACAATAATCAATGACTAAATGAATGGCTAAATATACTACCAAATTGATGACTAAATATACTACCAAATTGATGACTAAATATATTACCAAATTAATGACTAAAATTTGTTTGGTCATAAATTTGGTCGTGAGATAAATGACCAGCAATAAACTACCAATGGTCATGTGACCAAACTAATGATCACATGACCAATTTTTGGTAGTTTTTTAGTCATTTATTTTTGTTTCTCTACTAGTGCCTTCTTCGATGATTTGGATGAGGATTTTAATGACTACTTGAATTTAGATGATGTGGTTGTTCCTGTTAGATCGTGCACCATTTCCCAAACTGCTAGTGGCATCTCCAAACTAAACTTACCCAAAATGAAAAAAAGGCCACAAATATGAATCAGAGAAGCTTCGTATTGAAGGCAAAGAAGCAGTTGTTGAGGGTTCTCAATGGATCATTGATGCTCTCCTCACGAGGAGCATGTGAAAAGGGTTTAACCAAGAAGGCTAAATGAGTTGGCCTTACTGAGTGGATGATCTTTAGTTTATATGATTGCAGTGGCTTTTGTTTCTTGCTAATCTCCTTGCCTTGAGCTCTTTTTTAGTTATCTGAGCTCTCTCTAGGTCTCTATAGTTCTTCTGATACTTTTGTGCTCCCCATTATGGGTTTGGAGTGGTCTTTATTTTTATTTGTTTTATTTATACAAGAGGGGGCTACCCCCACTGGTAGCACTTATTCAACAAAAAAAATGAATTGTAATTAATTATGAATAATTAATCAAAGTTATTAATATATATTAGTATATATTGTTTATTGTAATAAGCTATGATTAATTAATTATAGTTTAATATCAAAACTACATTGTTATGTTGAGTCATAGATTATTTTTTATTATTTAATATATAGTTAAGGGAAATCCAATGCTTTGTTTATGTTCTTTTCTCATAATATACTAAAATAGTCTATTAGTATTTTATAAAATTTAATGCATAAAAATTTAGTATTTTAAAATATTTAATTTAGATCTTTAATTATCAATATATTTAATATATTTACTAATGTTTATTTATTTTTATAATTTTATGGATTTATTTTATATTTAAAAATTTTAAACATTTATATTAGTCAAATATAATCACAGTTTTTTTTTTTTTTTATTGTTTTAATTTGAGTAAAAACAATGTAGGTTTTTTTAAAGAGTAACGATAGTTGGGAACCAACTGCTACAGCTTACCACCTATAATTTCAATTAGTTTTTTAAGCTAGTATCCAACTTAATGCAATAAACACGTTAAAAAGGTCACTTGAAGCCAACAATTTTTTGTTCGATTTATTTCTCAATATTTCTACAATTTATTTCCCAATGTCTTTCATGCAAGTCTACATTTCAAATTTACAATTACAAATTGATACACCCTAATCATATACAATTACAAATATGTTTTTTTCTGAATATTCTTGCATTTCATCTTTTCAGTTACAGATGAGATATTCATAGACCCTATCGACAATTCTGTTGTGCATAAATTTTGTGCAACTACTAGTTAATATTTATACACGTCTAAACTACAACCTCTTTGTAGGAAATGGTAAAATTGCATTTTTTTTATGAGTTTTGCTAAACTTAATCAGCTATATTCTCTCTATGTTGCCTTAATCTTGACCCACCTTTGTTATATAAATCTCCCCAAAGTTGTGATGGTAGAACTTGTCCTAAAGTCTACTTGCACACAAACATTTATTAGTAGATTGTTGCATTTACTAAAAAGGCATTGGTTGTCGTGTTTATGTACACCATTCAATTAGAATGAGTGTAGGCTATGCTATTGGAATTTAACTTCTTTCAAGTATTTTTTATTGGAAATGTCTCCTTGTGTCATATTTAATCAAACAATATAAAAGTATATATGAATGTTCACAATAGGAAGTGATAGGAAGGTTTTTGAGTATTTTGAACAATTGATGCTTTAATTCAAAATGCTTCCAGCTTAGCAATTACTATTTTGGAAGATGTCTATTGAGATGGATAAATGCATTTAATTTACTACGTAGGCTTAGATATTCTTTAGTTTTTTCACAGGTTTCGAATAGGGACCATGGATATCCCCCGTCGTGCAGTTGTTCTATGTATAATTGATGCTCACTCAGTTAAATGGCTAGACAAGATCAATGCAATTGCAAATGATTACTAGGTAGAAGTCCATTTAGAAATATTTTTAAGAACAACTAAGCATTTTATTGCTATCTATTCTTAATTGAATGATTATATTATATCAATATTCTAGAAACTCATAATACAAATTTACTATGATTATTAGGCTTTTGTTTAGAGGGTGTGGTGGTTAGAAAGTTTAATTATGTCTTACTGATGATCTCAAGGAAATTATCTTTGTTGCATTTTTAGTAGATAGGTAAAGAAGTAATACAACTTTTATTAGATAAATGCTTTTGGATGGAGTTATGAATTGAAAGAGGGTTTTAAAAGGACCCAAAACCTTGTACATCGAGATAAAGTGAAACCAGCAACATAAGACAAAAAAAACTGACCATAAACCTAGAAAAGGCCCCATGAGAAACAACAACCGAAACAACAAACTCACAACAAAGAGATATAGAGAACTAAAAAAATCATGGAGGTGTGTGTAGACACCTAAAATTTTCCATATGTCACCTTGCGACACATTTGTCCTAGGCCCCTTTCATGTTCCCTTCTATCACCTACTTAATTAAACAAATTACTTTTATTTAATTAACTCCTTTACCATAATTCACAAAATAATTAAATAAATTATATTTATTTAATTAATCCACTCTTATCCCTTTTAGCCAAATTAATTAAATAAATTATATATAATTAATTTATCATCTCACATCATCCTTCTCCAATAATTAATTAAATAATTCTATTATTTAATTAATTATTTTCCATTTGTCATCATCCTTATCCCCTTGTCACACATCTAGCTAAAGTTAGTTAGCCAGATTCATTAAATTTGGACACTTGTATAAAAGTCAAACTAAGTTTTTATTTCAACAACTTATGCCGTACTATATCTCTCAATCTTAGCCATGCACATAAGGATGCCCTAGAAGCTTTTATCTTTCACCTCTTAATCTCCACCATCTATTTTATCTTTCACCTCTTAATCTTAGCCATCTATTATCACCTCTCAATTTCAGCCATCCATTACAGCTCTTAATCCTAGCCCTTCATCATATCATCCAAGAATCTATTAATCAACCCTCAACAAAGCCATAATTAGGAGATCCACAATTAGAATGTAAATCTATGCTATCAATTTGAGCAACCAACATATCAAAGCATTTCTCATTGCAACAAGAGCTATTAGGGTAATATTGTTTGTTATTTATATTTCATTACTTTAGCTCTTGAGTTATGTTGAAGATGGAAGAGGCACTTTGATGCATATTGTTCCTTTATTTTAATTCCATATTTCTACATGCACATTTTGGCATGCTCGATAGCACCCACGTCCCTATTTTTAATGCAATTTTGGTGAAGTTTTGTGTGTTATTAGGGGTCAAATCTACAAGTTAACACTTTCAGCTATGTTTTGATACTTTTGCTCAAGATCGATGTGATTACATTCCAGGTTGGTGCTTTTGATTACGACTTGATGCTTTTATAGATATCTTAGTGCATTTGATCATGATGCCATGCTTTTGCACTGATTTGTAGCATTTTTCTTAAATCAATGCATTTGCCTCACAAAGGGGTGCATTTGCATCGCTAAGGGGTGCATTTTCCTCACTAAGGGGCGTATTTGCCTCACAGAGTGGTGCTTTTGCCTGATTAACATCATATCAAACTTTAAATGCTCATATCTTTTACATACGACATCAAAATTCAATGATTTTTTAAATTGCATAGAAAATCACAAGGAATATATTGGTGCCATCTGATTTGCTTTATTTGTTGATTTTCAAAAGGAGGTGCATTTACTTCATAGAGCGACACATTTTCCTCACAGAGGGGTGCATTTGATCCTGGTATAACATTTCACATCAAGATTTATCCTTATTAGCTAACCTTTGCTTGGTTTTGGAACTAAGTGATGCAACTTGATTTTCACTGGTCAAAGATCAATAAGTCAAACTACTAATAAGTGTGGTGCAGGTTTTTGCTTGTAAAATAATATCATTTAAAACTTTATGTTTTCTTTGTTTGGTGAACTTGGTTGTGACTTGAGGTGTGTGCATACTCTTCCCTTGCACTCAGTGCGATCTTGGAAATCAAAAGCACCTTATAACCAATTTCACTTTCACACCACACTTTGTTTTTTAAGAGTAAATTAATCTTGTTTGTGTGGATCAAGTGTGTGTGTGTGTGTATGCTCTCCTCTCACATCTTTAGGTGATCTTGAGGATCAAAATTACCTTTTGGTTTCACTTTTTTACCCAAGGACCTAAGTTGTGTATGCTCTTCCCTCACATTGCAAAATGATCTTGGGAACCAAAAGCACTTGGAATCCTTTCCCATTAGGAGGCCTACTAGGGAATTTCATCATCCCAAGGGACGATATCAACCATGTGTTCTGGAATGGTATATCAAAGGAGGAGAATGAAAGTTGTACCTCAATCTAGTTAGCATCATGTCTAGCACAGCCTCAGGGCTCTGAGTGGTTCCAGACATAAGGTGAAGATATTTTTGAGATCTTTCTTCGATCCCATGCTTGTAGATAGACTAGTGTTTACAGATTGGACGCCATGTACCTTGTGTATATAGGGGGAACCCTTAGAGAACTTGTACAAGCCTAGTTTAAGGCCTTTCAATTGTCATATCTTGTGGTGCATCACTATTGAGGAGGATAATTGATCACATGTACCTCCATGTGTTGAAATAAAGCTAACTTTGGGTAAGTCTTTTTGCTTCCAAGATAAGTGGTGTATAGGTGGTACATGACATTGCATTCCCTAGCTATCCAATCATAGGTAAATGGTATTACATTGGGACAAATATCACCATTATGAGTCCACAAGATTTGACACACATAATTGAATAATATAGGGTGTTGTGTTTTGTGTGTGTGTGTTCATTTGCACTCTCCCAATCCAAATCCAAATCCTTTTGCAAACATTTGCATGTATGTATGAAACCCATTGTTTTCCAAGTTGCTCAACGTCAAGCTTCAAACCATCCCTAATCACCTTCTAATCATTCATTTTCATCCAAATCCAATCCAATCCAACTTCGTTCTAATCATCCCAATCCAATCGAACATTATCCTAATCAACCATTTTATCCCAAATCCCGTCATCCCCAATCATCCTAATCATCCCTCTTTTCCACTTCATCCTCATCCTAATCCAATCCTATCCTAATCATCCCTAATCATCCTAATCACCTCATCCCAACTATCCTAATCATCCTAATTACCCTATCCACATCATTCCAATCTATCTCCAATCCAATCTTAATCCATCATTTAGGATCCTAATCTTAATCAATTTGCCTAATCCAATAAAGGCCCTATCCTAATCCTTTCTATCCACCTAATTCACTTCCTAATTATATTCATTCTTCCATCCAAATCCCCATCTAAGCCTAAGCCCAATCCCAAATCACGATTGGTTTGACAAGATGGTTGTGATAATTAAAAAGTCTATGTCAAACCCCCTTTCACAACACACCATATCTCCAATCCAATCAATATCTCTATCATACCAAATAAATGCCCAACTACAAGTACTTAAACATATGTATGAGAGAATGGATCCTCTTGCTAAAGCACACTATAGAAATTACTTTAGTCATGATCCTTTAGCAAATCTCATCTTTGGAGATTTTCAAGACCATTCTTATGACCCTATCACATCAACACTGCAATCCCATTTGTCATCTCCATCCATCTCTTACAAACCTTCACCCTCTTATAGGGATAGGTCATCTCAACCAATCTATACACCATCTCAATCTAACACATCAATGCCTCAATGTTCTCGAAACATTCCCTACCTATATACCTCTTCTCAATCCACTACATCCCCATCATATTCTTGTTACCAAGTCAATCTCATGACTTCATTGCCATATATCATGTCTTCATCCATGCCACCTCAAACCACATATCAACAACCTCTATCTAATTCTACTCCATCAATCCCTTCAAATCCTTCATCATCATATCCCTACAACCACCCTGATTTCAATTGATTAGCTCACATGTTTCCTACTCCCAATCCTTTAAACCTACCCCTACTATCCATACACCCAAGCATAATCCCAATCCTAATCTATCCCATCCTATTATCCATCCACTTTATCCTAATCCTAAAACATATGCCCTTATTGTACATCAATTATATTATCCATCTAATGCCCACCCTAGTGCATCAACCCATAAATTTATGAAGGACGTGACCCAAGGAATATTAGCAAGGAATCAAAAATCAACATGCAATCTAATGCCCATCCTCGAACCTATCAAAGAGACTCTAAGAAACATGTCTATCCCTTTAACATCATCATGTACTCCAATGCCTATCAAGCCTATAGTAGATTCTCTTACCATAAATACAAGTCAAGATCCATCATGTAGCCATGTTGTCGACCATCTAGAGCCTATTAATCCCATCCAAGTATTTTCCATCTCCATCCAAACCCAAGAGCTATTTCAAGAGTCCAATCCAAAGCATGATTAACCTTGTTCCTCACTAAGTTAAGATCGAACTACTCAAGCACCTCAAGATCACATTACCCAAGTTACCCAAGAACCAACTACTTAATCCACTTCACCTCATGGTTATCCTAACAATGAAAGTGAGCATGGAAGTCTTGTTGATACACATAAGCACTCACCTCTATTCATGGCGTTTCTTAGAAATGAAGAAACTTCCACTCTTATGCAAACCACCACCACCCTTCATGATCAAGAGATCCATAGTCCTCCCAGCCATGATCAAGTAACCCAAACTAGTGCTGTCCATCCTCTAATAGCATCTACTTACCATGATGAGACACTTGGGCCCCAAGAAAACATAGACAATCAAATAAATCACTTGGATCATGTAACACCACATCTTAATGAACATAGTGTTAATCAAGATCCTAGAATTACAAGTCATTCCCTTCTTGATCCATTACCATCTTCTAGTAATTTCCCATCATCCCCTCTTAAGCCCTTACCATCCCCTATTGACCCTATCCAAAATCCATTATCCTATCCTTTTAGTCCCACTACCTTCATCCGTGGTGGTTTTCTCATAGGAGATGAATGAACTCTATCCACCACTCACCCTCTCCCATGTCATGATGGACTCACATCTTGTTTCCAAAACATGAATTATCAAGGAAAAGGCTTAGGCCTCCATGAACAGGGTATCTTGGAGCCCATCCATGTCCAAATCCATCCATACTTGCATGGCCTTGGCTATACATATCAAGGAAAATAACCCAAACATCTTAGTACCTCTTGTACACCTCATAAGGCATCTTCCAATCCCAAGTGAGGTGCCCCTCATCGTACCTCCAAGAAATATGTCATCATCCCTCCTCCATCATCATATCATTCTCAAAAGTATGTGACTATACATTTCCCTATATCCACTCTTCCTCCACTCCTCCCAACTCCCACTAATCCCATCCTCAAACCGTATCATCCCTTCATCCAAAATTCAACTAATCCCTCCATTGACACATCATTTTCCCTTAAATACCCTCAAATTTTTTTGTGAAAGGGTGTGATGGTTTAGAAACCACCCTTTAAAAGGTTATATAAGGAATTTATGCGAGACTTGGAAAATGAGATGGAGATCACTTTAGGAATAATAAAGTGGTTTGGCGGGCTATGGACATTGGAGAAGGGGGCCCATAGAGTGTGTCCAACTCAGGATTGTTTACACCCAGGATTCTCTTGCCTAGGGCTTTGAACACTATTTGAGTAAGAAAAATAGTTGGTGTGAGTAGGCACACACTATGTTTTTATAGATGTTCTCCAAATGTTCCATAGATATGAGGGCCAAGACCACTAAAATATTCCTAGAGTGAGGGTTTCCTTTCCAAGTACTCTGATTCAGATAAGTATTGAAACAATTGATGTTTAAAGGATACTTAAAATAATAAATATATGATTTTTTATGTTAATCTGATTATGGATAGTTTCGCCATGAAGATGAGCTTCACAACAATGATAGTAGTGTGTAGTAACAAGTTTGATTGCAAGCAATGAAGGAATTGATGCCAAAGGCGCACTGTAATTCCTACAGAGTAACAATACTTAAAGCTTGGATGAATGAAATGGAAGAATTGGGGTTGAATTTATAGACTTGAGAGAGAAAAGATCAATGGTATAGAAAGAATGAGAAGATCAACGGTATAAAAACCTTGAGAGGATGTGCGTGAATAAGAAGAAGACAAGTGTCACACAAAAGCTGTTTTACTTGAGTTAACTACTTTCTTTTCTAAAGATAAGATATGACTTCATAAATTAGAAAGCTTTTTTCTAATTTATAAAACAAGGTTGATTGAGTCAGTTAACTCAACTTGAGATTTGCTTTTGCATGATTTGAGAGGAATTAAATAAAAAATTATTTAATTTTGTGCATGAAGAAGACTTATTTTTAGAAGATTTGGAAGATATTTGAAGATAGGAAAGTAAATTAAATAAATAAATTTATTTAATTATTGTGCATGATTTGGAAGAATAAATAAAATGTTTGATTATATTTTATTTTTGGAGATTAAGAGGATTTAAATAAATTTGATTTGATTTATTCAAATTTGGAGGAAGAATTTGATTTAAATTAAATAATTAAGAATTATTTAATTGTTTGGAAGAATTACCGATAAGGGCGTGGTTCGGTGGTTAAGTCACTCGGTTGTAGTGGTGGCCACTAGAGTTCAAACCCCCGCTGGGCCAACGAGCTCGCAGGCATTATGCCTTTGCTGGGCCAACGAGCTCGCAGGTTTGAAGTGTTCTTGCTAGGGGATGAGGTCCCCCATGTTGTGGCCTCACCGGTTCATTGCTCTGGGCAAAAGCATTCACGTGGAGCCGGAGGACATGTCGCACCAGCGTCGCCAGTCACATTAAAAAGTTTACCAGGCACATTTTTTAAAAAAAAATTGTTTGGAAGAATTAAATTAAATAAAGGAATTTATTTAATTTTGACTTTAGAAGAGGTAATTAAATATTTTGATATTTAATTAACTTAGAGGAATATGAATCAAATAAATAAATTTGTTTATTTATTTATTGATAGAAGAATTAGGATGAAATAAATATTAAGAATATTATTTAGATCGAGTCATGTCATTTTTAGGAATATACATTTTGCCTCTCTTTGAAGTAATGTGTTTTATCAAGTTGTTTCAAATAATAGTTTTCTAATAATGATACATGCCCTAGTTTGCCTCTGGTATGGGTTTAATGATGATAGGATGTCCCCTCGGGAGATTAGACGGGAAGAAGGCAGAAGGTGTGAGACAGACAATCTCATCATGAAGAAGGGGAAAAACAAGTTAGGATTGAAGAAAAACTGAATGATACGCGATGCAAGAGAAAAATTGAATGATACGCGATGCAAGATAGAATGATAACACACACAAGCAAGTAAGGAAGTATGTACAACTGATACAAGAAAAACAAGGTATTGCCCCTATCAAGCAGTAAACCAATGATATACTGATAATGATATACGACAGTGTTGTCATAGTGTGGAACGATATATCCCTAGACCAACATGGTAGGCATGTTGTCATGGAGGGGAACGATAGATCCTGTTGTGATGTTCACAACATGCCCCATTTTACTCCTTAGCAAAATGAGGACCCCTGCTATGGCTTTTTTCTTTTCACTTGTGTGTGTTGTTTTGCTTGGTGGTAAAGTGAAATAGTACAAACCTTGTTGAAAATCAAGAAAAAATTGCATTAAGTACCAGAGCAGAGTACAAGTGAATTCCTTGTAAAAAATGAACAGGGGTTTCTTTTTGAACCATGTTAAAATTCCAAGTATTTTGCAAGTTATGAGTATTTTGGTAAAATGTACAAGGGAAGGGTTTGCTGTTGCATATACAATGTCTTTTGTATATCGGGTTGCATATACAAGGCACTTTGTATACAAGTTCTCTTGTAGACAAAGTCCTTTGTATATTGCTTTCCATATACAAAGTCATTTGTATATGCAAAGTCATTTTTATACATAGTCGCATGGGTCATCAGGTTTGCATGTCGCTCATATACAAAGTTGTTTGTATATCGGGTCTCATATACAAGGCCCTTTGCATATCGGGTCGCTTGTATGCAAAGTCTTTTACAAATTGGGTTGCATATACAATGGTCTTTGTATGTTTGGTCATTGTATGTTGCACATGCAAAGGCTTTTGTATATCGGGTCTACATACAAAGTTGTTTGTATGTTTTTATACTTGTATGCATTTGCTAATGTTCTTTTTGTACATGCAGGTTGGACCTGACGCAGTTATGAGTTGAAGTGAATGTTTGGTTAAAATCCGCGGGATGCATCTTATGTTTGTATGTATCTTACATACATTTGTTATATACATTTCCAATGTGCAGGCCACGGACCCGAAATGATCATGAAACAGATTTAAATTGTTGTATATTTGGCGATTGTATATTTAAAACATACAAGTGGAGCATACATTGGACGGACCTGAAATGTTTATGGAATGTGGTAAAATCATTGTATGTTTCTAGCTTGTATGTATCTTACATACATTGCTGATATACATTGCACCACATGCAAGTGCCAGAACCCAAATGTTATGAAGGTTATTTTAATGCTTGTATAGCTCCGTGCCTTGTATGTATGTTTCAAAACATACATTGCAATTTATACATACAAGCCGGGACTCAAGGAAATTAAAATACAGTATATACAATGCATTACATCCAAATGTATATCCTATATACATTGCGTTTTATACGTTACGGAATTGAAAGAGACTAAGCTGCGGTTTGTAAAATAGTTGAAGTCCAATGGAATATACAAGGAACTTTGTATGTATCTTTGCAGATATACAAACCAATATGCATCGCGGAGATGCAAGTAGAAGGTAAGGTGGCCCCCACTGCTTGTATATCTGGCTTGTATAATTACAATGCATCATTACGATATACAATCTGATATACAAGTGATAGATACAAAGGTAAAGATGCATTCTCGGACGCCAACCGAAAGTTAAAACGGAAAAGTTGTATGTTCGAAATGGTTTGCATGTTAGTAATATACAACCTGATATGTAAAAGGGAAATATACAAGCACCGGACGTGAAGTGAGGATAAAAAAATGAAAATGCTTTGTACATTCGCTGTGATTGTATATTTAAAACATACATTCATGATATGCAAGGATTTAAGTAGGCGAAAAGGCAGGAAGGCAAAGCGAAGGGATTTTGAGGCCATTCTGGGGCCCAATGCATGTTTTTGGTCAACGATGGTTGACTCGGCCTTTTTTGCTGATTGTATGTGCATTCAAATATGTGGTTGCTCACTGATGC
This sequence comes from Cunninghamia lanceolata, assembly GCA_027924645.1. NCBI lineage: Eukaryota > Viridiplantae > Streptophyta > Pinopsida > Cupressales > Cupressaceae > Cunninghamia > Cunninghamia lanceolata. The sequence continues at coordinate 6,101,651 of BSBN01000241.1, read as the reverse complement.
TAAAAATTCATGGCCCAATATCTGTGTTTGCACATTTAGAGCTGGATTTAATAAAATGATTATCGTCCTGTTGGTTTAGTAAATGATGACACTTAATTCTTGCTTGTTTATTGCAGATTGTTGGAGCCATTTTGAATAGCTAGAAAATGCAGAGTTGCCGACACAGTGGTAGCGTGTAGGTGGATATTAAAGGCAGAGCTTTAATGGCGAGGACACCCCAGGTGGCGGATCGGATCCCAAGGGGCTTTCAATGTGAAGGAGTTTGCAGATGGAAAACATTTTTGTTAGAGCGGCGCCTAGTATGGGCATGCTGCTCAGGTTTTTGGCGGGATTTGTTTTCCACCATATGATGTTGTACTAGATGGCTGTTGATCGTTGATTAGCTAGGATTTCTTGGGCACTGTATTGGGGATAAATCAGAGATATATATTGAGCCCATTTTTTTTTTTTTGAGGAAAAATGAGGTCAATCATTCAAAAATTTGACCTGTAGCAATTTCATGTAGGAGATTGGATTACTGAGACTAATGAGGACTGAACTATTGAAACATCAAGGTTCTTTCTTCAGATCATTGTAAATGTACTTGTTCTAAAGCATACTGAATGGAGATGAAGCTTCAGATTACATCCTGATTGTAAACTTTATGTAATCTTCAAGTTGATTTATGGATATGTATTGGTGAATGCTATGTTCAATAGAAGCACTTTCATTTCATTACATGTCAACTTTTCCTCTAAAGATTTGCACTGGATCATGTGGATTTGTGGAATGTCCTGGTGAAGTATGATTCTAGTTTTTCTTCTCTTCATTGCTGTATCGGAATATGTATGTGGATCAATGATCTCAGTCAAGTAATTTTGGGAATCTCACTCTTTAAACCCTACCTTTGTCTTTTTTTTTTTTTTAATTCCATTGAGTCACTTCAATAACTACAAATCATGATAAATAACAAGCAGAACAGATAAATATACTGACATCCCGTAGATAACTGAATATCATTAGCATATTTGAGCTAAATGCATGTAGAGTTGAAAATATCATGCAAAGACTTGCAAATAATGGTAGAAATCATGCAAATATCAAATCTATAGGCACATTATTTAAGTAAGTTCATAGTGTAAAGGTAGAAATTACTGATGAACGTAAGGCCCCTGAATGGAAAACAGCAACGTACATCAACCGTTGAGTAACGTCAGTAGATTATGAACTAATCAACAGAGACTTGGGATCATGAATTCTTTGAATTCTTTGTATCTTTCAAGATAAATAAGGGTTGTTATGTAACTTTTGTTTAGTGTTTGGTTGTGACTAACATCACCATCAACATAAAACTGGCGCTAGAAGGAGGGCCATGTCATCATGAGTAAGTTTTTGTCCGATTTGATAATGCAGATAGAAAGGTAACACTCAAGCATCTCTATATTTCAAGTTGTATGCAAAGATTGGTTGTTTTAAGTTTGTGCACGCTAATCATTTGTGAAGTTTTCAAAATTAAGCATAAATATAGCCTTGGCTAAGGAGTTTCAACTGAACTTTATAGTAAACCAGTGAATTTTCCTTAAAAATTTGAGAAATCCTAGCTTTTAGGCCAAATACCAGGTCCAGATCAAGTGGACTCTTTGAAGAACTCCCTATCAGGGGATTTAGATCTAGAACTGTAGACATTCACCACTCTCTTGATTCTAGTGCATCAGGAGCTTCACCAGAGTGTGCTCCTATAACTCCTCTTAGGTTTCAAACACCTACAGGACTGCCTATCACACCTCAGGTCCAACCTCCACCGGTTGCAATGTCATTCTTCACAGCAGAGTCACCTTTGACCTTCAATGTATATCATGCTTTGCCTAAGAATCCTAATAAAATTTGTCCTATGTATCATCCATATCAGGATGCTGATGATCACATCAGAACTTTCAAGGAAGCTTGTTGTAGGGCTAGATATGGGATTGAAGATGTGGTATGTAGGTTATTTGCATTTTCCTTAAGGGAAGAGGCATATAACTGGTATACCAATCTTGGTCAAGGCTCAGTCGGTTCCTGGGATGCCTTGGAAAAAGTGTTCAAGGATAGGTTCAAGATGCCTATAGATCCTTCAATGAATTATTATTTGCTTGCCGCAATTAAGAGATTTGAAGGGGAACCTATTGCCAATTTCAATGCAAGGTTCCAAAAGATGTTATCTAAGATAGTTGCTCCCTATGTTGTAACAGATGAAGTGTCTAGGAGCATTTATTACTCATCTTTAGATCCCTTGACTTCTATGTTTATCAGGAGAGCACATCCTGGTGTAACAACCTTGGTAGAAGCTTTTGAAGAAGCTATCAAAGTTAGCCAGCAATTGGCTCCTGCTCCCACACCAAATATTGCCTTCCCTACCTTTCCTAGTTATCCTACATATCCTGGTCACCAACAGACCAACAGAGCTATGGTACCTTCAACTGTGATGCTAGCCCCTTTACAGATACCTCCACTCAGTATCATGCCACCACCAAATGGAAATGGCTAGATGTTACAATATGCAGGACAAGCACAAGTGCCTCAAGTTGTGGAACAATCCAACAATAATAATGGATCATCCTTTTTCAAGCCTCGGATAGAGAATGTAGTGGCCAAGGTTCAGGAAGAGAAAGTAGAAATGAAGGAGATATCAACACAGTTAAGAAAACTTACCACTGAGGCCACTCATCTGAGGAGTCAAAACTTCTATTCTCAGCCTAATCAGAATAGAGGTTATGCTAATGACAGACCTAACTATCCTGATAGGGGGTACAACAACAATCACATTAACAATAATGGCAACAATAATCCTCCTAGATAGCCTAGAGTGTGGAACACCAGGCCAAATAATGGTTCTCTACCATCACCTCTAGATAATCAACCTCCTAGTGAACCTAAACAGACCACTAGAGTAAACCTTATAGAGGCAGCACTTACAAACTGGTGTAGGATACATAACATCAATGCTCATGTAGAGCTAGACTATCCTCAATTTAGGATTGCTGCTAGTATTTTCCAAGCTGAAGTGTCTAGTACTTTAGGGAATCCACCTTATGTAGAGGGAAATGAAATTATCCCCTATGAATATGATTCTGCCTTAGTGCTAGAAAGATTCATGCATTATCCCTATTAGCAGACAATTTCATCTCATCAGGATTACACCTCAGCATGTGAGGAATCAACTATGGCTTTTGAATCTAACTATGTTTTTCCCTTTGAGGATGAGAATGAGCCATCAATTGAGCATGAGGAAGTCAATGCTTATCAACAGCAACCTCAGGGTAGGCATAATTACAACCTGAGGAACAACTCAAACAAATCTGCTGATCCTTTGACCTCATCCTTGCCTCCAAACAATTTCAACACTCCACCGGACCCCAAGGCAAGTAATAACCCTAGATTCCCCAAGGTTAATGCTCAATATTTGGCACCACAGAACACAGCACCAAAAGCTGCAAATCTGCCTCCTGAGTCTAACAAGTTGGTCACTTATCTGACTGATGAAATGAAAAAGATCAAAATTAGCCTGCCATTGTCAGAGTTGATTAAAACCCCTGCTATTAGGAAAGCTTTCACGAAATCATTAGATGATCTTGTTCAAAAGGAAGGTAGTCATACCTTAGGCCAGTTTGGAAATCAAGATCATGCTGCTAGGGATGTTAATGTTAAACATAAAACTTCAGCTACTGTTCAAGCTGCAGAGGCTTCCTACATGACCCTACACAAAGACAAGAGTGAGTCACCTCCTTTCCTCCTTACCATAAGGATGTTTGGTAAAAATTTGCACAACTGCTTAGTAGACTCAGGAGCATCTACCAATGTAATGCCCCTATCCATATGCAATGCTTCAGGATTACATCCTGCTAAATCATTAAAGAAAGTAACACAATTGGACAAAACAGAGGTGAGTGTGGTAGGAGAACTAACCCACATTCACATGCAATTAGCATCAGATCCTAGAAATCAGTACTATATTGACATTCAGGTAGTTGATATACCTGATACATATGGGATGCTACTCAGTAGAGACTAGTCAAAATCCCTTAACAGGTACATGTCAACAGATTTTATATGTGGTTGCCCTGGAGAGGGATACCAAATCAAATAAGGATAGATGCAGAACCCCGCATGAAACACATGATCACTGAATATAACAAAACCAATGAAATCATGTATGTGGATGTGGAACCTGGAGTTTACTCCATCAGACCCCAAACTACCAGCATAGAGGAGATCTGGATGCTTGACATTCATAATCATGATGATGGCCCTCAAGATGATCAAATAAGTTTAGAATCTGATTGTAACCCTGAAAATGAAGTAGAGGTAGACCATTTCAAGAATTTTGAGATGCGTTTGCTTAAAGAGGTGCAACCATGTCTGTTGTTAAAAATGCATGTTCATGATATTCTAATTGATGGATGGTGTAGGTTGCATGATGAGGCACATTCTGAAAAGACTTGTGATGCCTGTTTAGACATGTTGGAGCTAGAACAAGCATACAGTGAAGCATCTTCATTGTCATCTGTGGTAAGTTCTGCAGATAGTGATAGCGAAACTGATTTTTGTTTGTCTTCTGCAGGAATAGGAGAATGCACATATCAAGATGAAAGTTCTATTCAAATGATAGAAGAGATACTGGTGTGCAACAAGAGTAATGCTAAAAGCAAGAAGAAAATCACCCCAGGGAGTGATTGTTTAGTGGAATCAAATTATGAGTTATCTGATGAAGATAGGGGCAGTAATCTATCCAAATTTGAAGATTTTTTATCAAAAGAAATCCAAAAGGTGACACAGCAGAAAAGATCTCCACAGGATGTCTTGAATGAAGGCTGGTGCAAGTTACACGAAGCATCTCATTCAGAAACTATTTGTTCATTATGTCTGCATATTCTGAAAAGGTAGACGTTGCCCAGGCTAGAGGATGTTCCTTCTAATGGTAAGAAGAAAGAAGAAATATCAGTTTCACATAAGACATCTAAGGTGAAGTCTGAGAAAGTTAAGACACCAAAATTAAAATGGATATCAAATGGTACAGCTACCAGAGCTAAAAGAAAGAAAGAAGGCCCAGACAAACCTTTAATTGAAGACAAACCATGGATCCTTAGATTTGATGGATCCAAGCCAAAATAGGGAGTTGGAGTAGGGATAGATCTTATTGATCCATCTGGAAAATCCTACCCAACATATAGATTGCAGTTAACATGTACAAACAATGTGACGGAGTATGAAGCTCTAATTCATGGAATATTGTTTGCATTAAGAAAGAAAGTGAAAATTCTGCATGTCTATGGAGACTCAGAATTAGTTGAGATAGGTAAGAGGTATATACTCTTGCAATTACAAAAGGTTGCCCAATTACAGACATAGGGTATGGGACTTAATAGAAGATTTCGATGCATTCAACATCACACACGTACCCAGAGAGCAAAATCACAGGGCGGATGCCTTAGCCTAGGCTGCGAGTACTCTGGAACCTCTGTCCATATCCAATTTAAAAATATTCTTAGTTAAATTAGTATCAATACCTTCTGTGCCTGACAATGTAACTAATATCCAAGTATTCGATTATGATTAGCATATATTGGACTTTATTTCCAATAGAGATATTTTTAAGGCATAGATCATAGATGAAGCAAATATAGAAGACCACATCTGGGAAGAGGATGAAATCCTGGAGTTGCCTAGTAACAAGATTCCTAAGGGAATGATAGAGCTAGAAAGAGCATTTGATCTCGACAATATGCTAAAACAGAAGGATCTCCCAAAAGTGGATGGAGGACAATACTCTCAGGTCAACATTGGAAAGGACGATGAGAAAAGGAATGTTCTTATTCAGAAAGTTTGTACAAAGGAGGATTTGGAAGGAATAACCCAAGCTCTCAAGGATTATATCCATACCATTGCCTAGATGTATGATGAACTAAAAACTTACGACACATCAGTCGTCACTCATACAATACCTTTAAAGCCAGACGTCAAGCCTTTTCGGCAAAAGCAAAGACCCGTCAACTCTTTACTGGAGCCAATCATTTTCAAAGAGGTTAAAAGACTGCTCGGTGCCAGGATCATATTTCCTATGAGACATTCCACATGGGTGGCAAACCTGGTCCCAGTAAGAAAAAAGAATGGTGACATCAGGTTGTGCATGGACTTCAGAAACTTAAATCAAGCTTCTGAAAAGGATAATTATCATTTGCCTTCTCTGGACGAAGTCCTACAATTTGTAAATGGTACCAAGATGATGTCATTCTTGGATGGTTTCTCTGGTTATAACCAAGTAATGGTGGACAAAATTGATAGAGTGAAGACCGCATTCACCACAACGCCTACAGGCGCATGTTGTTTGGGTTAATCAACGCTGGAGCCACATTTCAGCGAGTGATGGACATAGCTTTCAGCGGCTTGATTGGTAAATGCATAGTTATATACATGGACGACTTAACTATTTTTTCTAAAGATAGAGGAAACCATGTGGAAGACCTGGGAAAGGTGCTGAAGAAGTGTGAGCAATATGGAATATCCCTAAACCCTAAGAAATGGATATTTGGGGTAACCACAGGGAAATTACTAGGCCACTTGATAACAGAAAATGGGATTATCATTGACCCTGACAGAGTGGAGTCCATCATGAAAATACAACTTCCTGGAAGCAAGAAGGAGCTCAAATCTTACTTTGGTAAGATTAATTTTGTTAGAAAATTTATCACTGGCTTTGCAGAAATAGTCAGACCCTTGAATGCCATGCTCAAGAAGGACACTAAGATTGAGTGGACGCCTGAAGCTAGGGTAGCTTTTGAAGATATTAAAAGGGCCATATCAGATGCTCCAGTTCTGATCAGTCTAGATTATACCAGGGACTTTTACATGTACTCATTTGCTTCAGAGCACACTTCTGCAGCAGTGTTGACCCATAGAAATGAAGAAAAGGAGGAAAATCCTATAGCCTTTATGAGCTGCCCTTTCAGAGATGTAGAGCTCAGATACATGGATGTTTAAAGATAGGTGCTTGCCCTAGTTTGAGCAGTTAGGAAAATTAGGCATTACATTATGAGAAGTAAAGTGATTGCTGTAGTACCTGATGCAGCAGTGAAAATGTTGTTAGTGCAAAGCAAACTAGGTGAGAAAAGGGCTAAATGGATCACTATCCTCCAAGAGTATGATATGGACATTACACCCATGAAATTAGTGAGAGGACAAGCATTGAGCCAGATGATATCAGAGATTGATCCTAATATCATGAGCCAACAGTATGTTGTGAATGCAAAGAAAGATGGAGAATGGTACTCAGACATCAGACACATCTTGATCACTGGGAGATGTCCTTCAAGACTGCAGGCCTCACAAAGGAGAGCCTTAAAGATAAGGTCATAGAAATATATGATCAAAGGAGGGGTCTTTTTCAAGAAAAACTACGAGGGGATATATCTTAGGTGCCTGGAAAGACACGAAGCAGACAAGGTGTTAGCAAAGTTACATGATAAGTTTGGAACTGCACATGGATCACCTCTAGCTACCACTCATGCTATCCTCAGGGCAGGGTATTACAGGTCCACTATTTTTAAAGATACTACTGAGCACATCAAATGCTGTCATATGTGTCAGGTTGCTGCAAACAGAGAAAGATACACTACCCAACCTTTGTAGCCAGTGATGGAGATGCGCCTATTTGTTCAACTTCATAGGACCTATCAATCCTCCATCATCTTCATGCCACAGGTATGTTTTAACTATTACTAATTATTGTACTAGGTGGACTGAAGCTATCAATAGTAAGACATGCAATGCTGAAGATGTCATCAATTTTTGGAAAGCAATATAGTAACCAGGTATGGAGTTCCCTATGCTTTGCTATGTGATAATAGACCTACCTTTGCTTCAATTAAGTTATCAAGTTGAGCTTTTGACTATGGGATTATCCTAAAATTCTCCTCAAACTACTATCCCCAAGGGAATGGATTAGCAGAATCCACAAACAAGAACCTATTGAACATCATTAAGAAATTAACAGAAAAGAACCCAAGGGAGTGGAATACCTTACTGAAATATGCCTCGTAGGTAGATAGAACCAGGAATAAGGTCGCATTAGGAAATTCTCCTTTTCATCTTGTATATGGGGTGGATCCTATCCTCCCTATTAACCTAAGGATTCCTACATTACAGTTTGCACAAGAATACCTGGGAATTGATAATAAACAAGAGGTCAAGTTGCTTCAATTGATGAACCTAGAAGAATAAAGAAGTAAAGCAATTGAACAATATGCTAAACATCAGGTTGTTGTCAAACGCTAGTTTAACAAAAGAGCCAGAATTAAGGCTTTCAGGATCTCAGATTTGGTCCTGATGTGGGACAAAGCACATGAGAGGAAAGGAGATCATGGTAAGTTTGATAAACTCTAGATAGGTCCCCTTCAAATTTTTGAGATTTTAGGAGACAGCACCTATAGGCTTTAGACCTTAACCGTTGAGGATGTTCCATTACCAGTTAATGGACAGTTTCTCAAACATTACTTCCAAGCCTAAAGTGGTGCCATGACAGCCATGTGTATCATAGTGTATATTGTTGTATACTTGTTTGTACAGTCTACGTGTTTTGGCTTGTTTTGTTGTGTTTCCTCAGCAGAGATCTTTATTTTGATTTAGAGTATGAAGGAGCAGACTAACAACCATTGAAAACAATGTGGAATTCAAAACATTCAGGTTAATTATCTTAAATTTATGCATAACTTGTTGTGACTGTCATGAATGTAGAAAGTTGTTTAACTTTGTAAAAATTTTTATACAATAACTGTGGGTTGAATATTCAAGGAGGTTTCTCATAATGAGACACCTAAAATCCTTGGGTTTGTTGAACATACTAGTGTAGATATTAGGTGAAAAATTAGCGATCACCCTTGCTACCATTACAATTCTTAGCTTAATTTCAGCAAGTGACCACTCCTTGCATCACGAAGTTACAAATGCAATATCTTCTAAAGTTCTATCATATGCAAAAAATAAATAAAAAATATAAATAAAATGGATTATACTGAAAATCTAGATTAAGCCATCTAAGTAACTCTACCAGTGCTATAGACTCTCCCTGGCAGTGGGGCTCTACTTAGGAGAATTGTAACGATAAACTTGTCGATGAAAGGAAGCTCAGTGTGCGAAAATCACTTCCTACACTAATCTAATGAGAAGAGATGTATGCAAATTCAACTTTAATTCTTACAACTACAGCAACATAGAACATCTAACAGAGATATTGCAGCAATACACATACACACAGAAAGTAGATAGAAGAGAGAGACAAGATATACGTGGGGAAAACCCTTACGGATGAAAAACCGCACACTCCAAAACACAGCTCAAATGTATTACAATAAACAATAACAGATTACAATACAGTTTCAGAGCCAATGCTCTTTCAGGAGTCTTTGAATGTCAAATCTGGAGATATTCTGGCAGCATAACAGTACTTGTACCAAAGTTATCTATCTCCCATCCAAGCACCTATTTATATAGAGTTTACAAGGCAAATATGGAACCTTCTAGAGATGGGCGTCCATCTTGGACTCATGCCCCAAAACCCATGCCTAAGGACACTTGTCCAACATCCCATCCCAAAGTGGGCACCTGGTCCCAAGATAGGTTACGACAGATGCTCTTACACACCTTACAGCTGTCATAGAATCCGTCATAACTGACAGCACTTACAGCTGTAAGAGAATCTGTCATACACTGACTAAAAATATCATATTCCTCTTACAACATGTCATAACCTCCCTTGACTGCCCAAAGATGCCTTTCTTTGCACTACCCCTGGAACCCGCAAGGGGCTACGCCCCTTGACCCTGTCTTGGGGGCGCTACCCCCAAACGCCTGTTAATTATTCAAGGGGGAAACTGTGGCTGCCAAAGTTACCAAAATTTATCTTGCTACATATACACAAGGTGCTGACTATGCCAACTCAACATGGGATAAATAAATACAACATTAGGAATTTGCAAAGGTTGAGACACCTTAATTCCCAACAGTCCGGGCTATGGACACCTGCTGGCAGCAAGGCTCTATCTAATTAGCTATGAGGGAATGACCTCATCTACGTAGTCTAATATCAGTCACTGGTTTGTTCAACCAATCTTCAAGATGAGGATTATTAATCACGTGCACCCACTTAAACTAAAAGGAAAATTCATGCACCTTATTGAATACATTGAGTCTCAAGTTGAATGATGATTTGCATAAAAGATAGTTGGAAGTTATAAATTTATTTCATTTAGTTTTCTTTAATGGTTTGAATTTAATTATTTTGTTTGGTTGCTAGTTGTTGTGATGTTCACAACACGCCCCATTTTACTCCTTAACAAAATGAGGACCCCTACTGTGGCTTTTTACTTTTTGCTTGTGTGTGTTGTTTTGCTTGGTGGTAAAGTGAAATAGTACAAACCTTGTTGAAAATCAAGAAAAAATTGCATTAAGTACCAGAGCAGAGTACAGGTGAATTCCTTGTCAAAAATGAACAGGGGTTGTTTTTTAAACCGTGTTAAATGTCCAAGTATTTTGCAAGTTATGAGTATTTTGGTAAAATGTACAAGCGAAGGGTTTGTTGTTGCATATACAATGTCTTTTGTATATCAGGTTGCATACACAAGGCACTTTGTATACAAGTTCGCTTGTAGACAAAGTCCTTTATATATCGCTTTCCATATACAAAGTCGTTTGTATATGCAAAGTCATTTTTATACATAGTCGCATGGGCCATCGAGTTTGCATGTCGCTCATATACAAAGTTGTTTGTATATCAGGTCTCATATACAAGGCACTTTGCATATCAGGTCGCTTGTATGCAAAGTCTTTTACAAATCGAGTTGCATATACAATGGTCTTTGTATGTTTGGTCGTTGTATGTTGTACATACAAAGGCTTTTGTATATCGGGTCTACATACAAAGTTGTTTGTATGTTTTTATACTTGTATGCATTTGCTAATGTTCTTTTTGTACATGCAGGTTGGACCCGACGCAGTTATGAGTTGAAGTGAATGTTTGGTTAAAATCCGCGGGATGCATCTTATGTTTGTATGTATCTTACATACATTTGTTATATACATTTCCAATGTGCAGGCCATAGACCCAAAATGATCATGAAACTGAGTTAAATTGTTGTATATTTGGTGATTGTATATTTAAAACATACAAGCAGAACATACATTGGACGGACCCGAAATGTTTATGGAATGCGGTAAAATCATTGTATGTTTCCGGCTTGTATGTATCTTACATACATTGCTGATATACATTGCACCACATGCAAGTGCTGGAACCCAAATGTTATGAAGGTTAGTTTAATGCTTGTATAGCTCTGTGCCTTGTATGTATGTTTCAAAACATACATTGCAATTTATACATACAAGCCGGGACTCAAGGAAATTGAAATACGGTATATACAATGCATTACGTTCGAATGTATATCCTATATACATTGTGTTTTATACATTGCGGAATCGAAAGAGAGTAAGCTACGGTTTGTAAAACAGTTGAAGTCCAATGGAATATACAAGGAACTTTGTATGTATCTTTGCAGATATACAAACCAATATGCATCACAGAGATGCAAGTAGAAGGTAAGGTGGCCCCCACTACTTGTATATCTAGCTTGTATAATTACAATGCATCATTACGATATACAAGCCGATATACAAGTGATAGAGACAAAGGTAAAGATAGATTCTCGAACGCCAAGCAAAAGTTAAAATGGCAAAGTTGTTGTATGTTCTGAATGGTTTGCATGTTCGTAATATACAACCTGATATGCAAAAGGGAAATATACAAGCACCAGACGTGAAGTGAGGATAAAAAACTAAAAATGCTTTGTACATTCGCTGCGATTATATATTTAAAACATACATTCGCGATATGCAAGGATTTAAGTAGGCAAAAAGGTAGGAAGGCAAAGCGAAGGGATTTTGAGGCCATTCTGGAGCCCATGCATGTTTTTGGTCAACGATGGTTGACTCAGCCTTTTTTGCCGATCGTATGTGCATTCAAATATGTGGTTGCTCGCAGATGCTGAAAATTCATGGCCCAATATCTGTGTTTGCACATTTAGAGCTAGATTTAATAAAATGATTATCTTCCTGTTGGTTTAGTAAATGATGACACTTAATTCTTGCTTGTTTATTGCATATTACTGGAGCCATTTCGAATAGTTGGAAAATGCAGAGTTGCCGACACAATGGCGGTGTGCAGGTGGATATTAAAGGTGGAGCTTTAATGGCGAGGACACCCTAGGTGGCGGATCGGATCCCAAGGGCCTTTCAATGTAAAGGAGTTTGCAGATGGAAAACATTATTCTTAGAGCGATGCCCAGTATGGGCATGCTGCTCAGGTTTCTGGCGGGATTTGTTTTCCACCGTCTGATGCTGCACTAGATGGCTGCTGACCATTGATTAGCTAGGGTTTCTTGGGCACTGTATTGGGGATAAATCAGAGATATATATTGAGCCCATTTTATTTTTTTGAGGAAAAAGGGACGTCAATCATTCAAAAATCTGACCTATAGCAATTTCATGTAGGAGATCAGATTACTGAGACTAATGAGGACTGAACTATTGAAACATCAAGGTTCTTTCTTTAAATCATTGTAAATGTACTTATTCTAAAGCATACTGAATGGAGATGAAGCTTCAGATTACATCCTGATTGTAAACTTTACGTAATCTTCAAGTTGATTTCTGGATATGTATTGGTGAATGCTGTGTTCAATAGAAGCGCTTTCATTTCATTGCACGTTGTTGTCAACTTTTCCTTTAAAGATTTGCACTGGATCATGTAGATTTGTGGAATGTCTTGGTGAAGTATGATTTTAGTTTTTCTTCTCTTCATTGTTGTATTGAAATATGTATGTGGATCAATGATCTCAGTCAAGTAATTTTGGGAATCTCACTCTTTAAACCCTGACTTTGTCTTTTCTTTTTTTTTTAATTTCATTGAATCACTTCCATAACTGCAAATCATGATAAATAACAAGCAGAACAGAAAATATGCTGACATCCCGTAGATAACTGAATATCATTAGCATATTTGAGCTAAATGCATGTAGAGTTGAAAATATCATGCAAAGACTTGTAAATAATGGTAGAAATCATGCAAATATCAAATCTATAGGCACATTATTTGAGTAAGTTCATAGTGTAAAGGCAGAAATTATTGATGAACGTAAGGCCCCTGAATGGAAAACAACAACACACATCAATCGCTGAGTAACGTCAGTAGATTATAAACTAATCAATGGAGACTTGGGATCATGAATTCTTTGAATTCATCGTATCTTTCAAGATAAATAAGGGTTGTTGTGTAACTTTTGTTTAGTGTTTGGTTGTGACTAACATCACCATCAATAGATCCCTAGAGCAAACACGAAGGATAGTGTCTGGTTTCAGGAAATGAAGCATGTCGTGTAAGACATGTGTGTTGGTTTGATTTCAATAATGTTACATCCTATATAAGACAATTGATTGATTAACTGATCAAGTTGGTTTACGACCAGACGAGGATCAAGACCACTGATTGTGATTGGATCATTTGACAAGATTGACTTGACTTGATTCGTATGGATTGAGGATGGACCTTGCATCTGGATCACTTCTCAAACTGACTGGATTGAGAAGAATGGATCACAACAATAGATAGAATTTTGGTTGATAGAAGAATTGACTCGACAGAAGGACTCACAAGCTTTTATTTGTAAACATTGATACTCTGTGGTTTGGATCTTTTATTGCATGGGATATGGATTCTTTCGTGGATGCGAATGGTTTTGCCATCTTGATATTGCAAGGTTTTTGAAGTGCTTATTTCATCATTGGGCTTTTTTTTGGTACTTTTGCCAAATGTTGTAAGTTAATACAAGCATCTAGGTATAATTGAACTGAGATGACCTGAGTATTGCTTACATGAATTTTGATTTAGCAAGTTAATAAAAGCATTGAGGTATAATTGAACCTAGATGACTTGAGTATTTCTTGCATATCAACAAACAAGGATTGCCCCCTTTCATGTTAGACCTTTAATGTCCTCGATGATCTTTTGTCGATCCTGTCGTTAGACAATGCGTCACATTACTAAAGTTTAATCTACAAACAACAAACAAAAATAATAATAATGCCCCCATCATAGCATCTCTAGCTTTTGGTATCCTTGAGTAGCATAGAAAGACATCATAACAAAAATCAAGTCGCTATAACCTAACCTGATCACAACCACAAAACATTTTTGCATTTAGATGTGTTTGTTTCTTGCCGTAATTTAGGTAAAATCATTTAGAGTGCTTTAGGTACTTGCTTGCTTTGCTTTGGATAGGTTGAGGTGTTGCGTCAAAATTTCTGCTTGAAAGAGGGTTTTTGTTTGCGCTTGCTTTCCTTGTGAAAAGGTTCCACAATCCTTTTTGGTAAGACGGACCCTAAGGGACTGAACTAGTGCCTCGGGGGCTCATTGCTAAATGGCCTTGCCGATGTGACGATGCAAAGGCAACGTAGTTCAGGGTGAACTCTAATTGACCTAAGACCTAGGCGATAGAAAGTGGTGTGGACTCAGACAGATAGACGGACCAGAAATGGGATGGATGGGGAAGTGGAGCCTCGAGGGCACATTGATAATGGCCTTGCCTATGCGACGACGTAGAGGCAACGTAGTTCATGGACTTGGACCATGTGGACACTGACGACAGATGCTACGCTAGGCTGACACTGTGGATAAGATACTGGATAAGACCTTGGTTGACAAGGTGACAAAAGAGATAGAGTATTAAGCCATGATAGGATAAGACGATATTGTGGATAGCCTTAATGCTAGATAATGATGACAAGGAAACACCATGGATAGGCAGATAGATGGGTTATAGTGGATACAAATGTGTAGATAGAAGAAACTAAGGATGTGATCTCCAAGGACTATGTCACATATAAATAACGTACCCCATTATAGGTAGAATATTTAGGATTTTTCATGGCAATGCTTAAGACAATAGGAGGATAATGAAGGATTTGCATGGTGTGGAGGGGTAAGGTATGTCAAGAGACATAAAACATTTGTCAACATTGTGCCCCCAATCATTATCAAGATCAAGAAAAATGGAGGAAATGAAGATTAGGATAGATAGACTGGACAGTATAGGTATGTAATGGATAGAAGGATAGGATAGGGAATGGTATAGAAGGGAACTGGTAGGAGAAGAGTGATATTCTGATGAGACAAGGTGCCCCTATGTGTAGGTGATGTAGAAGATCAACTTACACACAACACTTGTTTTCCAGGTTTTCATCATGGTACTTATCCAAGGTGCTTGTTTGTCAGATTTTCACTGTTGGACAAAGGGATTTTTCTTTGATTTTTTTTCTTTCTTTCTTTTTTTTTTGGATAGGAGAAGGTGGATACGGAAGGGAGAGACTCTAGTATCTAGTTCCTTGAAAGGTGATAGTCCCACTAGATGGATGCTGTCGTATCAACCATGTCAAGTGTTGCTCATAGATGTTGGTAGGGGATTGCATGAAAGTGAGATGGAGAATGGTAGATATTGGATTATGATGGAAGGTGTGATAGTGGATGATGATGCAGAATACGGATGGAAAGGCTTATGCAAAAGCATGGACCATAGGAATAGGATGGGGAAGATATGTAGGATAATAGTGGAAGGAAGGGGAGATGGAGGTATATGAAAATGTTGTGGGATGGAAGGAAATCATGACTAACAATTGCACATACCATGATAAACATTGAAACTAGTGATGGGAAAGTAGTGTAGGAAGCAACAAAGACTTTTTCTTGTGGATGAGTGACTTAGGCATGTAGGGATCCACATAGAGTGAGTATTTTTCTGAGCTTTGTCTGTCATGTGGGATGGAAGAATTTGAGACTTTTGGATGGAATGGGAGAAAGTGGATGGTTGGGATTCTTGAGAGGTGGATGCCTCATTTGACTTGATGGCTTTTTGCTTAGGCACCCAAACCATTTTTCTTTTAGATAGTACCTATGAAGGTATGGGCCGGGGTGTATACAGCTTTGGTGCAGCTTCAAAGGTAATCATTTGTTGGATGCGGACCCACACCTTTTTCAATTTGGCATATAGGTGTGTGGGTGTATGCAACTCTTAAGAAAGATGTTTCTTTGACTCTTGGATTTTGTATCCTAGGTCATGAGGACTCTTAGGATTTTTGACTTTATAGGTAGAGGCATCTAGATTTTTATTGTTGAATTCTCGTGGGATGGTGGAAGTGGGGTTGGAGGAAGCCCTTTGTTTAGATAACATGTGAATTTCTTGGCCATAATTGGGATTGTTGGAAGATTTATAGATGGATGAATAAGGTGTTCGAAGAAGTGGTGGTAAAATGCATGGAGGGATGTTAGGAGTTGGAAGTAGCAGAGGTAGGTTGGATGGTGGAAGGTGTATTGTCACATGCTTTTGACATCCATAGGATAATGGAGGTAGAATGGCAAGATATGTTTTGGGGATATGATAGGGTTTGTGATGGAAAGTGGAGGATTTTGAAGGAGTGGAAGAAGTACCAACATCTTGAGATTGTTCACCTTGGGGTATGTATCTAAGGTTGTATGAACGAGGAGGAACATTAACATGGACGGGCTCAAAAATACCTTGTTCATGAAGGCCTAAGCCTTTACCTTGATAGTTCATATGTTGGAGTATGCGGTGGACAGTGGGATTATGTGTAGGTGTAACACTAGACATGAATTCCTTTTTGGATGAAGAAGGTGAGATAGAGGATAATGGTTGTTGGTGTTCTAAGGAGGAACACTCATGAATGAAGGCAGTAAGACCAAGGATATATGGTGGGGGATTTGCAGCATGGTCGATAATGGATGGCCGAGGAGTATTATTGGTTTGATCTTCTACGCTTGCTTGGGAGGCAAGTGTCTCATTAAAGGAAGAGGAAGTTGTTGGATCTTGGATGGGATTAGATGGGGTTATAAGCTCGGGACCATGGAACACATAAAGTGGGCTAAGAGGATCATCATGGTCTAATTGATCATAGATAGACTCTTGATCGTAGGTGGGATCTTGATCATAGATAGGACTTAGCATGATGGGATTAAAGTGCTCTTGTATATGTTCTTCATCAACAATAATATCCTGATCACAAAAAGGATAGAGGTTATGGAGAGGCTGACATTGGATTTCTGGCTCATGTAGAGGATGAAGTTGCTCATGGATAGCTTCTTCATCAAAGGTGGTATCTTGATCATGGGAAAGATATAGGTCATGAATGGATTGAGATTGGATGTCTTGCTCATGCATAGGTATAGGATCATTGAAAAGATAAAGGTTATGCATGGGCCGGATGGGGGTGCTTTGATCTTGATTTAGACAAAGGTTGAATGTTTCCATATGTTCTAAAGTGTGCTCTTGACATAACTCTTGGGTTGTTTGAATGGAAGTGGAGGTAGAGGGCTCTTGGATAGGATTTTGGTCAACAACATGAAGGTGCGATGGACCTTGACTTTGGTTCCTGGTAGGAGATTTTTCAACAGGCTCGAGGGGTTGCTGATTACACGACGAGGTTGGTGCAATGGACATGTTTGAAGGCTCTTTGATAAGATCAAGGACCGGTATTTGGGGACATGGTTGAATCTCTGCTAGTAGTCCTTGGATCACATCCTTTGTAGGTGTTTGGGTAGATGAATGAGGTAATGGATGAGTGGAATTTGGAATTCTCCATAGCTTTTCTTGTGTTGCATATCTTTCCCAAAAATCATCTGAGGATTTTTTGTTTGTTGTATTATAGCTTGGGGGATTCAATGGTGGTTTTGAGCTTGGAGTGGGATTAGTATGCTTTGGGCTATGGGTTCTAGGAGTAGTGTTTGCCTTGTCAAGAGTATCATTAAGACGGGATAAGAATGTATGACTCTAGGGCATGGTGTAGCTAGTATTAGCTTGTAGGTTTGCAAATTGTTGTTGTACGGCTTGGAGTTCTTGAGAAATTGCTATACAACCTTGGGGGGAGGTGTCTAAGTGTAACTGCAAATTCAGGTACTTGAGTTCTTGAGCTAGTTCTTCTAATTCGGTTGTCATCTCCATAGAAACTAACACAAGACCGAAATGGGTAGTCAGAAAGGTGGAAAATTTTCTTGCAAAAAGGTGGAGATGCTCACTGTCATAGACACATAGAAATAGAAGCTCAGAAGCAGAGGGTATAAGCGTAGTAAGTCGTTATGAATGTGCAGTACTGGTAAAAAGCAAATGCGTAGCAACAGGTGATATATGTGCAGGAAGTCATAGCAAATGCGTAGTAGGTCAAAACAAAAGCATAGCTTCATAAGATAAATGCGCAACTCTAGTCTTTTTGAATGTTTTTGCAAAGTTCAACACATTTTTCAGCATTTTTTGGTTTCTTGGTTGCAAGATGGTCTTTTTAATATGATTTTTTCAATTACAGCAAGAAGACACAACAAACACAAAGAATGATTTCACGGTTTTCTTATTTTTTTGTAATTTTTTGACTCTTTTTGACAAGAAAGCAAGTACAAATCCTAGGCTGGTTGTGACAATATAAACCAAATTCTCCCTATTTCTAGGTGAGGCATCTTCGGGAGGTAATAATTGCCCTTCCCTGCACTGGCTTATAGGGGTTTTTGGCTACTAAAAACAAAGGATGATTAATAAGTACAACCATTCGAGTGGTTATACATGCGACAGCACTACTCTCTGTTATGGAGTCTTCCAGTCTGCAAGGGTTGCGCCTTGGAGGGTTTTGGGGGAGGTTGGCTATTGGTATAACACAACTTCACTCATTGTTTGAAGCTTTCACTTCAAACATAATTTATTTATAGTGGCTTGGCAGAGCTTGGCTTTAGCTTGTTACCACTTAAAGTCATTCCCCAAGGACAGACGAATATCCAAGGGCAGGCCTCTCTAAAGGTAAAACACATGCGAAAATGATATGTCTGACATTTTGGTCACCCAAGGTACGGGAGAGCATAGGCCTGGTATCATTCCCAAAAACATGAAAGACAGTGGTTCTTTTCCCCTAGTTAAAAAGAAAAAGACTATATGAGCTATTTACTTGAGCACACATGCGATTGTAGTTGTCAATTGTCCCTTATGAAATTGAAGTGTTTGGCATTCATATCCATTATCCCTTAGAAAGTTGAAGTGTTTTTTGCATTCATATCCATTGTCCCTTAAGAAAGTAATATGTTCCTAAGACTTATATTGCAAAAAAATATTTTGTCCCTTAAGAAAGTAATATGTTCCAAAGACTTAGATTGCAAATATGATTTGTTCAATTGTCCCTTAAGAAAATAATTTGTTCCTAAGACTTAGTATGATAGGTTTTTAATTCTTCAATGCTTGTTCTGCATGAACATGTTAGAAAAACCTATTTTCTCTATTTAAGTAATAAGAGGCTGTAAAAAGTTGATTAGTTCCACCAAAAACTCAATAGTTAGCATAAAATCAATTAAACCAAAAGCGCTTAACTTGTTAGGTGAAAAATGAGCAATCTAAAAAAAAATATGATAATAATGATTAGGTATAGCAGATTGAATATTATGATTAGATTCTACATGAAATTCTATGCAATTTCAAAAAATAATTCGTGAAAATTGAATAAATTTTGCACAAGTTATGACCGTTTGATGTTTTATAAAGAAGGGTTGACTTTGACTGAGTGTACCTGATAAATCTGATAAAACTACCTCAAAATTTTTTCACCATAGAAATGCTAGGAGAACCATCTTTCCAATGCCACTGGTTTCATAAAAATTTGACTCCTTATGCAAAAGATATGTCTGATTTCATAAAAGTGCTAAAAATAGGCAAAAAAAAAGTAAGCATGGGCAAAAAATAGGGACATAGATTATGATCTTATTTTCTTAAAATTTGTACACTTCTTGTAAAAAATAAGAGATACCCAGATAGTATTTTGATGTTTTCAACAAAACCCAGAAATATTTTGAGCTAAAGTTATACAGATATGCCTAATTTCATGAAATGGCTAAAAATAGGCCCAAAAAAAGCAAAAAAAAACATAGGCTAAAAATAGGGACATGGATTTGTGATCTATTTTTCTTGAAATCCGTGCACTTTCTACAAAAAAGTAAGAGATACCTAGATAAGATTTTGATGTTTTCAACAAAACCCAAAAAAATTTTGAGCTAATATTACACCATTTGAATGCTCAACGCCTATTCTCTCAATCCTTCTGTGTACGAAACCTCAGCACAAAAAACTTAGTTTTTGAATTAAATTGGGGCAAGGCCCCACGATTGGCACCAAAAATGTTAAGAGAAAATTGGATCGAAATAAATAATCAATATACTATATCACTGATACCTAAAACTCAATGAAATAATGAACAAAAAAGATCAATCAAACAAAGAACAATACAAAGCAAACCTCCTTTAATTCTCAGCTTCCATTGATCACCTATTTCAAATGATCTTGTCTATGAATATGGCCCTCAGAAGGTGCACTTCCTTGCTATGATAGTTTTGCCATGAAGATGAGTTTCACAACAATGATAGTAGTGTGTAGTAACAAGTTTGATCGCAAGCAATGAAGAAATTGGTGCCAAAGGCACACTGTAATTCCTACAGAGTAATAATACTTAAATCTTGGATGAATGAAATGGAAGAATTGGGGTTAAATTTATAGACTTGAGAGAGAAAAGATCAACGGTATAGAAAGAATGAGAAGATCAATAGTATAAAAACCTTGAAAGGATGTGCGCGAATAAGAAGTAGACAAGTGTCACACAAAAGTTGTTTTATTTGAGTTTACTACTTTTTTTTCTAAAGATAAGCTATGACTTCATAAATTAGAATTTTTTTTTCTAATTTAAGAGATATTGATAAAAATAAGGTTGATTGAGTTAGTTAACTCAACTTGAGATTTGCTTTTGCATGATTTGAGAGGAATTAAATAACAAATTATTTAATTTTGTGCATGAAGAAGAAAACTTATTTTTAGAAGATTTGGAAGATATTTGAAGATAGGAAAGCAAATTAAATAAATAAATTTATTTAATTATTATGCATGATTTGGAAGAATAAATAAAATATTTGATTATATTTTATTTTTGGAGATTAAGAGGATTTAAATATATTTGATTTGATTTATTTAAATTTGGAGGAAGAATTTGATTTAATTAAATAATTAATAATTATTTAATTGTTTGGAAGAATTAAATTAAATAAATGAATTTATTTAATTTTGACTTTAGAAGAGGTAACTAAATATTTTGATATTTTATTAACTTAGAGGAATATGAATCAAATAAATAAATTTGTTTATTTATTTATTGATAGAAGAATTACAATGAAATAAATATTAAGAATATTTATTTAGATAGAGTCGTGTCATTTTTAGGTGTATACACTTTCTAATAGGAAGAACTTGCAACATTGAATTGAATGTTAAGAGTTGGTTGAACTCGACGTATAGTATGGGGTGCCAAGAATACATCCACGTTTCCCCCATTGGTATTAGGTTTTGTAGAAGAACAAGGTTGTGTTTGTACATAAGTATGATGTTGCCTTTGTGGATCATAGTGTAGATGCTCTTTCTCCTTGTCTAGAAATCTAATATCATTTGTGGACCTTGTAGATGATCCAAAAACATTACTTTCTCTTTCATTTTTATTTTCCACAAAGGTGCACACAATCAATAAAATTTGACGGGTTTCATCATCAAGGCAATATTACAAGCCTTAACATCATGCCTTCACATTTTTACAAATGCTATCTAAAGTGATTAATGCCCCATTGTGCTCATTCCCTTAAAAGTTACATTTCATCTTGTTCAAGTTGGGCATGGGTTCACAATAGGTCCATGCCAAATCCTTTACCTTTGACATTATTAGCTAAAACAATTTTAAAAAACTCAATGTTGGGGTCATTAAAAAACTATAAAATCATGAAATTTAAATTTTAAAATAAAACTAAATTCCTTCAAAGTAAAACCTAAAAAGTAAATAAATGTCCTAAACCTAATCCTAAAATAAAAATTAAATAAAGAGTTTAAAATTTAAACCTTAATTATCAAGGTTTAAACTTTGCAATTTTTCTAATGAATAAGTGTCTATTATATCACTTTAGAACTGAGATATTTTACACTTATTTAGAAAGACTGGCTAGAATGTGATTGCATCCCAACTTTCCAGAGTCAGATTAGCTTCAATTGTATGGAGCTGGTTGTTATGAACAAAATTTAATGATTGATGAAGGGTAGATGAGACTGCCCCCATGGCATGAATCCAAGGTCTACCAAGAATAAGATTATATGAAAGAGCATTAGGCATGACATGGATAAGGGTAGGCAATGTCAAAGGACCAACCCTAAGAGGTAAGGTGATAGTACCCAATGATTTCCTATGAACATTATCAAAGCCACGAATGTTGAGTTTATTTGGTTTCATGAGAGAGGTATCAACATTGATTTTGTGTAACAAGTCTATGCCACAAACATTAAGACCTAATCCACTAGCAATCATGGTACATCAAACTCTCATATTATGAATTAAGATGAATATCATAAGAGGCTCATTTTGGTTTTGAACTTCTATAGGAGGTAATTCATGTGGTTGAAATACAATATCTGATTTTGTCACATGCATACAATCTAACAGAGTTGCTACATCATTCAGTTGAACAACAGGTGGAACCATCACCTTTGTAAAGCTTCTTGGAGCATCCTGCACGGTATGTAGGTGATGTTTGTATAAACTCCCATAGAGAGATCTTTTCTGGAGTAGCTTGCAGCTTCTCAACAAGATCATAATCTCTACCATTATGAGTAGGAAGATGAGATGCTTGAGGAAGAATAGGTTGAGAAGGTGGAAGAGGAGCAGGAAAAAAATGTATTTGTTTCTTTTATTTATTATTTCTCGTGTTATATGTTTGAGCAACTTCATGATGCATGGGTTGCTGCAACACATTTTGATTGAATGAACTATTTCTAGTGATTTGTTTTGCATAATTGAAGATATAACCAGGAGGTCTAGGTGTTTTTCAGTGAACCTTCTATTGAGATAGATTGTGATTTAGTAGCATCATTACAAAGATGCACAACAACTTTATGTTTCTCAAGTTCTTTTGGAGAACTAGAAACATAAATTGTATTGATGATTCTTTGAAATAGAGATGGTTCAGGAGTTGTAGAGAATGATTTTGTAGAGATGAAGTCATCCAAGGATTCATCTAGCATGTCAAAATCATCAATACTAAATTGCTCATCAAATGCATTAAAATCTTGAATAAAGTAATCTGGCATAATTGTGTATCCTACTTTTTCAAACTTTATAATGATAAAGTAAAGAAGAAGGAAACAAAATGAAGTATCTGTATGCATAATATGAAATATACCAAACTATGAAATATAATTCTTTAACTATATTATCCAACAAATAGCTAAAACATGTTTAAAATTTATCAATTTCCAAGCTAGAATTACCATAGAATGAGATTTTAGGTAACCCTAATCAATATACACGAATGAAAGAAAGATGTATGACTAAAGAATGTATATCAAACTTAGTTGTAATCAATTCTCAATCATCAAATTAGAAATCTATTTTTTACTATAATGATATAATTTCATGAATTGTGAACAATATCACAAACATAGGTTATTTTCAATCTAAAATAAATGCTTTTTTTCCAATTTCAAATGACAAAATGTAAAGTATGCACTAAACACAAAGGATGATTAGGTACAACAAGTAAACTCACTTTAATCAACTTAATAGTACTAACATGATTTAAAAGAACACGCTAATCTCTAAACCCTAGGTTTAAGACTAGCTAGATTTATATGAAATGCAAGGATTTTGTAACCCTAATGATGAATTTAAATACAAAATTTACTATATGAAATCAAGGAAATGATGAATGCATTTAATCTAAATCAGATCTATAATAGAAAACATTTTTTTTAGAATGAAGAAGGATGCAAGAGTGTAAGAAGAGTCGGGTTCACCAAAATGTTATGTGGAAAAGAGTGATCTAGCCATAGGAGTTAAATTAGGTTAAACTCTCTTCTACAAACATTGACACACAAACTGAGCTTAGTTTATACCCTTGAGGGAGAGCCAAACTACATGGGTTCTACCTCTTTTTTGTATAGATGAGTGTTAAACCAAATTTAGCCAATCTAGCTAGGAACAAGATCAAAACCCTAATTCAGAAATATTGAGTTACAGATGACTGTAGGAAGCGAAATTAGAAAAGCTAATTGAATAGAAGAGATAAAGGATCAGTTCAGAACCTGGATTTGATAGAAGAAATTCTTAGGACTAGGGTGCTTGGGTGTCCTAGGCCTTTTTTAGGTATTACAAAAACTACAACTTTCATTGAGTTTGTACTTATAACACCTATCTTCTCTTGGACTAATATCTCCCAAAACCTATTTTTTTGATCTACACACAAGAAAGAAGGGAAAATTATTTGTGGCTATATAGGAGCTTGCCTCAATCAAGACCACATTTCAGTATTCCTACCTCATGGATAGCCAAGATTAAATCTAGATGTTGTGTGTGCTTAGAAACCCTAAGTGTCAGCATTAACATGCAAGAACTAACCAAATAACATCAAACCCTAATCCTATATGACTCAAGCAAATAGAAAGGAATGATACCAAGGATGCTTCACTCAAGGAAGCTCACAACTTCTCCTCAAGGATGAAAATTCATGGAAGGTTTGTTGAATAAGAAGGTGATGTAACCATACCCTTGGAGGGTACTCAAGCCAAACTGAAGTTGGTGGTTCCAACCCTTCTCCCAATCATGCAAAGTGCTTCAACCTAGGAATGAATGAGATAGACTCAAGATGTCATCTCCTAGCCTTCATACAAATCTTTTTCAAGAGAAAAGTAGAACTCCACTTGATCAAAACCTACAATAACACAATAGCATAGAGAGCAATAGCAATAGAGATCTTTTTCACATCAAGAATCAATCTTTTTCTCTAGTTTTAAAATGAGGTAAGTCACTTACTTTTATACAAGGCTATAGAAAAGAGTAATTTGAATTAAAATGCTGACATAACATGCCAAAAAACAAATTTGGATTTAGAGTTGGCCTAAACAACATCAAAGCTGACTTGCATCCCTAAGCATGGGAGGGACTAGGGCTCTTGGGTACCCTTGGCCCTGGGGCAATTTAAGGCTCAATCCCTCTCCTAATGCGGGGCTAACTCTATATCTCAATTTATTTCTCAGTGTCATGATGAAACTTTAATTGGAATCATGACATTTTCTATAAACAGGGTCAAAACAGGGTTTTAAGGTGGACCTAAAAATGGACTAGGCTTGGGGTCAATAAAGGGAGGAACTAAACATAGTGAAATTATGCCTATACACAAGTGTACACAATTAACGATGTAATAAATAATTGCATCCAAAATCCCTTCAAAACACATCAAAAGTTCCCATTTTCAATAGTAAACTAGTAAATATTAATATGCAACACAATTGTGATTTCTAGGTGAAATCACTCTAACTAGCTAGGAGGGTTTTCATCCTTGAAATTGGAATTACTAAAGGGTTTTTATCCTCAAGTAATCATAAGAACTCAAGTTCTCTCATAGAGCAAGTAAAAATTGAATTATTTAGGAAGAAGCTCTTCTGAGCACAAAACCCCTTTAAATAGCCTTTTGGGAGAAAATAAGGAATTTTTTATTACTTTTCCTATTTTCCCTCCACTAAGTGTCAAGAGATTGAGGCTTGAGCAGGAAATATTGGCAGTAGCATTGGGATTTCTACCACTTTATGCTAGACCTTGAGGCTAAACAAAAAGTGTCAAGAGATTACAGTTTCTTTCAAGAGAGTAAGAAAAGAACCATTAGCAAGGTGGCTATTGACAAGGTTTTGGTCGGTATTGGGAAGGGAAATACCTCTGACATGCTTATGAGAAATAATATTATCAAGAAAATAGCCAAAACCTTTGCAACAAACACATAAAGAGTAGGGGCAAGTGGACAACCCACACCATTGTTTTTTGCAATATATATGAATGGAAATGTAAGTACAAGAAATTTATAATCACCAAGATCTCAATGTAGGAAAGCTGAGAGCATACAATGTTTGGACAACACACAACTATCTAGATGAATGCACTACTACAATGAAGAGGTAGCAATTTGACCAAATGGAGTCAAACCAAATATACACCTTTTCCATGGACAAGTGTGCTGAGTGAATGTAAATCCACTGGAAGATTACAACAAAATCTAATTGAGCCAAAATGGTTGATTACTATGTGGATCTGATCAATGCTAAAATAGGCTAGAAATGTAGAGGAATCTAGCAGTGAATTGACCAAGACCTTCTATGATCAAAATTCACACAATCAATGGTATACCATCATATTTTACAATTAAATGAGCATGAAATGCATGATTCCTAATGGTACTACCATCTGGAATTACAATATGATTATAAGATGCATGTACACAAAACTAAATTATAGGAAAACCAACTACAACACATTGATAATATTAATCTAATCGGGAAAAAAAATTATGGCACACACATGAATCAGTCCACCAACATAGGAAAAATAAAAGAAATCTTGCTTATAATAATAAGATGCTGAAGAATGATGAAGTAAGCAATATGTAAGGCTGATGAAGGGCTACCAAAATAAATAATAGCTGATCAAAACTACACCCATAATTTGATATTCTAAGTTTTTTTTCTAAATATCTGATTTACCAAGACTCTACAACCTGCAACACCCTTGAACAACTCTTAAAGAACTTGTACAGACTACTAGACTTCACCTATACCATTTCTGATTACTTTTTAAATGGTATAGCCTAGTTGGACAATGGTACAACTGACCAAAGATGCATTAAACACTATTGATTTATTCCAAAATTGTATGACACACTTCCTGGTGCTATGACAATATGTACCACATTGTACAACACACATGAATACTAGTTTTAGCACCCAGAGTTGGCATGAATTCCTTTCAGGCACAATCACCCTTAAAGCATGGTGTACAACATGGAAATAGTCTAAAATCTAGCAACAAATCAAGGATGACATCTTAGAAGATGGTACAATCAGTATAGCAGATGTATGGACCAACAACTCCAAGCTTGGGTGGATATAAAAATAAGGGCACACAAAAATCTTCATTAAAATACACTAAAAAACTTGACCAAATAACACAACAATACTTGTATCCAAAATCCCTTCAAAACACATCAAAAATTCCAATTTTCAACAACAAACTGGTAAATATTAGTATGCAACACAATGGTGATTTCTAGGTGAAATCAGTCTAACCAGCTAGGAGGGTTTTCATCCCCAAAACTAGAATTACTAAAGAGTTTTCACCCTCACTTAATTAGAAGAACTCAAGTTCTCTCATAGCGCAAGTCAAAAGTTAATTAGTTAGGAAGAATCTCTTTTGACCACAAAACCCCTCTAAATAGGCTTTTGAGAAAAAATAAGGAATTTTTAATTACTTTTCCTATTTTCCCTCAACTATGTGTCATAAAGTATTGCACCCCACTCCTACTGGCTATTTGTAAACTCATCTTTAAGAAACAACCTTTTTAATAATAAACAAAAGTTGTTTCTTAAATATAACTTAAAGTTACTTTTTCGAAGAACTAGAGTTTAATTATTAAAATATTTCCCTAATTCCACCCCTTTTGCCTATGGGAAATTAAAAATATAGTCTAAGGGTCTCTGTAAAGCTTGATGAGGTATAGACAACCTCATTCTTATGATGAGCCAAATAACCCTTTTTGTTTTTCCAATTACCTCAGCCATGCCAATTTGTTTATTCTTAGAAGTAATATTTGTCTATTTTTGATGAAATGATGTATAAATCTTTATTTCCTAAATTGATTGAAATTAGCTACTAATGTTGATATAATGGCATGTAGAGTTGAATAATTCTGCAGGATTTATGTAGGGCCTATGAAAGGAGTGGACTTCAAGAGGTTGAAGTCAAATGCATTGGAAGTTGAGGGTGCCAGAAATTTAGGCCTGCATAGTTGAAGACTTTTTCAAAGTAATTTTATTATTTCTTGTTATTGATACTTGAGGCTTTATAGCTCCACTCAGAGCCTTTAATGTGTTTTATTCCATAAGACATCAGTTAGTTTAAAGATTCTATTTTCTTTTAAAGACTTCTTCAATGGCATTTTACCTGCCATCTGAAATATAGGATTTTGAAGTAGTCCAGTTTTAATTAGTTGCTCAAAACATGGATATATAGCATACTATGTTATGAGAAAATCATCAATCTTGTTTTTAGTAATAAATAGCTCTGTGATACTGTTATGACATGAAATGAAAGCCGATAATCTTATTCTGAGTACTTTATTCTGAGCAATGGTGATTTGAATGGAATTTACTTTGTAGCTGTGAAAGTGTTGAATGTGATCTGAGTCAATATTAGGATCTCCCACAAGATGGCCACTCGAGGGACTTTTAAAGTAGATAAGTATTTTCATGCATTATTTCTGTTTGTGAAATGTTCTACTTAAATTAATGTTATTGTGCGTTTAGCTCTGTTATGGGTGCCTGCAGGTTGTGGTATTTAAAGAAATGAATTTAGAAATTATGTTCAATTGAAATTTCTGGAGCAACTACTTCACTTTCAAATCTGTTGTTAACTGTTAGTCAAAATTTCCAGTGTGTTTTAGTTTCAAGATTAGTTGTCTTACAAGTTAATCATTTTCTAAGCTCATAGTTAAAATTGTAGATGTGAATTCTTAGGGTAGAGCTGATATGATGTTTTAGATTAAAGGTTTGAATGCTTTCTAGTTCAGAATTTATATGCTTTCTAGTTTAGAGTTCATATGCTTTCTAGTCTAAATACTATTTTTAGCTTTTAAAAAAATTCAAAAAATTGTTTCTAGATGAGATGTTCAAAGATATTCTGTATTGCATACAGGCTTGGACACTACCTAGTCGATACAATTGATATTTTTCAACTAAAGTGTTAGGACCTTACGACAACCTATCACTTTTTGGCATCGTTGCCGAGGAGCTTCTTTTCTTAGTGTTAGTAGGGAATTACTTAGAGACCTCTTGTCAGTAATCACCCAAAAATAGTTGCCAAACTTCTCTTTCTGCATGGTCAGGAAGTGAGGTCCACACAGAAGATTCATACAAAAACCTCCTCCAATACTGGTTCCAACCATAAATAGGGAGGAAGAAGTCTCAGCTGAAGAACTTTCTTACGAATTGATTGATCAGGATCAATCTGAGACCTCCCAGCACACCCCAAAAACTCAGCCATCAAACCACACCTTTGAAGAGGTTAGTACCCCTCTCAATATCATGGCTAACAACAATGAAGACCCCTTCGATGGAAGGAGGGCAGATGGTGATAACCCTCCGTGGAGATCAGTTCAAACATTCACTTATCCTATCACTCTCAACATAGATGATGACGCACCTATGAAAAACATCTCACCATCAGTGGTACCCACCTTTAGGGGATTATCTTCTGAAGACCCAAACCAATTCCTTTTCAAGTTTAAGGTACTTTGTTAGACCTATGACTACAAGACGGACAACCAGAAGCTAAAATTCTTTCCCTCTACTCTAAGAGATTTTGCAATGCATTGGTTCATGGGATTAGTCTCAGGATCAATAACTACATGGGATGAGATGGAAACTGTCTTCCTTGACAAATACAAGAGTTATTGCTAGGTGAGTGATAGGAAAGAAGAATTGTTCAAACTAAGACAAAAAGAAGATGAGATCCTAGAAGATTACTTGGATAGATTCATCTTTTTGTCTAAACGTTGTGGAGAGGAGACAATGAGCCATGATATCTTAAAAACTATATTTCTTAAAGGGCTTGATGAAGATGCTAGGAGAAGTCTTGACCTTATGGGGAAAGGCGATGTTTCCCAACTTGATCTTGGGGATATTTCTGAACTTTGTAGAAATTTCTCTCAGACTCATGTGGGAATTCCTAACTCCAACCTCTTGAGGGGTTCTAATGAGATTGGTAGACTATGAGAGGAAATAGCGAATATCAAAACTGATATCTTGGTCCATTTAAACACCACACTAGATGGAATACAAGCTAAAACACTTAACTCTGAAACCTTGTCTATCTATTGCCCAAGATGTCAGAACAAACATTTCTTGAGGGAATGTCCTCTAGACAAGGTTAACACCTGTCAGATTTGTGAGAAGACCCATGTAACTGATTAGTGTGAATTATTGAATGCACTTAAAAATTCTATGAAAAGGTCTTCACATGTTGAGGAGGAGATTGATTATATGGGCCAAAGACCAGGAGGAAATTTCTCCTATGGCCAAAACTCCAACCATACATGGTGTCCTCCAAACAATTGGAACAATATACAATGGATGGCTTCTTAGCCTCCCGTACCACCTAGTTGGGGATCCTACCCACTGTGGGGACCACTTGAATGGATGAACCAAGCTTGGGGAAATCCTCCATGGTCAAACTAGCCTCAACAATAGTAGGACCCTCACAATCAACCTCCGCAATGGACCCAACCACCAAATCAATTTTATAATGGTCCAAGATGATTGCAAAATCCTCAACAAAACCTTCTTCTGGCTCCCTAGAATCCTCAACAGAATGAACAAGTTAATCAGCCACCACTATTGGCACAAAGAACACACATCAAAATGGCCCAATATATTCTGTTGATAAGGATAACATGCGGGAGTTAACACTATCTATTGTGGCAACCTACAGTTGAGGTTAGGAAAAACACTTAATCAACCTACCATTGTTGAAATCATAGAAGACCAAAATGAAAAACCTATCACAGAACCAGAAACTCTTCCTATACCTTTAGATCATGACCTCAAGAACAATCAGGAGAAGTTAGCCCCAACACAATTCCATGTAACTTCAACACCTACCATGGAATTGTCTCAAGAAGAAGTCACCAAATGACCATCAAACACTCCAAAAAAAGGATTTTATGCTAAGGAAGAAAGCTCAGGCACCCTTTCTAGAGTGCCTTAGAGAAACTTGCCCAAGAAACTATCCGAAAATGCCATTGTCTAATGAAACTGCTTTAATACAGGAAATTAAATGACTCCATATTGAGATTCCTCTATTACAAACAATCAAAGAGATTCCTAAACTAAATCAACTGGTTAAACAACAATGCATAAAAACACCAGGAAGGAAACCAAGACAAATCAACATAGTCCAAATCAATGGGTACTTAGCTAACCTTCTGACTGGAGAAATTTTAGCTCCCAAATATGGTGATCCCAAATATGGTGATCCAAGAAGCCCACTCATAACTGTAACAATCAATGATGTGGCAATTTCTAATGCATTAGTGGACCTAGGAGCAACCATTAATGTCATGACAGAAGATGTCATGGAGAAACTGGGACTCACCGACTTACATCCCAAAACCACCATATTGTAGATGGCAAACCAATCTATAGTTGTTCCCAAGGGTGTACTTGAGAATGTTCTTGTCAAAGTTGATAATTGGGAATATCCAGTAGATTTTCAAGTGATTCAGTCTCTCACAACTAAAGATAGTTACCCACTAATATTAGGCAAACCTTGGTTAGCAACTGTTGCAACCAAAATTGATTACAGAGTGGGAGGGATGATCATTTAAAATGGACCCAATAACAAACACTTATCATTGTATCCTCTCACCCAACCTACTGTGTCTAAAAATTTGGGTTGATGAATCAGACCGTTTTGACAAACAGGAAGATCTTGCCTCATTGGGTATGGTAGTTATCAAACAACACAACAAGGAATTAGAAGATGAATTAGAGAAAAACATGCAAGGTATCGCCATTGATTCTGGTGATGAAGAAACTTTGGAGGTTGGGGAGATTTTAGGATACCCAGTCTGCACTAACGACCTTGAGCATGATTTTGATGGCAATTATACCCACTTCACAGTGCTACTATGTTACCCTCTAGCCAACCTCATTCCAAAAAAAAAGCAATTCTTTGAAGATATTGTCAAAGACAGAGTTATACCCCACAGCTATCCTCTCAATACCTTAAAAAAGGAAGTTCATACTATCACTGCCAACTACCTAGGAACCAATTTACTATTATGCTATTACCAGGGAAACCTTTAAACATTAATAGTTGGTTGACTGAGATAGATGAGCTCAAGCTATTTGATGTTTTGG
The DNA here is from genome assembly GCA_027924645.1 of Cunninghamia lanceolata. Classification (NCBI taxonomy): domain Eukaryota; kingdom Viridiplantae; phylum Streptophyta; class Pinopsida; order Cupressales; family Cupressaceae; genus Cunninghamia; species Cunninghamia lanceolata. The sequence goes on along the minus strand of BSBN01000241.1, from coordinate 6,069,519 downwards.
TAAAAATATCCAAGGCTTTTACTTGGGATTACACAGACATGAGAGGAATACACCCCAGCATTTGTACCCATCACATAGATATACTAAATATGTTAGGCCTACTCGTCAACCACAATGAAGACTCAACCCTACACTTAAAGATATTGTTAAAATTGAAATTAAGAAACTCTTACAAGGAGGATTCATTTATCCTATCTCTGACAACAAATGGGTTTCACCTTTTGTAGTAGTGCCAAAGAAAAATAGAAAAATGGAGTGTGTGTGTGGATTATAGAGAACTCAACAAAGCTACCTATAGAGATTACTTCCCACTGCCCTTCATAGATCAGGTCTTGGATAATCTAGCAGGAAGGAAGTATTTTTCATTCCTGGACGGATTCAATGGATATAACCAAATACAAGTGGCAGTAGAAGACAAGGACAAAACCACTTTCACCTACCCCTGGGGAACATTTGCATATCGGGTTCTTCCCTTTGGGCTATGCAATACCCCTGCAACATTTCAGAGAGTTGTCCTGGCTATCATTGCTGAACTTGTAAACGATTGTGTAGAAGTCTATATGGATGACTTCATAGTCTATGGTTCCACTTTTGATGAAGGCCTTAAAAACTTGGATAGAGTATTACAATGATGTGAGGACCATCAATTTTCCCTAAGTCATGAGAAATGTCTAATAATGGTAGAACAAGGTATAGTGTTGGGACATCATATTTCAGCTGATGGGATAAAAGTTGACCCTAAGAAAATTGAGGTGATACAACAACTAGAGACCCCAAAGAATCAAATAGATGTCAGAAGTTTCTTGGGATGTGCTAGATATTACCAGAGATTTATAGAAAATTTTAGCAAGATTGTAGCTCCCATGTTCTCCCTTATTCAAAAAGATGTGGACTTTGTCTGGACAGAAGAATGTCAGATATCATTTGCCATCATTAAAGAAAAACTTGTCTCTTCCCTAGTTCTGCGGGGACCCAATTGGAAACTTCCTTTCCATATTTATGCTGATGCTTCCAATGATGCTATTGGAGTAGTTTTAGGTCAAGAAGATGAGAATGGAGGGAAGTACGCTATATATGTCATGAGCAAAACCTAAGCCCCACTAAACGGAATTATACAACCACGAAGAAAGAATTTCTAGCAATAGTCCATGCAATAAATAAATTCCATAATTACATTATAGGGTATAAAGTAACTGTGTTCACAGATCATTCATCCATCAAATACTTGATGAACAAACCCTCGGTAAATGGGAGAATAATCAGATGGTTATTACTCATCCAAGAATTCAATGTGGCCATAATGGATAAACCTGGAAAGTTCAATGTAGGTGTAGAATTTCTATCCCAGATCAGACAAGATAATGGAGATTGTACCCCTATACACAATGAATTCCTAGATAAAAACTTATTTGCCATCTCCATTAAAATACCCTAGTTTGAAGACATCACCAATTATCTAGCCACCTCTGAGTTTCCACTAGACTTTACGTCTAAAAAAAAGAAACATCTTATTTGGGAAAGTGCTCAGTTCAAATGGATTAATGGTATGCTATTCCGATGTGGCCCTGACCTAGTCCTATGATGTTGTGTTAGGCCAGATGAAACATACATCATCCTCAGAGCCTGCTATGATAATCCATCTGGTTGACACTACTCTACCAAAACGATGTCCCATAAAATCTTAGGTGCGAGATATTATTGGCCCTCTATGCGCAAGGATGTGAAGAACTATGTCCGTCGTTGTGGGGTCATCCCACAATAATGGGTTACACTTTTTGGCCAAACATGACATTGAAATCAACATTTTGAACTAAATCTTCACTTTGGGACACCTATAGCCGCTAAACTATTAGGAATTTGAAGATGATGTGAACTAGTGATTTGTGAGATTTTGTTTGTAGATTCTAAATATAGTTTTTTTAAAAAATTGGAGTTAAATTGTAAAATTTTTTGCATCTCCTTTGATAACTAGTTTTTAATAGTAAACAACATTTTTTTAAAGTGATGTGTATTCTATAGCACATAACTTTTTTTCTACAAAGGATAAAATTCTGATTATTTTGAATTTAAATTGGTAACACTGATATATAGGGCATGCATTTGATTTTATAATGTTTTGTTGAATAATTTTTTTAAATTAAGTTTTGAAGTCAAACCAATTATAATTTAGACATAGGTGTATTCCATAAAACATAACTTTTTTTGTATGTATCGAAATTCAATTTTTTTTCTTTGTTGAAACAAGGACATCAATACCTAGGGCATAGATATTTTTTAGAATTTTTTTTCACTAATTTATTAATTTTCCATGTGTGTACAAAAGAGAACTTGTTCGGTGAAAAACCTACATTCACAAGAAATAAAAAATAAATATAATAATAAAATTAAATATATTTAAAACTATACTTTTTCAGAAGCTTATAATAAGGAATACATACTTACAAAACATAAATTTTAAATGAATTCATTTGATCCCCCAAAAGGTAAATCAAAAGTGGTTTTCTATCAACATTTTGATAGGTGTAGAGGAGACTCCATTATAGGTATGGTTTAAAACTAGCGGGGTTCTATCCAAGGGGGTTTGAATCTAAGGGGGTTTGATCAAACCCTATTCAATTAAAATCCTTTAAATGGAACCTTTCAAGGCTTAAATCATTATATTTTCTAAAAATATGTGATTTCAGCAAAAATTAGGATGTCCCAAAAAGTGTAACCCATTATTGTGGTAGCACCCTGTGATGAATTCTAGTGAGTAGGAAGACCCATGACATCCAATGAGATGCCTCTACAGCCATAGGTAGTTTTTGAACCATTTGAAAAATCGGGATTGGATTTCATCGGTCCTATAGATTCCCCTTCCTAAGGAAAAGAATACATTTTGGTCTATACTGACGACCTAAATAAATGAACAGAAGTTCAAGCGCTGAGAGTTTCTAGGGAAGAACAGGTTGCAGACTATCTGTACAACATGATTTTTCTAAAATTTGGAGCCCCTAGATCAATTGTCACAGATCAAGGACCCCAATTTATGTCCAAAGTTCTACTAACCTTCACTAATCATTTCTAGGTAAGCCATAAAAGTCATCTCCTTACCACCCACAAGCCAATGACCAAGTGGAAGTCACTAATAGGGAGCTTGAAAACATTATGATAAAAATGGTTTCATCAGGAAGAAGAGACTAGGCCAGAAAATTACCTGAAGCCGTTTGGGCCTGTAATACAACTTGGAGATCAACCACAGGTTTTACTCCTTATGAGTTAGTCTTTGGGAAGAAACCTCTTCTACCCATTGAATTTGAACTTCAAATTCTTAGAACAACAATGGAGGTAGGCTTAGACCTCGATCAAGCCTAGGTTGAAAGAGTCTTGTAGCTTAGTGAATTAGATGAGGTATGTCTAGAGGCTATCCACCAAACTAAGTTAGTTCAACAACAATGGAAGGCCTAGCATGATAAACACATAAAAGAAAGAGAGTTCCACAATGGAGACTGGGCATTGTTATTTAATTCCCGATACAAAGACTAGAAAGGTAACTGAGAGCTCATTGGCTGGGTCCATATGAGATTTTTGAAGTATTTTCAAATGGAGTAGTATAATTCAAACCCATTGATGGTGATACTCAAACTCTCTTAGTCAATGGTCATCGACTACAAATCTACCATAAACCTATTAACAAGGAGGAATTTACATGAATGGTAGAAATGCAAGGAGAAACCCTATATATTGGCTCTACTTCAACAGATGCTGTATAATCTTATTCCAAGTAAAAAAAAATGTGTATGTATTCATCATTATTTCAGAGCATTTTAATTACCTTCATTTTTGCACTTATCTAAATTTCATTATTGTTTTGCAGGATTTCATTTTAATAAAGTGCAAATTCTGGCGCATCTTTCAGTGATGCTCCAGAAAGTTGTTTGCTCTATTGTCCAGTATCCTCATTTTCTCCCTGTATTCTGGTGCATCTTCAATGATACTCATGAATTCATTGGTTTAAATCATTCCGCTTTGTTCTTGTATTCTAGTTGCATCTTTTAGTAATGCTCCAGAACTTTGTTCCTTCATTCTGGCAGCATCTTTTAGTGATGCTCCAGAACTTTGTTCCTGCATTCCAATGGCATCTTTTAGCAATGCTCCAAAACTTTGTTTCTTCATTCCTATTGCATCTTTTAGCGATGCTCTGGAACTTTGTTCCTTCATTCTGGTGACATCTTTCAACGATACTCTAGAACTTTGTTCCTGCATTCTGGTGGCATCTTTTAGCGATGCTCTGAAACTTTGTTCTTGCATTATGGCTACATCTTTCTACGATGATCTAGAACTTTGTTCCTTCATTCTGACTGCATCTTTTAGCGATGCTATAGAACTTTGTTCCTTCATTCCGGTGGAAGCTTTCAATAATGCTTCAGAACTTTGTTCCTTCATTCTGGTGCCTTCATTCTGGCTACGTCTTTCAATGATGCTCCGAAACTTTGTTCCTTCATTCTGGCTGCATTTTTCAACGATGCTCCAGAACCTTGTTCCTTCATTCTAGCTGCATCTTTCAGTGATGCTCTAGAAATTTGTTCTTTTGTTCTGGGATCATTTTTTTTCCGCGATGCTCCAAAATCTTGTCACACTTTGTATATCCCTTCATAGGTGTCTTTTCCCGTTGTTTAGTATTTATTATTTTCCCTTCTTTGTGATGCTCTGCCATTTTTAAAAATATACCCATTGCCACCACCTTAGGAATTTTCCATCCCTTACCACAGTAAATAATATTATTGTGACAATTTGTCATCATAATAAATTCAGCCCATTTCCAATCATAATAAATCCATTATATTCATTTACCATTCCATCCAAATTAAATGACACCACCATCCCAGATGCTATTACGTCAGTAAGAATAAGCAACTTTCAAATCAATGATGAAATGTAAGGGATGTACATCTTTTATCTTAAGTAGGTAATTTATTGTGACTAGAATTAAATAAATTGGCGTGGCCCCTTTCCTTTCCAAATTTCATAAATCGTGTGAACTGTCCTTCACTAGAGAAGGTGGTGGCTGTGCACTCTATCCCATGCAAAGTAATAATAAGATGCAGCAAAGCCAAATGCCTGGAATTAATTCCTGTCCTCTCAGCATTTTCAAAATACAGGTGGCCATAAACATTGTATTTCATTTAACCTACATATCAATTGTTTAGAGAAATTTCCACCATTAGCATGCCATAACATTCAGTAAACACTTAGCAGAATTGACAGTAGAAGATAGAATGGGGGGAGCGAAACGCAAATCAAAACCAACTTCCCTAGATAAATTGTTGGCACTGCAAAGTATTTCAGAGCTCTTTCAAAGGGTAGGATAGTTAGAGTTCATAAAGAAATTTGAGGGGCATCATGTGCAGCTGGTCAAAGAATTTGTAGAAAACTTCGCAGATGGCCAATCGATTGTCTGAGGAAAGAAGTTTAAGGTGAGTCCTTGAATCATTTCTAAATTGTCTAGCATTAAAAATGAAGGTGTAAATTTATCAAAGATCATGAATATCTCTTATCAAAAAATGATAGAACTTTTTATAAGGGAAGGGGATACTCAACCATTGCTAATTGTAAATACTCGTGGGTAGAATAAGGGGTTCCAGAGAATATCTATTGAGGGACCATGGAGAACAGTGGTTGCCTGGATCATTAAATACTTCACATGTGAAGGGCAATGCACCATTGTAGTCGGTCCCCCCTTTCATTTGCTCACACACCTATGCTATGGCACCGAAAACCCTGACTTGAGGTTAACCTTCCTGCTTTCCTCAATGATTCCCTTGTCAATTTGATAGAAAGTTCAAAATAGGATCAAGGCCATTGAAGCACCACGGTCTTATTTATCTAATTTGTAAGCACCATTTCCTTAAGAAGAGAAAAATAGACAAAAAATGGCAAAGATTTCTTCAAAATTTTGAAAAACCTGAACCCTCAAGGCATTTTGAGGAAGGTGAATTGTCTGGGGTGGCAGCACAAAATTTTAGAGAACCTTCCCATATGCCTCAAAATATCAGACAAGCTCTAGGTGACGACGCGTCGAACAATCCATTGAACCTTTCAAACCCTAAGGAAAGACCTAAGCTGCATAATGTGCCTGAAATCCCTGAGAAATAGGAAAGTGTGGATGTAGCGGATTCTAAAAATGAGAATCATCATCCTCGTAAAAAGGAAAAGAGGCCTAAAATGAAAATGTAGAAATGTCCTCCTCCAAGAAGGAGCAAGCGTCTGGCCACTAAATTTAGCCATGCTGCAGCTTGTAAACTACCTCATATTCCTAAGAAAAAGAGACAAGAGAGGAAGTCTTGTGAAGAAATAGCCCATCCTTGTGAAGAAATAGTCCAGCCTTGTGCAGAAGTAGCCTAGCCAAATGAAAATGTACCCTAGCCATGTGAGGATGTAGCATAGACAAATGAAGATCAAACCCTGGATAGTAATAAGGCCCTATATCTAAACAAGAAATTGACCCACTTGAGGAAGGACAAAAAGAAAAATGAGAGAAAGGACAAGAGGGAATAAGTGAAAAAATGCCCAATTATGTACTTGTTGAAGAAGAAGAGGTTCATGAGTATGAGCTTGTAAAAATAATTTCTCCCTCATAGCAGCCATTGGACATTTAGGAAATTGATATAGTCCCTGAGGTGGGACAATTGTCGCCTTTAGATAATTCTAATTACATAGAGCAGGGTCAACTGAAAGTGATTGATGAAGGACATATGTCTGGCAATGAGGAAAAAATTTTTATTTCCCCCCTTTCTATAGATGCAGAAGATGACAAAAATGAGCACATAACACTAGGATCAGAGGAATTGAAAGCAGAGATTATGCAATTGAAAAATAAACTGCAACAGAGTGAGGAGCAGTTAAACAAACAACATCAAGAGATAGGTAGGCAAATAGAACTTCTAGAATAAAAAGATAAAACCATTGAGGAGTTATAGTCTCAAATGCAATAGATTGAGGAGAAGAATAAGGAATATGTGGCTAGTTTGTCTAAGAAGGACAAACAGATCAAGAATTTGACCAATAGTTTGGAACAATGCCTTAAGACATTTGTAGAAGAGCAGGAGAAATAGAAATTAGAACTTAATAAGGCCTTGACAAAAATTGTTGAGTTGGAACATGACTTACAAGAAATCAGTGTCAAACTAACTATGGAGTCAAAAGAAGTACAAACTGAGCCTACTAAAATGGAGTGGTTTTAAGTCCACATCCCTCCTATGTTGACTAAATGGATGGAGAGATTCTATTTCCTAAGACAATCTGGAGCTAAGAATGCTAGAATCAAAAAGGAAATGGTGTTACTAAAAGAATCCTATGATATATTGTATCAGGCCAAGACAAATGCATACAGAATTGGAGAACTATTATTAGCCTATAGGAAGCCATACAGACTGTACTCCATGTTCCTCAATGAACAATTATTGAGATGGAAACTACTGAGAATTTCTTGCAACTTGCCTCATGACCCAAACGATCAACAAATCCTAGAAGCATTTAAGTAGGCACACTCTACTCAACAAAATCTGCTCTGTGAATTTTTCATACATAATCTGTTTCTAGAAAAACACAGTGACTTATTTATCATTCTTTTTGTAGGGGAAGTTCAACTAAGGGCATTTATGTCTAATATGCAAAATCAGATCCACTGGCAAGATAGGACTAGAGAGTACCTACAGGCGGAAAGGACTATTGGTCTTCAAATGAGATATCCCAACTGTAATCCTTTTGTTTCCAAGGCTCAATTCCATAGGGATAAGAGTTATGCTCATATGAGAGAAAAATATAATGAAAGCATCATGATTTGCTTTGACGACTTCAAAGTCCATGGGCCATAATTAATAGACTGGGCATGGAGTGCTTGTGAAGAAAGGTATACTCCTCTATCCATGTATGCATTAACAGAGATATTGCAGTAGCTCAAAACCAAGTGGATAGGAATGTGTTACAAGCCTCCATTACTCCTACAGCCACCCCTTGCAGTTTTAGTAACTACAGAGCAGGATCCTAGGGACCTACTTGCATGGCAGATGAGAGTTAAACTGCACAAAGGTTTTGTTAAGTACCCTGACCATTTCGATGAGGAAGCAGAGGAAATGTATGATCTCATATCAAAATTTGATGAATTAAATAGGAAGAGAGATGCAGAAAGGTAGAGGGCGCATCAGAGAGCAGGAGGACCTTCTCAAGTCTGAGAAGGGGAGGATGATGAGGTATAGACAACCTCATTCTTATGATGAGCCAAATAACCCTTTTTGTTTTGCCAATTACCTCAGCCATGCCAATTTGTTTATTCTTAGAAGCAATATTTGTCTATTTTTTATGAAATGATGTATAAATCTTTATTCCCTAAATTGATTGAAATTAGTTACTAATGTTGATATAATGGCATGTAGAGTTGAATAATTGTGCAAGATTTATATAGGGCCTATGAAAGGAGTGGACTTCAAGCAGTTGAAGTCAAATGCGTTGGAAGTTGAGGGCGCCAGAAATTTAGGCCTGCATAGTTGAAGACTTTTACAAAGCAATTCTGTTATTTCTTGTTATTGATACTTGAGACTTTACGCCTCCACTCAGAGACTTTAATGTGTTTTATTCTATAAGACATCAGTTAGTTTAAAGATTATGTTTTCTTTTAATGACTTCTTCAATGGCATTTTACCCGCCATTTGAAATATATGATTTTGAAGTAGTGCAATTTTAATTAGTTGCTCAAAACATGAATATATATCATACTGCGTTATGAGAAAATCATCAATCTTATTTTTAGTAATCAATAGCCATGTTCTGTGATACTGTTATGACATGAAATGAAAGCCGATAATCTTATTCTAAGTACTTTATTCTGAGCAATGGTGATCTAAATGGGATTTACTTTGTAGCTGTGAAAGTGTTGAATGTGATCTGAGTCGATATTAGGATCTCCCATGAGCTGGCCACTCGATGGACTTTTAGAGTAGATAAGTATTTTCATGCATTGTTTCTATTCAGGTGAAGTGTTCTACTTAGATTAATATTATTGTGTGTTTAGCTCTGTTATGAGTGCCCGCAGGCTGTTGTATTTAAAGAAATGAATTTAGAAATTCTATTCAATTGAAATTTATGAAGCAACTACTTCACTTTCAAATTTGTTGTTAATTGTTAGTCAAAAATTCTAGTGTGTTTCAGTTTCAAGATTAGTTGTCTTACAAGTTAGTTGTTTTCCAAGTTTGTAGTTAAAATTACCGATGTGAATTCTTAGAGTAGAGTTGATATGATGTTTTAGATTAAAGGTTTGAATGCTTTCTAGCTCAGAATTTATATGCTTTCTAGTTTAGAGTTCATATGATTTCTAGTCTAAATACTGTTTTCAACTTTTCAAAAAAAATCAAAAAATTGTTTCTAGATGAGATGTTCAAAGATATTCCCTATTGCATACAACCTTGGACACTACCCGGTAGATACAAGTGATATTTTTCAACTAAAGTTTTAGGACCTTTTTAACAGTCGTGTTTTAATTAAAATTTGGCCATGTTTTAATTAAAATTCGTAGGTCTTGAAAACACAAATCTACTTCACATTGATTCGACAGTCAAAGTTTCAGTGGCCGGCACATCACGCTAGGATATTTGCCAAACTCGTCAGTTGTCCTGTCAACAGCATCAGCAGAGACCAAACCCTATAGATACTAGCAGTTTCGGTGGGTTTTTTCAGTCATCAATGGTCCTTGGGCAGGTTGCATTCACATTCTCGGTGGGACAACACATTCCGTTTGGCATCCCGTGATGTCTTAAACCCTTAGTAACCTCCAGTGGCGACCAAACTTTTAATTAGCAGTGCTTTATTTTCTGCGGTCTTCTTTTATCCGCCAGCAGCTTATTTTTTGGAACACCGGCAGTCACCAACATTTTTTTATGACTTCAAATAGTTTTTGTCAGTTGTTTCTCTCAAATCCTTAGCAACTCATCACTCTCGAACAGCAGTCTGACAAACTCCTCGGTCTTTGCCTTACACGCTGAATAATCCTATCTAGTGGTTTCATTTTTTTCAGGCCATTTCATGCCTGAGACCGGCTGTTTTGCAAAACAATAGTGGTTTTCAAGGAGGTTGATGGTGATTTTGACCACATAGCCAGTGGTTTCACACTCCTATAGGTGGTTTTCGCCATATACGGTGGTTTTTTTGATGTGAGAGCTGGAATTGTCTCATGCCTGAAAAGTTTCTACACTCGCTAGTTATTTCCTCCACCGCAGTCAACGGCAGTGGTTTGACTATATCTCCAGTGGTCACGACTTATCCTTGTCTCATTTGGAGCGGCAGTTAAATAAAAGTTTTCGCCGGCAGTAAAATAATCTTTGACGAGAGCCTTTTTTGGCTCAGGCCCCGCCGGCCATCGTATGGGCTACGGCCCCATAAAACAAAGTTTTTAAAATCATCTTTTTTAATAGTTTTTTTTATATTGCAAAACAAAACTATTATATCAGTCGATGGTTTTTTGAAACATGTGTTTTTTTAGGGCGGTTTTGGCTTTCCATACAGGTAGCATCTACCTTGCAAAACAGGGTGTTTTCCCTCAAATTGATATTTTTTGCCTCAATAGTGGTTTTGGCATATTCCAACCACAGAAGAGAATATTCTGTCCAAGGGTCCTGTTTTGCCCCTCAAAGTCCTAAAGTAGGGCTTTTTTTCTTTTTTCACAACTTTTGCCCACGATGTTCAAATCAGGCAAATGAGATATCGCTGGAAAGCTGATAGAGAGCACTTTGCAGTGGTATTAGTCTTTTTCACAGATTTTTTTGTTTGAAAACATTTATTGCAGGTTGAAGACAAATATCTCTTTTTGGCTTCCAAGCTCACAACTTTTTGCCACAAACTCTAATTTTTGTGATCCAAGAGGCATTGGAAAGGTATTCAGGAGCTCTACACATCCATCTAAACACTTTTCTTAGATTCTATTCTAGGTTCATTTAATTCAATTTGTCAATTTTTTGGCATTTGAATGATAACTTGGACATTTTGAAACTTGAGGAGGTGAAACTTGTTTTGAGAGGATTTGTTTGTTGTAATACATCATTGTGAGTGATTGTAATCTCACTTGGATCTCTTTTTAAAGAGATTTTTATTGTTTTCCCAATTTTGGTCCCTTGAGGACAATTGTAAATCACACTAACTATAAAGTGCCACAACAAATTGGGGGGGGGGATCTCTTACATAGTGTTGTTGTCTTGTTGTCTCTCTTTTTTATCATGGATGTGCCTCAAATTCCACTTTTAACTCCATATAATTATCTTGAATGTAAGAAAAACATGGAGTTTGTATTGTATAAACAAAAGTTACATAGAATAACTTTAGGCATAGATTCTAAACCCATAGGTGCTACTAAGAGAAGAAAATGGTTAGATAGAAGAGATGAGGCTTTTGGCACACTTTGTCTTACTATTTCTCCAGATCTTAGATTTCATGTTGAGTCTTGTACAACACCAAATGAGATATGGACAACACTAGACAATCTCTTTGGCAAGCAAGATAAAATAAGAAGGTTCAAATTGGAGAGGATATTTCTAGTGCCTAACTCTCAGTTCAAGGGCAAAATTTTAAGGACTTTCCATGACACACCTATGGCTGGTCATCCCAGATTCTTCAAGACATATAGGCAAGTTTGGGAGCGTTTCACATGGAAAGGACTTAAGAATGAAGTCCTTAAGTATGTTAGGGAGTGTCCTATTTGCCAGAAGAATAAGAATGAACGAGCTAATTACACTTAATCTTCAAGATTTTGATCAAATCAAAGATTTATTCACCAAGTTTAAGTCTCTCAAGTTGCAACTCAAACAGTGTGGTCTTGAGAAAGAAGATGAACAATTGATTCTATCTATTCTTGCAAAATTGGTTCCTACATATTTAGTTTATGTTTGTACCTTTTATGCTACAATGGATGCTTTTGGTAGTAAGTTTACTATGCTTTCACTTGAGGAGTTTGTTGCACAACTCACTAGAGAGCAAGCCAAGTTACTATACATAGGCACATTAAAGTCTCCTAGAAAATAGGCTCTAGTTGCAACACAAAGCACAAAAGATCCTAAGGCTTCACATAATAAGGGCAAGAAACAAAAGGATTCAAAGTTTAATGAGCAAGAGAAAGAATCAAAGAAAACTACCAACTCTTCTTCCAAAGAGGAGTTCAATAAGAAGAAGAAGCCAAAGTGTTCTTATTGTAAGGAGTTGGTTCATGATGAGACTAAATGTTATGAGAAAAAAATTCATGAGATGTCACAACTTCTTCAAAAACATAACATTGAGTATTCTTCATCAACATCAGTTTTACCTAATTCTTCTTCTTCACCACCATCATCATCTATAGGGATAGCAGGCATTGCTAATGGGTCATACAAAGGAAAAGGATAGGCACTCTTTGCTTCAACAAGTCTTCAGTCAGAGAGATGGCTTCTTGATTCTGGAGCTTCTCATCATATGGCATCTTCACAAGGGATGTTCTCTTCATTTCACTCATGTACTTCGCCACCTATTTTGATGCGTAACAATACATACATGCATGCAATTGGTAAAGGAACTATTGATGTTGGTCAAAATACATTTAACAATGTGTTGTGTGTACCTTCCTTGACAATGAATCTCCTTTCCATCTACCAGATTACTCATTGTGGTGCAGGGAAGACAGTTAAGTTCACTCCTGATTCTGTGATCATTCAGGACTTAGAGAACAGAGATATCATTATTTTTGGGATGACTGATCACGCATATCACTTGTATACTTTCTCCCATTTTGTTTCTAATGATGTTGTAGATCCATTGATTGTTATTCACACTCATGCATCAAGTGTGAATCATGTTTATAAGGAGAATTTTGGTCACTTGAACCTTGGTGTTCTTGCATCTACTTTAGTTCCTGAGCCTAGTTTTGAGCTTCCTTCTCCTGCTTCTTTAGAGATTGGCATTGGCATAGCTTTATCCACTTTGGTTGAACAGGATATTTTTTGTCTTCCAGATATAGGTTTGTGGGATGAGTACTTGATAGGTATTTCAGACTTGTTTTATGAGTCCTATCTTGATGACTTGGAGGACATCATTGATGACATTCTTCTCCTCTTTGAAGGAGTTGATTCTTCTACTTCAAATGAGTGGGTACCATCTTCTCCTCTTCACTTGTAATAGTTTGGCATTGAGTTGGAGTATCTTGACCATAACTCGGAGGATTCTTCATCTTTGGAGATTGATGATCTTGAGTTTTCATCTTGTCTTGGATTGTCACATTCTTTGATCGGGCATGCAACACCTGATTATGTGACATCTTTTGGTTGTGCCATATGGACACTTGAGTAGTTTTCAGAGACAACATACATCATGAGGCTTTTTCCCTTATACCTTGAGATGGAGTTTCTTCTACATCAGCTTTTGGACCTGTTTCTTCCTAAGGGGAAGAATGTTGTTTGTAGGCTTTGGATTCTCTTCAGCATTCTTCTTCAAGCATTCACCATCAGTACAAGAGCTACTTCATTGTGGGGCAGATTTCTAGTCTCACACTTACTCTCCTATGGGGGGTAATTGATTGTACATATGTGTTGGATGTAGGCCTTGGGGGGTCTTGAGTCCTCCTTCCATTACATTTTTCATTTGTTTTCTGCATTCTCACTTTTGGAGAGAAGTTTTGTCCCATGAGGTTTTCTCCTTTTCTCCACTTGAGATTTGTTGTACATGGGTACCTAACATGGCCTAGTAGCTAGGACCCATCCATCATTGCATCTTTGTTTTAGTCAACTACTCCCTAAGTTGCATTTAAGGGGGGGTGTTGGTGTGAACAGGGTTATCACCTAACTAGTTTACCCTTGTGTTGATAATTCATATTATTTAACTATTTATTAGTTAAATAATATTCACACATCACACATAACTCCCATGTTAAGTTGACTTAGTGAATCTTTTAGATGTCACTAGTTGTTGATAGTTGTAGTGAGTTGTCTTATCCTACACATGTACTCTAGTTGGCATCATATCCTCTAGTTGTCACATGTGATAGGAATGTGACACTTGTCACATGACTACAACTCCTTGGTTGTCATCCTTGCCTTTATGAGCAAGGCTATCTCTCATTGTATTACATACAGTTTAATATAGTTTGATAATCTTTGTATAGATTCTTTGCTCCATCATTTTAGCATATTCTTCTCTATTATCTTTGTGTGGAAGGTTGTCCTAATTGCAGGGATCCTGGCTTGCTGAGTCACATTGACTCTTACAGAGACCACATTACCATCTTTATCAAAATGAGAAGTGTAGTCACCAAAAGAAGCAATACCAAAATTGCCATGAGAAGGAGGATTGATCCTTTTGCAAGGATGTAGATCCTTGTTGAGTGTTGAGATGTCAAGGTTGAAATCTAAAGAGCCCCAATTATCACCAAGACATGAGTTAGAAGAAGAAGGCACACTATCATGGATAGAAAGTGATGATGGTGTTTGAGAATTTGTTGAGGTAGGAGAAGTTTTAGTGGTGAGTTTAGGTTTCTCAGAAGAAGGAATAGATTGTGTAGAGTAAACTAAAGCTACCTTTGGGATTTTGGGTTTAGATTGTGAGATTTTATATTCTCCAATAAAGAAAGGTGTAAAATCTAGTGAGCCCCAATCGTTACCAAAATATGCACTTGAGGGTGAAGCACTATTATTATCATCACTATTGTTAGTAGCGGATAATAATGGTTTGTCTTTTGTTCAAGAAGGAATCAAATTATTGAGAGATTTTGAAATAGGATGTTGATACCTAACTTTTTCTTGTAAGCAACTTTCTAGATTTGGATCAGCCTCAATTGTATAAAGTTTGTTGTTATAAATGAACTTCAATATATGATGAAGAGTAGACGGGACTACCCCCATGGCATGAATCCACGGTCTATCAAGAAGAAGATTATATGAAAGAGAATTAGGAATGACATGGACAAGGGTAGGCAAGGTCATAGGTCTTACCTTAACTAGTAGTGTGATTGTACCTAGTGACTATCTACTAACATTACTGAATCCACAAATAGAAAGAGTATTGGGTTTGATAAGAGATGTATCTACATCAATTTTGCACAAAAGGTCTATTCTACAAACATTAAGACCCGATTCATTATCAATTAGAGTATGTTTATTCCATTTCTATTGATGATGACCAAAATCATAAGAGGATCATGTTGTTTTTGAACTTCGAGAGAATCTAACTCATGTTGCTAAAAGATGATATCTAAACTTTTCACATGCATACAATCTAATAGGGTTGCATCGTCATTTGGTCTAATAAAAGGTGGGACAAGTACCTTTTGTAGAGCCACCTGGAGCATTATGTGCTATATAGAAGTGAGGTTTGTATCAATTCCCAGAGTGAGATCTTAGCTGAAGTAGCACGAAGCTGCTCAACAAGATCACATTCTTTTCTATTTTTTTTAGAAAGATGAGTGTTGGAGGAAGAAAATGTTGAGAAGGTGGAAGACAAGTAGGAAAAATTGGTGCTTATTTATCTTGTTTTTTGTTGCGAGTATTGTATGTGTGAGCAACCACATTAATGAGGTTGTTGCGACACATTTTGAACAAGTTGGTTATTTTGAGTAAGTTGTTTTGTAAAGTTGAGAATGTAACTTGGAGGTTGAGGTGGGTTTAGAACACCTTGAATAATGATCATAGGGTTAGAATGAACATGTACAAATTTTTTTGGTTTCACAGGCTCTTTTGTGAACTGAAAATATAAATTTTATTCATATGTTTTTTATGAAAATCTATCCATGGGGGATCTGATGTGAGTTTTGACTCTTCATCCACCAATGGCACATTTCTAGAAGGAAGGGCATTAGAACAAAGAGCAAAAAAAGTGATGTTAAGAAAATTATCAACGATTGTATCCTTAGTGATGTCCAAAGGGCTTGAACATGCAACCAAAGGAGGAAGACAAGAGATCTCCACATCCTTAATGATGTCCAAGGGGCTTGAACATGCAAACAAAGGAGGAAGAAAAGAGGTCTCCACATCCTTAGTGATGTCCAAGGCGCTTGAACATGCAACCAAAGGAGGCATAAAAGAGGTCTCTACATCCTTAGTAATGTCAAGGGGCTTGAACCTACAACCAAAGGAGCAAATAAAGAGGTCTCCACATCCTTAGTGATGTCCAAGGGGCTTGAACATGGAACCGAAGGAGGAAGAAAAGAGGTCTCAAAATCCTTAGTGATGTCCAAGGGGCTTGAACATGAAACTGAAGGAGGAAGAAAAGAGGTCTCCACATCCTTGGTGATGTCCAAGGGGATTGAACATGCAACCAAAGGAGGAAGAAAAGATGTCTCCACATCCTTAGTGATGTCCAAAGGGCTTGAACATGCAACTAAAGGAGGAAGATCAATAGGATGAGCCATGGAATTATCATGGACTATGGAATATATGGTAGAAATAGAAGTGATATGCTCAACATCTATCCATGGGGGATCTAATGTGAGGTGAGACTCTTCATCTACTTATGCTTCATGTCTAGAGGAGATAGCATAAAAAAGAGAAGGTAAAGTAATGCTAAGAAATGTATTAATGATTTCATCCTCTTGCACCAAAATATCCTCACAAGTAGGAAGGATTTTGGGAGAGGTTTTTCATAGGTTTTGATTGTTTTGGTTTTTGTTTAATATTCTGAAATGTTTTATTTTGTAAACACATAAAATAATATATGCAATAGAAATGTCTAATAAGTTTATCAACTAATCAAACACAACAAAGAAGGTTGCATACATGTAAAATACCTCAGGTTCACCAATACATGTAAGATAAGGAAAGAGATCTAGCTAATTATGAACTAATTTGATCAATCTTCCCAATCAATCATTAGAACACAAGACGATGCTGACTTTTACACTTGGCTACTATCTCAAGGGAGAGCCAAGCTATCTGGGCTCTATTTCTTTGTTGTAATTGTAAATATTGATTTGAGAATAGCAAGATCTAGGGTTTTAAGTGACCTAATTGGCTAAACAAACAACCTACAGGAGTTACATGTCAAGTATACAGAAATAGGAAGTAGATCAAGAATAAGCAGAATAGACAGGACCTATCACTGAAAGCGAGCACAAATCTGGTAGGACTATGGCATTGGGCACCCTAGTCCTATGGTTTCTATGCTGACAAAACATGTGTGCAGCAATCTCTTTTGCTTCCTTCTTTTTGCTCGTCGATGCCTAAAACTCCTGATTCAGATTTGCACAAATAAAAGAGGGAAGATGGTTGTGATGTATAGGGGCTTGGGTCAGTTAAACCCTAGGTAGGTGTTCCCACCTCCACAATAGCAGTGATAATGATGATAGAGAGTGCATGCTCACGATGAGCAGAGGAAAAACATATGATAAAGATGTTAGAAATATGTGCCTAAGCTGTGTTGTCATTGATGTCAACATATTCTTGTTGTCATTGGTGTCAACTGTGTCTTATTTTGTTGCCTATTTAGGACACTGGAATGTTGAGGATATTGAGAAAATTAATGAAGACTCAAGGTTTATGGACCTTATGGCTATATAAAGGATTGTCAAAGGCTGCTCCAGTCAAGATTTGAGAATTCCGCATGAAGATTTGAAGAAGTTATGGCCATCTAAATAGAACCAGATCTCGTTGTATTCAAAAGAGACAGAGTGACAGTAAGTTGGTCTAGATTGCTCCAAAGTGAAATATTATGATCTACAGATTTGAAGGCATGTCTGGGAAGTCAATGTGTATCATCAACTGCATTGGTTTGTGGTTTGGAGGTCCGCAAGCCATCCTTCTAGTTTGACAGTTATGGCAGTTAGTGTTCTTGAGGTTCCGGAGGAAGATACAAATGATTCTGGTAATTTGGTTTAGAGTGGATGATATTAGTGAGTTCAATGTGCTTGTGGAAGTCTTTGGATCATGTGGCTACTATATTAGAGGTCCACATTGGAGTTTGAGCTTGTTATTGAAGATTTCCTCTTTGATGTTGTTGTTCTTCCCAGCCTTGGCCGACCGGATGTTCCTAGCATGTTGCGGGTGACCTAAAGATCATTTTATGAAGCATGGCATGTTAGTAGAGGAAGATTCAAGTCTCAAATATGATTGGCCAACAGTGTAAAGATCCACGTTAAGTTTGGCCGACCTTGTTGATCATTTCAAGATTGATGAAGTGTATAAATACTTGTTGAAGAATTATTAAATAGTATCCTTGAGAAAAATAGATTAAATCTGAATAAAGGATTAGAAACAGTGCAGAGAAGAAAAGGAGCGAGAGCAGTATAGAGTGTGAAGGTAGAAAAGAAGAATTTTGGGAAAAACATAAGTTTTTGAGCATTCATTGAAACTGAACCAGGCATGAAGTAGATGCTATTTCTCAGTTAATTCTTTCCATTCTAAATAAACTTTTTAGGTAGTGAGCCTCTCTTTTGAGCAGTGAGCTCTGGGCAGTGCACCCAAAGGCATGTGCCTTCTATTTTTCTAAAGTACTTTTAACAAGGTACAAATATTTGTGGGTTAACCCCCACCGTGGTTTTTCCCTTAACTGGGTTTCCATGTCAAAAATCTTGGTGTCAAATGTGTTGATTATGTTTCTATTTATATGTTGTTGATCTATGCTTTAATGTTTACATCATTAATCTGGTAGTAAGATAATAAAGAAGGTTAAAAGTAGAAAAAGTTTATATTGTGTGACAACTAATTCACCTCCCCTCTCAGTTGTCTGGTCTAATTCCAACAATTGGTATCAAAGCCAAATCTTCTTTTAAAAGCCTGACCACTTGAGTAGATCCAGGATGTCGACCTACAAGAAGGATAGTCTGAGATTTGATGGAACAAATTATTTTGTTTGGAAGAATCGCATGGAGTGCCATTTGTAATGCATGGGCGATGCCTATTGGACAATAACCAGTGTTGAGTATAAACTTTCGAAGAAAGGTCCTTCAACTCCAGATCAAGTCAAAGATACTGAAAATAACCTTCGAGCTAAAGAAGCCTTGTTGAGTGCCCTAACTGATTCAGAAATGACAAATATCTTTGGTCTAAAAACTGCTTATGAAATCTGGAAAAAGTTGGAGAATCTATATGAAGGCAATAAATTTGTCAAATGTGCCAAGCTGTAAAGTCCAAGAGGAAATTTTGAAAATCTAAGGATGAACGAAGATGAAAACATCACAATCTACATGCAAAAGATAAATGAACTTATGTGTGGTATCAGGTGTGCTGGTGGAACTTTGGAAGAATAAGAGATTGTATCAAAAGTGCTCAGATCTTTACCTAATTCATACAAACATAAGGTTGCTTCTATAGAGGAGATCAGGATTGTCTCAGAAGTTACAAGAGATCATCTAGTTGGCAAAATTTCATCTTTTGACTTAAGTGAGTTTGGTGATTCTCTTCCCAAGTCTGAATATGCATTTAAGGCCAGTGTATATGGAAAACAAAGATATGATCCAGGTGAAAGCTCTTCTACAAGATCAAATAGATTCATGAAGACAAGGAAGTATCTTGAAGATGTTGAAATTGAAACTACAGATTTTGAAGCTCTTTTTGCCAAAAGATTGCCAAGAGGATCCGATAAGTATGAAAGAAAATTGCCACTCAAATGTTTTGCTTGTAACAAGATTGGTCATTTTACATCAAGATGTCCAGAAAGGTTTTCAAAACCAAACCCTAACAAATACAAAAAATAGAACAAATGTTACTACGTCCAAGAATCTAGAGAAGAAGGAATCACGAATGATGAATCTGATCATGGAGGTTCCTCTGAAAATGATTGGGTGTTCATTGCCATCAAATAAGAAGATCTGGTGTCTACTAAATCTGCTAGCTATGAAAATATGGAAAGTGCCTTGGCTACTCAGGTTATTGAGAAAGATGAATGGGTGATTGATAGTGGATGTTCTCATCATATGACTAGAGACAAGAGTAAGTTTGTGAATTTTGAAAATTATGAAGGAGGGCTTGTGAAATTTGGAGATAACTCAACTTGCAGAATTTGAGGTAGAGGATCCATCTCTTTTGATGGTAAGAATAGAACCAATGATGTTCTGTATGTGGAAGGACTCAAACATAATCTTCTTAGTGTTGGACAGTTGGTTGATAAAGGTTATGATCTTCAATTCAAGGATGGAAAGTGCAGAATCTTGGAGAGTTTTAGAATTGAAATTGCATCCGGTACTCAAACTAGAGGTAACATTTTTCATTTAAGTAGCTTTGGCAAAAGTTGTTTGATTGCTCAGATCGATCAAAGTTAGTTATGGTATAGGAGGATGTGTCATGTGAATTTTGATAACATTGTCAAAATAAGTACCACTCAGGCTGTAAGAGATTTTCCAAAACTTGTGAAACCTAATAGCATGTGTAGAGAATGTTAATTGGGGAAACATAGCAAAATTTCATTCAAAAGTAAGGAATAAGCTTCAAGTGGATGATTGGAACTAGTACATACTAATCTATGTGGTCCTACTAGAATTAGGAGTGTGCAAGGAGATAGATATTTCATGTTTTTTGATTGATGATTACTCTAGGATGATGTGGGTAACCTTCCCAAAAGAAAAATCAAAAGCTCTTGACAAATTTAAAGTGTTCAAAGTGATGGTGGAAAATGAAATTGGTGAAAAATTGAAATGTTTGAGATCTGACAGAGGTGGAGAATTTACTTCCTGTGAGTTTGATGCTTTCTATGAAAAGCATGGCATAAAAAGACAATTATCTATTCCTAGGACTCCCCAACAAAATGGAGTTATGAAAAGAAAGAACTAGACCATTCAAGAAGCTGCCAGGACCATGATGATGGAAATAATCAAAGACAAAGCATATATCTATCAAATTTCATTTCTTGAGAGAGAAGGTAAATGAGAATGAAGTCAAGTTGGAGTTTGTGTCATCCAAAGATTAGATTGCAGATATATCTTCACTAAGCCTCTTCCCAAGGGCACCCTTGAATATCTTAGAGAGAGGTTAGGGGTTATTACCCACCGAGTCAGAACTAAGATACACTAAGTTGCATTAGTCCGATGGAATTCTCAATCATATCTCGACATCCGGATTGATGTTGAGAAAATACTACTCTAAGGAGTAGTCAGTATGCAAACATTGGAGATCAATCTAAAATTAAAAGGGGAGTAAAGGTTGCAAATATGTACCCTTTGCCATTGATGTCAAAGGGGGAGAGAAGACATGTGAAAAACTAATTGCTGATGACAGGGGGAAAAATGAAGGAAGTAGTTGCAGAAGTCAGGGGGAGAAGTTTTTGTCATGATGGTTGAATCAATTTTTCACAACATATGTTTGCATAAATGACAAAGGGGGAGATTATTTCAAATATGTGCATAAACGGTGTTGTCATTAATGTCAACATATTCTTGTTGTCATTGGTGTCAATTGTGCCTTATTTTGTTGCCTGTTTAGGAGACTAGAATGTTGAGGATATTGAGAAAATTAATGAGGACTCAAGGTTTACGGACCTTATGGATGTATAGAGGATTGTCAAAGCTTGCTCCAGTGAAGATTTGAGAAGTCCGCATGAAGATTTGAAGAAGTTATGGCCATCTGAATAGAACCAGATCTTGTTGTATTCAAAAGAGACAGAGTGACAGTAAGTTGGTCTGGATTGCTCCATAGTGAAATATTATGATCTGCGGATCTGAAGGCATGTTTCAAAAGTTAGTGTGTATCATCAACTCCAGTGGTTCATGGTTTGGAAGTCCACAAGCCATCCTTCTAGTTTGACAGTCATGGCAGTCAGTGTTCTTGAGGTTCTGGAGGAAGATACAAATGATTCTGGTAATTTGGTTTAGAATGGATGATATTAGTGAGTTCAATGTGCTTGTGGAAGTCTCTAGATAATGTGGCTACTATGTTGGAGGTCCGCATTGGATTTTGAGCTTGTGATTGAATATTTCCTCTTTGAAGTTGTTGTTCTTCCCAGCCTTGGCCGACCGGATGTTCCTAGTGTTAGTAATCGTTTATGTTTAGGGTTCTAGGCTCTAGCTACTGGTGGTGCCTGCATAAGTATTCAGGTTTCAAGCATTTAGATATGCAGGCACCTTCCCAAAAATACAAAAAACTCTAACACTTTCAGCCTCTGAAGTTGAAGAAATGCAAAAAGTCAGTTAAGGTGCAAGTGTCTTTGTATATACAAAGGTATTTGTATATACATGCAGGTAAAATATGCATTGGCGGGTGCAAAATCTCCATCGGCCTTTGAAAAAATCAATTATATGCATTTTATATGCATATCGGGCTTTGGAATGTGCATATACAAAGGGGAATCTTTCGCAGATTCCTGGGAATATTCCCGCTTTGTATATCAGGTTGCATGTAGAGATACAAAGGAAAAATGTACAAGGGTGGTGAACATGCTTCTGCTACAGTGCGATGTACAAGTGGTCTTGTATATCGAGCTACATACGAAGCTGCCAGCATGCATTTCAAACATACAAAGAAAAGATACATTGCAGGCATATTCCAGGAAAGATTCCTTGTTTGTATATGCAAGAGAGAATGTATGCTTGTGTTTAGATGCATTCCTAGAATATTCTGTCACATATTCTGTAGTTGTATGAGGGTTTGTATATTTGTGTTTGTATATTGGCACATACAAAGGTACAAATATACATTTGCTATAGTGCCGCAGGGGAGACACAAGTGATGGGGCCCACCAGTTGTGTGTGCATTCATTTATATGTTTGCACATACAAGCCAATATACAATGAGGAAATATACATTCCGGGCCCGATTGAAAATTAAATGTAGTGAATAATGTTTTAGGTCCGCAGCACATATATTGAGCGCTTGTATGTGCCAATGTACATTCAAAAGATACAAGGGTTAAGATGCAAGCTAGATTTCAAAGCAACTTCAACATGCCTCAATAAAATTTCAAATCTGCCTTGTATGTATCAGGCAAATGTACATGCACATATACAAGGAAATATGCAAGAAAAGAGGATACCAGTCGTACCTGAATTGAATTTCAATTTGTTCTAAACAGGTTTGGGGTCTGCCTTGTATGTCAAATAGATGTATATGCATTTTGCATATACAAGGGATTTTAGAAGGGTGAACAGTGGCGATTGTATATGCATCCGTTCTTGCATATACAAGGGTGAAATGGCAAAATAGTGAATGGAAAAGTCAGCGATAGAGGAAAAAGCCGTCTATGTGGTGCAATATCCTTGGCTATTGGCTTTTCTACAGGTTTTTGAGCCATTAGGTCTCAGCGATGGGGGGAGATCGACGGCCCTATTTTGAATGCTTGACGAAGGAAGGACTTTCTGTCTGTCTGCACCAATTTGTGCGAGAAAAGCTTCATAGACAAGCGGAACTGCAATGGCTGCGGGTAGTTGAGCATTGATGGCATTTTTCAGATGCATCGATGGATGAAATGACAGATGAACTACCAGATTTAAAAGAAAATCTTTAGGCGACAGTGCAGATCCTGAACCTACCTGCTCCTTCCTCTTTGTCCCTCTGCCGCATTTAATTTTGAGTGCCATTCAGATCATGCATTGTATCTAATGAATTTTTTATTTGCCTTGTAATTAATTTTGTTGAGTTTACAATCTTGGTATAAAGGCCAAACTATGTGACTCTTTTTGAGGGTTGAAGACTTGAGCATTTTTTTTGTGTGAATAACAAAAAATAGAGTGTTTCATGTGCGTTGTATCTCTATGGAGTTTATGACTTGCATTTAAAGTGTATCTTGCACATATGTTCAGTTTCTTGTCATTGTATATGAAAAATGCTTCTTGCATGTGTTTCGCTGTCTGTCTCCACTTGTTGTATGCATTTCTTCTTTTGAATCTAGTTGCTAAGGGTTTCTCAGATTCTTGGGTATAGATTTCTGTATCACATGCCTAATCTCTAACTTCCATTCAAGGAGTGGATTAAATCATTTTAGGTTAAGTGTGGAGAAGATTGTATGTCAACTGGGATATTTGTAAGTAGAGACAGTTGAATACTTATCCTTGGGTGGTATTTGTAAGGCAAACACCAGTCCTAACCCCTTGAAACTTGAATGACAGTTGCAAGCCATTCTTATGTATACGTCTAGTTGACTCCTTGCCTTGGGATAAGGCACTGGTCTGTTCTTGTGAAGTAGTTAGGATCCAAAACCCCCTATCTTGCATCCAATCCATCAAACTAATCATTCCATTATCCCAACCTGTTAGTTGTAGGAGTAGGATTAGGAACCCCCTACATACTCTCATCCATAACCAGACACACATGTCCAAGAGTGTTGCTAAACTTGTGATTTGTCATTCAAATCTTGGTCCATACATGAGAGTATTCTGCCTATTATCACAAAGCTAAATCTTCATGTCATTGGGTGAGTCAAAGTGTTAAATCTTTAGCTATAGGGATACCCCCCTTGGTGCGGCAGAACCAGAAGTGAAGGGGAGGTAGCTCACGCAACCTCCCGTGTCTGTTGGCTGAATCTGCCCATGCATTAGAACTAGCAAACCCTCTGCCGATTCAGAAAAAATTACCAACAAAATTGGTGACTCTGCTGGGGAGGTGAAGTGAAAGTATTATCTTTTCATCCCTGGTAAATTATTGCCCATCCAAGTCACAACAGAATTGGTGACTCTACTAGGGACAAGAGTCAAATAATGTGAAATCATTGTTGCATATCCAATTCTTTCATGTGAATGATGGTGCTCTGCTGTCGGTATGAACTCAGAAAAATGTTTGATGAGCTTTCAGCTGTTTGAAATTTTTATCCTCTCTGGAGAGGTGGTGACTCTTCAAAAAAAAATTCATGTACATGAAAGGCTGATGTATGTTATTGAGATCTAAAAATATTCTGTTGAAAGCTTCAACATCTGGATGAGAAAAGGTACCTAGCTCCTTCCCATTTATATTTGTTGTTTTATTGCATAAGTTAGATGCCAGGGGGAAGCCTTAGGTCTTAGACAGACATAAGATGTCTAAGAGTGAAGTTTATATGAATCCAAGTATGTATTCACCCATACTTAGTCAAGAGGGGGATGATGTATTGAGTAAAAAAATTGAAGAGATAAAGAATAGGTTGATATCCTTAGAAGCCCGGCAGGCTCAGTTAAATAGTAGTAACCCTGTTGTGTCTACTAGTCAGAATGATAACCCTCTTGTAAGCTCTTTTGATCCTTTGTATGACCAATTAGATTTGTCATGGGTTGATTATCAAGTTGAAAGTATGCCTGCTAAAATTTGCAATCAGATGGCCAGATTTAATGGACACAATGTGTGTGATGGGGGTGCACATATCCAAAACTTTCACTGCTTCATGGAGAGACATTCATTTAGGGATGAGGATATGTTGATGAGGTTTTTTGTTAGATCCTTTGGTGCTAGAGCCAGAGATTGGTATTTGAACTTTCCAAAGAAATTCTTTGCCTGTTGGGATGAACTTGCTGACTGTTTTAGAAAAGAATTTGCAAGAGAACCTACTGATCTTGTTGCAAGATTAATGGAAATTAGAAGACAAGATAACGAGCCTTCTATTGATTTTAGTCATAGATTTGCAGTTGCCCTTTCACAAATCCTTGAACACTTCAAGCCTGATATTTCAGCCTGCATTGGCATATATTTTGAAGCTTTCGAGGAGGATTCTAGTGCATTGTTGAGGGAATTCAAGATAACAAGTATGCAGATGGCATACAAGTTTTTAGAAAATATAGAAAAAATCATAAATGAGTATATGTAGAATTCCCTGTCCACAGGCTTTGGTGTGAATAACAGTTGTATGGCTGCAAATGAGCAACTGATCATGGCATCATGTGAGGATAAATGTGAAAGTGAAAGCATAGAAGTTGAGACTGCTGTATTTGAACATAATGCTGACAACAATGCTCAACTGGATTGTTCACCAATGAATGATGCCAATGAAAGGATCAATGTTAACTCCCATTGCAAAGTTGAGGTGTTTGGTTCAAAAAACAATGATGAGGTTATAGACAGCAGTGAATATTTGTTTGAGTGGGTTTGTGGAGATAATTGTGAGTATTGTGCACAAGATAGAGAAGAAATTGGCAAACAGAGGAGCAGTTCCAAGTTTGAATCATTGCCTTTTATTCAGAAACATGGAAATGATGAAGAGCAATCAGAAATTGAAACAAATGCTAGTGCTGAGTGTGATTGTTCTTTATTTGATTATAGTTTTGTCTATGACACACAGGCTAATACTCCTCCACAAAGAGAATTCACTGATAATGAAAATGCATGTTTTGTTGCCCATGAACTAGTAGCATACTATAATGAAATTGCAACACTTGGATCAACTTTTTTTGACACATATAGTGAGGAGGATCTGTTTGAGTATGGTGAGGATCTAAGCAATGCAATTGATACGGATTCTGTTTTTCATCCTGATGAAAGAGCAACCAACATATATCATGAAGATTGTTGCAAGGAGGTGCTAGAATCTGAGTTTTTTCTATTTGGTGCAGCTGAAAGTTGTGTGCATGAAATGTACAAATATGGATTTGAGAGGTTCTCCTTTGATATACTAGTTTATGATAGAATGATATCTGATATTCCTAGCTGTATGGTGAACTATGAATGTTTTCAATTTTCAGTCCAGCTGGGAGATCATTTTACAATGCATATTGCTAATGTAGATGATAATATGTGTCATGTTTCATATGAGAATGTATTATTTGACAAATATGCATTGTTTATGTTGGTTAATGCTGAGGGTTATGTGCATAAGATTGACAAGGATAAGCTCAGTGAGATGTTTGAATATGCAAATGACAAGGGTTGTTTGTGGGTAAATCATGGCAGCATCTTCAGGCCTGACCCAGTGAGATCAGAAGAAAATCAAGTGTTTGACAGAGGAAAATTCTGGTTTTTCCTTTTTGGTGGCCCTGCACCGCCAAGTAAATTTTAATGAATGTGTTTCGTGATGTAGGTTGGTGCATGTTCGACTCTGTTTCCCAATGGATAAGGCCCAATCTACGAAACCAGAGATTCTGAGGTTCTCGCCATGCCTACAAGAGGCATGCGTCCCTAGACAGAGCCTATGTTAGTAATCGTTTATGTTTAGGGTTTTAGGCTCGAGCTACTGGTGGTGCCTGCATAAGTATTCAGGTTTCAAGCATTTAGATATGCAGGCACCTTCCCAAAAATCCAAAAAACTCTAACACTTTCGGCCTCTGCAGTTGAAGAAATGCAAAAAGTTAGTTAAGGTGCAAGTGTCTTTGTATATACAAAGGTATTTGTATATACATGCAGGTAAAATATGCATTGGCGGGTGCAAAATCTCCATCGGCCTTTGAAAAAATCAATTATATGCATTTTATATGCATATCGGGCTTTGGAATGTGCATATACAAAGGGGAATCTTTTGCAGATTCTTGAGAATATTCCTTCTTTGTATATCGGGTTGCATGTAGAGATACAAAGGAAAAATGTACAAGGGTGGCAGACATGCTTCTGCTATAGTGCGATGTACAAGTGGTCTTGTATATCAAGCTACATACGAAGCCGCCAGCATGCATTTCAAACATACAAAGAAAAGATACATTGCAGGCATATTCTAGGAAAGATTCCTTATTTGTATATGTAGGAGCAAATGTATGCTTGCGTTTAGATGCATTCTTGGAATATTTCATCACATATTCTACAATTGTATATGAGGGTTTGTATATTTGTGTTTGTATATTGGCACATACAAAGGTACAAATATACATTTGCCACAGTGCCGCAAGGGAGACACAAGTGATGGGGCCCACCAGCTATGTGTGCATTCATTTGTATGTTTACACATACAAGCCAATATACAATGAGGAAATATACATTCTGGACCCGATTGAAAATTAAATGCAGTGAATAATGTTTCAGGTCCGCAGCACGTATATTGGGTGCTTGTATGTGCCAATGTACATTCGAAAGATACAAGGGTTAAGATGCAAGCCAGATTTCAAAGCAACTTCAGCATGCCTCATTAAAATTTGAAATCCGCCTTGTATGTATGAGGCAAATGTACATGCACATATACAAGGAAATATGCAAGAAAAGAGGATACAAGCCAGACCCGAATTGAATCTCAATTTGTTCTAAACAGGTTTGGGGTCCACCTTGTATGTCAAACAGATGTATATGCATTTTGCATATACAAGGGATTTTTGAAGGGTGAACAATGGCAATTGTATATGCATCCGTTCTTGCATATACAAGGGCAAAATGGCAAAATAGTGAATGAAAAAGTTAGCGATAGAGGAAAAAGCTGCCTACGTGGCGTGATATCATTGGCTCTTGGCTTTTCTACAGGTTTTTGAGCCGTTGGGTCTCAGCGATGGGGGGAGATCGATGGCCTTGTTTTGAATGCTTGACAAAGGAAGGACTTTCTATGTGTCTACACCAATTTGTGTGGGAAAAGCTTCATAGACAAGCAAAACTACAATGGCTACGAGTAGTTGAGCATTGATGTCATTTTTTAGATGCATCGATGGATGAAATGACAGATGAACTACCATATTTAAAAGAAAATCTTCAAGTGGCGGTGCAAATCCTGAACCTACCTGCTCCTTCCTCTTTGTCCCTCTGCCGCATTTAATTTTGAGCACCATTCAGATCATGCATTGTATCTGACAAATTTTTGATTTGCCTTGTAATTAATTTTGCTGAGTTTATAGTCTTGGTATAAAGGCCAAACTGTGTCACTCTTTTTGAGGGTTGAAGAATTGGGCATTTTTTTGTGTGAATAACGAAAAATAGAGCATTTCCTATGTGTTGTATCTTTGTGGAGTTTATGAGTTGCATATGAAGTGTATCTTGCACATATGTTCAGTTTCTTGTCATTGTATATGAAAAATGCTTCTTGCATGTGTTTTTCTATCTGTCTCCACTTGTTGTATGCATTTCTTCTTTTGAATCTGGTTGCTAAGGGTTTCTCAGATTCTTGGGTATAGATTTCTGTATCACATGCCTAATCTCTAACTTCCATTCAAGAAGTGGATTAAATCATTTTAGGTTAAGTGTGGAGAAGATTGTATGTCAACTGGGATATTAGTAAGTAGAGACAGTTGAATACTTATCGTTGGGTGGTATTTGTAAGGCAAACACCAGTCCTAACCCCTTGAAACTCGAATGACAGTTGCAAGCCATTCTTATGTATACGTCTAGTTGACTCCTTGCCTTGGAATAAGGCATGAGTATATTCTTGTGAAGTAGTTATGATCCAAAACCCCCTATCTTGCATCCAATCCATCAAACTAATAATTCCATTATCCCAACCTGTTAGTTGTAGGAGTAGGATTAGGAACCCCCTGCATACTCTCATCCATAACCAGACACACATGTCCAAGAGTGTTGCTAAACTTGTGATTTGTCATTCAAATCTTGGTCCATACATGAGAGTATTCTGCCTATTATCACAAAGCTAAATCTTCATGTCATTGGGTGAGTCAAAGTGTTAAATCTTTAGCTATAGGGATACCCCCCTTGGTGCGGCAGAACCAGAAGTGAAGGGGAGGTAGCTCACGCAACCTCCCGTGTCTATTGGCCGAATCTGCCCATGCATTGGAACTGGCAAACCCTCTGCTGATTCAGAAAAAATTACCAACACCTATCATGTTGCAAATGATCTAAAGATCATTTTATGAAGCATGGCATGTTAGTAGAGGAAGATTCAAGTCTCAGCTATGATTAGTTGACATTGTAAAGATCCGTGTTAAGTTTGGCTGACCTTGTTGATCATTTCAAGATTGATGAAGTGTATGATTACTTGTTGAAGAATTGTTAAAAAGTATCCTTGAGCAAAACATATTAAATCCAAATAAAGGATCAGAAGCAGAGTAGAGAAGAAAAGGAGCGAGAGTAGTATAGAGTGTGAAGGTAGCAAAGAAGAATTTGGAGCAAAGTAGAAGTTATTGAGCATTCAATGAAACTGAACCAGGCATGAAGTAGATGTTATTTCTCAGTTAATTCTTTATGTTCTAAATAAACTCTATAGGTAGTGAGTCTCTGTTTTGAGCAGTGAGCTCTAGGCAATGCGCTTGAAGGCATGTGCCTTCTATTTTTCTAAAGTACTTTTAACAGGGTACAAATCTTTGTGGTTTAACCCCCACTGTGGTTTTTTCCTTAACCAGGTTTCCACGTCAAAAATCTTCGTGTCAAGTGTGTTGATTATGTTTCTGCTCATATGTTGTTGATCTATGCTTTAATGTTTACATCATTAATCTAGTAGTAAGATAATAAAGAAAGTTAAAAGTAGACAAAGTTTATATTGTGTAACAACTGATTCACCCCCCCTCTCAGTTGTCCGGTCTAATTCCAACAAAAGATTGTAGTAATCAAATACAATGAAATAGAGTTACCATGAACATGAAACCCTAGTTGGATTGATATTGTAATATGAATCATCCACAAGGATTTGAAGGAGGAATAAGCTTCCTCACAGACTTGCAAAAAGGATTAGTGCATACAATAGTAATCTTCACAAATAGAGAGCTTGTAGAGAGAGAGAAAGAGAGCTTGTTAGAAAGAATCATCATGTGTTTCCAAATGAGTGAGAGAGGGTTGTTTATATATGAATTTCAAGTACTTTTTGAGGGGCCCAATTGAGTTGAGTCTAACAAGGTGCATCACTTAAGTCAAAAGGCCAACATTCAAATAAGACCTTTTGGGGCCCAACTGACAAGACACTAGCACCTGGTGATTTGGGCTAGATGAAATGCTAGATGTCAAAGGACCTAGCCTTGTTTCTCATAAAAATACTAAAATGTGCATATATTAAGTAGAGATAAGTATTCATGTTAAAATGGCTGACAAAACTATTGTGAAATTATAAGCAGTGATAATTTTTGACACTACAATTAAATAAATTATCTTTATTTAATTAATTAATTTTAGTCCATTTTATCCATTTCCAAAATTAATTAAATAAATTATATTTTATTTAATTAATTTAATCCATTCTTCTCTTTATCCACATTAATTAAATAAATTTTATTTATTTAATTAATTTATTTCTCCCACCTTGTCACATGATTAATTAAATCATTTTATTATTTAATTAATTTTTTTTCACTTATTGTAATCCTTATCCACTTGCACAAAAGTCTTAGCTGACCACATGAGAATAGGTCTTATCCTTCCCATAATGTCGTCTCACTTAATCTCATCCATCTATTCACACTTAATCATAACCATTCATACTTGATCCATGTCTCATTTAATCCTAGCCATATATCTCTAATCTAATCCTAGCCATTCATCCTATCATTCAAGATCATATAAATATCACTATCAACCAAGTCATTTTTGCTAGAACTAGAATGAGAAGAGATCTAGCTAGGAATGAGAAGAAGGAGATCTATAATCACATGAGTTTCAAGTAATGTTATACTACTGATGTGAGTAGTCAACATATCAATATCTAATATCATTACCAACCATCATTGGAGCACATGGACACCATTCATCATGGTGAAACAAGGACTATTATGGTAACATTATTGTGGTATTCTTCCAGTTTGATTTCATTAGTCCTTTTCTCAATCCGAGGTGATGTATGTATGGTATAGGAGATTTCATAGTGTATTAATTTCATTTTTATATTTCATATTTTTTGCATCATACACATATTACGAGTTATATCTCATAAAGCTCATGCAATCTTAGACATGGTCTTCCTAATAGAATTCTTAATTTCTTTAGCCAACTCCTTATAGCTCCTAGTGATGGTTTCATGCAGATTCAATTCTTCTCCCTTATCACGGTCACCGACATTCTCTTCTCTTTTCTCAAATTCTTACTCTACACTCTAGCTTTCTTTCTTCTTTTCCCTCTGATGATATTTGAATTCTCTATTACTATTTTTCATGTGGATTGAACTACATCAAAGGGTTAGCTCATTGAACAGTCTAGCAAGACCACTAGCTTTGATACCATTGTAATAACCCACACCATTTTTTAAATTTTTTTACAATATACATGAATGCAAATGCAAGTCTGAGCACTTTTTGATCACCAAGATCCCAGTGTGGGCAAGGTGAGAGAATATGGTGTTTGGACAACACACAGCTATCTAGATGAATGAACTACTAAATGAAGAGGCAACAAGTCAATTAGAAACACGTAGGTGGTGGATCCAACCCAAATATACACATTTTCATTAGACAAGTGTGTTGAGTGAATGTAGAGCCACTAGAAAATTACAACAGAATCTAATTGAGCCAAAATGGCCATTTACTATGTGGATCCAATCAATGCTAAAATAGGATAGAAATATAGAGGGGTCTAGTGCAATGAACTGACCAAGACCTTCTATGATGAAACTTCACATAATCAGTGGTATACCATCTAATTTTACAATTAGATGAGCATGAAATGCATGATTCCTGATCGTAGTACCATCTAGAATTATAATATGATGATATGATGCATACAAATACTAAATGATAGGAAAACCAACTGTAACACATTGATAATATTAATCCAATCATAAAAATAGACTGCTACACACGCATGAATTAGTTCACCAACATAGGAAAAACACAAGAAATCATGCTTACAATAGGAAGATACTGAAGCATGTTGAAGTAAGTAATATGTAAGGTTGCTAACCTGACTAATAGTATATCAACATTGCACCCATAATCTGATATACTAAAACTCTGATTTACCAGGACTATATGGCCTACAACACCCCTAAACAACTTTAAAATAACTTGTATGAGCTTCTATACTTCACCTATATCATTGTTGATTACTTTTTGAATGGTATGACCTAGTTGGACAATTGTACATCTCACCAAAGATGCATTAAACATGGCTAATTTATTCTAGAACTATATGGCACACTTCCTAGTGGTATGACAATAAGTACCACATGGTATGACACACATGAAGAGTGGTTTTAGCACCCAAAATTGACATGATTTCATTTTAGGCATAATAACCCCTTAAATCATGGTGTACGACTTGGGAATGGTCTTAAAACAGACAACAAATAAAGGATGACCTCTTAGAATATGATATAGCTAGTACAACATAGCTATGGCCCAGCAACTCCAAGCTTGGGTGGCTACTAAAATAAGGGTACAGAAAAATCTTCATTAAAATATTTTGAAAAACTTGACCACATAACACAACAATACTTGCATTCAAAATCCCTTCAAAACACATAAAATTTTCTCATTTTCAATAGCAGACTAGTAAATCTCAATATGCAGCACAATGGTGATTTTTGGGTGAAATCGCTCTAACTAGCCAGGAGGGTTTTCATCCTCGAGTAATTAGAACTCAACTTCTCTCATATAGAAAGTGAAAATTGAATTATCCATAAAGAATCCCTTCTGCTGTAAATAGCCTTCTCAGAGAAAATAAGGAATTTTAAATTACTTTTCCTATTTTCCTTCCACTAAGTGTCATTACCTTTTTCAGCCCATTCCTAGCGACACTTTATTAACTCATCTTTTAAAAAATAACATTTTCAATAATAAACAAAAGTTTTTCTTTTTAAATATAACTTAATGTTACTTTTTTGAACTAAAGTTTAATTATTAAAATATTTCCCTGATTCCACCTCTTTTTCCTATGAGAAATTAAAAAGATAGGCTAAGGGTCTCCAAAAAGCATATGCTTGAGAAGGGGACATGACAAAGGAGAATTGCCTACCATTTATGATTATCAAGTAGAGGCATATACAAACAACATTTTAATAGAAGAAAGGAACTTAGGACCAAACCCAATGCCTAAAGCATGGAAATAATGAACGACCATTTAATACGATCATAGGATTTGGAAAAATCATTTTTTATGAAAATGGCTTACTGCCAAGAGTGACAAGCACCTTACTGCTAAGAGTGATGAGCACATCCATACCTTCCCAAACAATAATATCATTATCTAAGATGTATATTCTCATGATGAATCTTGTTTGCTCATGATGAATGATAAGAGGCAATGTAACAGACAAAGAGCAAGGGCTTTGGCAATAATTTTGCTTATTTTAACACTATGTTTTAAATTTACTCTTCATTTCCTATGATTTTTGGGGATTGTGTTGAAGAAATTGCCCATTTCCTCAAGTATTCTCATTCTCTAGTTTGAGGTGATTTACATTGAACATAATCCAAATAGGCAATTTTTTTTTGGTGATATCCAGAGAAATTTTTGTTTAACATTTATCTTGAGTTATATTCAAATTGTTAAATAAGTTAAACACTTTATGCCTTTGTAAGCATGTTTTGATATTTATGAAACTTGAGAAAATTTGCATGATTTTGACTTAATAACACCTATGTAGTTGAGCATGTTTTCTTCATGCAAAAGGATTACAAAATGTTCCTCCTAATGTTGATTGGGACAATATTAATTGGCTTTCTCGACATCCATTAATGGATTTTTCAGTTCAAGTAAGATGTCCCCAATTCATTGAACATATTAGAAGTTTTAAATTAAACCATTCTTAAATGTCTTATCATTTTATTTTCTCTCTATTAAAATATTTAGAATTTTACCTCAAAAGAACTTCCCCTAGAGCATCATCAATAATAACTAAAACCATCAATTTTGAAGATAATGCTACTTCGTGTGCTTGAACATTAAAAATACTAATTGTACCAGACAATACCACTCTCTTAAGGTATTGTAAATAAGTCCTAAGACACAAGTTTTTCCCTTTTATGCATCCTCATTACCCCCATAGATAGTCTTGACCATAAATTGCAAACTCAATAACATTTTTTTCTCTTGAGTTTTTCTCAAAGCAAACTTACCGAGTCTTGGGTGTCGAGTTTTTATTGAATCTACATGAGTTTTTTGCTAAGTACTTGGAGAGTCTAAGGGTTTGACTCACCTGGGTGCCAAACATGCTAAAAATGTTTCAAAAAATTTGAAAAATGTGTTCTCGTGGCTTTATAAACCTTATCCACCCATGTTAGACAAACACACAAGCATTACAACATTGTAGAGAAAATTGCAAGGATTTTATAGGGGATTCAAAGAGTGATTTTCTAAAATGTTAGATTTGCAGGTTAGTTCCTTTTTTCAAGCATATAAAATATTTCTAATTTTCTAGCATGTTAAGTCTTTTTATAGGGGATGCAAAGAGTATTTTCTAAAATGTTAGATTTGCAGGTTAGTTCCTTTTTTCAAGCATATAAAATATTTCTAATTTTCTAGCATGTAAAATTTACAAATTTTATTGTATTGAATTCAATTTATGTAACATTTTTTTGTTGATTTACATAAATTTATGTGAATTAATTTTTTTCTCTAAATATAGGATTTATATTTTTGGGTAAAAACGTGTTATTTTTGTCAAGTTCATTAAATTGATTATGATTCAATTACTCTATTACCACATTGCATTTCAATTTTCAAATGCATTTAAGTTTTACATTGTTTTTTTTTAATAGTGCTTAATTTGTTGTATTTTTTAAACATTATTTTTTTGTTTTTATTAATGTTGCAAGTTAGTATACAATCTCATCTGGCTCTGCAAGTGTATCAGGTTCATGATTAGTAAGTGGGAACCATCCCATTAGAGGTAAACCCCTATAAGCTATGACCCCACTTTGAAATATGTCATAATGGGACTACTGCGGGGATTGTGATTTGTACCTCATGCATGAAGAAACTTAATGGAGGCATCAAGTGCTTCAAATACCATCTTGCAGGCATTCCTAATTGTGACACCAAGGTGTGTCTAGGTTCCTAGAAGAGGTGAAATGAGAGATGATAACACTTCTTGCATTATTGGATGAGAAGAAGCTCCAGAGAGGGTGAGGGAACAAACAACTATAGAACTAGCCATTGATCTTGATTTATAAGAAGAAACCAAGGTAGATACAATAGGCATTATGGCCTCTAGTCATAGTCCATGCATACGTGGCACATCCACCTCATCCAACTCAAGTAGACCCTATTCATAGGGTTTTTTGTGCATAAAAACATTCTTGGAGAACAGCCTTCACTGTACAAGTACATGGTGGAACAAGAAGACACACAAAGAAGTAGATAAGGTATGTGCAAGTTTTTGGTATTATAACCTTCCCTTCAACATGGTAAAAAGTCCATATTGGGAGTATTTGGTGAAAACATTGACAGTTGCAGGGAAAGGGTACAAGACACCCTCTCTAAGAGAGTTAACTGGTAGGTTTCTCTAAGATGCTTTAATGTAGATGCAAAAAAATTATGGAAAATCAAAAGAAGTAGTGATGAAATTTTGGATGCACAATTCTTTCAGATGGGCAGACAAATGGAAGGAATCATACCCTTACCAATTTTTTAGTTGCTTCAAATAGTAAACTAATTTTCTTCAAATCATTTGATGCCTCCAACAAAATAAAGAAAGCAAAAACTTTGAGCTTGACATTGGAGGAGGTTGTTTTAGAGGTGGGCATACAAAATATTGTACAAGTTGTCACTAACAATGCAATGACATATGTGGTGGCTGAAAGATTGCCTCACTCTCACATCTGACACTAGCCCCTTGTACATCCCATTTCCTTGACCTTCTTTTGAATAACATAGGCAAAATTGATTAGGTGAGGCCAATTGTAGAAGATGTAAGGAACATAAAAAAATATATTTATAATCACCCTTGGATTCTCAATTTGATAAGAGATCACACCAAGGAGAAGGAACTTGTGCAAACATGTGTCACAAGGTTTGCAACTAATTTTTTAATATTGCAAAGAATTTCTAGTTCATTGTCGTCCTTGAAGTAGATATTTGTGAGTCAAGCATGGCTAGACTCAACATATTCAAAGAAGGTTGATTGAGAGAGGATCGTAAAGACATTTTTTATGATGTCTTTTCAAAGAGAGATATAGAGATTTTCAAGGTAACTTCAAACTTCAATTTAAATTTAAAATTGAATCCTTTATTTTTAAACTTTAAAAGTATATAGTTTCATTGTAACATTTAAGATTTTAACTTTAATTTGTTTGTATTTTTTAGGTATAGGAGTTGTGTTGGAATAGGTCCGGACAACTGAGAGGGGGGGTGAATCAGTTGACACTTATTTAACCATTTTTCTTCTTTTAATCAACTTATCAACAAATAAATGAAATAAGCATTTCAGCATCACATAAACAGAAACATAAATAACACACTTGACACCAAGATTTTGACGTGGAAACCTAGTTAAGGGAAAAACCACGGTGGGGGTTAACCCACAAAAATTAATACCCTATTAAAAGTATTTTATAAATGAGAATGCACATGCATTTAGGCTCACTGCCCTGAGCTCACTACTCAAGTGAAGGCTCACTACCTACAGAAAAGTTTACAAGAGATTTACAAATATTTTGAACTGGTAAGATGCATCTGCCAATGCTAGAGATCAGTTCTGGTTAAGTGCGAATACTGACTTTGTACACTTCATCTTTATTCTGCTCTTCTCTCTATTCTGCCTTCATTCAGATATTAGATTTCTACACTTTTCACATTTTCTTCATGACTGCCATACACACACACCCAAAATATTCACAATCATCAGCTATATATACTTAGCTTGAAATTGCAATCACTTGCCAGTCGGCAACAACAAACAACACTTAGAAAGAGCTCTTCTCTATCGGCTAGATCCATACACAATTATTGATACATACCACAAATAACACATGTAGATCATCATACATGTTGGCCACTAACATCCTATCTCATACACAGTTCATCAAAACACTTCTATTGGGTCCACACAAGGATTTACATAAGTCTGCATGTTCTTCACTAAACTGTTCTGTCATAGTAGAACCCGGTATTAAGGTGCTCATAAATTTTGATTCCTTTATCACTGAAGGCTAAAAACTTGGATTTAGATTTTCCTGGTGTCTCTTTATACTCCTTTAGATCTGCAACACATAATGGTTAACTAGAGAGATCCGCTGACCAAAATACTAGACTTTGCTATATGCTCTATTTCAAGCTCCTAGACTTAGATAGATTAACATTCTGACTTCCGGTATGATTAGATACTACATTGCAGATGTGTGGAACAATCTTGGTTGCCATCAATGACAACACCTATCAATGCTATGCAGTGTCTCTTGCCAACAATCGCCCCCTTTGGCATTGATGGCAACACTTAGTGAGAAATGACTAAGTGTCTTTGTGTAACTCCCCCTTTGTCTATACATTTGTGCACTCCACTTATTCCAGTTCTCCCCCTTTGTTGAATACTTCATTTTTCATTGCCCTTCACTCCCCCTTTGACATCAATGACAAAGGGTGGGATACGAAAATCAAAATTCTCTAAAATTTCTGTATACATTGTCGCATATGTATTAATAACCATTAAGTTCGATTCACATGAACTTGAGGATGTATGTAAAACTAGCTTTTATTTGCATAAGTTTAGAGGCCCAAGTACTCTTAATTCCATCCAAAATTGAAATGTACCCATTTAACACAAATGAGTATGCTTCTGCCTTTGACAAATCTGATGGAACACTGGTCTGAACTGCAGTCTGAGCTTCAGATAAGCAGTATACATTGTCTCTAACTTAGGGGCAATTAATCCCCGAAGCTCACACATTCTTTTCATAATGTTTCTTTTCTCTTTGACAAGTTTCTTTATTTCCTTATTCAAGTTATTTACTTGGCATTCTTGACTTATGGGCGAAACTGTTAGGGGATCAAAATTTTGAGAGAGATTTGACAGATTTTGTTCTTGTTCCTCTATCTTATTCTCAATATCCTTATTAACTTTGGGCCATGATAGGCAGAATTTGTATATCTCACTTCCATCATTTAGAGCATTCTAAATACTCTTTATGCCAATACCAAGTATTCTTCTATCATTTCCTATCATGTTCTTTATTTCACAAAACTTCTTATCTAAGAATTTTTTCTAAACTTTTACCTCCATAGACTTCTCAAAGGACTCAAAATGTGAATTTACTAAACTTACTAGGTTCTTTAGATGTTTGGAGGGGGAATCATTTTGATTCTTCTACTAGGTTGGCATTAATTTCTCCAAAACTCCGGTTACAAGTCCTAGTAGCTCATTCTCCTCCATGTGGAACTTTAACATCTTCTCTCTAGCCTTTACTTGGGTGAATGATGCTATCTTCATTAGTTGAATTGGAGAGACAACATCTGGATTGGCTAGACCTTGGAGTAGTTCCAGTTCATCAAGCTCAATCACTTCTTTTCCAAGAAGACCTTTTACTGCATCTGCAATGTCTCTTGCTACATTTTCTGAACCATTCTTTTGATCATCAGATTTTTCTACATTTGCTTTAGGTGCTTCAACATTTGCACCATCTTCTTCTACTTTGTCTTTCTTTACTTTTTCCTCCTCTTTCTCTGTATTAATCTTTTCTGTGTTCTCTCTTGAGAGATTCATTTCTGCTTGCTCACCACTTGCTGCTTGATCCGGAGGGCTCTAAGTGGTAGCAATATTCTTTTCCTTCTCAGAGTGATCAGGTGGAGGAGTTATCACTTCATCAATTATTCTATTTATCATTTCTATGTCTTCCTGATTGACTTGTTCCTCTTCTTGAACTTCTCCAATATTTAGATTTGATGAATCAAGTTCTAGAGGATCTAGAGTAATACTTTGGTCGTTAATTCTTTTGTCAGTTTCTTCTTCTGGAGCTTTTTGTTCTGGATCAAAAGGATTGTCTTCTTCAACTCGCTTTTCTAAAACAATGTAGTATTTATTTTTGTCCAAAGCCTTTCTCAAAATTTCTTCAGTTTCCTTTACAATTTCTTCAATCTCACCAAGCATTAGTTTGTTCATCCAGACTTTGCTTCTGAATTTATCTTCGACTTCTCTAAGGATTTCATCTACTTCTTTTCTAGTCATCACAGGGCACAAAGAGGAGAGAACATACTCTCTGAGTTCTATATCTTTTTCCTTGGCTGCTTCTTTCCTCATTTCCATTACTTTCCTCAAACTTTTAGGAAGTTCTTGTAAGATTTCCAACAAGGCTCTATTGAATTTATTCAGATATATGATAATGGCATCTTCTAAAATTTTCTTATTTGCCGGATCAAGGTTATCATAGTAAACTCTGATAGGTTTTAAGTTTCTGTGAACAGTGACTATTTTCACAATTTCATTAATAGTCATGGCAACCTTACCGGATACTTGCTTTTTACTGGCCCTCATGCTTTCGGACGATTGATTTTCAGAAGTCTTTGAGGTTTTGATCTTTTTGGATCTTATTTCTTTCACTTCTTCATCTGTTTCTATCTCCTTATCATCTTGTGAGCTCTTGTAGGTTCTTGTTGCCTTGGTTTTCTTTCCTTTATCTCCTTCACCAGATGGAGTGGCTTCCAGCTTCTTAGTGGAAGTGGTCTTGAGAGGCTCAGCAGCAGTTGCAAAGCTCCTTGTCTTCCTTGGGTCTTTCGTGGGAACTACACACTCACTTTTTGCCTGCTTCATGTTCTTCTTTATCTTTTCAATCATTTGTCTATTTTCTTTCATTGCTTCTTTTGTAATCCCAATGCTTTCTGCATACATCTCTACTTGCTTGTGTACCTTTCTTTTTGTTTCCAGCTATCTAAGATCCACATGCAACTTTAAGCTTAGTTCCTTGTATGTACCAAACCTTTCAACAGAGGTGTCTTTAGGTTTGCTTAGGAGATGTTGAGCATACATGTCCAGAATTTCCTCATCCACTTCTTAGCCCATGGGCATTATCCACACTATCCTTGGTTCTACAACTTCCATCAAACATTTATCTGTGTCTACCATAAAACATATTTCATTTTCATACTTTTCAACAACTAAACTAGGAATTCTTTCCCTTTCATGCATCAAGTTCTGGAAGTTTTTGAAGTAACCCCAGAAAGCAATCTTTTGAGTCTGGGTATCGCCAAGACTGTGTAGATGATCCCTAATTTGCCATACCACTGGCCTTTCTGATGTCCATTGTATACCCAGAACTCCAGGCACTTCATTCATGAAGTATAAGAATATACATATCACCAACGAACCATACTTGAAGGAATTTTTCTTGTCCTTTTTTATTTTATTCAGATTTTCTATTAGTTGGCTTTGTAGTAGCTCACACAAATCATAATCCACATTCTCTTTTATCATCTGATACGCGGCATAAATAGATGCTCTAGAAACTGAGTTCTGCCTGTTGGAGTGGTAAATCTTATACCCAACTACCATCAAGGCAAACTTGACATCCGGATCAGTGATATCATTGATAGTCATAACTCTTCTATTGAATTTTGCTCTGGTAGCATCGGTTACTGTTTGATTTTTCACATCTTTGAGCATGGGTTGCCTACTGGTTGCATTCAATCTAGTCACAATTCAGATTATATCTTTTGTGATCTTAAACGGCTTCAATAACCACATAAACTCATCATGTATCTGACTCAATACATATCTAACCCATTTGCTTTCATCAAAAGATGAAAGTTCAATAACTTGTATGAAGTGTTTGCTCTCTAGGGTTTTATATTATGGTTTCAATTGGTGACTATCATTCTTCAAGTGGTTTTCAAACAAATCTAGTAGTTTCATATTTCTAAATTCCTCTATATTGCAGTGAATGTAAGCCCTAATATCTTCGGCATGTAAAACCCCATACGAAACTCCAGAAAAAGCACCTAGTGGCTCAACCTCTACAGATTTGAATGGATGCTTTTTGAATTTGGGATGAGGTCTCTCAGTAACATCTACCACTAGAGGTGTAGCCATTTGTAGAAATTGAGAACTCAAGAGATTTCACAGAAAACAAAGAATACCTTGCTATGCAGATTAGGGTTTTTGCTTGGAAATCCTTTTCTCGCTTCCATCTTTTGGGAATTTTTCAGCTCTAAGCTTGTCCACTTCTTTCTTCTTAATTTATCTTGATACAAAGTGTTTGAAATGAGGAGTGAATGACTCTTTTAAGCTTCGCATTACCTAATTTGCCTTTGTAATAAATGCCCTACCCTAGCACATCCGGTTGTTCTATTTTGAGTAGTTTTTCATGTATTGCTCTACAATCTGCCATGTCCATCTCTTTTCTTTTGGAAACCCTTCCACATGGTCTGAAACAATCCAAGATCTCTTTTCTTACTGTGCCAGATCTAGGCACTTACTTGTTGGCTGGGGGAATTTGATTTGTAATGTCACTCCCCCTGAGCCAAGACTTCCAGCTTAATTCCCAGAGGAATTATCAGCACCAGATTGCGGTGTAGATCCATTGCTATCATTCATAGTGACTTTCCTGACCCATATCTTATTTGATTCATCCTGAGTCTCATTCGTATCAATTTTCTCCTTGCATTTGTCTTGTCTTTGTTCATCCAGTTTTCTATTTACCAGACCTCTTCTTCCATTGTCTTTACTTTTGTAGAGTCTCGCAATATGACCAGATTTATTGTAGTTGAAGCATATAACATTTCTTTTCCTATAGGCCCGATTTTCTCTTGATCTGCACTGATTAGCCATATGTCCAAACCCATTGCAAACAAAGTAGTAAACATTGAAAGAATTGCTAATTCTTCTATTATTGGAATTATTCATTTGCATACTTCTGCATTCATTTGATCTATGACCATACCTGTTACACTTGAAGCATTGACCGGAGAAGGATGGACCTCTTTGATTTACTCTGCTTCTGCACTAAGTAGCTCTGTGACCAAATTTGTTGCAGTTGAAATAATTTCCATTGAATGATGGATATCTTTGAGCATTTAGCTATCTCACCAGAGGTTTTCTAGATCTATTTCTCCCATTCTTAGACTAAAAATTTTTCTATCCAGATCCAGAGCTTTCACCTTTCTCATATCCAAGAGCATGCTTGTCATCAGCCCTTTTATATCCTTCAAGTAGTGCTTCAAGTTTTGTTGAACTTATTTTGAACTTCTCCTTATATTCATTTGCAATATCTAGGTCATGTCTAAGAGTGACTAATTGCCTTTCAAGTTCTCTCTCATTGTCTCTACTTTCTTGTAAATCAGACTCTAGATGGCTAGCTATTCCATCCAATTTGTAACATTCTTCAGATCTTTCTTTTAGTTTTTGTTTCAGATCT
Source organism: Cunninghamia lanceolata (assembly GCA_027924645.1). Classification (NCBI taxonomy): domain Eukaryota; kingdom Viridiplantae; phylum Streptophyta; class Pinopsida; order Cupressales; family Cupressaceae; genus Cunninghamia; species Cunninghamia lanceolata. Next base: position 6,026,603 of record BSBN01000241.1, on the reverse strand, counting down.
TCTTCAATTTTCTTCCTATCTTCACTTTCTTTGGTTTGCCTCATCACCCTAGATTCCATTTCAATTTTTAGGGCAGCAACTTCTTTTGAGAGATTCTCACATTCCTTTGTTTTTTCTTCCAAATCTTCATTCAAGCTATTTTCTTCAGGTAAACTAGATAGCTGTAGAAGTAGCTCCTTTTCTCTTTGCAAGGGTTTCTTTAGTTTATCTTTTAACACTTCAATGGTGTCATCAGCATCCTTAAGTTCACCTCTGAGATTACTAATTTATGTTCTAGATTGAGCAAGCTCTTCTAGGGCTGACTGAAGATCTCTTAATGAACCCATTGAAAACTTCTTCCAAGATCTTTTCCTTAAGCGGTTAGGCTTTTCTGAGGAACCTTGCTCTGATACCAATTGTTGGAATAGGTCTGGACAACTAAGAGGGGGGGTGAATCAATTGACACTTATTTAACATTTTTTCTTCTTTTAATCAACTTCTCAACAAATAAATGAAATAAGCATTTCAACATCACATAAACATAAACATAAATAACACACTTGACACCAAGAATGTGACGTGGAAACTCGGTTAAGGGAAAAACCACAATGGGGGCTAACCCACAAAAATTAATACCCTGTTAAAAGTATTTTATAAATGAGAATGCACATGCATTCAGGTTCACTGCCCTGAGCTCACTGCTCAAGTGAAGGCTCACTGCCTACATAAAAGTTTACAAGAGATTTGTAGAGATTTTGAACTAGTAAGATGCATCTGCCAATGCTAGAGATCAGTTCTGGTTAAGTGTGAATACTGACTTTGTACACTTCATGTTTATTCTGCTCTTCTCTCTATTCTGCCTTCATTCGGATATTAGATTTCTGCACTTTTCACATTTTCTTCATGACCGCCATACACACACACCCAAAATATTTACAATCATCGGCTATATATACTTATCTTGAAATTACAATCACTTGCCAGTCGGCAACAACAAACAACACCTAGAACTTTTTAAGAGATCTGCTCTATCAGCTAGATCCATACACAATTATTGATGTGTACCACAAACAACACATGTAGATCATCATACATGTCGGCCACTAACATCCTATCTCATACACAGTTCATTAAAACACTTCTATTGGGTCCGCACAAGGATTTACATAAGTTTGCCTGTTCTTCACTGAACTATTTTGTCATAGTAGAACCTGGTATTAAGATGCTCATAACTTTTGATTCCTTTATCAACGAAGGCTGAAAACTTGGATTTAGATTTTCCTGGTGTCTCTTTATACTCCTTCAAATCTGCAACACATAATGGTTAACTGGAGAGATCCGCTGACCAAAATACTGGACTCTGCTATATGCTCTATTTCAGGCTTCCAGACTTAGATAGATTAACATTCTAACTTCCAGTATGATCGGATACTGCACTGCGGATGTGTGGAACAATCTTGGTTGCCATCAATGACAACACCTATCAATGCTATGCAGTGTCTCTTGCCAACAAGTTGTTGGTGAGGATTTTGTGCTTGGTGGATGGAGAGTAAAACCTAATGGGATATATTTATGAGGCCATCCAAAAATTTTAGAAAGGGGATGCAAGTAGATCTACCCCAATTTGGGATATCAATGATCAGAGGTGGAACAATCAACTCCATGAACACATTCATCCAGTGGGGTAATACCTCAACCTCAAGTTTTTTCTTCTTCGATAGCTTCACAAATGCTAGTGAGGAGGTTATGGAGGGCCTCTTAACATGGATTGAGAGGATGAAACCTGAGGTTTAGGTGAGAGACCTCATCATTTCAGAGTTACAAAATTATAAGCATGCTAGGGGAAGTGTTTTTCTTCACCACTAGCTATCTAAAGAAGATCTAGCAAAACATTAGGTTATTAGGAATTGCATGTAGAAGATATCAATTAAATGCAAATAAAGATTAAACAGAGGAATGAAAAATACACAGAAATAATAACAGCGAGAGACAATTTTTAACGTGGTTCACCCAAACTCAGGCTACATCCACCAATAGAGAGTCCAATATTATTATCCAGCAAATCAAACTGATTACAACCAACAATCCTTGCAACTCAATACCACTGCAAATGCTACAATACAATGTCAATAGAAACCCTAACCCTCAACTACTTTTATCAAGCCTCATGTCGGTTACAAAATAGGGTTTCTTTTTTTTATGTCAACCAATAGAAAAATAACTCTCGACGCCTTTATAAAATAATAAAAGTTGTTTGAGGTTTCGGGGGCACTCCCCCAAGCCCCTACGGGGGCGTTGCCCCTCGACCCCACCCTGTATCGTGATAGGGAGCACGCTAGGGGCACTGCCGCTGGACCCTACAAGGGGCGCTGCCCCTTGACCCCATCTTAGGGGTGCTGCCCCCAAACCCCCGTAAAATAATTTGGGGTGCCCGTTAAATAATTTGGGGGGAAACCGTGCTGATAAAAGGGGAAAAATTAACCTTTGAGTCTTATTAGGCTCCATATAACAACATAGGTAAGAAAATTAAAGTCTTATATCTTACAGGTTATAAATTATAATTATTAATAAAATATTGCTTGTTTACAAACTCTTGAATATCTTAGTTATAGGTTATTGGTGGGAAGATTGAGGTGAAAATACTCCAAATCTCCAAAAGTTGGCTCTCTAAATTTTGTCTCTCCCTTGTAGTCCTTTTGGTTGTGAACACAACTAGAGTTTTTTTAATGCCATTCATATGAAGAAGCATAATAAGTTGTCTCAACAATGCCTCAATGACCTAGTTTTGTGCAATACAACTTTTGGCTTTGCACAAAAAAGGTGGAGGACAAATTAGAGCAACTCATTGATTTGGGTGAGATTGATCCATATAGTAAAATTGGATTGTGTAAGATGATAAGCCCTCCTTGTTTATAGAGGATAAGATTGTTGATTTAGAGAGGCAAGCTATGGAGAATGTGGTTGTAACAGAAGTAAGAGAGATTGAATTTTCATTAGATGACATTGATGTGGTAGAGGATTTATTTCTATTTAGTAGTAGGGTGGAACCACAAGTACAACCTTCTAGACCAAGCAAGGAGATGTAGCGGAGTGCAAGGACTAAACCCTCTGCCCCCCACTTTTTCAATAGAACAAGGAAGAGGAAATTGTAAAATATTGTAATTTCTAACTGGCCTAGATATGTAATTTATGATGATGATTTTCAAAGACAATCGTCATAAATTCATAATAGTTATCAACTAGCTATTATATTTGCATGATGATGCGATTTCATCCTCAATTTGTATTCAAATCTAATAGAAAACACTTTCCCATGATTTTATAGACTCATTTGATACATTTTCTAACTAAATTTTGTAAAAAATGTTTTTAAAGAAATATAAGTAATTTTTTAAGTTGTGGAGTTTTGTCAAGTCAAAATTTTTTAGTCTATTGAGTCTGTGTTAAGTCCAAATCAAGTTTGAGTTTTCCAACTATGGTCTTAACAATGATTATATTTTGTGGAACCCTAATTTGGAAGAGAAGATTTCAACACAATAAAACATCTCACATGCTAGTAAAATCTTGTTAATTAATAATTGTTTCTTTGTATAAGAAAGATCTCTAACCCATAAAGCTTGAAAGTTTTCCTCAAGCTTATCTAGCACCCATCTCCATTAACCAAGGGCGAAGATGAATAAATAGGGGAGGGTGTGATCAAATTTCTCTTTTATGTCCTATTGTATTTCTTAGGTTGAGGTACTATATCTTAATTATGTATACCTAAGAATCCTTTCCAATTTAGACTTGTTTAACACCTCTTTTCTTTACTCATTTGGAATTATAAGTTCAAAACCACAATATGTAGTGTCTAAGGGAGTTGCTTTGTGCTACTACTTATAAATGTTGAAAATTGACTCTATGACAATGGTAGAGATTTCTTGAGGTGGTGGACATATGAAGCAAAGGGAGAAAAAATACTTATATTTATTTATTATTATTATTTCTATAATAATAATTATTTATTTGTAATAATTATAAAAAATATTTATAATAACAATAATAAACTATTTAAATATCCAATATTAAATATTTAAAAAATTTAAATTATTTATTGTTGTACAAAGTATATAATATTAAATTATTAAATTATATATTATTATCAAATATTAAGTACTAAGATTTTAAAATTATTTAAATATTAAATTATTTATAATTTGTTTATTATAAGAATTATTTAATATAATTATACCCTGATAATGGGGATGAACAGTAATATCTTAAATGACATGGGGGTCTCTTCGTAGGCCACAATCTAGGTGGTTTTTATTATGGAGTAAGGGAAAGCACACATCATATGATAAAAATGGTTCTGCTTACATCATGTGTTGGTTCGAAATTACATTGGGTGAAGAGTTAAAGCCTCTACATCAAGCAATGACTGCCCTCGCTCATTTGATCTATGTGGAGGTGATAGGAGAGGAGGAGCTATCAATAAAGAATGGGAACATTCTTGGATTTAAGAGAACGAATTGTTATTATGTTTTGGCAACTATCTTTGGCTTCATGCGCCCCCAATAGATCTGTGGTGATAATTGTAGGTGTGAATATGCTGGCGGCTTCGAATAGTGAGACGGGCGAAGGAAAGAAGCGAATTAGGGAGGTGGCAGAGAAAATGGTATAAAGGTGGAAGAGATGATGCAAACATGGTGGTGGAGAAATTGCATATTACATGGAGCACAAAATAACAAACCCTGAGTTGCGCATTTGGATTATATGGATGTGTAGAATGGCGAAAGATATGGACGACGAGTTGTGCGTTGGTATTGAAGAGACAATGAGTTCATTGTTGTTGGACCCATGTCAATCTATAGGTACAAGGAATGTGTTCAATATGGCGTAGTCACCTAAACTGTGCTTCCATGTTGTCCAAGATCGCTGGAGCATTTAAGCTTCATACATATATAAGCAATATCATTAACCAAGCAAAGGATTTCCATGACAGTTGCCTGGACCACTTCCACACATTGATGGATGGACAAGCCAAGCGAACAAAGGCATGTAGGAAATAGCCATGGCTCTAAACGTTAATATGCAAGGATGTTATTTATTGAAAGAAAAAAATGTTGTGACTCTTCTTCACATGAAGAATTTGAGGAGGTAGTTAATAGTGTGTAGATGTTAAATGTGATGGTCATTGACGGCTTACTTAATTTGTCTACTAATTGTCTGTTATTCTTAAACATCATTCATTTCAATAGTCAAAAGTCAATTTTGACTAATAAAATTAGGACAAATATTTACCATTTTTTGTTGTGAATGACGTGTAAAATTCCTATTGATTGTTTGACCATTACAATGGATGATATTTGAGTAGAGTGCTAATTGTTAAAACTCTCTTTATTTTGACAATGTCCAAATATTGATGGACCCTATATGTAATATGTATGAAGGTTTTGTGTTGCATGCATTGAAGAACTCTTCCTCTTCTTGTTCCCACCCAACCATGATAGATGGGACTCGCCTGGCTTAAATTTGACAGTTGTATCGCTGTATTTAGGCATTTTAGCTGTAAAATACAACTGAAATTTTACAACAAATACCTACTCGGCACATTTGAAAAACTCGGCAGCAGGGCTCTAAGTCAGTACGTACAATACTAAAAATCAACCGCCTATTGTAATTTACCTAGTCTGGACAGCGAAATTGAAATAGAAATTGAAATTGAAGACATACGATCTGCCAGTCTCTGTAGTTTAGTGAAGGAGTACCTAGTCAATTGTTTTTCTTCCATACCGGGCTTCATGGCTGTTGGATTGAACAGTATATAGGTAGCTACAGTAGAAGATTTTAGTATCGAAACGGCTTGAGAAGTGGATTGCCCTGTCATTCTCAGTCTCAGTACAATACTGTCAAACGTCTTTTCTATTTCTTTCTTTATTCCACAGTGACCTGTCATTTCACAACTACTTTATTAAAATCAGCAGTGGCAGCGTATTCTTTATGATTCACGTCTACCACTGCAACGTCTTGTTCATTTCATAAATTCATCATTGCAAACAGAATTGCCTACCTACGTGACACCTCCTCAGATAACTCAAATTGTAGTTTTAGGTTTGACTAGGCCTCTTCTATATAGTTGTAAATTTAAACCCTCAACTTCTAAAATTTAACATTCAAATTTAAATCTTGTCAATTATTTTTAAAGTTTTGTGTTGTTAGGGAATGTTGATTTGTGTGTTATGTTTATTTAAAGATATTCATTGGCTCGTTATAAGAGTTATGGAGCAGTCAGTTAGGGTTATTGATAAAGTAGTTATAGAAGCATTCTAATAGCATTATAAGAGTACATTATCCTAGGTACATTGCATGCTTTTTTGTCGTCCTCGATCTTGGTTCATCATTGTTGAATAGGTCCAACTAGGGGTTTGACTAAGGAGAACATGATTCTCATGCTTTAGCAACTTTCCCAATAGGTGTTTGTAAATCCCACTAGTCCTCATGAACAATTAGACATTAGAAATTATGGTGAAAAAGTTTCAACAATCGTTTTTTAATCAATTTAGATCTACGAGTTATAGTTCAAGTCAACATGTTAGTTCAAAACTACACTCACAGAGATCAGGTTTGCACCCATGTAGGTGAACGTGGGAAAAAAGAGATCTCCATTTGAGTAAACCATAGAATTTGGCTCGTGACATTACCATTTCATGGTCCCACTATCATGGATCCCCAAATTTTTATACTTGATCCCTAAATCCCCTATTCATCAATTTGGGTTAGATTATGGGTTTGAACTTCACCTAGGTCACTTCCATAGTCATAGATCTAAAAACTCAAAACTCAAATTTACACCTTGTCAACCATTTCATTAAGTGTTGTCTGCTGACCTAGCGTATGTTTGTGTTAATTTGTACATTATGTTGAGCTATTTAAAGGCATTCACTCATTCATTTGAAATTAATCTAGGAGTTATCAACAAGCATGTTAGGGTTATTGATAAAGCATTTATGAGAGCATTCTAAGAACATTATAAGAGCATTATATCAAAGCACATCATCCTAGAACCTTTGCATGCTTGCTTACTTGATATCCTCAATTTTAGTTCATTAATGTTGAATATGTCCAACACATTATAGTTTTTACAATTTAATATACTTGAATTGTATCCCTACTTTAACATTGCAAAGTTTTTGAAATTCTCATTCAATGTCAACCCTTCATTATATAGCTTTCACATCTAATTTACTTCCACATTTGTAAACCGTCATTCCCTATCAATTTCCTCATTTCCATGGTATTCCCAAATTAGACTGTGTGATGGAGGTGGGTATGCTTGACAATCCAAAAACTTATTTAGGTAGGTGAGATGACCCCATAGTGGCTCACCCTAATTTTCAGAGTCCACCTAGAGTGCCACGTCAGTCAAAGAAATAAAAAAGCCATGGCCATGTGAGCAATGATGTGTAGGAGAAAAATATTTTGTTTTGAGGGGTGCCTGACTCATTTGCCATGTGGAAGATGAGGAGCGGCGGAGGCATGCAATTTCCAAGTCTTTTTGAAGGCTGACTAATGGTGGATTAAAACGACCCCTAATCCTAATCTAAGACCTCGTAAGTACATGTTGACCATGTCGTGTGGTGAGTGGACGCAATGCCACCTTATTTTTAAACATGCTAACATTAAACAATCATCGCCTCCTCTTTCTTTCCCAACTCGCCACATTAACTCCTCTCACATCCACATTTCAGTGTATGGGATAGCGTGAGTTTTCCACATGATGGAGCCTTCAATGCTTAAATACCTTACATTTATCTCACTAACACCCCACTACCGAGACTCCTCTTCCTGAAAGTTCATTGCATTTTACACCAAAAAATGTTCACTTCATCTCTATATTGGTGATGGATTCTATGAAAGGAATGGTTAGAAATGTTGGATCGTTGTTGGTTTTCTAGGTCGTTGTCTGCATGTCCATGAACCAGGTGAGAATTCCACATCTCACTAAGGCAATGAACTAGCAAAGTCTTCAATTTTTGAGCTGTTCGTTGTGTTTCCTTTCTTCTCTTTTCATATTTCTACACTTCACTTCTCTATATTTCTTCAATGTACATGTATTTTCATGTGTTTTTTCTGTGGCTTCCATCATTGTTTACTATTTTATTGATTTATAATATAATTTTAAGTTTCACTCCAATATCTCGGTGTGAGTGGAAGTCGAGGCCATCATACCCAGTAATTTTTTTAAATTAATTTTCATTCTTGTTTATTCATGAGGGTTCTCTTCATTTTACTCCTCTGTCTGGTTTTAAATGGAAGCATACTTCATCATACCTCACTAACATAATCATTCACCACAACTTATTCCATCTATTAAAAGGTAGCATAGTTTTAAATGGGGTTTAAGGGTTCACATACTGGTGCACCTTATCGTTTCTTGTTTCTAGTTTGAGAACTATTGTTTTTCCATCTATTTTGACATTCGTTATTGTTTGATATAGGATTTCTTCGTTTCACTCCTATATGTGGTCGTAAATGGAAGGTTTTTTTGATTTTTTCGTGGTTGTATCACTAAAGAAGTGACCCAACTGAATTTTTTTTTTTTTTTTTTGTGGTTGCATCACTAATGAAGTGACCCAACTCATTTTTTTAGTTTTTTATGATTCTAAAAATCAACAAAGACACAATAATGGTTGGTGGAATGTCTAGTTGAATGCTTCAGTTTTTTTTTCTTTAACTTTCTATTGAAAATATTCTAAATATCAAAGCTGGTGTTCAAGGGTGTTTGTTTATGCATTTTTTAGTAGAGTTTATCAACACAACTTAATGGCCATCTTCTATGTTTTGTAACACATTTATTGGTTATGAAAATTCAAATCCCATGTTTGAGCATCACTGTGACCTCTCCAATTTAAGTTATAAATTTTATTTTACAGTTCTTTCAATAGCTAAATTTAGACTAAAATATTTATGGAAATGAGTCTTAGTTTTTTTAGAACTGCATTTATTCATGATTTTATAGTTATTTCATATATGTTGTATCATTTAACCTTTCATATGCATTCATGCATCAATATACTAGGATTTGATGTATATGTTGTATCCTTTGATCGCTCACCTTACTTTCCCACTACCAGAGTACTCATCTAATAGTGAGACTAGGATTGACATCTCTCCCAAAGAACCATCGTCATCCCATGTACTTGAGTAACATCCTCATGTAATATTTGAGTATGCCTAGTACTCTTGGATGCTCATTTATGGACTATCAAATTCATGCATCAAATAAGTAATTAAGGCATTATTCAGTGGTGAGAGAATGGATCTCTTTGCATCAAACTATGTAACCTCTTACTTAATATTATCCATGTCTAAATAGATTACATCTAGATCTAATCACCATCATCTTTGTTCCTACATTATCTGGTTTCTAGCTACATCTCTCTTGGCCTCTATATTGGCTCTCCCACAAGCTACAATTTTGCACTCTACTAATGGTACCCTATACACAATGGTAGCCTAACTAACAAGGTCAAAAAATGATGCAATCTACCATGTGTGTGATCTTATATTATTTTCTCAACTAGAATGACCTATACACCTTGAAATAGTTGCTCAACAATGCAAGACATAAAATACACTTCGTGCATAATTACAACTTTCAATTAGCCACATATCCACAACAATATAAAAATAAGAGAATTTTAAATGGAATATCATAACTAGCATATTTCGATCTTTGCCCTCCCAATCTACATTGGTTAGAACCTATTTTAGGCGTAAAACAAATGGAAAAATGAATACAAAATTTGCAATTTTGTACAATGCATGTTGTTTGTAATAAATTGAGAGGAAATAATTATAAATTAATGTCAAGTCTCACTATTATAGGCCAATGTGAAAAGATCATTGTTATAAAGTCAAGGTTCATTATTATGGGTCAATGTAAATAGGTTAGGATTCACTATTAATAGATCGTGGGGGTTCATTGTTATAGGTCCATGTTAATAGGTCTAGCTTAATAGGTCAAGGTTCACTATTATAAATGATAGATCACTCTTGTAAAAGATAGGTCACTATTATAAATGATAGGGAATTTTGTAACATTCATTGTTGTAAATGATAGGTCACTAAACTATAAAAGATAGTTACCTATATTGTTATAAAGGATGGATCATTTTTGATAGGTCAAGGTTCAAATTTATTGTTATAAAACATAGGTCACTATTGATAGAATATTTCAAACACTAATGGAATGCATTCCACATTTGAAATATATTTTGTAATTTTCTATTTAGGTTAGTTGTCCAAATTTATTCTACTAAGTAGTCTCAATGGATGGAATCCTTGTTTTGAAGTAGATAGAATAAGGCTTTTTAACACGACATTTTTGGTAGTCATATGGTTAACACTTTCAAACTATGCAATTGAATTTGAGTGGATTTCTCATTGTGGGGCATCGTTCATGAAAAAAATGTTTGGAATTGTTGTTATCATTCATAAATTGTCAATTTATTGGCATCATTCATAAACTATCGTTCTAAACTCATACATAATATTTGAAGTTATTGTCATCATTTATAAACTATCATATTTTTATAGAGTAAAAAGTGGACACAAACCTTTTTACCTTCTTGTTTAGCTCCTAGGTCCCCTTGATAACATTATATATTCTAAATATTCATCCCGATGCAAAATCCCCTGAAACCGATTAAAATTGGGAACAAGGGGCCCATGCTTAGCCTTACCCCAAACCAAAAAGGTGCCTTGGGACTTGGCTGCCAAGTCCTCCTTGATTGGTCAGGGAAAATTTAATTACATGTCGGCATAAGACCTTTAAAAATGTTTCTCTTTGTTGGTTCTTTTGATTAATTTGACGAATGTTAATAGTTAAACATATAGAAGTGTGTTTTTGAATTCATTATGAACTATATAGAAATAGCCAACTTGAAGCATTAGAGTTAATAGAATTCAAAGCATCCATTTTGATTCTCGAGAAGATTGGTATTTGTTACACATGGTTCCTAAGGTTGTCATTGATGTCAACACTATCACTAAATTGTCATTGATGTCAACAACGTTTATTTGAGTGCTAGGCAATATATGCCAAGTTGAAAAGTTTTCAGAGTACGGAACTGAGTAATAAATTTCTATGGGCGTAACAGCAGACAGGCATAAATTTCTATTTACATTCTGTACCACGGATGGCATGGCATTAACTTGGGAGCTTCTTACCCAGTAAATTGGCACATGACTTGAGAAGGGCTAATAAATAACACATCAACTTTCTTGTATACAGTCAACAACAAATACTTGGCAGCAGGGCTCTAAGTTAGTACGTACAATCCTAAAAATCATCCGCCTATTGTAATTTAACTAGTCTGGGCAGTGAAATTGAAATAGAAATTGAAGACATACGATCTGCTAGTCTCTGTAGTTTAGTGTAGGAGTACGTAGTCAATTGTTTTTCTTCCATAGAGGGCTTCATGGCTGTTGGATTGAACAGTATATAGGTAGCTACAGTAGAGGATTTTAGTATCGAAATGGCTTGAGAAATGGATTGCTCTATCATTCTCAGTCTCAGTACAATACTGTCAAACGTCTTTTCTATTTCTTTCTTTAATCCACAGTGACCTGTCATTTCACAATTACTTCATTAAAATCAGCAGTGGCAGCGTATTCTTTATGATTCACGTCTACCATTGCAACGTCTTGTTCATTTCATAAATTCATCATTGCAAACAGAATTGCCTACCTACGTGACACCTCCTCAGATAACTCAAATTGTAGTTTTAGGTTTGACTTAGGCCTCTTCTATATAGTTGTAAATTTAAACACTCAACTTCTAAAATTTAACATTCAAATTTTATATCTTGTCAGTTATTTTTAAAGTCTTGTGAGGCCAGGTAATGCTGATTTGTGTGTTATGTTTATTTAAAGATATTCATTGCCTCATTTGAAAATAACATAAGAGTTATGGAGGAGTCTGTTAGGGTTATTGATAAAGTAGTTATAGAAGCATTCTAATAGCATTATAAGAGTACATTATCCTAGGTACATTGCATGCTTTCTTGTCGTCCTCGATCTTGGTTCATCATTGTTGAATAGGTCCAACTAGGGGTTTGACTAAGGAGAACATGATCCTCATGCTTTAGCAAATTCCCAATAGGTGTTTGTAAATCCCACTAGTCCTCACGAACAATTAGATATTAGAAATTCTAGTGAAAAAGTTTCAACAATCCTTTTTTTTAAATCAATTTAGATCTACGAGTTACAGTTCAAGTCAACATGTTAGTTCAAAACTGCCCTCTTAGAGATTGGGTTTGCACCCATGTAGGTGAACGTGGGAAAAAGAGATCTCCATTTGAGTAAGCCATAGAATTTGGCTCGTGACATTACCATTTCATGGTCCCATTATCATGGATCCCCAAAATTTTATACTTGATCCCTATATCCCCTATTCATCAATATGTAAGTTTATTGCATGATGTCCTCATACTGTGTTTGATCCATTCCTGTACAAACATAATCTCACATACAATAACATGATTCATCTGTAAAATATCTTCAACACTCCATATTGATCCACATCACCACACAACTTTAATGCACCTGTAATGCCATTAAATATGAAAAAATAACCTTTCACATTTAACTCTTCTCTACTTTTTTAATTTTACTTTTCATTTTCTTCTTTTCAAAAATATGTTCTGCCTGTTCAATTTCATCTTCTACAAATCTTCATTTTTTTTTTTGAATATCTTCAACAATAATATTTTCAATCTTCCCTTGTAGAAAAAAAATAAAATCTCTTTGATCATCTTCAAAATGTCTCTTCATATTCCTTTGAAGAAAATACATTTCCATTCCCATCATAAGATATTCTTCAACCTGTAAGAATAAAAACATATGCAAATATATTTTCTTCTGCAAGATCATCTATGATCATTATTTTTGAAATTCTTTTCTCTGCAAAATTCATCTCAAAAATATCTTAAAAAAAATCATAATGCACTTGAAAAATTTCACTCTTCACTGTTCCTCATATTTTTAATTTCAAAAAAAATCATTTTCTTCAAACCCTTCATCTTCTCTACAAAAAAAAATTCTGTCTTCTTCAAAATATTCTTCAATCTGCAACAAACGACTTTTCAAAATCCCATTTACCAAAAATCTTCAATAAAAAAAAATCAATCTTATCATCTTCTCAAAAATATAATCTTCTCACAAAAATGTCTTCCAAAAATATTTCCAATATAATAGAATGTCTTAAAAAAAAAACATTCTAAAAATAAACCCCTTAAATCCACCACATGAAATTCCTTTCATATTCTTTAAAAAAAAACTTTCCCCTTTATCTTTTACTTCAGCCACAATATGAAAAAATAGATTTTCTTCATAAAAAGAAACTCTCCTTTAAAGTCTCCCAAAATCTCCTTAAAGCTCTCCTTGAAATGTGCCCCCTAGAAAATAGCACAAAAAAATATTTTAAAAACTCATAAACATATTTTAAATAAAGCCATAAAATGGCTTATTCACATTCCCCTCTTAAAGCATATTTAATGCTTTTTCTTTTTTTTTAAATGTTTTATATTTAAAGTTTTATAAACAGCTTTATAAAAAGTCATTGGAAACCTTTTCATGCTCCCCTTTAAATAAGACTTTCTAATATAAATGATATTCTATGCTTTGTTTTTTTTTAAAATCAAGCTCTTCATAAATTAAATAAGGATATTCAACCAAATTCAAATGGTAAATAGAATATGAAGGGGCCGGTAGGTGTCATGAATTAAAACCCTCTAGTAGGTTGCTCTAAGTAGTATAACCTGCTCTTGCAGGTCAACATTACTTTATAACATAAAGTGCATACTTTGACATTTAATCTCTTTGTATACACTTAGAGCTTATAGTTAGGATTTTAATATTTTAGGCATTTTGATAACCATTGATTCAACCATTAATAAACATTAATACCTCACTTTGATCAACCATGGCAAGATGAACTTTATCAGCAACCTTGTATCATAAAACATATGCATTGTATCATACTTATCCTGATTGATGATTCTGATCATGCAGTCTTGTGAATATCAAGAATGTACACAAACTGATCAAACAAGTTAGCATTTCCTGACTTAGCCATGAAGCAACATATCAACCTGAAGTATATACCAACACATTTTTGACATCAATGACAATCTACTTTCATCAATCTCCCCCTTTGTCATTGATGGCAAAACTACCTGATACATTTTTCTTTCTCCCCCTTTTTGACATCTGATGACAAAGGCTATTATCTCCCCCTTATCATCCTTCATACCAACCAAGAATTGAAATACCACTTAAGGCACTGATTATTTTTCAATTTGCTGTCCAAAACTTTTCCTGAGAACTCTGAGCTCTTTCCATGTTCATCTGCATATTGAACAACCATAAAAACTTGAGAGCAACAAGACATCAAACAATCATGTAAGGCATATCAAACCAAGCACCAAACCACTATTACAAGCTGTCCATAGACTGCACTATACCACTTCTAATCACAACACAAATTTGTAGATGAAGATGAAACACTAACATCAATGAGATCCTCTGATTACTTCCTTTAACAAACTCCTGAACCAACACTTTTTGACCTGAAATAATAAATCTTCAAGATCTCCCATGTGTTAAAGTTCACAAACAAAACACTACTCAGAAATACCATTGGTAAACACTGACAAGACTAATCAACATAACTCAACTCAACTCAGCACTTATCCACTTCCTGAATTAGTCCTGACAAGAAATACCAAAATGAGCATGAAGAAAACATATCTTTTTTCAAATCTCCCAAGATAGTGACAACTCAATCCTCTGATTAACTCCCCCTGAGAACAACTCCACTTAAAGATGTTATAGCATGATCATAACCATTATAAGCATATTGAATTATGAACACTTTGAAGGCATAAACTCCTATTAACCTTTCAACAAGTAATGATTTATGATGATAACAATCCTGAAGCCAACATATGACAAACCTTTTTGAACATTACCATCTGCTATTGCTGATTTTAACTTCCTCTGATGAAATGCAGGATATCACCATCAATGTCATAGCTTGAAGAATTCTGTCTGAAACGTATTAGTGTAATATCCCTTGCTATTTCAGACCTTATTTTGCTGATTTGAACCTCAAGGAATATTGTCAAACACTTCTGATGTAAACCCAATGCTTGCTGGTCTGTGTTTTCAGTCTGATATTTTTTGCTTGATAATGATAGCTGAATATTCTAAATGCTTATAAATCTAAACTATAATGTCTAAGCATTAATCTAAATACATAAATGACTTCTCTTTTGATATTTTTGATGCATATACATGAAAATTAGACATGAAATGCACACCTACAGCCAATTGACATTTTGTCAAACACTTGGCATGCATACTATTATGCTAATCATGATAGATATTAATATGCACATTAGATCAAATAGATGGCCTGTCTAATACAATGCTGATATGAATGGCCAAGATTCTTGGCTCTACAATTTTATGCAACTCCTAAAATGACAACTATGAAACAATGCTGATATAAAGATGCTAACTCATGAAAGAACCTGGAAATGTAAGTTGCTGTGAATCGATGACGAAGATGAAAGAATGGCAGCCTTAAAACAGCTCATAAACATCCCTTTCAAGCCCCAATCGTGCCTCTCAAGTGTAGCACCCAGCCTTCTCATCAACCAAGGAAAGGAGTCCCTTCCAAAGCCAAATTGAAACCCTCTCCTAGCTGCCCCGTACTGTAGCGTACTGTTCACAGCACTGTAGCAACACTGTAGCGTATTGTAGCAAATCAATGTAGCAAAACACTGTAGCGCGCACTGTAGCAAATCACTGTAGCGCGCACTGTAGCGCTACTGTAGCAAATCACTGTAGCAAAAACACTGTAGCGTACTGTAGCGAAACACTGTAGAAAACACTGTAGCAGCCAATAGGAAAACTTCTGATATGCAAAATTGATACCTCCAAACCCCTGTTAACACTGCAGATTTAAGCACAAATGAAAGGACTGAAGTATCCCTTCCAATTTGCAACCCTTCGGAGGATATTTCACCACCTCAGTTATGCTAATCTATGGGAGTTTCCGTTCCCAAAGACCAAATATGTAGAAACCCTTGGCTCCACAAAACTCATCAAATGTAAATGTCAATAATCGGATGCCTGGAAGCTTACCTTGCCCCTTCCTTTATACTTTTTTAATCACACTTTCAAGAGGCTTCTAGAAAAATCCTATTATTTTATTTTAGTGACTTTAATGATCTAATGTGTATTTTAAGTCACTATATTAAATTAATTAAATATAAGGTTACCTTTTGATTTTAAATTAAGTAATAACCTTATAAAATAATTAATTTAATAATATCTCCCTTATTTCGTCAATTAGCCTTCGGGAGTTAAAGGCTAAATTACTCATCATGAAAATCACTTAGGAAGGGGACATTACAGTCCGCCCCTCCTAAAATTGCTTGTCCCCAAGCAATCTCAACTCTGGATGCTGAAGTATCTCCTCGCCTTCCCAAGTGGCATCCTCAACCGGTAAATCCCTCCATTTGATCAAATACTCTTTGATGACCCGTCTCCGTAACTACCTCTCCCTAACATCCAAAACAGCCTCAGGCACCAGAATCAACTTCCCCTCATCATCCAAGGGTGGTAAGGTAGCAGAAGGAACCACGCGATGACCTAATGCCTTCTTGAGGTGTGACACATGGAAAACATTGTGTACTCTGCTATCTGCCGGTAATTCTAACTCATAAGCCATATCACCAACTCATCAGATAATCCTGAAAGGGCCATAATAACGCGGCTTGAGCTTCTCTGCACCACTCTTCTTGAGAGTGGATTGTCGATAGGGCTGTAACATCAAATACACCATATCCCCAACCTCAAATGACCGCTCAACTCTCTTCTGATCAGCATACTATTTCTGCTGATTCTGTGCCTTTTGGATATTTTCTCGAAGAGCTCTCATAATATCCTGGTTCTTCTGTAACATATCTCCTGCACTAGGCACTCTACTGTCACTCATCAACAAGTCAAGGAAACTGGGTGCTTCATAACCATACAAGGCCATAAATGGTGTCATCTAAATCGAGAGATGGTAAGTGGTATTGTAACAGTACTCACAAAGGTATATCCACTTAACCCAACCCTTCTGTTGCCCTGCAATGTAATTTCTGAGATATCCTTCCACCCACTTATTCACAATTTCTGTCTGGCCATCCGTCTGTGGGTGGTAGCTGGTACTTGGGGTAAGCTCTGTCCCACATAGTCTAAATAACTCTTGCCAAAAATGACTCAAGAACCGACTATCCCTGTCACTAACAATGCTCCGAGGTAACCCATGCAACCTGAAAATCTCACGGAAGAAGAGTTCTGCTACCTGTGCAGCTGAGTATGTAGCTGTGATTGGAAAGAAATGAGCATATTTTGTTAATTGATCAACAACCACATAGATACAATCTCGTCCCTGGGTTTTCGGCAAACCGGTAATAAAATCCATGGATAAACACTCCCACTTCCTATCAGGAATCAGAAGTGGCTGAAGTAAACCTGCAGGGTATGTATGTTCCTGTTTATTCTGCTGGCAAATAGGACACTCTCTAACATATCGAAGAACATCTGTTTTGAGCCCTTTCCAAGTAAAGCGCTCTCGAACTTGTCTATAAGTCTTGAAGTACCCCGGGTGCCCTGCCATAGGTGTATCATGAAAATACCTCATCACTGTGTTCTTCATTTCTGATCCTGGGGTTAAGAATATCCTACCTTTGTAAATGATAAGATCATTTACAACTGAGTACCTGTCATCCTGAACTGTCCCCTCAATTATGCTAGAAGCCCATGAGTCTTTGGCATACTCTGCGACAATCAAGTGTCTCCAATCCTCTGAAATCTCCACCATAGAGCTCAAATGGGGATGGCGAGACAAAGCATCAGCAACTACGTTTTGAGTTCCCTTGACATAAGTAATGTCAAAGTCATATGATTGCAATTTACTCACCCACTTCTGCTGACGATCGTCAAGATCTCGCTGTCCTAGGAAATGCCTCAAGCTGTTATGTTCTGTCTTAATGCAAAACTTGCTGCCCACAAGGTATTGCCTGAATTTGGCCAATGCATGCATAATGGCCAACATCTCCTTATCATAAATACTGTAGCTCCTCTCTAGACACCGTAACTTCCTGCTCTCAAAAGCTATCGGATGTTTGTCCTGCATAAGAACTGCACCAATCCCCTCACCCGAAGCATCACACTGTAGCTCAAAGGGTCTAGTAAAATCTGGCAAGGCTAGAACTGGGCAAGTAGTCATCAACTGTTTAAATTTCTCATAACATTCTTGTGCCTCAGGTGTCCAAACAAATGCCCCTTTCTTCATTAAATCTGTAAGTGGTGCTGCATGTCGTGAATATCCATTGACAAATCTGCGGTAGAAGCCACACAAACCCAAAAATCCCCTAAGCTGAGTAAGATTCTCAGGTGTAGGCCACTCAATAATAGCTCTGACTTTGTTAGGGTCCATATGCACACCTTCTGCACTGATGATATGGCCTAAGTATAGCAACTCTGTCATGCCCAGATCACATTTGGATTCTTTGGCGTACAAGGACTCCCTGCTAAGAATTCCCAATACTGTATCCAAATGGGCGATATGCTCCTCCCAAGTTCTGCTATACACCAAAATGTCATCAAAGAAGACTAATACAAACTTTCTCAGTTGTGATTGAAAAACCCTGTTCATAGTGGACTGAAACGTAGCAGGAGCATTGGTTAGTCCAAATGGCATAACCACAAACTCAAAATGTCCACAATGGCACCTAAATGCTGTCTTCTCGATGTCCTGCTCTCTGACCCTGATCTGGTGATAACCTGATCTCAAATCTATTTTTGAGAAATAGCGAGCACCATGAAGCTCATCGATCAACTCGTCAATACGAGGAATAGGGTACCTGTTCTTAATTGTCCTCTTATTCAACACCCTGTAATCGATGCACATCCGAAGGGTACCATCCTTTTTCTTGACCAAGACTACTGCTGAAGCAAAAGGTGATTTACTTGGCCTAATGTGCCCCATAGCTAGCAGCTCCTTAATTGTTTTTTCAATCTCATCTTTTAGCCGCTTGGGGTGTCTGTAAGGAGTGATCATCACGGGTTTAGCACCCTCCTCCAATTCTATTATGTGTTCAATCCCTCTGTCTGGAGGCCTACCTGGTGGAATATCACTGAAAACCTTGGCGTGCTTGATCCTCAACTCCTGTATATCTGGGTGATAGGCTGGTTTTTGTTTCTCTTCCTGTGTTGGCATTAGAATACACCCTGCTACCCACTCAACCATGTCATGGCGCATAAGTCTCTCCATTTTTCTGAAAGATATCATCCTGCAGCTAGTATCCCTGATGGCTTTTAGCACATGAGTCTTCCCATCCACTTTAAACCTCATCTCCATTTCCCTAAGGTTAATGGTAAACTCCCCAATATCATGAAGTCATTTCATTCCTAAAACCATGTCGGTTTCTCCCATGTTTACCACATAAAAATCTGCCTTAAACTCAAAGTTATTCAATCGCATGGGAAGACCTGGAATCATCCTGTCACACTTAAGAGTATATCCATCAGCAACTTTTACTCTTATGCCCTCAAATTCCTCTGTCCGAATTCTACGCCTATCAACCAACCTAGCATCAATGAAGTTATGCGTGGCACCTGTATCAAGCAAGGTAATGATCTTCTGTCCGGCTAAAACCCCACGCATCCTGAATGAGCCCTCTTGCTGTATGCTAGTAAGGCGTGCTTCTTGAAAATTTGCTTCTTCAACATTTTCAGCCTCAATTTCATGCTTATCTGTCTCATCATCAGGTTTTTCCTCATTAGATTCCTCTTGATCAGATTACTGGTCCGACTCAGAATCCTCATAGAATGCCCACATAATCCTATTTGCTTTGCCCTTAGGTCTTAAAGGACAGTCATGGTTTGCATCATAGGGACCCTTGCAATAAAAACACAACTTTTTCCTTCTCAAGTCATTAAATGTCTCACGATCTAATGGTGCTGTTGATTTTCCCTTTGAGTCTGAAATTTCTTTTTTCTTGGGAAATGTCTTGTTGTCCCGGTAAGAAGAAGATCCCTTAGATGAGTACTTAGTTTGAGGGGCTGCAAGTTCCATACTCCTAGCTTTTTTCATTGCCTCCTGTAGTGTCGAAGGATCAAAATCCTTTATCCATCCTCTTAACGGTTCCAATAAGCCCTCCATGAATAGCACAACCAATCTCCTTTCAGATATATTGGAGACCATGACTGATAATTTCTGAAATTCACTAATGTAACTCTTCAAACTCCCAGTCTGCTTAAGCTGTGCCAAGTCTCTAAAATATGTCTCTGGATCCCTCTTATCAAAGCATTCCACCAATCTATCAACAAACTCCTGATATGAAGTGATACTATTATGATGCAATGTCTCTAATCCATGATACCACCAATCGTGGGCTGCACCCTCCAAGTGAAAAGTAGCATATTTTATTGCATCCCTTTCTGTCATAGGTCTAAGAGTCAAGAGGGTGTCTAGCTTATGAATCCAAGCCTGTGCCGTGACCTTCCCACTACCATCAAACATGGGCAATGTAACTCTGCTGGCGGCATACATCAAATCATTATTTTGATTTCTTGGTCTCTTTTCTTGCTTTCCCCTGTAGTGTTCTCTTCTTTGACTCACAAACCTATCAAAGCTCATGCGTTCCCTGACCTGTGGTGTCAACAACTCCCATTCATCATTAGCTGCCATAAGAGTGTCTGCAAACATCTCTTCTCCTTCTTCTTCTGCATTTTCCTCTTCTTGTTCATTCCTCAAAAAAGTAGGACGTGTAGGCCTATCTGCCATGTGAGAAGATGCTTGTACTCTAGGTGTCCCAACCACACTCCTATTATCATCCAGTTCATAGTTTCGTCTTCTCTGAGGGTTCATTTGTTGTATCATTGTAGTAAATGCCCGCATAGCATCTGCCACCTGCTGCTACCCCGTAGCCATTTGTCTAAAGAGTTCACGTGTTTCCTGTTCTTCATCATTTCTTCCCCTGTTTCTGATAGGGCTACCTTCACCTCTTTCACCCATAGTGCCAGATGAACCAACCTCTCGCTGTTTTGCTGCTGAAGTGGCTGATAAAGTGTTCTGTTCAAGAGGTTGTGACCACTGTTTTTGCTTCCTTTCTTCTCTAGCTGTATACCTCTTGTCCCTATCACTTTGTTGCATTTAATGAGCTGATTTCAAACCCAAAGGATGGTAGGAAACCGCTCTGATACCACTGTAATATCCCTTGCTATTTCAGACCTTATTTTGCTGATTTGAACCTCAAGGAATATTGTCAAACACTTCTGATGTAAACCCAATGCTTGCTGGTCTGTGTTTTCAGTCTGATATTTTTTGCTTGATAATGATAGCTGAATATTCTAAATGCTTATAAATCCAAACTATAATGTCTAAGCATTAATCTAAATACATAAATGACTTCTCTTTTGATATTTTTGATGCATATACATGAAAATTAGACGTGAAATGCACACCTACAGCCAATTGACATTTTGTCAAACACTTGGCATGCATACTATTATGCTAATCATGATGGATATTAATATGCACATTAGATCAAATAGATGGCCTGTCTAATACAATGCTGATATGAATGGCCAAGATTCTTGGCTCTACAATTTTATGCAACTCCTAAAATGACAACTATGAAACAATGCTGATATAAAGATGCTAACTCATGAAAGAACCTGAAAATGTAAGTTGCTGTGAATCGATGACGAAGATGAAGGAATGGCAGCCTCAAAACAGCTCATAAACATCCCTCTCAAGCCCCAATCGTGCCTCTCAAGTGTAGCACCCAGCCTTCTCATCAACCAAGGAAAGGAGTCCCTTCCAAAGCCAAATTGAAACCCTCTCCTAGCTGCCCCATACTGTAGCGTACTGTTCACGGCACTGTAGCAACACTGTAGCGTACTATAGCAAATCACTGTAGCGCGCACTGTAGCAAATCACTGTAGCACGCACTGTAGCGCTACTGTAGCAAATCACTGTAGCAAAAACACTGTAGCGTACTATAGCAAAACACTGTAGCAAACACTGTAGCAGCCAATAGGAAAACTTCTGATATGCAAAATTGATACCTCCAAACCCCTGTTAACACTACAGATTTAAGCACAAATGAAAGGACTGAAGTATCCCTTCCAATTTGCAACCCTTCGGAGGATATTTCACCACCTCAGTTATGCTAATCTATGGGAGTTTCCGTTTCCAAAGACCAAATATGCAGAAACCCTTGGCTCCACAAAACTCATCAAATATAAATGTCAATAATCGGATGCCTGGAAGCTTACCTTGCCCCTTCCTAAGTGATTTTTATGATGAGGAATTTAGCCTTTAACTCCCGAAGGATAATTGATGAAATAAGGGAGATATTATTAAATTAATTATTTTATAAGGTTATTACTTAATTTGAAATCAAAAGGTAACCATATCCCTTGCTATTTCAGACCTTATTTTGCTGATTTGAACCTCAAGGAATATTGTCAAACACTTCTGATGTAAACCCAATGCTTGCTGGTCTGTGTTTTCAATCTGATATTTTTTGCTTGATAATGATAGCTGAATATTCTAAATGCTTATAAATCCAAACTATAATGTCTAAGCATTAATCTAAATACATAAATGACTTCTCTTTTGATATTTTTGATGCATATACATGAAAATTAGACATGAAATGCACACCTACAGCCAATTGATATTTTGTCAAACACTTGGCATGCATACTATTATGCTAATCATGATGGATATTAATATGCACATTACATCAAATAGATGGCCTATCTAATACAATGCTAATATGAATGGCCAAGATTCTTGGCTCTACAATTTTATGCAACTCCTAAAATGACAACTATGAAACAATGCTGATATAAAGATGCTAACTCATGAAAGAACCTGGAAATGTAAGTTGCTGTGAATCGATGACGAAGATGAAGGAATGGTAGCCTCAAAACAACTCATAAACATCCCTCTCAAGCCCCAATCGTGCCTCTCAAGTGTAGCACCCAGCCTTCTCATCAACCAAGGAAAGGAGTCCCTTCCAAAGCCAAATTGAAACCCTCTCCTAGCTGCCCCGTACTGTAGCGTTACTGTTCACGGCACTGTAGCAACACTGTAGCGTACTATAGCAAATCACTGTAGCGCGCACTGTAGCAAATCACTGTAGCACGCACTGTAGCGCTACTGTAGCAAATCACTGTAGCAAAAACACTGTAGCGTACTATAGCAAAACACTGTAGCAAACACTGTAGCAGCCAATAGGAAAACTTCTGATATGCAAAATTGATACCTCCAAACCCCTGTTAACACTACAGATTTAAGCACAAATGAAAGGACTGAAGTATCCCTTCCAATTTGCAACCCTTCGGAGGATATTTCACCACCTCAGTTATGCTAATCTATGGGAATTTCTGTTTCCAAAGACCAAATATGCAGAAACCCTTGGCTCCACAAAACTCATCAAATATAAATGTCAATAATCGGATGCCTGGAAGCTTACCTTGCCCCTTCCTAAGTGATTTTTATGATGAGGAATTTAGCCTTTAACTCCCGAAGGATAATTGATGAAATAAGGGAGATATTATTAAATTAATTATTTTATAAGGTTATTACTTAATTTGAAATCAAAAGGTAACCATATCCCTTGCTATTTCAGACCTTATTTTGCTGATTTGAACCTCAAGGAATATTGTCAAACACTTCTGATGTAAACCCAATGCTTGCTGGTCTGTGTTTTCAATCTGATATTTTTTGCTTGATAATGATAGCTGAATATTCTAAATGCTTATAAATCCAAACTATAATGTCTAAGCATTAATCTAAATACATAAATGACTTCTCTTTTAATATTTTTGATGCATATACATGAAAATTAGACATGAAATGCACACCTACAGCCAATTGACATTTTGTCAAACACTTGGCATGCATACTATTATGCTAATCATGATGGATATTAATATGCACATTACATCAAATAGATGGCCTATCTAATACAATGCTAATATGAATGGCCAAGATTCTTGGCTCTACAATTTTATGCAACTCCTAAAATGACAACTATGAAACAATGCTGATATAAAGATGCTAACTCATGAAAGAACCTGGAAATGTAAGTTGCTGTGAATCGATGACGAAGATGAAAGAATGGCAGCCTCAAAACAGCTCATAAACATCCCTCTCAAGTCCCAATCGTGCCTCTCAAGTGTAGCACCCAGCCTTCTCACCAACCAAGGAAAGGAGTCCCTTCCAAAGCCAAATTGAAACCCTCTCCTAGCTACCCCGTACTGTAGCGTTACTATTCACGGCACTGTAGCAACACTGTAGCGTACTGTAGCAAATCACTGTAGCAAAACACTGTAGCGCGCACTGTAGCGCTACTGTAGCAAATCACTGTAGCAAAAATACTGTAGCGTACTGTAGCAAAACACTGTAGCAAACACTGTAGCAGCCAATAGGAAAACTTCTGATATGTAAAATTGATACCTCCAAACCCCTGTTAACACTGCAGATTTAAGCACAAATGAAAGGACTGAAGTATCCCTTCCAATTTGCAACCCTTCGGAGGATATTTCACCACCTCAGTTATGCTAATCTATGGGAGTTTCCGTTCCCAAAGACCAAATATGCAGAAACCCTTGGCTCCACAAAACTCATCAAATGTAAATGTCAATAATCAGATGCCTGGAAGCTTACCTTGCCCCTTCCTTTATACCTTTTTAATCACACTTTCAAGAGGCTTCTAGAAAAATCCTATTATTTTATTTTAGTGACTTTAATGATCTAATGTGTATTTTAAGTCACTATATTAAATTAATTAAATATAAGGTTACCTTTTGATTTCAAATTAAGTAATAACCTTATAAAATAATTAATTTAATAATATCTCCCTTATTTCGTCAATTAGCCTTCGGGAGTTAAAGGCTAAATTACTCATCATGAAAATCACTTAAGAAGGGGACATTACAATTAGTGAGGAAGATCATCAATGAAACAAGTGAAACACTATCTCCAAAACATCTGAAAGTTTCA
The DNA here is from genome assembly GCA_027924645.1 of Cunninghamia lanceolata. Lineage (NCBI taxonomy): Eukaryota > Viridiplantae > Streptophyta > Pinopsida > Cupressales > Cupressaceae > Cunninghamia > Cunninghamia lanceolata. The sequence continues at coordinate 6,001,492 of BSBN01000241.1, read as the reverse complement.
ATACTTATGCAAAACATATGCCATAAAAACATTACACAACAAGGTAGTAGATATGACCATCAAATTGACTTCATTGATATGAACTTGAATTTCATGCAATGACTACACTTTTCACCAATCAGTATGAATCACAATCCATGATGAATATCACACAAGAGATGTCCTTGTCAATGAACTATTATTCTACAACCAATCTATTTTTGCACACCCCTTTTGACATGAAAAAGAATGAAGACCATCCTGCTGTTTCTGCACATCTTTTTACAACACACTGTTAAATCTGATATATATATCACCACATCTGAAACATACTTCAATCTTCAATCAATAAACACATGATAACATCTGAAGAGAACTTCTTGAGAATATCCAAGATCCATCATACAAATTAGCCTATCAAGATTGCACAACCTTCACCATCAAGCTTTTCCTAAAACAACACTTTGCAAAACCAAATGCAGAGAAACGTGTTATGAATTGACTTCTTTCATTTAGCCAACTTAGATAAATATCTGATAAGAGCTCTTTGAAACAACTAAAGCTCTTTGCCATGATAACCAATACTTTTCAATAATAAGATCCCATTGGACTGCAACATCATAACAACTCAACCATTGTTAGTAACAACATGCTATGAACAAAATATGAATAGGACCATTTATAAACCAAAACTCTCAACACTATCAAACTCTTTGTGCTGAGAACTTTTGAACTCCTTATATGCATTATGAACCACTAAACATGTCACTGACATACACAACATCAGAAATTAACATTATCAGGCAAGCATGATAGACAAGATCAATTGATCTCCTCCTGTAACTTCTTGGGGATAAAGGATAGAACAAGAACAACTCCCCCTCACATCATGCTATCTGTTATGCAACTGGTGATGTATCTTGTGCTGGATGCACAAGTTTGGGATTTACCTTCTCATGACTCTGTTTTTGCTTCCACACTTTTACAGGTGCTTTCTTTCTCCAAACCTTTTCTCCCTCTTTCCATTTCAACTTTTTCAAATCAGGTGGAGCTTTCCTGCAACTATGAGCTTTATGACCAAGAGAGTTGCAATTATAACAAATTATGTTGTAATCATAACCAAATGACTGATAGTACCTTTTTGACATCTCCTGAGCAATTATGTTATGCTTCCATGCAGATTCATTCATTCTATTCATTTTACAGTTCCTTTGAATATGTCCAACATTATTGCACTTGTAACAAATAATATCAGTGTTCCTTCTGCAATTAACTGATTTGTGCCCAAATTGATTACAAGTATAACAATAACCATTAAAAGAATAGTTATACCTGTACATGTATGCTTGTCTAACAGGAGCATTTCTTCTAAAATTTCTTCTTCTTTGATTATGTATTTTGTTTTCAGTGGTAGCATTTCTGGGAGTCTCTCTAGCTTTTGAACATTCTCCTTCTTCAAAACCAAGTCCAGTGGTGTCTCCATATAGTTTTTGTTTACCAAGCATCTTATGTAGCTTGCTTGTGCTTTCTTCAAACTCCTTATACTTCTTAGATAAAGCTTTGAGACCATCATACTCTTTTCTCAGATTGATAATATCACTCTCTAGTTTTAGATTCTTAGTCCTTACAACTTCAAGGTTAGATATTGAGACATCAGCTATCCTCTTAGCTTCTTCAATTTCTGATTTCAAACTGACAATCAATTTATCTGATTCACTTGCTTGATTCTTCAAGTCTACAATCAGGTTTCTTGCCTCTTCAAGATCTAAAACAACTTTGTCCTTGAATTCTTTCTCTTGTATAAGCTGATCTTTTAATCACCTGTTTTCTTTACTAAGTTGCTTAATTGTATCCAGGACACATAGAAGCTCTCCTTCAAAATCAACCTCACAAATATCTTCATTAAATTCCTGTTCATCTTCATCATTAGTCTCAATAGCAAAGTTATCTTTTCTTTCATTAAATTTATCAAAATTCTCAACTACATGACCATTCTTTGTATCAATTATCAAGGGTGACAAATGCAACAAATCATTGCTGGGCACAACTGAGGCTTATTTTACCATCTTTTGATCAGCATCTTTATTTGACATTTTAATTCTATTCTTCTTACCCATTTTACTCCACTACCAGGACCTACCTAAACCTATTAGACTTCAAAAAGGGAACCTAGGCTCTGATACCAATTGTAGGAGTACAATCAACACTGAGAGGGGGGTGAATCAGTGTTGTGTGAATTCTTAAATCTTTTTACACACTTTAACTTTCAAAGCACAAGGAGAGAAAGATAGCATTGATTTGTCAAATACATATGCACATGACTGTGAATACAGAAAGAGAAAAAAACTTCATAAGTAAATCATACACACAGAGAAGATTATGACACAAGAATTGCATGAGTGGAAAACCCTCCAGGGGTAGAAAAACCACTCTAAACTGCCTCACTGGCTACAAAGAAGCCTCACTGGCTACAATATGTGTCTCACTGACCTACAAGCCTCACTGGCATACTGTGCCTCACTGGCATAGACAATTTTCCATCATAAAATTCTGTGTGCAAGAATTGATTGCTATTCAATCTGATTTGCACCATTATGCAACCTGTGTTTCATCATACACCCTTATACCTCCTATTTTGATTTTTAAGTCAAGACCATACAAAACAATTCCTTTTACACATCTTTACAACACTCTTATCTCTGCATTTATCTTCATGGTTCAATATGTAAGTTTATTGCATGATGTCCTCATACTGTGTTTGATCCATTCCTGTACAAACATAATCTCACATACAATAACATGATTCATCTGTAAAATATCTTCAACACTCCATATTGATCCACATCACCACACAACTTTAATGCACTTGTAATGCCATTAAATATGAAAAAATAACCTTTCACATTTAACTCTTCTCTACTTTTTTAATTTTACTTTTCATTTTCTTCTTTTCAAAAATATGTTCTGCCTGTTCAATTTCATCTTCTGTAAATCTTCATTTTTTTTTTGAATATCTTCAACAATAATATTTTCAATCTTCCCTTGTAGAAAAAAAATAAAATCTCTTTGATCATCTTCAAAATGTCTCTTCATATTCCTTTGAAGAAAATACATTTCCATTCCCATCATAAGATATTCTTCAACCTGTAAGAATAAAAACATATGCAAATATATTTTCTTCTGCAAGATCATCTATGATCATTATTTTTGAAATTCTTTTCTTGCAAAATTCATCTCAAAAATATCTTAAAAAAAATCATAATGCACTTGAAAAATTTCACTCTTCACTGTTCTTCATATTTTTAATTTCAAAAAAAATCATCTTCTTCAAACCCTTCATCTTCTCTGAAAAAAAAAATTCTTTGTCTTTTTCAAAATATTCTTCAATCTGCAACAAATGACTTTTCAAAATCCCATTTACCAAAAATCTTCAATAAAAAAAAATCAATATTATCATCTTCTCAAAAATATAATCTTCTCACAAAAATGTCTTCCAAAAATATTTCCAATATAATAGAATGTCTTAAAAAAAAACATTCTAAAAATAAACCCCTTAAATCCACCACATGAAATTCCTTTCATATTCTTTAAAAAAAAACTTTCCCCTTTATCTTTTACTTCAGCCACAATATGAAAAAATAGATTTTCTTCATAAAAAGAAACTCTCCTTTAAAGTCTCCCAAAATCTCCTTAAAGCTCTCCTTGAAATGTGCCCCCTAGAAAATAGCACAAAAAAATATTTTAAAAGCTCATAAAAATATTTTAAATAAAGCCATAAAATGGCTTATTCACATTCCCCTCTTAAAGCATATTTAATGTTTTTTCTTTTTTCTAAATGTTTTATATTTAAAGCTTTATAAAAAGCTTTATAAAAAGTCATTGGAAACCTTTTCATGCTCCCCTTTAAATAAGACTTTCTAATATAAATGATATTCCATGCTTTTTTTAAAAAAAAAAAAATCAAGCTCTTCATAAATTAAATAAGGATATTCAACCAAATTCAAATGGTAAATAGAATATGAAGGGGCCGGTAGGTGTCATGAATTAAAACCCTCTAGTAGGTTGCTCTAAGTAGTATAACCTGCTCTTGCAGGTCAACATTACTTTATAACATAAAGTGCATACTTTGACATTTAATCTCTTTGTATACACTTAGAGCTTATAGTTAGGATTTTAATATTTTAGGCATTTTGATAACCATTGATTCAACCATTAATAAACATTAATGCCTCACTTTGATCAACCATGGCAAGATGAACTTTATCAGCAACCTTGTATCATAAAACATATGCATTGTATCATACTTATCCTGATTGATGATTCTGATCATGCAGTCTTGTGAATATAAAGAATGTACACAAACTGATCAAACAAGTTAGCATTTCTTGACTCAGCCATGAAGCAACATATCAACCTGAAGTATATACCAACACATTTTTGACATCAATGACAATCTACTTTCATCAATGTTGACCATGTCGTGTGGTGAGTGGACACAATGCCACCTTATTTTTAAACATGCTAACATTAAACGATCATCGCCTCCTCTTTCTTTCCCAACTCGCCACATTAACTCCTCTCACATCCACATTTTGGTGTATGGGATGGCATGAGTTTTCCACATGATGGAGCCTTCAATGCTTAAATACCTCACATTTATCTCACTAACACCCCACTACCGAGACTCCTCTTCCTGAAAGTTAATTGGATTTTACACCAAAAAATGTTCACTTCATCTCTATATTGGTGATGGCTTCTATGAAAGGAATGGTTAGAAATGTTGGATCGTTGTTGGTCTTCTAGGTCATTGTCTACATGTCCATGAATCAGGTGAGAATTCCACATCTCACTAAGGCAATGAACTAGCAAAGTCTTCATTTTTTGAGGTGTTCGTTGTGTTTCCTTTCTTCTCTTTTCATATTTCTACACTATTTCTTCAATGTACATGTATTTTCATGTGTTTTTTCTGTGGCTTCCATCATTGTTTACTACTTTATTGATTTATAATATAATTTTAAGTTTCACTCCAATATCTCGGTGTGAATGGAGGTCGAGGCCATCATACCTAGTAATTTTTTTAAATTAGTTTTCATTCTTGTTTATTCATGATGGTTCTCTTCATTTTACTCCTCTGTTTGGTTTTAAATAGAAGCATAGTTCATCATACCTCACTAACATAATCATTTACCACAACTTATTCCATCTATTAAAAGGAAGCATAGTTTTAAATGGGGTTTAAGGGTTCACATACAAGTGCACCTTATCGTTTCTTGTTTCTAGTTTGAGAACTATTGTTTTTCCATCTATTTTGACATTCGTTATTGTTTGAGATAGGATTTCTTCATTTCACTCCTGTCTGTGGTCGTAAATGGAAGGTTTTTTTGATTTTTTTGTGGTTGTATCACTAATGAAGTGACCCAACTATTTTTTTTTGTGATTTTTTGATTGTTTCTAGTTTGAGAACTATTGTTTTTCCATCTATTTTGACATTCGTTATTGTTTGAGATAGGATTTCTTCATTTCACTCCTGTCTGTGGTCGTAAATGGAAGGTTTTTTTGATTTTTTTGTGGTTGTATCACTAATGAAGTGACCCAACTATTTTTTTTTGTTTTTTTGTGGTTGCATCACTAATGAAGTGACTCAACTCGGTTTTTTAGTTTTTTATGATTCTAAAAATCAACAAAGACACAATAATGGTTGGTGGAATGTCTAGTTGAATGCTTAAGGTTTTTTGCTTCTTTAACTTTGTATTGAAAATATTCAAAAGATTCCAAATATCAAAACTAGTGTTCGAGGGTGTTTGTTGGAACAATTTATGCTCTTTTTAGTAGTGTTTATCAACACAACTTAATGGCCATCTTCTATGTTTTGTAACATATTTATTGGTTATGAAAATTCAAATCTTCTGTTCGAGCATCACTGTGACCTCTCTAATTTAAGTTATAAATTTTATTTTACAGTTCTTTCAATGGCTAAATTTAGACTAAAATATTTATGGAAATGAGTCATCAAAAATGTTATTGGTTGCCAAAAATATTGTAGAGTTGGCTTTGTTGTTCATTGCGTAGTCTAGATAGCTTGTGCCTAATATTGTTTCTATACTACTTAAACCCTAATTAGTTTTTTTAGAGCTGCGTTTATTCATGATTTTATATTTATTTCATATATGTTGTATCATTTAACCTTTCATATGCATTCATGCATCAATATACTAGGATTTGATGTATATGTTGTATCCTTTGATCACTCACCTTACTTTCCTGCTACCCGAGTACTCATCTAGTAGTGAGACTAGGATTGAGATCTCTCCCAAAGAACTATCGTCATCCCATGTAGTTGACTAACATCCTCATGTAATATTTGAGTATGCCTAGTACTCTTGGATGGTCATTTATGGACTATCAAACTGATGCATCAAATAAGTAATGAAGGCATAATTTAGTGGTGAGAGAATGGATCTCTTTGCATCAAACGATGTAACCTCTTACTTAATCTTATCCATGTCTAAATAGATTACATCTAGATCTAATCACCATCATCTTTGTTCCTACATTATCTGGTCTATAGCTACATCTCTATAGGCCTCTATATTGTCTCTCTCACAAGCTACAATATTGCACTCTACTAATGGTACCTTATACACAATGGTAGCCTAACTAACAAGGTCAAAAAATGATGCAATCTACCATGTGTGTGATCTTATATTATTTTCTCAACTAGAATGACCTGTACACCTTGAAATAGTTGCTCAATCATGTGCAAGACATAAACTACACTCCCTGCATAATTACAACTTTCAATTAGCCACATATCCACAACAATACAAAAATAAGAGAATTTTAAATGGAATATCATAACTAGCATATTTCAATCTACATTGGTTAGAACCTATTGTAGGGGTAAAACGGATGGAAAAATGAATACAAAATTTGCAATTTTGTACAATGCATGTTGTTTGTAATAAATTGAGAGGAAATAATTATAAATTAATATCAAGTCTCACTATTATAGGCCAATGTGAAAAGATCATTATTATGAAGTCAAGGTTCATTATTATGGGTCAATGTAAATAGGTTAGGATTCACTATTAATAGACCATGGGAGTTCATTGTTATAGGTCCATGTTAATAGGTCTAGCTTAATGGGTCAAGGTTCACTATTATAAATGATAGAACACTCTTATAAAAGATAGGTCACTATTATAAATGATAGGGAATTTTGTAACATTCATTGTTGTAAATGATAGGTCACTAAACTATAAAAGATAGTTCCCTATATTGATATAAAGGATGGATCATTTTTGATAGGTCAAGGTTCAAATTTATTGTTATAAAACATAGGTCACTATTGATAGAATATTTCAAACACTTATGGAATGCATTTCACATTTGAAATATATTTTGTAATTTTCTATTTAGGTTAGTTGGAAATTTATTCTACTAAGTAGTCTCAATGGATGAAATCCTTGCTTTGAAGTAGATAGAATAAGGTTTTTTAACACATGACATTTTTGGTAGTCATATGGTTAACACTTTCAAACTATTCAATTGAATTTGAGTGGATTTCTCATTGTGGGGCATCGTTCATGAAAAATATGTTTGGAATTATTGCTATCATTCATAAATTGTCAATTTATTGGCATCATTCATAAATTGCCATTCTAAACTCATCCATAATATTTGAAGTTATTGTCATCATTTATAAACTATCATATTGTTATGGAGTAAAAAGTGGACACAAGCCTTTTTACCTCCTTGTTTAGCTCCTAGGTCCTTGTGATAACATTATATATTCTAAATATTCATCCCCATGCAAAAATGGAACAAGAGGCCCATGCTTAGCCTTACCTTGGACCAAAAAGGTGCCTTGGGACTTGGGTACCCGCACCCAAGTCCTCCCTGATTGGTCAGGGAAAATTTAATTACATGTCGGCATAAGACCTTTAAAAAGGTTTCTCCTTGTTGGCTCTTTTGGTTAATTTCACGAATGTTAGCAGGAAGGCATATATAAGTGTGTTTTTGAATTCATTATGAACTAGATAGAGATAGCCAACTTGAAGCATTAGAGTAAATAGAATTCAAAGCATTCATTTTGATTCCAGAGAATATTTGTATTTGTTACACATATGGTTCCTAGGGTTGTCATTAATGTCAACACTATCATGGTGGTGTGATGGTGTTTATGGTTGTATATCATGTCCCATCCAACAAGAGAAGAAGATACGGTTCATGGTTGGATGTCATGTCCCATCCCACAATAAAATTGAGAAGATATAGTTCATATTAATATGGGAATTAGAAGCATGAAGATGATTAGATGTATTGATGATGCTACTGATGGCCTAAAGTATGTATGATCCAATTTCCATGATGATTACATTACCAAAAGAGTGTTTTGTTGTTGTTTGTTTGAAGGTAGTGTCATTTATGTGAAGATGTTTTATGTAGGATAATGGAATGCTCCGCATTCCTCCACATTTGTAGATATGACCATGCAGTTCTTGATTTGTGTTTAGGATGTTGTGAAGGTGATAATTCCAAGTTTTTAGATCATTTGTTCTTTTGCTATGAAAGTTATGCATGATACAGTACCTGCATGTGTTATGGCAGAGTAAGATAGTGTTGAAGGCCTATTGGAATGTTCCACATTCCTCTAAAAATGAATGATTGCCCTTTTGGTTTGGAGGACATGTTTATGGATGTGTATTACATGCTTTCTTGCAGTTTCAAGGTTCTTGGTGGTCCACGGCTCAGTTTTTCAAATGACAGCATGTTGTAGTGTGTTTTGGATGACAGATTATTCCTAGTGTTTATGGTTGAAGATGTGCGACACAATTCTCTATTGTGCGGTGGCAAAGGACTGTTTGAAGATGTTGTATGAGTCATGTGGAATCATCTGAAATATTTTTCATGAAGATATTTCTTGTTTCCATTACCGCACAAGGTTTTCAAGTTGATGTGGCTGTTATGCTTCAAGTGAAGGATGTTTTGGAGTTGGTTAAGCAATTGTTGATGTCTGCAAGGCATGTATCTTCCATTGGTGTAATGTGTGGTTTCACTTAGGACCTATCTTCTACATGTTTCATGTTGTCTGTTTGATTGTAAATGCATTTTTCATGTTGTATCTGGCCAACAAGCATGTAATCAATGTAATATCATGTATAAATAGTGAATCAAGTTGAGTTAGGGGAGTGTGATTGCAAGTTGGTTAAAAAACTCGCAAGCAAATAAAAGGTAGAATGAATGCATTGTTGATGTGTGACTGAAGGAGAAAGAGCAGAAGTTGTTGATGCTATCCAGATTCATCTTGAAGACATATTTGTGATAGTGCTCAAGTGTAGAGTGTGTCTGACTGATCAGATCATTAGAAGAAATTGTGAAGAGGCAAAAGTGCAATCATCAAAGGTGTGAGTTTCAATGTCAGTTTTTAGATAGTAGAAGGACTATCATACTGTAATCTTTTATAAGTATGTTCTCATTTCAGGGAGTAGTAGCTTCCTTGGGAGTGACCCTAAAACAAATTCTTTAGGGAGTAGTAACTTCCTTGGGGGTGACCCTAAATCAAAGTTCTTCAAGGAGTAGTAGTTTCCTTAGGTTGTAGCCCTAAAACAAAGTTTTTATTTGAGCTTCATGTATTGTGAGTTAATCCTCACCATGGTTTTTCCCTTCTAGGGTTTTCCATGTATATCTAGTGTTATGTGTTGATGTGCATTGTGTTAATCTTTCATGTTTATGTTAATGTTGTGATGCTTAAGTCTTAATCTTCTCTGGATAAGTTAAAGTTGTTGAAATTGAAGATTGTTTAGATACTGATTCACCCCCTCTTAGTATCTTGGTGTGTTCAACAGTATTGTCATTGTGTGTTGTAGCAGGTTTTGAAGTTATCATATATCTCTCCTTATGAGTTGAATAACATTCATCCTCCTAAGGGTTTCATCACATAGGTGATATCATTTGTGTTCATCATTATTTGATTTCATCTCATTGATTTGTGTTTAGCCTCTACCCTTAAAGGGTATGCACTCTCTATCAAACAATAATGTTGAAAATCTTGAATGCTATCTCAAGATTTAATTGAGGCAAGTCCCTAAACACCATAACCCACAAACCCCTTTTCTTCTTGTGTGCAAATTACTAGTGCAAGATCTGGAAAAGTGAAGACACATGAAGACTAAGTAAGGAAAAGGGTTTTAGGATCTGACAACATTTTAGGACTATTCCTCTATGGAAGAATTGGGTGCTTTTGAAAATGTCCTTCTGCTTTAGCTAACTTTAGATCTGATATCAGGGGGCAGTCTCTACATCATTTCTCTAGTTTACAGTTTCTAAAATTCCACCTTTCAGGGCTTGGGTGCCTTTGAAATAGTCCTCTAACATTGTAGATTTCGGGACACAGGTTTTGATATCTTCCTGATCACTCTTGTTAAATTGGTTTATGATTATCTATTGTACATTTCCTGTTATAATTATATCTTTGCAAATCTAAGGTTTAGTACATTAATTGACTTAGGGTTTGATAAAAGGCTTGATTAAATCAGATCTTTCCATAGCACTCTTGAGTACAAGATCTGTAGTTGAGTCCACCTCCATTTGGTAGTGATTTGGATCGGTCTTATTCTTGAATGTTATTGCGAAAGAGGGTTTGATCTAGTGTGCATGGTAGCTTTCATCATTCACCTTTTTCACACTTAACATTTTGGTGAACCCATAGTATCTTACACTTTGGCATCCTTCTTGCATCATATCTAAGCTATTTTCTACCTTAGATCTGATTAGATTCCATTCATTCATCATTTTGCATAGTTACATAGCTTAATTTCATTGTTAGGGTTTCAAAAATCCTTGCATTTTTAGTAAATCTAGCTAATCTTCAACCTAGGGTTTCAAGATTGGCATGTTGTGATAAATCTTGTTGCATTATTGGATTGGTTAAAGGGTTTTAGGTAGTTGTACCTTAACATCCTCGCTATTTCAAGACATCTTATGCATATTTGCATTGAAAAATGTGAAAAAATCAAGTATTTCAGGCTTGCAAAAAGGCATAATATTGCATTGTTTCATTACAAATGATATAAATCATCATAGAAAGATTTAAATATCTAATTTTTGCATCAGATCTGATCATATTATAGCAGATAATCATTTCTTGCTCACATTTGAAGCTCTCATTTGCTAAGGTTTTGTTGGAAAAGTTGCATTTGTGATAACCTAGACAAATTCAAAATCTAGGGCTTGTAGTTAAAAACTTGTTTCAGATTTTACTACTATCATAAACATTTCAAATCATATCTTGCATTGATATTCATTCAAAAATCTTGCATAATTTTAGAAAAAGTGCATAATTATGATACTTTGGCAATTACACATTGTGTATTTCAACATAAGAAAATAGCATCTCTTTCACATATCTTTGAAATAAATTTTAAAGTTGTCTATATCACCTTTGGTGTATCACTTTTAACATCTTGATCATTTCATTTGTAGTGACACAGTGTGTTTTCTATCTTTGCAAAAAGCTTCAAAAACCTGGTTTCCTCAAACTAGTTTTGTAGTGTACAAAAGTCTCTCATATTGGTGGTACTCGAGTAATGAATAGATATGATTATACATTGTTGTTCCATATCATATTCTCATTTCATTATGGATGCTTCTTGCTATTCATCTTTGGAATATTTATTTGCATACATTATAGATTTTGAAACTTTCACAAAATTCACTGATATGCATCCTCATGTTTTAGATCAAATAGTATCCCTGTATGATATTGATGTATCTGTGTTCCATATATGAAATCCTTTGTTATATATCTGATTTTGATAGCTTCACTATTCTCATGGGTGTATATCCTTCGATATTAGAAGATCTCACTGCGTTCATTTCTATGAATTGTCATACAAAAAATGATGGTGATAACTATTCTTCTACTTCTATTATAGAACATGATAATGCCATGTTCACTCCCATGGATCTACTCTCTAATACATGTGATGGTGACCTAGCTTTGTTTATTTCACCCTATGATTTGGATGCCTCTCCCAAAATTGTTCCCACTTATGAGGACATTTTGGCGCAAGAGGATGAAATTATTGACACATCCCTAAACATCACTATACTCTCCCTTCATTGTAATACTCTCCCCTCAAAGGATGAAGCATTAGTGAATGAAAAACCTCCTCTCATGAAGGACCATCCATGGATAGAAAATGGGCATTTGTTTAACAATAATAATTCTTCTATCCCTACCATAGTGCATGATGCTTCTATGGATCATACCCTTGATCTTCCCCCTTTAGTTGAATGTTCAAGTACATTGGATATCACTAAGGAAGTGAAGACCCTTGATCTTCCTCCTTTGGTTGGATGTTCATGTACCTTGGATGTCACTAAGGATGCGAAGACCTTGGATAGTTCTCCTTTGGTTGCATGTTCAAATACCTTGGACATGACTAAAGATACAATCATCAATAATTCCCTTAAAAACACTTCACCTTCCCTTCGTTCCCATGCCCTCCCTTCAAAAGACGAAGCATTGGTGGATGAAGAAAGCTATATCACATTAAATCCTTTGGGGATGGATGTTTTGATAAAAGTAACCGAGAAGGGCCCAAACCCATATATAGAAGCCAAAAAAGGTGAGAAAGATGAGTTTCACAAAAGGTGAAACACACAAACTAAAATAATAAAGAAAAAAGAAATTAACGAGCCAGCAGGACCAACCAAACCAAAAAAGACCAGCAACCAGCCAAACAACTACTTGGCCGTACTTCTAAGGCTACTTATAGCTTGCCATTCTCTGTTTAGGTATTCCAGTTTCTCCTCAAAAGTGCTCTCCTCCTTGTCACATCCTTACACTTTTCTGCGAAAGGGCATAAGAGAGAATTGAACATATGTTTTTCACTGTGCTTATACCTCTTGTATCTTCCTTCCAGCGTGACGTATTTCATGAGAACCTCAGCAACCTCCTTCCAAATCCCCGGGAGATCCTCTCTGTTGAAGCCATTTTTTAATCTACTCATGCTTTCCCCTTCCTGAATGAACTTTTTCATATCTTCATTGTAATTTGCTTTGACCCTCTTGGGAATTCTCGCCCCTTCCATTTTAAGATCAGCGACTTCTGCAATCAGCTCCTCTATGACTTTATACAAGATGCCCCTGATGTATACAACCCCAACTTTCCAACTGTGGTTGAATTCTCTGGACAAAATGGTGTCATAGCCATTCATGGACTCAATGTAGGAAGAAAAATTCTCTTTTAGTAAAATTTCCCATAACTCCCCATTCTCCTAGAGCAAGTCATGTGGATAAGGCTCAGTGTGAGTTAGGTCTCCTCCCATCCTAATGTTCTCACAGTTACAATCTCTGCTACACCTTCTAAGGTAGATAATATTCTTGTCTCTGTTGTGATCTCTCCAACACATAATAGCAATGTGCAGAAAAATCCATAACAAAGTGTTTGTAAGTTGAATCCCAACAGGATTGTCCCTTAACTCCTTATGATTGCTAATCATCATATGAGTGAATGGGTTCATGTGAGTAGTCCCACACTAATCCAAGGCATACATGTTATTAATTTTGAATAACTTAGTCATTATTGATGATGTCTGAGATATTCCCTGGGATGTCCTCCCCGAATTTCCATTTCAAGTTATCATTTATGTTGCAACCAAGGTTGGCTAAAGCATCAGCTTTAGTATTACCTTCTCTAAATATATGTTGAATCTCCACCTTGTCCATGTCCCAAAGTTTATCTTTGCAAAGATTTATGTTATCCTTAATGAGCCAACTAGGCATTGCTTTGTTCTTTATCATGTCTAGGACATTTTTAGAGTCCCCTTCAACAATCAACTTCCTGATCCCTAGTTCTTTGGCCAAGCAGATGCCTTGGTAAGCCGTAAAAGCTTCAGTGAAGTTATTGGTTTGTATTCCCAAGTTCCTGGTGTAGGCGCCCAAGACTCTCCCCTTCCTATCTCTCACCACAACACCCCCTCCCACCTAACCTAGGTTTCCCTTAGAAGCCCCGTCGAAATTGAGTTTTGACCATCCAATGTCAGGGGACCTTGGGGATGGATGTTGAGCCTAATCCAATCATCATTAATAGACTTATTCCACCTGGTAAGGGGATAGTGGATAAGTGTACTAATTTTCTTAAAATCATTGTGCATGAGGCACCAAATGTACTTTTTAATTTCAAACTAGTGATAACAGTTCAAGGTACTCTAACATTACCTCAACCAAAAGGAAAGGGATTTTTGTCAAGGTTACTCCTTTGCCATCCTTACAAGGATCAAGAGAAAACCTTCAACAGAGAAGTTATCTATCACAAAATTATAAAATCAAATTTGTAGTGGCTTCCTCTTTAGAAATGCTGAAGAATGTGGAAAATCAAGAACCCTTGATGGTAAACAAAGATGAAGATAAAGACTGGGAAGAAGATGATGTGATTAAGGATAATGGATAGAAGGTAAGTATTTCTCCCTCATTTATCCACATTTGATGTAACACCTCTTTGAGTTTCTCTCACAGGTGGCCTCCTCTTATGTGTTGTGTTGTGTTCCCTTGTATTGTGTTAATTATTGTTTAGGTCTCCTTGAATGACCCTTGATACTCTTGTAAGGTTAAGGATACAAGGAGACTGCCTCTGTTGTGACACTTATTCTATTTGTTTCTCTATTATTCTACTCTCCTCTATCGTATTGTAATTGTTATGTGTGGTTCCTTAGGGGCATAATGTTGTGGAAGATGTCTTGGGGGCATTTTCCCACATTTTGAACCTAAGTCACTTTTGAATCCTCTCTCATTTTTAGTATTTTCATTCTTTAGTGAATCTACTAATCAGTGGATGACAATAACAAATATACACTGATAAGAACCGTACATCCCTACAACAAGAATAAAAATGGACCTAGTCCATATATGAAGGTGGGGTTAATATGTTACTGACGTTTGACTAGTAGAATCACCTCATGTTGTGATATGATTGTGAATCATATTGTGAAAATTCTTGTAAGAAACCTTTGCAATACTTTAATCTACTTCTATGCACTTGGGATAGTTTTGTATCTCACCTTGTAGATAAACTCAGTTCTGAGATACTTGAAGTGTAACCTCATGGTTATACTCGATTCTGAACCCGCAAGTGTAGCCTTGGTTTATTAAGTGATATGTTAAATGATTTTTGTATAAGTTTCATAAGATAATTTGGTTATTATCTTACAATAGATTTTCTAACCAAAACTTATATATTATTGGATAATGGTTGTTGGCAAATGATATTGATGTGTTTGTTTGGAACAATTGGTGATTGCAAGCACATATCACTTCGGGGCATGAACTTTATGAAAGCTCTTGTTCCCTTACATGTTTTCATTTACCTTAAATGTGACTCATACTGGCAAACGAGATCAAACACTTTAAGGTGGGGCATATATTATGGTAAATACTTGATTATTTTAGATATTGTTGATAAAGTGTGTTTGTGTATGCTTCTTTTTCACCGTAAGGCATCTTCGTGATGTAGGTGGGGTTGTGTACTTTGTTTTTTTGTGTATACTTCCTTTACACTATAAGGCATCTGCGTGATGCATGTGGGGTTGTATACCTTGCGTGCATGCTTCCTTTTCATTGTAAGGCATCTACAGATGCAGGTGGGGTTGCATTTTGAAAGCCCTTTTGTGAAAGGCGAGATCATGTCTTGTCTTGAGTGGTTGCACATCCTTGTAAAAGTCCTCTATGGAGATGGAGTTGGATCTTGAGTTATTCACCCTTAAGCATGTCTTTGGTAGTTGTGGTAGTGTAGCTCAACCGTCAGGTGTGTTTGGTGTGTCTTATATAGTGCAGCGTAGTGATGAGCTCCTCCCTATCACCTGTGTTTGTTGTGTTTAAGATGTATAGTATGTCGACAACATACTCTATGACTCTCGTGTATTCTGTGTGTTTTTTGTGTGTCTTCCTTGCAAGTTTTACATGTTTTAGTGGTGGTGCGTAGCAATGAGCTCCCCCACATTGTGTGTCTTATGTGCCTTTGATGGTGGCACACAGTGATGAGCTCCCCCCATCGCCTAGTTAGGGTTATATATATATAATCATGTCTTCTTTTTGTGTATGCCTTGTGTATTGTGTGACTGCATTCATGTTTTCTCCATGTATTGTGTGCTTTACTGTCTTCTTCATGTATTGCATGCTTCCTTTCTATAATCACTATGTCTTATGTGATTGTCAAGTATTTTCTTATGTTTGCCTAAGCTTGGGGGCTAGAAATGGTCCTCCAAACTTAGGGTGTATCTTCATTCTAAGTGTCTAGTGTGATTGATGTGCTTTGATCGTACTTTAATGCATGTATTGATCATAAGATCACAAACACATTAAAGTGGGGGCTAAATGTTATGGAGTAAAAAATGGACACAAGCCTTTTTACCTCCTTATTTAGCTTCTAGGTCCCTGTGATAACATTATAGATTCTAAATATTCATCCCGATGCAAAATCCCTTGAAACCAATGCAAATTAGGAACAATGGGCCCATGCTTATCCTTACCTTAGACCAAAAAGGTGCCTTGGGACTTGGGCACGGGTGCCCAAGTCCTCCTTGATTGGTTAGGGCAAATTTAAATACATGTCAACATAAGACCTTTAAAAGGGTTTCTCCTTGTCGACTCTTTTGGTTAATTTGAGGAATGTTAGCAGGAAAGCATTTATAAGTGTGTTTTTGAATTCATTATGAACCTAGATAGAGATATCCAAATTAAAGCATTAAAGTAAATAACATTCAAAACATTCGTTTTGATTCTAGAGCAGATTCAAGTATTGTCATTGTGTGTTGTTACAGGTTTTGAAGTTATCATCTATCTCTCCTTATGAGGTGATGAGCATTCATCCTCCTAAGGGTTTCATCACATAGGTGATATCATTTATGTTCATCATCATTTGATTTCATCTCATTGATTTGCGTTCAGCCTCTACCCTGCAAGAGCACACACTATCTATCAAACAATGGTATTGGGAAGCTTGAATGTTATCCTGAGATTTCATTAAGGCAAGTCTAGCCTAAACACTATAACTGATGTAAATTAGGGGATTCCTTCCTACAAACAACACAATCTCAACCCAAAACAACAACTTCAAAGTCACAAAACTTCAACTTTCATCTTAACACTTCAAGCCTTCACAATCCCTTGTAGTACTGTAACTTCATTTAATCGGGTATAACATTTAGAGAATGTCCTTTCAATTTAGTACCAGCACTGATTTAGAGATTCATTAGGGTGTACAATGACATACCTCAAACTCCCAATAGGTTGTTTTGAAACAACTTCCTCCAATTAGGTCTCTAACACTGACTAGACCCCAAATTAGGTCTAATTTTACAAAGAGAATTGCCTTCATATTTCTCCTACACTTCTAAAACCACTTGGGAAGCATTCTATAGATCACCAAATGCTAGATTTCATAATTTTTTTTACAGAGACACTCCTTCTAAGGTGCCTAAACTGATAACCCTCCTTTTTAGAGAAAAAACCTAGGGTCTTATTGAAAACCACACTTCCAACCTTCACACAGCCTTGCCACCACTTCAATTAGGTCCAAATAGGTCTGCACATACTCAATCTATTGACACATATTGCTACCCAACCTTTTACATAATTTACCATACCAAAATCACTCAATTTCACATGGAAAACTTAGTTTCCACTCCTAGGGCATCATGCCCAATGCTCTATTTGGCCTCCCCTACACACTCGCAACATTCACACACTTATTTCCTAATATATCAGACCCATTCCACAAGTTACAATAGCCACAGAGAGTGGAATGGGTCAGGTTTGCATTTTGATGACTTTCAAAACCCTTACCCCTACAAGTTTAGACTCGATCAAAGAAATTCAACAATAAAATGCAACAATCACTATGAAAAACCTCAAAGTAGGATTCAAATCAAAGCTAAGTTGATCTTCAATGAAATTCAATTCAACTTAAAACTATGAGATACTGTACGGTCCGTACATCAACCTTGCAATGACAGGAAATACAAAGAAATGGAGGAAAGACAATTTTTTTTAATAATGTTTCTATTAACCAAAAATGCTTCAACAACTTCTCCTCAAGTTCATCATGGCTTTATAAGATGTTTCCCTCCAAAAAAAAAAAAACTACAACTTCCTAACTACCCTTTGAACTGAATTGACTATTCATATTCCCTTAGAATGCTATTTTGCAACTTTAATATTTGACAATTTTGCAAAAATAATGTAATTTTTGTAAAACTAACCCCAATAACCCCTTAGACACCTAAACATCATCACAAATGATTATTTATAATATCAAAAGGCCTTCAAGACCTTATTTCATGCAAAACTCAAAACTCCAAAAGCCTAGCCCTTAACAACATTGATAGACAAACTTTGATCAGTGGTGCCTCTGTACCATACACCCCACTTTTAAAAATTTCCAAGTCTCTTGGAAAAGATGCTACAACTTGGCATCCTTTATACTCTTTATACCCATGTCCTTCATGTTTGTCTTCAACTGGTTCATTGTGTTATTGACTCTCATTGTCTTTAACATTCTTGATCTTGCCTTCATTTGTTCTTTGCTCCAATTGTCCTTGTTGTACTGTGGGGTGCCTTTCCACTCTCTCACCATCAAATTCTAATGTCACCTCACCATTTACATCTGTACTCACATTTTTACCAGCTGCCATCACTTGCTTCATAATTTCTTGCTTATTCCACTATCCAATGCTCATGTTATTTGCACATTTCTCACTATCAACTGTACCTTCTCCTCTATCAGTCTCCTTAACATCTATACTATTACTTTTAATGGTATTTGTTAGGCCTACACTTGCTTTGTCCATTGTCTTATGACTATCACTGTCCTCTGTCCCATCATCATTATCATGATTCACTATCCTCTCTTTCATTGTCTTGCCAATTCCATCATCTCTTAACTGTTCTTTTACCTCACAAACCTTTGTCTCATTTCCCACTGTCCTTTCAGCCTTATAAACTTCTGTACTGACATCCTTTAACTACTCCTTTGTATTCACTACCACAGGGCACATGACTATCCCAATTAATACTCCTTCACTCTTTTCTTGCCTTACCAAAGGCTCTTCACACTTGCACTATTCTATCTCAGACCGAGACTGACTTCCATTTACTTTTTCCTTCCACTTGTAGACATTCTTCTTTGCCACTATCTACAAATCATTTTCATTTCTTCTATCTGTTGTCTGCACTCTATCATTCCTTGCATTAGTTGCCAAATCTATACTCTTACCTTCATCAACAGTAATAAACTCCTTTCTCCCTAACACAATAATCTCACCTTGTTCTTTTCTCTCCTCAACCACTGGAGTTAAAATGAACTCTCTCCCATCCTTCTCAATTATGTATGTATTTTGCCTTCCATTGTACAAGGCTGACCTGTCAAACTGCCAGAGCTTTCCTAACAACATGTGGCAACAATTCATGGGTAATATATCACAAAGAACTTCATCTCTATACTATCCAATATGAAATTCAACTATGGCTTATTCACTCACAACCAAAGATTGATTATCACTAACCCATGATACCTTATATGGATTTTCTCTAGAGGCACTTTTCCAAATGCAATTTTTCCACCATTTTACTAGACACAATGTTATCAGTACAACCTGAATCAACAATCACTTTGCATACTTTGTTCTTACATCTATAGATTATTATCCTAAACAATGCTCTTCTTTGAAGTAGCTCTCTCTCCTTTGTGGTCTTCAAAACTCATTTCTTCATCATCAGAATCTCTCTAACTTCAGGAGTAGCAACTAATCTATTGGAACTTGAACTTTTAGCTTCATTTTCATTAACAATTTGTGCTCTCCTATCAGGTTTCCTTTCTCCTCCACTTGTTGTTGAACCAATCTTTTCAGGGCACTTCCAAGCGAGGTGACCATACTCTTGACAATGATAACATCTACATGAAAAGTGTTAGAACTTCTTCCACCTCCAAATATGCCCCTTGTGCCTCTATAACCTCCTCTAAAGTCTACAACTTGTTCATCTCTTTTACTTGGTTCTTCTTGATTTTCAGTTGCTTGTCTTGGAGTAGAGAAAGATCCTCTTCCTCTCATTGTGCTATGTTTTCCTCTTACTATTTTCTCTTGTCTTCTCTTGAGTTTCTCTTCTGCTCTTATTGCTATTTAAAAACATTGCTCAACTATTTTTGGTGCCAAAAAATTGATTTCATTTTGAATATTATACCTTAGGCCATTGAGATATCTAGCTACTTTTTCTTCCTCATCCTCCTCATGCTTTGTTATTATGCTTAGCCTATAGAATTCTTCAGTGTATGCTTGCACATCTTGTTTTTTTGCCTAAGATTTTGTAATCTTTTAAGTAATTAAACATTATAATCACAAGGAAGGAACTTACCTTTTAGTTTTTCCTTCACTCTTGATGACGAGCGCACAGTGGGAAACACAGAATAGGCCCTAATTTACTCACAGTTGGCAAGACTAACCAATGAACCGCCGATACATCTCCATCGGTCAGACAAGCATCGTCGGAAAGACTTTCTTAAGTCTCTCCATGACCAAACTCACCCCGATAACTCAACTTCACTTTATCTTCGGTGAGACTTACTTCTATCGACCAAGTCTTTCATCCTTCTACCGATGCCTAATGACGATTAAGTTACTCCTCATCTCAACCATGATGGCTTCCACACCGGTTGGACATGACCTTATCGGCGAGACCCTTTCTATCGGTGAAACTCTTAACTTGTCTTCTGATGCACTGATGGCATTTACCTATAGTGAGACTTGTTCTATCGGTGAACACTTGCAATTTTTGGCTGATGCGCCGATCACTCCGATGTCACCTTTAACCTTCACTCGTCGGTGAGACAATTACTATCAGCCACATTAGGGTTTTCTTTGCTAATACACCGATGTATAGTTTACCTTCTCCTAAACCCTAGCACATGGAGATGCTAGGTCAAGCTACTGTGCAACTCACATTGTCTAGATGCTCTGCATCGCCGAACAATGAAACAAAACATAAAACAAAAACATATATTTGTACAACGAAGCCATTCCACTGATTTCAACCGAAATCTTACCAGTGGAATGCTTCACATCGACATATTGCAACAATGGAAAGCACATAAAGAATGGAAATCTTCAACTATACGATTTGCAGTTACAGGAAATAGAAATCAAATTGACGGAAAAAAATCATTCTATTTCTCCTTAGCACAATACACAATCACATTCACCTCCCCTACTATCTGATTACCAACTAAATCCTTATTTGGTTCATTCCTCTGCATTTATAAACTTGCCCTGAGGAAAACCAACCGATTCCAAATGGCTGGGAGAAAAACCAACCGATTCCAAGCAGATGGGAGACCAACCGTCTTGAGACTAACAATTTGACAAATGTGACCTAAGTCACTTGGGATTTACAAAAAGAGTTCTAGGTACTGAAAGCCCTAGAGACCAATAGAAATGAAAATGCATTGGTCAAATAGACCTTATTACAACACAAAACATGATTTTCTAGGTGCTCTTGCACCATACTCCCCAGGTGAAAGTTGTCTCAAGTCCTCTTAGAGACTAACTACTGCAAATCACCACCCTGCTTTTTGATGTTTTCTTCCAGCATCCATGTGGCCTTTGAGTCTAGAAGTCCTTTCCATTTGACTAAGTGCTCACAATAGGTCTAATTTCTTGTCTTCTTGGTTGTCCTGCTATCCAAGATGCACTCCATCTTCGGTGGTAAATATTGCACCCACTCAGCATTGTCTTGGACAGAATCTGCTGTACCATCACTTGTATCAAGACTCTTATATAATGTCAGATCAGCAACGTTGAATATAGGTGAAATAGCAATATCATCAGGGAGTTCAATTCTGTAAGCATTAGAACCATATTTCTCCAGAATCTGACAAGGTCCAATTTTTCTCATCATCAACTTGCTGTGTTTTCCTATGGGTAGTCTGTTCTTGTTGAGATGAACCATGACCATATCTCCTATTTGGTACTGCACATCCCTTCTCCTTTGATCCACTCTAGCCTTGATCTTCTGACTATTCTTGTGTAGAGTATCTCTGACTTGTTGATGGATCTCTTTCATGGCCTCTGCAAATGTATCAGCATGTTCACTCCTTTTGTCCAACCCTTGAACATCTCGCAATTCAAAAATTCCTCAAGGATGACTACCATAGACAATTTCAAAAGGACTTAGACCTGTAGTTCTATTTGTAGAATCATTATAGGCATACTCTGCTTGTGGGAGTACCACATCCCAACTACTGCCATGTTTGCTTGTCAAACATCTTAGTAGATTGCCTAATGACCTATTCACAACCTCAGTTTGGCCATCAGTCTGAGGATGATAGGCTAAACTAAAAGACAAATTTGTACCCAATCATTTCCACAAGGTTCTCCAGAAATGTCCCACAAATTTCTTGTCTCTGTTAGATACAATACTCAAAGGTAACCCATGAATCCTGACAATTTCTTTAAAGAACAAACTTGCAATGTAACTAGCATCATTGGTGGTTTTACAAGGAATAAAGTGAGCCATCTTGCTGAACTTGTCTACCACAGCAAACACACTGTCATAACCTATCCTTGTCTTGGGCAATCCCAGCACAAAATCCATACTCAAACTTTCCCAAGGTCTGTTTGGTATGGGCAAAGGTTGGTATAGTCCTGCATTGGTTGAGACCCCCTTTGCTCTCTGGCAAATCATACAACTCTCAACAAACCTTCTGATATCAGATTGCATCCTTGGCCAAAAGTAAAACCTTCTTACAAGATCTAAGGTCTTATTGTGCCCAAAATGTCCTCCTAAACCACCACTATGTTTCTCCTTCACTATATTATCCCTCATTGAACACTTAGGGATACATAGTTGACTCCCTTTAAACAAAAGTCCATCCTGCAATGTATATCTAAAAATTCACTGTGGAAAGCATTGGCAAACTCACTGCATACCTTGTAAATCTCCTTGAAATCTTGATCTTCTTCATACAATTCCTTGAGTCACTCAACACCCATGCTTTGCAACTGCACTTCTTAGACTGTTAACACCCTCCTGCTGAGAGCATCCACAACCTTATTGGTTATTCCTTTCTTATGCTTGATGGTAAAAGTGTATGCTTGCAGACTTTCCACCCACTTCATGTGTCTATGACTGAGCTTTTTCTGACCATTCAAAAAATTGATAGCATGATTGTCAGTGTATACAATAAATTCTTTTGGAAGCAAGTAGTGCCTCCATTTTTTCAGAGCTTGTACCATGGCATATAACTCTAAATCATAAGAGGAGTACTTCCTATTAGCTTCATTCAATTTTTCACTAAAAAAGGCTACTAGTCTGCTTTCTTGACTCAACACTACCCCTATGGCTAGTCCACTTGCATCACATTCAATGGTGAAGACTTTATTGAAATTAGGAAGTACTAAGAAAGGATACTTAGCAACTTTCTGCTTCAGGCTTTCAAAACTCTGATCTGCCTCTTTTGTCCACACAAACTTCACCTTACCTCCACCCCTGATGGTCTCTAACATAGGTGCACAAATATCACTATAGTTCTTAATAAATTTTCTGTAAAATGTGGCCAAGCCATGAAAACTTTTGACCTCTCCTGCTGTCCTAGGTGTAAGCCAATTCAAAATAGCCTCGACCTTGGAAGAATCCATTTTCAAATCACCCTTAGAGATGAAAAACCTAGGTACACCAATTCTTGTTTCATGAAGTCACACTTTTCCAAGTTTATTAGTAACTTTTGATCTTGTAACCTCTTCAAGACTATCTCCAAATGTTCCAAGTGTTCTTCCTTGCTCTTACTGAACACCAAGATATCATCAAGGTAGACTACCACAAATTTCCCTATGAATTCCTGCAACACCTCATTCATTAGCCTCATAAAGGTGCTAGGGGCATTTGAAAGACCAAAAGGCATCACAAGCCACTCATACAATCCTTCATTGGTTTTGAATGCTGTCTTCCACTCATCCCCCTCTCTTATCCTTATCTGGTGATACCCACTCTTTAAGTCTATCTTGGAGAAATAAGTAGCACCTCCCAAATAATCCATTAGATCTTCTATTCTAGGAATAGGAAGCCTATACCTGATGATTATTCTATTTATGGCCCTAGAATCGGTACAAAGCCTCCATTTCCCATCCTTCTTTGGGGCTAAAATAGTAGGCACTGCACATGGGCTAAGGCTCTTCCTTATCAGCCCTTTTTTTAGGAGATCTTGAATCTAATTTGCTATCTCTTCATTCTGCTGAGGGGTCAGTTTATATGTTGCCTTATTAGGGAGTACTACTCCTGGTATGAGGTTTATCTAGTGGCTAATATCTCTGACAGGTGGTAGGGAATCAAGTATATCTTTTGCAATCACTCCTTTGTAACTTTCAAGCAGATCTTTGACCTCCTTAGGTCCTACTTCCCTCACACTTTCTTTCCTTTCCCCCTTAGGCTTCACAATCAAAGAAAAACCTACTCCACCACCTTCCTTTAATGTTTCCATGAATTCTTTTTTCTCCTACCATCATTACACTAGACCCTACATGCTGTGGATCCTCTTCTACCAATGACTATATCCTATAAGTTACACCATCCTTTTGGAATGAATAATCATTCTTTTCCCCATCATGATGAGCCTTTCTGTCAAACTGCCATGGTCTGCCTAGCAGAAGATGGCAAGCATCCATTGGAAGGATGTCACATAAGATTTTATCTCTATACCCCCCAATACTGAATTCTACTGATGCTTGTTCATTGATGAGTATATGCTGCCCCTTATTCAACCAATTGACTTTATATGGACTGCTATGGGGTATCTTTTCTAGATTTAACTTATTCACTGCTTCGAAAGATATAATATTATCAATAGAACTAGAATCAATAATAACTTTACAAACCTTACCTTAGATCTTGTAGTTGATTCTAAACAAAGCCCTTCTTTGAGATGATTCAGTCTGCACTAGTTCCTTGAGTAGCATCCTCTTGATCAACAGATTTTCTCCCATCTTTGATGTTAGATTCACTTTAGGAGATGTCACACTCCTTGCATCTTCTTGAATCAAAGTGGTTCTCTTCTAGCCGCCATGAGAAGTTGAGGCCTTCTCTGGACACTTGTATGCTAGGTGCCCCATCTGATTGTAGTTATAACATCTTATATTGGAGAACTTGGATCCTCTACTTGATCCATTTGTCCCACTCCTTCCATTAGGCCTTCTTCCTCGATAGCCTCCTCTACTACTTGAGTCTCCAACTTGCTCTTCTTGGCTAGACTCACCATTAGGCCTCTGGTTAGGACTTCTTCCTCCAAAACTGCCTCTACCTCTGAAACTTCTTCCTCCTCTACCTCTATTATTCTGCTTACTCTTTCTCTTTATCTTCTCTTCAGCCCTTAAGGCCATTTGGAAACACTTGTTCAATGTTTCTGGTGCTAAGATGTTGATCTCATCTTGGATGTTCATCCTTAGGCCATTCAAATACCTAGCCACCTTCTCAGACTCTTCTTCTTGTCTCTTTGATCTGAGACTGAGTTTATGAAACTCTTGTGTGTATGCATTCACATCAAGGTCTCTCTGTCAGAGGTTTTGCAATTTCTTATACATCTGCATGTTATAGTCCAGGGGTAAGAATTGTCCTTTGATTTTGGTCTTCATCCTTTTTCCAGGAGGTTATCATATTCTTCCCCTCCTTGACTCTCTCTCCTTGCTCATAATTCCACCATGCAAGAGAAGATCCCTTCAATCTTTCCTTTGCCAACTTAACCCTCTTATCATCAGGGAATTCTTTGTATTCGAAATGATTGTTCAATGCCTCAATCCAGTCAATCACCTCTTCAGCTTCCATACTTCCACTATACATAGGTAACCCATCTATGGTGTCCCTATTGACCGACTTCAATGCATTTACAAATGCCCTCTGGTCTGCTGGTATCTCCTCTATCCTCTTATTGGTTTCATCAATTTCTGTATCTCCTTCATCGCTGTCACCTTCATCATCCTGATCTTTGCTTTTGGACTGCTTGAACTCTCCCAACTTGGATTCAAGCATCTCCTCGATCAACTTCTTAATGGTGTCCTGTGACATACTTTTGGGAGGCATCCTCTCCGCCTCTATTTCACTTTCTCTATCTGACATGCACTAAGACCACACCACCCAAGTGATCTTCAAAACCTATCTCTGATACCAATATGATGAGGAGCGCACAGTGGGAAACACAGAATGGGCCCTAATTTACTCATAGTCGGCAAGACTAACCAATGAACTATCGATACATCTCCATCGGTCAGAAAACCATCGTCACAAAGACTTTCTTAAGTCTCTCCATGACCAAACTCACCCCAATAGCTCAACTTCACTTTATCTTCAGTGAGACTTACTTCTATCAACCAAGTCTTTCATCCTTCTACCGATGCCCAATGACGGTTAAGTTCCTCCTCGTCTCAACCATGATGGCTTCCACACTGATTGGACGTGACCTTATTAGCGAGACCCTTCTTGTCGGAGAAACTCTTAACTTGTCTTCCGATACGTCGATGGCATTTACCTATGGTGAGACTTGTTCTATCGGCGAACACTTGCAATTTTTGGCCAATGCGTCGATCACTCCGATGTCACCTTTAACCTTCACTCGTCAGCGAGACAATTACTATCGGCCACATTAGGGTTTGCTTTGCCGATACACTGATGCACAGTTTACCTTTTCCCGAACCCTAGCACACGGAGATGCTAGGTCAACCTACTGTGCAACTTGCACTGTCTGGATCCTCTGCACCACTGAACAATGAAACAAAACAAAAAACAAAAATGGATATTTGAACAATGAAGCCTATAGATTAGATAAACATTTTGAGATAAACACACAAACTAATATGCAAAAAACACAAAAGCTATACCTCACAATGCAAATCCAATCTCATCAAGGGAAGTAGGAGCATGCACCCAAGAACTCCTAAGACTAAGATAATCCCTAGACAATAGATTTGAATGTGAAATGCTACTCTAATTTGCAATTCACTATTCTAGCTCAAGAGTGATTTTGGCATTATAAATTTGCATAAACTTGGATCATGAAAAGGGATGGGGAGAGGTTCTATTTATAGATTTTTGGAGGGGATTTGGAAGATCAATGGTGGAGGATAAAAGTGATGTGAAGGGCCTAGATTTAATCTTGAATGAATGGAGGGCTAGGAATAAAAGTGAATCTTTTATTCATTTCGGGAAAAAGGGTTATTTAATGAGCATGGGGGTGAAGGATTATTTTTGAATTAAAGATTCATATGGGGGAATGTCAATGAATTAAAAATTCATTTGGAGAAGAGAGGAAATAAATGAGTATGGGTGAGGTAAGGGGTTGTAAGGAAAATTAAATGTGATGTGGGATGTTTAAGAATAAAAAATTGACTTAGGGGGATTTATTTCAATTTTTTATTTGGAGGATGTGGGGAAGGGTGTTAAACAAGGTTTGACCACCCAAATGAGAGGTTAGGATTAATTAAACATAGGTTTTATTTAATTAATCCAAGGGCTATGATGAGGTAGGCTAGGCTAGGCAATTAAATAATAGCTATTTAATTATCTAGGGTAGGGATAGGTCAATTAATAGGCTGGATTAATTAGTTAACATGGTTTTAACTAATTAATTAGATTTAGTGAAAAAGGGGAAATTGATTTAATAAATATTGCATATTTATTAAATCAATTGGCTAAGGTTTGGACTATTGAATTAATAAAATTAATTCAATTTTGGGGACACTGTGATGTGAATTTAGAAAATGAAAGGGGTAATTAATTAAATAAAAATTTAATTAATTGATTAGAAGGGAATTTGGTATGTTTAGGGATGTCGGGAGTCAGTTTGATGGTCGAGACATTTTTAGGTGTCTACAAAGCCATTCCACTAATTTCAACAGAAATCTTACTAGTGGAATGCTTCACATTGACATATTGTAACAATGGAAAGCACAGAAAGAATGGAAATATACATCTATAGAATTTGCAGTTACAGGAAATGGAAATCAAATTGACAGAACATAATTGTTCTATTTCTCCTTAGCACAATACACAATCACATTCACCTCCTCTACGATTTGATTACCAACCAAATCCTTATTTGGTTCATTCCTTTGGGTTTATAAACTCACCCTGCGGAAAACCAACCGATTCCAAATGGCTGGGAGAGAAACCAACCAATTCCAAGTGGCTAGGAGACCAACTGTCTTGAGACTAACAATTTGACAAATGTGACCTAAGTCACTTGGGACTTACAAAAAGAGTTCTAGGTCCTGAAAGACCTAGAGACCAATAAAAATGAAAATGCATTGGTCAAATAGACCTTATTACAACACAAAACATGATTTTCTAGGTGCTCCTGCACTAATTCTCTCCCAAGAAGTGATCTTGTTCTTTCCTTTTCTCTACCTTTCATCTTGCACAAAGTTCCACCATAGCAAAGCATGTCCTTTCAATTTGGTTTTGGCCTTCTTCACTTTGTGTTCTTCATTAATCTCCTCACTATCAAAATAGTTCTCCAAAGCCCCTATCCAATCCAAGAGCTCTTCTCCATCTAGTTTGCCCCCATACATAGGCACATCCATTTTGCTATGTCCATCATTCTTCATAGCCTTCAAAATCTTTGCCATCCTCAAATCCTCTGGATCTAACTCTTTCTCTTCACTAGAAGTTTCTTCCTCTTGGTCACTTTCTTCCATGGTGACTCCAACATTAGACTTCAATGCAACAATCTCTCTCTTCAAGGCTTCCAATTCTTTAGCCTGCTTATCAATATTTCTAGCAATTGTGCTTCCCTTAGGAGGTATCTTGACTCCAACTAATCTCCTTCAACATGTAATAACTATCAACTTTTCCCAAAAAAAAAACCTAAGTTTCGATACCACTTTGATGTAAATCAGGGGAGGTCCTTCCTACAAACAACACAATCTCAACCCAAAACAACAACTTCAAAGTCACAAAACTTCAACTTTCATCTTAACACTTCAATCCTTCACAATCCCTTGTAGTACTGCAACTTTATTTAATCGGGTATAACTTTTAGAGAAGGTCCTTTCAATTCAAGACTAGCACTGATTTAGGGACTCATTAGGGTGTACAATGACATACCTCAAACTCTCAATAGGTTGTTTTGAAACAACTTCCTCCAATTAGGTCTCTAACACTGACTAGACCCCAAATTAGGTCTAATTTTACAAAGAGAATTACCTTCAAATTTCTCCTACACTTTTAAAACCACTTGGGTAGCATTCTATAGATCAGCAAATCCTAGATTTCACAATTTTTTTACAGAGACACTCCTTCTAAGGTGCCTAAACCAATAACCCTCCTTTTTAGAGAAAAAACATGGGGTCTTATTGAAAACCACACTTCCCACCTTCACACAGCCTTGCCACCACTTCAATCAAGTCCAAATAGGTCTACACATACTCAATCTATCAACATATAATGCTACCCAACCTTTTACATAATTTACCATACCAAAATCACTCAATTTCACATGGAAAACTCAGTTTCCACTCCTAGGGCATCATGCCCAATGCTCTATTTGGCTTCCCCTGCACACTCACAACATTCACACAGTTATTTCCTAATATATCAGACTCATTCCATAGATTATAGTAGCCATAGAGAGTGGAATGGGTCAGGTTTGCATTTTGATGAATTTCAAAACCCTTACCCTTGCAAGTTTAGACCCGGTCTCAGAAATTCAACAATAAAATGCACCAAACACTATGACAAACCTCAAAGAAGGATTCAAATCAAAGCTAAGTCAATCTTCAATGAAATTTAATTCAACTTGGAACTATGAGATACTGTACAGGTCGTACAACAACCTTGCAATCACAGGAAATATAGAGAAATGGAGGAAAGATAGATTTTTTTTGTTAATGTTTTTATTAAACAAAAATGCTTCAACAACTTCTCCTCGAGTTCTTCATGGCTTTATAAGATGTTTCCCTCCAAAAACAAATTGATACAACTTCCTAACTACCCTTTGAATTGACTTAACTGTTCATATTCCCTTATAATGTTATTTTGTAACTTTAATATTTGACAATTTTGCAACAAAATGCATTTTTTGCAAAACTAACCCCAATAACCCCTTAGACACCTAAACATAATCACATATGATTATTTACAATATCAAAAGGTCTTCAATACCTTATTTCATGCAAAACTCAAAACTCCTAAAGCCTAGCCCTTAACAACTTTGATAGACAAACTTTGATCAGCGGTGCCCTTGTACCATACACCCCACTTTTAAAAATTTCCAAGTCTCTTGGAAAAGATGCTACAACTTGGCATTATTTTTACTCTTTATACCTCTATCCTTCATGTTTGTCTTCAATTGGTTCATTGTGTTCTTGACTCTCATTGTCTTTAACATTCTTGATCTTGCCTTCATTTGTTCTTTGCTCCAACTGTCCTTCTTGTACTGTGGGGTGCCTTTCCACTCTCTCACCATCAAATTTTGATGTCACCTCACCATTTACATCTGTACTCACATTTTTACCAACTGCCATCACTTGCTTCACAATTTCTTGCGTATTCCATTGTCCAATGCTCATGTTATCTGCACATTTCTCACTGTCAACTATATCTTCTCCTCTGTTAGTCTCCTTAACATCTGTACTATTACTTTTAATGGTCTCTATCAGGCTTGCACTTGCTTTGTCCATTGTCTTCACTTTTATAGGTGCAAGATCCAAAAAAGTGAAGACACAGGAAGACTGGGTAAGGAAAAGGATTTTAGGATCTGATAACATTTCAGGAATATTCCTCTACAAAAGACTTGGGCACTTTTAAAACTATCCTTCTTCTTTAGCTAACTTCACATCTGATATCAAGGTAGTCTCTACATCATTTCTCCAGTTTACAGTTTCCAGAAATTTCACCTTTCGGGACTTGGACACCTTTGAAATAGTCCTCTAACATTCTAGCTTTCAGGACATAGGTTCTAACATCTTTTTAATCAATCTTGTGAAATTGGTTTCTGATTATCTGTTGTACATCTCATGTTATAATCATATCTTTGCAAATCTAGGGTTTAGTGTATTGATTGACTTAGGGTTTGATTAAATTAGATCTTTCCATAGCATTCTTGAGTGCAAGATTTGTGGTTGAGTCCACCTCCATTTGGTAGTGATTTGGCTCGTTCTTGTCCTTGAATGTTATTGTGGAAGAGGGTTTGATCTAGTGTGCATGCTAGCTTTCATTGTTCACCTTTTTCACACTTAACACATACATGGCCTTGAAATACCCTATATTCATGCATGGCCTTGTGTAAATAAAATGGTTCCAAATTAAAGTAAAATTGAACTTTTAAGTAAACTAAAATTTATGTATCCATATATATAATAAAATAGTTCTAAGGTAAAATAAAGTTTATGGGCCTGTATATATAGTAAATAAAATAGTTGTAAAGTAAAATAAAATAATTTTTATGTAAATTAAAATTAATGTATTCACATATACAATAAATAGGATAGATCTTCAATAAAATAAAATCTCTTAAATAAATAAAATAACTTTAATATCTCTATAACATTTTAATAGAGTAATAATCTATGTACAATATCTATACTAGGATGTTTATATTTTAAAAAATATATCTACAGTACGCCAAGAGATATCTTCCAATTTGTTGGCATTTATAAATTACTTGCAATTAGAATATTTGATATGCTCACATGAGTTAATTTAAAGAGACTATGCTCCAAGACTTCTCATATTCTTCAAACGCAATAAAGATTTCATTCCATAACTGCCCAAGTTTTTCTATTTTTCTATCCATTTGGCTTCCATGAATTTATTTATTTTTTGTTTAACGTGATAAAGATTTCACTCCATAACTGCCCAAGTTTTTATTTTTTCTATCCATTTGGCTTCCACGAATTTATTTATTTACACATTTTATGAATTTTGTTTACATGGAATCTGAATCTTAATTGTTTACAGGAATCTGAATCTTTCAGCCCTTACTGTGAGTGTAGAACGCCTCTCAGTGTAACTAGTTAAATATAGTACTATCAGGATAAATTTATACCAGACATTACATACTTATCTGAAGAGCTTGACTATCCATTCTCTCACCACTAAATTTGATGTCTCATGCCCATACAATTGTAAACCTTGGAATTGATATCTCTCATGGGCATCTGCCATTGATTTCACCCAATGTTTATAATTTTACCATTGGGGGTTTGTAGTTTATGTCAGTGTAAGCTTGGAATTTTAACATTATGGGTTTTAATAATTATATGGCCATGAGAAATATCAATCCCCAAGCTTAAATTTGCATAAATTATACACAATACCTCTTTTGAAGGTATGAAACCAATTTTCTAGTATTAAGTCTATATATTCAAAATATACACTGTAATTATCCTAGGTACATATGGTTAAGTGCATGGAAATGAGGGACCAAAAGGGGGTCAAAAGTGGCCACTTTTTTTTTTTTAATTTTTAATTTTTAATTTTTTTTTTCTGAAATCAATAAAAACTAGTCTTGGATGAGAACAAGTTTTGTAGTGCTTGGAATCTATCTTATAAACTACTATTTTTTTTTAAATGGTGGAGATTAAGAGGTTCAAATAGAGGTGGCACACAAAGTGCTCCTATTTTTGTCAGAAAAAGATAACATAGTGTATGGTGTGCTCCCCCTAAAATGTTAACTTTTTTTTAAGTATTTAACAAATCGCTTCAGTGGATCTAGGTGAGGATATTTAACCATTGAAGTCATCCCACACCATTTGTGTCTATAATATCATGTACTATGATCAACACCAAGTAGAAGGATTCTCATCATGCAAGTCAATATGATTATCCACAACATGCATAAAATTTTTATCCATAAGATCTTAAATTTTATGTTTGAGTTTGATGCATGTATTTGTAGGATGTCCATGTGTACAATGATAAGAACAAAAATATTTATCCCTATGGGGTGCAAGGTTAGGCATATCCATTAGCTTAACTAGAGGTAAAGTAACATGATTATGTTCCAAAAGTTATTCCAATACATGTGTAAGCTCTTCTAATGTAGTGAATTTTCTAAATTTATTTGGTTTGATTTGTGAATTATAATATACATTAGGTACACCATTATTTTCCCCATTATACAAATATGGAAATGATGATAACTCATGAACATAAGGGGAAGTGCTAGAAATACACTATAATATAAAATTGGATCTTTCAATAATGAACACTCACATATACATACAATAGTACATGAACCTAAAAATGAATGATTAGGATTATAATACACTTAGATTTTAAAGAGTGGAACTAAACCATATATAAATATGCTTTAGAGCTCATCATCTTCAAAGATATCACTCCTATTATAATCAAAGCCTAAAACCAAGAAATATAATCCCTAATTGGCTCATGTTCTATGTGCTTGCATTGAATGACTTTTTTGTTAGATGTCTTAGGCTCAATGTTATAATGAAAATGTTTCATGAAATAATTAGACAAGTATTTAAAAGAAGTGATATAAGTGTGGGGAAATGCATAAAACCATGTAAATGAATGAAATTTTAAGCCTTCTTGAAATAATTTGGCAAGCCTCTTATCCTCATGTTCAAGTATGAGAAGCATTTAGCTTAGAAAGTCTATAGATGTTTACTGTCATACTTTTTGAAACAAGGTGCCACATATCCACTTGGTGAAGGATAATTTAGATTTTCATATACTAAAGGATTATGCCATATGCCACTAATATCATCTTTTTGCTTAAATGTTTGTTCAGAAGCATTAGTGGTCTTCTTTAGATGGTCCATCTCACTAATGAGGAACCTCAAATAAGTGAAATATTATTATCAACATGTCCCATGTCCATATGTGTATGTATATCATGTATAGTAGTGTAAGAGGATGGGGATGATGTATCATTAACTAGTGGGACATCAGCTTCATGTTTTTCTTTATCCTCATGTAAGGCTAAGCCATGTGTTTGTTCAATAGAGGGTGTATAAGAATGAAACCCACAATTACTCAAATATACATCATAACAAATTAGGAGGGGATCCAAAGGAGGGTCTCCATCAAAAAGTGGCATATCATAATAATGCATAGAAAATTTCATGGGATCCACTAAGGAAGGGCCACTAGGAAGGGAAAAATGAGAATCGTGGGTAAAACATGGACTAGGGATAATAATTAAGTAAATATGGAAGAACATTATAAATCATGGAGAGAGGTGTAACAAGTATGACATGAATCAAACCATTGTTTAGCTCTATCAACCAAGATATCTCCAAATGCATGTATATAAGGATAATATGAAGATAAGAATGATTGGACATGAAATCTTGCACCTTCATTACCACTAAATAAATTTATCATAAGTGCATTAGAAGAATGTCATGTCCCCTTTCCAAAAATAGTACTTTCTATTTTTAGTAAGTCCCCCTATCCAGAAATAGTAAGTTGGGACCACAAGACAACTTTGGGGGAAATAATAATTATTTAATATTTTATTTGTTCTGGAGAAATTTCAAATATTAGGAGCAAATAAATATTAAACAAATTTATATTTGATGCTCATAATACTTCCTTGGGTGTTGGATTTGGAGGGAATCTTGAGTGGTTGAAGAATAGAAGATTTGCATTTATTATGATTTGGCATCTTGTGTAGTGGGAGTTATGGCAATTATTGAAGTTTAATTTTGGCATCAAAGGATACATGCTCTTCATGCAAGAGAATCTTTTCCTTCGGGTCATGAGTTTTGTAGTTGGCACTTTAATTTCATGTCGGTACCTTGAAAAATGTATTTTGAGTTGTCAAAAGATGCCTTTTAAGTGGTACAATATGAAAGGCTAATTTTAGAGATGTTATAATGCATTTTATGACTTCTGTAAGTGCCTTAATTTGGGAAAGAATATTTGGATATGAATCTAATTATGGTGGAAGTTTCCAGATGTTCAAGGAGCCTATAAGTATTGTTTATTTTGCATGTAGAGGGACTATTGCCAATTTCACAATTTTCTTGCAGAGTTGATGCGTTGTATTTTCTATGGTGGATAGGGAAACCATTGGAGTGAATCTTGTGGCCAATGGACATGAGTTTTTGGCAGTTTAAGGTTGGTGTTCTTGGGTTTTAGATAGAAATCTAACAAGGATTGTAGCAGTTTTAGTATTGTGTGTGTTTGTAGAGATTTTTTGAGTGTTGTGAAGCTACTGTTGGTGTTGTTTGTTGTAGTTGATGTGTTTTGAATGGGTGGCTATGAAATTTTTTTTTCTCCATCATTCAAAGATGCCTTGGTCCAATATTTCATGTGTGGGCATTGATATTGAGATTCCAACAATGTTTTGTAGTGATTTCCATGTGTATTTCACCCTGTTTTGGGTGTTGTAGCTCGTTGTGTGTTGTGAGGTGTTGTAGATGTGGTTGCTATTACAAATAAGTGTTGTAGGCCTGATTATATGTTATATTTGCATAATATTTCCATAATAACAAAGATTTGGTGTGTTTGTGTGAATTTTGGTGTCATACAGTGAAGACTAGTTTAGCTAGTTTGGTTATTTGGATGCATATTTATGTATAATTAGAAAAATCATTTTTAGATCTAAGTTTTATAATAAATTTTAGATTGGGGAAATTTCAAACAATGTGCATCATAATAAAAATCATCATGAAACAAAAAGTCATCCACCTCATCATGGGAAGATAAAGAACTATTACTATGCTCATCAATAATTACACCATCAATAGACCATGAGTGAAAAGACATAGAAGGACTAGCAACTTCATACGAAATTAAAACATGTGTATTTATACATCACTATACTCCTCAAGGAAAAATGAATCAAGAGAGGAACATGGAGGATAATCTATAGATATAAACAAAAAGCTATCATTAGATGGAAAAGGAATATGCTCGCTAGATACAACATCACATGAGTCCAGATCACTAGATGCAATGAATGAATAAATGGCTAAAGTAGTAGAGCTAGGTCACTATCATAAGCCACATAAGAGGTATCATCATAAAGTTTAGTGACATAGGAAGTGAGCTTGGTAAAGAAGGGGGAAAGATATCCATGATATAGATCTAACGATGAAAGTGTTTAAGGCAAGGCACACATGGGTAAGGTAACTAACAATGAAGGACCAAACCCTAATCAAGACAAAGCAATAAAACATAATTGATGTTATATCCAAATCCAAATAAATTTAGTACAATCAAAAAATGATATCAATATGAAACCCTAATGGCTAACAAGGGTGCATAGGGTAGGTGAAAACAATATAAAACAATAAGTCACAAAACCCTAAAAGAAAGATAAAGCTATGGAGTTCAAGTAAAAAGATGATTCATACCCTATGAGATGTGAAAATATGACAATGCAATAAAAAAATTAGATCTAAAAACCCTAATGAAGGAAGGCCTAATCTTTGGGGTGTAAGATAAGTCGAGTTCACCAAAATGTAAAGGACAAAATGTCTTCATGTTATTTTATCTAGGCTAATCAAATAATGCATTCAATTAACACAAATTAACCAAGATAAAAGAGTTTGGTTTGATAATTGAAGTTACTAAAAAGGTGCAAAAATTAAATAAATTGAGTGTGATACTTAGCTTGATGACTAATGGTGGAAATATATTGTACTAGGTGACAAAAACCAATTCACCAATGCTCTAGATTTTTAGGGATGAATCAGATGAAAAATTCTATGATTTTGCAAATTGACTATCTTCCCCTCAAGTTAATTGATGCAAGTATTGACATGATCTCCATGACTGCAAGGCTAAACTTGCACATGAACTTGAACTAATACTCATAGATTTGAATTAATAGAATGTAGACTAATGCAATTTGCTCAGCTTGGTTTGATGTCCAAATGTTTGTAAGGATGGGTAATGTTTATAAACACCTTTGGGGAACCTACTTCATTGTGAGAGTCATGTCCTATTTAGTTAGATCCTTAGAAAACTAGCTTAATAGATTTGAGTAAAAAGATCAAGGATAATATGTAAACATGCAACTAGCGTATGATGAAGTGCTCTAATGTGATGCTCTAAGTATGTGCTAAATTCCTTTTATTCTTTTGGTGAATCAAACTATAAATGTGCTTTATTGATTTCTATGTAATTTCTAAATGAATTATTGAATGTCCTCAAATACAACAACTAAGCATACAAATTAGTAAATCCTATGCTAAGTCAACTCACAATGGCTAGTGATGTGGTAAGCAACTAATAAATTTGAAGTTTAATTTTTTAAAGTGTAAGGTCTCATGACCGTGCAAGTGAATTGGGTCAAGTTGACACCTAAGGATCTAATCTAGGGCAATGAAAAATAAGTCTAGGGATCAAGAATAAAAATCCAATGATCAATGATAAAGGGGATTAAGAAGTAGATGCAATGAGTTGATTTCACAAAAGATTATACCAATTGTAAGCTAGTTATTACAGTTAGAACACTCTAGTTAAAGTGGACCCAAAATTATGTGTTACAAAATTATACGATGGATAGACATCTATTTCAAGAATAAATTTCCTGTCTAATGTGATAAAATTTTCTTCACTTAATGCATGCCAAACCATAAAAGATATATAAACATCCCTTTCAAGAATAGTTATTTTAATTTAATGTGGTAAAATTTTCCTCTATTAGTGCAGCAACATGTCAAAAATGATAAACTTGTGTTTTAAAAAATTGTTTTGACTCAACAACATTGAAGCTCAAGTTGTTTTTTCTATCTATTTACCTAAATTTGTAATTTTAGGAAGTCATCTTCCTTATATCATCAACTTAATTGTCTAATCATTACTTTTTGTTGCCGAAAAAGTGGTCACAAATAAAAAGAAATGGACATGGATAATTTTTTTTAGGGGTTCACTCCTTTAATATCTATAAAAAGAGAATGACTATTCCCACATGTATGCCACTTCTTATCTTCAATGTAGGGCTAGCTTGAAAGTCCAATTTGTCTTGTTCATCTAATTGTATTTGTATCATTACAAACATATTTTCTTTCCAATATCATTAACTTTATTTGGGATATTCGCACCATTTGTTACATATTAGATGAGTCTCTAAATGAGCTACAAAGGAGGATGACTAAAGGGATAAGTGCTCACATGCATTTTACTTCTTTGAGATAGTTGAACCCAGAAAAAACAAACATAAGAAAAACAATCCATTTATCACCAAAAAATTGGTCATACATGAAAAAAATGAACATATATAAATAATTTAAGGGCAAACTCATACCTATAAATTAATTTCATAATTTTGTTTAATGTGGCAATTTTTTTTAATTTTTCACTTAATATAACTTCACACTATAGAAAATGAAAAATAAAAAGAAACAAAACATATGTTTTCCTCTCGATCCTAAAATTTATAATTTATACCAGAAAAATTAATTTAAAAATATAATTTCCAAATAATATTAATAAAATAATTGTTAAAAAAATCCACTCTTTTAATATTCATAAAAGAATGACTATCCATACATTTATTCCTTTTCTTAATCCCCATAATATTAATAAAACAATAATATATATACATATATATTTATTTATTCCTAAATGCTTTGAGGACGTCCACTCCTGTATTTATTCCTCCATCCCATTATATTGCAGTCTGTACTACTCTATTGCTTTCTGTGTTGTTTCCCGTTGCCCTTGTTTGCTCTACCATGGCTCCTGTTTTGTTGTTACCTTTCATGTTTTCCATCTTTTTAATGTCTGCTCTTCCTCACTCTCTCAACACTCTCTCTCATCAACAACAACAACAATTGCTGTTGCGATTCAAAGATGACATTTCCAACAACAACAACACTTGCTGTTGCGATTCAAAGATGACATATCCAACAACAGCAACACTTCTCTGTCCGACTGGACTCCCCTTCGTCCCCTCTGTAATTGGTCTGCCATTACCTGTGATCCCTCTTCGCACTCCGTCATCGCCTTAAACTTATCCGACATGAATTTAAATGGCATAATCTCTCCCCTCAGAGGAAATCTCTCCTCTCTCCAACAATGCCCTCACTTCTCACATTCCACCTCAACTCGGCCAACTTCCCCGTCTCCAGATACTCTGGCTAGACAACAATCAATTACAAGGAACAATTCCCCCCTCTCTCTCTGCATGGCAGCATTCCGCCTGAGCTGGGTCGCCTCACAAGTTTGAAGTTCCTTTATTTGGCAGTAAACAATCTCACCGGTACCATTCCACCGTCTTCCAAAAATCTGTCCGCTTTAGTTGAATTGTCTTCCGAAACGAACAATCTCACAGGTGCTATTCCCCCTGAATTGGGAATGCTCACTCAGTTTATGGGGAAATCAGCTTAGTGGAAACATACCAAACTCACTTGGAAATTGCTCCAGTCTCACATTTCTTGATTTAGATACAAACCACCTCAGTGGGACGGTTCCAATGGAGCTGGGTAAGATGAACATCCTCAACAGGCTTGTTCTAGAAGCCAACCAACTTGTTAGTGACAACAGTAACACATTGTCTTTTCTCACTGCTCTCACAAATTGCTCCCACTTAGAAGAACTGATAGTGTCATATAATCATTCCACTGGTATATTGCTTCCATCCATAGGTCAACTGTCTCCCAATCTCTTTCTCTTGGATTTATCATTCAACATGATAAGCGGAAGCATACCCCAACAGATTGCCAATCTGAGCGATAATCTTTTCACCGGCAATATTCCATCTGGAATTAAAAGATGCCGTAAGTTGGAAAGATTGCGTCTAGGATGGAATAAATTAAAAGGAAGCATTCCAAGTGAGATAGGTCAAATGCAACATCTCGGACTCTTAAGTCTTAGTCACAACCAGTTATCTGGAAAAATACCAGATTCTCTTGGTAGCCTCCACGAGCTAAGGCATCTTTATCTTCACCACAACAAGTTATCAGAAGAGATCCCTGTTAGTTTAGAGGGATGTCAGAAGTTGGAGCTCCTTGACTTGTCTTACAATAAATTAGGGGGAGGATACCTCGTGAAGTCATGGTCAGCCTTAAAAACCTGCAATTCTACCTAAATCTTTCATGGAATTCTCTGCAAGGATCCTTGCCACAGGAGATCAGTAAAATAGTAATGGCTCAAGCCATAGACATCTCCAGAAATCGACTTACTGGGGTGATTCCAAATCCTCTAGGAGACTGCACAGCATTAGAGCATCTAAATCTGTCCCACAATGCCTTCGAAGGTCCAATTCCAGATTCACTCTACAAATTACAAAATCTCCAAGAAATGGATCTTTCTGCCAATTTTTTATCAGGTTTGATGCCAATGTCCCTTGAAAGACTAAAAGTACTTAACTACATGAATGTTTCTTTCAATAATTTGTCAGGGCAGATTCCAGAAGGAGGGTTGTTTCGAAATAGAGCTGTTGTAATATTGCTTACGGGAAACCCTGGCCTATGTGGCCCAACAAATTATTCATTGCCTCCATGCCCAAATCAGACCCATGAAAAACACTCACTGCTAAAAAAAATTGTCTTATCAGTTGTTGGAACCATTGCATTTATTTTATGCTCCATTGCAGGATTGCTATGGAGGCATAAACATTCAAAACAACTATTCCCTCCCTCAAACTTTTTTTTTCAAAGGCTCGGCTATCCAAAATTTTCTTAT
Source organism: Cunninghamia lanceolata (assembly GCA_027924645.1). Lineage (NCBI taxonomy): Eukaryota > Viridiplantae > Streptophyta > Pinopsida > Cupressales > Cupressaceae > Cunninghamia > Cunninghamia lanceolata. The sequence goes on along the minus strand of BSBN01000241.1, from coordinate 5,960,869 downwards.
CAAGATCTTGTCATTGCAACAGCTGGATTTGATGAGTCAAACTTGCTTGGAGTGGGTAATTTTGGATCAGCGTACAAAGGGATTTTGAGGGATGGTAAGATAGTTGCCATCAAGACTCTTAATTTGCAGACTGAAGAAGCCCATAAGAGCTTTAAGACAGTGCAAACTGTTAGGGAGGGTTCGGCACGGTAACTTCATAAGAATCATAAGTGCATTTTTCTACCCTGGCTTCAAAGGTTTGGTTCTTCAATTTGTATCTAATGGGAGCTTGGAAAAACATTTGCACCCTGACAGAGATGATCAAGACTTTTGTAAATTGGGATTGAGTGAGTGTTTGAGCATAGCTATAGATGTAGCCCATGGCATGGAATATTTACATCATGATTGTCATTTGCAAATTGTGCACTATGATTTAAAACCTAGCAATGTGCTCTTGGATGCCAACATGACAGCTCTTGTGTCTGATTTTGGTATATCCCATTTAATTATTACTCCAAACTCCATAGATTCACTGAGTACAACAACATTTGCACTCAAAGGATCTATTGGCTATATTGCTCCAGGTAATTTTTTTGAGTTTTCTTTGTGTTGGCATTATCATTTCCTTTAATACCTTGTTAAGAATTTCATGAATATAACTGATTGCAGAGTATGGATTGGGCGGGATTGCTTCTATAAAGGGAGCTGTTTATAGTTATGGAATTTTGATATTAGAGATGGTTACAAGGAAGAGGCCAAGTGATGACATGTTTGTGGGAAATATGAACCTGCAACAGTGGGTGAGGTCAGCTTTTCCAAACAAACTGGCAGATATTGTTGATAGTGGACTATTGAGAGATGAGCATGAAAACATGGAAGACAATACATGTCTTCTTTCTTTCATTCATGTTGGCTTACTTTGTACCAATGAATAGCCAAGAGAACGACCTTCCACGAGAGATGTAGCCAAGGTCTTGGAGAGCCTCAAGACATCTTTCATTAGAGGTGGACTTGCTTCCAATTTAACATCTACCATATTAGATCTCCTGCACAATACCAATCCCACAGAAACATTGGCAACTGACAGCCAAAGTTCTACATTTCAGATGTTTATAAATTCCATTAAGAAGTTTTAGTCCTTCATGTTTACTAGTTTCAAGTTTGTCTTCCATCACAGGGTAGTCCTTCTTTTATGTAAAATCCTCCTTAGGTTAAATTCTAGTTCTTTGAGCTTGTAAGCTATTCCAATTCATGTGTATGCATTATACTAGCTGGAGAACGTATAATGTTGTCTATATCTACTTATTGAAATACTGCAAAACATGTAACATATTGTCCTATTCATTACACTTTCTCTTTTTAACATAAAGGAGGGGTAAAAATTTATTAAAATGAGAAGAAGTACAAAGCAAGAGAATTACAAAGCCCTATCAAGCTCCACTAAGTGAGACAAATGTTGAGACACATCCGGGGGTAAACAACCTTGGTCCATCAAATTCCAATCATGATTATGTTCAGAAGCCCATTTAGCCAAACAATCAGCAACACTATTCCATTCTCTAGGAATATGAGTAAAAGTAACATACTCCAACGAAGCACAAAGGATAAGAATCTAACCAACAATCAAAGCCAAATGCCAATTGACATCATCTAGATGCCTCTTATTCAACAAGTTCACCACAACTTGGGAATCAGACTCACATATGATCCTTTGCCACCCCAATTGACTTCCTCGCTCCACAGCCGTTAAAATAGCTTAAGCCTCCATTAGATTATTAGTATGAAGACCCTTATAAACAGAGAAGATAAACTGAACATCTCCAGAGCTATCCTAACCAACACCACCAATTCCAGCATGACCAGGGTTTCCTCGAGAAGAGCCATCCATGTTGATTTTTAGTGTACCCTGAGGCGGAGGAGACCATCTCCCCTCCCTATTCACCTTCGGGGTAGGATGTCTACATCTGTTGCGCATGAGCTGACATTGTGGAGGCGAAAGATGAAGATGATGACAACAACCAACATCATAAGGGTCCATTGATGCCGTAAGATCACACTTAGCCACAACAGTTTCTCCCAAAGAATGCAGAATTTTCCACCATAAGCGAGGGGCCACCAACATCACCTCCTAAAAAATCTGACGATTCCTCTCCAACCAAAGGTTCCACATAATAAAGGAAGGGCCAATAGCCTAAGCAGCTTGAAGAAAGGAAGTAGAAACAGGGGCCTTGCCCCACCGATCCACAAACTCAGCCAGGGAGGAGACATGCCAATAGGGCAGATTCCACACCCTCCACCAGAAATGCCAAATCTCCCTAGCATAGGAACATTGGAAGAAGAGATGAGAGACACTCTCCTCATAGTTATGACACAAAACACACATAGAAGGGCCTTGGAAACCACGCTTACACAAATTATCCCAAGTAAGACACCGGTTTTGAGCAACTAACCACAAGAAAAAATTGCACTTGGGCCATGACAACTTGTGCCAGACATGCTTCCACCAAGGGACCTTGATAGCCCCAAACAACTACCTACCAAGCTACTTATAACTAGCAGACACAGAGTACTTCTCGGATAAATTAGGACCATCCCAAGCCAAGACATTGGGTCCCTTCAAAGAATTACAAGCACGGGAAGCCAAAAGCCGAGCAAGCTCACACCTATCCACCTCAGACCCCCCAGGAGGCCACTCAGAGGGAAGCTTCCAACAAAAGCTTATAGCCAAACCACAATGTTGTGCAAGCATATAATGCTCAATGGTATCCCAGCCAGTCATAGTAAAAACCTCAGAAAGTGACTGGAGGTGAGGAAGAGAAGAGAGAATAGGTGGGTGGCCATCCCAAGAATCTAACCAAAAAAGAACCTGTGACCCCGAATGACAAATCCAAAAAAGTGCACGCTTAATCAACTGAGCCCCAACTTTCAAAGTATGCCAAATCATAGAACCACTCCCCTCCAGAGGATAGTGAGGGACTTCAAAAGAAGCAACACCTCTAAGATATTTATGGGTGAGAATACGGGCCCATAATTGATGTTGATTGGTACACCAATGCTAGTAAAGCTTAGCAGCAAGAACTTGCCCATTCAAAATAGCAGAGCGTAAACCAAGACCACCCTCTTGCTTTGGTCTACACACAGAATCCCACTTAACAAGGCTCCACTTAGTAGACAGTAAGTTACCACTCCAAAGGAATTGACAAGAGAGGGCATCAAATTTCTGAAGGAAATACATAGGGGCCACTTGAACAAAGCATCTGTAGATAGGAAGGACCTGGATAACTGACTTGAGAAGAGTCACTTTAGTAGCTGTAGATAACCACTGATGAGTCTAATGGGTAACCTTCTGCCTCAGCTTGTCAAGCAACATCTGCCAGGAGGACCTAGGCTGACACCCAACAGCCAGAGGAATACCTAAATAGACAAAGGGAAGAGACCCAATTTGAAACCGCAAAATAGTTGCAATCCGTTGTTGGATAGCTTGAGGCGTATTAAAAAAGAAAATAGAAGACTTTTTCTCATTGACCTTCTGACCTGAAGCAGCAAGGTAGATATCCAAAGCTTACCTAAAAGATTCAGCTTCTCGAATATGAGCCAACCCCATAAGAGAAGTATCATCCACAAACTGGAGATGAGAAATCGTTGGCAGACCCAAGCCCCATTGCCAACCATGAATCAAGCCTTGGGAAACCCTACATTTAAGAAGCTGACTCAGTCCCTCCGCCATAATGATAAACAGATAAGGAGAGAGCGGGTCCCCCTGATGAAGGCCCCTAGTAGCACCAAGAGGCTTTGAAGGTTTACCATTCACAATAACCGAAAAAGAGGAGGAAGTCACACAACTCAAAGTCCAACTCACCCAATCTGAAGAAAAACCAAAGGCCAACATAATCTTCTGAAGAAAACTCCATTTAACTCTGTCATAAGCTTTGGCCATATCCAACTTGATGAACATAGACTGTTCCAAAGAAGTCACCATGGAATGAATGACCTCAGAGGCCACAACCACCCCATCTAGAATTTGCCAGCCTACCACAAAGCCTCCTTGCTCCTCAGAAATGACAACGGGCAGGCATTGTTTAAACCTCTCAGCAATCAATTTCATAATAATCTTGTACACCACATTACAGAGCGCAATAGGTCTAAAGAATTCAAGCCTATTAGCACCTTCCTTTTTAGGAATGAGAACTAGAAAAGTAGCATTCAGGGCCCAAAGCATCTACTTACTATGGAGAGACTCCTGAACAACCTCCAACAAATCTAGCTTCACAATATCCCAAAACTCCTTGAAAAATTCAACTGGAAAACCATCAGGGCTAGGAGGAGGTTTCCCCTTATTCATCCCAAACACAACCTCCTCCACTTCAGACAAGGAAATTGGACGAGTAAGAGAAGCATTCAAGTCATTAGAGATCAAAGAAGGAATGCAAGCAAGGATCATATTGTCATCAGCCTCAGTAGGAGGTGAGTCTTTGGTAAATAGACTAGAATAAAACTGACGAGCCCCTCTAGACAACACCTATTGTGAGGAAATCGAAAGACCCTCAGAGTTAACAAGAGAAGAGATATAACACTTATTCTGATGAGCTTGCACAGAATGATGGAAGAAAGCAGTATTCCTATCACCCTCTTGAAGCCAATCAATCCTTGCCTTTTGTTTCCAGAAAACCTCCTCACGAAGCTCCCACTCCTCCACCAATTTTAGAGCCTAGGACTCAGCGTGTCCCAGAGCCTCTGAAAATCCCAAATCTTGAATTTGATGAGTAATAATAGCAAGATGATCTTGCACTTCCCTTTTCTTGGCCTGAAGATTGCCAAAACACAACCTATTCCATCGCTTAAGATGATACTTGATAAATTGCAGCTTCTTAACAAGACAATACATAGATGTACCATACGTAGGGGCCTCATCCCGCCACCACTGGGCAACCAGGTCATACAAGGATAGATCATGAAGCCACATAAGCTAAAATTTGAAAGGAGGATTCTTTGGAGAAGGAAAAGAAGAAGTAGAAAACTTAATTGGCCAATGATCAGAGCCACACCAATCAAGAATCTCAGAGCAAGTGGGCATGCTACCACCCATCCAAAAACTAGAAACAAGAAATCTATCCAGCCGCTCAGATATCGCTTCTGGACCACTCCATCTATTATTCCAAGTGAAAATTCCATTAGAGGGTTTAACATCAACAAGAGAAAGAGAATCCACATTTGCTTGAAAAAGATTTGAAGCGGGACCAAGCCTAGGCAGCCCCCCTCTTTTCTCCTCCAAACACAACACAGAATTGAAATCACCAGCTAAGATCCAAGGAAAAACAAAAGACCTAACAAACCTGAAGTGGGCCCAAAGCTGGATTTTACCACGGTTGTCAATCGGAGCATAAACATTACTGACCAGAATAGTCTCGCCAGACTCCAAAACTAAAGCCACCATAGAAATAGACGAATGGCTAGAAATCCACCAGTGAGGAACAATCTTATGTGGATCCCAGAAAAGAGCCTGACCTCCAGAGTTTCCCTTAGAACCAATACACTGACATTGACCAGAAGCCCAAATACGAGGAGCATAATGAAGCATGAAGTCCACCCAAAGCTTAGTCTCCTGAACGCAAAAGATATCTGGAGAATGAACCACAATCAAATCCTGAATAGCCTTTTGATGGGGGGTGCTATTCAACCCCCTTGTGTTCCATGAAAGAATAATCATGAGGAAGGTGGAGAGAAAAGGGCATCAATGGTCTTAACCGACCTAGATTCCACCAACAAATCCCCAATGGATTTAATATTGTCCACATCCTTTTTACGGCCAACTTTAGAGGAATTCTCAAGATGACCCCTCTTAAGAGGGCATTGCAACACCCCCAGAACATGAGATGATCCCCACCCCTTACTAGCAGGCAACACCTCCTTAGCTAAATAAGCTAATACAATGTCATCCTACGGATTTGCAGAGGCACCAAGAAGCCTAGAATTCTCCTATTCCAAAGCCAGAGAAATATCATTAACAACAATTGCCTGCTCCAGCCCTGTATCCATACCAGTGGCCCCAGAAGGAAACTCAGTAGGAATCCCCTCCTCTAAGGCCTAATTATCCAAGACCTCAAAATGATTGGAAACCTGATCACTTTGTGTATCTTTGTAGGCCCGCTTTTGTCCCCTTCCTTTAGCCCTCAGCTTAATGGGAATGAAGCCATCCTTATCGGTCCCACCCTCAGCTTCAGGTGACTTGCCTTTATCCCCCTTCTCCACTGAAGGCCCTGATGAAGGAGGAGAAGAAACCCCTATAGCTTTGGGTGCTCGAGGACATTAGCGTTGAAGGTGTCCATACTCATGACAGAAGTGACATCAAAAAGGAAGGGATTCATAATCTAACTGTTGAATCCATGAAGCAGAGCCAAGACAAATTTCTAAAGAATTCGACAATGGATTATTTAGGTCAATTTCAACACAAATACGAGCAAAGGAAAACACCTTTTTATCTAGAGTATTCTGAGCGATGGCATCTGGCTTCCCCAGCAGAGTTGCAATCTGGAGCAGAATATCCTCCTTCCAAAACTCCAGCAGTAGCCATGGCAAACAGACCTACACAGGAACCCGTGAAGGCATATCCTCTGCCGCGTTAAAACCTCCATGCCAGGGCTTCATGAACAAACCAACATGATTGTAAAAATACAGCCCTCCCTCAAAAACGTGATTTCGATCCAAAATGCAAGAAAAATCAACCATGAAATAACTATTTGCAGCCACCAGAATATCAAAATCACCCTCAACCTGCCAGGACCGGCAAATCTAGGCCTCCAAGGCTGAGAGAGGGATACGAATATCCAGAAACTTACAAATTAGAACATGTTGGCTCCAGTAAGATATGTCCTCTTGTACCGATTCAGGAGAGATAACCAGTACTGGACGATCAAGACTCTGCGGCAAATAGCCATTCACTTTCTTAAGCTTAGAGCTCTCACCCACAAAAGTGGCATCCTCAGGCAAACCCTGAGACTGCTTCACACCAGCAGACACTAAGCTTTTTGAAACCCCTGCCATTCCTCCACACCCAACACTAAACCCTACACATAGCCTTGACACCAAAACCCGCTTTCACCCAACGCCAATTCCTCCGGCAAAATCCGTAGCAAGAGCAAAACAGAGAAAAAGAAAAGCAAAACCCACCCCAAATGCAGAAAACTCCCCCCAGCAGAGAACCGCCACTAAACAAGGGCAAAGAAAAGCACATGCAGAGAGAAAAGAAGACATGCGCGTGCCTTCACAGGCAGCGCGCAACCTTCCCCTCACAACGTAGCTCCATCGCCATCCTTTCACCGAACCCGAATAGCAACTCAATAGATATCATAGCACGTTCTCTTCATAATATGTGGGATTTTAAGAAATTGTTTCCTTTCCTTCCTTTATATTAATTATTCTCCAACCTCAACAACATGAGATCAATCTGGATGCCATATCAGGGGTGGTAATTTGGTATATTCATGTCCAGAGATGATAAAGCATGAATAAGAATTTTAAGATCATCCATTTTTCAAGTTCTCTGAATAATTTGGAACAGTTAAATAAACAAAGGATCATGGAGCTGCTTGTGAAATTCATTTGAATTTTAGACCTATAATTAGATATAGTATAATTGCATATACCTTTTAATTAAACATTAGAAATCTGACAAGATATGGCTTACATGCATCAATTGCATCAAAGTTCGGTAGCTACTACGAGCTTGCACAACCTTTCCTAAATATTAGCCTTTGAACTTTCTATAGCAGTATTGAAGAGTTGTCTTGATTGCAATGTAACAAAAAACTTCATGTCACTATGCAAAACGCTTGGTAATGAGGATAGTTTGGCATTATAGAGAGGATAATTTAAGGTCAGCCTACTATAAAGATTTCCGAAGTCATTTGGAGAGTTCAGTTTTCTCTAGCTACTTGGTGGCAAAGACTCACTATCATGTAATATTTTGGCTTTGAGATTTTTTTTCTAAAATGGATTTTAGAAGTTCTGATGAATTGCATCCAATCTTAGTGAGAATAGATTTGTTAAATAGGCTATCAGGCCGTATGTAAGATTGTGGGTTGTGTATAAATCTCATTGTTTGAATATTTTCACTTAGAAAGTTAATACTGCAATAATGTCCTGTAACATATCATCCCAGCCCCAATGGATATGTCTAAAGTAGGAAAATTTTTCTTTTAAAATGTGATATAAGATTTGTCTATATCTGCAACTATCTCTTGATTAACAGTTTATATGTTCAGCCACAGTCTAATTTAATGCACAGGATGCCAATTGTGTATATATTTAGGTGGAGAGTATTAAGGCAGTGCCAAAAAGTCTTGGCTAGATTAGACACAGCCTAATCTAATGCGCAGGGGACTTCCTCAAATTTCTCTCTCATTGCTACTGATTAGATTTAGCAGTTTCATGGAATATTTCATCAGCTAAGGGACATTTTTTATAATTACAATATGATCCCGCCAGACATTATAACTTCTGCAACATATTAATATGTCCAAGAAAAGTGCCAGGTTACATATCGACCAGCCATTGAAAATTCAGAGACAGGATTATCTCTGTACCTTAAGAATATTGATCTCTGGAAGCAAATGGGAAATAGATTAAATGATAGGATCCTTGTCTCCCACCATCAGAATAATGTCACTGGCCTTCCCAGGATATCCTGTATTGATTTGTCTTTTTAAGGCACTGCAAATCAGTCAGGATAGCTTAGAAACGGGAAACAGGAACGATGTTGACGGGAACAGAAACCGTGGGGAAGTGACCAGAAACGGAATATAAGAAACGGATTTTATATATATACCTTTTCAAAAATATAATTATAAAAATAATATATATATATATATACAGAAAAACAAAAATCATAAAAAATAATTGCATTCTAACTTCAATTATAATTTTTAATAAAAGAAATAAGCTCCATTTAAATCACTTTCCAAACAATCTTTACTAATTAAACAACTTTCCAAAAAGGCAATGATTTATATTTAAAACTTTAAGTTGTTTTTTAAAAATCAAATAACTTATCAAAATGTCAATCCTTCCTCGAGAAAAGACAAATAAAACACAGAAGTCAAGGCACCAATTTATGTTTAAATCTTTAAGAAGTTTTTTAAAATCAAATAACTTACCAAAATGTCAAACCTTCATGAAGGAAAACACTAAAAATAAAAATGCATTTTTTTGGCAATAGACAAAAATGTAATGCATGCTTAGAAATGACCATTCACGACCGAAATGGTGTTTTTTCTCATTAAAACGAGAAATGGAGCCTAAGTGTTGCATTTTTGGTAACACAATTTCAAATTATAAAATTTTAAATTATAAAGTATGCGATATGATTTTGGAATTCAGTACGTCCACCCATATTTCATGACTAGAGTTTAAAAGAATTCATCTTTCTTCATTTAGCACTCTATCACATGGGTAAAACAATGTTAAGATGTGGAAGGCAATGCTCAATGCTCATAGACATAAAGCACTAAGATTAGTTGGAACCTCATCCATCCCATTAATATTTTGGCTCAAACACTAACCTAAATAGACTTGATTATGGAAGAAGCCTCTTCAACCTCTCGATCCCTCGAAGAATGCTCTCGGTGATCACATTCCACCTCAACTCGGCTAACTTTTCTATCTATAGATACTTAGGCTAAGCCACAATCAATTACAAGGAACTATTCTGTTGGGATAAGGTGCCATTAACCTTGTAAATCCCAATATTATATTTATTCTATTTATTATATATAATTTGTAATTATCCATGAGGAGATATACTAGTTTCACTGGTAGGGGTAATTTCAGAGTCACCGAAAGTTATTACGGAGTGACTTTTACTATTGGCAAATGTAAAAACTCATGGTAAATGAGGATAGGTGTGCTCCGTTGAGGAATATACTATTTTTGGCATGTATGACAACTGTCATAATCTTTGGTGAGTGAATCTATGACAGCTGCAAGTTGTCATAAGATTCTGTGATTCTATGACGGATATGTTAGTTGTATATTTTCTATATTTATCCCAAGGTTCCTATCTTAGAAAGATATTCTTTTGCTGGAATCTATGATGGTTATGACACATCATAAGATGTTGTAAGAGGCTAGATTTAGTTTTGGGCATCCAACTTTTGCATGGTTGTATTTGGACAAGTGGAAGGTGTTTGTAAGATGACATTTAATATTTGTATGTTGGGGAATCTCATGAGAGAGAAGGTGAACGCTTAAGGTGAGTTAGAAAATGTTTCTATAAGTATTTTCCATGTATTAATTGTTGCAATATAGATTTTAGGTACTCATGTGCTGCCAGAATACTGTTGGATTGAAGACTGGTGGAGAGAGTTAAAGTGTTGTATTGTAAATTATTTTCAGATTAATACAAACATTAGGCCACTTTCTTGTGTGGAGTTTTTATCTGAAAGGGTTCTCTCCACATTAAACATTGTGTTATGTATTCATATTTCTAATTTTGCATTTCTATGAAGCATAGTTTTATTTATGTGTTACAGTCTCCATTAATAACACAGTTAAAGATTGTAGAAATTTATATTGAATCAGATTTCTATTGAAGTAGTGTTGCTTTCATTTCTAACATTTAGTATCAGAGCCTAGCTAGCTTTGACTCTTGTGTGGTAGTGTGGAAGCTGTAGTTGCAGTTGGAGATTTGGTTGTGTTTTTTTTTGTAGATCTTGTGTTGTCATTACGGCTGCATCCACCATTGCATCAACCTCTTGAATGGACATTGAGAAGTTCAACGGAACAGGGTATGAGTTGTGGAAGCTGAAAATGGAAGATTTGTTGGAAGAAAGAAACCAGTGGTTGGCTGTCCAAAAAGAGAAGAAACCTGACGATGTCTCTCAAGATGAGTGGGATAGACTAGATAAGAAGGCACGAGGAACCATCCATTTGTGTCTTTTAGATTCTGTGCTGTTGAATGTCACAAAGGAAGAGACTGCATACAAATTGTGGAATCGGTTGGGTGAGATTTACCAAGCCAAGAGTATGGTAAATAAACTTTATTTAAAAAGGAAGTTTTTTTCTTTGAAAATGAAAGAGGGTGAGTCGGTTGCAGAGCATTTAAATTCTTTTAATTTATTGGCGAGTCAGCTTGATTCAGTATATGTTGAGGTTAATGAGGAAGATAAATGTATCTTACTTCTATGTTATTTCCCTGAGTCTTGTGAGAGTGTTATCCTTGCTATCATTGCTAACCTTGTAGATCCGAAGTTGGATGCTCTTGTTTCAGTGCTACTGTCACAGGAATTAAGGAAGAAGAGTTTGGATAGTTCAGGGGATGCTCTCAATGTCAGGGGAAGGCCTAAGGAAAGGGGACCTAAAGGAGATCAGAAAGGGACTAAGGACAAGTCCAAGGGCCAGTCTAAGAATCCTAGTAAAAAGAACATAGTTAAGTGTTGGAACTACAATAAAAAGGGACATGTGAAGCAATGCATAAACCCCAAGAAACAGTCTAGGAGAGTGCTTCAGATAAGTCCTCGAATGAAGGTGAAGAAGATTTACTTTCTACATATAATCTTGTTTCTAATGATCACTGGTTGGTTGACTCAGGATGCTCATTTCATATGACCCCACATAAGGACTGGTTCTCCACATATGAAGAATATGATGGAGGTAATATCTACCTTGGTGACAACTCTACATATTCGATTGTCGGGAAAGGAAAGGTATTGTTGTGTTTCAGTGATTAGAGGATTAAAACCCTCCCTGGTATTTTGCATGTTCTGGATTAGCTAGAAATCTAATTTTGGTTTTGAAGTTGAATGATTTGGGAATGCATGTGACATTTGACAAGCATGGCTACAGATTGGTGAGAGGGAACTTAGTGGTAGCAAAAGGGAAGAGATTTGGGAACTTGTTTATGTTTGAAGCCACTACAGTTTGTAATGCCTCGTATGTATCAGAGGCCACTACTAAAAATACATGTATGTTGTGGCACCATAGATTGGGCCACACAAGCAATAATGTACTGAAAACTATTAAGAATAAAAATTTATTGGATGATTTCTCTTATTCTAATGAGCACTTTGATTTCTGTGAGCATTGTGTGTTTGTTAAACAAAATAGAAAGTCATTTCCTTCAGGAAGCCATAGAGCAAAAGAAAAGTTAGAAATTATTCATACGGATGTGTTTGGACCTATGGATAATGAATCTATTAGAAAATCTCGTTATTTTGTAACCTTCATTGATGATGTATCCAGATTTACATGGATTTATTTTATGAAGCATAAATATGAAATTTTCACTAAGTTTAAGGAATTCAAAGTCTTAGTAGAGAACCAATCAGGTTTAAAGATAAAAATATTAAGATCTGACAATGGAGGGGAATATTGCTCTAAGAAATTTGATGAGTTTTGCAAGCATGCAGGTATAATCAAACAAAAGACAACTCCATCTACACCACAGTAGAATGGTGTTGTAGAAAGGATGAACCAAACAATTATGGAAAGGGCCAGAAGTATGCTTAGTGATGCACAATTGGATAAATGCTTTTGGGCAGAGGTTGTGTGTACTACATGCTACTTGATAAATAGATTTCCTTGTAAGGCTCTTGATTCGACACCTTATGAAGTTTGGACAGGAAAGAAACATTTTATTTCACATTTAAGGGTTTTTGGTTATGAGGCTTTTATTCATGTGCCTAAGGAAAAGTGATCTAAGTTGGATCCAAAGGCTGAAAAGTGTACATTCATTGGATATGGTGATAATGTGAAAGGTTATAATCTTTGGAATCCACTAACCCGCAGGATTATCTTTTCTAGAGGTGTTATTTTCAGGGAACTTAGAGCTATTTTTGAACATAAGCAACCAAAAGAAAAAGATGAAAAGGTAAAGAAGGTGCACTTTGATTTAGAGCAGCAAGATGCACCTCAGGAAGAATAGAATGATGGATTAGGGGGTGAAGAAGAAGAAGAAGATTTGAGTAGTTCTGATGAAGATAAATCTATTGTGACAGAAGAACTTGGTATAGATGATCATGCAGAAGAACGAGTAGAGTCTCTTACTCCATTCTTAAGGAGATCCACAAGACAACAGAATCCAGTAGACATGTATAGCCCACGAGATTTTCGTTGTGTATATGCTTTATTGAGTACTAACGATGAACTTAGATCCTATAGGGAAGCTATTTCTGCAGATGATAGTGAGTCTTGGCAGCTAGCCATGCAGGAGGAGATGATGGCTTTAGACTCTTGTAAAACCTGAGATCTTGTTTGTTTTCCCAAAGGAAGAAAGGCCATAGGTTGTAAGTGGGTGTTCAAGAAGAAGTTTGGAGCAGACGGGTCATTGGAGAAGTACAAGGCTAGACTGGTAGCCAAGGGCTACTCCCAGAGAGAGGGAGTTGATTTTGGTGAGATATTCTCTCATGTTGCTAAATTGACTTCTATTAGATTTCTCTTATCCATTGCTCCAGCTTATGATTAGGAGATTGAGCAAATGAATGTTGAGACTATGTTCTTGCATGGAGATCTTGAAAAATAAATTTATATGCAACAACCTACAGGTTTTGAGGTAAAAGGAAATGAACATTGGGTTTGCAGGTTAAAGAGGTCTCTTTATGGTTTGAAACAATCTCCCAGAATGTGCTATCAAAAGTTTGACTCATTTGTGTTGAAATTGAGTTTTGTTAGAAGCGAGGAGAATCATTGTGTTTACATTCATTGTGTTGATGATTCTATATTGGTTATTGCTTTGTATGTTGATGACATGTTTTTCAGCAATACTAAGGGTATGGTCAGTGAGCTTAAAGCCCAACTTTTAGGTGCATTTGAGATGAAAGATCTTGGTGCTGTAAGGTATATTTTGGGAATAGAGATTAGGAGGGATAGAGTTAACAGAAAGCTTTGGTTGTCACAAAATAAGTATGTGAATACTATTTTGCAGAGGTTTGGTTTATAAGATTATAACCCAGTTAGAGTTCCTTTATCCATTGGTACTAAGCTTTCATTAGATATGTGTCCAAAGACTAAGGATGATCTTGAGGATATGTCTAATGTGCCATATGCTAGTGTTGTAGCGAGTTTGATATATGCAATGATTTGCACTAGACCAGGTATTGCCCAAGCAGTGGGAGTTTTGAGCAGATTTATGTCTAACCCTGGTAGACAGCATTGGAATTATGTGAAAGGGGTGTTTAAATATCTTGCAAGTACTCATGATGATTGTTTGGTTTATTCTGGTACTGATAGTGTTGATAAATCTTTGGACATACAGGGTTTTGTTGATGCAAATTGGGCAGGTGACTTAGATAGTCAAAGGTCCACTAGTGGCTATGTGTTTACTCTGTTTGGAGGTGCAGTGAGTTGGATGAGTAAGAGGCAGTCCACAGTTGCTTTGTCCACCACAGAAGTAGAGTATATGGCTGCTACTCATGTCTCTAAGGAGACAATTTGGTTGCGGAGATTGTGTACAAGTATTAGTTTTAATTGTAATAACATTTAGATTGGTTGTGATAGCCAGAGTGCTATCTGTTTGGCTAAGAATCCTATGTACCATGCTCAAACTAAGTCTGTTGATGTTCAGTATCACTTTGTTCGAGAGCTGGTTGCAAATGGAGAGATTGAGCTAAAGAAGATAGACACGCAAGAGAATGTTGTAGATTCATTGACTAACCCTGTGAGCACAAAGAAGTTCATGTGGTGCAGAGAGGCCATGGGCCTTGTTTCTAGTCCTTGATTATTTTCATTTGATTTCCTATGGGTTGATTTACAATGTATAATGTCAAGTGGGAGAATGTTGGGATAAGGTGCCATTAACCTTGTAAATCCCAATATTGTATTTATTCTATTCATTATATGTAATTTGTAATTATCCATGAGGAGATGTACTAGTTTCACTGGCAGGGGTAATTTCAGAGTCACCGAAAGTTATTATGGAGTGACTTTTACTATTGGAAAATGTAAAAACTCATGGTAAATGAGGATAGAAGTGGTCCCTTAAAGAATACACTATTTTTGGCATGTATGACAACTGTCATAATATTTGGTGAGTGAATCTACGACAACTACAAGTTGTCATAAGATTCTGTGATTCTATGACGCATATGACGGATATGTTAGTTGTATATTTGTTATATTTAGCCCAAGGTTCCTATCTTGGAAAGATACTCTTTTACTGGAATCTATGATGGTTATGATGCGTCATAAGATGCTATAAGAGGCTAGATTTAGTCTTGGGCAGCCAACCTTTGCATGACTATTTTTGGACAAGTGGAAGGTGCTTGTAAGATGGCGTTTAATATTTGTATGTTGGGGAATCTCATGAGAGAGAGAAGGTGAACACCTAAGATGAGTTAGAAAATGTTTCTATAAGTATTTTCCATATATTAGTTGCTGCAATATAGATTTTAGGTACTTAGGTGCTGCTGGAATGCTATCGAATTGAAGACTGGTGGAGAGAGTTGAAGTGTTGTTATATTGTAAATCATTTTCAGATTAATACAAACATTGGGCGTCTTTCCTGTGTGGAGTTTTTACCCGAAAGGGTTTTCTCTATGTTAAACATTGTGTTATGTGTTCATATTTCTGATTTTACATTTTTGTGAAGCATAGTTTTGTTTCTATGTTACAATCTGCATTAATAACATATAGTTAAAGATTGCAGAAATTTATATTGAATTAGATTTCCATTGAAGTAGTGTTGCTTTCATTTATAACGTGTTCCTCCTACTCCCTTCACTTGCTGTAGTTTGTATTACTTGACACTTTCCTATAACCAACTACATGGCAACATTCTGTTTGAGCAGAGTTTCCACACAAGTTTGAAGTACATTTACTAGAGAGTAAACAATCTCACTAGTTCTATTCTCCATTGTTTAGAAATTTTGTTCACCTTAGTTCAATTGTATGTGGAACAAAATTATATATATGGCTCCATTCCTTCTAAATTGGGGGCCCTAGCTCAACTACAAGATTCTTCATTTATATGAATTAATTGTCAAATTCCTTATATGCAATTGCTATGGCTCTATGGAAATCAATTACAAGGATTTATTCCTCTTGAATTAGGCATGTTCAGTCACCTACATGGTCTTTCTCTTTATACAAATAACTTATGAGGCATCATTCCCATCTCTTTAGAACATTTGTCTACCTTGATGATTTAGAATTGGCAAAAACCCATTTCTAGTCCCCATTCCTCATGAATAAGGCATGCTCACTCATGCAAATGTTCTTTACCTTAATGCAAATTAACATATCAAGCACTATTCCCTCCTCTTTAACAAATCTCTTGAAACTAAGGAATTATCTTTATCTCAAAACTAGTTGAGTGGACATTTTCTATGGGAAATTGGTACCAAGCTTACCAATTTGCAACTCTTCAGTTTATGGAGAAATCAACATAGTGGAAACATACCAAATTCCATTGGAAATCATTCCAATCTCACAATACTTTATTTAAACAACCACTAGCTTAGTATAATGATACCAGTTAAGTTGGGTAAATTGAACCTCCTTATCTGGCATTAGCTACACATGAATCAACTTGTTAGTGCCAATAGTAACAAATTGGCTTTTCTTACTACTCTCACAAATTGCTCCCACTTGGAAGAAATAGAAGTGCTAGCTTATAATCATCTCACTGGTATATTGTCTCTGTGCATAGGCCAACTAATTTGGATCCTAGGAGGCTCATGGGACAATCTTATATTATTTAAAGTCAAGATTAAAGAATCTGTAAAGGAAAACCAAGGACATAGTTCACCAACACATTTGAATGCACAAAAGACAAGTTTTAGCAATAACAGTGCTACTTCTATTAAAATGCAGAATGAATAGGTTACAGTGGATGTTACAAATAGCAAGGCTATGAATGAGAATTCCCATGACCAAAAGGGATAGACACATCAATTTGGTTTGCCTAGACTTTTCTTTGTTATCTGACCCTCAACAATTGAAGATCAAATGAATAATTGTACAAGTTATTGCTAAAAAATGTTACAAGAAGATAGAAGGGTTCATTTTTCATAGCCACTTGACATTCTTGTCAATGGGTCAAATGACACACATAGGACTCGCTAACTAAGTAAATGAAAACCAGCTCCTCTTTTGAAAGAAGACAAAAGAGTCTCCCTAAGCTATCAAGATCACTATGTCTAGGCTATGTTTAGATAACTTTATAGGTTGGATGTCCAGCTATTTAACAAGGAGCCTATGGTGAGTGATGATTGTTTAATTCTTTAGAATTGGTTGCACACAAAATTGATTAATTTCTATTTACAAGACATAGCTACACACATACAAATTAATGTCTTGACTCTTGACTACATATCTTGTCATAGAAAATACATTCTCTAACAACAAGATATGCAATGGAGTCCAAAAAAAACTAAATAAATCTTTAACTATACCTAATCTATGCTAATCTAATTAGGATAAAGAAAAAAAGATTAAGGGGAAAGACGAAAAAAACTAAAAATGGGAAAAATAGGGAAAGAGAAAGGAGCTTGCCATCTAAAAATAACAACCATTGACTTGAAAAGCTTCCCAAAACACATATGCAACCATCAGTCCTAACTCAATGTGAAAATAAAGGTGATGCAATCATCTAAGGAAAGTAACTTAGACAAATAATTATATTTTGAACTAAAAGAGACAATAGGAAACAATCACCATGTTTCATGGGCAGACCATAACAAGTGAACTCATATCCAAATATGCATTAATGCTAAGAAATATGTTTACAAGGTGAATTCATAAAAACTACAATTGCTGCATTTACAAACAACAAGACTTAAGAGAGTGAAAGATAGGAGGGCTCCCTCTAAATTACTTGGAGGACTATTTCCATCTTTTCTATAGCAACTTCCAACTTGACAAATACAAGCAACAACCTACTTAGACATAGAAACCCAATAGATACAAGATACATGATTACATGAATGTCATAAATTACACGTCCCCTAATGTTGGTGGCAGAGTTAATGGTTAAAGTTCTAGAGAATTGAAGTCTAGGTGCCAAGATAAATTAGGAGTTAAATACATGTTAAGGCCTTTGAGTGCATTTGGGTCGGCTTTTGACAGGAAATTTGACTTCTACATGATAATGGCATCCTCTAAATGTTTAGCCATGCATTGAATCTTGATTTTTCATACACAAGACGTACTTGACATGCTTGACCTGTCCCTCGTACAAACCTGTGGAGATTTGATTTGTCCTAAGTATCACATCTCAAGCTACCTGTAGTCAAAGAAAATAATATCAGATTTCAATTTCTATTAGTAAAGTAATTTGAAATATTATTCAAGCAAGAAATCCAATGTTATAATCCTTGTCTTAATAAAAAGATTACAAATTTTTTTGGCTTTTCCCTCATACTACTGTATATTTTCTTCTATGTATAAACTGCTTTATTTTTAATATATGGGTGCTCCGTCACCTTTTGCTGGTAAAAAATAAAAATAAAAAGATTACAAAATTTAGCTATCCGGGTGAATTCCAATTTGCCAGTCTCATGGAAACACATAGATTCGTGTTATATAAATATCGGGTTCAAGCTTCATGTCTTATGGCGGCTCAAGACTTGATCACGCCATCATTGTGCCCATCACTAGCCACATGGCTGAGAAAAGCAATAACTACGTTGTAGGCAATTGTCAAGTTTATCTGCACTAAAGACATGTGGCACCACTAGAGGGGTGACACATCAGTGTGAAAGTCACATGGTTGGGTGTCCAGTCACGTGTACAAATTATGTGGAAGATTCAAACAAGGAAATAGGCCACAAAATTAATTTGTTATCATGACAGACCATCAAGTTTAGCCTACTTAAAAGTCCACTTGGCAGTAACAAAGAGTAGACATGGTGGCAAGGCAAGTCTTGGGTAGAATCAAAGGAGGGCATATGGACATACATGAGACATGTGGACAACATCGAGATATCCAAACTTGAGACAGTGTATTACTAAACTTCAAATGCCCTGTAAATTGAAATTTACCTGTGCAGATGGGTCTGCAGGATGCTTGGGAAAACATGATTTTAATCTTGGATGCAAGAAGCCAAGCTAAATGCAGTTCATCAGTAGTTTGAAATCTATGGTTATGAGATGGTAATGACGCATAGATAGCATCCACAGCTGACATGTAGAGGCGGTCTGAGCAAGACACATGTATACTTTACAGGGGAAAAGATTAACTAGTGTACTCGAGTAGCTCACTCAAGTAGTTTTGACAAATACTTTGGGTCCATAAAGGCCCTCAACTTGAAATAATGTAATTCCTAGATGTGAGTAGCCAGATTGAACTTGGTTGAAGACAAGTGTAAGGAAATGGAGAATAAAAAGGGTCAAAAGTAGTATTTTTTTAATGAAATCAGTTAAATTTGAATTTGGATGAGCATATTAGGATGTGTACATTCAAACTAATTTTTAATACTAATTTGAATTTAAGTTACTATTATTTTTTTAAATGGTTAAGGTTAAGATGGTAAAATGTTGAGTGTACACAAAAGTGTTTTTACTTTTATCACTAAAATATAACAGAGTGGGTGTGTGCCCCTTATTTTTTTGCTATATTAAGTATTTTTTAAAATTAGTTGGTAGAAATATAATTAAGAGTGAGTAATATAATAAGGTGTGTACCCTTATTTTTTTGTTACATTAAGTATTTTTTAAAATTAGTTGGTAGAAATATAATTAAGAGTGAGTATTACAAGCTGTGTATTTTTTTTTTTTTTTTGTATTTTTTTGAAGTGGATGCATTCTAAAATAAAACTAGTTGGTAGAAATATAATTAAGAGTGAGTATTACAAGCTGTATTTTTCTTTCTTTTTTGGTTTTTTTTTTTTTTTGAAGTGGATGCATTCTAAAAACTATAATAATCAAAAATATAATTTTCTTTTGAATGAAGTGTCAAATAATCTTATATAATTTGTTTCAAATTTGAATAAGCCAATCAAAAGTTATAAAGAAAAAGTAATACATCTATATTTGATGAATATGAAGACATTGTTCAAATAAAATAAAAATAAATATCTTAACTTATTCAAACTATTAAAAAAATGGCTAGAAAGCTAAGAAGTAGCTCATTGCTTTGGTGGTGATTTCATCAAATTTTGTAATAAATTTGACAATGTTGAAGTTTAAAAATGTTATTGAATATGAAAAACACTTCTTTGGGAGGTATCATAGAGGTCCAATCCTTAGACTTGGTCATCCAATCTTATTCCAAGCCTAAAAGGGTGGGACCAAATTTTGAATAAATAATGTAATTTGTTATGTGACATGCTCATGTTATGTAATGTGACTGTGTTACATAACATGCTCACATATGCATCACTTTCAAGTGAGATAAATGAGAAAGGAACATGGTAACCTATAATATGGTCCCACTTACAATTTTGTAATGTGCTTTGGTAAACTATGATTTGGTGCATCTCTCTCTCTCCCCCTCCCCCCCCCTCTCTCTCTATATATCTCTCTTCCTCTCTCTCCCTCTACCTCTCTCTCCCTCTCTACCTTTCTCTCCCTCCCCCTCTCTCTCTATATATATATATATCCTTGTATCTCTCTATCTCTTTGTTATCCCTCTCCCTCTCTCTCCCCCTCTCTTTATCTCTTTCTATCCCCTCTTCTCTATCTCTCTCCTCTCCCTATTTATCTCTCCATCTCTTTATCTCTCTCCCTCTCATAATACATATAAGGGTTTACTACAATTCCCATAAGATGCAAGCTTTAAAAGAACACATTTCCATCTAAGTTTAACATAAGTATTTTGACATATTTAATATTTTTCTTGCTTATGCAATAAGCAATGATAAATCATCCAATGGTGATCTTTACCATTATGGCGTAATCTTAATCCACTAATCAAGAGAAAAGTTCTATCTTTAACCTTGGCTAACTATTCTTAAATAAAATACCTAAAGAAAGTTGTCTTGATAAATCCTAAACATAAACCACACTAAGTGTGTTAAAACATTATTATCAAAGGATCTAAGAATGTATATGAGCTCTTTCTCCATAGAGTAAAACATGAAATTTACTTAACTCTTAACTATGCCTTAAAGTTTAAACTACATCTTTTCATTAACACCAAGTATAAAAATAAATAGAGAGATATGAAGATAACACATAAAAGGTATACTATATTTTGCATTAGATTCAAGAGCTAATCGGGTAACCCCACCTATTAAATGACTTTGCGAAGAATAAACATATATAAAGCTCTCAAGATGGTATCATGAAAGATTTACAAGTATAGTTTCTCATATCATAAGGAATCTAGCTAATGTTGCAGGTAATGTAAAGACTTAAAAGATTGAAGGCACTAAAAATGTTTAGAGATACAAAACCATTCCATAAAGAAATTTCCAAAAGGTAGAACCAAAATAAATTCGACGCATGTCTAATTAAGAAGAGTTTCACAATAATTTTAATTATTCTAACTACCAAGTCATGGGGTGACGCCTTTCTAAGGCAATTTTAATTATTTTAATTTCTAAAAAATGGGTTGATGCCTCCAAAATATCTAAGGGATTTCCTCATAAAAATTAACACCCTCAACAAAGCAAAACATATATTTAGAAACATCTAAAAAAATTTACTACCTTGGAACTTGCAAAAACAAATATTTAGATGCAACATTTTATCTTTCCATGCTTTTATATTAGGGATAAATATGCAGGTTTACTCTGTGACTGACTGGGCACCCCAAGGAATGGTCAAAAAGCAGATTTAAACTTCTTTAAATCAAGCAAGCAATAAACAATGATTTTATATGGATTTGTTGACAGATTTTTTTTTTAAAATAAAAAGGTGATAAATCACCTATACCATTACTATAAAAGGATTATACAGAGTTTCAAAAATTCACCAAAACAACGTGAAGTCCATAAAGATAATACATGTGCAAAAGCTCCTAATTTGGCCATATTAAACAAAAACATAAATGAGATACAACTAAAGAAACATTAACAACTGCTAACCGAGAGGACTAGAAACTTGTGCATGTGATCAAGACACCTCCCCAATAGCCAACACCCCTTAGACAAGTCGAACACCCAAAACGCTGACCCCTGTGGACCAAGAGGAGTCAATCTCCCACCTATTGATGTGTTTTTTTATGCACATGCAAACTCAGAATAAAATATCGATGTATTCTATCCTCTCTTGAACAATATCTCTCAAAGGATAAACAATGTGATCCAATGAGACAACTCCAAGGTTCCAGATGTCAGGTCTTGATTTGCAATGGATAAACTCAGTAGTTGATGTGATTTACTGAAAACTCACAAAGGGACTTATGCTAAATTGACTCCTTATTCCATTCAAATGTGTTACTTCTTCCTTATGATATGGAACTATTTCAAACCGACTATGAAAGAAAATGAAAAAGGCAAGGGTCTAGAAAACTATTCTAAGGACAATGAAATAATGGAATATGTCGAGATAGATGAATTCCTCATGAAACCAAACTCCACTTCGCCATGAGAACCAACAACTACATGAAGTTAGTGCAATCTTCTAAGGAAACTTAAAGATTTTCATGTTGTAAATCTCCATCCAAACACCCATTGTTGGTGTAGCTTGAACGAGCATCTACAACTGAACTAAAACAAATGTGGTTCAGGCTAACTTTGCAAAATGACTTATCAGTGACAAATTATATAAAATATGAACCATTTAAAGAATTCATCAGTTATCTCCACATATAAACATTACATCAATGAACTTCTAATCTAATTCTACACTACTTGGAAACATCTCTCCATCATTTTCAAGAATTAGAAGCCACGCTAACATTCCTCAATCACACAAAATCACCATGTGAACCAACAATGAGTTTGTATTAATTTTGGAAGTGTATTTTTACAACAATTTCATGTCTCTTCAATGACTTCGAAAAGTCTCCTCTAATCTACTTCTACTTTAACAGCATCTACTCCTACTTCTATCTTGATCTCCTTACAATACAAATGAGAGAAATGGGCCTTATATAGGCTCCAAGATTACATGAATGGCCAGGATTGATTTGAGAATCAATGGCCAAGATTGAGACAACAAGACAGTTTGTTGCAAAAGTTACTATTTTTAGAACATTAAATGCGGATGGATGATGTGGCAGACTGTGATTGGCTTGATGTTGTGCACATGCCACCTCAGCATTGAGAAGACTGGTTTAATTTTATTTGTGTCCATATTGCTTGGAATATTTTCCCAAATTTTGTCATCTTTTGGAGTAGTCTTCAAATCTGGATTTTCACCTTTGGAACTTGTCTTCTTGAAAACTTGGGAATTTTGTCAAATTTCTTCTTGTTGTCTTGATGTAGCTCATGGAATTGTGATGATTGCTTGGTGTTCTGACTCATTTCTCTTCTCAACTTTCTTGTCTTCATGTACTTGCGCAAGATTTTAGCTCTGGATAGTGCAAGTAGAAGATGTCTTTGTTCATGACTACCAGAGTAGACTGGTGTATGATGAAGGTTCTCGTTCTTTGTGTGATGCATGAAATGAGTGACTTTTGTATGATGACTCTTTATGCACAGTGAAGTGATGTTCCTCCTCTGAACATATGAAGTTGCCCTAGATGCATGATGTTGATCTTGGTATAAGCACTCCTCCATGTGGCGATGATGTCTTCCTTACAAACTTGAATAACACTCTTCTTGCTTTGACCCTCTCCTATGCAACTTCTCGCCATGTTCCTTCTATTACCTACACAAAAGAAACATTTATCAATGCAAATTCATTTGATCTTCAATCCACACTTAATCTCTTAACATTTCATTCAACCATCCTGCAAGATTTAAAGCGTTGATCTTAGGCGAGCTTGTGCAGTGAAGAAAGTTTTGTTTTCAGCTAACTGAAATCATCCTCAAATTAGATGCACCTTTTGTGATAGTATGCATTGAATGCATATTTCAATGGTGGGGTAAATAGGTGCCTATGAGGATGAGCACATATTTTCTACATGCATGTATATTGTGTTCTATGCGAAGGTAAGCCAAAAGTGCACCTAGAATGTTACCTTCAATCCTCCATAAAGCATTTCAATATGTTGGCTTGATGCTTGATAAATGAACAAGAGGATGACAACTTCTAATCATCCCACCTTAGAAGAACAAAGAAAATCAAGTTTGTGAAATATAATAGAATTTGTAAATACTTGATTTGATCCCTTACTTATAATTTTCTTCTCTTATTCGCTGCAAGTCTGCTATTTCTACTCTAATTTTTAGCTTTGGAATGAAGGGTTTTTGAAATGACAATGATCCTTCTGTGAGGACCGCCCTTTTTACTACTGTTGTTATGACTATTTCCAGTACTGTTATTGTTACTTTCATATTTGTGGGATAGCAGTTCCCGAACTTTGTCAGACTATTTAACTTTATTTTGTTTTCGGAAAAACTAATTGGGTGATGTTTGGATAAGTTACTTTTCAGAAAAATGAATTAGGGATGATGGAAAATTGTAATATGATTTTTAATTATGTTAAATTGTACTAAGGCATGAGAATGCATGTGTTATTTAAGTTGCTTCGGCTATGATGAATTTATGTGGTTACTGATCTTGTAATTGAGTGTGCAGGGACTACTAATCAAACCACAGATTTCGGAGATCATTCCACACCTTGTTAATTGTTATTCCCTGTTAAGCCGATCTGGTCCCACGAGGAACCAAGATCTCTTTGTGTTTGATGTCATGATGTAATGTGGTCTTTCGTATGGTCGAGTGGGTTAGGTTACCCTCATGTAACATTATTTTTATAAGTAAGTGTTGTAAAGAGATTGAATTTGAAATTTCTATTTTTATTTAAATTATGAGGCCCTTTTTCTTGTGCTTTACCTTGACCTGGGGTGTCTTGTATGGGTTAAAATTGACCCTGGGTTCTACCCCATGGGTCCAGGGGCCCATTTGGCATGGGTAACCCTTGAATAACCTCCATCTAGTCAACTTAACCTCCCCCTGAAGTTAAGTGGCGAAAATTGGAGGTAGGAGGGGACATGATGGGTTGTACCAACACTCAACCCATCCCCTCTACTTTTCCCTAGATAAGAGATGCCATCCATTAGTAAAAGTTACCTCTTCTTTAGTAAGATTCCCCCATGTACTATGGGGACACCCATGTGAAGAAAGGAGAAAGAGGCATGGGTCACCTGTCTTGTTCCCATTTAACTCTTTTTTTTATTTCTCCCATGAGAAAGTGGAGTCACATGAAAGGAATAAGGAGTAACCTTGGGAATGGAGAGTGACATAAGCCACCTGGACAGAATAGCGATTTTTGGGAAGGGTGAGGAGGTGACAAGTGTCACTTCCCCATTTCTCAAAATTAGAAAGAAAGAGAATTTTGGGTTATTTATTTTCAAATTTTGGGATGAGAGGGAGTTAGTTGAATTTTGGGGAAAATCTTTCATTTTGGCCTTACCAAAAATAGAGAAGTTAGTTTGGAAGATAGAGAAGGGAGAGGGAGTTGGTGGCTAAGCTTGGAAGTGAACTCTGTGGACTCTGCAACAACTGCATTCCAGGAGGGCTTTGCAAGGTTGGTCTGAATTTTACCTTTGTTTTGGTAGAACTAAAATGTGTATGAAATGTGTTTGGAATATGTGTTTAAATTTGTTTTCTGTGGGGTTCTTGTCGGGTGCTTGACAGAGCGTCTCCCACTTGGGAGAAATGCTCATCAAGTTTGGGGTAGGGGAGGAGAGATCCTCCTCGGGTGCATACCTGTTTCCATCTTTTGGGATGTTGAAAGCCTTGAGGGCATGTATCTGTGACTGTATTTTTGACTTGAGAGTCATATACAGATTTCTTACAAATTGTGATCACACTTGGTTGAGACCAAGAGAAATTTATATGAGTTCATTTATCTGTCAGGGTGACACTCTGGAGTCGAGTGTATCCACTCTCCTGCCCCTTATGAAACTCACTGTAGTTGAGTTTCTGTATTGTGTAAAATAGCCACGGGTGTATGTGTGCTTTGGGATTGTTGTTGTTTCTGTTGTGAAGTGGAGTGTTTGAGTACCCAGGTGTGAGTATGGTCTCCCTAGCTCGGGGGTGACCCTCTTGCGGGTCTACGGTAGGGAGGAGAGCTAGACGAGTGGTATTTTTCTTCTTTGTTTGTCTTTGATACGCAGGTTTTTTCTCTTGGAGCTTCTGGTTGGCTATTTATGAAGAAACAGATCATCTTCTTGTCATGAGAATTAGGCCTGGATTATTTCATAGAGATGAAGAGGGAACACCTCTCTTGTTATTGTTGTAAATTACTGATATTCTGGGAGTGAAGAAAATCACCTCCCTGGTCTTGTTATTATTGGACTTTTATTGGTTGTCATAAGTTTTCAGTTGTAAACTGTTTGGGAGGAGAAAGTTCATATCTGGGAAGTTGGTATTCATGTTTGAGAAGTTGTAATATGACTGTGCTTAAATTTTAAGTGGATGTTTGCAACCTTTGTTCAATAACAATTTTTGTGTTTCAAGTATTACTGAAAAGAATAAGTTCGTTTTTGCAACTTAATCTGAGTTGTTTACATTTGAAAGTTTGGAATTGCTTCTTTAGTTGAAATGCTAGTTTTCTTTTCAATGTTGAAATGGAAAAGACAGTTTTAAATATTTGAGTTTTCTCCATAATAATGGATTCTGTTAATTTAGAAGAATTAGAGGAAATCTATCATGTAAATATAATCTGTTTGTAAATTTACAAGTCTTATACGTTTATAACAATGGAAATTTATACTTATAATAAGGGAATAGCTATTTATCATTGGGTGAAATTGGGATATATATATTTATATCTAATTGTTATGACAATTTCTTTATAATAGGTTGATCTGGAGAAAATGCATAGAGTAGTGAATTTAAAAAAAAATTGTAGAAATTGGAATTATACAAATATAATATTTTTCTCTAAATACTTTATAAATATATATATAGAGATATATATATATTTCTCATTTTGAGTAATTATCATTTTAGAAAATAATAGAGAAATTTGAAAGTAATTATAATTGTTATATATTAATATATAAAAAAAGGGGGATATATATATATATATATATATATATATATATATATATATATATATATATATATATATATATATATATGAAATATATATATATATATATATAAATATATTATCGTTGTTATATATATACATATATATATATATATATTTATATATGAATATATAAATATATATATAGATATATATATATATTTGAAGATATGTTATTATTGATAATAATCAACGAATGGTGAAAGACTGTCAAAAAAAATTAAGCCGCGGATAACAAAATACACAGTCGTTATTTATAATGGGCGGTGGGGAAGAAAACCCCACCGCAGGTTTTATGTTATATTTGGAGGTGTGGAGTGGGGCGGAGCCCCACCCACACCCCACGTCGTGGGAATGTGGGTGGGGCTCCGCCCCACTCCACATCTCCCCCCTCCATACCCTTATGCCTCCCGCGGATCTTGTCTGCCGCTCTGCGGCCACCATAAACCCCCGTCCGCCGCTCTGCGGCCACCATAAATTCCCGTCCGCCGCTCTGCGGCCACCCCGACCCCGCTCCTCTGTCACGCCGCCCATGGCCGCCGTCTGCTGTAAATCTAAGGCAATAAAAAAAATGTTAGGGCTTGGGCCCTAACATATGAGTGGTGTATTTGTAATATAAATACAGTTTTCTTTTATATAGCTTTATATATATAGGCATATATATATATACTATATATGTCTATGTATATAGCTATATAGTTATAATATAATAATGAATATATATATATATATATATATATATATATATATATATATATATATATATATATATATATATATATATATATATATATATATATATATATACAGATATAGATATATAAGTTTTGGGAAACCAATTTGTCCATTATATAGACATTAAAAATAAATATATTATATATATGTATGTATGTATATATATATATATATAATATAATATACATAGGAGTAAATCTATGAACCAAATTATTGGGCTCTCGTTTAAAATCGTTTTATACTATGTTTCATGGATATGGAGAAAAAAAAAATATATGTATATAAATAACAATTATATTCTCACAGGAGATGTTATTAAGTGTTGAACACAACAACCAAAGAAGCTATATTACCATGAACAGAGTTTTATAAAGTGGTGAACCACCTACATCTATTGACAACGTCATACGAGTTACAAACAGTGTATGAATCGTAATTAAGAGTAACAGTAACAACAGTAATTCTAAACAAGAGAAAATAAAATTATAATGTAAAGAGAGTTTCGGAATATTCAGTGATACTCTGGAAAGAGTTTCTCGGAAGTTTCAACTAAAAACATACTAACAATCACCCGGAAAATGAAGAGGAAAATTACACAACTCCTTACTCAAAAGAACACTGGAAATAAACTTAAGAAGCCACCACTGACAATCCTTGTGGCCATATTAATCTCAACTGTAGCAAACGATCTCATATGTAAACCTGTAAGAGGTTCCGAAGAAAAAAAAAACTAACATTGGAAAACACAGAGGAGAAAATGCGCGACATTTCTCACACGGGATAAGAGAACTAAGTTGACGGACCCTTCTGTCAATTGTGCTTTGGAACAAGTTGACTAAGTATTTACGAAGAGGAGGAACCTAGATCGGGGAAGATTAGGAGACCGAGTCCAGCGAAATAGTAAACCAGCCTTTGTGACCTAGATCATCCTGAAATTAGGTTTAATATCAACAATAACTGCAGTGATAACCCTGATTGACGTAAATCATGAAGAAAGGACAGGATGCACATAAAGAAAGTATAGAAAATGAAAGAGAGAGAGAGACCGAAATATAAACACACTAAATGAACTAAGAGATAGTTAAGGTAAGGGCGATAAAGATATAATCCAACTTAATAACTTGTGGAAAGGGAAGAGAGGGCAACCAAACCGCCTTGTTGAAAATGCTAAGTCATAGGAGTAGTATGTTTCAGGAAACAAGAGAGGAGACAGACAACCGTGCCTGGCTGAAAAATGACTAAATAGGGAGATCACTAGCCGGTTTAGTTGGAACAAGGCGTCGAGGGGAGTGGTTCCTCTATCAGCGAACCACGTGCGTAAATGAGTGCAGCGTAATTCCCACTAACGCCGTAAGGCATTTTGCTACCGAACATTGCCGAGGGTTCGATTTAAGAACTTGGGTAATCTCACTCTTGCAATGACGTGAGCAGCGTTGTATCGACCCTCTTGTTGATCTATATGTTTCCGTTTGCACGCCATTGTACTTGTATTCCGCCGATGAGTATAGTGTTTCGCCATGAGAGAACACCGTTGAGCATGCGTACGCATGCGAAAGGGGTTTTTAGGACAGTGTGAGAAAAGTTTTTCATATCTCGTGTCATAACCACATGACAGATGTGGCTATGACACGTGCGATGTGTGTTGTGACCACAGGGAAAATGTGGGCATGACATTTGGTATCAGAGCCAAGTTTGTAAACACTGGGTGTATTTGGGCACGTTATTATTCCACAACTTTGGCTAATTAGTTTCTACCTTGTTTTGTAGGATGCCTCCCCGACGTGTTCGACGAGCGCGATCACGCCATACAGCGTCAGTCGAGGTGCACAGCGATTCCTCAGCCGAGGGACTGGCACCCGCAGATTCAGCAGCACCACCTGCACCACCTGTGCCACAAGCACCACTAGTACCACAGGCGACACCAGTAGCGGATATAGGTCCACAGATCTTACAGGCACTACAGACTATGCTAGACAGGTTACCACCAGTGATTCCTGAGCCACATATAGAGCCTCGTGTTGATCCGCGAGAGGAGCCACGTGCCGAGTCACGCATTGAGCCACGTATGGAGCCCCGCGTTCATCCACTAGAGGAGATACGTGTGGAGCCCTTCGTTGAGATTCCTGACACAACAGTAGAGGAGGTAGGGTCAGCCTCCCGAGCACGGAGTAGGAGTCCTCCGAGACTTTTGAGACAAGAATAGGTCCAGCAGGGAGTATATGAGGATGGTGTGGAAGAGCCACTTGGGAGACTTAGAGACAGAGGGGACCCTGTCAGAGATCTACTGAGGCTCAACCCACCCACCTTCGCAGGAGCTACAGAGGGAGCTGTGGCCGAGGCTTGGCTAATTAGCTTAGACAGGTGTTTCGCATTGCGACCGTATGAGAGCAACACGAAAGCACGAGTGGCAGTTCATCTTCTTAGGGATGCAGCAGCCACCTGGTGGCGCACAGAGGAGTGCAAGCGCCGACTCTCCGTGGATACACTCACATGGGACACCTTCATTGAGCGCTTCAATGCGCGGTATTTGTCCGAACATTATAGACAGCGCAGAATTGATGAGTTTCATGATCTACAGCAGAGGGGACTCACCGTTACTCAGTATGAGAGCCGATTTATAGAACTTTCTCGTTATGCGGAATACCTCCATGACGAGAAAATCTTAATACACAAATTCATCAGGGGGCTAAATCACGGGATATCAGGACCAGTTCGTATGGCAAATCCCCAAACCATGAGCGAGGCTGATGAAAAGGCCCTTATATCAGAGGAAATTCAGGGACGAGGACAGAATTCACGCCCACAGTACCAGGAACGAAATCTCCAACAACAGCAAAATTTTCGAAGGCCTCAAAACACAACACAGAGAGGAGGATATAATGCTTCATCATTACCTCCTAGGCCTCCACAGCAACAGCAACATCAGCAAAAATCCAAATTTCAACAGAGGGGATAGGGAGGACAGAACCGTGGATGGCAGCAGCAGGGACCACGCAGGGATCAGAGACAGCAGGGTTCATCGGTAGGACCCGCAAGGTCCCAGCAGTCTTACAGAGGCTCACAGGGATCCACCGGACGGACCGGGCAACAACAGTCGGGCAGAACACAGTCAGGGCAGTTACAGGTTAAGGGACCATGTTATGTATGTGGTGGGGCAGGGCATCTGGCTAGAGAGTGTCCATAGGGATTTACTGCAGGGGGTCAGCCCCGATCAGGAGGGTCTGAGCAGACCGTAGGAGACGTGGGCAGATCTCACCACATGTTTGCAGCGGTTGATAACCGCCAGGCCGATTTCCAGGCTTCTGTCATCGAGGCAGCAGGTACGATTAGAGACTTTCCCATCTCGATCCTTTTTGACTCAGGAGCTACTGACTCCTTTTTGTCTACATCGTTAGTGGAGCGTTGCAGGCTGGTGGCTTCTAGGCAAGACATTAGGTGGGAAGTTGAGTTGGCCTCAGGGGCCAGGATGTCAGTAGATACCTTGGTTAAAGACTGTGAGATCACATTGGGACCCTTCACCACAACATGCGACCTTAGGATTATGCCATTAGGGTCTTACGGAGTAGTTCTGGGTATGGATTGGCTTGCGGCACATAGAGCCAAGCTTGATTGTCGCCAGAGAACGATTAGCTGTTTAGATGATCATGGTTCGTCGGTTGAGATAGTGGGCATTCAAAAGCCCACGGCGGTTCGTATGATATCCGCACAACAGCTTAAGCGCTGTATGCGGAGGGGATGTCAGATGTTTGCCATCACAGTCAGTGATAGAGCAGAGGATGAACCTGAGGCTACTTTAGATGATCACCCTATCCTTAGAGAGTTTGCCGATGTATTCCCGCCAGAACTACCTGGTATGCCTCCACGTAGAGAAGTGGACTTCCACATTGACTTAGTGCCAGGTGCAGAGCCGATATCCCGCGCACCTTATAGAATGACGACCCATGAACTCACAGAACTTAAGCTGCAGTTGGAAGAATTACTTGAGAAGGGACACATCCGACCTAGCATTTCACCATGGGGCGCACCAGTGATCTTCGTGAAGAAGAAGGATGGTTCTCTTCGTCTATGCATGGACTACAGGCAATTGAACAAGGTGACGGTGAAGAATCGTTATCCTCTACCTAGGATTGACGACCTTTTTGATCAGATGCAGGGAGCCAGAGTGTTCTCGAAAATCGATCTAAAATCTGGGTATCATCAATTGCGCATCATGGAGTCAGATATTCATAAAACTGCTTTTCGAACCAGATATGGCCATTATGAATTCACAGTGGTACCTTTCGGGTTGACGAATGCTCCTGCAGTATTCATGAGTCTCATGAACGGGGTGTTCCGTACATACCTAGACCGGTTCGTGATCATATTCCTAGATGACATTCTGATCTATTCACGGACTGAGGAGGAGCATGTAGAGCACTTGCGTCAAGTTTTGCAGAAATTACGAGAGCAGCAACTTTATGGCAACTTGACGAAGTGTGCCTTCTTCAGGACAGAGGTGCAGTATTTGGGACACATTTTATCAGGCGATGGCATCTCCGTAGATCCATCTAAAATTAGAGCAATCCAGGAGTGGCCGGCACCCACGAACGTGACAGAGGTCAGAAGCTTTATGGGGTTAGCTGGGTATTATCGTCGGTTTGTCGAAGGTTTCTCCAGGATAGCACATCCCATTACTTCCCTTCAGCGAAAAGGGAAGGGTTTCACTTGGACCGAGCAGTGTGAAAAGGCTTTTGGAGTCCTCAAAGAGCGTCTTACGAGCGCTCCTATTTTAGCAGTTCCAGATCCTTCAGAAGAGTTTGTAGTTTGCACAGATGCATCATTAGAAGGTTTGGGAGCCGTGCTTATGCAGGATGGTCGAGCGATCGCATACGAATCACGGAAACTAAAGACACATGAGTTAAACTATCCTACGCACGACTTAGAGCTTGCAGCTGTTGTTCATGCCTTGGTTCGCTGGAGACACTTCCTCTTAGGGCGACGCTTTGAACTCCATTCAGACCATCATAGTTTGCAGTATATTTTTACACAGCCTAATTTGAACGCCCGCCAACGGCGTTGGATGGAATTCCTATGCGAATACGACTTCGATGTCCATTATATAAAAGGGAAGGAGAACGTGGTCGCTGATGCTTTGAGTCGTAGACGCCACGAGATCCAGACCCTGACCTTGAAGATGGACTTGAAGGATCGCATCTTACAGCATCTGCCGGAGGACGAATGGTTTCTTGAAGTGCAGCAGGCAGTACTAAATCAGAAGGCCCTTGAGGGCAAATTTACAGGATATACCCTTGATTCTGATGGAATGCTTCGACATCGGCAACGCATCTATGTACCCCATGCGGGTAATCTTCGTACAGTAATCCTATCAGAGGCTCATAGAGCACCCTACGCAGCACACCCAGGAGTGAAGAAGATGCATGCTGATTTACGACAGCTTTATCATTGGGCTGGGATGAGGCGTGACATTGCCGAATTTGTTGCCCGTTGCCTGGAATGTCAGAGGGTCAAGGCCGAACATCAGCATCCAGCGGGACTGTTGTACCCTCACGAGATACCTGAATGGAAATGGGATACCATTTCTATGGATTTTATCGTTGGTCTACCTATGTCATCACGTCGCCATGATGCTATTATGGTGACAGTTGACAAGCTGACCAAAGTGGCGCATTTTTCACCAATATGTACAACGTACAATGCACCATCAGTGGCCAAGGTGTTTCTTGATCAGATTGTTAGACTTCATGGAGTACCTCGCCGCATTATATCTGACAGAGACTCCGTATTCACTTCATCGTTCTGGAAAGCCTTACATCAGGC
This sequence comes from Cunninghamia lanceolata, assembly GCA_027924645.1. Lineage (NCBI taxonomy): Eukaryota > Viridiplantae > Streptophyta > Pinopsida > Cupressales > Cupressaceae > Cunninghamia > Cunninghamia lanceolata. The sequence goes on along the minus strand of BSBN01000241.1, from coordinate 5,927,316 downwards.
GTTGGGCACACAGCTCAACTTCAATTCTGCATATCATCCGGAAACCGACGGACAAACAGAGAGAGTTAACCAGGTGTTAGAAGACATGCTTCGCATGTATGTGATGGACCACCAGTCTAGATGGGAGGAGTACCTGTATCTAGTTGAATTTGCCTACAATAATGGGCATCATAGCTCGTTGGGTATGCCTCCTTTCCAGGCATTATATGGCAGACCATGCAGAACACCTTTGAGTTGGGATCGTATAGAGGACAGAACAGTCATCGGACCAGAGATAGTTCAGAATATGGAACTGCAAGTTAAACAGATAAGACAGAGGCTTCTGGAAGCACAGGACAGGCAGAAAAAGTATGCTGATGCTAAGAGGACAGACCGAAGCTTCTCTGTGGGGGAAAGAGTATTTTTGAGAGTGCGGCCGCACAAAAGTCCAATCCGTTACGGAAAAGGCTCTAAACTCGCACCTCGATTTGTAGGACCTTTCGAAATCTTGGAGCGGATAGGACCAGTAGCCTATCGTCTAGCCTTGCCACCTAGCCTATCACGTATCCACGATGTATTTCATGTATCAGTTTTACGTCAATATATTTCTGACTTATCTCATGTGTTGGATTGGAGTGCTCTTCAGGTAGAGGCAGACGGACAACTGGCGTTGGAGCCAATTCGCATATTGGCTCGACGGACGCTGGCCCTTCGAGGTCGAGAGCTGGACCAGGTTAGAGTCCAATGGGACTTATACGACGAAGTCACTGCAACATGGGAAGATGCAGAGAGATTGAAGACCCTGTATCCTCACCTTTTCGACGACTTCCAGGAGGAAGTACCGTCTTAGGGGGAGAGGATGTGAGAACCGCCCTTTTTACTACTGTTGTTATGACTATTTCCAGTACTGTTATTGTTACTTTCATATTTGTGGGATAGCAGTTCCCGAACTTTGTCAGACTATTTAACTTTATTTTGTTTTCGGAAAAACTAATTGGGTGATGTTTGGATAATTTACTTTTCAGAAAAATGAATTAGGGATGATGGAGAATTGTAATATGATTTTTAATTATGTTAAATTGTACTAAGGCATGAGAATGCATGTGTTATTTAAGTTGCTTCGGCTATGATGAATTTATGTGGTTACTGATCTTGTAATTGAGTGTGCAGGGACTACTAATCAAACCACAGATTTCGGAGATCATTCCACACCTTGTTAATTGTTATTCCCTGTTAAGCCGATCTGGTCCCACGAGGAACCAAGATCTCTTTGTGTTTGATGTCATGATGTAATGTGGTCTTTCGTATGGTCGAGTGGGTTAGGTTACCCTCATGTAACATTATTTTTATAAGTAAGTGTTGTAAAGAGATTGAATTTGAAATTTCTATTTTTATTTAAATTATGAGGCCCTTTTTCTTGTGCTTTACCTTGACCTGGGGTGTCTTGTATGGGTTAAAATTGACCCTGGGTTCTACCCCATGGGTCCAGGGGCCCATTTGGCATGGGTAACCCTTGAATAACCTCCATCTAGTCAACTTAACCTCCCCCTGAAGTTAAGTGGCGAAAATTGGAGGTAGGAGGGGACATGATGGGTTGTACCAACACTCAACCCATCCCCTCTACTTTTCCTTAGATAAGAGATGCCATCCATTAGTAAAAGTTACCTCTTCTTTAGTAAGATTCCCCCATGTACTATGGGGACACCCATGTGAAGAAAGGAGAAAGAGGCATGGGTCACCTGTCTTGTTCCCATTTAACTCTTTTTTTTATTTCTCCCATGAGAAAGTGGAGTCACATGAAAGGAATAAGGAGTAACCTTGGGAATGGAGAGTGACATAAGCCACCTGGACAGAATAGTGATTTTTGGGAAGGGTGAGGAGGTGACAAGTGTCACTTCCCCATTTCTCAAAATTAGAAAGAAAGAGAATTTTGGGTTATTTATTTTCAAATTTTGGGATGAGAGGGAGTTAGTTGAATTTTGGGGAAAATCTTTCATTTTGGCCTTACCAAAAATAGAGAAGTTAGTTTGGAAGATAGAGAAGGGAGAGGGAGTTGGTGGCTAAGCTTGGAAGTGAACTCTGTGGACTCTGCAACAACTGCATTCCAGGAGGGCTTTGCAAGGTTGGTCTGAATTTTACCTTTGTTTTGGTAGAACTGAAATGTGTATGAAATGTGTTTGGAATATGTGTTTAAATTTGTTTTCTGTGGGGTTCTTGTCGGGTGTTTGACAGAGCGTCTCCCACTTGGGAGAAATGCTCATCAAGTTTGGGGTAGGGGAGGAGAGATCCTCCTCGGGTGCATACCTGTTTCCATCTTTTGGGATGTTGAAAGCCTTGAGGGCATGTATCTGTGACTGTATTTTTGACTTGAGAGTCATATATAGATTTCTTACAAATTGTGATCACACTTGGTTGAGACCAAGAGAAATTTATATGAGTTCATTTATCTGTCAGGGTGACACTCTGGAGTCGAGTGTATCCACTCTCCTGCCCCTTATGAAACTCACTGTAGTTGAGTTTCTGTATTGTGTAAAATAGCCACGGGTGTATGTGTGCTTTGGGATTGTTGTTGTTTCTGTTGTGAAGTGGAGTGTTTGAGTACCCAGGTGTGAGTATGGTCTCCCTAGCTCGGGGGTGACCCTCTTGCGGGTCTACGGTAGGGAGGAGAGCTAGACGAGTGGTATTTTTCTTCTTTGTTTGTCTTTGATACGCAGGTTTTTTCTCTTGGAGCTTCTGGTTGGCTATTTATGAAGAAACAGATCATCTTCTTGTCATGAGAATTAGGCCTGGATTATTTCATAGAGATGAAGAGGGAACACCTCTCTTGTTATTGTTGTAAATTACTGATATTCTGGGAGTGAAGAAAATCACCTCCCTGGTCTTGTTATTATTGGACTTTTATTGGTTGTCATAAGTTTTCAGTTGTAAACTGTTTGGGAGGAGAAAGTTCATATCTGGGAAGTTGGTATTCATGTTTGAGAAGTTGTAATATGACTGTGCTTAAATTTTAAGTGGATGTTTGCAACCTTTGTTCAATAACAATTTTTGTGTTTCAAGTATTACTGAAAAGAATAAGTTCGTTTTTGCAACTTAATCTGAGTTGTTTACATTTGAAAGTTTGGAATTGCTTCTTTAGTTGAAATGCTAGTTTTCTTTTCAATGTTGAAATGGAAAAGACAGTTTTAAATATTTGAGTTTTCTCCATAATAATGGATTCTGTTAATTTAGAAGAATTAGAGGAAATCTAGCATGTAAATATAATCTGTTTGTAAATTTACAAGTCTTATACGTTTATAACAATGGAAATTTATACTTATAATAAGGGAATAGCTATTTATCATTGGGTGAAATTGGGATATATATATTTATATCTAATTGTTATGACAATTTCTTTATAATAGGTTGATCTGGAGAAAATGCATAGAGTAGTGAATTTAAAAAAAAATTGTAGAAATTGGAATTATACAAATATAATATTTTTCTCTAAATACTTTATAAATATATATATAGAGATATATATATATTTCTCATTTTGAGTAATTATCATTTTAGAAAATAATAGAGAAATTTGAAAGTAATTATAATTGTTATATATTAATATATAAAAAAAGGGGGATATATATATATATATATATATATGAAATATATATATATATATAAATATATTATCGTTGTTATATATATACATATATATATATATATTTATATATGAATATATAAATATATATATAGATATATATATATTTGAAGATATGTTATTATTGATAATAATCAATGAATGGTGAAAGACTGTCAAAAAAAATTAAGCCGCGGATAACAAAATACACAGTCGTTATTTATAATGGGCGGTGGGGAAGAAAACCCCACCGCAGGTTTTATGTTATATTTGGAGGTGTGGAGTGGGGCGGAGCCCCACCCACACCCCACGTCGTGGGAATGTGGGTGGGGCTCCGCCCCACTCCACATCTCCCCCCTCCATACCCTTATGCCTCCCGCGGATCTTGTCTGCCGCTCTGCGGCCACCATAAACCCCCGTCCGCCGCTCTGCGGCCACCATAAATTCTCGTCCGCCGCTCTGCGGCCACCCCGACCCCGCTCCTCTGTCACGCCGCCCATGGCCGCCGTCTGCTGTAAATCTAAGGCAATAAAAAAAATGTTAGGGCTTGGGCCCTAACATATGAGTGGTGTATTTGTAATATAAATACAGTTTTCTTTTATATAGCTTTATATATATAGGCATATATATATATACTATATATGTCTATGTATATAGCTATATAGTTATAATATAATAATGAATATATATCTGTATATATATATATATATATATATATATATATATATATATATATATATATATATATATATATATATATATATAAGTTGTGGGAAACCAATTTGTCCATTATATAGACATTAAAAATAAATATATTATATATATGTATGTATGTGTATATATATATATATATATATATATATATATATATAATATAATATACATAGGAGTAAATCTATGAACCAAATTATTGGGCTCTCGTTTAAAATCGTTTTATACTATGTTTCATGGATATGGAGAAAAAAAAAATATATGTATATAAATAACAATTATATTCTCACAGGAGATGTTATTAAGTGTTGAACACAACAACCAAAGAAGCTATATTACCATGAACAGAGTTTTATAAAGTGGTGAACCACCTACATCTATTGACAACGTCATACGAGTTACAAACAGTGTATGAATCGTAATTAAGAGTAACAGTAACAACAGTAATTCTAAACAAGAGAAAATAAAATTATAATGTAAAGAGAGTTTCGGAATATTCAGTGATACTCTGGAAAGAGTTTCTCGGAAGTTTCAACTAAAAACATACTAACAATCACCCGGAAAATGAAGAGGAAAATTACACAACTCCTTACTCAAAAGAACACTGGAAATAAACTTAAGAAGCCACCACTGACAATCCTTGTGGCCATATTAATCTCAACTGTAGCAAACGATCTCATATGTAAACCTGTAAGAGGTTCCGAAGAAAAAAAAAACTAACATTGGAAAACACAGAGGAGAAAATGCGCGACATTTCTCACACGGGATAAGAGAACTAAGTTGACGGACCCTTCTGTCAATTGTGCTTTGGAACAAGTTGACTAAGTATTTACGAAGAGGAGGAACCTAGATCGGGGAAGATTAGGAGACCGAGTCCAGCGAAATAGTAAACCAGCCTTTGTGACCTAGATCATCCTGAAATTAGGTTTAATATCAACAATAACTGCAGTGATAACCCTGATTGACGTAAATCATGAAGAAAGGACAGGATGCACATAAAGAAAGTATAGAAAATGAAAGAGAGAGAGAGACCGAAATATAAACACACTAAATGAACTAAGAGATAGTTAAGGTAAGGGCGATAAAGATATAATCCAACTTAAGAACTTGTGGAAAGGGAAGAGAGGGCAACCAAACCGCCTTGTTGAAAATGCTAAGTCATAGGAGTAGTATGTTTCAGGAAACAAGAGAGGAGACAGACAACCGTGCCTGGCTGAAAAATGACTAAATAGGGAGATCACTAGCCGGTTTAGTTGGAACAAGGCGTCGAGGGGAGTGGTTCCTCTATCAGCGAACCACGTGCGTAAATGAGTGCAGCGTAATTCCCACTAACGCCGTAAGGCATTTTGCTACCGAACATTGCCGAGGGTTCGATTTAAGAACTTGGGTAATCTCACTCTTGCAATGACGTTAGTAGCATTGTATCGACCCTCTTGTTGATCTATATGTTTCCGTTTGCACGCCATTGTACTTGTATTCCGCCGATGAGTATAGTGTTTCGCCATGAGAGAACACCGTTGAGCATGCGTACGCATGCGAAAGGGGTTTTTAGGACAGTGTGAGAAAAGTTTTTCATATCTCGTGTCATAACCACATGACAGATGTGGCTATGACACGTGCGATGTGTGTTGTGACCACAGGGAAAATGTGGGCATGACACCTTCATATATACACATTCACCATATCATCCTCTAGGCTGACTTGTATGGCATTTTACAAGTTTTTAGATGTTTAAAATTAATTTTCAGTCTCTTCTCTGGCGGACCTGCCTATCCACTGATGACTGAAGGTGCATGTATAATGTTTGTTTGTGCAAACCTCCTCCAAAAGTGTGCCTAGAGGAAAAGCAGACTTTTTGTGCAGTCATGTATAAACTTTAATGCAAACCTCCTCTCCAAGTCCGCCTAGAGGAAAAGCAGACTTTTTGTATAGTCATGTATAAACTTGAATGAAAACCTCTTCTCCAAGTCTTCCTAGAGGAAAAGTAGACTTTTTGTGCAGTCATGTATAAACTATTTTATGCAAGGTCCTCTCTAAAGTGCGCTTTTTCTATACTTAGCCATTTTTTAGCACCCGAAATCAAAGTATATTGTATATGTTTAGATATTGAATTTCCTATACTTTAAATATTTTGAAATATACTTTTCAGGATGTTTGAGATAGGTCTCGGATCCATGAGATTTAACATGCAGATTCTAGATTTTTGAGGATCCACCAGATTTTAGACTTAGTCATTTTTTTAGGATTTTAGGACACTAGACTTAGTTAATTTCAAGGTTTTAGGACATGTATCAGGATGAGAGCATACAGACTCCTTGGTTAGAATTAGGCAAGGCTTGAGCAAAACAACACTACCAAACCTACAAGCTCAAAGAAAACCTAAACCTAAAGCAAAACGAAGACAGAAAGTGAGGAAAAGAGTGGGTCCCCATTTGCAATGGGGCGATGTCTGATTAGGTCACAACATCTAGCACCACTTTGAATAAATGTTTCTAAACATTTCAAAGATAAAGACCCAATCCAAACCTAGAAGCGTCAGACAATACCTTTAAAGTTATTAGGCTAAAGATAAACAAGAATCACAACTTCCATTCCAAAGATGAACAAGAATGACAACTTCAAAATTCCTGTGTACACCCACGCATTAGGCTAAATAAACATGCATACATGATCGAAGCATCAAAATCAAAAGTTTAGCACAACCATTCATATCTTGAAGATCCAAGTGTGTGCAATTGAGTTCATTCCCATCCATTAGCAACTAAGATCATCTCAGTTCCTTCACATTAAGCTATGTAATTAGTACACACCTCATAAACTACCTAGACATGGCCCCACTGCCAATGAGCGTCTATAGCCTGATAGGTTTGTCTCATAATTCCACTCGAGCAGAGCCCCACTGTCGGTCAGGTGTCCATAGCCCTGACAAATATTTACTCGATTATCCATCTAACTAAGTTATAGTGTGTGATTTGTGATTTTCTTTTTTTTTTTCTCTTTTTTCTTTTCTTTTCTTTTGATTTTCAACAAGCTTATATTTGGTAGAGTACAATGCAGTACTGCTACCCTTGCAACACATGCTTTTTGAAGGCATGAGTTACGTTGATAACTTAGCTAGCTGGGTGTGGAATTCTGATGGCGATAAAGGTGGACCTTTAGATTTTTGACTTAATGCGAGATCACAAAGATTCACTTAGGTACCTCTAGATTTTAAAAGTGTGAAAATGTATAAGATCCCAAAACATTTCAAGTCATTCGAAACAGTTGATTTATCTTCCAAGAACAAGCACCATGTTATTCAAACACTAATAATAGAGTCGACAATGAATCCATCCATCTGACGCAAGTTTCTCAAAGGAAAACTAAGAGGTTAAAAATTATATTTAGATTTGGCATTTTAAACATGATAATCATAAGATGTTAGTGTCAAGATACAACATAGGATTCCTTTCTGAGTCAAGTATACATCTTAGCTAGTTGATAAAGTTAAAGAAAATCATCTTTAGATTCCAAAGAATTTCAAGAATATTTATCAAAGAAATGAACTAACATTTGATAAGAATCAAGCTAAAAATGCTTAAAGGATAAGATCGGTTACAAATTAGGAAAACCAACGAAAGCAAACCTAAACTATGGAAAGCAAACAAAGCCCAAGACTAACTAAACACGACAAACTACACTAAAGTGATAGAAAAGAAAACCTACTCTAAGCTATGTACAAAGAGCAGACACGATCCAAAAGACCCAAATATGTACAAGACCTCAAATGATTTCTCAAAATGGAAAGTAGTAATAAGGCACATGTGATGGTTTGGATTTTGTCAATTTTGTCCTTGAATTCAGAGAAAAATTCTCTCACAATCCAGTCATCGAATTCAGAAAAAAATTTGCCTAAAATTATAAGTGTGGCAATTCATTAGGACCATGATTTATCCAAAATAAGGATAGATTTCTCAAAATTTCAAAGGCAATTCAATATGAATCATCCTCAAGACAATATTCTTCAGCTTTGGTGGACTTTGAATGCACAACTATATCCGAAGAGTTTGGATGACTTTGCATCAAGGAAGGAATGTAGAATTCATGACACCAATAGACACAAGGAAATATATTGCCTAACGTTCTTATCAAGGATGGAATTAGCATTGCAAGGGAAATTTTCTTTTCACAGGTACATGAGCCGATTGTTTCTACAAAGGTGGTTCCCGATGCCTTATTTGATGAAAAAGAGTTCTTCATTAATTTTAAGGAAATGATTAAGAAGAAATTGAGCATTGAGAAGGACCTGCCTGCAGAAGAAATGTTGATTCCAGGTGGCTGGTGTAGGATTCATAACACCACTCATTCAGAACTCATGTGTTCATCTTGTCAAGAAGCTATTCATCAAGTGAAGGAATAATTAAGTTTAGAAGAAGAATCCAAAGTACAATTGAGATTAGACGACTTGTGGAGCAAATATCTTCAAGAAATCAATTCACCACCCAAAGGAGATGTTCCCATGTTATTCAACAGTGAAGGTAGCACAAGTGAACTCGATAATCAAGTGGAAAGTCTGTTTACATACTTTCTTCCAAGTAAGAACAAACCTCCAGCTGAAAAGGTTAAAAAAGGAATAGAAGATGTTCAAACAAAGGTAATTGAAAAACAAGATGTTGATTCCTCGATCAAAGAAGAAAATGATTTAAGTTCATTGCAAGAAGAATAATTCCTTTCTATATATTTGCTATATATTCTATGGAGTTTGGTTTCATGAGGAATTTGTCTATCTTGACATATTTCATTATCTCATTGTCCTTAGAATAGTTTTCTAGACCCTTGCCTTTTTCATTTTCTTTTGTAGTCAGTTTGAAATAGTTCCATTTCATAAGGAAGAAGTAACACATTTGAATGGAATACGGAGTCAATTCAGCATAAGTCCCTTTGTGATTTTTTAGCAAATCACATCAACTAATGAGTCTATCCATTGCAAGTCAAGACCTGACATCTAGAACCTTGGAGTTGTCTCATTGGATCACATTGTTTAGCCTTTGAGAGACTTTGTTCAAGAGAGGATAGAATACCTCGGTATTTTATTCTGAGTTTGCATGTGCATAAAAAACACATCAATATCACCCATACAAACAGACCACTACAACCTTCATACTACAACTTGGCCATCAAAAACACCGCTTCCATTGCTACACCCACGACCAATACTAAGTTGTAGGACTAGCGGTGAAGCATGGGCGGGTACAAAAAGTTGGGGGGCCAAAAAGTGGCCAACTTTTTTTCAAAAAAGTTTAAGCCATAACATGAGCATGTTATAATGCACTCGCGTTATGGTTTGGTGATGACGAGCCTAAGACTCGACAAAACCAATCCATAACGTGCTTGCATTATAACGCGAGCGCGTTATGTTTAACTATATAAAAAAGAACAATTTTCATGTTGATGCTGCATAAGACAAACATGGTTCATATGATGCAAGGTTCATGTTCATGGTGGATGTGGTTTTGTTCATGCAATAAGAAGTCAGAGAAGACACAAGCTTTTATAATCATACTTCAATGCCATCATCAAGGAGAGTTATATTTATCAAGGGGAGTCATGAGTTTGATTCAAATGTGAAGTTGTCCATGTCTTAGAACCCTAAGCCTATGATAAGTGTCATTCTGTAATGTCTTTCTTCTGATGTCCCTGAGGACTCTAAAATGTCCTAGATATCTCTTGAAGAAAGTTAGAATGTTTAAGTCTTTCTTATTGATAGTTAGGGTTTGCATATTGGGCATTAAACCCTAAACCCTAATCCCTTAACCCTCAACCCTCTACCTTAAACCCTAATCCCTAAACCCTAATCACTCAACCCGCAACCCTCAACCCTAATCCCTCATCCCTAAACCCTAAATGCTATCCCTATTCATAAACCCTCAACTCTCAACATTAAACACTAATCTGTCAACCCTAAACCCTAATCCCTCAACCCTAAACCCTATCCCTAAACCCTCAACCCTCAACACTATACCTTAAACCATAATCCCTCAACCCTAAACCCTAATCCCTCAACCCTCAACCCTCAACCCTATCCCTAAACCCAACAAAACTACTTTGCCTTATGTTAGGTTGTTAAACCCATCATTTTTGACATTGTTCTCTTAAAGATATCTGAGTTGCAAGAATATGTTAGAAAAATGGCTATGAACTTTTTTGGTAATTTTAGAAATTAGTTTTAAAGTATTTTTCTTAATGCCCCTTTTAATTATGCATGTCTACAATAAATCCTAATTTAAGTTTTCTGTAATGTCTTAGTAATGTTATATGGCATGATTTTCTGGCCCATCTGAGGTTCATTATGCCAATATACACACTATGAGAAAAGCTTTGCATATGGCACATCCACAGTGAGTAATTAACAGTTGAAATTAGAAGGATGATCATTATGAGAAAAGCTTTGCATTGGGGTACATCCACATTGGCCAATGAATGGTTGAAATCAGAACCCCTGGTCAACATTAAGTGAACATTTTTTTGTTAAGATTTTTTTAAAAGATCAGCATACTCTCTCCACCTATTTGTTTGAATTTAAATTGAGGTCATAATAATGTGCACACATCTACTCTCAATGTATAACCTGGGTGTAATTAAAACCATCAACTAGGTAAAATAAACAACTTTGGCCATAAAAATTAATCAGTCTTTTAAAAATAGATATTAGTAACTATACATTTTAGATATCAGTAACTATACATTTTAGTACCGTTTCTTTCTTGATTTTCTATTTTTAATTAACTAATTTTTGTTTGTTTTAGACAAAATATTACAATCCTCATGAAGATCTTTTCTACTATAATTTTCTCCTTTTATCTTTGGCCTCTCTTTTCCCTCCTAGAAGTTCTTTTAGAAGGATCCTTATGTTATCTTTCGATCTATATGAACTCTAAACATAAATCTATGTTTCTTGATGTCCACCTGCTCAAAGATGCAAACATCTCCTTGATATTATTATGACGTACAAAATATTCCCACCCTGCACTTAGGGCAGGTATATTGTTATGAAACAAGCAAATAATCTCCCATTATTTACTGGCTCTATCCACAAGAACTACTAAACTTTTTTCTCTTGGTAATTGTAGAGGACATTCACCTATTTTTGGCAACTCCTGCATTCCCAAACCATTACAAAAACTAAGTTATTTTAACCCAATAAATAACTAATTGCATTGATTTAATACTCTACTATTAAAGCTTAGCATTCACACAAATGTAGATGTTCATATTATAGAAGATTACATTATATTAGACCATTAGAGATCCCTCAGAAAAATGTAATCACAAAACTGCTTTGCCTTATGTTAGCTTACAATTAAACCCATTCTTTTTGACACTCTTCTCTTAATAAAGTAAGAGTAATAAGAATAGAAGGCATAGAATTTGATCTTACTAGTATGCATGGTCGGTTTACATTTCGTGACTTCATTTTCATTGAATAAAAAGGTAAATATATGATTTGAAAGGTGGGGTAGAGTTCACTGTCATGTGTTTTTCTAGATGATAGGGTCCATAATGTCTAGGGTTCTTCAAAGAAAGGCCTGTAATAGAATTAAGTTTTTGTTATACCAATCCTCCAGGTAAAGCTACAATTCAAATGCTTGCTTTGAAAGTTGAAATAAATTAAATTAGACTAACAATTTTGATTTTCTTCCATTGCTTCAACAACATCATTGTTTTCTTCATCAAAAACCAATTCAATCAGCAACTTGCTGCCTATTGGTTGACTTAAACTGCATCCTCTGTTAGAAGAAGGGCATTTTTAATCTGTGTCAATGTTGGTATTCATACACTGAAGATCATTGATGTTTTTCACACACCCTGTTCTTTGAAATATCTTAACCTTAAAATATGACTTGGATATGTACTTGAACACAACGAAATCTCCAATCTCCAGCCCATGATGATTCACAAAATTTTCCCAACCCTACCTAAATTCAAGTTTATTTATGGTACCCTCTAATTGTACATCCCACTCCTGCCCACCTAGACCTTGCAACACCGTATGTTTGTCTGTGTTGTCTATAAACTGTGAAACAAATGCAAGAGGAATGTACTGTCATAAACACATTACACAATTAGATTTTACAAGTTCTTAACAGTGTATAAGAAATAAAAGAATGAAAAATAATGTATAGAGTTACCAATTTTTGTGTAAAGTCTCCAAGCATAACTTTGAAGAAGGAGGCACACCCATTAAACCAATTCCTTCAACAACTTGCTGCCCATTGGTTGACTTGAACTGCATACTCTATTAGAAGAACATCTTTTATCTATATCAATGTTGGTATTCATAAGCTGAAGAGCATTGATGTTTTCCACACACCCTGTTCTTTGAAATATCTTAACCTTAAAATATGACTTGGATATGTACTTGAACACAACAAAATCTCCAATCTCTAGCCCATGATGATTCACAAAATTTTCCCAACCTACCTAAATTCTAGTTTATTTATGGTACCCCCTAATTGCACATCCCACTCTTGCCCACCTGGGCCTTGCAACACCATATGTTCGTCTGTGTTATCTATAAACTATGAAACAAATGCAGGAGGAATGCGCTGCCATAAACACATTACACAATTAGATTTTACAAGTTCTTAATAGTGTAATGGAAATAAAAGAATGAAAAATAATGTATAGAGTTACCAATTTTTGTGTAAAGTCTCCAAGCATAACTTTGAAGAAGGAGGCACGCCCATTAAACCAATTCAATCAATAACTTGCTATCCATTGGTTGACTTGAACTGCATCCTCTGTTAGAAGAAGGGGGCTTCTTTTATCTAAATCAATGTTGGTATTCATAAGCTGAAGAGCATTGATGTTTTTCACACACCTTGTTCTTTGAAATATCTTAACCTTAAAATATGACTTGGATATGTACTTAAACACAACAAAATCTCCAATCTCCAGCCCATGATGATTCACAAAATTTTCCCAACCCTGCCTAAATTCTAGTTTATTTATGGTACCCCCTAATTGCACATCCCACTCTTGCCCAACTGGACCTTGTTCGTATGTGTTGTCTATAAAATGTGAAACAAATGCAAGAGGAATGCGCTGCCATAAACACATTACACAACTAGATTTTATAAGTTCTTAACAGTGTACAGGAAATAAAAGAATGAAAAATAATGTATAGATTTACTAGCTTTTGTGTAAAGTCTCCAAGCATAACTTTGAAGAAGGAGGCACACCCATTAAACCAATTCATTCAACAATTTGCTGCCTATTGGTTGACTTGAACTGCATACTCTGTTAGAAGAAGGGCATCTTTTATCTATATCAATGTTGGTATTCATAAGCCAAAGAGCATTGATGTTTTTCACACACCTTGTTCTTTGAAATATTTTAACCTTAAAATATGACTTGGATATGTACTTGAACACAACAAAATCTCCAATCTCTAGCCCATGATGATTCACAAAATTTTCCCAACCCTGCCTAAATTCGAATTTTTTTATGGTACCCCCTAATTCTACATCCCACTCCTGCCCACCTGGGCCTTGCAACACCATATGTTCGTATGTGTTGTCTATAAACTATGAAACAAATGTAGGAGGAATGCGTTTCCATAAACACATTACACAATTAGATTTTACAAGTTTTTAACAGTGTACAGGAAATAAAAGAATGAAAAATAATGTATAGAGTTACCAGTTTTTGTGTAAAGTCTCCAAGCATAACTTTGAAGAAGGAGGCACACCCATTAAACCAATTAATTCAACAACTTTCTGCTCATTGGTTGACTTGAACTGTATACTCGGTTAGAAGAAGGGCATCTTGTATCTATATCAATGTTGGTATTCATAAGCTGAAGAGCATTGATGTTTTTCACACACCCTGTTCTTTGAAATATCTTAACCTTAAAATATGACTTGGATATGTACTTGAACACAACAAAATCTCCAATCTCCAGCCCATGATGACTCACAAAATTTTTCCAACCTTGCCTAATTCCAGTTTATTTATGGTACCCCTTAATTGTACATCCCTAAACCCTAATCCCTAATCCCTTAACCCAAAACCCTAAACCCTAATCCCTAAACCATAAACCCTAATCCCTAATTATAATTTATGGTACCCTAATCCCTAAACCCTAATCCCTTATCCCTAAACCATATACCCTATCCCTAAATCCTCAACCCTCAAAAATTAAACCTTAAATCCTAAACCCTATCCCTAAACCCTCAACCCTCAACACTATACCTTAAACTCTAATGCCTCAACCCTAAACCCTATCCCTAATCCCTCTACCCTCAATACTCTACCTTAACCATAATCCCTCGACCCTCAACCCTAAAGGCTATCCCTAAAGCCTCAACTCTAAACCCTAATCCCTCAAGGTCCTAAACTCTAATCCCTTATCCCTAAACTCTAAATCCTATCCCTAAACCCTCAACCCTCAACCTTAAACCTTAATCCCTCAACCCTAAACCCTAATCCCTCTTGACCTTAAACCCTCAACCCTTATCCACCCCTGTCCTTCCCTATCTACCTCACCCACATCTCTACCCTCCTATACCCTCGACACTATACATACATACATACATACATATAGGCATACATAGATACATACATACATACATATAGGCATACATACATACATACATGCATACATACATACATACATACATACATGCTTAATAACCTTGAACATAAAACAATCCAAGGGGGACATAACGCGAGCACATTATAATGTGCTTGCATTATGTCAAACATGACAAACATTGAGCAAACTTTTGCGAAAAACAAAAAAAATGCAAAATAGAACATAATGCGAGTGTGTTATAATGCACTCGCTTTATGTTTTGATTTGGGAATCCCAAGCCTTAGGCTTGGGATTTACTTTGGATTTCCAACCCAAAGGCTTGGAGTGCCTTCCCAATGTCCAGAGACGTGTTTTTGCATATTCTACAGGATTTCACATAATTTCGTTCATGCTAACCCTCAAATTTGCACGTGTTTCAAGGTCAAATAAATCAAACACCTGGGTAATGTTAGGCTTTCTCTTAGCTATTTAACGATGTAATTTTTTTCACATTTTGACAATGTTAAGCCTTTCATCTTTAATTTCTTTTGTTTTTGTCCGTTTTTGGGCAAAAACCACTGTTTGGTCTTTTTTCATTGTAAATTAACCATTCATTGAAATTTAAAAAAAATTACATATTTAGAAACTAGACTCCATTTTACACATATTAAAAAAAATGATTTTCAATTAGTTTTCAAAATTTATAGGGGTAGCAAGGCCAAAATTCTATTTTTTAAGATGTGTCCACTTTGAAAATTAGTAAAAAATCAAATATTCATCAAAAAATTATCAGAAAAATTGGGCATAAACTGCATGCTGTTAGTTAATTTCTTGCTGAAGCGATTTTAAAAATACCAAAAAAAAATTTAACCTTTTGAGGGAGCCACAAAACATGCTATGTTATGTTCTTTTGACAGAAACAACACCAATTTTTGTGGCTCCCTCTTTTGAACCCCTTAATCTATACCATTTTAAAAAAAATTAGTAGTTTAGAAAGTAGACTCGGAGAACTACGAACATTATTTTGGTTGCATCTCCAAATTTTGAGTGTAACTATACTCAATTTCTCATCCAAGACCAACATTTCCTGATTTCAGAAAAAAAGTGGCCACTTAAGACCCCTTTTTGGCCCCCCATCTTCTTTCACTTACCCGTGTGTTCTAGAGGGACTACATTATGTCCAACATCCCCCTGGTCATCTTTATCACCTTCCTCCGTGTCTTCAAAAGCATTTCTAGGAATGTGAGGCACAAAATTTGGGGCATGGACTCTTATGAACCTTATGCTTATGAAGGTATCCTTAATGCGTTGTGTGTCCTTCAAGAAGAGGGAGCTGTAAGTAGTAAGTTCTCTATCAAGATCATTACTACTTAGTGATTTAAGAGAGCATTGTATCGCTTTGTAAACTTCCTGGTGGGGGGATGAAATTCTCAGAGTTTGAAGATTAAAAACCTCTCCAATTAGGGTGTCACCCTGTTCCATGTCATACCCCTTAACCATTGTAGCCCATCTATCCATTGTGTATATATTGTTGTAGAAGAGACTAGAGGAAAGAGCATGAACATATTTTGCATCTTGAACCAGATCCATTATATTGGAAAGGACTTGGGAGACAATGTCCAAGTAGTTAAAAATTTGACCTACGTAGCCTTTCATCCATCTGTGCCTCGCAATGCAATGCACTAAAAACTACATCATCGTGCAATCCCAGTCTATTAAAGTCATCAAATCTGAGACCCAAACCTTTCCTCCCACCTCTGGCTCCCAGTCTAGCCGGGGTAAAAGAGCCTCTGGTTAAGATGTGTTTCTTCCATGAGAAATTGTGGACGAAAATAGAGAGCTGTAGCAAACAAGACAAGAAATTAAAGGCCCTATACAAAGGCTTAGAAATAATAATCTACTAAGCTAGTGTGAGGTCATCCATATGATTGGAGGAATGAAAGCCATCCTTGCACAATCCTAATGCAATCTTATCAGTGTGAATTGGTAGTCATTATATGGGAAGCCACAAGAATGTCATACATAGAAGGAAGGAAAATGCTTTCCATTAATGACCATTGTACTTCAATGGTGACATGTAAAGCAAAGATGGGCCCTAAGAATAGTAAAAAGGACATGCCATCTTTGTTAAGGATCGTGCCTTATTTGAAAATAGGTCTGCCAACTCTCAAAGATTTTGAAAAGACCTCTTCTTTAAGAAGCTTGAATCTGTAGGATTTGATCACTTGTTGTCAAAAAGACAAGAAAGTTGTTACACTCACCAACCAAACGAATGAGATTTGAAATAAGCTCGCTCCCCATGAGCCATCCTAAAGAGCTTTAATGTCACACCAACTAGAGTTATGAAGAACTCATACCATAGCTATTGGAAGAGGTATGATAGCCCGGGGTAAGATCCATTCCGTCAGAGAGTGGATTGATTGGCAATCGGAGCATCCAAGTCATCATTCAACATAGTTAGTAGCATACTTGGAAAACTCGATTGCCCCGGGAGAAAGACTTCTGCCTCCGTGTCTTGGTCTATTTCCAAGTTGGCTAGACCGTCAACCACCTTGTTTCCTTCTCTAAAAGTGTGTGAGATAAGGAAGTTGTCAAACTTCACTAACAAGGATAATGCCCATTGAAGTATATAGTTAACTTTCCAATTATCTAAATTTTTTGCCTTTAGAGCATTGATGATAATTTGGGAATCACCCTCTATCCATATATCCTTAATGTCTAGGGTGACCACTAATTAGAGACCATGAACCAGAGCCCAAGTTTTCACTTGGTTATTCAAACCCTTGGGTACCTTAGTTACTTTGGTTGCCAAGAGAGAGCCATCTCATCTTCTTTACACACCTGGGCCCTGATACCCCAGGATTCCCTCTACACGCACCATCAAAATTTAGCTTACAAAAAGGATCTATGGGAGGAATCCATTTGATGTCCTTTCTTAAAGAGGTGTAGCCTTTACTCATAGAACATCCCCCTGCTCTAGCTTTAGTGAGAGATTGCCAACCTTTTACCAACTCTGTGTCCCAATGTATCCAGATGGATGTCGTAGAATTTGATTTTCTAATATTTTCCACCACTAGCTCCGAAATGGCCTCCTCTAGTTTGGAGTGGACGACATTGCATGAAGAAGCTTCCCTTCTAAAGATTCTATAATTCCTTTCCCTCCATAAATGCCACACAATCATGGAAGGGCCCAATTCCCATATGCAGGAAAAAGATGAATCTGGGCACAAGATTGGCTAGTTTTTGAACATGTGAAGCAATGTTGCAAAAAGAGGAGAACTCCACTTCAACTTCCTCATGAACCAAAGCCAACATTCTTGACTAAACAGGCAATGGAGAAATAAATTCAATCCACTGATTCCTCATTCTTATCGTAGAGGATGCAAGAAAAATTAGAACCAATACCTAGTCTTTTAATCCTTTTGCCCATTAGAACTTTTTTGTGGAGAGCCAACCAAGAAAACACTCTAGCCTTAGGCAATATGACTTTGTTCCAACACAAGTTCGTAGGCCAATCCAACTTCACTCTTTCCATAGCTGCCCTATAACCATCTTTTACCGAATAGGAACTCGTCTTAGCCCCTATCCAGATCAATTCATCATCCTTATTGGAGAAGATCACTACTCTTTTCCCTAGAAGAGTCTTCAAAAGGTCCTTCTGCTCATTTGGAAAGTTGCAATCCAGAGTGCTTTTCTAGGAAATTGATACGGAATCATGGATCTTGCTAACACACCAATAGTCTTTGACTTTATAACCCCAATTACTTTGAAGGAAATATTTCACCCCTCTAAGAGCTTCCCAACTTGACAACTTGGCTTCCCCACACCAGGAATCTTCCCAGAAATCTGCTTTCTCTCAGTTATGGATGACCCAAGACAAATTTGGGAGAATAATATCTTTGCTTTTTGACATAAAGTTCTAGATCGCTGAAACCTTAGGAGGATTTTTGATAGTAAAAATTCTTTCACTTTCATGTGAGTCGAGATATTTGGCCTTCATTAGTTTAGTCCATTTTGTATCTGGTTTCTTATAGAGTCTCCATGCAAGCTTTGCTCGTAAAGATTGATTTTGGACACTTAAGTCTAGAATGCCTATCCCACCTACTAATTTTGGTTTACATATTTTATCCCAGGCCATTAGATGAACTTTCTTCTCCTAAGCGGTACCCTGCCACATGAATTGTTTACAAATCCTCTCAATCTTGATATTTATCCCTTTTGGAATTTGAAAGATTGACATCATATAAACTGGAACTGTAGCTAAGACAATTTTTATTATTACAATTATTCCAACCTGTGAAAGCTAACTCCCCTTCCAAGCGGCCATCTTGGAGTGCAAATTATGAATGACATTATTCCAAATATTATTTTTGTGTCAGCCAGTGAAGAGGGGTAGTCCTAAATATTTCCCAGAGAGATCTTCAATTTTAAAGTTAAAGATCTTACTGATCTCTACTTGAATAGCTGAAGGGACATTGAAGAAAAAAACCACTAACTTGGAGCAATTGATGAGTTGGCCTGAAAAAAGACAATAATCATCCATTGTTTTCTTAATTATCCTGGCTTCCTCTACTATGGCTTGACCAAATAAGATTGTGTCATCTGTGAATAGGGTATTCATGTAAGAGTCTTGAATTTCTTTAAGCCTAATACCTTGCTAGTCAGATCTTCTATTTGCTTCTTTGACAACCCCTGTGAGAGCTTCTGCTATGAGGATAAAAAGGTATGGCAATATAGGATCTCCTTGCTGCAGTCCTCTAGAAGGTTCAAAAGTTTTAAAATCTCTTCCATTTATCAGAACTAATATTCTAAAGCCTGTAATACAATCTAATGAATCCAATTATGTAGACATCATTTGAAAATCCCAATTTCTTTAACATGGCCAGAAGAAAATTCCACTCCACCCTATCATAGGCCTTTGCCATATCTAACTTGATGAGCATCACTGCATCTCTACCCTTATTAAGTGAATGTAAAATTTTGTGAGTTAGTATAGCCCCCTCAAGAGTTTCTTTACCTAGCACGAATCCACCTTGCTCCTCTGAAATTAAATTTGGTAGAAAACTAGCTAGTCTCATCATCATTGCTTTAGAAATTATCTTATAAACAAAGTTGCATAATGAAATTGGCCTAAAGTCCTCAAAACTTTGAGGAAATTTAGATTTTGGCATAAGCATAAGACATGTATTTTTCATCTCTTTAAGCACCTTTTTGGACTTCCTAGATTCCTCCATGGCCCAAACAATATCCTTTCTTGCAGTGTCCTAGCATTGTTGGAAAAAAAGGCCTGTCCATCCATCTAGGCTTGAAGCTTTCTCCCTTGCCATTGAGAAAACTATCACCTTTACTTCATCCATGGTGAACTCTTTTAGCATTTCCTTATGGTGTCACTCAGTAACCAACTTGGGAATGAAAGCAATGGCTGCCTCCTCACCCCCCAGTTATTCAGGTTAGAAAGGAGACCTTTATAAAAATTCTTTGCTTCATTAATCTCCTCCAAGTTAGTAAGCATTGTCCCATCTTGAGACCTAATTAATTTTATGGAATTTGAAGCCTTCTGGATCCTAGCTGATAAGTGAAAGAAGGATGTATTCTTATCACCTTTTTTAAGCCAAGTTTCTCTTGACCTTTGTCTCCAAAAAAATTCTTCTCTCTTTAAAACCTCCTCCAAATCATTTCTGAGGCATTTCTCCTGCTGATACAAGTTTGAATCCATGCCTTCTCTAATGACCTTCTCTTCAAGAGATATCAAATCTTGTTGAAGTCTGACCTTCTCTATGAAGATATTCTTTAAATGATTATTATTCTAGTCCATAACTTTCCCTCTCAAAAATGTAAGCTTGGACGTTAGTTGGAGATGCGAGAGCTCTTTACAAAGGGAGCTTGTTTCCACCATTCATCGACCTTGTGAATGAAAGAAGCATCCTTGAACCACATAGACTGAAACCTAAACTTTTCTCTCCCTGGCAAGATATCCATCCCAATTCTAGGTCTGATAAGGAAGTGATCCGAACCCACCAATGGTATATTTTTGCATCAAATTTTAGGTTAAAATTGAAGCACTCTGGGGAGAGCAAGAATCTATCTAGCCTTTCTGCAATTTTACAAAAGTCCCTCCTTCTGTTTGTCCAAGTGTATTTACCATTATTTGGAATGCAATCTAACAGGTTATTATGTTCTATGAACTCTTTGAAGTCCTTTTGAGATCTAGGCGGATGAGATCCCTTTTCTCAAAATCATCTAGGATTGCATTAAAGTCTCCTCCTATTAGTATTCTTTTCCTTAGTAGGTTTAGCCATGAAGAGAGATGTGCCCAGACTTGTCTCTTTTGCACTAAGTTTGTTGGGGCATAAACACAAATAACCCATAGGTCAGTTCTCATAATAAGATATGGAAATTTGCCTATTAGGTAATGATAATTTTTGTCGACGAATTCCAAGGAAGGTAAATGAGACCTCCATAAGATTTCTAGTCCTCCTAAAGCACCACTAGCTGCCATTGTAGCAAAATCCCATCCCTGCCAGTTCTTAATTACTAGTTCGCTTGTATCTGATGCAAGCTTAGTCTCTTGTAGTAGGATAATATCACATTTCTCCACATCAATTTGAAGTTTGATGAGGCATCATTTGTTAGGGGCATTTAAACCCCTAACATTCTATGTAAGGATTTTCATGGCTCTTGAGGAGGGCTATTTACCCTCCTCTTGTTTAGACTATAAGTGGGAAGTAAGAGAATTGCTTGTTCAAAACCTTTAGACTTTCTACATTTCCTTTGTCTTACACTCTTTTTGATCGAGGCTGGCTTTATCTTTTTTTGAGGGGTCCTTAGCTCTGTTTGGGCAATGTCTAGAGGTAGCTTCCCTATCATATCGTCTTCCTCTGAAAGCACTTCATCTGCAATCTCTTGAATCATATCGCTTGCCACCTTCACTAGGACTTGTTCAAACAAATCCTTAAGAGTCTCATTATCTTGGATGAGATCATTAGAAAACTTGGGGGAGTCTACGATCTTTGCAATCTTGGTTGTTTCCTCTCCTCCATCTATGACAAAATTCTGGAATACACTCTCCTTATTTGTCTTCAAGTTCTCTTCCTAAACCAGCTGGAAGTCGTCCTCTCCTTGGAATTGTAACCTCTGTGGCTCCCCATCCTTTACTCCAACACTCTGACCCTGACACAAGGAGAAAAGCTTCATTCTATCTAGTTGAAGACCTACCTCCCTTGGGAGAGGAGTGTCGGGCTAGTTCTGGATATTAAGGTCTCCAAGAGCCCTATTATCTTCTATTCCTATTTGAGGAGAGACATTAGCTTTTTTAGGCTCCTCTTCTTCATCATTAGCTTCTTCCTCCTCTCATGTATTGACTTCATGGGTGATAGGATCACCACTTGTAGACCAACTAAAGCCTCTTCATTTCTTCTACTTACTTCCTTTTCAGTTATGAGGCGTTGGGGTGAAATCTCATCCACTTGATGTGGAGATTTGGCTTCTGTGTCATTATATTTCTTATTTCTATGCAGAAAATCATTCAGTCTTGCAAGGTCTTCTTGTTGAATACCATTTTTGAGCAGTAAGATCTCCTGTAGCCAGAATCCTTGAGAGGTTGTCAACTTTACTCTTTTTGGCAATAAGTCCTTTGTCTTTGAGAGTATGCATATATTTTAACAGAAGAGGACCTAAGAGATTTCAATCCAATATCAACTTTCTAGCAGACTCCTAGAGAGTTCCCTATACAACATAGCGTTTCCATATCTCTAAATTCCATTGGAAGATAGGGAAGCTCTATCCAAAAAGGGAGAATAGGGATTTGCTCTCTTCCAATGTGAAAGCTTGGTTTCCATTCTTGACAAAGGACTGTTGTTTGACCAAACCTTCATAGACTCTTTTCCAAGACTCTATATCTCTTTTCTCTAGATTCAAAGGAGAAAAAAAAGAATAAACCATTCCCTAGTACTCCATAATCCTTGTCTTCTAGCCAGGTCCTTAAATACAATTCCTTTAGATCATCTTCAGAAAATTGTGGAGACAAAACCTTACCTACTATGCTCCCCCAAACTGTATTAGGGGTGGGGGTGGGCAGGGATGGAGGGACGAGTTTTGGGGACAGCAATTTTTTTGGCCATTTTTTAGGGGATGGTATGGGACGACTACTAAAAAAATAAGATTTTTTTTTAAAATATAAGGAAATTTCAAATATTTATATGATAGCATTGATAAGGCATTCATTATAGACATTATAGAACCTTAAAACATGAATACATAACCATAACATTACACATGAACTTAGTTTTCAACTTGTCACACAAGAATTGGCAAACAAATAAACAAAATTTAATTATTTTCAGCGACAATCTGCATAGATATTATATCAAAATTATATGAAAATGCCCAAAAGCTGCAAGTTTCAAGTTTCAACAACAAAATGACAAAAACATAGAGAATATCAATATATGCCATATGGTTGTCCCTAATAAGCCTCTCCTAAGACTGCATCAAAATCAGAATATGAGTCTGAATCACTGCCGCCATGAGGGTCTGCCTCATTTAGTGGAACCCCAACCAATCCCTCCTATGCCTCCTCCTCATCAATCTGTAGAACATCTTCGAGATCAACATCCCAACGTGTAGCTGGAGTTTGATGATACTCAGGTCTCTGTCGATCTTGTAGCCACAAGGCACTATGCATTGTAACCAACTTGTTTGACCATCTAGAGGTAAGGTTGTTTCTTTTCATCGACTGAATGAAACTATATGTGGACCAATTCCTCTCTGTAGCAGAGAAACTGGCAATCTATGAAAGGATGTGAGTGGCAAGTGTCCTCAATTCTGATGCATCCATGCCATGCCACATCCACCATCCAATATGGCCGGTTTGAGCAAATGTAGCTCTATCCATCCTCACCTCTTTTTTGCTAAAGTTTAGACCACGTAGATTGACAAAGGCCATCCATTGTGAGTGAAATATAGAAGCCTCCTCCTCGGTATACATTTTTTCAAGGGCCCTCATGAACCCATATTTCACCTCATCATCATGAGATGGAGGCACTCTTCCAAGTCTAGCTACATACCATTTGGGATTTAGAGCATATGCTGCCATATGAAGTTGGGTGTTCATAGTGTCCCACCTCCACTTCACAATGGGCCTAAGATGCTCCTCATAAAATCCCAAAGTAGGATCCTTGCTATGAATGGCTTGCTTCATTTTCCCAAGCATGCTATCAAATGTCTCATAAATCTCTCCAAGACTAGGAGAGTATGTGTCAGCATATCTTATGACATCCACAACAGGTGCAATGAAGGAGCAAACATAGCTGCAAGTGAAAACAAGTTACAAAAATCAGCAATTTAAGAACAAGATTTAAATTTTTTAATAAATTGATAATATCATAATATAAATAAAATAAAAATTAGCAAATTGAAATTTCAATTTCATACCTTATTGTGGACCACCATTCATTGTCAAGGACCTTTTGCCTCACACTTTTTCCTTCGACTGAATTTGACTCTGACCATCTACTCCATTCTGAATTAACCACCAATAATTGTAGAGGCTCCTTCACCTCAACCATCCTCTCTAACAAAGTGAAATAGTTGCATATCTAGTTTCCACGGGCTTGAGGAATTCCTTCTTCGAAAAAGTTCTGAACAATGCAAGTGAGGTTTGATAGTTGCAAATAAACATCTATATATCTCTAGCTTTTGCCACCACTTCCTTCACCCAAGCAATCTTCCCAATGTCTTTCAATGCGTTGTTCAACACATGAACACAACATGGGGTCCAGAAAATGTGCTTATAAACACCCTCCACCATCAAACTAGTTGACTTACATACATGAGTTGAATCTGTTACCACTTGGACAACATTAGATGCCCCAACCTCTTCTATGGCATCCTTCAAAATCTAAAATTGAAAGTGAGCATCCTTCTTCTTCCCTATACAATCAATAGCTCTAAGTAAATAAGAGCCAGTTGGACATGTGACAATGATATTGATGAGTGGTTGGCATTTGATGTCAGTCCACCCATCCATGACAATAGAGCTGCCATTCCTAATCCAAGTTTGTCTCATGTTCTCCATCAAGATACTCACCTGAGAATATTCCTTCTCAAGTAAGGTGGTGCGTAGCTTATGTTCTTCAGGGGGACATATGAAGGACTGATAGATGTAACATCTCTAAATATTTGTTTGAAATAGGGAGAGCATGTCACATGAAATGGTATGGCATGGGCATAGAAAAATTTAGCAATGGAAGAATCGGCCACCTCTCGTGTTTGTGCATTGAACAACCCTACAATAGTACTAGTTCTTTTCTTCTCCTTTCTAGAAGTAGAAACCTCTTCCATTTGGCTTTGTGTAGGCAATGACACACTAGGGATACTCTTCATTTACAATCCCTTAGATCTTGCCTCCCCTTCAATGTGCAACCTAGTTGCCTCAACCTTCTCAGCTAGGGAGATAGTTCTACAACTTTTTACCCCTACTCCACCCAAATGCAAAAGGTGAGAATAAACTCTTGTATAGCTACCCCTATAGGTATCATTGCAAATATGACAAAGCCATACTCTAATCCCCCCAGTATTCTTTTGTTTGTCAGTGTCTATGCGGGTTGCAAATTGTAAGAGAGGTTTTTTAGGATTAAATGGGCCTTTTACATTTTGGGCAAATGTTTTGGAGGGGCATTCAAGTGGATTAGATTTGGATGAACTCATATTCCCTGTGGCTGTACCACTCTCACTAGCACAACCCCCACTCTTTTTACGACCTCTAGTAGTAGTTTTACTTTGTTGCACTTCAATTTCAATCTCATTTTCTTCACTTCCATTACTCTCACTGCTACTCATTGTTTTTTT
This sequence comes from Cunninghamia lanceolata, assembly GCA_027924645.1. Classification (NCBI taxonomy): domain Eukaryota; kingdom Viridiplantae; phylum Streptophyta; class Pinopsida; order Cupressales; family Cupressaceae; genus Cunninghamia; species Cunninghamia lanceolata. The sequence continues at coordinate 5,901,607 of BSBN01000241.1, read as the reverse complement.
ATTTGAAAAATGATAATACACAGCTGCAAGCAAACATAAAACAAAAAATAAACAAAAAAACTCTCCCCATGTGTTTGAAATAAAATAAAAATAAAAATAATACAAAGGAATATGAACAACTAAACAAAGAATGTCAATCTTACTTCAAATGATGATTATTTGATGCCCTAATGCCTTTTCTTCACTACTGTTACCCTCTTCCAACTGATGTTGCTCCTCTTCAAGTCATTGTTCAACAATGTGAAACTGAGGTAATGACTTTGTTTTTTTGTTTTTGCATGATATAACTTGTGTTTTAGGTTTCAGTATGTTTTAGAGGGATGTGGGGGTCCTTGTGGGCCCCCATCCCTTTTATTAAAGTGTTTTTTTTTTTGTTTTAAAGCATCCCAACACCACTGGGCCATCGAGGACAGCTAACCGTCCTTGGGATGGTCGGGGGACGTCTCAGTCGTATCGTGGACGTCTAGCCGTCCCCGATGTCCCCTAAAAAAAAGGGGATGTCCCCGGGGAAACGGGGATGGTTAGGGGACATTTCCTGGCTGTCCCCGTGTCCCTGGAATGTCCTAGGGACGGTTATGGGGCATGCAGGGTAGGGGACGCGTCCCCAGGGAGGCTTGGGTCCATATATTCTTCTGTTTGGGTTCCCTCCCCCCTATATGAAGCTTAGCTTGATGTGACTGAAAAGTTCTCCTCTGTCCCCTCCTCGATCTGTAAGACCTTCTAGAATACTTTTGTTTAACTGAGGGCTCCCTCCTGGGTGGTTCCGGTGCCCTTTGGAATAATCTTGGGTGTCTTCCCTTTGGGTATTCAAGAAAGGCTTCTTGCTGTGATTTCAAAGGTTTCTTGTAAAAAAGTAACCTTTTCTTGGAGGAGCTTTCTGCCAACGATTGAACCTTGTGCTTTCCTTATTTGGACTTAGTCCCTGCCCGTTATCCGCTAATCTGACCCTTCTAGATTTTTTGCCAAATTTTTGCGAAACAGACGTATTCCTGGCCTGTCGGCCATTAACCCCGTGCGCCAAAAAAGCTGTTCTGTAACTCATTTCAACCACACTCTTTCCAGGAATATGTCTTGATGCATTAAAACATTTGTGTGAATGTGTCTAGATTCAATAGCGATCCTGGCGCATAAGAAGTCTTTCGGGAGGTATTTTGATTGTCGGATGCTGCAGGAGCAAGTTCTCAGGAAGCCAAGCATACATTAGTTAAGACAAGAAAAGAACACCTCAGAGAGACTACACCTCATGGAATGCAATAATTGCAGGATTGCATTAAGCGTATGCTGAACAGGCTTTAGAAACTTTCAAGCAAATGCAAAATGCACAGATTGGGTGCGTGAGCAGCTTGAAATAATGCCTCAAGTCATCACATGGAACACAATGATTTGAAGGATATGCACAAAAGGATTTGTTGCTCAGGCTTTAGAAACCTCAAACAAATGCAATCTACAGGCATAGCACCCTTGTTGAAAGATTTTTCATGCAAAATTATTAAGAGGTAGCTGTAGGAGACTCTCATGCTTCCCACAAATCGATCCACTTAAAAAACACAAAACTCTCTGAAAAGATAAGGTTATAGGAAGTTTGAACATGTATGCAGGAGCAAAGTCTAACTTCTCAACCTTCCCAGCAACCCCCCTATTGTTCTTGAAAGCGAACTTTGGAACTGGGTGTGATTATCCATCGTGGTATAGAGGAAGGCAGATTTTTGCTAGATATTTATAGTTGGAAAAACTCTGGAAGACACATAAGCAAAATGTGGAAGCACAGTAAAGGCACACGAACTGTTTGACAGAATGCCTCAAAGGGATGACATCTTGTGAAATACAATGATTGCAGGATATGCACAAAAATGGATTCTACAAGGATGCTCTCAAAATCGCTTCCTAACATTGTAAGATTTGCTTATGTTCTAGGAACGTGTAGACCTGCAGGTTTAGACGAAGAGAGTTGTTCATACTTCAATCGCATGAGAAACCCTTACTACATGACGGCTACAGAACAAATACAAGCTATAGGACTTCGGCTGGTATAAAGCTATGCTATGGCTAGCATATTACCATAAATGCAATGCAGGTTTGATAAAACTAACTCCTGCACAACAACCAGCAATTGATTTACCGAGATTCTCAAACTAGTCGAGAGAAACAGAGGAATGAAAGACAGGGTAAGTCACCACATATGGGCAATTCCTTGCATCGAGGTACCAAATTTGGATACGGCATGCCTACGACCATCAAGTTTATACATAAAAACAAGATTCAATCACGGGGTGTAAGGATCATTTGAACCCACAATTACTGATTATAGATGGAGGTCAGACAATAGATTTTGAAAAATACAAAGGGGTGACAAAAATGCAAATTGGAAACAATTTACAAAGGAAGTGATTAAAACAATTTAACAGACGTGCAATGTTGATCTCCCATTATGCAAAGTTTATACAATTTCCTCAGCATTTATCATATTTCTCATAAAAAGTTCCACTATGAGAATGATCACAAATTCGTTAATTTTAATCAGCATACCTGTGATAAAATTTGCGTTTGGAGGCTAATTCTTGGCAGTCCCAATCCTGTGCTCCTATCAGACTGCATCATAGATCCATTCTTTTTCAAACCCCAGAACCAAAATTTTCCCCAAAAACTGAGAGCAAAAATCCACTTTTCCCCGTTTTTTTCTTTTTCACAAGAAGAAAGAATGTGTTTTCTTTCTTCTCAAAATTAGTTTCATACTGAAAATAAATAAAGATTTTCAAAGATTCTTGCGTGGCCACTTCTTCATTACGGCAAAATTACAATTTATGCATTAAAAGAATCTTTTTCATAAAGATGTTCAAACATCTAAATAGTTAATTCAAAATAACGTAATTAATATTTATTTCCACAATTTATTTGAGTTAGTCTATTTTCAAAATATTTATTCTTTTAATAAGTGCAATTTAGTCTATATGAAACTATGTGGTGTGTGTGGATTCATTTTAGGCAATTCGCCTTGAGTTGGCTAGACGCCCTCTGCCTTGATGATACTCTCTCCGTCGGGAGAGAGTGTTCCTGTCTCACACACACACACACACAAGTCGAAATTAGTTGACAACCATTTAAATAATAATATTTAAATTCATATTTAAATATTGAAAATAAGGGTTGTGACACACTTGGGACATAATCTCGACTCATCCCCTTATGGTCTCTGGGCATTGCACTTGTCAAGAGTTGATACTTACTGGGCTCATTCAAAACCATTCAACTTCACTAGTAGAGTAAATCTATGTGAATGAAATGAAATCAAGAAATGACAAGAGAGGGAAGAGAATGGGTAAATCTTCATGTGTTTATATTGCTAAAAACATGTAGCTATTGTTGCAAGTATGAGGTTAACCAGTGTTGTCATTGATGTCAACAAACTCATATTGCATTGATGAGAAGGATTGGATGAGCTGTGTGCTGAGGATATTGAGAAAATTAGTCTCAATCAGGAACAGTGAAGAACAGTGATGAGAAGAAGGCCAAAGTACTCAATAGGTTGAGAATCAAAGGATGTGGATTAAAGGGTTTGTAGATATGAGTCTTGAGATGTTCCAGTTAAGATTTTAAAGGTCCACATGAATATATGAAGAAGTTGTGATCGATCAAGTAGAACCGGTTCCAGAAGATGCTCCGGAGTGACAGAGTGTTACAAAAAGGTCCAGTGAGATCCAGAAGTGCATTGTCCTATTCTGCGGATTGGAAGAAGTGTTTGGGATGTCCTTGTGATATGTCATCTCGGTTTGTACATAGTTTGGAGGTCCGGAAGAACCTGTTTCAGTTTGACAGTGGTGATAGACTGTGTTCTTGAAGTTCCGGCTGAAGAAGAAAAGAATTCTAGTAAGTGGAGGAAGTTGGGATGTACCTAGTCATTCAAGCAAGCTTGTGAAGGTTCTTGGATCATGTTGTGGTTGTGTTGTCGGTCCGCATTAGTGGTAGAGCTCAGAATTAGAGATATACTTCCGAATGAAGATGTTCTTGTTCAAACTGGCTGACCGGATGAGTTATTCATCTTGCGAATATTCTTGAGGATGATTGCCAACTTAGATGATTGTTCCTAAGTTGATGCCTTGTATAAATAAAGGTTTGTAAATTCATTTTGAAAAGGGTGTGGTGAAGCAGATGAGTGTGGTATAGCAGAAGAGCGAAAGGCAGAGCAGGAGTGTCTTGGGCTTAAATGGAACTGATCTAGACATAGTAAAGATGTCAATCTCCAGTTTAAATTTGTAATACTTATGATCTTGTAGACAGTGTGTCTCTTGTAGGCAGTGTGCCTCCTTGTGAGCAGTGTGCTCGGGCAGTGAGCCCTAATTGGCATGTGCCATCCATTTTTCTTATTCTTCTAATAGAGAATAATCCTTGGGTTAATCACCTTGTGGTTTTTCCCTTAACCAGGTTTTCCACGTCAAAATCTTGGTGTCCAATGTGTTGATGTTTATCTGCTCCTGTGTTACTTTCATGAATGGTTAACTGATATGCTATTAACTAACAAAGAAGAATCAAGTGTTTGAAGTAGAAGCAAGTTTTTGTACAACTGATTCACCCCCCCTCTCAGTTGTGTGTCCTAGATCTAACAATTGGTATCAGAGCCAAGTTCTTCTAAAAGGAGCTTAACCGCTTGAGGAGATCCAGGATGTCATCATATAAGAAGGATAGTCTAAAATTTGATGGAACCAACTTCTCTCTCTGAAAAGGTCGCATGAAATGTCACTTGGAGTGTATGGGAAAAGCATACTTGTCCATGGTCACAAAACCATATGTACCTCCACAGGGTGGTCCGACAACTTTAAATGAAATCACAGATGTTGAAAACAATCTGCGGACCAAAGAAGCTCTTCTAAGCGCATTGACTGACTCAAAACTCTCAAATGTTATTGACCTACCAACTGCCTATGAGATTTGGGTTAAACTGAAACTTCTGCATGAAGGAGATGAGTTTGTTAAGAGTGCAAGGCGGCAAAGTCTCAAAGGAAAATTTGAAAGATTAAAGATGAGAGATAATGAAAATATCACTACCTTTATGTCGAGAGTAAATGAGTTGGTGTGTGGAATTAGGAATGTTGGTGGAATTCTAGATGAAAATGAGATTGTTTACAAAATTCTCAGATCCCTTCCTGCTACCTACAAAATCAAGGTTGCTGCCATTGATGAATTCAGAGCCCATACAACTATCACAAGAGAGCAATTGACTAGCAAATTGGTTGCATTTGAAATGACTGAGTTTGGAGATGATCCCCCCAAGACTGAATCTGCATTCAAAGCCAGTACCTATGTGAAAGGCAAACAAAGATTTGATCTGGGAGAAAATTCTTCAAGGAAGCTGTCATGGTATGATCAAGCAAGAAGAGACATAGAAGAGGAAGAAGCAGAAACAGCTCAACTTGAAGCCCTCATTGCAAAGAGACTACCAAGAGGATCTGGTAAGTATGAAGGAAAATTACCCTTTAAATGCTTCAACTGCAATAAGATTGGTCATTTTGCTTCAAGATGTCCAGAAAGATCTGCAAGGTCAAATTCTAACAGACAAAGGTTCCAAAAGAACTGTTATTATGTTCATGAAGAAGATGATAATGAAGGAGTAACAGATGATGAATCAAAAATAGGAAACAAATCCGAAAATGAATGGGTGTTTATTGCCATCAAGGAAGAAGATCCAATATCCTCTGAATCTGTCAATCATAAGGTTGTAGAAAGAGCTTTGGCTGCCCAAGTTGAAGAAAAGGATGATTGGGTTATTGACAGTGGATGCTCTCACCATATGACAGGTGACAAGAATAAGTTCTTAGATTTGGAAAGGTATGAAGGAGGAATGGTAAAGTTTGGTGATAATTCTACTAGTAGAATCAGAGGTAGGGGAACTATTTCTTTTGATGGAAAGAGCAAAACTGGTAATGTACTGTATGTTGAAGGATTTAAGCACAATCTTCTCAGTGTTGGACAGTTGGTAGACAAAGGTTATGATCTCCGGTTCAAAAATGGAAGATGCAGGATCTTTGAAAGTTCTGGAACTGAGATTACATCTGGTATTCAAACAAAAGGTAATATCTTCCATCTAGTTGGTTCTAATAAATGTTGTTTGTTTGTTCAAGTTGATCAGAATTGGTTATGGCACAGAAGGATGTGTCATGTAAATTTTGATAACATCATCAAAATAAGCAATACTCAGGCTGTAAGAGATCTTCAAAAATTGGTAAAACCTACAAATAGTTTGTGCAAAGAATGTCAGCTAGGTAAACAGAGCAGAGTCTCTTTCAAAAGCAAGGATCAGTCCTCTATCAGACTATTGGAACTAGGTCATACTGATCTATGTGGTCCGACAAGAATCAAGAGTATGCAAGGTGATAGATATTTCATGTTACTGATTGATGATCATTCCCGGATGATGTGGGTTACCTTTCTAAAAGAGAAATCAGAAGCCTTTGAGAAGTTTAAAATCTTCAAAGTTATGGTAGAGAATCAAACCAGATTGAAATTGAAATGTCTAAGGTCTGATAGAGGTGGTGAATTCACATCCAGTGAATTCATAGACTTTTGTGAGAAACATGGTATAAAAATACAGTTGTCTGCTCCTAGGACTCCATAACAAAATGGAGTAGTAGAGAGAAAGAACCAGACCATCCAGGAAGCATTAAGGACAATAATGATGGAAGCAAATGTTCCTCAGATGTTTTGGAGAGAAGTTGTCAGCACTGCAGTCTACACTCTCAATCGAGTTCAAATCAGAAGCAATACCGGTAAGACTCCTTATGAACTTTAGTTTGGTGTTACTCCTACTGTGAGATATTTCAGAGTATTTGGTAGCAAATGTTACATCAAAAGAGATGAAGATTTAGGAAAGTTTGATGCTAGAAGTGATGAAGGAATTTTCTTGGGTTACTCTACTCAAAGCAAAGCATACCGGTGTTACAATAAGAGACTAAGAAAGATGATAGAAAGTACAAATGTGAAGGTTGATGAAGGAATTGAGAAGCCCTCAAGGTTTTATGAATATGATGAAGATGATCAGAATGATTCTCTGGTTCAAGGAGCTCAATCCTCCTCTGAAAGTCAGATTCAGACTGATCTGATAAATTAGGAAGAAGAGGTTTGTCTGAATGAGCCTGATCAAGAAATAGTAGTACAAGAAACTCCCAAAGTTCCAAGGTATGTAACTCTAAACCACTCTGAAGATCAGATCATAGGTGACAAAAGCAAAGGGGTACAAACAAGGAGGAAAATTGCTCAAAATTCAGATGAATGTTGTCTAATCTCAAAGATTGAACCTAAGACAATAAATGAAGCTTGCAATGATGAACATTGGACCAAATCAATGGAGGAAGAGTTGATACAAATTGAGAAAAATCACACTTGGGATCTTGTTCCCAGACCTAGAAACAAGAATGTGATTGGAACCAAACGGGTCTTCCAGAACAAATTAAATGAAGTTGGTGAAGTAATCAGAAACAAAGCTAGATTGGTCTGCAAAGGCTACTCTCAAATAGAGGGAATTGATTTTGAAGAAACCTTTGCTCCGGTGGCAAGAATTGAAGTTGTTAGATTATTTCTTGCATTTGCTGCCTTCAAAGACTTCAAGGTATATCAGATGGATGTTAAGTTTGCCTTCCTAAATGGTGATTTGGAAGAAGTATACATTGAGCAACTAGATGGATTTCAATTGTCTGATCATGGTGATATGGTCTGCAAGTTGAAAAAGGCACTATATGGATTGAAGCAAGCCCCAAGAGCTTGGTATGAAAGACTGAATAAACATCTTTTGAAGATTGATTTCAACAAAGGTACTGCTGACGGTAATTTGTATTTCAAAATTGATCATGAAAACATTTTGATTGTTGAAGTAGTTGTGGATGATATCATTTTTGGAGGAAGAGATAGTATGTGTAAAACTTTTGCAAATCAGATGAAAAGTGAGTTTGAGATGTCTATGCTTGGTGAAATGATTTTTTTCTTGGGTCTGCAAATTACTCAAACAAAGAAAGGGATCTTCATTTCTCAGACCAAATATGTGAAAGAATTGTTGAGAAAATTTGGGATGGAAGATTCAAATCCAATAAATACTCCCATGGCAACCGGATGCAAGTTGAGCAAAGATGATGACTCTCCTAAGGCAGATCAGACAAAGTAAAAATTATTGTATCTCACTCAAACCAGACCGGATATTATGCAAGCTATTGGTCTTGTTGCTAGATTCTAGGTTGATCCCAGAGAATCTCATGTCATGGCAATCAAAAGAATTTTTAGATATCTAAAAGGGACAGTGCAGTATGGTTTATGGTATCCTAGAGATCATGATTTCTCTCTCCATGCTTACACAGATGTAGATTGGGTAGGAGATGTGGATGATAGGAAGAGTACAAGTGGAGGAGCATTTTTTTTGGGAAAAAGGTTGGTTTCTTGGCTAAACAAGAAACAAGAGGTAATATCTCTATCTACAACTGAAGTAGAATACATTGCTGCAATAGGTAGTTGCACTCAAATTTTATGGATGAAGCGGATGTTAAGAGACATTAAAGTAGAATATGAGGAGCCTATCACAATTTTCTGTGATAATTCAAGTGCAATAAATATTTCTAAGAATCTAGTGTTGCATTCTAAGACCAAGCACATATCTATCAAGTTTCACTTTCTGAGAGAACAAGTGAATAAGGATGAAGTCAGATTGGAGTATGTACCCTACAAGGATCATATTGCAGATATCTTTACTAAACCTCTTCCCAAGGAATCTTTTGAGTATCTCAGGGAGAAGTTAGGGGTCATGGCCCCTCTGGTGATGAACTAGGATGCACTGATGTGCATCAGTCCAGTGGATATCACAGTCATATCTTGTGATCCAGATTAGTGATGGGGAGCTACTACTCAGGGGGAACAACTAGTATGATTCTGATGTGTTGAAATTGCAAGTATGAGCCCTTTGCCATTGATGTCAAAGGGGGAGAGAAGACATGTGAAAAACAAGTGGCTGTTGATCAAAGGGGGAGCAGTAAAGAAAGAGAAGACATGTGAAGAGTTGTTGCTGATAGAGGGAGCTGTGACAGAAAGGAGTAGTTCTTGTCTTGATGGTTTTTCACATCATATGTTGCCATCAATGACAAAGGGGGAGTATGAGGTTAACCAGTGTTGTCATTGATGTCAACAAACTCATATTGCATTGATGAGAAGGATTGGATGAGCTGTGTGCTGAGGATATTGAGAAAATTAGTCTCAATTAGGAACAGTGAAGAATAGTGATGAGAAGAAGGCTAAAGTACTCAATAGGTTGAGGATCAGAGGATGCGGATTAAAGGGTTTGTAGATATGAGTTTTGAGATGTTCCAGTTAAGATTTCAAAGGTCCACATGAAGATATGAAGAAGTTGTGATCGATCAAGTAGAACTGGTTCCGGAAGATGCTCCAGAGTGATAGAGTGTTACAAAAAGGTCCAGTGAGATCCGGAAGTACATTGTCCTATTCTGCAGATTGGAAGAAGTGTTTGGGATGTACTTGTGATGTGTCATCTCAATTTGTACATAGTTTGGAGGTCCGGAAGAACCTGTTTCAGTTTGACAGTGGTGATAGACTATGTTCTTGAAGTTTCAGATGAAGAAGAAAATAATTCTAGTAAGTGGATGAAGTGCAGATGTACCTAGTCATTCAAGAAAGCTTGTGAAGGTTCTTGGATCATGTTGTGGTTGTGTTGTCAGTCCGCATTAGTGGTAGAGCCCGGAATTGGAGATATACTTCCGGATGAAGATGTTCTTGTTCAGACTGGCTGACCGGATGAGTTATTCATCTTGCAAATGTTCTTGAGGATGATTGCTGACTTAGATGATTGTTCCTAAGTCGATGCCTTGTATAAATAAAGGTTTGTGAATTCATTTCGAAGAGGGTGTGGTGAAGCAGATGAGTGTGGTATAACGAAAGAGTGAAAGGCAGAGCAAGAGTGTCTTGGGCTTAAATGGAACTAATCCAGACATGGTAAAGATGTCAATCTCTAGTTCAAGTTTGTAATACTTATGATCTTGTAGACAGTGTGTCTCTTGTAGGTAGTGTGCCTCCTTGTGAGCAGTGTGCTCGTGTAGTGAGCCCTAATTGCCATGTGCCATCCTTTTTTCTTATTCTTCTAACAGAGAATAATCCTTGGGTTAATCACCCCGTGGTTTTTCCCTTAACCGAGTTTTCCATGTCAAAATCTTGGTGTCCAATGTGTTGATGTTTATCTGCTCCTGTGTTTATGCATTTTGCTTTCATGAATGGTTAACTGATATGCTATTAACTAACAAAGAAGAATCAAGTGTTTGAAGTAGAAGCAAGTTTTTGTACAACTGATTCACCTCCCCCCCCTCTTAGTTGTGTGTCCTAGATCTAACAGCTATGTACACAAAAGAAAGTTTGGGCTGCTTGGGAGCTTGCCATGAATGGTCAAGCCCCTATTTTAGTCTTTTTATCTCCACATGTAGCCAATGATAAAGAAGAGAAGGAAATGCTAGTGTGCTCTTATCCTAAGTGCATCTAAAACTAGAGCAACAAAATGAACGTGTTATGAATAGTACTCCTAGGTCTACATGAAACAATAAACTAGTGTATATGGATATTAATAGAAAATGAGAAACCCAACAAGTGTTGCTAAAAACACTAATGAATTCACAAATGCTATCAAAAATAGAAATAAAAGAGAAAGGTTTTGAACACTATCACCTAAGATCATGAATGGAAGTAAAAACCTACAAGAATCACAAGCAAGATGTCCCTAAGAAAGTGAAAAATTCAGGGAAATCATGTTGGACAATAGGGCACTCAAAAAAATTTGAAATACTGATAGAAGAATGTTGGTCACAATCACATGACAAATTGAAAACACAAAAGGCTTATAAGACAACTTGTTAGATTGCCCAAAAGTGAAGTTATTCTTGAAAATTGAGGTAAGATGGGAGATGAAGAGACAAGGAATTCAAATTGACTGTTGGGATTCAACCCAGATCAGTTACCAAGTCCAATCATCAAAGGAAATGTGGAAAGATTATGATAAAATGATTATTGTATGATTGAAATGTCCGCTGATGCTAGCACATCGCATGGACATCAATAGGTTGCATAGGCAAGTACAATAGTTCATCTAAATACTTGACACATAGCACGAGATAAATATGAAAGTAATGTTGGTTAACATAGAAAAGTGGAAAAACACATGAAAACACAAAACACAAGTTGGCACTATGGTTGGGAGAAGACTCCTAAAGCAAGGTAGAATGAATATAAAAACACACTAGGGGTATGAACACTAAAGCAAGTCTAAAACATAATGTGAGATTGCAATGGTATGCAATTTGTGACATTATAGAAGCCTATCTTAACCAAACTAAAGAAACATATATCTTAATAACAATTTCAAGGATTGCTTTCAATTGTTTGAAAACAATTTAGGATTAAAACTTAATGCCTAGGGCACTTTTATTAGGTGATCATTGAAGTTACTATAGGGAAATTGTTTTACTAGATTTATCAATCACAAGATTATTTTTATTAACATTTACCATCACAATAAACATGCCACTTATCTAGGGTTGTGTAGGTGTTTAGCAAGTATCATGACTATTAACTTAAAATATAATGGTCCTATTATTAAGATTGGTCCCAACCTATTACAATACGCCCTGCCTCCTATAAGTAAATCTACCAATTTATATTTCAAACCAATAGCAAAAGGAAGGAATCTTTTATTTTACCAAGGCAAATTCTCCACACACTCCAATAATTTTTGGGTAGAACCCCCCAAATGATTCTAGGTTTTGTGGGATCAAAACGAAGCACCCCATGGTACTTTGATTTAGATTCACATCACATTTTGTAACTTTCCAATGTGTAAACTTCATACCTCCTATGCACAACTCTGTAGACTCACACTTCACAATACAAATGCTTTAGGTTTGACTTTTTATAAATATTCATCTTCATAGCCACGTTTAGTATGCTTTGCAGTTCCTAAGAATGTTGCTACAAAATATACTTCACACTTCACTTCATACCTCCTACAAGTGTCACTTCTATATACACTTTGCATCTTATGCAAATGTCAATGTTGGTCACATTACTATAGCACTAGGCTTTGTTGGCGCCATACATAAATCAATGGAGTCCACCTCATCCATAATCAACACTTCATCAACTTTATTCAAGAAAGAAACAAGGAAGAAGAAATGAATAGAACACAAACTAGTCCAATACGTCTTGTGTTTGTTCTTTATAAGTTGATTATAATTATATATACTTTTATTATCTCTTCATATCATTATAGTCAAGGAAATAACATGGACAAGATAGATCATAACATAGATGTAGTTAGGAATATATGCATGCATACATCTACTTCAAGAGTATACCATTTACGTGATGTAATGTATAATATTATTTTTTATCCTACTTCTTTTTCTCTCATACACATCGAATCATCTACATACAATTTCACAACTCCAAAAAAAATTATTTAACATTGTCTCCACATATAAAATTTGCAGATCTTTCTAAATTTATTCTCGATCTCTTACATCGTTCAAGCGTGCTTACGGGCCTCCTCTCCACATAAGTGATCCTCGCCACTCAACCTCAATAAAAAATCATATACCTATACTCGAGACTCCTGTTCTCATTGCTAAAATGATTCAAACCGACCACCCTAAAATTTTCGACCTGCTAAAATTGGGACTGTTTTTATCACTTGTTCAATAGACAGTCTTCATACTTTCTACAGCACCAGTCGGCAGAATTTCGACTAAAAACATGTTAGTGGGCAAGATTATGACAAAATTTTGTTGGTTTAAGGCCAAACCGCCCTCTATATAATCTCCATATATCTGCTTCGTAGGCTTGACGGTCAACAGAAATAAAATGAAGGAAAATCATAAACAAAACTAAATCTCGAGACACCTAATGCAGGCCAAAATGGATAAAACCCAACTTGAATTTTAAAAAATAAAATGAACCAACGATCTTAAATCTATTGGAATTTTTTAATATAAATCTTTGGGCAAATCCCGGGAAAACCACGGCTACATATCTCACTGGTAACTGGAACTTGAAGCTACGTATTTCTGACATCTTGAAGTGCTCTGTGAAAAAAATAGCAAGCTCTGAGAGGTCCTCTAAACTACGATGAAGAATCTAGTCGTCATCCATCTCTCGTAACCAATGCCCAGCTACGCTTCAATTCTTTTCAATGCTTATTTTTAATGTTCAATTTATAATTTTACAGAAAACAATCAGTAATTGAAGAAAACAAATGATTAAGATCGTATTGGATTAGCTCCATATTAAATGGTTTGGGTAGCTGTAAATTCTTTGTGGGTATTTCAAAAGCTTTTAGTGCATGGGATTGAGCTTGCGATTGAGGGTTATTACTTGTTTAAGATTATGAATTGAAAACCAATTTACATTGGAAAACTACCCGTTTTTGTTGGAATGAGAAGAATTAGCAAGCATCACCACCCAAATCCTCATCTATATTGAGTGGTATATGTATTGAAAGTGTTATGATTGCATTCTCTACTTTCAAAATTGTTGAATCATAGCTGCAGTACTCTGACAAATTACATAGAGCTAGTACCCAAGCTCTCATTTGTTTTCAATGATTCATGTCAATCTTGATTTTTATCTAGTGGCTCATGTCATGTTTGAGTTGCCACTAGAGTCTGCTTTCAAAAGAGTTGTCAGGTTTACAAATATTCTTCCAAATATTAGTTACCAAAAATAAGAAAATATGATGAAAACAAGGAGCGTGAGAGAAAACGGGTTTGGATGAGGTTATGCTGCATGCATAAAGAAATGAAATAGAAACGGTTTTTTATACATAATAAATATGCTTTTTAATTGTTATACTTATGAAATATAATATGTACATATAACTATAAAATATAATTTTAGTTAAATTTAAAATAATTAATTAACATTGATATTTCTAAGGCTTATGATAGGGTGTCATGGCAATTCTTATTTAAAATCATTCAAAAGTTTGAGTTCAATGATAAAGTCTCACTTCTATTAAGGAAGCTATTACTACTGCAAAATATTTAGTCCTTGTTAATGGAGTTCCAAGGGGTTTCTTTTCTCCTTCTAGAGGAATAAGACAGGGAGACCCCTTATCCCCCTATTTTTTTATTATGATAGCTGAAGCTCTTGGTAAATCTGTTCATAGCAAGATCAATTCTAAAGAGTTAATGGGGATTAAACCTGCTTCTTCTCTGTCTCCTATGCCTATCCAGTAGTTCGTTGATGATACCATTCTTTTTGGTATCTCCTCTGTTTTAGAAGCCTTCAGATAGAAATCTTTACTTAATGATTATGCTATGGCTTCTGGCCAGCATATTAATTTTCAAAAAAACAATGTTTTCTTCTTTAATACTCTTGAGGATCTCCAAAGAAAAATTATTATAGTCCTTGGTTGTGCGGTTGCTGACCTTCCTTCAGTCTATCTTGGTCTCCCTTTGACTACTAAGGATGTTTCTGTGAGTTTTTGGTATAATATCCTTGAAAGAACTCAAAAGAAATTGTTGGGATGGAAAGGAAAATTGTTAAGCAGTGCAGGAAAATTGCAGCTCCTAAGGTCCTTTCTTTAGGGTATACCTACCTATTTTTTATCCTTATTTAAAATACCTAGATATTTAGCTGATAAACTAGAGCAAATTCAGAGAACTTTCTTGTGGACTGGAACTGAAGAAAAAAAGAGAATTTCCTTGGTTAAATGGAATAAAGTCTGCCTTCCTAAGTCTCATGGTGGGCTTAACATTAGAACCATTCAAAATATGAATAAGGCTCTGCTATCCAAGAATATTTGGAACTTTTTAAACAGTGATACTAAATGGGGAGTTATTATAAAAGCTAAATACTTAAGGGATACTGACATATTCTTTCCTTAATTAGGAGGGCCTTCCTCAAGGATCTGTTATTTGGAATAAAATTGTAAAATCCAGGAATCTTGTCAACAAAGGTATCAAATGGAAACTTGGAGATGGATCTCTCATAAATTTTTGAGAAGATCCTTGGTTGGGTGATGGTCCTCTTTCTAATAAGGTGGGCAATGAAGCTATTAGTATGCTTTCTAAACAATTTTTTGGCAACAAAGTTTGTCATTACATTCATCAAGATCATGGTGTTAGAAGCTGGAAAAATCTACTCGAGTGTTGTACCAATAATCCGAATCTTCTTCACAGGGCTAATGAAATTTAGCAAATCCTTCTTAATATCAGGATTCCTCTTTTTTCTAGAAATGAACAACTTTTTTGGTCTACTGACAAAAAAAGGTTTTTTTCAGTCAAATTTGCTTACCATTTGTTGATCGTAGAGGAACTGAGGGATGATGTCTAGAGGAAGGTCTGGAATGGTAAACTCCTTCCTAAGGTTAACTTTTTATGGTGGGCTATTGTTCATAATAAGATTTTGACTCAGGACAATCTTCAACGAAGAGGTATACAACTAGTTAATAGATATGTTATGTGCTTAAAAGAAGAAGAATCTGTCTCTCACCTCATTCTGCATTATGAATTTGCTACTGAGATATGGAGTAAAGTCTTTTTGAATTTTGGCTTACAATGGGCCTGCAATAAGGAAATAAAAATCTCATTCTAAATTGGATCCCCACTCTATTTCATCCTTGGTTAGTTGAATTAGGGACTCAAAATCTTCCTTTTGTTGCTTGGTTCCTTTGGAAAGAAAGAAATAATAGAATTTTTAGAGAAACTATTAGAAATTCTTCACAGGTTTTCCATTATTTCTGTAAGGCTCTTCTGGAAAATGTTTCTAATTCTAGTATCAAAATTGCTGATAAACCTCTTACTCAGCATGGAATCCTTGTGGCTTCCAATTGGGGGATTGTGAATCAAATTCCAGCTTCTGATGATTCTAAACACATTAAAAGATTAAACACTATTTGGACTCCTCCTGACCCAGGTTGGTTCAAATTGAATTTTGATGGAGCAGCCAAGTTAAATGGAAAGGCTAGTGGTGGAGGAATTATAAGAAATGAAAGAGGAGCTCTAATTGCTTCTTATGCTAGAGGAATTGGTAATCAGATTAATAATTTTGCTGAGGCCTCTACTCTTTTATGGGGTCTCAAGTTGGCTATTTCCCTTGGTATCCAGCGGCTTCATGTTCAGGGTGATTCCAAAATCATTATTGAGGTTGTCTCTAAAGTTTCAGAGTGTGGTTGGCAACTTAAGGATATAGTGCTTGATATTCAAACCCTTTCACAGGCTATTCCTATCATCTTCTCTCTCATATTTATAGAGAGGGCAATACCATTGCTGACAGCTTGGCAAATTTAGGTCAGCAATTTCAAAACTAGTGTTGTTGGTGCCAACTTCAAAATATCCCGCATCAGATTGGGGATATCATTCAAAAAGAACAAGTTACTATATGATGATTACTCATCACTTCACTTGGCTTATCTATGTGGCCACTTCTTTAATTTAGGGCATGCTGATTAGACACTCTATTAATGATGAGAGTGAGCTTTGATAGCTTTGCATGCGTGTGAAAGATAGCCAATTAATTTGGAAAGATTATGTAAGGACTCTAGGTTATTGTTATAATGATTTCCCTAATCTTGATCGTGTCCTCTCTATTGCCTTTTATATTCATTACACTGTGATCAAAGTCTCTCAATTTTCTCACAGTATCGATAGAAGTATTTTGGACAACAACTTTGCATTTTCTTTCTCTAGACTCATTCAGTTTCATTGGTTTTTCATCATGAGTGGCGACATGATTAGAATTGAACCTAACAACTGTGGTGAATTTAGGGAGAATGCTTTGGTCTAGCATTACTGTAAAGAGGGAGGAGTCACCCCATTCCTTGAATGTTTAAATGGATATGATGAAAACCTGTCTATTCAATTTGCTCAGTCTTGCGATAATCACAAGGTTCAAATTGGAAATGTCAGTTTTGTGGTTTTAGAAAATGAAATTTCTATGGCTATGGGTCTTTCTCTAAAGGGTACGAAGATGTAGAAAAAATCTAGGGTTTCAGATGCTTAGAATCAGAAACTGTTTCTTGGTGAAGGTGAGGAGTTGGTACCTTACCAGGGTGGTTTTGAGAGAGCCCGTCTTCCTGAACCGTGGGCTGACATGTGCTATATGGTGATGAAGTATTTCACCCTTGAGGGTTGTTTTACCAGGTTTTATTACTATCATCTCCCTTTGTTGAATCATTTTAGAAGGAATGTCATTATAAGTTTCCCTTTTTACTTGCTTTCTTCTCTTGAGCACTCTATGCAACATGTTAAGAAGACTCTGCTAAAGAAACTTGATTAGAAGCCTATTCCCTTACATCAAGGGCTCATTCATAGATTATACCAGTATCATTTAGCCCTGTCTCCTCCTTCTCTTTAGCCCTTTGGTCAGGATACCCCTACTGCCTCTGATAAAACTGGTCTTATTACTCCTAAATGGATTCCTGAAGGTGATCCTTGTTCTGGGACTTCCAAGTCTGTTGCCAAGAAGATTCATAACCCCACTTCTAGATTCAAATTGAAAGCTAAAAGATGTTTTTCAGATGTTGACATGGTATCTAACCTCTTGAAAGATGACAGTGGGGATTCTGGGACCCAGGATGAACATAATCAGGGGAAGGAGGGACCCTCACAAAATCTCAAAAAAGTTAAGTTGGAGAGTAAATTTGTTGTTGTTAGGTAGTCTGGTCGTATTGCTGGTAAATGGGCCCCTAAGCTGAAACTAATAGACTATTCTAAAAGTAATTCTGAAGCCTCTACCCATGAGGAGGAAGATCCCAAGAATGATGTTCAGGAAATTGCTATTGAAGATTCTAGTGGTGAAGAAGAAATTGATGAGCAGAAGATTCCTGTGGAGGTCTTTGATACTAAAGATAATATTGGGGTTCATAATTCTATCCCCATTGGTGACTGTGTCGATGTGGGAAATATTACTAACTCAGATGGAGGTGATTGATACTGTTGATATCACTGGGAAAGTTGCCCATTCTATTCCCATGATTGTTCAGGTTGACTATGATCTGTTTCAAAAGGATGGTAATATTGCTCAAGATGGTAGGGAGGAAGAAGATATGGAGGGTGTAAATGATGTTGATGATCTGTCTCAGTTGAAGGAGCATGTGGAGTTCCTGGAAAATAGGGTTTCTTCTCTCAACAGTTTCATTACTAACATGTTATGTAAGACTGCTATGGCCAACCTATCTCTTCTGCGGGAACACGAGGTTCTCATCCATGGTGCTGATAATGACAATGTTAAAGAATTTGATAAACTGCTAGAGTTTCTTTCTAAGGGAGAGGACTTCTCTTCCTAGTCTTTCTATGCTTTCTATTAGCTGGCTTTTTACTATTAGTATCTTTTTTCTTTATATTGGCTATATGTAGGCTGTTGGTGGTGGTTCTGGCTCTTTTCCTTTTCTGAGCCTTTTTTGCCCTTTTTGGGTTTTGTTTTGTAAAGGGATTGGCCCCTAGTTTGTCACCTTATAATATCAAAAACATTCATTAGGTTAAGATTTTAGAGTTGGAATTAATAATTGATAATTTAATAAATATTGTAATTATGGCAGGATTTAAATAAAATAATCAAAAGATAAATTTAGTTTTTAATTTGATGAAGAAAAGAGTTTCATAAATTGATTCACCATTGTGCTAAAAAGTATGAATTTGTTAAACAATCTAGAGAATAAAATTCTCTGTGAACTATTAGATTCAAGGCCATACTATTAGATATATAATCTTTATGCCCATGAAAGTGAACTCTCCACCTATGGAAGTGACCCTAGTGTGTCAATCTAAACTTCATATGTAAGGATGACTTTTTAGAAAACTATTTGATTGATAATGATCCACCTTGGTGTGATATACAAGCATATGTAAAAATGGTGTTGAGAGACACCATCTAAGAATATAATAAGCAAGGATCTGTTCTCCTTTAGTCAAGCTCCTAAACAAGTTGATTCAATGATGATTGACCAAGATTGAAGACAACATGGTGTCAGACAATATGCTCCTTGGATATTGATGCAATGTAACGTTTTCTTGTCATTTTCCATTTGATTTCTAGACATGCTAGGACTAGATGAATCCTAGATGATTCAGATAAATTAAAGTTAGTACTTAAATACACTACCGTAGCATACAATTTGAAATAATTCATGCTTTGGTCAACTCATATGTAAGGACCCACTTCTCAATCCTTAATAAAATAATATTATTTGAATAAAATAATGTGGAAATGGGAGAAATTTAAATTTTTTTCCCAAATAAATACAAATAATGAAATATATATCTCTCAACAAATATATTCAATTAAAAGAATATTACAAAAGCTAGACAATATAGCTTGTAAATACAAATAGGACTATGTCTTGTAAAACATCTAGCCATATAGGCTCATAACAAAAGTGTCACACCATACAATATCTTTGATACTAAATCTAGTGGAGAGAGAGCATCATCAAAATGTTTTTTTGTCTAGCCACATGGCTATACATCTCCCTGACCTTACTCCTAAAGTGGAGAAGCCTGACCCTTCACGAGGGGTCTAGCAAACTAAAGCTGGCAAGTGTGAAGGAATCTAGTACAACATGATTTCTCTAACATTTCAATCATGTATGAAAATGTAAATATACATATATCATGATATGAAAGAGAGTAAATAAGTCAAATAAATACAATTACTAAATTTGATTTAACAAGCTTTGGGAAAGCATATTTTTAAAGCTGATGATGGTAGGTAGGCTAGAAGCAGTAACCTACCCTTCTCTATAACTCTATATTTGACACCTACCATGCTCTTTCCCTATATCTATTTATAGAAATAATTGAAGTCGAGAATACACCAAACAGTTACGAACAAACCATAGAACATCCAATGATGGATTAAAAAATATTCATTCACAAACATAATGAAAACATAATCCAAAAGACAAGTCTCATAAAGACAATTTCACAATCCTCCTTCAACAATATAAATCCAATACAATTTCTTCTAAGATGCTAATATCATATTGTAGACATCTTGTCATTCATTGAATCAATTAAACAATTCATTCATTTTTATCAGGAAAACAAAAGTCTAAGGTATATAGATTTTTTTATAAGATAATAGGAAAGGATCAAGCTCATAGAAGCTTTTTCATTTGATAGACAAATTATATTACATTCCATGCTATTCTAATCTATTCTAATGATGCAAGCATATTGTCAATATTTATAACTACTTTCTAATGAATGTAGAAACACAATTTCCATAAAAAGGTTATGTTAATTACAAACTCTATAAACAATGTAAACATATCAACATATTTTACTAATTCCCATGCACATAGTAAGACATAACAACAATTATTGATCTATACCACTTGATATAATCACATCTACTAATCATTATCCATGTACATAAATAGTGAGAAGGATCAATTATCATCTAAAATGATGGTTCTATCCAAGTAACAACCTACAAAAATAACGAGTACTATGCTAGTCATTATCAACTAAAAGTTGTTTACACATGAATGGTTTAAGTATTGTTGGAATGATCCTTAGATAAATACAGTCGCCTCTTCCTCCATTAAGATATAAATATGTTGCAAAAAGATTGTAATATATAAATGAGAGATTTTGCAAGCTTGTTAGGCCATAGACAAATGTAAGAGGGTCTGATGTAATGTTCCAATTATAAGAAAGAAGCCACAATACATTTCCATCACATACAGTCAATGCATCTTCAATATTTTTGTCTTACACATATAATATTGATGCAATCATGACAAGATAATCTAATGAAGGATTGTCCCATCATGCAGCCCAATCAACTTCTCTTACATACATTGAAATAACAACAATATTCATGCCTTCAAATTGTTATAATCATGTGCTCAAAACTTCAAAGATTGAAACAAATTATATATGCCAACATAACCTTGTTAAATTTCATCCTTAAGATTGTTGTCTTACTCCTCTTCTCTTAGATGAAAATTAACTTTGATAAATTCTAGCCATTAAGGATTTTTGGTTATCCCTTTGATTACTTTAGTTGCAAAAAATTAAACACATATTAATCTCTTAAACTTGCAGCCCTTAAGTTCAAATAAATTGTGAATGTTGTAGCAACAATTTCAGCTATGAAGTAACAACATATCTTGAGAATTTCATAAAAGATGAACAACAAAAAATACTTACAACCCAAATGTTTTTATGTAGCCAATCAAGATGGTAACACACATACATAACCTCCACAAATCCAACTATGAAATATCTCCAACAAACTTTCCAACTATCCACCTCCACAAGCTTACAAATTCAGAAATTTTTCATCTAACAAGTCACCATGGATGTTCACCTTCTTTGCCTCATCAAAATGAATGTATTTCCCTTGGAGAATTTTGTTCAACATCACCTATGGACATCCTCTTAATGACCTACAAAAATTAAAAAAAAAAATTGTCTCTTCTCTTCTTTTTCAATGCCTCTTTAGAGCCAAACTTCAATCTATTTATAAGATCTCCTTTGCATAGTTTCATCTTCCTCATTTTAGGTTCCAATGACTCTTGGTATTCCTCTTCTTTCTTGGTGGTGTCCACCTTAGAGAAAGGTGACTCTTGGGATTTTTTTATTGTTTTCTTTTATGACTTGGGTGCTCAAAAACTCTTCATTGTCCAATCTTTGTCTTCTAGTATGTAGGTGACTATGATTTTTGTCCATATGCAACTTGCTTTGTCTTTTACTTGGAGTGTTGGAGAATTAAAATATTTGTTTTATTTCCCGAAATTTTGTGTATGATGTTGATTAACATGTGCATGAGGGTGCCTCTGCACCATACTCCCCAAGAAAAAAGAAATTTGAGTTCCACCTCAAATATAGATCTTATTTCTTGTCTTCCATTTCCTTTGCATGGATGTATTGTTTTCATTTTGCTAGATCTCAAGTACATTTGTATCTACTGGTGCACTTGTGCTTTTTTGGTCCAATAACATGTTTCTTGAGCCAAGGCCAACTTGGTACAATGTAGCCATGTGATTTTGTTTGTTTTCTTATTCTAACTTGACCTTGGACTGCAATTGTAAATTTATTTTCTCTTTCATCTACTTTGTCTTCTTTACCTACACAGGAAACAAACATATTAAAGAAATCATATTTTTCTTCTTCATACTTCACTTCTTCATCCACCTCATGTTGTTGTACACATTATTTTCTCTTCATTATTCTCCAAATTCTTTGGCTGCATCTCAACCATACTTAGCCATTCATTTTCATTTTTTGAATTGCTCATCCATTCTTTCATTTTCCTTGACATCAACATTCTCAACTCTCAATTCTTCTCCTGAGAACCATGCCATCTCATTATCCTCTATAACTATCTTCTCTCTTTGGACTATATTTGAGTCCTCTACATCTTCTTTTGTTGTATCTTCCTCCTCTTCTTCTTCCTGAACATCACCCACTTCAACATCAATGTCACTATTACTTTCATAAGTTTGAGTAAATTCAAAAGAAAACTCTTCCATTTTTTGTTCAACTAATTTTTCAAACAACATGTTGTTTTCAAAATTTGTTACCTCAACCATTACCTCATTTGGCTTTTCTTCATATTGTTGTACTTCTATCTTCTCACTTAACAATAAGCTTCCAATTCCTATGAACTCATCCTTCAAAGCAGTTAATGTAATTTTCATCTCATCTTTGTCCAACTCATATGTGTTGTTTTTCTTGTTATACTTCACTGCCCTGTTATAATGCCACAACCTTCCAAACACAATATGACATAGATCCAATTGCATATTATCACAAACTATTTCATCCTTATAAGGGCCTATTTGAAACTCAACTTTGCATTGTTCGCTTATGGTTACCTGGGTACCTGTTTGAAGCCAAGTCACTGAATAGGGTGTGGGGTGTTGTGTTCTTTTCAAACCCAATTTATCTACCATATACATGGAAACAATATTATCCATGCAGATATCTAAAATCACAACTTTACAACATTTACCTTTGGATTTGCAGGTAGTCCTAAATATTCTTTCTTTTGCCATCTTGCTTGCTTTCTTGGCTGCCTTCTCTTCCTCCACCATTTCTTCCTCCTCTAACTTCTTAACCAACTTTCAAACAATGTATTTAACAATGATGATGCCCTTTTTCCATCTTTCTTCTTATTAAGAGCCATCCTTTTAAAACATTAAATCTATTGAACCATGTTATCTAAATTAATTAAATCACATCCCAAAATCTTCTATCTCTGATACCAATTTGATACAGTCATGACAAGAGAATCCAATGAAGAATTGTCCCATCATGCATCCCAGTCAACTTATCTTACATACATTGAAATAACAACAATATTCATGCCTTCAAATTGTTATAATCATGTGCTCAAAATTTTAAAGATTAAAACAAACTATATATGCCAACATAACCTTGTTAAATTTCATCCTTAAGATTGTTGTTTAACTCCTCTTCTCTTAGATGAAAATTAACTTTGATAAATTCCATCCATTAAGGATTTTTGTGTGTCCCTTTGATTACTTTAGTTGCAGCAAAATAAAAACATATTAATCTCTTAAACTTGCAGTCCTTAAGTTCAAATAAATTGTGAATGTTGTAGCAACAATTTTAGCTATGAAGTAACACCATATCTTGAGAATTTCATAAAACATGAACAACAAATACTTACAACCCAAATATTTTTATGCAGCCAATCAAGATGGTAACACACATACATAACCTCCACAAATCCAACTATGAAATATCTCCTAGAAACTTTCCAACTATCCACCTCCACATGCTTACAAATTTAGAAATTTTTCATCTAACAAGTCACCATGGATGTTCACCTTCTTTGCCTCATCAAAATGAATGTATTTCCCTTGGAGAATTCTCTTCAACATCACCTATGGACGTCCTCTTAATGACCTACAAAAATTAGAAATAAATGTGGGCTCTTCTCTTCTTTTTCAATGCCTCTTTGGAGCCAAACTTCAATCTATTTATAAGATCTCCTTTGCATAGTTTCATCTTCCTTGTAACAACCCTCCTCGTTGGACTTTATTAAAAGTTAGATTTTTTTATGTTATTTGATTCCATATTTCTTCCCATGCATTACAATGGCCTTTGGGGGAAAGAAGTTGGTGGGAGAGTAAATGTTGAATATATATTTGTAGACATGTGAGAGAATTGATGGAGGAAAAAAAAGAAGATCTAGGAGTGGTCATTGTTGGATAGAGGGATCTGGAAGGCAGATCGAGAGGAGAGCATATGAAGGAAGAAAAAAAATCAATTGCTTGTGGAGAGAGACTCTGTTTCGGGAGGAAAGAACAAAAAACATACCACATTTTGGGGGAGCAACAAAGCTGGGGTTTGCTGAGGGAGCACAGAGAGGGACATTGTAAAAGAAGTGACCAAAAATACTCAGACAAGCATATCAATGTGCAAGATTTGAGGTGAGGTACAAGGGAGTGCGAATAGACAGAGGTATTTGCCTCAGCTCCTTGTTTTTCTAGCATAAAAACTAAAATATGTTAGCTGCCATCACATTAAGCATAGAAAATTGAGAGCCCATTACTGCCTTTAAAAACTAAACCTACTTATGTTGCGTAAGGTTGAGGAGTCTAGATTTACATACTCTAGTTGCATTTTCTTAAAAGTTTCAAAGGCCTTTAGAACAAACCCATTTTGTGCGTACTCTGCCATAAGTGCATTCCATGAGATTACATCTCTTTGAGACATTTTGTGATATAGTTTCATGTCTTGTCTTGCTTCCCCATTTTGCATACTTGTCTGTCATGGCATTTGCAACTGCAACATCTGATAAAAATTTCCCTTCCATTATGCGTTGTTGGACATCCATACCCTATTCTATAGCTCCCATTTTCGGTAGGTAGTGAAGATACTAGCAAAGGTTTGGGATCTGGCTTTATGCCACTAGTTGTATTTGCTTAAAAGTTTCTAAAACATTTTCAACAAATCCATTTTGTGTACATCTTGCAATTGTTGCATTGCATGAGATCACATTTTATTGAGTCATTTTGCCAAACAGTTCACATGCCCTGTATGCATTTCCACTTTTTACATACATGTATACCAGCGCACTTGCAACTGCAACTTCTAACTAAAATCCTCCTTCCGTTATCTTTTGATGGATGTCCATACCCTATTCTATTGCTCCCATTTTGGCATGAGCAGTGAGGATGCTGGCTAAGGTTGTGGCATCTGGCTTTACACCCTAGTCTTCTTGTTAAGCTTGCTTCAATTTCATTGTGGAGGGAGTTACCCCCATGTTTCTTTGATGAATAGGATGATCTTCCACTCTAATTCGATTTCCAACTCAAATGTACCTCATTTTGCTTACCCACAGTGTTTTGGAATGGCATGGATTTTAAGACCATTAGAATAGCCCACGAAGTTTATGTGTTCATCTTATCTCAGTTTGGAAAGAACAATAACTAACAATGCTAGTATAAGTCTACATAGGCTTGAAAAAGCCATTACCAGATAAGACTAAGTTGGGAATGCTTATTTGGTGTGTCTCAATGCAATCAATTCACAACAAAAATAATTCTTTCAAATCTTGCACCTCTCTGAGTATGGCAATGTATCGACAGGGGAACTACCTGACATCTATAACAAACCCCAACTCAAGAATATAATGCCTCCTACAAAATAGCATCAAGGAACTATCTAAAGAACCATCAAACCAAGGGGCAAAGCAGATTTGATGTTGCTGCTTTTGCCCAATGACATTCAAAATAGAATGAGAATCAAGCTCTCTTGATTCAAAAGCATGGGATAACCAAGGTAATAAACTGTTCAAAATTTTAAATTACTTCCTAGAGTATTTTCAAGCTATAATCCAAAAAGTAAGAGGATCTAGAAGACATGAAACATTATGTGGGGTCGTGGGGCAGGATGTTACATTGCTCATTTTGGGTTCCAATGAATCTTGGTATTCCAATTCTTGCTTGGTGGTGTCCACCTTGGAGAAAGGTGACTCTTGGGATTCCTTTATTATTTTCTTTTATGACTTGGGTGCTTGAAAACTCTTCATTGTCCAATCTTTGTCTTCTAACATGTAGGTGACTAGGATTTTTGTCCATATGCAACTTGCCTTGTCTTTTACTTGGAGTGTTGGAGAATTAAAATATTTGTTTTATTTCCCCAAATTTTGTGTATGATGTTGATTAACATGTGCATGAGGGTGCACCTACACCAAAAGTAAAGTTTGAACATCTAATACAATAGACTTTACTACTATGAATATGCCACTAACATAGGTGAGATAAATGAGGCTTGGATAGCCTACACACCCTTGACCTAATGACTTGAAACAAGTCTGTTACACCGAAGGAAAGAACACTTGGATGTGTTTATCATAATATCAATAGTCTCGCTTTGAGAAGATTTTGAATCTACCTAGCTGAAGATGAAGGAAAGGGATAATGCTTCTCCAATTTCTGGATCTTCCATGATCCTATGGTTTGGCATGCTCCCATCCATTTCAACCTAAGTTACCAAATTAGGATTGGGATTGGAATTGGAATCGAGTGTAAGTATGGGTACATTTTTTATTCCCACAAAGTGGTTAACAAAAGAGGTAACACACGATTTATATGACAAAATCCCTATTGAAAAGTAGTGTTAATGATTGTAGGATATACACAAAATGGATCATTAAAAAGGTCTTTAGAAACTTTCATGCAACAAATGTTCAGTAGGTGTAAAGACAAATTCCTTGGCCTTTGTCAGTGAGCTCCCAAAATGAGGAAGCTCTGCCAAGGTGCAGAAAACATCATAGAAGCGTGGTCTAATGAAATGTGAAGATTGCCGAATACTCACAAAATCAAATTGCAATTGCAAATGTTGAAGATAAGAGCATAAAATGTGCAACATTTTTGGATCCAAATCAATAAGAAAAGTCATTGTATAAGCTCCTAAGCCTTTCATATGTGATCTACAGGCATGAAGAAAACTTGGGCACAGATATGACTCATGAATAGGTGCAGAAAATGCATGAAAACTTATGACAAAAAGACTTCTAAGTGATGTCCTTTTTATGGGGTGCGATGATTTAAGGATATACTTAAGATGGATTTAGTGAAAAGGCTCTAGATACTTTCAAGCAAAAGCAATGCTAACTTTTCACTATGGTGGTAGAGAAATAATTCTATTTCCTCCTCTTAGTGCCTTGGTAGATACAAAAGCATTGACAAGTTACATGAACTATTTTGTGTTGGGTTCGGTGAAGCCCAAATTAGCAAGCTTCTTTGTTGGATTTGATGAAGCCCAAATTGGCAAGTTTCTTTGTTGGGTTTGGTAAAGCTCAAATTAGAAAGTTTCTCTCACAATTCAAAATGGTTACCTTCTTTGTAATAGTTTCCTTTTGGCATGTGTTCGCCAATTTAGAAGTTGTCTGTTTCGAATGGATTTTTCCATTATTGGAGTTGAGACTGTTTTATATAAATACAGCTACTAGTTGAATATGTAATAGACAGAAAGTGGAGGATTAATAAAAGAGATAATCCCTGAAAGTGGATGTAGCCATTATTGGGTGAACCACGTTAAAATTGTGTTTTGTCTTACATCCGTGTTCTATCTTGCATTTGTGTTCTGTGTCTAATCTAATTTTTTAGATTGTTTTATTTGCTCTCTTTTTATTCAACATTTTGCATAACGCCTCAAGAAAGTTATTAAAATCAAACAATGATTGTAGGATAAACACGTGGTAATGGTATGCTAAAAGCTAAATAGAAGCTTTCAAGCAAATAAAATTACGGGTGTAAAGCTGAATTCCACGACCTTTACCAAAGCAACTAAAAGTTACAGAATATGCATTCAAAGCACACGAATTGCTTTACAGAAAAACCTCAGTTCACATCTTCATACACTTACATAAGAGCGCCCATAATTTCCCTTTAACTTCTATCAACTATACAAATACAATGATATATAAATATATGTACACCAAAAACCCTTTAAATCTTACCTGGGAAACAAGCACGACGTGAGAAAGAGGCATGTAGAAAACAAAAATAATGATTTGTGGTTGATAGAACTCATCAATTCCATTCCTCTAGTTGGAGGCATCCATTGAATGTGTGAGGACTTCGTCATCCACATAACTCGTCCGCTACCTCCTCCATCTCTAGTCCATTACAAATTTGCATATATACCAAAATATATAATATTGGGGCTATTGTTTTTTTTTTAACTTGCTGGAGAGCCCCCTAGTGTTTCTCCTTATCATCCCAATTTTTCCCCCTAAGATTTTCCATCAGAAATCTTTGTTAAATCTCTTCTAGCTTGAAAATAAAATAGGGAAAAACAATAAATATCCATAACTCCACCCCACGATGTCGGGCCCTACCCCCTACAGGATTTGAACTTGTGACCTCTCTTTCAAAAGGGAAAGTTTTTCACCAACATACCAACTCAAGCTATATTGTAAACTATTCCTTTATTAATATAATATATGTTTCGGTGGCCTCCACCTTTTGCTTTAAAAAAAATTAATTTTAGTTTTTTCAAGAATTAAAAAAGTGAAAGGAAATAACTTAATTTCCATTATTTCATAAAACTGCCACTTCTTCCTTGTGGCCTAAATTAGAATAAGTCAAATAATATTGACAAAGCATTTAAAAGAATATCTTCCAAAAGATATTTAATTCAAAAAATTATAGTTAAATTATTGCGACTAATATTTGACTTAGTCTATTTTAAAAAAATAACTACTCTAATGCAATAAAAATAAATGCAAATATTTTTCATGCACACACAAACACATTGATGCAAGTCTAATCTACATGATGACTAAGTGGCGTGTAGATTCACTTTAGCACAATTTGCCTTTAGTCAGCTAGATACCCCCTCCTTCATGATACTCTCTGTAATGCCAAGAGAGTGTCACTCCTATCATACTCACAATCAAGGTTAGTTGATTTAAAATCTTAATTAAACCTTCTATTAATCATCACATAAAAAAAAAATTATTTCTTAATTACAAATTAATTGCATTAATTAAATATTAAGAATTTAGGGTTGTGACATTATAATAGCTAATAAGGGTGGAGGACATGGGTCCAATTAAATAATTTTGAATTTAAAAGTTTAGAGTATGGATCGACAAGCATGGAAATGACCTAGGTTAATTCCATACCTCTGACTCTAAACTAGAGTGACAAATAATAAAATCTGGAGTCACAACTAAATCATAGGGATGAGTGATGATGTGGACAAAATAGGATAATGTTACTTTCCAACTTGGATGCTAATCAATGCATAAAGGATAATGCGGTCACCATTGGTCCAAAACATAAGAGAGAATCACCTTGGTATGTGATTTGAACAACATTTTATTTTTTCCCCACTTTGACTTGCATGTGAACTATGAAGATGCATGTCAAAGTAATTCTAGTAGTCAATATGGAAATTAAATATTTTAGACATTCATAAAGGATAAAAATATAAATATCAATTGTGTGCACTCTTCTTGCCATGAGTGCTCTATTTTTCAAACTTGTAAACACAAGGATGACAACACAATAATATGTCCCACTTTTCAACATTATTGAGCCATTACAATCAATATGTTTAGCATTCATCCTATTCTATCAATTATAATGAACAAAATCTCAAGAATTTAAGGATGATGTAAACTAATGATTTATGACATTTTCTATGTAAACTCATTTATAATAATTTTAATTTTTTTATTAGAAATATTTCTATCATATTTAGTTAGTTTTCAATAAATTATTTATTATATTTATAGTATTTCTTATTGAGTAACATTTTATTGTAACACAACTTAAACTACAAATAGAATCTTATTTTATTAGACATAGATCATTAACTCTAGTATCTAGTGTATAAAGATTTTTGGTAAATTTTTGTTGAATATTTTATATATAATTAATTTTTTAATTGGTAATAACAAAAAAATTAGACCTATATTTTACCGAAATATTTTTTCTTTGCATATATATCATAACTATTATTTTCCATTGAAATAAGAACATTGATCTGGAGTGTAGTGCTAATTTTTGAGATTTTTCTGGCATAGTTTGTTATTTTTCCAAGTGTCTCGAATATATGTAATTATTTTTTGTAATGGAACTATGTTGATTATAAAATTAAAAATATATATTAGAAAACCATAGTACATATATTTTTTGAAAGATAACATCAAGGGCTATGTACCTATAAAATTTTATTTTCAAATGACTTTGTTTGATCCCTAAAGTGTGACATGAATTGACATTTTTGTCAACATATGGGTAGGAGTGGAAGAGGTTGCATCAAAAGGCTCCATAAAGGAGGATTCAATCTAGGGGGTGGGGGTTAGATCTAACCACCCTAGGTTTAGATCAAACCCCCTCAAATTAGATCAAATTCCCCATGTGTTTTTCAATCCTAGTGTGTTTTTAGGCAAATGTCATGGTTGGCCCACTTTTGGTACACATTATTGCATGCTTCAACCCATAGAAGAAAAAAGTTTCAATGAAGAACATTTGTCAAGCATATAAAAATGAGCATAATCATGAAATAAATTCAAAATTTTATGAACATGTGGAGGAAAAAGAAACAATGTTTAAAAAATGTAACAAGTCAAAGCCTAGGGATTAAGTTGGCAAGGATTGACAACCTTTCAATTGCCTAAGGTTAAACCCTTTCTCCTAATTATGATATAATTTTTTTGATTAAGCAACATCATATCTAAAAATATTTTGATCTCAAAAGAATTATCATATTCCTAAACAATTAAATTGTATTGTGCATGTTCATTAGTATAAAAGTTACAATTCTATTGTTCTAAAAGTTCTAAAAATAATTTCCCCATAGTCACATCAAAAGGTGAAATCATTGAGAATACATTTTAAGAATAGTAAAAATATGTCTCTAAAAAATGCAACATGTGATGGAGGAATGCCCAATATATAGCCACAAACTTTTGTGTAAGTCC
Source organism: Cunninghamia lanceolata (assembly GCA_027924645.1). Classification (NCBI taxonomy): domain Eukaryota; kingdom Viridiplantae; phylum Streptophyta; class Pinopsida; order Cupressales; family Cupressaceae; genus Cunninghamia; species Cunninghamia lanceolata. Next base: position 5,870,662 of record BSBN01000241.1, on the reverse strand, counting down.
ATAATTGATATTGTTTTGTAAAATAGTTATCCCTTAACTATTTGTTTCTGGATTGCAAAAGGTTTCCCCTAAAATTTACCTCCAGATTGTATTGGAATTAAGTTTGGAAATCTCAAACTTACCTTTTTTTATCCAAATCATGAGTTGAGGGATCTTCATAAACTTTCCTCCATTTTTCCCTTGATACTAATGGACATTTTTCATCTAAATTTTATAAAACTAAAGAGGTATATATCTAAGGAACTCTTAGGATTCTAAATTATAATATATGCCTTATTTAAATTTTAATAGATAATTATTATTAATTCTATACATACACTATATCTAAATTTCTCACATATACAATGAAAACATCCATAACTTTCAAATTGTTTATCCTTTTTCAAATCTAAAAGATGCATCACACTCTAGGTTTCATTGGCTACATGTTAAAACATGAATTTCATATTTATTTGATCAAGTTAGGTTGGCTAGAAAAATGTTTTTCAATATTTAAAAAATTTAGTAAAAAATTCATAAATAATTATTTATTTACAAAAAAAAAATATGTGTCACATTTGCTCATGTTTCTGTTACTTATATCCAAAGTTTAAAGATTCTTTTTTTTCTTATACTTAGCTTGGTCAAGATGACATCTACTTTAAAGAAAAATAAGTGCCTCATTGTAATATCCAATTTTTACCACATTAATTTGATAATTTTAAAAAATATATCTCATGAGCTACATTTAATTTCCTACAAAATTTATTACAAATTTTTTTCTAAATTATATTGATACTTTTTTTCACTTGAAGTTACTTAATTTTTTTTTTGGTATTTTCATTGCCAATAAAGGGTGTTGTTTGGCTCATCATGGTCTTACAGTCACCCATTTGAAGAGGATGACCTCAACCCACTTAGTGAAATAATTCTTAATAATGACAATAAATGTGTGTCTCTTTGAAGAAGCTGGGGCAATCTCAGCCACCGAGTCTAACCCCCATGTAGTGAATGACCAAGGAGAGGTAAACAAATTAAGCTCATGAGTTGGTGCATGTTTTGAATTACTGTAGTGCCCCTCCGTTCGCACCTTGGATGTATAGGTGAACTGGTCAAGGCGCATGAAGGTGAAGGTAAAATAACCAAAATGTTCAAGATAAGGTAAACAATTGATGTTGTACAATATAGATAGATGCTTCATCCATGTGTGGTTTCATATGATAGTTAATGTGTTTTATTGATAATCTCTATTGCGGCATTGATAATGCAGGCTTTGGTATTGTTTTGCATTCCAAAGATTAAGATGTCGATCTTACTACAATTGTTATATATTAGAATGGATCTCATGTGACTAATTCTGTTAGATTTGATTGTTATGATGGTACTTCTGACACTTATGATTTCATGCACCTGTATGTTAAGTGTAGAGTTATGTTCAGATTAAGAAATAGATTTGATTTGGTTATGATTATGTGTTGAGCTAATCTAGATTGATATGACGTGGAAGGGACGATGTCGCATCACTCACTTGTGAGCGCCCTGTAATGTTGCGATTCCTTTTTCCACCTAGTGCTAGCTTATATGTATCTATACATGCTTGATCATGACATTTGTTGCAGGATGCAGGTACCAGGCATCGACTCCACCTGAATTAACAGGTCTAAGCATGCCTTGAACCCAATGGATATGTTGTTTCAGAGATAACTTAAGGTCCCACATCCCAAGTCATTATCCTCAATCAGGATGCATGACATGTCTAGTCAACCTGTCAGTTTTGTTAGTATGTCAGTCTTGCAATTGATTTATATCTGATGGAGCTTGTTGGATAAGTACATTTTAGCCTGACTTGAGAACATGTTTGATTTGGTCTTTTTGAGAACAAGTTTGATTTGGGTTTTGACGGCTGTCCTACTCAGTGGGTTATGTTGTATGCCTATATTTCATTATATAGTCATACTAATAATTGACCCACTTTAATATTTAATAAGGTCATATAATAATATTATTATTATTATTAATATTTAATAAGATTAAATTGGTAATTGATAATTACCTAGTTCAAATAATTATTTAAAGTTGTTTGAATATGAATTATTTTATTACTATTATTAAATTGATTTAATTAAGGGAAGGTCACTGAACACTAGTGAATGCACTAACCAGACCCTAGAGTAGAGAGGAGACAGTCCTATCATCCAATTGACGAAGCCTAACAATTGGATCAAGAGTGTATTGATTCAGCATTACACTATGGTTACTAATGGATTTGTGATAATATGTTATTTATGATGGATATATTTTGGCTATATATTGTACTAACACTTCTTGTTGAGTGTACATGTAGAATTATTATGTCAATGGATGATGGTGGTCATTTAGCCACTTTATGTCTCTCTGTGGGATGTCTGACCTAGGCATGGGGCCCTAAGGTCTATTGGCCATGATGTTAAGAAATATTATTTTTAGTTTTATGTGATAAAATGATTATGTTCTTGTGTGGGATTTATCCTTGTAACTTTTAAAATGATTTTTAAGTGTTTTTAAGAGGTCTAAGTTGTATTTTATGTTTGGAAAATTGTCTTATGTCTAAGGTACATAGGTAAGAAGTTTATTTTTGTCATTTATAATATTTTAAAAGGTTTTTAGACCCTCCTTTAAGCCGCACTTACAAAAGTGACGAAAATGGGGAGGTGGTTGGTTGAATTAGTTGGGTGGTTGAGTTAGTTTTGGGTAGGAAGTTACTCTTTCCTTCTCTTTAAAAACTCTTCATGGAGTGGGGGTGACTTGCTCATTTTATGATTTTCATTTAAGGATTCTACCATTAGTGGGATATTGCGATTGAGGTATCATGTTTTCTTTAGTAATTAAATATAAATATTATATGTTTTTCTTTATTGATTAAATGTAAATTTTATATGTTTTTCTTTATTGATTAAATATAAATATTATATGTTTTTCTTTATTGGTTAAATGTAAATATTGTATGTTCTAAATATTATATGTATCATTTATTTATTAAATGTAAAGGTTGTTTTTCTAAGGGTTGTTGCTTGTGAAATTGGAAAAAGCAAACATTTTAATGTAAATCTTAAAAGAAGCATATTTGTTGCCTTATTTGCATGTCATAAACCTAGATCATCATAGCATAAGCGGATCTTGTGTAAGTAGAATTAATGTTTCTAATAAGGTTATGGAAGTAAAGTATAATAGTTGTAGAAACCATATTTTGTACTCTAGAATTGGTGATGTTTTCTAAGAAGGTTCCTTAAATTGTTGGGCCTTATTCGTAAATTAAATAGAATGTTGTGAACCTCGGGTTTTGATTAAGATAAGTTTAGACCAGATTCCCTCTTAGGTTCTTCCCATCTTGTATTCTTATTTTGTTGACGATGCTTAGCTAAATAGAAGTATAGAATGTGGATGTTTTGTTACTAAGTAGGGAAAACATGGCTAATTAATAGTAGTAGCCTTTAGTGCTGAATATCATCATTAAGTTCATATGGTTAGTATTTTACATTTTATTAATTTCATTACCTCAGACCTCTTATTACCTCCTTATGCATAGTTAAACTTTGGTGCTCTTTTGAGAGATACCTTGGGCAATGTATAGTCATGAGACTTTAACTCTAGGAAATGTTGATAACCTTGTCCTATTTTAAAAGGGAGTTATGTTCTTAATAGTTTAAGGAATAAATTCCTATCGATCATGATGTTAATAGAATTCTGGGTTTATTCTTTTATGAGTAGGGGAATCAATCTTTTAATTGCGGGTTATTGTTACAAAGAAAAGAAAATGAGGATAAGACTTTTGTAGTACCATCATAGTAATGTTATCATTAGAGGAAACATTCTTCAACTCTTTATTAGTGCATTATAGTATGCTGCAATTGTGGTTAAATACGAGTTCAAATTAATTATTCTACCTAACAAAAAAATTGTATTTAGGATTGAATAAGTGGTAATTCAAGTGTATTATGTTAAAGTTGTTTAGTATCTAATTTGGTTATAATTGTTCTTCATTGCATTTGAAGATAGGATGTTGTATTGAGTTGGACTATGACTTATTCTTATTTTGATTTACTAGAATGGCATCCATACTAGAATTTAGCTAGTTGGGAACTCCTTGTGTAAGAGAAGTTTAATTATTGGCATAATAAAGGTTATGTGAGTGATCAAGTTTGAATTCTCGATACCTAGCTTGTCTATGTTTTAATCCAGGTAATGTTGTTAATAATAATATGTTGGTAGAGTATTATGTCTCCTATATGAGAACTTTAGTTATCATAAATAAGGTAGGATGTAGGGTTTGGATCTTGAGGTTCTTAGTGAGTATCACATCTTAGTTTAAAAGTGATAGGCTTATCATGTTATTGAATTAAGAATAGAATCATTTGTGATCTCTTTTAGATAGTCTAGTTCTAAGCGTTGCTCATCAAGTGTCTTGTCGAGTAATGGTTATTGCTAACTTTTCCTAGTAGTGAATTAAATGTTGAGAATAAGTGCTAACTCTTTGTTATAAGTGTTTTGGACTTGGATGAGTTGTTGGTTGAATTCATAATGAAGTCCACATTCATGGATCCCATTTGATATAATAAATTATGTTGTTGTTTATATCGTCTTGTTGCAAGGAATAGTAGAATAATTGAAGTGAATGTTGTATTGATTCATGGGCATCTTATGAGTACGGTACTGCTTTGAAGACCCATGGTTAGTATGTCATATTATATATTGCACTTAGGGTATGTTATTGGATTGGTCTATTTGAAGGAGTTGTGTTTTTAAGAGTAAATGTTAATGTGGGGATTGTTGTGTTTTAGTGGTGTCTAGTGAAAGTTTATTCCAGAGGCCAGTAGGGGTAGTTGTGGGTTTGATCCTTGCATTGTTGCATTCTGGTTGAAGAATGAGCATGTTTTGGTTTTATGTGATGTTGACTTCCCCCTGCTTATGGTTTATATGATTTTCACGACGGTTTAAGAAGGATAATGCCTTGCTCAGTATATCTAGTCCTTTTGTTATGTCTTGAATCCATGTTGTTGAGCTCTTCTTGAAGGTGGTGGTTCCATATTGTGTTGAGCTTGTCTTAAATTTCTATGTTGGTCTGTGTAAAGGATTGATTTTGGGAGCAAGAGGACCCATGCCTTGCTCTGGATTACACCTTGTTATAGTTGAAATGTTGGAGCAAGAGGACCCATGCCTTGCTCTGGTGATTTATTATGTTGTGATTGGTTGCAAGATGGTTGATGCCTTGCATTGTTATGTAGATTTGTTGCTATGATGATAGTTGTTATGTTTGATGGATAGGGTTTCTAGGTGCAGGTAGGGGAGTGGCTTCCAATGTGGGGCCGGCGCCCAAAGTGGCTGTCAGGGTAACCCATTGGAAGTTGTTAATCTAGTGATAACTTAACAATAAATTTAGGGGGTTGGGTAGATTTCACACTAATCAGGATAATTGGATGCCTCACTCATGCCTGTAGTGCTCGTTTAGGCTAAGGATGAGATGAGAAGGCATGGAATGGCAAGATCAACCACCTTGTCCTCATGAAAGGTATGTTGATTCTGCATGAGCGTTATATGGGGGCTGAGAGTCGGGAGAGGCTGCCAAGACAACCCAAGATAGGGGCCGGGGCCTAGGAAGGTTTACCAGGACAACCCATGACAAGCCATGTGATGACACTCCTCCCTTCTGCAGCCTAGCATTCCCTAGTTATACTCTTCCCATTTGTTAAGTGTTTGCCTCTGGAAATACTATGGTGTTGATATTGACATGTGATGTGCTGTCTTATAGTTTACTATCTACCTGACTGTCTGTTGTAGTGAGACATTATGTTATCTCCTAGCTCAGAGGGGTGGGCCTCAGGGTTCCACATGGTTGAGTGGTAAGAGCTATCCATTGGTCCTTTTTGGAGATATGGTTTGAGTTCTACACAGAGATGTTCCAGATCCAGTTCGCTTTCCTCCTTCAGAGTTGTATGCTTTCTTATGTATTCTTTTGTAAACCGACATAATCGGTCTTATAATCTTGTAATCATGTAATCCTGTACTGAGACTCTGTAATTAATCTATCCTGTTACAGTAAAAGTTATTTGTATCTATTTTAGCAGTGTAATGGCTATTGCTTCTGTAGTCTTATTTTCTATCATTAATGTAGATATGTTGCCCTAGAGTTGTTAGAAGAGTAAATTTTGGGTATACGGTGTAATATGATATGTTTGGTTACTACTTGCACTATCTTGCTTTCAAAAAAAAAAAAAAATTTCTGTAACTTTTACACTTTTAGTCTAGCACTCTAGGGTTGCATAACAGGGCATTACAATTACTATGTGTTTGGCATGTTGAACACTTCTAAACAAAATCATATAAATCCTTCTCCATTTACTCTAGTAATAACCCCTACATAAAAGTTCCTAAACTAATAAAGTATCTAGAACACTAACATGACCTCCACATATGCTCCCATGGGCTACCTAAAGGGCAATAGATTTTTCATGATCATCAAAGCATATAAGTAATACACCATTATAACCATGATTATAATTTACCCTCATAATAATCAAATATTTAGTAGTTGACTTATAGATGTGGATGTAGGTGTTTTTAGATAAACTAGGGGGAAATACACCCAGATCAAGACAAGTATAAATATCACGAAGCTAATCCTCACTCTAGTCAATGTAGCATAAATCACTTAATATATATCTTGTATAGTTGGTTGGTGTAATCTATGGATAAAAAATGTAAATTGAGGACTACCATAATCTATACTCATAAGTGAAGTGACATTGGCCATAACATATATGTATGTCTATTATCCTTAATGATTCAAAATAATCAATTAATTATAAAGAAAACCATGATATTGCACAATTCTACCATCCTTAGTCTTATAGTCACCAGTAACATGTCTGCCCATCTGTGATTAGTGAATCCAAATCAAGGTAAAACATAAATAAAATGCATTCAAAACAAAGATTTATACCTTAATGTGAAGACCCAATCCAAAAAGGGTGGAGGAGCTTGCACCCAAGAGCCCCTAGCTTTACCCAAGATTCTTAAATAAGATGTGAACTTCTCTCAAACTATGCAACTCACTCTTATATTAGCTCAAGATTTTAGCATAATAACACTACTCAAATTGTAGATGATCAAATGGCTTGAGAGATGGTGTATTTATAAGATTTTCGGGGAGATTTTGATCCAAGGGTGGAGATTGATTTGAGAGATCAATGGTAGAGGATGAAGATGATGTGGAGGGCCTAGATTTAATCTTGAAAAATGAAGGGATGAGAATAAAGATAAATTTTTAATTCATCCTAGGAAGAGGGGTCCATAAATGAGGTTGGGTGCGATGGTTTATTTGTGAATTAAAAATTCACATGGGCAAGAGTCAAATGAATTTAAAATTCATTTGGGGAAAAGTGGATATTAATGAGTTATGACATGTGTAAGGGGTGTAAGAGGTATTTGATGAAGATTATGATAAGTGTGTATTAAAAATTGATTTATTTGGTATGGAAATTAATTTTTTATTCATGGGATGTGGAGAGAAATGTTAATGAGGGTTTGACCAAATTAATTGAGGTGATTAACCTAATTAATATGGCTAGAATAAATTAGCAAATGGATTAATGGGAAGATAAGATTAATTAAATAAGGATTTACTTAATTAATCCTAAGGCTAGGATGATGTAGGTTAGGGTAGGTAATTAAACAATGACTATTTAATCACCTAGGGTAGGGATAGGTTAATTAATAGGATGAATTAATTAGATAAACATGATTTAACTAATTAATTGGGCTTAATGAGAAGGGGGAAATTAACCAAATAAATATTGTATATTTATTTAATTAATTGGGTAAGGTTGAACTATTGAATTAATTAGATTAATCCAATTGTAGGGGGTAAAATGATGAAAAATTAGGTGATGAAGGGTTAACTAATTAAATAAAAACTTAATTAATTAATTAGAAGGGAAATTGGTATGCTTAGGGATGTCGAGAGTCGGTTTGATGATGAAAACATTTTTAGGTGTCTACATTTGCCCCTCTTTAACGTGGAAAAATTTGTCCCAACTGCATGGAGGAATAAAATGGGTTAGGGACACCCCCTCGAGAGATCAAGCAAAAATTAAAAGTTTTTGGGTGAACTCTTGAAAGGGACAAAACATAGGTGAAAAATGAGAAGAGGACAGAAAAACAAGTCAGTAGGAAGAACGACGTGTAGTGCCCCTCACCTTGTCTTCTGTCAGACTGATGGTTTTCCTAGTAGGATTAGACACTATGACACTCTATTGGATGATGGACATATTTGATGATTATAGATTAGTGTTATTTTGAGTTTAATGTGTTATTCGAGCATGATTATGATGACACTTGTTGAAGTTTTAACTATTGGTATTTTATGTTTTCACAGTTGTATGGACATACTAGATGTGGTGGATTAATTTAATTCAGAGCTTATGTTTTATCTAATCTTTGTGATGATGTTACTATTGATAACTCCTCAGTAGATAGTGGTCATGTATAACGTAGTGACTTGTCAATGTGCTTATGTGAATGGAACAGTGTCGCATTACTCATGTTTGAGTACCCTGCCACGCTGTGACTTCCATTCACTGTATGATTATATATATATTTGCATGGTTGACTGTGTGGTTTGCTGCAAGGTGCAGGTACCGGGCATCGACTCCACCTGAACTAGTAGGCCTGAGCATGCCCTAGCCAATGGAATTGTTGATCGGAGTTAACCTAAGGTCCCCTGCTCAGTCAACATCCTCAAAGAGGATGAGTTCGTAGTACTGTATCCTGTTGTCATCATCTGTTGAACTATTTGTTCCTACGTCTTGGTCATGTCATGTGGTCTTGTATGAAGGTCAGGTGCCATCTTGTAGGTTGTGCTTACCGAATTCATAATGCTTGATTTAAGTCCGGCGCGTGTTTCATTAAATAAAGATTAATTTCAAGTTAAAATTATGAAGTGTTTACTAAACACAAACAATTCAACTATGATATAATTGTAAATATTAAAATAAATAACGCAAGTTGTAAATCAAAATATAAATTGTAATATTACAATTTAATAAATAAAATAAATTATGTTAAAGTTGTAAAAAAATTAAATTGTAACTTGTAATGTTACAATCTAATCAATAAAATAATAAAGTGGGTGGGGCAAATTGGTCGAATTGGAATAAAAATAGATAGATTAATCATAAAATTTGATGTGTCATCATTATCTGCAAAGAGGGTTTTTGTAGGCCAGGTGTCTTTGTCCAGGGCTCATGGAAAACAGGTGTTTCCTCCTGCGTTGGGTGCTTCCCAGCCGGAAAGAGATTTAATGGCTGTGGGGGGGACCATGAAAGGAAGTTTTTTTTTTTTTTGGACAAGGCTGTAGGAGGGTTTCAGAGTAGGAGAGATAGGAAGGAGGGAGCAATAAATTAATGGAGGGATGGTAATGACACCACCTCATCCGGGTAAGAATGTCAATATTAACAGACAAACTCATAGCCCCTTCAACTTCATTCAAATTGTATTTCTTTAGGATTTGCTTTTCCCTTCCTTTTGTAATTAGTGCAGGTCTTGTTCTTTTAGGTGCATTGGGGTTTCTTATTTAATCCACATGGGGTTTTAAGTAAACTATACGACACACAGATCTTGTTCTCTTCCTTGTTTTGTTTGGGTGAAATTGTTTCTTCAATGAGGAAATTGTTAGCAATGTACTTTCTGATGTGGCCTCAACTTTATTGTTTTGACTCCATTGACTTTCAATTGATATGGATCTCACCTCAAATTTTAGTTGATTAGAATCAAGGCTTAAACACTAACCAACACTTATTAGGATCTCTGGTTTCAAACTTGTTGGAGGGCAAGTTTTCTGTCATGGATGCACACTGGTTTCCAGAGGCCAGGTGATTCCCATGACACAACAATTTCAAGTAATAGGAATAGGAATCACCCCAGCCCTGCAAATGACAAAACTAGATAATATCACCTGTTGTTCTAGACAAAAGTGTCAGCCCTACCAAATTTGGGCATCCACTCCAATCTTCTATCGATGCCCAATTGTGTCAAATCCTAGATAACTATCCACTTGAGCATCCAATTTTTATTATTATATATTGGTCCTGGGAGATCTCTTGTCTATGCCTCTTTGTACTTGGAAAGAGGATGAGCTCTACCCAATAGGACATTTTGCCCAAAAATCAGAGGGATTAACTCGTTATACACTAAACATCGAGTATTCTTAGATGGAAAGTGTTTGCTATTATATATCAAGCTGAAAGGTCTCTTCTCCATAGGTAGTGTCCATTTGATGAGGGTGCTAACCTTTCTTTTGCCCTCAACTTAGATGCAGAGCAGGGAGTGTTATCCTGGAAATCAATTAAGGATTTTACTCTTATCTAATGTCTTGGCCTCCATTGAGATGGTGGTCTTGAACGGATCTCATCTTAGAAATACCTTGCCATAATCCTCCTCTGAAAACTTTATGGGTGAGCTGCAATATGTACGATCTAAATTCCATAGATTATGTTTTAATTTGTTTTTTCAGGGTAAGAGGTGGTGGATTTGCAACATCATATGGATACTAAATTGCAAAGGCAATAAATTTTACATTTTGGGTCCAATTTTAGTGGGTGGGGGTAAAAGGTTGTAGCTTTCTTGTTTTAGGGTTTAGACCTTAGCTTGGTTCAATGAGAACTTATTGTGTTAGTTCATATTGTGAGTGCATTGTAACAAAATGTATAAAAATATCTAGTGCTGGGTACTGTGTTTTATCTAAATTTTATAACCATTTGGTTCATGATATAAGTAGCAAAATAGATTGATAGTTACTAAAGAAATGCAAGGTAAAAATAGACAGAAATACTAGAATTTCTACATATCTAATCCAAGTTAGTTATAGTTGATCAACTGTTCCTCTTGAACCTTAGTTAATCCTTTAAAGTACTTGAAGTGACAAAGACATAAACATAGAGATACATTAAGAGCCCATCTTATTGGTAAAATCCACTTTTTGAATTACAATTTATGTTGCAGGCATCATGCAAACTCCATTAGATTTAAGATCTTTCCCCCTATACAGCTGTAACAAACCCCAAGTCACCATACTCGCATGCCATATAATAAGCAGTTTGCCATGGTCATATCTCATAAGAGCCAAAGCTAAAAGGGTGGCTTCAAGAAAAAAATACTTGTAAGGGAAATGCAGAGATCAAACTTGCTTCAAACATGTTCTCTCATGATTGATGCTCTGGAGAATGGTTCCCATGGTCTAGCACACTCCAAACTTGGCTCTGATACCATGTTGAGACATGGACCAGCTAGGACTCAAACCTAGGACCTTCCATTTGCTGCTGGAGTGCTCTACCACTGAGCTACTGGCCCCTCTTGGACTAGTCCATTGTCAGTCTGGGTGTGGCTTACACCAACACCCCCCCTTAAGCCACACCTCTCGTGTGCTTGGGGCTCCTAGCCTGGCCTGGCTCTGATACCAGGCCAGGCTAGGAGCCCCAAGCACACGAGAGGTGTGGCTTAAGGGGGGGTGTTGGTGTAAGCCACACCCAGACTGACGATGGACTGGTCCAAGAGGGGCCAGTAGCTCAGTGGTAGAGCACTCCAGCAGCAAATGGAAGGTCCTAGGTTCGAGTCCTAGGTGATGAAGGGTTAATTAATTAAATAAAAACTTAATTAATTAATTAGAAGGGAAATTGGTATGCTTAGGGATGTCGAGAGTCAGTTTGATGATGAAAACATTTTTAGGTGTCTACATTTGCCCCTCTTTAACATGGAAAAATTTGTCCCAACTGCATGGAGGAATAAAATGGGTTAGGGATACCCCCTCGAGAGATCAGGCAAAAATTAAAAAATTTTGGGTGAACTCTTGAAAGGGACAAAACATAGGTGAAAAATGAGAAGAGGATGGAAAAACAAGTCAGTAGGAAGAACGACGGGCGAAAAAGGAGTTAATATGCTCCTTAGAGAAGAAAAAGATGGAAGGGGGTGACATGGCTAGCTATAAATAGTAAAAAGTGGGCCCAAAGGTGACTCATTTACACACATAGCCAATAGAGAAAGAGAGAGCAAGAGAGATGGCAAGAGACAACATCACACCTTTCTACCCTCAATACTCACACCTGGCAGAGCAAGTGCAGACCTACATGCAATCGAAGGAGGCTGGTCAGCAGGTGAGTCATCGATCCCATCTTCATGTTTTTAATTTTTACACTTTTTTAGGTTGATTTTGTCAGGAAAAGGAGTAGGTTAGGGTGATTAGTGCAATTTTAGACATGGTTAGCGTGAATTTTAGGTGGTCTAGAACCATTTTATAGGGTGGCGCTATCTACATGGGGGGTTTAGCGCTATTTCTAGAAATAGCGCAATTTGTTCAGATAGTGCCATTTCTTGAAATAGCACTTTTTAGGGAAGTAGCGCTATGTTTCAGGGTTAGTAGCACTAATTTTTATTTTAGCACTAGTTTAGGTCATGTTAGCACCAATTTTAGATTTGGCGTGAAATTTGGGTAGGGGGAGTGCTATTTTGAAAAGTAGCATGAGTTTAGCACAGACCAGCACCTATTCATGTAGTGGCACTAAATTGGGAAAAGGGTAGTGCTTTTTGGAGGAATAGCACGATTTGGGGGAAATGTGGCACCAATTTTTCTGTTGGTTCCATTTATAGAAGGGTTAGTGCTAAATTTGATTTTAGCGCAATATGGAGGTCTGTTAGCGCCTTTTTCTGAAAGTAAGGCTTAGGTGAATTTTGTGATGAAATACAGATTGATGGGGGCATTGTGGCATCACGGGAGTGGAGAGTGCCTGAGGTGATGGCACTTTGGGCAGAGTTTGATGTGCCTACAAAGGCACAGTTTAGTGCATTAGGGTTACGGACACTTGCAGAGATGCCTGTGTTACAAAAACACAGGGCCTTGATGTCAACATTGATTGAGAGGTTTAGACCTGAGACATGCTCATTTCTACTATCGACGGGTGAGATCACAATCACCTAGAGGACGTCTATAGGATACAGAAGGTTCTGATACATGGGAGGCGAGTGATTTATGATGTGGGTAGAGGAGGACCGACATTAGAGAGGGATTTTGCACTAGGGACGATTGTGTTGATGGATGAGGATCGAGCCATGAGTTACCATTAGACTCTTGCAATTGGGGAGCAGAGCTGGGTTCTCTTTCTCTGTGCCTTGATTGGCGAGGTGGTGATGCATGATAGGAGAGGACAGGGACTTTCAGTTGGCTAGGGGGAGGTTATAGAGGAGATGGTGGTGCACGGGACTATATTTTCTTAGGGTCCCTGTATACTCACATATCTGTATCACGAGATGCACATAGTTGTCTATCATTTGGATAGTGCTTTGTTAGCGGGGGTGACACTACTACACATTTGGGCTTATAAGCATATTTTGATCACACGTCTGGTAGGAGTATTACACTGACAACTTTTTGAGTCTTATGTGTTCAGATATTGAGGGTTGCTACAGTACTCATATACAGGTATGCTGATGTATTGGAGGAGACTTCTAGATGATGTGACATGGGTGGTATGGAGGCCATACATCAGATGTGAGAGGTGGCTAGATGACGATGATCAACTACCCTATGCCATTCAGACACAATATATTATGGGGCAAGGGGATCAGACTATCGACAGATATATTCCTTCTCATGTGATGAGATAGTTTGGCTTGCGACAGGACATTCCACAGGTTATGTCCATATTTGGACAGACACATAGGTACGAGAGATGGTATCCACAGATATCATCGTAGGTAGCTACTACAGATTTTGATGTATTATAGCCACAACAGTGGGACTGGTGGAGTGACATTGTGGATGCAAGGACCACACCTGATTATGATAGATGGTGGGTTGTATGGCGGCCTATCTGGCTTACAGATCTGGAGGCAGAGCCAGACATGATTGTGGAGGAGGGCAATGATGATGATGATTATGATGATGACTCTAATGGAGGAGTAGGCATCTTGGTGAGGAGAACTCCTAGGAGAGGCAGAGGATAGGGTGACAGAGATTAGAAGGGGAGGGTTGGACAAGCACCACCGTAGAGAGGGCCACTATAGAGAGGACTTATGCCACCACCTAGGGGACCACCATAACATCATGCATAGAGAGGATTAGTGCCATCTAGTAGAGTGCTGGTGCAGTTGGGATAGAGAACAATCGGACAACCTCTTAGGCCCATAGGTCAGCAACAGGTGGTGGTAGCAGCAGGGACTAGGGATAGTGGATTTGGGAGCCTAGGTGCAGGGTTTAGGATGAGGTGGAGATGAGACTACTGTAGAGAGACATATATTGTGGCAGAGAGGCCAAGAGGAGGATAATGAGATAGAGCTAGCTACCCTATGTGCATGAATAGCTATCTATGAGGACACTTTATAGAGGGAGGATTAGGAGTTAGCACAGCTCTGGGGACTTTCCGCAGCCTTAGATGGAGGGGTGGGGATGGAGATGGATAGCACATTATTTTATAGGCACAGATTATAGGTTTGACAGTAGAGCAGGATAGAGAGAGAGGGCTCTGTGAGGCAACAGAGGCTCGGGTGGCTAGTTTGACTAGTCAAATTTTGGACCTGCAGGCTAAGGTGGCCAGATTACAAGGATTAGTGGCAGGAGGGAGTACAACATAGATAGTACAGCTGTAGAGCCAGCTGATACAACTGTAGGGACATTTGATGGAGTAGAGGCAGTTAGCCTAGCGTTCCTCATGTGCAGATTATTACTATGGAGCTTATTGCACAGATGTTCTTAAGGAGTAGCGGATTACCAGCTTCAGTAAGCGGAGTCGATCTCGGATGTCTAGTTCTCATAGATCAAGGTTGATTCAGTCTATAGCTTAGCCATCACCTCAGTAGGTTGCGATGTAGTCAGCACAGCCACCACAAGGTCCAGGGGGTTCTCCTACTCAGTTAGGGAGGGGTTCATCATCCTAGGGTTGACAGTACTATTATGTATTATTTTGGCCCTTGGAGGTATTATATAATGACATGTTTTTTATGTATATATGAGCAATGTACATTTTTTTGCAATGATGATATATGAGATGATGATTTTGATGGTCTATATGTTATGTTTATGATGTGTTTATATAATTATGATTATGCTTATGTTGATGGATGCATTATGTTTATGGATTATGCATATTATGATGATGTGATGATTTTATGAGATGCTATGGATGTGTTGTGTTTATGAGATGTATTATGTTGATGTTATGGATGTACTAATGATGTAATATGAAAGATGTAATGTTGCAATTTTCCTATGATGGGTGTTTAGTTAGATTAGATGGATGTAGAATGTGAACTGTAGTTTGTGTGATCGTATCATATCAGTTACTAAATCAATTCCTTTGATGCATGTTTTGATTATGGATTATGATGTGAATATGAAATGCAAATAAAATCTTAGATTAATAAACATTTATTATGGATGCAAAATGTAATGAAATGGAAATATATGCTTATCTTAATAAACACATATTATGTATGCAAATGGAAATATGAAAATGCAAGTAAATGATTGTGAAAATGAAACTAAATGATTATAAAATGCAAGTAAATGATTATGAAAATGCAAGTAAATGATTATGAAAATGCAAGTAAATGATTATGAAAATGCAACTAAATGATTATGATTATGAAACTAAATGATTATGAAATGCAACTAAATGATTGTGATTATGAAACTAAATGATTATGATTATGCAACTAAATGATTATGATTATGCAACTAAATGATTATGATTATGAAACTAAATGATTATGAAAATGCAACTACTATATGCAATGTAATGACATATGCAATGATCAAGTTATGATACTGAAAAGGTGTCATTGTACCTCATCATTTAATCATATCTTAGATGTCAAAAATCTAGGGTTGTGTCCTCAGCTGTCTGCAATTAGGGATTCTACAGTTACCAGTTTTCCTAGTTAATCTTAATGACTTTTACCAATTTGAAGAGATTAATCTGTCTACTTACTAAATGAATTTAAGGAATGTTGAAAACATAATTAAATAGGAAGTTACTTAGAAGTCTTGAAAACAGTAACATGCATCTATCTATCAAAATCAGTAAATACATTTTCACAGCAAAATTTGAAGTAACAAAATAGTTGTACTAACCTTCTGCCTTGGTGGTGAGAGTGGGCCCTTGCTCCACACCCTTGGGGCTAAAGGATACAGTAGAGAATCATCACAAAAGAAGATCACAACTAAATTCAATCCAATTCCATTCATTTTGCATTCAAGAAAAATATTGATATCCCCCACTGAGATTACTAAGAATCAGAATAAATCAAATCATTGTATATCTATTTTTGTTGTTTCTATCCATTTATATAAAATGAGTGATGACATATCACTTATCTTATCTACCAGTTCTTTTATGAGATGGCATCCATCTCTTTATTACACTAGCTGTCTAACTATGGGAAAATAATCATGCAATAAAAGTAGACTGAGTGGAATAGAAGTCCACTCAGAACTCTAAGTTTGAGTCTTGATACATTTGGGCAGTGAGGCCCTAAAAATGTGGATATTGAATCAGTTCTATCCATAACTCATGCAAAAACTTTAAAAAGATAAAAACTCCAGTAATTAACTAAAGATGACCCTTCACCACTCAGGTGATGATTTGAGTGAAATGAGGGGTATTACGATCACTGTTGAGAGTGCCTGATCGGCAACTTATGCTAGAAATATGCCCTGCTCTCAGGAGGTGCCAGAGATATATGTCCCTGTCTGTAGCTCTGCAGATGTGTCTACAGGTCCGAAGATGTTTCTGTAGCTCCAGAGATACCATCGTGGCCTTCTTTGTTCAACTCTGGAGAGGCTTTTCTCTTTCCTTCAAAACTTCTAGTGTCATGGTACTCTGGTATTGTCTCCAGAGATCATTGAAGACTATCTTCAGAGATGCACAAAATTGTTGTTCCTGGCATCTACACCTGTTGATTCAAAAAGAGAGAAGTTTCTCCATTTTTTCCATCAATTCCATGCACATTCGTTCCATAATAAAAAATTATGATTTTAAGTAATCTATCTCAATTAATCATTATCTAGAATGATCTTGCTAGCTTATTTGGGTGCAGACATTAAGAAAGATGGGATTAGGAAGGAGAAAGAGAGGTAAAAAGATGTATTTCATGGGTGCTACTTGGCACTCATCATCCCCCCATACCTAAGGTTTGGTAGGTCCTCCTACTTCTCACAATCTGGATTTATTTTGGTGAAGCAGCCTGTCAGTCAAGCTATAATCCTGTGCATAGGTAGACCAAGTTATACGGTTGGTATTACCATTGCCTCTGTATTGATCAACCTGCTTCAACCAGTCCTGTAATTTCTCATCTTCCATCTATTCAGCCTAGATAGGGAGTGGTTCAATTATGAGAGGGGGCCTGAACCCCCCACGTATCCATTCCTACTTATACTTATCCATCATTTTGGATATTAACTTTACTTTTCTCATAAATAATCTTAAGTTTGCAGGGGTGACCACCTCTCTCATTTTCTGCTCCAAGGTAAAAACATTCCATCTTTTCTTTACTACAACAAGTACTAGATTTGCTTAACTATTCATGAAAAGACCAAAATCGATGGAGTACTCTTGCAAACTTTTTAGGTATAATGGAAAATTTTGTTCTTGCTCTTAGGGTGATAGATATAGGACCTGAATTGGGTCTTAAAAGCATTGGGATTGGGACATTCCTTCTTGATGAAGAGATCTATTTCTGTATCTTTCTTGAGATGATCTTCCATTTGTTCATTCCAGATCTGATGATTCCTCATTAGGGACATAACTGCTTTAAACTGGCATTCTCCCACAAAATGATTAAGAATGAAGGTTATATCATTAACACAGAAACCATGCAGGTATAATTCACATAGGAAATTCTTGTCCTCATCATTACTCCTTGTATATGTTGTCATGAATCCTTCTACTATCTTTGTATCCTCAACTAGGTCAGACAAGACTAAAGAGAATTTTCTCTGTAGGACTCTTTCTTGTAAGAACATAGAATAGATGGCACTTGGAGGCCTACATGATAGAATTTATGAGGAAAGGTAGGCCATTTCAATGATTTTTCCTTCCAAAGTTTCTATTCTTTTTGTTTTGGCAGTGACTGCCCTTTGTAATTACAGCATAGGCTTGGAAGCCTCATATTCTCTACATTTCTTCTCCCAATGGAATAGTGCCCTAGGAATGTCAATGGGGATTGGGCCCACATATGCATCTATTTGTATTTCTTTCTCATTAGTTGCCCTTGGGCCAGGTAACTCTTGAATATATTCCTCCTGGTCATCTAGTTTGTTGTTGGCCCAAGTTAACCATCTATCCTAGCTATGTATTTTCTCAATCAATGCTGCCATTATTGTGAGGTTATTGTCTTTAGCCATGGTGAGCTCAAAAACACTCTATGCTGCCTCTTTCTCTTTTTCTTCCAACAGTTTGACTGCCTCAATTTTATGGGCCTCTAATTCTGCTTCTTTCTCCTGGATGATCTTATTTTTGCTTTGGAGTTCTGTTTGTAGATTTTCAATGACTTGTTTTTTCTCCATTTCTACTTCTATCCTAACCTTCTTGGGGTCAGTAATAATCTAATTCTTCCCCCAAAGTAGTCTCTTTAGGTTTTCAATTTCTTCTATCATTTGTTGTTCTTTTGAAATTTCAACATCCTCTTGATCAGAGGGGTGAGGGAAAGTTTCTTCTTTTGCTTCTGTTGTTGTTTGCTGATCATTAGGGTTTTCCATGGCCATCTTCCCTGTACTGTCAACTGTACCCATTTGTCCTATTTCATCTTCTCCTATAGACTACTTGTTCTGAGGGTCCTCTTGGGGTTCCTTTGCTTCTTCTGGCACCGATGAAGGCCCAACCTTATCCTCATATGTTCTAAAACCCAGGAGTACCTCAGCTAGGAGAGCAGTATCTTCCTCAGCCTATGAGAGTTGTCTTTTCCTTTTGCTTCTTTGTAGCAGAGGTGGGGTAGGTACCTCCAGAGTAGGTCTCTTATCCTTAGAATCTAAGGAAATAGTAAGAGTTTGTCTATGTTCTATCTCCGGAACACATGATGGTTCTGAAATTGGGCTTGACCCCAGATGAACAGATGGTGCTGGGGAAACTTCTCTTTGTTTTCTTTTCCTGACTAGAGGGATCTCATCTGAATCATGATATGGTTCTTCAGCCCAGGTTTTCTCTACTCTCTATCCTAACCTCTCCACTATTAGTTCCTTAGGGAAATATTCCTCAATTAGAGTCATCTTTCTCCTAACTGATTGAGTCATATATGGGGTTTGTTCAGGAGCAGACCCTCTAATTTCTTTGCCTTTCCTCCTTTTATCAGGAACAGGGGATGTAGATGAAGTTGCTTCCTGTGAGGACTTCCTTCCTCTTTGAATAGCTATAGAGGAGGTTGAAGGCTCCGTTTCTTCTTCTTGGTGAGTAGAGGAACCCTCACCTCCTAGCTGTGCCATCTCTAGTTCTTTGTCCTGGGAATTCTGTTTCAAAAAGTTTTGCCATAATTCTTCCCCATTGGCCTGAGACAGGAAGTGGTGTTGAACTACTAGAAAAATGAGGCCATGATGTTTCATGGGACCCTTATTCTACTGATATTTTTCTACAGTTG
Source organism: Cunninghamia lanceolata (assembly GCA_027924645.1). Taxonomy (NCBI): domain Eukaryota; kingdom Viridiplantae; phylum Streptophyta; class Pinopsida; order Cupressales; family Cupressaceae; genus Cunninghamia; species Cunninghamia lanceolata. The sequence continues at coordinate 5,851,033 of BSBN01000241.1, read as the reverse complement.
CTCTGATGGTAGAATACAGGAAATTGGGAATGTTTATGCTAAACTCTGGGTGTCCATTCCCATGTCTTAGAAAAATCAACATTTTCATGATTGGTCCTAAAACTAGAGAGAATTGACCATCACAAGTAAAATATTTCATTAGCCAAGTGGCAATAGATTGCCAAGGGTTTGGAAGTGTGGACCTAAGAATTCCTTTTACTTCATTTTTATTTGAATACAGTTGTATGGCAGGTTCACCTTGAATAGAGAAATTCTTAATTAAATCAGTGTATAAAGTTTTTAGGTGATAAAACCTCTCACCTTGTTTAGGCAGCCCATAAATGTGACTGATAATGGCTGAGGAGAGATTGATTTGGATTCCTCTAATAGCTATCTGAATGTCCCTGAGATTTCTGAGGAATTCATCCACGATATCTTCTTGAAACCCTTCAATTTTTTCTAGGAAGTCTAGCCATCCTGTAGCTCTTAGAATGTTTGTTGCAGCTTCATCTTGCAGAAGCCCCACAACACTTTCTGGTTCAGACTTGTTCTTTACCCCATTGCTAAATTGGTTCCACCTTCAGTGCTTAATTCCTCACTCCTCTATCTGTAGTTTATCCCTTCTTCTTAACTCCGTAGGCTCCAGAGGATTGTTTAATTTACTCTATTCTTTAAGGTATTTTAGAAGTTCGAATGAGGATTAGGATGTCTCTCAGCTTAGGCTTATGGAAGATTTGTAGATTAGTTAGAGTACCCAGTAAGTCATAAATGCAATTGAGTGATAGGACATGCCAGAGGCAAGGTGGCAGTATAGCACAGATGGCGACATGCGTGAATTTGGAAAAAGGAAATGATGGCTGGAGGACATGTCATCATGATGGCACCCAAAAATAGAAAGATAAGACAATTGCTATTAATGCTTAATTTAAGATAGAATTACCTGGATCAATTTAGTGATGAGGGGCGATGTATTCGACAAAGATACTACGTAATTTTATGAGACTACATGCGTTGTGGCACATGAGCAGCTTTTGGTGGCTTGAGATGATGCCCACTACTCCACTGGTACGTGACCTGCAATCATTTCATTGAGTGGTTCAAGAATCCATGTTCCTTGGGTGACGTCAGCGCCGTCTTTGTGAATACCCTTGCAAATGTTATGCGTTCTAATTTTATTTTATTCCTGTGATAAAGTAGAGGATGAGTCATGATGACCTCATCATGTGATGTGTCCACTTTATTGCTTGGAGAGGTGGGTCCCCTCCCCCATTATTGAAATTGACTCTTTATTGATGGAGCGCTGGAGGTGCTCCTAGTTTGGGAAGCGCCGGAGGTGCGTTTGACTAACTCCTGGCACCTGATCACCTCCGTAGCTTGATTTTTTTTAGCTGTCCTAAAGAAGGGAACTGCCATTTGATGGTTTTCAATTCACTTGGTCGAGAAAGATAGCCATTTACTAGTTTTCTATCTTTCTCTGGTGTTTTTTTAAGGTGGTCACCATTTGCTGGTTTTCAACCTTTTCTTTTTTTTTTCTTTTTTTCTTTTCCAATCCAACATTGTGACAGAGGAGTTATCCTCTATATCAAAACATAAATCATTAAGAAACTCTTCTTTAGTAGATGGTCTTTTATAGAGTCTGATTCGGTGACCATTTACTAGGAATGTGTTTGTGCTTCCATCAATAGGTTCCAATAATACTATTCCATTTTCAAAAATTCCCTTTATTTGATAAGGACCCATCTAGTGAGTTTGTAATTTTTCTTTGAACTATTTGAATTTAGAATCATAAAGAAGAACCCAGTCACCTTGTTGAAATGTCCTCCTTTTGATGTGTTGGTCATGCCATTGCTTCCTTTGATACTGAACCATTTCTATTTACTGAATGGCCTCTGTCCGAATTTCATCCAACTCACTGAGTTGAAGAATTCTGTTCTGTTGAGTTATAGACAATGGTAGACCAATATCCAATACAGTTTTAAGTGTCTGGAGTTCAAATTCTATAGACAAAATAGGCTTTTTCCCATAAACCAATTCATATGGTGAGAACTTTGTTGTGGACTTCCAAGAGGTATTGTAAGCCCAAACTGCTTTAGGTAATCTGTTAGCCCAATCTTTTCTATTCATTGCTACTATCCTTGTCAGAATATTTTCAAGTTCCCTATTAGTTACTTCTACCTGCCCATTCGCTTGAGGATGGTAAGGTGAAGATTTTATGTGCTTGACTTGATATAAATCTGTGAATGCTTTGATTACCTGTGAAGTAAACTGAGGTCCTCTGTTTGAAACTATTGATCTTGGGGCTCCAAACCTTAAGAAAACCTTATTATAAAGGAAATCAACAACTTTTTCTTCCCTTGCAAATTGTAATCCTTGAACCTTAGCCCATTTAGTAACATAGTCTGTGCATACTAGAATGTACTCCTTGCTTGCTAATGGTGGGAAAATTGGCCACAAAGTCTAAACCCCACTGCTCAAATGGTTCCATCATGACTTTAGGATGCAGTAGCATCTCCTGGGTAAAGGTTGGCTGTACCATCCTTTGGCACTGGTCACAATGCCGCACATACTTTGTATCTTTATGAAGAGAAGGCCAATAGTAACTAGCTCCGAGGATCTTGTAGATTGTCTAGTGGAAGGAGTAATGGCCACCAGATGGTTCATTATGACATGCTCTCAACACATCAAAGATCTCATCAGCTTTTAAACACCTGTGTATAACGAAATAAGGACGACATTTAAATAATAAACCATTCAACCATTTGTAAGATAAACTTTCTTTAACTAAACATTTTTTTTGTTTTGAGGTAAAATGGGATGGATACAAGCCTGTAGCTAAAAGATTAGCTATGTCAGCAAACCAAGGTGCAGTAGAGGAGATAGCAAAAAGATGTTCATCTAGGAACTTGTCCTCCACTGGTTGGTTTTCTCCTCCTGTATGCAATCTTGACAAAAAATTAATAACCAAATTAAACTTTCCTGGATTATCAACTATAGTAATATCAAATTCCTACAATAGAAATAACCACCTGATAATCCTTGCACCCACTACTGGTTTATTCATTAGGTACTTGATGGCTGCATGATCAGTGTGTACAAATATTTTATATCTAGTGATCTAATGCCTGAATTTGTTTATAGCATAGATGACTGCCAAGAATTCTTTTTCAGTTGTTGTGTAATTTCTTTCTGTAGAGGTAAGGTTTTTGCTGATGTAATAAATGGCATGCATACTTTCTCCTTCCTCCTTTTGTCCTAAAACTGCCCCAATGGATTCATTTGAAGCATTAGTCTGTATGTGAAATGGTAAAGTCCAATTAGGTCCTCTCAAAATTGGTGTGATAGTAAGCTTCTCTTTCAAGGTTTCAAATGCTGATTGACATTATTCTGTCCATAGAAATTTTATGTCTTTGTTAAGCAGGGTAAACAGGGGGGCAGCTATTCTACTAAAATTTTCTATGAATCTCCTATAGTAGCCTGCATGACCCAAAAAACTTCTAACATTTGTCTGATTTTTGGGTGAGGGCAACTGTGTGATCACTTCTATCTTGTTTTGATCCACTTTGATCCCCTTTTCTGAAATGTGGTGTCCCAAAACAATTCCTTCCTCTACCATTATGAAGCACTTTCATGACTAAGGGATAATTGATTTTTCTCACAGCATTTCAGTACTTTCTCAAGGTTTGTGAGAGCTTCTTCAAAATTATCTCCATACATAGTAAAGTCATCCATATAGACCTCCATGCATTCATTAGCTAGTTCAACAAAAATAGCTAAAACAAGTCTCTGAAATGTAGCTGGGGCATTGCGTAGTCCAAAGGGAAGAACTTTGTAAGAAAAATTTTCCCAAGAGCATGTGAAGGTGGTTTTGTCTTGGTCTTCAGGTGCTACTTGAATTTGATTATACCCACTGAATCCATCTAGAAAAGAAAAAATACTTTCTCCCAGCAAGGTTGTCCAGTACTTGGTCAATGAATGGTAAGGGAAAGTAGTCCTTTTTTGTGGCCTTTTTGAGTTATCTATAATCAATACACACCCTCCATTTCCCATTCTTTTTAGGCACTATGACAAGGGGTGAGACCCATTGACTATCTGAGATTAGATATATAAACCTGCTTGAACTGATTTTTCTATTTCAGTTTTGACAATGTCCTTTAAAGCAGGATTCAATCTTCTCTGGGGCTGTCTGGCAGGTTTAATATCCTCAGTGTATATATGATGGGTACAGATCTCAAGAGGTATTCCTTTCATATCTTGGTATTCCCAAGAAAAAGTTGTTGAATGGGAAATCAGAAGTTGGATGAGTTTTTCTTCCTGATTTGCTGTTAACTGAGTATTGATATTAAGTGTTTTCCCTAGTAAAATCATGACCTATTTTATGATTTGATCCATAGATGTAGTTAATCCGTACATTAGAGTCATGGTATCGAGAGGACAAGAGTGTGGAAGCAACATGTGGAAAGTGGTTAAGTCTCTGTAAAAGGTTTCCCCACAAGGAATGATCTTGGAGAGGGTACAATGAGAAGAAGTAAGAAGTTCTCTCCTAGAATTTTGGTCAAGTTCCATCACATCCTTATTGATTAGGATGTGAGTAATGTCTTCTATTGTATCATAGTATATTTCTTCTTCTAACTCTCCCAGATGTTCCTTGATGGTTACCATAGCTATTGATGCACTGTTGTCATTGTTCTCTGGTTCATCCACCCATACCTTTCCTATATAATGTATTGATGGTTTAGCTGGAGGATACAAATATATTTTCTTCAAATCTATCCTATTAGAAATGACCATATCCCTAGTTCGACAATCAATAGATGTTGCTACTGTAGCTAGCCATGGTCTTCCTAAAATAAGTGGATAAGCATTTCTCTGGTTTCTATGTTCTAATATCAGGATGTCCACTGGAAATTCCCATGAATCTATCACAATGGGTACATTGGTAATTACTCCTTTTAGAACAACTACTGATTGGTCAGCAAGTTGAAGAATTGTAGTTGTGGATTGGATACCTGATAGAGCTAATTTGTTCATTGTGTGAACTGTCATCACATTAATTGCTGCTCCCAAATCAACTAGAACATTTGAAATTTCTACCCCTGAGATAAAAATAGTTATGATAGGATTTCCAGGGTCTCCATATTTTGGGAGGAGAATTTCTCCCATCAATAGATCTACTACTTTTCCTTCCACCTGTATTATGGAGGGAAAGTTTTTCTTCCTGCCTTACATTTTGATACAATACTATTTAATGAACTGATTTAGTTCTGGTACATCTTTGATTGCTTGCTTGATTTCTTGTAAAAGTTCTAATTCCAGGTTGGTTTAGACTTATTTTTGTAAGATCTTTTTCTAGGGAACATACTATTTAAGCCGTTCTGGGTACGGTGCTAGTTTTTCCATCTCTAGAGTATCTTTAGAGCTCTTGTCAGAATTGTGTTTAGGAATGTTCTTCGGAGTCAGTCTTTTAGGAGCAACTCTAGAGTTGTCCAAGGATGATTCTTCGAGCACTTTTTTGTTAGTAATCTCCTCCGGGAGTTGAGTGGATGAATTTTCAAGTTGCTCATCATTGGTTACTTCAACTATAGTTGGAGGAGATGGTCTAGGGAATACTTTCCCAGAATGTAGCTAGAGATTATTTGAATATATAGCATTAATTCTAGCTAGATTTTCTTACTCTGTCATGTAAACAGCTGGTCCCTATTTATTCTGTGGGTTTGGTATAGGCTGAGCTGGTAAAGGTGGTTTGCTAACTGGTTCATTTTGTGCCTGACCTTGTGTGTTGGAAGGTCCAGTTAGTAAAGCTTTTTGTTGAGGTTGGAAACGTCTAGGTTGTCCCTGATATTGTTGATGATATCCCTGTTGAGAACCCCATTGAGGTTGCATGTTTTGTGATCAAAACTATGGTGGCCACTGTTGATTTCCCCAAGGCTAATTTTGCCAATTTTGGCTTTGACAATTTTGGTTTTGCCAATGTTGACTTGGCCAATCCTGCTATCCCTAAGGAGGATTATTCTGAGGCCCATGCCAAGTTGGATTCCAATGATTATTTCCCCAATTATAAGGACCCCTATAAGAAGGTTGGTTTGGATACTGATTGTAAGGGAAATTCCTAGCTTGTTTTTGGCCTACATAGTTCAATTCTTCTTCCATTACAGCATTCTTGTTACTTAATCTTTTCAAGACTGGAAGTTGACTATATTGACTGGTAGGATGTTCCCTATCACAGATCTGACAAATCTCTGATTTGTCCGAAGGGCATTCTCTCAATAGATGCTTGTTTCTACACCTAGGACAATAGATGGAGAGTGGTTTAGTTGTTCTATTTTGATCAGTTGTTCTAGTTTTTGCTTGAATCCCATCCAATGTGGTATTTAATTGGACTAAAATGTTTATTTTTAGATTTGCAATCTCTTCCATCAACTGTCCTATTTCATTCTTCCCTTTAAAAGTTTTGGATGACCTCACTCCATCTTGGGTTCTAGAATAGTTCTTGTAGAGTTCTTCTATAGCAGGAATATCCATTTTGTTTATATTTCCTTTTTCCATTAGATCCAATGCCTATTTAGATTCTTTATCCAATCCTTTTACAAACAGGGTTCTGGCCAAGGAGTGATCTACTGGGTTGACATACCTTCTCAAGGCAAAATTAAACCTATCCACATAGTCTTCTAAGGTTTCTTCCCCCTGCCTAATTTTAAACAATTCTTCATTTTTATTACTTGATCTACAGTAATCTTGATACTTTCTCAAAAATTCTGTTTCCATCTGATCCCAAGAATGGATAGAATTCTGGGGTAAACCCATAAATCGTCTCATCGCAGAATCTTTCACAGTTGAAGGGAACAGTTTGAGTTTTTGATTATCTGATCCATAATCATAAGTTTAGCAGACTACTTTGAATGCAAACAAAAATTGATCTAGATCCTCAGAAGAAAGTCCTCTAAAATTTGGCAAGTGTGCTGGTGAGATATTCTTCATAGGAGCATTGTCTCCAGTAGCCAAAACAATAGGATATGAGAAGGTTGTTGGAGCCTGATTTTCCTCTTCTTCATGATTATCATTGTCCATGTTTAGTATTGGTTCTTCTCCCTGAGGCTCTAGGAAATTAGGTTCTATCAAAGGATTTGTCTGAAACTTTTGTTGTAATTCCTGGATATAATCGACAAGTGGAAGATTTGGAGGATCTAAGGGATTATTGATTTGAGGTGCAACTTCTAAAGTAGGTTCTAGGTTTCTCTCTTCAACAAGATCTTGTGCCACCCCACTGCTCTCCCCTATGGCTTGTTGATGGGGTGTCTATTTTATATATCTTCCTTTTGAATCTCTAGCTCTAACCATACAAATCTATCTTGAAAACTATTTTAGCTAAATTTCCCTAATTAACACAAGATATCCCCGACAACGGCACCAAAAATGACAAGGTGTCATTGTACCTCATCATTTAATCATATTTCAGATGTCAAAAAACTAGGGCTGTGTCCTCGGTTGTCTGCAATTAAGGATTCTACAGTTACCAGTTTTCCTAGCTAATCTTAATGACTTCTACCAATTTGAAGAGATTAATCTATCTACTTACTGAATGAATTTAAGGAATGCTGAAAACAAAATTAAACAGGAAGTTACTTAAAGCAATCTTGAAAATAGTAACATGCATCTATCTATCAAAATTAGTAAATACTTTTTCATAGCAAAATCTGAAGTAACAAAATAGTGGTACTAGCCTTTTGCCTTAGTGGTGAGAGTGGGCCCTTGCTCCACACCCTTGGGGCTAAAGGCTATAGTAGAGAATTAGTACAAAAGAAGAAGATCACAACTAAATTCAATCCAATTCCATTCATTTTGCATTCATGAAAAATATTGATATCCCTCACTGAGATTACTCAGAATCAGAATAAATCAAATCATTGTATAAAATGAGTGATGACATATCACTTATCTTCTCTACCAGTTCTTCTATGAGATGACATCCATCTCTTTATTACACTAGCTGTCTAACTATGGGAAAATAATCATGCTTTAAAAGTAGACTAAGTGGAACAGAAGTCCAATCAGAATTCTAAGTTTGAGTCTTAATACATTTGGCCAGCGAGGCCCTAAAAATGTGGATATTGAATCAGTTCTATCTGTAACTCATGAAAAAACTTTAAAAAGATAAAAACTCCAGCAGTTAACTAAGGATGACCCTTCACCACTCAGGTGATGATTTGAGTGAAATGAGGGGTATTACGATCACTGCTGAGAGTGCCTGATCGACAGCTTATGCTAGAAATATGCCCTACTCTTAGGAGGTGCCGGAGATATCTATCCTTATTTGTAGCTCCAGAGATGTGTCTGTAGCTCTGGAGATACCATCATGGACTTCTTTGTTCAACTTTGGAGAGGCTTTTCTCTTTCCTTCAAAACTTCTGGTGTCATGGTACTCTGTTATTGTCTCTGGAGATCATTGAAGACTATCTTTGGAGATGTACAAAATTATTGTTCCTGGCATCTACACCTGTTGATTTAGAAAGAGAGAAGTTTCTGCATTTTTTCCATCAATTCCATGCACATTAGTCCCACAATCAGAAATTATGATCTTAAGTAATCTATCTCAATTAATCATTATCTAGAATGATCTTGCTAGCTTATTTGGGTGCAGACATTAAGAAAGATGGGATCAGGAAGGAGAAAGAGAGAGGTAAAAAGATGTATTTCATGGGTGCTACTTGGCACTGATCAGTTACACATGATGTTTTTCTTCAATGCTGGGTGATGGGGCTTAGTGGTACAAGAATAGGTGGGGAGGGGATAAGGGTTTATGGACTGGGTAAGGGTAAGATTGGTTTTGGTTAGATTGGGGGAGGGAGTGGGGGGAATAAGGGAGTTGCTAGGCCATGATACACCACGTCATTGAGGTAGGAGTTGTTTCAGTTTAGGAGGCGTGAGGTTGTTCGGATGCATGAGAGAAGGTTGTCTGGGGGGGAATAGATGGGGTTGGGGGAGAATAAAAATCTAGGCCTAGATAGTATGGTTGGATGAGCGATAGGAATATGATTTGAGCTAGCAATGGTAGTTGCATAAAGTTAATTGAGAGCATTTCTTAGTTTATTGTAGCAATATAGGATACACTTCACAAAGGTATGAGATGACCTAGGTGATGATATATATCCCACAATCACATGGACTAGACCCATAAACAATAGGTTGATTTCATGCATTCCCAAGGTAGTATAACCTTGTCTAGCCAAGGAAGGGGACTCATAGCCATGAGTATTCATAGTACATATAACATAGTAATGTCTATATATGTAAACAAGACACATCATACTAGAACCGACCCAAGCTTCAAGATATGAATACTATTCTTGGAGTAATGAAACTAATCCACAAGCACAACATACAGAAACAATGACCATGTCTACACCAGGTGTTGCCCACCACTTACCATGATATAATGAGCTCAAGGTAGCTTTAGAAATGGCCTAGAGTGAGACAAAAAGATAACAGTCAATAATCAAAATGACCAACAAAAAGATACAAATAACTATTGTGTGCTCTTGCCAAGATAAGTATTGATAGGATGACAGATTCTTGTCCATTGTAGGAATGATGTATCCTAGGACGCAAATCAGTTTGATTTTGTTGTATGACTTTCGAAAGGTGGGCAGAAGGACAATCAGGTCATGTGTTGGTTTATAGTTGGTATGTTGATTGATGATTTTTTGCATGAGGCATGGTGTTTCAGACGTGTGCTTAGCATGTGTATCGATTGTTGGATGTAGCAAGCTTGGTGAATAGGGACCATCCAAGCAGGTTGGATGGGTGCATCTTATGTACCTAAGTACTAGATACTTCCTTCGTATTCCAGACTCCCTACATACCCTGTGTCCATGGGATCAAGGTACTTTCAAGATGCAAGTGAGATGAATATGTAGTTCTGGAAAGACTTGATGATGTGAGAATAGTTTAGGATGGGTGCTGATGGGCGTTGATGCGTGCGAATTGTAGAGAGTACTGTTACAGATCAATGCATGGGTGATTTGAAGAGAGTGGGTGGTTTAGGTTTGAATTTTTACAGTCTTATCAATTTGGTTCCAAAAGGCACTTATTCAGGTACTGTATCTTTCTTAGGTATTTATATGATCAGTTTGTTTTGGGGTTTTTGGATTTGGGTGTTTTTGGATTTGTGTGATTTTCTGCTATTTTTGGATTTTTCTAATTTTCTATTGTTTTTGGATTTTTTTTAATTTTTTAATGTATAGAAGGAATCTTACAAGGACCTTTATACTGTGGGGGTAGCCTTGGGTGGGTAGATGCGGGGTGGGTGACTGATGTTTCAGAATTCAAAGCCATGGAAGGTGTTTTGATATGGAGTGTCGTGATGGAAAGAGGACTTATTAGATGGTAGAATCGGCTGCTACACATGGTGCCTAAAATAGGTTTTCACCATGGTACCAATCTCAGGTGTCACTGAAGTGATTTTCACCATTGGATGTCTTTATTGCACTCAGGTTTTTCTTGACTTTTTTGATTTTTTGATTTTTTGTTATTTTTTGCATGGGATACTCGATGGGTTATATGTAGAAATTTTTTAGATGTAGAATGTTCATAGGCTCATCCAAAGGCTGCCCCTCAGGTGTTGCAAGTTGATATGCTCCTGATCCATAGCTAGTAGTGATGACATAGGTCCCTAACCAGTTAGGCTCAAACTGTCTTTTCTTAGAGTGCTCCTACAAATTTTTTTAGTTTTCCATAAGGACAAGGTTGCCTACTTCAAATTTTTGATTCTTGATTTTCTTGTGATAGCTTCTTCTAAGGTAATTTTGGTAGGCTTGTAGATGGTTCAATGCATCTAGACATTTCTCATCTAGTAATTCTAGCTAATGCAAACTTGAGACTCGGTATTCCTCATCAGTGATTATGTTTTGCAGAGATACTCTTAAGGATGGGAACTCGACCTCGATAGGTAGGATGGCTCTGGATCTGAATACAAGGGAATATGGAGTGGCTCCTATGGGTGTGTGGATGCTTATACAATAGGCCCATAGGGTGGGATTGAGCTGAAGGTGCCAGTCACGGCCAGCTTCATTAACCATCTTCTTTAAAATATGGAGGATGGTTTTGTTTGAAGCTTCAGCTTGACCGTTACCTTGAGCATAGTATGGAGTGAAGAAGTGGTGTTGGATTCGGAATTTCTTACACAGGGTGCGGACTTCCTGGTTCTTAAACAGTTTTCCATTATCTATGATGATGGAATGGGGGATGTCGTAATGACATATGATGTAATGGAGGATAAAATTGGATATTTGTGTTCCAGTGGTGAAGTTGAGTGGTATAGCTTCCACTCACTTAGTGAAGTATTTAGTAGTAGTGATTATGAATTTATGGCCATTAGATGAAGGTGGATGGATCTTCCCTACAAGGTCGAGCCCCCACTATGAGAAGGGCCACGGTGTCGTATTTGGTTGCAATTCTTGTGTTGGTGCATGGATGAGATCTCCATGCTATTGACATGGTAGGCACTTCTTTACAAATTGATAGGCATCTCGCTCCATGGTTGGCCAATAGTACCCAGTTCTCAGGATCTTCTTAGCTAAAGTTGGTCCACTTGAATGTGCCCCATAGATCCCTTCATGTACCTCTTGCAAGGCCACTTCAACTTCCCTAGAGTCTAAACATCGTAAAAGCATGCCATCAAGACTCCTTTTGTATAGGGTATCTCCTATGATGGTGAAGCGGGAGGCTTGGTGAATGAAACTTTTCCATTGCAAGGCAGATAAGTTAGGAGGGATGATGTTATCATGGAGGTACATATAAGTTTCTTGATACCATGGGGATAAGGGGCCATTGATTTCGCACACTATCTTTGATTGGGGAACATCATATGTTGGAACAGGGAGTTCTTCGATTAGGAATTCACACTTCTTGTTGTCTTTCTTCATATCAACTAGAGATCCAATTGTTACCATAGCATCTGTAGCATTGTTGTTTAGCCTTGGGATTTGTTCAACATGGATATCATCAAAATAGTCTTTGAAGTCCTCGACCATCTTTTTGTAAGGCAGGAGTTTATCATCCTTAGTTTTGTACTTATTGTTTATTTATCAGATGACCAGTTGGGAATTGCCATACACTGTCAGCTTCTCAATTTCCACTTGATTGCCATTTAGAGACCTGTGATGAGGGCCTCATACTCTGCCATGTTGTTGGTACATGGAAATGTAATTTTGAATGATTTAGGGATGGTGTCACCTTGAGGGGTAATAAACAAGACACTTGCCCCCGAGCCTTTGTGTGTATATGACCCATTGAAGTACATTTTCCATGTTTCCACTGTAGATGCTATTGTCAATATGGCTTCATCAGGGAACTCTACGAGTGTAGGATGCTCTGCGGGAATAGGTGCTTCAACCAATTGATTGGCAATGACCTATCCCTTGATAGCCTTTCTCTCTATGTATTCAATGTCAAATTCTCTGAGGATCATGACCCATTTAGCCATTCTTCCAGTAAGAGCAACTCTGTTTAGCAGATATTTTAGTGGATCAATCTTGGCGATGAGATTAGTTTTGGGATTAAGCATATAGTATCTTAACTTTTGTGAAGTAAAGACCATGGCTAGACACACTCGTTCAATGGATGTATAATTTCACTCATAGGTTACCAAAGTGCGGTTGATATAATATATAGCTCTTTCCTTCCATTGATCATCGTGTTGTGCTAATAAGGCCCCTATAGCTATCTCCGTTACTGAGATGTATAATAGGAGGGTCTCTCCTTGCCTTAATGGAGTTAGAACAGGGGGATTAGCAAAGTATTCTTTCAACTGGTCGAAGGCAGCCTGACACTAATTGTCCCATACAAAAGCTATAATCTTTCTGAGCAGGTGCTGAAAAGGTTGACACTTATCGACAAGTTAAGCAATAAACTGATGGATGGACTAGAGTTTCCCTTGTAGACTTTGTAGTTGTTTCAGTGTCTTTGGAGGAGGCATCTCAGTGATGGTTTTGACTTTTGCAGGATCTACCTTAATTCCCCTTCTATAGACTATGTATCCCAAAAGCTTTCTGGAAGTAACCCCAAAGACACATTTCTTTAGATTTATCTGCACATTATATTGCTCTAGCCTATCAAAGATCTTTGCTAGCATGTCTAGGTGTTCCTCTCTTGTCTTTGATTTCCCTAGGAAATCATCCACATAATCTTCCATGATGTGGTGAAAAAGGTCATGGAAGATGATAGTCATGGCATGTTGATAGGTAGCCCCTACATCTTTTAGGCCAAATGGCACCACCACCCAACATTATGCCCCCCCATGGGCATATCAAGGCAGTCTTATGTTGATCCTCTTCTACGATCCTAATTTGATTATACCCTGAAAATCTGTCCATCAGGGATAAAATCTCATGTCCTACCATAAGATCCACTATCATGTCAATGTTTGGTAGAGGGAAGTCATCCTTAGGGTAGGCTTTGTTGAGGTCTCAGAAGTCAGTGTAGCAATAGACTTGACCATCAGGTTTCACTATTGGCACTAGGTTGGAAACCCACTCAGGATAGTCAATGGGTCTAATGAATCCCACATCTAGAAGTTTCTTTAGTTCTACCTTAACAAGGAGGGCCACCTAAGGATTCATCTTTCTTAGCTTCTATTTTACTGGTTTTGCATTAGGCCTCACTACGAGGTGATGGATGACCAAGGCAGGATCTAGACCTAGCATATCTACATAGGTACATGCAAAGTTGTGGTTTCTACATTTGAAGAATGCTAAGAAGTTTTCTTTCTCTGTTGTGTTGAGAGATTCTACCCTGAAGGTGATTTTTGGCTCTTCTTCTATCCCAAGGTTCATTTCTTATGGTGGCTCCACAAGGATGGGTGATCTATCAGGGTATACCTTCTCTATCTCAGGGAAGGCCCATGCTTCCATCTCCTAGTGCATCGCGGAGGTTTTCACAAGGAGATACGTCCTTTATTTTTACTTTATTATTGCCCGAAAGTGCCATTGAATGGTTTTCACTATGGGGCATCATTTTAACTTTTATGTTTTTGCGACTAGAAGTAGGGGTTGTCTCCCTGAAATAGGCAATCGTATCAAGTTCCATAATGTATCCAACTCTATGATCTCCCAGGGGGAAGTGATCTCTAACCCCCATCATTTCAGTGATTGCTTCATCATTTTGTGCTACATCTAAGACTGGTGGTCCTTGTTGATTCCAATCAATGAGGTATGGGTATTAAGTGGTAAGTCATTGGATGTAGAGGCTAAGGTGGTTACAGTATAGATGGTACATATGGATGATTCAAAGAGTTTAGTCAAGTCAGTAAAGGAGTCTTGATGGCCTACTTCGTTGATGTTATCAACTTCAGGAGAAATTGTAGTGACCTCACCTAAGATACACTCGCCACTAGTGAGGATACGTTATCGTTGATCATATCCTAACCCTTGGGTGTAGGGATTCCTTGTTGCTTGGACTAGTTCTATGATTCCTTGGTCATGAAGGCCAATACCACCTTGTCCTTTGTAGCCCATGTTCTTGACGATCTTTGACCCTTTACCATAGCTTTTTGTTGGTATGGTAAGGGTTTCCTGCTCTACTTCTTCTTCTCTGTATAACTAGGAGGATATATCTTCGAGCACATCTTGATCAAGGAGATGCTTCTTTTCAAAGATGGGTGATGGTTTACATTTAATGACAACTGTATTGACATCTTCTTCTTTAGGGGCACTAAATGTCTTAGGATTGGGTAAATTCCCTACACAAAAGGTACCATATAGGTCATATTCCCCACATCCCATGTCACTAATCTTGATCTCAATCTCAGGTGGCAGAGGTTCTTGGGATGAAGTGGTAGCAATGTTGGTGAGATCAACATATGAGGTGGATGTTGTAGGGTCAATTTGGGAGGTGTTCTTCATGATAACTTTGTTGTATGGGTAGAAAGTATGGTCGTGTCCTTCTAAGAAACTACACTATTGGAAGGGGTAGTGATCAACATAGATAGTTACTTTTGTGCCGTTGTGAGGGAACTTGAGACATTGGTGGAATGTGGAAGGGACGGATTGAATGGCATGGATCCATGGTTGGCTGAGAAGAATGTTGTAGGGGAGATCAAGATCAAGAACCTGACATTTTGTTTCCAATATCTTTTTCCCTACTTGGATGGGGAGTTTGATAGTGCCCTCAGAGAGTCTTTTAGTGTTGTCATACCCCTTGATGGTTATACATTCACTAGTGTCCACAACCACATCCGAGTATCCCAAATGTTTTAACAATTTTAGAGTGCACAGGTTTAGGCCTAAGCCACCATCTATTAAGACTCTTTTGATGATATTCTTGTGGATGCGAACTTCAATGTACAAGGCATCATTATGCAGGTTGTTGGAGGTAGGGAGATCCTTTTCTGAGAAGGTGAGATGATGAGGTGCATCAGTATGGCCCATCGTGGCTTGGAATTGATCCACATTCAAGATGGTGGGAACTTGGGTTTCCATTAGAGATTTGTCGAGGACTTCTTTGTGGAGAGGTAAAGTATAGATATCTCAAGGATGGAAATCTTTGCAGGGGTCTTTCCTAGGTGATCTAGGAGGTTGTACTTGTTGGTTGATGATGGGTGACTGGGCAGATGACTTGGTTGAGGATTTGATGGGGATGGAAGTGTTTGATCAGTGGTAGGGGCTATGCAAATAGACACATGGCCTCGATGGGTTTTGATGGCACAATCGGGTGCTTGAGCCTAAATGGTGATTGTGTTGATACAGTTGGATGATGGTTCAATTTGACCTACGATAGGATTGTAGGAAGTAGGAGGTGTGTTGGAGTACGCAAGACACTAAGAGAGAGGGGTGAATTAGTGTCTTATAAAACATACATGTTTTTGGCAACACCTAATTAACTTTTACCAACTTTGAACTTCAACCTTGAATGGTGAAAGAAAGACATTCATTTAAGAATCAACATGAACTATCAAACCAACTTGTGAGCATGAAAAGATAGAATAACTATTTGTGAACTATGAGGAATCATTTGAAAAATTCATCAAGACAAACAATAGAGGTAGATTGTTACTTCATTGGATTGAGATAAGTATCAAAGTATTTATTCATTAGTACTATTTTACTATGAGCATTATATAGCATTTAAATTATGAAATAATAAATAAAAACACATGAGCAAAATAAGTAACCATAACACAGAAATTGTCCTGAGTGGAAAACCCTCTAGGGCATAAAAACCACTTAGAAAAATGCAGCACTGGCTTATTTAATGAATCTCACTGATTACAGGCCTCAATGGATATAGTTGTCTCACTAGCAAAGGTCATTTCTTGTCTCACTGACTTGGCCTTTCAATACATGCTTCAATCATGAAGAAAAACAAATACAAAGGGATACTCTGTTTCACTGATCCTCAAACTCTGATCTAATATCAATGATAATGCATTCAACCATCTATCCTCAATATTACATCATGTGTATACACTAATACACACAATTTCTGTTCAAAGCCCTTTTTATATAATGTCTTCCTCTTCTCATGAAAATAGTTTAAGCAATAATTGAAATTCAAATCATAGTGTAGGGTCAAGTTAACCCAGCATAAACCAATGTCAATTATATCCTTAGTTAAAGTAATTCTTTCTCTCTACAAACAATTTGAAGAAGCATAACTGTAGTAGCATAACTGTCTGGGGTCATTCATAACTAACAGAGAAGTTATATCTAGTAACTCTTTTTAACTACTTTTTTATCCATGATAAAACAATGTTCAAACTATGTGTAGGGTTAAAGAAGGCTCTTCTTTAACTGCCAAAAATACCTGTGCACAACTAAACCAATTAACTGAAACATGAAACTAATTGCAACTGCTTCCAGAATTATAACCATACTCAAAAACTTTCCTTATTATATAGAACTCGAGTATAACTGAACAAGGAAACATAATCAACTAGAGATTTCAAGTTCCCAAGAAAAGTATATGTCTTGTGCCTTTATCTTTGCACATGTTTACATTCCAATAGAATATTATAGACCCACAAGCAGTCTGGCCATTTCATCTTTTCAAAAGAGTCTTCGAAATGCTTCTAAGTAGAAGAAAGGTATTTCAAAGTTCTATCAGAAAACCAAAAAAAGTAAAATCCTTATAGGTAAAAGAAAAAATTTCATTTTCACTATTTGAAGACAGTAAATAATAGGTAGTGCTATAGCACATTCAAGCCTCAAAGGCAAATAAAAAAAATCTACTTATCTTTCAAACTCCAAATGCAAACCATGTTGATTTTTAGATCTCAAGTAGCCAACAACATAAAAACTTTTAAATAGTTTCTAGTTCGAAAGCAGACATAGATATCTTCAATGATCTTTATGGATTTTAATTCAAAGCAAATAATAGAGAGAGAACACCTAATTGGCGATAGGAATGCTGATGATCAACAGCAATGCTCAAGTCCAAACACTTTTGTCACTTCAAAAGATCCCTTTGACAATTTTCTCCAAAGATTCATGTGGCCATTTTCATGATCTTTCATGATTACGACGAACTGAAATGAAACCCTAGGAAAGATTCATATTTGAAGCTTAAAAATTTGCATAATGAAAAACAAATTCTTTCTAACTCATGCAACCGGTGATTCAGGTAAACCCTAAGGTAACTGGTCAAAAATTATTTATTTTGCCTTGCAAACCTAGTAGTAACTTGTTTGGGTGGTGAACATACAAGAGCATGACAATAAGTAAAATTTATCCTTTGCAACATTTGGAAATACCTGCTAGGAGATAATGTACCGGGGTCAACACTTTAAACCATGTCTTATTTCTCACACTTTAAACCATGCCTTATTTCTCATTGAATGCCTTTTATCTCAAATATGTCATCAATCATTTGTGCCAAGAGAAAGATTATAACATATTGTTATACAAGCTCATCATCACCAAGAAATATTATGTCACCATGTACCAAACTGAGTATACACCATGAGTATAGTATCAATTATAGGATCAAGGATACCACATATGATCAAGTGACATGTCATAGAATTCCACAATATCATAGTACCAAAGACCAAAGTATGTCAAAGTTATCTGCCTGTTAGGAAACTATCTCAACTGAATGAGTCATGAAATGACTGAGTGAGCCACATGTACCAAGTTTTGGTTTTTCTCATCAGGGACAACAACTGAGGGTTAGGAAACCAACATAACTGAATGAGTCATGAAATGATTGAGTGAGCTAGATGTACCAAGTTGTGGTTTGATTCATTAGGGACAACAACTGAGGGTCAACAAACTCCTGCTTTGTCCATGATGGAAAAACACAACTTCCTCTCCCCCTTTTTGGCATCAATGCAAAGGGAGTGAAAGTATACAAATGCCTCTAATACATAAATTCTAAAATGTGAAATAACAAGCAAAAATGTAAAACGATACCAAGAGAGTTACATGATGGAGCACCAAGTTGAGCAACTAAAATAGAGATTGAGAGATTAGCATGATAAGCATGTAGCAAAGATAGACAACAACTGAGAAGACTATCACAAATAATGCCAATCATTAATCAGAAATATGCAATACACTCCCCCTGAGTCCAACAATTGAAAATGTCACTGAATTGTGCACATAAACTACCATGCCACTCATAAAAATGTCACTATCACTCTAAAAAATCTTGTCACTATATCATTTTATCAGTATCATGTCAACTGATGATATCAAAATGAAATAGTATAGCAACTATAGTAGATGAAATGAGCATCAAATGCATATCAAAAATAATGGATGTCCTACTTGCAAGTCTATATCAATACAACAACTGTTATCAACATAGAAGAGCAAGTGCAAAGACAATATGAACTATGAACATCAACAACAATATGATGTTGTGCATGATATGCAAATATGTGCCAACTGTCAAGCATATACTAAAGCATCTGACCACTGTATTCAATCATTATAGTGCAAGTTGTGAATTTATCATCAGGGCAACAAACTCAACTGTCCTGTATAACATGTGTCAAACTATCACCATTACTATGATGCTAAAAACAATAACCTCTATCTTGGCAATACACACTGTGACAACAATATATCTCTGTGTTGTAAACTAAATATGATGTCAAGATATCTTCATACCATAGGCATAAAATAGCATGCTGCTAAGGAGTTTTACAAAATACAACCACACCCCTAATCTATATTGTAAGATAAATTTCAATGTTCTGTACTTGCATACTCAACAATAAATATCTGTTCTGCAAGATACTGTTCTCACACAATTTTTAGTACACATTTGTATGAAGCATCATATCATTATTCATCTTGAGAAACAAACAACAATAGAATATGCATTGTCATCTCATTGTTAATTGCTTCATCAACCTTGTCATTACATAGTGTTATCATTCAAACTATTACTTTCAAGGATTCTTATTAGATGACACTATCAAACATTACCAAGAGCATGGATATTACCTTAGTTTCAAGACACACCCCATGAGTACAAAGCCACAAAAAATGCCATTGCTTTCCAACTTTCTTCAAGTGTCAAAGCTGCATCACTGCACTTACTGTCCTCTTCCATTTTCAAAGGCCAAACCTCAATATGTATACCAAATTCTATATATTCAAAAAACTACAAATTGTCAAAGCTATTAAGCACCAAATACCAAGCTTTCACATATAAACTAATAACCAAAAAATGAACTGTAACAACAATGTCATCACAAACTGTGTAACCATATTATCAAGGCAGCAGGAGTCATGATGATCATAAATAGTGTAACCAATAATAACCACAGCTATGCATATCACTACCATGCCATAAGAGTAACAGCTAGCATTGAACATTACCACTGATAATAGATACCCCATGGTGAAAGTTATTACTACCCTTTACCTTTTATGGAAACACAAAGTACCGTTTGAAACAAGATAAGCTATCACAATGCAAACATAGAATTAGATATTGAAGAAAGATTCCAGTATGAGAAAAATCCCCCTAAAGAAGATATAGGAAAACATAAAATGCAAAGCATTGTCAAGTAGCTATGTTCACCTAGCAGAAAAACTTGATCAATCCAAGTAGTGTTGCTAAGTATTGTTGTCATGGTCATTATGCCTTCCACACAAGTCATTGTCCAAGCTGTTCATCAAGAACAAAGTGATTCATTAACAAATGCCCTTTGGCAATGACAAAGGGATACTTGGTCACCAAGCCATTGTTATCAAACAAAAAATCACTGTCACCAAGCAGTAATTTACTGCCATTGCTACAACTGTGCAAGGAAAGCAAGAATGAAACACTATGTCCAGACTATCTCAATGTTGTCTTTCCTCTAATCATCAATACTCTCTTTGAACACTTTTAGCAATCTATGTGTACACATTTTGATTAACCTTTTGATAATTCACAAAGGGAAGATGCTAAACGTAGCAAACAAAAACTAATCAAGAGTAAAACAATATGTCAATGACCATAGCACTGCTACATTAGCCAAATTCACTGTAATGCCAATCAACCACTATTAGGAGCATGAGGTGCATGTCACATGTCTTGAAGAAACATACTTAGAAAACAAGGAGAATTCTTAGTATCTTTGTATCTATTGTCCTGATTGAATACACAGTCCTGCCTTATTCAACATACCCAAAACTAAACCAAAACTGATACCTCTTCCTAATTTTCTTCAGGGGTTTGATAAATGTAGCAAAAAGTCAACTCCCCCTTCATTAATGCTTCTCTTTATGCACTTGTGGATGGAACTTGTGCAATATGCCCAAGTTCAAGTTCTTTCATTTCCTTTACTTGTTTCCTTCTCCAAACTGTCATAGTCCTAGTTTTCTTGTGAGGGCTAAAAGAGTTCACCTGATTAACCTTACAGTATAATGTGTTATGTCCAATTTTATGACATCTATAGCACCTAATTTTTGGACTAATAGGAGGAACAAAAACAAAATTTCTTGACAACCAGTAATTCCTTGCTCTATGACCAACTTTGTTACATTTATAACAAATATTAATGAAGTCTTGATTTGTCACACTATAGGAACTCTTAACCTTATCACATCTAAGACCATTTCTTGATTGAATTCTACAATATATAGCTCTATGACCATAAACATGGCACATATAGTAGTAACCATGGAACTAAGAATAGTTATACCTAACTGAATGATATTGCCTAGTAGATGAAGGTCTTGAAAAACTATTAGTTCTTCTTCTCCCAATATCAGCATTTTTATCCTTTGCTTTCTTCTTGTCGTGATCAGAAATAGCAGAATGATAATTCAGATCTATCTTCTGCCTAGGAGTTTGCGTAACCTTGAAACTCTTCCTATCTATTGTTGGAAAAACTATTTCCCTTTTAACTTCATCTTTTACACCAGAGCTCTCCCCTTTTTCATAACCTAAGCCAAAATGATCCTTGTAGTTTTTCTGACTACTCAATACTTCATTCAAACATTCAGTACTCTTGTCAAATTGAATATTCTTGTGAAGTTTAGAAGAAGCCTTTTCCAAATCCTTTCTTAAAGAGATTATTTTTGCCTCTAACTTCAGACATTCTATTCTTTTTACTTCATAATCAGATTTAGTCATATCTATTATTCTTTCGGCTTCCTCAATCTCAATTTTTAGACTAATAATCAATTTTTCAAATTCATTAACATGACTTTTTAATTCTACAATATGATTTCTGGCATTTTCAAACTCTAAAGAAGCTTTTTCAAAATTTGAGCATACCTTGTCCTTGGATTCCTTTTCTTGTTGAAGCTGGTCTTTTAGTCTCCTATTTTCTTCATTAAGTTGTTTGATTGTATCTAGGGCACACATAATTTCTCTTTCAATATCATCTCCACAAACTTCTTCATCCTCAAAGAAATCTCTTTCTTCATCATTAAATTCTTGTTCTCCTTGAAAAACAACAACTCCTTCAGGGTTACTAACACACTCTTCTTCTACATAATTATTCTTATTATCACTTATTGACTCAACTGAGAAGAACTTTTCCTGAGACAAGACTACATTTGACTTGACACTGGTGTTTTTCTTTTGACTTCTAAATCTTTTACACTTACCCATGATGAGTACTCCATGACCAAGAAAACCTAAGGTTGGTTAGACCTACTGGACAAGGGTCTAGCTCTGATACCACTTGTTGGAGTATGCAAGACAATGAGAGGGGGGGTGAATCAATGTCTTATAAAACATACATGTTTTTGGCAACACCTAATTAACTTTTACCAACTGTGAACTTCAACCTTGAATGGTGAAAGAAAGACATTCATTTAAGAATCGGCATGAACTATCAAACCAACTTGTGAGAATGAATAGATAGAATAAGTATTGGTGAACTATGAGGAATCATTTGAACAATTCATCAAGACAAACAATAGTGGCAGATTGTTACTTCATTGGATTGAGATAAGCATCAAAGTATTATGCATTAGTACCATTTTACTATGAGCATCATATAACAGTTAAATTATGAAATAATGAACAAAAACTCATAAGCAGAACAAGTAACCATAACACATAAATTGTCCTCAGTGGAAAACCCTTCGGGTCATAAAAACCACTCAAAAAAATGTCTCACTAGCTTATTTAATGACTCTCACTGATTACAGGCCTCACTAGTTATGATTCAAACCTCACTGGCTATAGTTGCCTCACTGGCAAAGGTCATTTCTTGTCTCACTAACTTGACCTTTCAATACATGCTTCAATCATGAAGAAAAACAAATACAGAGGGATACTCTATTTCACTGTTCCTCAAACTCTAATCTAATAACAATGATAATGCATTCAGTCATCTATCCTCAATATTACATCTGGTGTATACACTACTACACATAATTTTTATTCAAATCCCTTTTTATATAATGTCTCTCTCTTCTCATGAAAACAATTTAAGCAATAACTGAAATTCAAATCATAGTGTAGGTCAAGTTAACCTAGCATAAACCAATGTCAATTATATCCTTAGTTAAAGTCATTCTTTCTCTCTACAAATAGTTTGAAGAAGCATAATTGTAGTAGCATAACTGTCTGGGGTCGTTCATAACTAACAGAGAAGTTATATCCAGTAACTCTTTTTAACTGCTTCTTTATCCATGATAAAATAATGTTCAAACTGTGTGTAGGGTTAAAGAAGACTCTTCTTTAACTTCCAAAAATACCCGTGCACAATTGAACCAATTAATTGAAACATGAAACCAATTGCAACTGCTTCCAGAATTATAACCATACTAAAAAACTTTCCTTATTATACAGAACTCGAGTATAACTAAACAAGGAAACATAATCAACCAGAAATTTCAACTACTTTAACTGATTGCACCAGAATTTGAAGTGCCCAAGAAAAGTATATGTCTTGTGCCTTTATCTTTGCACATGTTTACATCCCAACAAAATATTATAGACCCACAAGCAGTCTTGCCATTTCATCTTTTCAAAAGAGTCTTCGAAATGCTTCTAAGTAGAATAAAGGTATTTCAAAGTTCTATCAGAAAACCAACAAAAGTAAAACCCTTATAGATAAAAGAAAAATTTTCATTTTTGCTATTTGAAGACAGTAAATGATAGGTAGTGCTATAGCACATTCAACCCTCAAAGGCAAATTAAAAAAAAAAAACTCTTCTTATCTTTTAAACTCCAAATGCAAACCCTGCTAATTTTTAGATCTCAAGCAGCTGACAACATAAAAACTTTTAAATAGTTTCAAGTTCAAAAGAAGACACAGATATCTTCAATGATCTTTATGTATTTTAATTCAAACCAGATAATATAGAGAGAATACCTGATTGGTGATGAAGGTGTTGATGATCAACAACAATGCTCAAGTCCAAACACTTTTGTCACTTCAAAAGATCTCTTTGACAATTTTCTCCAAAGATTCACATGGGCATTTTTATGATCTTTCATGATTACGGCGAACTAAAATGACGCCCTAGGAAAGCTTCATATTCAAAGCTCAAAACTTTGCATAATGAAAACTAAAGTCTTTCTAACTCATGCAACTGGTGATTCATGTAAACCCTAAGGTAACCAGTGAAAAATTATTTATTTTGCCTTACAAACCTAGTAGTAACTTGTTTGGGTGGTGAACATACAAGAGCATGCTGATACATAAAATTTATCCTTTGCAACATTTGAAAATACCCGCTAAGAGATAATGTACTAGGGTCAACACTTTAAACCATGTCTTATTTCTCACACTTTAAACCATGCCTTATTTCTCATTAAATGCCTTTTATCTTAAATATGTCATCATTTGTGCCAAGAGAAAGATTATAACATATTGTTATACAAGCTCATCATCACCAAGAAATATTATATCACCATGTACCAAACGAACTATACACCATGAGTATAGTATCAATTATAGGATCAAGGATACCACATATGATCAAGTGACATATATAATTCCACAATGTCATAGTACCAAAGACTAAAGTATGTCAAAGTTATCTGCCTGTTAGGAAACCATCTCAACTGAATGAGTCATGAAATGACTGAGTGAGCCACATGTACCAAGTTGTGGTTTTGGTCATCAGGGACAACAACTGAGGGTTAGGAAACCATCTCAATTACATGAGTAATGAAATGACTAAGTGAGCCACATGTACCAAGTTGTTGTTTTGGTCATCAGGGACCATAACTGAGGGTCAACAAGGTGGAGTGATATTGTAGGCTTGATTAGAAGATGAGGCTTTGTTGTGATTAGGTAGAAGATCCTTGTAAGTTCCCAAATTGGCATTGGGCAATGGTTGGGTGGTTTTCTCAAGTTTGACTTTCTTTTGATGTATGAGGTCTTGTACACTATTTCAACTTCATGCAATCAGATGTCTTATGGCCCACAACATGGTGGTAGTCACAATAGTCTTTTTCATTGTACCACGTGGCTTTGAGTTCACTTTCTTGGTGGGGCTTAATGGGTGGGAGAGTTATTAAACCATTCTTTAGACATCTGTCAAGGATATCTTTGAATGTATCCCATAAGGGTGTATATTGTCTCTGAGGTTTATTTTGCTTAGGTTGGCCTTTGGGAATATTTACATTAGTGGCAATGGGTGCGCTTGATTTTGTATAGTTTGGATGGCCTTCACATCAGTGACGCTATCGTTGAGATTATTTTTCTTCTTTCCCAAAAAGCATGGTCTCTCATTTGATTGTGTGTTATTGTTACTCATATTGGGGATGTTTATGTTGACCTTGTTATTGTTGTTGTTGTTACTGTAGGGCTTGTTGTCACATAGTTTAATCGAACCCTTGGCAATAAGGGCTCTCTCGATGGTAGTACCCTTATCAGTGACTTCTTCAAAAGTAGACGCACAAAGGATTTAAAGATGGAACCCCATTTCTTGGTTAATATTAGCCACAAGCATGGTGACCAATTGTTTCCCAAGAATCAACCAAGGGAGTTTGCTTGCTAAGGCTCTCCACCTTTGCAAAAATGAAGTGAAGGATTCTCCACTTTATTGTTTGGTGTTGTAAAGGTCTGTCATGGATATCTCATGTTCAAAATTGTAGGAGAAGTGGTTGGCAAATTTTTCCACAAGCTCAGAGAAAGACCTAATGCCCAGGGGAAGATGTGCAAACCATTCAGTGGCTTGACTACCAAGGCTCCTAGGAAAAAGTCTCATTAGATATGTGTCATTGTTTGAGACCTCTAGGCATGCATGGTAAAACTCCCTAAGGTGGTCCCTAAGATCTCCCTTTCCCTTATATTTGTCAAATTTTGGTGTTTCAAAGTTTTTAGGAAAGGGACACATGTATAATGTTCGATCAAATGGGTAGGGACAAATATCCTTGAAAGAATAGTGTTTACGTTTGCCCCCAGTTTGCAAATCATCTACCTTTTGGATCAAGGTTTGTACCATGCTTGTTAGGTCTGGGGTTGGTGGTGGTTGTGGGGTGTAGGTTTGTTGGTTGATGAGAAGTTGGAGATTTGGCGGGATTTGATGTTGGTTTGTTTGAGTTTGGTGGATAAGGTTTTGATTTTGTAGGATCATGTGTTGATA
This sequence comes from Cunninghamia lanceolata, assembly GCA_027924645.1. NCBI lineage: Eukaryota > Viridiplantae > Streptophyta > Pinopsida > Cupressales > Cupressaceae > Cunninghamia > Cunninghamia lanceolata. Next base: position 5,825,063 of record BSBN01000241.1, on the reverse strand, counting down.
TTGTGGGATGGTGTTTTGGTTTTGATTGAGTTGTGCGAGATATTGTTGGTAAGCATGGATTTGTTGGAGAATATGAGGTGGTATTTGAGGATTGGGATTATGTTGTATTGATGATGCTACAAGATTTTTTAGATACGTGAGATTAGATGGGTTTACATTAGATGGATTGACATGGGATGTATTGACGTTGGATGGGTTGTTCGTGTTGTGAGGTGGTTGTGAAAAGAATTGTCTCATGTAGGATATGGTTTGAGGGTTGAGTTGAGGAACACTTGTGGAAGCACTCGCATGCATGGGGTTGGTTTGCATGCCCAAGGTAATTTGGGGAATGGAAGGGTTTATGTTTGTTATGGTGGTGGAAGTGACAATGGGTTGGGAGATGGTAGCATTGGAGACATTAGATGCGATGGATATGTTAGTGGGAATTGTAGATGTGGTAACGTTAGAACTTGTGGGAGTGGTAGATGCGGCGGGGGTTGAGGTTTGAGATATGGGTGGATTAGTGTTTGATGTGGATGGTTGGGATGAGGTTGTAGGATTGGATGAGGATGGCTAGGAAGATGTTGTGTTGATGGGTGGTTGGGCACCAATTTTGAGGAGAAAATCAAGATATCTATTTAGGTCTGACCTTAAGACTTTGTCAAGCATATCCATGCTATCAGAGTCTTGTGTAAAGCTTAGGACATCTTGATCTATTTGGTTGATGGTGGGGGTGTTTTGGATGGGTGGTTTCGGTGGTTGTGGTTGCAATAAATGGAAGGGATTCCCATTGGGATTACATGATGGGATTTGGAAGACCGAAGGTATGTTGTATGTTTGTTGCTCGATTGGTATGTTGTTTTGGTTAGTTGGAGGCATCGCTATGCCCATGTATTGTCCAAAGTTTGCCATTGCTTGATTCTTCTTGTGTTGTGATCTAGTTATGGGCATGCAAGTGTATGGATTTTGATTTTTTGATGTGGATGAAAGGTGGAGACCTTAGAGAATGTGGTTCGATTTGTTGGACCCAAAGAGGATATGGTGATGGGATGTGATAAGATTTAGAGGTAAAAGAGTGTGTTCCTAAAGATGGAAGAAAATTAGGATGTGGTTTAGATAGATTTTCACCTTTAAGAGATGAGTCTCAAAAAGGTGTCAACCTAAGGATGGTAAAAGTGGATGATATTGATTTTCACAAAAAAATTTGGACCAAAAATGATGGAGGGTAGATGGGGTTTGTTTTAGGATGATTTGATGGAAGAGATTTTGATGTTGATTTGGAGGATGAAACCTTAAATGAAATAGATGTTTGGTATGAGAGATTTGGATGATGTTTTTGAAAAGGGATTTGGAAGTCAACAAATGAGCTCAAGTAAGATCTAGCTTTTAGGTGTTGTACAAAGGGATGTTTCTCTTTGTTTGGGGTAGACTTATGACCTTACACAAAGAGTGATGATAATTCTACTTGAAGGTGGACTAATGACCTATCAAGCAAAATATTATGTGAAGGATGAAACCTAGATCTAACTTTAGCTCAAGGATTGATTTCTTTTTTTATATGATTTTGGATGTTGGGTTGATGTTTTTGATTGATGTTTGGGATTTTGGATTTTGTTTGAATGAGCAAATGGGTTTGGGGAATAGATTTGTAGAAGGATGTTTGTTTGGTCCAAAAAGTATGCAAAAATTAAGGAGGATGAGAAGTTATGGAAATGAATGGATTATGATTGGGCTTAAAGGTATGATAAAAGGGTCCAATGGGGATAATGATTAATTCTCTAAGGATAAAATGAGGTATGCTTGGGAAATTTTGGATTAAAATGGATGTGGTATGCTTGAAATGGAGGTATGCTTGGAAAGTTTTTGATTGAAATGAGGTCTCAAATGTTGTTGTTTCTTGGAAAGTTTCACGAACACTTCAAGCACAATAGAACACAATAGACAAAGATTTTGTTTGTGAAAAGATGTAAAGATTTTAACAAGCACTTTGTACAACCTAAGGCGAGGATAGGTCAATACTTGTTGGGTCCCCTGGCTGTGCCTATTCAAAATGGATAGCTTTAGGATTTTGGTAGCATTGGCTCCTCTCCACGACACTCACTTCTCATGCATACCAAGTTCCAGTTTTTCCAAGGCTTGTATCCTAACCAAACCTTAGGATTATCCCTACTATCTCTACTAAGAACCACAAGAATCAGGGTGGCTTCAAAGGTCCCACCTTTTGTGCCAACAAGTAGAGGGATTTGGGCCACTAAAACAAAGGTTCATAGTGGGAGAACATCCGGGGGATTGGCACGATACAAGCATTTGATAAACCACTTATGGTTTTTGCTAGCTCTACTAGGGGTCTCATATACACAAGATACTACTCCCTTTCAAGATAGCATCGAATGGTATATGCTAATATCAATTTGGACTTAGTTTTTTCCTTATCCTAATTTACATATAGTGAACCAGATGAAAGTACTGCTTAGGGTCGCTAGTGAGTTCTCCTTTCAGATGTGTCTCAAAAGTAGGCCCACGGCCTAGAAAAAGAAAGAGTGTTAGAACCCTTTCTCTTACACCCAAGATCCTTTTGCAAGGCAAGGGGAGAGGATACTTCAGTTCTAAACCCTTTGGGAAACACAATGTGTAAGCGCACCAAGCACAAAAAACACTTACTAATGTTCTTTTTAAGCCCAAATCGAAATGTTCCTAAGTTTGTTTGCAAGCACTTGTTAATTTTAAAGCACCAAACTCAAATATTTTCTACACTAAGGCATACAAGGATTCTTTTTATGAGCACCAATTGAAGTGTTTGTTTGTTGTTTGTTTGATAAACCAATTGATTGATTTTAGTGCACCAATTGAAGTGTTTTCTAAACTAACATGAAAGGGTTCTTTTTAAATGCACCCAAAGAAAGTGTTTGTTTTAATCTAAAAATCCTATAGATATGTTAGTAGTTTGTAATTGATGGTCTTGGACAGACATAAAAAAGCCTATAGATCAAAGAAAAATCCTTGCACAAAGCCCAATGTCAATACAGAAAAATAGCATTGATAAAATCTGAAATGGAAATAATATCCAGAACCTAGAACATAACCTAACTATAGTGCTACAATAATATTAGATTGCGCCAAATTTATAGATGGCACTAAATGATTACAAAAAGCACTGATATCACAAATAGCGCTGATACAGATTAAAATGGCGCTGATACATAAAACAGTGTCAACAATGATGAACATAGCGTTGGAATTGAAAAAGGCTTCAGAATACTTCAAAATGACACCAATTTGAGTCTATTTAGCGCTAATATGAGAAAGAGATTGAAAAATTCTTACAAAAAACAAGGTTGTTGCTTAAAATAAGCTTGTTTAGTGAGTTTTCTAAGTTGTTTGTGAGTTGTTTTATCAAACTAAACAAACTAATTCTTTGTTCTTAGTATTTTTTTTATTATCCGTAAAATAAAGATAGAGTGGTTTTTTAAATACAAAAGTTTCTCAAAAATTTGCCATAACCTCCCCTTATCTCTATAATTTTCCTGTCAAAACAGAGAGCAATTCGATCCCAAAAGCCCACAAAACACAAAAAAGCAAGAGAAATCAAATGTTAATGTAAAAATGTTGGATCACTTGTCGTAGGAAAATAGCACTACTAGAAGCAAAATTGGTGCCACAGAACTATGAAATGGCACTAGAGAACTGTAAAATGGTGCTACTGTAAGAAGAAATAGTTCTAAATAGAGGGCTTTTGTGCTAGAACCTACAAAACACATCTTTAAAAAAAAAAACTCACAACAAAAAGTTAGATTGAGACCTTGTGGGTCCCACCAGGCATGCAAATGTGATTAGTGAAATCCAAATCAAGGTAAAACATAAATAAAATGCATTCAAAACAAAGATTTATACCTTAACGTGAAGACCCAATCCAAAAAGGGTCAAGGGGCTTGTACCCAAGAGCCCCTAGCTTTACTCAAGATGCTCAAATGAGATGTGAAATTCTCTCAAACTATGCAACTAACTCTTAGATTAGCTCAAGATTTTAGCATAATAACACTACTCAAATTGTGGATGATCAAATGGGTTGAGAGATGGTGTATTTATAGGATTTTTGGAGAGATTTTGATCCAAGGGTGGAGATTGATTTGAGAGATCAATCGTGGAGGATGAAGATGATGTGGAGGGCTTAGATTTAATCTTGAAAAATGAAGGGATGAGAATAAAGATGAATTTTTAATTCATCTTGGGAAGAGGGGTCCATAAATGAGGTTGGGTGAGATGGATTATTTGCGAATTAAAAATTCACATGGGGAAGAGTGGATATTAATGAGTTATGACATGTGTAAGGGGTGTAAGAGGTATTTAATGAAGATTATGACAAGTGTGTATTAAAAATTGATTTATTTGGCATGGAAATCAATTTTTTATTCATGGGATGTGGGGAGAAGTGTTAATGACGGTCTGACCAAATTAATTGAGGTGATTAACCTAATTAATATGGCTGGAATAAATTAGCAAATAGATTAATGGGAAGATAAGATTAATTAAATAAGGATTTACTTAATTAATCCTAAGGCTAGGATCATGTAGGTTACGGTAAGTAATTAAATAATGACTATTTAATCACCTAGGGTAGGGATAGATTAATTAATAGGCTGAATTAATTAGATAAACATGATTTAACTAATTAATTGGGCTTAGTGGGAAGGGGGAAATTGACCAAATAAATATTGTATATTTATTTAATTAACTGGATAAGGTTGAACTATTGAATTAATTAGATTAATCTAATTGTTGGGGGTAAAATGATGAAAAATTAGGTGATGAATGGATAATTAATTAAATAAAAATTTAATTAATTAATTAGAAGGGAAATTGGTATGCTTAGGGATGTCAGGAGTCGGTTTGATGATGAAGACATTTTTAGGTGTCTACACCATCAATTATAAATCACCATATATATATATATTAATAGAATAAGCTTTCAAAGAAGTGGCTAGACACCAACCTACAATCAATGATAATACTGAACTATATTGTTAGAACATAGAAAATCTAGTTGAAAAGATAAAGGAATCAAATCACATGAGGGTGGTGTCAATATCACTCTTCAACTTAAATTAATATTGCATTTAGAACCATCAAAGAACATGATCCAAGAGGACAAAGAATCAATATGTAGTATATGATCATTAGGAAAGTATGTATCAATAGGTGTATGAGTAAGACATATAATGCTCTTGCAAATTAATCAACAACTACTTGTCACTTAATGGATTTTTGTGAAATAACCTAAGATCAAATTGTGTGAGTAACATAAGCCATTTTATTGTATGAATGGAAAGAATGGCCTTAGAAAGCATGTACATCAAAGGGTCTTGCTTTACTATCATGTGTATCTAAAGTGTAACATATAGTGCCTTGGGAACTTTTTTGAAGAAAAGAACACAACCAAGAATACTTTTTCCATATGAGTATACTATGACTCATGATCCAATAAAGTGTGATTGATATAATAGATAGCAATTTCTTTACCATTATCACCATTCTATGCTAGTAAACTACCAATTGCAATTTCAAGAGCAAAAACATATAACAATAAATGTTTACCATGAATAATGTGTATAAGAACATGTGGATTCAGCAAATACTATTTTATATCATTAGTTTTTTAATAATCAACATTCCTTTGATACTTAGTGTAGACACTTGAGTTTTCCGAGCACAACCTTACTCTAGATTAATTAAATGATCAAATTATTTAATTTACCCCACCTAATGTATCCCACACACTAATTATTATTATTTAATTAGTCATTTTTCCTCTCACACAAAAATAGTTTTATTATTTAATTATCCTCTTTTCCACCTCACATGGCCACCTCACATAGCTAAGGCTATATAGTCTCCACCTTGTTTCCACCATTTCCTAGATTATAGAGGACACCTATTACATAGTTATAACAAATGTCTATATTCCCTCCACCTTGTCTCCACCTTTTCCAATAATAAATGGAACACATGTTGCATAGTTATAAAAAAATTATCCTCTCCTCAATCCTATGAAATTCTTCTCATGCATCCTCCACTGTTGAGTTTTTCACTCATCTCCACCATCAATCTTCTTTCCAAAAAATCTATAAATAAGAGTTTCATGCTTTCATTTTATCATCTGCTTTTATGTTAATCATATGATGTCAAAATCATCTACACATTCATGCTAGTTATATGCAGTCAAAATAGTAATCATTTTCACAAAGAGCATCCACATACTAAATAAATTGGATCAAATCTACTTTCAACAATGGAGATTAGTTGTAAAATTGTGTTTAGTTATTTTGTTTAATTTCCATTTTACATTCTCTATATGAGGTTTGTGGTATTTTAGTGTTTGAAAGATTTTTTTGTTTAAAAAACTTGGTTTAGGATCCAGGAACCATAAAATTCTAGCACATTGCCACTAAGTAACTAATCCCCCCAAGATGAGGGGTTAGTTCAGATCTAACATAATATTGTCATATTTAGATCTCTACTGAATGCTACAATGCTTTCTAAACTATCAAAAAACTATCTGCAAAAATAAAATCTCAACTTATCCAAACTGTCTGACCATGTCCCCACTTTTCCTCAGTAATTTCCACATTCCCTTTCTTAGAATATCTAAGCACCATTTGTTGTCTAGGTTTATATGGAGGAGATTTCTTTTACTTTACCTCAGTCCAATACTGATTGTACAATGAGCAAGACATTGTGTTAATATTTTCCTCTTGGTTGGATATCATAGACTCCACATAAGAATCCCCATTTTTAGAAATAATATCCTCTGTCACCTCTGATGTGTCCCCTAAATTATCTACTTCTGCTATTTCTTCATTTTTACTTACACAAGAAGGATCCTAAGAAGGCTATAGGTCATTGTCTGGAACATCTTAGGAGAAATCTTGTAAACCTGGATAAATGTTGTGGTGATGGGGTTGTACACCAATCCACCAAATGGCTTTTCCGCCTTTATGTATCTTCTCCTAAGCTTTAAATTTTTTCCATTGAGAGGTAGAATGAGCTATAGAGAAACACATCCTACATATGAAGGAAACCTGTTTGTAGTCTACTTGTTGTCTCCAACATTTTTTACCCACCTTCAAAGAGATTTCAATAGGCAGACCCTTGGAGAGATTCATTTCAACACATAGCCTTGCATATGTAGTATTGGTAAGATAAATACTTTTAGGTGAAATAAAATGGTGCCTACCCAAGCCTTTCACAATAGCCCACAAACAACCTATTTCCCATAACTGCAAAGGGAGGTAGGTTAAAAGCACCCAAAGAAAATTTGAATCAAAAGACTCTAATCTAGGATTAAATGACAAATATCAGGGTTTCATACATAAAAACTTCTCCTTGAAATACCACGGACCATTTTTTAGTACCTTCTCCTTGTCTTCAATAGAATCAAATTACAAAATGAAAATTACCTTAGCGCAAGGGTAAATGTAGATTTCTCCCTCCAATGCAAACTTCCATTCCTTTGTCTTCCATTTCTTAGAGATCCAGGTGTGTAGTTCGAATAACTTTGGCCAAACTTTTGGGAATCTACAAATTAGGACATTTGTCTATAGATAAGCCTCCTAATCTTCTATTATTCTATCTAAACATACCTTTGATGACTTTTTAGAATGTTGAAAGGGCAAATATCTGCCCTGAAATCCATTTGTACTTGTTGTGTGGTTACACAACACGCCTGATTTTGCCTTAGCAAAATAGGGACATAACCTTTTGGCTTCTTCCTTGTGTGTTTCCCTACTTTGGGTGGTAATGGTAAAAGCAACATTTGTCAGTATGCCTAAGTTCTATCCTATTCTAAGCATGTCTAGATCTTAAATTATGAAGTCAAAATTTCCAAAGTATGAGTCTTCCCTCATGAATCTTACTAAGTGAAAGAGTGCAAAATTCTAAGTGGGTTTGCCTTTTGGATCACCCTAAAATTCCTCGCAGATAAGAAGTTATGGATGGTCAAAGTTTGGTCAAACTGGATATTTCTGCAAGGGTCATTATGTTCCCTAATATCCCTGATATTCACGAATATCCCTGATATATGTTTTAATGAATAGAAACCTGATATCCGCATATTTGCTAATATGCAAACATCAAATTTAGGTGCAAGAGATTATCTACCCATCAGGCACTCGCGCACATTCAAGGAGGGTCATATTTCTTAATATCCCTCATATTCATTAGTATGTGGATCACCTTCAATTATAACGTAAACACTTAGAATCAGGATATTTCTCGATATCCATCATATTGGTTAAGATCCCTGATCTCCCTCAATATGACGGTGATGTCATTCTAATCTGATATAAAGACGACCCGATATGGCGATGATGTCATCAATATACCTGACCCCAAAAGGGTCATATTTATTAATAGCCATTAGATTAACTAAGATCCCTAATCTTTGCCAATATGATGATGACATCACCTGGATAATTTGTCTACATGGATATTAACTTTATGAATATACTGACTTTATTTTAACACCCCGATCCAAATGATGTCATGGCATCCCAACTTTATAAAGAATGTGAAACCTGCTTACGTCATCTGAATATTGACTTAATATCTAGACATTCAAAAATGTCTATGGCCTATTATAACTATTCTCCGCTTGACCATGGGGAATCTTCCTGAAGATGTCGATTCCATGAGGGGCTGTGCATGGTTACCACGTGGTTATCCAGATGACGTGTCCCAATTGACTTTTCAACTAAATCCTGACTATGAACATTACACTTAAACACTTAATGTTTGGACTTTCCCTAATATGAAAATGATGTCACCCGATATCCGCATCTCTGATCAAACAGTAGCACACTCTCATGGGAGAATCTTGTTAGCACGAAAGATTCTTCACACTGCTGCAAGATTGAGACACGTGTCCACATTGACATCCTGACTTATTGAGGATGGATTTGGAATCTGATAACATATTTCTAGTCAGCGATTACTGACCCGGTCGTCATGCTGACGTCGTCATATCCAGATATCCACACTTTACATATCCAAAGCATCCTATTCATGACCTGATACTCATTGTTGAAGACATATCCTGACTTTGATATTCATTTTTATGAGGGATATCCTGACCAGATAGTTGTATCCATATATTGAGAGCCAAACATTCACATCCCAGATATCCATATCTAGATCTCCTCTCACTATTGATATGTACAATTTATTGCAAGATTATCAAATGATTAAAATTTGTATGTTTTGTTGCAAGGTATTGGAGCTAATTAAAGATTGGAGATAATGTTATACAAGTCATGCAAGAGAAGAAGGCTAGATAATGAAGCAAAGAAAGCTAACCAGATAAAGTTGCAGACAAAAAGAAGACTTGAATCCAAATTAGAATATCACCAAGAATGTTGTCTGCTAGCTAAGGGTAGACCAAGTCAAAGATGCAGAAAATATTCTCCTATGCTAGTTGTTTCTAGTTGCGATTGCCAACTAGAAATCATGTGCCTCCATTCCTGACGATTGGATCATCATGATTGGATCCTAACCATTAGATTGATGTAATCATTTCTTGTCCTTGTTCTATATAAGGATGTGGATTGCCATTTGAAAACTATGGGCACCTTAATCAAGTTTGGACTGTTGAATGTCATAGCCAACACTCGAGATCAATTGTAGATGTATACTCCTTTTGCATGCTTAATGAAGATGAAGACTTGTGATTACAACTACATTGTAAATTTTACATAATCTATGGATGAATTCTAGATATGTATTGTGATTTATTGTGTCCCTTGGAGTGCATTTCAATTTGTGCATGTTGTATTCATTTCTTTCCTTTAAAGATTTGCATCAATCATAACTAGCTGTGGAATTACTTGGTGAGCATATGGTTTGATTTTCTTCTCTTCAAGATAGTGTCAAGGATATATGTGGACCAATGACTGAAGATTCAATTAATTTCATTAGATTTAAATGTTAAGTTTCAATTTTTTAAAATTTCATTTGAACCATCATCAAAACTACAAATAATAGAAAATGATAAGCAAAATAGAGTAAATATGTAGACATCCATAGACACATGAATATCATATGCATATTTGAGCAAACAACATGTAGAATTGAAAATATCATGCAAATACACATAAATAATGATAAGAATCATGGAAATATCAACTTATAGGCACATTATTTAGAAGAATTTAAGGTACAGAAGCAAAATTAAGTCAAGATTAGTTCAAGTTCAAGTAAACCAGAGATAATATTAGAAGAACTAATTAAATTTGGTAATATCTTTACAATCAGTCTAAATCAGAGACAAATTCTAGTGAATTACTCAAAGTTAGGATCATATTGATGTCTATTTTCTTAAGTCCTGACTTAATAATATAAGATTTAACAGAATTGTTGGAGATTTGTGGAGAGAAGGTATAAAGGATATGATTTTTGAAGGAATATTGAAGAACTTTGCAGAAATTATTGAAGTACGTAAGGCCCCAAATTGATTAACAACAACACACTTCAACCTCTAAGTAATGTCAGATCATTATGAACTAATGTACAGAGACTTGGGATCATAAATTCATTCTAAATTTATTGTATCTTTCAAGATAAATGAAGGTTGTTGTGTAACTTTTGTTTTATGTTGTTGTGACTAACATCATCACCAACATAAATTGGTGCTAGAGGGAGGGCATGTGACTGAAAGCTTTCATAATCAATAGAATTGGTGCTAGAGGGAGGGGCAACCAAGAATCTAAAAGTATTCCTATAAAGAATTGTTCCAATATTGCTCAATCTACACACCCTTCGCTCCTAATGCAACATAAATTAGCGCTAGAAGGAGGGCATGTGATTGAAAGCTTTGTATTTCTACAAATATTACATAAGTATTTCATGATTTCATTTTTATGACTACAAATATCTCTTGTCTTAGAGGATTTGATTGTATCTTTGCAAAGATCCAACTCAAAACTTCAAAGATTAGGCTAATTTTCTGAGCTTTCAAGTTTTATTCTGAGATATGTTAGATCTCATTAAATTTTAAAATTCTAAAAGTTTGAAAACAACATCTCATTTTTGATGGATGCATATGAAGACAATTTCCAAGTAGACATTCCTTTCTTTTAGGAAAATTTAAATGAGCAGCTTTATCCTCAAAATTTATCTAATTTTGGTTTATCCAGAAGGTGCAGGATACATAATTCTATAGATCATGGTGAAATTGATTGCTTAACTTTCCTAACAAGGTTAGATTTAGCTTTGAAAGAACTAATTCCTTTCTTGAAAGTATACAAGACTGAAGTTTGGTAGGAAGATGAAGTAATTCTGAAGCAACAAGAAAATATAACACATGAAGGTAGGAGTTATCCAAAAAGTGGTGTAGTTGAACTAGTTCTGGGAAATGAGTATAGCAAAGAACCTTTCGACAAATCAATATATGGTAAAAGTGAAAGTTCTCCACTTTTCTATCAAAGTTCAAATATGAATAAAATAGATTGCCGCTATGAATGTTTTGAAAATTATGGAGATGAAATTACATCTTGTTTCTACTCATCAGATAACCATGAAGATAAATCCAATAAGAGAGAAAAGAAATGTGAAACTAAACCTGATATGTCTGATATATTGAATAAGTATATAGAATTTTTATCAAAAAATGTCTCTGGATTTGATATTAATAATTTTGATGAAGATGATTGGGCCAAGAAGTGTAAGCAAGTGATAAGTGAATTTAAATGCACTACTGCTAAAGAAGTTCCTATGACATCAACTAAAGGAGTCATTAAGAATAGAGTAAATGTTCATTTACTATCTAACTTTTTTAAGTTGAATGATCAAATACAAGATTGTTGCAGGTCAATAGAACCAAATACTCTACTGGATGGTGAAAATGAACTATTTGAAGATCAATTCATGGAGATGGAAGATACAAAGGGATTTGTTGTTGCTATGCATGAAAAGATGTCAATTTCGCACCTTTTTGAAGATGAAGCAGGGAAGTATTCCTATCTATCAAATGTTGAGTCATCCTTACAATTACTTGATTTAGAAACAATAGATTTATGTGCATCGTGTTCTAATGATGAAGATACTCACCTAAGTACTCATGTGCAGGGAACTGATGAGAAATTTGAAGTGTTTCTTGAACTTGAGGATCAACTGAACATACAAAATGAAGAAACAGAGATGGATATGGATAACAAAATAATTCATCAGGAGCCATATATTCTTCAATTTGAAGAAAGACATGACATGAAGTCAAATAAAGAAAACACAAAGTTAAATGAAGGATTAGCTGACAGTGAACAAGCATGTCCAGCAGAATAAGAAATACACCTGGTTGTATTTTTCCTTTCCTCAGTGAATGATGTTAAATATTGTTTTGATTATGGAGATTTAGGGGATAAGACATGTATATGGATCAATCATGAACATGATGAGCTACCTCAATTGTTGATCATTAGGGATTATTCTGTTAAATAGGGTGAATTCAGAATACAAGAATATTTCTCAGAATACAAAGATGAATTTGTTGGGATTAGAACCCTGACTAATGTCATGATACTCCTGAATAGTTTGACAAAGCATGCAAATATGGGTGTTTGTGGACCTTATCCTAGCTTTTGTTTGCCTTATAGTGCATTGCATATAGTTTGGTAGGGTAGCTTCTTCTTTCCTTTCTTCTCTGGTTTTGTCTTGCTTTGCTTTGTTTCCCTTTTGTAGTTAGTTGCTTGTATAGTTGTTTGCTCGTTTTGTTTTGTTTGTTTTTTGTGGTTGAGTCCTTATTTTGGTTAGGCAACATGAGGCACCTTTTCACTCTAGAAAGCTAGTGAAATTGTCAAAATTCAAGAAATTAATACAAATTCTTACATAGCTTGTGACCCATATCAGTATAAGTATCTCTAATTAGGTCTGTGATGTCTTATTCATCAGGGTTAACTTTCTTGTTCAAGGAGATCCTCATAGAATACACCTAACAACCTTGGATTTGATGAACATACTAGTGTAGTGTTAAGTAAAAAATCTAAAGGTTTGCTCTTGCTACCATTACAATTCTCAACCTAATCAGCAAGTGCCCACACCTTGCAAAATGTGCTTACATGATCATATCTTATGAAAATTAAATACAAAAATAAAAGAAATATATTGAATATCCAAAAGAGTAATTAGGCCATCCAAGTAACTCTACCAAGGCTATAGATGCTTGCTGGCAATAGGGATCTACTTGGGAGAATTGCAACGATAACCTTATCGGGGCTATGGATGCCTACTGGTAGCAAGGCTCTATCCAGGTTGGCTATGAGGGTTAAATCAAAATATATAGTTTAACACCTGTCACTAGTGTTTTCAACTTATCTTCAAGATGAAGGATATGAATCACATGCACACACCTGATTCCTTCTCAACACTTTTATATTGAAGAACATGACATCATTCAGAAAGGTTAGGATGCTCATATTTGATAGGAGTTAGAACGTTATCTACCTATTTGGCCTCACCTCTTGAATTATTTGAATTTTATTATTTTCTTTGGTGGCAATTTGTTGTGTGGTTACACAACATGCCCCATTTTGCCTTAGCAAAACAAGGACCCAACCTTTTGGCTTCTTCCTTGTGTGTTTCCCTACTTTGGGTGGTAATGGTAAAAGCAACATCAGTCAGTATGCCTAAGTTCTATCCTATCCTAAGCATGTTTGGATCTTAAAGTATAAAGTCAAAATTTTTAAAGTATGAGTCTTCCCTCATAAATCTTGCTAAGTGAAATAGTGCAAAATTCTAAGTGGGTTTGCCTTTTGAATCACCCTAAAATTCCTTGGGGATAAGAAGTTATGGACAGTCAAAGTTTGGCCAAACCTGATATTCTTGAGAGGGTCATCACATTCCCTAATATTCCTGATATATGTTGTAATGAAGAGAAACCTGATATCCATATATTTGCTAATATGTAGACGTCAAATTTAGGTGCAGGAGATTATCTACCGATCAGGCACTCGTGCACATTCAAGGAGGGTCATATTTATTAATATCCCTCATATTCGTTAGTATGTGGACCACCTTCAAATATAACGTAAACACTTAGCATTGGGATATTTCTTGATATTTGTTGAATATTGGTTAAGATCCATGATCTTCCTCAATATGACGGTGACGTTATTCCAACCCGATATGATGATGACGTCATCAATATGCCTAACCCTGAAAGGGTCATATTTCTCAATATCCATCACATTAACTAAGATCCCTGATCTTTGCTAATATGATGATGACATCACTTGGATAATTTGTCTACATGGATATTAACTTTGTGAATATCTTGACTTTATTTTAACACCCCAATCTAGATGATGTCATGGCATCCCAACTTTATGAAGAATATGAAACCCGCTTATGTCATTTGGATATTGACTTAATATCTAGACATTTGCAAATGTCAGTGGCCTATTATAACTATTCACCACTTGCCCATGGGGAATCTTCCTGAATATGTCAATTCCATGCGGGGCTATGTATGGTTGCCTCATGGTTATCCCGACAACGTGTCCCAATTGACTTTTCAACTAAATCCTGACTGTGAACATTATGCTTAAACACTTAACATATGGACTTTCCCTAATATAATGATGACATCACTTGATATCTACATCCCTGATCAGATGGTAGTGCACCCTCACAAGAGAATCTTGTCAGCATGAAAGATTCTTCACGCTACTGTGATATCGAGACACATGTCCACATCGACATCTTGACTTATTGAGGACAAATTTGGAATCTAATAACATATTTCTAGTCAATGATTACTGGTCTGGTCATCATGCTAACGTCATCATAGTTGGATATCCACACTTTGCATATCCAAAGCATCCTATTCATGACCTGATACTCATTGCTGAAGACATATCCGGAGCCCGATATTCATTGTTATTAGGGATATCTTGACTAGATAGTTGTATCCAAATACTCAGAGCCAAACATTCACATCCCAGGTATCCATATCTAGATCTCCTCTCACTGTTGATATGTACAATTTCCTACAAGATTATCAAATGATTAAAATCTATATGTTTTGTTGCAGGGTATTGGAGTTGATTAAAGATTGGAGATAATGTTATCCAAGTCATGTAGGAGATGAAGAAGAAGGCTAGATAATGAAGCAGAGAAAGCTAACAAAATAAAGTTGCAAACAAATGGAAGACTTGAACCTAAATTAGAATATCACTAAGAATGCTGGTTGTGAGCTGAGGGTAGACCAAGTCAAAGATGTGGGGAATATTCTCCTATGCTAGTTGTTTCCAACTATGATTGCCAACTGGCAATCATGTGCCTTCATTCCTGACCATTGGATCATCATGATTGGATCCTAATGATTGGATCAATGTAACCGTTTCCTGTCCTTGTTCTATATAAGGATGTGGACTTCCATTTGAAAACTATGGGAAGTTTAATCGAGTTTAGACTATTAAATGTCATGGCCAACACTCGAGGTCAATTGTAAATGTATACTCCTTTTGCATGCTTAATCAAGATGAAGACTTGTGATTGCAACTACATTGTAAATTTTGTGTAATCTGTGGATGAATTATGGATATGTACTATAATTTGTTGTGTCCCTTGGAGTGCATTTCAATTTGTGCATGTTGTATTCATTTCTTTCCTTTAAAGATTTGCATCAATCATATCTAGCTGTGGAATGACCTGGTGAACATATGGTTTGATTTTCTTCTCTTCAAGACAGTGTTAAGGATATATGTGGACCGAAGACCAAAGATTCATTTAGTTTCATTAGATTGAGAATGTTAAGTTTCAATTTCTTTAAATTTCATTTGAACCATCATCAAAATTGCAAATAATAGAAAATAATAAGAAAAACATAGTAAATATACATACATCCATAGACACATGAATATCATATGCATATTTGAGAAAACATGTAGAATTGAAAATATCATACAAATACACATAAATAATGATAGGAATCATGGAAATATCAACATATAGGCACATTATTTAGAAGAATTTAAGGTGCAGAAGCAAAATTATGTCAAGGTTAGTTCAAGTTCAACTAAATCAGAGATAATATTAGAAGAACTAATTAAATCTTGTAATATCTTTACAATCAGTCTAAATCAGAGACAAATTCTAGTGAATTACTCAAAGTTAGGATCAAATTGATGTCTATTTGCTTAAATCCTAACTTAATAATATAAGATTTAACAGAATTGTTGGAGATTTGTGCAATTTAGATATAAAGGATAGGATATTTGAAGGAATATTGAAGAACTTTGCAGAAATTACTAAAGTACGTAAGGCCCCAAACTGATTAACAACAATACACATCAACCTCTAAGTAACGTTAGATTATATGAACTAATGCACGGAGACTTGTGATCATAAATTCATTCTAAATTTATCATATCTTTCAGATAAATAAATGTTGTTGTATAACTTTTATTTTATGTTGTTGTGACTAACATCATCACCAATTGTACCCTGCCTAATAGAAGACTCGTGCTTTCTTTGGACCTACCAATCTTCATGCCCTAAAGTTAGATTACCCTACCCCACCACATCTTTGAAACTTCATTTGTATCCAGTACTTTGTAGGCTTTGCCTAGAAGACTCATGTTTTCTTTGGACCTACCAATCTTCATGCCCTAAAGTTAGATTACCCCACCCCACCGCATCTTTGAAACTTCATTTGTATCCAGTACTTTGTGGGTTTTGCCCTTCCAAAGACACACACATGGATTCAATCCCCATTCCCCATTCAAATGGAATCCTTATGCCCTCCTTCCCTCCACTCTTCACAGAAAATCTATTAATGGAGGTGCCAATGTGTAGACGATGTGACTTGGCCACTACAGAAGGGGAAAAATTACGCTTGCCATCGAGTCCTTGAGCTAAAGATAGAGCCCTAGGGTGTACACTGCAAGCATTCTTCACATCATTTAGAAACATTTTAGGAGCTATTAGGCCATGTTTGAATGATTATAATTTTCTATTTATTTTTGTAGTTTAATTTGAGTTACTGCTGACATTTTGGTGACTTTTCTAAACACCATACTTCCCATGTGGAGTACATTTCCATTCCCATCTCAAAAAATATAGGAAACAAGAAATTATGAAAAAATATCTACACACTAGGTATTGGTGTTACAAATATATGTCTAAAATTTTATAGTTTGATCCTTTCTTTTAAAAGTTATGATGTATGGTATAAATGTCACTTTTAAAAATATAGTTAACCATAAAAAAATAAGTTATTAAAAGTTACGTAAAAAAATTCACAAATTATTTCTTAAAATTTAAAAAAAAAAATTAAGAATTTATGCACAAAATTCTAAAAAGCACTAGTTCATATCATCTTCAAATTCTTAATTGTTTAGTTGTTATAGGTGTCAAAAAGTGAAAATTTGGTTAAAAATGCTAATTTCAATTTCCTACTTTGGCCAAAATGTGGAACATAGTATTGTGGGATCACCCAATAGAGAGTGAGAGAGGGAAATAGCTAAAAGTTTGAGATATCATTTGAATTCTATAGTTTGTAATCAAATGGTTGAGGCATATCATGTTGGAAGCCCATTTTCAAAATATTATATTTATTTTGTGACTATGATCTAATAAAGAACATATTCCTATTATATTATTTCATTGAATTTTAACTATGTAACTATGTGTTCTATTTTGCTGAATGGTTGAGTAGTCCTTCATTTAGACCATCCACCCATAAATGCATTAAGTGGTATTAAAGAATAAGTTTGAATCTTTAGGAGAAGTAAAGTTGGCTAGTTTTGTTGTAAATGGATCAACAAATTAAATAAATCCCTGAGAAGCTTGTTAATAAAGCACTAACTATGAGGTTTTGTAGGAGTAATTTGGACAAATTGCTTACTTTAGGTAGTTTACAATAGATCCAAGATTCCACCAAGGAGAGGACATGGTATTGCTAATGTTATTGGAAGAATGGAAGAGATGTTTGAGATGTTGAAGGCTATGAAAATATCAATGGATTCCTTTGATAAAGATCTTAAAAGAAACCCTAACCCTAGAGCCAAGGAGAGATGAATAACAAGAAGCAAGTAATGTTGAGCAAAGTGGAAGTGAAGAAGAAGACAATGAAGAGAGGAAATTGAGAATCATATCAAGAATTGGTAAGAATACTAGATTAGATATCCCTAATTATTCTAGTAGCTTGAATCATAAAAAGGTGATAGATTTGATAACTAATTTAGAAGAGCACTTTGAGTATGAAGATATTGTTGATCTATATAGGGTAAAATTTGCTAAAACTAGGTTGAAAGATCATGCTTCCATTTAGTGGAAGGAAGTTTAGTTGGAAAAGAATAGAAAAGGTAGACCTAGCAGTGGAAAGTGGGATAGAATGGTAAATAAGCTCAAATCTAAGTTCATCCCTATAAATTATCATCTAGAGTTGTTAAAAGAATTGTATAACTTGAGATAGAGAGATATGACCATGAAGGACTACACCAAGGACTACTATAGGATAACAATTGAATTAGGACATGATGATGGAGTAGAGAAAGTAGAAAGATACATTAATGGTTTAAGGAATCAATTCAAGAAGATTTAAACATGTGGAATTTATCTAAATGAGGGAGGAAGCATATCAATTAGACTTAACTATAGAAAATAAATTGAATAGAAGACTTGAAGATTGGTGGAACTGACAAAAGGGAAGAGAAGGAAGATCCTAGAATAATAGAACTTGACGTAATAACAAAGAATCATACCTAGGTGATTTTAATAGAGATAGTCCATATCATAACAAAGGAGGAAGTAGTATTCCCAACTACAATGTTAGGGAATGCAGTAATGTAATAACACCCTAGTTACTACTAATTTTTTTTACACATCAAGTACCTACTTAATTGACCAAATGTCTTCTATTTGATTTAGAAGTATCAAATTGAGAGACTTACCAACCATAGTCATGGAAACAACTCTATGCCACAACTCATATACTCGTACTAGAGTATGGTAAGATCCCAAGGTCGAGGTCATCTCTAGACCCAGGCCTAAACCTTGAGTGTTCATTTGCAATGTCCCTACCTACATATCTCTTCATAGGAATCAAAGGCTGCATAGTTCATTTATTAATAGTAGAGAGGCTTCATCCTCTCCTTTTATATGAGATCTCTAATCTCACTCTTAACTCATAGATTTTAAGTAAATCCCATATGCAATAGTGTGATAGCCAATGCAATCTGGTCAAAGGTTAGTTCAATGCCAACATCAAGGTATGAAAACACACATTATCACATAGTGACCAGCTCATATAAATGTCACTTGATTAAACATAGTGACTGACTCAAGAATAAACTACATTTACACAATATGACTATATATCACATGGGCCACACATACACAGTGTGACTAGCTTAGGGGTATAATCCATTTACACAATGTAAATAACTCATGCATGTCTCAAAATTTATACTGAGTGACTAGCTCATGCATACCACATATAGATAGAGTGAATAACTCATGGATGCATCACATACAACCAATGTGACTATCTCATGGGTACAAAACATATACATAAGGAGAATAACTAATGCATGAGTCACATACACATAGAGTGACTAGCTCATGCATACAACACATATACACAGTGTGATTAGTTCTCACCTATATCACATCCACAATGTGAATAGCTAGGGAAGGCATCATATATACACAATGTGACTAATTCACATATAAATAATGTGATTAGCTCATGCAGGCAACATTTATACACAAGTTGACTAGATCATATACACATCATGGGCACACATAGTGACCAGATAGCAAAAGGAAAGGTTGCGACCATATTGCAAGTGTTTCCCCCTTTGCCTGATTCACTAGCCCATATGTCCTCAAATATATTCCAAACAAAAATAGGAAGTTGGTGTATCTAAGGGTACACCATGGGTT
This sequence comes from Cunninghamia lanceolata, assembly GCA_027924645.1. Classification (NCBI taxonomy): domain Eukaryota; kingdom Viridiplantae; phylum Streptophyta; class Pinopsida; order Cupressales; family Cupressaceae; genus Cunninghamia; species Cunninghamia lanceolata. The sequence goes on along the minus strand of BSBN01000241.1, from coordinate 5,805,152 downwards.
CCGTCAATTTTCTTGATTTACATCCAACTATGATGACAAACAAGCATCCGATACTACTTGTGGTTATCATAGGCAAGTCCTCAAGTGCTATAATGCACAACACATAGGGTCCTTAATGCAAATACACATAGGGATTGACACACACATACATAGTGACCAACTAGTAAGAGGAAGTACATGCAACCTACTATAAGCATCTTCCCATTACCTAGTGCACTAACACATAAGCTCATCAATACATCCTAATAAGAGAAAGGAATATCAGTTCATCTCATGCTACACCATGGATCCCATCCTTTTTCTTGATTCATAGACAACTGTAATGACAAGCAAGCATCCCTTACTATTTTTTGTCATTGCTAGCTAAGGAGTAGGTGTAACAACATACATATTCACAACCAAATATGATGACAAGAAAGCATCACATACTACTTGTTGTCATCACTGGCTAAGGAGTAGGTGTGACAACATACATCACATGTGGCCATTAATAAGATTTCCACAACCTACTAAACTATACGAGTTAGTGGATCTTGACATCTATTGCCTCCATGCCACTGGTGAAAGTCAGTTCAACCTGGAATGGGGTAGCTCCTAGCATCTATCACTTACATGGTACTAGTGAAATCTAGCTAAGCCCTACATACCAAAGGGAAGCTCTTGGGATCCATCACCTCTATGGTACTAGTGATAGTTGAATAACCCTAAGATACAGTGGATAGCACTTGGTATCTGTCAACTCCATGGTACTAGTAAAAACTAGCTAAACCACATATGTATCATAACCTAAATCACTCATTGTATTTATCACCTCCATGCTACTACTGACAATTGGCTCATCCTAAGATATGGTGGATAGTAGCAGACATCCATCACCTACATGGTATTGGTGACAATTAACTATCCACACTTGTATAAGACTTGATTATGACATGTGGGGTCATCTTATAGCCAAGGGAAACACAATTAGGACATCACAAGGATTCACCAACATTGGTCAAGTTGACTTGGTTAGATGCCACATAAAGGTACATAAACCAATACATAGGATCTTTTATGTCCATGAGTCTAAATTATGAGTCAACACTCAATAAACATATTGGACCCACATGAACTAGATCCTATCTTGTCACATATGCATAAACATATACAAAAATAAATTAATATTAATGACAATTCCATAAATTTAGTTGTCACTTGGAAACATGGTATGCATTATGCATAAGTCAAACCCACAATAGTAATATTAGACAATATTTTATTTCTAAGTGCCTAGAATTTGCATAACACAAGTCACAAATCTTAGTATACTATTAACCACCAACTAATCATTAGGGCATAACACCATATATAGTTGGTAATTCTCAACATTAATTTCCCATAGTGTCCAAAACACAAAACTTTGATCATTTTAGCCTAGTCAAGTCCAAAGTGACCTTTGTACATTCAAATTAAAGACAAATCGTGAAGAAGGCAATTCTAAAAGTCCATCCAAGATTGTGGCATATATAGAGAACCTAACCCAAAAACCTCATAGTAGATAAACTTAGTGTTGATAGAGTGTTTTTTACAAGTTCAAGCCTATATAGTGAAGACTTATTAGTTAGAGGGTGAGTTCATAGCCATCTAATGTAGTTTCAACCTCAAGTTGAAACATACCGAAGAGGGATGGTTGATAAAGTTTAGGAACACTCGATACCTTGGAGTCATTCCCTAAACCCCTCCCCTACAAACTTGAGGTCTAGGGGATTACTTTAGCCAAGAACTACCTACATACCCACTTCCAAATGAGAATGAAGTCACATATAGTTCTCCTCACATAATCTCTCAAGGGTTAAACACATAAGTTTCTACTTCTAGGGTTTTATTGTCACCCAATTCCAACCAACAATTACTATCATTTCACAAATTGAACCATACATAAAAGTTATGCACATTAACATAATCAATATAAATTAAACCCAATCCTAATAGGACACATGATATCAACAAGCATAACATATTAACAGTGTAACAATTATGCAAAGCCCCAATAAGGCTTCAAGTGATGTCCTAGTATAACATGATTCAAGGATATCAAGTAAAATACACATGCTATCTTATGTCATCCTTTAAAATTGAAATACATCATGTTGGGATATCAATCATATCACACATGGTTCATTAATATATATAATTTTTATACACAAGGGTATCACATTTGAGTACTCATTTGTTGATCTTATGCTTATTATTTGACTTATGAAATTGATTTCTTCATATCACATGTCATTGTCCTATCACTATTGAAGGTACATGTTATTTCCATTAGATCATCATGTTGTCAATAATTGTATTCTAAATCCCTTTTTTCCACTTACTCTATGGTGTAAACTATTATTCTTAGAATAGTCCAATTCATGGACTAGATGATATTCACACTTGCCATAGTTTACATTAAATATGATCTTAACAATTGGTGAGAAGAAATTAGGAGATGCTATACATTATGATTATAGTTATTTTATCTCTTTACTCAATCTCAGCAACATCATGAAATTTAAATGACAAATTGCCTTCTAGTTAGTACCTAGTCATACAACAATCCATTACAATTACAATACCCTAGCCTTAGTTCACATGGTAGTTCCAATACTAAGGTTCTTGTTCATAGGAGGTCGGTAGACATCATGGAGTCATATAAATCCTTTTCCCCAAACCCCAAATGGATTACCACATGTATTAACTTGCAACATCGAAATATGTTCCACATAATATAGATCTAGTGCATCTAAGTGAATTAATTATCATTTACAATATGATGCAACCAAGCCAAAGGCAATTAATAAGTAACTCTTAAACAAACAAGATAATTCTAATATGACATTAAAAGGAACTAACATTCTAAGTAGCATATTTAGACTTTTCTTAGATGTAATGGAGGACCCTACAATGATAACATCAAGTATCCAGGCCCAACAAGTAAAACAAGATGATGGTGTCATTTATGCAAGGATAATAAGCATAAACAATCCCTTCAATTTAGTTCTCTATCATAGACTAGGGATGATAATGATATCAAGTATTCTCTTTTATGATTGATGTATAACATTTTAATATTTCCTATAAAAATAAATTTAATCTATGTATTAGGATATAATACATTCTTAGAGTGAATATGTACCATCATTGCTTAGAGAAGTGTACTAACTCAAAAGGTCATGATTACTAATTTTGGTAGACAATGGTTTTAGGTATGGACAACCCCAAATTAAGGAATCATCCATAATTTTGAACATTTTTTTTCCTTATAAGTCTATTCAAATTAAGAGGAAAGGTGCAATAGTGATTCATAAGTTAACGAATTTGCACACAAGCTAGAATAGAGCCACCATAGCTATAACAATTATTCACCACATTAGTTCCACTCTATAGTTTAGTATTGGGGTTTAATTCAACCCAATAGATGATACGTCATAATACATACCCCAACAGGGTCAAGATTTATAATTTGATCTTAAATGATCTATTATTTGGGTTCAACCTTTAATCCCTTTGGTTTTCAAAGAATATAATTTCATTTATAGGGATTTTAAGATGTCTCAATGGTGGGAACATATGAATAGGAAGAACAATGATGGTAGAGGATAATGGCCAAAACAAATTTATTGAGGTTTAAATTGGCCAGTAAAGCCTTTTTGGCTACCATCCTATACAAAGGTGACGTGTATCTAAGGTGAGGCCTAGGACCAAGCATGAGAGTGAAGAAATGGCATGATAGGATGATAGTATGACTAAGAATACATAAGATGCAATGTTCCATTTTTAGATGCCTATGTTTTATTCTACATGGGATATTATGGAGCTTGTAGAGAGTTAAACTAGTGTATAGTTTAGTTTGTTCAATGAAAGAGTTAGAGCACATGGCTAGGAATAATAAAATGTTTGATTTAATGACCAAAAATAGATGCAAAATATTTAATTTGGTCATTGAGGGCACTTTGTTTCTCTCTTATGGGGGTACACCATGTGTCCTAAGGGTCCAAACCTTAAGCAAGAAGGCATGATTACATGGCAAGGTGACATGGTGCCTAACGACACACAAATGACAAACAAGTATTAGGTTGAGCCCACAATAAATGCCGCATAGGGCCATGTGTCTATTGTAAAGTGTGGAAGGTTTAGATTGAGCATTACAATGGTATGTAAAAATATGAAGATTATATGACCAAGTAAGCTTATGCAATGTAAACAATTGTTGGGTCCAATATTTAGAAAGTGGGAGTGGGTTCATCTATGTGAACAAATGATTAAGGAGGTCAAGTCAAAACTAGAACAAAGTGCTTGATTAAAACAAGGTGAAAATAAAAGTTTAAAAAATCCTAAACATAATTCAACAAGTCATTTAAATAATTATAAACTATGCCAAACATAGCTATTGAATAGGATTTTAAATATTGGGATGACAATTTAACAAACAAGGGAACCTAGGTAATATATAAATATTGGCACATGTTTTATTTTATACATTTTAACTAACACACATATGAGATTTAATTTTTAAGGCTTACACAATAAGAAAGGGCCAAGGAAAATAAAGTTAGGACATGAAATTATGGTTTAGACAACTTAGTACATATTTACTAGAAAATGTGTACTATGTACTAGAATATTGAAAAAGAGTGGAATTATTTTGGGCATCGATACTCATGATTTCATCACTAGGAATGACCTTGGCCTTTCCCAAATCTTTTCAATTGCTTCTACAATATCCATAGGACGCATATTTAATCATTTGATTGGATCAATTTTTAAATTCTTATGAGTGTTCCAAATGAGCCTTTCAGATTTATAGGCATAGGCCATAAGGCTCTTCAAATTTACTTGCAAACATTTAAGTGATTTCTTTTGGCAAGTTCAAAATTTGAAATATAGAAAAATTAAAATTCTTTAAGTAAGAAATGGAGGACTAGTAGACATGCCATTTTCAATTTAAAATATGAGGGGTAGAAATAATAAGGGGATATAAAAATAGAACCAAAAAAGGGTAGATTGAATACCTAGATAAAATAGGGAGTATTTTAATTATAATAATGTATGCAAAGGGGTATCGAAAACATAATTTTTAAGGGTAGAAATGAAAGTAAGGCTTTTTCCAATACCCTATGAATGCACATGCTATGTAATTGTTTTATTAAGTGAATCCCCTGGGTAGTCCATTAGCACATGAGCACCTATACAAAACCTTACAATCCACTGTCTTATGCTTCAAATATATAGGAAAATTAGAAATAAGAAACCATCAAGTGGTATCCAAAACCATCGGTCAAAAGCATGAGCCATGACAAAAATCTAGTGTCCCTATAATCGTTATCAAGCATCTCAGAATAGTATGTATCTCATTTTACACCTCTTACACACCCATTGTATGTCATAGATGTCATAGATTCTATTATAATAGTCAAATTCACCAAGATACCACTCATAGGCACTCCATACATGCATTCATTAGCTTGTCATAACACAAAATATGCAAGATCTTCATACAACTAACAATCTTGGCTAGTTCTTTTTAGCTTCCACATTAAATATCTTTTTACATAGTATCTTAAGTATCCCAGACAATAAATGAATCCCATCCCTCACATTGGCAACCAACTTTTCCCCATTCCATAATGTTTGGATACTAGACATTATTTATCATTTGCATAATTAAATTACAAATACAAGACTTAGGACTTGCAAGGTGCATGAGATGCCTAGTCCTAATAGTAGGACCAAATTTATGCTTAAGTTTGTTCATTTTTTACATGATTTTAAAATAATGATTTTGTTTATCTTATGGAAAGATAGAGATGATGTTATTTTTTCTTATAATCTTGTTAATATGAATTTTCTATTCACACCAAGTAATTGGTGATCTCAAATGGGTTTATGTAGATCTAGATGCATACCAATCAAGGGCCTTTCTCAATATGCACCTAGTTCAACAATCAAAGACATTTTTAATTTTAAAATGTGTTGGTTATTTACTATTTTTATGCACGAATGAGGTGATAGGTAGTTTGGAAGGTAGTCTCTCTTAGAAACATTAGGTCTTGGATTCAAATCTACAACTTCTTACAACTTAGAAAATTTCAAAAAACTACAAATTGAGTTCATGTTAATCAAAGTCCAATAAAGTTGTCCTAAAGCTGGCACATGTCTAAAGTTTATTAGACCACTGGGGTAACACCTTGTATACTATGGCTTGAGTTACCACATCTTTTCCAACCTCTACTAGGTGACTTCCATTAGGGACAATGACATTGTCACTCTCGACTCACTCAACATTGGTCTTAGAGCCATTGCACATGGTCATCTTCTTTGTTTGCTAGTCAACACACCAATTAGTCACTGCCACCATAGGCAGTTGTAATAAAACAACTTGCACAAGAGAAGAATATAATATTTAGGAAATATGCTGCAAATACATGATAATTCATTAGAATAATAAGCCACTTCAAGTGGGAAAACCTCCAAAAGTCTCCAATAAGAACACAATTTATAATATGATGATAATAAACTAACCACTAATTTTATATATACCATACTTATGCCTTGGATGCCACCCAAGATAACTTAACTACCTATATAAGACTATATTAATGATTATATGACTTAATTAAGAGTTAAGGTAGCCATAATCCAACTACTCATAACCCTATGAACACTATAGGGGTGTAGCATGCATCCCTCTTCAGAGAAGTATTGTCCTCAACATTGATCAATTATGGATACTTTTGCACAAAATCCTCATTTTCCCATGTAGCATCTTCAATTGGAGAGTTCTTCTATTTGATCTAATACTCTATGATTCCCCTCATCCTCAATCTCTTAGTGTGTGTTTGAATAATTCCCTCAAGATCCAAGACAATTTCTCCCTCCTTATCATGCTCCATAACCTAGTTTGTGGTACAACACTTTGCTTAATAACCTTCTTCAAGTGTGAAACATGGAAAATTCAATGTATTTTTGTTGTCATGGGTAACTCCAATTTGTATCCTACATTTCCAATCTTTTGCAACACCTTATAAGGACCAAAATACTTGGGTGAAAGCTTGTTATCTTTATGTTGTTACTTTAGTGGTATTTTATTATATAGTTGTAGTCACATAAAGACCCAATCTACCATTTTAAAATTCCTTTCATTGTAGTATTGATCAGCCTATTCCATCATTTAGTTTGTGCCATTACAAAGTTCTCCTTAAGACTAATAAGTACCTCTTACTAATGTTGAATGTATTTTTCAACCATTCAAACCTTTGGGTTTGCCCAAAATGAAGAGGTGATTGATGATTTCTAGTGTAGTGCTCTAAATGTAGAGATCTTGGAAGAGGGTAAGTGCATAGAAATGGTATACAAAGAGAGGGTCAAAAGGGACCACTTTTTTTCCAAAAATCATCTAAACTTGAACTTGGATGAGTAATTTGAGATGCATGCACTCAAAATTTGAAGATATGGAAATAACATGAATTGTAGTGCTTTGAATCTAGTTTCTAAACTACTAAAGTTTTTAAAAAATAGTTATGTTGAAATGCACAAGACAACTGAGAGGGGGGGTGAATCAGTTGTCACAAAACTATAACTACTTCTGTACTTTAAAACATTCATTACTTCTCTATTGTTATTAGGATTAAACCATGAAAGAATGAAATTAGAAAATTAAACACAATTGCAAGATCAAACACAAGAGACACCAAATTTTTATAAGGAAAACACTGTTAAGAGAAAAACCATAGGTGGGTGTTAGCCCACAAGAATTTATAAGTTATAGCAATACCAAAAATCAAAGGCTCATTGCCTTTAGGGCTCACTATCCAAAGCTCACTACTCAAAGAGGCTCACTGCCAAGGGGTGGCTCACTGCTGAGGGGTGGCTCACTGCCAAGGGTTTTAACTAAGATGATAGCATCTACACCATGCCAAACTTTAGTTCCATTGAAGTACAATACAATTCATCTGCTCTACTCTGCCTTTTCACTTCTTCACTTATCTTCACATTTTCACACCAGGACATCTTTTTCATGACTTCATTACAAGTATATATACCATTCATCAACCTTGGAATGTACATCAATGTCAACATTACATTCATCAAAACTTGGAAAAATCTCCATGGTTGGTATTATAAACATATACAAAAATAGGTCTAGACCTAATACAAAATTTTGCTAAGGAGAAGATGTAAAGTTGTAACTAGATCACACCACACCTTAGCTAGGACTTGTTGTGATGTTCACAACATGCCCCTTTTTGCCTCTTAGAAAAATGAGGACCCCTGCTGTGGCTTGCCCCCTTTGTTTTTTGTGCTCTAGGCGGTAATGGTAAAAAGCATCATCATATCAGGTGCATGGTGATCCTCCTGTATGAGCCCAAAATTCAAGGTCTGAATCTTGCCTCAAGAAGCTTGCCATTTGAAAGAGTGTAAAATTCTAAGCAGGTTTGCCTTTTGCATCACCCTGATATTCGCTAGGGTGTGAATGTTATGAATGGTCAAAGTTTGAGTCAAACCTGATATTCACAGGGGGAGGATCATATTTCTTAACATCAGTCATATTATAGAGGGTCATCTTGATCTAATTTATCACCTGATAAATCATGCGGTCCAAATATTTAGATGTCAATTTTAGGTGATAGTGACCTTTACCCGTCAACAACCTTATGTATTTCACGAGGATCATATTTCTCAATGTAACTTGATATTTCTCAATATCCTCCTGCCATGAAATATCACTCTAAGCCATAATCCTAATGATGTCATTCAAGTCCGATAAACAAAGAAACAATCATGACGATGACGTAATCATCATATTCACCTTACAGAGGTATATTTCCAAACATGATCCTGCTCACATAACATGACGATGACATCATAGTGCCGCAGCACTAAACCAAGTCATCATCCGGATGACGCCATCCTAATATTCCGATAGGAGGTCATTTTAGTCTAAGGGGATCATCATCTTTCAAATATCACTTGATATTCCAAATATCACCTGATAAATCATGCGGTCTAAATATCCAGACGTCAATTTTAGGTGATAGTGGCATTTGCCAGTCAGCAGCATCATGTATTTCACAAGGATCATATTTCAAATATCACCTGATATTTCAAATATCACCCTATCTTTTGAATATCCTCCTGTCACAAAATATCACCCCGAACCAATATCTTGATGACATCATTAGAACCTGATAAACAAGAAACATCACATGAAGATGACATCATCATCCTTTTTACCTCGCGGAGGTATATTTTTGAACATGACCTTTCCTACATAACATGACGATGATGTCATAGTGCCGCAGTGCTAAACCAAGTCATTATCTAGATGACATCATCCTGATATTCCGATAGGAGGTCATTTTAGTCAAAGGGGATCATCATCTTTCAAATATCACTCGATGTTTCAAATGTCACCCGATATTTTGAAAGATCATCCTCCTCGCCAAATGTCACCCTGATGTGGATGCATCACCCCGACCTTTTGTGCATCACCTGATTTTTCAAAGATTGGCCAATCTTTTGAATATCACGATCTTTCGAATATCACCGCATGGCCAATATGATGATGACATCATCCAAGCTCGATGAACAAAGGAAATCACCTCCTGATGACATCATCATCCTTTTGCCTTGCACAGGCACTTTTTCAAACATCACCCCTATCCGATAAACATGACGATGATGTCATGATAAATGCAGCGATAAACAAGGCCACCCTTCCGCTGACATCACCCCAATCTTTCGAAAGGAAGGTCATCTTACCTACGGGGGTCATGTTCCAAATATCGTCTTGATCTTAAAATATGACCCGATAAGCAAAACTCGACATATCCTGATGATGTCATCTTCTTGGGAGGGTGATATTCTTTAAAGCTCTTTTCTTGGGATCATGTTCCTTAGACCCAATTTCCTTCAATATCACTGTGACGTCACCATCATATCCTGACTAAGTGAAGAAGACGCTTAGAAATCTACGTGTAGGTGGTAGAACCAAAGGATTATCGAAAAGGATTAAGTGCTTGTATGCATGCAGATTTTCATTGTTTCATGACCTGATATATGTTTGCACTTTCAAAGCATGATTTAGTATAAATGCTTATCATCGTGCTGGTTACTAACATCATGATGATGGTGCCTAACTTCCATATGATGACTGCAGGTGCACAATAAGAGAAAAGGAGGTGCATTGGCCAGAAAGATGAGGTCGATGAGACATTGTTGGCTCGCTCCGATCAGGTGGGGTCTCACCGATGATCATGATGATGTGTGGTCACGATGCAAATGGCAAAAAAGGTGAGGCAAGTGGATTTTGAGCCATCCCAGAACCCGATAATGTTATCCTTTCACACTTCAGCAAGGCCAGTCCATCCTGATGACATCATCATCATATCCTGATCAGCAAAGAATTTCAAAGTGCAGCCCAATATTCAAATGGAAAATGGCGGGAAAGTAGAGCAGGAGGAATTTGAAATTATTTTGGAGCCCGATGTATAACTTTGGTCAAACAAGAAGTACATGCAAGGCCTATGGAGGGTCAATATGTAGCTTTGACCTGACGACGTGCAGGTGGGCATCCCATTATGGAGGTAGAATATTTTATTAAGGTGGGCATCCCATTATGGAGAATATTTTATTGTTTTTTTGAGAAGGTGGGCATCCCATTATGGAGGTGGAATATTTTATTAAGGTGGGCATCCCATTATGGAGAATATTTTATTATTTTTTGAGAAGGTGGGCATCCCATTATGGAGGTGGAATATTTTATTAAGGTGGGCATCCCATTAAGGAGGAACAAGGTCAATCATACAAGAGGTGACCGGTAGAAATTTCATGTAGCAGACTAGATTGCTGAGACTAGTGGGGACTGAATTGTTGAAACATTCAAGGTTCTTTCCTCATGATCACTGTAAATATGCATGTTTTATGAACATACTGTATGAAGATGAAGCTTCAAATTACATCATGATTGTAAACCTTAAGTAATCTTCAAGTTGATTTCTGGATATGTACTGGTGGATGTTGTGTTCTTTAGAAGCGCTTTCATTTCATTGCATGTTGGTGTCAACTCTATCTCTGAAGATTTGCATTGGATCATCCTGATTTGTGGAATATCCTAGTGAAGTATGATTTTAGTTTTCTTCTCTTCATTGTTGTATGGGAACATGTATGTGGATCAGTGATCTCAGTCAAGTAATCTTAGGAATCTCTCTCTCTAACCCTTTTTCTCATTTTAATTTTATAGAAGTCACTTTCATAACTGCACATCATGATAAACATTAAGCAGAATAGAGGAATATGCTGACATCCCGTAGATAACTGAACATCATTAGTACATTCTTGAACCAGATGCATGTACCATTGAAAATATCATGCATAGAACCCCAAATAGAGGTAGGACTCATGCATACATCCACTTAGACACATCCTTTGAAGGAGTATGCTATGTAGAATTATCTCTTTAATTGAAAGCATTGTTGCAGAAGCAGAATCTATAGATCTACGTAAGACCCCAAAATAGAAAACAACAAATACACATCAACCATTAAGTAATCTTAGCGGATTATGAACTAATCACCGGGGACTTGGGATCATGAGTTCTATGAATTCATTGTATCTTTTAGGATAAATAAGGTTTGGTGTGTAACTTTTGTTTCATGTTGTACTTGTGTGTGTCTAACATTAACATCAGCAACAACAGAACTGGTGCTAGAAGGAGGACCAACAAGAAAACTGTAGATTCCTGCAAACATTGCTTAAGTATCCTGTCAGTTTCCAAATCTGGCCATAAACCAGCCTATCTTTCTTAAAATTTGAAGAATCCTGGCTTCTAAGCCAAACACCAGGTCTAGATCTAATGGACCCTTTGAAGAACTACCTACCAGGGGATTCAGACCTAGGACTATGGACGTTCATCACTCCCCTGATCCTAGTACATCTGGAGCTTCACCAGGGCCTGCTCCTACAACTCCTATTGGCCTACACATACCTATAGGGCCTTCTGTCACACCTCAGGTTCAACCTCAGCCGGTCACACCTCAGATCCAACCCCCTCTGGTTGCAATGTCATTCTTCACAGCAGAGTCACCTTTGATCTTCAATGCATATCATGCTCTACCCAAAAATACAGATAAAATTTGTCCTAGATACCACCCATATCAGGATGCCGATGATCATGTCAGAACCTTCAAAGAACCTGTTGTAGGGCTAGGATTGAGTATGAAGATGTGGTCTGCAAGTTGTTTCTCTTCTCTTCAGGAGAAGAGGCCTACAACTGGTACATTAGTTTGGGCCAAGGTTCAGTCAATTCATGGGATGCCTTGGAGAAAGCTTTCAAGGATAGGTTCAAGGTGCCTATAGACCCTTCAACAAACTACCATTTATTTTGCCACTATCAAGAGGTCTGAGGGAGAGCCTATAGCAAACTTCAATGCTAGATTCCAGAAGATGTTGTCTAAGCTAGTAGCTCCTTATAATGTAACAGATGAAGCTACCAAGAGCATTTACTACTCAGCCTTAGATCCCTTGACCTCCATGTTTATCAAGAGGACACATCCTGGCGTAACATCTTTAGCAGGAGCCTTTGGGGAAGCTATCAAGGTCAGCCAACAATTAGCTCCTGCCTCCACACCAAATGTTGCCTTCCCTTCACTTCCAGGATATCCAACATATCCTGTCCACCAACAAACCAACGGGACCATGATACCTTCAGCCATGATGCCAGCCCCTTTACAAATACCTCCACTCAGTGTCATGCCACCACCAAGTGGGAATAGCCAGATGTTGCCATATCAGACACAAGTCCCACATGTTGTAGAACAACCCAATAATAACAATGGGTCTTCCTTTTTCAAGCCCCAGGCAGAAAATGTAGTGGCAAAGGCTTAGGAGGAGAAAGAAGAAATCAAAGAAATATCAGCCCAGCTTAGGAAACTTACCACTGAGGTCACCCATCTGAGAAATCAGAACTTTTACTCTCAGCCTAACCAAAATAGAGGCTATGCCAATGAAAGACCAAACTATCCTGACAAGGGGTACAACAATAATTATAATAACAATAATGGCAACAACAATCTTCCTAGACAGCCTAGAGTGTGGAACACGAGGCCAAACAATGGTTCCTTGCCATCTCCCCTGGATAATCAGCCTCCTGGTGAACCTAAACAGACCACTAGAGTAAACCTTGCTGAGGCAGCACATGCAAACTGGTGCAGGATTCATAATACCAATGCTCATGCAGAGTTAGATTGGGGGTAGGGTTGCAGCCAACATTTTCCAAGCTGAAGTGTCCAGTACTTCAGGAAACCCACCTTATGTAGAGGGAAATGAGATTGTCCCCTATGAGTATGATATCACCTTAGTGCTGGAAAGCTTCATGCATCATCCTCATCAACAGGCAACCTCATCACATCAGGATTACACCTCAATATGTGAGGAATCAGCCATGGCTCTTGAATCCAACTATGTTTTCCCATTTGAAGATGAGAATGAGCCATCAGTGGAACATGAGGAAGTCAATGCTTACCAACAACAACCTCAAGGTAGACATAACTACAACTTGAGGAATAACTCAAATCGGTCTGCTGGCGCTTTGACCACCTCATTGCCTCCAAACAACTTCAATACTCCACCTGATCCCTAGGCAAATAATAACCTTGGATTTCCCAAAGTCAGTGTGCATCACTTGACACCACAAAATGCAATACCAAAAGCCACAAGTCCACATCCTGGACCTGACAAATTGGTTTCTTACCTGACTGATGAGATGAAGAAGTTTAAGTTTAGCTTGCCATTGTCATAATTGCTTAGGACCCCTGCTATCAAAAGTGCTTTTGTGTAATCTTTAGATAGTCCTACCCAAAAGGAAGATAGCCATACCCCAGGCCAGTTTGGAATTAAAGATCATGCTGCCAGGGATGCTAATACAAAATTAAAAACCCTAGCCACTGTCCAAGCTGCAGAGACCTCCCACATGACCCTATACAAAGACAAAAGTGAGTCACCTCCCTTCCTCCTGACTGTAAGGATGTTCGATAAGAACCTGCACAACTGTCTAGTGGACTCAGGAGCATCTACCAACGTGATGCCCTTATCTGTATGCAATGCCTTAGGGTTACATCCTACCAAATCATTGAAGAAAGTAACCCAGCTGGACAAAATAGAAGTAAACATGGTAGGGGAACTGACCCACATCCATATGCAACTAGCCTCGGATCCTAGAATCCAACATTATATTGATATCCAGGGAGTTCATATACCTGATGCATACAGAATGTTGCTCAGTAGGGATTGGTCAAAGACCCTCAATGGATATAGGTCTACTAACTTTAGTCACATGTGGTTGCCCTGGAGGGGAATACCTAACCAGATCAGGATCGAAGTTGAACCTTTCATGAAACACATGATTACCGAATATAACAAAACCAACGAAGTCATGTATGTGAATGTGGAACCTGGAGTTTACTCCATTAGACCTCCGACTGCTAGGGTAGAGGAGATCCTGATGCTTGACATACATGATCATGATGATAACCCTCGGGATGATGATGCATATCTAGAACCTAGTTGTAATCTTGGAAATGAGATAGAGATAGATCACTTCAAGAATTTTGAGATGCATCTGCTTAAAGGGGTGAAACGCTGCCAATTGTTAAATGTACCTATTCATGATATTTTAATTAGTGGATGGTGCAGGTTACATAATGAGGCTCATTCTGAAAAGACATGTGAGGCCTGCCTAGACATGCTAGAGCTGGAACAACCATACCATGAGGCATCATCATCATCATCTGCGGTAAGTGCTGCATATAATGGTAATGATGCTGATCCTTGTTTGTCTTTTGCAGGAGCGAGAGGAAGCACACATCATGATGAGGATCCTGTTAAGGTAACAGAAGGGATACTGGTTGGCAACAGGAGAAATGCTAAGAACAAGGAGAAAATCACCCCTGGGAGTGATTGTTTGATGGAGTCAGATTATGAGTTGTCTGACGAAGATAGGGGCAGTAGTCTGTCGAAATTCAAAGAGTTCCTATCAAAAGAAATTAAAAAGATGATGCGGCAGCAAAGACCTCCTTAGGATGTCTTGGTTGGAGAATGGTGCAGGTTACATGAGGCACCTCATTCAGAAGCATCTTGTTCATTGTGCCTGCACATTTTAAGAAGATTGACATTGCCTAGTCCAGGGGATGTTCCTCCTGATGATAAAAGAAAAGAAGAAATATCAGCTTCCCATGAGGCTGATGAAGTGGTGCCTAAGAAAACAGAGATACCAAAGTTGAAGTAGATATCTGGTGGTGCAGCTGCCAGAGCCAAAAGGAATAAAGAAGCCCCAAACAAGCCTTTAGATGAAGACAAGCCATGGAACCTCAGGTTTGATGGATCCAAGTCAAAGCAAGGAGCTGGAGTAGGAGTGGACCTCATCAATCCATCAGGAAAATCCTACCTAGCAGCATACAGGTTGCAGTTCCCATGTACAAATAATGTAGCAGAGTATGAAGCTCTAATTCATGGGATGTTGTTTGCACTTAGCAAGGAGGTGAGAATTTTGCATGTCTATGGAGACTCAGAATTAGTTGTCAGGAAGGTAAGATGTATATACTCCTGCAAATACAAAAGGCTGTCTAACTATAGGCACAGGGTGCGGAACCTGATAGAAGATTTTGATGCCTTCAATATCACCCATGTGCCCAGGGAGCAAAACCATAGAGCAGATGCTTAGGCCCACGTTGCCAATGCTTTGGAACCTCTGTCCATATCAGGTCTCAAAAGGTTCTCAGTTGAATTAGTATCAGTGCCTTTAGTACCTGATAATGTAACCAATCTTCAAGTATTTGATGATGATCAGCATATATTGGATTTTATTTCCAATAGAGATGTTTTTGAGGCACATATCATAGATGAAGTTAACATGGAAGATCATGTTTGGGAAGAAGGAGAAATCCTGGAGTTGCCTAGCAACAGGATCCCTAAGGGAATGATAGAGCTAGAGAGAGCATTTGACCTAGACAACATGCTAAAATAGAAGGACCTCCCAAAAGTTGATGAGGGGCAGTACTTTCCAGTTGACATTGGGCAAGGTGGTAAAGAAAGAAATGTCCTGATTGGAAAGGTCTGCATAGATGAAGAGTTCAAAGGGATAACCTAGGTCCTCTAGGACTACATCCATGTCATTGCCTGGACATATGATGAGCTGAAGACTTATGACACTTCTGTCATCACCCATACTATTCCTTTGAAGCTAGATGCCAAGCCTTTTAGGCAAAAACAGAGACCTGTCAATGCCCTACTGGAGCCCATCATCTTTGAAGAAGTTAAAAGACTGCTTGATGCCAGGATCATATTTCCTGTGAGACACTCCACGTGGGTGGCGAACCTGGTACCGTTGAGGAAGAAGAATGGTGACATCACGCTGTACATGGATTTCAGGAATTTGAATAGAGCTTCTGAAAGGGATAACTATCCTTTGCCTTCCCTAGATGAAGTCTTGCAGGTTGTGAATGGAGCCATGATGATGTCCTTCTTGGATGGCTTCTCTGGTTACAATCAGGTGATGGTGGACATAATTGATAGATTGAAAACCGCATTCACCACTAAATGGGGGATCTTTGCCTACAGACGCAAGCCATTTGGGCTGATAAACGCTAGAGCCACCTTCCAGTGGGCAATGGACATAGCCTGTAGAGGGTTAATCGGTAAGTGCATAGTGATCTACATGGATGACCTGACTGTGTTTTCCAAAGATAAAAAAACCATGTAGAGGACCTAAGAAAGGTGCTGAAGAAGTGCGAGTAGTACGGGATATCCTTAAATCCCAAGAAGTGCATATTTGGGATGACCACCGGGAAGTTGCTGGGTCACTTGATAACTGAGAATGGGATCATCATTGATCCTGACAGAGTAGAGTCCATCATAAAAATATAACTACCTGGAAGCAAGACAGAGCTCAAATCTTACTTTGGTAAGATTAATTTTGTTAGGAAGTTCATCACCAGCTTTGCAGAGATAGTTAGGCCCCTGAATGCCATGCTCAAAAGGGATGCCAAGATTGAGTGGACACCTGAAGCTAGAGTAGCTTTTGAAGACATTAAGAAAGCTATTTCAGATGCTCTAGTCCTGATCAGTCTAGATTACACCAGGGACTTCTACATCTACTCATTTGCCTCAGAACATACCTCTGTAGCAGTGCTAACCCAGAGAAATGAAGAAAAATAGGAGAAGCCTATAGCCTTCATGAGCTGCCCTTTCAGAGATGCAGAGCTCAGGTACATGGATGTTGAAAGACAAGCACTTGCTCTGGTTTGAGCAGTCAAGAAGTTCAGGCACTACATCCTGAGGAGTAAGGCGATTGCTATGGTACCTGATGCAACAGTAAAGATGCTGCATATGCAAAGTGAGCTAGGTGAGAAGAGGGCCAAATGGATCACCATCCTCCAGGAGTATGACATGGATATCACACCCATGATGTTGGTAAGAGGACAACCTTTGAGTCAAATGATATCAGAGATAGACCCTAACATCCTGAGCCAGTAGTATGTTGTAGATGCAAAAGATGATAGAACATGGTATTCAGACATTAGGCATGTTCTAATCACTGGGAGATGTGCCCCAAGATTGTAGGCCTCATAGAGGAGAGCCCTAAAGATAAAAGCATAGAAATATATGATGAAAGGAGGAGTCCTTTTTAAGAGAAACTATGAGGGGATATACTTGAGGTGCTTGGAAAACCTAGAAGCAGACAAGGTACTAGCAGAACTGCATGATAAATTTGGGGCTGCACATGGATCATCCTTGGCCACCACTCATGCCATCCTCAGGGCAGGGTATTATTGGCCCACAATTTTCAAGGACACTGCTGAACACACCAAATACTATCATGTGTGTCAAGTTGCTGCAAATAGAGATAAATATGCTGCTCAACCTCTACAGCCAGTGATGGAGATGCACCCATTTGCTCAATGGGGTATGGACTTCATAGGACCCATCAATCCTCCATCATCCTCAGCCACAGGTATGTCTTGACTATTACTGACTATTGTACCAGGTGGACTGAAGCTGTCAGTAGTAAAACATGTAATGTTGAGGATGTCATTAAGTTTTTGGAAAGTAGCATAGTGACTAGGTATGGAGTTCCATATGCTTTAGTGTGTGATAATGGACCTGCCTTTGCTTCAATAAAACTATCAGGTTGGGCTTTTGACCATGGGGTCATCTTGAAATTCTCCTCCAATTACTATCCCCAAGGGAATGGATTAGTAGAATCCACAAACAAGAACTTGCTTAACATCATAAAGAAGTTGATAGATAAGAACCCAAGGGAATGGGACACTCTGTTGAAATATGCCTTGTGGGTAGATAGAACCAGAAATAAGGCTGCATTAGGAAACTCACCTTTTCACCTAGTATATGGGGTGGATCCCCTCCTCCCTGTTAACCTAAAGATTCCTACACTGCAGTTTGCACAAGAATACCTAGGCATAGATAACAAACAGGAGGATAGGTTGCTGCAGTTGATGCACCTAGATGAAAAAAGAAGTGAAGCCATTAACCAGTTCGCTAAACATCAGGCTGTTGTGAAGTGTTGGTTTGACAAAAGGGCTAAAATTAAGGCTTTCCGGATCTCAGATCTAGTCCTGATGTGGGACAAAGCACATGAAAGGAAGGGTGACCATGGTAAGTTTTACAAACTCTGGATAGGCCCCTTTCAAATTTCTAAAATATTAGGAGGCAGCACCTACAAGCTCAAGTCCTTAACAGGTGAGGATGTCCCATTGCTAGTCAATGGACAGTTCTTCAAGCATTATTTTCAGGCCTGAAGTAGCATCATGACAGTCATGTGTATCATAATGTATATTTGTTGTGCGGTTGTTTGTATAGTCTCCTTCCTTTTGTTTGTTTTGTTTGGTTGCTTTGTCATCCTCAGCAGGGATCTTTCTTTTGATTTAGAGCATGCAGGAGCAAACTAACAACCACAGAAAATAAAATCTAGATCATTCAGGTTAATTGTTTTAAATTTATGCATAACTTGTTGTGACTGTCATGAATGTGGAGAGTTGTTTGACTTGTGAAATTTTGTATTCAATAAGAATAGGTTGAGTATTCAAGGATGTTTCTTACAATGACACACCTAAAATCCTTGGGTTGGTTGAACCTACCAGTGTAGATGTTAGGTGAAAAATCAGAGGTCACCCTTGCTACCATTACAATTCTTAGCTTAATTTCAGCAAGTGACCATTCCTTGCATCATGATGATGAAGTTACAAATGCAACATCTTATGAAGTTCTACCAAAAATATAAAATGTAAAGAAATAAAATGGATTTTACTGAAAATCCAGGTTAAGCCATCTAAGTAACTCTATCGGGGCTATAGACGCTCGCTGGCAGTGGGGCTCTACTTAGGAGAATTGTAACGATATCCTTGTCGAGGCTATGGACGCCTGCTGGTAGCAAGGCTCTATCCGGTTGGCTATGAGGGAACATCCTCACCTATGTAGGCTAATGTTAGTCACCAGTTTGTTCAACTGATCTTCAAGATGAGGATAATTAAGCACATGCACCCACTTAAACTGAAAGGAAAATTCAAGCACCTTATTGAATACATTGAGTCTCAAGTTAGATGATGATCTGTAGGAGAGATAGTTGGAAGTTATGCATGTATTTCTTTTAGTTTCCTTTAATGGTCTTTGTTTTTAATTATTTTGTTTGGTTGCTAGTTGTTGTGATATTCACAACACACCCCTTTTTGTCCCTTAGCAAAATGAGGACCCTTGTTGTGGCTTGCCCCCTTTGTTTTTTGAGCTCTGGGTGGTAATGGTAAAAAGCATCATCATATCAGGTGCATGGTGATCCTCCTGTATGAGCCCAAAATTCAAGGTCTGAATCTTGCATCAAGAAGCTTGCCATGTGAAAGAGTGTAAAATTCTAAGCAGGTTTGCCTTTTGCATCACCCTGATATTCGCTAGGGTGTGAAAGTTATGAATGGTCAAAGTTTGAGTCAAACTTGATATTCACAGGGGAGGATCATATTTCTTAACATCAGTCATATTATAGAGGGTCATCCTAATCTAAATTATTACCTGATAAATCATGCGGTCCAAATATCTAGACGTCAATTTTAGGTGATAGTGACCTTTACCCGTCAGCAACCTTATGTATTTCGCGAGGATCATATTTCTCAATGTAACCTGATATTTCTCAATATCCTCTTGCCATGAAATATCACTCTAATCCATTATCCTATTGATGTCTTTCAAGTCCAATAAACAAAGAAATAATCATGAAAATGACGTAATCATCATATTCACCTCACGGAGGTATATTTCCAAACATGATCCTGCTCACATAACATGACGATGACATCATAGTGCCGCAGTGCTAAACCAAGTCATCGTCCGGATGATGTCATCCTGATATTCTGACAGGAGGTCATTTTAGTCTAAGGGGATCATCATCTTTCAAATATCACCTGATATTTCAAATATCACCTGATAAATTATGCGGTCCAATTATCTTGACGTCAATTTTAGGTGATAGTGGCATTTGCCAGTCAGCAGCATCATGTATTTTGTGGGGGTCATATTTCAAATATCACTTGATATTTCAAATATCACCCTATCTTTTAAATATCCTCCTATCATGAATTATCACCCCGAACCAATATCCTGATGATGTCATTAGAACCCGATAAACAAGAAATGTCACATGAAGATGAAATCATCATCCTTTTTACCTCGCGGAGGTATATTTTCAAACATGACCTTTCCTGCATAACATGAGGATGACGTCATAGTGCCGCAACGCTAAACCAAGTCATTATCTAGATGACATCATCTTGATTTTTTGACAGGAGGTCATTTTAGTCTAAGGGGATCATCATCTTTCAAATATCACCCGATGTTTCAAATGTCACCCGATATTCCAAAAGATCACCCTCCTCGCCAAATATCACCGTGATGTGGATGCATCACCCCGACCTTTTGTGCATCACTTGATTTTTCAAAGATCAGTCGATCTTTTGAATATCACGATCTTCTAAATATCACCCCATGGCCAGTATGATGATGACATCATCCAAGCTCGATGAACAAAGGAAATCACCTCCTGATGACGTCATCATCCTTTTACCCCGCACAGGCACTTTTTCAAACATCACCCCTATCCGATAAACATGACGATGATGTCATGATAACTGTAGCAATAAACAAGGCCACCCTTCTGCTGACGTCACCCCAATCTTTTGAAAGGAAGGTCATCTTACCCGCGGGGGTCATGTTACATATATCATCTTGATCTTAAAATATGACTCGATAAGCAAAACTTGACATATCCTGATGACATCATCTTCTTGGGAGGGTGATATTCTTCAAAGCTCTTTCCTCGGGATCATGTTCCTTGGACCTGATTTCCTTCAATATCACTGTGACATCACCATCATATCCTGACTAAGTGAAGAAGACTCTCAGAAATCTACGTGCAGGTGGCGAA
Source organism: Cunninghamia lanceolata (assembly GCA_027924645.1). NCBI lineage: Eukaryota > Viridiplantae > Streptophyta > Pinopsida > Cupressales > Cupressaceae > Cunninghamia > Cunninghamia lanceolata. The sequence continues at coordinate 5,783,644 of BSBN01000241.1, read as the reverse complement.
ACCAAAGGATTATCGAAAAGGATTAAATGCTTGTATGCATGTGGATTTTCATTGTTTCATGACCCAATATATGTTTGCACTTTCAAAGCATGATTTAGTATAAATGCTTATCATCCTACTGGTTACTAACATCATGATGATGGTGCCTAACTTCCATATGATGACTGCATGTGTGCAATAAGAGAAAAGGAGGTGCATCGGCCAGAAAGATGAGGTCGATGAGACATTGTTGGCTCGCTCCGATCAGGTGGGGTCTCACCGATGATAATGATGATGTGCGGTCATGATACAAATGGTGGGAAAGGTGAGGAAGGTAGATTTTGAGCCATCCAAAAACCTGATGATGTCATCCTTTCACACTTCAGCAAGGCCAGTCCATCCTGATGACATCATCATCATACCCTGATCAGTGAAGAATTTCAAAGTGCAGCCTGATATTCAAATAAAAAATGGTGGGAAAGTAGAGCGGGAGGAATTTGAAATTATTTTGGAGGCCGATGTATAACTTTGGTCAAACAAGAAGTACATGCAAGGCCTACAGAGGGTCAATATGCAGATTTGACCTGACGGCGTGCAGGTGGGCATCCCATTATGGAGGTAGAATATTTTATTAAGGTGTGCATCCCATTATGGAGAATATTTTTTTTTTTTTTGAGAAGTTGGGCATCCCATTATGGAGAATATTTTATTGTTTTTTGAGAAGGTGGGCATCCCATTATGGAGGTGGAATATTTTATTAAGGTGGGCATCCCATTATGGAGAATATTTTATTATTTTTTTTGAGAAGTTGGGCATCCCATTATGGAGAATATTTTATTGTTTTTTGAGAAGGTGGGCATCCCATTATGGAGGTGAAATATTTTATTAAGGTGGGCATCCCATTAAGGAGGAAGGAGGTCAATCATACAAGAGGAGACTGGTAGAAATTTCATGCAGCAGACCAGATTGCTGAGATTGATGGGGACTGAATTGTTGAAACATTCAAGGTTCTTTCCTCATGATCACTATAAATATGCATATTTTATGAACATACTGTATGGAGATGAAGCTTCAGATTACATCATGATTGTAAACCTTAAGTAATCTTCAAGTTGATTTCTGGATATGTACTGGTGGATGCTGTGTTCTTTAGAAACACTTTCATTTCATTGCATGTTGTTGTCAACTCTATCTCTGAAGATTTGCATTGGATCATGCTGATTTGTGGAATATCCTGGTGAAGTATGATTTCAGTTTTCTTCTCTTCATTGTTGTATGGGAACATGTATGTGGATCAGTGATCTCAGTCAATTAATCTTAGAAATCTCTCTCCCTAACCCTTTTTCTCATTTTAATTTTATAAAAGTCACTTTCATAACTGCACATCATGATAAACATTAAGCAGAACAGAGGAATATGCTGACATCCCGTAGATAACTAAACATCATTAGTATATTCTTGAACCAAATGCATGTACCATTGAAAATATCATGCATAGAACCCCAAATAGAGGTAGGACTAATGCATACATCCACTTAGACACATCCTTTGAAGGAGTATGCTGTGTAGAATTATCTCTTTAATTGAAAGTATTGCTGTAGAAGCAGAATCTACAGATCTACGTAAGACCCCAAAATGGAAAACAACAAATACACATCAACCACTGAGTAATCTTAGCGGATCATGAACTAATCATCGGGGACTTGGGATCATGAGTTCTATGAATTCATTATATCTTTCAGGATAAACAAGGGTTGGTGTGTAACTTTTGTTTCATGTTGTACTTGTGTGTGTCTAACATCATCATCAGCAACAACAGGACTCAAATCAATCTTCCATGCCATGACATGATTCTACAATCTCTAATGTATCTCCGCAATTAGTGGAAACAACCGAGTCAACCAAGACTGGTGTTCACACTAGGTTATCTAGGAACAGTCTTCAATCACGATCCAAATTTCTCTCCGTAGACCAATGCAAAGGTAGGAACACAATCAGGAGACATCTACAAGCACATTGTAGTCACCAGGAACATCTGGACAACCTCTAACCACTTTAACCATGAGTTTCTTCAAACTAGTGCACAAGAACTTAACTATCATCAACTGTCACAAAGGAAAGATCGCTTGCAGACCACAAAATCATGAATCATTGGAGTTGAAGGTACATATCATCATCCAAGATATTATTCTAGAACCATAGACTAAAATACTTCAATGTAGAGGAATGCAGAGCAAAATACTTTCTCCCTATCACAACTGAACTCACAGAAAAGTAGGTTTCACTCTGCTAAATACAACTCACTCAAATCTTCATTTGGAGGGCTCAAACCTGGAATGTAGCATCTTCAAAGATGCCTCTAAATAACTTCTAATCCACAGACCAAGATGTTCATCATACAAGAAATGTGGAGCAATCTTCTAAGCCATTCTTTCATATGCAACACACTGATTTTACTGTAACTTACTATTTCTACCTGAGGGGCTAATTTTCTCAATATCCTCAACATATAAAGCATCTAATCAATCAATAGAATAAGAATACAGTTGACACCAATGACAACAAAGATATGTTGACATCAATGACAACACCGATTAGGCACATATTTGTAACAAGTTAAGATTAAGAGGGTGAAATGTTGCACGCACACAAAAATGTTGTTATTTTTCTCACAAAAATATAACATAGTTTCTAGTGTCCACTCCCCCTATTTTTTTTTTTGTGTTTAGTATTTTTAAAATTGGATAGTAGAAATGTAGTTAAGAGTGACTACTAGAAGTTGTGTATTTTTTTGTAATTTTTTATTGAATATTTTTTTGTGATTTTTCAAAGTGGATGCATCCCGAAAAATGCATCAATGAGCATGTGCATCACATAACTTGCACAAAAATAATTGAAAATGTAATTTTTTTAATGTATAAAGAATGAAGCATAAAGAAAACCTATATAATCTTTTTTTTAAAATTTTGATAAGTAGATCAAAAGTTATGAAGAAAAATCAATACATATATGATTGAAGAATATGATGACACTGTTCAAAGAAAATAAAAATAAATATCTTAACTTATTCAAAATTCTAAAAAAAACATGGTTGGAAAACTAAGAACTAGCTTGTCATTTTGGTGTTGGTTTCATCAAATTTCATTATAAAATGAGTAAATTTGATGGCATTGAAGTTCAAAAAAGTTATTGACAATGAAAAACATGTTTGTAGGAGGTATCATAGAGGTCCAATCCTTAGGTTTGGTTGCCCAAGCCAATTCCAAGACTAAAAATGCGGGATAAAAATTTGAAAAAAATTAAAACGTGCTCATGTTTTAGGTTCCACAAAAAAATGAATATAATATAAAAATATATATTTTAAATACTTAAATACTTTATATATAATTAATTAATGTTTTTTTGAATAGAATATAATGTTATGTATGTATGTATGTATGTATGCATGCATGTATGTATGTATGTATGTATGTATGCATGTATGTATGTATGGAAACACTATAAAGCATGTATTCATGTATGTATCTTTTGTTGAACATAAAATTTGATCACATTTTATGTTCATGTAAAACATGTTTTTTGTTTAGGGTTGAAAGAGGATTAAGTATCATATTTAAGGTTTAGTACAAGGTGACCTCACCTCAATTGCTCTTTACCTATACCAAACCATAGCAAATCTAGTAGAGCTAATTGTTGACCCCAACTTCTTCACCACTTGCAATGAATCAAGATTTAGATAAAGACCCAGAAGGAACTATAGTAGAGACACTAACTAGGAGGTGTAAGGATGTGATTAGTGCAAGGATAGGAGGTGGTCAAGCACCTATGGTTTTCTATGAGGAGGTGGTTGAGCATCTATGGTTTACAATTGTGACCCCATGTTTTCAAAAATGACCTAAACTTTTCTTAGAAGGGAACAAGCAATAGTGGAATTGAAATCATAATAGGGAGGGGATCTACCTCAACCAAAGAAGCCCTAATATCTATAAGGGTGTAGATACCCCCTCTCTATAATAAGAGAAGCTCACAAAGGGGTTAAAACCTTTAAGAAAGCAATAGAAATCTTGACCCAAAGAAAAGAATGCTAGAGAGAGGAATGTGAAACAAGAACGTTGTGCTCCCTCAACTACTATAAATGGATTAATGCTCAATTTAGAGTTAAAGAGACCTAAAGGAGATAGTGATTCAAAATAATATAGGGAGAGTAAAGAATCCACCTATCTATAGTAGGGGGAATATAGAGGTAGGAGCATTGATTACACATTGGTTAAAAACATAAATAAAATGATAAAACCATTTTCTCAAATGTCAAGTAGGATATCAAAAGTCTCAAAGTTACTAGCCTCACCATCTTCTCATTCAAACAATCATCACCAATGAGATAGGAGATGAAGATGAGTACAACAATGGGCAAAAGGAGAAATATTCCAAATACTTTGCAGTACACAAATATTATGGAAGTATACTCATGGTGTACTACTTGTATCCAAGATCATGATCCTTCCGATTTTCCTAAGGGGCCCAATTCCATGATGAAGAAGATGAGAGTGCAAATTCTATTTAGGAAGATGATGAAAAAGATGACCTATCCAAACTCTGGTATAATCATTGGGATGATGACACTTAGGTTTTTTCTATGGATGAAAAAGAGGAATTACTCCTATATTTATAGAGTTGGTTGGATTGATCTATCCTAGTTCAAGGCTTACATATTTAAAATGAAATATGGATTGCACAAAAATCTTAGTGCTAAGCCTAGTCCAGAAGGTCTCATAATTCTTAATGAGATGATTGCTTAGGTACAATCAACTTATGAGTCTATGCATAGGAAAGTTAGAAAATCCTCAAATAGATAGACTAGAATAAGAATGCGTATGTATCTCTATTTTTATCTCTCTCCATCTCTATCTCTTTATCTCTTCATCTCCCTATCTCTCTCCCTCTCTCACCCTCAATTTACGTTCCTCTTCCTTATTATTAAAATCTAAGTTCCCTAAATGTGAACCCAAAACCCTAAACATCAACACTACAACATCAAAAAACCCCTCTATATCTCCCTCTCTCCCTCTATCATGGTTGTTCTATTATCTTTTCATTATAGTTATTTGTTTAGTTTTGTTACTATGTCAAAGTGATGTTAATTTGTATAGATTAAATAGCTTTTGACATCTCTTGTTATAAGATTAAGTTGAAAATTATTTTGTATTTCCCTTCATGAAGAAAGGCATGCGATATTTTCCTTGTCCATTTTGAAATAATGAGCTTGATAAGATGGCCTATCTATTTCTATCATTTTTGAGAGAAATATGAACCTAATTAAATGGATATGAAGGCCACATACATACTTCATCAAGCTATCATCTTCTTGCATATATCCTTTCCATTTGAATAACTCTTCTACAAATTCACTAGTGTACACTCTTGCACACTTTAACTTTGTTTTTAATTATTACATTAGCACTCAATAGACCTATCTTCTTTGCCAACATAAGATAGAATTTATTCTTCACTTTTCTTTTCACACAACCATATCACTACCATCTATGATATCCTCTTGCCATGAGAAGAGAGTGATAAGTCAAATTATCCTTTTCTTAACTAGACTTTTTTTGGAAGAGCATGAATAATTCAATCCATACCATCAATAAGGGTGTAGCACATATTGCATGTTTTGTTTTGAGTTTGAGTCCACCTCATTCACTTTTTGTGATGATAAGATTTATAATATCACATACTTTGGTGAAACTAACATGAAAAGAAAATCCTTCTAGACAAACCCTCTCATTTTCTTTCTTCCACCTTTCACCCACCTTGTCTTCCCATTTTGTTTTGGTACGTATGGTACCCTTGAATATGTCTAGACCAATAACACAATAGGGAAAAGTTCCCTTAGACCTAGCTATCCCTCCTTAATTCAACTAGTACATCCTTCTCAATCCATTAGCACCTATCTCAAATAGGTATGATTATAAAGATGTTAACTCAAATGGTGGACAACAATGACTGCATAACTTTATCACTTCACATAACCTAGTTTAGAACCAAGATACTATGATTCAACCAAACCTAGATCAATTTAGAGAACTCAAGTGTTCATATAATAAAAAATTCATCATTAGGGTCATCCCATCACAAACTACAAAGACGTGCTACCACTTGAATTGACAATGAGGTGAGATTCTTAGAGAAAAAAAACTAAAAGAATCTTGTATAGCATGAGAGGCTCCCCATATAGATTATGAAAATGAATGAGATGAAGAATGCCAAGGGGTAATATAAATCTTCCTTGAGGAAAAAACCAACATGTCTACTCAACCCTCACTTACTCAACAAAACCCACCTCATGATGGAGATATGCAAAACATAGGAGATGCTACTTGAAGAGATCTCATAGCCTGCATGGTCCAATAGATTCGGATCCTTGATGAAAGAGGTGGGGAGATAGAGATAAAGAGAGGAAGACAGGGAGAGAGGGAGGGAGAGATAGAGAGAGGGATGGAGGGAGAGATAGAGAGGGGTGGAGAGGGACTAATATAGAGAGATGGAGGATAGAGACACTGAGAGAGAGATGGGGGCAGATAGAGAGATACATATAGAGAGAAGGGAGACAAAGGGGGAGATTGAGGGATACACATATAAAGTGGGAGAGAGGGGGAGGTTGAGGGATATGGATAGAGATCGGAGAGAGAGGGGAAAAGGAGATGCAAGATAAAGACATTGAGCAAGGGGGGAGATAGGGGAGATTGAGGGATATAAATAGAGAGTGGGAGAGAGGGGGAGATTTAGGGATATGGATTGAGAGGGAGAGAGAGGAGGGAGGGATAGAGGGAGAGATAGAGATTGGAAGAGTGACAAGAGAAATATATATAGAGAGAGGGAGAGATAGATATAGAGTTGCAAAATGTGGAAGCATAGACAAGGAACTAAACTATTTGACAGAATACCTCAACGAAATATGTTCTCATGGAATTCCCTAATTGCAAGATATTAACAAAATAGGATCTAAGACCTTTTATATATTACTCCTAGCATGAACATAAGTGTGGGCTAGCATGACCAGACCACCAACTAAATTAGTGGTTATATATTCAAGGTTTAGGTCTAGGTTTGGACTATCTAGTGTCCATGGTTTATGATGTTAGGTTCAAGGTTCAGGGTCATGTATTCAAGGTTTTATGTATAAGTTCAAAGGGTTTAGTGTTCACTATCTTATATCTAGGATCATGGTTTCAAGATTTAATGTCACTTGGGTCTTCAATTCAAGGTTTACGATCAAGGGATTAAGGTCTAGGGTTCAAGGTTCAAGGTCCAATTTATGTGTCTAGAGCCTTGGAGTTAAAGTCCAAGGTCCAAGTCATGGGTTCAACATTCAAAATCCAAGTTCAAAGGATCTAGAGTCCACAGTCATATGTTTAGGGTCATAGATTTACAATTTAGTGTAAGGGCCATGGTTTCAAGATTCAAGGTCCAAGGGTTCAAGGAAAAGGTTTCTTGGTTTAGGGTCCACAATCAATGGTTATCAACTACAATTTCTATGATTCCATGTATGGTTTCAAAGTTCTAGGGTCCAATGGTCAAATGTAAGGTCTATGGTTTAAGGTTTGAGGTCTAAGTTTGAATTTTCTAGTGTCCAGGGTTCTAGGTTTGGGTTTAGTGTCCATGATCTTGGGTTCAAGGCTTTAGATTTTGAGTTAAGCATCCAAGGTCTTGGGTTCAAGGTTTAGCTTCTAGGGTTTTCAATTTTGGGCTATGGATCGAAGGTCTTGGATTCAAGATTTAGGGTTCAAGGTTTAAAGTACAAGGCAAAGATTTCTTAGTCTACAATCCACAATCCACAATCCATGGTTTTAAGGTTTAGGATTTAGGGTATGGATTTCATGTTCTACACTCTAGGGTCTTAAGTCCATGGTATAGGGTATAGAATCCAAGTTTCAAGGTCCATGGTTCAATGTTATAAGGTCTAGAGTTATATGGATCATTAATCAATCGTCAAGGGTCAAGGGTCCAAGGTCCATGGTACAATTCCTAGAAAGAGAGAGAGAAAGAAACAAATAAAAATAGAAAGAAGGAAAAAATAAAGAGAGGAAGATAGCAATGAAGATAGACATTATAAAAAAAGGAAATATGTGGACAAAAATATAGAGAAAGCTAAAAGTAAAATAAATATATGAAGAAAGAGGGAAGGGTGCATGTAAAACAAAAATATAGTGATAAATAAATAGAGAATAAGTAAGAAAGAAAAAAATTAAGATAGAAATGAATAAAAAAGATAGAGAAAGAAGGAAATAGAAAAGAATAAAATAAACAAAATACAAAGAACAAAAATATAAAAATGAGTGAAAAAATAAAAAGGAGATACAAAGAGAAATAAGAAATAAAGAGTGAAAGTTCAATAAAAGAGTGTAGAGAGAATAATTAGGAGAAAGAGAGAGACAAAGAAAAAAGGTAGAAAGAAACAAAGAAAAAATACAATAAAAATGAGGCATAGAGATAAGATATAGATTGAAATAAAGGGAGAAAGAAATCTAATGGGAAATAATGAGATAAATAAAGAAAGAAACAAAAAGAAATGGTGAAAGGTAGAAACAAAAATATTGTATAATAGGACAGATGTATAGAATTAAGTAAAGGCAAAAACAAATGAAATTGGAAAGAATGAGAGAAATAAAAAAAGAGACAAAAAAATGGTATAAGATAGAAATGAAAAAGGCTTAGCAAAAAATAAGTTAGAAACAACAAAATGGAGAGAGAGAAAAAGACAAGATGATATCCAAACAAACGAACAAAAAGAGTTGGAGAAATAGAAGAATAGAATGAAAACATGATAGATAAATATAAGTAAAGTCATAAATAAATAATAATGAATGAGTTCATGAAAGAAACAAAGATATATGGGTAGGTACAAAAAGTTTGGGGGCCGAAAAGTGGCTAACCTTTTAAAAAAAATTCTAAGCCATAATGCGAGTGTGTTATAATGTGCTTGCATTATGGTTTGGTGATGTTGAGCCTAAGGCTTAGCAACACCAAGTCATAACGTGCTCGTGTTATAACATGAGCAAATTATGCTTGCCTATTTAAAAAAAATTGCATTTTTTCCTCATTTTCCCATTTCATTTTCTTTTACCTATGGCCGACAAACCCTTGAGAGAATGCTCACATTATTGGAGGTCAAATTCATCACCAAATCTTTGACAATTCATCGTCAAAATGCTACCATGATGTCGAGGAGGCTGAAGGAGTTTAAGTTGTATTTGGTTTTTTGTTTGAATTTGTTAAATAGGTAGGTTTAAGTAGATTTTTGATGTAAATTTATTTAATTTATAGGAAATGATAATGCACCTCCTCCTCCTAAAAATCCACAAAATCCTGAATCACATGAACATCAAATACCTGCTAAAGAACAACCCCAACAACAAACACCTCCATTCATTCCTCAACATGCCCCTGGAACATAAGAAAATATAATGGGAAAAATTGAAAACAATAAAAAACAAATTGAGGACATAATTGCAAGGTTGAAAGATCCTACAATATCAACCTCACATAGATCCATGCTTGCTCAATCTCTTGAATCTATGTTATCAAATGTAGATTCAATTAGCAAGCAAATATATAGTTGGTCAGAAAAGAGGAGAGAATTTAGAGAGTATTATGTAGACAAGTTGTCATATGAACAAGTAAAAAATGAACAAATTATAAAATTGGACCTATGTTCCACTTTTATAGACCCACAAACAAATCAACCTCTACCCCTTACATGCAAGAGGTTCCCTATCCATTCGTACAACAACCAAGCGATAAGGGACAATTTTGGGTAGAGGTGGTGGATGGTTTTTGACCATCCTCCATGCAACAATAATGAGGTCCCACAATACTTTTTGAGGTAACTCTATTGTGAGTTTGTTAAAAATAAAGTGCCAAAATATTTTGATATGCGGGACTTCTAGGGTAGAGGTGGGTGCTTAGCATAGGATAGACCAGGCGCATGTGTTGACCCACAGTGGCCAGTGAGATGAGCACTTGCTAGACCAGTCCATGAGCACGTGTCTATCCATTCCATTATGAAGGAGAGTGCTGAGGTAGAGACACTTCAATCCATTAATGCCTTGACCTAGAGCATCATAGAGCATGCCAGTCTTGTAGCACAGTGCAGGCCGGGGGAGAGTTTGAGGAGTAGGGTTCCATCCCATACTTCAGGATTACGTGTCAACCTGTGGTTATGACCCTATAGATAGTCAGGATGTAGGTGCGTATGCTACATCTACAGTTGAGTAGATAGTGATGATAGATTCCCTCTTGAGTGAGACTCTTGGCCTTGATACTCAGGTAAATGTTAGCAAGTTCATTGAGTTTAATTTATTAAATTTCATTTTAGAAATGCAAGATTAACTAATTTAGTTTGATGATTTTAATGAAATTTTAGGGTCATGGCATTGATCCAATTTTCAGTGGTTCTCCACCTGCATATTACACTAGGACATCTACTGCCAAGGTATGTAACTAGTAAACAATTATAAATATTACATGTGAATAGCATTGTTATATGAATTGTATTCTAATATCTAATTTTTGGATGTTGAATACGTTAATCTTAGAGATTTCATGGCAACACCTGCCAGTGGTGGTGGAGTTCAAAGATTCACTCAAGTAATAAAATAAAAAAATTAACTACTGAATTGTACTTACTAAGATTTTGTATTTTATATTCATATCGTTGATTACATTGCATTGCACATCTTTCAAACTCAAAGCATTACTAGACATTGAAAAACTAATAACTAGATGTTTTTGATAATATAAGGCGGCTAAACAAGGGGCTGAACTCTTAAAAAAATAGAGAGGCCCGAAGGCAGCAAGCATCAACAGTGCCTTAAACCAGAAACAACAGATACATCAATTACAAATTTCTAGCATAACCAGCAAAACCAGCTGCTAAAGACTAATGTCATAAAAACAGAGTAACAGAGTATCAGCAGTATAACAACAAAAACTAAGGAGGCAACATCTCTCCTTTCTAGACCATAGATTTAATAATATCATCCACTTTTTTAGCCAGATCGTCATTGTCAGCATTGACATGAACCCCCAGATTCTTCAGCACAGAGAGGTTGAGGAGAATAGAGGTCCTGGGCGCAATGGAGAGATTTTGTTCTAGCTTCGCAATGCGAACACGCAGAGCCGCAAGTTCTACCCCCAGACCATCATCAGTCTCCCTAGCATCCTCAGGCTCTTCCATGAACATTTCCCCTGCTTTGTCAGCATTTCCAGCAGAGTCCGCAACATCTTCAGTGGTAGCCCTTGTATCATGAATCTCCTGCTTGTCTTCATCATCACCAGATATGTCTTGAATCTCCATATCCTTGTCATCCTCCCTCTGGGTGGATTCATTTGAACTGCTCTCAGAATAGTCAATGAGCTTTGCTGGAGGAGCCGGTTTGCCAGCAATACGCCCTGACCGCTGAACTCCAGAGGAAAGCCCCTCCCTACAAACCTTCACAGAAGAATCACTTCTCTGACCCACCGGGGTCCTACCAAGAGTTTTAGGGGTCCCAACCACTGCCTTCCCAGTGCTTGTTTCACCAGCAATCTTCTGCTTTTTACCCTTCATAGTGGCAGTAGGGCCCGGAGTATCAACAGGAATTTTTGCAGGAGTGCAAAAGGAAACATCTGTAGTCTTGATAGGAACAAGGGAGGGCCCGGGCTCATCAACATCAGGAATATCCTTAGGGTTAGAGGAGGGCTCCCCTTCCCCACTATTAGTTGGAATGGACTTAGAGGGTTCGAGGGCAAGATGGTGATTATATAGACAGAGAATAAGACCCTGGTGAAGAGGGATAGTTTCTTAGCAGTGTTTTTAGCTAGTTTCGCCCTAACCCTAAGGACAGAATGCTCCAGGGAAGAGAGCAGATAAAATGGAAAACTAATTTTAGCATTGCGACGGAAATGATTTAAAAGGGGGAGATGGTAGTTATACAACCTGGTGAAGCGCCCCTCCAGGGTGAAGTACTTCATGAGGATAAAACACATAGCGTCCCATGGCTCCGACAGCTTGGCTCTATCAAAACCACCCTGGTAAGGGACTAATTCTTCACCATCACCAAGGAAAAGCTTCTGACTGGAGAGGTCCGCAATTTTAGTTTTCCTCTGCAGCTTCAAGCCCTGAGTAGACATACCAGTGGCCATAGTGATAACGCGTTCAGAAACTTCAAAGCTGATTCCACCCACCAAAACCCATCTGTTCTGCCAAGACCATGCAAATTGTTTAGAAATAGCTTCATTGTACCCATTAAGCTTCTCCAAATAGGGGCTAATCTCACCCTCTTTGTAGTAATGCCACACCACTAAATTGTCCTTAAATTCATAGCACGAGATGGGTTCAGTTCTAATTCTATCTCCTCCCATGGCAGAATTACAACGCATGCCACAGAAACCCCAAATTTCCTCCGTCATCTTTACAAGAGAATTACTAACATGAACGAGGCTAATAATGTAGGTAATAACATCACACACAATCTCATAAATATGGGAAGCCTTGCAAATGCCAATCCCATGCTTAACCATAATTACCCAGCACAGGCCATGATGATCCGGCCGTCCGCTCACCTTATGAGAGAATGGAGTGGAGTTGATAGTAGAGAAAGTATGAGAGGACTCGTACTTCAATAGACACATCAGCCCTCTCCTAAGGAACTGACAATATGAGCTATCTTTCCAAACACATCTGACTCATCAAGACCCAACCATGTCTTTAAGAATGAGAGTCTTAAGATTTAAAGGAAGATGATCAAATTGGCGCCAAACCCTCCAATTTGAATATCGTTGACCAAGTTCAGCATAGGCATCTACAACTCCATTTCCCTCATGGTAAATATGTGAGATATGCACATTAGTAATCCTCTGCAAGAGAAGCTGTATATCCCTAATAATGTCTTTCAATTGAATGCCAACATTTGACACATTAGTAACGGCATCAATGACCATTTTGGAGTCTCCTTGGATATCCAAATTCTTAATACCAAGGGATATGGCCAATTTAAGCCCCCAAAGAAGAGTCATAGCCTCACCATAGTTATTGCTGTGGTAGCCTAGACCTCCAGCATAGACAACAAACATCCACCCTTTATCATCTCGGATGATCCCTCCCCCACTAGCTACACCATCTAGTTTAGATGCCCCATTAAAGTTGAGCTTCATCCAGTTAGAAATCAGAGGCTTCCATCTAGTGTTAAGCCTCTACAATAATTTGGTATTGTTATAAGCAGGAATATGATTGTGAATCTTCCAGTTTGCCGCAATTTGTTCTTCCTCCTGGGTCAGAGGTTTCTCTGCGGTACGGATATGGGCTGTAGTGACACTCTCCAGGAGAGTCTTAATGAAAGTATGAGAGACCTGGGAGGCATCTCTAGCAGTATCCCTAAAAAACTGATGGTTGTGCTCTTTCTACAAAGTCTAGCTGAAGCACAATAGAGTTTGATTCCATTAATCAACAAGCCAGGGATGGGAAAAGGGAGGACACCAACTATTAACAACTTCCTGGATATCAGAATTGCAAGCCCACTGAATACCAAAATTGCTAAGGATTAGGTTCTAGATGTCCCTAGCAAAGTCACAGTGGAAGAATAAATGAGAAACCGTTTCCTCCTTTTCACAGCACAGACAACATATGTTGACCAATGTAAAACCTCTCTTCTGCAAATTATCTTGGGTCAGAATTTTGTTATGAACAGAGGCCCACCAGAACATGTTAATTTTTGGGACCAGTTTGTGGTTCCACACTTTTCTCCATATCTCCTTTCTATGAACCTCAGGGACCAATAGGTGATAGGCAGACTTAACAGAGAATCAACCATTCTTATCCGGCCACCAAAATTGCTCATCGTCATGAGGGAAGAGAGGAATTCTAACTTCCTGAATCAACTTTTGAACCATCTGGGCTTTAGAGGCAAGATCAGGGTGATGAGAATAGCAATCCAACAGATATCTCCAGCTCCTATGACCATTATTATTTGACATGTAATCACTGACCTTTTCACTGAAAAATTGAGTAGCAATGCCAGCAATCTCACCCAGATCCCTCTAAGAGATGAGATCCTTATCTTTTATCCAAATATCAGTCCAAAACTTGATACCCATACCACTACCCAATTTCCATCTGATTCCTTGCATAAGCAGACTTCTAGATTTCAACATTTTGTTCCAGACAACTGATCCCTTAGGAAGACCTTCTTGCTGGAGGAAGTTAGACCAGTCAGTGACATGCAAATATTTGGCTTGCATGATTTCTCCCCAATCTTTATGATGATGAATCAGGTTCCAATTGATTTTAGAGAGCAGGGCTTTATTCATATTACGTATGGTTCGAATATTGAGACCTCCATGGGATTTAGGAAGACATACTTTGTCCCAACTAACCAGGGACATTCGCTATTTATCTTCAGCTCTCGTCCATAAAAACTTTCTTTGAATCTATTCCAGCTTGTCAGCAAAAGAAGTAGGAATTTTAAAAAGAGAAAGGAAATAAGTGGGTATACCTTGCAAGGAGGCCCGAAGAAGCTGCAACTTACCAGCACTACTGAGGACTTTTCCTTTCCAACCAGTCAACTTCCGTTGAGTTCTTTCCAAAAGGCTATTCCAGAAAGTTTGAGAAACTTCTTTAACCGTAAAGGGGAGACCCAGATAGATAGCAGGAAGAACATCTTCAGCACATTCCAGAATATTGATGATTTTTTGACGGAGAGTAGTGGGAGTATTAAAAAAATACACATTGCTCTTTTGGAAATTGATGTTTTGCCTAGAGGTGATGGCATAAAGATTTAAAATATTCTTCCATCTCCTAGCTTCAATAACCGAAGAGATGCCAAACAGAAGGGTATCATCAACAAATTGCTGCAGCGACATAGGGGCAAGGGAGGAAGCAGGTTTAATGCCCACAAGATGCTTAGAGACCACGTTAGCTTGAATGTATCTCCCAAGAGCCTCAGCCATTATGATAAACAAGTAAGGAGAAAGGGGATCCCCCTGCTAGAGTCCGCGTGAGGAGGAGAAGAAACCCCTAGGAATCCCATTAACCAAGATAGAAAATTTGGCGGAAGAGACGGCCGTCTAGATGAGGAGATGAATTTTGTCATTAAACCCAAATTTTCTAAGAACTTGAAACAGAAAATCCCAGGAGACCCTATCATAGGCTTTAGAGATATCCAACTTAAGGGCCATACCAGGAATTCTGCTCTTCTCCATGGAATGAATAGTTTCATGGGTGGAGATCACAGCATCCAAAATTTGACACCCTGGGACAAAACCTTTTTGAGAACTAATAACTAGATGTTGATAGATGACAAAATTTTAATTACAATATAGTTATTTAAAAAAATGCCTCAAAATAATGTGGTCTTATGGAAGGCCATGACAAGAAGATGCATAAACAAGGACATCACCATGAGAGAACATTTCTTTGAGGCATCTTTTCAAACAATTCACTGCCTTGTCTATGCTACCACATTTTCCATACATGTCTACCAAAGCTTGTTGATCCCCTCCACACTATTCTTTGACAAATTCTCTCTAATAAACTCATCCAATTACCACCAATTAGACCCCAGGACATGAGACTAGAGAGGGGCACGAGCCTATGACATCTTATATAGCATATGATTGACTCCAACATCATCTAGGTTTTAGGTATAAATTATAAGGACAACAAGTCACCCCTAACCAAAATCTATAGATCTACGGTAACCCATTCCCCTACCAACTATTTCAATCCTATTGGCTCAATTTCTTCCATCTCTACTTTTGATCCTACATCTAACCCACTTAAGTCTAATGAGGACCCTTCATTTAATACTACTATATTATTTGAGATGAAAGAGAGAACAAAATCCTCCAAGAACTCACATAGACATGTACCAAAATAGCACAATAGCAATGGAGACTTAAGGAAGCATAAGAAAGAGCTATAGTATATCACCAGGAGAGGCAACTATTCACAAGAGTTTACAACTAGTTGAAGAGCTAAGAGAGTTCACCATAGAATGCATGAGAATTAAAAGTGAAATTCAAAAATCCACCACATGAGATGGAAAACCTAGAGATAGAATCAAAACAGAGACATTCTGAGCTGCAAACAAGTGTTACTAGAATCTTGAATCATGAGCCTAATATATTCTAACAATGGACCATGACCATTTCCATTCCTACAACCTAATAACGTTTCATTAGTTTGATATGTTTATAAATGAATCTTGACTATTTGGACACAAATATCTTCACCAATGATCTGTCATTGTTTTGAGCCTATAATTTAATAATTGCTTAATAGGTTGATAACTTCACCAATGATACATGATTATTACAAATTTGGACTCTAATAAAGGTCCATGTAATTTATGTCTAAACATCAATAAACCACGACTATTTCAACACCTAAACTAAACAATGTTTCATGAACCAATATATTTTCCAATAAAATAGAACCATTTCAACGTCTACAACCTAGTATTTTCTTTTACTAATTTATAACTTCTTAAGGGAGCCATGTACTTTTCTTAAAATTATCAAACTCCTCACTTCAAAATTTTAAAAACTTTCAACCCACTAAAGCTTAAAATTTAATATTTTTTACAAATAACACTATGATTAAACCAATCAACCTAACAAACATTAATATCTACAACTTAACAATCAATATCAATAGACAACAAAGCACAAGAATCTATAAAACCTTAGGGTTAAACTAGCACAACCCCTTACCCTAACTAAACATACCACCATATTTCCAAGGTGTTGATATCATACAAATTCTCATGGCTCCTTTATTCTTCTTAAGGGCAAAGTAAAACACCTCTTTAAATACACAACCACCTTTTCTATGGGCCCCTTAACCTTTGAAATGATAAAAAATCCCTCATATAATATACTTTACATACTTGGAGCCTAGTAGGGTTCTAATTTCTATCCATAAGGGAGTTGATCCTATTTAGGGTAAGATTGTAAGAGGGTTTGATTTTGATAGTTTATGTTGATCCTCCTTTCACCGCTAAACATTCAAGGACTTTCAGTCAAGTAGGAAATCTACTGTTAGGACTTCAGTCACTTAGAACATCAGGAAAAATTAGAATTGTTTGATTTTGTTGTTCAATTAAGCCTAATTATGCTCAAAACTATAATTATGCAAATTTGTGAGCAAATAGACAAATTACAAAAAATGATCACACACAGAGATATCAAATGACAATCAAATGCATACCATATTTTGAAGTTTGGAAAATGGAAAAGTTAGGAACTAATGAGTGGGCACCCTAGTCCAGTGCCACAATATTTGTCAAGATCTGGGAATCTTGTCTGCAACTTGTTCCTGTTGTTCTAGAGATTCTCCTATTGTGGGATCTAGAGGACTAATGAGCAGGCACCCAATTCCATGTCCCTATTTTCTTCTCTGATCTCCAATTTTGACACTCTGCACTGCTATCCTACAACTCCACTTCTTCTGCCTCAACAACCTATAACTTACAATCATGGAAAAGTTGGGAGGGGGTTGTGGTGTTTATTGGCTTTCCTCAGTTGAGCCTCGGAGAGACATTCAATTCTTCCAAACACCATTTTTAGATAAAGATTGTGTATCCTTGCAGGATAGAGGCAAAATCCAAATGATAAATGATTGAAAATACAAATGATATCACCTTATAGTGTAGATCTCATGGAAGGAAAATGCTCTTCATGCCATGAGGAGATGGATACCAAATATGCAAATACAAACATGATTTAACAACACAAATTCTTCTCTTCCACACAATGAATGCCTTGAATCACTTTCACAAAAAATGTCACAAGTTCATAATATCCATATAATGTCCCCCTAGTTTACAAATGATAACCTAATCATGCTTATATATGCAACTACAAAAATTCCTGCTAAGAATTTCATAATTCAAACTTACCATGTCAGCATAGGACCTAAATAATGGTCATAAACTGACACTTTGAAATTGGTCCTGACCTAAAATAAGGTAGGACTAGGGTGCGGGTGCCCAAGTCCTCCCCTCCTATTTCAGGCAGGATTTTTGTTAAGTGCATCTCTTGAGTCCTAATTGCCATGAAACTTCAAGGTTTTCTCATCGGGAGTTATGAAAATCATGTAAGATACTTTAAATGCATACTAAGGGACCCAGGAGCTAAACCTTAATAGGGAAAAACCCCCAAGGGGAAATTTTTCAACATAATAGATCCTATCTCTCCTATCCAAAATAACAAAGAACTTATTTACAATTTCAATGATTGTTACCTCCAAGATTCATAGTTCTCAACCCAAGAAGCTAGATCAATAGATTAAACTCTTGTTTGTGATGTTTTTGATGCCCATACCTAGGAATTTAGTATGGGAATTGTATGTTAGGGTAAAATTGCAAATCAGGGCAAATGAATAAACAGCAATGATAAAACCCTAGCAATGCACAATGAAGCACAAGACAACATGAAAATCAAAATAACAAATGTAAATTCAAACCGATCTCCATGCTATGCTCGATTTATCTCCATTGCTCTTCTCCACCTCGCATGAGCATGCAAGATTTTGAAGGATTATTGTTGGAAGAATGTTGGGTGCTCATTTCTGCAGCATAACATTAAGATGAAGATGCTAGAATGAATGATAGATGAAGGATGCAAAGGCTCTAATGATATTTCAATAGAATAATGGTACTTGAAGCTCAATGCATGCTAATGATAATTTGGCAGAATAATGGTACTTGAAGCTCAATGCATGCTAACGGCTTATGAGGGGGTTGATTTATAGAAAAGGCTTGGTTTAAATGGATGGTTGAGATTAAAAAGCTAATTGATTGATGTGGACGGCTAGGATTGATTCGGTTATCCCACTCTTCAAGGGAGTTGTAGTCATTTGACAAATGTCAAGGAGAATAGGGCTCATGTGTGCTTGTGTACATAAAAAAGTACTACATATGAAAGATATTAAATAAAAGGCTATAGTACTACTTATCTTTTTTAAATGAAAGAGGCACACATGTCGGCTAAATGATAAGATAAATTAATTAAATAAATAAAATTTATTTAATTAATTGGAAAGTCAGCTTATAATGAGAACTTAATTCAAATAAAATATTTGAATTAGTTGGGATATGAGTTGGATATTAATTAAATAAATAAAATTTATTTAATTAATTGGATAAATGAATAGGATAAGATAAGATATGATGTAGAAATTAATTAAATAAATAAAATTTATTTAATTAATTGGCTTAGTAGGATAAGGATGGGATTGAATGGGATTTTAATTAAATAAATAAAATTTATTTAATTAATTGGCTAATGGAATAAGTGAGATTAAGAGTGGGATTTAGGACAAAATGCTACATGATGTCTAAGTGATGTTTTAACAAGGTGTTGCAAGACATAGACAAATTTGGGACAATTTTGGGTGTCTACATTTTGCCCCTCTTTGAGATGATGTTCGAGATGATGAGCTTTATATCGAGTAACATCATTTCAAAGAAGTTAAGGTATGGATAAAGGAAAATGATGATGTAAGGATATAATGATGAAGGAAAGATAGGATGATGATGCCCCCTCAAGAGGTTAGGCGGGTTGGACAAACACGGGTAGGCTCTCGAAAAGAAATGGCTTGGCTACAAAAGAAAGATAAGGGGGTAGATAGATAAAAGGATGATGCGTTATGCTGCAGTGAATGTGAGCAACCATGATGTTTGATATAGCACTTGACGTTATGCACCAAGGTATAAGGACCAGGGTGACGATGTGTCTCATGCCCTAGCGTAATACAACCTTGTCTGAATACAAGATATGAATATTAGTTGGAATGATACAGATGTGATGCAAATGCAAGATAAAATAATAACACACACAAGCAAGCAAGCAAGCATGCACAAATGATTCAAAAACAAACAAGGTATTGCCCCTGTCAAGCTGTAAACCAAGGATTGATTGTTGATTGTTGATAGTTGAGAGTGTTGTCATTGCGGGGAAAGCTATATCCCTAGATCAACACAAGGTTGTTTGCTGAGTTGGTTGGCTAATTGGCTGAGTGATTTGGCTTACAACAAGGCTAGGATCAAGACCATGGATTGTGTTTGGATAACTTGGCTTGATTGATTAACTTGATTGGTATGGCTTAAGGATTGACTTGCATTTGGATCATTGCTTGGAATGATTGGAAGATGATTGAAGGATGATTAGATGAAGTGATGATTGGATTGATGTGCGATGATAGATTGATTGGAAGAAGTTGTTTATTGATGATGTATAAGATATATGATAGAAGAAATGATGAGAGAAGAAAGAGGAAAATCGCTTGTGCCTGAATCTGGGCACTTCTTTCGTACTCCAGACTGCCTACATACCCTGTATCCACGGGATCAAGGCACTTAACGATGGAAATGAGATGTAGTTCTGATGTTGTGTTTTATTGATGAGATGATAAAAATGGATTGAATTGATTAATGAAATGTTGATGATGAGATGATTGTGGTGGATTAAGCTGCTTTTGATTTGCTGAAGTGATCAGATTGTTTTGATTAGAGTTGATGTGCTTGAGTTGATTTGCTTTGGTGTTGATGCTGATGATTGATAGGATTTGTTTTGATGGTTGGCTTGATGTGCTTTGGTTGTGATGTTTGCTATTGCTGGGTCGATTGTTTCGATGATTGGATTGTTTTGAATGATGATAGTGATGCTGTGATGATTAGAGTGTCGATTCAATCTAAGCATAAGCAAGTGTTCTCAATGTGCTCAAAGGATGTAAAACAAACAAGGTATTGCCCTTGTCAAGTCATAAACCAATAATAGATTGTTTGATTTGTTGATGATAGATAGTGTTGTCATTGTGGGGAAAGCTATATCCCTAGATCAACACAAGGATGTGGGAACGCTATATCCCATTGATGATGATTGATTGGGCTCATGACAAGATTAGGACCAAAACCTGTTGATTTGATTGGATAATGTTCTTTGATTGATTGGCTTGCTTGATATGGATTAGTGTGACTTGGATTTAAGATCATTGCTTAGATTGATTTGATTGATATGATTGGAAGAAGTGATGGATTGAAATGGATGAATGAATGTTATTGATAGGAAGAATTGATGATGATGATTGTGATTGAATGTTGATGGAGTGGATGGTTTTGGATGATGATTGAATCGATCTTATTGCTTGGATTGTTTTGGATATTGGATTTTTTTGTGTTTTTAGAATATTTTGATTTTTTTTTCGTGTTTTTTTTTTGGGATAGTTTAATTTTTTTGGATTTGTGAATGTTTGGGGATGTCAATGGATTTACAATTTGGGTAGCCTTTGTGTTAGATACCAATGACAAAGGAGAAAACCAAGTCTAGGTGCAAGGATGGATAAAAGGATGGGCTCATAGTATATGTGATGGCAAGATCATGAGAGTTGGATGGATGGATAAGAGGATAGGCCATATAAGGGATGGATGCTTGCCTCATGATAAATGGAGAGGTAGGCTATAGTGGAAAGCTCATGCTAGACAGATGGGGATAAGCTATAAGATGGAAAGCTCGTGATAAGGATATGCCATAGTGGATGGAGCATAAGGGAGCTAGGATGTGATCTCAAAAGGCTATGTTGCATAGGAAGAACTTGCCCCATTCTAGGTGGTAATGCTTAGGATTTTTACATGACAAAATTCATGACCAAGGGATGACATGATGGATTGGTTTGAATGGGATGGATAAATGGTCAATGGATAAGACTTGGCTTGGAAAGAAGGTATGTCAAGAAATATCAAAACATGTTTCAACATTTTATCCCTATGTCTTTATCAAGATCAAAAGGCGGAAAGAAGGATAGACTCAACATGATAGGTATGTGGATGTAATGGCTAATGATGGTAGGATAGGATATGGCAAGATAGGACATGACAAGATGGAAAATGATAGGTTGGATGAGACAATGTGCCCCCAAGTGTAAGTGACATAGAAGATCAACCTACACATGACGCCTGTTTGCCAAGTTTTCATCATGGTACTTACCCAAGGCGCCTGTTTACCAGGTTTTCACCATTGGACGAAGGGATTTCTCTTTACTTTTTTGATTTTTTTGATTTTTTTTGTTTTTTTTTTTTTTGCTTCTTTTTTTTTTTTTTTTTTTTAAATTTTTTGCTTTTAGATGGGTTGACAATTACACATGGCGCCTGTTTGCTAGGTTTTTCACCATGGTAATGGATAGGAGGGACTCAAGTGGCTAGTTCAATGGATGTTGGTAGTCCCATTAGAGATGGATGTCCTCGCATGGACCATGTCAAGTGTGCTCATAGATGTTGATAATGGATTGCATGGATGGGAGATGGATTAGGTGGATAATAGATTATGATGTGGATTATGGAAGGCTCATGCAAGGATGGATGGATGGAAGGATAGTAGATTATGATGTGGAATTATGTTGGCTTATGGAATGAAGATGGATGAAAAGTTTATGCCAAAGCATGGACCATAGGGTTAGCATGGGGGAGATATGTAGGATAATGGATAGAAGATGGGGAGATGTAGGCATGTGTGAATGTTTTGGAATGGAAGGGAATCATGACCAACAGCTGCACACACCGTGATAAACATTGAAGCTTTTGATGGGATGGTGGTGTAGGAAGCAATGGAGATGTTTTCTTAGGAGATGGTTGATGAAGTGATTTAGGTACCCACATATATTTAGCATTTTTAGTGCATTTGCTTTGCTTGTGGGATTTTTGATGGGAATGGAAGTTTTGGATGGAAGTAGGCTTTTGGATGGATATAGGTGGTTGGGATTCTTGAGAGGTGAATGAAGATGCCTCATTTGACTTACTAGATATTTGCTTTTGAGCTTTGCTTTTGGAGGTATGGGCTTGGATAGCTTTGTGAATATACTTTGCTTAGAAGATGGATGATTTAGAGACTTTTCACATTGATGCCCTAAGGCATGAGGGTCCTTAGGAGTTTTAGTTGGATATTTGGCTTTATAAGTAAAGGCATCCAAATGTTTGCTTTTGAATCCCATGGGGTGGGTGGAGTGGATGGAATGATTGGAAGCTTTATGCTTAAATGATGTGTGCTTTTGTTGGTCATGATTAGGGATGTAAAGATATTTATGAATAAGTGGATAATTAGGTGTTGGAAGCAATGGTGGCAAGGAGGATGGAGGGATATTTGGAGTTGGAAGTAATGGAGGCAAAGTGGATGGTGGAAGATGTACGGTCACATGCTTTTGACATTTATAGGATGATGGAGGTGAAATGACAACATATGTTTTGGGTAGATGGGGGGTGCGATGGAAAGTGGTAGGTTGAGGGTGCATGAAAGGATTACCAACATCTTGACCTTGTTTACCTTGGGGTGTGTATCCAAGGCCATATGAGCATGGAGGGATTTTGACATGGTTTGGCTCCAAAATACCTTGTTCATAAAGGCCTAGACCTTTGCCTTGGTAGTTCATGTTTTGGAGTATGCGATGGACAATGGGACTAGGTGTGCTGTGAACATTAGACTTGAGCTCATTATTGGATGAAGAAGGTGAAGTGGATAAAGGTCGTTGTTGTCCTAAGGAAGAACATTCATGGACAAAGGTGGTAAAACCAATAGAACATGATGGTGGACTTGAAGTGGAATCGATGGTCAATGTGAAAGGAGGATCATTAGGATCTTGCTTATGTTCATGTTGATCCAAGTTATTGGTATGATCTTTTATGATTACTTGGGGCACAAGTGTCTCATCATGACAAGTTGATGTTTGCTCATTATGGATAGGGCTAGATGGTAGATGACTAGGAGCAATGTGGATATCTTGGTCATGGATAGATATAGGATTATGGATAGGATCAAGGTGCTCATGGATAGCTTCTTCATAGGTATCATCTTGATCATAAAGAAGGTAAATGTTATGGATAGGTTGAATGGAAGTGTTTTGATCTTGAGTTGGACTAGGGCTTAATGTTTCCACATGCTTAGGATTAAACCTTTGACATAACTCTTGGGTTACTTGAATGGAAGTAGATGACTCTTGGATAGGCTCTTGGTCAACAACATGAGAACATGATGACTCTTGACTTGGATTAATGATAGAAGATTTGCAAATAGGCTTGATGGCTTGTATGTCACATGATGGGCTTGAAGGGCTAGGTATGTTAATGGAAGGCTCATGGATAGGCTCAAAGATAGGTGGACCACATGATGGGATTATATGATTGGACATGACCTTTGGAAGATATTTAGTAGGCTCATGAATGGGTGTTTGACATGGAGGTAGTTTATTCCTAGCTAGTAGCCAATGGATCACATCCTTCGCAAGGGTATGAGTGGATGGGAAATATAATGGATGGATGATAATGGTAGATGGTGCTGGAAGCTTAGGATTATGATTAGGTTGAGGGCTAATTGAATTGGAAGGATTAGGATTTGAACTAGATGGGGGTGACACATGGGATTGGGATGATGTGGCATGATTTCCCATTATAGGTAGGTACACCTTGTAAACAATTGGAACAAATATTGGGCATTGATTTGTATTGTGGCCTTTGGTCCTATGGTATGCACAATAATCATGTTCATCATATGGACTTTCTTCACATGGTTTGACTTCAGGAAGTTCAATGAGTTTTGCTTCAAGCATCCTTTGTAAAACTCTCTCAGCCGCATCCTTTGGTGAAGGATTAGAATGACATGGTGATGAAGGTAATGAAGGGCTTGGTGATTTGGAAGGTTGATGGATTAATGGACTAGGAATGGGATCACATGATGGTGTTGGGATAGGACTTGTTGGCTCATGTGTTGGCATGGGATTGCATGATGGTGGCCACTCTAGATTGGTATCTCCCTTATCAAAGGTAATTAAGTCTTGCATAGGATAACTTGGACTCATTTGATTTATGTACAAGGGGCCATTGGGACTTGCATGTGTTTCTTGTTGCAGAGGTGGACTTAGGTCTATCAATGGTGCTTGATGGTCGTGTTGAAAAGGTGTACTTGGACTTGCTTGATTTATGTACAAAGGACCATTGGGAGTTGCATGTTGTTCTTGTGATATCACTTGATTACTTTTTGGATGGGCTTGGTAGTGCATTGGAATGGTGGCATGAGGGATTGGATAAACTTGAGGTGGAGGTTGATAGGTTGATGTGGCATTGACTTGGTGGATATGTGGATTAAGTTGATATGAAGTGGATGGATATGACATGTGGCTATGAGGTGGATTAGGTTGGTAGGAAGTGGCTAAGGATTGTTGTACTTGTTGAGCTTGACTAGTGGCTAAAAGGTGTTGGACTTGGGCTACGAAGTGTTGTAGTTGAGGTGATTGGCTTACGTGGGGTTGAGCTTTTTGGATGAAGAATTGTAATGTTTTAATGGCATCTTGGTTTAGGGGTTGTGATCCTTGATAAAGATTTTGGAGGAATCTTTGGAATTTGATTTCTAGGTCTTCTAGTATAGACATGTTGTCACCAAGTGTTTGTCTTAAGTCCTTTTAGCAAGTACTTGTTTAGGGATTTGGATGATGATGTGGATTGTTTGGATGACTTGGTTATGTTTGGGATGAAAGTGATTGGGTTTGGATGTTGTTGGGATAAAGTGTAGGATGACTTGTCTTTATGTGTTTGGGTGTTTAGAGCTTGATGTGGCAATATTCAAATAAATGATTATGCATATACACACATGAATCACTCACGCAAGACACATAAGCAAGTGGTTAGTTTGGAAGAATGTGATGAGGGTTAAGCAAGCACATGAAGACACTTCAACAAGTCCTAGTTAAGGCAAGGTCACTATCACAAGGAGGTTCTAATGAAAATCCGGGGGACCGGCACCCCACGAGCATCCAGCAAGCCACTTAAGACTTTAACTAACCCTACTAGGAGTTTTAATATACACAATGGTACACCTCCTTTCGAGTTAGCACTGTATGGTGAGCGCTAATACCGGTTAGACTTGGCTTTCGCCTTATCCTCTGATTTTTATAGCGGACCGGATGAAAGTACCGCTTGAGGTCATTCCCTTGGGGTGGATACCAAGGCAAGCCTCTCTAAGGCTAAACAAAAGCAACACAAGTAATGTTTTTAATCTCCAAGTTCGTGTTAGAACGCGAGGAGAGAGCATACACATTTACTTGGTCACACTCGCATGGGGTTCATTAACCTTAGACATTCAATGTGTGGAAGACAATGCAAGCACTTGTTTGTTTTAAAACCCAAATCCAAATGTGATGAAAGACAATGGTTTATTTTAGCCCAATTTTTTTCAATGGTGTGATAGCAAACAATTGTTCATTTTATGCCCAAAATCCAAATGTATTTGCAAACAATGATTAGAAGATGAGAAATGAAATGATTGCACCTGGTTAATTCGCTATCTAAATTTTTGTAGATGTTGATGTCAATGTTGCTCCAGCTCCTTATGATCACCTACAACATAAAAAAAAATGATATTATAATGCAGGCATAAAAAATAGGCTCATCAGGCAAGGAAAATTGTAATTTTAGATGCATAGCCGAATTAGATTTGATTATTTCGATAGATTTTTTATTCTAAAATTAAAAAATCAAAGAATAGACCCCCATTAATTTTCAAAGAGCTTTCCGAAAATGTAAAGAAATCAGAAACATTCTCTGATTTGCGCCCAGAAATGCGGATTTATGAAAACGGTACAGTCGGCAAAGATCTGATATTTTTGCATAGTAAACGACCTCCAAATTAAATCTGTAAAACATAGACCCCCATTAGAATTTCAAGAGCTTTCCAAAAATATAAAAATTTCTGAAAAATTCACTGATTTGCGCCCAGAATTGCGATTTTATGAAAAAAAATAAAAAAGTGATAAATCCCGCAAAAATCGCGATAAACCCAAAATTTTTCTGCTGTAGCTTCCTTATATCATGGACAAACTTCTACTAAAATCTTGTAGAAACATTCATAGCCGTTTGGAAGATATGATGAAATCTTTAAAACCTAGGGTTTTGTCCAAAAAGTAGCAGATCTGCAACAAAAATTTAATTAAACCTGCAAAACTCAACAATGGGGGTTAGATGAATGCAAATTTTTACTACAAAAACCTGCAAAAAAGATCAAACGAAGTGAGTCCCACCGGGCGTGCCAAAATGTATGTTAGGGTAAAATTGCAAATCAGGGCAAATGAATAAACAGCAATGATAAAACCCTAGCAATGCACAATGAAGCACAAGACAAACCTATCCCTAAACCATCAACCCTCAATGCTATACCTCAAACCCTAATCCCTAGACCCTAAACCCTATCTCTAAATCCTCAACCCTCAATACTATACTTCAAACCCTAATCCCTCAACACTAAAACCTAATCCCTCAACCCTAAACCCTAATCCCTTATCCCTAAACCCTCAACCCTTAAACCTTAAATCCTGAACCCTATCCCTAAACCCTTAACCCTCAACACTATACCTCAAACCCTAATCTTTCAACCCTAAACCTTATCCCTCAATCCTCAACCCTCAACACTATACCTCAAACCCTAATCCCTCAACCCTAAACCCTAATCCCTCAACCCTAAACCCTAATCCCTTATCCCTAAAACCTAAGCCCTATCCCTAAATCCTCAACCCTTAAACCTTAAATCCTAAATCCTAAACCCTATCCCTAAACCCTCAACCCTCAACACTATACCTCAAACCCTAATCCCTCAAACCTAAACCCTAATCCCTTATCCCTAAACCATAAACCCTATCCCTAAAGCCTCAACCCTCAACACTATACCTCATACCCTAATCCCTCAACCCTAAACCATATCTCTAAAGCCTCAACCCTCAAACCTTAAATCATAAACCCTATCCCTAAACCCTCAACTCTCAACACTATACCTCAAAGCCTAATTCCTCAACCCTAAACCCTCAACCCTCGACACTATACATCAAACCCTAATCCCTTAACCCTAAACCCTAATCACTTATCCCTAAACCCTAAACCCTATCCCTAAAGCCTCAACCCTCAACCCTTAAATCCTAAACACTATCTCTAAACCCTAAACCTTCCACACTATAACTTAAACCCTAATCCCTCAACCCTAAACCCTAATATGTCAACCCTAAACCCTTATCCCTAAACCCTACCCCTAAAGCCTCAACCCTCAACCCTTAAACCTTAAATCATAAACCCTATACCTAAACCCCAAACCCTTGACATTATACCTTAAACCCTAATCCCTTAACCCTAAACCCTAAACCATATCCCTAAAGACTCAACCCTTAAGGTCCTTAAACCTTGAATCCTAAACCCTATCCCTAAACCCTCAACCCTCTACAGTATACCTCAAACCCTAATCCCTAAACCTTAATCACTCAACCTTAAACCCTAATCCATTATCCATAAACCCTAAACCCTATCCTTAAAGCCTCAACCCTTACCTCTTAAACCTTAAATCCTAAACTGTATCCCTAAACCATCATCCCTCAACACTATACCCTAAACCCTAATCCCTCAACCCTAAACCCTAATCCCTAAAACCTAATCCCTTATCGCAAAAGCCTATCCCTAAAGCCTCAACCCTCAACCCTTAAACCTTAAATCATAAACCCTATGCCTAAATCCTCAACCCTCGACACTATACCTTAAACCCTAATCCCTTATCCCTAAACCCTAAACCCTATCCCTAAAGCCTCAACTCTCGACCCTTAGACCTTAAATCCTAAACCCTATTTCTAAATAGTCAACCTTTGACACTGATGTAGAGGTGGCACAAGGGAAGCAACACAACAATGGTGAGTTTGTTCTCCTTAGCTCACTCACCCACTCACCTGGCCTTCAACCAACCAATCAAAAGCAAATTCAAAGGTATTTTATGGATTTGTTACCTAGGCTCTTGTCCAACTCTCAACGCTGTGTCTACACCTTCATGCAGGTCTGAAAACACCTTACCAACACTTGGTTGATCACCAACTTCATTCAACCCTCTAGCCTTAACTAGGCCTAGTGAGGCTACTAGCCCTCCAAAACTGGGTTTCACTACAAAACTTTACAAAATTCTGAGTGACTAGGCAAACCAATGATGGATTTGAATACCCTTCAGGGAACCTTAACGAGCCTCTAAATCTCCAATCCCAACTCTACTCCAGCAGTTCAAAACCCCCACTAGGTCTCTAGGCCTAATTGATCACTTTAGACCTGGGTTACAAAGGAAAGGGTTCAAATTGGGTTCATAGGTTAGGGGCAAGAATTTGGAATGTCTCTACCAAGTCCCTACAACTTAAACCACCATTCTTTCATTCACCTTGTTTGGATTCTGTCACCTACAACAACAAATAGCATAAAACAGGCCAAATACATGGTAATACTTGACCTACGGCATCAAATTAAAAATAGAAGACTACATTTCCAAACAAAAATATTTTGGAATCTTATAGTACATATCCTTAGCCTACATTTCACCAGTTTTTGTGAATTTTCACTGGTGGAAATGCATTCTAGGGCCGGATTTCTATGGCTGCCCTAGAAAATAGGGTTTCTAGACCTGTTTTGAAAACAAAATCAATAACTTTTGATCCTGACCACTTCAGGACCTCAAACTAGATTCATATGAACCCTGACTCCAAGCAGTTTCAGAAAAAGTACATTTGTACCCTTGGAAAATCCATACAGGCCATACTGTAACATGTTTTCTTTAGAAAAATAGTCAAATTCTTGATTTTTGTGCCCATAATTACATACAAAATCTCTTCCCCCATATTGGAGTCAGATGTTTACCATATTAAGCCATCCAAGTTGGTATGCAACATGCAAAATTAGTTTGAACTATCCAAAGTGAGTTGCAACCGTCTAATGTGTCATAATACATTGACAATATTTGACACTATGGTATTTTTGCATTAACACTATGGTTTAGCTTGTCCAAAGGAATCAAACCACCCTCATCCTCCCTAGACCATGCAAAAAAAACACTAGAACAACCAAAAAACTCAAAAACCAATCATTAGACCTACTAGGCCTAAGTGGCATAACTAGAGTCCAAATGGACTAAGAAGGATTTGAGGTTTATATAGTCACCCAAAACCTCTTGACCATACAAAATGGACCAAACAAACAATAGCTAAAAGCCATATTACAAAACATATTGAACAAAAAACATTACTTCTCAAAATACATCAAAATGCCTTTAGGAACCAAGGTGCTCCTAGGTGCCCTGCACCATACACCCACTGTCAAAGAGAACTCAAGTCTCTTGAGTTGGAATGTTGTCAAATGTGAAACCTACCTTCTCAATGTCTGATCTACTCATCCAAGTGGCATCCTCCTGAGGTTTGTTTAGCCACTTCACCAAATAGTCATGATAGGTGTGCCTTCGAGTTTGTTTTGCAATCCTCTTGTCCAAAATGCACTCAATCTGATTTGGAGATGAAGGAATGAGTTCCTGGAGTATCTAATCAGTTTGATCTTCTTCAACAATAGTCTAAGGATCAGATCCTTTATAGGGATAAAGGTTTGAAACATTAAAAATTGGAGACAAAGCAATGCCATCCGGAAGTCTAATTTTGTAGGCATTTTCTCCACATTTCTTGAGCACTTCACAAGGCCCAATCTTCTTCATGAGTAGCTTGGTATCTTTACCTACAGGGAGCCTCTCCTTCTTCAGATGGACCATTACCAAATCCCCTTCTTTGAACTACAAATCCCTTCTTTTCTTGTCAGCAAACTGTTTGTACTTCTGTGAAGTGGACAGCAATTTCTGTTGTACTTGTTCATGGACATCCTTCATGACTTGAACGAAGTCTTCAGCCAAGGCACTACTATTTTCTAGTCCTTTAACCTCCCTAAGTTCCAAAATACCCCTTGGGTGAGTGCCAAAATAATTTGGAAAGGAGACAGGCCGGTGCTTCTATTGACAATGTCATTGTATGAGAACTCTGCCTGAGCCAAAATGGAATCCCAACTAGCACCCTGCTCCTTTGTTAGGCATCTTAGGAGGTTGCCAAGTGACCTATTAATCACCTCTATTTGTCCATCAGACTGAGGGTGATAGGCAGATGATAAGGACAAATTTGTACCTAGTCTCTTCCACATTGTCCTCCAGAAGTGTCCTATGAACTTGGGGTCTTTGTCTGAGATGACTGACAAAGGTAAACCATGTAATCTAACTATTTCCTTGAAGAAAAGACTTGCTATGTGTGAGGCATCATGTGTGGTTTTACATGGGATGAAGTGAGCCATTTTTGAGAACCTATCTACAACCACAAAAATGTTGTCATGTCCATTCTTTGTCCTAGGCAAACCAAGTACAAAGTCCATGCTGATGGAATCCCAAGGCTTTGAAGGAATAGGTAGAGGAGTGTATAAACCTACATTTGATGTATGCCCCTTTGCTCTTTGGAAAATTTGACAAGTTTCAACAAACTTCCTTACATCAGTTGGCAACTTGGGCCAAAAATAGTACATCCTAACAAATTCTAGGGTCTTATCAATACCAAAGTGACCTGACATGCTACCACAATGCTTTTCCCTGATTATATTCTCTCTAACAAACCCTCTTGGGATACACAACATGCTACCATTAAAAAGATATCCATCTTGCAACAAAAAATTAGAAAAATCAGTATTATACCTTCCTGTCATGGCCTTGGAAGAGAGGTATGGTTCTTTGAAGTCCTCATCTGCTGCATACTAATCCTTGATGGCTTGAATACCTATACTTTCCAACTGTATGGTCTGCACAACAAGATTCCTCCTACTTAAGGCATCAGCTACCTTATTGGCCACTCCTTTCTTGTGTTTTATGCAGAAGGTGTATGCCTGGATGTACTCCATCCACTTGACATGTCTGTGATTCAACTTTTGCTGCCTGTTCAAGAAGCTTAATGAATGGTTGTTAGTAAAAACTATAAATTCCTTTGGCAATAAGTAGTGTCTCCACTTCCTCAATGACTGAACCATGGCATATAACTCTAGATCATGGGTGGAGTAGTTTTGTTTTGCCTCATTTAACTTCTCACTAAAGAATGCTAGAAGCCTCCCATCTTGACTTAGGACTCCCCCAACAGCCCTCTTACTTGCATCACATTCTACCACAATGACCTTGTCAAAATCAGGAAGAACAAGGACTGGTTTTTCTAATATTTTTTCTTTAACAATTCAAAGCC
This sequence comes from Cunninghamia lanceolata, assembly GCA_027924645.1. NCBI lineage: Eukaryota > Viridiplantae > Streptophyta > Pinopsida > Cupressales > Cupressaceae > Cunninghamia > Cunninghamia lanceolata. The sequence continues at coordinate 5,751,558 of BSBN01000241.1, read as the reverse complement.
TTGGTTGGCCTCATTTGTCCATACAAACACACATTTCTTGCCCCCTTTTATGCTGTCAACAAGTGGAGCACAAATGCCACTAAACCCTCTAATGAACTTTCTATAAAAGCTACTCAAACCATGGAAACTCCTTACCTCAGAGGCTGTTGTAGGTGTTGGCCAATTAAGAATGGCTACAACCTTACTTGGATCCATTTTTAGGCTTCCCTTGGAGATGACAAACCCCAAAAATATCAACTCTTCTTGTAGGAAGACACATTTGTCAAGATTGATTCTCAACTTCTCCTCTTGAAGCCTCCTGAGCACTTGATGGATATGCCTTATGTGATCTTCCTTGCTGTCACTAAAAATCAGTATATCATCCAAATATACAACAATAAACTTGTTAAGGAAAGGTTTTAGCACTTCATTCATCAATCTCATGAAGGTGCTTGGTGCATTTGACAAGCCAAAAGGCATCACAACCCATTCAAATAGTCCTTCATTGGTTTTGAAGGTGGTTTTCCACTCATCCCCCTCCCTTATCCTGATTTGGTGATAACCACTATTTAGATCTCTCTTGGTAAAATACTTAGCCCTACCCAAGCAATCCATTAAATCTTCCATTCTAGGCATTGGAAATCTATACCTGATAGTGATCTTGTTGATGGCCCTGGAATCATTGCATAGTCTCCATGTTCCTTCCTTCTTGGGTGCAAGTACTGCAGGTACTGCACATGGACTAATACTCCTCCTGATAAGTCCTCTATCCAACAAATCTTGGATTTGTCTTGCCACTTCAGCATTTTGCTCTGGAGTCAACTTGTAGGCTACTTGGTTTGGTAGGGTGCATCCAGGGATGAGATCAACGCAATGACTAATCTCCATCTTTGGTGGAAGGGCATCCTTGACTTCATCAGCTATCACATCCTGAAACCTCTCCAATAGTTCTTCCACTTCCTTTGGTCCAATCCTCCTAAGAGGTTGCTGCACTTTGACCTTCTTGGGATTCACATCTTTGGGCTTGATGACTACTACAAAACATGGCACTTTCTCTTCCTTGAGGTTAGCCAAAAACTCTTTTTCACCTACCAACATAACTGAACTAGAAATGACTTTCTCTTTGCAATCATCAATCAAAGGAGTCATTGTAGACTTTTCACCATTCTTGGACAAATGAATCACATTGTTCTTACCATCATGTTGGGCACTTGTGTCATGTTGCGAAGGCCTTCCAAGAAGAAGGTGGCATGCATCCATATCCACTATCTCACAAAGAACCTTATCATGATATTCACCTATCTTGAATTCAACCCAACATTGCTTTTTCACCACAATTTGTTGTTCCTTGGTTAGCCAAAAGACTCTATAGGGGTTAGGATGGGCATTCTTTCCAATCCTAACTTAGTCACCATTTCATTAGAAGCCAAATTTTTAGAAGAACCTGAATCTACTATTACCTTGCAAACTTTTCCTTTCACCTTGCAAGTGGTTCTGAACAAGTTGTTTCTTTGGGGCTGCTCCTTGGTGGCTGGCATGATGAGGGATCTATTAAACATGATGCATTCTCCACTCTCAGGTGCTGCAGACTTGGAAGAGGTTGTTTGATAACTTGTGGTGCTTTGATAGTCCTCTTCTTGAAGGAGTTCTACTCTTCTTTCTTTCTAATTTGCAGTAGTGTTTCCAAGCTTCTCCGAGCACCTAAAGGACTGATGTCCAATCTGATTACAAGAAAAACACCTTCCAGTAAACACATTGGGACCTCTGCCCCCACTTCTTCCTCTGCCATTACCTCTACCCCTAAACTGACCCTTATTAGCATTATCTCTGTCAGCAGCCCCTTGACTGCCTTCTTAAAATCTGCCACCCTAGGGTCTTGGAGAATTTTCTCTATTTTGGAATCTGCCTCTGCCCCTAAAGTTTTGATTTCCTCTGCCTCTGCTGCTACTACCAAAATCCCCTTTTCTTCTCTTCTTATCCTCAATCCTCAGTGCCATTTGAAAGCACTTATGGACTATCTCCGGGTTAAAGAGAGTTAATTCATCTTGAATGGAGAACATGAGGCCATTAAGATACCTTGTAAGCTTCTATTTTTCATTCTCAGGCATCTTGGCTTTCAATGTCATCTTGTGAAACTCCTCTGTGTAGGTGCTCACATCCATGTCCTTCCGTCTCAAGTTGTGCAACTTCTTATTCAAGTTGACCTCATAATCCTCAGGGACAAATTGCTTCTTGATTTCAAGTACCATCTTCCTCCATGTAGAGATAGGATTCCTATCATCTTCTATCCTCTCATTTTGAATAAAATTCCACCAACTCAAGGCTGGCCCTTTCATTCTTGATTTGGCAATCTTCACTTTCTAATTTTCTACCACTTCTTCACATTCATAATAGTTCTCCATTGCCTCAATCCAATCAAGGCACTCCTCTGGATTCATCTTACCAGGAAACATAGGTAAGTCTGCCTTAGTGTCCTTCCTACTCAACTTTCCAAGTGCATCTAGGAATTGTCTCTCTAACATGCCTCCTTGTGGCTCTTCCATAAGGAATTCTTCTTCCTCATCTTGATCCTCTTCATCTCAATCTAAGATGACTTTTGACTTCTTCTTCTTGTCTTTGTCTTTCTTCAACTTTTCTATCTCAGCCTCCATCCTTGTGTTCTTGGCTGCTTGCTCTCTCACTATCTTTACTAATTCAGCATTGGTCACTCTTGAAGGGACTTCCTCCTCTTCTTCTCTATCTCCCATCTCTTTGATGGCTCTGATACCACCTGATGCAGAGGTGGCACAAGGGAAGCAACACAACAATGGTGAGTTTGTTCTCCTTAGCCCACTCACCCACTCACCTGGCCTTCAACCAACCAATCAAAAGCACATTCAAAGGTATTTTATGGATTTGTTACCTAGGCTCTTGTCCAATTCTCAAGGTTGTGTCTACACCTTCATGCAGGTCTGAAAACACCTTACCAACACTTGGTTTGATCACCAACTTCATTCAACCCTCTAACCTTGACTAGGTCTAGCAAGGCTACTAGCCCTCCAAAACTGGGTTTCACTACAAAACTTGACAAAATCCCAAGTGACTAGGCAAACCAATGATGGATTTGAATACCCTTCAGGGAACCTTAACAAGCCTCTAAATCTCCAATCGCAACTCTACTCCAGCAGTTCAAAACCCCCACTAGGTCTCTAGGCCTAATTAATCACTTTAGGCCTGGGTTACAAAGCAAAGGGTTCAAATTGGGTTCATAGGTCAGGGGCAGGAATTTGGAATGTCTCTACCAGGTCCCTACAACACAAAACCACCATTCTTTCATTCACCTTGTCTGGATTCTGTCACCTACAACAGCAAATAGCATAAAACAGGCCAAATACATGGTAATACTTGACCTAGGGCATCAGATTAAAAATAGAAGACTACATTTCCAAACAAAAATATTTTAGAATCTTATAGTACATATCCCTAGCCTGTATTTCACCAGTTTTTGTGAATTTTCACTGGTGGAAATGCATTCTAGGGCCAGATTTCTATGGCTGCCCTAGAAAACAGGGTATCTAGACCTATTTTGAAAAAAAAATCAATAACTTTTGATCCCGACCACTTTAGTACCTCAAACTAGATTCATATGAACCCTAACTATAAGCACTTTCAGAAAAAGTACATTTGCACCCCTGGAAAATCCGTACAGGCTATACAGCAACATGTTTTCTTCAGAAAAATAGTCAAATTCTTGATTTTTGTGCCCAAAATTGCATACAAAATCTCTTCCCCCGTACTGGAGTCAGATGTTTACCATATTAACCCATCCAAGTCAGTATGCAACTTGCAAAATCAGTTTGAATTGTCCAAAGTGAGTTGCAACCACCCAATGTGTCATAATACATTGACAATATTTGACACTATGGTATTTTTGCATTAACACTATGGTTTAGCTTGTCCAAAGGATCCAAACCACCCTCATACTCCCTAGACCATGCAAAAAAAACACTAGAACAACCAAAAAACTCAAAAACCAATCATTAGACCTACTAGGCCTAAGTGGCATAACTAGGGTCCAAATGGACTAAGAAGGATTTGAGGCTTATATAGTCACCCCAAACCTCTTGACCATACAAAATGGACCAAACAAACAATGGCTAAAAGCCTTATTACAAAACATATTGAACAAAAAACATAACTTCTCAAAATGCATCAAAATGCCTTTAGGAACCAAGGTGCTCCTGGGTGCCCTGCACCATAGACACTATACCTTAAACCCTAAACCGTTATCCCTAAAGCCTCAACCCTCAACCCTTAAACCTCATATCATAAACCCTATCCCTAAACCATCAACCCTCACCACTATACCTTAAACTGTAATCCATTTTCCCTAAACCCTGAACCCTATCCCTAAAGCCTCAACCCTAAACCCTATTCCTAAACCCTCAACACTAGACACGATACCTTAAACCCTAAACCTTTATCCGTAAACCCTAAACCCTGAACCCTCAACACTATACCTTAAACCGTAATCCCTCAACCCTAAATCTTTAAACCATCAACCCTTATCCACCATCTCCTCCCCTATCTACCTCACCCCATCTCTCCCCTATCTCTCAACCCTTAACCATCTAGGTGTCTCACTTATCCCTAAAGCCTCAACTCTCAACCCTTGACACTATATCTTAAACCCTAATCCCTCAACCCTTATCCACCCCTTTCCTCCCCTATTTACCTCACCCCCATCTCTCACCCCTCTCTCCCTAGGTTGTAGGTCTCTCACTTGTATATCTCTCATGAATCTCTAGATATTTCCCTTCCTCTCTATTGGAAACAAGGCAGATAACTGAGAGGGGGGGTGAATCAATTATCTCAAATATCTTAATTTTATTTCTCCTTTAATAATCAATGCAACATCAAAACATATAAGCATGGATAATTATGAGAGCAGAAATAAAATCAACACACATAACACAAGGATTTTATGTGGCAACCCCTATTAAGGGAAAAACCATGGGGTGACTAACCCAAGATTGTATTCTCTATTGAAAGAATAAGAAGTACAAAATGACACTTGCCAATTAGGGTTCACTACCTGAGCACACTACTCACAAGAGGCACACTGCCTACAAGAGACTCACTGTCTACAAAGTTTATAGAAGGTAACCAGGTGTTTGAACTGATGAGAGACATCCACAAATGCTGAGGTTCAGTTTTGGTTAGGCTCAATATACTGATCTAATGCACTTCATTCTTGCTTTGCTCTAGTGCTGCTACTCTATCACATACCAGGTTTGAATTGCTACTTGAACACTTAACTCTACCTTTTGTCGCACCTTATATCATCACATTTGTACACGCACACCTTCAACATACTAGAATTCATCTGGTATTTATATCCACATCAAGGATTTCAACAACTTTCTAGTCGGCAACTGGAGGCTCAATTTCTAGAATATAGTAGTCATGATACTCCTCTTGACTTGTCCAAGTCTATAACATGGTGAGTTACACCATCTGAGAGATCCAAACCTGATTATCAGACCTTGCTACATGCTCTGTTCTTGTTCACCGGACCAAAACACTCTTCACTCTGACTTCTGGTATAGGCATACTATGTGCTGTGGATGTGTGGGATAGACATTGTTCCCATCAATGGCAACACTCATGAAGCCACACAGTGTCTCTTTCCTACACTCTCCACTTCTCTCCCTTCTCGTTACCTATCTTTCCATCAAGTTGTCAACTTCACTCTATCATTTTATTATATCTCTCCCCTCACCTCTCTATATATCACCTTTGTCTCCCCCTCACCTCTCTACCTCTCTCCTCTCTACATATCTTAGTCACTCCTTGTTTACCTCTCCATCTATCCTTAGCTATCTAGGTCTCTCACTTAACCCTAAACTGTAAACCTTAGCCTAAATCCTCAACCCTCAACCCTTAAACCTTAAATCCTAACCACTATCCCTAAACCCTCAACCCTCAACACTATACCTTAAACCATAATCCCTTTACCCTTAACCCTAAAACCTATCCCTAAAGCCTCAAACCTCAGCCCTTAAACCTTAAACCCTAAACCCTATCCCTAAACCCTCTACCCTTGACACTATACCTTAAAGCCTCAACCCTGAATCCTTAAACCTTCAACCCTAAACCCTATCCCTAATCCCTCAAACCTCAAGCCCTTAAACTCTAAACTCTCAACCCCTAGATACCCTTAAATCCTATACCCTATACACTTAACCTTCAACACTCAACCTTGAACATTATCCCTCAACCTTCAAACCTCTACCCTATACTCTATAGACTCAACCCTATGCTTATGCTCTAAACCCTTAACCCTGATCCATATGCCTTATATCCTCAAACTTAAACCCTAAATCCCATATCTTAGACACTCAACCTTGAACAATATCCCTCAACTATAAACTCTCAACCCTCTACCCTATACCCTCAACAATATACTTAAGCCCTAATCCGTCAATCCTCAACCCTATACCTTAAAATCTGAAGCCTACACCGACAAACCCTCATCCCTATACCCTATAACCTCACCATTATACCCTAAACCCATAATATTGTGCCTCAACCCTATACCTAAAACCTAAACCATACACTCTCAACCCAAGTCATAATATGCCCTATATACCCTCAATCCAAATCGTAAACCCTAAACCCAATATCCTAAACCCTAATCCCTATGCCTTACACACTTAATCTTATACACTCAACAAGCTTAATATTATCCCTAAATTGTAACCCTCTACCCTCTAACTATTACTTAAGCCCTAATCCCTTAACTCTCAACTCTATACCTTAAACCCTAAACCCAAAAAACTCAACCCTCAACCCTAAAAACTATATGGACTTACGTCCTTATAAACCCTAAACCCAAAATACTTACATACATATATACATACATACAAGCATACATACATACATGCATACAAACATGCATACATATATACATACATACATACATACAAACATGCATACATGTACATACATACATACAACCATACATACATACAAGCATACATATAGACATATATACATACATCAAACATACTTAAGAAACTTGAACATAAATCATTCAAATGGGGACATAACATGAGTGCGTTATAACGCACTCATGTTATGTCAAACTGGACAAACATCGGGCAAACTTGCAAAAAAGAAAAAAATGCAAAACATAATGTGAACACGTTATAACGTGAGCGTGTTATAATGCAAGCGCATTATAACGCGCTCGCGTTATATTTTTCTTTGGAAATCCCAAGCCTTAGGCTTGGGATTTGCTTTGCATTTTCAACCTAAAGGCTCAGAGTGCCTTCCCAATGTCCAAAGATGTGTTTGTACATATTCTATAGGATTTCACATAATTCTATTTATGCTAACCCTCAGATTTACACGTCTTTCAAGGCTGAACAAATCGAACACCTGGGTAATGTTAGGCTTTCTCTTAGCTATTTAACGATATATTTTTTTCACATTTTGACAATGTTAAGTCTTTCATCTTTAATTTGTTTTGTTTGTGTGTCTGTTTTTGGGCAAAAACTAGTGTTTGGTCTTTTTATCATTATAAACTAACCATTCATTGAAATTTCAAATAAATTACATTTTTATAAACTGGACTCCATTCTACACATATTAAAAAATAATAATAATTTTCAATTAGTTTTCAAAATTTATAGGGGTACCTGTTGTGTGGTTACACAACACGCCCCATTTTGCATTATCAAAATAGGGACCCAACTTTTGGCTTGGCTTGTGTTGTCTGCTTTCTGGCGGTTTGGTAAAAATGAGTCAGGTGCATCATCATCATGATATTCGATGCAGTTGGTTATCATCATGAGGTCAGTTTGTCAAAGTTCATATTTTGTTTCTATGACCTCATATTTAGAAAGAGCTTGAAATTCCATGCAGGTTTGCCTTTTACATCACCTGAAAATTCGTCCATATGAGGGAGTTATGCACAGTCAAAGTTTTGGTCAAACCTGATATTCGATGAGGAGGATCATCATATTTTTATCCTCAGTCATGTTGTCAAGGTCATCCTGATCTTGGTCTATCACCTGATAAAATCATGCAGTCGAAATATCCAGACGTCAATCTTAGGTGATAGTGCCCTTTACCCGTCAAATGACCTTATGCGCATCGTGAGCATCATGATTTTAGGAGGGTCATATTTCATAACAATGAGCATCATGATATTATAACATTACCTGATATTATAATATCATGCTGATATTATAATATCACCCTGCTTAGAAAATCCGCCATCTGCATAATTTGCATGCGCATGTCAAAGTCCTATCGGAGGGTCATCATCCTGATCTTTCAAGGGAGGGTCATATTTGCTGATATTCGCTAATATGATGATGACGTCATCATATCCTCCTGATCTCCTTTTGCATGATCATGATGATCACCCTATCTTTTAAGGGGGGGTGATATTCCATTCCTCAGCATGATCATATTTTAAATATCACCCTAGCGCTAACCTGATGATGACCTCAACTCATCCTCATGCTCCGAAGGCGGAATATGATGGTTACGTCATCATGATATTCGATGAGGAGGATCTTATCCTATCATGTTGTCAAGATCATCATGATCTTGTTTTTCTACCTGATATTTCGTAATGTCCTCCTGCCGAGAAATACGACCTTTTGCAAATATCTTGATGACGTCATCCCGATCTGATAAACGAAGAAGCAAATATCAGGATGACATCATCATCACATTTCTCCTTCGGCAGGATATTTTCCAAAGCACGATCCGGTTCGCTAATATGATGATGATCATCATCATCATCCTGATCTTTCAAGAGGGTTACCTTGGCCGCAAAGGGGTCATATTACATTCACTACCTGATCATCTTCCTTAGGTGACCCGATATTGCATTTATCCCCTGATCTTAACTAAACATGACGATGACGTCATCTTTTGCATTTTAATGAAGCCCGGATATGATGATGACGTCGCCATCATATTCCATTCCTCAGCAGCAGGATCATATTTCATATCCTCCTATTTTCCTTCGACATGATGATGATGATGATGTCATTCTTTTCCCCAATATACAGAAGCGAAACATGACGGTGACGTCATCAGAGCATTCGGAAGGGGGAGCATCATATTTCACGATATCCTGTAGATAGAGGGAAAGCCCTAAGATTGTCCATCGGCCCAACATATGATATCGGCCATGCTTTATATTTTCTCCCCGACAGTAGTAGTCTCCCTGATATGTTGTTGATCAGCGTAGTTTTAACTGTCGGCCCTGTCTTGATTTTTCACTCCGATATTTGTTGTCTTCCCGATGGGTGGACTTCATCATGATTTCTAGCGTCGGTGTATGTTTTACCATCAGCCAAGTCTAATTTTGTCACCCCGATCATATGTGGTCACACCGATGCGAATATGATGTGAACCCGATACACATGCCGAAATATACAGAGCTGGATTCGAAAGAAAATTGAAAAGTAGTTATTTCCTTGTATATTTTGAGATACATGATCATATTTAGAACCTGATATACAAGGAAATGGGTGGGAAAATAGAGCGATAGAAATTTGAAAGCCCGACTGCCTGATTTTTGGTCAACGATGGTTGACTCGATGGTGTTTTGATGCTGTTTATGCATTTAGTGCATAATTTTCATTGATTTGACGCCCGATTGCCTGTAGCTGCACATTTTGAGGCATGTTTAATAAAATGTTTAAATTCCTGTTGTTTATCCACATGATGATGAACTTAATGTTTGTCTGTTTATTGCAGGAAGTCCCGGAGATGCTGAAGCTGATCATTGCAAAGTTGCACATGAAGGCAACATGAACCAGAAATGAGGAGGATATTGTCAAAAATGCTGTTTGCCAGCTGGAGACCGAATCAAATCAAAGATGCTGGAACATTCTGTGCCAGCTGTACATTTGCCAACTGGCGAAGCATGTGCTTTTCATCTAGACCGTTGATTATTATGAGAGGATCTTGATCCTTGGATCATTGTAACTATTTTCTGGCATTTGCTCTATATAAGAGCCAGAGCTTGAGAGGAGAGATAGATAGATAGACATTGGAACATCTGGCAATAAGGCCATTAGAGACATCAATACATGAATAGATAGATACATCTGGCAATAAGGCCAATTACTGTAGAATCAATTAGCAGATCGGATTACTGAGACTAATGAGGATAGAATTGTTGAAATGTCAAGGTTCTTTCTTCAGATCATTGTAAATGTACATGTTCTTGAGCATACTGAATGGATATGAAGTTTCAGATTACATCCTGATTGTAAATTTTACGTAATCTTCATGTTGATTTCTGGATATGTACTGGTGAATGCTGTGTTCAACTAGAAGCACTTTCATTTCATTACATGTTGTTGTCAACTTTTCCTTTGAAGATTTGCACTGGATCATGCGGATTTGTGGAATGTCCTGGTAAAGTATGATTCTAGTTTCCTTCTTTTCATTGCATGTATGGGAGCTTCTATGTGGATCAGTGATCTTAGTCAAGTAGTTTTGGGAATCTCATTCTTTAACCCTTTTCCTTTTTTTAATTTCATAAATTCATCACCATAACTGCAAATCATGATAAATAACAAGCAGAACAGAGAAATATGCTGACATCCCGTAGGTAACTGAAAATCATTAGCATATTTGAGTTAAATGCATGTAGTATTGAAAATATCATGCAAAGAATTGTAAATAATGGTAGAAATCATGCAAATATCAGCCTATAAGCACATTATTTGACTAAATTCACAGTGCAGAGGTAGAATTATTGGAGATTTATGCAGGGCAGACATATAGAGCAGGATATTTGGAGGAATAATGATGAACTTTGCAGAAATACGTAAGGCCCCTGAATGGAAAACAGCAACACACATCAACCACTGAGTAACGTCAGTAGATTAAGACCTAATCAACGAAGACTTGGGATCATGAATTCTCTGAATTCATCGTATCTTTCAAGATGAGTAAAGGTTGTTGTGTAACTTTTATTCTATGTTTGTACATGACTAACAATCATGATCAACAATACCAAGGCCAAAATTCTATTTTTTAGGATGTGTCCACTTTCAAAATTAGTAAAAAATAAATATTCATTAAAAATTTATCAAAAAAATTAGGCATAAACTACATGCTATTATCTAGTTTCTGACTGAAGTGATTTTAAAAATACCAAAAAAATGTTAACCTTTTGTGGGAGTCATGAAACACACTATGTTATGTTTTTTATGACAGAAACAATGAACAATTTATATGGCTTCTTTTCTTGAACCCCTTAATCTATACCATTTTAAAAAAAAATTAGTAGTTTAGAAAGTAGACTTGGAGCACTATGAACATTGTTTTTGTTGAATCTTAAAATTTTGAGTGTAACTATGCTCAATTTCTCATCCAAGGTCAATATTTCTTGATTTCAGAAAAAAAAGTGGCCACTTAAGACCCCTCTTTGGCCCCCCATCTTCTTGCACTTCCCCATATATAAAAAGAGAGAAAAAGAGAAACAAATAAAATATTAAAAAATGGAAAGTGAGAATGAGAGAGACTGAGAGAGAGAGACCAAGATAAAATAGAAAAAGTGAGAAAAAGAGACAAATAAAGAAACAAAGACTACTTTTCAACTCAGTTTAGGAGAGGGTCAAATTGACTACTTACAACATGATTGTGGATCCCTATGGGACATGGTGGAGCTATGGGATGAGGATTCCATATCAATAGTGGTATGCAATAGTATCACCTCATTTGTGGACATGATCAAGATGGTTGAGGTGCAATTAGTTGATAAGGTGCCTAATAGTTTGAAAAATCCTATATTGTAAACTACTTCATGTAGAGCCAATATACATAAATCTAAAGGAAATGAGGGACAAAATTAAGAAAAGGATATAATAAATACCATTAACTCATGAAGTCTCCATTACGCAATCCCTAAGAAGGGCAATGATATGTATAACATAGGGGCATACAAAACAATAGATGTAGAGGCAATAAAGGTAGAGGTGATAAAAGAGAGAGGTGGTGAGATTAAGGAGATGGACTCCTCTAATACATTAGATATGGGGGCTATAAGAACCAATCTAAGTTGTTAGTACAATGATTCTTGTTACTCAAGAATTTGATTATTTTAGTTCCTTTTATAGAAACACACATAGATTTTGTAGATTAATTATGTTTCTATGTGCATTTAGATTTTATTTACTTGTATTTTTAGACTAATTAGGTATTTTCCAAGCCTAAACATGATCATGTTATGGCAATTTAAACATAAAGTGAGTGCGCTATTGCTAAAATTACCAATTTGGCCACTTTTTTGTATACCAACTTGGTGCACTTTCCCCCTCTCTATATCTTTATCCACTCTCTCTCTCTATCTATATCTAATCTCTCAATCTCCCCCTCTCTAATTCTCTCTCCATCTCTCTCCATATCTATCTCTCTCTATATCTGTCTCTCGATCACTCCCTCTCCCCCACTCTATCTCTATCTATCTACATCTCCCTCTCTATCTCCCCACCTCTCTCTATCTCAATATAAATCTCTCTCTCTCTCTCTCTCACCCCCTCTCTCCCTCTCTATATCTCTATCTATCGATCCCTCTATCTCTTTATCTCTCTATCCTTCCTCTCTTTCCCTCTCTCTCTCTCTCTCCCTTTCTCTCTCTTTCTCTCTCTCACTGTCACTCTCTCTCCAACAATTCAAGTCCACACAACCATATCACTACCATCTATGAGATCCTTCGTCCATGAGACAAGAGTGATTAGCCAAATTCTCCTTTTCTTAGCTAGATTTTTTTTGAAGAGGAGTAATTTAATTCATACCATCAATACAAGTGTAGCACATATTGCATGTTCTATTTTGAGTCCACCTCATTTACTTTTTGTGATGAAAAGATTTAGATTATCACATATTTTGGTGAAACTAACATGAAAGGAAAATCCTTCTAGACAAGTCCTCTCATTTTATTTCTTCCACCTTTCACCCACCTTGTCTTTCCATTTTTTGTGGTACTTATGATACCCTTGAATATTGTTGAATGCAAAGAATACTAAGAGGTGGGGTGAATCAGTATTCTTAAAACCTTTTCATTTACACAATCAATTATCCATCTACCAGATTCAATAACATAAGAACAAAGTAAACATAAGAAGAGCACCCACAAATTCATAACACATGGACACCAAGATTTTATGTGGAAAACCCAAAAAGGGAAAACCATGGTGAGTGTTAGCTCACGATATATTATGATAACAATATCGAATTACATGAAGGCTCACTGTCTTGGGGCTCATTGCCTTGGGACTCACTGTCTAAGAAATGCTCACTACAAAAAGGCTCACTACCAAGAGAAAAGAAGATAGAAGAAGAATTGGATCATTGCTAAGAGATGACTACTACAAATGCATCTACAAAATGTTAGGGTGCAGTTCCATTTACAGCTTAGTATACAATGAATATATATATTCGCTATCAAGATTTATCTCATAATTAGGTTAGCAAGCCAAATACCAACCATGTATACAAATGTTATTTCTTGTTGGCTTGAACTTGTGTACAATCTATAATATGGACCCAAACAATCAATCAGTAGTCTTCATATAGTTCGGCACCAATCATTCTACCAATTAGATTGATAGTTTAAACAATATATCTTCTCCACATAAAGATCTAACATACCTGTCGGCTTGTCTCTCAAGAACATGCTTGACCAGTTCATTTGTCACATCATAACTCTCATTACAGACCATATGAGACTCAAAGATTCATAACTAACATTCATCCTAGACTTAACATCCCTTTAGAACCACAAGACAAAATGTGCAGCTGTGGAGGAATGCAGACCCTTTTACTATGGCACTGTGCATTATTCCCGTCTTTATTTTGTTAACCTGGACATAGATATTATGTAATATGATTTCTAGAGGAAGTTATAAATTGAACACTAGAGCATGTGATCACCAGGTGACTATGAATAACATACCTAAACCGCATATAATTATCTTCAATTGTGGAGGCATACTAACACAACAACTATCATTTACACTCTATATTGTATACTGCCCATACTTAGCCATTTATCCTTTCAGGGTGAAGTTTCTTTGCCATGCCGGTGGACTCTTCTTTCTTTGTTGTCATCATTGACAACATTCAGTCATTTATCATAGTAGTGTATCTTGCCAACAATCTCCCCCTTTGGCATTGATGGCAACACTTAGTGAAAAATGCTTATCAGCTCCCCCTTTCTATGTACACTCTATTTTTTCTTCCCCTTAGGCATTTGCCCATTTATCATGCCCATTTTTCACTAGTTTTCTTCTCCCCCTTTGATATCAATGGCAAAGGTGTATGTACAAGTGTCAAAATTATGTCAAAACTGCAAAACTATCATATTCTACCACATATGTATAGATACAATCTTCAACTCAATTTGTTATGGGTTTTAGAATGTCAATGAAAATATTCTTGATTTGAACTATCTCTCCATCCCAACTCTTCTTTGCACTTTCCAAAATTTGAATGTGGCCATTTATTAGGAAGATTACTTTCTCTACCTTTTGCACATCATAGGGTGTGTCAATTATTGTACTTTCATTCAATGCTTCTGCTGCAAGTTTTGATATTGAGTCCAACTTAGGACTTATTAGCCCTCTTAATTGACACATTCTATTATTTATTTGGTCCCTCTTATTTATTAGGTTAGTTATGCTATCATGAATACTAATGATTTGTATTTCCTTGCTACTTGTTGACTCAACTACTGGGTCAAATGATTTGGAGATATTTACCAACTACAATTCCTGATCATTTTGCTTGATAAAGTTCTAGAGGTTCCATGTCCATGTTCTTTTGTTAACCAACAATGATAACTTTAAGAAACCCCCCATAAAAAAAGATATAAAATCCTTGTGAATCTTTCATTTTTTGGAAAAAAAATATTAATTTCTATTGGTGAATCTTTACCTTTTTTGAAAAAAAAAAAAAATTATTGGTGATTTTTCCAAATCACTAGAAATTTGTAGAAAATACTAGCGAATCTTGACAAAAAAAGGAAAATACATTAATTACCATGGAGAATCCTTCCTTTTTCTAAAATGTAAATTCCTATGGAAAAGTAAGGGACCGAGGGTGGTAGTGATTGAATAGTTTAAGGCATAGTGGTCATGTCTATAATTCTTTAATATTTTAAATCAAACATTGAATATTTTAAATCAACTCTAAATTATTTTTCCTCACTATTGATTTTATTTATAATATAATGGTTTGGGTTCTATTCCAAAGGCCAAAATGTACTCATGGAGCTCTAATGCCCATGGGGCTCGAAATTGCATTTGGGCCATTGATCTCAGTGGAGATCAATGACCCAAATGCAATTTTAGGCCTCATGAGCATTGGAGCTCCATGGGTATATTTTGTCTCGTAGAATTTATCCCTAGCCATTAGATTATAAATTGAGATCAATGGCCCAAATACAATTTTAGGTTCGATGGGAATTGGAGCTTTGTGGGTACATTTTATGTTCACAAGAGACACTATGCGGCTTCCCTAGTGTTGTCATTGATGGCAACAAAGTCTATCCCACACATCCACAGCACATAGTATGTCTATACCGGAAGTTAGATTGAAGATTGTTTTGGTCCGGTGAATAAGAATAGAGCATGCAGCAAGGTTGCAGCAAGGTCTGACAATCAGGTCCGGATCTATCAGATGGCGTAACTCAGCAAGTTATGGACTTGGAAAAGTCAAGAGGAGTATCATGACTACTCTATTCCAGAGATTGAGCTTCCGGTGATAAAACATGGAAAAGATATGAGCATATGAGTGTTGGGTTCCAGATAGGTAGAGCAGACTGAGGAAGAACTGACCGACAGAGTATCAGACTTCAATCCAGATGAGTAATTGATGTTGATCAAGCTATTTGAGGTATCATACATTGTTGGCCAACATGATTGATGGCTTCAATGTTTATGTTTTTGATACACATCACAAATCAAGCATGGATTCAGCTGATAGATCAGTAACTTGTAAATATCTCGAGTATCTTGGTTGCTTACTAGAAAATTGTTGAAATCCTTGGTGCAGATATATATACCAGATGGATTCTAGTATGAAGGGGTGTGTAAGTATAGATGTGATGAAATAAAGTGTAAGGAAAAGTAGAGACAAGTGTGGAAGCATCAATACAAGTCTGGTATGTGACAGAGTAGCAGCACTAGAGCAGAGGAAGAATGAAGTGCATCAGATCAGTATATTGTGCCTAACTGGAACTAAACTCTAGCATTTGTAGATGCCTCTCATTAGTTCAAACACCTAGTTACCTTCTGTAAGTTTTGTAGAGAGTGAGTCTCTTGTAGGTAGTGTGCCTCTTGTGAGTAGTGTGCTCAGGTAGTGAGCCCTAATTGGCAAGTGCCATTTTGTACTTCTTATTCTTTTAATAGAGAATACAATCTTGGGTTAGTCACCCCATGGTTTTTCCCTTAACAGGGTTTTCCACGTAAAAATCCTTGTGTTATGTGTGTTGATTTTATTTATGCTCTCATGATTATATATGCTTATATGTTTTGATGCTGCACAAATTACAAAAGAAGAAAAGAAAGTTAAGATAATAGAGATAACTGATTCACCCCCCTCTCAATTATCTACCTTGTTTCCAATGATTGGTATTAGAGCTAAGTTCCTCTAAACAGAGCCTAACAGCATGAGGAAGATCTGGGAATCTCAATGGATATGTATGATATGAAGGAACAACTTCAGTCTACCCTAGATGATCTTGAGCAATCTCACTCTAAAGTTAATAACTTGAGAGAAAGACTCAAACAAGCTGATGATTTCATAAATGAGCTAAAAGAAAAACTAAGTATCTTTATGAAAAAGAGAAAGGAACTAATTCAAAAATTAGCAAGTCAGAGTGAAACCAATGATACAATGAAGATCAGAATGAGAAAAACAAGCTATGTGAGAAGCTTTCAAAATAGGTCATTATGGTAAGGCATGAGATGGAATTAGTGGTTATGAGATTCACCCAAGAAATTGAAGAGAAAAGGAAAATTGAAGATAATCTAAATCAATCCCTCAAGGAGAAGACAAAGGACTGCCACAAAATGGATAGAATAATTAGGCGTCTTGAATCTAATCTTGAAGAAGCTAGAGATAATGAAAAATAACTTGAGAATCAAATAGACACTCTTAGACAAGATCTTCAAACAACAATGAATACAAAGAGAAATTCAAGATAAGTTTAGTTCAACTTGAAGTTCTTCTTGAAAGCCAAAAGAGGGTAGATGACAAGACTGGCTTGGGATATGAGAAAGGTGAAAGCTCTGGATCTGGTCAGAAGAACTTTGGATCAGGAAATCAAAGAAACAGGCCTAGAAGACCTCCAATAAGGTAACCAAATGCTCAAAGATGTCCATCTTCAATGGATACTGCTTTAATTGCAACAACTTTGGTCATAAAGCAACTTAGTGCTGAAGGAGAATGAATCAGACTAATCCATCCTTTTCCAGACAAAGTTTCAACTGCAAAAGGTATGGTAACAAATCTCATGAATGCCAAAATATGCAAATAAATAATTCATTCAATGGTAGATGCTTTGCATGCAATAGAATGGGACATATGGCTAATCAATGAAGATAAAGAGGATATCAGTCAAATATGCAAAGAAATGTTGTTTGTTACAGTTATAATAGATCCGGTCATATTGCTAAATTCTGCAGAAGTAAAAATCAGGATAAAAGGGTCTGGTGCATCATAATCAGAAACAAGATAAGGGAAAAGGAAAAGTGAATGAGGATGAAGTTCAAAGGGATATGAGCAAGATTTGGGTGAAGAAGAGTACATAAAATGTTGGGGATGGATCCGCACTGGAATCTAGTGCTAATACTCCTTTTGGAAACTAAACAGATGAGCTCTGGCTCAGGGGGAGTCACAAAGAAAAATAAATTCCCCCAGCCAGTCAATTGGTGCCTAAATTTGGCACATGGAATGTTGTGGATTAAAGGGTTCTCATAAAAATATCTAAATAACCCTAGGTAAAAATATGAAAGATCCACATGGAGTTTTGCAAGAGTTTAATCATCCAAGATTGATCTAGTTGACAACCATCCGGTAAAGCAGGATTTTTACAGACAGATCCGGTATGATTCAAAATCAATATACTTTGATCTGCCAATCCATGGCATGATTGGAGAAAAGAAGATACATTGTCAATCCTCATTGAAAATGATTCTAAGTGCAACACAGTGATTTGAAAAGATCTCTCAGAATAGGGCAACTAGATAACTTAAGTTGTGCATTTATTGCAAAACGAAATTAGGGTTTGCAAAAGAATAAAAGGGTTCTTTCACTCATCATTTGCACATTTGCATTTGAGAAGAAGAAAAGAAGAGCTCTGCATCAAGTTTCTACAACTCTCTTAAAGATCAACTACAAAATCCAATTCAACCAGAGATTTGTTCTCGCTCTTATTTTGAACCCTAAAGCATAAAAGGTACTTCCATTCTGAATATCTCTCTCTAAATCTATTGCAAAAATGGCTACTCCAATGGTTGTTAAGATCACTAATAGGCTACACCCAAAATTCAAGAAACACCCCTACAAATCCCTAGAAGTTGATCCTTTAGGCACTTCTTCTAGCATTCAGCATGGGGTATTGCAGGTAGAAGATGTTAGGGTCTACATCCATGCTAACATTGAGGAATTTGGTGAATCTAAGTTGATGGACATCTATCATAAATAGTTGATAGATGAAAGTTTTGAACTCAAACCTCAATACAAGGCCCTCTAGGATAAGCACTTTGGACATTGCATCCACTTTCCCTATTTTACAGAAGATGATTGGGTCCGGTATGTCCTTAGCAGAATACATGACAATTTCATGTGGTTAATGTATCCCTTCAAGATAACAAAAGATGCCATTAGGGCAGTAACTGGACTGCACTCATCCGGTGGGTTACCTGCACTCAAATCTGTCAAGAACCAGATAGTTACTGAAGTTACCAGATCTAAGTTTGACAAGAGAGAAATGACCATAGATGACATCACAGATCCAGATGTCAAATTTGCCTCAATGATAATTGGGTATAAGATCTATCATTCTAGCAGGGAGAATTTTGTGTCTGGGACTGCAATATATACAACATATCAGATGTTGAGGGAAAATGCAGACTATGACCTATGTGATCTTCTTTTAAATCAACTATTAGAAAACCTACAGAAGATCAAGAAGGATAAGAAGAACTCCTTCAAGTATGGTTGCTTAATACTATGTCTATTCTTCTACTACATGAATGAGCCGCCCGAATCAAGTGGTTGGGTTTGGCAAAATAATAAACTGGTTGCAATACAAATTAGAGACTATATGTATGGACTTGGTGATGCTAAGGCTCAAAGCACAGCACTCTAGGGATACTTTAAGAACCTCCAAAGTATGATGCAAGCTAGAGAAAGGATACCTCAATCCATAGTAGAAAAATACAAGGATACAATGTGTTTTATGGTAGATACTGATCAATGCCTAATGGAGGCAGTTGAGCCCAGAATAGGTTGGATATGCCAATAGGATATGAAGTCGATGAGAAAATCTTGGAGCTACATCTTCAACACCTATTAAGCTAGCCTAAGGACCCTGAGGTAGAAAGGTTTGGAACCTTTCAAGAACTAATTGTAAAAATACATGTTGAGTTAAGACGACTGGAGATAAAAAGGAAAGTTAGAAGGGAAGTATAGGAAATTGCCAAAAGATATGGCATATCAAAAGAGGCAGTTGATGCAAACAAAGAGAAAATAGAAAGAGCTGAGAAAGAGAAACAAGAAGCAGAAAAAGGAAGTGTTTTGGTACAAGCCTCCTCCTGGACTAGATCCTCCAAGAGCTCTGCACCTACCACTCCTAAGAGCTCAAGAGCCACCAAACTGGAAGTCAAGAAATCTAGAAAAGGAGAAAAGAGAATGAAAACAAAAGCCACAAGGTCTTATTCAAGTCACAAGGATGATGAAGAAACAGAGTCTGATGAGGAAGTTAAGAAAATGAAGAAGAAGAAGAAGAAAACATCTGGGGAATCCTCTACCAATAAAAACAAAGAAGAAGAGGTAGAAGAATTTGTTGAAAATCCCACTCTATCCATTGATGATATCATCAAGGCAGTCACTGTAGATGGGAACCTGCAACCAGTCACAAAATTCTATGATGAATATAGTGATACTGACAAGAGGATCTTGGAAGAAGCTATAGTTAGGTATTTGAATATTTATAATAAAGCATTTATTGAAATTATTTCATTAATTCCCAAAAGTCTAGAGAAGGTACTTAAACTTAGAAAAGAGAATGTAAAGGCAAAAGACTTGGAGATCCGAGAACAGATTGCAATTCAGCTCTATCCTTCTCTTACTCCAAAGCAAATGGACATGATCTTTAAGGAATGTAAGGATGAATTCTAGAGCAAAGCAAGAATGAACAAACTTATGGTTGGAGAAATTGATCAAGTAGCAAGAGAAATAGAAGACATCCTCTGGAATGCCTTCAAAAGATTCAATCTTCCTATTATAGAGGAAACAGAAGAAGAACCCTCTACCATGGATGTTGAAGGATTAAATGCATCCAATGAAGAATCTTCTGACAAAAATGTAGAAGGGTCAAAAGAGGTAGATGAAGAGAAGTCTAAGGACTTAGATTCCTATGTTTCGGAAGAGGAAGTTCATGAAGTAGTTAACATCTCTCCTCCAAATCCCACTACAGACACTCCAGATCCAAGAACTGAAGGAGAAGGAAGAAAAGAGGAGAAAGTGAGTCAAGAGGAGGAGGTAAAGGGAAAAGAAGAACAAATAGAGAAGATCTCTGATGATAGTTCTGAGATTCCAAAAGAAAAGAAGAATTAGTCACTGGCAAGAGACAATGCAAAGGTAGTAAAGAATTTCTTGAACAAAGAAATGATGGAGATAGATGAACCGAAACTATTCCAAGGACCGCTAAATTTTGATTCCCTTTCTCTGCTCCAGACAATGAAAATAGCATCTTTTGTCCAAGCTAAAGCAAAAGCAAAAATTCTAAAATCTCACATGGAAGACTATGAGCTATTAGAGATTGCATCTGGGATACTGGAGAAGATCATGCTATCTTTTCAAAAGGATCCTTTAGCCTCTCCATTCGGTAACTTGAAATCTCTGGTAAACTCTATTAGCACTCATTTTGATTCTTTAGAGAAATCGGCAGAAGAAAAGGTCTAGAAAGAATTTTTGGGAAAAAGGTTCACTGAAGTATAGGGACTCATTACTAATGATAGGAGGACCCTATATATTGGGATAAAGATCCTTGAAAATGCTCTTAAAGATGGTGGGGACATGTACAAATTTTTTCTATCTTGGCCCAAAGTGACAGAGGATATTGAGAAGAAGGTGAAAGAACAAGAAGGTAAACTAACAAGTTTATCTCAAAATTTTCATCTCCTCACTACATCCTTAATGAATCAAGAACGCCATGCCATTGTCATTATAAATGAAATAAAGAGGCTGGATAAAGAAAAGAAGAATATAATAAACAAGATGAGTGAACTCAAAGGGATAATTATCCCTAAGTTAGAGGCAATGCATGAGGCCTTAACAGATGCCCAGACCACAGCCTGGACTAGTGATCTAGTAGATTTAAGAAGGGCAGAAGCATATGCATTTTTGTTGAGTGGTCACATCTCCATTTTGGACAGGATGAAGCAGAGCTAGGCCATAGAGTTTGTACAATTGAAGGCCACTTTTGCGGATATACTTAAGTATATGTAAGTATAACATGTCTATATACTTATGCGGCCATGTATAGGTTAATTTTAGCAAATTTTGGTGTGCAAATTCTTCCCTTTTCCATTGATGTCAAAGGGGAAGTGAGGAGTAGTGAATATGTGGAATCCAGCTAAGGGGGAGCTCTAGTAAAATAGTACATAAGACAGAGCATTAGCCAAGGGGGAGTTTGTTGCGACACTTAGTCATTTTTCACTAAGTGTTGCCATCAATGCCAAAGGAGGAGATTGTTGGAAAGAGACACTATGTGGCTTCATTAGTGTTGTCATTGATGGCAACAAAGTCTATCCCACACATCCACATCACATAGTATGTCTATACTAGAAGTCAGATTGAAGATTGTTTTAGTTTGGTGAACAAGAACAGAGCATGTAGCAAGGTACAACAATCAGGTCCGGATCTCTCAGATGGTGTAATTCAACAAGTTGTAGGATTGGAAAAGTCAAGAGGAGTATTATGACTACTATATTTTAGAGATTGAGATTTCGCTGATAAAACATGGAAAATATATGAGCATCTGAGTGTTGGGTTCCAGATAGGTAGAGCAGACTGAGAAGAACTAACCAGCAGAGTATCAGACTTCAATCTGAATGAGTAATTGATGTTGATCAAGCTATTTGAGGTATCATACATTATTGGCCAACATGATTGATGACTTCAATGCTTATGTTTTTGATATGCATCACAAATCAAGCATGGATTTAGCTGACAGATCAGTAACTTGTAAATATCTTGAGTATTCTGGTTGCCAATTAGAAAGTTGTTGAAATCCTTGGTGAAGATATATATACCAAATGGATTCTAGTATGAAGGGGTTTGTAATTACAGATGTGATGAAATAAAGTGCGAAGAAAAGCAAAGACAAGTGTGGAAGCAACAATACAATTCTGGGATGTGACAAAGCAGTAGTACTAGAGCAGAAGAAGAATGAAGTGCATTGGATCAGTATATTGTGCCTAACCAGAACTAAACTCTACAATTTGTAGATGCCTCTCATCAGTTCAAACACCTAGTTACCTTCTGTAAGTTCTCTAGATAGCGAGTCTGTTGTAGGTAGTGTGCCTCTTGTGAGTAGTGTGCTTAGGTAGTGAGCCTAGGTAGTGAGCCCTAATTGGCAAGTGCCGTTTTGTACTGCTAATTCTTTTAACAAAGAATAAATCTTGGGTTAGTCACCCCATGGTTTTTCCCTTAACAGGGTTTTCCATGTAAAAATCCTTGTGTTATGTGTGTTGATTTTATTTCTGCTCTCATGATTATATATGCTTATATGTTTTGATGCTGCACAAATTATAAAAGAAGAAAAGAAAGTTAAGATAATAGAGATAACTGAGTCACCCCCCCTCTCAATTATCTGCCTTGTTTCCAACATTTTAACCCATGGAATGCAACCCCATCCATTAGATTATAAATAAAATCAATGATGGTGATTAAAAATTAGCGATATAGCCATAAAGTAACCACTAATTATATAGTATTATTGGCGAATTAATTTCATTTTCTACTATAACTTATAAAATTTAGGTGAATTTGGTCTAATTAGGTATCAAATATTGTGCCAAATTTTTTAGTTTAAAAGTTTAATAAAATAAATGTTCTGGCAATTTAACCAAGACTAAAATAATTTTTTTTTAAAATGTGGTGATTCGGGTTGCCTTATAGCTTGTACTGTTAGCCAAATTTTGAATCCCCAATTTCAACTATTAGCCAATTGGCGAATATTAGCCAATTAAAAAATCATAGTTGACTAATATTTTGTTTTGGGGCAGTTCTTTTCTTAGTTTGATCAGGTTCTTGATTGTCTACTTTGTTCTGTTCACCAGTCGTTTCCTTATTTGCCTGACTAGATGCAAAGAATTGTCCTTTTTCCTCTATCTCTTGTTTATTCATTTCTTTGATTTCATCAGTTTTCTTCAAATCATGATCCATACTATCTTCAAGAACAAAGGTGTCTACATCAATATGTATATCCTCTCTGTTGGAGACAATTGGAATGTTAAGATCTTTTAGGATCTCAAAAATTGTAATCTCTATGTTTTTCACAAATTCCTCAATATTCCCCGCCATTAGAGTGTTGACTCTTCTTTTTATTTTGATTTTATCTCCAAGTAACTTAAAAAAAAAATCTTTTTCTTCAGGAGTCACATCCAGACAAAATTTGATCAGTGAACTTTCTCTTAGCTCCTAATCCTTGGTCATTACTTCCTCCCTCTTAGTAGTTAATATGCTTTCCATATTTTCAAGAAGATCAAATATTATCTCAATGAGGGCTCTGTTGTAGATTTTGAGATATTTGATGACAATAGCTTCTATGATGTCTTTGTCTAGATCATTATACTCATCATATAGTTGTGTTATGGATTTTAAATTGCCATCAATAGTTATAGCTTTTAGGACATCCTCAAGACTTATAGTGGCTTCTCCTGCCTAAGACTCATCTTGCCCTGGCCTTTTCTTGGTTTTGTCCTTACCAGTAGGTTTCTTCTTGTTGCTCCCAGAGGCTTTGGTGGCCTCAATTTTTATTTTACTTACTTCATATGACTCTGTCTCTTCCTCATCTACCCCTATATTAACATACATTCTATGACCTCTAGTTTTCTATCTTTTGGAACTTTTGTCAGTGAGCTTCTTGGTGGGTACTTCTTTACTAATAGACGAGGTCAGACCGGAGGTTTTTGATGTAGTTCCTATAGAGACTGAACCTCTTGTCCTCTTCCTTGTTACAGTAGGTTCTTCTGTCATTGCCTCAAACTCTTCTAGAGCCTTGACTAGTTTATTTTCTTTGTTTTCTTTTGGAACCCTTTCTTCTTATGTCTTTTGTTGCACATCATGAACTTTTGGAGGTTTATTAGCTTCCTTTTCTTGCTCCTTCTACTTTTCTTTAGCTTCTCTTTTTGCCACAGTTCTAGCTCTTGTAGTTGATATCTATTCTCTGG
Source organism: Cunninghamia lanceolata (assembly GCA_027924645.1). Taxonomy (NCBI): domain Eukaryota; kingdom Viridiplantae; phylum Streptophyta; class Pinopsida; order Cupressales; family Cupressaceae; genus Cunninghamia; species Cunninghamia lanceolata. The sequence continues at coordinate 5,726,869 of BSBN01000241.1, read as the reverse complement.
CGAAATCTTTGCTTGTGCATATTCTTCTACTATTTTCTAGGTCTTCTTTGAGATTTATGGTTTCCTTACTTCAACATGTATTTTGGTTGATACTTCCTCATAAGTCCCAAATCTTTCTTCTTCAGGATCTCTTGGTTTGCTTAGCATATGTTGGGCATAATTTTCTAGTATTCTTCCATATACTTCATAACCCATTGGCATAACCCATACTATTCTAGGCTCAACAACCTCCATCGTGTATTAGTCTTTTGTCACAATAAAGCAAATGGCATTTTTGTATTTTTCAATAGTTGTCTTAGGGATTCTTTCCCTAGATTGCAATAACTTTTGGAAATTCTTGAAATAACTCCATAGGGCTGCAGTTTGTACATCATAACTTCCTATGCTATTTAAATGATTTTTGATTTGTATTGTAACTAGTTTATCACTTTCCCAAATCAATAATTTTATCCTTGGTAGCTCTTGCATAAAATAGAAGAATAAGCAAAGAATTAGAGTACCAAATTTGAAAGGTTATTTCTACTCTTTTGTCTTCTTAAGGTTCTCCATCAGCACTTGTCAAAGTAATTCACAAAGATCACAATCTACATTCTCTTTAATCATCTTATAGGCTACATATATAGTAGTACTAGAGACAGAGTTCCCCTGGTTTGTGAAATAGATTTTGTAGCCTAACACCATGGATGTAAATCTTACAGTATGATCTTCAATATCACTGATTGTCAATGCCCTTTTGTCAAATTTTGCTCTGGTAGTGGCTATCACTGCTTCATTCTTTACTAATTTTAACACAAGTGTTGTACCAATAGAGCTTAATCGAATCACAACTCTTATTGTCTCCTTTATGATCTTGAATGTCTTTCCAGCCACATGAATTCATCATAAATTCTCCTTAGGACGTACCAAATCCATTCATCCTTTACAAAAGTTGGGAAGTCTATATATTGAATGAATTTCTTCACTTCCAATGCTTTATATTCTTCCTTTAGGTTGAAATTTTCACCACTCCAATGTTTCTCATATAAATCAGAGAACCTACTATCACCAAACTCTTCTAGGGCAATGCGAATGTAAGCCCTAACATCTTCCACGTGCAACACTCCAAATGGTATTTCTAAGAATGCACCATTTGGATTGGTCTCTATTGATTTGTATGGATGCTTCTTGAATTTTGGCTAGGCTCTTTCGGTTAGATCAATCACATGTGGTGTTACCATTGCAAAGATTTAAATGAATTCACAATGGGGTTTTGAGTCTAAAAAATACCTTTTTTCATTGAATTAGGGTTTTTCTTGATCTTGTCTTGATTTACTTTTGAGATCACTATAGTCACTTGGAATTTCACTTTAGTTCGCCTTAGACACCTGAGAGTTTGAAAGCAAAATGAATTGTTTGTCAAATGAGCCCCATTTTAATCCTTTATCTATCTTGACCTAATCACCATAAATGCCCCTATTAAAAAGCTGTCAAACGCATCTCTGTAGAATATGGTCTATTAGGATTGTTCCACAATTTTCTGCAATTGAACCTTTTTCACTAGAATTTCTTTCAAAAGATCTAACATATGTATCTTTTCAACATATCAGCATGCTGGATCCCAACACTAATGATCTAGCTAGGGGATTAAGATTTTCATTTCTTCTCCCCCTGATCCAGACCTCATAATCTACTTCCTGGAGGAAGTATTTGTACCAAAAACTGGTGCGGGTCCATTGCTGACCTCATTTACATCCTTCTTAATCTAGACCTTACTCATTTCCTTCTTGATTTCCATTGGATCAATCTTGTTCTTGCCTTTATCCTCTTTCTTCTCTATTTTCCTCTTCTTTGTAGGATAGTCTTTCTTTTTATTCTTGCTTCTATAGAATCTTGCAATATGTCCAAACTTATTACAATTGTAACATACCACATTCCTCTATCCTTGATTCCTTCTATTGATTGGATTCATTCTTGATCTGAATTGATTAGCCATATGCCCAAATCTATTGCATGAAAAAAACTTCCCATTAAAGGATTGAGTACTCCTTGTATTATTAAAACCATTCCTCATCAAACTTCTATATTCATTTGGTCTATGACTAATTTTCTTACAATTGAAACATTGACTAGAGAATGTGATCACCATGTGACTATGAATAAAATACTTGAACTGCATATAATTATCTTGAACTATGGAGGTGTGTTGACACAAACACTGTCGTTTACACTCTATACTGTAGATTGCCCATAATTAGCCATTTATCCTTCTGGGGTGAAGTTTCTTTGCCATGTCAGTGAAATTTCCTTTCTTTGTTTCCATCAATGACAATATTCAGTCATTTATCAAAGTAGTGTCTCTTGCCAACAATTTCTATATGAATAACACAATAGGGACAAGGTCCCTTAGACCTAGATACCCCTCCATCCAACTGGTACATCATTCCCAATCCATTAGCAACTATCTCAAATAGGTATAATTATAAAGATGTTAACTTGAATGGTGGACAACAATAACTACATAACTTCATCATTTCTGATAACCTATCTTGGAACCAAGATACTATGATTCAACCAAACCTGGATCAAATTAGAGCACTCAAGTGCTCATCTGATCAAAAATTCATCATTAGGGTCATCCCATCATAAACTACAAAGACACTACCACTTGAATTGACAATAATGTTAGACTCTTAGAGAAAGACCTAAAAGAATCTTGTATAGCATGAGAGGATCCCCATATAGCTTATCAACATGATGAGATGAAGCATGCCAACGTGTACTAGAAAGATTTCTTGTGGAAAGAACCAACATGACTACTCGATCCTCACTTACTAAATAAAACCCACCTCATGATGGATAAATACAAAACATAGGAGATGCTACCTAAGGAGTTCTCATAGCCACCATGATCCAATAGATCAAGATCTTTGAAGAGGGGATCCTTCAAGAGAGAGGTGGGGAGATAGATAGGGAAACATAGATAGAGATAGAGAGGGAGAGAGAATAGGAGAGAGAGGGGGGAGATTAGGAGACATAGATAAAGAGAGGGATAGGGAGGGAGGGAAGGAGTGAGAGATAGAGAGAGAGGGATGGAGGGAGAGGGACTAATATAGAGAAATGGAAGGTAGATACATTAAGAGAGACAGATGGGGGAGATATGTTGAACACATAGAAGTACTAGGGGGTGAATCAATACTTAATCAAATTGCCTTATTTTTAGTAGCATACAAAGTTATGGGAATATTCAAGACATGAGAATTGTAGGAACACAAAAACACACAACCATAACACCAAATTTATGTCAAAAACCCAAGAAGGGAAAAACCACGGTGAGCAAGCTTCTTGGATCTACTATCAAAATCTAGCCTGAGAAATAAAGATGAAACAAGATTACAATTTTATTTATGGGATACAACCTAAAGGAAGCTACAACTCCCTGACACATATACATTTACAAATTTTATCATAATGTTCTCCTTGCAATACAAAATGCTAATCACTTCAGCCTCTACACTACTATTTGTTTTCCTTACAACAACAATAAAAACTTTTGCAACAACAAAACATGTTTAGGAATTTTTCTATATCATTGCAAAGCTTATCATATCTTCCACAACTCTATGAACTGATCTTTAGGACTTTTCATCATCATATCTTATTCTTTTGTAAGTAAATTTTCACATTATTGATTCTTCCTTCTCATTTTCCAATCAACTAACTTTGAACACTATTTATTCTTCATATATATCCTCTACAAACTTCAAGAATCTATCTCTTTGGTTGTCTAGAATTAAATGTGTAGCATGAAACTTGTAATAGCCATATCAGTCGACTCCTAAACATGTGTGGTAGGTAAAATCCCAATGTGGTACAAGAACAAGGCATAATCAGGTCCTATCTAGCCTTAACACACCCTACCAGGCTAGTACACATTTGTTACACTCGACAAAGTCTTTATTATGCACCAGGTCGGCACCTCAGTATCTATCCATCCTTGTATTTGACTCTAGACCCAATACAGTACCAGAGAAGACTGAATTGCATCATGTGGATCACATAATGAATATATTATGACTTGTAAAATATTTTTGAACACCTCTCTTAGCAAATCATGCTATTATATACTAGTGCAAACATTTGAACATAGATTCATGTATCCCTACCATGCACTGGTAGCACAAACTTGAAGTGAAAATCATACTTGCAATAAACAAAGATGATTGAATCTTGATTTGAGCATATCAACTGATTTAATGAACCTATCTTTCCATCAACAAAAGCAATTATCAATGTGCGGTGCTTTGTGGTAACATTAATTTTCTCCTATTCACACTAGTCAGTACCAAGACATATCTTCGTAAATCTAACTCCAGAGAAGTATCTATGGTACGCATTATTTCTTGAAACTTGAAACATACATACTTGTTACTTATATTCACCTATCCTCCAAGTGAAAACTTCATATCTACAACTATGTAGAAGTGTGGAGCATTCTCCTATTACTCTGTGACTATACTTGCCTTGTTTTTTTACTCTCTTCATTCTTTTGTCTCCCAAGAACTTTGCATTAAGCATTGTGATCTCAAATTTGAAACAAAGATACATGAGGGTAATACTTATCCATCAATCATATCCACAAGATCATATATCTAAATGCGGTAGAGTGCAGTACATTCTTTTGAGCTTGTAACACCTTTCTTGATTTACACTATACTTAACCAATTCTTCTTCAAATTTTTGCAACTTTATCCATTAGGTGTCAATCATCATGAGATCATATCCTCGTTATATAGCAAAAACCCAACATTACTAATTATGGTCTTCAAACATAAGTATATGAAGAATGTCAACTTACATATGAGCTGCAACAGATAAGGCATGACTATGTACAGATGATACTGATCCATCTCCTTTACTTCTTAATACTCTAATCATCATTCTCAATCTACTCTTCTGAGTTCCTCTACACATATTCATCTCTTTACTTGTATGACACATAATGCTTATTTGAATATCTTCATTGATCATCATACTATTGCAATCTCCTTGTCATCACTTGTACCACTCTTCCACATCACAAAACTTCATACCACTGTTGATATCAATGACAACCTATATGTAACAAGATATAGATAGAGAGATGTGATACAAAGGGGGAGATTGAGGGATAGAGAGAGAGAGAGAGAGAGAGAGAGAGAGAGAGAGAGAGAGAGAGAGAGAGAGAGAGAGAGAGAGAGAGAGAGAGAGAGAGAGAGAGAGAGAGAGGCAAAAGAGATGGAGGATAGAGACATTGAGAGGGGGGAGAAAGAGGGGAGATTGAGGGATATAGATAGAGAGAGGGAGAGATGGGGGATTTGGGGATAGGGATAAAGAGCCTGAGAGAGAGAGAGAGAGAGAGGGAAGGACAGAGGGACAAATAGGGAGTGGGAGAGTGACAATGAGATATAGATATAGTGAGAGGGAGAAAAAGAGATAGAGATGCAAAATGTGGAAATATAGACAAGGTACATGAATTATTTGATAGAATGCCTCAAAGAAATGTGTTCTCATGAAATCCCCTAATTGTAGGATCTAACAAAATGGATTGTTTTAAAAGTCTTTAGAAACTTTCAACCAAATGTAATTAGCAAGAGTATGCTCATGAATTCTATTCAACAAAACATGTAAAGTCTTTAGAAACTTTCAACCAAATGCAATAGGTAGGTCTGCTCATGTTTTGTGGACCACAAAATGTGCTCATGTTTTATGATCCACAAAATGTGCTTGTGTTTTGTGGTCCACAAAATGTGCTCATTTTGTGGACCACAAAATGCGCTCATGTTTTGTTGACCACAAAATGTGCTCGTGTTATGGCTTGGCATTCACAAAGCCATAACACGAACGCATAATGGCCATTTAAACATAACACAAGTACGTTATTGCAAAAAATACTCATTTTGCCACTTTTTGTATACCAACTTAGTGCAATTGCCCAAGAATTATGGAATGAAGTGTTATAACCTTGCAAGCATTTATTGACCACCTTCTAATCTATCCATCTAATTGGGAATGATATGATGAGCTATGAGAAAACTAAGTGCCCAAACATGAAAGTAAGTTAGAAAATTACTTATAAATATAGGATCACAATCAATTATTATAACCTTAGGAGTCCCATGTAGTTTCTCAAAAGTATTTATAAAGGTTGGTGCTATAGTTCTTTATACAACTGGCTTTATCAAAACACAAAATGTGCATATTTGGTGAGATGGCCCACAACAACCATGATGACATTTTTTCCTTCAAATCTAGGAAAAATCAGTCATGAAATTCATAGATGCCTACTCCCACCTTTGACTTAGAATATATACACATTGTAGAAGACCTAGAGTCTTAATTGTCTCCCCTTTATTTTGTTAGCACAACATGCATTCTTCTATAATTACTAAACATCTCCTTTCAACCCCTCCCAAACCAAATTTTTCTTGATTCTATGATAAGTCTTCAAGAATCTAGAGTGCCCACCTACTAGAGAAGCATTCAGTTCTACTAACATCTTAAACTTAAGAATTGAGTTCCTTCATAGGTATAACTTGTCCTTGTACCATAAAGCATTTCCTTTCCATGCAATTTTTTTTACACACTTGAATCCTAGTGGAGTTTATCGATGAGAGTTTCAGTATCCATGTCCTCCTCCCACTCTTCTCATACATCATTTACCAAATCTAGTTGTAATTGTAATGTGGAAATGGTATACAATAGTGACTTTGTGGGTTCATCCCTCCTAGATAAATAATCAACCACAACATTCTCCTTACCTTTCTTATAGATGATCACAAAGTCATTTCCCAACATCTTTGTGACCCATTTTTTTATTCTTTAGATGAAAACCTCTATTCCAGGAAATATTTGAGACTATAATGATCTATATTTCCCTTAAATTTTCTTCCTGTTAGCTAAGGTCTCCATTATTTGACTACATTCAGGATAGCCAACATTTCTTTCTCATAAACTAGTTTCAAAAAATTCTTACCATTGAGTTGGCAACCCTCAAATGCTATGGGTCTTCCTTCTTGCATGAGTACTACTCTTATGCCATCTCCTCAAGCATCACATTCGATAATGAATATTTTAAAAAAACTCAGGGTAGCTAGGACTAGAGTTGTACACATAGCTTCCTTTAGCTACTCATATGCCCTAATTGCTACCTCATTCCAATTCAAGGACTCCTTCTACAACACTATGAGAGGTGATAGGAAAATATGTGTAACTTATTTGTGTTATCTAGAGAAATTTTGGAGGGAAATGTAAAAAAGAAGGGAAGGAATTATGTGCAACCATGTGGCATATTTTTTATTATGCAATAGTTACATATTTTCAGCCCCCCAATTTTTTCATAGCTTATTTTAATTCCTAAACTATAGCAAATCCACTATAAGAAGAGAAGACTCCAAATTATCCTTTATGCATAAGTTCAAATTTATATGGGACCATTGTTGCTAGTAAAATTTAAGCAACAAACCTAGATATGTAGTTGCATGGAACAACCCTATTAGTCTTTTTCTAATGATGTTACAATATTATGACTTAATCATTGTGTGATTTACTATTTCCTTATTAATTGCTCTATCAAATTTATGTGGCTTTGGAAAAATAGCCCATTTCATTTATTTCTAAAATAAAATGCATTTATTTTCTTTTAAATTAATATGTAAATCTATTAATATATTTATTTCAAGCAAGATAACTATAATATAAATATATTTATTTCATAAAAAAATAGATTCTCTTCATGTTTCTCCTCTTCTCTCTTGTTTTGAATTATTTTAGTGTGCTATTCAAATCAAGGGTATCATCGATGTTATATTTTTATTTGTGTTTTCCCAATCTAATTTACTTTGATTGTGGGCCTATTGATAATTGAAAAGTAGATTCTCCATGTGCAATGTCTATGTCATGTTTCTCCTCTTCTCTCTCATTTTGAATTATTTTCTAAGTGTGCTATTCAAATCAAAGTATCATCCTTGTTATATTTTTATTTATGCTTTCCCAATCTAATTTACTTTGATTGTGGGCCTATTGATAATTGAAAAGTAGACTCTTCATCTCCACCTGTCTATGTCATGTTTCTTCTCTTCTCTCTTATTTTAAATTCAATTAGTGTGCTATTCAAATCAGAATACCATTATTTTTATATTTTTTTATGCTTATCCCATCCAATTTCCTTTGATTGCGAGCCTATTTTGAAATTATTTTGGCAATATAATATTATCACACTTGAATTGTGTGTACTTGGCACCCCAAAGATTTTAAAATCATCAATCAATTTAAATATCAACACTTTACGTGGCTTTCAAAATTCTAAACCATATTTCCCATAATTTTCCTAATTTCCTTGACATTCCCAAATTAGAGTGTGTGAAGGAGTTGAGCGTGTTCAAAAATAAAATTGTAGTGCACGTGAAAATCATCAATAGAAAAGAGTTTTATAGTGCGCATTAATACACTAGTTGTTTCTTTCATATCTTCCACTACCCTTACATAGATTGTACATTATTAAAATAACAGTGAAAATGTGGTAATATTCAAAATAATTTTTTGTCAACTTTGAAGTTCTGTGATGTCGAGAGATACCAATGACCACCAAACCAAATCAAAATGAAAAAACCAAAATTGAATTTTTTTTTGGGTGATGTCGATTGCTAGTCTGCCCAGATGCTCCTGCATCAGACACGCCGGAAAGGAAAAATTTGTGAGTGGGACTCAAAAAATGGAGTTGATAAGTGGGACTACTCTTCTAGGTTGAAAAAAATCTGTAGTAAACTCCATTGATGAATTAGATAGAAAGAATTTCTTCCTTCACCTCTTCCAGCACTTAGCTGGGACACTTGTCATCCTCCTCCACCAAATGTGCACCTTCTTCGTCCTTCCTCTTGGGACTCATGTCCACCACAACCTGACCTCCTCCTCCAAATACTCTCTCTACTCCTCACCTCCTTCATGGAATTCAACCCACCATCATCTGGCCTCCTCCACCAAAATCCCTCATCACAACCTGTAGCATTCACATGCAAATCTGCACCTACAACTTCACCATTCTCTTCCTCCTTTGTTTTTGTGACAACATCTTTCTCATCCTCTACCACAACCTTTTCATATTTACTGGAGCCACTGCTACCACCATCATTGTGTTCTCCAAAGGACTCACAACTGTTGTAATATTATCCTCTTCAACTGCTACAACATTACATTGCTCCTCAATCTCTATTGCAATCTCAACATCTTCCTCTACAACTATATCCCTTTTCTTTTCATCCTCAGAAACCTTTGCCATAGCCTCTTCTCTTTCTTCTTTATCCTTAGCCACTACTACACTTTCCTCTTCTTTTTCAACCTCTTTCTCTATGCCTCCATCAGGGCATATTATTGGTGCAACTTCTTTCGCCACTTCCTCTTATTTACCCTCAAATGGATTTAAAACATACTCTTTCCTATCCTTTATTATGCTATATGTATTTTGTCTACCATTATGTATAGCTTCTCTATTATAGAGCCATGGTCAACCCAACAAAGCATGGCATATATCCATAGGTGCTATATCACATACAATATTATCCTTATATCTACGAATCTAAAAATCAACAATATATTGTTCACTTACCCATTTCTGATGATCTCCTTGCAACAAGAACTATTGTAAGGGTTTGGATGCTTTCTTCTCTTTAATTTCATCTTCTCAACCATCTCTAATGACACCAAATTATATGTGCTACTGTTGTCCACAACCACTCTACAACACTTTCCACCTGACTTGCAAATAGTTCTAAACACATTGCTCCTCTGGATGGGCTCTTGCTTCTCTTTCTGTGGCTTTAGATATTCTTTCTTCATCATAAAACATTCTCCTAGATTTCAAGACATTTTGTCAAACACTTTCCACACAAACTCAACCTGCAATTCGTACAAAACACATAATCAATTCTTCGTGGTTTCCAAGCTCGCAATTGCTCAGGACTACTTACAGACCTATAACAATTCTCTCGAGCTCTTCAACATAACCGCACTCTCTACCCACAAGTCCTGGTGTAGACTCTACATGATCAAGACCTCTAGCTCTGATACCATTTGATGAAAGATGTACTCCCTTTGCCACACACAACTCAGAACTCACAAGACAATTCAAAGATTGCAAACACAATTTTTTGTTTCATTTTATTGAAATAAAAAATCTTATACAATCTACAAATCTACAACAAACAAATCTTCAATACAAAGACAAACAATGGCCTTTTCATGGCCTCTCATATCCACATCACCTCAGCATACTTTCTCATCACTCCTCTCTATTTTAGAACACAAAATTTCCCTCTCTAAAATCTCTATTTGTTGTTGTACTCTATGTCAATCTTTGCATCTTAACAACCTCTACAAACCTGCAACATATCCGGTGCCTTCCCTCTCTTCCTTAACCAACTTAGCACTGCTCAAACCTGTAACAAAATCTAATTAAATACCTCTGTATGTCCCTTAATCTTCTCAATTGTTGTGTTCTAGTTTGTGGCTCTGTCCATTATCTTTATTATTATATTTTCTTCCCATTATATGTTACAAAAAAACAATGTCTCTTCATTTCCGGTAATGTTTCTTATTTTACTTGAGAGAGTTACTTGAGAAAATTGAATATTAAAACTAAAGAATTTCCACCTCCACCCATATTGACATTTTAAATGCCAAAATAAAACAATTTTCATGAAGTTGTATAAGCAATTTTGACAAACTGCAACTTTGATAATGTGCAGAATCGGGTGTCGGCAGGCAAAAAAATGAAATTTCTCCATTTCGCCTAAAAAATTGCCAAAGGTGTTTTATGACTCCCTTAGGTACTCCATAGAAGGATTTCACTCTAGCCTTCCAGAATTATGAAATTTTAAACTTTCCGTAACCGTCGACACACTTTTGACTCTAAAAACACAAAATTTTGACATTAATTTCTCCCAAACAGTGAAAGATATGACTTCGATTCTTTTTTGAAATTGGGCATGGTAACTCCAAGAATTTCCTTGAAAAAGTATTCTAATCTATCTCTTATGGATGTTTAGGAATAAATTTTACAAAATTGCCCATGGAGTGTCAAAACTGTGAACCGGTGGAAGTTTGATTCTTACAATTTGGTGCAGGAGCACCTAATGGACTTTATGCCTCCATGAGGCCATTTTGTAAATATTTTATTTTTTTTGTGATTGAGTCATTTCATAAGGTCATAAAGACTATTTCTAAGGTGTGTAAGGTGTCTTAAGTCATTTTGGAGTCATATTGCAAATATCGTAAAAAGTTGTCAATCTTGTAAAAGTTGTCATATTGTAAAGTTGCAAAAAGTGGGAAGGTGAAGAATCATAAGTTGTAAATGAGAAATTGAATGGTTAGAAACTCAAAGGATAGTTATCAATGGTTGTGTTGGGTTATAAAAAAGTTGAATAAGCCTTGGGAAGTGGGAGCCAATGTTAGGGGTTGAAGTTTTACATAAAAATCAATAAAGAAGCTTTATTTTTTGCATTTTCTAAACATTATTTTGTTATTCCAGTGGATTGTATTGATTTGTACAACCTTTGTATGATGTGAAAATTATATGGTTGGAAAGATAATTGAGTTACCTTTCTAATTATTTTGGTTTGGTTAATTTTTGTCATGTTTTGTGAAAGTTATGATCAAATTAGTGATTGCCATTCTAGATTTTAGGTTTAATTGGCAGAAGAACAATCTATTTTTCAAAGCTTCTGTACAAAGTAACCTACCTTGATTTTGAGATATTATGAACCAAATGGGTATTTAAATCAAGTTTTCTTTCTTGGAGATAAGTTCTGGTTTGAAAATCATAGCCGAGAAACCATATTTGCTGCACCACCTTAAGCCTAGTCAAGAGTAGGACAACCAATTTTTTGAGCCTTGTGTTTCAAATTAACCCCTCCCACATTTAAGATATGTTATAGAATGGATTAATGGGTATCAAAATTAGTTTTTAGATCATGGGTTTGAGTTATATTCTAAAAATTATGTCAAAATTACCTTATTTGCTGCTCTCATCAAATCATAGTGGAAGTTTGTGAGAAAAGTCATTTGTTTAAGTGTGTTTATTTGGGTGAATCCTCCCTTCTCTATATCAATTGGTATCATAGCTTAGAAGGTCTAGTCAAGAGAATTTGGTGTTTGTGTGTTGTGTTTGTGTAGGTTGAAGAGAGAACCTGATTGCTAAAAGACTAGGTAGAGGAAAAGAGAAGAGACCTAGGTGAGGCAAAGACAGAGAAGAAAGGAGAAACTTGCTTAAGAAAAGATGGATTTGTTTAGGAGGTACTTTCTAGCTAAGGGTTCACAAAAGAAGAAGTGAGAGAATAGAAAAAGAGACAAGTGTGAAGAAGGAAAAAGATACAATGCAGAAATAGAAAGTCTTAAGCAGGAGGTACAAAAGTTGGATCAAGCTATGGAAGAGATGAGAAGGATGGAACAGAAGATGGAGCAATTATTCAAAAGAGCACTTAGTTTACACTTGACAATGAAGAAAAAAGTTGTATGGCCTATTCAAAGGCTAATGAAAAAGAGAAGACAAATGAACGCATTAATGGAAGAAAAGAAGGAACAAGTCAAGAAAGCTGAGATGATGGTAGAGGAAGACAAACCCATGAAGGATGCAGCCATATCAAACCATGAAGATGTTGAAACAACAGGTGTGAAGTTTGATCTAATTTCAGTGGAAGATGATATGGAATTGGTATCAAAAGATTATTTGGTTAAGGCCAACGATGACTTGATTTTGGAGGATCAAAGTTGGTCTCAAAGGTATGATGATTTGATGTTTTCTTCATTGATTTTTAAGGAGGATAATGGCTTTTTAGTTTTTTGCACTTTAGAGGTTTGTGATCTTAACAAGGCAGCAAGATTGAAGGTAGAGTAGCCGATGGGAAAAGTGAGGACCAAAGGTGAAGGGATCATATCTACACCAAAAGGGAGAAAGAGTAAGGAAGGAGTATACATAGTTCTTGTTGAGATTGTAAAGAAGGACAAACCAAAGTTCAAGATGAAACCCAGGGTGAAATTGAAGACTAAATGGAGCTGCTTTAAGGAAGACATAGGGCAGATCATTGAAGGCATCAAGAAGGAGCATTCAGAGGTGGATACTTATTATTACCCTCAATTCAAGAGGGCTTTGAATTTCTTTTTGGTCAGGAGTATGGTGTAGGAGCACCTAATGGACTTTATGCCTCCATGAGACCATTTGTAAATATTTTATTTACGTTGTGTTTAAGTCATTTCATAAGGTCTTAAATACCATTTCTAAGGTGTGTAAGGTCTCTTAAGTCATTTTGGAGTCATATTACAAATATTGTAAAAAGTTGTCAATCTTGTAAAAGTTGTCATATTGTAAAGTTGCAAAAAGTGGGAAGGTGAAGAGTCATAAGTTGTAAATAAGAAATTGAATGGTTAGAAACTCAAAAGATAGTTATCAATGGTTGTTTTGGGTTATAAAAAAGTTGAATAATCCTTGGGAATTGGGATTCAAGGTTAGGGATTAAACTTTTACACAAAAATCAATAAAGAAGCTTTGTTTTCTGCATTTTCTAAACATTATTTTGTTGTTCCTGTGGATTGTACAGATTTGTATAGCCTTTGTATGACCTATGTGTGGTATGGTTGGAAATATAATTGAGTTACCTTTCTAATTATTTTGGTTTGGTTGATTTTCATCTTGTTTTGTGAAAGTTATGATCAAATTAGTGATTATCATTTCTAGATTTTAGGTTTAAATGGTAGGACAATCCATTTTTTAAAGATTCCGTACAAAGTAACCTACCTTGATTTTTAGATATGTTAAATAAGGGCCAAACGGGTATTTGAATCAGGTTTTCATTCTTGGAGATCAGTTCTGGTTTGAAAATCATGGCCAAAAAAACCCTATTTGTTGCACCACCTTAAGCCTAGCCAAGAGGAGGACAACTAATTTTTTGAGCCTTGTGTTTCAAAGTAACCCTACCTATATTTAAGATATGTTATATAAGGGATTAATGGGTATCAAAATCAGTTTTTATATTGTGGGTTTGAGTTGTATTCTAAAAAGTATGTCAAAATTACCTTATTTGCTGTTCTCATCAAAGCATAGTGGAAGTTTGTGAGAAAAAATCATTTGTTGAAGTGTGTTTGTTTGGGTGAATCCTCCCTGCTCTACATCACAATTCTTTGCCAAATTTGAAGTTTTGTGATGTCGAGAGATACCAATGACCACCAAACCAAATCAAAACTAAAAAACCAAACCTAAAAATATATATTTTTTGGGTGATGTCGATTGCCAGTCAGCCTGGATGTTCCTGCATCATTTCCCAATCTAATTTACTTTGATTGTGGGTAGATTCTTCATCTCCACCTGTCTATGTCATGTTTCTTCTCTTCTCTCTTATTTTGAATTCTTTTAGTATGCTATTCAAATCAGAATACAATCCTTTTTATATTTTTTTATGCTTATGCCATCTAATTTCCTTTGATTGCGACCCTATTTTGAAAAGTTTTTGGCAACATGTAATATTATAACACTTGAATTGTGTGTACTTGACACACCAAAGATTTCAAAATTCTCAATCAATTTAAATATCAACACTTCACACTGCTTTCCAAATTTCTAAACCATATTTCCTAACGTTTTCCTAATTTCCTTGGCATTCCCAAATTGGAGTGTGTGAAGGAGGTGAGCGTGTTCAACAAGAAAATTGTAGTGCGTATGAAAATTATCAACAGAAAAGAGTTTTGTAGTGCACATTAATACACCAATTGTTTCTTCCATATCTTCCACTACCCCCACACAGATTGCTCGTTATTAAAATGACTTTGAAAATGCGGCAATATTCATAATGGTATGTGAACATATGAATATTAAATGACCAAGTGAGCTTATGCAATGTAAAAAACTTTTGGGGCCAACCTTTGGAAAGTGGGAGTGGCTTCATCTATGTGAACAAATGCTTAAGGAGGTCAATTCAAAAATAGAATAAATTGCTTGATTAAAATAAGATGACAAATAAAAGTTTAAAAAATCCTATACATAATTCAACAAGCCATTTAAATAATTATAAACTATGCCTTGAATAATATAAACATAGCTATTGAATAGGATTTTCAATAGTGGTGTGATAATTTAACAAACAAGGGAACCTAGGTAATATATAAATGTTGGCACATGTTTTATTTTATACATTGTAAGGAACACATCTGTTGGATTTAAAATGTAAGGCTTAGACAATAAGAAAGGGCCAAGGATAATAAAGTTAGGGCATACAATAATGGTTTAGACAACATAGTACATATTTACTAGCAAATGTGTACTATGTAGTACAATATTGAAAAATAGTGGAATTATTTTAGGTCTCAATACTCATGATTTCATTACTAGGAATGGTCTTGGCCTTTCCCAAAGCTTGTCAATTGCTTGTATAATCTCCATAGTATGCATATTTAATCATTTCATTGGATTAATTTTCAAATTCTTATAAGTGTTCCAAATGAGCCTCTTTAGATTTATAGGCATAGGCCATAAGGCTCTTCCAATTTACTTGACAACATTTAAGTGATTTTTTTGGCAACTTCAAATTTTGACATATAGAAAAATTAAAATTATTAATTAAGAAATGGAGGAGTGGTAGACATGTCATTTTTAATGTAAAATATGAGGGGTAGAAATAATAGGGGGGTATAAAAATAGAACCAAAAAAGGGTAGATTGAATACCTAGATAAAATAGGGGGTATTTTAATTATAATAATGTATGCAAAGGGGTATCAAAAACATAAGTTTTGAGGGTAGAAATGAAATTAAGGCTTTTTTCAGTACCCTATGAATGCACATGTTATGTCAATGTTTTATTAAGTGAATCCCTTGGGTAGTCCGTTGGCACAAGAGTACCTATAAAGAACCTTACAATCAACTATCTTATGCTTCCAATATATAGGAAAATTAGAAAGAAGAAACCATAAAGTGGTATACAAAACCATGAGTCAAAAGCATGAGCCATTGTAAAAATCTAGTGTCCCTATAATCATTATCAAGCATCTTAGAACAGTATGCATCTCCTTTTACACCTCTTATGCACCCATTGCATGGCATAGATGTCATAGATTCTATTATAATAGTAAACTTCACCAAGATACCACTCCTAGGCACTCCATAAGGGCATTGATTTCCTTGTCATAGCACCAAATATGCAAGATCTTCTTACAGCTAACAATGTTGGCCAATTCTTTGTAGCTTCCCCATTAAATATTTTTTTACATATTATCCTAAGTATCCTAGAGAATAAATGAATCTCATCGCTCACATTGGCATCCAACTTTGCCCCATTCCTTAATGTTTGGAGACTAGACATTATTTATCATTTGCATATAATTGAATTACAACTACAAGACTTAGGACTTGCAAGGTGCATGAGACACCTAGTCCTAATAGTAGTGCCAAATTTAAATACTTAAAAGTTTGTTGATTTTCTACATGATTTTAGAATAATGATTGGGTTTATCATATGGGAAGATAGAGATGATGTTATTTTTGCTCATGACGTTGTTAATATGAATTTTATATTCACACTAAGTCTTTGGTGATATCAAATGGGTTTATGTAGGTCTAGGGGCATGCCAATAAAGGGACTTTCTCAATATGCACCTAATTGAACAATCAAAGAAATTTTTTACTTTAAAATGTGTTACCTATTTACTATTTTTATGCATGAATGAGGTGATAGGTAGTCTGGAAGGTAGTCTCTATTAGAAACATTATGTCTTGGATTCAAATCTACAACTTCTTACAACTTAGAAAATTTCAAAACAGTACAAATTGAGTTCATGTTATGAAAAAATCCAATAAAGTTGTCCTAAAGGTGGCACACCATTAAACTTTATTAGACCATTGGGGTAAAACCTTGCGTACTATGGCTTGAATTAACACTTCTTTTTCAACCCCTACTAGGAGACCTCCATTAGGGACAATTACATGGCCACTCTAGACTCACTTAACATTGCTCGTAGAGCCATTACAAATGGTTCTTTTCTTTGTTTGCTAGTCAACACACCAATTAGTCACTTCCACCATAGGTAGTTTTAATAAAACAACTTGCACAAGAGAATAATATAATAGGAAATATGTTGCAAATACATGATAATTCCTAAAAAAATAAACCACTTCAAGGGGGAAAACCTCCAAAAGTCTCCAAGAAGAACATAATTTCCAATGCAACAATCATAAACTAACTATTACTTCCTATATATGCCATACTTATGCCTTGGATGCCACCCAAGATAACTTAACTACCTATATAATACTATATTAATGATCATATTGTTGGAAACAATGTAGATAATTGAGAGGGGGGTGAATCAGTTATCTTATGACTTTTCTATTTTTACTTTCTTTTCTTATCTTATCATTTAGTGCTATATAAAAAGAAGGCAATCATAAGAACTAAAAATGGAATTAACACATAACACAAGGATTTTTACGTGGAAACCCTCCTAAGGGAAAAACCATAGGGTGACTAACCCAAGATTATATTCTCTGTTAAAAGAATAAAGAGTACAAATTTGGCACTTGCCAATTAGGGCTCACTGCCTGAGCACATTACTCACAAGAGGCCCACTACCTACAAGAGATTTACTGTCTACAAATTCTTATAGATGATACCAAGATGTTTGAACTAATGCACAACATCTATACATGCAAGAATTCAGTTCCAGTTAGGCATTGTATACTGATCTGGCAAATTTCATTCTTTCTTTGTTCATTATTACTTTTTTGTCACATTCCAATCTTGGATTACTACCTTCACACTTGTCTCTACTTTTCTTCAACCTTAATCATTCATTCTATCACTTCCACACCCTCTCAAGCTTGAATCCATTGGGTATATATATCCACATCAAGGATTTCCAACAATTTTCTAGTCGGCAACAAGAACACTTAGGATATTTGCAAGTTACTATTCAGTCGGCTGAATCCATACTTGATTGATGATGTGCACCAAAAAATTAGGCATAGAAATCATTACCTATGTAGGCCAAAATCATATAATGCCACAAATTACTTGATCAGTACCTTTTATACATCTGGATTGAAGTTTAGTACTCTGTCTGACTGTTCTTCCTCTGTCTGACTGGAACCCAATACACAGAATCTCATATCTCTTTCATGCTTTATCACTGGAGGCTAAATCTCTAGAATATGGTAGTCATGATACCCTTCTTGACTTGTCCAAGAAAGTAACTTACTGAGTTACACTAGCTGAGAGATCCAGACCTGATGGTCGGACCATGTTGCATTCTCTATTTTTGTCCACTGGACCAAAACAATCTTCACTCTGACTTTTGGTATAGGCATATTATGTATTGCAGATGTGTAGAATAGACTTTGTTGCCATTAATGACAACACTTATGAAGCCACACAGTGTCTCTTGCCAACAATCTCCCCCTTTGGCATTGATGGCAACACTTAGTGAAAAATGGCTAAGTGTTGCAGTAACTCCCCCTTTGCTTGTGCTCTATCTCTTTGCACTGTTTTACCAGAGCTCCCCCTTTGCTAAATTCCTCATTTTTCACTACTGTTCACTCCCCCTTTGACATCAATGGTAAAGGGTGGAATCTACATACCAAAAGTTTGCAAAAAATATTATATACATGGTTGCATATGTATATACAAGTCATACATTATACTTACATATACTTAAATATATCCACAAAGGTTGTCTTCAACTGTATAATTTATGTGGCCCAACTCATCTTCATTTTGTCCAAAATGGAGATGTGTCCACTTAAAAAAAATACATATGCTTCTGCCCTTTTCAGATCTGTCAGATTACTGGTCCAGGCTGTACTTTGAGCATCTGTTAAAGCATCATGCAATACTTCTAACTTAGGGAGGATTATTCCCCTAAGTTCACCCATTCTATCCATCAAATTCTTCTTCTCCTTAACCAGTTTCTTTATCTCATTTATGATAACAATTGCCTGACATTCTTGGTTTACCAGAGAGATGGTAAAAGGATCAAAATTTTGGGGCAGACTTAACAACTTTTCTTCTTGTTCTTTTAGCTTCTTTTCAATGCCCACTAAAATTTTAGGCCATGATAAAAAAAAATTTATATATATCGCCTCCATTATTAAGGGCATTTTCAATGCTCTTTATTCCTATGTCTAAGCTTCTTCTGTCATTGTTAATTAGTCCTTATACCTCACTGAACCTTTTTTTGGAGAACTCTTTCCAGACTTCCAATTTTTCAAGAGATTCAAAGTGAGAATTGACAAAATTAACCAAGTTTTTCAAGTTACTGGATGGAGAGGCAGATGCATCCTTTTGATATGTGGGCATGATCTTTTCTAGTACACTGGATGCAATATTCAACAGTTCACTATCCTCCATGTGTGATTTTAAAAGTTTCTCTTTTGCTTTGGCATGAGCAAAAGATGCTACTTTCATTATCTGAACCAGAGAGAGAGAGTTGAAATTTAATGGCCCTTGAATCAACTCAGATTCATCCAGCTCCATCATTTCTTTATCGAGGAAATTCTGTACTGTCTCTGTAGTGTCTCTTTCTAGAGATTTAGACTTCTTTTCTTTAGAGATATCAGGACTGACCGGTTTGGATAAGTCATCACCAACCTTATCTGCTTGATCTTCTTCTTTTTCCCTACCCTCTTTCTCTTGATTCTCCTTCTCTTCTCTTCTTCCTTCCCCTTCTTCTTCAGTGTCTAGAAGATTTGTCTTGACAATTGTGGGATCTAAAGGAGTAACATTACTAGAGTTTACTATTTTGTGAACTTCCTCTTCTAGAGCAGAGGAGTTTAGGCCTTTAGATTTTTCTTCATTTATTTTCTTTAATCCTTCAACATCCTTATCAGAGAATTCTTCATTTATTATTTTTAATCCTTCAACATCCATGGTAGAAGGCTCTTCATTTGTTTCCTCTACAATAGGAAGATTAAATTTCTTCAAGGCTTTCCAGAGAATTTCTTTTGTTTTAGCAGCTATCTGATCAGTTTCTCCAATCATGAGTTTATTCATCTGGGACTTTCTTCGAAAATCATCCTTACAATCCTTGAACACCATTTCCATTTGTTTTGGAGTGATAGAGGGACATAGATGTATCACCATCTGCTCTCAGATCTCGAAGTCTTTTTCCTTGGCATTCTCTTTTCTTAGCTCTAGTACTTCTTCTAGGCTCTTAGGAATTAATGAAATTACTTCAATGAAGGCTTTGTTGTAGATGTTCAAATACCTGACAGTTGCCTCTTCAAGAATCCTCTTATCTACATCATTGTATTCATCATAAAATTCTATCACTGGCTGCAAGTTTCCATCTACAGTGACAGCTTTGATGATGTCTTCAATTGATAGAGTGGGTTTTTCAACAAATTCCTATGTTTTCTCTTCCTCATTTCTGCTAACAGAGAACTTCTTAGATGGTCTTTTCTTCTTCATTTTCTTGATTTCCTCATCTGATTCTGTCTCTTCATCATTCTTTTGGCTCATATATGTCCTTGTGGCTTTAGTCTTCATTCTCTTTTCTTCTTTCCCGGATGACTTGACTTCTGGTTTCGTAGTCTTTGAGCTTTTAGAAGTGACATGAACAAAACTCTTGGAAGATCTAGTCTGAGAGGAGGCTTGCACCGGAATGCTTTCTTTCTTTGCTTCTTGTTTTCTTTTTTCTGCCTTCTCCATTTTCTCTCTATTAGGATCTACTGCCTCCTTTGATATGCCAAATCTTTTGGCAAGTTCTTCAACTTCCTTTCTTACTTTTTTCTTCATCTCAGGTTGTCTTAATTCAACATGTATTTTTATGCTTAGCTCTTAAAAGGTGCCAAACCTTTCTGCTTCAATGTCCTTAGGTTGTCTTAGTAGGTGTTGATTATGTAACTCCAAAATGTTTTCATCGACCTCATATCCCATGGGCATTATCCACACAATTCTTGGCTCAACTGCCTCCATTAGGCATTGGCCAGTGTCAACCATGAAGAAGACTGTGTCTTTGTACTTCTTAACTATTGATTGTGGTATTCTTTCTCTGGCATGCATCATACTTTAGAAATTTTTGAAGTAACCCCAGAGGGCTAAGTTTTGGGCTTGAGAATCACCAAGTCCATACATGTAATGTTTGATTTGAATTGCAACAAGTTTATCATTTTGCTAGACCCAACCCTTTGATCTAGGCAACTCATTCATATAGTAGAAAAATAGACACAGTATTAGACTGCCATATTTAAAAGAGTTTTTCTTATCTTTCTTGATCTTCTGTAAGTTTTCCATCAGTTGACTCAGTAGAAGCTCACATAGATCATAATCTACATCTTCCTTTAATATTTGATATGCAACATAGATTGTTGTACCAGAAACAGAATTCTCCCTGCTCTAGTGGTAGATTTTGTAGCCAATTATCATTGAATCAAACTTGACATCTGGATCCATGATGTCTTCTTTAGATATTGCTCTTTTGTCAAATTTTGATCTAGTGGCTTCAGTTACCATTTGGTTCTTTACAAATTTGAGTGCTGGCAACCCACTAGATGAATGCAGTTCGGTCACAACCCTGATGGCATCATTAGTTATCTTGAATGGCCTCATTAGCCACATAAAATTATCATGCATTCTACTTAGAACATACCAGACCCAATCGTCTTCTACAAAAGATGGAAAATGTATTCAATGTTTGAAGTGTTTGTCCCTTATGGTCTTGAATTCAGGTCTGATTTAAAAATTCTCATCTATTAGCTATTTTTGATAAATGTTGATCAATTTTGAGTCTCCAAAATCTTCGATGTTTGCATGGATATAAACCCTAATATCTTCTACATGTAAGACACTGTGCAGAATACTAGAAAACACACCCAAGGGGTCAACTTCTAGTGATTTGTAAGGGTGTTTCTTGAATTTTGGTCTCATCCTTTCAGAGATATTAACAACCATTGGAGTAGCCATTCTAGCAAAGAAATCCAAAGAGAATTTGCAAAAGGGAAGTACCTTTTGCAACACCAGATTTTTTGATATATTTATTACACTTGAGTTATCACAGAAGATTGTGATAGGTTCCTCATACTCCACTCTAATGTCTCTTAGCATTTGCTTCATCCACAATACTTGAGTGCAACTACCTACTGTTGCAATATACTCTCCTTCTGAAATGGACAAAGATATTGCCTCTTGTTTCTTTCTCAGCCAAGAAACTAATCTTTTCCCCAAAAAGAATGCACCACCACTGGTACTCTTTCAGTCATCCACATCTCCTGCCCAATCAGCATCTGTATATCTATGAAGAGAGAAATCATGATCCCTATGATACCATAAACCATACTCAATTGTTCCCTTTAGATATCTGAGAATTCTTTTGATTTCCATGACATGAGACTCTCTAGGATCAACTTGGAATCTGGCAACAAGACCAACAATATTCATAATGTCAGGTCTAGTTTGAGTAAGGTATAGTAGTCCTCCAATCATTGACCTATACTTTTTCTGATCAGCCTTAGGAGATTCGTCATCTTTGCTCAGTTTACACCCGGTTACCATGGGATTATTCATTGGCTTTGAATCTTCCATCCCAAATTTATTCAACAATTCTTTCACATATTTGGTATGTGATATGAAGATTCCTTTCTTTGTTTGAGTGATTTATAGACCCAAGAAAAAATTTATTTCCCCAAACATAGACATCTCAAATTCACTTTTCATTTGATTTCTAAAATTCTTACACATACTATCTTTTCCTCCAAAAATGATATCATCAACAAATACTTCAACAATCAAGATATTTTCATGATCAATATTGAAGTACAAGTTCTTGTCAGTAGTACCTTTGTTGAAACCAATCTTCAAAATATGTTTATCTAATCTTTCATACCAGGCCCTTGGGGCTTGTTTGAGTCCATACAATGCTTTCTTCAACTTGTAGACCATATCACCATGATCAGACAATTGAAATCCCTCTAGTTGCTCAATGTATACCTCTTCTTCCAAATCACCATTCAGGAAGGCAAACTTGACATTCATCTAATATACTTTGAAATCCTTGAAGGAAGTAAAAGCATGAAATATTCTGACTACTTCAATTCTTGCCACTGGATCAAAAGTTTCTTCAAAGTTAACTCCTTCTACTTGAGAATAATCCTTACAAACCAATCCGGCTTTGTTTTTGACTACTTCACCATCTTCATTCAATTTATTCTGGAAGGCCCACTTAGTCCCAATCACATTTTTGTCTTTAGGTCTAGGAACAAGATCCCAAGTGTGATTTTTTTCAATCTGCATCAACTCTTCTTCCATTGCTTTAGCCCAGCTTTCATCATTGCATGCTTCACTTATTATTTTTGGTTCAATCTTTGAAATTAGACAATACTTATCTGAATCTTGAGCAATCTTTCTTTTTGTTTGAACACTTTTGCTTCTATCTCCTATGATCTGGTCTTCAGAATGATTCAGTCTTACATACCTAGGAGTTTTGGGAATTTCTTGCACTTCTATTTCTTGGATAGATTCATTCAAGCTTATCTCTTATTCCTGTATTTCAAGATTTTTTGGATCGGTCTAAATCTGAACTACAGATGGGGCTTGATCTTCTTGGACCAAAACATCATTCTAATCATTTGCTTCATACTCATAAAACCTTGAGGGATTTTTAATGCCTTCATCAACCTTCACATTTGTACTTTCTACAATCTTTATCAATCTCTTGTTATAACACCAGTATGCTTTGCTTTGAGTAGAATAACCCAAGAATATTCCTTCATCACTTCTAGCATCAAATTTTCAAAGGTCTTCATCTCTTTTAATGTAACATTTACTACCAAAGACTCTAAAATACGTCATAGTAGGAGTGATGCCAAACCAGAGTTCATAAGGAGTCTTAATAGTATTGCTTCTGATTTGTACTCAATTAAGAGTATAGACAACAGTGCTTATCGCTTCTCTCTAGTAGATCTAAGGGACATTTTCTTCCATCATCATGGTTCTATATGCTTCCTAGATGGTCTGGTTCTTTCTCTCCACTACTCCATTCTACTGTGGAGTCCTTGGAGTAGATAACTATCTTTTTATCCCATGTTTCTCATATAATTCTATGAACTCTTTGAATGTGAATTCACCACCTCTATCAGACATAAGACATTTTATGTTTAACCTAGTTTCATTTTCTACCATATCCTTGAATATTTTGAACTTCTCAAGAGCTTTAGATTTCTCTTTTAGGAAAATCACCCACATCATCTAGGAGTGGTCATCAATTAGTAACATGAAATATCTATCACCTTGCAGACTCCTGATTCTTGCCGATCCACAAAGACCAGTGTGTACTAAGTCCAACAATTTGGTAGAAGATTGTTCCTTACTTTTAAATGTGACTCTATTCTGCTTACCCAACTGGCATTCTTTGCACAAACTGTTAGTAGGTTTCACTAGTGTTGGAAGATATCTTATAGCCTAAGTGTTGCTTATCTTGATGATATTATCAAAATTTACATGACACATTCTCCTATGCGAAAACCAACTCTGATCAATTTGAACAAATAAACAACTTTTGCCAGTACCAACCAAGTGGAAGATGTTACTTTTTGTTTGAGTACCGGATGCAATCTCAATTCCAGAGCTTTCAAAGATTTTACATTTTCCATTTTTGAATCAGATATCATAGCCTTTGTCCACCAACTACCCAACACTGAGAAAATTATGCTTCAGACCTTCAACATATAGAACATCACTAGTTTTGTTCTTTCCATCAAAAGAAATAGTTCCTTTGCCTCTGATTCTGCTAGCAGAATTATCACCAAATTTTACAACTCCTCCTTCATATCTTTCCAGATTTATGAAGTTATTCTTATCACCAGTCATATGGTGGGAGCATCCACTGTCAATGACCCATTCATCCTTTTCTTCAACTTGAGTAACTAGAGCTCTTTCTATCATTTTATGATTGACAGATTCAATGGGCATTAGATCTTCTTCCTTGATGGCAATAAACACCCAGTCACTTCCAGATTTGTTTCCTATCTCAGATTCATTATTTGTTACTCCTTCATCATCATCATCTTCTTGAATGTACTAACATTTCCTTTGGAATCTTGATCCATTAGGATTTATCCTTGAAAATCTTTCTGGACACCTTGAGGTAAAATTACCAATCTTGTTGCAGTTGACACATTTGAAGGGCAATTTTCCTTCATACTTACCAGAGCCTCTTGGTAGTCTTTTAGCAATAAGGGCTTTAAGTTGAGCAACTTCTGCCTCATCTTCTTCAAGATCTTTTCTTGCTTTTTCATACCATGATAATTTCTTTGAGGAATTCTCTCCTAGATCATACCTTTGTCTGCCTCTTGTATGGGCACTAGCTTTGAATGCAGATTCAGTCTTGGGAGGTGCATCTCCAAACTTAGCAAATTCAAATGCAGCTAAATTCCCAACCAATTGATCTCTTGTAATATTTGATAAAGATCTAAATTCCTCAATAGCAGCAACCTTGTGTTTGTAAGTAGGAGGTAAGGATCTGAGAACTTTGGCAACAATCTCATCTTCATCCAAGGTTCCACCAACACATCTAATGCCACAAACAAGCTCATTTACTTTTGGCATAAATGTAGTGATATTATCATCTTCATTCATCTTCAGGTTTTCAAATTTTCCTTTCAGACTTTGTAGCTTGGCACATTTAACATATTTGTCTCCTTCATGTAGAAGTGCTAGCTTTGACCAAATTTCATATGTAGTTTTTAAATCCATAACATTTGTCAGCTCTGTATCAAATAAGGCACTTAGAAAGGCTTCTTTAGCTTGAAGATTATCTTCAGCATCTCTGATTTCATCTGGAGTTGTTGGACCATTCTTGGAGGAACATACCTTTTTATAGTCATGTTCCAATATTGAATTCCTATACATTACAAGTGACATTCCCTGCAGATTTTTCAAAGAGTGTAGTTTGTTCCATCAAACCTTGGACTATCCTTCTTGTAGGAAGACATCCTAGATCTCCTCAAGTGGCTAAGCTCTTTTAGAGGAACTTAGCTCTAATACCAATTATTGGTTTTAGGATAGACAACTGAGAGGAGGGGTGAATCAGTTGTCACCATAATTTCTATTCTTTAAACACTTAAATCCTTCTTATATTTCTACATCATAATAATGATTCAATCATGGAAGCACAATGCAATAACTCAAGATCAGAAACACATTCAACACATGTGACACCAAGATTTTAACGTGGAAAACCTGGTTAAGGGAAAAAACCACGGGGTGACTAACCCAAGATTGTAGTCTTTGTTAAAAGAATAAGAAAAACAATATGACACTTGCCAATTAGGGCTCACTGCCCAAGCACACTACTCACAAGAGGCCCACTACCTATAGGAGACACACTGTCTATAGAATAATATAAATATTACATACTTGAACTAGAGATTAGCATCTTCACCATGCTTGAGACAGTTCCATTTAAGCTCAACACTTCTTCTCTTCTTTTCACTCCTCTCCTCTCTATCACTTTCTCATCACAACTAAGGATTCTTTTGAAATGACTTCACAAATATTATTTATATAAGACATCAAGTTTGGGATGATCATTAAAGTCAGCACACCACATACTTTATTTTATTACAGAGCAATTACACAAAGACAACTTGACTTATTATAAAAACTTCATGCGCATCACTACCCTATCGGCCACGCCTATTTGGGACTTCAATCTTCTTCAAGGAACACGCCATGCTTCGTAAAACATCTTCAAGATCATCTGCAAAATGTGTAAAACATTCGGTTGGCCAAGATTAGGAAGAACACCATCACCTAAAGGTAAATCTTCAATTACAAGCTCAATCTTCAATGCGGACCGCCAACATAAACTAGACATAATCTAGAGACCCCCACAAGATTTCTTGAATCACCAGGAACATCTGCACCACTTCTGCCTACTGTAATCATTCGCATCTTCATATGGAACCTCAAGAACATAGTCTGTCATCACTGTCATATTAGAATAATCATTTGTGGACCCCCAGACCAGGAACCAATTGAGTTGTCAATTCACATTGGCTTCCTAAACATGCCAACAAACCTACAAAATAAGATATTGTATTTTCAGATCTCACCAGACCTATTTGTCTCACTCTGTCACCTCTAAATAGCTACCAAAACTAGTTTTATTCATATGGCCATAACTTCTCCAAATCTTCATGTGGATCTCTGAAATCTTTACATGAGCACCTTTAGACACATATCTACAAATACTTTGATGTGCATACTCTGATCTTCAACTGATTAGATTCTTTACATCATAGAACTTCACTGTCTTTATTGTTCTTCTTTGTTTCTGATAGGACTAATTTTCTTAATATCCTTAGTACACAACTCATCCAATCCTTGACATTAATGCAATAGGAGTATGTTGACATCAATGACAACACCCTTAGGCCCATACTTGCAACAGAGATGTAGGTAAATGAACTAATTGATGACAACTTTGACCTAAAGCATGAATACAGTGCCCTAACTAAGAAAAAGTTTAGATGTTTGGAATGATTTTCCCATTTTGTGCTATCAATATGCTTGGGTGAAGAATGTACTGAGCTGCATCCATGATAAATTCATGTGATTGGACCTTTCGTACATGATAAGCTAGGAAGCCATTAGGGCTATAACAGGGTTGTGCTCCACTGAAGCTATTCTAGTGCTCAAATCTATCAAAAATGATGTTTTGATGAAGCTTACTAGAGAAAAATTTGATAAAAGAGAATTGATTGTAAATGATATTGAAGATCTGATGGTGAAATATGCATCAATGATGATAGGGTACAAGATCTACTTCACTAATAGATAGAACTATGTCTCAGTAACTGCCATATATACTGCATATGAGATGGTTAAGAAGGGTATGGATTATGATTTATGTGAGTTTATAAGGTAACAATTGCTTGAAAACTTGGAGAAGACAAAGGACTCAAGATACCCTTTCAAGTTTTCTACTTTAGTTATCTATTTACTTTTTTATTTCTTCAGACAAGTACTGGGTGTACAAAACATTATATGGTTGGGACACATACTGGTAGCCGTCTAGATCAGAGATCATCTAAAAAGGATTGGAAACATAGAAGTCCACGATGTTGCACTCTAGGGTTTCTTCAAAATATTCCAAGAAAAGATGCAAGCCACAAAAAGAATCCCTAAGAAAGTAGTAGAGAAATACAAAGATGATATCATCTTCATGGCTAGTACAGATGAATGCTACATGAAAGCAGTGGAACCTAGGATAGTTTGCATTCTAAAATTGTGGTATGAAGTGTCAGAAGATATAATTGTAGGTCTTGTAGACCTAATGTTGAGTAAACCAAAAGATACCTCTACAGAAAGATTTGGAACTTGTGAAGAAAAATCTATTGAAGTGCATCTAAAAGACAAATAAAAAGAAATTAAGAAAAAAATTGAGAAGATGAAGTCTAGGGTTGAGGAGATGATGACATCGAATAGCACTGCAGAGAAATCTAAGGGCACATCTAAAACTCAAAAGGAATCACCAAGCACTAGAAGGTCAACAAGGATTTCTACCTCCTCTGTTGCTACTCCTAAATCTCTTGGAGCCATGCCTGCAGCATCCCAAGAGAAGAATGAAGTAATTAGTGCTTCTTTGCAATAGCAACCTACCAAGTAAAGAAAGGTAAAGGAAAAGGCAACTAGAGAAAATTATGTAAGCCATGATGATATTGAGGAAGAAGGAGAGGGACCTAAATTGGTCCGAAAGAAGAGAGCCTCTTGTCTCCGAAGAAGAGACACAAGTTACAAGAACAAAAATTGACAAATTATGAGGAAGAAAGAGATATTGAAAAAGAAAAAGAAGGCCAATCTCCAAAAGGAAAAGGAAAGGGAAAGAAGAGAAAAGATAGTGAAGATGCAAAGGAAAAGGGAAAACAAAAGAAGTTAGAAAAATCCAGTCCTCGTTCTCTACAACTTGAAACTACAATTAATGTAATAACAGATTATGATACTCTGAAACAAGTAGTTGATCTATATACTAAAATATGATCAAGGAGATAAAACAATTATTGAGACAACTATAATCAGGTGCATGGATGCACTTAATGTTTCTTTGATAGAGATAATTGATAAACTACATGATAGTCTTGCTGATGTACTAACCAAGAGGATAGATGAAGCCATGAAAAGAGACACTGAAATGAAGAATAAGGTTCTTGAGAAAGTTTCTCCTACAATTTCTAGACAAGATAAGAATAAGGCTATACAATGGTTAGCCAAGGAGTTTAGGACAAAGAGAAGGCTAAACACTTTGATGACCAATGACAAAGATGAAATAAAAGGGTTGGAGAAGGACACTTTGAGAATACTTGTAGATGTCCTTAAGGAGTTGAAGATCAACACAATTGAAGAGTGGTGCTCCTCTGAAGAAAGAGAAAAGGATGATGACCATATTGAGCAGAATAAGGAAATAGGTGCAACAAGTGTAGATAAGAGTGTGTTGACTAAACCAAATATGCTAACTCCACCAAAAGACACCAGTGCAAATGATATGAATGTTGTCATCCCTCTGAAGAATATAGAGAATACTGAAGAGATGAGAAAGCCACCAGAAGAGAAGATAAATGAAGAATAGGGAGAACAGAGTGAGGCTATTGCATCTCTTGTTAAAAACCTTATGGATAATGTCTCTATTCCTTTGAGAAATGAATAAGAAGAAGAGATACATGAGGAGAACTATCATCTGGAAACCTCTAGCTCTCATTTGACATCTATCTCAGAAGAAGAGAAATGAGATATCATTGGTGAGTGCTCTGGAGTCTCCCTAATAGACTCTATTAGAGATTTTTTTGGAAAACAAAGACAAATCCAAACTATGTCCTCACCATAGCTACTTAAGGTACAATCTTTGGATGGACAGATCAATTTTTCCACTATATCTCTATAGCAGAAACTTCATCTAGGAAAAAAAATTTAGCTACAACTCAAGAGGAGATTCTACAGTCACATGTAGAAGGGAATGAGCTTCTAGAAGAGGCAATGAATGTTTTTGAGAAGATGCTTCTAGAAACTAAGAGGGATGCTTCTCTAACTCCAGATCAACAAATGAAGAAACTAATGGAGACAGTTAACAGCAATTTTGAGGTATTAGAAAAGGTAGCTGAGAAGAAGATAAAGGAAGAAATATGCAATAAGAGACTGATGGATCTGTTAGATAAGTGCTCCAAGGCACACATTTTGTTAAGTAACAGTGTAAAGAGTATTCAAAATGGTCTAAATGATGCAAATATAATGTACCAATTTTGTTTATCATGGCCCATATCTACTAAAGAAATAAAAGAGAAGATTAATGGTCTGGAAAGCAAATAATAAATATGTCAAGAACTTATGACACCTTTAAGGATAATAATGGAAATCTAAGGGCTGAAGTGGAAAAGACTGATGAAATCATAAATAAATTATAGAGTCAAAGAGAATCTATTAAAGATCAGATGAGTCAACTTAGAGAGATAGTCAGCTTCAAGATGGCTGCACTAATAGGATTATTAAGGGAAGTTGATAAGGTGGGGAAGATGACAGCTGCTCAAACATCAGTGAAAAATATAGAAGACTCACCCTTACAGATCAATGGGAAAATCCAAACACTCAACTCTACCAATCTACATTGGGACTCTGTTGTAACACAACTGAAGAACATATATAAGGATATATTTCCCACCAATAAGTAAGTTTCTTATTTCTAATGTCTTGTACATATGTGGAAGGCTAGAAGGAAACAAATTTTGATATTTTGGTGTATAGAAATAAATAGTAAGGGGGTGTATGTATATAATAAAGTAAGAAAAAGTTGGAGAAGATTTTTGACTTGTAGATGTACAAGTAGTTCCTTTGTCATTGATGACAAAGGGGGAGAAGTTTTGGCTATGTTGTCATTAATTACAAAGGGGGAGATTGTTGGTAACATAGACATGATGATGAAAATACTAATGAGCATGGTTCTAGGTAGGGTTTTTCATTGATGGAAATAAAGGGTAAAGTCATAGTGGTCTAGAAAGTGGAAACAAGTGTAAAGACAAAGTTGTGTTGGTCTGGAAAGAGACAAAAAAGAGAAAGGATTTAGTTGCAAGTGTATTGACAATATTGATAGTAACTAAGTATGGTATGAAAGAGAGTACATCTAATTGTGTGTTGGGAGAAGCTACTAAGTAAAAAATGAAGGAGAATATGTCTAAACATGTTATCTTTCTATTTTGGTGTTCCGCAGTCAGATACAACTTGCTGAAGATTTTCCTAAGGCATTCATAGTAGAAAACCTATGACAGAATCACAGTATTTTAGTCCACAATTCTCTACCATGAAGAATTTTGTTATGTCGTTGTGAGGAAATATTGATGTATATTAAAGAAGTGTAGTTACAAAGTTTTAGGTCCTCAAGTCCTCAAGATTTAAAGTTACAGTTGACAGAGTATCACACTCTGTATTGATAGTGTATTGACAGTGCCAGTGAGGAATTGAGACACTTCGTATTTCACCATAGATGAATGGTTTTCTATGTAGATTTGAGGATATGTTTATGGATGTCATAGGTGTGTTGTCTTCAAGTGGTGGGTAGTTTTGTGGTCCGCATAATGTTTTGTGAACTAATAGTTAGTTCATGTTATTAATACTTTACTAGTTGAGATGACCTAAAGATCTTGAGGTTGTAGGGAGTTGATTTATGACTGAAACAAAGTCAATGAAGTAAAAATAAGTCATGCTGACCTACATAAGTGTGCTACACATTTTGGTTTTCTCCACAAGGTGTTTTGAGGTGTGTTTTTGATCAACAAGTTAAGGAATCAATATGTACACACTCATGCTGACCTAATTAATGTTTTGGTTGATTGCGGTATTTAAACAAGATTGAATTCTTGTGTGGATGTGTGGATTAAAAAGACATATAGTGTGTGGAGGTAAGTGAAGTCTGATGTAGAGAGAGACAAGTTGAGTATGTGGTGAAGATGAAGTGTGTAAAGTCAGTATTTTGAGCTTCCGTGGAACTATATCTTTAGCATTAGTCAGATGCATTGTTAGCAGTTCATCTTGCTAGTGAGCCATCCCCTTCTTCTATCTCTTTCATTTCAAGACAGTGAGTCTTTTGACAGTGAGCATTGTTGGACAATGAGTCCACCAATTGTATCAACATTAACTAGTTTCTTTATTAATATATATTATGAGCTAATCATCATCGTGGTTTTTCCCTTTTTAGGTCTTCCACATAAAAATCTAGTGTTCATGTGTGATATGCTTTCATGGTTGATTTTATTCTTTCCTTTCTTAATACAAGTTAAACATGCTATGTGAAATGAATGTTTAAATGATTAATGCTTTAAAAGAATACTAATTCACCCTCCTCTTAGTATTCTAGGTGTTCAACAAGAAGACCCATAGCATTTGAGGGTTGCCAATTCAATGGTAATATTTTGTTGAAATTAGTTTATGAGAAAGAAAATTTGGCTATCTTGCATGTAGTCAAATAATGGAGACCTTATCTAATGAGAAGAGAATTTAAGGGAAAGATAGATCATTTTAGTCTCAAATATTTCTTGGAATAGAGGTTTTCATTTAAAGAGCAACAAAAATAGGTCACAAATATGTTGGGATATGACTTTGTGATCATATATAAGAAAGGTAAGGAGAATGTTGTATTTGATTCTCTATCTAGGAGGGATGAACCCACAACATCACTATTGTATACCATTTCCACATTAGAATTACAAGTACATTGGGTAAATGATGTACAACAAGAGTGGGAGAAGGACATGGATACTAAAACCCTCATTGATAAACTCCAATAGGATTCAAGTGTGTCAAAAAAATTTGCATGGAAAGGAAATGTTTTATGGTATAAGGACAAGTTATACCTATGAAGGAACTCAATCCTTAAGTTTAAGATGTTGGTAGAACTGAATGCTTCTCTAGTAGGTGGGCATTGTAGATTCTTGAAGACTTATCATAGAATCAAGAAACATTTCTTTTGGGAGGAGTTAAAAGGGGATGTTTAGTAATTATAGAAGAATGCATGTTGTGTAAACAAAATAGAGGGGAGACAATTAAGAATCTAGGTCTTCTACAACCCTCATCTATTCTAAGTCAAAGGTGGGAGTAGGTATCAATGGATTTCATGACCAATTTTCCTAGATTTGAAGGACAAAATATTATCATGGTTTTTGTGGGCCATCTCACCAAATATGCACATTTTGTGCTTTCACACACCTAGTTGTAGAAAGAGCTGTAGAAACAACCTTTATAAATACTTTTTAGGAACTACATGGGACTCCTAAAGTTTTAATAAATGATTGTGATCCTATATTATAAGTAATTTTTGGACTAACTTATTTTCATTTTTGTGCACTTAGTTTTCTCATAGCACATTATATCATTCCCAATTACATGGATAGACTGAGGTGGTAAAAAAATTCATGCAAGGTTATCACACTTCATTCCATAATTCTTCCAAGATATCTCCATTTTTGGCACTTTATGGGGACTAGAAACCATCAATCACCTCTTCATTGTGGGCACACCTAAAGGTTTGAACAGTTGAAAAACACATTCAAAATTAGTAAGAGGTACTTTCTAGTCTTAAAGAGAAGTTGGTAATGGCACAAAACTAAATGATCAAATAGACTGATCAATATTACTGCGAAAGGAATTTTAAAATGGTAGATTAGATCTTTATATGATTACAACTATATAAGAAAATACCACTAAAGTAACAACAAAGATAACAGGCTTGCACCCAAGTATTTTGGTCCATATAAGGTGTTGCAAAGGATTGGCAATGTAGCATACAAATTGGATTTACTCATGACAATAAAATACATCCAATTTTCCATGTTTCACACTTGAGGAAGGTTATTGAGAAAAGATTTGTACCACAAACTAAGTTATGGAGCTTGATGAAGAGGGAAAAAATATCCTGGATCTTGATGGAATTCTTCAAAAAAATACTAAGAGTTTGTGGATGAGCAAAATCATAGAGTATTAGATCAAATAGAAGGACTCTCCAATTGAAGATGCTACATGGGAAAATGAGGATTTTGTGGAAAAGTATCCATAATTGATCAATGTTGAGGACAACACATCTCTAAAAAGGGGGGCATGCTACACCCCTATAATGTGCATAGGGTGTTGAGTAGTTGGATTATGGCTACTTTAAGTCCTAATTAAGTTATATGATCATTAATATAGTATTATATAGGTAGTTAAGTTATCTTGGGTGGCCTCCAAAGCATAAGTATGGCATATATAGGATGTAATAGTTAGTTTATGATTGTTGCATTGAAAATTATGTTCTTCTTGGAGACTTTTGGAGGTTTTCTCCCTTGAAGTGGCTTATTTTTTTTAGGAATTATCATGTATTTGCAACATATTTCCTATTATATTATTCTCTTGTGCAAGTTGTTGGAAATTGTTGGCAAGAGACACTGTGTGGCTTCATAAGTGTTTTCATTGATGGCAACAAAGTCTATTCTACACATCCACAGTACATAATATGCCTATATCAGAAGTTAGAGTGAAGATTGTTTTTGTCTGGTGGATAAAAATAGAGCATGCAACATGGTTTGACCATCAGGTCCAGATCTCTCAAATGGTGTAACTCAATAAGTTGCGGACTTGGACAAGTCAAGAAGGGCATCATGATTACTGTATTCCAAAGATTTAGCCTCTGATGATAAAGCATGAAAGAGATATGAGCTTCTATGTATTGGGTTCCAGTCAGATAGAGTAGACAGAGTACCAAACTTCAATCTGGATGTATAAAAGGTATTGATGAAGCAATTTGTGGCATTATATGATTTTGGCCTACATAGGTAATGATTTCTATGCCTAATTTTTTGGTACGCATAATCAATCAAGTATGGATTCAATCAATTGGACAGTAACTTATAAATATCCTAAGTGTTCTTGTTGCCAACTAGAAAGTTGTTGGAAATCCTTGATGCAGATATATACTTGATGGATTCAAGCTTGAGAGGGTGTGGAAGTGATAGTATGAATGATTAAGGCCAAAGAAAACTAGAGACAAGTGCCAAGGGAATAATCCAAGCTTGGAATGTGATAGAAAAGTAATATTGAGTAGAGAAAGAATGAAATGTGCTAGATTAGTATACTGTGCCTGACTGAAATTGAATTCTTGCATGTATAGATGTTGTTCATCAGTTTAAACATCTTGGTATCATCTGTAAGCATTTGTAGATAGTGAGTCTCTTGTAGACAGTGGGCCTCTTGTGAGTAGTGTGCTTGGGCAGTGAGCCCTAATTGGCAAGTACCAAATTTGTACTCTTTATTCTTTTAATAGAGAATACAATCTTGGGTTAGTCACCCCGTGGTTTTTCCCTTAGTAGGGTTTCCACATAAAAATCCTTGTGTTATGTGTTAATTCTATTTTTAGTTCTTATGATTGCCTTGTTTTGATATAGCACTAAATGATAAGATAAGAAAAGAAAGTAAAAATAGAAAAGTCATAAGATAATTGATTCACCCCCTCCTCTCAGTTATCTGCATTATTTCCAACAATTGGTATCAGAGCTAGGTTTCTCTAAACAATCCTAACAACTTGAGGAAGATCTAGGAATGTCAATGGATACATATGGTATGAAAGAACAACTTTAGTCTACCCTAGATGATCTTGAACAATCCCATTCTAAAGTCAACAATTTGAGAGAAAGACTCAAGCAAGCTGATGATTTCATAAATGATCTGAAAGAAAAACTTAGTAATCCTGTGAAAAAGAGAAAGGAACTACTCCAAAAATTAGCAAATCAGAATGAAGTCAATAATACTGATGAGGATCTGAATGAGAAAAATAAGCTATGTGAGAAGATGTCAAAAGTAGTCATTTTGATAAGGCATGAAATGGAATCAGGGGTTATGAAATTCACCCAAGAAATTGAAGAAAAAAGAAAGATTGAAGATAATCTAAAACAACCCCTCAAGGAGAAAATAGAGGACTGCCACAAAATGGATAGAATAATCAGGCATCTTGAATCTGATCTTGAAGAAGCTAGAGACAATGAAGAACAACTTGAGAACTAGATAGACACTCTTAAACAAGATCTTCAATCTGCAAATGAATACAAAGAAAAATTCAAGATAAGCTCAACCCAACTTGAAGTTCTTCTTGAAAGTCGAAAGAGGGTAGATGATAAGCATGGCTTGGGATATGAGAAAGGTGAAAGATCTACATCAGGTCACAATAACTTTGGATTAGGAAATCAAAGAAATAGGCCTAGAAGACCTCTGGTAAGGGCAACAAAATGCTCAAAGATATCCATCTTTCACTGGATACTGCTTCAATTGCAATAAGTTTAGTCATAAAGCAATCCAGTACAGAAACAGAATGAATCAAATCAATCCATCCTTCTCTGGTCAATGTTTGAGTTGTAAAAGGTATGGTCACAAATCTCATGAATGCAGAAATATGCAAATGAACAATTCTTTCAATGGTAAATGCTTTGTATGCAATAGAGTTGGACATATGGCTAATGAGTGTAGATCAAGAGAATATCATTCAAATAAGAAAAGTAATATTGTTTGTTACAATTGCAATGGATCCGGTCATACCACCAGATTCTATAGAAGTAGATATCAAAATAGAAAAGGTCTGGTGGAACATGATCAGAAACAAGATAAAGGCAAAGGTAAAGTAAATGTGGATGAAGTTCAAAAGGAGATGAGCAAGATTTGGGTAAAAAGGAGTACAATGAGTATTGGGGATGGATCCGCACCAGAATTCAGTGCTGATAATCCTTCTAGAAACTAAGAGGTGAGCTCTGGCTCAGGGGGAGCTACAGTGAAAATCATTTTCCCCTAGCCAGTCGGTAAGTGCCTGAATTCGGCACATTGGGTAAACATATGGTGTTGCGGATTAAAGGGTTCCTATAAAATTCCCCAAAGAACTTTCACTCAGAATGTGAGAGGTCTGCATGAAGTTTCACAAGGTTTATAACCACTTGAGTAGATTAGGTTCCAACAACTAACCAATATTAACAGAATAGTACAAATTGATCCGGTATGATCTGCAAATATAATACTCCAATTTTTGAATTTAAGGAAAGTCTTCAAGGCACCTGGGTGCTACCAACTCACTAAGGTACTAGTTTGAAGATCCGCAAGATGATTCAAGAAAAGCTCACTTTAGAAGTAGGGTAACTGGATGACTTAAAATCTTGTACATTTATTACAAAAGGGAATTAGGTTTTATGAAAATATAAAAGGGTTCTTTCACTCATTATTTACACATTTGAACTCATGAAGAAGAAAAGAAGAGCTCTGAGAAGAAGATTATATAGTTTACTCAAGTTCAAGCTAAAGATCAAATTCAAAATAGAAAATTGCTCAAACATTTGCTCTAACATCTGATTCAAACCCTAAGGCATATTCAAAGACAAAACATATATCCATCAAGTTTCACTATTTGAGAGAGCAGGTGAACAAGAATGAAGTCAGATTAGAGTTTGTGCCCTCAAAAGATCAGATTGCAGACATTTTTACTAAACCTCGACCTAAGGACTCTTTTGAGTATCTCAATGGGAAGTTAGGGGTTATTACCCCTCTAGTTCTGAATTAAGGTGCACTGATGTACATTAGTCCAGTGGATCTCATAGTCATATCTTATAGTCTAGATTTATGATAGGAAGTTGTTACTCAGGGGGAGCAGTCTGTATGATTTTGAAGTATTGATGCAAATATGTGCCCTTTGCCATTGATGTCAAAGGGGGAGAGAAGACATGTGAAAAATAAAAGAGATTGCTGATCAAAGGGGAGAAATGAAAAAAAGAAAAGATATGTGAATGATTGATGTTGTTAGGGGGAGCCAGTGAGGAGAAGTTCTTGTCTTGATGATCAAAACAAATTTTCACATCATCTATTGCCATCAATGACAAAGGGGGAGATTGTTGCAAGTATGGGCCTAATCGGTGTTGTCATTGATGTCAACATACTCTTGTTGCATTAATGTCAAGGATTGGATGAGTTGTGTGCTGAGGATATTGAGACAATTAGCCCTATCATAAATAGAGAAGAACAGTAAAGACAGTGAAGTTCTATGAAGTAAATAATCTAGTCAGTTCAAGATCAGAGTATGCACATCAAAGTATTTGTAGATATGTGTCTAAAGGTGCTCCTATCAAAATTTTAGAGATCCACATGAAGATTTGGAGAAGTTATGGCCCTATCAGTAAAACTAGTTCTAGCAGCTATTCAAAGGTGATAGAGTGACACAAATAGGTCCAGTGAGATCCAAAAATGCAATATCTTGTTCTGTGAATTTGGTGGCATGTTTAGGAAGCCAATGTGAATTGACAACTCAATTCATTCATGGTCTAGAGGTCTGTAAACAATTATTCTAATATGACAGTGATGACAGACTGTGTTCTTGAGGTTCCGGATGAAGATGCAAATGATTATAGTAAGCAGAAGTAGTTCAAATGTTTCTGGTGATTCAAGCAAGCTTGTGGGGGTCTCTAGATTGTGTCCAATTCATGTTGGCAGTCTGCATTGAAGATTGAGCTCGTAATTGAAGATTTACCTTCGGGTGATGGTGTTCTTCCTAATCTTGGTCAACCAGATATTTTACACATTTTACAGATGATCTTGAATATGTTTTACGAAACATGGCGTGTTCCTTGAAGAAGATTGAAGTCCTAGATAGGCATGGCTGATAGGGTAGTGACGCGCATGAAATTTTTATAATAAGTCAAGTTGTATTTGTGTAATTGCTCTATAATAAAATAAAGTATGTGTTGTGCCGACTTTGATGATCATCCCAAAGTTGATGTCTTGTATAAATAAGATTTGTGAAGTCATTTCAAAAGAATCCTTGGTTGTGATGAGAAAGTGATAGAGAGGAGAGGAGCAAAAAGCAGAGCAGAAGTGTTGAGCTTAAATGGAATTGTCTCAAGCATGGTAAAGATGCTAATCTCTAGTTCAAGTATGTAATATTTATATTATTTTGTAGATAGTGTGTCTCCTGTAGGTAGTGGGCCTCTTGTGAGCAGTGTACTCGGGTAGTGAGCCCTAATTGGCAAGTGCCATTTTGTTCTTCTTATTCTTTTAATAGAGAATACAATCTTGGGTTAGTCAACCTGTGGTTTTTTTCCCTTAACTGGGTTTTCCACATTAAAATCTTGGTGTCACATGTGTTGAATGTGTTTATGCTCTTGAGTTATTGCATTGTGCTTCCATGATTGAATCATTATTATGTTGTAGAAATATAAGAAGGATTTAAGTGTTTAAAGAACAAAATTTTTGGTGACGACTGATTCACCCCCCTCTCAGTTGTCTGTCCTAAAACCAACAGTCTCTCCCAACTTTATATGATTACATTCTTTAAATTTTGTATGAATATACATTATTATATCCTCTGTATGCAACACACCATACGGAACACTAGAAAATGCACCTTCCAGATCCGTTTCCATGGACTTGAAGGGATGTTGTAATGCCCACTTATATAAACACATACAAGTGGGCACACACTTATGTAACTACATATTTTTTTTCTAACTTAAAAACATTGATCTAGACAAAAATTAAATTTTAATGGATCATTTAAATCACTAATTCTAACTTGGTGAAGACACAATGTTCTTTAAAATAATTAAGTTTTTATCCTAAAATAATTTCCTACTACAACAATGTAAATTTTCCACTACCTAAATAAATATAAACAAACATATCTTTTGTATAACCTTTAAATATTCTAATTTAACCAATTCTAAATAAGATAAATAGATAAAATACCTTAATAGTATTTAGGGAAACTAAAAGTTTAAATCTTATCATTATAAATCAATTAACAAACATTAAGGATAACAGTCAAAGAAATAGAAAATATGCCAAACAAAAGATATGGCCAACTAAAAAAGGTATGGATTTATTGGCACAAAAAAAGATTAAATCACTCATTTACTAATTTGAAAATAAATTATTACATTATAAATGCAAACAACTAAATCTTAAAATGATTATTGCATTCAAATAGACTTAATAAAAATAGTTGAATAAAAAAAAATTATTTTTTTTAAAAGAATATTAAATGAATAAATAAAGCACACTCACTAATTAACTTAACTAATTGAATTTATCATTTAAAACGTTAAATAAACTTACTACCAAATAAAGATAAATGGGAAAAAATTTTAACTAGTTAATTTTAATCTAACAATATTAAAGATCAAATGAGCATTAATAAAATAAATAGAAACTATTAGAATTGATTTCATTGATCATTTAAACAAACCAATAATAAAAGATTTATTTCTAAATTTACTTTTCAATTCTTTTTGCTTTTCTATTGTTTTCTTTCTATTTTTTTTTTTTCATAAAATGCTTTGCCTTCTTTTCTTTTTCTATTTAATCAAACTAATCTCCATTATTTTTCCAATTTTTAAAATGTGTTAGAAAGGTAATATAGAGATCTAAAAATATCATGAATAATTAAATAATAATTTCATTTAATATAATTTTCTAAAAATCATATAAGCACATGTATAGTCATAATTTTCAAAATAGTAGTATATATAAACAGTCACTAATTCACACATATCTCTTAATTGAGAATCTAGGTATGGTTGAATTTTTGTGAGGATTTTTCAACTAGGTTACGTATCTACAATAAAAATATCAAAGAAACCCAATTTATAAAATGAAATTTATTAAAGATACAATGTACTAGTTTTATCAAGACAATTTTATAACAGCCCATACATATAGTCACAAATATTATTATATATTAAAAAGTAGAATCTGATTATAATTGATTCTTTCATATGATTTTGAAAACTCAATGATGCATTTGTCCTAAAATTTTTAGATGAACCCAGTTTCTAAAACAAAAGTTAACAAAGACAGAACAAACTAGTTTTCTTTCAACAACCAATACAATCTCACTAAACTCTTGAATACACAAGACCAAAGTTCTATCCAAAGGCACTTTTTCCAACTTGCAAAAACACATAATATTCTTTTTTGAAACTCAGGGAGATCTGTTCAACGTGCAAATTTAACAAAAGTATTCCTTCAACCTACACACACATAGCCAAATAGGTGGCCACGTCCTTCTCTCCACCCTACCATATGGATTGCAAAGCACATCCCACCCTTGAGTAGGAGAACTCCATAAACCGGGTTTACATACACATACAACAACTTGCAAATTCACACATTCAAAAAGAAGCAAAAAGTCACAAGTTTTCCCACGGATAGACTCACAAACAAGGATCTTTCTTGAATCCAATTTAGGGGGAGGGAGGGGAAAGTCAACCCTCTCAGGGACACAACAACTATCAAGAATCACCACAAATCACAATACACAATTCCATCACCACCAACCCTTATACCTCCACACATAGCTCCTCAACAATGTAAAGAATCAAACCCCAACACCAACAATCACCACCACAACATAACAACAATCTCGATGTCTCCACATACCTCCAAAACCTCTATACACCTCAATTATAGAAAAATATGCCAATATGCATCTCCACAACCTCCACAAAAAGTACATCAACATAACAAATTTTACCAATATACATCTCCACAACCTCCACAAAAACACCCATCACATATCCAACAATGAATCATATAAAATGAGTAACCATTCCCCAAGAGAGGTTCACGCTTCCCTTAAGCCCCAAGACTTGAGAGGATCTCATCAATTTGGAGAGCCACTCCCATACAACTCAAAACCCACACAAAAATGACAAAAGACAAATAACTCAAAATCTCATACAAATCCCAATTCACATACAATTCACATAATTTTTATAATAATCAAAATGCAAGCACTATTAGAGTGTTACCTCAGTTCCCCAAGTTAGGGTGAGCTCAAATTAAAACCCAGAAATGCAATTCCAATCCTTTGCTCTTGAATCCAAATCCTTGAAAAATCAAAATTTCTCTAAACTCTTCAAGGCAAAATCTCTTTATTCTTCACAAAATTCCTCTTCTCACATTTCATGCATAGCAACATGAAAACCCCCTTCCAAATTTTTTCATAAATAAAAACTTCAAAAAGAAAGAAAAATAAAAGAAACCAACTTTCTTCCTTTTCCCCCCCAAAAAAACTCTTCTTTTTCCAAAATAAAACAAAGAGATAAAAATATTTTCTTTAAAAGAAATAATAAAATATCAATTTAAAGAATTTATCCTCATCCCCACAAATGAGATAATTAAAATAAAATAAATAATTAAATTGACTCTCACCACATAAATGCCATTAAATAAAATTTATTAAAATAATAAAATTTCACAACACACAAAAATGAAAGTTAAAAAATAAAACAATAATTTTACACCACATTTTAGCTTTAAGCCCTTCCACGGGTTAGGCTAGGCTAACTGGTATAATATAGGGGTTCATGGGGTCTCTGAATCCACTTAAAGAATCTCAGCCACCCACCTACAAAACTTCATTTGAAACATCAGATTGTCTTGAATTATATATAGCCGAAGAAACAATTTTAATAAAAGAAAATTACATTAAACATACTAGATCATTACACAAGTAAATTAAATTTCATATAATTGAACACCACCATATTCTTCCATAATCAAAATAAACACGTGCACAAAACTAACATCATAACTTTTATTTGAACATCAATTATCCAAACACTTCATGAATAAACATCTAATAACCAACATGTCACAGATATAAAATCCTAATTCCACACATTAACCAAATAATAGTTCAACTTACATGCTCCATAGTCTCTTGTTGTATGCATAATAGTATCACCATAATAATAAAAGAATATAGCTCACTAATTAATACACCATAAAAGCATAATAAAATATCTAAATAAATAGGTAGGCATTACATTCTTCCCCCCTACGATTAGGCTTCCTCTTGGAAGCCCTCAAAGAGGTAAGGATATGAGGTCTAATCCATAACATCCAAAACTACAAGTACAATAAACATATAAATCTATCGAAAGGAGTAACAACATAATCAAATAAAACAAACCATCCAAAACATAAATATCATAGGCTTGCATGCCTATCACTAAAGTATCCACATAAAAATAAAAGGGTTGGGTCTTACAGATATTTCTTCAAATTGGGATGGGCATGATCAATTACTTCTACCACTTGTGGAGTAAACATCTTTGAAGTACTATTGAAAAATTTCTAGGGTAAGATAGAGATTCATAAAATACCTTTCAATCACTTCTGATTAGGGTTTCATGCTCAGGAAATCT
Organism: Cunninghamia lanceolata; assembly: GCA_027924645.1. Classification (NCBI taxonomy): domain Eukaryota; kingdom Viridiplantae; phylum Streptophyta; class Pinopsida; order Cupressales; family Cupressaceae; genus Cunninghamia; species Cunninghamia lanceolata. The sequence goes on along the minus strand of BSBN01000241.1, from coordinate 5,683,643 downwards.
GAATTAGCTTCTTCTTGCACATTCACAACTTTTCTCTCTTGAATTGATTGTAAAATAATCCTTTTTTTTGGTGAAATCACTTTATAAACCCTTTTTTAAAAACCTCATTTGCATTCAATGCTCTAATTGAAAAAGTTGTCAAGGCTTCAATAGTGATACATAGTCACCTTCATTCGCTCCACAAATTTTCGTATCCTGACATTTTCTACCAGAATCTTCTCCAATAGTTCAAATGAATTTATCTACATCACTTTCTCTTGTATTCAAGCATTAGCACCATTTCTCTGGCAAGGGATGAAATATTTCCATTAAATCTCCCCTTGATCTAAAGCCCTCAACTTAGTTTCCGAAGGAGGTATCAGCGCTAGAGACTAGTACAGCCCTATAATTCACCTTATTTTCTTCTTTCTTCTTCCATATCTTGTCCATTTCTTTCTTTATCTCCACTGGATCTAAATTCTTTACTGGATCATACTTCTTTACCAAATCGACCTTCACATTCTTACTTTTACAAAATTTAGAAATATGATCTAATTTGTTGCATTCATAACATCTGGTATTTTGAAAAAGCTTGCTTCCATTCATCTTAGATCTGCATTGATTAGCCTTATTCCCTAATCCACTGCATGTATAAAAATAAACATTGAAATATGAAACTATCATACCTTTATCATAACTCCTCATCATCTAATTTCTACATTCACTAGCTTTATGACCAAAACTTTGGCATCTAAAACACTAACCAGAGAAGGGTTGAACATTTTGATTCATCCTACTTCTGCATTCCATAGCCTTATGTCCAAACTTATTGCAAGAATAGCAATAACCAGAGTACTTTTGTGTAGTAGGTTGTCTGATAGATGTCCTCTTCAAATTTTTCTTTGGATTCTAGACCTGTCTATTATTCTTCTTCTTGTTTTTAGTCTTCTTTTGTCCATTATTCTTCTTCTCAACATTGTTTTCTTTTGAATTTTCACCTTTTTCAAACCCTAGACCTTCTTTATCCTTAGGTGTCTTTTGATTTGCAATCATTTCATCAAGCAGTATGGAGCTCTTCTTGAATTTGTCTTCTTAAATTTTTGCCTTTTCAAGTTTTGTCTATAAGACCACTATTTCTTGTTCAAGCCTTGAGCATTCTTTAGATTTGTCTTTCAATTTTTCATTTAGGCACTCTTCAATTCTTTTTCCTTCCTCAATTTTTACTTTTACACTCGCGATTGTCTCATTTGAGTCATTGATCTATTCATTTACTTCCTTGTATCTTTCTTTAAATTTCTATTTCTGTCCCCTCAACTTTTTGATGCATTCATCTACTTCCTTAATATTCTCGTTCAGATCTCTATTTTTATATTTAACTTTTTCTAGATCTTCAAGAGCTGATTCAATTTCTCCATCCATGTCAACTATGCAGTCTTCTTTAGTAAATTCAATAGCAGGGATTTATTCTAGAAGAGTAGGATATCTCCTAGGAGCCATGTGTTCACACCAGATCTTCCTCAAGTGGTTAAGCTTTATCCAAGGAACCTAGCTCTGATACTAATTGTTGAACACTCAGAATACTAAGAGGGGGGTGAATCAGCATTCTTTGAAACCACTTAATCATTTAAATATTCATTTCACATAGCATGTTTAACTTGCATTAAGAAAGGAAAGCAAAAAACCAACCATTAAAGCATATCACACATGAACACCAAATTTTTATGTGGAAAACCCAAAAAGGGAAAAAACACGGTGAGGATTATATCACAATATATATTAATAAAGAAACTGGTTAAGGTTGATAAAATTATGGACTCACTGTCCAAGAATGGTGACTGCCAGAGGACTCACTGTTCTAAAAAGAAAGAGTTAGAAAACTAGGATGGCTCATTTCCAAAATGAATTGCTAATAATGCATCTGACTAATGCTAAAGATATAGTTCCATTGAAGCTCAAAATACTGACTTTACACACTTCATCTTCACCACATACTCAACGTGTCTCTCTCTGCATCATACTTTTCTTACCTCCACACACTATATCTCTTTTTAATCCACACATCCACACAAGAATTCAACTTTGTTTAAATGTTGAAATCAACTGAAACATTAATTAGGTTGGCGTGAATATGTACATATTGACTCCTTAACCTATCAGCCAAAAACACACCTCAAAACACCTTGCGGAGAGAACCAAAATATGTATCACACTTATGTAGGTTGGCATGACTTATTTTTATTTCCATGATTTTGTTTCAATCATAAATCAACTACCCACAACCTCAACATCTTTAGGTCGGCTCAACTGGTGAAGTATTAATAACATGAACTAATTGTTAGTTCACAAAACATTATGCGCACCACAAACTACCCACCACTTGAAGACAACACACCTTTGACATCCATAAACCTATCCTCAAATCTACATAGCAAACCATTCATCTACGATAAAATTTAGAGTGTCTCAATGTGTCATTAGCACTATCAATATAGTGTCAATACAGACTGTTATACTCTATCAACTCTAACTTTCACTCCAGAGTGCTTCAGGACCTAAAACTTTGGAATTGCACTTCTTTAATATGCATCAACATTACCTCACAATCACATAACAAAATTCTTCATGGTGGAGAATTGCAGACTGAAATATTGTGATTCTATCATAGGTTTTGTATTGTGAATGCCTTAGGAAAATCTTCAACAAGTATCTAACTACGACACACCCAAATGAAAAGATAACATGTTTAGACATATTCTCCTTCATTTTGCACTTAGTAGCTTCTCTGGACACACACTTAGATGTATTCTCTTTCATACCATACTTAGTTATTGTTAAGGAAAAATTGGATCTAAATGAATAATCAATATATAAATATCAATGATACCCAAAACTCAATGAAATAATGAACAAAAGAGATCAATCAAGCAATGAACAATACAAAGCAAACCTCCTTTAATTATCAACTTCCATTGATCACCTATCACAAATGATCTTGTCTATGAATATGGCCCTCAGAAGGTGCACTTCCTTGCTATGATTTCAAGATGTCAATTGGGAATGGCTATGATAGTATCACCGTGAAGATGAGCTTCACAACAATGATAGTAGTGTGTAGTAACAAGTTTGATCACAAGCAATGAAGGAATTGGTGCCAAAGGCGTGCTATAATTCCTGCAGATTAAGTTTACTTAAAGCCTAGATGAATGAAATGGAGGAATAGGGTTCAATTTATAGACTTGAGATAGAAGAGATCAACAGTATAGAAACCTTAAGAGAACGTGCATGAATAGGAAGAAGACAAGTGTCTTGTTCTATTTTGCATGAGAGGAATTAATAAAATGGAAGAATGAGTTAACTGAAGAGATAAATCAATTAAAAGAATAAATTAATCAGTTAAGAGAATAGAACTAGAGAATAGGAATTGCATGAGGATAAAGAAATATTTTAGCTCAATTAAATATTTGGAATATTCAATTGCATATGCATAAGGATTGAATTATATTTAGAGATAACTCAATTTAGAAGAAATGGAGAACTTAAATAAATAATTGATTTATTTAAATTTAGAGAAGACATTATTGGAAGAAACAATTAAATAATTGCTATTATTTAATTTAGAATGAATTTGGAAGAACTAATTAAATAATTAGTATTATTTAATTTGTTGGTGGAATTAGAAGAATTTAATTAAATAAATTGATTTTATTTAATTGTTGGAAGAATGTGAATCAAATAAATAAATTTGTTTATTTATTTATTGATAGAGGAATTAGACTTAAATAAATATTAAGAATATTTATTTGGATAGAGTCATGTCAGTTTTAGGCATATACATTTGGCCCTTCTTTGATGCAATGCAGTTTACAGCATTGCTTTAAAGAATAAAAATTTTCTGATAATGATACATGCCCCAGTTTGCCCCTGGTACAGGTTATAATGATAGGATGTCCCCTTGGGAGATTGGACAGGAAGAAGTGGTGCAGGAGCTCCCAATTTTAGTCATTTTTGGCTATGTCATGTTTTGTGGTCTTGTTATTTTTTATTTCCTCTAAGGCTTTGAAAGCCATTCTCATGTTTTGTAATAAGGACTTAGTTCATTTTGATTGACTAGTCCATTATAGTGTTAGTTAAGGCCTATTTTCAAGGTATTTTCCTTTTTGAAACATAGTGTTTCTGGTGAAAAGGCAATTTCCAACGTTTCACTACCTTTGGTGGGAAGTTGTATGGTTGGAAGGGAAGAGGAAAGGTTACTAAAACCTTCTATAAACTAAATATTGTATAAACATGCCAAAATAATGAAGAGATGAGCTTTTTGGAATGAAAAAATAGTGATTTTCTGTGTTCTGTTGAAGACAGTCATTCTGTACGACATGGTACAGATAGAGAAGGGTCTGAAAGTTGTGAAAATTGTTAATGCATTGAAGTACCTTTCTTTTGAGTCTAGTTATCCTTCTTGACACCTTTTGTGGAGGGAGAATCAAAACGATTTGTAAAAACTGTTCTAAACCCTCAAAAAACTAGGGTTTTGGGGAAAAATGTATAGTTTCTCCGCTGTCCTCTGAAAGGCACCATCATTCTTCAGTAGGATGGAAGGAGAAATCATTTATTTTAGGTTTTTGTTGTTTATTAGGTTTGCATTCCACTCTCCAAGCCTTTTGGCATGAATCTAACTAGTCGTCATAGTGACTAGTTAAGATATTAATGGTGAACAGTAGCATGAATGCAAAGACAGTCAAGTGTTTTACCAAATGCATGGTGAAATTTGTGTTTGTAGGTGAAAACTGACCAGTGCAGGTGCTTGGTTGATCCTGAGCATGTAGATTTGATGCACTTCCTTCATATTGCCTCCAAATTAGGCCTCTTCCTAGAAAAAGACAGTCTGTTGTCTTTGAACGCCCCTGGTACAGTACAAACCTATATGTGGGTGAATGATCACATGTCCATATTATGTATTTGAATGTGAAATGAGTTTAGATAGTCTTTTGTGGATTTCAATAGTTATCCTTGTGATAGTCACTCTCTAGGGCTACAAGGAGTGAGCCATTTTTAAAACACTATTTTTAGGATAGTTAAACCACATTTTACTGTTCTCTGTCAGAGTTGGTATAGAATTTGGATTCTAATTTAGAGACCTTGTTTTATTCATGTCTTAGACAAGCATATGCTAATTGTTGTATGAAGACCATGTTGGTAGAGGTGTTGGTAGTAGGTTGTGAGTTCTTGAAGGTGGATTGTGCATATAGATTGGGTTGAGCAGTGACTCCCTAAAGTGAGAGTTGAGTAGCCTATGTGGTGGACACTAGGGTGTGGTCCTAGGCTAGGTCAATCTCCTGAGTAGCCTTGTGTAGGCTGATATCACATTACCTTTATAAACTCTTGAAGGAAGTTTTGGAATCTAGGTTCATTGGGTAAACTTCATCAACTCCTACCTATACCTCTGCATCATATTGGTGTCAGAGCCAATATCTGATTGGAAGCAGTGTATGTCAGACAAGGAGATTGAAACAGAGGCTAGTACAATGCCTCCCAAGATAATGAGTCAAGATGCCATCAAGAAGTTGGTGGAAGAGATGGTTGAAGCAAGATTGCAAGAAGAAAAGAAGTCTAAGGGCAAGACCAAAGAAGAGGGAAGTTCTTCTGACACAAATGAAGAAGTAGAGGTAGAAGAGAGTCCTCAAGAGTAGGACATATCTGTAGAATAGAAAGTTTTCTTGAATGCACTTAAGGGTGCTCATGGAGACAGTGGTGATCCCAAGATGGATGTGCCTACCTTTCATGGCAAGTTGGATGGAGATGCTCTCACCGGTTGGATAGAAGCTATGTGCAACTTCTTTGATTACAAGGAGTTCAATGACAACAAAAAGGTTAAGTTTGCCAAGACAAGGCTAAGAGGTTTTGTACTTGTGTGGTGGAACTACATGCAAAGTGAGAGGGAGAAGATTGGGAAGAGTCCCATCACTAAATGGAGTAGAATGGTGGCTATGCTCAGAAGCAAGTTCATGCATCCTGACTATGAGATTCAAATCATTAGGAGATTTTAGAATTTGAGACAAAAAGACATGGATGTGGCTACCTACACAAAAGAATTTCATAGACTCAGTATGAGCGCCAATCATAATGAAGATGAAAAAGGGATAGTGGCTAGGTACCTAAATGGTCTGAAATACAATCTGCAAGATGAGATCAGTTTAGTGATACCAAAAATAGTGGATGAATGCTTCTTATTGGCCTCTAGAGTAGAGGAAAAGCTGAGAAGGAAGGGTGAACAAAGTGCCAGAGGAAGAGGTGGCAGAAACCAAAGAGGAAGAGGCAGTTTTGGCCATGGATAGTTCAACAAAATTGAAAATAACAATCAGCAAGAAACATCACCTGAGACAGAGCATAGAGGAGGCTTTAGAGGTTGGAGAAGGCCTAATGGCAGGGGTAGAAATGGTGGAGGAGGTAGAGGACTAGGAGTCTTCACTGGAAGGTGTTATGGCTGCAACCAAGTTGGCCATACAATGAGCAAATGCCCAGAGAAAGCCAACAGCTCTCATGACAGTGGAAAGAGAAATCAGTTGGTAAAGGATGATGATTGTGAGAGTGTAAATTCACCAATGGGAAGTGTTGCACCTATTCTAGATGGAGAGAGTATGATGATCAAAAGCTCCATGTTGAAGGTGCCATTGAAACAAGAGCCACCTTAGAGAAAGAGTCTTTTTATAACCCAAGGTCTAGCCTATGGGAAACATTTTGCTAGATCATAGTAGATTCAGGATCTATGGAGAATATGGTATCCACTAAGATGGTTGAGAAGTGCAAGTTGAAGAGGCTGCCTCATATTAGTTCTCACAAGATTTCTTGGTTGAACAAGAACCAAAGTTTCATGGTGGAAGAACAAACTTGGGTTGAATTTGCAATTGGTGACTACAAGGACAATGTGCTATGTGAAATCATCCCTATGGATGCATGTCATCTGCTTCTTGGCCACCCATGGCAATTTGATGTCAAAGCACAGCATGATGGTGAGAAGAACACTTATGTCATCACCAAGAATGGAAGATCATACAAGATGGATCCTATGATGGAGCAGTCCAGAGGGAAGAAAAATGACAGCAGTGTCATGGTGGTGAATGGCAAAGAGTTTTTAAACCTCATAAAGGAGAAGGATACCCAGGGGTATGCCTTGGTCATGAAGCCCAAGAGTGGATCAGATTAGCAAGATCAAAAATAGAAGGAGATTCCATTGGAAGTGTAGCAACTTCTAGATAAGTATCAAGACCTTGTGGTAGAGGAAGTTCTTAACTCCTTACCACCCATGAGGGACATAAGTCATCATATTGACTTAATACCTAGTGCTACATTGCCTAATAAGGCTGCCTATAAGCTGACACCATAGCAAAATGAAGAAGTGGCAAGGCAAATTCAAGATCTCTTGGGGAAAGGGTTGATTAGGAAGAGTCTAAGTCCTTGTGCAGTCCCAAGTGTACTTGCTCCTAAGAAGGATGGAAAGTGGAGTCTATGCATGGATTCTAGGGCCATCAACAAGATCACCATAAGGTACAGGTTTCCAATGCCAAGGATTGAAGATCTCTTGGATTATCTTAGAGGATCATGCTATTACTCAAAAATTGATTTGAAATCTAGTTATCATCAAATCCAGATCAGACAGGGAGATGAATGGAAGACTTCTTTCAAGACCAATGATGGTCTTTATGAATGGCTTGTTATGCCATTTGGTCTTAGCAATGCTCCAAGTACATTTATGCATTTGATGAATGAGGTATTAGTTGAATTCATTAGTAAATTTGTTACTGTTTATCTTGATGACATACTAATCTTCAGTAGGACAAGAGAAGACCATGTGAAGCATGTTGGTCAGCTGTTGGAGAAGGTACATGAGTACAAGTTGATGATCAACTTAGACAAATGTGAGTTCATGAAAATTGAACTTGTATACCTTGGATTTCTCATTTCTAATGGCTGTTTGAAGATCGATCCCTCTAACGTTGAGGCTATTCTCAGTTGGCCTACTCCAAAAATAGTGGGAGATGTGAGAAGTTTCCATGGATTGGTGACTTTGTTATAGGAAGTTCATCAGAGGTTTTAGTCACATTAGTGCTCCCATCCTCAACACCATCAAGAGTGGAGTCAAATGTAGATTCCAGTGGACAAAGGAAGCTGATGATAGTTTTGAGTTGCCTACCTTAGTACTCCCTGATTTTGATAAGGTGTTTGTTGTTGAGTGTGATGCAAGTCAGCAATCTATTGGTGCTATTCTTAGCCAAGAAGGACATTCGGTGGCATTCTTTTCAGAAAAGTTGAATGAAGCCAAGCAAAGGTATTCTACCTATGACTTAGAACTCTATGCAATGGTGCAAGCTCTTAAGAAATGGAGACATTATTTGCTGCCCAAAGAATTTATTGTGTTTACTGATAATCATGCTTTAAGCTTTCTAAATAGTCAAGAAAAATTGAATCATAGACATGTCAAATGGATGGAACAGTTACAAGTTTATATCTTCACAATTAAGCACAAAAGAGGTGTTTCTAACAAGGTGGTTGATGCATTAAGTAGGAGGCTACTTATTGTTCATGAAATTCAGTTAGAAAGCATGGGCATTGACTATTTAAAGGAGTTGTATAAAGAAGATTCAAATTTCAAAGAGGCTTATGATGTTTGTGTGAACTTGGCTAACACATTCCATGGAGAGTATGCAGATTTTGTTTTACAGGAAGGCCTCTTGTTTAAGGGCAATTTGTTGTGTGTCCCTAAGTGTTCCATGAGGGACAACATCATCATGGAGAAGCATAATGGTTCTTTAGGAGGACATTTTGGCTTAGACAAGACACTAGAACAAGTTACAAGGTTCTATTTTTGGCCAAAGGTGCAATTAGATGTAAGGAAGTATGTAGCTAGTTGTGCAATCTGTCAAAGGGCCAAGGGTGTGTCTTAAAATGCAGGTCTATACCAACCCCTTCCCATTCCCAATAGACCTTGGGAAAGTATCAGCATGGATTTTGTGCTTGGGTTACCCAGGACAGCCATAGGGGTGGATAGTGTATTTGTTATTGTTGATAGGTTCAGCAAGATGGCTCATTTTGTGCCATGTAAATGCACAAATGATGCATCTCATGTTGCAGGTCTATTTTTCAGAGAGGCAGTAAGAATTCATGGTTTGCCATTGTCCATTGTAACTGACAGGGATTCTAAGTTTGTAGGTCACTTCTGGAGGACCTTGTGGAAGAAGTTGGGCACACAGTTGTCCTTTTCATTAGCCTACCATCCACAAACTGATGGTTAGACTGAGGTGGTTAATAGATCACTTGGAAACCTTCTAAGATGCCTCACAAAATAGCATGGTTTGGCATGGGACTTAGTTATCAATCAGGCCGAATATGCCTACAATGATTCAAGGAATAGGAGCACTGGTAAAAGTCCTTTTGAGGTAGTTTATGGTTTTCACCCAAGGGGACCACTTGAACTGAAGGACCTCCAAGGATGGGATAGGAGTGCACTTGGGGAAGAGTTTGCTGCCTCCATGAAAATAGTCCATGATGAAGTCAAGTTGCAATTAGAAAAAATAGTCACAAAGTACAAGGAAAGGGCAGATTTGAAGAAAAGAGAAGTGCAATTCAAAGTTGGTGACTTGGTTATGGCCTATCTGAGGAAAGAAAGGTTGCCAAAGGGTTAGCCAACTAAACTCCTGATGAAGAAGATTGGGCCATGCAAAATTGTGCACAAGTTCAGTCCAAATTCATATGAGATTGAGTTACCATCCCGCCTTGGTATCTCTCCAATTTTCAATGTTTGTGATCTTTTTCCTTTCAGACCCCCATTGCCTGGTGAAAGTGGATCAGATGTGGTGGCTGAAGATGCTGATTGGATCAAGGATTTGCCTCCAAGCAAACCTTTACAGTTGGAATACATTCTGGATTCCAAAGTTGTCAAGAAGACTAGGAGAGTTGTCTATAAAGACTATTTGGTGAAATAGAAGGATCGTCCTAATTCTGAGGCCACCTGGATGACTGAAGTAGATATCTTGAAGCATGGCATGACACTACAACAATTGGCAACTCAAGGGACTTGAGTTCTTCCTACAGGGGGAGTATGGTGCAAGAGCTCCCAGTTTTAGTCATTTTTGGCTATGTCATGTTTTGTGGTCTTGTTATTTTTGATTTCCTCTAAGGCTTTGAAAGCCATTCTCATGTTTTGTAATAAGGACTTAGTTCATTTTGATTGACTAGTCCATTATAGTGTTAGTTAAGGCCTATTTTCAAGATATTTTCCTTTTTGAAACATAGTGTTTCTGGTGAAAAGGTAATTTCCAATGTTTCACTGCCTTTGGTGGGTAGTTGTACGGTTGGAAGAGAAGAGGAAAGGTTACTAAAACCTTCTATAAACTAAATATTGTATAAACATTTCAAAATAATGAAGAGAGGAGCTTTTTGGAATGAAAAAATAGAGATTTTCTGCATTCTGTTGAAGACAGTCATTCTGTACAGCGTGGTATGGATAGAGCAGGGTCTGAAAGTTGTGAAAATTGTTAATGCATTGAAGTACCTTTCTTTTGAGTCTAGTTAGCCTTCTTGATACCTTTTGTGGAGGGAGAATCAAAATGATTTTTAAAAATTGTTCTAAACCCTCCAAAAACTAGGGTTTTGGGGAAAAATGTATAGTTTCTCCTTTGTCCTCTGAAAGGCACCATCATTCTTTAGTAGGATGGAAGAAGAAAGCATTTATTTTAGGTTTTTGTTGTTTACTAGGTTTGCATTCCACTCTCCAAGCCTTTTAGCATGAATCTAACTAGTCTTCATAGTGACTAGTTGAGATATTAATGGTGAACAGCAGCATGAATGCAAAGACAGACAAGTGTTTTACCAAATGCATGGTGAAATTTGTGTTTGCAGGTGAAAATTGACTAGTGCGGGTGCTTGGTTGATCCTGAGCATGTAGATTTGATGCACTTCCTTCATATTGCCTCCAAAGTAGGCCTCTTCCTAGAAAAAGATAGTCTGCTGTCTTTGAACGCCCCTGGTACAGTACGGACCTGCATGTGGGTGAATGATCACATGTTCATATTATGTATTTGAATGTGAAATGAGTTTAGATAGTCTTTTGTGGATTTCAGTAGTTATCCTTGTGATAGTCACTCTCTAGGACTACAAGGAGTGAGCCATTTTTAAAACACTATTTTTAGGACAGTCAAACCATAGTTTACTGTTCTCTATCAGAGTTGGTACAGAATTTGGATTCTGATTCAGAGACCTTGTTTTATTCATGTCTTAGACAAGCATATGCTAATTGTTGTATGAAGACCCAATTGGTAGAGGTGTTGGTAGTAGGTTGTGAGTTCTTGAAGGTGGATTGTGCATATAGATTGGGTTGAGTAGTGACTCCCCAAAGTGAGAGTTGAGTAGCCTGTGTGGTGGACACTAAGGTGTGGTCCTAGGCTAGGTCAATCTCCTGAGTAGCCTTGTGTAGGCTGATATCACATTACCTTTATAAACTCTTGAAGGAAGTTTTGGAATCTAGGTTCATTGGGTGAACTTCATCAACTACTAACTATACCTCTGCATCAAGAAGGCAGAAGGACATGAGACAAACAATCTCACGAAGACGAAGGGAAAACTTGGTTAGGATTGAAGAAAACAAGATGTATTTTTGAGAAATGGGAAAAAAATGGGTAGAAACAGGTACGGGAAGTAGTCATAGTCACCACATAGCCAATTTAGGGTTTACATGCTATAAATAGGAGTTGGGTCCACAAGACAAGTCATTTGCACACTTGGCTTTGTTTGGTTTGTCTTTGAGAGCTTAAGAGAGTACAGAGCACAGAGCAGTTAGCACCAGGATGGATATTCTGTGAGAGGAGCATTGCTTTGAGCGAGTTTGACGATTCGACCGGCCAGTAGAGGTAGGACCCCCAGTACATATCTCAGAAAATTTCACCTAGGGTTGATTTTGAGTGTATTAAATGCTAGGTTAAATTAGGCTAGACAAATACACCAGATCGCAGTTTGGTGCATCTGACATGTGAAACTACGCATCTGTCAAACTATGGTGCATGTAGGATGTAAAGCGGCGCATGCATGAAATTTGTGCATGCATGAGTAAGGTCAGTGCATGCAAGATATGAGTTGGTGCATGCACTTGGGCAGCACATATACGGTATGGGATGATGCATTTAGGAAATGTTGTGGTGCATGTGACAGAAGTGGCACATTTGCTGAGAAATGGTGTATTTACCTTCTATTCTGGCGCATACAATATAGATAGTCACTTTACTTAACAAAATTGATTTGATTGGCATCCTGTTTGATGCGTCAATCGATAAGCTATCTCTAAGATTACAGGAATCTAGTCAAGAGGTGTAGTGTGTTGTTTTGATCAATTGGATATGTTAAGTTAGTTGATATGATTCTATAGATATGTTGAGCATGGTATTTACAGCTTTTGGTTGATGCCTTACTTTACGTGCTTGCAGGAGGACATAAGAGATACATTGATGTCAAGGGAGCAGTTTCCCTTGTCGATGTTGTAGCACTACATGTTGACAAAGATAGATCGAGAGGCACTTGACGTGATGGGATTGGACTATGTGTGTTTTATGCCTAGGGTTTGAGTGAACTACGGTTTACTGACTGTAGTAGTGGAGAGGTTTCACAAGGAGAATGGGACCTTTCACTTCCTGACTGATGAGATGACAGTGACTTTGGAGGATGTATATAGGATACTTCACTTGCTGATTCAGGGAGAGCTCATGGAGTATGATCCATAGTGGGATGTAGGACTTGCAGAGTGCAGGCAGGTGTTTGACAACCCTAAGTTGGACTGTCAGGTCATCTCCTAGCATGATATACATGACTACTATGACTACTTCCCTATGATAGTCGCAGGTTTGATCAGAGGCATTGTATACCCTGATAGGAGATCACATGGGTTCCTGATTGGATAGGTACGGATCATGGAGAGGATGATCACAGAGGGCACCTGTTATGCTTGGGGAGTCTATGTTCTAGCACACATATACCATGATATGCATTAGGTGGTATACCATAGGGGTGCTAGTCTATCAGTAGGTGTCTCACTATTACAGTTTTGGTTGTGGGAGCATCTCACTATTACCAAATTGATATGTGTTTTTCAAAGATAGAGGGGAGATCCTTACAGCTATGGATACAAAGGAATGATTTCCCAGCATAAGCTAGGGAAGCTAGATTATTGGAGGCATGCACTGGATGGGGTAGATGTGGTCATTTGGCAACCATATCTAGACTATGAGCCTTGGGACGACGAGGTGGACGAGCTGCCATACTGATATAAGACGCGGTGGCTTATAGGCAGGATGCGGTTCATCTTGGAGAGATAGATTGTTAGTAGGGTTTGGAGGTAGCTTGGGAGGAGACAGGGCATACCACAGGGGCATGCTCTGTTTGTATAGACCCATGCAGAGAGGTTTAGATGGGGACCAGTGGCATCATATGAGGAGGTAGTGGCAGAGTTTTGATAGATTCCATACATTGCCTGGTTGATGAGGAGAGAGATTACAGATGCAGACATGACTTTAGATTTTGAGGAGTGGTTCACTGCGCACCCCTTTTCAAGGTACTCAGGGCCTAGAGAGCTGGTTCCTCACATAGACGAGGTAGATTTAGATGACGAGGGCAGGATTGGTAGGAGGAGGACAAAGAGATGGTGGAGATGGTAGAGGAGATGGCGAAGGAGATGGATGAGGAGGGGACAGACCCCAGTAGAGGAGGAAATCTAGGGAGGGATCCTCCCACACTCATTAGGTAGTGCAGCTACAGGTTGCACAATAGGGATAGATGCCGCCACCACAGTAGGTGGCACAGCAGCAAGTGCAGGGACAAGCATAGGCCTCCCAGGATCCAACATAGCCAGATGTCTAGGAGAGATCCATTGCCATGCTGAGAGGATAGGTCAGGCATCTGAGGGCATAGCTTAGGATGGCCGAGGCTCGGTGGGAGACAAATGCAGGCCGTGTGTCAGAGATCTCGAGAGAGTGAGATGTTGCTGAGGCTAGGATATGGGCTATTGAAGTAGAGAGAGACACAACTATAGCATCCCTTGGGACATATGGTACTAGCACATTTTTGGTTGGGCAGGTTCAGTAGGCACACGTGCAGCTTGCCCAGGCTCAGGCATAGTTGGCACAGGTGCAGTAGCAGTTAGTACAGGTACATGGTGAGCTTGCCAGAGTGCAGGCTTAGACATAGTACTATCAGGGACTATACCATGGTGTTGTTCCTATTGATTAGAGGGATTTGAGCTACAGGAGCCAGTCCATGGCCTCATAGAGAGCAGGTGGATGGTAGTCGGGAGCCTCTGTGATGGGCCCGCAGTAGTCCAGGTCTGGTAGAGGATGGGAGACAGAGGACACGGTTGGGAGTAGTGGTTCACAGTAGCAGGGTTAGCAGACACTTGGATAGATATTTGGCTCCTTTATACCTACATTTTGATGGCTCAGATAGCTAGACATGTATATGTACCACTTTTGTATTTTGAGACATGCACCATTATTCTTGAGATATATACACTATATATGACATTGACTTAGAGATGTACCTTTTAATGTTTGTACATTTAGACATATTTTTGATATCTATATGATGATGCAGCTATACTTGATGATCTCTATATGCAGTCATGTATGCTATATGTTATGGATGCATTTTTATTATACAATGTGATGCATATGTTTATCTAATGCAGACCTAGATGTTTATATGATGCTATGTGATGTTTATCTAATGTAGACTTATATGTTTTACTTGATATGACCCTAATGTGTAAATGTGAATGGTATCTATATGATTATGTAGTTTATGTGATGCACTTATCTATGTTTTTGATTTTTTTTTGTTGACACTATGTGATGATTGCAAAATATATATGGATAACCTAATGCACGTATTATGTATGCAAATGATTTAATCATGTAAATGACTATCTCATGCGATATGATATGCAACTATATGCTATGTTTTTGTGATGTCCAAATGTACTCTATCAACACAGAGATGACATAATGATAGATAGAAGATTGATTGAAAGAATGACTTGATAGAAAGACTCACAAGCTTTAACTGTATTGATACTTTGCATTGTTTGGATCATTTATGGCATGGGATAAGGATGTATGGATGTATAATGGATGTATGATGGATGCTTTGCTATTGACATCTCGATGGTGCAAGTATTTTGAAGTGCTTATTTCATCATTGGGCAATTTTTTTGGTACTTTTTCCAAATTTTGTAAGTTAATACAAGCATCTAGGTATAATTAAACCGAGATGACCTGAGTACTTCTTACATGGATTTTGATTTAGCAAGTTAATACAAGAATCTAGCTATAATTGAACTGAGATGACCTGAGTATTTCTTGCATAACAACAGACAAGGATAGCCCCTGTTCATGTTAGACCTTTGATGTCCTCAATGATCTTTTGACAATCATGTCGTTAGACAAGGCTTCACATTACTAAAGTTTAATCCACAAACAACAAATAAAGAAAATAATTATGCCCCCATCATAGCATCTCTATCTTTTGGCATCCTCAAGTAGCATAGAAAGACATAATAGCAAAAATCAAGACTCTGTAAGTTAACCTAACCAACACAAAACATTCTTGCATTTAGATGTATTTGTTTCTTGCCATAACTTAGGTAAAATTATTTAGAGTGCTTTAGGTACTTGCTTGCTTTGCTTTGGATAGGTTGAGTTGTTGCATCAAAATTTTTGCTTGAAAGCAAGATTTTCTTTGAGCTTGCTTGGTTGGTGAAAGATTCCACAATCCTTATTGGTGAGACGGACCCTAAGGGACTGACCTAGTGCCTTAGGGGCTCAATGCTAAATGGCCTTGCCTTCGTGACGATGCAGAGGCAATGTAGTTTGGGGTAAACCCTAATGGACCATGGATGGACTTAGAGGATAGACGATAAGAAATGGGATGGATGGAAAGGTGGAGCCTCGAGGGCGCATTAAAAATGGCCTTGCTTATGTGACAATGCAAAGGTAACATAGTTCAAGGACTTTGAACCATGTGGATACCAGCAACAGACACTATGCTAGGCTAACACTATAGGATAGGATATTGGATAAAACCTTGGTTGACAAGGCAACAAAAAGATAGAGTATCAAGCCATGATAGGTTATCGCTAGGTTTTTATTATGGAACATATATGGATTGAATAGGACATGAGTGGAGGAATAATGGACACAAGGTGATTGGTTTCCCAAAGATGAAGAAAGCAGTTTATCACAAGTAACACCTATTTACCAGGTTTTCACCACTTGCTTTTATTTGCACGAAAGCTAGAAAGTATGCATGATGCATGTTTGCTAGGTTTTCTTCATGATACCTATCCAAGGTGGCTATTTGCTAGGTTTTCACCAAAGGATGATTTTTTTGTACTTTTCTAATTTTTTGATTTTTTTTGTATTTTTCTGATTTTTTTATTTTTTTGCATTTTTCTGATATTTTGATTTTTTTTGTATTTTATGCCCCCCTTACATTGGGATTCTCTTAGGTATAGAACCAATGAAGATGCATGTTGTTGATCAGGTCATCGAACAGCTCACCCTATGATGTTGCTAACTGATATGCCCCCGATCCATAAGCTACTACAATCACATAAGGCCCAAGCCAATTGGGTTCAAATTTGCCTTTCTTTTCCTGATCCTGTTGATTGTGGGGGTTCTCTTTAAGTACTAGATCTCCAACCTTAAAGACTCTTGGATCAACTTTTTGGTTGTAGCTTCGTAACATCATTTGCTGATATGCCTTGAGATGATTGAAGGCTTTCTATCTCCTTTCCTCTAGTAGATCTAGCTCTTGTAATATGGAAACTCTATACTCTTCATTAGTTATGAGACCTTTTAGTGACACCCTTTGAGATGGTAGCTCAACCTCGATGGGTAAGATGGTTTCTAAACCATAGACAAGGGCATAAGGGGTAGCACCTGTGGGAGTGTGTATACTGGTTCGATAGGCCCATAGAGCGGGATTGAGTTGGATGTGCCAATCATAGCCAGCATTGTTAACTATCTTATTGAGGAGTTTCAAGATGGTCTTGTTGGATGTTTCTACTTGGCCATTACCTTGGGGGTAATATGGTGTGGAGAAACGGTGTTGGATTTTGAATTGGTCACAAAGTTCTTGGACATCTTGGTTCTTGAAAGGTCTTCCATTATCCATGATAATGGATGAGGGAATTTCGTATCTGCAGATGAGGTAATTAAGGATGAATGAGGAGATTTGTTAACCTGTGATGGTGGTGAGGGGGACAACTTCAATCCACTTGGTAAAGTACTCAGTGGCAGCTATTATGAACTTATGTCCATTGGATGAGGGTGGATGGATTTTTCCCATAAGGTCAAGTCCCCATTGACAAAAGGGCCAAGGTGTCATTAAAGGTCTCAACTCTTGAGTTGGTGCATGTATCAGGTTCCCTTGTATCTAGTACTTCTTGCACTTCTTCACAAACTAATATTAATCTGTTGCCATGTTCAGCCAATAATAACCCAAACGTATGAGTTTCTTAGCTAGGGAAGGACTGCTAGAGTGTGTTCTGCAAATCCCTTCATGTACGTCTTGTAAAGCGATTTGGGATTCTTCTTGTTCTAAACAATGGAGTAAAGTACCATCTAGACCATGTCGGTATAGGGTGTCGGCAATAATGGTATATCGAGAGGTTTGGCATATAAAGGTTCGTCATTGGTTTGAAGATAAGTCAGGTGGGTGGGTGTTGTCCTTGAGGTAAGTGTAAACCTTACCATACCAAGGTGAATCAAATCCAACTAATAGGCATATAGAATGGGTTTTCGGAAGATCATAAGCTGGTTGCTGAATTGATTCCACCAAGAATTCATACTATGACTCATTCTCTAGGATTTCAAGGAGAGAGGCAATGGTTTCCATGGCATCTGCTGCTTTATTTTCAATGTGAGGTATATGCTCAAAAGAGATGATCACAAAGTATTCTTTAAAGTCCTCAACCATTTGCCCATATGGAATAAGCTTCTCATCCTTGGTTTGGTAGTCATCATTGACTTGGTTGATCACTAGCTGAGAGTCACCATAGACATGTAGCTCTTTGATTTTCCACTTTGTTGCCATTTTGAGACCAATGACCAGGGCTTCATATTCTGCTATCTTGTTGGTGCATGGGAATAACAGATGATAAGACTTTGGTATGGTGTCTCCATGAGGAGTTACAAACAAGATTCATGCCCCTGATCCATGGTTTGTGTAGGACCCATCAAAGTAGAGTTTCCAGGAATGTGTTGATATATTGAATAAGGATTCATCGGGAAACTCAAATTGCATTGGTGTGGTGTCCTATAGTGGTGCATCTGCTAACTGATCAGCAATGATTTGTCCCCTAATAGCCTTTCTGTCTACATACTCAATGTCGTATTCACTTAGGAGCATTACCCACTTGGCTAGGTGACCTGTTAGAGCTGCTTTGCTTAGTAGGTACTTCAGTGGATCTATTTTTATAATAAGTTTGACTAAATGTGCTAGCATATAATGTCAAAGTTTTTGAGAAGCAAAAACTACTGCAAGGCTGATCTTTCTATCTGAGAGTATTGCAACTCATAGCCCACTAATGTGCAACTGATGTAGTAGATGACTCTTTCTTTACCTTCATAATCTTGATGTGCTAGAAGGGTCCCGAGAGCTGTGGGTGTAGCAGATATGTATAGTAACAATGGCTTCCCTTGGATAGGAGGCATGAGAATAGGTGGATTCATTAGATAATCTTTCAGTTTGTCGAATGCCTCTTCACATTTCTCATCCCACCTAAATGGAATGTTCTTATGTAGGAGATGACTGAAAGGTTGACACTTGTCTGCCAGTTGTGATATGAACCTATGGATTGCTTGTAGCTTTCCTTGTAGAGACCACAGTTGAGTGAGATTCTTGGGTGGTGGCATTTCCATGATTGCTTTGACTTTGTCCAAATCTACTTCAATCCCATTGGCTGATCAATGAAGCCTAGCAGCTTGCCTAAGGTGACTCCAAACACACACTTCTTTGGGTTCAACCTAACTTTAAATTGTTCTAGTCTCTAAAAGATGTTCTCTAACACATCTAAGTGTGATTCACTTGTGAATGACTTTGCAATGATATCATCTACATATTCTTCCATTCTGACGTGCATCATATCATGGAATATAGTGGTCATAGCACGTTGATATGTGGTTCCTACATTCTTTAGCCCAAATGGCATGACATTCCAGCAAAAAGTGCCCCATGGACAAGTGAAAGCTATCTTGTATTGGTCTTCTGGTGCTATCCTGATTTGATTATATCCTGAGAAGCCATCCATGAGAGATAACATGGTATGCCCTTCTATTAAGTCGACTATGATATCTATATTTGACAACAGAAAATCACCCTCGCGACAAGCTTTGTTTAGATCTCTGAAATCATTACATAGTCTGACTTGGAGATCAGGTTGGATACTGGTACTATGTTGGAGATCCACTCTGAATTGTCTATAGCTCTGATGAACCCTACATCCAGTAGTTTCTTGAGTTCCTCTTTTATAGTAGTGCAATGTGTGGATGCATCTTTCTAAGCTTTTGTTTCACTGGTTTCACTCCTAGATCTAATGGAAGATGATGTAGAATCAAGTCTAGATATAACCTTGGCATATCTGCGTATGACCAAGAAAAATTGACTTGCTTTTTCTTGAAGAATGGTACAAACTTAGTCTTTTCTGGTGGGGTTAAAGACTTAACAAAGTGAATGATCTTAGGTTATTCCTTTGTTCCAATGTTAACAGGTTCTATAGGTTCCACAATAATCTGAGACTTCTCCTAGTGCATGTTACCAAGGAGAGTGTCAAGCCTTCCATTGTCAGGTGCCACAGTTGTGTGTTCACCATCGGATGTGTCCTTTCTTTTTACTATTTTGGGATCTGACACTGCTGTGGAGTAGTTTTCACCATCAGATCCAGTTTTTATATTGATATTTTTGTGACTGGAAGGCTTGGCACCCTCTTTGAAATAAGCCATGGTATTAAGTTCAATGGTGAAGCCAGCTTTATGATCTCCTTTAGGTAGGTGGTCCCTAAGTTCCATGTAGTTAATATAGGCATCATTGTTTTGGAACATATCTAGTTGTGGGGTTCCTTGTAGATCCCAGTCAATAAGTTCAGCATGCACAAGGGGGAGGAAGTCAGAGGATAGATCTGATTTGTTGATAGTTTGAATGGATATGCTAGGGGTATTTATAGGGAGAGTGTTTGAGATGGTACTTTCCACCAAATTATTTATTGTGATAGAACTTGAACCTTCCTTGAAAGTCATATTCTCAAGGGTAGGAAAATCACACTCTAATGGTCTATGCGGTAGCATTTGTCCCTCACGGTAGGGGTTATAAGTTTGAATAGTGTCAACCTCTTTGTCGTCATAGGAGTGCTCTGTCAGCTCATCCCATTCATACTCATTGTAATTTGTGTCATTGTTTTCTTGAAGGGTATGGATCATTTCCACAAGACAAGCATTTGCTTTAGCTTTGCCCTTATCTTTATATCCTAGACCTTTTGTATTTCTCACCAATGAGGATGAAGAAGGTTGAATGGGTTCTACTATTCCTTCTTTTCTTAGACCAATGGGGCCTTATCCTTCATAACCCATTCTATGTAAGATGGACTCACATCACCCATAGATTTCTATTGGGAGCCTAGGTGGTTCTTGTTGTGTGCTCTCTTCTTCTTCTATGTAGAGCCATTGTAGGATATCTCTTTCCTTTGTCTCATCTGATAGGGTCCCCCATTTTAAAAGGAAGCTATGGGAGGTACAAGAGGAGTAGATGGCTTTAGAAAATGCCTGGGTTGCCCAAAGGATCTAGGAGATAGAGGTATTTTGGATAGATTGAGGCTATGCTCGATGGAATATTCCCCTACTCATGTTTCTTTGATGGTAATTTTATACTCTTTGGGCTTGGATGAGGAAGCTTTAGAGGTAGAATCATGTTGTGGGGTAGGGGATGTAGATGCTCTATTATTGGGTATGATGCAATCAGGTTTTGAGAGGACAAAGTTGCAATGTTGAAAGGGGTCAAGATCACCTTGGACGGTGAATTGCTTGCTGTTGTGAGGGAATTTTATGCATTAGGTGATAGGTAGAAGGCACAACTTTCATGGCATAGATCCATGGTCTACCTAGGAGAATATTATAAGCTAGCTCCCTATCTAGGACTTGGCACACAACATCTTTTATCACCGGTCCCACTTGTATGGGTAACACCACTATTCCTTTGGTAGTTCTCTCCTCTTCATCATAGGCTTTGATGGTAATTTTCTTCCTTGGATCAACCACATTTTTAGAGAACCCCAATGTAAGGACTAGCTTGAGTGTGCAAATATTTAAACCGGCTCCCCCATCAATGAGAACCCTCTTGATGCAGTGCTTATGGATGAAGGTGACGATATGTAAGGGGGTGTTATAAGGCTGAGATACTGAGAGATCATCTTGTTCGGTAAATGATATGGTATTAGAGGAGGCTAGATTTCCTACCATGGCTTGAAACTTCTCTTGGGCCAAGTTAGTGGGTACAGTCATTTCCACTAAGGCTTTATCAAGAATCTCCTTATGGGAAGGAGATAGACGCAACAACTCTAAGATAGAAATATGGGAGGGAGTCTTCCATAATTGGTCTATGACACTATAAAGATAGGGATTGGACTGAGAAGGTGATGACCTTGGAGGGAGGGTATTCAATGTGACCTTACTACTATGCATGATGATGCTGCAATCAATTTTTTTGGGTCCTGATTGTTGGTTATATGTAACCACATTGATATGTGGGATATGCTTTGATATGCAATTGATGGTATAGTCAAATGGAACACTTGTGTAATTGGCATTACTATTCCCATTATTCTCATTTTGCCCATTGCGGTTGTTGTTTTTTTTGTTGT
This sequence comes from Cunninghamia lanceolata, assembly GCA_027924645.1. Taxonomy (NCBI): domain Eukaryota; kingdom Viridiplantae; phylum Streptophyta; class Pinopsida; order Cupressales; family Cupressaceae; genus Cunninghamia; species Cunninghamia lanceolata. The sequence continues at coordinate 5,661,724 of BSBN01000241.1, read as the reverse complement.
TGTTGTTGCTGTTGTTGTTGTTATACAGCCTATCGTGATTGAGAAGTGGATCTTTGTAAGCCACATGCATCTCATTAGAAGTATGTTGTTGAGCACCTCTATGATTTTGATCAAGTATGTCTTGAATAACATGTTTGAGACAGATACAATTGTTGGTCATATGTCATCTTCCTCTATGATACTCACAAAATTTGATGTCTTTCCAATAGTGAGGTTTGATTTGAGGTTCGTAATCACTTTTTGGTGGTACAATGATTTCATTGTTGGTCAATAGCTTCCTTAATGTAGATTCTTGGGACTCACCCAACGGTGTGAACTTTCACCTTGGATTTGAGTTGAACCATGGTCTTGGCTCCCAAGAGAATGTTTTGTTGGGTATAGCATTGTTTGTCTCTCCTTTGAGAGTGAATATTGGTTGCTATTTGGGAGTCACCACCTTGGTATCTACTCCATCATTGATGACATTTTTATTCTTAGTCCAAAACTTTGATTTGTTAGGCGTGTAGTTGGAAGTAGGTGTGTCCTTGTACAACTTAAGTGAACCCTTGGCGATCATAGCTTTCTCGATGAATAATCCCATTTTAATGACCTTCGAGAATGAGGAAGGGAATTGGATTTGGATTTGATAGCTAAGATCAGAGTTGAGGTTATGGACAAACATCTCCATCAATTGCTTCTTAGGTACATCATATGGGCATTTGCATGCTAGCAGTCTCCACCTTTGTAGAAAGGAGGTGAATGATTTGTCACTCTTTTGTTTGGTGTTGCATAGATTGAGCATAGAGACTTCATGTTCAATGTTGTATGAGAAGTGTATGATGAATTTGTTGACTAACTCATCAAAGGTCTTGATACTCGGTGAAAGCCGTGAGAACCACTCCATGTCTTGACTACCTAGAGATCTAGGGAATAGTCTAATTAAGAAAGTCTCATTGTGAGATACTTCCATGCACATGGCGGTAAATTCCCTAATATGATCTCTTGGGTCTCCCTTTCCTTTGTACGTGTCAAATTTAGGAGCTTCAAACCGAAAGGGGAAGGGAATCGTGTCCAAACTTTTATCAAAAGGGTATGGTGCAATGTCTTCCAAAGAGTAAGTTTTGGTATTCATTCCCATCTTGAGATCTGTCATTTGTTGTGTTAGACCCTCAATTTGTTTCCTCATTTGTTCCATAGGTATAGTCAGGTCTGTGACTTTCTTTCCTTTATCACCCTCAGTGTGATTTTCAAGTGTTTTCTCTGTGGTCTCTTTCAGTGTATTGAGATCAAAGTTAGAGGGGAGTTTGAGTCCTAGACTGGCAAGATGCATAAAGTACTTGTGAGGGTCCTCATTGAGCACTTTTTCTAGTAAGCGCTGAAATTTTTGATCTTGGAGGTTCCCTTGATAATCTTCATGAGAGATATCCTCATCACTATCGTGAGGAGTAACAATATGATTGGATGATTTGGCCATTTCAAGTTGTGTTTTGTATTGAGATCTAGTAAGAACCATGCAAGGTGAGGTGGGGTGCGGTGGGATGAAACTAGAGATTTTGGCAAGATGCTGATGGAGACTGATGAGGATAGGATACTTATGACAAGATTTAGATGAGGGACCCTTTTGATCAATGATTCCAAGTAAGATGGCCGATACAAGATGATAGCCACTAGCAAAGGTACTCGATACCTATCTTACTATGTAGGGACTAGTCGTGCACCAAGACCACTAGCGAAGTTCTGTGACTTACTAGGGCTACTTGAATCCAAAATGACCAGATATGGGAAACTTTGACTTTGCTTAGGGAGACTTGACAGAAGGTGAATGAGATGACCAATGAAAGAAAGACTTTCACATGAAATAGATGAAAAAGTGACTGCAAGGTAAGATTTGATCTCATAATCCTGAACAAGACTAAAATGAGTATCTAAAAATGGTAAAATTTTCCTCTCAAAGACTATGGAAGTACTCACTGTCACACATGCACAAAAATAGATGCACAACATAAACTTTCAAATGTGCAGAAAGTTGGTATATATGCATAATATTGGTAAATTTCAAATGCATAGCAACAGTTATTAAAAGTGCAACAAGTCAGTATAGATGTGTAGCAAGTCGGTATAAATGCACCATTTTAGACAACAAATGCACAACTCTAGCTTTTTTAGTATTTTTACAAATATTTGGCAATTTTTCTGATGTTTTTGGTCTCTTTGGTTGCAAAATGATCTCTTTTGTTCTGATTTTCTTTATTTATGGCAAGAAGACACAACAAACACAAAGAATGTTTTCATGGTTTTTTATTTTTTTGTGATTTTTTTGACTCTTTTTGGACTAAAAGGATAAGCAAGTACAATCCTAGGCTTCAAATGGATTATAGGGGTTTTTGGCCACTAGAAGAAAAGGTGTTTAATGAAGGCAACCATTCGAGTGGCTATACATGCAGCAACATTACTCTCTGTTATGGAGTCTCCTAGCCTACAAGGGTTGCGCCTTGGAGGGTTTTGGGGGAGGTTGGTTGTCAGTATAACATAACTTCACTCGTTGTTTGAAGCTTTCACTCCAAACATAATTTATTTATAGTGGATTGGTAGGGCTTGGCATCTAGCCTGTTACCACTTAGTGTCGTTCCTACTTAGATGAATGGTATCCAAGAGCAGGCCCCTCTAAAGGAAAAACACATGCAAAAATGATATGTGTGGCATTTTGGTCACCCAAGATAGGGGAGAGCATAGGCCTAGTATCATTCCCAAAACACAGAAGATAGTGGTTCTTTTTCCCCTAGTTAAAATGAAAAAAACTAGATGAGCTATCTACTTGGGAAAGCACATAAGCTTGTTAACTTTGAAGTGATAACAAGATAGAAATGGTTCAATTTTACCTAGATAGCAATGATGTGTTCAATTTTACCCAGATAGCATAGATTTGTTAACTTTGAAGTGATATCGAGATAGCAATGGTTCAGTTTTACCCAGATAGCAATGATGTGTTCAATTTTTACCCAGACATCACGTATTTGTTAACTTTGAAGTAATAATGAGATAGCAATGGTTTAGTTTTACCCAGATAGCAATGATGTGTTCAATTTTACCCAGATAGTAATGTGACTAACTAGGAAAGATAGCAATAGCAATGATTCAATGATATGCAAGATAGCAATGATTCAATTACCACCTTCCTAGTTAAGACTATGTGAGATTTGCATGAGCATCCATTTACTTTTCCTATTAGAAATCAAAATGTGAGTTAACAAGTGGAACTATCTAATTCTAAACTAGTACCTAGTCTGCAAACAGATCAAGAGTGTTACTACAAAAAGATGTTAGCGTTAGCGAAAAACCTCAAGGAAACCCTAAAAATCACTGCTTAGATCAGATGCACAGCTTTAGAGCTTGAATGCACACAAATAAAGCTCAAAAGCACCGTAGTACATATGACTAAGACAAAGGTTAGAAGCACAGGAAAATAGAGTGTATGCGATGAACTAACAGATGCACCTTATCTAAGGATAGATGCATAAGAACAGAGTCTGTATGCGCCAAAAGAATGTATGTGCTAGAACAGACAACAAGTGTTCCAGACCGGTGCCAAAAGAATGTATGCACCGGAACAAACAGCAGATGCATGTTAGGATGTGTTAGGCGCATCATTTTTTCCTATGTACAGCTTTCTAACACACAAAAACTTAATTTTTGGGTTAAATTTGGGGCTAGGCCCCATGGTGGGTGCCAAAATGTTAAGGGAAAATTAGATTTGAATGAATAATCAATGATACCCAAAACTCAATGAAATAATGAAAAAAAGAGATTGATCAAGCAATGAACAATACAAAGCAAACCTTCTTTAATTCTCAGCTTCCATTGATCACCTATCACAAATGATCTTGTCTATGAATATGGCCCTCAGAAGGTGCACTTCCTTGCCATGATTCCAAGATGTCAATTGGGAATGACTATGATAGTATCGCCATGAAGATGAGCTTCACAACAATGATAGTAGTGTGTAGTAACAATTTTGATTGCAAGCAATGAAGGAATTGGTGCCAAAGGTGTGCTGTAATTCCTATAGAGTAAGTTTACTTAAAGCTTGGATGAATGAAATGGAGGAATAGGGTTCAATTTATAGACTTGAGAAAGAAGAGATCAATGGTATAGAAAGAATGAGAAGAGCAATGGTATAGAAACCTTGAGAGAACGTGTGTGGATAGGAAGAAGACAAGTGTCTTGTTCGATTTGCATGGGAGGAATTAATAAAATAGAAGAATGAGTTAACTAAAGAGATAAATCAATTAAAAGAATAAATTAATCAATTAAGAGAATAGAACTAGAGAATGGTAACTGCATGAGGATAAAGAGATATTTTAGCTCAATTAAATATTTGGAATATTCAATTGCATGTGCACAAGGATTGAATTATATTTAGAGATAACTCAATTTAGAAGAAATGGAGAACTTAAATAAATAATTGATTTATTTAAATTTAGAGAAGATATTATTGGAAGAAACAATTAAATAATTGGTATTATTTAATTTAGAATGAATTTGGAATAACTAATTAAATAATTAGTATTATTTAATTTGTTGGTGGAATTAGAAGAATTTAATTAAATAAATTGATTTTATTTAATTGTTGGAAGAATGTGAATCAAATAAATAAATTTGTTTATTTATTTATTGATAGAGGAATTAGACTTAAATAAATATTAAGAATATATATTTGGATAGATTCATGTTATTTTTAGGCGTATACATTTACTATCAATACTATCAATACACTTGCAACTAAATCCTTTCTTTTTTCTATCTCTTTCTGAACCAACACAACTTTGTCTTTACACTTATTTCGACTTTCCAGACAACTGTGACTTTACCCTTTGTCACCATCAATGAAAACCCTACTTACAACATTATTCCATGTCCTCAAGCATCACACTCCATAATGAATATTTTAGAAAAACTTTGGGTAGCTAGGACTAGACTTGTGTAGATTGCTTCTTTTAGCCACTCATATGCCCTAATAGCTACCACATTCTAGTTCAAGGACTCCTTCAACAAGGCTATGAGAGGTGATATTGTCCTATCATAATTATTTACAAATCAACATTAATAACCTCTAATCCCTAAGAAACCTCATGGGTCCTAGGAAATTTGCATTCTACAATGGCCTTGATCTTGTGAGTGTCCCCCTTGACTTTCTTATGGGACAAAATATGACCTATGTACTCCACTTATTTGTCTTTGAACACACACTTGGATGGCTTAGCATAAATATGATGCTATTCAAGAATATCAAAATCTCGATTTACATGGCATAATTGTTCTTCCCAAGTTTTGTTATATTTTTGGATGTCATAAAAAAATACCAAAACAAATTTTATAATAAATTCCTTAAAGATAGAGTTCATCAAACTTTGAAATGTAGATGGTACATGGGTAAGTGCAAGAAGATGGGGGGCCAAAAAGGGGTCTTAAGTGGCCACTTTTTTTCTAAAATTAGGAAATGCTGGCCTTGGATGAGAAATTGAGCATAGTTACACTCAAAATTTGGAGATGTAACCAAAACAATGTTCGTAGTGCTCTGAGTCTACCTTCTAAACTACTATTTTTTTTGAAAATGGTATAGATTAAGGGGTTCAAAAGAGGGAGCCATAGAAATTGGTGTTGTTTCTTTCAAAAAAACATAACATAGCATGTTGTGTGGCTCCCTCAAAATGTTCTTTGTTTTGGTATTTTTAAAATTGCTTCAGTGAGAAATTAGCTAACAGCATGTAGTTTATGCCCTATTTTTCTGATAATTTTTTGATGAATATTTCATTTTTACTAATTCTCAAAGTGGACACATCCTAAAAAATAGAATTTTGGCTATGCTATCCCTCTAAATTTTGAAAACTAATTGAAAATCATTTTTTCTTTTTTTTAAATATGTGTAGAATGGAGTCTAGTTTCTAAATATGTAATTTTTGTTGAAATTTCAATGAATGGTTAATTTACAATGAAAAAAAGACCAAACAATGTTTTTTGCCCAAAACCAGACACACAAACAAAAGAAATTAAAGATGAAAGGCTTAACATCGTCAAAATGTGAAAAAAATTACATCATTAAATAGCTAAGAGAAAGTCTAACATTACCTAGGTGTTCGATTTGTTTGACCTTGAAACACGTACAAATCTAAGGGTTAGCACGAACAAAATTATGTGAAATCTTGTAGAATTTACAAAAACATGTCTGTGGATGTTGAAAAGGCACTCCAAGCCTTTGGGTTGGAAATCCAAGGGAAATCCCAAGCCCAAGGCTTGGGATTCCCAAATCACAACATAATGCAAGTGCGTTGTTGGAAATCCAAAGCAAATCCCAAGCCCAAGGCTTGGGATTCCCAAAGCACAATATAACAGGAGCACATTATAACACACTTGCATTATGTTGTGCTTTTTTTTTCTTTTTTGCATGTTTGCTGGTGTTTTCCCAGTTCAACACAACGCGAGTACAATATAACGTGCTCACGTTATGTCTTCATTTGAATGAGATATGTTCAAATTTCATAAGTATGTTTCATGGATATCTATATCTATTCTTGTAGGTATGTATGCATGTGCATGTATGCATGCTTGTATGTATGTACATGTATGAATGCTTGTATGTATGCATCTTTGTATGTATGTATGTTTGTATGTATGCATGTATGTATGTATGTATATATGTGTTTTGGGTTTAGTGTATATAAGTACCTGAACCTGTATAGTTTTGAGGTTCGAGGGTTGAGGGATTAGGGCTTAAGTAATAGGTAGAGGGTTGAGGGTTACAATTGAGGGTTAATATTTAAGTTGTTGAGTGTATAAGATTAAGTGTGTAAAGTGTGAGGATTAGGGTTTAGGGTTTACGATATGGATTGAGGGTATATAAGGCATAGGGTGACTTGGGTTGACATCATATATGGTTTAGGTTTAATTTAAGTATAGGGTTGAGGCACAATATTCCAGGTTTAGGATATAAGGGTGAGGGTATATGGTCTAGGGATGAGAGTTTGAGGGTGTAGGATTTAGGGTTTAAGGTATAGGGTTGATGATTGAGGGATTAGGGCTTAAGTATATTGTTGAGGGTATAGGGTTGAGGCTTTAGCGATAGGTTTTAGGGTTTAAGGTTTAAGGGTTAAGGGTTAAGGGATAGGGTTTAAGGTTTAGGGGTAAGGGATTAGGGTTTAAGGTATAGTGTCTTAGTTTGAGGGTTTAGGAATAAGGATAGCATTTAGGGTTTAGGGATGAGGGATTAGGGTTAAGGGTTTAGGGTTTAGGGATTAAGGTTTAGAGTTGAGGGATTAGGGTTTAAGGAATGGTGTTGAGTGTTTAGGGATAGGGTTTAGGGTTTCGGGTTGAGGGATTAGGGTTTAGAGTTGAGGGATTAGGGTTTAAGGAATGCTGTTGATGATTGAGGGTTTAGGGATAGGGTTTAGGGTTGAGAGATTAGGGTTTAAGGTTGATGAATTAGGGTTTAAGGAATGGTGTTGAGGGTTGAGGGTTTAGGAATAGTGTTTAGGGTTGAGCGATTAAGGTTTAGGGTTGATGGATTAGGGTTTAATGTTGAGAGTTGAGGGTTTAGGGATAGAATTAATGGTCAAGGGATTAGGGTTAAAGTAGAGTGTTGAGGGTAGAGGGATTAGGGATAGGGTTTAGGGTTGAAGGTTTAATGATTGCAGGTTGAGGCTTTAGGGCTGAGGGTTAAGGGATTGGGGTTTAAGATATAGTGTTGAGCGTCGAGGGTTTAGGGATAGGTTTTATGGTTTAAGTTTTAAGGGTTAAGGGTTGAGGGATAGGGTTTAGGGTTTAGGGATAAGGGATTAGGGTTTAAGGGATAGTGTCAAGGGTTGAGGGTTTAGGAATAGGGATAGCATTTAGGGTTTAGGGATGAGGGATTAGGGTTGAGGGTTGAGGGATTAGGGTTGAGGGTCGAGGGATTAGGGTTTAATGTATAATGTCAAGGGTTGAGGGTTTAGTGATAGGGTTTAGGGTTCAGGGTTGAGGGATTATGTTTTAGGGTTGATGGATTAGGGTTTAAGGTATAGTGTTGAGGGTTGAGGGTTTGGGGTTGACAGATTAGTGTTTAATGTCAAGGTTAGGGTTAGATTGTTAAGGGTAGAGGGATTAGGGATAGGGTTTAGGGTTGAAGGTTTAAGAATTGACAGTTGAGGCTTTAGGGGTGAGGGTTTAAGGCTTAAGATATAGTGTTGAGTGTTAAGGGTGTAGGGATAGGGTTGATGGTCAAGGGATTAGGGTTAAAGTAGAGCGTCGAGGGTAGAGGGATTAGGGATAGGGTTTAGGGTTGAAGGTTTAAGAATTTAGGGTTAAGGCTTTAGCAATGAGGGTTAAGGGATTAGGGTTTAAGATATAGTGTCGAGTGTCAAGGGTGTAGGAATAGGTTTTAGGGTTTAAGTTTTAAGGGTTAAGGGTTGAGGGATAGTATCGAGCCCATTGAGGGTTTAGGAATAGGGATAATGTTTAGGGTTTAGGGATGAGGGATTAGGGTTGAGGGTTGATGGATTAGGGTTGAGGCTTGACAGATTAGGGCTTAGGGATAGGGTTTAGGGTTTAGGGATTAGGGTTTAAGGTATAGCATTGAGGGTTCAAGGATATGGTTTAGGGTTGAGGGATTAGAGTTAAGGGTTGAGGGATTAGGGTTTGATGTTGAGGGTTGAGGTTTTAGGGTTGAGAGTTTAGGGATATGGTTGAGGATTGAGGGATTGGAGTTAAGGGTTGAGGGATTAGGTTTTGACATTGAGGGTTGAGGGTTGAGGTTCGAGGGTCGAGGGTTTAGGGATAGGGTTGAGGGTTGAGGGGTTAGGGTTAAAGTAGAGTGTCAAGTGTATAAGGATTAGGGATAGGGTTGGAGGGTTTAGGGATAAGGGATTAGGGTTTAAGATATAGTATTGAACCCATTGAGGGTTTAGGAATAGGGATAGCATTTAGGTTTTAGGGATGAGGGATTAGGGTTGAGGGTTGACATATTAGGGTTGAGGGTTGAGGGATTAGGGCTTAGGGATGGAGTTTAGGGTTTAGGGTTGAGGGATTGGGGTTTCAGGTATAGTGTTGAGGGTTTATGAATAGGGTTTAGGGTTGAGGGATTAGAGTTAATGGTTGAGGGATTAGGGTTTCACATTGAGGGTTGAGGTTTTAGGGTTGAGGGTTTAGGGATAGGGTTGAGGGTCGAGGGATTAGAGTTAAGGGTTGAGGGATTAGGGTTTGACCTTGAGGGTTGAGTGTTGAGGTTTGAGGGTCAATGGATTAGGGTTAAAGTAGAGTGTCGAGGGTATAAGGATTAGGGATAGAGTTGGAGGGTTTAGGGATAGGGTTGAGGGTCGAGGGATTAGAGTTAAGGGTTGAGGGATTAGGGTTTGACCTTGAGGGTTGAGTGTTGAGGTTTTAGGGTCAATGGATTAGGGTTAAAGTAGAGTGTCGAGGGTATAAGGATTAGGGATAGAGTTGGAGGGTTTAGGGATAAGGGATTAGGGTTTAAGGTATAGTATCGAGCCCGTTGAGGGTTTAGGGATGAGGGATTAGAGTTGAGGGTTGAGGGATTCAGGTTGAGGGTTGAGGGATTAGGGTTTAGGGATAGGGTTTAGGGTTGAGGGTTGAGGGATTAGGGTTTAAGGTATAGTGTTGAGGGTTTAGGGATAGGGTTTAGGGTTGACAGATTATAGTTAAGGGTTGAGAGATTAGGGTTTGATGTTGAGAGTTGAGGGTTGAGCTTTTAGGGTTGAGGGTTTAGGGATAGGGTTGAGGGTCGAATGATTAGAGTTAAGGGTTAAGTGATTAGGGTTTGATGTTGAGGGTTGAATGTTGAGGTTTGAGGGTTAAGGGTTTAAGGATAGGGTTGAGGGTCGAGGGATTAGGGTTAAAGTAGAGTGTCGAGGGTATAAGGAGTAGGGATAGGGTTGGAGGGTTTAGGGATAAGGGATTAGGATTTAAGGTATAGTATCGAGCCCATTGTGGGTTTAGGAATTGGGATAGGATTTAGGGTTTAGGGATGAGGGATTAGATTTGAGGGTTGAGGGATTAGGGTTGACGGTTGAGGGATTACGGTTTAGGCATAGATTTTAGGGTATAGGGTTGACGGATTAGGGTTTAAGGTATAGTGTTGAGTGTTTAGGGATAGGGTTTAGGGTTAAGGGATTAGAGTGAAGGGTTGAGGGATTAGGATTTGATGTTGAGGGTTGAGGGTTGAGGTTTTTGGGTTTAGGGTTTAGGGATAGGGTTGAGGGTCAAGGGATTAGAGTTAAGGGTTGAGAGATTAGGGTTTGACATTGAGGGTTGAGTGTTGAGGTTCGAGGGTTGAGGGTCGAGGGTATAAGGATTAGGAATAGGGTTGGAAGATTTAGGGATAAGGGATTAGGGTTTAAGGTATAGTATCGATCCCGTTGAGGGTTTAGGAATAGGGATAGTGTTTAGGGTTTAGCGATGAAGGATTAGAGTTGAGGATTGAGGGATTACGGTTGAGGGTTGAGGGATTAATGTTTAGGGATAAGGTTTAAGGTTTAGGGTTGATGGATTAGGGTTTAAGGTATAGTGTTGAGGGTTTAGTGATAGGGTATAGGGTTGAGGGACTAGAGTGAAGTGTTGAGGGATTAGTATTTGACGTTCAGGGTTTATGGTAGAGGTTTAGGGTTTAGGGTTTAGGAATATGGTTGAGGGTCGAGGGATCAAAGCTAAGGGTTGAGGGATTAGGGTTTGACATTGAGGGTGGAGTGTTGAGGTTCAAGGGTTGAGGGTTTAGGGATAGGCTTGAGGGTTGAGGGATTAAGGTTAAAGTTGAGTGTCGAGGGTATAAGGATTAGGGATAGGGTTGGAGGGTTTAGGGATAAGGGATTAGGGTTTAACGTATAGTATCAAGCCCTTTGAGGGTTCAAGAATAGGGATAGCATTTAGGGTTTAGGGATGAGGGATTAGAGTTGAGGGTTGAGGGATTAGGGTTGAGGGTTGAGGGATTAGGGTTTAGGGATAGGGTTTAGGGTTTAGGGTTGAGGGATTAGGGTTTAAGGTATAGTGTTGAGGGTTTAGGGATATGGTTTAGGGTTGAGGGATTAGAGTTAAGGGTTGAGGGATTAGGGTTTGACATTGAGGGTTGAGGGTTTAGGGATAAGGTTGACAATTGACATATTAGAGTTAAGGGTTGAGGGATTAGGGTTTGACATTGAGGGTTGAGTGTTGAGGTTCGAGGGTTGAGTGTTTAGGGATAGGGTTGAGGGTCGAGGGATTAGGGTTAAAGTAGAGTGTCAAGGGTATAAGGATTAGGGATAGGGTTAGAGGGTTTATGGATAAGGGATTAGGGTTTAAGGTATAGTATCAAGCTTGTTGAGGGTTTAGGAATAGGGATAGCATTTAGGGTTTAGGGATGAGGGATTAAGGGTTAGGGTTGAGAGATTAGGGTTAAGGGTTGAGGGATTGGGGTTTAGGGATAAGGTTAAGGGTTTAAGGTATAGTGTTGACGGTTTAGGGATAGGGTTTAGGGTTGAGGGATTAGAGTGAAGCATTGAGGGATTAGGATTTGATGTTGAGGGTTGAGGGTTGAGGTTTTAGTGTTTAGGGTTTAGGGATAGGGTTGAGGGATTAGGGTTTGACATTGAAGGTTGAGTGTTGAGGTTCGAGGGTTGAGGGTTTAGGGATAGGGTTGAGGGTAGAGGGATTAGGGTTAAAGTAGACTACCGAGGGTATAAGGATTAGGGATAGGGTTGGAGTGTTTAGGGATAAGGGATTAGGGTTTAAGGTATAGTATCAAGCCCATCGAGGGTTTAGGAATAGGGATAGCATTTAGGGTTTAGGGATAAGGGATTAGAGTTGAGGGTTAAGGGATTAGGGTTTACGGATAAGGTTTAGGGTTTACAGTTGAGGGATTAGGGTTTAAGGCATAGTGTTGAGGGTTTAGGGATAGGATTTAGGGTTGAGGGATTAGAGTGAAGGGTTGAGGGATTAGGATTTGAAGTTAAGGGTCGAGGGTTGAGGTTTTAGGGTTTGGGGTTTAGGGATAGGCTTGAGGGTCTTGGGATTAGGGTTGAGGGTTGAGGGATTAAGGTTTAGGGATAAGGTTTAGGGTTTAGGGTTGAGGGATTAGGGGTTAAGGTATAGTGTTGAGGGTTTAGGGATAGGGTTTAGGGTTAAGGGATTGGAGTGAAAGGTTGAGGTTTTAGGGTTTAGGGTTCAGGGATAGGGTTGAGGGTCAAGAGATTAGAGTTAAGGGTTGAGGGATTAGGGTTTGACATTGAGGGTTGAGTGTTGAGGTTCAAGGGTTGAGTTTTTAGGGATAGGGTTGAGGCTCGAGAGATTAGTGTTAAAGTAGAGTGTCGAGGGTATAAGGATTGGGGATAGGTTTGGAGGGTTTAGGGATTAGGGATTAGGGTTTAAGGTATAGTATCAAGCCTATTGAGGGTTTAGGGATGAGGGATTAGAGTTGAGGGTGCATTTAGGCTAGACATGGTCCTATTTTGCACCCAAACATGTTGAAATAGTCTGAGCTACATTGTACCAGTGATATCTCTAAAGAGTCCAAAGTGCAAAAAGGTAGTAATCTTTGATGAGCTTTTACTTAGAAACTATGTCACTTAGATACATTTCATCTGAGGCAACACAATCATGTAGGGTCCCTCTACAATAACCTCTCTCAATTTTTGATATCTCTGAGACGTTTGCCCATGGGGAAAGGTTTTTTGTTGCCCCAAAAATCATCAAAAGGAGGTAATGTAAAGTTGCAAAGGGGTGTAACTTTTGTTCTTCTCCTCATGCAACCAAACTGATAATTCCAACGCATCTAGATGGGTATGTTTAGGCTAGGCATGGTCCTGTTTCACACCCAAACATCCCAAAATAGTCTAAGCTACAATCACTAACTAGTCTTCAATCTTCAAACACTACAAATACCATGATATCCAGCATAAAGCTATATTTTAGCCATTTATAAAGGCATGCCCATCAAATTCAACCGCATAGAGATGATTGTTTGTATTCCAAATTCCTTTTAAATACTAACCTTCCAATCCTTTTTCCCACCCTCATATCAATTAAATATGACCTTCGATTATGATATGGTGCTCAAGCTTATGAGAGTTTACCAAAGATGCCAGTTGAGTTAGGTTGAAGGGCTAGTGAACTAATGACTTAAAGACCCTTTAGTAGGTTGATTTAAGTGATAGTAACTTCTGATTATGAGTCAATATTACCCTTTGACTTCAATGACAACCTTGAACCTTGATTGTTGATGACTTATGGAAGCCTATAGCCCTATGATCTATGAAGTCAAAATGAAAGCCAAAAACATAAATAAAATGCAAAAACAAATGATGTACTTTCACAAATAACCCACAAATCCAAGATAGGGTGGAGGAGAGTGCACCCAAAGGCTCTCCTAGGTTTGCCCAAGATGATGTATATGGATTGCTCTTTGAGATTCAACACAATAGGATGAGGGATTTGGATTTAGATTGAGATTGAGATGGGGATGAAGAATGATTTTGGCATTATGATGTTGGGATAAAAAGATTTTGGAGAGATTTTGGCATGGTAAGGATGCAAGAAGAAGTTGTTGTGAATGGCTTAGAGAAGGGTCTCATTTATAGATTTTTGGAAAATGGATGGAAGGTGAGGATTAAAATATGAGATCAAGGGCTAGAAATGCTTGAGAGTTAGGGTTAGGATTGGATTCATAGCCTTGTGACAAGTGTCACAAGAGGAGTGGATGAGAGAGATCAAGGGTTGAGATTTGGTCAATGGTTTTGGAGGGCTCTCATTATTTGTAAATTTTAAATTCACATGGGGAAAAGTGTGGAGGATAAAAATGAAATAAAAATTCATTTTTAGGAATAGTGGATATGACAAGTGAATTAAAAATTTAACTCATGGGGGAGTGTGAATTAAAAATTTACTTTTATGTGGAGATGTGAAGGTTGAAGGACACATGTACACTTACATGTGTAAGAGGGTGATAAATGATGTGTAAGGAAGATTTCACCCTTTGAATAAAAAAATAATTTTTATTCAAAGGTGTGTGGGAGGATGGACTAAGCAAGGTTAATTAAGTGTTTAACTTAATTAATTTGGGTCTAGGGGATAGGTAGGCTAGGGTAGATAATTAAATAATTGCTATTTAATCAACTAGGCTAGGTTTATATTGATTAGTAGAGTAGATTAATTAGATAAGCATGATTTATCTAATTAACAAGGATTAGGGAAATGGACAAAATTAACTAAATAAATATTGAGAATATTTATTTAATCAATGAGGATATAGTTGTAAGGTATAGTGATTTAAGGGTAGATAAATGGTTAACGGTAGATGATTAGGGATAAATTAATTAAATAAAATGAATTTATTTAATTAATAGAAGGGATAATTGGTGGTGTAGAGATATGGGAAATTGGTTTGCAAAGAAAGTCAATTTTAGGTGTCTACAAGCCCCAATGTTATGTTGCATACTAAAATTGGGTAAGATTCAATGTAATCTTATAACCTTGCCTTATATGCAAGAGGGATTACATTTAATAACCACAATGGTCATCAGGTGCTCATAAGCATATGATTTTGATTATCTTATTCAAAACAACAAACATACTCTTTGCATCCCAATATAGTATAATAACAAGAAATTAAGAAATATTTTCAATTGATCAAATCATAAAGAATATGGATCAGCATACTCATTTGAATATTTTCAATTGAACAACTCATAAAGAATATGAATATTTTATGTTCAACATGATGATTCATTTTTATTTTAAATACAACTTTTATCTTTTAGTTCCAAAATGAGGTTTAGGTGATACTTGAATAACAATAGCTGGCTTATTGGATCAAACATCCTATGTAATACAATTGGACTTTAAATATTTGAAGAAGCCATCTACAAATATCCATTCAAATGTGGATTTATAATGCAAGTATGGACGCCATCAATAAAAAAGATTTGTATTAACCAAATATACATATAGACATACATCAATATAAGTCAATATAAATATAACATATATAAAAAATAGCCATATAGGCTTACAAGAATGCCATATAGGCATACAATGTCAACTATATGCAATACAAAATATATGTCCACAAATGCCATATAGGCATACAACAAAGGAACACAATAAAAATTCATTCCCCTCTTACTAGTGAAGAGAATAGATCACGGGTAGCCTTTGATCTTCTAGGGGATGGAGACACGTATGTGGGTGGTCTACTTCGAACTCGAGGGCTATTCCTCCTATTTAGTTCTTCGTGCATCTGTAGCTGTTACAATAAAAAGTATAGACATTAATATATAGAAATTACATGTGATAAAAAATGAAACATTTAATAAAATAATCACTTACCGCTACCATATAATCTGTCTCCTCACTTCCCTTAGTAGAAGGATTAGGCTGTGGTGATGTCATGTCCTATAGAAACCATCCAGATAGAAATTAAACTTCAAATCAATAATCTTTTAATTTTTCAGAAATAAACAACTATAACAATGAATGTAAATTAAAATTTACTAATTTGCCTCATACACCCATCAATGGCATGGAGCTATGTATCATAGAGGACACACCATGCTCCATTGCCCTATGAACATCGGGAGGTGTCTCCACAACCTGCATCATCTGGAAATAAAACAACATTATTCAATTATGAAAAATATAATAGTGATGCGAATCATGGCTCCTAACATACACACACGTTCACCTAAACATGGAAGTACACACAATAAAGAACACAAATCACATACAAAAATCTAGTAAGTACAATTCATTCATTAAACTATTTATTTTATTACCTCCGTGAAGTTTTGAAGTCCACCATCGTTGGTAGGTGTCACTGTGAAATCTCTAATATTAACCTATTCAACATCCAAAATCAGATATTAGAATACCATTCATATATAGATTCTATTCAAATGTAATATTTATAATTGTTTACTAGTTGCATACCCTGACAGTAGATGATGTAGTGTAATATGTAGCTGGAGAACCACTGAAAACTGCATCAACGCTATGACTCTAAAATTTCATTAAAATCATCAAACTAAATTAGTTAATCTTGCATTTCAAAAATGAAATTTAATAAATTAAATTCAATGAACTTGCCAAGATTTACCTAAGTATCAAGCCTGAAAGTCTCACTCAAGAGGGCATCTGTCATCACCATCTACTCAGCTATAGATGTAGCCTATGCACCTATGTCATGACTATCTGTGGGGTCATAACGACATGCTGACCTACAAGTCTGACAAATATGGGGTGGAACCATACTTAAACTCTCTCCTAGCCCATGTTGTACTACAGGACTAGCATGCTGTAAGATGCTCTGGGTCAAGGCACTAATGGACTGAAGTGCCTTGACCTCAACACTCTCCTTCACAACGGAAGGGATAGAAACGTGCTGATGGGCCGGTCTGGTGAGTGCTCATCTCGTTCGCTGCTGTGGGTCAACACATTCCCTTGGTCTATCTTGTGCTGACCCCCTACCTCTACCCTAGAACTCCCACATATCAAAATAATTTGGCACTTTATTTTTGACAAACTTGCAATGGAGTTTCCTCAAAAAGTATTGCGGGACCTAATTATTGTTGCATGGAAGATGGTCAAAAACCATCCACCACCTCTGCTCAAAATTGTCCCTTATCGCTTGGTTGTTACACCAATGGATAGGGAACCTCTTGCATGTAAGGGGTAGAGATTCATTTGTTCATGGGTCTGTGAAAATAGGACACAAGTCAAGTTTTGTAATTTATTTCTTTTTCACTTGTTCATATGATAATTTGTCAGCATAATACTCTCTAAATTCTCTCCTCTTTTCTCTCCAACTAGTGATTTGCTTGCTTATTGAATCTACTTTTGATAACATAGATTCAAGGGATTGAGAAAGCATGGATCTATGCAAGGTTGAAGTTGTAGGTTCTTTCAACCTTGCAATTATGTCCTCAATTTGTTTCTTATTATTTTTAATTTGCCCCATTCGATTTTCTTGTATTCCAGGGGCATATTTAGGAATAAATGGAGGTGTTTGTGGTTGGGGTTCTTCTTCAGTAGGTATTTGTTGTTCATTTGCTGGAGGATTTTGTGGATTTTCAGGAGGAGGAGGAGGTGCATTATCAACTCTTGTAAATTTAAGAAATTTATATCAAAAACTATTTTAACCTACCTATTTAGCAACAAATTCACACAAAAAATAAAATAAAACTTACTTCTTCAATTTCCTCAACGTCGTGGCGACATTTTGATGATGAATTGATGAGAAATAGCTAATGATTGGACCTCAAATAACGCGAGTGCGCTTCTTTCATTTTTCAAGCCATGGGTTTCTTCCAATTTGCTGTGAAATAATGAAATAGAAAGCTACTTTTTTTATATATAGCAGCACATAATGCATTCACATTATAACATGCTCTGCATTATAACATGAGCGCATTGTCACTTGGGGTAGACTCGGCAACACCAAGCCATAAAGAGAGTATGTTATAACACGAGCACATTATAACGCACTAGCTTTAGTACTTTTTTTTTTTAAAGTTGGTCACTTTTTCTCCCCCCAACTTTTTGCACCCACCCACATTTGTGATGCCAAAAGGCATTACCAAATATTCATAGTGTCTCTTATGGGTTAGAAAATTTATATTATATACATCCTTATCTGTAATTTTGATTTGATGATAACTAGATTGAAGATCAAGTTTGGTAAAATAAATAGGACCATTAACCTCATCTAACAAATCATCAATAAATGGAATGGGAAACTTATCATTTATGGTGTATTGTTGAGCTCTCTATAGTCAAGATACATCCTCCAAGTGTCATTTTTATTGCACACCATTACTATAGGAGAGGAGTAGGTACTTTGAGTATGCCTAATAATATCTACCTCTAGAATTTCTTGAAAATCTCACTTCCTTTTACATATGGATACATGTAGGGCCTAATATTTAGTGGTTGGTTCCCTAGTACTAGTTGAAAGACATGATCATGATCTCTTTTAGGAGGTAATCATGTTGTCATCTCTCCAAAAACTATTGAGTTATTATCTATAACTTCTTGTAGATCTTATGTTGTAGAATCCTTTGATTGATATGCTTCTAATGAAAATAATTGGGACATAAACCCATCTACTCACTTGTTAAGCACCTTTTGCATTTGATGAGATCTTACCATCTATGGAGATTTTGCATGAAACCCTCTTAGTTCAACTATCCTTCCATCTAAATAGCTCATGGAAGTTCATCTCAATTTGCCCCAATACATGTAGTAAGTCACTGGACTCCCAATAGAATGTTTATTGGAACTATGGAGATAGAAAACATAGGGCAATCAAGTTTGTGTTCTTCCATGTATAATTTAATGTTACGACATTTTCCCTAAACAATTGACAATTCCCTCATTTGTAATCATAACCTAAAATTTTAGAGCTATATAGATAAAATGATTTAGACTGTAAGAAAGTAACTTTTTGTTAGTGAAGTTGTGACTGCTTACTGAGTATATCAACACTATTACTCTCTCTTTATTTGAGAATGGTGCAGGAGCACCAAGGCTCAATGCAGCCGTACATAGTTTTTGGTTTGTCAATTTTAGTTTGCAGCTTGTGTTTTGTTTTTGTGTGTTTTCTTCGAGTTTTCTGAAGATGCAATGGCGGGAGAAGCATTTTGTTTTTGATGGGTTTTTGAGCCAAGTGCAAGTTCAAGTTGAAGGTGTTCGGTATTTGTTCAACGGTTGAACCATGCCGTTGAACCTATCGGTTGAACCTTGCTGTTGAACCATTTCGTTGAACCCGCGGTTGAACCTCGCGCCAGGGTTCAACGGTTCAACAGTTTTATATTTCTGTTTGGTGAAGTTAAGTGTTGGTCCATTTGTTCAAACGGTTGAACCGTGCCGTTGAACCTCTTCATTGAACCTTTCGATTGAACCCGCTGTTGAGGTTCAAAGGTTCAATGGGTTCATGCGTAGAGGATGGTGGAGTTGAAAACGCTGATCATTTTGTTGGAGGTTGAACCTCACGGTTGAACCCGGCGATTAAACCGTTGTTGTGGTTCAATGGTTCAGCGAAGGAGTATGTATCGCGGTGATAAAAGGCATCGGCACAAGCTTCAATTCTTGTGCCGACGATGTATTGTCACACCGACAGAAAAGAATGAAGGAAGCACATCAGCATGACCAAAGATATCGGTGGGATGAATGTGAAGGTTGGCGATAGAATGTGGTCTCACTGAAGGTGGTTGTTAGGACCGTCGGAGTAAAAAAAAAATGCATATCGGCTAACCAAGGAAAAGCTACGCCAGAAATGTAATGTCTGAGCGATGAATGCTTAAAGCCGTCGGAGAGAAATGATATATCGGCGAAAGGGACTTAGGCTAGGCCGATAGTCATCCGTTTTGCCGATACAATGTGTCGGAGAGACATCATGGTAAGTCTTGCCAACTGTCAAGAAAATGTAGAATTCAACCGGCAGTTAGAATACGAATCGTCTGGTAACTGAATCGTCCTGTAACGGACATGGAATTCATATAAAATGTAACATTCTTCCTGTAGAGAGGGTGGAGAGGAGAAGAATCGAAGAAGTGAATTTTGGTGTGTGAAGCACTTTGATGTAATCAGAATTTTTGAATAGAAATAAAATATAGCAGTTCGATCATTTGTATATTCTGTTCTGTTTTCACTTATCATTCTGAAATAGATTAGTCTTTTTGTTTCTGAAACTTTGTTTTCTTTTGCAAACCATGACTCTGTTTGGATGATTCTTCAAATCCCAATGTACAGTATGGAGATCATCAAACAGAGCCATGATTTTTGTTTGTTTTTCTTTTGTGGTGTGGTCGGATTGCCGGCTAGAGGCAATGCATGCTTGTTCTAGGCGAGCTCAGTGAGGAGTCCGGCTAGATAAACAAGTAGGAAAATAGATTTGCAGGGGTGGAAAAATAGAGAGAAGGAAAGTGAGTACCAAGCAGTCCAGACCCTTGAACAGAGTGAGAAGGGTGGGCAACGGGCTCAAAAAGTTATGTGCCATTGAGGCAGCATCTTGGAAAGCAATGAGGACAAGGTATGTGTCCCACACCAACAAGTGAAGTAGAGTTTTCCATCTCTGCAAAGAGTATGTCTTTTAGCACTTTGAATTGGTAGGAAGGCTAGAGTTGTCAAATGGTCTTGTACACCTACAGGAGGCAGAAGCAGGCAGCCTAGAGTCCTCCCTATCAAATTGGTATTAGAGCAGTTAGATTTGGGTTATTCCTAGATAGGAATAGAAGAGTTGTATGTCATCACCGAGTTCAAGTGAGTCTGTTAGTTCATCCAAGAAAATGGTGACTAATGCAGAGTTAGCAAAGAAGGTTGAAGATCAAGAAGAGGAGAATAGACTCCTACAAGAAAGACTAGCAGAAATGGAGAGTAAGCTAGGGGTAATGTTGCAAAAGACTGAAGAAGTCAGCCAGAGAGTTAAAAATTCTGAGGATAAGGGAAAAGGTGTATCTGTAGAAGATGAAGAGCCCACACCTAATCCTAAATTGGAAGAAGAACCATTCTTGAAAGCTTTGAAAGCAATGAGTGGTAAAACATTGGAAGGAGTACCACTTTTCAGTGGGAAAATGGACCCAGATTTGGTCATGGAGTGGATAGAAGGACTTGAAAATCACTTTGAATGTGATGGTGTAAGCGAGGCACAGAAAGTAAAGGTGGCCAAATCCAGACTCAGGGGAGCTGCCTTAACCTGGTGTAAATTTATGCAGACTGAAAGAGCAAAAGAAGATAAGAAGCCCATAGCTACTTGGAACGGAATGGTAGCTAAAATCAAAGAAGCATATATACCAGAAGATTATGAAATACAGCTGCACAGGAAGAGATAGAATCTGAGACAAAAGGAATTAGATGTCAGTGCATACACTGAAGAATTCCAAAAGCTATGCTTAAGGTCCAAAGTAATGGAGGATGAAAGCATAAAGGTAGCAAGGTACCTTAACGGTCTGAAGTGGAATATACAAGAAGAAATCAGTTTATTGTGCCCTACCACAGTGCAAAAATGCTATCAGCTAGCACTGAAGGTGGAGGAAAAGAATAAGAGGAAACAAGACTCAAATAGCAGAGGAAGAGGAAGAGGCAGAGATAACAGAGGACACAGAGGAGGTTTTGGTGGAAGAAATACTGACAATAGATCCCAAGCAGAATCCAAACTCACAGAGCAGAGTGGGGAGTCAAGTGGTAGAGGAAACCACAGAGGAAGAGGATCTAATAGAGGAAGGTCAGGAGGATCAGGCAGAGGATCCTATTTCACCAACATGAAGTGTTACAACTGTGGCAATCTAGGTCATCCAGCATATAGGTGTCCAGAAAAGGCCACATCCTCTTCTCAAGGAGGTGATAAGAGAAATCACTATGTCCAAGATAATGCATCCAGCAGCCAGTCACCTGAGGTCAATCTGAACTCAGAAGATGGAGAGAACCTGATGATAAGGAGAACATTGATCAAAGAACCAGTAAAGTCTGAACCAAGCCAGAGGAGAGCACTATTCAGAATCAAGTGCAAGATTTTGAATAAGGTATGTAAAATTATCATAGACTCAGGATCCACTGATAATATTATTTCTGATGAGGCAGTTAAGAAACTAAATTTGAAAAGAATTACTCATGCAAACCCATATAGAATCACATGGTTGAATAAGGGTCAACATGTGGTAGTAAATGAACAAAGTTGGGTAGAGTTTAGTATAGGTGGCTACAAGGATAAGGTATTATGTGATATACTACCCATGGATGCATGCCATCTCTTATTGGGAAGACCATGGCAGTATGACTGAAAAGCAGTACATGATGGTGAGAAGAATGCCTATTCTTTTCAGAAGGATGGTGTCACCTATAAGATTCAGTCATTGGAGGATGAAGATGCAGTTCAGACAAAGAGTCCTAATATCTTGGTTGTGAGTGGAAAAGAGTTTCTGAATACTCTTAAGGAAGATGGTATTGGTTATGCCATCATAGTGAAACCAAAAGAAGGATAGCAGGGTAAGAAGACAGAGATTCCCAAAGAAGTGCAGCCTATACTAGAGAAGTATAAAGGCATAATCAGTGATGGTACACCAACCACATTGCCTCCACAGAGAGCAATAAGCCATTAGATAGACCTGATTCCAGGAGCATCTTTGCCAAACAAGGCACCTTACAAGATGACTCCAGATCAGCACAAAGAGATTTCCAGGCAAGGGCAGGAATTGCTAGATCAAGGATTGATCAGGAAGAGTATTAGTCCTTGTGCAGTGCCCATAGTGTTGGCACCCAAGAAAGGAGGATCATGGAGATTGTGTACAGATGCCAGAGCCATAAACAAGATAACTATAAGGTATAGATTCCCAATTCCCAGAATTGAAGATCTCATGGACTGTATTGGAAAAGCAAAGTATTTCACCAAGATAGACCTGAAGAGTGGTTACCACCAAATAAGAATCAAGGAAGGTGACGAGTGGAAGACAGCCTTCAAGACCACAGAAGGACTGTATGAATGGCTTGTTATGCCATTTGGTCTATCAAATGCACCTAGCACCTTTATGAGACTCATGAATGAAGTCCTAAAGGATTACATTGGTAAATTTGTTGTTGTTTTTCTAGATGATATTCTAATTTTTAGTCAGACCAAGGATGAACATCTAGAACATGTAAATACTATTTTGCAAAAATTACATTATGAACAACTAACCATCAATCTGGAGAAGTGTGAATTCATGAAGTAGGAATTGGTATACCTTGGTTTTGTGGTGTCCCAGGGAGAGTTGAAGATGGACAAGTCCAAAGTAGAAGCCATATTGAGCTGGCCTACTCCGAGAGCAGCCACAGAGGTGAGAAGTTTTCATGGCTTAGCCCAGTTTTACAGAAAGTTTATCAGAAATTTCAGTGCTGTATGTGCACCTATGTTGGATACAATTAAGGGTGGAATGAAAGCAAAATTCAGATGGACACCAGCTGCAGATAGAAGTTTTGAAAGGTTGAAGAAAGAGGTAGCAACACAACCTATTTTGTTGTTGCCTAGTTTTGATAAGCTATTTACTATTGAATGTGATGCAAGTAATATAGCTGTAGGAGCAGTGCTAAATCAGGAAAACAGACCTGTAGCATTTTTCAGTGAGAGGCTAAATGAAGCAAAGAGTAAGTACTCTTCATATGACTTAGAGTTGTATGCTCTAGTCCAAGCATTGAGGAAGTGGAGACATTATCTCCTACCTAAAGAATTTGTGGTCTACACAGATAACCAAGCTCTGAGTTTTCTGAACTCACAGGATAAGTTAAGCAGCAGGCATATAAAATGGATGGAGTACCTGCAGTCTTATACCTTTACAATTAAGCATAAGAAGGGGTAGCTGAACAGAGTTGCAGATGCTTTGAGCAGAAGATTGCTCACAGTGCAGGAAGTGCAATTGAAGAGCATTGGGATTGAAGATTTCAAGAATCTTTACCAAGATGATGAAGATTTTGCTGAGGCATACAAGGTATGTCAAGATTTTGAGAATCACTTTCATAGTGAATTTGCAGATTTCACCTTACAACAAGGATTGCTATTCAAAGGTGGACAATTATGTGTGCCAAGAGGATCTATGAGAGAAAATCTCATACAGGAGAAGCATAATGGCAGTCTGAGCAGACATTTTGGTCTGAACAAAACATTGGAATTAGTCCAGAGGTTCTACTATTGGCCGAAGATGCACAAAGACGTTAGGAAGTATGTGGAGCAGTGTATCGTATGTCAAAAGGCCAAGGGAACCACTTCTAATGCAGGACTGTACCAACCCTTACCCATTCCTTCCAGGCCATGGGAATGTGTAAGCATGGATTTTGTAGTTGGTTTGCCTAAGACTAAGACTGGTTATGATAGCATATATGTAGTAGTGGACAGGTTTAGCAAGATGAGCCATTTCATTCCCTGTAAAGTGACTCATGATGCCAGTCATATAGCACACTTGTTTTTCAGAGAAGTGATCAGAATTCATGGACTTCCAGCAAGCATTGTGTCTGACAGAGATGCTAAATTCATGGGGCATTTCGGGAAAACATTGTGGCAGAGATTGGGAACAAATTTGTCTTTCAGTTCAGCATATCACCCATAGACAGATGGTCAGACAGAGGTGGTAAACAGGACATTGGGCAACCTGTTAAGGTGTATAACCAAAGAATATGGACAGAGTTGGGATCTTGTCATTCATCAGGTAGAATTTGCCTATAATGACAGTGTGAATAGGACTACTGGTAAGAGTCCATTCGAAATAGTCTATGGAATGCATCCCAGAGGTATATGTGAGCTCAGGAATATGGGAAACATGGAGAACAGAAGTGGACATGCAGAGGATTTTGCACAATCCATGAAAGAAGTGCATGAGCAGGTGAAGAAAACCTTGACAGAGAACACACAGAAGATCAAGGACAGAGTAGATGCCCACAGAAGGGATATTCAGTTTGAGGTTGGTGATCTGGTTATGGTGCACTTGAACAAAGCCAGAATGCATAAAGCAATGCCAACCAAACTGCAGATGAGGAGAATTGGTCCTTGCGGAATCCTGAACAAGTATGGAAATAATGCATACAAAATTGATTTGCCAAAAGATTTGGCAATCTCACTAGTGTTTAATGTCCAAGACCTGGTGCAATACAGGGGTCCTCAGTCAGCAGCAGATGGATCCATTTCAGAGAAGGAATAGACAAAAATAGATGTGACTTTGCCACTCAAACCCAAACTACAGGCAAAGCAAATACTGGATTCTAGAGTACAGAAGCAAACTAGACATGGTGTCTACATGGAGCATTTGGTCAAGTGGAAGCAGTTGCCTGAAGCAG
Organism: Cunninghamia lanceolata; assembly: GCA_027924645.1. Lineage (NCBI taxonomy): Eukaryota > Viridiplantae > Streptophyta > Pinopsida > Cupressales > Cupressaceae > Cunninghamia > Cunninghamia lanceolata. Next base: position 5,636,941 of record BSBN01000241.1, on the reverse strand, counting down.
AAGCTACCTAGGTTGCAGAGTTAGAATTCAAAAAGAGGGGCATTGATTTTGCCTCATTGTCACCGGAGGTGACTTAGCTTCTTCCCGCACAGGGGGAGTATGGTGCAGGAGCACGAAGGCTTAATGCAACCATACATAGTTTTTGGTTTGTCAATTTTAGTTTGCAGCTTGTGTTTTGTTTTTGTGTGTTTTCTTTGAGTTTTCTGAAGATGCAATGGCGGGAGAAGCATTTTGTTTTTGATGGTTTTTTGAGCCAAGTGCAAGTTCAAGTTGAAGGTGTTCGGTATTTGTTCAACGGTTGAACCACACCGTTGAACCTATCGGTTGAACCTTGCTGTTGAACCATTTCGTTGAACCCGCAGTTGAACCTCGCGCCAGGGTTCAATGGTTCAACAGTTTTATATTTCTGTTTGGTGAAGTTAAGTGTTGGTCCATTTGTTCAAACGGTTGAACCGCGCCGTTGAACCTCTTCGTTGAACCTTTCGATTGAACCCGCTGTTGAGGTTCAAAGGTTCAATGGATTCATGCATAGAGGATGGTGGAGTTGAAAACGCCGATCATTTTGTTGGAGGTTGAACCTCACGGTTGAACCCGGCGATTGAACCGCTGTTGTGGTTCAATGGTTCAGCGAAGGAGTATGTATCGCGGTGATAAAAGGCATTGGCACAAGCTTCAATTCTTGCGCCGATGATGTATTGTCACACCGACAGAAAAGAATGAAGGAAGCACATCAGCATGACCAAAGATATCAGTGGGATGAATGTGAAGGTTGCCGATAGAATGTGGTCTCACTGAAGGCAGTTGTTAGGACCGTCGGAGTAAAAAAAAAATGCATATCGGCTAACCAAGGAAAAGCTACGCCGGAAATGTAATGTCTGAGCGATGAATGCTTAAAGCCATTGGAGAGAAATGATATATCGGCGAAAGGGACTTAGGCTAGGCTGATAGTCATCCGTTTTGCCGATACAATGTGTCAGAGAGACATCATGGTAAGTCTTGCCAACTGTCAAGAAAATGTAGAATTCAACCGGCAGTTAGAATACGAACCATCTGGTAACTGAATCATCCTGTAACGGACATGGATTTCATATAAAATGTAACATTCTTCCTGTAGAGAGGGTGGAGAGGAGAAGAATCGAAGAAGTGAATTTTGGTGTGTGAAGCACTTTGATGTAATCAGAATTTTTGAATAGAAATAAAATACAGCAGTTCGATCATTTGTATATTCTGTTCTGTTTTCACTTATCATTCTGAAATAGATTAGTCTTTCTATTTCTGAAACTTTGTTTTCTTTTGCAAACCATGACTCTGTTTGGATGATTCTTCAAATCCCAATGTACAGTATGGAGATCATCAAACAGAGCCATGATTTTTGTTTGTTTTTCTTTTGTGGGGTGGTTGGATTGCCGGCTAGAGGCAATGCATGCTTGTTCTAGGCGAGCTCAGTGAGGAGTCCAGCTAGATAAACAAGTAGGAAAATAGATTTGCAGGGGTGGAAAAATAGAGAGAAGGAAAGTGAGTACCAAGCAGTCCAGACCCTTGAACAGAGTGAGAAGGGTGGGCAACGGGCTCAAAAAGTTATGTGCCATTGAGGCAGCATCTTGGAAAGCAGTGAGGACAAGGTATGTGTCCCACACCAAGTAGTGAAGTAGAGTTTTCCATCTCTGCAAAGAGTATGTCTTTTAGCACTTTGAATTGGTAGGAAGGCTAGAGTTGTCAAATGGTCTTGTACACCTACAGGAGGCAGAAGCAGGCAGCCTAGAGTCCTCCCTATCAGAGAAACCCACTACCTTGAGAGTTTTTGGGGTGCTAATGCCTAAACATTTATGATAAGAAATGGTTGGTTGAAGATCTCCTAATTCCTCACTTAGATCATTAACAAGATCTAATATTTCTTCTTGTTTATCTTCTTCCTCACTCGGCCCTTCAAGAAAGTAACTTTTTGTTAGTGAAGTTGTGACTGCTTACTGAGTATATCAACACTATTACTCTCTCTTTATTTGAGAAACCGACTACCTTGAGAGTTTTTGGGGTGCTAATGCCTAAACGTTTATGATAAGAAATGGTTGGTTGAAGATCTCCTAATTCCTCACTTAGCTCATTAACAAGATCTAATATTTCTTCTTCTTTATCTTCTTCCTCACTCAGCCCTTCAATGTAGAACAATTTATTTCTACACATTTATGCCCTCTATTATATTTTCTATCATAGTTAAAACATAAACCTTTTCCCCTTTTTTCTTCAATGTTTTGAGTCAATCTAGTGGGTTGAAGGAATGGTTGTACTAAAAATCACTTCTCTCTTATGTCATTCAACCCATGCCTTCTAGGAACTAAAAACTTCTCTTTTGCCATGTGTGCTAGGACAAAATACTCAAACATAGAAATAGGCCTAAACATGCATACCTCATATTGGATGTGACCTTTGAGCCCAACAAAAAATAAGTTGTTCAAGCTCTCCTCTATAATTGTCTCAACTCACATGGATAGGTTTTAGGATTTTTTCATATAATCCCTAAATGATCTTGTTTGTTGTAGTGTAGATAACTAGTTGAAGTAGTTGTTTGACACATTATTACTATAGTGTCATTGTAGCTCCTCAATAAAATTGATCAAGTGATTGTAAAAGTTATTTTCCTCCTTTAAGTACAAATCCATTGATACCAAATGAATTTCTCTGGCTCTATATAGAGGGAAGCCATCGTCACTTTTTTCCACTTGTAATTTGATGTACATAAAAAAAAACTATTTGATTTATCCAAGTTAATGGATCCTTTCCATCAAACTTGCACATATCCCCTTTGGTAGTAGGTTCTGAGATCCCATATGAGTGCTAACATTTGGTTCTAGATTAGCTAACCTAGAATTTCCACCTTAGTTTGTTTAAATATCTAGTTGTGAGCTTGATTAATTTTTGGTATAGGCATTGATAACTAACAATTCCTTATGGATGTTAAATATATCTCCTTACATGATATCCAATTTTCCTTGCAAGTGTTGCATATCCTCCTTTATCTTGTTTGTTTCTTTCCTTACCTCTTCCATGGATATGTTATATATTTCCTCTACTAATGAATTACATCTATTAGGAATCTTTTCAAAAGTGTAAACATCCTTGTCCCTACCTCTAGCCTAGGGTCCAACCATAGTGCAAAATCTTTTTCTTACTAAACCTTAATTTGATGATTTTAAAATTTGTTTAGCCTCAAAATTAAAATTTCAAACAACAATTCCTTAATGATTTTTTAAATCTTTCCAAAAATGTTAACAAATCTAAAAAGTTTTAGAAATTGTAGCCTATAGAGTGAATTTATGAAAAACCATAAAATTGTAGTAACTTACTCAAAAAAACTCCAAATGCCTTCAAATTAATATTATAAGTGGATCAATTCTCCCTTGTTTAACCCTCTATAATTTAGAGAAACATTCACTAATTTACAACCTTGGATGTGAATTTGATGGAAACCCTAATTTTGTAATTACTAGTTCAAATCTACTTCAAATGAATTCAAATATGGATTGTAGCAACTCCAATATATTCTTGAAAAGCCATCCAAAAATCAAGAAAAAAATCACTAAATTGAGAGAAATATGCACCTCCTAATTCCACTACCTAATTTTTTTTAAAATTACCTTATTTCTTACCTTTTGGGTGCCAAGATCATTCTTCGATGCCACTTGTAATTAATAACTTGAATAAGAGAATAATATAATAGGAAATATATAGTGATTGCTTGTTAATACTTGAGAATAATAAGCCCCTTCAAGGTGAAAACATCCAAAAGTATTCAAGAATAACACAATTAACAATATGATGATCATAAACTAACCACTACCTCCTATATATACCATACTTGTCCCTTGAATGCCACCTAGGCTGACTTAACTACCTATATAATAATATATTAATGATAATATAAATTAATTAAGAGTTATGATAGACACAAGCCTATAACCCTATGCACACTATAGGATTAATGACATAGCAATGGGCAAGCACTCTTAAGTGTCCTCTCAACAATACAAGAGGGCCCCACCTTGTGGAAAAGAGAAACTTCCTTGTTTGATCTTGTTATTTTAATACAATGGAATGACACTTTGTTGAACACACCAAGATATTGAGAGGGGGGTGAATTAGTATCTAAACAATATTCAATTTTAACAACTTCAACTTATCCAGAAAAAGATTTACAACTTAAGCATAATAGTATTAACATGAACATGAATGATTAACAAAATGCACATCAAAACATAACACCAAATATATGTGGAAAACCCTACAAGAGAAAAACCACAGTGAGGATTAACTCACAATACATGAATCTTAAGTAACAACTTTGTTTTAGGGCTACAACCCAAGGAAGCTTCTACTCCTTGAAGTACTTTGATTTAAGGTCCCTCCCAAGGAAGCTTCTACTCCTTGAAGACTTTGTTTTAGGTCCACTCCCAAGGAAGATACTACTCCTTGAAATGAGAACACATTTACAAAAGATTACAGTATGATAGTCTTTCTACTGTCTAGAAACTAACATTGAAACTCACACTTTGGATGATTGTACTTTTGCCTTCACACTTTCTTCTGAAGATCTGATTAGTTAGGCACACTCTATACTTGATCACTATCATAAATATGTCTTCAAGATGAATCAAGATAACATCAACAACTTCTACTCTTTCTCGTTCATTTGCTTACCAACAATGCATTCATTCTGCCTTTTATCTACTTGCAAGCCTTTTCAATCACACCTCTCCTCACTCAATTTGATTCACTATTTATACATGATATTACATTGATTACATTGCTTTTCAGCTAGATACAACATGAAAAAGACATTTACAAGTCAGCCAGACATAACACAATATGAAACATATAGAAGATAGGTCCTAAGTGAACTACACGTTACACCAGTAGAAGACATGTCTCTTGTAGTCCCCAACACTTTCTTAATCAGGTCCAAAACATCCTTCACATCTTCAAACACCAAGGAATTACATCCACACTCTCCACTCATTTGGAAATAGGACAACTGTAAGGAAAACACATGAAGACTTGAAGTATAATGACCACATCAACTTGAAAACCTTGTGTGGTACTGGAAACAAGAAATATCTTTGTGAAACTTTTCCAGATAAGTCCACACGACTCATAAAACATCCCCAAACACTCCTTTTTTTACCACACATCAGAGAGAGCTATGCCACACATTTGAAATCATAAACTCTAGGAACAATCTGTCATTCAGAACACACTACAAAATGCTACCATTTGAAAAATTGAGCTATGGACCACCAAGAACCTTTAAAATGCAAGGAAGCATGTAATACACATCCATAAATATGTCCTTAAAATTGCAAAGGCAATCATTCATTTTCAAAGGAATACATAGCATCCCAACAGGGCTTCATCACTAGCTTACTCTGTCAGAACACATGTTGGTATTCTATCATGCATAACTTTCAGAATATAAAATGATCTAAAAACTTGGAATTATCACCTTCACTATATCCTAAACATAATTCCAAAATGGCATGGCCATATCTACAAATGTGGAGGAATGCAGAGCATTCCATTGTCCTATATAGAACATCTTCACAGAAGTGACACTGTCTTCAAACAATCAACAACAAAACACTTTTTTGGTAATGCAATCATCATGGAACTTGGACCATACATACTATAGGCCATCAATAGCATCAAAAACACATTTGATCATCTTTGTGCTTCTAATTCCTATCTTAATATTAACTATATCTTCTCTCTTTTCTTGCTAGATGGGACATGACATCCAACTATGAATTGTATCTTTCTCTCTTGTCGGATGACATCCAACCATGAACACCATCACAACACCATGATAGTGTTGACATCAATGACAACCCTATGAACCATATATGTGTAAGAATCTCCCCCTTTGGCATTTATGGCAACACATCTCTGCATCTCTCCCCCTTTGACATCAAGGACAAAGGGAAACCACTTCCTCAATTAGAGACGACATACCTGCACATTCTTTCTTAGGCCTTGACTTCTTCTTGTAGCAAACAAGCTCCCCCTAACATTGGAAACCACTAATTGCTCCCTCTAAGTGGTAGGCACCATCAGTCCAAGAACAAGATATAACATGAACTCCCCCAAGATAGATGCACCATTATGTATCTAGCAAGAAGGAGGGGCAATTACCCCTAACCTCTTCCAAAGATCCTCAAACGTATCCTTTGCCAAAGTCTTTGTCAAAAATCTTCTATTTGATCATTAGTAGGAACATATTGCAACTTCACTTCCTTGTTTGCAACCTTCTGTCTCAAAAAGTGATACTTGATTGCTATATGATTCATTCTAGAATGCATCACTGGATTCTTAGAAATATTGATAACACTTGTATTGTCACACAAGATAGGAATAGGCTCATCATACAATACCTTGACATCCTTTAGGGTTTGCTTCATCTACAACACTTGTGTATATCAGGATGTTGCTACAATGTACTCTACCTTTGCAATAGATAAGGACATTGAATCTTGCTTTTTCCTCTACCATGAAACCAATCTACTTACTAAAAATAAAGCACCACCACTTGTGCTTCTTCTATCATCAACACAACCAGTCCAGTTAGCATCAATATAAGCCCTCAGATCAAATTCATTACCTCTTGGAAACCATAGGCCATAGTTTGGAGTTCCTTTCAAGTATCTGAATATCCTTTTCATTGCCTTCTCATGTGTTTTCTTTGGATTGGCTTGATATCTGACAACCACACATACTTCATGCATGATATCAGGTCTAGAAGTAGTCAAGTATAGTAGTGCTCCAATCATAGACCTATAGAAAGTCTAATCCACCTTCAGAGACTCATCATCTTTGCTTATGTGACATCAAATGACCATCGAAGTACTCATTTGTTTTGAATCCTCCATACCAAACTTCTTCAACAACTCTTTGACATACTCAGCTTGAGAAATAAAGATACCACCATCTAGATGAGTAATTTGAAGTACAAGGAAGACAGAAATTTCACCAATCATAGACATCTCAAACTCTTTTTGCATCTCCTCTACAAACCTCTTACACATATCATCATCTCCACTAAAGATGATTTCATCAACATATACTACAACTATCAATATCATGTATCCTTCTTCCTTGATATAAAGATTGCTATCTATAATACCTTTCTCAAAGCCCTATTGAAGTAAGTACTTGTCCAATCTAGCATACCATGCTCTAGGTACTTGCTTCAGGCCATACATAACCTTCTTGAGTCTGCACACCATATCTGGATCTCATCTGGTTGTTCAATGTAAACCTCTTCCTCTAGGTTACTATTTAGAAATGCTAACTTAACATCCATCTGATATACCTTGAAGTTCTTATGAGTAGAAATATCGAGGAACATTTCGATTACCTCCATCCTTGCTACCATAGAAAAATTCTCCTCTAAATCAATACCTTATACTACTTGTGTGTATCTTCCAATCTTGCCTTGTTCCTTAAAACTTCATCTTCTTCATTTAGTTTGTTCTAGAACACCCATTTTGTTCCTATAACATTCTTGTTTGCTGGTTTGGGAACCAGTTCCCATGTCTGATTTGTCTTAATATGATCCAATTCTTCTTCCATGGATTTTATCCATCCACCATCCTTGTTTACTTAATCAAATTTTTTGGGTTCCACTCTTGATAACAAACATAAGTTTACTTGCTCATGTGTCTTAGAAAGCCATCTCCTTATCTATACACCTTCATTCTTATCTCCAATGATCTGACCTGCTAAGTCATTCTTTTGAACATACTTTGCTAGAGTCTTAGGCATCTACTCTGGTTCTTGTTCCTCTTCTTATTTTACTTCTTCTTCTTCATCTTCAATGCATGGAAAGATATCAGGTTCTGAGTCCTCTAATTCATGTGAGATCTGATACAGGTCTTCATCTACCTTGACATTTGTGCTTTCAATCATCTTTCCCAAGCTTTTGTTATAGCATCTATAAGCCTTGCTTCTGGTTGAGTAGCCAAGAAAGATTCCTTATCACTTCTTGAATCAAACTTTCCTAGGTCCTCTTCATCTCTTCTGATATAGTATTTTCTACCAAAGATCCTAAAGTATCTATGGGAGGTCTTCCATACAATAGCTCATAAGGACTCTTAGTGTTGTTGACCCTCAAATGCACTATATTAATTAGATAGACAACAGTATGAACTAGATCCTTTCAGTACATATCAGGTAGATTTGCATCTTTCAACATTACCCTAAACATCTCTTGCACAGTCCTATTCTTTCTTTCCACTATCCCAATTTTTTGAGGGGTCCTAGGAGCTGAGAGATGTCTCCTAATTCCATGATCTTGACAAAATCTTTCAAGTTCATTTTAAGTAATTTCACCTCCTCTATCATACCTCAAGCATTTAATTTTAGCATCTACTTCATTCTCAACCAAAACTTTGAACACTTTAAATTTATCAAGGGCATCCAATTTTTCTCTTCAGAAAGTAACCCAAGTCATTCTAGAATAATCATCAATAAGCAACTTGAAATACTTCTTACCTTGTTGACTCTTTACTCTTGTAGGGCCACATAGGTCAATGTGAATCAACTACAATGGATTTGAAGATGAATACTCCTTGCTTATGAGGTTTGTCTTTGTCTACTTTCCCATTTGACATTCTCTACATACTGCATTTGTAGGATTGATTATCTTAGGCATATCTCTCACTGCATGAGTAGAGCTAATCTTTACCATATTATCAAAGTTATTGTGTCCCAATCTTTTATGCCATGGCCAACATTCACTAGATTGAGCCAACAAACATGTTCTTCTATTTACGTCCTTTAGGTGATAGATATCACCATATGTCTTGATACCTTTTGCCACTAATTTTTTGGATCCTGCCTTCCTGATCTCACAACCTTTTGCATGAAAGGTGAGATTATACCCTTTTTTCACATCTAAATGCCAATGAGAAAATTATTTTTTATCTCCCTTTGACATAGAGGGCATCCACAGTCCTATTCTTCCCATCAATAGTTATAGAACCTTTTCCACATATCTGTGTTGACTCATCACCACCAAATTGAATAGCGCCATCATCCCACTTCTCAAGGATGATAAACTTCTCCTTTTCACTAGTAATATGATTTGATCATCCAATGTCAATCACCCAAGCCTTTGGATTCTTCTTTTGCATGAAAGGAAGTCCATACAACCATTGATATTTCATTATTTTTATTTGTTTGCAAGGTATCGGTCTTCTCAGAGGTTATAGCATCATCCTTTTTGTTACCAACATTCAGGTCCATGAAAAGTGTTTCATCATTTGAATCATCATGATCCTCATCTTCTGAAGAAGAATTACTTTCTATGGAATACAAAATTCTCTTGAACTTGTCTCCCCTATTATTAACCCTTGATTCTTTGAAAGGACATTTAGAAGAAAAAATGACCAACCTTTCCATAATTAAAACATTTGAAGGGTAACTTACCTTTGTATTTGCAAGTACCTTTCTTCAACTTCATTAGAGATCTCATCTTCATTAGCAAATTCTTCTTTGGTTTTCATACTGGTTTTGAAAGAAGCTTCTTTATTAGGAGTATCATTGCCAAACTCTCTCATTTCAAAGGTAGTAAGGGTACTAAATAATTTGTCTATAGTATATGTATCCAAGTCTGCATTCTCCTCAATAGAAAATACTATATGACTATAAGATTTGAGAAGAAATCTCAAAATATTTTTCACAATCTCATATTCTTTCACTTCTCCACCAAGACCTATAATGTCATTGACTACTTCATTCACTCAGAGCATATATCTAGAAATTTTTTCATCCTTTAACATCTTTAGATTCTCATATCTATTCTTGAAGATCTACATCTTGGCTTGCTTTACTTTCTTATCTCCTTCATAGATGGTTTTAAGTTTATCCCAAACTTCTTGAGCAGAATCACAACCCCTTATTTTGAGAGTTTTGAATCAGCTAACCTACTCATGATAGCAAATTTTACCTTGGAATTGTTATCATACTTCTTGGTTTCATCTGCATCTATAGAAATATTAGAAGGAACTATGTAACTAGACTTGATAGAGTCCCAAACCCCACACCCTAACGAATTAATATAATCTTCCATCCTTAGCTTCCAAAAAGCATAATTTGTTCCATCAAACCTAGAAATCTTATTCAATCCATTTTGTACCATCCCAGACTTTCCTCAAGTGGTTAAGCTTCCCTCAGAGGAACTTGGCTCAGATACCAATTGTTGAACACACCAAGATAGTAAGAGGGGGGTGAAATAGTATCTAAACAATCATCAATTTTAACAACTTCAACTTATCTAGAGTAGATTTAAAACTTAAGCATCACAATAGGATAAGTGCATGGAAATGGTATACAAACAAGCAGCCACATGAGTAATTTTTGCAATAACACACTTACATTATGTTCAAATGGCCATAACGCACTCGTGTTATGGCTTGGTGAATACCAAGCCATAACACAATTGCCTTATGATATGATTGTGTTTTGTGGTCCATAAAACATGAGCACATTTTATGGAACATAAAGCATGAGCACATTTTGTGGTCCACAAAACACGAGCGCATTTTGTGGTCCACAAAACATGAGCACACCTACCCATTGCATTTGGTCAAAATTTTTTAAAGACTTTATGTGTTTTTTTAAACACAAAACATGAGCACACTCTTGCCCATTGAATTTAGTTGAAAGTTTCTAAAGACTTTTCAGCAAATCCATTTTGTTAGTATCCTGCAATTAGGGCCTTCCATGAGAACACATTTCTTTGAGGCATTCTGTCAAATAGTTCACGTGTCTTGTCTATACTTACACATTTTGCATCTGTATCTCTATCCCTCTTTCTCACTATATCTCTCTGTCATTGTCACTCTCCCACTCTCTATCTCTCCCTATATCCATCCCCCCTCTCTCTCTCCCTCTCTATGCATATCCCTAAATCCCCCCTCTCCCACTCTCTATCTCTCCCTATATCCATCCCCCCTCTCTCTCTCCCTCTCTATGCATATCCATAAATCCCCCCTCTCCCACTCTCTATCTATATCCCTTAATCTCCCCTCTATTTCCCCCTCTCTCTCAATGTCTCTATCCTCCATCTCTTTTGCCTCTCTCTCCCCTCTCTATCCATATCCCTCAATCTCCCTCAATCTCCCCCTCTATATCCCCTCTCTATATCTATATCTCTATATCTCCCACATCTCTCTCAATGTATCTATCTTCCATTTCTCTGTATTAGCCCCTCTCCCTCCATCCATCTCTATCTCTCCCTCCCTCTCTCTATCTCTCCCTCCCTCCCTCCCTATCCCTCTCTTTATTTATATCTCCTAATCTCCCCCCTCTCTCTCCCCTTCTCTCCCCCTCTATATCTCTACCTATGTTTCCATCTCTGTCTCCCACCCTCTCTTTTCAAGGATCTTGATCTATTAGATCATGGTGGCTATGAGATCTCTTGAGGTAGCATCTCCTTTTTTTTATTTCTCTATCATGAGGTGGGTTTTGTTTAGTAATCCAAAGTTGAGTAGTTGTTGGCCTTGTTCTCAACCTGCCAAATTTTAAACTTTTGCGTCAAAGTTACTACGTTGAGTCATCCCTAGTCAGTAATTTTTTTTTAGTCTTAAGTTGTTTTTCCAATTTAAAGGAGGAATTTTTCACCTATTTCAGTTGAAGTGTTGGAACAGGTTCTATGTGGAAAAATCACAAAAATAATTAAATCTAAAGATTTCAAGTAGTTGAGAGGAAATCATCTTATAGGGGTGTTGTTATGTCCATTTTGCCAAATGTGGCAAAGTTTCAGAGCTGTATGCTTCATGGTTTGCGAGATTTTAAAAGTTCAATTTTTCCACGCATAGATTGTGGAAACAATTAAAATGGAAATTTTGTTGAAATCCAAGAGCAATCCTTTTGTCCACAGCCTCATATTCCTTCATGAACAATTGGCCAAAGTTTCATAAAGATCTGATGCTCCAACCGAAAGTTATGCACTTCTCACCATTTCTCACACTTGCAAGTTAACATAAGTTGGGATGCACTTTTACTTTTGGCTAAGTACGCATCAACTTGTACTTTTGGCTAAGTAAGAACATCTGCTTTTTCACTTTTGCCTAAGTTGTCATCCACTTTTAGTTTTGGCTAAGTTGTCGTCCACAACTTTCAAAAAGGTGAAAAAGGGGATTCACTTTCAGTTTTGGCTAACTTCAAAACAAACTTGTAAAAGGAGAAGTTAGTTATGCTAACTTGTGAATTTGGCTAACTAATTTGAAGCCACTTAGAAATTTTCACAAGTTAAAATCAGGGAATGCGTAGAGTTAGTTATTTTAACTTCTGGATTTGGCTAACTCATGAAATAAAGTTATGAAACTTCATCCAACTCCGGAAATCCATTGTGTTGGGCATTTTAATGAGTTTTCATTAGCCGACTAAAGCAAGCCACTTCTATTCTTGAAGAAAGTAAATACTTGTGAAAGTGTCTTTGATGGCCAATAATGTTTTTATAACCCTTCAAAAGGCTGATAGAGAAGTCATAAATAAATATACTTGCATAATAAAACAACTAACTCTAATTTTTGTGCACATCCTTAGGAACTGCCTATATTCAAGGATCATAACTATCATTCAGTATTATCTTATCAAGATGATAATATGGTAAAGCAAGTGATGATTTCTGCATGCCCGGGCTGAGAAACAAGGTAAAAACATAATAGTTGCAGATATGCCAAATTGGGTTCTCTGAAAAAAAATTCAGAATGTTTTGCAACAAAATATTCGCAGGTGAAAAGCCATGCTCCACAACTATTTGTCAACACTTCTTCCCAGCTTCATCCTTGCCGATGCAAATGGAAGAGGGTTTGTTAGATGTATTTGTCACTAAGCTGGTCGTATCTATACCAAAGACCATCAAAATATAATTATTGCAGGTTTTTCAAGATAGTTGGCCGCCATCATTGCATGATATGCATTAAATGGATTTGTTGAATCTTTGGTATAAAGACATCCACGACCTTAGCCAGCAACCTCCTAGCCCATTCCAAAATGGAGCTCTATAGTAGAATATATGGACATTGATATAATGTAATGAAAGTCTAATTTTTGTCAGATGTTATAGTTTAAAATTTGTTGGCAGACATGTATGCAAATTCTAGAGGCAAAGACTACGTACAACAACTTTTTAGCAAAGTACTTCGAAGAAACGTGGTCTTATGGATTGTCACAATTGCAGGATACACACAAAATTGATTAGTTGCAAAGGCATTAAAAACTTTCAAGAGAATGTAGCTGGCAGGAATAAAATTTGACTTCACAAACTTTGCCAGCATCCTCACAGCCTATGCCAAAAGATGAACTTTGGAAATACAAATGGACATTCATCAAAGTGTATTAGATGAGGGATTTTTGTTTGATATTATCTGAAATGTTCTGGTAACTATGCATAGACAAATCCCATGAACCATTTGAAAGAATGTGTCAAAGATGCGTACTCTCATGGAATGCAATGGAGGTTAACAACTTTTATCAGCAGTTCGTTGTGAGTTAATGACTAGTTGCCTAGTGCCGATAGAGAAAATCTTCAAAGCCCAAAGTCGAAGTGAGTGAGGTAGTTATTATAACTACCCATAAACTAAAGCATCGAAGAGATATTATCTCATGCAATGACATGATTGAAGGTTAAGCAGAAAATGATTTGTTGAGAAGATTTTAGAAACTTTCCTTCAATTGAAATTCACAATTGCTTTCACTCCATTTCTTAATCAGTTCATGCTTAGTCGGTTATGGTTTCTAACATGGTATTAGAGCCAAACTAAGTTTTTGGCTGATTTTTTTGGAGGCATGATCACAATGGTTTCATTTTTCTTGTGAAAGTGTGAGGCCTACATTTTTCATTCCATTCATGTGACTATTTACCTTACTGTTGTTGATACTTTTATACTTATGGGACTGTTGATCCTGAATTTCCAAACTATAGACTTTATTATTTTAAAGAAAAAACTAATTGGGTGATGTTAGATAGATATTTATTTTATAGGAAAACTAATTGGGTGATGTCAGATAGATGTTTACATTACAGGAAAACTAATTGGGTGATGTTAGAGAGAAAATTGTAATGTGATTTCTTTATGCTTATGAGAACTATGGTATGTTATGGGAATACATGTTTTAAATTTTCTTCGGCTATGATATTTATATGTGGAATTAACTTTGAAATTTAGTGTGTAGGTATTTCTAACAAACCACAAATATTAGAGATTATTCCGCACCTTATTTTGTAATCCCTTGTGAAGCCGATCTAGTTCTACGAGGAACCAAGATCAACTCTGTGTTTGATGTAATGTTGTAATGATGTCTTGCATGAGGTTAAATGGGTTAGGTCTACCCTCTTGTAAATTTGAATTATGATATGTTTTGTATGAATTGTCTTTGAATTTCATTTTGAAATTTTAAATTTTTGAAGACCCTTTTTCTTGTGATTTAACTTGACCCTGGGTGTCCTAACTAGGTTAAAATTGACTCTGGGTTATACCCCATGGGTCTAGGGTCCCTTTTGACTTAGGTAACCCTTGGTTAACCTCCGTATGGTCACCTTAACTTCACACTGAAGTTAAGTGACGAATTTGGAGGCATGGGAGGGATAGGATGAGTGGTACCAACACTCAAGCCCATCCCTTTTCAATTCCCAAGGTTAGGGATGACTCCAAAATCCACCAATTGTGGAGGACTTGACTTCAAGTCTCCCTCACAATTGGTGACAGTACCCATGGAGTTGTGTGGTCCTTCATGAGAGGGAAGGATGGGAAGACATGTGTCACCCTTTCCCTCTTCAACTCCCCTTTTCTCTCCCATGTGTTGGAGAGAGGACATGTGGTATGGGGTGAGGAAGACTTTGGGATGAGTGAGTGACATGTGTCAACACCCATCCCTTGGGACACAATAGTAGTTTGGAGGAAGAGTGAAAAGGTGACAAGTGTCACCTCCCCATTCCTCTAAGCTCATGGATTGGGTTATTTTAATCCCACTTGGGATAGGGAGAAAGGTTGTTGAATTTTTTTTTGAGGATTTTGTTTATTGAAAATTGTTTTTGGAGAAAAAGGATAGAGGGAGATTTGGTGACTTAGGTTGGAGGAGACTTTAGAGGAGCTCGACATCAACTCCATCCATTAAAGGGATTTTTAAAGGTTGGTTTTTAAGGCCTTTTCCTTGTATTTTCTATTTGTTCCATGATGGATGTGTGATATGCATTTTGTTTGTGTTGTATTTTTGTTATTTTGGGGAATTTTTATTAGGGTGTTGAAAGAGCTTCTCCCACTTGGGAGAAATGCTCATCAAGTGTGGGGTAGGGGAGGAGTGATCCTCCTTGAGTTCATTCCTTGTATTTTTTTTGGGATGGTGAAATCCTTGAGGGCATTTGTGTGACTTTGAGAAATTTGTTATATGGCTTGAGAGCCAAAATATGAACTTCTTTGGAATTTTGGGTAACTTGTTTGGCTTCAGGCCAAGAGAAAAATTGTGTTGAATATTTTTGAAGGGTGGCACTCTAGAGTTGAGTGTGTCCACTCTCCTACCCCTCTTTTAAACTCACTTTGGTTGAGTTTGTGTTTGTGTAAATATCCATGGGTGTATTTTGTGTTTTGGAGTGTTGTGTTGCATTGTTGTGAAGTGGATTTTGGAATACCCTAGGTGTGTGGATGATCTCCCTAGCTCGGGGATGACCCTCTTGCGGGTCTACGGTAGGGAGGAGAGCAAGTCATGTGGTGTTTTCTCCCCTTGTGTGATATGCAGGTTCTCATGGAGCTTAATGTGAAGATTGGAGAAGTTTTCTTGTTATGGGAAAATATTTTATTTTCCTTTACTCTTAAGGCTTTATAAAAGAGCTTGGGCTTGTTGTAAAATTTGGTATTTTTGAGTTGTGAGAAATTCCTCCCTTATTGTGTTAATAGTTGTAATTATATTGTTTATTAAGTTTTACCATCTATGAAATGATAAAGCAAGAAATTTGTTTTAAAAAGGATATTAATTTTGTTTTTTCCTATTAATCCTATTAGTAAAGTTGAAAGTTAGTTGTTGTGGAAAAATACAAAGTTTGTTAGAATTTATTTCATTGAAAGACTTAATGAAAATATTAATTTTAATGAGTTATATGAAGTTGTAATTTTGTCCTATAAAAGAAATGAACTTGGATTTTAGTTATGCTTTTGAATTTAATTGTAATTAATTAAATGCTTACTATATTTAAGTTGAATCATTTGACTTGAAATTGAAATTTTATTAAGAGAAAATTAGATTTAATTGTGCTTGTATAATACTCTATATTTATAATTTTTATTTTTGAGTTGCATTTAAAATTAAATTTGTAAGGAAATCCAATATAGGTATTAAATCATTATTCTGCCCTTCAAGATAAATTGATAGTAATATATATATATATATATCTATATATATATATATGTATATATATATATATATATGTATATATATATATATGTATATATATATATATATATATATCTATATATATACATATATATATATACATATATATATATATACATATATATATATATTTCTGTATTTATACAGTTATGTGTGTTAATAATAAAACTGTGAAATATATTACTTGAGAAATTGTAGTGTGTGTAAATATATATATATATATATATATATATATATATTTTAAATTTTAATATACCAAAATTAAATGGGAAAATTAGTTATAATTCGCAAATTTTATGTTGAAAAAGAAAAAGAAAAAAATAGAGTCAAGAAAAAGAAATTTTATTACAATAATGGTGGGGATTCGAACCCCCACCGTATGTATTGGCAATGAGTGTGGGGAGGGGGTCGAGCCCCCTCCCACACCCCACTGAGTGGGATGTGGGTGGGGGCTTTGCCCCCTCCCCACACCCCCGTTAACTCACAGCCCGCGCGGCCTCTGCGATCCCTCTGCCATTGTCTCTGTGGCCACCCTCCGCCCACAGACTACCTCCTCCACCATGCCCCTGCCATCTCCCTCCACTATGCCCTCTACGGCCTATGCTCCCCGTGCTCCCCTGCCACTGCGAACACCACCTTCCTTGTGATCTCCGCCCTTCGCCGCTCCCTGCGACCACCATCACCAATACCTCTACCTTCTCCCGTTCACTGTGACCTCCCTCTACCACGGTCATTCACCTCTGCACCTCTCCTCACACAGAGCCAACCTCCATTGCTGCCGCCACTGCCACCCTTCTCATCTCTACACAGCCAATACAAAACACACAAAAAATTAGGGTTCTCTCCAATGGAATTCAAAAGAAAAGAATGAATGGAAATATAACAATATTCAATGTTATATAATGAAAAAATATAAAATATAAGATTAAAATAAATGATTAATATATATATATATATAATTTTTTTGCTAATAATTTTGTAATTTCATTTAAATAATAATATATATATAGGTATATATATATAATTATATATATATATATATATATATATTATCTATTGATAATTTTTTAAAAAGAATAAATAAAATAGGGCTTATATTTTGACAATAATATATATATTTATATTAATTCAAACTACATAGGGGAATTGCATTTTCGGAGTTTAATAATTTTCATTTAAAAATGCCAAGAAAATGAAAAGAGAAATATACCTATAATTATAAATGCAAATAAGCATATATATATATATATATATTATATATGTTTATTTGCATTTATATAGATATGCGTATCTTTATAAATGCAATTAAGCCATCATATGCATTTCATATGTGGCCATTGTAAACTCAACTGTAGATTGAGAAAACGTCCAATTGAGAAAGAGAGAGACAAAGAGAAAGAAAGATAAAAGTGAAAACAAAGAGGAGAAAATGCGCGGCATTTCTGAAATGGGATAAGAAAACTAAGTAAGATTTAACTCTCTGTTAATCTTGATTAGGGACAGATTAATTATCAAAATTAATTCTAACGTTGAAATTAAACCAGAATGGAAACCTAGGGGACTTCATCAAGAGGACTTCATCAAGCGAAGTTAGTAAACCCTATTTAAGTGATCTGGTCTACCAAGAAATTAGGAATAATGTAAAGGATGCAGTGATAACTCTGATTGATAGAGAACGTGAAGAAAAGCAGGATAGACATAAAGAAATACAATCAAAATTAAAGTTTAGAGAAACATAAAGAAGAATAAATGAACAGGCTTTGTTGAAAATGCTAAAATCAGAAGGAGGAGAAATTAATATTAAATTTCAGAAAACGTGAAGGAGAACAGATGATCATGCTTTGTTGAAAAATGATCAATCAACTTAATCAACTGTTGTACCAAAGTAATTAGTGAGATTAACCTAAATCAGGTAACCACATGATCAAGATTAGTGTTAGTGTAATAAATCCCACTCACGCCCATGAGGCGTTATGCTACCAGATTTTTCTAGAATTTAGGCTTTAGGAGCTTAGTAAGTTCAACCCTTGTAGCGACGTTAATTGCGTCGCGATGACCCCCTTGTTGGCCTTCTTGTGTATGGGTATGCGTACATGTGTGTATTACCCCACTAACAACTGTATTGTTTATGCCTTAAGCATACGCCACTGAGCACGCTTATGCGTGCGAGGGGGTTTCTATGGAAGCATGTGAAAATTTTTGATATTTCGTGTCATGACTACATGACACATGTGGACATGACATGTGTGATGCATGTTGTGACCACATGGGAAATGTGGGCATGATAGAAAGGGCCAAACTCCCTACCTTAGGAGCTCAAATTGGTGTTTTAAGGGTCGAATGACCTGTTTGGAGGCCGAACAAGTTGCAACCAGTGCAAAGGTGCTTGGAGGTGTGAATCTGGAACAAGGGTTTATTGTTGGTCGGAGGTTCACGCTGAAGTCTTTTTTTATTACTGAGCCCCATTTGTGTTCTATGGAAGGACGATGTTTGGCCTCATCAGAGGCATTGATGGCCTATGTGGGCAATCCCACAAACTCCCCTCTATATTGTATGTGGCATTCCCTTGGCTTGGTGTGAAAACTCTCAACTAGCTAAAGATTTTGGCGTTTCATTTCTGGGTGATCTATGTTTGAATGGTTGTAGGTTTGGCCACCATTGTGGGGCTCTCATGCTCTGGTTCACAAAATATTTGACTTCCATCAATGCCATATGGAGTCTTTGCCTTGGTTTCCTTTCTGGTAGCATTTGACTCACATTCAATGTGATGGTTTCAATGGCTTGCTCAAAAGAAATGCTTGGCACGACATTGAGGCGATGGGCAAATAGGGATGGAAGCCCTCAAAGGGCTGACTCACCTTAACGCACCTGTCCATTTTATTGTTGTGTATTACTTGCAGGGGTTTTATTCCCACATTGCTCGCATAGAAGAGGCCATTGAAAGAGGCTATACCTTCATTGTAAAATATTCACTTAAGTTGCACTCTCAGCATACTATCGAAGATAAGTTGTTGTAAGAAGTGGATGGTGGAGGGAAAACACTATCATATTATTCAATAGAGTACAAAGGTAGTGGGTCAGAGAGTAGCACTTGTTTAGATGATGATGTAGATGTTATCCCTAGATCACTTTTTGAGACACATGAGAATGAATTTGTGAGGAAGGTGGATCAGCAGGGAAGGGTTGTTCTTCACATTGCATCACTTGGTGGGAGAAACAAGTTTTATGATCTCCTTGTTTATCAATATGATGCGGCTATGGTGTAAATCTATTCTCAAACAAACTCGCAAAACAAATTGACTACAGGGGACAAACTTCACTCCTTTTGGATACACGTTATGACTACTTAGAAATCATTAAAGAATTGTTGTTGTTTGGATCGGATCCTCTAAAAGGAGATATCAATGGGAATACTGCCTTACACAATGTTGTCACAAGCACAAGCCTCAAAACTGAAGATGCAAAGGCATTAATAGATGCAATGGTAAAACATAAGAAAAGAGTTTGAAGTTGAAGGCAAGATTATGCCTCTGAAATAAAAATATGAAGCATGCAACTCAAATTTCATTACTCCATATATGGATTGTGGTCACATTATCTATTATCCTTCAATATATATATATATATATATATATATATATATATATATATATATATATATATATATATATATATATATATATATATGAGATTAAACTATGATCTCGGTTGGTGAAAATAAAAGTCACAGAATCCATTTCTCAACTAAGAGAGATTACATTTACACCAGGAAAAGATGACAAATACTTCATGTATGGTCTAGCTACATGGATATTTTGATATGAGGGACATGAGAAACTTTTTATTTGATCTCTTTAATAAAAACAAGAGGAGTGGAAGTACTATAATTACATGATTCAGGAATACTACATCATTCTTAGCATAAAACATTATATATATACATGTTTGCTCTTCTTGAACATGCTACAAACCTTTCTTCTCCTCGAGATATGGATATTCTATATGAATTGGAGAAAGGAAAGGAGTGGTTGAATAACACATTTTGGTCTAATAAGATATGAATATCAAGCATTTCTACAAATTCATAAGGGTATGTGAAATAAGCAGAATGTGTAATGTTTCCTTCGACTAGCCATCTCTACATACTATTGAGAGATTGAGGCAAGTAGTAGATTGCAATGGTATTTTATGATTGCGATTGAGGTGAGAACCTAAGATTTAGGTATTTGATCTTGGGAAGAATGGAGATGGCCTTCTTGAGAAGGTTTCCAGAAAAAGAAGTTAGAGTAATCATGGGGATATCTATCATGGAGGTGATCAACCAATGAGGAGTAGGGCAGCATCTAGATTGCCTTAGACATCTTCTATTTCATTTGTAATTATGTTTAAAATGGAGCCAAAATAAACATATCCTATTGTTGTTGGTTTAGAGGGTCATTGGATGTGTCTCTTCATATCTTCAAATATTGGGAGTAGCGGCCCTGTTGAGGAAGATATGGGTATTGCAGTGGATACATAGATATCATGTAATCAGTCAAGGGATATGATGAATATTTTCATTATGCCATAGGACTAGTCAACTTGGAATTGTCTCCATACTTTTATGTTACTTATTTCCTTAAGTACATGTATTCAGAAGAATTATCAAGATCCAACAATCTTTGACTGCCAAAAGAAGTGAATGGAGATGGAGAGTAACTTAGCCAAATCCACAACTTGAAAGCTGTAAGTTCTAATTACCTTTTCATAAAAGTGACTTATGTCACTTGTTGTAACTAAAACTTAAAAGATGAACCTTATTTCTAGAAAAGTGATGTAAAAAGTACTAAAAATAAGGTTTATTTTTTTCCAAAATGTAGTTACTAGGTAGTTACAAGTTGGTTACAAAGTAGTTATTGGGAGAAGCCTATAAATACAAGGCTATTTCATATGTAAAGGAGGGGGGAACTCTTTAGAGAGAACTTTTATAGGGGGAACTTATGAAGAAACTTCTTGGAACATTTCTGGTCTTACACATTGTATAGTTTAGTTTTGGAATTGTATAATTTCGAAAAGATAATGAAGAATGCATTTTAGTTCATATGTTCTTTATGTATTTCTGAGTTATGATTACTAGTTTCTCGTATGTCAAATTGGTGACCTTCCTATGCATTTGTATAAATCAAAGTTATCCATTGAAGCATGCAATTGGGGTGATGAAGCACAATCATGTCTTGGTATCCTGATTTGAAAGTGTTAAGATAAATTATCTCTTCGTATGTTGAGATTTGCCATCTTTTTTCATCATTGTTGCACATATGTCATGAAATTCATCATGGAGTTTAGGAAAGTGGTTTCTAGCTTTGTGGTGAAACTCCCTCATACTTTTCAGTAAGATTGTGAAACCCCTGTTGGTTTTCGTATGTCTACCACGAGGGTTTCTACATGCCCATTGCTCATGTTATTTTGCTTTTCATACGTCTACCACGAAGGTTTCTACATGCCTATTTCTCCTGCTATTTTACTTTTCTTCCTTTTTGTACTTTCAGGTTAAAAGTACACAAAAACCACAAATACCCCTATCATATGAGGGAGCTTCCCCTCTCAAGCGCAGAGGAAAGTTGTCAGTTTAGTAACAACTTCTCCAACTGTTGGGACAATTTAGTCACCACTCTAAGGGCAACAGGTCATCTTCAAAGGTTATTTTACGGTGACAAATCTGTTTACCAATAGTAGTCATATTGGTTCTTTCCACAAGGAATCTTTCTAGTACCCCTTGGCATGCTTCATCTCATTCATGTTGATAAGGTATATGGGGAGCCTCTCATGCTATACAAGATTCTTCTAGGTCTTTCCCTAAGAGTCTCACCTCATAATCGATTCAAGTGGTAGTGTCTTTGTAGTTTGTGATGGGATGACCCTAATGATGGATTTTTTATCAGATGAGCATGTGATTGCTCTAATTTGATCTAGGTTTGGTTGAATCATAGTATCTTGGTTCTAAACTAGGTTATCAAAAGTGATGAAGTTATGTAGTCTTTGTTGTCCACCATTCGAGTTAACATCTTTATAATCATACCTATATGAGATAGGTGCTAATGGATTGGGAAGGATGTACCAGTTGAATGAAGGAGGGCTAGCTAGGTCTAAGGGACCTTGTCCCTATTGGTTTATTGGTCTAGACATATTATAGTAAGACAAGGTGGGTGAAAGGTGGAAGAAAGAAAATGAGAGGGCTTGTCTAGAAGGATTTTCCTTTCATGTTAGTTTAACCAAAATATGTGATATTCAAAATCTTCTCATCACAAAAAGTGAATTAGGTGGACTCAAAATACAACATGCAATATGTGCTACACCCGTATTAATGGTATGGATTGAATTAATCCCAATCTTTGAAAAAAATCTAGCTAAGCAAAGGAGAAATTGGCTAATCACTCTCGTCTCATGGAAAGAGGATCTCATAGATGGTAGTGATATAGTTTTATGGAATGGGATTCATGTCACAAAGTCCACTCACTTCATGAGGAAGGATTTCCTAGTGGTGTACTATGGTGTTGATTTGAGGTGTTGAATGTGGAGTGGTTGTCACTTGAACTGTT
This sequence comes from Cunninghamia lanceolata, assembly GCA_027924645.1. Classification (NCBI taxonomy): domain Eukaryota; kingdom Viridiplantae; phylum Streptophyta; class Pinopsida; order Cupressales; family Cupressaceae; genus Cunninghamia; species Cunninghamia lanceolata. The sequence goes on along the minus strand of BSBN01000241.1, from coordinate 5,613,923 downwards.
GGAGAGAGAGTGAGAGTGAGAGAGAGAGAAAGGGAGGGAGAGAGGGAGAGAGATAAAGAGAGAGAAAGGAAGGGAGGGAGAGAGGGAAAGAGACGGAGGATGGAGAGAAAGGGGAGAGAGGGAGCCTGAGAGAGGGAGGATGGAGAGATAGAGAGGGAGAGCTGGGGTGAGATATAGAGATAGATAGAGAGAGATCTAGACGGATATGGAGAGCTATAGATAAAGAGAGTGAGAGAGATCTATATGGAGATAGAGAGATGTGGGGAGATAGATAGATAGATAGAGATAGAGAGGGGGAGAGGGAGTGATTGAGAGACATAGATATAGAGAGACATAGAGATGGAGAGGGATGGAGAGATAATTAGAGAGGGGGGAGATTGAGAGATTAGAGAGAGAGAGAGAGCAGGGGGGAAGTGTACCAAGTCAGTATACAAAAAAGTAGCCAAATGAGTAATTTTAGCAATAACATGCTCGCATTATGTTTAAATGGCTATAACGTGATCATATTTAGGCTTGGTGAATACCTAAAGCCTAATTAATCTACAAATACAAGTAACTAAAATCTACATGCACATAGAAGCCCAATTAGTCTACAAAATCAATGTGAGTTTCTATAAAAGGAACTAAAATAATCAAATCCTTGAGTAACAAGAATCATTGTACTAACAACTTAGATTGGTTCTTATAGATCCCATCTCTACTCTACTAGAGGAGTTCATCTCCTTAATCTCACCACCTCTCTCTTTTATCACCTCTTCCTTTATTGCCTTTACATAGAATGTTTTTTGTCATTGTGGTGGTGGTGGGATTGGTCTAGTCTACATCTATTGTTTTGTCTACCCCAATGCTCTACATGTCATTACCCCTCTTTGGGATTGTGTAATGGAGATCTTAGGAGTTAATGGTATTGATTATATCCTTTTCATAATTGTGTCCCCCATTTCCCTTAGATTTATGTATATTGGATCTACATGAGGTAGTTTAAAATATAGGATTTCTCAAACTATTAGGCACCCTACAAACTAATTGCACCTCCACCATCTTGACCATGTCCACAAATGAGGTGGTACTATTCCATGACAATATTGATATGGAACCCCCATCCCGTAGCTCCACCATGTCCAATAGGAATCCATTGTAAGTAGTCAAACTGACCCTCTCCTAACCTATCTTTGTATTTTCACTCATTTTTATTTTTTGTTCTTTGTATTTTATTTATTTTATTATTTTCTATTTCCTTCTTTCTTTGTCTTTCTTCTTCATTTCTATCTTAATTTTTTTATTTCTTTCTTATTCTTTGTTTATTTATCACTTTATTTTTGTTTTACATGCACCCATCCCTCTTTATTCATATATTTCTTTTACTTTTAGCTTTCTCTATATTTTGTCTACATCTTTCATTTTTTTATAATGTTTATCTTCATCACTATCTTTCTCTCTTTATTTTTTCCTCCTTTCTATTTTTATTTGTTTCTTTCTCTCTCTTTCTAGGCATTGGTCCATGGACCTTGGACCCTTGACACTTGATCAATGATCCCTAAAACTCTAGACCTTGGACCATTAAGCCAGGGACCTTGAAACTTGGATGTTATACCCTAGACCATGGACTTAAGACCTTAGAATGTAGAACATGAACTCCATACCCTAAATACTAAACCTTGAAACCATGGATTTGTTGGGATAAGGTTCCATTAACCTTGTAAATCTCATTATTGTATTATTCCATTTATTATTTGTAATTACCCATAAGGGATGTACTAGTTTCACCAGTAGTGGTAAAAATTATTTACTATCTATGGTAATTATAGAGTTACTGTATTAGTAAGTTTTGGAGTTACCGACAGTAGTTGTGGGATGTCATTTACTATGGTAAAAGGTAATTGGTCGAGGTGAGGTGCCCATGTGGAGAATCTACTATTTTTATCTTATATGGCACATGTCATAATGTTTGGTGGGTGCATGTAAAGAATCTATGATAGCTGCAAGTTGTCATAAGATTTTATGACACTATGATGCATAAGATGGTTATTAATGTGTCATAATTTGCTATATTTATCCGCAGACACATATCCTGGGAAGATTCTTTTTAGTGCTATCTATGATGGTTATGATGTGTCATAAGATGTTGTAACTAGCTATTACTGTCCCTAGGCGCCCAAATTTGAATGTACATCTTTTGCCAAGTGTAGGATGCATGTATGACAACATTTAATGCTTGCATGTGGGGGAATCTTGGAGAGAGAAAGTGGGTGCCTATCTTGAGGAATGGAAATTCTATATCAACCATGGCATAGTAGATGAGTTATATAACAATTTACAGGTACCCAGGTTCTACTAGAGTGAAGGTTTAAGGATAGAGGAAGTGAATGTATTTGTAATCTCCTTTTGTGAAGATAATACAACTTGGCCTCTTTTTTTGGTGGAGTTTTTTACCGAAAAGGGTTTTCTCCATGTTAAACATTGTGTTGTGTGCTTCATTCTACTTCTAGTGTATTTTTGTATTTTGGGTTTATTTTTTGTGTTGCAATCTCCATCTTTAATACTCTATTTAAAGATCGTTAAATATCCATTTGAATCAGATTTCCATTGAGTAGTTGTGCTTTCATTTCTAACATTTGGTATCAGAGCCTAGCTAGCTTTGACTCTTGGGTCATAGTGTAGAAGCTATAGCTATAATGGGAGATTTGGTTGTGTTTGTTTTGTAGATATTGAGTTGTTATTATGGCTGCATCCACTATTGCATCAACCTCTCATTTGGACATTGAGAAGTTTAATGGAATGGGGTATGACTTGTTGAAAATGAAAATGGAGGATTTGTTGGAAGAAAGAAACTATCATTTGGCTATTCAAAAAGATAAGAAACCTGATGATGTCTCTCTGGATGAGTGGGATAGACATGATAAGAAGGCACGGGAAACCATTCGTTTGTTTCTTTCAGACTCTGTCCAGTCGAATGTCATAAAGGAAGAGACCACACATATATTATGGAATCGGTGGGGTGAGATCTATCAAGCCAAGAGTATGGTATATAAGTTTTAATTAAAAAGAAAATTGTTTTCCATGAAAATGAGAGAGGGTGATTCAGTTGCAGAGCATTTAAATTCTTTTAATTTGTTGAACAATGGGTCAGCTTGTTTCAGTTGATGCTGATGTTAGTGAGGAAGATAAATATATCTTACTTCTTTGTTCTTTACCTAAGTCTTGGGAGAATGTTATCCTAGCTATCATTGCTAACCTTACAAATCCCAAGTTGGATGCCCATGTTTTAGTTCTACTGTCACATGAATTGAGGAAGAAGAGCTTGAATAGTTTAGGGGATGCTCTTAGTGTCAAGGGAAGGTCTAAGGAAAGAGGACCAAAAGGAGATTAGAAAGAGGCTAAGTACAAGTCCAAGGGCCATTCTAAGAATACTCAGAGAAGAACAGAGTTAAGTGTTGGAACCGCGGTAAAAGGGGACATGTAAAGGAGTACAAAAATTGAAAGAAACAGTGGGAGAGTGCTTCAGATAAGTCCTCAAATGTAGGTGAGATGTTTTACTCTCTGCATGTAGTGTTGTTTATAATGATCACTAGTTGGTTAACTTAGGATGCTCGTTTCATATGACCCCGCTTAAGGAATGGTTCTCCACATATGAAGACTATGATGGAGGTAATATCTACCTTAGAGACAACTCTACGTATTTGATAGTTGAGAAAGGCAAGGTATTGTTGTGTTTTAGTGATGGAAGGATTAAAAACATCCTTGGTGTTTATCATGTTCCTGGGTTAGCTAGAAATTTGATTTTTTTTTTAAGCTGAATGATTTGGGAATGCATGTGACTTTTGACAAGCATGGTTATAGATTGGTGAGAGAGAACTTGGTGGTACCAAAGGGGAAGAGATTGGGAAACCTATTCAAGCTTGAAGCCACTACATTTTGTAATGCCTCCTATATATCTAAGGCTAGTACTGAAAATACATGTATGTTGTGGCACTATAGATTGGGTCACACAAGTAATAATATTTTGAAAACTATTAAGAATAAATATTTGTTGGATGGTTTCTCTTATTCTAATGAGCACTTTGATTTCTATGAGTATTATGTGTTTGGTAAATACAATAGAAAATCATTTCCTTTAGGAAGCAATAGAGCAAAAGAGAAGTTAGAAATCTTTCATACGGATGTGTTTGGACCTGTGGATAATGATTCTATCATAAAATGTTTTTATTTTGTTACCTTCATTGATGATGTATCTAGATCTACATGGATTTATTTTATGAAACACAATAATGAAGTTTTCACTAAGTTTAAGGAATTCAAAGTCTTAGTAGAGAACCAATTATGTTTGAAGATAAAAAATATTAAGATCTAACAATGGAGGGGGATATTGCTCTAAAGAATTTGATGAGTTTTGCAAGCATGTAGGTATTATCAGACAAAAGATAAATCTATATACACTACAGCAGAATGGTGTTGCAGAAAGGATGAACCGAACAATCATGGAAAGGGCCAGAAGTATGTTGAGTGATGCATAGTTAGACAAATATTTTTTAGCAAAGGCTATGTGTATTTCATGCTACTTGATAAACAATTCTCCTTGTAAGACTCTTGATTCAACACCTTATGAAGTATGGACAGGTAAGAAACCTTTTGTTTCACATTTAAGGGTTTTTTGTTGTGAGGCTTTTGTTCATGTACCTAAGGAAAAGCAATCTAAGTTGGATCTAAAAGCTTAAAAGTGTACATTCATTAGATATGGTGATAATGTCAAAGGTTATAAGCTTTAAAATCCACTAACCTGTAAGATTATCTATTCTAGAGATGTTATTTTCAGGGAACTTAGAGCTATTTCTGAACCTGCGCAACTAAAAGAAAAATATGAAAAGGCAAAGAGAGTGCACTTTGAGTTAGAGAAGAAAGATGCACCTCAGGAAGAACAGAATGATGGATTGAGGGTGAAGAAGAAGATTTGATTAGTTCTGATGAAGATGAATCTGTTGTCAAAGAAGAAGTTGGTACAACTGATCATGCAGAAGAAAACGTTGAGACTCTTACTCCACCCTTGAGGAGATCCACAAGACAATGGAATCTAGTTGAAAGGTATAGCCCAGTAGATTTCTATTATGTATTTACTTTATTGAGTACTAATGATGAGCCTAGATTCTACAGGGAAGCTATTCTTTTAGATGATAGTAGTCTTGGTAGTTAGCCATGCAGGAGGAGATGATGGCTTTACACTCTTGTAACACTTGGGATCTTATTCGTTTGCCCAAAGGAAGAAAGGTCATAGGTTGTAATTGGGTCTTCAAGAAGAAGTTTGGTGTAGATGGTTCATTGGAGAAGCACAAGGTTAGACTAGTAGCCAAGGGCTACTCCGAGAGAGAGGGAATTGATTTTAGCGAGATATTCTCTCCTATTGCTAAATTGACTTCTATTAGATTTTTTTTATCCATTGCTACATCTTATGATTGGAAGATTGAGAAAATGGATGTTAAGTCTACATTCATGTATGGAGATCTTGAGGAAGAAATTTATATTCAACAACCTACAGGTTTTGAGGTTACAAAAGGAAAAGAACATTGGGTTTACAGGTAGAAGAGGTCTCTTTATGGTTTGAAACAGTCTCCTAAAATGTGGTATCAAAATTTTGATTCATTTGTATTAAAATTGGACTTTTTTAGAAGCGAGGAGGATCATTGTGCTTACATTCATTGTATTGATGATTCTATACTGGTTATTGCATTGTATGTTGATGACATGTTATTTTTGAGCAATACTAAGGGAATGATTAGTGAGATTAAAGCCCAACGTTTAGGTGCATTTGAGATGAAGGATCTTAGTGCTACAAGGTATATTTTGGGAATAGAGATTAGGAGGGACAGAGGTAACAAAAATCTTTGGTTGTCACAAAGTAAGTTGGTGAATACCATTTTGTAGAGGTTTAGTATGCATGACCGTAACCCAGTTAGAGTTCCGTTACCCATTGTTACTAAGCTTTCATTAGATATGTGTCCAAAGACTGAGGATGATCTTGAGGATATGTCTAATGTGCCATATGCTAGTGTTGTAGGGAGTTTGATGTATGCAATGGTTTGCACTAGGCTAGATATTGTCTAGAAGTAGTGGGAAATTTTAGTAGATTTATGTCTAACCCTGGTAGATAGGATTGGAATTATGTGGAGAGGGTGCTTAAATATCTTGTAGGTACTCCTAATTATTGTTTTGTTTACTCTGGTAGTGCTAATAAATCTTTGGACATATAGGGTTTTGTTGATGCCGAATGGGCAAGTGCCTTGGATAGTCAAAGGACCACTAGTGGTTATGTGTTTACTCTATTAGGAGGAGCAGTGAGTTGGATGAGTAAGAGGTAGCCCACAGGTGCTTTGTTCACCACAAAAGCAGAGTATATGGATGCTACCCATGTCTCTAAGAGGCAGTTTGGTTAAGGAGATTGTGTATAGGTATTGGATTTGATTACAAGTTCATTCAGATTGGTTGTGATAGCCAGAGTTCTATCTATTTGGCCAAGAATCCTATGTATCATGCTTGGACTAAGCATGTTGATGTTTAGTATCACTTTGTTTGAGAGCTAGTTTCTAATGGTTAGATTGAGATAAAGAAGATAGACACTCAAGAGAATGTTATAGATTCATTGACCAAGCCTGTGAGCATAGAGAAGTTCATGTGGTGCAGAGAGGCCATGGACCTTGTTTCTAGTGCTTGATTATATTTCATTTGATTTCCTATGGGTTGATTTACAATGTATAATGTCAAGTGGGAGAATATTGGGATAAGGTACCATTAACCTTGTAAATCCCATTATTGCATTATTCCATTTATTATTTGTAATTACCCATAAGAGATGTACTAGTTTCACTGGCAGTGGTAAAAATTATGTACTGTCCACAGTAATTACAGAGTTACTGTATCGGTAAGTTCTGGAGTTACCGGAGGTAGTTATAGGATGTCATTTACTATGGTAAGAGGTAATAGGTCAAGGTGGGGCACCCATGTGGAGAATCTACTATTTTTATCTTGTATGATGCATGTCATAATGTTTGGTGGGTACATTTAAAGAATATATGATAGCTGCAAGTTGTCATAAGATTCTATGACACTATGACACATATGATGGTTATTAATGTGTTGTATGTTCTTATGTTTAGCCCCAGACACCTATATTGGGAAGATTCTTTTTAGTGGTATCTATGATGGTTATGATGCATCATTAGATGTTGTAAGTGATTATTATTGCCTCTAGGTGCCCAAGTTTGGATGGACATCTTTTTCAAAGTGTAGGATGTATGTATGATACCATTTAATGCTTGCATGTGGGGGAATCTTGGAGAGAGAAAGTGGATGCCTATCTTGAGGAAGGCAAATTCTATATAAACCATGGCATAGTAGATGAGTTATATAACAATTTATAGGTACCAAGGTTCTGCCAGAGTAAAGGTTGAAGGATAGAGGAAGTGAATGTATTTGTAATTTCTTTTTGTGAAGATAATAAACTTGGCTTCTTTTATTGACCACAATTTTTTACCCAAAAGGGTTTCCTCCATGTTAAACACTGTGTTGTGTGCTTCATTCTACTTCTAGTATATTTTTGTATTATGGTTTTGTTTTTGTGTTGCAATCTCCATCTTTAATTCTCTATTAAAGATTGTTACATATTAATTTGAATCAAATTTTTGTTTAGTAGTTGTGCTTTCATTTCTAACAAGATTGTGGATTGTAGACCAAGAAATATTTACCTTGTACTTTGAACCTTAGACTCTAAATCTTGAATCCAAGATCCACAACCCCAATTTGAAAACCCTAGAAGCTAAACCTTGAACCTAAGACCTTGGATGCTTAACCCAAAATCCAAAACCTTGAACTTAAGACCGTGAACACTAAATTCAAACCTAGAACCTTGGACATTAGAAACTTCAAACTTAGACCTCAAACCTTAAACTCTAGACCTTGCATTTTACCATTGAACCCTAGAACTTGGAATCTATACTTGGAATCATAGACATTGTATTCAATAACTATTGATTGTGGACCCTAAAAAAAGAAACCATTACCTTGAACCCTTGGACCTTGAATCATGAACCCAAGACCCTTACACTAAATTGTAACCATGACCCTGAACATATGACTATGAACACTAGACCTTTTCAACTTGAATTTTGAATGTTAACCCCATGACTTGGACCTTGAACTTGAACTCCAAGACTCCAAACACTTATAACTTAGACCTTGAACCTTTAACCTTAGAGAACCTAGACCCTTGATCATAAACCTTGAATTGAAGACCCTTAAAATTAAATCCTAAAACCATGATCCTAGACATAAGATAGTGAACACTAGACCCTTTGAACTTGTACATAATTCAACCTTGAATACACGACCCTACACCTTGAACCTAAGATCCTAAACCATGGACACTAAATCTTGAACATAAGACCATGTACACTAGATAGTCCAAACCTGGACCTAAACCTTGAATGTATAACCACCAATTTAGTTGGGGTGTGGTCATGCTAGCCCACACTTATGTTCATACAAGGAGCAATATATAAAAGATATTAGATCCCATTTTGTTAATATCCTACAATTAGGGCATTCCATGAGAATGCATTTCTTTGAGGCATTCTATCAAAAGTTCAGTGCCTTGTCTATGCTTCCACATTTTGTATCTCTATCTCTATCTCTCCCTCTCTCTATATATATCTCATTGTCACTCTCCCACTCTCTATCTCTCCCTCTATCCCTCCCTCCTCTCTCTTTCTCTCCTTCTCTATCCATATCCCTAAATCTCCCCTCTCTCGCACTATCTATATCCCTCAATCTCCTCATGTCTCCCCCCTCTCTCTCAATGTCTCCATCCTACATCTCTTTTACCTCTCTCTCCCCTCTCTATCCATATCCCTCAATGTCCCCCTCTCTCCCACTTTCTATCTATATCCCTCTATCTCCCCCTTTGTCTCCCCTCTCTCTATCTATATCTCTCTATCTCACCCGTCACTCTCAATGTCTATATCCTCCATCTCTCTATATTTCCCTCTCCATATCTCCCTCCATCCCTCTCTATCTCTCCCTCCATCCCTCTATTTATCCCTCCCTCCCTCTCTCTCCCTTCATCCCTCTCTATCTCTCTCTCCATCCCTCTCTCTATCTCTCTCTCCTTGCCTCCCGCTCTCCCTCTCTTTATCTCTATCTCCTAATCTCCCCCCTCACTCTCTCTCCCATTCTCTCCCCCTCTCTATCTCTAGATCTATATATATTTCCCTCTCTATCTCCCCACCTCGCTCTTCAAGGATCCTAATCTATTGGAACATGGGGGCTATGAGATCTTTTTAGGTAGCATCTCCTATGTTTTGTATCTCCTAGTAAGTGAGGTTTGAGTAACCATGTTGGTTTTGTCCTCAAGAAAGATTTATAGTACCCCTTAGCATACTTCATCTCATTCATGTTGATAATTTTTATGGGGTGCCTCTCATGCTATACAAGATTCTTCTAGGTCTTTCTCTAAGAGCCTCACCTCATTGTCAATTCAAGTGGTAGTACCTTTGTAGCTTTTGATGGGATGACCCTAATGATGGATTTTTTTATTAGATGAACACTTGAGTGATTTGAATTGATCTAAGTTTGGTTGACTCATAATATCTTGGTTCCAAACTAGGTTATCAGAAGTGATGAAGTTATGTAGTCATTATTATCCACCATTCAAGTTAACATCTTTATAATCATACCTATTTGAGATAGGTGCTAATGGATTGGGACGGATGTACCAGTTGAATAAAGGAGGGATAGATAGGTGTAAGGGACCTTGTCCCTATTGTGTTATTGGTCTAGACATATTCATGGGTACCATAAGTACCACAACAAAATGGGAAGATAAGGTGGGTGAAAGGTGGATGAAAGTAAATGAGAAGGCTTGTCTAGAAGGATTTTCCTTTCATGTTAGTTTCACCAAAATATGTGATATTCTAAATCTTCTCACCACAAAAAGTGAATGAGGTGGACTCAAAACAAAACATTCAATATATGTGCTACATCCTTATTCATGGTATGGATCGAATTACTCCTCTTCCAAAATTATCTAGTTAAGCAAAGGAGAATTTGACAAATCACTCCTCTCATGGAAAGAGGATCTCATAGATGGTAATGATATGATTGTGTGAAAAGAAAAGTCAAGGATAAATTATATCTTATGTGAGAAAATAATATAGGTCTATTGAGTGGTAATGTAATAAAACAAAGTCAAAGTGTGCAAGAGTGTACACTAGTGAATTTTGTAGAAGAGTTATTCAAATGAGAAAGGATATATGCAAGAAGATCATATCTTGATGAAGTGTGTATGTGGCCTTCATAGCCATGATCTAATTAGGCTCATATTTTTTCAAAAATGAAAGAAATATATAAGCCATCTTATCAAGCTCATTATTTCAAAATGGACAAGGAAAATATCAGATGCCTTTCTTCATGAAGGGAAAGACAAAACAATTTTCAACTTAATCCTATAAGAAGAGATATCAAAAGTTATTTGATCTATACAAACTATCACTACTTTGACATGTAGTAATGAAACTAAATAAATAACTAGAATGAAAAAATAATAGAACAACCATGATAGAGAGATAGAGGGAGATATAGAGAGGGGTTTTCTTAATGCTTTAGTGTTGATGTTTAGGGTTTTGGGTTCACATTTAGGGAACTTAGATTTTAATACTAAGGAAGAGGAAGATAAAGTGAGAAAGAGATAGACTTATTCTTATTCTAGTCTATTCATTTGATGGTTTTCCAAAATTCATATGCCTAGACTCATAAGTGGAGTGTACCTAAGCAATTATCTCATTAAGAATTATGAGACCTTGTGGACTAGGCTTAGCACTAGGATTTTTGTGTAGTTGATGAAGGGGATAAATCATAAAACACACAACAACAAAATTTGCACACAGAAAATAGAACTTTATTTTATTGATTTGGACAACTCATTACATTACAGAATCTCAATTACAATTAGAGGAATCAATCCTCCATAGGATGCAACACACTACAGCTACCATCACCAAGCTCTGGAATCTTCTGCCCTCTGTAAACCCAAATCAACTAGGGTTTCTATTTTTCCACCTATTCTTGACTCTACACTTTCCCCCGTCACTCTACTACTACCCAGGGTTCCCAAAATAGTCATAAATAGCACTTGTTGGTAGCCTCTAGCTAAATTTTGAAATTTGCAACTCCCTCCAAAAGTAGGTCAACTTCTGGGAACCATAACTTTTGATCCAGGTGCCCGATTGACAAACTATTTTAAGTGCCAAAAATCTCACGATGTGAAATATCATGCTGGAAATTGTAAATAGATTTTCATCAACTTTTTAGGATGTTATGGGATGTTTTAGTGCCTCATATCTCATTTCAGAAATTTTTAGGGGCTTTTCAGAAAATAAAAACTTTAATATCTTTCAGCTCACAAATGATCTTTGCCCGATTCCTTTTCCAAAGGCCTTATATTTTAGTTATGGAACTTTCTGTAACTTTTCACTTCAATCCATGCCCAAATGCAAACTTTCCTAAAATGGTAGTTACACTTTCCAAAATAGGTAGTTTGCTATTTTTAGCAGTTTGAAAAAAACTAAAAGTCCTACATCATTATTCAGGAGATTATGGAACCAAAAACACTAATTATGGAAAGAAATGAAAACAATTGCAATGATTTTGAATTAATGTTTTTTTTTGTGATGCAAGATTGCCCTTACACCACTGGATGCTCATGCATTAGACAACCAGGGTAATTTGAGAAGTGACCCTGTCATGTCTCAAGTGTTTATTTGAGTAAAACCCAAATAGTCAACCTTTGCCTTAGACAACCAAGAAGAATCTTCAACAGGCCTTCCTTTCCATTTCACTAGATATTCTTCATATTTCCTATTCTGAGTACTTCTTCCCACACAACTATCCAAGATCTCTACTATCTCCTCCATTGAAGTAGATGCCGTAATACTCCACTATTCTTTTGTGGGTCCATCCTTTGTGCCACCTTCATGATATTCTATTAAATGAGCAATGTTGAACATGGGGGAAATATTGATCCCACTCGGTAGATCTACCTCGTATGCATTTCCTGAATCATACTTCTTCAAAATTCTGCACAGTCTAAATTTCTTCATTTTCAACTTATTGTATGTTCCAATTGGGAACCTTTCTTTTCTCAAGTGAACCATGACTTCATCTCCTACCTGGAATTCCTTATATCTTCTCTTTTGATCTACCTTAGTCTTGTACTAAATATTCATCTTATTAATGTGCTTTCTCACCTCTTCATGCAAATTTTTCATGTGTTCTGCAAAGTCTTCAGCCTCGGCACTTGTCTTTTCTCCTTTGTCTAGATTCCTTAACTCAGAAGCATTTCTTGGGATCTTTCTATAGACAATCTGGAATGGTGATTTACTAGTACTATTGATAGAATTGTTGTAAGCAAATTCTGTCTATGGTAAAATCAAATCCCATCCCTTAGGTTTATCTCCTACTAAGCATCATAGCAGGTTACCTAAACTCCTATTCACCACTTCCTTATGTCCATCAGTCTATGGATGGTGCGCAAAACTAAAATTCAAATCTATCTTCAACTTCTTCCACAATGTCCTCTAGAAATAACCAACAAACTTGGTATCTCGATCTGAAACTATGCTCTTTGGTGGACCATGTAATCTCACCACCTCCCTAAAAAATAACTATGCAATATGAACATCATCATTAGTCTTCTTGCAAGGAATAAAATGTACCATCTTTGAGAATCTATCCACCACCACAAAAATAGAATCATGTCCTCTTTGCGTCCTTGGTAAACTAAGAACAAAATCCATACTAATATCATCCCATGGCTTCTCTATTACAAGTAGTAGCTGATATAGACTTGTATTCTGACTTGTTCCTTTCGCCATCTGACATACTCTACAACTATACATAAATTTCCTCACATCCTGCTACAACTGTGGCCAATTATAATTTTCACCAACAATAGCAATGGTCTTATCTCGACCAAAGTGTCCAACCAATCCTCCACTATGCATCTCCTTAACCAGGTTCTCTCTCATGGAACTCCTTGGAATGCACAACTGGCTTCTTCTAAATAACATGCCATCTTGGATTATGAAATCCAACCATTTTGTCTTGTCCAAAGTAATAGGTTCCGAACAAGCCTTCTTAGCTTCTACACAATCTAGATCTTCAGGATGCAAACTTTTGAGCTCATCAAACCCAACAACCTCTATTTTCATTTCTATCAGCAAATTTTTCCTTCTGCTCAAGGTATTTGCAACTCTATTGGACTTCCCACTCCTGTGCTTCAAAACAAAAGTATAACTCTACAAAAACTCAACCCATTTTAAGTGCCTTTGATTCAACTTTCCTTGACTATTAAGATACTGTAAAGCCTGATGATCAGTATATAAAACAAATTCTTTTGGCAACAAATAATGTCTCCATTTCTTTAAAGCTTGAACTATAGCATAGAATTCCTGATCATAAACAAAATACTTTTTCTTAGCATCATCAAGCTTCTCACTAAAATAGGCAATGGGCTTACCTTCTTGACTCAAAACAGCTCCTATAGCATTACCACTAGCATCACAATCTACTTGCAATACCTTATTGAAATCTGGAAGTGCTAAAACAGGTTGCTTTGTAACTTTTTGCTTCAATGTGTCAAAGCTTTTGTCTTCTCCTTTAGTCCATCTAAACTCTTTTCTATCCCCTCTCATTGTCTCTGTTAGGGGTGCACAAATGCTACTAAAATTCCTGATAAACTTTATGTAAAAACTTGCCAAACCATGAAAAGATCTTACCTCAGAAGAACTCCTTGGCGTAGGCCATTCAATGATAGCCCTCACCTTCTCTGGGTCCATCTTCAGACCTTCCTCTGAGACACAAATCCTAGGTATACCAACCCCTTCTTTGCAAAATTACATTTCTTTAGATTGATCAACAACTTCTCCTCCCTTAGCTTCTCCAAAACTCTTCTGATATGCATCATATGCTCATCCCAAGTCTTATTAAAAATCAAAATATCATCTAAATAAACAATAACAAAACTTCCCAAAAATTCTTTTAGTACCTCTTTCATGAGCCGCATGAATGTGCCCGATGCATTGGTTAGCCCAAATGGAATGACTAACCACTCATACAAACCCTCCTTTGTCTTGAAGGTTGTCTTCCATTCATCTCCTTCTCTGATTCAGATCTGGTGATACCCACTCTTCAGGTCAATCTTCATGAAGTACTTGGCTCCATTCAAACAATCCATTATGTCATAAATTCTGGGTAATGGAAATCTATACTTGATCGTGATCTTGTTGATGGCTCAAGAATGTGTACACATTCTCCACTCTCCATCTTTCTTAGGTGCTAGTATTGCAGGTACCGCACATGGACTTAGGCTCTCTCTTATCAGCCCCTTCCTTAATAGCTCTTGAACTTGTCTGTTCAGCTCTTACCTCTCAACATGGGTCATTCTGTGGGTTGCCTTATTCAGCAAACTAGATCCTGGTATCAAATCCATTTGATGACTTATCTTCCTCACTGATGGTAAAACTTCTGGTACACTATCAGAGATAATGTCTTGAGATTCTTCCAACATATCTAAAACTTATGCTGGTACATCTTCAAATTTCTCTTGAGTAATCTTAGGAATTAATGCAAAGTAATGATGCTCATGCTTCAAACCCTCCAAAAATTTCCTACCATCTACCAAGCAAATTCTGGCAGTACTACATACCTTTTCTTCCACCTCCTTCAAGGGCTTTAACTTATGATGAACTCCATCCTTTGTTAGGGAATATGTGTTTGCACAGCCATCGTGGATAGTGCTCCTATCATACTGCCATGGCCTCCCCAACAACATATGACATGCGTCCATTGGTATGATATCACACAGCACCTCATCATGGTAGTCTCCAATCTTGAACTTCACTAAACACTACTCATTGACCAAAGCTCTATGGTCCTTTTGTAACCATGCAATCCGATATGGATGTGGATGCTTTCTTCTTGTCAACTTCAAATTGTCAACCATCTCCTCTAAAACAAGATTATCAGTGCTCCCACTATCAAAAATAATATCACAAAACTTACCTTCACATTTGCACCTTGTGTAGAATAAACTCTTCCTCTGATTGGGTTCTTTCTCCTCATTCAACAAAGTTCTTCTAACAACTAGGGTTTCTCCCCTTTTAGCATCTTTGGAGCACTTAGATTGTGCATCTTCATCTACATGTACAACTCGTGCATTACCATCGGGCCTTCTATTCATCCTTCCTTGATGTTGTGGACACTCGTATGCTTGATGCCCTTCTTCTCCACATTGGAAACAAGTTCCTCTAAAACCTCCTCTTCTGGGTCCTTACCCAGGTCTGCCTCTTCCTCTTCCTCTTTACTCACCATTGTTCTAGTCATGAGGGTGGTAGGCATTATCCCCTCTCTGATTTCAGCTAGTGCCAACTTCTTCACTTTTCTTTTGATCTTCATTATGGCCTCCATAGGGTCTTCCACCAGTCCTTCCACCTTGACTTCTTCCCCTTTGCTTTCTATCAAATCTTTTATTCAACTTCTCTTCCACCTTCAGGGAAAACTGGTACGCATCTTCTATGGTGGTCATTCTTACTAGGCTCAGATCTTCTTGAATATTTGGCCTCAACCCATTAATGTAACGGGCTACCTTCTCCTTGTTGGGCTTTGCATGGCTTGTCTTGATAGTAATTTTATAAAACTCTTCTGTATACTCCTTAACAGACTTGTTACCTTGCTTCAGTCCTTGCAACTTCTTTAGCAACTCCATCTCATAGTCCACAGGAATGAACTGTTTCTTTAGTTTCTCCACCATCCGATCCCATCTGGTGATCTTTCCTTTTCCTCTTCTGTTCCTCTCTAATTGGGCCTCCTTCCACCAATTACTGGCATGGGCCTTCAACTTTGTTTTTGCAAACTTGACCCGATCTAGGTCCTCCACATCTTCATACTCAAAATACTCCTCCATGTCATTGATCCAGTCAATAAGTTGTTCTGGATTCAAATCTCCAGAATATGTAGAAACTTCGATCCTAGACCTCTTTCCGATCTTTGATATGGCCCTCAAAAAACCTAACTTTGGTAGGATCTCCTACAGCTTCTTGTTCTTCCCTAGATAGCTCTTCTTCATCTTCATCTTCACTTTCTTCTCTTGTTCTCGGCTCAAACCCTCTTCATAGCTCCTCTTGCAATGCATCGATTTGCCTGTGTAGGGCTCTAAAACCCTCTTCCATCAAATCATTCCTCCCAATATGATTTCTTCATGGAGGCATCTTGATCTCTGCAACAAATCCACAACCTCAGGTCCTGGTGTAAACTACCTCATGGTCGGCAATCTATCTACACACTCAGGAAACCCTTGCTCTGATACCACTTGATGAAGGGGGTAAATCACAAAGCACACAACAAAAAAAATTGTACACATAAAGTAGAACTTTCTTTTATTGATTTAGACAACTCAGTACATTACAGAAGCTCAATTACAATTAGAGGAATCAATACTCCATGGGCTGCAACACACTACAACTACCATCACCAGGCTCTAGAATCTTCTACCTCTGTAACCCCAAATCAGCTAGGGTTTCTATTTTCCCACCTATTCTTGACTTTACACTTGGCTCCTTCACTCTACTACTACCCAGGGTTCCCAAAATAGTCATAAATAGCACTGGTTGGTAGCCTCTAGTGAAATTTTGAAATTTGCAACTCCCTCCAAAAGCAGGTTAACTTCTGAGAAACATAACTTTTGATTCGGGTGTCCGATTGACGAACAGTTTTAAGTGTTGGAAAGCTCATGATGTGAACTATCACAATGAAAATGCATAAATAGATTTTTCTCAACTTTTTGGGACATTATGTGATATTTTAGTGCCTCATATCTCATTTTAGAAATTTTTAGGGGCTTTTCAAAAAATAAAAATTTTAATATCTTTCAACTCACAAATGATCTTTGCCTGATTCCTTCACCAAAGGTCTTATATTTTAGTTATCGAACTTTCTATAACTTTTTTGCTTCAATCCATGCCCAAATGCAAACTTTCCCAAAATGGCAGTTACACTTTCCAAAATAGGCAGTTTGCTATTTTTAGCAGTTTGAAAAAAACTGAAAGTCCTACATCATTGTTCAGGAGATTATGGAACCAGAAACACTAATTATGCAAAGAAATGAAAACAACTACAATTATTTTGAATTAACCTTTTTTTGGGTGATGCAAGATTGCCCTTACACGACTGGATGCTCCTGCATCAGTAGTCCATATTTCTTTTGAAGATAGATAAGCCTTGAACTAGGATAAATCAATTCAACTAACACTATAAATATACGGGCAATTCCTCTTTTTCATCCATAACAAAAACCTTAGTGTCATCATCCCAATGATTATACCATAGTTTGGATAGGTTACCATTTTTATGATCTTCCTAAATAGAATTTCCACTCTCATCTGTTTCATCAAGGAATTGGACCCCTTTAGGACAATCAGAAGGGTCACAAGCTTAAATACAAGGAGTACACCATGAGTATACTTCCATAAATTTGCATACTGTAAAGTATTTGGAACATTTCTCCTTTTGACCATTGTTGTACTCATCTTGATAGATCCTATATCGTTGGTGATGATTGTGTGAATGAGAAGATGGTGAGGCTAGTAACTTTGACACTTTGGATATCCTACTTGACATTTGGCATTTGAGATAATGGTAATCAATGTCCCTACCTCTATATTGCCCTTCCTATATATAGGTGGATTGTTTACTCTCCCTATGTTCTTTGGAATCTCTATCCCCTTTAGGTTTCTTTAACTCTAAATTGGGTATTAATCCATCTACATTAGTTGAGGGAGCACAACATTCTTGATTCATATTCCTCTCTCTAGCATTCTTTTCTATGGGTCAATCTTTCTATTTCTTTCTTAAAGGTTTTTACCCCTTTGTGAACTTCTCTTATTATAGAGAGGGGGTATCTACACCATTATAGATATTAGGGATTCTCCGATCGAGGTAGATCCCCTCCCTATTATGCTCTCAATTCCACTATTGCTTGTGCCCTTCTAAGAGAAGTTTAGGTCCTTTTGGAAAACATGGGACCATGAATGTAAACCATAGATTCTTGACCACGTCCTCATAGAAAACCATAGGTGCTTGGTCCCACCTCCTATCCTTACATTGATCACATCCTTGTACCTCCTAGTTATTGTCTCTACTCTAGTTCCTTCTGGGTCTTTATCTAAATCTTGATTCATTGCAAGTGGTGGAGAAGTTGTGGTCAACAATTAGCTATACTATATTTGCTATGGTTGGGTATGGGTAAAGATCATTTGAGATGAGGTCACCTCATGCTCAACTATAAATATGATACTTAGTCCTCTTTCAATCCTAAACAAAAAACATGTTTTACATGAACACAAAACTTGATCACAATTTATTTTTGACAAAACATACATACATGAATACATGCTTTATAGTGTTTCCATACATACATACATGCATGCATGCATACATACATACATACATACATACATAACATTATATTCTATTAAAATAAACATTAATTAATTATATAAAGTATTTAAATATTTAAAATATATATTTTTACATTATAGAACCTTTTTTTTGGAACCTAAAACACAATTATGTTTTAGGTGCCCTCGTGTTTTGTGGAACCTAAAACATGAGAATGTTTTAGATTCTAGAAAATGTGCTTGTGTTTTGTGGAACCTAAAACATGAGCGTGTTTTAGGTTTTTTCATATTTTTAGCCTAACTTTTTAGGCTTGGAATTGGCTTGGGAAAACAAACCTAAGGATTGGACCTCTATGTTACCTCCTACAGACGTGTTCTTCATTGTCAATAACATTTTTGAACTTCAACTACGTCATATTTACTCATTTTATAATAAAA
Source organism: Cunninghamia lanceolata (assembly GCA_027924645.1). Taxonomy (NCBI): domain Eukaryota; kingdom Viridiplantae; phylum Streptophyta; class Pinopsida; order Cupressales; family Cupressaceae; genus Cunninghamia; species Cunninghamia lanceolata. The sequence goes on along the minus strand of BSBN01000241.1, from coordinate 5,594,991 downwards.
TTTTGATGAAACCAACACAAAAGTGATGAGCTAGTTCTTAGCTTTCCAACCATATATTTTTTTTTTAATTTTGAATAAGTTAAGATATTTCTTTTTATTTTCTTCAAACAGTGCCCTCATATTATTCAACCATATATGTTGATTTTTCTTTATAACTTTTGACCCGCTTTTCAAAATTAAAAAATATATATAGGAATGTTCTATGCTTCATTCTTTATACATTAAAAAAAATACATTTTCAATTATTTTTGTGCAAGTGATGTGATGTGCATGCTCAATGATGCAATTTTCAGGATGCATCCACCTTGAAAAATCACAAAAACAAATATTCAATAAAAAATTCCAAAAAAATACACAACTTCTAGTACTCACTCTTAACTACATTTTTGCCATCTAGTTTCTCAAAAATACTAAATGCAACAAAAAAATAGGGGGACGCACACCAAACATTGTGTTATATTTTAGTGAGAAAAATAAAAATACTTTTGTATGCACACAACATTTCACCCTCTTAATCTTAACTATTTTTTTAAACTTTAGTAGTTTAGAAACTAGATTTAGAGCACTACAATTCTTGTTCTTTCCATATCTTCAAATTACTCATCTAAGTTCAAGTTTAGTTGATTTTAGGAAAAAAGTGGCCAATTTTGACCCCCTTTTTGTATACCATTTACATGCACTAACCCAACATTAACATTAACATGAATGATTAACATAATGCACATCAACACATAACACCAAATATATGCGGAAAACATTAGAAAGGAAAAACTACGGTGAGGATTAACTCACAGTATATGAAGCTCAAATAACAACTATTTTTGGGCTACAACCCAAGCAAGATTCTACTCCTTGAAGTACTTTGATTTAGGGTCACTCCAAAGGAAGCTTCTACTCCCAGTAGGCTTTGTTTTAGGGTCACTCCCAAGGAAGCTACTACTCCCTGAAATGACAACACACTTACAAAAAATTACAACATGATAATCTTTCTACTGTCTAAAAACTGACATTGAAACTTACACTTTTGATGATTGCACTTCTGCCTCTTCACACTTTCTTCTGAAGATCTAATTAGTTAGACACACTCTATACTTGATCACTATCACAAATATGTCTTCAAAATGAATTAGTATAACATCAATAGCTTCTACTTTTTCTCCTTCAGTCACCCACCAACAATGCATTCATTCTACCTTTTATCTATTTGTGAGCCTTTTCAATCACATTGCAATCACACCTCTCCTCACTCAATTTGATTCACTATTTATACATGATATTATATTTATTACATTACTTGTCAGCCAGATACAACATGAAAAATTTATTTACAAGTCAGCCAGAAAACACACAATATGAAACGTGTAGAAGATAGGTCCTAAGTGAAACCACAGCTTACACTAGTAGAATACCCATGCCTTGCAGACCCCAACACTTGCTTAACCAGGTCTAAAACATCCTTCACAGCTTCAAACACCAAGGAATTACATCCACACACTCCGTTCATTTAGAAATAGGATAACTTTAAGGAAAACACATAAAGACTTGAAGTATAACGACCACATCAACTTCATAACCTTGTGCGGTATTGGAAACAAGAAAGATCGTGAAACTTTTCTAGATCAGTCCAAATGACTCATAAAACATCTCCAAACACTCCTTTTCCATTGTACGTCAGATAGTTGTGCCGTAGATCTTCAATCATGAACTCTAGAAACAATCTGTCATCTGGAACACACTACAACATGTTGTCATTTGAAAAACTAAGCTACAAACCACCAAGAACCTTTAAATTACAAGGAAGTATGTAATACACATTCCTAAACATGTCCTTAAAACTACAAAGGCAATCATTCGCTTGCGGAGGAATGCAGAGCATCCCTACAAGCCTTCATCACTAGCTTACTCTGCCAGAACACATGATGGCATTTAATCATGCATAACATTCACAGTGGAAGAATAGATGATCTAAAAATTTGGAATTATCACCTTCACTACATCCTGAACATAATTCCAAAACTGCATGGCCATATCTGCAAATGCAGAGGAATGTAGAGCATTCCATTATCTTGTACAGAACATCTTCATAGAAGTGACACTATCTTCAAACAATCAACAAGAAAACACCCTTTCGGTAATGCGATCATCATGGAACTTGGATCATACATACTACAAGCCATCAGTAGCATCAGCAACACATTTGACTTTCTTTGTGCTTTTAATTCCCATCTTAATGTGAACTATATCTTCTCTCTTTTATTATTGAATGGGACATGACATCCAACCATGAACTATATCTTCTTCTCTTGTTGGATGGCATCCAACCATGAATACCATCACACCACCATGACAGTGTTGACATCAATAACAACCTAGTGATAGTGTTGACATCAATGACAACCTTATGAACCATATGTGTAATACATTTGACCTCTACCATTTGTGTTTAATTCCTAGCCTCATGAGTAACAGAATGAAGATAATACTCTTATTAGATGGGAGCCAATTGAAGATAGAAAATACTTCTCTATCAAAGGTTGGGGTAACATAGATTATCAAAACCTTATTATGAATATAGGCTTTATAAATTAACTACTTACAGCAAGGTCCTATGCGACTGCTTAACTCATTTTATTTAGTAGCCACTGCTTAATTTTTTTGGAATCCTTTGTGTTTCTACTTATTTAAAATAGTTGTTAAATGAATGGTAAATATGTGTTTTTATTTGTGTTAACTAGAGAAATTTTTGGAGGGAAATGTAAAAAAGAAGAGAAGGAAATATGTGCAACCATGTGGCATATTTTTTATTATGCAATAGTTACATACTTTCAGCCCCCCAATTTTTGCATAGATTATTTTTAATCCCTAAACTATAAAAAATCCACCATAAGAAGAGAAGATTCCAAATTATCCTTTCTACTTAATTCAAAATTTATATGGGACCATTGGTGCTAGTAAAATTTAAGCAACAAACCTAGATAAGTAGCTGCATGGAACCACCATGTTAGTCTTTTTTTAATGATATTATAATACTATGACTTAATCATCATGTGATTGACTATTTTGTTATTAATTTATCTATTAATTGCTCTATCAAATTTATGTGGCTTTGGAAAAATAGCTTATTTCATTTATTATTTAAAAAGAAAATATTTTTATTTTCTTATAAATAATATATCAATCTATTTCATTAAAAAATAGATTATTCTTTGTCAGGTTCTCCTCTTATGTATTTCTTTGTACTTTCCCAATCTATTTTACTTTGACTATGAGCCTATAGATAATTGAAAAATAGATTCTCCATCTCCATTTGTCTATGTCATGTTTCTCCCCTTTTTTCTTATTTTGTATTCTTTTAGTGTCCTACTCAAAGAAGAGTACCATCTCTTTTACATTTTTCTTTGTGCTTTCCCAATCTAATTTACTTTGATTGTGGGTCTATTGATAATTGAAAAATATATTCTTCATGTGCCCCTGTTTAAGTCATGTTTCTCCACTTCTCTCTTGTTTTTTATTCTTCTAATGTTCTAGTCAAATCAGAGTACCATGGCTTTTATATTTTTGTTTGTGCTCTCCCAATCTAATTTACTTTGATTGTGGGTTTATTGAAAATTGAAAAATATATTCTCCATCTGCATCTGTTTAAGTCGTGTTTCTTCTCTTCTCTTTTGTTTTTAATTCTTCTACTGTTCTATTCAAATCAGAGTACCATCACTTTTATATTTTTATTTGTGCTCTCCCTATCTAATTTATTTTGAAAAGTTTTTCACAATATAATATTGTAACACTTAGAATTGTGTGTACTGGACACTCCAAAGACTTTAAAATTCTCAATCAATGTGAATATCAACACTTCTGTCCAAATTTCTAAACCATCATTGGACTTTGTGAAGGAGGCGAGCAGATTCTACTTGTAGTGCACATTAAAGCGGATTCTACCAGCAAACAGATCGTCCACTAGCTGTTTTTTCCTATCTTCCACTGCCCCCACACAGATTGCTCATAAGTAATAGAACTGTGAAAATACGGCAATATTCAAAATATTAAAGAGATTGTGTAATATACAAACAAAGAATAGCAGGACAGGCGCTGTTCAACAATGACAATTGTAGAGACTATTTTTTCCAATGTAATATCATTACATTTGAATTGTGTGCGTGCTTGACACTAGAAATATTTTAAAATTTTCAATTAACTTCAATATCACACTTCACATATTGACTTTCACATCTAATTTACTTGGTTCCAAATTTCTAAATCATGATTTCCTAGGGGTTTCCTAAGTTTCCTGGCATTCCCAAATTAGAGTGTGTGAAGGAGGTGAGAGTGTTTGACAATCCAAGAGTTTTGTAGTGCGCACTAAAAGCGAATTCTACTCGTCTCCTCCAACAGATCGTCGCCTGACCCACCAGCTGTTTCTTTGACTTTCCAACAGATTGCTCAAAACTGGGTATTGCCTAGTTACTTCTGTTTTTCAACTGCCGTTATATTACACATTTTCCACGAGACGAGCCAGTGGTGGAGCGGTCCTTCCGGGCCACTACCATTGACAGGCCCTGCCGCCTCGGGCGGGAAAAGCAAGCGCTCCGCGTGGGACTTGGGCAGAGGAAACCGGTTTCTCTTTTCCACCACGTCATCTATTCGTAATCCATAATTTCACCGGCCATTTTCAACGTGGCATTCAACTATTCACGAAGCGTCTCATGGAAGGGGCTTCCTAAATTATCTCAGTGGTGTTGCTGAAAATTTTTAGGAGCACTTTAAAACAAGGGGTTCCATGAATTTTGTAGTTGCATGCAGGGTTAAACTTTAAGCTCTGAAATTTATGGAAGCTAGTGGTCTCGTGAAGTTTTTAGTTTAATGCGAATTCATTTAGGAGAGATTTTTTAGGACCTACAAAAAAATCATCAATAAGAAACTGTCCCTCCAAAATATTTCCTAAATTAAATAGAAGGAATGTAAAAATTGGGAGAAAAATCCCTAAGCTAGTGGAGGAATAAATTTGACAGTGGACCTTGCTGTCAAACAATTTTTTATGACAATTATCTATTCAATGTTGCCTTTAAAATATTATGACACATCTTAGTATAAGTAAATTATATATATATATATATATATATATATATATATATATATATATATATATATATATATATATATATATATATATATATATATATGCATAATCCTATATAAATTTTGACAATTTGTTCAAAATCTTTCCTTTAATATGTTACGGTCTTTTTAAAATTTTGATTGTATTTTATAGCAAAAATGCTAAATACACCTATACAACTGTCAAATTTAAGCCTAGCCCCACCACAAATGCACCCGCTCAAAATCAACCACCTAAAAAATAGTTGCTCCTATTTTGGAGGAAAAGTGTCACAACCCACTTTTACATTTTGATTAGAATACTATGTCTAATTGTATGAATTTTAATTAGTTTCAAATAACACACATAAAAGCTAAACTAAATAATAAAAATATAGTCCCATTTAAAATAACAAAACAATAAACAATTTTAAATAAATAAATGAGATGGGGTACACTTCTAGAAAGAGCAATAAATGAGGATCATCCCCCCCTCATTGTCACGTCAAGACTCAAAATTGCATGGATCTTTGAAGGAGAGACACACAAAACAAATCTGGTGGGAGTGCTAGAGAAGTCTGTAAGAGTCCTCCTCTCCATCATTTTGTTTCATTTTTCTTGAAAGTTTAGTTCTTGAATTTTGTTAATAAATTTTAGTTTGAAATTCATGTTGATGGTATGTTGCAATTTGAAAACTGTGTAGAAGTTTTTATGAAAGTTTTGATGAATAGAAGTAGCATTTGATGATATAAACCCCTTTTTTTCTCATAATGCTAGGATGATGCCCATACTCTGTTCCTAAATTTCGTATATGCTAATTTAATTTTTTTTTAAATGGTTCTAAAGCCTTTCCCTCAAATCCATTTCTGGCATATCCTACAAACTATTCAAGTGTGTTGTGTATGTTCCTACCTCATGTATACAACATCTGATGCAGTTTGTCATTCCTTTATGCCTTGATTTATGTCGATGGATATCCATACCCTATTCCTAATCCCTTTTCAACAAATCCATTTTGTGTATCTTGCAGTCATTGCATTCCATGAGGCACCGTCTCTTTGAGGCATTATGTCGAACAGTTCACGTGCCCTGTCTATGCTTCCACATTCTACATACATGTCTATCAGAGTATTTCCAACTATAATATTTGACAAAAGTACCCCTCTCACTTGTCCATACCCTATTTCAAAGCCCACGCAGGCACAGTTAGGGAGTACATTAGCAAGGGTTGTGGAATTTTGGCTTTACACCTTCCAACTTCATTTGCTTGGAAGTTTTTAAAGCCATTTCAATGAATCCATTTGGTAAGTCCTGCAGATGTTGTAGTCCATGAGCCAACATTTCTTTGAGGAATTTGGTCAAATAGTCGACGTGCCTGCTAGGGCACTTGCAAATTCATCTCCTGATAAAATCCCCTCACCCTTAGGCTTTAATCAAAATCCACACCCTGTTCTAAGTGCCCAGATCTGCAGGAAATAGCATACAGTTTCTAAGTGTTCCAAAATCATTGAATGAAGCTGGCTAATTTTGAAGGTTCATCTTATGAAATTAAAATAGCATCGATTATGAGTTCAAATACTACTATTGGAAAAAAAATGTTTAGATAGTTAAGATAGATAATTCACATGATACTCAACTACATTGGAATCATAAAATTACCAAGTCCCATCAGGCTAAACTTTAACAAATGATTTATAAAATTTATCTCAATTTTTTTATTATCAGTTGTAGAGGAAATAAGTCACATAGTTTTGTATATAATCTATATTACAAGGATACATGACCAACTAAATCTCTATATCTGATAAATCTTTGGCCATCTATAATATACAGTAGAGTGAGAAAGAGATAAAGAGAGTAAAATAATATAAAATAAATGGATATATATATATATATATATATATATATATATATATATATATATATATATATATATATATATATATATATATATATATAATGAAATTAAGGGAAATTAATAAAAAGAATAGAGAAGTTAGAATATAAAATTATTGACAATATAAGTGTGTAAAAGAGGAAGACGTAGAGTAATAGTAGAGTTAGTAATATTAGAGTTTCATTACATTATTAAAGGAATGCATACACACAATGATTCACAATAGGATTTTTATAGAATGTCTTTCTTATACTAAATCAAACTATATTTGAATTATTTTAAATTTAACTTAATTTTCTTCTATACCTAGAATTCATCCATAAGTTTAGAGATTAAAAATTCAATTACTTCTCTTAAAAGTCAATTATAAAATCTTATCCTATACGATCTATATTTACATGTTACTCAAAATATTGGTCTTCTAGAAATCTTATTTTAATCTACACTTTAATATATTTTTTAGTGCATCTAATTACAAATTAATTTCACAGTTGACATGAAACACAAGCTTCTTACAAAAGTAATGCCAATACTTTCCCAACACAATCGTATGTTTTACCATCAAAAAACTCAACATTCAAAACAAAACCAAAAACACAATACAAACTAACCCTCCTCGAAGAGTAGGTTGGAAACTTTATACATAGTGCTTAAAATATATTACAACATCATGCACACATTAGTCACAGACTCTAAACATGTTAGGATAAATTGATGCTTACTTTGGTTAGTGTAAATCAAAGCCAACATTATTGCTCATCACCATAAATAACTTTCAACCAACTATTGTCAGTAATCTACAACATGGAAAATGTGAAAATGCAAACTATGCTCATGTATTTGATTTTAAAGCCTTGGAGCAACTATTGACTAGTTTTGGGTAATAGGAACCATTGTCAAATTTTACTCACAGTTTTATTGACAATGGAAATAAAGTATAATTTCATTTAGGAAGTTTAATATAAACCTCTTGTTAAGAGATCTGTCATATTTTACAACCTTTTGGTTTCAATTTAAAAGTAATGAAAGAACTTGATGTATGACAAAATAAGTTATCCAAATTTCCTTGTTGTTTTTACGAAAATTGAATCCTTTACTGATAGAATATCTTTTCTTTTTATGTTACAACAAACTGGATTAAGTATTTTCTCTAAGTAAATTGATCGAGCATATTTATTATACTTTACTTCATTATGCCTTAGAGAAGTATCTTTCCTTTGATAATCTCTTTATTAGTTATTATGCAAGATTTTCTTTTCTAGTAGATAGGTAAACCTTGTAAATAAACATCCAAACTCAAACAAATTGCAATGTTCAGTATTTATGGTACCTCTATGTCACATTTACGAGTAATGACATCGCGTTGAAACAAGTACCTCACGCCTAATATAGTTGTAATAATGACATCTGGGCACCGTCCCTCTAAATTGTCGAGGAGTAATAAGGGACATGTCGAAGTTAAATCTGTAGGAAGGGAAAATCTCCCCGGATACCTCACTAAAAAGATTAACTAAAAAGAAAGGACGAGTCTATCGAAATAGTTGTAGGATGATTACCATGATAGAAAATATTTTTACAGAAAACCTCATCAGACAAATATGCGTACTAGGTAAACTATTCACACATGAAAACTTAAACCTCAAACACTCCTAGGAGGTGTGTTTGCAAATTAGTTTTCTTAAGAATTCTGTCACTGTATCACTCGAGTGGGTGGCAGTTGATGAAAACCTGTGTAACCACTCATAGTTGCATCAAACATAGTGCAAGACAGAACTACATGTTCTCATTCCCCATGTTGATCGCATCCGGAGAGGGCCTTGATCCCATGGATACAGGGTATGTAGAAAGTCTGGACAGTGAAGGATGCCTCCAGTACTCAGGTCCCTCGGATATAGGATACTCTTTTATAATCAACTTCATAATCCTGATCCTTTGTTTAAAGGTTTAGCTAGGCAACAAAAGAAGCCTCCTAGTACTCAGAAGAATCCCCAAGGTGGATTACTTGTACTTGGCTTTGCCAAAAATTGAGGTGTGTACAAGTTGATGTTATGTATCCCCTGGTTGAGATCATTAGCATAGTACTTGGGTAGACTGTTGTCTCCAAGAAGTGACTCATGAACCCGTATTGGTCCCAAAGGAGTCAGAGGTCTCTGGCTAGAGCATAATGATTCCTGTCTTATTTAGCCTATTAGGCTATCATGTTTACTTATCCAAGATTGGATAGAGTCTTGGTCCATTTGACCAACTAGGCCTTTTGGCCACCATTTGTTCTACCCTGTATCAGGTAGCAATAAGGTCCGTTAGACCCAGTTCCATATGAACCTATTTTCCCAAAGGATAGAAGAGCTTGGTTTGGCTTAAGAATGTTTCGTTTGAACATATGGCCCATATTGGCTGAAGTTTCCCTGATTACTCAATTAAAATCTTGATATATCCTATATAACTTGTTATTAAAGTAAAATTTTTGAAAATTTGAGTTTGGACCAAGCGGGTCCTTCGAGTGGTATCAGAGCAAGGTTCAAACACTTAGCCTGGAGGCCTACTATCTTCAAAATGATAATAATTGGTATTTAAGATAAGAATTGTAATAAATTTAATTATAAACAATTTGCATGTTGTAAACCAAAAATTGTAGCAAGTGGTAAATCACCTCTCTCCTTGTTTTTAGAATTAAAATGGTGAGAACCTGAAATTTATGAGATCTGTGTGGAGAGGAACTGATCAACCAAGGATCAGCTGAAAACGCACCTGAGAATCCAAATGCCAGTATAGAAGCAATTATTAACTTGTTGACAGAGCAGAGAGAAAAATTGGAAAACCTTGAGCAAACTATACAAGACTTGAAGGCTAGATAGGGGACAATAGAAAACATTCTGGAACCTCAAGATGAACATCAAAATGAGGAAGTACCCATAGCTCAAACAACTAATGATCTAGAGATTCTTAAGTCTCGACAAGAAACCACCGGTTTTAGATATCTCACAAGATCTTAAGAAGATAACTCCTCCAAAATTTGACGGTAAATATGTGGGAGATGCTGCGGAAGGATGGCTCACTGAGATGGAAAAATATTTTGAGTTAAGGAACTATTCAGAGAATATCAAAACAACCTGGGGAGCTTATCAACTAGAGGGAGAATCTCCCAGTTGGTGGATAAACATAAAGGAACAATATTGTTATTCAAAGGAAAACCTAACTTGGAGGTAGTTTGTGAGCCACTTCTAGGAGAGATGGCTTCCACAACTATTTTATGATGAAAAGATGACTGAGTTTCTGAATCTCAAACAAAGAAATCTCATAGTCCAACAGTATTGGGACAGATTTGTGAAACTACTGAAATATGTTCCTATTTATCAAAAGGATGAAAGGTCTCAGGTAAGGATGTTTCTTTTGGGATTGAATACTGATATTGGGGTAGAAGTGGAAATGTTTTCCCCTAAGAACATGAATCAAGTCTTGGAGAAGGCACTCAAATAGGAAAAGAAATTATAGGCACTATCGGTGGCAAAGCAAAACTTTCGAGACAAGCAATTTGTGTTCAAAAGGAAACTAGACAATAGGGGCAACAGAGGAGCTCAAAAGAACAAGAGGAGAGACTGGGGTAGAATGGAAGCTATTGGCAATCAAAATCACAGGAACAATTACAATGGTAATGCTAGAGGGAATGATTGGAATGCCCCAGCTTGAAGTTCTAATGGACCCCCTGATGGATGTTTTGTGTGTGGAGGCAATCATTATGCAAGGGATTGTTCAAAAAGGAATGGGTCCAATCATCGATAGCAACCCCAACAACATCAAATACATGCTACCATTAGGAATCAACAGACTCACCATCAAAATGTACCTATGGAAATAAAAGGTACACTTTTTGGTAAATCCGTCACTATTTAACCACATATGTGTTAATTTTTCTTTATAACTTTTGACCCACTTATCAAAATTAAAAAATATATATAGGATTGTTCTATGCTTCATTCTTTATACATTAAAAAAATACATTTTCAATTATTTTTGTGCAAATGATGTGATGTGCATGCTTAGTGATTTAATTTTTGGGATGCATCCACCTTGAAAAATCACAAAAACAAATATCCAATAAAAAATTACAAAAAAAATACAGAACTTTTAATACTCACTCTTAACTACATTTCTGCCAACTGGTTTCTAAAAATACTAAATGCAATGAAAAAATAGGGGGGCGCACACCAAACATTGTGTTATATTTTAGTGAGAAAAATAGAAACACTTTTGTGTGCGCACAACATTTCACCCTCTTAATCTTAACTATTTTTTTAAAACTTTAGTAGTTTAGAAACTAGATTTAGAGCACTACAATTCTTGTTCTTTCCATATCTTCAAATTTTGAGTACATGCATCTCAAATTACTCATATAAGTTCAAGTTTAATTGATTTTAGGAAAAAAGTGGCCACTTTTGACCCCCTTTTTGTATACTATTTACATGCACGTACCCAAATTAACACATGAACATGAATGATTAACATAATACACATCAACACATAACACCAAATATACATGAAAAACCTTAGAAAAGAAAAACCATGGTGAGGATTAACTCACAGTATATGAAGCTCAAATAACAACTTTGTTTTAGGGCTGCAACCCAAGCAAGCTTCTACTCCCTAAAGTACATTGATTTAGGGTCACTCCCAAGGAAGCTTCTACTTCCTGAAGACTTTGTTTTAGGGTCACTCCAAAGGAAGCTACTACTCCCTGGAATGAGAACACACTTACAAAATATTACAATATGATAATCTTTCTACTGTCTGAAAACTGACATTGAAACTCACAGTTTTGATGATTACACTTCTACCTCTAAACACTTTCTTCTGAAGATCTGATTAGTTAGGCACACTCTATACTTGATCACTATCACAAATAAGTCTTCAAGATGAATCAGGATAGCATCAACAACTTCTACTCTTTCTCTTTCAGTCACCCACCAACAATGCATTCATTCTACCTTTTATCTACTTGCGAGCCTTTTCAATCACATTGCAATCACACCTGTCCTCACTCAATTTGATTCACTATTTATACATGATATGATATTTATTACATTACTTGTCAGCCATATACAACATGAAAAATACATTTACAAGTCGACCAGAAGACACACAATATAAAACGTGTAGAAGATAGGTCCCTAGTGAAACCACACGTTACACCAACAAAATACTCATGCCTTGCAAACCCCAACATTTTCTTAATCAGGTCTAAAACATCCTTCACAACTTCAAACACCAAGGAATTACATCTGCACACTCCACTCATTTGAAAATAGGACAACTTTAAGGAAAACACATGAAGACTTGAAGTATAACGGCCACATCAACTTGAAAACCTTGTGTAGTACTAGAAATAAGAAAGATCATGAAACTTTTCCAGATGAGTCCACATGACTCATAAAACAACCCCAAACACTCCTTTTCCATTGTGCGTTAGAGAGTTGTGTCGCACATCTTCAATCGCGAATTCTGGAAACAATCTGTCATCCGGAACACACTGCAACATGATATCATTTGAAAAACTAAGCTACAGACCACCAAGAACCTTTAAACTGCAAGGAAGTATGCAATACACATTCTTAAACATGTCCTTAAAACTGCAAAGGCAATCATTCACTTGCAGAGGAATGTGGAGCATCCCAACATGCCTTCATCATTAGCTTACTCTGTCAGAACACATGATGGTATTCTATCATGTGTAAATTTCACAGTGGAAGGACATATTCAATCAAAAAATTTAGAATTATCACCTTTACTACATCCTAAACACAATTCCAAAACTACATGGCCATAACTGCAAATGTGGAGGAATGTAGAGGATTCCATTGTCTTGTACAGAACATCTTCACAGAAGTGACATTGTCTTCAAACAATCAACAAAAAAACACCCTTTCGGTAATCATCATGGAACTTGGATCATACATACTACAAGCCATCAGTAGCATCAGCAACACATTTGATCATCTTTGTGCTTCTAATTCCCATCTTAATATGAACTATATATTCTCTCTTTTATTATTGAATGGGACATGACATTCAACCATGAACTATATCTTCTTTTCTTGTTGGATGGCATCCAACCATGAACACCATCACATCACCATGATAGTGTTGACATCAATAACAACCTAGTGACAGTGTTGACATCAATGACAACCTTATGAACCATATGTGCAACACATTTGACCTCTACCATTTGTGTTTAATTCATAGCCTCATGATTAAGAGACTGAAGATAATACTCTTATTAGATGGGAGCCAATTGAAGATATAAAATACTTGTCTATCGAAGGTTAGGGTAACCTAGATTATCAAAACCTTATTATGAATATAGGATTTATAAATTAACTACTTAGAGCAAGGTCATATGCGACTGCTTAACCTATTTTGTTTAGTAGCCACTCATTAATTTTTTCAGAATCCTTTGTGGCCCTAGTGGTCCAATGAATTTTTTATTTTTCTACTTATTTAAAATAATTGTTAAATGAATGGTAAATATTTGTTTTTATTTGTGCTAACTAGAGAATTTTGTAGGGAAATGTAAAGAAGAAGAAAAGGAAATATGTGCAACCATATGGCATATTTTTTATTATTGTAAAGTACTAGAAATTCGCATCACAAGAAACTGGAGTAAAACAAAGATTTACTGAAAGTAAAATCAAATATGGTAAAAATAACTTCTACTCATCATTCTGAAGAAAATATAATAAGATAACATTCATGAGTCCAAGCAAAATTTTAGATTCATAAGTAAAAGTACAACCATAATTACAATGCATATATAGATACATCTGAAGTCATTTACAGAGTATGTAGAAATAAGATTACAAGTGTCGAATAATGGCATCAAGCCTTACAATCATTTAAATACAAGAAGTACAACTATCATCAATGTCAAATAAATCTATCAAGAAGTCCTCGACCGCCATCGACCAACCGGCCATCCGCTGCGTCGAAGGACAAGAACATGGTTCAGGCGCTTTTTCCGCCCAATCATGAAGCTTGCGCTTCCCTGGTATCCTTCAAAATGAAGGATGCCTGACCTTGCTCAAAGAGCCTAGCAACCTAGAAACATATGCAGGGTGGAATCTAGTATGTGCCTATCAATCTACATGCATCACTAATATGAATGCGGCATCTCATCAATAGGATATGGTAGGGAAAATATACAATGTATAGTTAGGAAAAAGTCCATCTATTTCAATGGTGCATGTCTATTTCAACATTCTATTCGCTTTGGCCAAAGCATCTATCCATTGTAACGGCATGCAAGTTTAGAAAAAGAAAACTCACTTCCCTATTAACCCACATTCGATACCCGTCTCAGAAGGCAATCTTCTCAATTCATAGCAAAATAGAAACACAACTAACTATTCTATTCTAACACAGTAGCAAAAAGAAAGATACTCTCTTCCTAGTATGAAGTTACAATGTTGGTTATTCAATTCTAAATGTCTGGGTTTTTGAAGTCAATGTGTCCCTTGTTGTAGAAGGCAATAATTATTTGTTACCATTCATTGAGTAAAATTACATAGTTTGACATACATATATATATATATATATATACACTTTTGGCTATTATGCACATAGGGATCCATATATGATAAAAGATTCCTTCCATAAGATATAAAATTCACACAATTAAAGTAAACACCTAATAAATACGAGATAATGAATTCACAAATAAAGAAATAATACCCTGATATATAAGTAAAAGATGAGAAGGTTTTTTTCTATACGGCTGTCTCCTTTTTGAAAGTAATTGAAAATCAATATCTATTAAAAGAAGAAATTTGATCTAAATTTTAACAAATTTAGTTAACAATTTCAGAGCTTTTCACTATTTTCTTTTTATTTTATATCATGCACTTCAACGGTCAACAAACCAATGAAATTATAATGACTTACATCATGCAACCAGGTGAATGTTGTTATAAATCATACAGAGATCGTTTATACAGAGAATGTTATATTTTGCAGAAATGTTTACGTTATACCGAGATCGTTAACATCAACTGAGATCGATATTGTTATTCAGTATAAGACATATTAATCATTGCATGGTATATGTTATACAATAAACAGTTTCACATTATACAGTAATTAGTTTTTGACAGGGGAGGCCGGTCTCACAAAGAGAAGGCCGATTTACAAGATGTCCTCCATTAACAGAAATAACAATAACAATAGGAAGGTTTAGAAGTATGATAACTGAAATGTCTTCAGGAATCAGGTTATTAACCATATTTGGCATATCTAATAGAAGTCGATACAACATATATAAATCGTATATCTTCATGCAATAAACGGCGTAAATAAGGATTTCGTTATAAACATACGGGGAATGTTTTATATTTCTCAGAGTTTATTTTACATTATACTATGAATGTTTTAGCAGAAAAGGGTGATTTAAGGCTTAATTCGATTAGACAAGAGAACGAGGCCTGAGTTTTGAGAGTGGCTTTGCGCCCCACTTCAGCAGAGGCATTCAGTGAATGGGATGACGTTTACAATAGAGACTGATCTATCCTAAAGAGGACGATTCATTACAATAAAGACCGACTTATTCAAAAGCTGCCAAGGATTCTAAAAAGAGCAAAAACTGGATGGAAAACAAGGTGATTCCATACTCTTGTTGATGGATTTCTATCATGGACTACATTTTTAGCTTGTCTCTAAGAATGGCAAAAACATATCAGCCACGGGTAAGAGGTTTATCGTCCATTAAGAACTAATTCTAGACAAAAGATAAGGCCAAAAATTCAACTTAATCTGATCTCTGAAGATCATTCCAGGCATGAAGTAACACTGCCTAGCCACACATTCAGAGGATCGAGGGATAGAATTGTTTCCTAAGGTCTATCGCCAAACATTCTAGTGTTGGGTGTCACATTTCAAGGCGGTTGTGAGTTTAGACTCTTAAGAAGACAACAGATCATCACTGGAATTGATCAATTTTTTTATCTATATGCATTTCAAGCTAAAAACCAAATAAAAGGAGAATACCCAGTGGTTTTGAAGTTTTGAAGAAGATCCCTCTATCTCTGCCTTTCCAGTGCTCTTTTTCTCCTGCTTTGTTCGTCTGAATGTTCTGTATATCTCCTTTTTGATGCAAACTGTCCTGCTTTCCTTAGAATTCTTGATCCCCTTTTTAAGATTCAATCCTACCTTTTCCTCACTGCCTCTTACCATGCATGTTCCCTGTCTCCATTTCCATCTGTCTTTTAGACTCATGCGAAGTTCCCTTTTTTTTTGCCTAAAGCATGCCATTTAAACCTTTTTAACACCCATTATCTTTAGTTGCCCCATTTTTTTATTTGTTTATTTTTGTTAATTATAAATATCTAATAATACTTTATTTGGGATCTGCTATAAAGGGAGGATGAAGGATATATAAGAAATTTTCAAATACTAATATATATTCCTTTTATACAAAGATAAGTATTTTCTCCTTTTTCTATTTATATAGATCTATTTTTAATATGTGTAATTTAAATATTCTATTTAGCCTTGGATATAACTTTACTTATTTATTCAATTAAATATATTAATTATCAAAACTACTAACCCACATAAATTTAATTGCCTATAATTAGTATTTCGATATTACATTATTTATTTTTTTTTATTTTTTTAAAACAATAACTCTCCTAACTTGTTAGTTTCATTTCTCAACAAGTATCAAATTTGAAAATATGACAATCAAAGACATTGAAAGTTATTCCAAATAGACGAAGCATCGACGTCCTTCCAAAAATCACACAAAGCACAATCAACAAATTAAACATGCAAGCATTACTCGTCGAAAACACATGCAATGCAATGCAAGATGAAGCAAACTACGTGAGTGTGTGGAATTCCCAGATAAAACCTGTCATATGTTGCCATGAAGCTAGGACTCTCCTACCTGAACCATGCTCTTGTCGTCGACAAGACTGCAAAAGTCAAACTCATAAAACCATTAATAAGTTAGTCCCAATATAGCCGAAGCAACGAAATAGCCGAAGCGAATCAATTTAACCATTCAATCAAATGTGAAAAGTATGAGATGTGACATCCTTCCCTAGTTGGAAGAGACATCGTCTCAATGTCTTATTACATCACGTAAACAATAAAATCAAACAATAATGTATCATCATCTAAGTATCATAATATCTGAATATGCATGTAAACAAACATCTAATCTAATTTCCCAAATGTGGAAAAGATCTATCAACATCAGAAGCATCCTCCCAAGTGGCACTGTCCACTGAATATTGGTCTCATTGGACCTTATACTACACTATGTCTCGATTACGCAACTTAACATTGCGCTTCTCCAAGACTCGAATGGGCTCCACTAGCACCACTCCTGGATCCTGTACCTACAGAGCATGCCAATCAAGAATATGCAAAACATCAGGATGATAAGGTTTGAGCAATGACACATGAAAAACATTATGGATTTTGGCGAGAGTTGGCGGCAATGCAAGTCTGTATGCAACTGGATTGATCACTTCAAGAACGTCGAAAGGTCCTATGAATCCTGGAGCTAGTTTGGATGCCTTGCCAAACGATATCAAACTCTTATGTGGCTTGACCTTTAAAAACACTTTGTCACCCACGGAGAATTGCCTAAAAGTCTTGTTCTTATCTGCATAACTCTTCTGTCTATCCGAGGCTTGTTTTAATTTTTCTCTGATTAGCCTCATCTGATCTTCCATTTCCTTCAACATATCAGATCCAACTACTATTCATTCTTCAATCCTATCCCAACTGATTGGAGTTCTACACTTACGACCATAAAGAGCCTCAAAAGGTGCCATAGCTAAGGATGCATGGTAGGAATTATTATAAGCAAACTCTACCAAAGGTAGATATTCCTCCCATTTATACTGCTGGTCCATATAGTACATCCTCAGAAGATCCTCTACTACCTGGTTGACTCTCTTTGTCTAACCATCTGTTTTAGGGTGATAAGCCATACTAAAGTTCAACTTAGTTCCCAAAGCTGCATTAAGTGTGATCCAAAACCCAGAGGTCATGCGAATGTCATGATCTGAAATGATCATCTCTGGCACTCCATGTAGTCACAAGATCTCTTGTACAAACTTCTTTGCTAATGTCAATGACCCATCCGTGAGATTTCTTGGAATGAAATGAGCCACTTTCATTAGTTTGTCAACCACCACTAAAATGACATCATGTCGATTCTTCAACATGGGCAATTCCTGAATAAAGTCCATGCTAATCACCTGCCATTTGTACTCAAGTATGCTATGTGGATAGAGCAATCCTGCAGGATGGACATGTTCTGCCTTAACACGTTGACACTCTAAACATCGAGCTACAAACTCTATCACATCCATCTTAAGCTTAGGCCAAAAATACAATGGCCTCAATCCTTCCATTGTTTTGGTCACACCAAGGTGTCCAGAATATGGAGCACTATGAATCTCCTCGAGAACTAACTTCCTCAATTCCTCTGAATCTGGGATATACATTCTCCCCTAATATATCAGAAGCCCGTCTAATTCAATTGCATATCCATCAAACCGATGATCTGTAGGGTCTACTTCTAATGCTTGCTTAACCCTTTCATAGTGCTCATCTCCTTGCAAGTTCTGGATTACCTACTATCTCAGATTAGATCTAGAAGTCACCATGGCTGACAGATGTCGTCTTCTGCTAAGAGCATCTGCAACCCTATTCTCTTTACCTTTTATGTACTTGATTCCAAAATCATATTCGCTAAGGAATTCTAACCACCTTCTCTGTCGAGCGTTGAGATTAGGCTGGGTGAAGATATATTTGAGCCCTAAATGATCTATCTTAAGCTCAAAAGGCTTACCCAAGAGATAGTGCCTCCACATCTGAAGTGTGTGAACAATGGCAGACAACTCAAGATCATGAGGTGCATAATTTAACTCATGTTATTTCAGTTTCCTGGATTCATGTGCCACTATTTTTCCTTGCTGCATCAACACTCCTCCCACATCTTCACTAGAAGCATTTGTAATCACTATGAAATGACCATTAGGATCAGGTATGGTCAGAATAGGTGCTGATGTTAGTCTTTCCTTCAACAACTAAAAATCTTGTTCACATTTATCCATCCATTCAAACTTTTTACCTTTCTTTTGCAACGAGGTTATGGGTGCTGCAACTGTTGAGAATCCTTCTACAAATTTCCTGTAGTAACCTGCCAACCCCATAAAGCTTCTAACCTTAGTCACAGTCTATAGTGCGGGCCATTCCATTATTGCCTTGATCTTTTCAGGGTCTACTGCTATCCCATCTGCTGAAATTACGTGGCCAAGATAGTGCACTTTACTCTGATAGAATGTACACTTAGATAACTTGCCAAAAAGTTTTCTTTCCCTCAAACACTACAAGACTATTCTTAAGTGTCTTTCATGTTTCTCCAATGACTTAGAATAAATCAAAATGTCATCAAGAAAGACAAGAACAAAATCATCAAGGCAATCCCTGAATACACTGTTCATCAAATTCATGAATGCTACTGGAGCATTAGTTAACCCGAATGGTACTACGGTGAATTCATAGTGACCATATCGTGTTCTGAATGTTATTTTTGAAATATCCTCATCCTTAATCCATAATTGATGATATCCAGATCTAAGGTCTATTTTAGAGAATACCTTTGCACCTTTCATCTGGTCAAATAATTCATCAATCCTTGGAAGCATATATTTGTTCTTGATAGTTGCCTTATTGAGCATTCTATAATCAATGCACAACCTCAACGTTCCATCCTTCTTCTTAACAAAAATTACTGGTGCTCCCCAAGGTGACACACTAGGTCTAATAAACCCTTGTTTTAACAATTCCTCTAATTGTGCCTTAAGTTCATATAGTTTTGTTGTTGTCATCCTGTAAGGTGCTTTAGACTGTGGTTAGGTTCCTGGTATTAGATCTATAGAAAAATCAAATTCTCTTTAGGCGAAAGTTCTGTCAACTCATTAGGAAAAACATCTTTAAATTCCCTAAGGATAGGATACTGATCAAAAGATGGTTCCTAATTATCTAGATCTCTTATCTTCACTACATAAATAGAACAACCCTTTCTCTTAGCCTTTTCAATTGCATGGCTGATATATGTCTTAGCTTAAGGGGTGTTCATGATCCATGAATTTCTACTGGGTTCCCAAAATCATCAAGGCATTTCACTACTTTCTCTTTGCAATCTACTAAAGACTTATGTTCTGACAACCAATTGATTCCTAGAATCACATCATAAGATCCTAGAGGTGCAACATAAAGATTGACTTGAGTTTGGAAAGTGGGAAGATCTATTTCACTGCATACAAGACATGAATCTACCCTTCTCTCTGCATTGTTACCATACTGCACCATCCATGAGTTTTCCATGTATCTAGGTTTAACAGTTAACTTAGCTACAACTTTTGGATCAAAAAAACATTCTATAGCTCCTGTATCAATTAAAATAGAAATTGGAAGGCCAAAGAGCTTACCGGACATCTGTATGGGTGTAGCTTGGATATCCACTTAACGATGATCCACTGCTGCATGAATCTGGTGTTGTGGAGCTCTCTGTCAATTTCCATCTCTCTGATTCTCTGCTCGATGAGGACATGCACTAGCATAGTGCTATCCTCCACAAGTATAACATCCATCTCTGGGTCCCCTATGCCTAGTTGGATTGTCTCTCCGATTATTGTTTCCATTATTGCCATAACTACCTCTCTTATTGTTATTTCCACCTTGGTTTCCATTATTCCTTTCCTGGTAGTTGTTGCCCTTTTTGAGATTCCTTATCTGGTGTTTACTATTTCCTTGGTTGCCACTGTCATTCTGATACCTTTTGTTTCCATTCTTCATATCCTGATTCTTGCGGTAATTTAAGATCTATTGCAGTTTCTGTTCCTGCTTAGTAGCCTTTTTGAACACTTCATCCATGGTTAATGGATTATGCATGTCAACATCTAATCCAATCTACGGCCTTAAACCCAAGATGAATTTGCGAATCCTAAACCTTTTATCAAGCTAATATTGTGGAACCCAATACTGAGTCACCGTCATACCTCCCTGAGTGAGGTTTTGAAATTCTATCATTTTCTTGTCGAAGTAAAGCTATGGTAACCACCTCTTTCTGAAGAGCTCAAGAAAATGATCCCATGTGACTTCTCCTAGAAGCAGTTTCTTTCCAGCTTTCTCATTGTCCCACCAAGTAGCTGCTTCTCCAGTAAGTTGATAAGATCCCCAAATAGATTTAGTTTCGGCAGACAAATCACAGAGGTCAAAGTATTTTTCCATGTCAATGATCCATGCTTCAACTCCATCACCAATAGTCTTACCATCAAACTTAGGAGGTGTAACCTTCTTAAGATCTTTTCCCAATTCTTCAGCAATCTTATTTCTGTTGTTTCCATTCACTTCTCCTTCAGGACCTCGAGCTTCTTCTCTTCTTTCCTCATTCCTATTTCCCCTTATGCCTCTGATTTCCTCTTCCATGGTATTCATTCTGGTTCCCTGTTGAGTCAAAAGAGCTAAGATTTGGGTCAACTGATTATTCTGTCCCTCACCATTCTGTCCAGCATTGTTATTATTTCCCTCATTGTTTCCAGCATTAGCCCCTCCTGCATCAATGCCAGCATTGTTTCCACCATTGGTTTCTTCATTATTTCCAGTATCGGGGTTACTGCCAGATCCTAGGGTTGCTCCCCTACGTCAAGAGTTCCTAGTGTTCATGATGAACTATCTGCAAGAGTTTACAACCTTTAGCATAATGGTTCCATAAAGTCCTAGAGTAGAACCATCTCTTTGATACCAAATGTAAAGTACTAGAAATTTGCATCACAAGAAACTAGAGTAAAACAAAGATTTACTGAAAGTAAAATCAAATACGGTAAAAATAACTTCTACTCATCATTCCGAAGGAAATATAATAAGATAACATTCATTAGTCCAAGCAAAATTTCATATTCATAAGTAAAAGTACAACCATAATTACAATGCGTATATAGATACATATGAAGTCATTTACAGAGTATGTAGAAATAATATTACAAGTGTCAAATAATGGCATCAAGCCTTACAATCATTTAAATACAAGAAGTACAATTATCATCAATGTCAAATAAATCTATCAAGGAGTCCTCGACTGCCATCGACCAACCAGCCATCTGCTGCGTCGAAGGACAAGAACATGGTTCAGGCACTTTTTCTGCCCAACCATGAAGCTTGCGCTTCCCCGATATCCTTCAAACTGAAGGATACCCGACCCTGCTTGAAGAGCCTAGCAACTTGGAAACATATGCAGGGTGGAATCTGGTATGTGCCTATCAATCTACATGCATCACTAATATGAATGCAGCATCTCATCAATAGGATATGGTAGGGAAAATATACAATGTATAGCTAGGAAAAAGTCCATCTATTTCAATGGTGCATGTCTATTTCAACATTCTATTCGCTTTGGCCAAATCATCTATCCGTTGTAACAGCATGCAAGTTTAGAAAAAGAAAACTCACTTCCCTATTAACCCACATTCGATACCCGTCCCGGAAGGCAACCTTCTCAATTCATAGCAAAACAGAAACACAACTAACTATTCTATTCTAACATAGTAGCAAAAAGAAAGATACTCTCTTCCTAGTATGAAGTTACAATGTTGGTTATTCAATTCTATATGTTTGGGTTTTTGAAGTCAATGTGTCCCTTGTTGTAGAAGGCAATAATTATTTGTTACCATTCATTGAGTAAAATTACATAGTTCAACGTATCTATATATATTCATACACTTTTGGCTATTATGCAAATAGGGCTCCATATATGATAAAACATTCCTTCCATAAGATATAAAATTCACACAATTAAAGTAAACACCTAATAAATACGAGATAATGAATTTGCAAATAAAGAAATAATACCCTGATATATAAGTAAAAGATGAGAAGGTTTTTTTCTATACAGCTGTCTCCTTTTTGAAAGTAATTGAAAATCAATATCTATTAAAAGAGAAATTTGATCTAAATTTTAACAAATTTAGTTAACAATTTCAGAGCTTTTCACTATTTTCTTTTTATTTTATATCATGCACTTCAACGGTCAACAAACCAATGAAATTACAGTGACTTACATCATGCAACCAGGAGAATGTTGTTATAAATCATACAGAGATCGTTTATACAGAGAATGTTATATTTTACAGAAATGTTTACGTTATACCGAGATCGTTAACATCAACTGAGATCGATATTGTTATTCAGTATAAGACATATATTAATCATTGCATGGTATATGTTATACAATAAATAGTTTCACATTATACAGTAATTAGTTTTTGACAAGGGAGGCCGGTCTCACAAAGAGAAGGCTGATTTACAAGATGTCCTCCATTAACAGAAATAACAATAATAATAGGAAGGTTTAGAAGTATGATAACTGAAATGTCTTCAGGAATCAGGTTATTAACCATATTCGGCATATCTAATAGAAGTCAATACGACATATATAAATCATATATCCTCATGCAATAAATGGCGTAAATAAGGATTTCGTTATAAACATATGGGGAATGTTTTATATTTCTCAGAGTTTATTTTACATTATACTATGAATGTTTTAGCAGAAAAGGGTGATTTAAGGCTTAATTTGATTAGACAAGAGAACGAGGGCTGAGTTTTGAGAGTGGCTTTGCGCCCCACTGCAATAGAGGCATTTAGTGAATGGAAGGAGGTTTACAACAGAGACTGATCTATCCTAAAGAGGACGATTCATTACAATAAAGACTGACTTATTCAAAAGCTTCCAAGGATTCTAAAAAGAGCAAAAACTAGACAGAAAACAAGGTGATTCCATACTCTTGTCGATGGATTTCTATCATGGACTACATTTTTAGCTTATCTCTAAGAATGGCAGAAACATATTGGTCACGAGTAAGAGGTTTATCGTCCATTAAGAAATAATTCTAGACAAAAGATAAGGCCAAAAATTCAACTTAATTTGATCTCTGAAGATCGTTTCAGGCATGAAGTAACGCTGCTTGGCTGCACGTTCAGAGGATTAGGGGATAGAATTGTTTCCTAAGGTCTATCACCAAACATTCTAGTGTTGGGTGTCATGTTTCAAGGCGGTTGTGAGTTTAGACTCTTAAGAAGACAACAAATCATCACTGGAATTGATCAATTTTTTTTATCTATATGCATTTCAAGCTAAAAACCAAATAAAAGGAGAATACCTGGTGGTTTTGAAGTTTTGAAGAAGATCCCTTTATCTCTGCCTTTTCAGTGCTCTTTTTCTCCTACCTTGTTCGTCTGAATGTTCTGTATATCTCGTTTTTGATGCAAATTGTCTTGCTTTCCTTATAAATCCCGATCCCCTTTTTGAGATTCAATCCTGCCTTTTCCTCACTGCCTATTCCCATGCATGTTCCCTATCTCCATTTCCATCTATCTTTTAGACTCATGCAAAGTTCCCTTTTTTTTTGCCTAAAGCATGCCATTTAAACCTTTCTAACACTCGTTATCTTTAGTTGCCCCTTTTTTTATTTGTTTATTTTTGTTAATTATAAATATCTAATAATACTTTATTTGGGATCCGCTATAAAGGGAGGATGAAGGATATATAATAAATTTTTAAATACTAATATATATTCCTTTTATACAAAGATAAGTATTTTCTCCTTTTTCTATTTATATACATCTATTTTTAATATGTGTAATTTAAATATTCTATTTAGCCTTGGATATAACTTTACTTATTTATTCAATTAAATATATTAATTATCAAAACTACTAACCCACATAAATTTAATTGCCTATAATTAGTATTTCGATATTACATTATTTATTTATTTTAATTTTTTTTAAACAATAACTCTACTAACTTGTTAGTTTCATTTCTCAACAGGTATCGAATTTGAAAATATGACAATTAAAGACATTCAAAGTTATTCCAAACAGACGAAGCACCGACGTCCTTCCAAAAATCACGCAAAGCACAATCAACGAATTAAACATGCAAGCATTACTTGTCAAAAACACATGCAATGCAATGTAAGATGAAGCAAACTACGTGAATGTGTGGAATTCCTAGATAAAACCCGTCATCTGTTGCCATGAAGCTAGGACTCCCCTACCTGAACCATGCTCTCATCGTCGACAAGACTGCAAAATTCAAACTCGTAAAACCATTAATAAGTTAGTCCCAATATAGCCGAAGCGAATCAATTTAACCAATCAATATAATTATTGCATTTAACCATTCAATCAAATGTGAAAAGTATGAGACATGACAATTATGCAATAGTTACATAATTTTAGCCCCCCAATTTTTTCATAGATTGTTTTTAATCCCTAAACTATACAAAATCCACCATAAGAAGAGAAGATTTCAAATTATCTTTTCTACTTAATTCAAAATTCATATGGGACCATTGGTGCTAGTAAAATTTAAGCAACAAACCTAGATAAGTAGCTGCATGGAACCACCTTGTTAGTCTTTTTTTAGTGATATTATAATACTATGACTTAATCATCATGTGATTGACTATTTCCTTATTAATTTCTCTATTAATTACTCTATCAAATTTATGTGGCTTTGGAAAAATAGCCAATTTCATTTATTATTTAAACGGAAAATATTTTTATTTTCTTATAAATAACATATCAATCTATTTCATTAAAAAATAGATTATTCTTTGTTTGGTTTCTACTCTTATGTATTTCTTTGTACTTTCCCAATCTAATTTACTTTGACCGTGAGCCTATTGATAATTAAAAAATAGATTCTCCATCTCCATTTATCTATGTCATGTTTCTTCCCTTTTTTCTTGTTTTGTATTCTTTTAGTGTCCTACTTAGATAAGAGTACCATCTCTTTTATATTTTTCTTTGTGCTTTCCCAATTTAAGGAAGTGGTCCCATTGGAGGGGGCTTCCCAAATTATCTCAGTGACGCTGCTGAGATATTTTAGGAGCATTTTACAGCGGGTGGTCCCATGAATTTTGTAGTGGCTGGTATGCTTAAAATTTTAAGCTCCAAATTTTATGGAAGTTGGTGGTCTCATGAAGTTCTTTTAACAATATTTTATGTTAAATAATTTAGCAGAGATTTTTTAGGAAGCTGGGAAATAAAAACATAAACTGCAAAATTTCCCTCCAAATTTTCTCCTAAATTAAGTGGCAGGAATAAAAAACTAGGAGTTAACTCCCTAAGCTGGTGGGGGAAAGTTTCAGCCCCACTCCATCAGACTTTGCTCAAAAATAACCTCCTAAACATTAGCAATTTTTTTTGAGTTCCATGGGACCCTTTGCTCCACAAAAATAGATCCTCTAGCAGCTCCATGGGACGGCTTCCTGATTTACTTTGATTGTGGGTCTATTGATAATTGAAAAATATATTCTTCATGTGCATCTGTTTAAGTCATGTTTCTCCACTTCTCTCTTGTTTTTATTTCTTCTAATGTTCTATTCAAATCAGAGTAGCATGGCTTTTATATATTTTTTGTGCTCTCCCAATCTAATTTACTTTGATTTTGGGTCTATTGAGAATTAAAAAATATATTCTCCATCTGCATCTGTTTAAGTCATGTTTCTTCTCTTCTCTTTTGTTTTTAATTCTTCTACTATTCTATTCAAATCAGAGTACCTCACTTTTATATTTTTATTTGTACTCTCCCAATCTAATTTATTTTGAAAAGTTTTTGACAATGTAATATTATAACACTTGAATTGTGTGTAGTGGACACTCCAAAGATTTTAAAATTCTCAATCAATGCGAATATCAACACTTCTGTCCAGATTTCTAAACCATCATTGGACTTTGTGAAGAAGGTGAGCAGATTCTACTTGTAGTGCGCGTTAAAGCGGATTCTACCAGCAAACAGATCGTCCACCAGCTGTTTCTTTCATATCTTCCACTGGCCCCACACAGATTGCTCATAAGTAATATAACTGTGAAAATACGGCAATATT
Organism: Cunninghamia lanceolata; assembly: GCA_027924645.1. Lineage (NCBI taxonomy): Eukaryota > Viridiplantae > Streptophyta > Pinopsida > Cupressales > Cupressaceae > Cunninghamia > Cunninghamia lanceolata. Next base: position 5,568,036 of record BSBN01000241.1, on the reverse strand, counting down.
AAAAAAATTAAAGAGATTGTGTAATATACAAACAAAGAATAGCTGGACAGGCGCTGTTCAACATTGACAATTGTAGAGATTTTTTTTGCAATGTAATATCATTACAGTTGAATTGTGTGCGTGCTTGACACTCCAAAGATTTTAAAAATTTCAATTAATTTCAATATCAAAACTTCACATAGGCTATGACTTTCACATCTAATTTACTTGGTTCCAAATTTCTAAAGCATGATTTCCTATCGGTTTCCTAAGTTTCGTGGCATTCCCAAATTAGAGTGTGTGAAGGAGGTGAGCGTGTTTGACAATCCAAGAGTTTTGTAAGTGCGCACCAAAAGCGAATTCTACTTGTCTCCCCTGGCGAACAGATCGTTGGCTGACCCACCAGCTATACTTCTTTTGCGATATGCGAGCGCTTTCTCAAATATAAACCTGATTCTCACCTCACGTGCCTCGTCTGCAGGGTTCGAAGAACCGCCGGAAGATGCCGCTGTACCGGCGGGACTTGGGCAGAGGAAACCGGTTTCTCTTTTCCACCACGTCATCTATTCGTAATCCATAATTTCACCTGCCATTTTCATCGTGGCATTCAACTATTCACTAGATTAGGAAGCGGTCCCACGAAGGGGGCTTCCTAAATTATCTAAGTGGTGTTGCTGAAATTTTTTAGGAGCACTTTAAAATCAGACGTTCCATGAATTTTGAAGTTGCATGTAGGCTTAAACTTTAAGCTCTAAAATTTATGGAAGTTAGTTAGTGGATTCATGAGGTTTTTAGTTTAATGCTAATTAATTTAGCAGAGATTTTTTAGCACCTACAAAAAAACACATCAAATAAGAAATTTTCCCTCCAAAATATTTCCTAAATTAAATAGAAGGAATGTAAAAACTAGTAGAAAAATCCCTAAGCTAGTGGAAGAAAGTTTCAACCCCACCCAAGGCTTAAATTTAACAGTCGACCTTGCCCACCCGTCAAACAATTTTTATGACTATTATCTATTCAACATTGCATTTAAAATATTATGACACATCTTAGTATAAGTAAATTATATGAAAACTATATATATATATATAAGCATAATCCTATATAAATTTTGACAATTTGTTCAATATCTCTCCTTTCATATGATATGGTCTTTTTAAAATTTTGATTGTATTTTACAACAAAAATGCCTAAATATAACTATATAACTGTGAAATTTAAGCCCTGGCCCCACCACAAATGCACCTGCTCAAAATCAACCGCCTAAAAAATAGTTGCTTCTATTTTGAAGGAAAATATTCTAATTTATGTCGTAGTAATTTGTTTTGGGTTTCATGGGACCCCTTGCTCCACAAAAATAGATCCTCTACCAGCGCCATGGGACCCCTTCCTTAGAGAACATTCTGACTCCATCTGCCCTATGTGATAGTTGTTGTAGATGACAAAATATAGTATTAAGTGCCACATGTGAGTGCCCAAATAGACATTTAAAGAAACTAAAGTGGATCTTCTAGGTTAGCTAATCCAAAAACAAATAGACAGTGAGTCTTGTAAGGTGACCTAATGCACATTTGTGTTGATTTGTATGTTATGTATATTTAAAGATATTCATTTGTTCATTTGAAAATAATATAAGAATTATGAAGGAGTGTCTTAGGGTTATTGATAAGGTAGTTATGGGAGCATCCTAGTAGTATTGAAAGAGCACATTATCCTAGGTACATTGCATGCTTGCTTGTCATCGTCGATCTTGGTTCATCATTGTTGAAATTTATAGTCCAACTAGGATTTTGACTAAAGAGAACATGATTTAGCAAATTCCACATAGGTGTCTATAAACCGCACTAGTCCTCATGAACAATTAAACATTTGAAATTTTAGTGAAAAAGCTTCACCAATCCATTTTCTATCAATTTAGATCTATGAGTTACAGTTCAAATCAACACATTAGTTTAAAGTTGCATTCACAGAGATCAAGTTCGCACCCATGTAGGTGAACTTGGGAAAAAGACAACCAGTGTACAAAACTTGAGATCTTCATTTGAATAAACCATAGAATTTGGCTTGTGATGTTACCATTTCATGGTCCCATTATCATTGATTCCCAAAATTTTATACTTGATCACTAAATCCCCTATTCATCAATTTTGGTCAGATCATGGGTTCGAACGTCACCTAGGTCTCACTTCCCTAATCATAGATCTAAAAACTCAAAACTCAAAAATACGCTTTGTCAACCATTTTACTATGTGTTGTCTACTAACCTAATGCACATTTATGTTAATTTATGCATTATGTTGATCTATTTAAAGACATCCACTCATTCATTTAAAATTAATCTAAAAATTATCAACAAGCATGTTATGTTTATTAATAAAACATTTATGAAAACATTCTAAGAATTGATAAATGTGTAATGTGAAAATTACATATTCTTATTCTTTTACTTTATGTTTTGGATTTGTTTTGATTAGAATATTTGAAATCTAATAATTAGATTATAAGTAGTATATTCTTACATAAATTAAGTTCATGGTATATAAGAATATGCAATTTTCACATCACTCCAACACATTAATTTTTTTTTGGCAGTGTAATGTGCTTGAATTGTATCCGTACATTGACACATAAGTTTTTGAAATTCTCATTCAATGTCAACACTTCATTATATAGCTTTCACATCTAATTTACTTCCAAATCTCTAAACCACCATTTCCTATCAATTTCCTCATTTCCATGGTATTTCCAAATTAGTCCGTGTGACGGAGGTGGGTTTGTTTGACAATCCAAGAAGTTATTTAGGTAGTGTGCATTAAAAGCAAATTGTAGTCTTCTTGATGGGATGTGATGAATGGCAGGTAGACTAAATAACACCATTACAGTCTTTCATAGCGCTGCCCACCACATCAGTTTTTTTCTTTAGCATACCACTGCATCATATGTCTTTCACATGTAATTTACTTTACTTCGGTTCTAAATTTATAAACCATCATTTCGTATAGTAGTAGGCATTAAAATAAATTATATAGCATGAAGGAGGTGAACGAGTTTGACAATCCAATAGTTTTGTAGTACACATTAAAAGAGGATTCTATTGAAAGGAAGCTAGGTGTGCGGAAATCACTTCCTACACTAATCTAAAGAAGAGAGATGAGTGTAAATTTGTTTTAATCTTTATAGTTATAGCAATGTTATCATAGCAATAGAGATATTGCAGCAATACACAACACAAGAATGTAAGACAGAAGAGAGAGAGAGAGAGAGAGAGAGAGAGAGAGAGAGAGAGAGAGAGAGAGAGAGAGAGAGAGAGAGAGAGAGAGAGAGAAGATATAATGTGGGGAAAACCCTTATAGGTGAAAACCCCCACACTCCAAAACCTGCATAATGTATTATCTAAACAATGAAGTTTACAACATGCTTGCAATGCAAGTCTTTATAGGAGTCTTTGACACTCGTATCTGGAGACAATCCAGTAGCATAACAATACCTATCAATCACATAATACATCTCTCCATGCACTTGCTTAAATAAAAATTTACAAGGCAAAAAAGTACTTTCATTGAGATGGGCATCCAACTTGGCCTCATGGCCCAAAACCCATGCCTAGGGACACTTGTTTAACACTGCAGCATGGTCATGACATCTATCACATCACCCTATCCCAATATGGTTGCCTATTTCCAAGTTGGGCAAAGATAGATGCTCTTACAGATCTTACGACTGTCATAGAATCCGTCATAACTGACAGCTCTTACAACTGTAAGAGAATCTGTCATAACTGCCTAAAAATAGCATATTCTACTTAAACAACACATCAGATACCCTCCTTGGGGCACCCAAAGATGCCTTCTTCCAAGATGCCTTGCGACACATGTCTTCACCTATCATAGAACCTTCCATTTATGACTCTTAGGCATCATAGATTCTGTCATAGGAATCTATCAAAACTATTTCGGTCATGATTCCTTACACACTAGTCAAAGTGCCGACACATGGTAAAACACCTCTACCACTAAGTGGGATGCCTATCTCCTCATGTGAGGAAAAAATTACATGTGGTCACCTTCCACGTAGGATGACACATCACTGTGCCAACTCCCACAAGATGATGAAATAGGACTTGCATCCAAAATACATTAATAGGCAATAAATAAATACACACAATTAATTAATACAAGAAATTACCAAGGTTGAGATACCTTAATTCCCAACATTCTCCCACTTGTCGAACACCTTTGTAAGAGCCAATAGAAATGACAGGATTTAACTGCTATAGGCCGAGAGGCCGATAGACTCCGAACACCATTTGAACTTGTTTGTGCCCACTAGTTTTGTCAACGCACTGCAACATTCTTCAAAGTGTCTACCTTCTCCAAATTCACCTTCCCATCCTCTACCATGTCTCGTATGAAGTGAAATTGTACATGAATATGCTTTGTTCTGGCATAGAAAGTTGGATTCTTTGCTAGGCAAATAACACTTTGACTGTCACAACAAATCATAATCTGTCCTACATCAATACTAATATCTGAACACAATCTCTTAAGCCAAATGGCTTCCTTGAAAGCATGAGTTGCTGCCATATACTCAGCTTCTATTGTAGACAAAGCGACCATAGGTTGCTGCCATATACTCAGCTTCTGTTGCAAACAAAGCGACCATAGGTTGCTGCTTACTCATCCAACTAATTGCACCACTGAACATAGTAAACACGTAAGCATTGGTGGATCTCCTGCTATCAATGTCACCCACACAATCAGAATCCATGAATACAAACATAATGCACAGGTCCTGTAGGATTACCATGATAGCATATGGAATACTTGGAAGTACCCCTCAAGTATCTGAACACTCTCTTTACTGCATCCCAATGTACCCGTCTAGGATTAGCCATAAATCGACTAAGGACTCCCACTGCTTGGGCAACATCTGGTCTTGTACACAGACCATGGCATACATCAAACTGCCAACAACACTAGCATAAGGTACTCTGCTCATGTCCTCTACCTCAGAAGGAGATTTTGGACAATCATTAACAAATAACTTTGTCCCCAATGAATCTTCTGATTTCCATTCCCATAATGTACCTGGCTACCCCAGATTTTTCATCTCAAACTATGCTGACAACTGAGACTTCAAATCATAAATCATATTCTTACCATTCCCAATTAATAGTATATCATCAACATACAATGCCATAATGAGAATGCGATCATTGTCAAATTTATAATACACACAATGATCTGATTTTGATCTTAGAAATCTAATTGACAACACAAAGGTATCAAACTTCACGTACCACATCCTAGGAGACTGCTTCAAACCATACAAAGACTTCTTCAGTTTCCAAACCAAATTTTATTTACCTTTCTCTATGTAATGCCCTAGCTGTGACATGTAAATCTCTTCCTCCAAATCACCATGAAAGAATGTTGTCTTCATATCCATTTGCTCCACCTCTAAGTCATAAGCTGTTCTAAGAGATAACATGAACCAAATAGATGTCATCTTTGCATCGAGAGAAAATTTCACCATAATCAATTCCCCAAACTTGTGAGTACCCCTTCGCAACTAATCTGGCCTTGTACTTTTCAACACTACCATTTGCACTGAATTTCTTCTTGAACACCCATTTGCATCCAATAGGTTTCCATCCTTCAAGCAAAGGCACCAAGTCCCAAGTTTTATGTTTCTCCAAAGAAGCCATCTCATCTTAAATGGCCTCCTTCCAGGAACCTGCATCTTTCATGCCCATATCTTCTGTCATAGTTCTAGGCTCATCAGTGTTAGTAAGCAACGCAAAAGCACAACTAGAATCAAGCAATGAATAACCAAACCTATCAAGTTGCTTTCTTGTTCGTGTAGACCTCCTCAAGGGATGAGGTTAGCTTCTACTTCTTCTTCTAAGCTTTTAGAGCTGCTAGAGCTCTCCTCGTCATCAGGTCTCACAGGGTCTGTTGGTTTAGTCTTCTCAAGGGTAGAAGGAAACTGAACCACATCCTCTTTCTTTTCTGTATGTTCTGGTTGTAGAACAATAGAAAATATCCTTTCACACCGACACCATATCCAATGAAAATATACTTAACAGCCTTGTTCTCCAATTTTGACTTTTGCTCCCTAGGCACATGTGCATATGCCTCAACCAAAAACACAAAGATGTCTAACTGAAGGCTTCTTACCAAACCACATCTCCATAGGTGTCTTACCAACAAGAGACGATGTAGGAGACCTGTTTACCAGGTAGCAAGTAGTGGCTACAACTTTAGCCCAAACTTTTGTTCAAGGCTTGCTCCACTAAGCATACTCCTAGCCTTGTCCATCAGTGTGATCTTCACCCTCTCTACAACTCCATTTTTGTACGAGGTGTATGGAGTTGTCTTATGTCTTTAAATCCCTTGCTCTTTATAGAAGTTATCGAATTCTGCTGATCAAAACTCACCACCATTATCAGTCCTCAAACACTTAATCATTTTACTATTCTGATTCTCAACGAAATCTTTAAACTCTTTGAACCAACTAAAGACTTCATACTTGCTTCTAAGAAAATAAATCCATGTCCTTCTACTGTAATCATCTATGAAAGATACAAACTATATAGATTTGGAAATTGAAGGAACACTAACATGACCAAACACATCAGAATGAATAAGGTCCAACACACCAGAAGACTTGTGAGAACTAGAGTAAAACTAAACATGGTTTTGATTTCCATATATACAATGTTCACAAAAGTCAAACTCAAGATTACAATCATTTAACCCCTCAATGAGGTTTTTATTTTTCAGGGTTCTAAGACCCTTCTCACCAATGTGGCCAAATCTCTTATGCCATAACATTGCCTTTTTAGCAAGAAGCTTAACTTCCAAAGCATGAGCACCCTTGGATACCCAAAATGCACTACCATCAGAATTTGTTACATGTTCAGACTTTTTCACTGCCAGTTCCAATGGTGGGGATGAAGTGACTATAGCTCTTTTCTTCTAGTTAGAAGAACTATTGCACTGTGAAATGCATGTATCTAGCTAAAACAGAGTACCTCTCTGAGTACCCTTCACAAGCACCATAGATCCTCTAGTCATCTTGCATCTGTCCTTCAAAAAGACAACTTGGACAACTGCATCATTCAACTTACTTACAAAAAGCAGGCTTCGTGCCAAGCCTGGGATGTGCGTGACCCTAGAGATCCCCTTCACTCATCCATCTGGGAATCGGATTGAGACTCTTCCATGACCAATCTTCATATGAGAATCATCATCCAGGTACATTCTTCCACCATCGAACTCTTCATACTTTGTGAACTAGCTTCGATGCAAGGTCATGTGGAATGATGCACTAGAATAAATCAGCCACACATCATTAGATGCATGTGTAGCCAGGGTTGTGATTAAGGTATCACCATCATCTTGTGACTTGTCAGAATCTATGTCTGGGACATTATTCTTCTTCTTTTTCTTTTCCTCTTTGCATTCCTTTTAGAAATACCTAGTTTTACCATAGTTCCAACAAAGAGCCTTAGAATTTCTAGGAGATTTGGATCTCCCACGAGATTTGGATCTACCCTTCTTAGCTTTCTTGTCCTTCTTTTTCCCTTTGTCCTTGGGTCTTCCATGAACTGCAAGGGCCTCTTTGGCTGCTTCAGAGGACTTTCTCTGCATCTCTTCAGATAAAAGTGAAGACACCACTTCATCCATTTTGAAAGTGGATGTCGTACTCCCAATAGCCATAACAAGATGATCCCATGAGTCTGGCAAAGAACAAAGCAAGGTCTTATAGTGATCCTCCTCCTCCATCTTCACACCAATAGAAGTCAACTGTGCGACTAACATGTTGAAAGCATTCAGATGATTTGCAATAGATCCTCCATCCTCCATCCTCAGAGAATACAACTTCTTCCTTAGAAAAAGTTTGTTCACTAGGGATTTGGCCTGATAAACATCTCACAACTTCTTCAAAGATCTTTCATGGTCTTCTCTGCATGGACATTTAACAGGACAGAGTCAGATAGACTGAGTCTTATAAGACCCTTAGCCTTCTGATCTTTGAGATCCCAATCAACTTGTTCCATTGTAGTTGGTTTTACACCGGAAACGGTTTCCCATAGGTCTCGATTAACAAGCATGTCTTCCATCTTAAGTTTCCATAACTCAAAATTTGTGTCGTTAAACTTCTCCACCTCTAATCTTTTATATGTGCCTGCCATCTCCTTCCTGCAACAAGATTGCAAAATACTCTGCATAGACTCCCACTCAACCTAATATTAGCTCACAAAACCCCTACCCAGTAGCTAGAACAAAAAATGGCCAGGCTTTGATATGAACTGAAAGGAAGCTAGGTGTGCAGAAATCGCTTCCTACACTAATCTAAAGAGGAGAGATGAGTGCAAATTCATTTTAATCTTTACAGTTACAACAATGTTAACATAACAATAGAGATATTGTAGCAATACACAACATAAGAATGTAAGACAGAAGAAAGAGAGATAGGATATAATGTGGGGAAAACCCTTACAGGTGAAAAACACCACACTCCAAAACCTGCACAATGTATTATCTAAACAATGAAGTTTAAAACACACTTGCAATGCAAGTCTTTATAGGAGTCTTTGACACTCGTATCTAGAGACAATCTGGCAGCATAACAGTACTTGTCAATCACATAATACATCTCCTCTCCAAGCACCTTCTTAAATAGAAGTTTACAAGGCAAAAATGTACTTTCCTTGAGATGGGTGTCCATCTTGGCCTCATGGCCTAAAACCCACAACTAAGGATACTTGTCCAACACTGCAGCATGGTCATGACACTTGTCACATCAACCTATCCAATATGGTCACATATTTCCAAGTTGGGCAATGATAGGTGTTCTTATGCATCTTATAGTTGTCATAGAATATGTCATAACTGACAACTCTTACAACTATAAGAGAATATGTCATAACTACCTAAAATTAGCATATTCTACTTGCAACACATCATCACCCTCCTTGGGGTGCCCAAAGATGCCTTCTTCCAAGATGCCTTGCAACACATGTCTTCACCTGTCATAGAACCTTCCATTTACGACTCTTACGTGTCATAGATTCTGTCATAGGAATCTGTGATAACTGCTTCGGTCATGATTCCCTGACACACTAGTCAAGGTGCCAACACATGGAAAAATACCTCTACCACTAAGTGGGATGCCTATCTCCTCATGTGAGGACAAAATTACATGTGTTCACCTTCCACGTAGAATGACACATCACCATGCCAACTCCCACAAGATGATGAAACAAGACTTGCATCCAAAATACATTAATAAGTAATAAATAAATACATACAATTAATTAATACTAGGAATTACCAAGGTTGAGACACCTTAATTCTTAACATCTACTTGTCTCCTTGAGGGCCATACGATGACTGGCAAATAGATCATCGCCTGACCCACTAGTTGTTTCTTTCATATCTTCCACTGTCCCCACAGAGATTGCCCATACGTAGAATAATCATGAAAATATGGCAATATTCAAAATATTAAATAATTTGTGTAATAGATGATTGAGTTTACTCTAAACCAAAAGCTATACATACAAACAAGAATAGCAGGACAAGTGTTGTTCAACATTGACAATTGTAGAGATTATAGGCTTCCAAACATCTGCAGGAGGTGAACTATTTGGGTTTCTACTTTGAAATTCTCTAGAGAAGTTCAAAAAATTGATGTACTGAAAGTTATACATGAACTACAAGCTTTAGACTCCAAACTTCTTACTGTTCTTGTTTCTTGGCTTCAATAGTATAGGGGAGAGGACTTAATTGTTGAGCACCCTAAATTCACACCTCTGAAAATCCTACATGGCAATTTCAAATTACTTCAAAAAATTTATAGCAGTTTGCTTGGCAAGGCCTCTGCTTATAACTAAGGTTTCAAGCCCATGTCATCAAATATGATGCAACATCAGCATGTTTTTTCTTAGATGTCCAAAAAGACCCAGAAAAAGGGTAGACTGATAGTTGTGCATTAAGTCATGTTTTGTTGGTGCACTGATGTTGCATCACATGATTTGTTATTTTTTAGATCTAAGTACTTATGGTCAACAGTAACAACTTTAAAGTCATAATTACTAGTGCTAAACTTTTTTAAAAAATTGGGCATTAAATCCACAAATACTATCACAACTATTGGAACATGATCAACTACGGGGTCCTCTCCCCTATGACAAACAATAATAATTTACCTTTCTGGACTTAAAGTGTATTGGTACAAATGAGAACATAATAGTTATAGAAGATAAAATTGATTTAATTTAGGATTCTTAATGTATGGGGATAAATGTGTAATGTGAAAATTGTAGATTCTTATTCTTTTACATTATGTTTTGGATTTGTTTTGATTAGAGTATTTGAAATGTAATAATTAGATTATAAGTGGTATATTTTTGCATAAATTAGGTTCATGGTATTATATTATGGTCATATATCTCCTATTCACTAGTTTGGATCAAATGTGGTGGGCACACTAGTGGGCACCCTATCTATATATGGGGCACCTACTCAATTGATTGTGAGGTCAAGGGCCCCTAGCTATAATAGGAGGGGAGATAGGGTTTATCCAATTCCAAGCTTATCTACATAAACCCCCTTGGATAATTTGATTTTAGACTAGTTTGCTTGTAGGTATTCCACTTATTTGCTTAATTGGTAGCTTTAAGATCATTGCTTCAATAACTTCACATGAGTTGCAGACGATAAGGGCATACAAAGGCAATAATTGAGCTTTGGACAAGCTTTGAATTGTATTGATGGAAAGAAATTTTATAGCCTCAAGGAATAGAGAAACATTAATGGTGCATTAGCCTTGTTTATGTAGAGGTCGTGCATTAGTGGCTATTATTCGAATTGTGATCCATGATCGATGACTGGTGTTTATCCTTGAAATAGCATTTTTATCTAATACCCAACATACAATAAGTGTTTCATTCTAAACACATGAGCACTTTGCTTGCTTGCTAGGAGTAAATTTGTTACATCTCCATTTTGGGCATGCTTTGACTTTTCACTTTTACATGGATGGAAGTAAATCTATGAACAAGTATTTTTGTATATGAGATAAGATGCTTTGTTAATGAGACTTAATACAATGTTTTGGAGACATTAATTTTATAGAAAAATAGTTTATGTAATTATGTTTATTTCAAACGATTAAAGTTATAGCAATTTATGTAATGGATTGTTATTCATATGTTTTAAGACTGGGACATTGGTACACTGATCATGATCTGTATGTGAAAGTTTTAAATAGGAAAATAGGTATCTATAAATCTCTGAGAAATAGAGAGAGAAAGTATCTTTGAGGGAGGACATAAACCTTGCGTTAGTGATTGGTATTTGCCAATTGAGTACGGTGAGAAACAGATAGTGGACTCAAATTAATAGAGGTAAGTCTCGTTTTTGGTCAAACACAGCATTGGCTCGACAGGATTGTCGATGTCTTTTAGATTCTATCTTTTGAGTTAGTTGTGTATCAACTTTGTCTTTTTCAAAAAACAACGTTGTCGAGTTAGAGTGTCAGCCATTTTTGACTAACATAACTTTTTGACGTTTACATCGTAAATGGTTGCATATGCATCATCAAGACATAGATAGATAAATTGTTATCATCTAATGTTGCATGCACATTTATGGCAAGTCATCAACATGAAATAATGTGTTTTCGTGATGGGGAGATAAACTCGACTTTGTCACATTTTTGAAAGGAAGCTAGGTGTGCGGAAATCACTTCCTACACTAATCTAATGAGGGGAGGAGAGTGCAAATTCAATTTTATCCTTACTATTACAACAATGTTAAATCACTAATAAAGATATTGTAGCAAACACATATATAAGAAAGTGAGACAGAAGAAGAGACACACAAGATATACGTGGGGAAAACCCTTATCGAGTCAAAAACCCCACATTCCAAACCCTGCGCAATGTATTATCCAAACTGAAATGGTTTACAATAGACTTGCAATGCAAGCTCTCAGGAGTCTTTGACACTTGTATCTGGAAACAAACCGGTAGCATAACAGTACCTGTCAAACCTGTAATACATCTCCTCTCAAAAGTACTTGTTTATATAACAAATACAAGGCAAATATGGCTCCACATAGGGATGGGCATCCAACATGGCCTCATGGCCCAAAACCCATGCCTATGGACACTTGTCCAACTCTATAGGATGCTCCTGACACTTGTCAAGTCAACCCATCCCAAGGAGGTCGCCTATTTATAGTTTTTTGTTCACTCTCTGATAATCCACAAAGAAGAGGTCATTTTATTGAATAAAATTGAAATACTAGATTTTTAACTGTTGAGTAAATAAATTGAAAGCTCAAAATAATTTTTATGGCTAATGAAGCAAAAAATTAAATTCATAAAAACTGATTATTCTTCCCTCTCATAATTATCACCATTCATTTAGGCATGACTTTAACTAGTGGGAGACAAAAATTTTGTTCATAGTTTGTTTACTTGCCATATCCTCCCCTCAAACCAAAATTCTCTCTACATTTATAGCTTTTTGTTGCACTCTCCCACAATCCACATAGAAGAGGTCATTTTTTTAATAAAATTGAAATACTAGATTTTTAACTCTTGGGTAAATAAAATTGAAATCCCAAAAATAATCTAATTTTATAAAATACAATGTGTAGAACCCTATATTATTAATAGTATTATTAATATTATAACTTTGTCCCTTTGACAAATTTTTTTTTTTTATGGCTAATGAAGTGAAAAATTAAATTCATAAAAACTGATGATTATTCCCTCTCATAATTATCACCATCCATTTAGGGATGACTTTAACTAGTGGGAGACAAAATTTGTGTTCATAATTTGTTTACTTGCCACATACTTCCCTCAAACCAAAATTCTCTCTACATTTATATCTTTTTTTGCACTCTCCAACAATCTGCAGAGAAGAGGTCATTTTTTTAGCCAATGACAATACAAATAAATTATTTTTCAATATTTTTTTGTTAAAAATTTATCATGTTGAGATAGGAAAAGTACAAATTTAAATCAAATTTGCCCGACAACAAAAATAATCTTGTCTATTGATTGGTTTATAACTAGATAAGTCTACTTTGCGTACTAAAAAATCTCAAATTAGGAAATCAAAATATTTTATTTCTTAACCCATAAACTTGTTTTTATACTTTTGAAAATAAGAAGAAGTGATTATCCAAAGTTGTCGATATCTTCATTGTTACACACTACTAATTTTGAATTTATAATATTTATTATTCAATAGTAATAATTTGACATTAAATGACCGTCAATTTTAGCATTAAAGTAATAGTTTTTTTTACACACTCCACCCCCTGCTGCCATCATAGAATGCCTCTGGCATTAATTAAAAAAAACTTAGGAAATCAAAATATTTTCTTTCTTAACTTATAAACTTTTTTTTACACTATTGAAAATGAGAGAAAAATGATGATTATTGAAAGTTTTCCATATCTTTATTTTTGCATGCTACTTATTTTGGATTTATAATATTTATTATTAAATATTAATAATTTGATATGTAAATGACTATTTAAAGTAAAGGGTGAGTGTTTTTTTAACACTCTTAAGCCATTACACTCCACCCCATGCTGCCATTGTAGAATGCGTTAGCATTAATTATTCTACAAAGATCTCGTTGTACTTTATATATATTTATTAAATATAGGTATACTAGTAAACTGACTACTTAGAGCAAGGTCCTTTGCCACTGCTTAACTTATTTTGTTTTGCATCCACTGCTTAATTTTTTGGAACCCTTTGTGGCACTAGTGGTCCCATGAATTTTTTATTTTTCTACTTATTTAAAATAGTTGTTAAATGAATGGAAAATATATGTTTTTATTTGTGTTAACTAGAGATATTTTGGAGGGAAATGTAAAAAAGAAGGGAAGGAAATATGTGCAACCATGTGGCATATTTTTTATTATGCAATAGTTACATAATTTCAACCCCCAATTTTTTCACAGATTATTTTTAATCCCTAAACTATAGCAAATCCACCATAAGAAGAGAAGATTCCAAATTATCCTTTCTACTTAATTCAAAATTTATATGGGACCATTGGTGCTAGTAAAATTTAAGCAACAAACCTAGATAAGTAGTTGCATGGAACCACCCTGTTAGTCTTTTTTTATTGATATTATATTACTATGACTTAATCATCATGTGATTGACTATTTCCTAATTAATTTCTCGATTAATTGCTCTATCAAATTTATGTGGCTTTGGAAAAATAGCCCATTTCATTTATTATTTAAAAAGAAAATATTTTTATTTTCTTATAAATAATATATCAATCTATTTCATTAAAAAATAGATTATTCTTTGTGAGGTTTCTCCTCTTATGCATTTCTTTGTACTTTCCCAATCTAATTTACTTTGATTGTAAGCCTATTGATAATTGAAAAATACATTCTCCATCTACATTTGTCTATGTCATGTTTCTCCCCTTTTTTCTTGTTTTGTAGTCTTTTAGTGTCCTACTCAAATAAGAGTACCATCTCTTTTATATTTTTTTTTGTGCTTTCCCAATCTAATTTACTTTGATTGTGGGTCTATTGATAATTGAAAAATATATTCTCCATGTGTATCTATTTAAGTCATGTTTCTCCACTTCTCTCTTGTTTTTAATTCTTCTAATGTTCTATTCAAATCAGAGTACCATGGCTTTTATATATATTTTTTTGTGCTCTCCCAATCTAATTTACTTTGTTGTGGGTCTATTGAAAATTGAAAAATATATTCTCCATCTGCATCTGTTTAAGTCATGTTTCTTCTCTTCTCTTTTGTTTTTAATTCTTCTACTGTTCTATTCAAATCAGTACCTCACTTTTATATTTTTATTTGTACTCTCCCAATCTAATGTATTTTGAAAAGTTTTTGACAATGTAATATTATAACACTTGAATTGTGTGTACTGGACACTCCAAAGATTTTAAAATTCTCAATCAATGTGAATATCAACACTTCTGTCCAGATTTCTAAACCATCATTGGACTTTGTGAAGGAGGTGAGCAGATTCTACTTGTAGTGCGCGTTAAAGCGGATTCTACCAGCAAACAGATCGTCCACCAGCTGTTTCTTTCATATCTTCCACTGGCCCCCACACAGATTGCTCATAAGTGATATAACTGTGAAAATACGGCAATATTAAAAAAATTAAAGAGATTGTGTAATATACAAACAAAGAATAGATGGACAGGCGCTGTTCAACATTGACAATTGTAGAGATTTTTTTTGCAATGTAGTATCATTACAGTTGAATTGTGTGCGTGCTTGACACTCCAAAGATTTTAAATTTTTCAATTAATTTCAATATCAAAACTTCACATATGACTTTCACATCTAATTTAGATGGTTCCAAATTTCTAAAGCATGATTTCCTATCGGTTTCCTAAGTTTCGTGGCATTCGCAAATTAGAGTGTGTGAAGGAGGTGAGCGTGTTTGACAATCCTAAGAGTTTTGTAAGTGCGCACTAAAAGCGAATTCTACTTGTGTCCCCTGGCGAACAGATCGTCGGCTCGGGCTGACCCACCAGCTGTTTCTTTCACTGCCCCCACATAGATTGCTCAGAACTGGGTATTGCCTAGTTACTTCTGTTTTTCAACTGCCGTTATATTACACATTTTCCACGAGACGAGCCAGTGGCGGAGCGGTCCTTCCGGGCAGGACCACTACCATTGACAGGCTCTGCCGCATCGGGCTGGAAAAGCAAGCGCTCCGCGTGGGCCCCGCTCCCTGACCGTTAAGAACGGGTCCGTTGATTCCGAACGGGCTGCAAGATTGTACGTTGCCTTGCTAGACCTACTTCTTCTGCGATATGCGAGCGCCTTCTCGAATCTAAATCTCATTCTCACCTCACATGCCCCGTCCGCAGAGGTCGAAGAGCCGCCGGAAGATGCCGCTGTACCGGCAGGACTTGGCCAGAGGAAACCGGTTTCTCTTTTCCACCACGTCATCTATTCATCTATTCGTAATCCATAATTTCAGCTGCAATTTTCAACGTGGCATTCAACTATTCATTAGATTAGGAAGGGGTCCCATGGAGGGGACTTCCTAAATTATCTCAGCGGTGTTGCTGGAAACTTTTAAGAGCACTTTAAAACAAGGTGTCCATGAATTTTGTAGTTGCATGTAGGCTTAAACTTTAAGCTCTGAAATTTATGGAAGCTAGTGGTCTCATGAAGTTTTTGGTTTTATGCTAATTGATTTAGCAGAGAATTTTTACGACCTACAAAAAAAATCATCAAATAAGAAACTTTCCCTCCAAAATTTTTCTTAAATTAAATAGGAATGTAAAAATTGGTCAAAAAATCCCTAAGTTAGTGAAGGAATGTTTCAGCCCACCTCAAATGCCCCTACTCAAAATCAACCACCTAAAAAATAGTTGCTCCTATTTTGGAGGAAAATATTCTAATTTATGCCATAGCAAATTTTTTTTGGTTTGATGGGACCCCTTGCTCCACAAAAATAGATCCTCTAGCAGCTGCATGGGGCCCCTTCCTTAGAGAACATTCTGACTTCGGCTGCCCCTGCATGACAACTATTGTACATGACAAAATATAATGTCAAGAGCCACATGTGAGTGCCCAAATAACATTTAGAGAAACTAAGGTGGATCTTCTAGGTTAGCTAATCCAAAAACAAATACACAGTGAGTCTTGTGAGGTGACCTAATACACATTTGTGTTGATTTGTGTGTTATGTATAGTTAAAGATATTCATTTATTCATTTGAAAATAATATAAGAGTTATGAAGGAGTGTCTTAGGGTTATTGATAAAGTAGTTATGGGAGCATCCTAGTAGCATTGAAAGAGCGCATTATCCTAGGTACATTGCATGCTTGCTTGTCATCCTCGATCTTGGTTCATCATTGTTGAAATAGTCCAACTAGGATTTTGACTGAACAAAACATGATTTAGCAAATTCCACATAGGTGTTTGTAAACCGCACTAGTCCTCATGAACAATTAAACATTTGAAATTTTGGTGAAAAAGATTCACCAATCCATTTTCTATCAATTTAGTTCTATGAGTTACAGTTCAAATCAACACATTAGTTCAAAGTTGCATTCACAGAGATCAAGTTCGCACCCATGTAGCTGAACTTGGGAAAAAGACAACTAGTGTACAAAACTTGAGATCTTCATTTGAGTAAACTATAGAATTTGGCTCGCGATGTTACCATTTCATGGTCCCATTATCATTAATTCCCAAAATTTTATCCCTGATCACTGAATCCCCTATTCATCAATTTTGGTCAGATCATGGGTTCGAACGTTAGCTAGGTCTCACTTCCATAATCATAGATCTAAAAACTCAAAACTCAAAAATACGCTTTGTCAACCATTTTACTATGTGTTGTCTACTAACCTAATGCACATTTATGTTAATTTATGCATTATGTTGATCTATTTAAAGACATCCACTCATTCATTTAAAATTAATCTAAAAATTATCAACAAGCATGTTATGTTTATTAATAAAATATTTATGAAAACATTCTAAGAATTGATAAATTTGTAATATGAAAATTACATATTCTTATTCTTTTACTTTATGTTTTGGATTTGTTTTGATTAGAATATTTGAAATCTAATAATTAGATTATAAGTAGTATATTCTTACATAAATTAAGTTCAAGGTATATAAGAATATGCAATTTTCAAATCACTCCAACATATTAATTTTTTTTGGCAGTGTAATGTGCTTGAATTGTATTTGTCATATCCCAATATGGTCGCCTATTCCCAAGTTGGGCAATGATAGATGCTCTTACGCATCTTACAATTGTCATAGAATTTGTCACAACTGACAACTCTTACAACTGTAAGAGAATCTGTCATAACTGACTAAAAATAGCATATTCTACTTAAACAACACATCAGATACCCTCCTTGGGGCACCCAAAGATGCCCTCTTCCAAGATGCCTTGCAACACATGTCTTCACCTGTCATAGAACCTTCAATTTATGACTCTTAGGCATCATAGATTCTGTCATAGGATTCTATCATAACTATTTCGGTCATGATTCCTTACACACTAGTCAAAGTGCTGATACATGGAAAAATACCTCTACCACTAAGTGAGATGCCTATCTCCTCATGTGATGAAAAAATTACATGTGGTCACCTTCCACGTAGGATGACACATCACCGTGCCAACTCCCACAAGATGACGAAATAGGACTTGCATCCAAAATACATTAATAGACAATAAATAAATACATACAATTAATTAATACAAGAAATTACCAAGGTTGAGACACCTTAATTCCCAACATTCTCCCACTTGTCAAACACCTTTGTAAGAGCCAATGGAAATGATAGGATTTAACTGCTATAGGCCGAGAGACCGATACACTCCGAACACCATTTGAACTTGTTTGTGCCCACTAGTTTTATCAATGCACCGCAACATTCTTCAAAGTGTCTACCTTCTCCAAATTCACCTTCCCATCCTCTACCATGTCTAGCATGAAGTGAAACTGTACATGAATATGCTTTGTTCTAGCATGGAAAGTTGGATTCTTTTCTAGGCAAATAACACTCTGACTGTCACAACAAATCGTAATCTGTCCTACATCAACACCAATATCTGAACACAATCTCTTAAGCCAAATGGCTTCCTTGCAAGAATGAGTTGCTGTCATAGACTCAACTTCTATTGTAGACAAAGCAATCACAGGTTGTTGCTTACTCATCCAACTAATTGCACCACCGAACAAAGTAAACACGTAAGCACTGGTGGATCTCCTGCTATCAATGTCACCCACCCAATCAGAATCCACAAATCCATGAATACAAACATAATGCAGAGGTCCTGTGGGATTACCATGATAGCATATGGAATACTTGGAAGTACCCCTCAAATATCTAAACACTCTCTTTACTGCATCCCAATGTACCCATCCAGGATTAGCCATAAATCGACTAAGGACTCCCACTTCTTGGGCAACATCTGGTCTTGGACACAGACCATGCCATACATCAAACTACCAACAACACTAGCATAAGGTACTCTGCTCATGTCCTCCACCTCAGAAGGAGATTTTGGACAATCATTAATAGATAACTTTGTCCCCAATGAAACAGGAACACACAATGGTTTACAATCTGCCATGTTGAACTTATCCAACATGGTCTTCACATACTTACTCTGGCTTAACCAAAGTTGTCTGTTAGTTCTATCTCTTCTAATTTCCATTCCCATAATGTACTTGGCTACCCCTAGATTTTTCATCTCAAACTATACTGACAACTGAGACTTTAAATTAGAAATCATATTCTTACCATTCCCAATTAATAGTATATCATCAACATACAATGCCATAATGAGAATGCGATCATTTTCAAATTTATAATACACACAATGATCTAATTTTGATCTCAGAAATCCAATCGACAACACAAAGGCATCAAACTTCATGTACCACATCCTAGGAGACTGCTTCAAACCATACAAAGGCTTCTTCAGTTTCCAAACCAGATTTTATTTACCTTTCTCTATGTAATGCTCTAGCTATGACATGTAAATCTCTTCCTCGAAATCACCATGAAGGAATGTTGTCTTCACAACCATCTGCTCCACCTCTAAGTCATAAGCTGCTGCAAGAGATAACATGAACCGAATAGATGTCAACTTTGTAATGAGAGAAAATTTCACCATAATCAATTCCCTCCACTTGTGAGTACCCCTTCGTAACTAGCCTGGCCTTGTAGTTTTCAACACTACTATCTGCACTAAATTTCCTCTTGAACACCCATTTGCATCCAATAGGTCTCCATCCTTCAAGCAAAGGCACCAAGTCCAAAGTTTTATTTCTCTCCAAAGAAGCCATCTCATCTTAAATGGCCTCCTTCTAGGAACCTGCATCTTTCATGCCCATATCCTCTGTCACAGTTCTAGGCTCATCAGTGTTAGTAAGAAAGGCAAAAGCACAACTAGAATCAAGCAATGAATAACCAAACCTATCAAGTTGCTTTCTTGTTCGTGTAAACCTCCTCAAGGGATGAGGTTAGGTTCTACTTCTTATTCTAAGCTTTCAGAGCTGCTAGAGCTCTCCTCATCATCAGGTCTCGCAGGGTCTGTCAGTTTAGTCTTCTCAAGGGTAGAAGTAAATTGAACCACATCCTCTTTCTTTTCTGTCTGTTCTGGCTATAGAACAACAAAAGAAGGTGTTAGCTCTCTGAAAATAACACTTCTACTATACAACACTTTTTCAGCCACAAGATTCTAAAGCTTATATCCTTTCACACCGACACCATATCCAATGAAAATACACTTAACATCCTTATTCTCCAATTTTGACCTTTGCTCCGTATGCACATGTGCATATGCCTCACAACCAAAAACACAAAGATGTCTAACTGAAGGCTTCTTACCAGACCACACCTCCATAGGTGTCTTACCAACAAGAGATGTTGTAGGAGACCTATTTACCAAGTATCGAGTAGTGGCTACAACTTTAGCCCAAAACTTTTGTTCGAGGCTTGCTCCACTAAGTATACTCCTAGCCTTGTCCATCAGTGTCATGTTCACCCTCTCTACAACTCCATTTTGGTGTGGGGTATATGGAGTTGTCTTATGTCTTTAAATCCCTTGCTCTTTATAGAACTTATCAAACTCTGCTGATCAAAACTCACCAACATTGTCAGTTCTCAAACACTTAATCTTTTTACTAGTCTAATTCTCAACAAAATCTTTAAACTCTTTGAACCAACTAAAGACTTCAAACTTGCTTCTAAGAAAATAGATCCATATCCTTCTACTATAATCATCTATGAAAGATACAAAATATATAGATTTGGAAATCGAAAGAACATTAACATGACCAAACACATCAGAATGAATAAGGTCCAACACACCAGAAGACTTGTGAGAACTAGAGTAAAACTGAACACGGTTTTGCTTTCCATATATACAATGTTCACAAAAGTCAAACTCAAGATTACAATCATTTAACCCCTCAATGAGTTTTTTATTTTTTAGGGTTCTAAGACCCTTCTCACCAGTGTGGCCAAATCTCTTATGCCATAATATTGCCTTTTCAACAAGAAGCTTAACTTCCAAAGCATGAGCATCCTTGGATACCCAAAATGCACTACCATCAGAATTTGTTACATGTTCAGACTTTTTCACTGCCAGTTCCAATGGTGGGGATGAAGTGACTACAGCTCTTTTCTTCTAGTCAGAAGAACTATTGCACTGTGAAATACATGCATCCAGCTAAAATAGAATACCTCTCTGAGTACCCTTCGCAAGCACCATAGATCCTCTAGTCATCTTGCATCTGTCCTTCGAAAAGACAACCTGCACAACTGCATCATTCGACTTCTTATAGAAAGTAGGATTCATGTCAAGCCTGGGATGTGCATGACCCTACAGATCCCCTTCACTCGTCCATCTGGGAATCGGATTGAGACTCTTCCATGACCAATCTTCAGATGAGAATCGTCATCTAGGTACATTCTTCCAACATTGAACTCTTCATACTTCGTGAACTAGCTTTGATGCAAGGTCATGTGGAATGATGCAGTAGAATAAATCAACCACACATCATCAGATGCATGTGTGGCCAGGGTTGTGATGAAGGTATCACCATCATCTTATGACTTGTTAGAATCTAAGTCTGGGACATTATTCTTCTTCTTTTTCTTTTCCTCTTTGTATTCCTTTTGGAAATGCCTAGTTTTACCATAGTTCCAACAAAGAGCCTTGGAATTTCTAGAATATTTAGATCTGCCATGAGATTTGGATCTACCCTTCTCAGTTTTCTTGTCCTTCTTTTTCCTTTTCTCCTTGGGTCTTCCACAAACCGTAAGAGCCTCTTTGGCTACTTCAGAGGACTTTCTCTACATCTCTTCAGATAAAAGTGAAAACACCACTTCATCCATTTTGAAAGTGGATATGGTACTCCCAATAGCCATAACAAGATGATCCCATGAGTCTGGGAAAGAACAAAGCAAGGTCATACAGTGATCCTCCTTCTCCATCTTCACACCAATGGAAGTTAACTGTTCGACTAACATGTTGAAAGAATTCAGATGATCTACAATAGATCCTCCATCCTACATCCTCAGAGAATACTTCTTCCTTAGAAAAAGCTTGTTCACCAGGGATTTGGCCTGATAAAGATCTCACAACTTCTTCAAAGATCTTTCATGGTCTTCTCTACATGGACATTTAACAGGACTGAGTTAGCTAGACTGAGTCTTATAAGACCCTTAGCCTTCCAATCTTTGAGATCCCAATCAACTTGTTCTATTGTAGTTGGTTTTACACTGGAAACAGTTTCTCATAGGTCTCGATCAACAAGCATGTCTTCCATCTTAAGTTTCCATAACTCAAAATTTGTGCTGTTAAACTTCTCCACCTCTAATCTTTCGAATGTGCCTGCCATCTCCTTCCTGCAACAAGATTGCAAAATACTCTGCATAGACTCCCACTTAACCTAAGATTAGCTCAAAAATCCCCTACATAGCAGCTAGAACAAAAAATGGCTAGGCTCTGATATGAACTGAAAGGAAGCTAGGTGTGCGGAAATGGCTTCCTACACTAATCTAAAGAGGAGAGATGAGTGCAAATTCATTTTACTCTTTATAGTTACAACAATATTAACATAACAATAGAGATATTGCAGTAATACACAATGCAAGAATGTAAGACAGAAGAGAGAGATAATATATAACGTGGGGAAAACCCTTACGAATGAAAATCCCCACACTCCAAAACCTGCACAACATATTATCTAAACAATGAAGTTTACAACACACTTGCAATGCAAGTCTTTATAGGAGTCTTTGACACTCGTATCTGGAGACGATTTGGCGGCATAATAGTACCTGTCAATCACATATACATCTCCTCTACAAGCACCTTCTTAAATAGAAGTTTACAAGGCAAAAATGTACTTTCCTTGAGATGGACGTCCATCTTGGCCTCATGGCCCAAAACCCACAACTAAGAACACTTGTCCAACATTGCAACATGGTCATGACACTTGTCACATCACCCTATCCCAATATGGTCACCTATTTCCAAGTTGGGCAATGATGGGTTCTCTTATGCATCTTACAGTTGTCATAGAATCTGTCATAACTGACAACTCTTACAACTGTAAGAGAATATGTCATAACTACCTAAAATTAGCATATTCTACTTACAACACATCATCTCCCTCCTTGGGGTGCCCAAATATGCCTTCTTCTAAGATGCCTTGCAACACATGTCTTCACCTGTCATAGAACCTTCTATTTACGACTCTTACGTGTCATAGATTATGTCATAAGAATTTATCATAACTGCTTTAATCATGATTCCCTGACACACTAGTCAAAGTGCCAACACATGGAAAAATACCTCTACCACTAAGTGGGATGCCTATCTCCTCATGCGAGGACAAAATTACATGTGTTCACCTTCCACGTAGGATGACACATCCCCATGCCAACTCCCACAAGATGATGAAACAGGACTTGCATCCAAAATACATTAATAGGTAATAAATAAATACATACAATTAATTAGTACAAGGAATTACCAAGGTTGAGACACCTTAATTCTTAACATCTACTTGTCTCCTTGAGGGCCATACGATGACTGACAAATAGATCATCGCTTGACCCACTAGTTGTTTCTTTCATATCTTCCACTGTCCCCATAGAGATTGCACATAAGCAGAATAATCATGAAAATATGGCAATATTCAAAACATTAAATAATTTGTGTAATAGATGATTGAGTTTACTCTAAACCAAAAGCTATACATACAAACAAGAATAGCAGGACAGGTGTTGTTCAATATTGACAATTATAGAGATTATAGGCTTGCAAACATTTGCAGGAGGTGAACTATTTGGGTTTCTACTTTGAAATTCTCCAAAGAAGTTCAAATAATTAGTGTGCTAGAAGTTATACATGAACTACAAGCTTTAAACTCCAAACTTCTTACTGTCCTTGTTTCTTGGCTTCAATAGTATAGGGGAGAGGACTTAATGGTCGAGCACCCTAACTTCACACCTCTGAAAATCCTACATGGCAATTTCAAATTACTTCAAAAAATTTACAGTAGTTTGCTTGGCAAGGCCCCTGTTAGCACTCATTTTAACCTGGGGTTGATTTTTCATGATCAGGGGGTTTCTTCATTTGAACCCTTTATCTTCTTGCCCATTTTCCTAAGTGTTGGACCTCCTCAGCATTTTTCAGCTGCAGCATCATATTTTCCTGAGGAGGAGGTCATCATCATCATCTTGTCTTCGATGATGGTCTGCATCATCGTGTTCTCTGTCGACCGGTTTCTCATCATCATCATCATATTTTATTATCGGGTGATGTTTGGATATCATCCTGATCCTGCTGATGAGCTACAGTGCGCCCTGATTTGCTTGCGGGGGTGATTTTTCAAGTATCCGGTGATCTTCCATTTATCACCTTGCCCAAACATGATGATGATGTTGCCTCGATATTCTGAAGGGGTTATTCTTCGAGTTGTTCGACCTGACTTGTTTTTTCTTAAGGGTCGTCATCATCATCATCATATTTCCAGTTATCACTGTGCTGCTTGCGGGGGTCATCATATTTTCTGCCTTCATGATATTTCGCCGGGGTGATACCTTTATCATCGGGTGATCTTGGTTATGATCATCCTGATGATGTTGTTGAAGATTTCTAAGTGTGACCCGATATTCACTAGGGTCATCATATTTTGAACGTCAGGATGATCTTAGTCAATATCATCCTGATGATGTTGTATCACTTCATGTTCGTTGTTTTATCATCTTGATGATGCTGACGTCATTCTTATGACAGGGTGATATCTATTTCTCTGCCTATCTGCATCATGATATTTCTGAAGGAGGGGGTGATATTTTCATATCACCTGGGTGTATGTTTGTTCCAGCGTCATGATGATGCTGATATCAAGGAGATATCCGCCTGCCGGCTTCGTGCATTATCTAGTGGGGGTGATCTTTTCAAGCATCATCATATTCATCTATCGCCCCAATCTTATAGTGGAGCTACAGTGCAACCTGATATTTGTGCATCAAGATGATATTCCCAAATATCCGGTTATCTTCCGAATATCATCCTGATGTCGATATGATGATGATGTCATCAAGGTCCGGGGGGGGTCATATTTCTAACACAGATCATCTTGTGGAGATCTCCCGATATTTGCAAACATGATGATGACGTCATCCGGATATGAGGAGGTGCGCATTGGGCAGATATGATGATGACGTCAGCAGGATATGATGATGACGTCATCAGGATGTTCATCGGCCAGACTTTTGGTATAAGCTCAGCAGGAGGATGTTCCTCCGATGGATCAGGTTGTGCGGATGAAGGCGATTATCATGCAGGTGATATTGCAATATGATGCTGACATTAGGGTGATATTTCAAGAGATAGGATATCATGCTGCTGGAGGATGATGATGATGAAGTCTTATACTAGTGTCGTCAGGAGCAAAAGCACCGACATCATATATGCTCATGACCTAGTATATAAAGTGTTAATGAGGTTGCTGCGGGGTGCATGTGGGATAATTGATATCCTGCATATTCGAAATATCATGATGATGAATCTCGGCGGGAAATGGTTGCGATCGACTGTTAGATGTTTTTCCCAAGGCCGCGGGTTGGTGCACCATTAATGGCGAAGGTTGCAGAGGTATGGGCGGATCTGGTACCCGATTGAAGGTGTACATCAGCGGACAGTGGCGCAGGGCTCGAGATATCTTCCTGTCTCCTCCCCTACCTGCTGCATTCATGTTTGGGCGCCAGTCTGGTAGTGTTTGAGCGCCATTTTGTGGATACTGTGTATCTGGCAGGATTTTTGGTCAACCATGTAATTAATTGCTGTGGTACACTACCTGGCTGTTATAAGCAGGAAGTGTTACTCATTTGTGGTTGTTGAAAGTTGAAGATTTTTGGCTCTGTAATTCATAACAAGCTGATCTGGTTGCTCTATACAGCTTAACCTGTGAGTTTATGTATCTCTTGTTGTATGTTTTTGGCATGAACCCACTGATTTCATGATTAATCTTATATGAGAAATGCTATCTTAGCATGTGTTGTGTTAATTCTGTCTCCAGTATTGCATGTATTCTTCTTCTGAATCTGGATATTTGGATAATGTTTAGATTCTAGAGCATAGAATTCCTATGTTGAATGTCTGATCTTTTAACTTCTGCTCAAGGGGTAGATTAAACTGTTTTCAGGTTGAACATTGGGAAGGGTATACTGCAGTAGGGATGCCATAAGTAGAGATAACTTAACACTCTTTATTGGGAGATATCTGTAAGGCAGGTATCACATATATCCCCCTGAAATCCAGTTTTAGCTGTTCATGCTGATCATTCACAGGTGTATGTCTACTGACTCCAGGCCCTCGATAGGCACCAATCTTGCTTTGTGTTTGTGTTACAACCATGTCCAGCTTTGCATCCAAACTTAAGCTCCAAATCAAAATCTAAAACAACCATTAGGACATTAGAGTTAGTTTTAGGAACCTCAGTCCTCTGTCTACAACTGCAAATAGGCCCAAAGCTAGCCCCTTTGCTCTTATCTTTCAGTTTTGGTCTGCTTACAGGAGGACTTATCTGCTTTCTGTCAGCATCCCAGCCTTGTATGCATATCCTCATGGGTGTTGAGTAGGGAATACCCCCCTAGGTCTTGCAGAGCCTGAAGAAGAAGAGGAGATAAAATATAGAGTCTATCTCCTACACTGTTGGCCCCTGGCCCAGAGATCCTGTTGATCACTGATGGCTACCTTGTAGGGAAATCTGGGAATAAGCATCCAGTCTGGGAAAAAACCAACAGAAATTGGCGACTCTGCTGGGGAACCTTGTGAAAGAACCCTGGTTTTCAAAAGAAAACAGTTCCTAGTAATAGGTGGCGACTCCGAAGTAATCTCCCAACCGGTCAAAGTAAAATTTATATGCAGGGGAGAAGATCCCAACAAAATCCTTTATTTGAAGAGTTACCATTAACAAAAAGAATGATGTACAGAAGAAAGGGAACTGTCTCAGTTAGTCATGAGAGTTCCCCCAGAAAAGGTGATGATATACAAGATAACCCTAGGCCATCAGGACAGCATGTGCCTTACTTTTCAAATGCAGAAGCTGATATTCAAGGTGCGTATGAGAGGCAACAGGGTGGTAGCATGAGAATGAGGTCAGAGGTGTTCCAAGAACGCCCATTTCTAGACCCAAGTGAAAGGTTTGAAGAGGCAGAGTCTCTGAGGGATGATGAAGATGATGACCAGAATAGTATGAGACCATCTACCTCCAGACCTAAGGATGAACAGTTAGCTGAAGAAATCAGAAGTCTAAGAGCAGAACTAGAATATCTACAAGCCATGAAAATCAGAGATGATATGAAGTAGAAAGTGCAAGCCTTAAGAACTGCCCAAAATGATTCAGTTCCTACCCTAGAGAATGCAAATGTGCAGAGACATCAGCAAAGATATGAAGTGCAACATCAGCATCATGATGAGAGACAAAATGTGAATGATGCTA
Source organism: Cunninghamia lanceolata (assembly GCA_027924645.1). NCBI lineage: Eukaryota > Viridiplantae > Streptophyta > Pinopsida > Cupressales > Cupressaceae > Cunninghamia > Cunninghamia lanceolata. The sequence continues at coordinate 5,540,495 of BSBN01000241.1, read as the reverse complement.
GGATACCACTGAACAATGCAGGAAACCAGAATGCAAATAGAAATGTTAATGTTAATCAGTTAAACAGACAGCCCATGCAGTTAGATAGATTCAGGCAGCTGGTGTTTGATGGTATTCCTGGGTATCCTAACCCCATTGATAAGCATCTGAGGCTGCAAGTGCCTAAATTTTCAGGAAACAACACAGTGTCAGGAGAAGATCATCTAAAAGCCTTTCAAAATGTCATGGATAACTTTGAGGTTGAACATGAGGATGTTTTCATGAAGTCATTCATGCAATCCTTAATAGATGAGGCAAGAGAATGGTACAGGAATCTGCCTGACCGGAGTATTTCATCATGGGATGATTTTAAAAGGATGTTCAAGGAGCAATATGGTGATAAAACTGACCCTAGCTTTTTTGTAAATGAGTTCACCAGTATCACTAAAGGGTCAAATGAGCAGGTTGCAGACTTTAATGCAAGATTTACTAAAGTGTTGAACAAATTGCCACATCATATGAGGCCAAATGAACCAATGTACATAATTCTGTATATCAATGCCTTTGATGCAAAGACTGCATATGGATTAAGAGATAAAGGTCCTGCTACTCTCAGGGATGCTTTCAGAATTGCAGTGAATATTGAAAACAACAGGAAAGCATCTGGCAAGACAAATAGAAGGGATGATATAAAAATTCTGCAGAATCCAAATAAGCCTCAGAACACTCAAGGTAGTACATCTGCCCCTGAAGATAAGATAGACAAATTGGCAAATGTTGTTAAGGACCTAAGCTATAGATTAGCTAGAAGTGAAAAAGGAATGGGTCCTGATAGGCAAGTCTATCAAAGGCAGGAAAAGAGGCCATCATTACATGATATGCCTTATAACACCAATTGGCATGATGGTAAGCCTGTATTCCCACGTAACAACACAAATCAGAGGGCTCAGCATGTCAAAGAAACTCCTGATCCTCTAAAGAAAGCTATAAATATTACTGATGATGCTCCGTGGTGTATAATTTGTCAGATGCCACATTCACAGTCACAGTGTATGATTGCTCAATCCTTGTATGATAATGCTACATCTTGTAATGAATGCAATGAGCCACATCATGTGCAGGATGATGATGTTAATATGATGTCCATAGGCAATGGATACACTCTTTATGATGCTGATGAGAATACAGATCATCAAATTCAGACCTGCCAACAGTTCCCATATGATGAAGATAATGAAGATAACTATGTGTATGCTCAGAACTCACACAATTTTCTGAGTAACTTACAACGACCTTCTGATGAGGAAATTAGAGCCTTCACAGCTGCAGCAGTTGCTCAAGTCAAAAGCAACTACAATCTCAGAGGTAAAAATCAAGTAGGCAGCCCACATCAGCCAGAAGATATTTCTGCAGGTCAGCTAGTGCATGGTCATAAAGGAACTGAACCACAAAAAAGGTAGTGGGTAAATAATAAACAGAACTTTAGACACAGAACAGGTCATGAATCTCAAGGACCAGAAATCAAAATCCCTCAGGCTGAAGATCAAATTAGAGGTTCCCAAGACAAGAATGATGATCAGGGAACTATGAAAATGAAAGCTAAATCAGCTCAGGATAAAAACAAGATTGTGGAGCAAGCTACAACTGTTATACAAAATTGTGCTCCATTTGATATAGCTCAGATCCTCTCTCAGGTAAAAGTCTCTGTTCCACTTATGGAACTCATGAAAGTGGAAGAGATCAAGAATAGGACAATATCCCTAATCTCAGGGGTACCTTTTCAAGCTAAACAAAATGTTCAGACTCAGGGTGAGAAACATATCATGTGTAATGAAGAAGATGAGACTCCTGAAGTCTATTTAGGAGTGACTATGACAAAGTGTCCTTCACAAGTGGAACCATTTTATGTTTCCCTAGTTATAAATGGAAAAATAATTAGAAATTGTATGCTTGACTCTAGAGCATCTACAAATGTCATGCCTTTGGCCATCATGCAACAAACTGGATTAAAAATTGACAAGGCATGTGGAAAATGTTATGCTATGGATGCCAGAGAGGTACCAGTCATTGGAATCATGAAGGATGTAGATTTCAAACTGGCAGCATTTCCTGAAAAGAGATATAAAATGAATATAACAGTGGTTGACATCAAGCCACAGTATGATATGTTGTTGTCAAGAAGATGGGCAGCACTAATTGGTGGAAGTATGCAACTGGACCTGTCATATGCCATGATTCCAATGAATGGCAGGGATGTTAAGCTAATCAGAGAGCAAAGATCATCAGAGACAGTGGAAGACCAAGAAGCAAATGAACAGGTATGCTTTGTAGACACTGACTGTGATAACTTCAAGGTTGTCTCAGATGATACTGAAGATAAAGAAAAAAATGTATGCATTGGAGAGCTGGATCAACAAGGCTTATGGACCATGTTTTTTGATGGAGCTTGTGCAAAAGAAGGCTCTGGAGTTGGAGTTGTTTTCCTGTCTCCAACTGGTAAGCTCCTCAAATTCTCTTTCTTGCTGAGGTTTGATTGCACAAACAACATTGCAGAATATGAGGCTTTACTCTTAGGCCTAAATATTGCTCTCAAACATGGAATTAAGATGTTAAGAGTATTTGGGGATTCTGAGCTGATTGTATCCCAAATTAGAAATAAGTATGCTGCAAAAAATAAAAGATTGAAACAATACAAGCATGCTGTTTGGGATACCATTGAATTATTTGATGCATTTTCAATAGGCTGGGTAGAGAGGTCAAAAAATGTTATGGCTGATTTCTTAGCCAATGTTGCAATAAGGCCAGATGACATCACTCTGTCAGGTGTTACAAATGTAGAAGTTAAAATTAGGCCTGCAGTACCAGAAAATATATGCAGTTGGCAAGTGTTTAATGATGATAGGGATTTGTTGAAATTCTTGCACTGCATAGATGAATATGAGAATCAACAAATTGATTTCCAAGCTTTTGTAGAGACTGTAGATGGAAAAGAAACTCTTGTGGGAAAAGAGATAATTCAATTGAAGACTAATAAAATCCCTAGAGGGTTGGTAGCTTTGGAAAGAGCTTTTGACAGTAGAGATAAGCTGGTCACAAGGACATCTCCCGCAAATAAGGAAGATTTAGAGGAGATAAATTTGGGGACATCTCAGGCCCCTCAGAGGGTATACATTGGTAAACAGCTCAAACCACACATTAGAAGTATGCTGATTGCATTACTAAAAAAGTATAAACATGTTTTTGCTTGGTCATATGAGGACCTAAAAGCCTATAGGGAAGATTTATTCCAGCATGAGATCCCATTGAAGCCTAGAGCTAAGCCATTTAGACAAAAGTAAAGACCTATTAATCCTACCTTAGCTCCCAAGATGCAAGAAGAACTCAAAAGGCTCAGGGAAGCTGGAATAATTGTGCCAATCAGACATTCAACTTGGGTGTCTAACCTTGTCCCAGTCAGAAAAAAGAATGGTGATATTAGGCTTTGTGTTGATTTCAGGAACTTGAATGTATCCTCTTTAAAGGATAACTATCCACTGCCTAATATGGAGGCTATGTTGCAGAGAGTGACTGGTTGTGAACTCTTATCCATGATGGATGGATTTTCAGGATATAATCAGGTAAAGGTAAAGGAATCAGAACAGTATAAAACCGCCTTTACCACTCCATGGGGAACTTATGTGTATGTTAGAATGCCATTTGGACTAACCAATGCAGGTGCTACATTTCAAAGAGCAATGGATGTTGCTTTTGTAGGATTGATTGATTCAATCCTGGCTGTATATTAGGATGACTTGACTGCTTACTCAAAGAAAGAAGAGCAGCATTGTTTGCATCTGGAGCAGATTTTCATAAGAGCACTAGAGTATGGTATTTCTTTAAATCCAAAGAAGTGTGCCTTTGGGGTAGTTGAAGGAAAGCTTCTGGGACATATTGTTTCCAAGGATGGAGTCAGGATAGATCCAGAGAGAGTGGCGGCTATTGACAGAATTCAAATGCCAAAAACTGTGAAAGGAGTTTAGTCCTTCTTTGGACAGATAAATTTTGTTAGGAGATTTGTTCCCAACTTTGCAGAAACCACAAGGAACATTTCCAAGATGATGAAGAAGGATGCAACTGTCAACTGGGAAAGGGAAGCAATAGAATCATTTTAGAGTATCAAAGAGGCAATCAAGATGGCCCCTCTTCTTAAATCTCCTGATTTTTCTAGGCCATTCCAAGTATTTTCATTTGCTTCCTTTCATACTGTTGCTGCATGTTTGTTACAGAAAAACGAAGATGGTTTTGAACAGCCCATCACTTTCTTCAGTATGTCCTTGCAGGCCTCTGAGTTGAAGTATGATATTATGGAAAAACAGGCATATGCACTAGTCAGAGCCATCAAAAGTTTCAGACCATACTTGGTAGGATCATATATAATTGCATATGTACCTCATGCAGCAGTCAAAGACATATTCACTCAGCAGGAGGTGACTGGAAGAAGGTGCAGATGGATAAACAAACTGCAAGAGTTCAACATAGACATACAAGTTACTAAGTTGATAAGAGGACAAGGATTAGCCAAGATGATGGCACAGTCAAACTTGGAAGCATGCCAAGTTAATGCAGTCCAAGATGAGAGTGTAAATGCATCAGGATCTGAATGGTACAAGGATATTATCTACTACTTGCAAAATCTGAATTGTCCTTCCCATTTCAGTGACAGTCAAAAGAGGACTTTAAAGTTACATGCAATCAGGTATGTTATTGTTCAAGGTGAGCTATACTGGAAAAACCCTGATGGTGTGCTGCTGAGATGTGTGGATGAGGATATGGCTAACAATGTTTTGATTGATATGCATAAAGGATTGTGTGGTGGACATTATACTGCCCAAACAACAGCTCATAAAATTTTCAGAGCAGGATATTGGTGGCCCACTCTCTTTTCAGATGCACAAAGGTTAGTGAGAAAGTGTGACCCTTGCCAAAGATTTTTAGGAAAGCTGAAATATGATGGTGCTTTACCCCTCAGAACTGTAACTGTGGATGCTCCATTCCAGCAATGGGGAATTGACTTCATAGGGGAAATTGCAGACAAATCAAGTGGGGGACACAGTTGGATTTTGGTGGCAACTGATTATTTTACCAAATGGATTGAGGCCATTCCAACTAAGAGAGCTACAAGTAAGGTGGTGACAGATTTCATACTAGAAAACATCATCATCAGGTTTGGAGTACCATTTAAGATAGTCACTGATAATGCTATGTGCTTCAGATCAGGTGAATTTGTTGATTTTTGCAACAGGTATGGGATAAATCTATCATACACATCACCATATCACCCACAAGGAAATGGTCAAGCAGAATCAAGCAATAAGAGCATCATGAAAATTATCAAGAGGATACTGGACAAGAACAAGAGAGCTTGGGACTCAAAATTGAACTTAGCAATATGGGCTGACGGAGTGACAGTAAAAAGGGCTATTGGGAAGTCACCTTTTGAGCTAGTATATGGTGCATCAGCTAGATTGCCCATAAACAATCTCCTACCAGTTTATAGATTCATTCAGGAAAATGATGAGGAGATTGAAGATTCCATGACAGAAAGAGTGAATCAGCTGGTTGCATTGGATGAAAACAGAAGGAAAGCCCACCAGATCAATCTCAAAAGACAACAAGATGTGAAATATCAGTTTGACAGGAGAACTACAAAGAGGAAGTTTCAAGTCAATGATCTGGTGCTCATTTGGAATGCTAAAGGTCAGGAAAAGGGTAAACATGGTAAATTTGAACCCTTATGGATGGGCCCATATCAGGTTTGCAATACTCATGGGGAGGATTCTTATTTCCTCCAGGCCCTAGATGGTGAAGTTCTGGAATTGCCTGTGCATGGCCAATTCCTTAAGTTCTATTTTGCATAAATGACTTGTTGCTGTGCACATTTGTAAAAACATGTATGTAGTGTAAATGCCTTGTACAGCTCGCGCTTTTTGGCTTTTTGTTTGGTCTGCCCGGAGATCTGGTTCTCGCTGCAGGTTTTCACCTGCACGTCCCCATTCGGAGCCACTGTTAGCACTCATTTTGACCTGGGGTTGATTTTTCATGATCAGGGGGTTTCTTCATTTGAACCCTTTATCTTCTTGCCCATTTTCATAAGTGTTGGACCTCCTCAGCATTTTTCAGCTGTAGCATCATATTTTCCTAAGGAGGAGGTCATCATCATCATCTTGTCTTCGATGATGGTCTGCATCATCGTGTTCTCCGTCGACCGGTTTCTCATCGTCATCATCATATTTTATTATCGGGTGATGTTTGGATATCATCCTGATCCTGCTGATGAGCTACAGTGCGCCCTGATTTGCTTGCGGGGGTGATTTTTCAAGTATCCGGTGATCTTCCATTTATCACCTTGCCCAAACATGATGATGATGTTGCCCCGATATTCTGAAGGGGTTATTCTTCAAGTTGTTTGACCTGACTTGTTTTTTCTTAAGGGTCGTCATCATCATCATCATATTTCCAGTTATCACTGTGCTGCTTGCGGGGGTCATCATATTTTCTGCCTTCATGATATTTCGCCGAGGTGATACCTTTATCATCGGGTGATCTTGGTTATGATCATCCTGATGATGTTGTTGAAGATTTCTAAGTGTGACCCGATATTCACTAGGGTCATCATATTTTGAACGTCAGGATGATCTTAGTCAATATCATCCTGATGATGTTGTATCACTTCATGTTCGTTGTTTTATCATCCTGATGATGCTGACATCATTCTTATGACAGGGTGATATCTATTTCTCTGCCTATCTGCATCATGATATTTCCGAAGGAGGGGGTGATATTTTCATATCACCCGGGTGTATGTTTGTTCCAGCGTCATGATGATGCTGATATCAAGGAGATATCCGCCTGCCGGCTTCGTGCATTATCTAGTGGGGGTGATCTTTTCAAGCATCATCATATTCATCTATCGCCCCAATCTTATAGTGGAGCTACAGTGCAACCTGATATTTGTGCATCAGGATGATATTCCCAAATATCTGGTTATCTTCCGAATATCATCCTGATGTCGATATGATGATGACGTCATCAAGGTCCGGGGGGGTCATATTTCTAACACAGATCATCTTGTGGAGATCTCCCGATATTTGCAAACATGATGATGATGTCATCCGGATATGAGGAGGTGCGCATTGGGCAGATATGATGATGACATCAGCAGGATATGATGATGATGTCATCAGGATGTTCATCGGCCAGACTTTTCGTATAAGCTCAGCAGGAGGATGTTCCTCCGATGGATCAGGTTGTGCGGATGAAGGCGATTATCATGCAGGTGATATTGCAATATGATGCTGACGTCAGGGTGATATTTCAAGAGACAGGATATCATGCTGCTGGAGGATGATGATGATGAAGTCTTATACTAGTGTCGTCAGGAGCAAAAGCACCGACATCATATATGCTCATGACCTAGTATATAAAGTGTTAATGAGGTTGCTGCGGGGTGCATGTGGGATAATTGATATCCTGCATATTTGAAATATCATGATGATGAATCTCGGCGGGAAATGGTTGCGATCGATTGTTAGATGTTTTTCCCAAGGCCGCGGGTTGGTGCGCCATTAATGGCGAAGGTTGCAGAGGTATGGGCGGATCTGGTACCTGATTGAAGGTGTACATCAGCGGACAGTGGCGCAGGGCTCGAGATATCTTCCTGTCTCCTCCCCTACCTGCTGCATTCATGTTTGGGCGCCAGTCTGGTAGTGTTTGAGCGCCATTTTGTGGATACTGTGTATCTGGCGGGATTTTTGGTCAACCATGTAATTAATTGCTGTGGTACACTACCTGGCTGTTATAAGCAGGAAGTGTTACTCATTTGTGGTTGTTGAAAGTTGAAGATTTTTGGCTCTGTAATTCATAACAAGCTGATCTGGTTGCTCTATACAGCTTAACCTGTGAGTTTATGTATCTCTTGTTGTATGTTTTTGGCATGAACCCACTGATTTCATGATTAATCTTATATGAGAAATGCTATCTTAGCATGTGTTGTGTTAATTCTGTCTCCAGTATTGCATGTATTCTTCTTTTGAATCTGGATATTTGGGTAATGTTTAGATTCTAGAGCATAGAATTCCTATGTTGAATGTCTGATCTTTTAACTTCTGCTCAAGGGGTAGATTAAACTATTTTCAGTTTGAACATTGGGAAGGGTATACTGCAGTAGGGATGCCATAAGTAGAGATAACTTAACACTCTTTATTGGGAGATATCTGTAAGGCAGGTATCACATATATCCCCCTGAAATCCAGTTTTAGCTGTTCATGCTGATCATTCACAGGTGTATGTCTACTGACTCCAGGCCCTGGATAGGCACCAATCTTGCTTTGTGTTTGTGTTACAACCATGTCCAGCTTTGCATCCAAACTTAAGCTCCAAATCAAAATCTAAAACAACCATTAGGACATTAGAGTTAGTTTTAGGAACCTCAGTCCTCTGTCTACAACTGCAAATAGGCCCAAAGCTAGCCCCTTTGCTCTTATCTTTCAGTTTTGGTCTGCTTACAGGAGGACTTATCTGCTTTCTGTCAGCATCCCAGCCTTGTATGCATATCCTCATGGATGTTGAGTAGGGAATACCCCCCTAGGTCTTGCAGAGCCTGAAGAAGAAGAGGAGATAAAATATAGAGTCTATCTCCTACACTGTTGGCCCCTGGCCCAGAGATCCTGTTGATCACTGATGGCTACCTTGTAGGGAAATCTGGGAATAAGCATCCAGTCTGGGAAAAAACCAACAGCCCCTACTTATAACTAAGGTTTCAAGCCCATGTCATAAAATATGACGCAACATAAACATGTTTTTTCTTGAGATGTCCAAAAAGACCCAAAAAAGGGTAGACCAATAGTTGTGTATTAGTCATGTTTTGTTGGTGCACTGATGTTGCATCACATGATTTGTTGTTTTTTAGATCTAAGTACTTATGGTCAACAACAACTTTAAAGTCATAACTACTAGTGCTAAACTTTTTTAAAAAATTGGGCATTAAATCCACAAATATTATCACAACTATTGGAACATGATCAACTATGGGGTCCTCTCCCCTACGACAAACAATAATAATTTACCTTTATGGACTTAAAGTGTATTGGTACAAATGAGAACATAATAGTTATAGAAGATAAAACTGATTCAATTTAGGATTCTTAATGTATGGGGATAAATGTGTAATGTGAAAATTGCAGATTCTTATTCTTTTACACTATGTTTTGGATTTGTTTTGAAAAGAGTATTTGAAATGTAATAATTAGATTATAAGTGGTATTATTTTGTATAAATTAGGTTCATGGTATTATATTATGGTCATATATCTCCTATTCACTAGTGTGGATCAAATGTGTTGGGCATACTAGTGGGCACACTATCTATATATGGGGCACCTACTCAATTGATTGTGAGGTCAAGGGCCCCTAGCTATAATAGGAGGGGAGTTAGGGTTTATCCAATTCCAAGCTTATCTACATAAACCCCCTTGGATAATTTGATTTTAGACTAGTTTGCTTGTAGGTATTCCACTTATTTGCTTAATTGGTAGCTTTAAGATCATTGCTTCAATAACTTCACATGAGTTGTAGATGATAAGGGCATACAAAGGCAATAATTGAGCTTTAGACAAGCTTTGAATTGTATTGATGGAAAGAAAGTTTATAGCATGAAAGAATAGAGAAACATTAATGGTGCATTAGTCTTGTTTATGTAGAGGTCACATTAGTGGCTATTATTTGAATTGTGATCCACGATCGATGACTGGTGTTTATCCTTGAAATAGCCTTTTTATCTAATTCCCAACATACAATAAGTGTTTCATTCTAAACACATGAGCACTTTACTTGCTTTCTAGGAGTAAATTTGTTACATCTCCATTTTGAGCATGCTTTTACTTTTCACTTTTACATTGATAGAAGTAAATCTATGAATAAGTATTTTTGTATATAAGATAAGATGCTTTGTTCATGAGACTTAATACAATGTTTTGGAGACATTAATTTTATAGAAAAATAGTTTATGTAATTATGTTTATTTCAAACGATTAAAGTTATAGCAATTTAAGTAATGGATTGTTATTCATATGTTTTAAGACTGGGACATTGGTACACTAATCATGATCTGTATGTGAAAATTTTAAACAGGAAAATAGGTATCTATGAATCTCTGAGAAATAGAGAGAGAGAGAGAGAGAGAGAGAGAGAGAGAGAGAGAGAGAGAGAGAGAGAGAGTATCTTCGAGGGAGGACATAAACTTTGTGTTACCGATTGGTATTTGCCAATTGAGTACAGTGAGAAACAGATAGTGGACTCAAATTAATAGAGGTAAGTCTCATTTTTGGTCAAACATAGGATTGGCTTGACAAGATTGTCGACATCTTTTAGATTCTATCTTTTGAGTTAGTTGTGTATCAACTTTGTCTTTTTCAAAAAACAACGTTGTCGAGTTAGAGCGTCAGCCATTTTTTACTAACACAACTTTTTGACATTTACATCGTAAATGGTTGCATATGCATCATCAAGACATAGATAGATAAATTTTTATCATCTAATGTTGCATGCACATTTATGGCAAGTCATCGACATGAAATAATGTGTTTTCGTGATGGGGAGATAAACTCGACTCTATCATGTTTTTGAAAGGAAGCTAGGTGTGCAGAAATTGCTTCCTACACTAATCTAATGAGGGGAGGAGAGTGAAAATTTATTTTTATCCTTACTATTACAGCAATGTTAAATCACTAATAGAGATATTGCAGCAAACACATAAACAAGAAAGTGAGACAGAAGAAGAGAGACACAAGATATATGTGGGGAAAACCCTTATCGAGTCAAAAACCTGCACAATGTATTATAAAAACTAAAATGGTTTACAATACACTTGTATCTGGAGACAAACCGACAGTATAATAGTACCTGTCAAACCTGTAATACATCTCCTCTCAAAAGCACCTGTTTATATAACAAATACAAGGCAAATATGGCTCCACATAGGGATGGGCATCCAACATGGCCTCATGGCCCAAAATCCATGCATTTGGACACTTGTCCAACTCTGTAGGATGCTCCTAACACTTGTCAAGTCACCCCATCCCAAGGAGGTCACCTATTTATAGATTTTTGTTCACTCTCCGATAATCCATAGAGAAGAGGTCATTTTTTTGAATAAAATTGAAATAATAGATTTTTAACTCTTAAGTAAATAAATTGAAATCCCAAAATAATTTTTATGCCTAATGAAGTGAAAAATTAAATTCATAAAAATTGATGATTCTTCCCTCTCATAATTATTGCCATCCATTTAAGCATGACTTTAACTAGTGGGAGACAAAATTTTTGTTCATAATTTGTTTACTTGCCATATCCTCCCCTCAAACCAAAATTCTCTTTGCATTTATAGCTTTTTGTTGCACTCTCCGACAATCCACAGAGAAGAGGTCATTTTTTTTAATAAAATTGAAATACTAGATTTTTAACTCTTGAGTAAATAAAATTGAAATCCTAAAAATAATCTAATTTCATAAAATACAATGTGTAGAACCCTATATTATTAATAGTATTATTAATATTATAACTTTGTCCCTTCGACAATTTTTTTTTTAATGGCTAATGAAGCTAAAAATTAAATTCATAAAAACTAATGATTCTTCCCTCTCATAATTATCGCCATCCATTTAGGCATGACTTTAACTAGTGGGAGACAAAATTTGTGTTCATAATTTATTTACTTGCCACATCCTCCCCTCAAACCAAAATTCTCTCTACATTTATAGCTTTTTTTGCACTTTCTGACAATCCGAGAAGAGGTCATTTTTTGGAGCCAATGACAATACAGATAAATTATTTTTCAATAATTTTTTGTTAAAAATTTATCATGTTGACATAGGAAAAGTACAAATTTAAATCAAATTTGCCCGACAACAAAAATAATCCCGTCGATTGCTTAGTTTACAATCAATAGATTAATAACTAAATAAGTTCGAACTCATTGCAATAGTACTTTGCGTACTAAAAAATCTTAAATTAGGAAATCAGAATATCTTATTTCTTAACCCATAAACTTGTTTTTATACTTTTGAAAATGAGAAGAAGTGATTATCCAAAGTTGTCCATATCTTCATTGTTACACACTACTTATTTTGGATTTATAATATTTATTATTAAATATTAATAATTTGACATTAAATGACCATCAATTTTAAAGTAAAAGGTAAGTGTTTTTTTAACACACTCACGCCATTGCACTCCACTCCACCGCCATTGTAGAATGCCTCTCAGAATTAAAGTAATAGTTTTTTTTACGCACTCCACCCCTTGCTGCCATTGTAGAATGCCTCTAGCATAAATTTAAAAAAATCTCAAATTAGGAAATCAAAATATTTTCTTTCTTAACTTATAAACTTTTTTTTACACTTTTGAAAATGAGAGAAAAATGGTGATTATCCAAAGTTGTCCATGTAGACACCTAAAATTGGCTTTCTCTGCAAACCAATTTCCTGTACCTCTACACTAATCCACTCCCCCCATCTGTATATCCCTTGTGATCAATTAATTCACTTAATTTATCACTATATCTTACAACCCTATCCTCATCGATTAAATGAATATTTCTAATATTTATTTAGCTGATTTATCATCTCCCTAATCCCTATTAATTAGATAAATCATGCTTATCTGATTAACCTAAACTTAAGTTAATTAAGCTAAACACTTAATTAACCTTGCTTAGCTCATCCTCCACAATCCTCCACTAATTGAATTGGAAATTCAATTTGTCCTCCACTCTTCCCAAAAATAAATTTTTAATTCATCCACTATGAATTTAAAATTCACAAATAATGAGAGTCCTTGATCTTAACTCTCAATCCTCACCCTCCATCCTCATTCCCAAAAATCTATAAATGAGATAGTTCTCTAAGCCATGGAGGAGGGGGGCTTAATCTTGCATCTAACCTCTGTCAAAATCTCTCCAAAATCCCCTCATCCCAACATCATAATGTCAAAATCAGGCCTCATCCCTATCTCCATCTCCATCTAAATCCAAAATCACTCATCTACATTGTGTTGAAAGCCTTGAGCAATCCACATCTTACATCACTTGGGTAACATCTGAGGAGATATCGGGTGCAACTCCTTCCCACAATCTTGGATGTGTGGGTCAAAAGAAAGGTATAATCGTTTGTGTTTGCAGTCGATTTGTATTCTAACTTTCATTTTGATTAGATTAGGTGAACAAAATGAAGTGAAAACACAAACTAAATGCATAAAAACACAAAGTTATACCTCACATGAAGACCCAATCTCATCAAGGGAGGAGGAAGCTTGCACCCAAGAGCTCCTAGATTAGATAACCCTATTTGATTCAAATGTGGATTGCTCTTGGTTTTCAACACAATATGATGATAGTATGATGAAGAGATTTGAGAGAAATTTGGGCATGGTTTTGATGCAAGAAGAAGTTGTTCTAGAGGAAATTGGGCATGATAAGGATGCCAGAATGAAGTCCCCCAATGGATTAGAGAAGGGTCTCATTTATAGATTTTCTAAAAAGGGAATGGAGGGTGAGGATCAAGAGTTGAGATCAAGGGCTCTCATTATTTGTGAATTTTAAATTCATACTAGATGAATTAAAAATTTATTTTTGAGAAGAGTGCATTATGAGAAGTTGAATTTTTAATTCAACTAGTGAAGGACAAAAATGAATTAAAATTTATTTTTGGGGAGTGGAGGATAAATTGAATTTTTAATTCAATTAGTGGAGGATAAAATGAATTAAAGATTTATTTTTGGGGAGTGGAGGACAAATTGAATTTTTAATTCAATTAGTGGAGGACAAAAATGAATTAAAGATTTATTTTTGGGGAGTGGAGGACAAATTGAATTTTTAATTCAATTAGTGGAGGACAAAAATGAATTAAAGATTCATTTTTGGGGAGTGGAGGATATTAGCTAATTAAATATTAAAAATATTTAATTATATGTGCAATATGGTGAGGTGGAGAAGTTGAGGTGGATTTTGTGAGGTGGATTTAGGACTTAGGATAGAGGGATTTAGGATTAATTAAATAATGTAGGATTATTTAATTTATGTGAGACATTAGAAGAATTTAAGGAATTTAATTAAATAAAATAATTTTATTTAATAATGGGATAATGAACCAATGAAATAAACTTATAATATTTATTTAATTGACAAAAGAAAATAAAATGTATTTATTTAAGTAATAGGAGGGATACCTTAGTGTAAAGGTACAAGAAATTGATTTGCAGAGCAAGTCAATTTTAGGTGTCTACATTTGCCCCTCTTTGAAATGGTGTTGCGACTAAGTAACATCATTTCAAAGAAGTTAAAACATAGAGTTGGATTGGATAGAAAAAAAAAATTAGCTTAGAAGAATAGGGTAAGGTTTGGAGATAATTAGTAAGGGTGATGCCCCCTTGAGAGGATAGGCAGGTTACAAGAACACGGTTGTGCTCTCGAAATGGATGGACTTATTGGTAGAAGTGATTGGAGGATAAGGGGTGAAATGAAAGTGTGATAATGTTGGGAGATTGATTGGTGGATGATCATTGTACTGAAAATGATTTAGAGCAATCCTAGGTTTGATATAGCAACATGGATATTTTCACCAAGGTATAGAAGACCAAGGTGATGATGTTTATCCAACATTTGGATGGACTAGACACACAGACAAAGGGATGATCTCATGCATGCCCAAGATAGTACAACCTTGTCTAGATGAGGGAAGGGGACTCATAGCATAAGTCCTTAGTACAAAAAAGGTATGATGAACCTTAAATGCATAAGGAGATCAATATGCTAGAACCAACCCTATGATCAACAAGATATGAATACTGGCTTGGAGTAATGAAACCAACCCACAAGCACAGCATACAGAAACAATTGACCATGTCTACTCTAGGTGTTGTCCGTTACTTACCATAATATAATGAGATCAAGGTAGCTTTAGAGATGACTCAGAGCAAGACAAAAAGATAAAAATTAAGAATCAAAAAGACCAACGAAAAGATACAAATAGCCTTTGTGTGCTCTTGCCAAGAGATGTGATGATAGAAAGACAGATTTTTATGTGTTGTAGGAAAGATATATCCTAGGACGCAAATCAATTGGTTTTGATTGGAAATGTTTTTTTTTTTGGAAGATGGGCAAAAGAATAGTCTAGCTAGGTGTAAGATTATAGTTGGTATGTTGATTGATGATTTTTGCAGTAGGGACCATGTTTCAAGTGTATACGTAGTGTGTGTATCATTTATTAGATCTAGAAAGCTCAAAGAATTGGGACCATCCAAATGGGTGGGATGGGTGCATCTTATGTACCTGAGTACTGGAAACATCCTTCGTATTCTAGACTACCTACATACCCTATATCCACAGGATCAAGGTACTTTCAAGATGCGGGCGAAATGAATATGTAGTTTTGGTGAGACTTGATGATGTGGCAATGGTTTGGTATGGGTGTGATGAGTGTGATGTGATTGATGGATTGGGAGCGATCGAAGTGTGAGGGTGATGATGCATTTGTTTTTGTATTTTTGATGATTTTGTATTATTTTTTAGATTTTTAATTTTTGAGTTGTACAAGGGGAAGCTTACAAGGATCCTCGTTCCATGGATTGGGCTTTATTATGTTGTAAGAAAATACAAGCATCTAGGTATAATTAAACCGAGATGACTTAAGTATCGCTTACATGGATTTTGATTTAGCAAGTCAATACAAGCATCTAGCCAAAATTGAATCTAGAAGACCTAAGTACTTCTTGCATTTCAATAGACAAGGATTGCCCCTTTTAATGTTTAGACCTCGGAGTTCTTGATGATCTTTTGCTGATCATGTCATTAGACAGAAATTGTCAAATTACTAAAGTTTAATCCACAAGCAGCAGACAAAGAAAAAGATTATGCCCCCATCATAGCATCTCTAGCTTTTGGCATCCTTGAGTAGCATAGGAAGACATAATGACAAAAATCCAAGACTTTGTAAGTTAACCTGTTTACAAAACATTCTTGCATTAGATGTGTCTTTTTGCCATAATTGATATAGAATTAGCTTGAGTGTTTCAGTATGGTGCGTTGCTTTGTTTAGGACAGGTTGATGTTCTGCATCAAGACTTTTGTTTGGAAGTGGGCTTTGCTACGTGCGCTTGTCTGGAGAAAGGTGCAGACACAGATGGGTAGAGGGACGGACAAGAAATGGAGTGGACTCAGACAGATAGAAAGACTAGACATGGGATGGATGGGAAAGTGGAGTGGACTTAGACAGATAGAAGGACTAGACCTGGGACGGATGGGAAAGTGGAGCCTCAGGGGCGTATTGATAATGGCCTTGCCTACGTGATAACTCAGAGGTGACATAGTTCGACAAGAACCCTAATGGACCCAAGATATGGATCGGATGAGACATGATATGGAACAGATATGGATCAAACAATACTGATGAAAAGGAACCACCACATATATGTAGATGGATGGAAGATAGTAGATACAGATGGTTATGAGGATGGGCAATAGTGGATAGAAGGAAACAAGGATGTGATCTCCAAGGACTATGTCGCATAAGTGAACATGTCCCATTGTAGGTAGAGTACGTAGGATTGTTCATGACAATGCTAATGACGATAGGAGGATGAGAGGATAATGAATGATTTGCATGGTATGGAGGGATAAGGTATATCAAGAGACATCTAGAACATTTGTCAACATTGTGCCCCCAATCTTTATCAAGACCAAAGAATAGAGGAAAGGAAGATTGGATGGATAGACGGGACGGGATAGGTAGGTAATGGATAGAGGATAGGATAGGAAATGGTATGAAAGGATACTATAGGAGAAAAGTGATATGCCGATGAGACAAGGTGCCCCCAAGTGTGAGTGATGTAGGAGATCAACTTTACACATGACGCCTGTTTACCAAGTTTTCATCATGGTACTTATCCAAGGCACCTATTTGCCTGTTTTTCACCATTGGATGAAGGGATTTTTCTTTACTTTTTTTTTTAAATATTTAGATAGGAGAAGGTGGATATGGAAAGACTAAGTATATAGTTCCTTGAAAAGTGATAGTCCCGCTAGATAGATACTGTCGCATGGACAATGTCAAGTGTTCTCACAGATGTTGGTAGGGGATCATACGAAAGTGATATGGCGTAGGCAGATAGTGAATTATGATGCAGAATATGGAGAGAAGGCTTATACAACAGCATGGACCATAGGCATAGGATGAGGAAGATGTGTAGGATAATAGTGGAAGGAAGGGGAGATGGAGTTATACGGAAGTGTTGTGGAATGGAAGGGAACCATGACCAACGGTTGCACGTATTCTGATAAACATTGAAGCTGATGATAGGAGGGTGGTGTAGGAAGAAATGGAGATTTTTGCTTGGTGGATGAATGATTTAGGAATTTATGGACCCACATGGACTTAGTATTTTTTTTATTTTTGCTTGCCATATGAGATGGAAGAATTTGAGACTTTTGGATAGAATGGGAGAAAGTGAATGGTTGGAATTCTTGAGAGGTGGATGCCTTATGTAACTTTAGGGCTTTTTGCTTGGGTACCCAAACTATTTTTTTTAGATAGTACCTGTGAACGTATGGGTTTGGGTGTATGCATCTTTGTGTAGCTTCAGAGGTAATGGTTTGTTTCTTGGGGACTCACACCTTTTTCAGTTTGGCATTGAGGTGTATAGGTGTATGCAGCTTTTGATATGGATAGTTCTTTGATTCTTGGCTTTTATATCCTAGGTCATGAGGACTCTTAGGATTTTTGACTTTATAGGTAGAGGCATCCACATATTTGTCATTGAATCCCCGTGGGATGGTAGAAGTGTGGTTGGTGAAAGCTCCTTGTTTAGACAATATGTACATTTGTTGGCCATGATTGGGATATTTAGAGGCTTTATAGATGGATGGATAAGGTGTTGGAATAAGTGGTGGTAAAAGGCATGGAGGGGTGTTAGGCATTGGAAGTAGCAGAGCTAGATTGGATGGTGGAAGGTGTATGGTCACATGCTTTTAACAATTGTAAGATGATGGAGGTGGAATGTCGACATATGTTTTGGGGATATGATAGGGTTTGTGATGGAAAGTGGTAGACTTAAGAGGAGTGGAGGAAGTACCAACATCTTGAGTTTTCTCACCTTGGGGTATGTATCCAAGGCCGTGTGAAGGTGGAGGAACATTAACATGGATAGGTTCCAAAATACCTTGTTCATGAAGGCCTAAGCCTTTACCTTGATAGTTCATATTCTGGAGTATGCGGTGGACAGTGGGATTATGTGTAGGTGGAACACCAGACACAAGTTCCTTATTGGATGAGGAAGGCGAGATAGTGGATAATGGTTGTTGGTGTTCTAAGAGAGAACATTCATGCATGAAGGTAGTAAGACCAAGGATATATGGTGGAGGATTTGTAGCTTGGTCAATAATGGATGGTGAAGGATCATTACTGGTTTGATCTTCTATGCTTGCTTGGGAGGCAAGTGTCTCATCAAGGGAAGTGGAAGTTGTTGGATCTTCTGTAGGACTAGATGGGGTGATAGGCTCAAGACCATGGAATATATAAAGTGGGCTAAGAGGATCATCATGGTCTTCTTGATCATAGATAGGCACGTCATCATTGATGGGATCTTAATCATAGATAGGATTTAGCGTGATGGGATTAATGTTCTCTTGTATAAGTTCTTCATCAACGATAATATCTTGATCCTAGAAAAGATATAGGTTATGCATGGTTGGAATTTGGATCTCTTGCTCATGTATAGGATCAAGTTGCTCATGGATAGCTACTTCATCAACGATAGTATCTTGATCATGGAAAAGATATAGGTCATGTCTGGTGGGAAATTGGGTTTCTTGCTCATGTATAGGTATAGGATCATTGAAAAGATAAAGGTTATGCAGGGATCGGATGGGAGTGTTTTGATCTTGGTTTGGACAAGGGATTGATGTTTCCACATGCTCTATAGTGTTCTCATGACATAACTCTTGGGTTGTTTGAATTGAAGTGGAGGTAGAAGACTCTTGGATAACGTCTTGGTTGACAATATGGATGTGTGACGAACCTTGACTTTGGGGCATAATAGAAGGCTCTTCGATAAGCTCAAGGGGTTGCGGATGACATGAAGGGGTTGTAGGATTTGACATGGCATTGGAAGAATCTTTGGTAAGGTCAAGGACCAGAGTTTGGGGGCATGGTTGACTCTCTGCTAGTAGCCCTTGGATCACATCCTTTGTAATTGTATGGATAGATGAATGATCGGATGGATGAGTGGATTTGGCTCTCTCCAAAGCTTTTCTTTTGCTGTATAAATTTCGAAAACATTTTTCCCACCACTCATCTGATTCTTTTTTGGTCATCCATTTAGAGTTTGAGGAACTAGATGGTGGTGTTGGTGTAGAACTGGTATGCTTTGGTATATTTGTTTTAGAATATGGTGACTGAGGACTAGGAGCCAAAGTGGTATACGATTGCCAACTTGAGGTGGTGCTTGCCTTGTCATGAGTATGGGAAAAAGACATAGGAGTTTGGGGCAAGGCATAGCTAGTACTGGCATGTTTAGCTTGCAAGATTGCCAATTCTTGTTTTAAGACTTGGATTTGTTGAGAAATTGCTATACAGTCTTGGGGTGAGGGATCTAAGTTTATTTGCAATTGCAAAGATTGGATTTTTTGATCAGTATATTCTAATTGGTTTGTCATTGACACAAGACTGGGAAAGCTTACTAGTTTGGATGTGTAGCAGTAAATATAACAAAATACAAATTCGTGACAAATGTGCAATTCTAGTTTTTTTCTTGGTTTGGTAATGTTTAATGATCACACATGTACAATCATGAGTCACTCACATAAGACACATAAGCAATTGTCAATGTGGAATTTGAAGAATAATGATGCTGATTAATCAAGCACATGTGGAAGACACATTAACATGCCCTAATGTCTAGTTTGATGTAGGGTATGGCCAATTAGGTTTGTGGGCAATGTTTACATGAGGATGACTAGGAATTGAAAGGGAAATCCTATCACACAGCTGGGAGAACAGGGTAACCCACCCTTCACCTTCACTTCCCAAAGGTAGAAAGTTCTTTGGGGCTTAGCCAAGAGTGACAAGATTTTGATTTCAATGAGGGTGTCTTTCGATTCAGCCTCAGATGAGGTTGTCCCTAGGGGTGATGAAGTCCCCTAGCAGGCCTCCTGGGAAAGGGTAAACAAAAGCGAATCAAGTGAGGTGTTTTTGATCTCCAAGGTCACCTTGTGGTGCGAGGAGAGAGCATACACATGTGCACATGATTCACACTTGCAGTTGTAAATTATCCCTTAGAAATTGAAATGTGTGTGTGAAAATTGATTGGATAAGAGGTGTTTTTGATTCTCAAGATCACACGAAGTGCATGAGAAGAGCATACACACCCCTAATCGCATACAAATTCACCAAACAATGAAGACATGACTTCTTTTTATAGCCCAAGTCCAAATGTGTGAATGGAAGTCACTGGTTTATTTTAAGCTCAAGTTCAATGATGTGTGATCAATCAATGTTTGTTTTATGAGCCCAAATCGAAGCGTGTGATGAAAACAAGATTGAAGATGAAATGAGAGATAGAATGAGTGCACCTAGATTGTTTTCACTGTTCAAACTGATGTAGATGCTGATCCTGATGTTGTTCTAGTTCCGTTGATGTCCCTACGAGTCACCAAAATCGAAAAGAAACCAGTAGACTAGCATAGGAGATTGTTATGCGAAAATTGATAATCTGATAAATCTAATGAAAAATGAACTTATATAGGACAAGGAAGTTCATAAATAGATTCTAGATGAAATTTCATACGCTTTGAAAAAAAAATTCGCTAAAAAAGGCTGAGTTTTGCTCTAGTTGTGATGATTTGAAGTTTTAACAGAGCTTTGACTTTGACTACGAAAAAAGTTGTAAAATGGTACAGTCACCTAAAAATTTCCTCACCGTTACGAAGGTCATCTTGCCAGCTTTCTAGCAAGTCCTTGTTTACGAATTTTCAACTTTGTATGTGAAAGTTGTGAAAATTTGAAAAAAACAGCCTATTTTGGTAAGTGGCAATCAAAAGAAGAAAAAAAATAACTCTCTGTTTTTGCTTTTTTTATTTTTATTTTTTTTAATTTGTTTTTTGTTTGGTTATTTTTAATTTTGAAAAAAAAAAAATTTGGTTGTGCTGTGTGTGCAGAGAGGTGGCTGGGCGGTGGTGGAGAGGTGGTGGGCAGAGCTGTGGAGGTGGCAGTGGTGGCTGGTGGCGGCAGGCAGAGCAATGGCTGGTGGTGGTGTGGGTAGCTAGTGACGACAGGTGGGAGAGTGTGGAGGGGTGCTACGGGGGTGGCAGAAAGGTGGAACAGAGGGAGAGGGAGGGGGGAGGGGTGGTCGGGGGGCTGTGGAGGGAAGGGCGCGCGGGGGGAAGTAGCGGGAGAAGGGGAGGCGGGGCGGTGGTAGGTATACGCACAGAAGTGGTGGAAGTATGTGGTGGAAACGATGGGAGATTGAGTGGTGAGTGGTGAGTGGTGGTTGAGTGGTGAGGAGAGGTGGTGACAGGGAATTTGGAATGTGGCAGTCGTGAGAGGGGAGATCTATTGGGAGCAGCGAGGGAGAATGGATGGCGGTGACGGGGGTGGCCAGTGGACGAAGCAGTGAGGAGATGGTGGTGAGTGGTTTGGGGGTTTTTAGCAAGCGGTGGTGGAATGACAGTGGTGGAAGATGGAGGTGGTGGTGCTCGAGCAGGGAGTAGGTTTGATGGCGGGGAAGGTGTTAGCTGACAGAGAACAACAAGTCGCCACCGACAAAGACTTCAACCCAAAATCCCTGCAACCTGCAAAATGCCTACGACTTCACATAGAAGCCCCTGTATGGATTAGTACGGACAATGTGTATGTTTCAGATCCGTACGGTATGGACTGTACCCTAAAAAAATTTCAAAAATTTAAGTGACCAAACATAGTCAAATTTATAGTCAAAAAACTCAGAAACAATGTCCTGATCGCGATGGTGGGGTCAGTTTCTGCATAGGACGCAACTTGCAATAGTTCACTCCCAAAACTTGCAAAAACTTGCCACAACGAGAGTTAGAAAATGAAAATTTTGACAACGAAACCTTCACAAACTGACGATTAGATCCAAAACTGGGTGTGCCAATGTAATCTATGAATCAAAATGAAAGTTAGAATACAAATTGACTGCAAACACAAATGATTATACCTTTCTTTTAACCCACACATCCAAGATCGCGGGAAGGAGTTGCACCTGATAGCTCCTCAGATGTTACCCAAGTGATGTAAGATGTGGATTGCTCAAGGCTTTCAACACAATGTAGATGAGTGATTTTGGATTTAGATGGAGATGGAGATAGGGATAAGGCCTGATTTTGACATTATGATGTTGGGATGAGGGGATTTTGGAGAGATTTTGATAGAGGTTAGATGCAAGATCGAGCCCCCCTCCTCCATGGCTTAGAGAAGGGTCTCATTTATAGATTTTTGGGAATGAGGATGGAGGGTGAGGATCGAGAGTTGAGATTAAGGACTCTCATTATTTGTGAATTTCAAATTCATAGTGGATGAATTAAAAATTCATTTTTGGGAAGAGTGGAGGACAAATTGAATTTTCAATTCAATTAGTGGAGGACAAATTGAATTTTCAATTCAATTAGTGGAGGAGTGGAGGACAAATTAAATTTCTAATTCAATTAGTGGAGGATTGTGGAGGATGAGCAAAGCAAGGTTAATTAAGTGTTTAGCTTAATTAACTTAAGTCTAGGTTAATCAGATAAGCATGATTTATCTAATTAATAGGGATTAGGGAGATGGATAAATCAGCTAAATAAATATTAGAAATATTCATTTAATTGATGAGGATAGGGTTGTAATATATAGTGATAAATTAAGTACATTAATTGAGCACAAGGGATATACAGATGGGGGGAGTGGATTAGTGTAGAGGTATAGGAAATTGGTTTGCAGAGCAAGCCAATTTTAGGTGTCTACAGTCCATATCTTTATTTTTACATGCTACTTATTTTGGATTTATAATATTTATTATTAAATATTAATAATTTGACACTACACTCCACCCCATGTTGCCATTGTGGAATGCCAGTCTTAGCATTAATTATTCTACAAATATCTTTAATTTTTTTAATCAATTTACCACACATAGTAATAGAGCTTTCCACAAGATATCTTGCTATACTTTAGATATATTTATTAAATATAGGTATACTACTAAACTAACTACTTAGAGCAAGGTCCTTTTCTACTGCTTAACTTATTTTGTTTTGTAGCCACTGCTTAATTTTTTTGGAACCCTTTGTGGTGCTAGTGGTCCGATGAATTTTTTATTTTTCTACTTATTTAAAATAATTGTTAAATGAATGGAAAATATATGTTTATATTTGTGTTAACTAGAGAAATTTTGGAGGGGAATGTAAAAAAGAAGGGAAGGAAATATGTGCAACCATGTGGCATATTTTTTATTATGCAATAGTTACATAATTTCAGCCCCCATTTTTTTCACAGATTATTTTTAATCCCTAAACTATAGCAAATCCACCATAAGAAGAGAAGATTCCAAATTATCCTTTCTACTTAATTCAAAATTTATATGGGACCATTGGTGCTAGTAAAATTTAAGCAACAAACCTAGATAAGTAGTTGCATGGAACCACCCTGTTAGTCTTTTTTTAATGATATTATAATACTATGACTTAATCATCATGTGATTGACTATTTCCTAATTAATTTCTCTATTAATCGCTCTATCAAATTTATGTGGCTTTGGATAAATAGCCCATTTCATTTATTATTTAAAAAGAAAATATTTTTATTTTCTTATAAATAATATATCAATCCATTTCATTAAAAAATAGATTATTCTTTGTCAGGTTTCTCCTTTTATGTATTTCTTTGTACTTTCCCAATCTAATTTACTTCGATTGTGAGCCTATTGATAATTGAAAAATAGATTCTCCATATCCATTTGTCTATGTAGGTTTTGTATTCTTTTAGTGTCCTACTTAAATAAGAGTACCATCTCTTTTATATTTTTCTTTGTGCTTTCCCAATCTAATTTACTTTGATTGTGGGTCTATTGATAATTGAAAAATATATTCTCCATGTGCATCTGTTTAAGTCATGTTTCTCCACTTCTCTCTTATTTTTAGTTCTTCTAATGTTCTATTCAAATCAGAGTACCATGGATTTTATATTTTTGTTTGTGCTCTCCCAATCTAATTACTTCGATTGTAGGTCTATTGAAAATTGAAAAATATATTCTCCATCTGCATCTGTTTAAGTCATGTTTCTTCTCTTCTCCTTTGTTTTTAATTCTTCTACTATTCTATTCAAATTAGAGTACCATCACTTTTGTACTCTCCCAATCTAATTTATTTTGAATTTTTTTTGACAATGTAATATTATAACACTTAAATTGTATGTACTGGACACTCCAAAGATTTTAAAATTCTCAATCAATATGAATATCAACAATTCTATCCAAATTGCTAAACCATCAATGGACTTTGTGAAGGAGGTGAGCAGATTCTACTTGTAGTGCGCATTAAAGTGGATTCTAGCAACAAACAGATTGTCCACCAGCTGTTTCTTTCATATCTTCCACTGCCCCCACACAGATTGCTCATAAGTAATATAACTGTGAAAATATAGCAATATTCAAAATATTAAAGAGATTGTGTAATATACAAACAAGAATAGCAAGACAGGTGCTGTTCAACTATGAGACTTTTTTTTTTGCAATGTAATATCATTATATTTGAATTGTGTGCGTGCTTGACACTCGAAATATTTTAAAAATTTCAATTAATTTCAATATCAACACTTCACATATGACTTTCACATCTAATTTACTTGGTTCCAAATTTCTAAAGCATGATTTCCTATCTGTTTCCTAGGTTTTGTGGCATTCCCAAATTAGAGTGTGTGAAGGAGGTGAGCTTGTTTGACAATCCAAGAGTTTTGCAAGTGCGCACTAAAAGAGAATTCGACTTGTCTCCCCTGGTGAATAGATTGTCGGCTCGGGCTGACCCACCAGCTATTTCTTTCACTGCCCCCACACAGATTGCTCAGAACTGGGTATTGACTAGTTACTTATGTTTTTCAACTGCCATTATATTACACATTTTCCACGAGAAGAGCAGTCCTTTCGGGCTGGACCACTACTATTGACAGGCTCTACTGCATTGGCTTTCATGGGACCCCTTGCTCCACAAAAATAGATCCTCTAGCAGTTCCATGGGACCCCTTCCTTAGAGAACATTCTGACTTCGGCTGCCCCTGCGTGACAACTGTTTTACATGACAAAATATAATGTCAAGTGACACACGTGAGTGCCCAAATAACATTTAGAGAAGCTAAGGTGGATCTTCTAGGTTAGCTAATCCAAAAACAAATAGACAGTGAGTCTTGTGAGGTGACCTAATGCACATTTTTGTTGATTTGTGTGTTATGTATATTTAAAGATATTCATTTGTTCATTTGAAAATAATATAAGAGTTATGAAGGAGTGTCTTAGGGTTATTGATAAAGTAGTTATGGGAGCATCCTAGTAACATTGAAAGAGCGCATTATCCTAGGTACATTGCATGCTCGCTTGTCATTCTTGATCTTGGTTTATCATTGTTGAATCGGACCAACTAGGGGTTTGACCGAGGAGAACATGATTTAGCAAATTCCTCGTAGGTGTTTGTAAACTGCACTAGTCCTCATGAACAATTAAACATTCAAAACTTTGGTGAAAAAGTTTGGACAATCCATTTTCTATCAATTTAGATCTATGAGTTACAATTCAAGTCAACACGTTAGTTCAAAGTTGCACTCACAGAGATCAAGTTCGCACCCATGTTGGTGAACTTGGGAAAAAGACTAGTGTACAAAACATGAGATCTTCATTTGAGTAAACCATAGAATTTGGCTCATGACCTTATTGTTTCATGATCCCATTATCATTGATTCCCAAATTTTTATACGTGAACGCTAAATCCCCTATTCATCAATTTTGGTTAGATCTGGGTTCGAATGTCACCTAAGTCTCACTTCCATATTCATAGATCTAAAAACTCAAAACTCAAAAATATGCCTTTTCAACCATTTTACTGTGTTGTCCGCTGACCTAACACACATTTGTGTTAATTTGTGCATCATGTTGATCTATTTATAGGCATTCACTCATTCATTTGAAATTAATCTAAGAGTTATCAACAAGCATGTTACAGTTATTGATATAACATTTATGAAAGCATTCTAAGAATATTATAAGAGTATTAGGTGCTTCCCATGCATGCTTGATATCCTCAATCTTGATTCATGAATGTTGAATCACTCTGACACATTATAGTTTTTGGCAACGTATAATGTGCTTGAATTGTCTCCGTACATTGACACATAAGTTTTTAAAATTCTCATTCAATGTCAACACTTCATTATATAACTTTCACATCTAATATAGGGGAGAGGAGTAGAACATGCGCACCCAATTTTCCATGGTCCACATGGAGTGCCATGTGGACTAGTAAAAAAAACCTGCAACTTATTTAGATAAATAAATTAATAATAAACCATATAAAAAAATTTAATTTTTTTTAATGTTTGACACATGGGAGGATGAGATTCATCCATCAGAAAAAAAAAATTGAATTTTGGCCATGTGACCAAAACATAGGCAGTCGGAGTGCCAGTTGGTGCATGGCATGCCATCCAAAGTGGAAAGCCCTGCCACATCGCCACATGCCACCTTGCCACCATAACACTCCACTGCATCACATTAATGTCTCTTCGCCCCTTCCAATTTACTGCATGTCCCCTCTTCATGCTTCCATGGCATCCTGCGTAAATTTTGATAGGACCTCCATTCAATGCCCGTAGTGCCTCGCACAAATCACCAACTTTAGAGCCTCTCAATCTACCAAGTTCTCAAAATTTCCTAACTTGTCTACCAGAAGGTGTTCAGTTAAGCTCTCTGCAACTTTTATCCCCCCACAACAACATGGTATGCTCAGACTCCATTGTATGCGATGAAAAATTCTAGTTGTCGAATGGGAAATGCAGCTCTAGCTCTGCCATGCCCCTTCTAAGTTCGCCAGTGCCATGTAGGTGAAGGATATATGCATATGTATACATTATTTTCATTAATTGCCCCCAAGGTCTGTGCTGAAGGGTTTAATCGCAAGTGAGGAAGCGTGAAGGCCATGGCATTATCATCAATGTGTGCGGGGGCAATCCTTTCGACCCAGGTGAGCATGCTCACTAAGGCCTCATCATTAGTAAGTTTTGGTTTGTTTACTCAGTCTTTGCATTTGTTTTTTGACTTTGCGTTGTTGCATATTTCCTTGTTCATATCAAGCTTTCATGTTTTTGAACACTATGGATTCTATGTTCATCAACACACTAATTATATGTAAATTAATCTTTTGTTCAAGCATCAACGTCTTTAAAATTGAGGTTGTTTTTTATTTCATTATAGAAAAAAATAATATTGTTTGTTGTTTTGGTGCTATAGATAAATCTAAGGTTGTTTTTATTTTCATTACAGTAACAAATACTATTGTTGGTTATTTCCATGTCATAGAAAAATCTAGGGTTGTTTTTATTTTCATTACAGTAACAAATAATATTGTTGCTTGTTTTGGTGCCATAGATAAATTTGGAGTTGTTTTTATTTTCATTATAACAAAAAATAATATTGTTGGTTGTTTCGGTGTTATAGATAAATCTAGGGTTGTTTTAATTTTCATTACAGTAACAAATACATTTGTTGCTTGTTTCAGTGCCATAGATAAATCTTGGGTTGTTTATTTTTCACTTAGGTTTTCTCTTTTAATTAGGTTTTTCTTTCATCTTTTTCAAAGGTTATTTCATAGGTTATCACTGTTTATTTGTCATAAATCTTTTTCTTTGTCTATATCTCATAAACAATATATTGCAAATATCATAGCTATAGCTTAGTATTTGTGTTTCCTTAGGATTTATATTACAAATATTATAGTCATAGTTTAGCATTTTTGTTTTCCTAGGGTTTATATTAGAAATATTATAGTCATAGTTTAGCATTTGTGTTTCCCTAGGGTTTATATTGGAAATATTATAGTCATAGTCTAGCATTTGTGTTTCACTAGAGTTTATATTGCAGATATTACAGTCATAGTTTAACATTTGTGTTTCCCTAGGGTTTATATTGCAAATATTAGTCATAGTTTAGCATTTGTGTTTCCCTAGGGTTTATATTGCAAATATTATAGTCATATTTTAGCATTTGTGTTTCATAGGTTCTACATTATCATTCAAACATAGATAAATCTAAGGTTGTTTTAATTTTCATTACAGTAACAAATAATATTGTTTCTTGTTTTGGTGCCATAGATAAATCTTGGGTTGTTTATTTTTTAGTTAGGTTTTCTCTTTTAATTAGGTATTTCTTTCATCTTTTTCAAAGGTTATTTCATAGGTTATCACTATTTATTTGTCATAAATCTTTTTCTTTGTCTATATCTCATAAACAATATATTGCAAATATTATAGTGATAGGTTAGCATTTGTGTTTCCCTAGGATTTATATTGCAAATATTATAGTCATAGTTTAGCATTTCTATTTTCCTAAGGTTTATATTGCAAATATTACAGTCATAGTTTAGCATTTGTGTTTCCCTAGGGTTTATAACATTTGTGTTTCCCTAGGGTTTATATTGCAAATATTATATTCATATTTTAGCATTTGTGTTTCATAGCTTTTGCATTATCATTCAAACATAGATAAATCTAGGGTTGTTTTAATTTTCATTGTAGTAACAAATAATATTGTTTCTTGTTTCGGTGCCATAGATAAATCTTAGGTTGTTTATTTTTCGGTTAGGTTTTCTCTTTTAATTAGA
Source organism: Cunninghamia lanceolata (assembly GCA_027924645.1). Classification (NCBI taxonomy): domain Eukaryota; kingdom Viridiplantae; phylum Streptophyta; class Pinopsida; order Cupressales; family Cupressaceae; genus Cunninghamia; species Cunninghamia lanceolata. The sequence continues at coordinate 5,511,578 of BSBN01000241.1, read as the reverse complement.
TTTTTCTTTCATCTTTTTCAAAGGTTATTTCATAGGGTATCACTATTTATTTGTCATTAATCTTTTTCATTGTCTATAGCTCATAAACAATACATTGCAAATATTATGGTCATAGGTTAGCATTTGTGTTTCCCTAGGGTTTATATTGCAAATATTACAGTCATATTTTAGCATTTGTGTTTCATAGGTTTTGCATTATCATTTACTCTGCTTATCTTATTCTCATAGGTTCTACAATATCATTCATTGTCATTTTCATTGATGTCAGTCATAAATTTGGGGGTTTCTCTTTTTAAGTTTTTATTAGGGTTTGTTTCATCTTTTCAACATGTTATTTCATAGGTTATCACTATTTATTTGTCATAAATGTGGTTCCCTATTGTTTATATTGCAAATATTATGGTCATATGTTTGCATTTGTGTTTCTCTAGGGTTTATACTGTGAATATTATAGTAATAGTTTACTATTTGTGTTTCCCTTGGGTTTAAATTACAGATATTACAGTCATAGTTTAGTATTTGTGTTTCCCTATGCTTTTTATTTGTTGTCAGTTTTAAATTGATCATAAATACAAATGTCGAGTTACTATTTTGATTTGTAATGTTTTCTAATCAAATTGCAATTTTTGTTATATTTATGCTTCTTGTTTCCACCTATGTTCAATTGATAGTTTCTCATTTTTAATTATTATTTTTTATTGAATTTACAATCATTCACTTTGGTTATCATATTCTCATAGGTTCTACATTATCAAACAGTTAAGTTTTCTATGTGAGATTTGTTAAACTCTTACTATTTTCTATTCATAAGATTTATAATGTTCTTCATTAAGCCATTATAGTCATATAGGTTCGCAGTTGTGTTTCCTTACGGTTTATATTATAATCACTACAGTCATAGTTAAATGGTTTATATTGTTTTCTTAGGTGCAATAATTGCATTAGTTCAGTAATGCAAGATAGATAGTTTTTTTAGGTGCCTTAGATAAATTTGGGGGTGTCTTCTTTTTCATAGGTTCTGCTTCATCAATACAGTCATGCAACTATTGTATCTTTTTTTGGTGGCTTACATAAATTTTCCATTGGTGCCATAGATTAATTTAGGGGTGTTCTCCTTTGCATGGGTTGTGCTTCATCAATTCTATCCTCAAACTAATCTACCTTTCTTAAGTGCCATTGAATCATTTGCCACAGTGGTACGTTGATCCTCCACAAGTTAGGGAAAAACTCTTGCATAAAAAAGAACTATGAGATCAAACACAAATCAAATATTAAATGCACATTTAGTCATATATATTTGTCAACAAAAAAAGCTAAGGTTGGTAGACAAACAAGTGTAAGTGTTTTCAAATTGTATCTAACATAGGGGAAAGAAGCCGAAATGTGTGCACCCAATTTTTGACGATCCACAATTAATGCCATGTGGACTAGTAAAAAAATTTACAACTTATTCAAATGAATAAATTAATAATAAATAATATAAAATCCAACTTGGAAATGAAATAGTCATTTCATTAAAGTTTGTACCCTTCCTCATAAACATTCAAACACAACTGTCGCACTAATCCAGCTGTCACTTACAGATTATTCACAACTACACAACAAAATAGAGGTACCGTGTCAACACAATTCTAACTCATGTGTCTGATCTTTGACCAAAATGCTAACCCATTACAACCATGTTACCCACTATAGCATAACCTAAACAATTCACACATGCATCCACATGTCTCATCAAACATGAGACCTACAAAATGTATCAGCAAGAGTCTCTGCCATCTCGCCAAATAGGGTGCACATATACTGGCTCCTTCCTCTAAAAACCCACCTGCATCCAAAAATTCAAGCTGCAAGGCTGCCATTATTCATATAAAAATTTATGGAAACAAATGCAAACAATACACCAAACCAATCAACTCAAGAATTAATGACCCAAATCAATCAAATCTGCAATTCATATCACCTAGAATTCAAATTTCAAATAGGATAGGGATTTAATTCACCACACCAAACAAACATCAATAAGATTGAAATAATTCCCAATTCGAATAGCCCTTGAGGTATTTTATTCACATTGATGCTAGGATGTGTTGGCTTAAGGTCTCTACAATTTCAATCCCGCCACCACTACATGTTACACTTGGACTCTGATGTCCCTTCCAGCTTCTTTATATATATGTATATGCATATGTATAAACACATACATAGACTTGAATTATCATAGAAGATATCTCTGAGAGCAAAAAGCAGGAGGCAACATCTCTGTTTACTGCAGAGGTAGACTATATAGCAGTAGCAAACAATTGTACTCAAGTCTTGTGGATGAAACAAATGTTGAAGGATATCAAAATTGTGTTTGAAGACCCTGTTACAATCTTCTGTGATAATTCAAGTGCAATAAACATCTCAAATAATTTGGTGTTGCATTCATAGACAAAGCACATATCCATCAAGTTTCACTTCTTGAGAGAGAAGGTAAGTGAGAATGAAGTCAAATTGGAGTTTGTTTCTTCAAAGGATCAGATTGCAGATATTTTCACCAAGCCTCTGCCTAAGGAAATTTTTGAGTATCTTAGAGGGAAGCTAGGGGTTATTACCCCTCTTATTCAGAACTAAGATGCACTAGTGTGCATCAGTGCGGTGGAATTCACAGTCATATCTTGTGATCCAGATTGATGTTAAGGAGATACTACTCAGGGGGAGTAGTCAGTATGCAAATTTTAGAGATTAGTCTAAAACATAAAGGGGGAGAAAATATTGCAAATATGTGCCCTTTTCCATTGATGTCAAAGGGGGAGAGAAGTCATGTGAAAAACTAGTTGCTAATGAAAGGGGGAGCAGTAAAGAAAGTGGTTGCAGAAGTGATAAGAGAAAGGGGGAGAAATATTTGTCTTGATGGTTGAATCAGTTTTTCACATCATATGTTGCCATCAATGACAAAGAGGGAGATTGTTGAAAATATGTGCCTATGATGTGTTGTCATTGATGTCAACATATCCCTTTGTCAGAAACAAGGGAAACAATGCAGATCAGTGAAGTAGATTGCATTGCATTTCCAGAGAAACGAAGATCAAAGTACACGGACCATATGGATGTGTATCTAGGATTGTCTAAAGTATCTCTAGTTAAGATTTGAGAGGTCCACATAAAGATTTGAAGAAGCTATGGCCATCTGAGTAGAACCAAATTTTGTAGTGTTCAAAAGAGACAGAGTGACAAGAAATTGGCTCAGATTGATCCGCAATGAAAACTTATGATTTATGGATCTAGAGGCATGTTTGGGAAGTCAGTGTGAATCCCCAACTCAAGTGGTTCATGGTTTAGAGGTTTGCAAGCAATCTTTCTAGTGTGACAGTCATGGAAGATAGTGTTCTTGAGGTACCGGATGAAGATGCAAGTGATTTTAATGATTTGGAGTAGTGCATATGTTATTGTTGAATTCAATGTTCTTATGGAGGTCACTGGATTGTGTGCCTACTACGTTGGAGGTCTGCATTGAAGATTGAGCTCGTTGTTGAAGATTTCTTCCTTGGTGTTGTTGTTTTTCCTAGTCTTGGATGACCAGATGATTCAAGCATGTTGCGGATGATCTAAGAACAATTCTCTGGAGCATAGCGTGTTTATTAAAAAGATTCAAGTCTCAGCTATGTTTGGCTGATATTATAGTGATCTGCATTGATTCAAACTGACCTTGATGTTCATTCCAAGGTTGATGAAGAGTATAAATACTTGTGGATGAGTTGTACGAAGTTGTCCTTTTGCAAAAATGATAAAATCCTAAGAAAGGTATAGAGGGAGAGCAGAGAAGAGAAGAATAAAAAAAAACAAGAGCAGTAAAGATGAATTAGTGAAGAAGTGTTTTGGGGAAGAGTAGAAGTTTTGTGAGCTTTCAATGGGATTGAACTAGGCATGATGAAGATGCTACTTCTTAGTTCTCTCTTTCTGTATTAAACATAAAATCTTGTAGCCAGTGACGCTCCTATAGGTAGTGAGCCTCTTTGAGCAGTGAGATTTGGGCAGTGCGCCTGAAGGAAAGTGCCTTCCCATTTCTTTTAAGTACTTTTAACAGGGTATGAATATTATAGGTTAACCCCCACTGTGGTTTTCCCTTAACTGGATTTCCACATAAAAATTCTGGTGTTATGTGTGTTTATTTTGTTTCTGCTCATGTGTTGTTAATTCATACTTCAATGTTTACATCATTAATCTATTTGTAAGTTGTGAAAAGGATTAAAAGTAGAAAAGGTTAAAGGTGTGGATAACTGATTCACCCCCCTCTCAGTTGTCCAACCTAATTCCAACAATTGGCATCAGAGATGGTTCCTCTAAAAGAAGCTTGACCGCTCGAGGAGATCCAAGATGTCGACTTACAAGAAGGAAAGTCTGAGATTTGATGGAACAAATTACTCTCTTTGGAAGGTGTACATGCAGTGTCATTTGTAATGTATGGGTGATGCCTTTTGGTTGATAACTAAGAATAAGTATAAGATTCTGAAGAATGGGCCTTCAACTCTAGACAAACTCAAGGAAGTTGAATACAATATTCGAGCTAAAGAAGCATTGTTGAGTGCCCTGATTAATACAGAAATGGCAAATGTCCTGGAATTGAAAATTGCTCATGAAATTTGGAAAAGGTTGGAAACTCTGTATGAAGGTGATAAATATGTCAAATGTGCCAAGCTATAGAGCCTGAAGGGTAAATACGAAAGGTTGATGATGAGTGAAGAAAACATTGCTTCTTACATGTAGAAAGTGAATGAACTTGTAACCGGTATTAGGAGTGTTGGTGGAATATTGGAAGAATCATATATTATTGTCAAAGTGATCAGATTCTCACCTGTAGCATACAAGCATAAAGTTGCTGCCATTGAAGAGATCAAGATCATGACAATTGTTTCAAGGGATCAGTTGGTTGGTAAGCTTTCATCATTTGAAATGAGTGAGTTTGGTGATTCTCTTCCTAAGTCTGAATCTGCATTTAAGGCCAGTGTATATGGAAAACAAATATATGATCCAGGTGAAAGCTCTTCAGGAAGATCAAATAGATTTGAGAAGGCAAGAAAGGATCTTGAAGATAATGAAATTGAGGCTGCAAAACTTGAAGCCCTTATTTCCAAAAGATTTCCAAGAGGATCTGGTAAGTATGAAGGAATTTGCCTTTCAAATGTTTTGCTTGTAATAAGATTGGTCATTTTGCCTCAAGGTGTCTGGAGAGGGTTTCAAAGCCAAACCCTAATAGATCAAGGGCTCAGAAGAAATGTTACTATGTCCAAGAAGCTAAAGAAGGTGTCACCGATAATGAATCTGATATGGGAAGTAACTCTGGAAATGAATGGGTGTTCATTGTCATCAAAGAAGAAGATTTGGTGTCTACTGAATCTAATAGCTATGTGAATGTGGAAAGTGGCTTGGCTTCTTAGATTGAAGAAAATGATGAATGGGTAATTGACAGTGGATGTTCTCATCATATGACTAGTGACAAAAATAAATTCGTAAGTTTGGAAAGATATGAAGGTGGAATTGTGAAGTTTGGAGACAATTCAACTGGGAGAATTTGTGGAAGAGGATCCATCTCTTTTGATGGTAAGAATAACACTAATGCTATTTTGTATGTAGAAGGATTGAATCATAATCTTCTCATTTTTGAATAGTTGGTTGACAAAGGGTATGATCTCTAATTCAAGGATGCAAAATGCAAAATCTTAGCAAGCTCTGGAACTATGATTTCATCAGGTACACAAACTAAAGGTAACATCTTTCATTTAAGTGGTACTGGCAAAAGTTATTTGATTTCTCAGATTGATCAGAGTTGGTTATGGCATAGGAGAATGTGTCATGTGAATTTTGATAATATTGTCAAGATAAGTTCTACTCAGGCTGTGAGAGATTTTCCAAAACTTGTGAAACCTGCTGATAACATGTGTAGAGAATGTCAATTGGGTAAATAGAACAAAACTTCATTCAAGAGTAAAAACAATTTTCAAGTGGACTATTGGAACTTGTGCATATTGATCTATGTGGTCCTGCTAGAATTAGAAGTGTGCAAGGAGACATATATTTTATGTTGTTGTTTGATGATTACTCTCGGATGATGTGGGTAACTTTCTTGAAAGAAAAATTAGAAGCTCTTAACAAATTCAAGGTGGTCAAGGTTATAGTGGAGAATGAGATTGATGTGAAGATAAAGTGTCTAAGATCCAACAGAGGTGAGAGTTTACCTCTGGTGAGTTTGATACATTCTGTAAAAAGCATGGAATTAAAAGCTAATTATCTACTCCTAGGACTCCTCAACAGAATGGAGTTGTGGAAAGAAAGAACTGACCATTCAAGAAGCTGATAGGACCATGATGATGGAAACAAATGTTCCACAAGTCTATTGGAGAGAATTTGTGAGTACTTTTGTTTACGTTCTCTTAACCGGGTGGAGATCAAAGGTAATTCTAGTAAGACACCTTATGAACTATGGTTTGGTCATCCTCCTACTGTGAAATATTTTAGAGTTTTTGGTAGTAAATGCTATATCAAAAGAGATGAGGATCTAGGCAAGTTTGATGCAAGAAGTGACAAAGGAATATTCTGGGTTACTCTACTCAAAGAAAGGCATACCAGTGCTTCAACAAAATATTGAAAAGGATTGTTGAAAGTGCTAAAGTTAAGGTTGATGAGAGAAAAGAAAGACCTTCCAGGCCTTGTGGATATGATTCAGATGATCAAGATGAAATTCAAAGTCAAGGAAAGTAAGTTCAAACCTAGACTTAGATCTAGATTGATCCAGAAAATCTAGTGACTCAAGAAGTTAGTGTAGATGTTGAGGAACGAGGTTAAGAAACAAAAGTTCAAGAAACTCCCAAAACTCCCAAGTATGTAACGTTGAATCATTCTAAAGATCAAATCATAGGAGACAAGAATAAAGGTGTTCAAAATAGAAGAAGAATTACTGAAGATCAAGTAGAGTATTGTTTGATTTCAAAGATTAAACCAAAAATAGATAATGAAGCTTTTAATGATGAAAATTGGGTAAAAGCAATGGAAGAAGAATTAATGCAAATTGAAAAGAATCATACTTGGGATCTTGTTCCTAGACCTGAAAAAAAAAAGTAATTGGAACCAAATGGCTCTTCCAGAATAAACTCAATGAAAATGGTGAAGTTGTGAGAAACAAAGGATATTCTCAAGTAGAGGGAATTGATTTTGAGGAAACATTTGCTCTGGTGGAAAGAATTGAAGCAGTCGGATTATTTCTTCCATTTGTAAAGATTTCAAAGTTTACCAAATGGATGTCAAGTCAACATTGTTGAATGGAGAGTTAGAGGAAGAAGTCTACATTGAGCAACCAGAAGGATTCCAGTTGTCTGATCAAGAAGATATGGTCTGCAGATTGAGGAAAGATTTGTATGGACTTAAACAAGCCCCAAGACACTAGTATGCCAGATTAGATAAGTATCTGCTAAAGCTAGGATTTAGCAAAGGCACAGCTGACATTAATCTTTATTTCAAGATTGATCATGAGAACATCTTAATTGTTGAGGTATTCATTGATGATATCATTTTTGGTGGAAATGGAAGCATGTGTAAGAAATTTGTTGATCATATGCAAAGTGAATTTGAGATGTCCATGTTTGGTGAAATGAATTTCTTCTTAGGTCTGCAAATCACTCAGTCAAATAAAGGTATCTTCATATCTCAGTCTAAATATGTGAGAATTTTGAAAAAGTTTGGAATAGAGGACTCAAAACTAGTAAGTACTCCTATGGTAACCAGATGCAAGTTGAGTAAAGATGATGATTCACCTAAGAGAAATTAGAAAAGGTATAGATCAATGATTGGAGGACTTCTTCATCTAACTCAAACCAGACCTGACATCATGAATGTAGCTAGACTTGTTGCTAGATCTCAAGTTGATCTTAGGGAATCCCATATTGTACCAGTCAAAAGAATTTTCAGATATCTAAAGGGAACATCTGATTATGGCTTATGGTATCCAAAGGATAATGACTTCACTCTTCATGCATATATAGATGCTAATTGGGTAGGAGATGTGGATGATAGAAAAAGTACTAGTGGTGGTGCATTCTTCTTGGGAAGGAGATTGGTTTCTTAGTTGACCAAAAAGTAGGAGGCAATATCTTTGTCTACTGCAAAGGCAAGTATGTAGCAGTAGCAAGCAATTGTACTCAAGTCTTGTGGATGAATCACATGTTGAAGGATATCAAAATTGTGTTTGAAGAGCCTATTACAACCTTCTGTGATAATTCAAGTGTAATAAACATCTCAAAGAATCTGGTGTTGCATTCAAAGACAAAGCACATATCCATAAAGTTTCACTTGTTGAGAGAGAAGGAAAGTGAGAATGAAGTCAGATTGGAGTTTGTTTCTTCAAAGGATCAGATTGTGGATATATTCAGCAAGCCTCTACCTAAGGATACTTTTGAGTATCTCAGAGAGAAGCTAGGAGTTATTACCCCTCCTGTTCAGAACTAAGATGCACTAGTGTGCATCAGTCTGGTGGAATTTATAGTCATATCCTGTGATCCAGATTGATGTTAAGGAGATACTACTTAGGGAGAGTAGTCAGTATGCAAATGTTGAAGATCAATCTAAAACATAAATGGGTAGAAAAGATTGCAAATATGTTCCCTTTGCCATTGATGTCAAAGGGGGAGAGAAGTCATGTGAAAAACTAGTTGCTGATGAAAGGGGGAGCAGTGAAGAAAGTGATTGTAGAAGTGATAAGAGAAAGGGGGAGAAATCCTTGTCTTGATGGTTGAATCAATTTTTCACATCATATGTTGCCATCAATGACAAAGGGGGAGATTGTTGCAAATATGTGCCTATAATGTGTTGTCATTGATGTCAACATATCCCTTTGTCAAAAACAAGGGAAATAGTGCAGATCAGTGAAGTAAATTGCTCCACATTTCCAGAGGAATGAAGATAAAAGTATGCAAACCATATGGATGTGTAGAGGATTGTCTAAAGTAGCTCTAGTTAAGATTTGAGAGGCTCGTATGAAGATTTGAAGAAGCTATTGCCATCTAAGTAGAACTAGATTTTGCAGTGTTCAGAAGAGACAGAGTGACAAGAAATTGGTTTAGATTGCTCTGCAATGAAAACTTATGATCTACAGATCTAGAGGCATGTTTGGGAAATCAGTGTGAATCCTCAACTCAAGTGGTTTGTGGTTTGGAGGTCCACAAGCAATCTTTCTAGTGTGACAGTCATGGTAGATAGTGTTCTTGAGGTACTGGATGAAGATGCAAGTGATTCTGATGATTTAGAGTAGTGCAAATGTTATTGTTGAATTTAATGTGCTTGTGGAGGTCTCTAGATTGTGTGCTTGCTACATTGGAGGTCCACATTGAAGATTGAGCTTGTTGTTGAAGATTTCTTCCTTAGTGTTGTTGTTCTTCCTAGTCTTGGCCGATCGGATGATCGGATGAGCTAAGAGCAATTGTCTGAAGCATAACATGTTTATTAAGAAGATTCAAGTCCTAGCTATGTTTGGCCGACAATATAGTGATCCGCATTGAGTGAAGCTGACCTTGATGTTCATTCCAAGGTTGATGAAGAGTATAAATACTTGTGGATGAGTTGTGGAAAGTTGTCCTTGTGTGAAAATGATGAAATCCTAAGAAAGGTACAGAGGCAAAGCAGAGAAGAGAAGAATAAAAAAACAAGACCAGTAAAGATGAAGAGTTAGCAAAGAAGTGTTTTGGGGTAGACTAGAAGTTTTGTGAGCTTTCAATGGGACTGAACCAGGCATGATGAAGATGCTATTTCTCAATTCACTCTTTCTATATTAAACATAAAATCTTGTAGGCAGTGAGCCTCGAGCTCTGGGCAGTGCGCTTGAAGGCAAGTGCCTTCCCATTTCTTTTAAGTACTTTTAACATGGTACGAATCTTGTGGGTTAACCCCCACCATGGTTTTCTCTTAACTGGGTTTCCATGTAAAAATTCTGGTGTTATGTATGTTCATTTTGTTTCTACTCATGTGTTGTTAATTCATGCTTCAATGTTTACATCATTAATCTATTTGTAAGTTGCAGAAAGGATTAAAAGCAGAAAAGGTTAAAGTTGTGGACAAATGATTCACCCCCCCTCTTAGTTGTCCAACCTAATTCCAACAATGTATAGACACATACATAGACAAATACATATACATATACTACTTCCACGACATCCCGCGTAAACTTTGAGCCAACCTGCATTCAATGCTCCCAATGCCTCGCACATCTTGCCAACTTTAGAGCCTTTTAATCTACATCAATTCAGTGATGGCAACTTTAGAGCCTTTCAATCTACCATCTTCTCAAATTTTCTTCATATTGATGCTAGAATGTGTTTGGGGGTGTTCTCTTATGTATAGGTTCTACTTCATCAATTCAGTCCTTCAACCATTGTATTTTTTTTAGGTGCCATTGACTAATTTGGGGGTGTTAGCTTTTTTATAGGTTCTGCTACATCAATTCAGTCATGCAAGTATTCTAGCTTTCTTAGGTGTTATTGATTAATTTGGGGGTGTTCTCTTTTGCATAGGGTCATTATCATCAATCAAGTCTTGCAACTATTGTATGCTTTTTAGGTGCCATTGATTGATTTGGGGCTGTTATCTTTTTTTATAGGTTCTGCTAGATCAATTCACTCATGCAACTATTCTAGCTTTCTTAGCTGCCATTGATTAATTTGGGGATGTTGTCTTTTGCATTTGATTAAGTTGGGGGTGTTGTCTTTTTCCTAAGTTCATTATCATCAATCAAGTCCTGCATCTATTGTATGATATTTAGGTGCCATTGATTGATTTGGGGGTGTTATCTTTTTTATAGGTTCTGCTACATAAATTCACTCATGCAACTATTGTAGCTTTCTTAGGTGCCATTGATTAATTCAGGAGTGTTCTCTTTTTCATAGCTTAGCCTTCTTCAATTCAATCCTAGGTCTAACTATTGTATCTTTTTTAGGTGCCATTGATTAATTTGGGGATGTTCTCTTTTTTAGAGGTTCTGCTACATCAATTAAGTCATGCAACTATTGTATTGTTTTTAGGTGTCATTGATTGATTTGAGGGTGTTATCTTATTTATAGGTTTTGCTACATCAATTAGCTCATGCAACTATTCTAGCTTTCTTAGGTGCCATTGATTCCTACTTTCTTTTTTATAGGTTCTGCTTCATCAATTCATTCTTGTAAGTATTGTTTGTTTGTCAACTAGCAATAGACCTTGAAAGATGTCTTTCTATTCAAGACATATGTCATCTACCGTGGATGTTTTGATGCTTGGACATCATGTATATCCTAGACAAATAAGACTTCTATTCATGTGTTCATCATTGCACATTGATTTTAATATTTGTATGGTTGGAAGTTAAACATGTTTTTGATGAAGTATAAGTTGGCCACCCTTTCACTCCACTACCTCACATCAATCTCTCACCACCCCTGCCAATTCTTTTGTACAATCATCTTTAATTACTGAATTGAACAATTACTAAAATCTATTCATCCATGTTACAACCTTAGATTTATCTATGGCACCAAAACAACGAACAATATTATTTATTATTGTAATGAAATAAAAACAACCTTAGATTTATAAATACATGCATACATTGGTTACTTGCATTGTTATGCTTACATTGGACAAACAAACATTATTTATATGTCTAAATAAATATTAACAACAAAATAAATATGTATAAACATATATATACATATTCATATATATGTATATGTATATATATGTGTATACATATTTACATGAGTGAATACATGAATCAAAACCTATGAAAAAGAGGTATATACATATATAGACATACATACATTGGTTACTTTAATTGTTTTTCTTACATTGGACAAACTAGCAATATTTATATGTCTGAATTTGAAGAGCAACATCAAAATATTATTCTATAAACATATATAGAAAAATTGATATATATGTATATGTATGTGTGTGTGTGTGTGTGTGTGTGTGTGTGTGTGTGTGTGTGTGTGTGTACATATTTACATGACTGAATAGATGAAGTAGAACCCATGAAAAAGAGAACACCCCCAAATTAATCAATGGCACCTAAAAAAGATACAATAGTTGTAGGACTGAATTAAAGAACAACAACAAAATAGATATATGTACATATATGTATATGTATACTTATATGTGTATACATATACATATATGTATATGTATATTTCTATGTATACATATGTGTATATGTGTATGTCTATGTGTATGTATCTACATATACATATACATATAAGTTTACATATGTATAAGTCTATGTATATGAATATGTATATACATATACATATACATATGTATATGTATATACCACATGCATAAACATATACATATATGTATATGTAACAATAAAAAGAAGTTGGAAGGGACACTGGAGTTCGAGCATAGCATGTTGTGGTGGTGGGATGGAACTTGTAGAGACCTAAACCAAGCATCTTATGGTGGACAAGTTAGAAAAATTCAAGAAGATGGTAGATTGAAAGGCTCTAAAGTTAGCGAGATGTGTGAGGCACTGCGAGCATTGAATGGAGGTTAGCTCAAAGTTTATGCAGGATGTAATGGAAGCACAAAGAGGGGACGTGCAATACATGTGGAGTGAAGGACTAAATTAAAAGGGGCAGTGAGACATTAATGCAATGTCTTGGAGTTCTATGGTGGCAGAGTGATTTATGGTGACGTGGCATGGCTTTACACTTTGCACACCATGCCACACACCAACTGGCAGTCCAACCACCTATGTTACGATCACATGACCAAAATTCCATTTTTTTCCTAATCGACGAATCTCATCCTCCCACGTGTCAAATACCCCCAAAAATATAATCTGAAAACGAGAAACTGTCAATTGAACATAGGTGGAAACAAGAACCACAAATACAACACACATTGCAATCTGATAAGAAAACATTGCAAATCAAAACAATAATGTTGCATCTGTAGTTATCATAAATTTAAAACTATGATTGTAATATTTGTAATATAAATCATAGGAAAACACAAATGCTAACCTATGACTGTAATATTTGCAATATAAACCCTAGGGAAACACATTTTTGACAAGTAAACAATGAAAAAGATTTATGACAAATAAACAGTGATAATCTATGAAATAACCTATGAAAACCTAACTAAATGATAATGTAGAACCTATGAGAATAAGATAACTAGAGTGAATGTTAATGAGAAACTATCAATTGAACATAGGTAGAACAAGAAGAATATATACAACACACATTGCAATCTGATCAGAAAACATTGCAAATCAAAACAATAACATTGCATCTGTAGTTATCATAAATTTCAAACTGTTAACAAGAAGGGTGCATTTGTAGATATGAAAACTTAAAAACTGTCCAAAACATCAAGTGCATATGAAATCCAAATAAGGCTACATATAGCTGTTGTGATAGAGAAATGGTGGATGGTTGCTCAGGGTGTCACTAGCCATGTTCTCATCCCCTTCTAGTTGATGAGGAGTGTTGCTTACATTACAGGGAGTTGGACTGGAAAACTTGGTGCAAGTGACATATGTTGGGGAAGTGGTGTAGACATCTGTACATCATGAGTGATAGTCTGATTTGAATATTGAGTGCACTTGAAGTCAAATTGGGAGATGGTTGAATAATTCATTACTGTGGAGAATTAAGGGATATTGATGTTGAGAATATCACAGAGTACTCCATTACTTTGAGACAAGGGATTAGCAAGGGCCCTCAACTGCATTTCTCTTTGTAAAGCCCTCTGTGCCTCCTCAATCTCTTTTTTCCTTTCGGTCCTGTTCCTTCTGAAGCATCTCTAGCTCCTTTTTGGCATCTCTATCCTTCTTCTGTTGTATTTTTTGTTGCTCTTTTTCTTTACGTTGTATCTCCCTCTCTATTTTGGCCTGATCCTTCAACTCCTTTGCCACTGCATTTGTTGCCTTTGTTTCCTTGTTCTCTTATTTCTTTCAGACTTTTAGGTCCTCAACCTCTTTCTTCCTTTGCTCTTGCTCCATTAACAACTTCATGTAGTCATCTGTCATCAATAGTTGAGACTATTTTCTCAACCAAATTGCACCACCTTTCAATTTTTTTATGGACAGTGTGCATAGGCAACTTGAGGAATTTTATGATATGTGGAATTGTTTCTGTTTGTTTTGTCTGATCTAACTATGAGACAATGTTCTCCTCTACTGTGTGTGATTCCTCATTGAAATATTGATCACCTCCTAAATCTGAAGTGCATGAAGGAGCATAGTAATGCAAAACTTCAGATAGGTCAATTGCAGGTGGTGGTGATGGGAAAGTAAAAGTACCCTAATGTTCTAGGACATGCAAATCAATGCCTTGATTCATTGCCCCATCCACCAACCAGGATGGAGCAATTCATTGTGATGGAAGACCTAAGATATCACTAAATTGGTCAATGGAGTTGTCCTCCATGGGAGGAGTTTGTTGATCAGCCACCACTTGTGCAACTAAATCAACAGGACAACTATTAGGGAACTGTTGTGATTATGTTGTAGTCTAAAATTGTTCATTTGGAAGAGTGGACTACAATTGTGCTACATCCTCTCTTGACAAAGCAATTCCTAAAAGACTAAGAATGTTTTCCATTGCAGAAGCATCCTCGTTGACTTGAGATGTGTCTCTGGGATACATGTCTTCCATGAGTGCATCCAGATTGAGTGGCCATATCCCAATCCTTTTAAATCCTATCTTGATGTTGTCAAATGTCAAAGCTCTTATGAGTTCTTTGTAGCCTAACATTGCAAGTTCTGTCCTCCTCACTTCAATGTTCAGAAACCTTGCCATAAATGCTGCATGTTTTGATTTGACGTAAGAATTGAAAGGTGAAAATACACTCACATCCAATGGCTGTAGCTTATGTGAGGTGTCTAACAACAATGTTAGTAAATCTACACCCAACACTCTTTCTTCTTAGATGGTTTCAACTGCTACATGGTTTCCATGCCCGTCAAAAATCAGCAAGTGCCTCTTGGTGAATGACACACTGCCTAGAACTGACTTCGTAAAGTGGGTCAACCAATCTATGAACAAGTCTTTAGTAATCCATGTATGGAGCTGGGCTACCATGCAAACACCTGCTTCACAGTCTACAATGTAGTTATCTATGTTTTATTTCCCCTTGAACAAGTAAAATCCTGCAATGCTCTACCTGACAACATTGACACAACATAGAATGGTTATCCATTCACGACTTTTTGGAATAATGTAAGACATATTTCTGCTACCTTTTCTAGCTAGCACCTTCATGGACCCATTTCTGCCTACCTGGATGCCAATTTTATCACAATTCCAAATGTGATGAGGACCATATGGCAGTGCTTCATATGTTGCAAATAATGTATTATAGAAATCTGCTACAACAGTAGGCCTAAGGTTAAGTGCCCTATCTTTGTCTAGCCTCCAACAATCCACAATGCAAGTTGAGAATGTCTATTCTTGAAACCTGTCCACCAGAACTTCCTTGGGAACCCATTGGCAAAAGGGTTTGGCCTATTTTGATAGATTTGAGCAACCTCTGCCTTAAGATTGACTATCTCAAGATCATGGCCAACCTCAGCCATTTCTTTGCACCATTCCACAATTAGATGTTCTTCCTCTTCAGTGAGGATTGTTGGTGGACCTTTCTTGGATGTTGTTGTTAGACTGCCAAGCCATTTGAAGAGTGTGGCTATTGGGATTTTCCACTTTTTGGAAGCTCCCCTATTGATATGTCATGTCATAGAGTGCCCCTTTCATGTCCTCCGAAGACCACATTCATTGTTTCATTATTTCCTTTTGTAGTATTCAAGGTGTAGGAACTTCATTATGCGGTATTCAAGGTGTAGGAACATCATTCTGTAGTACTTGAGAAGTAGAAATCTCCTCTACTATTGCAACATGATCTTCTTTTGGGGGAAAAATACAACCTCGTTTGTGGGAGGGCAACCTTGTTGTGGCTCTTTTTTTTCTTTTCGTTCCTATATAGGTCACCACTGCATTACCTTTAGCCATCTACATAGAATAAGTATAGTCAAAACCAAGAAGGGAAAACAACATATATTTACCTATTGTGACAAAAATATTTTCATATTGAATGACAGTTATGTTTATGTATGAAGATAGTGATGCTTGAACATAAGATTAATTAGTTTTTGTATGTGTTTTCTCTTTTTAGTTTGTTGTATTAATATTCTGAAATGCCGTTAACAATTTATAGACGTACGTTTATTCTGTAGTGAGCAACATAAGGAAAAGAGGAGTGACAAGCATATAATTATACAAATGCTAACATATGACTGGCGATATAAACCATAGGGGAACACAATTGTTTAACTACGACTGTAATAGTTGCAATATAAATAGTAAGGTCACACAGTATAAAGCTTACAAATGATTTTAACAACTTTTACATCTTTTGCGCATGACGAACTCATTCATATGCATAAATTCATTCACATGCATTAATTAATATTGAAGAGTGTAAATGATGTAATATTTAGAATGACTGAATTGATGAAGCATAACCTATGAAAAAGATAAAACAAAACCTAATAAAAAGAGAAGCCCCCAAATTTATGATAGGTATTGAAGAAAACCTAACTAAATGATAATACAAAACCTACGAGAATAAGATAACCAGTGTGAATGTTAATGTAGAAACTATGAGAATAAGATAACCAGAGTGAATAATAATGCAAAACGTATGAGAATAAGTTAACTAGAGTGAATGATAATGCAGAACCTATAAAAATAAGACAACTAGAGTGAATGATAATGCAAAACCTAGGAGAATAGGATAACCAGAGTTAATGATAATGCAAAACCTATGAGTATAAGATAACTAGAGTGAATGATAATGCAAAACCTATGAAACACAAATGCTAAACAATGACTGTAATATTTGCAATATAAACCCTAGGGAAATAGAAATGCTAAACTATGACTGTAATATTTGCAATATCGAAGCTGGTGGATAGGTTGGCATTTGTATTTCAATATAAACCCTAGGGAAAGACAAATGCCAACCTATGACTATCATGGCTATAATGAAGAACAATATAAAGCTTATGAATGGAAAAAAACTAAGAGGAATACCTGGAACAATATTTACTTATGTCGCTCATTGCAGAATAAGTAAATACATCAAGGTTTTCATGGCTATTTGAATTGGGAATTATTTGAATTTTATTGATGCTTGTTTGGTGTGACAAATTAAATCCCTATCTTGTTTCAAAATTGAATTATGGGTGATATGAATTGTAGATTTGATTGATTTGGGCCATTAATTATTGAGTTGATTGGTTTGGTGTATTGTTTGCATTTGTTTCCATGATTTTTTTATGAATAATGGTGGCCTTACACCTTTAATTTTTTTTTTATGCAGGTGGGTTTTTAAAGGAAGGAGCCAGTACATGCACACCTACTTTGCGAGATGGGACAGCCTCTTGCTGATACGTGTTGTAGGTCTCATGTCTGATGAGATAGGTCAATGCATTTGCATGTTGTTTTTTGTTTGGGTTATGCTACAGTGGTAAAAATCATTGTAATGGGTTAGCATTTTGGTCAAAGATGGGACAAATGGGTTTGAATTGTGTTGACGTGGCATTGTTTTATAGTTGTGTAGTTGTGAGTAATGTGGAAGTGACGCTTGGATTGGTGTGACAATTCTCTTTATAATGTTTATGGGGAAGGGTACAAAGTTCTATGTTAATGTTGTTTAAGTTTAAAGTTCCTACTCTATGGTGATATGTCAAATACAAGTTAAAAACAAGATAATGTGTTTGGTTGCTATATTTTTAATGTTTTGTTGACAGTATTATACTATAAAATGTGTATTTAATATTTGATTTGTGTTTGATCTAAAAGTGTTTTTTTATGCAAGAGTTTTTTCGTAACTTCTAGGGGACCGGTGCATAAGTGTGGGCCCCAATGTGTGCAGATCCTATCACACATTAGGGCCCCCACGCACGTTTCGACTCCCCTCCTCTACTTCCAAATTTCTAAACCACCATTTCTTATTGATTTCCTCATTTCCATGTGGTGTTTCCAAATTAGTCCATGTGACGGAGGTGGGCGTGTTTGACAATCCAAAAAGTTATTTAAGTAGCTAGTACGCATTAAAAGTAGATTGTAGTCTTCTTGATGGGATGTGATGAATGTTGGGAAATGAGGTGTCTCAACCTTGCAAATTTCCCAGAAATAGTTATTTTTCATTTAATATTTTTCTACAACTGTTATGTGTTGTTGGTGCATTGAAAATTGGTTTGTTAGGTGTCAAAAGATGCGCACATGGTAGTATATGATGGAAGACCTATTTTTAGGCATATTATGATAGATTCTATGACATCTGTAAGGGTCAAAAATAGGGGTTTTCATTTTCAACGTGAGAGCTTATTTTGGGATTGGAATCTTGGCTGATAAGCTTCACACATGGTTTTGTAAAACCATAGATGGTTTCTTGTATAGCCAAAAGTCTTTAAATTGGAGGCTTGAGGAGTAGTTTGCATAGTGTGAGTTTGCAGGTATTGTTATGCTATCAAAATGTTACCAGAATTCTTCCAAAGTTATTTACTGGTGATACTCCTATAATAAACTTGCTTTACAAGTGTATGTAATCTTGTTATTGGATTTGGAATACATTAAGCAGGCTTTTGGAGTGTGGGGTTTTTCACCTGAAATGGTTTTCCCCACATATATCTATTGTTTTGTGTTTTATTGTTTATTTCATGTTTTGAATGTGTTGCTGGAATTTTTGTAGTTGTTAGATCAGATTTAAAGTTTTGCATATTGTCTCTCCTCAAGATTGGCATAGGAAGTTGTTTCCGCTACTTTAACTTCCTTACAAGTGGTATCAGAGCCTGATCACCTTTGGTTTCAATTGTGGGTTGTTGGGTTTTTTTGTGCTAATCAAGGTTTGAGTGGGAGCTTGTGCAGAGGATACTTTGTGATCTTGTTGCAGGCTTTTTCAAATGGCGAGCACATCTGGGAGGATTGAGGTAGAGAAGTTTTCTAGCATGAACTTTGAAATGTGGAAGCTGAAGATGGAAGAACTGTTGATTGACCGAGATCTATGGGATGCAGTGGATGAAAATGTCCATAGGCCTGTGGATCCAGATTTGGCTGGAAAGTATGATGTAATGGATAGAAAAGGTAAAGGTCTCATAAAATTGTGCCTTGCAGATTCGATTCTAATAAATGTCTATGAAGAACCCACTTCGAAGAAGCTTTGGAAGAAGTTGGGTGAGATATATCAAGCTAAATCTCTAGTGAATAAGATTTCTTGAGGAAGAAGTTGTATTCTTTGAGAATGGAAGAAGGTAGATGAATTTTTGAGCATTTGGAAACATTCAATATGTTGGTGACTCAGTTGACCTCGGTTGGGGTTAAAATGGATGAGGAAGAAAGGTGCCAAATTTTGCTGTGTTCACTGCTAGACTCATGGGACAGCCTAGTTATGGCTATTGGGAGCACTGTAGTCATCTTGATGATGGAGGATGTTGTTGGTTCTCTACTTTTTGAAGAGATGAGAAGGAAGGTCTCTCTAATTGACAAAGAGGTTTTGAGTGTTCGGGGAAGATAAAAAGAACAAGGCAAAGATAAGAAGTAGTGTGGCCGTTCCAAGTCCAAGAATAAGGGGAGATCAAAATCCCCTGGTAAGTCCAAGGCAATATGCTGGAACTGTGGCAAATCTGGACACTTCCAAAAGGAATATAAAGAAGAAGCAAGATTCTAATTCTGAGTCTGAAAAGGAAGATGGAGATGCCTTTATTGCAACCTTGGCTACTCATGTAGGTGATAATGCATGGTTGATAGACTGAGGTGCATCTTTCTACATGACTCCTAACAGAAACTGGTTTAGTAAGTATGAAAACTATGATGGTGGTAAGGTGTATTTGGGTGATAATTCTTTTCTTGACATTGTTGGCTGTGGTAGTATTCATGTGAAATTTTTTGATGGTAGAGTTAGAAGATTTGATGGTGTCTTGCATATCCCAAGACTAGCAAGAAATTTATTATTTGTTAGCAAGCTAATAGATGCGGGTGTGCATGTACAGTTTTCTGAAGTAGGTGTAAAAATGCTGAGAGGCGCTATGGTGATAGCAAGGGGAAGAAGATTGGGTACATTGTACCAGCTCGATGCATGCACGGTTGAGTGCAATAGCACTTTTGATAAAATAAAACCAGAAACTACTTCGCTAAAAAAAGAGATGGTTTCCTCTTCTACGGATGGTCGTGGCTTTTGGGTACCCAAGGGTGCTCTGTCTACCGAATCAAAGTTTCCTACAGAGAAGACCATGTTATGGCACTAGAGACTTGGCCACATTGGAGAGAAGGGTTTGAAAGCCCTAAAAAATAAGAACCTTGTTGAAGGTTTGAATGATTGCAATCTAGAGTTTGATTTCTATGAACACTGTATTTATGGCAAATAGAACCACATTTAGTTTTACTCGTCTTCTGATAAGTCTTCATGTATTTTGGATCTAATCCATTCGGATGTGTTTGGTCCTGTTGATGTTGTTTCTATTGGTAAATCAGTTTGTTATTTTACTTTCATTGATGATTTCAGTAGGAGAACATGGGTATATTTTTTAAAGAGAAAATCTGAAGTTTTCAGTCATTTTAAGGAGTTCAAGGCTATGGTAGAAACTTAGACTAGAAACAAAATTAAATGTTTGAGGATTAACAATGGCGGTGAGTACTATTCTACAGATTTTGATAGATTCTGTACAGATTGCGGGATTAAAAGACAAAAGACAACTCCGTATTCTCCTTAGCATAATGGACTTGCTGAAAGAATGAACAAAACATTGATGGAGAAGGCTAGGAGCAGGGTAAATGTAAGAAGTTGTGTCTACTTAAGGTGGAAGTTTCGGAGTTAGAAAAAAATTTGAAATTGGGTAACTAAAAACGGGATCCCATTTCTATAAAACGGGATACCATTTTAGATCAGAATCCTGAGCCTAAAATCCAAAATGGGATCCCGTTCTTAGTGGGATCTCGAACCTAGAACCAAAAAATGGGATCACAAATTATAAAATGGGATCCCATTTATAAACGGGATCTCATTTTTAAAAAGTATTAAATTTTTTTAAAAAAGGCTGCGACCCCATTTTTCCTAGCAACAGGTGATAATGGGATCTCGAGTTGAAGAAGGATGATTTTCACCATCAAAAACATCAAGTAAGTGGATTTTTCCACTTCTACAATTTGGCAATGAATGTTTTGAAGTTTCCTTTTTTTTTGGTGTAAAATACAATCAAAATTGAAATTGTAGTGTTATTTAGAGTTTTTGTTTATGAATTTAATAGCTATATTTTGACATTTTAGTTGTAAAATACAATTGAAATTTTGAAAGACTATATCATATAAAAGGATAGAATTTGAACAAACTGTCAAAATTTTGTGTAAATTTGAGAATTAAATAGCTGTATTTAGACATTTTAGCTGTAAAATACAATTGAAATTTTGAAAACACTGTATCATATGAAAGGAGAGATTTTGAACAAACTGTCAAAATTTGATTTTAATTTGAGTGTTGAATAGCTGTATTTAGACATTTTAGCTATAAAATACAATTGAAATTTTGAAACGACTGTATCATATGAAAGGAGAGATTTTGAACAAACTATAAAAATTTATATAGCATTGGGATGATATATATATTTGGTTTTTATAAAATTTACTTATATTAATGTATGTCATTGTATTTTAAAGGCATTATTGAATAGGTAACTGTCATGTAAATAAATTACAACAAACCACAATAAAACCTTTATCACTTCCTTCATAATCAAACCTTTAGAGACAACCAACTAATCAAGAATTGAGACTATTTTACAATTTTTGTGATAGCCAACTAATCAAGAATGAAATCAAGCCAACAAATGTAACTTTAGAGACACTTGTAGCTGTCCTCACTAGCTAGGTTATGCCCCTGGGATGAACATCATGATGTTAATTGTGATACGAGCCTAACCTCATTGGTAATGCTTCCCCTAATCTTAATGACATTGATGTAGGCCCCACTCATGAACCTTACGAAGATCTTGCCACCACTAACCTCTTTCATGATAGGTCACTATATCCTCACCATCTCCTTAGACCTATAATACATTGAGCTTAATGATTGGGACCAACACGACCCTTTATGATTTGATGTTTTCCAAAATGATGAAGCCATCATGAAACCTATGAAACTATGTCAAGACCACATCCCCATGGTAATCATAAGAAAGACTTTTCCACCATACTTAACACCTATGCTTATTTTCGAGAGAAAGAAGAACCCTTTAGTCCTAAGGCACCCTAGTAGGCAGAATAGCAACAAGTATATGAAGAAGCTTGTGATTGATTAAAATGATACAATAAAAATGGACACTTCCCAAGAGCTCCTCAATGACAAACTTCACCTTCCATTAGATACCACTCAGATACAAGATGACTCCCCTCTCCTTGTTGAGGATGCTATAGACATCAACCTGTGAATAGAAGAGGACCCTAAACTCTCTAAGATAGCAACTCCACTGGTCCTTGACATCAAAGAAGGCATAACCATCACCCTTAAATATTACACTGATTTCTTCATGTGGTCTTATGGTGATATGCCTTGAGACTCCATCTTTAGTCATGCATCATCTTGTGGTTCACCTCAATGCCAAACCTATTCAATAAAAGCTACGCAAAATGCACCCCCAAGTAGCCCTCTTGGTGAAAGAAGAATTGTATAAACTCTTGGATGTGGGGTTCATTTAGACTATTACTTATCCTAAATGGGTCTCTAATGTGGTCTTAGTTAGCAAGAAAACTAAGGGAATTCATGTTTGCACTAACTTTTGAGACATCAAAAAAGGATACCCTAAAGATAACTTTTCTCTACCAAACATTGATATGATCATGGATCTCATAGCCATATATATATATATATATATATATATATATATATATATATATATATATATATATATAATGTTATCATTAATCTGGATATAATATCCCTTGAAACATTTGAGTTAGACATGGAGACACCTAGATTATGGAGAGGTCTATGTAAGAAAACACCACCTGTAGACTCAACACAAACTTATCCCTCAACCCTCTAAATTGTGACTTACATCATTTGATTACCCTAGAACACACTATAGACAACTCTATACAAATTTGGCAAAAGATATTTTCTCCTAACAAAAATTTGTATATGTAGAAGTAAACTACTACATAGAGTTTTAAATTGTTCTTAAGGTTTGGGACAATCATAGTGTTAAGATAGTGTAAATTTTAAGACTATTTAGACTAATTAAATGGGCTTAGTCTCAAGATAAATAACACACATAAGAGTTGGGACTAACAACTAAATAGAAAATAATAATTTTGCAAATACGTACGAATAGGAAACAAAATCAAGGTAGAACCATCAACCAATATCTTTTTCTAGCTAGATTGAATCCCTACAATCACAAGTTAATCAAAGTATCAAATTCTTCTTTAAATTTAAATCACAAATCATCATAATATATTCATCTTCATACTCAGATTAGTCCTAGGCAACTAGTAGTCAATCCTAGATCTCCATTATCAAATTTGGTTGTCATAGGCAACTTCACCAAATTTAGGTTTCAAAGATGGTAGAGAATGCTACAAATGTCACTGTCGGCCGTACTATAGAGCAAGTTGCAGGGCTGACAGTCACAGTACAGTCTTATTAAAAAAAAATGGGACAAATAATAAATGGCATCCTATTTAAGAAATGGGATCCTGTTTTTTTTTGCACCGATGGAGTAAGAAACGAGATCTCGTTTACTAAACGGGATCCTGTTTACTAAACGCAATCTAGTTATTTAAAATTTCAATTTTAAGGTCAGGTTTTGCTTTGTAACCCATTTCAAGAAATGCTTTGGGGACCCAAACTTGACCTCTGGACTTGGTTTGACCTACAACTTGAAGGTCCTTGAAGGTCATGTCAATGTCACAACAAAATAGTGACTTTGGGCATATATCAAAAGGTCTATTTTGTAGAATATTTTGACGAAATTAAAACCCATTATAGATGAGACAGTGTAGATTCCAAATATGTAAATTTTTTTACAATTGGATTAATTTTTCTATTTTTTAATCAATTTCTGATGAAATAGGTCCATAAACTTGAATTATCAAGGTTTCTTAGTATTTTAATAACTTTTTATTAAAATATTTTTGTGTAAAAAAATTGTACAAAAACGTACTTTAGACAATTCTTTTCAATTTAAAAAAAATTAAAAAATGTTAAGTTTAAGTCATCTTATGCGTGATGTACACGATGATTTTTTAAAAGACCAAAAATGGCCAATAAAAAATTAATAAAAAAAAATTCAATAAAAAATTGCAAAAAAAATGGAAAACGTGCTTTAGTGAGTTACAAATCTTTTCCCAAAAGGATTTTGAAAAATATGATTATTTAGGTCAAAATATGGATGACGTACACGTACATGGTATAGTAATAAAAAAGTGACTTTTAAACAATGGTTTTTAGAAATGCCTATTCAAAATCAATTTCTATCATCTGGGTATTGAAAAAAATTACATATTTGGAAACTAGACTCCGAGTTCTACATTTCATATTTAGTGACTTCTTCTAAGATTCCACCTTTAGGTGCTTCAAAGTTTTAGGTCAAATGTGACAAATTCTGAAAATCAAGGAAAACAAACACTTTTTTGCCAAAAAGTGGACAGAACTTCTTGCACACACCCAACATGTTGAGTGGAGCTGGTCTAGAACAAAAGTTTTGGGCTGAAGCTATTGCCATTTCTTTTTATTTGATAAATAGATCTCCTACATCAATGCTTATTGATAAAATGCCAATGGAGGCGTGGTCAGAGAAAAAACCTTCACTTAGACATCTGAGAGTTTTTGGTTGTGAGGCATATACACATGTGCCTAAGGAGAAGAGAACAAAGTTGGATTCTAAGGCTATCAAATGTATCTTCATCAGCTATAGCTATGGTGTGAAAGGATAAAAGCTTTGGAACCCTATTGCACATAAGGTAATTCATTCCAGAAGTGTTATTTTTAGAGAAACTAAATCTTCTATTATTTTTCAACTAGAACATCATAAAGAAATTGAATAGAAAAAAGATGTGATTCAACTTCCTTCTATGCCTGAGGAAGATGAATTGAGGCCCTAAGATAGACAAGAAGTTGAGAAGAGCTCATCAAGCTCTGAATCTTCAGAAGAGGGTGAAGAGGAGGAAGAAGTGGAAGAACCTCCACCTCAGCTTGTTTGAAGGTCTACAAGCCATAGGCAACCACCTAAAAGGTATGGGTATTCACCTGATGATTGGAAGTGTATATTTGCTTTGAATACTAACATTGATGAACCAAGATCTGTGCAAGAGCCTTTGGGTATGAATGATGCAGAGTCCTAGAAAGTTTCCATGGATGAAGAGATGGCAGCCCTTGAAAGAAATGATACATGGGACCTTGTACCTTTGCCTAAAGGACGTAAACCTGTTGGATGTAAATGGGTCTTTAAGAAAAAGATTGGTTCAGATGGAAATGTTGAAAAGTATAAGGCACGGTTGGTTGCGAAGGGATACTCTCAGGTTGAGGGTGTCGATTACGGTGAGATTTTTTCTCCTGTTGCTAAAATGACATCCATTCAGTTTTTATTATCTATTGCAACAACTTATGACCTAGAGGTCGAACAAATGGATATGAAAACTGCTTTCCTTCATGGTGATTTGGAGGAAGAAATCTATATGACACAGCCAGAGCACTATGTGGTAAAAGGTAAAAGCAAGTTGGTTTGTAAGTTAAAGAAATCTATGTATGGCCTTAAACAAAGTCCTAGGATGTGGTACCAGAAATTTGATACTTATGTGTTGAGTTTGGGATTTGTGCGATCTAAATCTGATCATCGTGTATATTTTAAATCTGATGGTGATTGTTTCCTAGTAATTCCTTTATATGTTGATGACATGTTTATTGGGAAAGGAAAAGGTTTGATTACAAAATTGAAATCTCAACTCTTTACGAAATTTGAAATGAAAGATCTTGGTGTAGCAAAACACATACTTGGGATGGAGATTAGAAGAGATCGTGAGAACAGAAAGCTATGGCTTGGATAGAGTAAGTATGTTTGTTTAGTTTTGAAAAGGTTTAACATGTAGGATTGTAAATCATTTTGTCTTCCTATTACATTGGGAACAAAGCTCTCTATTTCATAATGTCCTACATCCCCATCGAAGATGGAAGACATGAGCAGAGTGCCTTACCAGAGTGCAGTTGGAAGCTTAATGTATGCTATGGTCTGTACAAGACCAAACATTTCCCAAGCAGTGGGAGTTATTTCTCGTTATATGTCTAATCCTAGAAGAGTACATTAGGATGCAGGTAAGAGGGTCTTCAAATATTTGCAGGGTACAACAAAGTACTCTATTTGTTTTCATGGTACAGGAGATCAACATTCCTTGAGTATTCATAGTTTTGTGGATTGAGACTGGGCTGGTGATGTCGATAGTAAAAGGTCCACCAGTGCATATGTGTTTACTCTTAATGGTGGTGCAATTAGTTGGATGAGCAAGCGACAGGCTATGGTCGCTTTGTCCACTACTGAGGTAGAGTACATGGTAGCTACTCATGCTTGTAAAGAAGCCATTTGGCTGAAGCGTTTGTGTTCAGATATTGGATTGAAATAGGGTGCAGTTAAAGTTTATTATGATAGAGTGCAATCTGCCTTGCGAAGAGCCCAACTTTTCATGCCAGGACCAAACACATTGATGTTTAGTATCACTTCATGAGAGCTATGGTTGAGGATGGCAGGGTGAAGTTGGAAAAGATAGAGACCATGACAAATGTTGCAGATGCATTAACTAAGCCCATGAGCACAACAAAATTTATGTGGTGTTCCAAGTCTATGGGCCTCTTGGCCCCTAGTAGTTGATCCATGATGATGTGATTCCCTTGGCTCTTGCTATTCGACAAGTGGGAGAATGTTGGGAAATGAGGTGTCTCAATCTTGCATATTTCCCATAAATAGTTATTTTCATTTAATATTTTCCTATAGCTATTATGCGTTGTCGGTGCTTTAAAAATTGGTTTATTAGGTGTCAAAAGATGCCCACATGGTAGTATATGATGGAAGGCCTATTTTTAGGCATATTATGACAGATTCTATGACATCTGTAAGGGTCAAAAATAGGGGTTTTCATTTTGGACGTGAGAGCTTATTTTGGGATTGGAATCTTGGCTAAGATGCTTCGCACATGGTTTTGTAAAACCATAGATGGTTTCTTGTATAGCCAGAAGTCTATAAATTGGAGGCTTGAGGAGTAGTTTGCATAGTGTGAGTTTGTAGTATTGTTATGCTATCGGAATGCTACCGAAATTCTTCCAGAGTTGTTTATTGGTGATACTCTTGCAATAAACTTGCTCTACAATTGTATGTAACCTTGTTATTGGATTTGGAATAATTCAACAGGCTTTTAGAGTGTGGGGTTTTTCACCCAAAATGGTTTTCCCCACGTATATTTGGTGTTTTGTGTTTTATTGTTTATTTCATGTTTTGAATGTGTTGCTAGAATTTTTGTAGCTGTTACATCAGATTTAAAGTTTTGCATATTGTCTCTTCTCAAGATTGGTGTAGGAAGTTGTTTCCGCTACTTTAACTTCCTTACAAGGAATGGAAAGTAGACTGAGGAATGCTGATGTATCAGTTATTTGAAGGAAACCTAGATTATTAGGCATGATCCTCATGAGTCATGTTTTCCTTAATCCCCTAGACACCCCATTTGTCATTCAATGCCTCTTTCCTATCACATCGCCATTGACTGAATTTTCCAAGTTTCATAGTGTGGAATACGTGCACAAAAGAGCGCTAGAAGCTCACAACCTCCTTTCACTTGGAGCTAGTGCCTTTCATAGTGCCACCTACCTACCATTCCAGCCAATACTCCATCATGTCTTTCACATGTAATTTACTTTGGTTCTAAATTTCTATACCATCATTTCCTATGTCTTCATATTTTTCTTGGCAATACCAAATTATGCAGTGTGAAGGACGTGAGCGTGTTTGACAATCCAAGAGTTTTGTAGTAGGCATTAAAAGAATTTATACAATGTGAAGTAGGTGAGCGTGTTTGATTTTGTAGTATGCATTAAAAGCAGATTCTACTTGTCTCCTTGAGGGCCATGTGATGACTGGCAAACAGATCATCCACCAGCCCAATTGTTTCTTTCTTATCTTCCACTGCCCCACATAGATTGCTCATAAGTAGAATAATCGTGAAAATATGGTAATATTCAAAATATTAAAGAATTTGTGTAATAAATGATTGAGTTTACTCTAAACTAAAAACTATACATACAAACAAGAATAGCAGGATAGGTGTTGTTCAATGTTGACAATTGTAGAGATTATAGGCTGCCAAACATCTGCAGGAGGTAAACTCTTTGGTTTCTACTTCAAAATTTCTCAGAGAAGCTCAAATAATTGGTTTACTGGATGTTATGCATGAGCTGCAATCTCTAGACTCCAAACATTTTATGGGGCTTGTTTCTTGCTTTCAATAGTATAGGGAGAGGACTCAGTAGTTGAGAACCCTAACATTAGGCTTCTCAAAATTTAAAAAGACCAAGAAAAAGAGGTAGACCAATAGTTGTGGATTAAGTCATGTTTTGATGGTGCACTAATGTGGCATCATATGATTTTGCTTTTTAGATCTAAGTACTTATGGTCAATAGTAACAACATTAAAGTCACAACTACTAGTGCTAAACTTTTTAAAAAAAGGGGCATTAAATCCAGAAATACTATCACAACTATTGGAACATGATTAACTATGGGGTCCTCTCCCCTACTACAAACAATAATAATTTAGCTTTTTGGACTTAAAGTATATTGTTACAAATGAGAACATTATAGTTAAAGAAGATAAAATTGATTTAATTTAGGATTCTTAACATATGGGCATAAATGTGTAATGTGAAAATTGCATATTCTTATTCTTTTACTTTATGTTTTGGATTTGTTTTGATTAGAGTATTTGAAATGTAATAGTCAGATTATAAGTGGTATATTCTTGCATAAACTAGGTTCATGGTATTATATTGTGGTCATAGATTTCCTATTCACTAGCTTGGGTCAAATCATGGGTTTAGATTTGAGCTAGATCACTTCTATAGTTGTAAATTTAAGCCTTAAACTTCTAAAATTCAAAATTCAAATTTACACCTCATCGACCATTTCACTAAGTTTTAGGAGATGACCTTTAACACACATTTATGTTGATTTGTTGTTATGTTATATTTAAAAATATTCATTCATTCATTTGAAAATAATATAGGAGTTATGAAGGAGCATGCTAGGGTTATGATAAAGTATTTATGATAGCATTCTAGTACCCAATGAATGTACCGACTGAATCAAACTAGCTATCATATGGGTGGAAAAAGTCCCTATCATTTGTATCAATCCAATCAAACCAAATTGACTATGTTATGGGGGGCCTTATCTTCTATCACTCATCCCTATCACTCATTTGAGACTAACGACTAGATCTTTGTATTACATATAATATATGATACAAATGTGGTGGATCTCAACTCTATCTATCTATGGTGGGTCTTAACAATATAATATGGTGGGGCAACAAAGGCTATATGGTGATGGTGGGTCCCAACCACCAAGGACATATGGTGATGGTGATGGAATAGAGGGAGAGGGTCTCATTTTCCTAGATCTTTGTCTCTACAGTTGGAGTTGGGAAATCTACGCAGATCGATTTGATAGATAGTTTGACTATGGGCATCTATGATCCCATTTGTATTACATATAAAATACAAATGTGATGGGCACACCAATGGGCACCCTATCAATATAAGGGGCACCTACTCAATTGATTAAGAGGTCAAGGGCCCCTAGATATAATAGGAGGGGAGATAGGGTTTATCCAATTCCAAGCTTATCTACATAAACTCCATTGGATAATTTGCTTTTAGACTAGTTTTCTTGTAGGTATTCCACTTCTCTATTTAATTGGTAGCTTTAAGATCATTTCTTCAATAACTTCACATGAGTTGCAGAGGATAAGGGCATACAAAAGTAATAATTCAGCTTTAGACAAGCTTTGAATTGTATTGATGGAAAGAAATTTTATGGCATGAAGGAGTAGAGAAACATTAATGGTGCATTAGCCTTGTTTATGTAGAGGTCACATTAGTGGCTATTATTTGAATTGTGATCCTTGATTGACTATTGGTGTTTGTCCTTGAAATAGCCTTTTTATTTAATGCCCAACATACAACAAGTGTGTCATTCTAAACACATGAGCACTTTGTTTTCTTGCTAGAAGTAAATTGGTCATTGATCAATCATTTTATTACTCCACATGAGCCTCTTCTGCCAGCTTAGACCTTGCATAGTATTTATCTAATGATGTTATAACTACCGCCCATGGCACTATGCTATTTTTTCATTCTTGACATAAGGTAGCCATAGTATCAAATGCTTAACTACCTTAACTAATGAGTAGTGCCCATGTGCTAACTACCAACTAAGCCTTGTTAGGACCATATCTTATGTAGCATATGTCTTGGTGTAGACTAATAGATAGTGCACAAATATCTTTGGAAATTGTACCATACATTATTGGCTCCTCTAAACACATATTGGTTGTTGATCAATAACAACGCACTATGTGGTACATAGGCAAAATGAGAGTTCTTAATAGAGAAGGCCTACCACGTAGTTAACCTAGACTAATGAAATGTTGCTAACACACAAAAGCTAAGTACACACACTAAACAATATGCAAAGAAATCAATAGTTAGCATGGAGGGGAGTGTTGATTAGATGATGAGAACACAATGGGGATTCGGAAGTTGTGCACAATAAATTTATCCACTGGGCTTAGTTTGCCCCACTATTGAATGGAAACATGTGTAATCACAAGGCACTAAAAGACACATAGAATGGTTTAGTGATAAGCAATACAAGTGGGGCTAATAAATTACAAGTGATAAGGTCTTAGCACATGTTTTAATTTAGACAAAAATTAGCTAAAACAAGTCAGTAACAAATTAGAATAAAGTGTAATTATTACACACTAAACTACAAACAAAGACTTCTTAGGGTTTTTAGCAAGGTTCTAGAATAGTGAAATCTTAACACTCAACTTGTAGCATGGTCCCAATTAATAACATAGAACATTTTTAGAATTATGGGAAAGAGGCCAATAGGATTTAGATTGGATAATTTTAATTTCCAATATCCATGTGAAATACACCAACTTACACTCTAATCAATGCATAAAAGACAACCTAATCATCGGGAACCCAAAGCATTGAGAAAGGACATGAATATATAATTTTCACCCTTAGAAAACTATACATATACATATAAGGAAGAGACCTACCTAAATGAGTTTAGGACAAATGGGATAAAAAATGAAGGATCAATCTGGAAACAAGTAGGGGTAAGTTCATCTCAGCTATAATCCATAGTCTAGTTTAGCTAGGCTAAATAAATAGGTGGATGCCTAATAATTACCTTTTATCTAGGGTTTCACATAGTACACCCCTTGTAAGTAATTGGTTCTAAATAACAAGATGGGTAAATAAGGATATCTAAGAAATGAGTTCATCTATCATATCAAGTAGTTTCTCTTTTATGTCGTGTAAACTCAATACAGGGTATGTTATGGTGAACACGACTAACTTCTTGACATACATGGCTTGTTTTCCAAAGATTCATCTTATGAGTATGCTCAATATTTATCTTCTCTTTATCTATAAGTTCTTTATCTTTATGTTGGAATGTAATGCATCTATCCTTAGAATATCAGTGTTTATAAGTACAAAAATATTTGGCCTTGTGTGGTTTAGCAAGAGGTAAGATTATGAGAGTGTGTTTCAAAAGTTGTTCTAATACCATATGTGTAAGCTTAGGAGGTTGTTGTAACATAGAATATCTTAGCTTATAGCTAGTTTTGGAGGGATGTAATATGATGAAATGTATATTTATTAGATGTATAAGCCTTGTGGATAACATTGGAACAAGGATCAAAAGATAAATCATGGAATGGTATCACTATGTCCATAATATCCTAATGGCCACTAGATTTAAAAACACAAGCAATTAAACCATGTTCAAGGTTCAAAAAAGAAGTTTGTGGAAAATAATATGAATTAAACTATTACAAAGCTTTACTACTCAAATATAGTCTAAAATTGTCAATCAATAAGAAATGATCCTCCAAATACTCATAACTAGTAAGCAAGAGTGATTTAACTTGTAGTGAAGCATTTATAGTACTATCATAGGAATTATGTAAGAGCTCTTCACTAAGGCTTAAACTATCATGTAATGTAGGAAAAGATAATAAAGCATCAATAGTGCTTACTTGAGAGGATGATGAAATATCATAAACATATATTCCATAATCAAGGGAGTTATCATTATGTGAAAAGATATCATGGATATCTACAGAATTTGCATGAGGTGTAGAATAACGATCATCATGGAACACATCATCATGCATAAAAGAAGGTAGCATATGTTCCTTAAATAGAATCATCATGACATGTATAAGGAATATCATCCTAGGTGATTTACAAATGAATGAGTAAATGCCATTAAATACAACTAAGCACACAAATCAACAAATTGAAAGGAAGCTAAGGAAGCAGAACAACTTCCTACACTAATCTTGAGGGGAGAGATATGCAGAAATTTTCAAATCTTTACAATAATTACAAAAATAAACACAAATAGCAATCATACCACAACATAATATTTACTTGGGGCAAACTTTTGGGAGAAAAACCCCACACTCCAAAGCCACCCAATATATTATTCAAGAATCAAGAAGATTACAATATACTTGCAAAGAAAACTTTCACAATAGTATAAACAACCAAAGATATAGAGGTAACTCAACATGTATAAGACTCTTACACACAACCTCTATCTCAAGCTCCTGATATATAGGAGATACAATAAAGTAAATCATCAATAGTAATTACAAAACCATAAGACAAAACACCACCCAAAAGTTGCACACAAATTATCTCCAATCAAAGATGCCTTGTGATGTGCCAAATTACACACCAACATGTGTAACTATCCCCTTTACAATTCTTTTAAGTGTCCAACATGTTTTCACATTTCCCAAAACATGAGGTCCAACTTCCAGAGGTCATAAATTTTGATCCCGATGTTTAATTGATGAACTATTTCATGCGTCAGAAAGCTCATGAAGAGATCTATCAAGTTATAACTAGATTTACCAGTTATGACAACTTTCAAGGTGTTTATAGACATCTAGGTGCCTCAATTCTAAGTTTAAAACTTTTTTCATGAGTTTCAAAAAATGGAAACTTTAATATCTTGCAATCCAGATATGATCTTGAGTCAAAACTCGCTCGAGATGTTTACTTGATAGTTCCATACCTTTTGAGAAAATTGTGAGTCCATCTGAGCTCAAATGTAGAGTTACTAAAAATAGTAATCCTTGCCATTTTTAGCCCCTTTTTAAACTTTGAAAGTTCTAAACCATTCTTCAAGATAAATGGTATTTGAAAACACCAAAACTGGGAAGAATAATAACCTTTTGTAATTACAAGGTTGAGACACCTTTCCCAACATTCTCCCACTTGTGAAATACCTTGCAAGAGCAAAGGGAGTATCAAAACCATGAATTAATTGCTAGGGGCCGAGAGGCCCATAGACTCTAAACACCATATAAACTTCTTTGATCTCACAGGTTTTGTCAAGGAATTTGCAACATTTGTCAAAGTGTCAACTTTCTACAAGTTTACCTTTCCATCCTCTACCATGTCATGAACAAAATGGTACTAGACATCAATATGCTTATTCCTCTTATGGAAACTAGGTTTTTTTGCAAAACATATGGCACTCTGACTATCATAATAGATGGTAATCTTCCTTGTATCAAACCCAACATCAGAACACAATATCTTAATCCAAATGGCTTATCTACAAGCATGAGTTGCTGCCATGTACTCAACTTCAGTAGTGGACAAAGTGACCATAGGTTGCTGTTTACTCATCTAGCTAATAGCACCACCTAACATAGTGAACACATAAGCATTGCTGGATATCCTACTATCGATCTCACCTACCTAATCTAAATCCACAAATCCTTGAATACAAAGTGAATGCCAAGGTCCTGTATAATAACCTTGAAAACATAGGGAATACTGAGAAGTACCCTGCAAATATTTGAACACTCTCTTCACCACATCCCAATGTACCTATCTAGGATTACCCATAAACTGACTAAGGAGTCCCACTACTTAGGTATTATCTGGTCTTGTATAGACCATAACATACTTCAACTTGCCAACTATACTAGCATAAGGAACATTGCTCATATCCTCCATCTCTAAAGGAGACTTTGGAAAATCTACAACAGATAACTTTACCCCCAACTTAACATGAATAGTCAATTGTCTACAAGATACCATGTTGAATCTCTCCAACACAGAATTCACATACTTACTATGGCCTAACCAAACTTTTCTATTTGGTCTGTCTCTTCTAATTTCCATCTAAGAATGTACCTAGCTACACCTAAATCTTTCATTTCAAATTGTGCTAACAACTGAGACTTTAAACCAGAAATCAAATTCTTACCATTGCTAATGAACAACATATCATCAACATACAATGCAATAATGAGAATGTGATCATTATCCATCTTAAAGTAAACAAAGTGATCTAATTTTGATCTCAAAAATTCCAAATTCAACACAAAGGCATCAAATTTCTGGTACCACATCCTAGGAGATTGCTTCAAACAATATAAAGACTTTTTCAACTTGCAAACTAGATTCTCTTTACCTTTTACCACATAGTGCTTTGGCTATGACATATAGATTTCTTCCTCCAAGTCACCATGAAGGAAATTTGTCTTCACATCCATCTATTCAACTTCTATATTATATGCTACAGCAAGTGATAACAAGAATCTGATAGATCTGTTAGCTTTGCAATGAGAGAGAAAATCTCACCATAATCTATTCCCTCAACCTGGGAATAACCCTTCATGACCAACCTTGACTTAAACTTCTCGACACTACCATCTAAACCAAACTTCTTCTTGAACACCCATTTACATCCAATGGGTTTATGTCCATTAGGCAAGGGTACTAGATCCCAAGTATTAGTTTTCTTCAAGGAAGCCATCTCTTCTTCCATGGCCTCTTTCCAAGAATATGCATCACTCATACGCATAGCCTCGCTTATGGTCATAAGATCATCAGTGTTAGAAATCAAAGAAAAAATACAAATGGAATCATGCAATGAATAACCAAACCTATCAGGTTGCTGCCTAATCCGCGTGGACCTTCTCAAAAGTTAAGGTTAAGGTTTTTCTTCTCCTTCTAAACTTTTAGAGATACTAGAGCTCTCCTCATCATCAGGTCCAACAAATGTATTTGATTCAACTTTCTCAGGGGTGGAAGGAAGTTGAACCACATCCTGTCTCTTCTCTTCTTTCTCTTTCTATAGAACATCAGAAGAAGGATTGACTCTCTCTAAAGATCAAACTTATGCTATACATAACTCTCTCAGCCACTAGATCCCAAAGCTTGTACCCTTTCACACCGATGTCATAACCAATGAAGATACACTGCATTACCTTATTCTCCAACTTAGATCTCTTCTCCTTAGGCACATATGCATATGCCTCAACAAAATACTCGAATGTGTCTCAATGAAGGCTTTTTACTAGACCGCATCTCCACAGGTGTTTTATCAACAAGCACTTATGTAGGAGACCTATTAACCAGGTAACAAGTAATAGAAATAGTTTCTGTCTAGAACTTTTGTTCAAGGCTAGCTCGACTTAGCATACTCCTATCCCTCTCCATCAACGTTTTGTTCATCCTCTCTACAACTTCATTTTGTTGAGGGGTATACAGAGTTGTCTTGTGCCTCTGAATACCATGTTCTTTATAGAACTTGTCAAAATATGCTGAACAAAACTCACCACCATTGTCATTCATCAAACACTTAATATTTCTATCCTTCTGATTCTCTACAAGATCTTTGAACTCATTGAATCTACTAAAGACTTTAGATTTTCTTCTAAGGAATTACACCCATGTCCTTCTATTATAATCATTAATGAATGAAACAAAGTAAATAGATTTTGAAATCAAAGGAACATTAATTGGACCTAACACATTAGAATGAATCAAGTCCAACACCTCAAAAGATTTGTGAGAACTAGAATAAAATTGAACATGATTTTGTTTAGCATAGATGCAATATTTGTAAAAAACAAACTCAAGGTTACAGTCATGTATACCCTCAACAAGATTTTTATTTTTTAAGGTTCTCAAACCCTTTTCACCAATGTGATCAAGCCTTTGGTGCCATAACATTATCTTCTTAGCGGGAAGTTTCATCTCCATAGAATGAGCACCCTTAGGTACCTAGAAAGCATGACCATCAGAAGTAGATGCAATAGTCTTCTTCATTGCTGGTTCCAATGGTGAGGATGAAGACTCTGAAGTTCTCTTGTTCAAAATAGAGGCACTATTGCACTGAACCATGCATGCATCAAGTTGAAACAAAGTGCTAATCTGAACACCCTTAGCTAGCAACACGAGTCCTCTAGTCATCTTGCATTCTCCATTCGATAAAATAACTTGTGCACCCACATCATTCAACTTACTTACATATAATAGGCTCCGTGCCAAACTAGGGATATGTAGAACACCATGGATCCCCTTGACTCATCCATCAGGGAATTGAATCAAGACTCTTCCATGGCCAACAATCTTTAGGTGATCTAGTCATCACCCAAGTACACTTTCCCATTATTATATTCTTCATACTTTGAAAACCAACCCTAGTGAGAGGTCATGTGAAAAGCTGCACCAAAGTCAATAAGCCACACATCCTCATATACATGAGTTGCCAAGGCAACGACAAACACTTCTCCATCGTCTTGAGAGGATTTATTAGAATTTGAATCATAGTTCTTCTTTTTCTTCTTCTCCTCCTTGCACTCCTTTCCAAAGTGACCAAGTTTAACATAATTCCAACATAGAGCCTTGGACTTTTTAGGAGACTTAGATGTCCCATGAGATTTGGATCTTCATTTTTCTTCCTTCTTATCCTTTTTCTTTCCCTTCTCTTTAGATCTACCACAAACTGTAAAAGCCTCCTTAGCCAATTCAAAAGATTTTCTTTGCATCTCTTCAAACAACAACAAAAAAACCACTTCATCCATCTTAAATGTGGTAGTGGTACTCCCAATGTCTATAACAAGGTGGTCCCACAAAACTAGTAAGGAACATAGTAATGTCATACATCGATCCTCCTCCTCCATCTTCACACCAATAGAGGTCAACTGGACAACAAGCTTATTAAATGTATTTAGGTGATCAATGATAGATCCTCCATCTTTCATCCTCAGAGAATATAATTTCTTTCATAGGAATAACTTGTTCACAGGGATTTAGCCTGATAAACATCTCTAAGTTTCTTCTAAAGATCTTTTACAGTATTCTCTTCATGGATATTTAGGAGCATTGAATAAGCCAAACAGACTATTATTAGACCCTTATCCTTTCAATACATCAAATCCCAATCTTCTTTTTTTATGCCCAATGGCATAGTTCTAGATACTGTGAGCCATAAATCTCTATCCACCAATAAGTCCATCTTGAGTTTCCACAACTTAAAGTTACCTCCATTAAACTTCTCTATATCAAACCTCCTAGTTGTGGCCACCATTTAAAAATGCCTGCAACAAGATTACAAATTATCTTCTACACAAGCTCCCACTCAAAACTAGATTAGTTCAAAAAACCCAACAACCCAAAACTAAAAACAAAGGTGATCAAGCTCTGATACCAATTAAAATGAAGCTAAAGTAGTGGAACAACTTCCTACACTAATCTTGAGGGGAGAGATATGCATAACTTTTTAGATCTTTACAACAGTTACAAAAATAAACACAAATAGCAATCATACCACAACACAATAATTACATGGGGAAACCCTTTCGAGAGAAAAACCCCACACTCCAAAGCTGCCTGATATATTATTCAGGAATAAAAAAGATTACAATATACTTGTAAAACAAGCTTTCATAGGAGTATAACTAACCAGAGACCCAGAGGTAACTCAACATCTATAAGACTCTTACACACAACCTCTATCTCAAGCTCCTAATATATAGGGGATACAATACAGTAAACTGTAAATGGTAATTACAAAACCATGAGCCAAAAAACCACCCAAAAGTGGTGCCCAAATTATCTCCAATCAAAGATGCCTTATGATGTGCCAAATCACATACGACCACATGTAACTCTTCCCTTTATATCTCTTTTAAGTGTCCAACATGTTTTCACATTTTCTAAAATAGGAGGTCCAACTTCTGGTGGTCATAACTTTTGATCCAGGTGCCCAATTGAGGAACTGTTTAATGCATCGGAAAGCTCGTGAAGAGATCAATCAATCTATGAACTAATTCACTAGTTATGACAGCTTTCAATGTGTTTAGGGACTTCTAAGTGCCTCAAATATGAGTTTAAAAATTTTTACAGGAGTTTCAAAAAAAAAACTTTAATATCTTGCAATCTAGATATGATCTTAAGTCAAAACTCACTCGTGGTGTTTACTTGATAGTTATACACCTTTTGGCAAAATTTCAAGTCCATCCAAGCTCAAATATAGAGTCACTAAAAATAGTAAGACCTACCATTTTTAGCCCCTTTTGAAATTTTGAAAATTCTAAACCATTCTTCAAGATAAAGGGTATTCAAAAAGACCACAATTGGGAAGAATAGTAACCTTTTGTAGTTGCAAGGTTGAGACACCTTTCCTAACACAAATCATGTACTAAGTTGGATCACAATAGTTACTGAAGTGGTTGGTAATGTATAAATTTAAAATATAGATTTTAAAAGCATAAGGTTCAAATCTGCAACTATAGACGTGACCTAAGTCAAGTCTGCACCCATGGATCTAATCTAGGATGAGAAAAGATAGGTATAGGGATAAGAGATGTGAATATGGAGATCAATGATAAAATGGATTAGGATCATGATGTCATGAGCCAAATTTATGCAATATTATGCCACTTGTAAGCTAGTTATTACATTTATGACACTTTAATAAAATTAGGACCAAAACATAATGGAAAAGGGCTTGTGTATGTAACTTTCACCATTATATTTCCCCCCCACTTTGATGTGCATGCAAACTACTAGATGTCCATGTCAAAGTAAACAAGTAGTTCACATATAAAATTAAATATTTTTTAGATGGTAAAAGTATATTGATCCATATAAAGTAATAGATTGTTCTTAAAATCTTCCTGTCTTGAACACTCCATTAAAACTTGATTAATAGATAAACTAGTAGTTGCACAGTATAAGAGTGCAAGAGATATGTTGATAGACATTCCTATACATAGTGTGGTAGCGTAGTATTAACAAAAAAAACCAATGAACTAAAACATAATATCTTTAATGTAGAAAAATATGGTCTGTGAATGGTTACAAAAAATGAATTACTTCTGTATTTGAGATAAACTGAAATCTATTTCAATATTTTTCCAAAGTTATGATAGGGCATTACATATCTGATCTTCAATTCAATGTGGTAACATAATTAGAAATTTCATATTATAACAAGTAAATAAGTTTAGAGAATTTTACATAAAAATGAATCACTTATGTATTTGAGATCAACTAAAATCTATTTCAATCTTTTTGTAGAGAGTTATGATAGAGCATTACATATCTGATCTTCAATTCATTACGATAAAATAATTCAAAATTTCATATTAACACAAGTAGACAAGATTACAGAATTTTACATTTATGATTATAAATAGTATGAAAGTTATGCAATTGTTTTGTGTGCACTTTTGTGATGCAGTTCACACCATTTATAATCAGATCTTCATGGAATTGTCTAGCCATGTTAGCACGTGTTACAGTTACTCAACCATGTTTTATTCTAATTTTAGAAGAGTAATTCTGACAAAGGAGGTAGAACTCAGCTTTGGGCAAGTTATAGCAATTATGGTCCATGAGGTAGTCTTGTAAACATCGTCCAAGTCGATCTGAGAATCCTTTTTCAATCTAGTCCAAGAATACCGACATTTCATCTTCCAAGAAAGCTCCAAAATGCATTACATGAGAAACTAAAGGATATCTTTCAAAGTATATGCTATTTACCATGCCTATGGAACAAAGATTTAAAATTGTCCTTGATTCTTGTTGTCCACCTTTGTGGAGATACATGGAGAACAACAATATCAACAAAATGGTCATTTACTAAAACACTATTATAAATGCTATTTGTATCTACTATTATCCTTATAAAATTCATTAATACATTTGAGTAACAATTATTTCATTAAATTAAATAAATATTTATCACTTGCAAAAAATTGAAATGAAATATAAAATTATTATTAATTATTTAAGTATTAAATTATTTAATAAATTAAATAACTATTTATATATTGAGATGAAATTACAAATTTAACTGTTTAATAACTATTTAACTATGGAACTATTTTATTAATGTTTAAATAGGGAATTTGAATAAACTATTCTTAAATATCTTAAGAGCAATTGGTGTCTTTGTCCATGTCTAGAAATAGTATGCTTCTAATACAACCTCACTCTACAATATTATGGAACAAAGTTTGACACCATAAAGGTGTCAATGTCATGTATGAGCAACTTTAGTTTTTTATGCCAGAGCAATAATATCCTCTGTACATAAATAAATAATAGACAAGCTTAATAAAGAGAAATTTTAAAGATAAGTGTACTTACTCACTTTTGATTATTTAGGGAGATGCATTCTCATATACCTACGTAGAATGAGAATGGACTACTATTACGAGATAACATAGCAACTTACAAGTTAAATAATGGATACCAACCAATTGCATGTTTATGTTTACTTGTACACTTTCTTTTTTTATTTTATTTAAGGAGACTCATTCACTCATTTTTAGATCATGGAATGAATGTTGAAATTTGAAAAGAACATCTCAATCTAAGAGCTCAAAGGAGAATCTATACTACATTTGTCTATGATGCAAGATCATCCTAGGTGTAAGACCAAGATTGTATCAATAAAAAATATTTATATAAGTTTATATGTTTTTATCTTTTGTAGGTTTCTTAAGTTGTCATAGTCATTATATTATTGAAACCTAAGTTAATTCTCATTGCAGTCATCATTTTGAATGCATGGTGCATTAGATAGTGTTTCCATTAAATACTATCACATAGCCTTCAAATTAATATTAGAGCATCATAAGAGTTTTGTGAACAATGCCACATCTTTTCTATGTGTTCTATCATGGATTAATGTGATGTAACTTGTAGAAACTACTTAAGGAAGGCCTTAATAAATTGTGTGCCATATTTTGAATCTCATGCCAACTAGTAATGTCATGTGTGATGTTATTGGTCCTAGGGAGATTAGTGGTTAAGTTTGCATTGAGTTTGAAATAATTCATCTTGCCACACTCATCCATGAAGGATCATCTACACATTTCAGAAGCAAACATCAAGTTCCAAGGAGAAATTATATGAGAAATCATTTAATATTAGACCCATTATCCTTATCATGCGTGCATGGGGCAATGAGCTACATTTTTGGTTGGGAAAGGATACTACATCATTCATCTTTACAAAAGATTAACAATTGTACATGCAGAGATAGTAAGCAGTAGTTTAGGGAATTAGCTCCAAACATGGAAAGAATATAGAAGAGTAAAATACCTTTAGATTGAAGATTAGCTCAAAGGGCTGTATTTTGAGAAGCCACACACTTGTTTATTCTAGATTGTAAATTTGTAATTCAAGATTGAGGTCTTATTTCTGAATATAAGTTCTAGTGGCATTTTTTTGTTGATGTAATTTTGATTGTGAATTAATAAATTTGTTTCATTATAAAAAAATATGATATGACTATTTGAATTCTATTGCATAAATTTTGTGAGTAAATTGTGTTAGGTTATTTGGTTGGATAATCCTTAATTGGATCCTCCATCCATGATTACATTAGTCTACTTGTGATACATTCATATTTTTTTTGCACAATTGCTTTTTATATTTGAATGTTCACTCAAAGCCATAAAGGTGGTCCATCTAGGGGTCTAACATAGGATAACATAAATCTTGCAATATGGTTGTTTTATATGAAAGGTGGGGGGGTCGGAATGTGGTTATTTTAGTTTGAATCCTCCTTTCCACAAAACATTCCAAAGGCTTTTCAACTAAGTACTGCTCCTATTGAGAGGAGAGTCATCTATCAAATTGGGTTGCCACTTGGTTTTCTGTTGAGAAATTTAGAAGTTGTCACACAATGTTGCTAATTAATGCTTTTATGCTCTTGAAACCCCAATTTAAACAAAATAGTACTCAGATCTACAAATTAAGACAAATGCTACTGGAATTAGGCAAAGCGCAGAGAACCTTAACTCACTATTTTTCATAGTCCAGAAAATAGAAATGTCGGGGACAATGGTGATGGCGCCTTAGTCCAAGGTACAACTTTTTCTGTGGATTTCTGATCTCGTTCTGGTATTGATTACTGTTGTATCTTTAGTTTTTGGTGACTTGATAGTGGAGGACAATGTTTATGGCACCCCAGTCCTCATAGGAAGATTCTTCTAGATGTCAGAAGCTCTGCAAACCCTAATGCTCACTATCTAGTTTGTTTTTGAGTCTTTGGATGTAGAGGACAATGGTGATGGTACCCTTGTCTTGAAATCCTGCACAGTGTCCACTTCTTTTTAGATCCTGAATCTTTAATGTCTTCCTATCTTCCCTGATGAGTGCCAAATTGCACTCATGAAATACATCTTTTTGCCTCTCTTTTTCCTCTTTCAGTTCATCTACCTTGTGTCTGCACCCAAATAAGTTAGCAAGATTGTTCTATTTTGTGATTAATTAAGATAGATTACTTAAGATTAGAATTTCTAATTAAGTGACTAATATGCGTGGGATTGATGGAAAAATGCAGAACTTTTCTCTCTTTTTGAATCCACAGGTGTAGATGCCAAGAACAACGATTTTATGCATCTCCGGAGATCATCTTCAATGATCTCTGAAGACAATACCAAAGAACCATGACACCTGGAGTTTTGAAGATATGGGGAATGCTTCTCTGGAGCTCTATGAGAGTCTAGAGTATCTTCGGAGCTACAGATAGGAACAGCTATCTTCGGTGCCTACTAAAAGTAGGGCATGTTTCCAAGTAGGGCTGCTAACCAAACACTTTCAGCAGCGATCTTAATACCCCTCACTTCACTCAAATCATCACCTGAGTGGTGAAGGGTCAACTATTAGTTAAATTGTTGAAGTTTTATCTTTTCAAAGATTTTGCATGAGTTATGAATTAAACTAATCCAATATCCTTATTTTTAGGGTTTTGATGCCCAAGTGTACTAAGACTTAAACTTAGACTTCTGAGTGGACTTTTGTTCCACTCAAGTCTACCTTTCTCGCATGGTGATTTTTCATAAGTTAGACAATTAAGTACAATAAAGAGATGGTGTCATCTCATAAAAAGACTAGTAGATAAGTTCAATGATATATCATCACTCATTTTTATATATACTCTCAGAAATAGTAGAAGAACAACAATGATAGAATTATTCTGACTCTCGGAGATCTCAGTTCTATTATAGCCTTATTTTCATGAATGCAAAAATGAATGAATTGAACTAAATTTAGTTGTGATCATCTTTTGTGCTGATTTCCTGCTATAGCCTTTAGCCTCAAGGGTGTGGAGAAAGGGCCCACTCTCACCACTCAGGCAGGAGGGTAGTACCACTATTTTATTGTTTCAGTTTTCTCTTATAAAAGTGTTTTCTATTTTAATAGATAGATGCATGTTATTGTTTCTTTGCTTTGAGTACATTTCCTATTTTATTCTATTTTCCAGCATTCATTACATTCATTCAACAAGCAGATAGATTAATCTTTCTTTTAAAAATTAGGATTAGCTATAAACTGGTAACTATAGAATCCCTAGTTGCAGACAGCTGTGGACACAGCCCTGGTTCTTTGACATCTAAAAATAGATTAAATGATGAGGTACAACGACACCTTGTCATTTTTGGCGCCGTTGCCGGGGACAAGTTTGTGTTAATTAGGGATATCGAGTTAAAATAGCTTCTAGAATAGATCTGTATGGTTAGAGCTAGAGATCTAAAAGGAAGATATATTAAGCAGACACCCCAACAACACACCATAGGGTAAAGCAGTGAGGTGGTACAAAATCTTGTTGAAGAAGGAAACCTAGATCTTAATTTGGAACCTACACTCCAAAACAGCAATCCCTTAGATCCTCCAGACATTCCACTTGCCAATTACATCCATGAATTACAACAAAAAGTTGAGGCAGATCCTTTGGTAGAACCTAATTTCTTAGAACCTCAGGAAGAAGAACCAGTACTAAACATGGAAAATGATAATCATGGGAAAGAGGAAAATCAGGCTCCAAGAACCTTCTCTTATCCTATTGTGTTGGCTGCTGGAGACAATGCTCCTATGAAAAATATCTCACCAGCACATCTACCAAATTTCAGAGGACTTTCTTCTGAGGATCTAGATTAGTTCTTGTTTGAATTCAAAGTAGTCTGCCAAATTATGGATTTGTAATGCCCCGTCATGCAACCCTAGAGTGCTAGACTGAAAGCACAAAAGTTACAGAAATAAT
Source organism: Cunninghamia lanceolata (assembly GCA_027924645.1). NCBI lineage: Eukaryota > Viridiplantae > Streptophyta > Pinopsida > Cupressales > Cupressaceae > Cunninghamia > Cunninghamia lanceolata. The sequence goes on along the minus strand of BSBN01000241.1, from coordinate 5,466,857 downwards.
TTTTTTTTTTTGAAAGCAAGATAGTGCAAAGTAGTAACCAAACATATCATATTACACAACATAAAGGAAATTGCTCTTTAACAACTCTAGGGAAACACAACTGCATTACAGAATAGAAAATTAAAACCACACAAGGGAAATACATTATACTTCTTCTACAGATAAGATCAACTTTTACATTAGCAAGATAGATAATATTCAAATTTACAATACAAGATTACAAGACCGATCGTGTCAGTTTACAATTGAATAAATAAGAAGCATACAACAATTTTGAAGGAGGAAGGCAAACTGGAACTGGAACACCTCTGCGCATGACTCGAACCACATCTCCAAAAAGGACCAATGGATAGCTCTTCCGCCCAACCATGTGGAACCCTAAGGTCCACCCCTCTGAGCTAGGAGATAATGACGAGGATTCCACTAAGCCAAGGAGACAACAATAACAGAATGACAACAGTCATGAAACAACCAACCATACCAACACTACTACATAAGACATGACATCACTCCAGAGGCACCATCAAGAAATAATAGAACTGCATAAGGAGAGTGTCATCGCATGGTCCTAACATGGGTTACCCAGGCTATCTATCCCCAGAAGCTGGCCCCCATCTATGGTTACCCTGGCAGCCTCTCTCTAGGTGCCGGCCCCATAGGGTGACACATGTGGAGCCAACAGGTCCTCTCATGGAGACAAGGAGGTCGGCCTTGCCAACCAGGCCTTCCCATCCCATCCTTAGCCTACAAAAGCACTCAAGGCATGGGTGAGGTCTTTTACTTATCTTGTTAAGTGTTTTAATACCCCAACCCTCTTGATTAAGTTATTAAGTTTTCCACATGATTACAACTTCCATGGGGTTACCCAGGCGTCCTCTCACTAGGCACTGGCCCCACCATGAAAGCCACTCCCTTAGCGTTCTCGGGTCAAACATACATACCACACAAATAGGTATAAAAGTCACAAATCAGATCTGGGCCATGTATGCCTTTCACTAGGCCATAACAAGAAATCCATAATCTCTTCAAAATGAAGCAAAACCATAAGAACCAAGTACTGTATCCAAGAGGCCATTTCCCATTCATTACAAGACACAGGAATCCAATGAAGCCAATACATTGACATGCCATAATTTGAACCAAAACCAAGGACTACACCTCTGGAAGGGTAACCACTATCTGAAAAGAACAATGCTTCCATATTGACACAAGTGGTCACGACATCTTACAAGGTTCCTACTTCACAACAATCCAACATATAGACATAATCTCCTCCCAAGGTAATATAATACTCCAAAACAAACATAAGATATGGCCAAGGAGAAGATTGAGCAATGAAGTTTAAAGAACTCCTAATTCAATCAAGAAATCATCTTAAACCAAGTTATCACAATTAGCAAAACTTCGAAACACTAGGAATTAATAAGGCAAGGAAGGTGAACCATAAACCAAACATCCTTACTTTAACAAAAGTCAAGGAAAGCTCATGAAATAATTCCATAAATGCACTCCAATACCTCATAATATAATCAAAACAGATTAATATATAATAAGGTAATTAATACCTGAAGCACAAAATTGCTATCTCATGGAACAAGAATATTCATACCAATTACTCTAAAATTTCCAAGGACAACTATAAAGATAAAACATAACTTTTCATCAACATGTTTACTACCTACAATTTAAAACAAGAGGCAACTAATATAATATAAATTGTTACCTAACAATGTAAACATATTTACCCACAACTAATTCCTCGGGAGACAAAAAACACATACACCTTTACTTCTCATTAACCATGACTATAAGACTAGTAAAAGCACCAAAGGTGCTATCAGATGGCCGATAGGTACAAATATTTATAGGCCTATCACTAAATATTTTGTGATGAGCAAGAATAGACTTTAAATCTCTCTTTCTAGATCAAAACACAAACTTACTTAAGATAGCACTATTCTAATAAAATCTCCAGATTTATAATTAGCTAACATAACATCAACTCATGAGACTCTTTCTTCATACTTGAAAACTATCATTCTTATAAATCTAAAAGACTTACCATCCTATAGACAACTATTTCCAATCAGAACTAAACCATTTGTGAAAGATATAACAATGTTTCAAGAGTCTATACTATCTTTACAACACTACACACTCTATAATCCATGAGCAAGTTATTCTATTGGACTATCTCCATGGTAAGACTTTTCATTAAACTTGTTCTATAACACTGATTTGAAGAAAAATGGACAACATACTTACAATAGTGGAAGGAATGCACACATTAAAGTAAAAGAAGTAACCTTATTCTAAGATGTCAATAAACACAATCCCAAGTGAAAAAATCTTATGCAAGAATATCCTATTCCTGAGTCTACCCTAATTCTACATGCCATAAATTAACACTAACACGATACTCCGAGCCAAGCGTAAATGAAAGATATAGAACTAATATAGATATTAATCCGTCATTTAGTAAACTTTACCAAAATACTATTGAGGGAGATTTTGACAAAAGAACAACGAACCCAATCAATTATAACTAGATTATTACATTTCCTAGATTTAATCCTAAAGTTCCAAAAAGGATGAAAGTATAAATAAACAATTACTAGAAGATAGCCTAAAGTTTCCATAGGTTGAAATAATAGAAGTCCGAACTTAGAAGAAGAAGTGAGACTAAGTACCTACCAAGTTACTATTCTCAAGGAACAAAAGCATAACTCAGACATTTGCTCTTACTTATCCATTCAATATTAAGAACTATATTCTAAGTTACATTTAGTCCATCACTACTTCCTAACTTAATAACAATAGACAAGAAGGAAAATCTCTATTCCAACGTTAAATGGGTTATATCAAAACAACTTGACTAACTTATTTTAATCCTAGACTCATGCTATCAAGCTTCAACTCCCCTACGATAATAACATATCCTACTCTATTCTCGAGCAACTTGATACATTAGTAGGATATGACCACCATGGAGAACACATTAACCTAAAGGTGAGTCCTAATAATGTATAACTTCCGAAATGGCTTCTAATGTCATAGTTGTAACCCAAGAAGATAATAATGTCACTATTCCAAACATTTTTACACTATTCCATTAAAACCCTACGTTAACTAACTATGCAAGAGAAATTAATACACTCCTTACCCTATAACAAACTTGAATCATTAGAACATAAATCCTTATGCCAATCTTTTACTAACAATTTTTTTTATTATATCACATATGCAATATTAAAACATTCTAAAATCTGGATTATTGCTATGCTCTAATGTAATATAGACAGGGTTAAATACTACCCAAATCAAATACATTTATATCTACTACACTACTAACTTACTATTACCAATCCGATAAATAAAAAGAAAGTGAGTAGTTGTGTGCAGTTCGCCAATTGAATTCATAAACATCTACTACTACGGCCTTTATTGCAGTAACACACAAATAAGTAACTTTCTAAAAATGATTCCAAACTTTCCAAAGGTATTAGCATAAGAGGGTAGTTTCCAAAAAGAATTCTAAATTAGTAGTTTCATTCCTAGCGAAACAGGATTTAAAAAAACAAGATTGCACAGCTTGATTATACAGAGGATGGGATAACATTTCAATCTCAGGGGATTTCATTCAGAAAAAAGGCAATCGTCAAGCGAAAGGATGTAATTCTGCAGGAATGAGCCAAGTGGACAGCCTGCATCAAGTGAAAATGACAGGAACTGGAATGGTCAAGGCCAAAACACTTGCAGAGCCAGAGAGGTTGCGGCACCAGATATAAAGCTAAGCGGCTCCACTAACGTGGTAACTACGAGATATGGTCAAATCGAGCTCAGAGGAGTGATAAGAATCCGAAAACAAAATTGGAATATCTTAAAAGTTCAAGCTTCTGGACAGAGGGAGAAAGAATCAGTTGACACATGGGTTAAAAGAGACGTCATTTCATGGAATACATTGATCATGAAATATGTACAACAGGGTTAGTTAGACAGACTTATGAAGCTTCTGAGTAAAGATTATCTATAGGCACAAATCGCATACACTAGAATTTACACCCATCTGAGGTTCAAGGAATGCGCCTGAAGCGAACAGCTGAGAGCTTAGAAAATATTCTAGCATGATTCTTGTTTTACAGTGTGAGACAAATCCGAGCACTATAATGCTCATAAACAAGTAAGACTATCATCTCAAAGGAAAGTGAATTGTTATGAGTTCAAGACTTAATTTTTCTATATTCTTCTAGCTGAGTTTTTAACTCTAAATAAGTAGCGAATGTCTATCAACCATTGAGAAATTTTGATAATAGTTATGAAGGATTAAAAAGGAAACTTCACACGATAGCTGAAATCTTGGACAAGATTGCATGGTAACTTTCCAATGGAGACAACATTGGAAGGAACCAAATTCAAATGCTACAATGATGGAAGCTGCGACTCACTAGGGTTATAAAATATCCAGATTACAATAAAAGAATGCTAAGGAGATTACAAATCAAACAATGTCATGGTACGATTTCACATGATCTACATCAGAGATGAAATTTTTAGCATAGGCTCAGGTAGACATCCTCAAGGAGGAATCACAGACTTGGTTGACGTAATCCCTCAAAGAACGTCATTTACTAGAAAGTCACGATTACAGGATGAGGAGGAACCGTCACCGCACATAACTATTGGCGCAAGAAAACATCAATACGAAAGATATATTCTTAAGCTAAGATTTCTAAAATAAGAGGAAATAATTGGTGCAAGCCTCATAATGGACACGGACCTTTCAAAGAAATAACAGTCAAACCCTCCCTTGAGCAGCGACGATTCCAATCATTATACAACTTTGGAATAGGGTATGGGTATCCATCAAAGAAAAGACAACAAGGGGATTTGTTAGATATTAAAGTTAGAAATTCTCAAGAAGATGATCCACACTATAATACTACAAATTCCAAGGCACAACCTTGAGCTAATCCGGTTATATGAAATGGGAGGGTGCAGAAGTGGATGCCGCAAACAACATGTATGGTCAACTATAAAAGAAAAGACATGGCGAATAGAAAACAATTCTGCCAGGAGCTGTAGATGCAACTGCCTCGTTAGACTGCATGAACCAAAATGGAAGCTTTTGAAACTAGGTAGGACAATTGTCAAAGCGCAAGGAATTGAGGGATTCTACCCAAGATTAGAGGTGGGAAGATCTGTGATAGAAGTATATGCAAAATGAGAGAACACAGACAGGGCACGCAACTGCTGACATGATGCTTCAGCAAAATAACTGAGATAACAGGATATGCACAAAATTATGCCTATGATGTTTTAGAAGAAGTGGCATACGGGTGAAAGAAAATTAGGTGAGTGTAATGGGTTTCAGTTTCTTTAGCACGTATTGAAATTGTAACAGACATATTTTTAGTGTTTTGAGCCAGAAAAATAATGAACTGATGCAAATACCTCTTTTGAAGATGATTTTCTCCATGGCTTGGATCGAATCCTCAGCTAGAGATTCTTTTGTTTTATGTCCGTCGTCCCTTTCAGCTCCTCAGACCTTGACAGAATACCCTCCAACACTTGCATACATTCACAGGGAACTTGGCATCCTACAGGGTACATAATCGGAAGCCAAATGCATTGATGTCTACAGACTCTGGACTTAAAATCTAAAGGATAGAGTATTTTCTTTAGGGGGAGATTGAGTCACCCCTCCACAAGCATCAGAGATCTCCTTATCAATTTCAACAGCGACCCGACTTCGAAGAAAAAAAACCCCCTATTTCCAATCCATTCCCCCACCTTAACAGCTCAAAATTCTCTATTTTAAGGAAGAGAAGATCCTCCCTACCAACCAGAGATTCTTCCTCATAAATGCAATAATTTCTGCATGCCACACTACCAACAGATGCTATTTTTAACATAATACATTTATGAGGAATATCTAAAATAATATCTTATATATATATATATATATATATATATATATATATATATATAACCAAAAGAACATTAAATATTTATAATTTATCTTTTACTAGTATTATTATTATTATTAATAAACCTCCAACAAATCACACATTGGTTATACAACCAAAACATAGATTACCAAACAAACAAGGCAAGGACCAAGTGTCACAACACGACTCGAGATCAAGCGACACAACACGACTCGAGATCAAGAGACACATCACAACTTGAGACCACAATAGAAGACAAGGACCGACCTAGTGGAATAGATCTTGCATCATCTCCCATCACTGATACCCATTGATGTAAGAACCCGCTCGAACCTGCTATATCAGGTGGAGTCGAGGTTCAGTACCTGCAGCCTGCATCTGAGCAATTGGTTGAATAAAGTCAAACACATATATGTTGACACACATAGAGAGTCAGAGAATTGCGGCATAGTAGGGTACTCGAAGCGAGTAATACTACACCGTCTCTGCTCTTGAACAAGATTATAACCCTAGCATTTGAAACCAGATATCAACGAATCTAATAAAACATGCAAATATTAATCCATCACTAATCATGTCCAACGTACCATAGCTGAAGTAATCATGACTCATAACACATGTCTAAATCCATCAAACATAGTCATCAAGGTCAAAGTGAGCATAATCCATAACATACTAATCTAATGTCTCGGAACTGCATCAATGCAATGAACGACTAACAACTGTCTCCGATTGACAAAAAGCAATACAGAACCACCACTATCACAAGCCAATGATGAGGGGGCACTATAGGATCAAATAACTAGAAACTCAAACTGTTTCCTTCAACCCTAAAAGATTCTACGATGAGATGGTTTATGGGTTTACCCCAGGGTTCTATCCATTCTTGGGATCAAATGGAAATAGAGTTTTTAGAAAAATACCAAGATTATTGCAGATCTAGTAATAAAAATGAAGAATTGTTTAAAATTAGGCAGGGGGAGGAAGAATCCTTAGAAGACTATGTGGATAGGTTTAATTTTGCCTTGAGAAGGTATGGCAATCCAGTGGATCACTCCTTGGCCAGAACCCTGTTTATAAAAGGATTGGATAAAGAATCAAAATAGACACTAGACCTAATGGGAAAAGGGAACATTAACAAAATGGAAATACCTCATATAGAGGAACTCTGCAGGAACTATTCCAGAACCCAAGATGGAGTAAGGTCATCCAAAACTTTTAAAGGGAAGAATAAAATAGGACAGTTGATGGAAGAAATTGCAAATCTAAAAACAGACATTCTGGTCCAACTAAATACCACATTGGATGGGATTCAAGCAAAAACTAGAACAACTGATCAAAATAGAGCAACTGAACCACTCTCCATCTATTGTCCTAGGTGTAGAAACAAACACCTGTTGAGAGAATGCCCCTTGGACAAATCAGAGATTTGTCAGATCTGTGATAGGGACCATCCTACCAGTCAGTGTAGTCAACTTCCACCCTTGAAAAGATTAAGTAAAAAGAATACTGAGATAGAAGAGGAGTTGAACTATGTGGGACAAAAACAAACTAAAAATTTCCCTTATAATCAGTATCCAAACCAATCTTCTTACAGGGGTCCTTCTAATTGGGGAAATAATCAGTGGAATCCAACTTGGCATGGCCCTCAAAATAATCCTCCTTCGGGACAACAGGATTGGCCAAGTCAACATTGGCAAAACCAAAACTAGCAAAATCAGCCTTGGGGAAATCAATAGTGGCCACCACAGTTTGAATCACAAAACATGCAACCTCAATGGGGTCCTCAATAGGGATATCATCAACAATACCAAGGACAACCTAGATGTTTCCAACCTCAACAACAGGCTTTACTAACTGGATCCTCCAACACACAGGGTCAAACACAAAATGAACCAGTTAGTCAACCACCTTTACCAGCTCAGCCTATACCAAACCCACGGAATAAATAGGGAGCAGCTGTCTACATGACAGAGCAAGAAAATCTAGTTGGAATTAATGCTTATATTCAAATAATCTCCAGCTGCATTCTAGGAAACCATTCCCAAAACCTTCTCCTCTAACTATAGTTGAAATAACCAATGACGAGGAACCTGAAAATCCATCCAATCAACCGCCAGAGGAGATTACTAACGAAAAAGTGCTAGAAAAATCATCCACAGACAACTTCGGAGTTACTCCTAAAAGGCCAGCTCCGGAGAACAGTCTCGAACATAATTCTGATAAGAGCTCCAAAGATGCTCCAGAGATGGAAAATCTAGCACCATACCCAGAACAACTTAAATAGAATGCTCCCCAGAGAAAGATTTTACAAAAACAAATCCAAACCAATCAGGAATCAGAACTTTTACATGAAATCAAGCAACTAAACATTGAGATTCCTCTTCTCCAGGATCAGAGATGTATCAGAACTAAATCAGTTCATTAAACAGTATTGTATCAAAACACAGGGTAGAAAGAAAAGCTTTCCTTCCACAATACAGGTGGAAGGAAAAGTAGTGGATCTATTGATGGGAGAAATTCTCCTCCCAAAATATGGAGACCCTGTAAATCCTGTCATAACTATTTTCATCTCGGGGGTAGAAATTTCAAATGTTCTGGTTGATTTAGGAGTAGCAATTAATGTGATGACAGTTCATACAATGGACAGGCTAGCTCTATCAGGTATCCAATCCACAACTACAATTCTTCAACTTGCTGATCAGTCAGTAGCTGTTCCAAAAGGAGTAATCATTGATGTACCTATTGTGATAGATTCATGGGAATTCCCAGTGGATTTCTTAATACTAGAACCTAGAAACCAGAGAAATTCTTATCTGCTGATTTTAGGAAGACCATGGCTGGCTACTGCAGCAACATCTATTGATTGTTGAACTGGAGATATGGTCATTTCTAATGGGATAGATATAAAGAAAATATCTATGTATCCTCCAGCTAAACCATCGATGCATTACACAAGAAGAGTATGGGTGGATGAACCAGAGAACATAAACAACAGTGCCTCATTAGCTATGGTAACCATTAGGGAACATCTGGGAGAATTAAAAGAAGAAGTATACTATGATACAATGGAAGACTTCATTCACATCCTAATCAATAAAGATGTGATGGAACTCACCCAAGATCCTCAGAGAGAATTTCTTGTTTCTTCTCATTGTACCCTTGCCAACATTATTCCTTGTGGGGAAACCTTTTACAGGGACTTAGCCACCTTCCACATGTTACTCCCACATTCTTGTCCTCTCAATACCATGACACCAATGTATGGACCCACCACATCTATGGATCAAATCACAAAACAAGTCATAATTCTGCCAGGAAAAACACTTAATATAAATACTCAGTTAACAGCAAGTCAAGAAGAAAAACTTATCCAGCTTTTGGTCTCCCACTCAGCATCTTTTGCCTGGGAATACCAAGATATGAAAGGCATACCTCCTGAGATTTGTACCCATCATATCTACACTTAGGATATTAAACCTGTCAGGCAACCACAAAGAAGATTGAATCCTGCTTTAAAGGACATTGTCAAAACTAAAATAGAAAAATTACTTTAGGCAGGGTTCATATATCCAATCTCAGATAGTCAATGGGTCTCACCCCTTGTCATTGTGCCTAAAAAGAATGGGAAATGGAGGGTGTGTATTGATTATCGAGAACTCAACAAGGCCACAAAAAAGGACTACTTTCCCTTACCATTTATTGACCAAGTTTTGGACAATCTTGCTGGAAGAAAGTATTTTTCTTTTCTAGATGGATTCAGTGGGTATAATCAAATTCAAGTAGCACCTGAAGACCAAGACAAAACCACCTTCACATGCTCTTGGGGAACCTTTGCTTACAAAGTTCTTCCCTTTGGGCTATGCAATGCCCCAGCTACATTTCAGAGACTGGTTCTAGCTATTTTTTCTAAACTAGCTAATGAATGCATGGAGGTCTACATGGATGACTTTACTGTGTATGGGGATAAATTTGAGGAAGCTCTCACAAACCGTGGAAAAGTACTAAAATACTGTGATAAAAATTGACTGTCCCTTAGCCATGAGAAATGTTTTATGATGGTGGAGGAAGGAATTGTTTTGGGACACCATATTTCAGAGAAAGGGATCAGAGTGGATCAGAACAAGATAGAAGTAATCACATAGTTGCCTTCACCCAAAAATCAAACTGACGTCAGAAGTTTTCTGGCTCATGCAAGTTACTATAGGAGGTTCATAGAAAATTTTAGCAGAATAGCTGCCCCTCTGTTTACCCTGCTTAACAAGGAAATAGAATTTTTGTGGATAGAAGATTGTTAATCAGCATTCGAAACTTTGAAGGAGAAGCTTATTGTCACACCAGTATTAAGGGGACCTAATTGGACTTTACAATTTCACATACAAACTGATGCTTCAAATGAATCCATTGGGGTAGTTTTAGGACAAAAGGAGGAAGGAGAGAGTATGCATGCCATTTATTACATCAGTAAAAACTTTACCTCTGCTGAAAGAAATTATACAACAACTAAAAAAGAATTCTTGGCAGTTATCTACGCTATAAACAAATTCATGCATTATATCACCAAATATAAAATATTTGTGCACACTGATCATGCAGCCATCAAGTACCTAATGAATAAACCAGTAGTAGGTGCAAGGATCATTAGGTGGTTATTGCTATTACAGGAATTTGATATTACCATAGTAGATAATTCAGGGAAGTTTAATTTGGTTGCTGATTTTCTATCAAGATTGCATACAGGAGGAGAAGACCAACCAATGGAGGACAAATTCCCAAATGAACATCTTTTTGCCATATCCACTACTGCACCTTGGTTTACTGACATAACTAATCTTTTAGCTACAGGCTTGTATCCATCCTATTTTACTTCAAAACAAAGAAAATGTTTAGTTAAAGAAATTTTATCCTATAAATGGTTGAATGGTTTACTATTTAAATGTGGTCCTGATTTCATTCTACGCAGGTGCTTGAAGGCTGATGAGACTTTTGATGTGTTGAGAGCATGTCATGATGAACCATCTAGTGGCCACTACTCTTTCCATAGGATAGTCCACAAGATCCTTGGAGCTAGTTACTACTAGCCTTCTCGTCATAAAGACACAAAGAAGTATGTGTAGCACTGTGACCAGTGCCAAAGGATGGGGCAGCCAACCTTCACCTACGAAATGCTGCTACATCCTCAAGTCATGATGGAACCGTTTGAGCAATGGGGTCTAGACTTTGTGGGACCAATTTCACCACCATCATTAGGTAAGGAGTATATTCTAGTGTGCACAGACTATGTTACTAAGTGGGCTGAGGTTCAAGCATTACAGTTTGCAAGAGAAGAAAAAGTTGCTGATTTCCTCTACAATAAAATCTTCTTGAGATTTGGAGCCCCAAGATCAATAGTTTCAGACAAAGGACCTCAGTTTACTTCACAGGTAATCAAGGCATTCACAGATTTATACCAAGTCAAGCACAGAAAATCTTCACCTTACCATCCTCAAGAAAATAGGCAGGTAGAAGTAACTAATAGAGAACTTGAGAATATTCTAACAAGGACAGTGGCAATGAATAGAAAAGATTGGGCTAGTAGATTACCTAAAGTAGTTTGGGCTTACAACACCACTTGGAAGTCCATAACAAATTTTTCACCATATGAATTGGTTTATGGGAAAAAGCCTATATTATCTATAGAATTTGAACTCTAGACACTTAAAACTATATTGGATGTTGGTCTGCCCTTGTCTGTAATTCAACAGAACATAATTCTTCAGCTCAATGAGTTGGATGAGATTCAGACAGAAGCCATTCAACAAACAGAACTGGTTCAATACCAGAGGAAACAGTGGCATGACCAACAAATTAAGAGGAGGACATTTCAACAAGGAGATTGGGTTCTCCTTTATGATTCTAAATTCAAAGAATTCAAGGGGAAATTGCAGACTCACTGGCTGGGTCCTTATCAAATAAAGGATGTGTTTGAAAATGGAACTGTATTATTGCAACCAATTGATGGGAGCACAAACACATTTTTAGTAAATGGTCACCAAATAAGGCTCTATAAAAGACCATCTACTAAAGAAGAGTTTCTAAATAATCTATGTTTTGATACAGGGGATACCTCCTCTATCATGGTGTTGGATTGCATGACTCTATAAAAAAAAAGGGTTGAAAACCAGCAATGGCTACCTTCTAAAAAAGAAAAGAAAAAAAAAAGAAAAAATAGAGAAAGATGGAAAACTAGCAAATGGCTGTCTTTCTCAACCAAGGGAGTTGAAAACCAGTAAAATGGCAGTTCCCTTCTTCAGGATAGTTGAAATAATTAAGCTCCGAATATGATCAGTTGCCAGAAATTGGCCCAGTACATCTCCGGCGCTTCTCAAATGGAAGCACCTCTGGCGCTTTCCAATAAGGAGCATCTTTGACACTTCCCAATTAGGAGCACCTCCGGCGCTCTGTTAATAACATCATCAATCTCCATAATAAGGGAGGGACCCACCTCTCGAGGTGGAAAAGTAGACAAATCATATGATGAGGTCATCATGACTCATCCTCTACTTCATCACAAAGAATAATTAGATTAGAATACTAATCATCTGCAGGAGTGTCCACGAGCCAGTGCTGACATCACCTAGGGGCATGGATTTCTGAACCACTTAGCGAAATGATTGCAGGTCACGTACAAGTGGGAAGTGGACGTCATTTCAGGCCACTGCTCAATTGCCACGATGCATGTAGTTTCCAAAATGGTGCAGAATTTGTCCCATGTACATCGCCTCATCATTAAAATTGATCCAGGTAAATCTATTTTTAATTAATCATTATTAGTAACTGTCATGTCTTTTTGTTTTGGTTGCTGCCACGATGACATGTCCCTCCACCATCATTTCCTTCTTCACATCCAAGCATGCCACCATTTGTGCCTTAATGCCACCTTACCTCTGGAGTGCTTTGTCAGTCTGTTACATTTATGGCTGCCTTGGTCCCTTAACCCATCTGCATACGACCAGCCTGAAAACAATAGCATCCCTCATTCAAACCTCTGGAATAGACTAAAGTATAAGGTGAATTACACAATTCTCTGGAGTCTACAGAGCAATTTGAACAATACTCCGGAGCCCACAGATATAAGAGGGAAAGATAGACTACAGATTGGGGAGGTAAAAGAATAAAACATAAAAGGTGCCATCAATTCAGCAATGGGGGTCAAGAAAAAGTCTGAGCTAGAAAATATTGTGGGTCTTCTGAAGGATGCAACTGCAGCAAACATTTTAAGGGCTACTGGATGGTTAGATTTCCTAGACAAGTTTGAAGGGTTTCAGGAGGATATTGTGGACAAATTCCTGAGGAATTTAAGAGACAACCAGATGACTGTGAGAGGAAACCAAATCAGTCTCTCCTCAGCAATTATTAGCCATATCTCTGGACTTCCCGAGCAAGGTGAGAGGTTCTACCACCTGAAAACCTTATACACTGATTTAATTAGAAATTTTTCTGTTCGTGGTGAACCTTCTATTCAATTGCATATGAACAAGAATGAGGTCAAAGTAATTTTGAGGTCTACACTCCCAAACCCTTGGGCAACTGTTGCTACCTGGTTAATGAAGTACTTTACCTATGATGGCCAATTCTCCATAGTTTTAGGGCCCATAATGAAAATGCTGATTTTTCTCAGACATGGAAATAGGCACCCTGAATATAGCATAAATATCCCTAATTTCCTATAATTTGCCATCAGGGCAACTGCAGAGAAATATCAGCAGGGTAAGGGACCCATGAAACATCATGGCCTCATCTTTCTGGTAGTCAAGCACCACTTCCTATCTCAGGCCAATGGAGAAGAACTATTGCTAAACTTTCTTGAGCACAACCCCCAGGTTAGAGAACCAGAGATAGCACAACTAGAAGGTGAGAGTTCTCCCTCTCACCAGGATGAGGAAACTGATCCTTTAGCCTCCTCCACAGCTGTTCACAAAGGGAAGTCACCCTCACAAGAGGCCACTTCATCTGTAGCCCCTATTCCTGACAAAAAGAGGAAAGGAAAACAAATTGTAGAACCTGCTCCTACACGACCCCTATACATGACTCGGTCAGTCAGGTGAAAGATGACTTTACCTGAGGAGTCTTGGCCTAAGGAATTAATAGGGGAAAAATCAGGAAAGGGAATTGAGGAAAATTGGTGGGCTGAAGAACCATCCCATGATTCAGATGAGATCCCTCTGATCAGGAAGAGGAAGCAAAGTGAAAATTCTCCAGCACCATCTGTTCATGTGGAGTCAAGTCCAGTTTCAATACCATGCGCTCTGGAGACAGGAAACTTACAAACTTTTACTATCTCCTTAGATTCTGAGGAAGGGAGACCTGCTCTAGAGGCACTAGTCCCACCTTTGCTCCGGAGAAGTAAAAGGAAGAAGTAGCTCTCACAAGCTAAGAAGGATACTACCCTGCTCACTGAGGCACTCCTGGAATTGAGAACATGTGAAGATAAAGCTGGACCTTCATTAATACCAGCAACAACAGAGGATCCTCAAGACAGGAACACTGAAGGAGGAACAGGGCAAATGGATACATTAGGAAGAGTAAGGCAGATGGCCATGGATAACATTGATGATCAGCCAACGGCCACAGAAACAGAGGCAGAAACTCTATCTCATCCATTTGACCAAGAGGATATAGAAATCTCAACAGAACAACAATTAATGGAAGAAATTGAAAATTTAAAAAGAATGCTCTGGGAAAGAATTTGATTATTACTAACCTCAAGAAGGTCAGAGTAGAGATGGAGATGGAGCTAAAACAAACTATTGCAAATATCCAAACAGACCTCCAAAACAAGGATAAAATCATCCAGGAGAAAGAGGCAGAGTTGGAAGCATAGAAATGTGAGGCAGCCAAATGGATGGAAGAAAAAGAGAAAGAAACAACACAGAAGGTTTCTGAGCTCACCATGGCTAGAGACAACGGCCTCACAATAATGGCAGCACTAATTGAAAAGGTACAAAGCCAGGATAAATAGTTAACTTGGGCAAATAACAGACTGGATGACCAAGACAAATATATTCAAGAATTGTCTGGCCCAAGGGCCACCAATGAGCAGGAAATTCAAATAGTTGCCTATGTGGGTCCAATCCCCATTGATATTCCCAAAGCCCTGTTTCATTCAGAGAAAAGGTGTAGAGAATTTGAGGCCTCCAAGCCAATGTTGCAATTACAAAGGGCAGTCACTGCCAGAGCAGAAATAATAGCAACTTTGGAAAGCAAAATCATTCAAATGGCCTCCCTTTCCTCAGAAATTCTATCCTGCAGGCCTCCAAGTGCCAACTATGCAATGTTCTTACAGGAAAGGGTATTGCAAAGGAAACTCTCCTTAGTCCTGTCTGACATAACTGAGGATACTGAAACAACAGAAGGATTCATGGCAACTTACGGTAGGAGCAATGATGAGGACAAAAACTTCCTATGTGAATTATACCTGCATGGGTTTTGTATGAATGATATAGCCTTCATCATTAATCACTTTGTGGGAGACTACCAGCTTAAGGCATTCATGTCCCTAATGAGAAACCACCAGATCTGGAATGAAAGGATGGAAGATCATCTTCAAAAGGATTTAAAAATAGATCTCTTCATCAGGAAAGAGTGTCCCAATCCTTTTGCTCTTCGGACCCAATGCAGGTCCCTTATCTATCATCCTGCAAATGCAACCAAAATGTTGCCATTATACCTGAAAAGTTTGCAGGAAAGCTCCATTGACTTTGGCCTTTTTATGATTAATTCAGCAAATTCTGTACTTGTTGTAGCAAAGAGGAGATAGAATATTTTGATCCCAGAGCAGAAGCTTAGAGAGGTGGTCACCCCTGCAAACCTGAGATTATTCATGAGAAAGGCAAAGTTGATATCCAAACTAATGGATAGACATAAACAGGAATGGATAGGTGGACAGTTCAGGCCTCCTCTGATAATTGAACCACTCCCTATATGGATAGAATAGATGGAAGATGAAAAATTGCAAGACTGGTTGAAGCAAGTTGACAAGTACAAAGGAAATGGTAACACCAACATAACCACTTGGACCACCTATCTCTAGGATTATAGCTTGACTGACAGGCTGCTTCACCAAAATAAATCCAAAATGTGAAAAGTAGGAGGACCTGCCAAACCTTAGGTATGGGGGGATGATGAGTGCCAAATTGCACTCATGAAATACATCTTTTTGCCTCTCTTTTTCCTCTCTCTCAGTTCATCTTCCTTGTGTCTGCACCCAAATAAGTTAGCAAGATTGTTCTATTTTGTGATTAATTAAGATAGATTACTTAAGATTAGAATTTCTGATTAAGTGACTAATGTGCATGGGATTGATGGAAAAATATAGAACTTTTCTTTCTTTTTGAATCCACAGGTGTAGATGCCAAGAACAACGATTTTGTGCATCTCCGGAGATCATCTTCAATGATCTCTGGAGACAATACCAAAGAACCATGACACCTGGAGTTTTGAAGATATGGGGAATGCTTCTCCGAAGCTCTGTGAGAGTCTGGAGTATCTCTGAAGCTGCAGACAGGAACAACTATCTCCAGTGCCTCCTAAAAGCAAGGCATGTTTCCAAGCAGGGCTGCCGACCAAACACTTTCAGCAACGATCTTAATACCCCTCACTTCACTCAAATCATCACCTGAGTGGTGAAGAGTCAACTATTAGTCAAACTACTGAAGTTTTATCTTTTCAAAGATTTTGCATGAGTTATGAATTGAACTAATCCAATATCCTTATTTTCAGGGTTTTGATGCCCAAGTGTACTAAGACTTAAACTTAGACTTCTGAGTGGACTTATGTTCCACTCAAGTCTACCTTTCTCGCATGGTGATTTTTCATAAGTTAGATAGTTAAGTACAATAAAGAGATGGTGTCATCTCATAAAAAGACTGGTAGATAAGTTTAGTGATATATCATCACTCATTTTTATATATACTCTCAGAAATAGTAGAAGAACAACAATGATAGAACTATTCTAACTCTCAGAGATCTCAGTTCTGTTATAGCCATATTTTCATGAATGCAGAAATGAATGAATTGAACTAAATTTAGTTGTGATCATCTTTTGTGCTGATTTCCTGCTATAGCCTTCAGCCTCAAGGGTGTGGAGCAAGGGCCCACTCTCACCACTCAGGCAGGAGGCTAGTACCACTGTTTTATTGTTTCAGTTTTCTCTTATAAAAGTGTTTTCTATTTTAATAGATAGATGCATGTTATTGTTTCTTTTCTTTGAGTACATTTCCTATTTTATTATGTTTTCCAGCATTCATTACATTCATTCAACAAGCAGATAGATTAATCTTTCTTTTAAAAATTAGGATTAGCTATAAACTGGTAACTATGGAATCCCTAGTTGCAGACAGCCGTGGACACAACCCTGGTTCTTTGACATCTAAAAATAGATTAAATGATGAGGTACAGCAACACCTTGTCATTCCCTATAACTCCACTTTCTCTAGATCAGATACCTATAATGTATAATCACAAGGAGTGTGGGAGGGGGTTGTGGTGTTTAGAGGCTTTCCTCAGTCAAGCCCCAGAGAGACATTCAAGTCTTCTCAACACTATTGTTAGAGAAAGTGCATACCCTTATGGAATAGAGGGAAAAATCCAAATGATAATGATGATAAAGCATAATAAATGTCACCTTGATGATGAATCTCTCGTGGAAGGAAGATGCTCTTCAATGCCATGAGGAGAAGATGTAATCCAACCTACAAAAATAAACACAATAACAATGCTATGCTATGCAACACAACGAAGATCACAAGTATGCCAATAGATTTTGAAACATAAACATCCTCTAGTTTCTAAATGATAACCTACACATGTTTATATATGTAAGTACAAATATTCCCACCAAGAATTTTGTATTTGAAACTTATGATGTCAACCTAGAAACCAAATAATGGTCACAAACCTGACATTTGAATTTAGGGTTGACCCAAAATAGGGCTGGACTAGGGTGCTAGTGCCCAAGTTCAGCCCCTTGTCTTGCTCAAGGATCATCAACATAGTCCCCCTTAGGTCCTAATTGCCACAAGACCTATGGGTTTTCTCATCGGGAGTCTGAATTATCATGCAAGATGCTCTAAATGTAATCTAAAGACTTGAGAGCTAAACCTTAATAGGAAAAAGCCCCCAAGAGTGCATTTTTCTGACATAACATTTAGCCCCCACTTTAATATATGTATAAATGCAAGGCCTATACATGCATTAAAGTAAGGTCGATAGCACAACAAACACACCAAAAATGGAGAAGACATGCAAAAAATATTGAAGATAATAACATGCATGCAAAACACGGAGAAGACAATTGCACTCACATAAAACATGAAGAATACAACATTGAAGACATATAGAGCATAGAGAGTACAATGAATGCAATGATTCTTTTCTTTTTAATTTTCCCATATGAAATTCATAATGCAAGTACAAGGAAAGTAAACAAACAAATCCCAAAAAGTGTAGAGGAGTTGTTCACCACCGGTCTTGCTCTTTTTGGGAACAAACACACAAAACAAAATCCCAAGGTGTAGAAGAGTTGTTCACCACCGGTCTTGCACCTTGAGAAAAAACATGCCAAACAAATCCCAAAGTGTAGAGGAGCTCATCACGACAAGTATTGCACTTTGAGAACAAGCACACCATACACACACACACTGAAGACATGGAGAAAACACAGTAGCCAAGAGATGGAGTGAAACTATTGGTAGGTTCATCACCATCTCAGGCACATTATAGGCATACACTAATGATTAGGCTTCACCACAACAACCACCAAAAACATGCTTAAGGGTTGAGTTAGTCACAAAACCACTCCCTGCCTCGTGATGAGGACTTTTAAAAATGATAGGATAATGTAATCTCTCTAAGAAATACACCATCCCCACCTTGTGATGAGGGATTAAGATAGAAAAGGGATGCAATATCCCTGCCTCATGATGAGGGCTTAAATGATTGTGATTGATTTTTAGATTGTTCAAACATGCTTTACTATCATCTAAAGCAAACAACTTACCTTATATATGCCCCCACCTTAAGGTGGTTGATATTGCGTATCGATATCAAGCACATTAAGATAGGAAGAAAACAAACAAGGGAACATGATCTCTTGCAATGTCCATGCCCCCAGAGGTGACATGTACTTTATGATCACCGAATGTTCCCACAAACATATCCCTACAAGAAAAGTTTTAGTGCCCAAATAATCATGATAAACAACAATGCATATGATCAACTACATGAAAGAGCCAAGGTGATATCCATAATAAACAAAGTGCATAGAGCAGGAGTATTGTTAAAGTGTTGTTAGCAAGATAAGATAACATTGACATCAATATCAAGATAGAGAAATCACATAGAGTGATTGCACTAGCCAAGCATCAGATAATATGTTACAACCCCATTGTCATATATGGACTAGGTCCATTTTTTATTACTCGTGAAAAGGACACTAGGTCCGCATTAGTATAATATGTTTTTCTTCATCCGCCAGCTAGATAGAAACACTAGAGGAAGGTAAATAGTAAATTAGAGAGGAGAACAAGTGCCTTAGGGATAGTCATGTAAGAGGTTGCCCCCAAATCACCAACTGCAATGCTATGTTTCTAAGACACAACACACAATAATGAAATTAGAGGAGAGGAGATATAGAAGAATGATGATACAAATAGAAGGTCACAATAGAGGTGGTCTCATGTCATCCTTGACCTTACGAGAGAGTAAAGGGTCGTCCTAGGAGGCCTAACAACGCATAACACATCATGGGGGAAACACATCATGAGAGATAAAGGGTTAGAGATACTACCTATAGAGATAACCAGGCTAGTGGTCATCACAGATCTTAATCTTTATCTTAATGGTTAAGGACTTATAACTTCTTCTCTCTTTCATATGTTCATGAGTTTGGGAGGGTAACCTTGTAAGAAAGGTACCCCTTAATGATGGTTGAGAGGGGATGTTTCCATTTTCTTTGTTAGTCCATATATATGGTGTTGGAATACCTTGGGTTTGAGAGATAGTTTGTTCTTCAATATCATGTAGAATTTCATTGTTTTCCAAGGTATGTGAAGGTTCAAGTAAAGATGCATGATCCATTTCTTTGTTTAAGATGTAATTGATAAGTTCTTGAACATCAAGTGGTAAATTTTCAGCAGGTTGAAGCAAATGGTCTCAAAGAGAATCTGCATCATCTAAAGCATCACCCTAGTTAGGGAGAGCAGGAAGGGATGGTAGAGTGGAATGGAAAAATGTATCAATGATATCTTCTTCTTGTGCCAAAATATCCTCACTAAGTGGGGTTATGTTGGGACAAGTCTCTTTGTTCGATGAATCACCCATTGCTATATCATTCTCACAGGTCTCAGAAAGGATTTGCATTATGTTGTCATGAAACAAAGGGAGAGAGGGAAAAATGTTCTCACTACTAGTTTCCCCATGATTGTTTTCAGCCATAAAATTAGTAATATTCTCCACGATCAAGGGAAAGACATCCACAGTAACAAGAAAGCTGTCAAAATAGGCTATTGTTCGAAGGATATCACAGGTAGTGCTTTTGTTCACGTCAATGCCATAGATGTATGCTATTTGATGCAACACTTGAGGATATTTATTACTGAATTTGCAAAAATTATCATAATTCATAATGTACTCAAATAAATCTTCCAATGATGAGCCCTTAGGAGAATCCATGAATGCAAAACTATGTGCAAAAATGGCCTTAAATGCTTGAATTTTCAAGTTTTCTCAATGCAAACAAGTGAAAGAAGAGGTGTTGTAAATATTTTCAAGAGGGAAAACAAATGATATGCCTACTAAAATTCCACTAATGCAAGAATACCTTTCACAACATGCTTTTGAAGCAACTCTAGAAAGTCAATAAGCCAAAACCTAGTGAAAATAGGCCAAAATATGCAATTTTTCACCAAACCTCAATGCAAAAGAGTAGGGAAATGGGTGTTGTAAGGAAAATGATGATGGAAAAAAACTTATAACAGTAATAACAGCCACCTAATGCAAAAAAATCCGTTACAGCATGCCTATAGTGCCACTCTAGATCAAACCTTAGTGCAAAGATATAAAAAATATGCAATTTTTTCCCAAAATTTGAATGCAAAAGCCCAAAAGAGAGGATGTTGTAATGAAAATGAGAAGGGGAAGCAGATTATAACACTAATAACAGTCAATTAGTGCAATAAAATCTGTTACAACATGCTTGGAGTGCAAATCTAGCAAGACGGTAAGGCCAAATCTAGTGGAAAAATGCAAGTTTTCAAACCCTAGGCATGAAATTTCACAAGGAGGCCACTATGATGCAACACTACAATTAGAGATTAGACATAATGAGTGTTTTAACAAGTTAGTAAAATCTGAAACAAGATTTTGACTACAACCCTAGCTCATGCAAAACTAGGTTTTCATGAAGAATGCAAAATTTCATGCAATTTCTAACAAATCAAGCATACAAATGCAATGCAAATGAATTGTAAATGATATTTTTTTGTATTTTGGATCAGATATAATGAAAATAATATAAATTAGTTTAAATTAAATGCCAATGAGTTTAAATTTTACAAAAAATGCAAGTCTATTATGCCAATTTTTTTGTATTTTTCAAAATTTTCAATTTTTTTGTAGTTTTTCAAATGCAATAGAATGCATGAATGTAAATCTATCAAACAACACTAAGAAAGGTGCCAAAAAGTTCAAAACTTGGGTTCACCAAAATGTTTTATATGAAAAGGGGGGGGTTTGGAATGTGGTTATTTTAGTTTGAATCCTCCTTTCCACAAAATATTCCAAGGGATTTTCAACAGAGTGCTTCTCCTATCGAGAGGAGAGTCATCTATCAGATTGGGTTGCCACTTGGTTTTTTGCTAGGAAATTTAGAATTTGTCACACAATGTTTCTAATTAATGCTTTTATGCTCTTAAAACTGTAACTTAAGCAAAACAGTAATCAAATATGTAAATTATGACAAATGCTACTGGAATTAGGCAAATGGTAGAGAACCTTAACTCACTATTTTTTACAGTCTAGAAAATGGAAATGTTGGGGACAATGGTGATGGCACCCTAGTCCAAGGTAAAAAAATTTCTATGGATTCCCGATCTCCTTCTGGCACTGATCTCTGCTATATCTTTAGTTTTTGGTGCTCTGACAGTGGAGGACAATGTTGATGGCACCCTAGTCCACTGAGCAAGATTCTTCCAGATGTCAAAAGCTCTGCAAACCCTGATGCTCACTATCTAGTTTGTTTCTGAGTCTTTAGATGTAGAGGACAATGGTGATGGTGCCCTTGTCTTGAAATCCTGCACAGTGTCCGCTTCTTGTTAGATCCTGAATCTTCAATGTCTTCCTATCTTCCCTACAACTCCACTTTCTCTAGATCTGATACCTATAACCTACAATCACAAGGAGTGTGGGAGGGGGTTGTGGTGTTTAGAGGCTTGCCTTAGTCAAGCCCTAGAGAGACATTCAAGTCTTTCAAATATTGATGTCAGAGAGAGTGTGTATCCTTATGGGATAGAAGCAAAAATCCAAATGATAATAATGATAAAGCACAATAAATGTCACCTTGATGATGAAGATCTCATGGAAGGAAGATGCTCCTCAATGCCATGAGGAGAAGATGTAATCCAACATGTGAAAACAAACACAATAACAATGTTATGCTCTACAACACAATGAAGATCACAAGTATGTCAATAGATTTTGAAACATAAACATTGTCTAGTTTCTAAATGATAACCTACACATGCATATATATACAATTATAAAGATTCTCGTGAAGAATTTTGTATTTGAAACTTATGATGTCAGCCTAGAAACAAAATAATGGTCACAAATCTGACATTTGAATTTAGGACAGATCCAAAATAGGGCTAGACTAGGGTGCTAGCACCCAAGTCCACCCCATGTCTTTCTTAGGGATCATCAACATAGTCCCCCTTAGGTCCTAATTGCCACAAGACTTATGGGTTTTCTCATCGAGAGTCTAAATTATCATCCAAGATGCTCTAAATGCAATCTAAAGACCTAGGAGCTAAACCTTAATAGGAAAAAGTCCCCAAGGGTGCATTTTTCTGATATAACATTGGTAGATTCCTTAAAGGTATTTATAAACACCATAGTCCTTACTCAAATTCAAACATAAAAAAATTAAGGTAAATCTATTACAATCATGTATTTTATTTGCACAATTCAATATAGCCAAATTATGAGATCGAACTAGTTTAGATTTTATCATGTTACTTCCAATGCATAAAAAAAGTGTGATTCTAATTTATAATTACAAATTTATAATCAAAACAATAAATAATAATTATCAATCACTAAAATTAACTAAACATTTTAATTTCTATTTATTTAAATAGATGTCTAATTTTTATTACATAATCTATCACAACTTTAAATTAAATTAATTAGATTATATTATTTATATATTCATCAAACTTCATTTTAATAAATACACCAATATATTAATTTAAAAAATGTGTACTTTTTATAGGAACTAGTGATATTTGTCACGTCTTAAAGATATGCCCCCATAAATGATAAAAATGATCCAAAGTATTTTACGTTGTTATTATTTATCTCCTCCTCATCCTTTGTCATTATTTTGATTCTACTATTATATATATATATATATATATATATATATATAATTATTTCATCTATCTGACCCTAGGTTTATTCTTTTCAATGCAAATGCAAATGGTTGTGTGTGATTATATTAACAATATTCAGTTATCTTTGGAAGTATAGAGCGCAACAACAAATGCTCGTAAAATGAATTATTACTGCTTTGTAAATGTGAATGTACATTTGGTTTTTATCGAGATAGGAAAACAATAATAAACATGAACCAGAGCCATGTGGGAAAGGTGAAACGATGTGGCACATGCAACTATCACAAATAACAGTGAATGGAAAAAACAAAATGGTGGCGATTTCTCGACATATTGAATTACTAGCGAGAAACCCTTGGTAGTTTGCGAAAACAGAGTAAAAGCCCCCATAATGAAGCCTATCAGCTAAAAATCATGCAATGAGAAGTTTTGGCCACACATTTCAATATAAACTTTGATTAAAACTTTCTTTGGAGGATAACTATCCTTTAAAATTGTGAAAATAAAAAGGATAAGGATAAGGGAGTTTGCTTATTATAGAAAGTGATACAAAGCCTAACTATGAGAAAAAGTAGAATAAGTCAAACCAATAAAATGGTATCTCTCTTGGATATGAGAATGAGTATGACCTTGTCATGTTGCATAACATAACTTACAAAGTTAGTGACATATATGCCCCATTCAATTGGTTGCATATAAAGGATGCAATGAAATGGACAAGAGGAGAAAAATATGATAAAGTATGGTAAAAAATATCATCATATAACAAGCATGTATAAACTTAAATATGAGATAATTGATGCAATCATGGTAGGAGGGTCCAATGGAGGACTATGTAGCTATGTATCCAACACAAAAAATAACCCAGAATAACTTAGAGATCTCATAGAAATAACATTTTCATTTATTTAATATTACATGATTATCACCATGAATACAACTTCATAATTTGCCCCAATGGGCAATCTTTCATGCCAAACCATAGTTGTTTGAATACTATTAAGATTCACCAATGGATATTCACCTCAATGAAACTTCCTACATGCTTGACTATATTCGCTTCCTTCCTAACTAAAGACAACTAAACTATGGAAATGCCAATTCCAAAACTTGCCACATGGGCTGCATAATGATAATTCAAGTACAATATAACTATTTACTAGAAAATTGGATTTGTTGATGTTTTAGTTTTTTGATGTTTTAAATCCTCCTCTCCACTTAACATTCAAGGATCTAGGGTTGAATGGCGAGCACTATCATACCCTAGGTCATTGTGAGATGTAGGGAAACTTGGATTAGGAAATTTAATTATCAATTTCTCTTCTCTTATGCTCAATTGACCATTAAAACCCTAATTATGTAAATACAGAAATAAACTGACAAATAACAGGAAATGCTCTTGTAGACGGAAGTAAAATAGCAAATCATAGAATACTTATTTTTAGGGTTCTGAGGTGGAATAGTCAGGGACACTAGAGCGGGCACCCAGTCCAAGTTACTATTTTCCTTGCAGGATCTAGACCTCCTTCCGACACTGATCATCCCTATAATTTCTGTTTCTAGAAACTCAGCTATGGAGGACACTAGATCGAGCAACCAAGTCCTAGAAATGCTCTGGTGTCCTACATCTCTTCAGATCCTGAATCCTTGATGCCTGCCAATCCTTCCTGTAACTTCACTTTTCCCAAATGCGATACCTGTAACCTGTAATTACAACACTTGGTTTGGGGGTTGTGGTGTTTAGAGGCTTCCCTCCGTCAAGCCTCGGAGGACACTTAAGTCACCTAACAACATTATCAGATAGAGAGTGCATACCCTTGTGAAGCAGAGGCAAAAACCAATAGAATCAATGAGGAAAACACAATATAATGTCACTTTATAGTAAAGATCTCATGGGAGGAAGATGTTCTTCATTCCATGAGGAAATTCATGCTCAAATCTACAAATACCAATACACAAAACATACAAGTCTACTCTTGCAACACAATGAAAACCTTAAATCACCTTGAGAACACAATAGGTTGCTAGTAATCATCTAGTTTACAAATGAATGCCTAATCACTATAAGCACTCCCACCAAGATTTTCATAATTCAAACTTACCATGTCGGCAAAGAGACCAAATAATGGTCACAATCTGACACCCAAAAATTAGGGCTACCTCAAAATAGGGTAGGACTAGGGTGTGGGCGCCCAAGTCCTCCCCCCCTATTTTGGGCAGGGTATAGCTCAAGGGATCCTCCTAGGTCCACTTTGCCATGAAACCTAGGTCTCATTCCATCGGGATGCCAAAATATGAACTAAGATGTCTTAAATGCATGCTAAAGACCCAGAGCTAAACCTTATGAGGGAAAAGCCCCCAAGGGGACATTTTTTAATGTTACATTTAGCCCCCACTTTAATGTATGTATAAATGCGAGGCCAATACATGCATTAAAGTAAGGTCACAAACATAACAAACACGCCAATCACGGAGAAGACATGCCAATCACATAGAAAATAGTAATAGGTATGCAAAACATAAAGAAGATAGTTACAGTCACGTACAACATGGAGAATATAGTTAAAGCATAGAAGACACATTAATGCATGGAGCATAGAAATGATATCTTTTCTTTTCTTTTTCTCATATATATGAAATGCAAATGCAAGTACTGGAAAGTAGACAAACCTCCCATAATACAAGATGCACTCATCAAGCAAGTCTTTAGACTATATATATGGGGTAACACACATGCAAGACACACAAAACCTCCCAAAATGTAGGATGCACTCATCGAGCAAGTCTTTAAACTGTATATGGGGCAACAAACATGCCACACAATTGAAGACATGGAGAAAACATGGTAGGCAAGCAATGGTGTGTTCCCTATTTCTAGGCTCATCACCATCTTAGGCACATTACAGGCACACACTGACAATTGGGCTTCGCCACAACAATTGCCGAAAACATGCTTAAGGGTTGAATTAGTCATAGAATTGCTCCCCGCCTCTGCAAAGGACTTTTGAAAATGACAGGATGATATAATTTTCTTCAAGAAATACACCATCCCTACCTCCATAGAGGGCTTAAGCTAAAAAGGATATATGCGAATTCCCACTTTTGTTGAGGGCTTACATGATTGATTGATTGATTGTAAACAAACTCAGGATGCATGATGTACTCATCAAGCAAGTCTTTAGACTGCACCTGAGGACAAACACATAGCTAACATCTACAATAGACAACTTACCTTATATATGCCCCCACCTCAAGGTGATTGATATCATGCATCGATATCAAGCACATTAAGGCAGGAAGAAAACACACAAGGGAACACCAACTTTCGTAAAGGCCATGCCCCCCTAAGGTGACATGTACTTCACGATTGCCAAATGTTCCCACAAACACATCCTTGCAAGAAACATGTTAGTGTCTACAACATCATGATAAACAACAACATCAATGCATATGATTAACCACACAAATAGCCAAGGTTATACAATGAATTCAGAGTTTGAGGATAACCATTGAACTATATCATGAAGCTCTCTGAATCGAGTACCACCAAGGCCAGATTCAAAGACAAACAAAGGTGCATAGAGTAGCAGTATTGTTAAGGTTTGTAACATGTGATAGAAACATTATCAAATTCACTATGCAAAAAGCATAAGTGCTTCCACTAGCCAAGTGCCAGATAAGACATACAACCCCATCATCATATTAAGAACTAAGTCCATTTTTTGATTGCTCTCGAAAGGGACACTAGGTCTGTATCAGTATAAATGTTTGTCACCATCTTCCCGCTAGGTGGAAACACTAGAGGAAGGGAAACAATAAATCAGAGAGGAGAAGCAAGTGTCTTAGGGACAGTCACGTAGGAGGGTGCCCCCAGGTCACCAACCATGATGCTATGTCCGTAAGACACAACACACAACAATGAAATCAAAGAGAGAGGCAATATAGAAGAATGATGATACAAATAGAAGGTCACAACAAAGGTTGTCTCTTGGTATCCCAGACCTTACGGGAGAATCAAGGGTCATCTCAGGAGGCCTAAACAACATATAATACATCACAGGGGAAGCACATCACAAGAGAGATAAAGGGTTAGAGATGCTTACCTATAGGGCCCCTATCGGGCTAGAGGTCATTTATAAGTAAATCATCATCATCATCATCTTCCCACTCCTTAATGTTGGAGGAAAGTGGCACATAAGGTATCATTGCTAAATTCATGTCTTTCTCATCATGTTGTTCATCGTTAGGATCATTATTGTTTGGTTGAATGTTGTGATCAATGTTCTCTTGTTGAGAGGCAAGGTTTATGGCATATTCTTGTCTTCTTTTTCTTCTTTCTCTTGCTTTTCTATTTCTCTTTCTTTGACCACTTATCTCTTGTAAGACAGGGCCTTGCTCTTTCATAGGTTTTTTCAAATTAGAAGATGAAGCATTGGGATCAAATCTCATCTGTCGCGGTGGAATATTTTGTTGTTGACAATGACCTCCCAATCCTTGTAAGGATTTTGGGGGAGGAACCTTAGCATAGGGACCTTGTCCTTTTGGTCTAAAGTTCTCTTAACATGTAGGTTGTTTCTCTATTGTCATTTCTTGTAGAGAAGGACTAGGTGCTAGATGTAATAGTTTCACTTTGTAATTTCTATAGTTCAAAAATGTAAAGTCTATTCATAGCTCTAATTTGTCATTATTTTTGTTGCAAAAGTAATCCAATGTGAAGTGTTGTTTTGTAGTTGAAGGTTTGTATGCATTTCGATGAATGACATGCACTTGTCCATTCAAAGGAAATTTAACACATTTATAAATAGTTGAAGGGACCACTTTCATAACCTTTAACCAAGGTATTCCAAGTTTTATGTCAAGGGTATCATAATCGGGGTAAATATCAAATCATTTTTCAACATGTTTCTCAAATATAGTTACTAACAATGATATCTTACCCAATGGTTTCTTTAAGGTTCCCGTATGTGTCTTAATCATCAAGTTCGAAGGGTTATAAGGACCTTGTATTAATTGATTTGAAAAGAGTAATTTTTAGTGGAAACATTAGTCATACAATTAGGATCAATAAGAGTTCCATCCATGTTGTTTCCCATTATTTTCATGGTGATGTAAAGAGGTCCTTCAGAATCACTGCTTGTTCTATCATGAGGCGTAAAGACAATTTCAGGTTCAGGTGCTTTTCTTTTCATGTAGGGTCTAGGAAGGAACCTATTATTTTTATTTTTATTAGAGGCCATGTTTATATTCTCAAATCAGATTTAAAATCTTTTCCAAAAGTATAGCAAAGCAAGTGTAAATCTATATGCAAAAAATGGCCTTAAAATGCTTGTTTTTTCGTACTTTTTCAATGCAAATGGATGAACCAAAAGATGTTGTAAGGATTTAATTCAAGGGTAGAAATTTATATGTCTGATATCATTCTAAAACAGAAAAAGTATCCTTCTTAACACACTCTTGATGCAATTTCAAGTTAATGCCAAGTCAAAATATAGTGAAAATATGTCAAAATAGGCACTTTTTTCACCAAAATTCAATGCAAAAGGCCATAAAAAGGGTGTTGTGAGGAAAATTATGATGGAAAGAAAATAATATTAGTAATAAAATCCACCTAATGTCAAAATTCCCAGCACAACATGCTTTTAGTGCCACTCAAGGTAAAATCCTAGTGAAAATATAGCAATAATGGTCTATTTTTCATGGTTTTTTAATTCTAAGACCTATCAAAAGAGGTGTTGTAATGAATTTCAGGAGGCAAATAAAATAAAAGTGATGGTATCAATCACCTCAATCCATAAAATTGATCACAACATGCTTGGAGTGAAAACTAGGTCAAACCCTGGGGGAAAAATGGTCAAAATGTGTAGTTTTTCGCCAAATTTTCAATACAAGAGCCCGTTAAAAGGGTGTTGTGAATCTTTTTAGGAGGGATTTAAAATGATTACCCTGATAAAAGAAAATTAATGTGAAAATATCCTTCACAACATGCCTATGGTGCAAGTTTAGAGAGTTGATAAGGCCAAATTTCATGAAAATCGTTGTTTTTGAAGCCCTAGGTTTGAGATATTGGGACAAAATTCTATGTGAATGTTTTGAAATATGATTTATGATGAAATTGACTTACTTTCAGATCTAAAAATTATTTTCAAGTTTGAACATGCAAAATACCAATGCAAATTTAATGAAAATGCATGAAAATTGCTAGGTTTTTGTTGAAATTTTCTATGCAAAAATGCAAATATTTTAAATCTAAATGCAAATTTACACTAAAATGAAAGACTAAAGACAAATATTAATTTGAATTAGCCTCTAAAATCTGTATAGAAATCTCAGAAAAGATTTTGCCTACTAACCCTAGATTTTGGAATTACCAGGTTATATGAAAATTGTCAAAATTTCTACAAAAACCTAGCAAATTAATAATAAAAATGCAATACAAATTTTTTATTTTTTGTATTTTTCTATACTTTATATCAGATCTGATGTAAAAATCATGAATTAGGAAAATTTAGAAAGAATTGATGCAATTTAGTAAGCCAAACAATGCAATTTTTTTTGAATTTTTCAAAATTTTTAATTTTTTTGAATATTTCTCAATGCAATAAAATGAAAGACTATATGAATGAATGAAATTAATTCAAATCTAAAGACACACACTTATAAAGTTTCAATTTAAGTCTAAAAACACAAGTTCACCAAAATGTTTAGTAGAAAATTGGATTTGTTAATGTTTTAGTATTTTGAAGTTTTAAATCCTCCTCTCCACTTAACATTCAAGGATCTAGGGTCTAGTGGCAAGTACGATCATACCCTAGGTCACTGTGGGATGTAGGGAAACTTGGATTAGGAAATTTAATTATCAATTTATATTCTCTTATGCTTAATTAACAATTAAAACCCTAGTTATGCAAATACGACAATAAACTGACTAATAATGGGAAATGCTCTTGTAGATAGAAGTAAAATAGCAAATCCCAAAATACCTCTTTTTGTGGTTCCAAGGCAGAATAGTCAGGGACACTGGAGTGGGCACCTAATTCAAATGTACTAGTTTCTTTGTCAGATCCGGACCTCCTTCCGACACTGATCATCCCTGTAACTTTTGTTTCTAGAAACTTAGCTACAGAGAACACTAGAGCGAGCGCCCAAGTCCTGGAAATGCTCCGGTGTCCTAACTCTCTTCAGATCCCAAATCCTTGATGCCTACCAATTCTTCCTGCAATTTCACTTTTCCGAAATGCGATACCTATAACCTACAATCATAAGACTTGGTTTGGGGTTGTGGTGTTTAGAGGCTTCCCTCAGTCAAGCCCCGAAGGACACTTAAGTCTCTAAACACCATTGTCAGATAGAGAGTGCATGCCCTAGTGAGGGAGAGGAAAAAGCCAACGAAATTAGTGATGAAAACATAATATAATGTCACCTTGTAGTGAAGCTCTCATGGGAGGAAGATGTTCTTCATTCCATGAGGAAATTGATGCTCAAATCTACAAATACCAATACACAAAACACACAAGTCTTCTCTTGCAACACAATGAAATCCTTGAATCACCATGAGAACACAATAGCTTTCTAGTAATCCTCTTGTTTACAAATGAATGTCTAATCATGCTTATAAATGTAACCACAAGTACTCCCACCAAGTTTTTCATAATTCAAACTTACTGTGTTAGCAAAGGGACCAAATAATGGTCACAAACTGACACTTGGAAATTGGGGCTGCCCCAAAATAGGGCAAGACTAGGGATAGGCAGCCAAGTCCTCCCCCCTATTTTGGGAAGGGTACAACTCAAGGTGTCCTCCTAGGTCCACTTTGCCATGAAACCTAGGTCTCATTCCATCAGGATGCCAAAATATGAACTAAGATGTCTTAAATGCATGCTAAAGACCTAGGAGCTAAACCTTATGAGGGAAAAGCCCCGAAGGGGACATTTTCTAATGTTACAATAACATCAAAATTTAAAACACTAATCTACTACAATGACATCCACCATCTTCCTACATATTACATTATGATCTTACTTAGATTACACTCCACATCATACTCCTATTTCCTCACTTTGCCTCTTAGACCTCACTCCTCTCCTTTCATCATTGTCAAACTCACTCTCTATCCTCCTAATTCATCTTATCTTCTTTGCTTGCTTTCAAACATTTGTAACCAAGTTTATATAGAATCCTCAAGTTTTCTAAATAATCTACATCATCATCAAGATGGCACAAAGCCTTTAATACCACATGCAACATGTCATCGACCAAAAATAACAACTTTGCAAATTCAAATGGTAAAATGATGGAGAACCTCCATGTAGTACACCATATGCATCCCTAATGGTTAATTAAATTCCCTCAAATATTACTCTATTGGTACAAATCTCAAATAACTTATCACAAATGGAAATAATCACAACTATGCTCAATTGTCAACATGTAAATGCCCTCAAACCAACTTGTAGTCTTTTACTCATCCAATTCTCCTCAAACATTAACATTAGACTCTTCAACCACAAACAAAAGTAATCTCAAAAAGGTAACAACCAATTCTAAATTATGATGAAATGTGGTAATCTTCTCTATCATAGACTAGTACAACCATAAACTAACAAATGAACAAGCACCTAAAATAGACCACAAAATCCTATTTTCCAAAGTGATGCATGATTATCATGATGCCCAAGGATTCTCTTGCATTAGACACTTGAGGTTAATAAAAATGAGTCCCTCATTTTCCTAGATATCTTGCCCTTGCTTAGAGATTCCAACACCTTACTTCCTCAATGTGTTATTTCCAGCTCCTCAGGTTTGCCTCAAGTGATCCACCTTGAGCACTACTTTCTCCTTCATCTTTGACCATAATGTATATTTTTTTCTTATGTAGTTGTGGTACTCTACTCCACCAATCATCCTCCACATTACGTATTCCTCACTTGTAGTTGCACAAAATCATTTATTTATTTCCATCAACTAGTCCCTCACATCTATCAATCCCTTTCCTGACTATTACACACCCTTTAGTTATCTTGTTCACTACTACATGCTCCTTGACATAACTCCTCATCACCATACTCATATTTTTTTTCCTTTGGACAACTTCCTTTTTGTGACCTTTACTCTCACATTATCTTCTCTATGATACCTATTTTTCATTTTTGGTGCTATCAAATTCTCTAACAATGTTGCACATCTTTAGGATAAATACATATTATTCTTCCCCAACACACACTCCAACATTGTTGTAAAATTGTCCTTTTCTTTCCCTTAGTGACATCAACTTGTGCCTTTGACTATCCTTTTGTATGGTGTAGGTGTTAGCTCTCCCATCATACACCACTTCTTTGTAAAATTACCATGGCCTCCCTAACAACAAATAGTAGACATCCATCAGTGCAATGTCACACATCACCTCTTCATAATATGCCCCTATGTTGAACCTCACTAAGCACTACTCTTCCACTAGTATCTTGTCTCCCTACTATAACCATCCAATCTTGTACGGTCACATACGTTTCATCCTCCTCAACCCCAACTTGTCAACCATTTATATAGACACCATTTATGTAGACCCCAACTCTTCCTTTGTGTCAGTTCATCCCTCCTGTGACACCTTAAATCTCTCTATGAAATAAGTGAATCTCCACATTTTGGGCCCCTCTTCAAGATAGGTGACCTCTCATCTCCAAATTTAGCTAATGCACTACCCTTTGTCATCTTGCCTTGGCACTTAAATGCCTTATGTCCTTCCTCACCACACCTAAAATAGGTTCCTGTAAAATATCTTTTTCCTTTTCCTCTCATATCCCCCTCTACCCTAAATGCTTCTATTGGGACTATATGTGGTACATATCTTCTTCTTTTTCATCTTTATAGTAATATCCATCACCATCTCTACCTCTATGGTAGGTACTATTGTCATCTCCCTTGTTGCTATGGTAGAAAATATCATCTTCTTTCTATCTGTGGTGGACATTTTAGTCTTCCCTTTTTTTGCAGTACTGGATACCTTTCTCTTTACTCTTCAAGGTTTCTCCTCTATCACCACATCTCATCTTGTTGATTTAGTTCTTCTCCCTATTTCCTCTATGACAGTTATACCTTTCTTCCTACATCTAATTTAGGTTCTTCTCTATAGTGAATGCTAATTGTTAGGCATAGTCTACTATTTGGATATTCCACATACCAAATTCCTCCTGGATGGACTCCCTTGGCATATCAAGATACACTTAACAAATTTATTAGCTCCTTCTTCATGATTCCCTGACCTAATTATTAGCTGATAGTACTCTCTAGTGTATTCCTTCATAATCATGTTTCTCTAGCACAAATTGTGTAGATCCTTCAATAGCTTGAATTGGTAATTCATAAGAATGAACTTGGACTTTATCTTCTCCACCATCCGGTCCCACTTTCCAATGCTAAGCTTATCTTTTCAATTCCTTTCTAACTGAACTTCCTTCCACCATATCATTGCATAAACTTTCAACTTGGTCTTTGCAAAGTTCACCCTATTCAAGTCCACAATGTCCTCATACTTAAAATTCTCCTCTAGATTAGTGATCTAGTCTATCAACTCCTCATGATCTAAATTCCCAAAATAGTTCAAAATGTCCACTTTGGTCTTATTTTCAATGCTAGTTATGGCCTTTAACATCCTCTCTTCCTTGTCCTCTTCACTTTTGTAATGTCAGAAATTGTCCTTTTGTATGGAATGGTACAATTTCCCTCAGTTTAGCTCCTCGCTTTTGGTGACCTCTCAACCTTTTCTCTTCTGGCCTTCCCAAAATGTTGATTGACTAAGTCTAGAAGCAAATTATTCACTTTTTGAGGTAACTTGTTGATGGAAATTGGAAAGGGGATTTGAGAT
Source organism: Cunninghamia lanceolata (assembly GCA_027924645.1). Taxonomy (NCBI): domain Eukaryota; kingdom Viridiplantae; phylum Streptophyta; class Pinopsida; order Cupressales; family Cupressaceae; genus Cunninghamia; species Cunninghamia lanceolata. The sequence goes on along the minus strand of BSBN01000241.1, from coordinate 5,432,400 downwards.
TTGGGTCCCTAGGACCCACAAGAAAGTAGATGTGAGTGGAAATTGGAGGCTTTGACTTGGGCACCTACACTCTAGTCCTCTATTTCTCAGGATTTTGAATTTGGGTAGGATTTCACTCTTGTCGAGTGCCTCGAGATTCTGTTTTCAAATTCTTGGTTTTCACATGATATCAAGATGTTATTTCAAAATTTTAATTTTCCTAAAGCTAGATATAAAAAGACATTTGAAAATCATTTTATCACACACAGTTCTTATGCAAGCTTGATGCCAAAACTCTACTACAATTGCTATTGAAGATCAATGACTTGTTGAAGCTCTTGAAATTGTTTTTTTATTTGCTATCATGGAGATAATGGATGGATATTAGAAATCAAGGTCTTGATACTATCTTGCTCTTCCTAGGGTTTGAACACCCTTTGCATGATCGGGAGAAGGGTTGAAGCCTCCAACAATGAACTTGGATATCCTCCACAGACATTGCTGATTTGTCTTCTTGTTCACATAAGTCTTCATTCATTTTCACCTCCTTGAGGTGAAGTTTTATGTGTTTATTGATGAAAAGAAAGTTGTTGATTTTCCCTTGATTGAGACATCTAGGGTTTGATATTTCTACATACACATTGTTAGGTTTTCACACACTTTTGCAAATCTTTATCTTTGGCTATTTTTGAGGTAGAAATACCAAAGACCAAGCTTGACTGAGGGAAGCTCCTATATAGGCACACCATTTTCCTTCTTTCACAGGTGCAGATCATGTTTCACAAGTTCTGATGAAAAGAAGCTACAAAAAGGAGGATATTGTTGGTACAGTCACAATAGAATTTCAAAATTTTGGATTCTGACACTTGTGGGACTAAGGATTATGCACCTTAGTCCAACCAGGGGTTATTTCTGGGATGTGGAAGCCATTTAGGTATCTCAGACACCCTGTGCAGAAGATTTTCTAGTGTGGAAACCTTATGGATAAAGGAGCGGGTGCCCTAGTCCAAATGGTCATCAAAATCTAGGTGTACAGTCTCTGAAACCCTCTCTCTACACTTCAGTGATTAGTTTTATCAGTTGGTTTATTAGTTTCTGAGTATTTCTGATCTAAGGCATATTTAGGGTTTTACTTGGTAAAAAGGAAAACACTTGATTAAAACCTTAGTTAGAGTCTTAGGTTTCATAACCACACAAGCATAAGGGATAGACAAAATGATTAGAAGCTTGCTCGTGAGCTCAGTCCTTGTCCTCCCAATGCAGAGTGGTGAAATTGTGATATTTGACCTAGTTTAGACACGTCTACAATTTTACACTAAACATTTTGGTGAACCAGACCTTTAAAGAATTTATGTCCTTTTAAACTTCAGATCTAAAATAATTTGCTATTCTAGAGCATAATTAGATTGAAAAACATGTTTAGTGAAATTGCATATGTTAAATTGTGGATTACATTCTTTATCTTTTTACTAAAAGAGTGGGAAATTATCATTCATTGTTGGATAGTGTATTTTATTTTCATAAGCCATCATTGTGCATTTAAATCTTGGTTTAAATAGATCATGTTAAAATGTTGGATTATTTATTGCAATATTTTCATGCTTATGATGAGCTGTTTAGTTGTGATGACTTTGATATGTTAGATGAAGCTCTTGAGGACTTTATCTCGATTGAACATTCCACTACAGCCTCTAGGCCATCATTATTTCAAAGAGTTGTGAATACAATTTATGTGCCTAAACCTAAAGAAGAGATTAAAAAACTAGAAATTGTGGTCACTCTATGTGCAAATTTGGTTCAACCATCCTCTAAACCTATGCTTATTATTAAAGGTCTTTCATCTTCTTCTCAATCTCTTGATCACATTTATGATTATGCTAAACAAATAGAAAAACGAGGCTCACAATAAACCAATCATAATGTAGTTTCTCATACATATAACACTCGGAATAATAAGCAAAGTACACAACAATCAAGTATTATAAATCTTTACCAACATCTCAACCTATGCTTCCTCAAGGACCTCATTTAACATATAAAGATGGTTATCACTATGATCTTGTAGAGCAGCTCTGTGCTACTCATGCAAAGATATCTCTTTGGGAGCTTATACAAACTTCACTTACTTACCATGGAATGCTGCAAGAAGCTTTACAAAAGGTGATTATTCCTCCTGTTGTTAAACCAAATGATGTTGCCACTTTACTAGATTGTATACATGCAAGAAAAATAGATATTCTGTTTCATTAACATGAATTACCATCTCTCGAGGTTCAGAATCAATATGACCCTTTAGTTATCTTTATTACAATAAATAAAACATTGGTTAAGAGAGTTATGATTGACAATGGATCAACCCTTAATGTTTGTGGCATTGATTTATTGCATAAGGTTAAAATTGATATATCTACCATCAAACCATAATCATTAAGTATTCGTGGCTTTGATAATATTGAACGACAATCTGTGGGAACTATAACTGTACCTATACAAGTGGGACCTATGATTGTGCCTACCCTGATTCATGTAATGCCTTGTTCTCTATCTTATAACATGATTCTTGGTAGACCTTGGATGCATTCATTAGGATTAGTCCCTTCTACCTTACACCGTTCAATTAAGTTTATATTTAAAGGTAAACTGCATACTATCCATTTGGATCCTAAACTTGATAATTGTTTGCAAATGGAAGTGCATAAGCATGTTATTTGTCTTAAGAGTTTAAACAATCTGAAAGATGATTTATTAGCTCCTCTTGCCTCTAAAAATATTATGCAAGAGTCCACGCAATCGAATGCATTTGTTGGTGATGATTGGGGTTTGTTAGATTTTACATCTTCTTCCACAGGAGAGTATAAACTTAAAAACCCCATCCAAAAAAACATCAAATATTGCATCAATCACATTGTTGGAAACAATGCAAATAACTGAGAGGGGGGTGAATCAGTTATCTTATATTTCTTAAATTTCTTTTCTTCTTTAACAATAGTGCAGTATCAAAACATATAAGCATAAATGAACATGAGAGCATAAATGAAATCAACACACATAACACATGGATTTTTACATGGAAAACCCTATTAAGGAAAAAAACCATGGGGTGACTAACCCAAGATTGTATTCTCTGTTAAAAGAATAATAAGTACAAAATGGCACTTGCCAATTAGGGCTCACTGCATGAGCACACTGCTCACAAGAGGCTCACTACCTACAAGAGACTCACTATCTACAAGGTATATAGAAAGTAACTAGGTATTTGAACTGATCAGGGGCATCCACATATGCTGAGGTTCAGTTTTAGTTAGGCTCAATATACTAATCTACTGTACTTCATCCTTCCTCTGTTTAGTGTTGTTGTTCTGTCACATACCAGATTTGTATAGCTGCTTCCACACTCCTCTTCTTTTCTTCACACACTTTATCACACCACACACACCTTCACATCAAAATCCATTTGGTATATATATCCGCATCAAGGATTTCAAAATATTTCTAGTCAGCATCTGGAATACTCAAGATTTTCCCAAACTCTGGTCTGTTGGCTGAATCCTTGCTCACTAAGTGATGTGTATCAAAGAGATAGTTATAGAAGTCATCAATCATGTTAGCCAACCATGAATGATCCCTCAAGAAGCTTGATCACCATCAATTCCTTATCTGGATTAATGTCTGATGCTCTGCCGGTTAGTTCTTCCTTAGTCTGCTTTGCCTGTTAGGAACCCATTACTTAGGAGCTCATATATTTTCACTCTTTCATCATTGGAGGCTCAATCTCTAGAATGTCACAGTCATGGTACTCCTCTTGACTTCCCCAAGTTAGCACTTTTCTAAGATACATCCTTTGAGAGATCTGGACCTGATTGTCAGACCTTGCTGCATGATCTGTTCTTGTTCACTGGACCAAAACACTCTTCAATCTAACTTCTAGTAAAGACCTATTATGTGCTATGAATGTGTGGGATAAACTTTGTTTCCATCAATGACAACAATGATGAAGCCACACAGTGTCTGTTGCCAACAATCTCCCCCTTTGGCATTGATGGCAACACTTAGTGAAAAATGACTAAGTGTCATAATAGACTCCTCCTTTGCTGATGCTCTGTCTTATGTACATTTTCACCAGAGCTCCCCTTTAGTTAGATCCCACATTTTTCACTACTTCTTACTCCCCCTTTGACATCAATGGCAAAGGGTAAAATCCACACACCAAAATTTGCAAAAATCAACCTATACATAGCCACATAAGTATATATACATGTCATACTTAGATATACTTAAGTATATCTGCAAAAGTTGTTTTCAACTGGACAAATTCTATTGCCCAACTCTACTTCATCTTGTCCAAAATTGAGATGTGACCATTTAGCAAAAATGCAAAAGCTTCTACCCTCTTTAAGTCTACCAGATCACTGGTCCGGGCTGTGGTCTGGGCATCAGTTAGGGCCTCATACATTTCCTCTAACTTGGGGATAATTATCCCTCTTAGTTCACTTAGCCAGCTTATTCTATTCTTCTTCTTCTTTTCAAGCCTCTTTATTTCATTTATAGTGGAAATAGTCTTACACTCTTGATTCATTATGGAAGAGGTGAGAGGACCAAAATTTTGAGATAAACTTGATAGTTTGCTCTCTTGTTCTTCCACCTTCTTGGCAATGTATGCTGTCACGGTGGACCAAGATAAACAAAATTTGTATAAATCTCCACCATATTTAAGAGCATTTTCTAAGCTCTTTATCCCAATATCCAAATTTCTCCTATCATTTGTTATAAGTCCCTGCACCTCAGAGAATCTCTTTCCCAAAAATTCTTTCCGGACCTTTTCTTCTGCCGCCTTTTCTAAGGAATCAAACTGAGTATTGACAGAGTTTATCAGAGATTTAATATTACCAAATGGAGAGGCCAGAGGATCCTTTTGAATGGATGGCATGATCTTCTCCAACATTCCAGAAGCAATCTCTATCAGCTCACAATCTTCCATGTGAAACTTCAGAAGTTTTTCTTTTGCCTTTTCTTGGGCAAAGGATGCTATCTTCATTGTTTGAACTAGGGAGAGGGAATCAAAATTGAGTGGTACTTGGAACAATTCTAGTTCATCAATCTCCATTATTTCCTTGGTCAAGAAATTATTTACCACTTCTATAGTGTCTCTTGCCAGAGACTTCTTTCCTCTTGCAGCCTCAGAGGTGTCAACAGAGATATTCTCTGTTTGTTCTTCTTCTCTTCCCTTTTTCTCCTCTTCTTGACTTGCTTTCTCCTCTTGTCTTGCTTTTCCTTTAGTTCCAGAGTCTTTTGGGGGATCCAGATGAGAGATATTTACTTCTTCATGGACTTCCTCTTCTAAAGTAGAGGAATCCAGGTCCTTAGTTTCTCCTCACTTAACTCCTTTGATTCTTCTGTAGATTTCTTAGTAGGATCTTCCTTTGATACACTTAATCCTTTGACATCCATGGTAGAAGGTTCATCACTTATGTCCTCTATAATAGGAAGATTAAATCTTTTATATGTATTTTACAGGATGTCTTCAGTCTCTTTTGCTACCTGATCAGTCTCTCTGAGCATAAGCTTGGTCATTCTAGCTTTGCTCCGAAACTCATCCTTGCAATCCTTAAAGATCATGTTCATTTATTTACGAGTGATGGAAGGATAGAGCTGAATAGCTATTTGTTCTCAGATCTCCATATCCTTTTCCTTAGCATTATCTTTTCTGAGTTCAAGTACTTTCTCTAAACTCTTGGGGATTAGAGAGATGATTTCAATGAATGCTTTATTATAGATATTCAAGTACTTAACTATGGCTTCCTCCAATAATCTTTTGTCAGTGTCATTATACTCATCATGGAATTCAGTTATGAGCTACAGATTCCCATCTATAGTGATTGCTTTGATGACATCATCAATAGAAAGAGTAGGCCTTTCAACAAATTCTTTTGCTTCTTCTTCTTTGTTCTTGCCAGCAAAGAATTCCACAGATGTTTTATTTTTCTTCATTTTATTAACCTCCTCATCTATCTCTATCTCTTCATCATCATTTTGACTTATATATGACCTTGTGGCCTTTGTCTTTGTTCTCTTCTCTCCCTTTTTGGATGTCTTGGCTTCTGATTTTGAGGCTTTTTGGCTCTTAGAGGTGGCAGGTGCAGAGCTTTTGGAGGATCTGGTCTAGGAGGGGGCTTGCACCAGATCACTTTCTTTTTCTTCTTCTTGTCTCTCTTTCTCTCCTCTTTCTATTTTCTCTCTATTAGCATCAACTACCTCTTTTGATATCCCGTATCTCTTGGCAACTTCTTCTACTTCCCTTCTCACCTTTCTCTTCATCTCTGGTTGTCTTTGTTCAACATGAATTTTCACACTCAATTCTTGAAAGGTTCCAAACCTTTCTACCTCAGGGTCCTTAGGCTGACTTAGTAGGTGTTGGACATGTAATTCCAGAATTTTCTCATCCACCTCATAGCCCATTGGCATAATCTAGACTATTTTGGGTTCTACTACCTTAATTAGGCCTTGATCTATATCTACCATAAAACACACTATATATTTATATTTTTCAACTAATGTCAGAGGAATTCTTTCTCTAGCATGCATCATACTTTGGAAATTCTTGAAATATCCCTAGAGAGCTATGCTTTGAGCCTTGGCATCACCAAGCCCATACATATAATCTCTAATTTGTATGGCAATAGGTCCGCCATTTTGCCATATCCAACCAATAGTTCCAGGTAGCTCATTCATATAGTAGAAGAATAGACATAGTATCAAGCCACTGTACTTAAAAGAATTCTTCTTATCCTTCTTTATTCTCTACAAATTTTCTAATAGTTGGTTCAGGAGAAGCTCATAAAGATCATAATCAGCATTTTCCCTTAGCATCTGATAAGTAGTGTATATTGCTATTCTGGATACAGAATTCTCCCTACTGGAGTGATATATTTTGTAGCCAATAATCATACAGGCAAATTTGATATTTGGATCTGTGATATCCTCTATTATCATTGCTCTTTTATCAAATTTTGATATGGTAGCCTCACTTACAGTTTGGTTTTTGACTGATTTGAGAGCAGGCAACCCACTGGATGAGTGCAATCCAATTACTGCCCTAATGGCATCTTTTGTGATCTTAAATGGGCTCATTAACCACATGAAGTTGTCATGCATTTTGTTCAGAACATACTAGACCCATTCATCTTCTGCAAAATAGGAGAAATGGATGCAATGTCCAAAATGCTTATCCCAGATGGCCTTGTATTAAGGTTTAAGTTTAAATGTTTCATCTATTAATTCCTTGTGATAGATATCCATCAGCTTGGATTCCCCAAATTCCTTAATCTTGGCGTGAATGTATACCCTAACATCTTCTACGTGCAGAACCCCATGCGAAATGCTAGAGAATACACCAAGGGGATCAACTTCTAGGGATTTGTAAGGATGTTTCTTCAACTTAGGGCGCAGCCTAACAATGATCTTAACAACATTTAGAGTAGCAATCTTTCAAAAGATTGAGAGAGATATTCAAGAACAAAAATACCTTTTTATGCTTCTAGGGTTCACAATATGAGCCAAGAAGATCAATGGTTGAATCAGATTCTGTGGATGATCTTTGAGAGAGTTGAAGCAATCTTGTTGTAGAGCTCCTTTTATTCTTCTTGAATACAAATGTGCAAATGATGAACAAAAGAACCCTTTTAACCTTGCGCAAATCCTAATTTCATATTGTAATAAATGCACTCCTTAAGTCATTCTAGTTGCCTTGTTCTTCTTATTCTGAGAGAGATCTTTCTGAATCACTGAGATGCACTTAGAATGATAACTTACAATATATCTCCCTTCCTTGAATCATCCTATTTATCCACAGATCAAGATATTTCAATTTTGAATCATATCGGATCTAACTGTGAGAATTCTACTTTTACCAGATGACTGTCAAGCTAGATCTATCTTGGATGATTAACCTCTTCAAAACTCCTTGCGGATCTTCCATATTTTTACCAAGGGTTATTTAGATATTTCTCTGAGAACCCTTTAATCCACAACTTTCCATGTGCCAATTTCAGGCACCGATTGACTGGCTGGGGGAATTTATTTTCCTTTGTGACTCCCCCTGAGCCAGAGCTCATCTATTTAGTTTCTAGAAGGAATATCATCACCAGATTCTGGTGCAGATCCATCCCCAACAATTTATGTACTTCTCTTCACCCAAATCTTGTTCATCTCCCTTTGAACTTCATCTGCATTCATTTTTCCTTTTCCTTTGTCTTGGTTTTGATTTTGATGCACCGGACCCTTTTCATCCTGATTCTTACTTCTGCAGAATTTGGAAATATGACCGGATCTTTTGAAATTGTAGCAAACAACATTTCTTTGCATATTTGACTGGTATCCTCTTGATCTACATTTATTAGCCATATGTCCCATTCTATTGCATGCAAAGCATCTACCATTGAATGAATTTTTTATTTACATATTTCTACATTCATGAGATTTGTGACCATACCTTTTGCAGTTAAAATACTGTCTGGAGAAGGATGAATTAGTCTGATTCATTCTTCTTCTGCACTGATTTGCTTTATGACCAAAGTTATTGCAATTGTAGCAGTATCCATTGAAGGATGGATATCTTTGAGCATTTGGTTGCCTTACCGGACGTCTTCTAGGCCTGTTCCTTAGATTTCTTGAACTGGAGTTCTTCTAACTAGATCTAGAGCTTTCACCTTTCTCATATCCCAAGCCATGCTTGTTATCTACCCTCTTTTGGCTTTCAAGAAGAACTTCAAGTTGAGCAGAGCTTATTTTGAATTTCTCTTTGTATTCATTTACAGTTTGAAGATCCCTTTTAAGAGTGTCTATCTGATTCTCAAGTTGTTCTTAATTATCTCTAGCTTCTTCAAGATCAGATTCCAGATGCCTGATTATTCTATCCATTTTGTGGCAGTCTTCTGACTTCTCCTTGAGAGATTGTTTTAGATTATCTTCAATTTTTCTTTTCTCTTCAATTTCTTGGGTGAATTTCATAACCCTTGATTCCATTTCATGTCTTACCATTATGACCTCTTTTGATAGCTTCTCACATAACTTGTTCTTCTAATTCAAATCTTCATCAGTATTATTGGCTTCACTTTGACTCGCTAATTGCTAAAGTAGTTCCTTTCTCTTTTTCACAGAGATACTCAGTTTCTCTTTTAGTTCATTTATGAAATCATAAACTTGTTTGAGTCTTTCCCTCAAGTTATTGACTTCAGAGTGAGATTGGTCAAGATCATCTAGGGCAGTCTGAAGTTGTTCCCTCATACCATACATATCCATTGAGATTCCCAGATCTTCCTCAAGCTGTTAGGGGGGTGAATCAGTTATCTTATATTTCTTAACTTTCTTTTCTTCTTTAACAATAATGCAGTATCAAAACATATAAGCATAAATGAACATGAGAGCAAAAATGAAATCAACACATATAACACATGGATTTTTATGTGGAAAACCTTGTTAAGGGAAAAAACCACGGGGTGACTAACCCAAGATTGTATTCTCTGTTAAAAGAATAAGAAGTACAAAATGGCACTTGCCAATTAGGGCTCACTACCTACAAGAGACTCACTGTCTACAAGGTATATAGAAAGTAACCAAGTATTTGAACTGATCAGGGGCATCCACATATGCTAAGGTTCAGTTCTAGTTAGGCTCAATATACTGATCAACTGCACTTCATCCTTCCTTTGCTTAGTGTTGTTGTTCTATCACATATTGGATTTGTATAGCTGCTTCCACACTAATCTCTACTTTTCTTCACACACTTTATCACACCACACACACCTTCACATCAAAATCCATATGGTATATATATCCGTATCAAGGATTTCAACATCTTTCTAGTCAGCATCCGTAATACTCAAGATTTTCCCAAACTCTGGTCTATGGACTGAATCATTGCTTACTAAGTAATGTGTATCAAAGAGATAGTTATAAAAGTCATCAATCATGTCAGCCAACCATGAATGATCCCTCAAGAAGTTTGATCACCATCAATTCCTTATCTGGATTAAGGTCTGATGCTCTGCTGGTTAGTTCTTGCTTAGTCTGCTCTGCCTGTCAGGAACCCATTACTTAGGTGCTCATATCTTTTCACTCTTTCATCACTAGAGGCTTAGTCTCTAGAATGTGGCAGTCATGGTACTCCTCTTGACTTCCCCAAGTCTACATTTTTCTGAGGTACATCCTCTGAGAGATCCAGACTTGATTGTTGGACCTTGCTGCATGCTTTATTCTTGTTCACCGAACCAAAATACTCTTCAATCTGACTTCTGGTAAAGACCTATTATGTGCTGCAGATGTGTGGGATAAACTTTGTTACCATCAATGATAACAATGATGAAGCCACACAGTGTCTCTTGCCAACACACATCGCATGCTTCAAATGATAAACATAAGATTTCTTTGGTGACAAATAAGAATAATACTATTAGCTGTACTATTGATTATGAAACTTATGAAGCTCCACCTTCCTCTAAAAAAATGGTCTCTCTCTATGGTAGAGGATTCTGAATCCTTTACAAAAATTGTGACTATGTAGGTAACAGTTGTGGCATAAACCAACAAGGAATCAAAGTCCTTATAGAACCTGCTTTGTAACATTACTCAAATGGCATTGGATATAATCCTTTTAGGGAATCCAAAGCCCACAAATTCCCTACTCTAAATGTGAATACAATATCAACACTTAGTTTGATATTTCCTAAGATGATTGACATCAATTGTCCTATAGGATCACTTTCATTGGATATATTTACGGTGGATGAAGCGATAATGGAGTTCTTTGGTGCTTATGATGGTATTCCTCGTTATCACCATATACGTGGCCTACCTTATTATTTAAACAATGATGCATATTTTGGAAATACTACTAGCACAATAACTGCTACAGTAGAGCATAATGAAGAACTTGAAGAACAATTACAATCCTACAATCCCTTAGACCATAGTACTCTCCTTAATGGTAAGATTATTGATGTTGTTATGGATAAGGATAACCCTGAAAAAGTTATCTCTATTGGTGATTGTTTAAATGTGGAAGAAAAGGAAGAGATAACTAAGTTATTGCATGAATTCTTAGAATTATTTGCTTGGAATTATTCAGACATGGCTAGTATAGATCCTCATATTGTAACACATAATATTGTATTGAAACCAGATGTTAAGCCATTCAAACAAAAGATTCACAAGATGAATCCTAAGATTGCTTTGCTTGTTCAAACTAGAATAGAAAACCTTTTACAAGATGGTTTTATCCAACCTATTGATTACTCTCTGTGGATATCAAATATTGTTGTTGTCGCTAAACTTGATGGTCATATAAGAATATGCACAAATTTTTGAGACTTAAATTTGGCATCTTTGAAAAATGATTTTTTGCTCCCTAATATAGATATTATTGTTGATTCCATAGCTGGACATGAGTTGCTATCTTTCATGGATGGATTTTTGGGATATAATCAAATCCTTATAAATCCTCTTGATCAGTATAAACAACCTTTATAACACCTTGGGGCACATTTTGTTGGGCAGCCATGCCGTTTAGACTTAAGAATGTAGGAGCTACTTACCAGCGTGTAATGACTCTTATATTTCATGATTATATGCACAATATTTTATAAGATTATGTTGACGACATCCTAGCGATGTCTATCCATTGTAAGGATCATGTTACAAATCTTTGACAAATATTTGATCACATACAAAAGTATAATATGTGATTGAATCCTCATAAGTGTTTTTTTGGTGTGGATAGTGGAAAGTTACTTGGGTTTATTGTTTCAAATCAAGGTATAGAAGTTGATAAAAAAAAGATAGATGCAATTGTTAATATGCCAATACCTAAGAACATATCTCAACTTCATAGATTGCAAGGAAAGATACAGACCATCCATCAATTTGTTTCATAACTTATGGATACGAATCACCCCTTTACACAACTACTGAAGAAAGATTCTCACTTTCAATGGAATTTTGAATGTCAAAAAGATTTCGATGACTTAAAGGATTACTTACCTAATCTGCCTATTTTGCAACCCACTATTTCTAATAAACCATTTATGTTATACATCTCAGCATCTAACAATTTCCTAGTAGCTTTGTTAGCACAACATAATGCTGAAGGCAAAGAATATGTTGTCTATTACATCATTCATACTTTGCTTGATTGTGAGGTGCGATACACAGTTATAGAGAAGCATTGTTTAGCTTTGGTGTTTGCCACTCAAAAGCTTAGACATTATCTCTTAAATGTTGAAGTGCATGTAATGGTAAAATTTGACCCTTTGAAACATCAGGTCGTCTTGCTAAATGGGTTATGTTATTAATAGAATTCAATCTTAAATTCATTTCACAAAAATTGATTAAAGGGCAAGTGATAGTTGATCAGTTAGTTGAAGTTCCCTCACCCTTTTCTATAAAAAAATGTCGATGCATTTCCTGACAAACAAATTTTAACAATCTCTGTGGATGAAAAATGGGAATTATACATTGACGGATCAAAATGTTGAACTGGCTCTGGGGTTGGTGTTATATTGATACCCCCATTGGTAAGCCGATTCCCTTATCTTACCACTTAGATTTCTTATGCACAAACAATATAGCTGAATACGAAGCTCTTATCACAAGATTTCATGCAGCATTGGCTCTTAATATCAAAAACATTACAATATACGGTGATTCTCAGTTTATTGTCAAACAGATAACGAGATCATATGAAACTAAGAACGATAAGCTATCTCAGTACCATGAGTTGACCTTATGTTTTGTAAAACAATTCACATCATATTCAATCAACACCATTCCTAGGAAAGATAACCGGCATGCGGATGCAATGGCAAGTGCAACTTCCCTTATATCCCCTGATGGTTCTCCTGAGGAATTTACTTTTGTTGTTCATAATCTTAAGACACTGATAATCGAAGACCCTATAGTTGCGAACTCAAAACTCTATGGTAATACATACACTGATGAATGGTTCTCCTACATATTCAACTATTTATGCGATGGAACCATTCTTAATTTGACATCTAAGAATGCCTGACTCTATTTATGCAAACTAGTAGCCTGATACGTCATATCATCAAATGTCTTGTATCAACAATGTTATAATGGTGTTTTACTCCGATGTTTAAGTAATTCAGAGATTCTGATAGCTTTAGAAGAAGCTCACTCTAGTGTCTATGGAGGGAATTTTGGTGGAAAATCATTGGTACAAAAATTGTTATGTATGGGATACTATTGGCAGCATATGGACCAAGATTCCTTTTCTTACATCAAGAGATGCTCGCAATGTTAACAACATAAACACCTAATCCATGTGCTCCTGCTTAAGAGCTTCATGCCCAATTGTCACCATGGCCATTTTCCATCTGGGATTTGGATCTAATTGGTAAAATTTCCCCACCCTCCTCTCAAGGACATATGTTTATCATTATTGCTACTGATTATTTTACAAAATGGGTCGAAGTAGTCCATTTGCGATCTACGACTGCTAATGTAATTTGTCGATTTATACAAGATAACATAATTTCTCAATTTGGAATACCTTCTTCCTTGGTTTCGGACAGTGGTACACAATTAAGAACAAGGATGTGAAAAGGTTCCTAAAAAAATATCATAAACAACATCACTTCTCTATGCCTTATTACCCTCAATCAAATGGCCAAGTAGAAGCTTCAAGCAAGGTTATTGGACAGATTTTATGGAAGACTATTAATAAAAAATAAAAAAGATTGGCATATGCAATTATCCTATACATTATGGGCTTACAGAACAAGTATTCAAATGGCTATGTGTAACACACCATATAATCTCGTCTACGGCGTAGACGCAATAATGCCCTTAGAGTTAGAAATTCCTTCTCAGTGAATTTCCCTAAGAGATATCATGGATGATGACATAGAATGAGAGAAAAGATTACAAGAACTTGAGATGCTTGATGAAAAATAAATTAACACTCTTGAACATCTCAAGGCTTATCAAAAAGGAATACAACAAGCCTATAATGTACAAGTCATACAATGGTCATTCAACGTTGGGGACTTGGTTCTTTATGAAAATCAACCTAATGTAAATGTACTGCCTAGCAAAAAATGTAAGTTCAGCCCTAACTGGCATGGACCATATATAATTAGTGAAGCCTTTGGATCTAGAGTGTATAAATTAGCTGATGAGCAAGGTATGCCACTTAAGGAACCTATTAATGTAGCGCACTTCAAAATATTTTATGCTTAAAGATCCAATGTTAAATATTCTTGATCTAATTTAGTACATAGATTAGCTTCAATTTTGATAAGATTGTACTATTTTGTCTTAATTCATTTGCCATTATATCTTTGTTCATTTGATCATTGTTGTATCTTGTTTAAGTAGCAATTGCTTAGATCACTTTTGTATTAACTGAATATAGCATGGAAATTAAAGTTGTGTAAAATAATTAATCATTGTGCTTATTATGACATGTTCTTTTTACAATTATTAGTACATCACAATAGTTTAATTATAGCATTTAGACATCATCACTAGTTGCATTTTTTACAAAAATTACATGTGATAGATCAAAAGCCATTACACATAGATAAAAAGAAATAAACATCATATATATATCTCAATTTCATGTGTACATCTAAATCGACTATCCCTCAAGACAAAATGGGATGTCGTAGTGCATAAAGTATATACATCATATGGCTGAGCCTCCATGACCACTACCTTGAGCCATCATGGTGTGCGAGTAACAGAACCTGACCATGCGTGGCTATGGATTGCAAATGACTCCTAGGGATACTTCGCGATTGTAACCCCTTGATCTCGTCTCTCATCTCTATCATCTACTCATGTGCCTCCTGGTACATCCTCTAGTACTGGTCTCTCTCAGCATGAACCCTATCTTTGTCAGCTCTTGCCTGTTGGACCTCCCACAATAGGAACTCATTGATAGCTGGCTCTCCCTCCAATGTAGGAACCATTACCATCTTCTCCCATTATGCCCTAATCTCAACCTCGACGCACTTAGCTCTCTATAAAAACTCCTCTTTCTCATGCAGACTGCTCTAGCATAGCCTCTGTAGTGGTCCTGTATCTGACAAATGACATAAATATCTCAACATGTCGCCCAACGAATGATTGTGGCAAATAACCTGCCTACACCCGCTGCTTTGAGGCATCTATGGGTACTATGTCTACTATGACGCAACTCACAAAGTCTTGCTATGTGTTTGTCCCAACTGTAAAATAGAGGATGAGATAGATGTTAGACTCCCATATAAGTATTACAAATAAGAAACTATACAAAACATCAAATAATAAATCAAACCTCACCTAGATCTCCATCTCACCAGGATGGATCTTAAATTGCTGAAGGTGTGATGAGCTTTGTAGTCTAATTTGCAGCTGGTGGCATCAACCTACTACACTCCCCCCCACTCTCTTTGACTTGGCCTCGCATTGTCTACAGTAGTAGGACCATGGGCCTTAGACTGCGGTCTCGACTCGGTCACCTTGTCAGCATCTGCCTCCTACTGGCTCTGTCACGGTCTCACTCTGATGATGTACTATGATGGGACCTCCTTGAACTCATCATTGTCATCCTCCTTTAGATCATAGTATCCTGTGAAATCACTAACATCATCCTCCAACCCTGTGTCACTAGTGTGACCAGCCCAAGGTTGGGTATCCCTTGTAGGGTGCCTGGGTGGAAAGATAGGTGTAGGTCATGCTATGTGCCACCAGGTCTGATATGCTTAGGTACAACTGATATCATCTATGTCTAACATTGGCTCTGCATCCTCAAGACCCTCATCATCACTAAGTGGCACATCTTCTACTATTTGTCGTCAGACGGTATTTTCCCTGACTGCGTTGCGAGCAACCTGCGTATAGCTTGCATGTACCACGAAACATCTTGTATATGTCTAAACTACCACGCCACTCTGTCAAAGTAAAACCAAGCTACAATGTGATCAAGGTGACTGGCCATCAACTGATCCCTATGTATCGTCGCTAACTACCTCTACTAGCTAGGCCATATGATGTAGCCATGATATGGTCTCCAGATGATGTCACCGGGCTGTGATCTGTCAAATATTACTCTCTAGTATAACAGATCCTTGTGCCTCCAACACCTAACCAATGGATAGGCATAGACATGTAGTTGGGTGAATGCTGCCTCTATAGGATAACCCATTGGTTGTGTGTACCTGATGTGCTCAAAGGCCTAGACTTGTAGTAATGTGGAGATCATCAGAGTATGCATCTCATAACGGACATATTGCCCTAGGTTGCAATAAAGGTGCACAAGCATATTATGCCCCCATGCATAGACAGTTTCATGCTCCTCCATCACTCTAATGGTGTGAACAAGACCCCTATGTAGGTGAGTACCTCATCCATCTAGTGTGATGGCTAGTGCGACTGTGACAATCATGATCCTCTGCAGTAAGGGAACATCTCTACATCCCTGCTCTAGTAAACAAAGATGAATATGTCCTCACTCTCCTTGAGAAACAATGTGACCCAAGCAGTATAGCCGACTCTTGCGAGTGTACCCCACCGAATGATGTCCTATAATCCTCAATGTCTCTCCTTAGATCAGTAATCAAAGGATCCTGAATAATCCTCCAATGTGATGGTAATCTCTCCTGTCAATAACTGGAATGTGGATGTATCTGCATCCCACCTCTCCATCAGTGCCATCAACATAACATAGTGGATCTAATTGTGGGCATATCAAACATCCACCATAGGCCCACCATCTGTAAATGCTCTCTCTATGACAGTCAAGGTGCTAGCGTGCTCTCATATACTAGTGCACCCCAGAGGGACATTGGTGCTCTTGTGGGGCTAGGGCACCCCTAGAGAGACTCTAGTGCCCTAGGTGGACCCGAGTGCCCATGTCAAGGACCCCTATCCACCTTCCTCTCTAGGCATAGAAATTGGTAAATGTAAAAGCAAAAGTACAATGAAAGATGCTAGAAGTGTTGGATCAGGACCCTACCTCAGCCTAGAAATGTCTCTCCACTACTCAAGCTTGGAGCATCTCTAGTTACAGTGGATGATATGGACGTTGGCTTGGCATGGTCATTCTCCTATTCTCCTTCTCTCTCTCCTCTACTTTTCTACAATGACAAGAAACAAGAATTAGTGATAAGTGACAACTCCCTTTACATAAGGTAAGTGAGTTAGAATTCATATCCCTAACAAGGTGCAAAAGTATTCTCTTTATCTCTTGAGCCTCTATCTTGAGTTGTTGAACTCTATTTTCCATGTTGTTTGTTACGTTGGAATCTTGGTTCTGCTCTCTTTCTCCCCCAATGTGTTATGTTTGAGTGTTGCTTCTTCAAGTGACCCTCATAACAAATTTCTTATCAAGTTTCCCTTGAAATTGACGCACATGGATATCTCCTTGTTTCTACTCTCAGACTAAGCAAACAAAAACAAGGCGGGGCATATATATCCCTTGATTTCCTCCCTCATCATTTCTCATCACTCAACCCCCTTAGTGTTTTTGTACTGACTCAATGGTGGTGGTTGTAGGTTGATTTGGTTTTGATTCTTCTAATGAGTGTTCCTTTACATGTTATAGTTCATGTTGATGGTGATGTTAGTCAAATACAAACATACAAACAAAAGTTACACAACAACCCTTGTTTATCCTGAAAGATACAATGAATTCAAAGAATTCATGATCCCAATTACCCAGTGATTAGTTCATAATTTGTTGATGTTGCTTAGTGGTTGATGTGTGTTGCTATTTTCCATTTTGGGGTCTTACGTAGATCAGTAGATTCTGCTTCTGCAACAATGCTTCTCATTCAAAAGGGTTACTCTACACAACATATTCCTTCAAAGGATGTGTCTATGTGGATATATACATGAGTTTTACCCTTATTTGTGATTTTCTACATGATATTTTCAATAGTACATGCATCTAGCTCAAGAAATATGCTAATGATGTTCAGTTACCTACAAGATGTCAGCATATTCCTTTGTCCTGCTTAACATTTATCATGATGTGTAGTTATGAAGGTGATTTTTATGAAATTAAAAAAAAAGAAAAGGGGTTAGAGAAAGTGAGATTCCTAAAACTACTTGACTGAGATCATTGATCCACATACATGTTCCCATATAGCAATGAAGAGAAGAAAACTAAAACCATACTTCACCAGGATATTCCACAAATTAGTATGATCCAGTGCAAATCTTTAGAGGGGGAGTTGACAACAACATGCAATGGAATGAAAGCGCTTCTATAGAACAAAACATTCACCAGTACATATCTAGAAATCAATTTGAAGATTACTTAAGGTTTACAATCAGTATGTAAACTGAAGCTTCATCTCCATACAGTATGTTCATAAAATAGGTACATTTACAATGATCTGAGGAAAGGACCTTAAGTATTTCAACAATCTAGTCCTCACTAGTTTCAGTAATCTGATCTCCTAAAGTTGCTACAGGTCAGATTTAGTATGAATGACCTCCTTTTTTTTTTACAAAATGTCGAGGCTGAATATACGTCTCTATTTTTACCTCCCCAACACAGTGCCTCTAAAATCTAGAATGATCAAGGGTTCGCATCAAAACCCATGGAAAATGAATCCTACCAAGAATTTGAGCAGCATGTCTAGATAGGGCATTGCTCTAGCAATAATGTCTCTACCTGCACACTCCTTTGCATTGAAAGCTTCGTCTCCTCCTGGTGTTCTTGTGACCTCTTAGGACCTGGTTTGCCACCTGGGACGTCCTTCACCATTAAGGCTCTGTCATATCTCCACCTGCACGCCATCAGGTTCTGGAATGAATTTAAAATCCACCTCCCCTATTTTCCTGCCTTTTTGCATCATGAACTACATATCATCCTGGTAGATCTGCATATAGACCCCTTTATAGGCCTTGTGTGTATTTCTTGTTCCTCACTCTCCATGATCATTAGCGACATTTTCACAGTAGGGTTGGGCATTTACTTCTCCGCCGATGATGGTCTTTGCATCAGTAAAGTGTGTACCTACCAACAGACATAAGTCAAGCATCATCATCATCATCATCATCATCATCATCAGGAAATCATATTAAATCATGCTCTAAATGTGTAAACATATATATCAAGTCAAGAAACCATGAAAATCATGCATCACAATGCATATACAACATTAGAAATGATCAAATCATGCATCAGGCTTCAAAATAGCTTCAAAATCCTCCTGCTTTGCCTTCCTGCCATTTTTCCTTTTGAATGTCAGCCTGCATGTTAGATATGCACAAGTGTAACGTGCACCTGGTGGACTTAAATGATCATGCATTATAACCTTGAAACTTTCATTAATTAGGATATGATGATGATGCAATGGTCATATTGCAGGACATTAGGAGGTTGAGAAATATGACCCCGATATTGAAAATATCACCCTCTGAAAAGGATGATGTCATCGAGATGTCGAGCTCATGCATATTGGGTCATGTAAATTACCCCCCCTTAGAAAGATCTGGATGACGTCATCAGGTCGATGACTTGGTTTTATCACTGCAGTTACATGATGTCTTCGTCATGTTATCAGATCGGGTGATCACTCAAAAAATACTAATGTGAAGCAAAAGGATGATGATGTCATCGTCATGGTGATCTCCTTTGTTTATCGAATCCAAATGATGTCATCAGGATATGGCACCAGGGTGATGTTCCATGGCAGGGTGATATTTGAAAGATCAGGTGATCTTTAAAATATCAGGTGATCTTCAGAATATCAGGTGATCTTTAGAAGATGACCCCCACAAAATATAAGGGTGCTTGACGGGCAGATATGGTCACCACCTAAATTTGATGTCTAGATGTGTAAACAAAATGATTGATCAGGTGATAAACTGATATTAGGGTGATCTTTCATAAGGTGAATGATGTTCAGAATATGACCCCCTCTCAGAAATATTAGGTTTGACCAGAACTTTGACCTATAATAACTTTCTTACTTGGCCAAATTTCAGGGTGATATAAAAGGCAAACTTGCTTAGAATTTTACACCCTATCACATGGCAGGTTCCTGAGGCAAGATTCAGACTTTGAATTTTTGGGTTCAGACCTAAGGAGTACAAATGCACTTGACATGATGCAACTACACTGACCTAATGCTGCTTTTTACCATTACCACCCAGAGCACCAAAAACAAGGGAGAAAGCCACAACAGGGGTCCTCATTTTGCTAAGGAGCAAAAAGAGGCATGTTGTGAACATCACAACAACTAGTAACCAAACAAAACAATCAAAAAATGAAACCATTAAAGGAAACTGAATGAAATAAATTCATAACTTCCAACTATCTCTCCTACAGATCATCATCTAACTTGAGACTCAATCTATTCAATAAGGTGCATGAATTTTCCTTTTAGTTTAGGTGGGTGCATGTGATTAATTATCCTCATCTTGAAGATCAGTTGAACAAACTAGTGACTAATATTAGCCTATGTAGGTGAGGATGTTACCTCATAGCTAACTAGATAGAGCCTTATTGCCAGTAGGCATCCATAGCCCTACCAAGGTTATCGTTACAATTCTCCCAAGTAGAGCCCCACTGTTAACAAGCGTCTATAGCCCCGATAGAGTTACTTAGATGGCTTAACCTAGATTTTTAGTAAAATCCATTTTATTACTCTCTATTCTAATGTATTTGATAGAAATTTCATAAGATATGCATTTGTAACTTCATGATACAAGGAGTGGTCACTTGCTGAAATTAAGCTAAGAATTGTAATGGTAGCAAGGGTGACCTCTAATTTTTCACCTAATATCTACACTGGTAAGTTCAACAAACCCAAGGATTTTAGGTGTGTCATTATGAGAAACATTCCTTGAATACTCAACCCATTCTTATTGAATACAAAATTTCACAAGTCAAACAACTCTCTACATTCATGATAGTCACAACAAGTTCTGCATAAATTTCAAACACTTAACCTTAATGACCTAAATTTTCCACTGTTTTTAGTGGTTGTTAGTCTGCTCCTTCATACTCTAAATCAAAAGAAAGATCACTGCTAAGGAAACAAAGCAACCAAACAAAACAACAAAACTATGCCACTGTATAAACAACTATACAACAAATGTACATTATGACACACATGACTGTCATGATGCCACTTCAGGCCTGAAAATAGTGTTTGAGCAATTGTCCATTGACTAGGAGTGGAACATCCTCACCGGTTAAGGACTTGAGCCTATAGGTGTTGTCTCCTAGGATTTTAGAAATTTGAAAGGGGCCTATCCAGAGTTTGTCAAACATACCATGATCACCCTTCCTTTCATGTGCTTTGTCCCACATCAAGACTAGGTCTGAGATTCTAAAGGCTTTGACTTTGGCTCTTTTGTCAAACTAACATTTGACAACAGCTTGATGTTTGGCAAATTGGTTAATGGACTAACTTCTTTTTTCTTCCAAGTGCATCAGCTACAGCAACCTAACTTCTTGTTTATTATCTATGCCTAGGTATGCTTGTGCAAACTGTAATGTAGGGATCTTTAAGTTAATAGGGAGGATAGGATCTACCCCATATACTAAGTGAAAATGTGAATTCCCTAATGCAGCCTTATTCCTGGTTCTATCTACCCACAAGGTATATTTCAACAAAGTGTTCCATTCCTCTGGGTTTTTCTCTATTAGTTTCTTTATGATGTTCAATAGGTTCTTATTTGTGGATACTGCTAATCCATTCCCTTGGGGATAGTAATTGGAGGAGAATTTTAGGAGGATCCCATAATCAAAAGCCCAACTTGATAATTTAATTGAAGCAAAAGCAAGCCCATTATCACATACTAAAGCATATGGAACTCCATACTTGGTCACTATATTGCTTTCCACAAACTTGATGACATCCTCAGCAGTACATGTTTTGCTGCTGACAGCTTCAGTCCACCTAGTGCAGTAGTCAGTAATAGTTAGCACATACCTGTGGCCTAATGATGATGGAGGATTGATGGGTCCTATGAAGTCCATTCCCCATTGAGAAAATGGGCGCATCTCCATCACTGGCTGTAAAGGTTGAGCAGCATATTTTTCTCTACTTGTAGCAACTTGACACACATGACATCATTTGCTGTGTTCAGCAGTGTCCTTAAAAATTATGGGCCAATAATACCCTGCCCTGAGTATAGCATGAGTGGTGGCTAAGGATGATCCATGTGCAGTCCCAAACTTATCATGCAGTTCTGCTAGCACCTTATATGCTTCTGATCTTTCCAAGCACCTTAGGTATATCCCCTCAGTTTTTCTTGAAAAGGACTCCTCCTTTCATCATATACTTCTATGCTCTAATCTTCAGGGCTCTCTTCTATGAGGCCTGCAATCTTGGGGGACATCTCCTAGTGATCAGGATGTGTTTGATATTTGAATACCAGGCTCCACCTTCCTTTGCATTCACAACATACTTCTAGCTCTAGATATTAGGATCAATCTCTGATATCATTTGGCTCAAATCTCGTCCTCTTACTAACTTCATGGGGGTGATGTCTATATCATACTCCTGGAGGATAGTGATCCATTTATCTCTCTTTTCTCCTGGTTCACTTGGCATTAGCAGCATCTTCAGTGTTCCATCAGGTACCACAACAATCAACTTACTTCTCAGGATGTAGTCCCTAAATTTCTTGACTGCTCGAACCAGAGCAAGTGCTTGCCTCTCAACATCCATGTACCTGAGCTTTGCATCTCTACAAGGGCAGCTCATGAAGGCTATAGGCTTCTCCTCTTTTTCTTCATTTCTCTGTGTCAGCACTGCTATGGAGGTATGCTCTGAAGCAAATGAGTAGATGTAGAAGTCCTTGGTGTAATCAGGACTGATCAGAACTGGAGCATTTGATATGTCTTTCTTGATGTCCTCAAAGGCTGCTCTAGCTTTCGATGTCCACTCAATCTTAGCGTCCTTCTTGAGCATGGCATTCAAGGGCCTGATAACCTCTACGAAGCTAGTGATGAACTTCCTAAAAAAATTAATCTTACCAAAGTAAGATTTGAGCTCCGTTTTGCTTCTAGGCGGTTGCAACTTCATGATGGATTCTACTCTGCTAGGATCAATGATGATCCCATCTTCAGTTATCAGATGGCCAAGCAATTTTTTGGTGGTCATCCTGAATATGTACTTCTTGGGATTCAAAGATATCCTATATTGCTCACACTTCTTCAGCACCTTTCTTAGGTCCTCTACATGTTTTCCTCTTTCTTTGGAGAGCACCATTAAGTCATCCATGTAGATGACTATGCACTTACCAATCAAGCCTCTAAAGGATATGTCCATTGCTCGCTGGAATGTGGCTCCAGCATTTATCAACCCAAATGGCATGCACCTGTAGGCGAAGATTCCCCACTTGGTGGTGAATGTGGTTTTCAATCTATCAATTCTGTCCACCATCACCTGGTTGTAACCAGAGAAACTATCCAAGAAGGACATCATCTTGGCATTGTCCACCATCTGCAGGACTTCATCTAGAGAAGGAAAAGGATAATTATCCTTTTCAGAAGCTCTATTCAAGTTCCTGAAGTCCACGCACAGCCTGATGTTGCCATTTTTCTTCCTCACTAGGACCAGGTTCGCCACCCACATGGAGTGCCTCATAGGAAATATGATCTTAGCATCAAGCAACCTCCTAACTTCTTCAAAGATGATAAGCTCTAGCACAATGTTGATTGGCCTTTGTTTTTGCTTGAAAGGCTTAGCATCTGGCTTTAAAGGGATTGTGTGAGTGATGATTGATGTGTCATAAGTTTTAAGCTCATCATCTATCCAGACAATGACATGGATGTAATCTTTGAGGGCCAGGGTTATCCCTTTCAATTCTTCTTCTATACAGACCTTCCCAATCAGAACATTTCTTTTCTTATCAACCTGCCCAATGTCAACCTGTGAGTACTATCCCTCATCAGCCTTTGGAAGATCCTTCTATTTTAACATGTTGTCTAGATCAAATGCTCTTTCTAGCTCTATCATTGCTCTAGGGATCCTGTTGCTAGGCAACTCTAGGATTTCTCCTTCTTCCCAGACATGATCTTCTGGGTTTACTTTATCTATGATCTATGCCTCAAAAACATCTCTATTGGAAATGAAATCCAATATGCTGATCATCATCAAACACCTGAAGGTTGGTTACATTATCAGGTACTAAAGGCACTAATACTAATTCAACTGAGAATTGTTTTAGACCTGATATGGATAGAGGCTCTAAAGTACTTGCAGCTTGGGCCAAGCCATCTACTCTATGGTTTTGTTCTCTGGGGACATGGGTGATATTGAATGCATCAAAATCCTCTATTAAGTCCCACACCCTGTGTCTATAATTGGACAGCCTTCTATATTTGCAAGAGTATATACCTCCTACCTGTTTGATAACTAATTCTGAGTCTCCATAGACATGCAAAATTTTCACCTTCTTGCTAAGTGCAAACAGTATCCCATGAATTAGAGCTTCATACTCTGCCACATTATTTTTACATGGGAACTGCAATCTATATGCTGCCAGGTAGGATTTTCCAGATGGGTCAATGAGGTCTACTCCTACTCCATCTCCTTGCTTTGACTTGGATCCATCAAACCTGAGGATCCACAGCTTATCTTCAGATGAAGGCTTGTCTGGGCCTTCTTTCTTCCTTTTGGCTCTGGCAGTTGCACCACTGGATATCCACTTCAACTTAGGTATCTCTGACTTCTTAGATATCACCTTATCTGCCTCATGGGAGGCTGACATTTCTTCTTTCGTTTTATCATCTGGAGGAACATCCTCTAAACTAGGCAGCATCTGCCTTCTCAAAATATGCAGGCACAACGAGCAAGACGTTTCTGAATGAGGTGCCTCTGTAACCTGCACCAACCTTCAATTAGGGCATCCTGAGGAGGCCTCTACTGCTATATCATTTTTTGGATTTCTTCTGATAGGAATTCTTCAAATTTGGATAGAGTGTTGCCCCCATCACCATTAGATAACTTATTATCTGACTCCACTAAACAATCACTCCTAGGGGTGATTTTCTTCTTGTTCTTAACATTACTCCTATTGCACACCAGTATCTCTTCAGTCACCTAAATAGAATCCTCATCACGATATGTACATCCTCCCGTTCCTGCAGGAAACAAACAAGAATCAGTAGCATCATCATTATCTGTAGAACTCACCATAGATGATGATAAAGACGCCTCATCATATGCTTGTTCCAGTTCCAACATGTCTAAATAGGCATCGCAAGTCTTTTCAGAATGAGCCTCATCATGCAACCTGCACCATCCATCGATCAAAATATCATGAACATGAAATTTTAACAAGTGACATCGTTTCACCTGCTTGGATAGGTGCATCTCAAAATTCCTAAAATGATCTAACTCATCCTCATTCTCAAGATTACAAGTAGGTTCTTCAATTGTCTTATCATCTCGAGGGTCATCATCATGGTCACGAATATCAAGCATCAGGATCTCCTCTATTCTAGCAGTTTGGGGTCTAATGGAGTAAACTCCAAGTTCCACATCCACATACATTATTTCATTAATTTTGTTATATTCGGTGATCATGTGTTTCATGCGAGGTTCAACTTTGATCCTTATCTGATTTGGTACTCCACTCCAGGGCAACCACATATGACTGAAGTTAGTAGACATATATCCCTTGAGAGTCTTTGACTAGTCCTTGCTGAGTAACATCTCATATGTATTAGGTATATCAACTACCTGAATGTCAATGTAGTGTTGGATTCTGGGATCCAATGCTAGCTGCATATGGATGTGAGTCAGTTCTCCTACCACACTTACCTCTGTTTTGTCCAACTGTGTCACTTTCTTTAATGATTTAGCAGGGTGTAACCCCAAAGCATTACATATGGATAGGGGCATTACATTGGTAGATGCTCCTGAGTCCACTAAACAGTTGTGCAAATTCTTACTAAACATCCTTACGGTAAGGAGGAAAGGGGGTGACTCACCTTTGTCTCTGTATAAGTAAATGTGGGAGGTCTCTGCAGCATGAACATCAATTGAGGTTTTAGGTTTCACATTGGCATCCCTGGCAGCATGATCCTTACTTCCAAATTGGCTTGGGGTATGGCTATCTCCCTTTTGAGCAAGATCATCCAATGATTTCATGAAAGCATTCTTGATAGCAGGGGTTTTAAGCAACTCTGACAATGGCAGGCTAACCTTAATCTTTTTCATTTCATCAGTCAGATAAGAAACCAACTTGTCAGATCCAAGAGGTATATTTATAGTTTTTGGTGCTGTGTTATGCAATGTCAAATACTGAGCATTGACTTTGGGAAGTCCAGGGTTATTACTTTCCTTGGGATCAGGTGGAGTATTGAAGTTGTTTGGAGGCAAGGAAGTGGTCATAGGGTCAATAGACCTGTTTGAGTTATTCCTTAGGTTATAGTTATGCCTACCCTGAGGTTGCTGTTGATAAGCATTGACTTCCTCATGCTCAACCGATGGCTCATTCTCATCCTCAAATGGAAAAAACATAATTAGATTCAAAAGCCATGGCTGATTCCTCCCTTGTTGAGGTGTGATCCTGATGTGATGAGACTGTCTACTAATAAGGATGATGTACGAAGCTTTCCAGCACTAAGCCAATGTCATACTCATATGGGACAATTTCATATCCCTCTGCATAGGGTGGATTACCTAAGGTACTGGCCACTTCAGGTTGGAAAATGCTAGCAGCAACCCTAAATTGAGGACAGTCTAGCTCTGTATGAGTGTTAGTGTTATGTATCCTACACCAGTTTGTAAGTGCTGCCTCTGCAAGGTTAACTTTGGTGGTTTGTTTAGGTTCACTAGGAGGCTAATTGTCTAGGGGTGATGGCAAGGAGACATTGTTTGGCCTAGTGTTCCACACTCTAGGCTATCTAGGAGGATTGTTGTTGCCATTATTGTTGTAATTACTGTTGTACCCCCTATCACGATAATTTGGTTTGTCATTGGCATAGCCTCTATTTTGATTGGGCTGAGAATAGAAGTTCTAATTTCTTAGATGAGTGACCTCTGTGGTAAGTTTCCTTAACTGGGCTAATATTTCTTTGATGTCTTCTTTATCCTCCTGAACCTTGGCCACCACATTCTCAGTCTGGGGCTTGAAAAAGGAAGACCCACTGTTGATGTTGGATTGTTCTATAGCCCATGGCACTTGTGTTTGATATTGTAACATCTAGTTATTCCCACTTGGTGGTGGCATGACACTGAGTGGAGGTATTTGCAAGGGGGCTGGCATCATAGCTGAAGGCATCATGGCTCCATTGGTCTGTTGGGGGACATGATATGTTCGATAACCCGGAAGTGTAGGGAAGACAACATTCAGTGTGGGAGCAGGAGCTAACTGCTGGCTAACTTCGATGGCTTCCTCAAAATCTTGTGCTAAAGTGATTATACCAGGGTGTGTTCTCCTGATAAACATGGAAGTCAAGGGGTCCAAAGCTAAATAATAAATGCTCCTAGTAGCTTCATCAGTTACAACATAGGGGGTAACCAGCTTAGACAACATCCTCTGGAATCTAGCGTTGAAGTTTGCTATGGGTTCTCCTTCAGATCTCTTGATGGTGGCAAAAAAATGATAGTTCATTGAAGGATCAATTGGTACCTTGAATCTATCCTTGAAAACTTTTTCCAGGGCATCCCATGAATGGACTGAACCCTGACCTAGACTGATATGCCAGTTGTAGGCCTCTTCCCCTAAGGAAAATGGAAACAACCTGCATACCACTTCTTCATGTTCAATCCTGGCCCTACAACATGCTTCCTTGAATGTTCTAAAATGATCATCAACATCCTGATACGGATGGTACCTAAGACAAATCTTATCAAGATTCTTCGGTAAGTCATGATATGCATTGAAGGTCAAAGGTGACTCTGCTGTGAAAAATGACATTACAACTGGTGGAGGTTGGATCTGGGGTATGACAGACTGAGGCTGAACCTGAGGTGTAACTAGTGGTCCTGTAGGTGTTTGTAAGCCAATAGGGGTTATAGGATCATGCTCTGGTGAAGCTCCTGATGCACCAGAATCAGGGGTGTGATGGATATCTACAGTCCTACGTATAAATCCCCTGATATGTAGTTCTTCAAAGGGTCCACTAGATCTAGACCTGGTATTTGGCTTGGGAGCCAGGATTTCTCAAATTTTCAAGGAAGATGGGCTGGTTTATGGTCAGATCTTAAAACTGATAGGACATTTAAGCAATGTTTGCGGGAATCTACAGTTTCTTTGTCCTCCCTCCTTCTAGCACTAGTTCTATGTGTTGATGGTGATGTTAGTCACATACAAACATATAAACAAAAGTTACACAACAACCCTTGTTTATCCTGAAAGATACAAAGAATTCAAAGAATTCATGATCCTAAGTACCCAATGATTAGTTCATAATCTACTGATGTTGCTCAGTGGTTGATGTGTGTTGCTGTTTTCCATTTTGGGGTCTTACGTAGATCAGTAGATTCTGCTTCTGCAACAATGCTTCTCGTTCAAAAGGGTTACTCTACACAACATATTCCTTCAAAGGATGTGTCTAAGTGGATATATGCATGAGATTTACCCCTATTTGTGATTTTCTGCATGATATTTTCAACAGTACATGCATCTAGCTCAAGAAATATCCTAATGATGTTAAGTTACCTACGAGATGTCAGCATATTCCTCTGTTCTGCTTAACATTTATCATGATGTGTAGTTATGAAGGTGATTTTTATGAAATTAAAAAAAAAAGAAAAGGGGTTAGAGAAAGTGAGATTCCTAAAACTACTTGACTGAGATCATTGATCCACATACATGTTCCCATATAGCAATGAAGAGAAGAAAACTAAAACCATACTTCACTAGGATATTCCACAAATCAGCATGATCCAGTGCAAATCTTCAGAGGGGGAGTTGACAACATGCAATGGAATGAAAGCGCTTCTATAGACACAACATTCACTAGTACATATCCAGAAATCAACTTGAAGATTACCAAAGGTTTACAATCAGGATGTAATCTGAAGCTTCATCTCCATACAGTATGTTCATAAAATAGGTACATTTACAATGATCTGAGGAAAGGCCCTTAAGTATTTCAACAATCCAGTCCTCACTAGTCTCAGTAATCCGATCTCCTAAAGTTGCTACAGGTTAGATTTAGTTTGAATGACCTCCTTTTTTTTATAGAATGTCGAGGCTGAATATATGTCTCTATTTTTGCCTCCCTAGCACAGTGCCTCTAAAACCTAGAATGATCAACGGTCGGCATCAAAACTTGTGGAAAATGAATCCCGTCAAGAATTTGAGCAGCATGTCTGGATAGGCGCCACTCCATCAATAATGTCTCTACCTGTGTACTCCTCCGCATTGAAACCTTTGTCTCCTCCTGGTGTGCTTGCAACCTCTCAGGATCTGGTCTGCCGCCTGGGACGTCCTTCACCATTAAAGCTCCATCATATCTCCACCTGCACGCCATTAGGCTCTAGAATGAATTCAAAATCCACCTCCCCCGTTTTCCCACCTTTTTGCATCATGAATTGCATATCGTCATGGTAGTTCTGCATATAGACCCCTTTATAGGCCTTGTGTGTATTCCTTGTTCCACACTCTCCATGATCATCGACGAGATTTTCGCAGTAGGGTCGAGCATTTACTTCTCTATTGATGATGGTCTTTGCAACAGTAAAGTGTGCACCTGCCAATAGACATAAGTCAAGCATCATCATCATCATCATCATCATCATCATCATCAGGAAATCATATTAAATCATGCTCTGAATGTGCAAACATATATATCAGGTCAAGAAACCATGAAAATCATACATCTCAATGCATATACAACATTAGAAATGATCAAATCATGCATCAGGCTTTAGAATAGCTTCAAAATCCTCCTGCTTTGCCTTCCCGCCATTTTTCTTTTTGAATGTTAGCCTACATGTTAGATATGGACAAGCACAATGTGAACCCAACGGACTTAATTGATCATGCATTATAACCTTGAAACTTTCATTAATCAAGATATGATGATGACATCATCATCATGGATGGGCTTCGCTAAAATGTAGAAGGATGATGCAATGGTCATATTGCAGGACATCGGGAGGCTGAGAAATATGACCCCAATATTGAAAATATCATGCACGGAAAAGGATGACATCATCAGGATGTCAAGCTTATGCATATCAGGTCATGTAAATGACCCCCCTTAGAAAGATCTAGATGATGTCATCAAGTCGATGACTTGGTTTTATCGCTATAGTTACATGACGTCATTGTCATGTTATCAGATGGGGTGATCGCTGGAAAAACATTGATATGAAGCAAAAGGATGATGATGTCGTCGTCATGGTGATCTCCTTTGTTTATCGGGTCCAAATGATGTCACCAGGATACGGCACCGGGGTGATGTTCCATGGTAGGGTGATATTTGAAAGATTGGGTGATCTTTAAAATATTAGGTGATCTTTGGGATATCAGGTGATCTTCAGAAGATCGGGTGATCTTTAGAAGATGACCCCCACAAAATATAAGGGTGCTTGATGGGCAGATATGGTCACCACCTAAATTTGACGTCTGGATGTGTGAACAAAATGATTGATCAGGTGATAAACTAATTTCAGGGTGATCTTTCATAAGGTGACTGATGTTCAAAATATGACCCCCTCTCAGA
The DNA here is from genome assembly GCA_027924645.1 of Cunninghamia lanceolata. Lineage (NCBI taxonomy): Eukaryota > Viridiplantae > Streptophyta > Pinopsida > Cupressales > Cupressaceae > Cunninghamia > Cunninghamia lanceolata. The sequence continues at coordinate 5,401,763 of BSBN01000241.1, read as the reverse complement.
AATATCAGGTTTGACCAGAACTTTAACCTGCAATAACTTTCTTACTTGGCCAAATTTTAGGGTGATGTAAAAGATAAACTTTCTTAGAATTTTACACCCTATCACATGGCAGGCTCCTGAGGTAAGACTCGTACTTTGAATTTTTGGGTTCAAACCTAAGGATTACAAATGCACTTGACATGATGCACCTACACTGACCTGATGCTACTTTTTACCATTACCACCTAGAGCACCAAAAACAAGGGAGCAAGCCATAGCAGGGGTCCTCATTTTGCTAAGGAACAAAAAGGGGTGTGTTGTGAACATCACAATAGTTCCTAACCTTGTGATCTTGTAGGATTACACTTTGGCTTCCTCTATAGTATCTGTTTGGGTATCCTTTTCATGATTGATGCATTTGCTTTCCTTTAGTTGCATATGCACGTAGTGTCATATGGTAACTAAAGTGGGGGCTAAATGTAATGTCAGAAATTGTCCTATATGGAGTGGTATAATTTCCCTTGGTTTAGCTCCTCACTTTTAGTGACCTCTTAACCTTTTCTTTTCTAGCCTTCCCAAAACCCTGATTGACTAAGTCTAGAAGCAAATTATTCACTTTTTGAGGTAACTTGTTGATGGAACACAGAAAGAGGATTTGAGATTTGGGTCCCTAGGACCCCCAAAAAAGTAGATCTAAGTGGAAATTTGGGGCTTGGACTTGGACATCCATGCCCTAGTCCTCCCCTATTTCCTGAGATTTTAAATTTTGGTGGGATGTCAGCTCCCGCCGAGTGCCATGAGATTCCATTTTGAAATTCTCAATTTTCACGTGATATCAATACGTTATTTCAAAATTTGAATTTCCCTAAAGCTAGATATAAAAAAGACATTTGAAAATCATTTTATCACACACAATTCTTATGCAAGCTTGATGCCAAAACTCTGCTACAATTGCTATTGAAGATCAGTGACTTGTTGAAGCTCTTGAAAGTGTTTTGTATTTGCTATCATGGATACAATGGATGGAGATTAGGAATCAAGATCTTGAGACTATCTTTCTCTTCCTAGGGTTTGTACACCCTTTGCATGATCGGGAGAAGGGTTGAAGCCTCCAGCAATGAGCTTGGAGATCCTCTATGGACATTACTAATTCACCTTCTTGTTTATGTAAATCTTCATTTGTTTTCATCTCCTTGAGGTGAAGTTGTATGTGTTTATTGATGCAAAGCAAGTTGTTGATCTTCCCTTGATTGAGACATCTAGGGTTTGATATTTCTACGTACACATTGTTAGGTTTACACACACTTCTGCGAACCTTTATCTCTAGCTATTATTGAGGTAGAAATACCAAAGACAGGGCTTGAATGAGGCAAGCTCTTATATAGCCATAACATTTTCCTTCTTTCGCAGGTGCATATCATGTTTTGTAGGTTCCAGTAGAAACAAGCTACAGAAAGGAGGATATTGCGGGTAGAGTCGCAACAAATTTTTGAATTTTTAGATTTTGATTTGCGAGACTAAGGAGTAGGTGCCCTAGTCTAACTAGGGGTTATTTCTAGGATCTGGAAGCCATTTAGGAGTCTCAGACACCCTATGCAGAAGATTTTCCTGTGTGGAAACTTTCAAGACAAAGGAGCAGGCACCCTAGTCCAAGTGGTCCTCAAAATTTGGGTGTACAATCTTTGAAACCCTCTCTCTATACTTCTGTGATTAGTTTTATCAGTTGTTTTATCAGTTTCCAAGTATTTCTGATTTAAGGCATAATTAGGGTTTTTACTTGGTAAAAAGGAAAACACTTGATTAAAACCTTAGGTATAGTCTTAGGTTTCATAACCACGTGAGCGTAAGGGATAGACAAAGTGATTAGAAGCTTGTTCGTGATCTCATTCGTTGTTCTCCCAATGTGTAGTGGTGAAATTGTGGTATTTGACCTAGTTTAGATAAGTCTACAATTTTACACTAAACAACTTCCTCTTGATCCTACAAGATAGTCCTCCTACTCTTCATCATTCTCCTTGACCCTAGGGTCAAATTTTCTCTTATGGTCGTGGTTTAGTGTATCCATCTAATTTTGGATAGCCTTCAACATCTCATACATATCATCCATTCTCCCTACAACATTGATAATACATCACCCTCTCTTCAGCAACATCATGACCTAATAAAATCTACCTATGGGTCAATGATCTATCCAGAGTCACCCCTTGCAAACTACCTCATAATCAACACTTTGTTTACAAACGTCTTGTGGATTGCCACAAATCAAACTTTATTTAATTCTTATAAAGCATAATGAAGTTCACTTTTACTTATGCCTTTATTTACCTCACATTATTTCTCTCCACCCCTCTTTTGTCAAACTCATTCTTAAAATTTGGATCAACCAGGTTCACTCACATGCACACCAACACTACAACACTATTTCTAGAATCAACCTTTCTTTGATACCACTTGATGTAGTCATCATAGGAGGGTCCAATGGAGACTTCCAACTGTGAAACCAACATAAAAAATAACCACAAAAACTTAGAGATCTCACAAAAACATCCTTATTTATTTAATCTTGCATGATTATCACTATGATTACAACTTCACAATTTGCCACAATGGGCCCTCTTACATGCTAGGATGCAACTATTTGGTTACTATTAAGATTCAAAAATGGATTGTCACCTCAATGGGGCTTTCTTTGTGCCCAATCATAGCTATTTTCTTACTAACTACAAACAACTAGATTTTGGAAACACCATTTCCAAAGCTTGTTGTGTGGGCTACACAATGATAATTCAAGTACAATATAACTTAGTAATTTAAAACACTACTCTACTACAATGACATCCACCATCTTCCTACATGTTACATTATCATCTCAGTTATATTTTACTCCACATCATACTCCTACTTCCTCACTCTACCTCTCAAACCTCACTCCTCTCCTTTCCTCATTATCAAACTCACTCTCGGTCCTCCTACTTCATCACTTGCTTTCAAACACTCACAACAAAGTTTATATAGAATCCACAAGTTTTTCATATGATTTGTGTTAGCCTCAAGATGGCATAAACCCCACTACCACATGAAATGTGTCACCAAAAAAAAATAACAAAATGGTGAAGAACCTCCACATGCTACACCACATACACCCCTAACAGTTCATTAAATTCCCTCAAATATTCCTCTATTGATGTAAACCTCAAATAACTTGTCACAAATAGAAACAATCACAATTGTGCATGTTGCAACTATCAACCCATAGATGCCCTCAAACCAACTTATAGTCTTTCACTCATCCAATTCTCCTCACATGTTAACACTAGACTCTTCAACCACAAATATAACTAATCTCAAAACCACAACAACCAATTCCAATTTGTGGTGAAATGTGATAACCTACTCTATCAAAAACTAGTAACCACAAATTAATAGATGAACAAACAACTAAAATAGAACACAAAGTCCATTTTTTTAGAATGATTCAAGATTTCCTTGATGCCCAAGGATGCTCTTAAATCAATAATTATCAAATCACATATAGTACAAGGTTGCCCTCAATCTAACCAAGAGATAAGATAATCATGATAACATGGAACATAGTAAAAGTATCATCATATAATAAGAGTGTTATAACTTAAGTAGATGATAAGCATCAAAGAATGTATAATAAGGTTGTCCCCAATATAGGAAAATGATAAAATAATGATGACCATAAATTGCAAGTAAGGATTACATAAGTAATAATAAGATGTGAAGCATATGGACATGCCAAAGGTCACAACATGTGACCATAGGATTTATCCATGATAAATCCATAACATAAAGAGAAGGGTGTGACAAGCCTCATAATGTGTAGGAAAAAAGATATGGGTACGACAAGGCTCATGACATATAATCATAGGATCTTAGAATGATGTTAGCCTCGAATTCAACTTGTTTAATTCATGGGATAACCCCTGTGAAACTTATCCATTTCATAGCCCACATCCTCTAAGCATGCGAAACAAGACATTTATGTTGTCTCTAGTGTGACTTGATCCCTTGAAGGATCTCTTTGATTTTTTATCAAGGTTTGTTTTGAGTATTATGATGTTTTCAGGTTTTTTCCCAATGTTAGTCATTTTTGCACACTAAGTTGTCAATGTAAGAACAAAATTGACATTTGCATGTTATATGTCAATGTAAAAATAAAATTTGCATTGACAAATAAGGTGTAATTACAAAAAAAATTTCTGCAATTACACTCCTATGTTGACACGCTCAGGCATTAATGGCTCTCTTAGTCAAAAGATTTTTGAAATCTTTATTGGGTTTATATTATTTTTATTCTTTCTTTTCTCACTTTCGTTTTCCTCTGCGTTGGTCATTCCCTTGTTATTGTCCTCGAGTTCTTCAAAGTCACTTTAATTTTTCTTGGATTCAGATCTTCATGGATTTCTTCATCATGGGTATGTTTTGTTTTCCTCTGTGTTTTCAAAAAGTTTAATGAAACCAAGTGTTTCTTTTGGTAACTGCTTTCTACATTTTATTTAAAAACTAGGGTTTCTTTAGTTTTATTTTTATGTCTTATCATATAAGCTAGGGTTCATCTTTTTGTTTATAATAATGTGAAGTTTTTGTTTTAAATGTGTTTCAATTTTTGTAGAAACCCTAGTTTTTGGTTTTCATTTGATTATTTTGTTCATTTTTTTTTGGTATTCAATATTTATTTCCTGAACAACATGATCATTTGATCAAGGTTGTTTAGAAAATAAACCCCGAACACCTTTTCCCCCTTTCTTCTTGATTACTGTGTTTTAAAGCATCCAATGCTGAAATTAAGGAACACTAAAAGGGGGGGGGTGGGCGAATTAGTGTTCTGCAAAAATTATTATTATGTTCCTTTATTAATTTACCACATACATTTAAAAGAAAGAAACATGAACTTAAGAACAACAACAACAACAAGATCATTGCACATGAACACCAAAATTTTCACATGGAAACCCGGTTAAGGGAAAAACCACGGTGGGGGTTAACCCACAAGATTTTATACTCTGTTAAAAGTATTACAAAATTGGAAGGAACATGCCTTCGGGCACACTACCCAGAGCTCACTGCTTAAAGGAGGCTCACTGCCTACAAAGTCAAATACAAGGAGTTCATTGAAATACTTGAACTAAAGAATAGCATCTAACAATGCAAGATTATAGTTCTGGTTAGGCTCAATATACTGACTTTACACAATTCATCTCTCACTGCCCTATTTTACTGTTCTGCCATGATCTGAGGCTCAAATCTCCTACTTCACACTTGACACTACCACACTTTGCACCTCTCACTTCATATTCATACTTCCATTCCACAAAATGCTCACACCCATTGATCATATATATATCCACAACATGAAATTGCATTAACTGTAATCAGCCTCAAGAGAACTTAGAGACTTTTTCAAGATCACTATTCTGTCGACTGAATCCATGCACAAACATCAATGCAGACCAAAACCTATGTATTCAAGTCACCACACATGTCAGACAATACCACTAGATCTCATAAATTACTCAACCAACCACTTCTCTTAATCCACACAAGGATCAAACACCAAGTCAGTCTGTTCTTCACCGGACTGAACTGTCTAACCAAAACTTGATACTTAGATGCTTGTAACTTTCAATCTCTTCATCACCAAAGGCTAAAAATTTAGATTTAGGTAGCCCTAACATCCCTTAACATTCCCTCAGATCCGTAGCACAATATGATAACTTGTGGAGAAATGTAGACCAAAATGTTGAACCCTGTCATATCCTCTGTTCCTGTCTATCCAGACTTAGACAAATCTATAATCTAACTCCTGGTATGATCAAATGATACAATGAAGATGTGTAAGATAGATTCAGTTGTCAATAATGACAACACTTGACACACCTAGTAGTGTCTCTTGCCAACAATCTCCCCCTTTGGCATTGATTGCAACACTTAGTGAAAAATGACTAAGTGTTAGAACAACTCCCCCTTACTATGTACTTTTGTGATTTCCAATGCTCCCCCTTAGATGAATTCCTCATTTTTCACTACTTTACACTCCCCCTTTGACATCAATGGCAAAGGCTAAGATCCGCATACGAAAATTCACGCAAAAACTCTATGGACATGGGTGCATATATACAATCAATCCTTATGTCTTGTCTAAATGAACTTAAACACATCACCAAAAATGTTTTTCAACAGTGATAATTCACTGTCCCAACTTTTCTTCAAGCTACCCAAAACTAAAATGTGACCACTGAATAAAATGCATGTGACTCTGCCTTCTGTAGATCAGTGGGATCACTTGTCAAAGAAACAACTTGAGCTTCTGTTAAGGCATTAAGCATTGTTTCTAACTTAGGGAAAATTAGTTTCTAGAGTTCACACATCCTTGCCACAATGTTTTCCTTTTCTTTCACCAAATTCTTTATTTCATCAATCAAGCTAATTACTTAACATTCTTGACTTGTCACATATACTGTGAAAGGATTAAAGGATTGAGATACATTTGACAATTTTTTCTCACACTCCTTTATTTTGTTTTCAATATCCTTTACAAATTTTGACCAAGCTAAACAAAATTTGTACACGTCTCCTCCTTCAGTGAGGGAATTTTGAATACTCTTTACACTAGTATCCATCATATTTCTATCATTGTCAATTATTCTTTTTAGTTCACTAAGTCTTTTATCATTAAATTCATTCCACACTTTAACTTCTGCTGACTTCTCAAAAGACTCAAAATGAGTACTTACAGAATTTATCAGACTCTTCAATTGACTGAAGGGGGATGCTGATGAATCCTTCCAAAATGAGGGTATGATTTTCTCCAATATTCTTGATGCAAGATCAAGCAACTCACTATCTTCTATATGGAACTTCAAGATTTCCTCTCTGGCCTTAGCTTGTGCAAAAAAGGAAAACTTCATCTTCTATACTAGTGATAGAGTATCAAAATTGATTAGACCTTGTATTATATCCAGATCTTCTGCAACTTGTTTGTCTTTCTCCAAAATTTCTTTCAATTTTATGCTCTTTAGGGCCTACATCTTCTCCCTTTCTAGAGTCAACCACATTGTCTTACTTATCATATTCATTATTTTTCTCTGCTTCTGCTCTTTCTACATCAACAACAAAGGCATCCTTCTTTTTATATTTATCAGAAATGTCTTCTACATTGTTTTGTAGAGGATTTTGTGTATCCTTAGCAGCAACATTATCATCATTTTCATCAAATTCCTCAATGCCTAGAATGGAGGAATCAATTCCATCATCAGTTTCTTCTTCTTGATCTTACTTGTCCTTAACTTCTTCTTCTTTCTGCTCTTTATTCTTCTCAGAATCACCTTCAATAGGAGCATTTATTTCCATATTCATCTCTGTATTTTCTTCACCAAATTGGTCTAGAGGTATTTGAGTATCCTATGCACCATCTTCCTTCACCATCTCTTCATCTCCTTTATTTAACATTTCCTCTTCCGAAACAGAGAAATTATCTACCTCAGCTTGTTGCTCATCTTTCTTCAATTCTTCATCATTTGGAATGGATGCATCATCAGCATCAATAGGTTCTTCAGTGACCATAACAAACTTATTCTTGTCCAAGGCTTTCCTCAGAATTTGTTATGTTTCTTTGACCACTTCATCAATGTCTCCAATAATTAACTTATTCATCCCTTTTTTGTTTTTGAATTCATGTTAAACTTCTTTAAAATTTTGATTTACTTCCTTCCTAGAGATTACCGAACATAGACTAGACAACATATGTTCTCTTAGCTCCAAGTCCTTTGCCTTAGCAACTTCTTTTCTCATCTTTAGAATGTCTCTTAGACTCTTCAAGATTTCTGACAAAATTTCAACAAGTGCTTTGTTGAATGTATTCAAGTAATTAATAGTAGCATCCTCCAAAAATGTCTTGTTGACATTATCAAAGTTGTCATAATATTTTGTTATGGGCTTCAAATTCCCATGAACAATTACTGCATTCACAATGTCTTCAACTTACAGGGTGGATTTTTCAACATGGGTCTCAGTGTTTTGTCTTCTGCTTACCCTTATACTTCTGGAGGGCTTATCTTTGGAAACCCTTAATGCTTCTACTTTTTCTGACTTTATGCTTCCGGAGGGCTTCTTCTTTTGACACTTTAGTAGCCTTAGTGCTTCAGGCCTTCAACTCTTTAGCCTCACCATTTGACTCAGTCTCTTCTTCATCCTCCTTTTCCACACTGACATATGACCTTTTCCCCATTACTTTTGTCCTTTTTCCTTCCTTACCGGTAGGTTTTTATTTGAATTTCTCTACAATAGGAGAAGGTGATGCACCAGAGGTTAAACCTAAACTCCTAGTAGTCCTTGGCTTAGAAGGGGGTTCTACCGAAACACTTCCCTATTCCTTGTCCTACTTCTCATTCTCATCTTTCTTTGTCCTTTCCTTGTTTTGTCTCATAGCTTCCTTTGTTATTCCAATACTTTCTACATACATTTCAACTTGCTTTTGGACCTTTCTCTTAATTTTAGGTTTCTAGAGCTCAACATGCATTTTCACACTAAGCTCACCATATGTACTGAATCTGTCAACTAAGGTATCTTTTGGTTTTCTCAGAAGGTGTTGAGCATACATTTCTAGTATTTGTTCATCAACTTCATATCCGATGGGCATGATCCATATAGTCCTTGGTTCAATTTCTTCAATCAAGCATTGATCTGTTTCCACCATGAAACAAATTGTATCCATGTACTTTTCAACCATAGAGTTAGGAATTCTTTCCCTTGATTGCATCATATTCTCAAAATTTTTGAAATATCCCCAAAGAGTAGTCCTTTGGGCATTGGAGTCACCAATATTTTGCAAGTGCTCACTTATCTGTATGGCAACAAGCTTGTCATTGGTCCAACACAAGTCTTTCGTCCTAGGTAACTCATTCATGAAATAAAAGAACAAGCACAAGACCAACGTACCATATTTGAATGTATTCTTCTTGTCCTTCTTGATCTTGTTCATATTCTCCATTAGCTAGTTTTGTAGCAGCTCACACAAGTCATAGTCAGTATTTTCTCTTATCATCTAGTAAACAACATAAATGGTTGTATCAGACACTGAGTTTTCCATGCTGGAGTGGTATATCTTATACCCAATCACCATAGATACAAATTTGACATCCAGATCATTTATATCATTTATTTTCATTGCTTTCTTATCAAAGTTTGAGCCTGTAGCATCAGTTATAGTCTGATTCTTCACTGACTTTAACATCGGCAGTCCACTGAATGAGTTTCATCTTGCATGGAATCCTTTGTGATCTAAAAGGGTTTTAGTAATCACATGAATTCAACATGCATCTGACTCAGTACATACCAAACCCAGTCGTTCCCATCGAAGGACAAAAATGCAATAACCTAAATGAAACATTTGTCTTGCAGTGCCTTATACTCAAGTTTAAGACTATAAATCTCACTCCTCAGGTAATTCTTGAATAAATAAACTAACTTCAAATCCCCAAACTCATCTATGCTAGCATGAATGTAAGCCCTAATATCTTCAACATGTAACACACCATGCAGAACATTAGAAAAGGTGCCTAACAGATCGATCTCTACAGATTTGTGTGGATGGTTTTTGAATTTAGGTCAGGGCCTTTCAATAATGTCAACAACCAATGGAGTATCCATATCCAGAGATTATAAATTCAGAGAGATTTATAGAGAATACCTTGTTTTGCCAGTTAGGGTTAGCTGTCAAATTTAATTTTTGTACTTCAAATCTTTAATAACTCAGCTCAAGTGCTCTTCTCCTTATTCTCTTTGAATGCAAAGTGATTCAAATGTTAAGTGAATGACCTTTTATTCTCCACAAAACCTAATTCACCATTGTAATAAATTTTTTTCCCTAATTCATCTGGTTACACTATTTCTAAATATAGTCAATCTTTAATTTCACTACAATTAATTGCATTAGCTTCTTTTCTTCTAGAATTTACTTCAACAGATCTATAATAGGCTTCTTTATCTTCATTCATTGTGCCAGATTCAGGCACCCACTTAGTGGCAAGGGGAATTAGATTTTCAATGTAGCTCCCCCTAACCCAAAGCTCCTATTTCAATTCCTAGAGGATTATTAGCACTAGATTTTGGTGCGGACCCATCACCATCATTCATTTCACCTTTCTTCACCCATGTTTTGTTCATCTCATTTTGGATCTTGTTCACATGTACTTTGTCCTTGCCTTTATCTTGTCTCTGCACATTCTGGTTTTTGTTTACAGGACTTTTTCTATCATTATTTCTACTTCTGCAGAATCTTGCAATATGACTAGATCTCTTGCAATTAAAGCACACAACATTTCTTTTCTCATTTACTTGATTTCCTCTTGATCTACACTGATTAGCCATGTGTCCAAATCTATTACAGGAAAAACATTTGCCATTGAAATAATTGACATTTCCTTTGTTGTTAGAGTTATTCATCATTATACTTCTGCATTCATTGGATCTATGACCATACCTTTTACAATTGAAGCATTGATTGGAAAAGGATGGACCACTTTGATTTACTCTACTTCTGCATTGAGTAGCTCTATGACCAAATTTATTGCAATTGAAACAATTTCCATTGAAAGATGGATACCTTTGAGTATTAGGTTGTCTTACCAGAGGCCTTCTAGAATTCCTTCTTCGATTTCTTCCTTCAAGATTTCTTTGACTGGATCTAGAGATTTCACCTCTCTCAAATCCTAGACCATGCTTATCATCTTCCTTCTTCTGACTATCAAGAAACAACTCAAGTTTAACTAAGCTTATCTTGAACTTCTCTTTGTATCCATTTGCAACTTCTAGGTCATGTTTGAGAATAACAATTAACCTTTCAAGTTGTTCCTCATTATACCTAGTTTCTTGAAGATTAGACTCTAGATGGCCAATTATTCTGTCCAATCTACAACACTCTTATGTTCTTTCTTTCAGAGACTGATTTAGGTTTTCTTTAGTTTTCTTCCTTTTCTCAATTTCCTTGGTTAGCGTCATCACCCTGGATTCCATCTCATGTTTTAGGACAACTTCTTTTGCTAGCTTCTCACATTCCTTTATCTTCTCCGTCAGTGCCTCATCCATGCCATTATCTTCATTCTAATTTGCTAACTACTGAAGTAGCTCCATCCTCTTTTCCATGGATTTTCTCAGTTACCCTCTTAAAGTTTGAATGAATCCTCAGCATCTTTGAGATTCTCTTGTTGTTCTTTAACTTCTTCTCTAGACTGGTCAAGATCTCTTAAAGCAACTTGAAGTTGTTCATTGATGCCATTAGAATACCTGAGTGAACCATTGAAACACCTTCCTAGATCTTCCTCAAGCTATTAAACTTCTTCCAAGGAACCTTGCTTTGATACCAATTGTTGAAATTAAGGAACACTGAGAGGGGGGTGAATCAGTGTTATGAAAAACTTATTATTATATTACTTTATTAATTTACCACATACAATTAAAAGGAAGAAACATGAACTTAAGAATAATAAAAACAAGATCATCACATGTGAACACCAAAATTTTTGCATGGAAACTCGGTTAAGGGAAAAACCACGGTGAGGGTTAACCCACAAGATTTTATACTCTGTTAAAAAGTATTACAAAAGAGGATGGCACATGCCTTCGAGCACCCTGGCCAGAGCTCACTGCTTGAAGGAGGCTCACTACCTACAAATTCAAATACAAGGAGTTCACTGAAATATTTAAACTGAAGAATAGCATGTAGCAATGCAAGATTACAGTTCTGGTTAGGCTTAATATACCGACTTCACACACTTCATCTCTCACTGCCCTATTTTACTATTCTACCATGATCTGAGGCTCATATCTCCTGCTTCACACTTGATACTACCACACTTCCATTCTACAAAATGCTCATACCCATCGATCATATATATCTGCAACATGAAATTACATCAACTGAAGTTGGCCTCAAGAAAACTTAGACTTTTTCAAGATCACTGTTTTATCAACTGAATCCATGCACAAACATCAATGTGGACCAAAACCTATGTATTCAAGTCACCACGCATGTCACCCAATACCACTGGATCTCATAAATTACTCAACCAACCACTTCTTGTAATCCACATAAGGATCAAACACCAAGTCAGTCTGTTATTCACTGGACTAAACTATCTAACTAAAACTCGATACTCAGATGCTTGTAACTTTCAATCCCTTCATCACCAGAGGCTAAAACTTTGGATTTAGGTAGCCCTGACATCCCTTAGCATTCTCTCATATCCCCAGCACAATATGATAACCTGTGGAGAAATGCAGACCAAAATGCTAAACCCTGTCATATGCTCTGTTCTTATCTATCCAGACTTAGACAAATCTACAATTCGACTCCTGGTATGATCAAATGATAGATTCAATTTCCATCAATTACAAGACCTAAGACACCTAGCAGTGTCTCTTTCCAACATCTAATACTTCCAAACATAATGTATAAGCTATGTGTCATGCAGGTTTCAAATTTCGCATGACATGCTTTATACTGTCGACCAAAACCTTAATACCTTCCAGACTTTCAACATAAAGATTTTGTCATGTGGGTTTTAAACTCCACATGACACAAGTTCATTGTGTCATGTGGAGTTTAAAACATGCACGACACAATCTAATCACCTTGCCACTTTAAACTAAGGCATATGCACATCAGAGTTTAAAATCTGATGTACATATTGATCTACCTTTTAAGATATGCACATCAGAGTTTAAACTCTGATATGCATGTTATATTTTCCTAATTTCCCCAAAAATATCAATTGGGTTTTAAATCTCGATTGACATATTTCTCCATACATTGAAAACATGCAGGTCAGAGTTTAAACTCTGACTTGCATCTAAATTTTTTTTTCCTAACACTGTAAAATGGAATATGGTACTTCAAAGAAAGACTTTTTCATGATCTAATAGTTGAATATCTCTAATCATGAAGATGATATGTTTTCCTGAGATTGTACAAAAGGGGGTTTGATTGAAATCTTTCTAACTTTGGAGTTTCTTCAAAAATCATATTGTTTGCAGTTCATTTGTCAAATGTCAGAGTCCTCTCCCAAGAAGAAGATGAAGTATAAGTTTCAAGGAGTTGTCCCAGCCACTCAAGTTGAGTCAAATATAGATGAGATCAAAGATACAGAGATTGGGCATGTTGATATGTCTAAATTCCTAGGGAGACTAAACCAACAACCATTGCCCCAAAATATGATATGTGTTCTCAATAGTGACATCCACTTCGTTTCCACCTTCTCAGTGTTAGCTCAGAACCTGGATTTTGTCTTTTCCATGGTAGCAAAGTTGGACGAAGATACTAAGAGCATATCAAATATTGGGGGGAATGTCATTATTCAACATGATGCAAACTTCTTTGACTCAGTATTCAAATGTCCTGACATTAAGGATTATGCTAATCTTTCTATTGAAGAAGGATAAAAGTATTATGATGATCATACTGAGAAATGCAAGAGGGTCATTAATACAAGATGGCTAAACAATCCTCTTCCATCTATATCAAGATTGCCCAAGAATATCTTTAAGAGTAAGTTCATAGAGGAGGTTGGTGATCTTATTACCCTTCTCAGTAGGGTAAAGGGGCTCTCAACATCAAATGTTTTCCAAGGTTGGATGTTTCAATACATCTGTGTCATCAGGAAAGGTGAACAAAAGATATGGTGGGGTTAACAAATTAGTGACTCCATATGTGATCAGATGGCTTCAATATCAACCACTTTGAGATTCTATAATATTTTCTATCTTGTGTATGATGTTTCTTCTATGAAGCATTTTCCATGGTTAACTTGTGAAGGTGACAGAAGATTAATTCCTCTGTATGAGTACTACCCTTAGTTCACCTTGATAGAGAGCTTCAAACATTTCTGAAGGGTAAACTATGCCTTTTTCTATCATTACATTTGTTTGTTGGATCAAGAGATTGAGAAAAAAAGAGTGTATGATCAAGCCTAGGAGTAGGTAAATAAGTTCGGATGCATCTTCCTTTTATTCCCCACTTTCACATACCTAAGGGTAAGTTGTTTCAGTGGCAAGCCATCCATGTTACCCAGGTATCTAGGGGTCAAGATGGTCTTGACGGAGTTGTGTAGACAGGTAATGGATGTCTATGTTAAGCAAGCTAGTGCACAACAAAGGGGTTTTAAATTCCAATTCTAGATTGGAAGATATGGTATCTCAACAACTCTTAAAGCTAAGGCTATGGAAACTGAGTTACAATGGATAACATTAAAGAAGTATAAGAAGAGAAATATTTTGATTATAATGGCATGAAGAATAAGTTGAAAGGAAATTATACTCATGTTCACATGATTGAGGATATCTATGCCAACTATAGAACTGATGAAGATATTAGGAAAATGGATTATAGTAGGCTTACTCTAGATCAGATAAGGAATCTTAAACTGGTTGATGTGCTTGAAGACATGTAGGATGAAGGAAATGTAGTTGATACTATATATGTAGATGATAATATTGCTGACAACCCTCTACCTTCTATTCAATGGTCTTAGAAAGATGTGTTCTTCTGCAAGACAAAGATTTTAGATGGTTCTTGCAAATACCAATGTATGGCTATAGAGTAAAGTTATCAAATTGAAGTCTTTTCTAACAGGCTCAGAGGAAGAACAAACAAAAGGGTATCTAGGCAAAAAATAAGAGTTGAGGACAAAGAACAAGGAGGATACTACTCCTAGTAAGGAAAAACTCAAGTTTGTATTTATAACTGGAAGTAAGGGAAAAGTAAAAAGAAGTAACTTCTACATAGAAAGGTGTTGAGAAAGTGGAAGTGGTAGAAAAGGAGTCACAAGAACCAATTGATGATTTACAAACTGAGACTGCTCAAGTGACATCCTCTCCTTCTACTCCTATGATTTCAAAGGCACAAATTCCTACAGCTCTAATTGAATTAAGCGAACTATAGACACCAAGTATCCCAAATAATCCTGAATCCCCACCATATGATGTGTATGTCCATTATGTTCATTCCTCTCTTGCATCACCTAATAACTAGTCAATTTTTGGCACAACATTGGATAATGTTGACAATGTTTTTTTCCTTTGCCTTCAATGCCCAGTCTCTTAGATGTTCCTATTTCTATAATTGATTCCATATCTCAATTAGACTTTGAGAATTTTCTAGGTTCATCTTATTCACAAGTAATGTTGGTGTCAATCCTTCTTCTATACAAACTCAGACACCTCCACTTGTTTCAGTATCCACACATGATCCATCCATTCCACCAAAATCACAAGATTATGCAGTCCTACCTGTATCCACCCAAGCCACAACTCCAGAAGTCAAAAGTGACAAATTTTTCCTTACACAATGGCTTGTGCCACATCAACCCAAAAGAAAAAAACAAGTTGTTTCACTAGATGACTTTTATTTTGGTCATTTGGTTCCTACAAAGTCAAAGGCAACCAAAAAGGCTAAAACTTTGTCAAGAGTGTTTATCGATGAAATAAAACACAAATATGCAGAAATTGCAATTCCTTCATTTGACAATATTGATTTTGAAAACCTTGATTATGTCATCACCAGAGTTGATCTGGGTAAGAAAACTCGTGAAAATGCCAAGGAAGACCTTCTAGCACAACTAAATGCTTTTCTAGAAAGATATGATAGGGACAAATCTATAAAGGACCAACTCAAAATATAGGTTGATCAGTTGAAATCAATGCTTCTCAATATAACTCAGTCATTTAAATATATTGAACCTATTGGCACTAGCACAAGCAGTGAATACTTTTTGAAAGTAGAAAAAATTGGTGCAAAGGGTCAAGCAGTGAATGCTTGGATAGACAGAGTGCTTGCCCAGGGTTGCTTATTTATAAAGTCAGCCATAAAACTTTAGGATAGACTAGGAAACATTGGTAAATAAATCAGTCAAACATCAGAGATTCTCTCATAATACATGTAGTTGATTGAACAAGATCTTGACTCTTGGAACAAGTTGAGAGATTTCAAGATTAAGGTGTTGATTGAACATGAGGTCATTCCCGATAGGAGAAAGTATGTATAGTATTGAGAGGCTATAATACACAAAAAGGATACTATTGAATGCCTAATACTCAATCTGAGAAAAGGACCTTGAAAGGGGAGAAAACAAGGCTCAAGACATTTCTGATGAGCTAGCAGATCTACCATGTCATATGCTTGATGACAACTAGCAGATACTCCCCGAAGATATAGTCATTCAAGAATTCACCAACCTAGTGTAGACAAAAGTTGAAACAAAAGTGTTTTCATTGGCTTCACTTGACGAGTTAATGGAGATCTAGACATTTTTGAATAGACTGTAGAAGTTACTGAATAAGCACAAAGGCATACCTAATACCCTCATTGACTCCATCACTCGGGTGCTTATCATTTCCAAGCATACTCCAGGGCTAGATAGTAATGAAGTACATGCCACTATGAAAAGATATGAAGAGTTCTTGGAGAAGGATGAAGCTGATGAAGGAGTGTCCAAGGACATTTAGATATTTTCCATTTTTTAGTTTTCAAAATCTGTCATTTTGAAATTTTAGATTACATGGATTTGTGAGATAGAGTCATAAGTCAATTAGGACTCCGTTTTTGAATAAGTCATAGTAGTTGTATATTTCCTATTTTTGCTCTCGACCTTTCCCTATAAATAAAGAGGGCCTATTATGTAAATATTATCTTTTATCTATTGAAGTGAAGTGTTGCCATTTTGAAGAGCAATTTGAGATTTTGAGCTTATTTTTAAATTGGTTTTCAATCAATATAAAGAAATCAAGTTGGCATCCAATCCTTGTCTTGGATTAAGTTTTCGACGTTATAGAATTGTTCTTATGTCCTTTCTATTATGTTATCATGTATGCATGGTTGAATTGTAAGCGTGGAAATCAATTGTTTAGAAGGTAATTCAAATCTGATTTTGTAGACTTTGTGCTGTGATATCATCTTTAGAATTTGTGTTTATGTTTGTGAATGAGATGTAACTTGAAGACTTTATGCTACAATTTATTGTCCATGATCGTGTTATCTTATCTCAGCATATAGTGAAGACTTTGGGCTGCACTCTAATATGAACTCTTTCAATTTCAATTGGCATAAGGAGCAATGAAAAACTTTGTGTTTTCATGGGTTTCTTGGTGATTAACATATGCTAGTATCATTTAGTTATTCTTTTGTGTAACTTAATTGGATATTTACCATTATTGATCCATGTTAGTAATTTGTAGTTCTTTGCATATTATAAACTTTGTGGGATTGTTATCTTGAATTGTAAACCTATATTATAAAATAAGAGAATAGGATGATATGGAACCACCCCAAGGATATTTTTTAGTGTAAATAAATCTAGTTCATTACTAGTTGATATTAGTTACCATAGGAGGGGAGCCCCCCCTTTCTGAGAGGAGAGATTTAGTCTCATTATACTATGGTTGATATAACCATTTTGTTCTTAGTTATCTGATAATAAAATATTCACCCAAGACATGATAAGGCTCATAAGTATGGAATCATATGTTTTAAGCATGATAAACATTATAGTTGTAAAGTTATAGGGATGATAAGAATCATAAGCATGGAAATCATAGTTATGATAAGTAGCATTAGGATCATTGTAATTAAAAGAAAACATCTCATGTAAATGACATCATACACATAGAACATAAGATAACATCATAAGATCATGTAACATAGGAAAATAGAAATATCATAAAGCATGTGACATAAGATCAAAAAATCATGTAGACAAGGAACAAGTGAAAACCAAAGTAGTAACCATGGAACATAAGAAAACATAAAATTCAAACAAATAATGTAGGAAAGCATGAAAGATAACAAGGGAACACATGCACACATAGAAGATAAACATAACACACAAGGAAGAGTAGGAGCTAATCATAACACATAAGAAAGCATAGGAGCTAAGCATAATAGAAATATATATTAAATATGCCCTAGTTGGGAAGCAAAGTATAAAACACAATATATAAGTGAAAGGAAGCAAGGTACACAAAAAATTTCCTACCCTAATCTTAGAAGAGAATTGTGTAAATTTAATGATCTTTCTAATTAAAAGAAATAAAAACACATAAAACATATAAAGATTATACCACAACATGGGGATATATGTGGGGAAAACCATTTTCGGAAAAAACCCCACACTCCAAAACATGAACCAATTGTATAATTGTAAACAAATGTTACAATTCAATATCATGTCCACATCCCCTTATAGAATTATAAGCAACATATAATTCTAGAGTAATTCCAACAACATAACAATACTTGCAAATCAAATATATCTACCCTATCCCAAGCACTCAATTTATAGGCAAATATCAAAACACAATCCAAGATTGGTTTCCAAAACCATGTACTAAATCCATGGGCCCAAAAGTGGAACCTAAAATGGCACAAAATCAAACATTCAATCTGCCCATAGTCTTCTAAGCTATTTTTAGAAGATGTTACAACTATTGTAACCTATCATAGAATCTACATATGTAACTCCTTGACTTGGGTGCTCATTTTAAAATACTCAAACCCATTCAAAGATACCTTATAATCCAATATATTTCTAGGAGCATTTGGGTGGAATTTGTATGGTCAAAACTAGGAAATGTCAAAAAACTATTTTTTTGATATTTCCTACATTTTAGTAATTTATATTTCTTGAGGCCTTCGAAGCATTTATAGCCCTTCATTGCTTTAGATAGGCATTTTACGCTCTATTAGAGACTCTACTTAGATCTTTTGGATTTATTTCAAATGCATCCAAGAACTTCAATTTTTGATACGCAAGATAGGACATCTAACACCACCAAGTTGGAGTAATAAAAAATATTTTCCAAGTTTTCAATTAATTAATAGATCAAAAATTTAGGATGAAAGGTTCAGAAACATTTCCCAACAATAAGGTGAAATGAGAATTAGAAATACATACCAAATGTGGCATAAATAAGGAACCAAAGTGTAAGGACACACAAAGTAAATGGATGAATAAGCAAGGAAGATCACAACATACATGTGGCATAAGAAAAATGACAAAGTAGAAACAATACTAAACACAATGAAAAAGTGACATGATCAACACAATACTTATTCAAATTCACTTGTGTCAACATGCATTGCTAAGTTGTCTTTGTGTCATCCACATGCTAACTATGAATATGGAAACATAAACATAAAGCCAAGAGAGAAAATCAAGAACATGAAATGTGGCTAGTAGTAAGAAGGATAGTGATGATATTTAACCATTGAATTCATCCCATACCATGTGTGTCCATAATATGATGTACTATGATGAACATGAATTAGAAGTATTCTCATCATGCAAGTCAATATGATTATCCACAATGCATCATATTTGTATCCATAAGATCTTAAATTTTATGTTTGAGTTTGATGCATGTATTTGTAGGACATGTCCATGTGTACAATGATAAGAATAAATATATTTATCGCTCTAGGGTGAAAGGTTAGGCATATCCATTAGCTTAACTAGAGGTAAAGTAACAACATTGTGTTCCAAAAGTTATTCCAATACAACATGTGTAAGCCCTTCTAATGTAGTGAATTTTCTAAATTTAATTGGTTTGATTTGTAAATTATAATCTCCATTAGGTACACCATTATTTTCCCCATTATACAAATGTGAAAATGATGATTTAACTCATGAACATAAGGGGAAGTTCTAGAAATACACTATAATATAAAAGAAAATCTTCTAATAAAGAACACTCACATATACATACAGTAGTACATGAACCTAAAAATGAATGGTCTATATTATAATACACTTGTATTTTAAATTTAGAACAAGAAAATAATCAATATGAATATAAAACCTGAAAGGATAACAAGAGTGTGTAGGGTAGGTGAAAAAAATATAAACCAATAAGTCAAAAACCCTAAAAGAAAGATAAAACTATGGTCTGCAAGTAAAAAGATGATTCAGACCCTAATGAGATATGAAAATATGGCAATGCAATAAAAAAATAGATCTAAAAGCCCTAATGAAGGAAGGCCTAATCTTGGGGATGTAAGACAAGTCAAGTTCACCAAAATTTAAAGGGGAAAGTGTCTCTACATTATTTTATCTAGGCTAATCAAATAATGCATTCAATTAACACACAAATTATCCTAGATAAAAGAGTTGGGTTTGATAATTGAAATTACTAAAAATGAGTGCAATTAAATAAATTGTTCATGTGATACTTAGATTGATAACTAATGGTGAAAATATATTGTACTAGGTGACTATTGGAAAGAGAAATTAGGATATAGTTCGAAGATTTGAACCTAGGTTATTCTTATGTAGTCTGTTTATACCCCAACAGTAATAGTGATAGAAGACGAGTAAACACAAAAAAGAGGTATCATAATGCAATAGGACTCCATGATGCAAGTATACATATAAAACAATTTAAAACACTAATTATCCCAACTAATACTCCTTATATCTCCATATATATTTTCATCATATAATCATATACAAAAGGTGTTGAACACCCAAAATACTGAGAGGAGGTTGAATCGGTATTCTCTTAAACCATTTACCCTTCAAGAATTTAATCCATTTAGCATAAACACTTGTAGTAAAGGAAATTAAGCATAAAACAAACAACTACAACTCATAACACATGAACACCAAGATTTTTAAGTGGAAAACCCAATAAGGGAAAAACCACAGTGAGGATTAGTTCACAATATGTATTAATAAGGCAACTAGTTAAGGTTGGTACAATTGGTGGACTCACTATCCTAGAATGCTCACTACATGTGGCTCAGTACCAACGGACTCACTATCCTGAAAGAAAGTAAAAGAAGAAGTGGCTCACTGCCAAAATTTGAACTATTACAATTGCATTTGACATATGCATGGAGTACAATTCCAATTGAGCTTAAGTTATAGAACAATACTCAAAACACTATTTTGAAATACCACACCACTCTATATTCACTCAATTCGCATCCAAAAGAACTTATCACATCACACCAATCACATTTCTCTATATCATCATCCAAAACACCAAACACAATCCTTCACACACACACGCACACACACACACACACACACACACACACACACACACACACACACACACACACACATCTGCTTCTTTCACAATCATTAATTAAGTTGGCCTAATTGGATGTAACATGCAAAACATGCCATATAGGACTTATCGGCCCCAAAATTTCACTCACACACTTCATGCCCAGATTCAAATTTTGAAACAAATAGAAATAGGTCAACATGGACCTAAAATAGCTCCCACTTAACTCTGCCAAGCATATTTGCCTTCCACAGAACATTGAAACCTTCAAGTCGGCTTCAATTCATAACCTTGACCTCAAATCCACACAACAAACCCTTTACTTTTGGAAAAATGTGGAGTGTCTCAATGTGTCACTAGCACTATCAAAACACTATCAATATAGAGTGTGATACTTTGTCACCTTTAGCTTTCATTCTGGAGGACTTTAGGATCTGAAACTTTAGATTTAGACTCTCTAAGTATCCACTAAGAACAACTTTCAACCACAAAGAAAAATATTTCATGCTAGAGAAACGTGGATCCATTTACTTACATGCTTTGCACTAGGAACAATTATACTCTGTTAGGATAGACTTCTACTATTCACATATTTCACACTGGAGATCATTAGTAAACAAAATTATGGATTTAGATGTATCCAATGACCAATCAACCATGTATGCTAGAACCACAGAGAAAGATCTTCAATGGTGGACCAGATCATTGGAACTCTATAGCTCAGTTTTACTAGACTAACACTTAGCCAAAATTGATAACACATCTCTTTACTAGATCAAGTCTTCTTGCACAATAGTCTTCTATGAAGAGTAAAGTCATCTTGTGAGGAAGAGGATCAAACCCTCTTGAAAAATTATCAATCAAACTAATCTACACACCTATCTCCTTATCCTTATGTCCGGTTATCACTTTCTAGATCACTGTACCATTATCCTTTGTTGTCACTGTCTATGTCCTATGATGTTACTAGCTTTACTATTCTCTGGACCACTGTATCTTTACTCTTTGAAGAAAAACTTTAACCTTATTTGTACTCAACCATTTGACTCTAATGGCAACACTAGACTAACATGTTGACATCAATGATAACACTAATTGCAGCAACTACACATACTTGCAACAATCTCCCCCTTTGTCATTGATGTCAACATATGAGGTGAAAAACCATCAAGATTGAACTTTGCCACAAGATTGATGTCCCTCTTTCTCTTACACATCTCACTCTCTCTCTCCCAAAGCATCTTTTTCGCATAGATTTCATAGCTTTCTCTACCCCTTTGACATCAATGGAAAAGGGACTATTTCCAAATCAAAAACTTCTTTAACCTTTCTTTACATGACACTCCCCCTTACTATATTATTTCTATACCAAAATATCAAACTTGTTTCCTTCTAACCATCTGCATATGTACAAGAGATCAGAAAATAAGAAACTTACTGATTTGTAGGAAACATATCTTTGTAGATATTCTTCAACTGAATCACAGCTCAGTCCCAATTCACCTTTGTAGAGTATAATATCTATATTTATCCATTTATCTGCAAGAGTAATTCTTCTACTTTATCCACAGTTGCAGGGGCATCAATCACCTTTCCAACCTTATCAGCCTCTTTTAACACGCCAATCAAAGAATCTATTTTAAATCTTACTATCTCTCTCATCTAACCCATTTGATCTTTTATTGACTCCTTTTGGCTTTGCAATTTCCTTATTATGGCACGAGTCTTCTCTACTTCTGCTCTTAGATCTCCATTTGCATCTTTCAAGGGATCATAGGTTCTAGAGATTTTTAGCAATTGCATCTCAAGGCCTTCAATTTTATCTTTTATTTCTTTAGTAGTTATGGGATAGGATAAACAAAATTGATGCAATGCATTGGCAACATTTAAAGCATTGTGAATACTTTTCATACTATTGTCTAGCAAGATGTGTGCCTTGGATCACTTATCTGTCAATTCTACTAACCTCTTATTATCTATTTCTTCTCTTACTTTCTTCTCTATTGCTTCTTCAAAAGATTTAAAATGATTGTTAACAGCCTCCATTAGTTTCTTCATTTGCAACACAGGGGCTAGAAAGACATCTCTCTTAGTATCAAGTAGCATCTTTTCAAAAAATTCCATGGTCTCTTCCATAAGCTCATTTCCTTCTATGTGAGACTATAGGATTTCTTCCTATGTAGATGCTTGAAAGGTTATTCCCAACTGAAGCTTTTGCAAGGGAGATATGTTGGACAAGTTAATTTGTCCATCCAAGGATTGCACCTACAGTATTTGTGATGAAGACATGGTTTGAATTTGTCTTTGCTTTACCAAGAATTCTCTAATGCAGTCTATCAAAGAGACCCTAGAGGTTTCACCAACATTATCCTTCTCCTATTGGGACAACAACCTAGAATTAGAGGTCTCTAGAGGATGACTTTCATCATGTGCTTCTTCTTCTTCAACATTATCTGAGATAGAGTCATTACTCACAATGTTAGTAGCTTTATCTACAACAACATCTCTTTGTTCTCCCTCCTAACTATTTCTATCTTTTCATCTGGAGACTTCCTCTGCTCATCAACAATCTATGTGTTCTCTAGAGAGCTAACCACATTCAAATCTTTTGCACTCATTTCTATTGTTAGTGATAGAAAATTTTCCTTAGTCAACACCTATGGTTCTACACTAGTTTTGCCTTCTTTATTTTTCTCACTCTAGTTTTCATCCTTTCCATCTTCTTTAGACGACCATTCTTCAACTGTAGCAATCTGTAATTCCTTGAGAACATTTGCAATTATTTTCAATGTATCCTTTTTCAATATTTCTATTTCATCTTTATCATTTGACATTAATGTATTTAGTCTTCTTTTTTTCCTAGATTCCTTGGCTAACCTCTATATAGATTTAATCTTGTCTTGTTCAGAAATTGTAGGACAAACTTTCTCAAGTGCCTTGTTCTTCATTTCAATATCCTTGTTCATGGCATCATCTCTTCTTTTTATCATTACATCAACAAGACTATCAGGTCTAGTTTGTCAATTATTTCTATTAATGCAACATTAAATACGTCCATGTATCTAAGAATATCTATATCAATGATTGATTGATGTTCTACTGACCTTTCATCATACAACTTAGCTACTTGATTTAGATTGTTGTACTTGGTTATAACATTAATAGTGGCTTCCAATTGTAGAGTAGGAAGACAAGATTTTTCTTATTTCTCTTGCTTTCCCTTTCCCTTATTTGTAGCTTCACCTTGCTTTCTTTTGTTCCTTTTTATAGAAGTTTGGCCTTCATCTTTTTCTTCTTATTGTTCTGTAGAAATATCAATCTTTGTCCTTTTAGTTTGTGTCTCTTCTTCAGAGGCGAGAGACTCTCTTTTCTTCTAGATTGGTTTGGGTCCTTCTTCTTCTTCCACTTCTTCCTCAATGACATCATGCATCACATAACCTATTCTCATTGTGTTTTCCTTTAGTCTACTCATCTTTGTAGGTTTAGAAACACTGATTGCTTCATTCTTCTTGAGATTGGCTGCAGGTATGACTCCAGAGGTATTAGGAACACCAATAGATGGGTTAGAAGTCCTTTTTGACCTAATACTTGGTGATTCAGATGTACCCTTGGTTATCTCTACAGGGCCCTTTTGTGCCAACATCTCCTCAACTCTAGACTTCATTTCTTCAACATTCTTCTTGATCTCTCTCTCTTTGTGCTTAAGATGAACCTAAGTAGATTTTTCTTCATAGGTTCCAAGTCTTTCTTCAGAGGTATCTTTAGGCTTACTAAGCATTAGGTCTACAAGACCTATAATGATATCTTTAGACACTTTATATCCCATTTCTAAAATCCAGACAGTCATAGGTTCTACTGCCTCAATGTAGCATCCATCTTTGCTTACCATAAAGAGTATATCATTTTTGTATTTATCTACAAATTTCTTAGGGATCCTTTCCCTACCATTCATCTTCTCCTGAAATATTTTAAAGTGACCATAGAGTGCAGCATTTTGAGCTTGAATGTTCCCAATTCTTCTCAAATGATCTCTGATTTGGGTGGCTACATGAATGTGTCCTAACCACACAATGTTTTGTGCACTCGAAACTTCCATGAGGAAATAAAATAGTAAACAAATGACCAAAGTACCAAAATTGAAAGGATATTTTGAATCCTTTGTCTTCTACAAGTTTTTGAGTTATTGTTGTCATAGCAACTCACACAGATCATAATCCATACCCTTTTTGACCATCTCATATGCAGTGTATATTGCAGTAGTTGAGACAAAATTTTCCCTATTTATTAAGTAGATCTTGTAACCTATCATCATAGATTCATATTCTAATGCCAGATATCCAATATCATTCACAGTCAAAGTTCTCTTGTCATATTTGGCTCCTGTGAGTTTCATCACAACATCGTTTTTAACAGATTTAAGTGTCAGAATAGTTTTGGTGGAGCACAACCTTGTTACAGCCCTAATGGCTTCCTTATTTATCATGTGTGGAAGGTCCAACCACATGAATCTATCATGAATGCAGCTCAATACATACCTTACCCATGCATCTTCATAACACAAATTGGGAAAATCATTCCAAACATCTAACTTTTTCTCAGTTAGGGCACTATATTCATGCTTTAGATCAAGATTGTCATCTATTAACTCATTAACCCAAATATCTCTAATTTTGCATGGTTGTATTCTTCCATCTTTGTATGTATATACATTCTTACATCCTTTCTATGTAAAACACCATATGGTATATCTAAGAAAGTGCCATTCAGATCCCTTTCAATGGATTTGAAGGGGTGTTTCTTGAATTTAGGTTGTGGGTGCTCAATAACCTCTACAACTTGTGGTGTATCCATTGCAAGTGAATTCAAAACTTCAATACATAGTATAAAGTGAAATAGGGTAAACTAGAAAATACCTTTTCTTCACTTTTGCAAGACTAGGCTTTGTATGCAATAAACTCTGAATCACCTAGATCTCTTCTTCTGCTCAACTCAGCTCTTGATCTGCTCTTTGAATGCTTTTGTGAATTATTTTTCTAAGTAAAATCCTTTTAAGACCCTTTAGATCTGACCTAATTCACATTTAATTATTCAAACAATAAATTTGTCAAACCTTTCTCTATATACACAATCACCTTCAAATGCTCTGCAAACTTCTGCATTAGAAAATTTTCTCTTGTGGTCTTCACCAAATGATTAAGCATGTCAATCTTCATCTCACATCTTTGTGCTGAGGCATTAGCACCAATCCTTTAGCAGGGGAGAAAATATTTTTAATGAAGTTCCCCCTGAGCTAAAGCTCTAATATTAGTTCCGAGAGGGAACATCTACACTAGATGTCGGTACATGCTCATCCTTAACCTTTGTTACATCCTTCTTTACCGAGAGCTTATTTATTTTCTTCTTTTATGGAGCAACATCAATGGGTTTCTTATACCTTTGAGGGTATCTTGCTTCATTGCACTCAAAATAGTTGCACATGTCTTGCTAAGCATTTCCACTTCTTTTTGCCTTTCAATGTCACGACCCCTAATTTCAAGAATTAAATTTAAATATATTATTATTTTGATGAGCATCGACAAATTCTGACTCATGTATGTGGTTGGAAACTCTCTCAATGGAGAGAGAGAGTATCATCGAGGATGGGGCATCTAGCTAACTGAGTGTGACTAGTGGTGAAGGGAATCTGCACACACCAATAGTTTTAAATAGGTTAAATTGCATCAATATAAATGTGTGTGAAAAATATTTTCAAAATTAGATTAAACTGAAATAATTAATTGTGTTACATTAGTAAATCATAGTTGTTATAGAATAATTATTTAGATAATTTGACATGTTTTAGATAGATAATGATACTTTTCTATCTTAAAATATTATTTTGTAATTATGTGTTATGATGAAAAGATAAATACCACATAATCTAATTGTCCCCAAAAATAAAGTCATTGTTTCAAAAATAATGATTTAGAGAATATGATAAACTTATATATTTAATACAACTCTTGGTTTTATCTTCATTAGATAGGGATAAGAATTAAGAAAATTAGAAACAAAAATAAGGATAGAAATAAAGGAAAAATAATAGAAGAAGAAAACTAAAATTGAAAAGAAAACTTATTAAAAAGATAGAAAGAAAACAAATAAAGCAAAAATCTAGCAATGGAAAAATATAGTAATAAAACAATATTAAAGGGGACACTATCTTAAAGGAAAAGATATATTGTCTTCTTATTTTACTAGAAAAGAAAATCATTTAATATTTTATAGTTGTTATTTAATTAATTGTTAGTTAAAAATTCTCTCGGTGAAATAAAAGTAATTTAAATTATATATTTGATTTTATTTGAAATTGTATGTGAGGGAAAGACTTATATTTTATTAATTATTATTTTTAGAAATAATTGTGTGGCAAATTAATTAATAAAATTATGTTTAGTTACTAAATTTATGTCATTTTCAAAATTAGAATATATGTTTTATTTTATAACAATAGAAATAATTCATAGAAAAAGAAAACAAAAAAAGAAAATTAGAAGCTAAAATCAAGGGAAAAAGCCATGTTAAGAGAGAATGAAAATAGAATAATGCAAAAACAAAGTAGATAATTCAATTAGAAATAAATAAATATTAGGAGTATATTTATCTGATTTATTATTTTAATAGCAAGTTTTTATAAGATAAAAGCAACAAAATAAAAAGATGACTATTTTATATTAGAAAAGTAGAAAAGCTAATTCTTCATTATTAGATATTTCTAAATTACGTGCATGAAACTCACATTATTAGTAAGTTTATAATTAGTTCTTTCTATGAAAACTTGACTTTAATTATTATTATTTTTTTTAAATTGTATTTTTTTTATTGGTAAAAGGTCGAGGCCATTAATATATAAAGTCAATAATAAAATACAATAAAATATAGCTTTGTTAAGTGCGGGCACTGGTAGGAAAGAACAGAGCAAAGAAAACCTCTAGTCTAGCTCGAGACTTTTGTAGTCCAGTACTTACTGTTTATTTATAGATCTTATACGGGGTCAAGCCCAACAATGACTCATCCTTTCTTATACAATTTTTGGGATACAAGTACAAACATTGCCCTATACTAGGGCCTTTCTTCTGATATTCTCTTGCTGTATGGCTTATTGGTTCTCTAGCTCCTAGGATGTCCTAGATTAGCTGTCTATTATCAAGTGAGGGGCTTCTTTTGTCTAGCTCCTGCCAGATTACCTGTCTCATCTATCAAATTGGTAATATCTCTCAAATGAGTTGGAATGAAAGCCAAAGCTCGACTCGAAGCCTCATTATTACTAGTCTAATTTTCTACCTTCTCACAAGCCAATAGTGATTCAAGTTTCAATCAAAGCATTAGTAGTTCTAACCTTTTCCTCAAGACAATTTGCTTCACACAAAATGACATTATTAAATGATTATGGTAATCAAATCATATCTTAAACTCTTCCTGCTTGGAACTTAAGCCCCATGCTAAGGGGAGTCATGCAAGTTTTTGAAAAGTATTTATTGATTGGGACCTGAAAATTATGGCAAAATTTTAGGTACCCATGATGAAAATTGGAATCAACATCGAAAATGAGTTGGGGTTGCTTTTTTGAAATTACTAAAAATTTCCTATTTTTAAGGTTATGACCAAGTCAATGAAGGTCAAATTGAATATTGGTCAGAATGCATGTATATCGGATACAAAATAAATTGTATGTATACCAGATACAAAAGGGGAGCACATAAAAACTTTCTGTATTCGAGCATGTATATAAGATACAAATATGAACGGTCAAAAGTTTTGTATATTTGTTTATATGTGTACAAGATACAAAGCTCATAAAGTATGCTGATACGAATATGCGGATGCATGAAGATCTGGACCTAATGACTTTTCATATAACTGGACCCAACAAAGTTAAGAGTTTAAATGAATAATTGGTCAAGTCCGTCGGATGTATTTTGAGTTTGTATGTTTGGCAAAGGGAAACATACAAGACAATATACAAAGCTATATGCATGTCATGGAACTGAAAAGATTATAAAAAGAGGTTTTATTGTTGTATGTTTTTTTTCATTGTATGTATGTTTCAGGATATACATTTCATTATAAATACAATGCGGAACTCAAGAAAGGTTGAAATTCAGTTAAAAAGATACATCATGACTTATTGTTGTATTTTGAAAGATACAATCAGAAAAGTGATGTGGGCTCCACCATTTGCATATTGGGCTTGTATAAATAACGACATACACGCTGATATACAAGCCGATACACAAGCCGATATACAAGCCGAAATACAAGTTAAAAGGATGCAAATAAGATACAAACCAGATGTGAAAAGAAGGTTAAATACTAAAAAGTCTTTGTATGTCTGGGGTGCTTGTATGTTTATAATATACATACCCAATATACAAAGGAGTTTGTATGTATTCGGCTTTGTATCTAAGAATTGGATACAAGTAAAGTGATGTGGGCTCCACCATTTGCATATTGGGCTCATATAAATAACAACAATAGACAAGCCAATATACAAGCCGATATACAAGTTAAAAGGATGCAAAAAGAGATGCAAACTAGATGTGAAAAGAAGGTTAAATACTAAAAAGTCTTTGTATGTTCAGGGTGCTTGTATGTTTATAATATACATACCTGATATACAAAGGAGTTTGTATGTATCTGGCTTTGTATCTAAGAATTGGATACGAGTAAAGTGATGTGGGCTCCACCATTTGCATATCAGGCTTGTATAAATAACAATGATATACAAGCTGATATACAAGCTAATATACAATCTGATATATAAAGGAGTTTGTATGTATTCAGCTTTGTATCTAAGAATTGGATACGAGTAAAGTGATGTGGGCTTCACCGTTTGCATATGAAGCTTGTATAAATAACAATGATATATAGGCTGATATACAAGCCAATATACAAGTTAAAAGGATGCAAATAAGAGATACAAACCTGATATACTTTATATCTAAGAAATGGATATGAGTAAAGTGAAGTGGGCTCCACCGTTTGCATATCAGGTTTGTATAAATAACAATGATATACAAGCCGTTATACAAGCTAATATACACGTTAAAGGATGCAAATAAAAGATACAAACTGGATGCGAAAAGAAAGTTAAATACTAAAAAGTCTTTGTATGTTCGGGGTGCTTGTATGTTTATAATATACCTACCCGATATACAAAGGAGTTTGTATGTATTCAGCTTTGTATCTAAGAATTGGATACCAGTAAAGTGATGGGGGCTCCACCATTTGCATATCGGGCTTGTATAAATAACAATGATAGACAAGCCGATATACAAGCTGGTATACAAGCCAATATACAAGCTGATATACAAGTTAAAAGGATGCAAATAAGAGATACCAACCAAATGCAAAAAGAAAGGTAAATACTAAAAGTCTTTGTATGTTCAGGGTGCTTGTATGTTTATAATATACCTACCCGATATACAAAGGAGTTTGTATGTATTCAACTTTGTATCTAAGAATTGGATACGAGTAAAGTGATGTGGGCTCCACCGTTTGCATATTAGGCTTGTATAAATAACAACGATATACAAGTCGATATACAAGTTAAAAGGATGCATACAAGAGATACAAACCAGATGTGAAAAGAAAGTTAAAAAAGAAAAGTCTTTATTATTAGTTTGAAATAAGTGATTGAACTGGTGGAGATCTTATTGGCTTCATAAAGGTATTCGCGTCTTATGAGACTATAAGTAGATCTAAATAGAAAAGTGAGAATCCCTCCTTTATATTTTCAAGAGTTTAAAATTCCTTCTTTAGGGTTGACCTTTAGTAGAAAGGCATATGCCATCAGCCCCTTTATTAACCAAGGAGTTAGCTTTACTATTACCTTCCCTGTAAATGTGGCTAATGTGCACCTTCTAAAAGAAGCAGTGAAGTCTAGGGCAATAGTTAGAAGGGAATTTAGTCTCCAGTTAGGCATACTCCCTTTACGTAAGGCGTTAATGATGATTGCGGAGTCTCCTTCGACCTCAACTTTTTCAATTTTCAAGTCTTTGCAAATTTTTAGACCTTCAATCAAAGCAGTCAGTTTTGCTATATTGTTTGTTGCTTCTCCTAGTGGTTTGGCTAAGGTTACGATTACTCTCTCTTTAGAATCATGAATTATACAGCCTATAGCTGCTGCTCCGAGATTGCCCCTAGACGCCCCATCAAAATTAAGTTTGAACCAACCTTCTTTAGGAGGTTGCCACTTACATTCATGTCTCTTATTGGTGGTGTTATGGCTTCCTGGTCCCACAAAGGGGGGCAATTTTAAGCCTACCCTTTTCCCACGCATCTTTTCATCCCAGTGAGACATTGAGGTATCTTTTGATAGCAACTTCAATCTTACTAATTAGCTGTTCAAAAGTCAATTGTCTATCTTTAAATATTCTTCTATCATGATCGAAGGAGTAATTTCCCATAACATATGTTAAATGCTTTGTTTGTGTGTATCAGGCCAACATTGGAATAGGTTTAGTATGTTATTAGGAAGGGTTGTAATCCATCCCATCTTATTGCTTAGCTAGTTCCAACATTTATAAGAAAATTGACAATCGAGAAGAATATGATCTGTTATTTCTTGCTCCTTTTCACATAGGGGGCATCTGCTAGGCCCTTCATAACCCATCTTCGTGAACCTATCCGCTATTAATATTTTCTTCTGTAGGGCCATCCATGTAAACATCCCAGCTTTTGGAAGACAGTTCTTATCCCAACAGAGTCTCAGTGGGATCTCTAATTTTGGTCTGAGTTGTTGTTTGATTAAAATTTTATAACTGTCCTTAGTTTTATAGTTTCCTAATTTGGCCCCGTCCCAAACTAATCTATCTGAGCCTCCTTGGAGGGATACCTTCCTATTATTAAGGATGTCAATCAATTTCTTTTTTTCATTATTCGGGAGGTTCATATTTTCTAGGGATTTCCAATTCCAACCCTGACTCTCCCCATTATTGGGGAATTCTATGTAATCTTTTACTTTCTTTCCCCATCA
The DNA here is from genome assembly GCA_027924645.1 of Cunninghamia lanceolata. Taxonomy (NCBI): domain Eukaryota; kingdom Viridiplantae; phylum Streptophyta; class Pinopsida; order Cupressales; family Cupressaceae; genus Cunninghamia; species Cunninghamia lanceolata. Next base: position 5,369,683 of record BSBN01000241.1, on the reverse strand, counting down.
GGATTCTAGGATTCTTTTGGCATTTTCTAAGTTACCCAAGCTACTTAACGTCTCAAACCCCCCAAGAGTCATCGCAAAAAAGTGCTTGATTTCCATCACCAAGACTCCAAGTTAGTTTGTCCATAATGAGCTTTCTGCAATCCATCATGAAATTCCAAAGGCCAGAGCCTTTAGGGGGATTGGCCATTTTGAATAGGAAGGCCGGTTCCTCACCTCTAAGATATTTGTATCTAAGGATTTTAACCCACTTTAAATTAGGCTGCTGATATATTTTCCATATGAGTTTAGTACCTAATGCCTTGTTCTGCTCCTTGAAGTTTTTCAAACCCAAGCCACCTTCCTCTTTTGGTCTACAAATTTTATCCTAGGCAACAAGTGCCATTTTCTTCTTATCCTCCGAACCTTGCCATAGGAAAGTTCTTAGAGTTTAGTTGATTTCTTCATGTTTTTCTGTTGGCAAATTCATACAGGATAATTGGTATACTGGGATAGCTGAGAACCGAATTTAGCATTGTAACTTTGCCTATTGATGATAGCCACTTGCCTTTCCATGATTTCACTTTTTTCCTAATCATAGAAGTGATATGGTCCCATAGAGCATTAGTCTTGTTGCTTTTACCCAAAGGTATACCTAAATATTTACAAGGCATTTCCCCTCTTTTAAAAGATAAAATTCTACAGATTTCCCTTTTAGTTTCCAGCTCTGTATTCAAAAAATAAATTGTTGATTTATCAACATTAACCTCTTGTCTAGAGGCCCTATAGTATGAGTCCAAGATTTCTTTGAACGCCTTAGCTTCTTTGGTGCATCCCATACCAAAGAGCATAGTATCATCAACAAACTGTTACTGTTGATGAGTTATAGGATCTACACCTAAAGTGATTTTGATTCCTTGAACCTTTCCTTCTACCCTTGCCTTGGTGATCATTCTCCCTAGAACTTTTGCCATTATAATAAAGAGAAAAGGGGAGATAGGGTCCCCTTGTCTCAATCCTCTTGATATACTAAAAAAACCTTCAGGGGTCCTGTTGACTAAAACTGAAAACTTGGGGTTAGAAATGCATGCATAAATGAGGTTTATCCATTGTTTAGAAAATCCAAAGGCTTCTAAAGTTTTGCAAAGGAAATGCCAGTCAACCTTGTCGTAGGCTTTACTGATATCTAATTTAATTAACATACTAGGCTTTTTATTTTGCTGTATGGAGTGAATGGCTTCTTGGGCTATAACAATTCTGTCAAATATGGATCTTCCTGGGACAGACCCTATTTGCTCATCACTTATGATGTTTGGTAGAACTATCTGAATCCTATTAGCTAAGGTTTTAGAGATTATCTTATATATAGTATTACAAAGAGAAATAGGCTGCAGATCCCCCATATTTTCTCACTTCTCTTTTTTTGGTATGAGAGAGAGAAAAGTATTATTTACTTCTTTTAGAAGGCTGCCTGAATTTCTTACCCCTTCTAAAGCATCAACTATTTCATGTCCTATCAAGTGCCAGCATTTCTGAAAGAAGAATGCTGGGAAGCCATCTGGTCTCAAAGCTTTGTCTGGCTACATTAGAGAGATCACCCGTTCAACCTTAGTTTTAGTAAACTTACTAGTGACGTCTTTGTTTTGATCCTTTGAGATAATCCTTGGAATATCTTTTAGTATGGCTTGTTGGTGCAACCAATTAGATCCTTTCTGATTGTTAAGAATATCCTCAAAGTACCTAACCATTTCATATGCAATTTGTTGAGGATCTTTGATCCAGACATTATTTGCATCTTTAATTTTAAAGATCTTGTTTAAATTTCTATGTGCTCTCGTGCTATTGTGGAAGAACTTAGTGTTCTTATCACTCGCTTCCAGCCATGTCTCTCTAGACTTTTGTCACCAAAATATTTCTTCTTTGGCTAGGATATCTTCATATTCTATTTTTAGCTATTTTTCTTTTGCATATGATTCTGCGTCCATGCCTTTAGTTATCACACTTCTATTGAGGTTTTCAAGCTCCTCTTCTAACTTAGATTTGATTTCAAAGATATTACCAAAGTTAGTCTTATTCCAACTAAGAAGCTTACATTTGATAGTTTTTAATTTGGCTACTAAACAGAAAAGCTTAGATCCAGAAACTCTAGTTTGTTTCCATCATTGCTCAATTAAGATTAAAAGGTTATTATCTTTGACCCACACTTGTTCAAATTTGAAGGGACACCATTTGGGTTGGCAGTCTTCTGATATACTTAGCTGGACTAGGTAGTGATCAAAGCCCAAGTATGGTAAGATCTCAGCCTTTAGAATAGAAGAGAGTTGTGCCCAGTTGCCCCTGATCAAGAATCGATCCAATTTTTCTGCAATATTGCTAAAGCCCTTCCTTCTATTGTTCCATGTAAAACCTTCTTGTGTAGTTTTGATTTCCAATAAATTGTTCTTATGAACCCAGTCCTTAAAGTCAATTGCTGCTGTGGATAACTTGATAGATCCTCCTAGCTTTTCTTTAGGGTCTAAGATCACATTGAAATCTCTGCCCATAATACAAACCTAATCTTGTAAGGTTCCCAAGAATTGTTCTATTTCTATCTAGACTAATCTCTTGTCTTAGTTCTGGGAAGGACCACAGATGTTAATAAGAAAGAAGTGTAGATTGCTTCTAATGCTTCTGACGTTCCCCACCGTCCAGTTCTTTTTACAACTTGTTACTGAAAATGAAACCATTCTAGGATCCCAGATTACCCTAAGGCCCCCTGAGGCACCCTCTATTGGGACTCCTACTAGTTCCCATAGTCCTAGCTTCCTATTTAGAGTGTCTATCTCATCTTTATTTAGTTTGGTTTCTTAGAGCATTAATATGTCTGGTTTTTGTTAGTTATACAGTGTTTTATGATTCACTGTTTGTTAGGGGCATTGAGACCCCTAACATTCCAAGCATATACTCTCATGGTGTTGTGGGAAGGTCCTTCCCTTTCCCTGCATAAAACAATGTGATAATCTTAGTTTGATCAAATCCCTCGCCTGCTTTCTCTCTTAGTACCAGTAGTGATTTCCTGCCCCTTTTTTATTACTTTTGGCACAATCTGGGGTTTCTTTACTAAAATCAGTTATGGTGATTCCCAACTGTGGGTCTGCATCCTCCAACTATCTATCTCCCTTCGCTTTTGGGTCCTCTTTACCATTCTCCTACCTTATCTCCTATTCTTCCAATTCCAAGATCTTGGTGACAAGTTTTTCCTTCTCTTTGTTTGCTTCTTTGATTACTACTTCCTCTATTGCCTTGTCAAGGATCTCATTACAAATCTCCTCTAGGTCCCTATGGATGACCTTATCTATGGGTTTCTTATGATTCCCATTCTCTTTATGTTTTTCCTCTGTTTCATAAGTGTTTGGGACCCATTCTGGTGTTTCTAAAACCTCTAGATCTGTGCTTCCTCCCCCTCCTTGGGGGTTAATAATACTAGTCTCTTATATAGGGACTTCCCCCTCCTCAAGCTCCATCCTAACCTTGCCTATATGAGTTTCATAACTCTTCATTGTAGTCAGCCGCTACCTATGTTCCTTTATCTGGTATTTCCTTTGTAGGTTCATATTCTGTATAGTAAGTTCATGACTTTGTCTTTGTGTATTCCTTTTGGAATTTTGAGATGGTTTAGGGCATTTTCTGGGCTAAGCTATTACCATACTAAGGTTTTGATTTTGTCCAGTTAACTCTCTTCAACCATTGTGGTGTTGTTTAAGGGAAGGAAGGCTAGTCCTTTGGTATTCCACTATAAATCCGCCTTTGTTATCATTGAATCTGATGTTTACCTCCACTAACTGGGGTTTGAGATTCTTATTAGTATGTGTTTTTGGTGTTCTGTTCATAAAATTACTATGGGGAGGACCCTTATGAAATACTAGCTTAATAGAATAATTGGCCCAGTTAGTTTTAATTTCAAGAGGTTCGAGGATTTCCATACTTATATCTAGTTTTACTAACAAGAGAACATCAGAATTGGATAAGAAATCCTTTTCTATTCCTATGAATTCTCCTAGGAGATTACCTATCTCCCTTAAGATTTCTCTATGGATGAGCTCAACCAGGAGGTTTGGCAATTTGACCCATCTGGCTGATTTGCGTTTTAATTTACTGGGGTCGAAATTCAGCTGCCAGTCTATATATTCAAAATTATGCCCTTTGTAGACCCAACTTCTACTATTTAGAATTTCTTTTTTGAGATCTACATTTTTGCAATCAACAAATATGAAATCTTCAGAGGTGATAGTGATACTTACCTGATTTTTGAGGAGAACTTGTACCCACTCCACAATTACCTTCGCAGGTTGCCCTATCCCACACCATCGGATAAAAAAATCGTTGGTTCTGCAATGATTCCCCAGACCATCTGAGTAAATGTTGCTAACGTTTATTGGTGATTTCTTCCCCAGGATCTCTAGTTTTTGATAATGTCTTGAGCTTATTTGTTGGTTTGACCATGGGGGTTTGGGGTTTGCCTGCCCTTGAATTACCACCTAATTGTTGCCCCTCCCACAAGTGTTATACTCTGTGTATCTGGGTTTAGGGTTTTGAGAGACTGGCCGATGGTGGGGTGCTTTGGAATTCAACATATTGCTTATCAAGGGCTTTTCCCGCGAATGAATGATCCTAGGGGCTAGTTTTGATAAACCCTCCACAACTCTTTACCTTGGAAGGGAAGCGTGAGAGACCATAGGGGGTAGTTGAGCATTGTGGCTTCTTTCCCTACCTAACGAAGTGCGGTTAGCTCCAGTTGCAAATGCTAGGCTTGCTGAGGTAATTGGGATAGCCTAGATTTTGGAAGCCCTGGCTTGGGCATTTTCTCCACCAGCATTTGCCCAAACTCCCCTCTACGATTTCCTACTCTTAACAATCTTCCAGCCTTGTTCCTCATATTGTTGCGGAGCAGGAGCCCAGCCCCCCTGAGAAGCCTTCTCTTTCCAGTGTGAGTCGCAGCGAGGATATTCTGCCCTAGTTTTATTCCAGGCTAAATTGCAGCTTTGTCATTGGCACTCTGCTTTTCTTCACATTTTCACTTTTTTTCAATCAACTCCAAACCTTTTTTTTTTACATTGTATTTTAGTTCTTAAATCTTATCTAATTTAATTTAAATTAAAGTTTTAGTGAATTTATGTGGTGATTAAGGAACTTTCCTTTTTGTGAGTAAAAAATATATATTTATATTTATTTTAAATAAAATAGAATATTATTTAGAATGATAAACTAATTAGGTATTTAGTAATAAATAAATTTAATAAGTGCCAATTAAAATTAGTAATAAATGTAGTTCAATTTTTTTTAGAATTTAAGAATATCATTTTAGGGAAATGTCTTTTATGAATTGTCATTAATTGAATTTACTATTAGTTTCTAAATTTCCTTTGAGTGTATTTTTACATTTTAGGAACAACAGTGAATTTAGAAGGAACATTAGATATAAATAAATAGAGGAGAAAAAGAAGGGATTTTGGAGGAGAAAAGGGAGGTAGGTTTACATTTTGGTTGGATTTTTCCTTGTAAGATCAAAAACAAATAAATTACATTAGGCATTATTTGTTTAATTATATTGACTACATTCTAGGAGAGGATTTTGGATGAGCAATTGTGATAATTTTGGGCAATGTTCATTTCAAAGGATTGAAAGTTTGAGATCTTCATCAAAGAAAGAAATTAGGAAAGATTTTAGAAGATTGCAAAAGCATGATTTTTAGAGCCAAAATGGAGTGCCATATTTGGAGAGTCAATTATGATTTGAGTAACTTTCTATATTACGATGGATTTGATTCTCCATGATTAGGCATTGTAACTCATGGTTTTGAGTTTCCTTTTTTGTGGATTATTGTATTGGAACTCCTATAAATTGAAAGATTGAGGAGTTATTAAAAATGGAGTTTTAGGCAAGGTTATGTGGTGAGCTTTTCCTCCAAAGGAGCAAGATGTAAATCTCCATGTTAACGCTTTGATCCTACAAGTGTATTGTAACATGTTTGTGGTTGTAGATTAATACATTGGTTCGATGCTTTGGAGGGTGGGGTTTTTTACTTGAAAGGGTTTTCTCCACGTATATTAGTGTTTCTTCTCTTCTATCTATTTTCTTCTTCTTTCATGTTCTTAAAGTGTTAATTTACATGTTGTTATGCTGCAGAAATTTTCTTAGATCTATAAGCCACATTATCTTTCTTCTAAGGGTTAATGAGATGGGAAATCAACTATGTCTATTTTTACTTTAAGAGCATAGTAGTATGTGCTTGCATCAAGTTATTGAATACTTGTTTAAGTAAAATATAGGATGTTGTAAGGTTTACATGTCAAAAGTTAACCTATGGTTGATATGATATTTTGATATGAGCCTACATGGCTAAATATGTAAGGCTTAGTCCTATTATTTAAGCTTATTAATAGATGTATCGTATCACATTTGATGATTGTAAAGAAGTATTATTTGCAAGTTGTGATATTTGTGAGAAGAAGGTTAATTTTTTTTTTTCACACTATTTTATAAGAATATAATTCTAGTTAATTATTTATGGATTGAAATTGCTTTTCATTGGGTTCTTTTAGTATGTGGTATTTTTTCAAATGTTACATTTGGTATTAGACCACCAGGTCGCAACACTTTGTTGGCAAAAGACACTACTTCGAGTTGATAGGTGTTGTCATTGATGACAACTAAGATCATCTTGGACATCCACATAACACAAGTTGTTCAAACTGGAAGTCAGAATCATAATTTGTCTAAGTCCAAGCAGTTAGGAACAAAGCAGTAATAGGGTTCGGTATCTTGGTCCGGATCTCTCCGGTGGTAAGGCATGTTATGCTGTAGATCTAAAGTATTTGAAAGCATTGCAAATACACTCTAAATCTAAAATTTTGTCATCCAGTTATGAAGGAATCAAATGATATTACCATCTAAGTAATGGGTTCCAGTCTGACAGAGTAGACAGAAGAAGAACAGGTAGACCTTGGAGAAGATCTTGATTCCAGATGTATGGAAGATGCTTGTTGGACAAATGGTGGCATTCAATTGTTATGGCTAGCATGAATAATGATTTCCAAGAGCAAGTTTTGGTCCACACCTTAAATTATGCTTAGATCTAGCCGACAGAGCAGAGCATTCTTAAATGTTCTAAGTATTGTTGAAGTCGACTAATAGAATGATTGTTAGATCATGTTGCAGATATATATAACCAATGAATTTAGATGATTTAGTTTGTATGGTGTGTGCGAATAAGGTGTATGTGAGAAGAGTAGAAATCTGAGGTGCGAATGAGGGTAGAACAGTAAGAAGAGAAGAGGAAAGATGAAGTGTGTAAAATCAGTTTTTGTACTCAACTGAAACTAAAATTTCTGCATAAGTAGATGCTATCAATCAGGTCATATCTCTATCTTTCAATTATAATATTATCTTAGGCATTGAACCTTTATTTGAGTAGTGAGCTCTGGGCAATGAGCCTGAATCCATGTACATTCCCATTTTGTATCAGGGTAAAAGTACAATGCTGTGTCACACTTTTATAAAGGAAATGGCCAACGCTAATCCAACTTTTAAATTTGAATCACTAAAAAGTGACATATATGTTTGAAATTTTGAAATGATGTAAATTAATAAAATATTTATTTTTTAGTATATTTTATGTTTCTATTTTTTTGAAAAAATTAAAAAATTATTTGAATATAGTTTTTAATAAATTGACACTATAATTTAGTTGCTGATAAAATGCTGAAAAATGAAGTTACATGAGACGTCAATCTTTATATAGTAAATTTTATTTGTTTTTCTTCAATTTTTTTGTCAGTATTTATAACTTGAAACTTTAGGGCATCGATATATTTTTTTTCAATTTTGATAAACATATATTTTTAAACAAATATTAAAATGGATCAATACTTTTAATAGGTTATTAAATTCTCGTGGGTTAACCCCCACCGTGGTTTTTCCCTTAACCGGGTTTCCATGTCAAAAATCTTGGTGTCAAGTGTCTTACTTTATTTTTTCTTATGTGATGTTGAAATATTTATTTCATTAATGTGTTTTAAAGTTGTAAAGGAAGATTAAAGGAAGAAATTAAGAATGTGGGACAACTGATTCACCCCCCCTCTCAATTTTCCATACCTAATCCAACAATTGGTATTAGAGCAAGGTTCCTTTGAAAAGATTAACATCTTGAGGAAAAGATCTTGGAAGAAGCTTCAAATGGGTTCATTCAAGGATCAACTTCAGGTGACCCTGGAAGGGCTTGCTCAGTCTAAAGTAGAAATTAATAATCTAAAAGTTGAACTTAAAGATGCTAATGATACCATTGAAATGTTAAAAGATAAATTAAAAAATCTATGCAAATAAAAAAGGAGCTACTTCTGTAACTATCCATCTTACCAAATGAAAATAGCATGAATGTAGCTCTGAAAGAAAAGTCCAAAGAATGTGAGAAGCTATCTAAAGAAGATATTGTCCTAAAAATTGAAATGGAATCTAGGGTGATGAGACAAACTAAAGAAAGTGAAGACCAGAAGAAAATTGAAGATCTAAACCAAAGACTAAAAGAAAGAACTGAAGAATGTTGCAAATTGGATAGAACATATGGACATCTAGAATTTGACTTACAAGAGAGTCAAGAAAATGAAAGAGACCTTGAAAGGCAAATTGTCATCCTTAGACATCACCAAGAAATTGCAAATGAATATAAGGAGAAATTCAAGATAAGCTCAAATAAATTGGAAGCTCTGCTCAAAGGCTAGAAAAAGGCTGATGACAAGCATGGACTTGGATATGAGAAAACTGAAAGTTCTAGATTCGGATAGAAAAACTTTCAACCAAGAAATAAGAGGATCAAAATTAAAAAACCTCTAGTGAGACAGCCTAATGCTCAATGATATCCATCGTTCAATGGAAACTATTTCAATTGCAATAAGTTTGGTCACAAAGCTACTCAATGCAGAAGTAGAGCAAATCAAAATGGTCCATCCTTCTTTGGACAATGCTTCAAATGCAAGAGGTATGGTCATAAATCCAATGAATGTAGAAGAATGATAATGAACAACTCTAATGACAATTTCTTCAATAGCTATTGTTTTTCTTGCAATGGATTTGGACACATGGCTAATTAGTGCAGATCAAGAGGAAATTAAGGGTATAAGAAAGAAAATGTTGTCTGCTTTAATTGCAATAAATCTGGTCATATTACAAGATTCTGCAGAAGCAAGAACAATGGAAGAAAAGGTTTGGTAAATAGAAAACTGGATGAGCAAAGACAAGATAAAGGCAAAAAAAATTGATGTAAATGAAACTCAGAATGAGATGAACAAGATATGGGTTAAGTAAACAAGTATGAATGATAGTAATGGATCCACACTAGAATCTAGTGCTGAAAATCCTTCCAGAAATTGAATCATGAGCCTTGGCTTAGGGGGAGCAGCATTACAAATCAAGAATTCCCCCAACCAGTAAGAGTGCCTAGATCTGACACAATGTGAAAAGGTATCTTGAATTAAACCAGAATAGTTGGAAGGATTTCTGGTAGAAAAAGGTTGAGATGGCAATTTGTGGAGCAATTCATGTAAAATTGTACAATAAACAGAGTAACCGGATGTATTAGGGTAGCACATTTATTACAACAACTAATTAGGTGTTGCGAAGGCATAAAAGGTTTTTTCATTCATCATTTGAATCATCTTTCTTTTTGGAACAAGGAAAAAGAGAAAACCAACGAGATAGAACTTGTAGAAAAATAAGAGGTGAAGATCAAATTCAAGGAATCCCATCCTACTCAAAGAGAAACCCTGAAACAAAAAGGAGGTATTCTTTGCAAAACTTTCTAAATTCCATTATTGAAGATGGCTACTCTACTGGTTGTAAATGTTACTAAGAGGCCATGCCCAAAATTCAAGAAACATCCATACAAGTCTGTAGAAGTTGATCAGTTAGGAGCCTTTTCTAATGTTTTGTATGGAGTTCTAAATGTGGAAGATATTAGGGTTTACATACATGCAAACATTGAGGAATTTGAAAACTCAAAACTTTTAGATATTTTTGATAACCATCTAAGGGATGAGAATTATGATATCAAATCAGAGTACAAAGCACTGGAAAATAAACATCTTGCACATTTTATCCATTTTCTAACTTTTGAAGAAAATGAATGGGTCTGGTATGTTCTGAGCAGAATACATGATAACTTTTTATGGCTGATGAAACCCTTCAAAATCACCAAGGATGCCATTAGGGCTATGACTAGGTTGCATTCAACTGGTGGACTACCTCTATTAAAGGTAGTGAAGAATCAAACTATGTCAAAAGTCACTGGATCAAAGTTTGACAAGAGAGCTATGACTATCAACGATATCACTAATCCAGATGTCAAGTTTGCCTCAATGGTAATCAGTTATAAGATCTGCCACTCCAACAAGGAGAATTCTATCTCTAGAACAACCATTTATGTCATATATCAAATGATGAAAGAAGATGCAGATTATGATTTGTGTGAGCTATTGCTGAACCAACTAATGGAGAATCTACAAAAAGTTAAGAAAGATAAGAAAAACTCCTTCAAATATGGTACACTGGTTATATGCCTATTCTTCTACTTTATGAATGAATTACTAGATTCAAGAGGCTTAGTCTGGAAAAATGACAAACTTGTAGCAATACAAATTAGAGATTATTTGTACAACATTGGTGATGCAAAAGCCCAAAGAAATGCACTCTGGGGCTACTTTAAGAACTTTCAGAACATGATGCACTCTAGGGAATGGATCTCCAAAACAATAGTTGAGAAATATAAGGATACAATATATTTCATGGTGGACACAGATCAATGTTTGATGGAGGTAGTGGAACCAAGGACTGTGTGGGTAATGGCCATGGGATATGAGGTTGACGAAGATGTATTGGAACTTTATGCTCAACATTTATTGAAACAACCTAAGGATACTAAGGTAGAAAGGTTTGGCACTTTTGAAGAACTGAATATTAAAATCGATATTGAACTCAGAGAACCAAAAACAAAAAGAAAAGTAAATAAGCAAGTTGAAGCATATGCGGAAAGCATAGGTATAACCAAAGAAGCAGTAAAGGCAAATAGGGAAAGGTTAGAGAAAATTAAGAAAGCAAAACAAGAGAAGAATCAAGGAGGTGCTCCGGTAGAGACCTATACAAAAACAAGAACAATTAGGATCTCTGTTGTAGCCTCTGTCCCTCCTAAGACTAAAGTAGAATCATCCAATGAAGGAGGAAAAAGAAAGAAAACCAAAGGTACAAGGACTTACACAAGCACAAAAGATGATGAAGAGATAGAAACTGATGAAGAAGTAAAAGAAATGAGGTCAGAGAAAGAAAAGTCCTCAAAGGCCCGTAAAGACCAGCCTTCCAAAAGAAGAAGGGCAAGCAAGAAGCAAGAAACTGGTAAAGTTAGCATGACAATAGATCAAATTGTTGAAACCATTATTGCTCATGGAAATTTGAGGCCTGTTAAAAAATATTATGACAATCTTGATGAAGTAAATAAGAAAATTTTGGAGGATGCAATAATTGTATATTTGAATAAATTCAATAGAGTACTACTGGAAATTTTGGATGAACTTCCTACAAGTCTAAGAAAGATTCTGGAATTGAGAAAGGAAGTAGCTAAGATCAAAGACATTGAAATCAGATAATATATTATTTCCAATCTCTGTCCCATAATATCTAAAAAGGAGATAGATAGAATCTTGAATGAAGTAAAAAATGATTTCAAGAGCAAGAAAAGAGTAAACAAGCTAATGCTTGGGGAAACAGAGGAAATTGGAAAGGAGACAGAGGTAATTTTGAGAAAAGCTTTAGATAAAAACAAATATTATGTTAATTCTGAGGAACAAACTGAGGGAGCCAAGTTCACAGCTCTGGAGCTAGAGCGAGAAGGAAGAGAGAGTGAGAAAGGAAATATTGATTAGTATGATACACTAGAGGAGTCTAATGTTGAAGTTGACTCATCAAATCTGAATGTTGAAAATGTTCTAGAAGAAAACTTATTTGAGCAGCAATCTGAGCTTGAAGCCTATGTTCTGAAAGTGGAGTTAGTCAATCAGGAGGATATAGAAATGGCAGATAAAATAGAAAAAGAGGAAGAAAAAGGAAAGAAAGATAAAGTAGAAGAAGATGGTGCAAATGTTGAAGCACCTAAAGAAAATATTGAGAAATCAAATGAACAAAAGGATGGTTTTGAAATAGTTGCAAGAGACACTACAGATGCAGTAAAAGGTTCTCTTAATAGAAAAAGGATTGAACTTGATGAACCTGAGCTATTCCAAGGTCTAGCCAATCCAAATGCTCTCTCTCCAATTCAATTAATGAAAACAACATCTTTTACCAATGTAAAGGCTAGAGAAAAGATGTTAAAGTCCCACATGGAGGACAATGAGCTGCTTGGGCTTGCAACTGGAATTCTAGAGAAATTAATGCCAACCTATCAGAAGAATCAAAATGATTCCCTCTTCGGCCATCTAAAAAATTTTGTAAGTTTAGTAAACTCACATTTTGAGTCTTTTGAAAAGTCTGTGGAGGCAAAAGTTCAAAAAGAGTTTTTGAACAAGAAATTCAGTTAAGCTAAGAACCTGATAAGGAGTGATAGGGTGATGCTAGGCATTAGCATAAAGAGCATTCATAATGCTCTAAGTGATGGAGGAGACATATATAAGTTTTTCCTATCATGGACTAAAGTCAATGAGGAGATTGAGAAGAAGATAAAGGAACATGAACAGAAAATATCAGTTCTATCTCAAAATTTTGATCCTCTAACTACCTCCCCTATAAGCCATGAATGTCAAGTCACTACCTTGATAGATGAAATAAAGGGACTTGAGAAAGAGAAAATAAATAAAATGAAGAGGATGTGTGAACTCTGGGGATTGATTACCCCCATGTTGGAAGCCATGCATAATGCCTTATCTGAAGCCCAGAATGCACTTCAGACAAGTAATCCTCTGGATCTGGCTAAGGCAGAAGCATATGCATTTTTACTGAGTGAGCACATCTCACTCTTGGATGAAATGAAGAACACTTGGGCCTCTGAACTTGTGCAATTAAAAACTAGTTTTGTAGATATTCTCAAGTTCATGTGAACATGACTTGATAATTTGTTGTACATACGCGGTAGTATATACAGAATTTTTGAAGAATTTTGACTTATAGACCCCACCCTTTGCCATTGATGTATAGAACCATCATTTTTCATGAATGTCTATACAAAGGGGAGAACCAGATTAAGTGAAGGGCATGAATGTATAGACAAAGGGGGGGTTGTTCTAAAACACTTAGTCATTTTTCACTAAGTGTTGCCATCAATGCCAAAGGGGGAGATTGTTGGCAAGAGACACTACTTCAAGTTGATAGGTGTTGTCATTGATGGCAACTAAGATAATCTTGGACATCTACATAACACAATTTGTCTAAGTTTGGGTAGTTAGGAACAGAGCAGTAACATGGTCTGGTATTTTAGTCTAGATCTCTCTGGTGGTAAGGCATGATATGTTGTGGATCTAAAGTAGTTGACAACATTACAAATACACTCTAAATCTAGAATTTTGTCATCTAGTGATGAAGGAATCAAATGATATTACCATCTGAGTAACGGGTTCCAGTCTAATAGAGCAGACAAAAGAAGAACAGGAAGACCTTGCAGAAGATCTTGATTCCAGATGTATGGAAGATGCTTGTTGGACAAATGGTGGCATTCAATGATTATGGATGACATGAGTAATGATTTCCAAGAGCAATTTTTGGTTTACACCTTAAGTTATGCTTAGATCTAGCCGACAGAGTAGAGCATTCTTAAATGTTCTAAGTATTGTTGAAGTCGACTGACAGAATGATTGTAGATCATGTTGTGGATATATATAGATGATGAATTTAGATGATTTAGTGTGTATGGTGTGTTTAAATAAGGTGTATGTGAGAAGAGAAGAAATCCAAGGTACGAATGAGGGCAGAATAGTAAGAAGAACAGAGAAAAGATGAAGTGTGTAAAATTAGTTTTTGTACTCAACTGGAACTAAAATTTCTACATAACTAGATTCTATCAATCAGTTCATATCTCTGTCTTTCAATTGTAATATTATCTTAGGCAGTGAGCCTTCATTTGAGAAATGAGCCCAAATGCATGTGCATTCCCATTTTGTATCAATACTTTTAATAGGGTATTAAATTCTTGTGGGTTAATCGCCACCATGGTGTTTCCCTTAACCGGGTTTCCATGTCAAAAATTTTGGTGTCAAGTGTGTTACTTTATTTCTACTTATGTGATGTTGAAATATTTATCTCATTAATTTGTTTTTAAGTTATAAAAGAAGATTAAAGGAAGAAATTAAGAATGTGGGACAACTAATTCACCCCCACCCCCTTCTTAGTTGTCCGGACCTAATCCAACACACTTGGGAGCTTTCGGGTAAAAGTACTAGTGTGAAACATGGATGATTTATATTGTAGAAATGATTAAGATGGTTTCAATTATAAGATATTTTAAAAGAACTAATGTTTTATTAAGATGTATAGCAGGAAGAGTGGATAAATTATTTGTTTTATGAAAAGAAATGCAAAGAGTTTTAATTAAAAGGGAAAGGTGGGTTATTTTTCGTAAAAGGAAGTATTGTCATTTTCTCCACCTAAAATCTTCTAGAGTTGAGGTTACTGTGAGTTTACTTGATTATTTGAAGAGTGGAAGGATCAAAGGTTAATGAGATGACCAGGCATGAACAATCAAGAAAAAGTTTATGAAAGAAATTGTGTAAGTTGCAAAGATATCAAAAGAGTTATAGGACAGGCTGGAGAAAAGAGGTAAGAAGTTTGTTGTCTATTTTGTTGTTTTTCTCAGATTAATATGGAATTCAATGATTTATTATGATACTAACATTATTTTCTATGTGTGAGCCTTGCTCTGTGTGAGCTATTGGGAGATATATTGCTTTGTGTGAACTATTGAATGGTGATAAGGGAGCTACAAAAGTGATAAGGAAGCTACATTGTGAAAAGAAAGGAATTTTTCTAAACTTTGATTATTCATAACTATTGAATGTTATAACTGCATAAATTTCATGATCTATTTCTTTTTTGGTACATGTTGGAGCTCCATATGGTTTGAGACCACCACATTCCCTTCCTCCCCTTAGGTGGCTCATTTGAAGTCACATAGTAATTGAGATATTTAGTTTTGTGAGAAGATTTTTATTTTTATTTTCTTATTTGTTTTAGAGAGCCAGTAGTTTGAAGATTTGTTAAGATATTTGGTTGTTTATTTTCCTTTTTGACTCAAGGACTATTCTATTAAGAATTTTGGTTTTGATTTGAACTCTTGCATTTCTGTTAATTAATTTGTTTTTATATGAAGTTTTATTTGTTGATTTTTTATTTTTATTTGAAATATTTGCTCATTGGAACTTCTATGTTTTGAGGCTTTATAGTTGCTGGCTTGTGTGAAGTAATGTGAATTGTGTAGATTGTCCTAACATGTTGTATAGGGGAGAGATGCCTTGGGGAATGTATATTGTGAAATTGTGTAAGGTCTAATTTATGACATTATGGTTATATCTGGCACTAATCATTTCAATCTCATTAAAAGTATATATAATGAATGAACCTGATATTTGTGATGTTTTGCAATGAATTTGATTATCAGTAATTTATATTGATGCTTCTATGACATGTAATGAAGGAATTTTTGTATAAGCATTGTTATGTTGGTTGATTTCTCTGTGTAAGCTATAGTTACTTTGTGTTAGCTATGATTGCTTAGTGTGAGCTATGGTTTCTCCATGTGAGCTATGATTGCTGCAAGTTGTTGGATCAATAGGGGAAGGTATATGGATGGCCAAGGTAAGAAAGATTGATGTGGTGAACCATGTATGCTTGATTGTTATTAGTGAGAGTACTTAGACATATGTACTATATGAGAATGATACTTTTCTGGTGCAAGCAACGCATTATACAGTAATACACCTATAATGTTTGTGCAAATGATGTATTTGTATGAAATTGTTTCCTTAATGCACTTATCATATTTATTATATTTATACTTGAACAAGAACTGTTCACTATACTTATCCTAATGAGAGTGATGCATATGTCATAGTATTGTTGTCCTTGTGCGAGTGAGGCACTAGAATGAGTTATTGATTCCTTTGGGTAGATAAAGCATTTGAGTAATGATTACATTCATAATTTGTGTGTGAGATACACCTTTTATACTCATTGTGTTTTGGATCGAGTAATGATCGCTATAATTATATTACTGGAATTTATGCATATTTCATATATTGTGTGAGCAATGTACCTATGCGAGAGATGCACTTACCATATTTATTGAACAAAAATTTGAGCAAGAAATGCTCATTGTGTGTGATGCATTTAACATATTTTGTGCAAGAGAGGCACTGCAAGTAAATTATGTATTTGTATCCTATGTGAGTTAGGCACCAAAGGATTCATGGTTTCTTATTATTCATTTTATGTGCACTAGTGTGAGTTATGCACTATCATATTTATCTGGTATATATTTTATGCAAATTAAAATAGAATATTCTTGTTGAATGTTTATGGTAAAGCTTACCTTCCGAGATAGGATGCCAAATATGGGCTCATAGAGATGGTAATTTACTTTTTCTAAATTACCACTTTTTATTTAATGCTTTGGCCAAAGTGAGATGTACCATTGAAATAGATGGGATAAAAAACCTAGTTTTATGTTGTATGTCTCTGCCACATCGTGCATGCTAGATATATGTCATTCGAGTTAGGAGTGCATATAGGCATTAGACATGCATCGAGATTTTCCCTCCTGCCATTTGTTTTCGGTTTCTAGGCACCTTATGCAGGGCCAGATATTCTTCTAGTTACAAAGAATCCCAGGGATGTGTTATGCATCATGGTACATTTGAATCTCTTTATGTAATTTGGAAAATGCATTTTATCATGCATTGAACCTTTGATGACAAGGTATGTAATTGAAATTCTATCTGTATGAACTAAGGTTGCACTTGAGAAATTATAAGGATTATATATTCTAGATATCTCTATAAATAGAAAGTATCTCATAGATTAAGATTTACTTTTCATTGTTAAATTTAGTGAATGATTGTAGCAGTATTGAGATCATGATGACCTTCTTACCTCTAACCTTTGTAATCATGTTGATGATCTTTTTGTATGATGAAAACTTGTTGATCTTCTTATCTTTTATATTGAACAAGTTGAAGGCCTTACTGTAATTGTTGAGACTTTTTCTTTTGTTAGTATTTTGATTTGCCAATGATAATAACAAGTAGTATGGGATGCTTGTTTTTCATCATAAGGGCAATTGTTCTGATGTCTGATGTGAGTAGGCATGTTGACAAAATGAACAAAATTGTTATATTTTTATATGTAAATGTCTAGAAATATGAATAAGATTTTATGAAGGAAATGAATTAGCTTGCATGTTTTTATTTGTTGAAAAGTATAGAAATAAGTTGATTTGATGAATAATGACATGCTAACAATGTGTGCAAGTGAATGAATGTTAGACAAAGGAATTTTTATAGTTATGAACAAACCGGTGCTTGGAGCAACGAAACAATGTCAGGTGGGCTGATTTTGACATTGAGGTAAAACAAAATTAAAGAGGTAAGAAATCTTATCTTCAGTTAAGTTGATTTGATCATCGGGACAATGATTCTTTTAAGGGGGAAGGATGTCATGACTCCTAATTTCAATAATTAAATTTAAATATATTATTGTTTTGATGAGCATCGACTAATTCTGACTCATGTATGTGGTAGGAAACTCTCTCAACAGAGAGAGCATATCATTGAGGAGGGGGCATCTAGCTGACTGAGTGTGACTAGTGGTGAAGGGAATCTGCACACACCACATAGTTTCAAATATGTTAAATTGCATCAATATAAATGTGTGAAAAATAATTTCAATATTAGATTAGACTAAAATAATTAATTCTGTTGCATTAGTAAATCATAGTCATTATAGAATAATTATTTAAATAATTTGAAATGTTTTAGATAGATAATGATACTTTTCTATCTTAAAATATTATTTCGTAATTATGTGTTATGATAAAAAGTCTAGACACCTAAAAATGTCCAACACCTTGTCATTAGTATGTTTTGTCCTAAGTTCCCAGGTCATCACCTAATTAGCTAAATAAATTTTATTTATTTGAGTAATTTATTTTATCCCCTTTCAATTCCATCATCCTATCTTCTATAATTAAATAAATTTTAATTATTTATCTAATTATTCATGACCATTAATTCTTTCCAGTTAAATAATTATCTTTAATTATTTAATTAATCACTTATCTATTTCTCTTATAATTAAATAAATTTTATTTATTTAATTATCTACATCATCCCTTACCACAATCCAAATTAATTAAATAAATCAAATATTTATATAATTAATAAAATCCTAATAAAATCATCTTTGTTTCTTTCTAAAAATGCAACTCATGCATATCTAAGTAATTTATTTAATTAGATAATTTATTGATTTATTTCTTTCATCTTTTTAGGATTCATTTCCTTTAAAGTAGAAAATCAATATCTTTCTATCTTTTTAAAATCCTACCTTATCTTTTTTTATTTCCTCTTTTGTCTAATAAAGAAAAAATAAAATAAAATTTTATCTTATCTTCTTCCCTCCACATCAAAAAGTCTATAAATATGGCCTCTCACAAGCCATTTTGGATGCATTTTTTTTAATATTCTTATGCTGCTGAAATTCTTCTTCTTCATCCATCATCTATCTATTTTCATCCATTTTCATCTATCTTCTTTCATCAAATCTCTATCCTATTATCGTTACGTTGCAAATGTGAGCAATCAACATCCAATCAAATCGAGCAATCAATCATCCATTCATCATTCAAGGTATTTGAAAGGTTTGGGTAAAAAGGTAATTGCATTTATTGTTAGTTAAAAATTCTCTCGGTGAAATAAAAGTTATATATATATATATATATATATATATATATATATATATATATATATATATATATATATATATATATATATATATATATATATATATATATATATATATATATATATATATATATATATATATATATATATGTATGTATGTATGTATATATATGTATGTATTGATTTTATTTAAATTTGTATGTGAGAGAAAGAATTATGTTTTATTAATTATTATTTTCAGAAATAATTGTGTGGCAAATTACTTAATAAAATTATGTTTAGTTATTAAACTTATGTCATTTTCAAAATTCGAATATATGTTTTATTTTCTAACAATAGAAATAATTAATAGAAAAAGAAAATGAAAAATAGAAACTCAAAGCTAAAATCAAGGGAAAAAACCATGTTAAAAGAAAAAGAAAATAGAATAATGCAAAAACAAAGTAGATAACTGAATTAGAATGAAATAAATATTAGGAGTATATTTATCTAATTTATTATTTCAATAGCAAGTTTTCATAAGATAAAAACAACAAAATAAAAAGATGACTATTTTATATTAGAAAATTAGAAAAGCTAATTCTTCATTATTAGATATTTCTAAATTGTGTGCATGAAACTCACATTATTAGTAAGTTTATAATTAGTTCTTGCTATGAAAACTCGACTTTAATTATTATTATTTTTTTAAATTGTATTTTAGTTATTAAATCCTATCCAATTTAATTTAAATTAAAGTTTTAGTGAATTTATGTGGCGATTAAGGAACTTGCCTTTTGTGAGTAAAAAATATATATTTATATTTATTTTATTTAAAATAGAATATTATTTAGAATGATAAACTAATTAGGTATTTAGTAATAAATAAATTTAATAAGTGCCAATTAAAATTAGTAATAAATGTAGTTCAATTTTTTTAGAATTTAAGAATATCATTTTAGGGAAATGTCTTTTATGAATTGTCATTAATTGAATTTACTATTAGTTTCTAAATTTCCTTTGAGTGTATTTTTACTTTTTAGGAACAATAGTGAATTTAGAAGGAACATTAGATATTAATAAATAGAGGAGAAAAAGAAGGGATTTTGGAGGAGAAAAGGGAGGTAAGTTTACATTTTGGTGAGATTTTTCCTTGTAAGATCAAAAATAATTAAATTACATTAGGCATTGTTTGTTTAATTATATTGATTGCATTCCAGGAGAGGATTTTGGATGAGCAATTGTGATAATTTTGGGCAATGTTCATTTCAAAGGATTGAAAGTTTAAGATCTTCATCAAAGAAATAAATTAGGCAAGATTTTAGAAGATTGCAAAAGCATGATTTTTGGAGGCAAAATGGAGTAACATATTTGGAGAGTCAGTTATGATTTGAGTAACTTTTTATATTATAGTGGATTTGAATCTCCATGACTAGGCATTGTAACTCATCGTTTTGAGTTTTCTTTTTGGTGGATTATTGTATTGGAACTCCTATAAATTGAAGGCTTGAGAAGTTATTCAAAAAGGAGTTTTAGGAAGGGTTATGCGGTGAGCTTTTCCTCCAAAGGAGCAAGATGTAACTCTCCACGTTGAGGCTTTGAGCCTGCAAGTGTATTGTAATATGTTTGTGGTTGCAGATTAATACATTGGTTCGATGCTTTGGAAGGTGGGGTTTTTTACCCGAAAGGGTTTTCCCCACGTACATATTGGTGTTTCTTCTCTTCTGTCTATTTTCTTCTTCTTTCATGTTCCTAAAGTGTTAATTTACATGTTGTTATGCTACTGAAATTTTCTTAGAGCTGTAAGCTACATTATCTTTCCTCTAAGGGTTAATGAGATGGGAAATCAACTATGTCTATTTTCACTTTAAGGGCATAGTAATATGTGCTTGCATCAAGTTATTGAATACTTGTTTAAGTAAAATATAGGATTTTGTATGGTTTACATGTCAAAAGTTAACCTATGGTTGATATGATATTCTAATATTATCCTACATGGCTAAATATGGTAAGGCTTAGTCCTCTTATTTAAGCTATCTTACTAATAGATGTATCGAATCACATTTGATGATTGTATACAAGTATTATTTGCAAGTTGTAATATTTGTGAGAAGAAGGTTAATTATTTTCCTTTTTTGTACTATTTTATAAGAATATAATTCTAGTTAATTATTTATGGATTAAAATTTCTTTTCATTGGGTTCTTTTAGTATGTGGTATTTTTTAAAACGTTACATTTATCTATAGTTAGTTGCTTTGTGGCCAAACTTATTACATGTATAGCAATATCCATAAAATGGTTGAGCATTATTCTTGTTATACCTTGGTATTTTTCTTCTACACTCATTTTCTCTATGTCCCATCTTATTCCAAGCATAACACCTAATAGAATTCTGACTTACTTTACTTCTATATTCAGTAGCTCTATGACCAACTTTATTGCATGTAAAGCATTGACTAGAGAAAGATGGAACATTTTGGTTCCTTCTACTTCTACATTCTATTGCTTTGTGTCCATACTTATTGAAAAAATTACGAAAACCATTGAAATATGGGCACCTTTGAGCATTTGGTTGTTTGGCCGGAGGTCTTCTAGCTTTATTCTTTTGATTCTAGATTTGCTTGTCATTGTTCCTCTGATTTGAACTCTGATCTAATTTAGAACTTTTACCTTTTTCAAATCCTAAACCCTCTTTATCATTTGGACCTTTCTGATTTGAAATCATTTCATCAAGCTTTGTAGAACTTATCTTAAACTTGCCTTCATGCATCCTTGCCTTCTCCAGACCAGATCTCAAATTTACAAGTTCCTATTCAAGCCTTGCACATTATTCTGATTTACGTTTCATCATCAAATTTAGACATTCCTCAATTCTTGTCTTCTCCTCAACTTGCACTTTTAGACCACTAATAAATTCATTTGCATGCTTCAATTGTTCACTAACTTCCTTATGCCTTTATTTAAATTTTTTGACTTGCTCTCTCAACTTTCTAATGCATTCATCTACTTCTTTGACATTTTCCTTTAGGTCTTTCATTTCACCTTCAGTCCTTTCAAGATATTTAAGAGTAGCATTAAGTTCTCTAGCTTTGTCATGTATGTAGTGTTCTCCAATGTATTTAGTAGTAGGAATTTCTTCTAGAGGAGTAGGTAATCTTATAGCACCCATGTGTTCAATTTCCAAGAGCTTCCTTGAGAAGTTAGGCTTCTTCCAAAGGACTTGGCTCTTACACCAATTGTTGAACACCTAGAATATTGAGAGGAGGGAGGAATTAGTATTCTCTTAAACCATTTACCCTTCAAAAATTTAATTCATTTAGCATAAACAATTGCAGTAAAGGAAATTACAAATAAAACAAACAACCACAACTCATAACACATGAACACCAGGATTTTTACGTGGAAAACCCAAAAAAGGAAAAACCACAGTAAGGATTAGCTCACAATATGTATTAATAAGGTAACAAGTTAAGGTTGGTACAAGTGGTGGACTCAGTATCCAAGGATGCTCACTACATGTAGCTAACAACCAAAGGACTCACTATCCTAAAAGAAAGAGATAGAAGAAGTGGCTCATGTTGGCAATTTGGCTAAGCTTGATGTTTGATGGTGTTGTCATTGATGGCAACAAGAAAATGAATAATGTTGGAATAGATATTTTGGTCCAGCAAAGGAAGACTTAAGGAATTTGGCTAAGTGTTGGAAGAGTTCAGAGACAATGACAGAAAGATATCATTTTGATTGGCATTGATCCGCAGTTAAAGATTTGGTCATGCGGTTCTGGTATGATATTCCTAATCCTTAGATGATTCTATATCCATAGTTTCATCCCTTGATCATCTTTGAAAGTGTACTTTCAAGTTACATGAGTTTGACAATGCAGAGAATAGAGGTAATAAGAGTAGAACACATATATGTTTTGGTCCGCATTCCTCTAGTGTTGTATATTTTGTTATGCAAATTTAAGGTGTTGTAAACACTTGTATGAAGTCTCTAAATCCATATTTGTAGAGTTTGAAGTCTACCAAAATGATAGTTTTGAGCTACTAAATATCGCTATTTGGCTTGATAGAGTTTGACTGTGACAGGACATGTGTTCTGATGGCTTGCATTTTGTCACAATTTGATATCATGTTTTGTGGTTTTGAAGATAAGCTTGGGGATGTGTGAAGATTCTCTGATATGGTTTTGAAAGTGTCTTGTGGTCCACAATGAAAGTTGTAGATTGATAGATGGATTGAACCAGTGGCAGTCTGTGTTTGAGGCTGACATGATAGTTTAACTTGTATGCGGTAAGTTCTATTCATTGTGGTGCAGGGCACCTAGACTATTTTCTAGTCAAATTTTTTGACTTTTTGTTTTGTGGTCTCATAAATGAGAGATTAAGTGGAATTTTGGATTTTAAATACTGTAATAATCCTACGAAAGGCATTTTCATACAGTGGAGATCATGTAGGTGCAGGAGCCTTAATAATTTCCTATTTTTATGACTATCTAATTTTAGTCTCTTAGTGGACACTCAACTTTTCTTAGTTAAAAGTCTAATTTTTGCCTTTATGATGGCTTTTCCACGATGGGAGTGGAAGAAAACATGGATTCTCTTTGTAATCAAATATAATATACATCTCTCATGGCAAAAAAGAGTTGTTGAAGTTTTGAGGAATAATATAGAGATTTATAGTTTTTCTACACTTTTATTGTTTTTTTTGTGTTTTTAGCACTAGTATGGAACCGTACAACACTATCATGGAGGGAATCAACTGAAACTTGAAATAGGGTTATGTTAACTTTGATTTGCACTTGGTTTGGAGGATTATGATTGTTGTTTAAGAATTTTATTCTCACTTTTTTGTTATTGGTTCAAAAACCTAGTTTTGAGGGTTTCTTAAGAAATCGATGGCTTTAGAGCCATTTCCATTCACACCCTAACCAAATAATGGAGGGAATGGAGCTATTTTGTTGGTATTTCTCTATTTTTAGTGTTGTAGATGTAGGAAACTAGTGGAGGAGATCTGTCAAAGTAGATAGAGCCTAATATCTTTCATGTATTAGGCACTTTTACTATTGACAGTTTAGTGGTTTGAAGAACAATTGGTTTGGGTTCATCCAAGGACCCTAAGAAAAATCTATGTAGACAATTTCTATCATTATTAAAGCTCTAGAGTGGGTTTTGGAAGGTTAGAACAAGTTACATGGTCATTTTCTATGTGGAGGAGGCCTAATTAGGCCTAATTCAGTTAGGATAGTCATCTTTTTGAGGCATTTTTTTTACAAAAAAACCACTATTGCATGTTTGATATGTTATATAAATCCATAATGGGTATCCAAAAATCTATTTTGTGCATGGGTTTGCCTTGGATTCTTCAAGTTATGCTCCTAAAACCTCAGTTCTAGGGCTAGTAGCAACATAGCACTGTTATAAAGGATTGCCTTATAGGGTATAGAGTAAAAGTTCTTGGGGGTATTTAGGGGTTTAAGTCTACCAAGATTGAATGATTCACGGTGTAATAGAAGTTGAATAGGATGATCAACTCATTTACCTTCATTTATGCATATTTCATCCTCTGGTAACCATGGTACATGGAGAGACAAACTGTCATGTTGGGACAGTCCATTAGTGGGTCTTGAGAATCCTTCTTGTCTATCTTTGAGAGGTGTAATTAGTAACTTTTTTAGAAGATCTCAATTAACTAGAAAGGTTTAGTAAGCTTCTCCTATATTCAAATCATAATAGTTAACCTTTTCCCAAGTCTTGAAACCAATATGACAGAAAGAGGACAGTCCATACCATGCTGCTCTAGTCAAAATTTCAATCAAATGATTAGTGCCATCATTCCTTGCTCTACATCAAGTGGTATTAGAGCCTAGGATAGGTTCTATTTGGGAAGAAAGAAGGAAGTTGAAGTGTGAAGAAGGGATAGTACAAGATGCCTCTAAGAGCCAGTCAAATCCTCACCAGAGAAGTGAGAATGATGAAGGAATCTCAAGAAGGAGTCCTAGCCTAACTTGCAACCATTGAAGAAAACCTGAGAAGAGGTGGAGTCATTGAGAAAGAGAGTGACCAGGAAAATGAGGGTGAGAATATAGACCCTCAAGACAAATCCAATGTGGAAGAGATGGATCCATATGATAGAAGGTTTATGAAGATGCTGCAGATTGTGAAAGGAGAAGGTACTGATGTCAAAATGGAGTTGCCCATGTATGAAGGAAAAATGAACAATGAGGAAGTATTAGATTGGATTGATGCCTTGGATAACTACTTTGAGTACAAGGTGATGCCAGAAGAGCAAAAGGTCAAATTGGCTAAGACCAAGTTGAAGGGACCAACATTGACATGGTGGAATTATATTAATTAGAGAGACTAAGGCAAGGAAAAGCAAAGATCAGTTCATGGGGCTGGATGGTGTCCAAAGCGAAGAGTCAGTTTCTTCCTAAGGATTATGAAATTCAAACCTTTAGGACATTGTAGAATTTAAAGCAAAAAGACATGGATATTATAGCTTATACTAAAGAGTTCCACAAATTGACCATGAGGAAAGGGCACACTAAAGATGAAGTTGAGAAAATTGCTATGTATATCAATGAGCTTAGGCTCAACATTCAGGATGAGATCAGTCTTGCCACCCCTAGAAATGTGGAATAATGCTTCCAATTGGCATTGAAGGCAGAAGGAAAGATAAAAAGGAGACAAGAACAACAGACTAGGGGTAGAGGAAGAAATTGCAAAGGTAGAGGGACCTTTGGTACAAGAGGATAGTCCCAAAAACAACAAGGAGAACCAAGTGGCAGCAATAAAGATAATCATAAACCAAGAGGTGAGTCAAGTGAAAGAGGTAGCTTTAGAGGAAGAAGATCAAATAGTAGAGGAAGGTTTGGTGGCCAAGGTAGAGGATAAAACACTTTCCTAGGCAAATGTTACAACTGTCATTAGTTTGGACATCTTGCATTCAAATGCCTAGAGAAGAAAGCATCAAGTTCTCAAGGAGGTGAACAAAGAACCCAAATAGTGCATGAAGAAGACAGTGAAAGTGTTAATTCACCACTTCAACCTGCTACTCCTAAGAGAGGTGATGCATTGATGCTAAGGAGGACAATCCTCAACATGCCAACAACCAAGGAGCCTTCACAGAGGAAGTCATTGTTTAGGACAACATGAAAATCACATGGCAAGGTATGTAAAGTAGTTGTTGACTAAGGATCTACTAATAATCTAGTCTCTTTGGAAATGGTAGAGAAGCTACATTTGAAGAAGATTCCTCACCTCGCACCCTACAAGGTGTCATGGTTGAATAAAGGGCAGCAAGTCTTAGTGAATGAACAGGCATGGGTGGAGTTCAACATTAGTGGTTACAAGGATAAGATCCTTTGTGACATCATCCCTATGGATGTTTGTCACCTATTGCTAGGCAGACCTTGGCAACATGATAGAAAGAGAAAACATGATGGTCAGAAGAACATTTATGTGATAGAGAAGGATGAAGTCTCATTCTCATTAACACCCCTTCTTGAAGAAGAATCTGATAAGCAGACTGGGTCTAGCATCATGGTGGTAGAAGAGAAGGAGTTTTCACAAACAATGAAAGATGAAGGATAGGGATTTGCAGTAGTGATCAGACCTAAGTCTAATGTAGCAACAAATAAGGTAGAAGAGATACCTAGTGAAGTTCGGTCTCTGTTGGACAAGTATAAGGACATAGTGGTAGATGAGCTACCAAGTTCATTGCCTCCCATGAGAGACATCATCCATCACATAAATCTAATGCCTAGTTCCAGTCTACCTAACAAGGCTGCATACAAGTTGACCCCACAACAGAATGAAGAGATTAAAGCACAAGTCCAAGAATTGTTAGACAAAGGACTAATTAGAGAGAGCTTAAGTCCATGTGTTGTTCCTACTGTCTTAGCACCCAAGAAAGGTGGAGAGTGGAGAATGTGTAGTGACTCAAGGGCTATAAACAAGATCAGAATTAGATACAGGTTCCCAATCCCAAGAATGGAGGACCTAATGGATTGCTTAGGAGGTGCATGCTACTTCTCAAAGATTGATCTCCAGAGTGGATATCACCAAAATAGGATAAGAGAAGGAGATGAATGGAAGACTGCCTTCAAAACCAATGAGGGACTCTATGAATGGATGGTAATGCCTTTTGGACTCTCAAATTCTCCTAGTACATTCATGAGGTTAATGAATGAGGTCCTAAAACCTTTTATTGGGAAGTTTGTAGTTGTCTGTCTAGATGATATTCTTGTGTTCAACAAAACAAAAGAGGAGAACTGGCAGCATCTTGACATGGTTTTGTAGAGGTTGAATGAGGAGAAGCTGATGATAAACCTCAACAAGTGTGAGTTTATGAAAGAAGAGCTAGTCTACCTTGGTTTTGTCATCTCTAAAGGTACATTGAAGATGGATCCTTCAAAAGTTGAAGCTATTCTTATCTCACCAACTCCAAAATTAGTAGGAGAGGTAAGAAGTTTTTCATGGTTTGGCTACATTTTATAGGAAGTTTATCAAAAATTTCAGTCATATTTGTTCCCCTATTCTTGACACCATTAAGGGAGATAAGAAAAGAAAGTTTCCATGGACTGAAGAGGCAACAAAAAGCTTTGAATACCTAAAGAAGAGAGTGGCACAATAGCCCATACTTGCTTTGCCTGACTTTGACAAAGCCTTTACAATAGAATGTGATGCCAGTGGAGTAGCCATAGGTGCAGTCTTGAGCCAAGAAGGCATGCCAATTGCTTTCTTTAGTGAAAAGCTTAATGAGGCCAAGAGGAGGTACTCTTCATATGATTTAAAGCTCTATGCATTAGTATAGTCCCTGAGGAAGTGGAGACATTATCTCTTACCTTGAGAATTTGTAGTCTACACAGACAATCATTAGTCTACATAGACAATCATGCATTGAGTTTCTTGAACAACCAAGAGAAGTTGAGTCATAGGCACATCAAGTGGGTGGAGTATTTATAGAGTTATACCTTCACAATCAAACATAAGAAGGGCCAAGCAAACAAGGTAGTTCATGCATTGAGTAGGCAATCAGTCCTAGTGAATGAAATACAACTTCAGAGTGTGGGTTTGGAAGTACTAAAGGACATGTATGTTGTTGATCCAGATTTCAAGGATGCATATTCCATTTGCCACCAATTCCAAGGTACTTTTCATGAAGAATTTTTTGATTTTCTGTTGCAAGGACTGTTATTCAAGGGAGCTTAGTTATGCATCCCTAGATGCTCTATGAGGACAAATCTCATAAGGGAAAGCACCGTGGAAGTCTTGAAGGACACTTTAGCATAGTCAAAACACTTGATCAGGTAAGAAGGTTTTACTTTTGGCCTAAGATGCATATTGATATCAAAAAATTTGTTGAGTCTTGTGGAGTTTGCTAGAGACCCAAGGGCTCTAGCTCCAATGAAGACCTATATCAGCCTCTTCCAATTCCTAGCAGACCTTGGGAGCATCTTAGCATGGATTTTGTGTTAGGCCTACCCAAAAGTTAGAGGGGAGTTGATAGTGTTTTTGTAGTTGTGGATAGATTTAGTAAGATGGCACATGTTAATCCTTGCAAGTGCACTAGTGATGCATCTAACATTGCAAGTCTATTTTTCAAAGAGATAGTCAGAATACATGGATTACCCCTCTCCATTATTTTAGATGGAGATTCACAGTTTATAGGCCACTTCTGGACGACATTATGGAGGAAACTTGGAACCAACTTGAATTTCAGCTCTGCCTATTGTTGGCCTCATTCTCAACCCTGCCAAATTTTAAACTTTTCTATCAAAATTACTATGTCGAGTCATCCCTAGTTAGTAGTTCTCTTTGATTCTCTCGAAGTGTCAAGTTTCTTTCTAGTTTGAAGGAGAAATTGTTTGCCTATTTCAATTGTAGTCCAGGAAGCTGGTCTGTTACGTGGCAAAATTAGAAAAACAATTAAAATTGAAGATTTCAAGTAGATGAGAGGAAATCGTCTTATAGGGGTGTTGTTATGTCCATTTTGCCAAATGTGGAAAAGTTTCAGAGCCATATGCTTCACAATTTGCGAGATATTACAGGTTAAATTTTTCTGCGCATGGATTCTGGAAATAATTAAAGAGGGAATTATATTGAAGTTCAAGAGGAATCCTTTTATCTATGGCCTTATATCACCTTTATGGACAACTGGCCAAAATTTCATAAAGATCCGATGCTCCAGACAAAAATTATGGAAGTTTTATCAGTTTTCGCACTTGCACGGTTGATTAAGTTAACATCATTAGGGTGCATTTTTACTTTTAGCTAAGTACACGTCAGCTTGCACTTTGGGCAAAATTCACACCAACTTTTAGCTTTGGCTAAATGCGTGCACTTTCACTTTTCACTAAGTGCGAATAAAAAGTCACTTTCAGTTTTCATAAAGTGGGGTCTTCTTCCAATTTTGGTGAAGTGGGAAGATACTTTTGGTTTTGGTGAAGTTGTTATCTTTCCACTAAAAGGAGGTGAAGTTAGTTACGCTAACTTGTGAATTTGGCTTAACTAATTTGAAGCAAATTAGAGATTTTCACAAGATTATCTTGAAATACCGACGAAGGAAACTCTCTTATCATCAGCTGATGCAATTAGTTTTAAAAGCTTTTCTCTTATCCGACAAAGATTTGGAAGCCATCTAAAGTACACTGGCAAAGGAAAATTGTTTTGATCATTAGAGAATTTGATTAGTTTTTGAAGTATCTTAAATTCTCATCAAAGCTTTTGAAAGTATTATAAATCACCGATGAAGTTTGGAAATTCCTTTGAAAGGCCAATGGAGGAAAGAGGTAGTTATAATAACTACCTAAAATAAAATTGTTAAAAAAAAGAAAAGAAAACTAAAGTCTATCTTACAATATTACAGGAGCCAGTCTAAAGAGGCGATGCACCTTCTTCTTACCACACAAATCATAACAGATTTTTATTCACAAGAACTGTTAAGTGGGGGAACTTAGATGAGGCACATGAGATATTTAAGTTTCAAATGCTCCGGTAGATATACATGCGAAGCGTGAAAGCATACAAAAGGCATGAAAACTGTTTGACACAGTGCCTCAAAGAGATGTAACCTCATGTAATGCAAAGATTGTCAGATATGAACAAAATGTTTTTGTTGAAAGGGCTTTAGAAACTTTAAAGCAAATGCAAATGGCAAGTGTAAAACTAAGTTCCATAACCTCTACCATCCTCTCACGCTACGCTGAAGAGGGTTTCATTAGATTTTACAGTTGGAAATGCTTTGGAGGTTTGGCATGCCAGCGTCAATGTGGTAGTTACAACCGCCCGAGCAAGCATATTTGCATGATTCACAAACTAAAACAAAAAAAAAGCATGGAAGCATATAGAAGGCACGTAAACTATTTGACAAAAGGCTTCAAATAAATGTTGTCTCATGGGCTACCACGACAGCACAATGGGCACAAAATGATTTTTGTTGAAAAGGCTATAGATACCTTCAAACAAATAGATCGTGCAAAGCCACCCTGACACTTATGTATACAAAATGTAGATGCATAGACATGGTGCATCAAACTATTTGATAGAATACCTTTAAGAAATGAAATCTCATGGGATACAATGGTTTCAAAATATTGAAAAAAAAATGGTTTTATTGAAAATCTAAGTAATATCATTACTTGTCAAAAGTTGAAACCCATGATGGAATTGGGCTACTATTATTTATACATTGAACAAGACTTCATGGTAGTCATTATAAGTGTAAATACTCTGGCAGACTTGAATGTAAGCCATGTACGCATACTCAAAGCATATGAACTTCTTGACAACATGCCTCAAAGATTTATCATATTATGGAAAGCAATGGTACCAAGGTGTACACAATGATTTATTCATTTAGTAAGCTTTAAAAGCTTTGAGTAAATGCAATTGGTTGATATAAAGCCGAGCTTCATTGCCTTTGCTGGCTCCTTACTTTTGGCCCGCACCTAAATGGTAGATTTTGAACAGTGTATTGGCTTCCATCAAAGTGTATTGAAATAAAGAGTCTTGTCAGCTATTATAGTTCTAAATGCTTTGACAGACATGTATGCAAAAAGAGAGCATATGAAAAGAACGTGAATGTTAGATAAAATGTCTCAAAGATTGTATAAAAACTTTCAAGCAAGTGCAACTGGCAAGGTTTATGATTTGTGGTATGGTGGATTACGGCGATTATAGCAACACACAAATGTGATTTCGTTGAAAAAGCTTTAAAAACTTACGAGAAAAAGCAACGATTGCAAGAAATACATGATTAGTATTCTACATTTGCTAGCAACTTGTGCCATCGGCCTATACAACAAGTATATGCACAAAATAGAGGGAATTGACAATTAATCCAACCTTGCTCAAATAGTGTTGAAGGAGGAGGAGAGACCTAGAGGTGATCCAGAGGACTACAACAAAAGGTGTTAAAGGGATGTTATGATAACCAATAATACTTGTTGTGAGATTTCTTCAATAGGATGGAAATAGAAGAAGATCTAGTACCTTCCCTAGAGTAAAGTCAATAACTTAGTCTTTCTTTCAAAATCATGGGTTTCATGTTACCTTTTTGTAAAAGTGACTTAAGTCGCTCTTTGAATGTAAAATTAAAAAATAAACCTTGTTTCTAAAAAGTGATGTAAAGCATAACCAAAAATAAGGTTTATTATTCTATTGTATTTCAAAAAGGTAGTTATGAGGTAGTTACTTGAAGTAGTTAGGAAGTAGTTACAAGTTGGTTATTAGGTGGTTATGAGGAAAAGTCTATATATACTAGACTTCACATTGTAAAGAGGGACTTTTTCAATAAATTTTTTGAGGGGGAACTTATGGAGAAGTTTTTCAGAGAGTTTTGATGTAATACTTGGTACATGAAGGTTTTCTAAAGTTGTATAATTTCATGAAAGAATAATAAAGAATGCATTTGGTTCGTGTGTTCTAGTGTTACTTCTGCATTATTGTTACTAATTTTTCATATGTTAGATTAGTAATATTCCTGTATCATTGTGTTAATCATAATTCATTCATTGAAACATTTTCACTATGAAATTGATGTAGTGAAGCACACTCGTTTCTTGGTATCTTGATATGAATGTGTTCAGGTAACCTATCTCTTCGTATGTCAGGACCTATGTGTTATCCTTCTCTCATCATTGTTGCATGTTAAGACATTAGTTGTGAAGTTCATCATATTTGTTTAGGAACGTAGTTTCTAGCTTTTGTGGTGAAATCCCCTCATATCTTGTTTTGACTTTATGAAATCTGAACCAGTATTCATATGTCTACTAGTAGGGTTTCTGTTAATCGTCTTTATTGTTAGTTTTTCTTTTCTTCCTTTCTGTACTTTTAGGTCAAAAGTACACGAAAACCATAAATACCCCCATCATACGAGGGAGCTACCTCTCTCAAACGCAGAGGAAGATCGTTTCTCTGTCGCGATTTCTCCAACTGTTGGGACAATTTAGTCACCGCTCTATGGGCAACGAGTTATTTTCAAAGGTTATTTCATGGTGACAAACTGTTTACCAACAAATTTTTGGTGACTCTACTGGGGATACGAGCTAAAGCATTGGTGCCTTTTTTCCTCAAGAATATACAAGTATCTTCCTAGAAAAGAAGATTGGTGACTCTATCTGAAAGAAGAATCCTGAAAGATGGTTTGGTATCAAAGAACCCAGATGCATAACTTGCAACTTCCTGAATCAGACAGTGATAGTGATGATGAAGATTATTCCTTTTCTACTTCTCAACAAAATGAAGTTCTTGATGAACCCAAGCAAGTGGAGTTCCTGAAGATTTTCTATGGTGGCATGCAATTTATGTCTAACTAGGTTCATCCTTCCTTGCTTCAAACATTGCAGAAGATTGAACAAAAAGATGGGAAAGAGATTCATTTTCTTGCTTGTGATCACAATTCCCTATTAGAGGACATTCGTGCACCAAAGGATAAAAGAAATTGTGTGGGGATATATCATTTGCATGATGAGGATAGAAAAGAAGAGGCAAAAGTGTTTCCTGCAAATGAACCTATATTTAATGCAACATCTTCTGATCAAAGGGTTGAAAGAGGCTCATCGGAACATATATGTGCTAGAGAAGAAGAAGTTATTACTTTTCCTCATAATAGGACATCTCCACTGAAGCAAGAAGAAAAAAAAGAAGTGATTAAGATAGGAAAATAACATTGTATGGAAACATGCAATAATGAAGAAGAAATCTGTCCAGATGATTATATTTTCTCAGTTTCTTTGAAGAATGTCACTCCTCTTGTGACAACTTGCTCTAGTTCGACAACTATATCTTCTAAGGAAGGTTTCCATGACATGGTTAATGTTCAAGGGAATGCAGAAGAAATTTTTGATCAAAGTGTAAACGAAGACCATGAAGACGAATCAGAAAATGCTTTCCTAACACGTAAACAATTTGAGCAAGAGGAGAATCATGATGAAATGGTACCGAAAGAACTCTCTCATGAGATTTCCATCATAGATTGGTGTCTTAGTGCTCCTATTGATGATCTTATTCATGAAGAAGATGTCGTCATTTCTCCTTTATCATTTGTTGAAGAAGAATACTCAACTATTGAAACTAAAGATACTACTCAAGATGAAGTGTTGAGTCCTCCTACTCCAAATGTGCAAGAAGATCACAAGGATACCAGGTGTGAATCTATACAAAAAGAGTACAGAAGTGAGTTGGTTCTTGAATATTCTAATTTGAGTGATTTCATTCTACACCCTAGTACTTCGTATACATACAATAATGTTGAAGAGGGTAATGAGATTAATGTTTATAGTCATGATAAAGGAGGACAAAGTTCTAATGTCTATGACAATATACATGAAATTGTAAGTATTCAAAAGATTGACGAAGATCTTCATGATTTGACTTCTCCTGCACTACTTCCAAGGGAGGCAAATATTATTTCTTCTTCATCGATGATACAAGAGGATTTTCAAGACCATAAAGTGCATAACGTAGATTCATCACATTCTATTCCTTGTAAGCAATCCTTCAATCAAACACATCCTGAGTTGATAATGGTAAAGGAGGAATTTTGTTTTACAGAAGATGATTCAATGATAAAAGAAGACATTGTTCATGAGAAGGATCAGTCACAGAATATCAAGTCTTCTTCACTTATTGGTTCACATGAAGGATGTTCAGTTCACGATTTAGTTTTCTGTGATTCAAGCTATCAAAAGAATCTTTAGATAGAGAAGATTGGTATGCTCGATGTGATGCCAGAAGAGATGATCAGTAATACACAGGGCAATACCAATATGATTCGAAAGGACTCAGAAGTTTATGATGAGAAATGGTTGGTTGGTATACAATTCAAGGAGCCCTCATATTTCATGCATTTTAATGTTCTCATTTCAAGAAAGTTGCTGAGTTCACAGGCACCTCATCCATACACATCTCTTTTTCATTCAGGTGCATATTTTTCTTAGCCTGTCAATGGGTTCACTTGATCTTTACCCAGGCAGTTTGAGGTAGGAGTCACCTACCATGTACATAGGTTAACTAGGTGTTTTGGTTATGTCTGTCTTGTTTTGGTTCCTATTATTTTTGTCATTTGCCTTGTCTCTGTGTGTGTCTTTCTCGTTTGTCCCTTTGTCTCCTTGTTCCCCTTGAATATCATTTTATCTCCTGACTCTATTTACCCAATGGATAAGGCATTGTTCATAACCATAGATTCTAGGTTCATCTTGTGTCCACAAGGTCCTTGTCGCCAGTTAGAGCTAGCTGTTGGCCTCGTTCTCAACCCTGCCAAATTTTAAACTTTTCTATCAAAAGTACTATGTCGAGTCATCCCTAGTCAGTAGTTCTCTTTGATTCTCCCGAAGTGTCAAGTTTCTTTCTAGTTTAAGGATAAATTGTTTGCCTATTTCAATTGTAGTCTAGGAAGCTGGTCTGTTACGTGGCAAAATTAGAAAAACAATTAAAATTGAAGATTTCAAGCAGCTGAGAGGAAATCCTCTTATAGGGGTGTTGTTATGTCCATTTCACCAAATGTGGCAAAGTTTCAGATCCATATGCTTCACAATCTGTGAGATATTAAAGGTTAAATTTTTCTGCGCATGGATTCTGGAAACAATTAAAGAGGGAATTCTATTGAAGTTCAAGATGAATCCTTTTATCTATGGCCTTATATCACCTTTATGGAAAATTGGCCAAAATTTCATAAAGATCTGACACTCCGGACAAAAATTACGCAAGTTTTATCAGTTTTCGCACTTGCACGGTTGATTAAGTTAACATCATTGGGGTGCATTTTTACTTTTAGCTAAGTACATGTCAACTTGCACTTTGGGCAAAATTCGCGCCAACTTTTAGCTTTGGCTAAATGCGTGCACTTTCACTTTTCACTAAGTGCGAATAAAAAGTCACTTTCAATTTTCATAAAGTGGGGTCTTCTTCCAATTTTGGTGAAGTGGGAAGATACTTTTAGTTTTGGCGAAGTTGTCATCTTTCCACTAAAAGGAGGAGAAGTTAGTTACGCTAACTTGTGAATTTGGGTTAACTAATTTGAAGCAACTTAGAGATTTTCACAAGATTATCTTGAAATACCAACGAAGGAAACTCTCTTATCATCAGCTAATGCAATTAGTTTTAAAATCTTTTCTCTTATTCAACAAAGATTTGGAAGCCATCTAAAGTACACTAGCAAAGGAAAATTGTTTTGATCATCAGAGAATTTGATTAGTTTCTGAAGTATCTTAAATTCTCATCAAAGCTTTCAAAAGTATTATAAATCACCGATGAAGTTTGGAAATGCCTTTGAAAGGCCAATGGAGGAAAGAAGGTAGTTATAATAACTACCTAAAATAAAATTGTTAAAACAAAAAAAAGAAACTAAAGTCTATCTTACAATATTACAGGAGCCAGTCTAAAGAGGTGATGCACCTTCTTCTTACCACACAAATCGTTGCCAATTTTTATTCACAAGAACTGTCAAGTGGGGGAACTTAGATGAGGTGCATGAGATATTTAAGTTCCAAATGCTCTGGTAGAGATACATGCAAAGCATGAAAGAATAGAAAAGGCATGAAAATTGTTTGACATAGCACCTCAAAGAGATGTAACCTCATGTAATGCAAAGATTGTCGGATATGAACAAAATGTTTTTGTTGAAAGAGCTTTAGAAACTTTAAAGCAAATGCAAATGGCAAGTGTAAAACTAAGTTCCATAACCTCTGCCATCCTCTCACGCCACGCTGAAGAGGGTTTCATTAGATTTTATAGTTCGAAATGCTTTGGATGTTTGGCATGCCAGCGTCAATGTGGTAGTTGCAACCGCCCGAGCAAACATATTTGCATGATTCACAAACTAAAACAAAAAAAAAAGCATGGAAGCATACAGAAGGCAAGTAAACTATTTGACAAAAGGCTTCAAAGAGATGTTGTCTCATGGGCTGCCACGACAGCACAACGGGCACAAAATGATTTTTGTTGAAAAGGCTATAGATACCTTCAAACAAATAGATGGTGCAAAGCCGCCCTGACACTTATGTATACAAAATGTAGATGCATAGACATGGCACATCGAACTATTTGACAGAATACCTTTAAGAAATGAAATCTCACGGGATACAATGGTTTCAAAATATTGAAAAAAAAATGGTTTTATTGAAAATCTAAGTAATATCATTACTTGTCAAAAGTTGAAACCCATGACGGAATTGGGCTACTATTATTTATACATTGAACAAGACTTCATGGCAGTCGTTATAAGTGTAAATACTCTAGCAGACTTGAATGTAAGCCATGGATGCATACTCAAAGCATATGAACTTCTTGACAACATGCCTCAAAGATTTATCATATTATGGAAAGCAATGGTACCAAGGTGTACACAATGATTTATTCATTTAGTAAGCTTTAAAAGCTTTGAGTAAATGCAATTGGTTGATATAAGGTCGAGCTTCATTGCCTTTGCCAACTCCTTACTTTTGGCTCGCACCTAAATGGCAAATTTTGAACAGTGTATTGGCTTCCATCAAAGCGTAGCGAAATAAAGAGCCTTGTCAGCTATTATAGTTCTAAATGCTCTGATAGACATGTATGCAAAAAGAGAGCATATGAAAAGAACATGAAATGTTAGATAAAATCTCTCAAAGATTGTATAAAAACTTTCAAGCAAGTGTAACTAGCAAGGTTTATGATTTGTGGTATGGTGGATTACGGTGATTAAAGGAACACACAAATGTGATTTCGTTGAAAAAGCTTTAAAAACTTATGAGCAAAAGCAATGATTGCAAGACATACATGATTGGTATTCTACATTTGCTAGCAACTTGCGCCATCGGCCTATACAATAAGGATATGCACAAAATAGAGGGAATTGACAATTAATCCGACCTTGCTCAAATTGTGTTGAAGGAGGAGGAGAGACCTAGAGGTGATCTAGAGGATTACAACAAAAGGTGTTAAAGGGATGTTATGATAACCAAGAATACTCGTTGTGAGATTTCTTCAATAGGATGGAAATAGAAGAAGATCTAGTACCTTCCCTAGAGTAAAGTCAATAACTTAGTCTTTCTTTCAAAATCATGGGTTTCATGTTACCTTTTTGTAAAACTGACTTAAGTCACTCTTTGTAATGTAAAATTAGAAAATAAACCTTGTTTCTAAAAAGTGATGTAAAGCATAACCAAAAACAAGGTTTATTATTCTATTGTATTTCAAAAAGGTAGTTATGAGGTAGTTACTTGAAGTAGTTAGGAAGTAGTTACAAGTTGGTTATTAGGTGGTTATGAGGAAAAGTCTATATATACTAGACTTCACATTGTAAACAGGGACTTTTTCGATAAACTTTTTGAGGGGGAACTTATGGAGAAGTTTTTCAGAGACTTTTGATATAATACTTGGTACATGAAGGCTTTTTGAAGTTGTATAATTTCATGAAAGAATAATAAAGAATGCATTTGGTTCGTGTGTTCCAATGTTACTTCTGCATTATTGTTACTAATTTTTCATATGTTAGATTAGTAATATTCCTGTATCATTGTGTTAATCATTAGTCATTCATTGAAACATTTTTACTGTGAAATTGATGTAGTGAAGCACACTCATTTCTTGGTATCTTAATATGAATGTGTTCAGGTAACCTATCTCTTTGTATGTCGAGACCTATGTGTTATCCTTCTCTCATCATTGTTGCATGTTAAGACATTAGCTGTGAAGTTCATCATATTTGTTCAGGAACATAGTTTCTAGCTTTTGTGGTGAAATCCCCTCATTTCTTGTTTCAACTTTATGAAATCTGAACCAGTATTCGTATGTCTACTACTAGGGTTTCTGTTAATCATCTTTATTGTTAGTTTTTCTTTTCTTCCTTTCTATACTTTCAGGTCAAAAGTACACAAAAACCATAAATACCCCCATCATACGAGGAAGTTGCCCCTCTCAAATGCAGAGGAAGATTGTTGCTCTGTCGCGATTTCTCCAACTGTTGGGACAATTTAGTCACCACTCTAAGGACAACGAGTCATTTTCAAAGGTTATTTCACGGTGACAAATCTGTTTACCAACACCTATCACCCACAAATAGATGGGTAGACTGAAGTAGTCAATAGATCATTGGGAAATCTACTTATATGTCTTACAAAAGAACATGGACAACAATGGGATCTTGTTATCCCATAGGCAGTGTATGCTTACAATGACTCTATTAACAGGAGCATAAGTAAGAGCCCTTTTGAGGTAGTGTATGGATTAAACCCAAGAGGTATCTTTGAATTAAGAGATTTGAGAGTAGAGAAGAGAAGTGCTAAAGGAGAGGAGTTTTCTATGGCCATGAAAGACATCCATGATCAAGTTAGAGAGCAACTCAAGAAGAGTGTTGAAACTTATAAGAAACATACAGACTTGAAGAGGAGGAATGTTCAATTCAAAGATGAACATCTAGTACTTTGACATCTCATAAAAGAGAGGTTACCTAAGGGCAAGTACACTAAGTTTTTGATGAAGAAGATTGGGCCATGCAAGGTGGTCCACAAGTTTGGTGAAAATGCATATGAGATAGAACTCCCTCCTGGAGTTGCTATCTCAGCCATCTTTAATATTGATGACTTATATCCTTTCAAGGAGTCTTTAGATGTAGGTACAAATGTTCATGAAGGTGTGGATGTTGATTGGATCAAGGATCTTCCCCCTGCTGCACCAGTCAAGCTTGAAACCATAGTAGACACCAAGAAGGTCAAGAGACCAAGACACAAAGTTTATAATGAATACCGTGTGAAGTGGCAGGTTCTCCCTCATGAGGATGCGACTTGGATGACAGCTGAAGATATTGAGAAACATGGCACTACAGTAACTAATCTAATTTTAGGAGGTGCATGAAATCCATTCTCCTTGGGTGTATGGTGTAGGGCACCTAGACTATTTTCTAGTCAAATTTTTTGAATTTTTGTTTTGTTGTCTCATAAATGAGAGACTAAGTGGAATTTTGGATTTTAAATATTGTAATAAGCCTACTAAAGGAATTTTAATAAAGTGGAGGTCATGTAGGTGTAGGAGACTTAATAATTTCCTATTTTTATGACTATCTAATTTTAGTCTCTTAGTGGATAGTCAGTTTTTCTTAGTTAAAAGTCTGATTTTTGCCTTTATGATGGCTTTTCCACAATGGGAGTGGAATAAAATGTGGATTCTCTTTGTAATCAAATATAATATACCTCTCTCATGGTGAAAAAGAGTTGTTGTTGAAGTTTTGAGGAGGAATAATGCAGAGAGTTATAGTTTTTCTGCACTTTTACTTTTTTTTTGTGTTTGCAGCACTAGTACGGAACCATGCAACACTGTCATGGAGAGAATTGACTAAAACTTGAAAGAGGGCTGTGTTAACTTTGATTTGGACTTGGATTGGAGGATTATCACTATTGTTTAATATTTTTATTCTCACTTTTCTGTTATTGGTTCAAAAACCTAATTTTGAGGGTTTCTTAAGAAATCGATGGCTTTAGAGCCATTTCTATTCACACTCTAACCAAATAATAGATGGAATGGAGCTATTTTTTTGGTTTTTATCTATTTTTGGTGTTGTAGATGTAGGAAACTTGTGGAGGAGATCTGTCAGAGTAGATAGAGCTTAATATCTTTCATGTATTAGGCACATTTACCATTGACAGTTTAGTGGTTTGAAGGACAGTTGGTTTGGGTTGATCCAAGGACCCTGAGAATATTGTATGCAGACCATTTATAACATGATTAAAGCTCTAGAGTGGGTTTTGGAAGGTTAGAACAAGTTGCATGGTCATTTGCTATGTGGAGGAGGCCTAATTAGGCCTAATTCAGTTAGGACAGTCATCTTTTTGAGGCATTTGTTACAAAAGAATCACTATTGCATGTTTGATATGTTATACAAATCCATAATGGGTATCCAAAAATCTATTTTTTTCATGGGTTTTCCTTGGATTCTTCAAGTTATTCTCCTAAAACCTTAGTTCTAGGGCTAGTAGCAATGTAGGACTGTTATAAAGGATCGCCTAAAAGAGTATAGAGTAAAAGTTCTTGGGGGTCTTTAGGGGTTTCAATCTACCAAGATTGAGTGATTCAAGGTGTAATAAGAGTTTAATAGGATTATCAACTCATTTATCTTCATTTATGCATATTTCATCCTTTGGTAACCATGGTACTTGGAGAGACAAACTGTCATGTTGGGGTAGTCCATTAGAGGGTCTTGAGAATCCTTCTTGTCTGCCTTTAAGAAGTGTAATTAGTCACTTTTTAAGAAGATCTCAGTTTCCTAGAAAGGTTTAGTAAGCCTCTCCTACATTCAAATCATAGTAGTTAACCTTTTCGCAAGTCTTCAAACTGGTATGATAGAAGGAGGACAGTCCATACCATGCTTCTCCAGTCAAAATTTCAGCCAAATGATTAGTACCATCATTCCTTGCTCTGGATCACATTGGAACTTTATCCTAAGTGGTTCTATTGTTGGAGATGACATATGAGAAGGTGTTTCAAGTGTTATTTAGGTCCTCTATGCATTTTGGTGAATGAGTTTCGCTGACAAGCTTCATGTTGATTAACTACACACTTCATCTTGGTAGGATGACCTAATGTAAAGATTCTAAGTGTTGCAGATATATATATGAGATCCAATTTGATGATTTTTGAATGGATGTGTGAATATGATGGTGTGTGTGTGTGACATGCAAAAGATTCTAATTTTGTGAAGGTAATAGTAGTAGAAGAAGAGAGATCTTGTTTTTATGTAAGAGCAGATCAATGTAGCAAAGCAGTTGAAGATGAAGAGTTTTGAGTCAATTTTCTAAGCATCATTGGAGTTGTAATCATGCATTTGTAGATGCACTTCTAGCAGTTCATTTTGGCAGTGAGTGACCTTTCTATCTTTTTTCTTTTGGCAATGAGCCACCTTTGGTAGTGAGGCTTTTTGTAGTGAACATTCTAGATAGTGAGTCCTTTTGGGTAGTGAGCCTCTTTTGTAATTTGGTATTATTACTACATAATATATTGTGAGCTAGCACTCACTGTGGTTTTTCCATTTTTGGGTTTTCCACATAAAAATCCTGGTGTTTATGTGTCATGCCTTGTGGTTGTTCATGCTATGTTTAATTTGCTTTAATATTGTTGAATGGGAAAATGAATTAATGATTTAATGAGTGTATGGTTTAAGAGAATACTGATTCATCCCCCCTCTTAGTATTCTAGGTGTTCAACAATTGGTATCAAAGTTTGGTTCCTTGGATGAAATACAATAGCTTAAGGAAGATCTTTGAGATTGAACACATGGCAGGTAAAAGGTATTCTACTCCTTTTGAAGAAATTGGTTCAACTGAGACCATAGAAGAACGCATGCTTGTTAGTGAAGAAGAACTTAATGTTTCTTTTGAAGATCTTGAAAAGACTAAAATAGAAAACATGGATCTAAAATAAAATGTCAAGGAAGCAAATAAGTGCATTAGAAAATTGAGGGAGCAAGTCAAGAGGTTCAAAGAAAAGCATAAGAAGGTTATTGAACAATTTAAATCAGCAAATGAAACCTTGAATGATTTGAAAGTGCAAGTTGTAGTAAGAGCAAAAGATGAAGAAAGGCTAAATGAAATAATAAAAAGAAAATATCATGAATGTACAAGGCTTGAACAAGAAGTTGTGGATCTTAAAGCTGATCTAAAATAGGCATGGATACAAGTAGATAAATTTAGAGTGAGTGCTACTGAACTTGATTAAATAATTACAAGTCAGAAGAGTCCTACTGACAAAGAAGGTTTGGGATTTGAGAAAGGAGAAAGTTCTAAAATAGGTCAAGAAAAGAATGCTAAGATCAAGAAGAATCAAGGAAAGTAGGTCTAGAACAAGAGGAATGGACCTAGAAAACCATCGATCATGCAACCAAATGCTCAAAGGTACCCATCTTTCAATGTTTATTGTAATTCATGCAATAAGTTTGGTCATAAGGCTACTCAATTTAGGAGTAGAGTGAATCAAAATATTCTATCATTTTCTAGTTAGTTCTTTACATGCAATAAAGTAGGTCATAAAGCTAATGAATGTAGAATTTAGATAAGGAATGGTTACAACAATGGAAGGAATGCTCAAACTTTTAAAGGTAACTACTTTATATGTAATAGATTTGGTCATAGAGCTAGTGAATGCAGAAGTCAATTAAGGAACAATTATAATAATGGAAGGAATGATTAATCTATCAATGGCAATTGATTTGCATGTAATAGATTTGCACATAAGGCTAGCCAATGCAGATCAAGGATGAATGGAAGGAACAATGGTAAGAAAAATGTTATATGCTTTAATTGCAATAGGCCTAGACATATTGCAAGATTCTACAGAAGCAAGAATATGAAGAAGGATAATTAGGTAGAGATAAAGAAAATGGTACAAAAGGAAAATTTGACAGAGATCAAGAAGGAAATGAACAAGATTTGGGTTAAGAAGGAAGTACATGAAGTCAAGAATGAGTCTGTACTAGACTCTGGTGTAGACACTTCCTCCAAGAAGTGAATTGGGAACTCTAGCTTAGGGGGAGCTTTAATGAAATATTATGCCTCCCTAGCTAGAAAAGTTGTGCTAACATTCAAAATGAAGATATAAGTTAGAAAACATTTTGGCAGATCTTTTGAAGAAGATTTCGGTAGAAAAGATCCTAATGTAGTGGATTGTGGAGCAATTTAGATCGACTGTGGCTGAAAAAGAAATAGTTTGATATCTTTTTGAAACAAGAATTTATGATGATTAGGTTTGTTGGAAAAGGGATATAAGGAACTCACTCAAAAGAAAAATCACTTTGCATTCAAACCCTCAAGTGACTAAAGAGACTTGAGAAGTGAAGCCAAAGTGAATTCAAGTGATTAGTGCAAAGAAACCCTAACCAGACATAAAAGGTATTCACAACTCTCTCTTTTGAAAAATTTATGTGTTTAGTAAAGATGTCTACTCCTCAAGTGATAGATATTATGGAGAGGCCTAGATGGTGCGTTCTCTAAGGTCCCACATGGAATTATGCATACGGAAGACATTAGAGCATACATTCATGCAAACCTAGAAGAGTATGATCATGTGAAACTAGGGCAATTCTATTTGGACAAGCTAACTGGTGATAAGTTTGAGCTAAAAGAAGAGTATAGTGCACTGCATGAGAAGAAGATAGATGTATGGATTGATTTTACTATGTTTTCTAAAGATACTTGGGTCTGGTATGACCTAAGTAGAATTCATGATGAGTTTACATGGTTAGACATGACACATATGATTACTAAAGATGCAATTAAATCTGTGACTAGCAT
The DNA here is from genome assembly GCA_027924645.1 of Cunninghamia lanceolata. Taxonomy (NCBI): domain Eukaryota; kingdom Viridiplantae; phylum Streptophyta; class Pinopsida; order Cupressales; family Cupressaceae; genus Cunninghamia; species Cunninghamia lanceolata. The sequence goes on along the minus strand of BSBN01000241.1, from coordinate 5,326,005 downwards.
GTGCTCCACCAGAATAGTTTCAACATTAAAGTTTTTGAAGAATAACATAGTAATGGGGCTTACATGTACAAAATTTGATAAAAGGGCACTAACTATAAATGGTATTGGGGATCCAGTGGTAAGATTTCCATAAATAGTGATGGGATACAAAGACTACTTCTCCAACAGGGAGAATTTAGTCTTTACAATAGCCATATAAACAACATTTGAGATGGTGAAGAAGAATGTAGATTATGACATGTGTGAGTTGCTCTAGCAACAACTCATGGATAACTTGGAAAGAACAAAGGATACAAAGTACCCCTTCAATTATGGAACTCTAATCATTTGCCTACTCTTCTATTTCCTAAAGGAGTTACTAGGTATGGACAAATATTTTCTAGCTTGATCACTCTCCTGTAGTAGTCCAAATTAGAAATCATCTACAAAGTTTAACAGATGTTAATATACAAAATGCAACATTATGGGGCTACTTTAAAAATTTCTAGAAGATAATGTAGGCTAGGGATAGGATTCCTAAAAATGTTGTGAAGAAATATGGAAAAGAGATTGTATTTATGGTAGACAAATATAAATGCCTCATGGATGTAGTAGAACCTAGAATAGTATGGGTCCCAATAATGGGATATGAAGTCACATAGGATATCCTAATTGATTGGAAGATATAATGTTAAACAAACCCAAGGACTCGAAAGAGGAAAGATTTGGAACCTTTGAGGAAAAATCACTCAAGGTTTTTATGGATCTGAAACAACTTGAAATCAAAAGGAATGCAATAAAGTGGGTAGATGAGTTTGCAAAAAGCAAAGGATTTACATATGAAGAAATAAATGAAGCAAGATCCAAGTCTGAGGCATCTAAGGCTGCAAGTGCTCCAAAAGGATAAACAACAAAGGCTCCGGAGAAGGAAAAAGAAAAATCTAAACTAGAAAAGCCTACTTCTAGCTTAAAAAGAACAAGAACCTCCTCCTCTACTATAGATACCTCTATGAGCTCTGGTCCACTCCCTACAGTTGAGGTTGAGAAAGAAAAAACAAAGCCTACAGAGAAAAGGTAGAAAAGAAAGAAAGCAAAGGCCACCAAAATAGTGTATGTGAGCCTTGGTGAAGGAGAAGAAGAAGAAGAGATTGAGACTGATGAAGAAATCAAGGTGAAGAAAGTAAAGATAGATGAGACTGCAACAAGAAAAAAGGAGACGCTCTTTGAAAAGGTTAAGGATAAGAAGAAGAAGAAGAAAGGGGAGAAGACTAAGACTAGAGAAAATGAAGCAATAATATCCTTAGAAGCCATAGTTAAGACAATAGCTCAGCATGAGAATTTGAAGCCTATTTCTAGCATATATGATGATAGTTCAGATGCAGACAAGGTGATACCTAAAATAGTAGTTGTAAGATTATTGGTTATGTTAAGTAAAGCATTAATTGAAGTTATTGATGATTTACCAGACAATTTAGCTAGCATCATGTCAATAAGAAAGAAAGGGGCCATGGCTAAATATGTTGAGATAAAGGAGTATGTTATGTTGAAACATTGCCCAAATATCATAAGTGAATAAAAAGTTAAATTCACTAAGAAGCTCAGTGATGAATTTAGAACCAAGAAGAGAGTCAATGCTCTAATGTTTAGATACATTGAGAAACTGGTTAAAGAAACTAAGGAGATAACATTACATGTGCTACATGAAATACAAATCTTAACAATGGTAGATATTGATGGGAAAGAACAAAAATGATGATGTTGACACTACTAATATTGTTCCAAAAGTGAATATTGAGCAGAATATGGAACAAAGTACAGTTACTCCTTTGGTTGGCATAGGGAATGAAGAGGAAGTGAATACAGAACATAGTGTGGATCAAAGTTGAATAGCTCCTCCAGTAAGCTCTGGGCAAGATGAAGAGATGAAAGAGTCTACAGAGAAAAAGAACCTTGAAGGAAAAAGTGGCACCAAAAGAAAATGTCCCTAAGGATCAAGGTAAACAAAGAAAAGAAGCTAATGAACAAATGACTGACAATCCTACTCCAAAAATAAAGGGAAATGAGCAAGAGATTATTCAAGAAGAACCTATAGAAAGGCATGATGCTGATGTGTCCCATGAAGAAGACAAAAGAGACACTACTAAGAATGAGTTAGTTGACTCCTTAAGAGAGTTTTTGGAGAAGTAAAAGGAAGCTTAGATTTTAACCACACCTGAGTTATTGCAAGGACCAATTAATCTTGCTACTATGTCCCCATTATAGAAGTTGAGACTTGGGGCACTTTTTTAAACCACTACACAAGAAGAGATCCTAGAATCTCATATGGAGGATAGCGATCTAATAGGAGATGCATCAACAATTTTTGAAAAGATAATGCCAAGAATAAAGAGAGATACATCTTTCAGTCCTACTACTCAATTGAAAAAGCTTATGGAATCAAGCAATTCTCATTTTGAGTCCCTAGAACAAGCTGTGGAAAAGAAGGTAAGGACAAAGATTGATGACAAGAGGTTAATGGAGTTCAATGACAAATATTCTCAATATAAAGTTCTATTGGAAAAGAGTATAGAATATTCTCAGACTATTATCAAAGAGGCTAGTGAAAGGTATCAATTTTTTCGTACATGGCCTAAGAAAACAAAGGATCTAAAAGATAAAATAAATGGATGGGAAGCTTGAATAATGAAGATGTTAGGAACCCATGTTTAACCCTTCTCTTTACTTTGTTAGTATATTACATTTGGATGCATATGCTTTGTAAGTCATCCCATGAGTATATTGTATTATCCCACATTTATAGGAATTAATAGTTGTTTAGATTAGACTTAGTATATAAGTACGTGTTGAGGCCAATGAAGGCATCCATAAGTTTATTGTATTGAGCTTGCTCAAAGGAGGTTGCCCCCTTGAAGTGGCCTACGATCAATAAATTCCTTCTGTGTTCTATTTTTTCTATTATTTCATGCATTTTTCATTATATTGTTGTAGGAGGTTCCTCTCATCTAGTATCAGAGTGCTTTCTTGGGCTCGCTGGGTGGAATTTTTGCCAAAAGCATTTTTCATAGTGGCCTCTAGGTGCTATGATTATTGCAATAGTTCTTTTTTCTTTACATCTGTATTGTTCATTTCAATTGTAGGTTCGGATCAAGGAATAATCCCTATTTGCTTAACTATGGGAAGTGCCTGGGCATAGCCCTAAAACTCATTGTGAGGAGTACCATAGGAACCTTGAAGTAGCTGGCCCATTGAGAGGACCTGCCAGCGAAAAGGGCAACGACCCCTACTTGATTGACTAGTTCCCATCTGTGAGGTAAACCAAGAGCTGTTGTTTGTGGCAAAGCAATTATCAATTTTACCTGAGCCGTGGAGTGAGGGGTACTGCCCCAATACACAAGCCGTTACACAACATTGGTAGCTGAGTGAATCCCCTAAACCTTTAGGAATCCAAACATACCTGGGGTCCATATCTATTGCCAACTGACAAATCATAGATTAAATTTGTTTAGATCCATTTACAAATCCTGTTGCAGATAGTTTCCAGAAAAAAACATAAAATAAAAATAAAAAAGTAAATTTTTTTTTTTCACCATATCTTCCTTGCTTTAGCTTTGTTTCCTTTGAAAATTCACTAGAACCCCTAAAATTCTATTCTACATATTTCCTTCCTTGAGGACCCTATCCAAAATTCCACTTATTGAAGCTAAAAATCCCACATTTGTCTATTTTTAGGGTTTTCCATAACTTCTTTGATTCTCACCCAATTGCCTTCAAATTTTGCCATAGTGTTCATTTCCTATTTCTACTCCTTTGTCCCTCTTGGACAAATTTTCCCATTCTTTCACCCCGCTTCTAAAATCCCCATTTTCTACTTCCCCATCCCTCAAAAAGTGTCCAAAACCTGGTCAAACCAGAGTTTTTCCCAAATCTAAATTTTTCTTTACTAAAAAAGTTTTTGTTTTTATTTTTCTACCCATTCTGAAAAAAAATCCTAGTTATGGTTGTCACCAACGCAGGAGAAAAAAACATGGAGGATGAACTTGGAGCCATCAAGATGAAACTCCAAGATCTGGATGAAAAAATTCTCAGCCTCAATCTTCAGCATTCAGCCATGAACAATAGACAGTAGCCAAAGTCTTATGTAGATATTTGGTTTTCTTCTTCCAATAATTTTCATGGACTGAAGCTTGATTTTCCTCACTTCAATGGTGATGATCCGACTGGATGGATATACCGGGTAGAATAATATTTTAGTCTGCATAATACTTTTGATGTCAACAAAGTCCCACTTGCCTCCTTTCATTTGGAACATGAAGCCCTTCAATGGTCCGTTGGTACATCAAAGCTCATGAAGAGCCAAAATGGGCAGATTTTTGCAAACTTATTTTGCAATGATTTGGCCCTAGTGCTTTTGATGACTTCACAGGATAACTCACAAAACTACGCCAAATAGGCACTATAAGAGAATATCAGACAAAATTTGAAAAACTAGTTAATCACACAGAGGGATTGTCTAATGACTTCTTCAGGAGTTGTTTTGTCAGTGGTTTGAAGGATGCAATTCACTCTGAGGTTAAAATGTTTTGTCCCAACACAATGATGGAATCCTTAGGGTTGACTAAGTTGGTGGAGGACAAGATCATAGCTCAAAAATGCTCCAAATCCAATTTTGTTCCATTTAGAAATATGGATTTGCAAAGCCCTCAAATAATGCCAACTCCTAGAACAACTCCTATGAAGCATTTGACTGAAGCAGAGATGCGGGCACATAGAGAGAAAGGGCTTTTTTATAATTGTGATGACAAATTCACTCAAGGACATAGATGTGTTGAGGAAAAAATCTATCTCTTGGATGTGGAATCTCCACCTGAAACTAAAGTTTATGTAGATGCTCATGATATAGTAGCTGATCAAGTTGAAACTCAACAGTCACCTATTGACCCTACATCTCAGGAAGACTACCCAAAGATCTCTCTCCATGCCGTAGCAGGATTCACCACCCCACAAACCATGCAAGTCAAGGGTTACTTCAAGAAGCTCCCTCTTACAATACTCATTGATTCTGGTAATACTCATAACTTCATTGACCCTCGAATAGCCAAACAGGCTGATTATTTTGTTCATCCTTGCTCGAACTTTGAAGTCATGATTGCCAATAGGGGTACATTACCTTGCAAAGGGAAGTGTCAGAATGTGCATATCTCTGTTGGAGATTATAACCTATGCTCTGACATGTTTTCCTTGCCCTTAGGCAGATGTGATGTGGTTTTGGGTGCTCAATGGTTACGCACACTTGTACCCATCTTATGGGATTTTACTGAACTTTGGATGAAGTTTTCAGACAATGGGCACAAACACACATTGAAGGGCTTACAACTGGGGTCTCTCAGCATCATAACTTCACATCACCTAGAAAATATTCTTAAGAAGAATTCACATGGTGTCATCACTTAGCTTCACTCTATTTAGATGCAACCATCTGTGGTCTCCACTACTCCTTCGGCTCTACAACGACTGATGGCTATTTTGAATGCAATATAGAAGTGGCAACCATAGCTACTAGGGAATCATTTTTGCATTAAGGCTGCTCACCAAAGCCTAAAATATTTCTTGGAACAATGGGTCTCCTCCCCAGTGCAATAGAAATGGATCAGTCAACTCATGGCTTATGACTATGAGATCACTTACAAGAAGGGTAAGGACAATATTGTGGTAGATTCTCTTTCTCATACATGTGATGACCAAGCTTCTCTTTCAGCTATTTTTATGTCTGTTCCAAATTAGTTGGAATCTGTCCCGCAGGCTATCTTCTATAAACCCTATGTTACTCCATCGGTAGGGTACTCTGGGTTCCTTAAAACTTATGAGCGGGCATGACATCACTTCATTTGGAAGGGAATGAATAGGGCCATTCAACAGATTGTGGCTGCATGTGATACCTCAAAACAACAGCATCAGTGGACAAAAGTGGTTCCCTCTCATTGAATGGTGGTACAATACCTCCTACCACACTACATCTAACATGACTCCATATGAAGCAGTCTATGGTCAAGCACCACTAGCGCTTCTTCCATACTTCCCCAATAGTTCATGAGTTTAGCTAGTTGACACGGTTCTCCACACCCAGGATTAGATTGGGGTTCATAAGCTGGCTCCTTCTCACGTTCATCCAATATTTCATTACTCTTGTCTAACAAAATTTCTTGGCACCAACGACAAAGCAAAAACTATTTTACCACAAATGGATAACAAAAGATCCATCCTTTTGGAGCTAGAGGTAATCCTCGACAGGCGCACTCATCCTCTTTGCTCCTGATCCATCATAGAGGTATATTAGTGCAATGGCATGCACCCAGAGATTGCTACAGGGGAACCAATCCTTCAGATTCAACAACTATTTCCGCATCTTATGCTTTGAGGACAAAGCTTTTCTAAGAGGGAGAGGATGTTAGGAACCCTTGTTTAACCCTTCTCTTTACTTTGTTAGTATATTACATTTGGATGCATATGCTTTGTAAGTCATCCTATGAGTATATTGTATTATCACACATTCATGGGAAGTAATAGTTGTTTAGATTAGACTTAGTATATAAGTACGTGTTGAGGCCAATGAAGGCATCCATGAGTTTATTGTATTGAGCTTGCTCAAAGGAGGTTGCTCCCTTGAAGTGGCCTACGATCAATAAATTCCTTCTATTTTCTACTATTTTGTTATTTTGTGCATTTTTCATTATATTGTTGTAGGAGGTTCCTCTCAGAAGATCTCCAGAACTTCTGACCCGATAAAAGATGTTATTGCCAATCAGAGGGCACAATTTGAGACCATTCATTCTACTATACATAAGTTAAAGACCTAGAGGGAGGTTATAAAGCACAAAATGAGCCAGCTCTGGGAGATAGTAAGCTTCAAAATTGCATCCATGGGTAGGCTAGTAGCAGCAGCAAAGCAGACTAGGCAAATCACTAAGGCCGTTGCTACTGCGAAGAAGATAGAAGAGCTAGTATCCAAAGTCAATGGGTACATATTAGTTTTGAGTGATGCTAACGGTAGGATGAAGATGTGGTGCAATTGAAGAAACTCTATTCCAATATTCTCCCATGAAAACAATAAGGTATTTTGATTTCACTTGTAAATATGTGGATAGTGCAAATAGTTTTTGAAGTTTTAGTCACTTGTGCATATTTTCATACCATACACCTTTTCCATTGATGTCAAAGGGGGAGAATGGAGCATGTAAAAAAAACAAAAAGAAAATAAATAAGAAATCAAAAAGAGAAGCATGAAGTTAGGGGGAGCAGTGTGAAAAGAGTAAGGGGGGCATCATAATAATTTTTCACATCAAGTGTTGCCATCAATGCCAAAGGGGGAGATTGTTGGCAATTTGGCTAAGCTTGATGTTTTATGGTGTTGTCATTGATGGAAACAAGAAAAGGAACAATGTTGGCAAAATGATTTTGGTCCGGAAAGGAAGACCTAAGGAATTTGGCTAAGTGTTGGAAGAGTTCAGAGTCAGTGACAGAAAGACAGCATTTTGATTGGCATTGCTTCACAATTGAGGATCTCATCATGTGGTTCTGATATGATATTCCTAATCCTTAGATGATTCTATATCTAGAGTTTCATCCCTTGATCATATCTGGAAGTGTACTTTCAAGTTGCATGAGTTTGGTATTGCAGAGAACAAAGGTAATAAGAGCAAAACACATTTTTTTGGTCCACATTCCTCCGATGTTGCATATTTTGTTATGCGGTTTTAAGGTGTTGTAAACAATTGTATGAAGTCTCTAAATCTAGATTTGTAGAGTTTGAAGTTCATCAAAATGATAGTTTTGAGCTACTGAATATCACTACTTGGCTTGATAGAGTCTAACTGTGACAGGGCATGTGTTCTGATGGTCTACATTTTGTTGCAAGTTGATATCATGCTTTGTGGTTCTAAAGATAAGTTTGGGGATGTGTCAAGAGTCTTTTATATGATTTTGAAAGTGGCTTGGGGTCCATAGTGAAAGTTTTAGTCTGATAGATGGACTGAACCAATGCCAGTCTATGTTTGAGGCTGAGATGATAGTTTGACTTGTATGTGGTAAGTTCTATTGATTGGAACTTTATCCTAAGTGGTTCTATAGTTGGAGCTAACATATGAGAAGGTGTTTCAAGTGTTATTTAGGTTTGCTATCTATTTTGGTGAATGAATTTGGCCGACAAGCTTCATGTTGATTAACTACACACTTCATCTTGGTAGGACGACCTAATGTAAAGATTCTAAGTATTGTGGATATATATGAGATCCAATTAGATGATTGTTGAATGGATGTACGAATATGATGGAGTGTGTGTGTAACATCTAAAATATTGTGATTTTGTGAAGGCAATAGTTGTAGAAGAAGAGAGATCTTGTTTTTATGTAAGAACAGAGCAGTGTAGCAAGCAGTTGAAGATGAAGAGTTTTGAGTCAGTTTTTTGAGCATCATTGGAGTTGTAATCATGCATTTACAGATGCACTAGTAGTTCATTTTGTTAGTGAGTCACCTTTCTATCTTCTTTCTTTTAGCAGTGAGCCACCCTTTGGCAATGAACCTTTTTGCAGTGAGCATTTTGGACAGTGAGTCCTTTTGGGCACTGAGCCATGGGCGATGAGCCCTAAGGTAGTGAGACTCTTTTGTAATTTAGTATTGTTACTACATAATATATTGTGAGCTAACACTCACCATGGTTTTTCCCTTTTTGGGTTTTCCACATAAAGATCCTAGTGTTTATGTGTCATGCCTTGCGATTGTTCATGCTATGTTTAATTTTCTTTAATATTGTTCAATGGGCAAATGAATTAATGATTTAATCAGTGTATGGTTTAAGAGAATACCGATTCAGCCCCCTCTCAATATTTTGGGTGTTCAACAGCTCAATGTCAATAATTGAAATGTTATAATTGCATCTGACATATGCTTGGAGTACAATTCCAATGAAGCTTAGGTTACAAAACAATACTCAACACATTGTTCTAAAATACCACACAACTTTGTATTCACTTAGTTTGCATCCAAAACCACTTATCACATCACACCAATCACATTTCTCTATATCATCACCTAAAACACCGAACATAATCCTTCATATATATATATATACTTCTTTCACAATCATCAATTAAGTTAGCCTAATTAGATGTAACGTGCAAAACATGCCATTTATGTTAGGAATTTATAGGTAGATCAAACCAATTCCACATAACCCAAAGGAGATAATGATGCGTACAATCTTATAGATTTACCATAATGCAAAGATAAATAGACAACGAACAAGATAACACAAGATATACCCTAGGAAAACCCTCTTTGAGAGAAAAAAACCCAGCTTCCAAAAAATCCATACTCAATGTATTATTCAGAAATAAGAAATTATAATACACTCACAGAGTCTCCATGAACACCTCTAAAACATCAAGCTCCTCTACTGTAACCTCCATGTGTCCAAGAATGAATCCACACATCTCATGCCATGCTTTACAATATGCACTCTCAAGAGAAAACTCAATACAATGATAGCCTCTCACACACCTCTAGAATAATAGCCAACCCTAACCACTAATCTTGTGCTTGCTTTTATAGACTCGAGCTCACACAAATACAACTTGTGGTATTGGATAAAAGCAATGTGACTCAAAACCATGAGCACAAAACCATTGACTCCAAAATAATAAACATTTACCTTATGTCTCCCAATGTTAAATATAACATTTAGAAGTAATAACAAATAAATATTTAATGTGCCTAAACACATCACTTAAGATGCACCACAAAAGAATATTTATTTTACATAATTAAATTAATTAATGTTATGCAAGGTAAACAACACCTTTTTCCCAACATTCTCCCACTTGTTGTATACATTGCATAAGGGTCAATCAATGAAATGCATCATCATTGGCAAACATGAAACCACACAAATCTCCAACATGCTCTCGTGCTCCATCAAGATACCTACAATAAAATTAAAGTAACCACCATTTTGAGTAGGAACTCCTATCATCTTCCAACGTACCCCCTATGGAAGAAAAGGGACGTGCCAAGGTGAAGATGCACCAATCCAAAGAACACATACATAAAATCTAAATGATAACAAAGTCTCCAAGTAGCTATCAAAGGGAAAAACCCACATGACTAGAAATAGCACCACAACATATGCTAATACATCCAACCATCTATACCTCATAGGTATCAACAACATCAATAAACTCATGCCAACAACATATCAAACCCATATACTGCAATAATAAGCTCTATGTATAAAACTTGTCAATGAAGAGCACATACATCCAAGGACTCCCACTGCATGGGTAATATCAAATCTTTAAAGAGGTCCAAGACATACCAAGTCTACCAATCAACACTGAAACCAAGGTGTGGCTAATCAACAATCCAATGTAGTATCAAGAACAATCACAATGATCCACACATGCAAGATAAATCGATGCATACTATCTCACAACATGTCACCATAACTATCCCAAGTCCAACCATATCAACATGATCCTCTGGAAGTAGCCATAAGACAAAGGGAGAAAACCTGTAAATCATAATGTCTTACCAACACCTCAAAGTGCAAATCTATGTCAAGTATGATCTCCTCTACAATCCAAAATGAAAAGCCTTAACAACACCCAATCATTCAATCTCATGGATCAAATGAACATATGTATCATGTAACCAACATGGATGTAAGGCTTTCTAATCAAAACAGATCAAACTCATAATCATTCCACAACCAGGAACAAGCCTAATCACATCTCCTAAACTCCTCATAATGGAAATCATAAGTCAAACCATATGAACAAAGAGATAAACATGCCAATGTCCCTTAAATGAACCCTCCAGGATTAATAACCATAGCTCAAGATCCATAACCATGAGAAGATAAAACATAAAGAAAAATGCATCTAAAAGGATGGGCAATACCTTATAGATGATAAACCGCTGAGTAGACCAAGAATGGAGAATGAGGATGCCCCTCCAAGACACACCAAGTCACAAAGACTCTCTAAGAACAGTCTCCTCTAGGTCCATAATGAACTCACAATCCATATCTAGGTGTAGGCTCCTTGGTCTATCTGCTGAAACCTCCAATGAGTAATTGTCTTAACAATTGTCTCTAATCCAAAGAGAACTCCAACCTCACCTAAGTCTTCAAGTATCCAAGAGTACATCCATGATCAATCCATGCTAAAATCCAAATACAACATCACACTATCATGAAGCTCCCAAGCACATGATCAATGTACTCAATACCAAGAGATCCAACAAGATCACTATCAATGCTCCTACTGCACATCTTCATAATCAAGGACCCCATCATGACACATGATCTAACCATATCCTTCAAGGAGATCACATGCACTACTGCACAAATTCTATCTCAAGAACCATACAAGAGCAAATTCAAAGTTCCAAATGCATATCTGCATAATCAAGGAACCCATCATGACATCATCATCTAACCATCTCCTTCTAGGAGATCACATGCACTATTGTACAAATCCTGTCTCAAGAGAACCATACAAGACCACTATTAAACCTCTAACTACACATCTACATAATCAAGGAACCCATCATGACATCATGATCTAACAATCTCCTTCTAGGAGATCACATGTAGTACTACACAAATCCTATCTCAAGAGAACATGTATCATGTCAATACTCAAACTAGTATTTAGAGTAAACCAATACACAATGCCAACTTCTCTAAAACGAAAGATCAGTATGTCAAACTGACAAGTCATAAACTAACACCTTAACCAAAGACTCCAAAAGTCCTCCATGGTAATCCAAGAATGTCAAAATCTCTAACAACATGAAGATAACCATCTACTAACAATAGAACTCAGGATATCAAAGTATTCTCACAAAAATAATAATCATAATCTAAGAGCCTCTACAAGACACCCACAACCACTGATGAATATCATCCATCACTAATGATGAATCCATATTAGTGCCAAAACTCCCACTGAATTATGACACCAAGATATACATGGCAACAAAGTAACCATCTCCTAAATGGAGATCATCCATGGTCCCAACACAATCAAGGAATCTTGTTGTAACATCAACAACTCCCAAAAGGTAAAGTAAAACCATGATTTTCAAACTAAGAAGATAAAACCATCACTGTCAATATCTCACATAAAACTATGTATCCAAGATATCCATGACATCATGATAGACATGCTATAAGTCCCAATAACTGACTATCTAGGCACTCTAATCATCCATCCTCTCATCTCAATGCAACATACCAATGTACACATGACCACAAACAAGGCCAACTAACAAAATTTGCATAAACATTGAATCAATCTCATGGATAAAGACAATCCACATAGGATTCATCTCACTATAGCCAAGGGGTAGATAATCCACAAAACTACATAACTCAAAGATCCAAAACACATGCAACATGCAAACTCATCATCACAATAGTAACCTGCAAACTGAGATACCAAAGAAGACAACCTGAAGACTCCAAGACTCAAACACCAAATCAATGCTAGATTCAATTTTCCAAACAAGTCCACAACACAAGTAACCATAATTAAGGAATTATTCAAGCATCTAGGAGATAAGAACAACCTCCTAAAACTAAACCATAACACCACCTATAATCATGAATCAAACATCATAGCCCATACTTGCCAATAGCATAAATGATCATGTCGTGTTAATGCAAAAGTGTACCTACATATCCATGACACCATAATCATCATCAATGTTGTACCTATACTCAACTCCCACTGAAATGAGATTCCAAGTCTCACATGTGTATCAATAATGTCCTTCAACCACAAGACAACATGTGTACCTATCTCCATCATAGCTCAAACTTTGAAAACACCTATAAACCTATAACCAGAAGCACAAATTTGAAAACCTGCTATACCATACTGATGGTCACATAGAAACATACACTCCCACAAGTTTGTGCCAAAAATCTATTTGAATGCTCTCAAAAATCACACCCTAAATATCTATCTCCCATAAGTGATCAAACAAGTATAAAACTCTCTTTATATACCAAACTAAAAATCTACATGATCCAATTTGTAGTACAGAAGAATATCTCTCCAACGCCTATCTAAAATCAAAAATATGATTTCTTATGCAAAAGTTATGAGCATAAAATTGTCCTAGAGTAATGCCTAGATTCAAGGCACCAAATTCTAACACAAAATGCAAAATCGGATCACCAAACCTACATCACTGCATAGTGTTTAGAGAGAGCTTTGCGACACCTATAAGAAGTCAAAAATCTGACACTATGGGTGAATGTTATGCCCCCCCAAAAAAATGCCCTCTGAGGGCTAGAAAGCCCCATCCATACCGCTGATGCCATCAAAGTACCTTGCTAATGTCAACATGACAGAGTGCTAACATCATCATACACTGAGGTGGCAGGGTGCCTGAGTGGCACTGACATGGCGTTACGGCTAGCATCACCATTTCTTTGATGAGCAGAAATAAATAAGGTTTTAGGGTTTAATTTGTTTAAAATCTGCATTACAACATTTATTGTCACTGTCAAACAAATATATATTTTCAATGCTGCCATTTAAAAATTCTGGTCGCGGGAAAAAAAAAATTGGCCAAAAATTTTAAAGGGCCTTAGGGCTCACTGCGAGCACCCCTACCGACAATGGCCAAAGGCCATGTTGTCAGGCCAGGGGGGCTGACCTGGGGCTTACCTGACATGTCACAATGGATGACTAGCCCTGTAACACTATGGTATCTGCCTTGCTACACTGTGCAGGGGTACAACAGTCTGAGTACTGCCATCTCCCAAATTTTTTTTTTGTTTTCTAGTCTTGTTTTTTGAAAAAAAATGCCTATAGTTGCTTTTTTTTTTTTAATAAACTATAGATTTTTTCTTTTAAATGTGCAGGAATATTTTTCATTTAACAGGTGTACCTCTATAGCAGACAGATGACGAGATCATATGACTATACCGTCGATAGGGGTGGCATAAAAATTTTTGCCCTTTGCTCCTATAACCAAACATGGGTATATTATATGTTTTTCTTTGCCTCTCAGGCCTCCTGGACTCAATGGTGAGGTCTATTTTGTCCCAGGAGATCATCTGTGAAAATTCCTCCTCAAAACCCTCATATGAAAGCACACAAATAGGAAACCCTTTGCCAAGATTTTTTACCTTCAGATCTGCAATAGCCACAATAAATCTAAAATGCCCACAACCCTAGATCTACAACACAACAACCTGCACAAATCCTTATATCTTGTATTGCCCAAAATCTTTCCTGCATTGTCATGGATTTAGATTTGCACCAGATCTACACAAACAAGGGTTATACCAAAACATGGATTTGTGAAAACACCCAGAACCATAAATGTATAGATACATCACATGCAAGCACATACAAGCAGCATGCAAGTATATGGAAGCCATGAAAAAGCCTTAAAGCTCTAATACCACTTGTTAGGAATTTACAGGTAGAGCAAACCAATTCCACATAACTCAAAGGAGATAATGATCCATACAATCTTAAAGATTTACCATAATGCAAGGATCAATAGACAATCAATAGGATAACGCAAGATATACCTTGAGAAAACCCTCTTTGAGGGAAAAAGAACCCAGCCTCCAAAAGCATCCACACTCAATGTATTAGTCAGCAATAAGAAATTACAATATACTCACAGAGTTTCCATGAACACCTCTGAAACATCAAGCTCCTCTACTACAACCTCCATGTATCCAAGTATCCCATGCCATGCTTTATAATATGCACTCTCAAGAGAAAACTCAAACTCAATACAATGATAGCCTCTCACACACCTAGAATAATATCCAACCCTAACAACTAACCTTGTGCTTGCTTTTATAGACTCAAGCTCACACAAATACAACTTGTGGCATTGGATAAAAACAATGTGACTCAAACCATGAGAACAAAACCATTGACCCCAAAATAAGAAATATTTATTATTTTATACAAATAATAAATATTTGCCTTATGTCTCACAATGTTAAATACAACTTTTATAAGTGATAACAAATAAATATTTAATATGGCTAAACACATCACTTAAGATGCACCACAAAAGAATATTTATTTTACATAATTAAATTAATTAATGTTATGCAAGGTGAACAACACCTTTTTCCAAACAATATAGGACTTATCAGCCCCAAAACATCACTCACACACTTCGTGCCAAGATTCAAATTTTGAAACAAATTGAAATAGGTTAGCATGGACCTGAAATACCTCCCACTTAACTCTGCCAAGCATATTTACCCTCCACACAACATTGAGACATTTAGGTTAGCTTCAGTTCATAATCTTGACCTCAAGTCTGCACAACAAACCCTTTGCAGAAAATGTGGAGTGTCTTAATGTGTCACTGGCACTATCAAAACATTGTCAATACAGAGCACGATACTGTGTCACCTTTAACTTTCATTCCAAAGGATTTCAAGAGCTGAAACTTTGGATTTGGACTCTCTAAGTATTCACTAACAACACCTTACAACCATAAAGAAAAATATTTCATGCCGTAGAAATGTGGATCCATTTACTTATATGCTTTGCATCAGGGACAACTGTTCTTTTAGGCTAGACTTTTGTTGTTCACATCTTTCACATCGCAGATCATTAGTAAAAAAATTTTTGGATTTAGATCTACCTAATGACCAATAACCATGTGCTAGAATCATGAAGTGAGATCCTCAATGGTAGACCGATGCAGACTAGATCACTGGAACTCTGTAGCTTAGTTTTACCAGACTGACACTTAGCCAAAAATCCATAACATATCTCTTTATCGGATCAAGTCTTTTTGTACAATAATCTTCTATGAAGAGTAAAGTCATCTTGTGAGGAAGAGGATCAAACTAATTTACACACCTGTCTCCTTATCCTTATGCCTAGTTATCACTTTCCATATCACTATACCATTATCCTTTGTTGTCACTGTCTATGTCTTGTGATGTTATTGCCTTTGCTATTCTTCATACCACTGTATCTTTACTCTTTGAAGCCAACCTTTAAACTTATCTTTTCTCAACCAGTTGACACTAATGGTAACACCAGACTAACATGTTGACATCAATGACAACACTAATTATAGCAACTACACATACAACAAAAGGTAGGTCTATGTCTATACTCTATACATAGCTTACTCAGTCATCCTCTCATTCTCTTGTCTCTCTCTGTTACATATCATACATATCTATATACAATATCTAGGGGTGTGTCCTTTGTGTGATACCTTTCTATGTTCTTCCCCTATCAGCCTGATGCTTCGCAGGTCTTCTGCTCTAGCTTGCGGTGACTGCTCCTACTCCCAATATGTTACCAACATCATCCCCCCTTTTTAAAACTAAGTCTTATCCTCAAGACATGTAGTGGTAGTTTGAGGGTAGGATTCTTAGATACTAAATTCTATTATGCACTAGAATAACTCTGATACCATGTTAGAATCTGAAAAGATTAATAACCCAGAAAACTAGTGTACACAAATATATATTAAACTGTGAAAGAAAATGATACAAGATCAAAATAACAACATAGAGTTAGTCTCCA
The DNA here is from genome assembly GCA_027924645.1 of Cunninghamia lanceolata. Lineage (NCBI taxonomy): Eukaryota > Viridiplantae > Streptophyta > Pinopsida > Cupressales > Cupressaceae > Cunninghamia > Cunninghamia lanceolata. Next base: position 5,309,431 of record BSBN01000241.1, on the reverse strand, counting down.
TGAGAGTAATGCAAATGCTCAAAAGGAAAATAACATTATGAGGATGCAAATGTTGAAATTAAGGAATGCTGAGAGGGGTGGGGTGAATCAGTGTTCTACAAAACTTATTATTACATTCCTTTATTAATTTACCACATACATTCAAGAGAAAGAAGCATGAACTTAAAAACAACAAAAAAAAGAGCATCACACATGAACACCAAGATTTTTATGTGGAAACCCGGTTAAGGGAAAAACCACGGTGAGGGTTAACCCCCAAGATTTTATACTCTATTAAAAGTATTACAAATGGGAAGGTACATGCCTTCGAGTGCATTGCCTAGAGCTCACTACTCAAAGGAGGCTCACTTCCTATAAGATTAATTACAAAGAGTTCAATGAAATATTTGAACTGAAGAATAACATCTAACAATGCAAGATTACAATTCTAGTTAAGCTCAATATACTAATTTCACACACTTCATCTTTCACTACCCTATTTCACTCTTCTATCATTATTTGGAGCTTAGATCTTTTTGCTTCGCACTTGATACTACCACACTTTTGACCTATCACATCACATTCGTACATCCATACTACAAAATGCTTGAAGCCATCCATCATAAATATCCGCAACATGAAATTTCATCAACTGCAGTTGGCCTCAAGAAAACATAGAAACTTTTTCAAGATCACTATTCTGTCGACTGAATCCATGCACAAACATCAATGTGAACCAAAACCTATGTATTCAAGTCATCACACATGTCAGTCAATACCACTATATCTCATAAATTACTCAACCAATCACTTCTCTTAATCTGCACAAGGATCAAACACCAAGTCGTCATGTTCTTCACTGGACTGAACTGTCTAACCAAAACCTGATACTTAGATGCTTGTAACTTTCAAACCCTTCATCATCAGAGGATAAAAATTTGGATTTAGGTAGCCCTAACATCCCTTAACATTCCCTTAGATCTTTAACACAATATGATTACCTGTGGACAAAATGCGGACCAAAATGTTGAACCCTGTCATATGCTCTATTCATGTCTATCCGGACTTAGACAAACCTACAACATGACTTCCGGTATGATCAAATGATACAATACAAATGTGTAAGATAGATTCAGTTGCCATCAATGACAACAACTGACATGCCTAGTAATGTCTCTTGCCAACAATTTCCCCCTTTGGCATTGACGACAACACTTAGTGAAAAATGCCTAAGTGTTAGAACAACTCCCCCTTACTATGTACACTTGTGATTTCCAATGCTCCCCCTTAGATCAATTCCTCATTTTTCACTACTTTGCGCTCCCCCTTTAACATCAATAGCAAAGGCTAAGATATGCATACCAAAATTCATGCAGAAACTCTATGTACATGGGTGCAACAATCCTTATGTCTTGTCTACATGAACTTAAACACATCACCAAAAATGTTTTTCAACAGTGCCAATTCACTGTCCCATCTTTTCTTCATACTATTCAAACTAAAATATGACCACTGAATAAAAATGCCTATGACTCAGCCTTCTATAGACCAGTGGGATCACTTGTCAGAGAAGCAACTTGAGCTTCTATCAATGCATTGAACATTTTTTTGTAACATAGGGGAAATGAGTCCCGAGAGTTCATCCAATCTACCCAAAACTTTAGCCTTTTTCCTTCTCCAAATTACTCAATTCATCAAACAAACTCACTACTTTACATCTTTTAGTTACTACAGACTCAGTTAAAGGACTATAGGACTAAGAGATGTTAGACAATTTAACCTCTAAGTCCTTAATCTTCTTCTAAATACCCTCAACAACTCTAGACTAAGTGAGGCAAAAATTATAAATTTTTGCACCTTTAAAGAGAGCATTTTGAATGCTGTTTACACTAGCATCAAGAACTAATCTATTATAACTAATTATTCTCTTTAATTCAATAAACCTCTTCTCATTATATTCATTTTAGACTTTAACTTCTGCTGACTTCTCAAAAGATTCAAAATGAGTACTTATAGAGATTATCAGACTCTTCAATTGACCAGAGGGGGTTGCTGATGAATCCTTATGAAATGTAGGCATGATTTTCTCCAAAATGCCAGATGCAAAACCAAGTAACTCACTGTCTTCTATATGGGTCTTCAAGATTATCTCTTTGGCCTTAGCTTGTGCAAAAGAGGCCAAATTCATCTTCTGTACCAGTGATAGAGTATCAAAATTGATTGGACCTTGTATTATATCTGGATCTTTTGCAGCTTGTTTATCTTTCTCCAAAATTTCTTTCACTGCTTCTGCAGTGTCTCTTGCCCAATATGATGTTTTATTTTTATGCTTTTTAGGGCCTGCATATTTTCTCTTTGTGGAGTCAACCGCATTGTCTTGCTTATCATTTTCATTCTTTTTCTCTGCTTCTACTTTCTCTGCATCATCAGCAGAGGTATATTTCTTTTTATCTTTATTAGAAATGTCTTCTGCATTCCTTTTTAGAGGATTTTGTGTATCCTTAGCAATAGCATTATTATCATTTTTATCAAATTCCTCAACATCCAGAATGGAGGAATCAATTCCATCATCAGTTTCTTCTTCAATAGTGGGAAGATTATGCCTTTTCAATGTATTCAAAAGAATCTCCTTAGTATCTTCATCTATCTTATCAATCTCACCCAGCATGAGTGTATTCATTCTGATCTTACTCCTGAAGTCCTCTTTCACTTCTTTGAATATCAGGTTCTTTTGATCCAGAGTAATTTGAGGACACAATTTTATTAGGACATGCTCACAGAGCTCAATATCTTTAACTTTTGCATTCTCTTTTCTTATTTCTACAATATTTGCAAGGCTTTCTAGAATTTTAGAAGTTATTTCAAATAAAGTCTTTTTATCGATATTCAAGTAATTAATTATTTCTTCCTCTAAAACTCTCTTGTCATCATCACTGTAATGATCATAAAATTTAGTCATTAGCTTTAAGTTTCCATCTACAGTGATTGACTTTATGATGTCTTTCAGAAGAGTAGGCTTCTCAACATAAGCCTTCGACTTATGCCTTTTACTTGACTTTTTGCTTCCAGAGGGCTTCTCCTTAGACACTTTAGCAGCTTTAGTGCCTGAGGCCTTCAACTCTTTAACCTCACCATCTGAATCAGTCTCTTCTTCATCCTCCTTCTCCACACTAACATATGACCTTTTGCCCATTACTTTTGTCTTTTTTCCTTCCTTATCGGTAGGTTTTTCTTTGAATTTCTCTACAATAGGAGAAGGTGATGAGTCGAAGGTTGAACCAAAACTCCTAATAGTCCTTGACTTAGAAGTGGATTCTACTGGAACACTTCCTTGTTCCCTGTCCTATTTCTCCTTCTCAGCTTTCTTTATCGTTTCCTTGTATTGTCTCACAACTTCCTTCGTAAAGCCAAAATTCTCAGCCGACTACTCAACTTCTTTTCTCTCAATCCTTTTGATTTTAGAAGCCTAGAATTCAACATGCAATTTTTGTATAATCTCTTCACATGTTCCAAATCTCTCCTCAACTGGATCCCTAGGTTGGCTCAACAAATGTTGTGCATACAACTCTAATACATGTCCATCCACTTCATACAACATGGCCATGATCCACACAACTCTAGGCTCTACTGCTTCCATCTTGCACTGATCAACAGTAACCATAAAAAAAATGGTGTCTTTGTATTTCTCAACCACAGCCCTAGGTATTCTTTCCCTAGCTTGCATCATACTCTAGAAATTCTTGAAGAATCCCCAAAGTGTAGAATTCTATGCCTCATAATTACCCAAACAATTCAAATAATTTCTAATTCGAATTTCTACTAGTTTGTCATTAGACCAATATACATTCTTCTTTCCACAGAGCTCACTCAAGTAATAAAAGAAAAGACACATAATTACTATACCAAATTTGAATGAGTACTTCTTGTCCTTCTTTATCTTGTTTAGATTCTCCATAAGCTAGTTCTGCATCAGTTCATAGAGATCATAGTCTAAATCTTCTTTTACCATCTGATATGCAACATAAATGGCTATTCCAGACACTAAATTTTCTCTGTTAGAGAAATATATCTTATACCCTATCACCATTGATGCAAATTTGACCCCATGATCCTCTATATCATTTATAGTCATAGCTCTCTTATCAAATTTTGATCTGGTTGCCTCTGTGACTACCTGACTCTTCACGACCTTCAACTGAGGTAGAGTACCAGTTGAATTCAACCCTGTAACTACCCTTATTGCATCTTTTGTGATCTTAAATGGATGGTTCAGCCATATAAATTCATCATGGCTATGGCTCGAGATATACCAGACCCACTCGTCTTATATGATATTTGCAAACTCAACAAACTATATGAATTTATTATCTTTCAAGGCTTTATACTCTGGTTTGAGCTCAAAATCATCATCTTTTAAGTGAATAATGAATAGCTTATAAAACCTTGAGTTGCTATGCTCCTCTAGAGCCGCATGAATGTAATCCCTAATATCCTCTGTGTGAAGAACTCCATGTGGAACACCAGAAAATGCTCCCATTGGATTGACTTCAGTGGACTTAAAAGGGTGCTTCTTAAACCTTGGCCTAGGTTGCTCAGTGATATTCACAACCAGAGGTGTAGCCATTTTAAAAAGATCACAAATTCAAAGCTTCGTAGAAAAATACCTTCTTCTCCATGGGATTAGGGTTAGCTATTGAATTCCCTTTTCGCACTCCAAATCCTTGCGATCTCAACTTAGGCGCTCTTATCCTTGTTCTCTTTGAATGCAAAGTGATTCAAATGTTGAATGAATGACCTTTTATGTTCCACAAAACCTAATTCATCTGGTTACATTATTTTTTAATCCAGTCAATCTTCAATTACTCCACAATCAATCGCATTAGCTTCTTTTCTTCTAAAATTTGCTTCAACAGATCTGCAATAGGCTTCTTTATCTTTATTCATCATGCTAAATTTAGGTACCCACTTACTAATAGGAGGAATTAGATTTGCAATTCAGATCTCCTTGAGCCAGAGCTCCTATTTCAATTCCCAGAGGAATTACCCACACCAGATTCCGGTGCGGACCCATCACCATCATTCATTACACTTTTCTTCACCCATGTTTTGTTCATTTCATTCTGGATCTCATTCACATCTATTTTTCCCTTGCCTTTATCTTGTTTTTGCAATTCTAGTTTCTGTTTACTCGACCTTTTCTATCATCATTCTTATTTTTGTAGAATCTTGCAATATGGCCAAATCTATTGCAATTAAAGCATGCAACATTTATTTTCTCATTTACTTGATTTCCTCTTGATCTGCACTAATTAGCCATGTGTCCAAATCTATTGCATGCAAAACATTTACCATTGAAAGAATTGACATTTCCTCTATTGTTAGAGTTATTCATCATGATACTTTTCCATTCATTGGATCTATGACCATACCTTCTACAATTGAAGCATTAAGAAGAGAAGGATGGACCACTTTGATTCAATCTACTTCTACACTGAGTAGCTCTATGACTAAATTTATTACAATTGAAACAATTTCCATTGAAGGATGGATACCTTTTAGCATTAGGCTATCTGATTGGAGGTCTTCTAGGTCTTTTTATCTAATTCCTTGGTTCATGATTTCATTGACTAGATCTAGAGCTTTCACCTTTCCCATATCCCTAACAATGCTTATCATCTACCTTCTTCTGACTATCAAGTAACACCTCAAGTTTAGCTGAGCTTATATTTAACTTCTCTTTGCATTCATTTGCAACTTCTAGGTCATGTTTGAGAATGACAATTTGCCTTTTGTTGGTTAACAAGTTTGTCTTTATTCAAAAATAATCTTTTCTAACTCTATACCCTTTCTTCCTTAAAGAACAAATGAATTAATCAACAAATGGGTGAACTTTCAAAATAGTTCCCCTCTGAATTTAGGTACAGCTCCCTTTAAGATCTTCAATGAATTCAATCTATTTTAATTATCCAAACACACTTTTAACCAGAAAGTGCCTAAAGGCAAACTAACACCCATACATCATCATGTTATGAATGCGATATCCTTTTTTTAAGACACAATTTTTGTAATAGAATACACAGATTCTATTTTAAATATCAACCAACTGTGTGAACATACAAATATTGCCGAACCAGTAAATGATAGAACACATATAATGAATTGTCTAAAAGAGAGCAATTACCATATGAAAGAAGATTTCGCACAGAAAACCCAATTTCAAATAATCAAACGCACAGATTCAAGCATGCAGCAATTGTTTCTTCCTTTTCATTCACAGATGAAAAACATTTCAAACAAGCGTCATGTATATTCTGAAATAACAATAGTTCAGCTTTGTAAAAGTTTTCTATCTTCTTTTCTATCTAACTTATCTATATATATCTATCCCAGTTTAGCGATGAAAAGCATATATATATGACTGCCCTAATTCTCTAATCAAGTAAAATCAAACCCAGAGTTAAAGTAACTCTGACCCATACAAGATTTAGTTTCTTACAAATTGATTTAAAGATCAAGTTTTAAAAATAGCATAACTAAAAAACTAAATAAAGGAAAGTGGATGAATAAGATCATGGCTGAGGTAACGGATTTGAATCTACAGATTTACTATCGGCGGTCGGGGAGGCACATTGAGTCTTCCACTCCTGAAACACAGTAACAAACTCCTGAATCTTTGAAAGGTTGGGGATGCCTATGTGTTTCACCCTTGTCTTCCAGACATCCTTCTCCCTTCGTATTTTCCCAATCTTTTCCTTGTGTTCTGGGAGTGCGTCGATACAAAGATAAAGCAGTGACTCCACCTTAGAAATTCAGGAGAAATCTTCAGTTAAGATATTGTCACTTTATTTGACAAAGCTGATTTTATTCTTAAAGGATTGAACCATTGTATTGACATTTTCCTCTGGTTCCCCATCATCTTTTATGTATTTTACATCAATGCATTGTAAATCATGCTGCAATGATTGGGTGAACTTAGTTATTTCCTTAATCATTTTTGTAAGTTCAAACCGCCCTTGCTGTGACATGGAATTCCTCCATTCAATGTTTTTCTTATTCATGTATAGTAGATCTTCATCCACACCTGTTAAACTCATTTCTGACAGAAATTTAATTACTCCATATTTTTTAACCTCATCAATTTGGTTCAGTACATTCATCCACTAACCTTCATCTTTCATCCAAAAAGCAATCTGTGCCTTAAGGTCCTCAATGGTGGCTGCAGTTTGATCATATATATTCTTAAGTTCATGAATATATTTAGTACCTTTTTGTACAATGCAGTCCAACCAATCATCAAATACCTTAGCCACCATCCTATTTCTGTTAACCTAGTCCAACATCTTCTGGTTGTCTAGCGACTTAGGATCAAAAGACAGAGAAAGCTATGAGACTAGCTGTGGGCTGGGATTATGAATGGTGTCAATATATTCTGCCATGGAATGCAGAGTCTGTTTCAATTCTTTCTTGTCTTTCTCCTCCTTCGAGGTCTGACTGACGATTCTTTTGGTGGATTCCTCAAGATGATGAACATCTGCTACTCTTGAAGCAGCTCCAAGATCCACCCTTTCAACAGTGAAATCCTGCACAGTGGTGTCCTGTATTTCTCCATCAGTTACCAGCCTAGCTATTTCCACATTCCAATTCCCAGTACATGGGTCAATGCTTACCCTAGATGTTGTCTTCAGCTTCTTGGACTTAGGTATTTTTCCCAAACATTTTCTCACCATATCTTCTAAAGACATACAAAATGGAATTATTTTTCTTTTGTCACTATTAGAATTCTCTAGCCATTTAGGTGCAAAGGCTGAGGATTCTTTCCCAGAATTTAATTGATCAGAGGATACATTAGAAATCATCATTATTTCAGGGGTCTCTAAGACAATCTCTGACTGTTGCTTAGCACTAACTTCCTCTGTTCTTGGTGAACTAGATTCTTTATCACCCATGGCTTCTCCTGAGTCCTCCTCTGAATTCAAATCCACAACTATTCTTTCAGAGACCTGCTTCTTTCTTTTGCTTTTGGTTCTCAACCTAGTGGCACAAGGAGGTAGAATAGTTGTGAGGGCTCTTCTAGATTCTTTAATGGCATGACTCCTAGTTATTGACTTGGAAGTATCTACACCACAGATAGCAATAGGCTAATTAGAAGAACTTATCGGGAATGGTGATTCAATCATTGACATGCAATGTTGGGCGTCTTTATTCTGGAACCCTTTCTGTTTCTATTCACTCAACCATTTCTCGGCCCTCCTTATCATTGGGAGAGTTTTCACCTCAATCCTATCTTCCTCCTCTTTACTCCAGTCAATTTCTAGAATAGGTGATTGTTTTATTTTTTAAAATTGGGGACCAATCATCTGTTCTTGATTATCAATAACTCCAGAAATGTCCATTCTTAGATTAAGGGTGATTATCTGTCCCAAAGAGAACCTACACCATAGTCTCCTCCTAACCTCAAATTCATCTGGGTAGTCCTCCCAGTAATCTTCCAATTTAGGGATATGTGAATGCCCTGTTCTAGAATCTAAGTTATCCCTGACAAATCCTTTACTGTCAAATTGCGACCTAGTAGTGAAGAACTGAAAATTGAACTTTTTAAGGTTCACTTCGAAATTCAAAGCATTAGATTTTGATTGGCATGAGTAACGTCCAAGTTCAATGGGGAAAGAGATACCCAATCCCTTCTTCGTTGAGGACTTTTCATCCACATGTGCTAACTGTCTGCATACCTCTATTAGCACAAAACAGTCAAACACATACATGGGTCACTTAACAGGTTCACCGTCAAATCTTCCAACCCTGATGTAAGTGAACTTGGAAAATTGAATAAAGAAACTACCATAAATGCTAATTAGTTGCATTGTCTCATTGGACATTCTCTTATTCAAATTACCTGCCAGTTCATAAGTCATTCTCCCAGTGAAAACATCACTAACCTTCTTGTAATTCTCATAACAGTTCTGCATCTGCAATTGTGAATAATATTCATAAATTTTACTATCTTCAGCTAAAGGTGCATGAGGTATCCCCAGCCACTGTCTCATAGATGCCAGGAAATAAAATAGGTATGAAGACATATAAAAATCTCTATTACCCAAACAATTACTCAGACCCTGATGCAAACAATCAACTACAATTTCTGCCCAATCTAAATATTACTTTCCCTGGAGGATAACCTATACAAAAAAGTACATCCAGTCTTCCCAATAATATGCATGTGCATTACCTTTCAATCTATACAATAATACCACAATATCCCTCACCTCCTTAATCATGTGATCCCTAGTAAGTGGTCTAGGCAGCCTTGAACCACCCTTCTGAAATTTCAGCAGCCAGTTTCTTGCTATCACATTTTTGTAAGTCAATTTCTTCTCTGAGAAATACCCATAAGAAGAAGTAATATTAAGGCTGGAATATGCCTCTTTAGGCAATATTCTCATCACAAACATTAGGGTTTATCTGTCGACATGAAACAATACATTACTATCTGCACCTTTGATGCATCTGTTTTGGGGTTCATACCTATTCATACATTCTTGAACAAGTTCGAGGCACTGTACAGCCATGGGAAAGGCTGCAGCTTCAACTAAACCACTATCTACTATTTTCTTCATCATAGGAGTTTGCACAGGGTTTCTAGACCTTTCTCTAAATTCTTCTAAATCATAATTTACTAGTGAAGTATCTCTGAATTTAGGATGAGAACAGGTAAGACCACGGCTTTGTTCATTCCCCAGACAAGCAGATTTCAAAGCCATACTTGGAGGATATAACAAAAAAAACTTTGAATCTTGAAAATAATGTCAGAAACTCAAAGGATTTTTCTTTCCAGCTTAAGAAATGGAAATAATAGGTAGGAAGAACAGGACTCACCTTCAAGAAATCTGAAATTACCTTGAAATTTGGGCAACTAGGCCTTATACCTCCTGCGCTGTTCTCCTCTGCATTGCACAGTATGTTTACTTGCCAAATTTGGGTTGTTCTCTCTTAATAAATGGCATTAACGGATTGAATAATTATTACCCAAAACAATACGTGCCGAAAATGTTTGAAAAGACATGAACTCTAACATCCTCATTAATGGCAAGCATTATTCACGCGTGACCATGATGTATAATAATTATCCATATGTTCCCCAAAATTAGAACTTCCTGTTTTATAATGAGTTTCAGACAAATTTTCCTCCAACTTTCCCGCTAAATTTGACTTAGGATGCCTCGGGGAAAGGTAAGATCATAATCACTGAACTGGTGATCTTTGAACGATTGAACCTTGGGAATGTGGTTCAAAGTTCAAATTCAAAGACACGAGAACTACATAAACTGACCAACATCACATGGCTTGTGAAAGACACTTGACTATGAAATAGTACAACATTGGACTTGGAACCATTGAACCATTAAACCTTACTACAGAGTTCAAACGAATGGTCCAACGACACATTAAATTAGATGAAGGAACTGAGTAATGTGACTCATTACAAGGTACCGAATGTTGAACTTTGAACTATGGAACCTTTGAACCATTGACAAAAAGGTTCAAGTTCAACCTGAATGGTCAAAGATGCTTCAAATACATATAACAAAACAACTCGCAATTTAAGAAACTCTAAACACATCGAACCATTGAACCTTGAACTTTTAGAATAGTTCAGGTTCAAAGGTTCAGACCTTAGGTAATTTCATACACAAAAATGATAGATGGGTAATCTTTGAAGAATAAAGAGCTGATTTAAGAAATGAAAGTATGACCAATGAGACAAAACAACAAATTGACTCTTTATTAGGGAATTTATGAATAAAATAAATAAGGGTGACTCAAAAGGTAACATTGGCTCTGACTAGGGACTGCATTTTATGGCAAAATGCAGAGAACTCAGAAGCTCTGGTTACGCAAAGACTGAAACACAGGGATGAAAGAAAAAAAGCAAAACAAACCAAAATTGGGAAAAGGAAACACAAAACTAGACAATAAAGGAAAGGCTATGTACAAAACAGGGGACTCCTGTTTCACAGTCGATACAATTTGAGATCCCATCCATTATAGGATAGGGGTAAAATAGCTCCATCCAAATACTCCAATTTAAAAGAATTTGGACCCAGTACCTGGTGAATTCTGAAAGTTCCTTTCCACAGCGAGTCAAATTTGCTATGTGCACCTTTTGGTTCTCTTCTTCTATCCCACAGCAATACTTCATCTCCCTCCATAAACTTTCTAGGCCTTGTTTTTTAGTCAAAAATCTCTTTTACTCTAGCCTAATGAGCAGTAATTTGGTCAACCAGTTCATTCCTCTCTTCTTCAATCTTAGTTAAGTACATAATCCTCTTCTCCAGGGAATCTTGGAAATATTGATCTTCAATTACACTTTGCAGTTTGGCTGCAGATAGCTCTAGAGGTGAAGATAACTAGGCACCTATTCCATGAACCAATTCAAAAGACACCATCCCAATTGCCCTTTTTGGAGTTATTCTTTCAGCCCAGATTGCTTCATCTAATCTTTTATGCCAATCTTTGGGGTTATCATTCACCAATTTCTTCATGATGGTAATCAGATTCTTGTTGCTGGACTCAACTTGTCCATATCCTTGGGGATAGTAATCTGATGAATGGGAGAGAGATATACTATGTTCATAACAAAAAGAAGTCATTTCAATTGAAGAGAAACTGGTAGCGTTATCTGCTACAAGCTTCTGGGGGTACCAAAATATTTTCTTTAAGAAAATTACACACCACCTCTGAAGTGGTTCTCTTTACAGGGGCCGCTTCAACCCATTTCGTGAAATAATCTAGTGTAGTTAGAATGTGGGTATGTCCTGCACTTGAAGGGGGTGAGATAGGCCCAATAAAATTCAATCCCCACTATTTGAAGGGTTCTTCGATAACAACGGGTCTTAAGGACAAAGCTGCTAATTGTGGCCTTCCTGAGAACTTTTTACATTTTTCACAGTTAGACACCCATTTATATGCATCTTTAAACATACCTGGCCAATAATAACAATTCCTGAGGATTTTGAAAGCTATAACTGAAGAAGAGAAATGGCCACGACAGGCCTCATTATGGAAAACTTCCAAGAGCTTGTCCTGTTGCTCTTTGTCCACACATCTCAAGAAAGTTCCATCTAGTCCCTTTTTGTAAAGGACATCTCCCCAAATAACATATTTAGCTGCCTTTAGTTTTAGGTTTTTTTCTCTTTCGGAGACAAGTGACTGGGACAATCTCCGTAAGTAAGGTAGTATGCTACATCCAAAAACCATGGGTCCTATAAACTTACTAGCAGTATAGTGTTAAGTCCTTCTTCTTCTTCTTCTTTTCCATTCCTAGCAATCAATTTACATAAGCCTTGACCTCTGATCAGTTTAGTTGGCCTAACTTCTAGATCATATTCATGGATTTTAGCAACCCACGTTTCTCTATTGTTTAACCCAACATCTTGTTGAGTCAGGATACTTTTCACAGTTGAACTTGGAACAAATATAACTGAATGAGAGTGAAGTATATAATATCTAAATTGTTTAACATCCTTTACTACAACAAAAGCTTGTTTTTCAACCAAAGAATATTTCAGTTCATGCTTTTTAAGGGGGATGCTCATAAAGGCTATGGGGACCTCTTCATCCAATTCATTTTTCTGCAACAAAATACCTGACGTGGTGTGTTCCGAGGCATAACAGTAAATAATAAAATCTTTTTGAAAATTAGGATTTACCAAAGTGGGTGTGTGCAATCACCTCTTTGATATCCTCAAATGCCTTCTTAGTAGCTTCATTCCACTTAAATGTATGTTTCTCGCTCATCATTCCAACGATATGCTTTGTAATCTCAGCAAAGTTAGGAATGAACCTTCTGAGAAAATTGATTTGGCCAAAGAAGGACTTGACTCCAGTCCTATTAGAAGGGAGACTAAGCTATTGTATCACCTTGACCCTCTCTGGGTCAATCTTGATCCCATCTTTTGAAACTAAGTGCCCTAACAACTTTCCTTCTATAACACAGAGCACTAACTTCTTGGGATTGAGTGATATGCCATGACTCCGACACCTTTGTAAGACAGTCTCTAGATCCTTCAAGTGGTCTTCTCTATTTCTGGAAAAAATAGTCAGATCATCAAGATAAATAACAGTAATCCTATCCTTAAGACCTCTAAAGGATGAATCCATCACCTGCTGAAAATTTGCTCCGTCATTAATCAGGCCAAAGGGCATTCGGTTTTAGGCAAAAGTTCCCCAAGGCATAGTGAAGGTGGTCTTATGCTGATCAGCCATAGCCATGCCTATCTAATTATAACCTAAGAATCCATCTAGCATGAACATCATTTCAGATCCAGCAACTGTTTGCAAGATGTGGTCTATCACAGGTAAGGGATAGTTATCTTTCAGGCTAGCCTGGTTCAAATTCCTAAAATCAACGCAGATTCCTATTTCTCCATTCTTCTTGCGTACTGGAACAAGATTTGCCACCCAAGTGGAGTGATGAATTGGATAGATAATTCTAGCTTTCAACATTTTATCAATCTCCTTAAAGATGGCCTCAGCAACTTTCGGATTATAATTCCTTAGCTTCTACCTGAATGGGGCTGCATTTGCTTTTAGAGGAATATGGTGTTGAAACTATCCATGTCTAAAATTTTTAAGATCATCATAGCACCAGGCGAAAACATCCTTATACTTGATTAACAATTTGATCAATTTATTTTCTCCTCTAAAGAACAACACCTACCAATGGATATCCATTTAGGATCAGCCTCATCCCCGATGTTTATTTTTTCATAATCCTCCACTTTGTCAGGATTCTAGGAAAGTTTGCCTTTAATATATTCATCTCTTCGAGAAAACAAATGTTCTAAGGAGACCATTCCTTTAGGGATTTTGTTTCCCTTCAACTGAATTACATCATCTTTTGGATTAATCCCTGGGTTAGGACTGAACTCTTTACAGTCTGTTTCTGAGCCCTCAAAATAAGTTCCCAGGAACATTTCAACATTCTCTAAGAATTTTTTGATCTGATTATCACTCTCAAAAACTTGCCAGCTTTCATCATTGTCTAGAACATCAGGGCGATATACCAGCTCTATTCTATAAGAATCCTTTTTAAAATCAGGATGCGGTAGAAGAAGAGAAGCTGATACTGCTAAAGAATCTGCTCGGGTGTTCTAGTCTCTGGGAATTGCTTTGATATAGAAGGCATCAAAATATATTATCTCATCCCAGACTCTATTTCTATAATTCTTTAATCTTTCATTGTTAATAGAAAAGATGCCCCTTACTTGCTTCACAATTAATTCAGCATCTCCTCTCACTTTAAGTACCTTTACACCCTTTCTTTTGGCTTCATGTAGCCCAAGCAATAAAGCTTCATATTCTATGGTATTATTGGTGTTTTTGAACTCTAATTTAAAAGAATAGGAAAAAATTTCACCTTGAGGTGAGATCAACACAACCCCTGCCCCTGAACTAGCAGTAGCACAATTGCTGTCAAATTCCATAGTCCATAGGTCATCAGACTGTACAGACCTTTGGATTAATTCTTCCTTGAAGTCTTCTTCAAACCTCTGTTTAGAAGAGAGGAAGTAGTTATGAAATTCACATTCCTCAAACAAAATTTGGGACTTGGGATCATGAGAGGGATAGACAGTAAACTTGCACTTAGGTTCAGGTTCAAGCTTTACTTTCTGCTTTCCCACTAGGATTGTCACTTCTGACCAATCCAGTTTAATCTGCCCACCCAAATCCTTGCAAAATGTCCTGCTCAATAGCATCCCATAACTGGCAGGAATATCTGCTACCAAAATAGTCAATTTCACCTTTTTGTCAGGGTAAGATGCAAGAGCAACTCGTGCATCCTTAATTTGTCCAAGCAAGGAAACCTATTTGCCATCCATAGAATAACACCTACCAAATGTCTTTGTAAGTGATAATCCTAGGGTTTTGGCCACAGAAGAAGGCATAATGTTGTCAGAGGCTCCTAAATCTATAATACATTTACTGAGCTTATGACCATTGATGAACAAAGATACATAAAATAGGTTGGGTTTCAAATCAGCTGTGTAAGAAGTATCATTTGACGAATTGAGAGTCATTTTAGGGGTAGTCATGGATGACTCAGGTGAGGAAGTAAATAGTTGAGCAATAGGAGACTCAGCATTGACATTTAGTTGACTCTCAGGTACAATTTGTATAGGACCACCCTTAACATATTTAACCAGTTTGTCAAGTTCATTAGGTTTTAACTTGAGATACTCAAAAGGAGAGATTTGAATTTTTACAGATTTATAGAATTCTACAATATCGAAGGAAGTTTCTGGATCATTTTTGTGCAACAATTTGATTTCCTGAGCCTTCAAATTAGCATCTTGAGTTCTAATAAAAAGCTCCTTACCCTTACCAGGTACTTCTTGTGTATTAGAGGGCCTCGTATTCCTCTGACTCCTAGTGAGCACGGCGCATGAAGGATCTTCAAGGGTAACAAATATTTCACCTCCCCTTTTTGAGTCTGACTTGTATTCAAGGACGTTTATCTCAAAGTCACCAGGCTCCTCAAAGTTCCTTTCTTCTCCATTGAACTCCCCTAACACATCTTGAGTAGTAGTCATTTGGGCATACCTAAGCATCTCTGGACAAGAATTTCCATCATGGTCAGTAGTCAAATGAAAAGCACATATGTTCCCCCTCCCAGGAGGAGCTTTAATAGTCAGCCTTGGTTGTGCTAATGTCAGGGGTAAAGCTCTGCTAGCATTTGCTTGTTGACTCAAATTCCTCCTGCCAATATCTTGATACGGTTGTTGGAAAGGAGCACCAGTCTTAGGCAATTGTCTCTTTAAGGAAATCATATCATTGACTAGTCTTTGCACTATAGGATCCGTAGATGATGAGGGGTGAGCATTTGGCACCTAGACCTCCTTCTTCCATTTACCAGCCATAATAAGATCATCCTCCAATCTGACAGCCAAAGCTTGTGCAACTGGAAAATTAGCGATTGCACCTCTTCTAAGATGGAAGCTAATATCAGGAGGCATAGCATTGATAAATAAACATTTCTAATTTTCACCAGTTGGCCTTTTAGTAGCAGGGATTTTGTTCACAATTCTATTGAATTTTGCCATGAATTCCCTCATAGGTTCATGTATCTCCTTCTTAAGCTAAGTTAGCTAGGCAAAGAGGTAATGGTCATCCTCTGCACTTTTGAACCTATTTTCAAATGCATTTTTCATATCATTCCAATTTGTGATTGAGGAATTAGTTAAATTATAGAACCATTGTACTGCAATATCGGTCAAGGTTTGCACAAAAAGCCTTATGGCTACATCTTGGTGTTGTACACCTAACACGCTACATGCTATTGCAAAGGCACACAAATGTTCTTCTGGTGATTACCTCCCATCTCCATTAAATTTGGGCAAATTTTCCCATGCATTTTTAGGCAAAGGGTTTAGGTTAGCCCCTAGGTTCAAAGGTCCTATGGCTGCTCCCTAAGGTTGGGCCATTGCTAAGAAGTTTATAGCAGAGGGGATAATAGTACCGGAAAGAGTTAGAGCTTGACAGACAGGAGATGTAGATGGTTTAGGGGGGCTAGGAGGCCTGCTCCTAGCTCTTCTAGTCTAAGTAGGGATATAAGGAAAATTTAGGCTGTGTAGTGTTTGAAAGGTAGGATACTCAACTCCCTCTCTGCTCAAAGACCTTGTATATGGTCTGGAATCCAGCTTATAATATTATAACTGGATAGGTAGCTATTGATTTCTATGTTGTTCTTGATTTCTTTGTGCTTCAAGGGCTTGATTTCTTGTTGCATTTTCTGCTTGCCTCCTTCTTTTCCTGGGCAACAACAACAAGTATGCCAAGCAAGGGTATTCAACTGGCCAATAATGTCTTCCTGCTCATCTTGGAAACCAAGATTAGGTTGCAAGATAGGAATTATATTTTCATGTGGAAGCACCATTGATGCTTCATATTAAGGTGACCAGTCTTTCAAACCAAACTTTGAAAAGTATCCCCAGTAGAGTCCCCAAAAACTGTTGGTTAATAGGTTTGTCTTTATTCAAAAATAATCTTTTCTGACTCTATACCCTTTCTTCCTTAAAGAACAAATGAATTAATCAACAAATGGGTGAACTTTCAAAATAGTTCCCCTCTGAATTTAGGTACAACTACCTTTAAGATCTTCAATGAATTCAATCTATTTTAATTATCCAAATACACTTTTAACCAGAAAGTGCCTAAAGGCAAACTAACACCCATACATCATCATGTTATGAATGTGATATCCTTTTTTTAAGACACAATTTTTGTAATAGAATACACAGACTCTATTTTAAATATCAACCAAATGCATGAACATACAAATATTGTTGAACTAGTAAATAATAGAACACATATAATGAATTGTCTAAAAGAGAGCAATTACCATATGAAAGAAGATTTCGTACAGAAAACCCAATTTCAAATACTCAAACGCACAGATTCAAGCATGCAGCAATTGTTTCTTCCTTTTCATTCACAGATGAAAAACATTTCAGACAAGCATCATGTATATTCTGAAATAACAGTAGTTCAGCTTTGTAAAATTTTTCTATCTTCTTTTCTATCTAACTTATCTATATATATCTATCCCAATTTAGCGATGAAAAGCACATATATATGACTGCCCTAATTCTCTAATCAAGTAAAATCAAACCCAGAGTTAAAGTAACTCTGACCCATATGGGATTTAGTTTCTTACAAATTGATTTAAAGATCAAGTTTTGAAAATAGCATAACTAAAAAATTGAATAAAGGAAACTGGACGAATAATATCATGGCTAAGGTAACGGATTTCAATCTGTAGATTTACTATCAGCGGTCAGGGAGGCACATTGAGTCTTCCACTCCTGAAACATAGTAACAAACTCCTAAATCTTCGGAAGGTTGGGGATGCCTATGTGTTTCACCCTTGTCTTCTAGACATCCTTCTCCCTTCATTTTTTCCCAATCTTTTCCTTGTGTTCTGGGAGTGCGTCAATACAGAGGTAAAGTAGTGACTCCACCTTAGAAATTCGGGAGAAATCTTCAGTTAAGATATTGTCAGTTTCTTTGACAAAGCTGATTTTATTCTTAAAGGATTCAACCACTGTATCAACATTTTCCTCTGGTTCCCCATCATCTTTTATGTATTTTACATCAATGCATTGTAAATCATGCTGCAATGATTGGGTGAACTCAGTTATTTCCTTAATCATTTTTGTAAGTTCAAACCACCCTTGTCATGACACAGAATTCCTCCATTCAATGTTTTTCTTATTCACGTATAGTAGATCTTCATCCACACCTGTTAAACTCTTTTCTGATAGAAATTTCATTACTCCATATTTTTGAACCTCATCAATTTGGTTCGGTACATTCATCCACTTACCTTCATCTTTCATCCAAGAAGCAATCTGTTCCTTAAGGTCCTCAATGGTGGCTGCAGTTTGATCATATATATTCTTAAGTTCATGAATATATTCAGTACCTTTTTGTACAATGCAGTCCAGCCAATCATCGAATACCTTAGCCACCATCCTATTTCTATTAACTTGGTCCAACATCTTCTCATTGGCTGGCGACTTAGGATCAAAAGACAGAGAAAGCTGTGAGACCGGCTGTGGGCTGGAATTATGAATGGCGTCAATATATTATGCCATGGAACACAGAGTCTGTTTCAATTCTTTCTTGTCTTTCTCATCCTTCCAGGTCTGACTGACGATTCTTTTGGTGGATGCCTCAAGATGATGAACATCTGCCACTCTTGAAGTAGCTCTAAGATCCACCCTTTCAATAGTGAAATCCTGCACAGTGGGGTCCTGTATTTCTTCATCAGTTACCAGCCTAGCTATTTCTGCACTCCAATTCCCAGTACATGGGTCAATGCTTACCCTGGATGTTGTCTTCAGCTTCTTGGACTTAGGCGTTTTTCCCAAACATTTGCTCACCATATCTTCTAAAGGCATAGAAAATGGAATTATTTTTCTTTTGTCATTGATAGAATTCTCCAGCCATTTAGGTGCAAAGGCCGAGGTTTCTTTCCCAGAATTCAATTTATCAGAGGATACATCAGAAATCATCATTATTTCAAGGGTGTCTAAGACAATCTTTGATTGTTGCTTAGCACTAACTTCCTCTATTCTTGGTGAACTAGATTCTTTATCACCCATGGCTTCTCCCGAGTCCTCTGAATTCAAATCCACAACTATTCTTTTAGAGACCTGCTTCTTTCTTTTGCTTTTGGTTCTCAACCTGGTGGCACGAGGAGGCAGAATAGTTGTGAGGGCTCTTCTAGACTCTTTAATGGTAGGACTCCTTCCAGTTATTGACTTGGAAGTACCTACACCACAGATAGCAATAGTATGATTAGAAGAGCTTATCAGGAATGGTGATTCAATCATTGACATGCATTGTTGGGTGTCTTTATTCTAGAACCCTTTCTGTTTCTGTTCCCTCAACCATTTCTCGGTCCTCCTTATCACTGGGAGAGTTTTCACCTCAATCCTATCTTCCTCCTCTTTACTCTAGTCAATTTTTGGAATAGGTGATTGTTTTATTTGTTTAAATTGGGGACCAATCATCTGTTCTTGATTATCAATAACTCCAGAAATGTCCATTCTCGGATTAAGGGTGATTATCTATCCCAAAGGGAACCAACACCATAGTCTCCTCCTGACCTCAAATTCATCTAGGTAGTCCTCCCAGTAATCTTCCAATTTAGGGATATGCGAATGCCCTTTTCCAGAATCTATGTTATCCCTGACAAAGCCTTTACTATCAAATTGGGACCTGGCAATGAAGAACTAAAAATTGAACTTTTTAAGGTTCACTTCTAAATTCAGAGCATCAGATTTTGACTGGCATGAGTAATGTCCAAGTTCAATGGGGAAAGAGATACCAGATCCCTTCTTCGTTGAGAACTTTTCATCCACATGTGCTAATTGTCTGCATACATCTATCAGCACAAAATAGTCAAACACATACTTGGGTAACTTAACAGGTTCACCGTCAAATCCTCCAACCCTAATGTAAGTGAACTTGGAAAATTGAATAAAGAAACTACCATAAATGTTAATTAGCTACATTGCCTCATTGGACATTCTCTTATTCAAATTACCTGCAAGTTCATAAGTCATTCTCCTAGTGAAAACATCACTAACCTTCTTGTAATTCTCATAACAGTTCTACATCTGCAATTGTGAATAATATTCATAAATTTTACTATCTTCAGCTAAAGGTGCATGAGGCAGCCCCAGCCACTGTCTCGTAGACACCAGGCAATAAAATAGGTATGAAGACATATAAAAATCTTTATTACCCAAACAATTACTCAGACCCTGATGCAAACAATCAACTACAATTTCTGCCCAATCTAAATATTGCTCTCCTTGGAGGATAACCTGTACGAAAAAGTACATCCAGTCTTCCCAATAATATGCATGTGTGTTACCTTTCAATTTGTGCAATAACACCATAATATCCCTCACCTCCTTAATCATGTGATCCCTAGTAAGTGGTCTAGGCAGCCTTGAACTACCCTTCTGAAATTTCAATAGCCAGTTTCTTGCTATCACATTTTTGTAAGTCAATTTCTTCTTTGAGAAATACCCATAAGAAGAAGTAATATTAAGGCTGGAATATGCCTCTTTAGGCAGTATTCTCATCACAGACATTAGGGTTTGTCTGTCGACATGAAACAATACATCACCATCTGCACCTCTGATGCATCTATTTTGGGGTTCATACCTATTCATACATTCTTGAACCAGTTGCGGGCACTGTACAGCCATGGGAAAGGCTGTAGCTTCAACTAAACTATTGTCTACTATTTTCTTCATCATAGGAGTTTGCACAGGGTTTCTAGACCTTTCTCTAAATTCTTCTAAATCACATTGCACTAGTGAAGTATCTCTGAATTCAGGATGAGAACAGGTAAGACCAGGGCCATGTTCATTCCCCAAACAAGCAGATTTCAATGCCATACTTGGAGGATATAACAAAAAAACTTTGAATCTTGAAAATAAAGTCAGAAACTCAAATGATTTTTCTTTCTAGCTTAAGAAATGGAAACAACAGGTAGGAAGAATAGGACTTACCTTCAAGAAATCTGAAATTACTACAAAATTTGGGCAACCAGGCCTTATACCTCCTGCGTTGTTCTCCTCTGCATCGCACAATATGTTTACTTGCCAAATTTGGGTTGTTCTCTCTTAATAAATGGCATTAACGGATTGAATAATTATTAGCCAAAACAATACGTGTCGAAAATGTTTGAAAAGACATGAACTCT
Source organism: Cunninghamia lanceolata (assembly GCA_027924645.1). Taxonomy (NCBI): domain Eukaryota; kingdom Viridiplantae; phylum Streptophyta; class Pinopsida; order Cupressales; family Cupressaceae; genus Cunninghamia; species Cunninghamia lanceolata. Next base: position 5,288,169 of record BSBN01000241.1, on the reverse strand, counting down.
GACATCCTCATTAATGGCAAGCATTATTCACGTGCGACCATGATGTATAATAATTATCCATAAGTTCCCCAAAATTAGAACTTCCTATTTTATAATGAGTTTCAGACAAATTTTCCTCCAACTTTCCCTCTAAATTTCACTTAGGATGCCTCGGGGAAAGGTAAGATCATAATCATCGAACTGGTGAACTTTGAACCATTGAACCTTGGGAATGTGGTTCAAAGTTCAAGTTCAAAGACACGAGAACTACATAAACTGACCAACATCACATGGCTTGTGAAAAACACTTGACTACGAATCAATACAGCATTGGACTTGGAACCATTGAACCATTAAACCTTACTATAGAGTTCAAACAGATGGTTCAACGACACATTAAATTGGATGAAGGAAATGAGTAATGTGACTCATTACAAGGTGCCAAATGTTGAACTTTGAACCATGGAATCTTTGAACCATTGACAAAAAGGTTCAAGTTCAACCCGAAAACTCAAAGATGCTTTAAATACATATAACAAAATAGCTCTCTATTTGAGAAACTTTAAACACATCAAACCATTGAACCTTGAATTTTTAGAATAGTTCAAGTTCAAAGGTTCAGACCTTAGGTAATTTCATACATAGAAATGATAGATGGGTAATCTTTGAAGAATAAAGAGCTGATTTAAGAAATGAAAGTATGACCAATGAGACAAAACAGCAAATCGACTCTTTATTAGGGAATTTACGAATAAAATAACTAAGGGCGACTCAAAAGGTAACACCTTTCAAGTTGTTCCTCATTATACCTAGTTTCTTGTAGATCAGGCTCTAGATGGCCAATTATTATGTCTACTCTGTAGCACTTTTCTATTCTTTCTTTCAAAGACTGATTTAGGTTTTCTTAAGTCTTCTTCCGTTCCTCTATTTCCTTGGTTAGCCTCATCACCTCCGATTCCATCTCATGTTTTACGACAACAACTTCCTTTGCTAACTTCTCATATTCCTTTGTCTTCTCCTTCAATGCCTCATCCATGTCATTGTCTTCCTTCATATTTGCTAACTGCTGAAGTAGCTCTTTACTCTTTTCCATATATTTTCTTAGTTGCCCTTTTAAAGTCTGAATGAAATCCTTAGCATCTTTAAGGTTCTCTTGTAGTTCTTTGACTTCTGCTCTGGATTGATCAAGATCTTCTAAAGGAACTTGAAGTTGTTCATTGATGCCATCAAAATACCTGAATGAACCCATTGAAACACCTTCCTAGATCTTCCCGAAGCTATTAAAATTCTTCCAAGGAACCTTTCTCTGATACCAATTGTTGAAATTAAGGAACACTAAGAGGAGGGTGAATCAGTGTTCTGCAAAACTTATTATTACATTCCTTTATTAGTTTACCACATACATTCAAGAGAAAGAAGCATGAACTTAAGAATAGTAGCAACAAGATCATCACACATGAACACTAGTATTTTTATGTGGAAACCCAGTTAAGGGAAAAACCATGGTGGGGGTAAACCCACAAGATTTTATACTCTGTTAAAAGTATTACAAATGGGAAGGCACATGCCTTCAAGTGCATTACCTAGAGCTCACTACTCAAAGGAGTCTCACTGCCTACAAGATTAATTACAAAGAGTTCACTAAAATATTTGAACTAAAGAATAGCATCTAACAATTCAAGATTATAGTTCCAGTTAAGCTCAATATACTAACTTCGCACACTTCATCCTTCACTGCCCTATTTCACTATTCTGCCATGATCTGGAGCTTATTTCTCTTTGCTTCACACTTGATACTACCACACTTTACACCTATAACATCATATTCACACATCCATACTACAAAAAGCTCGAACCCATCAATCATATATATCCGCAACATGAAATTTCATCAACTATAGTTGGCGTCAAGAAAACATAGAAACTTTTTCAAGATCATTGTTCTGTCGGCTGAATCCATGTACAAACATCAATGTAGACCAAAACTTATGTATTCAAGTCATCACACATGTCATCCAATACTACTAAATCTCATAAATTACTCAACCAACCACTTCTCTTAATTTGGATAGGATCAAACACCAAGTCGACCTGTTCTTCATCAGACTGAACTGTCTAACCAAAACCTGATACTTAGATGCTTGTAACATTCAATCCCTTCATCACTAGAGGTTGAAACTTTGGATTTAGGTAGTCCTAACATCCCTTAACATTCCCTCAAATCTGTAACATAATATGATTACCTGTGGATAAATGTGGACCAAAATACTAAACCATGTCATATGCTCTATTCTTGTCTATATAGACTTAGACAAATGTGCAACCTGACTTCTGGTATGATCAATTGATACAATGTAGATGTGTAAGATAGATTCAGTTGCTATCAATGACAATAGCTGACATGCCTAGCAGTGTCTCTTGCCAACAACAAAAGAAAAATATCCCTAATACAAGCTAGGTAGCATGTTTATATAGAGGGAAGAGGTGGCAACACCAACCAATAGGAAGAAACCATCTATCAGACTAAATATAACAAAGTATCTTCCCAAGATAGATAATGGATGCTCATTTGTAGGAAGGTGAGACCTCATAACCCACTTACCTAATTCATCATGCTTTATGAACCTAACCAGGATTAATAAAAGGTGTAGCAAAAACCTAGGAATAAAGGGAGAATAAATAACCGAACTAGGAAATAAAAACCTACACTAACAAGGATTAGTTAATAGATGACCTTAAGTTGTTACAAATTTATATACCATTGCTTCTTGTCCATCTGTAGTATTTGTATTTGTCACTCTATTTCAATATGTGTATTTTCTGCATCTCCAAGGGTAGTAGGGATCTGTATGTTTTATGCTTTATGTCTTGTCTCTGTAAGTAATCCAATCATGGTTTCTATCCTTAAGCATACTAATTCCCTTAACTACTTGTGCTTTTATTTGTTCTCTTTCATCCTATAGTTGTTGGAGCTAAGCAATCATGGCCTCTATCTATACCCTTAGGTTTCCTCTTGCATCCTTCATAGGATCATATGTTGTGGTTGTTTGTGTTATTTGTGTCTCCAAGCCATCTATCTAATATTTCATAGCTTTGGTGGACATGGGCCACTACAAACAAAATTGGTACAAATTTGTGTCTCCTCTAATAGGTTGTTGGATATTTCTTATCTATGTGTCCAACTGTGTGTGCTTTTGCACATGTGTTTGTTGCCTCTGCTAGTCTCTTCTTGTTCATTTCCTTTGTTATCTCTTGTTTGGCTTTGGCCTCCAAATAACTTATATGTGCTTGTATTCTCTAGACCAATTTTCTTAATTGTTGTGTGAACAGTACTATTGTGTCTCTCTGTACTTCTAATAGTTGGCTCTTAATGATATATACCACTTCCTATATTTGTTCACTACTTTCTACATGTTTTTGCAAGATTTCCTCCCTTGTGATGGAGTGAAGAATGTCTTCCTTAGAGATAGTTGGATCTATATTTTTGATGGCTTCCTACCTTAGTTCTTCCTCCAATTCTAATGATTTTTTTCTTTTCTTCCTTAGAGAATCAACTAACTCCTCTAGGAACCTCTCCATAAGTTCATCTAATGTTTTATTTGTTCTATGCATATGTCTTATGATTGCTTTTTGTATTATCTTCTTATTCCCCTAGGATACCTCATTGTAGAGGCCCACTGTATTCTGTAGCATTCCATGGTTTTGAAGAGAGTTTACTAACACATTCATGTCTAATGGTTCCTCTTTTGTTTTTGCTTGTTCTAGTTGTCCATGTTCTCCAATTACTTTAGGGATAGTTTTTGTTTTCTTTTTCCTCTTCAATTTTTCTACTGCTTCCCCTTCCTCTTCTTCAATCTCTTCCATAGACATTTGTATGATATTAATTTTTGCACATTTCTTATGCCTTGATCCTTTCTTCTTCTCACTTAGATTCAATAGGGTTTTTTATGCCTCCTACCCTATTGATACTATTTGTCTTGAAGACTCTTGTTGTACCAGAATTTATGTATTGGTTGCTACGTAGTACTTTCTCCCTAACCTCCTTGGGGTTTATGTGGTGGTGGTTACTTCTGGATCTTATGTAGTTAGATGTGGTATTGTCGCACTAGTTTGTGGAAATGATGTGGTGGGGTGTGGTACAGATGTGCTTGATTGCTATGGTATTCCCCAATTTTCATGTAACTTCCCTTTATGTTTCTCCAAATGTTCTTCTATATTCTTCTTATGTTGCTTGCCCATAACTTCATGATATGTACCAAATATTCCCATGGTGGTATCTTTAGGCTTACTAATTAAATATTTGGCATAAGCATTTGCTTCCTATATAGTGATCTCATATGGTCACCTAGGGATCTAGGATGTCCTAGGTTCTACTACTTCCATGTATGTGTAATCCTTATCCACCATAATGTGATAGTGTTTGTATATTGTTTGACTATCCCATAGGGAAATCATTCCCTATCTTGCATTTCTATTTGAAGGGCCTTGAAGAAACCATAATATGTGGATGTGAATGATTTTGTGTCTTTAAACTATTTTACATAGTCTTATATTTGTACAACTACTGGTGTGTGTGTTTTCCATGCTTTTCCTTTAAAAGTTGGTAGTTCATTTAGAAAGTAAAATACTAGATAGATGATAAGGGTTTCATATGGGCAATTGTATTTCGATTCCTTTGTTTTCTACAAATTCTCCATCAATTTTTCTCGCAACACTTCACATAGATAAAAATCTTTTCCCTCCACCATCTGGTGGGCTATGTGAATTGTAGTGGCAGTAGCGTACCCTTCTCAATTGGCATAGTAAATTTTGTATACAATCCCCATTGCCACTGTACCATCAAAAATTGTCCTCCTGTATGGTATGGTACAATTTCCCTTGGTTTAGATCCTCACTTTGGGTGACCTCTTAGCCTTTCTCTTTCTGACCTTCCTGAAACCCTAATTGACTAAGCTAGTTGCAAAATGTTCACTTTTTGAGGTAACCCTCTGACGGAACCCATAAAGGGAATTTGAATTATAGGTCCCTGGGACCCCCCAAAAACTAGATTTGAGTGGAAAATGGGGGCTTGGACTCAGGTACCTGCGCCCTAGTCCTCCCCTGTTTCCTAGGATTTTGAATTTTGGTAGGGTGTCAGCTCCTGCCATATGCCTTGGGATTCCATTTTCAAATTCTCATTTTTTGTGCGATATCGAGACATTATTTCAAACTTTGAATTTCCCTAAAGCTAGATATAAAAAGACATTTGAAAATAATTTTAACACACACAATTCTTATGCAAGCTTGATACCAAAACTTTGCCAATATTGCCATTGAAGATTAGTGACTTGTTGAAGCTCTTGAAAGTTATTTGAATTTTCTATCATGGAGACAATGGATGGAGATTACGAATCAAGATCTTGAGTCTATATTGCCCTTCCTAGGTTTGTACACCCTTTGCATGATTGGGAGAAGGATTGAAGCCTCTAACATCGAGCTTGGAGATCTTCTGCAGACATTGTTGATTCACCTTCTTGTTCATGTAGTCTTCATTTGTTTTAATCTCCTTGAGGTGAAGTTGTATGTGTTTATTGATTCAAAGAAAGTTATTGATCTTCCCTTGATTGAGATATTTAGAGTTTGATATTTCTGCATACACATTGTTAGGTTTGCACACACTTCTACAAATCTTTATCTCTAGCTATTATTAAGGTAGAAATACCAAAGATGGGGCTTGACTAAGGCAATCTAGTATATAGCCGCAGCATCTTTCTCTTTGTTTTGCAAGTGGAGATTGTGTTCTAGAAGATCTGGTGGAAAGAAGCTATAGAAAAGAGGATATTAGGGGTACAATCATCATAAAATTTTGAATTTCTAGATTTCGATACTTGTGAGACTAAAGAGCAGGCACCGTAGTCCAATTGGGGAAAATTTCCAGGATCTGGAAGCCATTTGGGAGTGCCAAATAGCCTGTATAGAGGATTTTTAGTATTAGGAACTTTCAGGACTAAGGAACAGGTGCCCTAGTCTAGTCATCCCTCAAAATCTGGGTGCACAGACTCTGAAACTCTTTCTTTGTATTTCTGTGATTAGTTTTGCCTATTTCATTACCAGATTTTGAATATATCTGATTCAAGGCATAATTAGGGTTTACTTGGTTTATGAACAAAATACCTAACAAAACCTTAGTTTGGCTCTTGAAATTAGACCACACAAGCATAAGGGCCAGACATAGTGATTAGTAGCTTGATCTAGAGTCCAATCCTTGTCCTTCTAATGTTTAGCATGGTGAAATAGTAGTACTTAACCTAGTTGACACAAAGCTACAATGTTTCCACTAAACAATAACGTATCTTACCCCTGGGTCTATAATTTATTTGACACTTAAGCTACAACCATCATGTGTTTCCCTTATGAGCTCCACCAATTTATCATTTTTGATTTCTTTCATGGCTGATATCCCTCCAACTGAGCTAAGCCTTTTGACGGCTTGAATTGCATCCTTCATTATCTGGTAGGGTTTACCCAGATAAATATATCCATCATGAATTCTTCTCAAGATTATTCTTACCCACTCATGTGGTCACAAAAGTCAGGATAATCTTTCCAAATATCCAGGTTTTTCTTCTGAATGTTTTGGTATTGTGTCAAATACCTAGCTTCATCTAGTAGTTTGTCCCGTAGTTAATCAAATTTCATGCGGTTAATTTCCAATATTGGTCCATCAATGTATTTTTGAATATCTTTAGTATAGACCACTTGCACTAGAATCCCTAAAAAGGATCCATCCTTATCCAACTCCATTGCTTGGAATGGATACTACTTATACTTTGGCCTTGGTTTCTCTGTGATATCAAGCAATGTAGGTGTGGCCATTTTTCCTTCTTCTCAGCTAGACTTAGGGTTTTCTCAAACTTCTTCACTTTGCACACAGAGCTCAATTTCACTAAGTTTGGATGCAATTGTGAGGAGATTACTAAAGGGTTAGGATTCTTATAGCCCTAAGAATGGATTTTTGCATTTAATGCACCTACCCATTTTTTGATTTGCTAGGCTTTTCTAGCCATTAAGTTGTAGTAGTGACTAGACTGCCAACAATGAGCTCCTACTTTCTATGTTACTTCTATAGTATATATGATACAATATAAATTTTTCTACATTTCTACCTATTCTCTAGATTGATGATAGTGTTTTAGCTACATGCCATTTACAAACCTTGTAATTCCACTTCTATCAATTTTCTTTAACCTAACTACTCAACATTCCATAATTTCATGAATGTAATAGGGCCCTAACTACCTTACAGGTTAAGTTTGGCTTGTTTCTTAAACTTTCTATCATATAGTAGCACTAGGTCACCTACATAATATTTTTAAACATAAATTTCTATCATGCTAGGCTTTTGTCTTTTCCTTTCCAAGCTTTGATTATGTCTTTCTATTAGGTGATCTTTATCTAATTTTTCCAATTCTTCTATTCTTTGGGCTAGTGATTCTTCCTCATCCAACCACAAGGTTAGTATGGTAATTATGTTGGTAGTATAAAGTTCATGGGAACTATTCCATTAGTTCCATAAACCAATTGCAATGGTGTGAACTTATTTGAGCATTTATATGTTGTGTGGTATGCCCAGAGTACTGCAAGGATCTTTAAATCCTAATTTTCCCTATTGCCATCACACATCTTTGTTAATTTTGTCCCAATTATCTTATTCAAGGATTCACTTGCTCCATTGGCATGCGGATGATATGGGGAACTTTTGTTATGTGTTATCATGAAGCTATTCAAAAGTTTCACAATCATTTGTTTATGAAATGTTTGCCTCGATCACTTGTTATACTGATTGGGTAACTGAATCTTGTGATAATTTTCATAAAGGAAATTTGTGGCAATTTTTGTTGTGCAATCTTTAGTTGGTACCGCTTCTGTCCATTTGGTCAAATATTCTACCTGTATGATTATAAACCTTGCTTTTGAGTGTTTTGTCAAAGGATTTATAGATCCAATAAAATCTATGGCCCATTTTTTGAATGGTATTTGTGCTAGAACTATTTTTAGTTGCATCTCATCTCTTGTGGTAGGTTTCCCTACCCTTTTACATATGTCACATTTCTTCACATATTGTTTGGCATTCTTTTGTAGTGTAGGCAACCATTGTCCCACTAGTCTTACTCTCTTTGTGGTAGTGTCTTCACAATTGTGTCCTCTAGATATTCCTTCATGTGCCTCTCAAGATTTCTTCTCTCTCATGTTCATTTACCACTCTTGTTAATATATCATCTCTCCCTAATATATATATTTCTCCTTCAACCAATGTATATGGTAGTGCCTTCTGCATAAGTGTTTATTTATCTTGCAGTGAGAAGTCATGCAGAAATTCCCCTATGGAGAGTAATATTGCTATTTCATGTAACTCCTCTAGTACTATAGTCAATCTAAATAGGTTTGTTCTAGGAAAATCTTCTTGTTGTTCATCTAGTTCTTCTATATTTTCTTCCCCTATGGTAAATTACAATGACTTTTCTTCCATTAGTCTTACCATATAAACCCTTCTGGTACTCCTAACTCTGCAGGTATAAATTTTTTGTTCTTCTTGCAGCTAGGCACTTAAGACATCCTTACTATATGTGTTGTAGTGGTCTATTTCAAGTTCTATCTCCCCCTCAGAGTTATGTTCTTCCATAAGTTCATTTCTAGGGATTTTAGAGATTTAGAGTTTTGTTATTGTCCTTACTGTATTCCTCTAGATTGATCTATTCTTTATATTTCTCATCATAATTCTCTCCCAAAGGTATGTGGATTATCTTATTGATATCACTTGAAAATGAGATTTCCTCCTTTCTAGAGTCTACAACGTCATTGCCATCCACAAACCATATTAATCCTAATAGTGCATTAAAAGAGTCAAGTGTCTCTTTGATTTCTACCACTTCTAGGTCTATGATCTATTTTACTCCCATCATGCTAAGTTCTACATTCTTCCATGTCCCTAATGTTTTCATCCCATAACCATCTTCCAGGCTAATATTATAAGGATTTTCTTGTAACTTAGGTTTTCCCATTTGTTTGTATTCCCTCTTTGGGATCAGGTTGATGTGATCACCTAGATCAACCATTATATTTTTCACTCTCTTGTGGTTAATTCTTACTATGATCATTATGGGACATTTCTTCCATATTCTATCTGTTTTCCCAATTGTCCTAATTTGTTGTTGTACGGTTTTCTATTTATTCCAATACTTATTACATTTCTTGAGTTTCTCCAAGAGATTATCTTTTCTAGTCATCTGTGTCAATTATTTATGTATTCTTACTTCATGTACTATAAAGTGTTCTTGCTCTTTTTCTTTTTGTTGCTCTTTGATTATTATTTTCTTAGCTTGTTTTATGATTTGATCATGTTTTTCTTTTCTAGGGAAGAAATCTTCTTCTTCTTCACTTTCTTCCACACTTGTGTCAATACCTTTCTTTGCATTGTTTGTTCCTTGCCTTGTCACTATCGCCACCTTATTTTTTGTCTAGCCTTTCCTTTGCATACTTGGTATTCATCTTGTGCTGAACTATCGGTAGTGTCATCTGATTCATAAATCTCCACTTTTTGAAACCTTCTTGTGTTTTGTGGTGGGTCTTTTGGTACTCTCCGCATAAGGCATGCTCCTTTAAAACCTTGGAGTTCATCACTCTTAGATTGTAGTGTGACATTCTAGTAATAAGTTTGTTCTTTGTCGCAATTGAATATGTCATGTTTAGTGCTACCATAGAACCCACACAGTTTCTTCTTGTCTTCCCAACATTCATTTGTGAAGTGTCCTTTCTTACCACACTTAAAGCAAGTCACATCATCTCTCCTTCTCCTACCTCTTCCTTGGCCTCTTCCTCCTCTATAGGTACTATATTGGCCTCTTTTTTCATTTTTACAATTGTTCATGTAAGGTGGAGGGTTGGTGTTTGTCTTTTGTAGACTATTAATATTTTTTTGATTGGCCCAATTAGGTTGTTTATACCCATGATATTGAATTTATAGGGGTCTTTCTAGAAGCCTTTTCATGTATGTCATATTTACATTATTTACCCTATATTTTTGGTGACCATTGCACCAAGGTTCATGTTCATTATCATTTTCCCCTAGTCTGAAACACTATGAGGGGTAGTCCTTCATTTCATGGTTGTCCCAGTCTCTAGATATTCTACAATATACTATGTTGTTTCTTTTTAGGACTGCTTTTAGGTCCACCTTCATTGTGGCAACTTTCCTCTCACCTTTTATCTTGGGACATTCATTCTACAAGTGTCCTTTTGTACAATATGAGTACCAAATGTTAGATCTTTGCTTTTGTTGATTTTCTCCTTTTTCTAGGATTTCATGCCGCACTTTTAATTGTTCTAGTTCTAGTCTCAATTTTTCCACCTCCATGTTTTCTTTAGACTTATCTTGTCTTCACCAGGTTTGTTCTTTTATGTGGCATGCAAGGGTAACCGCTTCTAAGTACGTAATGAAATATTTCCCATATAATGATATTCTGATGTCAGGGCTTAACACTGAGATGAACCATTCAATTTTGTATTGTTCAGCTAGCGGTTCCCCTATCTTCCAGCTGATTTCTTTAAACCTTCTATTGAAATCCTTAATTGATTCCCCTTCCTTCATTTCCATATCGTCTAACTTGCTCACACCTTCAGCTGGTACCTCTGGTGACTCAAAGTTATCTAAAAATGCTTGTTTTATCTCGTCCCATGTTTGATCATGGTTGAGGCAGGCCTTCCAATACCATTTTAGCACATCATTCTAGAGTGTTCCAAAAAAGTCAAATAGCTTTGTTTGATCCCTTGTTATGCTCTTTCTATTCCATATAGATTCCAAGACAAAAATATATTCTACTGCCTCAATTGTATCCTTCCTGAATACGAGTAGCTTGATTGGTGAATCCATTGATGGTTCCCTTTTTTTTCATGGTGCTTTTAGTGTCGTGCAGTGTGCTTTTGTTGAAGACACAAGACAATTGAGAGGAGGGTGAATTATTTGCATCAAAAACTTCAAACCCTTATAAACACAATCACATCCACATCAATTCATTTAAACCCTTAATTTGTTATGAAATTTAAACATGAAAAGAAAATAACAAAAACTTAAACACATCAACACCATGTACAAGAGAACACCATATTTTTACATGGAAAATCCTAAAAGGGAAAAATAATAGTGAGGATTAGCTCACAATATAATGTAGTAACAATACTGAATTACAAAGGCTCATTGCCATAGAGAGAATGCTCAGTATAGGGGACTCACTGCCCATTTAAAAAGAAAGAAGGAAGAAAAGAATGGCTCACTACCATAATTTGAATTGATATAGTTGTATCTAACCTATGCATGAAGTAATGTTCCAATGAAGCTCATTATTCACCACAACACACACAACACCTTTGTAGCATCACTAAAAATTGTAGACACCTTCTGCTCACTACGTCTAGTAGTCTAACACATGAAAGCCCTTGCTTCCTTGATCAAATTCACATCCCCACATCATATCCCCCATTCACACACATGTATCCACAAATCCTTAACACTTATTTATACCATCATTACCTTTGGAACAATCTTCAAGGTTGGTAACACAATCTTCAATCCTTGAAACAATCTCCAATGTTGGTAAACACACAATATTTGAATTAGGTCTAGACCTAATATTTCCACAATACAAAGGAATGAAGACAAACCAATTTATTCCTTAGCTCAGACCTAAGTCTATCCTAACACACTACACAACACTCACATAATCACCAAATCCACTTTGCAAACATTCAAGGTCAGCCAAACATGCTTCCCCAATCACAAATATAACTTGCAGACCATACACATGAATTTAACACAATCTAGAAACATCCACAAACATCTTGAAGTCACATGGAAACTAACAAATTCATCCACAACAACTTTCACTTGAATACAACATCTTTCACTTGAACACAATAACTTTCACCTAAACCAAACAATACCGTCAAACTATGTCACATAATAAGTTTCTTTCCAGAGCACCAAGTCAGAAACCTTTTAGAAGGAAGATAGGTAAGACCCTTATGAACACATATCTAGAACCACAACACTAGAAACTTTTCTGTGGAGGAATATGGAACAAAATACTTTCTCCTAGACACATCTACACAACTCAGAAACATTGTCAAATACTATTCCCAAATTGGTGAACATAACTTTCAATGTACAGTAATCCAAAGCACCAAATTCTAGATTTAGCATTTTCAAACACTTCTTGACAACATATCCAAACCACACACTCAAATCTCAAACATAAAATAAATGCAGAGCAAAAACTCGACCAATATTCTATGAGCCAAGAGACTCTTCAACACATTGTTTTTAGTATTAATGAAATTCTCCCAAAAGCACGTGGAAACTCAACAAAAGGAACAATCTGCTACCATCATCGACACCTCTACAAGGCACTGAAATCACTTTAACACAACTTAATCAAAGAACAATAACAACAACATCAGAAGACATAGTTGACACCAATGACAACAAAAACATGACATCAATGACAACACTGATTAGCACATACTTGCAACAGTTTTCTTGTTTTTCTCCTTAGGTCTTGTTCATTGTACTAGTTTTTATGTTCTCTACCCCTATCCCTTTATAACTTATTATCAAAATAATCTCTTCCTAAATTTTTCTCACAATCTCTTTGGATATCTTCTACCATTTTCTCTTATTTATCCTCTTGATCGTTTTCTTCTTCTACCGAAATTCTTCTTATTTATAGGGCACATGAGATGACTCTTGGTCCAATGGTTGCATCTCTTTGAAGTGTCTTTTTTGTTTTAGGGGATGTATTTTCATTTTTAAATGACATTTTGTTACTTAAAGGTGTCATTTCTCTAAACCATCTTACCCTTCTGGAACCAACTTCATTGTATACTACATTCTCTCTTCCTCTAATTTTCATTATACTTTGATTACCTAAGCGATCTAGGTCAGCCGCACTCAATTCCAAGGGTTGGAGGGTTTTGACAGGGTCAAGTAGGTATTCACATTGTTGGTCTATTTTGATTTGGACATCGATCAAATTAGGTTGAACTTTAGGGTTTCTTCCTATTTACCATAGGGTTAGAGCTTGATTATACTCTTCTTCCCATATCCTTCTTGACTGATCATAGAAGTTAATACTTCCTCCTAATCTCTTGAGAAATTTTGTAGCCCTATCCAAATGTATGGTTTAGTGGTCCTCGATTGTCCATATCTTTCTTTTTTAAAATTTTGTGGCAGCCTTTATGGTGCACTCATCCATTCTTCCTTCCTCTACCCTATGCTTCTCTTTGGTAGCACCCACATTGGCATGCTCAACAACACCCACATTGGCGTGCACATCCACTTTTCCTTCCACAACTTTACTAGTGTATTCCCTTTCCAAATCCTCTTCTTTCTCCATTCTTCTATGTTATCTTTCTTGTTGGTCCTGGGAAATGTCTATGCTTCTCTTTTTGGCTCATTTCCATTCTTGTTTTAATGATGTCCTTAATTTCTCTTAGTTTCTTGTTATCCCATTTTCCCATGGATGTTTTAAATTTGGTATTATAATAATGCTTATGTATTCCATGGTTGGCTCACATTAAAGATTTACATCGTTTCAAGGATATTTTCAGATCCTCCTCCATTCCATATTTCATCCCTTAAGTGCTTTCCCCTCCTTACAAGGGTAGGACTTAAGAGATTTCTATCGTAACTCTTAAAATATTTCTCCCTACTTCTTCACTATCCTTACTAGGGTCTTGGAAATGGAACCAAATTTTGGAAAAAGAAATTAGGATATAGTCTAGAGATTTGACCCTAGGTTACACTTATGTAGTCTATTTATAACCTAGTAGTAACAGTGATAGAAGAGAAGTAGACATAGAAAATAGGTATCATAATGTAGTAGGATTCCATACAAGTAAACTTATAAAACAATTTAAAACACTCATTATCCCAACCAATACTCCTTATATCCTCATATATATATTCATCATAATATAATCATTTACAAAAGATAGGTCTATGTCTCTACTATATAATATCTTGCTGATTCATCCTCTCCTCTCTCTTGTCTCTCTCTGTTACATACATATCATACAAATTTATATACAATATCTAGGGGTGTGTCCTTTATGTGACACCTTTCTATCTTCTTCCCCTATCAACTTGATGCTCTACAGATCCTCTGCACTACCTTGTGGTGACTGCTCCTACTCCCAATATGATACCAACAATGACACAAACTAGTTCACTAATGCTCTAGATTTTTAGGGATGACTTAGATGAAAAAATCTATGATTTTGTAACAAGTAAACTCATAATAGGTAATCAAAATCATTTACAATAATCAAATGAGTTTCTTTTCAAAATAATTTCAAACCCAAAATTTTATCATTTCAAAAATAAAGTGTTAGTGAAATTCTTTCACTTTACAATTACAATGTTTTGCTTATAGCAATAATGATAAGTTTACACATAATGTTTGACTAATAAGTCATATAAATAAAATTATGTTGCATCTGGAAATCTTGATATTTGTCTTCCTAAGCCTCAACATGTCATCTACTTGGGTAGGAGAGCATCACCTGACTGCTTTTCCTCCAACCATAGAATGATGGTCCCCTGTACAACTTCCAACCTAGAAGTGGCCCTACCCTTCATGAAGGGAATAGATACAAGGAATTGATTAGGTTTGCCATTTGAGTTTCTAGTGTTGTGTCCTTCATAATATTTCGCGGTCATACAACTATAGATCCACTCTAACTATGTATGAAATTACTAGAAGCATTATGTCATCTAATACATAGTGAACCAGCTAATGCATGCAGAGATGGATGCATTACTTTGGTCAAAGATTTATTATACATAGACATTTCATAATGAACATAGTCGATTATTGACACACCCTGACATGACTTAGAAGGTATCTCATCTTGCAGATTACTAGACAGAACTAGTCTCACAACATATTCTAAAGTCAATTCGACTTAGTGCCATCCTCTAGGCTAAGATAAGTAATCATATAAGCAAGGGTTGTGTAAATATCAGGTAATCCTTAGTCCATCTAACTAGATTATTAACTCCATTTTCTTGGAGTCTCACACCCTTATTTTGATCACAATTTGGGAAACTGTGACTCTTTGTCACCCTATTCCATGAAGTGAACATTATACTCATAGAGTTTGATTAATCAAGTGAACAAACACTATTGAAACAATTTTCAAGGTTCTCTAAGGAACTTGTTTGGGTTGAAGATACTCTTGTAATCACATCCCAATAATGGTCATATTAGATTTAACCAAATCAACATTTAAACTATTAAAAATATCTTATCTTGAGTCATGAACTCCTACCTTCCTCAAGATTTTCTAGAGTTTTGCAATATAGACTCATAAAATAATTATACTTTCATCCTCAGTGATTGAGGGCCTTCAAGGTATTCATCTTGAATAATGGTTTAGATATAATGCATATACCAATTATCATTGGAACTAACTTGAGCTACACTCCCAAGTAGTTTATAAATTCCCTTTACTTTTATAGCCTCATGGCATGCCGTTAGTATAAAGGTATGTATTTAGTGATCTCATTTAGCTAACCCTTATCATATCTAATTGGCATCATACATTCAGTCATGCACATCCATGTTTGACTATAGCATTAGTAGACTACATTATCATACTTCTCAAGTAAAAGTGAGAAACTAAAATCCATTACAGTATTCCAGTACAGTTGGTTTTTAATAACCCTGAAATACATTATCATTACATTATAAAAAGGATGATTATAATGTAGGCCTTCTTCCACCTGACTCAGTCTTAGCTTACAATGTATCTTCTTTGCATGAGTTGACCATTTGACCATGCTAATTAATATCTTAGTTAAACTAGAATGACCATTTGGTCATATGAAATAAAAACAGAGTAGTTAAGTATTGGCCATTCGATGATGCAAAAATAATAACCCAGATGTGGAGCATTATCCATACGGCCATGCATGGTAATAATACTATGATAATGTATTGGCTATATGGCCATGTAAGCCTGTAACATAGTTATAAATAATGGCCATTCAACCTTGCAAAATATTAAGACAGTTATAAAGCAATGACCTTTCGGTCTCACATGATGATAGCACAAATGTTAAACATTGGCCATTTGGCCACACAAGATAATAATCATACTCACATGATAATGGTCATTTGACCATACAAAAAGATAACACAGTTATCAAAAGGTTTGTTCATAGTTACTACAGTCAGCCGCCACCTTCCATCTTGGTGAGCCTGGTGAGCCCATAACACAACTATGATAACCATAGCTATCAAACATGCCTTATCATATTAGTAGCATACTTCAAGACTGATAGGAAAGCTATTGAATCTCTGCAAGAAAAAGTTTTAGAATATATCACAAAACATGACAGTTTTGCTGTCAAGCTGAAACACATATATAATAAAACAAGAGTTCATAGAGGTGATGTTGTGTTCATGGTTATAAAGCCAACACAATGAAACCAAGAATGATAATAGAGGATATTAAAATCAAGCTATGGGATAGCTCAAACCAATAGGGATTTCTCCCCTTTCAAACCACAATACTTGTAATATAAAAAGAGAGTGATTACGGCTCAGGGTCTTGCGCTAACCGACTCTATTTCATTCATAGAATTAATATACTAAACTAGAAAACAAGAATTCATACAAATTCACTTAGTGCTAGGGTTTTCAAGTTACCTTCGATGAGCTCCTACAGTGCTCGCACTTCTTTTTCCCAACCCCATTGCTTTGCGCTCTCATAGCAAAAACAAAAACTATCATAAAAACTACCTACCTTCTTTTGAGAGAAATGAAACTTGTTTTTCCCATTCTCCCAATTTTTCTCAGGCAGTGGCTCTTAGTGGTAGTTGAGGGCCACCTACCCCCGCCATTCATCCCATGGCCAAGACACTTCTCCCACTCCCCCACATTAGGGGTTGAGGGAGAGTAAATTACTCCCATACCAACTATAATATTAAAAAAAAGGATATTATCTCCATAAGAATATTAAACAAATAGGTTATAAATGATAAGGGTGATATGTTTATCCCCATATCAACTAGTTATCAATTATGTATAAATCAAAGGTGACCTCACCAATTAAATCAAGTCAACCATTGATGATGACTAAGGTGTGAATGAGGGTCAAGACTTTCTCCCTTGTCACCACCTTCTATCTTCGTCAGCTAAAGACATTGCAGAATCACAACAAAAACCAAAAGGCTTTTTCAAACCAAATGAAAAACATGGATGTTGGAAAATTCCTTTTCCATGTCAAGTCGATAATGGTCATTTCCAGGACAAAATGAGATAGCAACTAAAGACATATACCTTCTCTCCTATGGTTCACATAATGATCAAATTGAGACTTTATATGGAAACCATCCTTTTCCATAGTATTTATTCTCTTCTCTCTGGTGATACTCTCCATCCATTTTCAAAGGAAGATTCTTTTCCTCGTTACACTCACAACCATATAATTGTGATTAGCATATCATCATTTTATTCATAATACATTATGATAAAATAATCTTATCAACATGTAATCTCATGCCTAATCTAAACATCAATTGATATCCATATAAGAAATTATTCTACTTGATATTTCCACAAACATCAATCATTAATCTATGATTAATTATCTTGTTTACCTCATAAAAGTAGGATTAAGCTTAATCAAAAGTTGGGGATGTAACATATCTCCCCCATAAGAATCATCATCCGTAATGATCAAATAAAGAAAAAGTGTTCACTCATCATAATATAAAGTTTTAAAAGAGATGGGGAAATCTTTGATAAATATCCTCATAGTTCTCCCAGTTGGCATTCTCTTCTACATTCTGGTCCCACTGGACCTTGCATTGAGTTATCTCTTTATTATGTAAGCATAGCTTAAGTGTTTCAAGCACCTTGATGGGCTCGATCACTACCACCCTTGGTTCCTTCACCTATATGGCATTCCAATCAAGAATAGGAACATGAATATCTCCTGAAATAAACTTTTTCAAATAAGAAACATGGAAAACATTGTGCATCATGGTTAGAGATGGCGACAGAGCAATCTTGTATGCAATTGGGTTGACCTCTTTGAGAACTTTGAAGGGACCCACATATCTAGGAGCTAATTTAGACATCTTTCCAAACTTAATGGAGCTCTTTTGGGGTTTGAACCTTAGGACTTTTTCTCCCACTGAGAAATTCCTTGTGATGCATTTAGCATCCACATATCTTTTCTACCTATCATTGGCTTCCACTAGCCTCTTCCTAATGAGATGGACTTGCTCTTCTATTTATGATAGTATTTCTAGACCAAGGCTAATCCTATCTTCTAGCTTATCCCATCTTATAGGAGTTTGGCACTTTCTTCCATATAATGCTTCAAATGGAGCCATCTTAATCATGGAATGATAGGAATTATTATAGGAAAATTCCACAAGTGGAAGATAATCTTCCCATTTTTATTTTTGATCCATGCAATACATTCTCAATAGATCTTCTAACACTTGGTTTAGCCTTTCCATTTGGCCATTCATCTCGGGATGATAAGCAGAGCTTATATTCAACTGGGTTTCTAGTGAAGAGAATAAGGTTTGTCAAAACCTTGAGGTCATACAGGCATCCCTATTTGAGATAATCTTCTCAAGAATACCATGCAATTTAAAAACTTCTTGCACAAATTTTTGGGTTATAACGGGTGCCCCATCTGTCAAATTCCCATGTATAAAATGTGCTGCCATGGTGAGTCTATCAACCACAACCAAAATAGCATTGTGCTTATTCCTTGACATAGGAAGTCCTTGCACAAAATCCATGCTAATGATTTTCCATTTCCATTCCAAAATTCCATGATGGTATAAAAGTCCTACTGGGTGATGGTGTTCTGCCTTCACCCTCTGACATTCTAGACATACAACTATAAACCTTGCAGCATCCCTCTTCATTATCTTGAAATATAAAGGCATCACATCAGCTAGTAACTTTGTTACTCCAGGATGTCCCGAATAAGGTGCAGAATGAACCTCTTTCCACATGATATTCCTTAACTCTTCAAAGTTTCAAACATACGTCCTCCCTTTCTACCTTAGTAACCCATCTAGTTCAAGGTAAAATCCATCATATTTTGGATTCTAAAAGTTATCCATGAGAGCCTGTTTTACCTACTCATAATACTCATCTACATGTAACTTTTGTAATACCTGATGCTTGAAATTAGAATCTATGGAGACCATTGAGGAGATTTGTTTTCTCCTACTTTAGGCATCCACCACATGGTTTTCCTTGCCTTGAATATACTTAATCTCAAAATCATAATCTGTGATTGATTCTAATCACCTTCTTTGGCAAGCATTTAGGTGTGGTTGGGTGAATAAATATTTGAGTCCTTGATGGTTTGTTTTTAGTTTGAAAGGTTTTCCAAGAAAGTAATGTCTCCACATTTGCAATGCATGAATTATTGTTGCCAATTCCAAATCATAAGGGGCATAGTTTTATTGATAAGGTTTCAGTTTTCTAGATTCATATGCAATAACCTATCCATCTTGGACAAGTAGAGCACCTAAGCCTTCCCCTAAGGCATCGGTAATGACTACAAAATGACCTTCCAGGGTAGGTACCTTCAAAATAGGTATCGTAGTCAATCTTTCTTTTAGTTGGACAAATGCCTCCTGGCACTTATCTAACCATTCAAATCTTTTGCCTTTCCTTTGCAATTAATTATTAGGGTGAGAAATATTTGACAAGTTTACCACAAATTTTCTATAGTAACCTGCTAAGCCCGTGAAACTTTAGGCCTCATGTACATTTCTTAGTGTCGGCCATTCCAATATGGCTTCAATCTTAGTTGGGTCCACAGCTATTCCCTTAGCTAAAAATATATGACCCAAATACTGCACTTCCTTCTAAAAGAAGGTACACTTAGAGAGCTTGCCATACAATTTACTCTCCCTTAGCCTCTGAAGAACAATCCTTAAATTTTGAAGGTGTTCCTCCTCATTCTTGGAATAAATTAGGATATCATCAAGAAAAACTAGGACAAACTTGTCCAAATAGTCTTTGAACACATTTATCATTAAGTTCATAAATGTTGTAGGTGCATTTGTTAATAGGTAAAGGGCAAGATAGTGAACTCATAATATCCATACCTCATTTTGAAGGTTGTTTGTGAATATCCTCATCTTTTAACCATAATTGATGATACCTAGATCAAAGATAGATCTTAGAAAACACAATTGCTCCTTTTATTTGATCAAAGAGATTATCAATGTGAGTCAATGGGTACTTTTTCTTTATTGTTTCTTTATTTAGCATGTGGTAATCTATACATAACTATAATGTACCATCTTTCTTTTTCACAAAAATTACTAGTGCTCCCCAAAGTGACACACTAGGTCTTATCAATCCTTTATCAAGCAATTCTTGTAATTAAGCCTTTAGCTCCATTAACTCATTTGTGGTCATTCTATATGGAGCTTTAGATATAGGTTCTGATCCTAGAATTACACCTATAGAGAAATCAAAATCTCTTTTAGGAGGCAATCCTGGTAGCTCATCTAAAAACACATCCTTAAAATCTCTAAGAAAAGGGTACCTATCCATATCTAATATTTCCTGATCTATGGACTCCCTCTTCTCAAATCCTTGGAGTTCCTAAGATTCATATAACATTAAATCATCTTGGAAATTAATTTCCTTATGACTATTTATTTCTTCCATTTCAATGGCAAAAATCTTACATCACTTTCTTTGAGTTCTTTTCATTTGTAGGGTTGATATTTGTATTAGTTTGACCTCTCTAGGATTTCCTTGGAGAAAGACTTTATTACCTAGGTCATCTAGGCATTTTATTGTTTTGGCATAACAATCCACTTTAGCTTGATGTCTCCATAGCCAATTTATCCAAAGGATGACATCATAGGAGCCTAATGGGGCTACATAAAGGTTTACTTCAGTGGACAAACTTAGACTTGTTCAACCTTAGTCTCAAACAAGCATTGCTCTATCTAAGCTTTGGTCTAATTTGCATATTCAACTGACCAAGTATTTTCCATGTATCCAACTTTTATAGAAATTTTATTTAAAACTTTAGGGGAAATAAAACATTCCATTGCTCCAATATCTATCAAAATTGAAATTGGAAAGCTAGATAAAATACATGTAGTTTTAATAGGAGTGATTTGATATTCATCTTGCCTATTGTCCAGGGCTGCATGTATGCATTGCTGAAAAGCAGCCTATTGAGGGGGTAAAGGATTTCCTCATGGCTAAGTTCCCTGTACCTTATTAGGACATTGGTTGGCATAATGATCACTGCCCCATGAATAACACCCTCTCATTGGCCCTCACCTTTCATGAGGCTTCCCAGAATTATCTCAATTTTTCTTGGAGTTATTATTATCTTTCTTTTCACCCTTGTATCCATTTTGCTTGTCCTTGGACCCTCTATCCCTTTTCTCAGTAAAATCCTACTTTTTGCCCTTTTTCTTAAAAGATTGGGAGGACTAGGACCTGTTATGGGAAATTATGTAATGAATATCAATAATACCCAATAACTCAATGAAATAAAAACAAAAAAGATTAAAACACACAAAGAACTCAAACCTTGCAAACCTCTTTACTTCGTAGCTTCCATTGTTCACCTATCTCAAATGATCTTGTGTATGAATATGGCCCTCAGAAGGTACACTTCATTGCTATTATCCAAGATGTCAAGTGGGAATGGCTATGATAGGTTTGCAATGAATGGATTCTTCAACACAATTGCAATGATAAAAGAGTGATCAGAAGCTATGGAATGGTTTGGGTGCCAAAGGCGCACTGTAATTCCTGTAGAGTAATGATACTAAAAGCTTAGATGAATGAAATGGAGGAATAGGGTTCAATTTATAGACTTGGGAGAAATAAGATCAACGGTATAGAAAGAATAAGAAGATCAATGGTTTGAGGATGGTTAAGAGATGTGCGTGAATAGGAAGAAGGCACATGTCACACAAAAAACTATTTTGTTTGAGTTAACTGCTTTCTTTTATAAATATGAGATTTGCTTTCATCAATTACAATGTTTTTTTTCTAATTTAAGAGTTGATAAAAATAAGCTTGATTGAATTAGATAACTCAACTTGTGATTTGCTTTTGCATTGTTTGAGAGAAATTAAATAATAAATTATTTAATTTTTGTGTGCATGAAGAGTAAGGCTTATTTTTACAAGATTTGGAAGATTTTTGAAGAATTAAAAGATAAGAAAGCAAATTAAATAAATATATTTATTTAATTGTTTGTGCAAGATAGAAGAATAAATAAAATATTTGATTATATTTTATTTGTAGAGATTGAGAGAATTTAAATAAATTTGATTGATTCATTTAAATTTAGAGGAATGAGTGATTTAATTAAATAATTAAGATTATTTAATCATTTGGAAGAATGAAATCAAATAAAGGATTTTATTTAGTTTTGACTTTAGAAGAGGCAATTAAATATTTTGATATTTAATTAACTTAGAGAAATATGAATCGAATAAATAAATTTGTTTATTTTTTTATTGATAGAGGAAATAAAATGAAATAAATATTAAGAATATTTATTTAGATAGAGTCGTGTCATTTTTAAGGGTATACATTTTTCCCCTCTTTGATGCAATGTGTTTTATCACGTTATTTCAAAGAATATATTTTTTTGATAATGATACATGCCCTAGTTTGCCCTTGGTATAGGTTTAATGATGATAGGATGCCCCCTTGGGAGATTGGATGGGAAGAAAAGGTCAAGGGTGTGAGATGGACAATCTCACGATGAAGAAGGTGAAAAATAGGTTAGGATGAAGAAATTGGGTTACAGTTTAGAGAAACAAGAGGAAACGGGCTTGGGAAGTAGTCACAATCGCCACATAGCTAGTTAGGGTTCACTTGCTATATATAGGAGCTAGGTCCACAATACTAGTCATTTGCACACTTGGCTTTTGTTGAGAGCTACTTGGAGAGCTTAGGAGAACACAGGAGCTAGAGTAGTCAGTATGGATATAGATATTCCACACTAGGAGTACCGCTTTGAGCACGTTCGATGGTTCAGATGGCTAGCAAAGGTAGGACCACCAATATGTAGTTTGACAAAACTCTCCTAGGATTTAGGGAAATGAATGTATAAAATAAAGTTTTGACGCATTTACCATGTGAAACCGCACATATGTTTTGATTCGGTGCATTTACAATATGAATCGATACATGTGAGAGTTCTGTGCATTTACAGTATGAATCAGCGCACCTGTTAAGAACTTGTGCATATGAAATGGGAAGCTGTGGATACGCCTAAAGCTGCACATGCACTACCTGTTTTAGTGTATTCATGCTGAAGTTGTGCTTTTTGAATGAAAATGCATATTTACTCAATGCTACGACACATCTGCTAGAAGTGGTGCATTTACTATGAAATGGTGCATGTACCTTCTAGTTTGGTGCATGTGTTTTAGATAGCAAGTTTACTTAACGAAATTGACTCGATTCACATTTTCCTCGATGTGTTAATTGATAAGCTATCTCTAAGATTGTAGGAATCTAGTCAAGAGATGTTTTATGATGTTTTGATAAATTTGATATGTTAAGTAAGTGATAGGATCGTTTTGATATTTTGAGCAGTTTTGTAGTTTTGGTTGATGCATTGATTTGCTCGATTGTAGGAGGATATTCTTGGTATACTTATGTAGCGGGAGAAGTTCCCCATGCTGATGTTGTAGCAGTACATGCTCACAGAGATTGATCGAGTGGCTCTCAGGGCTATGGGTTTGGAGTATGTTTATTTCATGCCTAAGGTTTGTGTGAACCTCAGTTTGTTGACTGCTGCCATGGAGCATTTTCATAGCGAGGACAGTACATTTCATCTACCTACTGGTGAGATGGCAATTACTCTAGATGATGTTTCCAAGATCATGCACTTACCTATCCAACGCAATCTTGTGGAGTACGAGGCTCAATGTGATACCGGACTAGCAGAGTGTAGGGGGTGTTTGATGGTCTGGAGCTAGAGGGTCAAGTGATATCATGGTAGGATATACATGACTACTACGACTACTTCCTAAGGATAGTGGCAGGACTGATCGGGGGTGTTGTATGCCTTGATAGGAGGTTGCATGGGTTCCCTATAGGTTGGGGTAGGACTTTAGAGAGGATGGTAATAGAGGGCACCTTCTTTGCTTGGGGTGTCTATGCTTTGGCACATTTGTATCACGACATACATTAGGTGGTCTACCACAGAGGATCTAGTTTGTCTGTTGGCATCTCATTGTTACAATTTTTGTTATGGGAGCACATTGATATCACTCAACCGATATGCATGTTTTCAAGGCAACGAGGTGAGCACTACTCATTTGGTTATGCAAGTGTTATTTCTGAGCACATGTTGGGAAAGCTTGAGTATTGGAGACATGCATTAGATAATGTGGATAGAGTTATCTAGCATCCATGCATAGAGTACAAGCCCTAGGATGATGAGGATGATGAGCTCCCCTATTGCTTTCAGACTCAGTGGTTGATTGGGTGGACACATTACATTTTGGAGAGGCAGATAGTCAGCCGGGTGTAGAGATAGTTTGGGAGAGTGTAGGGTATCCCACAGAGTCAGGAACAGATTGCGAGGACACATGCAAAATGGTTTCGATGGGGCTTGGTTTCTTCCTATGAGGAGGCTAGAGCTGACTTTCTTCATATGCCCTACTACGCTTAGATGATGAGGACGAAGGTAGTGGATGCATGGATGACCCTTAACTATGAGGAGTGGTTTGCAGCTCATCCATTCCTGAGGTATTCATCTGGAGGAGGTGGATTCTGATGACAAGGATAGTGGAGGTAGGAGGAGGAGAAGATGGGGGAGGGGGAGAGGAGGATGAGGAGATGGAGATGATGGAGGTGATGAAGGTGATGGAGGTAGATAGAGATAGAGGAGGAGAGCTAGGGAGGGATCCTCCTAGTAGCAGGCAGTGCAGCAGTAGGCTGCATAGCAGATACAGATGCCGCAACCACAGTAGGTGCCACAGGTTCCTTAGGGTCCTGCCCAGCCTAATCGATGGCAGCAGGCCCTTACTATGTTGTAGGGCCAGGTCAGATAGCTCAGGGCACAACTCAGGATGGCAGAGTCTCAGAGGGAGACACATGCAAGGATTATATATGGGCTCACTGCAAAATGGGATGTAGCATTGGTGAGGGTGTAGGCTCTTAGATTGTAGAGAGATGTAGTCGTAGCCGCTATGGGTATGGATGGGGCTACAACAACTCTGCTGATACAAGTGATACAGGCTTAGGCACAGTTTACGCAGGTTCAAACACAGTTGCAGACTCAGGTTGTATAGATTCAAGGTGAGTTGTCCAGAGCGTAGGCTCAAACATAGTACTACAGGAGTCTATATCATGTGGCTGTACTAGTGGACCAGAGGGCACCCAATTATAGGACCCAGTCTGTGGCAGGCACATTTCAAAGGGTAGGGGGTTCACGGTCTGTAGCGTCTGCTATGGGTCCATAGTAGTCAAGGGGTGGTAGAGGAGGGGATGGAGAGGACAGTGCCAAGAGCAGTGTCCCTCCGTAGTAGGGCTAGCCTTTACATTTGTACCAAATTTTCCTTATGTATACACACATTGTTTATGGCTCATAGATAGCATGATATGTATATATTTGTATCATTTTGCACTGAGACATGTATCATTATTTTTGCAATGTATGTATACCTTTATATGACATTGACTTATGGATGACAGACATTTTGATATATGGTACATTCAGACATGCTTTAGGTTTGTTTATATGATGATGTAACTATATGATCTTTATATTTAGTTGTTTATGCTATATGTCATCGATGCATTCTATCTTATGATGTTCATATGTGATGCACATGTTTTATTTTGTCTATATGATGCTATGCAATGTTTCTATTGGATGCACATTACTACTGATGTTGATATGATATAATGCAGACTTAGATGATTTCATTCATGAACCCAATATGCAAATGGAAATGTTATCTCTATGATTATGCAATTTATGCAGTGATCTACATGTACTTGTCTATGTTTTTAATTTTCTATTTGACACTATGTTATGCTGATGCAAATGGATATGGATGACCTAATGTATCTATTATGTATGCAAATGATTTAGTCATGCTTAATGACTATCTCATGTGATATGATATGCAAACTATGCCATGTTTTTATTATGTCCAAATGTACTTAATCAACACAAAAATGACACAATGATAGATAGGAGACTGATTGACAGAAGGATCACAAACTTTTACTTGTAAACATTGATAATCTACATTTTACATCTTTATTGCATGGAATATGGATGCTTTCTGGATGCTTTCTGGATGTGAATGGTTTTGCCATCTTGTTATTGCAAGTATTTTGAAGTGCTTATTTCATCGTCGGGCTTTTTTGTTTTTTTGTGTTTTTGAAATGTTGTAAGAAAATGCAAGCATCTAGGTATAATTAAACCATGATGACTTGAGTATCGCTTACATAGATCTTGATTTAGCAAGTTAATACAAGCATCTAGGTATAATTGCACCAAGATGACTTGAGTACTTCTTGCATATCAATAGAAAAGGATTATACATGTTTCATGTTAGACACCTCATATTCTCAATGATCATTGTGTTGATCGTGTCCTTAGACAAGGCTTCACATTAGCAAAGATAAACCCACAAGTAGTAAACAAAGAAAAGAATCATGCCCCCGTCATAGCATCTCTAGCATTTGGCATCCTCGAGTAGCATAGGAAATATGATGAAAAAAGTGAAGACTTTAAGACACAACTAATTGAAACAAAATATTCTTGCATTAGGAGTATCTTTCTTGCCATAATTTAGATAGAATCATTTGAATCATTTTGCTCTTATTTTCGCTTTGATTTAGATAGGTTGATGTCTTGCATCAAAAATTTTGTTTGGAAATGGGCTTTGTTTCACATGTTTGCATCTAGTGAAAGGTACCACAATTCTTATTAGGGAAACAGACCCTAAGGGATTGACCTAGTACCTTGGGGGCACATTGATAATGGCCTTGCCTATGTGAAGACGCAAAGGAAACATAGTTCGGGACTTGGACCATGGATGTGGATGGACTAGAGGATAGACAACAAGATATAGAATGGATGGGAAGCCTCGGGGGTGCATTGACAATGGCCTTGCCTATGTGATGACCCAGAGGCAATGTAGTTTGGGGTGAACCCTATGATACTGATGACAAATGCTATGCTAGGTTGACACTGTGGATAGGATACTGGATAAGACCTTACTTGATAAGGTGACAAAAGGAGATAGAGCATCAAGCCATGAGAGGTTATCATTAGGTTTTTATTGTGGAACATATATGGATCGGATGAGATGAAAAGGTAAGAGGAATGGCCACAAGGTGATTGGTTTCCCAAAGATGGAGGAAGTAGTTTATCAAAAGTAGTGCCTATTTACCAGGTTTTCACCACTTACTTTTATTTGCACGAAAGATAAAAGTACACATGACAACTGTCTACTAGGTTTTCATCATGGTACCTATCCAAGGCACCTATTTGCTAGGTTTTCACCAAAGGATGATTTTTTTGTTGTTTTTCTTTTTTTGATTTTTTGATTTTTTTGACTTTTTGATTTTTTGCCCCCTTACATTGGGGTTCTCTTAGGTATAGAACTGGTGAAGATGCATAATGTTGATTGGGTCATCGAACAGCTCACATTCTAATGTTGCTAACTGATATGCTTATGATCCATAGGTAGCAATGATTACATAGGGACCAAGCCAGTTGGGTTCAAACTTACCTTTCTTTTCTTGATCCTGTTGATTGCGGGGGTTTTCCTTGAGCACTACATCACCAACATTAAAGACCCTTGGATGAACCCCATGATTGTAGCTTCATGACATTCTCTACTGATAGGATTTGAGATGATTGAAAGCATTCTGTCTCTTCTCCTCTAACAGCTCTAACTCTTGTAGTCTTCATTAGTGATAAAACCTTTTAACAACACCATTAAAGATGGTAACTCAACCTTGATGGGAAAAATGACTTGTAATCCATAGACAAGGGCATAAGGAGTAGCACCTGTGGGAGTGCATATAATGGTTTGATAGGCCCACAGAGAGGGATTCAGTTGTATGCGTCAATCACAGCCAGCATCATCGACAGTTTTCTTGAGGATCTTCAGGATTGCTTTATTTGATGCCTCTACTTGGCCATTGCCTTGTGGATAGTAGGGGGTGGAGAAACAATGTTGGATTTTTAATTTGTCACAAAGCTCTTGGACATCCTAGTTCTTGAAAGGTCTTTTGTTATCCGTGACTATGGATGAGGGAATTCCATATCTACAAATGAGGTAATTGAGGATGAAGGAGGCAATCTATTTGCCTGTGACATTGGTGAGTGGAATGGCTTCAATCCACCTAGTAAAATATTCATGGTGGTTATTATGAATTTGTGGTCGTTGGATGATGGAGGGTGAATTTTGCCCACAAGGTCGAGTCCCCATTAACAAAAGGGCCAAGGTGTCGCTAAAGGTGATAGCTCTTGAGCTGGTGCATGCATGAGGTCATCATGTATCTAGCACTACTTACATTTCTTCACAAATTAATATGAATTGGTTTCCATGTTTGGCCAATAGTATCCCAAATGCATGAGTTTTTTATCTAAAGAAGGACCACTAGAGTGTATTCCACAAATTCCTTCATGCATGTCTCGTAAGGCAGTTTGAGATTCTTCCCATTCTAAACATTGGAGTAAAGTACCATCTAGACCTTGGCAGTATAGGGTATCGGTGATAATAGTGTAACAGGAGGTTTGGCGAATGAAGGTTTGACGTTGGTTTGTAGACAACTCAGGTGGTAGGGTGTTATCCTTGAGGTAAGTGTAAATCTTACCATACAAGGGTGAATTAGATCTGACTAATAGGCATATGGAGTGTGTTTCAGGGAGATCATAAGCTAGTTGCATAACTGAGTCCATTAAGAACTCACATTGTCACTCATTCTTTGGGATCTCGAGGAGTGAGGCAATGGTTGCCATGGAATCTACCGATTTGTTTTTAATGCGAGCTATTTTCTCAAAGGAGATGATCACAAAATGCTCTTTAAATTCATCTACCATACACTTCTATGGTATTAACTTGTCATCTTTGGTCTGATAGTCATCATTGAATTGATTGATTACTAGTTGGGAGTTGCCATAGACATGTAGCTCCTTTATTTTCCATTCTGTTGTCATTTTGAGACCAATGACCAAGGCCTCATACTCTGCTATATTGTTTGTGCATGGGAATAGTAGATGATAAGACTTAGCTATGGTGTCACCTTGAGGAGTGACCAACAAGATTCCTACCCCCGATCCATGGTTTGTATAGGATCCATCAAAGTAGACCTTCCATGGCTGTGTTGTGATATTGAATATGGATTCATTTGGAAACTCGAATGTCATTGGTGTGGTATCCTGCAATGGTGCTTCTACTAATTGATCAAAAATGATTTGACATTTGATAGCCTTCCTTTCTATGTACTCGATGTCATATTC
Organism: Cunninghamia lanceolata; assembly: GCA_027924645.1. Taxonomy (NCBI): domain Eukaryota; kingdom Viridiplantae; phylum Streptophyta; class Pinopsida; order Cupressales; family Cupressaceae; genus Cunninghamia; species Cunninghamia lanceolata. Next base: position 5,258,610 of record BSBN01000241.1, on the reverse strand, counting down.
ACTTAACAACATTACCCACTTGGCTAGGTGGCCTGTTAGAGCTGGTTTGCTTAATAGGTATTTTAGTGGATCTATCCTTGCAATAAGTTTGATTAAATGTTCTAGCATGTAATGTCATAGTTTTTGGGAAGCAAAAACCACAACAAGACACGATCTTTCTATTTGGGAATATTGCAGTTCATATCCCACCAATGTACGATTGATGTAGTAGATAGCCCTTTTTTTGCCTTCATAATCTTGTTAAATGCTAGTAGGGCTCTAAGAGTTGTTGGCATAGCAGATATGTAAAGTGATAGCAGCTTGCCTTGTATAGGAGGCATCAAGATAGGTGGATTCATAAGATACTCCTTTAGTTTGCCAAATGCTTCTTCGCACTTCTCATCCCATCTAAATGGAATGTTTTTATGTAAGAGATGATTGAAAGGTTACAACTTGTCTACCAGTTGTGATATGAACTGGCAGATTGCCTATAACTTGCCCCATAGAGATTGTAGTTGAGTGATGTTCTTTGGCGGTGGCATTTCCATAATAGCCTTGACCTTTGTAGGATCTACTTTGATCATGTTTGCTGATACAATGAAGCCTAAGAGCTTGTTGGAAGTGACTCCAAACACACATTTCTTTGGATTCGACCTAACTTTGAAGTGTTCCAGTCTCTGAAAGATCTTCTCTAGTACATCTAGGAGGGATTCTCTTGTTAGTGACTTTGTAAGGATGTCAGCTACATAGTCCTCCATTGTGACATGCATGATATCATGGAAGGTAGTGGTCATAGCATGTTGATATGTTGCCCCTGCGTTCTTTAACCCAAATGGCATGATGTTCTAGAAGAAGGTGCCCCATGGACAAGTGAAAGTTGTTTTATATTGGTCTTCTAGTGCTATCCTGATTTGATTATACCCTGCGAAGCCATCCATGAGAGATAACATGGTATGTGCTACTGTCAAGTCGACTATGATGTCAATGTTAGGTAATGGGAAGTCATCATTGCAGCAAGCCTTGTTTTGATCCTAGAAATCATTGCACAATCTGACTCTGCCATCAAGTTTGGATACTAGTACTATGTTGGACACCCAATCTCGATAGTCTATTGCCCTGATGAACCCTACATCTAGTAGCTTCTTGAGTTCCTATTTTACTAGTAATGCAATGTGGGGATGCATCTTCCTGAGCTTCTATTTGACAGGTTTGACTCCTGGATCTAGTGGTAGATGATGTAGGATCAAATTTGGATCTAAACTGGGCGTATATGTGTATGACTAAGCAAAGTTGACTTGCTTCTTCTTGAAGAATGGTACAAATTTGTTCTTTTTTGGTGGAGATAGAGATTTTGCAAAGTGAATGACCTTAGGTTTATCATTTGTTTTGATGTTGATAGGTTCTGTAGGTTCCACAACAATCTGAGACTTCTCCTAGTACATGTTGTTGGGGAGAGTGTCAAGCCTTCCATCGTCTAGCACCTCAAAGAGGTTTTCACCATTTGATGTGTCTTTTCTTTTTTCTATTTTGGGATTTGATACCACCACAGAGTAGTTTTCACCAATAGATCTATTTTTTATGTTTATGTTTTTGTGATTGGAAGGCTTGACACAATCTCCAAAATAAGAGACAGTGTTGAGTTTAATGGCGAATCTAGCTTTATGATCTCCTGTAGGTAGGTGGTCCCTAATTTCCATGTAGTCAATATAGGCATCATCATTTTGGAACATGTCTAGTTGTGGGGTTCCTCGTAGATCCCAGTCGATAAGTTTAGGATGCACAAGGGGGAGGGGATCAAAAGATAGATCTGATTCATTGGGTGTGATAGTTTGAATGGACACATGAGTAGGATTGAGATTGGTAGGGATAGGATTTTGGATGGTATTTTCCTCCAGATTATTTATTACAATGGAACTCTGACCTTCCTTGAAATTCGTATTCTCAGGAGTTGAAGAATAACACTCTAATGGTTTATGCATTAGTATTTGTCCCTCACGGTAGGGGCTATAGGTTTGAATGGTGTCACTATCTTCTTGGAGGGCATGGATTTGTTCCATAAAATAGGCATTAGCCTTAGCTTTGCATTTGTCTTTGTATCCTAGCCCTTTTATAATTCTTGCTAGTGACGATGAGGAGGGTTGGATGGGTTCTATTATTCCTTCTTTTCTTAGGCCAATGGGACCTTATCCTTCATAACCCATTCTATGTAGGATAGACTCACTAGGCCCATACATTTCCATTGGGAGCTTAGGTGGCTCTTGTGGTGTGTTATCTTCCTTTGTGTAGAGCCATTGCAAGACTTCTCTTTCCTCACTCTCGCTTGATAGGGTTCCCCATTTTACAAAGGGAGCTTGGGAGGTTCAAGAGGAGCAGATGTTTTTGGAATGTACTTAGGTCTGGTTCATCCAAAGGATCTTGGGAATCAAGGCATTTTGGGTAAGTTGAGGCTGTTCTCGATGGAGTATTCCCCTACCCCTATTTTTTTATTCTAATTTTCTGCTCTTTGGGCTTGGACGACAAAGCTTTGAAGGTAGAATCATGCTACAGTATGGGGGATGTAGAGGCTCTATTATTGGGAATGATGCAATCAGATTTTGATCGGATAGAGTTGCAATGCTAAAAAGGATCCGGATCACCTTGGATGGTGATCTGTTTTCCACTATGAGAAAATTTGATGCATTGGTGATAGGTAGAAGACACATCTTTCATGGTATGAATCCAGGGTCTACCTAGGAGGATGTTATAAGCTAGCTCCCTATCGAGGACTTGACAAACAATGTCCTTTATCACTGGCCCAACTTGTATCGGTAACACCACTATTCATTTAGTAGTTCCTTCTTCTTCGACATAAGCCTTAATAGTGATCATTTTCCTAGGATCAACTATAGCTTATAATAACCCCAATCTAAGGACTATCTGGAGCATGTAAATATTTAAACTAACTCCTCCATCAATGAGAACTTTTTTGATACAGTGTTTATGGATGAAGGCGACGATATGCAAGGGTCTGTTATGGGGCTGGGATACTGATAGGTCATCTTGTTCAGTAAATTTTAAGGTATTGGAGGAGGTTAGATGTCTTACCATGCCTTGAAACTTCTCTTGGGCTAGGTTCATGGCCATAGTTGTTTCCACTAGGGATTTATCAATAATTTCCTTTTGGGAGGGAGACAAATGCAACAACTGTAAGATGGATATGTCGACAGGAGTTTTCCGAATTTGGTCTATGACAATGTACTTAGGGGAGTTAGATGGAGAAGGTGATGACCTTGGAGGAAGTGTGTTTAATGTGACCTTACCACTGCAGGTGATGATGCTGCAATCAATTTTGTTGGCTCCTGATTGTTGGTTGGATGTGATCACATTGACTTGTTGGATGCCCTCTGATATACAGTTGATGGTATAATCAAACAACATGCTCGCATAGATAGCATTGTTGTGTCTATTGTTTGAATCTGTCTATTGTGGTCTTTATGGCTATTATTGTTGTTTTTGTTATTCTATGGCCTGACGTAGTTCAAGAGTGGATCCTTGTATGTCACATGTGTCTTGTTTGAGGTATGTTCTTTAGTGCCTACCTAGTTTTGGTCAAGTATGTCTTGAATGACGTGTTTTAGATGGATATAGTCATTTATCTTGTGGCCTCTTCCTCTATAATATTCACAGAAATTAGTATCTTTCCAGTAAGGAGGCTTTACTTGAGGTTCATAGTCACTAGTGGTAGGAAGAGTGATCTCATTGTTGGCTAATAGCTTTCTTAATGCAGATTCCTAGGACTCCCCTAGTGGTGTGAGTTTTTGTCTAGGATTGGAGGTGAATCATTGTTTTGGCTCACAAGAGAAGGTTTTGTTTGGTGTAGCATTGCTTGCCTCTCCTTTGAGAGTGAATATTGGTTGTTGTTTGGGAGCCACTACTTTGGAATCAAATACTCCATCATTGATGACATTTTTGTTCTTTGTCCAAAACTTTGACTTGTCCATGCTGTAGTTAGAGTTAGGGGTGTCCTTGTACAACTTTATTTTCCCCCTGGTGACCATAGCTTTCTCAATAAATAATCCCATCTCATTGAATTTCGTAAATGAGGTAGGGTATTGAATTTGGATTTGGTAACTTAGATCAGGGTTAAGGTTGTGTAAAAACATCTCTGTCATTTGCTTCTTAGGCATGTGATATGAGCATTTGCTCGCAAGTTGTCTCCACCTTTATAAGAAGGCGATGAAGGATTCACCACTCCTTTTCTTTTTATTGCATAAGTCAAGCATGGAAACTTTGTCTTCAATGTTATATGAGAAGTGTGTGACAAACTTCTTTACTAACTCATCAAATGTTTTGATACATGGGGGAAATCGTGCAAACCATTCCATGGATTTCCCACCTAGAGATCTAGGGAATAGTCTCATTAGTAAAGTGTCATTGTGAGTTACTTCTAGGAATGCGGCATTAAATTCCCTAATGTGATCTCTTAGGTCTCCTTTTCCTTTATACTTGTCAAATTTTGGTACTTCAAATCTAAAGGGGAAGGGGATCATTTTTAAGCTCTTGTCAAAGAAGTATGATGTAATAAATTCCAAGGAACAATGTTTAGAGGGTGTACCTATTTTGAGATCTACCACTTGCTATGTTAGGCTCTCAATTTGTTTTATTAATGTGTCTAGAGGTGCATTTCATTCTGTGACTTTCTTTCCTTTATCCTCACTAGTGTGGTTTTCATGAGTTTCTTCTTCTATGGACTCCCTTATTTTGTCAAGATCAAAATCTTAGGGGGAGTGTAACTCTTTGATTTGCAAGATGAAGGAAGTACTTTTGAGGGTCCTCTTTGAGCATTTTGTCTAGCATGAGTTGAAATTTTTGATTTTGGAGGGATTCTTGGTAGTCCTCACAAGAGATTTCCTCATCACTATCATGAGGTGATACAATGTAGTCAAATGTTCCAGCCATTTCAAGTTGTTTTTTGTATTGGGATCTAGTTAAGACCATGTAAGGTGATGTAGGAAGAAGTGGGGTGAAACTAGAGATTTTGGTATGGTACTGGTGGAGATTGTTGAGAAGAGGATACTTGTGTTCATGAGATTCAAACAAGGGACTCTTTTGATCAATGATTCCAAGTAAGTTGGTCGACACAAGACGATAGCCACAAGTAAGGATAGTCAATACTCGTTTACTGTGTAGAGGCTAGTCTTGCACCAAGACTACTAGTTAAATTTTGAGAGAAAGGATGTCCGGTCCTTGATAGTGGAGACTTACTAGGGTTACTTGAATTTGAAATGATCTGAAAAGGCCTTACACTAATCTGATATAGATTCTTTGACTTGTTTGTAAGAAGACTCGGTAAAAAGGTGGATGAGATGACTGATGAAAGAGAGGGTTTGTTATGGAAATAGATGGAAGAACTGACTACATGGTAAATCTGATCTCAGAAATTGGAACAAGACTGAACTGGGTACCCAAAACTGTTGAAAATTTTCTCTCAAAAGACATGGAAAAGATCACTATTTTGGATGTGCAGAAATAGATGCGCTAAAATAGAAGGTATATGCGTAGCAAGTTGAGATAAATGCGCAGCTCTGGAAGAGGATAAATACATAGTAACAGATGATAAATACGTATAAAGTCGATACAAATGTGCTGCGCTGCAGGTTGACACAGATTCATAGCTTCAAAGGGTATATGCGTAGCTCTAGTTTTTTGGACTATTTTTGCAATTTTTTGGCACATTTTTCGATGTATTTTGGTTTTTTAGATGAAAGTTGCTCTTTTTGAACTAATTTCTCAATTATGCCAAGAAGACACAACAAACACAAATAATTTTTTCATGCTTTTCTTATTCTTTTGTATTTTTTGGACTCTTTTTGACTAAAAAGTAAGTACAAATCCTAGGCTGGCTAGGACAATATAAACCAAATTCTCACTATTTCTAGTTAAGGTATCTTTGGGAGGCGATAATCGCCCTTCCCTGCACCAACTTATAGGGATTTTTTGCTACTAAAAACAAAGGATGATTAGTAAGTGCAATTATTCAAGTGGTTATACATGTGACCATGCTACTCTCTGTTATGGAGTCTCCCAGCCTACAAGGGTTACACCTTAGAGGGTTTTGGGGAAGGTTGGTTGTCAGTATAACTTAAAAACACTCATTGTTTGAAGCTTTCTCTCGAAACAAAATTTATTTATAGTGGCTTGGCAGAGCTTGGCTTTAGCTTGTTGCCACTTAAGGTCATTCCCACTTGGATGGAAGGATATCCAAGGGCAAGCCTCTCTAAAGGTTTAACACATGTGAAATGATATGTCTAGCATTTTGGTCACCCAAGATAGGGGAGAGTATAGGCCTAGTATCATTCCAAAAATATGAAAGATAGTGGTTCTTTCCCCTAGTTAAAATAAAAAAGACTAAATGAGATATGCTACTTGGGCACACATGCGAGTTGTTAACTTTGAAAGCAAGATAGCAATGGTTCAATTTTATCCTCCTAGTATTGGGACTAAATTGAAGTTGTTCATGCATCAAGATCAAATTATAATCCTTCCTAGTTAGAGCTAAATGAGATTTGCATGAACATCCATTTACTTTACTTTAGATCAAGAGATGAGTTAACAAATACAGCTATATGACTAAACTAGCCCCTAATCTGCAAGTAGATTAGAGAATATTCCTTCGAAAAGTGTGATTGTTAGCAAAATTACAAGGAACAACTCAAAAAGTCACTGTTAGAATCATATGCACAGCCATAGAGATCATATGGACAGAAATAGATAACAAATGTGTAAGATTACAAAAGCACTGAGATAGAGGTCAAAAGCATAGAAACAGAGAGTATATGTGCAGTTTCAAAAAATGCACCGTATCAGAGGTCAAATGTGTTGAAAAAAAGAATAGTTGCGTCGATTTATCAGATACATGGAAAAAGAACTTAGATGCATGTTAGAATTGATTAGATGCACAGAATCCCCCTGTGTATGAAATCTTAAGCACAAAAACTTAGTTTTTGGGTTAAATTGGGTCAAGGCCCCATAGTGGGTGCCAAAAATGTTATGGGAAATTGTGTAATGAATATCAATAATATCAATAATACCCAATAACTCAATGAAATAAGAAGAAAAGAAGATTAAAACACACAAAGAACTCAAACCTTGTAAACCTCTTCACTTCGTAGCTTCCATTGTTCGCCTATCTCAAATGATCTTGTGTATGAATATGGACCTCAGAAGGTACACTTCTTTCCTATTTTCCAAGATGTCAAGTGGGAATGGCTATGATAGGTTTGCAATGAATGGATTCTTCAACACAATTGTAATGATAAAAGAGTGATTGGAAGCTATGGAATAGTTTGGGTGCCAAAGGCACGTTGTAATTCCTACAGAGTAATGATACTAAAAGCTTGGATGAATGATATGGAGGAATAGGGTTCAATTTATAGACTTGGGAGAAAGAAGATAAATGTTATAGAAAGAATAAGAAGATCAACGATTTGAGAATGGTTGAGAGATGTGTGCGAATAGGAAGAAGACATGTGTCACACAAAAAGTTGTTTTGTTTGAGTTAACTACTTTCTTTTATAAATATATGATTTGCTTTCATAAATTAGAATGTTTTTTTCTAATTTAGCAGTTGTTGATAAAAACAAGATTGATTGAATCAGATAACTCAACTTGTGATTTTCTTTTGCATGATTTGAGAGAAATTAAATAATAAATTATTTAATTTTTGTGTGCATGAAGAATAAGACTTATTTTTAGAAGATTTGGAAGATTTTTGAGGAATTAGAAGATAAGAAAGAAAATTAAATAAATAAATTTATTTAATTGTTTGTGCAAGATAGAAGAATAAATAAATATTTGATTATATTTTATTTTTAGAGATTGAGAGAATTTAAATAAATTTGATTGATTTATTTGAATTTGGAAGAATGAGTGATTTAATTAAATAATTAAGATTATTTAATCATTTGGAAGAATGAAATAAAATAAAGGATTTTATTTAATTTTGACTTTAGAAGAGGTAATTAAATATTTTGATATTTAATTAACTTAGAGAAATATTAATCGAATAAATAAATTTGTTTATTTATTTATTGATAGAGGAAATAAAATGAAATAAATATTAAGAATATTTATTTAGACAGAGTTGTGTCATTTTTAGGCGTATACATTTTTCCTCTCTTTGATGCAACATGTTTTATCGCATTGTTTCAAAGAATATTTTTTTCTCATAACAATACATGACCCAGTTTGCCCCTAGTATAGGTTTAATGATGATAGGATGCCCCCTCGGCAAATTGGATAGGAAGAAAAGGTCAAGGGCATGAGACAGACAATCTCAGGATGAAGAAGGTGAAAAAGAGGTTAGGATGAAGAAAATGGGTTACATTTTGGAGAAATGGGAGGAAATGGGCTTGGGTAGTAGTCATGGTCGCCACAGAGCCAGTTAGGGTTCACTTGCTATATATAGGAGCTGGGTCCACAAAACTAGTCATTTGCACACTTGGCTTTTGTTGAGAGCTACTTGGAGAGCTTACAAGAGCATAGGAGCTAGAGAAGTTAGTATGGATATAGATATTCCATGCTAGGAGCACCGCTTTGAGCACATTTGACAGTTTGGGCAGCTAGTTGAGGCATGACCACCGATATGTAGTTCAACAAAACTTGCCAAGGTCATTTATTAGAGAAATAAATGCTAGGGAAAAATTAGGGAAATGAATGTGCAGAACAGTGTTTTGGCGCATTCGCCATGTGAAACCATGCATCTATTTTGATTTGGCACATTTACAATATGAATCAGCACATGTGAGAGCTCTGCACATTTAGAGTATGAATCAGTGCACCTATTAAGAACTTACGTATATGAAATGGGAAACAACACATATACCTGAAGCTGCACATGCACTACCTATTTTAGCGCATTCATGCTGAAGTTGTGCTTTTAATATGAAACTTCACATTTACTCAATGCTATGGCGCATCTTCCAGAAGTGGCAAATTTACTATGAAATGGCGCATGTACCTTCTAGTTCAGCATATGTGTTTTAGATAGTAAGTTTACTTAACGAAATTGACTCGATTGGCATCTTGCTCAATGTGTCAATCGATAAGCTATCTCTGAGATTACAAGAATCTAGTCAAGAGATGTTTTATATTGTTTTGATCAATGTGATATGTTAAGTAAGTTATAGGATAGTTTTGATACTTTGAGCAATTTTACAGTTTTGGTTGACGCATTGCTTTACTTGATTGCAGAAGAATATTATTGATATACTTATGTCATGGGAGAAGTTCCCCATGCCGATGTTGCAGCAGTACATGCTCATAGAGATTGATCAAGTGGCTCTCGGGGCTATGGGTTTTGACTATGTTTGTTTCATGCCTGAGGTTCATGCGAACCCTAGTTTGCTGACTGCTACCATGGAGCATTTTCATAGCAAATATGGTATATTTCATCTACCTACTAGTGAGATGGCGATTACTCTAGAGGATGTTTACAGGATCATGCACTTACCTATCCAGGGTGAGCTTGTTGAATATGAGGCTCAGTACGATGCTGGACTAGTGGAGTGCAGGTAGGTGTTCGATGATCTAGAGCTAGAGGGTCAGGGGATATCTTGGTAGGATATACATGACTACTACAACTACTTCCTGGGGATAGTGGCAACACTAATTGGGGGTGTTGTATGCCCTGATAGGAGGTCGCATGGGTTCCTTATAGGTTGGGGTAGGACTTTAGAGAGGATGGTTATAGAGGGCACCCGCTTTTCTTGGGGTGTCTATGTTTTGGCATATTTGTATCATGACATGCATCAGGTGGTCTACCACAAAGAATGCAATTTGTCTGCTAGCATCTCATTGTTATAGTTTTGGTTATGGGAGCACATTGATATCACTCAGCCAATATGAGTGTTTTCAAGGTAGCGAGGTGAGCCCTACTCATTTGGTTACGTAGGTGTTATTTCCCAGCACAAGTTGGGAAAGCTTGAGTATTGGAGACATGCACTGGATAATGTGGATAGAGTTATCTGGCATCCATACACAAAGTGCGAGCCTTGGGATGATGAGAATGATTAGCTCCTCTATTTCTTTCAGACTCGATGGTTGATTGGGCAGACACGTTACATTTTGGAGAGGCAGATTGTCAACCGGGTACAGAGACAGTTTGGGAGAGTGTAGGGTATGCTAGAGGGTCAGGCATAGTTTGTGAGGACACACGCAATGTGGTTTAGATGGGGCCCTATTGCTTCCTATGAGGAGGCTAGAGCAAACTTTCTTCATATACCCTACTAGGCTTGGCTAATGAGGAGGGAGGTAGTGGATGCAGGGATGACCCCCGACTATGTGGAGTGGTTTGCAGCTCACCCATTCTTGAGGTATTCAGGACCTGGAGAGTTGGTTCCTCACCTGGAGGAGGTGGATTCAGATGACGAGGATGGTGGAGGTAGGATGAGGAGGAGACGAGAGAGGGGGAGAGGAGGATGAGGAGATGGAGATGATGGAGGTGATGGAGGAGATGGAGGAGATGGAGGTAGACAGAGACAGAGGGGGAGAGTTGGGGAGGGACCCTCCTATTGGTAGGTAGTGTAGCAGTAGGCAGCGCAACAGTAGGATGTACAACAGATACATATGTTGTCACTGTAGCAGGTGCCACAGGTTCCTCAGGGTCTTCCCCAGACTAACTGACGGTAGCAGGCCATTGCTATGTTGTAGGGCTATGTCAGATAGCTTAGAGCATAGCTCAGGATGGTAGAGTCCTGAAGGGAAGTAGATGTAGGGATTATATCTAGGCTCACTGTAGAACAAGATACAACATTGGTGAGGGTGCGGGCTCTTAGATTAGAGAGAGATGTAGCTATATCCACTATGGGTATAGATGCAACTACAACATTTTTGGTGATACAAGTGATGTAGGCTCAGGCACAGTTTGCATAGGTTCAGATGTAGTTGCAGAATCAGGTTGCACAGATTCAGGTGAGTTGTCCAGAGCATAGGCTCAAATGTAGTACTATAGGGGTCTATATCATAGGGTTGTGCTAGCGGACCAGAGGGCACCCAGTTATAGGACCCAGTTTGTGGCAGGGACATTTCAAAGGGTAGGGGGTTTACAGTCTGCAATGTCTGCTATGGGTCCACAATAGTCAAGGGGTGGTAGAGGAGGGGAGGGAGAGGACAATGTCGGGAGTAGTGTCCCTCGGTAGCAGGGCTAGCCTTTACATTTGTACCAATTTTTTCTTATGTATACACACATTTTTTATGGCTCATAGATAGCCTGATATATATATATTTTTATCATTTTGCACTGAGACATGTATCATTATTTTTGTGATATATGTATAGCTTTATATGACTTTGACTTATGGATGACAGACATTTTGATATATGGTACATTCAGACATGCTTTATGTTTATTTATATGATGATGCAGCTATATCATCTCTATATGTAGTTGTTTATGGTATATGTCATGGATGCATTCTATCTTATGATGTTCATATGTGATGCACATGTTTTATTTTGTCTATATGATGCTATGTGATGTTTCTATTGGATGCACATTGCTGCTGATGTCGATATGATCTAATGCAGACTTAGATGATTTCATTCATGCACCTAATATGCAAATGGGAATGTTATCTATATGATTATGCAGTTTATGTGATGATCTACATGTACTTGTCTATGTTTTTTATTTTTCTATTTGACACTATGTTTTGCTGATGCAAATGGATATGGATGACCTAATGCACCTATTATGTATGCAAATGATTTAATCATGCTTAATGACTATCTCATGTGATATGATATGCAAACTATGCCATGTTTTTATTATGTCCAAATGTACTCAATCAACACAAAAATGACACAATGATAGATAGGAGACTTACTGATAGAAGGATCACAAGCTTTTACTTGTAAACATTGATACTCTACATTTTGGATCTTTATTGCATGGGATATGGATGCTTTATGGATGCTTTTTGTATGTGAATAGTTTTGCCATCTTCATATTGCAAGTATTTTAAAGTGCTTATTTAATCATCGGGCTTTTTTTTTTGTTTTTGAAATGTTGTAAGAAAATACAAGCATCCAGGTATAATTAAACCATGATGACCCAAGTATCGCTTACATAGATTTTGATTTAGCAAGTTAATACAAGCATCTAGGTATAATTGAACTGAGATGACCTGAGTACTTCTTGCGTATCAACAGACAAGGATTATACCTATTTCATGTTAGACCCCTGATGTCCTCAATGATCATTGTGTTGATCATGTCCTTAGACTAGGATTCAGATTACTAAAGATAAACCCACAAGCAGCAAATAAAGAAAAGAATCATGCCCCCATCATAGCATCTCTAGCTTTTGGCATCCTTGAGTAGCATAGGAAACATGATAACAAAATTTAGATGGAATCATTTGGATAGTTTTACTCTGTTTTTTTTTTTGCTTTAGATAGGTTGATGTCTTGCGTCAAAACTTCTATTTGGAAATGGGCTTTGTTGCACATGCTTGCATCTAGTGAAAGGTACCACAATTCTTATTGGAGAAACAGACCCTAAGGGATTGACCTAGTGCCTCAGGGGCACATTGATAATGGCCTTGCCTATGTGACGATGTAGAGGCAATGTAGTTCGGGACTTGGACCATGGATGTGGATGGACTAGAGGATAGATGACAAGATATGGGATGGAGGGGAAGCCTTGGGGGTGCATTGATAATGTCCTTGCCTACGTGATGACGCAGAGGCAACATAGTTCAGGGTGAACCCTATGATACTGATGATAGATGCTATGCTGGGCTGACACTGTGGATAGGATACTGGATAAGACCTTAGTTGATAAGGTGACAAAAGGAGATAGAGCATCAAGCCATGATAGGTTATTGTTAGGTTTTTGTTATGGAACATATATGGATTAGATGAGATGCAAAGGTAGGAGGAATAGACACAAGGTGATTGGTTTCCCAAAGATGGAGGAAGTAGTTTATCAAAAGTAGCACATGTTTACCAGGTTTTCACCACTTACTTTAATTTGCATGAAATCTAAATGTACACATGATGCCTGTCTACGAAGTTTTCATCATGGTACCTATCCAAGGTGCTTGTTTGCTAGGTTTTCACCAAAGGACGATTTTTTTTATTATTTTTCTTTTTTTGATTTTTTTAATCTTTTTCAAATTTTTTGATTTTTTGATTTTTTGATTTTTCACCCCTTACATTGGGGTTCTCTTAGGTATAGAACCGACGAAGATGCATAATATTGACTGGTTCATCGAATAGCTCACCTTCCAATGTTGCTAACTAATACGCTCCGGATCCATAGGCAACAATGATTACATAGGGACCAAGCCAGTTGGGTTTGAACATACCTTTCATTTCCCGATCTTGCTAATTGCAGGGGTTTTCCTTGAGCACTAGATAACCAATGTTGAAGACCCTTGGACGGAACCTGTGATTGTATCTTCATGACATTCTCTACTGATAGGCTTTGAGATGATTGAAAGAGTTCTATCTCTTCTCCTCTAATAGCTCTAACTCTTGTAGTCTGGAAACTCTACAGTATTCATCAGTGATAAGACCTTTTAGCAACACCATTAAAGATGGTAACTCGATTGTGATGGGAAAAATGACTTCTAATCCATAGACAAGGGCATAAGGGGTAGCACCTATGGGAGTGCATATACTAGTTTGATAGGCCCGCAGAGCGGGATTCAGTTGTATATGCCAATCACAGCTGGCATCATCGATAGTTTTCTTGAGGATCTTTAGGATTTCTTTGTTGGATGCCTCTACTTGGCCATTGCCTTGTGGATAGTAGGGGGTGGAGAAATAGTGTTGGATTTTGAATTTGTCACAAAGCTCTTGGACATCCTGGTTCTTGAAAGGTCTTCTGTTATCCGTGAATATGGATGAGGGAATTCCATATCTAGAAATGAGGTAATTGAGGATGAAGGATGCAATCTGTTTGCCTGTGACATTGGTGAGTGGAATATCTTAAATCCACTTGGTAAAATATCCAGTGGTGGTTATTATGAATTTGTGGCTATTGGATGATGGAGGGTGAATTTTGCCGACAAGGTCGAGTCCCCATTGACAAAAGGGCCAAGGTGTCATTAAAGGTCATAGCTCTTGAGCTGGTCTATGTATGAGGTTATCATGTATCTAGCACTTCTTGCATTTCTTCAAAAACTAATATTAATTAGTTTTCATGTTTGGCCAATAGTATCCCAAATGCATCAGTTTCTTAGCTAAAGAAAGACCACTACAGTGTGTTCTGCAAATTCCTTCGTGCACGTCTCGTATGGCGGTTTGAGATTCTTCCCATTCTAAACAATGGAGTAAAGTACCATTTATACCTCAGCGGTATAGGGTATCGGTGATAATGGTTTAACAGGAGGTTTGGTGAATGAAGGTTCAATGTTGGTTTGTAGACAACTTAGGTGGTAGGGTGTTATCCTTGAGGTAAGTGTAAATCTTATCATCTAAGGGTGAATCAGATCTGACTAATAGGCATATAGAGTGTGTTTCAGGGAGATTATTAGCTGGTTGCATAACTGACTCCACCAAGAACTCACATCCTGACTCATTCTCTAGGATCTCGAGGAGTGAGGCAATGATTGCCATGGCATCTGCTGCTTTGTTTTCGATGCAAGGTATTTGCTCAAAGGAGATGATCACAAAGTACTCTTTAAAGTTATCTACCATGTGCTTGTATGGTATCAACTTGTCATCTTTGGTCTGATAGTTATTGTTGACTTGATTGATTACTAGTTGGGAGTGGCCATAGATATGTATCTCATTTATTTTCCATTTTGTTATCATTTTGAGACCAATGACCAAGGCCTCATACTCTACTATATTGTTTGTGCATGGGAATAGCAGATGATAAGAGTTAGCTATGGTGTCACCTTGAGGAGTGACCAACAAGATTCCTACCCCTGATCCATGGTTTGTATAGGATCCATCAAAGTAGAGCTTCCATGGGTGTGTTGTGATACTAAATATGGATTCATCTGGAAACTCAAATGTCATTGGTGCGGTATCCTACAATGGTGCTTTTGCTAACTTATTGGTAATGATTTGACCTTTAGTATCCTTCCTTTCTATGTACTCGATGTCATATTCACTTAACAAAATTACCCACTTGGCTAGGCAGCTTGTTAGAACTAGTTTGATTAATAGGTATTTTAGTGGATCTATCTTTGCAATAAGCTTGACTGAATGTTCTAGCATGTAATGTCATAGTTTTTGGGAAGAAAAAACCACAGCAAGACATGATCTTTCCATTTGGGAATATTGCAGTTCATAGACCACCAATGTGCGACTGATGTAGTAGATAGCCCTTTCTTTGCCTTCACAATCCTATTGTGCTAGTAGGGCTCCGAGAGCTATTGGTGTAGTAGATATGTGAAGTAATAGTAGGTTGCCTTGTAAAGGAGGAATCAAGATAGGTGGATTCATAAGATACTCCTTTAGTTTGCCAAATGCTTCTTTGCACTTCTCATCCCATCTAAATGGAATGTTTTTATGTAAGAGATGACTGAAAGGTTACAACTTGTCTACCAGTTGTGATATGAACTAGTGGATTGCCTACAACTTGCCCTGTGGAGACCACAGTTGAGAGATGTTCTTTGGCTATGGCATTTCCATAATAGCCTTGACCTTGACAGGATCTACTTCAATCCTATTTGCTAATACAATGAAGCCTCATATCATGTTGATATGTTTCCCCTATGTTCTTTAACCCAAATTGCATGACATTCTAGTAGAAGGTGCCCCATGGACAAGTGAAAGTTGTTTTATGTTGGTCTTCTAGTTTTATCTTGATTTGATTATACCCTGAGAAGCCATCCATGAGAGATAACATGGTATGTCCTGCTGTCAAGTCGACTATGATGTCAATGTTAGGTAATGGGAAGTCATCCTTGCGGCAAGCCTTGTTTAGATCTCAGAAATCATCGTACAATCTAACTCTGCCATTAGGTTTGGATAATGGCACTATGTTGGACACCCACTCTGGAGAGTCTATTTCCCTAATGAACCCTACATCTAGTAGCTTCTTGAGTTCCTGTTTTACTAGTAATGCAATGTGGGGATGCATCTTCTTGAGCTTCTGTTTGACTAGTTTGACTCCTGGATGTAGTGGAAGATGATGTAGGATCAAATTGAGATCTAAACCAAGCATATATGCATCTGAACAAGAAAAGTTGACTTGCTTCTTCTTGACGAATGGTACAAATTTGGTCTTTTCTGGTGGAGATAGAGATTTTGCAAAGTAAATGACCTTAGGTTTATCCTCTATTTCAATGTTGACAGGTTCTATAGATTTAACAACAATCTTAGACTTCTCCTAGTACATGTCGTTGGGGAGAGTGTCAAGACTTCCATTGTCTGGTGCCTCTGAGAGGTTTTCACCATCCAATGTGTCTTTTCTTTTTACTATTTTAGGGTCTGATACTGCCACAAAGTGGTTTTCACCAATAGATCCATTTTTTATTTTTATGTTTTTGTGATTGGAAGGCTTGGTACCCTCTCCAAAATAAGCCATAGTGTTGAGTTCAATAGCAAAGCCAACTTTATGATCTCCTGTAGGTAGGTGGTCCCTAAGTTCCATGTAGTCAATATAGGCATCATCATTTTGGAAAATGTCTAGTTGTGGGGTTCCTCATAGATCCCAGTTGATAAGTTTAGGATGCACAAGGGGGAGGGGATCAGAAGATAGATCTGAGTAATTGGGTGTGATAGTTTGAATGGACACATGAGTAGGATTCAGATTGGTAGGGATAGGATTTGGGATGGTACTGTCCTCTGGATTATTTATTGTGATGGAACTCTAACCTTCCTTCAAAGCTGTATTCTCAGGAGTTGGTGAATCACTCTCTAATGGTCTATGCGTTAGCATTTGTCCCTCACGGTAGGGGCTATAGTTTTGAACGGTGTCAATTCCTTTATCCTCATAAGAGTGCTCTGTGAGTTCATCCCACTCATACTCGTTAGAGTCTGTGTCACTATCTTCTTGGAGCATATGGATTTGTTCCACAAAATAAGCATTGGCCTTAGCTTTGCCATTGTTCTTGTATCCTAGCCCTTTTGTATTTCTTGCTAATGAGGATGAGGAGGATTGGATGGGTTCTATTATTCCTTCTTTTCTTAGGCTAATGGGACCTTACCCTTCATAACCTATTCTATGTAGGATAGACTCACCATGCCCATAGATTTCCGTTGGGAGCTTAAGTGGCTCTTGTTGTGTGTTAGCTTCCTCTGTGTAGAGCCATTGCAAGACATCTCTTTCTTCACTCTCGCTTGATAGGGTTCCCCATATTACAAAGGGAGCTTTGGGAGGCTCAGGAGGAGTAGATGGTTTTGGAATGTACTTAGTGTAGGTCACCCAAAGGATCTTGGGGATAGAGGTATTTTGGCTAAGTTGAGGTAGTGTTCGATGGAGTATTCCCCTAACCCTGTTTCTTTGATTGTGATTTTTTGCTCTTTGGGCTTGGACGAGGAAGCTTCGAAGGTAGAATCATGCTATGGTATGGGGGATGTAGAGGCTCTATTATTGGGAATGATGCAATCAGGCTTTGAGTGGATAGAGTTACAATGTTGAAAAGGATCCGAATCACCTTGGATGTTGATCTGTTTGTCGTTATGAGAAAATTTGATGCATTGGTGATAGGTAGAAGGCACAACTTTCATGGCATGAATCTAGGGGTCTACCTAGGAGGATGTTATAGGCTATCTCCTTGTCAAGGACTTGGCAAACAATGTCCTTTATCACTAGCCCAACTTGTATCAGTAACACCACTGTTCCTTTAGTAGTTCTTTCTTCTTCGTAATAGGCCTTAATAGTTATCTTTTTCTTGGGATCCACTATAACTTTCGAGAACCCCAATGTAAGGACTAGCTTGAGCGTGAAAATATTTAAACTGGCTCCTCCATTGAAAAGAACTCTTTTGATATGGTGTTTATGAATGAAGGCAATGATAAGCAAGGGTGTGTTATGGGGCTGGGATACTGATAGATCATCTTGTTTGATAAATGATAAGGTATTGGAGGAGGTTAGATGTCCTACCATGGATTAAAACTTCTCTTGGGAAAGGTTCATGGGCACAGTTGTTTCCACTAGGGCTTTATCAAGAATTTCCATATGGGAGGGAGACAGACACAACAACTCTAAGATGGATATGTGGGTAGGAGTTTTCCAAAGTTGGTCTATGACAATGTACTTAGGGGAGTTAGATGGAGAAGGTGACAACCTTGGAGGAAGTGTGTTTAATGTTACCTTACCACTGCAGGTGATGATGCTACAATCAGTTTTGTTGGCTCCTGACTATTGGTTGGATGTGATCACATTGACTTGTGGGATGCACTCTAATATGCAGTTGATGGTATAATCAAATGACATGCTCGCATAGTTAGCATTGTTGTGTCTATTGTTTTGATTCTATCTATTGTGATTGTTATGGTTGTTGTTGTTGTTGTATGGCCTAACATAGTTGAGGAGTGGATCCTTGTATGCCACATGTGTCTTGTTTGAGGTATGCTCTTTAGTGCCTACTTGATTTTGGTCAAGTATGTCTTGAATGACATGTTTTAGATGGATACAGTCATTTGTCTTGTGGCCTCTTCCTCTATGATATTCATAGAAATCAGTATCTTTCCAGTAATGAGGCTTTACTTGAGCTTCATAGTCACTAGTGGCAGGAAGAGTGATCTCATTGTTGGCTAATAGCTTTCTTAATGTAGATTCCTGGGACTCCCCTAGTGGTGTGAATTTTTCTCTAGGATTGGAGGTGAACCATTGTTTTGGATTGCAAGAGAATGTTTTGTTTGGTGTAGCATTGCTTGCCTCTCCTTTGAGAGCTGCTATTTTGGCATCAACTACTACATCATTCATGACATTTTTGTTCTTTGTCTAAAACCTTGACTTGTCTATAGTGTAGTTAGAGTTAGGGGTGTCCTTGTACAACTTTATTTTCCCCTTAATGATCATAGCCTTCTCGATAAATAATCCCATCTTAATGACTTTCATAAATGAGGTAGGGAATTGAATTTGGATTTGTTAACCTAGATCAGGGTTAAGGTTGTGGACAAACATCTCCATCATTTGCTTCTCAGGCATGTGATATGAGCATTTTGTTGTGAGTTGTCTCCACCTTTGTAAGAAGGTGGCGAAGGATTCAGCACTCTTTTGCTTTGTATTGCATAGGTGAAGCATGGAAACTTTGTCTTTAATGTTATATGAGAAGTGTGTGACGAGCTTGTTTACTAACTCATCAAAAGTTTTGATACTTGGGGGAAGTCGTGAGAACCATTCCATGGCTTGCCCACCTGGAGATCTAGGGAATAGTTTCATTAGTAAAGTGTCATTGTGAGTTACTTCTAGGCATGCGCCATTAAGTTCCCTAATGTGATCTCTTGGGTCTCCTTTTCCTTTATACTTGTCAAATTTGGGTACTTCAAATCTAAAGGGGAAGGGGATCATTTTTAAGCTCTTGTCAAAGGGGTATGGTGCAATGTATTCCAAGGAATAATGTTTAGTAGGTGTCCCTATTTTGAGATCTGTCACTTGTTGTGTTAGGCTGTCAATTTGTTTTGTTAATGTGTCTAGAGGTGCATTTGGGTCTGTGACTTTCTCTCCTTTATCCTCACTAGTGTGGTTTTCTTGAGTTTCTTCTTCTATGGACTCCCTTAATTTGTTGAGATCAGAATCTGAGGGAAGTGTAACTCCTTGGTTTGCAAGATGAAGGAAGTACTTTTAAGGGTCCTCTTTGAGCATTTTGTCTAGCATGCATTGAAATTTTCAAGTTTGGAGGGCTTCTTGGTAGTCCTCACAAGAGATTTCCTCATCACTATCGTGAGGGGATACAATGTGGTCAGATGTTCCAGCCATTTCAAGTTGTTTTGGTATTGGGATCTAGTTAATACCATGTAAGGCGATGTGGGAAGAAGTGGGGTGAAACTAGAGATTTTGGTAAGGTGCTGGTGGAGATTGTTGAGAAGAGGATACTTGTGTTGATGAGATTTGAACAAGGGACTCTTTTGATCAATGATTCCAAGTAAGTTGGTCAACACAATATGATAGCCACAAGTAAGGATAGTCGATACCCATTTATTGTGTAGAGACTAGTCTTGCACCAAGATCACTAGTTAAGTTCTGAGAGAAAAAGATGCCCAATCCTTGATAGTGGAGACTTACTAGGGTTACTTGAATCTAAAATGATCTAAAAAGGCCTTGCACTAATCTAATATAGATGCTTTGACTTGTTTGTGGGAAGACTTAGTAAAAAGGTGGATGAGATGACTGCAAAAGAGAGGGTTTGCTATGGAAATGGATGGAAGAAGTGACTGCACAGTAAATCTGATCTTAATAATTGGAACAAGGCTGAAATGGGTACCTAGAAATGTTGAAAATTTTCTCTCAAAAGATGTGAAAAAGCTCACTATTTTAGATGTACAGAAACATATAAGCTAAAATAGAAGGTATATATACAGCAAGTCGAGATAAATACGGAGCTCCGGTAGAGGATAAATATGTAGTAATAGATGATAAAAGTGCATAAAGTTGATGCAAATGCACTATAGGTTGACATAGATGCGTATCTTCAGAGGGTATATGCGCAACTCTAGTTTTTTGGACTATTTTTGTAAATTTTTGGGCACATTTTTCAATGTTTTTTTGGTTTCTTAGCTAAAAGTTGGTCTTTTTGAACTGATTTCTCAATTATGGCAAGAAGACATAGCAAACACAAAGAATGTTTTCATGGTTTTTTGATTTTTCATAAATTTTGGACTCTTTTTGACTAAAAAATAAGTACAAATCCTAGGTTGGTTGGGACAATATAAATTGAATTCTCACTATTTCTAGTTGAGGCATCTTTGGGAAGTGATAATCGCCCTTCCCTACATCAGCTTATAGGGGTTTTTGGCTACTAAAAACAAAGGATGATTAGTAAGTGCAACCATTCAAGTGGTTATACATGCGATAATGCTACTCTCTGTTATGGAGTCTCCCAAGCTGCAAGGGTTACACCTTAGAGGGTTTTGGGGGAGGTTGGCTGTTGATATAACTTAATAATACTTGTTGTTTGAAGCTTTCACTTCAAACACAATTTCTTTATAGTGGCTTGGCAGAGCTTGGCTTTAGCTTGTTACCACTTAAGTTCGTTCCCACTTGGATGGAAGGATATCCAAGGGCAGGCCTCTCTAAAGGTTTAACACATGTGAAATGATATGTCTAGCATTTTGGTCACCCAAGATAGGGGAGAGCGTAGGCCTAGTATCATTCCAGAAACACTAAAGACAATGGTTCTTTTCCCCTTGTTAAAATGAAAAAGACTAAATGAGCTATGCTACTTGGGCACACACACGAGTTGTTAACTTTGAAAGCAAGATAGCAATGGTTCAATTTTATCCTCCTAGTATTGGGACTAAATTCAAGTTGTTGATGCAAGAAGATTAAATTGTAATCCTTCCTAGTTAGAGCTAAATGAGATTTGCATGAACATCCATTTACTTTCCTTTAGATCAAGAGATGAGTTAACAAATGTAGCTATATGACTAAACTAGCCCCTAACTTGCAAGTAGATCAGAGAATATTCCTGCAAAAAGTGTGAGTGTTAGGAAAATCACAAGGAACAACTCAAAAAATCACTATCAGAATCATATGCGCATCCATAGAGATCATATGTGCAGAAATAGACAACAAATGTGCAAGATTACAAAAGCCCTGAGATAGAGGTCAAAAGCATGGAAACAGAGAGTATATGTGCAATTTTAGTAAATGCGTCGTATCAGAGGTCAAATACATTGAAACAGAGCATGGATGCACTAATCTGGCAGATGTATGGAAACATAACTCAGATGCATGTTAGAATTGATCAGATGTGTAGAATCCCCCTGTGTATAGAATCTTAAGCACAAAACTTAGTTTTTAGGTTAAATCGGGTCAACGCCCCATGGTGGGTGCCAAAAATGTTATGGAAATTTGTGTAATGAATATAAGTAATATCAATAATACCTAATAACTCATCAAAATAAGAAAAAAAGAAGATTAAAACACATAAAGAACTCAAACCTTGTAAACCTCTTTACTTTGTAGCTTCCATTGTTTGCCTATCTCAAATGATCTTGTGTATGAATATGGCCCTCAGAAGGTACACTTCTTTTCTATTTTCCAAGATGTCAAGTGGGAATGGGTATGATAGGTTTGTAATGAATGGATTCTTCAACACAATTGTAATGATAAAAGAGTGATCGCAAGCAATGGAATAGTTTGGGTGCCAAAGGTGCACTATAATTCTTGCAGAGTAATGATACTAAAAGCTTGGATGAATGAAATGGAGGAATAGAGATCAATTTATAGACTTGGGAGAAAGAAGATCAACAGTATATAAAGAATAAGAAGATCAACGGTTTGAGAATGGTTGAGAGATGTGTGCAAATAGGAAGAAGACACGTGTCACACAAAAAGTTGTTTTGTTTGAGTTAACTATTTTCTTTTATAAAGTTAAGATTTGCTTTCATAAATTAGAATGTTTTTTTCTAATTTAACAATTGTTGATAAAAATAAGATTGATTGAATTAGATAACTCAACTTGTGATTTGCTTTTACATGATTTGAGAAAAATTAAATAATAAATTATTTAATTTTTGTGTGCATGAAGAATAAGACTTACTTTTAGAAGATTTGGAAGATTTTTGAGGAATTAGAAGATAAGAAAGCAAATTAAATAAATAAATTTATTTAATTGTTTGTGCAAGATAGAAGAATAAATAAAATATATTATTATATTTTATTTTTAGAGATTGAGAGAATTTAAATAAATTTGATTGATTTATTTAAATTTGGAGGAATGAGTGATTTCATTAAATAATTAAGATTATTTAATCGTTTGGAAGAATGAAATTAAATAAAGGATTTTATTTAATTTTGACTTTAAAAGAGGTAATTAAATATTTTGATATTTAATTGACTTAGAGAAATATGAATCGAATAAATAAATTTGTTTATTTATTTATTTATAGAGGAATTAAAATGAAATAAATATTAAAAATATTTATTTAGACAGAGTCATGTCATTTTTAGGCGTATATAGGACCAAGTATACTTTTTGTGGTTCATTTCCCTGTATGTAGACATAGATTTCAATTTTTGTTCCTATTTGATAGCTTTCTCATATACCTGGTCCATTGAAGTTGGACCATGAATATCAACTTCACCCCAAATTTGGGTGTTCATGCCCATAATAAACATTTGCATGTGAAACCTTTCATCCTACTAATATTATGAAATATATTTGAGGAGGTGAGTGAACTTTTCCCAATACTCGGTCACAGTTAAATCACCTTGTCTCAGATTTTGGAAATCTATAAGCTTTTGGTCATAATGTAGCTGAGGTAACCGTCTTTGCCTAAGGAGTTCCATAAACCATTCCTAGGTTAGACTCGTGGATCTCAAATTTAACTCCATTTTTTTGTTTGTCCACCAGGTGGCTGCTTCACCTGCCAATTGGAATGCTCCCCATACTACTTTGGTGATTTTAGAATAGTTTCTTATTTCAAAGTATTTCTCCATTTTTGTAAGCTATGCCTCTGAGGCATCTTTGCTTCCAGTCCCATCAAACTTGAGAGGAGTAACCTTTTTCATATCATGGGATAGTTCCAAAGCTAAGTGACTTCTTTTATCCTCTTCATGTCTTGCCTCAAAGTTATTTTCTCCACATTCACTTTGGGTGGTGTCCTCATGACGTACCTCATCATTACCCCTGTGATAGGCTTCCCACCTAGGTCCATGCTGACCCCTTACATCTTGCTCTAGAGTTCCAATTCTCACTCTCATCTCATGGAGCATAGAAAGGATCTAGTCAAGTTTAGAATTGGAGTGGCCTAAAGATTGCCCTTCTTCTTGGCTATCTCCCATATTGGTTCTTGTCTTAACCGTGTTGCAATCTACTTCTCCTGAAGTTTGCAGATTAGTCATTCAATTAGTTTGTCATACTATTGAATCCATTCATAAATATAAATCCATTCTCATTCATGCAATATTAACAAGAAGAAAAAGATTTGCCAAAATTTCAAAATGTATTATTATTTCCATGGATTACATATAATCCATCATAGTTATAGTTTTTCTTTACATCTTTCTACTACAAGTCTCTTTCAAGTTGGTATATCTTCCCAGGTTTATCCTCATCCTTGAGGTTCACCAAATCAATCTTAAGAGGTGGATGTACTCGTAGGTACTCATCCACAACCTACCGAGTAACATTAGGATCTTTAATATCACTTTCCAAGATTGGTTCCTTAGGTACAAAGGTTTCCACTGACTCATTTCCAGAGATAGAAGCAGTAGCCCTAATTGCTTTCTCCTTCTACTTGATGTGTTTAATAGCATGAATGACAGTTTCATAATCATCCAAACATGTGCCTCTCAAGTAACCAGATTATTCAAGGTGTTTCATTCTTGAGGCTCACTCCCTCATAGCCTTAAGGTAACGTCCATTTCATGTTACCTTCTTTCTAGGTGTCATTCCTATTCTTACCATTGTGGCATAAGAACATCCAAACATTAGCATCTGTTAATGTTGGAGAAAAATTTCATGTACTGAGCTCATAGGTCCATGTATTGAACCTGGTAGCATTGATACCATATGTAACAAGTTAATTCATATTACCCAAAAATTAATCAACTTAATTAACATTAAGTATGCTATCATGATTAACATAATCACAATTATGCTCAAATAGGTAATTAAAATCATTGACAATAAATAAATGAGATTCTTTTTAGAATAATTTTAAAAAAAAATTGCATCATTTCCAAAATAACACACTAGTGAAATTCTTTCACTTTACAATTAAAATGTTTTTCTTATAGCAATAATGATGAGTTTACACATAATGTTTGACTAATAAGTAATATAAGGAAAATTATGTTCCATCTAGAAATCTTGATAGCTATCTTCCTAAGCCTCGGCATGTGATCTTCTTGGGAAGGAGAGCATCACCTAAATTCTTTTCCTCCAACCACAAACCGATGGTCCCTTGCACAACTTCTTACCTGGAAGTGGCCCTACCGTTCGCAAAGAGAATAGATACAAGGAACTATTTAGGTTTTTCATTTGAGTCTCTAGTGTTGTGTCCTTCATAGTACTTCATGGTCATACAACTATAGATCTACTCTAACTATGTATGACACTATGGGAAGCATTATGCCATCTGGAGAACAATGAACTGACTAATGCATGTAGAGGTGGATGCATTACTTTGGCCAAATATTTATTATGCATAGACATTTCACAATGAGCATATTCGATTGTTCACACATGCTGACTCAACTTAGAAGCTATCTCATCCTGTAGATTAATAGACATAACTAGTATCACAACATATTCTAAATTCAATTCCACTTAGTGCCATCCTCTAGGCTAAGATAAATAATCATATAAGAAAGGGTTGTGTAAATATGGGGTAATCCTTAGTCTACCTAACTAGATTATTGATTCTACTTTCTCAAAGTCTCACACCCTTATTTTGATCACGATTCAAGAAATTGTGAGTCTCAGTCACCATATTCCATGAACTGAACATTATACTCATAGAGTTTTATTAATCAAGTGAACAAGCGTAATTGAAAAAATTTCAAAGGTTCTCTATGGATCTCATTTGGGTTGAGGACACTCCTGTAATCCCATCCCGATAATGGTTGTATTGGATTTAAACAAATCAGCACTGAAACTATTAAAAATATCTTATCTTGAGTCATGAACTCCTACCCTCCTCAAGGTTTTCTAGAGTTTTACAATATAAACTCGTAAAATAATTATACTTTCAGCCTTAGTAACCGAGGGTATTCAAGGTATTCCTCTTGACTAATAGTTTAGATACGATGCATATGCTAGGGATCATTGGAACTAACTTGAGCTAAATCCCCAAGTAGTGTTGGAAAATGGGAGAGAGAAAAAGGTAAAGTTGCAGCTATGTAGCTTTAAAATATTTTTAAATATAAAATTGATATCATGTGTAAATCTAAATATTACCTTCAATTTAGATGTTAGAGTATTTCTCCAATTTAATCAATGTAGTAGAAGAAAATAGTTTTCAAGAAGAAGACAAGTATTTATGTGGAGAAACCCCTAAGGTAAAAAACTCCACACTAAATTTGTTTATGCTTGTATTAAATCTCTTGTGAAAGATTGCATTCAATACTAAAATATCCTCTGATTCCTTGATGCACTTCAAAACATTTTCCAATCTTCAAACCTATAAAACCTGTAATAAAAAAAAAAAAACTTGATTTTTGACTCATGTGGTATTAGAGCCTATGGTTGCAGTGAGAGAGGGATACTTTTTTTTCTGAAATATTGAAGGAATTTTGGTTGCAGGGGAAGTTCTATGTGTTAACATTGTTTTGTAGATTTGTGAGTTTGGAAGCCATGGTATTTACTTCTCAAATGGATATTGTGAAAAGAATATTTGTTGGGATCTTGAGGCTCAAGGTTATGGATCTTTATGGAGTCGATCCTATGATAGTGATTTGGAGCTCCATTTTGACAATATGTGTATATTCTCTTGTTTGGTGGTTTTATTCCTTTACCTTGTGGTCATGTGTAGTGAAAGGGTGTTTATGTTGGATGTTTACCTCTAGTAACTTAATCATATAAAAAAACACTCACTTTTTGGACTACATTTTGGAGTGCTTATGTTGGGTTCATGGTTTTAGTCCATGGTTACATGAAAGTGTTGGATGATTTATCACTGGTTGTATGGATGTTGTGGAGTTGGTTTTTTTTATGATATGGACACTCTTGAACAACCCAATTTCTCCTTTCTCATATTCATGCTATTTTGAATATGTAGGTTTTCACAGTTTTCCTATTTCAAAAGATTGTTGGTTTGTAGATTTGTGATAGTCCATTATTTCAGATGACATATTTGATAGTGTTCATTGGTGTGAATGTTTGGATGTTTAAGTGGTTTTAGATTTATAGAGATATGGTTTTGTAGGTTTTACATGTTAAGAAAAATATGTGGATTGTAGATATGTGGAAAATTGTGTTCAGACACTTTCTAGATGGAAACAATTTCATATTTGCAAGGCTACTTGTTGGGTTCTTATGATCTATGGTTCTCCTATGTGGATTTATTTGGCAAATTAGATCTAGAGTTGATTCTAGTGTTGAGCCTTGGAAATCTACATGTCATACCTGGTTACATTTGTTTTACATGTTACTGATGTGGGATTGAATCTATTTTTTAGTTATTAAAGGTTGAAGCACTGATCATGTTCTTTTCTCCTATAAGATGTTGCATGTGTGTAGATATTATGAATAATCTGATGTGGGTTCTATTTGGTATGCCTCTTCTTGGTCACCTTAATTACATTGGTATTTTTTTATTGAGACAAAAGGGTAGTTTCGAGTACATGATTTGGTTATTCATTAGAATTTATAGCAGTAAAGTTATGTTGCATGACAACTAGAAGCTTTTTTCACTTTCAATAGAGTTTTGGTAATGATGTTGATCATGATACCATGCATAACTTGCTATAACATTTAGTGGGAGTTTTTTGTTGTTTCATAATGTATCCTATCTTCTTTGTTTCAAGATATTGTTTCTAAACTGTCATAATTGCAGTGTTGTGAGTCATGTTTAATTTTTTTAGAAAATGGATGATTCTTTGCAATGGTTGTTGTTGTCATAAGAATTTCTTGGATTATGCCTTTAGTTTGCAGTAAGGGTTCACTGACACTTTTGGTTCTATTGACAAATGATGCTAGATCTTCATGTTTTTTGAAGAGGTGTTGACATCTTGGTTTTATGGAGGACTCTTGGAGTTTTTGGTGAGGTGTTGAGTTTATAACTTATTAGTTTTTGATATATAATCCTTGGTTTAGAGGATGCATAGTACTATGTCAAGATGCACTCTTGATCATGAGTTAGATTTTTTTGGCATAATACAGGTGCTCTTGGGAGCATGATATGTTCATTAGAGCATATGATATTCTTTTAAGAAGATGTTAGATCATGATGTCTTGATATGTTTGTGATTCTATAGTTAGAACTTTGACAATGGTTTGATTGGTTCTCTTCGGTTTTGAAGTATTAATCATTTTCTTGGAGCTTCATGATTGTGCAGATTGCATTTGAAGTTGGCATGGATTGATTGCTGAAAACCCATGGATACTAGAGAGACTTGGGTGAGGCTTGATATCTCTTGAACTTAGAGATATGTGTTGGAAAGATTTCTCATTATGAGATGTCAACAAAATGACCGAGAATCCTAAACTTGGAAATGGATGTGAGTCAATTATAGACCTTATGAGAAGGTTACCTTTATTATAAACTTTTATTGCTTGGTGTTATATGTAAGGACAATCTTGTATCCCACTCTTGGTCTACTCGGTAGTAAATGATCTAATAGGTGTTGCCCACCTGATTATTAGATTCATTCTTTATATGTATCTTGTCTTCTCTTTTACACTAGTCTTCAAAAGGATTGTTGAGAAGTAGATGCATGGGTTTATGGATTTTTGTTGTTCTCATTATTATTTGATCTTGAGCTATGGGACTAGTTCTAAGGATTTGTTTTGGAGAGGTATAGAAATAGTTTGTGGTTTTTTGGCTAATTCCCTTTGTTGTGGGAATGTTTGGCTAGTTTGATCTACTTTAAGTGAGAGGTTAATGGTTACAAGCACAATAGTGTGTCACACTTTTGGCTAAATAAATAATTCCAAGTGGATCATTTATGCGTGATTCATTTACATCTAGTTTCGTTACACTTGAAACCACGTTGCACCTATGTGGCACCTACATGGTTGTACATTTCCTGGTGAAACATTATCAGGTGGTACATTTATGTCCAGTTAGGTTTTGGGTGTAACTAAAGTAAATAAAAATAAAAAAGGCAAAATTGTCATTTTTGCCTAGATTGATACAATTTTCAAGTGTTTTGCATGGAGCCCATGACGGATAGTGACCCCACAATAGACAATGAGCCCACAACAGCCAGCCAGCATTATTCGACTACACTACACAGCCACCTCTAGGTACCATCACTGCAACTCCACTATTCCACAACACCCACATGCACCATTCAGATATATAAACTATACCCACCTGCATTGATTTGCATAAACCCTAATCACATAATATACAGAAGATCTAACTCTCCATGTTTTCATTATTTTAGTTTAGGCTTCTTGATCTTTTTAGTTAATGTTGGGTGCTGCCACAATAATGGGTTACACTTTCTGAGACATCCTATTTTTTGTTGAAATCACATATTTTTAGAAAATATAATGATTTAAGCCTTGAAAGGTTCAATTTAAAGGATTTTAATAGAAGAGGGTTTGATCAAATGCCCTTAGATTTAAATCCCCATGGATAGAACCTTGCTAGTTTTAAACCATACCTACAATGGAGTCTCCTCTACATCTATCAAAATGTTAATAAAAAACCACATTTGATTTACCTTTTGGGGGATCAAATGAATTCATTTAAATTTTATGTTTTGTAAGTATGTAGTCCTTATTATAAGCTTCCCAAAAAGTATAATTTTAAATATATTTATTTTGATTATTATATTTATTTTTTATTTCTTGTGAATGTAGGTTTTTCACCAAACATTAAGTTCTATGTTCTACACACATGGAAAGTTAGTAAATTAGTGAAAAAAAATTCTGAAAAATATCTATGCCCTAGGTATTGATGTTCTTATTTCAGCAAAAAAACTAAAAAAAAATTTCAGTACATACAGAAAAAGTTATGTTTTAAGGAATATGCCTATGTCTAAATTATAATTGGTTTGACTTAAAAAATTAATTTAAAAAATATTCAACAAAACATTATAAAACCAAATGCATGCCTTATATATTGATGTTACCAATCTAAGTTAAAAAGAATCAAAATTTTATCCTTTGTAGAAAAAAATTATGTGCTACGGAATACACATCAATTTAAAAAAATGTTCTTTACTATTAAAAACTAGTTATCAAAGGAGACGCAAAATAATTTACAATTTAACTCCAAATTTTTCTAAAAAACTATATTTAGAATCTACAAACAAAATCTCACAAATCACTAGTTTGCATCATCTTCAAATTCCTAACGATTTAGTGGCTATAAGTGTTAGAAAGTGAAGATTTAGTTCAAAATGTTGATTTCAATGTCAAGTTTGGCCAAAAAGTGTAACCCATTATTGTGGGATAACCCTGCAACATTTTCTTGGCTTTTACATATAATTATAGCCCACACAAGATGATTTGGAACTTAGGTCAACAGTGCCATCTATATGGTCTTCTTAAAAGCTCAAATCTGCAATAAAAAATGAACACAATAGTATCAATTTCCCTTTTCATAACAATGAATAATTCAGTCAAAATAGCTATGGCCATAGTTATTTTAAACATTAGAAGAAGAAATCATCCATTATCCCAAATCACAAATTCTACCTAATAGGTATAGATAAACGCTCTACTTCAGATCTGCAAGTCAACTCAAGTGCTAATCTATATAAATCAATTGAAGTCCCCTTTAAATCTTGGCTTCATCCAATATTCAAATACCTCTAATAGAAAGGGATGATGAGACTTGAGAGGGAGAGAAGGAAAAAAATCTAGTGTAGTGTAGAAGAGCATAGGTACAAAGCATGTTTTTAAATGAAATTGTTTAGTTCAAGTTGGCTCTATTGTTTTGGCCACTTGTATTGTCTAACTAGTTATGTGGAAATCAACTTGAAATTAATTACAATTTGCATTAGATAGTACATAGACATCTTAACCCATAAAAGTCATGGTCAAATATAATTCTCCTTGGAAGCAATTCATTCCATTTTAGATATTTCTAAGGTAGGCCTTAAGAAAATTGTGTAGCAATGTATATAAGCTTATATTCAAGTTACATCTTTCATTAATGTATTCTATATAAGGTATTTTCACAGAAGATAATATGCATTTTAAGTACATACTCATTGGTGAGTTTTGTTTCAGTTGTATACAATGGTTAAATAAATAAATTCTTCATATCTAAGGTACCATGTTCTTTTTTCTATTTTTACTAGTTATGGGATATATAAGATTTTGATTACTAAACTAGGCAGAAGTAAATGAATGCCTAGTCCAATCTTAGTCCCATCTGAACTAGAGGGAAGCCATTACACATTATTGGCTCATCGTTGCATGCATTGTTCCCATATATAATGCAACTACATATTGCATTCAAGGTTATGGGTGTTTGACCCAACATATTTTTTTAATTTTTAATTTATTTTGTGTGTATTTTTGTGTGTGTTTCACTTCATCTTTGAAGTTAAAAAAAAGGAGAGACATGTACCCAAGGGTAAACCATATACATGCCCATATTGTAGGCTTTAACAAGAGATTTCTTTTAGATTTTTGCTATAGTAGGTATCTGTAAACCTAATAGGTATGTACAAAACTCTCTTGTAGGATTTGAGAAGGATTCTTGTGTTAGTTTCACTTGACCTTATTGGAAATAAGTACTTTAAAATATTGGAAAATGAGTTGAAATCTTGGTTTACATATTGTATTTCGCACAACATATATAAGTTGATTACGAGGTTAGTTTATTTTTTAATAATTCTTAGGCTCTTGTTGTGAATAATAAGTTTATGATTCTCCCTAAGTATAATGAACTTTGTAACCATTCATTCTTATAACAAATTGTAATTATAATTTTCTTACCTCCTCTACGTAGAGCACCATAGAGAGTGCACGAGATACATGTTGACTACATGTATATATCATTCAATTGTACACACTACCGACACTATACAATCCTCTTTAGGATTCAAACCAACAAGATAATGTAGCCTCTAAAATTGAATTTAACTTTGTGCTCCTATGTTACATATTCAAGATACTTTGTGAATCTTAAATATAGAATATGAATACATGGCTTTCTTGTTGTATAAATACAAAAATAGTCATAAAACATTCTTTAATCTTAATAAATGGTATAAATCATATGTTAACAATTTAAATATAATTTTCACTATAAGATGTTGGTTAATATTTTAGAGATAGAACTTTATGATTGCTTATTTAGAGATAGAATAAAAGAAGGATTGTTTAATTATCTTTAATATTCAACTAAAGTAGGTCCAGTCATATGGATGTGAGTGTTTTCTTCATGGATGTGTTATTTTACCAATGTTATCTTTTCCCTCCATTGGATATGTTGGTGCTTACCCTCTCCTATTAGAGACGTTTAAGGAATTTACTCGTGCACACTTCATAATGATCCTCTTCTTTGTGATAACAATGAACATCTATTTAGAAAATGATTATTATGTGATTCTACCACACCCCTTTACTTATGTATGACAAATTACTATACCTCTTGATGATACATTCTTTAAATGTCATGTTATCCCTATGTCCATAGATGAACATCTAATTTGAATGAATTACCCTATTTCATACATCATGAGAGTATAGTGATGACCATTCTTCTATATTTATGGTGAATCTATGGATACTTGCGATAGTCTATTGCATAATCTTGTTCTACATGATAATAATTTTTTCCTTGATTATAATTCATAATCTTCTCATGTACCCTTCATTAATACTTTGAAATGTCGTATCCTACATTACATAAATATATTACTAGACTTGGTGATGAACTATTGCACAATGACTATGATGGATCTATCAATGCCACTTACATGTAAAGTCATTGACTTGCTAATTATGAAAATTTAGATGATATGTTATTGATTAGTGAGTTTAGATTATACTTGAGTGGTAGAGCTTTACAAGGGTTTGATTTATCTTGCTTGCTTTGTACACCTCCTTCATGAACGTGACCCATGCTTTGACTGCATATATATCTAGGCTTAATTCACATGAGGATAGTATGTACTTAGAAATGACTTATAATGATCATCCCTAATCATTCTTCTATCCATATCATCCATGTCTCTCCTATATGCTACTTTCATGCAGTTCTCAATTCACATGATCATTATTTTGTGGGGCATACACATCAAAGGTTAGGAAGAGGACAAGTTGTTAACTTACCAACACCAATTGTTCCATCTATTACAGACGAAAATTGATATAAAATTTATAAATTAGTTAAATGGATATTAAATTTATAAATTAATACACTTATAAAATTTAATTAAATTTATGAAATTATTAATTAAATTGATATAAAATAATTAAATTGCTATAAAATAATTAAATTTAAATATGAATTTTGATATAAAGGTTATAAATTAATTAAATCTAAGAAACTATTTAGTTAACTTTAATCTAATCTAATATTAGATCAATGAAATTCATAACTTTTTAAAGTATTTAATATATAGTTATGAAAAATAAATATACAAGATCCATGAACATATCAAATAGATCAAATATGTACCATATGTGAGTGTACATATATATAATGATCCTTAAAATTATGCAATGTTCATGTGTATCAAATATAAAAATAGCATACAATATATAGATTCTCATCTCCTAAATCTACAATGATAAGGTCTGCCTCCTAGAAGAGCAAGCTTTAGAGTGTAAACTGCTATCCCATGAGTGTTGGTGTGAACCATCCTACATGCGCATGTGTGTACATGTAAGCACATATGTATGTATGTAAATAACATGTAATTGATTTTTGAATATTTATTACAAAAAAATAAAAAATAGTAAAAGTTCAAAATATCTAGACATTGAATTATATACAAAAGGTCTTAATTTATACCTCTTTGCTTACAAGAGGATCATCATGGCGTTCCAGATCTTTGTAACATGGATCATATCTATCAACATTAGTATCAACAATGTATCATCTACTAAGTGTTACACTTCGAATCACCAAAAAGTGTATATATCGGTGTCCCCAACGAATCAACCAAACTCAAATGCGTAGAAGGCATAGCCTCCAACATCATATCTACATAGATTAAGATATGCTTCGAATGTCTAACTACATCAAGTATGCCATGATCAATAGATGTATAACCACCATGAGTAGCTGAGGCAATTGAAATAATTAACTTTGTCATTTTCCTAACAACATTATATGTGTGATAGGATTGTAGTTTTGTCCATTTAAAAACCATTGAAAACCCCAAATATATAGTCATTTGCATTTACTTGGTTTTCTCAAATTTACATTCATTTCAATAGGAAAAATCTATTTGTTGAAAATGAGAAATTTGAACTTTAATATATTTCAATTCAAAAGAATAGAGCTTTTCCATTATAGACATAGATTAGTGAGCTTTGTATTTACATTTATTTCAATAAAACTTGCATTTTTATTGAAGATCTATTCAAGCTAACTACATTATTAGTTTGAAAATCTAAACTTGGGTAGATGTATTTGAAATATGTGCACATACTTGAAACCTACTTGCCTTGGTGTATGTGACCCATAATAACTAATTTAGTATAAATAAGAACACGTAGGCTATTTCCTATTTTATAGTCCTTGTTGCACATCTTGAATTAATATAAATGTTTAGATTGAATGTATTTAATTTTTTAATTTTAAATGTTTATATAGTTTTGTAACTAATTTAAATGTGTAGATTATTCATGTGTATTTAATTCTTGGATTTTAAATGTGTTTTAGTTTTATTAATTTAAATGTAAAAATTGAATACATATAAATTCATTTTATAAATTAAATGTAGGTTAAATTTTTAAAATGCAGAAATTTGACATACATGGCATCTGACATGGCATCTCATCATAGTGATGGTCATAATAGTGAGTATAATAGTGAGCATAATAGCAGTGATGCACATAGTGTAACTAGGAGTGAGTTATATGTTGCCACTCTTGATAGACTCAATAATGCTTTGACACATTTAGATCAGACGATCCATAATACACCAAACCTGTCTAATAGAGACAGGTTTGTGGGGACTAGAGCAGAGTTTGCTTGTATGATTGACATAGTCAAATCATATAATCCCTATGATGATTTGAGTATTGAGGATTTTTATGTGTCACTTGCTAGCACTGTTACTGGGACAGTGAAATGGCCAAATGTTAATAGGGTCATTTCATTGATTATTGTGCATAGTATGTTTCCACATTATCATGGACATGACAGAGTTTAGGGCTATTTTATCACCAGGTGTGTAGGTGTTGATGCTGCACTAGCTATATATCCTATGTGGTTAGCAGCACATCATACATGGACACACAATGATGAGTTGCCATTATATTTTTGCAAACAACTATTTGTTGTTGTTCATTTATGACTTGATGTTGATTTCACATCTATCCCTCGACATGTGGGTAAAAGGTTATGGGAGGTTTTCAGAGAAATTCTGATGTCCTAATCAGGATCCGCCTAAAAAATAAGAGGGCATTAGTGGGTCCCAACCTTTTGGTACTTCCCAAAAGGTTGAATCTGGGACAATCAGATAAGGCAATAGTTACATCATCGAGATAGCGTATTTTTGAGAGTTTAGGTTCTATTGCCAGTGATGGTGACCACTTGGCATCAGATTGCATTGGTAGATATCTGTTGTGTCCACACAACAACATAGGATCAGTTGATTTGACTTCCACTAGTTATGATCCTTACATACATGCTGAAATAGTTTCACCATGTGATGTGGTGCAGACTTCTGGAGAGAGTGCTTTACGCAGATTGAGTACATGTCTGGCACAGGATCTACTTTTTGTATATCAGTTTGTCAGTTTAGAGTACAGGATCCCTCTCAAGATTATGTCCACATTTTTCAATTAGCGCAATGACTAGGGAGCTACACATATGACTGACATGGTACCTTCACAGTAGACTCCATCACATCTTGATGCTTGTATTGTGCCACTTTACGCACCAGGACCATTCCATGGACTTTTGTTTGATGATAACATTGCGATGACCCTCGATTCATCTGAGCTTAGTTGGATTGGGAGGGTCAGCCATAGAGCTACACAGGATGCTGATGACGAGGTATACATTTTAAATTTTGTGTTTAATCTCTACTGTAATTTATTTGCTAAATAAATAATTTATAGATTTTTAAATTTTATAAAATTTAGTCTTGTGCATCATGCACGTGTTGACTCTTATTTAATCAATCTTACATTAGGGACCAATGAGAGAGGTGTTAGGACAAGACACTATGCAACAGACAGTAGAGGTAGTTGAGGTTGGATGTGAGGTATTTAGTATTTAATTGTACATTTAATATTTGAACATGTGTACTTGAGATTCCATATTTTTTAATATATATATATATATATTTAATTTAATAGAGATAATTTTAATCTTCAGGGATCTACACATCACTTAGATGTTCATAGAGGAATGGGATTAGATACACATGGTTCATGATAGGGCTTGGGATGGGGATCAATATAGGGCTCAGCTCATCATTCTAGTGAGGCCCGTTCCGCCCCTAGGAGACGTGAGTCATGATGTTGTGCAGTTAGATGTATTCATGTTCTTTTTTATGTTTTCCCGAACTCTCATGTGATGTTGCAATTGGACTTGATGTTATATTGAGTTTACATGTTATATTGTAGTTAGACTTGATGTTATGTTGTTGCATTTACATGTTGCAGTTAGACTTTATGTTATATATATATATATATAGATGCACATTTAGATGTTTAGTTACATAGATCTCTATGGATGTTTTCCTTTAAATATATGGGTCTTAATTTGCATAAAATCAAGTTTTAACTTAAATATTTAAATGTGTATATATGTTTAGTTGTAGATGCATATATAAATTTACTTGTAGATGTGATGATCTATTAATGATTGAGAAATGATGTCAACACCCTAGTCATTGATAGGATTAGTTTTTATAAACTATTTGGAAATGTGAATTTAATTTAATTTATATCTATTGAATCTTGTGAATTAAAATATATAGTTTTTATAATATATAGTCAAGCTTATTGGATGTGTCCACTATTAGATTTAGGACAGACAACTGATAGGGGGAGGGGTGAATCAGTTGTCCAAAACTTTCTTGCAATTAATCACTTAAATCCTTTTCTTAATTCATCAGCATAATAATAAATCAATCATGGAAACATAATGCAGCAATTCAAGAGTAGAAACACATTAACACATACGACACCAATAATTTAATGTGGAAAACCCGGTTAAGGAAAAAACCACGGGGTGACTAACCCAAGATTGTATTCTTTGTTAAAAGAATAGGAAGAATAATATAGCACATGCCAATTAGGGCTCACTACCCAAGCACACTACCTATAGAAGACACACTGTCTATAGAATAATAACTATTACATAATTGAACTAAAGAATAGCATCTTCACCATGCTTGAGTCAGTTCCATTTAAGCCCAATACTTTTGCTCTGCCTTTCACTCCTCTACTCTCTACCACACACTCATCTCCTCAAGATATCTTTGAAATGACTTTGCAATTCCTTATTTATACAAGACATCAACTTAGGCACAATCATCCAAGTCGGCATACATTACAGAGCAAATACATAAATACAACATGACTAATTACAAAAAGACTTCACATGGATCAACACATTGTCAACCACACATATCTGAGACTTTAATCTTCCTTTAGGAACATGCCAATCTTCACTTAACATCTTCAAGATCATCCCCAGGATGTGTAACTCATCCGATCAACCTAACTTGGGAAGAACATCATCATCTAGAAGTAATTCTTCAATTATGATCTCAATCTTCAATACGGACCACCTACACAATATGGACACAATCCAAAGACCTCCATAAGCTTGCCTGAATCACCAAAAACATCCAAACTACTTCTGCTTACTGAAATCATTCTCTCCTTCATCTAGAACCTCAAGAACACAGTCTGTCATCATTGTCATATTGGAATAGATGCTTGCGGACCTCCAAACCATGAACCAATTGAGTTGTCAATTCACATTAACTTCCTAAACACTCCACCAAATCCGCAGAACATGATATTGCATTTATGGATCTCACCGGAACTATTGGTGTCACTCTGTCACCTTTGAACATCTGGTAGAACTGGTTTTACTTAAGTGGCCATAACTTCTTCAAATCTTCATGCGGACCTCTGAAATATTTACTGGATCATGTTAAGACACATATATACAAACCCTTTGATTCACATCCTTTGATCTGCATCTTAGATGGGATCTTTACCTCACTGTCTTCACTATTCTTCTCTGTTTCTGATAGGACTAATTTTCTCAATATCCTCAGCATACAGCTCATCCAATCCTTATCATCAATGCAACAGGAGTATGTTGACATTAATGAAAACACTAGTTAGGCCCATACTTGCAACAATCTCCCCCTTTGTCATTGATGGCAACATATGATGTGAAAAATTATTTTAACCATCAAGACAAGAATTTCTCCTTACTGACATAGCTCCCCCTAGCAACAACAACCATCTTCTCTTCCTTTACTGCTCCCCCTTTGATTAGCAACCACTTGTTTTTCACATGTCTTCTCTCCCCCTTTGACATCAATGGCAAAGGGCACATACTTGCATCACTTCAGAATCATACCAGCTGCTCCCCCTGAGTAGCAGCTTCCCATCTTCAATTTAGACCACAAGATATGACTATGAGATCCACCAGATTGATGCATATTGGTGCACCTTAATTCAGAACCAGAGAAGTAATAACCCCTAACTTCTCCCTGAGATACTCAAAAGAGTCCTTAGGTAGAGGTTTAGTAAAAATATCTACAATCTAATCTTTCGAAGGCACAAACTCCAGTCTGACTTCATTCTTATTCACTTGTTCTCTCAAAAAGTGAAACTTGATGGATATATGTTTAGTATTTGAATGCAACACCAGATTCTTTGATATATTTATTGCACTTGAATTATCACAGAAGATTGTGATAGGTTCCTCATACTCCACTCTAATGTCTCTTAGTATTTGCTTCATCCATAATACTTGAGTGCAACAACCTGCTGCTGCAATATATTCTTCTTCTACAGTGGACAGAGTTAATGCCTCTTGTTTCTTGCTTAGCCAAGAAACTAATCTCTTCCCCAACAAGAATGCTCCTCCACTAGTACTCATCCGGTCATCCACATCTCTTGCCCAATCCGCATCTGTATATGCATGAAGAGAGAAATTATGATCTCTAGGATACCACAAACCATACTCAACTATCCCTTTTAGATATCTAAAAATCCTCTTGATTGCCATGACATGAGATTCTCTAGGATTAGCTTGGAATCTACCAACAAGACCAACAACATTCATAATGTCAGGTCTAGTTTGAGTGAGATACAATAATCCTCCAATCATTGACCTGTACTTTTTCTGATCAGCCTTACGAGAGTCATCATCTTTACTCAATTTACATTTGGTTGCCATGGGAGTACTCATTGGTTTTGAGTCTTCCATCCCAAATTCCTTCAACAATTCTTTCACATATTTGGTCTGAGAAATTAAGATTCCTTTCTTTATTTGAATGATTTATAGACCCAAGAAGAAATTCATTTCCCCAAACATGGACATCTCAAATTCACTTTTCATTTGATTTGCAAAAGTTTTTCACATACTATCTCTTCCTCCAAAAAATGATATCATCAACAAACACTTCAACAATCAAGATATTTTCATGATCAATTTTGAAGTACAAATTACTGTTAGCAGTACCTTTGTTGAAACTAGTCTTCAAAAGATGCTTATCCAATCTTTCATACTAGGCTCTTGGGGCTTTCTTGAGTCCATACAAAGGTTTCTTCAACTTACAGACCATATAACCATGATCAGATAATTGAAATCCATTCGGTTGCTCAATATATACTTCTTCCAAGTCACCATTCAGGAAGGCAGACTTGTCATCTATCTGATATACTTTAAACTCCTTGAAGGCAGAAAAGGCAAGAAATAACCTGACTACTTCTATTCTTACCACCAGAGCAAAATTTTCTTCAAAATCAACTCCTTCTACTTGAGAGTAACCCTTACAGACCAATCTGGCTTTGTTTCTAACTACTTCACCAACTTCATTTAGTTTGTTTTGGAAGACCCATTTGGTTCCAATCACATTCTTGTTTCTACGTCTAGGAATAAGATCCCAAGTGTGGTTTTTCTCAATTTGCATCAGTTCTTCCTCCATTGCTTTAGTCCAATTTTTATCATTGCATGCTTCAATCACTGTCTTAGGTTCAATCTTTGAAATCAGACAATACTCTTCTGAGTCTTGAGCAATCTTTCTTCTTGTTTGAACACCTTTGCTTTTATCACCTAAGATCTGATCTTCAGACTGATTTAATCTTACATAACTGGGAATTTTGGGACTTTCTTGCACTTCTATTTCTTGAACAGGTTCATTCAAACTCATCTCTTCTTCCCGATTCATTGGATTAGTTTGAATCTAAATTTTAGGAGTTTGGACTCCTTGGATCAAAACATCATTCTGATCATCTTCATCATATTCATAAAACCTTGAGGATTTTTCAATACCTTCATCAACCTTCACATTTGTACTTTCTATAATATTCCTTAATCTTTTGTTATAACACTGATATGCTTTGCTTTGAGTAGAATAAACCAAGAATATTCCTTCATCACTTCTAGTATCAAATTTGCCTAGATCTTCATCTCTTTTAATGTAACATTTGC
This sequence comes from Cunninghamia lanceolata, assembly GCA_027924645.1. Classification (NCBI taxonomy): domain Eukaryota; kingdom Viridiplantae; phylum Streptophyta; class Pinopsida; order Cupressales; family Cupressaceae; genus Cunninghamia; species Cunninghamia lanceolata. Next base: position 5,218,069 of record BSBN01000241.1, on the reverse strand, counting down.
TACCAAAGACTCTAAAATATTTCATAGTGGGAGTGATGCCAAACCAGAGTTCATAATGAATCTTACCAGTATTGCTTCTGATTTGAACTCAATTAAGAGTGTAGACTGCAGTGCTTACAACTTCTCTCAAGTAGATCTGAGGAACATTTGCTTCCATCATCATGGTTCTAGATGCTTCTTGGATGGTCTAGTTCTTTCTTTCCACTACTCCATTCTACTATGGAGTCCTTGGAGCAGACAACTATCTTTTTATTCCATGTTTCTCACATATTTCTATGAACTCACCAGATGTGAATTCTCCACCTCTATCAAACCTCAAACATTTTATGTTTAATCCAATTTCATTCTCTACCATAGCCTTGAATATTTTGAATTTCTCAAGAGCCTTTGATTTCTCTTTCAGAAAAGTCACCCACATCATCCGGGAGTAGTCATCAATTAATAGCATGAAGTATCTATCACCTTGCACACTCTTGATTCTTGCCAGACCACATAGATCAGTATGAACTAAGTCCAATAATCTGGTAGAAGATTGTTCCTTACTTCTGAATATGACTCTGCTTTTCTTACCCAACTGACATTCTTTGTACAAATTATTAGTACGTTTCACCCATCTTGGAAGATCTCTTACAGCCTGAGTGTTGCTTATCTTGATTATATTATCAAAATTCACATGACACATTCTCCTATGCCACAACCAACTCTGATCAATTTGAACAAATAAGTAACTTTTAATAGTACCAATGAAGTGGAAGACATTACCTTTAGTTTGAGTATTGGATGCAATCTCTGTTCTGAAACTTTCAAAGATCTTGCATTTTCCATTTTTGAATCAGAGATCATAGCCTTTGTCCACCAATTGTCCAACACTAAAAAGATTGTGTTTCAAGCCTTCAACATACAGTACATTACTAGTTTTGTTCTTTCCATCAAAAGAAATAGTTCCTCTACCTTTAATTCTACCAGTAGAATTATCACCAATTTTTACCACTCCTCCTTCATACCTTTCCAAATCTATGAACTTATTTTTGTCACCTTTCATATGGTGGGAGCATCCACTATTAATGACCCAATCATCTTTTTCTTCAACTTGGGTAGCCAGAGCTCTTTCTACAATTTTATGATTGACGGATTCAGAGGGCATTGGATCTTCTTCCTTAATGGCAATAAACACCGAGTCACTTCCGGATTTGTTTCTTGTCTCTGATTCATCATCTATTACTCCATCATCATCATCTTCATGAATATATTAACATTTCTTTTGGACCCTTGATCTATTAGAATTTGGCCTTGAAAATCTTTCTGGACACCTTGAGGCAAAATGACCAATCTTATTGTGGGTGGTAGGGAGGGAGCCTTGCCACACCATTATGGGTGGCAAGGCCGAGGCACTCATTGTAGGGTGTTGATCTGGGTTGACACGAGCCGATGGGAATCGGTAGTTAAGACCCTGAAGTGATGATAGTTAGCACAGCAGGGTCATCATTTGGTGAACGCCTTCAAGATCCTTCGGTGTTTGGCTATTAAGGAAGACGGTCTCTAGAGTACTGCAAATCCTTTCTCTATTATTGCAAATGCCATCACACTTTGCTGTAATCATCTCAGCCTATGCCATACGCTGTGGAGGGATGGACACTCCCATTTGCTTGGTCAGCACTAAGCGGCAAATGGCCTTCCTGGGAGGCATAACTGATCTACGCTTGTAGAGGATGTTGAGACAGTCGGATGGGTTATTGGTGGATGCGATGAAACTGCTACTGGGAAAGGTATTTCTGGAAAATGACAAGAGATACTGCGTTGATACGAATATCTCATTGCAGGTCCTGGCTATGTTGATGGAACTAGAATTGGTGAAGGCAAAGGCAGAAATAATTATGCGAGGACTATTCTATCCTAAACATCTAGGGGATCTAGGAAAGACTCTGCAGTTTGCTCACCCGGGTATCGGTGTCCCTCGCCCTAAGGACTGGAAACTCATGGTGGATCCTAGGGCAGTGGTCAAAGTTTACTCCTTCATCTTGGACACAAAAGGCTTTGACCTGCTCATACTGAAGGACCAGGCTATGACCACAGTGGAGTTCATCAGGAGGCTGCTAGGGCTGGTGGAGACCGAGGACTTCCAGTGGATGGAAGAGTTCAAAAGGAAGATGGCAGAGTATGCCAGTTAAGTCTCACAGGGTATATAAACGTATGGCCTCCTTTTGGTTTTTTGAAGTTGCTAGTTGTAGGGTCCAATCGTGGTTTTAGTATATATTTTATTTGGAATACCTATCTATATCTCTGACCCTGCGTGGTCACCTGGAAGAAGTTTATAGGCAAGGATAGTACTAGTCTAATACTTTTTGGCCAGCCATGGAAGGGCTATGGACTGTAAACTTTTTTAATTAATATAATAATATCTCTGATTATGTAGAAAAAAAAATGACCAATCTTATTGCAGTTAAAACATTTAAAAGGCAATTTTCCCTCATATTGACTAGATCCTCTTGGCAATCTTTTTGCAATAAGGGCTTCAAGTTGAGCAGCTTCTGTTTCATCTTCTTCTAGGTCTTTTCTTTCTTTTTCATACCATGATAGTTTCTCTGAAGAGTTCTCTCTCGGATCAAACTTTTGTTTTCCTTTTACAGAGGCACTAGCTTTGAATGCAGATTCAGTCTTGGGGGGCATCTCCAAACTCGGTCAATTCAAATGCAGCTAGTTTACCAACCAATTGATCTCTTGTGATACCTACAAAGGATCTAAATTCTTCAATAGAAGCAACCTTGTACTTGTAAGATTCAAGAATGGACTTGAGAACTTTGCCAACAATCTCATCTTCATCCAAGATTCCACTAGCACATATGATGCCACAAACAAGCTCATTTACTCTTGGCATAAATGTAGTGATATTTTCATTTTCTCTCATCTTCAGATTTTCAAATTTTCCTTTCAGACTCTGCAGCTTGGCACATTTGATATACTTATCTCCTTCATATAGAAGTTCCATTTTTTCCCAAATCTCATGAGCAGTTTTTAGGTCAATAACATTTGTCAACTCTGAATCCGATAAGGCACTTAGAAGAGCTTCTTTAGTCTGTAAATTGTTTTCAACATCTTTGATTTCATCTATAGTATACGGACTATTCTATGGAGGATCATACTTCTTTGAAGCCATGATCCAATATTGCATTCCCATACATAGCAAGTGGCATTCTATGCGACTTTTCAAAAGAGTGAAATTGGTTCCATCAAACCTCAAACTATCCTTCTTGTAGGATGACATCCTGGATATCCTCAAGTGGTTAGGCTCATTTAGAGGAACTTAGTTCTTATACCAATTGTTAGATTTAGGACAAACAACTGAGAGGGGGGTGAATCAATTGTCCAAAACTTTCTTGCAATTAATCACTTAAATCCTTTTCTTAATGCATCAGCATAATAATAAATCAATCATGGAAACATAATGTAGCAATTCAAGAGCAGAAGCACATTAACACATGACACCAAGAATTTAACATAGAAAACACGGTTAAGGGACAAACCATGGGGTGACTAACCCAAGATTGTATTCTCTATTAAAAGAATAGGAAGAACAATATGGCACATGCCAATTAGGGCTCACTACCTGAGCACATTACTCACAAGAGGCCCACTGCCTACAAGAGACACACTATCAACAAAATAATAAGTATTACATACTTGAACTAAAGAATAGCATCTTTACCATGCTTGAGTCAGTTCCATTTAAGCCCAATACTTTTGCTCTACCTTTTACTCCTCTGCTCTCTACCACACACTCATCTCCTCAAGATACCTTTGAAATGACCTTACAATTCCTTATTTATATAAGACATCAACTTAGGGACAATCATCCAAGTCGGCATACATTACAGAGAAAATACATAAATACAACATGACTAATTACAAAAAGACTTCAATCTGATCAACACACTATCAGCCGCATAGATCTGAGACTTCAATCTTCCTTTAGGAACACGCTAATCTTCATAGAACATATTCAAGATCATCCGTAGGATGTGTAATTCATCCAGTCAGCCTAACTTGGGAAGACCATCATCATCCAGAAGTAATTCTTCAATTATGAGCTCAATCTTCAATGCGGACCACCAACATGAACTAGACACAATCCAAAAACCTCCACAAGCTTGCCTGAATCACCAAAAACATCCACACTACTTCTACTTACTGAAATCATTCTCTCCTTCATCCAAAACCTCAAGAACATAGTCTGTCATCACTATCATATTGGAATAGATGCTTGCAGACCTCTAGACCATGAACCAATTGAGTTGTCAATTCACATTGACTTCCTAAACACTCCACCAAATCCATAGAACAAGATATTGCATTTCCGGATGTCACTGGACCTATGTCACTCTATCACCTCTGAACATCTGCCAGAACCGGTTTTACTTAAGTGGCCATAACTTCTTCAAATCTTCATGCGGACCTCTAAAATCTTTCCTGGATCATGTTAAGACACATATCTACAAACCCTTTGATGTACATCCTTTGATCTTCATCTTAGATGGGATCTTTACCTCACTATCTTCACTGTTCTTCTCTATTTCTGATAGGACTAATTTTCTCAATATCCTCAGCATATAGCTCATCGAATCCTTATCGTCAATGTAATAAGAGTATGGTTACATCAATGACAACACCGGTTAGGCCCATACTTGCAACATCCACTACATTGAATTTGATAGTTTTGTCACATGTTTTTATATGGCTAATAAAATTTAAGAAAACTTGGAATTAATTTGTGAAAACAATCCTTACAATGATCTAGAATTAATGTCCAACCCAATTTTTTTCTAAAACCACGTCTCCCTTAAAAAAATTTAATACTCAATCTTCAAATGTAATTGATTAATTATTGTCTCTAACTTAAAATCTAATTTATAAAAATTCTTTCAAAATTAAAATAATATTCTTAACTAATCAAATTGTCTTAATTTATAAAATATATAAAATGAAGGTTAAACACACTAAATCAAAGGCACAACCTAATCCTAAGCATCATATAGTTCAAAATATATTTGTCTTAAATTTTTAATCACTATCAAGTACCAACTTTTAATTCCCAACTCTCTCTCAATTCCCAACTAATCACTATAGTAAAAGTTTCTGTGGTATCATTTAATGACTAAAACATTAATTTTAATATATAATAGACATCAAATTTCATAGTCCATGATCTTATATCTAAATGTTTCAAGATATAACTATATGATATTATATATAGATGGACAAGAGGCGAAAAAACTTAGGAGTAATGTTGTGAGTGTTAGAGAAATTATGAAGAAAGCAGTGATGAATGGAGGGTCATTTGAAAATAATTTGGAAGGCTGCATATTTATACTAATGTAAGACTTATTTAATAATAGTTCTATTAAAAAAGAATTTTAAAAACAAGGTTATTTTATCATATTATAATATTTAGAGTTATTTAAAATAGTCATTTTTTTAGAATTTTTTAATTAATATATGGGTAGGTCAAGGTTGATATGTTTCAATTATTGGTGAAAAGATACTTTTTATATCTCTACATTCTATTTTGTAAATCAAGGTTGATATATTTCAATTACTGGCAAAAAATACAGTATCTATATCTCTACCTTCTAATTAGCAAACTCACTAGGTAATTCCTATATGAGATTTTCATATTTAACTTTGATTCTAATTATTTCTAAAAATATGTGTTCTGTTGTCTATCTTATTAGTTCCTTTCATGCTACCTTTCAACCAATTAAAATTTAAAAAAAAATAGTAATGTGATTATTGGTTTTCCTAATGTCAACATGTAATTTTTTTAATGAAATGATTTAAAAAAAATAAAGTTGTGAATTGTGCTTGGTTAAATACTATCAAGTGACATAAGATATTTGTTAGATAACATAAGATATATCTTTTTCGTTAGATAACATAAGATATATCCTTTTATAGGACACCTTGGATAGGGATGATCCATCAGTTCATCTTATATCATCCAATATTTTAGTATTGAACCTCACATTGATAGGAAATTTCACATTGTATAAAACTTTACAAAGAATATAAAAGGTTCTTTTCTAAGAGTCAAAAATTGAATATTTTGACTCTATATCATCCCTAGATCAATTTACCATTATTACATATATATCTTTAAAATCTTTTATACCTTTTGATGCCCCTAGTTTAGCATAAACCTTGTAGTTGGAAGATAGAAAAACAAAGTTTCTTCTTTCTTAAGGTGTGTGAAAAATTAGATCAAACAAGACATTTAATAGTGTGTAAATGAGTGTGTTAATAATCCTATATTTGATCTAATATAACCACATTGGAACGAGTGGTATAAAACATATATTTGAAAACACAGTTTGGGAGATAAAAATGATTAATTTTTTTATTAAGACAAGTTATAAAACTAGAAAGTAGAGGGTACAAATGAACTTGGTGATAGATGGTGTTATGTAAAATGTATAACGTGCTAATTAGGAGCTACTTCAATAAAGTTCTTGACAATTCTAATTTTAAAATAGTTTTGCTAGTACTAGGGTAGGGGCTCACCTACCCTAGGGTAAATGTACTACTGTTAGTATATGGGAAATAGTTCCATGACCGATAATAAAATATTATTATATTCTTAGATTTGTTAGACATAATGTCAAAGATACAAGACCATTGAGTTTAGATGCTAAGGTAGGGATGCTAGTTTAGTGACCCCAGAGGCATTGGTGATTTAGTTTTCTGAATTACTTAAAAATTTTATAGATTAAGTGTCTTGACCTCTTGATCACTTATTATAACTATTGTAATGGGCTCAAATGCTCAAAAAGTATTGCAAGTGACCTAAAAAAATCTATGTTATATAGACTTGAACAATGTATAACATGAGTGTTTTTTTTTGGTTTATAATGACTTATAATATATCATTGACAAGATTGTTCAAGTCTATATAACAACTTTATGCCAATAATGCATTATCCAATAAAACCCTTCAAAAGTTTAACTAAACACATTTCATACAACCTCATAAAACTCAACAAGCTAGAAACCAACATAAATGCTCATTGGGCTACTCAAAACAAAATCACCAGACTGCACACACAAGTCTACTATCCACATACCAAGAAAAAAACCTAGATGAAAATAACAATCAATATCCTTAAAAATATCACTATCACTATCACAACTGAGTTTGTTCTTTGAAGCTTCTAGGGCAAGAAGACGCTCATTTTTTTCAGAGAACAAATGCCTAGGGTTTCGAGGAGCTTTTCACAATTCTCTATAGAGATATTTCGCGGCTCGTTATGACCCTTCTGGTTTTCATAATTTTGGTTCTTTTGGAAGGTTCACTGGCCAAAACCCGCGCTATGCAAATATTCAAGCAAATGCATCAGGAAAAGCAGAATTTGGAAATGGATTTCGACAGGTATGGAAGGAAAAATCAATTAAGGCTAACCATAATTATCGTGATGATGGTAAAAATCTTGATGATAGGGTTTCTACGGAAATTGTTAACATTCAAATTCTGGAGGATATGGTGAACCCATATATTCAAGATCTTATTTCACGGGTCCTTATTGGTAAGGTTTGGAACCCTAAGTCTAATCTTGATACTTTTCTTAATTGGATTAGGGTTTCTTGGAAAGGAGTTTCAAATGTTTTTTTCTTGCATAAAGATTTATGTGTTTTTACAGTTATTTTTGAAAATGGTTGTTTCTGTGATCAAACCCTTAGTCAAAAATTGTGGTTTTATCAAGGTAAAGGGATCTGCATACAGAAATGGGAACCAAACTTTGACCCTATTAAGGCTAACATGAATTTTGTTCCTTTTTGGATCACATTGCCAAACTTACCGCTAGAATATAGTAATCTCACTATTATTGAATTTTGTGCCAAGAAAATGGGTTTCTTCATTAAGCATGATATGTCCAATTTTCAAAAACCTGATATGCCAGTAAGGTTTTCCATAATTCTAAATACTTTGTTTCCCTTCCCCAAATATATGGAATTTCATTCTAAATTTGGGAATTTGAAACAAGTAGTTATTTTTTAAAATCCCATGGCTATGGAAAAACCAAAACTGTTTGATTCAAAATGGGCATGTGAGGATTCGGAAGAAGTTAATTTTTCAAGGGAAAACCTTGACTCTATTAATATTGGGGAAGCATCTCTAAATCATTTTGTAAATTCCTCTATTTCAAAAGAGGAGCAATAGTCTGATAAGGAGTTAGTGGAAGAATGTTCTTTTGAGTTTGTTGTTGGTAAATTTGAGGATTTTGAAACCCCCAATTTTCATAGTGATAAAACTAAGAAAAATTAACTCAATTCTTTTAACAATGAGGAGAATATCAATATGTTAAATGCAAATCAGGTGGATGTTTTAGGCTTGGATGTTTTTCCTTTTTCTGAGGAAGAAGCAAATGCTTTTGTTGAAAAAACCATCCGTAAAGTCACTTCTAATCTTATGGAAGAACTAGCGGATGAGGTAATTTCAGAAAAAATAAATTCTATTGAAGATAGTTCAACTGTTATTAACACTTATGTTCCAAGCTTAGTACTGGATAGCTATTTAAATCAGGGGAAATTAGACCGAAATGTCCCATTAGGTGATGGAAGTGAGGATTTTGATTTTGTAACAAAGTTGTCTATTTCTCAATCCTTGAGTCAGGATTCTCCTACCAAACCAAGTTCCTTTTCTCCTTCTAAGAGAGGACGTAAGCCAAAATCTTTTAAAACCCAGGGAGAAATTAAAGCTGGTTTGCAGGCTACCCTGGATACTTGTCTGAGATCGGGGAGAGAGAGAAACTCTCCCCGCGAACAATGAAGATCCTATCTTGGAATGTTAGGGGCATTAATGCCCCTAACAAGAGATGCTTAGTTAAGCATTAGTTAGATTCTTCTGGTATGGATATTGTCTTGCTTCAGGAATCAAAACTATCTCAATCTCAAGCTGATATTATTTTTCCAAACTGGTTCAAATGGAAGTATCTTCATTTTCCCTCTCAGGGGGCTTCAGGAGGTTTGGCTATTCTTTGGGATAGTAAAATGTGTGAAGTAGACCTAATTTTCTCTATTCCAAATTTTTTATTGGTTAAAATAACTTCCTCTTCATTAAATTTTTGGCTATTTAATATTTACGGACCAGTTGCAACTAGGGAAAAAAAATAGTGTTGGGACATTTTAGTTGCACTTTTAGAGCAATTATCTAGAGAAAAAGTTATTTTGGGGGGAGACTTTAATGCTATTTCTTGTTTAATAGAAAAGTCGGGAGGCATCTGCCCTCCCCATAGAGTAATTGAAGATTTTAAAGATTTTATTTTAGATAATGCTTTAGTTGATAGCCCTTTATTGAATGGGAGCTTCACTTGGTCAAATAGGAGAAAAGGTTTTATAAATATTACAGAAAGGTTGGATAGGTTTCTGTTCTCTTCTGAGTGGTGTCTTGATTCAAATATCCCTGGTTCATCTGTTCTTCCTTTTACTGCTTCAGATCATTCTCCTATTTCTCTTCAATTGGATGCGAATTTGAGTAGAAAGAAATTTAGGTCTTCATTTAAGTTCCAAGCTATGTGGTTCAGAGATAAATTTTTTTTATCCTTACTAGAATCTTGGTGGAAGAATGCTCCTTTGGTAAAAGGTTCATGCATGTTTTGGGTTAATGAAAGGTTGAAATTTATAAAAGGAAAAATTTTGGATTGGAATAAAACTTCTTTTGGTAACATTTTTTCACAAAAAGCAGCTCTACAATCTCAACTAGATCAGTTAAATGAAGCCATTATTAGTAAGGGCATGGATAGTGCTTCTTTTGCATATGTAAAAATTCTTCAATCTAATCTAGAGGAAATTTTAGCCCGGGAAGAAATTCTTTGGAGGCAGAAATCAAGGGAATCATGGTTAAGGGAAGGAGATCAAAATAAAAAGTTTTTTCATGTTTCAGCTATGGTAAGAAGACACAAAAACTCTATTTTCTCAATAAAATATTCTAGGGGAAATATTTTACAAGAGGATACTCTCATTCAAAAAGAAGGAATAAATTTTTTTCAGAAACTTCTTTCTAGAGAGACAAATCAGGTCCCCATTTCGACTGTTGCAAAAGTTATAAATCATATTCCTAATCTGATTTCTCAAGAAGATAACATGGAGTTGATGAAGCATTTCACATTAGATGAAATCAAGGCAGTAGTCTTCTCTCTAGATCTAGACAAATCCCCTGGCCCAGATGGTTTCACTCCTCTTTTCTTTGAAAAATGTTGGGAATTTGTAGGCAAGGATATTTGGCTGGCTATAGAAGAAGCATGGAGAAATAGAATTGTTTTGAGAGAAATTAATTCTACATTTAATGTTTTAATCCCAAAAGTTGCTACTCCTTCCTCTTATGCTGATTTCAAACCCATTTCACTTTGTAACACTCTATACAAAATCATTTCTAAAGCAATTACTTTAAGACTTGCTACCCTTATCCCAAAAACTATTTCTGATGAACAAGGAGGTTTTGTTCCAAGCAAGGAAACTTCAGAAGGTGCTTTGGTAGCTCATGAGGTATTACATTCAATTCATCAACATAAACTTCTAGCTATGCTAGTTAAGATGGATATGTTAAAAGCTTATGATAGAGTGTCTTGGGAATTTTTGTTCCAAGTCCTCCTCAAATTTAGTTTCTCTCCTAAATGGTGCAAATGGATTTCTTCCTGTATCTCTGGTGCAAGTTTTTTAGTATTGATTAATGGCTCTCAATCTGATTTCTTTAAGTCCTCTCAAGGGATAAGGCAGGGAGATCCTCTTTCCCCTTTTCTTTTTATTTTAATGGCTGAAGGATTGAGTAGATTAATTATGAGGCAAAATTCACTGGGTAACTGGAAAGGGATAAATATTCCTAGAATTCCTTTTTCTATTACACATGCTTTGTTTGCAGATGATACTTTGTTGTTTGGGCAGCCTTTGATGAAGGAAGCTAAAGTTTTGAACTGTCATTACTAGGTACTGTTTAGTATCGAGCCAGAAAGTGAATCAAAGCAAGTCTAAAATTTTCTTCTTCTTTTCATCTTCCTTGGTGTAAAAAAGGATTGCTAAGTTTCTTGGCTTTCAAGTTGACGTCCTACCCTCAAGGTATTTGGGAACTCCTCTTTTTTCAGGTTCAATTAAAAACATGTTTTGGGATAAGCTTATTACAAGCATCAAAGCTAAAATATCTTCCTGGAAAGGTAAATGGTTAACATTGGCAGGGAAAATTCTAATGATTAAAACAGTCTTATCAGCAGTTCCTGTTTATATGCTTTCAGTACTTAAGGTTCCAAAATCCATTCTTTCTTATATTGTGAATATTTTAAGAAAAATTTTGTGGAATGGCTCTAATTTAAATGGGAGAAAGATCCCCCTAATCTCATGGGATAAAATTTGTATTCCCAAACAGCAAGGAGGATCTAGGATTCATAATATTGAAGCACAAAATAAAGCTCTTGGAGCCAAATTGGTCTAGAATTTATATGAAAAGTTAGAATCTAAGTGGGGGAAAATAATGTATGCAAAATATTTAGATTCTTTTTCTCCTGAAAGAATCTTTACTATTCTTAGCCCAAAGGAGGGCTCTCATATGTGGAACTTTCTAATAAATTGTAGAGAAGTTATCTCCCCCTTTTTATCTTCGGTTATTCATGATGGAAATTTTGCCCTTTTTTGGGAGGATTCTTGGGATAATCATCCACCTCTAGTCAAAACAGAAGGTCTTCAAGAGATCAAATCTTTTTTGTGTCAGGCTTGGGGAATAAAAGTTAAATATTATTTTGAAATTGATCATAACTCAGAAATTAATAAAGTCAAATGGAAAATTTTTGATGATTTCTTGATCCCTCAAGAGCAAAAGAATTTGCTCAAAAATATTTTGCAAGATAGAAGGATTTTTACTTTAGGGGAAAAGGATAATTTAGTTTGGGCTCCTTCAAAATCTGGTTGTTACACGGTCAAGCAAGGATATCTAAGTATCATTAGTAAGGATTCTAATTCAACTATTAATTGGCCCTATAAGCTTTGTTGGAGTGATCCTTACCTGCCAAAAGCAGGAGCTTTTACCTAGTTAGCACTGAATTACCGAATCCTTACTAGTGATAGATTAGCTAAGCTTGGGGTTACAAATTCTTTCTCATGCCCTTTTTTCTATGAGGTGGAGGAATCAGTGGATCATCTTTTGCTGAATTGTAATTTTTCCTCAAAAGTTTGGTATTGGCTTCTTGCAAAATTGAGTTGGAAGGGTCCTCTTCCTTTTTCTCTACTTCAAGTCTTCCAAAGTTGGCCTATGTTATTTTCAAAGTCTACCTTTTCTGCCCTATGGCTTGTTTCACCAAGTATTGTCATTCGGTCATTGTGGCTAGAAAGAAATAATAGAATATTTAAAAAAATAAATAATCCTTTTCATATAGTTATAGGTAAAGTTCAAAAAACTATTTCTGAAGTGGTTTTAGCCTCACTCTTGTCAAAAAAAGGAGGGTTCTCTAATTTTCACAAACTGGGATGATATGATATTAAAAAGTTGGAAGCATTTGAGGCTGTCTAACTCTTACTGCTTTAATTCTAAAGACAAGATTGATAGATCCTCTATTAAATAGATCCCTCCGCCTAAATCTTTTGTAAAGATCAACTTTGATGGTGCGAGCAGAGGCAATCCTAGAAGTTCTAGTGCTAGTTGTGTTATTAGAAATCATCATGGAGTAGTTCTTAGAGCTTTGTCAATTAAGCTAGGTATAATAACAAATAATGAGGTCGAGGCTTTGGCTTTAATAGCTGGTTTGAATTTAGCATTGAAGTGTGGCATTACAAACCTTATCATGGAAGGGGATTCATTGAATATTGTGAAAGCTTTTTCTAATAACTCTTCTCCAAGCTAGAAAATTGATTATATTTTAAAGTCTGGAAGGAATATACTGAAGCAATTCCAATCTTTTCAAATAGTTCATACTTATCGAGAAGGTAATCTATTAGCAGATTTTTTGGCCAATTTTGCTTTCAGTATTAACGACCCTTTTATTGAATGGGATTCTGACTCCTTTCTTTTGATCCCTGGAGTTAGTTATATATTGGAGAAAGACAAAAAGGTTTAATTTGGGTAACTTTTGTTGTCATTTTTAGAGACTTTATTGGATCATCATTACTTAATTTTATCCCTATTCTATTGGCATTCCATGCTGACAAGATGATGATGTTCAAGTGCTTTGAATTATCTCTTCATTTGGTGTGCAGTACTTTGATGTATTTCTTGAGTGTAGGGTGGTAGATTTCGCATAAGAGAGATGGCAATTTTCAATCTCATATACTTGATGAGTTCTACTTTTTTATTATACTTTTAACTCTATTGTATGCTCTATTCCTATATCAGTTATTTCATTTATTTTGCAATTGCTAGCTTCCAAGTTTTTGAAACTCAGCATGGGCTTTGTTCAACGAAACACCAGAATTCACTGGCCTATTCAGAACTAGGAACAGCCCTTTCTTGGTTTTATTAATCCGAATTCAACGCAGGAAGTATTTAAGATTTATGAGGGTTCAGTAGAAAGAGCTATCACTCAAGTTTGTGACTTGCAAGTTTTACATTCTCCAGTTTCTATTTATCCATCTCAAACTGCTTCACATTTGCTCTCTAATGCAATGGACCTTTTGCAAAGCGGAGATAGGGTAAGGGATTTGGGTGTAATGTTTGTTCAGAATGATCATTTCTCTGTTGATACTTTTAATGATGCTTTAGAAGACTATGATTTGCATGAAGGTACTGCTCTTGTGGGAGGGTTATTTAATTGCAGGTTTCTGTTTCGCACTCTTGAACTTCACTACCTCTTCAATGCGTTTATGCATGGCCTTCAAAATAATTGTGTTACTTCCTTTCAGAACTCTATCCATTATCACAGGCGAGAACTAGGGAATCAATTGGCAAATAAGGCTTCAGAAATCTTTAATGCTCTGCACTTCTTATTGAATTATGTTCCTCCTCCACCACCTCCTCCTCCTCAGTCAGCAGAAGATGAGGATCATGCTTTGCAGATTATTGAAGTAGAAGACTAATCGGGAATCCCCTAATGTTTTGGGTTTAGCATTAAGTTTTTGTTATTTTTATTGGTCAACTCTGTCAGCTGCTATGTAAATCTTTTTTGTTTTTAGTATGAATCCTCCTAAGGATTGAGACATAGAATGTTACTACTGGATCGACTCATTTTTTTGAGTTGATTTTTGTTCTATTTTTGTCACAAACAGGCTACAACTGGAGGTTTTCTTTGCCGATTCTTTCCTACCGGTATGCCTCCTTGAATCTGGCATTTTGTATTTTTCTATTTTTAATTAATATATTTTCAGTGATGTTTACCACTTTTTCGGAAAAAAAGAAAAAAGAATAATCTAAATTCATATGAATCTCTTTCAACACATACAAATAGTCTAAATTGTACTCAGCTTCTCTCTTGAACTCAATTCTAAAATTCAAAGTACCCCACTATTTAGAGAACCCATACACTTGAACAATTCACAAAATGATACACATAAGTAACATACCAAATCATGGTTTCTAGTCTAAATGAAATAAAATAAATTATAACATGCCTAGATACATTCCAATAAGGACAATGTCAGGGATTGGTTGTGAGTGATAGCTTCTAATAAGGGTCGCAATGTATACGATCTATGTTATTTCAACATTGCTGAGAATGAAGCAGAAGATGAAGATTAGATTTATGTTTTGTTAGTATTTTGGTATGAGTGATACTAATTTTTTAAACTATAAAGTGTTAGCTATTGCAATTCTCTTATAAATGTCATACATAGAAAATCATGGTTGCTACTCTAAATGAAAGAAAAGAAATTACAACATGCCTATACATTCCAATAAGGATGATATGAGGGATTGGCTGTGAGTGATAATTTCCAATAAGGATTGCAATGTATATGAGCTACACTATTTCAACATTGTTGAGAATGAGGTAGAAGATGAAGATTAGTTTTAAGTTTTGTCAGTATTTAGGTATGAGTGATATTGATTTTTTAAACTATAAAGAGTTAGCTACTGCAATTCTCTTATATTTATGTCATACATAGAAAATCATAGTTGCTACTCTAAATGAAAGAAAATAAATTACAACATGCCTATACATTCGAATAAGGATAATGTCAGGGTTTGGCTACAAGTGATAGCTTCCAATAAGGATCGCAATGTATACTAGCTACACTATTTAAACATTACTGAGAATGAGGTAGAAGATGAAGATTAGATTTAAGTTTTGTCAATATTTAGGTATGAGTGATACTAATTTTTTAAACTATAAAGAGTTAGCTGCTGCAATTCTCTTATAAATGTCATACACAAAAAATCATGGTTGCTACTCTAAATGAAAGAAAAGAAATTACAACATGCCTATACATCCCAATAAGGATAATATCAGGGATTGGCTATGAGTGATAGCTTCGAATAAGGATTGCAATGTATACGAGATAGACTTTTTCAACATTGCTAAGAATGAGGCAGAAGATGAAGATTAGATTTAAGTTTTGTCAGTATTTATGTATGATTGATATTGATTTTTAAAAGGAATTTAAAGGAAAAATATATGATCTAAAGTCACTAGGTTTTGTATTGAAATTATATATATGATCTAACATGTACATTATGAATACCACGTAGAACAAATTTAAATACAATTGGACAAAAATAAATGACCAAGCCTTTGAAAAAACCCATTCTAAATTTAATGTCACATGTCCAATCAATATAGATATCTAGATAGATCTATAAAAAGTTTGAGTACATACATATATCAAGTCATATGTAATCACATATATTCAAAAAATAACTTAAAGCTCATGGTGTATATAATCTGGATCCTCTCTATCTTTAATTATCTGTAAAATCTTTTCATGATATTCAATAGGCAACCTCCACTTTTGTTTGGCACGTCCTCAAGTTTAAGTAAAGTTTCTAAATTTATTTTTGTTGCTATAACTAAGTGACTATAATGTAGAACCTTTTGTCCTTGCCTATAATCAACAAATATAATACCATGTCTATCTATCTTTATTTGTTGATAATATGTGCCTTTAATAACAATTGATCCAACGGGATACTCTTGTCCATCACCATCTATCATCAATTCTGCAAATTTGTTTTTTTGGTTGCGTACATCTTAGTACATAGTAATCTACACCTTCCACATTGTCAGGATGTGCAATAACAACAAAAATATCTCGTGTACACACACCATGTAGAGTTTAGGAAAGTTATAAATATATATTTTTAATATATATATATATATATATAAACATGCTTGAATCAAACTTACTTGCACATACAATATATATAAATCAATTTTAAGTTAATCAATTAAATACATACCTATAACAACTAAATCGTATACATGTTCGCAATTAGCTAAATATAGAGGATCATAAACATCGATATTATCATTTTCTTCAAAAGGAGGCATTGATATTAATTGTTTCATTTCCCATCGTGAAACATACCCATCTCTAATATTCTCACATTGAACAATATTTGTATTGTCCTCGATGCAATCAACACAAAAATATGATTTTTCTCTCACATTAATTACGTAAGACTTGCTACCTCCAATTTTCATGATTTGATGCATGTTTCTAATACCATTAATTGTTTGACAACTAATAGCATTTGATCAATTAACATCTATAAATTATGTAAACATCCAAGTGATTAATTCAAAGTGTGTACACATGATTTTTAATTGAATTTTTAAATTTAAATATATATATAATTGAATTTTTAAATTTAAATATATATATATATATATTTAAATTTAAAAATTCAATTAAAAATCATGTGTACACACACTTTGAAATTCAAATTTAACAAATTTTGACTAGATGTACTTGTAATTCCCAAAAATATCGTGTGTTGTATGTTGAGTCATGAGTGGAAAAATGACTTTTGCACCATTCAACAATTTCATTTGCATTCCGTATGGCATTACCTACAAGTACACATGTTGGCAATTTATTTGTCACCTATTACTTTCAAGGTTTATTTAAGAATTTAAATTTTTTTTTAAATGTGCCTGGTAAACTTTTTAACGTGATCGATGACGCTGGTGTGACACGCCCTCAGTCTCTACGTGAGTGCTTTTGCCTAGAGTAATTAACCAGTGAGGCCACAACATGGGAGAACTCATCCCTTAGCAAGAGCACTTCAAACCCATGAGCTCGTTGGCCCAGCGAAGGTGTAAACCCTGTGAGCTTGTTGGCCTAGTGGGGGTTTGAACTCTAGTGGTTGCCACTACAACCGAGTGACTTAACCACTGAACCATGCCCTTAATGGTGAACTTAAGAATTTAAAATTTAAAGTTTAAATATAGATCTAATTTTTTAAAAAATATCTCTAGATTCCATATATATATGGCATGAACTACCTGCAAATTCATGTTGACAAAGTGCACGCTTCACACATGCTCCTACTCCATTGTGCTCTCCTTTTCCATGTCCACTCTCATAAAAATTTGACAAGAATTTGGTGTTGCATCTAGCATGTTGATGGTTTAACCAAACAAAAGGTTTTGCAGACTTAAATTGTCCTATGAAGTTACAAATAAATACATGAGCAAACCAAATTAGCTTAAAAAACTTGGCATATTAAATATATTATAAGTAATTGAACAATTTAAGTCTCAAAGTTAATAGTAAATAAAAATTTAAAATTAAACTCTAAACAATGTACTTACTAGCACACCCATCAGACATATCTAGTGTTCTTGATATATGCCACACCATCTCAGGTCTTCAAAAAACATTTTCAAACAATGAGCTACATAACTTCTATCATGACCATATCATCACTGATATAAAGGTGAACCTCTTTGATGATAATTTTTCATGTCCCTATACTAGTAATTTATAATTGAATCCATTATGTATTATTCATTCAAATCAAAGATATGAATGATATTATAAATTGAATATATTTAATATATTTAAATAATATTTATTTAAAACAATTAACAAGATATATTATTATTATTATTATTATATTTATAAATAACACATAAATAATAATAATATATTATAAATATATTTAATAATATAAATACAAATATTCTTATATTTATCTTATATTATAATATAAATATAAATAATATAATATAAATCATATATCATTTATTATGATATAAATGATATAATATAAATAATATAAAATTATAAGAGGGTACGTATGTAATTTACTAAAGTAATAAAAAAATATAAGAAGGTACATTTGTATTTTACGTGAAGCATAATAAGAGACGTGTCTCTTCGAACATATCCCTTGAAAGGGAAATAAATAAAGGTTATAAGATAGAGAGTAAAAAAAATAGGAAAGAGAGATATTTTTTAAGAGAACATTTCTGAGTTAAATACAACTTTGATATTGAAAATAAATAAATATAATAAAGAGTAATCGTATTTGATTTATATAAGAGCATAGCACACATTGAGAGATTGGAGGTAAACTTGTTAGGAAGAAGTACCATTAATACCTCAAAGGTAGATAAGACCGGTGGTGGAATGGACCATGTTACATCATACTTAGGCAATGGATAAGACCTGTGGTGGAATAGACCATGCTACATCATACAAGGGCAATAAGTAAGACCTGCGGTGGAATGGGCATGTGTTACATCATACAAGGGCACTTAGTAAGACCTAAGGTGGAATGGGCTTGTGTTCCATCATACAAAGGCACTACTCATAGAGGATGATTCATGTAACCTAACAAGAGATATGACCCCATCTCCATTAGGGTCTGAAAATAAATAAAATTAACATATAATAGACAACCCTAAATATGAATCCACTTAAGGATTGAATAATTGAATTATTGATTTATGTTGATATGTGGTTACCAACCTTGATTTGATTATTTTAATATGATTTATTGATCTTATCTATTACTAATGTTTCCTTTAAGAAGTAATTCTCATGTGCAAGGTGGAAAATAAGGATTTTCTTATAAGGGACATTACATAATTCGATCATCTTTGCTACTTTGTATACCATCTACTTCAATCTCGGCATGTCTATAGAAAACTTGCACAAAGATTGCAACTTGCTTTGAATCTTAGTTCGAAGACTAAATGTATAGTTCTTAGAGAAATCTACAATAGATAGAATACAACCTGGTGGAAAGCAATTCTTTGAATAACAAATTGCTTAGCTTGCCATCTTGCACCATGACAATGCTGGATCATGTGGATATATGATATTGCAAAATTTATTCATAAATCCATTGTAAGGCAATCCACTCTCTTTGAGAACAATTTTTCTAGCCCCAACTCCTGACTTTGTTAAGTATGTCTCATATTCAAATCTCTTCCAAATAACTTGCATTTCAATGTTGTAAATTTGTAAAAGATTCTTCAAATTTTCACAATCATTATATATATTTTTTATACACTAAACATTGAATTCATTTAAATCTTCTAATTTTTTTGCATAAAAGAGACTTCACAAATTGTGTTGTGCTTCCAGGGATGGCTATAATCCTATCAATTGTTGCCATAGTTTTTTTATATGCTTGTAAATGTAGATCAAATTCAACATGATTTTGACAACAACAAGTTTCATGTACTTCATTTATATGTACAAATGATGGTCGTAGTGTCTCAAACATCTTTGACAAATCTTTACAAGTAAAAATTCTTGCTTGAATGCTTCAAAAAGTTCACTTTGTGTTGTAGCTATAAAATGTTTTGGATGAGAAATTTTTGTACCATCTTCACCTATTATTTATATAGTATCCCTTCTATTGGAAGAAACACGAGAGTGATTGGTCCAATATTCAACCACCTGTTTCTTTACATCTTCTAAAATTTTATATTTTTGGGGAACCCTAAAAATATTTACCCAATTTTCTCAATTTTTTCATCTATTTTATTTCTCTTTTCAATATATCTTTGAACAATTCTCCTAGAAACATTTAGTAATTTAGAAATTGCTTGCACTTGTCTTCTATGTGATAATTTCTTACTAGAAATTATAGTCGTCAATGCTCTATGTGTAACAATTGGATCACTAGCTCGACTCTTGTTATCAATAAAATTTAAAGTTTCTTGCAAGTTTTCAAAAATTGCTTGTTTTAATGAACCTAATGACTTTTTCCTATTATCAACCCATAACAACTCCAAAATAGGGGTCATTTCTTTTCATCTAAATAACTTTACAACTAACTGTGCTCTTCCAATTATAGATTTTTTTTCAAAAAATTCATCCCATATTCTTTTAGAGTCTATTTTTATTGTGCTTTCAGGTAACATATCTTTAGATGAAATATTATTGAAAAGAGAATCGTCATCCTTCTCCATCATATTTTCTATAACATAGAAAAAAATTCTATTACTAGATTTAGTTTGTTCTTTTACCTATATGTCACATTGGTCATCAATATTTTCCATGGGTTGTTCTTCAGTAGATGTTCCTTCACCCACTTTTTTCTTCCTATCTCTTGTTCGATCATACTTCCTTGATCTAGTCCTTGGATTCGCCATCACAAATTACACTCAAATTTGAATTCACCTGCATACAAATGTATACACATGTGTGCTTTCAATGAATGCATGTAGTTAATATTGCATAAATAGAACACTAAATTATAAATTGTTCATTTGTTAAAGCCAAAGTAAAAACAAACATTCAAATTACACACATATCATGAGAAAATTTGGTATCATGAGCATATTTGGTATATCATGATGCCTCTAATTTAAATATATCATAATAAAAGACTTATATGATATGAAAGAGAGAAAACATGATATATCTCCTATGAAAAGGTATATAGCAATGAAAGGATAAGATTGCAAAGGGGAAGACCTATGATTCCTTAAATGTAAGTATGTGATGTTAATAAAATCACACAATGTAATTGATTTGATTTGTTAAATACTAATGTAATGCCCCGTCATGCAACCCTAGAGTGTTAGTTTAACCAGAACGGAAAACATAACTTTTTTTTTTAAAAGCAATAAAGTACAAGGCAAGATCCAAGATATTATAAAACACATTAAAAAGAAAGGTACACTTCTAACCACTCTAGGGCAACATAACTGCATTAGGAAATTAAGTAAAACCATAAGAGTGAAAATCATCAATCTGCAGAGATAACTGACCCGATAACTTCCACAACAACAATATGATTTGATTACATAGTCTCAGTTCCAAATTACATGATTACAAGATTACAAGGTTATAAGAATACAAGATTGCAAGAGTACAAGATTGCAAGAATACAAGATTCCAAGATCGATCTTGTCGATTTACAAAATAGCACATAAGAAAGTATACAACACTACTGAAGATAGAAGCAAACTAGAACTGGAACAACTCCGCACGAGGCTCAATCTGAATCTCCAAGAAAACCAATGGATAGCTCTACCTCCCAACCATGTGGAACCCTGAGGTCCACCCCACCGAGCTAGGAGATAACAAGAGTATTACCACTAGGTCAAGGCTGCAATCAAGAACACAAATACCAATACCAGACTCCATGAAGACAAACATGATGAAGGACTACATAGGACCGACAGTAATCAACAAGATAGATCAAAACATCAGACTAGATCAATCATGACGACAAGATCACACTCCAGAGGTACCAACGAGGATGAAGAGAAAGCAACTGAACTACGTAAGGAGAGTGTCATCGCATGGCCCTAGCATGGGTTACCCAGGCTATCTCTCACCAGAAGCTGGCCCCCATCTATGGTTAAACTGGCAGCCTCTCTCTAGGTGCCGGCCCCATAGGGTGACACATGCGGAGCCGACATGTCCTCTCATGAAGACGAGGAGGTCGGCCTTGCCAACCAGGCCTTCTCAACCCTCCCTTAGTCTATAAGAGCACTCAAGGTGTGGGTGAGGTCACATTAATTATCTTGTTAAGTGTATTACTACCCAACCCTCCTAAGTACATTATTAGGTTTCCACTTGCTTACAACTTCCATGGGGTTACCCAGGTGACCTCTCACTAGGCGTTGACCCCACCATGGAAGCCACTCCCTTAGCGTTCTCTGACCAACTAGACACTCCACAACATGCAAGGATAAAGGACACAAAAGATACAATTCCAAAACATAGGTCATTCACTTGGCCTCAACAATAAGCCCTTGATTCCCTTCAAGAAAAATTAAAACAACACCATCTAGAAACCAATTGACACAAGCATCAAGACTAACTGTGAAGCCTCTGGAGTCTAAAAAGAAGTTCTTTACTAGGTCACCACCGTACCTTTCTCAAAGTGGATATTAGATGACAACCACCACGATCATAATTGGAAAATGACCAAGGATCAAGAAAATGAGAAACACAACGCAAGAGGACCTTGCCACTGAACTACACTAGCTTCCAAGGTGACAAGTCTCTGGAGTTACACAAAACTATCCTGACAAAAAGACAACCAACCAACATGTCACACACCAATCTAATCCCCTGAGGAACTCATAGGCACACCACCGCACTAACAAGACACGGTACATTCACAAAACTTAACACCAAAGAGTGCAATGAACCGAAAGTAACACTAGAATGCTTCGGTCCAGGAACACAGTAATAATGGAGAGTAAATTTATAACATGACTAACAAAAATCTATGTTCAACAAGGTACTTAACACATGTTTAGTACAATGTTGTTACCACACGATATTAGAAACATTAACACAAATTAATCTAACATTTCTATCTCTATTTAGTTTACTACGATAACGTATCATGGAATAACTACCCCATATACATTGTTCCTCCTAACAAGTAATTCTAAACAAAACCAAATTAAAAATTTGACCTCACAACTTAAATTTATCTTCTATCTTGCTCATCAGACTTCTAGACTAACTAGGTATAATGAAAACCAAACTCTAATAGCATGAACCGACAGATGATCTAGTATAATCTAATTTCCCTTAACTATCTGCTGATTTCCATAAAAGATTACAAATAACCATATAAAAGAATTTCAACTAACATACTACCATTCTCCAAACAAAATGTAAGATTCCCTTCCATAGAGAAAACTAACATAACCAGCATCGTTCTAGTACCAAAGCAGGATATCATTCTTCTACTTATTAATACCAATATCTCACAATGAATTCCTAACTATTTCTTTAATTTCAAACAACTATTAATATAAACCCTTTCTCAAGAGTTGGAAAACACTACAAGTTAGAATAATACGAAATATTAACTAACAAATCTATTCTAATAAAGATGCAATAGAGATTTATAATATTAAACCCACTAGCCTATAGGATGACCAAGTTCCTCTATGTTTACTAATCTCTAGACTCTGTAGCTTCTAACACTATCCATACATCTAAAAGATTCTATAATAAATAAAAAAAAAAACATTCTTTTAACTTGAATTATTCCTACTTCATTTATCTGAGAGAAGGAATAAGGGAACTTTCTAAATTTTGGTGTGAAAGTTTAAGCAATAAGACCATCAAACAAATCATACGACCATCTTGGAAAGAATTATAAATGCTTGAATATAAAGTAAGTTACAGATACCTTATGTAAGATGAGAAAAAGAAGATAAACATTATAGCAGAGCGCTCATTCACCCAATACAGATTCAATATAAGTTCCAGACATGGTTTAATGAAATGTGATGATGGCAGGGATTTGGTAACAAAAAAAATGTATGTAGGAATGAGATCTACTATATATATATATATATATTGTTGCAGGAAACTAAAGAAGGCGTTTTAGTCGCCAGAATCACATAAGATGGTTTTTAAGTCAGACTTATGCACTCAGCCGGTTTCATGACTCCTTTTCCTAAGGTTTGGAACATAGTATGGTCATCCATAATGCATATTTAAGGGTGGGTATTTTTGCCAGATATTACTAGTTATGGTAGACATGAAAGCAATTGTGAAAGTGAAAACAAGGCACGCGCACTGTTGTCATAATACTTCGATGAAATGTCATCTCATGGAATGCAATAATCACACGATACGCACAAGATGGACTCATTAAGAAGGCTTTAGAACTTCCAAACCAGTGCAATGGTCGACAAGCAAGAAGATTGATTTTTTTATTTATTTAGTACTAGAAAACAAGGGTCTGAAGCAAATACCCTAACCAGAATACCTCCTCGGCCTTGGATTGATTCCAAGGAAGATGATCCTGTTGTTAGCTATTCGCACTCCTCTTCCCTCCTCCTTATATGGACTCCATCGAACAAGAGTATTTGTAGAAGATGATAAGGTTCAGAAGCTCTAATGAAAAAAAATAGAGATTGGTAAAATGCCAATATCCCTCGCCTTTGAAAACAAGATGATAGGATTTTCCGAACGCTAAAGTCTCATGAAGCTCTTTTTTTAAAAGATCCCATGATGGTAAGATTCAAGTAAAAACAAAACACACCCTCAAATATTGAAGGGTTTTAATTTAGATATTCTTTCTATCATGAAGATCAATATCAAATCCGAAAAAAGAGACACAGCAGTTGGTTGCCACAAAATACAGGTGCTTGATTCGAGTGGGAGAAATCAATTTACATCCCCCAAAAGCAAAAAAACACAAATGAACTATACTATCTCCAAAAATAGACAGATCCATTAATTTCTATATCACCAAAAACTGTTACAGAGGATCCCACTATTCACTAAAATCAGAAAGCAATTAATTTTCTTTCGCAGAGAGAGATTCTCCCAAATCTAGAATCTCATATGACAACTCACAACAATAATTTTATTAACTAATAATATTTCCAAAACTACCATATAATATTTCAACAATAAAAATGATATTACTAACTTATGACGATCACTAATTAAAATCATTAAAATTACTAATTTAATCCAATACATAAATAATATTCTAAATTCTATGATTATTCAAAAATTACTATAAGATCATAAAGATAACAAGAACCACAAGGACAAGCTTAAGTAGCTCAACAAAGTTCCACAACACATGATGATTGACAATAAGAACCAAGAAGCAATATTGCATCCCGAAGCCATACTACGACAAGGACACAAGTTTACGACAAGGACACAAGACTACGATAGGGACACAAGACTACGATAAGGACACAAGACTATGGCAAGGACTGAAATTGACCTAGCGGTAAAGACCTCATATTATCTCCATCACCTTATCCATGGTGTAGGGCCCGCTCAGACCTGCTAAATCAGGTGGAGTCGAGGCCCGGTACCTACAACCTGCGTGGAAAACCAATGGGTTATATATGATCAACTATAAATATATATATCACACACACCGAGACAGAGAATCGTGGCATAGTAGGGTGCTCGATCCGAGCAGTACTACACTATCCCTGCTCCAACACAGAACTATAATCAGAAGCATAAACATGATATTTTCTAACCATCACTAAGCATATCCATCTCATCATAACTGAAGTAATCATAAAGTCATCAAAACTCATAACACATGTCTCATTACATCCATCAAACATAGTCCATCAAGATTAAGGAGAGCATAACCAATACATACTAGTCCAAATGTCTCGAACTATAATTATGCAATATAAAACTATTAACTGTTCCAGAACTGACAGAAAGCAATATGAAAATAACACCTATCACAAGCCAAAAAGCGAGGGGCATTACAACTAATTTGTAACAAGGGATGGAACCCACACATGAGAAATAAATGAAAAGTAGAGAAGAGAAGAGGTGCAAGGGAAAACATGATTGTGCACATGCATAAAGCTAGTTTTCCCTAGATGCCTAGGATAGTATATATAATGATTTACTCATGAGGAGGGAATGGCATGATGCCTCTATTTTAAATATATCATAATAAAATACTTATATGATGTGAAAGAGAGAAAACATGATATGAAATAAACTTTTTTTGTTGAAAATAAGTCTTCTTGTGTCGAAATAAGCCTTCCTTTGCTGAAATTTGTCTTCTTTTGTATTTAATAGAATTTTCTTGAATTGAAAAATTATTAAAAAGAAATTTCTATATATATGAACTATTTTCGGCTGATACATTATCCGCTGACTAAATACCGACCGATAAGTTATTGGCCAATAATGTTATGCCTGAAACATTGTCGGCCATAAACTACTCAGTCGGGTATGTCTAGTTGGCTGCCTACATGGCAACCAACTCATCTTTTTTCACAAATTTATGAAACATTAAACGTTAACAAGTATTTCTCCTATCAGAATGGATTTCTGCAACAAAGAAAAATACCCTTTTGTAGAGCTTAGAGTGGTGAATCCAAATATGTAATTTTTTTCACATTTTGATTAGTTCTAATATATTTTATTTTTAAAATACTACAAGTAGGTTGTTAAAGTTAAAAAAGAGGCTGATTAGAAATTAAAAAAAATTGTAAAACATATTAATTTAAAAAAAAAATATGGTGCACTAGATGAGAGAGTCATCTTCAAAGGGTATAATTTGTTTTTTAAAAATCATTAAAAAATAGACATTAGTTGATGTCCCATGAAAACTATCAAATTCTGACAAATTTAACTTTAAAACATTATTACGAGAAAAATATACATCAAAATTTAATTCTATTTTCCATGCACTAGATATTGAAGTTACCTATTTGGAAAAAAAAAATTGCAGAGAAATGAAGTTTGTTTTAATTTGTTTCTTGATGTCCTATGAACATCACCTTTTCCTGAAATTTTCAACATTCTAAAATTTGTTCTTAAATTGATAAAAATTAATAAAACAATTTTTAAAAAATTTAAAAATTTACAAGAATAAACTTCATCAAAAGTTCTACATTTCATTAGTTTACATCATTTTAAAATTCAAAACATAAAGACCACTTTTATGTAATCAAAGTTTAGAAATTTTTTTGCTGTTGGTCGATTCCTTTGTAAAGTGTGACACAAGTTTGTGCTTTTACCATTTTAACATCTATTGCTACCATGTTTTTCATCATATTTTTGGATGTTAGATGTTGATACCCTTTCAGTTTGCAAGTGTTGAAAGAGATCTTACTTTACATAGTTTGGCACTATGGCTAGGGTTTTGGATTTTCAAGCATGCAGAAATGAAACTACAACAAACCCTAACTGTAATAGAAAGCAATCTAGCCTAGAAATCTATCAAACAAGCATGCAAAACAACTAAAAGCTAAGCTAACATTGACTAACTTCTATTGTCCTCCTCTATCTTGCATAGTATGTTCTCAGATTTGTAGATTTTATGCAACAATCATGTGAAGCTTGTGTGTTTGATTAGCAAGATTTTGGAGATTGAAGGCTAAGAGAGGAAAAATGGAACTAAAAACCCCAAAATGAGTTGGAGAAAGGTGTTTTATAGAAGAGGAATTTGAATGAATGGCTCAGATTTAAAGTTGACTTTGAGGCCAAATCAAGGGTGGAGGATGATTAGGGTTTTCGCCTCACAAGAGGACAAAAGTGAATTTAAAATTCACAAATATGATGAGATGGAGGATGTTTAAATTAAATAAACTTGATTAGTTTATTTAATTCATTTGAGGAAGGGGACATGTGAAAGGGGATTTTTTATGGGATTTATTTATTTATTTGAATAAATCAAGTGATTGGGACATTAGGATATGATCGAATAATTTAATAATCAATTGAAATTAATTATTTTATTATAGAAGAAATATGGTCAAGTGGACAAAAGGGTTGAAATTGAACTTGTTGAATAATGGGATTTGATGGGAAAATTTGTCCTGTCACATTTGCGACATAAGGATATTTTTTAGTGTCTACATTTTACCCCTCTTTGATATGATGTTGCGACTAAGTAACATCATTTCAAAGAAGTCGAGGAAATGGATAGAGGAAAAGGATGATGGAAAGATAGGATGATGATGCCCCCTTGAGAGGATAGACGGGTTGGACAAACATGGGTAGGTCTTGAAATGAAAGGGATTGGTTAATGAAGAAAGATAGGAGAATGGATAGAAGAAATGAATTATATGTTAGGCTACAATGAAGGTGGAGGAATGAAGATGTGAGAGAGAGATGGTGGAGGAATGGAAGATTGGCTAGAAGAATGGGAATGCTATCTTTCTTTGATAGATTCTTGAGATTCTCACTTGCAATTCTTCTTCTTATCATCATGCAACTTATTATGTCAAAGGACGACAATCACCGTGACATGACAAAGGCCAAAGTGGAAAGTGTAGTCCCTTGTGAAACAAGCACATGATAGACAATGAATGCCCTGACTTAGACTAGTAACTATGATACCTTATCGAAACATGTGATGAGATAACTGTGAGGTGTGCAAGTCCTGATGCAAGGAAGCAGTTATTCTTTCCAATGCATAGATGTCTTTGATTCACACCCAATGGAATCCTGATCACATGCAAGGCACCAAGTTGACCCTAGTCATTTTTCCAAGACAAACTGCAAGCAGCAATCAAACAAAAAGGTCTTGTCCTATCATCACTTCTCTTCATCACTTAGTGACTTCCTTGAGAAGCATAAGAATGAGACTACAAAACAATCTCAATGAAAGATAAGACAAACTAGACCAATAGCCATTTGGACCATTTGCCAAGTGATATATGCTAGATTGATTGTGATACATTGAATGATGGAGGCTTGGTTTTAGGAAATGAAACATGTCGTATAAGACGCATGGTCTGGTTTCGACAATGCAACATCCTGTGTAAGGTAAGTGATTGATTTAATGACACTAGCATTGTTGGTCACACGAGCAACACTAGGGTTTGATTGATGATTGATTGGATGAAGAAGGCATGGTTTTAGGATAGAAACATGTCGTATAAGATGTCTGGTCTGGTTTCGACAATGCAACATCCTATATAAGGCAAGTGATTGATTGATTGACACTAGTGTTGTTGGTCATATGAGTAACACTAGGGTTTGATTGATGATGTTTGATAAATGACACATGTCATATAAGGAATAGAATCTTGGTATCGATGATGCCCCATTCTGTGCAAGGTATGCAATGGTTGACAGGGATAGCTTGATAGTGACATATGATTATCACAAGGTGATTGATTGGTTTGACTGATTAGGTATTTTGTCTTGTTTGATGTTTGGGATTCATTTGAAGTGTGTGTTGCTGTGAAAGATTAACTTTTTGATCAAAGTGTCCATCTCATGAAAGGATGATTTATTATGAGAGCTGACAAGATGGGCCCTAAGGGACTAACCTAATGCCTTGGGGGCACATCAAAGATGGCCTTGCCTATGTGAAATCTCAGAGGCAATGTAGTTCGACCATGGTGGACTTGGGATGATTTGAATAACTAATGTGATTGATTTGGAATGAGTGGATCAATTGAGAGATTTGATTGAGTGATTTAGTTGAAGAATTGAATGAAGAATTGACTTGGTTGGAATGATGTGATGAATGATTGGTTAGGATGTTTGAATGTAGTGATCGAGAGATTGGATTGAGTGATTTGGTTGAGGAATTGAATGATTTGAAGAATTGATAGAAGAATTGATTTGGAATGATGTGATGAGTTGATTGATTTTATTGCTTGGATTTTTGTAGGATGTTTGATTTTTTTGTGAATTTATGAAATATTTGATGTTTTTGGGATTTTGAGACATATTTTGATTTTTTTGGGGATTTTTTAATATTGGGATGTTTTTGGATTTTTTGTGATATTTGATTTTTTGGATTTTGGAATATTTCTATTTTTTTGTATTTGTTGAAATGTTTTGGGGCTGACATTGGATGACAATTTTGAATAGCCTTTATGCTAGATGCCAATGATAAGGGGGAACGAAGTCTAGGTGCAAGGATGAATGAATGGGATTGGATGAATGGATAAGAAGGGAGGGGGGAAGATAGTGGACGGAAGGAGCGCACGCATAAGAGAGCAAGGATGTGATCTCCAAGGACTATGTCACATAGGAATAGCATGCCCCATTATTAGTGGAATGCTTATGACGGTAGGATAATGATAGGATTGTTTGGAAGGGATGAGGTATATCAAGAGATACCTAAGACATGTTTCAACATTTTGCCCCCATTTCTTTATTAAGATCAAAAGAGGAAGGGAGAATGAATGGACTCGATAGGCTAGGTGTGCGGGTGTATGAATAAGGATGGTAAGGTGGAAAATGATAGGAGGATGAGACAATGTGCCCCCAAGTGTGAGTGGCATAGAAGATCAAATTTTTTGATTTTTTTTTTGAATTAGATATGGGGATATGGATGAGAAGGAGTCAAGTGTCTAGTGCCATGAAGGTGATAGTCCCATTAGAGAAAGATGTCGTCGCATGGACTATGTCAAGTCATTGTGCTCATCGATGTTGGTAAGGTTTATTGCATGAAATTGAGATGGATTAGGTAGATAGTGAATTGTTGAGGGAGCTATATTGGATTATGATGTTGATTATGTAGGGCAGATAGTGGATTATGATGTGGATTATGTAGGGAATGAAAGTGGATTATGTAGGGCAGATAGTGGATTATGATGTGGATCATGTGGGATTTGTGTAAGGATGGATGAAATGTTTATGCTAAAGCATGTAGGGAGATGATAAGGCAAGTATGCAAGGTATTGGTTGAATGATGGGGTGATGGAGGTGTGAAAAGAAATCATGACCAATGGTTGCACACATCGTGTTAAACATGGAAGCTTGTGATTGGATGGAGGTGTAGGAAGCACTGATGATGTTTGCTTAGTGGATGGATGATTGAGTGACTTGGGAACCGACATAGACTTGGTATTTGTATGACTTTTGATTTTCATGTGAGATGGAGGAATTTGAGACTTTTGAATGGAATGGATGGAAAAGGATGGTTGGAATTTTTGAGAGGTGGATGCCTCATTTGACTTTATTACTTTTTTCTTAGAGACCCATACCATTTTAGTTTTTAACTTTACTTTTGAAGGTATGGGCTTGGATGGATTTTTAGATGGATTTTACTTTTAATTTTTGGATTGATTTCCTAAGGAATTAAGACCCTTAGGATGTTTGGCTTTATAAAAGGAGGCATCCAAATGTTTACTTTTGAATCCCATGGGGTGGATGGAATGAATGAAAGCTTCCAGTTTGGACAATGTGTGCATTTGTTGGTCATGATGAGGATACTGAGGTGATTTATGGATGATAGGGACATTAGGTGTCAGAAGCAATGGTGGTAATGTGGATGGTGGAAGGTGAATGGTCACATGCTTTTGGCATTTGTAGGATGGAGGAGGTAGAATAGCAACATATGTTTTGGGAAAGTGATAAGATGTGCAATGGAAAGTGGACTTAGGAGGTGTGGAGGAAGTACCAACATCATTAGCTTGTTGACCTTGTGGTGTGTATCTAAGGCCATATGAGCATGGAGGAACATTGACATGGATAGGCTCCAAAATTCCTTGTTTGTGAAGGCCTAAGGATGACTAGGATGTTTGAGGAAGGACAAGGATAATGACTAGGATGAAAAAAGGTGAAATGGAAGTGACTTGGGGTGAGGATGATAAAGTGTAATGATGTTGTTAGGTGATTTGGATGGATTAAGATAATGATTAGGATAGTGATAAGGATATGTGCGGTGACAAGGATGATGATTAGGATAATGATTATGTTGAAGTGGAATGATTAGGATGAAATTGATTGTCTTAGGGGGGTGACTAGGATGTGAAGGTTGAATGACAAGGATATGGTATAAATGTGATAAGGTATGATGACTTGGGATGAATGTGTGGAAAGACTATCGAGGGTGATGATTAGGGCACATGCATCAATCATAGAAGACACTTGGCAATCAATTGGTTGTTTTTTATGACTCATGATGTTCTTCCAACACTTGTAGACATGCACAATCCTAAGCTAGGCAAGGAATATATTTGTTGAATCCCCTAGATGTGCTTATTCAAAGTAGATAGCTCGAGGCTCTTGGTAGTACTGGCTCCCCTCGATGGCACTCACTTCTCATGCATACCAAGTTTCAGGTTTCCCAAGGCTCACAAACCTTAGGATTGTCCCTGCTATCTCTACTGAGAACCACAAGAATTAGGGTAGCTTCAAAGGTTCCCCTTCCGCATCAACAAATAGAGGCTTTTGGCAACTAAACAAAAGGGTTCTATTGAATATCTGGTGGCCTGGCACCCCATGAGCATCCAGCAAGTGACTTAAGGGTCTAACTAACCCTACTAGGAGTTTAATATACATGAAGGTATGCCTCCTTTCGAGCTAGTATTGTATGATGAGCGCTCATACCGGTTAGACTTGGATTTTTTCTTATCCTCAATTTATATTTGTGGATGTGTCTCAAAAGCAACCCCACTCTAAGGCTGACAAAAGTAAGACAAGTTAACATGTTTTTTATCCCCAGGCTCACACTAAGTTGCAAGGGGAGAGCATACAAATGTGAACTTGATCACACTCGCACATGTTCATTAACCTTAGAAAATAGATGTGTGGTGTGACTATGAAAATGTTGTGAAGTGTTTTTGATTCCCAAGATCGCACAAAGCGTGAGGGAAGAGCATACACACTTCACAACATAAACACAATCACCAAGCAAAGCAATCACTAGTTCATTTTAAGACCCAAGATATGTGTGAAAATAGCAAGACATGTTCATTTTAGTGCACCAAAACCAAGTGTTCCTATGATAACCAACACACAAGCATATAAAAGAAATTGAATCCCTGCATCAAATGTGTTAGTAGTTTCAGTTTATAGTCTTCAGCCCACAAATGCCACATGCTACAAATATGACATTAGTAGCATAAAATATCTATGACATTGCAAAAACACATGAATCATTGACCAAAAAATTTGTCTTGCATGCCTCCATGTTAAAGAGGTCAAAAAATAGAATCTGTAAAATATCTAAAAAATCTGATTAGAGACAACAAAATAAATTGCATTACTAGAAAATTTAGGAAATTTTGAGCAATTTAAAAAAAAAATCATTGAAATCCAATAAATTCTACTCAAGTTATGCTCGGTTAAAGTTTAAAACAAGGTCTAAATTTGACCAGAAATTTACCTGATAAAACTATACCATTACTTGTTAAAACTAGCACCATTGTGAAGTTTACAGAGTCCTCTTTCCAATGCCACCACATTTGTGAAATTTCTCCTTCATATCCGAAAGTTATGATAAAAAGAAAAAAATAGCCTCCTTTGGCATATGCAGGCAAGACAAAGCTATCTGATTGTTTGCAATAACCGCCAATGGTTTACAAAATTTTGGTCACATGTCATAGTTAAGGCCTAGTGGTTTGTTTAGACAGTTATGGTTTGGCACAGGCTAGTTTAGCCTATGGTCACTCATATGACCGTGTCAGGGGCAATGTCAAAAAAATAAAAGGAATTAAAAGAGAAGGGGGGTCGATGAATAGCCCCTCCCCTTAAAACCCATGACTAAGGGCTATGACCAAATAGTGATTACTTGCCTTGACTATGAATCAAATGCCAAAGTTAAGACTTTAGGGTATCGGCGACCATTTACCAATCGAATGCCTTGACTACCAGTCGAATGCCTTGTAAGGGTATTATGCAATAGTGACCGATTAGAGTTTTGAGGAAGGATTGACTGAGGGAGTTAGGGTGTCGAATGTAGGCTTGGGAGTAGTGACAAGGATTAGAGGCAGTGGTTGGCAGAATCCTTGGAGATGGTAGGGGATGAAAGGGAGGACTGAGACAACGAAAGGCATAGGCGGTGGGGATCTGATCGCTGCCAATGTTGGTGATAGCCCTCAAGACCCAGTGGTGATTAGGGCTATGGGAATGGCAGAGGAGAGAGTGCAAAGCAGTGGGAGAGTGTACCACAAGTGGCAAAGGGCAAAGAATTGGTGTCGACTAGGATTTTGAGATAGAGGTTGGTAGGAAGATTAGGGTTAGGAGGATGAAGTGACCAGAGATAAAACTACTATGATGGTGGTGGAGATTTGGAGGAAGCGGTGGTAGTTGTAGGGTTTTGGAAATGCCAACCATGGTGACAAATCTGTAGTGAGGGTTTCGGGAGGAGGAAATTCCACGGGGAGGTTATGCTAATTAGAATCATGGTGACTGAAGATTTTGGGGTGTTGTAGATGATTGAGCGGAGGATTGCTTTGGAATGAATGTCATAGGTGGCCAACGAGAGGAGTGGAGTAGAGCTCTAGCAGGATCTAGGGTTTCAAGAGAGTTGCAGAGCAGATAGAGAGGAGGTTGTGACCATGTGTGGTTTAGGATCGATAATGACCACGTGTGGTGACAGTAATGGTGACCATGGCAGTTTAAGGTCGATGGAGATGGGTTTGAAATTGACTAAATAGAGGAAGTGACATGGTGGCAAAAAGGGGTGGAGAAGGCAGTGGTAGGAAAACTGAGTAGAGGTTGATAGTTTACAAAGGCTAAGTGGGAGGATTTCACACAGTTGGCAGGAGACATAAGGATTTAAACTATTAATGTTAAAACCTACAACATAAAACATGTCATTATCCTTGCATATAACCTACAATAGAATGAATGTCGAACCATCTAAAACCTTCATTTCAAAACTAGAGCTTGCAATAGAAAGACCACAGAAGACTGTGCAGAATGGTATGGTATGTTTGTATCATATGGATCCATAAAGTACAGACTACTGTACTAAATTTTTTTTCAAAAAAAATAAAAATTTTACAGAGACCAAACCCTATCAAATTTTATGTTATTTTTCGTGGAAAGGGCCTCCCCCACTGAACGGTGAGGTCTGTTAGAGCTTTGAAGGCCACCTACAAATTTTTTCTATCAAAGGCTGCCAAAAAACTAATTCCTTCACATCAAGTTCACCATTTGTGGCTAGGGTTTTAGATTTTCAAGCATGCAGAAATGAAACTACAACAAACCCTAACTACAATAGAAAACAATCTAGCCTAGAAATCTATCAAACAAGCATGCAAAACAACTAAAATCTAAGCCAACATTGACTAACTTCTATTGTCCTCCTCTATCTTGCATAGTATGTTCTCAGATTTGCAGATTTTATGCAACAATCATGAGAAGCTTGTGTGTTTGATTAGCAAGATTTTAGAGATTGCAGGCTAAGAGAGGAAAATGGAACTAAGAGCCCCAAAATGAGATGGAGAAAGGTGTTTTATAGAAGAGGAATTTGAATGAATGGCTTAGATTTAAAGTTGACTTTGAGGCCAAATCAAGGATGGAGGATGATTAGTGTTTTCTCCTCACAAGAGGACAAAAGTGACTTTAAAATTCACAAATATGATGAGATGGAGGATGTTTAAATTAAATAAACTTGATTAGTTTATTTAATTCATTTGAGGAAGGGGACATGTGAAAGGGGTTTTTTTATGGGATTGATTTATTTATTTGAATAAATCAAGTGACGGGGACATTAGGATATGATCAAATAATTAAATAATCAATTGAAATTAATTATTTAATTATAGAAGAAATATGGTCAAGTGGACAAAATGGATGAAATTGAACTAGTTGAATAATGGGATTTGATGGGGAAATTTGTCCTATCACATTTACAACATGAGAACATTTTTCAGTGTCTACAGGCACAGATTTGACATTACCCATACAGTGGGAGTTCCTGATATGTATGCTCTTTATTGTCATGATATCTCTTGGTTGTCTCAATTTGCATGTTATTAATGTGAAGATGAGTTTGTATGTTATTAATGTGAAGATGAGTTTGCATGTTATATTAGTTTTGGATCTTTGAGTTTTATAGTTGTGTGGATTAGCTACCCCTTGGCTACAGTGGTATAACTCAGATGTGGACTGTCAATATGCACAAATCCTTTTAGTGTTATTGTAGATTTTGTTTATTGGTCTTGTCTTTAGTTATTTGTACATTGGTATGTTGCATTGAGATGGGAGGATGGATTCTTAGCAGGTTTGTTTTACAAGGACTTGATTGTAGTTTTGGGTTGGTATGTTAATGGCATGTAGTTCTACCTATGATGGTTTGTTATGTTGAAAAATGAGAGAGAGAACAAGGTAAAGTTGTAGCTATGTAGCTTTAAAATGTTTTTAAATTTAAAAATTACTTTCAATTTAGATGTTAGAGTATTTCTCCAATTTGATCAATGTAGTAGAAGAAAATAGCTTGCAAGAAGAAGACAAGTATTTATGTGGAGAAACCCCTAAGGAAAAAACTTCACACCAAAGGTGTTTATGCTTGTATTGAATCTCTTGTGAAAGATTACATTCAATACTAAAAGATATTTTGATTCCTTGATGCACTTCAAAAGATTCTTCAATCTTCAAACCTATAAACCTGTAATAAAAAACCTTCTTGGTTTTTTTCTCTAAGTCAAAAAAAAATTTCTTTTTTTTTTGTAAGTCTTTTTCACAATTCAACTCTCTAGAAAATGTATGGGGTTTACAACTAAATAAAGAATCTTCTTAATTCAAAATCTTGAAACTCAAATTAAAATAAATTGTAATTGATAACATAGCTTCCAATGCTCATGCAAAAACCAATCACTATGATTGAGAAGACTGGACTCAAATAAAGTCCAAGCTTTCAGTTACCTGCCTCTTCATGATGTGGGTGCCCAGGTATGCCAAAATTATCTTTGCCAACATCAAACATATTTCTAAATAAAAGCAACAACAAAAAGTCTTCCAAATGGGCATCAATATTTTCCCAATTACTTTCTGTTGATTGAAGTGATCAAGACACATCAATTTCATGAAAACAACATGGAAGATTGATGTCCCTAAGGTTATTTTGAATTATCTTGTTCTGTACATGCAAGTGACATGCAAACACTTGATTCAACCTACGACTGATACCCATTGCCTGAAACACTGAGATGTGCCATCCTACAACTTTTCAGAGTTAGAGTGTTCAACAAGTGATATCTTAAATCTGACATGCAAACATTTGCAAGAAAGCTACAACTGACACCCATTACCTAAAACACTGAGATGTATCATCCTAAAAGTTTTTAGAGTTGGAGTGTTCTATAAGCAATCTCACAAAACTGACATGCAATAACATTCAAGGTGATACAAGTCCATAGGAGTTACATGCAACAACATGCAAGCACATGCAAATCCATAGGAGTGGCATGCAACAACATGCAACAACATACAAGTGACATGCAACAACATGCAAGTACATGCAAGTACATGCAAGCAACATGCAAGTGACATGTAAAAATATGCAAGTTCATGCAAGCTTGTATGAGCTCATGCAAGTAATATCTAATTCATGCATCTCTAATACTTTAGTTAACTCCAACATTATATCCATGCAAGGTGTCTCAACATTATCCACTCATGTACATAAAAAAGCACACCTCAAACTCAAAATATAAGTCCCCATCAAAAGGGGACACCCAAGTTTAACTCCCACTTACTAGGAGTTATCAAACTTTCAAAATAGACTTAGGATAAGTTAACAAAGTCTTCATGGCCCCCACTCTAAAAATGAATGCCCAAGTTTGAACTTATCACTTAGGAATTGATTGCAAAAGTCAAAGTGATATATTTAATAAATTATTAATCTCTCAAAGTCCTTTTGTGTTAGGAAACACATTCCAAGAACTTTGGAGACACATGAATGGGTTAGGATTGCAAGTTAATGACAACTTATCCCAAAAAGTAGTTCATAAATTCCCTTTACTTTCATAGCCTCATGGCATGCAATCAATATAAAGGTATGCATTTAGTGAGCTCATTCAGCTAACCCTTATCACATCTAATTAGCATCATACATTTAGTCATGCACAACCATGTTCGATAATGACATTGGTAGACTACATTATCATACTTCTCAAGTAAAAGTGAGAAACTAAAATCCATTATAGTATTCCAGTATAGTCAGGCTCTTAATAACCCTAACATACATTATCATTACATTATAAAAAAGGTAGATTACATTGTAGGCCTTTATCCACTTGACTCAGTCTTAGCTTACAATGATATCTTATTTGCAAGAATTGACCATTCGACCATGCCAATTAAAATCTTAGTTACAATACAATGAACATTCAGTCATATGAAATAATAACACAATGATTAAGTATTGGCCATTCGGCCGTGCAAAAATAATAACCCAATTGTGGAGAATTAGCCATAGAACCATGCATGGTAATAATACTATGATATTGCATTAGCTATATGGTCGTGCAAGCCTGTAACATAGTTATAAATAATGACCATTCAGTCTTGCAAAATATTAAGACAATTATAAAGCAATGACCTTCTGGTCTCACATGATGATAAGACAAATGTTAAACATTGGCCATTCAGCCACACCTGACAATAATCATAGTCACATGATAATGGTCATTTGACCATACAAAAAGATAATATAGTTATCAAAAGGTTTGTTCATAGTTAATACAGTTGGTTGCCACCTTCCATCTTCGTGAGCCCATAACACAACTACAATAGCCATAGCTATCGAACATGCCTTACCATATCGATAGAAGATTTCAAGACTGATAGCAAAGCTATCGAAGCTTTGCAAGAAAAAGTTTTAGAATATAGCTCAAAAGATGATGGTTTCATTGCCGAGCTGAAACACATATATATAATAAAATAAGGATTCACAGAGGTGATGTTGTGATTGTGGTTATAAAGATAGCACAATGAAACCAAGAATGATAAAGCGGATATTAACAACAAGCTATGGGATAGCTCAAAACAATGGGGATTTCTTCCCTTTTGAACCACAATACTTGTAATATAAAAAGACAGTGAGCACGACTCAAGGTCTCACCTTAACTGACTCTATTCCATTCATAGAATTAATATACTAAACTGGAAAACAAGAATTGATATGACTTCACTTACTCAGTTATAGGGTTTTTAATCTACGATGAGCTCCTATAGTTCTCACACTTCTTTTTTGCAACCCCACTGCTCTGTGCTCCCACAACAAAAGCAAAAACTAACATAAAAACTGCCTACCTTCTTTTGAGACAAAAGAAATTTGTTTTGCCCACTCTCAATTTTTCTTGGGTAGTGGTTCTTAGTGGCAGTTGAGGGACACCTACCCCTACCATTCATCCCATGGCCAAGGCACTTCTCACACTCCTCTACATTCGAGGTTGAGGGAGAGTAAATTACTCCCCTACCAACTATATAATATAAAACAAAAAGGATATTATCTCCATAATAATATTAAACAAATAGGTTATAAATGATAAGCGTGATATATTTATCCCCATATCAACTAGTTATCGATTATGTATAACTCAATATTGTAAATAAACACATAATATTGACTCAAAGGTGACCTCACCAATTAATTGAGTCAACAATCGACAATGACTAAGGTGCGAATGAGGGTTGAGACTTTCACCCCTGTCGCCACCTTTTATCTTTGTTAGGTAAAGACATTATAGAATCACAATGAAAAACCAAAAGGCGTTTTTAACCCAAACAACAAACATAGATGTTAGAAATTCTTTTTCCACATCAAGTAGATAATGGTCATTTATAGGACAAAATGAGATAGCAATTAAGGACACATACCTTCCCTCCTATGGTTCACATAATTATCAAATTGAGAATTTAGATGGCAACTATCCTTTTCCATAGTATCTATTCTCTTATCTCTAGTGATACTCTCCTTCCATTCTCGAAGGAAGATTCTTTTCCTAGTTACACTGACAACCATATAGCCATGATTAGTGTATCATCATTTAGTTCATAAAACATTATGATAAAATAATCTTATCAACATGTAATCTCATGTCTAATCTAAACATCAATTGGTATCCATATAATCAATAATTCTACTTGATATTTTACACAAACATCAAATCATTAATCTATGATTAATTATCCATTTTACCACATAAAAGTAGGATTAAGCTTAATCAAAAGTTGGGGATGTAATAATTTTTCAAATTGAATATTTTCCCCTCAAGTTCATTGATGCAAGTATGGACATGATCTCCATGAGTGTAAACCTAAACTTGCATGTGAACATGAACTAATACTCAGATTTATATTAGCAGAATGTAGACTAATGCAATTTTATTACATTGGTTTGATGTCTAAATGCTTTTAAGGATGGGAAATCTTTATAAACACCTATGAGAAACCTACTTCATTGTGAGGGTCATGTCCTATTTAGTTAGACCCTTAGCAAACTCTCTTAATAGATTTGGGCACAAAGATCAAGGATAATATGTAAACATGAAATGAGCCTAGGATGAAGTGCTCTGATGTGATTCTCTAAGTATGTGCTAGATTCCTTTTATTCTTTTAGTGAATCAAACTATAGATGTTCTTTATTGATTCCTAGGTAACTTCCAAATGAATTATTGAATGTCCTTAAATACAATTACTAAGAACACAAATTAGCAAATCCTATGCTAAGTCAACTCACAGTGGCTAGTGATGTGGTAAGAAACTAATAAATTTGAAGCTTAAATTTTTAAAATGTTTAAGGTTGAGATCCATGACTGTGCAAGTGACTTGGGTCAAGTCTATACCTAAGGATCTAATCTAGAGAAATGAAAAATAAGTCTAGGGATCAAGAATGAAAATCTACTAATTAATGATAAAGGGGATCAAGATGCAAATATAATAAGTTGATTTCATAGAAGATTATACCAATTATAAGCTATTTATTATAGTTAGAACACTCTAGTTAAAGTGGACCCAAAATTATATGTTACAAGATTATGTGATAGGTAGACATCTAATTGAATAATAAATATCTTGGGTAATGTGATAAAAAATTTCTTCACTTAACACATGCAGTACCTTAAAAGATAGATAAACATCCCTTTCAAGAATCATTTTTTAATTTAATGTGGTAAAATTTTCTTCTATCAGTGCAAGACCATGTCAAAAAATGATAAACTTGTGTTTAAAAAATGTTATGACTCAACAACATTGAAGCTCAAGTTGTTTTTTCTATGTTCAACTAAATTTATAATTTTAGGAAGCCATATTCCTTCTTATATCATCGACTTAATTATCTATTCATTACTATTTGTTGCGAAAAAAGTGGTCACACATAAAGAGAAATGGACATGGATAAATTCTTTTAGAGGTTCACTCCTTTAATATCCATAAAAAGGGAATGACTATTCCCGCATGTATGCAACTTCTTATCTTCAATGTAAGGCAAGCTCTAAAGTCCAATTTGTCTTGTTGATGCAGGAGCATCCCAGGTTGTAAGGCAATCTTGCATCAACCAAAAAATATTTGATTTATTTTCTCTTCTTGCATTTCAATTGTATTTCAATCAGTTTAGCCTTAGAAGATTGAACCACATTATACCACATGATCATGTCTCAACTTGTGGAGCTAGATTTACACTCAACACTGTGAAATCTACATCATATCCATATTTCACAAGGTTTGTAATTGTCTACAGAAAGTTATCACTATTAGAACATCATCTAAACTCACAAAATAGAGAATTCAACATTTAGTATGAGCATACAAGGTTTGCGGAACATTCCCATGACTTGTGGAGCCAAGTAAAACATCTTGCAAGGCAATATGGGACCAAAAAGATCTTCATTGAGAACCACAACACATTTCATCCATTTGTAAAGCATTACCACATGATTAAGGGGGGACCTACACATTTTATAAAGCATCGAGTTTTGAAACCTCTTAAGGCTGATGCAGAACATTCCTTGAGTTGGGAGATGATATATAAGCATTTATTAGATGCATTAGGATGACAATGACTATGTTAGAAATTTTTTAGTCTTGAGTTCTGGATTTGCGAAAGGTACTTCAAAGCTATATCTTTCATGTAATTCTTCCGAAGGATAGGCTTGTGAGCCCATAACAGTCTGCATGTTGCCAGCATATGAAGATTGTACTTGTTCATGATATTAAATCAATATATTCATTTGTTGCTACATTCTTTGTGCTTTTTGTTGTGTTTACTCTTAGGTTGCATGGTAGGATAGTCCTATTTTTGGACCCTCCATCTGTGGCTGAACCAAGTGGTATCAGAGCAAAGTTTGTGAATTCTTTGGGAGAGAGGGCACTTTGATAGATCTTAAAGTGAATAGATCGCTGACTTGAGGCAATCTACATGATTTTGTTAACAAAGCACCAATTGTGAGGTAGTTGCATTGAATCTAAGGAAGAGATACCACCAATGAGGATGCCCGCTATGGCTAATGTTTCTGGAAGACTGGAAGAAATGATAGAGATGAGGAGAACAATGAAAGTTAGATTGGATGTTGTAGAATAGGATAGAAGGAGAGGTCTAAATCCTAGACATGAGGATGAGAGTGATGATGATGAATTAAGAGTTCAAGTTGTTGATTAAAATAAAGAAGCCCTAGAAGAAGAAGAATCAGATTAGGTAAAGATCTTGAAAACTATTTCTAAGATCATTGAGAAACATAGGATGGAAATTTCAAACTATGCTAGAAATTTGAACCCTAAGGAGTTGATTGATTGGATAAATGACATGGAGGAATACTTTGAATATGAGGAAATAGAAGATCTGGAAAGAGTGAGATTTGCAAAAACTAAGTTGAAAGGACATACTGCTATTTGGTAAAAAGAAGTTCGATTAGATAGAAATAGGAGAGGAAAAGAGAAAATCATAAAATGGGACAGGATGGTGACAAAATTAAACAATCAGTTCATACCTATTAACTATGAGTTGGAATTATTGAAGAGATTGCAAAACCTAAGGCAAAAGGAGAAGATAGTGAAAGAGTACACTGAAAAGTTCCACAAGATAATTATTAGGACTAGATATAGTGAAAAAGTAAGGAGAAAGTGGTGTGGTACATAAATGGACTAAGGATAAACATTCAAGAAGAACTATGTTTGGTAAGGATGAGAACAATGGAAGAACTAAAAGCATATCAATTTGTGCTAAAAGTTGAAGAAACATTGAATAAGAGACATGAACAAGGATAGAGAGGTAGGACACAATGTAGAGAAGGAAGACCATATGTGGAAAAAAACAAGGAGAGTAGCCCATACCAAAAAGAAGAAAGATACAACAATTTATACCACCGAGGGAGAGATGACAGAAGTTTCTACCGCAACAATAGAGGAAGTCATAATTCTTACTACAATAAAGGATACTAGAGAGATGAAAGAGGGTTTGACAAGAGATCATTCAAAGGAACCTGTTTCAAGTATGGAGGTGAAGGACACCGAGCATTTGAATGTCATCAAGGGAATACCAACAAAAGGACAGAGAATAGTATAAGAGTAGCATATGTGGAGGAAGAACTGGTTGGATCACCTAGTTTGATAGGGAAACTAAAGAAAGGTAAATCATTAGTCATGAGGAGAGCTTTG
This sequence comes from Cunninghamia lanceolata, assembly GCA_027924645.1. NCBI lineage: Eukaryota > Viridiplantae > Streptophyta > Pinopsida > Cupressales > Cupressaceae > Cunninghamia > Cunninghamia lanceolata. Next base: position 5,174,923 of record BSBN01000241.1, on the reverse strand, counting down.
TTCTAAGTAGAAACAACTGAGGAGCCACCAGAAAGGAAAAGTTTACAGTTCTAGACAAGATGCAAATCAAGAGGTAAATATTGCAAGGTTATCATTGATAATGGTAGTACAGATAATTTGGTTTCAAAATAAATTGTGAGGAAGCTAAATCTAGAGAGGTTGAAACATTTGAAGCCCTACAAGATAGCATGGATCCAAGATGAGCATAAAATTCTAGTGAGTGCACAGTGTTTGGTGAAATTTCATATAGGATCTTATAATGATGAGGTATTGTGTGATATTATACTGATGGATGTATATCATATATTATTGGGAAGACCAAGGTAGTATGATAGAAAATCTATACATGATGGAAGGAAAAATACCTATACTATGGGAGGAAATAACTGAATTATTGATAGAATACCAATATATTATATCAAAGAATGTGCCAGAAGGATTGCCACCAATATGGAGTCTTAATCATCATACCTAGATCTAGTTTCCCAAACAAAGTGGCACATAGGATGACACTAGAAGAAAATGTAGAGCTAAACAAACAAATACAAAAGCTAATGAGGAAAGGATTGATTAGAGAAAGTTTAACCCATGTGCAGTACCAGAAGTACTAGTACCAAAAAAAGATGGAGAATGGAGGATGTGTACAAAATCAAGAGCAATCAATAAGATCACTGTTAAGTATAGATTTCCATTGCCAAGGATGGATGACATCATGGATTGTTTGAGCCTGAACAAAATATTTCACAAAAATAGACCTAAAGAGTAAATACCATTAAATTAGAATCAGAGAAGGAGATGAGTGGAAGACTACATTCAAGACAAATGAATGATTGTATGAGTGGTTATTCATGCCTTTTGGATCCACTAATGTACCAAGTACTTTCATGAGGTTGATGAATGAGGTTTTCAAGAAATTCTTGGAATTGGTATACTTGGGATTTGTGATATCTGCAGAAGGATTGAAGATGAACCCAGACAAAGTTAGAAGAATTATTGAATGGTCAACACCTATGAACATTGGAGAGGTAAGATTTTTTCATGGATTGGCAAGTTTCTACCAAAAGTTCATTAGAAATTTTAGTTCTATATGCACACCAATGACAGAGACAATGAGGAGAGACTGGAAGGATTTTAAGTGGACATCAAGAGTAGGTAAGAGTTTTGAGTTGTTGAAGAAAAAGATGACAGAACAACTAGTGTTAGCATTACCATATTTTGATAAAGTATTTCAAGTTGATTGTGATGCCAGTGGGAATGCAATAGGAGAAGTTAAGTTAGGAAGGGAGACCAGTAGCATATTTTAGTGAAAAAGTTGAATGATGCAAGGAGGAGATATTCAATTTATGATTAGGAGTTCTATGCCATAATTCAAGCCTTGAAGTAGTGGAGACATTACTTGTTCCCAAAAGAATTTATGTTGTACACTGACCATCAAGCTTTATAGTATTTGAATAGTCAAGGTAAGCTGAATCAAAGACACATGAAATGGGTAGAGTTCATGCAGAGTTATGCATTTGTACTGAAGAACTGAGGTGGAAAGTCAAACAAAGTTGTAGATGCATTGAGCAGAAGAAGGAACTTGTTGACAGAGATGAGGGTAGAAATAGTAGGTTTTGAAGAAGTTAAGCACCTGTATAAGGATGATATTAATTTTATGGAAGCATGAAAAGCATGTAGAGACCTATTGTAATAGATAGGACCAAATGGTTCGATTATTTCATTCAAGAGGATATGTTGTTCAAAGGGAACTAGTTATTCCTAGGAGCTCAATGAGAGAATTTGATCAAAGAGACTTGCATAGTGGTGGATTAGCCAGACATTTTGGTATTGATAAGACAGTAGCTTTGGTGAATGAACATTATTTTTGGCCTCAAATATATAAGGATGTAAGGAGATTTGTTTAAAGTTGTAGAGTTTGTCAAGTTACAAAAGGGAGTAGTCAAAATAATAGATTATACAAACATTTGATAGTACCAGAGAGACCTTGGAAAGATATAAGCATGGATTTCATATTAGGTTTACCGAGAACACAAATGTGATATGATTCTATATTTGTAGTAGTGGATAGATTTTCAAAGATGGCACATTTCACTCCTTGTAAGAAGACAAATGATGTTGTACATGTTGCTGACCTATTTTTCAAGGAGATTGTGAGATTACATGTATTACCAAATAGTATAGTTTCAGATAGGGATACAAGATTCATAGGATATTTCTAGAGAACATTATGGAAGAAGATGAGGATAGACCTAAAATTTAGTTCAACATTTCACCCACAAATAGATGGACAAACAAAAGTGGTAAATAGGAGTTTGGGTAACTTGTTGAGATGCTTAGTAGGAGATAAGGTAGGAAATTCGGATATAATTCTATTGCAAGCAGATTTTGCATACAATAACTTAGTGAGTGGAAGTATATGGAAGACACCATTTGAAGTTGTGATTGGAGTATAACCTAGAGGAATTACGGAGCTAAGAGACATCGATATGGATAACAAAATGAGTGCAGAGGTAGAAGAATTTGTACGATACATTGAAACAATACACACTCAGGTTTGAAAGCATTTGGAGAGGAATAATAAGTATAAGGGACAAGCAGATGAAAAGAGGAGACATAAGAAATTTTCTGTTGGAGATGAATTCATGGTATATCTTAGAAAGGAAATATTTCCAGTAGGGACATACAACAAGCTGAAGATGAGAAAGTTTGGACCATGTAGGATTCTTGGGAAGTTTGATTCAAGAAATGTATATGAGGTAGACTTACCTTAAGCATTTGGTATATCACCCATATTCAACATTGCAAATTTATATCAGTATCATGAGGGAGAATCAATTGATAGCACTGAAGTTGGATTGAAGGATCAGTTACCGCATAAACAACTAGAGTGGATAGAATATATTTTGGATAGAAAAATTAAACACAACACTAGAGGCAAGCATTATAAAGAGTATTTGGTTAAATGGAAAGGAAGACTGGAGGAAGATTCATCATGGATTTCTCAGGTTGAGGTAGACTGCCTTGGTTTTCCTCTAGCCCAATGAAAGTGAGGGACTCACTTTTTGAACAATCCTAGGTGTTTGATGCAGGAGCATCCCAGGTTGTAAGGCAATGTTGCATCAACCAAAAAATATTTGATTTCTTTTCTTTTCTTAAATTTTTGATGCATTTCAGTCATTTTAATCTCAGTAGATTGCACCACATTCTACCGCATGATCATGTCTTAGCTTGCAAAGATGGATTTACATGCAACACTATGATATCTACATCATATCCAAATTTCATGAGGTTTGCAATTGTCTATGGAAATTTATCACTATCAGAACATCATCAAAACTCACAAAATAGAGCATTCAACATTTAGTATGAGCATACAAGGTTTACGAAACATTCATGTGACTTACATAGCCAAATAGAACATTTCGCAAGGTAGTATGGGACAAGATAGATCTTCATTGAGAACCGCAACACATTTCATCCATTTGCGAAGCATTACCACATGGTTAAGGGATGACCTACATGTTTCATCAAGCGTCGAGTTTTGGAACCTCTTAAGGCCAATGTGAAGCCATCCTTGAGCTAGGAGATGATATATAAGCATTCATTAGATGCATTGAATATGTTAGAAAGTTTTTAGTCTTGAGCTGTAGATTTGCGGAAGGTACTTCAGAGCTATATCTTTCATGTAATTATGTCACAAGATAGGCCTGTGAGCCCATAACAGTTTGTATGTTTCCGACATATGAAGATTGTACTTGTTCATTATATTGAATCAATATATACTCATTTGTTGCTACATTATTTGTGTTTTCTATTGTGTTTACTGCAATGCTATAGGGGAGGACAATTCTATTTCTAGACCCTCCATTCGTGACTACACCACTTGTTCATCTAATTATATTTGTATCATTTCAAACTTATTTTCTTTCCAAATATCATTAACTTTATTTGGGATATTCATACCATTTGTTACATGGTCTTCTTAGAAAAAAATCTTCACACAATTTTAATAGAACAATAATGTTTAAACATGCACATATTAGATGAGTCTCCAAATGAGCTACAAAAAAGGATGACTAAAGGGATAAGTACTCACATGCATTTCACTTCTGTGAGGCAATTGAACCTAGAAAAAACAAACATAAGAAAAACAATCCATTTATCACCAAAAAATTGGTCATACATGAAAAAAAGGAACATGTATAAATAATTTAAGGGCATACTATTACCTATAAATTAATTTTATATTTTTTTTAATGTGGCAATATTTTCTCTTTAATAACTTTTTTATTTTTTTATAGAGAAAGCCCATGGGGCTCTAACTCAACACATTTATTTATTTAATTTTTCACTTAATGCAACTTGAGGTTATAGAAAAATGAAAAGGAAAAAGAAACATAAAAGCATAGTTTGTTAATTTTATGTGGTGGACTTTTCTTCTTGAATATAATGTCATGGTGTATAGTTAATAGATTTCTTTTTAAAGACTAAATTACTCTTATCTAGTGTAAAAGATTTTTTTCACTCATAAAAAATAGATAACTACCTCTTTTAAAATAATTACTCTATTTTAATTGATGCAACAAAATAAAAAAATTTAATAAATATTTTTTGGAAAAAAATTGTTATACTTTTCTTAAAACTTAGAAGTAATGTAAAATTGGGAAGAAGCTTAATTTATTTTCTTCCATTAAAAACTTTGTTTCCCTTTGAACCCTAAAGTTTATAATTTATTACACAACCAAAAAAATAAATTAAATTAAAAATATAATTTCCAAATAATATTAATAAAATATTTTGTTGAGCAATAAACATATTTTGTTGAGCAATAAAAACAAGTGTTTAGAAAATTCCATTCTTTTAAAATTCATAAAAAACAACTTTGTCTATCACATAATATTAATAAAACGATAATATACATACATAAATATTTATTTATTCTTAAATGTTTTGAGGACGTCACACATTAAATAATGACATAACTAAATGCTTTGAGGACGTCCACCCCATTATTTATTCATCCATTCCATTCTATTCTAGTCTGTACTACTCTATTGCTTTCTGTGTTGTTTCCCGTTGCCCTTGTTTGCTCTACCATGGCTCCTCTTTTGTTCTTCCCTTTCATGTTTTTCATCTTTTTAATGTCTGCTCTTCCTCACTCTCTCAACAGTCTCTCTCATCATCAACAACAACAACAACAATTGCTGTTGCGATTCAAAGATGACATTTCCAACAACAGCAACACTTCTCTGGCCGACTGGACTCCCCTTCGTCCCCTCTGTAATTGGTCTGCCATTACCTGCGATCCCTCTTCGCACTCCGTCATCGCCTTAAACTTATCGTACATGACTTTAAACGGCATCATCTCTCCCCTCTTAGGAAATCTCTCCTCTCTTCGATCCCTCGATCTCTCCCACAATGCCCTCACTGCTCACATTCCACCTCAACTCGACCGACTTCCCCGTCTACAGATACTCCGGCTAAGCCACAATCAATTACAAGGAACAATTCCCCCCTCTCTCTCCGCTTGCCGCAGTTTGTATTACCTGGCACTCTCTTATAACCAACTGCATGGCAGCATTCCGCCTGAGCTGGGTCGCCTCACAAGTTTGAAGTTCCTTTATTTGGGAGTAAACAATCTCACCGGTACCATTCCCCCATCTTTCAAAAATCTTTCCGCCTTAGTTGAATTGGGTTTGACAGAAGCGTATCTCTACGGCTCCATTCCCTCTGAATTGGGAATGCTCACTCACTTGCAATACCTCAGTTTATGGGGAAATCAGCTTACTGGAAACATTCCAAACTCCCTTGGAAATTGTTCCAGTCTCACAGAACTTTATTTAAGTATAAACCACCTCACAGGAACCATTCCCCCTGAATCCGGAATGCTCTCTCACTTGCAACACCTCAGTTTATGGGGAAATCAGCTCAGTGGAAACATACCAAGCTCCCTTGGAAATTGTTCCAGTCTCACAATACTTTATTTAAGTAGAAACCACCTCAGTGGGACAATTCCAATGGAGCTGGGCAAGTTGAACCTCCTCAACTGGCTTTACTTAAATTCCAATCAACTTGTTAGTGACAACAGTAACACATTGTCTTTTCTCACTGCTCTCACAAATTGCTCCCACATGGAAGAAATAGCTATGAATGATAATCATTTCACTGGTATATTGCCTCCATCCATTGGCCAACTGTCTTCCAATCTCTCTATCTTGGATTTGTCAGGCAACATGATAAGCGGAAGCATACCACAACAGATTGCCAATCTGACAAACTTAACCTACTTAAGTTTAGACTACAATCTTTTCAGAGGCAATATTCCATCTGGAATGAAAAGATTCCATATGTTGGAAAGATTGTATTTGGATGGGAACAAATTAGAAGGAAGTATTCCAAGTGAGATAGGTCAAATGCAACATCTCGGACTCTTAAGTCTTAGTCACAACCAGTTATCTGGAAAAATACCAGATTCTCTAGGTAGCCTCCAAGAGCTAAGGCGTCTTCATCTTCACCATAACAGGTTATCAGAAGAGATCCCTGTTAGTTTAGAGGGATGTCAGAAGTTGGAGCTCCTTGACTTGTCTTACAATAGACTAGGGGGAAGGATACCTCGTGAAGTCATGGTCAGCCTTAAAAACCTGCAATTCTACCTGAATCTTTCATGGAATTCTCTGCAAGGGTCCTTGCCACAGGAGATTAGTAAAATAATAATGGCTCAAGCCATAGACATCTCCAGAAATCGACTTACTGGGGTGATTCCAAATTCTCTAGGAGACTGCACAGCATTAGAGCATCTAAATCTGTCCCACAATGCCTTCGAAGGTCCAATACCAGATTCACTCTCCAAATTACAAAATCTCCAAGAAATGGATCTTTCTGCCAATTTTTTATCAGGTTTGATGCCAATGTCCCTTGAAAGACTAAAAGTACTTAACTACATGAATGTTTCTTTCAATAATTTGTCAGGGCAGATTCCAGAAGGAGGCTTGTTTCGAAATAGAACTGTTATAATATTGCTTATGGGAAACCTTGGCCTATGTGGCCCAACAAATTATTCATTGCCTCCATGCCCAAATCAGACCCAAAGAAAACATTCACTGCTCAAAAAAATTGTCTTATCAGTTGTTGGAACCATTGCATTTATTTTATGCTCCATTGCAGGAATTCTATGGAGGCATAAACATTCAAAACAACTATTCCCTCTCTCAGACTTTTTTTTCCAAAGGCTCAGCTATCCAAAATTCTCTTATCAAGAGCTTGTCATTGCAACAGCTGGATTTGATGAATCAAACTTGCTTGGAGTGGGTAATTTTGGATCAGTCTACAAAGGGATTTTGAGGGATGGTAAGATAGTTGCCATCAAGACCCTTAATTTGCTGGCTGAAGAAGCCCATAAGAGCTTTAAGACAGAGTGCAAAGTGTTAGGGAGGGTTCGGCACCGTAACCTCATAAGAATCATAAGTGCATTTTCCTATCCGGGCTTCAAAGGTTTGGTTCTTCAATTTGCATCTAATGGGAGCTTGGAAAAACATTTGCACCCTCACAGAGATGATCAGGACTTTTGTAAATTGGGATTGAGTGAGTGTTTGAGCATAGCTATAGATGTAGCCCATGGCATGGAATATTTACATCATGATTGTCCTTTGCAAATTGTGCACTGTGATTTAAAACCTAGCAACGTGCTCCTGGATGCCAGTATGACAGCTCTTGTGACTGATTTTGGTATATCCCGTTTAATTAATACTCCAAACTCAATAGATTCACTGAGTACAACAACATTTGCACTCAAAGGATCTATTGGCTATATTGCTCCAGGTAATTTTTTTGAGTTTTCTTTGTATTGGCATTATCATTTCCTTTAATACCTTTTTAAGAATTTCATGAATAAAACTGATTGCAGAGTATGGATTGGGCGGGATTGCTTCTATAAAGGGAGATGTTTATAGTTATGGAATTTTGATGCTAGAGATGGTTACAAGGAAGAGGCCAAGTGATGACATGTTTGTGGGAAACATGAACTTGCAACAGTGGGTGAGGTCAGCTTTTCCAAACAGACTGGTAGATATTATTGACAGTGGACTATTGAGAGATGTGAATGAAAATATGGAAGACAATAGATGTCTTCTTTCTTTCATTCATGTTGGCTTGCTTTGTACCAATGAATCACCAAGAGAACGACCTTCCATTAGAGATGTAGCCAAGGTCTTGGAGAGCCTCAGAACATCTTTCATGGGAGGTGCAGATGCTTCCACTTTAACATCTACCATATCAGACCTCCTCCACAATACCAATCCCACAGAAATATTGGCAACTGACAGCCAAAGTTCTACATTTTAGATTTTTATAAGTTCCATTAAGAAGTTTTAGTCCTTTATGTTCACTAGTTTCAAGTTTGTCTTCCGTCACGGGCTAGTCTTCTTTCATGTAAAATCCTCCTTAGGTTAAATTCTAGTTCATTGAGCTTGTAGGCTATTCCAATTCATGTGTATGCATTATACTAGCTTGAGAAAGTATAATGTTGTAGCTTGAGAAAGTATAATATTGTTTAGATCTACTTATTGAAATACTGCAAAACATGTAACATATTGTCTTATTTATAGCACTTTCTCTTCATAATATGTGGGAGTTTAAGAATTTTTTTCTTTCCTTCCCTGATATTCATTTCTCCAAGCTCAAAAACATGAGATTAATCTGGATGCCATAATAGGGGTGGTATATTCATGTCCAGACTCCCAGAGAGGATAAAGCACGAATAAGAATTGTAAGATCGTCCATTTTTAAGTTCTCTGGATAATTTGGAATGGTTAAATAACGAAGGATCATGGAGCTGCTTGCAAAATTCATTTGAATTTTAGACCTATAATTAGATGTAGAATAATTGCATATACCCTTTAATTGAGCATTAGAAATCTGACTAGATATAGCTCACATTACATCAATTGCGTCAAAACCTTTCCAAAATATTAGCCTTTGAACCTTCTTTAGCAGTATTGAAGAGCTGTCTTGATTGCAATGTAACAGAGATCTCCATGCTACTCTGCAAAACGCTTGGTAAAGAGGATAGTTTAGCATTATCAACATGGCATTATAAAGAGGATAATTTAAGGTCAGCCTACTATGAAGATTTTTTTATTCATGTAGAGAGTTAGTTTTCTCTAGCTACTTGGTAGCAGAGACTCGCTATCATGTAGCATTTTGGCTTTAAGATAAAGGTTGTGATTTTCTAAAATGGATTAGAAGTTTTGATGAATTGCATCCAATCTTAGTGAGAACAGATTTGTTAAACAGGCTATCAGGCCGTGTGTAAGATTCTGGGTTTTGTATAAATCTCAATGGTTTCAATATTCTCACCTAGAAAGTTAATACTGTAATGATGTCCTGTAAAATTTCGTCCCAGCCCCAATGGATATTTATAAAGTAGGCAAAATTCCTTTAAATTGTGATACAAGATTTGTCTATATCTGCAACTATCTCTTTATTAACAGTTTATATGTTCAGACACAGTCTAATTTAATGCACAGGATGCCCATTGTGTCTATATTTAGGTGGAGAGTATTAAGGCAGTGTCAAAAATCTTGGGTAGATTAAACACAGCCTAATTTAAAGCGCAGGGAACTTCCTCAAATTTCTCTCATTGCTACTGATTAGATTTAGCTGTTTCTCTGAAACATGATTCCATGGAATATTTCATCAGCTAAGGGACATTTTTTATAATTACAATATGATCCCGCCAGACATTATAACTTCTGCTACATATTAATATGTCCAAGAAAAGTACCAGGCTTACATATCGACCAGCCACTGAAAATTCAAACAGGACTATCTCTGTACCTTGAGAATATTGGCCTTTGGAAGCAAATGGGAAATAGATTGAATGATAGGATCCTTGTCTTCCACCATCAGAATATTGTTACTGGCTTTCCCAGAATATTGTGGTGAATTTAAAGTTTAATCCCCAGTATTGAATTGTCTTTTTAAGGGACTGCAAATCAGTCAGAATAGCTTTGAATTTCATTAAACCATGCCAAATTATTTCAAACTATAAATTTTTAAAATATAAAGTATGTGATATGATTTTGGAATGCAGATGCCTAATTTAGATTTAATCTTACGTCCACCCATATTTCATGAGAAGAGTTTAAAAGAATCCATCTTTCTTCATGTAGCACTCATTCACATGGGTAAAGCAACGTTAACATGTGGAAGGTAATGCTCAGAGCTCACAGACATAAAGCACTAAGATTATCTGGAACCTCATCCATCCCATTAATATTTTGGCTCAAATACAAACCTAAATAGACTTGATTATTGAAGAAGCTCTATAGTCAATTTATCCCAAATGAACTTGAACGGCACCATTTCTCCTCTGCTCGGGAATCTCTCCTCTTCAATGCCTCGATCTCTCCAAGAATGCTCTCAGTAATCACATTCCACCTGAACTCGGTCAACTTTGCCATCTACAAATACTCAGACTGAGCCACAATCAATTAGAAGGAACCATTCCTCCCACTCCCTTTGCTTCCCCATCTACAGAGACTCAGGCTGAGCCACAATCAATTACATAGAACCATTCCTCCCACTCCCTCTGCTTGCCACAGTTTGTATTACTTGACACTCTCCTATAACCAACTGCATGGCAGCATTCCATTTGAGCAGAGTTTCCAATAGTTTGAAGTACCTTTACTAGAGAATAAACAATCTCACTAGTTACATTCTCCACTGTCTAGAAACTCTATTCGCCTTAGTTGAATTGTATGTGGAAGAAAATTATATCTATGACTCCATTCCTTCTGAATTGGGGCCCTGGCTCAACTACAGGAATTCAATTGTCAACTTCTCTATTTGCGGTTACTCTGGCTCTATGGAAATCAAGTACGAGGATCCATTCCTCTTGAATTGGACATGTTCACTCACCTACATGTTCTTCATCTTTATACAAAAAATTTATGAGGCACCATTCCCATCTCTTTAGGACATTTGTCTACCTTGACTGATTTAGCATTGGCAAAAAACCATCTCTAGTCCCCCATTCCTCATGAATAAGGCATGCTCACACACATAAATGTTCTTTACCTTAATGCAAGTAAGGTATCAGGCACCATTCCCTCCTCTTTAACAAATCTCTTGAAACTAAATATCTCAAAAACAATTGAGTAGACATTTTCCATGGGAAATTGGTATCACACTTACTAATTTACAATTGTAGAGGCTAAAATTTGATCAACACAAATGCAAGTAAACCATAAACAAACATACAATCCAACAGTAACATCTACCTTTTGTTTGAGCAATGATGAAAGTAAATGGAAAGAAAGCTTCCTTTTGGGATGATTCATGGAACGGTTGGCCGAAAATCTCTTCTCTAGGAAACTTTAGGGAGGCGGTTGCCTTTCTCAAAACCTTTTGGGGAGTGAAGGTCTGTAACTACTTCACAGTTGACTCTAGAGCTCTCTCGGTAAGAATAATTTGGAAAAGCTTCGATAACTGCAATTTCCCTCAGGTTCAAAAAACTGCTCTCAGAAGGATCTTACAGGAAAGAATTTTGTCCTTTTCTCCTAAGGATGATGAGTTGATTTGGACAGGTGACAGGTCGGGCAACTATAAAGCAAAATTTGGCTACAACTTCCTATCCTCGAAGCCTAAGGTGGAGTGGCCAACTTGTCTATGCTGGGGGGATCCTATCCTCCCAAAGGCGGGCACTTTCACCTGGCTGGCGATTAGTAAGAAGATCCTCACAGGTGACAGATTAAAAAGATTGTCTTTAGGTTCAAATTTTGACTGTGTCTTCTATCAGGAAGAGAAGGAATCGATGGATCATCTCCTCCTGCGTTGAAAGTTTAGTCAGGCCTGTTGGGGATGCCTAATGTTGCAGCTCAACTGGTGCGCTCCAATCCCTGCCTCTTTGTTACAATGGTTGGAAAGATAGCCTTTTCTTTTCAAAGAGGCATACTTTCATACGATTTGGATCATTAGCCCTTCTATTGTGCTGTGGTTATTATGGAGAGAAAGAAATTCTAGAGTTTTCCGTAATTCTTCAAAGGATTTAGAGGAGTTGTGGAAGGATATGGAAGCCCTTATTTCAGAAACAGTTATTGCTAAGCTTCGCAGGTCACCAAAGAGAGATTCCAAGTGGACTAGTTGGGATTTCTTCATCTCTACTCAGTGGAAAGAGCTTCAGAAATTTCATAACAGTGTGGGAGCTGCACCACATCCACCGAAAGTGGACAGAACCACCATCAAATAGCACCCTCCCATCTACCCCTTTGTGAAAATTAACTTCGATGGAGCCTATAGAGGGAATCCGGGCCCGTCAGGCTTAGGTTGTGTTATTAGGAATGCTCAAGGGGAACTCCTAGCGGCAAAAGCCAAGAAACTTCCTGAAGGAACTAATAACATGGCTGAGGCCTTTGCCTTACTTCATGCTCTCCAGCTCGCAACAGAGAAAGGCTTCAAAGCAGTAGCTATAGAAGGGGATTCCCTTATTATTATTTCAGCTTTACAAAACTGAAAAGCAGATAATTGGTCCATTTGGTACATTCTGGAACAAGCCTGGACGTGTTTACAGTTCTTTGATTCCTTTGAAATTTCTCATTGTTATAGGGAAGGCAATAAAGTGGCAGATTGGTTAGCAAATTCAGCTATAGACTAGGAAGTTCAGGAAGTGTCTTACGATCACACCTCTCTTTTACGACTGGCCATGTTAGATTCCTTGATCTCTTTTGACAATCCTTCTCCTCTTCCTGTTTGTTTAATCGGAGGGATGTCAGATGATGTCTCATGGCTGTAATTTTGGCTCTGGATGTTCGTCGTTATAAGGGGACCTGTTTACCCCATCTTGTATTCTAATTTTTTTCATATCTTAATTAATTTGAGTTCGAGGTTTATCCTCTTTATTTAAAAAAAAAATGATGAAAGTAAAAACAACACCGCAAAACACTAAGAGAGAGCATTATATCTCCATTGTTCCTTGTAGATGTACTCCAATAATCATAGTTGGTGTACTATGATATGATGTGGGCACTCAAGTGCTATGATATTGCCTAATTTGACAACATGTAAGTACTATGAAAATGGATGATCAAATCATTTATGTGAGCCTTCTTAAATAGACTTTCCCAAGGGAGAATAGATGGTTGTGATCGAGAAATAAAGATCAATGATTGAGATTGGCTTCAAGAGGATATGTATTAGCCTTGTGACAAGTGGCACGATGAGAGGCCTCAATCTAGATGGATGGCTAGGATTACCTTAAAGTGTAGGATGACATGAGATGGAGACATGTGGAAGAGGGAGAATGGATGCAATTGGATGGTGGAGATGAAGGGAGAGAAATCAAGGGCCAAGATTCACCCATGCAATATTCTCACACATGTGTGAGCAAGAAGTGGGGGTGAGATGGAAGTCAAAGATGCTTCCAAGTTGGCATGCTCACACATGTTTGAGCAAGGAGTGAGATGAGCTAAGCATACTCACACATATGTGACAAAGAAGTGGAGGTTAAATGCATATGATGAGCAATTGAGATTTTGATCTAAGTGGATGGATTAATTAAGTTGAAAGAATTGGGGACTAAGGTTATTTATTTAAGTTGGTTTAATTAATTAACCTTAGAGAGGAATATGAATGGATAGTTGATTAATTAATTATGAGATGGGTTAAATGTGGGGATAATTAATTAAATAATTACTTATTTAATTAATATATAGGAAATTAGGTTAAATTAATTAAATAATCATTTATTTAATTAATTTGAGGGTTAAATGAATTAAATAATTTCTTGTTTAATTAATTTATGAGAAATCGGTAGGATGAATGTTGGTGGTGAATTCATGGTGTCTACAGAATCAACTAAATATATGTATATTTTATATATGCATGCTACACATATAAATTTGAAATTTGTAATGAAGTATATAAGTATACATTCAATGTTATAATCTCATATTAGAGAGACATATATATTTACATGTATGTATGCAAACATTATTTTTCCTTCAAATGGATATTTTGTCATTATCAATTCAATCAAATATATCATTTCAAGAGGAATTTTATACACAATATTTAATGAGTTTAACTTATTTTATTTTCTTTTAAAATTCATTTCATAATGCTTCAATAATCAAATGTGATACACTAAAAAAATTGAATTTACTTTTTAAATAGATTAGAATTTAAGAAAATGTCTTTACTCCATCTCAAAGAACTTTTACAACAAATTTATTGTTACATACTTTATTTACTAAATACAATTGCACTGTTAGATCAATACATCTTTAAAGATTATTTTTCCTTTTATTATGTCTTTAAATTTCACTACTTTAAGAAAACTCCATTAAAGCTTCAAACAATGAACAAACAAGAACCAAGCCAATGGAGAGAGATTTCTCTCCACCCAACCATGATGGCATCATCAAGCCTTACTGGGCTCTTTCCATCCTTTGAGCTAATAGACCAAAGAAGAACTAGGTAGGCAATAATAAATCAAAAATATAATGGCCACATTGAAATACAAAATGATGATATGAAAAACACCAAAAACCACCCAAGGAATGCCAAACCAAGGCTAATACACAAATACACATACAAAAGCCCAAGTACAATGTCACTCAACACACCACAATTTAACGTTGTCTTTTCTCATACACACATGCAAAAAGTAGAAAATGCATAAACATAGAAAAGGAAATAAAACTTACCTCTCAAGGTAGCTTATAATATATAAAAGACTCTCCTTCTTTGGATGAATTTCCTTTCCAAGCACACACACACCATCCAAATCACTCTAAAAACCCTCCCAAAAGTATTACACAAGCGAAAAAAAATGGAGAGCCCCCTTCTCAAGAGCTCTCTCTCCTTTTTTCTCTCTTACACAATAAAAAATACACCTTTCAAGCCCATGTGAAATTCACATGGCTTTGTCATGCCATGACAAAATATAGGGAAATGTACTCAACAAAATAATAAATTAAAAATAAGAAGCTTGACCAAAAATTTCACATACAAACTCACCATGTATTTAATTACTCATAATATTGTTTGTAAATCATTCATAAGGGATGAAGTGTTCACCTAGTAGTGATCTTGTTTTAGCTGCATTTTGGATCCTTGTACCTGACAGGGGTTGTGGGGGGACTTGTCCCCCACTACTCTCCACTACTGTTGTCGGGGGGGTTTTGTAGTCACTAGTGTTAAAAATTGCCTTGTAAAATATTATAATTTCATAGTCAATCTGGACAGGTGATCATTAGGTTGCAAATATGACAGTGGAGGTTATGTTAGGGTTTTTGGCCCTAGAAGGAAACACTCTTTTAAGAGGATATTGTATTATTTCTATGGATGAGTAAATTATAGGCCCTGCAGGATTAAAGATCGAAGAGGAGATTCTTAGTGTTGTATTGTAAACTCCATTGAAGTTAATACAGACTAGTGCATCTCTTCTTGTGTGGAGTTTTTCTCGAAAGGGTTTCTCCACGTAAATACTGTGTTATGTGTTTGATCTTTAGTTTTGTTATTTCTTTTTGTTGATTTCATACCATCTCCACTTTAGTTCTACACAGTTAAATATCTATATTATAGTTGTAATCAATTTTCCATTGATATTTGTTTACCTTCATTTTTGTCATGCCCACATTTGCCATGTGGTCATGACACAAAAATCACATGTCATGCCCACATTTTCCATGTGGTCATGACATGAAAAATCAAAAAAATTCCACCCGACCCTAAACCCCCCTCGCGTGCAACATGCACACTCAGTGACACGTGCACATAATGTGGTTGCATTCACAATGCATGTTGGGAGTGTCACACAAAGATGAGAAAGTTACACATGGCGTAGGGTGATGCAAACTCCTTTCACCAACCATACGTAGGTAATGATAGCTACCAAGGGGGGGTGTGCATCGGAAAAGCATCACTAAGAGGGGTGGTCTCTATCTAGGAACCATCCCTAGGGTTTCCTGAGTGAAGGTGACACACGGTTCCGACCTAAGTTGAAACCTAACTTAAGATATTAAACTATCAAAATTAATAAAATTAAAATGTGGAAAATAAACATCCTAAGGATAGACAAATCTATTTTAACCTTTAAAAACCAACCAAGATAATAGTTAAAGTCTATAGCCTTTAAAAAAACATCTATCTGAACAAATTTAAAATGAGAAGCTTAACAACCAAGTAAAGTAATTAACAACTAATGCTCGAGACAAAATGACAAAAACACCATACAGAATATGAGAGGAGACAACTATGAAACCTTGCAAGTGAGGAGCATACAAAGGGAATCCAAACATATAGCATCAAAAAATTACCCATGAATCAACATGCTAACTAACCCAAAGCATGAGATCAATTCAAATAAAGGTAATCTACAACTTCCAGTTCAAAATAACATACATGCCAAATATGAGAAATATCACACAGAATGATGTGCTCGTTCCACACCAACATCAAGACAAACTAAAAACAATAATGAGAATCTCAACAATAATGTGCAGACATTACAATCAAAATCATAAACATAGCATAAGATATTATTGTGACAATTAACAAAGGATACTGACGTCCAGATATAACCATTCCATCAAAATAAACTATGCTAAAGCAAAATCAATTCCTTTCTAAACAAGGATCATTTTCTATCCAAGTGAAGTCATAATACAATTACATGACGAAGGCTACTTCCCAAACATGAAAGGATCACACTCCATAATTAAATTACATAAATTATAATATTACAACATTAATAAATCACCTCCCAAGTGCTCCAGGAGGTGCGAGATACAATAAGATCACAAAGTAAACAATACACAAGGAACTCTTCTAGCTCTCAAGAGATCTTGTAGGATCGATGGGGAAATGTTACCCACCGCCCTACCATATTTCCATCATTGAGTGTAATAGATGTCTATGCCACTCTAGGCAACCCCCGAGCTATGGAGAAGAAGATCATAGCAACACCGCTATCAAGCCATCGCACACAAACAAGGGTTTCAACAAGACTCCAAGGTAATTCACACAAGGTTGAATATGGGTTCTACACACACCCAACACAACACCATGGGGATAAAGTAACTAGTAGAATTCAAAACACACCCACACATGAATATATACATATCATAGTCTAATGCATGGTTCACCTAGGGTCACTCATGACCCAACCAAGCAATAGAAAGGAAAGAGATTAACACAAGAGCATCAAAACTTTTAAATTCATACACATCCTTCTTTAATACATTATCACTAACATACCATTTCAATGCAGTGGAGAAGAGAAGGGAAACTACTTCAAATCCATAATACAATTCATTCAATAAGGCATACCAAACATCATTTTCTCAAAATGGAAATAGCACGCAAAACAAGGTATGACATCATCACGTTAATAACCATACATACAATCATCAAGATCAAAAATGATGCAAGGATATTATGGCCTTCTACAAGCAACCCATAGGAAGACTAAGTATCCATTCCTAAGTTCAAAAGTCAACATTGACTGAAAAAGTCAAACTTTAACCAAAAAGTCAAAACATGGGGAAATGAGGTCAAAATACATAACACTCATAACCACGTAACTAGAAGTATACAATTCTAACATAAGGCCTATAAAAGGTCAACTTTTACAAAAAAAAGTCAACTATGACCTAAAAGGTCAAAACATGGAGAAATGAAGTCAAAACATATAACACTCATAACCACATGGCCAAAATCATACAATTCCAACATAAATTTAACTTTGACTAAAAAGGCAACTGTGACCCAAAAGGTCAAAACATGGAGAAATGAAGACAAAACACACACTCATATCCACATGGTCAGAATTATACAATTCCAACATAAGGCAAATATAATGGTCAACTTTGACAAAAATTCAACATTGACCAAAAGTTTACTCTGACTGAAAGTCAACATTGACCTGAAAGTCAATGTTGACCAAAAAGTCAACTATGATAAAAAGGCCAAAACATAGGGAAATAAGGTCAAAACACATAACAGCCATATCCATGCGGCCATAAGTATACAATTCAAATATAAGGCTTATAAAAAGGTCAACTTTGACCAAAAAGTCAAAGAACAAAAAATGAGGTCAAAACATGCGACACTCATATCCAAAAGGTAGGGAATCCTATTTCCCTCATGAGACTTTTCATCTCACAAAATAATACCAAAAAATGAGGTTTAAAACATAGTTTTCATTTTTCAATAAGAGGGAAAAAAAACCATAAAACCCCCAATTTCACCATTTGGAAACCTCCCTCAAAAACACCCAAAATACTTAAAATTTCAAAAATCTGAAAGTGCCCTTTTGGTTCTAATATGCACAACAACATTCTTTTCAACTCAAATAAATTCTTTCCTACTCACAACCCATTCTAGGAAAATTTTGCCATAACTTGGCCTCTTTTTATGCATTTTCAAAATAAAATTTGAATGCAATTAAAAAACAAACTAAATCTAATTCTTATTTGCACCATTGAACTCTATTCATTGCTACAATTAAGAGACCATAAACATCCACTTATTGTGGGCATGGTAAATGGAAAATTTAAATTAAAAAAGAATCAAACCACGAGAAAAATACTTCTTTCCAAGCAAGCTTTCAAATAGAAAAATCTTTTCTTGAGAGGCATGAATCCAATCTGAATTTGTTCCTACACTGAAGCAATCCCAAGACCATTCCAATGCAATCCCACCCACAAGCAGAATCCAATTGTAGCCACCTCCATGAATTTTTCTTTCAAAGGAGAAGAAGGAGAAAGGGAGAAAAATACCATAAAATACTCTATTTTCATTATATGCTCCCAAAACCCTTTTTATTTTCTCATTTCTTTTATTTTCTTTATATTCCATTCCTAAATATCTATTCCAAAATACATTTGAAATAATAGGAGACTAACTAATTAAATTAATGCAATTATTTCTACAAGGTAATTGCAATATAATTTACCGCATTCCATAAAATCCAAACACTCACAATTAAATTTAATTTTCTTTATAAAATGATTTTATGTAAGACAAAAGTATAGAAATAGATAATTCTAATAAATAGAAATTAATCTATTTCCCAAGCACATAAAATGAAATATAATGCATTTTCCACAATTCTAATATTTCTAACTTACGGAAAATAACTAATAATAATTAAATTAGAATGCATTTCACTTGAAAGCATAATTTCTGAAACATAAATAAATAAAATACAAAGCATTCCCTAAGGCACACAATAATTACAAATAATTGTTATTCCACAATTAAAACTATTAACTCAAATTAGATAATTCGTTTTCTTATTTCTAACCATTTAAATATTTCAAAAACATGAAAAACACATCTTTTGAAATAAATTAAAATATAATGTGAAAAGCTAGAAGAAACACACATAAAGAACTCACTCACACTATATGGGTTTAATCACAAGACAAGGGTTCAAAATCACAACAGATTCATATGGGAGGTAAATTGCATAGACACCAAAAACATCCTTTAATTCACAACTGAATAAGATGGGTTAAGCAACCAACCTACCACAAGAAACACAGGGTCAACAACTTGACCACTAGGACTAGGTAATGAGAGATGACTAAGTGTCCCATGTCAACTTATCCACATCCCACTCATTGGTAAAGCACCTGTAAAAATATATTCTGCACACTCAAGGCGAAACATCAAATCCAACAATGGAGATCATAGCCGAAGCAACATATAATGACCAATGAGGATGCATAATCTAGCAAGGCACATATCCATCTTGCAATTATATCATACAATAAGAGATGCACGTGGGTAGGCACTACATCCTCCCCCCTAGGGATTGATTTACTCCTGGAAGTCATAAAGATAAGGATAGAAGCACCACACCAAAACTAATTCACACCAAACAAGGGAAGCAACATGACAAGTTATAACCATAAGATGGAAAATATCACATGCAATATAGAGATCCTCACAAGAACATAAAGCATAGTAAACTAAATGCCATAAAAGCGTAATTATTTTTAGAAAACAACATTCTATTGATGAAACTCACCACAAAGAATTTCATGATCATCAATCATTTTCTCACATGCATAGAGGAATTCACACATTGTACAACATGTTTATATAGAAAACATCAACTCATATGCAGATACATCAAATACAGATCTTACATCTAAACACATATTTTCATTCATCCACATTACAAGGATAACTTCACAAGGTTCACATAAAGGTTTAAAGGGATGTCATAGTCTCATCATATAACCAAGTAACCAATAACCAGTACCAAGTAACCCAAGATCTAAGAATCAAGCAATATGATGGTCTCGAGGCCACGACCCTGGGGGCCTCTCCATACATTTCCACAAGTGACCTACCTCTTGTTTGTATAAGGGGATTAGCCTCAAAGAGATAGTCAACATAAGAACATAACTCACTAGGAAGGTAAGTGGATGATGACTAGCCCATACTAGCCCACATTTACCCCCATCCTCAAAAGTTTCCCACGTCTTCTTCCTTATATACACTCGACCAGAGGTGGCTCCATCAACATGGCAAGAACAACAACACAACACAAGACCAACATTTGAAAACAGAAAGAACCTAGCTTAGCCAACACACATTTTCAAAAATACCGAAAGAAAAAGTTTTCCAAAATCAATAATAAAATAAATAAATGCGCACAATTTTAACAATAAAGCAACATAACCACAAGAGTCACGCGAAAAGGAAGATTCACATATTTGTGGCTAAGCTACTTATAGTCAAGATAAAATAATGTCATTGGTCATCACAAGCAAGATAAGTAAAGTTACCAATAACTAAAAGAAGATCACAAACCATGAAATTGCACATTACGTCACAATGTGACTAACATTAAGTCACCAATAAGGAAGGAGGGAAATCACGGTCACTACATGTGCTATGCAAACACAACCAATGCAATAGCATCATGTAGGTAGGTAGTATCAAATGCACCTTCACGTATGACTACATGGAATCGTGCCCTTCTTAAAGGTAACACGTCATCATCACCAACACTATGTTGGAACATCAGTGTGGTGTGGCATCACAACTATTCACATATTACCAATTAGGTGTCAACAAATGTAAATACCATAACATAGCATAAGTCAAAAGTAACTCAATTAATACGTTAATATGATCAAAATTAAACCTATATTTCTTCTGTACAAATGCCAACTCTATCATAGTGCCAATGTTTCTAAGTTACTACACATCCAACTCAAAATAAAATACCAGAGGTAAGAGCAAACCTGCACCAAGTAACATGGCCTTGAGAAAATCACATGCCCATACCAAACCATAACCAAAATTCCCAAGTCAGATGCCAATAGTACCATGAAGGAAATAAAGCATGATAGGATAGCACTATGAACCTTTCAAAGGTCCATTCACTAAGAAGTAGGGGGTACTCTTGGATAGGAAGGTATGGTTAGTTGGGTTAACCCCAAACCAATGCCACAACATGTCACCATAGCTATAGTGCCCCCCTCGTTGTTGGCTTGTGATAGTGGTAGTTCAGTATTGCTCTCGGTTAGTCGAAGACAGTCGTTAGTTTTTCATTTACATTGATGTTGTCCAAGGCATTGGATTAGTATGTTTTGGTTTATGCTCACTTTGATCTTGAAAGACTATGTTCAATGGATTTATTTAGACATGTGTTATGAGTCATAATTACTTCAGTTATGATGTGAACTAATATCATCATGTGTTATTTGACTTGTGGTATTTGAATTCAGATAGAAGTTGTTATGATATTGTTTCAAGAGTAGAGATGGTGCAGTATTACTCGCTTCAAGTACCCTACTATGCCGCGACTCTCTGACTCTTTGTGTGTAGACATATATGTACCTGATTGTATATAACCAATTGTTTAAACGTAGGCTGCAGGTACTAAACCTCGACTCCACCTGATATAGCAAGTTTGAGTGGGTTCTTACACCAATGGGTATCAATGATGGGAAATAATGTGAGGGTTATTCCACTAGGTCAGTCCTTGTCTTCTGTTGTGGTCTTGAGTCGTGTTGTGTCACTTGGTCCTTGCCTTGTATGTGGGTAATCCCATGTTGTGGTGGTTAGCCGAGTTGTGTTATTTATGCTCTTATGTGAGGTTAGAAAATACTTTAATGAATTATTATTAAATCATAATGCATCTTCGATGATTTTTGGATGATATTTGCTTGGCTTAGAACTTGGAGTGATTCCTTGGTTGGATTTTAAAATGATAGACTAGAGTTAATTATTTGCTGTCCTAGAGTATTTATGTCGTAAATTTGGAGTATGGGTTATTAATACATTATTGGTGCATAATAATTTTGATATGTATAATAAATGCCTTGAGTTGTCCTATATGAATTATTTGATGTGTGGAATCTCTATTATTAGTAAAATTTTATATTTCTGAGGAGTGGGTTATTGGGTAACGGATGCATGTCTGCATCTATTTCATGAGTTGAATCATTTTTGTAAAGGGAGGAAAAATCTTGTGCGGGAAGAGTCAGAGAAATTTGAAGGCGGGACTGAAATTCGAGAGGCTCGAGGATTAAAAATCTAGGTATGTAGTTGGAATAACTGAAATTTTTTTGTTTGTAATAGCTTGAATCTCTATGCATGATTTTTCCTTCCTCTTCTCTCTCTCTCTCTATTGATGTTTATCTGAGGGTTGGAAATTATTGATCTGTGCGCCTTGTCTGAGACCCATAATTGCCATTAGCATGTTCTGATAGATGTTCATTCTATCATACCCTCCTATCGCCAACTGTATTCGAAGTTTCCTTGAAATCCTGTATATGTGGTATTCATCTGAGCATTCTAAAACCTCAGCTTATCTACCCATTTCTGCATGGTCATTGAGAGAATAACAGAAGTAATTCAACCTTTTAGTTCTTAAGTCAAGAATAATGTAGTGATGCCATATTTATTCTTTAATCCTAATTCCATATGTGACCTACAAGAACCAAGGAAACTCATTCGCCATCACGGAAGGTTCACCCGGTATCCTATTAACAAACTTAGTATGTCCTCATATAGTTTGTATGCAACAAACTTTGTTGCAAAAGAAAATCTTTGTGATCAATGTGAACCATTCTCTCTTTTTAAACAATAGCCTTTATCTATAGGGATTAGTGGTAATGCTATACGAAGCTTTTTGGATCATCTTGCATTTTAGCAATGAGCGTCGTATCAATTATGCAAGGGCGCATTCAGCAATCATTAGCTTTTCACTGTTATATGTTTGTTTTGCAATCACTCCTCCCAACCAACGACTTTCCTCTGAGTCAAGATGTTAATAGTTTCTAAAGCCTCTCCAACAATTTCTTTTAGATCTGCAGTCATTTTGCCTTGAGGATGTTTTTCTGTGAGATAATCTTAGGCGGCTTAATGAGTCGGCCTCAATTGAGGTGATCTGGTAGACATTTATCATCATTATTTCACCATGGTTGAATGTGTTTATATATTTCTAAAGCTTGTTAAGCATTATGTATGGGCGTTTACCTTATAGCAAGATTTACTACTATCTGACGTCATTTTGGTGTCTGGTTGACCCTCTGCAGCACTATCTCTATGAAAAATATTTGTAGATTAGACATTTCTATTTTTACTTCTAAAGTTTACATAAATAAGTATCTAATTCTAAGTATTATTTTTCGAATGGGCTTTGAGTGGTTAACCGTGAGTGCTGATGTGGAAGCTTTTTCTTTGCTTATGCCGAAATCCTTCCTAACCCACCTTCTAGCATTGACAATATTCTCATGCTATGACTGTATACTCTGGCATATAAACCTTTAGTTTTGTGCCCACCTGCAAGCATTTTGAGGACACCCAATATAGTCATTACTTCAAAACTTATAGTCATTACTTATCTGTAGTAACCACTGCAACGGTTCGTCGTGCACCATAATTAGACCCCATCGACTCCTCAGAAAAACTTATAGTTCTCTTGCAACTGCAATATCTGACAAAAAATTCTGTCTAGTATGCTTCGATAGATATTCATACCTGGTCCCAATATCCCTGCGGGTGCATGCAGGGAGGACGCCTTCAAAGGTTGTGGAAATTGACTTTATCTTGACCAATTAAATCCGCTTTGAAAGTTTTAAAAGCCTTATCGGTAATCCATTCCATGAGTTTCTGTAACCATTGCATTCTTAGAAACAACATCTCTTTTAGGTATTCTAACAAAACAATCCATGTGCTTTGGTTATGATCCCACATTTCATATATACGTAAACCGATCCTTACCAACTATTAAAGCTATTAATATTTACTTTACGCCTTGTTGGATGGACGTTCTTGCCTCATTCAGCGTCTCCCTTAGGCACTGGCTATGAGGATGCTGGAGATGAGTGAGGAACCAGCCTTGTTTCCGCCAGTTGTTTCGCTCGAGGGTCTCTATAAGTCTTTTCAGCAATCCATTTTACAATAGTCCTCAATCATTGCAAAATCTGCCAACCGTTCTTGTTTAGATGATCTTAGGCCACCCTTGTAGTTCAATGATGATGTGCATCGCCTCCATACCACTTCATCTCCTTGAGGTTTTCTATCAAACAGATTGCATGCCGTGTCGTTGTGTTTTTCATCTTGTGAGCCATGAAATCTTGATCCAGTCTTGCTGCCAGCGTTTTTCCCATGACATTATACTTTAAGGAAATGATGATTGTTCTCCTTTTTTTTACAATGTTTCTTGTTTCAAACTGATACTCTGATATTGCTTTCTGGAATAGAACCAGTTTTCTTGAGTTCTTGATAGATTTTCCCTTAAGAGTTTATCTTTTTTAGGTAAGAAAGTATCTTTTCTATATTTTTTCATTTAGGAAACAGTTATACTATGAGGTTTAGACATAATTTATAGGTGCGTTTGGAATGTTGTAGCTTAAGGTTTTGATGTTTGAGATCAAATCCCTATTTTCGTTAGGAATTGAGTTAACCTTTATGTTATTAATTTAGGAATGTATGAATACATGTTATAATAGATTTACTCTTGAGTTAGAATCTTTGAGTTGGTAATTTATTTTAATCTTTTATAAAATCATTATTAGACAGTTAGAAATAATATGATTGCCACGTCTCCTTCTTGTAATAAACATGTATAGGGCTCATGGAAATTTATTGGAAGAGTTATATATTTATAGTTGTTAGACTAAATTTGTAGTTGGCTAAATGCTAGAGGATATCATATGATCATAGGAAATATATTTGTAATTAAAGTTGTTTTAAAGAAAATTGTTTTAGTTGGCTGAACGACGGAAAGTGTTGCATCTTAGCAAGTTATTCATATCTTTGTAGTAGTTGATCCTGCCAGGGAAAGTCATTAGTAACCATAATTGGGAATTCTTGATTGGCAAATTTATTATGGTTGTTTTTTGTTAGCTTGATAGTTAATAAATAAACAAATAGAAGTTTTGTTTGATTTATGGTTAGTAATGTATAGGTATACACATAGCAAGGATATAGGTGTATTTTTATAAATGTCTTTATTTAATGGATCTATATTATAGTTTTGCGTTGATTTGATGATTCTCTGTCTATTCGTTCCTTGAGATTTAAAGTTGCAATGTGAAACATACAAGTTGGCTTATAGGGAACTAATACGGTTATAAGGTTCGTATTCGAAATTGTAAATGGTAGAATGGTAGTTGGCATGTGATCGGTTTTGTGAAATGGAAAGGTTTATCTTAGTAGATTGTGGTCAATAGTCTAATGTGATATTAACTAATGCAAATTAAAAATAATTATCCTATTTTCATGGATGTGTTCATTAGAGTTTGTAGATTTGATGGTGCTTGATGGAAAAGATGTGATTTTGGAAAAAGTATATATATATATATATATATATATATATATATATATATATATATATATATATATATATATATATATATATATATATATATATATATATATATATTATAGATGTTGATTATGATTGTAGTTAGGTTAATGTCGAAGAAACGTTTTGCTTATTGTAAACAAGTCCTTATAGACGTTTTAATTAGAAAAGGGTATGTGGCAAATCTTATACGGTAAGTTCCACCTTATTGGCTTATAATGTTTTAGGAAATCATAGTTATAAATGTTGTTGTTACAATTGATAGTTATTAGAAACTATAATAGGAATTAGACTTTCTTGTAGTAGTGGCTAATAAATGTGCATGTGTATATGTCTCTTGAGGAATTAGTAGTGGTAAGATGTTTACGTTTAGGTTTCAAGTTATATTATTTAGTTGCTTTCTTTATTTAAATTGTAGATAGTAATCTAGCCGATGAGAAGATATGTTTCATTTTATAGTTGTCTATGGAAATTTTTAGAGTAAATTGTAATAATGTCCTTGTTCCTTGAGGCAACAATATTGTGCTTCGAGTATCAACTACCTTGTTAAGATATTAATTTGTTTGTATCGGGCTTGTAATATTCCTTGCCGTGCTTGTAAATCGGTGAATGTCATTGTATAGGTATTTGCTCCATTTTAGATTCTTTTATTTTGGAAAACAAGGAATTGTGTTTTGATTTTATTACGGGAAATTGGAATGTCTTTAACTTGGGTTTGTGGTGTTAATGGAATTACCTTATGAGCTTTCCTTGTCTGTTGAGAAGAAGGGATGTTCGGTTTATGGTTCACCTTCTTTGCCTTATTAATTCCTAGAGTTTTGAAGTTTTGCTAATTGTGATAACTTGATGTAATTGATTTCTTGATTGAATCTAGAGTCCTTTGAAACTCTTACTTGATCTCCTCCTTGGTCATAGCTGATGTTACCTTGGGGTGGAGCTTGGTCTATGTTGGTTTGTTGTGAAGTAGGAATCTTGTGTGATGTCATGGCCGCTTGTTGTCAATGTGGAAGTGTTGACCTTGTTTGATTATGGTTTCTTTATCTTTGGTTGTACCTAACTCCAGAGGTGAGGTGTCTTGATCTTTGGTCCAAATAGTGGCATGTCAATGTAATGGGATATCTAGATTTTCATATCTTGTAATGAATGAGAATGGTCTGTTGAATATAGTTCTTGGTTTCTTGATGGTATTGCTTCAATTTTTGAAGGGTTTCTATGGACTTATTGTTGTGGCCTAGTGAATGGCGTAAGTTATGGCTCGGATCTAATTGGTGACTATTACCTGTATGTGTGGTATGTATGTTTGATCAGAGAATGCTAAGGGAGTGGCTTTCATGGTGGGGCCGGTGCCTAGTGAGAGGTTGCCTGGGTAACCCCATGGAAGTTGTAAGTATGTGGAAAACTTAATAACTTAATCAAGAGGGTTGGGGTATTAAAACACTTAACAAGATAAGTAAGAGACCTCACCCATGCCTTGAGTGTTCTCACAGGCTAAGGATGGGATGAGAAGGCCTAGTTGGCAAGGCCGACCTCCTTGTCTCCATGAGAGGACCTGTCGGCTCCGCATGTGTCACCCTATGGGGCCGGTGCCTAGAGAGAGGCTGCCAGGGTAACCATAGATGGGGGCCGACTTCTGGGGATAGATAGCCTGTGTAACCCATGTTAGGACCATGTGATGACACTCTCCTTATGTAGCTCTATTGTCTCTTGGTGGTGCCTCTGGAGTGATGTCTTGTCTTATGTAGCTTGGTTGTTATGGCTGGTTGTGTCAAGTCAGTTGACGTTCTTTATTTTGGATGATGTTTCTTGGCTTAGTGGAATCCTCGTCGTTATCTCCTAGCTCAGAGGGGTGGACCTCAGGGTTCCACATGGTTGGGTGGCAGAGCTATCCATTGGTCCTTTTGGAGATGCAGTTCAAGTTCTGCGCAGAGGTGTTCCAGTTCCAGTTTGCTTTCCTCCTTCAGAGTTGTTGTATGCTTTCTTATTTATTCAGTTGTAAACCGACGCGATCGGTCTTGTAATCTTGCATTGTAATTTTGTAAATAAACTATCTTGCAATGATAAGTTGATCTTTTTGTAGCAGTAGTAATTGATTATCTCTTATGTGGTTTTTTTTTAACTTTATATTCTCTAATGCAGTTATGTTTCCCTAGAGGGGTTAAAAGTGCATTTTTCTTTATGTTGTGATATCGTTGGTTATTGCTATTGCATTTACTTGCTTTTAAAAAAAAATAAGTTTTGTCTATTGCATTTTTAGTCTTGCACTCTAGGGTTGCATGACGGGGCATTACAATAGCTTCCTAAGTTCTTCCTCTCCACTACTTAACTCCACACATGGAAGGTTTCCAACTCCAAGGTTGGACCTTACAAGGTATACAAACAAGCAACCACACAAGCATGACTCCACCATACTTCTAGCTATACACTCAACCCATGGATGGATACCTAGTATCACAAGCTCATGAGTACACAAATCATGCATAGGATATTCACAACACATAGCAAGGACTCTCATAATAGGTATTCAAATCCATAGGGTGACACATAACACAATTTTCCTTTACCGTTCATTACTTAGTGAAGAAGAACAACTTTCATACACAAAGTCACATAATTATTATCATAAAGATTTCTAAGAAGTCTATCTAACATCAATTCAATCTAATCTTTCTAAGGCATAAATGGATTCCAACCATACTTCACATTTAGAGGCAATACAATACACCCCAAATAATTACACCAACATGCTAGCATTTACAT
This sequence comes from Cunninghamia lanceolata, assembly GCA_027924645.1. Lineage (NCBI taxonomy): Eukaryota > Viridiplantae > Streptophyta > Pinopsida > Cupressales > Cupressaceae > Cunninghamia > Cunninghamia lanceolata. The sequence continues at coordinate 5,146,326 of BSBN01000241.1, read as the reverse complement.
ATTAGGCCATAATTGAATCAAAACAACATTACTTCAACTCACAAGATGGTGACTCACAACACATCACACATCATGGAGCTATTGATAAAGCATATTACACATGTACTACGAACAAAACACATATTTATCTAACACATAGTTCATAAGATATAGTCTTACCATAAGAATAATACAATTAAAGCTTAAGTCCCTAATTTAGTATTTTACCTTATGATGCTAAACATCTTTTGCACACAAAGGAAATCATAACTTGATATCAAATTTACACATGGAAAAATTATAAAAATTCAAAATTTACATTATGGAAGTACTTAACAAATGATCAACAAGCACACCATTCACCCTTGTATCATTTTGAAAACATGAATTATTTCTTAGTAATACCACACATATTACTCAATTACATCTATTTCTTTCTTAATCTTTTACATTTAATATAATGCAATCACACCTATAATGACTTGCACTTATAAAAGTCAAAGTAAGATACATTTCATGCAAGCATTTCTAGTTTACCAACCCAAAGGAGACAATGGCAATTTCCAAATGATAAAAAGGGTTAATAATCAAGAAGGTATGCAATTCTTACAATATGATATACGCACGCAAAGTATACAAGACAAAATTTAATCAAACAAGCATTAAGACTTCCTTATTCTTCCAAAGAACCCAAGCATAAAACACACCATCATCTCTTTCACAACCAACATCATAACAAACAACAAGGTGCAACACAAGGCTATCTATTCCCACGATGCTAACTTGTAATCCCAACCACATAGAGTGCATACTAGGGAACAACATCACACTCCACAAATACACAAGGGAGAGAAAGGGCCCAACACAACCCTCATGGTCTAGACCAACCAACTCAAGAGGAGAATCAACAAGGAGGAACACAACCACCACAAAACACAAGCAGAAGACTTCGATAATCGTGTGACAAGGCCACCACGATGACAAAACAAGAGGATGGATATTCCTCCAAGATGAAGGTTGGTTGTGAGTCCACAACCTCACTCTCTCGCAACCACATGGGGTAGGACGAGGGTCACAATCACCTCAATCCACTCCATGTCGACCCAACAAACACACAAATATCCCAGAGCTCCCAATGTTGAAACATGGGCTCTGATACCAATAGTCATGCCCACATTTGTCATGTGGTCATGACACAAAAAGCACATGTCATGCCCACATTTGCCATGAGGTCATGACATGAAAAATTAAAAAAAATTCCACCTGACCCTAAAACCCACTCGCGTGCAACATGCACATAACGTGGTTGCATTCACAACACATGTTAGGAGCGTCGCACAAAGATGAGAAAGTTACACATGGAATAGGGTGATGTGAACTCCTTTCACCAACCCTAGGTAGGTAATGATAGCTACTGAGAGGGGGCTGTGAGTTGTAGAAGCGTCGCTAAGAGGTGTGGTCTCTATCTAGGAACCATCCCTAGGGTTTCCTGAGTGAAGGTGACACACGGTTCTGACCTAAGGTGAAACATAACTTAAGATAATAAACTATCAAAATTAATTAAATTAAAATGAGGAAAATAAACATGCTAAGGATAGATAAATCTATTTTAACCTTTAAAAACCAAACAAGATAATAGTTAAAGTCTAAAGCCTTTATAAAAAATCTATTTGCACAAATTTAAAATGAGAAGCTTAACAACTAAGTAAATTAATTAATAACTAATGCTTGAGACAAAATAACAAAAAGACCATATAGACTATGGGACGAGACAACTACGAAACCTTGCAAGTGAGGAGCATACAAAGGGAATCCAAACATATAGCATTGAAAAATTACCCATGAATCAACATGCTAACTAACCCAAAGCATGAGATCAATTCAAATAAAGGTAATATACAACTTCCAGTTTAAAACAACATACATTCCAAATATGAGAACTATCACATAGAATGATGCGCTCATTCCACACCAACATCGAGATAGACTAAAAACAATAATGGGAATCTCAACAATAATGTACGGACATTACAATCTAAATCATAAACATAGCATAAGATATTATTGTGACAATTAACAAAGGATACCAACATCTAGATATAACTATTCCATCAAAATAAACCATGCTAAAGCAACATCAATTCTTTTCTAAACAAGGATCATTTTCTATCCAAGTGAAGTCATAATACAATTACATGACGGAGGCTACTTCCCAAACATGGAAGGATCACACTCCATAATTAAATTACATAAATGATAATATTACAACATTAATAAATCACCTCTCGAGTGCTCCAGTAGGTGCGAGATACAACAAGATCACAAAGTAAACAATACATGTAATAGCCCTCATTTTTTTTGGCTTTTGACAGTTGATAGTTTTTCTATTGCATTTAGACAGTTTTGAGACAGTTAGTTGTTAGACTTATGATTTATGCTTTTTATGTTTATGATGGACTATGGTTGACTATTGTGGTTATTGACGTGTTATGAATAGGAGGATGAGATTATTGTTATTACAGTTTATGATGTATTTTGACATGTTTAGTTGATGGTTAATTGATTATGCAGAATAATGTTACTATGCTTTATGGATTGAATGTTATCTGATTGTCAGTTAGAGATGTTTGTGTTCATTGTTATGCTTGAGAGCAGGGATGGTGTAGTATTACTCATTTCGAACACCCTACTATGCTACGTCTCCCTGACTCTGTGTGTTGGATATATATGAGTATGTTCATATACAACCAATCATTTTGATGCAGGTTGTAGGTACCGAGCATCGACTCCACCTAACTTAGCAGGTCTGAGTGTGCCCTTACTCTAGTGGATAATGTTGATGGGAGATAACATGGGGTTTCCCTAGGTTAGTTTATGTCTTCAATTTGAGGTCATGAGTCTAGATGTCATTCTTTGGGTCCTTTCCTGAGATTTGGTCATCATGTGGTATGAAGAGTTATTGTCGAGTTTTGTTTATTAAGCCTATGTGTATTTTGGAAATGCATTAATTATTACAATAATAAGGTTATTAATAAGTTAGATATAGAATTATTTATTGGTCATTAATTAGCTATGCAAATTGAGAATATTATTTAAGTAATTTGTAATATTGATTAAATTAATTATTTTAATGTTTTAATAGGATTTGAGTCATGAGTATTTAATATTGTTTTATTAAAAGAGTATATGGTAAGTTAAAGAATAATATTAGTTAATTATTTACTTCATGTGAGCTGTCGTATAAGATTTCTATCTTGGAGAATCTCTCTAGAAAGTAAAAATTAATTGCTTTCAGGGTAGTGGGATTTTCTGTAACGGATTTGTGGTAGTGGAAATTTATGAGACTTGGCTATTTTTTGTTTCTGGGGGTTTATTTTGAGGAGAGAGTCATTCTAAGGGATAGAGAGAGAAATTGGGGAGAAATTGTTACAGGAAACTAAGGAAGAACTTGAGGAAGCTGAAGAATTTGAAGCCTTGGATCGAAATTCTAGGTATACTTACTTGTATTTTCTGTAGCAATTCAGACAAATTAGTTTAAATTCTTGTTAAATCTCTTGTGTGTATTTGAACTTGTCTCTTTATTCTAGTGGAATTCTTGTCTTCTTGTCACAATTTAAAGTTTCCTATAACTCTGTACTTGATAGTTTTGCTTAGTCGCCTGAAGATTGTTGAGAAAATTTAATTTGGTTCTCTTCATTCTTAATTTATCTATATGTTAAATCTGCAACTTTATCAAACTTTAAACCATTGGTGTATCAGGCCCAAGAGAGATTGCTCTACTTTTTTGCATCACAGACTTCATTGCCAGAAATTGAGATTTTTTAAAAACCATGAATTTTCAATGAAATCTCATAAAATTTTTACCTCTGCTTGATTTTAATTCTTCCAAGCTTTATTAATAATTAATTGGGACGATTTTTGTCAAATTCTATACTAAAATCTACAACCTCCTCTAGCACCACCGTACGACCTTCCCTTGGCTTTCATTCCATCGGACTTCTACAACCTTCCTTGAAATACTTTCTGCCTTTAATTTTTGCTTAACCTTGCATGTTTTTGCTTAACCATACGACGTGAGATAAGGAGGGCATGAACAGTCTCAGAAAATTTGATTTTTAAACCTCCTCCTTGGTTGCTGTACGGTGCTTGGCTGGGCTGCTTTAGTCAACACAAAATTAAAATTAAAAAAAAAAAGAATAAAATAATAAAATAATAAAAGATAATAAAACTTGTTCTTTCCTGTGATGAGTACTTCTTGGAGTTATTTTCTTCCTGAATCTTCTACAATTTTTCTCTTCCTCTCCTAGGCATCTTGAAAATCTCTGGTAACTCTGTTAAATTCTTGAATCTTTGAAAATTTGTAATGGTTTCATTGCCTGTCTCTGAATCTATATTGCCATCTTGCTCTCATGGCTTTTCCTGGTAGACCATTCTCCATTTTTGCTTAAAACTTCAAAAGTCTTCTTCCAATTTCTTTTCTATGAATTTAAAGACTTTCAAATATAATTACAATATTATTGTTTCTTTCTTTATGATGAAATTTTAGCATTAGTCTGTTTAAATAGAGTAGGGGCTTGGCAAATGAGTTTATTTAGAAAGGTGCTAATAGATACTCCATGAATGTTTAGTAAACATTGCTTAAGTGAATATCATGCTTTGAGTTAGTAAATTGTTAATTAGATATTTTATCAACTCTTTAGGAATAAAATGTGGTGAACTCATAGTTGTGTTAGAATAGAATTGAAATACTTTATTAAGAATAGAATTTCATTAGTAGATGTATATTTGTTAAATGAATTAAATTAGAGTATTAATAGGTTATAATGGTATTACAAGTCTAGAATTAAATATATTGAACTAAATATTAGTTATACTCATTTTATCTTGTTAAATATAAATTTGTTTAGTTATGATTTAGTAATATATTATCCTATGGTACATTGTTTTTAATAAATTAAATATTTTTTTTGTGAATTGGATTATTATGGTATTGGTTAAACAAATATTAGATGGATTTATAAGCCTTGAATTGACTAGTATATATTATTATTATTAGGATATTTATTAACTCTTAATGCTGATGATTATTTTAGTAGTATTTATCTTTCTAGTTAAAATTTATACTAGTTCATTTGAGTAAACAATAGTTATCCTAGTGTCTTAAGCGACTTAAGAAGTAATGGGAATAGATGTATATGTTGGAGTTTGGTTAGATAAATGATAGTTTCCAAAATATGAAGAATGAGTTTCATGAGTTGATGCTATGTTGAGATAAGTATAATTCTTGTGTAATTAGTATAAGATATTTTAGAATATTGACAGCCATTGTGTGAATTGAAGAGTTATATTCTTTTTTTTATCATCATTGTATAAGTTTCTATCTTCCATTTTAAAACTAAGGACATGAGTAAACTATTAACTGCTTCTATTAATAGAATGTAGTTGTATTTTTAGAAATTGTCACTACTTATTTATGTAGGAATCTAAACCTTACAGCTGATCTTTTTATCTTATAAATCAAGGTATTAAAATTTAGCTATCAATGCTTTGTTTTAGAAAATATAATAAATCTTGCTTGCATAAGATTACTATTATTAAGGAATTAATGTAATTTATTATCTTAGTTAATTCATTTCAACTTTCTAAAGGTCTATTATAAATTTAAATATTATGAGAATCTTGTGATGCTTGGCTTAGGGAATAAGACTGTTGTTTTAGAATGTTTATACTTGTCTTTTTAAATTAAATGAGAGTTATTTTATTATATTTAGCTATTTGAATAGTAGTTTAGTGTTGTTGTTAGCAAAAAATATAGTAATAAAACTCAATTAGATTGTTTGACCTATGTTATGGCTTGATGGTCATGTATGTAATGCCATTGTCAGTTATTATTGTCTTGTAGTAATGGACGGATTGGGTTATTGTATTTTTCCCTGGTTCTGAGTCACGTAGTTATTTTGGTTCTAAGTGAGGTGTCATGGTTGTTATGGGTCAATACTTTTAAACCTTTGATTTCTATATGGGGGATGGATATATGAATAGCGGTAATGTAGTTCAAGTTACCCAACTCTAGAGGTTTAGTTCCTATTCGAGTGCAACATTGTGACATGTCATTTGAATGTTTTCATTTGTTATGAGATTTTGAGGTGGTTAAGGGAAAGATTTTTTTTGAGTTTTGGTTTTGAAATTGACTTTGTAATATATACAAGAGGATTGATGTCTTGCAGTATCCCTTCCATGCATGCCATTGTGGTTTTTGGTTAGGGGTTTCTAGATGCATGTAGGAGAGTAGCTTTCATGGTGTGGCTGGTGCCCAAAGTGGCTACTTGGATAACCCCATGGAAGTTGTAATCAAGTGATAATAATTTATCTAGGTGGGTTGGGTAGTAATTCACATAACAAGATAAGTATGATGCCTCACCCATGCTTTGAGTGCTCTCACAGGCTAAGGATGGGATGAGAAGGCCTGGTTGGCAAGGTTGACCTCCTTGTCTCCATAAGAGGATGTGTCAGCTCCGCATGTGTCACCCTATGGGGCTGGTGCCTAGAGAGCGGTCACCAGGATAACCATATATGGGGGCTAGTTTCTAGTAGAGATAGCCTAGATAACCCATGCTAGGACCATGCGATGACACTCTCCTTCCTGTAGTCTAGTTACTTCCTCTTTATCTTTTGTTGTAGCTTCTGGAGTACTGTCTTGTCTTGATGATTTGAGTTGTTCTGATGATTTGAGTTATCTTGATGATTTGAGTAGTCTTGAGGATTTGTGTAGTCTTGATGATCTGAGTTGTCTAAGTCAAGTCTATATCTACTTTCTTGTATCATTTGGCATAGTGTGACCTCATTGTTATGTCCTAGCTCAAGGGGTGGACCTCAAGGTTCTACATGGTTGGGTGCATGAGCTTAATCCACTAGTTATTCTTGGTTGCCTTGGTTCGTGATCAATGCAGAAGTGTTCCAATTCCTGATTTGTATTTGCATCCACAAAGCTATATTATACTTTCAGTAATGAATAATCTTGTTGTATATTGTAAACCAATGTAATCAGTCATGAAGCTTGTAATCATGTAATCTTATATTTGATCTTATGTAACTGATTATATATGTAAATCAATGATGTAATCCTCTTCAGTTGTATCATAATGTATATTACTTGAGTTGTTATGATTTTATGTTTATCTAATGCAGTTATGTTTCCCTAGAGGTGTTAGTTGAGCATTTTGAGTAAATGTTGTAAATAGCGTAATTTTATCTAATAATGCATTACTTGCTTCAAAAGAATTTTTTTTTGTAATTTTAGTTTCTGTTAACCTAACTCCCTAGGGTTACATGACGAGGTATCACATTTGGTATCAGAGCCAAGTTTGAACACTGGGTCCTCTGGTTAATATTGATCCCATTATGTAACCTAGTGTTTAAACCCTGTAGATTAAAATTCTTTTAAGTAGTTCTTGTTTTGAAGTTGTCCCTTGGAGGTGTGTTTGTATATGAAGATGCCTAGAGGTCAAGTTCGAGGTAGGGATGCAAGATCCCTATCTTCATCTTATTGCAGGCATCCAGGAGTAAGCTTGATCCTAGGGGGAGGATGTAATGCCCCTCATTTTTTTTTGCTTTTGACAGTTGATATTTTTCTATTGCATTTAGGCAGTTTTGAGACAGTTGGTTGTTAGACTTATGCTTTATGCTTTTTATGTTTATGATGGACAATGATTGACTATTGTGTTTATTGACATGTGTTATGAATAGGATGATGACATTATTGTTATTACAGTTTATGATGTATTTTGACATGTTTAGTTGATGGTTAATTAATTATGCAGAATAATGTTATTATGCTTTATGGATTGAATGTTATCTGATTGTCAGTTAGAGATGTTTATATTCATTGTTATGCTTGAGAGAAAGGATGGTGTAGTATTACTCGTTTTGAGCACCCTACTACGCTGCGACCCTTGACTCCGTGTGTTGGATATATATGCATATGTTCATATACAACCTATCATTTTGATGCAGGTTGTAAGTATCGGGCATCAACTTCACCTGACTTAGCAGGTCTGAGGGTGCCCTTACTCAAGTGGATAATGTTGATGGGAGATAACATGGGGTTTCCCTAGGTTAGTTTTTGTCTTTAGTTTGAGGTCGTAAGTCGGGATGTCATTCTTTTGGTCCTTGCCTCAGTTTTGGTCATCATGTGGTATGAAGATATCAGAGCCCAGGTTTAAACACTGGGTACTCTGGGTGTGCATAATCCCATTATGTTGTCATAGTTTCTTAAACTCTGAATATTTTCTTCTTCCCTTTTGTCATTCTTGCCTAATAACATGAGGGTGTCCCTTGGCGGTGTCTACGTAGGTAGGTGCCTAGAGGTCAAGGTAGAGGTACTTGGCATGTAGAGATCCATCCCCTTGACTTCTGCCATGTAGTTGAAGAAATGTATGCATCAAGATTGTCAGTTGTTTGTTGTGATGGTTAATGTTTGGGAGTTAGGGGAGAAGTGTTCCCCGATGATCATCCTATCCATAAGGAGCATCAGTTGTAGTTAGAGGAGTTGTCATTTAGAGGATTAGATGCTTGTGCATCCTCTTGTGGAGTATGAATTCTTGGATATTCTTGGTGCTTATGTAGAGTCCTTATTGTATGGAATAAAGCATTGAGGATAACCTGACATTGTTCCCTCCTTCCTCGTTTGGTGGCTAGTATCTAGTCATGCTGTGTTGTACAGTGCAATTTCAAAGATTGTGTATTTTCTTTATAATTATTGATGATTTTCTATTAATTAAAAGGTAGGCACTTTGTTTATATTTGATTGTGATGGTTTAGCCACACCTTGTGATCTTCATTTTTGTGTAACCCTCATGGTTACATTTGATTTAGTGTTGAACTACGTGCATTTCTCGTTTTATTGATGAAATTAAATCTTTATTTGATATTTGTTTATGACTTTGATGGCTAAACTATTTTCTCCTTATTGTTTTCGATGTCGGCCATGTGTCATATTGGGATTCCTCTCCAAGGATGTGTGAGGCATACTTGATTAGTGTATACGAGGAAGCAGACACAGGGAACCTTGAGGATGGGGATATCCGAGGGTAGGACACACTACCCACCTGTATGTGAGGACTATTTCATGGAGGCTAACTACTTTATACAATAGGAGATAGGCCATTGTTGTCTTATTGGGTGGTCTAACCATGTGTGTGTGCCCTAGCACCATCAAGCCACTAAGTGTGTAGTATGGATTTTGTGTCTTGGATTAGTAGGTCACTTATCAGTGTCTAGATGGACCCTTGTGTAGCCTTAAGATGTGATTTCCGTGATTGTGAATTCATGTACATATGGAAAAAGTGTGTGTTAAATCATGAATATAGTATTATAAAATGATAAATTGTGAATCAATGCCTCTAAAAGTGTAAAATCCATATGTCAAGATTTTTTTTCTGTTAATAGATTACATGCATAGAGTGTGCTCCCATATTTGCATAGCGTTGTGAAAACTGTCCAAACTCAATTCATTCCTCCATAATTATTGTAGGCTTCCAGGAGTAAGCCTGATCCTAGGGGGGAGGATGTAGTGCCCCTCACCTTGTCTTCTGTCAGATTGATGGTTTTCCTAGTAGGATTAGACACTATGACACTCTATTGGATGCTGGACATATTTGATGATTATAGATTAGTGTTATTCTGAGTTTAACGTGTTATTCGAGCATGATTATGATGACACCTATTGAAGTTTTAACTATTGGTATTTTATGTTTTCACAGTTGTATGGACATACTAGATGTGGTGGATTAATTTAATTCAGAGCTTTATGTTTTATCTAATCTTTGTGATGATGTTACTATTGATAACTGCTTAGTAGATAGTGGTCATGTATAATGTAGTGACTCGTCAATGTGCTTATGTGAATGGAACAGTGTTGCATTACTCATGTTTGAGTACCCTGCCACACTACGACTTCCATTCATTGTATGATGATATATATATATATATATATATATATATATATATATATATTTTCATGGTTGACTGTGTGGTTTGCTGTAGGGTGCAGGTACTGGGCATCGACTCCACCTGAACTAGCAGGTCTGAGCATGCCCTAGCCAATGGAATTGTTGATCGGAGTTAACCTAAGGTCCCTTGCTTAGTCAACATCCTCGAAGAGGATGAGTTCGTAGTATTGTATCCTATTGTCATCATTTGTTGAACTATTTGTTCCTGCGTCTTGGTCATGTCTTGTGGTCTTGTATGAAGGTCAGGTGTCATCTTGTAGGATGTGTTTACCGAATTCATAATGCTTGATTAAGTCTAGTAAGTGTTTCATTAAAATAAAGATCAATTTCAAGTTAAAATTAAATAAATTTTCTTAATTAAGGAAAATTATGAATTGTTTACTAAACATAAACAATTCAATTATGATTATAATTTGTAATATTACAATTTAATAAATAAAATAAATTATATTAAAGTTGTAAAATTAGATTGTAACTTGTAATGTTACAATTTAATCAATAAAATAATAAAGTGGGTAGTTGTAAATTGGTCAAATTATATTAGAATTAAAATATATAGATTAGTCATAAAATTTGATAAAATTATCTGATTTGAAACATTAAAATAATATATATATATATATATATATATATATATATATATATATATATATATATATATATATATATATATATATATATATATATATATATATATATATTGAATACTGTAAATGGATATGGGGTTTTTTGTTTTTTTTTGCTAAAGGTAGCTTGTGGATTTGGATGTGTCATCTTTTTATGCAAGAGGGTTTTTGTAGGCCAGGTGTGGGGCAAGTGTCTCTATCCAGGGCTCGTGGAGAATAGGTGTCCCCTCCCGTGTTGGGTGCTTCCCAGCCAAAAAAGCTTTATTTGTAGCATGTAGGGGTTAAAAAGGGGAGAGGGGGGATGGCTGTTTCAGGGGGAGTGGGCAACATTCTGCCTCTAATAATGGTGATGCGAAGCTCTACCAATACAGGCATGCTTTCTTCAATTCATAACCTGTAAGATCATGTGAAGATCATAGTAAGCGATTTCCTACTTTTATTTACCCTCCCTTTATCACAGTGAGCAATGCATTTTAGTTTCAAAAGATCATTTCATTTCTCTTTTTACCTTCGTTTGTTTCATTCCATCCATTACATTAAGCAATGCATTTTATTCTTGGAACATGTATCTTGAAGCAACTTGTTTTATCCATTTTTCTATATTTTATGTTTGTGTTGGGGATTCATTTCAAACAATCGCGCAAGGTTTTTGTCAAACAAAGGTTGTATCAGGCTATGGAGCTGTTTCAACTAACGTAGCAATCATATTATCCATCATAGGTACTAAAAAACCCTAAAAGTTAATAAAAGGCATTTTTCATATTACAAATCTTGTGTGATTGAGTCTATATTGCATATAGCAAGTTTCTTGGGCATTGGTGGATGGGCTTTAGCACTTCCTGTCTTAGGGGTTGGGGTAAGGTAAGTTCACTCACTCACTCTGTCTCATCCCTCTATACATTTACTTTGTCTATCTTCTCACTGAAATTCAACCTGAATTTCCATTTTCATAGCATATAAATCATTGAACATGCATATTCTCAGAGAAAAATGTGCAGTTACTAGGGCAGCTTCATCCTCCTTGTCTCATTCTATATGTAGTGGATTTAATATTAGTTTGTTTACAAGTTCAACTACCAATTGTCCACATTCTGATAATTCCTCCAAACATGTAGTACTAAATTCCTTTCTCCTATGGGAGTACCATTGACCATGGGTGCTAGGGGAGTTTCTGGGAGGCATTCTTTTTGCCCCTGGGATCACCCAACTAGGCCTACTTAATCCTGGTCATTTTGCTATAGACATCATCAAATCTTGTATTGATTCTTTTGCAATGGTTGATGATGGGGAAAGAGAGTGAAGGTTGGGCATGGCCCTTCATTGTGTTGGGGCTGGTGTGATCCTTCATTGCATGACTCAAATTGGCGGCAGATTTCACTGCTAGCCACAACCTTCATCAATTTTGTCTTCAATTTGTCTGTAGACAAGTTTTATTTCTCTCGTGGTTATTGCGTTCAACTATCCTCTTGTTAGTTTGGCTCTTTTGTCACTGTAATTTTAGTTAGTTTCAGCATGATGACTGTTTTTGGAGCTTATTTTCAGTCCCACAAGTTATTTCAATTGATTGTATTTTTGAGCCTCATTGAGCTATTTTGGTCATCTGTAGACATTAATATAAGCTCTTTGTGTATTTCTTTAGCAGTCAAGGGCATGCAATCAAAACTCACATTCTTTTCGGTTCAATTGGGTATGACTATGCTTGCACTTGATTCCACCCCTTAGAAATGTAACAGTCCAAGAAATATTTAGTCTTTACAAACCTAGGTATCTACACATTTTACCACCCTATTATTTGTCACTAGTTACCAAACTGCAAATATTCAATGAATGTATGCTATGTTAAAACAAAATATTATTGAGTGAGGGTTTAAGTGTGTCATTGAATCAACGCAATAATGTTTAAGGGGTTTTCAAGGTCTCTGTAGCTCAATATGAACAAAAAAATGTCTTAACTCATAAACAACCTCAGACATTAGCATTTTTTTCATGTTCACCATACAATTCAAGCACAGATTTCTGTGACTGAGAACAACATTTATTATCTCCTCTGAGCAAACAAAGCTAAGACAACGTCAAGCACATCTTAAATCTTTTTGATAATATTTGACTCAATATTCAAAATCATCCTCCATAAAGAGGCATGACATCATGATAGGAAGCCCTTTAGAAAATATGGAAAATCTATTTACATGGTTAAACGGGTTACTTAGATAAGTATATCTCAAATAGAATGTAGCCAATTGAGAATTTTAAAGTATTTTCAGGATACTTCCATCCAAAAACATAATGTTAGATCAAATTGAATGTAATCGAAGACTGAATTAGTATGCAGAGGATGTACAATAGTCATATATACAATAAATAGTAAATAGACATATATACAGTAAATAGTAAATAATCATTTATGCAGTAAATAGTCATAACTCCTCTTTCAAATGACATCCTTTGCATAAAATTAGCTGTTTAAATTCGCAGGGAGTGAATATTGAGGCAGAATCTTGGGGCATTTTGTCGAACAGTTCACATACCTTTTCTATGCTTCCACATTTTATATACATGTCTACCAAGATAGTTGTAACTATAACATCAGACAAAATCTCTTTATTCTTTATGTATTGATGGATGTCCATACCCTGTCTAAAACTCTAATTTTTTTTTGGGCTCAGTAGGGAGGATGTTGGTAAAGGTTGTGGAGTCTAGATTTACACTACCAACTACTTTTGCTTGAAACTTATTAAAGCCTTTTCAACAATTCAATTTTCTGTGTATACTGTGATCATTGCATTTTGTGATACTACATTTCTTGAGGCATTTTGTCAAACAGTTCATGTGCTTCGTGCAAGCTTCTACATTTTGAATACATGTGTATCGGTTGCACTTGCTTAAAAGTTTTTAAGGCTTTCAATGAATCCACTTTGAACATATCCTGGAGTCGTGGCATTCTATATTTCTTTTTAGGCATTTACGTGCCTTGTTTATAATTCCACGTTCTGCATGGATATTCACCAAGGTACTTATAACTACAACATCTTACAAAAAAAATTCCCCTTTTGTTATGCTTTCAAATCCATCAAGTTGTTTACCAGGATATTGAAATCCTACCTCTCAAACAACTACACCTACTTTCTATACTTAGTAAACAGTTGATTGAAAAGTCATTGTCAATTTTTCTATGACTCTGCAAGCAAGACTATAGTAAGTAACCTCATCTCCTCATATATGTAGACCAAGAAACCTTGGAATAGTATATGGGCATATATTTACCATCTGAAACCCTAGCTGGATGCATTGTATTTTGGCAGTCAATTCTCATGGCAATAGACTATCAGAATATAGAATTTCATTATACTTGAATATTGACAATCAAGCATTTGCAGAAGTATAAAGGGTTTAACATTTCATAAATCACATTCAAAGATGGATTTTATGTAATCTGGACCATCAATAGGTTATCATGCACCTGCATTACATCAAAAATGAAAAGCAAGATTTAACCATCAACACGTAGACGCCATGTAGCCATATAGACTAAACAACAATCACTGTTTGCTTAATGTCATTCTTGTTCCTTGTTAGAATTGCCAGTGGGTTCCAATTTGATATGCTAGATTCCAATTAGGTAACAATTTAATAAGTCAACGTAGTACAAAGTCCAGACTAAGAAAATTCCTACATGAGAAAACACAAAATGGATACAAGTGCCACGTACAATAGAACCCTGTCCTATATCTACTAGCATGTTGTTTATGAGCATCAATAGATTATGTTTGTGGGAAATTCTGATTCAGCAAATTTCCAATCAGATGCCATGTTTCCACAAATTTCACAAAAAGTAATCCTATTGGAATATAATGTTTGCCAAATGTGCTTAATGTTATTAGTGAAAGTTTTATAAACAAATGTTGCATCAATTATAATTCAGGTCATACATGTCCAATGTGACCCTGCCAAGGTTAGAAATAATAATATCCTGTTACAATGAGAAGAAGAATATTTAGATTGTGTTACATCTTATAGGATGTAACTGAATATATATATATATATATATATATATATATATATATATATATATATATATATATATATATATATATATATATATGGCCAATAATCTTATTACAAGCTATGTTTGAATTTGATAATGTTAAATTATTTAATCGACATTATTAATTGAAACCTAATATAGTCAATTAGTGTTTAAGATAAACATAAATTATTTCTTGTGATAACTATTGAAAAGGTGGTGGCCTTTGTCTACTCTTGGTGCTAAATTATGATAATTATGGTCCCTATGCTTATTATGGGATGAAGAATATTTGCTATTCAATAATCTATGGTATTATTATTATTATTATTATTATTATTATTATTATTATTATTATTATATCAAGACGAAAGAGATGTTTAGTTAAATGCCCAATTAAATTAGAATTTTAGAATAATGTTATTATTCATTGTTATTCGTAATTATACATCGTTATTCGATTATTGATTTAAAATAAACATTATTGTTAGAATCATAATTGTTGCATTTATTTAATGTGGTTAAATGAGAACCGACATGAATACATAATAATGTAGATAAAATTTAATCTAGTTTGATTTGATTTTGAAAAGATCTTTTATAATGATTAGGTTAAGATTGGAGTGAAAGGTTGGAATTAGGTGAAATAACAATGTATTTGAAAATCTAGACTTATAAGTAAAACTTATAGGTAACTAGATAACTAAGGGATTGAATTGCTCTAGTTAGAAGAATTTATGTGGTTAATGAGTTGTTTAGTGGAAATCACATATTGCAAGTAAATATTTCATGTGAGTTGGTTTATTTGAAGGAGTTGTGCTTTTAAGAGTAAATGTTAATGTGGGATTATCGTGTTACAGTGGTGTCTAGTGGAAGTTGATTCCAGAGGCTAGGAAGGGTAGTTGTGGGTTTAACCCTTGTGATATGGCAATCTTGTTATAGGATGAACTTGTTTTGGTTTATGTGATTATGACGACTGTGCAAGAGGGATAATGCCTTGCTTAGTATATCTAGTTCTATTGTTATGTCTTGAATCCATGTTGTTGAGCTCTTCTTGAAGGCTGTGGTTCCCTATTGTGTTGAGCTTGTTTTAAATTTTATGTTGGTCTGTGTAAAGGATTGAAATTTTGGGAGCAAAAGGACCCATGCCTTGCTCTGGAATACACTTTGTTATGGTTGAAATTTTGGGAGAAAGAGGACCCATGCCTTGCTGTGGATTACACATTGTTATGGTTGAAATGTTGGAGCAAGAGGACCCATGACTTGCTCTGGTGATTTATTATGTTGTGATTGGTTGCAAGATGGTTGATGCCTTGCAGTGTTATGTATATTTGCTGTTATGATGATAGTTGTTATGTTTGATGGATAGGGTTTCCTAGGTGTAAATAGGGGAGTGGCTTCCAATGTGGGGCCGGTGCCCAAAGTGGTTGCTAGGGTAACCCATTGGGAGTTGGTAATCAAGTGATAACCTAATAATTAATCTAGGGGTTGGGTAGTTTTCACACTAACAAGATAATTGGATGCCTCACTCATGCCTGTAATGCTCGTTCAGGCTAAGGATGAGACGAGAAGGCCATGGTTGGCAAAATCAACTTCCTTGTCCTCATGAAAGGAATGTTGATTCCGGATGTGTCACCCTATGGGGCTGACGTCTAGTGAGAGACTGTCAGGGTAACCATAGATGGGGGATGGCGCCTAGCGAGAGACTGTCAGGGTAACCCATGGATGGGGGCTGGTGTCTAGCTAGAGGCTGTCAGGGTAACCCATGTTAGGGCCATGCGATGACACTCTCCCTACTGCAGCCTAGCATTCCCTAGTTGTACTTTCCCCATTTGTCAAGTGTTTGCCTCTAGAAGTGATGTTGAGTTGTTTATGATATTGTCTTGTGCTGTTGGAGTCATGTGTTATCTTTGTTCTTATGGTCTACTGTCTACCTGACTGTATGTTGTAGTGGGAACCTTATGTTAACTCCTAGCTCGGGGGGTGGACCTTAGGGTTCCACATGGTCGGGTGGAAGAGCTTTTATCCATTGGTTTTTTTTCCTTGTTGATGTTCATGAGCGAGGAGGATATATCTTGTGTAACAGACATCAGATCCTGTACTTGTTTATGAAGACAATTATTATGATCATGTACTAGCCTGTGTATCAGTTGATTCATTATGTATGTATTCAAATGAAATCAGGATAGTGAAAATGTAAACTACATAATGATGTACTCATATGTATAGACTTTTGGATATGTACATGTAATCCTGATCAAGTTGATTATCTAACTGATGTCATGAAATGGAGATGTATATGTATAATCATTAGTGCAATAGAGTTAGAATGATCTGCTGATGTTAGTTAATAATGTATGTTAAATTATGTTGATTAATTCGTCAAGTAATGCAACCATGGAACCTTAGAAGACAATTTGTTAGTTTAATGATGTGTATTGATTGTTACTTTGTTATCTTATATAAAAAAAAAAATATTCCACATTGCATAGCATAGATGTGTTGTCCTCTAAGGTGTTCATGGCGGGGTGTTACAAAAGACTTATTGTCGAGTTTTGCTTATTAAGCCTACATGTGTATTTTGGAAATGCATTAATTATTATAATAATAAGGTTATTAATAAGTTAGATATAACATTATTTATTAGTCGTTAATTAGCTATGCGAATTGGGAATATTATTTAAGTCATTTATAATATAGATTAAATTAATTCTTTTAATGTTTTAATAGGATTTGAGTCATGAGTATTTAATATTGTTTTATTAAAAGAGTATATGGTAAGTTAAAGAATAATATTAGTTAATTATTTACTTCATGTGCGTTATCGTATGACTTCTGTCTTGGAGAATCTCTCTGGAAAGTATAAATTAATTGCTTTCAGGGTAGTGAAATATTCTGTAACAGATTTGTGGTAGTGGAAATTTATGAGACTTGGCTATTTTTGTTACTGGGGGTTTATTTTGAGGAGGGAGTCATTCTAAGGGACAGAGAGAGAAATTGGGGAGAAATTGTTACAAGAAACTGAGGAAGAACTTGAGGAAGCTGAAGAATTTGAAGCCTTGGATCGAAATTTTAGGTATGCTTACTTGTATTTTCTGTAGCAATTCAGACAAACTAGTTTAAATTCTTGTTGAATCTCTTGTGTGTATTTGAACATGTCTCTTTATTCCAGTGGAATTCTTATCTTCCTATCACCATTCGAAGTTTCCTATAACTCTGTACTTGATAGTTTTGCTCGGTCGCCTGAAGATTCTTGAGAAAATTTAAATTGGTTCTCTTCATTCATCTTGTTGAAGCCTTAGTTTATCTATATGTTAAATCTGCAAGTTTATCAAACTTTAAACCATTGGTGTATCAAGCCCAAGAGAGATTGCTCTACTTTTTGCATCTCAGACTTCATTGCCAGAAATTGAGATTTTTTAAAAATCATGAATTTTTAATGAAATCTCATAAAATTTTTACCTCTGCCTAATTTTAATTCTGCCAGGCTTTATTCATAATTAATTGGGGTGATTTTCATCAAATTCTATACTAAAATCTGCAACCTCCTCTAGCGCCGCCATACAGCCTTCCCTTGGCTTTCATTCCATTAGACTTCTGCAACCTTCCTTGAAATACATTCTAACTTTAAATTTTGCTTAACCTTGCATGTTTTTGCTTAACCATATGACATGAGATAAGGAGGGCCTGAGCAGTCTCAAAAAATTTGATTTGTAAACCTCCTCCTTGGCTGCCGTACGGTGCTTGGTTGGGCTACTTCAGTCAGTAAGAAATTAAAATTAAAAAAAATAATAAAAGATAATAAAACTTGTTCTTGCCTATGATCAGTACTTCTTAGAGTTATTTTCTTTTTGAATCTTCTACAATTTTTCTCTTCCTCTGGCAGACATCCTGAAAATCTCTGGCAACTCTGTTAAATTCTTGAATTTCTAAAAATTTGTAATGGTTTCATTCTCTATCTCTGAACTTGTATTGCCATCTTGCTCTCATGACTTTCCCTGGTAGACCATTCTCCATTTGTGCTAAAAACTTCAAAAGTCTTCTTCCAATTTCTTTTCTCTAAATTTAAAGACTTTCAAATATAATTACAATATTATTGTTTCTTTCTTTATGATGAAATTTTAGCATTAGTCCATTTAAATAGAGTAGGGGCTTGGCAAATGAGTTTATTTAGAAAGTTTCTTATAGATACTCCATGAATGTTTAGTAAACATTGCTTAAGTGAATATCAGTTTGAGTTAGTAAATTGTTAATTAGATTTTTTATCAATTCTTTAGGAATAAAATGTAGTGAACTCATAGTTGTGTTAGAATAGAATTGAAATATTTTATTAAGAATAGAATTTAATTAGTAGATGTATATTTGTTAAATGAATTAAATTAGTGTATTAATGGGTTATAATGGTATTACAATTCTAGAATTAAATATATTGAATTAAATATTAGTTATACTCATTTTATCTTGTTAAATATAAATTTGTGAGTATGAGCTTCTGGAAAAGACTGCGTGTTGCATTTTTTATGATCCAAAAAAAGCAACACACAGTCTTTTCCAGAAGCTCACACTCACAAATCATGGACTATGGAAATACCATGTTTATAAATATAAATTTGTTTAGTTAAGATTTAGTAATATACTATCCTGTGGTACATTGTTTTTAATAAATAAATAGTAAATTAGAGATTTTTTTTGTGAATTGAATTATTATGGTATTGGTTAAACAAATATTAGATGTATTTATAAGCCTTGAATTGATTAGTATATATTATTATTAGGATATTTATTAACTCTTAATGTTGATGATTATTTTAGTAGTATTTATCTTTCTAGTTAAAATTTATACTAGTTCATTTGAGTAAACAATAGTTATCCTAGTGTCTTAAGAGACTTAGGAAGTAATGGGAATAGATGTATGTGTTGGAGTTTGGTTAGATAAATGCTAGTTTCCAAAATATGAAGAATGAGTTTCATGAGTTGATGCTATGTTGAGCTAATTATAATTCTTCTGTAATTAGTATAAGATATTTTAGAATTTTGACAGCCATTGTGTGAATGAAAGAGTTATATTCTTTTTTTATCATCATTGTATAAGTTTCTATATTCCATTTTAAAACTAAAGACATGAGTAAACTATTAACTGGTTCTATTAATAGAATGTAGTCATATTTTTAGAAATTGTCACTACTTATTTATGTAGGAATCTAAACCTTACAGCTAGTCTTTTTATCTTAAAAATCAAGGTATTAAAATTTAGCTATCAATGCTTTGTTTTAGAAAATCTAATAAATCTTGCTTGCATAAGATTACTATTATTAAGGAAGTAATGTAATTTATTATCTTAGTTAATTCATTTCAACTTTCTAGAGGTCTATTATAAATTTAAATATTATGAGAATCTTGTGATGCTTGGTTTAAGGAATAAGACTATTGTTTTAGACTATTTATACTTCTTTTTTGAAATTAAATGAGGGTTATTTTATTATATTTAGCTATTTGAATAGTAGTTTAGTGTTGTTGTTAGCAAATAATATAGGAACAAAACTCAATTAGATTGCTTGACATATGTTATGTCTTTATGGTTGTGTATGTAATGCCATTGTCAGTTATTATTGTCTTGTAGTAATGGAGGAATTGGGTTATTGTATTTTTCTCTTGTTTTGAGTCACGTAGTTAGTTTGGTTCTAAGTGGGGTGTCATGGTTGTTATGGGTCAAGTCTTTTAAACCTTTGATTTCTATATGGGGGATGGATATATGAATAACAATAATGTGGTTCAAGTTACCCAACTCTAGAGGTTTAGTTCTTGTTCCAGTGCAACATTGTGACACGTCGTTTTAATGTTTTCATTTGTTATGAGATTTTTAGGTGGTTAAGGGAAAGATTGTTGTTGAGTTTTGATTTTGAAATTGACTTTGTAATGTATACAAGAGGATTAATGTCTTGCAGTATCCTTTCCATGCATGCCATTGTAGTTTTTGGTTAGGGGTTTTTAGATGCATGTAGGAGAGTGGCTTTCATGGTGGGGCTTGTGCCCAAAGTGGCTTCCTGGATAACCCCATGGAAGTTGTAATCAAGTGATAATAATTTATCTAGGTGGGTTGGGTAGTAATTCACATAACAAGATAAGTATGATGCCTCACCCATGCCTTGAGTGCTCTCATAGGCTTAAGATGGGATGAGAAGGCTTGGTTGGCAAGGTTGACCTCCTTGTCTCCATGAGAGGATGTGTCGGCTCTGCATGTGCCACCCTATGGGGCTGGTGCCTAGAGAGAGGTCACCAGGATAACAATAGATGGGGGCGGTTTCTAGTGAGAGATTGCCTGGATAACCCATGCTAAGACCATGTGATGACACTCTCCCTACTGCAGTCTAGTTACTTCCTCATTATCTTTTGTTGTAGCGTCTAGTGTACTGTCTTGTCTTGATAATTTGAGTTGTTCTGATGATTTGAGTTTTCTTAATGATTTGAGTAGTCTTGATGATTTGTGTAGTCTTGATGATTTAAGTTATCTTGATGATTTGTGTAGTCTTGATGATCTGAGTTGTCTAAGTCAAGTCTATATCTACTTTCTTGTATCCTTTGGCTTAGTGGGACCTCATTGTTATCTCCTAGCTTGGGGGGTGGACTTCAAGGTTCCACATGGTTGGGTGGATTAGATTAATCCATTGGTTATTCTTGGTTGCCTTGGTTTGTGATCAATGCAGAAGTGTTCCAGTTCCTGATTTGTACTTGCATCCGTAGAGTTGTATTATACTTTCAGTATTGAAAAATCTTGTTGTATATTGTAAACCGATGTAATTGGTCATGAAGCTTGTAATCATGTAATCTTGTATTTGATCTTATGTAACTAATTATATCTGTAAATGAATGATGTAATCCTCTTTAGTTGTATCGTAATGTATATTACTTGAGTTGTTATGATTTTATGTTTATCTGATGCGCATATGTTTCCCTAGAGGTGTTAGTTGTACTTGCATCCGTAGAGTTGTATTATACTTTCAGTATTGAATAATCTTGTTGTATATTGTAAACCGATGTAATTGGTCATGAAGCTTGTAATCATGTAATCTTGTATTTGATCTTATGTAACTAATTATATCTGTAAATGAATGATGTAATCCTCTTTAGTTGTATCGTAATGTATATTACTTGAGTTGTTATGATTTTATGTTTATCTGATGCGCATATGTTTCCCTAGAGGTGTTAGTTGATCATTTTGTTTAAATGTTGTAAATAGTGTAATTTTATCTAATAATACATTACTTGCTTGAAAAAAAAAATTCTGTAATTTTAGTTTCTATTAACCTAACTCCCTAGGGTTGCATGACGGGGCATCACAATACACAAGGAACTCTTCCAGCTCTCAAGAGATCTTCTTGTAGGACCAATGGGGAAATGTTACCCACCAGCCTACCATATTGCCATCATTGAGCGCAATAGATGTCTATGCCACTATAGGCAACCACCGAGCTACGAAGAAGAACATCATGGAAACACTGCTATCAAGCTATCTCACACAGACAAGGGTTTCAACAAGACTCCAAGGTAATTCACACAAGGTTGAACATGGGTTCCACACACACCCAACACAACACCATGGGGATAAAATAACTAGTAGAATTCAAAGCACACCCACACATGAATATACACATATCATGGTCCAATGCATGATTCACCTAGGGTCACTCATGAGCCAACCAAGCAATAGAAAGGAAAGAGATTAACACAAGAGCATCAAAACTTTTAAATGCATACACATCCTTCTTTAATACATCATCACTAACATACCATTTCAATGCAGTGGAGAAGAGAAGGGAAACTACTTCAAATCCATAATACTATTCATTCAATAAGGCATACCAAACATCATTTTATCAAAATGGAAATAGCACGCAAAACAAGGTATGACATCATCACGTTAATGACCATACATACAATCATCAAGATCAAAAATGATGCAAGGGTATTATGGCCTCCTACAAGCAACCCATAGGAAGACTAAGTCTCCATTCCTAAGTTCAAAAGTTAATTTTGACCGAAAGTCAACTTTGAACATAAAGTCAAACTTTGACCAAAAAGTCAAACTTCAACCAAAAAGTCAAAACATGGGAAAATGAGGTCAAAATGCATAACACTCATAACCACGTAACTAGAAGTATATAATTCTAACATAAGGCCTATAAAAGGTCAACTTTGACCAAAAAGTCAAATATGACCCAGAAGGTCAAAACATGGAGAAATGAAGTCAAAACATATAACAGTCATAACCACATGGCCAAAATCATACAATTTGAAAATAAAGTCGACTTTGAGCAAAAGTCAACTTTGACAAAAAAAGTCAACTATGACCCAAAATGTCAAAACATGGAGAAATGAAGTCAAAACACATACACTCATATCCACATGGTCGGAATTATACAATCCAACATAAGGCAAATACAATGGTCAACTTTGAGCAAAAGTCAACTTTAATGAAAAGTTGACTTTGAGTAAAAGTCAACATTGACCTAAAAGTCAATGTTGTCCAAAAAGTCAACTATGATTAAAAAAAGGTTAAAACATTGGGAAATAAGGTCAAAACACATAACATCCATATACATGTGGCCATAAGTATACAATTCAAATGTAAGGCTTATAAAAAGGTCAACTTTAACCAAAAAGTCAAAGCACAAAAAACAAGGTCAAAACATGCGACACTCATATCCAAAAGGTAGGGAATCTTATTTCCCTCATGAGACTTTTTGTCTCACAAAATAATACCAAAAAATGAGGTTTAAAACATAATTTTCATTTTTCAATAAGAGGGAGAAAAACCATAAAACCTCCAATTTCACCATTTGGAAACCTCCCTCAAGAACACCCAAATTTCTAACTCCCAAAATACTTAAAATTTCAAAAATCTAAAAGTGCCCTTTTGGTTCTAATATGCACAATAACATTCTTTTCAACTCAAATAAATTATTTCCTACTCACAACCCATTCTAGGAAAATTTTGCCATAACTTGACCTCTTTTCATGCATTTTCAAAATAAAATTTGAATGCAATTAAAAAACAAACTAAATCTAATTCTTATTTGCATCATTGAACTCTATTCATTGCTACGATGAAGAGACAATAAACATCCACCTATTGTGGGCATGGTAAATGAAAAATTTAAATTAAAAAAAAAATCAAACCACAAGAAAAATACCTCTTTCCAAGCAAGCTTTCAAATAGAAAAATATTTTCTTGAGAGACATGAATCCAATCTAAATTTCTTCCTACACTGAAGCAATCCCAAGACCATTCCAATGCACTCCCACCCACAAGCAGAATCCAATTGTAGCCACCTCCATGAATTTTTCTTTCAAAGGAGAAGAAGAAGGAGAGAGGGAGAAAAATACCATAAAACACATAAAAAGAAAATAGAGCTCTATTTTTATTAGATGCTCCCAAAACCCTTTTTATTTTCTCATTTCTTTTATTTTCTTTATTTCCCATTCCTAAATATCTATTCCAAAATACATTTGAAATAATAGGAAAGTAACTAAATAAATTAATGCAATTATTTCTACAAGGTAATTGCAATATAATTTAACCGCATTCCATAAAATCCAAACACTCACAATTAAATTTAATTTTCTTTATAAAATGATTTTACGTAAGACAAAAGTATAGAAATAGATAATTCTAATAAATAGAAATTAATCTATTTCCGAAGCACATAAAATAAAAATAACTATAATAATTAAATTAGAATGCATTTCACTTGAAAGCATAATTTATGAAATATAAATAAATAAAATACAAATCATTCCCTAAGGCACAATAATTACATATAATTGTTATTCCATAATTAAAACTATTAACTCAAATTAGATAATTCATGTTCTTGTTTCTAACCATTTAAGTATTTCAAAAACATGAAAAACACATTTTTTGAAATAAATTAAAATATAATGCGAAAAGCTAGAAGAAACACACATAAAGAACTCACTCACACTTTATGGGTTTAATCACAAGACAAGGGTTCAAAATCACAACAGATTCATATGGGAGGTAAACTGCATAGACACCAAAAACATCCTTTAATTCACAACTGAATAGGGTGGGTTAAGCAACCAACCTACCACAAGAAACACAGGGTCAACAACTTGACCGCTAGGACTAGGTAATGAGAGATGACTAAGTGTCCCATGTGAACTTCTCCACATCCCACTCATTGGTCAAGCACCTGTAAAAATATATCCTACACACTCAAGGCAAAACATCAAATCCAACAATGGAGATCATAGCCAAAGCAACATATAATAACCAATGAGGATGCATAATCTAGTAAGGCACATATCCATCTTTCAATTACATCATATAATAATCAACTCAATATATCATTTAATCTAACCATATAAATAATAGAATACAATAAGGGATGCACGTGGGTAGGCACTACAATTTCTAACATTTGGTATCAAAGCCTAGCCAGTTTTGTGCCTTGGGTGGAAGTGTGAGGGTTTTTGAGTTGGAGTTGGAGTTCTGGTTTATTTTATTTTGCAAACTTGTGTAGAAGCGAGAGCTACATTCTCATTTCTAATGCCCCGCCATGCAACCCTAGAGATAAGTTCATCTAAAGCAATAAAAAGGACAAAATATTTTATTTTATTTTCTCTAGAAGTGGTAATTACCAAACATAA
The DNA here is from genome assembly GCA_027924645.1 of Cunninghamia lanceolata. Taxonomy (NCBI): domain Eukaryota; kingdom Viridiplantae; phylum Streptophyta; class Pinopsida; order Cupressales; family Cupressaceae; genus Cunninghamia; species Cunninghamia lanceolata. Next base: position 5,121,016 of record BSBN01000241.1, on the reverse strand, counting down.
CATGGTCTAATAGCAACAAGTGAAACTAATATCTCTAGGGATTACATAGCTGCATTATTGAAATATAACAACAACTAACAACATACATAGTTTAATCAAATAAACCAACTAGTATCTTTCATTACGACATCCAAATACATCAAGAAATTTGCATTAAGATTACAAGTACAAAAATAGTATATCTTACAAAAGCTCTCTTTCTAGATATATCAATTACATAAGGATTTCTTTTGATACAAAAAATCTAAATACAAATAGTACAAATGTCTATCTTCAATACAGGTGCAAAACTGGAATCAAAAGAGATACATCTTCTTTACACATGAGCCATGATGCCAGAAAACCAATTGAATAAAGCACAACCACCCGACCATGTGGAACCCTAAGGTCCACCCCCCGTGCTAGGAGATAACAATGAGGTCCCACAAAAACAACCATCAAAAGATAAAAGACTAATAGATGCAAGGACTACACATGACTCCAATACAACCTTGGTCAAAATGAACATCACAAGCAACTCACCACTTACACACTTAACATGCAATTCTAGAGGCACTCACACAACCAAAGGAGGAAAATACAACTTGGGAGTGCTAGACTATAATATGGATGAGTGTCATCACATAGCTTGTCATGGGTTATCCTGGCAAGTGTTCCTAGGCACCGGCCCCCATCCTGGGTTATCTTGGCAACCTCTCCCAACCACCGGCCCCCATACAAACTCATGTGGAACCAACATACCTTTCATGAGGACAAGGCAATTGATTTTCCATTCCAAGCCTTCTCATCTCATCTCAAGCCTAAACAAGCACTTGAGCCATGACTGAGGCATACTTTATCTTGATTAATGTGATTTAACTACCCACCCCCTTAATTCACTAATTAGGTTATCACTAGATTAAAAACTTCCAATGGGTTATCCTGGCAGCCACTTTGGGCACCGGCCCCACATTGGAAGCCACTCCCCTATCTGCATCTAGAAAACCCTATCCATCAAGCAAGACTTTCACCAACTTAACTACAAGTGCTCAAATACAATGCAAGGCATTTACCTTCTTGCATAACCAATATAATCAGATGTATAGGTACACTGAGCAAGGCACAACCATCTTGCACATGTAACATTCCAACATGAATAAGAAACTATATTTGAAGAATACATTTCATTCAACTCACAAGATGTACACATAGCCAACCCCCAACATAATCACATTCTCCTAAGCCTTTGGAATATGCCTAATAAACTTTTCCCCAAGTCACAAAAATCCTACATAAACTACATATAGATGGCCTTCATCTAAACTATTCCATAAACTCATAATCCATAGACCACGACATATTGTTTAATACAAGCAATTATTCATCACATAATAATCAAGAAGATATTTCTTAAATGAGACATTAACAATTACACATCCAGAATATCTAGAGAACCATTTCCTATGAATTCCTTAAGTAACAAACTACTAAGTAATTGATGTACCAGGCAAAATAAAGAATTTACCACTTAGTCAAGCTTATAAGATAATCATTACAATCATCTATAATTCATGAAATTATTTATATTTCATTGTAGAATACTAATCATTAAGGAAAATACTTCTATTTAGAAAACAAGTCTTATTCAATTGTAAGCTTCTAGCAAAACTGTATGGCTTTTGTTGCATCGACGTTTCGGATCACACTCCATGATCCATCATCAGGAAGAAAAGAGAGAATGAGAATGAGTTGAATTTCAAACAAAGAACAGTCTTAAAAATGGGAGAGAGTGGGGTTTAGGCACGGAGTACAAAGTTGAAAGGAGGAGAGGAAGTCAAAGGGGGAGAAGAAAAAGGAAGAGCAAGTAAAAATTAAAAAAAGGCCTATCTTTAAAATAAGAAGACTAGAAAGGATAAGAATAAAAATAAAGAGAGTGTTGAAATACATAAAAGACAAGCATTATCTAAGTTGTTAAGAAAATTCTCCTTTATTGGTAAAATAATGGAGAAAAGTGAACACATAAGCCTATATAATATTGGAAAGAAAGTTAAATAAAATAAAAGAACTAAATGAGAAAATGAAATGTAAGAAATAAATGAATATGTAAATCAAGTGTGTGTGCAAGACTAAAGAAAGAACAATACTAAAGTGTAAAATTTTTAGGTATTCATTATTTTACACTTTAGTATTGTTCTTTCTTTAGTCTTGTACACACACTTGATTTACATATTTATTTATTTCTTACATTTAGTTTTCTCACTTAGTTCTTTTATTTTATTTAATTTTCATTCCCATATTATATAGGTTTATATGTTCACTTTTCTCCATTATTTTACCAATAAAGGAGAAACTTCTTGACAACTTAGATAATGCTTGTCTTTTATGTATTTCAACACTCTCTTTATTTTTATTCTTAGCCTTTCTAGTCTTCTTATTTTAAAGATAGGCCTTTTTTAATTTTTACTTGCTCTTCCTTTTTCTTCTCCCCCTTTGACTTCCTTTCCTCCTTTCAACTTTGTACACTGTGCCTAAACCCCCCTCTATCCCCTTTTTAAGACTGTTCTTTCTCTGCAATTCAACTCATTCTCATTCTCTCTTTTCTTCCTGATGATGGATCACAGAGTGTGATCCAAAACACCAATGCAACAAAAGCCACAAAGTTTTTCCAGAAGCTTACAATTGATTATCATGGACTATGGAAACATCATGACTACTAAGTCTTATTCAGTTTTTATGATAATCTTCAACTTACAACATAAGGTTATATATCATTATCCTAATATGTTAACCCCATAATCTAGATATTTTTCCACTAAGTGACAACGATTCACATGTTACCATCCTTGCACAAATAAGGAACACCTAGAACAGGATACTCAAAAGAATTTGATGTCGATCGAGCAAACAACAGTATCTCCCTAAGGTAAGAATATAATTCTTTAAAAAATATGAGCTAAATAAATTTTGTAAAATAATAGTTTAAATTCATACTAACTTACATCATTATAATAACACAACTATCTAATACTTATATCGGCTTAAACAATATCTTTAAATAATCTTATTACACCACAACTCACTTATTACATAAAATGAAATTACTTATATTTTAAAATATATATACAAATGTCCATTATAGATGAGAAATAGAAATTCACAATAATAATATTGGAATTACGCTAATAACTAATTACCTAACCCCTATTACATGAATAAATAATGATATACTAATGATCTTAACTAATAATCAATAATAAAATAATATAAGTTATGATGAATTGAATATTTAACTCTCATAGATGGTACTAGAGTTTAAATCAGAAACTTTCCACATACCTAAATCTTGTAAAAAGGATAAAGGCATGACTTGCTATGCATGGGCAACTTTCTAAATCCATTGACTGATAGAAAATTAGAATAAATAAATATGTTAAAGAAAATGGACTTGCAGAAACACTATAAGCAGACCAAAACAAAGGGTCGCAGAAAGAGTGCTTTAATCATCCTATCTATCTTGCTCTGGTTTGCCCTTCTCTACAGAGGTCGTATGACCGATTACTTCCTTGATTGCAAGAAAAACCCAAAATTGATTATTGGATGGGAGTTGATTAGATGAGGTTTACTTGATAAATTTCATAAATCTTAATCATCGTAGGAGGTTTGAATGATCTTTATGCATCAGGTAAAGGTCAATCAATACATTTCAAGAGTATGCTATCATTAATGGGGTGATTGAAGAATTTATGATGTGTTTGACAAATTGCCTCAGAGGGCCGATCGATGACATAAAGGTTTGGTTGCCTCAGCTAATAATGTATCTCAGAATTTATTGAATTGACTAAAAATTTTAGGCGTCCCATCTGGTAAGAGTTCACCTTAAAAGAGAGTTTAACAAGGATGAAATTTCTGGTGATGAGATATCTACTCATTTTGTTGATAAACGTAGAAGTGGATCATTGGATTATAAGCAATAGCGATTACACTGTGATAGGGAAATCGAATATCATTCCTACCACAATGAAAAATTGATGACTACAGTTCAAAAGATTATGTGAAGAGTTGGTGATTTGTAGAATTACAATTTGCATGATCAAATGCTTAAGTTGCAGCCTTACCAGAACTTGCAAGGGAAAAACATAAGGTATACAATATATACATAGGTGACTGGTAAATAAATTGAGCATGTAATTATGAAAATTAAAGAATGGTAACAAGTTTTGTTTTGCCAAGGCCATGAAGCCGATTTATTGATTGCAGGGAAGAGATTAATAATAGAATGGATTTGTATAAACTTTAATAGGAAAATGCTCACTAGATTTTGCCAGGTGATGATGGGACATGAGTGAGTTCTACAGAAAGGTAGTAATGTGTACCAAAGGTATACTAATAAATATAGTTTTAAAAATAAAAACATTTGAAGAGATCAACAGAACTACGTTTTGGGTCAAAACATCATTATGGAGAGTCACTAATATGACATGGGTCTCAGCTTGAAAACACATAGATCTACTCCATAGAAGAGATGTCCTCTAGGGGACCATGATTCAATGATTGCAGAGTAAATTCTTAAAGGTTTTTTAGTAGGACGACAGGACAAGGCATCTTTACCAGTAAGATGTTTGCAAAAGTACAAATTTATTAATAATTTTAAAATACCTATGCCTTAGTGAGACCGTATGCATGGAATAACAAAATGGGTTTTCTACAGGAAGAGAACACTCATGTTGAACAGATTAATCATTGCAGAGTAAAGACAACGGTGGGGAAAAATTGATGTGCAAGATTATCCCAAAACATAAGGCAATAGGAGGGTCAGATTAAGGTAGATTTAAAGTCATTTTCTTAACTAACAAACACACAACCATGGATTCTAGATAGGCAACAATTGAAAGAGAGAGAAAGAGAGTTTCCATTTAACAATAGACATACCCAGATTAAATTCAAACTTCTGAGTCTTCTTCTTTGATTTCTTCCTCTTCCCAATCCTCATGTGTATTCCCCCCCTTCCAAAATTTTCTGTGTTCCCCTCAAATAATCTTTCCAAAAACCAAAATAGGCAAAACCCATTATTTCCCACTATCATCATTTTCTCCATTACAAATACCCACAACCCAAAATTTAATTGCATTCAAAACACCACTAGCTGGAACAATTCAAATCTCTGACAACCCACTCAATAATCTATTAATACAAAATAAAAACAAAAAATCATGTGACAGAGAAAATTATTAAAATACTAAATAGTATTAAATATTAACAACATCATTATTATTAATAATTTTCAAAGCTACTAATTTAATTAATAAAAAATCAAATAATTGATATTCTCTCTCTCTATATATATATACTGATTATTATTACTTCTATAACAATTACGTGATCAAATATCCACACATCTTCACACATAGATCACATATACTATAAAATGAACTAAACGACTATAATCAACAACTTGAAATCATATAAGAAACAATAACGACAATCACATATCACAGGCTAATCAATATTTGAATGCAGGCTTCAACAGAACAACAACTACACCCATGATAGGAAATACATGGATGATGACAAACTGGAGACATTGGCTAACAGAGGGGACCACATGTCATCTCCCATCCACATTATCCATTGGTGTAAAGGCATGCTCAAACCTGCTAATTCAGGTGGAGTCGGTGCCTGGTACCTGCAACTTGCATCAAACCAAGGGTTTGTGTACAAGCACATATATATATAATCAAACACAATGTGATAGGGAATCACAGTGTAGTAGGGTGCTCATAATGAGTAATACTACACTGTCCCTTCACTGAAAGCATCATAAATAACATATACATTTCTAACTAATAATCATACATGATGATATCAAATGATCACATAACACATGATAACTCCAATCCATAATCCATTAGTAATCCATAATCCATGATAAGCATAACTAAGCATAAATGAATAATCTATCATCAACATGTCTAATATACCTTAAGTATTTTGAGTATTTTACCTTTGTCTTTGTGCTCCTTATCCCAACCCCCTATTCATCCAAGGTGAGAATAGAGGGGCACTACATCATCCTGATTGGACATTGACAAATTTAATGGAATAAGTTATGAGATGTGGAAGCTAAAAATGGAGGATCTCATTGAAGAAAGAGATCAATGGTTGGCTGTGTTAGGGTAAAATACGGATTAATAAATTTAACAATAATAAACCCAAACATCAATAGAATAATGAAATCAAGAAAGATTGAATGAAGTGAAGCAATGAATAATACAGTGCAAACTTTCCTTGAATCAAAGCTTCTATTGTTTGCCTATTAAAACTATCCTTGCTAATATGAAGTAGGCCCTCAGTGAGTGCACTCTTTTTGTTGTGTTGTAGGATGTCAGTAGTAAATGGCTATAATGATAAATAATGCTGTGAAGAGAGGCTTCAAAGCAAATGGTGATCTCAAGTAGATTGTATTGGGAGTGCCAAAGGCGTGCTGGTGAATTTCTGTAGAGTAACAATACAAATAACCTGGATGATCAGAATGGAGGGATGAGGTTCTTTTATAGGCTCAGAAGAATGAGAATCAATGGTTGAGAAGAAGTATGATGATCAATGGCTGAGAATGGTTGAGGAATGTGCAACCAGTACAAATATGACAAGTGTCCCACCTCCATCATGAAAGAGGGCACTTGACAACATTGATTGGAGAGTTAACTCCTTTAACTGTTTAGTTAACAAACTTGATTAGTCAGTTGGAAGAATGGATTATGGAATTGACTGAATTGATTGAGGAATTAACTCAATAGACTAGTTAATTAACACTTTTGATTGATTAGTTAACTAACTTTGATTAGAGAAGAAATAGGACATGTGGGTCAGGGAAAATTAGATAATTAAATATTTAATATATTTAATTATATGTGCAACAGGGTGAGGTGGACAAGGTGGGGTGGAAAAGTGAGGTGTAAAGGTGAGGTGGATTTTTTGAAATTAGAACTTAGGATAGGGGGATTTATGAACAATTAAATAATTTAGGATTATTTAATTGTGTGAGACATTAGAAGAATTCAGGGAATTTAATTAAATAAATTGATTTTATTTAATTACAGAATAGTGAACCGATTAAATAAATTTAAAATATTTATTTAATTGATAGAAGAATGGAATAAATATTTAGAATGAATCATGTCATTTTTAGGTGTATACATTTTGCCCCTCTTTGATGCAATGCAGTTTAGAGCGTTGCTTCAAATAATAAATAGTTTGATAGTGATACATGCCCCAGTTTGCCCCTAGTACAAGTTGAATGATGATAGCATGCCCCCTCGGGAGATTGAACGGGAAACGAGAAAAAGGCTTGAGATAGACAATCTCACGATGATGAAGGGGTATAGGTGAGGTTTGAAGAAAAGGGACGCGTTTCAGAGAAACAAGAAGAAAACTGGAAGAAAAATGGGTGCAGGAACTAGTCACAGTCAGCACCTAGCTAGATTTAGGGTTTGCAAGCTATAAATAGGAGCTAGGTCCACAAGATAATTCATTTGTACACTTGGTTGATTTGGATTTGAGTTGGAGAGCTTAGAGCAAACTTGGAGCAGCATGGCAGCTAGAGCAATAGACATTCCACGTGAGGAGCACCAATTCGAGTGAGTCTGTCGATTCGGGCGGCCAGCAGAGGCAGGACCCCTGGTATGTGCTTCAAAAAAATTTCCTAGGGTCGAATTAGGGTGTCATAAATGCTAGCAAGAAATAGGGTAAACAGATGCGCCGAACTGCAGAACAGGGCATATGTAGCGTGAAACGGTGCATTTGTCATTCTGCGGTGCATATAATTAATTTAGCAGTGCATATGTTAAAGCTGCGCATGCGTGGATTTTGGCGGCACTTCCATGATTTGGCGGTGCATATCTGAGTGTTGTGGTGCATATACTAAAGCTGTGCATGTGTGTAATGTAACGGCACATCTGTGATTTGGTGGTGCATATGCTGATTGTAGCGGTGCATATACCAGAAGTGGCACATCCATTAAGAAATGGCGCTTCTGCCACTTGTAGTGGTGCATTTTCCTAAGATAGCAAATTACTTAGCAAAATTGACTCGATGAGCATCCTGTTTGACACGGCAATCGATGAGCTATCTCTGAGATTGCAGGAATCTAGTCAAGAGATGTAGTGTGCTGTTTTGATCAATTTGAAATGCTAAGTTTTAGTTGATATAGTTCAGTAGATATGTTGAGTATGGTATTTGCAGCTTTAGATTGACGCCTTGTTTTGCATGTTTGTAGGAGGAGATACAAGACACATTGCAGTCTAGGGAGACATTCCCCATGCCCCTATTGTAGAGATACATGCTGACGGAGATTGACAGAGAGGCACTTGGTGCCATGGGTTTGGACTACATATGTTTTAGGCCCGAGGTTCGGGTGAACCGCAGATTGCTAATTGTTGATGTGGAGAGATTCCATAGTGAGGATGGGACCTTCCACTTTCCTATTGGAGAGATGACTATGACCTTAGAGGATGTATACAGGATACTGCACTTGCCCATTCAGGGTGAGTCAGTGAGTATGACGCGCAGTGAGATGTGTGACTCGCCGAGTGTAGGCCAGTATTTGATGACCCTGAGCTAGTTGGACAGGTCATCCCCTGGCACAAGATTTATGACTACTATGACTACTTCCCTGGGATTGTGGCAGGATTGATCAGAGGCGTTGTATGCCCTGACAGGAGATCGCATGGGTTCCCCATTGGATGGGGCAGGATCATGGAGCGGATGGTGATAGAGGGCACCCAATATGCATGGGGTGTCTGTGTATTATCTCACCTGTATCATGACATGCATCAGGTAGTGTACCATCGCAGCACGAGTCTATCAGCTGAGGTACTACTATTACAGTTTTGGCTGTGGGAGCACATAGCGGTGACTAGGCTGATATGTGTGTTTGCGAGACAGCGAGGGGAGCCATACAGTTATGGCTATGCAGGGGTGATTTCCTAGCACAGGTTGGGGAAGTTGGAGTACTGGAGGCATACTTTGTATGGTGTAGATGTGGTCGTCTGGCGACCATATCTAGATTGTGAGCCCTGGGACGATGAGAGAGATGAGCTGACCTACTACTTTCAGATGAGGTGGCTGATAGGGCAGATGTGACACATACTGGAGAGGTAGATGGTAGGCTAGGTATTGACGCAGTTTGGCATGAGGCAGGGCATGCCACAGGGGCAGGCACTATTTGCACGGACACATGCAGAGTGGGTTAGACGCCGATGGCTTCATATGAGGAGGCCCTGGCAGAGTTCTGACAGACTCCTTATGTGGCATGGGACATGAGGACAGAGATAGCCAACGCAGGGATTACATAGGATTATGAGGATTGGATGACAGCACATCTGTTCCTGAGATACTCAGGGCCTAGTATGTTGGTGCCTCATATTGATGAGGCAGATGTAGAGGAGGGTCAAGTTGGCCGAGGGTGGAGGAGAGGTAGAGGGAGAGGACGGGGTTGAGGAGGACGAGGTGGTGGCTAAGATGGGGGAGATGATGATGGAGAGAGGCTGAGGCAGCAAAGGAGGGGAACTCAGCTGAGCAGGCAGTGCCAGTACAGGCTGCACAGTAGCAGATACCGTAGCAGGCGCAAATGCCACCAACCCAGCAGGTGGCATAGCAGTAGGTGCCCCAGCCACAGGGGCTAGGACAAGTAGAGGCATCACAGGGGTTGGTGCAGGTAGAGGTTTACGAGAGGGCCATAGCTGGCCTGAGGGGATAGGTGCGAGAGTTGCAGGCATAGCTTAGGAGGGCTGATGGCCGATGAGAGACAGATGCAGCGGTCATTGCAGGGCTGACCTGTGAGAGATATATGGCAGACGCACAGGTACGCGTGATCTGTGTAGAGCGAGACACTACAATGGTAGCTATAGGGACAGATGCAACTAGCTCCTTTTTGGTTGGGCAGGTGCAGTAGGCACAGGCACAAGTAGGCCAGTTGCAGACATAGTTAGCACAAGTGTAGGCACAGCTAGCCAGGGCATAGGCACATGTACAATATTACCGAGGTCTATACCATGGGGCAGTGCCAGCGAGCCAGAGGGCTTTGAGTTTTAGGAGTCAGTCTGGGGCTTCGTAGAGAGTAGGTCCATCATGGTCAGGTGCTTCTATGATGGGTCCCTAGCAGTCTGGGGTTGGCAGCGGTGGTCCACAACAGCAGGGTAGACTTGTATCAGACTTTGTACTTTTTGAAACATGTATCACCATCCTTGTGGACGCATTTTGTATATGACATTGATTCAAAGATAGAAATTATGATATTGTACATTTGGACCTCTTATTTTATGATTTGTATATATGATGATGCAGCCTTATGATTCATGCTATATGTTTATGAAACTATGATGAGTCATTTCTATTGTATGATGCGATGTATGTGTAGACTTAGATGTTCTATCTGATGCTATATGAGATGTTTATCTATTGCAGCGTTTGATATGATACGATGTGATGCCTATATGATCTAATACCTATGTGATGTGAGTGTTTGATTTGATATGTTTCGAATGTATGCAAATACAACATGATTTCTATATGATTATGCAACTTTTTTGTGTGATGCACTTAGCTATGTTTTTGATTTCTTTGTTGTTTGATACTATATGATGATGATAAATGGATGACCTAATGCATTTTATTATGTATGCAACTGATTTAATCATGTTCGTGACTATCACAAATGTGATATGATATGCATCTATATGCTTTGTTTTTGTGATGTCCAAATGTACTCTATCGACAGAAGAATGACAGGATGATGGATAGAAGAATTGACGTGATTTAGAAATACTTAGAAGTTGCATTTGATATTGTTACTCTGCATAGTTTGAGTATTGTTTATTGTATGGGATATGGATGCATGGATGTGTCTATGGATATAGAATGGATGCTTTTCTTTTGGAGTGCTTTATTTCATCATTGGGCGATTTATTTTTGGTACTTTTTCAGAAATGTTGTAAGTTAATACAAGAATCTAGGTATGATTGAACCGAGATGACCTGAGTACTGCTTACATGGGTTTTGATTTAGCAAGTTAATACAAGCATCTAGTCAAAATTGAATCTAGATGACCTGAGTACTTCTTGTGTTTTAGCAAATAGGGATTGCTCTCGTTCATGTTAGACCTTTGATGTCCTCGATGATCTTTTGCCAATCATGTCCTTAGACAAGGTGTCACATTACTAAAGTAGAATCCATAGATAGCAAACAAAGAAAATGATCATGCCCCCATCATAGCATCTCTAGCTTTTGGTATCCTTGAGTAGCATAGAAAGACATGATAAGAAAAATCAAGACTCTATAACTTAACCATGATTTCAAATCACAAAACATTCTTGCATTTAGATGTGTTTATTTCTTGCTATAATTCAAGTAAAATCATTTAGAAGGCCTTAGGTATTTCGTTTCGCATTTGAATAGGTTAAACTGCATGAAGTTGAGATTCTTGCTTGGAGCATGGGTTCTACTTGCACCTGCTTGCTTGGTGAGAAGATTTTTACAATCCTTATTGGTGAGATGGACCCTAAGGGATGGACCTAGTGCCTCAAGGGCACATTGCTAAATGGCCTTGCCTATGTGATGTCGCAGAGGCAACGTAGTTCAGGGTAAACCCTAATGGACCTAAGACCTAGGCGAGAGAAAGTGGAGATGGACTCAGCTAGATAGAAGGACGAGATATGGAACGGATGGGACAATGGAAAGGGGGGGCTCGGGGACGTATTATAATAATGGCCTTACCTACGTGACGATGCAGAGGTAATGTAGTTCATGGACCTAGACCACAAAAGACTAACGAGAGATACTATGTTAGGCTCACACTAAGTAGATGGTATGGGATAGAACCTTGGTTGACAAGGCCACAAAGAGGGAGAGTATCGAGCCATGATAGGTAACTGTCAGGTGTTTATTATGGGATAGCTATGGGTTGAATGGGATGCGAGTGAAGAAAGAATGGACTCAAAGTGACTGGATTCCCAGAGATGGAGAAGGCAGTTTATCACAAGTAACACCTATTTACCAGGTTTTCATCACTTGCTTTTATTTGCACGAGAAGCTAGAAAATAAACATGACGCTCGTTTGCCAGGTTTTCATCATGATACCTATCCAAGGCACCTATTTACCAGGTTTTCACCAAAGGACCATTTTTTTTGTACTTTTCAAATTTTTTTTGTATGTTCTCTTTCATCATGTTTTTGATTTTTTTTTTGTATTTTTGTGCCCCCTTGCATTGGGGTTCTCCTAGGTATAGAACTGACGAAGGTGCATGTTGTTGATTGGATCATCGAACAACTCGTCTTCTGATGTTACCAACTAATATGCCCCCGATCCGTAAGCTGTTACAATCACATAGGGCCCAAGCCAGTTAGGTTCGAACTTGCCTTTCATTTCTCTGTCTTGTTGATTTCAAGGATTTTCTTTGAGAATGAGGTCCCCAACCTTAAAGCATCTTGGGTGAACTTTGTGATTATAGCTTCTTGACATCATCTGTTGATAAGCTTTGAGATGATCGAAGGCTTTCTGTCGCATTTCTTCTAGTAACTCTAGTTCTTGTAACCTGGAGACCCTGTATTCTTCATCTGATATGAGACCCTTTAGCGACACCCTGAGGGACGGTAATTCGACTTCAATGGGAAGGATGGCTTTTGAACCATAGACAAGGGCGTATGGTGTAGCACTTGTGGGAGTGTGTATATTGGTTTTGTATGCCCACAGAGTGGGATTGAGTTGGGCATGCCAATCACGGCTAGCATCATTGACTATCTTCTTGAGAAGTTTCAAGATGGTCTTGTTGGATGCTTCAGCTTGGCCATTTCCTTGGGGGTAGTATGGAGTAGAAAAATGGTGTTGGATTTTGAAACGTTCACAGAGTTCTTAGACATCCTGATTTTTGAATGGTCTTCCATTATCTGTGATAATAGATGAAGGAATGCCATATCTACAGATAATGTAATTCAGGATGAATGAGGAAATTTGCTTACCTGTGATGGTTGTGAGGGGAATGGCTTCTATCCACTTTGTGAAATATTCAGTGGCAGTTATAATGAATTTGTGGCCATTGGATGAGGGTGGATGAATCTTTCCCATAAGGTCAAGTCCCCACTGGCAAAAGGGCCAGGGTGTCGTTAAAGGTCTCAAATCTTGAGCTGGTGCATGGATCAGGTTCCCATGTATTTGGCACTGTTTGCACCTTTTGACAAATTGAAACGAATCCATCTCCATGTTTGGCCAGTAGTAACCCAAACGCATGAGTTCTTGGCTAAGGAAGGACTGCTAGAGTGTGTTCTACAGATCCCCTTGTGTACGTCCTACAAGGCAGTTATGGATTCTTCTTGTTCTAAACAACAGAGCAAAGTACCATCGAGACCACGTCGGTATAGGCTATCGGCTCTGATGGTGTAGCGAGAGGTTTGTCATATAAAAGTTTGTTTTTGGTTGGAAGAGAGGTTGGGTGGGAGAATGTTGTCCTTGAGGTAAGTGTAAGTATTACCGTACCAAGGTGAATTAGATCCAACTAGAAGGCATATAGAATGGGTCTCAGGAAGATCATAAGCTGGTTGTCGGATAGTTTCCACTAAGAAGTCGTACCGTGACTCATTTTCAGGTATTTCTAGAAGGGAGGCAATGGTGGCCATTGCATCTGCTGCTTTATTCTCAATCCTGGGTATTTTCTCAAAGGAGATGGTCCCAAAGTGTTCTTTGAAATCATCGACCATCCTTTTGTACGAGATGAGCTTTTCATCTTTGGTTTGGTACGCATCATTGATCTGATTGATTATAAGCTGAGAATCACCGTAGACATGCCGTTCTTGGATTTTCCATTCATTTGCCATCTTGGGACCAATTACCAAGGCTTGATATTCCACTATGTTGTTTGTGGATGGAAATAACAACCGGTAAGACTTCGGGATTGTGTCGCCTTAAGGAGTTATGAACAGGATGCCTGCCCCTGATCCATGGTTTGTGTAAGACCTGTCGAAGTATAGTTTCTAGGAAGATGTTGACACATTGAATAGGGATTCGTCTGGAAACTCAAACTGCATTGGCTTGGTGTCTTGTAATGGTGCATTTGCTAGTTGATCATCTATGATTTGTCCCTTGATGGCTTTTCTATTTACATATTTGATGTTGTATTCACTGAGAAGCATTACCCATTTTGCTAGGTGACCTGTGAGAGCTACTTTGCTGAGGAGATACTTCAGTGGGTCTATTTTTGCAATGAGTTTAACTGGATGTGCAAGTGTGTAATGTTAGAGTTTTTATGAAGCAAAAACTACCGCGATACATGATCTTTCTACTTGTGAGTATTGCAACTCATAGCCCACTAAGGTTCGGCTGATGTAGTAGATGGCTCTTTCTTTGTTCTCATATTCATGTTGTGCTAGAAGTGCCCCCAGAGTAGTAGGTGTAGAAGATATGTAGAGAATTAGTGGTTTCCCTTGGATCAGAGGCATGAGAATGGGTGGATTCATAAGGTATTCTTTTAGCTTGTTGAATGCTTCTTCACACCACTCATTCCACCTAAATGGAATATTCTTGTGTAGGAGATGGCTGAATGGTTGGCACTTATCTGCCAGCTATGATATGAATCTGCGGATTGCCTGCAGCTTGCCTTGTAGTGATCTCAATTGAGTTAGAGTCTTGGGTGGTGGCATGTCCATTATAGCTTTGACCTTGGTAGGGTCCACCTCTATTCTGTTTGACGACACGATGAAGCCTAGCAGTTTGCCTAAAGTTACCCCAAACACACATTTCTTTGGGTTCAGCTTGACTTAGAATTGGTCCAATCTTTGAAAGACTTTTTCTAGTACATCTAGGTGTGAATCCCTTGTGAGAGACTTTTCTAGGATATCGTCGACATAGTCCTCCATTGTTACATGCATCATGTCATGAAATATAGTAGTCATGGCTCTTTGATATGTGGCACCTGCATTTTTCAACCCAAATGGCATGACACTCTAGCAAAAGGCACCCCATGGGCAAGTAAAAGCTATCTTGTGTTGGTCCTCTGGTGCTATTTTGATTTGATTATACCCTAAGAATCTGTCCATGAGAGATAGCATAGTATGTCCTACAGTTAGGTCGACTATGATATCGATGTTTGGCAATGGAAAATCATCCTTACGGCATCTTTATTTAGGTCTCAAAAATCATTACATAATCTGACTCGGCCATCTGGTTTGGACACTGGCACAATGTTGGATATCCATTCTGGGTAATCTATAGCCCTGATGAACCCTACATCTAGCAATTTCTTGAGTTCTTTGACCAAAAGTGCTATGTGAGGATGCATCTTTCTCATCTTCTACTTTATTGGTTTTACTCCTAGATCCAATGGTAGATGATGTAGAATTAAGTTTGGGTCTAAACCTGGCATGTCTACATACAACCAAGCAAAGCTACCTCTCTTTTTCTTAAAGAATGGTACAAACCTAGTTTTCTCTGGTGGTGTAAGAGATTTAGCAAAGTGGATAACCTTGGGCTGTTCTTCTATTCCAATATTCACAGGCTCTATCAGTTCTACAACAATATGTGACCTTTCCTGGTACATACCACTAAGGAGAGTGTCAAGCTTTCCATCGTCAGGTGCCACAGTTGGGTTTTCACCTTCGGATGCATCCTTTCTTTTTACTGTTTTGGGATCTGACACTACCGCAAGGCAGTTTTCATTGTCAGATCCAGTTTTGACCTTGTTATTTTTGTGACTAGAAGGCTTGGCATCCTCTCCGATGTAAGCCATAGTATTAAGTTCAATAGCAAAACTCACTTTATGATCTCCCCTGGGTAAGTGGTCCCTAAGTTCCATATAATCAATGTAAGCATCGTCGTTTTGGAACATATCTAGTTGGGGAGTTCCTTGCAAATCCCAGTCAATAAGCTCAGGGTGCATGAGGGGGAGGGAGTCAGATGATAGACCTGATTCATTGATGGTATGTATGGAAATGTTGGGAGCATTGGTGGGGATTGTGGTCGGGATGGTACTTTCTTCCAAGTTGTTTATTGCAATGGAATTTAAACTTTCCTTGAAAGCCATAATCTTAGGGATGGGCAAATCAGACTCTAGTGGTCTGTTCAAAAGCGTTTGTCCCTCACGGTAGGGGCTAAAAGTTTGAATGGTGTCGACCTCCTTGTCGTCATAGCAATGCTCTGTTAGCTCATCCCACTCATACTCATTTGAATCTGTATCACTGTCCTCTTGGAGTGTTTGGACCATTTCTACAAGACAGGCATTTTCCTTGGCTTTGCCCTTGCCTTTGTATCCTAGGCCACTTGTGTTTCTAGCCAATGAGGATGATGAAGGTTGTATAGGTTCAATGATTCCTTCTTTTCTGAGGCCGATGGGGCCTTGTCCTTCGTACCCCATTTTGTGTAGAATAGTCTCCCCTCATCCGTAGAGTTCTGTTGGGAGTCTAGGCGGATCTTGGGGTGTGCTTTCTTCTTCAGTATAAAGACATTGCAAGATATCTCTCTCCTTTGTTTCATCAGATAAGGTCCCCCATTTTACAAAGGGAGTTGCAGGAGCTACAGGAGGAGCAGATGGCTTTGGAAAATGCTTGGGTCGGCCAAAAGATCTAGGAGACAAGGGCAATTTGGCAAGATTGAGACTGTGCTCAATTGAGTACTCTCCCACTCCAATTTATTTTATAGTAACTTTCTGTTCTTTGGGCCTTGAGGAGGAGGCTTCAGCGGTATGGTCATGCTGTGGGATAGGGGATATATATGCTTTGTTATTCGGGATGATGCATTCAGGTTTTGCAAGGAAAGAGTTGCAATGCTGATAGGGGTCAGGGTTGCCTTGAATGGTGATTTTCTTGCCATTGTGTGGGAACTTTATGCATTGATGATAGGTTGAGGGGACAACCTTCATGGCGTGAATCCATGGTCTCCCTAGTAAGATATTATAAGCGAGCTCCTGATCAAGGACTTGACAGACAACATCTTTTATCACTGGTCCCACTTGAATGGGTAGGACTACTATTCCCTTTGTGGTTCTTTCTTCCTCATCATATGCTTTGATGGTAATTTTTCTCCTTGGATCAACTGCCTGTTTGGAGAACTCCAATGCAAGGACTAGCTTTAATGTGAAAATATTTAGACCGGCACCTCCATCAATGAGAACCCTCTTGATGCGGTGTTTGTGGATATGGGGTTGAGATACAGAGAGGTCATCTTGCTCAGTAAATGATATGGTGTTGGAGGAAGTCAGATTGCCTACCATGGTCTGGAACTTCTCTTGGGCCAAGTTAGTGGGGATAGTGGTTTCCATTAAGGCTTTCTCAAGGATCTCCTTATGAGAAGGAGATAGATATAGTAACTCCAATATAGAAATATGAGACGGGGTTTTTTGTAATTGGTCGATGACATTGTACTGACGGAAGTTGGATGGAGAAGGGGACGATCTTAGAGGGGTAGTATTGAGCGTGACTTTACCACTGCGGGTAATTATACTACAACCAGTTTGTTAGGTCCTGATTGTTGGTTGGGTGAGATGACATTGACTTGTGGTACTTGCTCAGAAATGCAATTTATGGTATAATCAAATGGCACACTTGCATAGTTGGCATTACTAGTCCCGCTGTTCTGATTTGGCCTATTGTGATTGTTGTTGTTGTTGTCATTATTGTTATTGCCATTGTAGTTGTTGCCATTGTTATTGTTGTTGTATAGTCTATTGTGATTCAGAAGTGGATCCCTGTAGGCCACATGAGTTTCATTGGAGGTATGTTGTTGGGTTCCTCCCTGGTTCTGGTCTAGCACATCTTGTATGACATTTTTGAGGCAGATGCAGTTGTTGGTTGTATGCCCCCTTCCTTGATGATATTCACAATAGTCTATGTCCTTCCAGTAGGGAGGTTTGACTATAGGTTCATAATCACTTGTTGGCGGTAGAGAGATTTCATTGTTAGCCAACAACTTCCGTAGTGTGGACTCTTGAGACTCACCCAATGGTGTGAACTTTCTCCTTAGATTTGAACTGAACCAAGGTCTAGGTTCCCGAGAGGATGGTTTTTTGAGTGTACCATTGTTTGTTTCTCCTTTAATAGTGAATATAGGTTGTTGCTTGGGAGTTGCTGCCTTAGCATCCACTACCCCATCATTGACCACATTCTTATTTTTGGTCCAAAACTTTGATTTATCCATTGAGTAATTGGAGGTAGGTGTGTCCTTGTATATCTTGATTGCTCCTTTAGTGACCATAGCCTTTTCAATGACTTTTGAAAATGATGTAGGGCATTGTATCTGTATTTGATAGCTAAGATCAGTGTTTAGGTTATGGACAAACATCTCCAATAGTTTCTTCTTAGGCATATTGTAAGAACACTTACTAGCTAGTTGTCTCCATCATTGTAAGAAGGTGGTGAATGATTCACCACTCTTTTGTTTGGTGTTGCATAGATACCTCGTGTTCGATGTTGTAAGAGAAGTGTGATAAATTTGTTGACAAGTTCATCAAAAGTTTTGATTCCTGGTGGGAGACGTGAGAACCACTCCATAGCTTAACCACCTAAAGATCTTGGGAATAGTCTCATCAAGTAGGTCTTGTTGTGAGCTACTTCTAAACATGTTGCATTGAATTCCCTAATATGATCTCTAGGGTCCCCTTTTCCTTTGTACTTGTCAAACTTTGGAACTTCGAACCGATAGGGGAATGGTGTCATGACCAAATTTTTGTTAAAGGGGTACAGTGCTATATCTTCCAAAGAGTAGTTCTTGGTACTTGTCCCTATCTTAAGGTCTGATATTTGCTGTGTGAGGCTCTTGAGTTGTTTTCTCATTTCCTCCATTGGAGCATTTTGATCGATGGGTCTCTTTCCTCTATCATTTGCATTTGGGTCTATAGTATTCCTTTCTCTTTCATTTGCATGTGGGTCTGTGTCATTCGTACCCCTTTCAGGATCATTGTCTATATTTTCCATGATTGAGCTTATATCAAAGTCTGTAGAGAGTTTGATTCTGAGACTAGCAAGATGATAGAAGTACTTATGAGGGTCCGCATGGAGCACCTTCTCTACTAAACGTTGGGATTTTTGATCTTGAATGCTCCCTTCATAATCTTTGCAAGAGATCTCTTTGTCACTATCATGAGGTGTGACGATACGATTGGATGAGATGGCCATTTCAAGTTGTTTTTTATACTGAGACCTAGTAAGAACCATGCAAGGTGACACGGGATGAAGTGGACTAGGATTAGAAATTTTGGCCAGGTGCTGACTAAGATTATTGTGAATAGGATACCTAGGACAAGACTTGGACAAAGGATTTTATCGTTCAATGATTTCAAGTAAGACGGTTGACACAAGACGGTAGCCACTAGTAAGGGTAGTCGATACCTGTCTTACTGTGTAGAGACTAGTCATGCAATGAGACTACTAGCAAGGTTCTGTGACCTACTAGGCTTACGTGAATTTAGAAAGGATACGAAAAAGGGACCTATGTCAAATTGATATGAAATAAACTAACTTTGGGACAAGAGAGGTTTTGGCAGAAGGTGAATGGGACGACGGACGAAAGAGAGATACTTGGGTGAAACGGATGAAGACTGACTGCAAGGTTGAATCTGATCTCTGAATGTGAAGCTAGGATGAAATGGGTACTCAAAATAGGTAAAATTGTTTCCTCAAAAAGAGTGCAAGTACTCACTGTCGTGGATGCGCTAAAACATATGCGTAGGAAGTCACAATATACGCCGTACTAGTGGAAAATATATAAGCAGCAACAGTCTGTAGATGTGCAGTAGGTCTAAATATATGCGCAGCTAGTCGGTACAAATGCGCAGGAAGAAAGAATGGATGCGCAACTCTATTTTTTTGCAAATTTTTGGAGTTTTCTTGTTGTTTTTGGTATTTTTGGCTAGAAAAAAGGTCTTCTTGATCTGATTTTATGAATTAACAGCAAGAAAACACAGCAAGCACAAAGAATATTTTATAGGTTTTTATTATTTTTGTGGTTTTTCTAACTCTATTTTGGACTAACAGGAACAAAAGCAAGCACAAAGATCCTAGGCTAGGAATGGATTACAAGGGTTTTTGGCCATTAGGAAAAGGGGTATTTAATGCGGGCAACCATTCAAGTGGTTACACATGTGGCGGCACTACTCTCCATTGTGGAGTCTCCCAGCCTCAAAGGGTTGTGCCTTAAAGGGTTTTGGGGGAGGTTGGCCATCGGTGTAACATAGCAGCACTTGTTGCAGGAGGTTTTCACCTCAAGCACTTTTATTTTAAGTGGATTGGTAGGGCTTGGATTTTAGCCTTTTTCCACTCAGGGTCGTTGCCACTTGGACAAACGTGCATCCAAGGGCAGGCCCCTCTTAAAGGTTAAACAAATGGAACAACAAGTCTGGCACTCTGATCACCCAGTAAAGGGGAGAGCATAAGCCTATTGTCATTCATCAAGCACAGAAGACACTAATTAATCCAACTTAGTTAAAAATAGAAAAACTAAATGGGCTAATCTACTTGGGCAAGCACAGAACTTTGAAGTGATTTAGCAAGATAGCATTGGTTCAGTTTTTAACCCAGAAATCAATGATGAGTTCAATTTTAATCCACGTAGCATGAATAGTTAACTTTGAAATTTTGGTCAAACAAGATAGCAGTGGTACAATTTTAACCCAGAAATCAGTGATGAATTTAATTTTAATCCATGTAGCATGAATAGTTAACTTTGAAATTTTGGTCAAACGAGATAGTAGTAGTTCAATTTTAACCCAGAAATCAATGATGAGTTTAGTTTTATACCAGATAGTAATAACTTGGAAAAGATAGCACTATTGCAATGTAAAGACAACAATGATCTAGTTACTTATTTCCTAATTAGAGCTATGTGAGGATTTGAATGAATATTAGTTTTACTATCCCTTTAGAAAGTGAAGTGTGAACTATCAAAATGCAACTATATGGAACTAAACCCGAACCTATCTTGCAAAACAGCTCCAGAGAACACCTACAAAGATGTTAGCGTTAGCAAACTTTCTTTGAAAAGTACTAAAATCATTGCCCACTACAGAAGCGCAGCTTCAGTGACTAAATGTGTAGAAATAGTCAACAGAAGCGCAGAAAAAATAAATGCGCCGTAATAGTGTGCAAAAGCACAGCAATAAAGAACAGAAGTGCAGTAATAACAAATGTGCCGTAATAGTGAACAAAAGTGTAGTATCAAAGCATAGATGCACAAGAATAATAAATGCACCATAGAAATGGGTATATGCATCACATAAATGTTTAAATGTGTCGTAAGATTGTAAGCGCCAGAACAGGGGACAGAAGCACCGTGGAAATGTTCAAATGCACCAAAGTAGCCTACGCGTGACCTGTATAGAACCTGTCTTCAAAAAAGCTCAGATTTTGATGAGATAAAGGGGTAAAGGCCCCACGGTGGGTGCCAAAAATGTTAGAGTAAAATACGGATTAATCAATTTAACAATAATAAACCCAAACATCAATAGAATAATGAAATCAAGAAAGATTGAATGAAGTGAACCAATGAATAATACAATGCAAATCTTCCTTGAATCAAAGCTTCTATTGTTTGCCTATTAAAACAATCCTTGCTGATATGAAGTAGGCCCTTAGTGACTGCACTCTTTTTGTTGTGTTGTAGGATGTCCATAGTAAATGGCTATATTGATAAATAATGCTGTGAAGAGAGGCTTCAAAGCAAATGGTGATCTCAAGTAGATTGTATTGGGAGTGCCAAAGGCGCACTGGTGAATTTCTGCAGAGTAACAATACAAATAACCTGGATGATCAGAATGGAGGGATGATGCTTCTTTTATAGACTCAGAAGAATGAGAATCAATGGTTAAGAAGAAGTATGATGATCAACGACTGAGAATGGTTAAGGAATGTGCAACCAGTAGAAATATGACAAGTGTCCCACCTCCATCATGAAAGAGGGGACTTAACAACATTGATTGGAGAGTTAACTCCTTTAACTGTTCAGTTAACAAACTTGATTAGTCAGTTGGAAGAATGGATTATGGAATTGACTGAATTGATTGAGGAATTAACTCAATAGACTAGTTAGTTAACACTTTTGATTGATTAGTTAACTAACTTTGATTAGAGAAGAAATAGGACATGTGGGTGAGGGAAAATTAGATAATTAAATATTTAATATATTTAATTATATGTGCAATAGGGTGAGGTGGACAAGGTGAGGTGAAAAAGTGTGGTGTAAAGGTGAGGTGGATTTTTTGAAATTAGAACTTAGGATAGGGGGATTTATGAACAATTAAATAATTTAGGATTATTTAATTGTGTGAGATATTAGAAGAATTTAGGGAATTTAATTAAATAAATTGATTTTATTTAATTACGGAATAGTGAACCGATTAAATAAATTTAGAATATTTATTTAATTGATAGAAGAATGGAATAAATATTTAGAATATTTATTTAGAATGAATCGTGTCATTTTTAGGTGTATACATGCTGCAACAAAAAAGAAGAAACTCGATACTATTAGTCAAGATGAGTGAGACAAAATGGACAAAAGGCATGGGGTATGATCCGGTTATGCCTTGCAGACTTTGTCATTTTGAATGTCTCTATTGGGAAGACTGCACATGCTTTATGGAAGCAATTGGGTGAAATCTATCTGGTGCAGGAGCACCTACCTGACAGCTGGCCTTCATGAGGCAGTTAGTAGTTTAGGTCTTGTTTATGTTTCCAAGAAGGTCTGTTAAGACCAGTTGCATGTAATAAGGTCAAGCTGATCATGATAAGATCATGCTGACCAGGCGTTTTGCTATTTTTAGCTAGTTAGTTATAACAGCTGTCATGATGTATGTTCGGTGGGATCTCCCAGCCGCTTGGAGAGTTCCCAGCCGCTTGGAGTCGGGTCAGTAGTACTCATAGGGAAATCTTTATAAGCATGAGATCGGTTGATTGTAGAGATCATCGATCGGCAGTGTAGTGTTGCATCAAGCAGAGGAGTTGAGTGTTCTGTGTGAGGAACATCATATTGTATTGCATCTTTGAATCAATAAAGATCCTGTTTCATTTTCTGTTGATCTCCTTTGTATAATCGATCTGCTGGTTTGCGTGGCTGCATGGATTTCCTGATCCATTCCACCGGTTGATCTGTCTGATCGGTGGAATGGTAATGTACATTAGGGTAGGTAGTAGTTTGTTTGTTTCCATGCAGGTGTGCAGGATCGCGGTCAAGAGATGTTGAAGACCCTAGCATCCTCATGTGCTAGGTCGAGTTGATAAGCTGACTGAGTTGGAAGATCACCCTGAGTTGGATCGGGTCATCCCTGGTGGATCGGCGAAGTGAGATTTCGCTAAGTGAAGAAGTTCGTCAAGACAGCATCATCAGGATATTTCTGTAAATATCCTGCAGTCGGGTTAGGCATCATCATCCGGATAAGTGAAGGAGAGCATGATGTTGTCGATGGCATGAAGTGCAAGTGCGTCGGGGTGATCATCATCAGGAGGGCCGAGGAGGAGCGCATCGGCATCAGGCTGAAGATCGGGTTGATCGCGGGCCGAAGAAAAACTAAGTTTGGCAGACAGCAGGATATGACGTCATCATCATCATGATATACGTCATCAGGACATTTCGGAGCAGCAGGATATTGAGAAGCTGTGGGTGACATCATCGTCATCAGGATCTACGTCATCAGGATATCAGGTGACGTCAGCATCGAGTGAACGGTGCGAGGAGTTAGGGTTTGTCATCATCAGGATAAATGGGAAGAACCGGATGTTCGTTATCCTGTTGAATATCATGATGCTGAAGCTTGTGTCGTCGGCTATCGGAGCATCGAAGGGAAGGTGCTGAAGGTCGTCATCAGGATATTTGGAGCAACCGGATATTTGATATCCTGCTGACGAAGGTGATGTTAAATATCATGATGAGGCCGCTAGTGCTTGGCGCCCGATGAACAGTGCAACCGGAGGATGTTTGCGCCTGTTGAACATCATGATGATGTTGAAGGTAGTGAAGACGGAAATTGTCGGTGAGGTGAACAGTGGACGTCAGGAGGATGTTCGCGCTGGTCGGACATGATGATGCTGCCGATAATCGAGTAAGGTGATGCTGTTGACAGGCGAAAGTGCGAAGGCTTGTCTGCAGGAGGATATCGGTCGGCAGGTGAAATATGATGATGCTGTTGGTTTTAAGAAACATGATGCTGATGGCGAAGATGATGATGATGAGGTTGGTTTGCAGACATTCATGCTATATGCGAATGTTATAGTGTGGATGCCTCTGCATCATAGTGGTATCAGAGCTCAGCAAAAGGTCTGGGCTGTAGTGTGTTGATTCTGTCACTGAAAGGGCAGAAATAGAGTTGATTGTGTTGTGTGTTGATTGAGAGGTTGACAAAATGCCTCCTAAAGGTAATGGTACTGCAAGGGAATTGCAGGAAATGAAGGAGAAACATGCTAGAGAGATGAGGAAGATGAAGGAGCTTGCTGAAGCACTTCAAGCCAGGCTGACAGCCCTGGAAAAGAACAAAAAGAGGGAAGTGGAAGACAGTGAGTCTGAAGAAGAAGCAGATACTGTTGAAGAGTATGAAGAGGTGGCTGAAGATCTGGATGCTGAAGACCAGAGATTGGCAAAACTGTTAAAGGCAGTACAGAGTGAAAAACCTAAGGTAAAGGTTGATGTTACCAAGTATACTGGAAGCTTGAATGAAGATGAGTTGTTAGATTGGATTGCTGCACTGGATAATCACTTTGAATGTGAAGATGTTGTTGAGGATCAGAAGGTAACGATTGCAAAGACCAAGTTAGGAGGTCATGCTTTGGTATGGTGGGATTATGTACAATCTGAGAGAAGGAAACAAGGGAAGTCTAAGATCACTTCTTGGGATAAGATGGTAGCAAGGATAAAGGGTAAATTCTTGCCAAGGGATTATGAAATCCAGATGTTTAAGAAGCTGCAATTTTTAAAGCAGAAAGACAGGGATGTGAAAGCATATACTGAGGAATTTTATCTGTTGAGTATGAGATCTGGTCATCATGAGAATGAGGTAGAAAAGGTGGCTAGGTACTTGGCAGGTTTGAGGTTTAACATACAGGATGAGTTAGTTTTAGCTAACCCTAAGAATGTGGAGGATTGTTATCAAATGGCAATCAGGATTGAAGAAAAGTTGAATAGAGGACATGAGAAGTCCATGAGAGGAAGAGGCAACAATAGGGGAAGAGGAGCAGCCCCTGCACAAAAGCAAACCAATGAGGGTCAAGAAGACACTGGTAAAGGACAAGGACAGTCTGATTTCAGAGGTGGATGGAAAGGTAATAGAGGAAGATTTGGAGGTGGTAGAGGTTCTACTACATTTTCAGGAAAATGTTACACCTGTGGAGAGTTTGGTCATCCATCTTTCAAATGTCCAGAAAACAAAGGTTCATCATCCAGAAATGATAGAACTAGTGACAAGAGAGTACAACTTGTGCAAGAAGAGAAAGAAGAGGAAAGTGCACAGAGTTCAAACAGAGGTCCTGATAATGTTGGATATCCAGAGAGTGGAGAATCATTGATGTTAAGGAGAATTAGTTTGCAGGCATCACAGGATATGATGCAAAGAAGAGCTCTTTTCAAAACCACATGCAAGAGCAAAGGTAAGGTATGTAAGGTTGTCATTGATACTGGTTCAACAGACAACATGGTATCTCAGGAGATGGTGGATAAACTGAAGTTGGAAAGGATTCCACATCCACACCCTTACAAGGCATCTTGGGTGAGTGATAGGCAATCACTTTTTGTCTCTGAGCAGGCATATGTGGATTTCCAGATTGGGCCATATCAGGATAGGATTTTGTGTGATATATTGCCTATGGAATGTTGTCACCTACTGTTGGGTAGACCATGGCAATTTGACAGAAGGGTACTGTATGATGGGTATGCTAATACCTACACCATCAAGAAGGATGGGAAGATTATTAAGTTGATGCCATTGCAGGCAAAAGCTGCAGCACAGAAGGCACCTCAAATCATTTTAATGGGAAAGAAGGAGTTTGTGCAGATGCCTAGAGGAGCAGGCATGAAGGCAGTTCAGGACACTGCAGGAAAAGGAGTTGTTCAAGACAACAAGCTGAAGACAGTTTCAATTGTGACTGACAGAGGTCAGCAGCAGGTTCAGAAACAGGGGTGCAAACAGCCACCAGTTCAGAAGAGTGACAAGGATGTTGTCATAGTTGGGACTATTGCTTGTCCTATGAAGATTGACAGGAAGATACAGTTGAACATTTCTGAAGTCCAAGATGCAGTTCAGACAGAGGTTCTGGTCAGGCAACCTGACAAACACAGAGACAACCTGAGAAAGGCCTCCATCAACAGGCATGATGATTTACTTGCCAGAAAGCAAGTTACAGTTCAGAAGTCTTGGAGAAGCCAAGAGTCAGCAGCAGACAAAGCTGGAGCAGGTCAGACTATTGTCAAAGCAAAGTGTAAAGGTGGAAGACTTCCACATGCTAAACTCATGGGACATGAGTTCTTTTCTGTTGGGGAGTATGGTGCAGGAGCACCTACCTGACAGCTGGCCTTCATGAGGTAGTTAGTAGTTTAGGTCTTGTTTATGTTTCCAAGGTCTGTTAAGACCAGTTGCATGTAATAAGGTCAAGCTGATCATGATAAGATCATGCTGACCAGGCGTTTTGCTATTTTTAGCTAGTTAGTTATAACAGCTGTCATGATGTATGTTCGGTGGGATCTCCCAGCCGCTTGGAGAGTTCCCAGCCGCTTGGAGTCGGGTCAGTAGTACTCATAGGGAAATCTTTATAAGCATGAGATCGGTTGATTGTAGAGATCATCGATCGGCAGTGTAGTGTTGCATCAAGCAGAGGAGTTGAGTGTTCTGTGTGAGGAACATCATATTGTATTGCATCTTTGAATCAATAAAGATCCTGTTTCGTTTTCTGTTGATCTCCTTTGTATAATCGATCTGCCGGTTTGTGTGGCTGCATGGATTTCCTGATCCATTCCACCGGTTGATCTGTCTGATCGGTGGAATGGTAATGTACATTAGGGTAGGTAGTAGTTTGTTTGTTTGCATGCAGGTGTGCAGGATCGCGGTCAAGAGATGTTGAAGACCCTAGCATCCTCATGTGCTAGGTCGAGTTGATAAGCTGACTGAGTTGGAAGATCACCCTGAGTTGGATCGGGTCATCCCTGGTGGATCGGCGAAGTGAGATTTCGCTAAGTGAAGAAGTTCGTCAAGACGGCATCATCAGGATATTTCTGCAAATATCCTGCAGTCGGGTTAGGCATCATCATCCGGATAAGTGAAGGAGAGCATGATGTTGTCGATTGCATGAAGTGCAAGTGCGTCGGGGTGATCATCATCAGGAGGGCCGAGGAGGAGCGCATCGGCATCAGGCTGAAGATCGGGTTGATCGCGGGCCGAAGAAAAACTAAGTTTGGCAGACAGCAGGATATGATGTCATCATCATCATGATATACGTCATCAGGACATTTCGGAGCAGCAGGATATTGAGAAGCTGCGGGTGACGTCATCGTCATCAGGATCTACGTCATCAGGATATCGGGTGACGTTAGCATCGAGTGAACGGTGCGAGGAGTTAGGGTTTGTCATCATCAGGATAAATGGGAAGAACCGGATGTTCGTTATCCTGTTGAATATCATGATGCTGAAGCTTGTGTCGTCAGCTATCGGAGCATCAAAGGGAAGGTGCTGAAGGTCGTCATCAGGATATTTGGAGCAACCGGATATTTGATATCCTGCTGACGAAGGTGATGTTAAATATCATGATGAGGCCGCTAGTGCTTGGCGCCCGATGAACAGTGCAACCGGAGGATGTTTGCGCCTGTTGAACATCATGATGATGTTGAAGGTAGTGAAGACAGAAATTGTCGGTGAGGTGAACAGTGGACGTCAGGAGGATGTTCGCGCTGGTCAGACATGATGATGCTGCCGATAATCGAGTAAGGTGATGCTGTTGACAAGCGAAAGTGCGAAGGCTTGTCTGCAGGAGGATATCGGTCGGCAGGTGAAATATGATGATGCTGTTGGTTTTAAGAAACATGATGTTGATGGCGAAGATGATGATGATGAGGTTGGTTTGCAGACATTCATGCTATATGCGAATGTTATAGTGTGGATGCCTCTGCATCACTATCGATCTAAGATCCTGATAAACAAATTGTATCTCAAAAAAAAGTTATTTTTCCTTAAAATGAAGGAGGTTGATTTGATAGCTAAGCACTTGAATACATTTAATTTGATTCCCATCAATGTGATTCTGATTTGTGGATGTTAAGATATGGGGAGGAAGATATGTCTATTATGCTTCTTTTCTCTTTTCCTGAGTCTTGGGATAGTTTCATTCTTGCTATCACTGCTAACCTTGAAGATCAAAAGATGGATGCCCTTGTTGCAACTTTTCTATCATAGGAAATGAGGAAAAAAGCTATGGATAGCTCAATGGATGCTCTTAATTTAAGGGGGAGGTCTAAGGAAAGAGGACGAAAAGCAGATCGAAAGGGGCCTAAGGAATCAAAAGGTTCTTCTAAAACTTCTGGGAAAAAGAAAAAAGTTAAGTGCTAGAATTGCAGTAAGAGGGGCATGTAAAGAAAGAATTTAGAAACCCAAAGAAATAGTGGGATTAGACCTAGCAGCTACACTTTGGAGGCATTTTTGACACATTACAACTAGGGTTTTGACTTTAGACTTTGCATCAATAGCTATAGATTGGAAATCAAACTTAATTTGGCTTTGTTCATAATTGGTTTTCATCATCTATTGGTTGGCACATGTGGTGACTTCATTGGATATCCATTGTACATGTTTTGGGTCATCTTTGGACTCTATTTGCATTGACATTGTAGTTTGATTTTCATATCAAACCTCTACTTTTTGTAATCAGCCAACTATCATTCAATAAAGAAGCCAAATTCTTCATCTGGGTATGTTCACTTATGTTTTGTGTTGGTAATTGGTCGTATTAGTGAGCTGATAACTTCATTTTCAAGCATTATTTGGTATTATTTCATTTTCATATTGCAACCTTTCCATCTACAACACTTTCCAAGCATATTGGTGAAAACAAAACATGAAAACCCTAAGTGAATTGAAAGAAAAACAAATAAAAAAATTTAGGACAACAAGCTTAAATTTTAGATCAAAATCTAAAGATAGGGTTCTTACAGTGGTATCAAAGCTCATTTTTGCATAGTTAAAAATCAAAAAGTTTATGGTTTTGAACAAGAATCTGGTTAAAGGTTCTTACAGTGGTATCAGAGCTTGGATCTTGCCAACCTTAAGGGTAGAATTTAGTTTGAAAATCAGGTTGTAAGACTAACAGGTTTTTGAAACAGTTAGCACAATGGGTGATAGAAGGAATAGTATGAGGGTAAGTGCAAGAAGATGAGTACACTTTTTGGCCAAAAAGTGGAAGTGTTTTTCCTATTTTTCAAATTTTGTCATACTTGGAGTGACAATTTGAAACACTTGCACATAAATTATTAAGATGATGTAAAAATACTAAATGTAGGATTTTGTTTCTACGTTTCAAATATGTATTTTTTTTCTAATACCTAGATGATGCAAGTTGGTTTTTTATTCTATGTACAAAAAGTGGCCTTTTTAAAGTCCCCTATTTTTTGCCAAAGCATGTGTGTATGAGTAACATAATTTGACCTAAATTAAGGTATTTTTCTAATTCCTTTTGTCGAAAGATGCACAGGATGTTGAATTTTGGTCAAGATATTTTTTTGTAATTTTTTGATAAATATATATTTTTAATTAATTTTTTAATGGCCCTAATTAGTGTTTCTTGAAACCCCTCATGAATGGCCAGGATGATTTGAGCTAAACTAATCAATTAACTAATTTTTTTTCACCATGTAGAGAATGATGTCTAGATTGGTTAGACATAATTTATTTTAAGAAACTTTCAAAATCAAAAGTTATTAAAAAAATAGTAATGTATGTTATTTTAAGTTTATGAGTTAGTTTGTTTATAAAATAATTAATAAATAGAAAATTATGTTCAATAGAAAACAAATTACATATTTGAAAACTAGACTTTTAGATCTACAATGGGTTTTAATTTCATTAAAATATTCTAAAAAAAAAAGTTGTCAGCCACAGTGGTGAAATTAGTTTTTTCTCTCATTGTTTTCATGGTCTCCTAGTTGCAGGTTGGTTGTAGGTCCAAGGCTTAGGCTTGGGTTTCCAAGCCTTTACCAAGCCTAAAACCAATGCAAATTGGTGGGTTTCAAGTTTGAAATAATAAGAAATGAGTACCTGTTTCTAAACGGGTGCCCATTACAAATGAGTACCTATTTTAAAATGGGCACCCATTTCTTATTCAGTCGTTATTTATTTATTTTCATAAATTGGTAGTACGACTGATACTCTATAACATTCTTTTTTACTAGTACGACCAACAATGATAAATTCTGACTTTTTAATGTGCAAAGTGTCAATTCAAGCTCTCAACAGGCATGTTTTATGCAATTTTTACAAGGATTCAATCATAATGAGCATTTTCAGATGGAATGAAGTAGGAAATCCATTTTTTACAAGCATTCAATTTCTTGGATAGACATTCCTTTTTACCAATACGTCAATAGTGACGAATTCTGTGACTTTTTTATATGCAAAGTGTCAATTTGAGCTCTCAATGAGACATATTTTATGTAATTTTTATAGTGATTCAATCATAAGGAGCATTTTTAAATGGAATGGAGTAGAGAATCCATTTTTAGAAGGATTCATTTTCTTGGAGAAATCAAATAAACATCAAGAAAATATCATATTGAACAAAGGAGCTACATCTACTTATATCTCATAAATTTTTTAAGAAGGGATCCAACACATTTTGATAAACATGGGATCAAATAAATGTCAAAAAAAAAGAAGAGGAAGGTTATGACAGTTGAAGAAATTGAAGTACATTGAAAGAAAGAGGCAAAATGACAAAGAGACAGGAGAGAAAGGATTAAAAAAATGAAGAATGATGTAGCATCTAGTTTGATGATTATTGAAGAGGAGAACATTGAAGAGGAGAATATTGAAGAGAGAAATATGGATGAAGTGAATGTAGAGTATGCAAATGTGGAAAAGGTCAAGAACATGAAAAATGCAAGTATAAGAATGAATCCACATATGTCTTTGAATCCCTTGAATGATAATGAGATTAATGATTTAAAGCAAGATGGATATAAAATTGTTGAGATAAATGCTTCTACTATGAACAAGATAATAAAAAATGAAAATGAAAACCCTTGTATGCATGAAAATTAAAATATATTTTTTTTAAATTGAAAGTAATGTTTTAAAGGATCTTCATGCTAAGATATCTCAGAGACAAATTCAAACCCATGCAAATAGATTGTACAAACTTAATTTTTTTTTTATAGAAAAACTCTTGGATTTCAATGCCAACTTGTATTACAATTGATGAGAATGTCAAAATGAGAAGTAATGAAAAAATTAGGCATTTTTGTAAAACCCAAAAGGGTGGACGAATCAATGGAACAAGTTATGTCTAGTGTTGCTAATGTTATTGGTTCTATTGGAAGAAATAGTTGATCTAAGGATAAGAATGCAACACATCGAGCAATAACAACTGCTTTAGTTAATAAATCAGTTATGAACAAAAGAATGACAAGTAAGATAAGTGGATATTTAAATGTGCATGATGTAACTTTAATAAGAGTAGTAAAGAGAAGACTAATTATTGAAGAGGATCCAATCAACCAATGTTGGACTTTTAGTGGTAGACTCCCAAGGTCTGGCATGAGATTAAATTGTGAAATTAGATCTTTGATTAAAAAATATTGACATGATAATACAAAGGTTTCATCAAATGCTAGAGACGTTTTGAAATTAAGGGTGGGGTCAAAAAAAATGTGATCCTCATCTAAAATATCATTTAGACATGACTCAAACAGAATTATATAGAAAATTTCTAGATGATTTAGTTATAAATTTTTTTAGTATGAGTCAAAGATCATTTGAGAAATATAAACCTTAGTATGTCAAGATTAATAAGCAACGAATCTCTTGTTGTTCTAAAACTCATGTGCAATTTCATTATTATTATAATATTTTTTGATATATACATTATACTTTGCATATTAACCAAATTATGCATGAATGTGGTATTAATATGCCACCTACAACAATTAAGGATTTTATAACAAGTCTACTTTGTGAAACAACTAATGGGGAATTCTTTTTTTCAAAACCATGTGTTTTTGGACAATGCAATAAATGTGGTAACCTTTCATTGTTAGGAGAATGCATACATGAAAGTAGTTCACATTATTTTTTACAACAATTAGTGGATGTGAAAAGGTTCACCAATGTTCAATATCTATTCAAAGATGGAAAAATTGGAAAGCATTGTGAGTGAACATAGAACAAAGTAGTGTACATGCATTCAGTACATAGTTCAAGAATAAGATTGTGTATAAATATGTGAAACACTCTCAATATGCTCGGTGGCTTGATGAACAATTCCACAGATGTAAGAACACATTTTCAATTGGAACTATACTTTTAGTGGTTGACTTTGCAGAAAACTATACCCTTGCTCCACAAGAGGAGATTCAACCATAATATTATAACTCAGTATAGGTAGCCATATTTGTTCATATTGTATACAGACATGTTGACAGTACATAAGATGACAGGAAAATTTTGAGGGAGTACCATTTCTATGTGTGTGATAACCGGTTACATTCATTAGAGTTTGTACAACATTATTTCAAAGTATTTAATGATAAATTAAAAGAAAAACAAATCCACATGACACAACATCCCATATGGTCAAACAATTGTACAAGACAATTTATAAATGCTTGAATGTTTTATTGGTTAAGTAGGGCCCATAAAGAAAACAATATCCAACATATGTGGATTTTCTTTGAAGTTAGACATGGTAAAGGAGAAAATGATGGAGTTGAAGCATGTGTGAAAATGGCTCTTACTAGGGAGCAACTAAAATTTCATGATGCAGTAAAGTTTCAAGATGCATGTGTGATTGCGGATTGGTGTAATGCAAAATTAACTACAAGATCAAGTGAAAACTGTAAAGTTCAATAGTTTTTTGGTTGATTAAAAACTGAAAATATTCCTCCCCAATATGATTGTGATACAATTAGTGGATCAACAAAATGACATTCATTTAAGAGTTCAAATGCAAGCACATGGACTATATGGGCTAGGGAGCTTGCATGTTTTTGTCAGTTTTGTATCACAAGTGAGTAGGAAGCATGTGAAAATATAGATTAGGTTGTAGAATGGAAACAAAGATCCTTAACACCTCTACAAACATAATCAAAATGAGATAACATTTGAGGAGGATAATCATTTGCAAGCATCAGATGACTATGATCATATTTCAGACCTTGTACAACAAGGTACATTAATTCAATATTTATTTTTGATACATTTTTTTGTAATCTATATTTAATTGTATATGTATGCATGTATATTTTTGTGACTTATTGAATTTAAAAGTTTTTTGTAGGACATGTGTATGTTGTTGTTGCACTCGAGTGTAATGCAGAGGAAATAGAGTATTGGTTGGCTTAGTGTGTTGAGGGAAAACATAATTTGTTACAGCCTAGAGTAGATGATGATAAGTTCAAGTATCCAATAGGTTCTATGGTTGTTGTTGGCATTTGGTTACGTAAATATCTGATAAGGAGGAATGGTATACCTACATTTGAAGATTATGAAAAACATAAGAAAATTTTGCACTACTAGCATCTAGTTGTGGCAACAAATATACAATTATTGAGATATAAAGGGAGACCTGTCACAAAAGATTTATGGACACTTTCTATGGAAGAGCATGAGGCAATCATAGATGCAATACAAGAAAGAAAGGATGTAGATGGTACAATGGAGTAAATTTTTTAAATGTTTAATAGGTATGTAATAATTTTTAAACTTTTAATTTTTGTCTAGGATGTGAGTTTAGGATTAATATGATTGATAGTTCATTGATTGCATCTCCCCTTAAGCATCCTCTTAAGTCCTCATCCATCCCCTAGCTATGTTCTATAAGTTAGGTAAACTTAGGATTTAGTTTAAAATAACTTCAATATAGTTAAATGATATAAGTTAGTTTATGTACCCTTACCAAAAATACCATAGTTGATTCCACCTCCTCTTAATCCATCCTCTTAACTCCCCTTAAGCCATCCCCTAGCTATGTTCCAAAAGTTAAGTAAACTTAGGATTTAGTTTAAACTAACTTCAGTATAGTTAAATGATATAAGTTAGTGCATGTACCCTTACCAAAAATACTACAGTTGATTCCATCTCCCCTTAAGCATCCCCTAGCTATGTTCCATAAGTTAGGTAAACTTAGGATTTAGTTAAAAATAACTTCTATATAGTTAAATGATATACGTTAGTGCATATACCTTTACCAGAAATACTACAATTGATTCCATCTCCTCTTAATCCACCCTCTTAACTCCCCTTAAGCCATCCTCTTAACTCCCCTTAGTCCATCCCCTAGCTATGCTCCATAAGTTAGGTAAGTACGATTTAGTTTAATTAGGTATTTCTTAGAATGTGAGTTTTGGATTAAGTATATTTATAGGTAATTGAGTTACTAGCATGCATCTCCCCTAATTGATTACATCTCCCCTTAAGTCATCCTCTTAACTCCCCTTAAGCCTTCATATTAATATTCCTAATTCTCTTAGATCATGACACATTCTAACTTTTTTACATTTCATTACATGGTCTAGGAGATATTTTTGCAGTCATAACAGAGGCTAGAAACATAGAAGGTGTAAATTAGTATTTAAATTTCACTTACACTTTATTTCAGACATTCACTAGACCTATACTATTAATTAATTTGCTTCAATAGTTCTTCTCTTTCATTATAATTTCAATGGAACTTCTTAACAAATTCTATCTTTAAATCAAATGATCTCTAGGTTCTAAATTTTTAGTTATGTTTCATCATGGCCTAGCCTCTAGATTTGTTTTTGCAATCACATCTAGTGTTGAAAGGATTTAAAACTATTGTTTCTTGTTGCACAGGTGTGATCTCTACATATGCTCGATATCTAGAGTCTTCAACTTCTAGGTGTCAAGTATAATATCTTAGATCTAGACTTAGAGAATAATGTATAAATTCTAGGTGTCTCTAGGTGTCTTGGGTTCTATATATAATAGGTGTCTCTACCTATGTCTTAGGTATACTATATGTCAACTAGGTCTATAAACTAGAAAAAACGTATAATCTAATCTAGGTGTCTCAAGAAGATACTATATATCAACTACATGTCTAGAGACTAGAATAAGGTATAATTTAATCTAGGTGTCTTAGGTAGGTACAATATGTCAACTAGTTCTAGCATAATAGGTGTCTAGAGGTGACCTAGGTAGAGCTATAATAAGTATCTAGGTGACTTAGGTCTAGACTACGATAAGGTAAAAAGACTAGGTGTCTTAGGTCTACTATGTCTATAAAATTTAGATACATACTATACAATACGTGTCTTAGGTCTTAGGTGAGGCCACATGAGCTTCCACCTTTACGTGGTTGGCCTTGTCAGTGTAGAATATTTATATTTCTTGAAGCTAAGGGAAGCTCTTTTTCTTGTACAGAGAAGTTATGAAAAACCAATTAATGCATTGATTAAGTTATTATTTGGTGCTCTGGATGAAATTACATACAAAATGCTAATTTTATTATATTTTTTAGAAATTATAATTTTTAGTATTTTTTTAAAATTAGAAGTAAATCTCAAAAGTTTTAGTAGATAGAACCAAGTATTTTTTTATCAAATTTATATACAACAATTTAGAGAAACTATTTGTTTATTTTTATTTTGATATTTAGGTTAGGTATTTATCTATTTTTCTTTTGATAATTTAGGGTAGACCTAAATTTTTCTAATTTTCTAAATTTCTTAAATTGTAAATGTAAAGGGTACGTATTTCTCTAATTTTCTTTTTCTTTTTGAAAATTTATAGCAAAGGTATTGATCTATGAAATGTTTAATAGATTAAATAAATTGATTAAACATGTTTACTCTTGACAATTCTAATCAACAAAAATTGACTAAATATTTAACTCAATTATAATTTAACAAGTCCCAACATTTGAGTCATGTAAATTAAAACAAAACCATAGAAATTACTAGAATACCCTATCTTTCAACAAATAAATATTTTTAAGATTTAGTGTCTGTGATCAATTGCCTTCATAGACTTTCAAATTATTTATATTCATTCTAGCTCAACAAAGTTAATTTTCATTTTATTTTGTAAATTTAAAGGGTAGATACATTTAGTCTATATAAATATCAAACCTAGTCTGTATCTAATAAATGTTTAATAAATTAAATCAAAAGAAATTTTTCTCTTATCTAATTAGAATTGGTAGTTTATAAATTTACAATTAAACACATGATAATTTGAAGTGTTAAATATGAGATATGAAATTAAAGTTTGAATATAGATGCATATAGTGGACATTCAATAAATAGTAAAATCTAGTCTAGATGAAATAGTCTATGAGATATAAATACTGACATAATAACAGTCCATGTAGAAATAGTGAAATAGTCATAGTACATATATGTCCAATCAATACTGAAATAGTCATAAAATCCTCATGAAATAAACAATCTAATACATATGTGTGCCCTACGTTTGATCATCATCCATTTCAAGCCACCTTTTGGTCCCACGTGATTCAGAGGGTGGCTCCTGTTGTGTACAATAAAAAGAAGCTTCAAAGCAATTTTAATGTCAAAACTGCATCCTAATTATTTAAATCAAATATTTAAAACCAAACCATCAAATTAAATTTTTAAAACTAAACTTGAAAATATCTAATCATACCACAATGGGTTCATCATCTCTCCTATCATGCTTGTGTGCAACAGATGGTACCGATTCTAGTAGAGTAAATGTTTGTGTTGCTAATTCCTATATTTCAATATACCACATGAATTAGATTAGAGTATAGATACAAAATGCAAGTTTGAATGATATAAAAGGCTTTGAAATGACATAGGATTTAACTATAGGACCTGAAATATGAGAGATGACTCATGCATGTGTGCAAGCTCATCAATGATAGGATTAATTGAGCCTACACCTATACTAATCTCATCCTGCATATATATGTGTACATGTATATATATATTCAACTTTATAGAAGAATTTAAAATCATGAAATTATACTAGAAATTCAAATTTAAACTAAAAATGTACAATTTTAAGATACAAACAATGAAATATGAAGCAGGGTTCTGCATAGATGATGGTGCCACTGGTCTTGGATGACTTGGTTGGTTTGACAGAAAAGTGCCAGGACCTCCCATCTACTTTAAATTAAAAAAAGGTTCATCACATTTGCATATTATTCTATATTATTAACATAGATGATCCAATTAAATAATCTCTAGAGGTCCTAATTTTTATACCTTGACCATATAAGGTCTACCCATATCTACTGTCATTGACACTAAATGGTCCAGCTACGATGAAGTGCTAGCAATTGATGGAGCCATCTGTACTAATCAACATGTTTAAAATTTATTTAAAAGATTAATAATTGATAATTGGATCTATATTAAATTTAATTTTAATAAATGTGGTAGACATACCGAGTCCATAGGAGCAAATAATGTAACCAAAAAGGACTCCTCCTTCGAAGCAAATGTAGGACCAAAACATGGATGATTACAATTCTAACAATAATGCAGTGTGGAACACAATGGTGCCGATGGTTGTGATGTGCTAGGACTAGCACCAAATGCTCCTCTAGGCTTTGCAAGCTCTTCAGAATTGACTTCATCTGCCAAGTGGGTAGCTTGGTTAGTTAAGTTTCCTAAGAGTGATGATAACACTCAGAGTGTTGAGACAATCATTTGCTAGTGAAAGGGAATAGGAACATAGGATGGAGAAGGGACAATAGGTGTAGGGGGTAAATGTCAATTTAGATTGATAAGTTCCACTAGTCCATGTGGTGGCATTCCACCACCCATTCCTTGAAATGATCTCATATCAAAATAATTGGGCTTTAAGCCCATCTCAAACTCTACCCATAATTTTTTCAAAAAATAAAAGGGAACTTCAAAATTAGCATGAGGTGGATATTGAAAGACCATCCACTACCACTCCCAAAAATTATCAACTATCTTCTGATGTGTGACCATCTTATTGAAATTCTCTTTTTATTTGTTGGTATTTGTTCGCCTATGGAGGGATTAATGATATATGGAGCAATTGTATTTTTGGTAGATGTAAATCATTGATCTCTTTATACGAGAGACCATCCTCATAAAACCACCTCCTCTCTTCACACCATGAGAGAAATGTGTCTAGATCTGTGTGAATAGCTCTCATCGAAACAATAATAGTTTGTATCATAGATGCAAATCATGAAATGTGTGGTGTTGTTTGGATTTGGTTTTGCAAGAAATTGATTGTTATACCCCCTCATTTTTGCCTTGTGATATTTTCTAGTTTCACATTACCCTTTTGTCAGTTCTAAGATAGTTGTTAGTTCTTCCATTGCATTTAAATAGTTCTAAGACATTTGAGTTATTAGGCCTATGGTTATGCTTATTATGATCATGATAGACTATGTTCGACTGATATAGTTTTGACATGTGTTATGAGTTATGATGACATTGTTGTTATTCCAGTTATGATGAGATTGACATGATTAGTGATGGTTTAATATTATCATGTTTTATACGATTTATTGATATCTGATATTAAATAAAAATGGTTATAGTCTTGTTCTAGAGAAGGGATGGTGTAGTACTACTTGTTCCAAGCACCCTACTACACTGTGATTCTTTGACTCTGTGTGTTGATATATATGGAATCAATTGTATACAACCTATTGTTCTTATGCAGGCTGCAGGTACCGGGCCTCGACTCCACCTGACATAGTAGGTCTGAGCAGGCCCCTACACCAATGGATAATGTTGATGGAGATAACATGAGGTTTATCCCCTAGATCAGTTCAACTTTCAGTTTGATGGTGGTTATGTGGTTTGTATGTTTATTGTTGGGTCCTTGTTAGGTCAGCCTATGTGTATTCTAGTATGTGTAAATGATCTATGATATTATAACATTTTATTGTCAAACATTATAATATTTTTGATGTGTCGTAAAATTGGAATACTCTTGGAGGAAGCTATTTAAGTAAATTGTAATGCAGAATCAAGTAACTATTCTAATGTTTGTAAAATTTATATGTGGGTCAAAGTTTTATTTTAACTCATTAATATTTATAGTCATGTATTGAATCTTTCTAGGGAATAATGTAAAGGTGATTAGTTGTCATTTATGATTCCAGAGTGGGGAATCTCCATGATTAGTAAAAATTTAAAAATTTCTAGTGAAGAGAATTCACAGGAACAGATTTGGTGGGAGTGGGCATTTATGACTGAGGGTTATTTTGTACTCGGAGGAATTTTTGGGAAGGAATGATTCAGAGGATTCATTTAGAGGAAGGAAGAGAAGTTCTGAAGGAGGATTCAATTTTTGGAGTATTAAAATTACGGGTATGTCTTGCTGTGTAGTCAAATTCTATGAATTTTTGTATTCTTGTCTATGTTATGCTCTGAGGAATTAGAATAATACTTTGTTGTCTAGTTGTTCTCAAATGGAATCAATCTGTAATTCACCCTTTTCATCTTTGTAAACTTTTTGCTACTTGTTGGATGCTCTTATAGAAAGACTTGGCAAAAACTTTTAGCCTGCAAAACCATCTCACTGCAAATCTAAACCTCTTCCTCAGATGGGTTTAATTGTAATCTTCACCCTGTAGTTCAATTTGAGCATGTGGGTTCTTATTTTCTTGTCTTTGAAATCTCATTTACGTACTTTTTTCCCACCGAGTCATTGTGCCACTTGTATGTCAATTTTTCTGATATGCATCTTGTAGAACCATGGCCCTTGGGCAACCCTATTGTTCTCATTAAAGGTTGAGTTCAAGTTTCTAGGTGATCCATTTCAAAACTCTCAAGAAGGAAGCTGCAACTTCAATAGAACCCTTATGGCTCTCTGCAGCTTGAATAGAAACCTTTTGGCTAGTCGCCCTCATCGTAGACCACAAGCACTGTTGACTAGTTGCTTCGTTATGCTTAGTGTCGCCACAAATTTCATTGTAATCTCTCTATTTTTGCGACCCTGTTTGCCCCTGGTGGCATCTTGTTGTCACCCTTGCTGTGTTGGGTCTCTCTCTCACTATGGCCAAGCTAAACCATTAGCTGAGGATGGTAGATTAAACCTGCCTCCTTTTTATTATTGATGGCGGTGGTATTCTTGAAACCCTCACCTATCATGCCCTTAGGATTTCCCCATATCGTTTCTTTTGATCAAATCTCTAATCTCTATAAATTCATTTCCTTTGAGTCACTGCCAGTGGTGGGATATATATAATCAGATGATGGCAGTTTCGTGTTCTTAGAAACTTTCCTTATTTTTCCTCGACAATCAGTTTTCTATCTATGCGAATGGAGGAGTCCTAAGTAATTAAGGTGGTAGATACCAATCTTTATGTCGACGTGTTCGTTGCCCAAGGTCTTCGTTCTGCCAGCATCAATCAATCTTTGAGTCCCTTTAGACAGTATTTACTTACCACCTAACTGTCCATCAAATCTAAAATTTAGCTTGTCAAATGTTATGTTACCTTAGGAAACCTTGGCATCGTCGGCTGTCTAGTTGATTTAGACTTGAGGGAATTTGTACTTGTGGTCTCTTGTGATTAACATAGAGTGATTCTTTAGTAGGGCCAAATTTTATGATCCTCATATGATTAGTGTTTAGTTTAATGTTTTAATAAGCTCTTGTTTCAAAAATGAATTATGGTGGGTAAGAAGATATTAGAATAGGATTTAATTCAATAAAATTTTATCCTTGTTCTTTTGATGTCTCTATTTTTTTAGAAAGTAGATTCTTAGTTACATTTAAATGACAGACTAAATAGATATGTTTACCGTGCTTAATGATTTTTCAGTACATTATATTAGGGAGGTTAAGCTTGTTTATTTAGAAAATTACAATTAAGCTTATAATTGAATTTTGTCTTGTTTAGTCAAACTAGAGTTATGGTGCTTTAAATGATCAAATTTTTTTGTGTGTGTTAAGTAAATTGTAGAGTAGGATAGTATTAGAGCTTTAAAATCTTACGTTTGGAATTAGTAGTTAGTTTATACTAATGTCTATATGAAGAAATGGTTGACGAGATACAAATTACTTTTTTTCATAATGATTGGAATTAATTTAAATCTATATAGTTCCTTAAAATTGTTATCATTTTAATAAAAATTGTCCTTGTTTTAATCTAATAATGTGTAACTAGTATTCTTCTTGACTAGGTTTTGTGTCTTGTAAGGTTTGGAGCTCTTTTTGTCATTAATGCAAGGAAATAAGAATATTTTGGGTATAGGTTGTTGTTGCAAGTATGGGTCTAACTGGTGTTGTCATTGATGTCAACATACTCATGTTGCATTGATGAGTAGAGAGGAGCATTGGAGACAGTGAAGTAAAGACCCTAGCTAAGATGTAGATTAGAGGATACGGTTTAAAGGGTTTGTAGATATGTGTCTTGAGATGATCCAGTCAAGTTTTTAGAGGTCCACATGAAGATCTAAAGAAGTTATGGCCGCTCCAGTAGAACCGGTTCCGGCAGGTGTTCAAAGGTGATAGAGTGACACAGATAGGTCCGGTGAGATCCAAAAATGCATTATCCCATTCGGCAGATTTGAGGCAGTGTTTAGGACATCCTTGTGAAGTGTCAAATCGATTGGTTCATGGTTTGAAGGTCTTGAAGCGCCTATTCCTTTGTGACAGTGATAACAGACTGTGTTCTTGAAGTTCTAGATAAAGGAGAGAAGAATTCCAGTAAGAAGATGAAGTGTGGATGTTCTTGGTGATTCAGGAAAGGTTGTGGTGATCTTTGGATCATGTCCAGTTCATGTTGGTGGTCCACATTGAAGTTAAAGTTTGCATTTGAAGAATAACCATCAAATGTTGGTGTTCTTCCTGAGACTGGCCGACTGGATGTATTACATGTCTTGCAGATGTTCTTGTAGATGTTTTATGACTTAGATGATTGTTCCTAAGTCGATGCCTTGTATAAATAAGGGAGTGTAAAGTCATTTCAAAGGGTGTCTTGTGGAGATGAGAGTGTGGTAGCGAGGAAGTGAGCAAAAGGTAGGGCAAAAGTTTTGGGCTTAAATGGAACTGATTCAAGCATGGTAAAGATGCTATTCTCTAGTTCAAGTTTGTGAT
The DNA here is from genome assembly GCA_027924645.1 of Cunninghamia lanceolata. Lineage (NCBI taxonomy): Eukaryota > Viridiplantae > Streptophyta > Pinopsida > Cupressales > Cupressaceae > Cunninghamia > Cunninghamia lanceolata. The sequence continues at coordinate 5,078,786 of BSBN01000241.1, read as the reverse complement.
ACTTGTTACTTTGTAGACAGTATGTCTCTTGTAGACAGTGAGCCTCTTGTGAGTAGTGTGCTTGGGCAGTGAGCCCTAATTGGCATGTGCCATTTTGTTCTATCTATTCTTCTAACAGAGAATACATTCTTGGGTTAATCACCCCGTGGTTTTTCCCTTAGCTGGGTTTTCCATGTCAAAATCTTGGTGTCTCATGTGTTGATGTGTTTTTGCTCTTGAGTTAATGCTTTATGTTTTCATGATTGATTAATTATAATGCTACTGTATAACAAAGTGGACTTAAGTGTTTAATTGGAAGTAAGTTTTGGACAACTGATTCACCCCCCCTCTCAGTTGTCTATCCTGAATCCAACAATTGGTATCATAGTCAAGTTCCTCTAAAAGGATCTTAACCACTTGACGAGATCCAGGATGTCATCCTACAAGAAGGATAGTCTGAAGTTTGATGGAACAAATATTAATCTTTGGAAAAGTTGCATGAAGTGTCACTTGCAATGTATGGGACTGTAGTACCGGACCCTGGCTTTAACAAAGTATACTCCTCCACAGGGTGGCCTGAAAACTACAACTGAAATCACAGATGCTGAAACCAATCTATGAACTATAGAAGCTCTTCTAAGGGCATTATCTGATACAGAGATTTCAAATGTTGTTGACTTACCAACTGCTTATGAGATTTGGGAAAAAATTGGAACTTCTGCATGAAGGTGACAAGTTTGTTAAATGTGCAAGGTTACAAAGTCTGAAAGGGAAATTTGAAAATCTGAAGATGAGAATATCTCTACTTTTATGCCAGGAGTAAATGAGATTGTTTGTGGAATTAGAAATGATGGTGGAGTCTTGGATGAAGATGAAATTGTTGGAAAAATTCTTAGATCCCATCTTGCTTCTTATAAAATCAAGGTTTCTGCCATTGAAGAATTCAGAGCCCATACAACTATCACAAGAGATAAATTGGCTGGTAAGTTGGTTGCTTTTGAAATGTCTAAGTTTGAAGATGACCCCCCCAAGACTGAATCTGCATTCACATAAAAGGTAAACAAAGGTTTTCTCCGGGAGAGAATTCTTCAAGGAAACTATCATGGTATGAAAAAGCAAGAAAAGACATGGAAGAAGAAGAAGTAGAAACATCTCAACTTGAAGCCCTCATTGCAAAGAGACTGCCAAGAGAATCCGGTAAGTATGAAGGAAAATTGCCCTTTAAGTGTTTTAACTGCAATAAGATTGGTCATTTTGCCTCAAGGTGTCTGGAAAGATTTTTAAGGCCAAATCCTAACAGATCAAGGTTCTAAAAGAATTGTTATTATGTTCATGAAGAAGATGATAATGAAGGAGTAACAGATGATGAATCAGAAACAGGAAACAAATCCAAAAGTGAATGGGTGTTTATTGCCAACAAGGAGGAAGATCCAATGCCCTCTGAATCTGTCAATCATAAAGTTGTAGAAAGAGCTCTGGCTGCCCAAGTTGAAGAAAAGGATGATTGGGTCATTGATAGTGGATGCTCTCACCATATGACAGGTGACAAAAATAAGTCCTTAGATTTGGAAAGGTATGAAGGAGGAGTGGTAAAGTTTGGTGATAATTCTGCTGGTAGAATCAGAGTAGGGGAACTATTTCTTTTGATGGAAAGAACAAAACCGGTAATGTACTATATGTTGAAGGATTGAAGCACAATCTTCTTAGTGTTGGACAATTGGTGGACAAAGGATATGATCTCTGTTTCAAGAATGGAAAATGTAGGATCTTTGAAAGTTTAGGAATAGAGATTGCATCCGGTACTCAAACAAAAGGTAATATCTTTCATTTAGTTGGTACTGGTAAAAGTTGTCTATTTGTACAAGTTGATCAAAGTTGGTTATGGCATAAAAGGATGTGTCATGTGAATTTTAATAATATCATCAAGATAAGCAATACTCAGGCTGTAAGAGATCTTCCAAAATTGGTAAAACCTACAAATAGTTTGTGCAAAGAATGTCAGTTGGGGAAACAAAGCAGAGTCTCATTCAAAAGCAAGGATCAATTTTCTACCAGATTATTGGACTTAGTTCATACTGATCTATGTGGTCCAACAAGAATCAAGAGTGTGCAAGGTGATAGATATTTCATGTTATTAATTGATGATCATTCCCAGATGATGTGGGTTACCTTTGTAAAAGAGAAATCAGAATCTTTTGAGAAGTTCAAAATTTTCAAGGCTATGGTAGAGAATGAAACCGGATTAAAATTGAAATGTCTAAGGTCTGATAGAGGTGCTGAATTCACATCTAGTGAGTTCATAGATTTTTGTGAGAAGCATGGAATAAAGAGATAGTTGTCTACTCCTAGGACTCCACAATAGAATGGAGTAGTGGAGAGAAAGAACCGGACCATCCAGGAAGCATCTAGGACAATGACGATGGAAGCAAATGTTCCTCAGATGTTTTGGAGAGAAGCTGTCAGCACTGCAGTCTATACTTTCAATCGAGTTCAAATCAGAAGCAATACCGGTAAGACTCCTTATGAACTTTGGTTTGGCATCACTCCTACTGTGAGGTATTTCAAAGTCTTTGGTAGCAAATGTTACATTAAAAGAGATGAAGATCTAAGCATGTTTGATGCTAGAAGTGATGAAGGAATATTCTTGGGTTACTCCACTCAAAGCAAAGCATACCAGTTTTATAATAAGAGACTGAGAAAGATGATATAAAGTACAAATGTGAAGGTTGATGAAGGAATTGAGAAACCTTCAAAGTTTTATGAATATGATGAAGATGATCAGAATGGTGTTCTGATTCAAAGAGCCCAACCTCCTTCCAGTATTCAGAATCAAACAGATCCGGTAATTCAGGGAGAAGAGATGAGTCCTAATGAGCCTGATCAAGAATTAGAAGTGTAGGAAACACCCAAAATTCCCAGGTATGTAAGACTGAACCACTCTGAAGATCAGATCATAGGTGATAAAAACAAAGGTGTGCAAACAAGAAGAAGAATTGTTCAAGACTTAGATGAGTATTGTCTGATTTCAAAGATTGAACCTAAGATAGTAAATGAAGCTTGCAATGATGAAAACTGGACTAAAACAATGGAGGAAGAGCTAATGCAAATTGAGAAAAATCACACTTGGGATCTTGTTCCCAGACCTAGAGACAAGAATGTGATTGGAACCAAATGGGTCTTCCAGAACAAACTGAATGAAGTTGGTGATGTAATCAGAAATAAAGCCAGATTGGTCTGCAAGGGTTACTCTCAAATAGAAGGAGTTGATTTTGAAGAAACTTTTGCTCCAGTGGCAAGAATTGAAGTAGTCAAATTATTTCTTGAGTATGCTACATTCAAGGACTTCAAAGTATATTAGATGGATGTCAAGTCTGCCTCCTTGAATGGTGACTTGGAAGAAGAAGTATACATTGAGCAACCAGATGGATTTCAATTGTCTAATCATGGTGATATGGTCTGCAAGTTGAAGAAAGCTCTATATGGACTAAAGCAAGCCCTAAGAGCCTGGTATGAAAGGTTGGATAAGCATCTTTTGAAGATTGGTTTCAACAAAGGTACTACTTATAGTAATTTATATTTCAAAATTGATCATGAAAACATCTTGATTGTTGAAGTGTTTGTTGATGATATCATTTTTGGAGGAAGAGATAGTATGTGTAAAACTTTTGCAAATCAAATGAAAAATGAGTTTGAGATGTCCATGCTTGGTGAAATGAATTTCTTCTTGGGTCTACAAATCACTCAAACAAAGAAAGGAATCTTCATTTCTCAGACTAAATATGTGAAAAAATTTGTTGAAGAAATTTGGGATGGAAGACTCAAAACCAATGCATACTCCTATGGCTACCGGATGTAAATTGAGCAAAGATGATGATTCTCCTAAGGCTGATCAAACAAAGTATAGGTCAATGATTGGAGGACTGTTATATCTCACTCAAACTAGACCAGATATTATGCAGGTTGTTGGTCTTGTTGCTAGATTCCAGGCTGATCCCAGAGAATCTCATGTCATGGCAATCAAGAGGATTTTTAGATATCTAAAAGGGACAGTTAAGTATGGTTTGTGGTGTCCTAGAGATCATGATTTCTCTCTCCATGCATATACAAATGCAAATTGGGTAGGAGATGTGGATGACCAAAAGAGTACCAGTGGTGGAGCATTCTTTTTGGGAAAGAGATTGGTTTCTTGGCTAAGCAAGAAATAAGAGGCAATATCTCTATCTACAACTGAAGCATAATACATTGCAGCAACAAGTAGTTACACTCAAGTTTTGTGGATGAAGCAGATGCTAAGAGATATTAAAGTAGAGTATGAGGAGCCTATCACTATATTCTGTGATAATTCAAGTGCAATAAATATATCTAAGAATCTGGTGTTGCATTCTAAGACTAAGCATATATCTATCAAGTTTCACTTTCTGAGAGAGCAAGTGAACAAGAATGAAGTTAGACTAGAGTTTGTGCCTTTCAAGGATCAGATTGTAGACATCTTTACTAAACCTCTTCCCAAGGACTCTTTTGAGTATGTCAGGGAGAAGTTAGGGGTTATTGCCCCTCCGGTGATGAACTAAGGTGCACTGATGTGCATCAGTCCAGTGGATATCACAATCATATCTTGTGATCCAGATTGGTGATGGGGAGCTGCTACATAGGGGGAGTAGCTGGTATGATTCTGAAGTGTTGGAGTTGCAAGTATGAGCCCTTTGCCATTGATGTCAAAGGCGGAGAGAAGACATGTGAAAAACAAGTGGTTGATGATCAAAGGGGGAGCAGTAAAGGAAGAGAAGACATGTGAAGGGTTGTTACTGATAGGGGGAGTTTTGACAGTAAGGAGAAGTTCTTGTCTTGATGGTTTTTCACATCATATGTTGCCATCAATGACAAAGGGGGAGATTGTTGCAAGTATGGGTCTAACTAGTGTTGTCATTAATGTCAACATACTCATGTTGCATTGATGAGAAGGATTGGATGAGCAAAGAGGAGCATTGGAGACAGTCAAGTAAAGACCCTAGCTAAGATGCAGATCAGAGGATGTGGTTTAAAGGGTTTGTAGATATGTGTCTTGAGATGATCCAGTCAAGTTTTTAGAGGTCCGCATGAGGATCTGAAGAAGCTATGGCGGCTCCAGTACAACTAGTTCTAGCAGATGTTCAAAGGTGACAGAGTGACACACATAGGTCCGGTGAGATCCGGAAATACATTATCCCATTATGCGGAGTTGAGGGAGTGTTTAGGACGTCCTTGTGAAGTGTCAACTTGATTAGTTCATGATTTGAAGGTCTGGAAGCACCTATTCCTTTGTGACAGTGATGACAGACTGTGTTCTTGATGTTTCAGATGAAGGAGAGAAGAATTCTAGTAAGAAGATGATGTGTGGATGTTCTTGGTGATTCAGGAAAGGTTGTGGTGATCTTTGGATCATGTCTAGTTCATGTTCATGGTCCACATTGAAGTTAGAGTTTGCATTTGAAGAATAACCACTAGATGTTGGTGTTCTTCTTGAGACTAGCTGACTAGATGTATTACACATCTTGCGGATGTTCTTGTAGATGTTTTATGACTTAGATGATTGTTTCTAAGTCAATGCCTTGTATAAATAAGGGAGTGTAAAGTCATTTCAAAGGGTGTCTTGTGGAGATGAGAGTGTGGTAGCGAGGAAGTGAGCGAAAGGCAGCGCAAAAGTTTTGGGCTTAAATGGAACTGATTCAAGGATGGTAAAGATGCTATTGTCTAGTTCAATTTTGTGATACTTGTTACTTTGTATACAGTGTGTCTCTTGTAGGCAATGAGCCTCTTGTGAGCAGTGTGCTTGGGTAGTGAGCCCTAATTGGCATGTGCCGTTTTGTTCTTTCTATTCTTCTAATAGAGAATACATTCTTGGGTTAATCACCCAGTGGTTTTTCCCTTAATTGGGTTTTCCACATCAAAATCTTGGTGTCTCATGTGTTGATGTGTTTCTGCTCTTGAGTTAATGCTTTATGTTTTCATGATTGATTAATTATAATGCTGCTGAATAACAAAGTGGATTTAAGTGTTTAATTGGAAGCAAGTTTTGGACAACTGATTCAGCCCCCCTCTTAGTTGTCTATCCTGAATCCAACAGTTGTAATGTTGTATTTACCTTTTCATTGAAATGATTTATTTTTGCAAACCTTGTCCAGAATTAGTATGAGATCGTCCTTGGGACAAAATTGTATATTATTATCAACTTGTATTAATGATGGTATTGAGTTATTTTTCTTTCTTTTTAACCCTTGTTGACCTTATATTATTGTGGTCTAAAGAAAAGTCATGGTCGTTTAAACCTAGTTTCCATATCGGGAAAGGTACTATTGTAACATGGTAAAGAATTTAAATTACTGACTCTAGAGGCTTACTCCTTGGTTTTCAACTTGTTATTTGTGTCATCCTATTCAAATGAGATATTGCTTTGAGTTTTGAAGGGGACAAGGGGACTTTTATTGTTGTGGTCAAGTTTGTATGGCTTATGTAATGGATTAGAATCTCTTGTAACCCTTGTCCTTGCATGTTTTGGTTTTGGATGGTTGGTTAGAGGTTGCTAGGAGAGTGGCTTTCATGGTGGGGCCAGTGCCCAAAGTGGCCGCCTGGGTAACCCCATGGAAGTAGTAAGCAAGCGATAATTTAATAAATTATTTAGGAGGGTTGGGGTAGTAAAGTAAATAACAAGATAAGTAAGATGCCTCACCCATGCCTTGAGTGCTCTCGTAGGCTAAGGATGCGATGAAAAGGCCTGGTTGACAAGGCTGACCTCCTTGTCTCCATGAGAGGATATGTCAGCTCCGCATGTGTCACCCTATGGGGCTGGTGCCTAGAGAGAGGCTGCCAGGGCAACCATAGATGGGGGCTAGCTTCAGTGAGAGATAGCTTGGGTAACCCATGCTACGACCATGCGATGACACTCTCCTTACTGCAGTCTAGTTACTCCCTCTTTATCTTTTGTTGTTACCTTTTGAGTACAGACTTGTCTTGATGGTTGATGTTATCTTGATGATTTGGCTTGTCTTAATAATTTGTCTTGTTATGTCGAGTACTGTCTTGTCTATGCAGCCTTGTTATTCTGTTTTATCTGCATGGAGTCTGTATCTTGTTGTTGTATTCATTGTTGTAACCTTGACCTAGTGGAACCTTATTGTTATCTCCTAACTCAGAGGGGTGGACCTTAGGGTTCCACATGGTTAGGAGGCAGAGCTATCCATTGGTCTTCTTGGATGTTTGGTTTGAGATCAGAGCAGAAGTGTTCAAGTTCCAGATTTGTTCTACACCTTTAAGGAGTTGTATACATTAAAAATTGTATTATTTGTAAACTAATGTAATCAGTCTTGTAATCTTGTATTGAAACTTGTAATTATTCATCTCTGCAAATGTATAATGTATTATTCTTTTGTTATATTATTATGCATATCACTTGTATGGTTATAATTTTATTTGATGTAGTTATGTTCCCTAGAAGTGTTAGCTATTCTTTTCATTTAATGTTGTTATTATTGTTATTATCTTTAATGTATAATGCATATCCTTGCTTCAATTTTTTTTTTTTTGTAATATTGTCTCTTGTTAGTCTAACACTCTAGGGTTGCATGACGAGGCATCATATTTGGTATTAGAACTAGGTTTAAACACTGGGTACTCTGGTTATAACTGGGCCCATTATGTGACCTAGTGCTTAAACTCTATAGATTAACTTCATCCCTGTTGTTTTCCTTTCTGTGTGTAATAAATCATCTTTTGGATGTTGTAGGTAGATGCCTAGAGGTAGGGGTCGAGGTCATGGCAGAGGTAGGGTTCATGGGAGAGGTGGTGGCGGTACACCTCCTCCCAATTCTCCTCATGAGAGTGCCCATGAAGGTGGGGGTTAGAATATGGAAGGTTAGGACCAGCCTGAAGGAGCCCAGTTATGATAGTTACTTGAGGAGGCCCTCACTCGTTTAGGTCCTAGACAGGAGGGTGAACAGCCTAGAGGGGGTTAGGAGGTAGACTAGCGAGAGCCTAGGGAAAGAGAGAGATCACCTAGGTGGAGAGAGTTGACAGTTGAGTAGGAGGCCACACTAGCCAGCCATATGAGAGATCTACTGAGGGCACGCCCTCCCACTTTTGATGGAGCTGGTAGAGGTCTAGAGGCAAAGACTTAGTTATTGGATTTAGGTAGGTGTTTCACCATGCATCCTTATGGCAGCAACACCAAAGCCAGATGTGCTATTTTGCATCTCTGAGGTTTTACTTCAACTTGGTGGCAGTTAGAGGAACAGAAGCTACACTTTGATATTAGCACTATTTCTTGGGAGTTGTTATTAGAGAGATTCAAAGCCTATTTCTTGTCAGATCATTGGAGGCAGCGTCGCGCAGATGAGTTCCATGAGCTGAGGCAGATGGCCATGTCATTTGAGCAGTATGAGTCTAGATTCTATGAGCTCAAGCAGTACGCGGGTATCAGAGATGACGAGTCTATGTTGGTACAACATTTTATCAGGGGCCTGAATGCCCGGATCAGCGGAGGGGTTCATGTATTCGAACCTAAGTCTATGGAGGTAGCAGTGGAGAAAGCCTAGTTAGTGAAGGAGAATTTGGCTATGGAACTCAGTGGGCATACAGGTGTGTATATTGGAAGTGCACCTTCTTCAGGTTTTGGTTCGTGTGGTGGACATACTCAGGCATCAGGATCTCGTGCACCCTCAAAGGGTGGACGACAGTAGCACTCTCAGACCAAACTAAAGAATTATTAGCCTCAGCAAGGTAATAGATTTTAGTCTAAGAAAGATCGGTCTTGGTAGTGTAATAAGTGCAATCACTTTGATCAGCCAGCTCAGAGTACACAGTCCGCATTGAGCAGAGGTAATTTCCAATAGTCTAGTGCTTTCTAGGGTGGTGCTAGTTTTGGTAGAGGCACCAGGTGCTCTTGTGGCTAATAGGGCCATATTGCTAGACAGTGTCCTCAGAGGAGTACTTCAGGGTTTGGACATCAACTAGTGGCTTTTGAGCCAATGGTTGGTGATGCAGGTAGATCACACAGAGTCTTTGTAGCAGTTGATAACTGTCAGGTAGAGCATTAGGGCACTATGGTGGAGACGTCTAGTTTCATGCGAGGTATTGGTTTTCTTGTTCTTTTTTATTCTGATGCATTTGATTTGTTCATATCTCCTTCTCTTGTGGAGCGTTGTGGCTTAGTGGCAACAAACTAGGATGATAGGTGGTAGGTTGAGTTAGCTTCCAGGGCTAATGTTGCAGTTGAGTCTCTAGTGCTCAATTGTGAGTTGAGGATTGACTCTCTATCTACTACAGTAGACCTTCGCATTCTACACCTTGGTTCATATGATATAGTTTTGGGGATGGATTGGCTAGAGACCCATTAGGCAGTGATCGATTATCGACATAAGTCTATTAGATGGGTGGATGATTCTGGTGTAGAGGTAAAGGTTGTAGGAGTTCAAAGACCTATTTCCCTATGTATGATCTTCGCTATGTAGCTTAAGAGATGTATGTGTTAGGGATGTTAGCTTTTGTGGTGTGAGAGGCATCTCTTGACAATCATCCACTATTAAGGGAGTATGCTTATGTTTTTCCTTCTGAGATTCTGGGGATTCCACCTAAGCGTGACATGAACTTCAGGATTGATCTTGTTCCCGGTGCAGAGCCCATCTCATGAGCTCCATACAAGATGACCACTCAGGAGCTTAAGGAGCTCTGACTGTAGTTGGAGGAGTTGTTAACCAAGGGATTCATTTGACCTAGTGTCTCTCCTTGGGGAGCACCTGTGATCTTTGTGAAAAAGAAGGATGGATCTCTACGGTTGTGTATCGATTATCGATAGCTCAATAAGGTGATAGAGAAAAATAGATACCCCTTGCCTCGGATCGATGATTTCTTTGATCAGATTAAGGGAGCCAAGGTGTTTTCTAAAATTGACCTCAAGTCAGGATATCATCAGTTGTAGATATTTGAGGCAGATATTCATAAAATGACATTTCATACCTGTTATGGGCATTATGAGTTCACAGTAGTACCATTTGAGTTGATGAATGGACCTACAGTTTGCATGAGCCTGATGAATGGTGTTGTTTGCACTTATCTCAATGGGTTTGTCCTTGTATTTCTAGATGATATATTGATCTATTTGAGGACTATGGAGGAGCATGAGGAGCATTTGCATCAGGTGTTGCAGTGTCTGAGAGAAAATAAGCTTTATGCTAAATTATCAAAATGTGAATTCTTTCAGACAGAGGTGAAGTATTTGTGTCATGTCATTTCTAGAGAGGGTATTGTAGTGGATCCTTCGAAGATCCAAGCTATTATGGATTGGCCTGCACCTACCAATGTTTCTGAGGTCCGCAGTTTTATGAGTTTGGCAGGTTACTACTATCATTTTGTTATGGGGTTTTAAAGGATTGCTCATCCTATTACTTCCCTTCATAGGAAAGGGAAGAAGTTTGTTTGGTTAGAGCAGTGTCAGGTAGCTTTTTAGACCCTTAAGGAGTAGTTGTCTAGTGCACCTATTTTAGCAGTTCCTGATCCTACTAGGGACTTTGTTGTTTGTACAGATGCTTCTTTGAAGGGTTTAGGAGTAGTTCTGATACAGGATGGTCACGTGATTGCCTATGAGTCTTGCAAACTCAAGGATCACGAATTGAACTATCCCAATCATGATCTAGAGTTAGCAGCAGTTGTGCATGCCTTGGTGAGGTGGAGGTATTTTATCTTAGGGCATTGGTTTGAGCTACACAGTGATCATCGTAGTTTGCAGTATATTTTCATGCAGCCAAACTTGAATGCGAGGCAGAGGCATTGGATGGAGTTCTTGTATGAATATGAATTTGAGGTCAAATATATTCAGGGCAAAGAGAATGTGGTAGCAGATGCTCTTAGTCATTGGAGACATGAGATCTCAGTGGTCTCTCTCACAGTTGATTTGAGGGTCTTCGTACCCTAGTGTTGTTAGAGGCGCATCGAGCACCTTATTTTGCTCATCTGGGTGTCAAGAAGATGCATGCAGATCTGCGCCAACTATACTTTTGGAGTGGCATGAAGCAGGATATTTCTAATTTTGTGTCGAGATATCTTGAGTGTCAGAGGATGAAGGCAAAGCATTAGCACCCTACAGGTTTTTTGTAGCCTCATTTGATTCTAGAGTGGAAATGGGACATCATTTCGATAGACTTCATTGTTGGATTTCCAATATCCTCTCATCGACATGATGCTATTATGGTCACTGTGGATAGGTTGATGAAGGTAGCTCACTTCTCTCCTATCCATTCTTCTTACAATGCTACTACGGTGGCTAGAGTGTTCATGGAGGATATTGCCAGACTTCATGGGATTCCTCATAGGATCATCTCTGATAGGGATCCAGTGTTCACTTCCTCCCTTTGGACTTCTCTACAGCATGCCTTGGGGACAGAGCTGAACTTTAGTTCAGCATACCATCCTGAGACTGATGGACAGACCGAGAGGGTTAATCAGGTTCTCGAGGATATGCTTAGGATGTATGTGATGGATTGGCAGAGCCATTGGGAGGACTACCCGTATCTGGTAGAGTTTGCTTATAATAATGGATATCATAGTTCTATTGGCATGTCTCCATTTTAGGCTTTGTATGGTCATCCTTGTAGGACCCCTCTAAGTTGGGATCATCTCGAGGATAGAGTTCTTCTAGGTCTATATATACTTAGAGATATGGAGCAGTAGGTCAAGAGGATTAGAAAGCATTTGGTGGCAACAAACGATAGACAGAAGAAGTATGCAGATCCTCATAGGATCGATCGATAGTTTTTAGTTGGAGATCAGGTGTTCTTGCATGTGTGACCACGAAAGAGTCTGATCCATTACAGAAAGGGCTCTAAGCTAGCACCATGCTTTGTTGGACCTTTTGAGGTGTTGGAGAGGATCGGTCCTGTTTCTTATCATCTTGCTTTGCCGCCCAGTCTTGCACGCATCCATGATGTGTTTCATGTTTCTGTACTTAGACCTTACTATCTAGATACTGCTCATGTTCTTGATTGGACTGCTCTATAGGTAGAGGACGGGCAGCTGGCTTTGGAGCCTGTAGGCATTCTATAGCATAGGACACTTGCCCTCAGGAGCAGAGACATGGAGCAGGTTAGGGTCCAGTGGGATCCTAATGATGAGACTTGTACTACCTAGGAGAATGCTTCCAAGATGAGAGAGTTATACGCTTACTTATTTGCAAGCTTCCAAGAGTAAGACTAACTCTAGGGGGGAGGATGTAATGCCCCCTCATTTTTGGCTTGTGATAGTTGCTAGTTTCATATTACCCTTTTGTCAATTCTGAGATAGTTTTTAGTTCTTCCATTGCATTTAGATAGTTCTGAGACATTTGAGTTATTAGGCCTATGGTTTATGCTTATTATGATTGTGATAGACTATGTTCGACTAACATAGTTTTGACATGTGTTATGAGTTATGATGACATTATTATTATTCCAGTTATGATGAGATTGACATGATTAGTGATGGTTTAATATTATCATGTTTTATGTGATTTGTTGATATCTGATTTTAAATAAAAATGGTTAGTCTTTTTCTAGAGTAGGGATGGTGTAATACAACTCATTCTGAGCACTCTACTACGTCATGATTCTCTGACTCTATGTGTGTTGATATATATGCAGTCGATTGTATACAACCTTTTGTTCTTATGCAGGTTGCAGGTACTGGGCCTCGACTCCACCTGACATAGCAGGTCTGAGCGGGCCCCTACACCAATGGATAATGTTGATGGAGATAAAATGAGGTTTATCCCCTAGGTCAGTTCAACTTTCAGTTTGATGGTCATTATGTGGTTTGTATGTTTATTGTCGGGTCCTTGTTATGTTAGCCTGTGTATTCTAGTATGCGTAAATGATCTATGATATTATAACAATTTATTGTCAAACATTATAGTATTTTTGATGTGTCGTAAAATTGGAATACTCTTGGAGGAAACTATTTAAGTAAATTGTAATGCAGAATCAAGTAACTATTCTAATGTTTGTAAAATTTATATGTGGGTCAAAGTTTTATTTTAACTCATTAATATTTATAGTTATGTATTGAATCTTTCTAGGGAATAATGTAAACGTGGTTAGTTGTCATTTATGATTCCAGAGTGGGGAATCTCCGTGATTAGTAAAAATTTAAAAAAATTTGGTGAAGAGGATTCATGGGAATGGATTTCGTGGGAGTGGGCATTTATGACTGAGGGTTATTTTGTTCTGAGAGGAATTTTTGGGAAGGAATGATTCAGAGGATTCATTCTGAGGAAGGAAGAGAAGTTATGAAGGAGGATTCGATCTTTGGAGCATAAAAAGTAAAGGTACGTCTTGCTATGTAGTTAAATTCTGTGAATTTTTGTATTCTTGTCTATGTTATGCTCTGAGGAATTAGAATACTTTGTTGTCTAGTTGTTCTCAAATGGAATCGATCTATAATTCACCCTTTTCTTCTTTGTAAACTTTTTGCTACTTGTTGGATGCTCTTATAGAAAGACTTGGCAAAAAATTTTAGCCTCAAAAACAATCTCACTACAACTCTAAACCTCTTCCTCAGATGGGTTTAACTGTAATCTTCACCCTGTAGTTCAATTTGAGCATGTGGGTTCTTGTTTTCTTGTCTTTGAAATCTCATTTACCTACTGTTTTCCCACCGAGTCATTGTGCCACTTGCATGTAAGTTTTTCTGATGTGCATCTTGTAGAACCATGGCCCTCAGGCAATCCTATTGTTCTCATTAAAGGTTGTGTTTAGGTTTCTAGGTGATCCATTTGAAAACTCTCGAGAAGGAAGCTGTAGCTTCAATAGAACCCCTATGACTCTCTACAGCTCTGATAGAAACCTTTTGGCTAGTCGCCCTCACTGTAGACCATAGGGACTATTGACCAGTTGCTTTGTTATGCTTAGTGTCACTACAAATTTCCCTGTGATCTCTCTATTTTTGTGACCTCGTTCACCCCTGGTGGCATCTTGTTGTCGCCCTTGCTGTGTTGGGTCTCTCTCTCACTATGGCTAAGCTAAACCATCGATTGAGGATGGTAGATTAAACTCGCCTCCTTTTTATTGTTGATGATGGTGGTATTCTTGAAACCCTCACCTGTCATGCCCTCAGGATTTCCCCATATTATTTCTTTTGATCAACTCTCTAATCTTTGTAAATTTGTTTCCTTTGGGTCGCTGCCAGTGGTGGGATATATATAATTGGATGATTCCAGTTTCGTGTTCTTAGAAACTTTCCTTTTTTTTCCTCAACCATCGATTTTCTATTTATGTGAATGGAGGACTCTTCAGTAGTTAAGGTGGAAGATACCAATCTTGACGTCGACATGTTCATTGCCCAAGGTCTTCATTCTACCAGCGTCAATCAGTCTTGGAGGCACTTTAGACAATATTTACTTACCACCTAACCATCTGTCGAATCTAAAATTTAGGTGGCCAAATGTTATTTTTCCTTAGGAAACCTTAGGGTCGTCGGTTGTCTAGTTGATTTAGACTTGAGGGAATTTGTAATTGTGGTCTCTTGTGATTAACGTAGAGAGATTCTTTAGTAGGGCCAAATTTTATGATCCTCGATGATTAGTGTTTAGTTTAATGTTTTAATAAGCTCTTGTTTCAAAAACTAATTGTGGTAGGTAAGAAGATATTAGAATAGGATTTAATTCAATAAAATTTTATCCTTGGTCTTTTGATGTCTCTATTTTTTTAGAAAGTAGATTCTTAGTTACATTTAAGTGACAGACTAAATAGATATGTTTACCGTGCTTAATGATTTTTCAGTACATTATATTAGGGAGGTTAAGCTTGTTTATTTAGAAAATTACAATTATGCTTATAATTGAATTTTGTCTTGTTTAGTCAAACTAGAGTTATGGTGCTTTAAATGATCAAATTGTTTTGGATGTGTTAAGTAAATTGTAGAGTAGGATAGTATTAGAGCTTTAAAATCTTACATTTGGAATCGGTAGTTGGTTTATATTAATGTCTGTATGAAGAAGTTGTTGACTAGATACAAATTACTATTTTTCATAATGATCAGAATTAAGTTAAATCTAGATAGTTCCTTAAAATTGTTGTCATTTTAACAAAAAATGTCATCATTTTAACAAAAAATGTCATCATTTTAACAAAAAATGTCATCATTTTAACAAAAAATGTCATCATTTTAATCTAATAATGTGTAACTAGTATTCTTCTTGAGTAGGTTTTGTGTCTTGTAAGGTTTGGAGCTCTTTTTGTCGTTAATGCAAGGAAGTAAGAATATTTTGGTTATAGGTTGTAATGTTGTATTTACCTTTTCATTGAAATGATTTATTTTCATAAACCTTGTCTAGAATTAATTTGAGGTCATCCTTGGGACAAAATTTTATATTATTATCAACTTGTATTAATGATGGTATTGAGTCATTTTTCTTTCTTTTAAACCTTGTTGACCTTATATTATTGTGGTCTAAACAAAAGTCATGGTCGTTTAAACCTAGTTTCCATATCGGGAAAGGTACTGTTGTAACATGGTAAAGAATTTATATTACCGACTCCAGAGGCTTACTGCTTGGTTTTTATCTTGTTATTTGTGTCATCCTATTCCAATGAGGTATTGCTTTGAGTTTTGAAGGGGACGAAGGGGACTTTTATTGTTGTGGTCAAGTTTGTATGGCTTATGTAATGGATCAGAATCTCTTGTAACCCTTGTCCTTGCATGTTTTGGTTTTGGATGGTTGGTTAGAGATTACTAGGAGAGTGGCTTTCATGGTGGGGCTAGTGCCCAAAGTGGCCTCCTGGGTAACCCCATGGAAGTAGTAAGCAAGTGATAATTTAATAAATTATTTAGGAGGGTTGGGGTAGTAAATTACATAACAAGATAAGTAAGATGCCTCACCCATGCCTTGAGTGCTCTCACAGGCTAAGGATGGGATGAAAAGGCCTAGTTGGCAAGGCTAACCTCCTTGTCTCCATGAGAGGATATGTTGGCTCCGCAAGTGTCACCCTATGGGGCCGCTACCTAGAGAGAGGCTGTCAGGGTAACAATAGATGGGGGCTGACTTCTAGTGAGAGATAGCCTGGGTAACCCATGCTAGGACCATGCGATGACACTCTCCTTACTATAGTCCAGTTACTCCCTCTTTATCTTTTGTTGTTACCTCTGGAGTGCACACTTGTCTTGATGGTTGATCTCATCTTGATGATTTGTCTTGTATTAATAATTTGTCTTGTTACGTCAAGTATTGTCTTGTCTATGTAGCATTGTTATTCTATTTTGTCTCAGTGGAGTCTGTATCTTGTTGATGTATTCATTGTTGTAACCTTGACCTAGTGCAACCTCATTATTATCTCCTAGCTCGGAGAGGTGAACCTCAGGGTTCCACATTCTTGGGAGGCAAAGTTATCCATTGGTCTTCTTGGATGTTTGGTTCAAGATCAGACCAGAAGTGTTCTAGTTCCAAATTTTCTCTACACCTTCAAGTAGTTGTATACATTCAAAATTGTATTATTTGTAAACTGATGTAATCGGTCTTTTAATCTTGTATTGAAACTTTTAATTATTCATCTCTACAAATGTATAATGTATTA
Source organism: Cunninghamia lanceolata (assembly GCA_027924645.1). NCBI lineage: Eukaryota > Viridiplantae > Streptophyta > Pinopsida > Cupressales > Cupressaceae > Cunninghamia > Cunninghamia lanceolata. Next base: position 5,062,239 of record BSBN01000241.1, on the reverse strand, counting down.
TTCTTCTGTTATATTGTGATGCATATCATTTGTATGGTTATAATTTTATCTAATGTAGTAATGTTCCCTAGAAGTGTTAGCTATACTTTTCATTTAATTTTGTTATTATTGTTATTATCTATAATGTAGAATGCATATCCTTGCTTAAAAAAAAAATATTCTATAATATTGTCTCTTGTTAGTCTAACACTCTAGGGTTGCATGAACGAGCATCACATTGATTTTTTCTTGCAATGTTTGTATATTTTCATCATTTTTTTCTTGTAACTGATCCTTATTACGTAGTGGTGGACTTGGTGGTGGTGGTGGTGGTGGTGGTGGTGGGGGGGGGGGGGGGGGGGGTTGTTGTGGGGGGTCCTAGGCTAGATCATCCATGTGTACAAATAAGGTCTACAATTAGTGTTGCAATTACAAAAAAGAATTAAAATTGAATTAGGAATTGAAAATATATTAAATTGAATGTACAACATATGTTTAAATATACATGTATACATATAAATTGAAAACTTAGAAATATATAAATTTACATGGTTTAAACAATATATTAAAACATTTAATTTAACATATACATGCATTCAACCAAGTGACCTTTTCCAAGAAAAATTTAAACTTGTTAGAAAATGTAAATCAAAATTTATGTTTAAGAATCATGACATGAATCAAAATTTATGTTTAAGAATCATTCCTAAGAGTTTATTGTATAGCCTAAATGTCATTCCATCTAGCCATGTTACCATTTCCTATTTTGTTCCTAATCCATGTTTATCCTTCCTAAACTGTGTTTTATTTTATTCAATCTTTGAACTCATGTCCTATCTACTCAACATTATTTTATTGTCCTATAATCTTTTACTGTACATGTATGTATGTATGTATGTATGTATGTATTTAGACAATTTCAAATGATCTTTTGAAATATATCATTCCTAAAATTTTAATGCATAGCCTAAATGTTATTCCATCTAGCCATGTTACCATTTCCTATTTTGGTAAAATTTAAGCTGATTTTGTTTCCTATAAATGCAATCTTCATATAAATCAAAATCCTAAAAATAATTAACTAGCCCTATTGTTACTTAATAAATTACATGCCCACAAACCTTGAATATCAATAGAAGTCCTAATCCTAGAGGTTATGATTAATGAGTGGACAATAGTACACCAATTCATTAGAATGGGAACCTCTTCTTCTCCTTTGGGCTCTCCCAAACATAGAAATATTTCCTTGAGGTTTTCAAAAGAAGATAATTAAAGAGAAATATTCAATAACAACTAGGTTGTTCACAACCACACGCATGTATTATGAACTCCTAAACATGTCACTAAGTTCATGTCGGTATTGGCTACAACTACTGTACCTACAAGACCCAAATTGAGAACATAATAAATATTTACATATGCACCAAAAGATGAACACATTTTACATTCTTATGTATGTGATTCCATTTATACATTATATACAAATGTACAAGATTTAAGCATACTAATAGGATTTTCTAAACAATACAAAAATTTCAACTTGATAGAGATGTTTGGAAAGTTATATAATTGAATCAAGAGAGATTTTCAAACCTAAACTATTATTACACTATAAAGGATATCCAAGAAATAAGTATTCAAATTTTTATTAAATCTCACCACTCCTAGACAACTCTATATTCATTAGGCAACTATGTTTAAATATCCAAGATGAGAAATACATGCTTGAATCAACCATGGAACTAGTATTTATGTATGTTTCTATGTATATGTACGCATGTACATATATGTATGTATGTATGTATCTATATAGACAATTTCAAATGATATTTTGAAATATCATTCCTAAAAGTTTAATGTATAGCCTAAATGTCATTTCATATAGCCATGTTACCATTCCCTATTTTGTTCCTAATCCATGTTTATCCTTCCTAAACTGTGTTTTATTTTATTCAATCTTTGAACTCATGTCCTATGTACTCAATATTATTTTATTTTTTCCATTGTTGTTGTCTTGTTCATTAAGCCTCAAGTTGTCATAGATAGATGGATATGTTTTAATTAAATATTTAAACATAATATAGTGACTTAGATCTAGGTTTAAGGTTTAGGTTTAATAAGACATTTAGGTTAGGTCAACAAAAAGATATTAGGGTCCTGTCATGTCTAATTTGTAGGTTTTATTTAGGTTTTTTCACTGTTGTTGTCACCTAGGTTTTAGGTTTAGGTTTAATAAGTCATTTAGGTTAGGTCTACAAAAAGATATTAGGGCCCTGTCATGTCTAATTTGTAGGTTTTTAGCTTCATGAAAATAGTTTTTGCAAATGGTTAAATTAGGACTATGAGACTCATTAGGAACATTTAAAGCCATGAAGACTAAGAGTATAACTAGTTCAAGGTCTATATAGACAATTTCAAATGATTTTTAAATATCATTCCTAAAGGTTTATTGTTAAGCCTATATAAAAGAAACCATAGAAGTTATATCAAACCCTAGATTAAATTAAAGATTTAAACATAATAAAGTGACTTCTATGTTTTAGGTTTAGGTTTAATAAGTCATTTAGGTTTTAGAATAGGCCAATTTAGTTTATGAAACCCTAGTTTATGAATTAGGGTTTAGAACTTATGAATTAGGCTTTTATGTTTTAGTACATTTATGAATTAGTGTTTACACTTCAAGAATTAGGGTTTAACATGTACAGTTTAATATTATAAAAAGAATTTAAAAAAACAAAAACAAAGCAAAAAATAATGAAAACAATAGAAAATGATGGGAAACCAACTGGAACAATTGATAGCTAATCTAGAGGAGGTGAGGATGTTTCGGAGGTGGGTGGTGGGATCAGTCAATGTGGGTACCCATTTTTGGCATCCTTCTTGCTCTCTTCTCGCAGCATGTAGCTGTTAAAATGAGGCTGCAAGCCTATTTTTAAAAATATATATACTTTTCAAAAAGGGTACCCATTTAATTTACGAGAACTCATTCCTTAACAGGTGCCCATTTGGCTTCGGGTACTCAATCATAAATGGGAGCCCATTTCATAATGGGCACCTGTTTAGGTTTGGGCTCCCATTCCTAAATGGGCACCCATTATTTTCAAAATGGGTACCTGTTCTTAGTAGCATTTTCCATCCACGGGAGACTTCTGTGATATCTATACTCATCTTTATGCTTTCACCCATGAGTCCACAAAGAAATGATTGACATATGAAAGAGTTTATGAATGGTATGAATAATTTGGTTAAGAGTCAACAACACTTTATGGCATCCCAACAACACTTCATGACAGCTATTGTAATGCCCTGCCATGCAACCCTAGAGATAAGTCAACTAAAGCATTATAACACAGTCTTGATACAACCAGTTAACAAACATCTCTAGGGATAACATGACAACATTAAAGTAAGTAAATACAAACTCAATCAATTTATATTTAATTACATGACTACCTTATTTATTACTAACATAATTTAAACTAACAGCCAAAATACCAAATGAACACACACACACACCATTGATAATGCCTACCCAGAAATTAGCAATAATGAACTTGATAGAATGATAAGATATCAATTTACAAAGTTTATTTTAATAAATCTCAAGTCAATAATAAGAGTATATCAACATTCATGAAATACAAATTTTCAACAAGTTTATGCATTAATACATCTTTACCAATATTGTCAGGAAGTCATCCATTTCCCAAATGGAAAGGTACCTCCATAGCTCCAAAGTCCTGCATGGCTATAGATCTCCACTGCACATCTAATGAAATGTTAGTCCTGCATAAATACAATGATCAATTGTATGGAATGACTAACCTAAGGTCCTAAGGGATGACCTAGTGTCTCGAGGGCTCATGATGGCCTTGCCTATGTATGTGTAGCGCAGAGACTTCGTAGTTCAGGTTTTGAACTTACAGCCACATGATGGTTTCATATAATTTCCAACTAGGGTTAACATATGACATTATATTTTTATACCTTTGCAACCCATAATAAGAAGAGAAGCAATATCCTTCTAGCTTTCTGACTAGTAGATAACTTACACACCTAGATCAAAACATATTGTCTAACATAATTTTCAAACCATGAGTAAGGAGTTTTTGAAACAATGTGAAGCTTTGACAATAAGATATCTAACTTTCATTTAAGTAAAAGCTCTTATTCTCATTCCAAGCTACAAAATACAAAGTATAATTTTATCTCTCATATATCATTCACATAGGATCATACATAAAATCAATATCCAAAATCAGTTAAGCTATACCTGAGATGAAACACTTATAGAAGGTAAATTACCATTTCCCTCAAGCCAAAGTAAAAATTTATCAAGTAACAATTCATAAAGTTCTAGGACTATCCCACTATCCATTCTTCACTAAATTCCATAGACTTAACGTTTAGGGAAGAAAGAAGATGCTTTATACCACAAATTAATAATAAACAATCAACACATAATACAAGATGTTATACGTTAGAACGTTAAAAAATGCCGTTAAAGTAACTCATCATAAGATAAAACCAAATTATTATTATAAGCGAAGACCTTCTTATTACTTTCTTACCAAAATAATTCAATCTTGCAAAATAAATTACACTAACATATGATTTATACAACTAGGAATAATAACAGGGAGATCAATTATTTAATCAAAAATATATTCCCTATATTCATTCTATTTTATACTTCATTTGAATCATAAGACTAAGAATTTTACTACATTTTTCTTAATTTCCAAGTCATAACCATAACCATGTTATTACTTTCCAAGCTCAATCCGATACAATAATTACGGCTCGGTAAGGTAATGCCCTAATCATATCATAGTGATATTATTAATAAACATTTGTTTACTATTACGTCAAAAGTCTTTCCATTGCAATTCTTTGTCCAAACATTCAAATTTGACAAGCAACCAAGTGTTAAATTCTAAAGAACTTGCCTAGCTAAACACGAACAATATCTACTACTACCCCGATAATGATTTCTTCTTAACACCTTCCTTTTATTTTCTAATATGCTCTATGCCATGTTATCAAACATATAGAAAGTGATCTATTTATATCATATGAATATCTAACTAGAATAACAAGAAGATAATAATAAAAAAAATGTTTAATAGTTTTACGTCAAGGATTACATTAATAAGATTATCTTAACTTTCCATGTGTTAGAAGACTCAAAAGACTTAAAGTGAATTCATAGTGCTACTCTCTAGACATTCAAGTTTGATAGTAAATGCTTAATATAGAAATAAAGATGATAGATCTCATAACTTATGCATTAAAATAATTCTAGCATAAAATTCTAGATATGAATTTATAAACAATATCTTTCTATTTAGAACTTCCACTAAGATAGTTTCCATTGCAGATATAACAAGATCTTTTAAAAACAAAACCGATGATTTAAGACCAGATTGGATACTACAACTCACACCTTCTATTATAATGGGAGTTAAGCCTTTAACAGCCGACAGGTCAAAAGAAACTCATTCAGATTGCACTCGGGTCTCCACAATGGACAATTCAAGCAATTCCATTTGACCGACGTAGGATCAATGTGAAGCATAGACAAGGCACATGAATTGTTTGACAAAAATGCATTGAAGAAAAGTCATCTCAAGGAATAAAATGATTGTAGGTGATACACTAGAGATTGAAGCTGATAGGTTATAAGATGAGAGTAATTCAAACTTTAGTACCATGAATAATCCTTATAGTAATCGATTGATATTGGTGCAAGCTAACTTTGAGGACACCATAATCTTATCTTAAATGCCATAAATTCTTGTGGCGACATTCTTGCTGCTAACAAATCATGATTGAAATCAATGTAAATAACCAAACTAATGATCCATATCTTGAAACAGAGATTGTCTTCTAGTGGAGAGTAGTGGTGTTTCTTAAAGAAATTATTAGAAGAAAATAACAAGGCTTGTGCAAAAGTAGCATGCTATAATAAGCTTGAACATAATGGAAAGGCCAAACATTCACTTTTTGGCTCAGAAGATGTATTAGTGGAGGAAGTCATTGCATAAGGTTTTGCATAATCATTAAAATTATAAGAAGGCAACGATCCAGCTAGGCAATTCTAATCACAAGCCTAAAAGAAGAGATTTAGATAAGAAAGCTCGATCATGGATATTCCGTATGCAAACAAGTTAACCTTTCAATATCAAGAAATAAAAGTGGTCTGATGATATGCTAGAATGGCATAATCAGCAAAATAAAGGTTTGTTGAAAAAGACTTAGAATTTTCATGCAAATGCAAATGGCAGGAGCAAGATTAGTTTTCTACAACCTATGCCCACCTTATAATAAAATGGGAGCTTTAGTTTTGTGTATGGTCAAATATCAGAGCATAATGGAAAGGTAAATATTTGTTAGATGATGTATTTGCAAGTGCTCTGATAGACTTGCATGCAAAAATGTGAAAACATAGAGTCGACATGTTAAAGATCAAGGCAATTTATGCCAAACCCTGTTCATTGTAGGGTGAGAAGGATTATACATTAGAAACTATCACAAGCTGTCAAATCAATATTGTAGGTTTTGGTAAAAAAAGAAGGCACCAATGCTTAACAAGGCCATAAGGGATTTAAGATGCTCAAGACGAAAATATTCCAGGTTGAAAAATGATTTGCGCCCAGTACTAATAAAGTTTTGAGTTACCACAAGCACACAAAACAAGTGAAGATACCACAAGAAAACTATGCCCAAAAAATGGTGGTATAATTAAGTGAATCTTGCCTAAATGCAAGTTGATACAGGGCACAAGTGCCCAGCTGGTTGGTTTTTATAATAGAAGAGATTTTGTTAGAGCAAAGGACATGTCTCAACAATGGAAATCACGCATGCAACACAAGGATTGAAGGACAAAGAACATGATCTGATAACATGCGAGTAATACTTAGACATGGCATGCAATCTATTGCTAAAATGCCTCACAAAAAGAATCCAAATCCAACTTAAGCTTACCTCTACATTGAGCATTACACAGAATGAATACTAAAGGATAGAAGGTGAAACTTGACTTGCCATTATTGAAAATCATCTTTTCTTTCCCCTTGGTGCAAGAACCTTGAGCTCTGAAGAAACCAATACTCCCTTGCAAGAGAAATAATGCCTCCACACTCTAAACATTGTAGTGATTTCCAGCCATTCTCCCCCACTTTTTCTCCTTCTATTCATAGACTATTACCCCCTCGTAGCCCCCCTTTCCTTCTCATCCTCCCTGGATTTTATTCACCACCCAAATAAAGATAGCATTTATTTTTCCTGTAACTCCTATCTACTCACTTACTCATATGTTTTCTAAAATTAGTTTTCCCTCATTTTTTACTAAAACTAACCATATCAATTATCAGAGAAACATTTATGAAAGGGTCCCATGATTTCAAAAAAATGAGAAAGTATACTGCATATATCTTAAGCTATGATGGAAATGGTTATGCGTGAATCAAGAGCAAAAGACCGACTACATAATTAAAGATTAAAAATGCCCTTACTCACGATGGAAATACATTTTATAACGTCTATTATAAATGTACTTTCCTAGACATGCACACCACAAGATGGTCATAATCAATATCAATATATCACATGTCATTCGATGTCAAGTAACTTAGTTATCCATAAGAAGATCAGCTAAATGGATGGCAATATGATAGCAAGATATGAAAGAGTATCAGATCGAACATTACCAAATGATCATAATAGTGTAAAATATATTACGGAAGATATTACACATACCAGGAGGATATCACGGGAAGTATTCATTATACTCACTTAAACCTTTACATATCCCTATTATTTCACCTTCATCTCCAGTTCCAAAGCCAACTACCTACACAACCAAAGTGAATACGGAGGGGCACTACATCCTCCCCCCCTAAAAGTTGACTTACTCCTAGAAGTCGCAAACTAAGATCGAAACATATCATGTTAGTACCAACATCAAGTGAGATTCATCTCATAAAATAATATACACTAGTTGCCTATGGAAATAATTTATCTTACTAAAATGTAACTTATATACTCCATTTTAACATAATCTACCTTTCTAGTTTGCAATGTCACAATAGTAACTCAATCAAATTTTGCATTTCAAAATGATTTCATTGTACATAAACCACTCAAAATTCTTACATTTTAGCGTTGACACCCTTTAGTATCTTTTAGGTCAAGAAGACATTGCACTCTTTTTAATCCTAACTAGTAGAAACTCTCATATTATAAACATATAAAGTATTCAATTTTCAAACACACCATCACTACACTTCCTCTTCCAATTTGCTGTTAAGCAATCAATAGGTCAGAATGCTACATCTCTACAAAATATGAACATATTTTTCATGTAAAACACACAATTTCCATTACATATCCATCATTTATAAACAAGACATTTCACTTTAATTATTTTACAACACTAAATCTCATACATATTCAACAAAAGATCATGATTTTTCACCTTTTTGAAGTATGCAACACAGTTTATCATTCCATAAGTATTATATTCATGAATTAACATACATTCTTTACATACACACAAATTCACGTCACCAGGAATCACATCACAAGGCTATACAAGGGTCCATCTGGATACTAGAAATAACATACTAATCCATGAGGCAAGAGCCAATATCCATCTCACATAATCCATACCTCGCACTCAGTGACTTGTTGGTGTTAGGCCACACTCACAGGGTGAGACCATCCAAACAAGCTATAATGACCTCTCTCTTGTTGTATAAGGTTGTTAGCCTTGAAGAGATAGTCATCACACATAGGTGGGTAGTGGGTCCTAGCTGTATAACAGCCTCACATACCCCTATCCTCAAGGTTCCCTGCGTCTGCTTCCTCATATACACTCACCAAGTCCACCTCATGTATCCTTTGAGAGGAATCACAATACAACACTTGGCCGACATAAAAAACAATAAGGATAAACTAGTTTAGCCACCAAAGTCATAAAGCAAGATTAAAAATAAAAATTCAATTTCAACAATAAAGCAAGAAATGTGCACAATTTTAACACTAAATCAAATGTAATCACAAAGGCCACAAGAAAATAAGATCACAAGGTGTGGGTAAACCATCATAATCAAATATAAACAAAGTGTCGGCCTTCACAATCACTGGAAAATTATCAATAACCATAAAGAAAGTCCACAATCTTTGAAATTGTACTATACAACACTATGCGACTAGATACTAGTCACCAAATGAGGAAGGAGGGAACAACATTAGGCTATAGCAGTAGCCCTTATGTGGTGCAGAATGAGCAGACCATCCACATGGCTCAGAATGTACTCCTTGGCTACACCCTACATCGCGTCATCACACGGCATGGACTAACCAAGTGGCCTGCACACTCCTTGGCTGCCCACATGGAACGTGTACCTTGGCCACATCTTGCATCGCATCATAGCACGGTATGGTCATACGCCAGTTGGAGAAGGCATGTACTGGCCATATGCCGCATGGCAGTGTGTCTATGGCTCCGCGGAAGTAGACACGTGTAGAACACACCCCGCATAGTGACACCTCATGGAAAAGGGCACATGTAGGTACTCACCATAGCCAAAGGTATACATGGCTAGGACCTACCCATATGCTAACTGACCCAACACTATAGAAAGAAAACATGAGTATCCCTCTACAAGTGTGTGAGGTCCCATTACACTCATCACACAAGTAGGCTATAACACAATCTCATAGTGCACCTTCACGTGTCCAAGCACATGGCATCATGTCCTCGAGCCTAGCTCACTACCATCAGCAACATGACATTATCACCAGCACTGTGTCGAAACATCAGTGGGGTGTGGCATCATACCTATTGCATCATATCAGAACATGTGCAGCTATGGGATCTATCTCAGCATGGGTAACAAATCTCGTTCTACATGCTGGACCTCAAAATATACATGAGGCACATGGTCTCAGTTGGGTTATCCATGTAGGTCCTAGACCCCAGCCCCCAAGTGACGACTCATGTCATCACATAGTTCTAGTTGGGTTGTCCATGCAGGTTCTAAACCCTAGCCCCCAACTAACAACTCATGTGGCATATCATACCTCTCATGAAGACAAGGTAAATGATCCTCCAAGAAATACCATCTAGATACTCATAAACTGTGGGGATTAGGCTAACACATATGAATCAAGTACCTTGATCCACCATAGGGAAAGTAGTGAGTACATTTCCCCAGGTTCGGTTGAACGAGGGACCGCTCTGTGCCATCATAAGCATACGCTACACACTCAGCCCAAGGAAATTTGTGGTTGCTACTACCCCTTAAAAGATTGAAGGACTAGAGAACCAAAAGAAGAGAATCTATGAATATAACTTTTGGCTACTCTTTTATATATATATATATATATATATATATATATATATATATATATATATATATATATATATATATATATATATATATATATATTTTCAACCACACAAGGGTTGGCCCTCAATTGGGTAACATACATACAAACACACATAATGGTATGGTTGATCCCACACCTAAAATACACATTTTCCCCATGGATGGGTGCCCAATATCACCATCTCAAGGGCACACAAAGCAAGTATAGGGTATTCACAACACTCAACCAATACACAGTTACTGGTTTCTCACTTTTATAGGAGAAGATTACTTTTACATACACAACTCCATTACTACCAATATGATTCCTATTTACAAAATCATAACATTACCTGTTATCCACTTCCCTATTCCAGTTTCCTTTCACTCTACTTTTCTATATTTCACATGATGCTGAAAGTCAATATCATGATCAGCTATCCAATACATCAAACTGGGTGTTTAGATCAAGCATGGTATTCTACACAAGAGTTCCTACCGTGCATGCATAAGAAGTATTACTATAACTAAACATGGGCGACAAAATTAACCAAAGATCCCAGTGCTGCAACCCTGCTCTGATACCAAATATAATGCCCCGCCATGCAACCCTATAGATAAGTCAACTAAAGCATTATAACACAGTCTTGATACAACTAGTTAACAAAAATCTCCAGAGATAACATGACAACATTAAAGTAAGTAAGTAAATACAAACTCAATCAATTTATATTTAATTACATGACTACCTTATTTATTACTAACATAATTTAAACTAATAGCCAAAATACCAAATGAACACACACACACACACCATTGATAATGCCTACCTAGAAGTTAGCAATAATGAACTCGATAGATTGATAAGATATCAATTTACAAAGTTTATTTTAGTAAATCTCAAGTCAATAATCAGAGTATATCAACATTCATGAAATACAAATTTTCAACAAGTTTATGCATTAATACATCTTTACCAATACTGTCAGGCAGTCATCCATTTGCCAAGTGGAAAGGTACCTCCTTAGCTCCAAAGTCCTACATGGCTATAGATCTTCACTGCACATCTAATGAAATGTTAGTCCTACATAAATACAATTATCAATTGTATGGAATGACTAGCCTAAGGCCCTAAGGGCCGACCTAGTATCTCGGGGGCTCATGATGGCCTTTCCTACATACGCATAGTGCATAGACTTCGTAGTTCAGGTTTTGAACTTACAACCACATGATGGTTTCATATAATTTCCAACTAGGGTCAACATATGACATTATATTTTTATACCTTTGCAACCCATAATAAAAAGAGAAACAATATCCTTCTAGCTTTTCGACAAGTAGATAACTTACACAACCAGATCAAAACATATTGTCTAACATAATTTTCAAACCATGAGGAAGGAGTTTACAAAACAATGTGAAGCTTTAATAATAAGATATCTAACTTTCATTTAAGTAAAAGATCTTATTCTCATTCCAAGCTATGAAATACAAAGTATAATTCTATCTCTCATAAATCATTCACATAGGATCATACATAAAATCAATATCCAAAATCAGTTAAGCTATACCTGAGATGAAACACTTATAGGAGGTAAATTACTATTCCCTCAAGCTAAAGTAAAAATTTATCAAGTAACAATTCATAAAGTTCTACAACTATCCCACTATCCATTCTTCACCAAATTCCATAGACTTAACATTTAGGGAAGAAAGAAAGATAATTTTTACTACAAATTAATAATAAACAATCAAAACATAATACAAGATGTTATATGTTATAACATCAACAAATGCCATTAAAGTAACTCATCATAAGATAAAACCAAATTATTATTATAATCTAAGACCTTATTACTTGCTTACAAAATAATTCAATCTTGCAAAATAAATCACACTAACATATGATTTATACAACTAGGAATAATAATAGGGAGATCAATTATTTAATCAAAAATATATTCCCTATATTCATTCTATTTTATACTTCATTTGAATCATAACACTAAGAATTTTACTACATTTTCCTTAATTTCCAAGTCATAACCATAACCATGTCATTACTTTCCAAGCTCAATCCAATACAATAATTACGGCTTGGTAAGATAATGCCCTAATCATATCATAATGATATTATTAATAAACATTTGTTTACTATTACGTCAAAAGTCTTTTCATTGCAATTTTTCATCCAAACATTCAAATTTGACAAGCAACCAAGTGTTAAATGCTAAAGAACTCACCTAGCTAAACACGAACAATATCTACTACTATCCCGATAATGATTTCTTCCTAACACCTTCCTTTTATTTTCTAATATGCTCTATGCCATATTATCAAACATGTAGAAAGTGATCTATTTATATCATATGAATATCTAACTAGAATAACAAGAAGATAATAATAAAAAAGAATGTTTAATAGGCTTAGGTCAAGGATTACATTAATAAGATTATCTTAACTTTCCTTGTGTTAGAAGACTCAAAAGACGTAAAGTCAAAGTCAATTCATAGCGCTACTCTCTAGACATTCAAGTTTTTACTAAACACTTAATATAGAAATAAAGATGATAGATCTCATAACTTATGCATTAAAATAATTATAGCGTAAAATTCTAGATATGGATTTATAAACAATATCTTGCTATTTAGAACTTCCACTAAGGTAGTTTCCATTGTGGATATAACAAGATCGTTTAAAAACAAAACCAACGATTTAAGACCAGATCAGATACTACAACTCACACCTTCTATTATAATGGGAGTTAAGCCTTTAATAGCCTACAGGTCAAAAGCAACTCATTCATATTGCACTTGGGTCTCCATAATGGACAATTCAAGCAATTCCATTTGACCGACGTAGGATCAATGTGAAGCATAGACAAGGCACATGAATTGTTCGACAAAAATGCATCGAAGAAAATTCATCTCAAGGAATAAAATGACTGTAGGTGATATGCTAGAGATTGAAGCCGATAGGTTATAAGGTGAGAGTAATTCAAACGTTAATACCATGAATAATCCTTACAATAATTGATTGATATTGGTGCAAGCTAACTTTGAGGACACCCTAATCTTATCTTACATGCCGCAAATTCATGTGGCGACATTCTTGCTGCTAACAAATCATGATTGAAATCAATGCAAATAACCAAAGTAATGATCCATATCTTGAAACAGAGATCATGTTCTAGTGGAGAGTAGTGGTGTTGCTTAAAGAAATTATTAGAAGAAAATAACAAGGCTTGTGCAAAAGTAGCATGCTGTAATAAGCTTGAACATAACAGAAAGGCCAAACATTCACTTTTTGGCTCAGAAGATTTATTAGTGGAGGAAGTCGCTGCATAAGGTTTTGCATAATCATTTAAAATTATAAGAAGGCAAAGATCTAGCTAGGCTATGCTAATCACAAGCCTAAAAGAAGTGATTTAGATAAGAAAGCTCAATCATGGATATTCTGTATGCAAACGTGTTAACTTTTCAATATCAAGAAATAAAAGGTGGTCTGATGATATGCCGGAATGGCAGAATCAACACAATAAAGGTTTGTTGAAAAAGACTTAGAATTTTAATGTAAATGCAAATGGCAGGAGCAAGACCAGTTTTCTACAACCTATGCCCGCCTTATAATAAAATGGGAGCTTTAGTTTTGGGTATGGTCATATATCAAAGCATAATGGAAAGGGAAATATTTGTTAGATGATGTATTTGTAGGTGCTCTAATAGACAGGCATGCAAAATGAGAAGACATAGAGTCAACATGTGAAAGATCAAGGTAATTTATGCCAAACCCTATTCATTGTAGGGTGAGAAGGATTATACATTAGAAACTATCACAAGATGTCAAATCAATATTGCAGGTTTTGGGAAGAAAAGAAAGCGCCAGTGCTTAACAAGGCCATAAGGGATTTAAGATGATTAGGACAAAAATATTGTAGGTTGAAAAATGATTTACTTCTAGTACTAATAAAGGTTTGAGTTACCACAAGAAAACTACGCCCAAAAAATAGTGGTATAATTAAGTGAATCTCGCCTAAATGCAAGTTGATACAGGGCACAAGTGTCCAGCCTATTGGTTTTTATAATAGAAGAGATTTTGTTACAGCAAAGGACACGTCTCATCAATGGAAATCACGCATGCAACACAAGGATTGAATGACAAAGAACATGATCTGATAACATGCATGTAATACTTAGTCATGGCATCCAATCTATTGCTAAAATGCCTCACAAAAAGAATCCAAATCCAACTTAAGCTTACCTCTACATTGATCATTACACAAAATGAATACAGAAGGATAGGAGGTGAACCTTGACTTGTCGTTGTTGAAAATCATCTTTTCTTTCCCCTTGGTGCAAGAACCTTGAGCTCTGAAGAAACCAATACTCCCCTGCAAGAGAAAGAATGCCTCCACACTCTAAACATTGTAGTGATTTCTAGCCAGTCTCCCCCTCATTTTCTCCTTCTATTCGCAGAATATTACCCCCCTGTAGCCCCCCTTTCCTTTGCATCCTCCCTGGATTTTATTCACCACCTAAATAAAGATAGCATTTATTTTTCCTATAACTCCTATCCACTCACTTACTCATGTTTTCTAAAATTAGTTTTCCCTCATTTTCTACTAAAACTAACCATATCAATTATCAGAGAAACATTTATGAAAGGGTCCCATGATTTCAAAAAAATGAGAAAGTATACTGCATATATCTTAAGCTACGATGGAAATACATTTTATAATGTATACTATAAATGTGCTTTCCTAGACATACATACCACAAGATGGTCATAATCCATATGAATATATCACGTCATTCAATGTCAAGTAACTTAGCTATCCATAAGAAGATCAGCTAAATCGATGGCAATATTAATAGAAAGATATGAAAGAGTATCAGATCGAACATTACCAAATGATCATAATAGTGTAAAATATATTACGGAAGATATTACACATACCAGGAGGATATCACGGAAGTGCTCATTATACTCACTTAAACCTTTACATATCCCTATTATTTCACCTTCATCTCTAGTTCCAAATCCAACTACCTGCACAACCAAAGTGAATACGGAGGGGTACTATAGCTATTGAGTTACTTGTACAACACAAAGAAGAAAAGAGAAACAAAAATTAGTTGGGCAAAGAAGATTCACTACATGCATCCACAAGTAAGGAGTACATGGAATTGAATAGATAATTGAGGCAAGAATGTTCTGGAGGTGGCTGGTGGGCTCAGTCAATGTGGGTACCCATTTTGGCATCCTTCTTGCTCTCTTCTCACAGCCTATAGCTGTTAAAATGAGGTAGCAAGCCTGCTTTTTTAAAAAATATACTTTTAAAAAATGGATACCCGTTTCATTTACAAGGGTTCATCCCATAATGGGTGCCCATTTGGCTTCGGATGTGTGATTATAAATGTGAGCTCATTTCATAATGGACACCCATTTAGGTTCAGGCTCCCGTTCTTAAGTGGGAACCCTTTATTTTTAAAATGGGTACCCATTCCAAGTGGCATTTTCCATTTACAAGAGACTTCTACGAAATCTATACTCATCTTTGTGCTTTCACCCATGAGTCCACAAAGAAATGAATGACATATGAAATAGTTTATGAATGGTATGAATAATTTGGTTAAGAGTCAACAATGCTTCATGGCTGCCCAGTAACACTTCATGACAGCTATTGAGTTACTTTCACAACATCAAGAAGAAAAGAAAAAAAAAAATTAGTTGGGCAAAGAAGATTCACTTCATGCATCTACAAGCAAGGAGTACATGTAATTGAACAAATCAACACCTTTTGGATCTGCACTTGTGGAAGAGCATTTGACAAAAGAAGTGTTTGAGGATTTAGAGGACATCATACAAAGGTATGAAAACAAGTATGATTTTATGTTTTGTGGTCCAATAGTCCTATTTCCTCACATAATCATGAGATAGCAGCCACTTCACATGAGGAAAATGAGGTGGAAGATTCTCTTAATGATGGTACTCAAGTATTGGGTGCTAAGCATGAGGAGTATGTTGAAGATTCAAGCCACAACAACTTTGATTTTGTACATCATACCATGGAAGACGTCAAGAAGACTCAATACATGTGTGATGGATGGTTACAAAGAGCTAGGAAAGCAAATTTGTTGGTTGCCCAAGAAAGACAACACCTACAAGATGTCTAGGAATGTTGCAATCAGCTAGATCATGCAAGGAAACAAAGGGAGTCACTTGTACTTGTTCGGGTTTGGTATGAACTAAGGGATTTATGTGCTTAGGATTGTCACTACAACAATTGGAGGTTGAGTAATGATGAATTTTTATTAGTTTATGATAGTGGAAGTAGTCGTGTGATGAGTTTAAATCAGATTTTCAATTTTAACATTGTTGTTATCTTTTGCACTAGAAACTTTGAGGTAGTATGTGTGAGTATGTATGGTGATACAAGAAGGATACGGGTTCCTAGTATATTGTGAAAGCAATCAGCCATTCACATGTGATTGCTTGAGGGCAAGCAATCTCGGGGTGAGAGGACTTGTAATGTCCCTTTTTCGAGCTAGGTTAGAAAAATGAATGTTGTTGAGACTTGGAGAATGGAATGTTGAATTTTATGCCTTCAACTATTTTTGCTTGATGAAATGAAGTTATATTTTGGCTTCTAGTATTTTTATATTATTTTTAGAAAAGCTGAAAATATTAAAATATTATGCCAAGAGGAAAAATGACCTAGGTGGGAGAAATAAAAATAACTTAAAGATGGAAAATGGGAATGTTGGAGGTGAAAAAGAAAATATAATATTTTATTACTGAATATGATATTATTTCCCATGAAAAATCAACGCTCAAGGAGAAATTATAAAAATAATATTTTAATTGTATTTTCTCTCTTCTAGCCACCGCCCTTGGAGGAAAAGGAAAAAGAAATTAAATGGAAATAAAATAATATTTTATTTGGCTGTGGACTTGAAAAATAATAAAATATTAGGTTATTGGGTGCCCAAATTGAGAAGGATAAAAGGAGGTCAAGTGGAGCCATTTTCATATCATTGATCATTTGGCTTTGGCATTTTAGAGTGTTTCTCTTGGATGTAACAAGTTTTCAGTTGTATCTAAGGATGAAAACCCTAGGATATAAGTGATTTGGACAAAACCCAAATTCACTATGGGAGATGGTTTCACTTAGAAACCATTATTGAGCTTATTTGCAGGTTAATTAATGGATTCAAGCTTCAATCAGCTAGGGTTTGAAGATTGTTATTCATATTTGAAGGTATTTTTAATGGTATTTCATTGGTAGGTTGATATTGGAGGATTCAACATTGAAGCACTTGGTATTGGAGGTTAACTTTGTGTTTATCATCATCATTTAGCAAGCTAGAAATTGTGTTTTAGACTTCTACAGGTTCATATCAGATTCATATTTGAGGGTTAAATGGCATATTTTGATGGCATTTGATGATATTTTGCACATTGGGTCAAAGTGCTCCAACCCTAGATCTAGCAGCTACACTTTGGAGGCATTTTTGGCATATTACAGCTAGGGTTTTGACTTTAGACTTTGCATCAATAGCTATATATCAGAAATCAGACTTAATTTGGCTTTGTTCATCAATTGTTTTAATCATCTATTAGTTGGCACATAAGGTGACTTCATTGGATATCCATTGTACATGTTTTGGGTCATCTTTGGACTCTATTTGCATTGACATTGTAGTCTAATTTTCATGTCAAACCTCCACCTTTTGTAATCATCCATTATCATTCAATAAAGAAGCAAAATTCTTCATATGAGTATGTTCAATTATGTTTTGTGTTGGTAATTGGTTATATTAGTGAGCTAATAATTTCATTTTCAAGCATTATTTGGTATTATTTCATTGTCATATTGCAACCTTTCCATCTACAACACTTTCCAAGCATATTGGTGAAAACAAAACTTGAAAACCCTAAGTGAATTGAAAGAAAAACAAATCAGAAAATTCAAGATAACGAGCTTAAATTTCAGATTAGAATTAGACAGAGTTCTTACAATGGTATCAGAGCTCATTTATGCATAGTTAAAAAATAAAAAAGTTTATGGTTTTGAACAAGAATTTGGTTAAGGGTTCTTACAGATTCCTCTACCAAAAAGTCCTCAAATGTAGGTGACGAAGTTTTACTTTCTGCATGTAATGTTATGTCTAATGAACAATGGTTGATTGACTCAAGTTGCTCGTATCATATGACCCCTCATGAGGAATGGTTCTCCATGTATGATAAAAATGGAGTTAATGTTTATTTTGGGGATAACTCCACATCTGATTGTAGGTCAAGGAAAGGTATAGTTGTGTTTCATTGATGGGAGGATTAAAACCCTTCTTGGTGTTTTACATATTATTGGATTGGATAGAAATTTTATCTCTATTTCGAAGTTAAATGATTCCTAAATGCATGTAACATTTGATAAGCATGGTTGTAGTTCCTGAGGAATCCTAGTGGTAGCCAAGAGAACAAGGATGGGAACTTTGTTTAGGCTTGAGGCCACTACAATTTGCAGATCCACTAATGTAATTGGAACTAGTGAAAACACATATATGTTGTGGCACCGTAGATTGGGCCACACAAGTGAAAATGTTTTAAAAATAGTTATGAATAAAAATTTGTTAGATGGTTTCTCTTATTCTGATGAGCACTTTGATTTCTATGAGCATTGTGTGTTTGGTAAATAGAATAGAAATCCTTTTCCTTTAAGAAGGAATAGAGTGAAAGAGAAATTAGAAATTATTCATTTAGATGTGCTTGGACCTATGGATAATAATTCTATTGGAAAATCTCATTATTTCAATACGTTCATTGATAATGTATTCAAATTCACATGGATTTATTTTATGAAACATAAATCTAAAGTTTTCACTAAGTTTAAGGAGTTTAAAGTCTTAGTAGATAACCAATTGGTACATAAGATAAAAATATTAAGATCTGACAATGGAGGGGAATATTGCTCTAAGGAATTTGATGGCTAATGTAAGCATGCAGGTATCATAAGATAAAAGACAACTCCGTAAACACCACAACAAGATGGTGTTGCAGAAAGGATGAACCAAACAATAAAGGAAAGGGTCAGAAGCATGCTAAGTGATGCAAAATTGAATAAATGCTTTTGTGTAGAAGTTGTGAGTACTGCTTGTTACTTGTTAAACATATATCTTTGTAAGGCTCTTGTTTTGATACCTTATGAAGTGTGGATAGATAAGAAACCTTCTATTTGATATGTAAGGGTTTTTGGTTATGAGGATTTTGTTCATGTGCCTAAGGAAAAGTGATCTAAGTTGGATCCAAAAGCACAAAAATGCATCTTCATTCGATATGGTGAGAATGTAAAAGGTTATAATCTTTGAGATCCTCTAACTAAAAAGGTTATGTTTTCTAGAGATGTGATTAAATTTAAGTAACTTAGAGCTATTTCTAATCATATATAGCTAGAAGAAAAAGAAAGGGAGAGGATAGTGCATTTTTTATTTACAACAAAAAAATGCACATCAGGAAGAAGAAAATGATGGATTAGGGAATGGTGAAGAAGACAAAAACTTAAGTGAAAGTTTAGATGAGGAAGAATTTGTTGTTATATAAGAGCTTGAGTATATAGAAGAACATGAGGAAGAATTTCTTACTCCAACCTTGAGAAGGTCCACAAGACAACGGAACCCAGTTGATAGGTATAGCCCACCAAATTTTCATTGTGTATTTGGTTTATTGAGTACTAACGATGAACCTAGATCCTACAAGAAAGCTATTCATGCATATGATAGTCAGTCTTGACAGCTAGCCATGCAAAAGGAAATGATGGATTTAGACTCATGTGACACCCGGGATCTTGTATGTTTTCCCAAAGGAAGAAAGGCCATAAGATGAAAGTGGGTCTTCAAAAAGAAGTTTGGAGTAGACAGTTCATTATAGAAGTACAAGGCTAGACTAGTACCCAAGGACTACTAGAGAGGGAGTCGATTTCAGTGAAATTTTCTCTCCTATTGCTAAATTAGCTTCTATTAGATTACTTTTATCCATCATTGCAGCTTATGATTTTGATATTAAGTAAATGGATGTTAAGACTACATTTTTGCATGGAGATCTAGAAGAAGAAATTTATATGCAACAACCTACAAGTTTTGAGGTAAAAGGGAAAGAACACTAGTTATGCAAGTTAAAAAGATCTCTTTATATTATAAAATAGTCCCTGAGAATGTGGTACCAAAACTTTGATTTTTTGAAATTAGGATTTGTTAGAATTGAAGAGGATCATTGTGTCTATATTCAATGTGTTGATGATCATATTCTGATTATTTTCTTCTATGTGGATGACATGTTACTTTTCACTAACACCAAGGGTATGATTAATGAGTCAAAATCTCAACTTTCAGGTGCATTTCTCATGAAGGATCTGGTGGCACCATCAAATCTTTTAAATTTGATGTGCTAGTATTCTTTCAAAGTGTCGACAAAGGCTTGGGTGACAGGATGCACAATCTAGCCCTGAGGCCACATTCGACATTTAAAATTTTGTAGCTCAAGCATCATCTTGCAAATCCCTTTGGCATAGAGTTGCATGGCACATATGAGACTATGCCTACTTAATTTCATTCTCCCGGGACGAGTTTTGATGGGCCTTTTAATTGTTTCCTGATTACAACTGAGCTAATTTTGGCCTCCCGAAAAGTTTCAAATTTATCAATTCTAAGGGTGACCTAGTTGCCGATTTGGTCTCAAACATCTCCAATTTCAATTTCATCAAAATCAGAGACCATTTGATGCATTATTTTAATGCATTTCTATTGTGGCGAACTCATCTAGTGGGCCAGTTTACAAAGCAAGCACCATAAATTGATTGGCAAAGTGAATTCTGAGAAAATGAGTTTGCTTAAAATAATTAATTATGGCCCTGTGCAAATTTTTGTGGTCATTGGACACCTGATTTGCCCGTAGTGGAATTGCACCGTCTACCTGGAGAAAGAAATTCAAATAATGCATAAAATTTCAATAGTAAAATGCAAATATTAAAAAATGAAAAATTAAAAGGTTTGCATTTTAATAGAAAGGGAGGCATAAACGGTGAGGGGACTTTTAAAAGAAAGTTAAAGGTTATAAAATAAAGACTCTTTAAAGTCCTAAGCTTTAAACAAAGGCTTTTGAAAATGAAAGGGGTGCAATGGTACGGCTTATCGCACCATCGTACACCCCCTTTTAATGCTTCTTTAGACCCCTACGATGGTGTGATAAGCCCATCATGAGGCATTATATTTCCTCCACCTTCCTCTGCAGAGATCAATGGTGCCTTTCCTCTAGTCATGTGGCGATTTTGATGGCGATTCTGACGGATTTTCTTGCTGCTCTAGGCGGGATTTCAAAACTGCAATTATGTTTTTCTATTTATAGGCATTTTTTGAAGGCATTTTTTGGTCAGAATCTACTATTTAGTGCTTGGAAATCTTCCTTAGTCCATTCCTCATCCTTTGGTGGAAGCTTTTTGGCCCTTTGCATTGATTTTTGAGTGCCAGAATAACAGAAAATGCCTCTATTTTAGTGAGAACAACCCAGAAAATTTGTTTTGAGCTAGATTTTCAATTGGATGCTACTGTGTCTTCATTATGAGTTGAATGCAATCAATAGAGATTAGAGAACGATGCTACATTGCCTCATGTTGCAGCTGCACATAGAGATTTTGGGAGGTTTATGGCGAGTCTCAAATTGGGAAAATTAAAATTTGTGTAATTCTCAAAAGAGGAAATCAGAACATTTTTTATTATTTAATGTCTTCCTCTTTTATTTGTAATTTTTTATTCCCAATTTATATTTTGGGGGAAACTGTAATATTAAAAAAATGTCTCACCTACCTCCATGTGCAATCAATTTTTAGGGTAACAGGCTTTAAACATTAAAGAAAGAGCTAGGCTCTCATTTGTTGTTGTTGAAGATTTGGACATTTTTGGAGAAGTAATGAAAAATAGAGCTTTATGAGTTGTTTTGTCTTTTTGTTGTGAGTTTATGAGTTTATATATATATATATATATATATATATATATATATATATATATATATATATATATATATATATATATATATATATATATATATATATATATATATATATATATGTTTTCAGTTTCATGTTGATGTTATATGAGTAATGATTCATTGCATGTATTCAGTTATTTGTCTCTATGGTTGTATGCATCTCTTCTTTTGAATCTGATAACTAAGGGTTGTTGAGATTCTAGGATATAAATTTTCTATATTGCATGCTTAATCTTTGACCTCTATTCAAGGAGTAGATTAAACTGTTTTGTGTTAAATGTGAGGAAGAATGTATGGCAATAGGGATATTTGTAAGTAGAGATAGCTAAATACTTAGTCTTGGGTGGTGTGTGTAAGGAAAATACCAATCTAACCCCATGAAACCTGAATCTTAGTTGAGTTTATGTAAATCATTCACATATATACATCTAGTTGACTCCTTGCCGTGAGATAGGCACTAGTCTGTTCTTGTGTTGAAGTTATGATTCAAAACTCCTGTCTTGCATCTAAAACACAAAATCAAAATCATTTCAAAATATCAATCTTTTAGGTTTTAGGAGTAGGTTGTAGTTGGATGCTCTCATTTTTAGGCAGTGAGATATGTCCAAAAACATTGCCAGCCTTGTGATTTATCCAACAGATCTCAGTCCATACATGAGAGCATTCTACCTAGTTTTAAAAAATTAAATCTTTTGTTCTAGATGAGTCAAAGTTAAATCATTTATTGAAGGGATACCCCCTTTGGTGTGGCAGAACCAAAAGTGAAGGGGAGGTAGTTCACACAACCTCCCATCTTTGTTGGCAAATCTACTTGAGCATAAGAAGTGGAAAACCCTTTGCTGATTTGGAAACCAACAAAAATGGCAACTCTACTAGGGAACATTGACATATCTATGAGAAAAGAGTCAAAGAAATTGATAGATCTAAATATTTGCTTCAGATATTGAAAGTTATCAGACCTGGAAGAGCCTTATTGCAGCAAATTTGAAGATTTTTATGTGTGGCTCTATTGTTGGAGAAAACCCAGAAAGAAAGAAAAGAGTTTTCAGCCTCATAAAACTCATTCCTCTATAAGGAGGTGGCGACTCTGCACACAAAGAACCTAAGAAAGAATACAAAGATGTGTTAGATTTGCATACTCCCAGTCAGGAAAAGGAACTTGCAGCTATTGCAACATATCCAGGTACTTTTCATGTTTCAATTTTCAATAAACTATGATGTGTGAGTTTAAATGATTCCCTATTAGGTGAAGTTAGCACTAGTTAAAAGGGAAATAGTGGTGATAAGCTTGCATACTTTTGCATTTGCTGAGAATGTAGTTTGTATTTTCCAATGAAGTATGCAATGTTGTTGAAAAGACTCATTTAGAGGACATTAGGCAAGTTGAAATAACAATTTGTATTTTAAAGGCTTGAGCTCATTGCTATAAAAGAAGTCTGAGTAGTAAAGAGGCTTGTAGAAAGTGTAAAAATGTATCATCAGCCCCTGCATCCTTATGTGGTGTCGAATACAACAATGGCTTGTAATCAACCCCAGTCATGTAACAAGAGAAATTTCAGCATTGATAGATCTAGAGCCATAAATTTTAGTGGCATCTATTAGAAATGAAAGCAACACTACTTCAATGGAAATCTAATTTGAATAAATTTTAGTAATCTTTTAAGTGTGCATTAACAATGGAGATTGTAATAAAACATAAAACCCACAATATGGAAATATACCAGAAGTAGAATGAAGCACATAACACAAGTGTTTAACATGGAGAAAACCCTTTCAGCTAAAAAACTCCACCAAGAAAAGAGGCCAAGTTGTATTATCTTCACAAAAGGAGATTACAAATACATTCACTTCCTCTATCCTTCAACCTTCACTCCGTTAGAACCTGGGTACCTGTAAATTGTTATATTCATCTCATCTACTATGCTATGGTTTATATAGAATTTACACAACTGCAAGACATTAAATGACTTCTTACAAACTCATAACACTTGTCAAGAGTCAACAATACAACCTTGGGCATCCATAGCCAAGAATAGGCTCTTACAGGGTCATAAACGCTGTCATACATGCATCCTACACTTGAAAAAATGTGCCCATGCAAGATTAAATGCCTTGGAGACAAAAATAGCCACTTACAACATCTTATGACGTGTCATATGCTATTATTAGTGTCATAGATTCTTATGACAACTTACATTTGTCATACATTCTCTTACACCTTCTTACAACATCTATGACGTGCGTCATAACACTAAAAATAGATTATTCCTCCACATGTGCACCCCACTTTGACCAATTACCATTTACCATAGTAAATGACATCCTGTAACTACTGCCAGTAACTCCGGGACTTACCATGCAGTAACTCTATAATTACTGTTGACAGTAAATAATTTTTGCCACTGCCAGTGAAACTTGTACATCCCTTATGGGTAATTACAAATTACAAATAATAAATGGAATAAATACAATATTGGGATTTACAAGGTTAATGGCATCTTATCCCAACATTCTCCCACTTGACATTATACACTGTAAAGCAACCCACAGGAAATCAAATGAAAATTAATCAAGCACTAGAAACAAGGCCCATGGCCTTTCTGCACCATATGAACTTATCTGTGCTCATAGGCTTGGTCAATGAATCTACAGCATTCTCCTGAGTGTCTATTTTCTTCAGCTCAATCTCTC
The DNA here is from genome assembly GCA_027924645.1 of Cunninghamia lanceolata. Lineage (NCBI taxonomy): Eukaryota > Viridiplantae > Streptophyta > Pinopsida > Cupressales > Cupressaceae > Cunninghamia > Cunninghamia lanceolata. The sequence goes on along the minus strand of BSBN01000241.1, from coordinate 5,037,154 downwards.
TATTTGCAACCAACTCTCGAACAAAATGATACTAAACATCAACATGCTTAATCCAAGCATGATAGATGGGATTATTGGCCAAACAGATAGCACGCTAGCTATCACAACCAATCTGAATGTTCCTACAATCAAAACCAATACATGTACATAGTTTCCTCAATCAAACTGCCTCCTTAGAGACATGAGTTGCAGCCATATACTCTGCATCTATGGTGGACAAAGCAACTGTGGGCTACCTCTTACTCATCCAACTCACTGCACCTCTGAACAGAGTAAACACAGCCACTACTGGACCTTCAACTATCCAAGTCACCTGCCCAATCTGCATCAACAAAACCCTATATGTCCAAAGATTTATCAACACTATCAATACTAGAATAAACCAAATAATGATCAAGAGTACCTGTAAGATATTTAAACACCATCTGCGCATAATTTTAATGCTGTCTACTAGGGTTAGACATAAATTTGCTCAAAACTCTCATTTCTTGGGCAATATCTGGTCTAGTGTAAACCATTGCATACATCAAACTCCATACAACACTAGCATATGGCACATTAGACATATCCTGAAGATTATCCTCAATCTTTGGACACATATAGCATCTTACGACACGTCATATGCTATTATTAGTGTCATAGATTCTTATGACAACTTACATTTATCAGACAATCTCTTACACCTTCTTACAACATCTATGATGTGCGTCATAACGCTAAAAATAGATTATTCCTCCACATGTGCACCCCACTTTGACCAATTACCATTTACCATAGTAAATGACATCCCGTAACTAATGTCGGTAACTCCGGGTCTTACCATGCAGTAACTCTATAATTACCATGGGCAGTAAATAATTTTTGTCACTGCTAGTGAAACTTGTACATCCCTTCTGGGTAATTACAAATTACAAATAATAAATGGAATAAATACAATATTGGGATTTACAATATTAATGGCATCTTATCCCAACATTCTCCCACTTGACATTATACATTGTAAATCAACCCATAGGAAATCAAATAAAAATTAATCAGGCACTAGAAACAAGGCCCATGGCCTCTCTGCACCATACAAACTTCTCTATGCTCACAAGCTTGGTCAATGAATCTACAACATTCTCCTGAGTGTCTATTTTCTTCAGTTTAATCTCTCTATTTGCAACCAACTCTCAAACAAAATGATACTGAACATCAACATGCTTAGTCCGAGCATGATAGATGGGATTCTTGGCCAAATAGATAGCACACTGGCTATCATAACCAATCTGAATGTTCCTACAATCAAAACCAATACCTGTACACAGCCTCCTCAACCAAACTGCCTCCTTAGAGACATGATTTGCAGCCATATACTCTGCTTCTATGGTGGACAAAGCAACTATGGGCTACCTCTTACTCATCCAACTCATTGCACCTCCAAACAGAGTAAACACATAGCCACTACTGGACCTTCAACTATCCAAGTCACCTGCCCAATCTGCATCAACAAAACCCTATATGTCCAAAGATTTATCAGCACTATCAGTACTAGAATAAACCAAGTAATGATCAGGAGTACTTGTAAGATATTTAAACACCCTGTTTGTATAGTTTTAATGTTGTCTACTAGGGTTAGACATAAATCTGCTTAAAACTCCAACTTCTTGGGCAATATCTGGTCTAGTGTAAACCATTGCATACATCAAACTCCCTACAACACTAGCATATGGCACATTAGACATATCTTGAAGATTATCCTTAGTCTTTGGACACATATTTAATGAAAGCTTAGTACCAATGGGTAAAGGAACTCTAACTGGGTCATAGTCTTGCAAACTAAACCTCTGCAAAATAGTATTCACATACTTACTTTGTGACAACCAAAGCTTTCTGTTAACTCTGTCCCTCCTGATCTCCATTCCCAAAACATAACTTGCAGCACCAAGATCCTTCATCTCAAATGCACCTGAAAGTTGGGCTTTAAGCTCACTGACCATACCCTTAGTATTACTGAAAAACAACATGTCATCAACATACAAAGCAATAACCAGTATAGAATCATCAACACAATGAATGTAAACACAATGATCCTCCTCGCTTCTAACAAAATCCAATTTCAAAACAAATGAGTCAAACTTTTGATACCACATTTTGGGGGATTATTTCAAACCATAAAGAGACCTCTTTAACCTACAAACCCAATGTTCTTTTCCTTTTACCTCAAAACCTATAGGTTGTTGCATATAAATTTCTTCTTCAAGATCTCCATGCAAAAATGAGTCTTAACATCCATTTTCTCAATCTCCTAATCATAAGCTGTAGCAATGGATAAGAGAAATCTAATAGAAGTCAATTTAGCAATAGGCGAGAATATCTCACCAAAATCACCTCCCTATCTATGGGAGTAGCCCTTAGCTACCAATCTAGCTTTGTACTTCTCCAATGACCTATTTGCTCCAAACTTCTTCTTGAAGACCCACTTAGAACCTATGGCCTTTCTTCCTTTGGGAAAACAAACAAGATCCCAAGTTTTATTAGAGTCTAAAGCCATCATCTCCTCCTGCATGGCTAGCTGCCAAGACTCAGTATCATCTACAGAAATAGCATCCCTGTAGGATCTAGGTTCATCATTAGTACTCAATAAAGCATATACACAACAAAAATATGGTGGTCTATACGTGTCAACTAGATTCCGTTGTCTTGTGGATCTCCTCAAGAGTGGAGTAAGAGACTCTACTAGTTCTTCTGCATGATCATCTGTACCAACTTCTTCTGTCACAACAGATTCATCTACATGAGAACTACTTGAATCTTCTTCTTCTTCTTCTTCTTCTTCACCCCCTAATCCATCATTCTATTCTTCCTAAGGTGCATCTTTCTTCTCTAAATCAAAATGTCCCTTCTTTGCATTTTCTTCTTTTTCTTTTGGTTGCTCGAGTTCAGAAATAGCTCCAAGTTCCCTGAAAATAACATCTCTAGAAAAGATAATCTTGCAGGTTAGTGGATTCCAAAGCTTATAACCTTTCACATTATCACCATATCTCATGAATGTACACTTGTCAACCTTTGGATCCAACTTAGATCACTTTTTCTTAGGCACATGAACAAAAGCCTCACAGCCAAAAAACCTTAAATGTGAAACAAAAGGTTTCTTACCTGTCCGCACTTCATAAGGTGTCGAACCAAGAGCCTTACAAGGAGATATGTTTATCAAGTAGAAAGCAGTACACACAACCTCTGCCCAAAAGCATTTATCCAACTGTGCATCACTAAGCATACTTTTGGCCCTTTCCATAATTATTCGGTTCATCCTTTTTGCAACACCATTTTGCTGTGGTGTATACGGAGTTGTCTTTTGTCTGTTATACTTGCATTTTTGAAAAACTCATCAAATTCGTTAGAGCAATATTCCCCTCCATTGTCAAATCTTAATACTTTTATCTTTAAATCTAATTGATTCTCTACTAAGACTTTGAATTCCTTAAACTTAGTGAAAACTTCAGATTTATGATTCATAAAACAAATCCATGTAAATCTGGATACATCATCAATGAAGGTTACAAAATAATGAAATTTTCTGATCGATTCATTATCCACAGGTCCAAACACATCCATATGAATAATTTCTAACTTCTATTTTTCTCTATTGCTTCCTGAATGAAATGATTTTCTATTTTGATTACCAAACACACAATGCTCACAAAAATGAAAGTGCTCATCAGAATAGGAGAAACCATCAAACAAATTTTTATTCTTAATAGTTTTTAATACATTTTTTCTTGTGTGTCCCAATCGATAGTGCCACAACATACATGTATTTTTAGTAGTGGACTCAGATACATTAGAGGCATTACAAATTGTAGTGGCTTCAAGCTTAAACAAGTTCTTGAATCTCTTCCCTTTCGCTACCACCAAGTTCCCTCTCACCAATCTGCAACCATGCTTGTCAAATGTCACATGCATTCCCAAATCATTGAACTTTGAAACTGAAATTAGATTTCTAGTTAATCCAAGAACATGCAAAACACCAGGGAGGGTTTTAATCCTCCCATCACTGAAACACAACAATACCTTTCCTTTCCTAACAATCAGATATGTAGAGTTGTCACCAAGGTAGATATTACCTCCATCATATTCTTCATATGTGGAGAACCATTCCTTATGCAGGGTCATATGAAAAGAGCGTCCTGAGTCAACAAACCAGTGATCATTAGAAAGAAGATTACATGTAGAAAGTAAAACTTCTTCACCTGCATTCGAGGACGTATCTGAAGCACTCTCCCACTATTTCTTAGGGTTTCTACACTCCTTCACATGCCCCCTTTTACCACAATTCCAACACTTAACTCTGTTCTTTTTACCAGGAGTCTTAGACCAGCCCTTGGACTTGTCCTTAGCCCCTTTCTAATCTCCTTTAGGTCCCCTTTCCTTAGACCTTCCTCTAATACTAAGAGCATCACCTGAACTATCCGAACTCTTCTTCCTGAATTCATGTGCCAGAAAAAATGCAACAAGAGCATCCAACTTCAGATCTGTGAGGTTAGCAGTGATAGCCAAAATGACATTTTCCCATGATCCAGGTAAAGAACAAAGAAGCAAGATACATTTATCTTCCTCATCAACTTCAACATCTACTGAAGCAAGCTCACTCATTAACAAATTAAAATAATTTAAATGCTCTGCAACCAAATCACCCTCTTTCATTTTCAAAGAAAAGAACTTCCTTTTTAAATAAAGTTTATTTACCATACTCTTGGCTTAGCAGATCTCACCCAACCAATTCTACAATTTGTATGCAGTCTCTTCCTTTGCAACATTTAGTAGCATAGAATCTGAAAGACACAAACAGATGCTTCCCCGTGCCTTCTTATCCAGTTTATCCCACTCATCTTGAGAGACATCATCAGGTTTCTTCTCTTTTTGAACAACTAACCACTAGTTTCTTTCTTCCAATAAATCTTCCATTTTCAACTTCCACAACTCATACTATGGACAGTAAATAATTTTTACCATTACCGGTGAAACTTATACATTCCTTATGGGTATTACAAATTACAAATAATAAATGAAATTAATACAATATTGGGATTTACAAGGTTAATGACACCTTATTCCAACAACACCAATGGTTTCCCAAATGTCATACCATCTAAAATTAGAAAATATTTACCTACGTTTAGTGGTGTGAAAAGTGAGTAAGCAGAAAAGCACCTACAATAATTCAATAATTTAATGGATGACTATGAAGTTGATCATAAGGATGTGATCATAAGGCTATTTGTGCAATCTCAGAAAGGAGATGCAAGGCACTGGTTCTCTTTTGTTTTGGCATTCTCTATCCATTCTTGGTAAGAATTTCAATCAACATTCATAGAACAATTTGGTGAAAAAGTTTTTGAGTTTTCACCTATCAGTGATCACATGCATATTCACATTGAAGAAGATGAGTTAGTTCCAACATTTAACCTTAGGTTCATGATGGCATTCAAAAGAATTCCAGAAAAAATCAGACCTAATCATGATTTAGCTTTGCTTATTTATTTGGGTGCATTCAACAAGAAAATGAGCTACAAGTTGAGAGATAAAAAGCCTACAACTCTTCATCAGGCATATCAATTTGCAATAGACATTGAAAATAACTTGTGGTATGGAATACACAAGGGTTATTTCTCTGCAAATGTCTTCTGCCCTAGGACCCCCAATGTTGATGAAATGTGTGTTTCAAGTTTTGAAAATGAGTGTCAGAGCACTTACACCCCTGTTGTCCTAGTTTATGCATCATTCCAAGGTGCTAATTATGTTTATCCTAGTGTGAGATTTTAGCCATCAAACGGTACAGTGCACTTGAATGAAGTAAATATGTTCAATGCTGAGATTATACCTATAGGCCTCTTGAAAATGCATGTGAGCAGCCAAAAAGCATGTATATTGAAAGTAATATATTAAGTGAATTCTAGTCTGTTGTCCATAGTCATGCACCAGACTATGAAGGGATATCACCATCTTGTGATGTGCAAGAATTGTGTGGTTTTGAGCATGGCTTTAACAATGTGAAAGATTTAGGTAATGATGACTCTGCTGAGGAAGAACATGCCCAGAATTACCTAACTAATGAGCTTGATGGTGATGATTATTATTCTTATTTTTCAAATGATAGATATGCGACTGGAGTTGAGATTTTTTCTCTCTCTAAAGATGATATTGTTGCCCACACTATAACTAATTTATTTTCAGCCTCAGCTCATTTTAATGTGCATTATGATGATCATAATATTGTTGCTCATGAAGTGTTGGATGAAGTTGAGTTGGAAGAATGCACGGAGTATGAAAGTGATATTGATATGCCAGTCCTTAGCAAGGAAAGTTTATGCTTAAATTATTTAGTTGTGTACAGTTGTGATCATATAGATCAGGATTCAATATCAATTTCATCAAAAATTATTAGAGAGCTAGAAAGTGGTATAAATTCTGTATGTAGGGCAATCAGATGATGAAGGTGATGTATATAGTAGAAATTATGTATGGAGGGCAATCGGATGATGAAGGTGATGTCTATGATCAGTCCATGGATCAGGCATGTTCTTCTCATAATTCTAGATTTGGTAGTGCTAAAGAAGAGGCTGACTGTCATGAAAAAGAAGTAGAGACCTTTGCAATAAGAGTGAATCCCCTTTATGATGAGCCTTCATATGCATTGGACATTCTAAGTCATGATCTTCATTGGTGCAAGATTAATCCTCTTTTTGCAAATGATGATGAATATGAGGAGACAACTGTATTTTTAGATCTAGATGTTGCATCAGTTTGTAAGGAGGGGATATTTAGATCAAAATCAGAGATCTTCAGCCCTTGTGAAAATAATATTGATATGCATATCATGGATAATGTATGTTCAATATCAGCTGGTTTATGTGTGTGATGATGGCTGTGTGGATCAGAATTTGACATCACTATCAATAAGTGATATAAATGATATTGAAAGTCTCTTAGAGAAAGCTATCTTAAAATGTGTTGACATGGTAAAACTTCCAGGCATGTGTGAAATGCAATCGGATGATGGAATGATAAACATGAATGATTGTAATTATTTTTCTAAGAATTGTTTATTTGGTTTACCTCAAAGTTCCTATGATAATTGTGCATTTTCTATGCAAATCTATGATGAAATCAAACCTAATGATGCCATCCACTTGATAGATTTTGAGTATTTTCAGTTTCTGGATCAACTAGATGAATGCTTGATAATGCATAAAAACCAGGTAGATAATGGGAAATGTCACATGCCATATGATGACACACTATTTGAAGAATATAACATACATATATTGCCTGATGCTAAAAAATATGACAATATGTATGATTACATACCTAATTTTAAAGTGCAAAATGACAAAGGTTGCATTGGCAGGGTAAGCTCAGAAAAATGGTAAAGCAGGTAAATGACAAGGTTAGTATATGGGCAGATTGCATATGTGCTTTGATGTTGTGTTTGGGTTATTTAGGTTAGAATCAAGTGTTTGATCAGGGAAGGTATTGGTTCTTTATTTTTCATTGCCCAAGGCCACCAAAGTTTGAAAATGATTTATAAAAGAAACATACAGTGGTTGACTCTGTAGCCTAATGGAGTAGGCACCTAGTCTATGTCCCAGAGATCTAGATTCTTTCTATGCCTGCAAGGGGTATACATCCCCAATCAGATCCTGTACACTCAAAATCATGACTTCGGTTGCCTAGGGCTATCAGGTCAAATTTCAGCATGCACACAGACCCTTTCCCTCCTTGCCATAGGGAAATCCTTCACGTCACTCTTGCTCATGTGGAATTAGCCAGTCGAGAGGAGGTGAGATACGGTGGGGGTCTGGCTCATTGGAGAGCTGGACTTCACAGAGAGGGGTTGGCAAGTACTATGGCCTTTGTTGTTGTGTACTTTGTTGTATGTTTCATTCTATTGTTGTTGTAGTTGAGATAACCCTATGACCTGAAGGGTCACTAGTTTCTTTTCTCCTATTTGGATTTCTAAGATTCCACCTCTATGTGGGTAAATGATTGTTCTCGTTGATGTCCTCTTCTCTTTGTATGCATTGTAGGAGTTCTTATTGTATCTATCGTTGTCTAGTTTCTTCTAACACCGATAGGATGAATGGGTCTCCTTGTGGTTGAATGACTGTTTGTTGTTGAGGTCTTGGATGGATCTTTTGGATCTCATGACGAATATCCCTCACCCACTCTCCTCTCACTCCTAAGCGCATTAGTGAATCAGAAGAGAGGAAGTCGTGTGATTGCTAACCTTAACCAGATCTAGGTTTTTGACCTATGGTTTGACTTATGTTTTGATTTTGTTTTTACCTCATGATGGGGTTGAGGTTTTGGTTAGATCATTTGAATTATGGTTACCTCATGATGGAATCGAGGGTTTGCAATTTTATCTATTCTATTATTTCTATATGCATGAAAACTAAATGATATACAAAACGTCTTTTTGGTATTTTTTAGGGTATTTTGTAAATAAAAGTGCTTCTAATCTATGAAAGTGAAATATGTATGCAATCCTATATGACTTTTCCAATGCAATGTTAACCTATGTTTTTTGTGTTTTTGATGTTTTGAATGCAATTTAATCTAAGAAAAGGGAAAATGCTTCTTCTAATGAACTAGATCTAGAAATGAGAAAGCGTTTAATCTAACAGGAAAGATCTAACTATCAAGGAAAAAGCAATGTTTTACTGTTCCCAAGAGTAAAGTTGATTCTCTAATTACTATGAATTTGAAAGAAAATAATGAAGGAACTTGAGAGAAATGAAGATTTGTTGACTCCACTACCCTCAGCAATCCTTGTAATAGGAAACCTCGAATCCTTTTGTGGCATTAGGTGATCCTCTTAACAACAAAATGACCTAAAGAAGCAAAAAGAAGCTTTGATGAAGCTTGTATGAGCTTGATGAGAGCTTGGATTGAGCACAATGGTATAGAATGAAGTAGCGTGACACTACTTGCTTGAAAAAATAAAGCAAAAGGCACCTTCATCCTGTAAGAGTATTTGAATGCTAAGTTGGAAAGCAAAATTTGGCAAGAGCTATGTGCACAATGAATTTCCCTTCTTGGAAGAGCTTTGAAGCTATGCAACAATGAAATCTTTGAAGAAACAAAGAAAGAAATGAAGAAAGAGGCTCAAAGGCCTGTGAAGAAGCATGAAAAAGCTTGTGAAGATGAGAAGATTATTCGCTAACTTGCTCAACTTGGAAAATAATGAAGAGTTGAGGGGTATTTATAGGTTTAGAAGAAGGAATTGGAGAGTTAACTCATTTGATTGATGAGTTAACAAGAAAAGATTGGGGAGTTAACAAGGTTGATTACCCGGTGAACTCAGCTGACTAGAGAGTGATGAAGCAAAGATAGCTTATCACTGGAGAGGAAATAGAGGTGAGGAAATGCATGAGATTGATTGAAGAGTTAAATTGAGATCAAATACAGTTAATTATGCATGTGTGGGTGCATGAAATAGTTAACTCTATATCAGGGATCAAAAACCATGCAAATAGAGAGAAAAACAGGTGAAAATAGAGCAAAAATGAGAGAGAAGCTTGAGTTTTTCTGTGGCTACAAAAATAGTAGGGTCACCTAGGGGGTGACCCTAGGTCATCCGAGGGAGATCCAGGCTGGATAGGGTCAGATGTAGAAAAACAAGATGGGAGATGGTAGAAGAGAGGAAAATGAAAGTTTCTGCATCAAGAAACAGGCCAGTCATGTGGAGGAATCAAAATCTCCACTTGTGTCAGCAAGATCTCCTAGGGGAGATCTAGAAATAATATGGGGAGATTTGGATTGGTTTGACAAAACTGAAAATTGAAAGTAAGAGATGGATAAGGAGACCTCCAGAAGACTTCTAGGAGGTGCACTAGAGGAAAAACAAAGGGGAGAGGTGAAAAATCACCTACAAGACACTCACAAGGCTTAGGATCAAGGTCAAAATCTAGAAAATGCAAGTCAACAAGTGTTGCAACAAGTGTCAAAAAAGCGTCACAAATGGGGAGAGAGGGAAATCGACAAGGAAGAAACAACACAAGACAAGAAGAGAGGACATGTCATCAAGAGGCCTGCTACTTAAAGGACATTATTTCATGCTTACATGTATGCGACAAGGATTTGAATCATCATAGGGATCTTCATGGAGGCAATGCATGATTTTTGTGCTTACATATTTGCCCCCTCAGGGAAGGTAGTCTACATGAAAGGTAGGTATTGTTCCTGAACTAGGCCTTTCCTGTTGTCAATTTTCTCGCAATTGTACCTACAATAACTAGTATTAGTTTGGCATTTAAATGTATCAAAATGAATAATGAAAATTGAAATGACAAACTTACCATGGATCATTCGAGTTCGACTAGTTGTTTACCTTTGTCAGTTAGACCTGTAGGAATCAATGCACACAAAACGACGCACGAAAGAGATGCACGAAAGAAAAAAGACAACATCCTAAGATAGAGAGGAGAAGAATAGATTCTCCTTTTATTGTAGATTTTGAAGAATGTATTTGATTTTTAGGGATTTTTTATGTTTTGCAATTTTTTTATGTTTTTTTTCAATTTTTCTAATTTTTCTGGTTTTTGTGGAGATTTTACAAAGGTTTGATTTTGATACTCATTGAGGTCTTTGGAAGGCTTATATTTATTGAAGGGATCTCAACCATTTCCCCCTTGCATGGGGAGACTTGTGTACTTGATTACACAGTTTTGTTCTTTTGACTTGTTGCAGGAGTGACTTGTGCTCAAACATTGTTTTACACTTATTGTTACAGGACTTGATTTGATGAGATCCATACATAGCTTTAGTTGACATATTGTACTTCAATTTCCCTTTTGTGCATATGGTTGGCTAGAGCTTTTATTTTTCTTATGAGAATGCATAACCAAGATGATCACATATGGATGATGTGATTTGTTTGTCTTTTTGAGCATATATATGAATGCAGGTGACGATATGCAGATGCAAGAACACAAGTGATGTTGAAATGAAAAATTTACTTCTATGGAATGTCATGAGTTATGACATTGATATTATTGCTTTGAGACTCTTTTCTAATTTTGGCATGAATGCAATGTGGAATGAACAATGTGACTGCTCTTAAACACGATTTTCAATTTAGGGGATTGAGGGTTGTCTGGATATAAGAGACCTATTCAAGGCTGTGAGATAGGATTTTTAACTCAAGTGGGGAGTAGGAGTGAAAATGAAGCATTTCTAATTTTTGGCTTCGCTAAAGGCTAAACATTGATCCTTATCTAGATAAGACAAGCTAAAAAGATTTCAACTTAGACAAGTAGCAAATTTTATTGGTGTTCACTAGACTTAGATCATAGATGGAAAGCAAGGTAGACCCAAGGTAAAGGATAAGAAGGGAAGAACAAGGGTCCCTTGGTAGAAGATGATCCTAGAGACTACTAGACTCTTTGGTTTTGCTCAGCTAGTGTGTGTGTGTGTGTGTGCTTTGTACCTTTGTTTCTCTATTAGAATGTCACCCTTGAGGCTTCAAGCTTAGACTGATCTCCACCCAAGAGTACGAACATTCAACAATCTTCTCTCTTTCACTCTTTTTTTGTATATCTCTTTTTTGCTTTTTTCACTTTTTTGTATTTTCCTTATTTGATTTTTCTCATTTTTTTTGGATTTTTTTGACTTTTCAAGAAATGAATGTTTTTTGGACTTTCATATGTAATGCTTTGATCTCTCAATACTCTTATTTTGATCACTCATTTTTTATTCACTTAGATTTTAGATTGCTTCTTTTAGAGTTTTGATCCTTCTAATGTTTTTGGCCAGGAAAGATAAGGGGTTGAGCGCCACCTAAAGTTTTCGTAGTCTAGTGAGACTTCTCTTGTACTAGGGAACGATTGGGAAGGTCTACTTGCAAGCTTCCTTTGAACACTGTAGGTTTGAATACTAACTTTGTTTAGACCTAACATCTTGACTCATTAAGACTGGGATCAGTGTAAAGCTAAGAACTAGACTTTTATTAGAATCACTGGGAATGAAAAGGGGATAATGGTGATTGTGAAAATGAGGAATCTCTAGGTCCTGAAAGGATGACGTATATCTAGGCAACCTTATACTCCTTACTAAAATTAAAATAATACAAGAGCAAGTCATTCACTGTAATGCAAGATGAATAGAATGAAACTCAAATGCAAGAAACAAATTCTTTTAGACATTTTGATTTTTAATATTTTTTTGTGTTTTTATGTTTTATGATTTTTTTGGTGTTTTGAGATGTTGAACTCTTCTCCTTCCATAATGTACAAAAGGTAGCATTGTTTTTGACGTCTTTCTTAACTATGTGTGGACCTATCTAATTTGGTCTAAACTTCACTTGAAAGTCTTTGCAAGGACACTCGAAGACTTGGTGTAAAAATGTCCTTCTATTGGTTGAGGAGTTTTGTGTGCTCACATGTTTCATTGTTTGATGATTTGCCCCCTAGATTTATCATTTTATGCTCTTGTTGAGTTCTCAGGTTTGCTTTGAAATTTTGAGGGGTAATTGGAGTTGGTGTTGACTCTCCTAGTTTCTGTGTGAGCTTTGGTTTTTCTTCTTTATTCATGATTTCAATCATATGAATATTTTTGTCTAGTTCAATTAGAATGGATACTAAGTTGAATGGAGCATAAGAATTTGTTGAGTGAGGATCAAAGGGGAATTCTCTTATTTCCCCCTTTCCTATACATTTCAAGGTCTTGGCTACGTTTGCAACTTGTTTTGATGTCTCTCCTTTTTCAAAAATGTTGATTTTTGGGTCGCTAGTGGTTTCTATGGACTTTCCCTTCTTTTTAACTTGTTCAACTCTATAAAGGCTGAAAGGATCAAGATCTCCTTTGATGACGTGGGTTTGTCCCATGTATGAGGATTGTAATTCTTGAAATAATATGGAGGCAATAGCCCTCATCCTATGGATCCAAGGTCTTCCTAGGATCATGTTGTAAGTGGTTTCTTCATTGATGACATAAAATTTAGTTGGGAGGGTTTTGGGACCCAATGTGATTTGAAGATTGACCTTAGCCATGGTTTGAATGTTTGGGTTATCATGAATTCTAAGGATGGAAGTTTGTTTTGTGATTTGAGTTTCATCATAACCCATTCTTTGAACAAGTGAAAAGGAGACCATGTTGATTGTAGACCCATCATCAATCATTACACATTTAATGGAACAATCTTGAACTTGGACTATCAGATGGAGGGGGAGATCACCCTGTTTAGCTATGTCATTGTCTGAGGGTAAATTTTCAAAATCAAATGTTGAAGAAGAACACTTTTCACTTGGAGTGTTTTGAACTAGGTGGCCTAGATCTAAGGCTTTGAGAAAAGCATTCTTGTGTGTAGGAGAACTCTTGATAAGTTCTATCATGTAATTTGAGTCATTAGAGGTGTCATGTACTCATTCGGTGACACAAATTTCTTCATCTTTATCTAATTCCACAAGGCCTAAGGTGTTTTTATCAAAGGTGTTGGGACTATGTTTCATCTTGTGAGAATGTGTCCATGAATGCTTTTTATTGACATTTTGGAAGGTTCAATATGAAGTGATGGTACCCCCAACATGACTTGATATCGTTCCCCCTTCTCTTGTGAAACGAGCAATATTTATCATTATTGTGTTCCTGACGTTCATAACGATTGTTGTAAGACTTTTTGTTGATTCTTGGGGGATAGTTGTTGGAATTTTCATTTCCCAAATTTGTATGACTATTGTAGTCACAATTGTAGTTCCCTGATGGTGAAGTGTTTGTTGACCCATCTACATCTTGATCGTTTGTTGAGGATTTGCCATTTGTATCATGGTTTATCAACCTTCCATTGGCATCATACTCCCTTCTTCCACTATCAATAGTGGCTTGGTCAATTCTAAGGGCACTTTCAAGTGCTTCTTCATATGATTTGTAAGGGAGTTTTTGAACTTATTCTCATATGTCATTGTTGAGAGCATGTAAGAAGAGGTCAACAAGTTCTCTATGATCTATATTTGATGCGCTAGTTGAAGAATAGAGAACTTTCCTCCATCGTGTGATAAAATGTGCAATTGACTCACTGACTTTTTGTTTGATTGTTAAAAACTCTTGTATTCATGTCTTCACCAATTTGTTTATGTCGAAGTTGTTTAGGTGGAAAATTGGATTTGTTAATCTTTTGTTGTTTAGATGTTAAAACCTACCTTTCTAGTTAACATTCTAGTATCTAGGGTTGAGTGGCAAGCACTATCATACCCTAGGTCATTGTGAGATGAAGGGAAACTTGGACTAGGGAATTTAATTGTCAAATTTCCTTCTCTTATGCTCAATTGTTCATTAAAACCCTAATTATGCAAATACGACAATAAATTGATGAACTATGGAAAAAGCTCTTGCAGACAAGGGTAAAATATCAAATTACTAAGTACTTGTTTTCAAGGTTCCGAAGCAGAATAGTCGGGGACACTGGAGTGGGCGCCCAAGTCCAAGGTACCTCCTTCCAGCAGTAATCAGCCCTGTAACTTCTATTTCCTGAAACTTGAATGCGGAGGACCCTAGAGTGAGCACCCAAGTCCTAGAAGTGCTCCTGTGTCCTACTTTTCTTCAGATCCCAAATCCTTGATGCCTACCAATCCATCCTACAACTCCACTTTTCCCAAATGTGACACCTGTAACCTGAAATCACAATACTGGGTTTCAGGTTTGTGGTGTCTAGAGGCTTACCTCAGTCAAGCCCTAGATGACACTTAAGTCTCCAAACACCATTGTCAGTTAAAGAGAGTGTGCCCTTGTGAGGCAGAGGCAAAAACCAAAGGAATCAATGATGAAAGGACAATATTATGTCACCTTGTAGTGAAGCTCTCATGAGAAGAAGATCTTCTCCATGACGAGATTGTTGCTCAAATCTGCAAATATCAACACACAAAACACACAAGTCTGCTCTTGCAACACAATGAAAGCCTTGAATCACCTTGAGAACACTTGAACATCTCGATTGTCATCTAGTCTCTAAATGAATGCCTAAGCATGCTTTTATATGCAACTACAAACACTCCCTCCAAGATTTTTGTAATTCAAACTTACCGTGTTGGCAAAGGGACCTAATAACGGTCACAAACTGACACCCAAAAATTAGGCTACCCCAAAATAGGGTAGGACTAGAGCACGAGCACCCAAGTCCTTCCTACTATTTTGGGTAGGGTACAACTCAAGGGGTCCACCTAGGTCTTGCCATGAAACTTAGGTCTCATTCCATCGGGATGCCAAAATATGAACTAAGATGTCCCAAATGCATACTAAAGACCTGGGATCTAAAACCTATGAGGGAAAAGCCCCCAAGGGGACATTTTTTGACGTTACATTTAGCCCCCACTTTAATGTATGTATAAACACAAGGCCAATACATGCAAAGTAAGGTCACAAACATAGCAAACACACCAAGCATGGAGAAGACACGCCAATCACATAGAAAATAGTAACAGGCATGCAAAACATGGAGAAGACAGTTATAGTCACGTAGAACATGGAGTAGATAGTTAATGCATAGAAGACACATTAATGCATGGAAGACAAAAATGATATCTTTTCTTTTCTTTTTCACATATATATGAAATGCAAATGTAAGTACTAGAAAATAAACAAACCTCCCATGATACATGATGCACTACCATAGGGCACAGGTCTTTATATATATGGGACAACACACACACAAGACATGCAAAACCTCGTAAAATGTTGGAAGCACTACGTGAGGGCGCTGGTCTCTGCATATGGGGCAACAAACACACCACACAAAACAAGCACGCCAAAACACACACACTTGAAGACACAAAGAAAACATGGTAGAAAAGTGATCGAGTGTACCTATTTCTAGGTCCAACACCATCTTAGGCACATTACAAGCACACACCGATAATTGGGATTCGCCACAACAATCACCGAATACATGCTTAAGGGTTGAGTTAGTCATAGAACTGCTCCCCGCCTCTGCAGAGGACTTTTGGAAATGACAGGATGATACAATTTGCTCTGATAAATACACCATCCCCTCCTCCATAGAGGGATTAAAATAAAAATGATATACGCAATATCCCACCTCTATAGAGGGCTTACATGATTGATTGATTGCAAACAAACTTAGGATGCATGATGCACCACTTTGGGGTGCAAGTCTTTGCATTTGAGGACAAGCACATTACTAAAATCTGCAACAGACAACTTACATTATATGCCCTCACCTTAAGGTGGTTGATATCATGCATTAATATCAAGCATGTTAAGGTAGGAATAAAACACACAAGGGAACATAGACTTTCACAAAGCACATGCCCCCCGGAGGTGACATGTACTTTACGATCGCCAAATGTTCCCAAAAACACATCCATCCAAGAAACATGTTAGTGTCTACAAAATCATAATAAACAACAACATCAATGCATATGATTAACCACACAAAGAGCCAAGGTTATAATACGAATTCAGAGTTTGAGGATAACCATGGTGCTATATTACGAAGCTCTCCGAATCGAATACCACCAAGGCTAGATTCAAAGACAAACAAAGGTGCATATAGCAGCAGTATTGTTAAGGTTTATAAATGCAATAGAAACATCATCAAATTCACTATGCAGAAAGTATGAGTTCTTCCATTAGCCAAGAGTCAGATAAGATATACAACCCCATCGTCATATTTGGAACTAAGTCCATTTTTTTATTACTCTCGAAAGGGACACTAGGTCCGCATTAGTATAAATGTTTTGTTGTCATCTACCTGCTAGATGGAAACACTAGAGGAAGGGAAACAATAAATAAGAGAGGATAAACAAGTGTCTTAGGGATAGTCACGTAGGAGGGTGCCCCCATCTCACCAACCACAATGCTATGTCCACAAGACATGACACACAACGATGAAATCAGAGAGAGATATATAGAAGAATGATGATACAAATAGAAGAAGGTCACGACAGATGCAGTCTCCTAGTATATTGAACCTTACGAGAGAATCCAAGGTCATCCCAGGAGGCCTAAACAACACATAACACATCATGGGGGAAGCACATCACGAGAGAGATAAAGGGTTAGAGATACTTATTTGTAGGGCCCCTGCCAGGCTAGAGGTTGTTTATAAGTAAATCATCGTCGTCATCTTCATACTCCCTAATGTTGGAGGATAGTGGGACATATGATACCATAACCAAATTCGTATCTTGTTCGTCATGTTGTTCATCATTAGGATCATCTTTGTTTGGTTGAATGTTAGGATTGATGTTTTCCTATTGATAGGCAAGGTTTATGGCATATTCTTGTCTTCTTTTTCTTCTTTGTCTTGCTTTTCTATTTCTCTTTCTTCGACCACTTATCTCTTGTAAGACAGGGCCTTGCTCTTTCATAGGTTTTTGCAAATTAGAAGATAAAGCACCGAGATCAAATCTCATATGTCAAGGTTTAATATTTTTTTGTTGACAATGACCACTCAATCCTTGTAAATATTTCAGGGGAGGAACCTCAGCATAGGGACTTGTCCTTTTGGTTTAAAGTTCTCTACACATGTGGGTTGTTTCTCTTTTGTCATTTCTTGTGTAGGAGGACTAGGTGCTAGATGTAATAGTTTCGCTTTGCAATTTCTATAGCACAAAAATGTAAAGTTTGTTCATAGGTCTAATTTTTCATTATTTTTGTTGCAAAAGTAATCCAATGTGAAGTGTTGTTGTGTAGTTAAAGGTTTGTATGTATTTTGATGAATGACATGCACTTGTCCATTCAAAGGAAATTTAACACATTTATGAATAGTTGAAGGGACCGCTTTTGTAACCTTTAACTAAGGGATTCCAAGTTTTATGTCAAAGGTATCAGAATTGGGGGCAATATAAAACCATTGTTCAACATGTTTCTCGAATACAGTTACTAACAATGATATCTTACCCAGTGGTTTCTTTAAGGCTCCCGTGTGTGTCTTAATCATCAAGTTCGAAGGACTATAGGGTCCTTGTATTAATTGACTCAAAAAGAGGAATTTTTCAATGGCAACATTAGTCATGTAATTAGGATCAATAAGAGTTCCCTCCACATTGTCTCCCATTATTTTCATGGTGATGTAAAGAGGTCCTTCAAAATCACTGATTGTTCTATCATGAGGTGTAAAGACAATTTCAAGTTTAGGTGCTTTTCTTTTTGTGTAGGGTCTAGTAGGGAACCTATTGTTGTTATTGTGATTAGAGGCCATGTTTATATGCTTAAATCAATTCCAAATAAGATTTTTTAAGATTTTCAAAATTGGTGCAAAAGACAAGAACAAATATAGCCTAAACTGCTTGATTTTTCGATATGTTTTCAATGCCAATGAATGACACATAGGGTGTTGTAAGGATTTCAGTCAAGGGAAGAAAGTTAATTATCTGATATTAGTCCAAAATAGAAAATTATCCTTCTCAACACACTCTTGATGCGATTTCAAGATAATGCCAAGTCAAATTATAGTTAAAATATGTCAAAATAGGCACCTTTTTCACCAAAATTCAATGCAAAAGAGCATAACAAAGGGTGTTGTAAGGAAAATGATGATGGAAAGAAAATAATATCATTACTAATAGCCACTAGATTCAATAATACCCAACACAACATGTTTGGAGTGCAAACTAGGTCAAACCCTAAGGCAAAAATAGCTAAAATATGTAGTTTTTTACAAAATTTTCACTACAAGAGCCCAATAAAAGGGTGTTGTGAAGCTTTTTATGATGGGAAAAAAATGAAAAAATATCCTTCACAACACACCTATAGTGCAAGTTTATAGAGTCAATGAGGCCAAATTTAGCAAAAATCGTTGTTTTTGAAGCCCTAGGTTTGAGATCTTGGGGAAAAATGCTATATGAATGCTTTGAGGTCTGGTTTATGATGAAAATTAAATACTCTCAGATTTGAAATTGATTTTCAAGGTTAAACATGCAAAATGCTCATGCAAATTTAATGAAAATGCATCAAAATTGCTAGTTTTTGTTGAAATTTTCTATGCAAAATTGCAAATATTTTAAAATTAAATGCAAATTCACACTAAAATGCAAGACTAAAGCCAAATAAAAATTTGAATGAGCCTTCTAAATCACTAGAAAATTTTGAGAAAAGATTTTTCCTACAAACCCTAGATTTTGGAATTACTAGGTTATATAAATTTGTCAAAATTTCCACAAAAACCTAGCAAATTAATAATGAAAATGCAATGTAAATTTTTGAATTTTATGATTTTTCTACAATTTATATCAGATTTGATGCAAAAATATGAATTAGGAAAATTTAGGAAGAATTGATGCAATTTAGTAAGCCCAACAATGCAATTTTTTTGAATTTTTCTAATTTTTCAATTTTTTTGAATTTTTTCTCAATGCAATAAAATAAATGACTATATGAATGAATGAAATCAATCCAAATCTGAAGACAAACACTCAACAAGTTACAATTTAAGTCCAAAAACATGTGTTCACCAAAATGTTTAGGTGGAAAATTGGATTTGTTAATCTTTTGTTGTTTAGATGTTAAAACTCGACTTTCCACTTAATATTCAAGGATCTAGGGTCGAGTGGCAAGCACTATCATAACCTAGGTTGCTGTGAGATGAAGGGAAACTTAGATTAGGGAATTTAATTGTCATTTTTCCTTCTTTTATGGTCAATTGATCATTAAAACCCTAATTATGCAAATATGACAACAAATTGATGAACTACAGAAAAATCTCTTGTAGACAAGGGTAAAATATCAAATTACTGAGTACCTATTTTTAGGGTTCCAAAGCAGAACAATCGGGGACACCGGAGCGGGTGCCCAAATCCAAGGTACTAGTTTCTTCATGGGATCTAGACCTCCTTCTGGCACTAGTCAGCTCTGTAACTTTTGTTTCCCAAAACTCAAATGCGAAGGACACTAGAGAGAGCGCCCAAGTCTTGGAAGTGCTCATGTGTCTTATTTTTCTTTAGATCCTAAATCCTTGATGCCTACCAATCCTTCCTACAACTCCACTTTTCCCAAATGTGACACCTGTAACCTGCAATCGCAATACTTGGTTTGGAGGTTGTGGTGTTTAGAGGCTTGCCTTAGTCAAGCCCCAAAGGACACTTTAAGTCTCTGAACACCATTATTAGATAAATAGTGCATGCCCTTGTGAGGTAGAGGCAAAAACCAAAGGAATCAATGATGGAAACACAATATTATGTCACCTTGTAGTGAAACTCTCATGAGAAGAACATGCTCTTCATGCCATGAGGAGATTGATGCTCAAATATGCAAATATCAACACACAAAACACACAAGTCTGCTCTTGCAACACAATGAAAGCCTTGAATCACCTTGAGAACACTTGAACATCCTAATTGTCATCTAGTCTCTAAATGAATACCTAACCATGCTTTTATATGCAACTACAAATACTCCATCCAAGATTTTCATAATTCAAACATACTGTGTCGGTAAAGGGACCTAATAATGGTCACAAACTGACACCCAAAAATTAGCGCTGCCCCAAAATAGGGTAGGACTAGGGTGCAGGCGCCCAAGTCCTCCCCCCTATTTTTGGCAAGGTACAACTCAAGGGGTCCACCTAGGTCTAATTTGCCATGAAACCTAGGTCTCATTCCATCAGGATGCCAAAATATGAACTAAGATGTCCTAAATGCATACTAAAGACTAGGGAGCTAAACCCTATGAGGGAAAAGACCCCAAGGGGACATTTTCTGACGTTACAGAAGGCAACCACAAATTGATCGATGAGTTGCCTAAAAGAGGGATTGATGCTTCTGGAAGTTGATAGTACCAATCTAGAGTGATACCCTCTAAATTTTTTGGAAAAATATTTGCTACCACCCCATCCCAAGGAAGGAGTTCTCACACTACTGTGATATAAGCCTTGATATAAGAGTTGGGATTACCCTCTCCTTTAAATTTTGGAAGCTCAGGGAAAGGTCGTGGTAGTATTACTTGATGAATGTTGTAGTCAAGAGTTTCCTTTAAATACTCAAGGTATGTTCCTAAGAGGGAGTTATGTGTAGAGGATTTTGCTCCTCCAAACATTAGCCCTTCAAGTGGAGCTTGTTGTGTTTGTTGAAAGGCAATGCTAGATTGTTGATATCCTAAAAAAGTTAGATGACTAGATGGCGTCATGTTTATGTTTTGAAGATTAGGTGGGATCATTTGTGGTTGATCTTGTGTCATAGCAATCCCACCTATTTGATTGAGACTTGTCATGTTGGATGATGAGGGCAAGGGAGGCATGGATGATTCATTATGTGTGTCATACGAATGGAAGTCTAGATGAGGGGTATTTTGTGTTGCCCCCCTGGTTTGATTTGATTTCATCAATCAAATGATTTCCTTGTGCCCTAGGTTTTTTTGTAATGTTGTTTTGGCGAGATTGTTCAACACTCCTAGCCTCAAGGGTCTTGATTAATTGGACCAAACTTTCTATAAGGTCTATGTGTGAGGCTTTGTCTGTTCTTTGAATTTTTCCACCTTGAGATGGATTGCTTTGTATTGGGGTTTGAGTGACCCTATTTGTTCTTTCTGAAGACATTTCACATGTTGTAGACTTTTTATCTTGATGTACTATGCGGAGTGATTTTTGTACCTCTTGAGATTCTTGTAAGTTCTCTTGAAAACATACTTCAATGTGCATTTCAATGGCCACTTTTCTATGTCTTGTTATGGATTGATAATCTTGATAGATCTTAGATTGAATGTCCACATATTGTGTTTTGATTTGGTCAAAGATGTGGGGATTTAGTTGGATCCCTTTTGGATTTGTAATTTTACTTCAGGGGACATTCCTTTGGAATTTTTGCATGAAATGTTGTGAAATGCATAAAAATGTGAAAGAATCCATCTTAAAAGGATTTGTTCTGCACATCAGGTTCACCAAAATATGTATGCTCAAAATCGTGACTCTGGTTGCCTGGGGCTATCGAATCAGATTTTGACATGCACATAGACCCTTTCCCTCCTTACCACAGGG
This sequence comes from Cunninghamia lanceolata, assembly GCA_027924645.1. Lineage (NCBI taxonomy): Eukaryota > Viridiplantae > Streptophyta > Pinopsida > Cupressales > Cupressaceae > Cunninghamia > Cunninghamia lanceolata. The sequence goes on along the minus strand of BSBN01000241.1, from coordinate 5,015,187 downwards.
CAATCCACCACGTCACTCTTGCTCATGTGGAATTAGCCAGTCAAGAGGAGGTGAGACATGGTGGGGATCTAGCTTGCTGGAGAGCTGGACTTCGTGGAGAGGGGTTGGCAAGTACTCTGGCCTTTATTGTTGTGTGCTTTGTTGTATGTTTCATTCGATTGTTGTTGTAGTTGAGATAACCCTATGATCCAAAGGGTCACTAGTTTCTCTTCTCCTATTTGTATTTCTAAGATTCCACCTCTACGTGGGTAAACAATTATTCTCATTGATGTCCTCTTCTCTTTGTATGTATTGTAAGAGTTCTTACTGTATCTGTCATTGTCTAGTTTCTTCTAACATCGAGAGGACAAATGGGTCTCCTTGTGGTTGTATGAATGTTTGTTGTTAAGGTCTTGGATGGATCTCTTGGATCTCATCATGGATAGCCCTCACCCACTCTCCTCTCACTCCTAAGCACATTCGTGTATCAGAAGAGAGGAAGTTGTCTAATTGCTAACATTAACCAGATCTAAGTTTTTGACCTAGGGTTTAATTGACCTAGGGTTTGAGTTATGTTTTGACTTTGTTTTTACCTTGCGATGGGATCAAGGGTTTGGTTGGATCGTTTGAACTGTGGTTACCTTGTGATGAAATCAAGGGTTTGCAATTTTATATATTCTATTGTTTCTATATGCATGCAAACTAAATGATATGCAAAACATCTTTTTGGTATTTTTTAGAGTATTTTAGAAATAAAAGTGCCTCTAATCTATGAAAGTAAAATATGTATGCAATCCTATATGACTTTTCCAATCCAATGTTAACCCGTGCTTTTTGTGTTTTTGATGTTTTGAATGCAATTTAATCTAAGAAAAGGGAAAATGCTTCTTCTAATGAACTAGATCTAGAAATGAGAGAGCGTTTAATCTAACATGCAAGATCTAACTATCAAGGAAAAAGCAATGTTTTACTATTCCCAAGAGAAATTTTGATTCTCTAATTACTATGAATTTGAAAGAAAATAATGAAGGAACCTGGGAGAAACAGAGATTTGTTGACTCCACTACCCTCAGCAATCCTTGTAATAGGTAACCTCAAATCCTTTTGTGGTAGCAAGTGATCCTCTTGACAACAAAATGACCCAAAGAAGTAAAAAGAAGCTTTGATGAGGCTTGTATGAGCTCAATGAGAGCTTGGATTGAGCATAATGGCATAGAATGAAGTAGCGTGACGCTACTTGGTTGAACAAATAAAGCAAAATGCACCTTCATCCTATAAGAGCATTTGAATGCTAAGTTGGAGAGAAAAATTTGGTAATAGCTATCTGCACAATGAATTTGCCTCCTTGGAATAGCTTTGAAGCTATGCAACAATGAAAGCTTTGAAGCTTTGAAGAAACAAATAAAGAATTGAAGAAAGAGGCTTAAAGGCTTGTGAAGAAGATTGAAAAAGCTTGTGAAGAAGCTTGAAGAAGCTTGAAAAAGCTTGTGAAGATGAGAAGAGTATTCTCCAACTTGCTCAACTTGAAAAATAATGAAGAGGTGAGGGGTATTTATAGGTTTAGAAGAAAGAATTGATTGGAGAGTTAACTCATTAGATTAATGAGTTAACAAGAATAGATTGGGGAGTTAACAAGGTTGATTACCTAGTGAACTCAGCTGATTGAAGAGTGATGAAGCAAAGATAGCTTATCACTGGAGAGGAAATGGAGGTGAGGGAATACATGAGATTGATTGAATAGTTAAATTGAGATTAAATAGAGTTAATTATGCATATGTGGGTGAATGAAATAGTTAAATCTATAGTAGGGATAAAAAACCATGCAAACATAGACAAAAATGGGTGAAAATAGAGTAAAAATGACAAAGAAACTTGAGTTTTTCTGTGGCTGCAAAAATGGCAGGGTCGCCCCTTGTGCTAGTAGGGTCACCCCTGGGATGCCATGGGTCACCCGAGGGTGGCCCTAGGTCACCTAGGGGAGATTTGAGCTGGACAGGGTCATATGCAGAAAAATAGGCTGGGAGATGGTAGAGGAGAGGAAAATGAAAGGTCCTTCATCAAGAAACAGGTTAGTCATGTAGAGGAATCCAAATCTCCACTTGCATCAGCAGGGTCTCCTGGAGGAGATCTAAAAACAATAGGGGGAGATTTGGATTGGTTCGATGAAACTAAAAACTGAAAGCAGGAGATGGATAAGGAGACCTCTAGAAGGCTTCTTGGAGGTGCACTAGAGGAAAAACAAAGGGGAGAGGTGAAAACTCACCTACAAGACACTCACATGGCTTAGCGTCAAGGTCGAAAGCTAGAAAATGCAAGTTGACAAGTGTCGCAACAAGTGTCGAAAAGATTCACAAATAGGGAGAGAGGGAAATCAACAAGGAAGAAACAACACAAGACAAGAAGAGAGGACATGTCATCAAGAGGCTTGTTGCTTAAAGGAAATTATTTCACACTTACATGTACGTGACAATGATTTTGATCATCACGGGGGTCCTCGTGGAGGAAGTGCATGAATTTTGTGCTTACAGATCCACTGGTGGCACCCTCAAATTTTTCAAATTTGATGTGTCAGTATTCTTTCAAAGTGTCGACAAAGGCTTGGGCGACAAAATGCAAAATCTACTCCAGAGGCCACATTCGACAATTAAAATTTTGCACCTCAGGCCTCATCTTGCAAATCCCTTTGGTAAAAAGTTTCTTGGCACATATGATATTGTGCCTACTCAATTTCATGCTCCCAGGATGAGTTCTGATGGGCCTTTTAATTATTTCCTGAATGCAACCGAGCTAATTTTGGCCTCCTAAAAAAGTTTCAAATTTCTCAATTTAGAGGGTGACCTAGTTGCCAATTTGGCCTCAAACATCTCCAGTTTTAATTTTGTCAAAATTGGAGACCGTTTGATGCATTATTTTAATGCATTTCTGTTGTGGCGAACTCATCTGGCAGGCCAATTACAAAGCAAGTACAAGAAATTGATTGGCGAAGTGAATTCGGAGAAAATGGGTTTGCTTAAAATAATTGATTATGACCCTCTACAAATTTTTGTGGTCCTCGAATGCTTGGTTTGCCAGCGGTGGAATTGCACTGTCTTCTTGGAGAAGGAAATTCAAAAAATACATCAAATTTCAATAGTAAAATGCAAATATTAAAAAATGAAAAATTAAAAGGTTTACATTTTAATAGAAAGGGAGGCATAAAAGGTTAGGTGACTTTTAAAAGAAAGTCAAAGCTTATAAAATAAAGACTTTTTAAAGTCTTAAGCTTTGAACAAAGGCTTTTGAAAATGAAAGGGGTGTGATGGTACAACTTATCGCACCATGGCACACCCCCTTTTAATGCTTCTTTAGACCCTCGCGATGGTGTGATAAGCCCATCTCGGGGTATCATATGCCCTCCACCTTCCTCTACAATGGTCAATGATGCCTTTCCTCTACTCGTGTGGCGATTTTGATGGCGATTCTGACAGATTTCTTGTGGCTCCAGGCGAGATTTTAAAACTGCAATCACGTTTTTTTGTTCCTGGGCATTTTTTGAGGGTGATTTTTAGTCCAAATTTGCTTGTTAGTGCTTGGAAATCTTCCTTAGTCCATTCCTCATCCATTGGAGGAAGTTTTTTGGTCATTTGCATTGATTTTTGAGTGCCAGAATGGCAGAAAAGGCCTCTGTTTTAGCGAGAATGACGCAGAATATTTGTTTTGAGCTGGATTTTCAATTGGATGCTACCGTGTTTTCATTCTAAGCTGAATACAATAAAGGGAGATCAAAGAATGGTGCTACATTGCCTCATGTTGCAGTTGCACACAAAGAATTTGGGAGGTTTCTGGTGAGTCTCAAATTGGGAAAATTACAAACTATGTAATTCTCAAAAGAGGAAATTAGAACATTTTTATTATTTAATGTCTTCCTCTTTAATTTGTGAATTTTTATTCCCAATTTGCATTTTGGGGGAAATTGCAATATTAAAAAAATGTCTCACCTACCTCCATGTGCAATCAATTTCTAGGGCAACAGGCTTTGGACATAAAAGAAAGAGATGGGCTCTCATTTGTTGTTGTTGAAGATTTGGGTATTTTTGGAGAAGTAATGAAAAATAGAGCTTTCTGAGTTGTTCTGTCTTTTTGCTGTGAGTTTATGAGTTATATGTTGAATGTATTTTTGCATATATGTTTTCAGTTTCATGTTGATGCTATATGAGTAATGCTTCATTGCATGTATTCAGTTATTTGTCTCCATGGCTATATGCATCTCTTCTTTTGAATCAGACAACTAAGGGTTGTTGAGATTCTAGGATATAAATTTTTTGTATTGCATGCTTAATCTTTGACCTCTATTCAAGGAGTAGATTAAACTATTTTGTGTTATGTTTGAGGAAGAATGTATGGCAGCAGGGATATTTGTAAGTAGATATAGTTGAATACTCAGTCTTGGGTGGTGTTTGTAAGATAAATACAAATCTAACCCCATGAAACTTGAATGTCAATTGAATTTATGCAAATCATTTACATATATATGTCTAGTTGACTCCTTACCCTTAGATCGGCACCAGTCTGTTCTTGTGTTGAAGTTATAATTCAAAACCCCTGTCTTGCATCCAAAACACAAAATCAAAATCATTTCAAAATATCAATCTTTTAGGTTTTAGGAGTAGGTTGCAGTTGCATGCTCTCATTTTCAGCCAGTGAGATATGTCCAAGAACATTGCCAAACTTATGATTTATCCAACAAATCTTGGTCCATACATGAGAGCATTCTGCCTAGTTTTAAAAAGTTAAATCTTTTGTTGAAGGGATACCCCACTTGGTGCAGAAGAACCAAAAGTGAAGTGGAGGCAGTTCACATAACCTCCTATCTTTGTTGGTCGAATCCGCTTGAGCATAGGAAGTGGCAAACCCTTTACTAATTTGGAAACCAACAGGATCTAGGGGAAGCCAGGTATATTCTAGGAATGAAAATCAAAAGGGATCGAGGTAACAGAAAGCTTTAGTTATATCAAAGTAAGTATATGAATACTAGTTTGCATAGATTTGGCATGCAAGATTACAATCCAATTAGAATTCCTTTATTGGTTGGTACTAAGATTTCATTAGACATGTGTCCTAAGAACAAAAATGATTTAGAGGATATGTCTAATGTGCCATATGCTAGTGTTGTAGGAAGTTTGATGTATGCAATGGTTTGCACTAGACCATATATTGCCCAAGTAGTGGAAATTTTAAGAAGGTTTATGTCTAACCCTAGTAGACAACATTAGAGTTATGCAAAGAGGGTGTTAAGATATTTGTGTGGTACTTCTAATTACTATTTTGTTTATTCTAGTACTAACAACATGGATAAGACATTAGACATTCAAGGTTTTTATGATGCAGATTAGGCAGGTGACTTGGATAGTCAAAGGTCCACTAGTGGCTATGTGTTTACTTTGTTAGGAGGAGATGTGAGTTGGATGAGTAAAAGGCAACCCACTATTACTTTATCCACCACCGAAACAGAGTATATGGCTTCTACTCATGTCTCTAAAGAGGTAGTTTGGTTACAGAAATTATGTACAGGTATTGGTTTTGATTGCAAGATTATTCAGATTGGTCGTGAAAGCTAGAGTGCAATATGTTTGGCCAAGAACCCCTATATCATGCATGAACTAAGCATGTGGATTTTCAATACCATTTTATTCATGAAATGATTACTAATGGAAAGATTGAGCTAAAGAAAGTTGACACTCAAGAGAATGTTGTAGATTCACTTACCAAACATGTAAGTACATAAAAATTTACATGGTGTAGGAAGGCTATAGGCCTTGCTCCTAGTGGTTATTTGTTTTCTATTTTCCTATGGATATATTTATAGTTTATGATGTCAAGTGGGAGAATGTTAGGATTAAGGAGCCATCAACCATATAAATCTTATGTATTTAATTACTCCTAATATTGTTTGTAAATCCTTCTTAAGGGATGAAGTGTTCACCTAGTAGCCATGTTGTTTCAACCATATTTTTTATCCTTATACCCAACGGGGGGTGTGAGGGGCTTGCCCCCCAATATTGTCGTCAAGGGGCTTTTTGTAGTCACTAGTGTTAAAAATTGCCTTGTAAAATATTATAATTTCATAGTCAATTTGGAGCATTCATCATTAGGTTGCAAATCTGACGATGGAGGTTATGTTAGGGTTTTTCTCCCTAGAAGGTAACACTCTTTTAAGAGGATATTCTATTATGGCTATGGATGGGTATTACGGGCACTGTAGGATTGAAGACTAAAGAAGAGATTGTTAGTGTTGTATTGTAAACTCCATTGAATTTAATACATACTAGTGCATCTCTTCTTGTGTGGATTTTTTTGCTAAAAGGGTTTCTCCATGTAAATAATGTGCTATGTGTTTGATCTTCTGTTCTATTATTTCTTTGTGTTGATTTCATACCATCTCCATTTTGGTTTTGCACAAAATTTTAAATATCTATGTTATAGTTGTAATTAGTTTTCCATTGATAGTTGTTTACCTTCATTTCTAACAATCATAAATTACATATACTTAATAAAATACATAAATAAAAAAGGGTAGATTACAAGAAAATAATACAAGGTGACAATGAGTGGTCTTGGTCACACTAGACCAAGGCTAGTTTGTGTAACTTGGAATTACAATCAATTCCACTCCTACTTCATGAGGTGAAATGGGAACAAAAATTATGGTTCTATTTTGATCTCTCATTCTCTTATTAGCTAACATGTACCTATATAATCAATGTGGACATCAATATATCTAAGATACATGTATATAGTTGAAGCAACATGATTAAAACTACACTATTCACTTACAATAATCAAGTGAAATCATATGCGCAAAAACTATGACTCATCATAAGTTGTCAAATTAGATATTATGGCTCAACATGATCAAAACTAGTATAAATATGCTCATACACATCATCATAATAATCCATAATAAGTTTTCCTACATCTTTTTTAACTCTATAGTCAAAATTTATAGTACTCAATTTTCAATTATATTAAATTTTAAACCAACTATAAGATTAATTGTCATGCCTTAGGCTTTCACCCTAGACAAATGAACAAGAACTAGGTGAACATTTTTTTGTTGCTACAAATGTGGTATTATCATACCACATTACACACATACACACACGAGATGTCATGACATCACATAACAACACATGAGGCAAACAATCTTAATGTACCAAACATGGTAATTCAACTAGTAGACTTAAAAAAACACAAGTCAAAGTCACCATGACAAGCTCAAAGCATAAGTCTTGGTAGAAATACAAATCTTTTAAGAAAATTTATAGGTGTTATAGAACTTCAAAGTTCCCTTGCATCTTTTCAACGTACAAATTGTAATCATGACTCTGATCCCCACAAGTCCACAACTTGTAAAACTTTGGAGGTCACTCGAGCATCTTTACAGTGTACAAATTGCACACCTACATCTAATCCTTTCAAGTATAGAACTTCCATAATTTTCAAGTTCCAAAGTAGGTTTACAACCCTAAAAATTCCAAGCCTACCCCTAAGATTTGCAAGTCCACAACAATTACCTACTATTCCAACCTCATTTTCAAATTGCCATTTTGTTTAAAACTTTTGCATCAAAACAAAAATGTCATCACGTTTTGAATTCTTCTTTCAAGTTATCCTTAGTCGTCAACTCCCTAATCACTCTCCGGCTTCATGTCATTCACCAGATCAAATTCACTATTTTGCATGTGTTTTTGCAAAACATTGGTGTCACTTATTTGTTGTACCAAACTATTGTAATTTCCAAAGTTGAAAATATTGTGTTTGATCATATTCATTTAAGCTAATATATCAAGCATTGAAGAAGTTGTACACTAATGTTTCCCATGTTTTTAGATGAGATCCTAGAAAACAGTAGTGCAGTTTGATCATAATTCATAGAAACAATTAAATTGGGAGATCCATTTGAGCTAGGATAAAATCATTTTACAAGGATATTTACAACTTCATTTCACACAATGTGGCAAAATTTTAGGTCAAGATCCCTTTTCATTGGTTTTTCTTGGTAGTTTACGGAAACAATTTAGTCGGCAGTTTCAAAGAGGCAAGAGAAAAATGGGTTTACAAATAACTTTATGGGGTTATTTTATGCAATATGGCCAATTTTTTAGTAAAAAATACACTTCAAGTTAAAAGTTGTCATCTCTTGTGCTTGCCCAACATAATTAATGGTTCAAGGTCATTGTCATTTTAAGGTATGATGAATGCAAAGTGTACATAGTTTCATAATAACAAGTCCATTCTGTCATTGCTCATCATCCATTTCCATTCGTCATATGCACAAATTTGCATCGTAAGCTTATTCCCAGGTATACCAAGTGCAAAATTTTGATGGATTCTTGTAAATTGTTTGAACATATGAAAGAAATCTAGAGGTTCATCTTTTCAGCAAGTTAGTAGGTTAGCTATCCAGCCAAAATTCCTAAAATTCATTTGTCATGGGAAAGTTTAAAAAAATAGCAAGTTAGAAAATTTTAGAAAACATGTCTTAACCTTGAAATTAAAAAAAAGGTTACTATTCATTTCAATTTTTGTGTTTTCAAATACCTATTATCTTGAAGAATGGTTTAGAACAATCAAAGTCTCCAAAAAGTGCTAAAAATGGCAAGGATTATTATTTTTAGTAAGTCTACATTTGAGCACATATGGACCTGAAATTTTTCCAAAAGCTAGGGAACTACCAAATAAACATTCTATGTGAATTTCAACCCAAGATCATGCCTGGATTATTTTATCCCATTTTTGAATTTTTCTCAAGCATTTATGTGTTAGTCATTTCCATTCTTTATTCACCATTATTCATACTTTATATTTAAGAACATCTTTTTACTTAGTCATTTTTATGCCTGGTCAATAATCCTTTGTGTTTCTAAACCTCAGTCAGCAAGTTCAAAAGTTCATGAACCTCCTGATCTCCCGACTAATAATGAAACTTGCATCCCAAATTCATTCTGATGGTCTTGTGTCATCTTGTTAAAGAAAAGTCTTCATCATTATAGGGTCAGAAGTTCTTTGAACTTCTGAACCTTCAGTCTTTGGGTTCAAGAGTTCTCAAAATCTCTGACTTCCTGACTAAATGTGCTTAACACCCCCGCAGTACCTCCTTCTAAGCTAGTGATAAGTATAGTGAGGTGAAACCTATCACCCCATAATAAATTTGGAATGTGGGAAAAGGCATGGGCACTCTTTTCAGAGGGAAACAAAGAGGGCTATTTACAAATTTCAAACTACAATACACCACTAGTAATAAATGAAATTTATGAGGGAATTAATGAGATATGATATGAGACCTAGATAAATTGATCATCCCATAAAGAAAAATGTCATAATACTATGAAGGAGATATATTGAGGAGACCTTCAAGTCAAGCCACTCATGGAGAATTCACAGGACTTCTCGCATATAGGTTAGCTCAATTGGCTTTCCATCTTCATCTTTCTCTCTTGTTGTCATAGTGCAATTGTTATTTGTTGTTTGGGAAAAAATAATATTTATTTCATGAATCTGGAAAATGCCAATATATTGTGGACCTCCTCTGTGTCCTTGAATGTTTTGGAGTTATCTACTTTTTGGTTCCTCAAACTGATCAAGATGAAGTATAAGTTTCAAGGGGCTCCAATTATTCTCGTCATTGAGAATGGTCTTTTGAGAGTGAAAGATATAGACCTTGGCCACATAGATTTGGAAGATTTTTGGAAGAGAATGCAACTAGAAGCTAGGTCTTCTCTCGCTAAGAAAATTTTTAGTATCCAATTAGATCGAGCTGGAGGTTTCCCGCCTACTGTGCCTTGTCTTGACCTAGTTGTTACCTATGCCAATAATTATTATTTAGATTCACAAGAGATATGAGCCTCAAATAGCTCTATGATAACCAAAATTGATTTGGAAACTATATCTCTTGCTTTGAAACTAGTTGATTATGAGGAATTCACTGATTTTTCTATTTCCATTGGTTGGGAATTTTATAGGGAGATGAAAGATTGGTTTCAAAGCTGCATTGCCAAGAGTTGGTTGGAAGTTGAGAAGAAAGGGGAGTCCAGGCTCCCTACCAATATGAAAAGAGGTCACTTCAAGGAGGAGATCTCTGATATGATCACCTTGCTGCATCCTGTTGTTGGAAGTGTAGAATCTAATTCTTTTGAGTATTGGATGTATCAATTTATTCTACTAATTTGTGATGACCATCATATAGATTGGGCAAAATTGATAAGTGAAAACATGCATGAGCAGTTGGTAAATTATCCATACAAGGTGAGTTTTCATGTGTGCTCCCTATTGGTGTATGTACTGGTTAATAGAGAGGTTGCCTGGCCCAGGTTAAGAGATCAAGGAGCTCCCACCCCAAATACACATGTGTATCAATTTTTTCCATAGTTCCAAAAGAGTGTTGGGATGAAAGATTTTCGTAGGGTGAACGATGCTTTCTCCATGTTGACTATGAAGAGACTTGAAAGTGCCTTAGAATGGAGGTTCTCTCCTAAAGCGGCTTCCCTGGTCATGAATTTTGAAATCTTTTATATTCAAGTTGACTATTTTCTTATCTTAGAATAGGGGCTAATGAAAATGCCCCATTAAAACTGCCAAGGTATCTATTAGATTTCATTGTGTTTTTTGAGGTTTGTCATCAAATGGTAGTTGTGAACACCAAGTTTCATGCTATGAAGAAGAAGGGATATTCATTCCCTTTGTCCATTTCATTATATTCTTGTGAAAGCAATGACAGTGCAAAGAATGTAGAGAGGGTGCTTGCAGAGTATAATTTCCATAAGTTACCTGAGCAGACAACCTTTGTTAGCAAGATTTTTGTAAAGACAAATATGCATGGAGGAGGTTCATATTTGCATAAATCTTAGCTTAAGGATTTTTGGGAGGACGGTTTGGATGAGAGATAATGTAAAGGAGAAGCTGGATACAGTTGACTATTGACCAAGATTTTGCCTTTGACTTACCATTACAAATGTATACGTCTAAAAATGACACGATTCATCCTAAATAAATATTCTAAATATTTATTCCATTCTTCTATCAATTAAATAAATATTCCTAATTTATTTAATCGATTCATTATTCCATAATTAAATAAATTCAATTTATTTAATTAAAATTCTTCTAAATGTCCTACCCAATTAAATAATCATAAATTATTTAATTAATCCAAATTCCTCTATCCTAAGTTCTAAATTCAAAAATCTACCTCACACTTACACCTCACTTTTCCACCTCACCTTGTCCACCTCATCAGGTTGCACATGTAATTAAATATATTAAATATTTAATTACCTATTTTTCTCTCACCCACATGGCCTATTTCTTCTCAAATCAGAAGTTAGTTAACTAATCAATCAAATCTGTTAACTAATTAGTCATTTGAGTTCACTGGTCAATCTATTCTGTTGACTCCTCAATCAACCCAGTTCACTGGTTAATCAATTCAGTCAATCCCATAATCCACTCTTCTAACTGATCAATCAAGTCTGTTAACTGTTCAGTCAATGGAGTTAACTCTCCAATCAATTTTGTCACATCCCCTCTTTCATGATGGAGCTGGGACACTTGTTACATTTCTACTGGTTGCACATTCCTCAACCATCCTTAGCCGTTGATCTTCATATCTCCTCTCAACTGTTGATTCCCATTCTTCCAAGTCTATAAATGAAGCTTCATCCTTCCATTCTAATCATCCAGGCTTTTGACATCGTTACTCTACAGAAATATCACCAGCGCACCTTTGGCACCCTCATACCATTCACAAGCTTGAGATCACATACTTGCCTTTGAAGCTCATCTTCATTGCATATCACCACAGCCATTCACCATCGACTTCCTACAAACAACTAAAAGAGTGCACTCTCTGAGGGCTCACTTACCAACAAAAGGACGATTTTGATAGGCGAACAACAGAAGTTTCGAAATAGGAAAGGTTTGCTTTGTGTTATTCATTGCTTCATTTTATTGAATCTTTCTTACTTTCACTATTCTGTTGATGTTTGGGTCTTACATTATTCATTTGATTGATCTACATTTTACCCTTACATTTTTGGTGCCCACCATTCAATTTTATGTTTTTTGCAAATTTTTGTAGTAAAAATTTGTGTTTCTCTAAACCCCATTATCGAGTTTTGCAAGGATCTATCAAAAGGTGACCTTCTGGGCTGAAACTGACATCACCAACATGCTCAAAAGGGTCGAAAACCTTAGAATCACCTGTTAATTCACAAAAATCAGAGACTGCAAAAAATCTCTGTGATTTTTTTTGAGGGTGCATCGTTTTATACAACGGTCCAAAGGGTGCTTCCGTAGGGTGCATCGCTTTATCCAGCAGTCCGAAGGGTGCTTCTGCGTCCTTTTATCTAACTGTCCGAAGAGCTTTTTTTGCAGGAACTGACATCACCAACGTGCTCAGAAGGGTCGAAAACCTTAGAATCACCTGTTAATTCACAAAAATCAGAGACTGCAAAAAATCTCTGTGATTTTTTTGAGGGTGCTTCCGCAGGGTGCATCGCTTTATCCAGTGGTCCGAAGGGTGCTTCCGCATCCTTTTATCCAACTGTCCGAAGAGCTTTTTTTGTAGGGTGCATCCTTTTATCTAGCGGTCCAAAGGGTGCTTCCGCAGGGTGCATCGTTTTATCCAGCGGTCCGAAGAGTGCTTCCGCAAGGTGCATCCTTTTATCCAGAAGTCCAAAGGGTGCTTCCGTAGGGTGCATCGCTTTCTCCAGCGGTCCAAAGGGTGCTCCCGCATCCTTTTATCCAACTATCCTAATAGATTTTTCGCAGGGTGCATCCTTTTATCTAGCGGTCCGAAGGGTGCTCCCACAAGGTGCATCGTTTTATCCAGTGGTCTGAAGGGTGCTTCCGCATCCTTTTATCCAAAGGTCCAAAAGGTGCTTCCGTAGGGTGCATTGTTTTATCCAACAATTCTCCATCCTACCTTCTTCTACATGCCATAAGGGTGGTATCTTTTTCTTTTTGCCATAACAAGAGCATACGAACTCATAATCATGCAAATAAACACTCATTGGAAAGGTAATTCCATGAAATTCACAATGGAGCAGGTTTGATCAATTGATTTTATCATTTTTTTAGCTATTTTTACAGTCAAAGTTTAGCTATCTTTCCAAGCTTAAATCTAGCATTTTTTCTTGAAAACTAATGATTTATCTGTGCAGCTTGACTTAAACACTTGTCAAAGAAAGGAGAAAAGAAACTTCTGATATATCTTCTACAAGTTTGAGAGCTAGATAGTTTTATTTTCCTTAACACACACATCATAGATTAACTAGGGGAAAAGTAAAACAACTTGCATACAATTCTCATCTAGTTCTAATTAGGAAGGAGTAACTCATTGTTCATGCAACTTGCATACAATTTTCATCTAGTTCTAATTAGGAAGGAGTAACCCATTGTTCATGCAACTTGCATACAATTCTCATCTAGTTCTAATTAGGAAGGAGTAACTCATTGTTCATGCAACTTGCATACAATTTTCATCTAGTTCTAATCAGGAAGGAGTAACCCATTGTTCATGCAACTTGCATACAACTTTCATCTAGTTCTAATTAAGAAGGAGTAACCCATTGTTCATGCAAATTGCATACAATTTTAATCCAACTCTAATTAGGAAAGTAAAAACATGCATGTCAATCTCACATAGTTTCTAATTAGGAGGGTGATAACTGAATAATTGCAATCTTGGTTTCATTGATCATTGCTATATGGCTATCTCTTTTAGTTAAGAATATTGCTATCTTGCAAAGGAAAGAATCATTGCTATCTCCTAATCACTTCAAAGTTAACAACTGTGTGAGTGCACAAGTAGAGTAGCCCATTTAGTTTTTCTAATTTTAACTAGGTTGGATTAACCAATGTATTCTGTGCTTGCGAATGACAATAGGCTTATGCTTTCCCCTTTTCTGGGTGATCAGAGTGCCAGATTTGTTATTCTATTTGTTTAACCTTTAGGAGGGCCTGCCCTTGGATACACGCCTGTCCAAGTGGGAACGACCCTGAGTGGTAACAGGCTAAAGCCAAGCCCTACCAAGCCACTTAAAATAAATTGTGCTTAAGGTGAAAACCTCCTGCAATGAGTGCTGTTGTGTTACACCGACAGCTAACCTCCCCCAAAACCCTCTAAGGCGTAACCCTTTGAGGCTGGGAGACTCCATAACGGAGAGTAGTGCCGCCGCATGTGTAACCACTCGAACAGTTGCCTTGACTACGAACCAATTGTTTAGTATACCAAAATCCCCTGTAACTCGAAACTCATGTTTTGAATTTAGGATGTTAGTTGGTTTTTCGTCCTACCTTAGCTTTATGAGTTTTTTAGGAAAAAACTAGATTCTCGAGATATGATTGTAAAATTACCTAAAATGGCAAAATCTGACAATTGTCGAAATCTGCCAAAAAAGGTAATTTTTTTATTTTTTTTGTTTTCTTGGATTCAAGAGAGTTTTCTCTCATTATAGCAGTAGAGTTGATGAATAGAAGTTTTTTTTATGTTCCAGCTTCCAAATCTTTGTCTATCATATGTTTAATGGCACAATTCTATTGAGTGTATGTTGTGTGCTACATCAATCTGTACCAAAAGTTATTAAGGACTATTCTCTTTTTCAAGGCTACAAGCAAAATCTTGGGCTTGTGAAGGAAGTGCTAATTCTAAGTTTGGTCTGCCTTAACCAATGAATGGAATGGGTCCCATAGCATGTCTAGTCAACCTTTTCATGATGGTTTCAGAACTATTAACTATTGTTCCCACTTTTGTATGAAGAACCTGGAATTTGGGCTTTTTGGTGTAGTGTAAACCTTGTCAATTTGTCAAATCCTCCTACCTATCAAAGTGCTCTACATCAAGTGTCCCTCTGTATTTGTTTTTTTTTTTAAATATTGAAGCATGTATTGAAAGGTCAATTTAGTGAGACAAGAAATGACCTTTGCCAGTGAGGCAACTATAGCCAGTGAGGCTTGAGTTGTAGCCAGTGAGGCTTGAATCATAGCTAGTGAGGCATGTAATCAGTGAGATTCATTGAATAAGCCAGTGAGGTATTTTTCGAGTGGTTTTTATGCCTCGGAGGGTTTTCCACTCAGGACAATCTTTGTGTTATGGTTACTTGTTATGTTCATGAGCTTTTGTTTATTATTTCATAATTTAACCGTTATATGATGATCATAGTAAATCAGTACAAATGCATAATACTTTGATGCTTATCTTAGTCCAATCAAGTAACAATCTTCCTCTATTGTTTGTCTAGATGAATTGTTCAAATGATTCCTCATAGATCACAAATAGTTGTTCTGTCTTTTCATGCTCACAAGTTGGTTTGATCGTTCATCTTGATTCTTAAATGAATGTCTTGCTTTACCATTCAAGGTTGAGGTTCATAGTTGGTAAAACTTGATTAGGTGTTGCCAAAAACAAGTTTGTTTTATAAGACACTGATTCACCCCCCCTCTTAGTGTCTTGCATACTCCAACAGCAATAATGTGCTTTAACTTACTCTAAAATAAAACACATAGATGGAAAACAATCCTCATTACAAACTTGGGAAGTTTAAGAATATAGATTATGAAAGATGCATGGCCAGAATAATGAGTGAAATGGTGTAGGGATTTATTTCAGAAATAGATAAATCTCTTTCTCTACCTTTCCTATTGGAAAAGTAACTCTGAATCCTCTTCCAAGGTTGAAAAACAATTTTTGTTTTGTAAGATCCCAAAAGACAAAAGGGGCATTAGCAAGTAAAGACGCTGCGTCAAAGATTTTATTTTTAGAAGAATAGTATCGGTTGAGTTTCCTTCAAATTACTTTGTATTGATTTTATTGCTATTATAATGGGCAAATCAGTTGGTCTAAAAATGTTCTACATAAATATACCAAATTGCTTCCTATATTTTTTTTTATTGTTATTATTATAATGCAAAGCAACTACTTTAAATTTGTTCCATATTTTGCAAGATATTGAATCCATAACAATTGTTTTCCTAACAGTTTGCAGCATAAAGAAACATTATTTGAAATTGTTGTGATTATTTGTTGTTTAATGGTTTTAGAGAATTGTTCAGAGAATTATCTATAAGCATGAACTTTAGAAAGATTAACATTTGCAACTTCAACCTTCCGTAAATTAAATGTATGTTGTTCCTACAGCCTGTAGTAAAATAATAAGGATGACAATTGGGTGCATGAGATGCCCCTCACGGAAGACCACAAGGGAATTTTTATTTTCTTACCTCACATATTGTTAAAATAGTTCCAAATACAGCTAGAGCTAAATATCAGATAAAAGCTACAAGTGAGAGCAACTTTAACAACTTTTTGTAGTAGGTGGAAGGCACAGCCATACAGGTTCAGTGGTTGAGAGCTGTGCATACTTGAATCACATTTAAACCTTTATTTACATTACCACTACTGTACATATCATGAGTGAAATCTAAACTTGGTTATTGAGATACCTATTAAATCGGCGTCGGTTGTATGAATATATGTTCTTGGTGTAGGTCAATCACATATGAATACAAGCTTAGTGGTATCTATGACAACACTATATTTTACCACTCCATTAACATTTATAGAAAAATAAATGGATTTGTTGAGATGGATTTAGAACTATCAGACAAGGCATTACTTATATTCTCTACTGGTACTCCGTTCAACTCACCTCAAGTTTTACATTTTGATATGCTCACCTATCTTGTTGGCTTCCTTTCCTATGTGCAAGTGACATCCTTTCATAAAAGAACAATGGTTGCATGGAATCTTCAAGAAAATTTATTGAAACAACCTTATAAAATTTACCACAAATTACTATTGATAGGATCTGGCAAATATGAATGACACCTAAGAGGGAGAATTGTTTGGGATGCAACATATTTGATTGTAGGATATACACAAAATGGATTTAATAAAGAGCTTTGGATATGATCAAGCAGATGCAAATATCATGATTTCTGGATATAAACAAATTAGATTTATTACATATAATAACGATTCAGCCATTCCATCGACATGAAAATTCACAAGGGATAGAGATAAAAACTAATGGAACCTAGTTACAAGATTATCTGGGCTGATCTTCCACTCTCCAAATGTCACAACCAACGATTCCCTCCTCAATTCTTTTTCCTCCAAAATGAATCCTCTCAAATTTTTCTAGCAAACTGGTTTTTAGAGAGAAAGATCCTCCCACCTTTTTAAGAGGGATGGCTCATGATCCAATGCGACAACCAAGCAACAACCATATTTTCATTAATTGTATTATTTTAAGGTTAACTATAAATTTATTTTATCATGATTTTATAATTGTTCATTTATATTTATTTATATATTTTATTTTTATTTTTATTTTATCTATTACAACCAATTAAATTATTTATAATTTACTAATCAACACATAATTTCCCCTTAAAAGTATTTATTTAACTCTAGCTTGGGATTATCACTATTTTAATGAAGCACTAACCAAAGCTAAAACCAAACATTTCTAATTGGATAATCCAACCTACAAGATGATACCTGACCTTCATGCATGACCATAAGACATGACCATGACGCAGGAACAAATAGTTCAACAGACGATAATGACTAGATGCGATACCAGATACTCATCCTCTTTGAGGATGTTGACTGAGTAGGGGACCTTAGGTTAACTCTGATCAACAATTCCATTGACTAGGGCACACTCAGACCTACTAGTTCACGTGGAGTCGATGCCCGGTACCTGCATCTTGCAGCAAACCACAAAGTCAACCATGAAAATATATATCATCATATAGTCATACAGTGAATGGAAGTCGCAGTGTGGCAAGGTACTCGAACACGAGTAATGTGACACTGTTCCATTCACATAAACACATCAATAAATAACTATATTACACATAATCTTCCAGTGCTTTTCAACAAGATAAAATAATCAATTACATTATGATCTAATACATCCATTACCAGAAATGCATCATAATCTTAATCAAATAGCACATAGAATTGAAATTAAATTAATCTATAACATCTAATATGTCCACCAAATTGTGAAAACATAAAATATTAGTAATCAAACATCATCAAACGTCATCATAGAAATAGGTCCATAGTCAACTAGCATAGTAATAGAGAATCCATCATCTAACAGAACATCATAATGTCTAGTCCTACTAGGAGAACCATTAGTTTGAGAAAAGAAAGGTGAGGGGCACTACACATCTCATCTAGGACTACCCTTATCGCAAACCACACCCTCTGCCTACCCCTTCTCTTATACCTCACCTTTCCAACCCTTTTGCTATTGAGGCTTCAAATAATCCTTCCTCCTCTCATCCCCAATAGCTTTCCTCTTTGTTTCGACCGACACTATGAATATCATCCCCTTTAACCCAACATTCCCACACCCTTCTCCCCCCTCCTTGCCCCTTTATCCTTTAAGGAGGTGTTAGAATATGACAAAAGGCTCCCTAAAAAGGAAAATCCTCATCCCTCTCCAATTCCTTTGCTCTCAACTATGCCCTCCCCTCATATGAATCCTTTGAGAACCCCTGTAATGCCCCGTCATGCAACCCTAGAGAGTTAGACTAACAAGAGCAAAAATTCTAGAAATATTTTTTTTTTGAAGCAAGAAAATGCAACATTAATAACATGAGATATCAAAATACACAACATAAAGGAGAGAGCACTTCTAACTCCTCTAGGGAGACATAACTGCATTAGAGAATATAAGGTAAAAACCACATAAGAGATAATCAATTACTACTGCTACAAAAAGATCAACTTATCATTGCAAGATAGTTTATTTACAAAATTACAATGCAAGATTACAAGACCGATCGTGTCAGTTTACAACTGAATAAATAAGAAAGCATACAACAACTCTGAAGGAGGAAAGTAAATTGGAACTGGAACACCTCTGTGTAGAACTCGAACCGCATCTCCAAAAAGACCAATGGATAGCTTTGCCACCCAACCATGTGGAACCCTGAGGTCCACCCCTCTGAGCTAGGAGATAATGACAAGGATTCCACTAAGCCAAGAAACAACATCCAAAAATAAAAGAATGACAACTGACTTGACACAACTGACCACACCAACAAAGCTACACAAGACAAGACATCACTCCAGAGGCACCACCAAGAAATAATAGAACTACATAAGGAGAGTGTCATCGCATGGTCCTAACATGGGTTACCCAGGCTATCTATCCCCAGAAGCCGGCCCCCATCTATGGTTACCCTGGCAGCCTCTCTCTAGGCACCGGTCCCATAGGGTGACACATGCAGAGCCGACAGGTCCTCTCATGGAGACAAGGAGGTCGACCTTGCCAACCAGGCCTCCTCATCCCATCCTTAGCCTGTGAGAGCACTCAAGGCATGGGTGAGGTCTCTTACTTATCTTGTTAAGTGTTTTAATACCCCAACCCTCTTGATTAAGTTATTAAGTTTTTTCCACATGCTTACAACTTCCATGGGGTTACCCAGGCGACCTCTCACTAGGCACCGGCCCCACCATGAAAGCCACTCCATTAGCGTTCTCTGGACAATCATACATAGCACAACATACGGGTATAAAAACACAAATGAGTTTTGATCCACAACTACGCCATTCATTAGGCCATAATAATAAGTCCTTAGAATCCCTTCAAATTTTGAAGCAATACCATCTAGAACCAAGTACTGTATACAAGGGGTCCTCCCCCATTCATTACAAAACCTGAGAATCCATTGAACCCAATACATTGACAGGCCATAATTTGAACCAAAACCAAGAACTACACCCCTGGAGTTAGGTACATGACAAATGATAAGGTGACCATTATTCGACAAGGACAAAACTTCTGCATTTGACACCAAGTACAAAGGACATCCCTCAAGACTCACACTTCAAAATCAACCAGAACATAGACAAAAATCTCCACCCCAATAAAACATAGTGCTCCAACACAAACATAAGATATGACCAAGAAGAAGATCGAGCGAGGAGGTTCAATAATTCATAACTTGAAACATGAGGCTATTACTTCTTTAGAAGAAATCTTAGCTTCCAAAAGCAACTACTCCTTACAACTCCCACTATAATCATTTCCTATCTATCCTTAATGACTACCATGAGAACAAGATATTAAAATAATCATATGTTTCCAAGAGCAAAAAAAACAACTCCGTTAGCTTAAACTAACTGTAATTTCCAAGGGTAACTATATAACCAAAGTATCTCATCAACATGCTTATTACCCACAATTTTACTCAAGAAATAACTAGATAATATAAATTGTTACCGAGACAATTATTCATACACAATTACTTCTTATTAACCACAACTATAAGGAAATACATTTTCCTACTACTATTTCTAATAACTACCAATTTTAAAAGAAAACAACATCTATAACTCTAATATCTTTAAAGTATAACCTACTAACTAGCAATAGAATTTAGAAGTGAGGCCATATACTATATCAATAAATAACTCCACATATTACCTTGGAACACTTTCTTTTAAATTAAATCAAATACCAGGCCATTTTAGAATTAAAATAATCTTTCCATAATAATCTACTTTATGTTTAACACTCACTTACTCCACTAATTAAATCCTATTACTAAAAAGGATAGTTACTCCACCAAATAAACTACTTACCAAACTATTCAAAAAAATAAATAAATGAGACCACCATTTATTTCCTAATAGAATAAGACTAGTAACTAATTCAAATAATCTTCACTAAGAGTCATAGAATTCCTATTTAGAAACTCTCTAATTTTATTTACTTACAATTCCCTCTATTACATACTAGGAAGAACTCTAACTAAAAATTTCTAACAAAATCTGAGTTTGGTTACAATTCAACAATCTAAGCCTAAAGAAACAATGAATTTTTAGGACATATTTCACAAAGATTTCCATTTATTCAACCATGACATGATCCTTCTATAACTTATTAAATCATATTTATTACAATGACTTAATCTAGACAAGTCAATGAAATGACTATGCTAATTACTCTATACTTGACTTAGTAACCAAGAAATCTGAATAATCATAATTTTGATTACAATACATATGACTCTTTCCTATAATACTAGGAAGGGACAAAGAACTAAAATTTACCTATTTAGCTACCATAATAACTTACTAAATTGAAATAATAAAGAGGGGAGATTCCCTTTTAGAAATAAGTTCTAATTAAATAAAAAGCTAAAGAAGGACGATTTCTTTCTAAAGAAAAGACTTTTAGTTTCTTTTCTTTCTTTCTTTTTTTTTTTTGTTTTTTTTATAAATCTCAATACATGTATTCACGTTAAGGTAGAATGGAAAAGTATAGATGATGAGAGATGCTTTGAGTTGAAGAAACATGCATGTTTTTACTACTGCATTTTGGCATTCAAATTTTCATCAAGATTTCACAATGAAGAAATTAAAACGGATAAGGGAATATATATGATGAGGAAAAAGGTAAAGAACAGGGATATGCATGCCTTAATAAACATTCCAAATCTGTGCTAAAAATACGGTATATGCTATTACAGTTATTGAAAAGTTATGAGTGTGCAGCAATTGCAAGTCACACAAGAGCATTAAAAGAGAAGGCTCTAGTAAATGGAGGTCATGCCATTATTTGTTATAGAGAGGGCGTTAAGTAAAGCATTTAATAGTTTTGAAGATGGGATAGAATGGAATGTTATGTATGGCTCACTAAACGGTAAAATATTGAACAATTGTGAGATGAGCTTTGATATCAATTGCATGTTCAACGTGGGCACGAGAATAAGAGTAAAATATTTGGTTGAACATAAATTATTGTGAGGAATATGATGTATTCCATCATTAAGCAAGGACATTATTTTGTGGAGGATACTCTCGAAATTTTTGAATTAATGAAACACATTGATTATTGAAAGCTTGCTGGTGTTCTTTGCAGCCGTATCTTTTTTTGTTGAAATGTATTGAAGTATTGGATTGGAGCACAAGAGGAAAAGGCAGTTAGAAATGAATTACAGGTTATGCACAAAATGGATTTATTGAACAAGCTATAGAATATATTTATAAGCAATGCAATTGGTAGGCTCAGATTCTACAGTCCTATGCTCGAACTAGATCTTTGGAAGAGGGTAATTACATTCATTAAGCAAAATAGAAGGAATATTCTCATGGTATGCAACGAATGCAGGTCTAGCAGAATTGAATTACCCAGTTTGCACATGAGAAGGTCCACCATTTGGTAAAAGATAGAGTCAAGCCCATATTCTTAGTATTTTCTAGGCAGCCAACTTCTGTCTCAAACTGCGCGCAAATGAAGATGAATCTCAAAATTTTGGGACATGGGTTTTGTGCAGAATGGCCCATATTGAGTAGTGACAAGAGTAGTTTTCCCAAATTTGAAAAGGTTTAGGAGTTACGGTCGAAGCATTAAACTTAGGCGAGCATGGAAAAATGTCTTCCATAAAATGGCCCTGAGTCCTCATATCAAACTTCACAAAAATAAGGAAAGAGAACAAGTGGAAAGAATTAAAGGAATGAGATGGCAAAATGAGAGCAAGGGTTGATGCTTGAGCCAAGATCAATTTTCTCCTCAAGGTATTTATAAACTCATCATGGATGATAAAGAATGTGCTTCGTTACACTCAGCAGGAAGAAATTGTTGAGGTGCAGTTCTAAAAAGATCAAAAGAGTTGATACAGACCAATGACTAAAGAGTGAGGGAGATACACATTTGAATACATAACTATCACAAACAATATCTAATCCATTGATTCGATTGACATACCTAGAATTTTTATCCTCGAGTCTTTGAATCATCTACCCTTTTGCTTTCCTTCCTTCTTCCTGTTCCTCTTCTGCCAAAAACCCCCAAATCTTGTCTCCCCCTTTTCCCAAATCATCCCCACCATAAAAATGGTTTAGCTCATAAATTGTCACGGACATGCATCCATTACTCACTAACCCACTCCTCTGGAAATTTTAAATTTTACTAATAATAGAGATTCAAATCTCCCAACTTCAAATTGACAACTCAAGGCATTTATTTCACATAGCAAAATTATTCTGAAACCAAAAACCAAAAATATAAACTAATAATTACCCGTAATTCCCATTTATGACATAAATACTCTTGGACAAATAATTAATTCTAGACTATTATAAAATTAGCCAAGGTATCAATCCCAGTTCTAAGCAAAACACATAATACTCAATAAACATAAAAGAAGCATCATTAAATAATAATAACACATTAAAGTATTTTCCAACCACACACGAGCATAAATAACCCAATTCGACTATACACCACAACACGAGGTTACCAAACATAACAAGGCAAGACCACATCTCAAGACGACAACAGAAGACAAGGACCGACCTAATGGAATAGTCCTCACGTTATCTCCCATCACTAATACCCATTGGTGTAAGAACCCGCTCGAACCTACTATATCAGGTGGAGTCAAGGTTTGGTACCTGCAGCCTGCATCAACCAATTGGTTGTATATGACCGAATACATATACGGAGAGTCAGAGAGTCGCAGCGTAACAGGGTACTCGAAGCGAGTAATGTTACACCGTCCCTGCTCTTGGACAAGATTATAACCATAGCATTTGAAACCAGATATCAACGAATCTAATAAAACATGCAAATATTAATCCATTACTAATCATGTCCAACATATCATAACTAAAGTAAGCATGACTCATAACACATGTCTAAATAAATCCATTGAACATAGTCATCAAGGTCAAAGTGAGCATAAACTATAACATACTAATCCAATGTCTCAGAATTGAATCAATGCAATGAACGACTAACAACTGTCT
The DNA here is from genome assembly GCA_027924645.1 of Cunninghamia lanceolata. Taxonomy (NCBI): domain Eukaryota; kingdom Viridiplantae; phylum Streptophyta; class Pinopsida; order Cupressales; family Cupressaceae; genus Cunninghamia; species Cunninghamia lanceolata. Next base: position 4,991,390 of record BSBN01000241.1, on the reverse strand, counting down.
CTAATTGATAGAGAGCAATGCAGAATTACCACTATCACAAGCCAACGATGAGGGGGCACTACATCCTCCCCTCCTAAAACTTGACTTACTCCTGGGAGTCACAGATCAGGGTAGAAACATAAAATATTAATATTGCCAATTTCCATTGCCAACATACTCATCCATAATAAACAATTGTTCATAAATCAAGCACAAATGTTCAATAAAAGACAAGAGAAATGTAAATTCTTTACCTTTATGGCACATCCTGTGATCTACTCATAACTAATTACACTTTTTCGGCAATCTCATACAATGAAAATAATTGCAGTCACATACAACTATTGAAAGATTCATCTCATGTCTTATTTCCACTAATTACCAACCATGCAAAATGCAATTCTCCGCAGAGTCCTCCCTTGAACATACTATCAGAGGTTCGAAATGAACATGATAGAAACAACACTTACCACAAAGTGGGGCCAACATAATCCAACATTTAGAAGTTCCACCATAGAAAATTTAAAAATAATTACAAACCCACATGGAAAAACAATCAAATTATAACCTTAAGTCACAAAGTGCCGGCAAATTTCAATAAATCAGGAATAAAGAAAAGAATCTTGGTGACCATTCTTGACATAAGAAGGTTCAAAGAAAGAAAATTCACTGTTAACCCCTCTCACAACACATGCAACAACTGTCAAAATTTTTAGAACAACCAAATTACAACAATTTCACATCACGATGTGACTAATTTTAGCCATAAAAAGGGAGTATTAGCTTCACAACACTCAAGGACACAAGATCCAGTATGTGTTAGAGAATGTGCACCAACACTCAAACAATTATGTTAACTACATCCTTTTATCTAACAACTTCTATCTTTATTACATTACAATTTCTTTCTACTAAACTACAGAAATATGCAATTGCTTCCTTATGCAAGAAGATATAAAAGGAATATGTGATGTCTCATATAGGAATGATTCAAACTATAATTGACTTACATTATCACATACCTGATCTCATAAGCCCAACACCAGCACTCATTTGATCTCCTACATACAGTTCTTACACAGGCATATATGATGATAATTACAACAACTCTTCTATAAGAGATCATGACCATCTAGGGGTTAGATATAGATTTTCAAGCAACCATGTAAAAATGTCAACATCACATAACCACATAACTCATGATGCATGATGCCACCAGATGATTAGATGCATTAACATGTAGGGAGAACATATTGTTAGATGTAACACTACATTTCCAGAGAAGAGCAAGAAAGAACATAGCAGACACTTAAGTACCATAAAGCATTCATTTCTTAAAGAGCAAGTCTATAACTTATCAACTTTCATACTAATGCATACAAGTGGGAGATACTATTACCATCTCACTACAACGAGAAAATCGTTTAACCTAGGGCAACAACAACAATCCAGAGGTCTTAGTGTTGCAACCCGAGGATACATTTAATCTACAGAGTTTGCACTAGGTCACATAATGGGCTCAATTGTAACCAGAGTACCCATTGTTTAAACTTGGCTCTGATACCAAATGTAATGCTCCATCATGCAACCCTAGAGAGTTAGACTAACAAGAGCAAAAATTCTAGAAATATTTTTTTTTTGAAGCAAGAAAATGCAACATTAATAACATGAGATATCAAAATACACAACATAAAGGAGAGAGCACTTCTAACTCCTCTAGGGAGACATAACTGCATTAGAGAATATAAGGTAAAAACCACATAAGAGATAATCAATTACTACTGCTACAAAAAGATCAACTTATCATTGCAAGATAGTTTATTTACAAAATTACAATGCAAGATTACAAGACTGATCGTGTCAGTTTACAACTGAATAAATAAGAAAGCATACAACAACTCTGAAGGAGGAAAGTAAATTGGAACTGGAACACCTCTGCACAGAACTCGAACCGCATCTCCAAAAAGACCAATGGATAGCTCTGCCACCCAACCATGTGGAACCCTGAGGTCCACCCCTCCGAGCTAGGAGAGAATGACGAGGATTCCACTAAGCCAAGAAACAACATCCAAAAATAAAAGAATGACAACTGACTTGACACAACCGACCACACCAACAAAGCTACACAAGACAAGACATCACTCCAGAGGCACCACCAAGAAACAATAGAACTGCATAAGGAGAGTGTCATCACATGGTCCTAACATGGGTTACCGAGGCTATCTATCCCCAGAAGCCAGCCTCTCTCTAGGCACCAGCCCCATAGGGTGACACATGCGGAGCTAACAGGTCCTCTCATGGAGACAAGGAGGACGACCTTGCCAACCAGGCCTTCTCATCCCATCCTTAGCCTGTGAGAGCACTCAAGGTATGGGTGAGGTCTCTTATTTATCTTGTTAAGTGTTTTAATACCCCAACCCTCTTGATTAAGTTATTAAGTTTTTTCCACATGCTTACAACTTCCATGGGGTTACCCAGGCGACCTCTCACTAGGCACCGGCCCCACCATGAAAGCCACTCCCTTAGCGTTCTCTGGACAATCATACATACCACAACATACGGGTATAAAAACACAAATGAGTTTTGATCCACAACTACGCCATTCACTAGGCCATAATAATAAGTCCTTAGAATCCCTTCAAATTTTGAAGCAATACCATCTCGAACCAAGTACTGTATACAAGGGGTCCTCCCCCATTCATTACAAAACCTAAGAATCCAGTGAACCCAATACATTGACGTGCCATAATTTGAACCAAAACCAAGAAATACACCCCTAGAGTTAGGTACATGACAAATGATAAGGTGACCATTATTCGACAATGACAAAACTTCTACATTTGACACCAAGTACAAAGGACATCCCTCAAGACTCACACTCCAAAATCAACCAGAACATACACAAAAATCTCCACCCCAATAAAACATAGTGCTCCAACACAAACATAAGATATGACCAAGAAGAAGATCGAGCGAGGAGGTTCAATAATTCATAACTTGAAACATGAGGCTATTACTTCTTTAGAAGAAATCTTAGCTTGCAAAAGCAACTACTCCTTACAACTCCCACTATAATCATTTCCTATCTATCCTTAATGACTACCATGAGAACAAGATATTAAAATAATCATATGTTTCCAAGAGCAAAAAAAACAACTCCGTTAGCTTAAACTAACTGTAATTTCCAAGGGTAACTATATAACCACAGTATCTCATCAACATGCTTATTACCCACAATTTTACTCAAGAAATAACTAGATAATATAAATTGTTACCGAGACAATTATTCATACACAATTACTTCCTATTAACCACAACTATAAGGAAATACATTTTCCTACTACTATTTCTAATAACTACCAATTTTAAAAGAAAACAACATCTATAACTCTAATATCTTTAAAGTATAACCTACTAACTAGCAATAGAATTTAGAAGTGAGGCCATATACTATATCAATAAATAACTCCACATATTACCTTGGAACACTTTCTTTTAAATAAAATCAAATACCAGGCCATTTTAGAATTAAAATAATCTTTCCATAATAATCTACTTTATGTTTAACATTCACTTACTCCACTAATTAAATCCTATTACTAAAAAGGATAGTTACTCCACCAAATAAACTACTTACCAAACTATTCAAAAAAATAAATAAATGAGACCACCATTTATTTCCTAATAGAATAAGACTAGTAACTAATTCAAATAATCTTCACTAAGAGTCATAGAATTCCTATTTAGAAACTCTCTAATTTTATTTACTTACAATTCCCTCTATTATATACTAGGAAGAACTCTAACTAAAAATTTCTAACAAAATCTGAGTTTGGTTACAATTCAACAATCTAAGCCTAAAGAAACAATGAATTTTCAGGACATATTTCACAAAGATTTCCATTTATTCAACCATGACATGATCCTTCTATAACTTATTAAATCATATTTATTACAATGACTTAATCTAGACAAGTCAATGAAATGACTATGCTAATTACTCTATACTTGACTTAGTAACCAAGAAATCTGAATAATCATAATTTTGATTACAATACATATGACTCTTTCCTATAATACTAGGAAGGGACAAAGAACTAAAATTTACCTATTTAGCTACCATAATAACTTACTAAATTGAAATAATAAAGAGGGGAGATTCCCTTTTAGAAATAAGTTCTAATTAAATAAAAAGCTAAAGAAGGACGATTTCTTTCTAAAGAAAAGACTTTTAGTTTCTTTTCTTTCTTTCTTTTTTTTTTTGTTTTTTTTATAAATCTCAATACATGTATTCACATTAAGGTAGAATGGAAAAGTATAGATGATGAGAGATGCTCTGAGTTGAAGAAACATGCATGTTTTTACTACTGCATTTTGGCATTCAAATTTTCATCAAGATTTCACAATGAAGAAATTAAAAAGGATAAGGGAATATATATATGATGAGGAAAAAGGTAAAGAACAGGGATATGCATGCCTTAATAAACATTCCAAATCTGTGCTAAAAATACGGTATATGCTATTACAGTTATTGAAAAGTTATGAGTGTGCAGCAATTACAAATCACACAAGAGCATTAAAAGAGAAGGCTCTAGTAAATGGAGGTCATGCCATTATTTGTTATAGAGAGGGCGTTAAGTAAAGCATTTAATAGTTTTGAAGATGGGATAGAATGGAACGTTATGTATGGCTCACTAAAGGGTAAAATATTGAACAATTGTGAGATGAACTTTGATATCAATTGCATGTTCAACGTGGGCACGAGAATAAGAGTAAAATATTTGGTTGAACATAAATTACTGTGAGGAATATGATCTATTCCATCATTAAGCAAGGACATTATTTTGTGGAGGATACTCTCAAAATTTTTGAATTAATGGAACACATTGATTATTGAAAGCTTGCTGGTGTTCTTTGCAGCCGTATCTTTTTTTGTTGAAATGTATTGAAGTATTGGATTGGAGCACAAGAGGAAAAGGCAGTTAGAAATGAATTACAGGTTATGCACAAAATGGATTTATTGAACAAGCTATGGAATATATTTATAAGCAATGCAATTGGTAGGCTCAGATTCTATAGTCCTATGCTCGAACTAGATCTTTGGAAGAGGGTAATTACATTCATTAAGCAAAATAGAAGGAATATTCTCATGGTATGCAACGAATGCAGGTCTAGCAGAATTGAATTACCCAGTTTGCACATGAGAAGGTCCACCATTTGGTAAAAGATAGAGTCAAGCCCATATTCTTAGTATTTTCTAGGCAGCCAACTTCTGTCTCAGACTGCACGCAAATGAAGATGAATCTCAAAATTCTGGGACATGGGTTTTGTGCAGAATGGCCCATATTGAGTAGTGCCAGGAGCAGTTTTCCCAAATTCGAAAAGGTTTAGGAGTTACGGTCAAAGCATTAAACTTAGGTGAGCATGGAAAAATGTCTTCCATAAAATGGCCCTGAGTCCTCATATCAAACTTCACAAAAATGAAGGAAAGAGAACAAGTGGAAAGAATTAAAGGAATGCGATGGCAAAATGAGAGCAAGGGTTGATGCTTGAGCCAAGATAAATTTTATCGTCAAGGTATTTATAAACTCATCATGGATGATAAAGAATGTGCTTTGTTACACTCAGCAGGAAGAAATTATTGAGATGCAGTTCTAAAAAGATCAAAAGATTTGATACAGACCAATGACTAAAGAGTGAGGGAGATACACATTTGAATACATAACTATCACAAACAATATCTAATCCATTGATTCGATTGACATACCTAGAATTTTTATCCTCGAGTCTTTGAATCCTCTACCCTTTTGCTTTCCTTCCTTCTTCCTGTTCCTCTTCTGCTAAAAACCCCCAAATCTTGTCTCCCCCTTTTCCCATATCATCCCCACCATAAAAATGGTTCAGCTCATAAATTGTCACGGACATGCATCCATTACTCACTAACCCACTCCTCTGGAAATTTTAAATTTTACTAATAATAGAGATTCAAATCTCCCAACTTCAAATTGACAACTCAAGGCATTTATTTCACATAGCAAAATTATTCTGAAACCAAAAACCAAAAACATAAACTAATAATTACCCGTAATTCCCATTTATGACATAAATACTCTTGGGCAAATAATTAATTCTAGACTATTATAAAATTAGCCAAGGTATCAATCCCAGTTCTAAGCAAAGCACCTAATACTCAATAAACATAAAAGAAGCATCATTAAATAATAATAACACATTAAAGTATTTTCCAACCACACACGAGCATAAATAACCCAATTCGACTATACACCACAACATGAGGTTACCAAACATAACAAGGCAAGACCACATCTCAAGACGACAACAGAAGACAAGGACCGACCTAATGGAATAGTCCTCGCGTTATCTCCCATCACTAATACCCATTGGTGTAAGAACCCGCTCGAACCTACTATATCAGGTGGAGTCGAGGTTCGGTACCTGTAGCCTGCATCAAACAATTGGTTGTATATGACCGAATACATATACGGAGAGTCAGAGAGTCGCAGCGTAACAGGGTACTCGAAGCGAGTAATGTTACACCGTCCCTGCTCTTGGACAAGATTATAACCATAGCATTTGAAACCAGATATCAACGAATCTAATAAAACATGCAAATATTAATCCATTACTAATCATGTCCAACATATCATAACTAAAGTAAGCATGACTCATAACACATGTCTAAATAAATCCATTGAACATAGTCATCAAGGTCAAAGTGAGCATAAACTATAACATACTAATCCAATGTATCAGAATTGAATCAATGCAATGAACGACTAACAACTGTCTCTGATTGATAGAGAGCAATGCAGAATTACCACTATCACAAGCCAACGATGAGGGGGCACTACAACCCCTCCTATGAGCCCTATGAGAGCTCCTTTGGCAAGTCCCGCATAGTCATGATCTTGGTCATCTTCAAGGGAGAGACCCCCTCTTGATGGTACTCTTGATCATCATGTCCTCATGTCAACAAATCAATTTAATACTCTCCTCATTGATGACAAAACTCTCAATCCTCAATGAATTACCACATACAATCTTGGAATGTGAGGGGATTGACAATCCCATCCCACAAATATCATGTTAAATAGTCTATCCAAAACAAACATATCGATGTCGTTATGCTTCAAGAACTGAAAGTTAGTGATACATGTCTTGACATGTCCCTTGCTATAACTTGGAAAGAGTCACACTTCTTCCACACTAACCACCCTTAGGGTTGTGGTGGGGCGGTGTTGGGTCTTGTCCCTTCGCTAGCTAAGTCAAATGTTGCCTTTGGTACCAACCCTAATAATTGCCATGTTTGGGTCATTATCCTCTTCCAAGGAAATCTTCTTGGTTTATACTCAATTTACTCCCCCAACTCACCTTTTGATAGATCCTCTTTGTGGGAATGGTTTTGTTGTAGAGTGGGTGATTGGGGAGACTTTAACATGGTGGAACACTCTACCAGCCACAGTTGGGAGAGTCACTCCCAATTATCCCAACTAGAATTTGAAGCTTGGACCCTTGCTCTAAATTCCTTAGGTGTGCATGATCTTATCATGGGAAAAATAGATTATCATAGACCCCATTGGTTCACCTAGAGTAACTGTCATGAAAGGTTTTGTGGAAGATGAGCCATTTGGACATGTTTTATATATCGCCCAACCTACTTATCTCTCCTTCCCCTTTTGGCTACCTAATCTATCTTGACCTGGCATTCACTCTTTTGGACAACCTTCCCATCTTCACTACCATATCTTTCATTGGATTTTCCACTCTTTCCAATGAGCTTCCTTTTAAACTAAATATTTCCCATCTTCAAAACCAAGACTACATCAATGGCATTTTATCTACTTGGAATTTTGAGCCCAAACCTCAGAATGATAGATGGATTAGTTGGTGGGAAAGAACGCTCTCCCATTGTACATTCTTTCTTTATGACTTTGGTAGAAGGGTTGCAACTAAGTGTTGAAGACACAAGAAATCCATTAAAGAATAGCTTAAGCATGGTAGAAAACTCTTGGACAATAACCCTTGTAGCATTCCACTTCAATAATCGGCTGCCCACACAAAAAATTTACTACACAAATTGGTTGTTTATAAGGGTAAAGGTGCTCAATTGAGGACCCACGTGCAGTGGTTGAAAGATGGTTATAAGAGCATCAAGTTGTTTTCCAATACCTTTAGCATAAACATAAAAGGAACACATCTTAATCATTAAAATAGTTGATGGCTCATTAAAGACTAGCCAAGACATAATCGTGAAAACATTCCATGAACATTATAAATAGTTGTTTATAGAAGACTCAAGCAACAACCCTCTAATTCCTATTTTGGAAAATAATTTGGCTAGATATATACCCTATAAAGTTCAACCTAATTACAACCACTTTCTTGACTAGTACCTTTATTTGGAAGAGATAGAGGCTATGCATAGTTTGGCCTCATAGAAGAGCCTTGGAATGGATGGCCTCCTAATGTAGTTTTACCATGCACTTTGGCCTCATATCCGAGATGGCTTTTATAATGTTTACCTTGAGGGAATTGAAATTGGGTCTCTAGGAGATATTATTAATTAGGGACTGATCAAACTCATCCCCAAGGGTAAACAAGGAGACATAGTGAATGGCTAATGCCCCGTCTCTTAGCTTAACATGTAATATAAGATCATTGTTAAAGCCTTGACGAAAAAAATCAAACTTGTTAGTCAAGAGATTGTTAGGCCTGAGCAAACTGGCTTCCTAGGGAACAGATTTATTTTGGATAATTTGGTTCTAGCTTGGGAAATGTTTGAATGGGTCCAACAAATAGCTCAAGATGCCCTCATAATTAAGATTGATTTTGACAAGGCCTATGATCACATTAAATGATCCTTCATCCTCAAAAGGTTTCATTGGTTGGGATTTGGTCCTAAAGTATGTGCCCATGTTTGAATGTTGTTCATGGATGCAAATGCAAGACTAACTATTAATGGATCCCTCTCCCCTCAATCCCCCCTTCAAAAATCCACTTGCCAAGGTTACCCTCTTACTTCATTCCTTTATGTTCTTTTGGTTGATGCACTTAGATATCTCTTCCATCATGCCTAGACAAAGTATCTTGTCTAAGGCATCTCCCTCCCTAGTAATGTGAAATCCCTCAATTCCCACTTTGCTAATGGCTTGATATTCTTTTTATTCAAATTTCTATTGAAGAAATCAAAAATATGTTAGATATTCTCAATAATTTTTATTGTGCTTTCTCGGGATCCCAACTTGTAATGCACAAAACTAAATTTCTAATGATATGTCCTAGTCCTCATTCACCATGGACACCTAAAGAGTGGAAAGAGGTAAACCATGGAACCATTACTAGATGCCTCGGTATCCCTTTTGTAATTGGTGTCTCTTTGAGAAAAATGTGGAAGTGGTTTTTAAGCAAAATCAAAACCAAATTATTATCTTGGACAAACAATTTTCTATCTATGGCTAGTCATATACAAGTGGCAAATAAAATCCTCTTAGTCAACAATGTTTATATCTCATCCTATTGGCTACCCTCTAAAGCATGCTATAATCAGTTAATGCAGCTCATCCAAAATTATTTGTGGTCTAAATGGGGCAACAAGAAAGGCATGACCACCACTTATTCGTCCCATTGTATACTCTCGAAGGATAAGCATGGCTTGGGTATCATTGGTCCTTACATGCAAGGGGTTTGTCTTTCAACCAAATGGATTGTTAGAGCTATGAAAGGGAATGCTCCTTGGAAACACTTGATTTAGTACCACATACAAATAGCTATTGCGAGTAATTCATGGAACACAATTCATTGGAATGATATGATCTTACTAGCCCCATACTTTAAGATCCATGGATCGGCCCCCTCAATAGCATTTGGAAGGCTTGGTAGCTAGTTTCTCACAAGTTGTCCTGGTTTGATCAATCATTTAGTCATGGGCTTAGCTTTTCCACCTCTTCAATCTGGTGGAACCAACTGATCCAATTAATTAATAGATCATTGACGATGATTCCTAAACTAAAAGAAAAGTGTCTTTTCAAAAAAGGGATCCGGGTTTCAGGATCTATGGGACCTAGCAAGCTTCACGTGGAAATCATGGTGCCAACTTAAGATTTGCTTTAACCTTAGCTATAGAGACAAGGCGGTTGTGCTTGAAATTCAAAATCTTGTGCCCTCAAACCTCTCTATCCTGCTTTCAACCTACTGTCATTCAAAAAATTTCAAGGATTGGAGATGGCCTAATGGTTATAGCATTTGAATTTTTCCCGTCAAGGTGATTTATAAACAGCTTGTGCTTGCTTTAATCCTTGCTCGCCATCTAAACGTTTTTTGGAGGTGTAAATTAAGCTGCGCTAGATGGAATAAACTCAGCCTTCGAATTTGGCAATCCAGAGATGACTTGCAATCCCAACTCAATGCCTGAAAACTTCTTCATGCCAAGATTTCAGTGGGAACCCGCCTCAAATTCCTCTATTTGCCCCCTTCTTGCCCCTTCTGTGCTAAGACTAGGTCTATCCAACACCGTTTCTGGTTTTGTTCTCATGTTAGGTTGCTATGGGTTGCCCTTATGACTTCCAGTCCTGCCCTTTTCCATTTTTCATGGTCCTGGAAGACAGCTTTTCTCAGTTCTTCTACTGTCTACAATTTGATTTCTAGCAACTGCCACCTCATTAATATCGAATTCATTTCGAAGCTTCATTGTTTGGCTACCCTTTCCCTATCTTTTCTTCCCCTTGGGATTTAAATCCAGATGATTTGCCCTAACCTTTCTATTCAAGTGGCTAGTTTGATCCCCTCTCTAAAGGAACAATTCACTATCAATGAGGAAATCATTATCTAGGCCAATTGTCTTCTTTCTCAGCTACAAAAGGTGGAAGTACAAGGTGCGACGCACTCCAATAAGGGCTCTATACTCCAGGCTTCTACAGAAAGGCTTTGGTAATCCTTCTTTCGTGATTTTCTATGGCTGGAACTTTTAGCTTGCTGTTCTTTTTTGACACAGAGGCTACCTCAGCACAGGGACAGGCTTCCTTGAACTTCTCAGTTTTATGTGTTGAAGACCGGTGAGTGGAGACAAACATTTACTTGTATTATTGTGGTGGTGCAGCTGACCCTCTAGCCACTACTCCAGTCTGGTTTGTGAACTGCAGTGATTTGCTGTTGTTGCTGTATGTAGCTATTTTTTTAAATTTTCTGTGTGTTCATTCATTGTTTCTTGCAAAAAAGAACATCAGCTGAAAGGAGAAAATCAGCATCACCGGTGGAGGTCTTTTATATTGAATGACTTAGTTTGAAGAGGGCTTAGTGGACAGAGGTTTGACCGTGCCTCTTTGGACAACATTAGCTCATTCTGCTGCTCTAATTATGTTCAGTCTTGTTTGTTATCTGTTGGTGTATAGTTTTTCGGTTCCTTTGTATTCTGTTATCATTGTTATGCTTAATCCAATAAAAAAAATGCTTGCCTAGGAAAGTAATTATGTGCGAGATCCTTCAAACTTTTTTCCGTTGTATCTTATTAGTGTAAATAAATTTCCCTAAAGAGCCTTAAAAAGCTAATGTAGGGGACGGTGTGTATGCACCATAAACTTTATATGCTAGCAGGTTATGACGTGGTTGTTTAAAATAATAACTAGGAGTTTGTAAGAGAATTTGACGAAATAGTTGATTTTATTTTCAAATCTTCAATTTATTTCTTGCTTCAACAACTTATAATCCCATGCTTGCATAGTTACAACATTTTAGTGCCCGTTCACATTCAATGTTTACATAGTCACAACATTTTAGTGCCACTTAGAAATATAGTTCACACATGATTTCTGTAATTTTTTATAAAACTTAAAAAATAAAACTTGATTTGAAAAGTTATCAACTCACTCCTTATTTTCTCATAATGTTCTTAATTTGCCACACTCTCATAAGATGTTTTGATTTAGGCACATTACAGTGGAAAGTGGTTGTTTGTCCCTGCCTAAAGTAGGGACTAACATTTTCATTGCACTAAAAGTTATTAGTCTCCAGTTTGGAAACCACGCCAAAGCAAGGAAACACTTGTTTTACTAAGGTCTGTAGCAAAACGATTTAAAAAATGGAGTTTTCTTTGTTTTTTTTTTAATTCAAAATAAGGAAAAGTCCTTTAACAAATAAAAAACAAGAAGAGGAAAAAATTTGATCCGTTTCTAATGTTTTTGACCTGTGGACGTGTCTTCATGGTGGGCACATATGGATCAGGCCATGTGTTGCGGCTTGATACATTTTGGGGCTACCTAGAAAGACTAGGATTTCTTTAGCATTGGATTCACATCTTTTTCATGTGTTCGGCTCTGCCTACAATGATACATTTTTCCCTCTTTAGATGAAGATTGCGCAAAGAATGTGGAAAGAAATGTGAGTTATGTAAAAGAGAGAACAACCAACTAGAAATAGTTTTGCTTTCTGCAACTGGTAGGTCATTCCTGCACTTTACAAAGCCAAAGTTTTATGGAAATGTTTATTTTGGGGTCGTTTAGTGATTCGTACAGTGGTGTTGTGGTGCACATTGGTAGTCACAAGGTCGAAGCTTGTGCTGCTACTTTGGTACTTAGTATGCATTTTCTTTTTCTTTTTACTTTTCCCCCACTTTGATTTCATTTTGAAATGTTTTTATGGTGTAATGGATGAGTAGGTTCTATTGCAATTTGAAAATTTTTTGTGGTTGGATTTGTTGGAAATGGATAAAGCATGGATGGTGTTCTATTTTGTATGTTTTCCAAAACTAATTGGATGAAGTATTGTAATTTGAGTTTTGTTTGCTTTTATGATGTAATGGTCTGATTGAGATTGAGATTCGGTGGAAATCAAAATTAATTTATCGAACTTACTGATCTATTGGATGTAGAGAAGTTATGCAGAAGTGCAGTTTGTTTGAAAAGTAGACCAGATTTATAGAAAAAAATTATTTACCACTCTTGAAAATATGAAAATTTGATTGCGTTATGCCCACAATGCTTATTCACACTTGTATCTTCAAGCTCTATGGTATTTAACCCTCAAATACTGAAGTTGATAGTATTAGGATTATGGGCATAAGTTTAACTACCATTGAATGGGAGGGGTTTGTAACTTTATATCTTCTAATATTATTCATAGTATCTGTAATGTTAGAAAATGTCCCTTTGGGGGCCTTTCCCTCATAAGGTTTAGCTCCCGGGTCTTTAGCATGCATTTAGGACATCTTAGTTCATATTTTGGCATCCTAATGGAATGAGACCTGGGTTCCATGACAAATTGAGACTAGGTAGACCCCTTGAGTTGTAACTTGCCCAAAATAGGGGGAAGGATTTGGGCACCCGCGCCCTAGTCCTGCCCTATTTTAGGGCAGCCCCAATTTCTGGGTGTCAATTTGTGACTATTATTAGGTCCTTTTGCCGACACGGTAAGTTTGAATTTCAAATATCTTTGTAGGAGTGCTTGTAGTTACATATATAAGCATGTGTAGGCATTCATTTGTAAACTAGTTTTCAACTAGATGATTACTAGCAAGCTATTGTGTTGCAAGAGTAGACTTGTGTGTTTTATGTGTTGATATTTGCAGATTTGAGCATCAATCTCCTCATGGCATGAAGATCATCTTCCTCCATGAGAGCTTTACTACAAGGTGACATATCATTGTGTTTTATCAATGATTCCTTTAGTTTTTAGCCTCTACCTCACAAGGGCATGCCCTCTTTATCTGACAATGGTGTTCAGAGACTCAAATGTCCTCTGGGGTTTAACTAAGGCAAGCCTCTAAACACCACAACCCCCAAACCAAGTCTTGTGATTGTAGGTTACAGGTGTCGCATCTAGAAAAAGTGGAGTTACAGGAAGGCTTAACAGGCATCAGGGATTTAGGATTTGAAGAAAAGTCAGACAAAGGAGCATTTCTAGGACTTGGGTGCTTGATCCAGTGTCCTTCATAGATAGATCTTAGAAAATAGAAGTTATAGGGCTGATAAGTGTTGGAAGGAGGTCTAGATTCCCTGAAAAAGTAGGTACCCTGGACTTGGACGCCCGCTCCAGTGTCCCTGACTATTCTGCTTTAGAACCCTGAAAATAGGTACTCTGTGATTTAGTATTTTACTCCTATCTGGAAGAGTTTTTTCCATAATTCATTAATTTGTTATCATATTTGCATAATTAGGGTTTTGATGGTCAATTGAGCATAGATGGAATAATTGTTAATTAATTCCCTAATCCAAATTTCCCTTCATCTCACACCGACCTAGGGTATTATAGTGCTCGCCACTCGACCCTAGATCTTTGATTGTTAAGTGTAAATGAGGGTTTTAACATGTAAACAACAAAAGATTAACAAAATCCAAACTTTACTCTAAACATTTTGGTGAACCTGTGTTTTTGGACTTAAATTGCAACTTGTTGAGTGTTTGTCTTCATATTTGGTGTTATTTCGTTCATTTATATAGGCATTTACTTTATTGCATTGAGAAAATTTCAAAAAGATTGAAAAATTAGAAAAATACAAAAAAATTGCATTGTTGGGGTTACTAAATTGCATCAATTCTTCCTAAATTTTCCTAATTCATAATTTTTGCATTAGATATGATATAAAATATAGAAAAATCCAAAAAAATAGAAATTTACATTGCATTTTCATCATTAATTTGCTAGGTTTTTGTGAAAATTTTGACAATTTTAGATAACCTAGTAATTCCAAAATCTAGGGTTTGTAGGAAAAAATTTTTATCAGATTTTGCTACTGATTTTAGAGGCTCATTCAAATTTTTATTTGGCTTTAGTCTTGCATTTTAGTGTGAATTTGCATTTAGATTTAAATTATTTGCAATTTTGCATAGAAAATTTCAACAAAACTAGTAATTTTGATGCATTTTCATTAAATTTGCATGGGCATTTTGCATGTTTAACCTTGAAAATTATTTTTTGATCTGAGAGTTTTAATTTCCATCATAAATCAGACCTTAAAATTCTCACATATCATTTTCTCCCAAGATCTGAAACCTAGGGCTTCAAAAACAACAATTTTCGCTAAATTTGGCCTTATCGAGTCTCCAAACTTGTGCTATAAGTGTGTTGTGAAAGATATTTTTACATTAATTTTCTATTATCAGGGTAATCATTTTCTACCCCTCATAAAAATCTTCACAATACCCTTTTATCGGGCTCTTGTAGTGAAAATTTTGCAAAAAACTACATATTTTGACCATTCTTACACTAGGGTTTGACCTAGTTTGCACTAAAAGCATGTTGTGTTGGATATTTTGACACCAAGAGGCCATTATTACTAATATTATTTTTTTTCCATCACCATTTTCCTCACAACACCCTTTGTTATGCTCTTTTGCATTGACTTTTGGTGAAAAAAGTGCCTATTTTGACATATTTTCACTATATTTTGACTTGGCACTAACTTGAAACCGCATCAAGAGTGTGTTGAGAAGGATACTATTGCTGTTTTGGACTGATATTAGATATATAACTTTCTTCCCTCAATCAAAATCCATACACCACCCTTTGTTCCAATCATTGTCATTGAGTCTCAGTTTGTGCATTGTGTCTTGTATGCTTTTGTACAAGCTTTATGACACATTGTCCTAAAAAAAAAATCCCTTTGAGAAGAAGTAAAAGGTTAATGGGATCTAGTGCTGAAAATGACATTTCCACCTCTAACAATCCTTTGGACACCTTCTTTACGAAGGGAGAAACTCAAATTGTACAAGATATCGTACATCCTCCAATCACAATGGAAGAACAAATTTTTCATGATGTTGATAATACTATTGAAACAACAGGGTATGTATCTGATGAGCAAATAGAAAAATTGGATAAAGACCTAGCCAAATTTCAATCATTTATAGAAAATGAGAGAATAGCCGATGAAGTCGTCCCTACAATTCATCATATAAGAGAATTGATAAAAGAGGGACAAGATGGTGTAAATGCAATTCGTGGCTTAGCACATATTGTACAAACCAATATCATGTCATTGACTGAATGTGCACAAGTGATCAATAACACTCTATCACCATCTCATGCTCAAGTTTCAGTACCTATACTGACTATGGGATATCCACTTTTACATCAGCGATCTTAACAACTAATACGAACGCTTGTAGTAATGCTACCATGGGTATTAGAGTATCTAATGGCACTAATTACAAAGTTGTGGGATTTAATTATCAGAATTTGGTTCCTAAAGGGACCTTCTCTATGAATAATTGTTCTCAACCTCCTATCTATTTCATTCATTCCTAGCCACCTATTACATACTTGCAACCATCTTCCACATACCAATATGGCCAACTACTGTTAACATATTCTCAGCCTCCACCTATTGTATCTCAAGCTCACTCACTTCCTCACCTCGGTTTCAATTCCTCACAACAAACTGCATCTCCAAATGATGCCATCCTAAACCAACTTTTACAGGGCATGATTACTTAACAACAAAAGGTAACAAACTTGACAAATTCTTCACAGCCTAGTTTACTGACATATTATGCCTGTAATCCCCTTTCGTATGCAATCTTGAGAACCCCTATGCCTGAGAGGTTTGAGACTCCTTGCTTTGAAAAATATAATGGAAAAGGTGATCCTAATATTCATGTGGTAGCATTCATAGCTTTGTGTAGCAATTTTTCTTTTGAAGAGGATTTTGTTAGCAAAACTTTTCCCATGATCTCTCAAAGATACTGCCTTAGAATGGTTTTTCTCTTTGCCTCCGAATTCAATACACTCCTTTTTGCAGTTGATTGATCACTTTTTACAACATTTCCAAGAAAATATTGCACCCCAAGTCACTCTAATTGACTTGGTCCAATGCAAACAAAGTCTGAAAGAAAAAGTGACCAAATTGATTTATCGGTATCAAGGACTTTATGCACAAATTCAATATCAGATGAAAGATGAGGATGTTCAAAAGATATTTTTACAAACCTACAACCTAATATTCATGATAAGATCCTCTTTATTAAGTATAACTCCTTTCAACACTTATGCATGGCCCTTCGTGATTATCAACTTTCGTCTATTCAGTATGAAAACCAAAACTCATCGGCTCAAGTTGGTCAATCCATGGGCGGATCATCACAAAACAATTTTAAGAGGAACAATAATAGGAGTTTCATTAAGATCAATGGACCAAATATGAATGTGTCTGCTATAAATAATCCAAAGAAAGCATCATAGCAACCAAGAAAGTTTACTCCAATATCTGAGTCCTATCATTCTATCATGAATCAAGTTGTGAGTAACAACATTCTAAAGCTTCCCCCGATCAAGCTTGTTGATCCTAATAAACAAGGACCCTACTTCGATGCTAATGCCTTTTGTCATTATCATCGGATGCAAGGACATGACACTGAATGATGTATGCATCTTAAACATGAGATACATGACCTTATTGATTCAAATATCATCTAGGTATCAGGTGTGAATGATAATGGAAATAAGTCAGTTGCTCTGCCAAATTAGAATTTACAAATCTTCACCAATCCTTTTCCTAAGCATATTGAAAATAATATGGTGGAACAAGGTTTACTGGACATAGACGAGGATGATTACTTGGACTATGATAGTATCCTGGGTATGACTGAGGTTGACAAGAAACAAGTGGATAATCCACCTTGTCCATGAAGAAACAAAATTTATGCTAAGGTTCCTCCTCCGTTATCCTTATATGGATTGGGAGATAATCAAAATACATCAGAAAAGTAAGAACAACAATTGATATAGATAAGTAAGATGGTACATGATGATTCCTGTTACTATTCTAGAAAGATTCAATAATGAAAACTCGCTAAAATAGGAAAAGAGCAAGATGACAAGTAATATACAGAAATAATAGTGGTTCTCCCCCTCATAAGCAACAAAAAGTCCCATTTAAACAAGAATCAGAGAAACAAACATCATATAATAATAAACAAGACTTTCATAAGAACCACTCAAATTTTACATTAAACATGATCGAATACCTCTCCAAGAGGTTCATGAGCTCCAATTTATGATATGAAGACCCTACGGTAAGTATCTCTAACCCTTTGTCTCTCTCGTGATGTGCTTCCCTCGTAATGTGTTGTGTTGTTTAGGCCTCCTAGGATGACTTCAAATTCTCCCATAACATTCAGGATACCAAGAGACCATTGTTGTGACCTTCTATTTGTATCATCATTCTTCTAAATTGCCTCTATTTGATTTCATTGTTGTGTGTTGTGTCTTGAGGACATAGCATCGTGGTTGGTGACTTGGGGGCACCCTCCTACATGACTGCCCCTAAGACACTTGTTTCTCCTCTCTTATTTACTGTTTCCCTTCCTCTAGTGTTTCTATCTATTGGGCGGATGACGACAAACATTTATACTAATGCAGACCTAGTGTCCCTTTAGAGAGCAATCAAAAAATGGACTTAGTTCCTAATATGATGATGGGGTTGTATATCTTATCCGATGCTTGGCTAGTGGAAGCACTCGTGCTTTTCGCGTAGTGAATTTGATGATGTTTCTGTCACATTTATAAACCTTAACAATACTGCTGCTCTAAGCACCTTTGTTTGCCTTTGAATCTAGTCTTGGTAGTACTCGATTCAGAGAGCTTCGTGATATAGACCCACAGTTATCCTCAAACTCTAATTTCATTGTATAACCTTGGCTCTTTGTGTGGTTAATCATATGCATTGATGTTGTAGACACTAACATGTTTCTTGCAAGGATGTGTTTGTGGGAAAATTGGCGATCATAAAGTATGTGTCACCTCTGGGGGGCATGGGATTTGTGAAAGTCTATGTTCCCTTGTGTGTTTTCTTCCTACCTTAACGTGCTTGATATCGATAATTGATATCAACCACCTTAAGGTGAGGGCATGTATAAGGTAAGATGTCTATTATAGATGTTCGCAATGTGTTTGTCCTTAGATGCAAAGACTTACGCCCCAGAGTAGTGCATCATGCATCTTGAGTTTGTTTGCAATCAATAAATCATGTAAGCCCTCTATGGAGGTAGGATATCGAGCATATCCTTTTTCTTAAGCCCTCTGCGGAGGTGGGGATGGTGTATTTCTCAGAGCAGATTGCATCATCCTGTCATTTTCAAAAGTCCTCTACAGAGGCAGGTAGGGGTTCTATGACTAACTCAACCCTTAAGTGTGTCTTTGGCGATTGTTGTGGTGAAGCACAATCGTTAGTGTGTGCCTGTAATGTGCCTGAGATGGTGTTGGACCTAGAAAAAAGTACACTCCATCGCTTGTTTGTCGTGTTTTCTCTGTGTCTTTAAGTGTGTGTGTTTTTGTGTGCTTGTTTTGTTTGGCGTGTCTATTGCCCCATATGCAGTATGCATTTTGGGAGGTTTTGCGTGTCTCACGTGTGTGTTGCCCCATATACACAAAGACTTGCGCCTTAGGGTAGTACATCCTATATTATGGGAGGTTTGTTTACTTTCTAGTACTTGCATTTGGATTTCATATATATGAGAAAAAGAAAAGAAAGAATATCATTTCTATCTTCCATGCATTAATGTGTCTTCTATGCATTAACTGTCTACTCTATGTTCTACATAACTGTAACTATCTTCTCCGTGGTTTTCATTCCTATTACTATTTTCTATGTGATTGGTGTGTCTTCTGCATGCTTGGTGTGTTTGCTGTGTTTGTGACCTTAATTTAATGCATGTATTGGCTTCGTGTTTATACATACATTAAAGTGGGGGCTAAATGTAACGTTAGAAAATGTCCCCTTGAGGGCTTTTCCTTCATAAGGTTTAGCTCCCAGGTCTTTAGCATGCATTTAGGACATCTTAGTTCATATTTTGGCATCCCAATGGAATGAGACCTGGGTTCCATGACAAATTGGACCTAGGTGGACCCCTTGAACTGTACCCTACCCAAAATAGGGGGAGGACTTGGGTGCCCTCGCACTAGTCCTACCCTATTTTGGGGCAGCCCCAATTTTTTGGTGTTGGTTTGTAACTGTTATTAGGTCCCTTTGCTAACATGGTAAGTTTGAATTTCAAATATGTTGGCGGGAGTGCTTGTAGTTGCATATATAAGCATGTGTAGGCATTAATTTGTAAACTAGAGTTCAACTAGATGATTACTAGCAAGCTATTGTGTTCTCAAAGTGATTCAAGGCTTCTATTGTGTTGCAAGAGAAGACTTGTGTATTTTATGTGTTGATATTTCCATATTTGAGCATCAATCTTCTCATGGCATGAAGATCATCTTCCTCCATGAGATCTTCACTACAAGGTGACATATCATTGTGTTTTTATCATTAATTCCTTTGGTTTTTGGCCTCTATCTCACAAGGGTACACCCTCTTTATCCAACAATGGTGTTCAGAGACTCAAATGTCCTCCTGGGTTGACTGAGGCAAGCCTCTAAACACCACAACCCCCAAACCAAGTCTTATGATTGCAGGTTACAAGTGTCGCATCCGAAAAAAGTGGATTTGTGGGAAGGTTTGGCAAGGATCATGGATTCAGGATCTAAAGAAAAGTTAGACAAAGGAGTACTTCTAGGACTTGGGCACTCGCTCCAGCGTCCTCCGTAGATAGATCTCAGAAAACAAAAGTTACAAGGCTGATTAGTGTCGGAAGGAGGTCCAGATTCCCTGAAAAAGTAGGTACCTTGGACTTGGGTGCCCGCTCTAGTGTCCCTGACTATTCTTCTTTAGAACCCCAAAAATAGGTACTCTATGATTCAGTATTTTACTCCTGTCTACAAGATCTTTTTCCGTAATTCATTAATTTGTTGTCATATTTGCATAATTAGGGTTTTAATGGTCAATTGAGCATAGGAGAAGAAAAAATTGATAATTATTTCCCTAATCCAAGTTTCCCTTCATCTCACAATGACCTAGGGTATGATAGTGCTCGCCACTCGACCCTAGATCCTTGAATGTTAAGTGGAAAGGAGGGTTTTAACATCTAAACAACAAAAGATTAACAAAATCTAAACTTTACTCTAAACAGTATCATCTTTAGGGTGGGTGTGGGGCACATAACCACACCCACAATCTAAAGACAACATTATGGCAAAGAATTAGTGGAATAACATATGAACTGTCATTTAATTGGAGTGCATCTATATCTTGGAATATTTTTTGGTGATATATTTGTTGTGTATTGTTTTGTTGTCTAGCAGTAAGTTGGGGTAACATCACAATCTAGTAAAGTGGGTTATCCATGGTGGGCATGACACATGTAACTATTGCAAATCAGTTTGGGTTTATACAAGCCTATTCTAGCATATT
This sequence comes from Cunninghamia lanceolata, assembly GCA_027924645.1. NCBI lineage: Eukaryota > Viridiplantae > Streptophyta > Pinopsida > Cupressales > Cupressaceae > Cunninghamia > Cunninghamia lanceolata. The sequence goes on along the minus strand of BSBN01000241.1, from coordinate 4,970,167 downwards.
AAAAAATTTCATTTGTTTGTCCAACCCAAAGATACATTCGTGGGTGTTCAGAAGGTAGCATTTATGTAGCACCCTAAGGGTGGTATAACTATTCAAGAACTTGTTTAAGGAACATTATTTTCTTGATACATAAGGTTTTGATTGATTATTTCCTTCATTTTTCACTAAATAGAACCACAATAATCATAGTATCAACCTATATATATTGTAATTCTGGTCGCAATCCAGCAGTGTCAGTTTATGTGTATAGTTGTCACAATACTATTCTAATAGCCTTGTTGGTAAAAATAATTGTTTCTTTTAGATAACCTTTGTGAATAACTCCGTTTCACCCTTGGATCAGCAACAACCTGCTCACAACAGTTGAAGAATCGCAGGACTATGTTGATTCATCTTTGCATTTAAGAGGGGCAGATCCCTCATATGATGGGGGTATATGGATTTTTGGGGGTTATAAGAACAAAACAAATCGAATAATGAAAACTGTTGAAGAATTGAGAAATAATCTTATTGATTCAAGTTCCACACATTCAAGTTGAGATACCAAAACTTGGCATGATAATCTTTTCCACATACAACATTTAAAGGAAAGCAAATAGTTACCATTGATGAAACATACAAATATCAACAAAAACACATAAAATTGAATTGAACACACATCCAAAACATTTCTCTATTGCTTTCTTGCTTGACTAATACTATTTGAGTCTTTTATACAATGCCTTGTGAAAAAGTGGAACCCCCTTTGATTGAATTACAATGTTGTATTTATAGGTGAGATTAGTAACCACTTAAGGTAACTACCTTAACCACCTTTTGTAACTACTTGGTATAACTACCTTTATAAGTGCACTATCTTTGAATAATTGACTTTCTTTTGTAAATATAGTCACTTAGATTAACTACCTAACTTAGGCACTTAAAATAACTACTTTGTAAGAAAGAGTTAGGATGGACCTAACTTTACAATTAAAGATAGAAAACTAGACTTGAACAGGAGAAACTCAATCATAAAAATTATTTACAAAATAAGCCAAAATCATGACTTGAGTCACACACAAACACATAAAAAATGGGAACTATACAATATGCAATAACTGCATTTATTTTTTGCTTGTCGATGGTGCCGTTGATGGAGCTACTAATTCTGGAAACTGATGCTGTCAACCGGATTCTTTTTCTTTAAACATTCTAAAAATTTTGATGGCTGGAGTGATAGATTTTCCCTTAGGAATTAGGATGTTAGCTATCCTCCTCTTCCAGGTTTTCAGGTTCCTATAGATGTTGCTCAACTCTGACACCATACTTGGTATTTGGGAAACAGAGATCTTCAAGTATAGAGATTGATCATCTTGTCCATTGCATTCTCATCAAAGACCTCTCTATTGAAGAGTTGTCAATCAACCATGTCTCAAAAACCATCTTGGATTACTTAAAAATCTCCCATCAATGATGCACTTGGGAGGATGGTGGTGAGCTGATTCTAAAGTTTTACACACACTTGATTACAAGAAAGTATAAGTTTTTCTTGCTCTGTTGAAACTTGGTTGATGATTACTAATTTCCAACTTATGCTTTCCACCAAAATTTCTAAGTAGTTTTCCTTTGTACCAAGTAGGATCTTCTCTGCTACGAGGATGTCGACATCAATCTCCATCATCTTCGTGAAATCCTTCATGATATCCTTCCATGTCGCTTCTTCTTTCCTGACACTTTTCAAGTCTTTTTCAATGGCCTCCTTTTTTATTAAGGCCTCATCATGAACATATTTTGCCTTAACAAAGAAATCAAATACAATGGACTTGACTTTGTTCACCCAACTCTCAGTGGCTTTCCCATAAACTTGATATTTCTAGAGGTTATCAATAGTACTTCTTTCAATCTCTCCTTCTTGGTCCAAGATGATTGATTGGTGATCAACATTGAGTGGCATGGTAGAAGTGTCAACTATGGACTTCAAGTAGGAAGACAAATTTTGCACTTGTTGCTTTAGCTGATCCTTTGACTACTTCTCCTTTCCAATCCTTTCCACTAGCTTTGCAGCTACCACATTGAAGTTTTGTATGCCAGTCTCATGAGTGGATGGACCCATATTGATCCTTGTCATAACAAAATCTATAGGAGTAACTTCATTTACATTTTTCTTAGAGATGGGATGATCTATCTCTAGTCACATATTTCCTGAGTTTGAATCAATATTTATTCTTCAAGTCACCTTTATCATTTTCAGTTTCCTACATCTCTTGGAAAGATCAGATATTGTGTTGAATTCAGGAACAACTAACTCTTCTACCTTTTTGTTCTTCAATAGAGTTTGTTCCAACCATGTGAGGGAAAGATTTTCTAAGAGCTCCTATATATTACTTTGTTGAAGACTTTGTTGTTCAGATACTGGTGAGGTTGCCCACTCTTCAACTTGTTCTGTTTGACATACTCGATCCTTTGAGGAAGAAGGTTCCATAATTGAAGTAGGATGTTGTACTTCATGATGAGGGGATTCAATGAGAATTGAAGGTGACATAGCTGGTATGCCCTCACCAAACCTTGAATCATCCAGGACTTCTACCGACTCTTGTTCTTGTTGCAAGTATGGGTTTAACCGATGTTGTCATTGATGTCAACATACTCATGTTGCATTAATGAGAAGGATTGGATGAGCTGTATGTTGAGGATATTGAGAAAATTAGTCTCAATCAGGAACAATGAAGAATAGTGATGACAACTAGGTAAAAGTCCAAGATAGGTTATGGATCAGAGGATGCAGATTAAAGGGTTTGTAGATATATGTCTTAAGATGTTCCAGTAGAAATTGTAGAGGTCCACATGAAGATATGAAAAGTTATGGCAGTTCAAGTGAAACCAGTTTTAGCAGATGTTCAGTGGTGACAGAGTGATACAGATAGGTCTAGTGAGATCCGAAAATGCATTCTCTGGTTTTGTGGATTTGAGGAAGTGTTGGGGAAGTCTGTGTGGTGTGTCAACTCGATTGGTTCATGGTTTGAAGCTCTGAAAGTATCTATTCCTTTGTGACAGTAATGGCAGATTGTGTTCTTGAGGTTCCAGATGAAGGAGAGAAAGGTTTCAGTAAGTAGAGGAAGTGTAGATGTTCTTGGTGTTTCAGGAAAGTTTGTGGAGGTCCTTGGATCGTGATCAGTTTTTGTCTATGGTCCGCATTAGAATTGGGGTCCTGGAAATGAAGAATAACTTTCAGATGATGGCGTTCATTCTATGACTCGCCGACCGGATTAATTATACATCTTGCTGACATTCTTGTGGATGTTTGCCGACTTAGATGGTTGTTCCTAAGTTGATGTCATGTATAAATAAGGGATTGTGAAGTCATTTCAGTGTGTGACTTGTGGTGATGAGTGTGTGGTAGTGAGGAGAAGAGCGAAAGGTAGAGCAGAAGGTTTGGGCTTAAATGGAACTAACTCAAGCATGATGAAGATGCTATTTACCAATTCAAGTATGTGATACCTCTTCTTTTGTAGATAGTGTGTCTCTTGTACGCAATGAGCCTCTTGTGAGCAGTGTGCTTGGGTAGTGAGCCCTAATTGGCATGTGCCATTTTATTCTTTCTATTCTTCTAACAGAGAATACAATCTTGGGTTAGTCACCTCGTGGTTTTTCCCTTAACCAGGTTTTTCACGTCAAAATCTTGGTGTCTCATGTGTTGATGTGTTTCTACTCTTGATTAAATGCATTAAGTTTCATGCTTGATTTATTGTTATACTGGTAAGTGAATATAAGTGTTGAAAAGAAGAAAGTTTTGGACAACTAATTCACCCCCCCTCTCAGTTGTCTGCCCTAAATCTAACAATTGGTATCAAAGCCATGTTCCTCTGAAAGGAGCTTAATCACTTGAGGAGATCTAGGATGTCGTCCTACAAGAAGGATAGTCCAAAGTTTGATGGAACTAACTTTGCTCTTTGGAAAGGTCGCATGAAATGTCACTTGCAGTGTATGGGATTTGCATACTGGTCCATGGTTGCAAAAGCTTATGTACCTCCACAGGGTGGTCCTACAACCCGAAATGAAATCACAGATGCTGAAAACAATCTGCGGACCAAAGAGGCTCTTTTAAGCGCATTATCTGACTCAGAACTCAAATGTTATTGATCTACCAACTGCCTTTGAGATTTGGAATAAACTGGAACTTTTGCATGAAGGAGACTAGTTTGTTAAATGTGCAAGGTTACAAAGTCTAAAAGGGGAATTTGAAAAACTGAAGATGAGAAATGATGAAAATATTACCTCTTTTATGCCAAGAGTGAATGAGCTAGTTTATGGAATTAGAAATGTAGGTGGAACCCTGAGTGAAGATGAGATCGTTGGCAAAGTTCTCAGATCCCTTCCTGAGTCTTATAAAATAAAGGCTTTTGCAATCGAAGAATTTCGAGCTCACACAACAATCACAAGAGATCAATTGGTTGGTAAGTTGGCTACTTTTGAAATGGCTGAATTTGGAGATGATCCTCCAAAGACTGAATCTACATTCAAAGCTAGTGCCTCTGTAAAAGGGAAACAAAGATTTTATCTGGGAGAAAATTCTTCAAGGAACCCATCATGGTATGAAAAAGAAAGAAAAGACTTGGAAGAAGAAGAAGCTGAAATTGCTCATCTTGAAGCTCTTATTACAAAAAGACTGCCAAAAGGATCTGGTAAGTATGAAGGGAAATTACCTTTTAAGTGTTTTAACTGCAATAAAATTGGTCATTTTGCCTCAAGATGTCTGGAAAGATTTTCAAGACCAAATCCTAACAGACCAAGGTTTCAAAAGAATTGTTACTATGTTCATGAAGAAGATGACAATGAAGGAGGAACAGATGATGAATCAGAGACAGGAAACAAATCCGGTAATGAATGGGTGTTTATTGCCATCAAAGAAGAGGAATAAATATCCCCTGTATCTGTCAATCATAAAGTTGAAGAAAGAGCTCTAGCTACCCAAGTTGAAATAAAGGATGATTGGGTCATTGATAGTGGATGCTCTCACCATATGACAGGTGACAAGAATAAGTTCTTAAATTTGGAAAAGTATGAAGGAGGAATTGTAAAGTTTGGAGATAATTCTGCTGGCAGAATCAAAGGTAGAGGAACTATTTCTCTTGATGGAAAGAATAAAACCGGTAATGTATTGTATGTTGAAGGATTAAAGCACAATCTTCTCAGTGTTGGACAGCTGGTGGACAAAGGCTATGATCTTAGATTCAGGAATAGAAAGTGCAAGATCTTTAAAAGTTTCAGAACAGAGATTGCATCCGGTACTCAAACTAAAGGTAATATCTTCCACTTGGTTGGTACTGGTAAAAGTTACTTATTTGCTCAAATTGATTAGAGTTGGTTATGGCATAGGAGGATGTGTCATGTGAATTTTGATAATATCATCAAGATAAGCAATACTTAGGTTGTAAGAGATCTTCCAAAATTAGTAAAACCTACTAATAGTTTGTGCAAAGAATGTCAGTTGGGCAAATTGAGCAGAGTCACATTCAAAAGTAAGGAATTGTCTTCTACCGAACTGTTGGACTTAGTTCATACTGATCTTTGTGGTCCGGCAAGAGTTAGGAGTATCCAAGGTGATAGGTACTTCATGTTGCTAATTGATGACTATTCCTGGATGATGTGGGTAACTTTTCTGAAAGAAAAATTAGAAGTACTTGAGAAATTCAAAATATTCAAGGACATAGTGGAGAATGAAACCAGATTAAAATTGAAATGTCTGAGGTCTGATAGAGGTGGAGAATTCACATCTGGTGAGTTCATAGACTTCTGTGAGAAACATGGAATAAAGAGACAGTTGTCTGCCCCTAGAACTCCACAGCAAAATGGAGTAGTTGAGAGAAAGAACCAGACCATCTAGGACCATGATGATGGAAGCAAATGTTCCTCAAATCTATTGGAGAGAAGCTGTCAGCACTGCAATCTACACTCTCAATCGAGTTCAAATTAGAAACAATACCGGTAAGACTCCTTATGAACTTTGGTTTGGCATTACTCCCACTATGAGATATTTCAGAGTTTTTGGTAGCAGATGTTACATTAAAAGGGATGAAGATCTATGAAAGTTTGATGCTAGAAGTGATGAAAGAATATTCTTGGGTTACTCTACTCAAAACAAATCATACCAGTGTTACAACAAGAGACTGAGAAAGATTGTAGAAAGTGTAAATGTGAAGGTTGATGAAGAAGTTGAAAGACCCTGAAGAATTCATGAGTATGATGAAGGTAATTAGAATGATGTTCAGATTCAGAGTATCCAAGCTTCTTCTGAGAAACAAAGTCAAGTTGATCCGGTAAGTCAGGAAGAAGAGATAAATCTCAATGAGACTGATCAAGAGTTAGTGGTGCAAGAAACTCCCAAAGTTCCAAGGTATGTAACTCTAAACCATTCTGAAGATCAGATCATAGGTGACAAAAGTAAAGGAGTGCAAACAAGGAGGAGAATTGCTCAAAATTTAGATGAGTATTGTCTAATCTCAAAGATTGAACCTAAGACAGTGAATGAAGCTTGCAATGATGAAAATTGGTCAAAAGCAATGGAGGAAGAACTAATGGAAATTGAGAAAAATCACACTTGGGATCTTGTTCCCAGACCTAGAAACAAGAATATGATTGGAACCAAATGGGTCTTCTGGAACAAACTGAATGAAGCTGGTGAAGTAATTAGAAATAAAGCTAGATTGGTCTGTAAGGGTTACTCTCAGATTAAAGGAGTTGATTTTGAAGAGACTTTTTCTCTGGTGGCAAGAATTGAAGTAGTCAGATTATTTCTTGCATTTGCTACCTTTAAGGATTTCAAGGTGTATCAGATGGATGTCAAATCTGGCTTCCTAAATGGTAATTTGGAAGAAGTGTACATTGAGTAACTGGATGGATTTCAATTGTCTGATCATGGTGACATGGTCTGCAAATTGAAAAAGGCACTGTATGGACTGAAGCAAGCCCCAAGAGCCTAGTATGAAAGATTGGATAAGCATCTCTTGAAGATTGGTTTCAACAAAGGTACTACTGACAGTAACTTGTATTTCAAAATTGATCATGAAAATATCTTAATTGTTGAAGTATTCGTTGATGATATCATTTTTGGAGGAAGAGATAGTATGTGTAAAACTTTTGCAAGTCAAATGAAAAGTGAGTTTGAGATGTCCATGCTTGGAGAAATGAATTTCTTTTTGGGTCTACAAATTACTCAAACAAAGAAAGGAATCTTCATTTCTCAGTCAAAATATGTGAAAGAATTATTGAAGAAATTTGGGATGGAAGACTCAAAGCCAACGAACACTCCAATGGCAACCAGATGCAAGTTGAGCAAAGATGATGACTCTCCCAAGGTTGATCAAACAAAATATAGGTCAATGATTTGAGGATTGCTATATCTCACTCAAACTAGACCAGATATTATGCAGGCTGTTGGTCTTGTTGCTAGATTCCAAGATGATCCTAGAGAATCTTATGTTATGGCAATCAAGAGGATTTTTAGATATCTAAAGGGGACAGTTGAGTATGGGTTGTGGTATCCTAAAGATCATGATTTCTCTCTTCATGCATATACAGATGCTGATTGGGTAGGAGATGTGGATGACCGGAAGAGTACCAGTGGTGGAGCATTCTTTTTGGGGAAGAGATTGGTTTCTTGGCTAAGCAAGAAACAAGAGGCAATATCCCTGTCTACAACTGAAGTAGAATACATTGTAGCAGTAGGTAGTTGCACTCAAGTTTTGTGGATGAAACAGATGCTAAGAGATATTAAAGTAGAGTATGAGGAGCCTATCACAATTTTCTATGACAATTCAAGTGCAATAAATATTTCTAAGAATCCGGTGTTGCATTCTAAGACTAAGCATATATCTATCAAGTTTCACTTTCTAAGAGAGCAAGTGAACAAGGATGAAGTCAGACTGGAGTATGTGCCCTCCAAGGATCAAATTGCAGATATCTTTACTAAACCTCTTCCCAAGGACTCTTTTGAGTATCTCAGGGAGAAGTTAGGGGTTATTGCCCCTCCGGTGGTGAACTAAGATGCACTTATGTGCATCAGTTCGGTGGATATCACAGTCATATCTTGTGATCCAGATTGATGATGGGGAGCTGCTACTCAGGGGGAGTAGCAGGTGTGATTCTGAAGTTGCAAGTATGTGCCCTTTGCCATTGATGTCAAAGGGGGAGAGAAGACATGTGAAAAACAAGTGGTTGATGACCAAAGGGGGAGCAGTGTAAGAAAAAAAGACATGTGAATAGTTGTTGTTGATAGGGGGAGTTGTGACAATAAGGAGAAGTTCTTGTCTTGATGGTTTTTCACATCATATGTTGCCATCAATGACAAAGGGGGAGATTGTTACAAGTATGGGTTTAACTAGTGTTGTCATTGATGTCAACATACTCATGTTGCATTAATGAGAAGGATTGGATGAGTTGTATGCTGAGGATATTAAGAAAATTAGTCTCAATCAGGAATAGTGAAGAACAATGATGACAACTAGGTAAAAGTCCAAGATAGGTTGTGGATTAGAGGATGCAGATTAAAGGGTTTATAGATATATGTCTTAAGATGTTCCAATAGAGATTTCAGAGGTCCACATGAAGATATGAAAAAGTAATGGCAGTTCAAGTGAAACCAATTTCGGCAGATGTTCAGTGGTGACAGAGTGATACAGATAGGTCCGATGAAGTCTGGAAATGCATTCTCTGGTTCTATAGATTTGAGGAAGTGTTGGGGAAGTCTATGTGGTGTGTCAAATTGATTGGTTCATGGTTTGAAGGTCTGGAAGTATCTATTCCTTTGTGACAGTAATGGCAGACTATGTTCTTGAGGTTCCAGATGAAGGAGAGAAAGGTTTTAGTAAGTAGAGGAAGTGTGGATGTTCTTGGTGTTTCGGGAAAGTTTGTGGAGGTCCTTGGATCATGCTTAGTTTGTGTCTATGGTCTGCATTAGAATTGGGGTCCCATAAATGAAGAATAACTTCCAGATGATGGTGTTCATTCTGTGACTGGCTAACTGGATTAATTATACATCTTGTTTATGTTCTTGTGGATGTTTTCTGAATTAGATGTTTGTTTTTAAGTTGATGTCATGTATAAATAAGGGATTGCAAAGTCATTTCAATGTGTGACTAGTGGTGATGAGTGTGTGGTAGCGAGGAGAAGAGCGAAAGGTAGAGCAGAAGGTTTGGGCTTAAACGGAACTGACTCAAGCATGATGAAGATGCTATTTACCAGTTCAATTATGTGATACCTATTCTTTTGTAGACAGTGTGTCTCTTGTAGGTAGTGAGCCTCTTGTGAGCAGCGTGCTCGGGTAGTGAGCCCTAATTGGCATGTGCCATTTTGTTCTTTCTATTCTTCTAATAGAGAATACAATCCTAGGTTAGTCACCCTGTGGTTTTTCCCTTAACTAGGTTTTCCATGTCAAAATCTTGGTGTCTCATGTGTTGATGTGTTTTTGCTCTTGATTAAATGCATTAAGTTTCATGCTTGATTTATTGTTATACTGCTAAGTGAATATAAGTGTTGAAAAGAAGAAAGTTTTGGACAACTGATTCACCCCCCCTCTCAGTTGTCTACTCTAAATCTAATAGTTCTTTCTCTTCTCCCGAAGTAGAGCCTACTTCTTTATCCCTTGATCTCGATTTCTTCTTCTTTTGTCTGGGTTCATCTCCGCATGTGTTTTAGAGATTATTTCTTCTTGGGGGATCTTCATCTCCACTACTTCTTTGAGTATTTTGATGTGGAAGAATATCCATAACTGGTGTATGAGAAGGAACTGATGAAGTAGAACTATCTTGGTGGTCACTTCTTCTTCTTGATGTATCCATTCTACTTGTTGGTTTTGTAGCAGTCATTTGAGCTATCTTCTTTCTTATCCAAGCTTCTGACTTCTTGATCACAAAACTAGTTCTTTCTCTGACATCTCTAGCCTCTAGATCTGTCCAATTGATAGCAGGAAGAGGTTGAGCCTGGATTTCTTTAAAATAGAAGGGATCAATCAGATCTGATTCATCATCTTCAATACCTTCAATGATCCATTCCAACTTGAAATCACATATTTGTTTCAAGGTGAATCTCGTCCAATCTCTTTTTCTGACTTCAAATTCATCTTCACAGTTTTCCCAAAAGTCTTCAATATTAGGGAAATGAAGATACCTAGGACCAAGCTTCAGATTATTCTTGACATAGTCTTTGCTATCGAAAGGAAATCTCATCTGGTATGTGTACAAATTGATCTTAGCTAGAGCCTTCTCTAGATTTTCTACTCTTGAGCTAGACTCACATTTGTAATGACTGAGGCAAATAAGGAAGGCAACATTTTTGTTCTTCTTATCTTTGCATTTCCTTTTGAATGACACTAGCTATCTACAAAGCTTGATAAGGACAAGCTTATCATCCACATATCTTGGCAACTTAGAAGGATGGCCATTGAATCCTCCTACTCGAAGGTAGGTGAATCTTGGAAACTGAATGAAGTAACTACCATATTTATTTATCAATAGTATGGCCTCTTTTGATATCCTGATAGTTGTATTCCCTTGAAGTAGCCTTACTGCTAGCATTGTGAAAGCATCATTCACTCATCTGAAACATACAAAACTTTGCTCTAATTGAGCTGCTTGTAGCAGTCATAAACTTGTGTCTCCTGATTTAGAACACTAGTGGTACTTAAACTTGGCCATGATCTCAAATTAGCAATTGTATATACCAAGTAGGATGACATGTGGAAGCATTGGCTTGTCTTGAAGTGGACCAATTGATCATGTATGCAATCACTGATAAGATGGCCCCAATCAATGAACTATTTCCTGGCTGATATGATCATGATGAAAAGATACATCTACATCTCAAACTCAGCTGAGTCTGGGATACCTATCAATCTGTGGAGTAGATAAATCAAATAGAAAATCTCTTTGATGAAAAGTCTCTGATCTTCGATGGATCTCCAGAGACATCATCACTAGATAGAATGTGTCTTAGATACTGTACCTCGGTCTTGAAAAAGGCACACTTCACCAAGTTACCATATAGCTGCTGCTCTGTCAAGCACTACAAAACTTGATGCAAGTGATCCTCATGCTCCTCTTCGATCTGTGAGTAGATCAACATATCATCAAGGAAAATGATCACGAATTGATCCAAGTAAGTCTGAAACACCCCATTCATGAGACTCATGAACACAACAGCAGTGTTTGTTAAGCCGAAAGGTACCACAGTGAACTCATAGTGGCCATATCGAGTCCAAAAAGTGGTCTTATCGATATCTACCCTTGTGATGTGTAATTAGTGATAACCAGACTTTGGGTCTATCTTAGAGAACACTCTAGCTCCCTGCATCTGATAAAAAAGATCATCAATCCTAGGCAGAGGATAAAAGTTCTTCACCGTCACCTTGTTAAGCTACTTATAGTCCATGCACAAATGAAGAGACCCATCCTTCTTCTTCATAAAGATAACCGGTGCCCCATGGAGAAATGCTAGGTTGGATGTACCTCTTCTCAAGCAACTCCTCTAACTACAACTTAAGCTCCGTGAGCTCATGTGTGGTCATCCTGTAGGGTACATGAGACACTGGCTTTGCACCTGGTACTAGATCGATGTGGAAGTATACCTCTCTGCGTGGAGGCATACTTGGTAACTCTGGTGGAAAGACATCGGTGAACTCCCTCAAGATTGGATGGTCATCTAATGACACCCCTAGCTCATCCTTTGATCTATTGCTAATAGTGATAACAAACAACTGACATCACTTTTGCATGCAGTGCTTGAGCTACTGAGCGGATATCATATGAACTACCATGGGCTTCTGAATGCCCACAACCTCAACTATCGTGCCATGATCATCTAAATAGTTAATCATCTTTTGGTGACAATCTACCTTGGCTCTATGAGTTGCAAGCCAATCCATACCCAAAACTACACCATAGGATCCTAAAGGCATAACCCTAAGGTCGCATAATGTAGTGAAGGCTCCCAAAGTGATCTCATAATCTCGAACCAAAGCATCTACTGACTTCCTAGCCCTAGTGGCCAACTCAACCTCCCACCTAATGTCCTGTCTAGAGGCCACCAGCCTACAATGCTCCACTAACGAATTAGATATAAATGAATTAGTAGCGCCAGAGTCAAATAAAATAGAAATGGGAACATCCTCAATCATACTTTCTATCTCAATCATTGAGGCCTGGAAGTCAGCCTGGTGGTTGTCAACTGCTACAAATATACGATGGGACTTGCCCACATCTCCCATAGTTTGCTCTGAACCTCCTAAATAGGGTTGTCCCCCTGCCTTAAAGCCCTATGGGCACTTTCTGGCTAAATGTCCTACCCCACCACATACATAGCATGGGCCCCTAGCCTGAATCTTTCCAATTTGAGTCCTACTACTTTGCTGTTGTCCAGTCTGTCTAGTAGACCCCTATGAACCCATGTAAGACTACTATGATCTCGCAGGTCCCATAGGTGGTCCCTGCTATCTCTGATCCCTACACAGGCCCTACTGCTACTAACCTCAATTATGTCCTCTCTGTGCCCTCTATTGGGGTCTAGACCTCTACTGATACTCCTGCTGCTATTGTTGTGGATGGAGAACTAAATCCTCCTCTCTGTGGTGGTGGTGGTCTACAGAAATTCTATTACTACTGCTGACTACAATCCTAAAACTGAGGACGTAAACTCTAACCTCATCCCAGAATCTCCTCTGTGATATATGCCTTCTCGGCAGCCTCACTCATGCTCTGGGGGTCTACCATACACACTGGTCTAGCTATCCCCTAATTCAAACCTCTGATAAATTTGTGCACCAGAAGTTTCTCATCATGAAGATACTCTGCATAACTTGATTGCTCGACGAACCTACTCTCATATTGTACAACTGTAAGTCCTCTCTATTGCAAGTTGTCGAACTAATTGATCTGATGCTGCCTATAGTGGTCTGACAAATAACACACATTAAAGTTCTCTATGAAAGTGTCCCATGTAAGTGTGTCTAATGATAAGTAGCACTTGCACTCCTTAGTGCGCCACCAAGTCGCTGCTACGTCTCTCAAGAGGTGTACTGCCACACGTGCCTTTGTGTTGCTCCCATAAGGACACAACACAAAGCACTTGTCTAAATTGATAAGCCAAGCCTTAGACTCATCTCCCTATGTGGCTCCTATGAAGTTAGTTGGATTCAACCTAAGTAAGTCTCTGATGGGGTCTCCCCGGTCTGTGTCCTATGATAGGCTCATCTCCTCCATAATCATAAGGTCTGCGATAAATCTTCTCTACCCTCACAGCCTCTTGTCATCTTGCATGATACAGAGGGCTCCTACTATATGCTCTGTAAGCTAAACCAACCCCCTCCACTATGGTTTTAGGTATCTCTACAAAAGGCTCTACACGCGGCTCCTCTCGCAACTCGATGCGGGGCTTTACATGTGGCTTAGCACACAACTTGGTATGCGGCTCCTCACATGGTTCCTCTCATGGATCAACATGAGGCTTGACATGTGGTAATGGTACAACTAGCGGTAACCTCTCTAACATAGCCTGTAACGTCTGTAAAATGTATGGCCCTATATCAAGTCCTAATGGTGCCTACTTCTCTAGTAAAGCTGTTGGTCCATGGCCCTCTGTCAATAACTCATCTTGAACCTCTATAGACTTAGTGTGGCATGAATGTGCTCGCCTCATTCAAGGTGGCATCCTACAAAAACAAGGTAGTCATGAATTAATTGAAATTGTAGAATAAGTAATGTGCCCAAATAAGCCCAGTGTTTAAACTTAGGCTCTAATACCAAATGTCATGCCAACATTTCCCATGCGGTCATGACACACAACACATGTGTCATGTCCACATTTGTCATGTGGTCATGGCATGAAATATCAAAATTTTTCCACACATCCCTAGAAAACCCCTCCCACGTGTCAGTGTGCTCAGTGGCAATACACATAAGGCGTAAACATGTTAGTCAAATGTGGCGTAATGCGATCACATGCGCATTCCCCTACATGATGAGAGATGATTAAGGGGGTCAATGTGATGCGAGATTGCGTCTCCACTAGGGTTAGGATCAAAAGATCAAAACCTTAAGTTTACCTAAGTGAGTGGAAGGATTTCAACACATGTCGAAATCGAAAGACTAAAACAAAGCATAAAAGAATAAATAATAACTTAGTTAAGATTGCCAAGGTTACGAGAACATCAACATTAATCTAGACGTGGTTTAAAATTGCTTAATGAAATTAACCCTAGATCTTAGAAAAATACGGCAGCATAATGCCTCAGGGCGTGAATAGGGATTATTCTAATAATTAAAATTTGGTCAAAGGTTAACTAGGTTCACTAAATAGATTAAATGACTAGATTAATTAATTGATTAAAATGCACAAGATTAAATAAATTTAAGCAATTAATCTATTTAAAATTAAAATAAAATTAACATCGTTGATTAAAGTTCTCAAACAATAAATTAATTCAACTGATTTAAATACATTTTAATAATTAAATTGGAGGAAGATTAAATGAATCATTTAAACCCCACTACATTAAAAATTCATTAAAACAAAATATAATGTGCTCTAACTTAATAATTAAATTTTTAAAGATCTCCTAAAAGTTAAAATGTAAAATAAATTCCCAATCTCAACATTTAAAACAACCAATAAAGTAAAATTTGACCACATAATTAAATTTCCCCTTTACTACTTTTTGGCGACACAAACTAAATAGTTAAAATAAAACTCCATAAATCAAAACCCAAAAGAGAGGGAAGGGAGCACAAATAAATAATTAAAACTAATTCAAAAAGCAAACTTACCATAAAAGCCTCCAAATAAAAAAATAGTTTCCTTATGAAAAAAAACAAACCCTAGCCTCCCTTTCTGTCATTTGTCTCTTTTCTCCATTTCTCATCTTCATCATCTCATTCTTTCCTCTTCTCTCTTTTTTTTGTGCAGGTTTTGAAGATGGACAGCCATGGATAAAAGCCCTAAGGAGGTATATATATTTTGTATGTGTGTGTGTGTGTGTGTGTGTGTGCACTTTCAAGCATTATGAGGCCGACGAGCAAGGGCAGTTCTGAAGCACACCAGAGCCTACATTCTTTAGCTGCTATGAGCAGTGCTGCATGCAAAAATGGAGAGGGTTATGTGGGGTGCAGAGAGAGGGGAGGAATGGGCATTGGGGTTTTTGGTTATAAGGAGGGGGCCGAGCCCCCACCCACATCCCACTATGGTGGGGTGTGGGTGGGGCTCGGCCCCCTCCCCATACCCAGATACAAAGTAAAAGGTGGCGGGGGGGGGGGGGGGGGGGGAGGGGGGAGGGGGTTTGGAACCCCCACCCACCATCCATAATATTTTAAAAAAAAACAACACTTAAAAAAAAACATTTGGCGGTACATACAGGCCCACAGATCCGCCATTATTTATTTCTCCTTTCTTTTTTTATACACATATCCAATATATTACATTATATATATATATATATATATATATATATATATATATATAAAATCATACACTTTTTTTATGTTCAACAGCAAACCTTCCTAATGATACAAAATGTTTTTTTTCCCAACAAGCTTAAAATAAGTAGAGACAATAAAAATGAATGTGTGTGTGTGTGTGTGTGTGTATATATATATATATATATATATATATTAAAACCTATTCATCAATGCAAATTTCATAGAATCACAACATGATTTTTTTAAAGGGAATGTAAATCAAAATAGGTATATATATATTTTTTGAGATGAAGGCATTACAAACACAGATATATATGTGTGTGTGTGTGTGTGTGTGTGTGTGTGTGCATGTATATATATATATATATATATATATATATATATATATATATATATATATATATATATATATATATATATATATATATATATATATATATATATATATATATATATATTTGAAATAAAAATAGCAATTAACAACTTCTTTTCAAAGAAAAGAAATAACATTTTTCACCAAGTCTCTCAGATTAACAAACAACAACCTATTTATTTCATCATAATAAAAAAATACCAATAGTTTTCTTTTCTTGAACTTTCTTACACTATAGTAAATTGAAAACATCAACTTATATATTATTTCCATTTTCAATGAGACAAATGCAACCAAATGCAAATATTTATTCTTATAACTCAAGAGAGAACTCTTACTCTCTTTTCAATAAAACAACTACAAATAGGCTAACTTAGCCATGGCTCACAATAGGCAAAATGAAAATGATCAAAAGCACAAAAAAGAAATCTCTCTTCTCTTCCACACTCCAAAGCTCCAAAAATAACCTACAATAAACACATAGAAGGAGGAACAAGCCACAAAATTGCTCTCCTCCCTACCATAGACTCACTCATGAATCACCCCCAAGCTTGGAGGTCATCCTCATAGAAGGAACACACACCACTTCACAACAAGACACACAAACACAAAAACAAGAAACTCCCATGGCTTACACGAAACAATACTCACCAAAAATGAGTTTAATGGGGTAAGGGAGTGGACGTCACTCAACTCAAGAGTGTCACTCCAATAACTCCCTAAACCAACTTTCTCATGGCCTCAAGCCATCACTTAAAAACTAAATTTCACATAATTTTCCCAAGGCTCTCAAGCCATTCCAATATATACAATTTCTCATCTTGCCTTGAAGGCTAAATATCAACAAAGCTAGGATGTGACCTTGAGGAGGCTCACTCCTCCCCCACCCCACACATGTTGAGCATTTTCTCCAAATGGAAAGGTTCTCACAACTCCCATACAATTTTCCCACAAAAACAAATGTAAAACACAATATGGAAGCACACACATAGCATCACACAAGAAATGAAAATACATAAGGAAAGACATTAGCATTGAATCCTACCTTTAATAGCCCAAATGGAAGATAATTGAGAAGAGCTCCTCTAACTCCACCTCCAACTCATCCAAATTGAGCCTCCAAAATCCCCTCTAACTCTCTCCCAAAATCAATTAAAATTCAAAAAATTGAAAAATGATTCAACAACCCTCTCCCTCTCTTCAAGAGGGATAAAAATAGGCTCTTCTCATGAGCCTTAAGGAATGGGGAGGTG
Organism: Cunninghamia lanceolata; assembly: GCA_027924645.1. Taxonomy (NCBI): domain Eukaryota; kingdom Viridiplantae; phylum Streptophyta; class Pinopsida; order Cupressales; family Cupressaceae; genus Cunninghamia; species Cunninghamia lanceolata. The sequence continues at coordinate 4,953,101 of BSBN01000241.1, read as the reverse complement.
ACACATGTCACCTCCTCACTCCTCCACACAACCACTTGAAAGACTCATGGAATGGGGTGGTGACACTTGTCATCCAACCATTCCACCAAGACTTTCCGTCTCCACTTGCTCTCTCTCACACATGTGGGAGAGAAAAGTGGAGGCAAAGAAGGAGTGGGTACTACAAGTGCCTCAATCATCTCCTCCTAAGAAAGCCCACACAACCCCAAGGTACCCTCACCAATTGTGGGAGAGGCTTGGAGTTGAGTCCTCAACAATTTAGGGGTCTTGAAGACTCCTCCAAACCTAGGAAAGAGGAATGGAAGAGGTTGAGTGTTTGACCCACTCTTCCTCTCCTTCCCAAACTTCCATTTTCGTCACTTTACTTTAGGGTGAAGTTTAAGTGACCAAATGGGAGTTTACTCAAGGTTATACAAGCTCAAATGGTCCCTAGACCCTATGGGTACAACCCAGGGCCACTTTTAACCCATTTTGAGCACCATAGGTTGAGTAAAATCACATAAAAAGGGGTCTCAAAAATATAAACTCAACATAAAATTCAAGTGAACATTACATCTTTACAACACCAATTAAAAGTCAAATATAAAAGGGGTAGACTTAACCCAAACAACATCACACAACAACATTACAAAAAGTCCATCATGCATACATAGTTGATCTTGGTTCCTCTTGGAACTAGATCGGATTTACATGGGAAATTATGAAGTGTGTGGGATAATCTCTGATTATCCGTGGCTTGGTTAGAAACACCTGCGCACTTAAACAAAATATTAATCCAACATGTATATCATAGCCGAAACAAAGTAAAACATACACTCACATCATCTCATGATCATATAAACATCATAAAATCACATCATAATTAAAATTCCTAATTTTACATTTCAATAATCCATCACAGGATAAAATCACATAATAATTACATAACCAAAATCACATGTCTAATATCTCAAATAGTATCATAAAGAAAATCACATGTCAAATATCCTCATCAGAAGTCGAAAACAACAACTAGTCCCATCAAAATCATGCTAAACATAATAAATCAAAGTAAAAGCATATAGTCCAATAGTCCTGCATATTGGGATCAACAATCCCCAAAAGTCTAAAATGTGTCTCCAATTGTAATATAAAGTAGTCACTATAAGGGAGTGAAAAGGTAGGCCTCATAATGAGCCTGAGCTACTCGAAGGTCTAGCCAATGTAGATGCTCTCTCTCCAATTCAATTGATGAAAATAGCATCATTCACCCAAGTAAAGGCTAGAGAAAAGATGTTAAAGTTTCACATGGAGGGCAAAGAGCTACTGCAACTTACAACCAAAATTTTGGAAAAGTTAATGCATTCCCACCAGAAGAGTCCATCTGATTCCCCCTACGAACATCTGAAAAACCTTGTAAGTTCTGTAAATACTCATTTTAAGTCATTTGAGAAGTCTGCAGAGACAAAAGTCAGAAATGAGTTTTTGAATAAGAGATTGAGTGAAATTAAGAGTCTAATAGGGTATGATAGGACTATACTTGCTATTAGTATAAAGAGTGTTCAAAATGCTCTAAGTGATGGAAGTGATATATATAAATTTTGTCTATCCTGGCCCAAAGTAAGTAAGGATATTGAGAAGAAGATAAAGGAACAAGAACTTAAATTGTCAAATCTATCCAATAATTTTGATCCTCTAACTATTTCACCCATAAGTTAGGAATGTCAAGTAATTAGCTTAACTAATGAGATTAAGAGACTTGTTAAAGAGAAAGGCAACATTATGAAGAGAATGTGTGAGCTCCGGGGATTGATTGCCCATAAGTTAGAGACAATCTATAATGCCCTTTCTGAAGCTCAGACTACAATTCAGACCAGTGATCCATCAGATCTATCAAAGGCAGAAGCATATTCATTTTTGTTGAGTGGGCACATCTCAATTTTGGATGGAATAAAGAGTACTTGGGCCTCTGAACTTTTGCAAATAAAAACTAGCTTTGCAGACATTCTCAAGTTTATGTAAATGGGACTTAACGATTAATTGTACATATGAGCCAGTATATATAGAATTTTTGGAGAACTTTGGCTTACGGACCCCACCCTTTGCCATTGATGTCAAAGGGGGATTGAAGAGCAGTGAACAATAAAGAATCTAGCAAAGGGGGAGCTTCAGAACTAATAGAGAAGCACAAGTGTACAGTAAGGGGGAGCTACATTAGACACTTAGTCATTTTTCACTATGTGTTGCCATCAATGCTAAAGGGGGAGATTGTTGGCAAGAGACACTACTTTGCATTGATAGGTGTTGTCACTGATTGTAACTAAGATCATCCCAATCATCTGCATAACAAAATTTGTTCATACTAGAAGTTAGAATTAGAATTTGTTTAAGTCTGGGTAGTTAGGAACAAAGCAGGTAATAGGGTCTGGTATCTTGGTCCGGATCTCTCTAGTGGAAAGGCATGTTTTGCTGTAGATCTAAGGTAGTTGAAAGCATTGTCAAGACACTCTAAATCTAGAGTTTTATCCTCTGGTGATGAAGGACTCAAAAGATACTATCTTCTGAGTATCAAATTTCAGTTTGATAGAACAAATAGTAGAAGAACAGGCTGACCTTATGAATGATCTTAATTCTAGATGTATAGAAGTTGTTTATTGAGTAATTGGTGATGATCAGTGATGGTTACTGACATGATTGATGATTTTTAAGAAAAATTTTTGGTCCGCATCTCGTATTATGTATGGATCTAGCCGACAGAGTAGAGTACTCAACAAAGTTCTAAGTGTTTTTGAAACCAATTGGTAAAATGCTTGTAGATCATGTTGCGGATATATATAGCCAATTAAATTGGATGATTTAGTGTGTGTGTGGTGTATGAATAAGGTGTATGTGAGAAGAGTAAAAATCTAAGGTGTGAATGAAGGCAGAGCAGTAAGAAGAGTAGAGCAAAGATAAAATGTGTAAGATTAGTTTTTGTACCCAACCGAAACTGAAACTCTCGCATGGGTAGATGCTATTCATCAGTTCAAAATCTCTGTTAGTCTCTTGTAATATTTCTATAGGTAGTGAGCCTCTATTTGAACAGTGAGCTCTGGGCAGTGAGCCCGAATGCATGTGCATTCCCATTTGTAAAAATACTTTTAACAGGGTATTAATTTTTGTGGGTTAACCCCCATCGTGGTTTTCCCCTTAACGAGGTTTCCATATCAAAAATCTTGGTGTCAAATGTGTTGATTATGTCTCTATTTCTGTGTTAATGCATATGCTTTAATGTTTGCATCATTTATCAAATTGACAATAGTGAAAGAAGTTTAAAAGATTTGGAGAGAACTAATTCACCCCCCCTCTTAGTTGTCTGGGTTAATTCCAACAATTTATAGAACATGGATGCTAAAAAGTGGAGCAAGTAGCATGAGAACCAAAGGAATCCCAGAAGGATAATTTAAAAAATGAATCCCCTACCTTCAATGAGAAGACACCTATCTCAAACTCACTACGACAAGAAACACAAAGAAAAGAAAAAAAGAAAAGGAACCAAGACAACCAAGAACAGACTAAGACTAAGAAGGGGAAAGATAAATGAAATGAAAAACTAAGAAAGACACCAAAGTAAAGAAGAGAGAGGGCACATGGAGAAAACTAGGGGAATAAACAAAGAAATAAATAACAAATGAAAGAGAAAAAGAAAGGACTAACGTGATACAAACAACAAAATACCTCAAAAACCTACAGGTAATGAACAAATGAGAATAAAAGAATAAATAAAAACACTAATTAAATAACCAAGCATCGAACAACATATGTGCATATGGATAGAAGTGTATTAGAATGTGAAAAAATATATAAGAAGGAGAATAAATATGAAATAATAATGAATGCGTAAAAAAAAAAAAATCGAAGAAATTATAGAAAAAAGTATGTTGGAAATTATGAAGCTAAATATATATTTACTAGAATGGATAAAAAATTATTACAAAATTATAATATAAGGCCTATCTAAGAGAATCTAAATATAAATATATAAATGTTGTCTAGAAGTATGCCTAAAGGCATTAAAGGTATGAAAAAATGAGTTTAAAATAAATAAATATATATCAAAATAAATAAAAGTTTAAATGTTCTTTTCTTTTTATTTTTACTTATTTAGACAACATTTATATATTTATATATTTAGATTCTCTTAGATAGGCCTTATATTATAATTTTGTAATTATTTTTTATCCATTCCAGTAAATATATATTTAGGTTTATAATTTCCAACATACTTTTTTTATAATTTCTTAGATTTTTTCTTTTTACGCATTCATTATTGTTTCGTATTTATTCTCTTTCTTATATATTTTTTTTGCATTTTAATACAATTTTATTCATATGCACATATGTTGTTTGATGCTTGGTTATTTAATTGGTTATTGTTAGTTATTCTTTTATTGGTTTTTGAGGTCTTTTGTTGCTCGTATCATTTTAGTCTTTTCTTTTTCTCTTTCATTTTTTATTTATTTCTTCGTTTATTCTCCTGGTTTTCTCTGTACGGCCTCTCTCTTCTTTACTTTGGTGTCTTGCTTAGTTTTTCATTTTATTTATCTTTCCCCTTGTTAGTCTTAGTTTGTTCTTGGTTGTCTTGGTTCTTTTTCTATTTTCTTTTCTTTGTGTTTCTTGTTGTAGTGAGTTTGAGATAGGTGTCTTCTCTTTTAGGGTAGGGGCTTACTTTTTTAAATTATCCTTCTTGGATTCCTTTGGTTCCTACACTACTTCCTCCACTTTTTAGCATCCATTTTCTACAAATTACCTCACTTTTCTCTTCTCTTGCTTTTTATTCTCCTGATGATGGATCATGGAGTATGATCTGAAATGTTGAGAGAAAAACTTTCACAAAGTTAAACTTATTTATGTATAAGGTAAGAAGATAGGTCTTCTTCAAGAACATAAAGCCATAATTCTAGGAAAGAAAAGAAAAGATTTCACTTTACTCTATTTGGAATGAATTGCGAATCTCCATACTATGTCACATATAAACAGGAACAATGATTGACTAAGACATAAACTTCTACAAGATATCAATATCTAAGTGATCTCACAACTAATAAGAAGGACTCTATTTCTAACATGTATCATTATTATCAACCAACTCACTTCACTAAAAATCCTTAGGTCAGAAACCTTAGCCCTAAGAAATTCTCCCAAGAGAAGTAAACCTTTTTTTATAAGAAAAGAGCATTCAACAATCCTCTAGTGTTTTAAGATTTTTACTTGTTAACCTTTTACCCATACTTTTACAAACTAATAACATCAATCGGTCTAAACTAACAAAAGGACACCATATTAAGTTACTAAACTCATATAGAAAATTTAATACACTCAACACATAATTTCCAAAAGTAAGTTTCATGTCTACTCAAGGACTTCATTATAACTAAAGTTTCCACAAATAGTAATCAACCCACAATTTTGAATTATTTTCTAAAATTAGTACTTAAGAGTACCATAATAAAAAAAAAAGAAGTGAAAATCACTAATATGTTCTAGAACAACAAGATATCTACTAAAACTCTAAAGTTCTTCTCCTACACCACAACATCCCTCTTCCTCGAACTCCTCTTCATCTGAGGTTACCACCACATGTAGCTTGGGGAGATCCTCCGTTAGCTTGGGTATTTCCTCTTGAGAAAGCTCCAGTGCATTACACCCACAACCAAAGGGAAAATCTCTTTTTGCAGATGGCTTGGGTTTTCCAGCTGTGCCCTTCAGTATCATTGGGTTCACCATAGCAGATGAGATCAAGACCTTCTTCTCCTTTCATAAATTGAGGCACCTTAGCACTACTGAGAGTGTTTCAAAATCAGAGGGTATGTCAAATTTTGTTTCTAGTGTGCCTACAATAGGTTCTTCCTCTACTTGAGTTCATTTGGATTTCAAAGCTCCTGATGGTGCGGTTGTTTGGGCCCAATGTCAATTAGACCTACACTTTGGTGTCATCCTAATCACACAAATTTTCAAGCTAGGTTCTAAACAATTTCCCTAGAGTTCCCAAAGTGTGGAAACCTGGCTTTGATATGCCTATTCTTGTCTGTCAAAAGGATGTTCATAGCTTTTTAGGACATCCAGGATATTATAGGCACTTTATTCAAAACTTTAGTAAGATTGTTGCACCTCTTTTTGTTTTGTTAAGCAAAGACAACACTTTTTCTTGGACACAAGAATGCCAACAAGATTTTGAGACCATCAAGGAGAAGATTGTGACCACACCAGTGTTACGTGGACCTAATTGGGAGTTACCATTTCACATTCACATAGATGCTTCTGATACATCCATGGGAACTGTGCTAGGATAGAAAGATGGTATACTCTTTTATTCCATTTATTACATAAGAAAAAACTTCACTGGTGCAAAAGTACATTATACGGTAACTGAAAAAGAATTCTTAGCTGTTGTCTATGCAATTAATAAGTTTCCTCATTATATCTCTAGTTATAAAGTGTTTATTCATACTAATCATACTATAATTAAATTTTTAATGAATAAGTTACCTAAATTGTTATTGGAAGGCTTATTAGATGGTTATCATTGTTACAAGAATTGATATTACTATACTTGATAAGCCCGGTTGTGAGAATGTGGTCGTAGATTTTTTATCCAGGTTACAAAGCAAGGATGACCCTATTCTAGTTGATGATGCCTTTCCAGGCGAGCACCTTTTTTCCATATCCATCAAAAGTCTTTGGTTTACTGATATTGCTAACTACTTGGTCAGTTGCAAGTTTCCCCCTCACTTCTCTCCTAGAGATTGTAGGAAACTTGTTAGAATAAATGGCCAGTACACATGGATTAATGGACTTTTGTTTCACACTGGCATTGATAATGTCATCTGTCATTGTGTAGTTGAAGATGATGTCTTCAACATACTTTGTGTATGTCATATTGAGCCATGTGGTAAACAATTTGCAGCTCAAAGGACCGCCAACAAGATTCTTACTGCTAGGTATTATTGGCCCACAATTCACAAGGATTGCAAGTGGTATGTTCAACATTGTGACAAGTGTCAACACATGGGTTGACCCACACGTTCTGATAAAATTTATTTGCAACCTCAATTATATATTAAACCCTTAGAAAAATGGGGTTTAGATTTTGTGGGACCGATCAATCCTCCATCCAGAAACAAAGAGTACATTTTAGTCTACATGGAGTATGTTACTAAGTGGGTTGAAGTTGTGTCTCTAAAGCATGCACAGGATACTAAGGTTGCTGATTTTATGTATACTGAAATCTTCACAAGATTTGGTGTACCTAAGGAAACAATGACTAATCAGAGCCCTCAATTCACATCAAAGTTGATTTCTGCTTTGGTTTGAGAGTACGAGATTCAGCATCATAAGTCTTCACCATATCATCCGCAAGATAATGGTCAGGTTGAGGTCACCAATAAAGAAATTAAGAACATCCGTACCAAAATAGTTGCAATTCATTGAAAAGATTGGGCAAGTAGCCTTCCTGAAGCAGTATGGGCCTATCAAACAACATGGAAGACCACTACTAGTCTTACACCCTATGAGCTTGTCTATGGTAGAAAGGTTGTGTTACCAATTGAGTTTGAAATCAAAACCTTACATAATTCTTTAGAATTGGGTTTGAATCTTACTAATGCTCAAAGGGCCAGAATTGAGCAACTCCATTCGTTAGATGAAATTCATCAGCAAGCTCTTTTTCATGTAGAAGTAGTTCAACAACAATGTGCTCTTTGGCATGATCATTTCATCTGTAAATGTCCACTTCAACCAGGAGACTAGGCACTTTTGTATGATTCCAGATTCTAGGATTTCAAGGGCAAGTTTCATACCAGGTGGTTAGGACCTTAAGAGATCAAAGTTGTCTTTGAGAATGGTACAATTAAACTTCATACTGTGGACTTCGATCATGTTATTTTTGTTGTCAATGGTCATCGTCTTAAGCTGTACAAGCAACCTATAACAAAATATAGCTTCATTTCTAGTCTAGAAAAGGAACTCCATGCTCTCAGTTTAGTTCCTATCACCTCTCAAAGTACCCTTTAGGTACTTTAAAAAAAAATAATAAAAGATCCAACAATGAAAACCTATAGGTGATGTTGGCTAGTTACTACCTGAAAACTAGGTTTCCAATGGGTTCTAATTGTAAAATAAAACTAGATGTGAAAACTGGCTCATCCGGTGCTTCTATGCGACATTAGGGTGAAAATCGAGTAATCGACAGTCTAATGTTGTAATTTTTTTTTTAAATAATAATCATCCTGTCACTTTTGTGACATGATATCTTCTCTATTTCTCCCTGTCACCCTTTATTGTATCGAGTGATAGGTGCCCTCCTTCACACTAGTCTCCATCGACATATTCCCAGTTGACTAGGAACTCTAGAGGGTCCCATCATCATTGGCCTCGATTGGATGGCTCTCCAGGATCATACCAACACGTTTCAATTTCTACCAATTCCAACCACGTCCACATCAACACTTCTCTTGGTTCAGTTAATCATTTCTCCCTGTCATCTCAACTTCTTACCATGCTCTGTACTACTCTCTGCATACCGATCTCTTTCCATTATTACATCCCTGCTTCTGTATGTCATCTATCAAATCTGGATGGATTTCCTCTACCACGGACTGCTCCTACCATGATCACCCCATAGGTGTTGACACCTCAACAATGGTCCTCCTCTATCTTGCATGGACTTTCCTCCATGCTAATCTGATTTGGCCACCTCGATCTTCACAGCATCTTCGTCACCATTTTTGTTTCGCCAGTGATGTGCTTTATTGGTAACTTGTTGGAGGTATTGTATTCCTATCTATTCATTTCAATTTATTTTATTTCTTGCATTTATTATGGCAACACCGAGGATGGCGTCGTATGCTTAGTCAGAGGGGTACAACTACTAAACTGTCATGACATGATTGTTTTCATATCACCCTAAATTACTCTGCTATGATAACCTTGATCATTTGCTTCTATGGATTTGATAAGCAAGTTTTAAACATATCATTATTCAATGATAGGTAATTTGGCCAGATATTTTTCCTACTGCTGGGCTATTTTTTGTTCCTAGATTTTTCTAACTCCTGTTGTCTTTCCAACACATTTCAAACTCTTGTTGTCTTTTACTTGTCCTGGTCACTATTTGTCTATAACTAGTGTTCACCTTCATGGGTGGCCCTCACAATTGATAGGAGCCCAAAAACATGAAAATTTTAAAATCTAATCCAAATGTATATCATGTTTTTAAGGATGTAGAGTGGCATGTTTTCTTCAAGAAACTTTGTGGGTATGATGATGATGTGGGTTTCGAGTTCACGATGACATTCAGTAGTGATAACAATTCAACAACGATGTAGGGTCTCTCTTTCCCAGTCATTTAGCAAGTCATATTTGAGGTCATCAGATTACCTCAGACTAGTGAAGCCTATTTTCCAATGGTTACAACTAGAACAACCAACCTTCAACAATATTCTTAGTAGTTTTTGAGAGAGGAATCTACATTATAGATAATTCCTAAATAGGGCACCTTACGAGCTTCACTTCCAGGCAACTGGCCAGCTATAGCCAAAGTCATAATCTAGTACATTACAAGAGAAGGGAGGTATGTGTATATCTTTGGACATAATTGTAGATTACTATGTCATCTATGAAACAATGACTTAGTTAACCTTCTGTATTACCTCTTTTAATCAATTAAAAGAATGAGTTTAGTAGTGCAAAATGGCACTGTAATTCCTTGTCACACCATGGGTTGATAAAACTATAATGTCAGAAATTGTCCTCCTGTATGGAATGGTACAATTTCCCTCAGTTTAGTTCCTCACTCTTGGTGACTCTCAACCGTTTCTGTTTTGGCCTTTCCGAAACCCTGATTGACTAAGTCTAGGAGCAGTTTATTCACTTTTCGAGGTAACTTGTTGATAGAACCCAGAAAGAGATTTGAGATTTGGGTCCCTAGGACCCATAAAAATGTAGATTTGAGCTGAAATTGTGGGCTTGGACTTGTGTACCCGCTCCATAGTCCTCCCCTATTTCATGTGATTTTGAATTTTGGCAGGGTGTCGGTTCCCACTGAGTGCCTTGGGATTCTGTTTTTAAATTCTCAGTTTTTGCGTGATATCGAGACGTCGTTTTGAAATTTGAATTCCCTAAAGCTAGATATAAAAAAACATTAGCAAATCATTTTATGACACACAATTCTTATGCAAGATCAATACCAAAACTCTGCTGCACTTGCTATTGAAGATTAGTGACTTTTTGAAGTTCTTCGAAGTATTATTTATTGGCTATCTTGGAGATAATGCATGAAGATTAGGAATCAAGATCTTGAGTCTATCTTGCTCTTCCTAGGGTTTGTACACCCTTTGCATGATCGGGAGAAGGGTTGAAGCCTCCAATAGAAAGCTTGGAGATCCTCTGCAGACATTGTTGATTCACCTTCTTGTTCATGAAAGTCTTCATTTATCTCATCTCCTTGAGGTGAGGTTGTATGTGTTTATTGATGCAAAGCAAGTTGTTGATCTTCCCTTGATTGAGACATCTAGGGTTTGACTTTTATGCACACATTGTTAGGTTTGCACACACTCTTGCAAATATTTTCCTCTGGCTATTATTGAGGTAGAAATACTAAAGATGAGGCTTGACTGAGGCAAGCTCCTATATATCTGCAACAATTTCCTGCTTTTCTAGGTGCAGATCATGTTTTTCAGGTTCTAGTGAAAAGAAGCTACAGAAAGGAGGATATTATGGGTAAAATTGTGATAGACTATGGGATTTTTGGATTTTGAGACTTGTGAGACATTGGAGCGGGTGCCCTAGCCCAACTAGGGGTTTATTCAGTGATCTAGAAGCCTTTCGGCAGTCTCAGACACCCTATGCAAAAGATTTTCCTATTCAGGAATGTTCAGGACATTGGAGCAAGCACCCTAGTCCATGCAGCCCTCAGAATCTAGGTACACTGTCTCTGAAACCCTCTCTCTGCACTTCTATGATTAATTTTGCTAGTTGCTTCATTAATTTCTATATATTGTTGATTTAAGACATAATTAGGGTTTTACTTGACTGAAAGGAAAACACTTGATAAAATTTTTATTAGGGCCTTAGGTTCTACAACCATACGAGCATAAGGGACAAACAAAGTGATTAGAATCTTGTTCACAAGCTCAACCCTTGTCCTCCCAATGTTTAACCGTGAGATTGTGGTACTTAACCTAGAGTAAAAAAGGTATCCAATTTCACACTAAACATTTTGGTGAACCTAAGCTTTAAGGAATTTACATCCTTTTAAACTTTAGATTTGAAATAATTTTATATTCTAGAGTATAATTGGATTCAAAAATCTCTTTAGTGAATTTGCATATGCTAAATTGTGGATTACATTCTTTATCTTTTCACTAAAAGAGTTAGAAATTATCATTTATTATCAAAAATTGTATTTCATTTGTAAAGGCCATCATTGTGCATTTAAATCTTGGTTTAAATAGAGCATGTTAGAATGTTGGATTATTTTTTGCAATATTTTCATGCTTATGATGAGCCATTTAGTCATGATGACTTTGATATGTTAGATGAAGCCCTTGAGGACTTTATCTCGATTGAACATTCCACTATGGCCTTTAAGCCGTCATTGTTTCAAAGATTTGTAAATGTGATTTATTTGCCTAAATCTAAGGAAGAAATTGAAAAACCAAAAAATGTGGTTACTCTATGTGCAAATGTGGTTCAACCATCCTCTAAACCTGTGCTTATTGTTAAAGGTCTTTCATCCTCTTCTCAATCTCCTGATCACATTTATGATTATGCAAAACAAATAGTGAAACAAGACTTACAAAATAATCGTAATGTGGTTTCTCATGCATATAACACTTAGAATAATAAACAAAGTACACAACAAACAAATGTTCTGATATCTTTACCATCTTCTCAACCTATGCTTCCTCAAGCACCTCTCTTAACATATAAAGGTGGTAAAGACTATGATCTTATAGAGCAGCTTCACGCTACTCCTGCGAAGATATCTGTTTGGGAACTTATACAAACTTCACCTACTTACCATGGAATGCTACAAGAAGCTTTAGAAAAGGTGATTGTTCCTCTTGCTATTAAACCAAATGATGTTTCCACTTTACCTGATTGTATGCATGCAACAAAAACAAAATTTTTGTTTCAACAACATGAGTTACCATCTGTTGAGGTTCAGAAGTAGTATGATCCTTTGGTTATCTTTATTACAATCAACAAAACATTGGTTAAGAGAGTTATGATTGATAATGGGTCAACCCTTAATGTTTGTGGTAATGATTTATTGCATAAGGTTAAAGATGATATATTTGCTATCAAACAGGAATCATTAAGCATCTATGGCTTTGATAATGTTGGATGACAATCTGTGGGCACTGTAACTCTACCTATACAAGTTGGACCTGTGATGGTGCCTACCTTGATTCATGTCATGCCTTAGTCTCTATCTTATAACATGATTCTAGCTAGACCTTGGATACATGCATTATGAGTGGTTCCTTTTACTTTACACCGTTCGATTAAGTTTATATTTAAAGGTAAATTGCATACTAGATCCATTTGGATCATGAACCAGATAATTGTTTGTAAATGGAAGTGTATAAACATTTTGTTGGTCCTAAGATTTTAAACAATCTGAAAGCTAAATTGTCATCTCCTCTTGCCTCTAAAAATGTTATACAAGAGCCCAAGCAATCAAATGCATTTGTTGGTGATGACTGGGGTTCATTAGATTTTGTATCCTCCTCCATAGGAGAGTATAAACTTAAAAAACCCATCCCTCAAACATCAAATATTGCATCGATCACATCACATGCTTCGAATGATAAACATAAGACTTCTTTAGTGACAAATAAAGACAATACTCTAAGTTATACTACTGATTATGAGACATATGAAGCTCCACCTTCTTCTAAATAAATGGTCTCTCTCTATGGTAGAGGATTCCAAATTGTTTACAAAAATTGTGACTATGTAGGTAATGGTTATGGTATAAATCAACAAGGAATCAAAGTCCCTATAGAATCTGCTTCACAGCATTGCTCAAGTGGCATTGGATACAATCCCTTTAAGGAATCTAAAGCCCGCAAACACCCTACTCTAAATGTGAATACAATATCAACACTTAGTTTGATATTCCCTGAGATGATTGACATCAATTGTCCCCCAGGATCAATTCCATTAGATATGTTTATGGTGGATGAAGTAATAATGGAATTCTTAGGTGCTTATGATGGTATTCCTCGTTATCACCATAAATGTGGCCTACCTTATTGTTTAAACAATAATGCATATTTTGGAAAGATTACTAGTACAATAATTGCTACAGTAGAGCATAATGAAGAGCTTGAAGAACAATTACAAACTTAAAATCCCCCAGACCATAGTACTCTCCTTAACGGAGAGACTATTGATGTCGTTATGGATAAGGATAATCCTAAAAAAGTTATCCCTATTGGTGATTGTTTAGATGCTAAAGAGAAAGAAGAAATGACTGAATTATTGAGTAGATTCTCAGAATTATTCACTTGTAATTATTTAGACGTGCTTGGTATAGATTCTCAGATTGTAACACATAATATTCTGTTGAAACTAGATGTTAAGCCATTCAGAAAAAAGATTCGTAAGATGAATCCTAAGATTGCTTTGCTTGTTAAAACTGAAATAGAAAAACACTTACAAGCTGGCTTTATTTGACCTATTGATTACTCTCCATGGAACCCAAATATTGTTTCCATTTCTAAACCTGATGGTCATATAAGAATGTGTATAGATTTTTGAGATTTAAATTTGGCATCTTTGAAAGATGATTTTCTGCTCCCTAATATCGATATGATTGTTGATTCCATAGCTAGACATGAGTTACTATCTTTTATGGATGGATTTACAAGATATAATCAAATCCTCATAAATCCTCTTGATCAGTATAAAACAACCTTTATAACACCTTGGGGTACATTTTGTTCTATAGTCATGTCGTTTGGAATTAAGAATGCAGGAGCTACTTACCAATGTGCGATGACTCTTATATTCCATGATTATATGCACAATATTCTAGAAGATTATGTTGATGACATCCTAGCAAAGTCTATCCATCGTAAGGATCATGTAACAAATCTTTGACAAATATTTGAGTGCATACAAAAATATAATATGCAATTGAATCCTCGAAAGTGTGTTTTTAGCGGGGACAGTGGAAAGTTACTGGGATTTATTGTTTCAAATCAAGGTATAGAAGTTGACATGAAAGAGATAGATGCGATTGTTAATATGCCAATAACTAAGAACATATCTCAACTTCGTAGTTTACAATATGAAACACCCTACTCTAAATGTGAATACAATATCAACACTCAGTTTGATATTCCCTGAGATGATTGACATCAATTGTCCCCCAGGATCAATTCCATTAGATATGTTTATGGTGGATGAAGTAATAATGGAATTCTTAGGTGCTTATGATGGTATTCCTCGTTATCACCATAAATGTGGCCTACCTTATTGTTTAAACAATAATTGCTACAGTAGAGCATAATGAAGAGCTTGAAGAACAATTACAAACTTAAAATCCCCCAGACCATAGTACTCTCCTTAATGGAGAGACTATCGATGTCATTATGGATAAGGGTAATCCTGAAAAAGTTATCCCTATTGGTGATTGTTTAGATGTTGAAGAGAAAGAAGAAATGACTAAATTATTGAGTAGATTCTTAGAATTATTCACTTGTAATTATTTAGACATGCTTGGTATAGATCCTCAGATTGTAACACATAATATTCTGTTGAAACTAGATGTTAAGCCATTCAGAAAAAAGATTCGTAAGATGAATCCTAAGATTGCTTTGCTTGTTAAAACTGAAATAGAAAAACACTTACAAGCTGGCTTTATTCAACCTATTGATTACTCTCCATGGAACCCAAATATTGTTTCCATTTCTAAACCTGATGGTCATATAAGAATGTGTATAGATTTTTGAGATTTAAATTTGGCATCTTTGAAAGATGATTTTCCGCTCCCTAATATCGATATGATTGTTGATTCCATAGCTGGACATGAGTTGCTATCTTTTATGGATGGATTTACAAGATATAATCAAATCCTCATAAATCCTCTTGATCAATATAAAACAACCTTTATAACACCTTGGGGTACATTTTGTTCTGTAGTCATGTCGTTTGGTATTAAGAATGCAGGAGCTACTTACCAATGTGCGATGACTCTTATATTCCACGATTATATGCACAATATTCTAGAAGATTATGTTGATGACATCCTAGTGAAGTCTATCCATCGTAAGGATCATGTAACAAATCTTTGACAAATATTTGAGCGCATACAAAAATATAATATGCAATTGAATCCTCGAAAGTGTGTTTTTGGCGGGGACAGTGGAAAGTTACTGGGATTTATTGTTTCAAATCAAGGTATAGAAGTTGACATGAAAGAGATAGATGTGATTGTTAATATGCCAATAACTAAGAACATATCTCAACTTCGTAGTTTACAGGGAAAGATATAGGCCATTTTCTAATTTGTTTCACAACTTGCAGATAGGACTCACCCCTTTACGCAACTACTGAAGAAAGATTCTTGCTTTCAATGGAATTCTAAATGTCAAAAATATTTTGATGATTTAAAATATTATTTAGCTAATTTACCTATTTTGCAGCCCTCTATTTTTGATAAACCATTTCTGTTATACATCTCAGCATCTAACAATGCCCTAGCAGCTTTGTTAGTGCAACATAATGATGAAGGCAAAGAATGTGTTGTCTACTACATCAATCGTACTTTGCTTGATTATGAAGTGTGATACACAGTTATAGAGAAGCATTGCTTAGCTTTAGTTTTTACCACTCAAAAGCTTAGATATTACCTCTTAAATTCTGAAGTACATGTAATGGTAAAATTTGACCCTTTAAAACATCTCTTCACAAGAACAAATTTATCAGGTCATCTTGCTAAATGGGTTATCTTGTTAATAGAATTCAATCTCAAATTTATTTCACAAAAAATAATTAAAGGGCAAGTGATAGCTGATCAGTTAGCTAAAGCTCCCTCGCCCTTTTCTATACAAAATGTCGATGCTTTTCCTAATGAACTCATTTTAATGATCTCTGCAGATGAAAATTAGGAGTTATACTTTGACGGATCAAAATGTCGAATTGGCTCTGGGGCTGGTGTTATATTGATACCCCCATTGGTAAGTTGATTCCCTTATTTTACTGCTTAGATTTCTTATGCACAAATAATATAGCTGAATACAAAGCTCTTATTGCTAGACTTTGTGCAGTCTTGGCTCTTAATATCAAAAACATTACAATATATGGAGATTCTTAGTTAATTGTTAAACAAATAACGTGATTGTATCAAACAAAGCATGATAAGTTATCTCAGTATCATGAGTTTGCATTATCTCTCTTAAAATAATTTAAATCATATTCGATTGATACCATTCCTAGAAAAGATAACTAGCATGCAGATGTAATGGCAAGCGCAACTTCCCTTATATCCCCTAATGGTTCTCCTGAAGAATTTACCTTCATTGTTCATAATCTTAAGAAACTGATAATTGACAGCCCTATAGTTACGAATTCAAAACTCTGTGGTAATACATACACTGATGAATGGTTCTCCTACATATTCAACTATTTACGTGATGGAACCATTCCAGACTCAACATCTAAGAATGCCCAACTCTGTTTACGCAAACTAGTAGCGCGATACATTATATTATCAAATGTCTTATATCGACAAATTTACAATGGTGTTTTACTCTGATGTTTAAGTAATGCAGAGATTTTGATAGCTTTATAAGAAGATCACTCTGGTTCCTATGGAGGGCATTTCAATGGAAAATTGTTGGTGCAAAAATTGTTACATATGGGGTACTATTGGCAACATATAGAACAAGATTTCTTTGCTTACATCAAGAGATACCCGCAATGTCAACAACATAAACACCTAATCCATGCTCTTGCTCAAGAGCTTTGTTCTCGGGTGTCACCATGGCCATTTTCTATCTAGGGCTTGGATCTAATTGGTAAAATTTCCTTGCCCTCCTCTCAAGGACATATGTTTATCATTATTTCTATTGATTACTTTACAAAATGGGTCAAAGCGTTCCCTTTGTGATCCACGACAACCGATGTAATCTGTCGATTCATACAAGATAATATAATTTCTCAATTTGGAATACCTTCCTCCCTCATTTAGGATAATGGTACACTATTCAAGAACAACGATTGTGAAAAAGTTCCTCGAAAATATCACATACAACATTGCTTCTCTAGGCCTTATTACCCTTAATCAAATGACCAAGAAGAAGCTTCAAACAAGTTTATTGGATAGATTCTAAGAAAAACTTTTAATAAACATCAAAAAGTTTGCATACGCAATTATCCTATGCAGTATGGGCCTACAGAACAAGTATTCGAACAACTACAGGTAACACACCGTATAATCTCGTCTATGGCATAGACATGATAATGCCTTTGGAGTTAGAATTTCCTTCCTTGTGAATTTCCCTAAGAGACATCATGGATGATGACATAGAATATGAGAAAAGATTATTGGAACTTGAGATGCTTGATGAAAGATGTATTAATGCTCTTGAACATCTCAAGGCTTATAAAAAAAGAATACAATGAGCCTATAATGCGCAAGTCATACAATGTTCATTTAACGTTGGGGACTTGGTTCTTTATGAAAATCAATGCAACATAAATGCATCGCCTGGTGAAAAAGGTAAGTTTAGCCCTAATTGTCTTGGACCGTATATAATCACTAAAACCTTTGGATCTGGAGCATATAAATTAGCCGATGAGCAAGGTACGCCGCTTAAAGAACCTATAAATGCAGCACGCCTCAAAAGATTTTATGCTTGAGATCTAATGTTAAATGTTCCTAAGCTAATTTAGCACATAGATTAGCTTAATTTTGATAAGATAGTACTATTTTGTCTTAATCCATTTGGCATTATATCTTTGTTTAGTTGATCATTGTTGCATCGTGTTTATGTAGTAATTGCTTAGATCATGTTTGTATTAACTGAATATAGCATGGAAATTAAAGTATGTGTAAAATAATTAATCATTGTGCTTGTTACTACATGTTCTTTATTTTAGAATTGTTCGTATATCACAATAGTCTTAATTATAGCATTTAGACATCATCACTAGTTGCATTTTAACAAAACTCAAATGTGATAGATCAAAAGTCATTACACATAGATCAAAAGAAATAAACATCATATATATATATATCAGTTTCATGTATACATCTGATTTGAATATCCCTCAAAACAAAATGGGATGTTGTAGTGCCTAAATTCTATGTATCACATAGCTGAGCCTTGATCACCAGTACCCTCAGGCCCTCGTGGTGTGTGAGTGATAGAAGCTTGACCATGTGTGGCTACGGATCATGAATGACTCCTAGAGATGCTTTACAATTGTAACCTCCTAATCTCACCTCTCATCTCTATCATCTTCTCATGTGCCTCCTAGTACATCCTTTGGTACCGGTCTCTCTCAACCTAAACTTTGTCTTTGTCAGCTCTTGCCTACTAGGCCTCCCGCAGTAAGAACTCACTAACAACTGGCTCTCCCTCTGATGTAGGAACTGCTACTGTTTTCTCTCGCTATGCCCTAAGCTTAGTCTCAGCACGCTTAGTGTCATGCCCACATTTTCCTTGTGGTCACAACACACATCGCACGTGTCATAGCCACATCTGTCATGTGGTTATGACACGAGATATGAAAAACTTTTCTCACACTGTCCTAAAAACCCCTTTCGCATGCGTACGCATGCTCAATGGTGTTCTCTCATGGCGAACACTATACTCTTTGGCGGAATACAAGTACAATGGCGTGCAACCAGAAACATATAGATCAACAAGAGGGTCTATACAACGCTGCTAACGTCATTGCAAGAGTGAGATTACCAAAGTTCTTAAATCGAATCCTCGGCAATGTTCGGTAGCAGAATGCCTTACGGTGTTAGTGGGAATTACGCTGCACTCATTTACGCTCGTGGTTCGCTGATAGAGGAACCACTCCCCACGACGCCTTGTTCCGACTAAACCGGTTAGTGATCTCCCTATTTAGTCATTTTTCAGCCAGGCACGGTTGTCTGTCTCCTCTCTTGTTCCCTGAAACAAACTCCTCCTATGACTTAGCATTTTCAACAAGGCGGTTTGGTTGCCCTCTCTTCCCTTTCCACAAGTTCTTAAGTTGGATTATATCTTTATCGCCCTTACCTTACTATCTCTTAGTTCATTTAGCGTGTTTATATTTCGGTCTCTCTCTCTCTTTCATTTTCTATACTTTCTTTATGTGCATCCTGTCCTTTCTTCGTGATTTACGTCAATCAGGGTTATTACTGCAGCTATTGTTGATATTAAACCTAATTTCAGGATGATCTCGGTCACAAAGGCTGGTTTACTATTTCGCTGGACTCGGTCTCCTAATCTTCCCCGATCTAGGTTCCTCCTCTTCGTAAATACTTAGTCAACTTGTTCCTAAGCACAATTGACAGAAGGGTCCGTCAACTTAGTTCTCTTATCCCGTGTGAGAAAGGTCGCGCATTTTCTCCTCTGTGTTTCCAATGATAGTTTTTCCTTCTTCGGAACCTCTTACAGGTTTACATATGAGATCGTTTGCTACAGTTGAGGTTAATATGGCCACATGGATAGTTAGTGGTGGCTTCATAAGTTTATTTCCAGTGTTCTTTTGAGCAAGAGTTGTGTAATTTTCCTCTTCATTTTCCGGGTGATTATTAGTACGTTAACAGTTGAAACTTCCGAGAAACTCTTTCCTGAGTATCACCGAATATTCCTAAACTCTCTTTACATTATAATTTTATTTTCTCTTGTTTAGAATTACTGTTGTTACTGTTACTCTTAATTACGATTCATACACGGATTCTAATTCGTATGACGTTGTCAATAGATGTAGGTGGTTCACCACTTTATAAAACTCTGTTCATGGTAATATATCTTCTTTGGTTGTTGTGTTCAACACTTAATAACATCTATATATATATATTTAGATATATATATATATATAGATATATATATATATATATATATATATATATATATATATTTTATATCCATGAGACATAGTTTATAACGATCTTAAACGAGGGCCCAATAAATTGGTTCAAAGATTCACTCCTATATATATATATATATATATATATATATATATATATATATATATATATATATATATATATATATATATATATATATATATATATATATATATATATATATATATATATAATATATTTATTTTAATGCCTATATAATGGACAAATTGGTTTCCCACAACTTATATACCTATATATATATATATATATATATATATATATATATATATACAGATATATAATCATTATTATATTATATCTATATAGCTATATACATAGACATATATAGTATATATATATGCCTATATATATAAAGCTATATAAAAATAAACTGTATTTATATTACAAAAACACCATTCATATGTTAGGGCTCAAGCCCTAACATTTTTGTATTGCTTTAGACTCACAGCAGGCGGCGGCTATGGGCGGCGGTGGCCGCAGAGGAGCAGGGACGGGGTGGCCGCAGAGCGGCGGACGAAATTCCGTGGTGGCCGCAGAGCGGCAGACAAGATTTCGCGGTGGCCGCAGAGCGGCAGACAAGATTTCGCGGTGGCCGCAGAGCGGCAGACAAGATTTCACGGTGGCCGCAGAGCGGCGGGAAGGTTTCGCGGGAGGCATAAGGGTTTGGAGGGGGGGAGATGTGGAGTGGGGCGGAGCCCCACCCACATTCCCACGACGTGGGGGTGTGGGTGGGGCTCCGCCCCACTCCACACCTCCAAATGAATTAACCATCCTGCGGTGGGGTTTACTCCCCACCGCCCAATATAAAAATTCGACTGTGTTTTTTTTAAACCGCGGCTTACATTTGGTCCGCCATTTCTCACAACATTAAAATATATATTTATATATATATATATATATATATATATATATATATATATATTCATATGTATATATATATATATTTATAAATGAGTATATAATTAGAGATATATATAAATATATATATATATATATATATATATATATATATATATATATATATATATATATATATATATATATATATATATATATATATATATATCTATTTTTATATTGATATTTCTCCGTCAATTTCATAAAAATGATAAGTTATTTTCAATTTCACTATTATTCTGGAAAATGATAATTACTCAAAATATGAAATATATATATATATTTCTATATATATATATATTTAAATTTATTTATATATAAAAATATTCTTATATGTGCTTAACTATTTCCTAAATTTCTCAATTTCACTACTTAATGCATTTTCTCCAAATCAACCTGTTATAAAGAAATTGTCATAACTAGTAGATATAATTATATATATATATATATATATATATATATATATATATATATATATATATATATATATATATATATATATATATATATATATATATATATATATATATATATATATATATATATATATATATATATATATCCCATGTTCACTTAATTGATAGAAATGGTAACTAGCTATCCCCTTATTATAATTATAATTTTCCATTTTCATAAACATTTAAGACCTCATAACTTTACAACAGATTATATATTTACATGCTAGATTTCCTCTAATCCTTCTAAATTAACAGAACCCATTAATATGGAGAATAACTCAAATATTTTAAACTGTCTTTTCCATTTTAACATTGAAAAGAAAATTAGCATTTCAACTAGTGAAGCAATTCCAAACTTTCAAATGTAAACAACTCAGGTTAAGTTGCAAAAACGAACTTAATCTTTTCAGTAATACTTGAAACACAAAAATTGCTATTGAACAAAGGTTGCAAACATCAACTTAAAAATTTAAGCACATTCATATTACAGTTTCTCAATCATGAATACCAACTTCCCAGATATGAACTTTCTCCTCCCAAACAGTAGACAACTGAAAACTATGACAACCAATAAAAGTCCAATAATAACAAGATCAGGGAGGTGAATTTCTTCACTCCCAGAATATCATTAATACATTAACAAGAGAGGTGTTCTCTCTTCATCTCTATGAAATGAACCAGGCCTAATTCTCATGACAAGAAGATAATCTGTTTCTTCATAAATAGCCATCCAGAAGCTCCAAGAGAAAAACCTGCATATCAAAGACAAACAAAGAAGAAAATACCACTTGTCTAGCTCTCCTCCCTACCGTAGACCCGCAAGAGGGTCACCCCCGAGCTAGGGAGACCATACTCACACCTGGGTACTCAAACACTCCACTTCACAACAGAAACAACAACAATCCCAAAGCACACCTACACCCGTGGCTATTTTACACAATACGGAAACTCAACTACAGTGAGTTTCATAAGGGGCAGGAGAGTGGATACACTCAACTCCAGAGTGTCACCCTGACAGATAAATGAACTCATATAAATTTCTCTTGGTCTCAACCAAGTGTGATCACAAGTTGTATGAATTCTGTATATGACTCTCAAGTCAAAAATACAGTCACAGATACATGCCCTCAAGGCTTTCAACATCCCAAAAGATGGAACAGGTATGCACCCGAGGAGGATCTCTCCTCCCCTACCCCAAACTTGATGAGCATTTCTCCCAAGTGGGAGACGCTCTGTCAAACACCCGACAAGAACCCCACAGAAAACAAATTTAAACACATATTTCACACACATTTCATACACATTTCAGTTCTACCAAAACAAAGGTAAAATTCAGACCAACCTTGCAAAGCCCTCCTGGAATGAAGTTGTTGCAGAGTCCACAGAGTTCACTTCCAAGCTTAGCCACCAACTCCCTCTCTCTTCTCTCTCTTCCAAACTAACTTCTCTATTTTTGGTAAGGCCAAAAATGAAAGATTTTCCCCAAAATTCAACTAACTCCCTCTCATCCCAAAATTTGAAAATAAATAACCCAAAATTCTCTTTCTTTCTAATTTTGAGAAATGGGGAAGTGACACTTGTCACCTCCTCACCCTTCCCAAAAATCACTATTCTGTCCAGGTGGCTTATGTCACTCTCCATTCCCAAGGGTACTCCTTATTCCTCTCATGTGACTCCACTTTCTCATGGGAGAAATAAAAAAAAGAGTTAAATGGGAACAAGACAGGTGACCCATGCCTCTTTCTCCTTTCTTCACATGGGTGTCCCCATAGTACATGGGGGAATCTTACTAAAGAAGAGGTAACTTTCACTAATGGATGGCATCTCTTATCTAGGGAAAAGTAGAGGGGATGGGTTGAGTGTTGGTACAACCCATCATGTCCCCTCCTACCTCCAATTTTCGCCACTTAACTTCAGGGGAAGGTTAAGTTGACTAGATGGAGGTTACTCAAGGGTTACCCATGCCAAATGGGCCCCTAGACCCATGGGGTAGAACCCAGGGTCAATTTTAACCCATACAAGACACCCCAGGTCAAGGTAAAGCACAAGAAAAAGGGCCTCATAATTTAAATAAAAATAGAAATTTCAAATTCAATCTCTTTACAACACTTACTTATAAAACTAATGTTACATGAGGGTAACCTAACCCACTCGACCATACGAAAGACCACATTACATCATGACATCAAACACAAAGAGATCTTGGTTCCTCGTGGAACCAGATCGGCTTAACAGGGAATAACAATTAACAAGGTGTGGAATGATCTCCGAAATCTGTGGTTTGATTAGTAGTCCCTGCACACTCAATTACAAGATCAGTAACCACATAAATTCATCATAGCCGAAGCAACTTAAATAACACATGCATTCTCATGCCTTAGTACAATTTAACATAATTAAAAATCATATTACAATTTTCCATCATCTCTAATTCATTTCTCTGAAAAGTAACTTATCCAAACATCACCCAATTAGTTTTTCCGAAAACATAATAAAGTTAAATAGTCTGACAAATTTCGGGAACTGCTATCCCACAAATATGAAAGTAACAATAACAGTACTGTAAATAGTCATGACAACAGTAGTAAAAAGGGCGGTCCTCACATCCTCTCCCCCTAAGACGGTACTTCCTCCTGGAAGTCGTCAAAAAGGTGAGGATACAGGGTCTTCAATCTCTCTGCATCTTCCCATGTAGCAGTGACTTCGTCGTATAAGTCCCATTGGACTCTAACCTGGTCCAGCTCTCGACCTCGAAGGGCCAGCGTCCGACGAACCAATATGCGAATTGGCTCCAACGCCAGTTGTCCGTCTGCCTCTACCTGAAGAGCACTCCAATCCAACACATGAGATAAGTCAGAAACATATTGACGTAAAACTGATACATGAAATACATCGTGGATACGTGACAGGCTAGGTGGCAAGGCTAGACGATAGGCTACTGGTCCTATCCGCTCCAAGATTTCGAAAGGTCCTACAAATCGAGGTGCGAGTTTAGAGCCTTTTCCGTAACGGATTGGACTTTTGTGCGGCCGCACTCTCAAAAATACTCTTTCCCCCACAGAGAAGCTTCGGTCTGTCCTTTTTGCATCGGCATACTTTTTCTGCCTGTCCTGTGCTTCCAGAAGCCTTTGTCTTATCTGTTTAACTTGCAATTCCATATTCTGAACTATCTCTGGGCCGATGACTGTTCTGTCCTCTATACGATCCCAACTCAAAGGTGTTCTACATGGTCTGCCATATAATGCCTAGAAAGGAGGCATACCCAACGAGCTATGATGCCCATTATTGTAGCCGAACTCAACTAGATACAGGTACTCCTCCCATCTAGACTGGTGGTCCATCACATACATGCGAAGCATGTCTTCTAACACCTGGTTAACTCTCTCTGTTTGTCCATCGGTTTCCGGATGATATGCAGAACTGAAGTTGAGCTGTGTGCCCAACACCTGATGTAAGGCTTTCCAGAACGATGAAGTGAATACGGAGTCTCTGTCAGATATAATGCGGCGAGGTACTCCATGAAGTCTAACAATCTGATCAAGAAACACCTTTGCCACTGATGGTGCATTGTACGTTGTACATATTGGTGAAAAATGTGCCACTTTGGTCAGCTTGTCAACTGTCACCATAATAGCATCATGGCGACGTGATGACATAGGTAGACCAATGATAAAATCCATAGAAATGGTATCCCATTTCCATTCAGGTATCTCGTGAGGGTACAACAGTCCCGCTGGATGCTGATGTTCGGCCTTGACCCTCTGACATTCCAGGCAACGAGCAACAAATTCAGCAATGTCACGCCTCATCCCAGCCCAATGATAAAGCTGTCGTAAATCAGCATGCATCTTCTTCACTCCTGGGTGTGCTACGTAGGGTGCTCTATGAGCCTCTGATAGGATTACTGTACGAAGATTACCCACATGGGGTACATAGATGCGTTGCCGATGTCGAAGCATTCCATCAAAATCAAGGGTATATCCTGTAAATTTGCCCTCAAGGGCCTTCTGGTTTAGTACTGCCTGCTGCACTTCAAGAAACCATTCGTCCTCCGGCAGATGCTGTAAGATGCGATCCTTCAAGTCCATCTTCAAGGTCAGGGTCTGGATCTCATGGCGTCTTCGACTCAAAGCATCAGCGACCACGTTCTCCTTCCCTTTTATATAATGGACATCGAAGTCATATTCGCATAGGAATTCCATCCAACGCCGTTGGCGAGCGTTCAAATTAGGCTGTGTAAAAATATACTGCAAACTATGATGGTCTGAATGGAGTTCAAAGCGTCGCCCTAAGAGGAAGTGTCTCCAGCGAACCAAGGCATGAACAACAGCTACAAGCTCTAAGTCGTGCGTAGGATAGTTTAACTCATGTGTCTTTAGTTTCCGCGATTCGTATGCGATCGCTCGACCATCCTGCATAAGCACGGCTCCCAAACCTTCTAATGATGCATCCGTGCAAACTACAAACTCTTCCGAAGGATCTGGTATTGCTAAAATAGGAGCGCTCGTAAGACGCTCTTTGAGGACTCCAAAAGCCTTTTCACACTGCTCGGTCCAAGTGAAACCCTTCCCTTTTCGCTGAAGGGAAGTAATGGGATGTGCTATCCTGGAGAAACCTTCGACAAACCGACGATAATACCCAGCTAACCCCATAAAGCTTCTGACCTCTGTCACGTTCGTGGGTGCCGGCCACTCCTGGATTGCTCTAATTTTAGATGGATCTACGGAGATGCCATCGCCTGATAAAATGTGTCCCAAATACTGCACCTCTGTCTTGAAGAAGGCACATTTCGTCAAGTTGCCAAAAAGTTGCTGCTCTCGTAATTTCTGCAAAACTTGACGCAAGTGCTCTACATGCTCCTCCTCAGTCCGTGAATAAATCAGAATGTCATCTAGGAATATGATCACGAACCGGTCTAGGTATGTACGGAACACCCCGTTCATGAGACTCATGAATACTGCAGGAGCATTCGTCAACCCGAAAGGTACCACTGTGAATTCATAATGGCCATATCTGGTTCGAAAAGCAGTTTTATGAATATCTGACTCCGTGATGCGCAATTGATGATACCCAGATTTTAGATCGATTTTCGAGAACACTCTGGCTCCCTGCATCTGATCAAAAAGGTCGTCAATCCTAGGTAGAGGATAACGATTCTTCACCGTCACCTTGTTCAACTGCCTGTAGTCCATGCATAGACGAAGAGACCCATCCTTCTTCTTCACGAAGATCACTGGTGCGCCCCATGGTGAAACGCTAGGTCGGATGTGTCCCTTCTCAAGTAATTCTTCCAACTGCAGCTTAAGTTCTGTGAGTTCATGGGTCGTCATTCTATAGGGTGCGCGGGATATCGGCTCTGCACCAGGCACTAAGTCAATGTGGAAGTCCACTTCTCTACGTGGAGGCATACTAGGTAATTCTGGCGGGAACACATCGGCAAACTCTCTAAGGATAGGGTGATCATCTAAAGTAGCCTCAGGTTCGTCCTCTGCTCTATCACTGACGGTGATCGCAAACATTTGACATCCCTTCCGCATACAGCGCTTAAGCTGTTGTGCGGATATCATACGAACTGCCGTGGGCTTTTGAATGCCCACTATCTCAGCCGACGAACCCTGATCGTCTAAACAGCTAATCGTTCTCTGGCGACAATCAAGCTTGGCTCTATGTGCCGCAAGCCAATCCATACCCAGAACTACTCCGTAAGACCCTAATGGCATAATCCTAAGGTCGCACGTTGTGGTGAAGGGTCCCAATGTGATCTCACAGTCTTTAACCAAGGTATCTACTGACATCCTGGCCCCTGAGGCCAACTCAACTTCCCACCTAATGTCTTGCCTAGAAGCCACCAGCCTGCAACGCTCCACTAACGATGTAGACAAAAAAGAGTCAGTAGCTCCTGAGTCAAAAAGGATCGAGATGGGAAAGTCTCTAATCGTACCTGCTGCCTCGATGACAGAAGCCTGAAAATCGGCCTGGCGGTTATCAACCGCTGCAAACATGTGGTGAGATCTGCCCACGTCACCTACGGTCTGCTCAGACCCTCCTGATCGGGGCTGACCCCCTGCAGTAAATCCCTGCGGACACTCTCTAGCCAGATGCCCTGCCCCACCACATACATAACATGGTCCTCTAACCTGTAACTGCCCTGACTGTGTTCTGCCCGACTGTTGTTGCCCGGTCCGTCCGGTGGATCCCTGTGAGCCTCTGTAAGACTGCTGGGACCTTGCGGGTCCTGCCGATGAACCCTGCTGTCTCTGATCCCTGCGTGGTCCCTGCTGCTGCCATCCACGGTTCTGTCCTCCCTGTCCCCTCTGTTGAAATTTGGATTTTTGCTGATGTTGCTATTGCTGTGGAGGCCTGGGAGGTAATGATGAAGGATTATATCCTCCTCTCTGTGTTGTGTTTTGAGGCCTTCGGAAATTCTGCTGTTGTTGGGGATTCCGTTCCTGGTACTGTGGGCGTGAATTTTGTCCTCGTCCCTGAATTTCCTCTGATATAAGGGCCTTTTCAACAGCCTCGCTCATGGTTTGGGGATTTGCCATACGAACTGGTCCTGCTATCCCGTGATTTAGCCCCCTGATGAATTTGTGTATTAAGATTTTCTCGTCATGGAGGTATTCTGCATAACGAGAAAGTTCTATAAATCGGCTCTCATACTGAGTAACGGTGAGTCCCCTCTGCTGTAGATCATGAAACTCATCAATTCTGCGCTGTCTATAATGTTCGGACAAATACCGCGCATTGAAGCGCTCAATGAAGGTGTCCCATGTGAGTGTATCCACGGAGAGTCAGCACTTACACTCCTCTGTACGCCACCAGGTGGCTGCTGCATCCCTAAGAAGATGAACTGCCACTCGTGCTTTCGTGTTGCTCTCATATGGTCGCAATGCGAAACACCTGTCTAAGCTAATTAGCCAAGTCTCGGCCACAGCTCCCTCTGTAGCTCCTGCGAAGGTGGGTGGGTTGAGCCTTAGTAGATCTCTGATAGGGTCCCCTCTGTCTCTAAGTCTCCCAAGTGGCTCTTCCACACCATCCTCATATACTCCCTGCTGAACCTGTTCTTGTCTCAAAAGTCTCGGAGGACTCCTGCTCCGTGCTCGGGAGGCCGACCCTACCTCCTCTACTGTTGTGTCAGGAATCTCAATGAAGGGCTCCACACGTCTCACCTCTAGTGGATCAACGCGGGGCTCCATACGTGGCTCAATACGTGACTCGGCACGTGGCTCCTCTCGCGGAGCAACACGAGGCTCTATACGTGGCTCAGGAATCACTGGTGGTAACCTGTCTAGCATAGTCTATAGTGCCTGTAAGATCTGTGGACCTATATCCGCTACTGGTGTCGCCTGTGGTACTAGTGGTGCTTGTGGCACAGGTGGGGCAGGTGGTGCTGCTGAATCTGCGGGTGCCAGTCCCTCGGCTGAGGAATCGCTGTGCACCTCGACTGACACTGTGTGGCGTGATCGCGCTCGTCGAACACGTCGGGAAGGCATCCTACAAAACAAGGTAGAAACTAATTAGCCAAAGTTGCGGAATAATAACGTGCCCAAATACGCCCAGTGTTTACAAACCTGGCTCTGATACCAAATGTCATGCCCACATTTTCCTTGTGGTCACAACACACATCGCACGTGTCATAGCCACATCTGTCATGTGGTTATGACACGAGATATGAAAAACTTTTCTCACACTGTCCTAAAAACCCCTTTCGCATGCGTACGCATGCTCAACGGTGTTCTCTCATGGCGAACACTATACTCTTCGGCGGAATACAAGTACAATGGCGTGCAACCAGAAACATATAGATCAACAAGAGGGTCTATACAACGCTGCTAACATCATTGCAAGAGTGAGATTACCAAAGTTCTTAAATCGAATCCTCGGCAATGTTCGGTAGCAGAATGCCTTACGGTGTTAGTGGGAATTACGCTGCACTCATTTACGCTTGTGGTTCGCTGATAGAGGAACCACTCCCCACGACGCCTTGTTCCGACTAAACCGGTTAGTGATCTCCCTATTTAGTCATTTTTCAGCCAGGCACGGTTGTCTGTCTCCTCTCTTGTTCCCTGAAACAAACTCCTCCTATGACTTAGCATTTTCAACAAGGCGGTTTGGTTGCCCTCTCTTCCCTTTCCACAAGTTCTTAAGTTGGATTATATCTTTATCGCCCTTACCTTACTATCTCTTAGTTCATTTAGCGTGTTTATATTTCGGTCTCTCTCTCTCTTTCATTTTCTATACTTTCTTTATGTGCATCCTGTCCTTTCTTCGTGATTTACGTCAATCAGGGTTATTACTGCAGCTATTGTTGATATTAAACCTAATTTCAGGATGATCTCGGTCACAAAGGCTGGTTTACTATTTCGCTGGACTCGGTCTCCTAATCTTCCCCGATCTAGGTTCCTCCTCTTCGTAAATACTTAGTCAACTTGTTCCTAAGCACAATTGACAGAAGGGTCCGTCAACTTAGTTCTCTTATCCCGTGTGAGAAAGGTCGCGCATTTTCTCCTCTGTGTTTTCCAATGATAGTTTTTCCTTCTTCGGAACCTCTTACAGGTTTACATATGAGATCGTTTGCTACAGTTGAGGTTAATATGGCCACATGGATAGTTAGTGGTGGCTTCATAAGTTTATTTCCAGTGTTCTTTTGAGCAAGAGTTGTGTAATTTTCCTCTTCATTTTCCGGGTGATTATTAGTACGTTAACAGTTGAAACTTCCGAGAAACTCTTTCCTGAGTATCACCGAATATTCCTAAACTCTCTTTACATTATAATTTTATTTTCTCTTGTTTAGAATTACTGTTGTTACTGTTACTCTTAATTACGATTCATACACGGATTCTAATTCGTATGACGTTGTCAATAGATGTAGGTGGTTCACCACTTTATAAAACTCTGTTCATGGTAATATATCTTCTTTGGTTGTTGTGTTCAACACTTAATAACATCTATATATATATATTTAGATATATATATATATATATATATATATATAGATATATATATATATATATATATTTATATCCATGAGACATAGTTTATAACGATCTTAAACGAGGGCCCAATAAATTGGTTCAAAGATTCACTCCTATATATATATATATATATATATATATATATATATATATATATATATATATATATATATATATATATATATATATATAATATTTATTTTAATGCCTATATAATGGACAAATTGGTTTCCCACAACTTATATACCTATATATATATATATATATATATATATATATATATATATATATATATATATATATATATATACAGATATATAATCATTATTATATTATATCTATATAGCTATATACATAGACATATATAGTATATATATATGCCTATATATATAAAGCTATATAAAAATAAACTGTATTTATATTACAAAAACACCATTCATATGTTAGGGCTCAAGCCCTAACATTTTTGTATTGCTTTAGACTCACAGCAGGCGGCGGCTATGGGCGGCGGTGGCCGCAGAGGAGCAGGGTCGGGGTGGCCGCAGAGCGGCGGACGAAATTCCGTGGTGGCCGCAGAGCGGCAGACAAGATTTTGCGGTGGCCGCAGAGCGGCAGACAAGATTTCGCGGTGGCCGCAGAGCGGCAGACAAGATTTCGCGGTGGCCGCAGAGCGGCGGGAAGGTTTCGCGGGAGGCATAAGGGTTTGGAGGGGGGGAGATGTGGAGTGGGGCGGAGCCCCACCCACATTCCCACGACGTGGGGGTGTGGGTGGGGCTCCGCCCCACTCCACACCTCCAAATGAATTAACCATCCTGCGGTGGGGTTTACTCCCCACCGCCCAATATAAAAATTCGACTGTGTTTTTTTTAAACCGCGGCTTACATTTGGTCCGCCATTTCTCACAACATTAAAATATATATTTATATATATATATATATATATATATATATTCATATGTATATATATATATATATATTTATAAATGAGTATATAATTAGAGATATATATATATATATATATATATATATATCTATTTTTATATTGATATTTCTCCGTCAATTTCATAAAAATGATAAGTTATTTTCAATTTCACTATTATTCTGGAAAATGATAATTACTCAAAATATGAAATATATATATATATTTCTATATATATATATATTTAAATTTATTTATATATAAAAATATTCTTATATGTGCTTAACTATTTCCTAAATTTCTCAATTTCACTACTTAATGCATTTTCTCCAAATCAACCTGTTATAAAGAAATTGTCATAACTAGTAGATATAATTATATATATACATACATATATATATATATATATATATATATATATATATATATATATATATATATATATATATATATATATATATATATATATATATATATATATATATCCCATGTTCACTTAATTGATAGAAATGGTAACTAGCTATCCCCTTATTATAATTATAATTTTCCATTTTCATAAACATTTAAGACCTCATAACTTTACAACAGATTATATATTTACATGCTAGATTTCCTCTAATCCTTCTAAATTAACAGAACCCATTAATATGGAGAATAACTCAAATATTTTAAACTGTCTTTTCCATTTTAACATTGAAAAGAAAATTAGCATTTCAACTAGTGAAGCAATTCCAAACTTTCAAATGTAAACAACTCAGGTTAAGTTGCAAAAACGAACTTAATCTTTTCAGTAATACTTGAAACACAAAAATTGCTATTGAACAAAGGTTGCAAACATCAACTTAAAAATTTAAGCACATTCATATTACAGTTTCTCAATCATGAATACCAACTTCCCAGATATGAACTTTCTCCTCCCAAACAGTAGACAACTGAAAACTATGACAACCAATAAAAGTCCAATAATAACAAGATCAGGGAGGTGAATTTCTTCACTCCCAGAATATCATTAATACATTAACAAGAGAGGTGTTCTCTCTTCATCTCTATGAAATGAACCAGGCCTAATTCTCATGACAAGAAGATAATCTGTTTCTTCATAAATAGCCATCCAGAAGCTCCAAGAGAAAAACCTGCATATCAAAGACAAACAAAGAAGAAAATACCACTTGTCTAGCTCTCCTCCCTACCGTAGACCCGCAAGAGGGTCACCCCCGAGCTAGGGAGACCATACTCACACCTGGGTACTCAAACACTCCACTTCACAACAGAAACAACAACAATCCCAAAGCACACCTACACCCGTGGCTATTTTACACAATACGGAAACTCAACTACAGTGAGTTTCATAAGGGGCAGGAGAGTGGATACACTCGACTCCAGAGTGTCACCCTGACAGATAAATGAACTCATATAAATTTCTCTTGGTCTCAACCAAGTGTGATCACAAGTTGTATGAATTCTGTATATGACTCTCAAGTCAAAAATACAGTCACAGATACATGCCCTCAAGGCTTTCAACATCCCAAAAGATGGAACAGGTATGCACCCGAGGAGGATCTCTCCTCCCCTACCCCAAACTTGATGAGCATTTCTCCCAAGTGGGAGACGCTCTGTCAAACACCCGACAAGAACCCCACAGAAAACAAATTTAAACACATATTTCACACACATTTCATACACATTTCAGTTCTACCAAAACAAAGGTAAAATTCAGACCAACCTTGCAAAGCCCTCCTGGAATGAAGTTGTTGCAGAGTCCACAGAGTTCACTTCCAAGCTTAGCCACCAACTCCCTCTCTCTTCTCTCTCTTCCAAACTAACTTCTCTATTTTTGGTAAGGCCAAAAATGAAAGATTTTCCCCAAAATTCAACTAACTCCCTCTCATCCCAAAATTTGAAAATAAATAACCCAAAATTCTCTTTCTTTCTAATTTTGAGAAATGGGGAAGTGACACTTGTCACCTCCTCACCCTTCCCAAAAATCACTATTCTGTCCAGGTGGCTTATGTCACTCTCCATTCCCAAGGGTACTCCTTATTCCTCTCATGTGACTCCACTTTCTCATGGGAGAAATAAAAAAAAGAGTTAAATGGGAACAAGACAGGTGACCCATGCCTCTTTCTCCTTTCTTCACATGGGTGTCCCCATAGTACATGGGGGAATCTTACTAAAGAAGAGGTAACTTTCACTAATGGATGGCATCTCTTATCTAGGGAAAAGTAGAGGGGATGGGTTGAGTGTTGGTACAACCCATCATGTCCCCTCCTACCTCCAATTTTCGCCACTTAACTTCAGGGGAAGGTTAAGTTGACTAGATGGAGGTTACTCAAGGGTTACCCATGCCAAATGGGCCCCTAGACCCATGGGGTAGAACCCAGGGTCAATTTTAACCCATACAAGACACCCCAGGTCAAGGTAAAGCACAAGAAAAAGGGCCTCATAATTTAAATAAAAATAGAAATTTCAAATTCAATCTCTTTACAACACTTACTTATAAAACTAATGTTACACGAGGGTAACCTAACCCACTCGACCATACGAAAGACCACATTACATCATGACATCAAACACAAAGAGATCTTGGTTCCTCGTGGAACCAGATCGGCTTAACAGGGAATAACAATTAACAAGGTGTGGAATGATCTCCGAAATCTGTGGTTTGATTAGTAGTCCCTGCACACTCAATTACAAGATCAGTAACCACATAAATTCATCATAGCTGAAGCAACTTAAATAACACATGCATTCTCATGCCTTAGTACAATTTAACATAATTAAAAATCATATTACAATTTTCCATCATCTCTAATTCATTTCTCTGAAAAGTAACTTATCCAAACATCACCCAATTAGTTTTTCCGAAAACATAATAAAGTTAAATAGTCTGACAAATTTCGGGAACTGCTATCCCACAAATATGAAAGTAACAATAACAGTACTGTAAATAGTCATGACAACAGTAGTAAAAAGGGCGGTCCTCACACTTAGCTCTCTGTCAAAACTCCTCTCTCTCCCATGCAGACTGCTCTAGCATGGCCTCTATAACAGTCATGTATCTGAAGATAGGCATAAATATCTCAGCATGCTGCCCAGCAGATGATCGTAGTGAATAACCTGCTCGCACCCACTGCTCTAAGGCATCTGTCGGTACTATGTCTCCTATGACATGAATCAAAAAGTATCACCATGTTTCTATCCCAACTGTAAAATAGAGGATGAGATAGATGTTAGACTCCCATATAAAAATCACAAATAATAAACTAGACCGAAACATCAAAATAATAAATCCAACCTTACCTGGATCTCCATCTCTCTAGAAAAGATCTTGAATAACCATCGGTGTGATGAACTCTGATGTCTAATCTATAGCTGTGGGCATAGACCTACTACTCTCCCCTTGCTCTATCTAACTAGGTCTCACATCGTCTGCAGGAGTAGGACCATGAGCCTTGGACCGTGGTCTGAACTTGGTCTCCTCATCAGTGTCTGCCTCCTACTGGCTCTGTCGCAATCTTGCTTTGAAGACGTACTGTGATGGGACCTCCTTAGACTCATCCTCATACTCCTCTATACCCTCCTCGAGATCATAGTATCCCATGAAGTCACTGACATCATCTTCCATCCATGTGTCACTAGTGTGACCGGCCCAAGGTCGGGCATCTCCTGTAGGGTGCCTGGGTGGAAAGATAGGTGTAGGTCATGCTGTGTACCACTAGGTTTGATATGCTTAGGTACACTCAACATCATCTATGTCCAACATTGGCTCTACATCCTCAGGACCCTCATTGTCGCTAAGTGGCATGTCTACTATAGTCAGTCATCGAATAGTATTAGCTTTGACTGCACTTTGAGCTGCATGTGCATAGCTCAGACGAACAACAGGAACATCCTGTACCTATCTAAACTGTCTTTCCACCCTATCAAACTAGAGCCAAGATACAACATGATCGAGGTGACCAACAATTAGTCGATCCCTCTGCATCTGAGCTAATTGCCTCTGCTTGCCATGCCATATGATATAGTTGCGATACAGTCTCCAGATGATGTCACTAGGCTGTAATCTATAAAATAATACTCTCTAGTATAATAGATTGCCATGCCTCCAACACCTGACTAGTGGGTAGGCATAGACATGTGGATGGGTGAACGCTACCTCTATGGGATAACCCATCGGCCATGTGCACCTGATATGCTCAAAGGCGCTAACCTATAACAATGTGTAGACCATCAGACTCTGCATCTCATACTGGATATATCGCCCTAAGTCATGATAAAGGTGCACAAGCATACTGTGCCCCCATGCATAGATAGTGTGATGCTCCTCCATTGCTCTGATAGTGTAAACGATACACCCATGAAGGTGTGTGCCTCGTCCATCTAGTGCAATGGCTAGTGCGACTATGACAATCATAATCCTCCATAGTAAGGGAATGTCTCTACATCCCTACTCTAGCAAATAGAGATGAATATGTCCTCGCTCCACCTAAGAAATAGTGCAACCCAAGAAGTACAGCTGACTCTCATGAGTATACCCCACTGAGCGATGTCCAATAATTATCACTGTCTCTCCTCAGATCGGTAGTTGAAGGATCCTGAATACATCCTCTAGTGTGATGGTAATCTTGCTAGTCAGTAAATGAAATGTGGATGTATTTGCATCTCATCTCTCCATCAGTGCCATAAGCATCGCATAGTGGAATCTGATTGTGGGCATCTCAAACATCCACCATAGGCCAATCATCTGTAAATTCTTTCTCTCTCTGTGGTAGTCAAAGCGCTAGTGCACTCTTGTAGAAGTGCCATCAGACAACCACATGTGTGCTCACACATCTCAGGGACATCCTGCAGATCAAAAAAAAAACAAGAGTATCATAATCCCCGCTAGAAACCAAAGTAAGCTATCAAAAACTGAACAGAATGCCTGTAGCTAGGGCTTGTGTCCTCTATGGACCAGGGCATCCCAAGAAGACTAGGGTGCCCTAGACGGACACTGGCATCCCTGTGGGACTAGGGTGCCCCAGAGAGACTCTGGTGCCCTAGGTGGATTTGGGTGCCCTTGTCTGGGAACCCTATCCACCTTCCCCTCTTCGTATGGACATCGATAAACGTGAAAGCAAATGTACAACAAAAGATGATAGAAGGATGGAATCAGGACCCTACCTTAGCCTCGAAGCATCTCTCCGCTACTCGGGCTCAAAGTATCTCTAGTCGTGGTGGATGGTATGGACGTTGACTCGACATGGTTGTTCTCCTATTCTCCTTCTCTCTCTGTAATGAAAAGAAACAAGAATGAGTTAAGTGATAAGTGACAACTCCCTTTTACATAATGCGAGTGAGAAATCCTATCCCTAACTAGGTGCAAAAGTGCGCTCTTTCACTCTGGAGCCCTTTTTCTTGAGTTGTTGAACTCTGATTTTAGTGTCGTTTGTTGCATTAGAATCTTTGTTCTGCTCTCTTTCTCACCCAATGTGTTATGATTGAGCATTGTTCCTTCAAATGACCCTCATAACACATTTCCCTTGAAATTGATGCACGTGGATATCTCCTTGTTTCTACTCTTAGATTAAGAAAACAGAAACAAGGGGGGGCATATATCTCCCTCGATTTCCTCCCTCACCATGTCTCATCACTCAACCACCTTAGCATTTTGATATTGACTCATTGGTGGTGGTTGTAGGTTGAATTGATTTTGATCTTTTTCTGACAAGGGTTCCTTTGTAGGATAGGGTTCCTAACTTTGAGGTCTTACAGGATTGCAAACTTGAGGGCTCCTTCCTTCTCGGTGACAACACTTCAGCGTCCTCTATAGTATCCTTTTCATGATTGATGCATTTACTTTCCTTTAGTTGCATATGCACGTAGTGTCATATGGCCACTAAAGTGGGGGCTAAATGTAACATCAAAAATTATCCTCCTATATGGAATGGTACAATTTTCCTTGATTTATCTCCTCACTCTTGGTGACCTCTCAACCTTTTCTTTTTTGGCCTTCCTAAAACCCTGATTGACTAAGTCTAGGAGCAGTTTATTCACTTTTTGAGGTAACTTGTTGATAGAACCCAAAAAGAGATTTGAGATTTATGTCCCTAGGACCCCCAAAAATGCAAATCTGAGATGAAATTAGGGGCTTGGACTTGGGCACCCGTGCCCTAGTCCTCCCCTATTTCACGGGATTTTGAATTTTTGTAGGGTGTCAGTTCCTGCCAAGTGCCTCAAGATTCCATTTTCAAATTATTGGTTTTCACGCGATATCAAGACGTTATTTCACAATTTGAATTCCCTAAAACTATATATAAAAAGACATTAGCAAATCATTTTATCACACATAATTCTTATTCAAGCTTGATGCCAAAACTTTGTTGCAATTGCTATTGAAGATCAGTGACTTTTTGAAGCTCTTCAAAGTATTCTTTATTGGCTATCTTGGAGACAATGGATGAAGATTAGGAATCAAGGTCTTGAGTCTATCTTTCTCTTCCTAGGGTTTGTACACCCTTTGCATGATCAGGAGAAGGGTTGAAGCCTCCAAAAAAAATGTTGGAGATCCTCTACGGACATTTTTGATTCACCTTCTTGTTCATGTAACTCTTTATTTATCTCATCTCCTCGAGGTGAAGTTGTATGTGTTTATTGATGCAAAGCAAGTTGTTGATATTCCCTTGATTGAGACATCTAGGGTTTGATTTTTATGCATACACACATTGTTAGGTTTGCACACACTTCTGCAAATCTTTTCCTCTAGCTATTGTTGAGGTAGAAATAACGAAGATGGGGCTTGACTGAGGCAAGCTCCTATATAGCCACAACAATTTCCTTCTTTTGTAGGTGCGGATCATGTTTTGTAGGTTCCGATGAAAAGAAGCTACATAAAGAAGGATATTGTAGGTATAGTCACGACAAACTTTTAGATTTTTTTATTCTGAGACTTGTGGGACATTGGAGTAGATGCCCTAGTCTAACCAGGGGTTTATCCCAGGATCTGGAAGCCTTTCGATAGTCTCAGATACCCTGTGTAGAAGATTTTCCTGTTCAGGAACTTTCAAGACATTGGAGCGGGCATCCTAGTCCATGCAGCCCTTAGAATCTAGGTACACTATCTATGAAACCCTCTCTCTGCACTTTTTGTGATCAGTTTTGCTAGTTGCTTCATTAGTTTCTATATATTGTTGATTTTTAATTAGCGTTTTACTTGGCTGAAAGGCAAACATTTGATAAAATCTTGATTAGGGCCTTAGGTTCTACAACCATGTGAGCATAAGGGACATACAAATTGATTAGAAGCTTGTTCACAAGCTTGGTCCTTGTCCTCCCAATGTTTAACCATGAGATTGTGGTACTTAACCTAGACTAAACAAGGTATCCAATTTCACACTAAACAAAAACTAATTTTCATGAAGGGTTTAGAACAATCCATACCTCCTGTTAGTTATGTTTTATTTTAAAGAGAGGATAGTTCCTATGATTCTTCAGCCCCAGACGATGAGCCTAAAAATAGTAAAGATAATCCTGAAGAGCCCATTGATAAACACCTAGGACATAATGGTAAGGATACAACAATGGGCATTATTTTAGAGAAAGGTAACCCTGAAAGAGAAACTGAGAATGTACATGAAATAATGCATGAACCACAGATAGGGGATAATTTTGGACATAAGGTTAAATGAAGGACTAGGGTTAGAAAAGCAAAGACATTGTTGGTGCTAGTATTCCTAGTACTCCCCCAATTTAGACTCCTTATAACACTAGGTCTAAGAGGAAGTATGAAGAGGAGCGGAGCTATAAATTGTAGAACTTAGCTATTGCCACTTGCAATGTGATTCAAGAACAAGAAGAGATAGATGTTGAAATTATAGACACTAATCTTATAAAAAGAAAAGATAGACAAAGCTAAGAGCAAAGAAGGCAAAATAGATGACAAAAGTAGGAAAAGAAATAAAAGAAGCAAATGAAAATTGAGATAGAAAATTAGATTCTTCAAAAATAGTATGAAGAAAAATTTGTAGGTGGTGATCAACCTACAGATGAAAAGTATGTAGAAGTTTTGGGTTTAAGAAATGACAATGTATCTAACCACAGTCAAGGTGATAATCGATTAGTGACTAATTCTATACAAGGAAAGGACCAAGATTTGTTGATGCGACAAACTTGTACTCCACAACATGCCTCTGGTTTTGAATAGACTATTGGAAAGTACATAAGCCCTAGAATCTTAATGAGGACTTTTCCTCTCCATGGACAAAATCATAAAGATGACTCCTTAACTAAGGATACAAAGGAAAGAGCACTTGAAAAAACACAAACTATAGAGGAATATTCTGTAGAGGAAATACGAAACTTACAGAACAGGGTGCATTGGTTGGAGACTCAAATTCAACCCCTTCAAAATCAATTGCAACTAGTATATGAAAAAGGCCAAAAATAAGCCAAATAATTGAAAGAATTGAGATGCTAATTAGGGTAGTTGGATAGGAATCAAGGATCTAATGTGACAGGGTCCATATCTCTTGAGTAACATCAACAAATAGTGGAAAAGCTAAGGGAGACTATAGAGAAAGAAATCATGGACATCAATATGACCATAGAAGAATATCAACAGATCATCAATGACCTAAAATAGTCTTGGGAATAAGAAATCATGATAGAGTATATACCTGTAACAGAGCATTAGAAGGTGATTGATAACTTGAAAGCCTCATGGGAAGAAAAGATCATTGACAAATGTATATCCATAGTAGAGGATCAAGAAATAGTTAACAAATTGAAGTCTTCATTGGAGTAAAAGGTTGTAGCAGAGCACTAGTAGATAATTTAGAGTCTAAAGGACAATTGGGGTAAATAGATAATAGCAACAGTCCAAAAATTGACAGTTGTCTAGCCTAAGTCTGTAAGTAGTGCATGAGGACATGCAATGTCTTTAGTTGGGGGGAAAATGATAGATTAAAAGTTTACCATCAATCTTAGCATGAGATTACCTAGTTTTGTATTTACCCTAGCTTACATTTTAGCCTTTCTTCACCTAAATTACCATAATAATTGTAAAGAATTAAAATAATTGATGTGAATTGAAGTATGCAAAATACTCTAGCAAGTAACTGATTATGAAGTACTAATCTTAGAGGTTGTGTGAAATAGCAACCTTGTGGTCAAGAGAAGATATCCCTAGAGGATCCCATGATCTTTTAGTTTTCTATTAGTTACCATCTTTTAATAGATGGCTAGTAATCAGTTTAGAGATCTTAGAAAAATAGTGACCATAGGCCACTTCACTATTTTTAGAATCGGTTGATGTAATTTCAGCCATACAATTTCAAACTGTGAATGTGCATATTTAGATGTTCTATTTTGCATTAAGATATAAATATGTGTCCTCTTATATGAACATGACAATCCTAATTTTCAATCAATATAATTTTGAACTATTGTCAATCTATTGAAGTTAGTTCTACAAACTATTTAGATTTCTTCAATCAGCTAACTAGGAAGCAGGGCCCACTCCTCAACCATCAATTGGATTTATTTCCCTGTTATTTTGTGTGAGATATGATTTCTAAATTACTTAGTGATTTTATGGGTGTGATGTTAATTTGTTAAGTGTGGAATTTGTTTATTAAAATTCATTACAGTGTATCATGGGTATAGTTCTTTAGGAATACAGATAAGGTTACATTACTTTTGAAGAGAAGAAGCAATCCACATAGTTTCTACCATCCTATCACTAGAATACAACAACTCCTATTTCTAGAATCATTTAGTTAAAATTTCTGTATTATGCATTTTTTGTATTAGTGTTTAACTAGAAATGTTTTAGGGATTTAATGGTGTTCAAATATTTAGTTACAATTTTAGTGTTACTTTTTAATTAGAAATGTTTTAGTGATTTAATGGTGTTCAATTAAAATAGAACCTGAAGTGTGAAGTAGAATTGAAAGAATGCATTGATTGAGGACCTAAAGAATTTAAGAAGCGTGTTATTAAGAATAGGATTTTGGTAGATTAAAGTGATCCTTAGTAGAACTCTTAAATTTTAAGATTAATAATGCATTTCATGACACTCATCTTGCTATCCTCAACCCTTAGGTATATAGCCACTTCACCTTTATAAAGATTATGATCTCCTGGATTGACATTAAGGAACAAACTAAGGAATTCAATGCAATTTTCCAAAGATTGATTTAAAACAATTATATGGATAGTTTTTACCCCAACTCTAATCCACGGTTTTTCCCAATAGGTGCCATATTTTTTGTTTTGCTAATTGTGGGACCAAACCAACTATGCCAATGCATCAGAGTGGATAGGTAAATTCCAATGGAGGTCTCATTTTGTGTGCCAAGGGACCCACTAGGCAGCAAGCTACCAGCAAAGTCACTTAAGATCCTAAGAGCAAAAACTACCAGACTTTGACGAAGCAGCTCTTGGAATTCATTATAGCTAAGAACATTCTATTTGGACCTACAAGTGCATGTGGGGTCTGTCCACAATAACCTCTCTCAGTTTTGGTCAACTCAAATCCATTTGATTGTGCCGAAATCAAATGCATTCTTGCAAAATGCTTCAGTTTCATGTAGCACAACCTTGCCAAGTGCCATATTTTTTGTTTTTCTCATCATGAGGCCGAACCATCTATACCAACATGTCAGGGTAGGTAGGTAAATACCATGGGAGGTCTTGTTTCATGTGCTAAGCATCCTAGTTGTTCGGGGCAATAGGCTATAGACAAAGTCCCTTAGGATCCCTAAGACCAAACAATTGCCAAACTATGATGGAACAGTTCTCAGAATTTGTGGTAGCTGGGAACATTCTATTTAGACCTATAGATGTAAATGGGGTCTATCCACAATAAGCTCTCTCAGTTTTGGTCAACTCCAGTCTGTTTGACTGTGCCGAAATCAAATGTATTCTTGCAAAATGCTTCAATTTCATGTAGTGGAAAGCTGTTAGGAGTGATATTTTGCATTCCATAGCTTGTGAGGCCAAACCAATTGTTCTAATACATTAGGATGGGTAGGTAAATGCTAGGGTAGGTCTCGTTTCATGTGCCAAGTGTCCCAGTTGTTTTGAGGCAGCAGGCTACTGGCAAAGTCACTTAAGTTCCTAAAAGCAAAAACTGCAAAAAATTGACAAAGCAGTTCTTGAAATTCATGGTAGCTGGGAACATTCTGTCTAGACCTATTGGTACATGTGGGATCCATCCACAATAACCTCTCTCAATTTTGGTCAACTCAAATCTCTTTGATTGTGCCGAAATCAAACGCATTCTTGCAAAATGCTTCAGTTTCATCCAACACAACCTTGCTAGGAGACATATTTTTTTGTTATGCTTGTCTTGGAGCTGAACCAACTGTGCCAATGCATTGGGGTCAGTGGGTAAATGTTAGGGGAGGTCTTATTTTGTGTGCCAAGCATCCCAGTCATTTTGGGATGCAAGCTGCCGACAAAGTGACTTTATCGATAGCTTGCAGCCCAGAATGACTGAGACACTTGGCACATGAAACAAGACCGCCCCTAACATTTACTTACCCATCCCGACATGTTGGTATACGTAGTTTGGCCCATAAGCTATGGAATGCAAAATTTCACTCCTAGGACCTCTCAACTTTGTCAGTACCTTACAACTCAGAACAACGGACACTTGGCACACAAAATGAGACCGCCCCTAGCATTTACCCACCCACCCGAATGCATTGGCATAGTCAGTTCAGCCTCATGAGTTATGGAATGTTGGCAAGAGGCACTACTCTGGAATAGACTTGTATGTTGTCATTGTTGGCAACAAGGCTCATAGATCCCTTCAACATGATTAGAAGACACTACTACGGAAGTTCATATTGGAATTCAGGTTCGGTTGGCAAAAATGGCTAAGTACGGAAAATGTTCATGTATGAGACAAAAAAATGATCAATACTCCTCCACAAGATAAGATGTGAAGATGCGATTGAGCTATGATATTCATAGATACTTATTTCTCTTATATTCCAATAATCAAGTCATGACTTCCTCCGGAAGTCATCTGATGAAAAGGCTAAGTCCAAGTTAGCAGAAGTAAGACAAAAATAGTGAACAGTATAGAATGAAGTGGTCTGCATTCCTCCGCATTAGAATGTTTTATTCTAAAAAGTTGAAGACATGTTAAGAGATCAATCATGATTGCTAAATATGATTCATGAAGTCCCATTTGGTCTACAAGATGAGTTGTGATGTGACAAAGGAACCTATCATATATATTATTAAGTAACAAGCTGAAAGACTGGTTAAATCCTTATGCAGAGAAGAAATATGAGTTAGATGATAAATGTAAGTGGTTGTATGATTAGAGCTGACACATATGAATACATGTACATGATGGTTTGGATCCACATTAAAGATTTAACACAAGAACAAGCTGACAAGATATAACACTTGGTATACACATTTCATAGTCTTCTTACTGACCTGATCACGAGAAAGATTTAGTTGCAGATATAAATAGAGGATGGATTTCGGTGTTTGGTCATTGTGTTGTGCA
Source organism: Cunninghamia lanceolata (assembly GCA_027924645.1). Taxonomy (NCBI): domain Eukaryota; kingdom Viridiplantae; phylum Streptophyta; class Pinopsida; order Cupressales; family Cupressaceae; genus Cunninghamia; species Cunninghamia lanceolata. Next base: position 4,909,220 of record BSBN01000241.1, on the reverse strand, counting down.
AAATGATGTATGTAGATGCCAAACATGTGAAGATAAAGTCACCACATCAATTGAAGGGAGATCTTGAGCATATGTAAGAGCAAAGCAGAGAAACAAGGACAAACTGAAATGAAGAGTTTTGAGTCAATGTTCAAGAGCTTAATTGGAACTATAACCATGCATAAGTAGATGCAATTAAAATAGTTCATCCTTGGTAGTGAGCCACCCTTCTTCTTTATTTTTTTTTCTTCAGGTAGTTAGCCTCTTTTAAGCAGTGAGCTCTGGGCAGTGAGCCTCTTATAATTCAATATTGCTATAACTAATAAAATCTTGTGGATTAACCCCCACCATGGTTTTCCCCTCTTAGGGTTTTCCATGTAAAAATCTTGGTGTTCATGTGTTATGTCTTTATGGTTGTTGTTCATTTGTTTAATCTTCTTTCACATAATTGATTTTGGTAAATGGGTAAAAGAGCAAGTGCACAAAATGGTTTTGTAGAACACTAATTCACCCCCCCTCTCAGTGTTCATTGTGTTCAATAATTGGTATCAGAGCCAAGTTCATTGGAAGAAGCCTAATAGCTTGAGGAAGATCTATGAAGCAGTTCTCATGGCAACCAAAAGGTATCTTACTTATCTTGAAGCAAGTTATAATTGTAGGATTCAAATTTGTGTTCATGTATATGTTGACAATGAACAATTTCAAGCAGCTCTAGAAGATCTTGACAACTCTAAAGAAGACATCAAGGAATTAGAGGCAAACATCAAGGAAGCAAATGATTGTATTTTGAAACTAAAGGTGCAAATCAAAAAATCCTAGGAAAGAAGTAAAGAATTATGTGAGCAACTAAAATAAGCAAGTGAATCCTCAAAGAATCTTCTTAGGGTGATTGAAGAAAAGACCAAGATTGAGAAATATCTAAATCAAGTTGTGAAGGACAAGTCAGAGGAGTGTGAAAAATTGGGAAAAGAAGTTATGCTCTTAAAGTTTGATCTAGAAGAAACCAACAACTACAAAGAAAAATTCAAAATAAGCTCTGTAAAACTTGATGAGTTGCTGGCCAGTCAAAAGTATCTAGATGATAAGCAAGGCTTGGGATTTGAAAATCAGAAAGTTCAAATTCAGGACGAGACAGATCTAAAGAAGGAAGAGGCAAAAATCATCTAGTGAGGAATCAAAGAAGAAGACCTAAAAATCCTCTGGTCAGATAACCAAATGCTGAAAGGTACCCATCTTTGAATGGTTACTATTTTAAATGCAATAAATATGGTCATAGGGCTACTCAGTGTAGAATAAAAATGAATCAAAATGTTCCATCTTTCTCTAGTCAATGTTTGAACTATAATAAAATAGGTCATAAAGAAATTGAGTGCATAAGGGTGTCAAGAGGTTATTGAAACAATTCAAGGATTAGTCAATCTTTCAATGGACAATGTTTTGCATGCAATAGATTTGGGCATATGGAAAATTGGTGTAGATCAAGGCCAATTCCCAATTACAGAAGAAATCAAGGTTAGAAAAATGTTGTTTGTTTCAATTGCAACAAGCCTAGACACTTTGCCAAATTCTATAGAAGCAAAAATGTAATAAGAAGCCATCTTATAGAGAAGAGGAAAACAGAGCAAAGAGATGTCAAGAGTAAGAGTAAGGTTGATCCAGTAGAAACCAATAATGAGATGAGAAAGATCTAGATTAGGAAGGATGCTAATGAAGTCAAGAAAGAATCTACACCAGCTTCTAGTGTAGATACTTCCTCTGGGAAGTGAATTGGGGCTCTGGCTCAGGGGGAACAGTGTTGAAAATCTAAATCCCCCAGATAGATAGCTAGTGCCAAAATATGGTACAAAGGTATATGATGAAATATGATATGAAAAATCTCTTAAAAGAAAAATTGGAAGAAAAGAAGTCAATGCAGCACATTGCAGAGCAATCTTGATTGACTGTATCTAAGAAAAAAGAGATGCAATTTTTTGGGAATAAGCATTTATGACAATCTAGGTAAAGTCATGCGGAGAATAAAAAGGGACTTGTTTAATTTCAAAATCAATTTGCATTCAAGACATCAAACATCCAAAAGAGATTAAGGAGAAGCTTGAGCAATAACAACTAAGATCTAAAGGATTCAGAGTGATTCAGATAAGTAAAACCCTAACTCAGCTGAAACAAGATATTTTTTTTCAAACCCCATTTGTGAGTATTAATATTCTAAAATGGCGACCCCACAAGTTGTTGATATACTGAGCGACCAAGACCCAAATTCAAGAAACATCCTTTCAAAGAAATCAAAGTTGATCCAATGGGTGCATTCTCAAAAATACCATACGGAGTTTTGTATGTGGAAGACATTAGGGCATATATCCATGTTATCCTAGATGAGCTCAATGGTGATAAATTCTCAGAGCTATTCCTGAAGCATTTAAGTAATGATCAATTTGACCTAAAGGAAGAATACAAAGCCTTAAAGGAGAATAAATTCATCCAGTATGTAGAGTTTCATGCATTCATAGAGGATGAATGGGTCTAGTATAACCTAAGTCGAATCCACGATGAATTCATGTGGTTAGGGCAACCTTTCAAAATCACCAAGGAGGCGATTAGGGAAGTAATAGGGCTAAATTCCACTGGAGGTGTGCCCTTACTGGAAGCTGTGAAGAATCAAACTGTTATAGAGGCAACTGGAGCCCAATTTGACAAGAGGGCATTAACCATAAGCAACATCACAGACCACATTGTAAGCTTTGCTTCCATGGTCATATGCTACAAGATCTATTTCTTGAATTGGGAGAACTCTATCTCTAGCACTATGATTTATACCGCATATCAAATGGTCAAAGAGAATGTCAATTATGATTTGTGTGAGTTGCTAAGAATCCGACTATTGGAGAATCTAAAGAAGATCAAGGAAAGCAACAACTATCCCTTCAAATTTGGTACATTGATTATCTGTCTATTCTTTTATTTTATGAATGAGCTACCAAGCAAGAAGAATCTATTCTGGTCAACTAGCAAACTAGTAGCTGTCCAAATTAGAAATCGTTTACATAGCATTGGAAGCATTGATGAGCAAAAAGCAGCTCTATGGGGTACTTCAAAAATTTACAAAGTATGATGCACTCAAGAGAAAGAATTCCTGAGAAAATTGTTGACAAGTACAACGACACAATTTGTTTCATGGTCACTAAGGATCAATGCTTAATGGAAGCTGTGGAACCCAAAACTATATGGGTAATGCCCATGGGATATGGGGTAGATGGACAAATACTAGAAAATTATGCCCAACACTTGCTTAATAAACCTAGAGACACTAAAGAAGAGAGGTTTGGAACATATGAAGAGTTATCTGTGAAACTCCATGTTGAACTCAGAAAACTTGAAATCTCTAGCACAATGAGGAAGGAGGTAGAATAAGTTGCATTGAAATATGGGTTCACTAAGGAACAAGTCAAAGAAGCAAGAGAAAAAGGTCAAGTAGAAAGGGAAGCAAGAGAAAAGAAAGAAAGTGAACTAGCTAAGGGTCCGGAGGAACCTAACAAGAAACAAGGGAAATCTGAAGCAACAAGGAGGTCTACCTGAAGCTCTACCTCCTCTTCCAGTCCTACATCTACTGGCATAAAGGAATCTATAAAGAGGCCAACTGACAAAGAAGTAAAAAGATAGAAAACAAAAGGTAGAAGAATGTATGTAAGTGCAAGTGAAAAAGATGAAGAAGAGACTGAGTTTGATAAAGATATCAAGAAGATGAAAGCCAAGGCTACTAAAACCTATGGAAGTAGCAAGGAGAAGCCCTCCAGAAGGGAGAAACCAAGCAAAAGACATAAGATAGATGAGCCTCAAGCCACATTAACACTTGAAGATGTATTAATGTCTGTCACTATTGATGGAAATCTAAAACCTATGGCTAAATTTTATGATGATTACAATGATGATGATAAAGGCATTTTGGAAGATCCTACCATAAAGTATCTAAACATATAAATAGATCTCTCATTGAGATCATTGGTGATCTATCAGTAAAAAAGGAAGTTACCATGGCTAAGGATATTGAGATTAGAGAACATACTTTGATAAAATTATGTCCGGAGATCACTTCAAAAGAAAAGGCCAAGATCTCCAAAGTACTTAATCATGATTTCAAATCAAAGAAATGAATGAACGCACTGATGATAGGGGAAATTGATAAAGTGGTCATGGAGATAGAGGAGATCATTTTAGAAATACTAAAGAAGTACAATATCCCTACCATCTATGGCAATGAAGTAACAGATGGTGGAAATGATGCATCTATTCTAGAAGTGAACCCTAAGCAAGAAGCAATAAAAGATGACCATGTGCCCAAGGAGACAGAAGAACCTGCAGTGGAAACTAAAATTACACCTCCTCTAGAAGAACAAAATGATAAGGAGAAACCAAAAGAGGAGCACATCAAGGAAACCACTCCACCAGAACAGAATGAGGATGCTAATAAAGACATGAATCTAGATAATCTAGAATAGAGCTAGAAAGGAGAAGCCTCTGCCAAAGAAAGAGACACTATGAATGTCTCAGTTGATTCCAAGGGACATCAAGATCCAGATGAATTAGAATTTATTCAAGGACCAATTAACTTGGATTTGTTGTCACATGTGTAAGAATTCAAATTAGTATCTATTGTTTAGGCCAAGGCATAGGAAGAGATGCTGAAATCACATGATCAAGACAGTAAGTTGATTAGCGATGCCTCCAAAATTCTAGAGAAGATGATGCCGACATTTAAAAAGGACACCTCATTATCCTCCACTAATCAATTCAAGGGCCTTTTGAACTCTGTAAGTACACATTTTGAATCTTTTGAAAAATCTGCAGAAGTAAAAGTTAGAAAAGTGTTTGATGAGAAGAGACTGGTTGAATTAAAGGCTATGATAGGAAAAGTTAAAACTATATTAGAAAACGGAATAAAAGGAATACAAAGTGCCATTGAACAAGCCTATAAAGTATATAAATTTTGCTTATCTTGGCAAAAAGTTACAAAGGAATTAGAAGATAAAATCAAAGACTTGGAACTCAAATTGCTTAATATCTCTAAGACATAATCTAGCAGCTAAGTCAATAAATGCCAAAGAAGTACAAGTTGCAAATATTCATAGTGATTCGAGCACTTTGATGAAGAAAAGGGAAGGAATTAGAGACATGTGCCAGCTAAGGGACTGATAAGTCCAAAAATTGATTCCATGACCAATCTGGCAGATAAAGCCTTGAAATTTCAAGCATTAATTGATACAACATCAGATGTACAGAAGGTAAAAGAGTTAGTCTTTCTGATAAATGGCCACATACAAATTTTGGAGAGTACAAGGAATAGATGGAATGGAGAGATAGCTCTGATAAAGACTATCTATAATGATATTCTACCTTCAGCCATAAATTGAGGTGGAAATGTGTACATGTATATATGCAACAGAGTATAGTAAATTTTTATAGTTTTGAAAAAAAATTGGTTTCAGATCACACCCTTTGCCATTGATGTCAAAGTCGAAGAGAAGATCAATGAAATATAAGAGAACATCTCAGGGGGACAAGGAATATAAAAGTATATATAGTAAGGGGGATCAGTAAAGCATTTTTCACTAAGTGTTGCCATCAATGCCAAAGGGGGAGATTATTGGCAAGAGACACTGCTCCAAAATAGACTTGTATGTTGTCATTGATGGAAACAAGGCTCAGAGATCCCTTCAACATGACTAGAAGACACTACTTTGGAAGGTCATATTGGAGATCCTCCGCATTAGCATGTTTCGTTATGTAGAGTTGAAGACATGTTAAGATATCAATCATGATTTATGAATATGATTCATGAAGTCCCATTTGGTCCACTGGCATGAGTTGTGATGTGACAGAGGAACCTATCATATATGTTATTAAGGACAAGCCGATAGGCTTGTTAAATCCTTATGCAGAGAAGAAATATGAGTTAGATGATAAATGTAAGTGGTTGTATGATTAGAGCCAACACATATTAAGACATGTACATGATGGTTTGGATCCGCATTAAATATTTAATAGAAGAACAATCTGATAGGATATAACACTTGGTATACATGTTTCACAATTTTCTTGCCGACCTGATCATGAGAAAGATTTAGTTGCAGCTATAAATAGAGGATGGATTTTAGTTTTTGGTCATTGTGTTGTGTAAAATGATGTATGTGGATGTGAAACATGTGAAGATAAAGTGGCCATAACAATTGAAGAGAGATCTTGAGCATATGTAAGAGAAGAGCAGAGAAACAGAGACAAACTAAAACGAAGAGTTTTGAGTCAGTGTTCAAGAGCTTAATTGGAAACATAACCATGCATAAGTAGATGCAATCATAGTAGTTCATCCTTGGTAGTGAGCCACCCTTCTTCTTTATTTTCTTTTCTTCAAGTTGTGAGCCTCTTTTGAGTAGTGAGCCTCTTGTAATTTGGTATTGCTATAACTAATAAAATTCTATGGGTTAACCCCCACTGTAGTTTTTCCCTTTTGGGTTTTCCACATAAAAATCCTAGTGTTCATGTGTTATGTCTTTATGGTTTCTATTCATTTATTTAATTTACTTTCACATAATTGAATTTGGTAAATCAGTAAAAGAGAAAGTACATAAATGGTTTTGTAGAACATTGATTCACCCCCCTCTCAGTATTCATTATGTTCAATAGTGGAATACAAAATCTCATTCCTAGTACCTTTTGAGTTTGTCAGTAACTTGGTGCAAGAAACGAGACCTCCCCTAGCATTTACCCACCCATCTCGGCATGTTGGCATAGTCGGTTCGACCCCACAACATGTGGAATGCAAAATTTCAGTCCAAGCACCTTTCATCTTTGTCAGTAGCTTACAACCTATAATGACTGGAACACTTGGCATACAAAACAAGACCTCCCCTAGCACTTACCCACCCACCTCGACGTGTTGACATAGTTGGTTCAACCCCATAATGAGAAAAATAAAAAATATGGCACCTGGCAAGGTTGTGCTACATGAAACTAAATTATTTTGCAAGAATGCATTTGATTTAGGCAAGCTCAAATGGATCTGAGTTGACCAAAATTGATAGAGGTTATTGTGCATAGACCCCATGTGCACCTGTAGGTCTAGACATAACTTTCCCAACTACCACAAATTCTGAGAATTGCTCCATCAAAGTTTGGTAGTTTTTGCTCTTATGAACTTAAGTGACTTTGCTGGTAGCCTACTACCTCAAATGACTGGGACACTTGGCACATGAAACAAGACCTCCCCTTACATTTGCGCACCAACCCCAACATGTTGGCATAGTCAGTTCGGCCCCACAATCTATGGAATGCGAAATGTCACTCTTAGAACCTTTCCACTGCATGCAAAAAAAAACATTTTGCAAGAATGTATTTGATTTTGGCATGGTCAAATAGACTGGAGTTGACCAAAATTGAGACAAGTTATTGTGGACAAACCCCACATGCACTTGTAGGTCCAAACAGAAGCTGCCATGAATTCTGAGAACTGCCCCATCATAGTTTGGTAGTTTTTTAGTCTTAGGGATCTTAAGGGACTTTATCAGTATCCTGCTGCCCCAAATGAATGGGACACTTGATGCATACAATGAGACCTCCCCTAGCATTTACCTACCCACCTCAATGTGTTGGCACAATCGATTTGGTCCCATGGTGGGCATAACAAAAAATATGGCACCTAGAAAGGTTGTACTGCATGAAATTGAAGCATTTTGCATGAATGCATTTGATTTTGGCACAATCAAATGGATTTGAGTTGACCAAAATCGAGAGGTTATTGTAGGTGGACCCCATGTGCACCTGTATGTCCAATCAAAATGTTCCTAGATACCACAAATTCTAAGAACTGCTCTGTTATAGTTTGGTAGTTTTTTCTCTTAGGATCTTAAGTAACTTTGTCAGTAGCCTACTGCCTCAAATGACTAAAACCCTTCACACATGAAACAAGACCTTCCCTAGAATTTACTTTCCCATCTTGATGTGTTGGCTTAGTCGGTTTGGCCCCATGAGCTATGGAATGCAAAATCTCACTCGTATCACCTTTCCACTACATGAAACTGAAGCATTTTGCAAGAATACATTTGATTTTAGCATGGTCAAATGGACTAGAGTTGACCAAAACTGAGAGGTTATTGTGGATGGGCCCCACTTACACTTGTAGGTCCAAACAAAAATTCCTAGTTCCCACAAATTTTGAGAACTACTCTGTCATGTAGTTTGGTAGTTTTTTGGTCTTAGGGATCCTAGGGGATTTTGCCGATAGCCTGCTACCCTGAACAATTGGGATGCTTGACACACAAAATGAGATCTCCTTTGGCATTTACCTGCCTACCCCAATGCATTGGTGCAGTCGATTCAGCCCCATGAGCTATGGAATGCAAAATGTCACTCGTAGCACCTTTCCACTGCAATACACATGTAATAAAACTTCAATACACATGTATGGAGAAGATGTTAAGGACACATATTGTATCCATTTGCTTTATAAGGGTCATCCCACAATAATGGGTTACACTTTTTGGCCAAACTTGACATTGAAATCAATATTCTAAACTAAATCTTCATGTTCTAACACCTATAGCCACTAAACCATTAGAAATTTGAAGATGATGCGAACTAGTGATTTGTGAGATTTTGTTTATAGATTCTAAATATATTTTTTTTAAAAAATTGTAGTTAAATTGTAAATTGTTTTGCATGTCCTTTGATAACTAGTTTTTAATAGTAAATAACATTTTTTAAAAGTGATATGTATTCTGTAGCACATAACATTTTTTCTACAAAGGATAAATTTTTTATTCTTTTTAATTTAGATCGGTAACACTGATATATAGTGTCTGCATTTGGTTTCATAATGTTTTGTTGGATATATATTTTTTAATTAATTTTGGAAGTCAAACCAATTATAATTTAGACATAGGCATATTCCGTAGAACATAACTTTTTCTGTATGTATCAAAATTCATTTTTTTTCTTTTGTTGAAACAAAGACACTAATACCTAGTGCATAGATATTTTTTAGAATTTTGTTTTAGTAATTTACTAATTTTCCATGTGTGTAGAACAGATAACTTGGTGTTCAGTGAAAAACATACATTCACAAGAAATTAAAAAATATATATATATAATAATCAAATTAAATATATTTAAAATTATATTTTTTGGGAAGCTTATAATAAGGACTACATACTTACAAAGCATAAATTTTAAATGATTTCATTTGATCCCTCAAAAGATAAATCAAAATTGGTTTTTTATCAGCATTTTGATAGGTGTAGAGGAGACTCTATTATAGGTATGGTTTAAAACTAGTGGGGTTCTATCCAAGGGGGTTTAAATCTAAGGGGGGTTTGATCAAACCCTCTTCAATTAAAATCCTTTAAATGGAACCTTTCAAGGCTTAAATCATTATATTTTCTAAAAATATGTGATTTCAACAAAAATTAGGATGTCCTAGAAAGTGTAACCCATTATTGTGGCAGCACCCATAAATGGCAACCAACTTACCCTTTAGAAGGTTGTGCATGGATTTTTTTAACATCATAAGTTTTCTGGCAAAGTCTTGACATTTTCTTCTTTGATCAAAATGTAGTTGTTTTGCATATTGAAGGCATTCTTATAGAGAAAAAATAGAAATTCCTTGTCTGAATTAGCATTTTCAACCTAGTGCTTGATAGTTTATGGTAGGGGAAAGAGTTTGGAGGCCCTCATGGTGTTGGATGTTCATCTTTTCTAGATCTTGTATGATTTAAATGAAGAATTCCAATTGGGAGTTAGATCTAATTGCATAAACTAATGGCTAGGGATTTGATTTGATTCATTTGTATGAGTACAATTTAGTTTGATCCTTGTACTTATGTAATAGGGCTGATATCTTGATCTTATTTGGGATGCAGGGATATGGAGATCAAGGTCTTATTACATTCAAGGAATTGTCTATAGGGTTGTATACAAGTTCATCAAACATGATTCACATATCTAGTGTCATTATTGACAATCAATTGTTCATATGCAAGGCATTATCTTTGACTGGATTGTCATATTCCCCTACTATTACAACCTATTAAGATTATCACAAAAATCATTAGGAACCCAAAGAATTCACTATTCCATCTAGGGTGATCATGGCTAAAATAGGGTTGTAAGTTTACATGAATAGTAGGTTAAGAAAACCCCATACATATTATATCAAAGGGAGAATGTTACAACAATCTTGAATGCAGAAATGTAGTTACCTTGAGGCATCCATCACCTAACATTATTGTAGCATGTTACAAAAGGGTTTAATTCATTAATTGTGTCTATTCTTTGTCTATTCTTTGTTCTACAACAAATGCAATTATCATGTGTAAAGACAAATTCCACAACCTTTGCTAGCATCCTCCGTATCTCTACCAAAATAGGATCTTGGGAACAAGATATGGACAACCATCAAAGCATAAAAGGATATAGGAATTTTCTCACATGTTGTAATTGTAGCTGCCCTTGTAGACATGTATGCAAAGTGTGGAAGCATAGACAAGGCACGTGGACTATTTGATAGAACACATTATTTTTGGATTTCATTATGGTTTATCTTGCTACTCATTCTTGGTGTGTACTTCACTTGAAGTTATCATGAATATGTTTGAGGGCTTTTATTCTTCATGATGAAGGCTTGGTTGTGGTGAATTTTGTGTAATATTAGTCTTCTAGTTGTTTTTTCTCTTTGTGTACTATGACTCTATTACACGGTTGGATTCAAGTGGGTTCTCAAGTGTCATTTCTTTGGGTTGATTGTGTTTTATAATAGTGGTAACAATTTGTGAAGGTGTTTGTCAAGTTGACTGTGATGAATATTATGAAGGTTTTATTTTGAATGGTGGAAAAGGGTTTGGTTTCTCGAGAAGTATTACACATTTGGAATTTATCTTATCAGCATTAAATGGTGAAGGTCAATGACATTGTGCTAGTCATAGTGACAAACCCTAGAGGATTTATTAATGTGCTTGGAATGAATTTGTAGATGATGGTAAAGAAAAAGGTAGAGTGCCTTCTAAAATGACTAGTATCCTCCTTTCTTATGCCAAAATGGACATCCATCAAAGGATAAAAGATATGGGAATTTTGTTAGATGTTGTAGTTGCAACTACCCTCAGAGACATGTATGTAAAGTGTGGAAGCATAAAAAAGGCACGTGAACTGTTTGACATGATGCGTCAAAGAAATGTCGCCTTATGGAATGCAATGATTACAAGATATGAACAAAATATATTTTTTGATAAGGCTTTAAAAACTTTCAAGCAAATGCAATTGGCAGGTGTAAAGCCAAATTCCAAAACCTTGGAAATGGTATCCTTGGAACATGGTATAGACATCCATCAAAGCATGAAGGATATGGGAATTTTGTCAAATGTTGTAGTTGCAACTACACTGTGAGACATGTATGCAAAGTGTGGAAGTATATACAAGGGACGTGAACTATTTGACATGATGCCTGAAAGAAATGTTGTCTCATAGAATGAAATGATTGCAAGATATGTATGAAATGGATTTTTCATAAGGCTTTAGAAACTTTCAAGCAAATGCACAAAAGAAACTTTCAACCAAACACAATTGGCACTTCTAAAACTAAATTGCACAACCTTATCCAACATCCTCCTTGCCTATGCCAAAATGGGATCTAGGGAACATGGTGTGGACAACCATCAAAGCATAAGGGATATCGAAATTATTTTAGATATTGTATTTGCAGCGACCCTTGTAGACATGTATGGAAAATATGGAAGCATAGACAAGGCACGTGAACTAATTCACATTCAATGCCTTAAAGAAATGCATAGTCTTATGGAATGCAATGATTGGAAGATGTGCGCAAAATGGATTATTTGAAAATGATTTATAAACTTTCAAGAAAATGTAATTGGTACATACAAAACCAAATTCCTGTAATGATAATTGATCATCATATTAAAAATTTAATATAAACTATCATATACATAATTTCATGAACATAACATCTAGTCTAAATATAAAGCCATATAGGCATGTCCAAACAAATACATATAGGCATATACAAAAATATACATCAGTAACATACAATTTAAGTATGTATACAAAGCCATCTAGGCATACAAAAATGTCCCAAAATCTAGTTTCCTATGGACTTCTATCAAATAATTGGTGGCCCTTGCTTGGCCATGAAGATGGAGAGCCAACCAATGACTCATCCTCTCTCTCTCTCTCTCTCTCTCTCTCTCTCTCTCTCTCTCTCTCTCTCCTGTCGAGTAGACCTCGATTGAGATTTATGTAGCTCCACTTGTTAATACAATCAAGCAATATGCACATTAATATAAAAAACATGAAATATATAACATCACATATGTAATCAATCACTTACCGCTAGCCAATAATCACTCTTGATCATCTTTTCTCTCTCTTCATCTACAGTTAGATGGGTTGGAGTTGTGACCTCCTATGAGAAGCATCACGAAGTAAATACTAAAAATAAATATCATTTATGTACATCAAATGACATGAGATAAAACAAGAAATACAAAATGACATTTTCAAGTCATTAGCTCATACCTCAGTCAAAGGATTTGAACAGAACATGGTTTTAGCAATGCTTGCCTATGCTAACTCATGAAGATGAGGTGGACTCTCCATATTCAACATTTAAAAATAGAGTTCAAAGTTATTCAACCAAATTAGACACATAACATTATTTAAATGCATAATGGTTACAAATGGTTAAATTTACCTCTGTATAAGTGGTTTTGCATCTAGGGAACCAAGGAAACCATGGAGGTGCTGGTGGAACTTCTTGTTGAAATCATCAAATTGTCACTAAATAATATTACCATTGATTTATGTAAAATATTTACAATCATGTGATAAATTACATACCTGCTGACTTGACCTCCTCTCATAACTAGCCAATGGATGGGTAACAAAAGTAGGATGAGGACTCTGCCCCTAAAATTTCATTACACAGACAATTACATACAGTCATATAAAATTAATTACAAATTTCAAATAAGAATACATTAAATCAATATGAAACTTATAAAAAATTAAGAGTCAATACCAAATGTATGTTGTAATACATCATCTATGAGAACAGTATCATCTAATATGAATGTGTCCATCATTGGATGTTGCCCCTATGTCATAGCATCCTATCAAGAGTCCTATCGTGAATCATGTGTCCCATAATCACACAGGTTCCCACATGAACTACATAAATGTGGGGACAAATGATACCTAATACTCTCACCCTCATCAGCCTGGGTGAGATCATCACCGTGTTGTGCTAGAGACTACATGAGAGAAGTCAATAAATGTAGTGTCTCCACCTCAACACTCTCCTTCAAAGTCAAATGGAGTGACACATGTGCTATACTCAATAGGGGTCTAGGTACATGGTTCGGGTCTCACTGAGCCCCTTCTCTATCTTGGGCAGAGCCACCACCTCTGCCTTAGAACTCTTGAATGTCAAAATAATTAGGAATCTTATTGAGGATGAACTTGCAATGGAGTTTGCTCAAGAAATATTGTGGCACCTCATTGTTGTTGCATGGACGCTCATCAAACACCATGTACCATCTATCCCAAATTTTTTGGGATATATCTTGATTCCTATACCAATGAATAGGGAATAGTTTGCAAGTCTCTTCTAATATTTGGCCAGTTTTAGGATTAATAAAGTGTGCACATAATGCAAATTTTATAATTTTTTTATTCTTCACTTGTTCATAAAACAATTTGTCAACATAGTATTATCGACACCTCTCCCTATAGTCATGAAACTCGGTGATTTGTTTTGTCACTGATTCAGTGTGAGAAACAATCATTTTTAATGACTTTGCAAGCACTCTCCTATGATTAGTTCTCACAATTGGATTGTTTAACATTTCAATTAGGGTTTGAAGATATCTTTTATTTTCTTCTATTCACCCTAAATAGTTTTCTTGGGTATCTCTTTCATGGTGAGGACATGAAAGTGGGGGGTTTTGAGGGTTTTTAGGGTTGTTTTGACCCTCCTCAGTTGGATTTGTGTTTTCTCCTACCTCATTAACTATAAATTCAATATAAAAAACTAATCAAACATTGCAAAAGTCAAAACTTCTTTTTAAACTCACAAAAATTAATTAAACCCTACCTTCCTTGGTTGCTAGACGCTCCACATTTTATTCACCATGTCTTTGGGAGTAGGTTTGGCAAGGTGGCATCATGAAAACATTGATCTCTCTTTGCAATTGTTTGATTTGCCCTTCCTTGAATGCGCTCATGCTATAAACTTTGTTTTTTCTCTCCAAACTTTGTTTTTGGTCGTGGGTATGGGCAAATGAGTATTTTTTTTCTGTTAAGTAGAAAAACAAGTGCACTTTATAACACACTCACATTTTCCTTTGCATGGGACCAAAAAGTCATGTGGTGAATTTTTGGTCCCACAACTCCATGCACTTACCCTAAGGAAATTGAATTCAATAAAAATATTCCTTTGTCCTATATGTTGGTGAATTGATGTGGGTTAAAAATTGAAAATTCAAGTATTATATTTCCTTGTGATTTGTGATTGTGGATGAATGGTATTTTGGTAGTTGCATAGATAAATAAATAAAAATGAATTTGATTGGTATTAGAGGGGGTGTATGAGCATGATGCTAGTTTCACTTGTTTGACAAGACTCACGAAACTAGACTGCATTACTCTTACATTTTCGTTGTCTTCTTAACTAGTCTATAATGTTGATTCTAAAGTTCTTTGTTGTTACTCTATGGAATGGGCAATGGCTATAATGTTCACAAGATGAAGAAATCTAAATGCACTAGGACAATCTAAATGTGCTTTCAAATACGATGTCTTGATTAGTGCTATTGATGTCATGGTAAACACCTCAATCTAAGAGTTGCATATTTATAAAATTGCAATAATATCTGTAGACATGTGAGATATGACTGTCATATTGATTTACATGGCATTCTTTACCTATTAAATATCTCCTTTTACTTTAGGACTCTTTACATTTTCCCTGTCCTCTTTACTAGTCTATTATGTTAATTCTAAAGTTTTTTGTTGTAACTCTATGGAATGGGCAATGCTTATAGTGTTCACAAGATGAAACAATATAAATACACTAGCACAATCTAGAAGTTGCATATGTATAAAATTGAAACAATTTTTGTGGACATGTGACATATGAAAGTCATATTGATTTAGTTTATTAGGCTGCTATGTTAATTTTGAAGTTATTTGTTATCACTCTATGCAATGGGCAATGGTTATAGTGTTCAAAAGATGAAGCAATATAAATGCACTAGCACTGTCATTTAGTTAGTGCACTACCACTATCATTTACTTTACCAACATTATAGAATTGTAGCTCCCTGATTTGTTTGACTTCTCCTAGATATCTCTAGGCAACTATCTTCACATTGGACTCAATGACATATAGGCAAAGTAATAGATAGCTCTAACAAGCTTATTTGAATTGTGCTTCATTTGCCTCCTTAAAGCCACTCAGGCCCTTCTAGCATTTGGGAAGGATTGTTGCTACCTTGCAACTCTTGTTATGTTTGTGGTTTGTTGGCATATTTTGTGCTTGCTATGTCCATGCTTTCTTGACATAGATTATGTATGCTTTTCTTTCTTTTAAGGAAACATCCGTAATTAAAATTGAAATGTTTTTTTAATAGTCATCTAAGAAAATATGTAACTTCCAATTTTTTCCATTTCAGATTTATTATCTTTACTTAGTAGAGGGAGAGTTTTGAATAATTGTGATGGATGCAAAAAACTTAGATGGGTATGATATAACTCTTATGATATTGAGTTCATCTTCAACCATTTTTTATAATTAAATTGACTTAAACTCTAGTTTTCCTAACTTTATTAACCAATGCGCATACATTTAGTATCATATTTCCTATAATTGAAGATTTGACTATGGGTAAATTAGCTATCTCTAATTTTTTTTACTATCATCACAAAACTATTGCATACCCATTGAATCTATAGTTCCAATTGCTGGTTTTATTTGTTTGTCACTAAGTGCTTTGATAGAAGTTCTAGCTTTATCTATCGAACATCTTATCTCCTTGTAAGAATTTTATTTACTTTCTCATGATACTAAATACCAGTTTGTAAGGTGGTGTCTCTAAAATACATTGATTTGGGATCCATGACCTAATCTCCCATCACCATTTGGTCCAACATTTTTACTTTTGGCATGATACTATCATAGAGCATAGAAATGCTCATGGGATTAAATTGCATCATGGTTACAGAATGGCCATTAGAGGGGGCTACGAGTGGGACTATATATAGTGAGAGTCAAATTGATACTAAATTTTCTAGAACCACTTTTAGTAAGTTGTTAGAATGGTTGGATATATTATCATGGAAGTTTTGTTACAAAAAGGAATGAATACATCAACGATGGTGTTGGAGAGAGTAAGACAAAAGAATAGGGAGTGGGAGGAAAATGGGGAAGCTCTTGGTTGAAGGAGACCAAAGTTGTATGGCCCAACCCTTTTCTGATCCCTATAGCACATCTCCTTTCTCATTTACTCTTATGTTGTTAGCTAATTGGTTGCTTTAGTGAACCTAGTCACCTTTATACTAGTGTACATTTGATGATGCTTACTTTGGTAGTTTGTCTAATTGGTGTGATGTTGATAGTTGGTCTAGTTCCACATATGCATACAATGTGAAATTAGAAGTTGTTTTGACTTAATTGTGTTTGTAAATGAGGATAATATTAGGATTATTGCTATAAGGCCCCAGACATATGTGCCTCATTTTGTATTTTACATTTTATTGCTATATCATACTTGCCAATGATGTTATTTTTGTATTATCATTGAGGTGTATAGATCATGTATTTTGGATTCATGTATGTGGATATGTATATTTTGGACTCATTTTGTATTTTGGTATTTGTGTCATACTTTTCGATGATGTTCTTGTGGATTGTCATTGAGGTTTAGGGATTTTTAACCTAGATGTCTATGTATGGATTTTCTAATTGGACTTATATGTGTGGATTTCTATATGCTTAAACTTTGAAGTGCTTCAACTTCACTATTTTCTCTATGATATGTGATTATGTATATATTCATCAAGTTCAACATTTTGTTTATTTATAATACAACTGCATTTAAATCATGCTTGAGTTAGATGGTTTTCAATAGATATAGTGTAATATCATGTTATGGATATTTCATCATTAGTTGTTATAGACTATGCTTTGACTATCTTATGGTGCACAGATATGCCTGATGTTTTATTGGGTGTGCAAGTACAAGTTTTCTCTAATGGTGATAAATTAGAAACAATCAACTTGTGTAAAAGTGTTGTTTTTTATCCTCATCTCATTTGATTCCAAGTTATGAGATGGGTATTGTGTGGCCCTATGAGCCTCAATTTGAATTGATCAATTATAGATTCTTGAGTCATATGGAAACCTATAAAATGTGCTTGCATATTTTCTTATTGTTGCTTGACTCTTGTGATTATTTGCATTTAATCATTTTATGTATTTTGTTATGTGCTTGTGAAATGAAAATCATGTATGATTTAATTGGATAATTGATTATTTTTATCTAAATATATCTTATTTTCTTTCCTATGTTTGCTTTCATTGAATTATTAAATTTGAGAAATCATCGATTATTAGGAAAATGCATTGGGAAATCAATAATATTTATTTGATGACTTTAGTTGTTTTATTTAAAAAATAGAAGGAAATATTTCATAAAGTTTACTTTGGAAATTAAAAAGGTTTTATTTTGAAAAGAATAGGAACTTGGAAATAAAAATGAAAAAGAGATGCAAAAATAATTTTAGTTGAAATGTCTTATTTAAGTCGTTTGCAATATGAAATGAAAATAAAGGAATTTTTAATAAAGTGAAATTGGCTTCTATGAGAAAACAAGAGTTTATTTTTGCCTCTACTTGTATTTCCTCTCTCCATTTTTCCCTCTTGTTGGTTGTATGTGTTGAGAGCTAAAAATATTACTTGGAAGTTTTTGGTTGCATTCTTGGATGTGAGGATTGGAAGAGACTACATCTATTGTCTGCTGATTTTTGTGTGTGGACAACGATAAACAAACAAACTCCATTTGTCTAAACTTGGATTATAGGTATCCCTCTTTTTATTTCATGGTTTTAATTGAATTTTCTTCATTATTTTGCCATACCCACCTTGTGTGGATGCATAAAGAATTTCATTTCACAGGAAAGATTGGATTGGTGAATTGTTAAATTTATTGATTTGAAATCAGTTTAACAATCCAAATTATTTATTTTATGCTGGAACTATCACAATTTTTTTGGTAAATTTTTATGTGATTTAAAGAGTGTGTTTGAGGCCCTTAGCTTTAAGAGGGTATCTTGAAAAACGTATTTTTTTATGCTTAAAATTTTAAAATTTTTGCCATTGAAATTTGGAGTTTTTATAAAAAGCTTGAGTGTCTTGAAAAATAAAAATAAAAATTCTATACATCTGTTTATTCATCATATTTTTTGGGAATAAAACTTTATTATGGAAATGCGATGGGGAATAATTTGGGCCTATGTGAGCCATGTTTGGACCTTGATTTTTGCACCATGCATTTTGTGTGTATTTGACTATGTAGCCATAGGATGTAAGAGCTCTAGGCTAGGAGGGAGTGGACTATGATGACCAATCCAGTTGTATGGTAAGATACGATGAGGTAGTGGGAGGTTAAGATAAGACATTAAGAAAAATGAATGAGAATTACACAATTAAATTATTAACAAGAGTTATCCACAAGACTCTTTTGTATGCCCAAGAGGATACGTGAAAGTGCCATGAAGGAAATTGGGCTAGTTTACCTTTGTATTGAGGACCCCAATGGTATGGAGGCATGCTCCTTAACCTCCATGTGGTTCTTTATACCCATGATGACACTCCATCGCTATATCCTATGATAAGCCTCTCTTCCTTCTTTGTACATTGGAGTGCATATCCAATGTGTGCATGTGATTCCATAGTATATGTTCAATTAGTGTGTTCTTCCCAATATTATATATGGATGTGTTCTTATACCACATGTTTGATATCCCATGTGTATGCATTTATGGTGTTGGTAAAACTCTCAAGTGCACTTGGTGTTCTGTGTTTTGATGTGATTTCCATGTGTATGCAATGATTGATGACTATGTATCCCTCATGTAGGCTTTGCCTAGAAAATTTGTATGAGTTGTTATTTGTATGTGTTGTTAAACCACTTTGTTAGAGTGAGTGTTGTTGGACTACCCAATTAGTTGTCTCCTAGTTCAAAGGGGTGGACCTAAGGGCTACACATGGTTGGGTGGTGTTGAACCACCATTTGGGCTCACAAATCCTTTGGAGAAACTTGGAGAGTGTTCAAGGGTTTCATGACCTTGTGGATGTAGTAAATTATTATTTTATGATGCAGAAGCATACTAGGTTGCAGAGAAATCTTGCATCAACCAAAAATATTTGCATTATTTCTTTTCTTGCATTTTAGTTCAGTTCAATCATTTGTAGTTTCAACATTTTGTATCGTATTTTGGTACATATTCATATCAAAGCTTACGGAGCAGGGCTTAGCATCTACACAGAGTCATCTACATCATATTTAGCATTTTAGGTCATTTGGATTTGTCTGCTAAAAGTTATTGCTCTCAAAATATCATCAATTTTCTTAGAACATAGTAGTCAGTGTTCAGTTGAAGCCTAATGGGTTTGCGGAGCAATTCCTTGACTTGTAGAGCCTAATGGAACATCATTTGAGGTAATTTGGGGCCTAGCTGACTTTCATGTAGAACCACATCAAGTTTCCATCATTTGTGGAGCATTACCAGATGTTATAGGCCGACCTACTTGTTCCTATACGCTACATTTTTCATTGAAGTTTGTAACCTCTTGTGGCTAACATGGAGGATTCTATGAGCTCAAAGATGATATATATAGATCTCTTAGATGCATTAGGAAGTCAGTTAGCAGTTATGATAGTTTAGGTTAGATATTTTGTTCCATAAAGGCACTTCAATGTCATATCTTTCATATCTGATGTAACTAGAAAGCAGACATGTGAGCCCTTGTTATTGTAGCCTACATGTTGCTGGTAGTTGAGCATTGCAATTCTTTGATGATCTAAATATATGAATCTTCCATTACATTCTATATCTATGTTGTTTCCATTGTGTTTACTAGATATCTGCATGGTTTGGACATTTCATTCTGTGAACCCTCCAACCATGACTACAGCAAGTGGTATCAAAGCAAGGTTTTGAATCCTTTGGGAAGTGAAGGAATTCTATAAGATCTTGTGGTGAAGAGTTTTCTAATTTGAGGTAGTCTACTTGTGTTTGTCAACAGAGAATCAATTGTGAGGTAGTTGCTACCTTGTAGTCAGATCACTGAATTGAGGCAGTTGCACTAGATCTTAGGAAGAGATACCGCCAAGGAGGATGCTTGTTATGGCCAATGTTGCTAGAAGAATGGAAGAAATGATTGAGATGATGAGGGCATTGAAAGTTTGATTGGATGTTGTAGAAGAAGATAGAAGAAGATGACGAAACCCTAGACATGATGTTGAAAGTGATGATGAAGAATCCCTCGAAGAAGAAGAAGAATTAGATCAGACAAAGACATTGAAAGCTATTTCAAAGATTGGTAAGAGACCTAGAGTGGATGTACCGAACTACATTGGAAATTTGAATATGGAGGAATTGATTGAGTGGATAAATGAATTGGAAGAATACTTTGAATATGAAGAAATTGAAGATCTGAAGAGAGTAAGATTTGCAAAAACTATGTTGAAAGGACATGCTGCTATTTGGTGGAAAGAAGTTCAATTGGATAGAAATAGAAGAGGAAAAGAAAAGATCATAAAGTGGGATAGGATGGTGACAAAATTGAAGAATCAATTCATACATGCTGACTATGAGTTGGAATTGTTGAAGAGACTGCAAAACCTAAGGCAAAAGAGAAATCTATGAAGGAGTATACTGAAGAATTTCATAAGATGATCATAAGGACTGGACATATGGTGAAGCAAGCAAGGAGAAATTGGCAAGATACATAAATGGATTGAGGATGAACATTCAAGAAGAATTAAGTCTAGTAAGAATGAGAACAATAGAAGAAGCATAGCAGTTTGCATTAAAAGTTGAAGACAAGTTGAATAAGAAGCATGAGCAAAGGTAGAGAGGTAGAGGAGGTAAATTTCAAAGAGATAGAACATATTTTGGAGGATACAGACCTTATGCAGAGAAAAACAAAGAAAGTAGCCCTTACTAGAAGGAAGAAAAGGACAATAATTCATACTACAGAGGGAGAGATGATATAAGTTTTTATCGCAACAATAGAGGGAACCATAATTCTTATCACAATGAAGAACATAGGAGAGATGAAAGAGGGTTTGATAAGAGATCATCCAAAGGAACTTGTTTTAAGTGTGGAGGTGAAGAACATAGAGCATTTGAATGTCACCAGGAAAGTACAAGCAAGAGGATAGAGAACTTGATCCAAGAGTGACATATGCGGAGGAAGAACCCGTCGGATTACCTAGTTCATTTGGAAAACTAGAGAAAGGAGAATCATTAGTCATGAGGAGAGAGTTATTTCAAGTATAGACAACTGAGGAACCACTGCAAAGGAAAAGTTTGTTTCAGACCAGATGCAAATCTAGAGGTAAATGTTGTAAGGTTATAATTGATAGTGGTGCAGTACTGATAATTTGGTTTCTGAGGAGATGGTGACTAAGCTAGATGTAGAGAGATTGAAACACCCCAAGCCCTACAAGATAGCATGGATTCAAGATGAACACAAGATTCTGGTGAGTGAATAGTGTTTGGTAAAATTTCATATAGGATCTTATAATGATGAAGTACTATGTGATATTATGCCAATGGATATATTTCATATATTGTTGAGTAGACCATGGCAGTATGATAGAAAGACTATACATGATGGGAGAAAGAACACTGATACTATAACATCAAGAGGGAAGAAACATATCTTGATACCTTTGGAAGATGAGCCTAAGAGTGAAGTATGTGGGAATACTAGAATCTATTTTGTTGATGGAAGGCAATTTATAGATGGATTCAGACATGAGAATATGTGTTTTGCTTTGATTCCTAAGAAGTGCAAAACCCTAAGTGCAGAGACTGTTACAAAAAAAGAAGAGTCAAAACTAGAAGAGATAACTGAATTGTTAATAGAGTATAGAGATATCATATTAGATAATGTATCTAAAGGATTGCCACCAATCCGAAGTATTAGTCATCATATGGACCTTATACCAAGAGCTAGTTTTCCTAACAAAGCAACACACCAGATGACACTAGCAGAGAATGTAGAGCTAAATAGACAAATACAAGAGCTATTGAGGAAAGGATTGATCAAAGAAAGTTTAATCCCATGTGTGGTACCTATAGTACTAGCATCGAAGAAATATGGAGAATGTAGGATGTGTACAGACTCTAGAGAAATCAACAAGATCATAGTTAAGTATAGATTTCCACTGCCAAGGATAGATGACATTATGGACTATTTGAGTGGAGCAAAGTATTTTACAAAGATAGACTTGAATAGTGGATACCATTAGATTAGGATCAGAGGAGGAGATGAGTGGAAGATTGCATTCAAGTAGACGAAGGATTGTATGAATGGTTAGTGATGTCTTTTGGACTGACTAATGCATTGAGTAATTTCATGAGGTTGATGAATAAGGTTTTGAATAATTTCTTGGGTAAGTTTTTTATTATATACTTGGATGATATTATGATTTTTTGTAAGACAAAAGGAGAGCATTTGTGGCATATTGGATAAGAATTGCAGAGGTTGAGAGAAGAGAAATTGTTGATAAACATTAAGAAATGTAGTTTCATGAAGGAAGAATTGGTATATCTGGGATTGTGATTTTTGTGGAAGGATTGAAGATGGACCCTGAGAAGATTAGAGAAATTGCTGAGTGGCCAACACTAGAGAGCATTAGAGAGATAAGATCATTTCAAGGAATAGCAAGTTTCTACTGGAAGTTCATAAGAAATTTTAGTTTAGTATGCACACCTATGACATAGACAATGAGAGGTGACAGAAAGGATTTTAAGTGGACATCAGGAGTAAATAAGAGTTTTGAATTATTGAAGCAGAAAGTGACAGAGCATCCAGTGTTAGCATTACCAAATTTCAATAAAGTATTTCAAGTAGATTGTCATGCCAGTGGAAATGCAATAGAAGTAGTGCTAAGTCAAGAAGGGAGACCAGTAGCATATTTCAATGAGAAGTTGAATGATGCAAGGAGAAGATATTAAGTTTATGATCAAGAGTTCTATGCCATAATCCAAGCTTTGAAGAAGTGGAGACATTACCTGTTGCATAAGGAAATACTAATCATTAGGCTTTACAATATTTGAATAGTCAAGGAAAGTTAAATTAGAGACATATGAGATGGGTAGAGTTCATGTAGAGTTACACATTTGTATTGAAGCATAGGAGTGGGAAGTCAAACAAAGTTGTAGATGCATTGATTAGAAGAAGGAACTTGCTAACAAAGATGAGGGTAGACGTATTAGGATTTGAAGAACTAAAGAATATGTATGAAGAGGATCTTGATTTTACAAAACCATGGAAAGCATGTAAGGAGCCTATTGTGATAGATAGAAATAAGTGGTTAGATTATTTCATTTAGGAGGATATGTTGCTCAAAGGAAATCAATTGTGTATACCTAAGAGTTTGATGAGGGATAATTCAATCAAGGAGAAACATAGTGGTGGATTGGCAAGACATTTTGAAATTGACAAGACAATAGCTTTGGTGAGTGAAAATTACTTTTGTCCTCAGATTCATAAGGATGTAAGAAAATTTGTTTAGAATTTAGAGTATGCCAAGTTGCAAAAGGGAGTAGTCAGAATACTAGATTGTCTAAATCTTTAACCATACTAGAGAGACATTGGGAAGACATAAGCATGGGTTTCATCTTAGGATTGCCAAGAATATAGAGAGGACATGATTCTATATTTGTAGTGGTAGATAGATTTTCAAAGATGTCACATTTCATTCCTTATAAGAGGAAAAATGATGCAATTCATGTTGATGACCTATTTTTCAAGGAGATTGTGAGATTGCATGGATTACCTAAGAGTATATTTTCAGACAGGGATACAAGATTCATTGGATACTTTTGGAGGACATTGTGGAAGAAGATGAAGATAGACCTAAAGTTTAGTTCATCATTTCACCCACAGACAGATGGACAAATAGAAGTGGTAAATAGGAGTTTGGGTAAATTGTTGAGATGTTTAGTAGGAGATAAGGTAGGAAATTGGGATCTAATTCTACAACAAGTAGAGTTTGCATACAATAATTCAGTGAATAAGAGTAGAGGGAAGACACCATTTGAGATTGTGACTAGAGTGAAACCTAGAGGAGTTGTAGAATTGAGAGAGATTAGTATGGAGGATAAGAGAAGTGTGGAGGTAGAAGAATTTTAATGATACATGGAGACACGACATAATCAGGTTAGGAAGCATTTGGAGGAGATGAATAGTAAGTATAATGATCAAGCCTCTGAGAAGAGGAGACCTAAAGAATTTTCAATGGGAGATGAAGTAATGGTATATCTAAGAAAGGAGATATTTTCAGTAGGGACATACAATAAGCTGAAGATGAAGAAGTTTGGACCATGTAAAATCCTTAAGAAATTTGATTCAAGAAATGCATATGAAGTAGAGCTACTAGAGATATTGAGTATATCACCTATATTCAACATTGCAGACCTATATCAGTATCATGAAGGAGAGTCAAGTGACAACATTGGAGAAGGATTGAAGGATCAGTTGCCACAACAACAACTAGTGTAGATAGAGGATATCTTAGATAGAAGAGTTGGACGGAGTACCAGAAGCAAGCAGTATAAAGATTACCTAGTCAAGTGGAAAGGAAGACTAAAAGAAGATTCATCATGGATATCTCAGGTTGAGGTAGACTGCCTTGGTTTTCCTCTAGCCCCAACAAATTGAGGGACTCACTTTTTTCAACAACACTGGGTGTCTGATGCAGGAGCATCCTAGGTTATAAAGCAATCTTATATGAACCAAAAATATTTACATTCTTTCTTTTCTTGCATTTTCAGTTAAGTTCAGTTATTTGTATTTTCAACATTTTGTACCGCATTTTGCCACATCTTCATATCAGAGCTTGCAGAGCATGAATTAGCATCTACATAGTGTCATTTAAATCATATTCAAATTTCAAGTAATTTCAATTGTTTGCTAAAAGTTATCACTTTCAAAAGATCATCAGTTTTCTCATAATAGAGTAGTTAGTGTTCACTTGAAACCTAATGGGTTTGCATAGCAATTCCATGACTTGCAGAGCCTAATGGAACATCATTCAAGGTAAATTGGGACCTAGCTTACCTTCATGGAGAATCGCATCAAGTTTCCATCATTTGCGGAGCTTTACTAGATGATGTAGGCTGACCTACTTATTCCTACACACTACATCTTCCATTGAAGTTTGTAACCTCTTATGGTCGACACAAAGGATTATATGAGCTTGAAGATTATATATATAGATCTCTTAGATGCATTAGGAAGTCAGTTAGCAATTATGATAGTTTAGGTTAGATATTTTGTTCTAGAAAGGCACTTTAATGCCATATCTTTCATATCTTTTGCAACTGGAAAGAAGGCCTATGAGCCCTTGTGATTGTAGGCCACATGTTGCCAACAATTGAGCATTGTAATTCTTCAATACTCTGAATATATGAATCTTCCATTGCATTCTATTTTGTGTTGTTTCTGTTGTGTTTACTCTAGCTGCTTGGTTTGGACAATTCATTCTATCAACCCTCTGGCCATGATTGCACCATTTTACAATCTTATTGAAAATGTATAATTCAAGATATTTGAGTCCTTCTATGTAAACTTGTAAATATGATTAATGATAGTTGGGTTTTGGATTGTAGTCCACCTACTTATTTCATTAGAATTCTATCATTTGTTTTAGCATTACTTGACCTTGGATTCAAATGGATATGGTATACATGTAATGAAATTCTCATGTTTAGCTATGTGGTAGAAACATGATTAGAAAGCATAACATACATGCTTTGTAGAATTAATCATGTATTTAGCATAGTTGTGATTATTCACTTGTTTATGGATGTATGTTGCAATTGGAGCTTGAAAAATTTACTCTCATGAGTAGATGTTTCCTTTGCATGCCTTGTCATTTCCTTAACATGTGAAGTGTAACGTCCCACCAAGGAACCCAGAGGGTAACACAACTAAGCTTACAAAAAGGACAAACATTTTTTTTTTAAAATGAAAGAAATAACAACAATCATATATTTATTCATAATATTTAAATTAAGCTAATCCTCTAGGGTTCCATGGCTGCATTACTAACGAACTAAAATAAGATCTAACTAACATTATGAATTAACTAACAAAAATAGTTCATTCTAATTCTAATTGCATTAGATGAATAAACACATACAATTCCATATTATATAATCAAATAAGTAACATCAGGATCCTGCACAAGTACATAGACAAGTTCCTTTACAAGAGAGTACAACATTACATTGTTTACAATACCGCTATCTAGATTACATTGGAGTACATATATCAAGATAACAGTACATGATTCAACTAATATACAAGACTAAAACATGATCATAAGTATCTGTCTCCTCAAGCTAGAGCAAGATCTGAAATCTGACATACAAGGTACTTCCTTCTCGCACACAAACAACAACAAGGGAAACTAATGGAGATAAAAGCACAACCATTTGACCATGTGCAACCCTAAGGTCCACCCCCATGCTAGGAGATAACAATAAGGTCCCACTTAGAAAATAATCAAGAAAGATAGTAGACTAATAGGTGCAAGGACTACAAAAGACTTCAATACAACACGGGTCAAAAAGAACATCACAAGTAAATCAAACAACACTTCCAGAGGCAATCACACAATGAAAGGGAAAAACATACATTAGGTAGTAAGAGGCTATAGTAGGGAAGAGTGTCATCACATGGTCCTAACATGGGTTATCCTGGCAGTCGCCACTGAACATTAGCTCCCATCCATGGGTTATCCTGGCAGTCCTGACACCGGCCCCCATCTATGGTTATCTTGGTAGTCTCTCACTAGACACCGGCTCCATAGGGTGATACATGCAGAAACAACATTCCTTTCGTGAGGACAAGGAAGTTGATCTTGCCAACCATGACCTTCTCATCCCATCCTTAGCCTGAACGAGCACTACAGGCATGGGTGATGCACTCAGTTATCTTATTTAGTGTAGAAACTACCCAACCCTCTAAATTTATTATTAATTTATCACTGGATTAAAAACTTCTAATGGGTTATCCTAGCAGCCACTTTGGGCACCGACTCCACATTGAAAGCCACTCCCCTACTTAAATGTAGAAGACCCTATCCATTAAGCAAGACAATTGCCATCACAATGATAAGTAACATATACAATACAAGGCATTTACCTTTTTGCATACAAATCATAATCACAGGGACCAATTTTTGTCCCAAATCATAAACCAAGCATGAACTACCATATTCTTATCATGATGCATTTATAACACAAAATACACATCATTTCACATCATCTAGAGCAAGGCTTTATCTATCTTGCATAGTTATCATAACCACATGAATAGGTACACTGAGCAAGGCATTATCCATCGTGTACAATCATCATAACCACATGAATAGGTACACTGAGCAAGACATTATCAATCTTGCACAGTCATCATAACCACATGAATAGGTACACTAAACAAGGCATTATCTATTTTGCACATGTATCATACTAACATGAAGAGGAGACAATATTTCAAGAATGCATTTCATTCAACTCACATGATGCACATATAGCCAACCCCCACACAATCACACCCTCCTAGGCATCTAGAAACAACTTCCCCAAATGATACAACACTTGACACCATTAAAAACACAATGGTTTCACATCACATTCACTCTCAAATCATATTATAAACTAATACCCTTCAACAATTTTTTTTTTAAGCAATGTAACATTAATCCAAGCATGAACAATCATCTAATAGTTATAAAGTGAAGCTATCTCAACAATAGAGAACTGTAACTTTCTAATCACCAGTAGCAGTTACAATATGATCATAAGATATAAGTGTCCATGAGCAACAATATTTTAAGTAATAATTCTCAAGACTTATGTAATTTAATTCAATTAAAATGATTGCAAACAAACTACAAATAACTCTAAGGCATACAAATTAAACACAACAATTATTTACACTATTTACACTGATGTAGATTTCATTAATATTCTAGACAATTTTGTAAATACAATTAAATATAATTGTATAACCAAGGCTAAAAGCCTATAATATTATAATGCTATAAATATCTTACACTAGTTAGAATCACAAGATACAAAACCTAAAGCTACAATGAAAGAACCTTGTTCTAAGGTTAGCTTGAGAGGAAAGGAATACCGAACAACAAAACATTCCTATAGATCTAACATCTTCATCAAATCTACCTCACTTTTAACCACATGTAAAAGATAGGATTAGCACAAAATGAATTTGTTGAGAAGGCTTTAGAAGCTACCAACAATGCAAAATGTGAAAGCATAGACATGGCACGGAGGCTGATTGGTAGAATGCCTCAAAGAGATCCATATGATAGAAAGAAATGATCATAGGATATGCACAAAATGAATTTGTTGAAAAATCTGAAAGAAACCCAATTCAAAAATAGAGTTATTGGTGACACAACTAACTGTTTTAACAGAGACGAAATGGGTGAGAAGTAGACAGTCATAAAATATTCATATATCAACAATGAAAAACTGGGTATGGCTGATTTTTTGGATATGATTTAGATATCTAGGCCATGCACTATATATAAAAAATTAAAGAAACCCAGTTCGTAAAAAAAATTATGACTAACACAACCGAATGCTAAAACAAAGAAGAAATGCGTGAGAGGTAGACAGTAAAAAAAATCATATCTCCAAATTGACAAACTAGGTATGGATGCTTTTCAGATAAGAGTTAGGTAACTAGGTCATGCACCATATATAAAAAAATTAGAGGAACCCAGTTCGTAGAAATAAAGTTATGGCTAATGCAACAGATTGTTAAAATAGAGACGGAATGGGTGAGAGGTAGATAGTCACAAAATCTTCATATCTCCAAAATGTCAAACTGGGTATAGATGATTTTTGGATATGATTTAGATAACTAGGTCATCCACCATGTTGGTTATTTTCCCAGACTGGATGCTAAATCTCAGTTATCCCTACAAGGTAGCCATCAATGATCAACAGGATTCTCGGGCCAGGGGCCAACAGTATAGGAGATAGACTCTATAAATATCTCCTCTTCTTCT
Source organism: Cunninghamia lanceolata (assembly GCA_027924645.1). Classification (NCBI taxonomy): domain Eukaryota; kingdom Viridiplantae; phylum Streptophyta; class Pinopsida; order Cupressales; family Cupressaceae; genus Cunninghamia; species Cunninghamia lanceolata. The sequence continues at coordinate 4,879,836 of BSBN01000241.1, read as the reverse complement.
TTATGCTCTGCAGAACCAAGGGGGGTATTCCCTATTCAACTTCTATAAAATGCATCTATGTATTTGCTGGGATGTTGACACAAAGCAGATAAATCCTCTCTTATGCAGACAAAAATTGTCAGATAAGTGCAAAGGGGCTAGCTCTGGGCTTATATTTAGTTATAGACAGAGGATTTCAGATCCTAAACTAATTCTAAAGTCCTAATGGTTTTGAAGTTGGGGTTTGAGTTTGATTTATATATGGATGCAAAACTAGGACTTTGGGCCGCAACAGAGATACCAGACCAAATCAGTGCCTATCCAAGGCTCGGAGTCAGTAGACATATATATGTGAATGTTTACCACAGACTTAAAATGAAAATCAGATTTCAAGAGGTTTTAAATATGTTTGCCTTATAGACAATACCCAAGAGGGATTATTTAGTTATTTCTACTTACAAACATCCTTATTGCAATGTCTCTTTCTTAACACTTAATCCAAAACATTCAATCTACTCCTTGAGTAGAAGTAAGAGACTAAGTATTCAATATAGAAAACCTATATTCTAGAGTCTATAACACCCCTTAGATGTTCAGAGTCAAAAGAAAAACACATTCAGTCTGGAGACAAATAACAAAACACATGCAATGAAGCATTATTCATTTAAATCAACATGAAACTGATGATTCTCTGCATAATACATACAACATACAATTCATAAATTCGCAAGACACCTGAAACAGAGTCACCAGAAAGTTGTATTCCACTGCAGCACCAAAATTTTTCCAGTTTCCAACCACCCAAATGAGTGACACAGTTTGGCCTTTTATACCAAGACTATGTACCTAGCAAAATTTACAACAAGGCAAATCAAAAAAAAAAATTGCTAGATTCATTGCATGAGGAATGGCGCTCAAAATCATAAATGCAGCAGAGAAAAAAATGGGAAAGAGTAGGAGAAGGGTGAGGAGTAGTTGAACTCGAGCCCTGTGCCGCCACTGAAAGACTCTTTGTCATAAACCAGGTACTTGTCCATTCGACCACCAGCCCATACCTGCCTACACCCCACCACTAATGGTTCAACCACCCATAGTGCCTCTTGAAAAACATCGCAGCGCACCCATGGAGTTTCCCACTCAAAAAATGCAGTCGCATACGCTCAGGAAAATCCTTTGCTGTAGGTTCAAAATCTGACTATTGATCAAAAACCCATCACCGAAATCAACGGTCCCAAAACATGTATGAAGAGCTGCCAGCCAATGATATCGTGCCATGTAGGCACCTTGACCCTCTATCGCTGACCCTTTCTCCTTTTATTTTACCTTTATCGCTCTTGTATATGCAAACCCAAATGTATATACAACTTACAAGGCGAACGTCAAATGTTATAGAACAAACTGGGATTTAGTTTGGGTCCAACTTGTATCCTCTTCCATGCATATTTCCTTGTATATGCGCACATACAATCACAACATACATACAAGGCAAATCTCAACACACCTGTGAAGCAAATTAGAGCGGCCTTTGAAAGCTGCTTTGTATCTCCACTAATGCACATCGGCTTGTATATCGGCATATACAAGTGCTTTATACAACCTACGGACCTAAAATATTATTCATCACATTTCAACTCCCCTGTCGCGTCTGCGTTGTATGTCTCTTCATTGTATATCCGGATGTACTTTGTTTGTATGTTGAATATATATCAGCATACATAGAACTGTCTTTGTATACAACTGGTGGGCCCGACCATTTTCTCTATCCTTTGGACTGTTCACTTTGCATGTCGCGAGCCTTTGTATAACTTTCAATGTACCTTCCTTTGTACCTACAAACAAGGAATCTTCTCTAGAATATTCTTGCAATGTATCTAACCATTGTATGTGCACCCGAATGTATATCGCATTTACATTCCACCTTGTATATCCATGGGCCCCGCCACATGCATTTCTGCCTCACCACTGTAGCAAATGTACATTTGCACCTCCTTGTATATCTTGCTTGTATATGACTCGATATACAAAGCGGGAATATTCCTGGGAATCTACGAAAGACTCCCCCTTTTTATATGCACTATTTAAAACCTGACATGCATTTAAAAGGTATCTAACTCACTTTTTTCATCACTTTATTGGAGGCCGATAGAGATTTCTGACCCACCAATGCATATTTTGACTTGCATGTATATACAAGCAGCCTTGTATATACAAAGACACCTGCACCTTAACTTGATTTATTGCATTTTTTAGCACTATAGAGGCCAAGAGTGTTAGAAATTTTTGGATTTTTTGGGAAGGTGCCTACATATTTAAATGCCTAAAACCTGATTGCTTTTGCAGGCACCACCAGTGGCTCTGTCTAGGGATGCATGCCTCTTGCAGGCATGGTGAGAACCTCAAATCTCTAGGATGCAGACCAGTCCATATCCATTGGGCAACAGAGTCGAACACATACCAACCTGCATCACAAAACACATTTAGTTTTAAAAAAAACTTGGTGGCCCCAGGCCACCAAAAAGGAAAAACTAGAATTTTCCTCTATCAAACACTTGATTTTCCTCTGATATCAGTGGATCAAGCCTGAAGATGCTGCCATGATTTATCCACAAACAAGCCTTGTCATTTGCATATTCAACCATCTTGTTCAGCTTGTCACTGTCAACCTTATGCAAATAATCATCAGCATTAGGCAACATGTGAATGTTATGTTTATGAAACAATGCATATTTATATGGCATATAGCACTTGTCATCATCTGTATCAGCAACATGCATTGTAAAATGATCTCCTAGCTAGACTAAAAACTGAAAGTAATCAAAGTCCACCATGTAACTAGGAGCATCAGGCTTCATTTTATCATAAGCTGGCATATTAAAGATAAAGCTCTCAAATCCATATTTGTGCACTTCAGGCACACAACTTTCAGCTGCACCAAACAAAAAGAACTCAGATTCTAGTAGCTCCCTGCAATAACCTTCATGATATATGTTAGTTTCTCTTTCATCAAAATGAGAACTAGAATCCATATCAACATCAGTGCCTAGATTCCCACCATACTAAAATAGAGCCTCATCACCATATGTGTCAAAAATGGGTGATCCAGGTGTTTCAACTTCATCATGGTATGTCGCTAGTTCATGGTCAGTAGAACATGCATCTTCATTACCAATGGATTCTCTTTGTGGAGGCGTATCAACCTGTATGGTATAAGCAAAACTATAATCAAATGAAGAACAATCATGCTCAGCACTAGCACTTGTTTCAATTTCTGATTGCTCTTCATCATCTCCATGTATCTGAATAAAAGGCAATGACTCAAACATGGAATTGCTCTTTTGTTTGTTGACTTCTTCTCTATCTTATGCACAATACTCACAATTATCTCCACAAACCCATTCAAACAAGTATTCATTACTGTCCATAACCACATCATTATTTTCAGAACCAGATACCTCAACCTTGCAATGGGCGTCATCATTGATCATTTCATTGGCATCCTCAACTGGTGAGTAATCCAGTTGAGCATTGTTATCAGCATTATGTTCAAATACAATAGTCTCAACTTCTATGCTTTCATTTTCACATTTATCCTCACATGATGCCATGATCAGTTGCTCATTTGCAGCCATACAACTGTTATTCACACCAAAGCCTGTGGATAGGGAATTCCACACATGTTCATTTCTCATTTTTTCTATATTTTCTACAAACTTGTATGCCATCTGCGTACTTGTTATCTTGAATTCCCTCAACAATGCACTAGAGCCCTCCTCAAAAGCTTCAAAATATATGCCAATATAGGTTGAAATATCAGGTCTGAAGCCTTCAGGGATTTGTGAAAGGGCAACTACAAATCTATGACTGAAATCAATACAGGCCTCTTTATCTTGTTTTCTGATTTCCATTAATCTTGCAACAAGATCAACAGGTTCTCTTGCAAATTCTTCTTTAAAATAGTCAGCAAGTTCATCCCAACAAGAAAAGGATCTCTTTGGAAAGCTCAAATAGCAATCTCTATCTTTTGCATCAAAGGATCTAACAAAAAACCTCATCCACATATCCTCATCCCTAAATGAATGTCTCTCCATGAAGCAGTGAAAGTTTTGGATATGTGCACCCCCATCACACACATTGTGTCCATTAAATCTGGGCATCTGATTGTAAATCTTAGTAGGCATACTTTCAACTTGAAAATCAACCCATGACAAATCTAATTGGTCATACAAAGGATCAAAAGAACTAACAAGAGGTTTAGCATTTTGACTGGCAGACACAACAGGGTTACTATTTAACTGAGCTTGCCTAGCCTCTAAGGATATCAACCTATTCTTTATCTCTTCAATTTTTTACACAACATTTCATCCCCCTCTTGACTGAGTATGGGTGAATACATACTTGGATTCATATAAACTTCACTCTTAGACATCCTATGTCTGTCTAAGACCTAAGGCTTCCCCTTGGCATCTAACTTATGCAATAAAACAACAAATATAAATGGGAAGTAGCTAGGTACCTTTTCTCTTCTAAATGCTGAAGCTTTGAATAGAATATTTTTAGATCTAACATACATTAGCCTTTCATGTGCGCTAAAACTTTTTTGCAGAGTCGCCACCTCTCCAAAGAGGATAAAAATTTCAAACAGCTGAAAGCTCATCAAACATTTTTCTGAGTTTATACCGCCAGTAGAGCACCATCATTCACATGAAAGAACCAGATATGCAACAATGATTTCACATTATTTGACTATTTTCCCTAGTAGAGTCACCAATTTCTGTTGGTTATTTTCCTAGACTGGATGCGTAATCCCAGTTATCCCTACAAGGTAGCCATCAACGATCAATAGGATTCTCAGGCCAGGGGCCAACAGTATAGGAGATAGACTCTATAAATATCTCCTCTTCTTCTTTAGGCTCTGCAGAACCAAGGGGGGTATTCCCTATTCAACATCTATAAAATGCATCTATGTATTTGCTGGGATGATGACACAAAGCAGATAAATCCTCTCTTATGCAGACCAAAGCTGTCAGATAAGTGCAAAGGGGCTAGCTCTGGGCTTATATTCAGTTGTAGATAGAGGATTTTAGATCCTAAACTAATTCTAAAGTCCTAATGGTTTTGAAGTTGGGGTTTGAGTTTGATTTATATATGGATGCAAAACTAGGACTTTGGACCGCAATAGAGATACCAGACCAGATTGGTGCCTATCTAGGGCTCAGAGTCAGTAGACATATAAATGTGAATGTTTACCATAGACTTAAAATGGCAATCAGATTTCAAGAGGTTTTTAATATGTCTGCCTTACAGACAATACCCAAGAGGGAGTATTTGGTTATTTCTACTTACAAACATCCTTACTGCAATGTCTCTTTCTTAACACTTAATCCAAAACATTCAATCTACTCCTTGAGTAGAAGTAAGAGACTAAGTATTCAATATAGAAAACCTATATTCTAGAGTCTATAACACCCCTTAGATGTTCAGAGTCAAAAGAAAAACACATTCAGTCTGGAGACAAATAACAAAACACATGCAATGAAGTATTATTCATTTAAATCAACATGAAACTGATGATTCTGTACATAATACATACAACATACAATTCATAAATTTGCAAGACACCTGAAACAGAGTCACCAAAAAGTTGTATTCCTACTGCAGCACCAAAATTGTCCAGTTTCCAACCACCCAAATGAGTGACACAATTTGGCCTTTTATACCAAGATTGTGTACCCAACAAAATTTGCAACAAGGCAAATCAAAAAAAAAATTGCCAGATTCAATGCATGAGGAATGGCACTCAAAATCATAAATGCGACAGAGGACAAAATAGGAAAGAGTAGGAGAACAGCGAGGAGTAGTTGAGCTCGAGCCCTGTGCCGCCGCTGAAAGACTCTCTGTCATAAACCAGGTACTTGTCCATTCGACCACCAGCCCATACCTGCCTGCACCCCGCCACTAATGGTTCAACCACCCATAGCACCTCTTGAAAACCATCGCAGTGCACCCATGGAGTTTCCCACTTAAAAATGCGGTTGCATACGCTCAAGAAAATCCTTTGCTGTAGGTTCAAAATCCAACCGTTGATCAAAAACCCATCACCGAAATCAACGGTCCCAAAACATGTATGAAGAGTTGCTAGCCAATGATATCATGCCACATAGGCACCTTGACCCACTATTGCTGACCCTTTCTCCTTTTATTTTACCTTTATCGCTCTTGTATATGCAAACCCAAATGCATATACAACTTACAAGGCAGACATTAAATGTTATAGAACAAACTAGGATTTAGTTCGGGTCCGGCTTGTATCCTCTTCCATGCATATTTCCTTGTATATTTGCACATACAATCGCAACATACATACAAGGCAAATCTCAACACACCTGTGAAGCAAATTAGAACGGCCTTTGAAATCTGCTTTGTATCTCCACTAATGCACATCGGCTTGTATATCAGCATATACAAGCGCTTTATACATCCTACGGACCTAAAATATTATTCATCACATTTCAACTCCCCCGTCATGTCCGCGTTGTATGTCTCTTCATTGTATATCCAAATGTACTTTGTTTGTATGTTGAATATACATCGGCATACATACAACTGTCTTTGTATACAACTGGTGGGCCCAACCATTTTCTCTCTCCTTTGGACTATTCACTTTGCATGTCGCGAGCCTTTGTATAACTTTCAGTGTACCTTCCCTTGTACATACAAGTAATGAATCTTCACTAGAATATTCCTGCAATGTATCTAACCATTGTATGTGTGCCTGAATGTATATCGCATATACATTCCACCTTGTATATCCACAGGCCCCACCACATGCATTTCTGCCTTGCCACTATAGCAAATGTACATTTGCACCTCCTTGTATATCTTGCTTGTATATGACCTGATATACAAAGCAGGAATATTCTTAGGAATCTACGAAAGACTCCCCCTTTGTATATGCACTATTTAAAACCTGACATGCATTTAAAATGCATCTAAATCACTTTTTCATCACTTTATTAGAGGCCGATAGAGATTTCTGACCCGCCAATGCATATTTTGACCTGCATGTATATACAAGCAGCCTTGTATATACAAAGACACCTACACCTTAACTTCATTTATTGCATTTTTTAACACTGCAGAGGCCGAGAGTGTTGGAAATTTTTGGATTTTTTGGGAAGGTGCCTACATATTTAAATGCCTAAAACCTGATTGCTTATGCAGGCACCACCACACCATATGTAAAAAAATTTAGAGGAACCCAGTTTGTAAAAATAAAGTTAGGGCTAATGCAACAGACTGCTAAAATAGAGACGAAATGGCTAAGAGATAGACAGTCACTTCAATTGGTGATTCCCAGAAATGCAATGATACAGGCATACATAATTAGATCTGATAACAAGACTTCTAATCTCTCAAGCAAATTACAATCAATAGGAAAAATCATAAATCAAACATTTGCTTCAACTGAAAACTGAGACAGAAATTAGAACCAAAAGACTGGGTTGAAGATTCGATGTCAGGTTCAACTACTACAGCCACAAAGCAGCCTCTTCCCTCAAAAGTTTGATCTGCTAAAGATTATTATGATAGAGAAATCCCCCCAATATCTTCCAAAAGATTACTCCCATAAAGGCAAAAATTCTGCCTAAATCCCTTTCTTACAATTTGCTATATTAACCCGACAATATATTTTTTTTATCTTATTTATTTCCTTTACAACTAGACAAGAATAATTTTTATTCTTATTCATTTAGTATTTACTATATATGAGTTTTATGATAACTCATAAATATTATCTATTTTTATTTCCACTTAACACAATATTTAATTATATTAATTAATTTATTTATCTTTAGCTAGCATTTACATTTATTATTATTTTTTTATTATTTATTTCCATAAACTCAAATTCTCATAAAGGAATTTATATATATTTATTTATTTAACAAAAATGCTTTCATAACTAATTTAATATTATTTTAATGCAACAATTAATCAAAGCAATAATCAAACAATTGTAAACAAAAAAACCCAAATGCCAAACAATGACTAACACAATGCATGATCGAAAGCATGACCATAATGACCGTGACTGACCATTACGCCCATACAGACAATACTGACTAGGTACAAAACTAGATACTCATCCTTTTCAAGGATGATGGCTAAGGGATCACATGTTATCTCTATTCAATAGTTTCCATTGGGTTTAAGGCACACTCAGACATGTTAATTCAGGTGGGGTCGATGCTTGGTACCTGCATCCTACAACAATCAAATAGTCGAACAAATAGACCTATATATATATAATCATAATCATATAGTCAAATATACTATGAAAGGGAATTGTAGTGTAGCAGGGTACTCACGCATGAGTAATGTGACACTGTCTCTTTCACCATCACATCAAACACGTAATCACAACACACATAGCAATCAGATAATGAACGACTAAATAAGAACCATCATCAGATAATCACATGATACACATAATAAGATTAATCCACATAAAACATCACAACATAACATCCTATGATACATAATTAGTCGCATAAAAATCAATTCTAACATATGACAATCGTAGTAAGATCAACATCATAATAACATGAATGTAAAACAATGTCAGAGCATAAAAATTATCAGTGTTGGAACAAAGATTATCGATAAAACATACTAACTATCATATGAAACCACACATGAGCATAATTTGGAATGTCATCAACATGAATGTAGCATCTACCAACATTATATAATGTACAACATCAACTGTCTAACATACCCTAAATATTCCTATTAGTTTAGCTTCATCTTCATGCTCCTTAGCCAGACCATCTGCACATCCAAGATGAGAATGGAGGGGCATTACATCCTCGCCCCCTAAGACTTGACTTACTATTGGAAGTCATAGACTAGGGTGGAAACATAACATATTAGTATTGCAATTTTCTATTGCCAACATAAACATCCATCTTGAGCAGTTGTTCATAAGACAGGCACAATCGTTCAATACAAACAAGAAGAGCATCAATTCCTCACCATTAAGACATATCATGTGATCTAATTATAATCCAATCACACATATTTTGAGAATTTCAAATGATTTAGGGAATTGCATTCACATATTAACAAAGAAAAATACATCTCATCTCTTATTTCCACTATGGTCCCCACTAATTACCGAACATGCAAAGTACAATCCTCTGTGGAGTCCTCCCTTGAACACACTATCAGAGGTTCGAAATGAACATGATAGAAACAACACTTAACACACAATGGAGCCAATGGAAGCAAACATTCAGAATAGCCACCATACAAATTTTAAAAATACAAGCCTAAGTGGGGAAATAATCAAATTTAATCTTAAGTCACAAAATGCTGACAATTTTCAACAATAAATCATGTAGAAAGAAAAGATTTTTAGTGACCAATCCTATCATAAGAGAGTTCAAAGAGAACAAATTCACTAATAGCCCACCCACAACACATGAAACAACTATAAAAAATTTCAAAACAACCAATATTACAAACAAATCCACATCGCGGTGTGACTAATTTTAGCCACAAAGGGAGTATCCACTACACAACACCCTAGGACTTAAAGTCTAGAATGTGTTAGAGAATGTACACCAAACACACATATAACTATTTTTTCTATATTTTCTTATCTAAGCCACTTTTATATAAAGATTTAAGGCAACACAGTCTCTACTTATTTACAAAAATTTTCTATCTTTAATGCAGTACAATTCCTTTTTACCAAACTATGAACATATACAATTACTTCCTTATGCAAAAAGATACTTACAGAGGAAATGTATGATGTCACACACAAGAATAATTCAAAATTCTAATTGACTTACAATATCACATTCATGATCTCCTGGGTCCAACACAGGCTCTAATTTGATCGTCTGCACACGTTTCTTACACGGGCATACACAGTGATAACTTTCATAAATCAAAACAGAACTTCCACATGAGGTCATGGCCAACTAAGAAATAGATATTATATTATCAAGCAACCATGCAAAGATACCCCACACATGACAACACCACATAATCCACATGATGCCACTGAGTGATTAAATCATTCCAATACTTACACATATAATGCAATTAACATAAAGATTGTATGGTGCTTCTACACCCATAGCTAAACATAATCCCCAAGTATGATTACTTCACCAAACAAGGGAACACCAAACACCACTAGCCTTTCACAACACCCCACACAGAATGGGTACACAATATTCACATCGCTAGAGGGGGCATATACAACAGTCCTAATCACATGCACTAACAGTAATCATGCTTCTTTTTTCTAAAGCACTAGAGACCACAAGAGGGACTCAAAGCCTCAACAAATCAGCAAGCACTACCATTCAGGAAACACATATTGTTAGATATAACATCACATTTTTAGAAAAGAATGAGAGAGAGCACATAGTAGACACATAAGTAAAACAAGGCATAAAGAATTTATTTCTTCCAGAATCAAAGAACAAGTATGTAAATTTATCAACTTTGTAACGTCATACTAAGGCACATAGGTGAGAGGTATTATTACCAACTTGCTACAAGGAGAAAAATGCTTAACCTAGAGCAACAACAACAATCCAGAGATCCTAGTGTTGCAACTTGGCTCTGATACCAAATGTAACATCCCACCAAGGAACCCAGAGGATAACACAACTAAGCTTACAAAAAGGACAAATATATATTTTTAAATGAAAGCAATAACAACAATCATATATTTATTCATAACATTTAAATTAAGTTAATCCTCTAGGATTCCATGGCTGAATTACTAACGAACTAAAACAAGATCTAACCAACATTATGAATTAACTAACAAACACAGTTCATTCTAAGTCTAATTGCATCAGATGAATAAATACATATAATTCCATATTATATCATCAAATAAGTAACATCAAGATCATGCACATAGGATCACAAGTACATAGACAAGTTCCTTTACAAGAGAGTACAACATTACATTGTTTACAATACCACTATCTAGATTACATTGGAGTACATATATCAAGACAACAGTACATGATTTGACTAATATACAAGACTAAAACATGATCATAATTATCTATATCATCATGCTAGAGCAAGATCTAAAATCTGACATACAAGCTACATCCTTCTCGCACACAAACAACATCAATGGAGATAAAAGTACAACCACCTGACCATATGGAACCCTAAGGTCCACCCCCGTGCTAGGAGATAACAATAAGGTCCCACTAAGAAAATAATCAAGAAAGACAATAGACGAATAGGTGCAAGGACTACACAAGACTTCAATACAACACGGGTCAAAAAGAACATCACAAGTAAATCAAACAACACTTCCAAAGGCAATCACACGATGAAAGGGAAAAAACACACATTAGGGAGTACTAGGCTGTAGTAGGGAAGAGTGTCATCGCATGGTCCTAACATGGGTTATCCTGGCAATCTCTGATCGAATGTTAGCCCCCATCCATAGGTTATCCTGGCAGTCCAGATGTCGACGCCCATCCATGGTTATCCTAGCAGTCTCTCACTAGACTCTAGCCCCATAGGGTGACACATGTGGAACCAACATTACTTTCATGAGGACAGGAAAATTGATCTTGCCAACCACATCCTTCTCATCCCATCCTTAGCCTAAACAAGCACTACATTCATGGGTGAGGCATCCAATTATCTTATTTAGTGTGGAAAATTTATTATTAAGTTATCACTGGATTAAAAACTTTCAATGTGTTATCCTAGCAACCACTTGGGGCACCGGCTCCACATTGAAATCCACTCCCCTACCTACATCTAGAAGACCCTATCCATCAAGCAAGATAATTACCATCACAATGACAAGTAACATATATAATGCAAGGTATTTACCTTCTTGCATACAAATCATAATCATAGAGACCAATTCTTGTCCCAAAACATAAACCAAGCATGAACTACCACATTCTCATCATGGTGCATTTACAACACAAAATACACATCATTTCATATCATCGAGAGCAAGGCATTATCTATTTTGCATAGTTGTCATAATCACATGAATAGGTACACTAAGCAAGGCATTATCCATCTTGCACGATCATCATAACCACATGAATAGGTACACTAAGTAAGGAATTATCCATCTTGCACATGTATCATACTAACATGAATAGGAGACAATATTTCAAGAATGCATTTCATTCAACTCACATGATGCATATATAGTCAACCCCCACACAATCACACCCTCCTAGGCCTCTGGAAACAACTTCCGCAAATGACACAACACTTGACACCATTAAAAACACAATAGTTTCACATCACATTCACTCTCAAAGCACATCATAACCTAATATTCTTCAACAATATATTTTTTTAAGGAATGTTGTAATGCCCTGTCATGCAACCATAGAGTGATAGACCAACAAGTGCAAAACTTATAGAAATAATTTTTTTTTGAAGCAAGTAAATGCAATAACAGTCACCAAAGATATCATAATACACAACATGAAGAAAAGTGTACTTCTAACTCCTCTAGGGAAATATAACTACATCAGTGAATATAAAATTAAAACCACACAAGTGATATACATTAAACTGCTAATAAAGACAAGATCCACTTTTACATTAGCAAGATAGATAATATACAAAGTTACAATACAAGATTACAAGACCAATCATGTCAATTTACAAAAGAATGCATAAGAAGGTATACAACACTACTGAAGGTGGGAAGTAATCTAGAACTGGAACACCTTTGCACAGGACTCGAACTGAATCTCCAAAAAGGCCAATGGATATCTCTTCCTCCCAACCATGTGTAACCCTGAGGTCCACCCCACCGAGCTAGGAGATAACAACGAGGATTCTACTAATCCAAGAAACAACATCCAAAATACAAGAGCAATGGCTGACATGACACAACCGACCATATCAACAAAACTGCATAGGACAAGACATTACTCCAAAGGTACAACCAAAAAGAAACAACTGAAATGTGTAAGGAGAGTGTCATCGCATGGTCCTAGCATGGGTTACCCAGGCTATCAATCACTAGAAGTTGGCCCCCATCTATGGTTACCCTCGCAGCATCTCTCTAGGCACTGGCTCCATAGGGTGACACATGCGGAGCTGACAAGTCCTCTCATGGAGACAAGGAGGTCGGCCTTGCCAACCAGGCCTTCTCATCCCATCCTTAGCCTGTGAGAGCACTCAAGGCATGGGTGAGGTGTCTTACTTATCTTGTTAAGTGTTTTAATATCCCAACCCTCTTGATTAAGTTATTAAGTTTCCACTTGTTTACAACTTCCATGGGGTTACCCAGGTGGCCTCCCACTAGGCATCGGCCCCACCATGAAAGCCACTCCCTTAGCATTCTCTAATCAATCATACATACCACAACATACAGGTATAAAAGTCACAAATCAGTTTCAACCCATAACTTACGCCATTCACTAAGCCACAACAATAAGTCCTTAGATTCCCTTCAAAATTTGAAGCCATTCAATCTAGAAACCAAGTACCATATCCCAGAGACCATTTCCCATTCATTATAAGACACAAAAATCTAGTGACCCCATTGCATTGACATGCCACTATTTGAACCAAAAATCAAGACACCTCACCTCTGGAGATAGGTATAACCAAAGACAAAGAAACCATTATCAGACAAGGACAACACTTCCACAATGACAACAAGTGGCCATGACATCTCACAAGATTCCCACTTCACAACAAACCAACATATAGACATCAACTCCACCCAAGGTAACATAATGATCCAAAACAAACATAAAGATACGACAAGGAGGGCAATAAAGAAAATCAAATTCAATGAACTCCTAATTCAATCAATAAATCAACTTATGAGATTTTAACTTTATTTCAAATAACATTCTAGTTTACGAAAAATTAATTTCCTTACAATTCCAAAAAATAAATTTCCTAACAAATCCCTAATAAATATCCTCTCAATTTAAACAACCATAATATAATGATAAACATAAATTTCCAATTAAAATTCTTCTAATTTCACATCCTAATAAGATCAACCTCGATTACAAAAATATTCTTGCTATAATGAAAAGAACTTTTCGTCATCCTTCTCGCTACACTTCGAACTAAGAATGACTACAACAAGTACAAGAACTGGTGACCATTTAACTATCTCAAATTCTAATAAACAACTTTAACCACAAATATTTTCTTATGAACGTAATTTACCAGCTTCCATTAGACAAATACAATTTTGAAACAAAATGACTATAAGCATCTATGATTCAACTATAAACATGAGTCACTAGAAAACATTTACTATTTCCAACAACTTTTAAATACCTTCACAAACAATATTAATTCTTTTCCCATAAGAAAATTAGCTATCTATCATTTTTAATATAAAAAGTCTATAAATATATCTATATTATCCTTTCTATAAACAATACCATTTAAAAAGAAAAATAATCTATTTCTCCATTAAATGAATGTGCAATGAGTAGAATATTCAAAATCATTATAAAATGGATCTATTTCTTTATTTTCAAATCTATAAACAAAGTCATTGAAAGAATAGTCTATTTCCTTAATTTTCAAAAATACTTTCTTTAAGAACGAGGAAGGAATTTTTATTATAAAAGTAAGAATCCCTTTTAATGGTAAAGTACTTATAAAATGAAGTTCTTAAGAGAAATCATGAAATACTTAAGAGATACGATTTCCTTTTTAGAAAAGAGTTACTATTTAAATACTAACGTATATGATTTTCTATGTTTAGTACCAAATATTACAGTGCATCACTTAAATTATCTCGACATCAAGAATACTAATGCTAATGATTGCAATGATGCATTTATGCAAATACGTGTGTTCAAAGATGCTCCATCTCATGGTATGGAAAAATTGCATGTTATGCACCAAAATCCAAACAAAAGAATATGTAGATCATTGAGACACCTACTTTTCCAACATGGCATTGGATCAATACCCAGCGTGGAAAAGAAATATACAAAAGATGGATAATAATGCTTTTGGGATTGCAAGCTTGGATCTTTAATGATTTGCAGCATTATTGCAATAGAAAATATATATAGAGGGAAGTAGAACATCAGCAAGCAATGCAGAGGTACAAAGGTAGAAGTATTTTAAGATTCCTTAAATACATCGTAAGATATATGGCAGATCTTGGTGTTGGAGGCACCTTAGAGATGATTCCAGACTTGATAATGTCCATAAAATAATGGCTTGGACTAAGTGGACCAGGTTGGATGATCATGGGGATTGCAAAGAATGTCTAAGAAAATTTCTTAACATAAATGGTTAATGGTTCTCTGGCAATAGGTTGGAAATCAGTAAAACACATTTCGGACTGGATCTCTTGAAATGCCATGATTACGAGGTATGCACAATACAAGGGAGTTGCACAAGTTAGAAAGTGGAATACATATGTATACACCTCAAAGAGATCTTATCTCATGCAATGGTAAAAAAGCATATTCCTAAGACGCGAAAACTGTTAGAAACAAATTTCTCAAAAAAATTATAGTATTCAAGAATGCAATGATTCCAGGGTTAACAAAATAGATTTCTTGAAAAGTCCTTCTAATAGCTATATAAGAAGGCAATGGAAACAAACTACGTCGTGGCCATAGTCTCAGAGAGATGTCATTACAAGCCACTCAGAGATTTTCTTTTAAAGGTCCTTAGAATACTAATGCAAGAGGAGGAAGAGCAAACAAATTTTAGTTTTTGTGCTAGAAAAAAAAACAAAGGACTAATGCAAATACCTTATTTTTAAAGGGAAGATTTCCTCCATGGCCTTGGGTCGATTCCTCGGAAGGCGATTCTTTCATTTTTAGTTCACAGTCACCTTCATCTCACCTCCAATCTTACAGTTTGATATGCTCGCCTAATTTATTTGTTTTCAACCATTTTCGTGGATTATCCTTGAGCATTTGACAGAGGACATGAAATGATTTACTAGCATTTATTTTTTCCTTCCTGAGATCTGTTTGGAGATAGTTTGTGGTTTTCCCCAAAGTGTCTCAACTAAAGAGGGAATATGTTCTCATTTCCCCAATTTTTGAATTCACCTTCCCAACCCCCTCTCCAGAACAAAAGTTTTCCCCCCTTAACAAAAATGATTCAACTCATAAAATAGATGTAGACATGCAACCATTACCCAACAACCCACTCCTCTGGAAATTTAAAATTTTACTAATAATAGAGATTCCACAACTCAGAGAATTCATATTCGACAACTCAAGGCATTTATTTTGCATATCAAAATTATTCTGCACCAATTAAAAATTAATAACCCAAACTCCAAATTTATGACATCAATTCTCTTGGACAGCAGATAATTAACTCTAGTCTATTATAAAATTTAGCCAAGGCAACAATCCAAGTTCTAAGCCAAACAATATTATCCAATAATCATAATAGAAGCATTATTAGTTAATAATAAATCATTAAAGTATTAACCAACCACACATGAGCATTATTAACACAACTTGACTATACTCCAAAACATAGGTTACCAAACATACAAGGCAAGGACCAAGCATCACAACATGACTCGAGACTACAACAAAAGACCAGGACCGACCTAGTGGAATAGACCTCACATTATCTCCCATCACTGATACCCATTGGTGCAAGAACCCACTCAAACCTGCTATATCAGGTGGAGTCAAGGTTTGGTACCTACAGCCTGCATTCAAACAATTGGTTGTATATGATCAAGTACATATATCTCTACACATAGAGAGTCAGAGAATTGCGGCGTAGTAGGGTACTCGAAGCGAGTAGTACTACACCGTCTCTGCTCTTGAAACAACATCATAACAACTTTTATCTGAATTCAAATACCACAAATCAAATGACACATGATGATATTAATTCAGATCATAACTAGAATAATAGTAATGCCATCATAAACTCATAACACATGTCTAATTATATCAGTCAAACATAGTTCATCAAGATCAAAATAAACATAAATCATAACCTACTAATCAAATGTCTCAGAGTTGTATCAATGCAATGAACGACTAACAACTGTCTCTGACTGACAGAGAGCAATGCAAAACTACCACTATCACAAGCCAACAACGAGACCAATTCATACAAATCATAATCATAGAAACCAATTCTTGTCCCAAAACATAAACCAAGCATGAAATACCACATTCTCATCATGATGCATCTACAACACAAAATACACATCATTTGATATCATCCAGAGCAAGGCATTATCCATCTTGCATAGTTGTCATAATCACATGAATAGGTACACTAAGAAAGGCATTATCAATTTTGCACAATCATCATAACCACATGAATAGGTACACTAAGTAAGGCATTATCCATCCTACACATGTATCATACTAACATGAATAGGAGACAATATTTCAAGAATGCATTTCATTCAACTCACATAATGCATATATAGCCAACCCCCACACAATCACACCCTCCTAGGCCTCTGGAAACAACTTCTGCAAATGACATAACACTTGACACCATTAAAAACACAATAGTTTCACATCACATTCACTCTCAAAGCACATCATAACCTAATACCCTTCAACAATATATTTTTTTAAGGAATGTAACATTAATCCAAGCATGAACAATCATCTAACACTTATAAGGTGAATCTATCTCAACAATACAGAACTGTAACTTTCTAGTCACTAGTAGTAGTTACAATATGATCATAAGATATAAGTGTCCATGAGCAACAATATTTTAAGTAATAATTCTCAAAACTTATGTTAATTTAATTTAATTAAAATGATTGCGAACAAACTGCAAATAACTCTAAGGCATACAAATTAAACACAACAATAATTTACACTATTTACACTAATGTATATTTCATTAATAATCTAGACAATTTTGTAAATACTATTAAATATAACTATATAAGCAAGACTAAAAGCCTATAATATTATAATGCTATAAATATCTTACACTAGTTAGAATCACAAGATACAAAACCTGAAGCTACAATGAAAGAACCTTGTTCTAAGGTTGGCTTGAGAGGAAAGGAATACAGAACAACAAAACATTCCTATAGATCTGACATCTTCATCAAATCTACCTCACTTTTAACCACATGCAAAAGATAGGATTAGCACAAAATGAATTTGTTGAGAAGGCTTTAGAAGATACCAACAATGCAAAATGTGAAAGCATAGATGGGGCACACAGACTGATTGGTAGAATGCCTCAAAGAGATTCATTTAATGAACGTAAATGATCATAGGATATGCACAAAATTAATTTGTTGAAAATTCTTAGAGAAACCTAGTTTGAAAATATAGAGTTATCGGTGACGCAACTAACTATTTTAGCAGAGACGAAACGGGTGAGAGGTAGATAGTCACAAAATATTCATATCTCAACAATGGAAAACTAGGTATGGCTGATTTTTTGTATATGATTTAGATATCCAGGTTGTACACCATATATTAAAAAACATTAGAGAAACCTAGTTCATAAAAAACAGTTATGGCTAACACAACAGACTGCTACAACAGAGACGAAATGGGTGAGAGGTAGACAGTCAAAAAAGATTCATATCTCCAAATCGACAAACTGGGTACAGATGATTTTTGGATATGATTTAGATAACTAGGTCGTGTACCACATATAAAAACTCTAGAGGAACCTAATTCGTAAAAATAAAGTTATGGCTAACACAACAGATTGCTAAAACAGAGATGAAATGGGTGAGAGGTAGATAGTCACAAAATATTCATATCTCCAAAAAGACAAACTGGGTATGGGCTCTTTTCGGATATGATTTAGATAACTAGGTCATGCACCATATATAAAAAATTTAGAGGAACCCAATTCACAAAAGTAAAGTTATGGCTAACGCAACAGACTCCTAAAACAAAGACGAAATGGCTTAGAGATAGACAGTCACTTCAATCAGTGATTCCCAGAAATGCAATGATATAGACATACACAATTGGATTTGATAACAAGGCTTCTAATCTCTCAAGAAAATTACAATCAATAGGAAATATCATAAATCAAACATTTTCTTTAACCGAAAATTGGGACAGAAATTAGAACAAAAGGAACCTGATTTCGCTTGCTTGACTGGGCTAAAGATTCGATGCTGGGTTCAACTGCTGCAGCCACAAACCAGTCTCCTCCCTCAAAAGTTCCATCTGCTGAAAATTATTATGAGAGAGAAATCCCCCCAATATCTTCCAAAAGATTCCTCCCATAAAGGCAATCAATTCTGCCTAAATCCCTTTCTTACAATTTTCTATATTAACCTGACAATATATATATTTTTTATCTTATTTATTTCCTTTACAACTAGACAAGAGTCATTTTTATTCTTATTTTTTTAGTATTTACCATATATAAGTTTTATGACAACTCATAAATATTATCTATTTTTATTGCCACTTAATGCAATATTTAATTATATTAATTAATTTATTTATCTTTAGCTAGCATTTACATTTATTATTATTTTTTATTATTTATTTCCATAAACTCAAATTCTCATAAAGGCATTTATATATATTTATTTATTTAACAAAAATGTTGTCATAACTAATAATATTATTTTAATGCAACAATTAACCAAAGCAACAATCAAACAATTGTAAACAAAATAACCTAAATGCCAAACAATACCTGACACAATGCACGATCAAAAGCATGACCACAATGACCGTGACTGACCATTACGCCCATACAGACAATACTGACTGGGTGCAAAACTGGATACTCATCCTTTTCAAGGATGATGGCTAACTGGGGGACCACATGTTATCTCCGTTCAATAATTTCTATTGGGTTTAAGCCATGCTCAGACTTGTCAATTCAGGTGGAGTCGACGTCCGGTACCTACATCCTATAGCAACCAAACACTCGAACAAATATATATATATACACACACCGTGAAAGGGAATCGCATCGTAGCAAGGTCCTCACGCATGAGTAATGCGACACTATACCTTTCACCATCACATCAAACATGTAATCACAACACACATAGCAATCAGTTAATGAATGACTAAATAAGAACCATCATCAGATAATCTCATGATACACATAATAAGATTAATCCACACAAAACATCACAACATAACATTCTATGATACAGAATCATTCACATAAAAATTAATTCTAACATATGATAATCATAGTAAGATCAACATCATAATCACCTGAATGTTAAACAATGTCAGGGTATATAAATTATCAGTGTCGCAATAAAGATTATCGATAAAACATACTAACTGTCATGTGAAACCACACATGAGAATAATCAAGTATGTCATCAACATGAATTTAACATCTACCAACATCATATAATGTACAACATCAACTGTATAACATACCCTAAATATTCTTATTATTTTACCTTCATCTTCATGCTTCTTAGCCAGACCCTTTGCACATCCAAGATGAGAATGGAGGGGCATTACATGTAGATCCATGCAAGTTTAGAGATTAGACATTGAGTTCATTTAGTCATTAGGGTCCTTGGGGTTTTCTCATTTGTCTAATGAAAAACCTATATGTGTTTGAGTGCTTAACTCAATTTTTTTTGTACAACATGCAAAATGAGAAATTTATGCCCTTTTGTTTTCTATTTTGGAGTTGGACTTACATTTTTTAATTAGTTGCAAACCCACTCTAGAGTCCCAAAGTTTTGTAGGAAGTTGTTACAAACTTGTGGAACTCAGAGATAGTCTTGCAAACCTGATCTAGTGTCATGCCCTCATTTCACAAGCGGTCACAACACGCAAACACGCGTGTCATGTCCACATGTGACATGTAGTCATGATACGAATTGTCAAAAATTTTCCTTTACTACATGAAATCTCCCCCTCACACACATAAGCATGCTCAGTTGCATATATTTAAGTTGTCAAGTTACTGTTGCTAACGGCATATTCTACTCACATGTGCATATTGAAATCGATCACTATGTTTATGTCGGTTTAATTTGCAACGTTTAGGATTTTCCTTGGTAGGTGATTGACCTTTAATAGGGTTCCTCAGTTTATTTCAATATTGGTTCGCATTTCTACTTTTGTTATATTCCATCATTTATTTATTTAATTATCTATTCATCTCAATAAATTGTCTCATTATCATAGTCTACCATTTGGAAATAATTGAACTTTGAGATTGCAGTTTCTATTACAAATCGATCTGTGAATTTTAAATATTTGAATGTCAAAACAAATTGCCTCATTACTTCTTTAAATAAATATTTAAATATATATATATATTTAAATATTTTATTTTTCTTTTAACATATACATTTTATTTTAAAATCTCCTTTCACAATCAATAAATGATTAATTATATATTTACATATTAAATTACATTACAGTTATTTAATTATATATATATAATCATTCTTTTAAATATCTCTAATGAAATAAACTTTCCTTTTAATTGACAACCCACTTTATCATAACAATTTTCATATATATATATATATATATATATATATATATATATATATATATATATATATATATATATATATATATGCACACACACACACACACACACATATGCATTTATTTTTATCTAAATACCTTTTAACCCATGCTAGTGGAAACTCCACTCTTATTTTAAAACCATTTTATTATGTATTTCCAACTCATGGTATTGGGGGTTAAATAACCCTAAATTCTTGTTGTGTGAGATATGTATGCAGGTTAATGATGGAGCGGTGGCAGAGGTCTCGGCGCTGGTCACAGGGGGTGGTGCAGGGTTGGTGGCTGCGGCGGTGGCGGAAGACGCAGGTGGAGGGAGGTTTGGGGAGTGCTGGGAGAGACGAAGGCCACGCAGGGGTTTGGACGACGGCGGGAGTAAGGGGGAGTGGTGCTGGTCACGGTGGGGTGTGGGTATCCCGTGGGCTAAGGCAGCAATGGGGATATGGGGAGGGGCGGAGCCCCACCCACATCCCACTTCGTGGGTGTAGGTGGGGCTCCGCCCCTCCCCACACCCTCTTCTTACTAATATTTCGGTGGGGGTTAAACCCCCACCATCATCCTTTGTAAATTTAAGACTATGTAATATTTGGTAGCTGCAATTTCACTTCTCATCGCATTTACTAATTCAAAATTTTAAATAAAAATAAATACAAATATATATATATATATATATATATATATATATATATATATATATATATATATATATATATATATATATATATATATATATATATATATATAGCATAAGGTACTCACATTGTGTAATTTTCTCAGTTTATTTTAGTTTGTTCATCAATACAAAAAACTATTTTTATATATAACTATATATATATATATATATATATACATTTTTTATCAATATTTAATGTAGGCAAGATAATATAAAGATTTATTTCTCATTTTCCTTACAATTCTATTATCATTTGCAACTACATAATTAAGCTTCATACAAACTAGTGTTAATCATTAGATATTCAAAGAAAAACTATCTTTCTTTTTAATTGAAATTAAATTTCAAGTAACTAATTTCAATCCAAGTTTAATAGCATTCAATTTAACAAGGAAGTAAATACTCTTATGCATTTATTCCCACAAATAAAGTAATTAACCAAAACACAGTTTCTTTCCTCTTTCAATGTCCAAATTTCAACTCCTCAACTTACAATTTTCAATATTTCCCACTAAACAATACAATGGATAGATCTTAACAGCTTTGCATACAACCACAACTAATTTTTCACAAATTATATATTTGCAAGGAAATAGACAAATCTACTCCTTGGATAAAATAGCTTTCTCTTCTTTCTGCTCTCACATTGATATAATGAAATAAACAATAAAAATCACCACTAACAACA
Organism: Cunninghamia lanceolata; assembly: GCA_027924645.1. Taxonomy (NCBI): domain Eukaryota; kingdom Viridiplantae; phylum Streptophyta; class Pinopsida; order Cupressales; family Cupressaceae; genus Cunninghamia; species Cunninghamia lanceolata. Next base: position 4,856,999 of record BSBN01000241.1, on the reverse strand, counting down.
TGATAAGGGAGGTATTTTTCTCTCTACTTCCCAAAATAACAATTTTTACAACAAATTTCAGAGAGAGGAGATCTCTCCTCTAAAACTCTTATAGGATGAGACTATAAGAGACCAAGCTTTCATTAAAAATAAGAAGATAGAACATTTTCTTTAACAATGCAAAATTCCTTCAATCCTCCTAACATGCTCCAACAGTAACCTGCATGACAACAAGGGAGAACACAACAACCAACTAGCTCTCCTCCCTACCATAGACCCACAAGAGGGTCACCCCCAAGCTAGGGAGATCATCCACACACCCAAGGTAGAATAGAACAAATCACTTCACAACATTGAATAACAACAATCAAAGCAACAACACACACACCCATGGTTTTATTCACAATACAATAACTCAACTGAGGTGAGTTTAAGGAGGATAGGGAAGTAGACTCTCTCAACTCAAGGTGTCCTCTTTCACAACATTTTATCACAACTTATCACATGGCCTCAAGCCAACAATATTACTTTTTCTCATGGCGTCAAGCCATCCAAATAATCAAAATTCCAGGGATATCCCAAATAGGCTCTCAAAGCCTTAAAGCCCTCTTGGCTAAAAATTACCATCATGCCCTCAAGGCTCCCATAAAATAAAAACAAGAATACACCTGAGGAGGTTCACACCTTCCCTTCCCTATACAAGATGAGCATTGCCTTCCAACTGGAAGGAGCTCTTTCAACACCCAACACAAACCCCAAAACAACAGAAGAAGACATAGACAACATTTTCAATCCTCATTCATCAATCAAGAACAAACATACATAACAAGTAATAGATCATACAAGGTGAGTAGTCATGTTCACTAACCTTCACAAGCCCTATTATGGATGAAATTTTGAAGAAGAGCTCCACCCTTAGTCTCCTCCTCCAAGTTCTCCTTCTTTCCACAATAATCCAACCCCCTTACCCTCTCCCTCCTCTTCTCTTTAAAACAAATTCCCTCCATTATCCCTTATTCCCAAGTGGCATTAAAAAACTAAACCCACTCCTCATCCATTATCCTAGTGGTCTTAAAACAATTAACCCCACTCAAGAGGTTCCCCACTATAGCCCTTTTACAACACATGGAGGAATAAAATAAATAATTAAAATACAATTAAGGAGTGAATGGATGACACACCACCCTTTTAATGGGGCACTCCTACCAAAAGAGAGGCACAAAGAGACAAAGCACTCCATTATTGGGGAATCATGGGGTCATTCCATGACTTGGAAGTGGGCTTGAGTGTGGATTCCACTCATCCCATTATCCCCATGCTTCCAAATTCGTCGCTTAACTTCACTGTGAAGTTAGAGTGACCATATGGAGGCTATCCTAAGGTTATCCTAGTCAAAAGGATCCCTAGACCCAGGGTTGATTTTAACCTAGTTAGAACTCCCAGAGTCAAATAAAAACACAAGGAAAGGGTCTAAAAGAAATAAAGTTTAAACAAGATTCAAAACAACATTTCTTACAACACATATCACAATATAAGTAAATCAAAAGATAGCCTTAATTCCCTTGACCTCATGCAACATTACAACATTACAATATTTCACCAACACGAGGTTGATCTTAGTTCCTCGTGGAACTAGATCGGCTCACAAGGGATACAACATAGGGTATGGAATGATCTCCTGTATTTGTGGTTTCGTTAGTAATACCTACACACTCAAACTCAAAGTTAATAACACAAAGATATCATAGCCGAAGCAATTTAAATACATGCATTCCTAAACATTCTACCATATAAACATATTGAAATCACATTAAAGTTCCATTTCTAATATTATCCATTCATCATTTTCTTAAAAAACAACATCTAATTATCCTTGCACAATTATTTTCGTAAAAATCAATTAGGTTAAATAAAAAAGATTCCAGGATCAATAGTCTCTCAACATAAAAGTAATATCAGTAGCACTACAAATAGTCTCATGAATAGAAGTGAAAAAGGTAGGCCTCACATCAGAGTCTTAAAGTTCCCATGTAGTTGTTTTAGAATTGCATAATTTAGAGGTAGGCTTGTAGTTTGTAAGGTTGCAAACCTGCTCTAGAGATTAGAAGTTCCATAGGTGTCAGTAAACATTTTTGTCATTACAAAGATATCTGACTTGCTCAATAGGCAACAACAATATTTACCAACAAATGGATAAATCTTTGTGAGTTCAACTATTTTCCTCTAGATTTGAGAGGGGTAGCTCCCTTGTATGATGAGGTTTTAGGATTTTTGAGTACTTTCAACCAAAATGTACAAAATGGTAGGAAAAGGAAAAATGAGAGAAGAGAAAAAGAAATCCAACTATAAACATTGAAGAAACATAACAAAGATTTCTTAAAGGAAACTAAGAAAAGGAAATATTAGATTAAACTAAAATCAAAAGCACAAAGTCTCCAAATCATCTGTAGTCAAAGAGAAAGGAATGAGGAAATAAGCATAAACAAAATTGATCAAACGTAAGAATAACCAGCCTTCAAGAAGTAATGATGGCATATGAACAACCATTCTTCATTTAAAATTCAAATGAATAGGAGCCCAAAGTCTTCAATTATTCCCCTTTACAAAGCTCTTAGTCTCCTAGAGTAGAAAAAGATAAAAAGCCCCTTTCCTTAACATTTAGATTACATATTTATAGATTCTCCCTCTTTCTAGAATATAACTGCTTCTTGAAAATCAATTACAATTAAAAAACTATTTTTCTTCTCGTGCACACAACATTTAACTCAAAAAATGAGTCAAAACATTATTAAAATGAACCTTATAATAAAATAATATGTTTCATCTTGAGATTGACAGAGAAATGACTATCATAGCATCCTCCATGGACTGTAGGTATTGATTTCTAGGAATCAAATTGTCCCCTCCATTTCAAGCTTCATTTTGAGACATTTGATTTCAATTCTCATTAATTCCTTTTGCTTCAAAAATGACCATATGTGATTGCATAACTTTTGTAGATATTTGAGAAGAATTTTTTCTTTCAACCATAATTTTATTTATTCTAATCAACAAATTTATTACTTGGAAAGTCCATAACATCGTCAACTTTGGGATGGTATCTTCTCAACTTGCAAGCTCACTGAGCTTTCTTCATATTAGGAGTGATCACTAATCCTTGAATATAAATATCACATGTGGAACTCAATTGATTTCTAGGTTCTACAAGCATACTTATGGTCTATCTACTTCCCAAATTATAGTGGCTTCAATCTCTCTTTATAGAAAGAGATATTCTTATAACATGGTTTGAACTAATTTCAATAAGTTCAATAGTTTAAGAAATGTCTTCCATTGAAGTAGATGTTATATGGTCTAAATTTGGTTCACAATCTTGAGCCATTGAATCTTCTTCCTCTAAAATAGGAAACATATATGATGTGGAGATAGTTTGCTTCTTAGATGTGATTGCCACCTTCTCATAACATTCCAATAGACACCTAGGAATGCCAAGATCAGAAAGAACATCATAACCCCCTTTTATGTTAGTTTAGAAGTAGGTTCTTACTAATATCATTAGGAGTTTTGGATATTGTGGCATTGTTTTCAATAGGTATGCCAGTTAAAGATACAATACATTTTTGCATAGATGTCCATCATGGAATCATTCATCACTAAGTATTCTTAATACCATTGGATCCATGGTATAATCTTGAGTGTTTACACTATTTACTTGCCCTATACTGCATTGCAAATATAAGTCCAAAGTTTAATTAATCCAGCTTCTAGAACCTTGGCACTGCTTCATCTATTATATGGTTTTATAGGATTTTTAACTAAACTAAATTATTAATTGGTAAAGGGGAATTAGATTTTCTTAATACTTTTTGACCATCATCTGGATGTGACTTTGACACAAGGTTTGTTTTCGTTGCTTCAACATCCAACTTCAATGCAAGGTTGGCCTTTTTTACTTCAACATTCAATATTTTACCATCTTCCTTTGCTTCATCTACTCTAATAGGAGATGAAGTCAACTCTCTATTATGAGCTAGATTAAAAATTGAATCCATTTGGATCTCTTGTGTCTCCAAAACCATGTCAAAAGTTGGAGAGTCATCAGCCATAAAATCGCCACCACAGTGTGGAGATTCAGGCTTTTGCTACACACAAGAAATCTTGAAGAGCTCACCAAGACCAGTTTTTTTAGAAAGAAGATGAATAAATTTGGAATGAATGGAACTAGTTCCTTCATTATCCTTCTTTTTCCCAACCATACTTGATAACCATGCACCTATGAATTTGAATATTGAAGAGTCTTATTACATTTTGTACCCAGAAAATGATTTATATCCTTGTTCTTCTTTGCCTTTCCTTTTCTTTTAATTGAAGACATCTGCTAACACTTAATACCATTGATCACATTAGCACTTGACATTGCACCATAAAAATCTCTATATGGGGTATTCAACTAGTTCACATATCTTTCCACAGTGCTGATACTAAATCATTGGATCAAGTTTACTTTACTGTGCTTCATTCCATTCAATAATCCATATTAGTTTGAAGTGCCCTAGTTTTATTGTCAAATTTTAGTGTCAAATTTTAGATGTGTGTCCATTTCTTAGCCCATGATATCTATCATCCATTCAATATACATGGGGAATAACTCTTTGATAGTGCCACTTTAAACTATTTCACTACCGGACACAACTAAAATAGTATTTGCACTGTAAAATGTTGAAAGTTGATGAGCTATAACTAATATAGTGTGCTCTTTCATCAAGTGATCCATAGAATGCATAAGGCCAAGATTCAAATTCTCATCTACTTTTCCTTCATACCAAGAGCTTTCATATCCTTCTTCTTCATCACTTAGCTCTCCATCATGTAATCCTTGTCAAAGGAATTTCTCTTCTTCACATAGATGCTTCTATTCATTGACCCATTCTGCATAAAGCCTATTTCAATGCTTGTGGATTCCATGTCTATGTATATGTGTCAATCAAAGCATTTTTAACAGTAATATTTTGTTAGAATAATAAACATATGGTAAACAATTGATAGTTATGTGTTTAGTTAGTGGACAATTTTGTACGATTAAGTAGACAGTTTCTATATTTCATGCTAAATATTTCTTGCCTCTTGTTGATCAATACAAGAGTTTGGTCTTGCTACTTCTCTTCATACAATAGATAGATGATCTGTAGATCATTGTTTTCTCTATTCTTTTTTCATCATTTTCTCTGTTCCATTTGTAGTCTTTGATACTCTTCAATTGGTATTAGAGCATAGGTTGGTTGTGGGTTTTTGAAGTCTTAGAAAAGAGTGTGAAGAGAAGACCAAGGGTAGAAGTGAGGGTTGCTACAAGGAAATTGCCACACTACTGCACAGATTTGGAGATCATAAGGAAAGACCAAAGGAGATTGCTCAAGACTCAATTAAATGCCTCTTTGAAGTTGGGTTACGATTTGTTAATTATGTTCTATTGAGTAAACTTTTTCAGTTTTTACCAGCAACAATTATCAAAAGGGATACTGCATAGTTAGTTAGAAATGGTATTTTAAACTTGTGTTTTTTTGGAATTTTCTACAAGAAGATTATCAATTTTTTGAGATTGATAGCGGGATTAAATTGCAAAGATAATTTGTTGAAATAGATAATATGTGGGTTCATCAGGACAGTTAATTCCTATTTTTGATGGGGCAAATTTTTCTTATCGGAGTACTTGAATGCAAAATTTGTTAAAATCTAAAGGCTTGTGGAATATTATTACTAGAGGGTGTGTAGTACCTAACGATATTGATGCACTAACTAATCAACAAAAAGAAGCATTATAGAAAAATGAACAAAAATACAATAAACCTTTATTTTTAATTCAAGGTGAAATAAGTCAATCAATCTATCCTAGGATCTAATGTGTTACTCGTTCAAAATAGGCTTGGAATATTCTTGTAAATGCATATCAAGGTGCTCACACAACAAAACTACGAACATTAAGGAAAAGTTTTGGAAACATTAAAATGCATCAAAATGAATCCATTAATGAATTTCTTACTAAAGTTACAGGGATGATAAACTAGATGAGAATTTTTAGGAGATGATGTAAGTATTCAACATGTGATTGAGAAAATTTTAAGAAGTTTGCCTTTCAAATTTGATAATGTTGTTTTTGCAATAGAAATTTCAAAAGATCTTGCATCCATGGAAATTGATGAATTAAGTGGCATCTTATTAATAGAAGAAGAAATAATTAAAAGTAGTGAAGTATCTTTAGAACAAGCATTTGCATCTAAGGCAAACATAAGAGGAGAAAGACAAGTTTTTAAAGGAAAATGAGTATCATTCCAAAATTGAGCATAGAGGTGAGTCTAGTAATAACTGTAGGGGTAGGGGCTATGATCGTGGATGAGGTTCTAGTTTTTCAAGAAGAAGTCCCAATTTTAGAGGTAGAAGTAGAGGTAGATGCATAGATACTGGTAGAGACAAAAGGCATGTTCAATGTTTTCATTGTAACAAATTTGGCCATTATGATTTTGAATGTTGGCACAAGCAATCTACTCATAGTACTGTAGAAGATAAACAAAATCCTTTTCTTTCATGTTTGAATACAAGCTCTAATGAAGAAAGTTTATGGTATATTGATTTTGGTCGTTCCTCTCACATGACATCTAATGAAAATTTATTTATTAATTTGGATGAAAAGCATAATAGCAGTGTTGTTTTGGGGGACAATCAATCACATGGGGCTAAAGGAAAGGGAACAATTGAAGTAACAAATGAAAATGGTAAAATTAAGCATATTTCTGATACTTTGTTAGTTCCTGTTCTAAAAAAGAAATTGTTATCATTTGGTCAGATGCTTGAACAAAATGATCAAGTTATTTTTGATAACAATGAATGTGTTATTAAGAATAAGTCATGAAAATACGCAGTGGTTTCATGAGCATGCATGATAGGTGATCGTATGTTTCCTCTTCATTTTTCTTCAAGCAAGCAGGTTATGAGTACTATAGAGGTGCATGATAGTCATTTGTGGCATCAAAGGTATGGACATCTCAATTTTGGTGGTTTAATTTTGCTTAAAAATAAACATATGGTTGAAGGATTGCCATTTCTTAAGAATACACAAGACATATGTGAAGAATATTTGTTTAGAAAATAACATAGAAATACTTTTTTGATTGGTTTGTTAATAAGGGAAAGAATGCCACTTGAAGTCATTCATACTAATTTATGTGGTCCTATGGAAACTCTCTCACTAAATAAATCCAAGTATTTTCTCACTTTCATAGATAGTTTTTCTCGTAAAACATGGATTTACTGCTTGGCTGATAAATCAAAAGTATTTGATAAGTTTGTTGAGTGTGAACAACTAGTTGAAAAACAAAGTGGTGAATTCATTAAGATTATCAGAGCAGATAATGGGTTAGAGTATAGGTCCAATGTATATTTTGATTTCTGTAGAGAACATGGGATTCAAAGAGAATTTACCACCCCCTACACTCTACAACAAAATGGAATTATTGAAAGAAAAAATAGAACTATAGTTGAAATGGCAAGAAGCATGATGAAGGAAAAGAATCTAGATAAATCTTTTTGGGTAGAGGTAGTCACTATTGTAGTTTATTTGTTGAATAGGAGTCCCACAAAAGCAGTTCATGGAATGACTCTTGAACAAGCTTGGTCTGGTTTTACGCCATCTGTTGCTCATCTAAAGGTGTTTGGTTGTGTTGTTTATGTGCATATTCCTAAAGAAAAAAGAACAAAATTGGATGAAAAAAGTATCAAATGCATTTTTATTGGTTATGGTTTTAAAAATAAATCTTACAAATTATATCACCATGTTGCTAAAAAGTTAATCATAAGTAGAGATGTCATTTTTGATGAAATCTCACACTATATTCTTGATGAAAAGGTTCAAAATATTGAGATTAATTTGAAGAACACTAATCCTCTTGGGAATGATCTAGGTGAAGAGGAGTCTCATGTACATGTGTTTGATGAATCAGAAGCCTTTGATAATGTAAAAACTTCATCCTTCACTCCAAAGAGTAGGAAGTATCAAAAATAACAATGAAGAATTTAGAAAAATCATCACTCATCACTCATGTTAGATACTAATGTTGATCAAATGACTACAAGATCTCATAGACAAGCTAATTATGCTCTTATGACTCAAGTTATGCAAAATGATGAACCAACAAATTTTACAGAAGCTAGTGTAAAGGAAGAGTGGGTTGCAGCTATGCAAAGTGAAATGGCATCCATTGAGCGAAATGACACTTGGGAGTTGGTTGAGATGCTCCCTAGTAAGGATGTGTTTGGCACAAAGTGGGTTTATAAAACTAAATATAAATCTAATGGGACAATTGATAAATATAATGCTAGATTAGTTGCTAAAGGATATTCTCAACAAGAAGGTGTTGACTGTACATCTAAGACTTTTGCTCCTGTAGCCTAGATAGATAATGTTAGATTAGTCTTGTCCATAGTTGCTCACAATGGATAGAATGTTTATCAAATAGATGTTAAAAATGCTTTTTTGAATGGTTATATTTAAGAAGAAGTTTATGTCTCTCACCCCCAAGGTTTTGAAGTTCCTTCAAAAGAACATTTTGTCTATAGGTTGAAGAAAGCTTTATATGGCCTCAAACATGCACCTCGAGCATGGTACTCTAGAATTGATTCTTATCTTTAGCAAAAAGGTTTTGTTAAAAAGTCAATAAGATCTTAAACTTTATATTCGGTAATATGGTGAGGATATTCTTCTTGTTGGTTGTTCTTTATGTGGATGTCTCATATACACTAGGAATAATCAATCTTTGTTTCTTGAATTTAGAGCAACTATGGTTTCAAAATTTGAGATGACTAATCTAGAACAAATGCATTATTTTCTTGGTCTTGAAGTTTGGCAACATAGAGATGGTATATTTTTTGTCTCAACAAAAGTATGTTTCAGATCTTCTTCAGTGGTTTCATATGAAGGATTGCAATCTTATAGACACACCTATAAGTTGTCTAATTTGGATGATTCCCCTTTTGCAAATCCCGCTCTCTATCGACAGTTAGTTGGAAGTTTGATTTATTTGACCAATACTAGACCAGATATTACATATGCCATTAGCTTGTTCTCTAGGTTCATGTCCACACCTAAGGAGACACATTGGGGGGTACCTAAAAAGATTCTCAGGTATCTTTGAGGAACAATGCATTATGGTATCTATTTTAAACATTCTAAGGAGAGTACATTGGTTGGCTATACTAATTATGATTTGGTAGCTTCCATAGATGATTACAAGTCTACCTCTAGTTATACATTTAGTCTTGGTTCTATTGTAATTTCTTGGTCATCTAAAAAAAAACCTACTGTATCTCTTTCCACTGTAGAGGATGAATATAAGGCTGCTACTTCTACTACTTGTCAGGATGTTTGGTTGAGAGAGTGTGTTACAAGAACATCAACACCTTCAAGATGGCCCCACAATGATATATTGTGACAATCAGAGTAATATTTAGATGAGTAAAAATCTAGTGTTCCATGGTAGAACTAAGCATATTGACATTCAACACCACTACATTCATGATTTGGTTCAACAAGGTATGGTTGAACTTGTCTATTGCCCTACTATAGCCCAACTTGATGATATATTCAGAAAGTCCCTTGCTCATGATTATTTTCAAACTCTTTGGCATTCACTTGGTGTTCTTCCCAATGTTCATTATGGGGGAGAATTGGGATAACTAATGAACATTATTTTGTATGTTTATTATAGGGGAGAATGTTAGATTAATAAACATACGATAAACAATTGACGGTTATGTGTTTAGTTAGTAGACAGTTTTGTTCAATTAGGTAGTCAGTTTCTTTATTTTATGTTAAATATTTCTTGCCTCCTATTGATCAATACAAGAGTTTGTTTTTTCTGCTTCTCTCCATACAATAGATAGATGATATGTAGATCATTGTTTGCTCTGTTTTGTTTTCATCATTTGCTCTATTCTATTTGTTCTCTTTGATACTCTTCATATTTGACAAAAAATTTCCTTCTCTTATGCCTTGATATAGATCTATGTATTAGTCCAAAGTTCCCATATTGGCATGTGCAGGAGGATGTTGGTGTAATAGTTGAGGAGTTTGATTTTACACCTACAAATTGTATTTGATTAAAAGTTTTTATAGCAGTGGCTTGCAGTAATGGTGGTCATATTTATGCTTCCACATTTGCTATTGTGATTAGCTGAGCATCTACAAGTATAATATCGTTTATGTCATGCCCATACCCTGTTTCAAAGCTCCCATTTTGACATGCAAGGAGGAGATACTAGTGAAGGAAATGGAGGAGTGTGACATAATAGAGACAAAGTTTTTAAAACCTATACATTTTTGTGAAACACCTTTGGGTAATTTGGAAGGTTCCCAAACCGTATAACCTCCTGAAAATGTATGCTTTTCAACAATCTAAACATTTAGTGAACCTTGAGAACTGCTGAAAAATAAAGACTTTCAGGAATTTTGTTAGTTAGCGAACCAAATTAATTGTTGAAAAACTTTTTAAAACTTTCTAACCTTCTTTCATAAAGTATTTTAGGGATTTCAAGATTTTGGCTAACTCACTAACTATATAACTTTTCCTCCAAAGTGTATTTTTAGGATTTTGACATTTTTGTTGTAAAGAACCTAAGGTAGCGGAACAAATTCATACACTAATCTTGAGAGGAGGGATATGCAAAACTTTTTAGATCTTTACAAAAGTTACAAAAAATATACAAAATAAACATAAATAGTAATCATACCACAACATAGTGTTTTACATGGGGAAAACCCTTTCAGAAGAAAAACCCCACACTCAAAAATTTGTCTAATATATTATTCAAAAATTAATGAGATTACAATATACTTGCAGAGCAAGGTTTCATATGAGTATAACCAACCAGATATCTAGAGGCAACTTAACATTTATAAGACTCTACACACAACCTCCATCTCAAGCTCCTAATATATAGGAGATACAATTGTACATAAAACTATCAACGGTAGATACAAAACCATGAGCGAAAACCACCCAGTTTAAGTGGTGCCCAAATTATCCCAATCAAAGATGTCTCGTGATGTGATAAACCACACACCAACATGTGTTTAACTCCCCCTTTATAGCTTTAAGTGTCTAACACATTTTTAGATTTCCCCAAATAGGAGGCCCAACTTCTAGAGGCCATAACTTTTGATCCGAGTGTCTGATTGATGAAGTGTTTGATGCGTTGGAAATATCGTGAAGATATATATCAAGATATAACCCACTTCGCTGGTTACTGTAACTTTTTGGGAAAAGCAAGCCCTCTAAGTGCCTCAAAATTAACTTGAAAACATTTTTGGGAGTTTCAAAATTGGAAACTTTAATATCTTGTAATCCAGGCATGATCTTGGATCAAAACTTACCCAAAATGTTTATTTGGAAGTTCCATATCTTTTGGAAAAATTTCAGGCCCATCTGTGCTTAAATATAGACTTACTAAAAATAGTAAGTCTTTCCATTTTAGCCCTTTTCAGAAACTTTGAATGTTCTAAACCATTCTTCAAGATAATGGGTATTGGAAAACACCAAAATTGAAAGGAATTATAGTAGCCTTTTGTAATTGTAAGGTTGAGACAACTTTTCTAACATTCTCCACTTGGAAAACACCTTGCAAGATCAAAGGGAGTATCAACACCATGGTTTAATTGCTAGGGGACAAGAGGCCCATAGACTCCAAACAACATCTAAACTTCATTGTGCTCACAGGATTAGTTAATTAATCTACGACATTCATTAAAGTATTTACCTTAACTAGCTTCACCTTTCCATCCTTGACCATATCTTTGACAAAATGATATTGTAGATCAATGTTCTTGGTCTTGGCATGAAATGTTAGGTTCTTAGCTAAGAAGATCACACTTTGACTATCATAACAAACTATCATTGCACCTTGTTTTATTCTGATATCTAAATATAGTCTCTTAAGCCAAATGGCTTCTTTACAAGTGTGAGTAGCTTCCATATACTCAACTTCAATAGTGGACAAAGCAACCACAATGTGTCAATTACTCATCCCACTAATTGCACCACCAAATAAAGTAAACACATAAGAACTGGTGGATCATCTGCTATCAACATCACTTGCCTAGTCTGACTCTAAATAACCATGAATATCAAGGAAATGCATTTCTCCTATCAAATTACCATGATAACATAAGGAATAATTTGAGTTACCCCACAAATATCTAAAGACTCTTTTAACTGCATCCCAATGAACTCTACCAGGATTAGACATATATCTAGAAAGAACTCCCACTGCTTGGGCAATGTCTAGTCTAGTACAAACTATAGCATACATCAAACTTTTGACTACACTCTGGTAAGGCACTCTGCTCATGTCTTCCATCTTTGATGGGGATGTTGGATATTGTGAAGTAGATAACTTTGTTTCAACTATAAAAGGAACACTAAATGGTCTACGATCCTACATGTTAAACCCTGAATTGAATAATTACTTTGGCCAAGCCATAGTTTTCTATTCTCTCTATCTCTTCTTATTTCCATCCCAAGAATGTGTTTAGCTACACCAAGATCTTTCATTTAAAATTTAGTTGTAAGTTGAGACTTTAGTTCTAAAATCATTCATGTCCCTTTACCAATAAATAACATATCATCAACATATAATGTGATAAACAGGAAATGATCATAATCAAATTTATAATAAACACAATGATCTAATTTAGAACGGTCAAATCCCAAACTCAACACATATGTGTCAAATTTCTAGTACCATATCCTAGGACTTTGTTTGATGCCATACAAAGATTTATTCAATTTACAAACCAAATTACTTTTACCTTTCACCACATAGTGCTCTAGATGTGTCATAAATATCCTCCTCTAAATCACCATGAAGGAATGTTATTTTCACATCCATTTTCTCAACCTCTAGATCATAAGTAGAAACAATAGAAAGTAAGAATCTAACAGATGTCATTTTTACAACAAGAGAGAATATATCACTGTAATCATTACCCTCAACCTAAGAGTAAACTTTGCAACCAACTGTGCTTTGTACTTCTCAATACCTCCATCTAAACTAATTTTTTATTGAACACCCATTTGTAACCAAAGTGTTTTCATCCTTTAGGCAATGGTACTAGGTCCCATGTGTCATTATTTTTCAAAGATGTCATTTTTTCATCCATAACAATCTCCCAAGACTTTACATCATTCATATGTAATTCCTCTTCTAGAAATTTGTGTTCATCTATGTTACCATTCAAAGCAAAGATACATCTCCTATCATTAGGTGAATACCTTTCAGGTGGGTGTCTATGCCTTGTAGACCTTTGAACAAGCTGAGTTGGAGGCTCTTCCTCCTTTTCTCAAGATTCAGTGCTAGATGAGCTCTCCTCAACTTCTCGTTTGTCTAAGGGCCTCAATTCAAGTTTCTTAGGTGTAGAAGGAATTTGAATCACATCTTTCTATTCACTTTGTTCTAGTTGCAATGTAATAGAAGAAGGCTTAGTTTCTCTTAAATTAACATTTCTACTATATCTTACCTTCTATGCAACAAGGTCCCAAAGATTGTATCCTTTGACACCATAACTATATGCAATGAAGACACATTTCACAGCATTGTTCTCCAACTTTGTTCACTTCTCCTTTGGAACATGTACATATGTCTTGCAACCTAAAACTCTAAGATATTTTAGTGAAGGATTGTACCCTGACCATGCCTCCATAGGTTTTTTATCAATGAGATTTGATGTAGGATACCTGCTAATCAAGTAGAAAGTAATGGCAACAAATTTAGCCCAAAAACTTTGTTCTAGACCAACACCACTAAGAATACTCCTAATCTTCTCCATCAGTGTCCTTTTCATTCTTTCTGCAACTCCATTTTTTGTGGAGAGTATAAAGTTCTATTATGTCTCTGAATACCGCAATCTTTACATAATCTATCAAAATCATTAGAGAAAAAAATTCTTGCCATTATCAGTCCTCAAACATTTTATTTTCTTTCTAGTTTGTAACTCAACCATTACTTTAAATTCTTTAAATTGACTAAAAACTGCATATTTACTCTTTAGAAAATATACCCTGTTCTTTTGCCATAATCATCAATAAATGAAACATAATATGTGGATTTTTCAATGGAAGGAACATTTACAGGACCAAACACATTATAATGAATAAGATCTAATACACTACAAGATTTATGAGAACTCAAGTAAAAACTGAATGTGGTTTTGCTTACCATAAATGCAATGCTCAAAGAAATCAAAATCAAGATTACAATTAGTCAACCCTTCAACAAGGTTTTTATTTTTCAAGGTCCTTAGACCCTTTTCTCCAATGTGGCCTAATCTTTGGTGCCATAACATAGTCTTTTTTATAGGTAATTTTGATTCAGAAGAAAGAGCACCCTTAGGTACCCAGAAGCCATGACCATCTACTAAAAATGAAACCCTCTCCTTTTCCAATTAAGTAGTCATAGATTTTCTTTTCACAGAAGTAATATTACACACAATAGTGCATGCATCAAGATTATACAATGTGCCAAATCTGACACCTCTAATGATCACCATAGCACCTCTAACCATCTTGCATCCTATATTAGAAAAGACTACTTATGCAACCACATCTATTAGTTAGCTCATAGATAATAAAATCCATGTTAATCCAGGGATATGCAATATACCTTTGATCCCTTTTACTCTACAACCAAGAAAATTAGTTTTAAATTTACCATGACCAATAATATTTAAATGAGAATTATCACCCAAGTACACCTTACCTCCATCAAATTCTTCATACATAGAAAACTAATTTCTATTAGGGGTCAAATGGATAGATGCACCTAATTCACTTAACCATGCATCATTACCTGCATGAGTGGGCAAAACTATAATGAACGCATCACCATCTTCCTTCTCGGACTCAAATTGGAATAAAATTTCTTTTTCATCTTCTTTTCTTCCTTGCACTCCCTGTGAAAGTGTCTAGGCCTACCATAGTTCCATAAAATAACTTTGGACTTTCTAAGAGATTTGGATCTCCCCTTGGAATTGAATTTGTCACACTTCTCGCTCTTCTTTCCTTTTTCTCTAGGTCTTTCACGAACATTTAGGGTTTCTTTGGCACTAATGAATACCTTCCTTCTCATCTCTTTAAAAAGTAAAGAATACACAACATATTCAACTTTAAAGACAACATAAGTACTCCCAATAGCCATAATAAGAGAATCCCATGAATCAAACAAATAACAAAGTAGGATTTGACATCTCTCCTCCTCATCCATTTCCCACAACTTTTGATCTAGGTTTCTGATTGATGAATCGTTTGATGCATTGGAAATCTCTTGGAGGGATCTATCAAGATATAAACCACTTCATCAGTTACGACAACTTTTGGGGCAAATCTAGGCCTCTAAGTACCTCAAAATTAACTTTGAAACTTTTCCAAGAGTTTGAAAAATAGAGACTTTAATGTCTTGTAATCTGTTGGTTTACAGATTTTGCCACCCTATATTATCACGCCCATACAAGTGACAAATGTAACAATAGTTGAAACGAGTGTAATGATATTTTACAATGATTCTCTGCTTATTTTTCAAGGTGTAGCTATCTTCTTATGATATGCAAAGAATGAAAACTTGGTATGCTTTTAACTAGAAAGCACAAAAAGGTGGCACTTTTAACTAGAAAGCATGAAGGCAGTAAATCTCAACAACAAATGAAATAAAAGAAATACAAAGACTTCGATAGTAGTAATTTCAACCAATATAATAAAGAATTAGACTAATTGTTATACAATCACCACTACAAACCATTCATTCAAAGATACACATTCACAGCGATGAGTAGGAATTAAAATAGTCATCCACTTCAATACAAAACCAATAACCAACCACCAACAATATATTCAACATAGGAAGAATAATCATTTGAATAACCATAACACAAAGTCTATGATCACCAAAACCCCACTGTATTGATTTTAATTCATATATCAAAGTAACTGAACAGAAACTTCACATCAAAAATTGATCTCTAACCAAAAGAAAGTTTGCAAAGATCTTGAATATCGATAGGCTAATTGAATTTATAGCTTTGTCACCAATAACTATGTTTTAAAATAATGGATGACTAATTCAAAGAGGTCTTTAAAATAAACATAACTTAAATAAACAATTCTCCAGAGCCAAGAGTTTTTTTGCAACAAATAAAAATACTAAAGCATGAAAAAAAAATCATTCAGTTAATGATCTCCATGTCATCATTTACAGCAGTCTCCCTTTACGCCACTTCTTTCTCCTTAGATTGTCCATTTTTGGTACCTCAATTCACTTATGTCACTTGATTTTCTTGTGCTCTCAGCTTCACCTTATATGTTTGATCTTGTTAATGATTGGTGATAAAGTGTGGTTGCTTGGACTACTTGTCATGCTGGCTCTGAGATTCCTTTTGCTTATCATCCTGTCAGCATCTGCCACTCTTTTATGCACATAATCTATTTCATTTTTGAATGTTCTGATATAGGTGGCTATTCTCCCAAGTTTTCCAAGTGATTCACCAGTGATAATATCAAAAGATACCATTTCTTCATCCACCATCTTCTTGAAATTCTACTTAATCTCCTTAATTTTGAGCAGCTTATCTTCATCATCACCAATGGCCTCTATCTCTAGATTACAAATTTGCCTTTTAGGTACCTTAAATCAGTAAAATAGTGAGCCATGGTACTCCTCATTTCTTCCTCAACTACTGACATGAAGAATATCTTCCAATCCAAGGTGTCCAACCAAATAATAGTCTTTATTTCAGCAGGATTATTCAAGACTTTCTCAGCCACCAAAATATTAATGTCCATCTTAGTCATTTCTTGTATTTCTTTTGAGACCATGAAGAGGATACTATTATCTTTCCTTACATTCTATAGTTAGATAATATTTATCTCTTTCTAGAAATGGAATTAAACAACTTAGCAGATTCCTCTATGTAAATTAGGCCATCAAGGATTACCCTTTCAATCCATTGCTCAACAACATTTCATAGAGCTCAAGACCATTTAATATGTTGTAGCAAGCTAGGATCTAGGTCATCTATGCCTATGCTTGGCAACTCCTCTACTGGTTGAGCAGTAATCTTCAAAATGGATTGAATAAACATACTCAAAGAATTTACCTATGCCTATTATTTAGCATTCTCTTGCCATTCCTTTTTAATTCTCTTGGACAAAGTACTAACTGAGAATTTGGCATGGTAAATTTCTCCCTCCACAGTTAAGGGTCCCATGTCAACTCGACTTACATTAAAGTTAGTTTCAGTCACTTCATTCTCATTCTTATCACCCATGGGGTCAGTAATTTCCAAAATGTGATGCCCTGTGGAAGGGTCTACCACCATCCTCGACATTCTTCAAGCCCATTTTGGTTTGGGAGTTGCTTGCAAGAGCTTAGCCATAGTATCAATATTGGTGTCCACCATAGGAGTATATCTTTTCTTTTTCTCTGCAACTTTTCTCAACCACGCAAGTGATGAAGAAGAAGCATTAGTATTCACAACAACATTCATCATCACACCATTCAAGTGCATGGGAGGGGAATTGTGTTATGGAGGATCATTCAAGTCAGGGGAAATTAGATTACTAAACAGTGATTGGAGCATATTATCTTCACCAAGATGATTAAAAATTAGAGAATCACCATCATTAACAAGGGGGTTTGAAAGTGGCACATGGTCTTCTTGCATTTTCTTAGCATCCAATCTATTGTCAACTACCACAGGCTAGCCATCCTATTCACAAGTTGTCATTAATCTCCTGATATCCTCTGAGTGCTCGCCATCTCTGCTTAATTGTGAGCCAACTCTATGAAGAGTTAGGTCCAAACTAGATGAGCTCCTGGGAGTGTGAGTAGCTTGAGACTTACTCTATTCTCTAACAACTGATTCCTTTGGAGTTGAGGAGCCAGTGTGTTCCCTAGATTTCTTGTCTATCCATTTTTTAGTCCTTCTTAGAAAATGAAAAGAACAGAGCATAATGTCTATGACTTCTTTATTTGACCATTTCCCTAGAGGTAGAGGTTGCAAAGAGGCACTATGATCACCTTCATCCAATATGTCCGAGTTATCATCTATCATCTCCAATACTTGTTGTAAGGGTAAAACGTAGATCAATCAAATGAATAATGTAAGACCCAAACATCAACAGAATAGTGAAAGCAAGAAAGATTCAATAAAATGAAGCAATGAATAACACAAAGCAAACCTTTCCTGTTTCGAAACTTCTGTTGTTCGCCTATTAGAATCGTCCTTTTGCTGGTAAGTGAGCCCTCAGAGAGTGCACTCTTTTAGCTGTTTGTAGGAAGTCGATGGTGAATGGCTGTGGTGATATGCAATGAAGATGAGCTTCAAAAGCAAGTATGTGATCTCAAGCTTGTGAATGGTATGAGGGTGCCAAAGGTGCGCTGGTGATATTTCTGCAGAGTAACGATGTCAAAAGCCTGGATGATTAGAATGGAAGGATGAAGCTTCATTTATAGACTTGGAAGAATGGGAATCAACGGTTGAGAGGAGATATAAAGATCAATGGCTAAGGATGGTTGAGGAATGTGCAACCAGTAGAAATGTAACTAGTGTCCCAGCTCCATCATGAAAGAGGGGATGTGACAAAATTGATTGGAGAGTTAACTCCATTGACTGAATAGTTAACAGACTTGATTGATCAGTTAGAAGAGTGGATTATGGGATTGACTGAATTGATTGACCAGTGAACTGGGTTGATTGAGGAGTCAACAGAATAGATTGACCAGTGAACTCAAATGACTAATTAGTTAACAGATTTGATTGATTAGTTAACTAACTTCTGATTTGAGAAGAAATAGGCCATGTGGGTGAGAGAAAAATAGGTAATTAAATATTTAATATATTTAATTACATGTGCAACCCGATGAGGTGGACAAGGTGAGGTGGAAAAGTGAGGTGTAAGTGTGAGGTGGATTTTTTAATTTAGAACTTAGGATAGAGGAATTTGGATTAATTAAATAATTTATGATTATTTAATTGGGTAGGACATTTAGAAGAATTTTAATTAAATAAATTGAATTTATTTAATTATGGAACAATGAATCGATTAAATAAATTAGGAATATTTATTTAATTGATAGAAGAATGGAATAAATATTTAGAATATTTATTTAGGATGAATCGTGTCATTTTTAGACGTATACATTTTGCCCCTCTTTGATGCAATGCAGTTTACAGCGTTGCTTCAAAGAAGTCGATAGTATGATAGTGATACATGCCCTAGTTTGCCCTTGGTACAAGTTTAATGACGATAGGATGCCCCCTCGGGAGATTGGACGAGAAGAAAGCAGAAGGCGTGAGACGGACAATCTCACGATGAAGAAGGTTAAGTTTGAAGAAAATGGGTGAAGAAAGAGCCGAATGATACGCGATGCAAGATGGAATGATGACACACACAAGCAAGCAAGCATGCACAAATGACACAAGAACAAACAAGGTATTGCCCCTGTCAAGTGGTAAACCAATGATATATTGATAACGATATACGACAGTGTTGTCATGGCGGGGAACGATATATCCCTAGACCAACACGACAGGCATGTTGTCATAGTGGGGAATAATGGATCCCTAGAGCAACATGAAGGATAGTGTCTGGTTTCAAGAAATGAAGCATGTCATGTAAGACACGTGTGTTGGTCTAATTTCGACAATGCAACATCCTGTATAAGACAATTGATTGATTAACTGATCGAGTTGGTTTACGACCAGACAAGGATCAAGACCACTGATTGTGATTGGATCATTTGTGCCAGATTGACTTGACTTGATTGGTATGGATTAAGGATGGACCTTGCATTTGGATCATTGCTCAGACTGACTGGACAAGGATGAAAGATATGATGATAGATAGAAATCTGATTGATAGAAGAAAGACTCGATAGAAGGACTCACAAGCTTTTATTTGTATTGATACTCTGTATTGTCAGATCTTTATTGCATGGGGTATGGTATGGATGTATAAATGGATATAGGATGGATGCTTTGCTATTGGAGTGCTTTATTTCATCATTGGGCATTGTGTTTTTGGTACATTTTCTGAAATGTTGTAAGTGAATACAAGCATCTAGGTATAATTGAACCGAGATGACCTAAGTATCGCTTACATGGATTTTGATTTATCAAGTTAATACCAGCATCTAGTCAAAATTGAATCTAGATGACTTGAGTACTTCTTGCGTTTCAACAAACAAGGATTGCCCCCGTTCATGTTATACCTTTGATGTCCTCGATGATCTTTTGCTGATCATGTCCTTAGACAAGGCTTCACATTACTAAAGTTTAATCCACAAACAACAAACAAAGAAAGTAATCATGCCCCCATCATAGCATCTCTAGCTTTTAGCATCCTTGAGTAGCATAGGAAGGTATGATAGCAAAAATCAGGACTCGAACTGTTAACCATGTTTCTGATCTACAAAGCATATTTGTGTTGATATGTGTTTAGTTCTTGCCTTAATTTGCATAAAATCATGTAGAAGACCTTAGGTATTGGCTTTGCATTGGATAGGTTAAGATGCTCACAGTCAATATTTTTGCTTGAGGCACAAGTTTTGCTTGCATTTGCTTGCTTGGTGAGAAGATTGCACAATCCTTATTGGGGAGACGGACCCTAAGGGACTGACCTAGTGCCTCGGGGGCTCATTGCTAAATGGCCTTGCCTACATGACGACGCAGAGGCAACGTAGTTCAGGGTAAACCCTAATGGACCATGGGTGGACTAGAAGAAAGACGACAAGAATGAAGACAAGAAAGGGGATGAATGGGAGAAATGGGAGAAATAGAAGCCTCAGGGGGCATTAGAATAATGGCCTTGCCTACGTGACAGCGCAGAGGCAACGTAGTTCATGGTAAACCCTAACAGACCTAAGATATGGATCGGATGAGACACGATATGGATCAGATATGGAACAACTACAGATCAGATATGAAACAGATATGAATCAGATATGGAACAGATATGGATCAGATATGGAACAACTATAGATCAGATATGGAACAGATAACACTGATGACAGAGTCTATGCTAGGCTGACACTGTGGACAAGATACAACCCCAGAATTTTGGATAGCCTTAATACTAGATATTGATGACAAGGGAAACACCACGGATAGGCAGATGGATGGGTGATAGGGGATCAATGGCAGGGTAGGTAGAAGGAAACAAGGATGTGATCTCCAAGGACTATGTCACATAAGAAACACATGCCCCATTGTAGGTAGAATATGGAGGATTTTTCATGACAATGCTTAAGACGAAGGAGGAGGATGAGAGGATAATGAAGGATTTGTGTGGTTTTGGAGGGATAAGGTATGTCAAGAGACATCTAGAACATTTGTCAACATTGTGCCCCCAATCTTTATCAAGATCAAGAAAATAGAGGAAAGAAAGATTAGGATGGATAGACTGGGTAGTATAAGTCGGATAGGATAGGAAATGTTATGGAAAGAAACTGGTAGGAGAAAAGTGATATGTCGATGAGACAAGGTGCCCCCAAGTGTAGGTGACATAGAAGATGAACTTACACATGACGCCTGTTTGCCAGGTTTTCATCATGGTACTTATCCAAGGCGCCTGTTTGCCAGATTTTCACCATTGGATGAAGGGATTTTTCTTTACTTTTTTCATTCTTTTTTTTTTGAAAAGGATAAGACAAATGTAGAAGGGAGAGACTCAAGTATCTAGTTCCTTGAAAGGTGATAGTCTTGCTAGAAGGATGTTGTCACATGGACTATGTCAAGTGTGCTCATAGATGTTGGTAAGGGAGTGCATGAAAGTGAGATATGAGTATGTAGATAGCGGATTATGGAAGGTGCGATAGTGGATGATGATGCAAAATACAGAAGGACTTATGCAAGGATGGAAGGAAGGTTTATGCAAAAGCATGGACCATAGGATGAGGGAGATATGTACGATAGTAGTGGAGGGGAGGGGAGATGGAGTTATATGGAAGTGTTGTGGAATGGAAGGGAACCATGACCAACGGTTGCACATACTGTGATAAACATTGAAGTTGATGATGGGAAGGTGGTGTAGGAAGCAAGGGAGAGTTTTTCTTGGTGGATGAATGATATAGGCCTTTAGGGACCCACATAGACTTTGCATTGTTTTGATTTTTGTTTGTCATGTGGGATGGAAGGATTTGATACTTTTGGATGGAATTGGAGAAAGTGAATGGTTGGAATTCTTGAGAGGTGGATGCCTCATGTAACTTGAGGGCTTTTTGCTTAGGCACCCAAACCATTTTGTTTTTAGATGGTACCTGTGAAGGTATGGGTTTGGGTGTATGCAGCGTTTGTGCAGCTTCTGAGAGAAGTATTTGTTGCTTGGGGACCCACACTTTTTTCAATTTGGCATTGAGGTGTGTGGGTGTATGCAACTTTTGATATGGATAATTCTTTGATTCTTGGCTTTTATATCCTAGGTCATGAGGACTCTTAGGATTTGTGACTTTATAGGTAGAGGCATCCACATATTTGTCATTGAATCCCCGTGGGATGGTGGAAGTGAGGTTGGTGAAAGTTCCTTGTTTAGACAATATGTGCATTTGTCGGCCATGATTGGGATATTTAGAGGAGTCATAGATGGATGGATAAGGTGTTGGAAGAAGTGGTGGTAAAATGTATGGAGGGATATTAGGAGTTGGAAGTAGCGGAGGTAGATTGGATGGTGGAAGGTGTATGGTCACATGCTTTTGACAATTGTAGGATGATGGAGGTGGAATGGCGACATATGTTTTGGGGATATGATAGGTTTTGCGATGGAAATTCGTGAACTTTGGAGGAGTGGTGGAAGTACCAACATCTTGATATTGTTCACCTTGGGGTATGTATCCAAGGCCATATGAAGGAGGAGGAACATTGACATGGACGGCTCCAAAATACCTTGTTCATGAAGGCCTAAGCCTTTACCTTGATAGTTCATATGTTGGAGTATGCGGTGGACAGTGGGATTATGTGTAGGTGGAACATTAGACACAAGTGCCTTATTGGATGAAGAAGATGAGATAGAGGATAATGGTGGTTGGTGTTCTAAGGAGGAACACTCATGAATGAAGGTGGTAAGACCAAGGATATACGGTGAGGGATTTGCAGCATGGTTGATAATGGATGGCGAAGGAGGATTACTAGTTTGATCTTCTACGCTTGCTTGGGAGGCAAGTGTCTCAGCAAGGGAAGTGGAAGTTGCCGGATCTTGGATAGGACTAGATGGGGTTATAGGCTAAATACCATGGAACACATAAAGTGGGCTCAGAGGATCATCATGGTCTGCTTGATCGTAGATAGGCTCTTCATCATAGATGGGATCTTGATCATAGATAGGATTTAGCATGATGGGATCAAAGTTCTCTTGTATATGTTCTTCATCAGCGATAATATCTTGATCATAGAAAAGATAAAGGTTATGCATGGGATGGAATTGGATTTCCTTCTCATGTATAGGTGTTGGGAGATGGATACGATCAAGTGGCTCATGGAGAGGTTCATTATTATGGATATCCTCTTGATCATGGAAAAGATACATGTTATGGATAGGTTGCAAGAAGGTGATTTGATCTGGACTTAGACTAGGGATTAATGTTTCCTCATGCTTAGGATTAGACTCTTGACATACCTCTTGGGTTGCTAGAATGGAAGTGGATAGCTCTTGGATAGCTTCTTGGTTGACAACATAGGTGTTTGATGGACCTTGACTTTGGTTCATGGTAGGAGGTTCTTTGATAAGCTCAAGGGGTTGCGAATGACATGAAAGATTTTTGGTAAGGTCAAGGACTGGAATTTGGGACATGGTTGACTCTCTGCTAGTAGCCCTTGGATCACATCATTGGAAGGTGTATGGATAGGTGAATGAGGGTATTTAGCTTTCTCTCTAGCTTTTCTCCAGTGGTATAAATTTGGGAAAACTCTTTCCCACCACTCATCTGATTCTTTTTGGGTCATCCATTTAGAGTTTGAGGAACTAGATGGTGGTGTTGGTGTAGAACTGGTATGCTTTGGGATATGGGTCTTAGAAGATGATGAAGGAGGACTAGTAGATGGAGTGCTATAGGATTCCCAACTTAAGGTGGTGCTTGCCTTGTCATGAGCATCATGAAGATGAAAAATAGATGTAAGAGTTCGGGGCGAGGCGTAGCTAGTACTGGCACGTTCGGCTTGCAAGATTGCCATTTCTTGTTGTAAGACTTGGATTTGTTGAGAAATTGCTATACATGCTTGGGGTGAGGGACTTGAGTTTATTTGCAATTGCAGATATTGGACTTTTTGAGAAAATGCACCTAATTGGTTTGTCATCTTGACATAAACTGGCAGAAGGCTGAAAAAGCCTACTGTTTTGGATACGCAGCTTCAGAGGCACAATTTCAGAAGGTAAATGCACAATTCTGGCAGAGGATAAATGCGCAACTCTGGTTTCTTTGAATGATTTTGTAAATTTTTTGACACATTTTTCAGTACTTTTTGGTTTCTTGGTTGTAAGTCAGTCTTTTGATCTGATTTTTCTCTATTATGGCAAGAAGACATAGCAAACACAAAGAATATTTTTCATGGTTTTTGATTTTTTTGTGATTTTTTTTTTGTATTTTTGGACTATTTTGACTCAAAGACAATTACACCCTAGGCTTCGAATGGATTATTTAAAAAAGCAACTTTTAAAAAACTAGAAAAAAATACTAATTTGCCATTTTGAGGGTTAAGATGAAAGTTTCAAGCCCCAAAAAAGTGCCAAGATGAGGTCCAACTGACTAGGGTCAATTGGGAAACCACTGGCCACCTCATAACGCATCCACCTATAAAATTTCATAGAAAACCCACATCCGAGTCAAGAGTTATGACCTCCGAAAGTTCCTACATCATTCTCCTCTGGTTGAAAAGAACGCAGCTCCTGCAAGTGAGTGTCTTCAAACTGCTGCCATTTGACTGGATCTAACTTTTGCACTTCCCACTCTATAATCCATGTGCTATCTATTGGTGGCAATCCTTCCCACTGTACTAAATACTTGTTGTAATGCCCTTGCCGAGTGTAGATAGTGTTCTTCTCAAGAACCTATGCAATCTTTTCCTTCTTCTTATGGGGAATGTGGTTGTGCCATGCCACCTCTGGTTGACTATCTTCAGCATCATCCTCACCATGGAATGCATATAAATCAGAAATATTAAACACAGGAGAAATATCAAGATCATCTGGTAAACTGACCTCATATGCATTATCATTGATCTTCTTTGTAATTCTGCAAGGACCAATTTTCTTGTACTTCAACTTGTGATATGTTCCAGTAGGAAACCGCTCTTTTCTCAAATATACCATCACTAAGTCACCTTCACTGAATGTTTGATGTCGCCTACTAGTATCCACTGAATTCTTGTACCTCTCATTACTGTCCTGTAACTTCTGTCTCACTTCTTGCTGCAACTGTTGAAGGTGTTCTGCAAATGCTTCCCCATCATCACTGACCCTATCTTTCATTGGTAGCTGTACCAAATCTAGACCACCTTGAGGATTCCTACCATACACAATCTGGAAAGGGGACTTTCCCGTTGATTTGTTAATAGAACTATTATAGGCAAATTCGGCCTGGGGTAATGCCAAATCCCATTGTTTTGGCTTTTCTCCAACAATACACCTCAGCAAATTTCTCAGACTCTGATTGACTACCTCTGTTTGCCCATCTGTTTGAGGATGATAGGCACTACTAAATTGTAACTTGGTCCCCATCTTTATCCATAAAGTCCTCTAGAAATGATTGAGGAATTTGGTATCCCTGTTAGAGGTAATAGTCTTTGGAACACCATGTAGTCGAACAACTTCTGAAAAAAATAACTCTGCTACACTTGTTGCATCATTAGTTTTCTTATAGGCAATAAAATGAACCATCTTGGCAAACCTATCAACAACTACAAAAATGGAGTCATTACCTCGTTGAGTATGTGGAAGTCCCAACACAAAGTCCATGCTCAAATCTATCCATGGTACAGCTGGCACTGGTAAGGGCATATATAATCCTGTATTCTGTGAATGTCCCTTAGCCACTTGGTAGATTCTACACTTTGTTAAATACTTAGTTATATCCCTTTTCATCTTTGGCCAGTAATATTTGTCCTCTATCAAAGCTATTGTCTTGTCCTTGCCAAAATGTCCAACCAACCCACTACTATGAAATTCTCTAATAATGTTTTCCCTCATAGAGCCAGCTGGTATGCATAGCTATTTTCCTTTAAATAGATACCCATCTCGCATAAAATATTCACCCCTAAAGTGATCCAAGTTACCAGATACTGGTGCCTTCAATTGTTCCACGATCTCCCAAAAATCATCATCAGACTCATACAAATTTTTGATAGCATCAAAACCAATCACCTCAGTTTCCATTGTGGTCAAAAGTGCAACACGCCTACTTAACGCATTTGCAACCTGATTTTGTTTTCCAACCTTATGCTTCAACACAAAGTTGTAACCCTGCAAGAAAGAGACCCACTTGGCATGCCTACTATTCAACTTTTTCTGTGTGTTCAAGTATCTCAGTGCAATATGATCTGTAAACAATACAAACTCCTAGGGAACTAGATAATGTCTCCAATGCCTCAATGCTTGAACAATTGCATAAAATTCCAAATCATAAGTAGAATAATTCTTCCTCATTTCATTCAGCTTTTCACTAAAGAAAGCTATAGGTTTTCCAGCTTGGCTAAGCACAGCACCTATTCCCACATGGGAGGCATCACATTCTACTTCAAATACCTTATCAAAATTTGGCAATGCAAGTATAGGTGCTTCTATTACCTTTTGCTTCAAGTACTTAAATCTCTCCTCAGCATCCTTGGTCCATACAAACTCCCTTCCTTTGGTGCAATCTATTATAGGAGCTACAATACTACTAAAATTTTGAATGAACTTTCGATAGAAAGTGGCCAAGCCATGAAAACTTTTTACCTCTATGATGCTGCTTGGACTAGGCCGTTCTAGAATTGCCCTAACCTTTTCTGGATCCATTCTGACACCATCTTTAGAAATGACAAAGCCTAAAAAAACCAAACTGTCCTGCATGAACCTACACTTTTTCAAATTGGCATAGAGCTTCTCCTTCCTTAACACACCAAAGATGGTCCTTGAGTGTTGTAGGTGCTCTTCTTTGCTGTTACTAAATCCTAAAATATCATCAAAATAAACTACCACAAACTTACCGATGTAAGGGCGTAGAATAGTGTTCATTAGTCTCATAAATGTGCTAAGTGCATTGGATAACCCGAATGGCATAACCATCTACTCATATAATCTGTCTCCAGTCTTAAAGGCTGTCTTCCACTCATCCCCTTCCGAATCTGGATTTGGTGGTAGCCACTTCGTAGGTTGATCTTGCTGAAATATTTGGCCCCTGCAAGGACATCCATCATGTCCTCCATACGAGGTATAGGAAACTGATACTTGATGGTAATCTTATTAATTCCTCTGCTATCAGTGCACATCCTCCATGTTCCATCTTTTTTTGGGGTTAACAATGCAGGTACAGCACATAGTCTCATGCTCTCTCTCACCACACCTTTACTTATGAGTTCTGTTACTTGCTTATTCATCTCTGCATGTTGTGTTGGATTCATCCTATAAGCTGCTTGGTTGGGTAGAGTTGCTCCTGGAATCAAATCAATATGATGTTGAATATCTCTCTTTGGTGGTAGACCATCAGGCAATTCATTAGGTAAAACATCCACAAATTCTTTCAATAGCTCTGCTACTTCTGGGGGAACTGAAATGTCTTCCTCTTCACCTTTTTTCACTACTAATGCATAGCAACACCCTGTCACCTTTATTTCTTTAACATGATCCCTTTCAGACAGCATGGTCTCACCTTTTCCTTCATCCTTGAGAGGCAATAAAATCACCTTAGAGCCATCTTTCCAAAAGGTGTATGTGTTCTTCTCTCCATCATGCATAACTTTTCTATCATACTGCCACGGTCTTCCCAATAACACATGACAGGCATCCATTGGGACAACATCACACCATATCTCATCCTGATAGATCTTCCCTATGCTAAACTTAATTAGGCATCTTTTATCAACAGTGACTTCATTTCCCTTTTTAAACCATGCAATGCGATACGGATGAGGATGTTTTTCACAGTGTAAATTCAATTTTTCTACCATTTCTTTAGAAACCATATTTTCACAACTACCTCCATCAACAATAACTTGACATACCTTGCCACCCGAAGTGCATCTAGTTTTGAAGATATTGGTTTGAAGCCATGAACTATCAGAGCTTTTAGCTTGTGTTTTCTCCTTCTCTGGAATCACCATTGCTCTTCTCATCATGAGACTTTCTCCCACATCTGGTGGAACCTGTTCTGTCCCTTCCACTTCATGTTGCATTTGAATCATGTTCACCCTAGGTTGTCCTCCTTGATTTCTTTCTTGCATGTTATAATTTGAGCATTCAAATGCCCTATGACCTTCTTCTTCACATCTGAAACACGTGAAAGGCCTTCTCTGGTTTTCCCATCCTCTACCGTTACCATAACCTCTACCTCTTTGAAATCCCCTTCCTCGTTCTTGATTTGGAGGATCTTATCGAGTGTCTACTTGTTTTTCCAATCCATGGGATGACTCTCCCCTGCGATAATTCGAACCTCCTCGAACCTAAAATGGCAAAATCTGACAATTGTCAAAATCTGCCAAAAAAGGTAATTTTTTGATTTTTTTTGTTTTCTTGGATATAAGAAAGTTTTCTCTCATTGTAGCAGCAGAGTTGATGAATAGAAGTTTTTTTATGTTCCAACTTCCAAATCTTTATCTATCATATGTTTAATGGCACAATTCTATTGAGTGTATGTTGTGTGCTACATCATAGATCTTCAAACACAGGTCTTGGACAATCAGGAGATACCCATTTGGACTACCTATAACATATCCAAGAATGGGTATTGGTTGTTTTGGGTGATATGGCTCAACCTATAACTCCCCCTAATGACTTAGAGCCCCAATTAGGCCTAATTTGTGAAACAACTACCCTTGGATGGGGGCTTATAACTCTCAAGACTACTTGGACATGTTAGGGACCTTCCAAAACCATAGAATCCAGTCTTCACTTGTTGCTAGAATTGACTGTCACCAAATTTCATACTACTGTTGCTTCTTTCAAACACCTAGCACATGGTTTTGCTAGGTCTCATCAATGGGATTCTATCAATGACAAGCTCCTGCCCAAAATTCTCTTGAAAAACATTAAAATAGACATCAAAGAATCCATCCCACTGATCATGGAGTTTTGGAGTCAGTGGAATGGTAAAGACATTCTAAATTTTTGTCAGAACCCTTGTTGAGGGTTTCTCAGACTACCCTATAGAAAAGTATGGAAGAGAATGCTATAAAGAAGTGTCAAGAATTCAATATATATTCATTTTGAAGGTCACTCACCAATCTTTCATTCAATCATACCCAACAACCACCACTTGTCCATACACAGATAGGGTACGTGCAACAACAGCAAAAAAAATAGTGAGACACAGGTAGAAACTATTATATCTTATTGATTTCTTCACCAAAAATGCTTCTCCTCCTCCAATGGCATCCACAGAGTCTTATTAGACCTCCCTCGAGGTCATTGAAGTAGTTGAGGGTAGTTTTGGGTCAATGGAACTATGCAACAACCATCGAACTGCCCTGTTTTCTAACTGTAGCAAACTAATTACATATTTTAAGCAGAGTTACATCTGTTGTTTGGGCTTAACACTGCCTTCAAACAAGATTACAATGCAATTAGGCCTTGAACATCACCTTAGACTCCTTGACATCCCCTTAGACTCCTTGACATGCCTTAATAAGGCTTACAATCATGAAGACTGTCTCTACATGCCTTAGGAAGGCTTTACAAATGTGACTGCCCCCTACAAGACAACAATATGAGGATATTTGGACATAGTCCTTATTACAATCATGAATGGTCTTCTAGAACCTTATTGGAGCAAGACAACATGAACCACAAACATGAAGGCAAGTATGAAAACAAAACATAGGCGATCTCCTTGGTGCTCCTGTATGATACCCCCCGGGTGGAAAGTGAACTTAAGTCTCTTGAGGAAGTAGATCAGCAATTGTGACACCATGCTTCAAGATGTCTTCTTCACTCATCCAAGTGGCATCTTCAATGGGTAAGCCACTCCATTTGACAAGGAACTGTTTGTATGTTTTCTTTCTAGTCTTCTTCAAGACCTTGGTGTTAAGAATGCATTCCAACTTCAATGGTTGATTGGGTGGAAGACCCTTAACCCATTCTTCATCTTCTACTGTTGTCATGTCTACCTCTGAATCTACATTAGGATCACCTTTGAAAGGGAACAAGTCTAAAACATTAAACATAGGAGATATGGCCAAGCCTTGAAGAAGTTCAATCTCATAGGCATTGGGCCCAAACTTGTGCACAATCCGACATGGTCCTATCTTTTTCATGAGGAGTTTGCTTGGTTTCCCCTTTGGAAGACTTTCCTTCTTCAAATGTGCCATGACCAAATCCTCAACCTTGTATTGTACATCTCTCCTTCTCTCATTGGTTCTCTCCTTGTACTTATCATTGTTCCTTTGAAGAGTTTCTCTTACATTATCATGGATGTCCTTCATGGCCAATGCAAAGTCCCCACCTTGAGCACTTTTCCTCTCCAATCCATGGAAATCTCTCAATTCAAGAATACCTCTTGGGTGAACACCATAAACAATCTCAAATGGACTCCTTCCTGTGCTCCTATTGGTGGAATCATTGTAAGCAAACTTAGCTTAAGGGATGATCATATCCCATGCCTCTCCATGTTGTTTGGTAAGACACCTGAGAAGATTTCCCAAAGACCTATTCACCACCTCAATTTGGCCATCAGTCTGAGGGTGATAGGCTGAAGTAAATGACAATTGAGTGCCCAACTTCTTCCACAAAGTGCACCAAAAGTGGCCTACAAACTTTGGATCCCTGTTAGTCACAATGTTAAGAGGCAAACCATGGATTCTTACAATTTCTTTGAAGAACAAACCAGCAATGTGTGAAGCATCATTAGTGCATTTACATGGCAAGAAATGAGCCATCTTACTAAATCTATCCACCAAAACAAATATGCTATCAAAGCCTCTTTGAGTCCTAGGAAAACCCAAGACAAAATCCATGCTAATACTTTCCCATGGCCTATTAGGAATAGGAAGTGGCTGATATAGACAAGCATTAGATGAAGTACCCTTTGCCCTTTGACAAATACTACAACATTCAACAAATTTTCTGATATCTAATTGCATTTTAGGCCAAAAATAAAATTGAACACCTAATTCAATGTTTTATCTAGCCCAAAGTGACCTCCTAGTCCACCACAATATTTTTCCTTTATGATGTTCTCCCTCATGGAAAACCTAGGAACACATAGTTGGCTGCCTTTGAACAACAACCCTTGCTGCAACAAAAACTCAAAAAAATCAGAATGATAAGAGTCTAAAAATTGTGAACAAACTTCATATACCTCCTTGAAATCTTCATCATCTTGATACATATGTTTGAGAGCATCAACCCCTACACTTTGCAACTAAATTTCTTGAACCATACACACCCTTCTACTTAATGCATCTGCCACTTTGTTGGCCTGCCCCTCCTTGTGTTTGATTGAAAAAGTATATGCTTGGAGTTGTTCAACCCATTTCATATGCCTATGGTTGAGTTTCTCCTATGAATTCAGAAAACTAAGTGCATGGTTGTTAGTATAAACAATAAATTCTTTAGGCAAAAGATAGAGCCTCCATTTTTTCAAAGCTTGCACCATTGCATACAATTCCAAGTCAGAAGTAGAGTACTTTCTCTTAGCATCATTCAAATTTTCACTAAAGAAAGCAACAGGCCCACCTTCTTGACTTAGGATAGCCCCTATAGCAAGGTTACTAGCATCAAATTCCACCACAAACAACTTGTTAAAGTTGGGAAAAACAAGAATGGGCTGTTGTACTACCTTTTGTTTCAGAATTTCAAAAGAATCATTGGCTGCCTTTTTCCAAAAAAACTTACATTTCTGCCCCCCTTTGATGGTATCCAAAATTGGTACACAAATATAACTAATACCCCTTATGAATTTCCTATAAAATGTTGCCAAACTATGAGAACTTTTCACATCACCTACTATTTTTGGAGTTGGCCATGACAAAATGGCTTCTACCTTTGTTGCATCCATCTTCAAACTACACTGTGAAATCATAAAACCAAGATAGGCGAGTTCTAGGCGAGTTCTTCCTTCATTAAGACACTCTTTTCCATGTTGATCATCAATTGTTCATCATGTAACTTCTTCAAAACCTGATCCAAATGTTGTAAATGCTCTTCCTTAGTCCTGTTGAAAACAAGAATGTCATCCAAGTATACCACAACAAATTTGCTAATGAAATCCTTCAACACTTCATTCATGAGACGCATAAAAGTAATTGGGGCATTAGATAGACCAAATGGCATCACCAACCACTCATAAAGACCGTCATTTGTTTTGAATGTTGTCTTCCATTCATCCCCTTGTTTTATCCTAATTTGATGATACCCACTCTTAATATCAATCTTAGAAAAGTATCTAGCCCCTCCCAAACAGTGCATTAGGTCTTCAATCCTTGGCATAGGGAACCTATATCTTATGGTAATCTTGTTAATGGCTCTAGAATCCATACACAACCTCTATTTACCATCATTTTTAGGGGCTAGGACTATTGGGACAGCACATGGGCTAAGACTCTTTCTTACCAATCCCCTATCTAACAATTCTTGCACTTGCTTGGCAATCTCTTCATTTTGAGAAGGTGTCATCTTGTAGGCTGCTTTGTTTGGCAAAGTAGATCCCGGTATGAAGTCAATTTGATGGCTTATGTACCTAATAGGTGGCAACTCATTAGGCATTTCTTCTACCATAATCCACTTATACTTCTCTAGCAATTGTTGCACCTCCTTAGGAACTTCTTCCTTACTAGGATCATGCAAAGTAAGACTATTTTTAGGCTTCAAAATCATAGCATACCCTTGGGTTCCTTCTTCCTTAAGGGTTTCTAAAAACTCTTTACCAGTCACAATCATGACACTTGACCCAACATTCTTCTCTACATTCTCATTGGGCAATGGATCCATTCTATACTTTCTACCATTCTTGGTTATAATGAAAGAATTAGTTTTACCATCATGTTGTGATTGATCATATTACCATGGGCATCCTAACAACAAATGACAAGAATCCATGGGAATTATATCACACAAAATATTTTCTTTATATTCCCCTATCTCAAATTCTACCCATGATTGTTCATCTACCAAAACTTGTTGCCCCTTATTCAACCATGATATTTTATAAGGACTAACATGAGGAAGTTTTTCAATTTCAACTTGTCTACCATTTCAATGGAAACCAAATTTTCAGTTGAGCCTGAATCAACAATTATGTTGCAAATCTTACCATAGGCCTTGCATGTTGTCCTAAATAATGTCTTCCTTTGAGGGGGTTCTTGTGTTTGAGGCACCTTCAACATGGTTCTTCTCATCATCAAACTTTCTCCTTCATGGACTGCGGCTACACTTCCAATTGGAGAGTTGACACTTTGGCAATCTTCCTCTTGGATCAATTGGTTCCTTCTCTCTCCTCCATGAGAGCTTGAGGCTTGGTTTTTAGGACATTTGAAGGTTGGATGTCCCACTTGGTTGCAATTGTAGCACCTTCCTACGAAGACATTAGGACCTCTTCCTGGTCCACCAAACCTACCTCTTCCATTGGGCCTCCTTCCTCTAAAGCCTCCTCTAGAACTTGATTCTCCACTTTTCTCTTGGGAACTAGATTCCCCTTGACTTCTTTGGGACTGATTTTTGCCTCCAAAACTGCCCCTACCTCTGAAATTTCTGCCACCTCTTCCTCTATTTTGCTGCTCACCTTTCCTCTTCAACTTCTGTTCATCCCTTAATGCTACTTGAAAGCATTTTTCCACAGTTCTAGGGGTTAATAAACTGATTTCATCTTGAATACTAAACCTCAAACCATTTAGATACCTTTCCACTTTACCTTTTTCATCCTCCATGTACCCACAACGAAGAGAGAACTTGTGAAACTCCTCGGTGTAAGTGGCCACATCCAAATCTCGTTGCTTGAGATTTTGCATCTTCTTGTAGATCTGCACCTCATAGTCTAATGGAAGGAATTGGGACTTGATCCTCTCCAACATTCTGCTCCATGAAGAGATCATACTCTTCCCATTCTTTACCCTCTCACCTTGGGTGTAATTCCACCATGTAAGGGCAGCACCTTTGAGTTTAGTTTTTTGCAAACTTCACGCTCTTATTTTTTAGGAACTTCTTTGTATTCAAAATAGTTTTTTAGGGCCTCAATCCACTCCATGACTTCATCAGCATTCATCTTCCCACTGAACATGGGAATCTCCATCCAAGCCTCTGAAGAATCCTTGCCAATTGCCTTGATGGCTTTAAGGAAATGCTTTTGATCGGCATGTACCTCTACCTCTTCTTACTCTTCTTCTTCCTCCTCTTTTTCTTCCTCTTCATCAGAACCTTCATCTATCCTCTTCCCTATCCTCAATGCCTTCAACTTTGCTTGGAGTGCTTCCTTGACTCCACTTTTGATCTTTTCTTCCATCTCCTTGAACTTCTTAACCACTTTAGTGGTCATCCCTGTTGGAGGCATATTGCTAGCCTCTCCTTCACTCTCCTCTACTAACATATACCAGGCCTTACACAACCAAAAATATAACATTTTATGGCTCTGATACCACTATGATGTAGAGCACTTTGATAGGTAGGAGGATTTGACAAATTGACAAGGTTTACACTACACCAAAAAGCCCAAATTCAAGGTTCTTCATACAAAAGTGGGAACAACAGTTAATAGTTCTGAAACCATCATGAAAAGGTTGACTAGACATGCTATGGGACCCATTACATTTAGAGTCAGTGGAATGGTAAAGACATTCTAAATTTCTGTCAGAACCCTAGTTGAGGGTTTCTCAGACCACCCTACATAAAAGTATGGAATATAATGCTATAAAGAAGTGTCAAGAATTCAATATATATGCATTTTTAAGGTCACTCACCAAGATTTAATTCAAGCATACCCAATAGCCACCACTCATCCATACACAGACAGGGTACGTGCAGCAACAACAAAAAAATAGTGAGACACAGGCATAAACTATTATATCTTATTGATTTCTTCACCAAAAATGCTTCTCCTCCTCCAATGGCATCTACAGAGTCTTATTAAACCTCCCTCAAGGTAATTGAAGTAGTTGAGGGTAGTTTTGGGTCGATGGAACTGTGCAACAACCATCAAACTACCATGTTTTCTAACTGCAGTAAACTAATTACATATGTTTAGCAGAGTTACATCTATTGTTTAGGATTAACACTGCCTTCAAATAGGTTTACAATGCAATTAGGCCTTGAACATCACCTTAGACTCCTTGACATGCCTTAACAAGGCTTACAATCATGAAGACTGTCTCTACATGCCTTAGGAAGGCTTTACAAATGTGACTGCCCCCTACAAGATAGCAATATGAGGATATTTGGACATAGTCCTTATTACAATCATGAATGGTCTTCTAGGACCTTATTGGAGCAAGACAACATGAACTACAAACATGAAGGCAAGTATGAAAATAAAACATACGTGATCTCCATAGTGCTCCTGCACCAACACTCTATTTCACCAATCCTCAATCTCTGATTTAATATCAATGATAATGCATTTTCAACATTTCATCAAATGTATACACAACCACACACACAATTTCTATTCAAAGCCCTTTTTATACATCTCATA
Source organism: Cunninghamia lanceolata (assembly GCA_027924645.1). NCBI lineage: Eukaryota > Viridiplantae > Streptophyta > Pinopsida > Cupressales > Cupressaceae > Cunninghamia > Cunninghamia lanceolata. Next base: position 4,821,128 of record BSBN01000241.1, on the reverse strand, counting down.
ATTTGTAACATCTCCTTCTATATGTGTAGGAATAACCAATTCAGGGAGTTTTCTTAACTGTCAGAATAGTTAGGTCGAATGACCTTATGAGTTCATTGAAACACCAAAGTTAGAACTATTTTGTTAAAACCCTAACCAGGGTCATAAACCAAAATCTCTGTCATGATATCATATGAAAATATGGCCAACTGAAAGAAAATCTGGAGATAGCTATAACCATTTTTGAAATACTTTTGAAACACCATAAACCATATTCTCTATCAAAGAAATTTCTTTCAGTTTGAAAGCCTAACCGTCAATGTTATGACTAATAACAAACAACATGTATTCATAACAAACAACATGTATCATAAACCTCTTATGAAAGAAATGATGGAGAAAAGAGTGCATATAACCATCACAACAAAGCATACTCAACTAGAAACACAATCTCTATACCAGAAAAATAATACCCATAACAATGAAGAGGAATGATAGCACCTGGAAAGGTGAAATGATGGGTTTGAGACTATTGTCAATGTCCTTGATGCACAACACTTCCTGTCACCTCACAGACTCAACAAACGAACTCCAAAAATTGTCAAAATACCAGATTTTGGATACCTTTCTATGATGGCGGTCAAACCCTCGTGGAGAGGATAACAGATAGTGAAAAAAAATGATTAAACACAATTTTTGCCTTTTGAGTTGAGTGACCAAATGAGCCAGTTAACCCTAAAAGAAATTTGTCTTCACCGTTTATGCTTTGTAAAAAAAAAACCTTCTTTACCAATTACCAAATTAATCCTGAAACATCAATGATGTTCTCTTAATATTTTGCAAGGTGTTTAATTGAGCGCCAGGAAAAGGGGCTCGTAGTCATCAAAAACATATGATATACCATATATTTCAACTTAATACAAAGTCAAATGTTAGACCATCAAGTGCCAAGTCATCAAATATTCCAATGTCAAGGTACCAAGACAATAATCAAGACAACAATTATGATGCCAATTACAAAATATGCAAAGTCATATAATGTTTGACATCAGTGCCAAACTGCCAAATTGAACATGATTACCAAAAGGGGCCACACTGAACATGAACCCACATGAGGTGCCAAAGTACCACACTAAAAAATTGTAGATCTATGCAATCACTGTAATAACACTCATTTGACACAATGCCAACACTAGAATGCCACAGGGGTCAACAATTGCCTAATAAAATTATATTGTTTCGACATTAAAATCTAAAATTTAGTTAATTTAAATTAAATTGTCTGTGCCCAGCTGCTCATGTCCTAGTTGCAATCTCGCTCATCATCTATTCCCTCAAACGTTTCATAACCTCTGGCCCATATAATCCAATAGGAAATGAAAATAAAGTATATCTCTATAGGCTATTTTTCACCTTGAAATAAATAGGCTCATATAAAATGTTTAAAAAAAAAAATAGATTTCCCAGCAAGTTAAATTTCAATGCTTGGCAGTAAACCTACATTATTTAAGTTATAGCTGCAATTACATATTTTAGATGTAAAATACAACTGAAAAGGCTAAAATGACCATATTATATGAAAGAAGAGATCTGAATAATCTGTCAAAATTTATATAGGATTATGATGATAAGTATATTTGGTTTTTATATAATTTTCATATACTAAAGTAGATCATAGTATTTTAAAGGCACTATTGAAAAGATAACTGTTATATAAAAAGAAATTAAATGAAAGTCAAGGATTAATATATTTGCTTCTCTATGGATAAAAATATTTATTATCCAATGATTTATTATTATTATTATTATTATTATTATTATTCATCCTCAACTAACTAAATATGTACATTAAGAAACAGAATCCATTTCTGTAATATAAAATATGTTTATGTCTTTGAGTAGAATTGTTGGTAAATAAAGAAATACATATAAGTGATATTTTTAGGATTAAGATTTAAATTTAATTTGGCAACTATTATTGGCATGATTTTCTTTCTATTGTTTTAATTAAGAATTTTGTGACTGATAGTAAGGATGCCTCTTGTGTTGATTAATTTGTGTTAAAAGAATGTTAATATTATTATAACTTAAGGGTAAATGTATTGTCGGGAATAATGAATTACAAGCATTAGGTTAAGATGGAAATTAGGTTTGTCTTAGAGTAAATATTAGAACTTTTGTTGTGAATGAGATGTAAATTGATATTCGTTGTTTAACCATAGAAGGAATGATGTTTATGTAGAGTAACTAAAGTTGTTTCTTTTTATTTTAAGTTAAATATGTTATTAGGAGATTTAGGGTTTTTATATGGTTATAAAATAAATAGGAACCCTCAAATTTATCCTCAAGAGTTGAATTTAAATTACATTGTAATTATTTAATTAACTTGCTTTATAAAAATAACAAATAGTGGTTTACTTTAGTTATGTTAATGATATATAAATATATTTATATCTTTAAAAAAATTAATTAAAAAATTATTTTAATAAATATTTACGTGTACTTAACTTTTATTGTAGTTGTAGATTTATTCCTTAATAAGAATACAATCAAATGATAGGCTATGTTTTAATGTTAATATACTAGTAATAACTTAGTAAATTGTAATCTACTATAGTGGATTAACTAGTTGTAAAAAGTAGGTAATTAGAAGTGTGTTGATTTTGAGAAAATGAAAATTGCTAGTAATAGGCTTAGGAAATTCAACTTGTGGGTTGTGAACTAGTTCATATAGCCTTTTGATATTGTATCTACCGGAATGGTTAGTTGTTTTAGAGGCATAGGATAAATAGTTTATTTTCAAGTGTAGTGTTGTTATATATTTTGGATTTATGAAGTTCTAAGAAACATGTTGTCTCTAGTTATGTATGAGGTATAAGATCTTGTGAGTGATGTATAGTCTAAGTTGTGAATGATAAATGTATTTCTCTATGTATGTATTATTGTCCATTTAGTTGTATTCATCTTGTATCAAGTTTTGTGTTGAGTTGTGGAATGGGGAGACATGGAAATCATGAAGATGTAATGAATATGTGTTGTTATGGGCAATGGTTTAGGAGTTATGCCCTTATGATTATGTTTTGGTATGTAAGAGGGTCAATGCCTTGCATTGTTATATATACATGTTGATATGAGGATAATTGTTATGCAAGATGGTTAATTCCTTGCATGGTTCATGTATCCTCGTTGTCATGATGATGTTTGCCATGCTTACTGAGTAGGGTCTTCTAGTTGTAGGTAGGGGAGTGGCTCTCAATGGGGGCTGGTGCCCATAGTGGCGTCCAGGACAACCCATGTGGGAGTTTCCTAACTCAGTGATAACCTAAATAATGAATTAGGGGGTTGGGTAGTTAATCACACTAAATAAAGATAAGTGGATGCCTCACTCATGGCTCAAGTGCTTGTTTAGGCTTGAGATGAAATGAGAAGGCTTGAAATGGAAAGATCAACTGCCTTGTCATCATGAAAGGTATGTTGATATCGTATGAGTTTGTATGGGGGCTAGGAGTCGGGAGAGGATGCTAGGACAACCCAGGATGGGGTTCAAGGCCTAGGAAGGCTTACCAAGACAACCCATGACAAGCTATGTGATGACACTCTCCCTACTGCAGCCTAGCATTCACTAGTTGTACTCTCCCATTTCGTTATGTGTTGCCTCTGGAAGTGCTATTGAATTGTTTGTGATATTGACTTGTGTTGTTAGAGTCATGGTGTCTTTGTTGTTATAGTCTACTATCTACCTGACTATATTTTGTAGTGGAGACATTATGTTAACTCCTAGCTCAGGGGGTGGACCTTAGGGTTCCACATGGTCGAGTGGAAGAGCTTTTATATCCACTAGTTTTTCCCTGGCCATTGTTCGTGTGAGAGGAGGATGTATCTTGTGTATCAGACATCAGATCTTGTACTAGTGAGGAGACAGTTATTGTATTCATGTACTAGCCTGTGTATCAATTGATTCATAATGAATGTATTCAGATGTAATCAGAAGGTGAAATTGTAACAATGTAATGATGTACTCATATCTATAGAATTTTGTATATGCACATGTAATATTAATCATGTTGATTATTTATCTAATGTCACTATATGAAGATGTGTATGTTTACTCATTTAATGCAATAGATTTAGAATGATCCACTGATGTTAGTTAATGATGCATGTTAGATAATGTTAATTGATTTGTTAAGTAATGCAACCATGAAACTTTAGAGGACAAGTTGTTAGTATAAAGATGTGTATAGATAAGTTAAACAGTACTTGTTATCTTATTCATTTAAAAAAAAAAATTATCCTGCTTTGCATATCATACATGTGTTGTTCTCTAAGGTGTTCATGGCGAGGTGTTACATCTAGTATCAGAGCAAGGTTTAAACATTGGGTACTCTGGGTGTGTATAAGCCCGTTATGTTGTCCCGGATTCTGTAGAGTATGTTTTCTCTTTTCATATCCTCGCTTAGCAACCTTATATTTATTCTTTGGTGGTATAATGTAGGAATATGCCTAGAGGTTGAGGTCGAGGTTGTGATAGAGGTAAGGGATGCAGAAGAGGTGGTGACGGTAGTCCTCCTCCTAGTTCCCCTTGTGAGAGTGTTCAGGAAGATGGGGGTGAGAATGCAGAGAATCAGGGTCAGCCTGATGGAGTTTAGTTGCATCAATTTCTTGAGGAAGGTCTAGCTCGTCTAGGTCCTAGGTAGGAGGTTGATCAACCAGAGGTGAGGGAAAAAGAAAGGTCACCTAGAAGGAGAGAGATGACAGTGAACCAAGAAGCTATTCTAGAAGAACACATGAGAGACCTCATGAGGGCATGTCCTCCCATTTTTGATGGTTCTAGTGGTGGTTTGGAGGCAGAGACATGGCTGATAGATCTGGATAGGTGTTTTGCCATGCATCCGTATGGTAGTAACACCAAGGCGAGATGTGCCACTATGCACCTCAGAGGTTTTGCTTCTACATGGTGGCGATTAGAGGAACAAAAGCTACATTTGGATATTGGTACAATATCTTGGGAACTATTTCTCGAAAGGTTTAGAGCACGATTTATGTCAGATCATTGGAGACAGTGACGTGTTGACAAGTTCCATGGGTTGAGGCAGGTGGCCATGACAGTATAATAGTATGAGCATAGGTTCTATGAACTTAAGTAATACACAGGGATTGGCAATGATGAGGCTATGTTGGTACAACACTTTATTAGGGGCTTGAATGCCCGTATTAGTTGAGCAATCCATGTCTTCGAGATGAAGAATATGGAGGTGGCAGTCGAGAAGGAACGACTGGTAGAGGAGAATTTGACCATGGCCCTAGGGGGTCATATAGGTGTGCAGATTGGTAGTGCAGCCTCAGTAGGATTTGGTTCTTGAGGTGGTCAATCTCAAGCAACAAGCTCTTCTAGAGGCCATCATGCACCTGCTAACGGTGAACAATAGTAGTAGCAGTATTCTCAGTCAGAACCAAGGAATGGCCAACCTCAGCAAGGTGGTGGTCCTTAGTTGGGGAAAAACTGTAATTAGCTACAGGCCAAGAAATATCATCCCAACCAACTAGTTCAGAGCTCACAACCTGTAGCTAGTAGGGGAAGTTTTTAGTAGTCTAATGCCCCCATAGGCAATGGAGGTTTTGGTAGGGGAACAAGATGTTTCTCTTGTGGCCAGTAGGGCCATATTTCTAGGTAGTGTCCATAGAAGAACACTATAGGATTTAGTCAAAGGCTGACAACTTTAGAGCCAACAGTGGGTGATGCAAGGAGGTCTCATAGAGTGTTCATGGTGATTGATCACCGCCAGGTAGAGTATCAGGGGATAGTCTTGGAGACTGTAGGTAGAGGATAAGCAGCTTTCTTTAGAGCTTGTGTGCATTCTGCAGCATCAAGGGCTGACCCTCATAGGTAGGGGTCCAATGGGATCCTAACAATGAGGCTTCAACTACCTAGGCAGATGCATCCCGTATGCGAGAGTTATAGCCATACTTGTTGCACACTTCCAGGAGTAAGCCTGGTTCTAGGGGGAGGGTGTAGTGCTCGTCACCTTACTTTTGTCAGACTGATGGTTCTTCTAGTAGGACTGGACATTATGACGTTCTGTTGGATGATAGATTCTCTATTAGTATGCTAGTTGACTATTGACCTATTGTTATGATGATGTTTGATGATGTTTGATTATTGATATTTTATATTTTCACAATTTGGTGGACATATAAGATGTTACAGATTAATTTAATTTTAATTCTATGTGTTATTTGATTATGATTATGATGCATTTTTGGTAATGGATGTATTAGATCATAATGTAATTGATTATTTTATCTTGTTGAAAAGCACTGGAAGATTATGTGTAATATAGTTATTTATTGATGTGTTTATGTGAATGGAACAGTGTTGCATTACTCGTGTTTGAGTACCCTGCCGCACTATGACTTCTGTTCACTGTATGACTATATGATGATATATATTTTCATGGTTGACTGTGTGGTTTGCTGTAGGATACAGGTACTGAGCATCGACTCCACCTAAATTGTCAGGTCTAAGCATGCCATAGTCAATGGAATTGTTGATCGGAGTTAACCTAAGGTGGGGCCTCTGCTCACTCAACATCCTTAAAGAGGATGAGTATCTGGTATTGCATCTAGTCATTATCGTTGGTTGAACTATTTGTTCCTGCATTGTGGTCATGTCTTGTGGCCGTTTATGAAGGTCATGTATCATCTTGTAGGTTGGATTATCCAATTAGAAATGTTTGGTTTTAGCTTTGGTTAGTGCTTCATTAAAATAGTGATAATCCCAAGCTAGAGTTAAATAAATACTTTTAAGGGGAAAATATGTGCTGATTAGTAAATTATAAACAATTTAATTGTAAATGATTGAGTAAGATAAATAAATAAATAAATTACAAGTTGTTTATAAATAATTTAATTGGTTGTAATGGATAAAATAAAAATAAAAATAAAATATATAAATAAATATAAATGAATAATTATAAAATCATGATAAAATAGATTTACAGTTAATCTTAAAATAATAAAATTAATGAAAATATGGTTGTTGCTTGGTTGTCACATTGGATCATGAGACATCCCTCCTAAAAAGGTGGGAGAATCTTTCTCTCTAAAAATTAGTTTACTGGAAAAATTTGGGAGGATTCATTTTGGAGGAAAAAGAATTGAGGAGGAGAGAATTGTTGGTTGCGGCATTTAGAGAGTGGAAGATCAGCCCAAATAATCTTGTAACCAGGTTCCATTAGTTTTTATCTCTATCCCTTGAGAATTTTCATGTCGATGGAATGGCTGAATTGTTATTGTATGTAATAAATCTAATTCATTTATATCCAGAAATCATGATATTTGCTTCTGCTTGATCATATCCAAAGCTATTTATTAAATCTATTTTGTGAATATCCTACAATCAAATATGTTGCATCCCAAACAATTGTCCCTCTTAGGCGTTGTTCATATCTGCCAGATCCTATCAATAGTAATTTGTGGTAAATTTTATAATGCAGTTTCAATAAAGTTTCTTGAGGATTCCCTGCAACCATTGTTCTTTTATGAAAGGATGTCACTTGTGCATAGGAAAGGAAGCCAACAAGATAGGTGAGCATATCAAAATGCAAAACTTGAGGTGAGCTAAATGGAGTGCTAGTAGAGAATATAAGTAATGCCTTGTTTGATAGTTCTAAATCCATCTCAACAAATCCATTTATTTCTGTATAAATGTTAATGGAGCAGTAAAATATAGTGTTGCCGTAGATACCCCTGAGCCTATGTTCATATGTGATCGACCTACACCAAGAACATATATTCATACAACCGGAACCGATTTAACAAGTATCTCAATGACTAAGTTTAGCTTTCACTCATGATATCTACAGTAGGGGTAATATAAATAAAGGTTTAAATGTGATTCAAGTATGCACAACTCTCAGCCACTAAACCTATATGGCCGTGCCTTCCACCTACTGCAAAAAGTTGTTAAAGTTGCTCTCACCCATACTCTAATACAATTTGCAATCAGGAGCATCGTTAGTCATGCCTGGATAAGAGGCTATGAAGGTCGGGTTTGAAATTTCTCAGATGTGGTCTCTCAGCTCATGTCCAATAGTATGGATTTAGTTGTGGATGACGAGTTTGTGTATTCCTTAGCTGCAGGGTTGTTCTCCAATAACATCTACATGGTTGACAGGTGGGAAATGGCGGTGGCTGCTTACAACATGGACCATGGTGATGCCTTAATTGGAGGTCTCTTCAATCTCGCTTCGCTACATACGTCCTCCTCTTAGCAAGCCATCTATCGGGCTTTTCAAAATAGTATTAAATCTCTATGCAGTGATGAGATTGATGGAGTGTTGTAGTCGCATTGCTTCCTCATTACCAAGAAAAAAGCTTGCAGAATTAAGGATGTGTTTTTGGCCATCCATTTTCTTAGGGTCCACTCTCCTGATTTAGCTCCGTGTATACCCCACTATGCCTTGGAGGACCCTGAAGAAGGTTTTCTCCTAGCTGCGGTTGCTTAGCTAGATGAATAGAACCTTCCTGCAGCCTCGGTAGCGGCGTGAAGGGGGTGTTGGGCTGTGTTTCCTTGAGTCTGGCGTTGGTGTTGGTTGATGTTTCAGTTTTTGGTGGGGTTAGATGTTTTTCCCATCTTTCTAGTTCCTGTTCATTTTTTGGTGGTCTCTTGGCGGTTCTGCCTAATTTCTTCTTTGTGATTCGCTGTGTGCGAGACAAGTTTTTCTTCATTCTCTCTCATGGTCCGTAGCAGCGTTTATTGGTATAAGTATCCCCTTGTCTAAGGGGGATTTATTCTCCTCAAATTTTTCTTTATCAGCTCTGTTTAAGGGCTTCTTTTTAATTTTGTGTTGGTCACTGGATCTTGGCTTTGGCCTCTCTATCTGTAAAACTTTTATTATCTTAATCTATGGGTGCCTCTCACCTTTTTCTATTTTAAACCAAAAAAAAATTGCTCACCCGTAGCTTTTATCTGATATTTGGTTCTAGCTGTATTTGGAGCTGTTTTGACAATATGTGAGGTAAGAAAATAGAAATTCCCTTATGGTCTTCCGTGAGGGGCATCTCATGCACCCAATTGTCATCCTTATTATTTTACTACAAGCTGTAGGAATAGCATACATTTAATTTATGAAAGGTTGAAGCTACAAATGTTAATCTTTCTAAAGTTCATGCTCATAGAGAATTCTCTAAACAATTCTCTAAAACCATTAAACAACAAACAATCACAACAATTTGAAATAATGTTTCTTTCTGCTGCAAACTATTAGGAAACCAACTGTTATGGATTCAATATCTTGCAGAATATAGAACAAATAAAATCTTTGACGTAGAGTCTTTACTTGCTAATGCCCCTTTTGTTTTGGGATCTTACAAAAAAAAAATTGTTTTTTGGCCGTGGAAGAGGATTCAGAGTTACTTCTCCAATAGGAAAGCGAGAGAAAGAGATTTCTCTATTTCTGAAATAAATCCCTCCACCATTTCACTCATTATTCTAGCCATGCATCTTTCATAATCTATATTCTTAAACTTCCCAAGTTTGTAATGAGGATTGTTTTCCATGTGTTTTATTTCAGAGTAAGTTAAAGCATGTTATTGCCTGATTAAATTATATTGTTCCAGCATTAAAATCTAAAATTTAGTCATTTTAAATTAAATTGCCTCCACCCGCTCATGTCTCGGTTGCAATCTCGCTCATCAACTATTCCCTCAAATGTTTCTTAACCTCTGGCCTATATAATCCAATAGGAAATAAAAATAAAGTATATCTCTGTAGGCTATTTTTCACCTTCAAATAAATAGCCTCATATGAAATGTTAAAAAAAAATAAGATTTGCCAACAAGTTAAATTTCAGTGCTTGGCAGTAAGCCTACATTATTTAATCTGGTATAAACAACGTTATAGTTGCAATTAGATATTTTAGCTGTAAAATAAAACTGAAAAGGCTAAAACGACCATATTATATGAAAGAAGAGATCTAAACAATCTGTCAAAATTTATATAGGATTATGATGATAAGTATATTTGGTTTTTATATAATTTTCATATATCAAAGGAGATCATAGTATCTTAAAGGCACTATTGAAAAGATAACTGTTATATAAAAAGAAATTAAATGAAAGCTAAGGATTAATATATTTGCTTCTCTATGGATAAAAATATTTACTATCCAATGATCTATGGTTTTTTTTTTTTTAATTATTATTATTATTATTATTATTATTATTATTATTATTCATCCTCAACCAACTAAATATGTGCATTAAGAAACAGAATCCATTTCTGTAATATAAAATATGTTTATGTCTTTGAGTAGAATTGCTGGTAAATAAAGAAATACATATAAGTGATATTTTTAGGATTAAGATTTAAATTTAATTTAGCAACCATTATTGGCATCATTTACTTTCTATTATTTTAATTAAGAATTTTGTGACTCATAGTAAGGATGCCTCTTGTGTTGATTAGTTTGTGTTAAAAGAATGTTAATATTATTATAACTTGAGGGTAAATGTATTGTGGGGAATAATGAATTACAAGCATTAGGTTAAGATAGAAATTAGGGTTTTTTTTAGAGTAAATATTAGCACTTTTGTTGTGAATGAGATGTAAATTGTTATTGGCTGTTTGACCATAGAAGGAATGATGTTTATGTAGAGTAATTAAAATTGTTTCTTTTTACTTTTTAGTTAAATATGTTATTAGGAGATTTAGGGTTTTTATATGTTTATAAAATAAATAGGAACCCTCAAATTTATCCTCAAGAGTTGAATTTAAATTACATTTTAATTATTTAATTAACTTGCTTTATAAAAATAACAAATAGTGGTTTACTTTAGTTATGTTAATGATAGATAAATATATTTATATCTTTAAAAAAATTAATTAAATAATTGTTTTAATAAATATTTACATGTAGTTAACTTTTATTGTAGTTATAGATTTATTCCTTAATAAGAATACAATCAAATGATAGGCTATGTTTTAATTTTAATATACTAGTAATAACTTAGTCAATTGTAATCTGCTATAGTGGATTAACTAGTTGTAAAGTAGGCATAATTTAATTAGAAGTGTGTTGATTTTGAGAAAATGAAAATTGCTAGTAATAGGCTTAGGAAATTCAATTTGTGGGTCATGAACTAGTTCATATAGCCTTTTGATTTCTCATCTACCGATGTGGTTCCAGAGGCATAGGATAAAATGTTAGGTATGACGTTATAAGAAACATGTTGTCTCTAGTTATGTATGAGGTATAAGATCTTGTGAGTGATGTATAGTCTAAGTTGTGAATGATAAATGTATTTCTCTGTGTATGTATTGTTGTCCATTTAGTTGTATTCATCTTGTATCAAGTTTTATGCTGAGTTGTGGAATGGGGAGACATGGAAATCATGAAGATTTAATGAATATGTGTTGTTATGGGCAATGGTTTAGGAGTTCTGCCCTTATGATTATGTTTTGGTATGCGAGAGGGTCAATGCCTTGCATTGTTATATATACATGTTGATATGAGGATAATTGTTATGCAAGATGGTTAATTCCTTACATGGTTCATGTATCCTCATTGTCATAATGATGTTTGCCATGCTTGCTGAGTAGGGTCTTCTAGTTGTAGGTAGGGGAGTGGCTCTCGATGGGGGCTGGAGCCCATAGTGGTTCAAGGACAACCCATGTGGGAGTTTCCTAACTCAGTGATAACCTAAATAATTAATTAGGGGGTTGGGTAGTTAATCACACTAAACAAAGATAAGTAGATGCCTCACTCATGGCTCAAGTGGTCGTTTAGGCTTGACATAAGCTGAGAAGGTTTGGAATGGCAAGATCAACTACCTTGTCATCATGAAAGGTATGTTGATTCCGCATGAGTTTGTATGGGGGCCAGAAGTCGGGAGAGGATGCCAGGACAACCCAGGATGGGGGTTGTGGCCTAGGAAGGCTTACCCAGACAACCCATGACAAGCTATGTGATGACACTCTCTCTACTGCAGCCTACCATTCACTAGTTGTACTCTCCCATTTCATTATGTGTTGCATCTAGAAGTGTTGTTTAGTTGTTTGTGATATTGACTTGTGTTGTTGGAGTCATGTGTTGTCTTTGTTCTTATAGTCTATTGTCTACTTGATTATATTTTGTAGTGGGGACCTTATGTTAACTCCTAGCTCGGGGGGTAGACCTTAGGCTTCCACATGGTCGAGTGGAAGAGCTTTTATATCCATTGGTTTTTCCCTTGCCATTGTTTGTGTGAGAGGAGGATGTATCTTGTGTATCAGACATCAGATCTTGTACTACTCAGGAGACAGTTATTGTATTCATGTACTAGCTTGTGTATCAGTCAATTCATAATGAATGTGTTCAGATGTAATCAAAAGGTGAAATTGTAACAATGTAATGATGTACTCATATTTATAGACTTTTGTATATGCACATGTAATCTTAATAATGTTGATTATTTATCTAATGTCACTATATGAAGATGTGTATGTTTATTCATTTAATGCAATAGATTTAGAATGATCTACTAATGTTAGTTAATGATGCATGTTAGATAATGTTAATTGATTTGTTAAGTAATACAACCATGAAACTTTAGAGGACAAGTTGTTAGTATAAAGATGTGTATGGATAAGTTAAATAGTACTTGTTATCTTATTCATTTAAAAAAAAATCATGTTTCTTTGCATAGCATAGATCTATTGTTCTCTAAGGTGTTCATGGTGGGGCATTACAAGATGACCCTCCCTTCAATAATAGAAGAAAGCATTCAATTTGTTAAGATAATTGATTCACTGATTAAATTTGAAGTCAAAACCCAAAAGCTTGATGTTTTTAGGAAGTGGTTGAGTTAAATCAATTTCGATGCAAACCTTGCACTGCATGTTTAGACTATAGCCCATTTATCAGTACTTGGTTTGCAAAAAATGACCCTACCCAATTGAGATGTTATTTCATGTAGAAAGGGACAAAAATCTAGGTTTAGGAGGGGTAGCTCAACCAAGATAGAGTATTTGGATTTTAAGATCCCTTCTAGGTGGAAATTAAGATCCCAAGCTTGCAAATAACATGTTTGGCCATAGATAATCTAGGATCCACAGTGGAGGTAAGATTTGGCATGATCTACGTCCACAAAGGTAAAACCTACATAACCCTTGCCTAATCCCCTGAATGATTTGATTGTCCATCTCTTTTGTTCCTAGTTTGCATGGGTCCATTTGAAAAACTCTTGCTCAGATGGAACACCTTTAAGGAAGAAAAGAATAATGGATCCTATTTTATAATCTGATATATCATCAAGGAAATCAAACAAGATGGTCTTATCTCTAGTTGGATTAGATGGTTGTGAGTGAACATTGTTATTTGATCCAAGTGATTTGGGGACAACATGTTGGCTATTGGGTGGTTTAGGGTTAACTGTCAAAGAATTTGTAGCTAGAATATCTAAAACTTTTGTGTCATGTAGTTAAGGAATAGGAAAAGGTTGAGAATAATCAACAAAAGTAGTTGCCTATATTTGAACAACATTATTGGGATCCTCCAATGTCCTTTTTCCCCTCACTTTCTTTTCATTGATACAACACATGGGTTTAAAGCAGACTAGGACCTAGCCAAGGCAGGCTTAGAAGCTTGTGGATCGTTGAACCTAGTCGTCGTAGTTGAAGATGCAACAACTATGCAAGAAATAGGGTTTCTGGTTGCTTTAACCTTTTTTCCTCAAGTTTTCCATAGTGTTCTTCGTGAACATGACAATATCAAAAATTTCATACATTGTGGCAAGCCCCTCCCCTTGAAAATAGCCCCTTCATTTTTAAATGAAGATCCCTCCTCTCAGTGAGGGCTAAATAAATACTTTAACCACATGTCCTTTCTCTATTCATCAAATAGCTGGTGGTGTGAAAATAGGTGAACCATTTTGAGTGGTTGAACACTAGGTCACACAAGTCACAAACTGGAGACATCTTATCTTAATAGAATTTATGAACCCCCAACATTCTTTAAACTTTCTTTATGTTAACTAGAACAAATAGGGTAATGAAATGTAGTTGGATATTTGAAGAATCTTGTTACAATACAAGCCCTGGGTGTATACTCAGAACACGAGTCCTTTATTAGCACCCTAGTGGTATGGAACTAATGGGAATATTTAAGGAGCTATTTAGTTGGTCACCGGGTTACACTTTCTAAATCAGGAAGCCCTTCTCATGTCACCACCTCTCCCTTGAGTTAAGGTACTATCATGGAAGAATGATTGAGGATTGACGATTAGTCACACGAATGAAAGGGTGCAAATTGACGGGCTTACTTACCAACCTGTGTTGCATCTGATAGGGATAAGGGAGAGGGACCGATGGTGGGTAGGGTGAGTTTGAGTGAGGGGTCCATGTCAGTAGCATCCAAGTCAAAAAAAATTTCCATGTCCCTTGACAGTCGAGTTGGCACCCTCATTTTTTTTCCTGGCATTTTTTAAACACAATTATCAATGTTTTCAATGCATTTTTCAAAAACTGCCAAAAAATTGCTAAAATATGTCATCGACCAATATTGGACATGTGTAGGGTCCCTTCATGGGTTGGTGCCACGCCAGTACTGGCTCATTTTACTACCATTTAATACGCATTAACTGTCCAACATCCTACCACCGATGGTCTTAATGCCTACCACCTCAACATGCACACCATTCACTTAGTCTTGCTTTAGCTTTATGAAAACTCCATTCATGAGAACAATTTGCATTTGGAGTGGTTACATTGAGAAATAGTCCTAGTTCAGATGGACGCCGACAGTGGTGAAGCCATGGGCAAATACTAGTGATACATTTATCAAACTTTTGGTGTTTATCAACACCACATTTGGCATAAGGAAACCATTTAGCTTCTGGTTACATAGGTGAAGTTGTGTTCCAACCTCACACAGGAAGAAACTATGTATTGCCATATTTTTTTTATATTTTCATGTTATCTTTTTTTGTATAAAGAGCTTCAGTGTACAAGTAATGATATGCTCGTTTAATGAAGCTTTATTGTAGTTTTATCATGGTCGATTCTATGTGTGTATACATATATATGTATACATACAAATGTATACAGATATATATGTGTATGTATACAGATATATATGTGTATGTATACAGATATATATGTGTATGTATACAGATACACACACACACACACACACACACACACACACACACACACATATATACATACACACACACACACACAAAAATGGTAAACAAATGTTATTTGGTAGCAATATTGCACCTATATTTTGGCTGACTGTGTGTATATGTGTGTATACACAAATATATATATGCATATATATGTATATATATGTAAATGTATTTGTGTATACACACATATACACACAGTCGGCCATAATATAGCCCTTTCTTTTCATTTTTGTACCTCTACAAATTGTATATGTATAGTAGCAGTATTCGAAGCTATTAAACACTATTTTCATACTACATTGTCTGTTAAGGGTTTCATGCACCTATCATTTGGCCGACTGTGTGTATACATATACATACCATGGAAGGGTTTCAACAGATCAACAGCTAAGGGTTTCATGCACCTATACTTTTGTCGACTATTTCCACCACTATTCTGAACCCCTTGCTTAACAATTCTCGCCCCCCATAGAAGAATTGTCTCAACCAGAATGGTCGAATTCTTGTGAATAGTTCATATGCATATATAGGATTACTATCCAATTGCTCTCAATCTTACATGTCTAAATTTGTTATTTCAATTTGTATCACTCTTTGATTTATAAGAGTTGGAATTGGGGATGTGATAGAATTAGTTAGTTTGTTCTTTAATTACTCTCACTCTTACATGTATGAATTTGTTGTTTCAGTTTGTATCATTCATTTTTTTTCTAATAGTTAAAATTAGAGATATGACAATATAACATGCTTTTTTTTGTTTCATCTCACACAACCTTGATCATTTGTAATCAACTCAATTACATGCATGGTTAGTTTGTTCTTCAATTATTCTCACCCTTACATTTATGAATTTGTTGTTTCAGTTTGTATCGATATTTTTTGGTAAGAGTTAGAATTGGGGATATGATAGTGTAACATGCATTTTTTGTTTCATTGAACACACACCCTTGATCATTTGCAATCAAATCAATTACATGCATGGTTAGTTTGTTCTTCATTTACTCTTACTCTTACATTTATGAATTTGTTGTTTCAATTTGTATCATTCTTTTTTTGGTAAGAGTTAGAATTGGGGATATGATAGTATAACGTGCATTTTTTGTTTCATTGCACTCACACCCTTGATCATTTGCAATCAACTTAATTAAATGCATGGTTGGTATGTTCTTCAATTACACTCACTCTTACATGTATGCATTTGTTGTTTCAGTTTGTATCATTCTTTGATTTGTAAGAGTTAGAATTGGGGATGTGATAGTATAACATGCATTTTTTTTTTCATTGCACACACACCCTTGATCATTTGCAAACTCATGGTTAGTTTGTTCTTCAATTACAATCACTCTTACATGTATGGATTTTTTGTTTCAGTTTGTATCATTCTTTTAATTATAAGAGTTAGAATTGGGGATGTGATAGTATACCATGCATTTTTTGTTTCATTGTACACACACCCTTGATCACTTGCAATCAACTCAATTAGATGCATGGTTAGTTTGTTCTTCAATTACTCTCACTCTTATTACAAAATAAGGGCTCTTTCCTATTAACTTAAGACTCCTTTCACTGTATATCAATGTATATCACTAGTTTTCATGCAAATATGCATATATAATGCATATGCCTATATGCAATATGCAAATGCATCTACATATTACATATATGCATATATATAATGCATATGCAGATTGCATATATATATATATATATATATATTACAGAGATAGATAGTTCCCTTGCTTCGGAAATGGTAGAAAAGGTTACATGGCTGCCATGGCCATCAAATATGATGAGGTGTCTATGGCTAGGTGAGTAACCCCTAGGTGACACCACCCACCCAGTTTGACAATGTTGTAGTTGGAACACCTGACATTTTGGTTGCCCCTCTTGTTGACATGCCATTGTGTTTGACATCTTCAAGGCCATGTTCCATGTCAGCCATGGTCCATTCCTGCCGCTCTACAATTTTTTCAGTTGTTACAGTTGGGTTAACCTAGTGTATAGGTTCAGTTGGCTACTAAATAGGAATCACTACATCCTCCTCATCGCTATGTGGTAATTGCACACCTCTCTTGTGTGTAGGCACATTTGTCCACCTCCACTTTGGTAGAGGTCACTTTTTTACAGATTATGTGGTATTTGTTGTCACTTTATTCTTCCTCTGCATTGATCCAACTCAGTGATTAGTAAACAACATGCAATTCTAACTCTTATAATTAAAAGAAAGATACAAACTGAAACAACAAATTCATACATGTAAGAGTGAGTGTAATTGAAGAACAAACTAACCATGCATCTAATTGAGTTGATTGCAAATGATCAAGGGTATGTGTGCAATGAAAAAAGCAATGCATGGTATACTATCATATCCCAAATTCTACCTCTTATAAACACTTGGGTGATATATATATATATATATATATATATATATATATATATATATATATATATATATATATATATATATATATATATATATGTATGTATATGTATATACATATACATATATATATATATATATATATATATGTATATGTATATACATATACATATATATATATACATATATATATATATATACATATATACATATATATATATAACTTGAAACAACAGTATGATACAAATATGTATACATCTAATTAAGTTGAATGTAAATGAAGAAGGGTATAGAAAACTTATGTATCTATCTATCTTTACTATATATATTGTTGGAAACAAGGTAGATAACTGAGAGGGGGGATGAATCAGTTATCTCAAAAAAAAAATTCTCTTCTTATATCAATATTCAGTGAAATATCAAAACATGAAAGCATAAACAACCATATGAACAGAAGTGAAATTAACACACACAACACAAGGATTTTTACATGGAAACCCTGTTAAGGGAAAAACCATGGGGTGATTAACCCAATATTGTATTCTCTGTTAAAAGAATAAAAGAGTACAAAATGGCACTTGCCAATTAGGGCTCACTGCCAGAGCACACTGCTCACAAGAGGCTCACTACCTACAAGAGACTTACAGATGATACTAATGTGTTTGAACTATTGAACAACATCTACATATGCAAAAATTCAGTTCCAGTTAGGCTCAATATACTGATCTAGCACATTTCATTCTTCCTCTGCTTAGTGTCACTCTTCTGTCACATTCTGAGCTTGGATTATTGTCTTCACACTTTTCTCTACTTTTCTTCACACTTCATCCCATCTACAATCACAATTCCACCTTCACAAGCTTGAATCCATCGAGTATATATTTCTACATCAAGGATTTCCAACAACTTTCTAGTTGGCAACAAAAACACTTAGGATATTTGCAAGTTACTATTCTGATGGCTGAATCCATACTTGATTGATGATGTGCATCAAAAACTTAGGCATAGAAGTCATTAATCATGTCATCCAACAATGTATAATGCCACAAATTGCTTGATCAACCCCTTTTACACATCTGGATTGAAGCCTGATACTCTGTCGGTCAGTTCTTCCTCTATCTGCTATGCCTAACTGGAACCCAACACCCAAATGCTCATATCTTTTCCATGCTTTATCACCAGAGGCTAAATCTATAGAATACAATAATCATGCTACCCCTCTTGACTTGTCCGAGTATGCAACTTACTAAGTTACACCATCTGAGAGATTTGGACCTAATTGTCAGATCATGTTACATACTCTGTTCTTGTCCATCAGACCAAAACAATCTTCAATCTAACTTCTGGTATAGGCATATTATGTACTACATATGTGTGGGATAGACTTTGTTTCCATCAATGACAACACTTATGAAGCCACATAGTGTCTCTTGCCAACAATCTCCCCCTTTGGCATTGATGGCAACACTTAGTGAAAAATGGCTAAGTGTCGCAGTAACTCCCCCTTTGCTTGTGCTCTCTTTCTTTACACTGCTTTACCGGTGCTCCTCCTTTGCTGGATTCCTCATTTTTCACTAGTCTTCACTCCCCCTTTGACATCAATGGCAAAGGGTGGAATCCACATACCAAAATTGTGTAAAAACTATTATATACATGGCTGCATATGTATATACAAATCATATGTTATACTTACATATACTTAAGTATATCCGCAAAGGTTTTCTTCAACTGTACAATTTCTATGGCCCAAATCCTCTTCATTCTATTCAAAATGGAGATGTGTCCACATAACAAAAATGCATATGCTTCTGCCCTCTTCAAATTTGTTGGATTATTGGTCCAGGCTATAATTTGAGCATCTGTTAAAGCATCATGCAATACCTCTAACATAGGGAGGATTATTCCCCTAAGTTCATCCATTCTATCCATCAGATGCCTCTTCTTCTTAACCAATTTATTTATCTCATTTATGATAACAACTTCTTGACATTCTTGGTTTACCAAAGAGATAGTAAGAGGATCAAAATTCTGAGCAATTTTTCTTCTTGTTCTTTCATCCTATTTTCAATGTCCTCTGCAACTGTAGGCCAAGATAAATAAAATTTATATATATCTCCTCCATCCTTAAGAATGATTTCAATGCTCTTTATTCCAATGTCTAAGGTTCTTCTATCATTGTTAATTAGTCCTTGTACCTCACTAAATTTTTTTTCCAAAGAACTCTTTTCGGACCTTAGTTTCTGCCAATTTTTCTAAAGATTCAAAGTTAGAATTGACAAAATTAACCAAGTTTTTCAAGTTACCAGATGGAGTGGCAAATGCATCCTTTTGATATGTTGGCATGATCTTCTCTAGTGATGCAATATTTAGTAGTTGATTGTCCTCCAAGTGAGATTTTAGAAGCTTTTCTTTTGTTTTGGCCTGAACAAAAGATGTTATCTTCATTATCTAAACCAGAGAGAGTCTAAATTCAGTTGCCCTTGAATTAACTCAGGTTCATCCAACTCCATCATTTCTTTGTCTAAGAAATTTTGCAATGTCTCTTACTGGTGATTCAAACTTCTTCCCTTTAGAGATGTCAGGACTGACTGGTTTGTATGTGTCATCACCATCCTTTTCTGCTTGTTCTTCTTTTTCCTTATCCTCTTTCTCTTGATTCTCCTTCTCTTCTTCTTTAGTGCCCAGAAGATTTGTCTTGGCAACTGTGGGATCCAGAGGAGTGACATTACCAATGTTTTTTGCTTTGTGAACTTCCTCTTCAAGAATAGAGGAGTCTAAGTCCTCAGATTTCTCTTCATCTATTTTCTTTAATCCTTCAACATCCATGTCAAAAGATTCTTCTTTTGTTTCCTCTACAATGGGGAGATTTAGCCTTTTCAAGGAACTCTGGAGAATTTCTTTTGTCTCATTTTCTATTTGGTTAATTTCTCCAAGCATGAGCTTATTCATTTTTTCCTTGCTCCGAAATTCTTCTTTGGTATCCTTGAAGACCATGTCCGTTTACTTTGGAGTGATAGATGGGCATAGTTGTATCACAATCTGCTCTCAAATCTCCAAATCCTTTACTTTGGCATTTTCTTTTCTTAATTCCAAAACCTTTTCTAAGCTTTTGGGAATCAAGGAAATTATTTCAATGAAAGCTTTGTTAAAATGTTCATGTATCTTACCATTGCCTCCTCAAGAAATCTCTTGTCAACATCATTGTATTCATCATAGAATTCTATTATTGGCTGTAGATTCCCATCCATGGTGACTGATTTGATGATGTCTTCAACTGAGAGAGTAGGTTTTTCAACAAATTCCTCTATTTTCTCTTCCTCATTTCTACTACCAGAGGACTTCCCGAAAGTTCTTTTCTTCTTCATTTTCCTAATTTCCTAATCTGATTCTGTCTCTTCATCATCCTTTTGGCTCACGTATGTTCTTGTGGCCTTGGTCTTCATTCTCTTTTATCCTTTGCCAAATGGCTTGACCTCCGGTTTGGTAGTCCTTAAACTTTTAGGAGTGACAGGAGCAGAACTCTTGGAAGATCTTGTCCAGGAGGAGGCTTCCACCAGAATGCTTTCTTTCTTTTCTTCTTGTCTTTCTTTTTTTGTATTCTCTATTTTCTCTCTATTGGAATCTACTGCCTCCTTTTATATGCCAAACCTTTTGGCAAGTTCTTCAACTTCCTTTCTTACTTTTCTCTTTGTCTTAGGTTGTCTTAATTCAATATGTATTTATTTTTATATTTAGCTCATCAAAGGTGCCAAACCTTTCTACTTCAGTGTCTTTAGGTTGGCTTAGCAAGTGTTGAACATGTACCTCCAATATGTTTTCATCAACCTCATATCCCATGGACATTATCCACACAGTTCTTGGCTCAACTACCTCCATTAGGCATTGATCTGTATCAACCATGAAGCAAACTATGTCTTTGTATTTCTCAACTATTGACTTTGGTATTCTTTCTTTGGCATGCATCATGCTTTGGAAACTCTTGAAGTAACCCTAGAGAGCTATGTTTTAGGCTTGAGCATCACCAAGTCCATACATGTAATCTCTTATTTGAATTACAATAGGTTTATCATTTTGCCAGACCCAACCCTTTGATCCAGGTAGCTCATTCATATAGTAGAAAAATAGACACAATATTAGACTACCATATTTAAAAGAGTTTTTGTTATCCTTCTTGATCTTCTGCAAATTTTCCATCAGTTGATTCAATAGAATATCA
This sequence comes from Cunninghamia lanceolata, assembly GCA_027924645.1. Classification (NCBI taxonomy): domain Eukaryota; kingdom Viridiplantae; phylum Streptophyta; class Pinopsida; order Cupressales; family Cupressaceae; genus Cunninghamia; species Cunninghamia lanceolata. The sequence goes on along the minus strand of BSBN01000241.1, from coordinate 4,799,385 downwards.
CACAGATCATAATCTGCATTTTCCTTTAGCATCTGATATGCAACAAAGATTGTTGTGCCGAACACATAATTTTCCCTACTTGAGTGGTAGATTTTGTAACTAATTATCATTGATACAAACTTGACATCCAGGTCTATGATGTCATCTATAGTCATTGCTCTCTTGTCATATTTTGATCCCGTGACTTCAATTACCATTTGGTTCTTTACAGATTTGAGTGTGGGCAACCCACCTGTTGAATGCATTCTGGTCACAACCCTGATGGCATCTTTGGTTATCTTCAATGGGATCATTAGCCACATAAATTTATCATGCATCCTACTCAGAACATACCGAACCCATTCGTCTTCTGCAAAAGATGGAAAATATATGCAATGTTCAAAGTGCTTGTCCTTTAGGGTCATGAATTCAGGTATGAGGCCAAAATTCTCATCTATTAACTATTTTTGATAGATGTCGATTAATTTTGAGTCTCTACAATCTTTGATGTAGCATGAATATAAACCCTAATATCTTCTACATGCAAGACACCGTACGAAATACTGGAAACGCACCCAAGGGATCAACTTCTAGTGACTTGTAAGGGTGTTTCTTAAATTTTGGTCTTGGCCTTTCAGAGATATTAACAACCATCAAAGTAGCCATTCTAATTGACTAATTTTGAAGAGATTATGAAGAAAAGAAGTACCTTTATGTGCCTTAGGGTTTGTTGCAACTGTCGAAGCAAAACTTTTGATTGATTTCAATCTTTGGTTTCTTCTTGAATGTTCTACAGGATCTCTTCTCAGAGCTCTTCTTTCTTCTTCATTTTTGAATATAAAGTATTGATAAATGACAAATGAACACCCTTTTATCCTTCCGCAAAACCTAATTCACCAGTGTAATAAATGCAAAAACTTTTAAGTCATCTGATTACCCTACTTCTCAAGTGAGATTTTCATGAATCATCTTACAGATCTTCAAACTAGTACCTTAGTGTGTTGGTAACACATATGTGTCTTAAAGACTTTCCTTTGGATCCATAGATTCAAATATTGTATTTGTTAGACTTAGGGCACACAACTAAGAGGGGGAGTGAATTAGTTGTGCAAAACTTTCTCCAATTTACACACTTAAATCCTCTTAGTGAATAGCAGTATATTAAACATGAGACATAATGCATTCAAATCAAAAGTAGAAACTCATCAACACATGAGACACCAAGATTTTGACATGGAAAACCCAGTTAAGGGAAAAACCATAGGGTGATTAACCCAAGAATGTATTCTCTATTAGAATAATAGAAAGAACAAAATGGCACATGCTAATTAGGGCTCACTACCTGAGGACACTGCTCACAAGAGGCTCACTACCTATAAGAGACACACTGTCTACAAAGAAATAAGTATTACATACTTGAACTAGAGAATAGCATCTTCACCATGCTTAAATTAGTTCCATTAAGCTCAATACTTCTGCTTTGCCTTTCGCTCTCCTCTTCGCTACCACTCGCTCATATCCACACAAAAAGGCAAGTTCAAACTCACTTTGCAATCCCTTATTTATACAAGGCATCAACTTAGGAATGATCATCTAAGTTGGCAAACATCTACAAGAACATCTGCAAGACGTGTAATACATCCGATCGGCCAGTCTCAGGAAGAACACCATCATCCAGTGATTATTCTTCAAATGCACACTCTAACTTCAATGTGGACCTCCAACATAAACTGGAAACAATCCATAGATCACCACAAGCTTTCCTGAATCACCAAGAACATCTGCACTTCATCTGCTTACTAGAATCCTTCTCTCCTTCATCTGGAACCTCAAGAACATAGTCTGTCATCACTGTCACAAAGGAATAGGTTCTTCCGGACCTTCAAACCATGAACCAATCGACTTGACACTTCATAAGGATGTTCTCAACACTTCCTCAAATCCACAAAATGGGATAATACATTTCCGGATCTCACCAGACCTATCTGTGTCACTCTGTCACCTCTGAACACCTGCCAGAACTAGTTCTACTTAAGTGACCATAACTTCTTCAGATCTTCATGCAGACCTCTGAAAACTTGATTGGAGCATCTCAAGACTTATATCTACAAACCCTTTAAACCGCATCCTCTGATCCTTAACCTATCTTGGACTTTTACCTTATTGTCATCACTGTTTTTCATTGTTCCTGATTGAGACTAATTTTCTCAATATCCTCAGCACACAGCTCATCTAATCCTTCTCATTAATGCAACATGAGTATGTTGACATCAATCACAACACCGGTTAGACCCATACTTGCAATAGTCTCCCCCTTTGTCATTGATGGCAACATATGATGTGAAAAACCATCAAGACAAGAACTTCTCCTTACTGTCATAACTCCCCCTATCAACAACAACTATTCACATGTCTTCTCTTCCTTTACTACTCCCCCTTTGATCATCAACTATTGGTTTTTCACATGTCTTCTCTCCCCTTTGACATCAATGGCAAAGGGCTCATACTTGCAACTCCAACACTTCAGAATCATACCTGCTGCTCCCCCTGAGTAGCAGTTCCCCATCAATCCAGATCACAAGATATGACTATGACAACCACCGGACTGATGCACCTCAGTGCATCTTAGTTCATCACCGAAGGGGCAATAACCCCTAACTTCTCCTTGAGATACTCAAAAGAGTCCTTGGGAAGAGGTTTAGTAAAGATATCTGCAATCCAATTCTTGGAGGGCACAAACTCCAGTCTGACTTCATCCTTGTTCACTTGCTCCCTCAGAAAGTGAAACTTGATAGATATATGCTTAGTCTTGGAATGTAGCACTAGATTCTTAGAAATATTTATTGCACTTGAATTATCATAGAAAATTGTGATAGGCTCCTCATACTCTATTTTAATATCTCTTAGCATCTGCTTCATCCACAAAACTTGAGTACAACTACCTACTGCTGTAATGTATTCTGCTTCAATTGTAGACAGAGATATTGCCTCTTGTTTCTTGCTTAGCCAAGAAACCAATCTCTTTCTGAAAAAGAAAGCTCCACCACTCGTACTCTTCTAATCATGCACATCTCATGCCCAATCAGCATCTGTATATGCATGAAGAGAGAAGTCATGATCTCTAGGATACCACAGACCATACTCAACCATCCCTTTTAGATATCTAAAGATCCTCTTGATTGCCATGACATGAGATTCTCTGGGATCAGCCTGGAATCTCACAATAAGACCAACAACCTGCATTATATCTGGTCTAGTTTGAGTGAGATACAACAATCCTCCAATCATTGATCTGTACTTTGTCTGATCTACCTTAGGAGAGTCATCATCTTTGCTCAACTTACATCTGATTGCCATGGGAGTATTCATTGGCTTTGAATTTTCCATTCCAAATTTCCTCAACAATTCTTTCACATATTTGGTCTAAGAAATAAAGATTCCTTTCTTTGTTTGAGTAATTTGCAAACCCAAGAAGAAATTCATTTCTCCAAGCATAGACATCTCAAACTCACTTTTCATTTGATTTGCAAAAGTTTTACACATACTATCTCTTCCTCCAAAGATGATATCATCAACAAATAGTTCAACAATCAAGATGTTTTCATGATCAATTTTGAAATATAAGTTACTGTCAGCAGTACCTTTGTTGAAACCAATCTTCAAAAGATGTTGGTCCAATCTTTCATACCAGGCTCTTGGGGCTTGCTTTAGTCCATACAGTGCCTTCTTCAACTTGCAGACCATATCACCATGCTCAGATAATTGAAATCCATCCAGTTGTTCAATGTACACTTCTTCTTCTAAGTCACCATTCAAGAAAGCAGACTTGACATCCATCTGATACACCTTGAAATCCTTGAAGGCAGCAAATGCAAGAAATAATCTGACTGCTTCAATTCTTGCCACTAGAGCAAAAGTTTCTTCAAAATCAATTCCTTCTATTTGAGAGTAGCCCTTGTAGACTAATCTAGCTTTATTTATGATTACTTCACCAACTTCATTTAGTTTGTTCCGAAAGATCCATTTGGTTCCAATCACATTCTTGTTTCTAGGTCTGAGAACGAGATCCCAAGTGTGATTTTTCTCAATTTGTATCAACTCTTCCTCCATTGCTTTGGTCTAGTTTTCATCATTGCAGGCTTCACTTATTGTCTTAGGTTCAATCTTTGAAATCAGACAATATTCATCTAAATTTTGAGCAATTTTCCTTCTAGTTTGCACACCTTTGCTTTTGTCACCCATGATCTGATCTTCAGAGTGGTTTAGTCTTACATACCTTGGAATTTTGGGAGTTTCTTGCACTTCTATTTCTTGATCAGGCTAATTCAAACCTATCTCTTCTTCCTAATTTACCAGATCAGTTAGAATCTGACTTTCAAAAAAGGACTGAACTCCTTGAACTAGAACACCATTCTGATCATCTTCATCATATTCATAAAACCTTAAGGGTTTCTCTATTCCCTTACCAACCTTCACATTTGTACTTTCTATCATCTTTCTTAGTCTCTTGTTATAACACCAGTATGCTTTACTTTGAGTAGATTAACCCAAGAATATTCCTTCATCACTTCTAGCATCAAACTTGCCTAGATCTTTATCTCTTTTGATGTAACATTTGCTACCAAAGACTCTAAAATATCTTATAGTAGGAGTAATGTCGAACCAGAGTTCATAAGGGGTCTTACCAGTATTGCTTTTGATTTGAACTCAATTGAGAGTATAGACTACAGTGCTGACAGCTTCTCTCCAAAAGATCTGAGGAACATTTTCTTCCATCATCATGGTTCTAGATGCTTCCTAGATGGTCCGGTTATTTCTCTCCACTACTCCATTTTGTTGTGGAGTCCTGGGAGTAGACAACTGTCTCTTAATTCCATGTTTCTCACAGAACTCTATGAACTCACCCGATGTGAATTCTGCACCTCTATCAGACCTCAGACATTTCAACTTTAATCCTATTTCATTTTCTACCATAGCCTTGAATATTTTGAATTTATCAAGAGCTTCTAATTTCTCCTTTAGAAAGGTTACACACATCATCTGGGAATAGTCATCAATTAATAGCATGAAGTATCTATCACCTTGAATACTCCTAGTTCTTGCCAGACCACAAAGATTAGTGTGAACTAAGTCCAATAATCCGGTAGAAGATAGTTCCTTGCTTTTGAATGTGACTCTGCTCAACTTACCCAGTCGACATTCCTTGCACAAGCTGTTAGTAGGTTTCACCAATTTTGGAAGATCTCTTACAGCCTGAGTATTTATTATCTTGATGATATTATCAAAATTCACATGACACATTCTCCTATGCCATAACCAACTCTGATCAACTTGAACAAATAAGCAACTTTTATCAGTGCCAACCAAGTGAAAAATATTACCTTTAGTTTGGGTACCGGATGCAATCTCTGTTCCGGAGCTTTCAAAGATCTTGCATTTTCCATTCTTGAACCGGAGATCATAGCCTCTATCCACCAACTATCCAACACTGAGAAGATTTTGCTTCAAGCCTTCAACATATAGAACATTACCAGTTTTGTTCCTTCCATCAAAAGAAATAGTTCCTCTTCCTCTAATTCTACCAGCAGAATTGTCACCAAACTTTACTACTCCTCCTTCATACCTCTCCAAATCTACAAACTTATTTTTGTCACCTGTCATATGGTGAGAACATCCACTGTCAATGACCCAATCATCCTTCTCTTCAATTTGAGCAGCCAGAGCTCTTTCTATAGTCTTAAGATTGATAGATGCAGAGGACATTGGATCTTCCTCCTTGATGGTAATGAACACACATTCATTTCTGGATTGGTTTCCTATCTTTGATTCATCGTCTGTTACTCCTTCATTATCATCATCTTCATGTACATAGTAATAGTTCTTTTGGAACCTTAGCTTGTTAGGATTTTGCCTTGAAAATCTTTTCGGACACCTTGAGGCAAAATGACCAATCTTATTGCAATTAAAACACTTAAAAGGTAATTTTCCTTCATACTTACTGGATCCTCTTGGCAGCCTCTTTGCAATAAAGGCTTCAAATTGAGTAGTTTCTACTTCTTCTTCTTCCAGATCTTTTCTTGCTTTTTCATACCATGACAATTTCCTTGAAGAATTCTCTCCCAGATCAAACCTTTGTTTACCTTTAACAAAGGCACTGGCTTTGAATGCAGATTCAGTCTTGGGGGGTCATCTCCAAACTCTGTCATTTCAAATGCAGCCAATTTTCCAGCCAATTGATCTCTTGTGACAGTTGTATGGGCTCTGAATTCTTCAATGGTAGCAGCCTTGATTTTGTAAGAAGCAGGAAGAGATCTAAGAATTTTACCAACAATCTCATTTTCATCCAAGACTCCACCAGCATTTCTAATTCCACAAACCAACTCATTCACTCTTGACATAAAAGTGGTAATATTTTCATCATCTCTCATCTTCAGTTTTTCAAATTTCCCTTTTAGACTCTGTAACCTTGCACATTTAACATACTGATCTCCTTCATGCAAATGTTCCAGTTTATTCCAAATCTCAAAGGCAGTTGGTAGGTCAATAACATTTGAGAGCTCTGAGTCAGATAATGCACTTAGAAGAGCCTCTTTAGTCCGCAGATTATTTTTAGCATCTGTGATTTCATTTAGGGTTGTCGGACCACCCTGTTGAGGTACATACGCTTTTGTAACCATGGACCAATATGCCATTCCCATACACTGCAAGTGACATTTCATGCGAGCTTTCCAAAGAGCAAAGTTGGTTCCATCAAACTTTGGACTATCCTTCTTGTATGACGACATCCTGGATCTCCTCAAGCGGTTAAGCTCCTTTTAGAGGAACTTGGCTTTGATACCAATTGTTAGACTTAAGGCACACAACTAAGAGGGGGGGTGAATTAGTTGTGCAAAACTTTCTCTGATTTACACACTTAAATCCTCTTAGTGAATAGCAGTATATTAAACATGAGACATAATGCATTCAAATCAAAAGTAGAAACTCATCAACACATGAGACACCAAGATTTTGACATGGAAAAAATAGTTAAGGGAAAAACCACGAGATGATTAACCCAAGAATGTATTCTCTGTTAGAAGAATAGAAAGAACAAAATGGCACATGCCAATTAGGGCTCACTACCTGAGCACACTGCTCACAAGAGGCTCACTACCTATAAGAGACACACTGTCTACAAAGAAATAAGTATCACATACATGAACTGGAGAATAGCATCTTCACCATGCTTCAATCAGTTCCATTAAGCTCAATACTTTTGCTCTGCCTTTCGCTCTCCTCTTCACTACCACTTGCTCATATCCACACAAAAAGGCAAGTTCAAACTGACTTTGTAATCCCTTATTTATACAAGGCATCAACTTAGGAATGATCATCTAAGTCAGAAAACATCTACAAGAACATCCGCAAGACGTGTAATGCATCCGGTCAGCCATTCTCAAGAAGAACACCATCATCCTGTGATTATTCTTCAAATACGCACTCTAACTTCAATGCGGACCACCAACATGAACTAGAAACGATCCACAGATCACCACAAGCTTTCCTGAATCACCAAGAACATCCACACTTCATCTGCTTACTGGAATCCTTCTCTCCTTCATCCAGAACCTCAAGAACATAGTCTGTCATCAATGTCACAAAGGAATAGGTTCTTTTAGACCTTCAAACCATGAACCAATCGACTTGAAACTTCACAAGGATGTTCTCAACACTTCCTCAAATCTACAAAATGGGATAATGCATTTCCGGATCTCACCGGACCTATCTGTGTCACTCTGTCACCTCTGAACACCTGTCAGAACTGGTTCTACTTGAGTGACCATAACTTCTTCAGATCTTCATGCAAACCTCTAAAAACTTGATTGGAACATCTCAAGACTTATATCTACAAACCCTTTAAACCACATCCTCTGATCCTTAACCTATCTTTGGCTTTTACCTTGTTGTCATCACTATTTTTCACTGTTCTTGATTGAGACTAATTTTCTCAATATCCTCAGCACACAGCTCATCCAATCCTTCTCATTAATGCAACATGAGTATGTTGACATCAATGACAACACCGGTTAGACCCATACTTGCAACAGTATTTACAGATCATACCAGATCAATTTGTATTGCTTTGTTAACATTGGATGGTTGCCAGAACTGGATCTACTCAAGTGGTCATAAACCTTTTGAATCTTCATGCAGACCTTTCACATTCTAACTAAAAGCTCTTTGAAGGATTCACTAAGAACCCTTTAATCCATAACATCAGATGTTTACTCAATGTGTCGAAATCAGGCACTTACTAACTGGCTGGGGGAATTTGATTTTCTTTGTAGCTCCCCCTGAGCCAGAGCTCACTTTTTAATTTCTGGAAGGATTATCAGCATCAAATTATGGTGTAGATCCATCACAAGTATTCATCACACTCCTCTTTATCCAAATCTTGCTCATCACCTTTTGAATCTCATCCACATTCACTTTACCTTTTCCTTTGTCTGGTTTCTAATCATGTTTTATCAAACCCTTTCCATCATGATTTCTATTTCTACAGAATCTGGCTATATGACCGGATTTATAACAATTGTAACACACAACATTTCCTTTCTTATTTGGTTGATATCCTCTTGATCTGCACTGATTAGTCATATGCCCCATTCTATTGCATGTAAAGCATCTACCATTGAAAGAATTGTTCATTTGCATATTTCTGCATTCATGCGATTTGTGACCATACCTTTTGCAACTAAAACATTGACCAGAGAAGGATGAATTGTTCTAATTCATTCTGTTCCTGTACTAAGTTTCTTTATGACTGAATTTGTTGCAATTGAAGTAGTTTCCATTAAAAGATGGATATCTTTGGGCATTTGGTTTCCTTACCGAAGGTCTTCTAGGCCTGTTTCTTTGACTTTTTGATCCAAAGTTCTTTTGACCAGATCCAGAGCTTTCACCTTTCTCATATCCCAAGCCATGCTTATCAACTACCCTCTTTTGACTTTCAAGAAGAACTTCAAGTTGGATTGAGCTTATCTTGAATTTTTCTTTGTATTCATTTGCAGATTGAAGATCTTGTTTAAGAGTCTTAATCTGGCTCTCAAGTTGTTCTTCATTGTATCTAGCTTCTTCAAGATCAAATTCAAGATGCTTGATTATTCTGTCCATTTTGTGGCAGTCCTTTGTTTTCTCCTTGAGGGATTGTTTTAGGTTATCTTCAGTCTTTCTCTTCTCTTCAATTTCTTGGGTGAATTTCATAACCCCTTATTCCATTTCATGTCTTATCATAATGACTTCTTTTGATAGGTTCTCACATAGCTTAGTTTTCTCATTCAGATCATCATCATTATTATTGGCCTCATTTTGATTTGCTAATTTCTGAAGTAGTTCCTTTCTCTTTTTCACAAAATTACTAAGTTTTTCTTTCAACTCACTGATGAAATCATTAGCTTCCTTGTCTCTCTCTCAAATTATTGATCTCAGAGTGGGATTGTTCAAGATCATCTAGGGTAGACTGAAGTTGTTCTTTCATACCATATGCATCCATTAAGATTTCCAGATCTTCCTCAGGCTGTTAGGCTTGTTTAAAGGAACTTAGCTCTGATACCAATTGTTGGAAACAAGGCAGATAATTGAGAGGAGGGGTGAATCAGTTATCTCAAAATTTCCTTTCTCTTCTTATCTCAATATTCAGTGATATATCAAAACATGAAATCGTAAACAACCATAAGAACAGAAGTGAAATTAACACACACAACACAAGGATTTTTATGTAGAAACCCTGTTAAGGGAAAAACCACGAGATGATTAACCCAAGATTGTATTCTCTGTTAAAAGAATAAAAGAGTACAAAATGGCACTTGCCAATTAGGGCTCACTACCCAAGCACACTGCTCACAAGAGGCTCACTGCCTACAAGAGACTTACAGATGATACAAATGTGTTTGAACTGATGAACATCATTTACATATGCAAAAATTTAGTTCCAGTTAGGCTCAATATACTAATCTAGCACATTTCATTCTTCTTCTGCTTAGTGTCACTCTTCTGTCACATTCTGAGCTTGGATTACTGTCTTCACACTTTTCTCTTCTTTTCTTCACACTTCATCCCATCTACAATCACTATTCCACCTTCACAAGCTTGAATCTATCAGGTATATATATCCGCATCAAGGATTTCCAACAACTTTCTAGTCGGCAACAAAAACACTTAGGATATTTACAAGTTACTATTTTATTGGTTGAATCCATACTTAATTGATGATGCGCATCCAAAACTTAGGCATAGAAGTCATTAATCATGTCAACCAACAATGTATAATGTCATAAATTGCTTGATGAACACATTTTACACATCCAGATTGAAGTCTGATACTTTGTCAGTCAGTTCTTCCTCTATCTGCTCTACCTGACTAGAACCCAACACTCAGATGCTCATATCTTTATGATACTTTATCACCAGAGGCTAAATATCTGGAATACAATAGTCATGATACCCCTCTTGACTTCTCCAAGTCTGCAACTTACCAAGTTACACCATATGAGAGATTCAGAACTGATTGTCGGACCATGTTACATACTCTGTTCTTGTGAACCTGACCAAAACAATCTTTAATCTGACTTTCGGTATAGGCATATTATGTACTATGGATGTGTGGGATAACGTTTGTTGTCATCAATGACAACACTTATGAAGCCACACAGTGTCTCTTGCCAACATATATATATATATATATATATATATATATATATATATATATATATATATATATGGTTATAACATAAGTATAATTAGATGTATGCTTTATTTGTTCTTCAATTAAAGTGACTGTAAATATCGGCCCCTCTCCCTTACATCCAATTTTGATAGTGGCTGACTCCTACTTATGTTATAACCATTTTTTAAAAATGGTTATAACATAAGTAGGAGTCAGCCACTATCAAAATTGGATGTAAGGGAGAGGGGCCGATATTTACAGTCACTTTAATTGAAGAACAAATAAAGCATACATCTAATTAAGTTGAATGTAAATACTATACCAGGTCTGGGGCTCTTTAGTGTGTGAGATATGACATATGGTAGGTATAGTATGTGACAACCTGGTATAGGAAACAATATCTAGATAGGAAACTTATGTAAGGGAGAGGGACCAGTGGTGGGTAGGGTGATGTTGAGTGAGGGGTCCATGTCAGCAGCGTCCGAGTCAGAATTTTTTTTGCCACATCCCTTGACAGTCAAGCTGGCACCCCCCATTTATATATATATATATATATATATATATATATATATATATATATATATATATATTTGACTCATCTATATGAAAACCTCTCAGCTATATCTATCTATATATCTAACTCAGCTATATCTATATATCTAACTATATCTATATATCAAATTATCTATCTATCTATATATCTGACTCAGCTATATCTATCTATATATATAAATCAGCTATCTATCTATCCATTTGGCTCAACTATAAAGGCCTTGATGATTTCCCTGTCAAGCTCATCCAATCTAACAGGCATAGTGTTTTGGCTAGATGAAAAAAAAATATTCTAACCCAACACATAGGGCCAGAGTTCAATGATATCTATCTATAGAGTTAGATATATAGTATTTAGAAAATTTTAGTATGTAGTTTCAGTATTATTATATATATATATATATATATATATTGCAGAGATAGATAAACGTGTAAGTTTAATGAAAATGAACAAGGCTATATGAAATGATATTAAAAAAATTGTATTTCTAGCCAATTTTAATATTTTGTTTTTATTATTTTAATTTTATGTTTATTTGGAAATAATGGTATAATAATTACGTGTTTTATTGAAAAATTGCAATGCATAGTGAGCCTTAGAGTTTGTATTTTTTTATTTTTTGCAAGTAAATTCACAAAAAGATTGGTGATTATGGACATGGTGGAACCAGCAGTTTGTAAAAAAAGGATGAGAAATGGAACATGTTTTGATGTATTTTGTTAAAATAAATTTACATCTTGGTCAGTTGACAATGACTTCTATACATGTCAACTCACTTTTAATGCAATAAGACATATTTTAGATAAGAAAATAGTATTTGCAATAACCTTTTATTGGGACGGTGGCAAAGATTATTTATATTATGGAAATAAGTTTATCCACTTGCATTCACTTAATATTGGGATGGTGGCAAATAAATGTCAAGTTGTATTCACCTAATATTGAGAAGGGAGTAAAAAAATAGTCTACTTATGATAGGACATATTTTGAATTATATATGAACCTGTCCTATCATATTAAAAAGCACATTTGGAAATTTTACTAGGATTTTTATTGCCCAAAAGTGGGCCCCCAGGCTATCACATACTATACCCACCATACATCCTATACCCACAATCAGGCCCTCTCCCTTAAGTGGAGTGCCCATCTAAGAGGAGTTGAGTGTTCACCCTACCTCCGTATTGACTAAGGGTAGTAGATGGCTTGATCCTTGGGTTGGGGCCATACGGTAGGGGACCTGTGGGTAGTAGTCATTACGGGGTAGTCAGCTTGTCCCCTTAGGCCCACTATTAGAAGAAGAGGTGAGATGGTGGTTTATTAAGCTTCCATCCTTGGGGTTTTAGCTTGCATTTGGTCGCTGATTTGTAGGTTGGAGCTAGATACTTGGCTGGTTGGGCTTCAATTTTGTAGCAAGCAAGGGTGGGAGCTATAATAGGTACCAGTTTCTAGTAGAGGGTAGGGTTCGTTGGGGGAGTGGGGGTCAGGTAGGGGCAGGGGCAAGGTCAGAAATGAAACCAAAGTAGGGTAGGTGTTGGTCAGTGTTTGTGGTATTGCCTCCTATCATAATAATTCAGTGAACCATGTGCTTTGTAGATTAGGTTCCTAAATGTGAATCACTAAGTTAAATGTTTATTCTATGGTTTGTTCAGATGCCTCTGTTTGTAATTTTGGGTTTTGTTTTCATGTTCCCATCGAAACTATAGTCTATTGGAATAATGTATGTTTTGTGCTATGTTTCGGTTTGGGTTGTAAGTATATTATGGACAATGTTAATTTAGATAAGACATCTTAGTTGTAGTCTCGACTTTAATAAATTTAAGTTCCCAGGCCTATGGTGTTCGTACTTGAAAATTGTAAGAAAATATACATAACAAGACCTATAATATTGTTAGGTATTTGTTACAAATTCAATAAGCTAAAATAAAAGACAAAAATTGAAAGTTTCCATGGTTTGTCATTTGAAAATTTATATCAGTTTAGTTATCTTATTGCCTTTCAATTGACACTTTAAGAAAAAGATAAATTGTTAAAAAAATTTATAATTTATCAAAATCAATAAGAGCTAAGAATTTTAAATGAAAAATTTAAAATTAAAATATTTTTATCAAGTTTTATTAATCATACATATTAAATATGTTAAAAAAAAAGAATTTATATCTTTAATAAAGTATTGTAAATAATTTACTTATTATTTTTAAAAATATTATTAGCTATAATTTAAATTAAAACAAATATTTTTAATAGAGATCATAATTCTTAAAAATGCCAATAAATAATAGAAATGTATAATCTTCTAATATAAAGCTTTCACGATATAATTTACTTTATATTTAAACTCAAAACTAACTTCTCAAAAGAATGGAAGTGTTTTCTCTTATTATTTTTCAATTGAAATACATAGATTAATGATATCAAAAGCCAAGAACTCTTTTTAACTTTGTGTCTTTCCATATTTGATATACCTATTTCAAATTATCATTTGCTTCATGTTCATTTTGAGATACTCTCATTGATACATATAATGTATACAAACCTAACTTTGATTTTCTAACATCTTTGTTAATATTATGTTTAAAAATGTCCCCTTTCACAATCAATAGTACTTACAAAAATAGAAAGCACAACTTGCCATAACTTCATCATATGAAGATAACTTATGTGCCAATGTGTATTTTTTTTGTTATGGAAGACTCTTCATGCATATTTTATTTAAACCCTCACAACTCAAATGCAATAAATAAACAAAAAAGTTTAACTCCTTTTTATAACCACTAACATCAAATATGGATCCAACTTCATTGATTTTATTTAAAGTGTCCAACTAACAATGCTCAATAAAATGTATAAATTTACTAGAGAACATTAGTTTTCTAGAAATTTATTTGTATACATGAATATTTCTCTATATGTAAAAGAGACAAAATAATTAAATAAATAAAAATTCCTCAACCTTCCATAGCAAAATAAATAAATGAATCAAAGTGCACTTCAATTGGATTTAGCAACCCAACCTTTTATAAAAAAACAAGAAATGGCATGCTTAACCATGAAAATATTACGTACAAGTTATAGTGGAGCCCTTCTTATTAGTACCTGCCTCAAAACAAAGTAGTATTACAATGAGTTTTTTCTTATCTAGTCTTATCTAGTGATTAATCTATCTATAGTAAACCAATAAAAAAAGTATTATTTTTCATGGGACAAATTTTAATTTTATCTCTATTGTGATTGGCTCAAAAAATGACCTCTTAAGGGTGGATTTTGTGGAAATACTATTTTGAGTGAAACAAACACCTAAGGAGAAAAATCTATTAGAAGCGAGGAGGTGGCAATGCTAACAAATTAACTTGTTTAATTAAATTATGAGTAGTAAATTATTGTGGGAATTTGGTTATGAAACAAATAATTTTTGTTATTAAATGAATAATTTTTTTAATTTAAACAAATATTTTTTTTTCTTAATGTCTGTGAATATTATAACAAAAATTGTAATATTTATATTGATATAATAATCATATTAATATCATTATTTAGTTTTCACCATTGTATAGTAATTTTATTTTTTATGTATAAATATTAAAAATTAAAATATTGTAGTGATTTTAATGTGAAACAAACACGTAAAATTGAGGAGAAAAATCCTCTTAGAAGTGAAGAGGTGCCAATACTACAAAATTAACTTGTTTAAGTAAATTATGAGTGACTAAATTAAAATATTGTAGTATTCTAAATATTAATATATTATTATATTGTGTAATATTATATTCATATTAATATGATTGTTTAATTTGTATTGAATAGAACAATATAATTAATAATATATTAAAAATAATATTTATATGGAATTATTGATTATACAAATAAATGGAATTATGATTATTGTATTTATATTTATGTTATATTATAGTAAAAATGAAATATTGATAAATATTTGTATATAAGTATTAAATATTAATATATTTGAGATCTAAATATTAATATATTATATTGTGTAATATTTATATTTATATGATTATTTAATTTTTAACCTATGTTTTTTATTTAGTTTAGCTAGAAAAGGGGTTCCAGGCCCATACAAAAAGTAGAACACAATAAAATCACAGGACATTAGAGACCCTGCCTGATAATAACCCTAACAACCCTATAAAGTTAGCAACACCATCCCTGATAATAACCCTTCTGGGGCCAAGGATGCATAACATAAAATAGATCTTAAAGTATTATGTTCAGAAACTAACAGACATATATTCCCAATAATAACCATCACTGCTAGGATAATGTTTAGCATAGTACAATTGACAAAAAATAGCCAAAAAACAACATAAGCAGAAGAACATAAACACAAAACTAAACTAGAATTTAGTGTTATGCCAATCATTTTTTATTTTCTTTATAACCTCCTCCCATGAGGTGTGTTCCTTGTCCACCTTGTGCCTCTTGTCAGTCTCTTGGTCTTTTTCATGCAAGTATTTTCTTTTCTCCAACTATGTTTTTATTATCTTAACTTCTTCCATAGTATTAGTCAATATATTATTAGTTACCTTAACTAGATCCTTCATGCCCTTCTCCAGCTTATCCATTCTAACTTGAAACATGTTACACATTTCATACATATTAGTCCAACTTTCTTGGCAAGTTGTACAATTGAGCTGCTTGTTAAATAATCCCTCAAGTTTGTCCATCCTATCAAACAAATTATGGAACTCTGCATTATGTTGTTCATTATCATTTTTATCAGGGCAATGAACTTGATCTTCAAAGTTTACTCTATGATTTTGGAAGTCATCACAATAAGTGTCCTCCACAATATTGGTATTAATATCCTCATACCCTTCACATAGATCCTCTTTGCAGCCTCACCATCCTCTGGTTTATCCTTCATCTCAACTTGTTTTTCAATCTCAGTGGCTTCCCAATTAGTATCCTCATATCCTTCACATTCATTATCTTGATTTTCATCTTCTTTTGTCTGATAATCACTAACAAAGTCATCTTCCTTAGAGTCTAGGTTAATTTCTTCCACAAAGTCTTCCTTCAAATTGTTATTGATTTTCTTCTCCCCTATTTTTTTGTGCACCTTATCAAGTCTTGCGGACCTCCTTTTAGATCTTGTATTGTGCATTTTGGTTTTCTCTCCTTTATCAATGAACCTAGCAGAGAGATTAATCTTAGTAGCCTCAGATTTTATTTTGAGGGTTTTAGTTTTCTTGCCAAAACTTTTTGAATGTTTCCATGAATCATCCCTTAGAGACAGAAGAATGTTTTCCAATGAATCTTTCTCCTGAAGGGTTTTCTTACTAGCATGTTTGATAGGGGTATGAGGTACATCAATATCTTTCCCTTTATAAGAATGAGAACCTTTCTTTTTGACAGTCTTATCCATCTCATGGCTATCATCTACATAGCTAAGGTTTACAAACATTTTACCTTTGCTCAATTAAGCTTTCATTTTACTGCACTTATTCCTAGGAATGGAAGAATTAATCATAACATTAAACTCATACAATACTAGCATCAACCCCTGGTGCAGGGGCGAGTTTGCACCTTTAATGATACTTCTTTGCAGAGAAGATAAAATGAAAATGATAAGTTTATGAAATTACCATGCCTCAAGTGGTCTAACAACGGGAAGTGGTAGCCATGCACCATTTCAAACTGACCTTCAAGCATAATGTACTTCATAAGGTGGTATAACCCCATGCCTCATGGGAATGGGAGGTCTATCCTTTGGTAACCATTATGGTGTCTAGTTAGTATCTTTGTTCCTTCCAAAAAACTTTCCATAAAGTCCTTGTAATCCCCATTTCCAAGTCTCTGCACTTTTCTATCATCAAGAGAAATTCTCGTTGCTTAGAAATAAGCTCCTCTATTACTGTGAATTTAATTCCATTAACACACATGTCTACCTATAAAAATGAGACATAAAATGGATGCAAATTTCACCTAAAATGCATCCAATCTCAAGTCCAAGGGACCTCAAGATTCGACTTAATCACTACTATGCTTTTATACTAAATCATGCACCCTATCTAAGCGAACTAGTGATGATATGTCCTAAATGGATGATAAACTAAACTAGACTATGTTGAATTGCACTAAAAGCTATAGATGTGAGCACTCAAATTGTCAGCATAATATTGCACAAAATGACTTGTTCCAAGTGGGAGGTGGAGGCCTCAATTTATAGATTTTTGGAGATAGGAATGGAGGGTTAGGATTGATTTGAAGGATCAATGGTGGAGATTGCTTGAGAATCCTCAAGCAAGGAGAATTAGACAAACGCCATGATTGGATTCGATGAGAAAGTTACCCCAAGATTCAAGGGATGATCAATGGATGAGAATGCAAGTTTGAATGGATGGATGGCCAAGATTGAGTAGGTGTATGACATGTAAGGACTCATTTATGAAAAGGTAAGGCTTAGACTTTGTGAAGAATTTTAAATTCCATGGAGAGGACAAGTGGAATTTAAAATTAGAAGAATAGTGTTCAAATAGTGCCACATGGAATTTTAAATTGAGATGAATAGTGACACATGGAGTGGAGTGGAAGAAAGAGGACAAATGTACTCAATTTAGAAGATTTGCCCATGCTTTCAAAGTACCACTTGTCATGTACATGTGTGTACATTAGATGACAAGTGAACTTCTAGAAACATGGGGGTTTGTAATGATGAATTAATTAAAATTAATTCATGTGCACATGGATTAGAAGAAAATAATTATGATTACAAATTGTAATCAAAAGTGCACAAAATAGGGAATTAAATAAATATGGTAATTTATTTAATTTTTGGAATGAACTATAGTAAAAAATATTTAATTTTCAAACTATAGTAGAGGAATTTGATTTGTATGTTATGATAAAGGTGCAGAATAAATTAATTAAATAATTAAAAATTATTTAATTAATAATCAGATTGAACGAAGTGATGCAGGTGGATTAGGGTTGAATGCGTGAGTGGATGAAGTTGGTTGTGACCATTTTCAGGGGTCTACATTTTGCCCCTCTTTGAGATGATAAGATTTGTGTTGAGTAACATCATTTCAATGAAGTTAAGGAAATGGATAGAGGAAAAGGATAATAATGGGATCATGATGCCCCCTCAAGAGGATAGGTGGGTTGGACAAACATGGTATGCTCTCGAAAGGAAATGTATCGATCAAAGGTGAAAGATAAGGGAATAGATATTGAATGATGAAGCTATGATTATGATATGATGTAGAATGACAAGAATAATAATTTGGATGTCAATTAGAGTGAAGGTGTTGGTGGGAATGATGTAGAGGTGGCACAAGGGAAGCACAACACAAAGAAAGTTTGTTCTCCTTAGCCCACTCACCCACTTCACTTCTTCAATCCAACACAATCAAAGGCACATTCAAGGGTAAATGAAGGATTTGTTACTTAGGCTCTTGTCCAACTCTCAAGGCTATGTCTACACCTTCATGTAGGTCTGAAAACACCTTACCAACACTTGGTTTGATCACCAACTTCCCAAAACTCTCCAACCTATACCTTGACTAGTAAGGCTACTAGCCCTCCAAACTAGGTTTTCTTCACACAACTTGACAAAATCCCAAATGACTAGCCAAACAAATGATGGTTTTAGATACCCTCTATGGAACCCTATCAAACTCCCAAGTCTCCTGTTCTAATTCTACTCCAGCAATCCAGAACACTCATTTGGTCTTCTAGGCCTAATTGATCAGTTTAGGCTAGGTTACAAAGCAAGTGCTCAAAATTGGGTGCATAGATCAGGGGCAGGAACTTGGAATGACTCTACCATACCCAAACAACTCAAATCCACCATTCATTCGCTCACTCTATCAGACTTTTATCATTTACATCACCAAATTGCATAATTTCAGTCAACTACATAGAGATATTTGACCTAGGGCATCACCTTAAAAATAGAAGACTGCATTTCCCAACAAAAAGCTTTTGGAATCAAGTAGTATACACCCCTATCCTGCATTTCACTGAGTGGCATGAAATTTCATCAGTGGGAATGCATTCTAGGGCCAAATTTGTGGGACAGCCCTAGAAAACAGGGTTTCTAGACCAGTCTGGATTAAAAATGCAATAACTTTTCACTACGACCACTTCAGAACCTCAAACCAATTGCATTCGAACCCTGACTCAGTCTAGTTTCAGAAAAAGTACATTTGCTCACTTGGAAAATCCGTACAGGCCATACACAGCAAGAAAAATAGGGAAAAATAGTCAGTTTTCTTGATTTTTGTGCCCAAATTCTATACAAAAACTTTCTCCTCCGCACTGGAGCAAGATGTCCTCCATATCAACCTATCTAGGTCAGTATACAACTTCTACAAATAGTTTTAATAACCAAAATGAAGTTGCAACCGGTCAATGTGTCATTGACACCATTGACAACACTTGACACTATGGCATTTTTTGCCTTAACACAAAGAAACCGATTGGTTTAACTTGTGTAATGGATCTCAAATGACCAACATACTCCCTAAAACATGACAAAACACAAAAACAATTAAAAAAAACTCAAAAACCAATCCTTAGACCTTCTAGGCCGGATTGGTACAACAAGGATCCAAGTGGACTAAGCATGATTGAGGTTTATATGATTACCCCAATCATCTTGACCACACAAGAGGACCTTCCATCCATGGCTATAGCCTTATTACAATCAAAACCACAACTTTAAAAAAAAATGCAAACAAAGTGACTTGAGAAGCCAAGGTGCTCCTAGGTGCCCTGCACCAGGGAATGTGTATAATGTTTAGAATGAGGGATGACTAAGAGGATCTACTCCCTTTCTCTTCTTTTACAACTGTGTCTTTACTAAAGGAGACTTGTGAATTGTGGGATGTTGTGGGGATGTCAATGCAAGGTGATGAGGCCCAGACAATGATAGAGGTAAATGATAATAGTCTTTGAAAAGTCTATCTCCAAGAGGGTACTCTCGTCCACTAATGACCTTTCAAAGCATAAATTGGATTTATCGAGACCTTGAGGTGTGGATTGAAATGATCGATTAAGGTGAAGCCGTGAGTTTCAGACTTCACTCGGAAGGATGGTGGATTAAAGTGAACCCATGAAGTTCAAAATTCACTTGGGAGGATGGACTTAAACTAGCCTTGAGGTATTAAGCCCAAGTTGTAATTGATTTGAAAAAGGATATCAAGGTCTCTTGGTCCCGATTGGTACTTGTGATACAGTCAAGCTTCGACAGTTTCCACTTATGTTTCAACCTTAGGAAGACTAGGTTTAAGAACCGCTATTGATGTCGAGGGAAGAAGGATAATGTAATGTTGTGAAATTGGGTATGCAGTGGGTGGCCTTGCATTTGGATTCGATAGTGAGAGTAGATGCGCCAAGGTTTCTCTATGGTTGTGCTGTATTGAGATTGGGAATGATTAGGATGAAAGTGATTGGAGTATGAATGACGATGATGATGTGAAATGATGAGATTAGAGGATTTGGATGGAGTGGTAAGAAGTTTATTGGACTATGAATGAAGATTCAATGAGCAAATTAGATGATTTGGATGATTTAGATGATGATGATGATGAGATGGAGGTGATTAGGGTCTGATATGGATGGCTAGGGTGAAATGATTAGGAATGAAAAGGGGGGGTGATTAGGATGAGGTGGAATGATTAGGATATGATGATTAGGACATGAGTGAATGGATTTGAATGTTTAAGGTGATGACTAGGGAAACACACAAAGCAACCAAGATGAGCACCGAGCGGAGCGGGTGCAGGTAGGGGGAATGGTGCATGTTTTGAGGGCATAGGGTGGAAAATAGTGGATTAGTGTGCAAAATGGGCGAATGAGTGGGTGTTTATTTTTTGTAAATTTTTTGAAAAAATTATTATGTATTTTTGAAAATTTTTGAAATTTTTTTTGTATTTTTTGATTTTTTTTTTTTTTTTGAAATTTTTATAGTAGGGCGTTTTGATAAATTTGTTTGAAAAAAATTCTTTGTTTTTTATGAAGTTTCGAGTTTTTTTTTTGTTTTAAAAATTTGAATTATTTGTTGTGGGTTTGTGAAAAAATGTTATTAGTTTTTTGGGTTTTTTGTTTTATTGGTGTTATTTGTTTTTATTATGTTAGGGTTATTATGTGGTTTTTATTATTGTATTGTTATTATTGATTTGTATTATTTTATTTATGTGTGTGATTTTTAAAAATTTTTATCTGATTGGTTTTATTTATTTATGTTATGATTTTTTATTTTTAAATGTTTAGTAGAGTGGTTTTTATTTATTTATTTGCTTTGGCGTCGAAATGTGGGTAGGGTGGCGCGTGGTGCCTAATGGGCTTGGAGTGGGGCGAGCGGCGCTTGAGGGTTACAACGGAGCGGTGGAGGGGTTTTCTTAGGCGCCCAATGGGCATCGCGGTGTGTTGTAGTATCTAATGGGCACGGGGATAAGGGAGGCAGGTCGGAGGGGTAGGCAGCGACAGTTCGGCAGAGGAGGGAGCACAGGAAGGAAGGCAGGAATAGAGGTTAAGGTAGGGGGACAGGGGTGAGGTGGGGCGCAGGGGGATGGGGGTGGTGAGGGGTTAGGAGGTAGGGAGGAGGGGAGGGTGGATGGAGGGGAGCGGGAGTGGTAGGGTAGTGGTTAGGGGGTAGTTAGTAGGGGATGGGGGGAAGAGGGGCACCAGCTAAGCACCGAATGGGCACTACTTTATGAGGGAGGGCATCGCGGGGTGTAGAGGGCAACCCAATGGGCGCCGCTGCAAACAGGGGGCGCTAGGAGAGGGAAGGGTGTTAGGTTTAGGGGGACGAGGGGTAGCGGGAGGTTTAGGAGTAGGCGTCGAGGGGAGGGAGGGAGGGTTTTCGAAGGGAGGGGGAACAGGGGAGGGAATAGGTAGCAGTTAGGGCAGGGTTAGGTTGGAGTTAGGGAGGGCAGCGTAGATAGAGTTAGGGGACAGGGGGGACGTAGGGATTAAAAGGGGTGGGGGAGCAGGGGAGCACCCAGTGGGCGCTGGGGTAGATTGTGGTGCCCGTTGGGTGCCAAACATTTTTTTGATTTTTTTAATTTTTTTGATTTTTTGATTTTGTTGATTTGTAAGATGTGTTAAAATGTTTTTAGATTTTTTGTAATGTGTTTTAATTTTTTTAATTTTTTATTGTTTGTAATGTGGTTTAATTTTTTGATTTTTCGTAATATGTTTATTTTTAAACTTTTTTTTTTTTTTTTTTGTATTTTTGACATGGGGTATTCAACGAACTAACTGTGGAACCGTTTCAAGTGAATGATATTCAAGGGCTCCTCTAGTTTTTCTCCTTCAAGGGTGGAGCGGCGATATGCTGTAGAGCCATACTTTGTAGTGACAATGTAGGGTCCTAGCCAATTAGGCTCAAACTTTCCTTTCTTTTCTCGCTCAGATAGATTCCTTTGATTTTCTTTCAGGACCATATCTCCTACTGCGAACTCCCTAACATAGATTTTCTTGTCGTAGGATTTGCGAAGCTGATTTTGGTATGCTTGGAGGTGATTAAGGGCATTGAGGCGTTGTTCATCCAATAGCTCGATCTCTTGGAGGCATGCAATACAGTATTCTTCATCAGTCATGACATTACGCAAGGAGATGCACAAGGAGGGCAATTCAATCTCAATTGGAAGGATGGCTTCTGCTCCAAAGACAAGGGAATATGGTGTAGCACCTGTGGGTGTGCGGATACTAATGCAATTGGCCCAGAGGGTGGGATGGATATGGAGGTGCCAATCACGGTGTCATGCCCACATTTTCCTTGTGGTCACAACACACTTCGCACGTGTCATAGCCACATCTGTCATGTGGTTATGACACGAGATATGAAAAACTTTTCTCACACCGTCCTAAAAACCCCTTTCGCATGCGTACGCATGCTCAACGGTGTTCTCTCATGGCGAAACACTATACTCATCGACGGAATACAAGTATAATGGCGTGCAAACGGAAACATATAGATCAACAAGAGGGTCGATACAATGCTGCTAACGTCATTGCAAGAGTGAGATTACCCAAGTTCTTAAATCGCACCCTCGGCAATGTTCGGTAGCAAAATGCCTTACGGCGTTAGTGGGAATTACGCTGCACTCATTTACGCACGTGGTTCGCTGATAGAGGAACCACTCCCCTCGACGCCTTGTTCCAACTAAACCGGCTAGTGATCTCCCTATTTAGTCATTTTTCAGCCAGGCACGGTTGTCTGTCTCCTCTCTTGTTTCCTGAAACATACTACTCCTATGACTTAGCATTTTCAACAAGGCGGCTTGGTTGCCCTCTCTTCCCTTTCCACAAGTTCTTAAGTTGGATTATAACTTTATCGCCCTTACCTTAACTATCTCTTAGTTCATTTAGTGTGTTTATATTTCGGTCTCTCTCTCTCTTTCATTTTCTATACTTTCTTTATGTGCATCCTGTCCTTTCTTCGTGATTTACGTCAATCAGGGTTATTACTGCAGTTATTGTTGATATTAAACCTAATTTCAGGATGATCTAGGCCACAAAGGCTGGTTTACTATTTCGCTGGACTCAGTCTCCTAATCTTCCCCGATCTAGGTTCCTCCTCTTCGTAAATACTTAGTCAACTTGTACCTAAGCACAATTGACAGAAGGGTCCGTCAACTTAGTTCTCTTATCCCGTGTGAGATATGTCGCGCATTTTCTCCTCTGTGTTTTCCAATGTTGGTTTTTCCTTCTTCGGAACCTCTTACAGGTTTACACATGAGATTGTTTGCTACAGTTGAGATTAATATGGCCACATGGATTGTTAGTGGAGGCATCATAAGTTTATTTCCAGTGTTCTTTTGCACAAGGAGTTGTGTAATTTTCCTCTTCATTTTCCGGGTGATTGTTAGTATGTTTTTAGTTGAAACTTCCGAGAATCTCTTTCCAGAGTATCACTGAATATTCCTAAACTCTCTTTACATTATAATTTTATTTTCTCTTGTTTAGAATTACTGTTGTTACTGTTACTCATAATTACGATTCATACACTGTTTGTAACTCGTATGACGTTGTCAATAGATGTAGGTGGTTCACCACTTTATAAAACTCTGTTCATGGTAATATAGCTTCTTTGGTTGTTGTGTTCAACACTTAATAACATCTCCTGTGAGATTATAATTGTTATATATATATATATATATATTTTTTTTTTCTCTATATCCATGAAACATAGTTATTAACGATTTTAAACGAGGGCCCAATATATATATATATATATATATATATATATATATATATATATATATATATACATACTTACATATATTATATTTATTTTAATATCTCAATAATGAACAAATTGGTTTCCCACAACTTAAAAAAAACTATATATATATATATATATATATATACATATATATATATATGTATATATATAATCATTCTTATATTATATATATAGCTATATACATAGACATATATAATATATATATATATGCCTTTATATAGAGCTATATAAAAATAAACTGAATTTATTTACCAAATAACCCATTCATTTGTTAGGGCCCAAGCCCTACATTTTTTATTGCTTTCAACCCACAGCAGATGGCGGCCATGGGCGGCAGTGGCCGTAAAGCGGCGGACGGGGATCTGTGGTGGCCGCAGAGCGGCGGACGGGGATCTGTGGTGGCCGCAGAGCGGCGGACGGGGATGTGTGGTGGCCGCAGAGCGGCGGACGGGGATCTGTGGTGGCCGCAGAGCGGCGGAAAGGTTTCGCGGGAGGCATAAGGGTTTGGAGGGGGGGAGATGTGGAGTGGGGCGGAGCCCCACCCACATTCCCACGACGTGGGGTGTGGGTGGGGCTCCGCCCCACTCCACACCTCCATATGTAATAACAGCTCGCGGTGGGGTTTACTCCCCACCGCCCAAATAAAATTTCGACTGTGTTTCTTTTATCCGCGGCTATCATGTTGACAGTCTTTCACCATTCGTTGGTTCTTATAATAATAATATATTATATATATATATATATATATATATTTATATATATTCATATATAAATATATATATATATATATATTTCAACAATAATATATTTATATATATCTATATTTATATAGTTCATATATATATATATATATATATATATATATCCATCCCCCTTTTTTTTTATATTGATATATAACAGTTATAATTACTTTCAATTACTCTTTTATTTTCTTAAAATGATAATTACTCAAAATGAGAAATATATATATAGCTCTATATATATATTTATAAATTTATTGAGAGAAAAAGAAATATTCTTTATAGATTTTTATAATACCAATTTCCACCATTTTTTTCAAAATTCACTGCTCTAAGCATTTTCTCCAAATCAACCTATTATAAGAAATTGTCATAACAATTAGATATATATATCTGCCAATTTCACCAAAAAGTAATTAGCTATCCCCTCATTTAAAGTATAAATTTCCATTTTTATAAACATACAAGACTTGCAAATTTACATCCAGATTATATTTACATGCTAGATTTCCTCTAATCCTTCTAATTTAACAGAATCCATTAAATAGGGAGGATAACACAAATATTTAAAACTGTCTTTTCCGTTTTAATATTGAATAGAAAATCAGCATTTCAACTAGTGAAGCAATTCCAAACTTTCAATGTAAACAACTCAGATTAAGTTGCAAAAACGAATTTATTTCTTTCAGTAATACTTGAAACACAAAAATTGCTATTGAACAAAGGTTGTAAACATCAACTTAAAAATTTAAGCACATTCACATTACAGTTTCACAATCATGAATACCAACTTCCCAGATATGGACTTTCTCCTCCCAAACCGTATACAACTGAAAACTTATGACAACCAATTAAAGTCCAATAATAACAAGACCAGGGAGGTGATTTCCTTCACTCCCAGAATATCAGTAATTTACAACAATAACAAGAGAGGTGTTCTCTCTTCATTTCTATGAAATAAACCAGGCCTAATTCTCATGACAAGAAGATAATCTGTTTCTTCATAAATATCCAACCAGAAAGCTCCAAGAGAAAAACCTGCATATCAAAGACAAACAAAGAAGAAAATACCACTTGTCTAGCTCTCCTCCCTACCGTAGACCCGCAAGAGGGTCACCCCCGAGCTAGGGAGACCATACTCACACCTGGGTATTCAAACACTCCACTCCACAACAGAAACAACAACAATCCCAAAGCACACATACACCCGTGGCTATTTTACACAATACGGAAACTCAACTACAGTGAGTTTCATAAGGGGCAGGAGAGTGGATACACTCGACTCCAGAGTGTCACCCTGACAGATAAATGAACTCATATAAATATCTCTTGGTCTCAACCAAGTGTGATCACATTTTGCAAGAAATCTGTATATGACTCTCAAGTCAAAAATACAGTCACAGATACATGCCCTCAAGGCTTTCAACATCCCAAAAGATGGAACAGGTATGCACCCGAGGAGGATCTCTCCTCCCCTACCCCAAACTTGATGAGCATTTCTCCCAAGTGGGAGACGCTCTGTCAAACACCCGACAAGAACCCCACAGAAAACAAATTTAAACACATATTCCAAACACATTTCAAACACATTTCAGTTCTACCAAAACAAAGGTAAAATTCAGACCAACCTTGCAAAGCCCTCCTGGAATGAAGTTGTTGCAGAGTCCACAGAGTTCACTCCCAAGCTTAGCCACCAACTCCCTCTCCCTTCTCTATCTTCCAAACTAACTTCTCTATTTTGGGTAAGGCCCAAAAATGAAAGATTTTCCCCAAAATTCAACTAACTCCCTCTCATCCCAAAATTTGAAAATAAATAACCCAAAATTCTCTTTCTTTCCAATTTTGAGAAATGGGGAAGTGACACTTGTCACCTCCTCACCCTTCCCAAAAATCACTATACTGTCCAGGTGGCTTATGTCACTCTCCATTCCCAAGGGTACTCCTTATTCCTTTCATGTGACTCCACTTTCTCAAAGGAAAAATAAAAAAAAGAGTTAAATGGGAACAAGACAGGTGACCCATGCCTCTTTCTCCTTTCTTCACATGGGTGTCCCCATAGTACATGGGGGAATCTTACTAAAGAAGAGGTAACTTTTACTAATGGATGGCATCTCTTATCTAGGGAAAAGTAGAGGGGATGGGTTGAGTGTTGGTACAACCCATCATGTCCCCTCCTACCTCCAATTTTCGCCACTTAACTTCAGGGGGAGGTTAA
Organism: Cunninghamia lanceolata; assembly: GCA_027924645.1. Taxonomy (NCBI): domain Eukaryota; kingdom Viridiplantae; phylum Streptophyta; class Pinopsida; order Cupressales; family Cupressaceae; genus Cunninghamia; species Cunninghamia lanceolata. Next base: position 4,771,977 of record BSBN01000241.1, on the reverse strand, counting down.
GTTGACTAGATGGAGGTTACTCAAGGGTTACCCATGCCAAATAGGCCCCTGGACCCATGGGGTAGAACCCAGGGTCAATTTTAACCCAAACAAGACACCCCAGGTCAAGGTAAAGCACAAGAAAAAGGGCCTCATAATTTAAATAAAAATAGAAATTTCAAATTCAATCTCTTTACAACACTTACTTATAAAAATGATATTACATGAGGGTAACCTAACCCACTCGACCATACGAAAGACCACATTACATCATGACATCAAACACAAAGAGATCTTGGTTCATCGTGGAACCAGATCGGCTTAACAGGGAATAACAATTAACAAGGTGTGGAATGATCTCCGAAATCTGTGGTTTGATTAGTAGTCCCTGCACACTCAATTACAAGGTCAGTAACCACATAAATTCATCATAGCCGAAGCAACTTAAATAACACATGCATTCTCATGCCTTAGTACAATTTAACATAATTAAAAAAAAATCATATTACAATTTTTCCATCATCCCTAATTCATTTTTCTGAAAAGTAACTTATCCAAACATCACCCAATTAGTTTTCCCGAAAACATAATAAAGTTAAATAGTCTGACAAATTCCGGGAATTGCTATCCCACAAATATGAAAGTAACAATAACAGTACTGTAAATAGTCATAACAATAGTAGTAGAAAGGGCGGTCCTCACATCCTCTCCCCCTAAGACGGTACTTCCTCCTGGAAGTCGTCAAAAAGGTGAGGATACAGGGTCTTCAATCGCTCTGCATCTTCCCATGTTGCAGTGACTTCGTCGTATAAGTCCCATTGGACTCTAACCTGGTCCAACTCTCGACCTCGAAGGGCCAGCTTCCGTCGAGCCAATATGCGAATTGGCTCCAACGCCAGTTGTCCGTCTGCCTCTACCTGAAGAGCACTCCAATCCAACACATGAGATAAGTCAGAAATATATTGACGTAAAACTGATACATGAAATACATCGTGGATACGTGACAGGCTAGGTGGCAAGGCTAGACGATAGGCTACTGGTCCTATCCGCTCCAAGATTTCGAAAGGTCCTACAAATCGAGGTGCGAGTTTAGAGCCTTTTCCGTAACGGATTGGACTTTTGTGCGGCCGCACTCTCAAAAATACTCTTTCCCCCACAGTGAAGCTTCGGTCTGTCCTCTTAGCATCAGCATACTTTTTCTGCCTGTCCTGTGCTTCCAGAAGCCTCTGTCTTATCTGTTTAACTTGCAGTTCCATATTCTGAACTATCTCTGGGCCGATGACTGTTCTGTCCTCTATACGATCCCAACTCAAAGGTGTTCTGCATGGTCTGCCATATAATGCCTGGAAAGGAGGCATACCCAACGAGCTATGATGCCCATTATTGTAGGCGAATTCAACTAGATACAGGTACTCCTCCCATCTAGACTGGTGGTCCATCACATACATGCGAAGCATGTCTTCTAACACCTGGTTAACTCTTTCTGTTTGTCCATCAGTTTCTGGATGATATGCAGAACTGAAGTTGAGCTGTGTGCCCAACGCCTGATGTAAGGCTTTCCAGAACGATGAAGTGAATACGGAGTCTCTGTCAGATATAATGCGGCGAGGTATCCCATGAAGTCTAACAATCTGATCAAGAAACACCTTTGCCACTGATGGTGCATTGTATGTTGTACATATTGGTGAAAAATGCGCCACTTTGGTCAGCTTGTCAACTGTCACCATAATAGCATCATGGCGACGTGATGACATAGGTAGACCAACGATAAAATCCATAGAAATGGTATCCCATTTCCATTCAGGTATCTCGTGAGGGTACAACAGTCCCGCTGGATGCTGATGTTCGGCCTTGACCCTCTGACATTCCAGGCAACGAGCAACAAATTCGGCAATGTCACGCCTCATCCCAGCCCAATGATAAAGCTGTCGTAAATCAGCATGCATCTTCTTCACTCCTGGGTGTGCTGCGTAGGGTGCTCTATGAGCCTCTGATAGGATTACTGTACGAAGATTACCCGCATGGGGTACATATATGCGTTGCCGATGTCGAAGCATTCCATCAGAATCAAGGGTATATCCTGTAAATTTGCCCTCAAGGGCCTTCTGATTTAGTACTGCCTGCTGCACTTCAAGAAACCATTCGTCCTCCGGCAGATGCTGTAAGATGCGATCCTTCAAGTCCATCTTCAAGGTCAGGGTCTGGATCTCGTGGCGTCTTCGACTCAGAGCATCAGCGACCACGTTCTCCTTCCCTTTTATATAATGGACATCGAAGTCATATTCGCATAGGAATTCCATCCAACGTCGTTGGCGGGCGTTCAAATTAGGCTGTGTAAAAATATACTGCAAACTATGATGGTCTGAATGGAGTTCAAAGCGTCGCCCTAAGAGGAAGTGTCTCCAGCGAACCAAGGCATGAACAACAGCTGCAAGCTCTAAGTCGTGCGTAGGATAGTTTAACTCATGTGTCTTTAGTTTCCGCGATTCGTATGCGATCGCTCGTCCATTCTGCATAAGCACGGCTCCCAAACCTTCTAATGATGCATCCGTGCAAACTACAAACTCTTCCGACGGATCTGGAACTGCTAAAATAGGAGCGCTCGTAAGACGCTCTTTGAGGACTCCAAAAGCCTTTTCACACTGCTCGGTCCAAGTGAAACCCTTCCCTTTTCGCTGAAGGGAAGTAATGGGATGTGCTATCCTGGAGAAACCTTCGACAAACCGACGATAATACCCAGCTAACCCCATAAAGCTTCTGACCTCTGTCACGTTCGTGGGTGCCGGCCACTCCTGGATTGCTCTAATTTTAGATGGATCTACAGAGATGCCATCGCCTGATAAAATGTGTCCCAAATACTGCACCTCTGTCCTGAAGAAGGCACACTTCGTCAAGTTGCCAAAAAGTTGTTGCTCTCGTAATTTCTGCAAAACTTGACGCAAGTGCTCTACATGCTCCTCCTCAGTCCGTGAATAAATCAGAATGTCATCTAGGAATATGATCACGAACCGGTCTAGGTATGTACGGAACACCCCGTTCATGAGACTCATGAATACTGCAGGAGCGTTCGTCAACCCGAAAGGTACCACTGTGAATTCATAATGGCCATATCTGGTTCGAAAAGCAGTTTTATGAATATCTGACTCCGTGATGCGCAATTGATGATACCCAGATTTTAGATCGATTTTTGAGAACACTCTGGCTCCTTGCATCTGATCAAAAAGGTCGTCGATCCTGGGTAGAGGATAACGATTCTTCACCGTCACCTTGTTCAACTGCCTGTAGTCCATGCATAGACGAAGAGACCCATCCTTCTTCTTCACGAAGATCACTGGTGCGCCCCATGGTGAAACGCTAGGTCGGATGTGTCCCTTCTCAAGTAATTCTTCCAACTGCAGCTTAAGTTCTGTGAGTTCATGGGTCGTCATTCTATAGGGTGCGCGGGATATCGGCTCTGCACCTGGCACTAAGTCAATGTGGAAGTCCACTTCTCTACGTGGGGGCATACCAGGTAATTCTGGCGGAAACACATCGGCAAACTCTCTAAGGATAGGGTGATCATCTAAAGTAGCCTCAGGTTCATCCTCTGCTCTATCACTGACTGTGATGGCAAACATCTGACATCCCCTCCGCATACAGCGCTTAAGCTGTTGTGCGGATATCATACGAACCGCCGTGGGCTTTTGAATGCCCACTATCTCAACCGACGAACCATGATCATCTAAACAGCTAATCGTTCTCTGGCGACAATCAAGCTTGGCTCTATGTGCCGCAAGCCAATCCATACCCAGAACTACTCCGTAAGACCCTAATGGCATAATCCTAAGGTCGCATATTGTGGTGAAGGGTCCCAATGTGATCTCACAGTCTTTAACCAAGGTATCTACTGACATCCTGGCCCCTGAGGCCAACTCAACTTCCCACCTAATGTCTTGCCTAGAAGCCACCAGCCTGCAACGCTCCACTAACGATGTAGACAAAAAAGAGTCAGTAGCTCCTGAATCAAAAAGGATCGAGATGGGAAAGTCTCTAATCGTACCTGCTGCCTCGATGACAGAAGCCTGAAAATCGGCCTGGCGGTTATCAACCGCTGCAAACATGTGGTGAGATCTGCCCACGTCACCTACGGTCTGCTCAGACCCTCCTGATCGGGGCTGACCCCCTGCAGTAAATCCCTGCGGACACTCTCTAGCCAGATGCCCTGCCCCACCACATACATAACATGGTCCTCTAACCTGTAACTGCCCTGACTGTGTTCTGCCCGACTGTTGTTGCCCGGTCCGTCCGGTGGATCCCTGTGAGCCTCTGTAAGACTGCTGGGACCTTGTGGGTCCTGCTGATGAACCCTGCTGTCTCTGATCCCTGCGTGGTCCTTGCTGCTGCCATCCACGGTTTTGTCCTCCCTGTCCCCTCTGTTGAAATTTGGATTTTTGCTGATGTTGCTGTTGCTGTGGAGGCCTAGGAGGTAATGATGAAGCATTATACCCTCCTCTCTGTGTTGTGTTTTGAGGCCTTCGGAAATTTTGCTGTTGTTGGGGATTTCGTTCCTGGTACTGTGGGCGTGAATTCTGTCCTCGTCCCTGAATTTCCTCTGATATAAGGGCCTTTTCAACAGCCTCGCTCATGGTTTGGGGATTTGCCATACGAACTGGTCCTGATATCCCGTGATTTAGCCCCCTGATGAATTTGTGTATTAAGATTTTCTCGTCATGGAGGTATTCCGCATAACGAGAAAGTTCTATAAATCGGCTCTCATACTGAGTAACGGTGAGTCCCCTCTGCTGTAGATCATGAAACTCATCAATTCTGCGCTGTCTATAATGTTCGGACAAATACCGCGCATTGAAGCGCTCAATGAAGGTGTCCCATGTGAGTGTATCCACGGAGAGTCGGCGCTTGCACTCCTCTGTGCGCCACCAGGTGGCTGCTGCATCCCTAAGAAGATGAACTGCCACTCGTGCTTTCGTGTTGCTCTCATATGGTCGCAATGCGAAACACCTGTCTAAGCTAATTAGCCAAGCCTCGGCCACAGCTCCCTCTGTAGCTCCTGCGAAGGTGGGTGGGTTGAGCCTCAGTAGATCTCTGATAGGGTCCCCTCTGTCTCTAAGTCTCCTAAGTGGCTCTTCCACACCATCCTCATATACTCCCTGCTGAACCTGTTCTTGTCTCAAAAGTCTCGGAGGACTCCTGCTCCGTGCTCGGGAGGCCGACCCTACCTCCTCTACTGTTGTGTCAGGAATCTCAACGAAGGGCTCCACACGTCTCACCGCTAGTGGATCAACGCGGGGCTCCATACGTGGCTCAATACGTGACTCGGCACGTGGCTCCTCTCGCGGAGCAACACGAGGCTCTATACGTGGCTCAGGAATCACTGGTGGTAACCTGTCTAGCATAGTCTGTAGTGCCTGTAAGATCTGTGGACCTATATCCGCTACTGGTGTCGCCTGTGGTACTAGTAGTGCTTGTGGCACAGGTGGTGCAGGTGGTGCTGCTGAATCTGCAGGTGCCAGTCCCTCGGCTGAGGAATCGCTGTGCACCTCGACTGACGCTGTGTGGCGTGATCGCGCTCGTCGAACACGTCGGGGAGGCATCCTATAAAACAAGGTAGAAACTAATTAGCCAAAGTTGCGGAATAATAACGTGCCCAAATACGCCCAGTGTTTACAAACTTGGCTTTGATACCAAATGTCATGCCCACATTTTCCTTGTGGTCACAACACACTTCGCACGTGTCATAGCCACATCTGTCATGTGGTTATGACACGAGATATGAAAAACTTTTCTCACACCGTCCTAAAAACCCCTTTCGCATGCGTACGCATGCTCAACGGTGTTCTCTCATGGCGAAACACTATACTCATCGACGGAATACAAGTATAATGGCGTGCAAACGGAAACATATAGATCAACAAGAGGGTCGATACAATGCTGCTAACGTCATTGCAAGAGTGAGATTACCCAAGTTCTTAAATCGCACCCTCGGCAATGTTCGGTAGCAAAATGCCTTACGGCGTTAGTGGGAATTACGCTGCACTCATTTACGCACGTGGTTCGCTGATAGAGGAACCACTCCCCTCGACGCCTTGTTCCAACTAAACCGGCTAGTGATCTCCCTATTTAGTCATTTTTCAGCCAGGCACGGTTGTCTGTCTCCTCTCTTGTTTCCTGAAACATACTACTCCTATGACTTAGCATTTTCAACAAGGCGGCTTGGTTGCCCTCTCTTCCCTTTCCACAAGTTCTTAAGTTGGATTATAACTTTATCGCCCTTACCTTAACTATCTCTTAGTTCATTTAGTGTGTTTATATTTCGGTCTCTCTCTCTCTTTCATTTTCTATACTTTCTTTATGTGCATCCTGTCCTTTCTTCGTGATTTACGTCAATCAGGGTTATTACTGCAGTTATTGTTGATATTAAACCTAATTTCAGGATGATCTAGGCCACAAAGGCTGGTTTACTATTTCGCTGGACTCAGTCTCCTAATCTTCCCCGATCTAGGTTCCTCCTCTTCGTAAATACTTAGTCAACTTGTACCTAAGCACAATTGACAGAAGGGTCCGTCAACTTAGTTCTCTTATCCCGTGTGAGATATGTCGCGCATTTTCTCCTCTGTGTTTTCCAATGTTGGTTTTTCCTTCTTCGGAACCTCTTACAGGTTTACACATGAGATTGTTTGCTACAGTTGAGATTAATATGGCCACATGGATTGTTAGTGGAGGCATCATAAGTTTATTTCCAGTGTTCTTTTGCACAAGGAGTTGTGTAATTTTCCTCTTCATTTTCCGGGTGATTGTTAGTATGTTTTTAGTTGAAACTTCCGAGAATCTCTTTCCAGAGTATCACTGAATATTCCTAAACTCTCTTTACATTATAATTTTATTTTCTCTTGTTTAGAATTACTGTTGTTACTGTTACTCATAATTACGATTCATACACTGTTTGTAACTCGTATGACGTTGTCAATAGATGTAGGTGGTTCACCACTTTATAAAACTCTGTTCATGGTAATATAGCTTCTTTGGTTGTTGTGTTCAACACTTAATAACATCTCCTGTGAGATTATAATTGTTATATATATATATATATATATTTTTTTTTTCTCTATATCCATGAAACATAGTTATTAACGATTTTAAACGAGGGCCCAATATATATATATATATATATATATATATATATATATATATATATATATATACATACTTACATATATTATATTTATTTTAATATCTCAATAATGAACAAATTGGTTTCCCACAACTTAAAAAAAACTATATATATATATATATATATATATATACATATATATATATATGTATATATATAATCATTCTTATATTATATATATAGCTATATACATAGACATATATAATATATATATATATGCCTTTATATAGAGCTATATAAAAATAAACTGAATTTATTTACCAAATAACCCATTCATTTGTTAGGGCCCAAGCCCTACATTTTTTATTGCTTTCAACCCACAGCAGATGGCGGCCATGGGCGGCAGTGGCCGTAAAGCGGCGGACGGGGATCTGTGGTGGCCGCAGAGCGGCGGACGGGGATCTGTGGTGGCCGCAGAGCGGCGGACGGGGATGTGTGTGGTGGCCGCAGAGCGGCGGACGGGGATCTGTGGTGGCCGCAGAGCGGCGGAAAGGTTTCGCGGGAGGCATAAGGGTTTGGAGGGGGGGAGATGTGGAGTGGGGCGGAGCCCCACCCACATTCCCACGACGTGGGGTGTGGGTGGGGCTCCGCCCCACTCCACACCTCCATATGTAATAACAGCTCGCGGTGGGGTTTACTCCCCACCGCCCAAATAAAATTTCGACTGTGTTTCTTTTATCCGCGGCTATCATGTTGACAGTCTTTCACCATTCGTTGGTTCTTATAATAATAATATATTATATATATATATATATATATATATTTATATATATTCATATATAAATATATATATATATATATATATTTCAACAATAATATATTTATATATATCTATATTTATATAGTTCATATATATATATATATATATATATATATCCATCCCCCTTTTTTTTTATATTGATATATAACAGTTATAATTACTTTCAATTACTCTTTTATTTTCTTAAAATGATAATTACTCAAAATGAGAAATATATATATAGCTCTATATATATATTTATAAATTTATTGAGAGAAAAAGAAATATTCTTTATAGATTTTTATAATACCAATTTCCACCATTTTTTTCAAAATTCACTGCTCTAAGCATTTTCTCCAAATCAACCTATTATAAGAAATTGTCATAACAATTAGATATATATATCTGCCAATTTCACCAAAAAGTAATTAGCTATCCCCTCATTTAAAGTATAAATTTCCATTTTTATAAACATACAAGACTTGCAAATTTACATCCAGATTATATTTACATGCTAGATTTCCTCTAATCCTTCTAATTTAACAGAATCCATTAAATAGGGAGGATAACACAAATATTTAAAACTGTCTTTTCCGTTTTAATATTGAATAGAAAATCAGCATTTCAACTAGTGAAGCAATTCCAAACTTTCAATGTAAACAACTCAGATTAAGTTGCAAAAACGAATTTATTTCTTTCAGTAATACTTGAAACACAAAAATTGCTATTGAACAAAGGTTGTAAACATCAACTTAAAAATTTAAGCACATTCACATTACAGTTTCACAATCATGAATACCAACTTCCCAGATATGGACTTTCTCCTCCCAAACCGTATACAACTGAAAACTTATGACAACCAATTAAAGTCCAATAATAACAAGACCAGGGAGGTGATTTCCTTCACTCCCAGAATATCAGTAATTTACAACAATAACAAGAGAGGTGTTCTCTCTTCATTTCTATGAAATAAACCAGGCCTAATTCTCATGACAAGAAGATAATCTGTTTCTTCATAAATATCCAACCAGAAAGCTCCAAGAGAAAAACCTGCATATCAAAGACAAACAAAGAAGAAAATACCACTTGTCTAGCTCTCCTCCCTACCGTAGACCCGCAAGAGGGTCACCCCCGAGCTAGGGAGACCATACTCACACCTGGGTATTCAAACACTCCACTCCACAACAGAAACAACAACAATCCCAAAGCACACATACACCCGTGGCTATTTTACACAATACGGAAACTCAACTACAGTGAGTTTCATAAGGGGCAGGAGAGTGGATACACTCGACTCCAGAGTGTCACCCTGACAGATAAATGAACTCATATAAATATCTCTTGGTCTCAACCAAGTGTGATCACATTTTGCAAGAAATCTGTATATGACTCTCAAGTCAAAAATACAGTCACAGATACATGCCCTCAAGGCTTTCAACATCCCAAAAGATGGAACAGGTATGCACCCGAGGAGGATCTCTCCTCCCCTACCCCAAACTTGATGAGCATTTCTCCCAAGTGGGAGACGCTCTGTCAAACACCCGACAAGAACCCCACAGAAAACAAATTTAAACACATATTCCAAACACATTTCAAACACATTTCAGTTCTACCAAAACAAAGGTAAAATTCAGACCAACCTTGCAAAGCCCTCCTGGAATGAAGTTGTTGCAGAGTCCACAGAGTTCACTCCCAAGCTTAGCCACCAACTCCCTCTCCCTTCTCTATCTTCCAAACTAACTTCTCTATTTTGGGTAAGGCCCAAAAATGAAAGATTTTCCCCAAAATTCAACTAACTCCCTCTCATCCCAAAATTTGAAAATAAATAACCCAAAATTCTCTTTCTTTCCAATTTTGAGAAATGGGGAAGTGACACTTGTCACCTCCTCACCCTTCCCAAAAATCACTATACTGTCCAGGTGGCTTATGTCACTCTCCATTCCCAAGGGTACTCCTTATTCCTTTCATGTGACTCCACTTTCTCAAAGGAAAAATAAAAAAAAGAGTTAAATGGGAACAAGACAGGTGACCCATGCCTCTTTCTCCTTTCTTCACATGGGTGTCCCCATAGTACATGGGGGAATCTTACTAAAGAAGAGGTAACTTTTACTAATGGATGGCATCTCTTATCTAGGGAAAAGTAGAGGGGATGGGTTGAGTGTTGGTACAACCCATCATGTCCCCTCCTACCTCCAATTTTCGCCACTTAACTTCAGGGGGAGGTTAAGTTGACTAGATGGAGGTTACTCAAGGGTTACCCATGCCAAATAGGCCCCTGGACCCATGGGGTAGAACCCAGGGTCAATTTTAACCCAAACAAGACACCCCAGGTCAAGGTAAAGCACAAGAAAAAGGGCCTCATAATTTAAATAAAAATAGAAATTTCAAATTCAATCTCTTTACAACACTTACTTATAAAAATGATATTACATGAGGGTAACCTAACCCACTCGACCATACGAAAGACCACATTACATCATGACATCAAACACAAAGAGATCTTGGTTCATCGTGGAACCAGATCGGCTTAACAGGGAATAACAATTAACAAGGTGTGGAATGATCTCCGAAATCTGTGGTTTGATTAGTAGTCCCTGCACACTCAATTACAAGGTCAGTAACCACATAAATTCATCATAGCCGAAGCAACTTAAATAACACATGCATTCTCATGCCTTAGTACAATTTAACATAATTAAAAAAAAATCATATTACAATTTTTCCATCATCCCTAATTCATTTTTCTGAAAAGTAACTTATCCAAACATCACCCAATTAGTTTTCCCGAAAACATAATAAAGTTAAATAGTCTGACAAATTCCGGGAATTGCTATCCCACAAATATGAAAGTAACAATAACAGTACTGTAAATAGTCATAACAATAGTAGTAGAAAGGGCGGTCCTCACACACGGCCAGTTTCATTGATAACTTTCTTGAAGATTTTGAGTAGGGTTTTATTAGTTGCCTTAGCCTGCCCGTTACCTTATGGGTAATACGGAGTGGACCAATGATGTTGAATGTGGAATTGTTCACAAAGGTCCCGAACATCATGGTTTTTGAAAGGTTTACCATTGTCAGTGACAATGGCAGATGGGATACCATAACGATAAATGATATGGTAGAGGATGAACTTTGCAATTTGGTTTCCAGTGGTGAAAGTGAGAGGAATGGCTTCGACCCACTTAGTGAAGAATTATGTGGCAGTGATAATAAATTTGTGTCCGTTAGAGGAGGATGGGTGGATTTTGCCAAAGAGATCTAGGCCCCACTGAGAGAAAGGCCATGGTGTAGTAATAGGTTGCAATGCCTGAGAAGGAGCATGAATGAGATCTCCATGCTACTAACAGGGCTTGCAATTTTTTATGTACTCACATGCATCATGTTCCATAGTAGGCCAATAATATTCAATATGCAAGAGCTTCTTGGCTAGGACAATTCCACTTGTGTGCGCTCCACAGATACCTGCGTGGACTTCGTGTAAGGCAAGGGAAGCTTCTTCCATGTTTAAGCATCGTAGAAGAGTGCCATCATAGCTTCGGCGATAGAGGGTGTCGGCAAGGATAGTGTAGCGAGCAGCTTGGGGAATGAGTGATCTTTGTTGTTTGCAAGTGGATTTAGGAGGAAAAGTATGATGTTGGAGGTAAGTGTAAATGTCATGATACCAGGGATTTTTTGGACCAATAATTTCACACACAAATTCCAACTCAGTGACATGATATGCCAGCATTAAGAGCTATTCCACAAGAAACTCACATTGATGGCTATCTTGAGGCATGTCTAGAAGGGAACTGATAGTAGCCATGTCATTAGCTACTTTGTTGTGAAGGCGCGGTACCTGCTTAAATTGTATGTAGGTGAATAACAATTTGTATTCATCAACCATTTTCTTATAGGGCACTAGCTTATCATCCTTTGTGGCAAACCCATCATTCACTTGTTTGATGATCAACTGAGAGTCTCCATAGACTTGTAGTTATAAGATATTCTATTACATGATTGTTTTGAGACCAATGATCAGAGCTTCATCTTCAGCTACATTGTTCGTACACTGGAAAGCAAGTCTGTAAGCTTTGGGGATGTAATCACCTTACGGGGTCACCACCAATATCCCTGCTCCTAAACTGTGATTAGTGAAGGATCCATTAAAGTATAGTTTGCAATGTGTTGATTCTGTTATGGTTAGAATGGACTCATCTAGAAAGTCAATAGATAGCAACTAATAATTTGTGAGGGGTGCTTTGGCCAACTGATCTACGACAACTTGTCCTTTGATTACTTTTCTGTCAACATACTCAATATCAAATTTGCTCAACAACATGACCCATTTTGCCATTTGTCTTGTGAGTGCGGTCCTAGAGAGGAGGAATTTAAGAGGGTCAACCTTAGAGATGAGATTAATATAATGACTTAGCATGCAGTGTCGTAACTTTTGGGAGCAGAAAACAACAACTAGACATGCACATTCCATAGGGGTGTAATTAAGCTCATAGCCTACTAAAGTCCTAATGATGTAGTATATAGCTCTCTCACGGCCAGTATCATCCTGTTGTTCTAAAAGTGCCCCTAGTGCCACTGAAGTTACTGATATATATAATAACAGGGGCTTTCCAGGGATAGGAGCCATTAGAACTGGTGGTGAAGTAAGATACTCCTTGATGCAGTCAAATGCCTGTTGACAGTCCTTATCCCACTTAAAGTGTACATCTTTGCGAAGTGAATGGGCAAAAGGATGGAATTTGTCTGCATGTTGAGGTATGAACCTTTGTATAACTTGTAGTTTGCCTTGGAGACGTCGGAGCTGTTTGAGCATCTTGGGAGGAGGCATTCCCATAATGGCAATGACTTCAGCAAGATCTACCTCGATGCCCCTATGGGAGACAACGAACCCCAAGAGTTTACCTGATGTTATACTGAAGACACGTTTCCTAGGGTTGAGACAAAGCTTGTATTCTCTGAGCCATGCAAAGATTTGTCACAGGATTATAGGGTGTTCTTCCCTTGTTCTTGATTTTCCTAGGAGATCATCCACATAGTGTTCCATTATCTTATGTATCATTTCATGGAAGATAGTAGTCATTGCACATTCAAGGTTGCCCCCGCGTTCTTTAGACCAAAGGGCATGACTTGCCAGCAATATGTGCCCCAAGGACAAGTAAAAGTTGTTTTGTGTTGATCCTTAGGAGCAATTCTAATTTGAGTATATCCAGAGAAGCCGTCCTTAAGGGAGAGCATCTCATGTCCTGTTGTGAGATCTATAATCATATCAGTGTTGGGAAGTGGAAAATCATCTTTCAGACATGCTTTATTAAGGTCTCAGAAGTCTGTACAACAACAGATGCCCCCAGGTTTCTTAGCAACTGGTACAATATTGGAGACCCACTTTGGATAATCGATAGGGCAAATAAAGCCAACATCTAGTAATTTCTGTAGCTCTTCTTTGACGAGGAAGGCAACTTGAGGGTGCATCTTGTGGAGTTTCTACTCAACAGGTTTTGCGTCAGGATGTACCACAAGATGGTGGACAACCAAAGACAGATCCAATCCTGGCATGTCGGTGTAGGACCAAGAGAACACATTAGGTGTTTCATGAAGCACTGTGGAGGTGTTGGATTTTTCTTCTGTACTAAGACTTTCTGCTAGATGTGTAAGTTTAGGTGATTCTTGCGTGCCAAGGTTAATTTCTTGTGTGCCTTCAATCAAAATGTTGGAATGCTCTTGCCAATGAGATGGTATAAGGGGAAGATTGAGATCCTCATCTTCTAGTGCCTTAGAGAGGTTTTCACTAGGAGATACATCTTTATTTTTTTCTTTTGTGTCCGAAAATGCCTCCAAGAGGTTTTCACTAGCGGACGATTTTCTATTTTTTTATTTCTGCTTTTTAGACTAAGGATCTCTTCTTCCCCAAAATAGGCATTAGTGTGCAACCATGCATATGTCATATTATGGGGTGTCGTGAAGTTACAGAAATGTGGAGAGAGCCTCATCATTTAGAAATACGTCGAGAGGTGGGGGTCCTTGATGATCCCAAGCAACGAGTTCAGGATGAACGAGGGGGAGGTCAATACCGAAGATGGAATTGTCGAGGAAGATGCAAGAAAGGTCCAGATCTTCACATGAAGCTATGATGACACTCAGTGTGATATTTTCAACACTAGAAGAAGATTCCATTACCTGTACCTAGTTTTTAGTAGGTCCACAGATTGTCACATTAGGTGGAGCATATCCTAAACTAAAGTATTGAGCATATTTCCTAGGAGATGTAGGATCAACTGGTCTGGGTTCTGTAACACCTTGTTCATTGGCACCAAGTCCTATTCCATGGTAAGGCATTTTGGTACAAATTTGAAATGGTATAGGATATTTTTCTTTGAAGTATTCTAGATTGATAGGTGCTGGGGTAGTTTCATCACGATATAGCCAATCACTTAGAGTTGTTTCTTCGACTTCTTCTCTAGAGACCTGTGTTGGTACAAAGGGAATTTTATCATTGATCCTATGTTACTACTCTTTTTCCTTCTTCAGAAGATGATGACCATGAGAGCGAGGGGATAATGGTCACTATCCCACATGGAAGGCATTGTGAACCTCATACTTGCCACACCCTTTGTTTATGATCTTAACCTTTTGAGGGGTATGGGTGGAAGATGAAGTGGAGACTTGTGATTGTTCAATTGTGACGTGCAGTGTGAATGATGATGTGGATGGAGTGGATGAGGGATCTTTGACATGATCCCCATAGGTGCTCAGACAATGGAATTGTTGATCAGAGATAACTTCTAAGGCCTTGCAGTATTCAAAAGGTTGTTGATTAGCGGGGATAGTGACTTCCACACCATTATGAGGGAACTTGAGGCATTGATGATAGGTGGAGGCAACAGCTTCCATGGCATGCAACCATGGTCAGCCTAGGAGGAGATTATATGGAAGGTCAAGATCAATCACGTGACATAGAGTGGGCATGGTGAGTGGGCCTACCTTGATAGGGAGGCATATAGTGCCTTCAGATTCTCTCTCTGTGTTGTTGTATGCCTTGATGGAGATAACCAAAGATTCCAAATTAGCCACTGAATACCCTAGGAGTTTTTTGAATTTTAATGTATATATGTTCAAGCCGGATCCATTATCCAAGAGGACCCTATTGACTTTACGGTTGGTGATTTGGACTTCAATATGAAGGGCTTTATTATGTGTGGGGTCATTAGGTGGCATGTTGGCATGACTAAAGGTGAGATGATAGGATGATGATAATTGAGTGACAGGGTTTTGGAATTGGGCGGGAGGTATGTCGATAGGAACATGAGACTCTTGAAGAGCCTTGTCAAGTATTTCTTGGTGGATGGCAGATGTCCTAAGGAGTTCCAAGATGGAGATTTGAGCGGGGGTCTTTCCAAGATGGTCAAGGAAGTTATATTTGGCAGTGGTGGTAGTGGAGGATGGGGATGGTCTCTTCATAGTTATATGTCCACAATGGGTGGTAACAACACATTCAGGGGTGGTATTTTGACTTTGATGGTGGCAACACGAGTAGAATCAAAATCAATTCTGCCTACTATATTATTGTAGGGAGGCAGAACATTGTTGTAGTTGATGTTGTTGGTTTGGTTGTTAGGATTAGCATTGGAGGAGGATGGTTGGGAGGCAGCTTGATTAATGTTGTGGTGAGGAAGAAGGTCTTGGTAGATGCCTAGGCCATCATTGGGTGATGTGTTGTTGTGGTCTTGCATTTGGATTCTGCCGCATTCAATGAGATCTTTGACATAGTTTTTCAATTTCATGCATTTATTTGTGGTGTGGCCCTTGATACGGTGATAATCACAATACTCATTTTCTTTGTACCACATGGGTTTAGGTTGGTTTTCATCAAATGGTTTTGTTGTGGGGAACTCAACCATGCTGGCATGGAGTAACTTTTGAAATACAACCTCGAGTGGTTCACCCAAGGGAGTATATTTACATTTTGGATTGTTCTTAGGGGGATTCCTCTTTAGAGGAGCAAGTGGGACTGCTACATTGTTTGAAACATTTTGGACTACATTTGTCTCTTTTGGTTTTGGAGTGGCGATTTGGATGTACTTGGAATTAGTAGCACCGTCTCCTACAATGTTCTTGTTTCTAGCCCAAAATTTAGGTTTGTCGTTGGAGGTTTTGTCATTGTCATTCTTGTTGTACATTTTAACTAGACATTTCATAATAAGGGCCTTTTCAATAGTGACCCCTTTTACTATGATCTTGTCAAAGATTGATGCACAATGCACTTGCAAATGGAAGGCCATTTCTTGATTGAGGTTTTGGATGAAAATATGGATGAGTTGTTTTTTGGGGGTTGTCCAAGGTAGCCTACTAGCAAGGGCTCTCCATATTTGTAGATAAGCAGTGAAACTCTCACCACTTCATTGTTTGGTGTTGCAAAGGTCGAGCATAGTAATCTCATGTTTTGCATTGTATGAGAAGTGGGCGACAAATTTCTCTGAAAGATCATCAAAATTGGATATGGAGCCATAAGGTAAGTGCATGAACCACTCTAGGACTTGTCCTCCTAGGCTTCATGGAAAAAGACAAAGGAGGAATTGGTCATCATAGGTGACTTCTTGGCATGCCATGAAGAATTCCTTGATGTGGTCACGAGGGTCTCCTTTTCCTCTATATTTATCAAATTTTGGCATTTCAAAGTGTTGTGGAAAATGTGTGATGGTGATGTTTCTGTCGAATGGGTAGGGACATAAGTTTTTGAACTTATAGTGTTTCTTTTGGGTTCCTAGTTGGATGTTTTTAAGGGCATTTTTCATCTCTTTCCATTCTTGGTCAAAAGGGTTAGCAAGAGGTGGTTGTGGTACTTGGTTGAATGGAGGTTGTTGCATTAACGATTGTTGGTATTAAGGGTGGATGTATTGTTGTCGTTGTTGGGAGTGGGCATATTGTTGTTTTGCGTGAGGTGGAAGACATGTGGTTTGTGTGTAGATGTGAGAGTGTGTTTGTTGTTGTGGGATGACTTATTGACTTCAAGGTTGGACATATTGTTGATGTTGCACACGTGGGGGTAGACCTATGGCTTGTGTGTAAACATGGGACCCGTATGCTTGTTGTTGTGGGATGACTTGTTGAGTTTAGGGTTGTGGCTATTGTTGGATATCGTAAGGAGGTTGTATTAATGACTCATGGTGGGGTTGATGCATGGAAGATTGATATGTGTGTGTGGGATTAGCATAGTTTGTTAATGGGTTTTAGGGTTGGTTGAGTGGATTCGCAATGGGTGTTTGAGTCGTGGGTGGTGCTACTATTTGTGTGATGATCAACCTTGGTGGAATGTTTAGCAGAGGGAGAGGTTGTGGTACAATCATGGTGGCTTCTTGTTGATTGTTTGGTGGAGGTGGTATGGCGGTGATGGTGACATTAGAAGGTACCCCAAAAATGGGTACATCAGAAGGTAGCATGTCATAAGGTAACCCAATGGGAAGATCAGATGCTTGTGGTTGTGAAACATTTCTAGCCCTCATATTTTGTCCCAAGGTGTGAACGGTGGCAGTGTTGGAAGAAAAACTAGCCCAAGGATTACCGTAGATGGGTTCGTTAGGATTAGGGACATGTTCCCATGGTTGATCGCAGATGGGTGTTGGTGGTTTGTCATGAAAGATGGTTTTGAGCTTGTCATGGTCATATGAATATGGAAGGCGTGCACCATGTTCAATGAGAAATTGAAACTCATCCTTATGGTTGTCAATGAATTGATCAAACTTGTCATGTAACCTCTTTTCGTTAAGGAACTCAACAAAGGTGGGGGAATAAGTTTGATGAGGATGAGTGGATACTTCACCCATCTCAGGTTGGTTGACATATTCCTCCATGTTACTCTTGGTAGAGCCACTAGGAGAGAGGGGTTGATAATGGGCGTCCATTTTCTTAGCTTGTGATCGCGTGACGGGAGGCATAAAAGGTGAATTTGGGTCAGATTTGGATGATGAGGTATCGATGATGAGATTTGGAGATAGGTCCAAAATCTAGATCAACATGTATAAAGGCCGATGGTTGTCCTATATACTTAGGGTAGACAAAGAGCCTAAGCAAGAGGACAATAGGATTATTTTACTTGGGGTAGACAAGATGCACCAAGCAAAATAAGATTTCTTGGAATCCACTAACTTAGGATTTGTCCCAATTCCTAAGCTAATTTATCCAAGGGGGTTGATGATTGATCTAGAGTTTTGTCCTTAGGATTTGGATGTGGTTTGGATTGATTAGGATGGATTTAGATGATGATATAGTTGGTCTTGATTGATTCAAGGGTAATGATCAATTATGGGTTGATTGAGGATGATAGGATTATTTTAGGATGATAGGATTCAATAAGTCTAGTGATGTAAATGAAATTTTGGCTAATGATGTCTAAGGTCCAATGGTAAGGATAACAATCAATGATTAGGATGAATCACAAGCTAAGAGAAATGAACGGATAGGGACATGGATTGAGATGGCATGTAATGTCAAAGGATGGTGTGGAATGGGGGTTGTCAACAACTATAAGCACAAAAGTTTGATTTTGTGATGAATTTTTGGACTAGGTGCTGATTGAGATGACTAGGAATTGATACAGAGGTTTAGGCGCTAATGCAAAGGGGTGGACACTGATATGGAGGTTTATGCATTGATATAGAGGTTTGGGCACTGATGTGGAGGTTTAGGCACTGATGCAAAGGATTAGGCACTGATGCAAAGGATTGGGCATTGATTTGGAGGTTTAGGCACTGATATAGAGGATCAGGCACTGATACAGAGGATTGGGCACTGATGTAGGGGACTATGCATTGATGTGGAGGGCTAGGCATTGATGTACGATAGTGATGGTTTCATGTGATTTTTAAGGTGATGAGTTGGATTTTTGACAAATTTTGGGCTTGGGATGTGATGTTTTTGGAGTTTGGAGGTTCGACTGTTTCAATAGTTCACTCTTTCAAATGGCTCAAATGATGTTTGGGTGATGTCAATGAGAGTCTCCTTTGGCAAGTGATACAAGCATTTCAAACAAGTTCATATAATGTCCAAAGGTTTTCTTGTGAAATTAAACAATCATGCACAACCTAAGGCAAGGGTAGGACAATATTTGTTGGATCCCCTAGCCGTGCCTATTCAAAGTGGATAGCTCTAGGATCTTGGTAACACCGGCTCCCCTCCATGACACTCAGTTCTCATGCATACCAAGTTTTAGGTTTCCCAAGGCTTGTCCCCCCACCAAACCTTAGGATTGTCCCTACTATCTCTACTAAGAACCATTAGAATCAGGGCAGCTTCAAAGGTCCAACCTTCTATGCCAACAAATAGAGGGATTTGGGCTATAAAAGAATGGTTCGTAGTAAGTGCATTTGTTCAGGTGGCCATACATGCGGCAGTGCTACTCTCCATTATGGAGTCTCCCATCCTTCAAGGGTTGTGCTTTGAAGGGTTTTAGGGGAAGTTGGCTGTCAGTATGAAACAATACCTATTGCTTGTGACTTTCATTAAAAACACATTATTTTATACAGAAGCTCGAAAGAGCTTGGCTTTCGCTTGTCGCCGCTTGGGTCATTCCCACCTTTTGAAATAGGGTGGCAGGCCCTCTAAAGGTTCAGCAAAAGCAACACAAGTGCAAAAATACTTTTGATCCCTAAGTTCATATGAAGATGCGAGGGGAGAGCAAACGCATTTTTAAGCTTGAGTCACACTAAACAAGGTTTGTTTTTAGCTCTTGGATTATGTTGGGGGTGATTCATACAAGTGTTGTGAGAATTCTTTTGATTCCCAAGATCACCAATGGTGTGAAGGAAGAGCATACACTTTCACAAAACACTTCACACACAATTATTTGTTTTCTTTCTTAGATGAGTAAAAATGCAACTTGTGGTTCTTTTTTAACCAATGAGTTATGATGCACGTTGTTGTTCTTTTTAAGCCTTTATGAGTGAATATGCAAGTTGTTGTTCATTTTAATCCTTTATGAGTGAATATGCAAGTTGTTGTTTATTTTAAGCCTTTATGAGTGACTATGCAAGTTGTTGTTCATTTTAAGCCTTTATGAGTGACTATGCAAGTTGTTCATTTTAAGCATTTATGAGTGTGCCTATGAGTAGTCAAACAATTTCAGACAATATAACAACACTAAATTCTTTTGGAGCCAACAAACAACCATGCAAGAAAGAAGTTAGCAATTGTAAGCAAGTCTTTAATGGTCGAATAAGGCTGGAAAACCAAGTGTTAGTTTAAAAACACAAATTTTGGTTAGGCGCTAATCTAGGAGACTAGATGCTGATGTAGAGGGATAGGTGCTAATCAGAGATAGATAGTACTTCCCCCTTATAAAATTGAATTTCCTACAAAACAGAGAGCTAAGGTGGCCAAAAAGTCAGTAAAACATCATTTAAAGTATCATGGAAACATAAAATGTTGACTTTGACTTAGAATACATAAGAAATAAAGGATTTTACCTTGTCCCTAGATGGGCACTGATCTACCAAGTTGGCCGCTAATGTATCAGATAGGCACTGATGGGCCAGATAGACACTGGTTTGTAGAAATTAGGTGCAGATCTGACATGTCACAAGAAAAATAACACAAAACATGTAAATTTGTTAGCTAAAAGGTGGTGGGGGTCCCACTGGGCATGCCAAAATCTCTACCTATGAAAATGAGACCTAAAATGGATACAAATTACACCTAAAATGCATCCAATCTCAAGTCCAAGTGACCTCAAGATTGGACTAAATCACTACTATGCTTTTATACTAAATCATGTACCCTATCCAAGCAAACTAGTGATGATATGTCCTAAATGGATGATAAACTAAACTAGACTATGTTGAATTGCACTAAAAGCTGTAGATGTGAGCACTCAAATTGACAACATAATATTGCACAAAATGACTTGTCCCAAATGGGAGGTGAAGGCCTCAATTTATTGATTTTTGGAGATAGGAATGGAGGGTTAGGATCAATTTGAAGGATCAATGGTGGAGATTGCTTGAGGATCCTCAAGCAAGGAGAATTGGACAAATGGCATGATTAGATTGGATGAGAAAGTTGCCCCAAGATTCAAGGGATGATCAATGGATAAGAATGCGAGTTTGAATGGATAGATGGCCAAGATTGAGTAGGTGTATGACATGTAAGGACTCATTTATAAAAATGTAAGGCTTGGACTTTGTAAGAAATTTTAAATTCCATGGAGAGGACAAGTGGAATTTAAAATTAGAAGAATAGTGTTCAAATAGTGGCACAGAATTTTAAATTGAGATGAATAGTGACACATGGAGTGGGGTGGAAGAAAGAGGACAAATGTACTCAATTTGGAAGATTTGCCCATGCTTCCAAAGTACCACTTGTCATGTACATGTGTGTACATTAGATGACAAGTGGACTTCTTGAAACATGGGGGTTTGTAATGATGAATTAATTAAAATTAATTCATGTGCACATGGATTTGAACAAAATAATTATGACTACAAAAAGTAATCAAAAGTACACAAAATAGGGAATTAAATAAATATAGTAATTTATTTAATTTTTGGAATGAACTATATTCAAAAATATTTAATTTTCAAACTATAGTAGAGGAATTTGATTTTATGTTATGATAAAGCTGTAGAATAAATTAATTAAATAATTAAAAGTTATTTAATTAATAATCAGATTTGACAAAGTGATGCGGGTGGATTAGGGTTGAATGTGTGACTGGATGAAATTGGTTGTGACCATTTTTAGGTGTCTACAACACACTTCCTTATTCCTCCAAGAATTCACAAATTACAGAGAGACCAACTCATCATGACCCTTAAGAACCCTAACATAATTCCCAATCCCTCCTTCCTCAAAGATACTCCAGACCTGTGTATTCTTTTTGAGACTCACATAGAATGCAGGTTCCACTCTCAAAAGTTGATCCCCCAAAATGCACAACACAACAATGTTAAGCAACCCACAACAACACACTAGATCAAAATAACAGCACAATGGAGAATTATATAGCAACACTCAATCTTCTCATTGGAAACCTTTAGAGGATGAATCTTGAAGTTGGTATGCAAATGATAGCAAAGGTCATGAGTATTGAACAAGATAACCATGTTCATACAAACCAAGGAGTACCTAAAACTGATTTCCTTATTCATCTCACAGTACTCTGCGTGTCTCTTCAAATGTTCCTGAGATTCGGCATGATTAGTAATAATTGCTAGGTCATTATTACTAGCATCTTCCATCATTTATGAAAGATTATGAAACAAGAACCCTTTTATTCCCAACATTAGCATATCAACCTTCAAACCATAATGTTTAAAAATGGGACAACTTTCATTTTTAAACATTTTAATTTGTAACTGTTGCTTCATTAAGAATAATTTCTTGAAGACTATGGGGCAAATCAACAAAGGCAGACGTGGACCAACTTCCAACCCTAGTGATACCTAGGTTAGCAAGTTTATCTGCTACATTATTTCCTTCTCTAAAAACATGCTAAACCAAGACATCAGGAATATTAGAAATAACATTCTTAATATACTCAAGATAATCTCTTAGCATCCAAGGGGTGTTTCCTAGCCTTGTAACAAGGTCTAGAACCACTTTTGAATCTCCTTCAATTACAACCTACTTGAAACCATAGGTCTAAATTTTGTGAATACCCCACCATAGAGCATAAATTTCTGCCAAATTATTATAAACAATACCAATAGCTCTAGCATAACATTCAATCATCATTCCTTTATCATCCCTAATTATACCTCCCACTAATCAAGGCCCCAGATTACCTTTGGAATAGCCATCAAAGTTTAACTTAACTCACCCTTTTTGTGGTCTTCTCCATTTTGTCTATTTCCTCATGTTTTCCTTTTGATAATCAAAATTATCAAGATTTTATGTAATGCCCCACTGTTTACTGACTTGTATTTCTTGCTCTAAAGGAAGAGATTTTGATTTCCCAAATTTGGTCATATTTATACTCTCTTGTATGGCACCCACAATGGAGTGAGAGAGTTGATCTATATCAGTCAAAGAGTCTCTGAAGACCCTATTATTTCTTTCCTTCCATATCCCTCAGACCACATGTAGAGGAGTTTGCTTCCATAATTCCCTTAAAATCGGGTGTGCGAATCCGGTTATGTTTAATAGTAAGAACAAAACCATTTTAAAATATTAGTTTAAAGTCAGTTATCTTTATGAAATTATAGGATTATTTAAAACAAATTGTTATGAACAAAGAGCTAAGAATTGAAGTGTAGAAGTATGATAGATTTTGTGAGCTTTCTTTATGCTTGTTTACTAGTACTATTGAACGTCTGTGTTTAGTGGTACTATTAACATTTTGTTTAATATGTTTTACAAATTGAGTGACTGTTTAATTTGTTTATTCAGTGACTAAAGTAAATAATATTTATTTGTGACAAGATGAATCTCACAGGAAAAGAAAAAAAGATATCTCATTGAAAATCAAACGTGTAGTACTATTTCCAAGTGGGTAATGTTTAATAGGAGGAAAAAAATTAGAATGAAATAGATGAATAACAAGTAAGACATTCATTCAAGATTTAAAAATTTCATGAGATACATTTTCAATATTGTTCAAGATTTAAAGTTTTCATTAAAAATAAATTTTTAGTATGATAATAAGCATGCATGCACTTCAATGAAAGAAAACTCCTATATGTTGAAGTTAGTATACTGAGATGCATAAAAGTATGGGACATATCATCATTTTGAAATTCATGTTGGGTTTCTCAGTTTGAGTGCCGATTATTTTTTCTACTTTATAGACCTAGGATATTATGGGTTTGATAAATTTTAACTAGTTCAATTTACATTTCCATCACTATAAAATATTTATTATTTAATTTTTATAAACAAATATATGAATATATCATTTTATTATGTTATAATTAATTTTAATAACGTAAATGTTATTATAAAATAGTAATAATTTTATTATTTTATTGATATTTAAATATAGTTTATTTATTCAATGACTAAAGTAAATAATTTTTATTTGTGGCTTTGTTTTGTCGAGGAGGAATCTCACAGGAAAAGAAAAGAAAGAAGATATATCACTGAAAATTCAAACATGTGGTACTATTTGTGGGTGAGTTATGTTTTAGAGGAAAAAATTCAAAACTAAGATGAATAAGCAAGCTATAACTCTTATAGTAGACTTCATAGTATACTTACCCCATTTTTTCTCACATATTCTTTCATGGCATAAATATTCAATAGGGTTCAAGATTTAAAGATTTCATGGCAAAAATATTCCATATTGAAGTTAGTATACTGGGATGCATAACAGTATAGGGCATATTATCATTTTGAGTCTCGATTAATTTTTCTACTTCGTAAAGTGTTTGATAAATGTTTCCATCACTATAATATATTAATATATAATATTTAATAAATGTTTATATAAATTAATATTTAATGTTTATATTTAATTATATGAAATATTTAATATATAAATGTTTATATATATATATGATTATTTAATTTTCCTTCATTGTAATTATAGATATCTATAAAATAATATGACTAATGCATTTTGTTGATATGTAAAAGCCAAAAGGTGAAAGTTCATGAAACATAACTTGTGCCAATAAACCAAAATAAAACATAGTTCAGAATCCCTAATTATTGTTGATAAAGCCTAAGATAAGAGTAAATTTCAAATTTCATAATTTTGCCAATAAAGCCTAAGACCACCTATAAGGCTAAAGTTCTAAATTTCATAATTTTTCTAATATACATATCCCAAATAAGGCTAAAATTTCTGATTTTGTAAGATTTTCTGATGGAACCCTAAAACAAGAGAAAGTTCATGAAACTATGGATTTATTGATAAACCTAAGTCAAGCCATAGTTAGGAATTTTATGATTTTGCTGACAAGGTTGATAATTAAAGCTAGTTCTAACTTGTTAAGAATTTTTTATAAACAACAAAGAGAGGCAAGGTTCATAATTTTTTATTTTTACCGACAAGGCAAGGTTCTTAAAATTGAACTTTTGCTAACAATAGAAAACATAGGGAAAACAAAAAGGTTTCAAAAGGTTAAAATTTGTTGATAACTGAGAAGGCCATAGTTCTAGAGAATATAAAGTTAGCAGATAAAGGTAAAAGCAAAGGAATTAATGTCTTCAGGTGTTCTTTTATCTGGATATCCATATCACAGATAGCCTGACCCATGCACATTTCTATAGGGATATTTCACATATCTAGGTATCCTTATTCATATGCATATGTCCAGATGGACATTTCGCATATCCTGGATATTCATATCCCTAGTATCTTGATATCAATATCCATGTGCAGATCATTGCCATAAGGACATTTTTTTTTTAACTTGATATTCACATTCTTAATATTATATATCATTTGTAACTATATCCATAATTCTAACCATAACCATAATTCTAACTTTAATTCTAGTCATAATCCTAAAACCCTTTAAATGGACATAAAAATATAAAATAATATATTGCACATTTTATTATTAATATAAATATTAAATATTGAAATATTATATCGATGTAAATATTAATATATTACATTACGTAATATTCATATTAATATTTAATTTTTGTTCATTGTATATATTAAAATTATATTTTTATTTTATTTTTTATATTAATAGAATTATATATTAATAATAATATTTATATTAAATTATTAATTATACAAATAAATATCATTATAATGTATTTATATCTATATTATATTATAGTAAAATGAAATATTCATATACATTTGTGTATAAAAATTGATCCATATTAAATTAAAATCTTATATGTAATAACATAAAAAGATATTAAGGTAATGACTTTCCCAATAGGACTTGAAATTTGAACCCTACCTACATTGTGGGTATATATCACATTCTACACAATTCATTTTCTTCATAATGCGGAGGGAGGGAGAGAGAGAGGGGGGTCTGCATGCAATATGGCAATTGCACAAGGAGAATTCATGGGATATTTGAAGGATTAAGGTCCAGGTTTCCTATTTCATCCAACAAAGGAAGAATTGGTTTGCCATTATCTAAGGAAAAAATGTCCAAATCCTCCAAACACAACATGTATTTGGACTTGATTACATAGATAGATATTTACAAGCATGAGCCCTCCGACTTGCCAGGAAGATCGTACTTTTAGGGAATGGGAGGGAATCATGATAAGAAGTGGCTTTTCTTCACATGGGGGGATTCAAAGAAGTACATGAAGGTGCTAGAAAATTCTCTTCCTTAGAAAATAATGCTTCAAAAAAGGTACAGAATAAGTTGGCCCTTCTTCCTTTGTCGATGATTTAACATTCAATCTATGAGGTTTTTACATTCTTTGGAGTGGGCTATGTTTACAGTCCATCTATGGCTTTCTATTAGGTTTACATATAGGTGTTGAAATATACCAAACAACTGAGAGGGGGGGTGAATCAGTTGTCACAAAAACATAGCTTCACAAACAGACCAAACCAACAACTCAATTTATCTTATTCAGATTTAAACATGAAAGCATGTAACCATTAACTTAATCACAATCACACATTTAACATAGTAGACACCAAATTTTTATGTGGAAAATGCTAAAAGGGAAAAACAACGGTGGGTGTTAGCCCATAGAAATATATAAGTTATCTCAATACCGAAAAATAGAGGCTCACTACCCAAAATGCTCACTATAAAAATGGCTCATTGCCCAGGGATGGCTCATTGCCAAAGGGTGGCTCACTACCAAAGGGGTTGAACTAATTTGATAGCATCTATTCCATGCCTGAATTTAGTTCCATTGAAGCGCAACACTTCTCCTCTACTCTACTCTACTTCGCACTTATCTTCTCATCTTCACAACACCCACACTTTTCACAACTTTGTTACATGCTTTTATACATTACATCAACCTCGGAATGTACATTAAGTTTGGCATTACATTCATCAACCGTTGGAACAATCTCCAAGGTTGGCATTACAAACATTTGCAAGAATAGGTATCGACCTAAAACAATTTACCTAAGGGAAAGATGTTAAGATGTATGTGAATCATGCCACACCTTAGATAAGACTCAAATGTAATCTTACTTTCCATGATAGGCTTCCACAATCTTCAAGGAATCTCCACAATCAATGAAATCAACCAAGTCGGCTAAGACTGGTTATACGCTATGTTATCTAGGAACAATCTTCAATCACGATCCTCATTTCTCTCTGCATACCAATGCAAAGGTAGGAACATCATTAGGAGACATCGACAAGCACATTATAATCATCAGGAACATCTGAACAATACCCAAACACTTTACCCATCAGATTCTTCAAACCGAAACACAAGAACAACATTGTCAACCATTATCATAATGAAAAGATCGCTTGCGGACTAGAAAATCATGAACCATTGGAGTCAAAAGTACATATCATCATTCCATACATCACTCTAGAACTACAGATCAACATACTTCAATGCGGAGGAATGCAGAGAAAAACACTTTCTCCCTATCACCACCAAACATATAGAAAAAGTTGTTTTCACTTTGCTGAACCAAAATAACTCAATTCTTCATACCGGAGGCTGAAACTTAGAATATAGCATCTTTAGACAGGCTTCTAAATAACTTCCAATCCATAGGGAAAGATATTTATTCTACAGGAAATGCAGAGCATTCTTTTGGACTGTTCTTCTACATGTAATGCATTATTTCTACTGCAATTCACTGTTATCACTGGAAGGGCTAATTTTCTCAATATCCTCAACATAGTGAGAGCACAATTGACACCAATTACAACAAAGATATGTTGACATCAATGACAACACCAATTAGGCACATACTTGCAACAATCTCCCCCTTTGTTATTGATGGCAACATATGATGTGAAAAACTAAATGACCATCAAGACAAGATACTCCCCCTTTCTTTTTACACATCTGCACTACTTCTCCCCCTGAGTTTTTCACATGATTTATCTCCCCCTTTGACATCAATGGAAAAGGGCACATACTTGCACTCTACTGCTTGATCAACTTGAACTTCTGCAATCAACTCTTTCTTTATCATCATTCAGCTACTCCCCCTGAGAGGTAGCTCTCAAAACATCAATCTAGATAAAAGAATGAATCTTTGTGCACCATTGGATTGATGCATTCCCATGCATCTTAGTTCAGAACAGGAGGGGTAATGACCCCTAATCTATCTCTGAGATACTCAAAAGTATCCTTTGGTAGAGGCTTAGTGAAAATGTTTGCAATCTAATCCTTTATGGATACATATTCCAATTTTACTTCATTCTCTATCACCTTCTCTCTCAAAAAGTGATACCTTATTGATATATGCTTTGTTCTTGAGTGCATCACTAGATTCTTTGAAATGTTTATGGCATTTGTATTGTCACAAAAGATTGCAATTAGATTTTCATACACAACTCTTATATCCATCAAAGTCTATTTCATTCATAACACTTGAGTGCAACAACATGCTACTGCAATATACTTTGCTTCTATAGTTGACAAAGAGATTGAATCTTGTTTCTTTCTTAGCCATGAAACTAATTTGTTACCCAAGAAGAAATCACCTCCACTTGTACTCTTTTTGTCATTAACATCTTCAACCCAATCTGCATCTGTATAACCACTGAGAGTGAAATCATTGTCCTTTGGATACCATAAGCCATGATCTGGAGTACCTTTCAAATACCTCAAGATTCTCTTAACTGCCATCACATGTGGTTCCTTTGGATTATCTTGAAACCTTGTAACAAGAGAAACTACTTGCATAATATCAAGTCTAGTATGAGTTGCTGATATGTTTCCAAATCTAATTCTTCTCGGTGTGAGCTTCTGCAATCCTTGTTTTTTTTAGTCACCAATGATTTGATTTTTAGTGTAATTCTCTTACACAAGTTCAACGAGTCTTAAAGCTCTTTTTTAGAGCTTCTTCATTCTTCCCTTTTCTTTCCTTCGTAATTGATTAATTGGTTCATATCCATTTTCCTCAGAATTTATTAGGTACTATCAAACAGCATGAGAACTTGCAAGTTTCATCAGCCTGGACTTCTACACAATTCTTCTTTTATCCTACATTGGATCTTCTTCTACCAAAGTTTTTTTGAGAAGTTTTCTCACAAAATTCTTTACAACATACCTTAGTACTGGATTCCAGTACTAACTTTCTGGCTGGGGGTTTTTGGTTTTCAACACAGTTCCTCCTGATCTAGAGCTCTCAATTTACTTCTTGGAGGAAGTATCTACACTAGATGCTGGTGCGGATTCATCCTTGACTTTAGTCACATCTTTCTTGATCCAAATATTGTCCATTTCTTTCTTAGTTTCAACCAAATCCACCTTTTATTTTCCTTTATCATTCCTTTTCTCTATTTTCTTATTTTCAGCATGGTAGTTTCTTTTCATATTCTTGCTTCTGCAAAATTCTGCAGTATATCCATTCTTGTTGCAGTTGTAGCACACCACATCCCTTTGTCTTGGATTCCTTCTATTGATTGGATATGACTTGCATTGATTAGCCATATATCCCAATCTATTGCGTGCAAAGCACTTTCCATTGAATGATTGACTATTCCTTGCATTGTAAGAATCATTCTGTACTAGATTTCTACATTCATTTGATTTATGACCAACTTTCTTGCAATTGAAACATTGACCAGAGAATGATGGAACATTCTGATTTGTTCTACTTCTGCATTGAGTAGATTTATGACCAAACTTTTTGCAATTAAAGAAATAACCCTTGAAATATGGGTACCTTTGTGCATTTGGTTGTTTGATTCATGATCTTCTTGATCTATTTCCTTGATTTTGAATTTGTTTGCCTTTATCCTTCTTGGCTTCAACAATCTCTTCTTGACTTGCTCTGGAGATTTTACTCATCTCAGATGTCCCATCTTCTTTATCATCAAGATTTACTTAGCTTTCCATAGCCATTAGCCTATCAAATGTGGTAGCACTCACACTGAGTTTATCTCATTCAACCCATAAATGTTTCAGATCAATTTTTAGGTCCACAACTTCTTCCTCGAGCTTCATGCAATCTTTGATTTTGTCCTTCAGATACTCCTCAACTCTTTCTTTCTCTTCTTTTTCTAACCTCAATTCTTCATTATTTTCTTTGAGTCTCTACTTGAGTTCCTTGATTTCCTTTCTTAACTATTTGATATGATCATTTGCTTCTACTATATCCATGTTTTCTTCTTCAGGTTTCTCAATGTTTTCAAGAGCAATTTTGTGTCCTTCACTATGAGTGGACAAAAATTCATCTTCAAAAGATTTCATAGTATTACAGGCTTCATCTATTGATTTAGATTCAACATTTGCAATTAAGCATAGATCCATTTGATCTTCAGCAGCTTTGTGTCTTTTCACACTACAATTTCCTTTATCACTAATGGTCTGATTACCTCCTAGTGCTTTTTCCTGTAGTTCCTTTTCTTTAGTCTCATTCTTCTCTTTGAAAGGAAAACTAATTAACTTAGAGTACTTTTGAATGTTCTCATCAACCTTGACATTTGTACTTTCAACAATCCTTCCCAATCTATTGTTATAGCAGTGATAAGCATTGATCCAAGATGAGTATCCAAGGAAATGCCTTCATCATCTTTTTCTATTTCTTCCTTTCCTTTAATAAGGCATCTACTTCCAAAGATTTTGAAGTACTTTATAGTGGGTGTCATTCCATACCATAATTCAAAGGGAGTTTTTTCTAATATTAGTGTTTATCTTAACTATGTTTTGAGTGTAAACAACAATTTGAATTGCCTCTTTCCAAAATGCTTCTGATAAGTTTGCTTCCTTCATCATTGACTTTGTAGTTTCTTAAACAATTTTTCTTTTTACTTCCATTACCTTATTCCTTTCAGATGGCTGCCTTTCTATCCCATGAGTTTCACAGAACATATTAAAGTTATTGGAAGTGAACTCTTCTTCTTTGTCAGATCTCAAACACTCAATTTTCATATTTTCAACTGTTGCTTTGAAGGCTTTGAATCCATATAATACTTCTAATTTTTCTTTGAAAAAGCTAACCCAAGTCATTCTAGAATAATCTTCAATGAAGAACATAAAGTACCTATCATCATGAAAGCTTATTATTCTTGTAGGACCACAAAGGCTTACATGGATCAATTCTAGTCTTTTAGTGGAAGATTCTTCTTTACCCTGTGTATTTCTTCTTGGTTTCTTTCCATCTTGATAGCTCTTTCAAATGATGTTTCTAGAGTAAGTAGTCTCTGGCAGATCTTTTAGAATTTGAGTTGAGATTAATCTTATTAAATCATCATGATTGATATGACACAGTCTTCTATGCCAAACCAACTTTCATTGATCTGAGTCATAGAGCAAAGAATGTCACCTTTTCTGAGATGATAGAGATTCCCTTCTATTCTTTTTCCAATAGATATTGTAACTCTAGATTTCTCTCTGATTTCAAAAATATCATTCTAAAATACAAGACTATACCCCTTTTTGTACAACTGTCCAACGCTCAAAAGATTTTGCTTTAAATTCTTAACATAAAGAACATCATCAGTAACTTGTATGTTATCAAGATTGATTGATCCCTTTCCACATATCTCAGTGGTACAGTCATCTCCAAATCTAACTAGCCCTTCATTACACTTCTCAAAGTTTATAAGCTTACTTTTGTCACCAGTCATATGATTTGAACAACTTCTATCAATAACCCAATAATCCTTTTCTTGAAACATAGCATCACTGTTGGTACTTACCTCTGGATTAAGACATTCTATATCAACCTTTGAGTTGCGGATGAAACCATTATCCTCTTCATCATCATAAAATGTTCTTTTGGAAATTTTGCTATTGTTTTCTTTGTCATTTTTCCTCAATCTTCTTTTTGGACACCTAGATGTATAGTGACCAGCTTCGTCACATATGAAACAATTATCAAGTCACTCATCTTTTTGCATCATCTTGGATCTACTTCAAGCTATTAAACCCTTCCACAGAGGAACCTTGCTCTAATACCAATTGTTGAAATATACCAGACAACTAAGAGGGGGGGTTGAATCAGTTGTCACAAAAATGTAGCTTCACAAATAGATCAAACCAACAACAACTCAATTTATCTTATATAGATTTAACCATGAAAGCATGTAACCATTAACTTAATCACAATCACACATTTAACACAGTAGACACCTGATTTTTATGTTGAAAACCCTAAAAGGGAAAAACCATAGTGGGTGTTAGCCCACAAAAATATATAAGTTATATCAATATTGAAAAATAGAGGCTAACTACCCAAAATGCTCACTATAAAAATAGCTCATTGCCAAAGGGTGGCTCACTACCGAAGGGGTTGAACTAATTTGATAGCATCTATTCCATGCCTGAATTTAGTTCCATTGAAGCGCAACACTTCTCTGCTATGCTCTACTTCACACTTGTCTTCTCATCATCGTAACACCCACACTTCTCACAACTTTTTTACATGCTTTTATACATTACATCAACCTTGGAATGTACATCGATATCGACATTACATTCATCAACCATTAGAATAATCTCCAAGGTCGGCATTACAAACATTTACAAAAATAGGTCTGGACCTAAAATAATTTAGCTAAGGAAAAGATGTAAAGATGTATGCAGATCATGCCATGCCTTAGCTGGGACTCAAATGCAATCTTACACGTCACAACATGCTTCCACAATCTTCAAGGAATCTTCGCAATCAATGAAATCAACGAAGTCATCTAAGACTGCTTATACGCTATGTTATCTGGGAACAATCTTCAATCATGATCCTCATTTCTCTCCACGGACCAATACAAAGGTAGGAACATGATCACAAGACATCCACAAGCACATTATAATCATCAAGAACATCTGCACAATACCCAAACACTTTACCCATCAGATTCTTCAAATCGGAACACAAGAATAACACTGTGAACAACTGTCATAATGAAAAGATTGCTTGCAGACCTCCAAATCACAAACCATTAGATTTCAAGGTACATATCATCATCCCAGACATCACTCTAGAACTACAGATCAAAATACTTCAATGCGGATGAATGCAGAGAAAAACACATTCTCCCTGTCACCACCAAACATATAGAAAAAGTTGTTTTCACTCTTGTGAACAAAACTCACTCAATTCTTCATACCGGAGGCTAAAACTTAGAATATAGCATCTTCAGAAAGGATTCTAAATAAATTCCAATCTGTAGGGAAATATATTTATTCTATAGGAAATGCAGAGCATTCTTCTGGACTGTTCTTTTGCATGCCATGCATTGTTTCTTCTACAATTCACTATTATCACCGGAAGGGCTAATTTTCTCAATATCCTTAACAAAGTAAGAGCACAGTTAACACCAATGATAACACAGATATGTTGACATCAATGACAACACTGATTAGGCACATACTTGCAACAATAGGTGCACATTTTTACCAAATTAGTCCTTGTGCCTTTCTTTGGCAAAATATTTATTTTTGTTGAGGCAGGCAGGTCACAGGTTTAAATCCCTATGGTATCATCTTTGGTCTAGCTACATGATTCCAATTTTTTTGTTATGCTATCTTGCTAGGGTTCCAATCCCTTCACTCAAGGTATGATTTGGAGGATGAATACTTGCTGATCCCAGGATTATTCATGCTATATTACGACTCCTAGGGTTTACAACACATAAGAATATCATCAACAAAACAAATTAGAGAAAATATATAAGTGCAAGATGAACCATGCAACAATAGTAGCGGCATGGAGACTTAACGTTGTTGTTGTGGCTTCTACGAGGAGCA
The DNA here is from genome assembly GCA_027924645.1 of Cunninghamia lanceolata. NCBI lineage: Eukaryota > Viridiplantae > Streptophyta > Pinopsida > Cupressales > Cupressaceae > Cunninghamia > Cunninghamia lanceolata. The sequence goes on along the minus strand of BSBN01000241.1, from coordinate 4,738,325 downwards.
CCCCCAAACCCCACCACAATAAAAGGAGAATTCAAAATACACAAAGCATCATGTATCAGAACAAGCTCTAAATGGAACCAATTGAAAATTACACCTTGTATGCCAGTAATCTTTAGGTATAACTAATTAGTGGCCAAATTATTATTAGCATCGAACCCAACCCTTCTTTATGATGTGAGAATAGAGAAAACATGGCTAGCACTATCAGTAATGTGGGTGGTAAGAAAACAATTGTTTTAAACCATAACCAAGTAGTTTTGTTGTACTAGTAGACATCTACACTAACTACAATTCACTATTTCTCATAAATCAAGTTGTTCATTACTAAATTTTCTACTGTGTTCTAAAAACCTGCTAAAGAAACAATTAGAACTAGAAGTATAAAAACTACACAAGACCATTTATAGATGAAAAAAATAGATAGATGTGGATGAAACGAAGAAACAAGAAAGTGTTAAGGGAAAATTGAATTCAAATGAATAATCAATATAATAATATCAATAATACCCAAAACTCAACAAAATATAGAAACAAAGAGATTAACTACACAAAAGAACTTCAAAAACCTTTGTAAACCTCAAAGCTTCATAGTTTCCATTGGTTGCCTATCTTAATTGATCTTGCATGTATGAATAAGGCCCTCAGAGAGTGCACTTCCTTGCTATGATTCCAAGATTGTCAATGGAAAACGGCTATGATAGTTTCACCATGAAGAGGAGCTTCACAATAATGATAGTAGTATGGTAACGAGTGTGATCACAAGCAATGAAGGAATTGGTGCCAAAGGCACACTGTAATTCCTGCAGAGTAACAATACTTAAAGCTTAGATGAATGAAATGGAAGAAGAGGGTTCAATTTATAGAGTTGGGAGAATGAAGATCAATGGTATGGAAAGAACAAGAAGATCAACGGTATAGGACAGTTGAGGAACGTATGTGAATAAGAAGAAGACATGTGTCTTGCTATATTTTGCACGAGAGGAATTAATAGAATAGAAAAATGAGTTAACTGAAGAGATAAATTAGTTAAAAGAATAGATTAATCAGTTAAGAGAATAGAACTAGAGAATAGAAAATTGCATGAGGATGAGAAGATATTTTAGCTCAATTAAATATTTAGAATATTCAATTGCATGTGCACAAGGATTGAATTATATTTAGAGATAACTCAATTTAGAAGAAATAGACAACTTAAATAAATATTTGATTTATTTAAATTTAGAGAAGATATTATTGGAAGAAACAATTAAATAATTGGTATTACTTAATTTAGAATGATTTTGGAAGAATAAGATAAAATATTTGATTATATTTTATTTTTAGAGATTAAGAGGATTTAAATAAATTTGATTTGATTTAATTAAATAATTAAGAATTATTTAATTGTTTGGAAGAATTTAATTAAATAAAAGATTTTATTTAATTTTGACTTATGAAGAGGTAATTAAATATTTTGATATCTAATTAACTTAGAGGAATATGAATCAAATAAATAAATTTGTTTATTTATTTATTGATAGAAGAATTAGAATGGAATAAATATTAAGAATATTTATTTAGACTGAATCGTGTCATTTTTAGGCATATACATTTTGCCCCTCTTTGATGCAATGCAATTTACGGCGTTGCTTCAAAGAAATGAATTGTTTAATAATGATACATGCCCCAATTTGCCCCTGGTATAGGTTATGAAAATAGGATGCCCATTGGGGAGATTGGACGGGAAAAAGGCAGAAGGCGTGAGACGGACAATCTCACGAAGACGAAGGGAAAACTTGGTTAGGATTGAAGAAAATAGGATGCGTTTCTGAGAAACAAGAAGAAAAATGGAAGAAACGGGTGTGGGAAGTAATCATAGTCACCACATAGCCAGATTAGGGTTTGCATGCTATATATAGGAGCTGGGTCCACAAGATAATTCATTTGCACACTTGGCTTTGTTTGATTTGCTTCTGAGAGCTTAGGAGAGCATAGAGCATAGAGCAGTTAGCATGAGGATGGATATTCTACACAAGGAGCATCGCTTTGAATGAATCTGACAATTTGACTGGCTAGCAGAGGAAGGACCCCCAGTATGTATCTCCAAAAATTTCCCCTAGAGTCAATTTTTAGCGCAATAAATGCTAGGAGAAAATAGGATAGGCAAATGTGCCAGATTGCAGTTTGGTGCATATGACATGCGAACTGCACATCTATCAAACTTTGACACATTTAGGATATAGAACAGCGCATACACTCAAGCTAGACATGCATGAGTTTAGTTAGCAAATGCACAATTCTGCAGCACATTTACGGTATGAAGTAGCGCATGCAACTGGGTGGTGCATTTACGACATAGGATGGCGCATGCATGACATCCTGTGGCGCATGCATCAGAAGTGGCACTTTTGACAAGAAATGGTGCATGTACCATCTGTTATGGCACATATGCTATAGATAGGTAGTTTACCTAACAAAATTGACTTGATTGGCAACCTATTTGATGCGTCAATCAATAAGTTATCTCCGAGATTGCAGGAATCTAGTCAAGAGATGTAGTGTTTTGTTTTGATCAATTTGATATGCTAAGTTAGTTGATATGTTTCTATAGATATGTTCAGCATGGTACTTGCAGCTTTAGGTTTGATGCCTTGCTTTGCATGCTTTACAGGAGCACATACGAGATACGCTTCAGTTGAGGGAGTGGTTTCCTATGCTAATGTTGCAGCGACATATGCTGACTGAGATGGATCGAGAGGCACTCGGTACGATGGGTTTGGACTACGTTTGCTTTATGCCTGAGGTTTGAGTGAACTGCAGGTTGTTGACTACAACAGTAGAGAGGTTCCACAGTGAGGACGGGACCTTCCACTTCCCTACTAGCAAGATGACGGTTACATTGGAGGACATATACAGGATACTCCACTTGCCTATTTAGGGAGAGCTCGTGGAGTACGATCCATAGAGGGATGTAGGACTTGTAGAGTGCAGATGAGTATTCAATGACCTCGAGCTAGTTGAATACGTCATCTCCTGGTAGGACATTCATGACTACTATGACTACTTCCTAGGTATAGTTGCAGGACTGATCGGAGGTGCTGTATGCCCCGATAGGAGATCACATGGGTTCCCCATTGGATGGGGATAGATCATGGAGTGGATGCTTATAGATGTTGGGAATTAGGGTGTCTCAATCTTGGTAATTCTCTACATTTGTAATGTTTGTATTTATTATTTAATTGCCTATGTTGTAAATAATTGGAAAATCCATATTGTCATAATGTGGGATGTGCCATGGTGATGTGTCAATCCTACATGGATTAAGACAACTTGTATTTTTGTCCTCACATGAGGAGATAGTCATCCCACTTAGTGGTAGGAATATTCTACCATGTGTCGGCATCTTCTATGTTGTGTAAGGAATGTTTGACCAAAACAGTTATGACAGATGCCTATGATGAATCTATGACATGTAAGAGTTAGAAATAGAAGGTTGTAAGATAGGAGATGACATGTGTCATGAAGCATCTTTGAATAAGGCATATTTGGGCACCCCAAGGTGGAATATGAAATGTTGTAAGAGAATATGCTATTTATAGCATGTGTATGACAGATTCTCTTACAACTGTAAGTTGTAACCGCTATGATAGATTCTATGACGGTTGTAAGTGTCGTAAGAGCGTCTGTCATAGCCCACTTTGGAAATAGGTGACCCCTTTGGGATGGGAGCTATGGACAAGTGTCAAGCACATTCTACAATGTTGACCAAATGTCCTTGGGTGTGGGTTTTGGTCCAAGATGCCATGTTGGACGCCCATTCCAAGAAAGGTCTAATATTACCTTGTATTTCCCATTTATACAGGTGCTTGGAGATGGAGTTTGTATCACAAGTTTACAGGTACTATTATGCTACCGGATTGACTCCAGAAATGAGTGTCAAAGACCATTGAAGCTTGCATTGCAAGTATAATGTAAACATTCTTTCAGATTTGTTAATAGAATGTGCAGGTTTCTGAGTGTGGGGTTTTTCACTCGATAAGGGTTTTCCCCACCTTAAATCTTTGTCTCTCTTCTTCTATCTACTTTCTAGTTCTTGTGTTTTGCTGCAATATCTCATGTTAATGGTTTAACATTGCTGTAACAGTTAGGATAAAGTTGAATTTGCATAGCCCTCTCCTTAATAGATTAGTGTAGGAAGCGTTTTCCGCACACCTAGCTTCCTTTCAGTTGGTATTAGAGCTTGATCACCTTTGGTCCTAGTTGTTGGGTAGGGGTTTTTTGAGCTAATCTTAGGTTGAGTGGGAGTTTGTGCAAAGAATTCTGTATCTTATTCCAGCAAGGAGATGGCAGGTACATTTGGAAGATTTGAAGTAGAGAAGTTCAATGGCAGTAATTTTGAGCTGTGGAAGCTCAAGATGGAAGACATGCTAGTTGACTGAGACCTTTGGGAAAGTGTGAATAGAACTAAACCAGCTACAATGTCACAAGATGAGTGGGATCTCAAGGATCGAAAGGCTAAGGGTCTCATAAGACTTAGTCTTGCAGATTCTGTGTTGTTAAATGTCCATGAGGAGACTACTGCAAAACTCCTTTGGAAGAAGTTGGGGGATGTGTATCAAGCCAAATCCCTAATCAATAAAAATTTTCTAAGAAAGAAGTTGTATTCTCTTTAAATGGAGGATGGAGGATTTGTTGCTGAGCATATGAATGCATTTAACATGTTGGTTGCACAATTGACATCTATTGCATAAAGATGGAGGAGGAGGATCAATGTATGACCCTACTTTATTCTCTACCAGACTCATGGGATCATCTTGTCATGGCAATTGGAAGCACCACATCCACATTCAAAATGGAAGAGGTGGTTTATTCACTTTTGTGTGAAGAGATGCAGAGAAAGTCTTCTGAGGCAGCTAAAGAGGCTCTTGCAGTTTGTGGAAGACCCAAGGAGAAAGGGAAGAAGAAGGACAAGAAAGCTGAGAAGGGTAGATTCAAATCCTGTGGGAGATCCAAATCTCCTGGAAAGTCCAAGGCTCTTTGTTGGAACTGTGGCAAGACTGGGCATTTTTGAAAATAATGCGAAGAGGAGAAGAAGAAAAAGAAGAAAGCTCCTAGTTTAGATTCTGACAAATCACAAGATGATGGTGATGTTTTCATCGCATCCTTGGCAACTCATGCATATGATGATGTGTGGCTAATCGACTCTGGTGCATCATTCCACATGACCTCACATCAAGATTGGTTCACTAAGTATGAGGAGTTCGATGGTGGAAAGGTATATCTGGGTGATGACTCTGATCTGAAGATCGTTGGTCGTGGAAGAGTCTCTACCTGATTCCCTGATGGTCGAGTGAAGGGGATCTCTAGGGTTATGCACATCCCAGGCTTAGTACGGAACCTACTTTTTGTAAGTAGTTTGAATGATGCAGGTGTGCAGGTTGTCTTTTTAAAAGAAGGATGCAAGATGACTAGAGGATCTATGGTGCTTGCTAAGGGTACTCGGAGAGGTACTCTGTTTCAGCTGGAAGCATGCATTACACATTACAATAGTTCTTCTGACTTAAGGAAGAGGGCAGTAGTCACTTCATCCCCACCATCTGAACGAGTAGTGAAGAAATCTATTGTTTGTAGTCTTGATGGTTGTAATTGTGCATTGGAAGTTAAACTTCCTGCAGAAAAGACAATGTTATGGCATGAGAGATTTGGCCACATTGGTGAGAAGGGTCTCCGTACCCTAAAAAATAAGAACCTCATTGAGGGGTTAGATGACTGTAATTTTGAGTTTGACTTTTGTAAACATTGCATTTATGGAAAACAAAACCATGTTCAGTTTTACTCGAGTTCTCATAAGTCTTCTGGTGTGTTGGACCTCATTCATTCTGATGTGTTTGGTCTTGTTAGTGTTCCTTCGTTATGAAAATATGTATAGTTTGTATCTTTTATAGATGATTACAATTGAAGGACATGGATTTATTTTCTCAGAATCAAATTTGAAGTCTATAGAAAATTTAAGGAGTTTAAAGCCTTTGCTGAAAATCAGACTGGTAAAAAGGTTAAATTTTTGAGAACTGACACTGATGGAGAAGGCTAGGAATATGCCTAGTGGAGCTGGTCTAGAACAAAAGTTTTTGGCTGAAGCTATTGCCACCACTTGCTATCTGGTGAATAGATCTCCTACATCAGCTCTTGTTGGAAAGACACCCATGGAGGTGTGGTCTGATAGGAAGCCTTCAATAAGGCATCTTCATATTTTTGGTTGTGAGACATATGCACATGTGCCTAAGGAGAAGCAATCAAAGTTGGAGAACAAATATGTTAAGTGTATCTTGATCGGCTATGGTGTTGGTGTGAAAGGATACAAGCTTTGGGACCTCGTGGCTGAAAAAGTGTTGTATAAAAGAAGTGTCATCTTTAGAGAGCTTACACCTTCTTTCACTATTTTGCAGCCAGAAGAAAGAGAAAAGAAAGAGGATGTTGTTCAGTTTCCTCTCACCCCTGAGAAGACTGAATAGAAAGACAATGTTGGACCTAATGATGAGGAGAGCTCTAGTAGCTTTGAAAGCTTAGATGAAGAAGTTGAACCTCAACCTTAGCTCTTGAGGAGGTCTACATGGATAAGGAAGCAACCTGAAAGGTTTGGTTTTACATTGCTTGATTCTAGTTGTGCTTATGCTTTGCCTACTAACAGTGATGAACCTAGAACTGTATCAGAGCTTTTGGATATGAAGGATACAGGTTCTTGGAAGGAGGCCATGGAGGAAGAAATGGCTTCTTTGGAAAAGAATCAAACTTGGGACTTGGTGCCTTTGCCTCCTGGATGGAAACCCGTTGGATGCAAATGGGTGTTCAAGAAGAAGATTGGTATAGATGGTAGTATTGAGAAGTATAAGGCTAGATTGGTTACGAAGGGGTATTCACAAGTGGAGGGTATAGATTATGGTTAGATCTTCTCTCCCATTACAAAGCTAACATCCATTCAATTCCTGTTGTCTCTCGCAGTAGCTTGTGACTTGGAGGTAGAATAGATGGATGTGAAGATAGCTTTCCTTCACGATGACTTGGAGGAAGAAATCTACATGTCACAGCCAGAGCATTACATGGTAAAAGGTAAAGAAAATTTAGTTTGCAAACTTAAGAAGTCTTTGTATGATTTGAAGAAATCACCTAGGAGATGGTACTTGAAGTTGATACCTTTGTGTTGTCAATTAGATTTGTGAGATCGAAATCGGATCACTATGTTTATTATAAGTTTGATGGTGATCATATTCTCATTGTTGTACTGTATGTTGATGATATGTTGCTCATTGGGAAGGGTAAGAACATGATTTATGATTTTAAATCTCAGTTGTCAGCTCAATTTGAAATGAATGATTTAGGGCCAGTCAGGTACATTCTAAGAATGGAAATAAGAAGAGACAAAACCAACAGAAAACTTTGGTTAAGCCAGAGTAAGTATGTGAAGACCATGTTGGATAGATTCAGCATGGCAGATTGTAGACCATTGTGTGTTCCCATTTCTTTGGGGACCAATTTGTCTATTGAGGATTGTCCAAAATATCCTAGTGAGGTGGGGGACATGAGCAGAATACCTTATGCTAGTGTTGTTGTTAGTTTGATGTATGCTATGGTCTGCACAAGACCAGACATTGCCCAAGCATTGGGAGTCCTTAGTCGATTTATGGATAATCCTTGACAGGTTCATTGGGATGCAGTTAAGTGAGTGTTCAGATATTTGAGGAGTACTTCTAAGTATTCCATTTTCTATCATGGTAATGTTTTAGGACCTCCGCATTCTATTGATATTTGTGGATTTGTGGATTCAGATTGGGCAGGTGACATTGATAGCAGGAGATCCACCAGTGCTTATGTTTTTACACTATTTGGTGCTGCTATTAGTTTGATGAGTAAGCGACAACCTATTGTTTCTTTGTCCATGAAAGAAATTGAGTATATGGTAGAAACTCATGTTTGTAAGGAATCCATTTCACTTAAGAGATTGTGTTCCGATATTGGTGTTGATGCAGGTTAGATCACGATCAGTTGTGACAGTCAGAGTGCAATTTGCCTTGCAAAGAATCTAACTTTCCATGCTAGAACCAAGCACATGGATGTTCAGTTTCACTTCATGTGATACATGGTTAAGGATGGAAAGGTAAATTTGGAGAAGGTAGATATTTTGAAGAATGTTGCAAATGCATTGACGAAACCGGTGGGCATAGAGAAGTTCAGGTGGTGTTCGGAGTCTATGGGCCTCTTGGCCTATAGCAGTTAAATCCTTTTTTTCTATTAGCTCTTACAAGGTGTTCGACAAGTGGGAGAATGTTGGGAATTAAGGTGTCTCAACCTTGGTAATTCTCTGTATTTGTAATGTTTGTATTTATTATTTAATTTCCTATGTTGTAATTAATTGGAAAATCCATATTGTCATATTGTGGCATGTGGCACAGTGATGTGTCAATCCTACATGGATTATGACAACTTGTATTTTTGTCATCACATGAGGAGATACGCATCCCACTTAGTGGTAGGAATATTCTACCATGTGTCGACATCTTCTATGTTGTGTAAGGAATGTTTGATCAAAACAGTTATGATTGATTCCTATGATGAATCTATGACATGTAAGAGTCAGAAATAGAAATTTGTAAGACAAGAGATGACATGTGTCATGAACCATCTTTGAATAAGGCATATTTGGGTGCCCCATGGTGGAATATGACATGTTGTAAGAGAATATGCTATTTATATCATGTGTATGATAGATTCTTTTACAGCTATAAGTTGTAACTTCTATGACAGATTCTATGACGGTCGTAAGTGTTGTAAGAGCATCTGTCATAGCCCACTTTGGAAATAGGCAACCCCTTTAGGATGGGAGCTATGGACAAGTGTCAGGCACATTCTACAATGTTGAACAAGTGTCCTTGGGTGTAGGTTTTGGTCCAAGATGCCATGTTGGACACCCATTCCAAGAAAGGTCCAATATTGCTTTGTATTTCCTATTTATACAGGTGCTTGGAGATGGAGTTTGTATCACATGTTTATAGGTACTGTTATGTTGCTAGATTGACTCCAGATATGAGTGTCAAAGACCATTGAAGATTTCATTGCAAGTGTATTGTAAGCATTCTTTCAGATTTTTTAATACATTGTGCAAGTTTCTGAGTGTGGGGTTTTTCATCTGATAAGGGTTTTCCCCACCATAAATCTTTGTCTCTCTTCTTCTGTCTACTTTCTAGTTCTTGTGTTTTGCTGCAATATCTCATGTTAATGGTTTAACATTGCTGTAATAGTTAGGATAAAGTTGAATTTGCATAGCCCTCTCCTCAATAGATTAGTGTAGGAAGCATTTTTCGCACACCTAGCTTCCTTTCAACAGAGGGCACCCATTATGCTTGTGGTGTTTGTGTGCTAGCACACCTATACCATGACATGCATAAGGTGGTATACCACAGGGGTGCAAGCTTATCTGCAAGTGTGTCACTATTGCAGTTTTGGCTATGGGAGCACATAGTGATCACTAGACTGATTTGTGTATTTGACAGATAGAGAGCAGAGCCGTACAGCTATGGCTATGCAGAAGTGATTTCCCAACATAGGCTGGGGAAGCTTGAGTATTGGAGGAATGCTTTGGATGGAGTAGATGTGGTCATCTGGTGACCATATCTAGATTGTAAGACTTGGGAGGATGGGGTGGATGAGCTGCCATACTGTTACCAGACATGGTGGCTGATAGGCCGGACATGGTTCATTTTGGAGTGGCAGATTGTTAACCAGGTTTGGAGACAGTTTGGGAGGAGATAGGGTAGGCTCGATTTGCATGGACTCACACTGACAGATTCAGATGGGGGCTGATGGTGTCCTATGAGGAGGTAGTGGCAGAGTTTTAGCAGACTCCCAATGTTGCATAGGACTTTGACGAGTGGTTCACTGCTCACCCATTTCTGAGGTACTCAGGGCCTAGAGATCTGGTGTCTCGTATAGATGAGGAAGATTAAGATGATGAGGGCCAAGTTGGTAGGAGGAGGAGGAGGAGTAGAGGAGGATGGGGAGGTGGCAGAGATGGTGGAGGAGGGGGACGTGGTGGAGATGATGGAGGAGGAGGAGGAGGTGGTGGAGATGGAGATAGACCTAGACAGAGGAGAAGAGCTGGGGAGGGACCTTCCCATGCTTAGTAGGTGGTGCCACCATAGGTCACACAATAAGCTCCATAGTAGGCACAGATGACACCACCTCAGTAGGTGGCACAATAGCAGGTACCCCAGCCACAGGGGTAGGGATAGGCACAGGCATCTTAGGGTCCAGCACAGTCAGATGTCCATGAGAGAGCTATAGCCATGCTGAGAGGACAAGTTAGGTAGCTACGAGCACAACTTAGGATGGCCTAGGCCCGGTGGGAGATAGATGCAAAGGTTATCTCAGGGATCACTAGAGAGAAAGATATGGCAGAGACGTAGATATGAGTTATCTGAGTAGAGCAGGATACAGTAGTGTCAGCCCCTGGGACAGACACGACCAGCAGCTTTTTGGTTGGGCAGGTGCACCAGGCACAGGCACAGCTAGCACAGGCATAAGCACAGTTAGCACAGGCATAGACACAGTGGGTGTAGGTGTAGGGGCAATTAGCGCAGGTGCAGGGTGAGCTTGCCAGAGTGCAGGCTCAGACACAGTATTACCAAGGATTATACCATGGTGTTGTGCCAGTTAGTCAGAGGGCTATGAGATACAGGAGCCAGTCTATGGCCTCCCAGAGAGTAGGTGGATCTAGGTCAAGAGCTTCCGTGATGCGCCCATAGTAGTCTGGGGCTAGTGGAGGAGGGATTCAGGAAACACTACCGGTAGCAGCGGTTCACAACAGCAGTGATAGCAGACACTTGCAGATTTTGGGATCCTACATAAACCTTTTGATGGCTTAGATAGCCGGATACATATATGTACCACTTTTTGTATTTGGAGACATGCATCATCATCCTTGAGATGTATTTATTGTATATGACATTGACTTAGAGATGGACCACTTGATATTATACATTTGGACACTTTTTTTTTTTAATGATATTTATAGGATGATGCAACTATTTGATGCTCTCTATATTTATGAGTTATGATGCATTTCTATTGTATGATGTGATGCACATGTTTATCTAATGCAGACTTAGATGTTTACTTGATGCTATGCGATGTTTATCTAATGTAGATTTTCATATGATGCTATATGACCTAATGCAGACTTAGATGTTTTACTTAATATGCTTCTAATGTGTAAATGCGAATAGTATCTATATGATTATGCAATTTATGTGATTCACTTATCTATTTTTTTTATTTTTTCTATTTGACACTATGTGATGATTGTATATGGATGACCTAATGTACTTTATTATGTATGCAACTGATTTAATCATGTAAATGATTATCTCATGTGATATGATATGCACCTATATGCTATGTTTTTGTGATGTCCAAATGTACTTTATCTACATAGAGATGATAGAATGATAGATAGAAGATTGATTGAAAGAATGACTTGATAGAAAGACTCACAAGCTTTGATTTGTATTGATACTCTACATTGTTTGGATCTTTTATTACATGGGATATGGATTGTATGGATGTATAATGGATGTATAATGGATGCTTTGCTTTTGACATCTTTATGGTGCAAGTATTTTGAAATGGCTATTTCATCATTGGACAATTTTTTGGTACTTTTTCTGAATGTTATAAGTTAATACAAGCATCTAGGTATAGTTGGACCAAGATGACCTGAGTACTGCTTACATGGATTTTGCTTTAGCAAGTTAATACAAGCATCGAGGTATAATTGAACCAAGATGACCTGAGTACTTCTTGCATATCAATAGATAAGGATTGCCCCCATTTCATATTAGACCTTTGATGTCCTCAATGATCTTTTGCTGATCATGTCGTTAAACAAGGCTTCACATTACTAAAGTTTAATCCACAAACAACAAACAAAGAAAAATAATCATGCCCCCATCATAGCATCTGTAGCTTTTGGCATCCTTGAGTAGCATAGAAAGACATGATAGAAAAAATCAAGACTCCTGTATATTAACCATGATTCCAATCCACAAAATATTTTTGTATTTAGATGTGTTTGTTTCTTACCATAATTTAGGTAAAATCATTTAGAATGCCTTAGGTGTTTTCTTGCTTTGCTCTGGATAGGTTAATGTCTCGCTTCAAAATTTATGCTTAAAAAGTGGGTTTTTTGCTTGTGCTTGCTTGCCTAGTGAGAAGATTCCACAATCTTTATTGGTGAGATGGACTCTAAGGGACTGACCTAGTGCCGTAGGGGCTCATTGCTAAATGGCCTTGCCTACATGATGACACAAAGGGAATGTAGTTCAGGGTAAACCCTAATGGACCTAAGACCTAGGTGGTAGAAAGTTGTGTGGATTTAGATAGATAGAAGGACTAGACCTAGGATGGATGGGACAGTGGAGCCTCAGGGGCACATTTGAGAAATGGCCTTGCCTACGTGACAACACAGAGGCAATGTAGGTCATGGACTTGGACCATGGAAACTAACGAGAGACACTATGCTAGGCTGACACTGTGGATAGGATATGGGATAAAACCTTGGTTGATAGGGAAACAAAGAGATAGAGTATCAATCTATGATAGGTTATCACTAGGTTTTTATTATGGAACAGATATGGATTGAATGGGACATGAGTGAAGGAAGAATGGACACAAGGTGATTGGTTTCCCAAAGATGGAGGAAGCGGTTTATCACAAGCAATGCCTGTTTACCAGGTTTCACCATTTGTTTTTATTTGTACAAAAGCTAGAAAGTATGCATGACACCTGTTTGTTAGGTTTTCATCATGATACCTAAGGTGCCTATTTTCTAGGTTTTCACCAAAAGATAATTTTTTTTTCTATTTATGCCCACCTTACATTGGGGTTCTCCTAGGTATAGAACTGGCGAAGATGCATGCTATTGATTGGGTCATCAAATAGCTCACCTTCTAATGTTTCTAATTGATATGCCCCTGATCCATAAGAAGCTACAATCACATAAGGCCCAATTTAGTTGGGTTCAAACTTGCCTTTCTTTTCCCGATCATGTTGATTGTGGGGGTTCTCCTTAGGTACTAGATCTCCAACTTTAAAGACTCTTGGGTGAACTCTGTGGTTATAGCTTCGTGACATCATTTATTGATATGCCTTGAGATTATCAAAGGCTTTCTGTCTCTTTTCCTCTAGCAATTCTAGTTCTTGTAATCTGGAAACTCTATACTCTTCATCTGTTATGAGACCTTTTAACGACACCCTGAGGGATGGTAACTTGACCTCAATGGGGAGGATAGCTTCTAAGACATAGACAAGGGTGTAAGGGGTAGCACCTATGGGAGTGCGTATATTGGTTCTATAGGCCCACAGAGCAGGATTGAGTTGGATGTGCCAATCATGGCTAGCATCGTGGACTTCTTGAGGAGTTTCAAGATGGTCTTTTTGGATCCTTCTACTTGGCTATTACCTTGGGGCTAATAGGGTGTGGAGAAATGGTGCTAGATTTTGAATCGGTCATAGAGTTCTTGGACATCCTATTTTTTGAAGGGTCTTCTATTATCTGTGATAATGGATGAGGGAATTTTGTATCTACAAATGAGGTAATTCAGGATGAATGAGGAGATTTGTTTACCTGTGACAGTGGTGAGGGGGACATCTTCAATCCACTTGGTAAAGTATTCAGTGGAAGTTATTATGAATTTGTGGCCGTTGGATGAGGGTGGATGGATTTTACCCACAAGGTCAAATTCCCATTGGAAAAAGGGCCAAGGTGTCATTAAAGGTCTCAACTCTTGAGCTAGTGCATGTATAAGGTTCCCATGTATTTGGCACTTCTTGCACTTCTTCACAAATTGATATGAATATGTTTCCATGTTCGGCCAGTAATAACCCAAATGCATGAGTTTCTTAGCTAAGGAAGGACTACTAGAGTGTGTTCCACAGATCCCTTCGTGTATGTCTTGTAAGGAGGTTTAGGATTCTTCTCATTCTAAACAACGGAGTAAAGTACCATCTAAACCACGTCGGTATAGGGTATCAGCAATAATGGTATAATGAGAGGTTTGGCATATAAAGGTTCGTCATTGGTTTGAAGATAAGTCCAGTGGGAGGTGCTATCCTTGAGGTAAGTGTAAACCTTATCATACCAAGGTGAATCAGATCCAACTAATAGGCATATGGAATGGGTTTCAGGAAGATCATAAGCTAGTTGCTGAATTGATTCCACTAAGAACTCATACCGTGACTCATTCTCTGGGATTTTAAGAAGAAAGGCAATGGTTGCCATGGCATCTGCTACTTTGTTTTCAATGCTAGGTATCTGCTCAAAAGAGATGATCACAAAGTATTCCTTAAAGTCTTCAACCATGTGCTTGTATGGGACAAGCTTCTCATCTTGGGTTTGGTAATCGTCATTGACCTGATTGATCACTAGTTGAGAATCACCATAGACATGTAGCTCTTTGATTTTTCACTCTGTTGCCATTCTGAGGCCAATGACTAAGGCTTCATATTCTACTATGTTGTTTGTGCATGGAAATAACAAGCGGTAAGACTTCAGTATGGTGTCACCATTAGGAGTTACCAACAAGATTCCCACCCCCGATCCATGGTCTGTGTAGGACTCATCGAAGTAAAGTTTCTAGGAATGTGTTGATATATTGAATAGGGATTCATCTAGAAACTCAAATTGCATTGGTGTGGTATCTTGTAGTGGTGCATCTGCTAGCTAATCAACAATGACTTTCCCCTTGATAGCCTTTATATCTACATACTCAATGTAATATTCACTTAGGAGCATTATCCATTTGGCTAGGCAACCTGTAAGAGCTACTTTGCTTAGTAGGTACTTCAGTGGATCTATTTTTGCAATAAGTTTGACTGGATGTGCAAGCATATAATGTCAGATTTTTTGGGAAGAAAAAACTACCACAAGACATGATCCTTCTATTTGAGAGTATTGCAATTCATAGCCCACCAATGTGCGACTGATGTAGTAGATGACTCTTTCTTTATTTTCATAATCTTGTTGTGCTAGAAGGGCCCGAAGAGCTATTGGTGTAGAATTTATGTATAGTAACAATGGATTCCCTTGGATAGAAGGCATGAGAATAGGTGGATTCATAAGATACTCTTTTAATTTGTCGAATGCCTCTTCACATTTCTCATCCCATCTGAATGAAATGTTCTTATGTAGGAGATGACTGAAGGGTTGACACTTGTCTGCCAGTTGTGATATGAACCTACGGATTGCTTGTAGCTTGCCCTGTAGAGATCTTAGTTGAGTAAGATTCTTGGGTGCTCACATGTCCATAATAGCCTTGACTTTGGTGGGGTCCACCTCTATTCCATTTGTTGATACAATAAAACCTAGGAGCTTGCCTGAGGTGACTCCAAACACACATTTCTTTGGGTTCAACCTGACCTTGAATTATTCTAATCTTTGAAAGACTTTCTCTAACACATCCAGGTGTGATTCTCTTGTGAGTGACTTTGCAAGGATATCATTGACATAGTCTTCCATTGTTATGTGCATCATATCATGGAATATAGTGGTCATAGCATGTTGAGATGTGGCTCCTGTATTCTTTAGCCCAAATGGCATGACATTCTAGTAGAAAGTACCCCATGGACAAGTAAAAGTTGTCTTATGTTGGTCTTCTAGTGCTATCTTGATCTGATTATATCCTAAGAAGCCATCCATGAGAGATAACATGGTATGCCCTGCTATTAAGTTGACTATGATATCTATATTTGGCAACAAAAAATCATCCTTGTGAAAGGCTTTGTTTAGATCTCTAAAATCATTGCATAGTCTGACTCGTCCATTAGGTTTGGACATTGGTACTATGTTGGAGACCCATTTCGAATAGTCTATAGCTCTAATGAACCCTACATCCAGTAGTTTCTTAAGTTCTTTTACAAGCAGTGCTATGTGTGGATGTATCTTTCTAAGCTTATGTTTCACTGGTTTCACTCCTAGATCTAATAGAAGATGATGTAGAATCAAATTTAGATCTAACCCTGACATATTTGCGTATGACCAAGCAAAATTGACTTGCTTTCTCTTGAAGAATGGTACAAACTTAGTCTTCGCTGGTGGGGTTAGAGACTTAGCAAAGTGAATGATCTTAGGTTGTTCCTTTGTTCCAATGTTAACAAGCTCTATGGGTTCCACAACAATCTGAGACTTCTCCTGGTGCATGTCATCGGGGAGAGTGTCAAGCCTTCCATCATCAGGTGCCACAGTTGGGTTTTCACCTTCGGATGCATCCTTTCTTTTTACTATTTTGTGATCTCACACTGTCGCAGAGCAGTTTTCACCGTCAGATCCAATTTTTATTTTGATATTTTTGCAACTGGAAGGCTTGGCACCCTCTCCTAAATAAGCCATGGTGTTAAGTTCAATAGTGAAGCTAGCTTTATGATCTCCTTTGGGTAGGTGGTCCCTAAGTTCCATATAGTCAATATAGGCATCGTCGTTTTGGAACATATCTAGTTGCGAGGTTCCTTGTAGATCTAAGTCAATAAGCTTAGGATGCACAAGGGGGAGGGAGTCAGAGGATATATCTGATTTGTTGATAGTTTGAATGGATATGCTAGATGTATTGGTAGGGAGAGTGTTCGAGATGGTACTTTCCTCCAAGTTGTTTATTGCGATAGAACTTGAACCTTCCTCAAAAGTCGTATTCTTAGGGATAGACAAATCACACTCTAATGGCCTATTCGGTAGCATTTGTCCCTCATAGTAGGGGCTATAAGTTTGAATGGTATCAACCTCTTTGTCATCATAGGAACGCTCTGTCAGCTCATCCCACTCATATTCATTGGAATCTATGTCACTGTCCTCTTGAAGTGTATGGATCATTTCCACAAGACAAGCATTTGCTTTAGCTTTGTGCTTGTCCTTATATCCTAGATGTTTTGTAGATCTAGCCAATGACGATGAAGAAGGTTGAATGGGTTTTATAATTCCTTTTTTTCTTAGGCCGATGGGGCCTTGTCCTTTGTAACCCATTCTATGTAGGATAGATTCACCTTGCCCATAGATTTCTATTGGGAGCTTAGGTGGTTCTTGTTGTATGTTCTCTTCTTCTTCTGTATAAATCCATTGTCTTCTGTGTAAAGCCATTGTAGGATATCTCTTTCCTCTATTTCATCTAATAAGGTCCCTCATTTTACAAAGGGATCTGTGGGAGGTGTAGCAAATGGCTTTGGAAAATGCTTGGGTTGCCCAAAGGATCTAGGAGATAAGGGCATCTTGGTTAGATTAAGGCTATGCTCAATGGAGTATTCCCCAATTCCTATTTCTTTGATGGTAATTTTATGCTCTTTGGGCTTTGATGAGGAAGCTTCAGAGGTAGAATCATGCTATGGGGTAGGGGATGTAGATGCTTTATTATTTGGTATGTTGCAATCAGGTTTTGAAAGGATAGAGTTACAATGCTGAAAGGGGTCAAGGTCACCTTGGATGGTGACTTGCTTGCTGTTATGAGGGAATTTTATGCATTCATGATAGGTAGAGGGCACAACTTTCATGGCATGAATCCATGGTCTACCTAGGAGAATATTATAGGTGAGCTCCCTATCTAGGACTTGTCACACAACATCTTTTATCACCTGTCCCACTTGTATGGGTAATACCACTATTCCTTTGGTAGTTCTTTCCTCTTCATCATAGGCTTTGATAGTAATCTTCTTCCTTGGGTCAACTACATTTTCAGAGAACCCCAATGTAAGGACTAGCTTAAGCATGCAAATATTTAAACCAGCTCCCCCATCAATGAGAACCCTCTTGATGTGGTGTTTGTGGATGAAGGTGACAATGTGCAAAGGGGTGTTATGGGGTTGAGACACTGAGAGGTCATCTTGTTTGGTAAATGATATGGTACTTGAGGAGGTCAAATTACCTACCATGGATTGAAACTTCTCTTGGGCCAAGTTAGTGGGGATAGTGGCTTCCACTGAGGCTTTATCGAGAATCTCCTTGTGGGAAGGAGATAGATGCAACAACTCTAACATAGAAATGTGGGTGGGAGTCTTTTGTAGTTGGTCTATGACACTATACTGATGGAAATTGGATTGAGAAGGTGATGACCTTGGAGGAATGGTATTCAACATGACCTTACCACTGTAGGTAATGATACTGCAATCAATTCTGTTAGGCTCTGATTGTTGGTTCAGCATGACCACATTGATTTGTGGGACATGCTTTGATATG
Organism: Cunninghamia lanceolata; assembly: GCA_027924645.1. Classification (NCBI taxonomy): domain Eukaryota; kingdom Viridiplantae; phylum Streptophyta; class Pinopsida; order Cupressales; family Cupressaceae; genus Cunninghamia; species Cunninghamia lanceolata. The sequence goes on along the minus strand of BSBN01000241.1, from coordinate 4,720,084 downwards.
CAATTTGGTATAATCGAATGGCACACTTGCATAGTTGGCATTACTATTCCCATTATTCTGATTTTGCCTATTGTGGTTGTTGTTGTTGTTGTTGTACAGCTTGTCATGATTTAGAAGTAGATCTTTGTAAGCCACATGTGTCTCATTAGAAGTATGTTGATGAGCACCTCCTTGATTTTGATCAAGTACATCTTGAATAACATGTTTGAGACAGATACAATTGTTGGTTGTATGTTCTCTTCCTCTATGATAGTCACAATAGCCGGTGTCTTTCTAATAGTGAGGTTTGATTTGAGGTTCATAATCACTTGTTGGCGGTAGATAGATTTCATTGTTGGCCAATAGCTTAGTTAATGCGGACTCTTGAGACTCACCCAGCGGTGTGAACTTTCACCTTGGATTTGAGTTGAACCATGGTCTTGGCTCCTGAGAGAATGTTTTGTTGGGTTTAACATTGCTTGTCTCTCCTTTGAGAGTGAATATCGGTTGTTGTTTGGGAGCTACCACCTTGGCATCAACTAATCCATCGTTGATGACATTTTTATTCTTAGTTCAAAAACTTTGATTTGTCAGTCATGTAGTTGGAGGTAGGTGTGTCCTTGTCTAAGTTGATTTGCCCCTTGGCGATCATAGCTTTCTCGATGAACAATCACATTTCAATGACCTTTGAAAATGAAGTAGGGCATTGAATTTGTATTTGATAGCTAATATCAGAGTTGAGGTTATGGACAAACATCTCCATTAATTGCTTCTCTGGTACATCATATGAGCATTTGCTTGCTAGTTGTCTCCACCTTTGTAGGAAGAAGGAGAATGATTTGCCACTCTTTTGCTTGGTATTGCATAGGTCAAGCATAGAGACTTTATGTTCAATATTGTACGAGAAGTGCATGATGAATTTGTTGACTAACTCATCAAAAGTTTTGATGCCCGGTGGAAGTCGTGAGAACCACTCCATGGCTTGACTACCTAGAGATCTAGGGAATAGTCTCATTAAGTAAGTCTCATTGTGAGCTACTTCCATGCATGCTACGTTGAATTCCCTAATGTGATCTCTAGGGTCCCCTTTCCCTTTGTACTTGTCACACTTAGGTACTTTGAATCGAAAGGGAAATGGTGTCATGTTCAAACTTTTATCAAAGGGGTACAGTGCAATATCTTCCAAGAAGTAAGTTTTAGTGTTTGTACCCATCTTGAGATCCATCATTTGTTGAGTTAGACTGATGCAGAGGTAAACGCAACGGGAGCTTACAAACGGGAAGGAGGAGTCACTAACACAAACAGCATATTAAAATCCTATCGGCTTATCAGCATAATCATATTTCGAAGAGGCATGAAATATCCTCCTGCTGACTACTTGTTCACTTATCACCTTTCGCCTTTCGCCTGTCAGCAGCATCATGATATTCAGCAAGCGCAAACATCCTCCTGATGTTCACTGTTCATCTTACCGCCCAACACTATCTTCATCATCATGATGTTCAACATCACCTTCATCAGCAGGATATAAAATATCCAGTTCCCTCTAAATATCCTGATGACGACAACTTCAAGCACCCTTCCTTCGATGCTTACGTCACCCCGATATCCGACTACTCAAACAAACAGCATCAGGATATGACTTATCTGGTCATATTGAAACATCCTGATGATGTTAACCAAACTTTATGCCGAAGACTTACGCCGATGCCAAAACACTTAGCGACAACAGGATAAACTTGCATAGGGTGATATTCGCAATATCCTGATGATGATGACGTCACATGCACCTGATGATGATGTCAACAGGATATAAGACACTTATATCCTCCGCAACATGATAATGAACATCCGGTGCTCTTTTCAATATCCTGATGATGACCTCTCCGGTCCTTAGCCAAAAAAATGATTTTTCCTCCCGCATACGATAGCGATATGCGGATGATGGGTACACACGAAAGATGATCCTGATGACGATATACACACTGAGTATATATCCAACCTATATCATCCTGATGCACTTGAAACATACAATCTTCGTCAGCTTCTTAACCCGATCCGGATAGCGATATACTCACAGATGACGATGCGATTCACTCCGACTGGAAAAGCACATGCAGACCCCTGTTTATCCGTCAGCTGCATGCAAACTCACAGAACCGCACAATTTCATAAAGAAAATATGATGATCGGGCTGGATCACCTTCAGATCAAAACTTAACAATTTATCTTCCTGAACCTAGCACATGAGGATGCTAGGTTGATTCATAGCATGCTACCAACTGATATCTCAGACAATGAAATGCATAAACAGAAAACTAAAATGCAAACTAAACTATCATACATGACCATTCCACCGATTCACAGAATCAACCGGTGGAAGGGTTGAAAGAATCCATTAACCTATAATCAAAACAGAAATCAAAACAGCTGATAACCTGGATAATGTAATTGATGAGATCTTATTTAGATGAAACACAAATGTCCTGAACAATGTTTCACAATGTCTGGACTGATCTCTGGATCTTACTCAATCACCAGTACAACATAACACAACTACTACTCTCCTGAACATGATCTATGATCTCAAACCCTAACTGATCTGAGTTATTTATAACAATATCCTACGAGTACTACCAACTCGATTCCCAGCAGCTGGGAGCTTCCAAGCGGCTGGGAGAGAAGACAGCTCATACTACCTGATCACGAGCTCTAACTACCTGCACATTCTCCTAGGCTGATCTAATACATATGCATTGGTCCAATGGACCTTATTACATTATGAAGTCAAACATACTAAAAATAAACTAATGTCCTGTCATGCGGACAATTAACCTATATCTTGTCTTGTAGGGGTGCTCCTGCACCATAGACCCTCGATTTGTTTCCTCATTTCTTCCATAGGAGTGCTTGGGTCTATGGCTTTCTTTCCTTTTTCATAATTATCTTCTACATTTTCTTGGATTGTGCTTAGATCGAAATCAATGGGGAGTTTAATTCCAAGATTTGCAAGATGATAAAAATACTTGTGAGGGTACTCATGGAGCACTTTCTCTAGCAAGCGTTGGAATTTCTGATCTTGGAGGGTTCCTTGATACTCCTCGTGAGAGATTTCCTAATCACTATTGTAGACACCCAAATTTGTCCCAACTTTGTCCATGTCCTACAACACCTTGTTAAAACATTATCCTAAACATCATAAGCCATTTTTGTCCTAAATCCTACTCTTAATCCCATTTATCCATTAGCCAATTAATTAAATAAATTTTATTTATTTAATTAAAATTCCATTCAATCCCATCCTCATCCTACTTAGCCAATTAATTAAATAAATTTTATTTATTTAATTAATTTCACATGCATAATCCCATTTATCTTATCCCCATCCCAATTAATTAAATAAATTTTATTTATTTAATTAATTTCCACATCATATCTTATCTCATCCTATTCAACTTCTCAATTAATTAAATAAATTTTATTTATTTAATTAATATCCAACTCATATCCCAACTAATTCAAATATTTTATTTGAATTAAACACTCATCTTTCATCACATTCCAACACTTGTCTAGTCAATCATGTGTTACAACTTTTATATTTCACATGCACAACTAATGGAACCTAATTTTAGTATTTATCTACACAAGCACACCTAAGCCTCATCTTCCTTTGCCACATGTCATATGACTACAATTTCTTGATGTGCAAGGAAACCTAACTTAATCCTATCCATCCATTTCACCTAAAGCCCTAATTGATCCTAGCCATCCATTGGAACCAAGCCTTTCCTATAAAGCCATTAGCATGCAATGAGCCTTAAGCACCCTTATTCTGTCAAATTTTCTAAAAGGGCATTAATCCTCAAGTATCCACATGCTGTTGAAATATCATTAGAGCCTTTACATCCATCATCTATCTCCTTATCAACGTTATGCTGCGGAATCGAGCAATCAACACAACAAAGCGATCAATCAATCAAGCTCATTTTGCATCTTCGAGGTATTGAATTATTTGGGTTTAGGTTATGCATTTCAATTGTTTGATCATTTCCATTTATAAATCCAAATTTTTCGATATACATTTGGCACGCCCGGTGGGACTCACGTCCCTGATTAACCCTCTTGTTTGAGTTGTTTTTGTGAAGATCAGATTTCTTGGAGCGTCAATCATTCATTTTTGTAGGTTTATGCACTTTGATTTGTAGGTTGAAGATATTTTATATTGCTGATTTTTTTTAATTTATGACCAGATCTGTTGCAGAGGGTTTTTTGTTTTACACAGGTCCTGTAAAAAGGAGATCTTAGATTCGTTGGAAAGAGAACTTCGAGAGCTTTCCGAAAAGTGGTTACATTAAATATTTGGCTCAGTATTCAAAGATTTATGACGATTTGAAGTTGACCCTACGATTCTAATTTTTCAAAAAATTTTGACGCGCGACTTTTTGCTGATTTTTTTAATTTATGACCAGATTTGTTGCAGAGGGTTTTTTGTTTTGCACAGGTCCTGAAAAAAAGAGATCTTAGATTCGTTGGAAAGAGGACTTCGAGAGCTTTCTGAAAAGTGGTTACATTAAAGATTTGGCTCAGTATTCAAAGAGTTATGACGATTTGAAGTTGACCCTACGATTCTGATTTTTCAGAAATTTTTGACGCGCAACTTTTTGCTGATTTTTTTAATTTATGACCAGATCTGTTGCAGAGGGTTTTTTGTTTTACACAAGTCCTGTAAAAAGGAGATCTTAGATTCGTTGGAAAGAGGACTTCGAGAGCTTTCCGAAAAGTGGTTACATTAAGTATTTGGTTCAGTATTCAAAGAGTTATGGCGATTTGAAGTTGACCCTGCGATTCTAATTTTTCAGAAATTTTTGATGCGCGAGTTTTAGAAAAAAAAATCATATCTTCCAATCTAGCGAACCAAATCACATTTTATTTTTTTGCGGTGACTTGTAAGTGAATCAAAGGAGCTGGAGCAACATTTGGATCAATCATAATAGCAACTTGGAAAGCAATTTTTATGAGGTGCACTCATTCTAATCTCTCATCTCTAATCATTATTTGATCACACATTTAGATTTTGGGCATAAAACAAACAACTTGTTTGTCATCACACTTGGATTTGGGCTTTAAAATAAACAATTGTTTGCAAATTCACATCAAAAAATTAGGCTAAAACAAACCATTGTCTTCCATCACATTTAGATTTAGGTCTAAAAAAAACAAGTGCTTGAACTGTTTGTTACACATTTCAAGTTTCTAAGGGGAAATTAACAACTGCGAGTGTGAATCAAGTGACAGCTCACTTGGTTTGCTTTTGTCATACCCTTCTTAGGAGGCCTGCTTGGAGACACACCACTCCAAGGGACGACCTCAATCGAGGCTGAATCGAAAGACACCCTCATTGGGAGTTGGAATCTTGTCACTCTTGGCTAAGCCCCAAAGAACTTTATACCTTTGGGAAGTGAAGGTGAAGGGTGGGTTACCCCTTTCTCCTGGCTGTGTGGCAGGATTTCACTTTCAATTCCATAGTCAACCTTGTGCAATAGATAGCCTAAGACCTAATTGGCTATACCCACTTGACTACACATTAGGCTTGTTGATGTGTCTTCCATGTGTGCTTGCATAATCATCACATTTCATTTTCAAAGTCAACAACTTGCTTATGTGTCTTGCGTGAGTGATTCATGTGTGTATATGCATAATCATTTGTTTGAATATTGCCATATCAAGCTCTAAACACCCAAACACATAAACAAATCAATCTAAACACATCATCTAAACATTCCACATCATCATCCAAATCCCTAAGCAAGCACTTGCTAAAAGGACTTAAGACAAACACGTGGTGACAACATGTCTACACTAGAGGACCTAGAAATCAAATTCCAAAGATTCCTCCAAAATCTTTATCAAGGATTACAACCCCTAAACCAAGACGCCATTGAAATATTACAATTCTTCATCCAAAAAGCTCAACCCCACGCAAGCCAATCACCTCAACTACAACACTCCATAGCCCAAGTCCAACACCTTTTAGCCACTAGTCAAGCTCAACAAGTACAACAATCCTTAGCCACTTCCTATCAACCTAATCCACCTTATAGCCATATGTCATATCCATCCACTTCCTATCAACTCAATCCACCTATCCACCAAGTCAATGCCACATCAACCTATCAACCTCCACCTCAAGCTTATCCAATCCCTCATACCACCATTCCAATGCACTACCAAGCCCATCCACAAGGCAATCAAGTGATATCACAAGAACAACATGCAAGTCCAAATAGCCCTTTGTACATAAATCAATCAGGTCCAAGTACACCTTTTCAACAAGACCACCAAGCACCATTGATAGACCTAAGTCCACCTTTGCAACAAGAAGCACATCCAAGTCCAAGTAATCCCTTGTACATAAATCAAACAAGCCCAAGTTATCCTATGCAAGACTTAATTACCTTTGACAAGGGAGATACCAATCTAGCAAATGCATCTTATGAGTGGCCTTCATCATCTAATCACCCGCCAACACATGAGCCAACTAATCCTATCCCAACACCACCATGTGATCCCAATCATAGTCCATTGATCCCTTTACCTTCCAAACCACCAAGCCCCTCATTACCTTCCTCACCATATCATTCTAATCGTTCACCAAAGGATGCCGCTGAGAGAGTTTTACAAAGGATGCTTGAAGCAAAACTCATTGAACTTCCTAAAGTCAAACCATGTGAAGAAAGTCCATATGATGAACATGATTATTGTGCATACCATAGGACCAAAGGCCATAATACAAATCAATGTCCAATATTTGTCTCAATTGTTTACAAGGTGTACCCACCTATAATGGGAAATCGTGCCACATCATCACCCCCATCTAGTCCAAATCCTAATCCATCCAATCCAATTAGGTCTCAACCTAATCTTAGTCCTAATCCTAATCCAACACCAACTACCATTATCATACATCCATTATATTTTCCATCCACCCATACACTTGCAAAGGATGTGATCCATTGGCTACTAGCTAGGAATAAACTACCTCCATGTCAAACACTAATTCATGAGCCTACCAATGAACTTCCAAAGGTCATGTCCAATCCTATAATCTCATCATGTGGTTCACATATCCTTGAGCCTCTTCAAGAGGCTTCCATTAATATACCTAGCCCTTTAAGCCCATCATGTGACCTACAAGCCAACAAGTCTATTCAAGAGTCTCCAACCACAAGCCTAAGTCAAGAGCCATCATGCCTTCATGTTGATAACTATCAAGAGCCTATCAAGTCCACTCAAGAACCTTCCACTTCCATCCAAAGTCAAGAGGTATGTCAAGAGCATAATCTTAAACATGTGGAAACATTAAGCCCTAGTCCAACTCAAGATCAAAACACTTCCATGCAACCCATCCATAACATTTACCTTCTTTATGATCAAGATGATACCTATGAAGAAGCTATCCATGAGCACCTTGATCCTATCCATAATCCTATATCTATCCATGACCAAGATATCCAAATTGCTCCTAGTCATCTACCATCTAGCCCTATCCATAATGAGCAAACATCAACTTGTCATGATGAGACACTTGGCCCCCAAGTAAGCATAAAAGATCATACCAATAACTTGGATCAACATGAACATAAGCAAGATCCTAATGATCCTCCTTTCACATTGACCATCGATTCCACTTCAAGTCCACCATCATGTCCTATTGGTTTTACCACCTTTGTCCATGAATGTTCTTCCTTAGGACAACAACGACCTTTATCCACTTCACCTTCTTCATCCAATAATGAGCTCAAGTCTAATGTTCATAGCACACATAGTCCCATTGTCCATCACATACAACAAAACATGAACTACCAAGGCAAACGTCTAGGCCTTTATGAACAAGGTATTTTGGAGCCAAACCATGTCAAAATCCCTCCATGCTCATATGGCCTTGGATACACACCCCAAGGTAAACAAGGCCAAGATGTTGGTAATCCTTTCATGCATCCTAAACCTACCACTTTCCATCACACCCCCCATCATATACCCAAAACATATGTAGCCATTCCATCTCCATCATCCTATAAATGTCAAAAGCATGTGACCATACACCTTCCGCCATCCACCTTGCCTCCACTTTTACCAACTCCAAATATCCCTCCATCCACCTTTCCACCATTGCTTCCAACACCTAACATACCTATCATTCATAAGTATCCTTACATCCCTAATCATGGCCAACAAAAGCACACATCGTCTAAGCATAAAGCTTCCAATCATTTCATCCACTCCACCCATGCCATGGGATTCAGAAGCAAAAATTTTGATGCCTCTACCTATAAAGCTAAAAGTCCTACCAAAAATCCAAAGAACTATCATGCCTTAGGGCACAAACATGAAAAATCAATGCAAAGAACCAAATCAAAGCAATCCAAAAAGCTATCCAAGCCCATACCTCCAAAAGCAAAGCCCCAAAGCAAAATGGTTTGGGTTCCTAAGCAAACAGCTAGCAAAGCGAATGAGGCATCCTCATCCACATCTAAGCAACCATCCAAACCCTTACCTCCAAAAGCAAAGCCCAAAAGAAAAATGGTTTGGGTTCCTAAGCAAATAGCTAGCAAGTCAAATGAGGCATCCTCCTCCACATCTCAAGAATCCCAATCACCTACCTCCATCCAAAAGCCTATTTCCATCCAAAACTTCCATTCCCTTCAAAAATCCCACAAGAAAAACAAAAGCACTAAAAATACTAAATCTATGTGGGTTCCTAAATCACTTCATCAACCATCTCCTAAGCAAACATCTCCATTGCTTCCTACACCACCATCTCATCAAAAGCTTCAATGTTTATCATGGCGTGTGCAACCGTTGGTCATGATTCCCTTCCACTCCGCAGCACCTTCACATATCTACATCTACCCATCTTCCATCCATTATCTTGCATATCTCCGCCATGCTATCCCTATGGTCCATGCTTTTGCATAAGCCTATATCAAATCCACACCATAAGCCACTAGCCTACCCTACCATAATTCCACATCATCATCCACTATCTACCTAATCCATCTCCCATCCATGCAATCCCTTATCAACATCAATGAGCACACTTGACATGGTCCATGCGAGGACATCCATCTCTAATGGGACTACCAACATCCATTGAACTAGCCACTTGAGTCCCTCCTATCCATTACCATGGTGAAAACCTGACAAACAGGCGCCATGTGTAATTGTCAACACATCTAAAAGCAAAAAAAAAAAATACAAAAAAAAAGGAAATCAAAATAGTAAAGAGAAATCCCTTCGTCCAACGGTGAAAACCTGGTAAACAGGCACCTTGGATAAGTACCATGATGAAAACCTGGCAAACAGGCGTCATGTGTAGGTTGATCTTCTATGTCACTTACACTTGGGGGCACATTGTCTCATCCAACCTATCCATTTCCAAACTATCTAGCCCATTATATCATTTACCATCCTACCATCCTCAGCAATTATATAAACAAGCCTATCCTATTGAACCCATTTATCCATTCATCCATCCTTCTGCCTTTTGATTTTGATGAAGACATAGGGGCAAAATCTTGAAACATGCTTTGGATATCTCTTGGTATACCTCATACCTTCCTCATCAATCCATATTATCATTATCTACCTATCATACACCTTGTCATGTAAAACCTATCATGTCATCCCATGGTCATGAACTTTGTCATGTAAAAATCTTAAGCATAACCACCTAGAATGGGGGCAAGTTCTTCCTGTGCAACATAGCCTTTGAAGATCACATCCTAGCTCCCTTATAATCCATCCACTATGGCATATCCTTATCATAAGCTTTCCATCTAATAGCTTATCCCCATCCATTTATCATGAGCTTTCCACTATAGCCTACCTATTTGTTCATCATGAGGCATGCATCCATCCCTTTTATGGCCTATCTTTTTATCCATCCATATATCATGAGCCTTCCATCCCTTATTGCCCATCCTTTTATCCATCCAATCCCATTCATCCATCTTTGCACCTAGACTTGGTTTTCCCTTGTCATTGGTATCTAGCACAATAGCTACCTAAATTGTAAATCCATTGACATCCCAAAACATTTCAAAAACTACAAAAAAAAAAATTAAATATGTCAAAAAATCCAAAAAAATCAAATATCCAACAAAAAATCCAAGCAATAAGATCAATTCAATCATCATCCAAACCAATCAACTCCATCAACATCAATCAAAATCAAATCATCATCATCATCAATTCTTCTTATCAATAACATTCATTCATCCATTTCAATCAATCACTTCTTCCAATCATATCAATCAAATCAATCTAAGCCATGATCTTAAATCCAAGTCACACTAATCCATATCAAGCAAGCTAATCAATCAAGGAACATAATCCAATCAAATCAACAGGTTTTTGATCCTAATCTTGTCATGAGCCCAATCAATCATCATCAATGGGATAGAGCGTTCCCACATCCTTGTGTTGATCTAGGGATATAGCTTTCCCCACAATGACAACACTATCATCATCACGCAAACAATCAATTATTAGTTTATGACTTGACAAGGGCAATACCTTGTTTATTTTATATCCTTTGTGCACACTGAGAACACTTGCTTATGCTTAGATTGAATCAACACTCTAATCATCACACCATCACTATCATCATTCAAAACAATCCAATCATCCAAACAATCAACCCAGCAACAACAAACATCACAACCAAAGCACATCAAGCCAACCATCAAAACAAATCCTATCAATCATCAACATTAACACTAAAGCAAATCAACTCAAGCACATCAATCTAGCCATCAAAACAAATCCAATCACTTCAGCAAGTCAAAAGAAGCTCAATCCACCACAAATCATCCATCCTTCATCAAATCAATCTAATCAACATTTCATCATCTTCCAACCATTCCAAACAAAGATCCAAATGCAAGCCTATCCTTAATCCATACCAATCATGTTAATTAATCAAGCCAAGTTATCCAAACGCAATCCATGGTCTTGATCCTAGCCTTGTTGTAAGCCAAATCAATCAATCAACTAGCCAACCAACTCAGCAAACAACCTTGTGTTGATCTAGGGATATAGCTTTCCCTGCAATGACAACACTCTCAACTATCAACAATCAGCAATTAATCATTGGTTTACAGCTTGACAGGGGCAATACCTTGTTTGTTTTTGAATCATTTGTGCTTGCTTGCTTGCTTGTGTGTGTTATCTTTTTATCTTGCATTTGTATCACATCTATATCATTCCAGCTAATATTCATATCTTGTGTATGTTGGAATAGCTTTTTGCACTATCCTTTGCATCTAAGGTCATATCATACCTTTTGTGTAGTAGGACTTCAATGCTCTAAGTTTTCTTCCTCATATGTTAGACAAGGTTGTATTACACTGGGGCACAAGACACATCGTCACCCTGGTCCTTATACCTTGGTGCATAACGTCTAGTGCTATATCAAACATCATGGTTGCTCACCTTCATTGCAGCATAACGCATCATCATTTCTTCTATCTATCCCCTTATCTTTCTTTTTGCAGCCAAGCCATTTCTTTTCGAGAGCCTACCCGTGTTTGCCCAACCTGCCTATCCTCTCGAGGGGGCATCATCATCCTATCTCCATATCATTTTCCTCTATCCATACCTTGGCTTCTTTGAAATGATGTTACTCGACACAAATCTTATCATCTCGAACATCATCTCAAAGAGGGGCAAAATGTAGACACCCAAATTTGTCCCAACTTTGTCCATGTCCTACAACACCTTGTTAAAACATTATCCTAAACATCATAAGCCATTTTTGTCCTAAATCCTACTCTTAATCCCATTTATCCATTAGCCAATTAATTAAATAAATTTTATTTATTTAATTAAAATTCCATTCAATCCCATCCTCATCCTACTTAGCCAATTAATTAAATAAATTTTATTTATTTAATTAATTTCACATGCATAATCCCATTTATCTTATCCCCATCCCAATTAATTAAATAAATTTTATTTATTTAATTAATTTCCACATCATATCTTATCTCATCCTATTCAACTTCTCAATTAATTAAATAAATTTTATTTATTTAATTAATATCCAACTCATATCCCAACTAATTCAAATATTTTATTTGAATTAAACACTCATCTTTCATCACATTCCAACACTTGTCTAGTCAATCATGTGTTACAACTTTTATATTTCACATGCACAACTAATGGAACCTAATTTTAGTATTTATCTACACAAGCACACCTAAGCCTCATCTTCCTTTGCCACATGTCATATGACTACAATTTCTTGATGTGCAAGGAAACCTAACTTAATCCTATCCATCCATTTCACCTAAAGCCCTAATTGATCCTAGCCATCCATTGGAACCAAGCCTTTCCTATAAAGCCATTAGCATGCAATGAGCCTTAAGCACCCTTATTCTGTCAAATTTTCTAAAAGGGCATTAATCCTCAAGTATCCACATGCTGTTGAAATATCATTAGAGCCTTTACATCCATCATCTATCTCCTTATCAACGTTATGCTGCGGAATCGAGCAATCAACACAACAAAGCGATCAATCAATCAAGCTCATTTTGCATCTTCGAGGTATTGAATTATTTGGGTTTAGGTTATGCATTTCAATTGTTTGATCATTTCCATTTATAAATCCAAATTTTTCGATATACAACTATCATGTGGTGTGATAATGTGGTTGGATGATCCAGCCATTTCAAGTTGCTTATTGTATTGAGATCTAGTAAGAACCATGCAAGGTGACATGGGATGAGGTGGGATGAATTTAGAGATTTTGGCAAGGTGTCGATAGAGACTGCTAAGAATAGGATACTTACGACAAGATTGTTGGCAAGAGACACTATATGGATTCATGGTTGTTGTCATTGATGGCAACAAAGGTCATCCCACATATCCGCAAGTCATGATGTGTCTCTACCGGAAGTCAGAATAAAGATTGTTGTGGTCCGGTGAACAAGAACAGAGCATGTGGCAAGGTCCGACAGATTGGTCTGGATCTTTCAGAGGAAGTGTCTTGGTGCAGTGCGGATTTGGGGAAGTCAAGAGGACTACCTTGAGTGGTATATTCCAAGGATTTAGCCTCCGGTAATGGACAAGGAAAAAGATATGAATAGTTGAGTACCGGATTCCTAAGAGACATTGAAAACAGAGGAAGAACTGACTGACAGAGTATTAGACTACCTTCCGGATGTGTTACTGTTGATGATAAAGGTTGTGAAGGCATGAATCATGTTTGGCCGACATGATTAATGATATCTACAAGTATATGCTTGATCCGCATTGCTTGGTGAGCAAGGATTCAGCCGACAGAACAAAGTTTGCAAGAAACTAGACTGTTCCGGATGCCGACTAGAAAGGTGATGAAATTACTTGTGCGGATATATAGAGGACGGATTTAGTTGTGAAGGGTGTAACTAGGAATAGATATATGCGAAGAAGAGCAGAACAGAGCAGAAGTACCAAGACAGATCCGGTATGTGAAAGGACAGCAGAATAAAGAATAGAGAAAAGATGAAGTGCAGCAGATCAGTGTACTGAGCCTAACCGGAACTGAACTCCAGCATATGCAGATGCTTCCAATCAGTTTAAGACTGTGATTTTTATCACCTTGTAGACAGTGTGTCTTCTTGTAGGCAGTGGGCCTCTTGTGAGCAGTGTGCTCGGGTAGTGAGCCCTAATTGGCAAGTGCCATTTTGTAATTTCCTATTCTTCTAACAGAGAATAATTTTGGGTTAATCACCCCGTGGTTTTCTCCCTTAACAGGGTTTCCACGTCAAAAATACTGTGTCATGTGTTTCTTATTTCATGGTAATGTTTTTATGTTTGATTCAATGCTGCATCAATTAATAAGAAAGTTCAATAAGGGAAATAATTAGGATAACTGATTCACCCCCCCTCTTAGTTATCAACAATTGGTATCAAAGCTAAGTTCCTCCTAATAGAGCCTAACAGCTTGAGGAAGATCTAGGAGTTCAAATGGATGCATATGGTTTAAGAGAGCAACTCAAGACTGCCCTTGAGGATCTTGAACAGTCAAATTCTGAAGTCAATGAATTAAAGGAAAGACTCAAACAGGCTGATGAATTCATGAGAGAATTAAAAGACAAATTAAGTCTCTCTATGAAAAAGAGAAAGGAGCTGCTCCAACAGTTGGCAAGACAAAGTGAAGAAAGCAATACAAATGAAGAATTGACTGAGCAAACCAAGTTATGTGAAAAGTTATCAAAAAAAGTCATTATGTTAAGACATGAAATGGAATCAGGAACTATAAAGTTTACTCAAGAGATTGAAGAAAAAAGAAAGGCTGAAGACAATCTAAAACAATCTCTTAAAGAAAAATCAGAAGAATGCCACCAGATGGACAGGATTATCAGACATCTTGAATCTGATCTTGAAGATGCCAAAGATAATGAAGAAAAACTTGAGGATCAAATTGCCTCTCTCAAAAGAGACCTTCAAACAGCAAATGAATATAAAGAGAAATTCAAGATAAGCTCTGCTCAACTTGAAGTTCTTCTTGGAAGTCAAAAAGGGACAGATGACAAGTATGGTTTGGGATATGAGAAAGGAGAAAGCTCCGAATCCGGTCAAAAAAATTTTGCATCAGAAAATCCAAGAAACAGGCCTAGAAGACCTCCGGTAAGACAGCCCAATGCTCAAAGATATTCATCTTTCAATGGATACTGCCACAGCTGCAACCACTTTGGTCACAAAGCTAATCAGTGCAGAAACAGAATGAATCAGATTAATTCACCCTTCTCCGGACAGTGCTTCAACTGCAAAAGGTATGGACACAAATCCCATGAATGCAGAAATATGCAAGTAAACAAATCATTCAAAGGTAGATGCTTTACATGCAATAGAGTAGGTCATATGGCTAATCAATGCAGATCAAGAGGATATCAGTCAATTATGCAAAGAAATGTTATTTGCCAAATCTGTAATAGGTCTGGTCATAATGCTAAAGTCTGCAGAAGCAAGAATCAGGACAAAAGAGGTCCGGTGTATAATCAGAATCAAGACAAGGGTAAACAAAAGATGAATGTGGATGAAGTTAGGAATCAGATGAGCAAGATTTGGGTGAAGAAAAGTTCAGAGAATGTAGAGGTTGGATCCACACCAGACTCTGGTGCTGATATTTCTTCCAAAAATTAAAAAGTTAGCTCTGGCTTAGAGGGAGACTCAAAGAAAATCCTGTTCCCCCAGCCAATCAAGTGGTGCCTGATATGGCACAAGATGCGGAGTAAAAAGTTTAAAGATATAAGTCTTGAGATGATCCAAATAAGATTTCAGAGGTCCGCATGGAGTTATAAAGAAGCTGTGATCGATCAAGTAAGACCTGTTCCGGGAGATGCTCCGGTATGACAGAGGATTACAAAAAGGTCCGGAGAGATCCGGAAGTGCACTATCTTATTCTGCGGATTGGACAGAGTGTTTGGGATGTTCTTTCAATGTGTCACCTTGATTTATTCATGATTGAAAGATCCGGATGATGTTCACAGATCAGGACTAATCCGGGATACTCCAAGCTATCCGGACAAGGCAAACCGGAATAATATAGGTGAAGCATTTATTGCAAACAGATATTAGGGTTTGCGGAGCAATATAAGGGATTTCTCAAAGATCATTTGCTCATTCTGCATTCAAGAAGAAGTGAAAAGTGGAGCTCTGCAACAAGATTCATCAAGCACACCAAAGATCTCCTGCCGAAGTCATTGCATAAAGAAATCAATCCCACCACTCCATGCAAACCGAAGGCGCATAAGGTATTCTCCATTTTTCATTATCTCACTGCAAATCTTTGAAGAATGGCTACTCCAAATATAGTTAAGATCTCTGATAGACCTCGCCCCACATTCAAGAAACATCCTTACAAATCATTGGAGGTAGATCCACTAGAAGCCTTCTCTAGTGTTCCTCATGGTGTATTGCATATGGAAGATATTAGGGTTTACATCCATGCGAATCTTGAAGACTTTGGAAAATCAAAGCTGATGGATATCTATCACAAACAATTGATAGATGACTCCTTTGAGATCAAACCTCAGTACAAAGCCATCCGGGACAAACACTTTGCACAGTGCATTCATTTCCCCTGTTTTGAAGAAGATGAATGGGTCCGATATGTACTAAGTAGAGTACATGACAACTTCCTATAGTTGAACCAGCCCTTCAAGATCACCAAAGATGCAATTAGAGCTGTAACCGGTCTGCACTCATCCGGTGGATTACCTGTTCTCAAGTCTGTCAAAAATTAGACAGTTAGTGATGCAACCAGATCCAAGTTTGACAAGAGAGCTATGACAGTTGATGACATCACTGAACCGGATGTCAAATTTGCAGCTATGATAATTGGTTACAAAATCTATCATTCCAGTAGGGAAAATTCAGTACCGGGAACTGCAATCTACACAGCTTATCAAATGTTAAAGGAGAATGCAGACTATGACTTGTGTGAGCTTCTTGTGAACCAACTCTTTGAAAATCTACAGAAGATCAAGAAGGACAAGAAAAACTCCTTCAAGTATGGCAATCTGATCCTCTGTCTCTTCTTTTACTACATGAATTAGCTTCCCGGATCCAGTGGATGGATATGGCAGAATGACAGACTAGTTGCCATCCAAATCAGAGACTATTTGCATGGACTTGGGGATGCTAAAGCAAGAAATACAGCTCTATGGGGATACTTCAAGAACTTCCAAAGCATGATGCATGCAAGAGAAAGAATACCCCAATCCCTTGTTGAAAAGTACAAAGACACAGTATGCTTCATGGTTGAAACAGATCAGTGTCTAATGGAGGCAGTGGAGCCAAGGACTGTTTGGATCATGCCCATGGGGTATGAAGTGGATGAACAGATAGTAGAGCTGCATGTTCAACACATGCTAAGCCAGCCCAAAGATCCTAAGGCAGAAAGGTTTGGAACCTTTGAGGAACTGAGTGTAAAGATACATGTAGAACTCAGGGAACCGGAGATAAAGAGGAAGGTAAGAAAAGAAGTTGAGCATATTGCTCAAGGCCTAGGCATCTCAAAAGAGGCACTAGATGCCAGCCGAGAAAAGAGGAGAAAGGCTGAGGAAGAAGAGAAAAGTAAAGAAAGTGTTCCGGTTGAAACTCCCACCTGGACCAGATCATCAAAAAGATCTGCACCTCCCACAACCAAAAGTTCAAAACCGGAAGTCCAGGCATCCGGTAAAAGATCCAAGACAAAAGCCACAAGGGCTTATGAAAGCCAAAAGGATGAAGAGGAAACAGAGTCAGATGAGGGAGTAAAAGAAATAAAGAAGCAGAAGAAGAAAGGATCCGGTAAACCCTCCACAGGCCAAGACAAGGAGGAAATGGCAGAGGTATCTGTTGAAAAGCCCACTCTGTCTCTAGAGAGTATAATCAAGTCGGTCACGGTGGATGGAAACCTTCAACCAATGACTGAATTTTACGATGACTACAGTGAGGCTGACCAAAAGATTCTGCAGGAAGCCACAGTCAAATATCTGAACATATACAATAAGGCTTTCATTGAGATCATATCTCTTATTCCTAAAAGCCTAGAAAAGGAATTAGAAATAAGAAAGAATAATGCTCATGCAAAAGATCTTGAGATCCGGGAGCAGATAGCTATACAGCTATATCCTCAAATTGATCCCAAGACAATGAACATAATCTTCAAAGACTGCAAAGATGAGTTCAGAAGTAAAGCCAGGATGAATCAACTCATGCTTGGTGAGACTGACAAAGTGGCCCAAGAGACAGAAGAGATCCTCCGGAAGGCCTTCAAAAGGTTCAATCTTCCTGTTGTAGAGGACTTAGGTGCAGAAACAACTGCGGATTTGGAATCATCTGTTCCGGAAGAAGTGGGCCCTGAACAGACAAACATCTCTCCTCCGGTTTCCCCTACAGTCTCCGGATCCAAAGAAGAAGAGAAATTACAGGAGAAGGAAGCAGGGGTGAAAGATAAAGAGGTTGACAGTTCCAAGACTGCAGAAGAAAAGAAACATCTGTCTCTGGCAAGAGACACTGCACAAACTGTTCAACAATTTTTGAGCAAAGCCACTGTAGAAATTGATGAACCGGACCTGCTGAAAGGACCATTAGATTTTGACTCTTTGTCACCGGTGCAAACAATGAAAATAGCCTCATTTGCAAATGAGAAAGTCAAAGAGCAGCTGCTGAAATCTCACATGGAAGACTATGAGCTTATGGAGGTAGCATCTGGAGTGCTAGAAAAGATCATGCCATCCTTTCAAAAGGATCCCACAGCCTCCTCTTCCGGTAATCTCAAAACCTTAGTCAGCAGTGTTAGTACACATTTTGAATCTCTAGAAAAATCTGCTGAAGAAAAGGTCCGGAAGGAATTTTTGGATAAAAGATTTTCAGAAGTATTAGAATTAATCTCTAAAGATAGGAAGATTGTGAGTATTGGAATAAAGAGCTTAGAGAATGCTCTTAAGGATGGCGGTGACATTTACAAATTTTGTATATCTTGGTCAAAGGCAACAACAGCAATTGATAAGAAAATAAAAGAGGAACAGGACAAGCTACAAAGCTTATCTCAAAGTTTTGATCCTCTCTCTTCCTCCATAATAAATCAAGAATGTCAGACTATTGCAGTCTTGAATGAAATAAAGAGTCTTGAGAAGGAAAGGAAGAATATCACTAACCGGATGGGAGAACTTAGAAGGATTATAATCCCTAAGTTGGAAACTATGCATGAGGCCATCAGTGATGCTCAGACCACCGCCCAAACAAATGATCCGACAGATCTCAAGCGGGCAGAAGCTTTTGCATTTTTGTTGAGTGGTCACATTTCAATTTTGGATAGAATGAAGCAAAGTTGGGCTACAGAAATGATCCAATTGCAGACATCCTTTGCAGACATTCTTCAGTATATGTGAGTATGTAAATATACGGCTATGTATAGAAAATTTTTGAAAATTTTGATGTGTGGACCCTACCCTTTGCCATTGATGTCAAAGGGGGAGTGAGGAGCAGTGAAAAATGAGGAATCCAATTAAGGGGGAGTTCCAGAAATTGTATATAAAGACAGAGCATCAGCAAAGGGGGAGCATAGTGTAAACACTTAGTCATTTTTCACTAAGTGTTGCCATCAATGCCAAAGGGGGAGATTGTTGGCAAGAGACACTATATGGATTCATGGTTGTTGTCATTGATGGCAACAAAGGTCATCCCACATATCCGCAAGTCATGATGTGTCTCTACCGGAAGTCAGAATAAAGATTGTTGTGGTCCAGTGAACAAGAACAGAGCATGTGGCAAGGTCCGACAGATTGGTCCGGATCTTTCAGAGGAAGTGTCTTGGTGCAGTGCGGATTTGGGGAAGTCAAGAGGACTACCTTGAGTGGTATATTCCAAGGATTTAGCCTCCGGTAATGGACAAGGAAAAAGATATGAATAGTTGAGTACCGGATTCCTGAGAGACAGTGAAAACAGAGGAAGAACTGACTGACAGAGTATCAGACTACCTTCCGGATGTGTTACTGTTGATGATAAAGGTTGTGAAGGCATGAATCATGTTTGGCCGACATGATTAATGATATCTACAAGTATATGCTTGATCCGCATTGCTTGGTGAGCAAGGATTCAGCCGACAGAACAAAGTTTGCAAGAAACTAGACTGTTCCGGATGCTGACTAGAAAGGTGATGAAATTACTTGTGCGGATATATAGAGGACGGATTTAGTTGTGAAGGGTGTAACTAGGAATAGATATATGCGAAGAAGAGCAGAACAGAGCAGAAGTACCAAGACAGATCCGGTATGTGAAAGGACAGCAGAATAAAGAACAGAGAAAAGATGAAGTGCAGCAGATCAGTGTACTGAGCCTAACCGGAACTGAACTCCAGCATATGCAGATGCTTCCAATCAGTTCAAGACTGTGATTTTTATCACCTTGTAGACAGTGTGTCTTCTTGTAGGCAGTGGGCCTCTTGTGAGCAGTGTGCTCGGGCAGTGAGCCCTAATTGGCAAGTGCCATTTTGTAATTTCCTATTCTTCTAACAGAGAATAATTTTGGGTTAATCACCCCATGGTTTTCTCGCTTAACAGGGTTTCCACGTCAAAAATACTGTGTCATGTGTTTCTTATTTCATGGTAATGTTTTTGTGTTTGATTCAATGCTGCATCAATTAATAAGAAAGTTCAATAAGGGAAATAATTAGGATAACTGATTCACCCCCCCCCTCTCAGTTATCAACAAAGATTTGGACAAGGGACTCTTTCGATCAATGATTCCAAGTAAGACGACTGATACAAGACGATAGCCACTAGTAAGGGTACTCGATACCTATCTTACTGTGTAGGGACTAGTCGTGCACCAAGACCACTAGAGAAGTTCTATGACTTGCTATGGTTACATGAATCCAAAATGATATGAAAAAGGGGCATATGCTGATCTAATATGGGATACTTTGACTTTGGACTAGGAAGACTTGATAGAAGGTGAGTGGGATGACCAACAAAAGAGAGATTTTGACATGAAATGGTTGAAAAACATGACTGCAAGGTAAGATTTGATCTCAGAATTTGGAACTAGGTTGAAATGGGTATCCTAAAATGACAAAAATTTTCTCAAAGATTGTGGAAGTGCTCACTATCACGCATGCGCTGGAATAGATGCACCGCAAAAACTAGTAAATGTGCAAGAAGTCAGAACATATGCGCCACATTGGTAAATATCAAATACACCATAATAGGTCGTAAAAGCACTACAAGTTAGTACAAATGCTCCACAGGTCGGCACAAATGTGTAGCAGAGGAGGACGAATGCGCCACTCTAGTTTTCTCAGTATTTTTGCAATTTTTTTAGAAATTTTCTGATGTTTTTGGTACTTTGGTTGCAAGAAGGTCTTTTTGATCTGATTTTCTAAAATTATGGCAAGAAGACATAGCAAACACAAAGAATATTTTTATGGTTTTTTATTTTTTTATGATTTTTTGACTCTTTTTGGACTAAAAGAAAGCAAGTACACCCTAGGTTTCAAAGGACAGTATAAAACTAAATTCTCACTATCTCTAGTGAAGCATCTTCAAGAGGTGATAATCACCCTTCTCTACATCAGAATATAGGGGTTTTTGGCCTACTAAAACAAAGGATGAGTAATAAAGGCAACTGTTCAAGTGGTTATACATGCGGCAGCACTACTCTCCATTATGGAGTCTCCCAGCCTACAAGGGTTGCACCTTGAAGGGTTTAGAGGGAGGTTGGTTGTCAGTATAACATAACTACACTCATTGTTTGAAGCTTTCTCTCTAAACACAATTTATTTATAGTGGCTTGGAAGGGCTTGGCGTCTAGCCTGTTACCACTTAGGGTCATTCCTACTTGGATGAACGATATCCAAGAGCAGGCCCCTCTAAAAGAAAAACACATGCAAAAATGATATGTCTGGCATTTTGGTCACCCAAGATAGGGGAGAGCATAGGCCTGGTATCATTCCCAAAACAAATAATACAGTGGTTATTTTCCCCTAGTTAAAATGAGAAAAATTAGATGAGCTATCTACTTGGGCAAGCGCAAAAATTTGTTAACTTTGAAGTGATAACAAGATAGCAATGGTCTAGTTTTACCAAGATAGCAATGATGTGTTTAATTTTAGCCTAGATAGCATGAATTAGTTAACTTTGAAGTGATGATCAAGATAGAAATGGTTCATTTTTACCTAGATAGCAATGATGAGTTCAATTTTATCCAAATAGCACAAATTTGTTAACTTTGAAGTGATAATCAAGATAGCAATGGTTCAGTTTTACCCAGATAGCAATGCTGAGTTCAATTTTATCCAAATAGCAATGAGTTGTTAACTTTGAAAGATATCAATATAGCAATGATTCAATGATATGCAAGATAGCAATGATTCAATTATCGCCTTCCTAGTTAAAGCTATGTGAGATTTGCATGAGCATCCATTTTACTTTCCTATTAGAAATTGAAGTGTGAGTTAACAAGTGCAACTATATGATTCTAAATCAGTACCTAGCCTGCAAAATAGACCAAGAGTGTTCCTGCGAAAAGATGTCAACATTAGCAAAAATCTCAAGGAAACCCTAAAAATCACTGCCTAGATCAGATGTGCAGCTTCAGAGACTAAATGCGTAGAAATAGAGCTCAGAAGTGCCGCAGTACATATGCGCTAAGACAAAGGTCAAAAGCATAGGAAAATAGTGTATATGCACTGATCTAATAGATGCACTGTATCAGAGGGTAAATGCACCGAAACAGAGTCTGTATGCGTTGAAAGGATGTATGCACTGAAATAGATAGTATATGTATCAGATTAGAGACTATATGTACTGAAGGAATGTATGCACCATAATAGATATCAGATGCATGTCAGGATGTGTCAAATGCATGATTTCTTCCTATGTACAGATTTCTAAAACACAAAAACTTAGTTTTTGGGTTAAATTGGGGCTAGGCCCCATGGAGGGTGCTAAAAATGTTAAGGAAAAATTGGATTCAAATGAATAATCAATATAATAATATCAATAATACCCAAAACTCAATGAAATATAGAAACAAAGAGATTAACCGAACAAAAGAACTTCAAAAACCTTTGCAAACCTCAAAGCTTCATAGCTTCCATTTGTTTCCTATCTCAATCGATCTTGCATGCTATGATTCCAATATTGTCAATGGAGAATGGCTATGATAGTTTCGCCATGAAGAGGAGCTTCACAACAATCATAGTAGTATGGTAACAAGTGTGATCACAAGTAATGAAGGAATTAGTGCCAAAGGCACACTATAATTCCTACAGAGTAACAATACTTAAATCCTGGATGAATGAAATGGAAGAAGAGGGTTCAATTTATAGAGTTGGGAGAATGAAGATCAACGGTATGGAAAGAACAAGAAGATCAACGGTATAGGACAGTTGAGGAATGTGCGCGAATAAGAAGAAGACACGTGTCTTGCTATATTTTGCATGAGAGGAATTAATAGAATAGAAGAATGAGTTAATTGAAGAGATAAATCAATTAAAAGAATAGATCAATTAGTTAAGAGAATAGAACTAGAGAATATAAAATTGCATGAGGATGAGAAGATATTTTAGCTCAATTAAATATTTAGAATATTCAATTGCATGTGCACAAGGATTGAATTATATTTAGAGATAACTCAATTTAGAAAAAATAGACAACTTAAATAAATATTTAATTTATTTAAATTTAGAGAAGATATTATTGGAAGAAACAATTAAATAATTGGTATTATTTAATTTAGAATGATTTTGGAAGAATAAGAAAAAATATTTGATTATATTTTATTTTTAGAGATTGAGAGAATTTAAATAAATTTGATTTGATTTATTCAAATTTAGAAGAATGATTTGATTTAATTAAATAATTAAGAATTATTTAATTGTTTGGAAGAAATTAATTAATTAAAGGATTTTATTTAATTTTGACTTTTGAAGAGGTAATAAAATATTTTGATATTTAATTAACTTAGAGGAATATGAATCAAATAAATAAATTTGTTTATTTATTTATTGATAGAAGAATTAGAATGGAATAAATATTAAGAATATTTATTTAGACTAAATCATGTCATTTTTAGGCGTATAAGAATAAAAAATGAGAAATGTTAGGACAATTAATTCTATTTGAAATGTATAGATCTCAAATTAACATTCTACAAACTTGACTCTGGAATTATTATTACGTATTTGTTATCATTTTGTTCCGCAAATTCTTTAACAAAGTATTCAATAAAAGTATACAAATAACAATACAATGTTACGTATTTCTTGTCAGTTAATGAAGAAGACCAATACTTTGTTCTTGGTTGTCATGCTCTTTTACATCTTCTACAAAATATATAGCATTCTTGCAAATCAGGTAACAATCATTTCTTTGTTTTACTCTTATGATTGTATTCTTCAATATAACAAATACTTTTATAATTAAAGAGCATTTGCTTTCAGCTATAGTAAAGACAATGGCTAATGTTTTAAATGTTGAAAGCTATAGGCTACGTAAACAACACTCTACTCTTGACATTGATAATGCCTTGAAAAAGGAACATTTATTTAGGCTAGATTCATTTTTCTACACCCCAAGAGATTGTTTAAATGACGCACTCAAAGTTCTACATTTTCATTACACTTCTATTGATTTGTGTAATGGATTAATTGATCACTTTTTGTTATGTCAAGCACGACATGATTATGATGCATTGCACACATTTGTGTATGAATTACATCCAGAAATATTGTACGAGATGCATGGTATTTATGATGTCAATATATATTTGTCTAAAATGCAATTGTCTGCTTCAGCTTCTCTATCTGAAATAGAAAGAGGGCTTTGGGGTGATACATTTTGCATATGATGGATCTCCAATTGGTCGAATATATCAATTGCAGTGTGGTCCACAACCACCAAAAAGAAATACTTAGATTTCAACATTAATCTATAAACAACTCTTTATTCAATATTATTTCATGATGAGAACCCTCTTTGCAGTATTGTTTTGTAAAAAAACATTGGCAAAAAACATGCCCATGTCATCAAATCATATTTCACTTTTTTGTACAACACTACAAAGGTATTTGGAGTCTCTTGCACATGAAATGCAACTTTATGGTTTGAAAAAAGCAATAGTTACCACCTCAGAGTGTGGGGAGAGCCTTTTCAATGCAATATGTTATTTAATGTAAGGATAATTTGATGTTCAATCTTTAATACTTTACATTGCACAGTCTTTTTGCAATGCAAAAAAAGCTGGTCATTATAGTGCAGCTAATTGCCTAAAGGACTACTTACAAGATGACATCTTGTAAACAACTCCATGCATTGCAAACTGGGAGGGCTATATTATAACATGGGAATGCCATATTCAAAAGGAAAAATTGAAGGAGGGCCATTTTGTTTTCAATGGATAGCAACCATGTTCAACATTACGATTCAAATTTGGTCTTCAAATACTAAACAAATTGAAAAAATTTATTGCACTCAAACAAATACAATGAAGACATGCAACATAATATCATTTAAAACAAACACAACACACATACACTATGAGCCACTAATAGTAACACATGTTAGTGGACCATCTCAAATGAATTGCTCTAGTACATTGCAAATGGATTATACTCATATTGAAATATTATTGTTGCAAATGCAAACACAAGTCAATGGAAAAAATATTTGAGATAACAAGAAAATATTACTAAATCAATTCAAGAAGATGTTGCAGAATACATAAAAAATAAAGAGCAAATAAACACTTCACACACACAAGTGAATGGAAAAAACATTCAAGATAACAAGAAAATATCACTAAATCAATTCAAGAAGATGTTGCACAATACTACAAAAAATAAAGAACAACTAAACACTTCACGCATACACAACAAGCCACTAATAGTAACACATGTTAGTGGACCATCTCAAGTAAATTGCTCTAGTACACTGCAAATGGATTATACTCATACTGAACAATTATCATTGGAAATGCAATCACAAGTGCATGGCAAAAAGATTCGAGATAAGAAGAAAATATCACTAAATCAATTCGAGAAGATGTTGTACAATAGTACAAAAAATAAAGAGCAACTTTCTTTGAAAATAGTGTATAAAAAATATATCAATCCAATACAAAGATATTTGAAAGCTATTGAGGATACTCCTCAATATGAATGTTTCATTTTTGAATAGTTACATTTTTTACATACCATGAGAAAATTTACAAAAAATGAACAACAAACCTATCAAACTTTTACAAAAAAAGAATATAGTAAATTCATTTGCATGAGTTTGTACCTAATGTAAAAGATCACTACAGAATGGTAAACTACCATGCTTTTCCACTCCACAATTAATAAGATGAAACAAACCACTATAAATTTTATCATATTTCTCATAACTTGAAGAGGGACTCATATCACCTTGAATTGCATTTGCACAAATTAGATAGTGGGGACACAAGTAGTCTCAAATGGGATTGATTGGATCAATAATTAATGTTCCTACAAATATCAGCATTGTCCAAAAAGTACTTCCATGATCAATTGATGAAACAATTATAGTTACAATTACATTGAAAAGGAAATTGTAATACAGGAATCCATATCAAGTTGGCATTGTTCATCCCCATCTTATCATGAGAGCATTAAAAGTATTAAGTCAAACACATTTATATAAGATGGAGAACATTTCTATGGACTATGACTGGGAAATTTTCTTCAAAACAAGACATAATATGGACTCAGAAACAATGTAAATGTCTTCTGATAGTGATACAAATAGAAATGATATAAACAATACTGATGAATGTGAAACACATACTAATACACTTATCCATGGATTTACAAAATCTAGATTAGTTTATGATCTACATGATAAGATAATTGAAATAGCACTTGGCGAAGAAAACCAACCAATTGGAATATTCAAGGACAAATATGCAGAAGAGATGAACTTTCCAACACTTTTTTTTCGTCATCCAAGAGGTGAAGACATAACCAAAAGATTCACATATCAAAATATTGCAAAATGGGAGCTATTACATTCAAGTCGCGACTTTGCAAATCATACAACTAATTTATTTTTTAAAATAATATGTGTCATCATAGATAAAATCATTTCAAGTATATCAATAAGAATTAGAAAAGGTCAATTAAAATGATGAACTCTATTGGCAAAAGATGTTAAACATAAGCCAAATTTAGACAAAATTTTGAAATCAAATATTGGATACATGGATTTTAAACATATTCATATCTCTCCAGATTATTTGCATCAATTAAAAAAAATATATGCAATGATATGAAAACTAGGCCCTCCAACATTTTTTTAACTTTTTCAAATGTAGAACATGAATGGACACCTTTAGTAGATGCATTAACCAAACTATATGAAAAAAATATGAAAAATGAACAAAAACATGAATACAAAATTGACTCACTCATTAGAAAAGACCCTGTTACTTGTAATTTTTACTATCGACATTGAATAAATTGCCTAAAGAAATTATAATGTGAAGATCATACAATTCTTGGACATAGCACTAACTTCTTTGTAACCAAATTCCAGAATAGGGGAAATGAGCATGATCATGCTCTAATTTGGGTAGAAAATGCTCATATATATGGAATAGCCAATCTTTTTTTAAATTGAATTGTTTGTAGACAAATATATTACATGCAACACAAATTTTCTTGACAACACACCTGCAAAGCTACATCAACACTACCACACAAAAAGTTGTAGGAAAAGAAAAAGAGCACATTGCAAATACAATTTTCCAATACCACCAATGAGAAAAATAACAATACTTGAGCCAATCTCATTTATCGACAAAACCTTAATGAATAATGTTGTTAAAATCTAAAGAATAATTGAACAAAATCAATACAACGACTCAATGCCTTTTGATGATCTTTTAAACCAAATTAAAATAAGTGAAGTTGAATATACAAAAGTAATACAATCAACACTCAATTTAACAACCATTTTCCTAAAAATAAAGCCAACACATATTTGGAATAATAGTTTTTCTAGAAAAATACCTCACTTGTGGCAACTAAATACTAATGCACAATTTGTTCTCAATGCATATGCTGCTACATCATATTGTTCATCATACATGATGAAAGTGGACAAATCTATGACTACATATTTTAAAAGAATATGCAAAGAGAATGAAATGACAAAAATTGATTCCATACAAATGATAAGGACACTTGGAAACACATTACTAAATGTGAAACAAATGTCTTCTCAACTTGCAGCACACATAGTCCTATCACTACCATTAAATTCAAGCTCTAGAACATGTGTATTCATAAACACATCTCCACCTGAAGAACGAACATTCATTCTTAAGTCTACATCACTACTTAAGAAAGAACCTGACGAATCAAAAGATATAATGTGTCAATCAAAAACTAACCTCTATATGCATCTTTTAGAAGATTTGAAACACATATGCTTAGCTCAATTCGCTGCAGAGTTCAAAATCGTCAAGAACAAATACGCAAAATCCAGAAAACCTAACATTATTAGATTTGTTAAATACAACAAGCACATTGACTATGAACACTATTGTAGAGAAAAACTATTACTTTATGTTCCTTTTCAAAATAATGAAGATAAATTAAAAGAAAAATTCAAAACATTTGCTGATGTATATGTATTTTATGGCCACATTGTCAAAGAAAATGAATGTAGATATACATACAACTTCAATACCATAAGGGTAGATCTTGACAATGCGTATGAAGAAGTTGAAGCAAATGAAAAATTAACAAGTTCATACATATAAAACAAATTCACGATAACAATAATATTGACACATATGATCTAAGTACCGATTTGCAATGGTTGCAAGAAATACAAACAAAAATGAAAAAAGATATTGGTTTTCAAATTGTTCCAAATCCAAATCTACTTGAAAACTTAGAATACTATAAGCTAAGAAGAATGTTAAACAAAGAGCAATAAGCAATTCTAAAAGACATTGCAATCACAAAAATTAAACATAAGCAAACCATTGTACATTTTCCGAACTGGTGGTGTAGAAACATGAAAAATATTTACAACAAAAACAATATTCCAAATGTTCTTGCATATTTACAATTCAAATGAATGTTCAAACCCACTTAAATAAAAAGTATTTATAATTGCATAAACAGGAAAAGCAACATACAATGCAGGTGGAATGCCAATTCATTCTGCATTGCTAATGCCCTTTAACAAATCTACTTTAATTCCACTCAGTAATGAAACACTAGATTTCTTGCAAAAACATTTTGAACAATTATAGGTCTTGCTAATAGATTAAGTTTCTTTGATAGGAAGTCAATTCTTATATTCTATTGACAAAGAATGAGAGACATAAAACATAACCCAACAAAATTCTTTGGCAATATTGACATGGTCTTTTGCGGTGACTTTTACCAAGCACAATCGATACAAGATAACGTCATCTTTGAAGATTCTATTATTAACAAAGAACATGTTCCATAGACTTTTCGTAGTGATAACATACAATGCTATGAATTGCAAACTACTATGCATCAGAGAAACAAAACATTTATCTCCATACTCAACAAAATTTGAACTAATTCACAATCTAATAGTGATATAGAATATCTCAACACCAATTGCATTCGACTTACCCCATTTGACCCTACATTTCCATATATTTTCCATACAAACAAGGCAGTGGCTTCACACAACACTAAAATGCTATCATTTGTTCCAAGACAACCAATTATCATCGATGCAATTGACAACATAGAAGAAAATTATGGCAATATAACAGCATATTCAAATACAACACTACCAAAACAAATTATACTAAAAATAAACATGTTGGTTGAGGTATATGATGGCAACTATAGCATAGAAGATGGATTGGTAAACGGTGTCGATGGAATATTCAAAGCATATATAAGTAATAACAAACTATATGTGATATGGATCCAATTTAGTGACTCAAAAATTGGTAAACAACAATCTACAAAACTAGCACAACTATATACAGATACAACTCCAAAAAGAATGGGTACCTATACTACGAATAACATAGTCTTTATCAAGAGGGAAACATCCATCACAACTACAAATTCATAAACAAATTGTAGTACAACTTCCATGTGCATGAACGATACATAGATCACAAAGACTTATATTGGAAGGCCTTGCATTTGATCCATTAGGAATAAAGTCACATGGATTGGTGTATACAACACTATCATATGTACGAGATATAGAATCACTATACTTGTTGAATCCAGTAACATCACAAAACTTCAAGGTGAATAAAAAAGTTAGAAATGAAATGCAAAGATTAGAAATAGAAGAAAAATGGGAGTTACAATATAATGAAAAAACAATTACAACAAGTGCAAGAATATCTATTTTATCCTTGAACAAACAAAACTTAGAAGTACCATTGGAACACATGAACCAAATGCACTCTTTATTATTCTTTGTGAAATTATATAATTTCAAAAGCCTTCATGTATAAAGTGTTAGACAAAAGGTCTCTTAAAAGCTTCTCTGTAAGTTCCCCTCCAAAAGTCCCTTTTACATTTGAAATAGCCTTGTATTTATAGCCTTACATTTGGTAACCACCTAGTAGTTCCACTTTGTAACTACCACAACTACCTTTTTGACATATAGTAATTTAAAAATAGGCTTTATTTTAGTTAGATTTCACCTAAATTTTCAAGAAACCAAGCATGTTTTCTAACTTTAGTTATAATAAGTGACATAAGTCACTTTTACAAAAAGGTAACTTGAAGCTTATGGATTTCAGTTTATGAATTTTGCTAAGTTACTTTCCATCTCCATTTACTCCACTTTGATGAACTGTAAATCTCACCAAATGTTGATGATTCCTCTGTATACCTAGATCTTAGACTCTTGTGTTCGCATATATAAGATACAGACTATGGAAATAGTATGTCTCACTGACAACATCATCATGATAGTCATAGACTGAATAACGCTAAGCATTTTCCCGCTCCAATTACAATCATATAGTAACATTGTCATTACAATCATAAAATACCCACTTGTCATCCTCTACTCATCTCGTTTCTTGTCTATGCTCCTATATTTGTATACATTTGAAGGCTCTTCAAGTATGTTCATCAAAATGTTTTCCATGATGTTCCTGATCCCATTGGATTAGATGATCATAACTGAGAAGTCTTTACAAGAATACATAACTTAGGAAATGTATCCTTAGGAGGGAAAGCCCATATGGTATACTCAAAAGGGTGTGTGATTCTTGGCCAATTTCCTCCTTGTATCTTTAATCTTGAGGCTCTTCTAATTCAAATATTTGATGTTCTTCCTTCTTTCTTTCAATCTTAAGATGTTTCTAAAAATGTTCCTTGTTTGGCTTCCACATTAGTATACATGTCTATCAGACCACTTGCAATCATAATATCTACCAAAAATGTTCCTTCCATTATGTTTTATAAATGTCCATACGTTGATCCAAAGTTCCTCTTTCGGTATGGGCAGGGAAGCATATGGTGAATGTTGTGGGGTTCAGCCTTGCGCTTGGCAAGTGCATTTACCTTGAAAGATTATAAAGTCTTTTCAACAAACACATTATGTATGTATCCTGCCATCCTTGCATTCCATGGGACGCATTTATTTAAGATGCTTTGTCAAACAACTATGCTTTGTCTATACCTCCAAAATTTGCATGCATATCAGTCACATTTTGATGGACGCCCATACCCTCGTTCTAGTTTCTTGTTTTGTCATGCAGGGGAAAGGTGTAGGCAATGGACACGAAATTTGTCTTTATAACTACCAATTGCATGTGCTTTAAAAGTTCCTAAAGCCTTTTCAACGAATCCATTTTATGCATGTTCTGTCATAATTGCATTTGATGAGAGCGTATTTCTTTGAAGCCGACTGTCAAATAGTTCATGGCATTGTATATGCTTCCATATTCTCACATACATGTCTGCAATGTATTTCCAATGTAACATCTGACAGTAATCCTCCCTTCATTATACTTTGTGGGTGTCTATACTCTGTTCTAAAGTTCCCATTTTAGCACGGGCTGGGAGGATACTGGCAAAGGTCGTGAAGTCTTGTATTATACCCATGAACTGGATTTGCATTGAAAGTTTCTAAAGCCTCTTCAACAAATCTAAATTGTGTGTATCCTGCATGCATTGAATTTGATGAGGCTACATTTCTTTGGGGTATTTTGTCAAACGGTTTGAGCGTTGTCTCATGCTTCCACATTTTGCATTTGCAACTGTTACATCTGGTAGAAATCCACTTTCTATTATGCTTTGATGGACATCCATAAAAGATTTTAGCGCTCCCATTTTGGGTGTGCACACATTTGCAAAGATTGTGGAATCATGTTTTGTGCATATCCTACAGTCAACAAGAGTGCAACTCTTTGAGGTATTATGTCAAACAGTTTGGGTTTCGAGTCCATGTTTCCACATTTTGCATACATGCTTATCATGATGCTACTATTATATAAGACAAAACTGTAGTTTCAATTGTGCTTTGATGAAGTAGAACTAGATACTTGTCTTGCTGGTAATAATATCCATAACCTTGTTTTTACCAGGTTGCATCGTTCTTGGAAAATCATAGAATGCTTTGCACTAATATTTCACTTCCAAATGTTGGATTTCAAATTTCTCTGTTGCTTTTATTTTCCACGCTTCTTTTAATCCTTCAGTTTACTTTTAGGTTTTTATTTTCCATGAAACCTTTTTAATTTTCTTCAAATTCTCAGGTTGTCGTGCAGTCCCACTTATTATGACAACGGAGCAGGCTTGAAAAAACTGAAGATATAATTGTGTAGCGCCTCCATTAACTGGTTCTTTCTAAATGATGCTAACTACACTCAGATTGAAAATCTCTGCGCCCTATTCAGCAATATATAGAACCCATCGTGTATTTCATGCACTCGAGGAGACCACCTTTCTTGGTATGCATGTCTACCGTGGTGATGCAAATAGACTATGCATCAGAAAAACCCTCATCACGAAGTGTAAACTGTAATAATAGCATAAGAAATCATTTGATGCCTGTTTAAAAGAGTTCATGCGGCTTGTGCATGCTTACACATCACTTCTAACTATTCATAATCATTTTAAAGTCCACATTTCTCGGAAAAATCAGGTTAGGATAATCAAACAATGCAAATCAAACCTAATCTTACCACCTTCAAAGAATCCATCTAAATGACACAAAATGCAAACAAATGAAAGCAAATCACTTAGAGTATTGTTTTTTTGGTTGAATTTGTGGCTGACTTCTCCATTGTGAACAATCATTAATACTAAAGCTGCCATGATGATGGATGAAATGCTTGAAATGCTCAAAATGCTCAATGGATGCTAATGGAGGGGACACTATATGGTGAGATGATAATAATGAGACTGAGTGGGTGTATATATAGCACTCAATAAAAGTTGATCAATAGTGGAGAAGAAAAGATAGCTTGAAGGTTGAGATAAATTCATGATCATAGGTGAATGTGCATAAGACAAGTGTCCTTGAAGCTTACATTTATTAAATGATTTAGTTGGACTTTGTTGGATAAAGATAAGATAGATCCCCTTAAAATAGAATGTTTTTCTATTTTAAAAATATGATGACAAGGATAATTGCTTTTTAGAACCAATTAAATCATTCTTTTCCCTTGGTTTAAGCTATGACACATAGAAGAAAGTGATAAGATGATGATAAAGAAAAATTTTATTTTTAGAAGATTAGAGGAAAAGCCAAAAATTAAATAAATGAATTTATTTAATTTATGCTCATGATGAAAAAATAAATAAATAAAATATAGATTTTATTTATTTATAGAAGAACTAAATTAAATAAATATGTAAATTTATTTAATTTAAGAAGAATGGAGAGATAATTAAATTATTTAATTATAGATAGAGGAAAATAGAAGAAAAATAGATAATAAAATAGATGAACAATTAATTAAATAAATATAAATTTATTTAATTAGTAGAAGAAATAGATGATTTAAGAGAAAATAGACAAATTATTCAAATGTGTTAGAGAAATGTAGATGATGAATAATGCAATATTTTAATAATCATAACTAGGTCAATTTTGGGTATCTACATTTTGCCCCTCTTTAAGATGATGTTTGTTAGAACATTGTTTCAAAGAATATGTGATACGATATGTTGCTTTTGAAAAACAAATTTAGTCCTAGTGAAACTAGAGGATGATGCCCCCTTGAGAGGAAACACATGGTGATCAAAAAAGGCTAGGTTAACTTGTGAATAGATGACAAGATGAAGATGAACTAGGTTGACATGAAGAAATTAGGGATCAGATGGGGTCAAAAGGGATAGAATCAAAGAAATTAGGAATTGGATTAGAAGAAGGGGGATTAGGGTTTGACACTATATAAACAGGTGCAGGAGGGCAATCCTTGTCATTTGCTTCATTTGTGCTTTTGTCGTTTTTAGTTTTAGAGCTCTGAGCTTTGAGTGTTGTCAGACCTTTGAGATCTTCCAGGATGGTTGTTCCACATGCAGATCAGCAAGCGGAATGGGTCAGACCTTTGGATGACCAGCAGGAGCACTAGCATTGGTATGTAGCTAAAACTTGACCAAAAGCATTTAATTTTTAGCCGAAATGTGTCATTAATGCGTGCATGTCACCAAATGCACAATGATTTAGGTACATGCACAATTGAACGATAGTGCATCGCAATTGGTGAAACATGTCACAATTGCACACTATTTCATTGCAATTGTTAAAACAGGGAGCAATTGGCATTTTTAGGATAGGTTTAGGGTTTTATGTGCAATTGGCACAAAATTAACTCACTTTTGAGTAGTAGGAAGTCGTAATTGAGTGACAAGCAGTTGCATATGGTTAACCAAATTGTAATTGTGATGGGGAAAGTTGCTTTTGGTTTTTTTAGTCACAATTGGTCAAAACCAAGGCATACTTAGGATTACTCAAAATTTTTGCTAGTTTTTTCCTTTGTGATGATAATTTTACTTATGTCTACAGGTTGTATTGTTGCCATTACTGTCACGAGAGGTACATCCTTCAGACTTGTGGTTAATTCAAGAGATTGATGCCAAGGAGCACATGTTTCTAGATATTATAGGGTTGCATCATGTTCCGGAACTTACACTGGTGCGGGCTTATTGTGCTCTGATGACCACTATGGTGAAGAGATGGTATAGTGAGCATAGCTCCTTTCTATTTCCTACTAGCGAGGCCACCATCACATTAGAGGATGTACACATGATACTATGGATTCCTACTTATGGGGATCGAGTTCATTATGACATAGAGCGAGGTCCTGCTGCATTCCACCGCTTGTTTGGAGTAGTTGACATGAGGGATGATGAGAATGAGATACTGATGAGGAGGATCAGGGAAGAGCTATGCGATAGGTTACATAGATTGGTCATAGCTATCATCAGATTCCTTGTTCCCGATTGGAGAGCTAGAGGATTCTCTGTAGGATGGGGGACAATTATGGAGGGCCTATTTATGTATGGTACTAGATATGCTTGGGATCCATGTGTTCTTGGTTAGTTGTATCATCACTTACATGATTGTGCTTACTTGGGAGGTTCTAGCATGTCTGCAGGAGTCACATTGCTTCATGTATGGGCTTACGAGTATATTGATGTGACTAGGCCCTTAGGTGTCAGATAGAGATTGCATCGGTAGCCTTATGCTCATATCTATGGTGGTGTTACTACTTATTGAGAGTTAAACTCCCTCATGTACTAGCAGTAACAATTTGATGAGATTGACTAGTTTATATGGCAACCATGGAGAGATTGCGAGAGCTAGGAGGAGGATCAGAGAGAGTTAGTGTATGCTTGGTAGCCTCGTTATTTGTTTGGGCTCATTTTATACATTATTGAGTCATACCTTCCTAGACATGTACTTAAACAGTTTGGATTGACACAGACTGCACCTGTCGATGAGGCCATATATGGTTAGACTAGATGAGAGATTCTACACTCGGGACTGGAGATTGTAGTGGAGACAATACTAGCGGTAATGGAGGCACTACAACCAGTAGTGTGGGATTGGATAGGGGGTCCTGCAGATTTTGGGACAACAACAGATTATGATGCATATTGGTTAATTGCGAGGCCCACCAGGTTTACTGTTCTTAGAGAGATGGGGGAGGTTGGATTGTTTAGGCTGAGGAGAGGTAGGATTAGAGGATAGAGGAGGCCACCTTGGGTATAGTTGATTGCTCCAGTACTAGGAACACATGGTGGACAGGTACCTAGACATGTTTCTATGCCACCACAACAACAAGCTACGAGAGGGGGAGATGGTGATAGAGGAGAGGTGGATGGGCTACAATGACATCTTTGGCATGAGATGGGTAAGAGGATCAGGTTGAAGGCCAAGTTCCAGAGGATGGAGAGGGACAAAGATAGGGCCCTCATGGCTATGAGACATGCTAGGGCTTAGGTAGAGGCATATTGGGTTGCATAGGTAGCACAACCAGCATAGGGGGTATAGCCAACACTGGTTTAGGTAGTGGTTGACGATGGGACTGTAGCCAAACTCATAGCTCAAAGAGATGCTACAATATCTGAGAGGGATGCAATAGTTGTGGCTTTGGGCACAAATCAAGCGAGTTTGTTTTTGGTTAGAGAGCTTACCTGAGTGTAGGGTGAGGTTGGGTCAACACGAGCTGAGGCTGAGTACTATAGAGGCTTATATTTCTATGTAGTGCCCGTTGATCATAGACAACCCAACTTTCATAGTAGATCAAGCCACTCTAGGAGGATGGGAGGTTCATGATCAGTGGCTTCTATGATGGGGCCTCTAGTATAGAGGGGTATAGGTGGAGCAGGTAGGGACCAGGTTGAGGCCTCCTTAGGGAGTGTCACCCATGCCAAACTTGGGACATAGTCTACTTGTATATATATTGTATCATTATGAGGCTTGTGAGCCTAATGTACATTTTGATGAGCTCCTTGTATATCTATGAGACACACATTGTATATTGACCTTTATTCAAGTATATTTATGAGATGGATGTTCATGATGTGTTATGTGTTTATGATTTTTCATGCTATGGATATGGATGTATATATGATGTATGGATGCACATGTTTAATGATTGTGTAATGCATATGATGGATGTTTATGTTTATGCATATAATGGTAGGTAGATGGTAGCTTGTGCAAGGAAAATATGTCATGATATGTGTTATGCAAATGTGATGGAAATGATAGGTGATACTATATTATGGATAATGATAAAATGGATAATGCAAATGGCATATGTCTAACACATTTGTTTTGGTAGGATGAGAAGAATGAAGACAATAATGAGATGGAGAAGAAAACCAATGATCAATTCTCATGAGTGTTATTGTGTTATTGCATGATAGATGGATGGATAGGGGATAGCTTTAACAATTGCCACAAAGTTAAGATATTTGCAATCCTTATGTTTGATATAGCATATAGATAGTATGCACCAAGGTATAGAAGACCAAGGTGTCATGTATCCAATGCATACAGCGTAATACAATCTTGTCTAATGTATTAGGTCAAGATGTTGATCCAACATATACAAGATATGAATATTAGCTACTTTTCTGAGATGGAATTTTGACTCTACAAGAAAAGGTCTGAACTCACCTCCACTAGACATAATGAAACCTTGTGGGTTATATGTATGAGAAATAGTCTTAGCATAAAATAGTCTTAGTGTATAGGAGACTATTTAGCTTTTAAAATACAAAAGATATTACTATGCAAAATGTCAATCCCAACATGTACAAGATATCATTAGGCACAGTAGGAGAATAAGATCATCCCACAAACACAGCATACGAAAGCCAATGACCATGCCCTAGTCTATACTTCATCTCAACATACCAAGATATGATAGATCTAGGTAGTCTCGATTAGGAATCAAAAGGGACAAAAGATAAATCAAAAGATAAACAAAAGACACAACCATCATGTTGTCTTGCCAAATTTAAATGCTCTTGGATGGATTGGATAGCGCCTTGTTGTGAGGAATGATATATCCTATTGAAGGCTAAAGATGATTTGCTTAAGATAGATGCATCGGGTATTGGCTTAAGGCATGATGGACAAATAACTTTTAGCTTAGCTCTTGATTTTAGTATACTCTTGAGCTATTAAGGCATGCATAGTTTCCTTCCTACTTGAGTTAGTCAAAATAGAAGAAGATAGAATGATAGAGGGATGGAAGAATGAATCATTGGTACTTGCATACTGGATACTTCCTTTGTATTCCAGATTGCCTACATATCCTGTATCCACGGGATCAAAGCACCACATAATGATGATGAGACATGATGAATATGTAGTTTTGGGTTTTATTCATGATATGGGAGGTATGATGGTAGAAGAAAGTGCGATGAAAGAAGAAAAGGATGATCAGAAGAAAGAGGAATGATGAAAGAAGGGGTATCGCCTTATGCCTGAATCTAGGCATTTCCTTCATACACCAGACTACCTACATACCGTGTATCCACGGGATCAAGGCATTAAACGATAGAAATGATATATAGTTATGATTTATTATGGGATGGTGATGATGGGGGGTGAATGATGAATAGGATTGATGTGATTTGATGTAGTGATGATTAGATTGGATTGGATCGATTGGAAGGAGTGATTTAATGGATTGATTTTATTTGTTGATGTTTTTGTTAGTTATTTGATTTTTTTTGCATTTTTGTGGAATATTTGATTTTTTTGGATTTTTGGGAATATTTGATTTTTTTTGGATTTTTGGCAATATTTGATTTTTTTTGGATTTTTTGGGGATATTTGATTTTTTTTTAATTTTTGGAACATTTTAAGGTGTCAATGTATTTACAATGCATTTACAATTTTTTTACAAAATGTCTGATAATGACACTCTGAAGTTCTGCTTCAAAACAAGATGCAAGAAGGTGCCCCCAGTGCGGGATGGACTTATTAGGAAGTGATCATGGATTAGGTGACAATCTAGATGGTTTAGCATAAAATGGAATAACATATCAACTCCAACCATTTCCAACCATGGTAGCATGCAAAGATGATAGATCCTATTGCGGATAAGCAACATTGTTATGGGAAAGGGATAGTGGATTATGATGTGTATTATGTAGGGGACTAGTGGATTATGATGTGGATTATGTAGGATAATTGCAAAATAGATTATAGGGATAAACAAATACAAAATAGATGATGGGAGCTAGCCTTCTATAGATAGCACCTGTTTGCCAGGTTTTCACTATGGTACTTATCCAGGGCACCTGTTTACCAAGTTTTCACCATAGGATGAATGATTTATATATATATATATATATATATATATATATATATATTAGATACTCTAAGGATTAAGCATAGAATTTCCTAAGATGAATACTGTTGATGGGTTCATCCAAGGGCCTTCTGGTGTTGATAATTTATATGCTCCAGTTCCGTAGACTATTGTGATTATGAATGGTCCAAGCCAATTTGGTTCAAATTTGCCTTTTCTATCACGATCTTGTTGATTCTTTTGATTTTCCTTTAGAACAATGTCACCTACTTGAAACCTTCTCTCTCTGATTTTCTTGTTATAGATGCGATGAAGATGATTCTGATATACTTGGAGATGATTTAGGGTTGCTTGATGTCTTTCATCAAGTAATTCAAGGTCACTCAATCTAGATTTTATATATTCTTCATCAAAGATAATGTGTTGCAAGGAAATTCTCAATGATGGGATCTTGACCTCAATGGGTAGAATGGCTTCAGTTCCATAAAGCAAAGAGTAAGGTGTAGCACCAGTTGGAGTTTTGACACTAGTTTGGTAAGCCCACAATGCTGGATTAAGTTGTAAGTGCTAGTCACAACTAGCTTCATTGATTGTTTTCTAAAAGATCTTGATGATAGTCTTGTTTGAAGCCTCAGCTTGGCCATTGCTTTGAGGGTAGTATGCTCTAGCAAATTTCTGTTGGATATGGAACTTATGACAAAAATCATGGACTTCTTGGTTCTTGAATGGATGGCTGTTGTTAGTGATTATGGCTTGAGGAACACCATATTGACAGATGATATAATGAAGGATAAATTTGGATATTTGCCTACTAATGATGTATGTCATGAGTATAGCTTCCACCCTCTTCTTGAAATACTTAGTGGCTGTGATGATAAACTTGCGATCATTAGAAGATCACCGATGGATTTTTGCTATGAGGTCGAGTACCCATTGTGAGAATGGCCATGGAGTTATGAGGGGTTGTGGTTCATGCGCTGGAGCATGTATAAGATCACCATGTTGTTGACACTATAAACATTTCTTGGAAAATTGTTGTGCATCTTTCTCCATTGTCGGCCAATAGTAACATGCTCTCAAGAGTTTTTTAGTAAGATTAGGGCCAGTGAAATGTGATCCATAGACACTTTCATGTACCTTGCATAAGGCAATTTTAGCTTCATCTAAGTCAAGACATCTAAGTAAGATACCATCAAGGCTCTTTTGATATAGGGTATCTCCAATGTTAGTGTAGTGAGAGGCTCGGCGTATGAATGTTTTGTGTTGGGATTTTGAGAAGTGGAGAGGGAAGGTTTGATTGAGGTACTTCAAATGCTCCTACCAAGGCAAATTAGGACCAACAACCTCACATACTAGCTCAGATTGAGGTACTTCAAATGCTAGGATCAAAAATCATTCTACTAGAAACTCATATATATATGTGCATTGTTGGGCATGTCTAGAAGAGAACCAATCATTGCCATGGCATCTCCTACTTTGTTATTGATCCTAGGAATCTGTTCAAATGTAATCTCAGAAAAGTACTTCTAGAAATCATTGACCATTAGCTTGTAAGGGAGAAGCTTTTCATCCTTTGTTTGATACTCATCCAGTACCTATTTAATTATGAGCTATGAATCTCTAAAGA
Source organism: Cunninghamia lanceolata (assembly GCA_027924645.1). Classification (NCBI taxonomy): domain Eukaryota; kingdom Viridiplantae; phylum Streptophyta; class Pinopsida; order Cupressales; family Cupressaceae; genus Cunninghamia; species Cunninghamia lanceolata. The sequence continues at coordinate 4,679,652 of BSBN01000241.1, read as the reverse complement.
CTTGTAGTTGTTTGATGTTCCATTGTACTTCCATGCGCAATCCTGTGATCAATGCTTCATATTCTACAATGTTATTTGAACAAGGAAAAACTATCCTATATGCTTTAGGTATATAATCTCCTTGTGGGGTGATGAGTAATATGCCTACTCCAGATCCATGTTGTGTGAATGAACCATCAAAATATAGTTGCCAAACTATTGAGAGATGTAAGTTGAATAACTCTTCATCAAGGAATTATGCACGAATTGGATGAATATCTATTATAGGTGCTTCTGCTAGTTGATTAGGTATCACTTGTCCTTTTATTGCTTTTTGATCAACAAACTCTATGTCTTCCTGTAAGCACTGTTTTTGACAAGAGATACTTGAGTGGGTCAAAGTTGGATATGAGCTTGGTTCTCTAATTTAACATATAATGCCACAATATTTGGGAAGTGAACACTACTACCAAACATGCTTTTTCCATTGATGAATAGTTGAGCTCATAACCTACCAAGGTTCTACTGATGTAGTAGATGGCTTGTTCTTTTCCTAGATTATCATGTTCAGCTAGTAGAGCACCTAGAGCTATTGTTGTTGTGGAGATGTATATTAACAATGGTTTATCAGGTATAGGAGGTACCAACACTGGTGGAGTTACTAGATATTTCTTAATCTAATCAAAATCTTGCTGGGACTTATCATCCCATTTAAAAGATTCTCCTTTACGAAGTAAATACTGAAAAGGATGACATTTTTTTGCTAACTGTGCTATGAATCTACAGATGGACTGCAACTTACCTTGAAGACTGTGGAGTTGTTTTAGATTGGCTAGAGGAGGCATGTCCATTATCTCTTTCGCTTTCTTAGGATCTACCTCGATACCTCTTCTTGATATTATATATCCCAATAGCTTTCCTGATATTACACCAAACACACACTTCTTTAGATTTAATCAAACTTGATATTTCTCTAATCTGTCAAAGATTTGTTTGATCCTCTCAAGTTTTATATTTTCCTAGGATATCATCCACATAGTCATCCATTATGGTATGGAAAAGGTTGTGGAAGATTACTATCATTGCTTGTTGATATGTTGCTCCAGCATTTTTGAGACCAAATGGCATCACTCTCCAACAATATGTACCCCATGGGCAGATGAAAGTTGTTTTGTGCTGATCTTTGGGAGAAATTAAAATATGATTGTATCCTAAAAAATCATCCATTAATGATAGCATTTTATGCCTAGCTATTAGATCTACAATGATATCAATGTTTGGCAATGGAAAGTCATCTTTTGGATATGCTTTGTTTAGATCTCTGAAGTTTGTACAAGGATGGATGCTTCTATCTAGTTTTGATACTAGCACAAGATTTGACTCCCATTCTGAATAGTCAACGGGTCTTATGAATTTGGCATCTAAAAGTTTCTAAATTTCCACCTTGACTAACAAAGCTACTTGAGGATGCATCTTTTGGAGTTTCTACTTCACTAGCTTGGCATTTGGATATACTGTTAAGTGATGTACCACAAGTGATGGATTCAACCCTGGCATATCTGTATAGGTCCATGCAAAATTGATTGTGTAAGTCATGAAGAATTCCATGAAATATGCTTTTTCTTGCTCTAATAATGATGCGACCATATGTATGATCTTAGGATTTTGTTCTGTACCAAGATTAACTTCCTAAGATTTCTCAATTAACAAAGGTGATTGTTCCTGATATTCCCTCAAACGAAGGTCAAGTCCTCCATCGTCAAGTGCCTTGGAGAGGTTTTCACTGTCAGATATGTCCTTTATTTTTACTTTTTCTCGGTCAAGAGGCACCTTGCGGTTTTCACCTAGAGACCTTTTATTTTCTTTTTTGTTCATTTCACTTTTGCGACTATAGGTCTTGACACTTCCCCCAAAGTATTCTAATTGAGGTAAATCCATTTTATAGTCCACCTTATGATCTCCGAGTGGCAAACCTATTCTCAGTCCCAAGAATTTTGCTAGAGCTTCATCATTTTGAAATGTATCCAATATAGGTGCCCCCTGTTGGTCCCAATTGATGAGGTTGGAATATACGAGAGGTAAGTCAAATGATGAGAGTTGGGAAATAGAGGTTGTGAATGAGATCATGAAAATGTATAGGTTGTGAAATAGTTCGGTGAGGTGAAGGGAAGAGTCATCGATGGTATCTGGATTAGAAGTCTCTTATGCGGGAAAGCTTCAGCTACCATGTCAAGAATACATTGGATGACTTTAGAAGGCAAGTCCTCCTATCCATACCCTAGACCTTGCTTATTAAACTTCTTAGTTACAGTGATTGGTTATGTAGGTCCTTTTTCATGTAGTCCTAGACCACCTTGTCCTTTGTATCCCATGTTTTTGATGATGCAGAAACCATTGTTGTAATGCTCCACTTCAAGCATTTTTTGATCATTTTCATCATAGAAAATCCATGAATCAATGTCTTCAATATCTTCATCATCTAGTAGCCCTGATTTGTATAAACATTGTAGGAGGAGCTTTGATAATTGTTTGAGATGATGCTACTTTAGATGCTAATGGGTTTTCCATATGTCTTTGCGGATAGAGGCAATGTTCTGACACAACATGATTCTTGCAACTTATACTCACCAAGTCCTTTGTCCTTGTACTTGATTTCTATGTTAGGGATGGCTTTGCTTGAGGATGGTTTGTTGAGATCAGCAAGGTAAACATAGGAAGTGGATGGATATGCTTCAGTGTTGATAGGTATATGATTAGGAGTTTGATACTTAGCTTGATATGCTCGACATAACTCAAAAGGATTGGCATCTGTAGGAATGGTGATCTCAACTCCAGTATGATGGAATTTGAGACATTAATGGTAATTTGATGGCACAACTTTCATGGAATGGATCCAAGGATAACCAAAGATGATGTTATATGGAAATTCAATGTCAAGGACTTGGTAACGAGTATCTGTAGTGACTAGACCAACTGTGACAGGCAAAGTTACAATCCCTTGTGATTCTAATTTAGCATCACCATATTCTTTAATTATTATGCTTTTTGATGTATCAATTTTATCCTCAGAATATCCCAATAATTTTACTAACCTTAACGAACAAATATTCAAACCTGCTCTACCATCTATTAAGATTCATTTAATGCAACATTGATTAATGAGGACTTCAATGTAGAGGGCTTTGTTGTGATGAACCGAGTGGTGATAGGTCTTTGTCAAAAAAGGTTAAGCAATATGGGGATGCAATGCTTGCTACCATGGCTTGAAATTGTGTAGTGTCTATGTTATTGGGGACTGACGATTCTTGCAATGCTTGGTCAAGGATAGCTTTATGTGTGGAGATATGCATAGTAGTTCTAGAATGGAGATATGCGTGGGAGTTTTACCTAGGTGATCAAGGATATTGTATCCCATAGGTGGTCTTGTAATGGATGGCACAGCTTTGATCAACACATGACCACGACGAGTGATAATGACATAATTGGGCTCTTTTACAGCTTGGATATGGATAGGCTCATTTGCTTTTATAGAGATAGTCGATATGCGAGCATGGTCAATGCAACCAATGGTGGATGACTCATATGTGTATTGGATATTTTTCCCCAAAGAGGAGGCACTTGCTTGATCATGAGCAGGAAGTAGATCTTTGAAAGCGTCAAGATCATAGTTTGATGTTTGCTTAGGTTGTTCTAAACTGACTATTTTGAAATTGTTGCAAGTTTTTCTGCATGGCTTCATTGTATTGTTTCCTTGTTTGAGGCATGGAATGATGATGGCCCAAATTGGTGGACTTATTTCACAAAGCTTGAGACTCCAAAGTTGATTAGGATGATGGTTGATTGTTTGATGTTTGGTTAATGGGTTGCTTGGATGTTTTGGGTTGATAAGTTGATTATTTGGATTGGATTGCTTGATTGGTTTATTGGATTGATTGAACTACTTTTGATGGATTTGATATGGTCTGATTGGTTGAGAGGCTGATTGGATTGTATGCTTGGTTGATTGGAGAGTTGCTCAATTGTTTGATTTGGTTTTTGATAAGGAATACCCCTAGAGATGGACTCTTGAACTCAAGGGATATGTTGTTGTTGGATAAGATTCTAAGGATGATGATAATCAGACCTAAGTGATGGTTTCAACTATGGGAAGTCGTTGATTTGAGTTGATGATTGATTTGGTTTTTTGTTTTGGGAGTCTCAACGGATATGAGTGTTTAAAAGTCCAAAATAGATGATGATTCTTGGCTCAATGAAATGATTTCTATGTAAACTGGATGATGGATGCTCAAAATAAAGCTTGAAGACTAGAAATAAGGCTTAGACAGTAACGAAAAATGAGGATTTTAGTAGAGATATTGGATAACTATTTGTAGATGAGTAATTGCAAGGCAGGATGATTCAATTGTGAGGGATGATAACTCAATTGCGATCGAGAATAAGCCAATTGCAAAAAACTATAGTTTAGTTGTGACTGAGTTTTTGACAAATGCGACAAACTGTGGCTCAATTGTGTCTAGAAATAAATAAATGCGTCTGACATGGATTTTTAGTAGTAGGATTTGATAGATACCAATTGTGTAGAGATTTTGACCAAATGCAAGGAACTATGGCTCAATTGCGTATGGTTTTTTGACAATTGTGAGGGTTTACTGTTCAATTGTGATTTACTGTTGTTCAATTGTAGTTTCAGACTATGTTTGATAGATAAATAATGGTTGTAAGCAAACAATCACTCCAACATTCAAAAACATGTACAACCTAGGCTAGGCAAGGACAATATCTATTGAGTTCCCACATGGATTACTCTAGCCATACTTATTCAATGTGAATAGTTCTAGAAACTTGGTGGCACAGGCTCCACCTTATAGTGCACTCACTTCTCAAGCACACCAAGTTCCAAGTCCTTAAGATGCGCAGATCTTAAGATACTTTTCTACCTCCATGATGAACTGTGAGAATGTGGGATGGCTATCAGAGGCCTAATCAGATGTTCTCCTGTATCGACAGATAGAGGGTTTTTGGCTACTACACAAAGGTTACTAGTATGGGCATCCATTCAGGTGGTTACACATGCGGTGTTTCACTCCGTTAATGGAGGCTTCCCAACCTAAAGAGGTTAAGCTCAATAGGGTTTTGAGGGAAACTTTTGTCGGTGTAACACAATAGCACCCTTGCTTATGTCTTTCACCACAAACATGTTTTTTATATAGCAGTTTGGAAGAGCTTGGCTTTAGCTTGTTACTACTTGGGTTGTCTCCTTCTCACACTAGGAAGGTAGGCCCTCTAAAGATAATAACAAGTTCTCTTGCACCCAAGATCCATTTGATATGTAAGGGGAGATGATACTTTTAATATTAAATTTGGGTTACACACATACACAACAAGCAATTAAAAAAAAAGATGAAACAAACACGGAGCAAACAATGGTTCCTTTTAAGCACCAAATCCAAATGTTCCTAGATTAGTGATAAAAATGATATGTCTTGGACCAATCAATGCTGCAACAAATGGATTAGTAGTTTTAAAGCCTCCTTTCTTTGCAAACAGATAAGATGCTACACAAGAAGATGATTAGATGCCAAAGAAATCAATAATAAGATTTAGCCAAATGCATATCAGAAAGACCAACTATGATGATCTGGGTTACAATTGCGCATGAAATAAAACCATATGTGAAAATTTACCAACCAATTATGTATGAATTTAGACCAAATGCGATGCTCTATGAGTCAATTGTGACTGAATCTAAACAATTGCGCATGGCCTGCAAAATAGAAACCCTAACTAACTAGATGTAGCTAAAAAAACTCTATGTGATGCTCTGTTGTGCAATTACACTTGAAATACGAACAAAATGTGAAACTCTACGGATCAATTGCACTCTATTTTTGGCCAATTACGGTGATCTACAGTGCGATTGTGATTTTTTGCAGAATAATTACACTCAGAACCCTGCAAAAATCTAACTTCACAAAAACAACTATACAAAAAAGATGTTAAATCAAGGATATGGGTCCCATTGGACGTGCTAGAATGTGTCAGTAGGAAAAATTAGGTAAGGATGATCAAATAATGCAAATAAAACCTAATCCTACCACCTTCAAAGAATCCATCTAAATGACACAAAATGCAAACAAATGAAAGCCAATCACTTAGAGTATTGATTCCTTGGTTGGATTTGTGGATGGCTTCTCAATTGTGAACAATCATTAATGCTAAAGCTACCATGATGAAGGATGAAATGCTCAAAATGCTCAATGGATGCTAATGCAGGTAATATGCTTAAGACGATACTCTAGATGCTATATAGTGAGATGATGATAATGAGAATGAGTGGGTGTATATATAGCACTCAATAAAAGTTGATCAACGGTGGAGAAGAAAAGATAGTTTGAATAGTTGAGATAAATTCATGATCATAGGTGAATGTGCACAAGACAAGTGTCCTTGAAGCTTACATTTATTAAATGATTTAGTTGGACTTTGTTGGATAAAGATAAGATAGATCCCCTTAAAATAGAATGCTTTTCTATTTTAAAGATATGATGACACGGATAATTGCTTTTTAGAACTAATTAAATCATTATTTTCCCTTGGTTTAAGATAGGACCTATCTTGCACACATAGAAGAAAGTGAAATGATAAGATGATGATAAAGAAAAATGCTATTTTTAAAAGATTAGAGGAAACGTCATAAACTAAATAAATGAATTTATTTAATTTATGCTCATGATGTGAAAATAAATAAATAAAATATAGATTTTATTTATTTGTAGAAAAATTAAATTAAATAAATATGTACATTTATTTAATTTAAGAAGAATGGAGAGATAATTAAATAATTAAAAATTATTTAATTATAGATAGAGGAAAATAGAAGAAAATAGATAATAAGATAGATGGACAATTAATTAAATAAATATAAATTTATTTAATTAATAGAAGAAATAGATGATTTAAGAGAAAATACACAATTTATTCCAATGTGTTAGATAAATGTAGATGATGAATAATGCAATATTTTAATAATGATAACTAGGTCAATTTTGGGTGTCTATACTACCTTTTTAATGCATGGTGCTGCTTGTGGGAGATAAATCCACTTTTTCACTAATGAGAATGGACTCTTCAACTGCTAGTCACCACATTCTATATTACATGCAGGAAAGAGAAAGTGGTTTGAAATTGTTTCCTTGATTGTGGGAGACTTTGGTGGATGTGGGATACTAGAGTTCACTTCCCTAAAAGTGAAAGTAGAGTTCCTTTTAAACTTTTCAAGAAGTAATTGAAAATCTTGTCTTGAACTAGTTCACCACAAGTGAAAGTACCCATCTTCTTTCTCTTGTTTTTAAGTAGCTTTTATGTGTAATCAAGTTTGCCAAAATTGAAAGTAGCTGTCACTTTTTCCTAAGTAGGCCAATAACAACTTGTTTTTTAAAGAAAACTCTCCACTTAACCAAATTCACAAGTTAACATGCACTTTTCCAAATATACAAGTTAGAATAACTAACTTCTCCCTTTGCAATTTTATTTTTGAGGTTAGTCAAATCTACAAGTCACCTCTCGCTTTCACATTTTTAGAAGTTTTTCAAAAACTTCTGATTTTGACTAACCTTCGCACAAGTTGTGAAAATTTCTAGGTTACCTACTTTATCAACACTTTGATGTGCTTTCACAAATCATTATAACTTGTGAAAATTTCTAATTTATTGAAAATTATAACCTCATGAAAATTTATATCATTTGCTCGTCAAGCCTGCATAGAGAAGTAAAATTGGTGTAAATTTTGATAGAGCTAATATTTTCTCATGAAATCTTTCCACATTGTCTATAATAACACCATGAGATCCCCTACCAGATGATTCTTCTCCATCCCTTATAGAAATCATGATTTAATTGTTTCTGGGTAAAAGCACAAAGTTGTGTCACACTTTGGGCCAACAAAACAATTTAGAGCGAGTTGTTTTCGCACGATTCAATCTGGGGGTGAGATTATTTCACCCAAAATCATGCTATTAAAACAAAAAAATGAAATTGCCACATTTCACTGCGGTCATATATCGACAGCGATAGTGACCTAGGGTTCGAAAGTTTTTCGCACGAAGGGCATCCCTGCCACCTTTTGCAATAGTCTCGTCACTTTGAACCAAGTATGCCATCTTCACCTTGGCATACATTTTATGTCAAACATTTTGTATGGCACGATGTATAGATCTTCACCTTGGCATTTTCTGTCAAACATTTTGTATGGCACGATGTATAGTTTAGTGTTTGAAATAAATCTACACCTTATATGATTGTATGCAAGTAAAATGGGTTTGTAAAATCTCATCCACACAATATAAGCTAAAAAAATATATCAAAATTTGAAATCATACCAGAGAGAATTTGTGCATAAATTCATCTTTATTGAATTTTGTGCATAAGTTTTTATCAAGGTTGTGGTGATGGAAAATTAATCACAATTTGAAACCATTCAAGAAATAATTTGTGCATAAGTTATTGGAAAGGTTTTGGAATGATCAGAAGTAGCAAGTGGCTGATGGCTGCTAGGTGGGATTCAGTTCACACATAAAATAGGTCAAATCAAGTGCTACAACAATGCAAGACATGCACTTTTATCCCTTCTAGAATGTTATCCATTCAAATTTGCCCATTAAATGCTAGGGAACATGGCTTAAATACTATGACAGTTATCTATTCAATACTATCTTTAAAATACTATGATATATCTTAGTATAAATAGATTATATAAATAACCAAATATATATATCAACATAATCCCATATAAATTTTGATAGTTTATCCAAAATCTCTCCTTTCATATGATACAGTATTTTTAAATTTTGATTGTATTTTATAGTAAAAATGCCTAAATACAACTAAAAATAGGTCAAATCAAGTGGCTGATGGCTATTGGGTGGGAGTCAGTTCACACATAAAATAGGTCAAATCAAGTGCTACAACAATGTAGGACATGCACTTTTATCCCTTGTAAGGTTATCCATTCAAATTTGCCAATCAAATGCTAGGGAATAACATGGTTAAAGAAGGAATCAACATACACTAGATCTATGTAAGCCTATTTTAGAAATTTTAAAGAAAATGCAATTGGCTGGTATAAAGTCAAATTCCACAACCTTTGCCAGCATCCTCCCTCATATCCATCAATACATCTATGAATTTGAATGGATATGGGGGAGTTAACAAAGTCACACCTACCCTATACCATGATGCAATAGGAAACTACAAGGAACATCAAATTTTGTCCACACAATATAAGCTAAAAAAATATATCAAAATTTAAAATCATTCTAGAGAGAATTTGTGCATAAATTCTTCTTTGTTGAATTTTGTGCATAAGTTTTTATCAAGGTTGTGGTGATGGAAAATTAATCACAATTTGAAACCATTCAAGAAAGAATTTGTGCATAAGTTATTGGAAAGGTTGTGGTGATCAAAAGTAGCATGTGGCTTATGGTTTCTTGGTGGGAGTTAGTTCACACATAAAACAGGTCAAATCAAGTGCTATAGCAATGCAGGACATGCACTTTTATTCCTTGTAAGGCTATCCATTCAAATTTGCCCGTCAAATGTTAGGGAATAACATGGTTAAATAAGGAAACAACATACACTAGATATATATACATATATAATACTCTAGAATGTTAATTAGAGTCTACCTTTTCTAGACTGGAAATATACCTTCTTATGACTCCAACTACTATAGGATAAAATTTGATTTATATGAATTATGATAAAATCTGATTTATATAAATTCCTATATGGTTGTCATGTCAATATGCTACATGCTACATGTGACTTTAAATTTGGATTTTCTATGCATTCCTAGTTCTGTGTTTTATGGTTGATCCATATTTGGTTGATAGCCCTATTATTTATGTATTTGCAAGCATCTAAGGTGCAGGTTTATTTGAGAAGCATGTGTGCATTTATAACATGGATGTTTTAAAGATGTATGTACTAGTTGGAAAATTTATATGCATGTTTATTTACATTGTGACATACAATATGTTTGATAGAAAATTTAATTATCATACTACAGATAAATTTAGGTCCACATGGATAACCAATCATCACATCAATCACATCAGTCAGGTCAACCTGACAATACTGATAATTCTACATTATATGCTGAAACCATTTAGAGGTTTCAAAGAGCTTTGGATGAACTGAATAGTTCTATTCACAATACACCAAACTTGTTAGGTAGAGACAGGTTGGTTAGGATTAGGGATGAGATCACATGTATGATCCAAGTTGTTTGATCATACAATCCCTATGATGACATTAGTGTTAACATGTTCTATGCATCACTTTCTCAGAGTGTTGTCAACTAGGAGAAGTGGCCATCTATTTCTAGGTTGGTTTTAGTAGATAATGTTCTCAGTACGTTCCCTTCTTATAAGGGAAAAGAGAGAGTGAGAGGCTATTCTCCCACCAAGTGTGTGGATGTAGTTCTTGGTCCTTTCATCTATCCTAGGTTTTTGGTAGCTCATCACAAATGGCCAAACAATGATGAGTTGCCATTGTATTTTTGCAAATAATTGTATGTAGAGTTCCATTTAGATTTATCTGTCAATTATACATATTTCCCTAAACATGCTAGTTAGGGGAAAGGGAGGTTTGCAGAGAGACCTGAGTATAGAAGAGTAGATGCGCCACCTCTTCAGAACAAGAGGTCCTTAGTTGGCCCACATCATCTAGTTCTTCCAAAACATGTGGAACTAGCAAATGTTGCCCAACCAACATTGACCCCCTTGAGATGCACGTTTTTTGAGAGCATGGTAACTATTGCCACTAAGGTTGATTAGTTGTCATCTGATCATGTTGGCAGGTATTTGTTACGCCTAAGGATTGATATTCCATCCACTAAGGCCACATTGACCAGCTATTCAGATCGTTACATTCGTGCTAATATACCATCGCCACATGATGTGGCACAGATTAGTAGAGAGAGAGCTTTGCGAAATATGACTAGATGCTTAGCTAGTGATTTATTAGATTCATACCAATTCATCAGCGATTAGTATGGGATCCCACTTGATGGTATATCCTCACATCTCGAGCGATATTTTGGTAGACGGAGGAGCCATGGTGAGTCAGGTTCATAGGGTTTGGGGGGACATGAGGATATTCCAGTTGGTCCTATAGGCTCCGCCCCTCCACATGTTTTACTTGGTCCTATAGGCTTCATCCCTCTGTATGTTCTAGTTGGTCCTGAGGTTGAGGTTACTACAAATGATGTTATGGGAGGTGAGTATAGCAGGCTTCTTTTCGACACTAATACTACACCATCTACACATGTATCATTGTCTCTCCATGATTCTGACCTCAATGGGATTGGGAGGGCCTTTGCTGGTGCAGTTGAGGTATAATTTATTTAAAAATTATAAGTTCAATTTTAAATAAAATCATATACATTGAAGCTTTGACTCTTGATTACAATCTTAAATATACCTGTGGATTAGACACAAGTTGTTGTTTTACAACCTGGATATGGAGATTTGCATCATGTTGGCGATCCTAGTCATCATCATGAGGTATTTAAAAACTAGGTCTATATATCACATGTACATATAAGTTTGATTTAAGTGTACACACACACACACACACACACACACACACACACATATATCAAGTTAACTTTCTACATATAGACATCAAGTGTACAAGTTTTCTAGGTAAATACACATATGCTTATATATTGTATGAACACATGTCATATATAGGTTGTAGGATCAGATCATGCTTCTAATGAGACTCCTCTACATGATGCATACCATGTATGTTAGGTAATTTAGATTTGTCAAGTATTATTTATTTATTTAAAATCAAAACAAACTATATATATATATATATATATATATATATATATATATATATATATATATATATATATATATATATAATTTGAAAATTTTATGGTGTTTCATGTGCAGACCTCAACCCATAACTCAGCACAGCGCTCAGGTCACAGATCAATCGAGGGCTCCAATAAAGGATTATGATGTCACAGCTCGAGACAGAGTGAGGCTCAATCCACTCATAGAGAGAGACATTTATGAGTTTGTTATTATGATTCAGATGTTTTATATTTACAGTACATTTGGACATTATGACTTACATGTTATTATATTTTATCTAGATGTTTTTATGAGTCACATGCTTTATATTTACATTTCAAAATTTATATTATGACTTACATGCTTTATAAGTTAGTGTTATTTTTCTTTTTATCTAAATTTCTAAATGTGTCCTAATTAGGCTATATTCCTAATCTAAAATGAGATTAAGTTGGGAAATAGAAAATGAATATAGGAAGATATCTAAGCAAATGAAGTAGTACATATTTAAACCTAGTAAAATTAGAAACTACTTAGAATTTAGCTAAAGTTGCTAGATTTAACAAACTTAAACTATTTTTAAAAACTGTAAATCCAACAAAACATATCTATTAATAAATATAAAGTCCACTATCTCATATATTAAATTATAAAAGTGGGAAATATGGTAGTGGTCCTTTAAATCATAGGATATATGTGCCACCACTAACAAAATTTATTACTATGAAAATCAACAAAATTCTAGAGGCTACATGATAGGTCAATATTTAAGTCATAAAAAATGCTAATGTTGCAAATATGTGGAAATATCTACCAATCACCCACATTATTAATCACAAATAATATGATCCACATAAACATAAAAAATCTTAATTAGAGGGTCAGTGCAAGAAGTTGGGTCCACTTTTTGGCCAAAAAGTGGAAGTGTTTTCCCTGATTTTCAGAATTTGTCGCATTTGACCTTAAAATTTGAAGCACTTAGAAATGGAATCTTTAAAAAAGTCACTAAATATAAAATGTAGTACTCAGAGTCTAGTTTCTAAATATGTAATTTTTTTCAATACCCAGATGATACAAATTAATTTTCAATAGGCATTTCTAAAAACTACTATTTAAAAGTCACTTTTTTTTTACCATACCATGCATGTGTATGGCCAACATAATTTGACCTAAATAAAATTATTTTTCAAAATCCTTTTGGGAAAACATGTGCAGTACAGTGAAGTTTGATGAGGATATTTTTTTATAATTTTTTTCCAAATAATTTTTTTTATTAATTTTTTATTAGGCCTAATTGGTACTTTTAAAAACCCCTCGTGTACGGCCAACATAATTTGAGCAAAAAAAATCATAAAATTAATTTTTTTTTATTGTGTAAAGAATGATGTGTAGATTGATGACATATAATTTTTTTTTCAAAAAAATTTAAAAATTAAAAGTTATTAAAAAAATACAAACACCTGTCATTTCAAGTTTTTAGACTAGTTTTCTTATAAATTAAATAATAAATAGAAGAACATGTCAATTAACAAAAAAAATTATATATTTGAAAACTAGACAATGTCATCTGTAATGGGTTTTCATTTCGTAAAAAAATTCAGAAAAAAAAGCCCTCAGCCATACAGGTAAACTCAGTGTTTCTTCTTGTTTTGTACTTAGAAAAAAACTTGCAGGTCCAAGGCTCAAGGTCAGTCAACCATGCCTATCCTGAACCTAAAACCCAAGCAAAGGTCAGGGAAAAAGTGGGCGGAGATTTCTAATTTCAAATAACGGGTACCCGTTATAAAACGGGTACGCGTTATATAACGGGTACCCGTTTCTATTATACCCGTTATTTCCCATATTAGGGAAAAAAGTACTTTCCCTGTATCCCTGCAACTTGCAAGTCTGATTCGTACGGCGCGACAGCGACAGTTTCTGCATTTTTTTACTTACAATTGTTTTGTGGAATCTCTTAATAGGTCATATTCTATTCAGATTTTGAAAGGAGTCAATCATATGAACAATTCTGAAGTGAAATCAAGTGCATGAGCTATTTTCAAGAGGAATAAAGCAAGAGGGTTTTTATTTTTACATCTACCTTTTACTTCAAAATCTATGGAACAAAGGATCTACATCTAATTCTACTTCAAAAGTTCAAATAAGGACATCAATTATGAAATTGGATTAAGTATCAATTGTTATTTTATCAAGAGGGCTTGGTAATCATGGGATCAAATCAACGTCAAAGAAAAAAACAAAGGAGGGTAATGACACCTCAAGAAATTGAAGCAAATAGAGAGAAGGAAGCCAAAAGGCAAAGAGATAGAAGAGCAAGGATTCAAGAGATGAAGAATATTGAAGCATCTAGTTCCATGAGTATTGAAGAGAAAGACATTCAAGAGAGTAAAAATGATGGGATGAATATAGATGATGCAAATGCGGAAATGGTGAATTTGGAAGAAAATGTGTCTATAGAAACAAATGCATGTATGTCTTCAAACCCAACATTCGAAGATATGGAAAATGCGACTATACAAACAAATCCAGGTATGTCTTCACAGCCAACTTTCAATGTTATGGAAAACAAGACTATAGAAACAAATCTAGGTGTGTCTTTGGAGCCAACTTTCAATGATATAGAACACACGACTATAGAAACAAATCCAGGTGTGTCTTCGAAGCCAACTTTCAATGATATGGAAAACACGACTATAGAAACAAATCTAGGTATGTCTTCAAACCCACCTATTGATGATATAAATGAGAATGATATCCCTTTTAGGAGTGAAAATGAAAATGTTTTATTTGAGATTGAAAGAAATGTCTTAGATAATCTTCCTGGTAAGATTTCTTGGAGGCAAATGAGAACTCATGCAAATAGATTATATAAAGATTTTTTTTATAGAAAAAGTCTTGGATTTTAATGTCAACTTATGATGCAATTGATGAAGATGTGGAAATTGCGAAAAGTAATGAAAAAGTTAGGCATATTTGTAAAACCTAAAAAAAAAGATGAATCAATGAAACAAGTTTTATCTAGTGTTGCTAATGCTATTGATTCTATTGGTAAAAAGAGTCAATCTAAAGATAGCAATGCAGCACGAAGAGCTATAACAACTGCTTTAGTCAATAAATCGTCTTCTAATAAAAGAATGATAAGTAAGACAAGTGAAATTCTAAAGATAAATCCTAAAACTTTGAGAAGAGCAGTAAAGAGTAGAGAATCTATTGAAAAAGATCCAATTAACCAATGTTGGAGTTTTAGTGGTAGACTCCCAAGGTATGACATGAAATTAAATAGTGAAATCAAATCTTTAATTGAAAAATATTGGCATGATAATACAAGGGTATCATCTAATGTTAGAGATGTTTTAAAATTACGAGTGGGGTCTAAAATTCGTGATCCTCATCCAAAACATCTATTAGACATGACTCAAACTGAATTATATAAAAAATTCTTAGATGATTTAGTGTTAGAACCTTTTAATATTACCATAAGCCAAAGATCTTTTGAGAAATGTAAACCTTGGTATGTGAAAATTAATAAACAGCGAATCTCTTGTTGTTGTAAAACTCATGTGCAATTTCGTTATTATTATGATCTTTTTCGATATATACGTTCTACTTTGCATACTAACGAAATTATGCAGGAATGTGGTATTAATATGCCACCTCAAACAATTAAGGAGTTTGTAGCAGGTTTGTTTTGTGAAACATCTACTGGATACTTATTTTATTCAAAAGCATGTATTTCTGGACAATGCAATAGATGTGGCAACTTTTCATTGTTAGGAGAATGTATGCATGAAAATATTTCACATGAATTTAGACAACAATTAGTGGATGTGAAAAGATTCAAGAATGTTGAATATTCTTTAAAAGATGGAAAAATTGGAAAGCATTGTGAGTTAGTCACTGAAAAAATTTGTGTGCATGCATTCATCAAAGATTTTAACGATAATATTGTATCCAATTATGTCAAACACTCCCAATATGCTCAGTGGCTTGATGGACAATTCCGTTCATGTAAAAACACCTTTCCAATTGGAACTATCCTATCAGTGGTTGACTTTGCAGAAAACTATACTCTTGCTCCACAAGAGGAAATTCAATCTCAGTATTATAATTCAGTGCAGGTGGCCATATTTGTTCATATTGTATACAGACATGCAGATGATAGTACAAAATATAATAGAAAAATTTTGAGGGACTATCATTTCTATTTGAGTGATAACCGGTTACACTCTTCAGAGTTTGTGCAATATTGTTTCACAAAATTTTATGAAAGTTTAAAAGAAAGAGGAATCCAGATGACACAACATTTCATATGGTCAGATAATTGTACAGGGCAATTCAAAAATGCAAGAATGTTTTATTGGCTATGTAGGGCTCACAAAGAAATCAATATCCAACATATGTGGAGTTTTTTTGAAGCTGGACATGGTAAAGGAGAACATGATGGAGCTGGAGCATGTGTGAAAAGAGCTCTTGCTAGAGAGCAACTAAAATTTGAGGATACAACCAAATTTAGAGATGCACGTGCAATTGTGGATTGGTGTAATGAAAAGTTATCTACGGGATCAAATTAGAACTCTACAATTCGACGATTCTTTTGGTTAGTTGAAGAAGAAAATATTCCTACTCGACTTGATTGTGAGACAATAACTGGATCAACAAAATGGCATTCATTTAAGAGTTCAAATGCAAGCACATGGACTATATGGACTAGGGAGCTTGCATGTTTTTGTCAATTTTATATTACAGGTGATTGGGGAGCATGTGAAAATACAGAATGGGTTGAAGAATGGAAACAAAGATCCTTGACACCTACAGAAACACAAGATCAACTTGAAACAACAATTAAAGATGATAATCAAATGTTTGCATCAGATGACTATGATCGTGTTTCAGACCTTGTACAAGAAGGTACTTTTGTTTTCAATTTTTTTTATTGTCATTTTTTTGTACATCCTGTATATAATTAATTATATATGTATGCATCCACAAATTTATGTGATTTAGATACATGTCATACTTTATTGAATTACATAACTTTTTTGTAGGACATGTCTATGCTGTTATTGCACCTGAGGGCAATGAAGAGGAAACCGAGTATTGGTTGGCTCGATGTGTTGAGACAAAACAAAAGTTGTTACATCCTAGAGTAGATGATGATAACATGGAGTATCCAACAGATTCTGTGGTTGTTGTTGGTACTTGGCTACGAAAATATCTAATAAGAAGGAATGGTGTGCCTGCATTTGAAGATTATGAAACACATAAGAAGATCATACACTACTCACATTTGGTTGTGGCAACAAATATAAAACTAGTCAGATATCAAGGCAAACCTTCTAATAAACAGTTATGGACACTTTCGATGGAAGAACATGAGTCAATTATAGATGCATTACAAAAAAATGAGGATGCAGATGGTACAATGGAATAAATTTTTAGGTAAGTAAACAATACTCTTACATCCCCAAGTTAAATTCTTTCATTCTCATTTCAGCTTCTATACTATTCCCCTTGTCTTAAATTTTGTATCGACCCATGGAAATATATAGTTAATTTACTTGTACATTTGAACATTACTTTTGCAGGTGTACCCTAGACAAGTAGTCAAATGCACGCATGATTGTCAATCGAAGTTATCACCATACAAGTATGTGAGGTCAATTTTGTAGTCTTCAACTAAAAGTGAACATAAATTAGGTAATTACATATATATATATACTAAAATATTTATCATCCATCCTCTAAAGACACCCACTTGTACATCCCCTTAATTCAGATGTCATCTTAGCTCCCCTTAAACCATCCTCTTCCATCCCCTTAAGCCATCAAGTTTTATTTTATACTTTGTAAATTGACTAGTGTACATCTCTCCAAGTAAGCTATCCTCTTTTGTATTCCCTTAAGACATCCTCTTTTAGCTCCCCTTTTAATTAATCCTCTTATACATCCCCTAAAGCCATCCTCTTATGTATCCCCTTAAGACATCCTCTTAGCTCCCCTTAAGCCATCGTCAAGTTGTATCCTCTTTTTTGTTATTTAGTACATATTGCATTAATATTTTGTGTTTTTGGTACATATTCTTTCATTCTCATTTACATTCATTATTTCTTGCAGGTGTATCCTACAAGTAGATTTTTCCATGATTGCCACTACAAGATTTGATCATAATGTAAATTGTAGATCAATTTTGTAGTCATGTCAAACTAATGTTAGTCAAGAGGTTTTCACAGTAATTGATGATCAAGTATATTGTGTGGATAAGATTCAAATGAATTTCCTTAGATAGTTTCTTCTTTAAAAGAGTTCTAGTTTCTCTACAAGAATTGTTCATGCTAATTCTTGAATAATTTCAAATTGTGATAAATTTTTTTGTATCTTATATTGTGTGGATAAGAAAATTGAATTTCCTTGTAGTTTCTTCTTTAAAAGAGTTAGTTTATCTACAAGAATTGAATACTACTTGAATAATTAAATCCAAATGTGATAAATTTTTTTGTAGCTTATATTGTGTGGATAAGATTTAAATGAATTTCCTTAGATAGTTTCTTCTTTAAAAGATTTAGTTTCTCTACAAGAATTGAATGCTACTTCTTGAATAATTTCAAATTGTGATAATTTTTTTTGTAGCTTATATTGTGTGGATACTTGATTTGAATTGAACCTTTTAGTTTCTTCTTGATTTGAATTGTTTGATATTTGTGACGAAGGCTTGCAAAGAGCCATTCATGGTTGAACTTTCTTGAACATGCTTGGGCAGAGCTTAGAGACTTAATATAGGTATTGGTTGGTTGTTGCACAGAACTAGCTATGTGATTAGTATAGTGTTGGAGTCATTTAAAGTAGGTTGTATTAGACAGAGCCATACATGGTTGAAGTCCACAAAGAATGATGTCTTTTGGAGACAAAGATTAGAAAAGTTGGTGGCATCTTGAAAGCAAAAGTGTTGATTGTATGTAGGTTGATACAGTTATTAAGAGTCCTTGATAGAGGTATAGATTGCAAATAGATTGGAGCCATGTTATAAGTTTACAGTAAAGCTTGTGAAGCCGGTTGGTTGATAAAGATTCAAAGCCTTATGACTAACTAGATAGTTGATTATGGTTGGAAGAGAGGTTGCATGCAAAGTCAATTGGGATTGTTGCAATAAAATTTTGGACTACTATTTAAGTGGTGTTTGGAACCCATGCATGGAGCTCTCATCCTTCATTCTCCACCATTACAAGAGGAGTTGTAGGTCATGATCCATTTTAGAGAATTGTGCATTTGGATAATTTAAGTCATGTTAAGGCTATGTAAAAGCCATTATATATTATGAATTAGTGTCATTAGAAGCATTGCTCACTCTTCTGAGAATTTTATGCCTAGTTGAGAGTTTCTCCCAAGTTTGAATTCTTGTGTTGTATACTATTTATTTATGTGTGATGCAAGTTTAAATGTTCCACATTTGAGATGTTGGCTTAGTCTTTTAATACACATTTTAGATAGCCATTAGAGGTGGTTGATTGAAGGTAAAGGAAGTTGGAAGTATATCATTTTTAAATCCATATGTGATGTATCGAAGTGAGGCATCTAGCTACCCCGAGTTTATGGATTAATTGTCATTTGTTCTATACAATGTGTAGAGGTCTAGAAATGTGTCAACTTTCATGGACTAGAGAATGCAAAGTGTCCAAAGGTTCTTTTGGTGGAGCTTGTAAGTGTGTTTGGGAATGGTGTGCACAATAGGGCCTATGACAAATGGAAATCCCTCTATGAGTGGGACATTCGATGCATTAGGGAGTGCCAAAGCTCCCTCAAGATGTTGATGTGGTTTGGTGTTTTGTTTGTTTTTTAGCTTTCTATTAGTTGTGTTGGAATTTTGTGCTTGCTATATGTATTGGGGTATTGATATAGTTGCATATGGGTAGTTTAGAAACCTTTATGGGATGTTGTGCTTTCTACTGCTATGGCTAGTCTTGGGTTGTTAGCACAATCATTTATATATGTTTTCTAAACTATTTAGTAAGGATGGGTCCCCTTAGTAGAACACCTATATTATAATTCAAAAAAATTAAACCAAACAAATATGAAATGTACACTAGGAACTAGGTATGTTGAAGATGTAAAGTAATTTTGAATTGGGAAAATATTCATAGGAATCTCTTCTTTAATTCCTTTCCTTTATGAGAAACTATATGTGATTCAACTTCCAAAGGCCAAGGAAGTTTTGGCTATTATAGTGGTTAAGTAAGAAAGATGATAACAAAGTCTCAGTTAAGTAAGAAAGATGATAACAAAGTTGCAAATTAATAAAATTTCAAGGACTATACAAATGATATATATTGAAGGTTTTGTAATCAAAGGATGACCACAATCATTTAAAGGAACATGTATCTCAATTGAGGCTAACTAGGTGAGTCTAACATCCTTATCATTTTATCGTGATTTTGTAGGTTTATCCTAGGTAAATTACCTTGTTATAAAGTGCCCTAAATTTATCTATTAGATAATTGTAACACCAAACTTATCCATTAGATAATTGTAACACCGAATTTACCTATCTATTCCACTATGTAAATTAACTTAATTTAGGTTTGTGAGGCAGTTAATAGATTGTTCACTATGCATAATGATTGATACAATGGGAAAGGTGACAAACCTAAAATAGTCCAAAATTTGGGATGCATATTCACATTTAAGGAAGTCTCTGGACAATCATCATGTATTTCTTAAATGTGAATATGCATCCCAAATTTTGGACTATTTTAAAGAAATATGGTGCATTTAGGAACTTGGTGATTGTTGGGGTAAAGAGGAATATATGATCATACTAGATGAGGTGGATTAGGCTCATAATTGGCCAAGGTTGCTTTGAATAAGGTTAAAACAAGGAGATACCCATGTTGATATTCACACCCATTGGTCCACACCTACATTGGGATGGATTAAGCTTGAAATTTTGATGGGTAGCCAAGGGTAATCCTAGTGAAGTAGGAGGAGTATGTTTATTAAGAGATGATAAGGGAAAACCTCTACCTATCTTAGCTTATGATTTTGGTGTCAAGAACAATAATATGGTAGATTCTAGGGCCATGATATCCAGGGCCTCAAGATGACTTGGAAACTAAACAAGATATCCCTTAGTGTGGAAGGAGATTCCAAGATCAACATTGATCATATGAAAAAGCATAGATGAAGCTTGTGGTTATTGGAAACTATTCTATTGGAAGCTAGAAACTTGGTGAATAAGTTGTGCCTCCATGCTATCAAATGTTACTTGTATCTACCTTCTATACAATGATATTGAAGGGGTAGAAGGTTAGGCTAAGGATTTCTATATTGCTACTTAGATAAATTCCACATCTTCAATGTGTGGCATGAGCATATGCACAAAGCCTTGGAGGATATTTCTATGATAATGAAGATATTTACCTTCATCTTGATGCTAAATTGGATGATTCTATCTACTATGAGAATTAAGATGAGGAGGAGGTGACATAAATCCCTCCTATCAAATTCGAACAATGTTAAAAATGTCAAGGAAGTGGTAGAGGCTTTGTAAGGCTTGTGTAATTTGTCCCACCACCCTAGGATAAAGTTTTTTAGTTTATTAGTAATTCTTTAACACTACTTCAACTTATTACTCTAGGGTGAGGGCCACTATAATTTTCCCTACCACTAATATATCTTAAGACACCTATTGGTTTATGTTTGATGTCATTGTAGTATGTACCTTTTTAAAGATAGATAGTATATTTTATGGAGTTTGAGATAATAGGGAATATCACAAACTTTTATGGAATAGTTGATGTCATGATATGTGGTGTTTCAATTCACATATTTTAATAGAAACTCTTTAGTATTGATGGTAGTATGTTCTTGGCAATGACACTTTATTTTAGAAAAGAATCACATCCTTAAGGTTGAATCCATTTTTGGCATTTCTAGTGAGACAAATTTGAGAGGGATAACACATATAACATAGATGGATCTACTAAACACTTTGTTACCAAAATCCAAACTTTTGGCATTCTTTTTGTTCACTATTTCAAGAAAAACTATTGAACCATAATGCATTTAATCACTTCTTAAAAATTTAAAAATGTAGTAAAGAGAAATTTTCTAACATACATCTCAATTAAATAATTTATAATTTCTAGAAGTGAACAATGAAGCATATTTAACATACTAAACTACATTCAAGCATATATACTCAATGATATATACATGTAGATCTAGATCTAGATAAGTCCATGAAATACTATAAAATATCTAGGTAGGACCCATGAAATGTGTACTTTAAAACATCTACTCATCATCAGCATATAAATAAATACAAATCACAGTTCATGAAATACTGAAATATATCTAGAAAAACATGTCATAGCAAGTTCAACATAGATAGTCAAAGTCCTGGAATAGCATATATAAAAAATAATGTGCACATCATACAGTTTAGTCTATGAAATAAAACTCTATATCAGGGATGATCATCACTCAAGTTCAAATCTGAAAGAGGCCTCTTTCTTCCTCATGAAATGGATGGATCTACCTCATGCTGTTCTCTCTCTTTTCCTCCTCCTCCGTTGTTGTTGTTGAGAGAGAGATCTCTCTCTTAAATTAAATATTTAAATGTAGGCTTTAAAGTGTGCATTTAAATTACCGTCTCACTTCCCACATTTTGTTGTGCAGGTGGTATAACTGTTTCATCTTCGTGACCAAAAGTTTGACTTGCTAATTGCTAGAATTTCAAATAAAGCAAGTTTGAAATAAGTTACAATTTAAAATTAGCATATAAAGACCTAGAAATTGCACATATAGAAAATTTTAAAGTAAAGTTTAGGACCTGAAAATGTGTAGATGGCTCATGAATTTGTCCGTGAGTACCAACCTGACCAATAGTCTCACTCCTATCATCCTGCACTTACATATATATGGGTGCATATATAAATTTATATAAACTCAAAAAAAGACCTAGAAATTGCACATATAGAAAGTTTTAAAGTAAAGTTTAGGACCTGAAAATGTGTAGATGGCTCATGAATTTGTCCCTGAGTACCACCCTGACCAATAGTCTCACTCCTATCATCCTGCACTTACATATATATGGGTGCATATATAAATTTATATAAACTCAAAAAAAGAAACTTAGTACAAATTTAGTACAATTTTTTAAAACACACACCGGGGAATACTCAGGCATAGTAGCTATCGATGGAGGATCAATGGAAGAAACACCTGAGCCAGGTGGTCTGTCAAACATGGGAACTGCCACATGACCTGAGCCTCGCTGCAATAGTAGTGTTTCACATACATGTATGTATATAGTTATTTATTTAATTATACACAGTTTGTTAATTTAAAATATAATATTGATAAGTTTCAAAAGAAAAATTAAACTAGAATTAGATACATATGGTTTTAGGGTTAAGATATATTGGTTTACCCCGTAAGGTGTGCCAACCTCTACAGCTGTCAATGCAAAACTCAATGTATCAAATCGTGATGTGGCCCTAGAGCGACTTGAGATCTGTACAACAAATAGTTTACAATTATATAAATTAATTCATTAAATTATTTATAAAAAATTTGATCTATGTTCAAATTATACACTTGAAATATTTAATAAAATGTGGTCAATGTACCTATGTAGGATTATCATCCGAATATAGTAGATCCAAGTATGACTCCACTCTGGCTGTAGCTGCATCTGATGTGGATGTAGGAGCAGGACGATAACACGGTTGATTGCAATTTGTACACAAATGTGCCCCTGACAGGCCTGGGGCTCTATGCTGAGATGCATCGACTCCTCCATGATGCTCTCCACCACTGAATTCAGCTGCCATGTGGGCAGCTTGTTCAGTGAGATTGCCTGAGAGTCTACTCAATGCTCCTAATGTCGACAAAACTGACTGCTGCTGAATAGGTGCAGGAATCGTGGGCAAAATAGGAGCAACCATAGGAGCAGGAGGAACAGGTCAATTGGGGTCAACTTGTGCCCTTGGTCTGTGTTGTGGCATGCCACGACCAACACCCTGAAAATCTCTCATATCAAAATAATTAGGTTTTTGACCCAATTGAAACTCCACCCATAATTTTCTCAAAAAATATAGCGGCACCTCACAATTAGCATGTGGTGGGTGATCAAACACCATCCACCACCGATCCCAAAAATGTCTCGAAATCCCCTCATGCGTACACCATTTAATTGATATTCTTTTTTTTGTTGCAGCTATAGGTTGATTAGTTTTTGGGTGATGGAAAAATGGGGCTAATGTTTGTTTTGTAATGTGGAGGTCATGGATGTCTTTATATGAAAGACCATCAGCATAGAATTGCCTCCTCTCCTCCCGCCAAAGCTGAAATCTATTTAGGTCTACATCAATAGACCTAACAGAATCAATAATGGTTTGCATCGAAGATGCAAACCGAACCACATGAGGAGGCATCAAGTGAGGTTGATTATTAATCAAATTAATGCTCTCCTCAATTGTATTAATATTTTCATTAATGTTTTGCCGCAATCGGGCCTCATCAAATGGAGGGGGTGGGGGGTTTTGAGGTGGAGGGGATGGGGGGTTTTGAGGTGGAGAGGGTGGGGGGTTTTGAGGTGGATCACGGGGTGGGGGGGTTTCATAAAGAATGTCATCTATTAAAAATTCATCTAGACTCTGGTCATCCATTAGATCTGTCTCCTGCAAATTTTCAAATATGTAAATTCATATAAAAAACTTACAAATGTATAATTTCACAATATATATATATATATATATATGTATATTGAAAACTTACAAACAAATATCTATAAATTTAAACTTAATCTAGAATAGATCTATAAATGATTTAGTTTAAAATATCCATGAATTCAGAGAGCACGTAATATAGTTGAAAATTAAACACATGCACAAGTTTATCATATAATATGATCAAATTATGATGCCTCATACCAATGTCTCCTTAAATTAATCCAACATTTCCCTAAAATATTATATTCTCCAAGTCCTACTTCATTCCTCTTTAACCATTTTTAGAGGGTTTTTGAACTATAGAATTGGTATTTATAGATAATTTATATGGAATAATTAGAAAAAAGATCTCACAAAAATTACCAAGGGGAAGTTATGCAAAAAATTACAACATAAAGCTATATCAAAATTTTTAGATCATTAAATTCACATAGTGGTCAAGGTTGCAGGTTCTAGGTCCTAGTCATACACCAAGGTGTCACTCTACCTAACAAGGTCTTGTTGTATCATCATTTTTCTCAAAATTATAATGGAAGTTACATTTTGACACCTTATATAGTCCAAATTTAAAAGTGCATGCCAAGTGTATTAGATTCCCATTTCTCTATTAATCAGGCTACTTCTAGCTTCTAAGTTAAGCTCAATTGTGATGGTGTCACATGAAGATGTCTACGTGATGCCCTGACATTATAGGCTCTAAGTTAAGCTCAATTTTGTAAATAGTATTTCATTTCTATTCATTTATTGCTCTTAACTTAGAAAAGTTATATTTTCTAATTAATAGCATTATACTCAATTTGCTAGAGCTATCATTCCTATTTCTCTTCCTATATTAACTCCAATTTTACTATAGGATTCTCATGTGTCTCAAAAGAGTGGTACAGATTATGACTTAATTGAACATTGCATGCTACTTTTATACTACATTTATTACCAATACTACATTTATAACAATAGTGACCTTGTTAAAGACTACATTTATACCAATACTACAACATGTTGTATTCTAACAATATGAGTTACCTTCTTCTGAAGTGTAAAAACCCTAAAATATCATTTTGAAACCTTATTAAATGTTAATTTCCAAACCCTAATATGAGAATTTGAAACCCTGAAATGTCATTTTAAAACTCTATTACATGAATTTTCAAACCCTAATACATCATTTTGATACCCTAAAAGGTGAAAAGTGAAGCCCTAAACATCTACTTTAGAACCCTAAAATTTATATTTGAAACCCTAAATTGTGGATGTCAAGTTCCCTAAGTTGTAAATTTGAAACTATAAAATGTGGATGTCAAGGGTAGAAGAATGTTTTCCTCAATATTTTTAAATGAACTAAGGGTAGGTGAAGGAATAAGGAATGATCCCAACTTCATATAAGATTGCGTGCACCATATGTTGATATGCAACTATATTAATCCATCTACTAGAATGGACCCAAAACTAAATGAGAATTAGCATAGGTCTACAAATGTCACCATTGCACTAGTTAATACATTGATGTTATCTAAATCATATTTAATTGTGAAACTAAAACAAGAGGAGAGAAAATTATTTATTGAAGTAAAATATAGATGCAAATTTGTTATTCCAAGTTTAAAGTTGTAGTGAATTTTTTTCAAACCATAGTGGACTATAAATTTATTTTTCATTTCTTACATGAAACTTATGGATAAGTTTACCACAACTAATAAAATGTACATTTAAATCCATGCATAAAATCTTATGGCCATAGTGCATCAAACGTGTTGGATAAACACTATCCTCAAGGGAAGTAGGTAAAACAAGTATATAACTAGAACAACACAAGATATAGAAAACACATCCTCATTGGTCCATCATTTAAATGTATCATGAAGGTATCAAGGATGGAAGGATCACATGTCACAAAAGATTATCCAAGCTTCTAGATAGGTTGAATCAAAAAGGTATATATCACTATTTACATGCTCAAACCATAATCAAGATATGATAGGAAAAGATAAACAAGGATGAATGCAAACCGTAGGTAAATCTATTTAAGAAAAAGATAAAAGTGACAAATTAGATCTAAGAACTGTAATTAAAAAAATGCCAAACCAGTACTATAAAATCCTAGGTGATGGAATGTCAAGTTCACTAATAAATATAAAGGAAATCCATTTGACTATTACTGGATACAATTTCAATACATCTAACAGTTGTGTTACACAAAATGAACCCCTAGTCAATGATCATAGTGCCTTACACTTGAAGATGATTGGGGTCCATTAGAATTTATATCTTATAGTTTTGGTGAGTATCATGTGGATCTTAAAAGGCTTATATGGTATTCCATTATTAAATACATATGATCAAATATCGTTCTATTTTAATATGGACCCTTAAATAATGTGATATTTCATAGAATGGAAAGAGTCTAGGAGTTTAATATGGTTCATATGTACACTCAAGTGAAAACTATGGTTAGGTTCACAAATAAATGTAAAGGAATATCATTTAACTATTATTGGATACAATTTCGATATATCTAACAATTAAGTGACACAAAATTAACCCCTAATCAATGATCATAATGTTTTACAAGAAGATGATTTGGGTCCATTATACTTTATGTCTTATATTTTTGGTGATAGCAACCTTACTGGCATATCAGACAGGAACTTCTAATAGCCAACAATGACAGATATCAAAGATAGGGTATAGTCTTATAGCCAACAATGACATAAATAAAAAATAGGGTATATAGTTTTATATGATTCGTCAATATTCCTCTTGATACATTTAGTGTACCCTAAGTTAATCATCAACACTGAAGCATCCTACATGCCTCCTCTTGATACATTTTCATCTTCAAACTTATCCCTTTTATCATTATTACATATACTAATTTGGTTTTTTAGGGTTTAGGGTTTAGGTTTTTAGGGTTTGTAGGACAACATGGTTTTAGGGTTTATAGTTTGGTTTTTTAGGGTTTATAGTTTACGTTTTTAGAGTTTGCAGTACAACATGGTTTCATGGTTTATAATTTGATTTTTTAGGGTTTATAGTTTAGGTTTTTAGGGTTTGTAACTGTACAACATGGTTTTAGGGTTTATAGTTTAAGTTTTTTAGGGTTTATAGTTTAAGTTTTTTAGGGTTTGCAGTAACATGGTTTTAGGGTTTGCAGTAACATACAATCACAAAATTCTAATAACAAGTAAAATGCTTAAATAACAAATAAAACCCTGATTTTTATTTTAACCCTACAATTAGGAAAAAAAACATTTAAAACAAGCTAAAGATAGATAGAGAACCAACCTGGAAGAGCTCGAGGGTGACGAGGTGGCGGGAGGAGGTGAGAGGGCAACAAAAACTCTGTTGTTTTCTTTTTCTGGTCTTTGGCAACGCGTACCCATTATTTGTTGTTCGCTGTCGCTATCGGCCTTTGTGGGTGAAAATGAGCTCGCAGAGGTCTTTTTTCAAATTATATAATTTTTTGAAAACAGGTACCCGTTTTAGGCTCGGGTGCCCGTTACTAAACGGGTACCTATTACAAAACGGGTACCCGTTTAGGCTCGGGTGCCCATTCCTAAACGGGTACCCATTACTGGCAGCATTTTTTTTGCCCGCGTGACTTCCCCTATATGTGGACCGAGTTTCTTGCGGGTACCCTAGAGTTGTCTTAAGAAGTTCAAAATGGGAAAATATGGTTTGCATCTTTTCATCAACACCTAATAGGAAGAGTATTTGGGGATCCCATCCAATGCCATGTGTTCCTAGTGCCTCTAATCTCCCCATGTTCAAGCTAAGTGTCCTAATATGAAGCTCTACCAATGAATATGTGAATTGTGTATTCAATCTACACTAAAGACTTGTGTTAGTGACTTAAACTAGGATTGTGAATTTTGATTCTAACGTTGTTTATGAACTCTGAGTGTGGAATATTAGGAGTACAAATATAAGTGTGTTTAAAGATTAGTTGATGACTCAAAAATGTTTGAGTAATTTGATTTAATCCAGTGTATAGACTGCTATCTTCAAATTCACGTTTAATTTTATCCCATTCGATGTGTAGCTATGAAAATATTCAATATACCATCACAACTGAACTAGGTTGCAAATGAAGAACACCAATATAGCTATATATTTTTTCACTATTTGTCTACTTAATAATTTAATTTTCATGGGACTATAAATTTTTTAAACTAACTAGGATTTACAATTGTAAAAGAGACAATTCTAAGGTTTATTATTTATCAAGGACTTTAACTTATTCTATATTTCTCTAAAGGAAAATCTAATTGCTAAATTTGTTATGTTTAATTTCAAACAAAATAATTAAACAATTTAAGATTATACAATATCTAACAAGCCTCACAACACACTATTTCAAAGGTAGCAAAATCTAAAAAGGTATAATATTTATTCATGATTAAATATGTAGTAAATGAATTAAAGCAACTGTTGATTATATGAAATTTAAATAACAATATCAAGCCACCTTTCATTTAAAAGAACTTAATAATATAAAAATAATTGTTCCTTTTATAAACATACTTCTATATTTACTTTTCAATACAATAATATACAATACAACTTATTTTGTCATTACAAGTGATAAGTCATAATCACATGAACATATTCCTATTTCTCAAATAATAAAATAGGTACTTTAAGTCCACTATCTCATATATTAAATTATAAAAGAACCTACAAAAGAACCTTAAAGTCCACTATCTCATGCCTCCAATATATAAATTTTAAAAAAAGAAACTGTCAAGTGGTCTCCAGGTCTTGTTGTCCTCATTTCTATTCTTATTGACATAGAGCCTCAAATGTCTTTTATTTGTTATTTTTATTTTTATTTTGTAAGTTGCTTGAACTACTCTATTTTTTGCTAGATTTACAAAATGATAAATTATGACTCGCTAATGCTTAAAAAATATTTGTTATTTACTTAACTCAAAATAAAAATATTTTACAAATTGATTTTAGGATTTATTTCTTAACTCAAAATATAAAGTGGGATTTTAGAGACATAAGACATGTTTTTAGTTATTACAAACTTATTCCCAATTTCTAGTTCTTGGCAGTAAATTACAAAGGGGGATTTTGGTGGTAATTTGTAAAAGTGTAAATTTATAGTTAAAATTGGATATTAGTTCTAAACCTTTATTTCCATCTTGAAGTGGAACTTTAGAACAATCATGCAATCCATCAAAATTGAAAATTTTTAGTTAATCTCCACACTTATAACAATTGATCATTTAATGCAACTTTTCCCACATGTATGCAAGAACCTATATATATCATGTCACATTATCATTTTCAATACTTGATTTAAATAAATTTAAACTCATATCAAGCTAAAGAGAGTTTAGTATGATTGAAAAATGAGCCCATTGTTGTGAAATATGCCTCCATTGTGTTGAACTGAACCCCTTCAAAGGTTATTTATCAACTTTAGAGATCACTTGAATACTTTTAGACAAATTATACTAATCTTGGGCTTGGGAGTCATTATTGGTTTACTATGATGTCATTCCCACATAGTTCAAGATGTTTCAATTGTTTGTTGAAGAGATTGTCTAGTGTTAGTGCCATTTGAAGCTATATATCCTTGTTACTTGGTCATATCAAGTTGAAGAGAGTTTAGTATGATTGAAAAATGAGACCATTGTTGTGAAATATGCCTCCATTGTGTTGAATTGAACCCCTTCAAAGGTTATTTATCAACTTTAGAGATCACTTGAATACTTTTAGACAAATTATACTAATCTTGGGCTTGGGAGTCATTATTGGTTTACTATAATGTCATTCCCACATAGTTCAAGGTGTTTCAATTGTTTGTTGAAGAGATTGTCCAATGTTAGTGCCATTTGAAGCTATGCAGCCTTGTTGCTTGGTCATATCAAGTTGAAGAGAGTTTAGTATGGTTGAAAACTGAACCCATTATTATGAAATATGACTCCATTGTGTTGAATTGAACCCCTTCAAAGGTTATTTATCAACTTTAGAGATCACTTGAATACTTTTAGACAAATTATACTAATCTTAGGCTTGGGAGTCATTATTGGTTTACTATGATGTCATTCCCACATAGTTCAAGGTGTTTCAATTGTTTGTTGAAGAAATTATCCAGTGTTAGTGCCATTTGAAGCTATGTATCCTTGTTACTTGGTCATATCAAGTTAAAGAGAGATTAGTATGATTTAAAAATGATTGAAATATGTACCTATTTGTTATGTTTGAGACCCCTACATGATAAGGATACAAAAAAAAGATCTCCCCTTAGCTTCAATAAATATTTATTCTGTACTGACAAGGCCAACCACGTGAACATGGAAGCTTAGTGGCCTCACCTAAGACCTAAGACACCTAAGACCTAACACGCCTAAAACATAAGACCTAAGACCTAGAACACAACTAAGACCTAGAAGTCACCTTTAAGACACTTAAGACATACATTAAGACACCTAATACCTTTAAGACACTTTTAAGACATACACTAAGACACCTATGACCTTTAAAACACTTAAAAGACATACCTACTTGACACATTTAAGACACCTAGACACCTAAGTCTTAAAACACCTAAGAAACCTAAGACTTATAAGACACCATAGTGCACCTCTAAAACACCTAAGAATTAAGACATATCTAAGACACCTAAGGAACTTAAGACATACAGTAAGAGACCTAGACCTTTGAGACACTTACTTAACATATCTACTTGACACATTTAAGACACCTAGACACCTAAGACACCTAAAACACCTAAGAAAGGTCTAAGAGGCCTAATCTACCTTTAAGACACTTAAGACATATATCTAAGACACGTAAGACATATATCTAAGACACGTAAGACCTAAGATAGGTCTAGAAGACATATTTAAAACACATTTAAGACACCTAGACACCTAAGACCTAAAACACCTAAGAAATTGTAAGACCTTTAAGACACCTCTAGACACCTAAGACATTTAAGACTATCTATTTATAGTTTAGAAATCATACCTGCACAACATGAAGTTCAATTTTTTAACTTGAAATCCTTATAGGCATAGACCTACATAATTGCAAAAACAAAAATCTGTGTAAATAAATTTATAGCTCGTTTGTAGCTTGATCATGTTTGATTATAATAAAATTTGAACTAAGAACCATTGAAATTAAAATTTGAAAGGAAAGAACTATCAATAATCATGTACATTTAAAATAAATCAATAATCAATAGATAATTCAAGTGTACATATACCTTCATACCATGTATCGATTGGTTCAACTTGCTCTTCAATAATGTAGTTAGATCTCTTGGTACATATAATTTGGATCTTCACTATCTTTTATTATCTCTAAAATGTTTTCATAATCTTCAATAGACAACCTCCACTTTTGTTGGCCACATCCTCTTTTTTGTAAAGTTTCTAAACTTAATCTTGTTGCTATAACTAAGTGACTGTACTGTAGAACCTTTTGTCTTGGCATATAATCAATAAATATAATACCATTTTTTATCTATCTTTACTTGTTGATAATAGGTGCCTTCAACAACAATAGATCTAATGGGATATGATTGTCCATCATCATTTGTCATTGATTCTAACAATTTTGATTTTGTTTGTGTGCATCTTAGTAGATAGTAATCTACACCTTCTGTATTGTCAAGGTCTACAACCATAGCAAAAAAATCTCTTGTACACACCACAAGTAAACATGTTTGTACATTTGAGTTGAACAAAGTAAATCAAATGTTCAAAACTTTATTGCAATCTAGAATATAAATCAATTCTGTAACTTTCCTATAACAACTAAATCTAATATGCGTTCATAATCAGCTGAATATATAGGATCATATACATCTACAATGTTACTATCTTCAAAAGGAGGCATTGATACTATTTGTTTCATTTCCCATTGTGAAACATATCCATCCCTTACATTTGGACATTGTAGAATATTTGCATTGTTCTCAATGCAATCAGCATAGAAATAGGATTTTTCTCTCACTTGAATAATAAGAGGCTTCTTATGTCCTGTAGTCATGACTTGATGCAAACTTCTAACACCATTAATTGCTTGACAATTCAATGGATTCAATCGATCAATATCTGCATGTATGAACAAATTCTTGAGCATCTCAATTAACATTTAAATTCAATTAAATCACATGTGTACTTAAATTTAAATATTAAAGTTTTCAAATAACATAAATTCAACTAACATGCCTTTAACTTCCCAAAAATAGTGTTTGTTGTATATTGAGTCATGGGCACCAAAATGGCTTTTGAACCATTCAACCATTTGATTTGCATTTCGTATGGTGTTACCTGTAATTTCATATTGATGAAGTGCCCAGGTAAGAGGTAAGAATTTAAAAAAGTTCACATGTACATCCAACTATTACAATACATGTAGATCATTTACATAAATCATTGTAGAAGTATTCAACAATTTTAAATTTTGTAAATTTTGTATCTAGTACATTACCTGCAAGTTCATATTGGTGAAGTGCACGCTTTACACATGCTCTTGCTCCATCATGCTCTCCTTTTCCATGCCCACTCTCAAAAAAATTCCACAAAAACTTTATGCTAGATTTACCATGTTGTTGTGTTAACCAATTAAATGCTTTTGCAGACTTAAATTGTCCTATATAAATAGTTATATATAAACAACGATTTGAAAACCAAAAATTAATTAAAAATTCAAGTCTTAAAATTTTATAAATTTTTAAATTAAAAATTAAAAATTAAAAAATAATAATAAAATCAACACTTACCAGCACATCCATCTAACCAAATCCAGTGTTGTAATACATTAATGCTACATTGTCTCAAATCTTCAAAAAATATTTGAAAGCAATGTGCTACATAGCTTCTATCATGACCCATATCATCACTGATATAAAAGTGAACCTTCTTGATAATTCAATCATCTTCGGTACTCTCTACCTCATCTACAAATAATTCAGCATGTCTATAGTAAACTTGTACAAAGATTGCGACTTGCTCTGAATGATAATATTGACTTTGAATCTCAGTTTGAGGACTAAATCTATAATTTTTAGAAAAATCTATAATAGAGAGAATACAACTAGGTGAAAAACAATCCTTTTCATGAAATTACTTATCCTACCATCTTGTACCATGACAATGTTGGATATGTGGGTATACAATGTCACAAAATTTGTTCATAAACTCATTGCAGGGCAATTCACTCTCTCAAAACATTTTTTTAGATTCAGCTCCTGACTTCATTGAGTATTTCTCATATTCAAATTTCCTCCAAACAACTGACATTAAATGATCAATATTCTCAAATGGTAAAAATTTTATCAAATTTCCACAATCTACACATATATTTCTTATACATTATACATTGAATTCATCTAAATCTTCTGATTTTTCATCTGAATCTTCTAATTTTTCACATAAGATAGACTTCACAAATTGTGTTGTACTTCTAGGGATGGCTACATTTGGATTAACTATTGCCATAATATTTTTATATGACTATAGGTGTAGATGAAATTCAACATGATTTTGACAGCAACAAGTTTCACGTACTTTATTTATACGTACAAAACTTGGTCGTAAATTCTCAAACATCCTTTGAGAAATCTTCACCTATGAAAATTCTTGCTTGAATGCTTTAAAAAATTCACTTTGTGTTGTATCTATAAATGCTTTGGATGAGCAATTTTTTTACCATCTTCATCTTTTATTTGTATAGTGTCCCTTCTATTGGAAGAAACACGGGAGTGATCAGTCCAATATTCAATTACTTTTAGTTTTACATCTTCTGAAATTCTATCTCTCTAAGGCACTCGATAAATGTTTACCCAATTATTTTTAATGTTTTCATCTAATCTATTTCTCTTCTTGATATATCTTTAAACAGTTCTCCTAAATACATTTACTAATTGGGCAATTGCTTTAATTTTTCTTCTATGTGATAATTTATTACTAGAAATTACAATCATCAATGCTCTACGTGCAACACTTAAATCAGAACTTTGACTCTTGGTTTGAATAGAATCCAATGTTATTTGTAGGTTTTCAATTACTGTCTGATTAACTAAATTTGAAGATTTTTTTTATTATCAACTCGTAACAACTCCAAAATAGGGGTTGAATTTCTTTTTGCCTAAATAACTTTGTACATAATTGTGCTCTTCTAATTAAAGATTTATCTTCAAAAAAAATCTTCCCAAATTCTTTTAGAGTGTAATTTTATTGTGCTTTCAGGTAACATATGTTCAGGTGAAATATTTTTAAAAAGAGCATCCTCATTCATCTCCATAAGATTTTTCATTCCATGCAAAAAAATTCTATCACTACTACCAATTTCATCATGTACTTGTTCATTAACACGCCCTTCAACTTGTTCATCAATAATTTCAATGGGTTGTTCTTGACTAGATGTTCATAGGATTTTTTCATCTCTTTTTCGGTCATACGGCCTTGATCTAGTTCTTTTATTCCCCATCACAAATTTTTTGTTTTAATTCACCTACACACACATATACATCCTAATAAATAACTCATGAAGTTCAATTTTTACATGGTAAAATGAGTAAATAAGTTGGGAATCATGTTACATACCTTGAAAATTTGTAGCCTCTTGCCAAAACAAATCCTTTTGTGTGGTTTCTCCAAATGCTTGAATTGAAAAAAAAAAAAATAAAAAAAATTAGCCTCTATTGTGAAAATTTTGGCTTCTTCTATTTTCTCCTTGATGCTTGAATTGAGACAAAAACATAAAAATTGAAGCCATACACACACACACACACACACACACACACACACACATACCGATAGTGGTCGCAGGGATTATTTTATTTCACCCCAAATTGATTCGAGTGAGTCTATCTTGCCCCCAAATTGATTCGCCTGAAATCGTCTATGTGGCATCTTACATGGCAGCCACCAACTCATTTTCTAGGGTTTTCTAAAATTCTCAACTTAAATTGAATATTTCTTCAATCAGAATGGATTGTTTCAAAAATAAAAAATACCCTTTTGTAGAGCTTTGAGTCTATAATCTAAATACAATTTTTTTTTAATATTTTGATTAGTTTTAATATGTTTTTTTCTTTAAATTATTGCAAGTATGTTGTTAAAATCAAAGATGACACTAATTAGAAATTTTTTAAAATATATATCAAAACACATCCAGATTTTTTCAAAATTATATGGTTCACTAAAGGAAAGAGTCCTCTCCAAAAGGGTATAATTGGTTTTGTGAAAATGATAAAAAAATTATACAAAAGTTGATGTGGAATGAAAACTATCAGATTCTGTAAAGTCTGACTTCAAAATGATATTACAAAGAAAATATGCATTGAAAACTAATTTTTTTTCTCCATGCACTAGATATTGAACTCCTCTATTTGGGAAAAAAAATAGGGAAAAATGAGATTGTTTGCTCTTTTTTTTGTGACGTGGACTCAAAGTCACTTTTTCCTGAAAATTTCAGCAATTCAAAATTTGCTCTTAAATTTATAAAAACAAATTGTCAAAATAATTTTTAAAATTTTTAAAAAAATTACAAGCATAAAATTCATCAAGAGATCTACATTTCATTAGTTTACATCATTTTGAAATTCAAAACATAAATTCCACTTTTATGAGGTCGAAGTTCAATAGATTTTTTGTTGTTGGCTGGTTCCTTTATAAAGTGTGACACAGGTTTGTGTTTTTACCCTTGAACTGCAAATTGCCTGTTGAAAATTGAAGTTTTAGAATATCGCAAACCAGAAGGTGTATGAGCCTAAAAAGTTTCCACATTAGGCGAAATAGCCATAGAAACGTCCTTGTAAAATGATTTATTTCCATCCTTTGAATATTTTAAAATTAAATTGTTTTTGTAAATCGCGAGTGATTAAATAATTGTTCTAGGAACCCGGTTGAGATAATGATTGATTTTCTTTTGACTGATGTTCATGTATCAGAATTAACATGGACCTGATAGAAAGTGACATTTAAACAATAGCTAGTATGACAATTGATGTGAGAAAACATACAATACTATCTATTTACAATGAAAAGGCAACTAAACAAAGTTGTTGTGAGGCCTACCTTTTTACACTACTGTTCATGAGACTATTTGTAGTGCTTTTGTTATTATTTTATGTTAAGAGACTATTGATTTCCGAATTCTGGATTATTGAACCTATGTGATTTTTAAGAAAATAATTGTGCAATGATATTATATGTTGTTTGAGAGAAAATGATGAATGGATATGGAACTGTATTATGATTTCAGTATGTTCTAAGGTAGTATGTTTAGTTATGCATGTATTTGAATTGCTTCGGCTATGATATCTCTATGAGTTATTGACTTCAAGTTTGAGTGTGCAGGTATTACTAATGAAACCACCTATATAGGAGACCATCTCATATCCTAAGTTGTTTCCCTTGTGAGCCGATCTAGTTCCATGAGGAACTGAGATCAACCTCTTGTTTTAGAAAACTGTGGTAGTGTTGTAATGTGTTATTTTTGCATGAGGTTAAGGGAATAAGGGCTTTTATCTGAATTACTTTTATTATGATAAGTGTTATAAGTTGATGTTTTGAATCTTGTTTTAACTTTAATTATTTTTGACCCTTTTCATGTGTTTTATTTGACTCTGGGAGTCTTAACTAGGTTTAAAAACAACCCTAGGTTGTACCCCTTGGGTTTAGGGACCTTTTTGACTAGGTTAACCTTGGGTTAACTGCCATAGGGTCACCTCAACTTGGGGGTGAGGTAAAGTGACGAAAATTGGAAGCTTGGGGGACATGGGATGAGTGGAATCCACACTCATGCCCACTTCCAAGTCATGGAGCACTCCATGATCCCCCTCATTATGGAGGGCTTGTCTCCATGTGCCTCCTTTTGGTGGGGTTCCCTTTTATGTGGGTGTTGTGTCACCCACTCTATGTTATTTTAAGTTTTCTCATTTGTATTTTATTCTTCAAGTGGGTTTTAATGGGGAACCTATTGAGTGGGGGTACATTGTTTTATTGACTACTAGGTTAATGGAGGAAGTGGGGGGTTGAGTTGTTTATTCCTACTTGGGAAATTAGGAAAAATAGAGAAATTAGTTTTTAAAAGAAGAGGAGGAGGAGAGTAAGGGGGGTTGAATCTTGAAGGAAAAAGAAGATTTTGGGAGAAGGAGAGGGAGTTTTGGAGAAGGAAGGAGAAAGGAGCTCTTCATCAGTTTTCTTCCTTAATTGGCTTTAGAAGGTTGGTGTATTAATCTCTTCTCTTGTGTGATCTAATGTTGATATGCATGTTTGTATCTTGATTATAGAAAGTCTTGTAAATGTCTTCTTTGGACTTTTCTATTTGTTTTTGGGTTTGTTTGGGGTGTAGAGAGAGCTCCTTCCAGTTGGAAGGAAATACTCATCGAGTATAGGGAAGGGGAGGTGTGACCCTCCCCAGGTGTCATATGGTTCTTGTTATTTTCCATGCCTTATGAGCATGTTGGATTCATTTATAGCCTACAGGGCTTTTGGCCACGTGTGCCTATTGGGATATCCCTAGAGTTTGGGTTTATTGGAAGGCTTTAGGCCTTGTGGAGAAGCGTATATGGAAGGCTTGAGGCCTTGTGGAGAAAGAAATACTTGTTGGCTTGAGGCCTTGTGTTACCTTATGGTATATTATGAAAAATGACACCTGGGGGTTAGAGTTGTCTACTTCCCTACCCTCTTGAACTCACCTAAGCTGGTTCATTGTAACGTGAGTCTACTATGGGGTTTTGTGTATTTATTGCTTGGTTGTTGTACTTATTGTTGTGAAGTGTAGTCTTGTGTGTTCTACCCTGGTGTGAAGATGGTCTCCCTAGCTCGGGGGTGACCCTCTTGCGGGTCAAAGGTAGGGAGGAGAGCTAGAGGTTTCTTGTTGTCTTCCTTGTATTCTTGCAGGTAAATGTTGAAAAAAATGTGAAAGTGTTTGAAGATGTGTTATCTTGTTAAAGGATCTGTTTACCATCCTGTTGCATTAAGAGCCTGGTCTCTAGAGTTTTCACTATGTAAAGATGTTGAGAGAACTTCTCTTTGAAAATGATGTAAAAATTGTTATCCTAGGAGTGGAGTGTTAATCCTCCTTTAGTATGTCAACTGTTGTAAATTATAATTGTTCTTCACAATTGCATCATTTATGAGTTGGGAGTGTAAGCAAATAACTCCCTTAGTTTGCATGTGAGTTGTGGAAGTTTACAGTAAATGATCTTGATTATCCAAATGTAAGTTGTGTTCTTGTGAAGTGAGTTTGATCAGTTGTTTTCAAGTTATCCTTGTAATACTTTGTGAGAAAGTGTAATTAAATGTAATTTGGAAAGTTGCATATCCACCTTGTAAAACAAATGGAAGAATAAATCTGAAGTAAAGGTTGTAAAAGAAATTAATTCAAAAAACAAAAGTTATGTTTGCCTATGAAGGATTATTGAGAAGAAATAGGTCTATAAGTTATGTATTTACTTCTAAATTTTACAAGTAGATGGAAAATGAAATTTACTTGATAGTTTACAAAAGTGCTTGTTCAAATGCCCATCTTTATTCATTTGATTAATTGTTATTTAGAAATTTAAAATGTTGAAGTTAGTATGGAAGGAATTTTTACTATGAGCCAATGTGATTAAAAGAATTTTTATATACATTTTTGAAATATTCAATTATTTTAACTTAATTGAGAAAATTTGTTATCAACATTTTTATTTACTTTATTGAAGAAAATTTGAGAAAGTTGTGATATATATATATATATATATATATATATATATATATAACATTTTCACGATTATACTCAGCTGAATACTATTTAATATATATATATATATATATATATATATATATATATATATATATATATATATATATATATATATAAACAATCACATATGAACAATAATTTCATTTCCTCCAATTTATTTAAAATGAACTAATATATATATATATATATATATATTAGTTCATTTTAAATAAATTGGAGGAAATGAAATTATTGTTCATATGTGATTATTTATATATATATATATTTTAAATAGTATTCAGCTAAGTATAATCGTGAAAATGTTATATATATATATCATTATCGAATAATATTGAAAATCCTGAAATAAAATGAAATGCGCGCAGAGAAATCGCGGCTTACACAGTTAAGTATAGGAAAGGGGAATGGTGGTGGGGAAGTTTCCCCACCGCCATTTGTTGTTACAAAAGGGATGTGGGTGGGGCTCCGCCCCTCCCCACATCCCCCGTCCGTCATAAAACCTGCGGCCACAGTGCCTCCTCCACTACCGTGCGTGGCCCAGCAAACACTGCCCTCCTCTACTCCTTCGGCCTCTACGCCGAACCCTGCCTCCATCCCACCTGCGACCACCACCTCCACAGACCGTCCGCCACCGTCGCCATTCCCACACCTACATAAAAAAAAAAAACACACTCCAAAAGCAAGAAAAAAATAGGGTTATAACCCTACCTTGTGAGTTGTAAGTTAAAATAAAAATGGTTTTAAAATTTGAGTGGAAATTCCACTATCATACATAGTGCCATTACATATATATATATATATATATATATATATATATATATATATATATATACATATATATATATATACATATACACATATACATATACACATATACATATACACATATATATGTATATATATGTATATGTGTATATGTATATGTGTATATGTATATGTATATGTATATATATATATATACCTTTGTATATATATGTATATTCATATTTTTATATCTATTTCAAAGTATGGGCTTACACTTTAAGGGCAACTCTATATATATATATATATTGGTTGGAGTTTGCATTACCCTGGTTATATTAGAAATTTTTAAGTATATAGTTTTAAAGGGATTATATATAATTATTTATATATATATAGATAGATAAATCTATATATATATATATATATATATATATATATATATATGAATATATATATACCTTTAAGCCTTGAGAATTGAGAAGATCGTTTAAAAGGGTATTGATTTAAAATGTAAATATGAATAAATATATATATAATATATTTATTCCTCAAAAAAAAAAAAAAAATCTATTAATATAACTATACATGTATATATATATAAATATATAGTTATATTTATATATTTTAATATTAAATGATATCAAAGGGGTTAAATGAAAGTCATATAATTATTTGGACACGTTCGTTCATATGTAAAGAAAATTGTATTTACGAAAATTATCTTTTTCGAATTAATTACCTAGTAGTTAAATTGTTAACGTATTGAAAATTATTTGCCACAAGAGAAACTATATAAGAGAAAATAGGGAAAGGCGTACCGTAGCGATCAAGAAAACAAATGACCCTTTTGAACACCAATCACCTATCGGAGAAAACCTAAAATGTTGCAAAACTAAACTGACACCAAACATAGTAAACAAGATTGACATGCTCTTGTGAGAAGAATATTCCGTATCGACAAACAGTTAGACAACTTAAACATGCCTATCGAGCACACTTGCGCATGCGAGGGAGGCTTTTGGAGTAGATAGGGAAAATTTTTTGATATGACGTATCATGACTACATGTCATGTGTGGACATAACATGCATGTTTGCGTGTTGTGAACGCATGTGAAATGTGGGCATGACAGTTGTTTGATGTATGATGACACTTATCTTTTTGATACAAAATGTTTAAAATTTGGCAAGTTAGAAACAAGGCTAACAAAATGTCATAGGAACACACAATAGTCTACAATCCTGTATGTTAAACCTTTGTAAAAATGAATTGAAATACTTACTTTTGCTAAGCTATAGCTGGGTAAGTGCAAGAAGATGGGGGGCCAAAAAGTGACCAAATTAATTTCAAAAAAAATTGGGTCAAAATGCGCTCGCGTTATAACGCGCTCGCGTTATGGCTTGGTAATGATGAGCCTTAGGCCTCGTCAAAACCAAGCCATAATGCGAGCGCGTTATAACGTGAGTGCGTTATAGCGCGAGCGCGTTATTCTTTTCTTTGCATTTTTCCTTTTCCACAAAACTTTGTGCTGTTTTTCATGTTTTAAATAACGCGAGCGCGTTATGTTCAACTTAATTTTTTTTATGTTTAAGGCTATTAATCATGTATGTATGTATGCCTATATGTATGTATGTATGTATGTATGTATGCCTATATGTATGTATGTATCTATGTATGCCTATATGTATGTATGTATCTATGTATGCCTATATGTATGTATGTATAGTGTCGAGGGTAGAGGAGGGTAGAGATGGGAGTAAGCCAGATAGGGGAGGAGAGGGGTGGATAAGGATTGAGTAATTAAGGTTTAAGGTTAAGGGTTGAGCATTTAGGGATAGGATTTAGAGTTTAGGGATAAGGGATTAGAGTTTAGGACCTTGAGGGATTAGGGTTTAGGGTTGAGGCTTTAGGGATAGCATTTAGGGTTAAGGGTCGAGGGATTAGGGTTAAGGTAGAGTGTTGAGGGTAGAGGGATTAGGGATAGGGTTTAGGGTTGAAAGTTTAGGGTTGAGGGATTAGGATTTAAGGTATAGTTTAGTAGTTCTTGTGGATAGAGCCAGTAAACAATGGGAGATTATTTGCCTATTTCATAACAATATACCTCCCCCTTAAACCCGAAACCCTAATCCCTCAACCCTCAACCCTAATCCATCATCCCTCAACTCTAATCCCTCATCCCTAAACCCTAAATGCTATCCCTATTCCTAAACCCACAACAGACTCGATACTATACCTTAAACCCTAATCCCTTATCCCTAAACCCTCCAACCCTATCCCTAATCCTTACACCCTCCACACTCTACTTTAACCCTAATCCCTTGAACCTCAACCCTATCCCTAAACCCTTAACCCTTGAACCTCAACCCTCAACCCTCGACATCAAACCCTAATCCCTCAACTCTTAACTCTGATCCCTCAACTCTCAACCCTAACCCTAAACCCTAAACACTAAACCCTCAACCCTCAACGTCAAATCCTAATCCCTCAACCCTTCACTCTAATCCCTCAACCCTAAACCCTATCCCTAAACCCTCAACACTATACCTTAAACCCTAATCCCTCAACCCTAACCCTAAACCTTATCCCTAAACCCTAATCCC
Source organism: Cunninghamia lanceolata (assembly GCA_027924645.1). Lineage (NCBI taxonomy): Eukaryota > Viridiplantae > Streptophyta > Pinopsida > Cupressales > Cupressaceae > Cunninghamia > Cunninghamia lanceolata. The sequence continues at coordinate 4,637,011 of BSBN01000241.1, read as the reverse complement.
TCAACCCTCAACCCTAATCCATCATCCGTCATCCCTCAACTCTAATCCCTCATCCCTAAACCCTAAACGCTATCCCTATTCCTAGACCCTCAACAGGCTCGATACTATACCTTAAACCCTAATCCCTCTACCTTTGACACTCTTATTTAACCCTAATCCCTTGACCATTAACCCTATCCCTCAACCTCAACCCTCAACCCTCAACCCTCAACCCTTAACTCTCAACATTAAACCCTAATTCATCAACCATAAACCCTAATCCCTCAAACCTAAACCCTATCCCTAAACCATCAACCCTTAACACTATATACCTTAAACCCTAATCCCTATCCCTCAACCCTTAACCCTTAAAACTTAAACCCTATCCCTACACCCTCAACACTTGACACTATATCTTAAGCCTTAAACCCTCATCCCTAAAGCCTTAACCCTTAATCCTTAAACCTTCAACCCTAAACCCTATCCCTAACCCCTCTACCCTTGACACTCAAACCCTAACCTTGATATTAAATGCTAATCCGTCAACCCTAAACTCTAATCCTAAACCCTCAACCCTCAACACTATACCTTAAACCCTAATCCCTCAACCCTCAACCCTCAACCCTAAACCTTATCCCTAAACCTTAATCCCTCAACCCTCAACCCTAATCCATCATCCCTCAACTCTAATCCCTCATCCCTAAACCCTAAATGCTATCCCTATTCCTAAACTCTCAACAAACTCGATACTATACCTTAAACCCTAATCCCTTATCCCTAAACCCTCCAACCCTATCCCTAATCCTTACACCCTCCACACTCTACTTTAACCCTAATCCCTTGAACCTTAACCTTATCCCTAAACCCTTGACCCTCGAACCTCAACCCTCAACCCTCGAAATCAAACCCTAATCTCTCAACTCTTAATTCTGATCCCTCAACTCTTAACCCTAACCCTAAACCCTAAACACTAAACCCTCAACCCTCAATGTCAAATCCCAATCCCTCAACCCTTCACTCTAATCCCTCAACCCTAAACCCTATCCCTAAACCCTCAACACTATACCTTAAACCCTAATCCCTCAACCCTAACCCTAAACCTTATCCCTAAACCCTAATCCCTCAACCCTTAACCCTAATCCATCATCCGTCATCCCTCAACTCTAATCCCTCATCCCTAAACCCTAAATGCTATCCCTATTCCTAGACCCTCAACAGGCTCGATACTATACCTTAAACCCTAATCCCTCTACCCTTGACACTCTTATTTAACCCTAATCCCTTGACCATTAACCCTATCCCCCAACCTCAACCCTCAACCCTCAACCCTCAACCCTCAACTCTCAACATTAAACCCTAATTCATCAACCCTAAACCCTAATCCCTCAATCCTAAACCCTATCCCTAAACCATCAACCCTCAACACTATACCTTAAACCCTAATCCCTGTCCCTCAACCCTTAACCCTTAAAACTTAAACCCTATCCCTACACCCTCAACACTTGACACTATATCTTAAGCCTTAAACCCTCATCCCTAAAGCCTTAACCCTTAATCCTTAAACCTTCAACCCTAAACCCTATCCCTAATCCCTCTACCCTTGACACTCTAACCCTAACCTTGACATTAAATGCTAATCCGTCAACCCTAAACTCTAATCCTAAACCCTCAACCCTCAACACTATACCTTAAACCCTAATCCCTCAACCCTCTGTTGGTTCCCAAAAATGTAGGTTGCTAACCCTAAGAGGATGCCAAACTCTATGTTTGGATTTGCAACGTTTTTGGACCAATTGACAAAGCTATTAGCTCCCTACACTTTAGGTCCTACAAACCTAGGCGGGTGTACCTTTGTAACTAAAGCAGACTTAACCCTATATGATTTGATTGGATTTAGGTATCTACTCACAATGGCATAAAATGTGGAATTGATAAAAGCTTCTGAACTACTCCTACTCCTAATACTAAGATATGAGTTGCATTTGTTTGAATAGGATTTTATGGAATTCTAAAATGGAAATGGTATGACCAGTGCCTATTTCTATTGGGCTAATGGAGTCAAAGTATATATGATATACGATTTACTTACTGGTTACAATTCTGATTGTTTGGCACTTGTTTTGTTTATAGCTTCTATAAACGTACAAGAATGTGACTGACAGACTCTACTTAGTGATCCACTCGAATCTTACTAGGTTACTGTGACTTATTGAAAGGATTTTTTAATCCTTGCTTGAAGGAACCGATCAAAAGAATCACACAATGATAGCAAATGTGTATTGACAAATGGAGTTGATGCTCAATTTGAATAACAAGACAATATCGAGTTGGAGACAGTATGGCAATCTTGACAATTTTAGGGCTGTTCTTACCTATCCAAATGCTACCTCCAGGTTACTGTAATCAATCAAAAGGATTTTATGTCTGTAATGGAAGCCAATTAATTTGATTACACGAAAACAGCAAGTGTGTTTTGATGAAACTGAAATATCACCTTGGAAACTCAGGTTCAAATAACAAAGAGATAACAGTATGGAGACAACCAAATAATTGCTCAGCTCAACAAACAATAGACACCAATATTAAATCATTTATTTATACATTTTCTCCACTATACAGTTTCTAAAGATTTTACAATGTACAACATAATATTTTATTTTGGCAACTGGTCAATCCATCCAGTTATCTAACTGATATTTTTTCTAATCTACTCTTCTCCTAATCTACTGATGATGTCCCTCTTCTGGTTTCTTCTTCCTTGATAAATATCCTTTGGATTCTAGGGTTACAACCCTTCATACTTATCCTGTGCGTCTTTTTGCTTGCCGAGAGATATTAGTTTGGTTTAATAAAATATTATCTTCCACAAAATTTTATTTTTTCTCTTTGCATTTAATAAAATATCCTCCAATAATTTCACTCGTGAAGTATTCCTCTGACCATTTACTTAACTCATTGGGAAAATATTTTGATTTATTGAAGTAACACTCCTCCTTAGGGTTTACTCAATTTTATTAATTTTTTTTCAACCTTTAGTCCCCGTGTCCTTTTCATTTTGTGAAAACAATAATTACTACTTTTCCATTAATCCCAATGCTCATATTTACTTTTGAATTGGAGATATTTAACCCATAACTGCATTCTTGTATTCCCTTTAGTGAAAATATTTCATATTTGGTTGGAAGTATTTTACAACCTCATAAAATATTCACCTCTTGGTTAAAAAACATCTCTTCCTCATAAAAAATCTTTTCTTGGGTAAAATAGCAGACCATCTTATATCCGTTTTGAGTAGGAAATAATTACTCACCCATAGAACAGTTATATTTTAATAAATCTGTATTTTGAAATATTTTAGGATGCTCACTTCAATTTATTACTCTCCTCGGTGAAAAATGTTTCTCATAATTCCCTTAGCAAAATGTCCAATGTCCAAGTGAAATTCCAATTTTAATTATTAAATCTTTCTTTTTTGGAAAATTAATTATACCTTTTGATTTTCTTTATGTTATCATCGGGCTAACATTACAAGTCGGGAGGACACGAAGTTTGTTCTCCGATAAGCCAACTCTTGCTGATGAGGTATTCATCAGCAAGACTCCTCGGATCAGCATGATTTTAAAAATTCATCCCGATTTATTTCTCTTGCCGATGGTAGAATGCTTAGAGTTTTTCATTTTAGGGTTTCTTCAAGTGTGTTTTTTGTGTGGATCTGCATATCTTGGTAAGTTTACATCCAGTAGCATTCTAGGATCATGCAAATGTAGATGGGCTGGTTGATTATGATCATGATTTGTGTTACTCCTTTACACTGAGGTCAATAAGTCAAATGTCACTTTTCCATCTAGCTTTGGATATTTTATAGGTGTATGCATCTCTACAATCTCAGCTGTCTCATGATTAGGTTTGTCATGTTTGAGTGTCCACGGTAATCTCCTTTTTGTAATATAGAGTTCCAAGGCAGAAAGACACAATCCTGACTTCATAGCTGCATGAGTGCCTTTGATTTTAGGAACATTGAGAAAGCCAGCTGAACATCCTATTAGTGCTCCTCCAGGAAAAATAGGCTTTGGAATTGACTGAAATCCACCTTCATTCAAGCTGCGAGCACCATACTGAACAACTCTTCCTCCTTCCAATACTGGCTTAATGACAGGATGTGCTTAAATTTCTGGAACTCTTCATAGGGGCTCAAGTAGGGATTCTGATAATTCAATTCAACAACTAAGCCAATTGAAACCTTCCTCAATTTCCCAGACCTCCTTAATACCTAGTGCGTAACTTTGATGCTCTACATTCCCCTACTGTCGTAAGTCAAATTCTTTGATCACTGTCTCAGAAAGTGAACCTCTGCAACCTTCACCAAGAAGTGTGATTCATCCTTTCAGCTCTACTCCACGCGGTCTCTTCCTGTTTAATCTTTTGCTTCTCTGCCCTCCGCAGTTCCCACTTGTTAGCCTCCGATGGTTTTTGAGCTGCTCTTCTTTGTTCTATTTTCTTGACATCTTCGCATCAAGGCGGCTGTGGCTTGACTGTTACTCATTTAAGATTTAAAATGGAGGTGGGTTTTTATGTAGTGCTACCAATCATTTGAAAGGGTGTGTGCTTTTATTTGTAGCAGAATTCATCCTCAGAGGGCTACGGCCTTGTTATGAAGAAATAGGCTGATTCTTTTCTATGGCCAATCCTTTTTGGAGTTGGTGTGCCTAGACCATGGACTACACCTATTCTCGAAAGAACTAAGCTCCTTTTGTCCAGTGCCACTAAGAGTGACTATGATTTTCAGAGGACAACTGAGTCTTTCTTTGTTAAAAACAGTACCATCTTTATGAGACTGCGCTGGATATGGCTGAGACATTTGATATTGTGCCTACACCATCCTTTGACCATCTCCTTGTTATGAGCTTATTTAATTCTGATCCTATAGATAAGCACCGTGATCTTGAAGACCAAACCGAATATCTGCTAAGGCCGCACATATGATTTTAATTGGCAGCGTGCTTCTGGTTTGGTCATGCCGTTCCATCTTTGAAGATGGAGTCTTCTTACTTTAATTCTCTCTCATTTGGACTGATCCATCCTTTGGAACTGTGTGCTTGAGTCTTGAAAGCTCATGCCATTCGTTTCTATACCTACGAATCTGCACCATCATTTGAAACTATGGCTGTAATTTTATTCTCAACTAGTGAGTCTTGATCTGCTAAAGGGGATGCACCATCATTTGAAACTGCGGGGGTAATTTTCTTCTCCTTATGGCTACGTTGAGAGACTACCATCATGAATGGCTGTATCTAAAATTCTAGATGGTGCCTTCATACTCTGTTGGCCGCACCTTTATGAAAAGACACTTGTATATTCATGGCTGATGGTGATTTCATACTCTTTAGGTTGTGGCTTCTTGAGACTGTGTGTTCATTTAATTGGGCCTCTATGTGTCTTCTCTACAAACACTTCTCGATCTCTATTTGGAGTAACCATCATTCTTAACAAAAGTGGCGCCCTTATCTAAACAAATAGTATATAACGTGCTCCTCCTTTGATTTTGAATTGCCTCATGAAGAATGAACCACCATTTGAAACTATGGCTGTCTCTTATGATTTAAAAAAAAACATCCCTTCTATATGATTGCACATATTTTAAAATCGCTGAGCCTTGAAATGATAGCTCCAATTGATAGGCCGATCCTCTCATTTGGACTGTCTCATCATACGCAATGCTGCCCCGGCCATAAGACACTCAATAGTGACATAATGGTTATGTACTGAATCTCAATCCTTCGGGCCTTCTTGGCAAGTGTCTGAAACTTTTATACTGTTGTGTTAACTTGGCACAATCCCTAAGTTCAGTGGCTTTAGTCTTACTTTATATTGTTGTGCCATGCCTTTGGACACACAGCCACATACTTGGAATTTTTGTCTTGAGAATTTTTGATTTGATAAAGAATTTTACCCTCTTTATGAATTCAGGAAGCTTATATGGACTCAAAAAGTAGTGGTGAAATCTCCTGTGCACCTTGTGAGACATTTCCTAAACCTAAGAAGACAAAACCCAAAGGGGAAGATGGAAGGCTTAAAGAATTTAGATTTTCACCCATAACAATAACACCCCTATCTGTACTGAGAGGAATACAAAAATAGGTCACTGGGACATATTTTTAGGTGTATTTTTGAATGACACATTTAGATTGCACATCATGGGAACCAAAATATTTTTGCAAAATTTTAGGTCCGAACACCCTCAACCCTAAACCTTATCCCTAAACCCTAATCCCTCAACCCTCAACCCTAATCCATCATCCCTCAACTCTAATCCCTCATACCTAAACCCTAAATGCTATCCCTATTCCTAAACCCTCAACAGACTCGATACTATACCTTAAACCCTAATCCCTCATCCCTAAACCCTCCAACCCTATCCCTAATCCTTACACCCTCCACACTCTACTTTAACCCTAATCCCTTGAACCTCAACCCTATCCCTAAACCCTTGACCCTCGAACCTCAACCCTCAACCCTCGACGTCAAACCCTAATCCCTCAACCCTTAACTCTGATCCCTCAACTCTCAACCCTAAACCTAAACCCTCAACCCTCAACATCAAATCCTAATCCCTCAACCCTTCACTCTAATCCCTCAACCCTAAACCCTATCCCTAAACCCTCAACACTATACCTTAAACCCTAATCCCTCAACTTGAACCCTAAACCTTGTCCCTAAACCCTAATCCCTCAACCCTCAACCCTAATCCGTCATCCATCCTCCCTCAACTCTAATCCCTCATCCCTAAACCCTAAACACTATCCCTATTCCTAGACCCTCAATAGGCTCGATACTATACCTTAAACCCTAATCCCTCTACCCTCGACACTCGTATTTAACCCTAATCCCTTGACCATTAACCCTATCCCTCAACCTCAACCCTCAACCCTCAACACACAACTCTAAACATTAAACCCTAATTCATCAACCGTAAACCCTAATCCCTCAAACCTAAACCCTATCCCTAAATCATCAACCCTCAACACTATACCTTAAACCCTAATCCCTATCCCTTAACCCTTAAAACTTTAACCCTATCCTTATACCCTCAACACTTGACACTATATCTTAAGCCTTAAACTCTCATCCCTAAAGCCTCAACCCTCAATTCTTAAACCTTCAACCCTAAACCCTATCCCTAATCCCTCTACCCTCGACACTGTAACCCTAACCTTGACATTAAACACTAATCTGTCAACCCTAAACCCTCAACCCTCAACACTATACCTTAAACCCTAATCCATCAACCCTAAAACCTAATCCATCAACCCTCAACCCTAAACACTATTAATGAACCCTCAACCCTTGACACTATACCTCAAACCCTAATCCCTCAACCCTCAACCCTAATACCTCAACCCTCAACCCTAATCCCTCATCCCTAAACCCTAAACTCTATCCCTATTCCTAAACCCTCGACACTATACCTTAAACCCTAATCCCTTATCCCTAAACCCTAAACACTATCCCTCAACCCTTAACCCTTAAAAATTAAACCCTAAAACCTATCCATAAACCCTCAACGCTCAACACTATATTTTAAACCCCAATCCCTTCACCCTCAGCCGTAAAGCCTCAACCCTCAATCGTTAAACCTTCAACCCTAAACCCTATCACTAATCCCTCTACCCTCAACACTCTACTTTAACCCTAATCCCTTGACCATCAACCCTATCCCTAAACCCTCAACCCTCAACTCTCAACATTAAACCCCAATCTGTCAACCCTAAACCCTAATCCGTCAACCCTAAACCCTAATCCCTCAACCCTAAATCCTATCCCTAAATCCTCAACCCTCAACACTATACCTTAAACCATAATCTCTCAACCCTAAACCCTAAACCCTCAACCCTAAACCCTATCCCTAAACCCTCAACACTATACCTTAAACCCTAATCCCTTGACCATCAACCCTATCCCTAAACCCTAAACCCTCAACCCTCAACTCTCAACATTAAACCCTAATCTGTCAACCCTAAACCCTAATCCGTCAACCCTAAACCCTAATCCCTCAACCCTAAATCCTATCCCTAAACCCTCAACCCTCAACACTATACCTTAAACCATAATCCCTCAACCCTAAACCCTATCCCTAAACCCTCAACACTATACCTTAAACCCTAATCCCTCAACCCTAAACCCTAAACCCTCAACCCTAAACCCTATCCCTAAACCCTCAACACTATACCTTAAACCCTAATCCCTCAACCCTAACCCTAAACCTTGTCCCTAAACCCTAATCCCTCAACCCTCAACCCTAATCCATCATCCGTCATCCCTCAACTCTAATCCCTCATCTGTAAACCCTAAACGCTATCCCTATTCCTATACCCTCAACAGGCTTGATACTGTACCTTAAACCCTAATCCCTCTACCCTCGACACTCTTATTTAACCTTAATCCCTTGACCATTAACCCTATCCCTCAACCTCAACCCTCAATCGTCAACCCTCAACCCTCAACTCTAAACATTAAACCCTAATTCATCAACCGTAAACCCTAATCCCTCAAATCTAAACCCTATCCCTAAACCATCAACCCTCAACACTATACCTTAAACCCTAATCCCTATCCCTTAACCCATAAAACTTTAACCCTATCCCTATACCCTCAACACTTGACACTATATCTTAAGCCTTAAACCCTCATCCCTAAAGCCTCGACCCTCAATTCTTAAACCTTCAACCCTAAACCCTATCCCTAATCCCTCTACCCTCGACACTCTAACCCTAACCTTGACATTAAACACTAATCCGTCAACCCTAAACCCTAATTTGTCAACCCTAAACCCTCAACCCTCAACACTATACCTTAAACCCTAATCCATCAACCCTAAAACCTAATCCATCAACCCTCAACCCTAAACACTATTAATAAACCCTCAACCCTTGACACTATACCTTAAACCCTAATCCCTCAACCCTCAACCCTAATACCTCAACCCTCAACCCTAATCCCTCATCCCTAAACCCTAAACTCTATCCCTATTCCTAAACCCTCAACCCTCGACACTATACCTTAAACCCTAATCCCTTATCCCTAAACCCTAAACACTATCCCTCAACCCTAAACACTATCCCTCAACCCTTAACCCTTAAAAATTAAACCCTAAAACCTATCCATAAACCCTCGATGCTCAACACTATATTTTAAACCCCAATCCCTTAACCCTCAGCCCTAAAGCCTCAACCCTTAATCGTTAAACCTTTAACCCTAAACCCTATCCCTAATCCCTCTAGCCTCAACACTCTACTTTAACCCTAATCCCTTGACCATCAACCCTATCCCTAAACCCTCAACCCTCAACCCTCAATTCTCAACATTAAACCCTAATCCGTCAACCCTAAACCCTAATCCCTCAACCCTAAACCCTATCCCTAAACCCTCAACCCTCAACACTATACCTTAAACCATAATCCCTCAACCCTAAACCCTAATCCTTCAACCCTAAACCCTAAACCCTATCCCTAAACCCAACAAAACTACTTTGCCTTATGTTAGGTTGTTAAACCCATCATTTTTGACACTCTTCTCTTAAAGATATTTGAGTTGCAAGAATATGTCAGAAAAATGGCTATGAACTTTTTTAATGTTAGTAATGTTATATGGCATGTTTTTCTTGCCCATCTGGGGTTCATTATGCAAATAGGTGTACACACTATGAGAAAAGCTTTGCATATGGTACATCCACAGTGAGTAATTAACAGTTGAAATCAGAAGGATGATCATTATGAGAAAAGCTTTGCATTGGGGTACATCTATGTATCTTGCTATCCACCCCGCACTTAGGGGAGGTATATTGTTATGAAACAGGCAAATAATTTCCCATTGTTTACTGGCTCTATCCACAAGAACTACTAAACTATACCTTAAACCCTAATCCCTCAACCCTAAACTTTCAACCCTAAACCCTATCCCTAATCCCTCTACCCTCAACACTCTACCTTAACCCTAATCCGTCGATCCTTAACCCTAAATGCTATCCCTAAAGCCTCAACCCTAAACCCTAATCCCTCAAGGTCCTAAACTCTAATCCCTTATCCCTAAGCTCTAAATCCTATCCCTAAATGCTCAACCCTTAACCTTAAACCTTAATCACTTGATCCTTATCCACCCCTCTCCTCCCCTATCTGGCTCACTCCCATCTCTACCCTCCTCTACCGTCGATACTATACATACATATAGGAATACATACATACATATAGGTATACATACATACATGATTAATAGCCTTAAACATAAAAAAATTTAAGTTGAACATAACGCGCTCGCGTTATTTAAAACATGAAAAATAGCACAACATTCTGTGGAAAAGGAAAAATGCAAAGAAAAGAATAACGCGAGCGCGTTATAACAAGAGCGCGTTATAACGCGCTCGTGTTATGTCTTGCTTTAGGAATCCCAAGCCTTGGGCTTGGGATTTGCTTTGGATTTCCAACCCAAAGGCTTGGAGTGCCTTTTGAACAGTAACAGACGTGTTTTTCCATATTCTTCAAAATTTTAGATAATTTTGTTCATGCTAACCCTCAGATTTGCACGTGTTTCAAGGTCAAACAAATCAAACACCTGGGTAATGTTAGGCTTTCTCTCAACTATCTGACGATGTAATTTTTTTCACCTTTTAACAATGTTAAGCCTTTCATCTTTAATTTCTTTTGTTTGTGTGTCCGGTTTTGTGCAAAAACCACTGTTTGGTCTTTTTTTCATTGTAAATTAACTATTTATTGAAATTTCAAAAAAATTACATATTGAGAAACTAGACTCCATTCTACAAATATTAAAAAAATAAAAAAATGATTTTCAATTAGTTTTCAAAATTTATAGGGGTAGCACGGCCAAAATTCTATTTTTTAGGATGTGTCCACTTTGAAAATTAGTAAAAAATCAAATATTCATCAAACAATTATCAGAAAAATCAGGCATAAACTACATGCTATTAGCTAATTTCTCACTGAAGCGATTTTAAAAATACCAAAAAAAAGTTGACCTTTTGAGGGAGCCACAAAACATGCTATGTTATGTTTTTTTGACAGAAACAACACCAATTTCTGTGGCTCCCTCTTTTGAACCCCTTAATCTATGCCATTTTAAAAAAAAAATAGTAGTTTAGAAAGTAGACTCGGAGCACTACGAACATTGTTTTGGTTGCATCTCCAAATTTTGAGTGTAACTATGCTCAATTTCTCATCCAAGGCCAATATTTCCTGATTTCAGAAAAAAAGTGGCCACTTAAGACCCCTTTTTGGCCCCCCATCTTCCTGCACTTACCCAGCTTTATATTCACTCTATCTCTTATAATATCCATCCGAAGAATGTGTTTAGCCACACCAAAATCTTTCATTTCAAATTTTTTTGAAAGTTGATATTTTAATTCTAAAATCAAACCCTTCTATTATGCACATGAAATCAATGCTTCCCTACCTTTAAAGTGATATAGGAATGTCAATCTAAATGCAACAAAGTTCTCAATTTTATAGACTCAATAGGCACACCTTACTAGACTTCATACTTCTATGCCAACATATCACCCAAGGTTACACTTGAATGCTCAACCAAGGTGTGAGAGAAACCAATTCACATTGAGTTTTATTGTGTCACAATGGTGCTTAGGCTAGATGATAGATTACACATATCTTAAATAATAATGAACAACTGTATAAAACTTGATAAACATTAAACATTTGAAATGTCAAACATTCATTGTATTTACTCAAAAGGGTCTTGACAATAGTTTAATGTTCATACAACTTCTCTAAATAACAAAACTTATAATATCTTAGTCAAACTTACACTAATAGCCCTCTTGTAAATGACAACTAGAGTGATAATCTCCTAACTAACACTTACAGTGAAAAAAATGATAGCTAAATAATAATAACAACCTTCATCCTATTCCAACCACTTCTTAAGATACAAATGAAGGATATATGACTAGTGGGGCATTTCCCATTACTAATTATAACTCGTAGCTAACCTTAACTTCCCCAAGTTTAGCATTTTCATGGGTGCCAAAATAGTTTCTCATGTTTCCCTACATTCATGGTCCACACTTCATTCTCCTCATGTCCCTTATATCCTTGGTAACCTCCTCCAGGCATTGGTAATGATCCCCTGGATGCTTTGCTAGATTTTCACTACCTTCATCCACTTTTGACTTGATGGATATGTACGAGCCTATTGTTGACCATTAATTAATTCTTTCATGCCATGTTTAAGAATTGGTTACCTTTTGTCCCATGCCACCTATCAAGCCCCTCACTAGCTCCTTTCATGCCTTTTCCTACTTCAAAATAGGTGCCCTGTTGCATGTGCCTTCTTACCAATATTTGGATTGAAACCAAAACTTCTATTAACCATAACTGGGATCAAAATTTACCCTATACTAATCTTGTTGACTGCTCTCAATCAATTTCTACTCATCTTCAACAAAAATTTTAGGGATCTTGGTGTGTGTTGTTCTTAAAAATGTCTCCCATTTCAAGATGGTTGAACTAAATAATGTCAATGACCTCTTCTTTTCTTGTGCTCAACTCCTCCTAGTTATCCAAATCTTTTGGCTACTTGAAGAGAAGTTATTTTAGTTCTTCAAGTACCCCTTTTACATTTGTACTTGTCTCTTCAAGATGGCTCTCCTCATCTAGGATGTGATTCTACGATTCTCTAAATCACTCCTTAACTTTATCTTAGTGGTGATGGCCTTTCCCATGTCTTCCACATCCTTCAAAATGCATGTGTGGCTCACCTTGTCCCTAACAATATTTACTATTATATTAAGTGCCTATTTCTTTTGTACATCATCTTGGATGTGCACAACAACAAAAACATCCTAGTGAGAAACATTGAAAAATGCCACCTCTGCCTTAGCAACCTTTTCATCAATAGACTATGTAAGGTATGTGAATTCATCCAATCACTCCTTGAGTCATGTATTGGCTTCTTCCTTATTTTTTTCTCCTCCTTTAAACATGCTACCTCATTGTTTCTACATCCTTCCTCAATTTCAACAAAGATGTAAGATTTGGTTGAAAAGCCACCCAGGAATGCATATGAATGAAGGTAAGTAAAGCTAGAAATTAGAAATGAGCAAGAATAAATTATTCCACTCAAGAGAATACAAAGCATACAGTGAAAATGAGATGCTCATATGAGAGCTATGGGTGGGTATATATAGGATTTACCACCTAAGAGACTAAAAACACTACCAATATGGGGCAAAATAAAAAGTCTTTAAGTAAACTCAACCTAGTGTGAAGAGAGCTAAAGTGAAGAACTAGATAGGAAAGAACTAAATAGCTAAAGAATCTTTTTCACACTAACACCCCCCTTAAGTGTAACTTAGGGGGAAATGTAAACAAAGATGCAAATATGGGGTCCTAGCAATGAGGCTTGATGAGGTACCCATGTACGAAAGATCCCCTCAAATAGAAAAGGAGGAGAAAAACCAGTGGGAAAAAACTCCCCCATGATGAGAGGATGAAGCAAGGAGGGCTAAGTGACCCCACATAAAAGATGTCCCATACCCCAAAGAGAGATTGAAGATGGACATACTATCTCTCAGTGAATGGTTTATTGAATATATCTATAGCTTTCTCTATAGTATAAGGTATTAGCACAAATCAATGGCATGCTTCTGAATCAGCTCCATGAGAAAATGCATGTGGATCTCAATGTGTTTGGTCCACTAATGATGGATTAGGTTCTTTGAGATTTGGATGGTTCTCTAGTTGTCACAGTAGATGACTGGTGGCTTCTAAAAGGTGATGCCAAGTTTAGTGAGGATATTATGAAGCCAAATAGCCTCAATGGTGTGATTAACAACCCTCGATACTTAGCCTTAGTCAATGAAAGAGAAATGGCATGTTACTTCTTGCTGTACCAACAAATGGGACTGGAACCAAGGTAAAAACTATAGGTAGAAGTCAACTTGTGATCATCAAGATCATCAGCCCAATCAAAATCCATGTATCCAACCAATTCTGAACATGTGCATGTTGAATAGTGAATCTTATACCTATGAGTGCCCTATATGTAGTGCAAGATATGTTTGGAATCCTTCCAATGAAGCTCATGTGGCTCCATCATGAAGCACAAAATAATGCTAACTACAAATGAAATGTCGAGGTGAGTATGAGTCAAGTTAATGATACAAAGTGGCATCAACTAGTGGTGTGGAATAGTCACCTCAAGCTTGACTCCAAATAGAAAGGGAGTGGATGTAGGATTACAATCCACCATGTGAAAATGATCCAAAAGATTAAGAGCATACTTGGGTTGTGCAAGAGAGATCCTGGAAGACATCTGAGTGATCTCAATCCTAAGAAAATAGTGCAAGAGACCCAAGTCAATCATGGAAAACTTGTCATGCCAAGTAGTCTTGACACTAACAATGATGGATGAAGTGCTCCCAGTGATAAGAAAGTCATGAACATAGAAAGCCAAGAAAATAATAGCATCCTCCTATCTCAAGATGTAAACATTCAGATCAGAGTGGCATTTGGAGAACCCAAATAAGAGAAGAAAGGAGTCCATCTTTGCATACCAAGCTCGTGGAGCTTGTTTAAGGCCATAGAGAGACTTCCTCAATCTATAGACTAATGATGAACTGTGAACAAATCCCTATGGCTACTCCATGTAAATCTCCTCCTATAGATCCTCGTCAAGAAATGCACTCTTCACATCCATCTGGTGTACAACCCAACCATGAGTTATACAAATAGAAAGTATTAGGTGAATGGAGTTCATCTTGGTGATGGGGACAAAGGTCTCAGTGTAGTCAACACCATGAAGCTAAGAGAAACCTTTATCCACAATATGTGCTTTGAACTTGTCAACTAATCCATCTACTGCAAATTCAGTTTGATAGATCCACTTAAACCAAACCAATTTTCTTCCCTTAGGAAGTGGAACTAGATCTCAAGTTTTGTTCCAAATAAAAGAGTTCTACTTTTCCTCCTATTACAACCTACATTTTTATGCATTTTATACCCAAAGTTTCATTTGTTTTAAGCTTGTTAAACCCTAGAAAAATCCCTATAATCCTAAATCCTTAACACAATGGTCTTTATTTATCCTATGTTTTAATCCTTCATTGACCACTAGCTAGCATTTCCCAATGACTTAAGTTATAACTTAAGTGTGTAATGTCATCTAAGTCACTGACCCCTTTCACTAGGTTGTTAGTAACGACCCCTTTTACAACAACCTTTCTACATGTGCATTAATTGTCAGTAGTCCACATTGTTAGTGCTTCCATTTCACTAAAGTTTCCTTCTTTGTGGAGCCTCATTTTGGGTCTTCGTGGGACTGCAAAGTATTTATGTTAGCTAATGTGTCATATATGTTCCATGGAAAAAAGCATTTCACAGAATCTTATCTCTCCATTGGAGTTCCCCAATAGGCTCTGCAAGATAGAGAAGCCAGCGTGGCAGCCCCAATGGAAACAATGCTTCATGGGGATTCCGTCCTTCACTAAGTTCATTTAAAGACTTTAGTAGGATCGTGAAAAAGAATGATGTGGACTAATATGTCCATGGTGTCAACACAACAACATTTTACAGGAACTAATAGCTTCACCAAGGCCTCAAATGACTCAACACAAAGTGGTGAAGATACCATCATGGCAAATAGATTCCATGTCATAAAGGGTTTTCTCATCTTCACTAGAGTAAATTCAAACTACAGTTAGAACCATGATTTAATACGATCTACGGTGGAGATTTAAAGTTCAAAATAGCTATCCTCTGCTTACCGCTCCCACACACTCGACATTAATGGAACCCTAAGTGGTTTAAGGCTAATTCTTGCTGTCATTTTGCACAATTGAGAACATGAATTTGACATCCGATCTCTGCAATTGTATCCAAGCCAAAATTTGAAATTCCTGCATCTAACAAGGTATTGCATAGTCAATGAGAAGTCACTAGCTGCCATTAATACTTGTAATTGTTATTCATCTCTTCAATTGTATAGGGGTTATTTTCATGCAAATTAAGTGTCTATGTGGAAGTTATTAGTTGTCTATGCCCTGGTCTATTTGAGAATTTGCATAAGAAATATTCAATTAAAAGCATACTCGTAGGTTTATTTTGAGAAAACCTAGATACTAGAAACCCTAAAATAGTGATGTCAACATGGCTAGTTCATCACAAAGAGCTCTGAAGAAGAGAAGAAGGAAGAGGGATAGGGAATTCAACAATGCCATTCTTGGCCAATTGCCTGGATCCTTCAAAAGACCTCACTACCAACAAGGCACAAATATACAAGCAGATATAATTTTTGATGTTCATGAAGCTTGCAAGGATTCCATTCTCCCAATCCATGGGTATGCATTGTTCAAATACCATTTTAGGAATTGCTTGACAAAAATTCCAATGAAAAATCCTTGGAAGCTAGGTTTGCCTAGGTTGGTGGTGCCTAATGTATTCATCAATGTAGACTTGATACAAGCACTATCTAGGGGCTATTTACATGGGCAATGGAGAAGTACTAGTTAGACTAGACTAGGTATTTATCTATGAAATATTCATGTTGGACCCCAACCTTCAAATGTCATTGGATATGGGGGCCCTACTGAGGGAATATCATAGACTTAAGGGTGATTATACAGTAAAGTGGCTCCCTATTCACATGCCTAGGGTCAATGGAAAACTATATAAATTCTCAAGCATTGAAAAGGAGCCCCTCAGCTATGACTTGTTTGAGGATTACTTCTAGAAGACATACTTTGTTGTATGTCAGGTCTTGGGAATCGATGCCAGTGTCTTCATGCCCATCAATGCTATGGTTTTGACTATGTGCATTCAAAAATGGGAGGATAATAGGCATTTTGATTATGCATCATTTTTGGAGGACAAGATTAACAAGGCCCTGGTAGATGTGAAAAAGTATAATTCTATAGTCCACTTCAAGTAGTATTCATTATTGTGTTACATTTTGTTATAGAAAGGAGCACCAGTGTGGAAGCTTCCATTGAGAATTAAGAGAGTGGACAACCTAGACAGAGTATTTACCAGTCCAACAATGGACTCATTTTTGGGATAGTAACTGCCCTCAATCTAACTATTTGATTTTTGAGGAATTCTTTATCAAAAAAGATCTTCAGAACACTTGGCTATTCAGAATACATATTATTAGAGAAAGTTCAAAAATTCTTGAGGCCAAAGGACATGTTCCCTAATTTGGGCATTGGTCAAAATTGGGGTGATTGGTACATATTTGCAAAGGTTACCATGATTAGAGTATATGGGTTTGAAGGTGCAACTCATATTTTTCCAAGAACAGTCCCTGACAGAGTGGCATTCCTAGAAATTATGTGGCAGATGAATGAGTCTAACAAGACTCACTTCAAGAATTACAAGAAGGCATCCTTCCTTATTGGAACCATTTCCTTTTATGACTTTTAGGTCACATCAAAGGAAGGATTGGGGTTAATGGCTTCAAAGTTGGATCATTATAAGTTTCTAGAGAGTGTGCTAAAGAGGTGTGATCTAGAGGGATTCATAAATAAGGCTACACTGGCTAATGATTATGTAGCCTATGCACATGAATTCCACCTTCTAGAGGATCTCATCAAGAACTGTGCTACTAAAAAGGAGGTTGAGAGAAGAATGGCACTATGGGAAAGGGTCTACAAAGAAGAGAAAATGAGACATGAAGTTGATCCTTCCTATAATGGAGCTCTCATGGAAATTGAAAACCCTAATGAAAGAATTAGGGTTATGTTGCAAAATGTAAAAAAAATGTGTTCTAACATTCTTACGATGCTAAATAAGATGCATCCACCTCCTACATTAGCCTCTTCTTCATCAAGACATGCATCAACCTCTGACATTCCTAGAGTTGTCAATCCACTACACCAGGTCTCTCCACAGCCTTGCCCTTCTCCAAGTTTTCAGTGGATGCGGGTGAGAATCTAGGCTTGCCAGATGTGATGGAGGTAATACAGCCTCTTGTAATGGAAGTAAGAGTGCCTCCTGAGTAGAGGATGATTATCAATTTTGAGGTTGCAGATGAATTGTCTGATGATGTTGGAATGTTAGCAAGTAGAAAATTGATGGATGATGATTCTTTTATTCATTCTAAGGAATTCAAAGAATTTTTCCTAAGAATGAAGGGACAAGAAATAAATAAACAAGGGAGATAACTCCTGAGAATAGGGAAAATTTTATTGCAGAATTTTGGAAGAAGATCCATGAAGAAATGGCTAGGATGACCCCACAAAGGGGAAGAGAAATTGTCAGAAAAAGTGGTTGCATGCTATTCCCATGGTGGGATATATAATCTACCATTTCATTTGATACAATTAGAAAGCATGAAGGCATTGATTTGAATATAATAGAGGAGATGTCATATAAGATGTACTTTGGTTCATCCTTTGATACACATACAAATGCCTTAGGCATTTGATCAATTTCTCCCTTAGGTAACAAACCTCTTGTTATTGAGGACCCCAACAAGGTCATAGGAAGCTTAATTGTGCACAGGTTAGAGGACACCACTCTTGTTGAAGCTACTGCTCTGACCACACATTCTTCCATGTTTACAAAGGATTCAATTAGGAAGATGCAGGTAGAATTAGAGAAATTGAATAAGTAGAACTTGTCTCTGCAAGACAAATTGAATGTGGTTACTAGTGCTCTCTCGCTAATCACTCTTCCAATTTCTTCTAGAGCTGAAGAAAAGTTCAAGAAAGAACTTGACAAAAGCAAAGCTAGATAGGAGGATGCCTTGAAGAAGCTGAAGCAAGTAAAACTTGATTTTGTTCAAGGCTTATTGGATAGGAAATTGAAGTGAATCATGGCATATATGGAGAAGGCATGGGAAATTCATAGTTCCTCGAGGAGCATGTTTAAAGAACATAAGAGATTAGGAATTAAAATGGATACATGGGAGAGGCATATAGCACCCAAGGTCATAATTCTCAATATTTTGTTAAAAGCGTAGATATGTGATGAAAGTTAAATTAAGTATATAGTAGAATTGTTGGGTACCTTCAAATCCATTAGGAAAATATTGAGGAAGCATAAGAAGTTTTCTAATGACATTGTCAAAGAGTTGACCTATTTCTAGAGACTGTAGGGGCCATATTTGCCACAATTTTGGAGGCATGATAGGTCATTAAAGAGCTTGGTAGAGTAAAAGTAGGAGTGCTCACAACTCATCACTCCAATTCTTCTTGAGATAAATGAGGATGAGGATAGAGTCATTGGTAATTTGAGCTTGGCTCTAGATGAACTATCAATGGTTGAATTTGAGATGGCAATAAGCACAACTTTAATTACCCTTACCTCAAATCAGGAATATACAAATCATTTGCTAGGTGTACATCAGAATTTTCCACCTCAGCAATAATAAAGGCACATTCTTTCAAATTTCATCATCTAGTGGGCTAACCTATCCAAGGTATTCATCACAAAAGGTCATCAAGTGAAATAAAGATGAAATAAAATTCATGTAATTTGCATTTCATTTGGCTAACAAGTTGCACCTATGTTCCTTTCATCATTCTGAGGTAATGCATCTATGCAAGCATGCGGATGCAACTTCTAAATCATGGGCAAAGTTAGTTTCTATAAGGAATAAACATCTTCCTCAAACTTTGTACCATCTTCAATAGCATTCTTTGGGAAGGAAACTATCTGTTTTCTTGTAGTGCTTCAAAGATGCCTTTTGTCATATTCTTTTTCTAACAAGAAGTGTACATGGTCCAAAGCTTGTTGCTCCCTTGTCTTATAAAAGGGAATTCAAGGCCATTTGTAAAGGGTTATGAATCTTAATTTTGGGTGTAGTGTATTGTGTTTTATTCCATTAAATATAGAATAGTTGTAGTCTATATTTGTTCAAATCTGTAGAGCAATGTATATCATTTCAATTTTGAATATCAAACCCAATTGGTTGTAGAATTTTCCCATTACATGTACTTTTGAAATTAATATTAATGAAAAATATCAAGGGTGTTTTGAATTCATCTTTGTAGTTCCTCTGTGATGTACATATGTTAATCTCTTTCTTTCTTTCAATGAGAGAAGTAAATGCTTAGGTGACACACAGTTAATTTCATACTATATTGTGGTTTAAAAGATAATTCTACAATTCCATGTCTAGGTGTTAGTGTAAGGCATTCATATCATTAGTCCATTGGAATTAATTAAGGTTTTCTGAAGGATACATTTGTTCTCTATAATTTGACTCTATGGCCCTAGGATTAGGCACTGATCCATTACTGTGTCAAAGTGTCATTTAGAACCACCTCTATAATCAAAACCATTTCCATTTCCTTATTGTTTTAGGAATAGATTAGGTTAGAACTTGTTCTCAATATTGGTATGAATTGTTTACCAAATGACCAAGCCAATCTGATAGGATTCATTTATTTCCTTAGTATATTTTCATTGAGAACCATCTGTTTAAGAAAAAAATCTTTTATAAGCTAAGAATATCATTAGATGTTATATAGGTACGCCCGCCTTGGTCTTGCAGAACCAAAAGTATAGAGGATTCCAACTCTTTGTTGAATCATGTTTGTTGGCCATTGGCCTTGAGTCCTTTATCATAAGAAATTGGCTAAATCTTTAGAGGATTCAGATAATCAGTTGGAAGAACCAACATTTTGGCAACTCTACTGGGGACTTAGATTATAATTGTCAAAAATTAGTCTAGTTGTCTTTCATGGGTGTTTAGAGTTTACACATGTGTAGTGTATTATCATTCCCTTTAGAGGGTGGTGACTTTGATATTCTCCTTACCGGTTGAGCAAGGAAGAAAGTAATTGTATATGAAAAAGGAAAGATCCTTGTATATTTCCAAAGTTGTTATATCTAGACATCTCAGCATTAAAGTTGATAGAACTTCAAATATGTACGGGAGAAGGTCAATGCATCAGGGTCATTGTCACTTTTTTGTCACTTGTAATTTGATGTACATAAAAAAAAATCTATTTGATTTATCCAAGTAAATGGATCCTTGCCATCAAACTTGCACATATCCCATTTGGTAGCAATTTCTAAGATCCCAAATGAGTGCTAACATTTGGTTCTGGATTAGTTTTGAGATCCACCTTAGTTTCTTTAAACATATACTTGTGAGCTTGATTGATTTCAGGTATAAGCATTGATAACTAACAATGCCTTATGGATGTTAAATATATCTCCTTACATGCTATCCAATTTTCCTTACAAGTATTGCATATCCTCCTTCATCTTGTTAGTTTTTTCCCTTACCTCTTCCATGGATATGGTATACATCTCCTCTACTAATGAATCACATCTATTAGAAATATTTCTAAAATTGTAAAAAAATTTGCTCCTACCTCTAGCCTAGGGTCTAGCCATATAGTGCAAAATCTAATTATTTTAATACTAAACCTTAACTAGATGATTTTAGAATTTTTTTAGCTTCAAAATTAAAATTTTAAAGAGCAATTCCTTAATAATTTTTTTAAATCTTCTAAAAATGTAAACAAATATGAAAAGTTCAACAAGTTGTAGCCTATAGAGTAAATTTATGAAAAACCATAAAACTGTACTAACTTACTTAGAACAACTTCAAATGCCTTCAAATCAATATTGTTCGTGGATCAATTCACCATTGTTCAACCCTCTAGAATTTAGAGAAACATTCACTAATTTACATCCCTAGAAGTGAATTTGGTGGAAACCCTAAGTTTTTAATAACTCTTTCAAATCTACTCCAAATGACCTCACATCTAGATTGTAGAAAATTCAATATGTTCTTGAAAAACCCTCCAAAAATAAAGAAAAAAATCACCAAATTGAGAGAGATATGCACCTCCCAATTCCACTACCTAAATTAAAAAAAATTCCATGTTTCTTGACTTCTGGGTGTCAAGATCATGATTTAATACCACTTGTAAAAATATAACTTCCTCAAGAGAATAATAAGCCAATTTGAGGAGGAAAACCTCCAAAAGTTTTGAAGAATGACACAATTCACAATATGATGATCATTAACTAACCACTACCTCCTATATATACCATACTTGTGCCTTGAATGCCACCTAGGCTAACTTAACTACATATATAAGACTATATTAAAAATAATATAAATTAATTAAGAGTTACATTAGCCACAAGTCTATAACCTTATGCACACTATAGGATTAAGGGCATAACAATGGGTAAATACTCTGAAGCATCCTCTCAACAATACCAGAGGGCCCCTCCTTGTTGATAAGAGAAAATTCCTTGTTTGAATTTCTTGTTTTTCCATAATGGAATGATACTTTACGTCTACCATATGTGTCTAATTCACAGCCTCATGAGTAAGAAAATGAAGATAATACTCTCATTAGATTCAAGCTAATTGAAGATGGAAAAAACTTTCCTATCAAAGGTCGGGTAACCTAGATTATCAAAACCTTCATCTAAATATAGGCTTTATAACATTAGTTACTTAGAGCAAGGTCCTATGTGACTACTTAACTTATTTTGTTTAGCAACCACTGCTTAAATTTATTAGAACCTTTTGTGGAGCTAATGGTCCCATGAATTTTTTTTTTCTACTTATTTAAAATAGTTGTTAAATGAATGGCTTGAATATGAATGTTTATTTGTGTTAACAAGAAAAATTTTAGAGGCAAAATTTGGAGGGAAATGTAAGAAAGAAGGGAAGGAAATATGTGCAACCATGCATGGAATATTTTCATTATGCAATAGTTACATAATTTTAGCCCCCTATTCTTTTCACGGCTTATTTTTAATCCCTAAATTATAGCAAGTCAACCATAAGAAGACAAGATTCCAAATTATCCTTTCTACTTAATTCAAAGTTTATATGGGACCATTGGTGCTAGTAAAATTTAAGAAACAAACCTAGAAAGGTAGTTGCATCTAACCACCTTGTTAGAATTTTTTAATGATGTTATAATATTATGAATTTATCATCCTGTGATTGACTATTTCCTTATTAATTGTTCTACATGAAATTTATGTGGCTTTGGAAAAATAGCCCATTTCATTTATTTTTAGAACAAAAAATATTTCTTTTCTTTTAAATAATATAAATCTATTTCATTAAAAAATAGATTCTTGATTTGCATCTGTCTATGTCATGTTTCTCTTCTCTCTTGTTTTGTATTATTTTAGTGTGCTATTCAAGTCAAAGTACCATCCCTATTATATTTTTCTATGCTTTCCCAATCTAATTTACTTTGATTGTGGGCCTATTAATAATTGAAAAGTATATTCTACATCTGCACTTGTCTATCTCATGTTTCTCCTCTTCTCTCTTGTTTTGAGTTCTTTAAGTGTGCTATTCAAATCAAAGTACTAATTCCTTTTATATTTTTCTTTGTGTTTTCCCAATCTAATTTATTTTGATTATAGGCCTATTGATAAATGAAAAATAGATTCTTCACTTGCATCTATGTCATGTTTCTCCTCTTCTCTCTTATTTTGAATTCTTTTACTGTGTTGTTCAAATCAGAGTACCATCCCTTTCATATTTTTCTTTATGCTTTGCCAATCTAATTTGATTTGATTATGGACCTATTTTCAAAAGTTTTTGACAATGTAATTTATTACTTGACACTCCAAAAAATTTAAAATTATTAATCAATGTCTGTATCAACTCTTCACATATGACTTTCACATCTAATTTACTTCTGTCCAAATTTCTAAACCTTCATTTCTTATTAGTTTCCTAATTTCCATGGCATTCCCAAATTAGACTGTGTGAAGGAGGTGAGCAAGTTTGACAAGAGTATTGTAGTGCATATTAAAAGTAGATTCTACTTGTCTCCTTAAGCGATATGCGATGATTGGCAAATAGATCATCCACCAACTATTTCTTTCATATCTTCATGCGATGAGTGCTAACATTTGGTTTTGGATTAGCTAACCTAGAAGATCCACCTTAGTTTCTTAAAATGACTATTTGTAAGGTTGATTGATTTTAGGTGTAAGCGTTGATAACTAATAATGCCTTGTGGATGCTAAATATATCTCCTTACACGCTATCTAATTTTCCTTGCAAGTGTTGCATATCCTCCTTCATCTTTTTGGTTTCTTCCGTTACCTCTTCCAGGGATATGGTATGCATCTCCTCTACTAATGAATCACATATGTTAGGAATCTTTCCAAAAGTGTAGAAATTCTTACCCCTGCCTCTAGCCTAGGGTCCCTCCATATAGTGTAAAATCTTTTTTTTGTTGACTAAACCTTAATTGGATGATTTTATAATTTTTTAGCCTCAAAATTAAAATTTCAAAGAGCAAGTCATTAATGATTTTTTTCAATCTTTCTAAAAATGTAAACAAATCTAAATAGTTCCACAACATCTAGGCTATAGAGTAAATTTATTAAAAAACCATAAAATTTTAGTAACTTACTCAAAACAACTCCAAATGCCTTCAAATCAAAATTGTAGGCAAATTAATGTGCCCTTGTTCAATCCTAAAGAATTTAGAGAAACATTCACTAATTATAGCCCTGGAAGTGAATTTGGTGGAAACCCTAATTTTGTAATAACTCCTTCAAATCTACTCCAAATTACCTCAAATAAGGATTGTAGCAACTTCAATATGTTCTTGAAAATCCCTCCAAAAATCAAGAAAAAAATCAACAAATTGAGAGATATGTGCACCTCCCAATTCCACTACTTAAATTGAAAAATATTGTCTTATTTCTTGTCTTATAGTTGCCAAGATCATGCTTTGATACCAATTGTAATAAAATAACTTGCACAAGAGAATAATATAATTCGAAATATGCTACAAACACTTGTTAATACTTGAGAATAATAAGCCACTTCGATGGGGAAAGACTCCAAAAGTCTTCAAGAATAACATAAACTAACCACTACCTCCTATATATACCATGTGTGTGCCTTGAATGCCACCTAGGCTAACTTAACTACCTATATAAGACTATATTAATTATAATAAATTAAATAAGAGTTATGGTATCCACAAGCCTATAACCATATGCACACTATAGGATTAAGGGCATAGCAATGGGCAAACACTTTTAAGCATCCTCTCAACAATACAAGAGGGCCCCTCCTTGTGGACAAGAGAAACTTCCTTGTTTGCCTTTGTTATTTTGCCACAATGGAATGATACTTGACCTCTACCATATATGTCTAAGTCATAGCCTCATGAGTAAGAGAATGAAGATTATACTCACATTAGGTGGGATCCAATTGAAGATGGAAAAAACTTGCCTATCGAAGGTTGGGTTAACCTAGATTATCAAAACTTTCCTGTAAATATATGCTTTATAACATTAGCTACTTAGAGCAAGGTGTTATGCAAATACTTAACTTATTTTGTTTACCAACCACTGCTTAAAATTTTTGGAACATTTTGTGGAGCTAGTGGTCCCATGAATTTTTTGATTTTCTACTTATTTTAAATAGTTGTTAAATGAATGGCAAATATGTGTGTTTATTTATGTTAGTAAAAGAAATTTTAGAGGTAAAATTTGGAGGGAAATGTGAAAAAGGAGGAAAGGAAACCTCTACATCCATGTGGTATGTTTTTTATTATAAAATAGTTACATAATTTCAACCCTCCAATTTTTTCACAACTTATTTTTAATTCCTAAATATAGCAAATCCACCATTATAAGAGAAGATTCTACATTATCCTGCTTAATTCAAAATTTATATGGAACCATTGGCGCTGCCACCAAACCTAGATACTTCTGTTTTTCAACTGCCGTTATATTACACATTTTCCACGAGACGAGCCAGTGGCGGAGCGGTCCTTCCGGGCAGGACCACTACCATTGACAGGCTCTGCCGCGTCGGGCTGGAAAAGCAAGCGCTCCGCGTGGGCCCCGCTCCCTGACCGTTAAGAACGGGTCCGTTGATTCCGAACGGGCTGCACGATTGTACGTTGCCTTGCTAGACCTACTTCTTCTGCGATATGCCAGCGCCTTCTCGAATCTAAATCTCATTCTCTCCTCACCTCACGTGCCCCGTCTGCAGGGGTCGAAGAACCGCCGGAAGATGCCGCTGTGCCGACGGCAGTACCGGCGGGATTTGGGCAGAGGAAACCGGTTTCTCTTTTCCACCACGTCATCTATTCGTAATCCATAATTTCAGCTGCCATTTCCAACGTGGCATTCAAGTATTCACTGGATTAGGAAGGGGTTCCATGAAGGGGGCTTCCTAAAATATCTTTAGGAGCACTTTAAAACAAGGGTCCCATGAATTTTGTAGTTTAAATTTTAAGCTTCTAAATTTATGGAAGTTGGTGGTTTTATGAGGTTTTTGGTTTAATGCTAATTGATTTAGTACAGATTTTGGTGAAAATGTTTTAACAACAAATTTCTATCAATTTATATTTATGAATTAGGCACTCACAAAGATCAGGTTCGCACCCATATAACTTGGGAAAAAGACAACCAGTGTACAAAACATGAGAACTTCATTTGGGTAAACCATAGAATTTGGCTTGTGACATTCCCATTTTATAGTCCCATTATCATGGGTTCCCAAAATTTTACATCTGATCACTAAATCCCCTATTCATCAATTTGGGTCAGATCATGGGTTCGAACATCACCCAAGTCACTTCCATAGTCATAGATCTAAAAACTCAAAACTCAAAAATACATCTTGTCAGCGATTTTATTATGTGTTGTCCGCTAACATAACACATGTGTGTTAATTTGTGTATTATATTGATCTATTTATAAGCATTCACTCATTCATTTGAAATCAATCTAAAAGTTATCAATAAACATGTTAAAATTATTGATAAAACATTTATGAAAACATTCTAAAAATATTATAAGAGTATTATATCAAACATCATCCTATGTCCTTCCATGCTTGCTTGATATCCTCAATCTTGATTCATGAATGTGAATCACTTGGACACATTATAGTTTTTGGCAGCGTAATGTGCTTGAATTGTCTCCGTACATTGACACATAAGTTTTTGAAATTCTCATTCAATGTCAACACTTCATTATATAGCTTTCACATCTAATTTACTTCCAAATTTCTAAACCACTATTTTCTATCGATTTCCTCATTTCCATGTGGTGTTTCCAAATTAGTCCGTGGGACGGAGGTGGGCGTGTTTGAGAATCCAAAAAGTTAATTGAAGTAGATAGTCCGCATTAAAAAGCAGATTGTAGTCTTCTTGATGGGATGTTCATGTGATGAATGGCATGCAGACTGAGGAACGCCAATGTATCAGTGATTTGAGGGAAACCCAGAGTATTAGCCGTGATCCTCACAAGTCATGTTTTCCTTAATCCCCTGGAAACCACAATTCAAGGCCTCTTTCCTGTCACATCGCCATTGACTGAATTTTCCAACTCTGACAGTGTGGAATACGGCACTCCATAATAGACGCGCACGAAAGAGCGCTAGAAGCTCACAACCTCCTTCCACTTCCTTTCCCTTATCATATCATCTCTGCATTCTCTTTGGTGGTCAAGTCTCAAACAAGACTTGGAGCCAGTGTATATACCGATGGGATGGGATGTGATGTAATTTACTTTGGTTCTAAATTTCTAAACCATCATTTCGTACGTCTTCATATTTTTCTTGGCATTCCCAAATTATACAGTGTGAAGAAGGTGAGCGTGTTGACAATCCAAGACTTTCGTAGTGGGCATTAAAAGAAATTATAGAGTGTGAAGGAGGTGAGCGTGTTTGACAATCCAAGAGTTTTGTAGTACGCATTAAAAGCGGACTCTACTTGTCACCTTGAGGGCCATGCGATGACTGGCAAACAGATCGTCGCCTGACTCACCAACTGTTTCTTGCATATCTTCCACTGTGTCCACACAGATTGCTCATAAGCAGAATAATCCTGAAAATACTACAATATTCAAAATATTAAAGAATTTGTGTAATAGATGATTGAGTTTACTCTAAACCATAAGCTCTACATACAAACAAGAATAGCAGGACAGGTGCTGTTCAACATTGAAAATTGTAGAGATTATAGGCTTCCAAACATCTTCAGGGGTGAACTGTTTGGGTTTCTACTTCAAAATTTTTCAAAAAAGCTCAAATAATTGATGTACTAGACGTTATACATGAACTGCAAGCTCTAGAGTCCAAACTTCTTACGGGCCTTGTTTCTTGCCTTTAATAGTATAGGGGAGAGGATTCAATAGTCAAGCACCTTTACTTCATGTCTGTCAAAATCCTACGTGGCAATTTCGAATTACTCCAAAAAATTTACAGCAGTTTACTTGGCAAGGCCCCTGCTTATAACTAAGGTTTCAAGCCCATGTTATCAAATATGATGCCACATCAGCATGTTTTTTGCTGAGGTGTCCAAAAACCCCAAAAAGGGTAGACCAATAGTTGTGTATTAAGTCATGTTTTGTTGGTGCACTGATGTGGCATCACATGATTTGTTGTTTTTTTGATCCAAGTACTAATGGTCAACGGTAACAACTTTAGAATCACAACTACTAGTGCTAAACTTTTTTTAAAAATTGGGCATTAAATCCACAAATACTATCACAACTATTGGAACATGCTCAACTACTGGGTCACCTCCCCTACAACAAACAATAATAATTTAGCTTTATGGACTTCAAATATATTGGTACAAATGAGAACATTATAGTTAAAGAAGATAAAATTGATTTAATTTAGGATTCTTAACATATGGGGATAAATGTGTAATGTGAAAATTGCATATTCTTATTCTTCTACTTTATGTTTTGGATTTGTTTTGATTAGACTTTGATGTGTAATAATTAGATTATAAGTGATATATTCTTGCATAAATTGGGTTCATGGTATTATATTGTGGTCATATATCTCCTATTTGCAAGGAAGCAAAGGTGTGCAAAAACGCTTCCTATGCTAACCTTGAGAAGAGTGTTATGCAAATTTCAAATAAAATATTACAGAGATTTCAAGAAACACATAATACCATAAACAGTAACAATAAAACCATAACACAGTGATTTACATGGGGAAAACCCTTTCGAGAGAAAAACCCCACACTCTAAAACCTGCACAATGTATTATCAAATCTTGAAACAGATTACAACACACTTACAATGCAAGTTCTTATAGGAGTCTTCACCTCAACTCAATCTAGAGGAATTTAGGCAGCATTCCAGTAGCATACAGACTTGCAAACTAACTCTCACACCAAATGACTACCTCAAAGTACCAATATATAATATTACATTGCATATGAGAACCTTCTAGAGATAAAGCATTTCATTTTAGAAACATTTAATAAAATCTCATAGCCAACTTATCTCTATCTCCATTTAAAAGATACTTCTCAAAATAGCCGCTTTTCACCTATCCCAAAATCTTCTTTTCTTGGCTCGCTTTATTTTTATTTACATGCAAGGTTGAGACACAAGTTTTTTTCTTTTTCTTTTTATTTTTAAAGCGCTTTATTTCTAACATTCTCCCACTTGTGAAACACCTTGCAAAAGCCTATAGAAAATAGGTAGTTAATTGTTAGTGGCCAAAAGTGATGCAGGAGCATCCAGTGGTGTAAGGGCAATCTTGCATCACCCAAAAAGAAGTTCATTCAAAATCATTGTAGTTGTTTTCATTTCTTTCCATAATTAGTTTTTTTGGTTCCATAATATCCAGAATAATAATGTAGGACTTTCAATTAATGGCAAATTGCCAGTTTTGGAAAGGTTACCTGCCATATTAGGAAAGTTTGCATTTGCGCACGGATTGAAGCAAAAACTTATATAAAGTTACATAACGGAAATATAAGACCTTTGACGAAGGAATCGTGCAAAGATCACTTGTGAGCTGAAAGATATTAAAGTTTTTATTTTTTGGAAAGCCCCTGAAAATTTTTGAAACGTGCTATGAGGCACTAAAACATCCCATAAAATCTTGAAAAGTAGATGGAAATTTGTTTACAGATTTTTGGCATGATAGTTCACATCGCGAGCTTTCTGACACATAAAACAGTTCGTCAATCAGACACTTGGATCCAAAGTTATGTTTCCCAAAAGTTGACCTACTTTTGGAGGGAGTTGCAAATTTTGAAATTTAGCTGGAAGCTACCAAAAAGTGTTATTTATGACTATTTTGGGAACCCTGGGCAGTAGTGGAGTTAAGGGGGCAAGTGTGGAGTCAAGAATAGGTGGGAAAATAGAAACCCTAGCTAATTTGGGTTACCAAAGATAGAAGATTCTAGAGCCTAGTGATGTGTAGCTGTAGTGTGTTACAGCCTATGGAGGATTGATTCCTTTGATTATAATTGAGCTTCTATAATGTAATGAGTTTCCCAGATCAATAAACAAATATTTTATTTTATGTGTTCTATTTCTGTTGTGTGTTTTATGATTTACTCCCTTCATTAAGTGGTATAAGAGAAAGGGTTCCTGAGTGTGTAGACAGATCACTGACCATGAGGTAGTTTACACCAGGACCTAAGGTTGTGGGTTTGCTATGGAGATTAAGATGCCTCTACGAAGAAATCGTATTGGGAGGAATGCTTTGACAGAAGAGGGTTTTAGAGCCCTACAAAGGCAAATCAATGCATTGTAAGAGGAGCTACGAAGAGGGTTTGAGTCAAGAACAAGAGAAGAAAGCAAAAATGAAGCTGAAGAAGAGCTATCTGAGGAAGAACAAGAAGCTGCAGGAGATCTTGTAGAAGTTAGGTTGTTGAAGGCCATTTCTAAGATTGGAAAGAGACCCAGGATTGAAGTTTCTACATATTCTAGAGATTTGAATCAGAAATAGCTTATTGATTGGATCAATGACATGGAGGAGTATTTTGAGTATGAAGATGTGGAAGACCTAGATCGAGTCAAGTTTGCAAAAATAAAATTGAAGAGCCATGCCAGTATTTGGTGGAAGGAGGTCCAGTTATAGAGGAATAGAAGAGGGAAAGGAAAGATCACCAGATGGGGTCAGATGGTGGAGAAACTAAAGAAGCAGTTCATTCCTGTGGACTATGAGATGGAGTTGTTGAAGAAGCTGAAAGGATTGAAGTAAGGCAACAAGTCTGTTAAGGAGTATACAGAAGAGTTTTATAAGATTACTATTAGAACCGGTCATGCAGAGGCCAACAAGGAGAAGGTAGCCTGTTACATTAATTGTTTGAGGCCAAGTATTCAAGAGGAGCTAAGCCTGATTAGAATGACCACCATAGAAGATGCATACTAGTTTTCTCTAAAGGTCAAAGAGAAGCTAAATAAAAGATTTGACAACAAGCAAAGGGGAAGAGGTCAAGGCGGAAGGATTAGTGGAAGACCCTATGGGGGCTGAAATAAGGATTCAAAGAAAAGTGAAGAAGCTGGCACCAGTTGAAATCAGAGAGGAGATAATACCTACCACCCTCATCACCAGAACAATGGTGAACAAAGAGGAGGAAGAGGTAAACTTGGACAAGGACCTGGAAGAGGAGGTTTTAGAGGAACCTGTTTCCAATGTGGAGAAGGATATCTAGCATACGAGTGTCCACAACATCAAGGAAAGACAAATAGAAGACCTGAAGGTAATGCACGAGTTGCACATGTCGATGAAGATGTGCAATCTGAATGCTCTGAAGATGCAAAAAGGGGCGAAACCCTAGTTGTCAGAAGAACTTTATTGAGGAGAAAGAACCCAATCAGAAGAAGAGTTTATTCCACACAAGGTGCAAATGTGAAGGTAAGTGTTGTGATATTATTATTGACAGTGGAAGCACTGATAATCTTGTTTCAGAGGAGATGGTTGGCAAGTTAAAGTTAACAAGAAGAAAATATCTGCATCCATATCAAATTGCATGGTTGCAAAAGGACCATAGAGCTTTGGTCAATGAGCAATGTTTAGTGAAGTTCAAGATTGGTGACTACCATGATGAGGTGTTGTGTGACATCATAGCAATGGATGCATGTCATATGTTATTGGGGAGGCTATGATAGTATGATAGGAGTGATGTCCATGATGGTTGTGCAAACACATACTCCCTAACAAAGGATGGAGTTCGTCATAAGTTGAAGCCTTTGAAGGAGGTGGAAGAAAAGGTATGTAATACTTTTAGAATTTGCTTGGTAGATGGTAAGAAATTTTTGGAGGGTATGAAGCATGACCTTCATTGCTTTGCATTGATTCCTAAGATTAGTCAAGAGGAATGTGAAAATGTACCAGCAAAAGTCTTAGAAATGTTGGAAGAATTTCAACATATTGTCTCTAATAATGTACCAGAAGGTTTACCACCAGTGAGGAAGATAAGTCATTAAATGGATTTGATACCAGGAGCCAGTTTGCCAAATAAGGTAGCCCATAGAATGACTCCAACAGAGAGTGAAGAGTTGAACAGACAAGTTCAGGAGTTGTTGAGGAAGGGAGTGATAAGAGAGAGCCTAAGTCCATGTGCGGTAGGTCTGCAGTATTAGTACCAAAGAAAGATGGAGAGTGGAGAATGTGTATAGACTCTTGAGCCATCAATAATATCACAATCAAGTATAGATTTTTATTGCCCAAAATGGATGACATAATGGATTGTTTGAGTGGAGCCAAGTACTTTACAAAGGTCGACTTGAAGAGTGGGTACCACCATATTCGTATTAGAGAAGGAGACGAGTGAAAGATAGTCTTTAAGACAAAGGAAGGTTTGTATGAGTGGTTAGTCATGCCATTTGGGCTAACCAATGCACCAAGCACATTCATGTGGCTCATGAACGAGGTATTGAAAGAATTTTTAGAAAGTTTTGTTATTGTTTATTTAGATGATATTTTGATTTTCAGTAAGACTTAGGATGAGCATATGATGCATATCGGAAGAGTTTTTGAGAAGTTGAGGGAGGAGAAGTTGTTGATCAATATGAAGAAATGTAGCTTTGCAAAGAAGAAGTTGGTATACCTGGGATTTGTTGTCTCAGAGGAAGGTCTTAAGATGGACCCAAAGAAAGTGAGGGCTATCATTGAATGACCTACGCCAAGGAGTGCTTCCGAGGTAAGATCTTTTTATGGTTTGGCAAGCTTTTACAAAAAGTTTATCAGGAATTTTAGTAGCATTTGTGTACCCCTAACTGAGACAATGAGAGGGGATAGAAAAGAGTTTAGATGGACTAAAGGAGCAGATAAAAGCTTTGATACATTGAAGCAGAAAGTCATAGAGCAACCTATTTTGGTACTTCCAGATTTCAATAAGGTATTTCAGGTAGATTGTGATCCTAGTGACAATGCTATAGGAGATGTTTTGAGCCAAGAAGGTAAGCCCATTGCCTATTTTAGTGAGAAGCTTAATGATGCCAAGAAAAAATATTTTCTTTATGATCAGGAGTTTTATGCAATAGTTTAGGCCTTGAAGAAATAGAGATATTATTTGTTGCCAAAGGAGTTTGTTTTATATACTGATCATCAGGCTTTGCAGTATCTTAATAGTCAAAGAAAATTGAACCAGAGGCACTTAAAATGGGTTGAGTTTTTGTAGAGTTATACTTTTGTTTTGAAGCACATGAGTGGGAAGTCCAACAGAGTTACATATGCCTTAAGTAGAAGTCAGAATTTGTTGACAGAAATAAAGATAGAGGTTGTTGGGTTTGATGAGCTCAAAAGTTTGTATCCTAAAGATCTAGATTTTGCAGAGGCTTGGAAAGATTGTTTGGAACCTGTTACTTTGGATAGGACAAAATGGTTGGATTTCATAATCCAAGATGGCATGTTGTTTAGAGGAAGCCAGTTGTGCATTCCAAGAAGTTCCATGAAAGAGAACCTGATTAAGGAGAAGCATAGTGGGGGATTGGCTGGACATTTTGGTTGAGATAAGACCATTGCTATTGTTGGTAAAAATTATTATTGGCCATAGTTACAGCAGGATGTGAGGAAATTTGTGTAGAGTTGTAGAGTGTGTCAAATGACAAAAGAAACAAGTCAGAATATAGGGCTATATCAACCATTACCTGTACCAGAGAAGCCATGGGATGATATTAGTATGGATTTTATTCTTGGTTTACCAAGGACACAGAGAGGGCATGATTCTATTTTTGTGGTGGTTGATAGATTCTCGAAGATGGCACATTTTATTCCTTGTAAGATGACTAATGATGCTATTCATATTGCAGAGTTATTTTTCAGGGAAGTGGTGTGACTACATGGTCTACCTATAAGCATAATCTCAGATCAAGATACCAAGTTTGTTGGTTATTTCTAGAGGACATTGTGGAAGAAGTTGAAAATAGATTTGAAGTTCAGTTCTGCACACCATCCATAGACTGATGGACAGATAGAAGTGGTGAATAGGAGTTTGGGTAACCTGCTACGATGCTTAGTAAGAGATAAGCCCAAGGGATGGGATTTGATTTTACTATAGGTAGAATTCGCTTACAATGATTTTGCTAATAGGAGTACTGGTAAATCACCATTCCAGATTGTATATGGCAATAGCCCAAGAAATGCTTCTAAGTTAAAGAAGCTGAACAAAGGAGAAAAGACAAGTACTGAAGCCGAAGACTTTGTAGAACATCTAAAGAATTTTTATGAAGAGGTGAGGGAGCACATTAATAAGATGAATATTCAGTACAAGGCTAAGGCAGATCAGAAGAGAAGATATAAGGAGTTCCAAGTAGCAGATGAAATCATGGTTCATTTGAGAAAAAGAAAGGTTCCCAATTGGAACATACAATAAGTTGAAAATAAAGAAATTTGGACCATTCAGAATCCTAAAGAAGCATGATTCAAGAAATGCATATGAGATAGCGCTGCCGAGTGGGATCAACATTTCCCCTGTTTTCAACATTGTTGATTTATTAGAATATCATGAAGGTGGAATAGAGGATGGACCAATAGAAGTGCAGTGGAGTATTCCGGCATCTACTTCAATGGAGGAGATAGAAGAGATCTTGGATAGCCATGTGGGAAGAAGTACTTAGATCAGGCAATATGAAGAATATCTGGTAAAATGGAAAGGAAGGCCTATTGAAGATTCTTCTTGGTTGTTTAAGGAAGAGGTTGACTATTTGAGTTTTCCTCACATAAACATCTAAGACATGATAGGGTCACTTCTCAAATTACCTTAGGTGTCTGATGCAGGAGCATCTAGTGGTGTTAGGGCAATCTTGCATCACCCAAAAAGAAGTTAATTTAAAATCATTGTAGTTGTTTTCATTTCTGTCTATAATTAGTGTTTTTGGTTCCATAATATCTAGAATAATGATGTAGGACTTTTAATTTTTCCAAAACTCCTAAAAATAGAAAATTGCCAGTTTTGGAAAGGTTACCTACCATTTTAGAAAATTTTGTATTTGGGCACAGATTGAAGCAAAAAATTACAGAAAGTTACATAATGAAAATATAAGACCTTTGGCGAAGGAATCAGGCAAAGATCATTTGTGAGCTGAAAGATATTAAAGTTTTTATTTTTTGAAAAGCCCCTAAAAATTTCTAAAATGAGATATGAGGCACTAAAACATCCCATAACATTCCAAAAATTTTATAGAAATCTATTAATAGATTTACGACATGACAGTGCACATCATGAGCTTTTCAGCGCTTAAAACGGTTCGTCAATCGGACACCCGGATCAAAAGTTATGCTTCCCAGAAGTTGACCTACTTTTGGAGGGAGTTACATATTTTGAAATTTAGCTGAAGGCCACCAAAAAGTGGTATTTATGACTATTTTGGGAACCCTGGGCAGTAGTGGAGTTAAGGGGGCAAGTGTGGAGTCAAGAATAGGTGGGAAAATAGAAACCCTAGTTGATTTGGGGTTATCGAAGGTAAAAGATTCTAGAGCCTAGTGATGTGTAGCTGTAGTGTGTTGCAGCTTGTGGAAGATTGATTCTTTTGATTATAATTGAGCTTCTGTATTGTAATGAGTTGCCCAGATCAATAAATAAATATTCTATTTTCTATGTTCTATTTCTGTTGTTGTGTGTTTTATGATTTACCCCCTTCATCAAAAAGGCCCATTAATTTGGAACACCATCTAAACTTCTTTGTACTCATAGGCTTTCTTAATGCATCTACAACATTCACCACAGTCTCTAGATTTTCTAGCCTCACCCTGCCATCCTTGACCATATCTCTCACAAAGTGCTACTGAACCTCAATGTGTTTGGTCCTAGCATGAAAATTTAGGTTTTGACTATCACAATACCATGTAACTGCACCGTGTTTCAATCCAATATCTGAACACAAATGCTTCAGCCAAATGGCTTCTTTATAGGCATGACTAGCTGTCATATACTCTACCTCTATAGTGGACAAAGAGACCATGGCCTATCACTTTTTCATCCAACTGACTGCACCACCATTAAGAGTAAATACATATGCACTAGTGGACCTTCTGCTATCGACATCATCGGCCTATTCTGAATCTACAAAACCTTGAATACTCAAGGAATGTTAATCTCCTATACCATGAAAACATATAGAGTACTCTATTGTACCCTACAAATATATGAAGATCCTCTTAACTGCATCCCAATGCGCTCTTCCAGGATTAGACATAAAGCGAGAAAGAACTCCCACTGCATGGGCAATGTCTAGTCTTTTACAGATCATAGCATACATTAAGCTTCCAACTACACTCTATTAAGGCACTCTGCTTATGTCTTCCATCTCTAATGAAGCAAGAACACAAAGTGGTTTACAATCCTACATGTTAATGTTAGGGTTAGCCAGCAAAGACATCAATTAAATGCAAATAAAGATTAAACATAAGAATGGAAAATAATAACAACAAGAGACAATTTTAACGTGGTTCACCCAAACTCAGGCTACATCCACCAATAGAGAGTCCAATATTATTATCAACCTATCCACAATAACCTCTCTCAGTTTTGATCAACTTCAATCCATTTGACCATGCCAAAATCTAATGCGTTCTTACAAAATGCTTCAGTTTCATGCAGTGGAAAGGTGCTAGGAGTGACATTTTTACATTCCATAGGTCATGGAGCTGAACAAACATTGTCAATGCATCAAGGTGGGTAGGAAAATGCCAAGGGAGGTCTCATTTTGTGTGCCAAGTGCCCCAATCATTCGGGGCATCAGGCTATCGGCAAAGTCCCTTTTAAGATCCCTGAGACGAAAAAACTACCAAACTTTGATGGAGTAGTTCTAGGAATTCATGGTAGTTGGGAACATTCAATTTGGACCTACATGTGCATGTAGGGTTTATCCACAATAACCTCTCTCAGTTTTTGTCAAATCTAGTTTGTTTGACCATGCTGATATCAAACACATTCTTACAAAATGCTTCAGTTTCATGCAATGGAAAGGTGCTAGGAGTGATATTTTGTAGTCCATAGGTCATAGGGCTGAACGAACTTCACCAACATGTCAAGGTGGGTGGGTAAATGCAAGGGAAGGTCTCTTTTTGTG
The DNA here is from genome assembly GCA_027924645.1 of Cunninghamia lanceolata. NCBI lineage: Eukaryota > Viridiplantae > Streptophyta > Pinopsida > Cupressales > Cupressaceae > Cunninghamia > Cunninghamia lanceolata. The sequence continues at coordinate 4,599,749 of BSBN01000241.1, read as the reverse complement.
TGCCAAGTGCCCCAGTCATTTGGGGCAGTAGGCTATCGGCAAAGTCCCTTAAGATCCTAAAAGAAAAAACTACCAAACTTTGACAGAGCAATTCTAGGAATTTGTTGTAGATGGGAACATTTTGTTTGGACCTACAAGTGGATGTGGAGTCTGTCCATAATAACCTCTCTTAGTTTTGGTCAACTCTAGTCTGTTTGACCGTGCCAAAATCAAATGCATTCTTGCAAAATGCTTTAGTTTCATGCAACACAACATTGTCAAGTGCCATATTTTTTGTTCTGGTTATCGTGGGGCTGAACCAACTGTGCCAACATGTTGTGGTGGGTAGGTAAATGTTAGGGGAGGTCTCGTTTCATATGCCAAGTGTCCCAATTTTTACAGGCTATAAGCTACTGACAAACTAGAAAGTTGCAAAGACTAAATTTTTTCATTCCACAGGTTGTGGGGTTGAACACACTATGCCAACACATTTGGGTGGTTGGGTAAATGCTAGGGGAGGTCTTGTTTCATGCGCCAAGTGTCTCAGTCATTCTAATATGCAAGCTACCAGCAAACTCGAAAGGTGCTAGGAGTGACATTTCTATTCTATAGCTCGTAGGGCTACATAGACTTCACCAATGCGTTAGAGTGGGCAGGTAAATTATAGGGGAGGTCTCAGTTTTTGGGCCAAGGGTTCCAATCATTCTGGACTATAAGCTACTAATAAAGTTAGTTTGTCGATAGCTTGTAGGCCAGAATGACTAGGATGCTTGGCACACAAAACAAGAACTTCCCTAAATTTACCTGCCCACCCTAACATGTGGGCATAGTTGGTTCAGCCTCACGATGAGTATATCAAAAAATAAGGCACCTAGCAAGGTTGTGCTGCATGAAACTAAAGCATTTTACAAGAATGCATTTGATTTTAGCACAATCAAATGGACTAGAGTTGACCAAAACTGAGAGAGGTTATTGTAGACGGACCCCACATACACCTGTAGGTCCAAATAGAACATTCCCAGCTACTATGAATTTAGAGAACTGCTCCATCAAAGTTTGGCATTTTTTGCATCTTAGGGATCTTAAGGGACTTTGCTGGTAGCCTACTGCCCCAAACGATTGGGGCAATTGGCACATGAAATGAGACCTACCCTAGAATTTACCTACCCACCTCAACATATTGGTAAAGTTTGTTTGGCCCCATGACTTATGGAATGCAAAATATCACTCCTAGCACCTTTCCACTTCATGAAACTGAAGTATTTTGCAAGAATGTGTTTGATTTCAGCACAGGAAAATGGATAGGGGTTGACTAATACTAAGAGAGGTTATTATGGATGGACCCCACATGCACCTGTAGGTCAAAACAAAATGTTCCCAGCTGCTACGAATTCTGAGAACTGCTCCATCAAAGTTTGGCAGTTTTTGCGTCTTAGAGATCTTAAGGGACTTTGTCGGTAGCCTACTACCCCAAATAACTAGGGTACTTGGCACACAAAACAAGACCTCCCTAGCATTTTCCCACCCACCCTGATGCATTATCAAAGTTTGTTCAACCCTATGACCTATGGAATGCAAAATGTCACTCCTAACACCTTTCAACTTTATTGTAGCTTGCAGTCCAGAATGACTGAGACACTTGGCACATGAAACAAGATCTCCCCTAGAATTTACCCAGCCGCCTAGACATGTTGGTGTAGTCATTTCAATCCCAAGGCCTGTGGAGTGCAAAATTTTAGTGTTAGCAACTTTCTACTTTGTTGGTAGCTTACAACCTGAAACGATTGAGATGCTTGGCACATGAAATGAGACCTCCCATGGCATTTACCCACCCACCCTAACACATTGGTGAAGTCCATTCGGCCCCATGAGCTATGGAATGAAAAATATCACTCCTAGCACCTTTCCACTGCATGAAACTAAAGCATTTTGTAAGATTGCGTTTGATTTTAGCACGGTCAAACGAACTAAAGTTGACTGAAACTAAGAGAAGTTATTGTGGATGCACCCCACATGCACCTATAGGTCCAAATGAAACATTCCCAGCTACCATGAATTCCAAGAACTACTCCATGAAAGTTTGGTAGTTTTTGCATCTTAGGGATCTTAAGGGACTTTGTCGGTAGCCTGTTGCCTTGAATGACTAGGGCACTTGTCACATGAAACAAGACCTCCCCTAGCATTTGCCCACCCACCTCGATGTGTTAGTGAAGTTCATTCAGCCCCACAACCTATGGAATGCAAAATGTCACTCATAGCACCTTTGCACTTCATGAAAATGAATTCGATTCTTGTAAAATTGAGGTAGGTGTTTTTAGGTGGATATGACATCCACCTATACATTCAAAGAAGATATTCCTAGGTGTCACAGTTTGATGGAATAGTCGATCCAAAGTTTGTTAGGTTTTTTTCTTAGGGCTCTTGATAGATTGTCTATGTTTGATATAACCAAGAACGACCATGGGGCTTTGCCACCAAAAAGACATGCCCCCTAGCATTTACCCACCCACATGGATGTGTTGGTAGCATCCGTTTAGCCCCACAAGATGTCTATCCTAAAAATTCAATCATAATACCTTTCTTGTAGTTGGAAATTCAATAGTATAAAGGTGTTCTCACTTGATCCAATGTCTTATAGGGCATCAATTGAGGTTGCTCTTACCGCTGCTATCAATTGTTTGTCATTAAAACTCAATAACACTTATTATAAAATAGTAACATGATTAAAATAAATTAGAACTCATAGTAACATCATTAAAACTCATTATGAAATAAAAAGTAAAGGACATATCATCGTGAAATAATCATGAAAACCTACCTTACTTTCCATTCAAAGCCAACTTCATAAGGATTATGCCTACCTCCATCAAACTAAAATTCTAAATGAAAATGTAAATGCACTATTTAGCTAAAATGAGTAGCTAAAATATATAAGGTGAAATGAGGATAATAAAGAAAACTAACATACCTTTCTATCATTCCACTAATTCAATCCAATGAACCATTAGGGTCTACTCTACTCTTTATTGTGTCGAGTATTGCCTTGTGATCAAACTCACAAACCTTCCACAAGGTCCTATTCAATGGTCTACCCCCATATTTGATCAAATGAACATTTGAAGCAACAACAAGGTTAGAATAATGAAGAATCTTCCTATGTGTGTCAAAGTCCTTGAACACCCACACATCAGACTTCTTTAGTGGGTACCTTCTAAGACATGATCCAATAACAACCACTGATCCTGTAGAGTACTCGATGTTTTCTTCATCTATAATAGGGGAATCTTTTCTTTTTTTGTCTCAACACAATAAAACAAATAATAATCCATTCCTTCTTCATTATCTTCAGCTACAATAACTACATAAACATGCATTGCATTGATATGTGCATTTAGTTCAATGAATATAACTTCAACAATACAAGAAAAATGCAAAATAAGATGCCATATTAAATTTTATTAAAGTTGAATGCTGATAATACCTAGCTGTACTAGATCTGAAACATGGTCAAAATCAATCGATGATTCAATCTTTGTCATTTGTAGTACTGTTGGTAGTCAATACATGTCAAATGACCTTAGGCCTCTTGTACACCATTCACCAACCCACTACTTTGAAACACAATCATACCAAGCTTCATATGTACATGAAGAACAAAATCATGCCATATGTCATATATGAATACTTCATGAACCTGCATTAGAGCTTCTAAAAGAGAGTAGCTCACTCGATCATGTCAATGCACAACAATCCTCATATTTTGCAATGTTAGTATCATCAACCAACCAAAAATATCTATGAATTGTAGACTTACCTTCATTACTTGGACCCATTGTATTGTTACACCATTCGATAATAGATCTCACATCTATCAACTTTGCATTGTCTTTGTACTTCAACTCTTCTCATGCCAATGCTCTTTTGATACATGCTCCTACACCATCATGCTCTGCATTTCCATGCCCGGCCTCACAAAAATTCTACATATGTTGAACACCAATCTTTGTATGCATCCTGCTCATCCAATAGAACATTTGTGCATTCTTAAATTGTGATGCACAATTATCTAACCATATGATATGCTGACAAAATGATATGCCCCTACTGGGCAAATAATGATAGAACATCTAAAAGGAACCTTGCACAAACTCCATAGAATGTGTGCGATCATCACTAATATAAAAATGATATTCCCTCAAGATGTTCTTGTCATCCTCTATACTATCTTCTGCATGCATGAATGTTATTTATACAAATATAGAAACCTACATAGAGTTGTAATACTGTGATTACACCTCATTCTGTGGTTACAGTATGTAGTTCTCTGGAAAGTCAACAACTAAAATGATGGTACCAAGTGGAAACGTGTCCTTGCATAACTAAATTACATGCCCAACCATTGAGCTCTATGGGTATGCCTTGCATACTCGTACACTATACTATCATGAAATGTAGACATAAACTGATACACTAGAATCTTTTGAATAACCAAATTTCACCTCTTTGCTTCTTTACTATCTTTTGTATTGCAGGCCACTATTTTATACTAGCTAAACTCTACTAGTTCGTTTCCAACCACATGTGTGTTTTCCATATGTTCACATATTGGCATATGTTGCAATCCACCACAATGCTGACATGTTCCATCCAAGAATAATTTCTTGTAGAATATTAGACCTTCCTCTCTTTCACATAAAATTGTTGATATGAAGTCTCTTGAAGATGTTGGTAGGGTACGTATGCCATATAGACTGATAAACATCAAAATGGTTAGAAAATTCAATATGTAATCTACAACAAGAAGTAGTGCATGTGTGATTTATTTTGACATAGAAAGGTTTTAGCATTTCAAAATATTATCGACACATTTTAACTTAAGGATACATCTCTTGAAATTTCTTAAAAAATTGTGTTTGAGTCACATCCAAAAAATGCTTTGAATGTGGGTCACGGTTTTGACAACCAATTCTCCTTCTCACAAAATCTCTTGCATTAGGAGATACCCTTATGTTGTTTTTCCAATATTCTTCAATGAGGGATCTCTTGAGGCTTCAACAACAACTTTGTCTTTCTGTGGGAGTCTCCCAAAGAATGCGCACAATTCATTGGTGTTTGGGTCCTCAACTCTTTCACATCTTTCAATGGCTCTCATTAGAGTTTTTCTACTTATTTTTGATTCTTGACTTGTCTTTCTAATGAGACGAGTTTTCTTTGTTTGTTGGTTTATTATTGTCGATGTAATGATACGTCATGTGACATTACTATTCTTGGTTCATAAGGTTGAACCCATACTCTCATATGCACTCATTAGATTCTTGACAATTAATTTTTCACTTGAGGCATCCAATGTTCTTAGGCCAAGAATCTCCATAGTGGGCCTAAATTATAGATTTCTCATCAATTCAACAAATAGTTGACATTTTTTGATTTCATTTAAATTTTCAAAAAATAATTTCCCTATCTTATTTGCATATCTTTGGCAAGTGCGTTTGGAAATCTTATCTTGCATGGGCTTCAACATATTCTCATTGATATCAATTAGAAACTTAGGCTTCCTATGCAAAATTCTAGGAGACATTTTAATTAGTAAAGTTGACTCAACATTAGGAATTTCTTTAATATTTACTTGAGATGGGATAGATGATGTACCTTCAATTGGAGATTAAAAAAAAATGAAAAGACTTGAAGTTGAGATGGAGAAGATGGTGTACCTTCAACTTGATGTGTGAATGATGCCGTGCCACCAAGTTGAGAAGAAAATGAAGATGTACCTTCTACTTCACTTGTGAAAGATGGAGTGTCTCTAATTTGAGAAGATAATGATGGTGTTCCTTCAACTTGACTTGTGGATAATGGACTGCCTCCAACTTGGAAATTCACTTTCCTCATTGCATGGAGGTTTTTTATTCCTTCCCTTTGTGCCACCAATTCCATCTCTCTTAGCTTCATTAGATGTGTCATGTTCCTCTTCACTTGGCAATGGTAGAATGTCTTTTTGTATGGTTGACAATTTCCTACTTTTCTGAATTCACCTCATTCTTTCTCTTTTCCTCTCATTCCCAGCTTCATGCTCTTCTGGTGTTAGAGTCTTTGCACATTTTCTCAGCATGATGATGATTTTTACAAGCATGATGAGTAAAAAAATGATAATTAGAACTTTTATAATGACTGATCAACATTGATATAAGATTCTTATATGATATAACAGTCATAAATGACTTATCAACATTGATATAGTTCAGTCATAAATGATATAACAGTCATAAATGGCTAATAAATGATTGATCAACAATGATATAACAGTCATCAATGACTGATCAGCAATGATATAATAGTCATAAATGACTGATCAACCTTCATGCAACTTCTAAAAATTGTGTTAAAATGACTAGATTATGATTGTAGAAGAATGCATGACCAAGGAGTGTTGAGATCCTAAGGAATAATGGGTTTTCCATTGCATTTAGGACTATTAAGAGGATTGTATAGTTAGAGTATCATGAGATCAAATGGTCTAAAGACGGTTGATAAATGTATATATTCCTAAGAAGTTCTATTGAGAAACCTATTGAAGTCAAAATCCATTGGTAGGGCACTCATAAAAGAGTGTAGGCTAGTCATGTGTGTGTTAGATTATCATTGGAAAAGAGTGAATAACAATCATACATACATAAAGATTTTGTTTTTTAAAGACTAACATGATTTGGTGCTGTTATGTGGATCTTTGATGATTATTTTGTCACTCTAAATCCAAGAGATGAAGTGATATTGAGGGAAAAGATTGTCATACTATATATGCTATGGGATGAAAATATTGGACCTTATTTGTATTGTCCTAGTTAGGAAGATTGTCCTCTCAATAGCATATCAGTCATAAGAACAATTGGGTCTGTCTTTATTCTATAAGGTTATCATGAACAACATTGAAATGGTGTCACATGAGATGCAAGAAAAATCATGAGTACTAGATGATTGTTATAGCAACCCTAAGGTTGTCCTTTACCAAAAGATTTTATCACATGACCTATGAATATGATTTACATGTTGTCAAAAGGAGAAACAATGCTAGTATACAGAATAAAACCCTCATCATTGAATATGGAAGGTGTTGTTAATAAAGAGGATAATCATGGTCTTTACTTACAAGGGGTGTTTTAATAGTTGGAGAAGACTATTATAACAATCAGATGCTTACCAACCCGTGCACAAAAGGATTATTGTTCATCACAACACTCTATTCTCACATGATAGAGCAACAAGGTACAAGTTGGTTTCATGGTTGTGAGGTGCACAGAAGATCTAAGAAGGAGATCAAGAGGCTACATGAAGGCAACAAAATAGTAGAAAGGGTGGCAATAAGAAACCATGATTATGGAAGGACATTGCAAGTAGTATGATTTATTACAAAGAGAGTTGAAGGGCTATTTGGAGGCCATGATTGGATTGATTATATATAGATTAGAATTGTCAAGCACCTTAAATGGACTATTGACATAACTAATACTATTATGACAATCAATAGGAACATCAAACAAGGTATGAAGATAATCTAATATCTTGTCAAGGTGTAAAGGAGGGGTTTTCTAAGAATAAGAAGGTGCAAAAATTTAGGGTAGAGTTCTATTTCATGATGACAAGTTGTCCTAAACTATAATATTTTGAGTATTCCCATATGTGATCATTATCATAAACAATGATAGACAAATTGCTAAGTATGGAGGTCATGTTGAGGGAAAAGACTATCAAATTGTGCTATATGAGTATTACAAACAGTCACATAGACTGTCACATCATAAACATAGAAGACTATTGATCATGAAACTCTAGATCACTATTAAGGATAAATATTCAAAATATGCAATAGGCTCTCACTATATTCACAAGGTAAGAGATGACAACATGATGAAAAGGATTGATCTTATATACAGATTAGAATTGTCAAGCACCTTAAATGGACTATCATCACAACTATGACTATCATGACAGTTAATAGGAACATCAAACCATATATGAAGATAATTTTATATCTTGTCAAGGTGTAAACAAGGGGTTTTCTAGGAATCATAAATGTATAGGATAGTTACAGTAAAGTAGAGGCTACTTACAACAACTTGAGGTGTATCCATGGAGTGATGGGCATTTGCAGCAAAAGAAGTGAGGTGCTTAGAGTAGACACACTTGCTAAAATAGGGAGATTTTTGAGGTTTGAGGGTAGCATAAGAGGCAATGTTCCAAGGCGGCCAAGAGATCATGAAGAAGATTGATGGTGTTGCACACACACATGAGAAGGAAGAAGAATATAATGATGAGATAGGTTGGACATTGTGCTATGGCATGGCGATCTATTACAACCAATAGTTTCTATGGTATCAATTGCAAGACGCTTGGTGAAGAACTCGCTATTGCATCATGAGCTAAGTGAGTTTGTAGAGCATGTATGGTAGTGCAAGGGCACATGTGGCAGTGTTGGAGTGCATGTAATGACAATTGAGATCATGTATAGATTTTCAAGAGAATGTTTTGAGGTATCAAAGTGATAAGAAGTAATTGCTCGAGTTCATCTTTGTTATTGTAAGCTATAGTTTGATTTTGGTTATAATGTATGAAGACATACATACACAGTTCATGTGTTTTGGTCAACAACTTTTAGCTAAGTATGAAAACATATTTAAATAGCATATCTTAGAACATAAAGAACATAAGAACATATATAAGTGAATTAAAATGGACATAACTTGAACATACCTTAGAATTTGATATTGGAGTTGATCAATTCTCCAAAATATGGCTTCAAAATCCTTGAATTCTTCTTTTTTGCAAGTTTGATTATGAATTCTATATAACTTTAGGATAGGATTAGTGAAATTTATGGAGAAAATAAACATATATCATCAAATTCAATCTATATATCTATGGTAATTAGCTTTGAAACAATATCACACATGAAAGATGAAACTTTAGGTCTAAATAAGAAAATTTTCTCCAAAAACATGCAAAATTAGTTTTTCTACGTTGAAAAAACAAAAAAGGTGGTGGATTGATCTAAAAATGATTCTTAATATGTCAAACAACATGAAAAGCATTTTCTTGTTTGATATACTACATGAAAAGTAGAATAACAGTCATGTGGGGTTTGAATTATGGATTCCACATGTTTTTTTCCCATTTTTCATGCTTCCTATAACATGAGCACATTATAACGTGAGTGTGTTCTAGGAAGAATGAAAACATTAAGCTTCATGCATGCAAAAATCATAACCTTCTCAATGTTGGTGCCAAAATCATGGTCTAGGATGTCATGCTCTCACATAAAATATATTGTAACTATGCATGTAGCAAATCAAATAGGTAATCAAGTGACAGTCCAAGAGTATCCCTAGACTCAAATATCTATGTGGTTCGTGAAATAGAACTTGTCTATACTAGGAGGGACAAATGTAACCTTGTATCTACATGGGAGAGTCTCTCTCTCTCTTTCTTTATTTCTCTATCCTCCCTCCTTACAACTCTATCTACCTCTCTTTCTCTATATCTCTCTCTATCTTTTTGTCAACCCCTTGGAATGTGAGGGAGAGAGATATAGAGATAGAGAGGTAGATATATTTAGATAGAGGGAGGATAGATAAATAAAGAGATAAAGGGAGAAATAGATAGATAGAAAGGGATGTATATAGAAAGGGAGGGAGACATAGAAAGGGGGAGGGGGATAGGGATAAATAGAGAGAGATAAAGAGAGGGAGACATGGAGAGATAGAATGGACATGGACATGGATAGGGAGAGAGCCCAGGGACATGGAAAGAGATGGAGATATAGAGATAGAGTTAGAGAAAGAAAAAAATATAAAAAGAGGGGCAAATCGAGAGATAGAGGGATAGGTGGAGATAGAGATGGGGAGAGGGGGATTGAGATAGACAAAGGGGTCTATAGAGGGAGAAAGATAGATAAAGAGGGAGATAGAGATAGATATATAGAGAGAGGGGAGATATATGGAGATAGATCTAGCGAGGGAGAGATAGGTAGGGCAATATGGAGAGAGAGGTAGAGAGGGATATATTAAGAGATAGGGTTATGGGGAGAGCTAGAGATAGTGAAAGAGATAGAGAGATGTCTAGAGACATTGGGAGAAATATTTCAAGAGGTAGAGGGATAGTGAAACAGATAGAGAGGAGGAGAGAGATAGAGACGGAAGGAGAGAGAGGTAGTGAGGCATAGATTAAGAGATAGGGATATGTGGAGAGATAGAGATAGGGAAAGAGATCAAGAGATGTCTAGAGACATAGCAAGATAGATTTGAGGTAGAAGGATTGGGAGAGTGATAGAGAGGGGGAGTGAGATATCTAGGGAGGGAGAGATAGAAAGATAGAGTTAGAGAGAGGCGATTGAAAGAGAAAGTAATATAGAGAGATAAGGAGAGAGAGATAGAGATGCAGATATAGTTAGAGAGAAGGATAGAGGAGACTAAGATATCTCTCTCAGGCTCGGTCTCCTCTATATCTCCCTATCAGTCCTCTCTCTCTCTAAATCCTAACCTAAACCTCTAAACCTTAACCCTTAACCCCTAAATCATAAACCCTAAACCCTAACCCCTAACCCCTAAACCCTAAAAATGAGCAACCCTAAACCCCTAAACCTCTATCTCCATATCTCTCCCAATCTCTATTGGTCCCTTCACTCTATCTCTCTCTAAACCCTAAAACCTAACCCCTAAACTTGAGCGACCCTAAACCCCTAACCCCTAACCCCTAACCCCTAAACCCTAAACTTGAGCAACCTTAAACCCCTAAACCCTAAACCCTAAACTTGAGAATCCCTAAACCCCTAAAGCCTAAATAATTCCCCTAAACCCTAACCCTAAACCCTAAACCCTATTTACTTGAGAAACCCTAAACTCATGTAAACCTCAAATAATGCCCCTGAACCCTAAACCCTAAAATTGAGCAACCAGGCTAAACCCCTAAACATATAGTTTGATAGGGGATGATGGAGGATCAATGGGAAATGGATGTAGAATTATTGGATCTTGATTATCATTATCCTCATTGGGATGTGATTTGATAGGATCTGAGTTATTTGTTTGATTAGCTATGTTTTCTTGGGGACCAAGTGTCTCATCATGGGATATTAATGGATAATGAATAGGACTAGTGGGATGATGGATAGGGCTAATGGGATGATGGATAGGAGTGATGTGGTTTACTTTCTCATGGATAAGATCTTGATCATAGGGAGGATAAGCATGGATAGCATGATATTAGATATGGATAGGGTAAGTGGGGATGCATTAATATTTATTGGATTGGGGAGTAAGAGGTGGTGATGGGGGTTCACTAGGAGATATTAGAGGATCAATGATGGGATTGATGTAGAGGGGTTGACCATGAGATGGTAAGGGATCTAGGATGGGATTAGATGGGATGTTTGGATTTTGATTAGGATGGGTGGTTGGTGTTTCCACATGCTTTGGACTAGGCTCTTAACATAGCTATTAGGTTTTTTAGATGGATGTGATAGGTTCTTGGATCAGATCAATAATCTTTGGATGTTTGAGAACATGGCTACATGATGGGGTTTAACTTAGACTTATGGTAGGAGAATCTTCAATGAAATGGATAGACATAGGAGTGGATGATGGTGTTGGATTGGTAGACATGTTATATGAGGTTATTTGTTAGGCTCAAGGATAGGAATTTGAGTACATGATGTTCTTAGATTCCTTGCTAATAGTCCTTGGGTCACATCCTTCATGGCTTCATGGGTTAATGGACTAGGATATTCATAAAGTTGATGGACAATGTTGGAAGATGTTGTGGGGTTAGGATTAAGATCGAATGAGTAGATATAGGAGGGGATGGATTAGGATTGGGAGTGTTAGAGGGGGATGAAATTGGATCAGTAGATTTGGATGGATCCATATCTTTGCTATTATTCTTGGATTTTGTAAAGTCTTTGGAGAAAATTTTCAAGCATCCATGGGTTGATGGATTCAAGCATAAAATGTTTGATGGTGGATTAGATGGTGAGTTATATGGTGGATGGATGATAGGGATTGATGGATTAGGAGATGGGTTGACTAATGTATTAGGATTAGGAGGATTGGAGGTAAATTATAAAATAATTCCCCTTTAACCCTAACCCCTAAACCCTAAACTTGAGCAACCCTAGATTTCAAGTTATACCATCTACATCCTCTTAGAATGGGCCTTAAGCAATTTTCTTAAATCCCCTTAATCCATGTCATCTTTCCTAGGACCATAAACCATGCTAATAGAGTGATTATGTCCTAAGCCATTTTCTTAAATCCTCGTAATCTATGTCATGAAGAGGCTACATTTATATGGATCCATGTATAAGGGGAAAATAAGTATATGGATCTATATGTAAGGGGAAAGTGTCAAAGTTATTATTATTTATTTTACACTCCATCATCAATGTTAGTGTAAAATTTAACACCCCTCAACCATCTTTGTAAGGCTCGTATTAGATGATAAAACTATGACTATATAAAACTATGCTTGTGATTATGATTATAATGAAAGTTATTTTGTGGTTTTTATATAAAGAATGGTTTCATATAAAATATTAATGTGAAATCTCACTCAAACCAATTGATGAAATAAAAGTTACTATACATACTTGGTGTGTATTGTAAATAATGTGGACTATGTTGGTGTAGCCCTCTTATGTGACCTAAGTGTGTAAAGAGAAAATGTGGTATGAGATCATGATATGAATTTTATGATCATCCCTTGAGAATGAGATGTGGTTTGTCTACCTTTGAAAAAACAAATAATTGTTAATGTGATGTGAAATCTAGTTTTGTTGCCACATTTTGATTAACTATTTTTCTAAGTGAATTATTGGTTGTTTCAACCCCCTACCAATAATTAATTGATAGTGCACTCTTCATTTTACATATCCTATTTTTTTTAATGTATTTAGGAGGTAATTAATAAGATATGATTGCCTCCTATTGTTAATAAATAACTATAAACTTACCATTTTGGTGAGATATTATTGATTTCTATTGATACTTCTATATGGACTCCTATTGATACATTTTATAGAAACAAAGATACTTCTTCCTTAATCTCCATAGCCATAAAGAACTACTCTAAATGGTTGTCTACTTATGTATGCACTACGAAATTTAAAGCCTCATTAGTATCCTTTTAAATTCCTACTCAAGTTTCTCGATTCTTTCCCTATACTCTAGCATACCTTTCCACATAGAGGTCCTTCAATGCTATTGATTTTATCATTTATTTCTATTCCCCCCATAATCTACCTATTAATATCTAGAATCATTCCCATATCTAAAACATTCCTTCATCTACCTCTTTAAGTAATTGACCATCATTAAGGGGTTGCTTGCCATTAAATATAAAATTTAACATTTATCCTAGTACTTTGAATGAAATACAATTTTATCAATTAGTTTGAACCATTGAGGATTAAAAATAATAATCTATATTAGAATCGATTAATTTTACAAACTCATTTAGATCCTCCAAACTCTTAAGGTCCTCACGAGTATGAGAATTAAATTTATAGATTGGGTGGTAGGGTTTAGACACACTAGGGAATATATCTATGAGATAAATTATATGATGAGAATTAAATTTATAGATATATTCCCTAAGAAACTCTTTAAACATGAAATTATTTGATGATGGAAGATATAAATTAAGGTTAGTTTTTCTTACTTGCCTCATGCTCATCCATTTTTTTTCCCATAAATCTCTCAAATAAAATTGGATTTTGCAAAGAGGATAGCTATATTTTGAATGTTCTCTCTTAGGCAAAGTTATTTATTTCTTTGAGGATAGATATTTTGGATTAGACCAGACAACTGAGAGGGGGGGGTGAATCAGTTGTCCCTTAATAAAACTTTTCTACCTTTAACCTTAAAGCATAGATCAACAACATTAAAGCATAGACATTAAAGCATAGATCATCAACATTAAAGCATAGATCAACAACATAAGAGCAGAAACATAATCAACTCACTTGACACCAAGATTTTGATGTGGAAACCCGGTTAAGGGAAAAACCATGGTGGGGTTTAATCCACAAAATATGTACCCTATTAAAAGTACTTAATAAAATAGAAGGCACATGCCTTCAGGTGCATTGCCTAGAGCTCACTGCTTAGAAGAGAGGCTCATTGCCTACAAAATTTATTTGGACAGAATTGACTGAGAAATAACATCTACTTCATTCCTAATTTAGTTTCAATGAATGCTCAAGAACTTTTGCTTTGTCCCAAACTCTTCTTCACACTCTATACTGCTCTCGTTCCTTTTCTTCTTTGCTTCGCTCCTTATCATTTCTTTAGATTTTATCTATTTTTGCACAAGGATAATTTCAATACCTCTTCAACAAGTATTTATATACTTCATCAACCTTGGAATGATCAACAAGGTCAACTAACCTTGATGTGGATCATCATACTATCGGCCAAACACAATCAAGACTTGAATCTTCTTCTACAACCACTCCACACTTCATAAAAATACTGTAAGGCATCCGCAATAGGCTAGGAACATCCGGTCGGCCAAGACTGGGAAGAACATCAACCTCAAAGAGAAAATCTTCAATTAACAAGCTCAAACTTCAATGCAGACCTCTAACATAGTAGCCATATGATCTAGAGACAACCACAAGCACATTGAATTCACCAATAACATCCATTCTAAACCAAATTATCAGAAGCATTTGAATCTTCCTCCGAAACCTCAAGAACACTCTCTACCATGATTGCCAAACTAGAAGGATAGCTTGCGAACCTCCAAACCATGAACCACTGGTGTTGATGATACACATTGACTTCCCAAACATGCCTTCAGATTCGCAGATCACAATTTTATATTACCAGAGAAATCTGGACCTTTTTCCTATCACTCTGCCTTTCCTGAATATTGCAGGAACTGGTTCTACTCATATGGCCATAGCTTCTTCAAATCTTCATGCAGACTTCTAAATTGTTAACTGGAGCAACCTCTGACAATCCTATACACAGCCACATGATCTGCATGCATTGATTGTCTTTAATTTTCTCAATATCCTCAACAATCCGGTCTTCTATTTAGATAGGAAAATAGGATACAATTGACACCAATGGCAACAAGGATATGTTGACATCAATGACAACCCACTTAGGCACATATTTGCAACAATCTCCTCCTTTGTCATTGATGGAAACATATGATGTGAAAAACTGAATTCAACCATCAAGACAAGAACTTTTCCCCCTTCCTCTTATAAAACCTGCAACTATTTTCTTTACTGCTCCCCCTTTCATTAGCGACTAGTTTTTCACATGACTTCTCTCCCATGTTGACATCAATGGAAAAGGGCACATATTTTCTATCTTTTCTCCCTTTTTGCTTTAGAATGATCCCAAAATTTGCATACTAACTACTCCCCCTTTGAGTAGTACCTCCTTAACATCAATCCAGATCACAAGATATAAATGTGAATTCCACTAGACTGATGCACCTTAGTGCATCTTAGTTCTGATCAGGAGGGTTAATAACCCCTAACTTTTCTCTGAAATACTTAAAAGTATCCTTGGGAAGAGGCTTAGTGAAGATGTCTACAATCAGATCTTTGGAAGGCACAAACTCCATCTTGACTTCATTTTCATTTAATTTCTCTCTCAAGAAATGAAACTTAATAGATATATGCTTTGTCTTTGAATGCAATACCAGATTCTTTGAGATGCTTATTGCACTAGAATTATCATAGAAAATTCTGACTAGCTTCTCAAACACAATTCTGATGTCTTTCAACATTTGCTTCATCCACAAAACCTGAGTGCAATTATTTACTGCTACTATGTTCTCTGCTTCTACAGTAGACAAAGATATTACCTCTTGCTTTTTGCTTATCCAAGAGACCAATCTTCTCCACAAAAAGAATGCACCACCACTAGTACTTTTTTTGTCATCCACATCTCCTACCCAATCAACATCTATATATGCATGAAGAGTGAAGTTATTGTCCTTTGGATACCACAGTCTATAATCAATTTGAAGATATCTAAAAATTCTTTTGACTACCATAACATGGGATTCTTTTGGATCAGCTTGAAATCTGGCAACAAGTCCAACTGCATTCATGATGTCAGGTCTAGTCTGAGTTAGATAAAGCAGTCCTCCAATCATTGATCTATATCTTTTCTGATTTGCCTTGGGAGAGTCATCATCTTTGCTTAGCTTGCATCCAGTTACCATAGGTGTACCTACTGGCTTTGAGTCTTCCATTCTAAATTTCTGTGGCAATTCTTTTACATACTTGGACTGAGATATGAAGATACCTTTATCTGATTGAACAATTTGCAAACCTAGGAAGAAATTCATCTCACCAAACATTGACATCTCAAACTCACTTTTCATCTGATCAGCAAATGCTTTACACATGCATTCATTTAAACCAAAAATGATATCATCAACAAAAACTTCAACAATTCGAATGTTCTCATGATCAATTTTGAAGTAGAGATTACTATCAGTAGTACCTTTGCTAAATCCTAGCTTAAGCAAATGCTTTTCCAATCTGGCATACCAGGCTCTTAGAGCTTGCTTGAGTCCATACAAAGCTTTTATCAATCTACAAACGATATCTCTATGATCAGACAACTGAAATCCTTCTAATTTTTCAATGTAGACTTTTTACCCCAAATCTCCATTTAGAAATGCTGATTTCACATCCATTTGATATACTTTAAAATCTTTGAAGGTAGAAAATGCAAGAAATAATCTAACTGCCTCTATCCTTGCCACCAAAGGAAAAGTTTTTTCAAAATCAATTCCTTCTACTTGAGAGTAGCCTTTACATACCAACCTTGCCTTATTCCTTACAACTTCTCCATCTTCATTTAGTTTATTCTGGAAGACCCATTTGGTTCCAATCACATTTTTGTCCTCAAGTCTATGAACTAGATTCCATGTGTTATTCTTTTCAATTTGCATCAATTCCTCTTCCATTGATTTAACCCAATTTTCATCATTACAAACTTCATTTACTGATTTAGGCTCAATCCTTGAAATTAAACAAATTTCTTCTTGATCTTCAGACATTTTTCTCCTAGTTTGAACACATTTACTCTTATCTCCTATGATATGATATTTAGGATGATTTAACCTTACATACCTGGGAGTTTTAGAGATTGATGGAGCTTCTGTTTCTTGAACTCCTCATCATCTGTATTAACCTTTAGAGTTATTGGTTCAAACTGAATCTACATCTGAACTTGAACTTGCCTTCCTTGATTTTGACTTTCATCTTGATTATCTGAATCATATCTAGAGTACCTAGAATGTCCTTCTTTGCTTTCAACAACTTTAACATTTGTACTTTCAACAATCTTCTTCAATCTTTTATTGAAGCACCGGTAGTCCTTTGAGTTGAGTATCCCAAAAATATTCCTTCATCACTTCTTTCCTCAAACTTACCTAAATCCTCATCTCTTTTGATATAACATTTACTACCAAAGACTCTGAAATATCTCACAATAGGAGGATGACCAAACCAAAGTCCATAAGGAGTCTTACCAGAATTTCCTTTGATCTATACCCAGTTAAGAGTGTAGACAACAGTACTTACGGCTTCTCTCTAGTAAACTTGAGGAACATTTGTTTCCATCATCATGGTTTTGGTAACTTCTTGAATGGTCCAGTTCTTTCTTTCCACAACTCCATTTTGCTGAGGAGTCCTAGGAGCAGATAATTGTCTTTTTATTCCATGCTTTTCACAAAAAGCATCAAACTCACCGAAGGTAAATTCTCCACCTCTGTCAGATCTCAAACATTTTAATTTCCCACCAATCTCATTTTCAACCATCATCTTGAACACCTTATACTTATCAAGGGCTTCTTATTTTTCTTTTAGAAAAGTTACCCACATCATCTGAGAGTAATCATCAATTAACAACATAAAATATCTATCTCCTTATACACTCCTAATTCTAGCAAGACCATAGAGATCAGTATGTACCAATTCCAATCTCTCACTTGAACCTTCTTCCCTACTCTTGAATGAATTTTTTTTTTGTTTACCCAATTGACATTCTCTACATATGTTATTAGGTTTCACAAGTCTTGGAAGATCTCTTATAGCTTGAGTGGAACTTATTTTGACAATGTTGTCAAAATTCACATGACACATCCTCCTATGCCACAACCAACTTTGATCTATTTGAGCAATCAAACAACCTTTCCTAGAACTACTTAAGTGAAAGCTGTTACCTTTGGTTTGAGTACCAGATGTAATTTTAGTTCTGGAGCTTTCCAATATTCTGCATTTACCATCCTTGAACTGAAGATCATAACCCTTGTCAACCAGCTGTTCAACACTAAGAAGATTATGTTTCATTCCTTCCACATACAAAACATCATTGGTATTGTTCTTGCCATCAAAATATATGGATCCTCTACCATGAATTCTACTAGCTGAGTTGTCTCCAAATTTCACAAGTCCTCCTTCATAGTTTTCAAAATTCACAAACTTACTCTTGTCACTAGTCATATAATGAGAACATCCACTATCAATCACCCATTCATCCTTTTCAATAACCTGAGAAACCAAGGCACTTTCTACATTTTCATAGCTAGCAAATTTAGTAGACACCAGATCTTCTTTGATAGCAATAAACACCCAATCATTTTCAGAGGAGCCTCCATGATCAGATTCATCATCTGTTACTCCTTTTTCTCCATTTTCTTGGACATAGTAACATTTCTTCTGACCTTTATACCTATTAGGGTTTGGTTTTAAAAACCTTTCTGGACGTCTTGAGGCAAAATGACCAATCCTATTACAAGCAAAACATTTGAGTGGTAATTTCCCCTCATACTTACCAGATCCTCTTCACATTCTTCTGGCAATAATTGCTTCAAGATCTACTATTTCTATTTCAACATCTTCAAGATCCTTTCTTGTCTTCATAAATCTATTTGATCTTGTAGAGGAACTTTCACCCAGATCATATCTTTGTTTTCCATACACACTGGCCTTAAATGCAGATTTAGACTTGGGAAGAGAATCACCAAACTCACTTAATTTGAAAGCTAAAATCTTGCCAACCAGATGATCTCTTGTAACTTCTGAGACTGTCCTAATCTCTTCTATAGTTGTAACCTTATGTTTGTATGAATCTGGTAAAGATCTGAGTACTTTTGATATAGTTCTGATTCTTCCAAAGTTCCACCAGCACACCTGATGCCACACACAAGTTCATTTATCTTTTGCATGTAGATTGTGATGTTTTCATCTTCTCTCATCCTCATAGTTTCAAATTTTCCTCTCAGACTTTGCAGCTTTGCACATTTCACATATTTGTCACCTTCATACAGATACTCCAACTTTTTCTAGATTTCATAAGCAGTTTTTAGACCAAAGACATTTGTCATCTCTGAATCAGTCAGGGCACTCAACAAGGCTTCCTTAGCTCGAAGATTATTTTCAGCATCTTTGATTTGATCAGGAGTTGAAGGACCTTTCTTTGGGGGTTTATACTCAACACTGGTTATTGCCCAATAGGCATTGCCCATGCATTGTAAATGGCACTTCATGTGATTTTTCCAAATAGAATAATTTGTTCCATCAAATCTTGGATTGTCCTTCTTGTAGGTCGACATCCTGGATCTCCTTAAGTGATTAGGCTTTTATAAGAGGATCTCACTCTGATACCAATTGTTGGATTTAGACCAGACAACTGAGAGGGGGGGTGAATCAGTTGTCCCTTAATAAAACTTTTTTTCCTTTAACCTTCTTTATTATCTTCACTATTAGATTAATGATGTTAACATTAAAGCATAGATCAATAACATAAGAGCAGAAACATAATCAACACACTTGACACTAAGATTTTGAAGTGGAAACCTAGTTAAGGGAAAAACCATGGTGGGGGTTAACCCACAAAATGCGTACCCTATTAAAAGTACATAATAAAATAGAAGGCGCATGACTTCAGGTGCACTGCCCAGAGGTCACTGCTCAGAAGAGAGGCTCACTACCTACAAAATTTATTTAGAGAGAATTAACTGAGAAATAGCATCTACTTCATGCCTGATTTAGTTTCAATGAATACTTAATAACTTTCACTTTGTCCCAAACTCTTCTTCACACTCTATATTGCTCTCACTCCTTTTCTTCTCTACTTTGCTCCTAATCCTTTCTTCAGATTTTATCTATTTTTGCACAAGGATAATTTTAATACCTCTTCAACAAGTATTTATATACTTCATCAACCTTGGAATGATCAATAAGGTCGGCTAACCTTGATGTAGATCATCATACTATCGGCCAAACACAATTGATACTTGAATCTTCTTCTATAACCACTCCACACTTCATAAAAATACACTAAGGCATCTACAATAGGCTAGGAACATTCGGTCAGCCAAGATTGGGAAGAACATCAACCTTAAAGAGAAAATCTTCAATCAACAAGTTCAAACTTCAATGCAGACCTCTAACATAGTAGCCATACAATCCAGAGACCACCACAAGCACATTGAATTCGCCAATAACATCCATTCTAAACCAAATTATCAGAAGCATTTGAATCTTCCTCTGGAACCTCAAGAACACTCTTTGCCATGACTCTCAAACTAGAAGGATAGGTTATGGACCTCCAATCCACGAACCAATGGTGTTGATGATACACATTGACTTCCCAAACATGCCTTCAGATCTGCAGATCACAATTTTATATTACCAGAGAAATCTAGACCTTTTTCCTGTCACTCTGTCTTTCCTGAGTATTGTAGGAACTGGTTCTACTCAGATGGCCATAGCTTCTACAAATCTTCATGCGGACTTCTCAATTCTTAACTAGAGCAACCTTTGACAATCCTATACATAGCCACATGATCCGCATGCATTGATTATCTTTAATTTTCTCAATATCCTCAACAATTTGGTCTTCTATGCAGACAACAAAATGGGATATAGTTGACACCAATGGTGACAAGGATATGTTGACATCAATGACAACCCACTTAGGCACATATTTGCAACAAGCTATATTTTGAATGTTCTCTCTTAGTCAAAGTTATTAATATCTAGTATTATGTTGTTGGTTGTTGCATATTTAGGATGAATGTTTCCTTATCTAGTAATTACAATTATAGATAAAAATATTCAAGTCTAAAAAGATATGATTCCTAGAGTGGATACAACTTTTATAAATACATTATAGTTGCTCATTTAGGATGAAATTTGGTTAGCCATGGATTGACATTTTATTCCTATAATTCCACTTGAATGACATGGATATATTACATTAATGACATCGAATAAAATATCTCACATGAACATTATATGCAAATTTCTAGGTAAATTTAATCCCCTTGAGCCATTTGAGGAGGATAACCTCAATGAACGATCATATTTTAGGAAGGAGTATTAGATGCTCTATTATCAATATGATCATGCTAACATATTCCAAGATCATGGTTTCTATGAATTTTATTCTTCTATATTGGATCTAATGTATGATCCTAATGATATGGACTAGGTATATGTAGGGAATGATAAGATTATGGCAATGTGTGATTCTAATTTTATATTTTAATGTGAAACTAAGTAATTAGTCTATAGGTTTGACTAATTTCTATCTTATTCGTAATTCAACATATCTAGAAACCTCATACAGATTACGATTATAAAAAATGAATATATACTAGTACTTGCACCAAAGGAGCTTCAAGGATTATGCTAATAGAAAAGTATATGAATGT
This sequence comes from Cunninghamia lanceolata, assembly GCA_027924645.1. Lineage (NCBI taxonomy): Eukaryota > Viridiplantae > Streptophyta > Pinopsida > Cupressales > Cupressaceae > Cunninghamia > Cunninghamia lanceolata. The sequence goes on along the minus strand of BSBN01000241.1, from coordinate 4,578,023 downwards.
TTATATATTAGAGAGTAGGTGTTTGTGCATGGGTACATATGGATGCCATGTGCTGCAAATTCTAGTTGTATGTGGCTAGATTAAATAATTAATAATAAGTGCTAAATAATGGAATGAAATAAACTTTTAGATGAATCTAGATTTTTTTCTCAAAGAAATTAAGTATTATTAGATTTTGAAATATTTGCATATAGATTTAAAACATAAAGCAATGCAAATGAAAAAAAAAGGTTGTCATCAGATCGACAAAAAACATTGCAAATGGAAATAGTTCTATATGTTCCCATCTAATTGGAAAATCAATATTTATCAAGCTTTTACATGATAAATGAAATTTTGGAGGCTTTCACCTGATATTTTGGAGGCTTTTATTATTAAATGGCAATCAGTTTACCATTCAATGGAAACTAAAAGTTGTTTTTGATGACTCAATAGTGGTTTGCAACTATGATTGAATCTATGTTTAAGATTCATATTTTTGTTTGAAGGGTAAATATTTTTGTGTGTAGGGTAAATGTTTTAGTTTCAATTGAATATAGGGTTTATATGTTTTGTAGGAAGATTCAAACCAAATATAGAAACCTAATTTACAAAATACACAAAATAAACCTAAATACAAATAACAAAATACTAGAAAAAAATTTAAAAAAGGGAAAAATAACTCACCTTGACTATTTGATGGCCAAAAATCACCTTGCTAAATAATGGGATCCCATTTTGTTTTGCCTGATTTGGGGTTTTTGGCTAAGTCTGTTCAACTTCCATGAGAAGTGGACTCAACTTCTTACTTTTACCCTTATAATCTCCATTAGTTACACCATTATTTTCCCCATTATACAAATGTGACAATGATGATAAGTCATGAACATATGGGGAAGTGCTAGAAATACACTATAATATAAAAGAGGGTCTTCCAATAAAGAACACTCACATATACATATAGTAGTACATGAACCTAAAAATGAATGGTCAATATTATAATATACTTGGTTTTTAAATTTAACAAATGTGACAATAATCATAACTCATGAACATAAGGGGAAGTGCTAGAAATACACTATAATATAAAAGAGGGTCTTCCAGTAAAGAACACTCACATATACATATAGTAGTACATGAACCTAAAAATGAATGGTCAAGATTATAATACACTTGGATTTTAAATTTAGTACAAACAAAAAATCAATATGCATATGAAACCCTAAAGGATAACAAGGGTGGGTAGGGTAGGTGAAAACAATGTAAAACAATAAGTCAAAAAACCCTAAAAGAAAGATAAATCTATGGAGTACAAATAAAAAGATGATTCAGACCCTAATGAGATATGAAAATATGACAATGCAATTAAAAAAAATAGATCTAAAAACTCTAATTAAGGAAGGTCTAATCTTGGGGGTGTAAGATAAGTTCACCAAAATGTAAATGGGAATATGTCTCTACATTATTTTATCTAGGATAATCAAATAATACATTCAATTAACACACACATTAACCTAGATAAAAGAGTTGGGTTTGATAATTGAAATTACTAAAAATAATCGCAATTAAATAAATTGAATGTGATACTTAGCTTGATAATAAATGGTGGAAACATATTGTACTAGATGACACAAACTAGTTCACTAATGCTCTATATTTTTAGGGATGACTTAGATTAAAAAATCTATGATTTTGCAAATTGACTATTTTCCCCTCAATTTCATTGATGCAAGTATGGAAATGACCTCCATGAGTGTAAACCTAAACATTCACATGAACATGAACTAATACTTATATATTTGAATTAGCAAAATGTAGACTAATGTAATTTTCTCACCTTGGTTTGATGTCTAAATGCTTGTAAGGATGGGCAATGTTTATAAACACCTTTGAGGAACCTACTTCATTGTGAGGGTAATGTCCTATTTAGTTAGACCCTTAACAAACTAGATTAATAGATTTGAACACAAAGATCAAGGATAATATGTAAAAATGCAACGGGCCTACGATGAAGTGCTTTGATGTGATGCTCTAAGTATGTGCTAACTTCCTTTTATTATTTTGGTGAATCAAACTATAGATGTTCATTATTGATTCCTAGCTAATTTCCTAAATGAATTATTGAATGTCCTCAAATACAATAACTAAGCACACAAATTAAAAAATCTTATGCTAAGTCAACTCATAGTGGCTAGTGATCTAGTAAACAACTAATAAATTTGAAGTTTAATTTTTTAAAGTGGAAGGTTGAGATCCATGACTGTACAAGTAACTTGGGTCAAGTTTGCACCTAAGGATCTAATCTAGGGCAATGAAAATTAAGTCTAGGGATCAATAATGAAAATCTAATGATCAATGATAAAGGGGATCAAGATGCAAATGTAATGTGTTGATTTCAAAGAATATTATACCAATTGTAATCTAGTTATTATAGTTAGAACACTCTAGTTAAAGTGGACCCAAAATTATATCTTACAAGATTATATGATGGATATACATCTATTTGAAGAATAAATTTCTTGTCTAATGTGATCAAATTTTCTTCACTTAATACATCTCACACCATAAAAGATAGATAAACATCCCTTTCAAGAATAATTTTTTAATTTAATGTGGTAAAATTCTCTTCTATTAGTGCAACACTATGTCAAAAAATGATAAACTTGTGTTTAAAAAAAATGTTATGACTCAACAACATTGAAGCTCAAGTTGATTTTTCTATCTATTCATTACTATTTGTTGTGAAAAAAGTGGTCACATATAAAAAGAAATGGACATGGATAAGATCTTTTAGTGTTCAGTCCTTTAATATCCATAAAGAGAGAATGACTATTCCCACATGTATGCCACTTCTTATCTTCAATGTAAGGCTAGCTTGAAAGTCCAATTTGTCTTGTTCATCTAATTGTATTTGTATCATTGCAAACTTATTTTATTTCCAATATCATTACATTTATTTGAGATATTCATACCATTTGTTACATGGTCTTCTTAGAAAAAAATCTCAACATAATGTTAATCGAACAATAATGTTTAAACATGCACATATTAGATGTGTATGAAAATGAGCTACAAAAGAGGATGACTAAAAAGATAAGTGCTCATATGAATTTCACTTCTTTGAGGCAATTGAACCTAGAAAAAATAAACATGAGAAAAACAATCCATTTATCACCAAAAAATTGGTCATACATGAAAAAAAAATGAACATTTATAAATAATTTAAGGGCAAAGTCATACCTATAAATTAATTTCATAATTTTGTTTAGTGTGGCAGTTTTTTTCTTTAATAAAATTCATAAAAGAATGACTTTTCATACATTTATTCCATTTCTTATATCCACATAATATTAATAAAACAATAATATATATACATACATATTTATTTATTCCAAAATGTTTTGAGGATTAAATAATGACATAACTACGTAAATGCTTTGAGGACGTCCACTCCTTTATTTATTCCTCCTTCCCATTCTATTCTATACTACTCTATTGCTTTCTGTGTTTCCCGTTGCCCTTGTTTGCTCTACCATGGCTCCTCTTTTGTTCTTCCCTTTCATGTTTTCCATCTTTTTAATGTCTGCTCTTCCTCACTCTCTCAACAATCTCTCTTATCATCAACAACAACAACAACAATTGCTGTTGCGATTCAAAGATAACATTTCCAACAACAACTGCACTTTTCTACCCTACTGGACTCCCCTTCGCCCTCTCTGTAATTGGTCTGCCATTACTTGCGATCCTTATTCGCACTCCGTCCTCGCCTTAAACTTATCCCCCCGTACTAGGAAATCTCTCCTCTCTTCGATCTCTCGATCTCTCCAACAATGCCCTCACTGCTCACATTCCACCTCAACTCAGCCAACTTCCCCGTCTACAGAAACTCTCAGCCAATTAATTAAAAGGAACAATTCCCCCCTCTCTCTCCTATAACCAACTGCATGGCAGCATTCCGCCTGAGCTGGGTCGCCTCACAAGTTTGAAGTTTCTTTATTTGGCAGTAAACAATCTCACTGGTACCATTCCCCCGTCTTTCAAAAATCTTTCCGCCTTAGTTGAATTGGATTTGCCAGTCAATTATCTCTACGGCCCCATTCCCCCTGAATTGGGAATGCTCACTCACTTGCAATACCTCAGTTTATGGGGAAATCAGCTTAGTGGAAACATACCAAATTCCCTTGGAAATTGTTCCAGTCTCACAAAACTTTATTTAGCTGTAAACCACCTCAGTGGGACGGTTCCAATGGAGCTGGGTAAGTTGAACCTCCTCAACAGGCTTAATCTACGCGACAATCAACTTGTTAGTGACAGCAGTAACACGTTGTCCTTGCTCACTGCTCTCACAAATTGCTCCCACTTAGAAGAATTGATAGTGTCACATAGGCAACACGATAAGCGGAAGCATACCATAACAGATTGCCAATCTGACAAACTTAACCTACTTAGATTTAAGCTATAATCTTTTCAGCGGCAATATTCCATCTGGAATGAAAAGATTCCATTTGTTGGAAAGATTGTATTTGGTTGGGAACAAATTAGAAGGAAGCATTCCAAGTGAGATGGGTCAAATGCAACGTCTCAGACTCTTAAGTCTTAGTCACAACCAGTTATCTGGAAAAATACCAGATTCTCTGGGTAGCCTCCAAGAGCTAAGGCGTCTTCATCTTGACCACAACAAGTTATCAGAAGAGATCCCTGTTAATTTAGAGGGATGTCAGAAGTTGGAGCTCCTTGACTTGTCTTACAATAAACTAGGGGGAAGGATACCTCGTGAAGTCATGGTCAGCCTTAAAAACCTACAATTCTACCTGAATCTTTCATGGAATTATCTGCAAGGGTCCTTGCCACAGGAGATCAGTAAAATAGTAATGGCTCAAGCCATAGACATCTCCAGAATTCGACTTACTGGGGTGATTCCAAATTCTCTTGGAGACTGCACAGCATTAGAGCATCTAAATCTGTCCCACAATGCCTTCGAAGGTCCAATACCAGATTCACTCTCCAAATTACAAAATCTCCAAGAAATGGATCTTTCTGCCAATTTTTTATCAGGTTTGATGCCAATGTCCCTTGAAAGACTAAAAGTACTTAACTACATGAATGTTTCTTTCAATAATTTGTCAGGGCAGATCCCAGAAGGAGGATTGTTTCGAAATAGAACTGTTGTAATATTTCTTATGGGAAACCTTGGCCTATGTGGCCCAACAAATTATTCATTGCCTCCATGCCCAAATCAGACCCATGAAAAACACTCACTGCTAAAAGAAATTGTCTTATCAGTTGTTGGAACCATTGCATTTATTTTATGCTCCATTGCAGGATTGCTATGGAGGCATAAACATTCAAAACAACTATTCCCTCCCTCAAACTATTTTTTTTCAAAGGCTCAGCTATCCAAAATTTTCTTATCAAGATCTTGTCATTGCAACAGCTGGATTTGATGAGTCAAACTTGCTTGGAGTGGGTAATTTTGGATCAGTCTACAAAAGGATTTTGAGGGATGGTAAGATAGTTGCCATCAAGACTCTTAATTTGCAGACTGAAGAAGCCCATAAGAGCTTTAAGACAGAATGCAAAGTGTTAGGGAGGGTTCGGCACCGTAACCTCATAAGAATCATAAGTGCATTTTTCTACCATGGCTTCAAAGGTTTGGTTCTCCAATTTGCATCTAATGGGAGCTTGGAAAAACATTTGCACCCTCTCAGAGATGATCAGGACTTCTGTAAATTGGGATTGAGTGAGTGTTTGAGCATAGCTATGGCATGGAATATCTACATCATGATTGTCCTTTGCAAATTGTGCATTGTGATTTAAAACCTAGCGACGTGCTCCTGGATGCCAACATGACAGCTCTTGTGACTGATTTTGGTATATCCCGATTAATTAATACTCCAAACTCCATAGATTCACTGAGTACAACAACATTTGCACTCAAAGGATCTATTGGCTATATTGCTCCAGGTAATTTTTTTGAGTTTTCTTTGTATTGGCAAAATCATTTCCTTTAATTCTTTTTAAGAATCTCATGAATAAAACTGATTACAGAGTATGGATTGGGCGGGAGTGCTTCTATGAAGGGAGATGTTTATAGTTATGGAATTTTGATATTAGAGATGGTTACAAGGAAGAGGCCAAGTGATGACATGTTTGTGGGAAACATGGACTTGCAACAGTGGGTGAGGTCAGCTTTTCCAAACAGACTGGAAGATATTGTTGACAGTGGACTATTGAGAGATGAGAATGAAAACATGGAAGACAATAAATGTCTTCTTTCTTTCATTCATGTTGGCTTACTTTGTACCAATGAATCACCAAGAGAACGGCCTTCCATGAGAGATGTAGCCAAGGTCTTGGAGAGCCTCAAGACATCTTTCATCGGAGGTGGACCTGCTTCCAATTTAACATCTACCATATCAGACCTCCTGCACAATACCAATCCCACAGAAACACTGGCAACTGACAGCCAAAGTTCTACATTTTAGATTTTTATAAATTCCATTAAGAAGTTTTAGTCCTTTATGTTTACTAGTTTCAAGTTTGTCTTCCATCACAGGCTAGTCTTCTTTCATGTAAAATCCTCTTTAAGTTAGTTCTTTGAGCTTGTAAGCTATTCCAATTCATGTGTATGCATTATACTAGCTGGAGAACGTATAATGTTGTCTAAATCTACTTATTGAAATACTGCAAAACATGTAACATATTGTCTTATTTATAGCACTTTCTCTTCAATAATATGTGAGATTTTAAGAATTTATTTTCCTTTCCTTCCTTGATATTAATTATTCTCCAAGCTTAAAAATATGAGATCAATCTGGATGCCATATCAGGGGTGGTATATTCATGTCCAGAGAGGATAAAGCATGAATAAGAATTTTAAGATCGTCCAATTTTCAAGTTCTCTGAATGATTTGGAACGGTTAAATAAACGAAGGATCATGGAGCTGCTTGCAAAATATTCATTTGAATTTTAGACCTATAATTAGATAGTAGTATAATTGCATATACCTTTTAATTGAGCATTAGAAATCTGACAAGATATGGCTTACATTACATCAATTGCATCAAAGTTTTGTAGCTACTACGAGATTGAATAACCTTTCATGAACATTAGCCTTTGAACCTTCTATAGCAGTATTGAAGAGCTGTCTTGATTGCAATGTAACAAAAATCTTCATGTCACTATGCAAAACGCTTGGTAATGAGGATAGTTTGGCATTATGAAGAGGATAATTTAAGGTCATCCTACTATGAAGATTTCCTAAGTCATTTAGAGACTTCAGTTTTCTCTAGCTACTTGGTGGCAAAGACTCACTATCATGTAACATTTTGGCTTTAAGATAAAGGTTGTGATTTTCTAAAACGGATTAGAAGTTCTGGTGAATTGCATCCAATCTTAGTGAGAACAGATTTGTTAAATAGGCTATCGGGCCGTATGTAAGATTGTGGGTTGTGTATAAATCTCATTATTTGAATATTTTCACTTAGAAAGTTAATACTGCAATGATGTCCTGTAACATACTAACATATCATCTCAGCCCCAATGGATATGTGTAAAGTAGGCAAAATTTTCTTTTAAATTATGATTAAGATTTGTGTATATCTGCAACTATCTCTTGATTAACAATTTATATGTTCAGCCACAGTCTAATTTAATGCACAGGATGCCGATAGTGTATATATTTAGGTGGAGAGTATTAAGGCAGTGCCAAAAGTCTTGGCTAGATTAGACACGACCCAATTTAATGCTACTGATTAGATTTAGCAGTTTCTCTGAAAGATGATTCCATGGAATATTTCATCAGCTAAGGGACATTTTCTTTTTAAGGCACTGTAAATCAGTTTGGATAGCTTAGAAACGGGAAACAGAAACCGTGGGGAAGTGACCAGAAACGGAATATAAGAAACGGATTTTATATATTTACGTTTTCAAAAATATAATTATAAAAACAAAAAATATATATATTTATATTTAAAATATGTTTCTAAATTAATTTTAAAAAACAAAAATCATAAAAAATAATTGTATTCTAACTTTAGTTATAATTTTTAATAAAAGAAATAAGTCCAATTAAACCACTTTCCAAACAATCTTTAGTAATTAAACAACTTTCAAAAAAGGTAATGATTTGTATTTAAAACTTTAAGTTGTTTTTTAAAAATCAAATAACTTACCAAAATGTCAACCCTTCTTCATGAAAAGCCAAAAAAACACAGAACCAAAAGCACCAATTTATGTTTAAATTTTTAAGAAGTTTTTTAAAAATCAAATAACTTACCAAAATGTCAAACCTTCATGAAGGAAAACACAAAAAATAAAAAAGTATTTTTTGGTAATGGACAAAAATGTAACGCATGCAATGGCGTTTTCCATTAAAACTAGAAATGGAACCTAAGTGTTGCATTTCTGGTAACACAATTTCAAAATATAAACTTTTAAATTATAAAGTATGTGATATGATTTTGGAATTCAGATGCCTAGTTTAGATTTAATCTTACGTCCACCCATATTTCATGACTAGAGTTTAAAAGAATCCATCTTTCTTCATTTAGCACTCTTTCACATGGGTAAAACAATGTTAAGATGTGGAAGGCAATGCTCAATGCTCATAGACATAAAGCACTAAGATTAGCTGGAACCTCATCCATCCCATTAATATTTTGGCTCAAACACTAACCTAAATAGACTCAATTATGGAAGAACCCTCTTCAACCCATCGATCTCTCGAAGAATGCTCTTGATGTTCATATTCCACCTCAACTCAGCTAACTTTTCCATCTACAGATACTTAGGCTAAGCCACAATCAATTAAAAGGAATTGTTCCTCCCACTCCCTTCACTTGCCATAGTTTGTATTACTTGACACTTTCCTATAACCAACTACATGTCAACATTTTGTTTGAGTAGAGTTTCCACACATGTTTCAAGTACCTTTACTAGAGAGTAAACAATCTCACTAGTTCTATTCTCCACTATTTAGAAATTTTGTTCACCTTAGTTCAATTGTATGTGGAAGAAAATTATATTTATTGCTCCATTCCTTCTAAATTGGGGGCCCTAGCTCAACTACAAGATTCTTCCTTTATATGAATTAATTGTCAGATTCTGTACATATGCAGTTACTATGGCTCTATGGAAATCAATTACAATTCCTCTAGAATTAGGCATGTTCACTCACCTACATGGTCTTTATCTTTATACAAATAACTTATAAGCCACCATTCCCATCTCTTTAGAACATTTGTCTACCTTGATGATTTAGAATTGGTAGAAAACCATCTTTGGTCCCCATTCCTCTTGAATAAGGCATGCTCACTCATGTAAATGTTCTTTATCTTAATGCAAATTAACATATCAAGCACTATTCCCTCCTCTTTAACAAATCTCTTGAAACTAAAGGAATTATCTTTATCTCAAAACTAGTTGAGTGGACATTTTCCATGGGAAATTGGTACCAAGATTACCAATTTGCAACTCTTCAGTTTATGGAGAAATAAACTTAGTGGAAACATACCAAATTCCATTGGAAATTGTTCCAATCTCACAATGCTTTATTTAAACAACCACCAGGTTAGTATAATGATGTCAATTAAGCTAGGTAAATTGAACCTCCTTATCTGGCATTAGCTACACATGAATCAACTTGTTAGTGCCAACAATAACACATTGGCTTTTCTTACTACTCTCACAAATTGCTCCAACTTGCAAGAAATAGAAGTGTTAGATAATCATCTCATTGGTATATTGTCTCTGTGCATAGGTCAACTAATTTGGATCCTAGGAGGGTAAGGGGACATTCTTATATTATTGAAAGTCAAGATTAAAGAATATGCAAAGGAAAACCAAGGACATAGTTCACCAACACATTTGAATGCACAAAAGACAAGTTTTAGCAATAAGAGTGCTACGTCTATTAAAATGCAAAATGAATAGGTTACAGTGAATGTTATGAATAGCAAGGCTATGCATGAGAATTCCCATGACCAAAAGGGATAGACACATCAATTTGGTTTGCCTAGACTTTTCTTTGTTATCTGATTCTCAACAATTGAAAATCAAATGAATAATTGTACAAGTTATTGCTAAAAAATGTTATAAGAAAATAGAAGGGTTCATTTTTCATAGCCACTTGACATTCTTGTTGATGGGTCAAATGCCACATATAGGACTCACCAACTTAGTAAATTAAAACCAACTCCTCTTTTGAAAGGAGACAAAAGAGTTTGCCCAAGCTATCAAGATCACTATGTCTAGGCTATGTTTAGATAGCTTCAGATGTTGGATGTCTAGCTATTTAATAAGGAGTCTATTGTTAGGGTTCAAGTAGATCAAAGCAATAAACACTAATAATTATATGCAGATTAAATAACCCAAATATAACAATGATGAATAACACATAAGAGATCAACACAGAAATTTAATGTGGTTCACCCAATATGGGCTACATCCATAGAAACTCAACCATCCAATGATTTTTTTAGCCAGTTCAAAATAGATTACAATCTTCTAAATACATTGCGGTAACATACATCCCAGTCACTTATAACAAGCTTTTTGGAAGCTTCTAGAATTAGGGATTTGCAATTTCATTTTTCTTTTGTTGGTTAATAAAAATTAACTGACTCTGATCGTGCAAAAAGAGGGAAAAATTTTGGCTTCTTGGGGGCTACTTCCCCTGAACCCCCGCTCAGGGCCCAGCTTGGCCTTGAACCCTGGTGAGGATACATTACCAGTGTACAGTACTTGCATGATCAATTGCCACATACCAACAATCTCCCACTTGGAGAATGATTAGGCTCCACACCAAACAATCTCCCACTTGGAGACTGATCCTAGATGACATCGCTACACTTGCAGCTCCTAGTAGATTACAGGCCTGGCTAGTTTCTTATATCCACCATTATCAGTCGTGAAGGCCAATGGAAACTGATGAGAAAATTAGTTTCTCCCATGTAACTACCTTTGTGAACATATCTGTAGGATTCTGACTTGTGTGAATTTTCTCTAGCTTCAAATGCCCATCATCCAAAACTAACTGGATGAAGTGGTATTTGAGCTATATGTGCTTCATTTTTGAATTCAAAGCTGAATTATTAGCAAGATGAATGGCACTCTGGCTATCAGTGTATAAAGGGCTATCTTCTTGTCGGTGCCTCAATTCCTCTAAAAAACATTGTAACCAAATCATCTCCTTGCTAGCTTCCGTAGCAGCAACATACTCAACTTCAGTGGTTGAAAGTGCAACAACTTTTTGTGGTCTTAAAATCCAATTGATTGTAGTACCTCCTATAGTAAAAACTTACCCTGTAGTACTCCTCCTGCTATCAATATCACCTGCCAGATCAGAGTCAACATATCCTTTTAGAGCAAAATTTGTTCCTCCAAAACATTGTTTCTTTGGAGTAGTACCTCTCAAATATCACAGAATCCATTTTATAGCATTCCAATGTTCCATTCCTAGATTGCTCATATACCTGCTCACAACTCCCACTGCATGTGCAATATCTGTCCTTGTGCATACATCAAGCTACCAACTATTGATGCATATGGTATCTTAGACATTTTATTTTTCTCCTCTTGTGTCTTTGGACACATCTCCTTAGTCAACTTAAAATGACTAGGCAAAAGTGTACTAACTGCTTTTGCATTTTGTATGTTCAACCTTTTCAACACCTTCTCAACATCCTCACTTTGAGATAAAAACAATTTTCTGTTTGTCCTATCTCGTGTGATCCTCATAATAAGGATTAGTTTTGTTGCACCCAAATCTTTCATAGAAAATGAATTTGTTAATTTCTGCTTAAGTTCGTTAATATGCTGCATGTTAGACCTGACAACAAGTATGTCATCAACATAAAGCAACATGATAATATAGCTGCCATTACCCAATTTCTTAAAATAAACACAATAATCAGAATGACATCTTTTGTATCCTTATTTAGCCATAAAACTATCAAATTTCAAATGCCATTACCGAGGTGCTTGCTTCAGGCTATACAAACTCTTCTTTAACCTACACACAAATTCTTCCTTACCCTTGACCTCATATCCCTGTGGTTGTTGCATGTATATTTCCTCTTCCAAGCCCCCATGGAGAAATGTTGTTTTACATTTAGTTGTTCAAGATGCAAGTCTTCTGCAGCCACAAGACTTAGAATAGTTCTAATAGAAGTCATCTTTACAACTGGAGAAAATATTTCATCAAAATCTATACCCTTTTTCTGTGCAAAACCTTTTACCACAAGTTTGGCCTTATATCTTTTCTTGCCTCTATCTTCTTCCTTCAACCTGTAAACACATTTATTTGGAAATGCTCTTTTACCTGTAGGCAATTGGACTAAGTCTCAAGTCTAATTCTACAACAAAGAATCCATTTCCTCTTTCATGCCAAGCTCCCACTACTTTTTGGTATCTACCTGCATTGCTTCTTCATAACTTTCAGGTTCACTAGAATCAGTCAATAATATAGAATATAATGATGGAGAATATCTTTCTGGAGGTCTAGTTATCCTTGTAGAACATCTAACACTTGCAGGAGTCTATGTGATAACTTGTTGTTGCTGAGCATCAGGTGCCACTAGCATTTTTTTTTCCAGAATCTCATCCAGCACCACATATTCATTTTTGGCCTATTCATGCTTCTTTTCCTGCAACTGATCCTTATACATGACCTTCTCATTGGATATAACATCTCTCCTTCTAATGATTTTCATAATCCTTTAGCCGATAACCAAACTCATCTACTCCACATCCAATGAGGTACATTTTTTAGACTTAGCCTCAAGGTTGGTTCTATTTTCAATATCAAGATGGACAGAAGCTTCACAACCAAAGGTTTTTAGAAATGAATAGTTTACCTTTTTACCCGTCCATCCCTCCTCTAGAATGCCACCATCCAAAGGATTTGAAGGTCCCATGTTTATTAAATAAACAATGGTATGTACAACATCTACCCAAAAGTGTAAGGGTAGTCCAGCATGCAATCTCATGCTCCTTGCACGCTCCATAATGGTCCTATTCATCCTCTTAGACACACCATTTTCTTGTGGGGTTCTAGGAACCATTTTCTGCCTATGGATTCGATTATATGAATAGTAATTCTCAAATTCTCTGCTACAATACTTACCTCCATTATCAGATCTAAGACACTTCAACTTTTTCCCTGTCTCATTCTCAACCAAAAATTTTCACTTTTTAAAAGTTTCAAATAGTTATGATTTTTGTTTTAGGAAATACACCCATGTTTTCCTAGTTACATCATCAATAAAAGTAACATAATAGGAAGAGCCACCAAGAGAAGATACTTGAGCTGGTCCCCATACATCTGAATGCACAAGCTCTAATTTCTCACTTTTCTTCTCTTTCCCAACTTTGAGAAATCAAACTCTTTTCTATTTTCCATAAACACAATTTTCGCAAAACTCTAAGTTAATCTGCTTTAGACCTAGTAGCAACTTTCTAGAGTGAAGGATCTTCATCCCTTTCTCACTCATGTGCCCAAGTCTATGGTGCCACAATTTTGTTTCTATCCTTGTTGTTGGGAATTAAGGTGTCTCAACCTTGGTAATTCCTTGTATTTATTATTTCTAATGTATTTATTTTATTTGCCTATGATGCATTTAAGTTGCATATTCTATTTTGTCATTTAGTGTGAAGTAGCATGATGAATTGTCACTCCACTTGTAAGGTGACTAGGATGGTCAATCCACTCCATGTAGATATAGGCGTCCCACCTAGTGGTAGAATAATTTTGCCATGTGTTGGCATCTTGAATAGTGTGTAAGAGAATATTGACCAAAACAGTTATGACATATTCCTATGACAGAATATATGACGCGTAAGAGTTGTAAATGAAAGATTCTATGACAGGTGAAGACATGTGTCACAAGGCATCTTTGGACACCCCAAGGAGGGTTATGACATGTAATATAATATACTATTTTTATTCAGTGTATGACATATTCTCTTATAGCTGTAAGATATGATAGTTATGACGAATTCTATGACAGTCATAAGAATCGTAAGAGCATCTATCATTGCCCAACTTGGGAATAGGCGACCACATTGGGATGGGGTGATATGACAAGTTTCATGACCATGCTGCAGTGTTGGACAAGTGTCCCCAGGTGTGTGTTTTGGGCCATGAGGCCAAGTTGGATGCCCATCTCAAGGATAGTACATTTTTACCTTGTAAACTTCTATTTAAATAGGTGCTTTGAGAGGAGATGCATGATGTGATTGATAGGTACTGTTATACTGTTGGATTGTCTCCAGATACAAGTGTCAAAGACTCCTATAAATACTTGGATTGCAAGTATGTTGTAAACCTTGTTGTTTCGATAATACATTATGCAAGTTTTGGAGTGTGGGGTTTTTCACCTGAAAGGGTTTTCCCCATGTTATATCTTGTCTCCCTCTTCTTCTATCTTAAATTCTTGTGTTGTGCATTACTGTGATATCTCTGTTGTTGGGTTAATAACAATATAATTGTAAAGGTTAAAAAGAATTTGCACTTATCTCTCCTCATTAGATTAGTGTAGGAAGCGATTTTTGCACACCTAGATTCCTTTCAAATGGTATTAAAGCTTATCACCTTTGGTCCTAGTTGTTGGGTAGGGATTTTTTGAGCTAATCTTAGATTGAGTGGGAGTCTATGCAAAGTATTTTGTAATCTTGTTGCAGGAAGGAGATGGCAGGCACATCCAGAAGATTATAGGTGTAGAAGTTCAATGGCACAAATTTTGAGTTATAGAAACTTAAGATGGAAGACATGCTTGTCGATCGAGACCTATAGAAAACTATTTCTTATGTAAAACCAACCACAATGGCACAAGCTGATTGGTATCTCAGAGATAGAAAGGCTAAGGGTCTCATAAGACTCAGTCTAGTTGAGTCTATCCTGTTAAATGTCCATGAGGAGAAGACCACGAAAGACCTTTGGAAGAAGTTGGGAGATGTTTATCAGGCCAAATCCCTATGAATAAGCTTTTTTTGAGAAAGAAGTTGTTTCTCTGAGGATGGAGGATGGAGGATCTATTGCAGATCACTTGAGTGCTTTCAACATGTTAGTTGCATAGTTAACATCCATTCATGTGAAGATGGAGGAGGAGGATCATTGTATGACCTTGCTTTGTTCTTTCCTAGACTCACGGGATCATCTTGTTATGGCTATTGGGAGCACCACATAAACTTTCAAAATGGATGAAGTGGTATCTTCACTATTATCTGAAGAAATGTAGAGAAAGTCTTCTAAGGTAGCCAAAAGAGGCTCTTGCAGTTCGTGGAAGACCCAAGGAGAAAGGGAAAAAGACAGACAAGAAAGCTGAGAAGGGTAGATCCAAATCATATGGTAGATCCAAAAATCCTTGAAATTCCAAGGCTTTCTGTTGTAACTATGGAAAAACTAGGCATTTCCGAAAGGAATGCAAAGAGGAAAAGAAAAAGAAGAAGAAGAATGTCCTAGACTCATATTCTAACAAGTCACAAGATGATGGTGATGCCTTCATCATAGCCCTAGCCACTCATGCATCTGATGATGTGTGGTTGATTGATTCTAGTGCATCATTCCACATGACCTTGCATCAAAGCTAGTTCACAAGGTATGAAGAGTTTGATGGTGGAAGAGTGTACCTTGGTGATGACTCTCATCTGTTCAAAGATTGCAGGGTCATGGAAGAGTCTCAATCCGATTCCCTGATGGACGAGTGAAGGGTATCATTGGGCTCAAGCACATCCCAGGCTTGGCACGGAACCTGATTTCTATAAGTAAGTTGAATGATGTAGGTGTGTAGGTTGTCTTTTCAAAGGATGGATGTTAGATGACTAGAGTATCTATGGTGCTTGTGAAGGGTGCTCAGAGAGGTACTCTATTTCAGCTGGAGGCATGCACTTCATAGTGCAATAGTTCTTTTGACTCGAAGAAAAGAGCTATAGTCACTTTGTCCCCACCATCTGAACCAGTAGTGAAGAAATCTGTTGTAACAAATTTTGATGGTAGTGCATCTTGGGTACCCAAGGATGCTTATGCTTTGGAAGTTAAGCTTCTTGCTGAAAAGACAATGTTATGGCATAAGAGATTTGGCCACATTGGTGAGAAGGGTCCTATAATCCTAAAAAATAAAAACATCGTTGAGAGGTTAAATGATTGTAATCTCGAGTTTGACTTTTGTGAACATTGTATATATGGATAGAAAAACCATGTTCAATTTTATTCTATTTCTCAAAAGTCTTCTGGTGTATTAGATCTTATTCATTCTGATGTGTTTGGTCCTATTAGTGTTTATTCGATTTCCAAATTTGTATATTTTGTATCTTTCATAGATGATTACAGCAGAAGGACATGGATTTATTTTCTCATAAGCAAATCTGAAGTCCTTAGTTGGTTCAAATAGTTTAAAGCTTTGTTGAGAATCAAACCAGTAAAAAGATTAAGTGTTTGAGGACTAACAATAGTGGTGAGTTTTGTTCAGTAGAGTTCAATAAGTTCTATAAAGAGAAAGTGATTGAAAGACATAAGACAACTCCATACACCTCACAACAAAATGGATTTGTAGAGAGGATGAACATGACACTGATGGAGAATGTTAGGAGTATGCTTAGTGGAGCAAGCCTCGAACAAAAGTTTTGGGCTGAAGTTGTATCCACTACTTGCTACCTGGTAAATAGGTCTCCTACATCAGCTCTTGTTGGTAAGACACCTATGAAGGTGTGGTTTAGTAAGAAGCCTTTAGTTAGACATCTTTGTATTTTTGGTTGTGAGGCATATGCACATGTGAATAGGGAGAAACGGTCTAAATTAGAGAACAAGGCTATTAAGTGTATTTTCATTGGCTATGGTGTCGGTGTGAAAGGATACAAGATTTGGGATCTTGTAGCTGAAAAAGTGTTGTACAGTAGAAGTGTTATTTTTAGAGAGTTAACACCTTCTCCTATTGTTCTACAATCAAAAGAAATAGAAAAGAAATAAGATGTGGTTTAGTTTCCTTCTACCCTTGAGAAGACTGAATCGACATACCCTATGAGACTTGATGATGAGAGAGCTCTAGCAGATCTAAAAGTTTAGAAGAAGAAGCAGAACCTCAACCTCAGCCACTAAGGAGGTCTACATGAACAAGGAAGCAACTTGAAAGGTTTGGTTATTCATTGCTTGATGCTGGTTGTGCTTTTGCCTTGCTTACTAGCACTGATGAGCCTAGAACTATGACAGAGGCTATGGGCATGAAAGATGCAGGTTCCTAGAAGGAGGCCATGGAAGATGAGATGGATTCTTTGGAGAAGAATAAAACATGGGACTTGTGCCTTTGCCTGAAGGACATAAACTTGTTGGATGCAAATGGGTGTTCAAGACGAAATTCGGTGTAGATGGCATTGTTGAAAAGTACAAGGCCAGACTGGTTGTGAAGGCATACTCACTAGTGGAGGAAATTGATTATGGAGTAATTTTCTCTCTCGTTGCAAAGTTGACATATATTTGGTTCCTGTTATCTCTTGTAGTAGCTTATGACTTAAAGGTGGAGCAGATGGATGTGAAGACAACATTCCTTCATGGTGATTTGGAGGAAGAGATTTACATGTCACAGCTAAAGCATTATATAGAGAAAGGTAAAGAAAATTTGGTTTTCAAGTTGAAAAAGTCTTTGTATGGTTTGAAGTTGTCTCCTAGGATGTGGTACTTGAAGTTTGATGCCTTTGTTTTGTCGGTTGGACTTTTGAGATCGAAATTAGATCATTGTGTGTATTATAAATTTGACAATGATCACATTCTCATTGTTGCATTGTATGTTGATGATATGCTGTCAATTGGGAATGGTAAGAATATGATTTTTGATTTGAAGTCTCAATTGTCAACACAGTTTGAGATGAAAAATCTAGGGGCAGCTAGGTACATTCTAGGAATGGAAATTAGAAGAGACAAAGCTAATAGAAAACTTTGGTTAAGCCATAGTAAGTATGTGAAGACCGCATTGGATAGGTTCAACATGGTAGATGATAGACTATTGTGTGTTTCTATTTCTTTGGGGACAAAGTTGTCTATTAATGATTGTCCAAAATCTCCTAGTGAGGTGGAGGACATGAGAAGAGTACCTTATGCTAGTGGTTTTGGAAGTTTGATGTTTGCTATGGTCTACACCAGACTAGACATTGCCCAAGAAGTGGGAGTCCTTAGTTGGTTTATGGCTATTCTTGGATGGGTACATTGGGATGCGGTAAAAAGAGTGTTCAGATATTTGAGGGGTACTTTTGAGTATTCCATATGCTATCATGGTTATCCTATAGGACCTCTGCATTCTATAAGTATTCAAGGATTTGTGGATTTTGATTGGGCAGGTGACATTGATAACAGGAGATCCACTAGTGTTATGTGTTTACTATGTTCAGTGGTGCTATTAGTTGGATGAGTAAGTGACAACCTATGGTTGCTTTGTCCATGACAAAAGCTGAGTACATGGCAGCAACTCATGCTTACAAGGAAGCCATTTGGCTTAAGAGATTGTGTTCAGATATTAGTGTTGATGCAAGATAGATTACAATCTGTTGTGATAGTCAAAGTGTGATTTGCCTAGCAAACAATCTAACTTTCCATTCCAGAATAAAGCATATTGATGTATAGTTTCATTTTGTACAAGACATGCTAGAGGATGGGAAGGTGACATTGGAGAAGGTAGACACTTTGAAGAATGTTGCAGATGCATTGACAAAACTAGTGAGCACAGGAAAGTTCAAATGGTGTTCGGAGTCTATGGGCCTCTCGGCCAATATTAGTTAAATCTTTTTATTTCCATTGGCTCATACAAGGTGTTCAACAAGTGGGAGAATGTTGGGAATTAATGTGTCTCAGCCTTGGTAATTCCTTGTATTTATTATTTGTAATATATTTATTTTATTTGCCTATGATGTATTTAAGTTGCACATCCTATTTTGTAATTTAGTGTGAAGTGGCACAATGAGTTGTCACTTTTAGTAAAAGTGTCTCAACCTTGCAACTTTGAAAGATTACTATTCTTCCCAGGTTTGGTCTTTTTGAATACCCTTTATCTTAGAAAATGGTTTGGATCCTTCAAAGTTCCAAAAGTTTCCTAATGAGATTAAAATAGTGAGACTTACTATTTTTAGTAAGTTCTTCAATTGACCTCAGGTTGACCTAAAATTTTCATAGAAGGTGTGGAACAACTAATTAAACATCTCGAGTGAGTTTCAACTCAAGATCATATCCAGATTGTGAGATATTAAAGTTTATGTTTTTTTTTAAACTGTCGGAAAGGTTTTGAAGTCAATTTTTGAGTATCAAAACTTCTCTAAATGTCCTAAAAATTGTCATAACTGGTGAAGTGAGATATAGGGTGATAGAACACTTCATGAGCTTTTTGATGCATAAAATAGTTCATCAATCAGACACCTGGATCAAAAGTTATGGCTTCTAGAAGTTGGACCTTCTATTTTGGGAAATGTAAAAATGTGTTGGACACATAAAAGAGCTGTAAAGGGGAGATTTACATGTGTTGGTATGTGGTTGGACACATCACAAGGCATCTTTGATTGGAGATAATTTGGATGCCAATTTTGGGTGGTTTTAGCTTATGGTTTTGTAATTACCGTTGGCAGTGTACTATATTGTATCTTCTATATATCAAGAACATGAGATGGAGGTTGCATGTAAGAATCTTATAGATGTTGAGTTACTTCTTGGATCTTTGGTTGGATATACTCCTATAAAATCTTGCTTTGCAAGTATATTATAATCTTTATGATTTTTGAATAATATATTGGGCAGCTTTGGAGTGTGGGGTTTTTTCTCTGAAAGGGTTTTCCCCACGTATATCTTGTGTTGTGAGTTTTTTGTTTAGATTTGGAAGTTGTTATTATCTTTTTGTTAATGTGCATCTTAATCTATAACTATAAAAGTAAAATTTGCATAAGTCTTTCCTCATTAGATCAGTGTAGGAAGCATTTTCTACATACGTTGCTTCCTTTCAGTCACTCCACTTGTAAGGTGACTAGGATGGTCAACCCACTCTATGTGGATATAAGTGTACCACTTAGTGGTAGAAAATTTTTTCCATGTGTAGGCATCTTGAATAGTGTGTAAGGGAATATTGACCAAAATAGTTATGATAGATTCCTATGACAAAATCTATGACGTGTAAGAGTCATAAATGGAAGATTCTATGACAGTTGAAGACATGTGTCACATGGCATCTTGGAAGAAGGTATCTTTGGGTGCCCCAAGGAGGGTTATGACATGTTGTAAGAGAATATGCTATTTTTAGTCAGTGTATGACATATTCTGTTACAACTATAAGATATGACAGTTATGACATTCTATGACAGTTGTAAGAGTCGCAAGAGTATCTGTCATTGCTCAACTTGGGAATAGGTGACCACATTGAGATGGGGTGATATGACAAGTCATATGACCATGCTGTAGTGTTGGACAAGTGTCCCCAGGTGTGGGTTTTGGGCCTTGAGGCCAAGTTGGATGCCCATCTCAAGGATAGTACATTTCTTCCTTGTAAACTTCTATTTAAATAGGTGCTTTGAGAGGAGATGCATGATGTGATTGACAGATACTATTATGCTACTGAATTGTCTCCAGATACGAGTGTCAAAGAATCCTATAAAGACTTGCATTGCAAGTGCGTTGTAAACTTTGTTGTTTAGATAATACATTGTGTAGGTTTTGGAGTGTGGGTTTTTTCACCCAAAAGGGTTTTCCCCACATTATATCTTGTCTCTCTCTTCTTTCATCTTACATTCTTATGTATTACTACAATATCTCTATTGTTGGGTTAATAACACTGTAATTGTAAAGGTTAAAAAGAATTTGCACTCATCTCTCCTCATTAGATTAGTGTAGGAAGCGATTTCTGCACACCTAGCTTCCTTTCACCTGCAGCAAGTGTTATAACTGTCTCAGTAGCAACTATTTCTATGGTAGCTAAGGTAGAATAAGTATTACCAGTACACAAATACAATGTGCCTACCTTTTCACCTTTTGCTACTACTAATGCACCTTTAGTGACCTTCCAGATTTTGTCTAAAAATGTAACTATGTAGCCTTCACTACCCAGTTGTCCTATAGAAATTAAATTCCTTCTCAAATTTGGAACATGCCTTACCTTTGGTAGAAACCATTCATTTCCATTCTACAACTTGATTTTTATCTTTCCTTTTCCAACAATTTGTCAGGGTTCATCATCACCCAAATATACCTATCCAAAATCACCTTGAACATAATCTACAAAATATTTCCTATGGGGTGTGGCATGAAATGAAGCCCCTAAATCTATTACCAAGGAATCATTAGCATTATATAAACACAAAATTAAAGCATCCTATAGTTTATTACTTGCAACATTAGCTTCCTTACTGTCGTCATGTTGTCCATCTCCTTGTTTGCACTTTCGAGACCAGCAATCCTTCTTCAAGTGTCCTAGCTTTCCACAATGCCAGCAATCCATTCTTCCTCTGGATTTAGATCTGCCTTTCTTCGATTTCCCTTGTGACTTCCCATGATTTGTTGGGTTATTTCCTCTCTCCTTTGTTCTTCCCCTATTCTCTAAAGTCAAAGCATTGCCCGATGTTGAACTCTCACCTATGCTTTTCTGTCACATTTCTTCGCTAAGGATAACACCAACAACATCATCAAATTTCAAAGTATTTGAACCAGAGATAGAGTTACTTATAGCCATTACCAAGCTATTCCAGTTTTCTAGCAAAGAACATTAAACCAAGAGAGCCCTCACCTCTTCATCAAATTTCACATTTACAAAAGTTAACTGACTAGTAATCATATTAAACTGATTTAAATGATCTAACACAGATCCACCTTTAGTCATTTTCAGATTAAAGAAATGCTTCATGAGAAATAACTTATTAGAGGCTGAGGGTTTTTCATACAATTTGGCCAAAGATTTCATCAATTCATTTTTTGTCTTCGCTTCTATTATATTGAATGCCATAGATGGTGTCAGGAACAACCGAATGGTTCCCAGTGCCTTTATGTCCAAAAGTTCCCAATCCTCATCAGTCATTGCTGCCAATTTCTTGGCTATTCCTTCCAACAACCTCCATAAATCCTTCTAATAGAGATAATCCTCCATTTGCATCTTCCATAATTGATAGTTCTACCCATTAAATTTATCTACCTTTAATTACCCTCATCCGCCATTGCTCTCACTTAAACGTGAGACTCCCACTCAACCGTGAGACTCCCACTCAACCATGAGACCTTCCTGCAGTTGATAATCAAACACAACCCGCTCTGATACCGGTTGTTAGGGTACAGGGAGATCAAATCAATAAACACTAACAATTACATTTAGATTAAATAACCCAAATATAACAATGAGGAATAACACATAAGAGATCAACACAAAAATTTAACGTGATTCACCCAATATGGGCTACATCCACAAAAACTTAGCCATCCAATGATTTTATTATCTAGTGCAAAACATATTACAATCTTGTGAATACATTGCCATAACATACATCCCAGCCGCTTATAACAAGCTTTTTGGAAGCTTCTAGAATTAGGGTTTTGCAATGTCATTTTTCTTTTATCAGTTAACAAAAATTAATAACTGACTTCGATCGTGCAAAAAGAGGGGAAATTTTTTTTCGGTGGCTACACCCTTGAACCCTTGCTTCTCAGGGGCTGTCGCCCCTGAACCCCCACTTCTTAGAGGCTGCCACCCTTGAACCCCCGCTGGGGGCCAGGCCCAACCCTGACCCTGAATCCCAACGAGGATACATTACTAGTGTACAGTACTTGCATGATCGGTCGCCACATACCAACACCTATGGTGAGTGATGATTGTTTAATTCTTTAGAATTGAGTGCACACAAAATTGATTAATTTCTATTTACAAGACATAGATACACACATAAAAATTAATGTCTTGGATCTTGACTACATATCTTGTCATCGAAAATACATTTTCTAACAATAATATATGCAATGGAGTCCAATGAAAACTAACCAAAATCTTTAACTATCCCTAATCTATCCTAATGTAATTAGGATAAAGAAAAAAAGATTACGGGGAAAGAGGAAAAAAATTGAAAATGGGAAAAATAGGGAAAGAGAAAGGAGCTTGCCATAGGAAAAATAACAACCATTGACTTGAAAATCTTCCCTGCAAACTCGAGAAACCACTTATCCAACCATCAGTCCTAATTCAATGTGAAAATAAAAGTGATGCAATCATCTAAAGAAAGTAACTTGGACAAATAGTTATATTTTGAACTGGAAGAGACAATAGGAAATAATTACCATGTTCCATGGGTAGGCCATAACAAGTGAACTCATATCCAAATATGCATTAATGCTTAGAAATATGTTTACAAGGTGAGTTCATAAAAGCTACAATTGCTGCATTTACAAACAACAAGACTTGAGAGTGAAAGATAGGAAGGATCCCTCTAAATTACTTGGAGGACTATTTTCATCTTCTCTCTAGCAACTTACAATTAGACAAATACAAGCAACAACATATTTAGACATAGAGACCCAATAGATAGAAGATACATGATTACCTGAGTGTCATAAATTACATTCCCCCTAACATTGGTGGTAGAGTTAATCATTAAAGTTCTAGAGAATTGAAGTCTAGGTGCCAAGATAAATTAGGCATTAAATACATGTTACAGGCCTTTGTGTGCATTTGGGTTGGCTTCTGATAAGAATTTTGACTTTTACATGATAATGCCCCCCTCTAAATGTTTAGCCATACATTGAATCTTGATTTTTCATGTACAAGATGTACTTGACGTGCTAGACCACTATGAATTTAGCCACTTTAGGCAATCTTGATCAATCAACTATCATTTGTACAAACTTGTGGAGATTTGATTTGTCTTGGGTATCACATCTCAAGCCACTTGTAGTCAGAGAAAATGATATCAGATTTCAATTTCTATTACTAAAGTAATTTGAAATCTTATTTAAGAAAGAAATCCAATATTATAATCCTCTGTGTTAATAAAAAGATTACAAAAGTTAGCTATCTAAGTGAATTCCAATGTGTCAGTCTCATGGAAACACATAGATTTGTGTTAGATAAATATCAGGTTCAATCTTCATGTCTTATGGGGGTTCAAGACTTGATCATACCATCATTATACCCATCACTAGCCACATGACTGAGAAAAGCAATAACTACATTGTAGGCAATTGTCAAGTTTATCTACACTAAAGACATGTGGCACCAGTAGAGGGGTGACACATCAATGTGAAAGTCACATGGTTGGGTGTCCAGTCACATGTACATATTATGTGGAAGAATCAAACAAGGAAAAAGGCCACAAAATTAATTTGTTATCATGACAAACCATCAAGTTTAGCCTACTTGAAGTCCACTTGGCAGTAATAGAAGAGTAGACATGGTGGAAAGGCAAGTCTTGGGTAGAATCAAAGGAGGGCATATGGACATACATGAGACATGTGGACAACATCGAGATATCCAAACTTGAGACAATGTATTACTAAACTTCAAATGCCCAATAAATTGAAACTTACCTGTGCAGATGGGTCTATAGGATGCTTGGGAAAACACGATTTTAATCATGGATGCAAGAAGCCAAGCTAAACGCAATTAATCAATAGTTTGAAATCTATGGATATGAGATAGGGTTCTCTAGTAATGACACATAAATAGCCTCCACAACTGACATGTAGAGGTGGTCTAAGCAAAACACATATATACTTTACATGGGAAAAGATTAATTAGTGTACTCTAGTAGCTCACTCAAGTAGTTTTGAGAAAAACTTTGGGGCCATAAAGGCCTTGAACTTGAAATAATGTAATTCCTATATGTGACAATCTAGATTGAACTTGGTTGAAGGTACGTGTAAGGAAATGGAGAATAAAAAGGGGTCAAAGTAGTCATTTTTTTAATGGAATCAGCTAAACTTGAATTTGGACATTCAATTAATTTTTTTTTAAAATGGTTAAAATTTGGACATTCTACTAATTTTTTTAAAAAATGGTTAAGGTTAAGATGGTAAAATGTTGAGTGTACACATTCTTATTTTTATCACTAAAATATAACAATGTTAGTTTGTGACCCTTGTTTTTGTTACGTTTTTTTTTTAAAACTAGTTGGTAGAAATATAATTAAGAGTGAGTATTACAAGCTATGCATTTCATATTTTTTTTATTAATTTTTTTTTTGTATTTTTTGAAGTGGATGCATTCTAAAAACTATATCATTGAGTGTGTGTCACATAACTTGCACAAAAAAAATCAAAAATATAAATTTCTTTTGAATGAAGTGTCAAAAATCTTATATAAATTTTTTAAAATTTGAATAAGCGGGTCAAAAGTTATATAGAAAAATTAATAGATCTATATTTGAGGAATATGAAGACATTGTTCAAAGAAAATAAAATTAAATACCTTAACTTAAATTCAAACTATTAGAAAAATATGGCTAGAAAGCTAAGAAGTAGCTCATTGCTTTGGTGGTGGTTTCATCAATTTTGTAATAAATTTGAAAATGTTGAAGTTTAAAAATGTTATTGAATATTAAAAACACTTATTTGGGAGGTATCATAGAGATTCAATCCTTAGATTTGGTCACCCAAGATTATTCCAAGCCTAAAAGGGTGGGACCAAATTTTGAATAAATAATGTAGTGTGTTATGTGAGATGCTCATGTTATGTAACATGAGTGTGTTACATAACATGCTCACATATGCATCACTTTCAAGTGAGATGAATGAGCAAGGAACATGGTAACCTATGATATGGTCCCACTTGCAATTTTGTAATGTGCTTTGGTAAACTATGATTTCCTCTCTCTCTGTCTCTCTCTCTCTCTCTCTCTCTATATATATATATATATATATATATCTTCCTCTCTCTCCCCCCTCTCTCCCTCTATCTCTATCTCCCCCTCCCCCCCCCTCTCTCTCTATATAGATATATATCCCTATATCTTTCTATCTCTTTATTATCCCTCTCCCTCTCCCCC
This sequence comes from Cunninghamia lanceolata, assembly GCA_027924645.1. Classification (NCBI taxonomy): domain Eukaryota; kingdom Viridiplantae; phylum Streptophyta; class Pinopsida; order Cupressales; family Cupressaceae; genus Cunninghamia; species Cunninghamia lanceolata. The sequence goes on along the minus strand of BSBN01000241.1, from coordinate 4,552,066 downwards.
CCCCTCTCTTTATATCTTTCTATCCTCCCTTCTCTATCTCTCTCCTCTCCCTCTTTATCTCTCCATCTCTCTCTATCTCTCTCCCTCTCTAGATAATGTAGAACCAAGTTCTCATCACTATGTATGGTAGAACCTTTAACAAACATGTTATAATGTGGTGGAGGTGTTGATTTATCTTTATTTACCGATTATTTGTACTCCTTTGGAGGTGGTTCCATATGTATAATTTTTCCTTGTAAATCTTTCTTTGGGACCCAAGTAGAATAAATTCATATGGAAGTTGAAATGTGTTATTCCTTATCATTTGCAATGCCTTCATTCTTTCCATAAGGATATCCTAAATGCATAAAACTATCAAGGCCTTTATGCACACTAATTGTAGGTTTTGCAATTTGAGGTGCTTTAGCCCTTGCTTTGTCAAGTTCTTCATAATAAAAATCTAGGTGAATAAGTAATTTTAGACTTTATCACTTATGCTCACTTGGTCTTATAAATTGTTGATTCTTCTCTCAATTTTTCTCATACAATTTGATACATTAATGTCGAAGGTATTTCTTTACATTGATTTATCCAAGGTCTACCAAGTATCAAATAAGAAAGATTAATGTGACATAACATTTGTACCATTTTTATCCAACCTCTAAAGGAAAGATAAAGCATCCCATAGTTTCATTCAATATATCATAAATGCCATATTTAGTGAGACTTTAGAATGTGCATAAGCTTGTTGGTGAATATGGTGATTAAAAAAGAATTCCTCAATGCAAAAATTAAATGTACAAGCTAGATCTATACACATATAATTACATGGAGAACCATCTATGTAGTTGTTAATATATAATGGGCCATAATAGTTATTCTATGGAATCTCATCATCTAAAAATGTAATCAATGGTGAAGAAGAAGAAGAAGAAGCACCTACAGTGTGAATCATGACAATAAAATAATCATGGTGTGCATTTCTATCACAATGAAACTCATAATTGATCTCACACATATCATCACTATATGCTCATGTACCTCATTATGAATCATGTGCATATGCCACATTTTGTAAAAAATGTTTCCTACATGTTTCATTATCATAGATTTTTATATTATATACACCTTGATATACAATATAATTTATTCCTTATATGCTTGTATTCATACTTTGATACTAAAGTTGCATGTATGATCATTTTAAGGTATGTGTCCAATGGTCATTATTTAGCACCAAATTTAGGTGTTTATCAATAAAGTTAAATGCTAAGGTTGATTGTTTAGGGTTTAGGGTATGAGGTTTACAGTCAATGTTTAAAAATTAGAGAGGAAGATAGGATGCTTGTTCTAATTAACAATAATTTATCTTTATGACAAACATCTCCTCTTGGATATCAACAAGGATGCTTGTTCTACACATGTTTTTGCAAGCACAACATTTGAAATGCATCAAAATTATTAGGAGACATGTCGTTCTAAACACTAGTTTGTATAGATAGAAATCATAGACCTACTTACATCATTTATCATATTATATTTAGTCAAATTAGATGTTGCCATTGGAAACCTCACCCAATTTGGCTTCCATATCCTAGTGTCACTAACTCCAATTGAAGTTAATTATCTTATTAAATTCACATTGCCTTAAACATTCTTAGAAAACTTATTTCCAAACTGGTTTAGTTCCTTTTAATGGATCATCAAAGGATCATATTCTTGATTATCAACCTTGCTACCATTTCTCAATTTAAACTCATAACTTAATCTTGATTATTAATAGACAATCCTTTGTGTTTATAACAATCAAGGGTTTAGGAACTACCTTGGATAATTTAATAAATAGGAAGAAAATTTTACTTCAATCAAACATATGATATACATCATTAATTTCCCTATTTGTCGCTTGTACCTTGTCAAACCAAAGCAAAAATATAAAAGAATTATTTTCTATAGGTTCTACCATCCTATTCCTTGCTAAGATAATCCAACATTATTTATCTTTAATGATTGTAAATGATAGTGGCTTCATGGCTAATAGGATTTAATAAAGTTTGGGACAGTCTTCATTACCTTATTGTGACCATCCCTCTATCTCCCTCTTTTAACATGCATCCGTCATCTCTCCATTCTCTTTCATGTAACACTTTCTATAATTACCAATGGACTATTCACATAATCTTCATCCACTTGTATGATAGTCTAGTGCCCTTTGTTAATACGACATTTTATTTCCTAAGGGTCCCGATCCTTCTAGGCTATTTGGTTTTGGTAAAGTATCTTAAGATCCCTAAGATCAAAAGAATGCCATGTTGAAAACAAGGTAGATAATTGAGAGTGGGGTGAACCAGTTATCTCAAAATTTTCTTTACTTTATTTTCTTTTTGTTATCTTAATAATTAGAGTTGCATCAAAACATGAAAGCATATGTAATCATACGAACAAAAATAAAATCAATGCACATGACACAAGGATTTTTACATGGAAACCTTGTTAAGGAAAAAACCACGGGGTGACTAACCCAAGATTGTATTCCATGTTAAAAGAATGAAGGAGTACAAAATGGCACTTGCCAATTAGGGCTCATTGCCCGAGCACACTGCTCACAAGAGGCACACTACCTACAAGAGACTCACTGTCTACAGAACTTACAGAAGGTAATTAGGTGTTTGAACTGATGAGAAGCATCCACAAATGCTAGAGTTTAGTTTTGGTTAGGCACAATACACTGATCTGATGCACTTCATTCTTCCTCTATTTTAGTGTTGTTGCTCTGTTACATACTGGATTTGAATTGCTGCTTTCACATTTATCCCTACTTTTCTTCACACTCTATTTCATCACTTGTTCACCACACACCCCTACATACTAGAATCCATCTAGTATATATATCCACATCAAGGATTTCATCAACTTTCTAGTTGGCAACAGGAACACTCAAGATTCTTACAAGTTACTGATTTGTCGGCTGAATCCATGCTTGATTTGTGATGCATATCAAAAACATAGGCATATAATTCATTAATCATGTCAAACAACAATGTATAATCCCACAAATTGCTTGATCAATACCTTTTACTCATCCGGATTGAAGTCTAATACTCTACTAGTCAGTTCTTCCTCTATCTGCTCTACCTAACTAGAACCCAACACTAAGATGCTCATATCTTTTTCATGCTTTACCACTAGAGGCTAAATCTCTAGAATATAGTAGTCATGATACCCCTCTTGACTTTTCCAAGTCACAACTTACTGAGTTACACCATCTGAGAGATTCAAACTTGATTGTTGGACCTTGTTACATACTCTGTTCTTGTTTACCAGACCAAAGCAATCTTCAATCTGACTTCCGGTATAGGCATACTATGTACTGTGGATGTGTGGGATAGACTTTGTTTCCATCAATGACAACACTTATGAAGCCACATAGTGTCTCTTGCCAACAATCTCCCCCTTTGGCATTGATGGCAACACTTAGTGAAAAATAGCTAAGTGTCACAGTAAACTCCCCCTTAGCTAATGCTCTGTCTTTTGCACTATTTTACCAGAGCTCCCCCTTGGCTGGATTCTACATTTTTCACTACTCCTCACTCCTCCTTTGACATCAATGGAAAAGGGCTGAATCCGCATACCAAAATTTTGCAAAAATTGTCCTATACATGGTTGCATAAGTATATATGTATATGTGTGTGTGTGTGTGTGTGTTATACTTACATATACTTAAGTATATCCGCAAAAGTGGCCTTCAACTGTACAAACTCTATGGCCTAGCTTTGCTTCATCCTATCCAAAATGGAGATGTGACCACTCAACAAAAATGCATATGCTTCTACCCTTCTTAAATCTACTAGATCACTGGTCTGGACTGTGGTCTGAGCATTTGTCAAGGCCTCATGCATTGCCTCTAATTTAGGGATAATTATCCCTCTGAGTTCACTCATTCTGTTTATTATATTCTTCTTTTCTTTGTCCAGCCTCTTTATTTCATTTATGATGACAATGGCCTAGAATTCTTGATTCATTAAAGAGGTAGTAAGGGCATCAAAATTCTCAGATAAACTTGACAATTTACCTTCTTGTTCTTTCACTTTCTTTTCAATGTCCTCTGTCACTTTTGGCCAAGATAGACATAATTTATTTATGTCCCCACCATCTTTAAGTGCATTTTCAAGGCTCTTTATTCCAATGTCTAGGGTCCTCCTATCATTTGCAATAAGTCCATGTACTTCAATGAATCTTTTTCCTAGAAATGCCTTCTAGACCTTTGCTTCTGTTGATTTCTCTAGAGATTCAAAATGAGTGCTAACAAAATTTACCAAAGATTTTAAGTTACTGGATGGTGAGGCTGAAGGATCCTTTTGGAAGGATGGCATGATCTTTTCAAACATCCTGGATGCAATCTCCAACAGTTCACAGTCTTCCATATGAGATTTCAAGAGTTTTTCTTTTGCTTTGGCTTGAGCAAAAGATGCTATTTTCATTGTCTAAACCAGAGAGAGAGTCAAAATTCAGTGGCCCTTGAAATAGCTTAGGTTCATCTATCTCCATCATTTCTTTATTTAAGAAGTTCTTTGCTGCCTCTACAGTGTCTCTTGCTGGTGATTGAGTCTTCTTTTCTTTTGGGGTATCAGAATAGTCATCATTGGTCTTTTCTACTTGTTCTTCTTCTTTTCCCTTGACCTCTTCTTCTTGAATCACTTTTTCTTCTCTTCTATCTTCTCCTTCATCTTTAGAGTATGGAATGTCTACAGTGGGATCCAGAGGAGAGATGTCACCGATGTTTATTGCTTCATGAACTTCCTCTTCTGGAATAGAGGAATCCAAGTCCTTAGACTTCTCTTCATCTAACTCTTTTGATCCTTCTACATCTTTATTAGAAGATTCTTCATTGGTTACATTTAATCCTTCAACATCCATGGTAGAAGGTTCTTCATCTATTTCCTCTACAATAGGAAGATTGAATCTTTTAAAAGCATTCTGAAGGATGTCTTTTATTTCTTTTGCTACTTGGTCAGTTTCTCCAAGCATAAGCCCATTCATTCTTGCTTCACTCTGGAATTCATACTTATAGTCCTTAAAGATCATGTTCATTTATTTTAGAGTGATAGAAAGATAAAGCTGAATTGCTATCTACTCTCAAATCTCTAAGTTTTTTGCCTTTGCATTCTCTTTTATCAGTTCAAGTACTTCTTCTAGACTCTTAGGAATTAAGGATATAATTTCAAAGAAAGCTTTATTGTAAATGTTCAAGTACTTGACAGTAGCTTCTTCCAAAATTCTCTTGTCAGTATCACTATAACCATCATAGAACTCTGTTACTAGCTGTAGGTTCCCATCCATAGTAACTGCCTTGATGATGTTAGCAATGGAAATAGTGGGCTTTTCAACAAATTCCTCTACCTTTTCTTCCTCATTTTTATTAGCAGAGAATTTTCAAGAAGTTTTCTTCTTCTTCATTTTCTTGATTTCCTCATCAGATTTTTTTCATCATCTTTAAGGCTTATATATGACCTTGTGGCTTTGGTCTTTGTCGTCTTTTCTCCTTTTCCAAATGTCTTGACTTCTGGTTTGGAAGCCTTTGAGCTTTTAGGAGTGGCAGGTGTAGAGCTCTTGGAAGATCTAGTCTGGGAGGAGGCTTGTACCAGAGTGTCTCCTTTCTTTGCTTCTTGCTTCTCTTTTTCAAACTTCTCCATCTTCTCTCTATTTGCATCCATAGCTTCCTTTAATAGGCCAAATCTTTTGGCAATTTCTTTAACCTCTTTTCTTACTTTCCTCTTTATTTCTAGTTGTCTTAGCTCAACATGTATTTTTACACTTAGATCTTGAAAGGTTCCAAACCTTTTTGTCTCAAGGTCCTTAGGATGACTCAACAGGTGTTGAATATGTAGCTCCAAGATTTTTTTCATTGACCTCATATGCCATAGGCATTATCCACATAGTTCTAGACTTAACTGCCTCTATTAGGCATTGATCAGTGTCAACCATGAAGCACACTGTGTCCTTGTATTTCTCAACAGTGAATTGAGGTATTCTCTCTCTAGTTTGGATCATGCTTTGGAAGTTCTTAAAGTAACCCCAGAGAGCTGTGTTCTAAGCTTTAGCATCACCAAGTCCATACATATAATCTCTAATATGGATTGCAACTAGTTTATCATTTTGCCAAACCCAACCACTAGATCTGGGTAGCTCATTCATATAATAGAAGAATAGACACAGTATTAGACAACCATATTTAAAGGAATTCTTCTTATCCTTTTTGATCTTCTGTAGGTTTTCTAATAGTTGATTTAGGAGAAGTTCACACAGGTCATAATCTGCATCTTCCCTCAACATCTAATATGCTGCATAGATTGTTGCCCCAGACATATAATTCTCCCTGCTAGAATGATAGATCTTGTATCTGATTATCATTGAGGCAAACTTGACATCCAAATCTATGATGTCATCTATGATCATTGCTCTTTTGTCAAATTTAGATCTGGTGGCTCCAGTTACTATCTGGTTCTTGACAAATTTAAGTGCAGGTAACCCACCGGATGAGTGCAGTCCAGTCACTGCCCTGATGGCATCTTTAGTTATTTTTAAGGGCCTCATTAACCACATGAAATTATCATTCATCCTACTCAGGACAAACCAGACCCAATCATCTTTTGCAAAACATGGAAGGTGTATGCAATGTTCGAAGTGTTTATCCTGGAAGGGCCTTAAATTCAAGTTTGAGTTCAAAACTCTCATCTATTAGCTATTTGTGATAAATGTCCATCAATTTTGAGTCTCCAAATTCCTCGATGTTGGCATAGATATAGACCCTAACATATTCTACATACAATACCCAATGCGGAATGCTAGAAAATGCACCTAAAGGATCAACTTCTAGAGATTTATAAGGGTGTTTCTTGAATTTAGGACGTGGCGTATCAATGATCTTGACAACCATTGGAGTAGCCATTTTGTAAGAGATTCAGATAGAGATTTTTAGAATGGAAGTACCTTTTCACTCTTTAGGGTTTGAAATGGGAGCTGGAATAAGTCGTTGGATGAATTCAATTTTCTAGTTGATCTTTGAGTGAATTGTAGAACTTTGTTGCAGAGCTCTTATTTTCTTCATGAATGCAAGTGTGCAAACAATGAGTGAAAGAACCCTTTTATCCTTGCATAAACCCTAATTTCCTTTTGTAATAAATGCACAACTTAAGTTATCTAGTTGCCCTATTTTAAGAGAGATCTTCTCTAATCACTGCGCTGAACTTAGAATCATTGTTAGTGAGGATTGACAATGTATCTTCTTTTCTTCAATCATGCCATGGGTCTGTAGATCAAAGTATTTCAATTTTGAATCATACCGGATCTGTCTGTGAAATTCCAGTTTTACCGAATAGCTATCGAAACTGAATTAACTTGAGCGATTAAAGTCTTGTAAAACTTCATGTTGATCTTTCATATTTTTACTGAAGGTTATTTATATGTTTTTCTGAGAACCCTTTAATCCACCGCATTCTATGTGCCAAATTTAGGCACTAGTTGACTAGCTAGGGGGGTTTGTTTTTTTCTGTGACTCCCTTGAGCTAGAGCTCACCTTTTTAGTTTATGGAAGGAATATCAGCACCAGATTTTGGTGTAGATCCATCCCCAATATTTTTTGTACTCTTCTTCTCCCAAATATTGCTCATCTCCTTTTGAACTTCATCCGCATTCACTTTACCTTTACCCTTATCTTGTTTTTGATTATGTTGCACTGGGCCTTTTCTATCCTGATTTTTACTTCTGCAAAATTTGGCAATATGACCAGATCTATTGAAATTGTAATAGACAACATTTCTTTGCTTATTTGATTGATATACTCTTGATCTGCATTAATTAGCCATATGTCCCATTCTATTGCATGCAAATCATCTACCATTGAATGAATTGTTTATTTGCATATTTCTGCATTCATGAGATTTGTGACCATACCTTTTGTAGTTGAAACATTGTCCAGAGAAGGATGGATTAGTTTGATTCATTTTCCTTCCTGCACTGAGTTACTTTATGACCAAAATTGTTGCAATTGAAGTAGTATCCATTGAAGGGTGGATATCTTTGAGCATTTGGTTGCCTTACTGGAGGTCTTCTAGGCCTATTTCTTTGATTTCCTGATCCAAAGTTCTTCTGACTAGATCTGGAGCTTTCACCTTTCTCATATCCCAAGCCACGCTTATCATCTACCCTCTTTTGGCTTTCAAGAAGAACTTCAAGTTGAGTTGAGCTTATCTTGAATTTCTATTTGTATTCATTTGTTGTTTGAAGATCTTGTTTAAGAGTGTCTATCTGATTCTCAAGTTGTTCTTCATTGTCTCTAGCTTCTTCAAGATTTGATTCAAGATGCCTAATTATTCTATCCATTTTGTGGCAGTCCTCTGTTTTCTCCTAGAGTGATTGTTTTAGATTACCTTCAATTTATCTTTTTTCTTCAATTTCTTGGGTAAATCTCATAACCTTTGATTCCATTTCATGCCTTACCATAATGACTTCTTTTGACAGCTTCTCACATAGCTTATTTTTCTCATCTAGATCTTCATTAGTACATTGACTTCACTCTGATTGGCTAATTTTTGAAGTAGTTCCTTTCTCTTTTTCACAGAGATACTAAGTTTTTCTTTTAGCTCATTTATGAAATCATTAGCTTGTTTGAATCTTTCTCTCAAGTTATTGACTTCCGAGTGGGATTGTTCAAGATCATCTAGAGCATACTAAAGTTGTTTCTTCATACCATATATATCCATTGAGATTCCCAAATCTTCCTCAAGATGTTAGGCTTTGTTTAGAGGAACTTAGATATGATACCAATTGTTGGAAACAAGATAGATAGCTGATAGGGGGGTGAATCAATTATCTAAAAATTTTCTTTACTTTCTTTTCTTTTTGTTATATTAATAATTAGAGTTGCACCAAAACATGAAAGCATATGTAATCATAAGAACATAAATAAAATCAATACACATGACACAAGGTTTTTTACGTGGAAACCCTATTAAGGGAAAAACCACGGGGTGACTAACCCAAGATTGTATTCTCTATTAAAAGAATGGAGTACAAAATGGCACTTGCCAATTAGGGCTCACTTCTTGAGCACACTACTCACAAGAGGCACACTGCCTACAAGAGACTCACTGTCTATAGAATTTATAGAAGGTAATCAGGTGTTTGAACTAATGAGAAGCATCCACAAATGATAGAGTTCAGTTTCGATTAGGCACAATACACTGATCTAATGCACTTCTTTCTTCCTCTGTTTTAATGTTGTTGCTCTATTACATATTGGATTTGAATTCCTTCTTTCACACTTATCCCTACTTTTCTTCGCACTCTATTTCATCACTTGTTCACCACACACCCCTAGATACCATCTGGTATATATATCCACATCAAGGATTTCATCAACTTTCTAGTCGGCAATATGAACACTCAAGATATTTACAAGTGACTGATCTGTTGGTTGAATCCATGCTTGATTTGTGATGTGTATCAAAAAGATAGGCATAGAAGTCATTAATCATGTCGGCCAACAATGTATAATCCCAAAAATTACTTTAGCAACACATTTTACTCATTCAGATTGAAGTATGATACTCTGCCAGTCAGTTCTTCCTTTGCCTGCTCTACCTGACTATAACCCAACACTCAGATGATCATATCTTTTTCATGCTTTATCACCAGAGGCTAAATATCTAGAATACAGTAGTCATGATACCCCTCTTGACTTGTCCAAGTCCACAACTTGTTGAGTTATACCATCTAAGATATACAGACCTGATTGCCAAACCTTGTTACATACTCTATTCTTGTTTAGTGGACCAAAGCAATCTTCAATCTAACTTCCGGTATAGGCATACTATGTACTGCAGCTGTGTGGGATAGACTTTGTTTCCATTAATGACAACACTTATAAATCCACATAGTGTCTCTTGCCAACGTGCCAAACTTTGACATAGTTGTTCTTAGAATATGTGGCACCTATGAATGTTCCATTTGTGCCAAAATAGCTGGATGTTATCTCCATCTAAAATAACCTATCTTAGTTTTTGTGAACTCCAAATCCTTTGACCGTGTCGATAATGAACATAATCTTGCAATGCTTCATTTACATTTAGTGCAAGGGTGTCAAGAGTCATATTTTTCATTATGCACCCTATGGGGTTGAATTAACAATGTCAATATGTTAGCTGCCTTTTTAGGTGGCATTGGTCTAAAGAGCAACAACGTGGCGGAAGCACTTTCTATGCTATGGGGGATTAAGTTGGCCATGTCCCTGAACATCAAACTTTTTCATGTGGAAGGAGATTCTCAGCTTGTGGTTAATGCCACCATGGGTTTGATCCAGATCAGGTGGAACTTAGCAGACATCATGGGAGATATCAAACTACTCAATAGAATGGAGGATTTCAAGATTTTGCATATATACAAGGAAGGGAATATTGTTGCTGACACCTTGGCCAATGTGGGCAGTGGTAGAGAAGGATGGCATTACTGGAGGAGTATGTCCAACCTACCTAACGAGATTCATACTCTCATTCTAAAGGATGGTGATAGCTATAGAAATTAGGTGGATTGGGGCTACTATCCTTCTTTGGTGTTGGCTGAAGGGTGGCAGGAATGGAGTTTCTTTTTTCAGCCAGTCAAGAGAGGCTTGTGGTCTGGTTTTTAGAAATGGCAGGTCCAACCTTTTGAATTTTCAAAATTGTATGAGTGAGAATAGAGGTGCCTAGAATTGGTCATGATCTAGCCTACTAACTAGGATGCCTAGGTGGATTGATATGAGGGCCCACATTGATAGTAGGACTAGAGGGGAAGATCCTTTGAATTTTCAAATTTGTAGAGGTGGGTATAGAGGTGTCTTGGACTCGCCATAGTCTAGTCAGCTGACTAGAACTCCTAAGTGCTATGAGATAGAGGCACACTTGGAATGCTGGATTGTCACCTCCCCCCTTGTTGATAGGTGGATGGCTGGGATGATAGGTCAACAAATCATAAGTTATATGGACATCAGGACTGGTGGGTATCTAGGAGTTAGATATCATTGGATTAAAAGGATGCCACGTGGTCCTTTGGCAGGGTTATAGAGGGTTGATGGGATGGTTTTTCAGATGGATACTGTGATCGGTGGTGTATACTATCACACGAGGTGGTGGTCGAGTTCTCTCCCAAAGGAACTATTTTTGAGTGGCAAGAATGTGGTGTATCACCTCATTAATTATGCTGTAATTATTATTCCCTTACCATGGCTTTTCCATTTTAATAAGCTGCTTGCTATTTTCAACACCACCTCTTTTAATTTTAGCTGCCTTAACAATTGCAAACTTAGTTATCTTTGCAAGTTTCAAATTGTCACAATGGGCAGAGATACTATTAAGATTGGACCTAATTCAGTGGAGGAATTCAAGCAGGACCCTATTGTGTGGCATATCATCCAAGAAGGGGAGGTGGTTTCCTTCTTGGAAGGGATGGCTAGTCATGATGAGAACATATCACATCAGTTTCTGGAGACTTGGGATGATGAAACTAGACAAGTTAGGGTTGGTGACATTAGTTTCCAGGTTTCTGAGGAGGTGATTGGGCAGGCTATGGGGCTTCCTATTAGAGGGAAGAAACATTCGAGATGTAGGAGGGTGCCTAACCCTGAACATATGGCTCTCTTTTTTAGAGAGGGGGAAGTGGCCATGAAGTTGCATGGTGGGTTTGAGAGAGAAAAGCTACCAGAGCCATGGGGCCATATCTGCTTAATGATTATGAATTACTTCATGCTGGAAGGGAGATTCAATGTTTTTTACCACTACCACTTTCTTCTCCTTAACCACTTTAGAAATAAAATGAAAATTAGTTTTCCTTTTTTTCTACTTTCTTCCTTGGATAACTCTATCAAGTTGGTTAGAGAGCTTAGGGCTAAAAATGTTGGCCACCTACTTGTTCCCATTCATCAAGGCCTCATTATAAGACTGTACCAGTTCCACCTTGCCTTATGCCCCCTAAAGGAAATTAAGGTTAAGCTCCTTGAGGACCCACAGCTGAGTGTGTCTCCTAGTTCTAAAGGCAACGTGCAGACTTGTGTGGGGACCCCTAAGATTTCCCTTAAAACCCCTAAGGGTGACCCTGTACTATGGATGATATCCCTATTGGAACCTCTACCACCTCTAAAAAGAAGTCCTAGAAGTGTGCCACCTCAGTGCTAGGGAAGAAGTTGGCCAAAAGAGATAGATTGGATTTAGTGGATGATGGGGCTACTCTGGTAAAGGAAGCTAAGAAGGGTAAGGAGGATATGACTATGGATGAGCCTATGAAAGTTATTGAGCTGGACCCTAGGCACAAACTTGTTGCTAGTGGGGAAGGTGTGGAGGCTGCTAATGCAAGGGTTTTTCGGTCTATCCACATTGCTGGCAAACCTTCTGTGAACCCTCAAGGGGTGGAGATCTTTGATGACTCAGAGTTTGTTGAGGAAATGATGGAGGAGGGAGGGGATGAAATCCCCACTGAGTCTGTGCATGAGGTTGAAGGAGTGAGTCATTTCACCTCCATGAACAAGTCTAGTTTCAAGGACTTGGGTGAGACTGATAGGGCTACCAGTGGATAAGATAGAAAGGGGAATTGCTCATTGTGTGTTAAGAATGTTGAGGATCTAAGGTACCTTCAAAAGAAGATGGAGAGAATGCAGAAGAAATAGAAGATTATGGCCAAATTTTTTGCCAAGGCCCTACATCGGGTGGTGTCGATCTTCAAGGCTGTCAAGGACAAGTAGGTGGGGCTCGATAGCCTAGATAACTATAAGGACATGGTCAGTTTCCTGGCCAAGTTTGGGACAACTGCCAGTCCCTAGTTTTTGGTTGTTTTTGTTGTTTCTACTATTTTTTATTAGATGTTTTTGTCTATTGTTCATGCATTGTTAATGTGTTGTTCTTGGCTTGTTAATAGTCTGTAGCCTAAGGGGCTATTTTGTATAGGGTTCTGGACCCTCTTTTCTAGTTGAACTAATAAAAAACAATGTCAACATGTTTAGGTGGGTAGGTGAATACAAATGTAGGCCTCATTTCATTACCTATGGGTCTTGATCCTTTTGGGCTACATAGTTCCAACAAAGTCTCTTAAGAGCCCTAAGAGTAAAAAAGTGCCAAACTTTGATGCATCGATGCAGAATTCGTGGCAGCTAAGAATGTTCTATTTTCACCTACTAGTGGTTGTTGTCTCTATCTACAATAGCCTATCTCAATTTTTGTAAAATCTAAATCCTTTGACCATGCCAACAATGAATGCAAGTTTACAAAATGCATAATTTAGTAAGGATTCCAAGAGTCATTTTTTTTACACCCTATGGGACTAAATAGATAATGCCAACATGTTTGAGTGGGTAGGTGAATGCTAATGGAGGCCTCATTTTATTTCCTAGTGGATGTCAATCCCTCTAGGTAACACAATTCTGATAAAGTTTGTTAAGAGTCCTAAAACAAAAAAAGTGCCAAACTTTGACATAGCCATTCTCTAAATCCATCACACCAAGGTATTCTTTTTTATGCATACTATTGTACATCAGCTTTGTCTATAATAACCTACCTTGGGTTTCATCAAATTCAAATCCTTTGATTGTCCTAGAAATAAACACAATCTTGAAAAATACCACATTTGCATTTAGTGTAAGGGTACCAACATGTTCAAGTGGGTGGGTGAATACTTTTATAAGCCTCCTTTTATTCCCCATGGGTCTTGATCCTTCCAAGATGCATGGTTTTGAAGAAGTCTCTTAATAGCCCTAAGAGACAAAAGTGTCAAACTTTGACATAGTCATTGTCAAAATTTGTGACATCTAGAAATATTTTGTTTACCCCTATAGGTGGATGTCAAGTCTATTGATAATAGCCTATCTAAAAAATTTTCAACTCCAATCCTTTGGCCATGCTGACAACTAATGTAATCTTATAAAATGCCTCATTTACATCTAGTGTAAGCATGCCAAGAGTCATATTTCTTATTTTTTAGTTTGTGGAACCAAATTGATAGCGACAACATGTATAGGTGGACAATTTAATGATAATGGATGACTCATTTCATTGGCTATGGCTCCCAATTCTTTTGAGCTACACAATTCCAACAAAGTCTCTTAAGAGCCCAAGAAAAAAAAAGTGACAACTTTTGATGTAGTTGTTCTCAAACTACATCAAAATTTGTGGCACCTAGGAATGTTTCATTTATGTCTACAAGTGTACATTGTCTCTATCTACAATAACCTAGCTCCATCAACTCCAAATCCTTTGACCGTGCTGGAAATAAACGTAATCTTTCAAAATGCCTCATTTGTATTTACTGTAAGGGTGCCAAGAATCATATTTTTTATTTTGCATGTCATGGGACCAACCTGATGGCACCAACACATCTAGGTGGGTGAATTATAATGGAGGCCTTTCTTTGTTACCTAGGGGTCCTAATCCTTTCAAGCTACATCATTTTAGAAAAGTCTCTTAAGGTCCCTAAGAGAAAAAAATGCCAAACATTAAAATCTTAGCAAGAGACATTACTACACAGAACAGGTGTTGTCATTGATGGTAACTAAGTCTATCTTATACATCCGCATTGCATAATTTGTTCATACTAGAAGTTAAAGTGATGATTTGCCTAAGTGCAGGAGTCAGAAACAGAGCATGTGACAGGGTCTAATTTCTTGGTTTGGATCTCTCCAGTCGTAATTCACAGTGTGTTGCAGATCTGAGGGAGTGATAAGGATTTTTAGGACTATCATAATCCAGAGATTTAGCTTTTGGTGATGGTGTAGTCATGGTAGGAGGGTTCACAGAATGAATTGCCCAAACCATGTAGCAAGAGTAAACACAACAGAAACAACTCAAAGTAATGGAACAAATGCAGATTCAGTCATTCAATATATCGAAGAATTCAAAATAGAGATCCGTTGGCATTGTGTGGGCTTACAAATTAGAGCTCACAGGCCTCGTTACATACATGTGCAAGATGAGACTTTGAAGCTCTTTCACACAAGATATAACTATGGAATATGAATCAATTGGTAACTACTTTCCTAAGGATCTATTACATCATTATATATATAAATTCTAGATCAATAGATTCCTCTGCGTCGGCTAAGGAAGGTCACAAACTCCGATGAAGAGATGTAACATGTTCACAGTTAGGCTAGACCTAAATGCATAGAACACTTCCTTGAATGAATGGAACAATGTGCGGACCTCTAGGGAAGGTTGGCCACAAACTGAGGATCATTGAATGATGTGTCATTAGAATCTGTAAGTCAAGGAATGATTCACAAGCCTTCTCCTTTAGTTGATTATTAGGAACTGTTAGAATGCTCTGCTCTGAGAAAACAAATGATCTTCTCATAGTGATATCTTTCTAGTAGCTTATCCAAATTCTTTGAATTCTTGATATGATGAAGATGAATGAATGTAGATGCTAAGTCCACATCTGCAAGATGTGAACTACCAAAACTAGACCACCGGCTACAAATTGCTATTGATTGAACTACCTGAACTGAACTGGAAAAAGAAAGAACTAAAATGCAAACAAACTGAAATGTAAATGTTTTTGGTTGATGCAACATTACTCTTGAACTAGGGATGCTCCTACATCAAACATCTAGGGTTATTGAAAAAGTGAGTCCCTCACTTTACTGGGGCTAGGGGAGAACCAAGACGGTCCACCTCAGCCTAAGAAATCCAAGATGAATCTTCTTCTGGTCTGCCTTTCCACTTCACAAGATGTTCCTTGTATTGTCTTCCTCTGGTGTTGCGTCCAACTCTGCTGTCTAAAATGTCTTCTATCTACTTCGGTGCTTGTTGTGGTAATTGCTTCTTCAAGTCTTCTTCCATATTGTCACTGAACTCTATTTCATGATACCGATATAGATATGCAATGTTGATAATAGGTGAAATACCCAATGTCTCTGGTAATTCCACTTCATATGCATTTCCTAAATCAAATTTCCTAAGTATCCTATAGGGTCCAAACTTTTTCATCTTCAACTTCTTATATGCCCTAACTGGAAATCTTTCTTTTCTCAAGTACATCATCACTTCATCTCCAACTTCAAATTCTTTATGTCTTCTCTTCTCATCAGCCTTCTATTTGTACTTACTAGTCATATTTTCCAAATGTTTCTTCACCTAATTATGCATTGTCTTCATGTGATCTCCAAATTATTCTACTTCTACACTCCTCTTGTCCTCTGTACTAATGTCTCTTAACTTTGCAACCCCTATAGGATTCACTCCAGTAACAATCTCAGAAGGTGTTCTTCCGGTACTCCTATTTACTGAATTATTATATGCAAACTCTGCTTATGAAAGAATCAAGTCCCAACTTCTAGTTTTCTCTCCAACCAAACATCTCAACAAGTTTCCCAAACTCCTATTCACTACCTCTGTTTGTCCATCTGTCTATGGATGAAAAGTAGTGAAATCATGGAAAATTGAGATGAAGAAAATGACAACAAATGCAAACTAACCAAATGCAAGCCTCATATTGACTCACGATCCATTGATAGGGTTGAGAATGCCGCACCCATGAACATTCTAGATTTACCCAAAGAGATGAATGTTGATTGCTTGATTCAACAACATAATGATAGGATAGGGATTGGTTGATTGAAGATTGGATGAATGCAGATAGATGGATGAGAGATTGAGAGGAAAATTCAGCAGAGTAAAGATGCTAGAAGAGGATTCGATTTAAATGGCTCAAGAGAGGCTACCTTTATAAAAAAGGCAAATTTGAATGGATGGATATGATTGAAAGTTATGTTGGATGTTATGGACGATCAAGATCAATTAGGGTTGGATTGGGGTTTCTCACTCAAAGAAGGATTGTAGTCACATGACAAGTGTGCGATGGAGAATAAAGGGAATCTAATTCAAATTTGAATTAGTTTGACATGTGAAGGCCTATTAAGTGGAAGATGGAGACATGCGACATGTGTCGTAATGTGATGAGAGGTGAGGGAATAATTCAAATTTTTAATTTGAATTATGTGAGACATGTGACTAGGTTCAACTAATTAAATCAATGGGATTTATTTAATTAATTGGGAATGTGATCAAGTGGGATTAATTAAATAAAATGGGTTTATTTATTTAATCAAGAAGGTGATTAAGATGGGATGAACTAGGACCTAGGGATAAATGGGATTAAGATGGAATAAACTAGGACCTAGGGATAAATGGGATTAAGTGGGATAAGGTTAGATGAACTAGGATGAACTAGGACCTAGGGGACATATACAAGTTCATGTCGACAATGTGTTGTGTAACAAGGACCTAGGGCAAAGACATACAAGGTCATGTGTAAACAAGACCTAGACAATTTTCAGTGTCTACATTTGCCCCTCTTTGAGATGATGTTGCGAGATGATAAGATTTGTGTCGAGTAACATCATTTCAAAGAAGCTAAGGTATGGATAGAGGAAAAGGATAGGATGATGATGCCCCCTCGAGAGGAGAGGTGGGTTGGACAAACATGGGTATGCTCTCGAAATAAAAGGAATTGGTCAAGGAAGAAAGGTAAGTGGATGAATAGAACAAATGAAAGGAATGATGCGTTATGCTACAATGAAGTGAGCAACCATGATGTTTGATGTAGCATGAGACATTATGCACCAAGGTATAAGGACCAAGGTGACGATGTGTCTTGCACCCTAGTGTAATACAACCTTGTCTAGATACAAGATATGAATATTAGCTAGGTTGATTTAGATGCGATACAAATGCAAGATAAAAAGATAACACACACAAGCAAGCACGCAAGCATGCACAAATGATACAAAAAAAAACATGGTATTGCCCCCGTCAAGTTATAAACCAATGATTGATTGTTTAATTGATGATGATTGATAGTGTTGTCATTGTGGGGAATGATATATCCCTATATCAACACAAGGATGTGGGAACGATATATCCCATTGATGATGATGATGATGATGATGATGATTGATTGATTTGGCTTACAAAAAGATTAGGATCAAGACCATTGATGTGATTGGATAATTTGACAAGATTAATTAACTTGATTGGTATGGATAAAGGATAAATTGCATTTGGATTATTGCTTGGATTGATTTGATAAGGATGAATGGAAGATTGGATTTGATGGAGATTGATGAAATGATTGATGAAGTGATGAAGATAGATGATAGAAGAATGATGAAAGAAGAAAGAGGAATATCATCTTGTACATGAGTCTAGGTACTTCCTTTGTATCCTAGATTGCCTACATACCCTGTATCCACGAGATCAAGGCACTTAACGATAAAGATGAGATGTAGTTCTGATTTTCTATTTTATTGATGGGATGGTGAATTGATTGGATTGATCAAGTTATGGATTGATTGGGATTGATTGAATGATGTTATTTGATTTTCTTTTGATTGCTTGATAGATTGGATGATTGATAGATTGGCTTGATTTGATGATGTGATTGGACTTGTTTTGATTTTGATGATGCCATGAATTTGATGATTGGGACTAATTGAATAATGTAATTTATTTTCTTTTGATTGTTTGATAGATTGGATGATTGATAGATTGGCTAGATTTGATGATGTGATTGGACTTGTTTTGATTTTGATGATGTGATGAATTTGATGACTAGGATTGATTTGATTGGAAGAATGGGATTTTGGTGATTTGATGTGGTATGGTTTTATTGCTTGGATTTTGTTGGATTTTTTATTTTTTTGGTTTTTTGTGTTTTCTGGCAATATTTTATTTTTTTGGATTTTTGAAAATATTTGATTTTTTGGTGGTTTTTTATATGTTTTGATTTTTTTTTTTTGTATTTTGTATTTTTGAACATCAATGGATTTACAATTTGAGTAGCCTATATTCTAGATACCAATGATAAGGGGAACCAAGTCTAGGTGGAAGGGAATGGATTGGATTGGAAAAAAGGATGGATGATAGTGGATGGATGAAAAGATCATGATAAATGGATAGGATAAAAGGATAGGCTATGCAATGGAATGGAAAGCTCATGATAAATGGATGGATACAAGGATAGGCTATAGTGGATAGATGTATGCCTCATAATGGAGCTAGGATGTGATCTCCAAAGACTATGCCACATAGGAATAACATGCCCCAATCTAGGTAGTAGACTTAAGATTTTTCAGGACAATGCTTAAGGAAAGAGGATGATAGGATTTGACATGACAAAGCTTGTGGCTTGGATGATAGGGTTCATTTGGAAAGGATGAGGTATGTCAAGGGATATCCAAAACACTTGTCAACAATTGCCCCCAATCTTTGTCAAGATCAAAAGAGGAAGGGAGGATGAATGGATGTAATGTGATAGGTATGTATATGGAAATGATATGAAAATGGTATGATAGTTTGGAAAAGGATGAGACAAGGTGCCCCCAAGTTTCAAATTGACTTACACATGATGCCTGTTTACCAAGTTTTCATCATGGTACTTATCCAAGGTGCATGATTGCCAGGTTTTCACCATTAGATGAAGGGATTTATCTTTACTTTTTTTATTTTTCAATTTTTTTTTACTTTTTGACTTTTGAATGGGAAAGGGGGGAATATGGATGGTTTGGACTCAAGTGTCTAGTTCCATGTGTTATAGTCCCATTAGAGAAGGATATCACTACAAATGGACCATGTGAAGTCATTATGCTCAAGATGTTGGTAGGGAGATGGCATGAAAGTGAGATGGATCAGGTAGATAGTGGATTATGGAGGGATCAAAAGTGGATTATATAGGGATTGAAAGTGGATTATGTAGGGGTGAAAGTGGATTATGATGTGGATTATAATGGACTTATGCAAAAGCATGGACCATAGGAAGGTGATGGGGGAGATATGTAGGATAATGAGTGAATGATGGAGTGATGGAGGTATGGAAAGGAATCATGACCAATGGATACATACATCATGTTAAACATGGAAGATTTTGATTGGATGGTGGTGTAGGAAGAAATGGTAATGTTTGCTTAGGAGATGGATGATTTAGGACTTTTGGAACCCACATGGACTTAGTATTTTTTTTTAAAAAAATTTCATGTGGGATGGAGGAATTTGAAACTTTGGAATGGAATGGCATTTTTGAATGGAAGAAGATGGTTGGTATTTTCAGGATGTGGATGCCTCATTTGATTTTCTTGATTTTTGCTTAGGTACCCATACCATTTTACTTTTTGACTTTGCTTTTGGAGGTATGGGCTTGGATGGATTTTTGAATGTATCTTGCTTTGACTTTTTGGATTGATTTCCTAAGGCATTAGGACCCTTAGGATTTGTGGATTTTTGAACAGAGGTATCAAAATGTTTTTTGAATCCCATGGACATGATCGAAATGGGGTTGGTGGAAAGAGTGGAATCTTTATGTTTAGACAATGAGTGCATTTGTTGGTCATGGTTAGGATATTTGGGGTATTTATTAATTTTTGGGTAAGGGGGTGTTGGTAGCAATGGTGGCAAAGTAGATGGAGGGATATTTGGAGTTGGAAGGAGTGGAGGTAAAGTGGATGGTGGAAGGTGAATGGTCACATGCTTTTGACATTTGTAGGATGAGGGAGGTGGAATGGCAACATATGTTTTAGGAATATGATGGGGTTTATGATGGAAGGAAGTGGGTTTAGGAAGTGTGGAGGAAGTACCAACATCATTAGATTGTTGATCTTGGGGTGTTTATCCAAGACCAAATGAGCGAGGAGGGACCTTGACATGGATTGGCTCTAAGATGCCTTGTTCATGTAGTCCTAAATCTTTTCCTTGGTAGTTCAAGTTTTGGAGCATGCAATTGACTATAGGACTAGGTGTAGTTTGGACACTAGACTTGAGTTTATTATTGGATGGAGAAGGTAATGTGGAAGACAAAGGTTGTTGTCCTAAGGAAGAACACTCGTGAATGAAAGTGGATAGACTCGTAGGATATGGTTGTGGATTTGGAATGGAGTCAATGGTGGATGTGGAAGGATCATTAGGATCTTTCTTATGTTCATTGGGATCCAAAATATTTGTTCGATCTTCTATATTTGCTTTGGAGGCACATGTCTCATCATGACAAGTGGAAGGTGTAGGATCATGGATTGGGCTAGATGGAGGATGACTATGAGCAATTTAGATGTCTTGCTCATGGATGGGTATGGAAGGAAGGATATGTGGAGGGATAACTTCTTGATCATGACATGCATAAAGTCTAGCTAATAGGCTCATAATGGTTTTCATGATTTTGGTCAAGAAGGTCATCATGGTTTTCATTATCATGGATAGGACCATGATTATTAATGTGATCATAGATAGGATTAAACATGCTATGAATAGGATCACTTTTCTCATGAATAGGGTTATGATCATAAACAATTTCATGATCATAGAAAACATATGGGTCATGGATCTGTTGATCTTGGATATGCTTTGATCTTGAATTAGTTTAGGGGTTGATGTTTCCTCATGCTTAGGATTATACTCATGTCACACCTTTTGATGTTGTTGAGTGGTAGGAGATAACTCTTCAATAGGATCAATAGGCTCTTAGATAGGCTTGACATGTTCTTGAGGGTTATCAATATGAGGGCATAATGGTTCTTGACTTGGATTTGGAGTTGAAGACTCTTCACTAGGTTCAATGGGTTCTTCATGGTCATCCACATGAGGGGATAATGAAATTTGACTTGGGCTCATAGTATTAGGCTCTTGATTAGGCTTGCAGTCACATGATGGGGTTGTAGGATTGCACATGGTATTGTTGGAGTCATTAGGAGGCTCAAGAATAGATGTTTGACATGGGGGTGGTTGATTCCTCGCTAGTAGCCATTGGATCACATCCTTTGCAAGTGTATGTGTGAATGGGAAATATAGTGGATGGATGATAATAGTAGATAGGGTTGGAGGCTTAGGATCATGATTAGATTGAGGGCTAATTGGATGGATAATAGGATTAGATAGATTGGGACTTGGGCTAGATGGAAAGATAATGGAATTAGAGGGATTGGTTTTATCCAAGACAATTTTACCACAATCTTCTAGGTTCTTGAGGAATTTTTGAAATCAGACAGAAGTGGATATGGTATGGCCCCTATACCTATGGCATGCACAATATGTATCATCTTTATACAACCTAGGTTTAAACATATATGGAGAATATTCTTTGAATGGGTACAACTCAATCAAATTTTCTTGGACCAATTCCTCTAAAAGTATGTCCATGGAATGTTTTAATGAAGAATTAGAGGAACATGTGGATGAAGGTGATGAAGGCAATGAAGGGCTTGATAAATATGTTGGGATGGGACTAGTTGGCTCATGTGTTGGCATATGATTGGATGGTGAAGGTGACTCAAAGGAGGCACTTTATAGGTTGGTTTCTCCCTTGTCAAAGGATTTTAGGGCTTGCATAAGATGACTTGGACTTTCTTGATTTATGTACATAGGGCCATTTGGACTTGCTTGTTGTTCTTGTAAGGACATTTGATTTCCACGTGGATAGGTTTGGTGATGAGGTGGCACGATAGGATATGTAGGTGAAAGGTTTGGTGAGGTGGATTGTTGTGGACATTAGTTGATGTTGGAGGTTTCTTGAGAAAGCAGATGGGATATGATGGCAATGGAGTTAGGATCATTGGATGGTAGACTTATGGAAGTACTTGTGTTTGTGGTGTTGTTAGGAATAGTGAGGGTGATTTGTGGTATGGATGTGGCATTGTTATGGAAATATATTGGATAAGTGGATATGAAATGGCCTCGATAGGATGATAAAGTGGGATTAGGTGATGTGGCATGAATGTAATAAGTGGGTGGATTAGATTGATATGATGAAGGTTGGTATGAGGTCAAGGGATCCATGTTGTTGGAGAGGTATGGGATGAAATGGATAGTGGGTGATTGGGATCAAATTACAAGACCTTAGGATGATTTGATTTGTTTTGTTATTTGATAGATGGCTCTCTATACTTAAGGTAGACTAATGACACTTAAGTAATAGAGGGTTGATTGGATTGATTCTCTATACTTAAGGTTGACTAATGACACTTAAGTAATAGAGGGTTGATTGGATTGATTTGATTGGTTGACTTACTTAATATAGACTAATGATCTCAAGAAAGTTTGGATAACGGTTGATAATTATCAACTAAGGTCTTGATTTTTTATTGGATTGATTTAGATTTGGATTGGGATGAAAGTAGTTGGGATGTGATTTGGCTTGGAATGATTGGATGATGTGTAATGACTAGGATGATGATTAGGATGGTTAGGATGATGTTGATTTGTTGGGATGATGACTTGGATATGATTAGGGATGAAGTGGCTAAAAATGGGTGATTAGGATGAATGAAATTAGATTTGAATGACTTGTCTTATGTATTTGGTGTTTAGCTTGATGTAGCAATGTTCAATCAAATGATAACACATGTACAAATATGATTCACTCACACAAGACACATAAGAAATTTTGAATTTTGAATTTGAAGAATATGATAATGATTAAACAAGCACACATGAAAGACACATCAACAAGACCTAAAATTAGTCAAGTGGGGTATGGCCAACTAGGTCTTAGGCTCTGTTTACATGTGGTTGACTAGGAATTTGAAAGCAAAATCCTACCACACAGCTAGGAGAAAGGGGTAGCCCACCCTTCACCTTCACTTCCCAAAGGTATAAAGTTCTTTGGGGCTTAGCCAAGAGTGACAAGATTCTAACTCCCAATGAGGGTGTCTTTTGATTTAGCCTTGAATGAGGTCATCCCTTGGAGTGGTGTGTCTCTAAGCAGGCCTCCTAAGAAGGGTAAACAAAAGCGAACCAAGTGTGGTTTTTTTATCTCCAAGATCACCTTGCAGTGCAAGGAGAGAGCATACACATGCACACTTGATTCACACTTGCACTTGTAAATTAACCCTTAGAAAAAATGAAATGTCAGGTGTGAATATGAATGGATAAGAGGTGTTTTTGATTTTCAAGATTGCACGAAGTGCATGAGAAGAGCATACACACCCCTAATCACATGCAAATTCACCAAGCAATGAAGGCACTTGTTCTTGTTCAACCCAAAGTCAAGATGTGTGATTGAAGACAATGGTTAATTTTAGCCCAGTTTTTTTGATGTGATTGCTAAAGCAATATTCATTTTAAGCCCAAAATCAAAATGTGTATGCAAACAATGATTCATTTTATGTCCCAAATTGAAGTGTGTTTGCAAACAAGATTATGAGGAAATGAGAAATAGAATGAGTGCACCTGATTATTATCACTATCCAAAACTACTATAGATGCTGATCCTGATGTTGTTTCAGCCCTGTAAGGTCACCTGCAAGTCACAAAATTGAAAAAGAAGCAAGTAGACTAGCCAAGAAGACCATTATACGAAAAGCAAGAATCTGATAAAATCTGATGAAAAAGAATTGATATAGAAAAATGGATTGCATGAACAGATTCTACATGAAATTCTATGCAATTTAAAAAAGAATCATGAAAATTTGATTAAAATTGCAAAAGTTATGTGTGTTTGAAGTTTATGTGTAAGTTTGACTTTGACTACAAAAAAAGGCATCAAAACAGTATAGTCACCTAATAAAATCATCACCACTACAAAGTTCACCGAGTCCTCTTTCCGATGAGTGTTCATTGCAAAAGTTTGCCTCCGTATGCTCCAGCTATGCAAGTTTGAAAAAAAGTGCCTCTTTAGGTTTGAGAGGCAAAAAGATAGGTCTTGACTGTTAAATATAACCACTAACAGTTAGCTTAAAAGTGGTCGCATGCACCGCTTGCCTGACTGTGGCAATTTTTCTAGGATCAAGGTCTAGTTGAGCCCTCGGTCTCCCATATGACTGAGGGCAAGTAAAAAGGAATAAAAAGACATATGAAGAGGGGGGGAATGATAGCCCCCACTCCCACGGTCACCATTGTTAGGAAACCCTAAAGTCCAAAGTCAACAATTTACATGGAGTAAAGCACCGACACTAAATTTGAACATCACAATGTATAAACACAATTGCTAATCAAAATCCATGAGTAACAGTTATGAAGGCGATTAGGGGGTCAGGCAACAAAAAACTTATGATAGATGGTTGAAGTCACCGACAGTGGGAGGAATTCACCAGAAATGGTGACTGGCAGTAAGATAACAATAGTGGTTTATTATACTGAAGGTGGCGATGGTGTAGATCTGGGAGGTGATGGAGAAACTAGTAGTTGACAGTGATTTTTATATGGTGGTGGTGGATATTCCAAGTGGTGGTGACCAATTAGGAAGTGGCGGTGAGAGTTTGGAGTGAGGTTTTTAATGGTGGAGATTAGGCAGAGCATAGGCTGTGAGGAGGGTGTTTGGGTGTTAGGATTTTTAGGGCAATGGTGATGGGAGACTTTAGGGTTTTTGAATGGTGACCAGATAGTTTTGACTAGACAATGGCAAGGATTGTGTAGAGAGTGGAAACCAATGGTAGGAAGAGAAGACACCCACTGTCAGGGTTTAAGATGCAAACGGTGGACTTGTTGGAAAATGGCAGAGCAGTGGTGAAATATGATAGTCGACAGAGGAATAAAACCAACCCTACAACACACAAAATCTAATCTGTGAACATAAAAACCAAGCCTATAACCAGAAACTAGAGATCAATAATAATAGGGGTCATGGGATCCATACAGTATGGATCCGTACTGTATGGACCTACGGCCCTAAAAAATTTTCAAATTTTTTAAAAAAATTTCAATCACAAAAAATAGTCAAATTTATAGTCAAAAAACTCAGAAACATCATCCTAATCGCGATGGTGGGGTCATTTTTCACCCAGAATGTAACCTGCAATAGCTTACCCCCAAAACTTGCAAATTTTGACAACCTAGGGTTAGAGAAAAAAAGCAAAATTTTCACAACAAAATCTGCAAAAAACTCACAATTAGATCTAAGACCAGGCGTGCCAAATGAAATCATGGAAAATTAACCTGAAGAAAATGACAACAAATGCAAGATAAACAAATGCAAACCTCATATCAACTCACGATCCATTAATAGGGTTGAGAATGCCGCACCCATGAACATTCTAGCTTTACCCAAAGAGATGAATGTTGATTGCTTGATTCAGCAGCATAACAATAAGATAGGGATTGGTTGATGGAAGATTGGATTAATGCAAGATAGATGGATGAGATATTGAGAGGAAAATTCAGCAGAGTAAGGATGCTAGAAGAGGATTCGATTTGAATGGCTCAAGAGAGGCTACCTTTATAGAAAAGGCAAATTTGAATGGATGGATAGGATTGAAAGTTATGTTGGATGCTATGGATGGTCAAGATCAATTAGGGTTGGATTAGGGTTTCCCACTCAAAGAGGGATTGTAGTCGCATGACAAGTGTGTGATGGAGAATAAAGGGAATCTAATTCAAATTTGAATTAGTTTGACATGTGAAGGCCTATTAAGTGGAAGATGGAGACATATACATGTGTCGAAATGTGATGAGAGGTGAGGGAATAGTTCAAATTTTTAATTTGAATTACATGAGACATGTGACTAGGTGTAATTAATTAAATCAATGGGATTTATTTAATTAATTAGGAATGTGATCAAGTGGGATTAATTAAGTAAAATGGGTTTATTTAATTAATCAAGAAGGTGATTAAGATGGGATGAACTATGACCTAGAGATAAATGGGATTAAGATGGGATAAACTAGGACCTAGGGATAAATGGGATTAAGTGAGATAAGGTTAGATGAACTAGGATGAACTAGGACCTAGGGGACATATACAAGATCATGTCGATAATGTTTTGTGTAACAAGGACCTAAGGCAAAGACATACAAGGTCATGTGTAAACAAGACCTAGACAATTTTTAGTGTCTACAAGTAGAACTAAACTTCAAATATATCTTCATCTTCTTCCAAAGTGTCTTCCAAAAGTATCTAATAAACTTTGTATCTCTGTCTAAAACTATACTCTTAGGTAATCCATGCAATCTCACAATCTCCTTGAAAAATAAGTCAGCAACATGCACTGCATCAGTTGTCTGCTTACAAGGTATGAAATGAGCCATCTTTGAAAATCTATCAACCACTACAATTATGTAATCATGTCCTCTCTTTGTCTTAGGCAATCCCATTACAAAATCCATAGTTATGTCTTCCCATGGTCTCTTCGATACTATCAAAGGTTTATACAATCCAATGTTCTGACTACTCCCTTTTTCAACTTGATAAACTCTACAACTCTTTACAAATCTCTATACATCCTTATGTATCTGAGCCCAAAAGTAATTTTCACTCACCAAATCTACTGTCTTATCAATGCCAAAATGTCCTGCCAATCCACCACTATGCTTCTCATTGATCAAATATTCCCTCATTGAACTTCTAGGTATGCACAACTAACTTCCTTTGAACAACATATCTTCTTGAATGAAATAGTCCATCCAGTTACTTCTATCTATCACAATAGGTTCCTTACATGCTTTCCAAGGTTTTGCAAAATTAATGTCTTCCTCATACATGTTCTTCAATTAATCAAAACCCAACACTTCAACTCTCATTTCTGTCAACAAGTTTCTTCTTCTACTCAAGGCATCAACAACTTTGTTTGATTTACCACTCCTATGCTTCAATACAAAAGTATAACTCTAAATGAACTCTACCCATCTCATATGTCTCTGATTCAACTTACCTTGACTACTCAAATACTGTAAAGCTTGATGATCTATATACAAGACAAACTCATTAGGCAACAAGTATTGTCTCCACTTCTTCAAGGCTTGAATTACGGCATAGAACTCCTAATCATAAACTAAATATCTTTTCCTTGCATCATTCAATTTCTTGCTGAAATAAGCTACAGGTATACCTTCTTGAGTTAATACTACTCCAATTGTATTTCCACTAGCATCACAATCAACTTGAAATACCTTATTGAAATCCAATAATGCCAAAACAGGTTACTTTGTTACTTTCTGCTTCAACAACTCAAAACTTTTGTCTGCTCCTGATGTCCACTTAAAATCCTTTCTGTTACCTCTCATTGTCTCTGTCATAGGGTTACAAACTGAACTAAAATTTTTGATGAACTTCTAGTAGAAACTAGCCAATCCATGAAATGATCTAACCTCTCTAATGCTCTCTGATGTAGGCTATTCAACAATTGCTTTCACCTTTTCAGAATCCATCTTCAATCCTTCCATAGAAATCATAAATTCCAAATATACTAACTCTTCTTTCATGAAACTACACTTCTTGATGTTTATCAACAATTTCTCCTCTCTCAACCTCTGCAAAACATGTCTAATATGCCACAAATGTTCTTTTGTCTTACTAAAAATTAGAATATCATCCAAGTATACAATCACAACCTTACCTAAGAATTTCTTCAAGACTTCATTCATCAATCTCATGAAAGTACTTGGTGCATTTGTCAATCTGAAAGGCATCACTAACCACTCATACAACCCTTCATTTGTCTTAAAAGAAGTCTTCCATTCATCTCCTTCTCTGATCCTGATCTAATGGTATCCACTCTTCAAATATATCTTTGTGAAATGTCTTTCTCCACTCAAACAATCCATGATATAATCCATCCTAGGTAAAGGAAATCTATACTTAACTGTGATCTTGTTTATTGCTCTGGAATCAGTACACATTCTCCATTCTTCATCCTTCTTTGGTGTAAGCACTGCAAGTACTACACAAGGACTCAAGCTTTCTCTGATCAAACCTTTCCTCAACAACTCTTGTATCTATCTATTTAGTTTTTCATTCTCTTCTGGTGTCATTCGGTGCACTACTTTGTTAGGCAAACTTGCTCCCAGTATAAGATCCATGTGATGACTGACACTCCTTATAGGTGGTAATCCTTCAAGTACATTATCTGATATGATGTCTTCATACTCTTTCAGCAACTCTCTTATCTCATCTGGTTCAATTTCTTTCTTCAATGCTTCAGGCTTCTTAGGAATCAAGGCATAACACATATTTTTCTGTTTCAAACCATCCAAAAATTTCCTTCCATCTATCAAATAGATTCTAGCATTCCCACATACCATATCTTTAGGATCATCTTCCAAAAGAATCAAAGAAATTCTCTTTCCATTTGTTGTTATGGTATATGTATTCTTTCTCCCATCATGCATAGATTTCCTATCATACTGCAAAGGTCTACCCAACAAAATATGACAAACACCCATAGGCATAATATCACACAAGACTTCATCATGATAAGATCCAATA
This sequence comes from Cunninghamia lanceolata, assembly GCA_027924645.1. Classification (NCBI taxonomy): domain Eukaryota; kingdom Viridiplantae; phylum Streptophyta; class Pinopsida; order Cupressales; family Cupressaceae; genus Cunninghamia; species Cunninghamia lanceolata. Next base: position 4,522,894 of record BSBN01000241.1, on the reverse strand, counting down.
TGAAATTTCACTAAACATTGTTCACTCACTAGTACCTTATGATTATCCTGAATCCATGCTATCTAATAGGGTTTAGGGTGTTTCAATCTTTCCAACTTCAGCTTAGTCACCATCTCCTCTGAAACTAGGTTATCTGAACTACCACTATCAATTACAACTTTACAACAGTTACCTCCTGATTTGCATCTAGTTTGGAATAAATTTTTTCTCTATGACGGTTCCTCATGTGTCTCTACTTGAAATAGTGCTCTTCTCATCACCAATGATTCTTCTTTCTCAGGTTTTCCAACTAAACTAGGTGATCCAACAAGTTCTTCCTCAACATAGGCTGCTCTTCCACTATTCTATGTCTTCTTGCTTGTACTACCCTGATTACATTTGAATGCTCTATGTCCTTCACCTCCACACTTGAAACAAGTATCTCTGAATGTCCTTTTATCAAATCCTCTTCCTTCTCTTATATATCCTTCATTCCGGTATGCACTAGGGTTTCCTCTCTAATAAAAATTTATGTCATCTCTCTAGTAAGCATTGTTATCTCTATCCTTATTCTTGAATGGGCTGTCAAACTTGATCTACTCCACAAATGATCTATCATATCTAGAAAATGTTTTACCTCTCTAAAATTTACCTCCTCTATCTCTCTGTCTCTCATCATGCTTCTTATTCAACTTCTCTTCCACTTTCAAGGAAAACTAATATGCTTCTTCCAAAGATGTCATCCTTACCAAACTTAGTTCTTCTTGAATGTTCAATCTCAATCCATTGATGTATCTTGCCACTTTCTCCTTGCTTTCTCCACTATGACCTATCCTTATGATAATCTTGTAAAATTCTTCAGTGTACTCCTTCACAGATTTCTCCTTTTTTCTTAGGTTTTGCAATCCTATCAACAATTCCAACTCATAGTCAGTAGGTATGAACTAATTCTTCAACTTTGTCACTATCCGGTCCCACTTTGTAATCTTTTCTTTTCCTCTTCTATTTCTTTCCAATTGAACTTATTTCCAGCATATAGCAACATGTCCTTTTAACATTGTCTTTAAAAATTTCACCTTCTCCGGATCTTCAATTTCTTCATATTTAAAGTATTCTTCCATGTAATTTATCCAGTCAATCAATTCTATAGAATTCAAATTACTAGTATAGTTTGGCACATCAACTCTAGGTCTCTTTCCAATCTTTGAAATAGCTTGCAACATCTTTATCTAATTTGATTCTTCTTCTTCATTGCCTTCTAGGGTTTCACCAATTTGTTTAGCAGATTGAAATTCTTCTTCATCATCACTTTCAACATTAGGTCTTGGTGTCAATCTTCTTCACCTATCTTCTTCAATAGCATCCAAATGAATTCACATTATTCTCATCCATTCTATTAGCCATTGTACCAACAGGAGTGACATCTTCCTAGGATCAAGTGCAAACTACCTCAAATTTGGCTATAAGGCTACAAGAAAAAACTACCTCTTAATCAACAATTGATTGTGCACAAGTAACTTGGCTCAGATCAGTGATCTTCTTACAACAAGATCTAGAATTCCTTCATCAACTTTTCTCAATTCGCTCTCCAAGAATCAAACTTTCACTCTGATACCACTTGGTGTAGTCATGGTAGGAGGGTTCAAAGAATGAACTATTCGGACCATGCAGCAAGAGTAAACATAATGGAAACAACTCAAAGAAATGGAACAAATGCAGATTCAGTCATTCAATATATCAAAGAATTCAAAATAGAGATCCGTTGGCATCATGCGGGCTTACAAATTAGGGCTCATAGGCCTTGTTACATACATGCACAAGATGAGACTTTGAATCTCTTTCGCACAAGATCTAACTATGGAATATGAATCAATTGCTAACTACTTTCCTAAGGATCTATTACATAATTATATATATCAATTCTAGATCAATAGATTCCTCCATGTCAGCCAAGGAAGGTCACAAACACTAATGAAGAGATGTAACATGTTCACAGATAGGCCAGACCTAAATGCATAGAACAATTCCTTGAATGAATGGAACAATGTGTAGACCTCCGGGGAAGGTCAGACACTAACCGACAATCATTGAACGATGTGGCATTAAGATCTACAAGTCAAGGAATGATCCATAAGCCTTCTCCTTTAGTTGATTATCAAGAACTACTAGAATGATTTGCTCTAGGAAAACAGATGATCTTCTGATAGCGATATCTTTCCGGTAGCTTATCAAAATTCTTTGAATTATTGATATGATGAATATGAATGAATGTAGATGATATGATGAAGTTGAATGAATGTAGATGCTAAGTCCAGATCTGCAAGATGTGAATTGCCAAAACTGGACCACAGGCTGCAAATTGCTACTGACTGAACTGCCTGAACTGAACTGGAAAAAGAAAGAACTAAAATGTAAACAAATTGAAATGCAAATGTTTTTAGTTGATACAAGATTACTCTTGAACCAGGGATGTTCCTGCATTAGGTGATGAAGGATTCAAAATTTATAAGGATCTGAGTATCAGGTTACAATTAATCAGCATAGTTAGAAGAAGAACAGGGCGACCTAGCATTTGATCTTGGTCTCAATGTAGAAAAGCTATTGGATAAATAATTATTGATCATCAATAGTATTAGTTGACATGATTGATGACATAAGAACACAAGTTTTGGTCCACGTTAATATTTGTGCATGGATTTAGCTAACAGAGCAGAGTTCTTAATGAATGTTCTAAGTTCACTTGATGCCGGCTACAGTTGATTGAATTTGTTGATGCAGATATATATAACTAATGGATTCAAGTGTATTGATGTATGTTACGATGCAAATGTAGAGTAAGTGTGGAAAGGAAAGATAGAAGTGTGAAAGAGAAGAGATTTCAGGTCTAGATCATGGAAGAGTAGTAAACAAGGCAAAGTGAAGATGAAGTGTGTAAGATCATTATTCTGTGCCTAACTGGAACTAAATTCTTGCATTCGCAGATGCTATTCATCAATTCAAACAATTTGTAATCTTCTTGTAATCATTTTGTAGGTAGTGAGCCTCTTTTGATTAGTGAGCTCTAGGTAGTGAGCCTCTTTTGAGCAGTGAGCCCTAAGGCATGTGCCTTCCCATTTGTAATAATTTAATAGAGTATAATTTCTTGTGGGTTGACCCCCATCATGGTTTTTCCCTTAACTAGGTTTCCACATAAAAATCCTAGTGCTATTTGTGTTGATTATGTTTCTGCTCATGTGTTGTTGATCTATGCTTTCATGGCTATATCTTTATTCTATTGTTAAGTGTGGAAGAGGATTAATTTCTATAGAAGTTAAAGTTTTCAGACAACTAATTCATCCCCCCTCTCAGTTGTCTACCCTTATTTCAACAATTGGTATCAGAGCAAGGTTCCTTGGAAGAAGCTTAACAGCTTGAGGAAGATCTGGGAAGGAGTTTCAATGGATTCACTCAAAGAACAACTTCAAGTGGTTTTAGAAGATCTTGATCAGTCCAAAGTAGAGGTAGAGGACCTGAAAGCAAACCTTAAAGATGCTAATGATTGCATTGAGATGCTAAAAGAAAAAATAAAGAAATCTATGGAAAGGACGAAGGAGCTACTTCATCAGCTAACTAATTTTATTGAATAAAATGGCATGAATGAGGCTTTGGAAGAAAAAACAAAGGACTGTAAGAAGCTGACAAAAGAAGTTTCTATTCCAAAACATGAGATGGAATCTGGGGTGATGAGACTAACCAAAGAAATTGAGCAAATGAAGAAGACCGAAGAAGACCTGAATGAAACTATCATGTCTCAAACTTTCATAGACTTTACAAATTTACCTCATTAGTTAATTACAAGTGAAATTATGGAAGAATAGTATATTTACATTGGATATGATATGTTATTCATTAAAGATTTTGTTGCCTCGGCTATATTTTTGGGATAACTTATTGATAGTGCGATGAGTTTAAGTTTTTACAGGTCTTGTCGAAGGACAAGAGCATGGCTCAGGTAGAAGAGATCTAGCTTTTTGGCAAACATGTGATGGATTTTATCTAGTTACTTCACACACTTCACATAAGTTGTATATGCATAATGAAATGGATTTAAATGCATTAGTGTGTGGTTAATTTTTTTTTGAATTATATTTAAATGGCGTTTGATATTTAAATAAGGCTAACTGTGTTTGTATTGTAAATTGAATAATAAAATATTAATTGTGAATGTTTGGAAGACAATATGTTTTTCTGAAATTAAATAACATATATTAAATGAGATATTTTCATGCAATATTGTATTTTATTTCTATTTTTGATTAATTAAAAAGTTTGTTTTAAATAAATAATAATAATATAAAAATTAGCTTTGTTAAATTTAGAGTGTTTGAAGAAAACTATTAAAAATAATAGTTTTTGTCACCCATGTGATAGGAGTGGAATTAAACAATTGATAATTATGTTTAAAATAGGGAAAAGTAAGAATTTTAAATTCATATACCTCATGCAAATAAAGGGGGAACTTTAGTTTTCAAACACTTGATTTGGTTGACCGCCAATTTTCAAAGGAAAAATGGGAGTAAAAAGGGGATCGTACGGAGATGACTCTCACCACCAGGAATTACAGAGACCAAGATTGGAGAGAGAAAACCAAAGCATGATCTGGAGCCGAGGGGACTAATCTGAAGAATTACAAGATAGTTTATTAGGTAGTGACAGTAGGGAGTCAAAGTAAGGTGACAAGAGGGCATTAAAGGAACGTCATCAGCTACTCGTTTATAGTCACCAACTTACCAAGTTTTTCTTCTAGTTTTTATTGTTTTGAAATGGCTGTGATTGTTAATTTTATAGATTCTTTGTCCTGTGTAATGGTTGACTGTGAATAATGAGTCAATTCCTTATCCTTTTGGCTATTGTTTTTGTTATCTCTACCACGTTGAAGTTAAACATTTTTTCTAATTTTAAATCATCCCTTCTGAGAGCCATCAATTTGCTCTAAACCTTCACGGCCTACCTGAGGGAAAAATTGATGTAATATTTCAACGTGTCTTTCATGATTATTGTTGGTAACACACCTCCTTCTGGCCGTCGATTACCATTGGCCGCTAGGACTATTTCAGGGTGATCTTTATAGACCGAATTCCCCTTCTTGCTGTCGCCATACATCTGGCCTCATGATGTTGACCCCTTGTATCTTAAAACAAGAGTTTAGTTCTTACTGCAATCCTCAGATCTATATTTTTAAACTAAGCTAAGCCTCTGAGATTGCAATTTATACCGTCTGGTAAAAGATATCGTGTCTATTTTCATTTGCAAGTTGGTTGAACCATAGAGTAGGAAGCTAAATGACCTCCTTGGCAATAGATAGTAAATCTCTAATCTTAAAAAGTTTTATCTTCTTGTAGCAGCTTGGTTAGACATCTTGAAGCTTAGTTAAACCATTATGTTGAAACTAGATCACTGTTTTCTAGTCCTGTGGTAAAATTATTTAATTTCAATGTTGATTCTTGCTGGTTGAGACTGACTTAGGGTAGAAAACTATCCTTGTTCCAACTGAAACTATAAAGATTTGACTTTAGATTATTTGTTATTCATGTAGCAGCATGATTACAATCTCTAAATCTAAGTAGAAATCAGATTTGTAGATGTTAATTTAGACAGTAAACCTTGCATTTATTTATTTTTATTTATAACTGGAAATAACCATCTTCCTGTAGCAAACTAGTAAGTTTCTGTAGTTGTGTTAAACCATTACAAAACTTGTTAAATATGATCAAACTAATGATTAGAAGCTATAGATAAGATATCTTACTTTTTGAAGGCTGTTAATTAAATGATCTTTTGTTAATTATGGTTGTTTTAAATTCTTGTAGTAGTTCCTATCGCCACAGTGACAGGAAGACTCTATGTGTGTTAATGTGTTTGAATAGACCTCCTATCACATAAATGATAGGAAGGTAGAACTAAGGCTTAAATGAATTATCTATGGATTTGAAAAAGGGCTTCATACCATGTTTTGTGTATTTGATGCTTGGAAAAAGGAAGAAATTAATCATTGTAAACTCGTACGTCTGAAATTTTGAAGGCAAATAGATGCTTGCATGTGATATATTTGTTCTTCTTTAGTGTGTATTTTGGGAAAGATTACATTTTGGGACAGGTGTCGAGTATGGAATAATAGGGAAGTAGGTTTTCTTTTTCAAAACCTATATGCCATTTTTACGGATTAATGCTTTGGCCAAAGTTAATGAGATGTTGAAATATACATGTGTACCATTATAGAATGAATGGTTGATTGCCTAATTTTTATATATTTCCTTGTCATATCCTATTGATGAGATGCTGCATTCATCATAGTAATGCATGTAGATTGATAGGCACACACCAGATTCCACTGTGCATATGTTTACAAATTGCTAGGCTCTTCAAGTAGGCTTGGGCATCCTTCAGTTTGAAGGATACCGGGGAAGCACAAGCTTCGTGGTTGGGTAGAAAAAGCACCTAAACCATGTTCTTGTCCTTTGATTCAGTAGATGGTTAGTTCGTCGATAGCGATCAAGGACATTTTTTAGATTTTGATGATATTGATTACTTTATACTTCTATTATTTCAAAGATTTGTAAGGCTTGATGCCAATATTAGACAATTGTAATATTATTGATTATTACATACTCTGTAAATCACTTTAGATGTATACATATGTTTTGTAATCATGATTATACTTTAAACTTATGAAATGGAAAGATTATTTTGGTCTCTTGAAACATCTTAATTTCTTTACTTATGAATGATGAGTAGAAGTTATTTTACTTTACTCTAAATTACTTGCAGTAATTTTATGTTTTACTTAAGTTTTGTGTGTTGTGAAAATTGGGTACTTTACATTTGGTATTCAAGTGAAGGTTCTACTCTAGGACTTTATGGAACCATTACTCTAAAGTTGTTAACTCTTTTTCCGGATAGTTCATCATGAACACTAGAAACTCTAGACGTAGGGGAGCAACCCTAGGATCTGGCAATAACCCTGATACTAAAAATAATGAAGAAGCCAATGTTGGGAACAATGTTGGCACTGATGCATGAGGGGCTAATGCTGGAAACAATGAGGAAAACAATAATGACAATGCTAGACAAAATAACTAGTTGACTCAAATCCTAACTCTTCTGACTCAGTAAGGAACTCTCTTGACTCAACAGGGAACCAGAATGAATACTATGGGATGGGAAATTTAAGGAATAAGAGGAAATAATAATGAGGAAAGGAGAGAAGAATCTGGAGGTCCTAAGGGTGAAGTGAGTGGAAACAATAGAAACAAGATCGCTGAAGAATTGGGAAAGGATCTCAAAAAGGTTACACCTCCTAAGTTTGATGGTAAGACTATAGGTGACGGAGCAGAAGCATTGATCATTGATATGGAAAAATACTTTGATCTTTGTGATTTGTCTGCTGAAACTAAAGCCATATGGGGATTCTATCAACTTACTAGGGAACAACTACTTGGTGGGACAACGAGAAATCTGAAAAAAAACTGTTACCAGGAGAAGTCACATGGGATCATTTTCTTGAGCTCTTCAAGAAGAGGTGGTTACCATAAGTCTATTTTGACAAGAAAATGATAGAATTCCAAAACCTTACTCAAGGAGGTATGACCGTGACTCAGTATTGGGAGAAATTCTCTCATTTGTTGAAATATGGTCCACAGTATCAGCTTGATGAAAGGTTTAGGATTCGTATGTTCATATTGGGTTTAAGGCCACAAATTGGATCAGATGTTGATATGCATAATCCATTAAACATGGATGAAGTGTTCAAAAACACTACCAAATAGGAATAGAAACTACAGCAGATTTAAAATTACCATAAGAGTCAGGGTATGGATAATGGGAATAAAAGGTATTAGAATGATAGTAGTAATCAAGGAAATAGTAAGCGCTAGATAAGGAATCTTAAGAAAGGCAATAACTACTAGGAAAAGAACAATGGGAACCAAAGTGGAAATAACAATAAAAGAGGTTGTTATGGTAACAATGGTAACAATAACTAGAGAAACAATCTAGCTAGACATAGATGACCCAGAGATGGATGTTATAATTGTGGAGGAGAGCACTATGCCAGTGCATGTCCCTGTTGAATAGAGAATCAGAGAGATAGAAATTGACAGGGAATTCCTCAACACTAGATTCATGCAATTGTAGATCATTGACAAGAAGATTTCCAAGCTACACCTATACAAATGTCCGGTAAGCTCTTTGGCCTTCCAATTTCTATTTTAATTGATACAGGAGCTACAAAATGTTTTGTTGATCCAAAAGTTGTAGCTAAGTTAACTGTTAAACCTGGACACATGGAAAATTTGTGGATGGTGCAGTATCATAACAATGTAGAGAAAAGAGTAGATTCATGTCTTGTATGCAGTGAATTAGATCTTCCTACTTTCCAAACACAAGTCAATCTTTATGTTACACCTCTAGGATCTTACGATGTGATTCTTGGAATCAGCTCGTTGTTTGAACATAAGTCTTTAGTGGATTATGAAGAGAAAGTAGTGAAATGCCTTGATGACTTTGGGAATCGAGTAGAGTTACATGGATCTAGAACACCCCTTAAGCTAAGACAGATATCGGCTATGCAATTGAAAAAGGCTAAGAGGAAGGGTTGATCTATCTATGCAGTGAAGATAGAGATCTAGATAATCAGGAACCATCTCTTAACAAGTATCCTATCCTTAGAGAATTTAAAGATGTCTTTCCTGATGAATTGATAGAACTACGGCCTAAAAGAGAATTTGATTTCTTTATTGATCTAATGCCAGGAACCAAACCATAGTCTAAAGCACCTTATCGAATGACCACAATAGAACTATATAAACTCAAGGCACAATTAGAAGAATTGTTAAAGCAAGGGTTTATCAGACCTAGTGTGTCACCTTGGGCAGCACCAGTCATCTTCATTAAGAAGAAGGATGGAACGTTGTAGTTGTGCATTGACTATAGAATGCTCAACAAGGCAACTATTAAGAACAAATATTGGCTTCCAAGGATTGATGAATTGTTTGACCAGATGAAAGATGCAAAGGTATTCTCTAAAATAGACCTTAGATCTAATTACCATCAATTACAGATTCAGGACGAGGATATTTCTAAAACAGTATTCAAAACATGATACAATCACTATGAGTTCACAGTAGTACCATTCGAGTTAATTAATGCACCAGCATCATTAATGAACTTGATGAAGAATGTGTTCAGTGGTTGTCTTGATGAATTTGTGTTGGTCTTCCTAGATGACATTCTTATTTATTCAAAATCTGTAGAGGAGCATGAAAGACACTTGAAAATAGTCTTGCAGCATTTGAGAGAGAAAACTTTTTGGCAAGTTATCTAAATGCACATTCTACCAGAGTAAAGTGCACTACCTTGGCCACATAATTTCAGTAGATGGGATAGCAGTAGATCCTGAAAAGATAAAGGCAATAATGGAATGGCCCGCACTACAGACTGTAACTAAGGTTAGAAGTTTTATGGGGCTTATAGGATATTATAGGAAATTTGTAGAGGGATTCTTGACCATTGCAGCACCCATAACCTCATTGCAGAAGAAGGGTAAGAAGTTTGATTAGACAGATAAATGTGAAAAAACTTTTCAGTTGTTGAAAGAAAAACTCACATCAACACCTAGTTTTACCATACCTAATCCTAATGGTCATTTCATAGTGATTACAGATGCTTTTGGTGAAGGTGTGGGAGGAGTGTTGATGCAAAATGAAAAAGTAGTGGCATATGAATCGAGAAAACTAAAACAGCACGAGTCAAATTATGCACCTCATGATCTCGAGTTGTCTACCATTGTTCATGCACTCCAAATGTGGAGGCACTATCTCTTGGGTAAGTCATTTGAGCTTAAAAAAGATCGTTTGGGGCTCAAATATATCTTCACCCAACCTAATCTCAATGCTCGATAGAGAAGATGGCTTGAATTCCTTAGCGAATATGATTTCAGAATTGAGTACATAAAAGGTAAAGAGAATAGAGTAGCAGATGCTCTCAGCAGGAGATGACATCTGAATGCTATAGTGACTTTTAGAACCAATTTGAGGCAGCAGGTAATCCAGAACTTACAAGGAGATGAGCACTATGAAAGGGTTAAGCAAGAGATCATCAATTTGATGGGTATGTCATAGAATTAGATGGGCTTCTGAGATATCAAGGGAGAATGTATATCCCAGATTCAAGTGAATTGAGAAAGTTAGTTCTCAAGGAGATTCATAGTGCTCCATATTCTAGACACCCAGGTGTGACCAAGAGAATGGAAGGATTGAGGCCATTGTACTTTTGGCCTAAGCTTAAGAAGGATGTGATAGAGTTTTTCGCTCAATGTTTAGAGTGTCAACATGTTAAGGAAGAACATGTCCATCCTGTAGGATTGCTTTACCAACACAATGTACCTGAATACAAGTGGCAGGTGATTAGCATGGACTTTATTCAGGGATTGCCCATGTCGAAGAACAAGCATGATGTCATCTTAGTGGTGGTTGACAAACTAACAAAAGTGGCTCATTTCATTCCTGGAAATCTTTCAGATAGGTCGTTGACCTTAGCAAAGAAGTTTGTCCAAGAGATCTTTCGACTACATGGAGTGCCAGAGATGATCATTTCAGATTGTGACACTCTCATGACCTCTACGTTCTGGACCACACTTAATGTAGCTCTGGGGACTAAGTTGAACTTTAGTATAGCTTACCACCCTAAAACAGATGGTCAGACGGAAAGAGTCAACTAGGTAGTAGAGGATCTTCTGAAGATGTATTGTATGGATTAGCAGTACAAATGGGAGGAATATCTAACATTTGTAGAATTTGCTTATAATAATTCCTACCATGCATCGTTAGGAATGACACCTTTTGAGGCTCTTTATGGTCGCCAATGTAGAACTCCTATCAGTTGGGACAAGGTTGAAGATCGAATAGTAGTTGGACCTAATATGTTGAAGGAGATGGAAGATCAGATGAGGCTAATCAAAGAGAAATTGAAGCAAGCCTCAGATAGACAGAAAAGTTATGAAGACAAGAATAGGACTTTGCGATAGTTTTCAGTAGTGACAAGGTGTTTCTGAAGGTCAAGCCTCATAAGAGTTCAATTTCATTTGGCAAAGCATCCAAACTAGCTCCAATATTCATAGGACCTTTCGATGCTCTCAAAGTGATTAATCCAGTTGCATACAGACTTGCACTGCCACCAACTCTCACCAAAATCCATAATGTTTTTCATGTGTCTTTGCTCAAACCTTATCATCCTGATGTTTTGCATATTCTTGATTGGCGTGCTCTGTAGGTATAGGATCTAGGAGTGGTGCTAGTGGAGCCCATTTGAGTCTCGGAGAAGCACAACATTAAGTTGTGCAATCGAGACATAGTATAGTATAAGGTCCAATGGGACCAATATTTAATGGATAGTGCCACTTGGGAGGATGCTTTTGATATTGATAGATCTTTTTCGCATTTGGAAAAATAGAATAAATGTTTTATTTTATGCATATTTAGGGACTTTGATACTCAGATGATAATACATTGTTGTTTCTATACTCTATTGTTTGCTTGATGTAATAAGACATCAAGACGATATCTCTTCCAACTAGGGAAGGATGTCATGTCTCGAACTGTCATAGACTTTATAGATTTAACTCATTAGTTAATTACAAGTGAAATTATGAAACAATAGTAGATTTACTTTGGCTATGATATGTTATTCATTAAATATTTTGTTGCCTCAGCTATATGTTTGGGCTAACTTATTGATAGTGCGATGAGTTTGAGTTTTTATAGGTCTTGTCGAAGGACAAGAGCATGGCTCAGGTAGAAGAGATCTATCTTCTTGGCAAACATGTGATGGGTTTCATCTGGTTACTTCACACACTTCACATAAGTTGCATATGCATAATGAAATGGATTTAAATGCATTAGTGTGTGGTTAATTGTTTTCAAATTATATTTAAATGGTGTTAGATATTTAAATGAGGATAACTGTGTTTGTATTTTAATTAAATAATAAAATATTAATTGTGAATGTTTGGAAGAAAATATGTTTTTTGAAATTAAATAATATATATTAAATGAGATATTTTCATGCAATATTGTATTTTATTTCTATTTTTGATTAATTAAATAGTTTGTTTTAAATAAATAATAATAATAATATTCAAATTAGCTTTATTTAATTTAGAGTTTTTGAAGAAAACTATTAAAAATAATAGTTTCTATCACCCATGCGACAGGAGTGGAATTAAAAAATTGATAATTATGTTTAAAATAGGGAAAAGTAAGAATTTTAAATTCATATACCTCATGCAAATAAAGGGGGAATTGCAGTTTTCAAACACTTGATTTGGCTGACCGCCAATTTTCAAAGGAAAAATTAGAGTAAAAAGGGGATCATAGGGAGAAGAGTCTCACCACTAGGAATTGTAAAGACAAAGATTGGAGAGAGAAAATCAGAGCATGATCTAGAGCTGAGGGGATTGGTCTGAAGAGTTACAAGATAGTTTATCAAGAAATGACAATAGGGAGTCAGAGGAAGGCGATAGGAGTGTTAGGGTTAGCCAACAGAAGATATCAATTAAATGCAAATAAAGATTAACCAGAGGAATGGAAAAACACAGAAATAATAACAAGAGACAAGTTTTAACGTGGTTCACCCAAACTCAGGCTACATCCACCAAACAGAGAGTCCAATATTATTATCCAGTAAATCAACCCGATTACAATCAGCAATCCCTACAACTCAATACTGCTGCAAATGCTACAATACATCAAAACCCTAACCCTTAGCCACTTTTATCAAGCCTTTTTGTCGGTTACAAAAATAGGGTTTTCTTATGTCGGTCAATGAAAAAATAACTCCCGGTGCCTTTATAAAATAATAAAAAACTATGAGACCCCGTCTTGGGGGCACTGTCCCCAAACCCCTACAAGGGGCGCTACCCCTTGACCCCGTAGGAATTTGGGGGGAAACCGCACCGATAAAAGTGGGGAAAATGTAACCTCTAAGTCTGATTAGGCTCCATATAGCAACAAGGAGAGCATTAAAGGAACGTCGTCAGCTAATTGTTTATAGTCACCAACTGACCAAGTTTTTCTTCTAGTTTTTATTGTTTTGAAATGGGTGTGATTGTTAATTTTATAGATTCCCTATGCTGTGTGATGGTTGACTACAAATAATGAGTCAATTCCTTATCCTTTTGGCTATTGTTTCTACTATCTCTGCCGCCCTCAAGTTAAACCTTTTTGTCTAATTTTAAATCATCCCTTCTAAGAGCCATCGATATGCTCTAAACATTCATAGCCTACCTGAGGGAAAATTTGATGTAATATTTCAACGTGTCTTTCATTATTATTGTTGGTAACACACCTCATTTTGGTCATCGATTACCATTGGCTGCTAGGACTATTTTGGAGCGATATTTATGGATCGAATTCCCCTTCTTGCTGTTGCCATACATCTGGCCTCATGGCATTGACCCCTTGTGTCTTAAAATAGGAGTTTAGTTCTTACTGCATTCCTTAGATCTATATTTTTAAACTAAGCTAAGCCTCTGAGATTGCAATTTATTTCGTCTGGTAAAATATATCATGTTTGTTTTCATTTATGAGTCTGTTGAACCATAGAGTAGGAAGCAAAATGACCTCCTTGGCGACAACTAGTAAACCTCTGATCCTAAATAGTTTTATCTTCCTATAGCAGCTTGGTTAGACATCTTGAAGCTTAGTTAAACCATTATGTTGAAACTAGATCACTGTTTTCTAGTCCTCTAGTAAAATTATTTAATTTTAGTGTTGATTCTTGCTAGGTGAGACCGACTTTGGGTAGAAAACTATCCTTGTTCTGACTGAAACTGTAAAGATTTGAGTTTAGATAATTTTTTATTCCTATAGTAGCGTGATTAAAATCTTTGAATCTGAGTAGAAAATTAGATTTGTAGATGTTAATTTAGATAGTAAACCTTGCATTTATTTATTTTTATTTATAACTCGAAATAACCATCTTCCTATAGAAAACCAATAAGTTCCTGTAGTTGTGTTAAACCATTATGAAACTTGTTAAATATGATCAAACTGATGATTAGAAACTATAGATAAGATATCTTCCTTTTTGAAGGCTATTAATTAAATGATATTTTGTTAATTATGGCTGATTTGAATTCCTGTAGCAATTCCTATCGCCACAATGACATGAAGACTGTATGTGTGTTAATGCGTTTGAATAGACCTCCTATTATAGAAATGACAGGAAGGCAGAACTGAGTCTTAAATGAATTATTTGTGGCAGAACTGAGTCTTAAATGAATTATTTGTGGATTTAAAGAGGGCTTCATACCATGTTTTGTGTATTTGATGCTTGGAAAGGGAAGAAATTGATTATTGTAAACTCGTACATCTAAAATTCTGAAGGCAAATAGATGCTTGCATGTGATATATTTGTTCTTCTTTAGTGTGTATTTTGGGAAAGATTGCATTCTGAGATAGGTGTAGAGTATGGAATAACAGGGAAGTAGGTTTTCTTTTTCAAAACGTATATGTCATTTTTACGGATTAATGCTTTGGCCAAAGCTAATGAGATGTTGAAATATACATGTGTACCATTATAGAATGAATGGTTGATTGCCTAGTTTTTATATATTTCCCTGCCATATCCTATTGATGATATACTGCATTCATGATAGTAATGCATGTAGATTGATAGGCATGCACCAGATTCCACCCTACATATGTTTACATATTACTAGGCTTTTTGAGCAAGGTCAGGCATCCTTCATTTTGAAGGATACCAGGGAAGCGCAAGCTTCGTGGTTGGATGGAAAAAGTGCTTGAACCATGTTGTTGTCCTTGGATTCAATAGATGGCTAGTTGGTCGATGGCGATTGAGGACTTTTGTTAGATTATGATGATATTGAGTACTTTATACTTCTATTATTTCAAAGATTTTTAAGGCTTGATGCCAATATTCGACACTTGTAATATTATTGATTATTACATACTCTGTAAATGACTTCAAATGTATACATATGTTTTGTAATCATGATTATACTTTAAACTTATGAAATGGAAAAATTATTTTGGTCTCTTAAAATATATTAATTTCTTTACTTATGAATGATGAGTAGAAGCTATTTTACTTTACTCTAAATTACTTGCAGTAATTCTATGTTTTACTTAAGTTTTGTGTGTTGTGAAAATTGGGTACTTTACACAAACTCTAAAGGAAAGAACTGAAGAATATTGCAGATTGGATGGAATAGCTAGCCATCTAGAATCTAATCTACAAGAAAGAAAAGACAATGAGAGAGAACTTGAAAAGAAAAATGTCATTCTTAGACATGGTCTAGAAGTTGCAAATGAATACAAGGAGAAGTTCAAGATAAGATCAACTAAACTTGAAGCACTACTTGAAAGTCAAAAGAAGCTTGATGATAAGAATGGTCTTGGGTATGAGAAAGCTGAAAGGTCTAGATTCGAACAAAAAAATTTTCAACCAAGAAATGGGAGAACCAGACCTAAAAGACCTCTAGTTAGACAACCTAATGCTCAAAGGTATCCATCTTTCAATGGAAATTCATTCAGTTGTAATAAATTTGGTCATAAAGCTGCTCAGTGCAGAAGTAGAATGAACCAAAGTGGTCCATCCTTTTCTGGTCAATGCTTCAAGTGTAAGAGGTATGGTCATAGATCCAATGAATGCAAAAGTATGATAATGAATTGTTAGAATTAGGGCAGGCAACTGAGAGGGGGGTGAATCAGTTGTCTCAAATTTTGATCCTTTTACTCATTTTTATCTTCTATAGTACATACTAATAGATTAATGATATAAACATGAAAGAACACAACAATAATACAAGAGCATAAATGAATTCAATACACAGAACACCAAAAATTTAACATGGAAACCCAGTTAAGGGAAAAACCATGGGGTGACTAACCCAAGATTGTATTCTCTATTAAAAGACTATGAAAAGAAGGCACCTGCCCAAAGAGTCCACACTCCAAATGAAAGGCACTTTCCCAAGGAGTCCACACTCTGAAATGAAAAGCCACCCAGCCAAGGGATCACATCCCAAAATATATTTATTGGATTTTTACATTGAACTGTGAAACATCTTCTTTATACCAAGAATAGTTCCATTGAAGCCCACACACACTTCTACTCTACCTCTAAAACTCTTCCTCACTATCTTCTCATCTTCACATCTAAACACACACTTCCACAATCTCACTATACCTATTTATACATGTCATCAAATTTGGAAAGAGCATCAAAGTCAACATCACAAATATTTATTTAATTACAAAGTAGTTACAATTACAACACTTGACTTATTACAAAAGACTATACGCGGATCTCTACAATGTCAGCTAAAACATAGAAGGGACCCAAAACATCTTTGATCAACATGCCACACTTCATAACACTTCTCTTGAATGATCTGTAACACTCGCAAATCATCCAATCAGCCAAAACTAGGAAGAACAACAACACCCAAAAAGAAATCTTCAATCACAAGCTCAATCTTCAATGAGGACCACCACCACAATAGGAACAGAACCCAAATACCTCCACAAGTATGTTGAAATCAACTAGAACATCTGCACCACCTCAGATCATCAGAACCACTAGCATCTTCATACTGGAACTCAAGAACATTGTTTTCCATGATTGTCATACTAGAAAAATTGCTTACGGACCTCTAAACCATTAACCACCTATGTTGAGCATGCATCCCAACATCCTTAACATTCCTCATAGATCTACATATTATACGCAAAGAAATCTGGATCAATTTCTTCTCACTCTATCATTCTTGATCACTACAACATCCAGTTTTACTCAAATAGTCACAACTTCTCTTAATCTTCATGCGGACCTCTCAAATCTTTACTTGAGCATCTTTAGACATCATTCTACAAACCCTTTAATCCATAGCCTTTGATCTTCATCTTACTGAGAGTTCTTCACTATCTTCACTGACTTCCACTATTTTCTTCTTGTTCATTCTGGAAGGTCTTATTTTCTCAATGTCCTCAATAGAGAACTCATCAATCCATAAGATACAGTTGACATCAATGCAACAAGAGTATGTTGACATCAATGACAACAATGATTAGGCACATACTTGCAACAATCTCCCCCTTTGTCATTGATGGCAACATATGATGTGAAAAAATGTTTCAATCATCAAGACAAGATCTTCTCCCCCTTTTCCTATCATCCCTTCAACTATTTTCTTCATTGCTCCCCCTGTCATTAGCAACCTCTTACTCACAAGTTTTTTACATGAATTCTCTCCCCCTTTGACATCAATGTCAAAGGGCACATACTTGCACTTGCTTCTCACAATACTAAACTTCAAAAATATACTAACTGCTCCCCCTAAGTAGTAGCTTTTGAACAACTATCTAGATCACAAAATGTGTCTGTGAGATCCACCGGATTGATGCACATTGGTGCACCTTAGTTCTAAACTAGAGGGGTAATAACCCCTAACTTCTCCCTAAGATACTCAAAAGTATCCTTAGGTAGAGGCTTAGTGAAGATATCTACAATTTGATCTTTTGAGGGAACAAACTCCAATCTGACTTCATTCTCATTCACCTTTTCTCTCAAAAAGTGAAACTTGATGGATATGTGCTTTGTCTTTGAATGCAACACCAGGCTCTTTGATATGTTTATTACACTTGAATTATCATAGAAGACTATGATAGGCTCTTCAAATACTACTCCGATATACTTTAGTATTTGCTTCATCCACAGAACTTGAGTGCAACTGCCTGCTATAACAATATACTCTACTCCTGTAGTGGATAGACATATTGCTTCCTATTTATTGCTCAGCCAAGAAACCAATCTCTTTCCCAAGAAGAATGCACCACCACTAGTACTCTTTTGGTAATCCACATCTCCTTCCCAATCAACATCTATATATGCATGAAGGGAGAAATCATTATTCTTAGGATACGATAACCCATACTCAATTGTTCCCTTCAAATATCTAAAAATTCTTTTGACTTCCATAACATGAGACTCTATGGGATCAGCTTGAAATCTAGCAACAAGACCAACTGCATTCATGATATCAGGCCTAGTTTGGGTTAGATAGAGCAATCCTCCAATCATTGATCTATACTTCTTTTGATCTACCTTAGGGGATTCAACATCTTTACTCAACTTGCATATAGTTTCCATGGGAGTATTCATTGCCTTTGAATCTTTCATTCCAAATTTCTTCAACATCTCCTTCATATACTTGGTTTGAGATATGAAAATGCCCTTTTTTGACTAAATGATTTGCAGATCCAAGAAGAAATTCATTTCACCAAACATTGACATCTCAAATTCACTTTGCATATGATTAGCAAAAGTTTTACACATGGTATCTTTCCCACCAAAGATGATATCATCAACAAATACTTCAACAATCCAGATGTCTTCATGATCAACCTTGAAGTAAAGATTACTGTTATAGTATCTTTGTTGAAACCTAACTTCAAAAGATGCTTATCTAATCTTGCATACTAGGCTCTTGGGGCTTGCTTGAGTTCGTACAATGCTTTCTTCAATTTGCATACCATATCTCCTTGATCAGTCAACTAGAATCTATCCAGTTTCTCAATATATACCTCTTCTTCCAATTCTCCATTCAGGAATGCTGACTTGACATCCATCTGGTAGACCTTGAAATCTTTATAGGTAGCATAGGCAAGAAATAATCTTACTACTTCAATTCTTGCTACCAGAGAAAAAGTTTCTTCAAAGTCAACTCCTTCTACTTGAGAGTATCCCTTACAGAACAATCTGGCTTTGTTTCTAACAACTTCACCATTTCATTCAATTTATTTCAAAAGACCCATTTAGTTCCAATCACATTCTTGTCTTTAGGTCTAGGAACAAGATCCCAGGTGTGATTCTTTTCAATTTGCATCAGTTCTTCTTCCATTGCTTTTACCCATTTTTTATCATTACAAGCTTCACTCACTGACTTTGGTTCAGCATTTGAAATCAAACAATATTCTATTTGTTCTTCTACAATTCTTCTTCTAGTTTGAACACCTTTATTTCTATCTCCTATGATTTGATCTTTAGAATTATTTAACCTTACATACCTAGGAGTTTTGGGATTTTCTTGTACTTTTGTTTCTTGGACTTGCTCACAAACATTTGCCTCATCTTCTTGAATGTCTAGATTCTTCAGACCAAACTGAATCTAATCATGCTTTTCATTATCTAAATTTTCATCTTGATCTTCATATCCATAGCATCTGGAATGTTTCTCCTTGTCTTCATCAACTTTAACATTAGCACTTTCAACTATTGTTTTCAATCTCTTGTTGAAGCATCAGTATGCCTTGCTTTGACAAGAGTATCCTAGGAATATTCCTTCATCACTTCTTGCATCAAATTTGCCTAGATCCTCATCTCTCTTGATATAACATTTGATACCAAAGACTCTAAAGTATTTGACAATAGGAGCATTTCCAAACCATAGTTCATAAGGTGTCTTACTAGTTTTACCTCTGATTTGCACCTGGTTAAGAGTGTAGACAATAGTACTTACAACTTCTCGCCAAAAGACTTGTGGAACATTTGCCTCCATCATCATGGTTCTAGAAGCCTCTTGAATGGTCTAGTTCTTCCTTTGCACAACTCCATTCTACTGAGGAGTTCTAGGAGTATATAATTGTCTTTTTATTCCATGCTTTTCACAAAATGTATTGAACTCACCGAAGGTAAATTCCCCACCTCTGTTAGATCTTAGACACTTTATCTTTACACCAATCTCATTCTCCACCATAGCCTTGAACACCTTGAATTTCTCAAGAGATTCTAACTTTTCTTTTATGAAGGTGACCCATATAATCCTTGAGTAATCATCAATTAGCAACATGAAATACTTATCTCCTTGCAAGCTCCTAATTCTAGTAGGACCACACAACTTAGTACACACAAGTTCCAATACTCCATTTGAAGATTTTTCTTTACTCTTGAATGTAATCCTACTTTTTTTACCCAAGTGACATTCTTTGCACAAACGATTAGTAGGTTTTGTAAGTTTTGGAGGATCTCTCACAGCCTGAGTGGTACTTATCTTGACAATGTTATCAAAATTCACATGACACATTCTTCTATGCCACAACCAACTCTGTTCAATCTAAGCAACCAAGCAACTTTTACTAGTACCATTTAAGTGAAAGATGTTACCTCTTGTCTGTGTACCAGATGCAACCACAAATCTGAAGCTTTCTAAGCTTTTGCATTTTCTATTTTTGAAATAGAGATCATACCCCTTGCCAACCAACTATCCAACATTGAGAATATCAGCTCCAATCCTTCCACATACAACACATCATTAATATTGTTCTTACCAACAAAGGAGATGGATCCTCTACCACGAATTCTAACAGCTAAATTGTCTCCAAACTTCACAATTCCACCCTCATATTTCTCAAGACTTGTAAACTTGCTTTTGTCACTAGTCATATGATGAGAGAAGCTACTGTCAATTACCCATTCATCCTTTTCTTCAACCTGAGCAGCCAAGCTACTTTCCACTTTCATATAGTTAGTAGATTTGGTAGGCATTGAATCTTCCTCTTTAATGGCAATGAACACACATTCATTTCTAGAGGCACTTCCCTTATCAAATTGCTCATCTATTAGTCCTTCATCATCAGCTTCTTAAACATAGTAGTATTTCTTCTAAACCCTAGGTTTGTTAGGGTTTGGCTTTGAAATCCTCTCTAGACATTTAGAAGTAAAATGACCAATCTTATTGCAAGAAAAACATTTGAAAGGCAACTTTCCTTCATACTTACTAGATCCTCTTGGTAGTCTTTTGGCAATAAGGGCTTCAAGTTGATCAAGCTCTAATTCATCATGTTCAGGATCTTTCCTTGACTTATCATATCCAATTGGTCTTCTTGAGGAGCTTCCGAGATTAAATCTTTGTTTACCCTTTGCAGAGATACTGGCTTTGAATGTAGATTCTGATTTAGGAAGTGAATCCCCAAACTCACTTAATTCAAATGCTGAGAGCTTGCCAACCAATTGATCCCTTGTGACCTCTGTCACAATCTTGATTTCCTCAATAGTTGATACTTTATGTTTGTATGAAGAAGGTAAGGATCTGAGTACTTTGCTGACAATCTCTGGTTCTTCCAATGTACCACCAGTACATCTGATGCCACACACAAGCTCATTTACCTTTTGCATATAGGTAGTGATGTTTTCATCTTTGCTCATCTTCAAGGATTCATACTTGCCTTTTAGACTATGAAGTTTGGCACACTTGACATTCTTATCTCCTTCATACGAGGTTTCCAATTTCTTCTAGATCTCATGAGCAATTTTCAAATCTGTCACATTTTCCATTTCATTGTTAGTTAGTGCACTCAACAAGGCTTCTTTCGCTTGAATGTTGTTTTCAGCATTTCTAATTTCATCTAGAGTTTTTGCACCATTTTTGGGAGGAGTATACTCATTCTTGGTTATCAACCAGTATGCATCACCCATGCATTACAAATGAGACTCCATGTGACTCTTCCAGAGATAGTAATTTGTTCCATCAAATCTTAGAATTTCCTTCTTGTAAGTCGTCATCCTGGATCTCCTCAAGCAATTAAGCTTCCTTCAGAGGAACTAACTTTGATACCAATTATTAGAATTAGGACAGACAACTAAGAGGTGGGGTGAATCAGTTGTCTCAAATTTTGATCCTTCTACTACTTTTATCTTCTATAGTACATATCAACAGATTAATGATATAATCATGAAAGCACACAACAACAACACAAGAGCAGAAATGAATTCAATATACAGAACACCAAGAATTTAACATGGAAACCCAGTTAAGGGAAAAACCATAGGGTGACTAACCCAAGATTGTATTCTCTATTAAAAGAATATGAAAAGAAGGCACCTGCCCAAAGAGTCCACACTCCAAATGAAAGGCACTTTCCCAAGGAGTCCACACTCTAAAATGAAAAGCCACCCAGCCAAGGGATCACATCCCAAAATATATTTATTGGATTTTTACATTGAACTGTGAAACATCTTCTTTATGCCAAGAACATTTCCATTGAAGCCCACACACACTTCTGCTCTGCCTCTGAACCTCTTCCTCACTATCTTCTCATCTTCGTATCCAAACACATACTTCCACAATCTCACTATACCTATTTATACATGTCATCGACTTTGGAATGAGCATCAAAGTTGGCATCACAAATATTTATTAAATTATAGAGCAGTTACAATTACAACACTTGACATATTACAAAAGACTATATGTGGATCTCTACAATGTCAGCTAAAACATAGTAGGGACCTAAAACATCTTCGATCAACACACCACACTTCATAACACATCTCTTGAATATTCCACAACACTCGCAAATCATCCAGTCAGCCAAAACCAAGAAGAAGAGCAACACCCAAAAATAAATCTTCAATCATGAGCTCAATCTTCAATGTGGACCTCCACCACAATAGGAACACAACCCAGAGACCTCCACAAGTATGTTGAAATCAGCTAGAACATCCGCACCAATTTAGATCATCAGAACCACCTGCATCTTCATACTGAAACTCAAGAACACTATCTGCCATGACTGTCATATTGGAAAAATTGCTTACGGACCTCTAAACCATGAACCACCCATGCTGAGTGTGCATCCCAACATCCTTAACATTCCTCATAGATCTGCATATCATATGCAAAAGAATCTAGATTGATTTCTTCTCACTCTGTCATTCCTGAACAATACATCATCTGGTTCTACTAAAACATTCACAACTTTTCTCAATCTTCATGCGGAGCTTTGAAATCTTTACTTGAGCATCTTCAGACATCATTCTACAAACCCTTGAATCTACAGCCTTTGATCTTCATCTTATTGAGAGTTCTTCACTATCTTCACTAACTTCCATTGTTTGCTTCTTGTTCATTCCAGAAGGTCTAATTTTCTCAATGTCCTCAATAGAAAACTCATCAATCCATAAGATACAGTTGACATCAACAACAATACCGATTAGGCACATAGTTGTAACATGAATAACACTAACAATAGAGGAAATGACAATTCTTTCAATGGCTATTATTTTTCTTGCAATAGATTTGGACACATGGCTAATTAGTGCCTATTAAGAGGAAATCAAGTAAATAAGAAAAGAAATATTGTGTGCTTTAATTGAGATAGATCTGGTCATATTGCGAGATATTTCAGAAGTAGGAATAATGAAAGAAGAGGTCTGGTAAATAGAAAATCAGATGAGCAAAGACAAGACAAAGGCAAGGGAAAAGTTGATGTAAATGAGATCTAGAATGAAATGAACATGACATGGGTCAAGAAAGGTGAAATGAATAATGGTGATGGATCAGCACCAGAATCTGGTGTTGATAATTCCTCTGGGAATTGAGTCAGGAGCTCTAGCTTAGGGGGACTTGCATTGAAAGTCAAATTCCCCCAGCCAGTAAGTGGGTGCCTGAATCTGGCACAATGAGAAAAGATAATTTGGGTTACTACAGATCATTTCAAAGGATTTTTGGAAGAAAAGAAGTGGATTTAATGATTTAAGAAGCAATTGAAGGTCTATTATATACAGAAATAGTGTAACTAGATGTGTTAGGGTAGAGCATTTATTACAAAGATAAATTAGGTTTTGCATAATAGAAAAGGGTCATTCATTCTTCATTTGAATCACTATGCATTAGAAGAAAACAAGAATAAGAGTGTCTGAGCTAAGATTTCAAGGATTTGAAGTGCGACCGACAAATTTGTCTACTAACCCTAACTCTGTGGAAGAAAAAGGTATTTATCTATAAAACTTTGATGTAGGAGCATCCAGTGGTGTAAGGGCAATCTTACATCACCCAAAAAGAAGATGTGTTTCAAAATTGTTGATGTTCTTTCCATTTCTTTTCAAAATTTGTGGTTTTGGTTCCATAATCACTTGAATAATGATGTAAAACTTTTAGTTTTTCCAAACTACTAAAAATACCAACCTGTTATTTTTAGAAAGTTTGCATTTAGGCACAGAATGAAGTGAAAATTTATAGGAAGCTACATAACTAAAAAATAAGACCTTTGGCAAAGGAATCACACAAAGATCATTTGTGAGATGAAAGATATTAAAGTTTTTGTTTCTTGAAAAATGCTTGAAAATTATTTAAACTTAGGTTTGAGGCACTAAATGGCCTCGTACAAGCCCGAAAATAGCTAAAACCAGCAAAGCAGGTTCTTAGTGTGTAGAGAACTTCGTAAGCTTTCTGACGCATAAAATGGTTCATCAATTAGACACGCAAATCAAAAGTTATGGCTCTCAGAAGTTGACCTATTTTTGGAGGGAGATGCAAATTTTAAAATTAGGTTGTTGGCTGCCAAAAAGGCTATTAATAACCATTTTTGGGAACCTTGGGCAATAGTAGAGTTAAGGGGGCAAATGTAGAGTCAAGAATAGGTAGGAAAATAGAAACCCTAGTTGATTTGGGGTTACAAAAGGTTGATGATTCTAGAGTCTTGTGATACGAAGCTGTAATGTGTTGCAGCCTATGGAGGGTTGATTCCTCTAATTGTATTTGAGCTTCTGTAATGTAATAAGTTGCCCAAATCAATAAAGAAATTTATATTTTTTGTGTGCAAATTCTTTTGTTGTGTGTTTTATGATTTACCCCCTTCATCAAGCTTTGAATTTGTAATCTTTTGCAATGGCTACTCCTCTGGTTGTTGATATAACTAAAAGGCCCCGACCAAAACTTAAGAAGCATCCACACAAGTCAGTCAAAGTTGAATCATTAGGTGCATTTTCTGGTGTCCCATATGGAGTACTGCATGTGGAAGATATTAGGGCATACATCCATTGTAATGTAGATGAATTTGGAAATCTAAGATTGCTAGAATTGTTTGAGAACCATCTAAAGGATGATAATTATGTTTTGAAACTGGAATTCAAAACCCTAGAGAGCAAACATTTTCTACAAGTGATTGAATTTATGACATTTGATGAAAGTGAGTGGGTTCGATATGTTTTGAGCTAGATGCATGATGAATTCATATGGTTGTTGAAACCTTTCAAGATTACAAAGGATGTTATTAGAATCGTAACTGGGTTAAATTCAACTGGTGGATTACCCATGTTGAAATCTATGAAAAACCAGACTGTTACCAATGCAACTGGTGCCAAGTTTGACAAGAGGGCAATGACCATCAATGACATTATTGAACTAGATGTCAAGTTTACCCTTATGGTAATTGTCAACAAGATTTATCACTCCAACAGGGAGAACTCTATCTCCAGAACAACCATATATGCAACATATCAAATGTTGAAAGAGAATGCAAATTATGACCTATGTGAGCTGTTACAGAACCAATTGGTTGATAATTTGAGAAAAATCAAGAAGGATAAGAAAAGCACCTTCAAATATGGTTCCTTGGTTATATGTTTATTCTTCTACTTCATGAATGAAGTGCCTGGAGTACAAGGTGTGCACTAGACAAATGACAGGCTAGTTACAATGCAAATAGGAAATCATCTACATAGCATTGGAGACTCTAGTGCACAAAAAATTACAATATGGGGGCATTTTAGAAATTTTTAGAGTATGATGCATTCTAGGGAAAGAATCCCTAAATTAGTAGTTGAGAAATACAAGGATGAAATTTGCTTTATGGTAGATACTGATCAGTGCCTAATGGAGGCTGTGGAAACTAGAACTGTTTGGATTATGCCTATGGGCTATGAAGTAGATGAGCAGGTATTAGACATGTATGGTCAACATATTTTAAGCAAAACAAAGGACACCTCTATTGAGAGATTTGGAATGTATGAGGAGTTGAGTGTAAAATTACATGTTGAGCTCAGGCAACCAGAGATGAAGAGAAAAGTTTAGAAGCAAGTAGAAATGTGTGCTGAAAGCATTGGCATAACCAAAGAAGTTGTGAAGTAGAATAGGGAAAGAATAGAAAAAGATGAGAAGCAGAAGCAGGATAAGAGACAAGAAGATGATCTAGTGGAATCCTCCTCCACTCCAAGAACTACTAGGAGTTTTGTTGCTACCTTTGTTCCACCTAAACCTACAAAACTGGAAGACAAAACATTCGGTAAGGAAAAGAAAAGAATTAAAGTAAAGGCAAAGAGATCATATGATAGTTTAGAAAAAAAGGATGAAGAAAAGATAGACTCAGATGATGAACTTAAGGAGCTTAAGGCCACAGGTGCTAAAGTTGTTAAAGTATCTGAAGAGAAGCCTTTTGAAAGCAAGAAGACAAATAAGAGATAGAAATCAGAAGTTGATGTTGAGAAGTAGATTCCCTCTGTGAAAAACATTGTCAAGACAATCACTGTTCATGGGAATTTAAAACCATTAACCAAATTCAATGATCTTTATAATGATTTGACAAAAGACTTTTGGAAGAAGCCACTATCAAGTACTTGAATGTATTCAATCAAGCACTGGTGGAAATTTTATTAGAAATTCTAAAAGGTTTAAGAGATATTTTGGAAATTAGGAAAGAAACTATAAAGGCAAAAGACATGATGCTGAGAGAACATGTGTTAACCACTTTATGTCTGGTGATCTCCAGCAAAGAAGTAGACACAATATTTAAAGAGGTCAAAAATGAGTTCAAGAGTAAGACAATAATGAACAAACTGATGATTGGAGAAATAGAAGTAGTCCAAGAAACTAAACAAATTTTGAGGAAGGCATTAGACAAGAACAAGTTCTTTGTTGTGTCAGATGAACCTGCTAATGACACTCCAGTCTCGGATGATGAAGAGCTATAGAAGGATGAGAAACAAACTGGATTAGATGACTCCTCTGTACTCGAAGAGGAAACAATAAACAAAGAAGATGAAAAGATTGTAGATAAAACTATTGATGTAGGAGATATTCTAACTCCTCTAGATCATTCTGATAAAAATGATATAGAGATGAATATAGAAACAAATGATCAAATTGAAGATGACTCATTGAAGATAGAATAGCATGAAACAGAGGAGGCCAAGGACCAAGAAGCAGAAAAGGTCAAGGAGAAAAATGATAAAGAAGAAGAGATTATAAAGGATGTTGAATAGCTCAAGCAGGATAATCCAGTTGACAGTACCAGTAAGAATTAGATAGACACATCATAATCTTGGGCAAGAGACACTGTAGAAGTAGTGAAGGAGATTTTGGAAAGGGACAAACAAATTGAAGAAGATTAGGACATAATCAAAGGTCTAATAAATTTTGACACATTTTCTCCAGTGTAGAAGATTAAGTTGGCTTCTATAAATCGAGCCAAGGCTAGAGAAGACATTTTGAAGTCTAACATAGAGGACATGGAGATACTTGGTTTGACATCAACAATTTTAGAGAAAATCATGCCAATATACAAGAAGGATTCTTCAGCATCCCCCTCCAGACAATTAAAGAACTTGATAAACTCAGTAAGTTCTCAGTTTGAGTCTCTAGAGAAGTCTACAGAGGTCAAGGTTCAAAATGAATTGAATGATAAAAGATTTGATGCTCTTAAGGGATTGATTGGAGTAGATAAAATGGTGCTAGATGCCAGTGTAAAGAGTATTCAAAATGCTCTAACTGAAGGAAGAAATGTATATATTTTTTTCTATCTTATCCCAAAGTTATTAAGGATATTGAAGATAAGATAAAAGTGTCTAAGAAAAAATTATCTAGTGTATCCAATTCTTTTGATCCGATGTCAATATTAGTGGCAAGTAAGGAGATTCAAGTGATCAACTTGATTGAAGATATAAAGAAATTGATAAAAGAGGAGAGAATAGAGGCAAGAATGAGTGAGCTCTGGGGACTACTTTCTCCCAAAATGGAAGCCATGTTTAATGCTCTGACTGAAGCTCAAGCTGCAGCTCAGTCAAGTGATCCCATTGATCTAGGTACAACATATTCAAAAGAATTTCTCTTCAATGGCCACATCTCAATTTTGAACACTATAAAGAAGAAATGGGATGGTGAGCTGGCTCAATTGAAGAACATTTTTGGTGATGTACTTAAGTATATGTAAATAAGACTTAAGGACTGTTTGTACATATACATCTTGGTATGCAAATTTTTGTGTAAATTTTGGTTTGTGAATCTCACCCTTTCCCATTGGTGTCAAAGGGGGAGTGAAGAACAGTGAAAAATGAGGAATCCAGCTAAGGGGGAGCATTTGTGAATAGTGAAAAAGCATCGGTGTACATAGTAAGGGGGAGATTGTTGGCAAGAGACACTAATACATAGGACATGTGTTATCATTGATGGCAACTAAGTCTATCTTACATATCCACATTGCATAATTTGTTCATACCAGAAGTTAGAGTGAAGATTTGTCTAAGTCCGGGAGTCAGAAATAGAGCATGTGATAGGGTCTGGTTTCTTGGTCTGGATCACTTCAGTGGTAATTTATAGTGTGCTATGGATCTAAGGGAGTGATAAGGATTGTCATGACTATCCTAATCTAGAGATTTAGCCTCTGGTGATAAAGGATTCAAAAGATATAAGGATCTGAGTATTGGGTTACAGTTAATCAGCATAGTTAGAAGAAGAACAGGGTAACCTAGCATTTGATCTTGGTTTGGATGCAGAAAAGCTGTTGGATAAACAATTAGTGATAATTAGTGGTATTGGCTAACATGATTGATGACCTGAGAACACAAGTTTTGGCTTGCATTGATATTTGTGCATGGATTCAGCTGACAGAGCAGAGTTCTTAATGAATGTTCTAAGTTCACTTGATGCCAACTATAGTTGATTGAATTCGTTGATGTGGATATATATAACTAATGGATTCAAGTGTATTGATGTATGTTATGATGTAAATGTGGAGTAAGTGTGAAAAGGGCAGATAGAAGTGTGAAAGAGAAGAGGTCTAAGGTCCAGATCATGGTAGAGCACTAAATAGGGTAGAGTGAAGATGAAGTATGTATGATCAGTACTTTGTGCCTAACCGGTACTGAATTCTTGCATTGGCAGATACTATTCATTAGTTCAAACAATCTATAATCTTCTTGTAATCATTTTGTAGGCAGTGAGCCTCTTTTGAGTAGTGAGCTCTGGGCAGTGAGCTCGAAGGCATGTGCCTTCCCATTTGTAATACTTTTAACAGAGTATAATTTCTTGTGGGTTGACCCCCACCATGGTTTTTCCCTTAACCAGGTTTCCACGTAAAAATCCTTGTGTTATATGTATTGATTATGTTTTTTTCTCATGTGTTGTTGATCTATGCTTTCATGGCTATATCCTTATTCTGTTGTTAAGTGTGGAAGAGGATTAATTGCTGTAGAAGTTAAAGTTTTTGGACAACTGATTCACCCCCCATCTCAGTTGTCTGCCCTTATTTCAACAATAAAAAACATACTCAAAATTCATGGTACCTAGGAATGTTTTATTTATGCCTATAGATGAACATTAGTTCCATCTACAATAACCTATCTCAATTTTTGTCAACTTCAAATCATTTGACTATGTTGGTAACAAACACAATCATACAAAATGCCTCATTTATGCTTAGTGTAAGGGTGTCAAGAGTCATATTTATCATTCTACACCTCGTGGGATTGAACTAATGTTGCTAACACATCCAAGTGGGTGGGTGAATGCTAATGGAGGCCTCATTTTATTTCCTAGGGTTCATGATCATTTTGAACTACACAATTTTAGTAAAGTCTCTTAAGAGCCCTAAGGCAAAAAAAGTGCCAAACTTTGATGTTGTTAGCACCTTTAAATTTGGTAAATTTTAAGTGCCTATTTACCTTCAAATTGGTGGTAGCGGGCCAAGCTTAATCCATGTCACATCTACCTAAAACCATGACTTTGATGATTAAAATTTTACATCTTGATTATCTTTATGCAAATCATTTGGAAGAAAGTTTTTTGAGACATATGTTAGTAGGGTCGTCAAGTTTCATGGTCCTCAGATGAGTTTTAATGTCCTTTTTAATGCGGTCATAACTGCCAGTGGGCTATAAAGGTGTCTTGAAAAAGTGTGAAATTTTATAGTTTTGGCAAAAAATGAATGTTTTAAATAATTGATTATGGTATCCCACAAATTTTTGTTTTCGTCGGACATCCCATGTCCTTGTGGTGTCATTGTACTATTTTAGTTGGTGGAGGAATTAAATTTTTCCCAATGTTAATGTTTTAACTTTGCCAATTTTAAAACATTTTAATTCTTTAATTATCAACATAAAGTTAGAAAAAAGAAATACAAAACTTTAATATAAGTTTTCATTAACATTCTCATTTTGCCAGTTTGAACAGGGTAAAAGTGAGCGCTTTGAAATGGTGAAAGGCTTACGAAAAACATTTTAAATGTTTTATTTCTTTGCTAAAGTCAAATGTCTAAGGAAAGTCTTTGTTAAAAGATTTATTGTATGCTTTTGTGTGCATTTTTCCATCCCACAGAGACAAGAAATTAGACTCATTGCAGGAGAAAGCTCCAATGAAATAGTTGCAGATAATGGGGATGTGTTGTTTCATTTTATGTTTTTGATAGTATAAGGTGGCAAAACTAGGGACCGAACCCTTACAAAGCAGAACCCAAAAAGGGAAAAAAGGCTCAGAAAACAAAAAGAGCTAGAACCACCATAGATAGCTTACATACATACAACAAAAAGAAACTATCAGTAAAACACCAACTAATAGAAAGCTTAGAAAGAAGACTAGGAAAAGGTGTCTTCCCAACCTTTAAAAAGAAACTTAAACATTCTGTCGAATTCCTTAGCCCTTTCATCATCAACACCATGAGTGAGGACTTCATGTTCCTACAGTAGAGAGAGATTAGCCATAGCCAGCCTACCAAGCATGCTTGTAATGAATCTACCAAGAGAAAAGACCCTCTTCTCCACAAAATCTACCTGCTCCTTTAACTGAGTCAAAACATCAAAATGATTACCTTCCTCATTAACTTCCTCCTCCATGCCACCTTCAGCATTGTTACAATCCTTTTGAATAAAATCAAGGTCTACAAGAACCTCAGTGGGAACAGAGTGAACATCCTTCACATTGTTAGCATCAGTGCCAGTAGCCTCCACACGAGGAGTAGTAGCTCCCACATCAATACAGTCACCAATGGGAATAGAATTTTCAAACCCTTTATTGCTCTCAGTATCAAAGCTCTCTGTAGGTATTTCTTACCCATCAATCTCCTAAACACCACCCAAATCTTCAACAACAACTTCCTGAACATCATCACTCTTGGACTTATCCTCCTCCTCTTGAGTAGAGGCTTTAGAATTGCTTTCAGAGTAATCAATCAGCTTCAACTTAGGAGCTAGTTTGCCAGCAATACAACCAGACCGTGTAACAACAACAAATTTACCCTCTAGTTTGACTCCTTTTGAATTTCTTGAGGGTCCCTCCCTGACTAGATCCTATTCATTATGGGGCCTAGAATCCCCAATGTCCTCTTTCAAAAGGTTAGCTTCCATAGCAGAATCAGAAAGACATTTTTTAGATTTCAATTTGGATTTGGTAGGAGGAGTTTGAACATTTTTGACAGTAGAAGATTTAGGAGTACTAGAAGAAGGATCACCTTCGAGAAACAACTTAGGAGTAGTATGACTAGTTTTCATAGAAGTAGTAGGGGTATCAGCAAGAGGTTCAAGACTAGAGGGCTGAATAGAAGGAGGGGATGGAGCTAAGTGAAACTGGTATAACCTATGGATAAGCCCTTGATGGAGGGGAATGGTCTTTTCATTAGGCTTTTTAAGTAAAATCTTCTTAACATGTTGAATAGAGCACTCAAGTGATGAAAGCAGATAGAAAGGGAAACTAATAGTAGCATTCCTTCTGAAGTGGTTGAACAAAGGAAGGTGATCGTAATAGAACCTAGTGAAATGACCCTCCAAACTGAAGTACTTCATCACCATATAGCACATATCCACCCATAGTTTAAGAAGTCTGGCTCTCTCAAATCCTCCCTGATAGGGCACCAACTCCTCACCTTCACCAAGGAATAGTTTCTAGTTCTGGGCATCCAAAACCCTAGACTTCTTTTGCAATTTCATACCCTCAGTAGATAAACCCGTAGCCATAGCAATTTTATTCTCTGAAACCTAAAAACTGATATTCCCAATTTGAACCTTACGATTATCCCATGACTGAGCAAATTGAATGGACAAATTTTCATCATGCCCATTCAAACACTCAAGGAACAAAGTGATACCACCTTCTTTACAATAATGCCAGACCAAGGCATTATCTTTAAATTCCCCACAATTATTAGGTTCGGTTCTCATCCAGTCCCCTCCCATAAAGAAAAACCAGCAAACCCCAAAGAGCTCAGAGAAGGAAGTAGCAGAAGTTTGAGGATTTTTATAGGTTGGAGATTAGTTTTTTCATTCCCAAAACAATGCCCTGGACATTTTTGACAGCCAAAAGATATTTTCAGTGATGTTCTCAGCATTTTAAATTGCCCAATAGTGGGAAAAACATGACAACAACTGTAAAAACATGGATCCATTGTTTCTAATTCCTCCAACTAGTTTTTGAGTGCCTTGGCATTTGTAGAAATACTCTGGCAAAGGGAAAAACATCATTCCATTATCAAAAATGCCTTGCATATTTCATTTAAAATTCTTGGGGTTAAAATTATATGGTAAAACATATTTTAGTTTGCCAGTGAAATGGGGAAACTACATGGGGGTAGAAATTTTACCACCCAAGTGAAATTGTAGTTGAGTAAGTTAATTTTACCAGTAGAGTAAAACTGTGCATAGGATTTGCAAAGGACAAGGAGGGAAAATGAATATTACATTTTTAATGAAGCAAATCAAAGGATGTTGTGGTATCTTTTTTGTTATGCCAAATTCAATTGCAAAATCAAGGGACTTGGATCTATCAGGTGTCATGCCTCAGTTGATTTTAGGGTTTTTCATCTTCTTCTTTGTTTCTTAAATTGTAATCTTTGCATCATTTGAGGGGGTTCTAGAGGATTGGAAAAGCTCTATGAAGGGGAAACCAGGTTAAGTCCATTGTAGGATGTAGTCCATATGTGTGTAAATAATTTTATGATAGTAGTCTTGCCTCTCGTTTTGTTCATATATGAAAATCATACTGCTATGTAACCATCTCCATCTTTGAAGCGTAATGCTCTTTTAATGAAGTAATCAAGATTATGGATTTATTCTTGCACATTTGCTATATTGAGTTTTTCTCATGGTTTGCTTTTTGTTCAATGGATAGTGTAAATGCTTGCTTGAGAGATACAAGAATATTATAATTTCAAAGGGATTACTAAGTATGGTTGCATTGTAGGCTTTAGAAGGTCTTACTATCATTAGGTGATAATACTTTAAATGACCATCAGAATATGTTTAAATGCTATGATTTGAAATGCATACATTATGACTCTGTAGCCCATGACTAGTACTGATCAACCCTTGCAGTTTCTATTTCTAGAATCTCAATTCAAAATGATAAATCCAAAGCCATTTCTATAAATTAGTTATAAGTAATTTATGCCCAACTCTTATGTATAAAGTATAGTATTCTGAATCATGTTAAACCTCATGTGAAACTAGTAGCTGATGCAAATATTCAAAGAATTTATGCATATTGTATTTTGTAGGTTAATGGTGTTGTAAGAGACTGCTAATGAGTGCATTTATAGGGATTATAAACTAGTTTATCATACATGTTGGCACCATTTTCACCTAATTCCTTAAATAGAGATCCTACTTGTTGTTTATATGTTTTCCAAATTGTTCAAATATCTTTGGGAATACCCTCCTGAGCTTGGCAAGGCTCAAAGTGTAGAAGATTGGTAATAGCCTTGTTCATTGGCCTTTCTTGTCTTCAGTTTGATGATAGTACAACATCTTTGTCTTAACCTATTGGTCCCTTGGTTTAGGCATTGTGATTTTCCTTGGGATTGGGGGTTGCAAGAAAAAACACCAACAGATTGCCGACTTTGTTGGGGAGAGTTAGATGCATATCTATTTGGAAAGAGTCAAATAATTGGAAGACTAGAAAACCTAATTTTTGAAGAAATTATTACAGCATGTCTAGATATTTTGTGAAAATATTGGTGCTCTTCTAGTGGAATGGACTCATAAAAATATTTGATCTTTGAGGAGCTTTCAGTTGCTTGAAGATTTTCTCTTCTTTTGAAGAGGTGGTGACTCTATAAATGAACTTGATTAATTGTTGAAGAATTATTTCTATTTATGCAAGTGTATTGCATAGATATACAAAGTTTCTAGTCATAAGAAGAAAATTGTGAGCTCTGCAATAATTTCTAGCTATTTGGTTCTTCATTCTTGTTTCATCTTTAAAGAAAAATAAATCATATGAATAGAAGGTATTTGTGGAAATTTTTTGTGTAGAATGGTATTCCCATGTTAAATGAAGGTCTATAATAAATAAGGGTTTTATTGGAGAGACTTAAATCTTTGGCAAGATGAAGAATTATGATAAAGTAGTTGTGAGAGAAACTAGCTTTTGTTTAAAGCATATTTTAACATGGGTTATTATTCTTTCCATCCTCCTACACATTTAAATATCACAATGTAAGGTTCATAATAACAACAACAATATCCTTAGAGAAGGGTCCTCTCTTTTGAAATATATAGAGCACTAGATTTTGGTGGTATCCAAAACCATCCTAATTCCATTTCTAATGGGGTTAGAGAGCATCTACCAAAGTTCAATGGTGATAGTTCTAAATCAACAAATAAGCATTTGCAAGATTTCAGTGACCTAATGGGAGATTACGAAGTTGATACAAAAGATGTTGTCATGAAGTTATTTGTTCAATCTCTGAAAGGACATGCAAGGAATTGATTTTGAGATTTGCCTATGCATTGCATTTCTTCATGACAAGATTTAGAATAGCCTTTATTGATCAATTTGGTAAGAGGTTAATGTAAGCTCATTGATCAATAGACTTGATCACATTGAGAAGGATAAAGAGGAATTGGTCCCATATTTTAATCTAAGATTTACAAAGATGTTAAGAGATATTAAAAAAAGAATCAAGCCAAATGTTGCAATGTGTTTGGTTATATGCTTAGGTGCATTTAGTGAAGAGATGTGTTATTTACTAAGGGATAAGAACCTTGTAACAATCCACCAAGCATATTCCATGGCTATGGATATTGAAAACAATTTGAGGCATTTAATGAAAGATGTAGACCAAGGAACAACCATGTCTACCTAGATGAAGGCAATCTCAATACTACAAGTCATTCATCATTTTATCATTCAAAAAATGATGGGTTGATTTCTATGCGTGAGTCCATAAATATCACTTTGTATATGTGCAAGGAGAGTAATGTGAAATCTAAAAATATATATTGCAATAAAGTAAGTGATGTTTGTAGTCATTTCATTGGCCATGTGGATGAATATTGTGGCTATAATGTTCTAGACATCGAACATAGTAGACAAAAGAATACATATGAGATCACCCCTTGTTGCAGCCCTAATAATCAAGAAATTGAAATGTGCACAAGTTTTTAGTGTGATGAATCAACCCAAGTGAGTGGGGATGTTGATGTAGTCTATACAAATGACCAATCTAGAGGGCTAGAATTGGAGAGCTTATGGGATGTCATCCCAGGTTCTAATCCTTTTGAGGAATTTAGTAGAATTAGTTAATTTGCTATAGGGAGTTGCACATATAAGGATCAAGGGAATTGTTATGTGTCCAGACCTAATCATACTAATAGGAATAGCATTTTGGACACTCATGTGCAATTTACTAGTATGGAAGACAAAAGTCTATGCAATTAGTTTGAAGAGCCTGAACATTGTTTCAATATTGGTAAGTCTCCTTGCTACATTAACTATGGTGATAGTGAATATGATCATTTCTTTGCTGATTATGATTATCCTCATAAAGTGAAAATGGAATTCTTTTACTCAAATAATGAATGTGTTGAAAATGATGTGGACACATATTTGCCTAAAAAGGAACAACCTTCTTGTAGTGAAGAGTTTTCAAGATGTGAGTCAGAGATGCTAAGTATTAATGGTGTAAATAATGCTAAAAATTGATCTGTATGCTCTTTTAGTGACTATGATGGTTTTGAATATAGTGATGTTGGGAGAGTTTTAGATCCTTAGGTTGGGAAAAGGGAAGCCATGGTTATTCATAAAGTTTGTTTTAATTGAAACCTTGCTATGATAGATTTAGATGAGGAATTAAAAATAGATGAACAATATGAATTGTTTGTTCCTTCTTTTGAAGCATTTTGTGTTGAGTTGTAAGATGGTTTGCAAGATGAATCAATTTATATTCTCATTCTTGAGATGGAGAAAATGTTTGAAACCTGTGATAATGATGCAAGTTGGTAGCTTGGGGTTTAGAGATTTAGTGAAAAGGTAAACATGGTTGGAGATGTTGGGAATTAAAGTGTCTCAACCTTGGTAATTCCTTACATTATTTATGATTGTATTTATTAATTCATTGCCTATGTTGTAAATTAATTGTAAATTCCATATTGTCATTTTGTGGGATGTGGCACAGTGATGTGTCATCCTACATGGAAGATGACAACTTGTAATTTTGTCCTCACATGAGGAGGAGATAGGAATCCCACTTTGTAGTAGGAATATTTTGCCATGTGTTGGCATCTTAGATGTTGTTTAAGGGAATGTTGACCGAAACAGTTATGACGGATTCCTATGATGAAGTTATGACATGTAAGAGTTGGAAATAGAAGCTTGTAAGATAGGTGAAGACATGTGTCATGAAGCATCTTTGAAAAAGATATATTTGGGCACCCCAAGGTGGACTATGACATGTTGTAAGAGAATATGCTATTTATAGCCTGTGTATGACAGATTCTCTTACAGCTATAAGTTGTAACTGCTATGATAGATTCTGACAGTTATAAGAGTTGTAAGAGCATCTGTCATAGCCCATTTTGGAAATCGGTGACCTCTTTGGGATGGAAGCTATGGAAAAGTGTTAGGAAAATTCTACAATGTTCACCAAGTGTCTTTAGACATGGGTTTTGGGCCATGAGGCCAAGTTGGACACCCATTCCAAGATAGGACCAATTTTGCCTTGTATATTCTATATAAAAAGGTGCTTGGAGGAGGAGATGTATTAAATGATTGACAGGTACTATTATGCTACCAGATTGACTCCAGACATGAGTGTCTAAGATCATTCAAGCGTGCATTGCAAGTGTATTGTAAACAACATTTAGTTTTGTTAATACATTGTGCAGGTTTCTGAGTGTGGGGTTTTTCACCTGATAAGGGTTTTCCCCATATTATATCTTTGTCTCTCTTCTTCTGTCTTCTTTCTAGTTCATGTGTATTGTTCCAATATCTCTGTTAGATGTTTAATGTTATTGTAATTGTAAGGATTAAATTGAATTTGCATAGCTCTCCCCTCATTAGATTAGTGTAGGCAGCGATTTATGCACACCTAGCTTCCTTTCAATTGGTATTAGAGCTTGATCACCTTTGGTCCTAGTTGTTGGGTAGGGGTTTTTTGAGCTGATCTTAAGTTGAGTGGGAGTTTATACAGAGTATTCTAAATCTTATTGCAGCAAGGAGATGGTAAGACAATCCAGAAGGATAGAGCTGGAGAAATTTAATGGCACTAATTTTGAGCTATGGAAGCTCAAGATGGAAGACATGCTTGTTGATTGAGACCTCTAGCAAACTATCAGTGGAACTCAACCAGCTGCAATGTCATAAGTTGATTGGGATCTCAAGGATTGGAAGGCTAAGGGTCTCATATGACTTAGTCTCACTGATTCTGTTCTGTTAAATGTTCATGAGGAGGCTACTGCAAACTTTCTTTGGAAGAAGTTGGGAGATGTGTACCAAGCCAAATCCCTGGTTAATAAACTTTTTCTAAGAAAGAAGTTGTATTCTCTTTGAATGGAGGACAAAGGATCTATTGCCAAACATATGAATGCTTTCAACATGTTGGTTTCATAATGAACATCTGTTGGTGTGAAGATGGAGGAGGAGGATTGGTGTATGACCCTGCTTTGTTCTCTATCAGATTCATGGGATAATCTTGTCATGGCTATTGGAAGCACCACATCCACATTCAAAATGGATGAAGTGGTTTCTTTGCTATTATCTAAAGAGATGTAGAGAAAGTCTTCTGAGGTAGCCAAAGAGGCTCTTACAGTTCGAGGAAGACCTAAGGAGAAAGGGAAAAAGAAGGACAAGAAAGATGAGAAGGGTAGATCCAAATCCCATGGGAGATCTAAATCTCCTAGAAAGTCCAAGGCTCTTTGTTGGAATTGTGGCAAATATGTGTATTTCTAAAAGGAATGCAAAGAGGAAAAGAAAAAGAAGAAGAAGAACCCAGATTCAGATTCTGACAAGTCACAAAATGATGGTGATGCCTTCATCGCAACCTTGGAAACCCATGCATCTGATGATGTGTCGCTGAAAGATTTTGGTGCATCATTCCACATGACCTCGCATCTAGAGTGGTTCACTAAGTATGAGGAGTTTGATGGTTGAAAGGTGTACATGGGTGACAACTCTCATTTGAAGATTGTTGGTTGTGGAAGAGTCTCTATCTAATTTCCTGATGGATGAGTGAAGGGGATCTCTAGGGTTATGCACATCCCAGGCTTAGCATGAAACCTTCTTTCTATAAGTATGTTGAATGATGCAGCTGTGCAGGTTGTCTTTTCAAAAGAAGGATGTACAATGACTAGAGGAGCTATGGTGCTTGCTAAGGGTACTAGGAGAGGTACTCCATTTCAGTTGGAGGCATGCATTTCATAATGCAATATTCTTCTAAATCAAGATAGAGGGCAACAGTCACTTCATCCCCACCATCTAATTGAGTAGTGAAGAAATATGTTGTATCTAGTCCTGATGGTTGTAATCATGCCTTGGAATTTAAGCTTCCTATTGAAAAGACAATGTTATGGCATAAGAGATTTAGTCACATTGGTGAGAAGGGTTCGTGTACCCTGAAAAATAAGAACATCATTGAGGGGCTAGATGATTGTAATTTTGAGTTCAACTTTTGCGAACATTGCATATAGGGAAAACAAAACCATTTTTAGTTTTACTCGAGTTCTCATAAGTCTTTTGGTGTGCTAGACCTTGTTCATTCTGATGTATTTGGTCCTATTAATGTTCCTTCGTTATCAAAATCTATATATTTTCTATCTTTTATAGATGACTGGGTGAGTGTAGGATCATGGTGGGCCAAACACTACCCCTAAGTGGCAATGTAAATGTGAAAAATAGACTTAAGTAACTTCATGCCAAAAATTGAATGAGTTATCTACACAATCTAGAAGTAAGGTAGTAATAAAAGTTGTAATAAATTAAATGTAGTTTATGGGCTTTTATTTTTTTTTGAAAATTTTAAAAATAGTTTAGTGAAAATTTGGATATTTCAATGAAGCATTACTAAAACTTTCAGAAAAATATAAAAAGTAGGTGTCATTCCACCCAACCTAAGTATGAGGAAAAGATAATATTTTTCCTCCATTATTTGGATTTAAGTAAAGGACTCATGAGCAGATGTGATGCATATTTTTTTGAATTTTTTAAGTAAATAAATAATTATTTATGAATTTTTTATTGTGACTTTTTTAAAATATTAAAAATTAATTTTCTAGCCAACATAACTTGGTCAAAAATATATGAAATTCAAAATTTTTAAATTTTAATGTATACCCAATAAATCCTAGAATGTGACACATCTTTTATATTTAAAAAAGGATTAATATGATGAAAGTTATGGATGTTTTTCAATATGTTTATCTATCAGGAAATCATACATAGTGTATGTAGAAAATTAATAATAATTACCTATTAAAATTATTATGAGGCATTTATTATATTTTTAGAATCTTAATAGCTTCCTCTATAAATCCTTTTCATTTGATTAAATATAGTTACAAAAAAATATGTTAGCTTCAAGGATGAAATTGTTGAAAATTTCAGGATAACACTAAATGGGTGGTTTTGCAAGTTTCTTTGGCAAGTTTTGGGACTCCCACTTGCCTAAATATGAGATAATCCTAAGGAATTTTTGGAGGGAATCCATATTTGAGCTAGAAATATTAACATCCTTTCCATCCAAATCTAAATATTAGTCTAAATATTAGCACTTTTCCATCCAGCAAGTTTTTTCTCTATTGCCAATTTTTGGCCCATCATGATCTCGCACTCACCCGACTACAGTAGCAGGACATGGATTTATTTTCTTAGATGAAAATCTAAAGTCTATAGTAAGTTTAAGGAGTTTAAGGTCTTTGCTAAAAATTAGACTCGAAAAAAGATTAAATGTCCGATAACTAACAACGGTGGTGAGTTCTATTCTACAGAATTCGATAAATATTGCAAGGAACTTGGGATTGAAAGACATAAGAGAACCTCATACACCCTACAGAAAAATGGAGTTGTAGAGAGGATGAACAAGACATTGATGGAGAAGGCTAGGAGTTGTTGGTCATGATGTTAGTCATTCACAAACATAGAATAAAAGTTACACAACAACCTTTACTCATCTTGAAAGATACGATGAATTCAAAGAATTCATGATCCCAAGTCTCCGTTGATTAGGTCTTAATCTACTGACGTTACTCAGTGGTTGATGTGTGTTGCTGTTTTCCATTCAGGGGCCTTACGTGTTTCTGCACTGTTCATCATCATCATCTTCAAATATCCTGCTCTGGATGTTCGCTCTGCATAAGCCTCCAACAATTCTACTTCTGCACTGTAAATTTAGTCAAATAATGTGCATACAGGCCGATATTTGCATGATTTCTACCATTATTTATGATTCTTTGCATGATATTTTCAATACTACATGCATTTAACCAAATATGCTAAGGATCTTCAATTACCTATGGGATTTCAGCATATTTCACTGTTTCTGCTTGTTATTTATCATGATTTGCAGTTATGGTGATGAATTAATGAAATTGAAAAAAGGAAAAGGGTTAGAGAGTGAGATTCCTAAAATTACTGGACTTAGATCACTGATTCACATACAAGCTCCCATACTTGCAATGAAAAAGAAGGAAAACTAGAAATCATACTTCACCAGGACATTCCACAAATCCGCATGATCTAGTGCAAAGCTTCAAAGGAAAGTTGACAACAACATGTAATGAAATGAAAGCGCTTCCAGTTGAACACAGCATTCACCAGTACATATCCAGAAATCAACAGAAGATTACGTAAAATTTACAATCAGGATGTAATCTGGAACTTCATATTCATTCAGTATGCTCAAGAACAGGTACATTTACAGTGATCTGAAGAAAGAACCTTGACATTTCAACAATTCTATCCTCATTAGTCTCAGTAATCCGATCTCCTAACTTATTCTACAGTAATTGATTCCTTGCGCCAGATGCGTCTGTGTATTCTAATGTATTCCTCCTTTTAAATGACAAGCTCTGGATGTTATATAGAGCAACTGCCAGAAAACGGTTACAATGATCCAAGGATCAGGATCCTCTCATAACAAACAACGGCCCAGATGAAAAGCACATGCTTCATCAGTTAGCAAATGTACAGCTGGCACAGAATATTCCAGCATCTTCAACTTGATTCGGCCTCCAGCTGGCGAACAGCATATTTGGCAATATCCTCCTCATGTCTGGTCCATGTTGACTTCATGCGCAACTTTGTAATGCTCAGCTTCAGCAGCATCATCATGATCTCAATGTTCAGCTTCAGCAGCATCATGATGATTTCCTGCAAGTAAACAGACAAACATAAGGTTCATCATCATCATGATAAACAACAGGAAGTAAACACCTTATTAAACATACCTCCCCATGTGCAGCTACAGGCAATCAGGTCTTACCTGTGAAAAATATGCACTAAATGCATAAACAGCATGAAAACAACCAGGTCAACCCTCGTTGACCAAAATCAGGCAGTCAGGCTTTTCAAATTTCTATCGCTTCATGTCTTTGCCCATTTTCTTGCATATCGGGTTCGAAATATGATGATGATGACCCAGACTATACAAGGAAATAAACGCCTGTCAACCATCCTTAGAAACCGGCCTTACATCATCATCATACTTGCATTGGCGTGACTACATATGATCAGTGTGACAATTTCACCTTAGGCCGACGGCAACAGTTATACCGACGCCAAAAAATCATGATGATGACCAACTGTATACTTCAAAGTGGCCACAGGATATCACAAAATATGATGATCCTCCTTTCCTAATGCTCTGATGAAAAGCACATCAGGATGTTCACTTCTTGCACATTCAGGAAAGAAAGACATCGTCATCATCATCATGATGAAGACAAACAGGAGGACTCGAAAAATGATCCTGTCGCTGAGGAAAATCATGATGACGTCATCGTCATCATCAGGCTTGGATAAAATGCCAAGGGATGGCGTCATCGTCATGTTCGTTAAAATCAGGAGGTAAATGGAATATCGGGTTCCCCTCTAAGGAAGATGATCAGGTCATGAAAGCAGTATGACCCTTTTTCGGCCAAGGCAATCCGCTCGAAAGATCAGGATGATGAACATCATCATCATCACATTCGCGTTGGGTGATCAAAAATATGATCCTGCTGAAAGTCCTGATGACGTCATCAGGATATCCGGGGCTTGTGTTAATCCTCGAAGATGACGTCATCGTCATCATCATATTGGCGAACAGGATCATACCCTGGAAAATATCCTGCCGAAGGAAAAGGTGATGATGACGTCATCGTCATCATCATATTTGCAAAAGGTTATACTCGTCGGCAGGATGATATTACGAACTGTTGGGAGAGACGAACAAGATCATGATGATCTTGTTCAACATGACTTAAGAAATGAAAATCACCCTCCGCTTCGAAAGATAAGGTGATCATCATGATCACGCAAAAGGAGGTCAGGAGGATATTAAGAAATGTCGGGTCTCGAAATATCATGATGATGTTGATCACCAAGACTTGGTCGTGCGCGCGCAAATTATGCAGATGACAGATTTCTCTAAGTAAGGTGATATTATAACATCATCATGATATTTTAATATCGGGTGATGTTGGAATATCATGATGATGATCGCAATGTTTCTAAGGTTACTCGACGGGTAAAGTTCACCTGCACTTAAGATTGACGTCCGGATGTTTCGGGACTGCATGATTTTCACCGGGTGATAGAGTAAGATCATGATGATGACCCTTTGGCGATATAAAAGACCGCCCGACGGGAAAAGATTACTACGACTTAAACTTGACGTCCGGATGTTTCGACCTCAGGATATTATCGGGGGGCTTTCCAAATATCATGATGATGATGTTCACATAGCAATTATCAGGTTTGACCAAAACTTTGACTGCTCACAACTCCCTCATATGGACGAATTTTCAAGTGATGTAAAAGGCAAACCTGCATGGAATTTCAAGCTCTTTCTAACCATGAAGTCACAGAAACAAAATATGAACTTTGACAAACTAACCTCATGATGATGACCTACCTCATCCTGACCTTCATGATGATGACACCTGACTTAACTTTTACCAAAACCGCCAGAAACAGACAACACAAGCCAAAGCAAAAGTTGGGTCCCTGTTTTGCTAAGTCAAAATGGGGCGTGTTGTGTAACCACACAACAACTTGCCACCAAAGAAAACAACAAAATTCAAACGATTCAAGTGATGTGATCATATTCATCTATAGTGTTCTAATTCTGTCTAAGTAAATCATCATGATCTTTGAATGATAAAATTTCATTATGGTGATAAAACTAACAAAGGATCATGTGTGTGCAGATGATTAATTATCCTCATCTTGAAAGCAAGTTGAAAACA
Source organism: Cunninghamia lanceolata (assembly GCA_027924645.1). Lineage (NCBI taxonomy): Eukaryota > Viridiplantae > Streptophyta > Pinopsida > Cupressales > Cupressaceae > Cunninghamia > Cunninghamia lanceolata. The sequence goes on along the minus strand of BSBN01000241.1, from coordinate 4,479,160 downwards.
TAAGTAACTGGTGTTAAACTACATAGTTGGAGATCATCCCTCATAGCCAACCTGGATAGAGCCTTGCTGCCAGCAGGTGTCTATAACCCCGGCAAGGTTATCTATACAATCTCCCTAAGTAGAGCCCCACTGCCAGCAGGCGTCCATAGCCCCGGTAGAGTTACTTAGATGGCCTAATTTTATTTTGTTTCTGATTTTCCTTTAAAAATTTAAATTTGATATCATCATGTCTGCTCATTTGTACAAGGTGTAGTCACTTGCAGCTTTAGGTTGGAGATTGTATTGGTAGCAAGGGAGTCCCTTTAGATTTTTCACTTAACACCTATACTCATATCCTCAACAAACCCAAGGCTGTTAGGTGTTTCATTGTGTTTGATTCACTTTGGACAAGAAAAAGTACCTTGATGAAAAGACATCATAAACCTGATCATGAGTATTTATCAGAATGAATTACAATCTATATCTAAATCTGATCTCATCACTTGAATCCTAACAATTTAGTTATTTTCTTAGGTGATGAAGTGCATCATCCTGACTTACCAGAACAAGGTCCCAACCAACAAACAACAACAACAACAAGCAAACACTGTACAAACAACTATACAAATATACAATATGATACACAAGACTGCCATGAAGTCACTCAGGCCTGGAAATAATGTTTGAGGAATTGTCCATTGACTGGCAACGGGACATCCTCACCTGTCAGGTTCTTAAGCCTATAAGTGCTGTCTCCTAAAATTTCAGAAACCTGAAAGGGACCTATCCATAGTCTATCGAACTTACCATGATCACCTTTCCTTTCATGGGCTTTATCCCACATCAGGACTAAATCTGATATCCTGAAAGCTTTAATTCTGGCTCTCTTGTCAAACCAGCGTTTGACAACAGCCTGATGTTTTGCAAATTGGTCAATTGCTTGGCTTCGTTTTTCTTCCAGATGCATCAACTGAAGCAACCTGACTTCCTGTTTATTATCTATGCCTAGATAGTCTTGGGCAAACTGCAGAGTAGGAATTTTCAAGTTTACAGGGAGGATAGGATCTACCCCATATACTAGCTGGAAAGGTGAGTTTCCTAATGCAATTTTCATTCTAGTTCTGTCTACCCATAAGGCATATTTCAGAAATGAATTCCATTCCCTGGGATTTTTCTCTATCAATTTTCTTATGATACTCAGTAAATTTTTATTGGTGGATTCTGCTAATCCATTTCCCTGGGGATAGTAATTGGATGAGAACTTAAGTATAATCCCATGATCAAAAGCCCAACTTGACAATTTAGTGGAAATGAAGGCAGAACCATTATCACTTACCAATGCATAAGGAGTTCCATACCTGGTGACAATGTTGCTTTCCAGAAATTTAATGACATCATCAGCAGTACAAGTTTTGCTGCTGATAGCCTCAGTCCATCTGGTACAATAATCAGTAATTGTTAGGACATACCTCTGGCCTGAAGAAGATGGAGGATTGATTGGTCCTATGAAATCCATGCCCCATTGTGCAAATGGGCGCTCTTCCATCACTGGCTGCAATGGTTGTGCAGCATATTTTTCTCTGTTGGCAGCAACCTGGCAAACATGACAACATTTAACATGATCAGCTGTGTCCTTAAAAATGGTAGGCCAGTAATATCCTGCTCTGAGGATTGCATGTGTTGTGGCCAACGCTGATCCGTGGGCAGTTCCAAACTTGTCATGTAGCTCTGTCAAAACTTTATTGGCTTCTGGTTTCTCTAAACATCTCAGGTATATCCCTTCATAATTCTTTTTAAATAGGGCTCCTCCCTTCATCATATATTTCTGGGATCTCATCTTCAAGGCTCTTCTCTGTGAAGCCTGCATCTTCAAAGGACATCTTCCAGTGATCAGGATGTGCCTGATGTCTGAATACCATTCTTTATTGTCCTTCTCATCTATCACATACTGCTGACTGATGATGTTTGGATCAGTTTCAGATATCATCTGGCTCAGAGCCTGTCCTCTTACTAGCTTCATGGGTGTGATCTCCATGTCATATTCTTGTAGTACCGTAATCCATTTGGCCCTTTTTTCACCAGGTTCACTCTGCATCAGCAGCATCTTTACTGCTGCATCTGGTACCACAGCAATCACTTTGCTCCTCAGTATATAATGTCTGAACTTTTTTACTGCTCTGACTAATGCAAGTGCCTGTCTTTCAACATCTACATATCTCAACTCAGCATCCCTGAAAGGACAGCTCATGAAGGCAATTGGTTTCTCTTCTCTATCTTCATTTCTTTGAGTTAACACTGCTGCAGAAGTATGTTCTGAAGCAAATGAGTAGATGTAGAAATCTTTTGTATAATCTGGGCTAATGAGGATAGGAGCATCTGAAATGGCCTTCTTTATATCTTCAAAAGCAGCTCTGGCTTCTGGTGTCCAGTCAATTTGTGCATCTTTTTTCAACATGGCATTCAGTGGTCTGACAATCTCAGCAAAGCCAGTGATGAACTTCCTCACAAAATTTATCTTACCAAAATAAGATTTAAGCTCTTTTTTGCTTCCTGGAAGTGGTAATTTCATAATAGATTCCACCCTGTCAGGATCAATGATAATCCCATCTTCTGTGATTAGGTGGCCTAGTAACTTTCCTGTTGTGACCCCGAATATGCACTTCTTGGGATTCAAAGATATTCCATATTCTTCACACTTCTTCAGCACACTTCTGAGGTCAGCAACATGATTTCCCCTTTCTTTGGAGAACACTGTCAGGTCATCCATGTAGATGACTATACATTTTCCTATTAAGCCTCTGAAGGCTATGTCCATTGCTCGCTGGAATGTAGCTCCAGCATTTATCAATCCAAACGGCATACGTCTATATGCAAATATCCCCCATTTTGTGGTGAAGGCAGTCTTTAATCTGTCAATTTTATCAACCATCACATGGTTGTATCCTGAAAAACCGTCCAAGAAGGACATCATCTTGGCTCCATTTACCATCTGCAGAACCTCATCCAAAGAGGGCAAAGGATAATTATCCTTTTCTGATGCTCTGTTCAGGTTCCTGAAATCCACACACAATCTGATGTCTCCATTCTTCTTCCTGACTGGTACCAGATTTGCCACCCAAGTGGAGTGCCTTACCGGAAATATTATCCGTGCATTTAACAATTTCTTAACCTCCTCAAGGATGATGGGCTCAAGCAGAGCATTGACTGGCCTCTGCTTCTGTCTGAAAGGTTTTGCATCTGGCTTGAGGGGTATAGTATGAGTTAGGACAGAAGTGTCATACGTCTTCAGCTCGTCATAAGTCCATGCAATTACATGTATATAATCCTTAAGGGCTTGAGTTATTCCATCTAACTCTTCAGGTGTACAAACCTTACCCAACAAGACATTCTTCTTGTCATCAGCTTGTCCAATATTCACCTGTGAATATTGACCTCCATCTGCCTTAGGCAGATCCTTATGCTTGAGCATATTATCCAGATCAAAGGCTCTTTCTAACTCAATCATACCTTTGGGAATTGTGTTGCCAGGCAACTCTAAAATCTCATCTTCTTCCCAGACATGATCTTCCATACCATTTTCATCTATGATCTGAGCTTCAAATACATCTCTGTTTGATATGAAATCCAGGATGTGCTGATCATCATCAAACACTTGGAGATTAGTCACATTGTCAGGTACCGAAGGTACTGACACCAATTCTACTGCAAATCTCTTCAGACCAGATATAGACAGTGGTTCCAGCGTACTGGCGGCCTGAGCAAGTGCATCTTCCCTTTGGTTCTGTTCTCTTGGCACATGAACGATGTTGAAGGCATCAAAGTCTTCAATCAGGTCCCACACACGATGTCTGTAATTTGACAGCTTTCTGTAGTTACAAGAGTAAATTCCTCGTACTTGCCTCACAACTAGTTCTGAATCTCCGAAGACATGCAGGATCTTCACCTTCTTCTTATGTGCAAACAACAGTCCATGAATCAGAGCTTCATACTCTGTGACATTATTAGTGCAGGGGAACTGTAATCTGTAAGCCGCTAAATGGGATTTCCCTGATGGATCAGTAAGGTCAATCCCTACTCCAGAACCTTGCTTGGATTTGGATCCATCAAACCTCAGGATCCAAGGCTTATCTTCAGCAGGACATTTATTTGAACTTTCCTTTTTCTTTGCAGCTCTGGCTGCTGCTCCGCCTGCTATCCACCTCAACTTAGGTGTGTCATCTTCAAGCTTCTTCTTTCCTTTATCTGATGAACCTGATGGCTTTTCTGTTTTCTCTTCAATCCTAGCAGGAGGATGATGCTCAGCACATACAGCTGCATGCTTCTTCAAAATGTGCAAGCACAGTGAGCAAGTGGTTTCTGAGTGAGGCGCCTCATGCAGCCTACACCAACTTTTGATTAAAACCTCCTGGGGAGATCTACACTGTTGTGTTATTTTCTTTATTTCTTTGACCAGAAATTCTTCGAACTTCGTCAGGTCACTGCCTTTATCCTCATCAGACAACTCGTAATCCGGTTCCATGAAGCAATCACTACCAGGAGTGATCTTTTCCTTTCTCGCATCATTTGTTTGATTGGACACCAGGATCTCTTCTGTTTTTCGGATATGATCCTCATCAGGATCCGTCGACTCTTCTGTTCCTGCAGAAGACAAATAAAAATTAGTATCATCATCATCATCAGATGTAGCACTCACCTCAGAATATGATGATGATGCTTCACTATACGTCTGCTCCAGCATGATCATGTCTAACCATGGTTCGCAAGTCTTTTCCGAGTGTGCTTCTCCATGCAGTCTGCACCATCCGTCAATCAAAATATCATTAGCAGGTATATTTAATAAATGACAACGTTTTATCTGAGTAGATAAATGCACCTGGAAATTCCTGAAGCGATCTATTTCATTCTCATTATCAGGATCATTATTAAGTTCTACGACTGGCATATCCTCATGATAATCATCATCATGATGATGATGAACATCAAGCATCAGGACCTCTTCTATTTGGACAGTTTGCGGCCTGATGTGATAAACTCCAGGTTCTACGTTTACATACATGATCTCATTTGTTCTGTTATATTCGGTGATCATATGTTTCATCCTAGGCTCAGCATCAATCCTGATCTGATTAGGTATACCTTTCCATGGCAACCACATGTGACTGAAGTCTGTTGACATGTATCCGTTAAGCGTTTTAGACCAGTCTCGGCTAAGCAACATTCCATATGTATCAGGTATGTCAACTACCTGAATGTCAATGTAATACTGGATCCTAGGATCAGACGCTAGCTGCATGTGAATATGAGTGAGTTCTCCTACGACACTTACTTCTGTCTTGTCCAGTTGAGTGACCTTCTTTAATGATTTAGCAGGATGCAGTCCTAATGCGTTGCATATTGACAAAGGCATAACATTAGTTGAGGCTCCTGAATCAACTAAGCAGTTGTGCAAATTCTTACTGAACATTCTTATGGTGAGGAGAAACGGAGGTGGCTCAGTTTTGTCTCTGTACAAGGTCATGTGAGAGGTTTCAGCAGCTTGGACTGTGGCTGACACTTTGGGCTTGACAGTGCTATCTTTAGCAGTATGGTCTCTGCTATTGGATTGACTCGAAAGGTGATTATCCTCTTTAGAAGCAGGATCATCCAGCGACTTCATGAATGCCCTTTTGATGGCAGGAGTTTTCAGTAACTCAGATAGGGACAGGCTGATCTTGATTTTCTTCATTTCATCAGCCAAATAGCTGACTAACTTGTCAGACTCATGAGGTGCATTTGCAACTTTTGTTACTGTGTTTTGAGGAGACAAGTACTGAGCATTCACCTTAGGGAACCCAGGGTTATTGCTAGCCTTAGGATCAGGGGGTGTGTTGAAGTTATTTGGAGGTAGAGATGATGTCAATGGACCAGCAGGTCTGTTGGCATTACTCCTCAGGTTATAATTATGCTTACCAGGGTATTGCTGCTGGTATGCATGTACTTCCTCATGCTCTCTTGTAGGTTCATTTTCATCCTCAAAAGGGAAGACATAATTTGCTTCAAAGGTTAAGGCAGATTCTTCACAGGTCTGATCATAATCCTGATGAGGTTGATTAGTGTAGGTTTCCAGCACAAAAGCTGAGTCATATCCACAAGGAACTATTTCATTTCCTTCTGCCTGAGGTGGATTTCCAGAAGTATTAGACACTTCAGTCTGAAAGATGTTGGCAGCAATCCTAAACTGTGGACAATCTAACTCTGCATGTGCATTGGTTTTGTGAATCCTGCACCAATTGGTAAGGGCTGCCTCAGCAAGATTGACTCTAGTAGTCTGTTTGGCTTCACCAGGAGGCTGATTGTCTAGGGGTGATGGTAATGAACCATTATTTGGCCTGGAGTTCCACACTCTGGGCTGCCTAGGAGGATTATTATTATTTGCAGCACTACTATTGAAGTTATTGTTGTATCCTCTGTCAGGGTAATTTGGTCTGTCATTAGAATAACTCCTATTCTGACCCGACTATGAATAAAACCCTTGATTTCTCAAGTGTGTCACTTCTGTGGTGAGCTTTCTCAACTGAGCAGCAATTTCTTTGATTTCCTCTTTCTCTTCTTGAGCTTTGGCCACTACATTTTCAGTCTGAGGCTGGAAAAAGGAAGATCCATGGTTGTTATGAGATAGATCTGTACCCTGAGGTGTCTGAGTATGTGCAGGATATTGTGGCAATTGGCCATTTCCATTAGGAGGAGGCATGATACTCAATGGAGGTATTTGCAAAGGTGCAGGCATGATTGCTGGGGGCATCACTGCTCCATTTGGATATTGTGCAGGATATTGCGAAGGATAAGCTGCAGGATACTGTGCTGGATATTGTGACTGCATGCCAGGCAAAGCAGGGAATGCTATATTTGGAGTAGGAGCAGGTATCAGCTGTTGATTTACCTTGATAGCTTCTTGAAAAGCTCCTGTCAATGTGGTGATCGCAGGATGTGTTCTCCTGATGAACATGGCGGTTAATGGATCCAGGGCTGAATAATAAATACTTCTAGCAGCATCATCAGCCACCACATATGGGGTAACTAGCTTGGACAACATTTTCTGGAACCTAGCATTGAAATTTGCAATAGGTTCATGCTCCAATCTCTTAATTGTGGCAAACAGGTGGTAATTCATGGACGGATCAATAGGGACCTTGAATCTGTCAAGAAAGGCCTTCTCTAAGACAGCCCACGAACCTACAGAAGATTGACCAAGACTGATGAACCAATTATAGGCCTCTTCCCCTAAGGAAAAAGGGAATAACCTGCACACCACATCCTGATGTTCTATTCTGGCTCTGCAGCAAGCTTCTTTAAACGTCCTGATATGATCATCCGCATCCTGGTAAGGATGGTATTTTGGACAAAGCTTGTCCGGATACTTTGGTAACTCATGATACGCAGTAAAGGTCAATGGTGATTCTGCTGCAAAGAACGACATTGCAACCTGAGGGGGCTGAACTGGTGGTGCAGTTGACTGAGGTTGGACTAAAGGTATACCCTGAGGTTGAACAGGAGGTGTCACTGGTATACCTGAAGGTATTTGCAAACCAACAGGAGTTACAGGAGGAGGTCCTGGTGAAGTTCTAGACGTACTAGACTCTGGAGTATGGTGAACGTCTACAGTCTTAGGTCTAAAACCTCTAACAGGCAATTCTTCAAAAATTTCACTATGTCTAGACCTGGTATTTATCCTGTGAGCCAGGATTTCTCGATTTGGAGGCCAATTAGCTGAAACTTTGCAAACATTGGCTGGATTCCACCGGACGAGGTGATATTTGCGGTCAACTTGCAAATCAGACTGAATATTTACGTGATATTTGCGCAGATACTGCAAATATGACAGGATATTGGGATATTTCGACCAATAGCACCAGATCTCGCGTGTCTAAGGCTCAAATTCTCAAAGCTTGAACAAATTTATGCATATTTGGCCAATATTTAGTGAATTTAAAGAGATCTACTGTAAAGCTTGCAATATTTATGTGAAATTTGGAAATCTTTACACAGAATGTGCAAATACAAACTTGTCGCAGCAAATATTTACGCAATTTGATGAAATTCACAAATGATCTGAAGTTACCTTACTCTGAGCGTCATCAAACCTGAAAGTACTGATGATGAAAGTGATCTTCAATCCTTTGGCCCTCCTTCTAGCGCCAATTTATGTTGGTCATGATGTTAGTCATTCACAAACATAGAATAAAAGTTACACAACAACCTTTACTCATCTTGAAAGATACGATGAATTCAAAGAATTCATGATCCCAAGTCTCCGTTGATTAGGTCTTAATCTACTGACGTTACTCAGTGGTTGATGTGTGTTGCTGTTTTCCATTCAGGGGCCTTACGTGTTTCTGCACTGTTCATCATCATCATCTTCAAATATCCTGCTCTGGATGTTCGCTCTGCATAAGCCTCCAACAATTCTACTTCTGCACTGTAAATTTAGTCAAATAATGTGCATACAGGCCGATATTTGCATGATTTCTACCATTATTTATGATTCTTTGCATGATATTTTCAATACTACATGCATTTAACCAAATATGCTAAGGATCTTCAATTACCTACGGGATTTCAGCATATTTCACTGTTTCTGCTTGTTATTTATCATGATTTGCAGTTATGGTGATGAATTAATGAAATTGAAAAAAGGAAAAGGGTTAGAGAGTGAGATTCCTAAAATTACTAGACTTAGATCACTGATTCACATACAAGCTCCCATACTTGCAATGAAAAAGAAGGAAAACTAGAAATCATACTTCACCAGGACATTCCACAAATCCGCATGATCTAGTGCAAAGCTTCAAAGGAAAGTTGACAACAACATGTAATGAAATGAAAGCGCTTCCAGTTGAACACAGCATTCACCAGTACATATCCAGAAATCAACAGAAGATTACGTAAAATTTACAATCAGGATGTAATCTGGAACTTCATATTCATTCAGTATGCTCAAGAACAGGTACATTTACAGTGATCTGAAGAAAGAACCTTGACATTTCAACAATTCTATCCTCATTAGTCTCAGTAATCCGATCTCCTAACTTATTCTACAGTAATTGATTCCTTGCGCCAGATGCGTCTGTGTATTCTAATGTATTCCTCCTTTTAAATGACAAGCTCTGGATGTTATATAGAGCAACTGCCAGAAAACGGTTACAATGATCCAAGGATCAGGATCCTCTCATAACAAACAACGGCCCAGATGAAAAGCACATGCTTCGTCAGTTAGCAAATGTACAGCTGGCACAGAATATTCCAGCATCTTCAACTTGATTCGGCCTCCAGCTGGCGAACAGCATATTTGGCAATATCCTCCTCATGTCTGGTCCATGTTGACTTCATGCGCAACTTTGTAATGCTCAGCTTCAGCAGCATCATCATGATCTCAATGTTCAGCTTCAGCAGCATCATGATGATTTCCTGCAAGTAAATAGACAAACATAAGGTTCATCATCATCATGATAAACAACAGGAAGTAAACACCTTATTAAACATACCTCCCCATGTGCAGCTACAGGCAATCAGGTCTTACCTGTGAAAAATATGCACTAAATGCATAAACAGCATGAAAACAACCAGGTCAACCCTCGTTGACCAAAATCAGGCAGTCAGGCTTTTCAAATTTCTATCGCTTCATGTCTTTGCCCATTTTCTTGCATATCGGGTTCGAAATATGATGATGATGACCCAGACTATACAAGGAAATAAACGCCTGTCAACCATCCTTAGAAACCGGCCTTGCATCATCATCATACTTGCATCGGCGTGACTACATATGATCAGTGTGACAATTTCACCTTCGGCCGACGGCAACAGTTATACCGACGCCAAAAAATCATGATGATGACCAACTGTATACTTCAAAGTGGCCGCAGGATATCACAAAATATGATGATCCTCCTTTCCTAATGCTCTGATGAAAAGCACATCAGGATGTTCACTTCTTGCACATTCGGGAAAGAAAGACATCGTCATCATCATCATGATGAAGACAAACAGGAGGACTCGAAAAATGATCCTGTCGCTGAGGAAAATCATGATGACGTCATCGTCATCATCAGGCTTGGATAAAATGCCAAGGGATGGCGTCATCGTCATGTTCGTTAAAATCAGGAGGTAAATGGAATATCGGGTTCCCCTCTAAGGAAGATGATCAGGTCATGAAAGCAGTATGACCCTTTTTCGGCCAAGGCAATCCGCTCGAAAGATCAGGATGATGAACATCATCATCATCACATTCGCGTTGGGTGATCAAAAATATGATCCTGCTGAAAGTCCTGATGACGTCATCAGGATATCCGGGGCTTGTGTTAATCCTCGAAGATGACGTCATCGTCATCATCATATTGGCGAACAGGATCATACCCTGGAAAATATCCTGCCGAAGGAAAAGGTGATGATGACGTCATCGTCATCATCATATTTGCAAAAGGTTATACTCGTCGGCAGGATGATATTACGAACTGTTGGGAGAGACGAACAAGATCATGATGATCTTGTTCAACATGACTTAAGAAATGAAAATCACCCTCCGCTTCGAAAGATAAGGTGATCATCATGATCACGCAAAAGGAGGTCAGGAGGATATTAAGAAATGTCGGGTCTCGAAATATCATGATGATGTTGATCACCAAGACTTGGTCGTGCGCGCGCAAATTATGCAGATGACAGATTTCTCTAAGTAAGGTGATATTATAACATCATCATGATATTTTAATATCGGGTGATGTTGGAATATCATGATGATGATCGCAATGTTTCTAAGGTTACTCGACGGGTAAAGTTCACCTGCACTTAAGATTGACGTCCGGATGTTTCGGGACTGCATGATTTTCACCGGGTGATAGAGTAAGATCATGATGATAACCCTTTGGCGATATAAAAGACCGCCCGACGGGAAAAGATTACTACGACTTAAACTTGACGTCCGGATGTTTCGACCTCAGGATATTATCGGGGGGCTTTCCAAATATCATGATGATGATGTTCACATAGCAATTATCAGGTTTGACCAAAACTTTGACTGCTCACAACTCCCTCATATGGACGAATTTTCAAGTGATGTAAAAGGCAAACCTGCATGGAATTTCAAGCTCTTTCTAACCATGAAGTCACAGAAACAAAATATGAACTTTGACAAACTAACCTCATGATGATGACCTACCTCATCCTGACCTTCATGATGATGACACCTGACTTAACTTTTACCAAAACCGCCAGAAACAGACAACACAAGCCAAAGCAAAAGTTGGGTCCCTGTTTTGCTAAGTCAAAATGGGGCGTGTTGTGTAACCACACAACAGGAGTATGCTTAGTGGAGTTGGCCTAGAACAAAAGTTTTGGGCTGAAGTTGTTGCCATTGCTTGCTATCTTGTAAATAGATCTCCTACATCAGCTCTTATTGGTAAGACATGCATGGAGGTGTGGTCTGGTAGAAATCCTTAAATAAGGCATCTTCATGTTTTTGGTTATGAGGCATATGCACATGTGCCTAGGGAGAAGTGGTCAAAATTGGAGAACAAGATTGTTAAGTGTATCTTCGTTGGCTATGGTGTCGGTGTGAAAGGATACAAGCTTTGGGATCCCGTGCCTGAAAAAGTGTTGTATAGCAGAAGAGTCATCTTCAGAGAGCTTACACCTTCTTCCACTATTTTATAGCTAGAAGAAAAAGAAAAGAAAGAGAATGTTGTTGAGTTTCATGCTACCCCTGAGAAGATTGAATAGAAAGACAATGTTGGATTTGATGATGAGGAGAGCTCTAGTAGCTCTGAAAGCTTGAAAGAAGAAGCTGAACCTCAACCTCAGCCCTTGAAGGGGTCTACAAAGATAAGAAAGCAACCTAAAAGGTTTGGTTTTACATTTCTTGATTGTAGTTGTTCTTATGCTTTGATTACTAACAATGGTGAACCTAGAACTGTATCAGAGGCTATGGAAATGAAAGATACAAGTTCATGGAAGGAGGCCATGGAGGATGAGATGGCCTCTTTGGAAAATAATCAAACTTGGGACTTGGTGCCTTTGCCTACTGAACAAAAATCCATTGGATGCAAATGGGTGTTCAAGAAGAAATTTGGTGCAGATGGCAGTGTTGAGAAGTATAAAACCAGATTGGTTGCAAAGGGGTATTCACAAGTGGAGGGCATAGATTATGGTGAGATTTTCTCTCCTATTGCAAAGATGACATCCATTCGGTTCCTGTTATCTCTTGCAGCAGCTTATGACTTAGAGGTCAAGCAGATGGATGTGAAGACAACTTTCCTTCTTGGTGATTTGGAGGAAGAAATCTACATGTCACAGCTAGAGCATTACATGGTGAAAGGTAAAGAAAATTTAGTTTGCAAGTTAAAGAAGTCTTTGTATGGTTTGAAGCAGTCTCCTAGGATGTGGTACTCGAAGTTTGATGCCTTTGTGTTGTCAATTGGATTTGTGAGATCAAAATCAGATCACTGTGTGTATTATAAGTTTGATGGTGATTTTATTCTCATTGTTGTATTGTATGTTGATGATATGTTGCTCATTTGGAAGGGTAAAAATATGATTTCTGATTTTAAGTCTCAGTTGTCAGCACAGTTTGAAATGAAAGATTTAGGGGCAGCCAGGTACATTCTAGGAATGGAAATTAGAAGAGACAGAACTAACATAAAACTTTGGTTAATCTAGAGTATGTGAAGACTATGTTGGATAGGTTCAGCATGGCAAATTGTAGACCATTGTGTGTTCCTATTTCTTTGGGGACAAAGTTATCTGTTAATGATTGTCCAAAATCTCCTAGTGAGGTGGAGGACATGAGCAGAGTACCTTATGCTAGTGCTGTTGGTAGTTTGATATATGCTATGGTCCACACAAGACCAAACATTGCCCAAGCAGTGGGAGTCCTTAGTTGATTTATGGCAAATCCTGGAGGGGTTCATTGGGATGCAGTTAAGTGAGTGTTCAGATATTTGAAGGGTACTTCCAAGTATTCTATATGCTATCATGGTAATGTTACAGGACCTCCATATTCTATTGATATTCATGGATTTGTGGATTCAAATTGGGTAGGTGATATTGACAATAGGAGATGCACCAGTGCTTATGTGTTTACATTGTTTGTTGGTCCTATTAGTTGGATGAGTAAGTGACAACCTATGGTTTCTTTGTCCATGATAGAACTTGAGTACATGGCAGAAACTCATGCTTGTAAGGAAGCCATTTGGCTTAAGAGATTGTGTTCAGATTTTGGTGTTGATGTAGGACAGATTACAATTTATTGTGACAGTCAGAGTATGATTTGCCTTGCAAAGAATCCAACTTTCCATGCCAGAACAAAGCATATTGATGTATAGTTTCACTTCATGCAAGACATGGTAGAGGATGGGAAGGTAAATTTAGAGAAGGTAGATACTTTGAAGAATGTTGTAGATGTATTGACGAAGCCAGTGAGCACAAAGAAGTTCATATAGTGTTCAGAGTCTATCGGCCTCTCGGCCTATAGTAGTTAAATCCTATTATTCTATTGGCTCCTACAAGGTGTTTGACAAGTGGGAGAATGTTGGGAATTAATGTCTCAACCTTGCTAATTCCTTGAATTATTTATGATTGTATTTATTAATTCATTGCCTATGTTGTAAATTAATTGTAAATTCTATATTGTCATTTTGTGGGATGTGGCACGGTGATGTGTCATCCTACATGGAAGATGACAACTTGTAATTTTGTCCTCACATGACAAGATAGGTGTCCTACTTTTCGATAGGAATATTTTTCCATGTGTCGGCATTTTGGATGTTGTGTAAGGGAATGTTAACTGAAACGGTTATGATGGGTTCCTATGACGAAGTTATGACATGTAAGAGTCAGAAATAGAAGCTTGTAAGACAGGTGAAGACATGTGTCATGAAGCATCTTTGAAAAAGGCATATTTGGGTGCCCCAAGGTGGACTGTGACATGTTGTAAGAGAATATGCTATTTATAGCTTGTGTATGATAGATTCTCTTACAACTATAATTTGTAACTACTATGACATATTCTATGATAGTTGTAAGAGTCGTAAGAGCATCTGTCATAGCCCATTTTGGAAATAGGCGACCTCTTTGGGATGGGAGCTATGGACAAGTGTTAGTAACATTCTACAATGTTGAGCAAGTGTCCTTAGGCATGGGTTTTGGGCCATGAGGCCAAGTTGGATGCCCATTCCAAGATAGGACCAATTTTCCTTGTATATTCTATATAAACAGGTGCTTGGAGGAGGAGATGTATTACAGGATTGACAGGTACTGTTATGCTATCAGATTGACTCCAAACACAAGTGTCGAAGACCATTGAAGCTTGTATTGCAAGTGTATTGTAAACAACATTCAATTTTGTTAATACATTGTGCAGGTTTCTGAGTGTGGGGTTTTTCACCCGATAAGGGTTTTGCCCACGTTATATCTTTGTCTCTCTTCTTCTATCTTCTTTTTGGTTCATGTGTATTGCTGCAATATCTCTGTTAGATGTTTAATGTTGTTGTAATTATAAGGATTAAATTGAATTTGAATAGCTCTCCCCTGATTAGATTAGTGTAGGAAGCAATTTCTGTACTCCTAGCACCCTTTCAGGAGATGCATTTTGTTCTAAGGATCATGACATGACTAGTGATGAAAATGTTTTTGAGTCAACTCAATCTCCTTTCCATATCATTGAAATGCCAAGTGATGTAGATGAGTTACATTACTAAATTGTAGGTGAATAAATATGTCATATGGATCAGATAAAAAATGAACCTTAGTATGAGCATTTTGTGTTCCACCTAATGAATACTTGCAAAGTATGGAATATAATTTAGATCATGGTTTGGTTGGTATATCCTATCTTTATGATATTTGTCTAGATAGCTTTTCAGACCCAGGATTGAATCATGATTTCAACAAACCAGAGAAAGTATATAGAAATGTGGTCATCAAACATAAGACATATCAAGTTTTCAGGTTTGATTTGACAATAAAGGATGACATTAATGTTTGTAATGCTATTTATCCAATGGATTATGAGCATTTTCAGTTCTTAGTTCAACTTGATAAAATTTTATTGGTATAGGTTAATGAGTTTGTGGATGTAAATCACTGCAATGTGCTGCATGACATGATGGATAAATGTGTTGTTTGCATTACATATGGAGAGAGACTTTAGTTAGAGCCTAATTGTAATGATCAAAAGTACACAAGACACTTTGACAATGGCAGGTTCAAGAGTTTTGTGAGAAAGATAAGTGTCCATGTCAATAAACAGGTGGATTATGACAGTATTTTCATATTTGTTTTGGGGTAGTCATCTAAGAACAAGGTATTTGACAGAGGAAGGTTTTTGTTCTTCATTTTTGGGGACCAATGGCCACCAAATAATGTTTGAAAATTGTGATTTAGAGCTTTGCAAGTCAAAGTAGTTTTCAGAGCCACCCAGTGGAGTAGGCACTTAGTCTACATCTTAGAGAAGTCTGGATTCTCACCATGCTCAGAAGTGGCATGCGTCCTAAAACATGAGTCAATATTAGAACCTTAAAACTTGGCAAATTTGAAGTGAGTATTTGTCTTCAAATTAGCAGCAGGGGGCCAAGCTTAATCCATGTCATGTCTACCTGAGATCTTGACTTTGATGATTAAAATTTTACATCCTAATTATCATCATGCAAATCCATTTGGCAAAAAGTTTTTTGGGATACATGTTAGTAAGGTCGCTCAATTTTGTGGTCCTCAGGTGAGTTTTGATGTGTTTTTAAATGTGGTTGCAACTGCCAGTGAGCTAGAAAGGCATCTTGAAAAAGTGTGGAATTTTGTGGTTCTAGAGACAAACCCATGTTTTAAATAATTAATTATAGTCTCTCACAAATTTTTGTTGTTCTCAGACATCTCATATGCTGGTGATGACATTGTGCCATTTCGTTTGGTGAAGGAATTAAAATTTTCCCAATGTTAATGTTTTAACCTTGCCAATTTTAAAACATTTTAATGTTTTAAATATTGACGTGAAGCTAGAAAAATGAAATATAAAACTTTAATATAAGTTTTATTATATCTTATTAAGCATTACCAGTTTGTGGAGGGAAAAATATTAGTGCTCCAAAATGGTGAAGGGCTTGTGAAAAACATTTTAAATGTTGTATTTCTTTGCCAAAGTCAAATGTCCGAGGAAAAGCTTTATTATATGTTTTTGTGTGCATTTTTCCAACACGTGAAGACAAGAAATTAGACTTAGCGAAGGGGAAAGCTCCAATGAAATAGTTGCAAAGAACGAAGGAGATGTGTTATTTCATGTTTTTTAGGTTTGTAGCATGGATTAGAGGCTTTTTATAGGCTAGAGATTAGTTCCTCATTCCCAGAACAATGCCAGGGACATTTCTAACACCCAAAAGACCTTTTCAGCTATGTTTTCAGCATTTTAAATTGTCCAGTAGTGGGAAAAATGTGACAACAACTATATAGTCATGGCTCCACTATTTTTTATCCCTCCAACTAGTTTTTGAGTGCCTTGGAATGTGTAGAAATACTCTGGCCAAGGGAAAAACATCATTCCATTATCAAAAATGCCTTGCATATTTTGTTTGTAGTTGAGTAAGTTAATTTCACCAGCAAGGTAAAATTGTGCATGGGATTTGCAAAGTAAGAACAAGGAGGAAAAATGAATATTTTATTTTTAATAAAGGAAATCAAAGGATGCTTTGGTATCTTTTTTGTTATATCAAATTTAGTTGCAGAATCAAGGGACTCAAATGTACCAAGTGTCATGCCTCAGTTGATTTTAGGGTTTTTCATCTTCTTCTCTATTTCTTAAATTGTAATCTCTGCATCATTTGAGGAGATTCTGGAGGATTGGAAAAGCTTTGTGAAGGTAAAATCATGTTAAGACCATTGTAGGATGTAGTACATATGTGTGTAAATCATTTTATGATAGTAGTCTTGTATCCTATTTTGTTCATATATGAAAATCATACTATTGTGTAACTATCTCCATCTTTGAAGTGCAATGCTCTTTTAATGAAGTAATCAAGGATTATGGATTTATTCTTGCATATTTGTTGTATTCAGTTTTTCTCATTGTTTGGTTTCTATTCAAGAGATAGTGTAAATGTTTGCTTGATAAATATAGAAATATTATGATTTCAAAGATATTTCTAAGTATGGTTACATTTTAGGCTTTAGGAGGTCTTATTATCATTAGGTGATAATACTTTAAATGGCAATTAGGTTATGTTTAAATGTTGTGATATAAAATGCATACATTATGAATCTGTAGCCCATGATTGGCATCGATCAACCCTTGTAGTTTCCATTTCTAGAACCCTGGCACAAAATGATAAATCCAAAGCCATTTATATAAATTATTTATAAGTTATTTCTGCCTGACCCCTATGCATAAGTCCAATATTTTGAATCATGTTAAATCTCGTGTGAAACTTGTATCTGATGTAAATCTTTAGAGGATTTGTGCATATCATATTTTTTAGGTTAATGGTGTTGTAAGAGACTGTTAATGAGTACATTTATAGGGATTATAAACTAGTTTATCATATGTTGGCACCATTTTAACCTAATTTCCTTAAATAGAGATCTCCCTTGTTTTCTATATGTTTTCTAAATTGTTCAGAGATCTTTGGGAATACCCTCTCTAGCTTGGCAAGGCTCAAAGTGTAAAAGGCTGGTAATAGCCTTGTTCATTGGCCTCTCTTGTCTTCAGTCTGATGATAGTACAAGATCTTTACCTTAACCTATTGGTCCCTTGGTTTAGGCATTATGATTTTCCTTAAGATTGGGGAACTGCAAGAAAAAACACCAACAGATGCAACCATTTTCAAACTTTATGGCACCTAGGAATGTTTCCTTAACATTTATAAGTGGATATCATGTATGTCTATAATAACCTATCTTAGTTTTCATGAAGTCCAAATACTTTGACTATGCCAACAATGAATGTAATAGTCCAAAATGTCTCATTTACATTTAGTGTAAGGGTGCCAAGAATTTAAGTAATTTTTTAAGTTGCCAAGTTTTTTTCCAAGTTGAGTTTTTTTGGCCTAGCGAGTTTTTTTTGAGTCCAAGTTTCCCAACTATGGTATTCACCAAGCAACGGTTTTGTTTCAACCACATTTTAGATCTGTGTACCCGACGGGAGGTGCGTGGGGGTTTTCCCTCCCAGTACTATACTGTCAAGTCTTGACAAGTGGGATAACTTAGTAGGTTGATGTTCTTTGCTATTATAACAAGGGGCCTTACATAAATTTGGACAAACTTCAACACACAAGGTTAAAAGGCACATAAAAAAATTAGTTTTCAGATTTGTCAATGGATAAACAAATTGATATAAACATATATTTCCATAAAATATATTGTTCTAGCCTATAACTAGCAATATATCAATTTGCATTCATGGAATGTCAATTTTACAATAGTAATATGAAAGTTTGAAAGTCCTATGCTAACTCTAAACTAACCAAATCTAATAAAAAAGTGCAAAAGCACAACAAGACAAAGAAACATTACTAAGAAAACTAACTAAAACATAAACCCATTCAATCATTTTAACTTCAACAATGGATAGACATATTTGCAAACACATTTAACCATCCCTAATTTGATCATGAAAATCCATCAATCAAGATTCAATGAGGTGAAATCATCAATGGTAAAATTAGGTGTTTAGGCTAACCACACAAAACAATTTACAATTAGCAAACCACCAATGGTATGAACACTTTGCAAACTCATCAAATATCCATGAATCTTCAGCTGAAAATGAAAGAATAAACTCAACTTGGTCTTTGGAAATCATGAAACAAACTTTGTATGATAACAAGTTTAACTAATTTCAACAATTTCCATTCATAATCTCGACTAGAAACCATGAATAAAATTTGTATTAAGCTCAAAAGATTGAAAAAAATCAACAATTTCCAAACTTGGTGTGGAGAAACCCATGAGAATGACATGAAAAATCAGAAAATATTATGTATTTTCTCTCAAATCCTAATAATACAATTGCTTTCAATGTCTTTCTAATGGGTTTTTTTCCCAAAACACTAACAAGAACTCACTAGTTCTTCACCGATTATTACAAATTTTCTCTCCTTGTAACTTTTTCTAACATCTACTAACTCCTTACAATAAGTTTTTATCTATATACATATTCAAATCAGCTTTCCCATAGTAAGTTTTCACCCAGAAATCTAATGGCTATGATTAATTTGATCCAATGGCTCACATTTTTTGTTCAAACACAAAGTCATCTTTGGTGGCAAGGATTATCCCACTTCATCCCATGTAGTTTCCTCAACAAGCTTCCCTTAGTATCAAAAAGTAATATTTTATTTACTTTTTTGTTACTAAGTTTTAAAATTATCTCAAAAAGTCACTTTTCGAAGCTAAAAATATTAAATATTTGTAACTACATCTCCAAAGAATTTAATATTTGCAACTACAATGCCAACAAGTTGTTGTAGTATGAGAAATCTCCATAAGAAAAACATAAGCAATTGTAGCAAGTCATTTTCTCTATCATAAGTGGTTGTAGCTCTTCATTTTGCATGCACAACTATGAGTATATAGCTATAGGTGACTGATTTTGGCATCAAAAGTTCCATTCCAGCCTCTATCCAAGATGTTTCCTTCATTTTTTCATCTCAAAACTCCATCTTAGACGTAGAACAACAATCTAGGCACTTGTCTGAGTTTGTATCAATCATGTTTGAGGCTACAAATCAGGTATAAGGTAGTGCAATTCATCCTCCATCAGTTCCATGGCTTCATTCCCTTCATTTTCTATCATTTCTAGCTCCAAATATGCATGTACAACAATAGCTTAGGTCTAATTTTTGTGTTGTAACAAATCCTAGAGTTTGTATTCATTATCCTTGACATCCTATTTGCTTCATTTCATATGTATATCAATTTCATGGGCATGAAAATCAAGTTTCTCTATAGCTGGGACAACAGGGTGTCTCTAGGTTTCATCTCTCCATGATAGCTCTAGCTGGTCTCCTCATGTTTTAGCCTCTTGGAACTACAAGAAACAATGCCAATAATCAAATTCCTCATAAACAAACCACTTTTAGTCATTACAAATCAAATCATAGTCATTTTTCCATGAATCAATCAAGGATAGCTTGTTGGCAAATTTATTGCCATGGGCAACTTCACAAATTTTTGGTTTTAACTTGTTTCCCTTTGGTTTCTCCTTGTATCCTCTTTACCTTTCCATCTCCTCTACCTTCCCAAGCCTCCTATCACCTTAGAAATGGCCTTTGAATCCATTATATAGGTCAAATCAAAATAAAAAATCCAATTTCTCATGGTTGTCCTAGGGATTTTAAGTTACCAAATTGTTGTTTTAGACTTATTTGAGAAACTCCAAGGGAAGTTTTAAGGATTAGGGCATTCATATAATCCATTATTTTCATAACACTTTCATCCCTTTATCATTACTATCTCCATTATATTCATTGTGTGAAGAAAATAGGCAAGGAGGCCTGTCGTAAAAGACTCGTGACCAACAACTTGATGATAAAAGCCAACTTAGATGTTTTTTCCCTTCCATTGGTTTTAATGACATTATGAACACCTGAATGCACCTTGATTTACTAGCCATTCCTCTAAGTACCAGAAAATTAGGGATTTCATGATTGTATTAATGAGACTATAGAGTTTTAGTGCCCTTGAATCCTAGTATGATTGTCCCATTTTGTTTAGTTTCCTTCTCATGTCTATTGACTGCCCCTCATGATAGTTCCCTAGACTAATTTCATGGTATTTACCCAGTACCTTCACCTCTTGGAACAAAACCAAATTCTACTTTACTCCTAATGAAAATGTGAACAAAAAAACATGCCTTAGTACCATTATTTTGTGAGCAGACCCATTTACATCTGAATATGACAACACTATATACAGTTTTAGAGATCATGATTAGATGACCTTGACATTCACCCATCATAACAATAATTGACATCTTGATAACCTTTAAGAGCTAAGGATGGCCTCCTTGGTTTCATAACACACCATTATTTCCCATTCATCAAACATTCATGATAGGGACATGACTGTTCCTGTTTGTAAATGACTAATGCATGAAGGGAGATATAAAACTATGTTAAATTGTTACCTCTTTTGGGATAGTCCTTCATTCACTATTGTGTCTAATCCTTATAATCCTTCATTCCTTTCTCTCCAAAACTCTTCCCTTTCATTTTCTAAACCCATATCCATAGGAAATTCTCATAAATTCTCAAGGTAGGACTCACAATATCTTGCAATGGATTTGATTACTGAGGTGGATGCCAATGTGTACAGATTGCATGATAGTTTGCTAATGTTAACTGAGGAGGTCAGTCCTTAAATTCATACAGTTGGAAGCACCATAACGCTATAAAATCTTATAAACCAAAAGATGATAATGTCATGATGATTGTTTATTAGTTGTAATGGCTAGAACAACCTCCTTAAGGATAGCACACATGGATTTTGAGATACACAACAGTCCTTTGACACCTTATATTTGTCCCTGACTATGAACAATTGATGTTTCAATAGAGTTGCAAGCCCTTCTAGAAATAACAATAGTCCACAATAGCAACAAATTCATCAATAGAACTATGAAAACTTATAGGGGAAACTACATGAGGCATGAGGTCATTTCTATATCTACAATCACCCCTCTGTCATCTTTTACATTTTCAAGGTTTGCAAAAGTCTTATGAAGATCCTCTTGAAGATTATATAAACAAAGACACTTTCTCCGTCTAACTACCCTCCCTTCTACCCCTTGAATGGTAGAAATCCATTTATTCCATCCTCAGATCAAATTGTTAATCAATGAAATTAGAAGGTTTGGGTTTGAAGCCTTTTAAAGCATGAAGGGCTACAATCATTATGACTATCATGATTGATCTTGATAGTTCTACCCTCATACATAGTCCTTACCTTATTTCATTTAGGTGGCTACTTAGTAGACTGTTACCACACTGTGAGAATCTTTCTGAGATCATAAAAGTCAAGAATCCTTTTACCTTACACTACTCTTGCCATACTTGACCTTTATTATGTGTGTAATTATTTGAACTTGGTTTAATAGGTTTTGCACAATTATGCCATTTACTTGAGCATAAAAATCATTGAATGGTAATTGCACAGTCTTGTAACCCTCTCCCATGGTGGATCATCATGAGACTACCTAGAAAAGACCTTGCATACATTGAAGAATAAAGAGGCATTAGATCTTCTCGTATTATAGGGAATCAAATATAAAATATAAAATATGTACCATCAAGCCTTAAGGTTAATTATATTTGAAACCCTAGGTTAGATTAGTCCTTTCTACGCAAAGGGAATAGTCATAATGATAGGACTATGGTAGTCTTTGTTATATGGTGGCAGTCTAGTTGATACTTGCAAAAAAGTCCTCACTACCCTTGCTTAGTCTTATGAATTTCATAGATTGCATATGGAAATCAAATTCTTCACTGAAAACATGAATTTCTTTGAATGAATCTTAAATGCAAGACTTAACATGCCTTTGACAAGAATAGAACAGTCATCTCAAGGACAATGCTCATATAACTTGATTCCTGACCTCCTTGTCTTCACAACCTACTACACAACAATGATAACTTC
This sequence comes from Cunninghamia lanceolata, assembly GCA_027924645.1. Taxonomy (NCBI): domain Eukaryota; kingdom Viridiplantae; phylum Streptophyta; class Pinopsida; order Cupressales; family Cupressaceae; genus Cunninghamia; species Cunninghamia lanceolata. Next base: position 4,456,540 of record BSBN01000241.1, on the reverse strand, counting down.
TAATTCTTAAAAACCTCATTAATTTGACAATGTGAATTTATCTTTGCTTCTCACACTTGTTTATCATAGGTACTAGTCTTTTGGGACAATATGGTCTAAGATTCCATAAATGCTTTTAATGACCTTGAAAAAGTCATAAGGATGCATGTTAGTCTTAAAACAAGGCAGTCCTAAGGGAAAGATTACATTGTGTTCTTGTAGAATGGGGTATGTGATAAATTTCAAGAGTAGATGATAAGGAAATGAATTGTACAACCATGTTTCATTGCCTGGGAAGTTGTCTGAGATTTTCAACGTGTAACTACTTTTCCAAAACTACATACAGTCCTCCCTAACTATCTAATGTTAATTCATGGTTTTGATTTCTAATTTGATAGTGTTAACCATATTTTGAAGGCTAAGTACATGGTAATAGTTAGGAAATAAATTAAGTCATGATTGAGATGCTCCAAAATGTCCCAAGGCCTTGCTATAGTTGTATAGTTGCATGTAGAGGTTTATGATATTCCATCAAATCCTAGAATATATGGGCCCACAAAACATCATTCCTTCTCATTTGGTAATGTTTTTATATGTATTGGAATGGTCTTTGAAAGGGAAAAAGAGTCTACCAAGCTATAGTCAATGGTCTTCATGACTACCTACTGTAGACTATCCCCAAATAGTCATCTAAAATCATAGGATACAATTCTTTGTGACTATCTTTCCTAAATTACTTTTGACTACTTTATCTTCCTTAGCTTAACTCCTATTACCCTTCTAATCACACTTGTCTAGGAATTAGGGAAGAGATAGTTGGATGTCTAGAAATGTAGTCATAGGATTGTTTGGAGATAGGACAGATTGTTCTTGGATCCTTGGTTTAAGAGAAATGTAATAAAGAACCCCTTCCCAACAACCTTTTATGCAAAATATTTTATTTTCATGATTGGTTGCCTTCTAACTCTTAGTCCACCTTTCACATACTTAGACACAACTTCTAATTCCCCTTCTTATAATGATCCCATGATTTGTAAACCTCATGCAACAAGGTAATGATCCACTATGACTGATTATAACAAGATAGTGAACTGTCAAAACAATGTCTGAAAGCATGATGACAATTCTACCAATGAACCTTTTCACAAACATCATAATAGACTTGAAACTTCTAGATTTATGAATGGTCCTCTTATGTCAAGTGACAACATAATGCTACTTCTTATGACTATGACAATGGACAGTTAGGTGGACAATGAAAACTCTTCATGGTGACAAATGAGATGATCTATTAACAATGCTCTTTACATGAAATGTTAATATACTTGATAAATCTAGCCCTCCCATATTAAATAGTTGTGAAGATGCCTTTATCCAATCATGAAATCATCAAAATGATACAAAAACATACAATAAAGATCATCTTGTGCTCAAGGCCTCAAGGACTAAAACATCACCCAAAATGATTTGTCAAAATGAAAAGATTAGTATGGTACACTAGGACAAGACCTTGTCAAAACCCAAATAACATGATGAAACAAAAGAACAAGGTTAGTGCAAACTCCTCAAGCCAAAGCATATCAAAACCAAATCAAGTTAGTTCAAATGAAACACATCAAATTGAGTCAAAGCATGACAAACTTGACTAGGACCTCTTGAGATCAAAACCACTTAAACCAACCATAATAGTACCTCTAAGGACTATTTGAAATGAAGGTGAACAACTATAAAATGGAAATCTGAAATCAACTGTAAATCTAATTTAAACTGTGCATAACCAAATAGAGATTGAATGAAAGTAAATTAGCAACACATAGGAAATACATAACAGAACAATTGAACACATATTGCAATGTTTACATGGAGAAACCCTTTTGAGAAAAAAACCCACACAAGAAGAGATGCACTGGTCTACATTAACTTCAAAAGAGTTTACAGTACATCAACAATGATCTCCTCTTCAGTCTTCAATCCAGCAACACCTAGTTTTTGGTCTCAACTCTCTACTACACAATCATAATACAATGCCCTCATTAAAAGAGTGTTGCCATCTAGGGAAAAAATCCTACCATAATCTCTACCATCATATTTGTGACCTAATGATGAATGGTCTAGATTGACTATGAAATTACTATTACTAAATTATGTTCAAACCTAATATAGCAGGGCCTAGACTGTAGTTATTACAAAGGGCATAAAAGAAAATTGTTAAAGAAAATGATCACTGAGTAAAATGCTTGCTATCTTGGCAAGAGAACAATAGAAAATCATTTATCAAGATAATGTGATAGCTCAATTAGAGCTGTCAAACCATCTTGATAAGTGAAATTTGGTCTAAGGACAAGAGAACAGGCATTCAAGGAATGAAAGGTATCTAACTGATTTCAGCTTTCAGTTATGATATTATCAAATTATTCAAGTACCACAATTTAGTGAAAAAGGAAAGGTATTTATGAACTGTCATTTCATCGTCATATTTTAAACATATGTTTTAAATCAGATTCAGGGGTTTTATGCTATACATTCGATTCAGAAAGAAAAACATACATAAATCATTGAATAAAGTAAAATAACTTATTATATTCAAGAGAATGTTTAAATATGTCCCACACAAGCCGTGGACTAAACTGATCCAATGCAACAAAGCATGTAAGATATACATCTGAAGATAATGTAAAGGAAAATAACACATGAGGAGAGTGATATCCATCATTGCCTTGAAATGAAGGTTAATCCTCCTATTTGTAGCTTGATCTTCATGTTTTTAGCTTCTTACTTCCAATCAGGATGATGAACCTAAGGTTGAAAGAGGTTTTGATAGAATTTATGGATATACAAACTCATCATATGCCTTATCAACAGATATATAAACTTACATTCATGATGCATCAATACAATTGGGTCATTATCAGACATATGCAAAATTAGACCATCACTTGGAAGCCAAATCATCATGAGAGAGATCATTCCACTTTCAAAGGTATGTTTTTATTCTAACTTGTTTGCTCACCGTGTAGGTATAGGAGAAATCATATTACTGATTCAATTCTCATGAAATAACATGTGGAGAAAATGGGTTCCCATAAGGGTTGAGCCCAACATGCTCAAAGTAATGAAATTAATGCAAAGATATTCAATAGACCAAACATCATGGTGTTTCATCGCATTCATGTTGCTGCTATATCAAATATATCAAGTACAAGAGTGAATAGCTATATCATATCATGCCATGTGGGACTGTCATCAAGAGTATCACAACCAAAAATCAATCATGGAGCAGCAATCTAGGTCAGCATAGAAACAAGTGTTTATCACCTTTTGTTGTGAATGAGATGTAGAATTGCTTTTGAATTCTTTGACTTGGACATAAAGGAGGTACAAAGATTGTATGCATTGTACAAACCTTCATCATTCAAAATGACCACATACAAAAGAGTAACTGAGTCGAGTGGAGCAGCATAACACTTACAATACATCCTTACCTCATCTCTATACCATAGCATAGATAGGTATAGTCAACATGAAGCATGTGAACCAAATTAATGAAGATATATAGTTAAGAATGGAATAGAAGAGGACATTTTCCTTGTTCATCTATAAGAATTTGAAGATAGATTGATATTGTAACAACATTTTTCCTTTACATTCACATATAGATGAATCAAGTGTAGGTACACAGATAGAATAGAAAAAGAAGTAACCAAGAAGGATATAATGTCTAGGTACTACATTAAGAAGTAGTGTGATTACATCATGAGGATGCCATACCTTCTATACATGGTACAAGTCACATCTCATCAATGCAAAGGTGTAACAAGGTTTGCTACAACATTGGCATGATCTAGGAACAATAAGCCATGAACAAATATAGTCAAGTTAAAGAGCATTCCATAGAAATCAAGAGGATTAGCCATACAAGTATCCTATAGCAGGATGTATAATAAGAAGGATATGAATGCAGAAATGACAATCATCTAAGAGTAACAGATATACAATGAAACGAAGATTGGTGTTACAAAGGGCTATTTTAAAATGGCATCTACTCCGATAGTCAAAACACTTAGTTTTGAAGATAAAATAGGACAGCTATTTACCACTTTAATTGTGAATGAGGTGTGAAATTTGCTACTAAATGTTGAACCATTGAAATTAATGACATTTAAATAGAGTGATATTATCATAACCTAAGACAGTCATACACAATGATAGATGCATCAAAGAACAGTCCAAGAGCTTCTAATTAGCAAAACATCAAAAGTGTAGTCATTATCCCATAATGGTCAATTGCCAAGTGAGTGCTATGGAATATGTAGAGTTAAGAGTAAGCTTTAGAGTTGAAAATTAGGAGAAGCCATAATTACTTCTACAAAGAAATAATAGTCCCCATCCAGGATGACTGTTGTACAAAGGGGGGCAATCTTAATGACTATTTCATAAGCCCAAAAGACAAGATAGTCATGATCAGGGTAGTGGTCTATCAGGTTAGCAGTCCACCAATGATAAAGAGTAGGCACATTAAGCAGATAGAATAGTCATGTAGAGAATGTATGAAAAACAATATAAGGTATAGCTCATAAAGGCATGTACAACAGTAACCATTCAAGCATAAAAAAGAGCACTTAGTCTATATGACGATTGCAACCATGAAGGAGCAATCCTAGCAAACATAGGTTGATGAGGTAAGTTGTGATTGTTTTGTGGTGCTCTGAAAGGATTTTATTGCAGGAGTATACCCATAAGGTTGGAAGAGCCTCAAGGCTTGAGATGCTAGGATTAGCAATTATTTTTATTAATAATGAGGACAAGGCTATTTTTAGGGATTTCATTGATTTTTAAAAGTAGCCAAAGCACCCATCCCTCAAGAAGTTGCTCATTCTCTTTGTTCACATTCTTCATATGCCTTAGTGTATAAACAAAAGAATCAAAGGAAGAAGAAGCATCAACCATGAGGATGACAGTATCATTCTCAAAGTTCTTTATGGATTGACGCTGATGTTTGACCAAGATCAAGTAGCATTAGTTTCAAGTGACACTTTCTATAGATTTTGTTGTCTATGAGTCCATAATAGTCATGCATTTTTGCTCTCTTTGGAGGCTGCAATGAAGCAAATCTATGTAATGCTCATTTTTTAGGTTTGAACCAAAACAAGAGAATACTCTTTTTCAACCCAACAAAAGGAAGGAATTGCTTTTGCCACAAAACTTATTTCTGCATTAAGAGGTAAGCTTGCCATGCAACAACAAAAGAAAGGTTGCTTTATGGTTAAAAGGAGAAGACTGCAATAATAATATATAGAGCAGTGTGTTCATATCAAGATACATTGAGAGACTCTAGCCTAAAGGACATAAGCTTATCATCATTTTTGTACAAGGGAATAAACCTTTTTCATTGTTTCCTATTCATCACAATAGAGTAGAGCAAGAATTCCCAAGTTTCAATGAAACCCTCGTAGGAAAAGGCCAACGTTGTCTCCATTATCAACAAAAAGAAAACTATTAAAGGATCTCAATAACTAAAGCATGAAACAGCAAAAGGGGGGCAATTTTAGCTGTGAAAAAAAGAGAGTAGAGAATACATAGGAGCTCATCATCATGAGTAACAAAGGCAAATCAAAACCCCAAATTTTCCACTAAAGTTATTAAACATGGCAAGAGCAACGAATATGCGAAGTTCTCACAACACAGAGGAGCCCATGAAAGACAAAGAAAGTAGATGATTACATTGTTTTCTTAGACAAAAGAACAACAACATAGCAAAGGATATATCAAAAGAACCTATCATGGATGCAGCCTGTAGGTTGAGTTTTGTATCCAGAAGTAAAGAAAATGACTTGAACTGGTACAAAATATACTCACCTTGCTTCTTTCTTGTTGGAAATCCAGAAGAATATCAAGAAACTATAGAAAATGACAATGATTCTTTGAAACCCTAGTAAACATGGTGTTGTCTTAGGAGGAGCCAAGTGAGAATTGAATAAAAATCTTTTAGGTTTTTGCTTTTGGCAGTTTGCCCTAGCTCGAGCACCAAGTGTGTTTTCTTCTTTTGACTTTTGTGTTAAAATAAATCATTATTGTTCATTTTAACATCATGGTAAAGACTTCTAAGTCTTTCAAACCTAATGATGCAATTCCAATGATGCCATAGGGGATCATGAGGGATAGATTCTATTAAAGCCTTTTTTTATTTTTCAAAGGTCAAACTAGACAATGATGTAAAGATAAGGATTTATGCCTTATATCATTTTTGCAAAACTTGGAGATAAAAGTCAGCAAGGGATTGAAAGATTTGAAGGTAAGGAGTTAAAAATATGCAATGCACAAGAGATGTAATGTGATATATATGCATGGAGAAATAAGGTGTTTAGTGTGTAAAGGTTCTGCAAATACATGATGCTAGGAGTTATAAGGTGTTTTTTTATAATGATGCAATGGATGATACATGATGTAGTATGTATTTTTCATGGAGTCATAAGGTTCTAATGCATATATGATGCATAGGAGTTATAAGGTGTTTTGATATGTAATACATGTATGTATGCATGGGAGACATAAGGGATTATAGCCTTGATTTTGAGATGTGTTAAGTGTTGATACATTATGCATGCATAGGAGTTATAAGGTTGAAAATAAATCATGGAATTTATGCAAAATGTATAATGTTTTTTTTGCATGCGGAGATCTCTATATTGTATGGGAGACATAAGAGAGTAAAATGAAGATATTTTTTATCTTTTCCTTGCATGAAAGCTTGCTTTATTTTTGGCATCATCATTGATGCATTAGTATATTCATGTAAATCCAAAGGCAGAGATAAGGGGTTTTTTTTGTTTTTTTAATCTTTTAAAAGACAAATACATCCAAATTTACATGACTTTGCAACTCAAAATAATGTAAACAAATAATAAAGTAATGTGTGTTATATTTAGGACAGACAACTAAGAGGGGGGGTGAATCAGTTGTCAACAACTTTCTTCCAATTAAACACTTAAATCCACTTTGTAATTCAGCAGCATAATAATAAATCAATCATGGAAATACAATGCATTAAATCAAGAGTAGAAACACATTAACACATGAGACACCAAGATTTTAATGTGGAAAACCTGGTTAAGGGAAAAACCACAAGCTAACTAACCCAAGAATGTATTCTCTATTAGAAGAATAGAAAGAACCAAATGGCACATGCCAATTAGGGCTCATTGCCCGAGCACACTGTTCACAAGAGACTCACTACCTACAAGAGACACACTGTCTACAGAATAATAAGTATTACACAATTGAACTGAAGAATAGCATCTTCACCATGCTTGAGTTAGTTCCATTTAAGCCCAATACTTATTTTCTACCTTTTGCTCTCCAACTCACTACCACACTCTCATCCTCACAAGATACATTTGAAATGACTTAACAACTCTTTATTTATACAAGACCTCGACTTAGGAATTATCATCCAAGTCAGCATACATTATAGAGCAAATACATAAATACAACATGACTAATTACAAAAGGACTTCACGTGGATCAACACACTATCGGCCACATAGATCTGAGACTTCAATCTTCATTTAGGAACATGCCAATCCTCACATAACATATTCAAGATTATCTGCAGGATATGTAGCTCATCTGGTTAGCTAGAGTTAGGGAGAACATCATCATCTGGAAGTTATTCTTCATTTGTGAGCTCAAACTCCAATGTAGACCACTAAAATGAACTGGACACGATCCAAAGACCTCCACAAGCTTGCCTGAATCACCAAGAACATCCACACTACATCTGTTTACTAAAATCCTTATCTCCTTCATATGAAACCTCAAGAACATAGTCTGTCATCACTATCACAATGGAATAGATGCTTGCGGACCTCCAAACCATGAACCAATTGAGTTGTCAATTCACATTAACTTCTTAAACATTTCCTCAAATCTGTACAATAGGATATTGCATTTCCAGATCTCACCGAACCTATCTGTGTCACTCTATCACCTCTGAACACCTGTCAAAACTGGTTTTACTTAAGCGGCCACAACTTATTCAGATCTTCATGCGAACCTCTAAAATCTTTATTGGATCACCTTAAGACACATATCTACAAACCCTTTGATGCACATCCTCTAATATTCATCTTAGCTAGGATCTTTAGCTCACCGTCTTCACTATTCTTCTCTATTCTTGATTTGGACTAATTTTCTCAATATCCTCAGCACACAGCTCATCCAATCCTTATCATCAATGCAACGGGAGTATGTTGACATCAATGACAAAACCGGTTAGTCCCATACTTGCAACAATCTCCCCCTTTGTCATTGATGGCAACATATGATGTGAAAAACTATTTTGACCATCAAGACAAGAACTTTTTCTCACTGACACAACTCCCCCTATCAACAACAACCATTCTCATGTCTTCTCTTCCTTTACTGCTCCCCCTTTGATCAGCAACCACTTGTTTTTCACATGTCTTCTCTCCCCCTTTGACATCAATGGCAAAGGGCACATACTTGCAACTCCAACACTTCAGAATCATACCAGCTACTCACCCTGAGTGGCAGCTTCACAAACATCAATTTGAACCACAAGATATGATTGTGAGACCCACCAGATTGATACACATCAGTGGACCTTAATTCAGAACCGGAGGGGTAATAACCCCTAACTTCTCCCTGAGATACTCAAAAGAATCCTTAGGAAGAGGTTTAGTAAAGATATCTACAATTTGATCCTTGGAAGGCACAAACTCCAATCTGACCTCATTCTTGCTTACTTGCTCTCTCAAAAAGTGAAACTTGATGGATATATGTTTGGTCTTTGAATGCAACACTAGATTCTTAGATATATTTATTACACTTTAATTATCACAAAAGATTGTGATAGGCTCCTCATACTCCACTTTGATGTCTCTTAGAATCGGTTTCATCCACAAAACTTGAGTGCAACTACTTATTGCTGCAATATATTCTGCTTCTGCAGTGGATAGAGATATTGCCTCTTGTTTATTTCTCAGCCAAGAAACTAATCTCTTTCCCAAAAAGAATGCTCCACCACTGCTACTCTTCTGGTCATCCACATCTCCTACCCAATCACATCTGTATATGCATAAAGAGAGAAATCGTGATCTCTAGGATACCACAGACCATACTCAACTGTCCCTTTTAGATATCTAAAAATCCTCTTGATTGCCATGACATGAGATTCTCTAGGATCATCTTGGAATCTAGCAACAAGACCAACAACATTCATAATGCCAGGTCTAGTTTGAGTGAGATACAACAATCCTCCAATCGTTGACCTATACTTTTTTTGATCAGCCTTAGGAGAGTCATCATCTTTGCTTAATTTACATCCGCTTTCCATGGGAGTACTCATTGGTTTTGATTCTTCCATCCCAAATTTCTTCAACAATTCTTTCACATATCTGGTCTAAGAAATAAAGATTCCTTTCTTAGTTTGAATGATTTGCAGACCAAAGAAGAAATTCATTTCCCCAAGCATGGACATCTCAAATTCACTTTTCATTTGATTTGCAAAAGTTTTACACATACTATCTCTTCCTCCAAAAATGATATCATCAACAAATACTTCAACAATTAAGATACTTTCATGATCAATTTTGAAGTACAAATTACTGTCAGTAGTACCTTTGTTGAAACCAATCTTCAAAAGATGCTTATCCAATCTTTCATACCAGGCTCTTGGGGCTTGCTTGAGTCCATACAGTACTTTCTTCAACTTGCCGACCATATCACCATGATCAAACAATTGAAATCCATTTGGTTGCTCAATGTATACTTCTTCTAAGTCACCATTCAGGAAGGCAGACTTGACATCCATCTGATATACATTGAAATCCTTGGAGGTAGCAAAAGCAAAAAATAATCTGACTGCTTCAATTCTAGCCACCAGAGAAAAAGTTTCTTCAAAATTAACTCCTTCAATTTGAGAGTAACCCTTGCAGACCAATTTGGCTTTATTTCTGATTACTTCACCAACTTCATTCAGTTTGTTCTAGAAGATCCATTTGGTTCCAATCACATTCTTGTTTCTAGGTTTGGGAACAAGATCCCAAGTGTGATTTTTCTCAATTTGCATTAGCTCTTCCTCCATTGCTTTAGTCCAATTTTCTTCATTGCAAGCTTCATTCACTGTCTTAGGTTCAATCTTTGAAATCAGACAATACTCTTCATAATCTTGAGCAATCCTTCTTCTTGTTTATACAACTTTGCTTTTATCACCTATGATCTGATCTTCAGAGTGGTTTAGTCTTACATACCTGGGAACTATGGAAGTTTCTTGCACTTCTGATTCTTGAACAGGTTCATTCAAACTCATCTCTTCTACCTGATTCATTAGATTAGTCTGAATCTAAATTTTAGAAGGGGCTTGGACTCCTTGAATCAGAACATCATTTTGATCATCTTCATCATATTCATAAAACCTTGAGGGTTTTACAATTCCTTCATCAACCTTCACATTTGTACTTTCTATAATCTTTCTTAGTCTCTTGTTATAACACTGGTATGCTTTTCTTTGAGTAGAATAACCGAAGAATATTCCTTCATCACTTCTAGCATCAAACTTCCCTAGATCTTCATCTCTTTTAATGTAACATTTGCTACCAAAGACTCTGAAATACTTCACAGTAGGAGTGATCCCAAACTAGAGTTCATAAGGAGTCTCACGGTATTGCTTCTGATTTGAACTCAATTAAGAGTGTAGACTGCAGTACTCATAGCTTCTCTCCAGTAGATCTGAGGAACATTTGCTTCCATCATCATAGTTCTAGATGCTTCTTGGATGGTCTAGTTCTTTCTTTCCACTACTCCATTCTGTTGTGGAGTCCTAGGAGCAAACAATTGTCTTCTTATTCCATGCTTGTCACAGAATTCTATGAACTCACCGAATGTGAATTCTCCACCTCTATCAGACCTTAGACATTTTATGTTCAGTTTGGTTTCATTCTCCACCATAGCCTTGAATATTTTGAATTTCTCAAGAGCCTTTAATTTTTCCTTCAGAAAAGTAACCCACATCATTTGAGAGTAGTCATGAATTAATAGCATGAAGTATGTATCACCTTGCACACTTTTGATTCTTGCCAGACCACATAAGTCAGTATGAACTAAGTCCAACAATCTAGTAGAAGACAGTTCCTTACTTTTTAATGCGAATCTACTCAGCTTACCCAACTAACATTCTTTGCACAAGCTATTAGTAGGTTTCACAAGTCTTGGAAGATCTCTTACAGCCTGAGTGTTTCTTATCTTGATGATATTATCAAAATTCACATGACACATTCTCCTATGCCATAACCAACTCTGATCAATTTGAACAAATAGACAACTTTTACCAATACCAACCAAATGGAAGATATTACCTTTTGTTTGAGTACTGGATGCTTTCGAGACTTTCAAAGATCTTGTATTTTCCATTCTTGAATCAGAGATCATAGCCTTTGTCCACCAACTGTCCAACACTAAGAAGATCATGCTTCAATCCTTCAACATACAGTACATTACCAATTTTGTTCTTTCCATCAAAAGAAATAGTTCCTCTACCTCTAATTCTACCAGTAGAATTATCACCAAACTTTACCACTCCTCCTTCATACCTTTCCAAATCTATGAACTTATTTTTTTCACCTGTCATATGGTGAGAGCATCAACTATCAATGACCCAATCATCCTTTTCTTCAACTTGGGAAGCTAGAGCTCTTTCTACAACATTATGATTGACAGATTCAGAAGGCATTGGATCTTCTTTCTTGATGGAAATAAACTCCAAATCACTTCCAGATTTGTTTCCTATCTCTGATTCATCATCTGTTACTCCTTCATTATCATCCTCTTCATGAACATAGTAACAATTCTTTTGGAACCTTGATCTGTTAGGATTTGGCCTTGAAAATATTTTCGGACACCTTGAGGCAAAATGACTAATCTTATTGCAGTTAAAACACTTAAAAGGCAATTTCCCTTCATACTTACCAGATCCTCTTGGCAGTCTTTTAGCAATAAGGGCTTCAAGTTGAGCAGCTTCTGCTTCATCTTCTTCTAGGTCCTTTCTTGCTTTCTCATACCATGATAGTTTCTTTGAAGAGTTCTCTCCCAGATCAAACCTTTGTTTACCTTTTATAGATGTGGTAGCTTTGAATGCAGATTTAGTCTTGGGGGGTATCTCCAAACTTGGTCAATTCAAATGTAGCCAATTTACCAACCAATTGATCTCTTGTGACACCTGAATGGGCTTTGAATTCTTCAATGGCAGCAACCTTGAATTTGTAAGAATCAGGAAGAGATCTAAGAACTTTGCCAACAATCTCATCTTCATCCAAGAGTCCACCAGCATATCTAATGCCACAAACAAGCTCATTTACTCTAGGCATAAATGTATTGATATTTTCATCTTCTCTCATCATTAGGTTTTTAAATTTTCCTTTTAGACTTTGTAGCCTGGCACATTTCACATACTTGTCTCCTTCATGCAGAAGTTCCAATTTTTACCAAATTTCATATGTAATTTTTAGATCAACAACATTTGTCAATTCTGAATCAGATAAGGCACTTAGAAGAGCTTCTTTACTCTGCAGATTGTTTTCAGCATCTCTGATTTCATCTACGGTTGTTGGACCATTCTATGGAGGACTATACTTCTTTGAAGCTATGGTCCAATACTGCATTCTCATACATTGCAAGTGACATTCCATGTGACTTTTCTAAAGAGTGAAATTTGTTCCATCAAACCTCAAACTATCATTCTTGTAGGATGACATCTTGGATCTCCTCAAGAGGTTAAGCTCTTTTAGAGCAACTTAGCTCTGATACCAATTGTTAGATTTAGGATAGACAACTAAGAGGGGGGGTGAATCAGTTGTCCAAAACTTTCTTCCAACTCAACACTTAAATCCACTTTGTAATTCAGCAACATAATAATAAATCAATCATGGAAATACAATGCATTAAATCAATAGCAGAAACAGATGAACACATGAGACACCAAGATTTTGGCATGGAAACCCTAGTTAAGGGAAAAACCACGAGGTGACTAACCCAAGAATGTATTCTTTACTAGAAGAATAGAAAGAACCAAATGGCACATGCCAATTAGGGCTCACTGCCTACAAGAGACACACTGTCTACAGAATAATAAGTATTACACACTTGAACTGAAGAATAGCATCTTCACTTAGCTCTGATACCAATTGTTAGATTTAGGATAGACAACTAAGAGGGGGGTGAATCAATTGTCCAAAACTTTCTTCCAATTAAACACTTAAATCCACTTAGTAATTCAATAGCATAATAATAAATCAATCATGGAAATACAATGCATTAAATCAAGAGCAGAAATAGACTAACACATGAGACACCAAGATTTTGACATGGAAACCCTAGTTAAGGGAAAAACCATACAGTGACTAACCCAAGAATGTATTCTTTGTTAGAAAAATAGAAAGAACCAAATGGCACATGCCAATTAGGGCTCACTGCCCAAGCACACTACTCATAAGAGGCTCACTGCCTACAAGAGACACACTGTCTATAGAATAATAAGTATTACACACTTGAACTGAAGAATAGCATCTTTACCATGCTTGATTCAGTTCCATTTAAGCCCAATACTTCTGCTCTACCTTTCTCTCTACTCCTCGCTACCACATTCTCATCCTCACAAGATACATTTGAAATGACTTAACAACTCTTTATTTATACAAGATCTCGACTTAGGAATTATCATCCAAGTTAGCATACATTATAGAGCAAATACATGAATACAACATGACTAATTACAAAAGGATTTCATGCGGATCAACACACTATTGGCCACACAGATCTAAGACTTCAATCTTCATTTAGGAACATGACAATCCTCACATAACATCTTCAAGATCATCCACAGGATGTGTAAGTCATTTGGTCGGCCAGAGTTAGGAAGAACATCATCATCTGAAAGTTATTCTTGAATTGTGAGCTCAAACTCTAATGTAAACCACCAACACAAACTGGACATGATTGAAAGGCCTCCACAAGCTTGCCTGAATTACCAAGAACATCCACACTACATCTACTTACTGAAATCCTTATCTCCTTCATTTGAAACCTCAAGAACACAGTTTGTCATCATTGTCTCAATGGAATAGATGCTTGAGGACCTCCAGACCACAAACCAATTGAGTTGTCAATTCACATTGACTTCCTAAACATTTCCTCAAATCCGTGGAATAGCATATTGCATTTCTGGATCTCACTGGACCTATCTGTGTCACTATGTCACCTCTGAACACCTAGCGAAACCAGTTTTACTTGAGCAGCCACAACTTCTTCAGATCTTCATGTAAACCTCTGAAATCTTTATTAGATCACCTTCAGACACATATCTACAAACCCTTTGATGCGCATCCTCTGATCTTCATCTTAGCTAGCATCTTTAGCTCAATATCTTCACTGTTCTTCTCTATTCTTGATTAGGACTAATTTTCTTAATCTCCTCAGCACACAGCTCAATCCAATCCTTATCATCAATGTAACATGAGTATGTTGACATCAATGACAACACTAGTTAGTCCCATACTTGCAACAATGCACTGATAAATTACTTTATTATTTTGTCACAAGTTGTAAAGTTAAAAGGATAGAACAAATTGTAACTCATAGTAATGTAATCATCCTAAATTACTTTATTTCTCTCACATATCCCAAAATCATGCAAATTTGGAGGATGGAGTTAACTAATGTCTTTCAGAGCTCTTTACATGGTTTTTTAGTCAAAATTGGAGTGTTTGGTCCACCATTTGGTCAAACTAATAGAGAGGAGCAGTTTGGAGCTATTTTAGCTTGATTTGGGACAATTATAGCCCTTATTTTTAGGGATTTTCTTGCTTTCTCGTGAATTAGTTTTGAGAACTTATTTTTAGAGGCAGTTGACTTTTCTAGGTCTCTTAAAAAGACCATATTATATATTGTAATAAAAACTTAGGTTTTTCTAGTTCTTGCCTTTTTTGTTTTTTGCTCTTTACACTTTGAGAGAGAGAAGTTTTTGTAACTCTTTTTTGCAGATTTTATAGACATTACAATAGGTTATAGGTTCTATTCTTTCTCTTTTATGCAATTGTTCCTTTATTTTTCAGCTAAATCAAGTGTCTACTTTTTTATTAGTGCTGCTTCTATAAATGATTTGATGAGATTTTATTGTGTTAATATCATAACCTTTAAAATCATTATCTCATTTGTACTTTCATGTATTGAATAGCATTGAAATCATAGGTCTTAGGTTGTGCAATTGGAATGATTTTCTTTCATGTTGTGAGAACCCTATTTTTCTTCAAAAAGAAAGTTATCTCTAGCCTTCCTTAGAATCATTTTTGTGATCACATTGCCAAAAGTGGATTATGTGGACAAATTTTCTCAAATCTATTGTGAGTTAGATTTACAAATTTTCCATCAAATTTAGGTGCATCACCATACTTTAGATTATAGTTTTAGTGCTTTTTAGTAGATCCTTTCAACCCTTTTCATCTCAAAGTTATAAATCCATTAAAAATTATAAGGGAACCAGCCCATAATCTGGAGGTTCAAGCTCACCATAGGTCACCCACAACCTAAATTTGATCCCATGTTACACAGCATTGTTGAGCTTCACAACTTTGCTTAAACAGGTGCAATCTTACTCATCAACAATTACAATATTTTACAAGGCAATTTTTTAAAAAAATTCTTCAGGGGAACTACCCCCAAACCCCCACCAAGGGGGTTAGGAAGTTGTCACCGCCCCCCTTGGACACCCCAAAAATAGTAGTGGGAGGGTAAGATTCCCCACACTCCCTGTCGGGTACAAGGATCCAAAATGTGGTTGAAACAAGACCGTTGCCTGGTGAATACCATACTTGGAAAACTCAGACTCGACAAAAACTCACCAAGCCTAAAAAAGATGACTCAGCAAAAATTTGTCAACTTAAAAAATTGCTTAAACTCATTAGAAACACATGTTTTTTACAAAATGCAATGACAAGTTGTATTCAATGAGTCCATAAATGAGTACAAAAGTGTTTTCTATTAAATTTGATTGATTTGAATGCAAATTTAGTATGAAATTGCATCCTCAAGCAGAATCTTGGTGGATGATAACCTGATACAATAGATAGTTGACAAAATGAAAATAGTAAAATTAAAAGTGAATACAACATTTTACATCTTCCTCTTCCCTAATATACTAAAAAATAGGGGAGGGGTAGAGGTTCTAGTCTTTGGAATCTATTGTGGCTCCTCGCTTGGCATGGAAGGCAGTGACTCGACCTCCATCCTAGTAGTAGATGGAAATGACTCCTACTCAGCCTCATCAATGTCAGCCAATCCTAGATCTCCTCCTGCACCCACCTCCTCCAATGCTTTCCTCTCAAAATCAAGAATCTCATCTTTAATAAACAATGGAGGCCACTCATCCCACCTTGTCCAATCACTCTATCTCATCCAAATCAATGGGATCATTTGATTTGTCCTCTACCCTTCTTGTGCATAGCTAAAGGTTGTATGGCACAAAGACAAGGTCCTATTGCTTCAAATTTCCCTTCTGAATTCATAAAAAAAATCCTTTCGAATCTTCAAACATTGATGTTGGACTGTTGTGTACAAAGTGGGAGGAGCATTGAGAGTTTTGGTGACCAGAGGAAGTCATAAAATGAAGAAAAAAGGCATTGAACTGGTGTTTTAGAATGTTGTACCTTCACTTTTTGATGCAAGCGAGTCCGTACGAAAAACACACCAAGTTTTTGGCAAGTACTCACCAGAAACTCGACAAGTTTTTTGGAGAGTAAACACTGTTATTACTCACCACAATGAAAAACTCATGAGTTTTTCAAGACTCATCGAGTACTCGGAGAGTCTTCCATCTATGGTGAATACATCTTCCCTTATGAATGATTTAAAAATAATATTAGGAGTAATTAATTACATAAGATTTACAAGGTTGATGCCATCTTAATCCTAACATTCTCCCACTTGACATCATACATTGTAAATACATCAATAGGAAAACATAAAACAACTAAGCATTAGGAACAAGGCCCATGGCCTTCCTACACCATGTAAACTTCTCTATTCTCATAGGTTTGATAAGTGAATATGCAACATTCTCATGAATGTCAGCCTTCTTCAGCTCAATTTGACTATTGGAAATCATTTCATGAACAAAGTAGTATTGAACATCCACATACTTAGTCCATACATGATACATGGGGTTCTTGGCCAAACATGTTGCACTCTAGCTATCACAACCAATCTAAATAATCATGTAGTCAAAGCCAATACTTGTAGACAATCTTCCTAACCAAATTGCCTCCATAGAGACATAAGTAGCAACCATATACTTTGCTTCAATGGTGGATAAAGAAATAGTGGGATGCCTTTTACTCATCCAACTCATAGCTCCTCCAAACAAAGTAAACACATAGCCACTAGTGGACCTTCAACTATCCAAGTCACTTACCCAATCTGCATCAACAAAACCCTATATGTCCAATGGCTTATCCACATTGTTAGTACTAGAATAAACTAAATCGTAATCAAAAGTACCACACAAATATCTTAATACCCTCTTTGCATAATTCCAATGCTATCTACCAGGGTTAGACATAAACCTGCTCAAAACTCCCACTACTTAGGTAATATCTAGTCTAATGCAAACCATTGCATACATCAAACTTCCTATAACACTAGCATATGACACATTAGAAATATCCTCTAAATCATCTTCATTCTTAGGACACATATCTAATTAAATCTTAGTACTAACCGATAAATGAATTCTAACTAGATTGCAATCTTGCATGCCAAATCTGTGTAAAATAGTATTCGCATACTTACTTTGTGATAACCAAAGATTTATGTTGCCTTGATCCATTTTGATCTCCCTTCTCAGAATATACATGGCTGCCCCTAGATCTTTCATGTCAAATGCATCTAAAAGTTAAAGTTTCAAATCACTGATCATACCCTTGGTGCTATTAAAATAACATATCAGCTACATATAAGGCAATAATTAGAATATTATCATTAATACATCGAATGTAGACACAGTGATCCTCTTCACTTCTAACAATACCCAATTTCAAAACAAATGAATAAAACTTCTGCTACCACATTCTAAGGGACAATTTTAAACCATACAAAGATATTTTTAACTTGCATACCCAATGTTCTTTCCATTTTACCTAAGAATCTATGGACTATTGAATATAAATTTCTTCTTCTAGATCATCATGCAAAAATGCAGTTTTAGCATCCATTTGCTCAATTTCAAAATCATAAGCTACGACAATGGATAAAACTTTAAAAGAAATATAATAGAAGATAATTTAGAAATGGGAGAGAAAATTTTACCAAAATCAACTCCCTCTTTCTAGGAGTAGCCCTTGGCAACCAGTCTAGCCTTGTACTTTTGTAATGACCTGTCTTCTCCTCTTGCATGGCTAGTTGCCAAGACTCACTATGATATGCATGAATAACTTCCCTATAGGATAAATGAATCAAAATTCTCATGAGAATAAGATAAACCATCTAACAATTTTTTATTCAAAATGGTTTTTAAATTAGTTTCACTTATGTTGCCCAATCTGCAGTGCCACAACATACAAGTATTTTTAGATTTTTTAGTTACATTGGTAGAGTTATAAATAGTAGTGATTTCTAGATTAAAAAGAGTCCCCTTCCTTGTCCCTTTCACTATCACCAAATTCCCTCTTACAAATCTACAACGATGCTTATCAAACATTACATGCATTCCAACATCATTCAACATAGAAACTAAAATCAAATTCCTATCTAAACCTAGAATATGCAAAACACTGGGGAGGGTTTTCATCCTCCCATCATTGAAACACAACTATACCTTGCCCAGACCAATGATATGATATGAAATTTTGTCACCAAGGTATACTTCACCTCCATCATACTTCTCATATGTGGAAAAACATTCTCTATGAGGAGTCATCTAATAGGAGCAACCTGAATCAATCAACCACTATTTGTTAGACATAACATTCCAAGAAGAAATCAAAACATCATCACTTGAATCTAAGGACTTCACTATGGAGGAATCAAATTGCTTCTTTTTATTCTAGCATTCCTTCTTCACATATCCCCTCTTTCTATAGTTCCAACACTTCACTCTGTTCTTTTTCCCAGGAGTCTTAGATCTTCCATTAGAACTGTCCTTGGGTCCCTTCTGATCTACCTTATATCCTCTTTCCTTGGACCTTCCTCTGACATGAAAAGTACAACCTAAGTCAATAAACCACTATTCGTTAGACATAACATTCCAAGAAGAAATCAAAACATCATCACCTAAATCTAAGGACTACACTATGGAGAAATGAAATTGCTTCTTTTTATTCCGACATTCCTTCTTCACATGTCCCCTCTTTTTTTAGTTCTAACACTTCACTCTATTCTTTTTCCTAGGAGTCTTAGATCTTCACTTAGAATTGTCCTTGGGTCCCTTTTAATCTACCTTATATCCTCTTTCCTTGGACCTTCCTCTGACATGAAAATTATCCTTTGAACTTCCTTCAATGAATTTCTTCCTTACCTCCTCCGATAACAAAGTAGCAACAACATTGTCCATCTTCAAAGCATTTCAAAGGTTGGAGGTTGGCACTGAAAGCAAGAATCGTGTTCTCCCATGACTCAAGAAAAGAACATAGAAGCATTATACATTTATCTTCTTCATCTATCTTAACATCAACAAAAGCTAACTGACTCAAGATCAAATTGAATGCATTCAAATGCTCAACTATCAAATCACCCTCCTTCATTTTAAGAGAATTTAGTTTTCTTTTCAAATAAAGCTTATTTACCAGACTCTTTTTTTTGGCAAATCTCACCTAACCACTTCCATAATGAATATGTTGTAGGTTCTTCAACTGCATTCAACAAAATAGAGTCTGAAAACAAAGATGGATTGTCCACCAAGCTTTCTTGTCAAGTTTATCCCATATGTCCTTACTGTTGGAAATAGTCCAGACAACTTAGAGGAGGGGTGAATCAGTTGTCCCTAAACTTAAACCTTTTCTAAACCTTTTAAATCTTCTTTATAATCAGATTAATTATCAAAACATTTAAACATAAATCAACATATGAGCAAAAACAATATCAGAACACAACACTAGAATTTTGATGTAGAAAACCCAGTTAAGGGAAAAACCATAGTGGGGGTTAACCCACCAAAATGTGCATCTTGTTAAAAGTACTTCTTGCATCAAACTTGCCTAAATCCTCATCTCTTTTGATATAGCACTTACTACCAAAAACTCCAAAATATCTTATAGTAGGAGGATGACCAAACCATAGTTCATAAGGAGTTTTACCAGAATTTCCTTTCATCTTCACCCAGTTAAGAGTGTAGACAGTAGTACTCACAACTTCCCTTCAATAAACTTGAGGAACATTTGTTTCCATCATCATGGTCCTAGTAGCTTCTTGAATGGTCTGGTTCTTCCTTTCCACAACTCCATTTTTCTAAGGAGACCTAGGGGCAGATAATTGTCTTTTTATCCCATGCTTTTCACAAAAAAGCATCAAACTTGCCAAAAGTGAATTATGCACCCCTGTCAGATCTCAGACATTTCAATTTCCCACAAATCTCATTTTCAACCATCATTTTGAACACCTTAAAATTATCAAGAGTTTCTGATTTTTCTTTTAGGAAGGTTACCCATATCATCTGGGAGTAGTCATCAATTAGTAGCATGAAATATATGTCTCCTTGCACACTCCTAATTCTAGCAGGACCACAGAGATTAGCATGCACCAGTTCCAATGTCCCACTTGAACATTCTTCCTTACTTTTGAATGAAATTTTGTTTTGTTTACCCAATTGACATTCTCTACATATACTATCAGGTTTCATGAGTCTTGGAAGATCTCTTACATCTTGAGTGGAACTTATTTTGACAATGCTATTGAAATTTACATGACACATCCTCCTATGCTATAACCAACTTTGATCTATTTGAGTAATCAAACAACTTTTATCTAAACTGCTTAAGTGAAAGATGTTACCTTTAGTCTGAGTACTGGATGCAATTTTAGTTCCAAAGCTTTCCAAGATTCTACATTTTCCATCCTTGAAATGAAGATCATAACCCTTGTCAACCAACTGTCTAACATTGAGAAGATTATGCTTCAGTCCTTCCACATACAGAACATTATTGGTCCTGTTCTTACCATCAAAAGAGATGGATCCTCTACCATGGATTCCACCAGCTGAGTTGTCTCCAAATTTCACAAGTCCTACTTCGTAATTTTCAAAACTCAAAAACTTACTCTTGTCTCCAATCATATGATGAGAACATCCACTATCAATCACACATTCATCCTTTTCAACAACCTGAGCAACCAAGGCACTTTCTACATTTACACAGCTAGTAGATTTGGTAGACATTGGATCTTCTTCTTTAATAGCAATGAACACCCAATCACCTTCTCCATGATCAGATTCATCATCTGTGACTCCTTCTCTAGCTTCTTAGACATAGTAACAATTATTCTGACCCTTGTACATGTTAGGGTTTGGTTTTGAAAACCCCTCTGGACACCTTGAGGAAAAATGACCAATCTTATTACAAGAAAAACATGAGTGGCAACTTTCCTTCATACTTACTAGATCCTCTTGGCATCCGTTTGGCAATGAGAGCTTCAAGATCTATAGTTTCTATTTCAATATCTTCAAGATCCTTTCTTGTCTTCATAAATCTATTTGATCTTGTAGAAGAGCTTTCACCTGGATCATATCTTTGCTTTCCATACACACTGACCTTGAATGTAGATTTAGACTTAAGAAGAGAATCACCAAACTCACTCATTTCAAATGTTGAAAGCTTGCCAACTAACTGATCTCTTGTGACTGTTGTTACTGTCCTAATTTCTTCAACGACTATAGCCTTGTGCTTGTAAGCTGTAGGTAAGGATCTGAGTACCTTGGTAACAATTTCTAATTTATCCAATACTCCACCTACATTTCTGATACCGGTCACAAGTTCATTTACTTTCTGTATGTACGAAGTAATGTTTTCATCTTCACTCATTACCAATCTTTCATATTTACCCTTCAAGCTTTGTAGCTTGGCACATTTAACATATTTGTCACCTTCATACAGATTTTCCAATTTACTCCAGATCTCATGAGTGGTTTGCAAATCCAAGTCATTTGCCAATTCGGTATCAGACAGGGCACTCAATAATGCTTCTTTGGATTGAGTGTTGTGTTCAACATCTCTGAGTTCATCTATATTTGAAGGTCCATTCTTCAAAATTTTATACACATTCTTGGTTATTGTGTAAAAGCCATCACCCATACATTCTAGATGACACTACATGCATACCTTCTAGAGGGAGTAATTTGTTCCATCAAATATCAGACATTCTTTTTTGTAGATCGACATCTTGGATCTCATTAAGTGGTCAAGCTTCTTTCAGAAGAACTTGGCTCTAATACCAATTATTGGAAATAGTCTAGACAACTAAGAGGGGGGTGAATCAGTTGTCCCTAAACTTTAACCTTTTCTAAACCTTTTAAATCTTTTTTATAATTAGATTAATGATGAAAACATTTAAGCATTAATCAACATATGAGCAGAAACAACATGAACACACAACACCAGAACTTTGACATGGAAAACCCAGTTAAGGGAAAAACCACGGTGGGGGTTAACCCACAAAAATGCACACCCTATTAAAAGTACTTAAGAAAATAGAAGGCACATGCCTTCGAGTGCACTACCCAGAGTTCATTACTTAAGAAGAGGCTCACTGTCTATAACAAATTATGATTTACACAGAAATAATGAACTAAGAAATAGCATCTACATGCATGCCTAAATCAGTCCCTTTGAAGGGTCAGAACTTTTTCTCTTATCTTCAAATTCTTCTCCATTGACTTTTCACTCTATACTCCCTTTGTTCCTCTTCTTCTCTTCTCTGCTTTTGATCCCTTCTTCAGATTTAATTCATTGTGTACAAGGATACTTTTCAACAACTATTCAACAAGTATTTATATGCTTCGTCAACCTTGGAATGATCAACAAGGTCGGCTAAACTTGATGCAGATCATCAGACTGTCAGCCAAACATAATTGAGACTTGAATCTTTTTCTAAAATCATGCCACGCTTCATAAAAATGCTCTTAGATCATCCGCAACATGCTAGGAACATCCGATCAGCCAAGACTGGGAAGAACATCAACCTCAAAGAAGAAATCTTCAATCAACAAGCTCAAACTTCAATGTAGACCTCCAACATAGTAGCCACATGATCCAGAGACCTCCACAAGCACATTGAAATTATCAATAACATTCACTTTAAAATAAATTACTAGAATCATTTGTATCTTCCTCCAGAACCTCAAGAACACTAACTGCCATGACTGTCAAACTAGAAAGATAGCTTACAGACCTCCAAACCATGAACCACTAGAGTTGATGATACATACTAATTTCCCAGACATGCCTCTAGATCCATAAATCATCATTTTACATTACCGGAGCAATCTAGACCTCTTTCTTGTCACTCTGTTTCTCCTAAATAATGCAGGAACTAATTTTACTCATATGGCTATAACTTCTTCAAATCTTAATGCGAACCTCTCAAATCTTCACTAAAGCTTCTTCAGACAAACCTCTTAATAGCCATATGATCCACATATATTGATCTCCATTAATTTTCTCAATATCCTCAATAGTCCAGTTTTCTATACAAATAGAAAATAGGATACAATTGACACAAATGGAAACAAGGATATGTTGACATGAATGACAACACCACTTAGGCACATATTTGCAACACTAACTAGCTCCTTGTGGGAAAGTTTTGTTACAAACAACATGCCACCTATTTATCTTTTCCAAAAGGTCCTCCATTTTCAACTTCCACAACTCATACCCCATTCAATTGAACTTTTCAATGTCCAAATGAGATGAGGTTGCAGCCATGGTTTCTACACAAAATCTACAAAATAACTTGAATTAGAACTCCCACTACAACTCAAAAAAACTTCACACTTCTACCCAAGACATAGAACTAGCTAGGCTCTGATACCAAATGTTAGAAATGAAGGTGAAAAACTATAAAATGGAAATCTAAAATCAAATGTAAAACTAATTTAAACTATACATAACCAAATAGAGATTGAATGAAAGTAAATCACCAACACATAGGAAATGGGTGATCACACAATATTGGGTTACATGTTTTTGCCAAACTTGACAATGAAATCAACATTTTGAACTAAAACTTCACTTTCTAACACCTATAGCCGCTAAGCCATTAGGAATTTGGAGATGATGTGAACTAGTGATTTGTGAGATTTTGTCTGTAGATTCTAATTTTTTTTTAATAAAAATTTGGAGTTAAATTGTAAAAATTTTGTGTCTCCTTTGATAACTAGTTTTTAATAGTAAACAACATTTTCTTAAAGTGATGGGTATTCCATAACACATAATTTTTTTCCTATGAAGGATAAAATTTTGATTCTTTTGAATTTAGATTGGTAACACTGATATCTATGGCATGCATTTTGTTTCATAATGTTTTGTTGAATATATATTTTTTAATTAAGTTTTGAAGTCAAACCAATTATAATTTAGACATAGGCGTATTCCATAAAACATAACTTTTTCTGTATGTATCAAAATTCAAATTTTTTTGTTGAAACAAGGACTTCATTACCTAGAACATACATATTTTTTAGAATTTTTTCACTAATTTACTAATTTTCCATGTGTGTAGAATAAAGAACTTGATGTTTGGTGAAAAACCTATGTTTAGTAAAACTAAAAAAAACAATCATAATAAAATCAAATTATATCAAAACTATACTCATTGGAAAGCTCGTTGTGAGGATTGTGATCCTCCAATTGGATTTGGCAAGGTGAATCCATTTGGAGCTTCAATTGGGCTTCGAAAACTAACATTTTGCAAAAGAAAAGGGAAGGGAAGGTGTCTAGTGGGAGTCTTCATTCGAAGATACCTGCGAATGAAGGTGGGTGATGTCCTTTGTTTGAAGTTTAGACTCCTTTGAATGAAGGTCCAAACATGGTGCATACATCCACGTAATGTCCGTCTTTGAATGAAGGTTCCTTGCATTAAAAAAATAATTAAATTTTTTAACTGCCGACCTTCGTTCGAATGCTCTGCCGACTTGTTTTTTTTAATGTTTTAATTTTTTGTATTGCATATAAATAGGATGTTTTTTTTTTTATTTTTACAAATCAATTTAAGAAGATAAATTTGCATTTTTGTTCTACAAGGGAGGAGGAAATCTTTTAGAGAAGAATCTCCAAGTCATATTTTACAAAGAAGGAGATGGCAAACAAAAAGACGACAAAATAAGACTACACGATAGTGTTCCATAGAAATTATAAAAAGATTAAATGAAGAAAGATTGCAAAAATATCATAAACAAAAACAAGGTATGCATATATTTTCTTTTCTATTTTTAATCTACATCATTTTATTTATGCTTAAATATATACATGTATTGATGAATCATGTAGTAGGATGTCATTTAATTTAGGTCACTTGATTTATGCTTAACTATATACACATTGATTTCATGTAGCTAGGATGTCATTTAGTTTAAGTCATTCCTCATTCTTGGTTATAATCCCAACCCCTCTACCTAGAGATAACTACCTACCTCTCTCTCTATCCACCACTCTCTCAAGTCACCCACTCTATTTACCTCTACCTCTCATTCACTGGGGCCTCTCTAGCTATCTCTCTTCCTCTCTAACTCTCCATATCCCTCTCCCTATCTCCAACTCAACTTCATCATTTCTCTAAAGTGGTAACATATATTTCTATTATAATTCATTAAAAAAATCAAGTTCACTTTTCATTTTAGATTATTTCTTTTCTTGATTATTTATTTTTTATTTAAAAAATCTTTTATCTAAAAGTTATATTAAAAAAGCCACACTTCCTAATTTTAAAACTGCTCTCTTCTCCTTGATTATTTTCCTCTATCATCCACACTTCCTATTGTAATAGGGGGAAATTGATTTTATTATTTCAACCTTCTAGTATCTTGTAGATAAAGATCTTAAAACATAAAACTATATTTTTGATATACAATGTAACATAATGATTTAAATGTAACTAAATGTATTTCACCAAATCAAAGCTATGCTCATTCCCTAGACAAAGTACTATGGTTTTTTGCTTTTCAACTAAGAGAAAATAAAAAAACTAAGAATATAGTAATAAAAGCTAGAAAGTGGATATAGAAATATAAACCTAGAGTAAGACATTGGAATCTAGAGAAGGTCTTAGAAATCATATGCATTTAGGATTGTAGTGCACTTCAAAGATGCAACACAAGTAGGCTCACATCCAAATATTTTGTAGTCCTTTGTACCAAAAATCATAAAACTTACATAGGAAATGAAGGACCTGGGTGGCAAGGACACAATGCAAGTACCTAGTAATATAAAATAATAACTAGAATATAGGAATTTAATGAAAGTGTATACCTCATGACTTGTAGTGTATTCATTTGTATACTTCATGATTTACATGTATTCAAGTGTATACTTCATGACCTACATGTATTCATGTGTATACTTTGTGACTCATATATATTCATGTGTATTCTTTGTGACTTATGTGTATATGTATGTGCATACTTCATGTATTTACATGTATGCTTCATGCCTTACGTACATTCATGTATATGCTTCATGTTTTAAGCGTATTCATGTGTATACCTCATGAATTGTAGTGTATTCACGTGTATACTTCATGACTAATCTGTATTCAAGTATATACTTCATGGCAAGTACATGTATTCATGTGTATACTTCACAATTCATGTATATTCATGTGTAAGCTTCATGACTTACATGTATCCATGTGCATACTTTGTGTATATTACATGTATTTACGTGTATTCTTCATGCCTCATATTTTACATGTATTTATACGTATACTTTGTGTATTACATGTATGCTTCATGGTTCATGTATTACGTGTATTTATGTGAATACTATGTGTATTACGTGTATGCTTCATGCTTCTTATATTACATGTACTTATGCATATACTTGGTGTATTATGTGTATTTACACATATACTTTGTGTATTATGTGTATGCTTCATGTTTTGGGTATTACGTGTATCTATGAGTATGCTTCATACTTGATGTATCATGTGTACTTATATGCTTCATGCCTCACATGTATTTATGTGTACACTTCATAGATTACATATGTTTCTTGCTTTGAGAGGAAAACAAAATGGATGTCCATTTTGTTGAAGGGATATTCGTTGCTAGATGCCTAAAGAATTGGGCTTTAGGTAATGGATATCTATTTTCCAGAATAGATATGCATTTTGAAAATGGATATCCATTATGTAAAAACCAAAAAAGGACAAAAGGAATGTTGTTGGGTGTGACAACCGTGCCCACAGACCCTTTGTTGTCAAAAACTTGTGAATCTACCTATTATAGTAAAAAAAAAACACTTTTATACACTTTTGGACACACAATTTGCTTGTTTCAATCATAAAGGTGAGATTTGTGTTCCCCTAATGGGGAGAAACAGTCATTGTAAAGCAAAAAGGAGGAAAGTTAAATTAAAGGAAATTGAAGCAATTAGGGAAAATGATAGAGTAAGGAAGAGGATTGGAAGACTTATTTTGGTGGATGCTCATCAAGGTGAATCTTCTTCTTTACCATCTAATTATATGCAAATTGAAGGTGTTAATGTTGATTATAATGAAATGTTAGATAAAAATAAAATTAACCATGATATTGCAAATGAAAATGTTTTGCAAAATTTAATGAAACACCTATTGATAAGAGCAATACCATGGACAAAAAAGAAGAAGAAAAACAAAGATGTTTACTTGAAGAATGTGGATATGAACCTCATGATGTTGAATTTGCACTCCATAATCCATTGGTTGATAAAATTGATGAGGTTGATACCATGGATGAAACAATGAAAATCAATGTATCTCCAAATTACATAAGAAGAGAGGACATTTGTCAAGAAGAGAATAAGCATGATGAAATTGGAAAACATCCAAGAACCCCAATATGGTTACTTGAAATTGATGAGAACATAATGGAAAAACTTGAAAGCAAGAGGTCGTCACGAACAGTTTGGTTGTGGGCTTCAAAGCTATTCAATGAATACTTTGAGAATAAAACATTAACCAATCATGCCAACTTTTATTTGCAATTACTAAAGATGTACAAAATGAGACCTTTACTAAAGAAATCAAAAGGTTTAGTTAAAAAAAGTGTCCAATCAAAATAAAATTATTCTAAGAAGCCTTTTCAATGCACTCAATTCTATTGGAAAGATTAGCAAGGAGAAAGATAAAAGAGCTACTCGTAGAGTAATAGCAACCTCAATAGTAATCAAACAATTATGAAAGGCTCAATTAATGAGGAAAAGTTGTGTTAACTTAAGATTGAGTCATAAAACATTGTCAAAAGCACTAGCATTAAGATCAAGATTAGATAGTCCTCTTGGAAATGATACTTGAGCTTTTAGTAGTAGGCTTCCATGAGTTGATAAGAAGCTAATCTTGGCAGCCCCATTTTCCTTTATGAGAATACTCATGACAGTCTTGATTTCCCCTTGGATTGTCTTCATACTTCCTAAGACAACACCTAGCTTCTTCTTTCCATGGTCATCCTTCATAATATAATGGCATTCATCTATTTTATGATTTTCCTAAGGCATGACAATGCTCCATAATCAGCAACAATTGTTTTTATTTGAAAGCCTCCTTGAAACCTTATGTTTCATTCTTTTAGATGGTGGTTCACTTCATTGCTAGGTCTTTCTCTTAATGAACCTTAGAGGTGACATCATTGATAGTAATCATGTTGGCATATGGACTACCTTCCACAACATTGCCCTCATACCCTCATGACTATCATAGGGAATAGTATGACTATTTTTAAAAAATTAGGATAGCACTAGCCCTCTACCTCCATTTTGTGTTCTTGTCCATTCAACAATACTTCATACATATGACAAGTTTTAGGTTATGAACCCCCCTTTTAAATGATACTAATTACCTGTATGTTACCACTAGGTGTTAGGGTAGATATATTAACTCAAGATACAATATCATATTCTCAAATCTAAACTGCTCCCATATGGTATTTGGACTACTTTGAGGTTGTAGACTATGACATTTGATTGTTTGGACTATGACAGTCCTCTAGGGAATTACATCATGCATTTATCAAGAAAAACCTCTTCGTTGTGCTAATGATAACCTTGTCAAAAGATCATGCCAATCTCATATGGTATATTTCATGAACACTGTTGTCCCAAATGTATGACAACCACCCTAGGATTGTGAAAATGAGTTAGAACAATCTCTTTTTGACTTTGAAAGTCTTTGTTGCACATCATGAATGGGATAGTCCCTTATAAACTACTTAAATAACCTTATCATTCCCATGGAAGCATTTTAAAATAACATCATTTGAAAATCATTAAAAGCACAGAGTAAGGAAAAGTATTTTCTAAATTACATTTGAACTTTTTTAGTCTAAATTATGTCATTACATTTCATTCCTTATGTTGTAAATTGCACCATTACCTCCATGGCAATGAGTTGTAAATTATTTGTATTAAAGGATTATTTCCACCCTTTAGAGATAATGCATACTTGAATAATTTTTCTTCTTTCATGGGCATATGTATTTTCAGGTGAAGAGTATTGAATTGAAATTGTGTGCATTCAACATGCTAAAGTATAATTCATTTTTTATGTTTCCTTTACATCTTGCTTTTCTAGGTTTCAAAAGTATAATATTTTTTTAAAGGGTGTGATTCTAATGGAAAAAAGGACAATATGCATCATGTGGTTAATATTTCCAATATGCCATCCTTGAATTGTCTACTTTTAGAAAATGACTAAGCCACAAGATTGCTTGGACAATGTGCTTCACAATTTGTTAATCTCTAATCTAATTACTCTTCCATCTATCCATCCATTAGATCCAACTAGATGGCTATCTAAGAATTATAATTAGAATGCATTTTGTAACTTCATAGAGTTAATAGACATCATATTCAAGGATTTATTACTTTGAAATATAAATTGCAAGATTTGATGGATCATAATATGATTCATGTAGGTGTAAATCATGGGGGTAGTCCTTCAATTGCTCCCCCTAATCAAAATTTAAAGATTTATACTAATCTATTTCGTAGTTGTTCGAACAATATCAATGCACATCACGAACATGATCCTCCTTCAATGGTTCATTCATATGTTGATGGAAACTCTATGGATAGTTATATTGATTCTCATGTGCAATAATTCATAGTTGATTTTTTGGATATGTTACAGTCTTTAGATACATTATATTTCTCTTATGCTGCCCCATTGATCCAATTTTTAGATGAAGAAATAATAGAAAATAATTTCTACAAAATGCTTATGCACAATCAAGGGTAGCTTTGAAAATCACTAATGCTATATTGATTGAAACTTTGGCTTACATCATTTTACTTAAACAACACTGCCCTCAGACCCCAATGATAACTTTTTAAAGAATGAAAGAATTTGAAACCTCCATCCATGAGACCACTGAGACCCAAGTAGGTATGATAGTTAGCATGGTATAGTTCCTTATCCTTATGATAAATGAAATCAAATTACACACTTGTCTATGTTTCCACACTTTACTTTACACCCACTAATTGCATTTTCTTGAGATTTTGTAAACAAATAAATCCATTTTGTACATATCTTGCAATCATAGTATAACAGTCCTATAACACTCCTATATAATAGTCCTATAACAGTCCTATAATAGTCCCATAGCTGACCATTTCATCAGACAACATCTCTTTGAGTTGTTTTTTCAAATAGTTCACGTGGCTTGTCAAAAAAATTTATGTTATAAATTCAGGTTGTGGTCTTAGTAAGGTATCAAAGTAGCATCACTCATGACTACCATCTTCTTAGGGGACATTGTCAACATTCACAATTTGAAGGAGAAGTAGACAATCCATGCAAAGGAGAAGAAGGAGGGTATCTACAAGTTGATACAAAGGGAGTTATAAATGTTGGTGTTTTAAGTTTTTCACTTGATAGATTTTATGATAGCACAAGTTTGTAACCCATTCACATACTCTGCTTCTTCCTATGTCTGCCTTACCAGTCACAGTTCAAAACCCCATTACAAGAAACTCAAACGAGAGACATTCAGAAATAACAACAGGAATAAAGTATATCCTCATAGTGTTGAATACAAAAATGATAGGAGGAAAACAAATGTAGATTCTATTAGAAATGAAATCACAAGATAGAAGTAAACCCTAAATTGCACAATATTCTATTTCATATTCAAACATTATGATAACTATCTAATGGCCTACATAATTGGCCTTACTAAGAGTAGTCGAACAAAATCTCTTCCTTCTTTCTTTCACAATAGATACTCTCTTCATAGCCTCCTATTCTCCTTCTATGTCTCTGTCTATCTTTTTCATGGCCAACAACAAGTGACCTTCTAGATACCTGCACTATTGTCATTTCAGCTTCACAAGAATGGGGTCTTCTCCTATGTAACTATCCTCCTTCACTCACTCGGCCCTCTCTACACATTTTACCTCCACATTGTTTGGACTGTGGCCTCCTCCTTCTATTCTTAGTTGATTTCTACCTTTTTCTTGGCTACTCCTCTCTTATTTTCAACCTGCATTCCCTTATGTAACTATCAACCTACATGTCTTCCTACCCAGCTACTGATGATTTGAATATTCCTATTACTGGATGAACACATGCTCAAATTTTTTACCATTTTTCTCTGATTGTCAACAAAATCAACAAAGACTTCATTTTCCTATCGAACGGTTTCACAATGCTTATGAGCTCCTTCATTGGCTGTCATTTGCTCTGCATATGTTCACTCCATGCAACCTTCCAACTTACCTCACTATCATAACATCCATCAGTTAGGAAGAATCAATCATGATAGATTTAAAATCCTTTATCATTTGGCTCCTAGTGTATGGGCAATAGGAGACTACCAACTAAACTTTGATTCATCTCAAGAAGCCATCGAAACTATATGGTGAAAAGAGCTACACATTGAATTTCAACTTTACATAGGATAGGAGTTTACAAATAATGACAGAAAACTAGGAGTCACCACAAAAATACAAAGAAAAGCTAACAAAAGGAACCAAAATAACAAAAGATGAAAAACTAAACTTATAGGACAAGATGCCCTTGCATCAGACTCTCCCACTGAATAAGATTCATGAGCTCTTGCTCATGAGCTCTATAATAGAATGCTCATATCTGGACTTCTTTTTCTGCTTCTTCCAATTGTTTCGCATCTCTTGTCATGCCTCTTCCAAAATTGTTCAATGCTTGCAATTGCTCTTCCCAAATTTCTTCATCTGTAGTTGTTTTCTTTTTACTTTATTCTCATATATTTACTTGTTTTGTTTTTCAACTACAAATCTCCATAACTCTATCTCATCTTCATAGTCATCAAATTTGAATGAAAATAAAACTTCACCCTCATAAGGTGTGAAGAAAGTTACCTCAGAAGTCTTTACTTTAGCAATGTTATCTTTTAACAGTTGGTCTTCCTCGTTAACATCCTCTAGTTCTTTTACTATAGTCTCAAATGCATCTTCAACATTTTTCCTTTCTGATGTAGTCTTCTTCACAAAGTTTGTACTCTCTCTTTCAAGATATTCTTTCAAATTGGACATTTCCTCTAATCTCATATTCTCCTTTGTAAATGAAGATTTCTCCTCTCCATTGTATTTGTCATCTTTAGAAATGAAAACACGACCAAGATTTTCTCCATCCTTAAATTCTAAATCACTTTGATCACCATCTTTCTTCAAATCCACGAGACAACCAAAGTGTGAACTTTTTAAACTCTGACATGACTCTGCTTTATGCTCTCTTTCCTTGGCTTTCTTTGAATGTCCTACAATCACCATAGAGTTAAGAAAATAACAATTTCCCAATGTTTCCATTCGACCTAAGATCTTTTGTAAATTCCCATATAGCTTCCTCTTCTCCATACTTTCTATCAGTCTGCCGACACCAATAAAAGCATCCTTTGCCAACTTAGTATCCTATACCCATGATCCTTAACAATGTTTGAATTCCCTAGATTACTCGTCTCTCTATTAGTGTTTCCATTTGCATACTTACAATGAACATTTCTACCTTCATATGCCCTTACCATACATTATTGTTCAGGTTTTCTCTCATCCTTGATTTCTTTGCTTATCAATCTTACCCTTCTTTATGTTTCTCTTCTCTCTCCTACAAAACTCCTGAATTCACCATGAAATTCCACATCTCCTATATTTTTCTTGTCATTCCAAAAAATCTGATTATCCTTCTTAGCTTTATATTTAAATACATTGCAATATACCTTCCCTTGAGGATCTACTGCAATTGATCCTTGTACACCTTCTATTGCAACTTGTTTATGACTTTTCTCATCTTCACCACCATCTACGGTTGTTTTTTCACCACCATCTATGGTTGTTCCTTCTTTTATCAATGTCGAGGTCTCATCCTTGACCCCTCCAATGAAGTCTCTCATAGTTTTACCTTTTCCCATAAGTGCTGCTGCCAAGACTTCTTCTTTCCATTGCTTATCTCTTTCCTTATCTATGGGGTCTCTTCTTGCCCTTCCCTTTTGTGGCTCCAAAGGCTTGTTCTCAACCTTCTTTATACCTATATTAACAACTTCAAATAAATCATTAGAAAATAAATCAAGAGACCAAGATGTCTCCTTTTGTGCCTCCTTCATGGACACTTCCTTCTCCTCTTCTTCTAGTGCTCCTTTCTGCACTCTCTCTTTTCTCATTGCCTTATTCTCTTTAACAAGAATTTGCTTATTCTCATCTGGTCCACTTTTTGCAACCACTGCCTTATTAGGAAAAAAAATCTTTTGCAAAATTTCCATTCTTCTTGCAATCTCTTCCAATCCCTCTTGGTAATTTCTACTTTCCACTTCATCCCAATATCTATCCTAAAATGGGATTATGACATGTCTCCTTACACTAATACCATCCTCTCACTACCACAATCCATAATCTCTACCCAATCTTCAAGTGCAAACGACCTCTCCTTCAGCAATTAGTTCACACACCCACACACATCACTTGCAAATTCTATCACAGGTTGTCCCTCACACAACTATTTTCTTCAAGACAAACTTCCTTCTATTCATCAAATACATCTCACTCATCGTTGCACCTTTTACATTAGAATGTCTCATGAATAACTACCCTCTACCCAACACTCAAAACCCCCTCTACCCACTCTTTTGTAGGAGTCTAGGACAACACTAAGAGGGGGGGTGAATTAGTGTTGTGTAAATTTTTGCAACTTATTATAACTTTTACTTGTAAGACTCAGAAAGAGAAAGTCATCAATAAACTATTACACATATATGTCCAAGTTTGATAATGAAAATTATGAGAAAGACCACATAGAGATAAATCGTAACATAGAAGCAAAATACACACATAGAAGCATATCATTAACACAAGAATTACTGGAGTGGAAAACCCTCTCAGGGTAGAAAAACCACTCAAAACTACCTCACTGGCTTAACTGAAAAGCATGCCTCACTGGCTATACAAAATGTATCTAGGAGCACCAACTCCAATACCAAACAGAAGCACCCACTTCCTACACAGATATACCTCGCTGGCAAACAAATAGGTCTCACTAACCTACAAGCATCATTGGCTAATACAAGGCCTCACAGGCAAACCAAATCATCAATTGAATTAATAAACAAGAGCAGAGGGATACTCTTTTTCCATTCAATTCTCAATTCATTCACACCTGCATAACAATTCATCTGATTATCTCTGCATCACATATCTAGTATCATATTATCATCTTTTCTTTTCTCTTCAAGAGGATGTCATAGAAAATGTCTTCATTTCTGTATTCAATTCCACACACACTCACTTTCAATGTACTTGTGAAGACAATAAAAATAAGATCCCTCTCTGCATTCTGTAAAATCAATTTCATCTTCTCATAACCTTTCAAATTCTCCAAATCACAAAACCCTTCAATCTGATTATCTTCTCTACCTACAAATTCCTTTAAACAAATTGTCATTGTTCTCTTTTCAAAAACCTTTTATCTTCTCTTCAATTTTCATCTTCATCAACAATTTATTTTTCAATCTACCCTTGTAAGAGAAAATAAATTCTCTTTCAAAAATCTTCATTCTTTCATCTATCCTACATAAACAAAATCATGAAAGAATTCCACCATAAAATATTAACAAACATCTTCAATAAAATATAATCAATAAAATCTCTGAGAACTTTCATCTTCTCAAAAAAAATCTCTTTCATCTTCTTCAAACCCTTCATTTTCTTTTCAAAACACATCTCTACAAAAAAATTGTCAATCATTTTTCTCAAACAAATCATCTGTAAAAAATTTGCCCTCCTTGTCTTCTCTTCCCTTAAATATTTTAAAAATCTGCCCAAAAAGAAATCAAAAAGCTTCTTACAAAAATAGCATA
The DNA here is from genome assembly GCA_027924645.1 of Cunninghamia lanceolata. Lineage (NCBI taxonomy): Eukaryota > Viridiplantae > Streptophyta > Pinopsida > Cupressales > Cupressaceae > Cunninghamia > Cunninghamia lanceolata. Next base: position 4,420,995 of record BSBN01000241.1, on the reverse strand, counting down.
TAATCTTCATTCTATTCAAGATGACATTAAGAGCCCCCAATAAAATAGGAGATAATAATAAAAAAAATAAAGTTTCTAAAATAAATAAAGCCACAAATGGCTTAGTGATAGGCTTCCTCTTTAGAAACTTTAATTCTATGTTCCCCTAATATGATGCCTTTTTCTATAAATCATAAAAAAACTACATGAAAATCGAGCTCCCAAAAGATGTTTTTGTTTTTAAAGGAAAGGCATAAATAGTGCCTACTTATTTGCATCTCATGCTTTATAAAATAAAGCATTCCTTCCAAACAAACAATGCATTCCTTCTTAAGTCATTTGAAATACTTTTACCGCCCACTTACTTTCATGTGGAGACCACTCCAACCAGTGTCAAGGATAAAAAGGACTGGTTTACAAATGTTTCAAATACTCTTCACTCAGTCACTTAAGTGACCATGACTTGTGATAACAAGTCAACAAAGGAATAAAAGAAAAGTGTATTATTTGAGAATGGTTAAAGGTAAGGATATTTAGAGCTTAAAACATTTACATAGTGTTCATAGGATTTAACACTAATCTCTGATATGCCACAATAATTTCTGTCATGAGAGATAGATCTTAATCTTTGTCATAAACCTCTAATATACTGAAGACAAAACTCAGAAATATAAACCTTGCTAATGAAACAAACATCCTTAATTACTTTCATCATGTCAACACATCTTCATGTAAGTTCAAACAACACTTATACAACTGAGTGTTTTGAAAGCACGGTACTCAATCATGATGTCCTTTCCAAGATGATTGTGAAGACAACCTTTGTAAAACAAGTAAACCATGAATGAAGATCACATCTCTGCAAATCTTGTCTTGAACACAACCTACGATCGACTTAACCATATGAAGTTCATGATGAATACCTCATCAACTATCTCCTTTACAAGGAAGTATATGAAGCAATGACAAAACAATGAACAAGTGTCTTGAGCAACAATTCATGAACACTTTGAACTATGAGATCAACACAATTTATCACTATAATGAACTCCATCACCTGATAATCAACACACCACATGAACTGTTGATTGATGTTCCTAATAGAGTGAACAATTGTGAAAGACATGATCCTGTAAAATCTATATACAATAGTGCAAGCCCTGATGATCCCAAAATAATGACATCTGTATTAGCCCCATGTGATCAACATCTATATTATGTAACCTCTTTGGATGAAATCATGACAAACTTATGTCCTGATATCTTCTTTGAACATCCTATATCAACAATGCTTGAAATTCTTGAAATAACTAACACAAACAAGTATGAACTAGTCATAAACATGGTGATCAAGAATGAATCATGAAGTCAAACAATATGAAGTCTACATGAGATCCTGAAGCTTCATATGATCATATGACAATTCCTAATGTATGAAGGCACCAATTCAAACCCAAAACCATATTGATATCAAATATTCATCGTGAAGATATCCTGAAACACTCTGCATCCCTGAAACATTCTTGAAACACTCTTGAGAACATATTATCAATATGAACACACTAAAGCAACTCCAAACCATCAATAACTTTTTGACATCAATGACAACCTGACTCCATCAATCTCCCCCTTTGTCATTGATTGCAAAAACCACCTGATGCAATTTTTCTTTCTCCCCCTTTTTAAAATCTGACGACAAAGACTATTATCTCCCCTTGAGAAATAACTCCACTGAAAGATGTTAAAGCTTGATATCCCAAAAAAATTAGAACCACTTACCAAAATCATTGATACCACTTGTCTTTCAGAGTATTGAAGGCACTGAATGCAATTTATCCTGAACATCAACATTTCAAACTTGAGAGCAAAAAGATACCATGAAACTTACATCTGAAGCACAATACCACTTCTTATTACTATACCACTATGAAGATGAAGACTGACTCACTCCCTATAACATCACATGTGATTGAAAGACAAACTTTCAAAACAAACAATTATTCTTCAATCAACAACACGTTTTGATGCACATGACAAATCTCCAATGAATCTATTTGCTTCCCCTATGTTGAATCCCACAAACAAATGATTGCTCATAAATACCACTAGTAATTACTGACAAGAATAACCAACACAAACCATTGTCTAACATAATGAAATATATATGTCAATTTCAACATAAAAACACTTTTGACACAATACCAAAATGAGGATGAAGAAGACATATCTCTGCAACCAAATACCAACTTCTTGAACACTTTGCAAAGAAATCATAAACACACCAATACTCCTTGATGAACAAATTTGCAGGCAAAAATCATGAAGACTCCTTATCACACAATTCCCAACATAAGATGCCAAGATGACCATTTTTTATAAGACCTGTACTTACCTCTGATTTGATGAAACACAAGACTCACCATCAATGTCATAAGAAACTCTAGATTGTCATAACTTGAACCTCATACCTAAAACCACTTCAAAAGTAGAGACACACAATTTGAACAAACCTTTCTGAACCATATTAATGAGGAAGATCAACAAAGAACATCTCAAATTATTACACTAATGATCACTTCTAAATGAATATTCATTCTGCAACCAATCTATTCTTGCACATCCTTTTCGACATGAAAAGAATGAAGACCATCCTATTGTTCCTGCACATCTTTTTACAACACACTGTCAAATATGACATATACATAACCACTTCTGAGACATACTGCAATCAACAAGAACTCGTGCCTCTTGACTTAATCATTCAAATCAGCCCATCAAGACTAAACACCAAGTTTTTCCTGCAACAACACTTTGCAAAAATAAATGCAAAGACAATTGTTAAGAAATAAATTCTTTCTATTTCAACCTCCTAAGCCATCATATGTAAACATTTGATGAGACTTCCTTGAGAACACCTTAACTGAAGCAGCATGACAACTAAACCATGTAAGTATGATATGAAAAATATACAAATAGGATCAAGTCACAACATCACCAAACTCTTTGTGTAGAAAGCTTTTGAACACCTTAAAACATGTCACTAATCATGAATACCTATATTGCTGACATACACTCAAACTTCAAAACATCAGAAACTTCATTTCAAACATTATTAGACAAGCATGTCAATTAAAACAAGATCATCATATTGATAAACATCAATTGATCTCCTCCTGTAACTTCTTGGGGATAAAAGATAGAACAAGAACAACTCCCCCTCACATCATGCTATCTATTATTCCACTGATGATGTAACTTATACAGGATGCAGAAGTTTGGATTCTGACTTCTCTTTATTTCCTTTCTGCTTCCAAATTTTCATAGGTGCTTTCTTTCTCCAAACCTTTTCTACCTCTTTCCATTTCCAACCTATCAAATTAGATGATGCTTTTCTACAACTATGAGCTTTATGACCAAAAGAATTGCAATTATAACAAACTATGTTATAATCATAATGAAATGACTGATAGTACCTTTTTGACATCTCCTAAGGAATTATGTTATGCTTCCATGTAGGATCATACATTCTATTCATTTTCTTTGTATGTGTCCAACAATATTGCACTTGTAACAAACAATATTAGTATTCCTTCTGCAATTAACTGATTTGTGCCCAAATTGATTACAAGTATAACAATAACCATTAAAAGAATAGTTATACATGTACATGTATGCTTGTCTTACAAGAGCATTTCTTCTTCTTTGATTATGCATTTTCTTTTCAGTGGTAGTATTCAAATCAATCTTTTTTCTAGGAGTCTCTCTAACTTTTGAACATTCTCCTTCAAATCCTAAACTAGTAGTATCCTGATGATTCTTTTGTTTGTGCAATATCTCATGCAACTTGTTTGAGCTATCTTCAAACACTTGATATTTCTTAGATAAAGCCTTGAGACTGTCATACTCTTTTCTCATATTGATAATTTCACCCTCTAGTTTTAGATTCTCAATCCTTGTAACTTCAAGGTCAGATATTGAGACATCAGAAATCCTCTTAGCTTCTTCAATTTCTATCTTCAAATTGACAATCAATTTGTCTGATTCAACTGCTTGATTCTTTAAGTCTACAATCAGGTTTCTAGCATCTTCAAGATCTGTAAGAGCTTTGTCTTTTAAATCTCTTTCTTTTTGCAACTACAAATTTAGTTTATGATTGTCTCTCTTATACTTCTTGATCTTGCTCAAAGCATATATAAGCTCTCCTTCTATATCAATCTCACAATCTTGTTCATCATATTCCTGATCATCATCACTTGTGATGCTAGCTTCTTCTGAATCTGATTGGGTTTGAACTTCAACTCCTTCATTTGAAAGTCTCCTTTTATTTCCACTTTCTTCACACACCAGACTATCCTCTTTATCATTATCTTGATAAATTCTTTTCAATCTCCTCCACATATCCTGAGCTGTAACACAATCCATAACTTTACAAGTAACATCATTAGACAGAGCAGATAATATGGCCTTCTTTGCAATATCATTACATTCAAGGGCTTCTTTGTTATTTATAGTAATACAATAACCATTCTCAAATGACATTAAAACATCATATCCTAAAGAGGATAAATACACTTGCATTCTAACATACCAAACTGAAAAATCTGAACCATCAAACTAAGGAACTCCTGAAACTTTTTCTTATAATACAATATTAGATTTAACTTGGGAAACATCTTTATCAATTGACTTTATATCAACATCTGGTAGGGATGATGTCTTTTGTGCCTTTTGACCAGAATGAAGCTTGACATTTCTCATGTTCTTATTTCTTCTGCACTTACCCATTGAACTCCACTACCAGGACTTACTCGAGTTGATTAAGCTTCAAAAAGGGAACCTGGCTCTGATGCCAATTGTAGGAGTCTAGGATAACACTGAGAGGGGGGGTGAATCAGTGTTGTGTAAAATTTTGTAACTTATTATAACTTTTACTTGTAAGACTCAGAAAGAGCAAGTCATCAATAAACTATTACACATATATGTACAAGTTTGATAATGAAAATTATGAGCAGGACCACATAGAGATAAATCTTAACATAGAAGCAAAATACACACATAGAAGCATATCATTAACATAAGAAATATTAGAGTGGAAAACCCTCTCAGGGTAGAAAAACCACTCAAAACTACCTCACTGGCTTAACCAAAAAGCATGTCTCACTAGCTATACAAAATTTGTCTAGGAGCACCAACTCCAATACCAAACAAAAGCACCCACTTCCTACATAGATATACCTCACTGGTAAACAAATAGATCTCACTGACCTACAAGCCTCACTAGCTAATACAAGGCCTTATTGGCAAACCAAATCATCAATTGAATTAATAAACAAGATCAGAGGGATACTCTGTTTCCATTCAATTCTCAATTCATTCACACCTGCATAAGAATTCATCTGATTATCTCTGCATCACATATCCAGTATCATATTATCATCTTTTCTTTTCTCTTCAAGAGAATGTCATAGAAAATGTCTTCATTTCTGTATTCAATTCCACACACACTCACTTTCAATGTACTTGTGAAGACAATAAAAATAAGATCCCTCTCTGCATTCTATAAAATCAATTTCATCTTCTCATAACCTTTCAAATTCTCCAAATCACAAAACCCTTCAATTTGATTATCTTCTCTGCCTACAAATTCCTTCAAACAAATTTTCATTGTTCTCTTTTCAAAAACCTTTCATCTTCTCTTCAATTTTTATCTTCATCAACAATTTATTTTTCAATCTGCCCTTGTAAGAGAAAATAAAATCTATTTCAAAAATCTTCGTTCTTTCATCTGCCCTGCATAAACAAAATCATGAAAGAAGTCCACCATAAAATACTAACAAACATCTTCAATAAAATATAATCAATAAAATATCTGAGAACTTTCATTTTCTCAAACAAAATCTCTTTCATCTTCTTCAAACCCTTCATTTTTTTTTTCAAAACACATCTTTGCAAAAAAAAATTGTCAATCATTTTTCTCAAACAAATCATCTATAAAAATTTTTTCCTCCTTGTCTTTTCTTGCCTTAAATCTTTTAATAATCTACCCAAAAAGAAATCAAAAAGCTTCTTGCCAAAACAGCATATAATCTTCATTCTATTCAAGATGACACTAAGAGCCCTCAATAAACTAGGAGATAATAATAAAAAAAATTAAAGTTTCTAAAAAAAATAAAGCCACAAATGGCTTAGTGATAGGCTTCCTCTTTAGAAACTTTAATTCTATGTTCCCCTAATACGATGCCTTTTTCTATAAATCATAAAAAAACTGCATGAAAATTGGGCTTCCAAAAGATATTTTTGTTTTTAAAGGAAAGGCATAAATAGTGCCTAGTTATTTGCATCTCATGCTTTATAAAATAAAGCATTCCTTCAAAACAAACAATGCATTCCTTCTTAAGTCATTTGAAATACTTTTACCGCCCACTTACTTTCATGTGGAGACCTCTCCAACCGGTGTCAAGGATAAAAAGGACCGGTTTACAAATGTTTCAAATACCCTTCAATAAGTCACTTAAGTGACCATGACTTGTGATAACAAGTCAACAAAGGAATAAAAGAAAAGTGCATTATTTGAAAACTGTTAAAGGTAAGGATATTTAGAGCTTAAAACATTTACATAGTGTTCATTGGATTTAACACTAATCTCTGATATGCCACAATAATTTCTGTCATGAGAGATAGATCTTAAACTCTGTCATAAACCTCTAATATACTGAAGACAGAACTCAGAAATATAAACCTTGCTAATGAAACAAACATCCTTAATTACTTTTATCATGTCAACACATCTTCATGTAAGTTCAAACAACACTTATACAACTGAGTGTTTTGAAAGCATGGTACTCAATCATGATGTTCTTTCCAAGATGATTGTGAAGACAATCTTTGTAAACCAAGGAAACCATGAATGGAGATCACATCTCTGCAAATCTTGTCTTGAGCACAAATTGAGATCCACTTAACCATATGAAGTTCATGATGAATACCTCATCAACCATCTCCTGAACAATGAAGCATATGAAGCAATGACAAAAGAAGTCACAAGTGTTTTGATCAACAATCCATGAACACTTTGAACTATGAGATCAACACAAGTTATCAAGATAATGAACTCCATCACCTGATAATCAACACACCACATGAACTCCTAATTGATGTTCCTAATAGAGTGAACAATTGTGAAAGACATGATCTTATAAAACCTATGTACAATAGTATAAGCCCTGATGATCCCAAAATAATGACATTTATATTAGCCCCATGTGATCAACATCTATATTATGTAACCTCTTTGGATGAAATCATGACAAACTTATGTCTTGATATCTTCTTTTAACATCTTGTATCAACAATGCTTGAACTTCTTGAAATAACTCACACAAACAAGTATGAACCAGTCATAAACATGGTGATCAAGAAGGAATCATGAATTCAAACAATATGAAGTCTACATGAGATCCTGAAGCTCCATATGATCATATGACAATTCCTAATGTAGGAAGGCACCAATTCAAACTCAAAACCATATTGATATCAAATATTCATACTAAAGATATCCTGAAACACTCTACATCCCTGAAACATTTTCAAAACACTCTTGAGAACATATTATCAATATGAACAGACTAAAGCAACTCCAAACCATCAATAACTTTTTGACATCAATGACAACCTGACTCCATCAATCTCCCCCTTTGTCATTGATGGCAAAAACCACCTGATGCAATTTTTCTTTCTCCCCATTTTGATATCTGATGACAAAGACTATTATCTCCCCTTGAGAAAATAACTCCACTGAAAGATGTTAAAGCTTGATATTTACAAACACATTGCATTATGAGGGCTTTGAAGACATAAACTCATGTTATCTTGTTATCTTCAACCCCCAAAAAAATTAGAACCACTTACCAAAATCATTGATACCACTTGCCTTTCAAAGTATTGAAGGCACTAAATGCAATTTATACTGAACATCAACATTTCAAACTTGAGAGCAAAAAGATACCATGAAACTTACATCTGAAGCACAATACCACTTCTTATTACTATACCACTATGAAGATGAAGACTGACTCATTCCTAATGACATCACATGTGATTGAAAGACAAACTTTCAAAACAAAGAATTCTTCTTAAATCAACAACACGGTTTGACCCACATGACAAATCTCTAATGAATCTATATGCTTTCCCTATGTTGAAGTCCACAAACAAATCACTGCTCATAAATACCACTGGCAATTACTGACAAGAATAACCAACATAAACCATTATCTGACATAATGAAACATATCTATCAATTTCAACATAAAAACACTTTTGACACAATACCAAAATGAGGATGAAGAAGACATATCTCTACAACCAAATACCAAGTTCTTAAACACTTTGCAAAGAAATCATAAACACACCAATACTCTTTGATGAATAAATTTGTAGGCAAAAATCATGAAGACTCCTTATCACACAATTCCCAACACAAGATGCCAAGATGACCATTTTTTATAAGACCTGTACTTGCCTCTGATTTGATGAAACACAAGACTCACCATCAATGTCATAAGAAACTCTAGATTGTCATAACTTGAAGCTCACACCTAAAACCACTTCAAAACTAGAGCCACACAATTTGAACAAACCTTTCCGAACCATACTAATGAGGAAGATCAACAAAGAACATGTCAAATTATTACACCAATGATCACTTCTAAATGAACATTCATTTTGCAACCAATCTATTCTTGCACATCCTTTTTGACATGAAAAGAATGAAGACCAGCCTGTTGTTCCTACACATCTTTTTACAACACATTGTCAAATCTGACATATACATAACCACTTCTGAGACATACTACAATCAACAAGAACTCATGCCTCTTGACTTAATCATTCAAATCAGCCCATCAAGACTAAACACCAAATTTTTCCTGCAACAAAACTTTGCAAAAATAAATGCAGAGACAATTGTTAAGAAGTAAATTCTTTCTATTTCAACCTCCTTAGACATCATATGCAAACATCTGATGAGAGTTCCTTGAGAACACCTTAACCAAAGCAACATGACAACTCAACCATGTAAGTATCATATGAACAATATACAACTAGGATCAAGTCACAACATCACCAAACTCTTTGTACAGAGAGCTTTTGAACACCTTAAAACATGTCAATGATCATGAATACCTATATTGTTGACATACACTCAAACTTAAAAACATCATAAACTTCATTTCAAACATTATCAAACAAGCATGTCAATTAAAACAAGATCATCATATTGATAAACATCAACTGATCTCCTCCTGTAACTTCTTGGGGATAAAAGATAGAATAAGAACAACTCCCTCTCACATCATGCTATCTATTATTCCATTGATGATGTAACTTGTACAGGATGCACAAGTTTGGATTCTGACTTCTCTTTATTTCCTTTCTACTTCCAAATTTTCATAGGTGCTTTCTTTCTCCAAACCTTTTCTACCTCTTTCCATTTCCAACCTATCAAATTAGATGATGCTTTTCTGCAACTATGAGCTTTATGACCAAAAGAATTGCAATTATAACAAACTATGTTATAATCATAATGAAATGACTGATAGTACCTTTTTGACATCTCCTGAGCAATTATGTTATGGTTCCATGTAGGTTCATACGTTCTATTCATTTTCTAATTTCTTTGTATGTGTCCAACATTATTGCACTTGTAACAAACAATATTAGTATTCCTTTTGTAATTAACTGATTTGTGCCCAAATTGATTACAAGTATAACAATAACCATTAAAAGAATAGTTATACTTGTACATGTATGCTTGTCTTACAGGAGCATTTCTTCTTCTTTGATTATGCATTTTGTTTTCAGTGGCAGCATTCAAATCAATCTTCTTTCTGGGAGTCTCTCTGACTTTTGAACATTCTCCTTCAAATGCTAAACTAGTAGTATCCTAATGATTCTTCTGTTTGCTCAACATCTCATGCAACTTGTTTAAGCTACTTCAAACACTTGATATTTCTTAGATAAAGCCTTGAGACCGTCATACTCTTTTCTCAGATTGATAATTTCACCCTCTAGTTTTAGATTCTCAATCTTTGTAACTTCAAGGTTAGATATTGAGACGTCAGCTATCCTCTTAGCTTCTTCAATTTTTGTCTTCAAACTGACAATCAATTTGTCTGATTCACCTACTTGATTCTTTAAGTCTACAATCAGGTTTCTAGCATCTTCAAGATCTGTAAGAGCTTTGTCTTTTAAATCTCTTTCTTGTTACAACTACAAATTTAGTTTATGATTCTCTCTTTTATACTTCTTTAGCTCACTCAGAGCATATATAAGCTCTCCTTCCATATCAATCTCATAATCTTGTTCATCATATTCCTAATCATCATCACTTGTGATGCTAGCTTCTTCTGAATTTGACTGGGTTTGAACTTCAACTCCTTCATTTGAAAGTCTCCTTTTATTTCCACTTTCTTCACATACCAGAGTGTCCTCTTTATCATTATCTTGATAAATTCTTTTCAATCTCCTCCACATATCTTGAGCTGTAACACAATCCATAACTTTACAAGTAACATCATTAGACAGAGCAGATAATATGGCCTTCTTTGCAATATCATTACATTCAAGGGCTTCTTTGTTATTTGTAGTAATACAATAACCATTCTCAAATGACTTTAAAAAATCATATCCTAAAGAGGATAAATACACTTGCATTCTAACATACCAAACTAAAAAATCTAAACCATCAAACTAAGGAACTCCTGAAACTTTTTCTTCTAATACAATATTTGATTTAACTTCATAAACATCTTTATCAATTGACTTTATATCAACATCTGGTATGGATGATGTCTTTTGTGTCTTTTGACCAGAATGAAGCTTGACATTTCTCATGTTCTTATTTCTTCTGCACTTACCCATTGAACTCCACTACCAGGACTTACCCGAGCTGATTAAACTTCAAAAAGGGAACCTGGCTCTGATACCAATTGTAGGAGTCTAGGACAACACTGAGAGGGGGGGTGAATCAATGTTGTGTAAATTTTTGCAACTTATTATAACTTTTACTTGTAAGACTTAGAAAGAGCAAGTCATCAATAAATTATTACACATATATGTACAAGTTTGATAATGAAAATTATGAGACGGACCACATAGAGATAAATCTTAACATAGAAGCAAAATACACACATAGAAGCATATCATTAACACAATAATTACTGGAGTGGAAAACCCTCTCGGGGTAGAAAAACCACTCAAAACTGCCTCACTAGCTTAACCGAAAAGCATGCCTCACTGGCTATACAAAATGTATCTAGGAGCACCAACTCCAATACCAAACAGAAGCAACCACTTCCTACACAGATATACCTCACTAGAAAATAAATAGGTCTCACTGACCTACAAGCCTCACTGGCTAATACAAGGCCTCACTAGCAAACCAAATCATTAATTGAATTAATAAACAAGATCAGAGGGATACTTTGTTTCCATTCAATTCTCAATTCATTCACACCTGCATAATAATTCATCTAATTATCTCTGCATCACATATCTAGTACCATATTATCATCTTTTCTTTTCTCTTCAAGAGGATGTCATAGAAAATGTCTTCATTTCTGTATTCAATTCCACACACACTCACTTTCAATGTACTTGTGAAGACAATAAAAATAAGATCCCTCTCTGCATTCTATAAAATCAATTTCATCTTCTCATAACCTTTCAAATTCTCCAAATCACAAAACCCTTCAATCTGATTATCTTCTCTACCTACAAATTCCTTCAAACAAATTTTTATTGTTCTCTTTTCAAAAACCTTTCATCTTCTCTTCAATTTTCATCTTCATCAACAATTTATTTTTCAATCTGCCCTTGTAAGAGAAAATAAAATTTCTTTCAAAAATCTTCATTCTTTCATCTGCCTCACATAAACAAAATCATGAAATAATTCCACCATAAAATATTAACAAACATATTCAATGAAATATAATCAATAAAATCTCTGAGAACTTTCATCTTCTCAAACAAAATCTCTTTCATCTTCTTCAAACCCTTCATTTTCTTTTCAAAACACATCTCTGTGAAAAAAAATTGTCAATCATTTTTCTCAAACAAATCATCTATAAAAAAATTTTCCTCCTTGTCTTCTCTTGCCTTAAATCTTTTAATAATCTGCCCAAAAAGAAATCAAAAAGCTTCTTGCAAAAATAGCATATAATCTTCATTCTATTTAAGATGACATTAAGAGCCCCCAATAAAATAGGAGATAATAATAAAAAAATTAAAGTTTCTAAAATAAATAAAGCCACAAGTGGCTTAGTGATAGGATTCCTCTTTAGAAACTTTAATTGTATGTTCCCCTAATACGATGCCTTTTTCTATAAATCTTAAAAAAACTGCATGAAAATCGGGCTCCCAAAAGATGTTTTTGTTTTTAAAGGAAAGGCATAAATAGTGCCTACTTATTTGCATCTCATGCTTTATAAAATAAAGCATTCCTTCAAAACAAACAATGTATTCCTTCTTAAGTCATTTGAAAGACTTTTACTGTCGACTTACTTTCATGTGGAGACCACTCCAACCGGTGTCAAGGATAAAAAGGACCGGTTTACAAATGTTTCAAATACCCTTCAATCAATCACTTAAGTGACCATGACTTGTGATAACAAGTCAACAAAGGGATAAAAGAAAAGTGAATTATTTGAAAATAGTTAAAGGTAAGAATATTTAGAGATTAAAACATTTACATAGTGTTCATAGGATTTAACACTAATCTCTGATATGCGACAATAATTTCTGTCATGATAGATAGATCTTAAACACTATCATAAACCTTTGATATACTGAAGACAGAACTCAAAAATATAAACCTTGCTAATGTAACAGACATCCTTAATTACTTTCATCATGTCAATACATCTTCATGTAAGTTCAAACAACACTTATACAACTGAGTGTTTTGAAAGCATGGTACTCAATCATGATGTTCTTTCCAAGATGATTGTGAAGACAACCTTTGTAAACCAAGTAAACCGTGAATGAAGATCGCATCTCTATAAATCTTGTCTTGAGCACAACCTGAGATCCACTTAACCATATGAAGTTCATGATGAATACCTCATCAACCATCTCGTTTACAATGAAGCATATGAAGCAATGACAAAGCAACTGACAAGTGTCTTGATCAATAATTCATGAACACTTTGAACTATGAGATCAACACAAGTTATCAAGATAATGAACTCCATCACCTGATAATCAACACACCACATGAACTCTTGATTGATGTTACTAATAGAGTAAAAAATTGTGAAAGACATGATCCTACAAAACCTATGTACAATAGTGCAAGCCCTAATGATCCCAAAATAACGACATCTGTATTAGCCCCATGTGATCAACATCTATATTATGTAACCTCTTTGGATGAAATCATGACAAACTTATGTCCTGATATCTTCTTTGAACATCCTATATCAACAATGCTTGAACTTCTTGAAATAACTAACACAAACAAGTATGAACTAGTCATAAACGCGGTGATCAAGAATGAATCATGAAGTCAAACAATATGAAGTCTACATGAGATCCTGAAGTGCCATATGATCATATGACAATTTCTAATGTATAAAGGCACCAATTCAAACTCAAAACCATATTGATATCAAATATGCATCCTGAAAATATCTTGAAATATTCTGCATCCTTAAAACATTCTCGTAACACTCTTGAGAACATATTATCAATATGAACACACTAAAGCAACTCCAAATCATCAATACCTTTTTGAAATCAATGACAACCTGACTCCATTATCTCTTCTAGTGGAGGAAGTCATATGCCTTCTACCCAGTTTAGCTTTATTGGAGGATAGAAGTTACAGACCCTTTCTCATGCCTACAACAACAAGTTATCTCATATCTCACACAAATAACTCTTTCACAACTCTCTCCGACATCATTCTTCTAACATACCATGCCAGGAATTGTCTATGCTCTGATACCAATCTGATAGCACAAGTTTTCAATCCATGCACATATTCTGCTTCTTCCTATGTCCTTACCAATCACAGTTCAAAATCCCATTACAAGAAACTCAAATGAGAGATATTCAGAAATAACGATAGGAATAAAGTATTTCCTCATAGTGTTGAATACAAAAATGATAGGAGGAATACAAATGTAGATTCTATTTAAAATGAAATCACAAGATAGAAGTACACCCCAAATTGCACAATATTCTATTTCATATTCAAACATTACAATAAGTATCTAATGGCGTGCACAATCAACCTTACTAAGAGTAGTCAAACAAAATCTCTTTCTTCTTTCTTTCACAATCGATACTCTCTTCATAACCTCCCATCCTCCTATTTCTTTGTCTATTTTTTTCATGGCCAGCAACAAGCAACCTTCTAGATACCCACACTGCTGCTATTTTATCTTCACAAGAATTGGGTCTTCTCCTCTGTAACCATCCTCCTTCACTCACTTGACCCCTCTTTGCACATTCAACTTCCATGTAGTTTGGACTGCAGCCTCCTTCTTCTATTGTTGGCTGATTTCTACCTTTTATTTGGCTATTCTTCTTCTCTTATTTTAGGTCTGCATTCCCTTATGTAACTATTGGTCTACATGTCTTCCTACCCAGCTACTGATGATTCAAATATTCCTATTGCTAGATGAATGCATGCTTAGATTCTTTACCATTTTTCTCTGACTGTCAACAAAACCATCAGAGACTCTTCATTTTCCTATCGAATGGTCTTACAATGCTTATGAATTCCTTCATTGGTTGTTATTTTCTCTGCATATGTTCACTCTATGTAACCTTTTGACTTCCCTCACTATCATGGAAGCCATCAGTTAGGAAGAATCAATCAATATAGATTTAAAATCCTTTATCATTTGTCTCCTAGTGCATGGGCAACAAGAGGCTACCAAATAAAATTTGATTCATCTCAGGAAGCCATAGGAACTATATGGCGATAGGAGCTCCACATTGAATTTTAACTTTACATAGGATAGGAGTTTACAGATTATGATAGAAAACTAGGAGTCACCACAAAAATACAAAGAAAAGCTAACATTGAAAAGAACCAAAACAACAAAAGATGATAAACAAAAATTGTAGGGCAAGATGCCCCTGCATCATTTTAATATACAAATCAAGGTGTTTTGGAGAATAGAGCAATTGTACATTCAAGGGATTGAGATTCTGGTTAAGGCATTTAGCTTTCATTTTGGAGACATTCAATATAATTCCTAAGGTGACATATAATACATCTTTCATCAAACTTCTAATAAAAAATATTAAGTTGCTTCAAAAATTTTTAACTTATAAATGTAGGTGTTTTTGACTATGTAGACACGTAAAATTGACTCATTATCATTAGCATTCAAGCATTGCATTATCATATTATCTGCATTTGTCTAACACACTTGAGCAATATCCCTAAAACATCTATTTCTTCTACTAATTAAATAAATTTATATTTATTTAATTAATTCATTAGCTATTTCTTCTAAGCTTTAATTAAACAATCTTTAATTATCTCCTATTTATTTTTAATTAAATAAATCTTATTTATTTAATTAAAGATTCCTTTCACAAGCCAACTTTCCAATTAATTAAATAAATTTTATTTATTTAATTAATTTATCTTATCATTTAGCCGACATGTGTGCCTCTTTCATTTAAAAAGATAAGTTTTACTACATCCTTTTATTTAATATCTTTCACACGTAATACTTTTTTATGTACACAAGCACACCTAAGCCCTATCTTCTTGCCATTTGTCATCTTCACATTCATCTATGTCTATCTTTCAATCTTAGCCATTCACATAGCCTCCGAATCTCCGTCATTGATTGATTTTGGTTGAGTTCTATATAAATATCCTCTCATTCCATACTACAGATATACAACATTCATATAGCATCTATATTATCATCTTAAGCATATTGAGCACTTGAGCATCCATAGCATTCATTGAGCTTATCATTCATCCATCATGGCAGCTTTTATCATCATAATTGTTCATCATTGAAGAAGCAATCCACATCATAAACAAAGAATCATACAATCTAGGTGATATTGTGCTTGAATTGCATACTTTTAGTTTTCATTTAGATTAGATTCTTTGATGATGGTATGGTTAGGTTTTCATGGCTATGCTTGATCTTATTAACCTAATTTTTACCTATCATAGACTATAAAGCTATTGTATCCAAGGGATTGAGATCAATGGTTAAAGCATTTAACTTCCATTGTGGAGACATTTTTTATAATTGTATATTTGTATATTTTGTATATCCTATGAAGAGATTATGACCATAATATAATAATTTTTCCCTCTTACATATCCTCCTAGAGTTTTTTACATCTGGTGCTAATAATTGATAACCATTTCATTGGTTTTTAGTAGTACACTCTTAAAGGTCTATTTTTTCATTCTGTTTAATGCTAAATTTGATGGCTATATATGTGGTGATTTGATGTCATGAATATTTTAACAATAAACTAGTATATCTCTTGAAATCAATCCCAAAAACTTCTTAAGAATAGTCCCAAAAACCTCTTTAAAATAGTCCCAAAACCTCTTAAAAATAATCCCAAAAACCTCTTAAAAATGGAACCAAAACCTCTTAAAATTGGAGCAACTTTTGACTTTGTCAATAGCTTACAACTCAAAATGACTAGGATGCTTGGCACATGAAAAGAGACCTCCCCTAGTATTTACCTACCCACCCCAATGTGTTGGCATAGTCGGTTCATCCCCATAATGAATAGAATAAAAAATATTGCACCTAGCAACATTGTGCTTCATGAAACTGGAGCATTTTGCAACAATGCATTTGATTTCAGCATGGTCAAATGGATTGGAGTTGAACAAAATTGAGAGAAGTTATTTTGAATAGACCCCATGTGTACTTGTAGGTACAAACAGAACATTCCTAGCCACCATGAATTCTGAGAACTACTCCATCAAAGTTTGGCAATTTTTTTGTCTTAGGGATCTTAAGGGACTTTGCTAGTAGGCTACTATCCAAAATGAATGGAACCCTTGGAACATGAAATGATACCTCCCCTAGCATTTACCTACCCACCCTAACACATTACTATATTTTGTTCAACCCCACGAGCTATGGAATGGAAAATGTCACTCCTAGCACTTTTCCATTGCATGAAATTGGAGTATTTTGCAAGAATGCATTTGATTTTTGCATGGTCAAACATAGTGGAGTTGACCAAAACCAAGATGGGTTATTGTGGATAGACCCCACATGCACCTATAGGTCCAAATGGAATGTTCCCAACTGCCACAAATTCTAAGAACTACTCTGTCAAATTTTGGTAGTTTTTTTGTCTTAGGGATCTTAAGTGACTTTGTCGGTAGCCTACTGCCAGGAATGACTGGGATGCTTGGTGCATGAAACAAGACCTCCCTTGGCATTTAATCACCAAACTTGACATGTTGGCGCAATCTTTTCATCCCCATGACAAGCATAAAAAAAGATATGGCACCTAAAAAGGTTCTACTGCATGAAACTGATGCATTTTGCAAGAATGCATTTGATTTTTGCATGGTCAAATGGATTTTAGTTGACCAAAACTAAGAGAGGTGTGGATAGACCCCATGTACACCTATAGGTCTAAACAAAAAACTCTCAACTACCATGAGCTCTAAGAACTATTATGTCAAAGTTTGGGAGATTTTGCTCTTAGGATCTTAAGTGACTTTGTGGTAGCTTGCTGCCTCGAATGATTGTGACCCTTGGTACATGAAATGAGATCTCCCCTAGAATTAACCTGTCCACCCCGATGCATTGGAATAGTCCATTTGACCCATGAGATATGAAATGGAAAATTTTACTTCTAGCACCTTTTCACTACATGAAACTGATACCTTTTGCAAGAATGTATTTGATTTCAGCACGGTCAAATAGATTGGAGTTGATCAAAATTGAGAGAGGTTATAGTGGACTGACCCCACTTGCACTTGTACATCAAAATAGAATGTTCCTAGCTATCATGAGTTTCGAGAACTACTTCATCAAAGTTTGGTAGTTTTTTGGTCTTAGGGATCTTAAGGGACTTTGTCGGTAGCTTGCTACCTAAAATGACTAGGATGCTTGGTGCATGAAATGAGACCTCCCTAGAATTTACCTACCCACCTTGATGTGTTGGTGTAGTCCATTTGGCCCCATGAGCTGTGGAATGCAAAATGTCACTCCTAACACTTTTCCATTGCATGAAACTGAAGCATTTTGCAAAAATGCATTTAATTTTGACACAATCAAATGGACTAGATTTGACCAAAATTAAGAGAGATATTGTGGAAGGACCCCATGTGCACCTATAGGTTTAAGCAAAACATTCTCAACTACCATGAATTTCAAGAACTATTCCGTCAAAGTTTGGTAGTTTTTGCTCTTAGGATCTTAAGTGACTTTGATGGTTGCCTACTACCTCGAATGATTGGAACCCTTGGCACATGAAACAAGACCTCCCTTGGCATTTATCTACCCACCCTAATGCATTGGTGTAGTATGTTCAGCCCCATGAGCTATGAAATACAAAATGTCACTCCTAACACATTTCCACTGCATGAAACTAAAACATTTTACAAGAATGCATTTAATTTCAACATGGACAAATCAATTGGAGTTGACCAAAATTAAGAGACGTTATTCTGGACCAACCCCATGCACCTGTAGGTCTAAATAGAACATTTCTAGCTACCACAAATTTTGAAAACTGCTCTATCAAAGTTTGGTATTTTTTTTGGTCTTAGGGATCTTAAGGGACTTTACTGGTAGCTTGCTACCTAGAATTATTGAGATGCTTGGCACATGAAACAAGAGCTCCCCTAGAATTTATTCACCCACCTTGATCTCTTGGTGCTATTAGTTTGGCCCTATGTGATATGGAACATAAAATGTCACTCCTAGCACTTTTCCATTGCATGAAATTGAAGCATTTTGCAAGAATTCTAAGAATTGCTCCATCCAGATACGAATCATGCCAAATGTATCTCTCTCCCTATGTAGTCATCTTCATTGTCTACAAGGGCAAAATGTTCATTCCCCCACAAACATTGGAAGGCACTGAGGGCACAGCTCAATCTAGTCTTTCCAGAACTTATGTAGATGCGAGGAAAATGAGGATATGTAAAGTAGGTAGACAATATAGTAGTTGAAATGAGGATTGTAAATCATGCCAAATGCACATGTCTCTCCCTATGTCTCTCTCTATCTTCCTCTCTACCTCATTCTTATCTTATCATAACCCATATGGAAGGTGAAATGAGGGTATAGACAATGAAATGATGATAGGAAAATCATGTTAATAACTTAAGAAAATAATGTTAAACATATAGAAGGTGAAATGAGTATATGTTATACATGTGGAAGGTGAAACAAGGATATGTTATAAATGGGTAAACACACAAACATGTCTTTTCTAATTAATACAAAAATAATTGTCTTTGCTCATTAATACAAAAATAACTATCTTGGATTGAATGAAAAACATCACAAGTTATATCATTTTTTACATGTATCTTCCATGTTTAACATGTAAGATGAGAACTTATCAATTATTATCATATCAGATCTAGTAGTTTCTATATCAAATGTAGTGTTGTAAGAAAATCTAACATGTCAAAGCTAGTGTTCTTGAATGAAAAGAACTCACATGTCAAATGTTCTAAGAAAATATTATATCTAACTAAAACTATAATCACTGGAAATTAAGATCAACTTATGCATTGAGGTATGAAACTACATATAACATCTTTCTACCAAGAAAAACAATCATACCAAAAGAGCCGTAAAAATGCCACAAAACTATTAACTGCCATTATATAATTATGAGGAAATTTGGAAGTTGTCTTCATTAGTTTTGAATAGTCGTGTTTTGATCCATGACCATATCATCTTTCCCTAAAACCTAGAATAGTCATGGATCTCCTTGAATCAATCTTTACATAATTAGACACCATGTAAGTCGAAATTCTATCCATGTCACTATGTTGTCAATGATTATATAATTACCATCTCAAATAGTGTAGTCATGGAGACATGAGGTTATCATGACATTCATCTTTAATTAAGAGCATTGGGGGCATCATATACATCATAAGTTTTTGGATTGGGATGAATACACTAAATATGTAAGGAGATTTCCATTATATGCTTTAGAAACCATGTAAACATTATTCAAAAAAGATTGTTATAGTCAAAAGGGATTGTGTAGTCATGATTAGGTGGGTTTAAAGCATTGGAACTTGTGTCATAAACCTTAGGTATTGGTGGAGTGAGGAGACTATTGTAATATCCCAAATGGGATATATGCAACAATTCTAATTTTTCTACTCAAACCCTAATTTTATGAAGTTTTAATTTTTATATCAAACCTAAACATACACTTATCTCGTATCATAAAACATGTTCAATACATCACAAAAGAATCACCTATACACTTCCCAACAATATATTTGTAATCCAAAATGAATTATAAAAGGAAAACCATTTTGATTTGCAACTATAATGGACTAAATGCAAATCAAATATCTGTTGCTATAAGTCTGAATATATAATGTTAATTACAAAGTAATTCAACCTTACAAAATGATAGGAGAAAGGTTCTAATGCTTCTATTCGAAGTTAGGGCATAAACCCTAGGTCTTCTAGGCTCAAAGTACTCAAGAATACATTCTTAAATGATTGCACTTAGGTCTTGTTTGTCGTTGCCATGTACTCTACTCTATTAACCATTCCCATAATAGGAACATTAGACTACCATCATATCTTATCATCAAGGATTAACTAAAGAGTCTAATACACTACTATTCTATGCAAGAGCACTATTGTAAATGACATAAAGTGGACTATCACCATGTTTCTCTACTATTATGACACACAGTTATGGAATTTGGCAATCAATAGGGCCTTGAGATAGCTTTTAGAAGAATTAATCATTTTTTCAAGGTATTGAGAGAGAGAATTCATTTAAAAATTATAAATCTTATAATCATATGATCTCTAAATGGTCTTTGACTATCCTAATATCTCATCACAATACACTTACAAAACATAGTTTTTTGTTGTCTCATATCATATAATAACAAATCCTTAGACTATATGCAACACTTTTAAAGGGTTTGGATCTTGTGAATGCTTTTGTGTCCTTATAGGACAGTCATAAAGAGTTTTATCCTACTACCACAATCCAGAAAGGTACTTGCAATCCTTTGAGAAAGTCACCTACACCCTTGGATCCCCATCTTATGCCTCATAAAGTTGGTCATAATAAAAAGGCATTATCATAAGGTTTGAAGGTGAATTTATGAGGTCCTAACATAGTCAAATGATTGATGGAATCATTATCATATCAATCAAGAGTTGTCATAAATGATAGACATCCATGATTATGGAGGTCTATTACACTATGTTAGGGGTAGGCTATACAAGTTAAGATTGTCAACAGGTTGAAGGAATTATTGTCATAGCTCAAGAGAAATTCGTTATAGTCAAGGGTAGGCTATACAAGTTAACATTGGTCATGCATAAATGGTGAAGATATAGGAGGCCAATGAAAAATGATAAATTTGTGAAGTTTCCCAAAAAAAAAAATTGACATGGTTTGTGAGGCTAGAAACACTATGGAAACATCTAGAAACAAGGTAGAAACATGGTGGAAACTTCATGAAATGGAAAGATCTTTTCTGCCTACAAAATGAAAGCTAGAAGATGTCAATGAATTTGAGACAACATTTCAAACTCCTAATTTTCTATTCCATCCATGAAACAACTTGATTTTCAGACCTATATCACTATTGTACCTACACAATCATAGCTATAAATGGTCAAAGATGAAGGAATCAAGGTCTTGGAGCTGAATGAAAAGGAACTTTATAATCATGTACCAGAATTGCAACCTTAGATATGATTGTTGCAGCCTTCCATGAGGTACCAAATTGCTATATTCTAGATTGTAGATGTCCTTATTAAGACTGAAAATGGAGAAAACAAGAAGAAATGAGGCTAGAAATCAAGTTTTGATGCTGAAATAAGTTATCTAAAATTGCTTTTTGATGTTTGTAATTGAAAAATGAAGAGATGCAACTACATATGGAGGAGATAAAAGTTTTCTATAGCTCTACACATGTGTGAACCATTCAAATTTGTCATTTTATGAAAATACTATATCTAACTAAAACTACAATCATGTTGCAATTAAGATCAAGTTATGTCTTGAGGTATGAAACTACATATATCATATTTCTACCAAGAAAAATAATCATATATAACAAGAAATAAATTTATAACATGTTATTGATCATAACTCAACCATTATAAACTTATTATCCATCAAACTTTTAAGTTTCAAAGTAGGAATACATGCACATAAGAAATTTAAATTATATTGTATATCAAGGTGTATATACAAAAATTTGGGAAATATGCCAACTCAAAACAATTTTTACAAAATGTGACATATGCCATGTCTCAAAATCTATATACAATTTACATGTCGAAAGTAGCTACATCAAATACTAAAGGTCCACTTGACCCTATGTCTTTGGTGAATCCTCATTTTGTGATGGATCTTGAATCTATGATGGATCCTCAAAAAGTGTCCTCTTCGTACCATGATATCTACTAGTTGATGGAGGCAAAGTTGACTACATTAACAAGTCCAACCACAAATTTGATTAATCTCTTCAATGGTAAATATAGATAAATTAGAGTTAGTAAATAGAATCATATCTACTACAAGTTAGAATTTTCATTTATTAACATACATCTAAATCACTACAATTAACTATAAGACCTCTATAAACTATCAATTATTTAGAAAAATTCAATTCAATTACCTTGACTCTTTTTTATCATTCAGTCAATCGTTCTACAAATGATTTTCTCTTAAGATGATTAGGTGTCCTACTAAAGCATGATGGCAAAGGTGGCACATCACTCACATTCTCAAGAGACTATAAAAGTAAAGTAACATTGAAATAAATTAATATATAATTATTAAACAAAAAAGGAAATACATACATTAAAAAAGGTTAGATGTGTTACACATAAACAATGTAGAGTGCACTACACAAAAACTTATCTACTAGAAAACAAGAACATACCACCCTCGAGGCATCCTACATTGATTGAGAAGGACTCATCATGGATGAACCAACTAATATCTCCTGTATGAAAAATGATAAGAATGTAAGCCTCTATGTTTACAAATAATCATAATAATTTTTAAATTAATAGATCAATTTATCTATTCTCTATTTTATTATTTATCTAAATTACTATAATCAAATATTTGAGTTTTCTAAATTATCAATTAAGGTATAGTTCAATCAAATTACCTCCATCCTTTGTTGGCATTCAGAAAATTGTTCTATGAATTATAGTCCCTTGGGTTGATCAGGAGTTCAAGTAAAGACCATAGGCCAAGATGCCACATCATTTGCATTTTGGATTGACTATAAAATTAAATTAACATTAAGATATAAATTAATATATAATTACTCAAAAAGAAATAAATGCATACAATAAAAAAAGTTGATGTGTAGAAAAAATTATACTGCCAAGTCAAAGCCAAATTGGATGGAAGATAATGTTCCATGATAAACTTTTGTTAATTCCTCCATATCATCAACTATTATCCCCCTTAGATACATTAGTATTTTAATATTTGTATATATTATTCAAATGGAATACACCATGAAACTTAACTTTTAATTTTACCTGCATAAAAGATTGGCTATGCTCTTCTCCTTCTCTATGGTCCACTAATGTTTGTGCTTCTGCTCTTGTCCCCGACCCCTCAGCTTGAGTTTTGGACCCCACTACCTCATCTCATGAAGGGACATCATACTATGAAGTTTTGAAGGGTGGCTCACTACTCTCCATAAGAGGACCTAAGCACAATTGATTGCAAAAAAAATGCAATGATGGGGTACACAAACATGTGTGGACGAGGAGGATCTAGTAAAATCGGGTGATCTAATATCACTGCAAACATCTTATGGTTATGCAAACTAAGAAGTCTATATAATCAAGTGCTTGGTCAAAGAGTGTATGACACTAAGGCCCTACTATGTTGCATTTGCAACAATGTCTGGGTGTTGAATTGGGGGTGGAGAAGGGATAGCAGGAGGGGGAATAAAAGGACCTAGTACTTGTCTCATTGCCCTAGGTCTACCTTGAGGGCATTCCCTTGCCTACTCCCCGAAACTCTCTAAAATCAAAATAATTCATATGGTAACCCATTACAAACTCTACATATAGTTTATGAAGAAAATACAAAGGTACATCTAAATTATTGTTGGGTAGTTTATCAAAAACCATCCACCAATGATCCAAAAATTCTAACTAATACCATCATGTGTACACCATTTGATTGAATACTTAGGCTTACGAACATCAACATGCAATCCAGGTTTAGGATTGACAAAATATTGGGCTAACATAACTTTTGTAATGTCTAACTCTTTCACTTGATCATATGATAAACTGTTAGCATATTCCACCTTCTTGTTTTCTCACCATTGCCTAAATGATTAATGTTGTCTTGAGATGGTTCAAACATAAATAATAATTCCCTCTAAATTTGATGTCATTGAAGACAATCAAGGGTGGTGGCGATACATTTCTACAATCCTACTTATTCAATCAATGTTTCTTTTAATTTTCTCTTCAATTGTTGGAGGGGGGGATTAGTGGTGGAGGGTTTGGTTTTTCACCTTGTTCATCCATTTTACCTATTTAAAATATAAAACATATCTATTTAGCATATAAAACTAAAAAATTTACTTGAACATACAAAACAAACAAAAAAAATGCAAGAACTTACCTCTTTAGATCGAATATCTATTCCAAAACTGCTCTAATATCCATCTTGGAAGAGCTCTGTGTTTTGCAAACCGTGGGTTTGCAAAACACGACCTCTTTTTTCCCTTTTTATGTTTTGTAAAATGGATATCCATTTTAGTTTGGTATCCAAACCAAAATGGATGTTTTTAATATGCCTATGAAAGTCAAAGTTGGAAAACTCACGAATTTGGCTAAGTAAAAACATAATTTTTTTCCTATTGCCACTATTTGGCCCATGATGATCCTACACATACCCATTAATACTTTTTAACTTTTTCCAAATTTCAATAGTAGTTTGTAGATTCATGAATTTCACCAATTCAGAATTAGTAAGTCCACTTAAAAGAGCATACCTTGCTTTACCATTACTTTCATAGGCCTTGATCTTATTTGTAGTACTCAGACCATTTTCTGGTATAGTGTATTAAGGCTCAATAGACTACCAGATCTCATATCCAAGAGAAATTAGATAACCTTGCATCCTTATTTTCTAGAATGCATCATCTGATCCATCAAACAGGGGAACATCTTTCTTGTG
This sequence comes from Cunninghamia lanceolata, assembly GCA_027924645.1. Lineage (NCBI taxonomy): Eukaryota > Viridiplantae > Streptophyta > Pinopsida > Cupressales > Cupressaceae > Cunninghamia > Cunninghamia lanceolata. The sequence goes on along the minus strand of BSBN01000241.1, from coordinate 4,395,582 downwards.
CATCATCCTAGATCTACCTCAAGCGGTTAAACTTTCTTCCAAGGAACTTGGATCTGATACCAATTGTTGAGTGCACTAGACAACTGAGAGGGGGGTGAATTAGTTGTAACTTAAAACTTTAGAACCCTCTTACACATTCAGATCCACATTGATTTAATTAAACCTTTAAATTGTTAAGATGATTAAGCATGAAAGAAAATAATAGAAACTAAATCAAATCAACATCAAACACAAGAGAACACTAGATTTACATGGAAAACCCAAGAAGGGAAAAACCATGGTGAGGATTAGCACACAATATAAAGTAATATCAACACTAAAATATAATAGGCTCATTGCTAGAGGGCTCACTACCCGAAAGAAAGAAAGGCTCACTACTAGAATAGAGAAGAAGATAGAGAAGATTGTTACTAGGAGAAAACTATCTTAATGCAACAAAGAAGTCTACCACAATATCATCATCACTTTCACAGTTATGCTGAATAATTGTATACACCATCTGCTCACTACATCTAGTAATTTAAGACATGAAAGTTCACACTGCACTACACAAATTCACACTCTATAACTCTATAATTCACATCACATACATCATACTCTTCTATCTTACCATCCTTCAACAGATTAACACTTATTTATACCATCTTTAATCTTAAGAACATTCTCCAATGTCAGAAAAGTACCTTAATCATGAAAATTTGAATTAGGTTGGCACCAAACATTAGCTTGGACCTAAATCCACTCATACATGTTACACCATGCTCCCACAATCATTGAAGCAACTTTGTGATTAGTGTAAACACCCAAGATCGATTGAACCTATGTTAACACCATAAACAATTATGTACACGCTTCCTCAAAACTAAATATGACTCATAGATCACACACCATGCTTGAAAATGATCTAGAGTATTTGAAAAACATCTTTAAATCCAACAGATTCCTCTGCAACAATCTTCACCTGGGACACAACCTTATCCTGTTTACCCAACATAGTCAAATTTCTTTGTTATGCACTGCAACTCAAGAAATTAACTTACGGAGCACCAAATCATGAATAACTTCATTTGAAGATAGATATGAAACTTATAAAAACACTTCTAGAACCATGAGACCTAAAACCATTTTGTAGAGAATACAGAGCAAAAACATTTCTCCTGGACATATCTGCACATCATAGTTCATACACTGGTGAGCACATGTTCTTCTGCACATCAACCTAGCACACCAAATTCTAAATGTAGCATCTCTAAACACCTATAAACAACATATCCAAATTTCATAAACAAATCTTCAATATAAAAGCAATTTGGAGCAAAACCAGAACACTACTCTACAACATAGAATACCACTGCCACACACTATTTTCTTATTTTATTCAAATTTTCTCAAAAGCACTTGGAAACCAATCACCAAAAACATATTATTACCATCGTCAGCAGTTCCTGATCATCAAAGATAGCATCCAGTCAACACCAACTTGCTCACACTCTTACAATAATCACTTTCTCATATAGTTGACATCAATGACAACACAAGCTTGTTGACATCAATGACAACACTAGCTGCACATACTTGCAACAACTCATATGAGATTGATGGGTGGGTATATATAGGATTTACCACCCAAGACACTAAAAACACAACCAATATGGGATAAAATGAAAAAGTCCCTAATTAAACTTAACCTAGTGTGAAAAGGACCTAAACAAAGAACTAGCTAGGATATGAACTAGTTAGATAAAGAACCCTATTCACACTAACACGTATAGTTACCTTGGTTGAAGCTTTGCATAAAGAAATTGAAACTAATCTTTGTTCTAGAACACTATATGCATTGAGTGAATGCATATAGATATTTGACACCTTACTTTATCAAGCACAACTCACATCAATGATAGATGAAATCAAGAAACTTATAATAGCTAGTGCAGTTTGAAAGGGGGAGTAGATAGGAAGTACTAAAGTACAGGACATTAATGCAAATGTAGGGAATACGTCAAGCGGAAAATGAGTAGTAAGAAGCAATATTGATCAAGCTATTATCCTATACCATTTCTCACACAAGTATATAAGAGACCTACATAGAGATAAGAGATAGATATAGAGGGAGAGGGAGAGAATGAGAGATATAAAGGGGATAAAATGAGATAGATAGAGAGAGGGAGAAAGGGAGAGAGAGAGATAAGAAAATCATCATATATATTAAATAACCCCATACATAGAATTAGAGATAAACTAATATTTCATTGCTTTCATTGTCAATGTACACAAATATTATATACAAAATTTAAACCATTCATGATCATCCTCAACAATGAGTAATATTCAAACCAATAAAACCATTTAAACCATTTAAGCCATGAATATATAAAAAATATTTTTACATATTGATCTTAATAAGATCGTGAACATGTACATAATGACATCAAAATTTTATAGAGTGCCATGAGGCCTACAACGTCTCTTAGACTACAAAATATCATCAATATATAGCAATACAATTTTTTATCAATGTTCCATATAGGCATACAAAATGTCTTCATATATGTAGCAAAGACTAATTTTGAAACATGTGGCCTTTCTTTGCTTGAATAGAAAGTGAACCTTGAACCTTCAAATCCATTCTTTCCTTGCATTTTTCTGATCTCGTATGCTCCATGCTAGACACCTAAACCTCTATATATATATATATATATATATATATATATATATATATATATATATATATATATATATATATATATATATATATATATATATATATATATATATATATATATATATATATATATAATTACATTAGATACTATGCATGGTATATAACTAAATAATCTTATTTTTAAATGACATAAAATAATAAAACAATTACAACATATTGGTATCCTAACTATTCTTTCTTATGATGCTCAACATCATCAAGAGAGGCCTATTCTTGGACTAGAGTGCTTGCATCGATATATAGCATAACAAAAACAATATATATTAGTTGTTTGTAAATATCTAATGATGTTAATTGAGACAAGATAATAATAATTAAATGTATACATTCATACTCGTAGTTGTGTTTGAGACATTGAGGATGAAATCATAGCAACAATACCGACACCTAATTTTTCTAATATACCAAGAGGCGTGATAACTAAACTCATCAATTAAAAAATAATAACATACTTAACTAAGAAACTCAAGTACACATAAACAATAACATTAAAATTTGCATTTGAAAATTTGAAATGTGCTACAATGTACCTCAATAAATTAAATGTTGCAACTAACACTACCAACAAGCCTACTAGATGATGGTTTAATACCTACCTATTCAACAAAAAAATATATTTTCAAAAATTCAACACTATTATGAATACAATATAACTACTAATGTATTGTGATCTATTAGAAATATACTTTTGAGATAGATGGGACTATAAAACTCATTGGTGGAATGGTTGATGTTGTACCACTCTGTGAGGATAGATCTTGAAATTATATATAATAATACATATTTTAATTTAATTCTACAATTAAAACTTAATTTACATGTTTAAATATTAAGTATAAAATGTAAAATATATATGTTATAAATTTGTATAAAAATACCTTTACATGATCACAGAACAAATTGCATACTATCCCATCAATGATCACTAAATTATCTAATTCTTGATGTTGTAATACTCAATCACCCTATAATCTCTCAACACATACAATCAATAATTATTACACCCATGGGAGGTGACACCCTCTAAACCTTACTGATCACAGTTTCTACCAAATAAAATATGATAGAAACTATAACATAAATGGGATGTAGCACCACTAGAACTAGATTCTCCTACTACATAATCATCTATTGAACCATGAGTCTAGGACATTTGTTTGCCTTGTTGTATAAGGGTGTTCATGAGGCTAGCAATTGCATGAAGGGTTTGCACCTCTGTAGTCTTCTTAATCACTAATGACACCATCACATGATGGATATATTCTTTTGCTAGTGTTCTTCATTGATAATTTGCTACTTGATGAGCTCCCACTCAATATTGGGAAGAGTTTCCATCTCTACTTGAAACACCATCATATCAAAATAATTCAAAAATTCTTAAAGGAAAAATTCATAGTAAAATTTTATCAAAAAAATAGTGAAGCCTCATGGTTTATACAAAGAGGTTGGCCAAAGACCATCCATCCTTGAAATTAGTTTTTATATCATTTTGTGATTGCACCAATGGATAGGAAATATATTTTAAGTCATAGCAATGGGTGCATTGGTTTTTGGATCAATAAAAATAGCACAAATTTGGCCTCTTATTATCAAATTTTTCACTTCATCATAGGATAACTTTGTTGCATAAAATTAGTGAGATAACTCTCTATGAGTTTTATATTGATGGATTTGACTCATCATCGAGTAAACTTACTTCATCATTGAGTCAACCTTCTTCATTATTGCTTCCAATGTACTTGCAAGTGAAGCATGGTTGGGGTTTTCTATGGATGTCATCAATGTTGAAACTAATTATGTAATTTTAATTTTTTTATTATAAATGCCCTAATAGATCCTCTTTCCTTTGTGGAAGGTTTATGGGAAGTGTTGGAGGAGATTTGGGTGATCCAACATTAACATCAATGTGGGGTTCTCTTCAAGTAATTTGTCATCTAAATTAGGTCTAGGTTAGGGTTTACAGAACATGGTAAAAAATAACTAAAAATAAGGAATGTATTCTAAAAATTCAAAATTTATGAAAATGCAAACAAAATTTGATAAAAAAAACATGAAAATCCTAACTACTTACCTTTTGTATGACATGACATTGAAAAATAGCTTGGGACAAGGTTTACAAATGTTTTCAAACTACACAATGCACTTGGGTTCCTTTTCTTTTGCAAATCTCAGCTGCAATAATAAGAAAATACCTATTTTTCTTATAATAAAAAATAACAAGTGCACATTACGTAACATGTGTGTGTTACATAATGTGCATGCATTATGGCTTGCTAATCACAAAGATATAAATAAATCATGTTATTCTTAAAAATTTAACATAACATGATAACATTTTTCTCAAAATAAATGATTTGGCTTGACTAGAATTTTGAAATCCATAAAACATGAGACACAAGTTCTTCATAGTCAACATGTGTATAAAATCTACGAGTGATGTGTGGCATGATTCATAGGGTTTTGGATTTGGAATATTTGGATGTAGATTGTGGTATAAACATGGACTTGAGAGGCTTTCTCAACTATAATTTACTCAAGTTTTTAGTGCATTTGGGCATGAAACCCTAAATGAAATCCAATTTATAAATTCTTGGTTTGGGGAGTGATAGAAAGTCTTGAAAAATGGACCCAATAGAAAGTACGTGAACACACATGTGGAAAGACAAGATTCACATGGTAAGAGAACACACACAATCAAACTAGGATACAAGATAAGTGACAACATAAATAAACATGAAAACAAATGTGAAGATACAAGACTTAGATGCAAGATAAACTAAAAAGAACAATGTGAAAACCATGAAGACATACAACCAAAGAATACAAACATAAATTGAGAGAGTGTTGACAAGAAAACACTAACCAATGGTCTATGCTATTTCTATGTTAGTGTTGTGTTTTACCCTAGTGTGATGGATAAGGAAGAGAATCAAAACATACAGAGTAGAATTATAGAATGAGAAAATAAAAAATGCACATGTACTCATTCACCATTCACATACATATTGAATCTCCATAATCTTCTCATACATTCATTATCTCATTATATAATATATTGTCATATTCGTTTACATATCCAACATAAAGTATTACACTTCTGCTTGATATTCCTTCAATTTTGTATGCTTTATCATATCTATGACTCTTACATTTTGGGAATTTTAATCCCAATTTAAAAAGATTGACATACTAGAATAATGAATTCTTAAGATTATCTATTTAGTTAATAGTTAACATGTACCAAATCTAAATATTGACACATATGAAAGTAAATGGAATAGTATGCATCCACAATATTACATAAGACACAAATAATTTTACATGGGAAACCATTATGGGAGAAAAAATGTTAGGGTTAGGGCATATCAGAGTAATAAACACTAACAATCATATGCAGATTAAATAAACCAAATATAACAATGAAGAATAACACAAGAGAGATCAACACAAAAATTTAACATGGTTCACCCAATATGGGCTACATCCACAAAAACTTAGCCATCCAATAATTTTATTATCTAGTGCAAAACAAATTACAATCTCACAAATACATCGCCGTAACATACATCCCAACCGCTTATAACAAGCTTTTTGGAAGCTTCTAGAATTAGGGTTTTGCAATGTCATTTTTCTTTTGTCAATTAACAAAAATTAACAATCGACTCTGATCGTGCAAAAAAGAGAGATTTTTTTTTCAGGGGTTGCACCCCTAAACCCCAATGAGGATACATTACTAGTGTATAATACTTGTATGATCAGTCACTACATATCAACAATCTCCCACTTGGAGACTAATCCTCGACGACACTGCTGCACTTGCAGTTCCACTAGATTATAGACCTGGATGGTTTCTTATATCCACCATTATCAGTCGTGAAGGACAATGGAAAATGATGAGGAAATCAATTTCTCCCATGTAACTACCTTTCTGAACATATCTACAAGATTCTAACTTGTGTGAATTTTCTCTAGCTTTAACTGCCCATCCTCCAAAACTGACTAGATGAAGTGGTATCTGAGCTGTATGTGCTTAGTTTTTGAATGCAAAGATGAATTATTAGCAAGATGAATGGCACTTTGACTATCAATGTACAAAGGACTATATTCTTGTCATTGCCCCAATTCCTCTAGAAAACATTGTAATCAAATCATCTCCTTGCTAGCTTCCATAGCAGCAGCATACTCAGCTTTAGTGGTTGAAAGTTCAACAACCTTTTGCAGTCTTGAAATCCAACTGACTACAATACCTCCTACAGTATGCAGTACTCCTCCTGCTATCAATATCACCCACCAGATCAGAGTCAACATATCCTTTTAGAGAAAAATTTATTCCTCCAAAACATAGTTTCTTTGAAGTAGTACCTCTCAAATATCAGAGAATCTATTTTACAACATTTCAATGGTTCCATTTCCATATTGCTCATATACCTACTCACAACTCCCACTGCATGTGCAATATCTGGCCTTGTACATACCATTGCATACATGAAGCTGCCAACTACTGATGCATATGGTATCCTAGACATTTTGTCGTCCTCTTGTGTCCTTGGACACATCTCCTTAGTCAACTTAAAATGACTAGGAAAAGGTGTAATAATTGGTTTTGCATTTTGCATGTTAAACCTTTTCAACACCTTCTCTACATACTCACTTTGAGACAAAAATAATTTTCTATTTTGTCCTGTCCCGTGTGATCCTCATACCAGGGATTTATTTTGCTGCACCCAAATATTTTATAGCAAATGAATTTGCTAACTTATGTTTAAGTTCATTAATATGCTGCATGTTAGACCCGATAATAAGCGTGTCATCAACATAAAGCAATAGGATAATATAGCTGCCATTATCCAATTTCTTAAAATAAACACAATAATCAGAATGACATCTTTTGTATCCTTGTTGAGTCATAAAACTATCAAATTTCAATTACCATTGCTGAGGTGCTTGCTTTAGGCCATACAAACTCTTCTTTAACCTGCACACAAATTCCTCCATACCCTTGACCTCATATCCCTGTGGTTGTTGCATGTATATTTCCTCTTCCAAATCCCCATGGAGAAATGTTGTTCTCACATCTACCTATACAAGATGCAAGTCTTTTGCCGCCACAAGACTTAGAATGGTTCTAAGAGAATTCAACTTTACAACTGGAGAAAATATTTCATCAAAATCTATACCTTTTAATTTCTATGCAAAACCTTTTACCACAAGTCTGCCCTTATATCTTTTCTTGACTCCATCTTCTTCCTTCAACCTGTAAACCCATTTATTTGGCAATGCTCTTTTACCTACAGGCAATTGGACTAAGTCCCAAGTTTGATTTTATAGAAAGGAATCCATTTCTTCTTTCATGCCTAGCTCCCACTACTTTTTGGTATCTACCTGCATTACTTCTTCATAACTTTTAGGTTCACCAAAATCAGTGAATAATATAGAATATAATGAAGGAGAAAATCTTTCTAGAGGTCCAGATATCCTTGTATAATGTCTAACACTTGCAGGAGTCTGTGGGATAACTTGTTGTTGCTGAGCATCAGGTACCACTAGTATTTTATTTTCTAGAATCTCATCCAGCACCACATATTCCTTTTTGGCCTATTCATGCTTATTTTCCTACAGTCGATCCCTATACATGACCTTCTCATTGAATATAACATCTCTGCTCCTAATGATTTTATGATTTTCATAATCCCATAACTGATAACCAAAATCATCTACTCCATATCCAATGAAGGTACATTTTTTAGAATTAGCCTCAAGCTTGGTTCTATTTTCAATATCAACATGGACAAAATCTTCACAACCAAAGGTTTTTAAAAATGAATAGTTTACATTTTACCCATCCATACCTCCTCTAGAATGCCACCGCCCAAAGGATTTGAAGGTCCTTTGTTCATTAAATAAACAATGATATGTGAAACATCTGCCCAAAAGTGTAAGAGTAGTCTAGCATGCAATCTCATGCTCCTTGCATGCTCCATAATGGTCCTATTCATCCTCTCAGACACAACATTTTCTTGTGGGGTTCTAGGAACTATTTTTTTCCTATGGATTCCATTGTATGAACAATAATTTTCAAATTCTCTGCTGCAATACTCACCTCCATTATTAGATTTGAGACACTTCAAGTTTTTTCTTGTCTCATTCTCAACCAAAGTTTTCCACTTTTTAATAGTTTCAAATACTTCTAATTTTTGTTTTAAGAAATACACCCATGTTTTCCTAGTCGCATCATCAATAAAAGTAACATAATAGCAAAAGCCACCAAGAGAAGATACCTGAGCTAGTCCCCATACATCTGAATGCACAAGCTTTAATTTCTCACTCTTTTTCTCTTTCCCAACTTTGAGAAATCAAACTCTTTTCTATTTTCCATAAACACAATTTCACAGAACTCCAAGTCAATCTTCTTCAGACCTGGTAGCAACTTTCTAGAGGGAAGGATCATTATCCCTTTCTCACTCATGTACCCAAGTCTATGGTGCCACAATTCTATTTTTGTCCCTATAGTAGGTACTATAACTATCTCAGTAGCAACTATTTCTATAGTAGCTAAGGTATAATAAGTATTACCAGTGCACAAATACAATGTGCCTACCTTTTCACCTTTAGCTACTACTAATGCACCTTTAGTGACCTTCCAAACTTTATCTAAAAAGATAACTATGCAGCCTTCACTACCAAGTTGTCCTGCAGAGATTAAATTCGTTCTCAAATTTGGAACATGCCTTACCTCCTGTAGCAAACATTCATCTCCATTATGCAACTTGATTTTTATCTTTCTTTTTCGAACAATATGATAGGGTTCATCATCACCCAAATATACCTATCCAAAATCACCTTGAACATAATCTACAAAATATTTCCTATGGGGTGTGGCATGAAATGAAGCCCCTGAATCTATTACCCAAGAATCATTAGCATTATCTAAACACAAAATTAAATCATCCTATAATTTATTACTTGGAACATTAGCTTCCTTACTATCATCATGTTGTTTGTCTCCTTGTTTGCCCTTTTGAGACCAACAATCCCTCTTTAAATGTTCTGGCTTTCCATAGTGCTAGCAATCCATTCTTCCTCTGGATTTAGATCTACCTTTCTTCAACATCCCTTGTGACTTCCCATGATTTGTTGGACTTTTTCCTCTCTCCTTTGTTCTTCCCCTATTCTTTAAAGTCAAAACATTACCCGATGTTGAACTCTCACATGTGCTTTTCCATCGCATTTCCTCGCTAAAGATAACACCAACAACATCATAAAATTTCGAAGCATTTGAACCAAAGATAGAGTTATTTATAGCCATTAACAAGCTATTATAGCTCTCTGGCAGATAACATAAAACCAAGAGAGCCCTCACCTCTTCATTAAATTTCACTTTTATAGAATTTAACTGACTGGTAATCATATTAAACTCATTTAAATGATCTGTCACAGATTTACCTTCAATCATTTTCAGATTAAACAAACTCTTCATGAGAAATACCTTATTAGAGGCTAAGGGTTTTTCATACAATTTGGCCAAAGCTTTCATTAATTCATTTGTTATCTTCAATTCTATTATATTAAATGCCATAGATGGTGCCAGCCACAACCGAATGGTTCCCAGTGCCTTTCTATCCAGAAGTTCCCAATTCTCATTAGTCATTGCTACCAGTTTCTTGGCTATTCCTTCCAATAGCCTCCATAAATCCTTTTGAAAGAGACAATCCTCCATCTACATCTTCCATAATTGATAGTTCTACCCATTGAATTTATCTACCTTTAATTTACCCTCATCTATCATTGCTCCCACTTAAACGTGAGACTCCCACTCAATTGTGAGACCTTCCTACAGACGATAATCAAACACAACCTTCTGTGATACTAGTTGTTAGGGTTATGGAAGATCAAAGTAATAAACACTAACAATCATAGGCAAATTAAATAACCCAAATATAACAATGAAGAATAACACAAAAGAGATCAACATAGAAATTTAACATTGTTCACTCAATATGGGCTATATCCACACAAACTCAGCCATACAATGATTTTATTATCCAATGCAAAATAGATTACAATCTCGTGAATACATCATCGTAACATACATCCTATCCAGTTAGAACAAGATTTTTGGAAGCTTCTAGAATTAGGGTTTTGCAATGTCATTTTTCTTTTGTCGGTTAACAAAAATTAACAACCGACTCTGATCATGCAAAAAAGAGGGAATTTTTTTTTCAAGGGTTGCACCCTTGAACTCTGGCAAGGATACATTACTAGTGTATAGTACTTGCATTATTAGTTGCTACATATCAACAAAAACCACCCCCAAAATATGTTCACAATTGTATTATTTAGAATCAACACAGATTCAATACAACAAAGTCTTTGGAAACCTTTTTTAGAATTTCAATCTTCAACATACCCTTCTACAATCACTCTAATGTTTACACACCAATAATGTACAAATGTCTTCGATGATATATATATATATATATATATATATATATATATATATATATATATTTTTTTTTTTTTTTTCTAACCAACTCATAGAATACCAATACAACTATATTCTGATCATACATGATGGCAACATATTGCACTTACCACCAAGTATAATGTCTAAAGGAAGAAAGGTATGTGGAATAGCTTCCTACATTGAACTAATAAGGGGAGAGTTATGCAAATTTTTAAATCCTTTATAGTTATAGATATGTGTTACACATTAACATAGAGATTGATCAAACATCAAATACAAGAACAATGCCAAAGACACAAGAAATACATGGGGAAAACCCTTTTTGGTGAAAATTCCCACACTCCAAAACTTTGACAATGTATTAACAAATCAAATGTTGATTACAATACACTTGCAATGCAAGTTCTTTTAGGAGTTCCCAAGATGTCAATTCAGAAGTGATTCTGGCAACATTTTGGTACCTACAAATTAACCATACCTTGACTACTCCAAGCACCTGTATTTGTTGAGTTTCAAGGCCAACATGGGAAGCTTCTAGAGGTGGGCATCCAACTTGGCATCATGGTCAATTTATAACACCTTAGGATACTTATTCAACATGCATTTAACCTCCTTACATCTATCATAACCTGTAAGTTTGACTTTCCCAAGATGGAGCACTTCAACCGAGAATAGACTATGATAGATGCTCTTACACATCTTACAACTATCATAGAATCCATCATACATGACATCACTTACAACCATAAGGGAATATATCATAACTGACTAATAATTGTTGAATGCACAAGACAACTAAGAGGGAGGGGGTTAATCAATTGTACATTAAAACATTAAACCCTCAAAGCAATTTCAATCATAAACCTCTTAACATGTATTAGCAAAATGTAAACATATGAAGCATCAATGCAAACACATAAGAACACTAGATTTACATAAGAAACATAATAAGGGAAATACCATGGTGAGGATTAGCTCACACATATATGAATAACAACACTAAAAATTAATAGGCTCACTGCTAGAGAAAGGCTCATTGCTAAAGGCTCACTACTCAAAAGGGAGAAGAAAGAAGAAAGAATGTTACAAAGAGATTCACTGTCTCAAAGCAATAGGAGAGATCCACTGCTTTCACTCATTTCCATCCGCAACCTTTGGCTCACTACCTCCAGCAACTTCTGGCACACTAAAATGTAGACACTGTTGGAATTAGTCTAGACAATTGAGAGGGGGGTGAATCAGTTGTCCCACAAATTAACCTTTTTCTTCTTTTAAACTTCTTTTAATTAGATTAGTGATGTAAGCATTAAAACATTAATTAACAACACATGACCAGAAGCAAATTGAACACACATAACACTAGAATTTTTACGTGGAAACCTAGTTAAGGGAAAACCACGGTGGGGGTTAACCCACAATATTTGTACCCTATTAAAAGTACTTGAAAGAAATGAAAAGGCAATTGCCTTAGGGCTCACTGCTCAAGTAGGCTCACTACCTATAGGAGGCTCATTACCTACATGAGGCTCAGTGCCTGCAAGAATTTATGTTTAATATAGGAAGAATGAACTATGAAATAGCATCTTCTTTATGCATGGTTTAGTTCCTTTGAAAGCTCACAAAACTTCTTCTCTGGTCCTCAACCACTTTTCTATTATCTCTTCATCCTTCACTACTCTTGATTCTCTGCACTTCTTCCTCTCTGCTATGCTTTTGTACCTCTCTTAAGATTTTATCATTTTCACACACGGATCTATTTCCACAACTCATCAAAAAATATTTATACACTTCATGGACCTTGGAATGAACATCAAGGTCGGATTGACTGAATGTCTATCACTATATTGTCAGCCAAACATATCTGAGACTTGAATTTTTATCCAACAACATGCCATGCTCTAAAGAATTTCTCTTAGATCATCTACAACATGCTTGAATCATTCAGTCAGCCAAGAGTGGGAAGAATAGCAACACCAAGAAGGAAATCTTCACCAATGAGCTCAAACTTTAATGCAGACCTCCAACATAGCAGTCACATGATCCAGAGACCTCCACAAGCACATTAAATTTAACAAAAACATCTGCACTCCTCCAAATCATCAAAATCGCTTGCATCTTCATCTGGAACCTCAAGAACACTATCTTCCATGACTGTCACACTAGAAAGATTTCTTATAGACCTCCAAACCATGAACCACTTGAGTTGATGATACACACTGACTTCCCAAACATGCCTCTAGATTTGTAGATCATTATTTTTCATATCTAGAACAATTTGGACTTCTTTCCTATCATCTATCTCTTATGAACACTGGAAAACAGGTTCTACTTAGATGGTCATATTTTCTTCAAATCTTAACTGGAGATTCTTTTCACAATCATCTATTCAGCCATATGATCTGCATACATTTTTTTTTAAAATGCACCTGGCAAACTTTTTAACATGACCGGCAACGCTGGTGCGACATGCCCTCTAGCTCCACATGAATTATTTTTCTCAGAGCAGTGAATAAATGAGGCCACAACATGGGGGACCTCATCCCCTAACAAGAACATTTCAAACCTACAAGCACATTGGTCTAATGAAGGCGTAAAGCCTACGAGCTTGTTGGCCTAGTGGGGGTTTGAACTTTGGTGGCTGCCACTACAACTGAACGACTTAACCACTGAATCATGCCCTTATTGGCATATGATCTGCATACATTGATCCTCATTAATTTTCTCAATTTCCTCAACATTCCAGTCTTCTAAACATGCAACAAAATGGAATACAGTTGACACCAATGGCAACAAGGATATGTTGACATCAATGACAACACCGATTAGGCACATATTTGCAACAATCTCCCCCTTTGTCAGTGATGGCAACATATGATGTGAAAAATTGATTCAACCATCAAGACAAAAACTTCTCCCCCTTTTTCTTATTACTACTTTCTTCAAAACTCCCCCTTTCATCAGTAACTAGTTTTTCACATGACTTCTCTCCCCCTTTGACATCAATGGCAAAGGGCACATATTTGCAATCTTTTCTCCCCCTTTTTGTTTCAGACTAATCCCAAAATTTGCATACTTACTACTCCCCCTAAGTAGTATCTCCTTAACATCAATTTGGATCACAAGATATGACTATGAATTCCACTAGATTGATGCACCCTAGTGCATCTTAGTTCTGAGCATGAGGGGTAATAACCCCTAACTTCTCTTTGAGATACTCAAAAGTATCCTTAGGTAGAGGTTTGCTGAATATATTTGTAATCTGATCCTTTGAAGAAACAAACTCCATTTTGACTTCATTCTCAATTACTTTTTCTCTCAAGAAATGAAACTTGATGGATATATGCTTAGTCTTGGAATACAATACCAGATTCTTTGAGATATTTATTACACTTGAATTATCACAGAAAATTGTAATAGGTTCTTCAAACACAATTCTGATATCCTTCAACATTTGCTTCATCCACAATACTTGAGTACAATTGCTTCTTGCTACTATATACTCTGCTTCTGCAATAGACAGAGATATTGCCTCCTACTTTTTGCTCAGCCAAGAGACCAATCTACTTCCCAAGAAGAATGTGTTAGTTTCAAGATAGACAACTGAGAGGAGGGGTGAATCAGTTGTTTCAAAACTTTCCTTTTATTAACCACTTAAATCCTTCTTGTAATTCAGCATCATAATAATAAATTAATCATGGAAACACAATGCAATAATTCAAGAGTAGAAACATATTAACACATATGACACCAAGATTCTAATGTGGAAAACCTAGTTAAGGGAAAAACCATGGGGTGACTAACCCAAGATTGTATTCTGTGTTAAAAGAATAAAAGAAACAAAATGGCACATGCCAATTAGGACTCACTGCCCAAGCACGCTGCTCACAAGAGGCCCAATGCCTATAGGAGACACACTATCTACAGAATAATCAACATTACATACTTGAACTAAAGAATAGCATCTTCACCATGCTTGAGTCAGTTCCATTTAAGCTCAACCTTCTGCTCTGCTTTTTGCTCTTCTCCTCTCTACCACACTCTCATCTTCACCACGACACTTTGAAATGACTTAACAACTCTTATTTATACAAGACATCGACTTTGGGATAATCATTAAAGTTGGCACAATACATACTTTATTTTATTACAGAGCAAATACACAAATACAACTTGTCATATTACAAAAGACTTCATGCAAATCACCACACAGTCAACCACATATATCTGGGACTTCAATTTTATTTAAGGAACACACCATGCTTCACAAGACACCTTCAAGATCTTCTGCAAGATGTGCAAACCATCCAATCAGCCATGATTATGAAGAAATTCATCATTCGGAAGTAAATCTTCAATTACAAGCTCAATCTTTAATGCAGATCACCAACATGAACTGGACACAATCTAGAGACCCCCACAAGCTTGCCTGAAACACCAATAACATCCATACCACTTCTGCCTATTGAAATCATCCTCATCTTCATCTAGAACCTCAAGAACACATTCAATCATCACTGTCACATTAGAATGAATTCTTACAGACCTCCAAACCATGAACAATTTGAGTTGTTAATTCACATTGGCTTCCTATACACTCCATCAAATCCGCAGAACATGATATTAGATTTCTAGATCTTACTGGACCTATTTGTGTCACTCTGTCACTTCTGAACACCTACCAAAATTGGTTTCACTCAAGTGGCCATAACTTCTTCAAATCTTCATGCGAACCTCTCAAATCTTGACTAGATCATCTTTTAGACACATATCTACAAACCCTTTGATGCGCATTCCCTAATCTCCATCTTAGCTAGGATCTTCACTTCATAGGCTTCACTATCTTCATTGTTCTTCTCTATTTCTGATACGACTAATTTTGTCAATATCCTCAGCACATAGCTCATCCAATCCTTGACATCAATGCAACAAAAGTATGTTGACATCAATGACAACACCAGTTAGGCCGATACTTGCAACAATCTCCCCCTTTGTCATTGATGGCAACATATGATGTGAAAAATTGTTTTAACCATCAAGACAAGAACTTCTCCCCACTGACTGACTTAGCTTCTATCAACAATAGTCATTCGTATGTCTTCTCTTCCTTTACTGTTCCTCCTTTGATCATCAACCACTTTTTCTTTTCACATGTCTTTTCTCCCCCTTTGACATAAATGGCAAAGGGCACATACCTGCATCAATCAGAATCATATAGGCTTCTCCCCCTGAGTAGCAGCTTCCTATCATCAATCCAGATCATAAGATATGACTGTGAGATCCACTGGACTAATGCACATCAGTGTGCCTTAGTTAAGAACCAGAGGGGTGATAACCCCTAACTTCTCCCTAAGATACTCAGAAGAGTCCTTAGGTAGAGGTTTAGTAAAGATGTTTGCAATCTAATCCTTAGAGGATATGAACTCCAATCTGACTTCATTCTTGTTCACCTACTCTCTCAAGAAGTGAAACTTGATGGATATATGTTTTGTCTTTGAATGCAACACCAGATTTTTGAAATGTTTATTGCACTTGAGTTATCACAGAAGATTGTGATAGGTTCCTCATACTCCACTCTGATGTCTTTTATCATTTGCTTTATCCACAATACCTAAGTGCAACTACCTATTGCTGCAATATATTTTACTTTTGTAGTGGATAGAGATATTGCCTCTTATTTCTTGCTTAGCCAAGAAACTAATATTCTCCCTAAAAAGAATGCACTACCACTGGTACTCTTCCAGTCATCCACATCTCCTGCCCAATCCGCATCTGTATATGCATGAAGAGAGAAATCATGATCCCTAGGATACCATAAACCATACTCAATTGTTCCTTTTAGATATCTAAGAATCCTCTTGATTGCCATGACATGAGATTCTCTAGGATTAGCTTGGAATCTGGCAACAAGACCAACAACATTCATAATGTCAGGTCTAGTTTGAGTAAGATACAATAGTCCTCCAATCATTGACCTGTACTCTTTCTTATCAACCTTAGGAGAATCATCATCTTTGATTAATTTACATCCAGTTGCCATGGGAGTATTCATTAGTTTTGAGTCTTCCATCCCAAAATTCTTCAACAATTATTTCACATACTTGGTCTAAGAAATGAAGATTCCTTTCTTTGTTTGAGTGATTTGCAGACCCAAGAAGAATTTCATTCCCCCAAACATAGACATTTCAAATTCACTTTTCATTTGATTTGCAGAAGTCTTGCACATACAATCTCTTTCTCCAAAAATGATATCATCAACAAGAACTTCAACAATTAAGATATTTTTATGATCAATTTTGAAGTACAAGTTATTGTCAGCAGTACCTTTGTTGAAACCAATCTTTAAAAGATGTTTATCCAGTCTTTCATACCTGGCTCTTGGGGCTTGTTTGAGTCCATATAGAATTTTCTTCAACTTGCAGATCGTATCACCCTGATCAGATAATTGAAAACCATCCAGTTGCTCAATGTATACTTCTTCTTCCAAGTCACCATTCAGGAAGGCAAACTTGAAATCCATTTGATATACTTTGAAATCCTTGAAGGCAGCAAAGGTGAAAATAATCTAACTGCTTTAATCCTTGCCACCGGAGCAAAAGTTTCTTCAAAATCAACTCCTTCAACTTGAGAATAACCCTTGTAGACTAATTTGGCTTTGTTTCTAACTACTTTGCCATCTTCATTCAGTTTATTTCAGAAGACCCATTTGGTTCCAATCACACTTTTATTTCTAATTCTGGGAACAAGATCCCAAGTGTGATTTTTCTCAATCTACATCAACTCTTCCTCCATTTCTTTGGTCCAGCTTTCATCATTGCATGCTTCACTTACTATTTTTGGTTTAATCTTTGAGATTAGACAATACTTCTCTGAGTCTTAAGCAATCTTTCTTCTTGTTTGAACACCTTTGCTTTTTATCACCTATGATCTGATCTTCAGAATGATTCAATCTTACATACTTGGGAATTTTGGGAACTTCTTGCACTTCTATTTCTTGGATAAGATCATTCAAACTTGTCTCTTCTTCCTGAATTTCATGATTCTCCAGATCAGTTTGGATCTGAATTTCAGAAGGGGCTTGAACTAAGACATCATTTTGATCATCTTCTTCATATTCATATTCATAAAACCTTGAGGGTTTTTCAATGCCTTCATCAACCTTCACATTTGTACTTTCTACAATCTTTCTTAATTTCTTTTTATAACACCAGTATGCTTTGCTTTGAGTAGAATAACCCAAGAATATTCCTTCATCACTTCTAGCATCAAATTTGCCAAGGTCTTCATCTCTTTTAATGTAACATTTTCTACCAAAGACTCTGAAATACTTCATAGCAGGAGTGATGCCAAACCAGAGTTCATAGGGAGTCTTACCAATATTGCTTATGATTTGTACTCTATTAAGAGTATAGAGAACAATGCTTACAGCTTCTCTCTAATAGATCTGAGGAATATTTGCTTCCATCATCATGGTTCTAGATGCTTCCTGGATGGTTCAGTTCTTTCTCTCCACTACTCCATTCTGCTGTGGAGTCCTTGGAGTAGATAACTGTCTCTTTATGCCATGTTTCTCATAGAATTCTATGAACTCTCTAGATATGAATTCTCCACCTCTATTAGACCTGAGACATTTTATGTTTAATCTAGTTTCATTCTCCACCATAGCCTTGAATATTTTGAATTTCTCAAAAGTCTCAGTTTTTTCTTTCAAAAAAGTCACCCACATCATCTAAGAGTGGTCATCAATTAATAACATGAAGTATCTGTCACCTTGCAACCTCTTGACTCTTGTCGGTCCACATAGATCAGTATGTACTAAGTCCAACAATCCTGTAGAAGATTGTTCCTTACTTTTGAATGTGACTCTGCTCTGCTTACCCAACTAAAATTCTTTGCATAAACTATTAGTAGGTTTCATGAGTCTTGGAAGATCTCTTATAGCCTGAGTATTTCTTATCTTGATGATATTATCAAAATTCACGACACATTCTCCTATGCCACAACCAACTCTGATCAAGTTGAACAAATAAACAACTTTTGTTAGTACCAACCAAGTGGAAGATGTTGCCTTTTGTTTGAGTACTGAATGCAATCTTTGTTCTATAAGTTTCAAAGATCCTACATTTTCCATTTTTGAATCAAAGATCATAGCCTTTGTCCACCAACTGTCCAACACTGAGAAGATTGTGCTTCAGACCTTTAACATACAGCACATCACTAGTTTTGTTCTTTCCATGAAAAGAAATAGTTCCTCTACCTCTGATTCTACCAGCAGAATTATCACCAAATTTTATAACTCCTTTATATCTTTCCAAATCTATGAACTTGTTTTTGTCACCAGTCATATAGTGAGAGCATCCACTATCAATGACGCAATCATCCTCTTCTTCAATTTGGGTAGCCAGAGCTCTTTCTATCATTTTATGATTGATAGATTCAGAGGGCATTAGATCTTCTTCCTTGATGGCGATGAACACCCATTCACTTCCAGATTTGTTCCTAGACTCTAATTCATCATCTGTTACTCCTTCATCATCATCATCTTCATGAACATAGTAACATTTCTTTTGGAATCTTGACCTATTTGGATTTTCCCTTGAAAATCTTTTTGGACACTTTGAAGAAAAATGACCAATCTTGTTGTAGTTGAAACATTTGAAGGGCAATTTTCCTTCATACTTACCAGATCCTCTTGGCAGTCTTTTTACAATAAAGGCTTCAAGTTGAGCAGCTTCTGCTTCATCTTCTTCCAGATCTTTTCTTGCTTTTTTGTACCACGATAGTTTCTGTGAGGAGTTCTCTCCTAGATCAAACTTTTGTTTACCTTTTAAAGAGGTACTAGCTTTGAATGCAGATTCAGTCTTGGGGAGTGCATCTCCAAACTTGGCCAATTCAAATTCAGCTAATTTTCCAACCAATTGATCTCTTGTGATATTTGAAAAAGATCTGAATTCTTCAATAGCAGCAACCTTGTATTTGTAAGTAGGAGGTAGAGATCTAAGAACTTTGGCAACAATCTCATTTTCATCCAAGATTCCACCAGCACACCTAATGCCACAAACAAGCTCATTTACTTTTGGCATAAATGTAGTGATATTCTCATCTTCAGATTTTTAAATTTTCCTTTTAGACTTTGTAGCTTGGCACATTTAACAAATTTGTCTCCTTCATGTAGAAGTTGCAGTTTTTCCCAAATCTCATATGCAATTTTTAGGTCTATAACATTTGTCAGCTCTGAATCAGATAAGGCACTTAATAAAGCTTTTTTAGCCCAAAGATTATCTTCAACATCTTTGATTTCATCCACAGTTGATAGACCATTCTTTGGTGGAACATACTTCTTTGAATTTATGGTCCAATATTGCATTCCCATACATTGTGACATTCCATGTGACTTTTCTAGAGAGTGTAATTGGTTCCATTAAACCTCAGACTATCCTTCTTATAGGAAGACATCCTAAATCTCCTCAAGTGGTTAAGCTCCTTTTAGAGGAACTTGGCTCTGATACCAATTGTTAGTTTCAAGATAGACAACTAAGAGGAGGGGTAAATTAGTTGTCTCAAAACTTTCCTTTTATTAACCACTTAAATCCTTCTTATAATTCAACAGCATAATACTAAATCAATCATGGAAACACAATGCAATAATTCAAGAGAAGAAACATATTAAAACATATGACCCCAAGATTTTAACGTGGAAAACTCAGTTAAGGGAAAAACCATGGGGTGACTAACCCAAGATTGTATTCTCTATTAAAAGAATAAAAGGAACAAAATGGCACATGCCAATTAGGGTTCACTACCTGAGCACACTGCTCACAAGAGGCCCACTACCTACAGGAGACACATTGTCTATAGAATATTAAATATTACATACTTGAATTGGAGAATAGAATCTTCACCATGCTTGAGTCAGTTCCATTTAAGCTCAACACTCTACTCTGCTTTTCGCTCTTATCCTCTCTACCACACTCTCATCTTCACCACGACACTTGAAATGACTTCACAACTCTTATTTATACAAGACATCAACTTTGGGATAATCATCAAAGTTGGCACAATACATACTTTATTTTATTATAGAGCAAATACATAAATACAACTTGTCTTATTACAAAAGACTTCATACGAATCACCACACAGTCGACCACATATATCTAGGACTTCAATCTTCTTTGAGGAACATGCCATGCTTCACAGGACACCTTCAAGATCATCCGCAAGATGTGCAAACCATCCAATCGGCCACGATTATGAAGAACTTCATCATCCAGAAGTAAATCTTCAATTAAGAGCTCAATCTTCAATGCAGATCACCAACATGAACTGGACACAATCTAGAGACCCCCACAAGCTTTCCTGAAACACCAATAACATCCATACCACTTTTGCCTACTGAAATCATCCTCATCTTCATCCAGAACCTCAAGAACACATTCTGTCATCACTGTCACATTAGAATGAATGCTTGTGGACCTCCAGACCATGAACAATTTGAGTTGTTAATTCACATTGGCTTCCTAAACACTCCATCAAATCTGTAGAACATGATATTGCATTTCTAGATCTTACCAGACCTATTTGTGTCACTCTGTCACTTTTGAACATTTGCCATAACTAGTTTCACTCAAGTGGCCATAACTTCTGTAAATCTTCATGCAGACCTCTCAAATCTTGACTAGATCATCTTTTAGACACATATCTACAAACCCTTTAATGCACATTCCCTGATCTCTATCTTAGCTAGGATCTTCACTTCATATTGCTTCACTATCTTCACTATTCTTCTCTATTTCTAATAGGACTAATTTTCTCAATATTCTCAGCACACAGCTCATCCAATCCTTGACATCAATGCAACAAGAGTATGTTGACATCAATGACAACACCGGTTAGGCTCATACTTGCAACAATCTCCTCCTTTCTCATTGATGGCAACATATGATGCAAAAAACTATTTTAACCATCAAGACAAGAACTTCTCCTCACTGACTAAAATAGATTCTATCAACAACAGTCATTCATATGTCTTCTCTTCCTTTACTGCTCCCCCTTTGATCAGCAACCACTTTTGTTTTTCACATGTCTTTTCTTGCCCTTTGACATCAATGGCAAAGGGCACATACTTGCATCAATCAAAATCATGTAGGATGCTCCCCCTGGGTAGCAACTTCCTATCATCAATCTGGATCATAAGATATGACTGTGAGATCCACCGGATTGATGGACATCAATGTACCTTTATTAAGAACTGGAGGGGTGATAACCCCTAACTGCTCCCTGAGATACTCAAAATAGTCCTTAGGTAGAGGTATAGTAAAGATGTCTGCAATCTGAT
Organism: Cunninghamia lanceolata; assembly: GCA_027924645.1. NCBI lineage: Eukaryota > Viridiplantae > Streptophyta > Pinopsida > Cupressales > Cupressaceae > Cunninghamia > Cunninghamia lanceolata. Next base: position 4,373,061 of record BSBN01000241.1, on the reverse strand, counting down.
CCTTAGAGGGTACAAAATCCAATCAGACTTCATTCTTGTTCACTTGCTCTCTCAAGAAGTAAAACTTGATGGATATATGTTTTGTCTTTGAATGTAATAGCGGATGTTTTGTTTTGTCTTTGAATATCACTATTTTTTTCTATTTCTGATAGGACTAATTTTCTCAATATCCTTAGCACACAGCTCATCCAATCCTTGACATCAATGCAACAGGAATATGTTGACATCAATGACAACACCATTTAGGCCCATACTTGCAACAGAATGCACCACCACTAGTGCTTTTTCTATCATCCACATCTCCTACCCAATCAACATCTGTATATGCATGAAGAGTGAAGTCATTATCCTTTGGATACCATAAGCCATTACCAATTGTACCTTTGAGATATCTAAAAATTCTCTTGACTACTACAACATGGGATTGTCTAGGATCAGCTTGAAATCTAGCAACAAGTCCAACTACATTCATGATATCAGGTCTAGTCTGAGTGAGATAAAGCAATCCTCCAATCATTAATTTATACCTTTTTTGATGTGCCTTTGGTGAATTATCCTCTTTACTCAACTTGCATCCAATTACCATAGGAGTACTTACTAGTTTTGAGTCCTCCATTCCAAACTTTTTCAACAATTCTCTCACATATTTAGGTTGAGATATGAAGATACCTTTATCTAACTGAGTGATTTGTAGACCTAAGAATAAATTCATCTCACTGATGGGAGGAGTTTACAGATTCAAACTCAAAGCCCATTTACAAGAAACGCAAACCACAAGAATTCTAAAATAGTGACAGAGAACATAAGGCAATTCCTTCCCAATGATAGGAAATAATAAGATCAACAACCTAGATATGCAAATACATTTGATAGGAGAAATATAATGGACTGATTCTTCATAATAATGAATTCAGAAAGAAAGCCGAAACTTTACATATTATTCAATTCTAGCATTCAACTCAAGATAAACATCTGACTATAGCCTACCAAGATTAGCCTCTTCAATATAGAAAAACAAAAGTTCCTAAGAATGATTCTAACGCTTCCTATGACTCTTTCTCTATAACTCAGACTTTTACAAAGCATGAAATACATTTTATTATGGCCATCATCCAAGGCCTTTTATGTCCTCCTGTAGAACAGTTCACAACACTATGGACCCTACTCACTCTCCTTCAACACTCTGTTGTGCCTCACACACACACCCCATTTCAAAAATAGTGACCCCCTCTTTTAATTTGGTCTAGAGTGTTAAGTGGATTTTTTCACCTCCTAAGTGGTCAAAGTACATTTTGGCCATGTTTGAATAATGATGTTAAAAATTATTTCAAGAATTTGCTAAGTTAGATCTTTATATCTCTTCTGATGGCCTTGAATAGCCCTTTTGCACTAAATTGCTTCCCAACCAACCTTTGCGCTGATTTGCCTCCCAACCGACTTTGCATTAAAATCCTTCATCACCAACTCTGGTGCTAGTTTCCCTCCCAATGGACTTTATGATTAAATCAATTGACTCCAACTTGCACCGCATTGTTCAATCACTGACTAAGTTGGATGAAGCCAAAATTCCTGCAAGTCCGAAGGGCCTCAAAGTCCCACAAACTATATAACGTTGAGTCTATGGTCGTAGCGTTAAAAAGACCTTTCGCCGACCAAGTCTGTCGCATCCAATTTCCATGCCAAGTTTGAGCAAATAAAAAGTAGCACGAAAACCCTAGTCTATCAACTGACACTACGTACATCGCACATTAATGGAGATTTGGCCAGAGACAATAAAAGGATAACCTACATTGTTTAAATTATTTTTTGAATTTTGATAAAGATTTTGGAGAGCCCCTTTGCAACCTATAGAGCATTTTCGCTGCCATTGCCCCTGAGTTTGATCCTGCAACCACTTCCTGCCTGTGCAACCCAAACACATTTTTCATGACTAACTATGTAGGGTTCCACCTCTTCTCTTTGAGCTTTCACTATGTGTGGTTAGGGTTTTATTTCAAGCACATTTTCTTTCCAACCAACGCATTTAGGGTTTCACCTAGTGTTTTGTGCATAAACTATTTGTTTCTCCCTCGAAACATAGTTTGAATTTCTAATTGACAACATAGTTGGATTTCCATGAGCTAAAAGAACAACTTAATCAGGCTTGGTCGTAGTTTGAAAAATATGAACCCTTTTCATAAACTAGAAAGTCATCTGGTCTTGGCACCAAACTTGGGCCTGACCAACCTGCAAACATTTTAGCTTGTCCAGTTGGTCGATGGCCATTAAAACCTGTGCAGTACTTTAAAACCCATTCAGTGCTGAAAATGTAGACTTCTGACCTAAATAGACTTGTTGTGTTAACTAATTAGATCAGTAGGACCTCAAAACCCCGCAAGATTTGGAAAGCCATTTAGCACTAAAAACCTTCTGTGCCAACCTTGCACTAAAAGACTCCATCTCTGACTTGGTCAGACACCTAGAATATCTCTGCAAATTGGTGACATCCAAAGTCCCGTTGAAAATAAGAAAAATGGCTCTGCACTAGAATTAATCCCATCCAACCTTGTATTGAAATACTCCTTCACCGACTTAGTCAGTTGACCTCAAAATTTTTGTAGGTCAGACAAAGCCAAATCCCATGCAATTGTGATCTCAATGAGACTTGCACTAAAACTTGACCGACTAACTAAACAACCAATGAATGGTCAGTGACCCTCAAAAGTCGCGCAAGTTGGTAACATCCAAAACTAGTGCAAAAGAAAGAAAATATATGAACACTAATAGAACCTTGAGTCAGACGAGCCCATTTTTCCCACTGAGGTTGGTAGACCTCAATTTTAGTATTGTTCTACCTATAGGTTAGTTGACATGCAAAATGACTGTGTTTTAAGAATTTTCAAAGGGGAAAATGTCAGGAATGATGTAGTTAATGTTGTAAAACATAGATAATGATGTTTTTCATGCTTGCAATAAGATGTATTGCAACATTAAATGTTTTTTGCATGCATTAATGGTGAATTGCTATGAAGTAGGTGCAATGGTAATAATTGTTAGATTTGTGATTCTTTAAAAAGGGCATATCAGTAGTATCAATATATTCATTAAAATTCATCACAAACTTAGGAGTGTGTGAAAAATTCTCAAGGTATCAAACTTATAAGGTCTAGCCTTGTAGATTAGATGACTACCTGAGCTCAAGCCATGAAGTACGAATTCAAGGGGATCCCCCCAAAGACCAAGATTCATTCCAGGTGGAGTGATGTAGGAGACATAGATTTGGGTAATATAGATTTAGATGACTTCAAAATGAGAATTTTTGGCCCAAACCCAACTCCTAGGGCCAAAAAACTCAAAGACAATGGTATATCACTTGCTACTGCCTTCCCCACCTTAGTACAGTGTGCAGAATTGATGGTAATATGTGTATGACAAGGACAATTCCAACTACTAACAGGGATATCTTGGCTGATTTAAGTCCACCCTCTTTGGCTAAGACCTTTGATATTCCATGGCACACAGTTATGACCATGCCAGACAAACAAGGATTAGAGGGGACTTACAACAAAGATGTGGAGGGATGCAGGAAACACATGAATGATCATTGAGCCAAAAGTAGAAGGTTTGCCCTCAGTAAATTTCCCCAAGTGCTATATAGGAGTGATTTACATGATGAGATTGAAGATCTGGTAACCCTTCTAAGCAGATTATATGGATTACCTACAGCCTCCAATTTTGAGGGTTGAATGTTCTATATCATAATTGAGATACTAAAAGAGACTAGGTTTCACTAGTCCCAAATCCTTAGTGACAACATTCATGAGGCCTTCAGCAACTTCAAAGAGAAGAGATACTTCAGATGGACATCTTATGTTGTCTATGCATTAGCAAGGAGAAATCACTATGTTGGGTTATCTAAGATTGGAGAAGTTGGAAATGATGAGAAAACCCAAGAAAAAGAATATGAGTGTTACCCACAATTAATGTCATCTCAATCTCTGATACACTTTAAAAGGGTGAATGATGCTTTTACAATGTATATAGCCAGATTGTTGTAAGGTAATACAGCCTTGAGGATTTCCACTAAAGCAATGAATGAAGTAACTAGATATGGTAGATGGTACATTCAATTTGAAAAATTCATGTATCTAAGAGTACAAGGCTTCACTGGGATTGCTTATAGACTTCCTAGATATCTTGATGACAAAACAGTGCTTCTAGAATTTGTCTAGATAGTTGATACCTTATGCTGAGAAACTCAAGTACTTACACAGAACCAATGTTCAATTTCCTATCAGATTTGGCAAGGGGAATTATGCATGCCCTTCTTTGGCATTAGCAGAACATTCTAACAAGGAACTTCAACTCGTCAATTTACACTACTACAATTTAAGGGATCATTTTGAGCCAAATAAGGTGATGGAAAGATTCGTAAGTAAGAAGTTGTTTCATAAGATACATATTGAAGGCTTTTGGACCAACTGCATGGATGACTATGAAGTTTTGAAAAAGGCTCACTCAAGGCTGCCTCTAGCCTTCATCACGAAGTTCCACATTATTGTAGTTCCAGATCAGTTAGAAGATGATGACAATGTTATGGTCAGAGGAGCATGGGAAGATCAATACCATCAACCCATCCCATTACCTAATTGGGCAAATGCAAAAGAAAGCTCTTTGGATACCATAATGAGAGAATCAATCAAATCGAGAAAGGCCTAGGTAAGGGGTCAAGTGGTTGCTTTGGAAGGATAAGGAGTATAGCTTACCTATGCTACATTAGAATTAGATAAGGACTCCATAGGTGAGGAGGATGAACCAATGAATGTCACAGGTGAGGCAGAGCTGGTTGAGAAATAGAAATTAGATGATGAAGAATATATATATTTAGCAAAAAAGGCAAAGAAATTTAAGAAGCCATCTACAAGGCCTTCTTCAAAGAAAGACCAACCTCCCTCCACCAGGACAAGGGCCTCCAAGAAAAGAGATATACAAAGTGGCCCTGGGGAAGGTTCTAAGACCAAGAAAGCAAGGGTGAAGGAGGTAACTAAAGAGGATGTTGCAACACAAGAGTATAGTAATTCGCCAACCTCTCTGTCTCCTGCTGCTCAAAGTGTAAGCATGGATACCTCAACCTCTATAGCTTCTACTATTGTTTCTTCCAATACTACTTCTACTACTACTGCATCCACTTTACCCATGACCTCAATTGCCATTGTCCAAGAAACATCCCCTGTTACCACCTCTCTTACCTCCACCATTTCAACTACTTCTTGCGCATTGGCAATTTCTTCTAATGCCCCTAGCAGTCCCATTTCCTCCACTGCTACCACTTCATGTCCTTCTACTACTACTACACCTACACTTTTTACTTCTTGCACTCAATTATCCACCCCAGCGGCATTACCTCCTATTTCCACCATCCTTTCACCTTCTCTTCCTCTACCTTCACTACTTTTCCTTCACCTCTTGTCATCCCTTCTTCCTTGGCGGCAGTATTAGATAATCTAACATAGACCAATGTGCCTTCACCATCCATATCCTCTGCAATTCTTATTTCACAAATGCCCACAGATTCAACCTCTTTGGTTGTACCTTTTATGCCCTAAATTGAGAAAGTATGTGTAGAATTGTGTTTGCAAGAGCCTGAAGCATAATTATTACCTGGGGAGGAAAAAAATGTATTGATGGAAGTAAGTAATGAAGCCTCAAATGAACCTCTGACTGAGATAGTCAATGTTGAAATCATTGATATATCTGATAGCCCTTCAGGGAAAGGTCAAACGAAGGAAGTTTTCAAGGCATCCCAAGAAAATATAATGACAAACTAGAGAAACTTGGCCAAAGAAGGGGAGAAAGAAGAGGAGATGAGTATAGATAAAGATGAAGAACCAGAGAAAGAACAAGAACCACTTGAAGAACTAGTTGTAACTAATAATGATGAAGCCACCGAATTGAATAAATCTTTAGCACCTGAATGGTTGCAAAGTAGAGTGGCATATCCTGAGCCACAAATAGAGATAATACAGCTAGATTTGAGTACTATCTTGTCACAAGCTCAAAGGTCCATGAAGAAAAAGAAGGCAAAGATACAGTCTACAATCTATAAGGATGAATCAGGGTTCAAAATTGCAGAGATGGTTGTCTGACCAGTAGATGCAGCCATAGAACAAGTCAGAGTGGAGGATTACGTAATTTCCATAGTTGATTTGGGACCCACCAGTCTTGCTCAAAGAGTGGATGATTTTAAAGGATCAGTTACTTCAATTTTGGAATAGTTAGACAAAGATGAGATCTCCAAAAAGGAGTTAAAATAACAAAATGAAGAACTCCGCACTTGTCTCCAATTTCTTGTCAAGCTAGTAGATGTGGGGGGAGATATAAGAATAGTGGCCACCTTCCTATCTATTGATGAAATGGCAATATTAGGTGAGGTAAGGTCCAAGTCCCAAATTACTAAAAATTGGTTGTTTAGAGTTTTTGAAATGGGATGCAGGACTATCGATGCCTCTGCTCAAGTGCACAAGAAGCTGGTTGAAATTCATAAGAAGTGGAAAGATCTGTGTGAGGAATGTGACTCCTTTGATGAGTATTACTCTCATATGTATCCTTGGATAAAGAGCATTAGGGATTTGCCCACCCAAACTCTAGTAGTAGAGAATATTCTAACTCGAAACAAGTTGTCCAAGGTTATCGAATTGTATCAACAACTACTTTTGAGGAAAGAAACTTTTGAAAGCATAAAAGGAAGCATATAAGCTAGCAGATGAGGAGATACAGTCAATTATATATGATATCAATGATTCTTTGAAGGATTACTTGAAAACATCCTATGATGACTACGCCCCTTATTATGTCGAGAAGTGTAAAAGCAAATTACATAAGGTAATTTTTTAAAATACTGAGCTCAGTATGGAAGATAGGTTGGATAAGGTAAGTGACCTCAGAGCTAAATTCAAAGTATTCCACAAGGCTAGTGTAGAGATAGAAAAGATATACAACAGATTTAGCTAGGAATTAGAGATGTTTGATTATCAAATCAATCATTTGAAGAATCCAGATCCCTCAGAGATCAATCTTACACTTGAGGCATGGCTAATTTACTGCAATAAGCTGGCTGGCGAAGACAAAATTAATTTAGATGAAGTCTTGATATTGTTTTGAATATTTTAAGGATGTAATCCCATCATAATTGTAAATCACTGTATTTGGGGTAGCATGTGACTCTATTTTGTCTTTTCTATACTTTAAAAATGTTCTTTTCTATTAACATATGGAGTTGGCTAGTCAAATTGACTAGATTCAATGTATCTGGAGGTTGTTTTTCATCTTTTTCATAAAAGACAAAATCTACTCCGGGAATTGATATGAGCTATTACAAATGCATTTATTGATGTAATCTGGACCATTGGTGTTGAGTTAATCTCCACTATTCATTTGAAAACTCAGTATGCTACTTTCCTATATAAAGGGCTGTCATTTCCACTTTTTGTAAGAGAGAATTTGATGCCAAATTGTTGACATTCTGCCATTTGAAGTAATATAAAGCAAGTTTCTATAGTGATTCTAAGAATTTGTGTATTGTGTTACTTATTTGGTTTTCATGGTTCACTTCTTGCTCTCCTATAATTAGTTAGTTGTGCTTTATAATGTTTATGGTTTGCTGAAAGTATCTGATGAATACTCTAAGTCCATACTTGTTGGTCATGATGTTAGTCATAACTAAGCATAGAATAAAAGTACACATTAACCTTTATTTATCTTGAAAGATACAAAGAATTCAGAGAATTCATGATCCCAAGTCTCCGGTGATTAGGTCTTAATCGTTTGACGTCACTTAGAGGTTAATGTGAGTTGCTATTTCCATTTTGGGGCCTTACGTGAAGTTCATCATCATGACAATACTCCTGCAAAGATTCTTTATAGAGAAGTCATTTTATACAGTTATTTGATGAAATGATGTAGAAATACTTCAATCTTTGCATGATATTTTCAATTATGCATGCTTTGTATTCAAATATGCTAAATATTTGCAATTATCTATGAGATGTCCACATATTTGTGTTATTTGCTTGAGATCATCAATTATTTGCAATTATGAGGGTGAAATGTTCTGAAATTTAAAAGAAATTGGAAGAAATGCTTCTAATTAAAGTTGAACCTTTAGCTTTTGAACTACATGTATATTAGATACTGTCATGAAGAGAAGAAAACCAAACCATATTTTCACCAGGACATTCCACAGCTAGATATAGTTGATGCTAACTTCAAAGGAATTTGTATGAACACAACACATGTAAGTAGACATGCACTCCAAGGGATGCAGCAAATCACCACATATATCCAGAATTCATACGCTGATTACTCAAGATTTACTATGAATTGTAATCAACACAGTCTTCTCATTCATTAAGCATGCAAAAATATAAATGTATACAAAAACTTTGAAATAAGCTCTGAATGTTTCAGCAGATGGATTTCAATTAAGTTTCGAATGATTACAATGAGGCATTCCATCACCTTTTATAGAACAAGGTGAGGAATCCGTTACAAAAAGATCCATGATCTTGATTTATCAATGAATATCTACGGTCAATATTCTCTTTGACTTTGTCAATCCTATCAAAAGTGGCACAAGTTGCCAGCTGGCAACTATCTGGAGTACTTACTTTCATAAGTAACTAATGCTTATATCTCCCTTTATGATGTATCCTCATCATGCTCTTTGTCTAATTCACAAGCTTCATCGTTAGGAGCATCACTTCCTGAACTTTCATCATCCTGATGATGATGAGCTCGTATGTGAGGCTGCATGCTGCTCCAGATTTGCTCATATAACTCCACAATTTTATCTATTTCTCCACCATCCTAAGTTTTTGCTTTGATGATGGTGTGCTTGTGTGCTTCGTATTTGTGTCTACTGCTGTCCAGTTTGTCTTTCCTATTTTGCAGCGTCTCATTGTAATTTTCCATCTTGACTTTGATTCTCATTATTTTATCTATGACTTCTTTTATCAAGTGAACAAGTGGATCATCAGTTACTAATTGGAAGTTGCCATGTAAATCTTTGGTGGCAAACTCTTCATCTTGATTTTCTACTTTCCCTTCCACTTTTCCTTCTAGTGTTTCCAATATTTCTGCCTCAACAGACATTAAATCATGTAACTTCATGCTGATATCTCTCAATTTATTATTGCATCTGTTAAGTCCTCCACATTCAAATTGAATGTCCTTATACCATATATCAACCAACAAGGCAGTATTACTGTTCAGCAACTGAGGATTTATCCTCCTTATTTCTCCCAGTCTGTCCAATATCTTTTCCAATTTGTAAGACCTTTTACCTATCTACATCTGCAATTTATCTACTCTTGACTTGGAGTCACTGAGAGTATTCCACCTCTTCAAAGAGGCATTTACCATTTCCTCTGCATTATCCAATGTGGATAACATCCATTTCCTTAGTACAGATGCCTCATGTTTCATGAGATCTAATTTATTCACCTCCTCTTGAGAAATGGCAGTCAATGGGACTACATGTTCAGTTGAAGTCCCTTCAGTATTAGTCAGCCTTCCTATGTAGGCATGCAATTGAGCAATGTGCTCTTTGTGTTGCTTATTTTTCTCCTTCTCTCTTTTCACCTTTTGAATTAAAGAATCAATAATATCTTTGCCTTCTTGACCCTCTTGGTCTTCATTGGCAAAACCCAAATCCACTGTGCTAATCTGAAACTCATCTAAGGTAATTTTATGTTTTTTTTCTCTACAGTAGGTACTGCAATCTGTGCAGTCCTTCTCCCAGTTGTTGGATCCCTCTTAATGGCCAAAGTCATTCTAGCCTTCCTCTTAGGTTTTATTATATTCTTAGAAAATAAAGTAGATACGTCAAATTCTTGAATTTCAAATTCTACTTCTGCATTTACCTCTTTCTCCAACCATGAAGGTACCTGATCATGTTTCTCTGCATCATCATGATGTTCACCTTTATCTCCCGTTTCTGTCAATAGATGTGATGGAGAAGGTGATTTTCTTAGTTCTTCTTCATGATGCTCGCTTTGATGTTGATCCTGTGGCACATCCCCCTGTTGAGGAACTTCTTTCTCCGGAGGAGCATCTTCCTGAGGTGGGGGATCTTGTGATGTATCTACCTGTTGATCATAATGATCATGATCCTTTTCTGTTATCACCTCATCCATTTTCAACTCTTCCTCTTGTTGAGGTACATTTTCATCAATGGACATTGTGGCATCCTCCTCAGGTGCTGATGTTGGTTCTGAAACCATTATTTCTTCTGCACCCGTACTATCAACTTCCTGAGCTGTAGTAGCAGGATCCTCTATTATTTTCTCCTCATTAACTTCCTTCTCTTGAACTTCTACTATGGTAGGCTCAGCTAATGTATCCTCTTAACTTACCTCTGAAGTATGGCCCTTTGATTCTGCCATCTTCACTTCTTTTGCAGGTTGCTCTTTATCAGGTGATCCTGCTGGATGTTTAGGATTCACATCCTGTTTCTTTGTCAAGTCTACAACTACAGGGCTTGTCACCTGTGCAATTAATGTATCTAGCCCTATTTCTTGAGCTATCCTCTATGGGCTTTTTTCCTTTTCTGTTTCCACTTGCTTCATCTCCTCTAGTATAGTTTGAACTAGTGGAGTGTTGTGAGGGGTCATGCTTGTACCTGCAGCAAGGGTTTCCATTTTTTGTGAAGCCACTTCCTTCACAACTTCATCATCGGACAAATTTATTGTCTCCTCTAGTGAGATGTGACCTTCTGCATGTGCCTCGGAGGTCTCTTTCATCTGGTCTTCTGCAAGCTCAGTTTTGAACTTCACAATGGTAGGAAGTGGAACATTGTGTTGAAGTTCCCTATGCACTTCACTACCTACCCCTTGTAACAATGTAGGGGATTGTCTTATTTCACCCCTCATGGAGGTTCTTGGTCTCTTCGGTGGGGTAGATACCACCACCTATGGAGCTCTTCTCTTCCTTTTGAATAACAAAGGGGCCTCTTCTTCTTCAGTCTCTTCCTCCATGAGGATATCCTCTTCATCTGGTTTTCTTGAGGATTGACCCTCTTCTTGGGTCTCAGTAATTCTAGCCTCTACTATCTTTTTCTTCTTGGACTTTTGTTTTCTTGTCCGTGGGGGTGATGCAGATCCTGATCCTAATCCTGATGCTCCTGCTTCTTCAGCTATGAACATTGCCCGCTCAACAATAACCCCTTTGGGTTCATTATCTATTTTCTTGCCCCTCGGGGGTCTTTTGCTCTGTTGTTGTTGTGGAGGGAGTCTATCTCCCTTAGACTTTCTTCTCTCATTCATGAAGTCATCATACTCCCCATCAAGAATATCCTGCCCCTTCTTTTTGTTGTCCATAGTAATGGCAACACCTTTCTTCTTCAAAGCCTCTATCTGTTCATCAACCCAAGCTTGGGTTAGCTGTAGCGTCCTGGCAATGAAGGGGTCCAAGGATATGTCCTCTTGTATGGTGAGGTCAGGTGCAGAGATGGAATCATTATACATCTTCTTCTCCTCATACTCATCTACAATTATCCTGCCATCATCCTTCTTCAATTATTGAGGGATGGGGATGCAGTCAAAGGTTCTGATTTGATTTAGTGTTAGCCTTTGATATCTTCTTCTTCTTGCTTCTGCATCATCTTCACAGTCAGCCCAGAATTCCTCTACGTGCCTCTGGTGAATAGGCTTTCCTACAATTTTCTGCATCCTACCATAAGGATCATATGGTCTTATCAGTGGAAAAGGCTGTAACTTCATTTTATTTAAGGTGACCATCACCTTCTTGATTTTCTCTGAATCGGGACACATGTACTAGCCAATGGTGACTGGAAACAAAATTGGTGTCAGCTTCCGGGTATCCTTATATGTTTTCAACATTGTAGAGCTCTGCCTTATAAATTCCATCAATATCACCGCATCAGTGGGATACCTTGGCAGCATGAGGGGATTTCCTTCAAAACCCTCAATCCTCATGTAGGAAAATGTGGCAAATTGTATATACCAGGCCCCATGCCTGTAGATTATCTCTTGAGCCTCCATGCTCAATCGTTTTGTTCTGTCCTCCTCCATGGTTCTGACCAGATGCATAGAGAATGCATCATTAACTAGTTTGTAATCTTGGAGGTAATTGCCTCTTTGCAGCTGGGGATGATGATTCCAAACATGTACAGCATTAACTGTACCTATAAGTTTTCCATCTGTAACTAGTGCATCAAATGTGCCTTTGTATGCATAGGAGTAGACAATGTATGATGTCATATAGAAAGCACAATTTGAACCTCCTAGGTTCATCAGTTGTTCATGCAGAGCATCACTTATTAGTTGGCCCCACAATGGCTTGATCTTTGAATATATGCACATCATGATCACCCCATACAACTAATCTTTAAAACTACCAGCATCAGGCTAGCCTGTGACTCTACTCAATAGTGCAATCATGTATTGGTACTCAGCACTAAAATCATATTTGTACAAGTGCACAAGAAGTTTGGCGGCTGCAGGATATGTGCTGTTCTCAGCCCTCCAGTGGTACATGTTTTTCTTGGCTTGTTTCTTGTTATTTTCATACTCTTTCTCTGATTTCTTCAGGTCCACGCTATTGACCTTCTTGCCCAATGGCAGTCCAAATGTCTGGGAGAGACCCTTGATGGATAGGTCTGCATATACCCTTTCATGCTTCATCACCTGTCGGGTCTCTGGGTTGTAATTCCGGGCACACTCGATAACCAGCTCCGGAGACTCCATGGAGTACGGGAAACCGGTGGCATTCCACATCCCAGACACGAATACGACATCCAACATAGGACTTATGTTCTTCTCATCATTCAGTCTAGCTGACCAGGCTTCCAAATTAGTATTCCCCTGATGGGTATCTATAATTGCGCCATATTTGAACAGGACACCCCTCTGAGATGAAAACATGGGCTTACTGAATTCAGCCTCACACTTAGCATACCTCTTGTCAGCCATGGCTACCTGCAATTAACAAAATCATGTTTTACAATGGATACTCACATGCATGTAGATAACAATTATCTCTACTAACCATCATGCCTACTATATTTATTCAACATCAACTTATCATGGGGGGTGCATAAACCGGGACTTCAGATTAACAAAACCATACCTGACTATTACAGAAACAACATGATAAGGGTTTCATCTACTTACCTGGATATGCAAACTTTCTTTATACCAGTGGACTTCTAAAAGTGCTCTTAATTCTGTCGATGATCACGCACTTCCTACTACCAGCAAATTCTGTTCGTCTGACTATCGCCTGTATGAGGATATGGAAGCTAGTGCTCTGTAAAAGTAATTTCTTCACAAGGTAAATGTAAAAATGGTGTTAGATTTACCTTTTAACCTTGTAATTAGGGTAAATTTAGGGCAAATCCTGACAGATTAGATTCTATTCGTTGATCCTTAGCATGGAAACTCAGGATTTCACCAGGTGTTTCATCAGGTTTAATGATCGGCGGGAAATACCAACCACCTCGACATGCATTTAATGTTAATGGTGGCAACGGGAGTGGGGTGATATTCAAACGGCAGGATGATATTTGAAAATATTGGGTGATGTTTGGATATCAGGCGACTTTTGCCGCTAGGTCATGCTTTAGACGCCAGGAGGATATTAGAAAATATCGGGTTATGTTTAGATGATGATGACCGAAGTCATTCCTTTCTTATTCTCGGGATATCAGGATGACATCATCCAGATATTCGTTCACTATATCGTTAAAGCATGATGACGTCATCGTCATGTTATGCGAACAGGATCATGTTTAGAAAATATGCACCCGAAGAGTAAATGTGATGATTACATCATCGTCATGTTCACTTCTTTGTTTATCGGACACATATGATGTCATCAGAATAATGGCTTAGGGTGATATTTCGTGGCAGGAGGATATTGAGAAATATCAGGTTACATTTGGAAATATGATGCTTGTGAAATATAAGGCTGTTTGACGGGTAAGGGTCACTATCACCTAAAGTTGACGTCCAGATATTTGGACCACATGATTTATCGGGTGATGGACTAGACCAGGATGATCTTCGGTAACATGACTGATGTTGCGAAATATAATCCTCCTCTTGCAAATATCAAGTTTGACCAGAACTTTGACCGTTCATAACTTTCACATCCCGATGAATATCAGGGTGATGTAAAAGGCAAACCACATCCTCTTTCTGCATGATGATGCACCTGACTTACTTTTACCAAACTGCTAGAAAGCAGACAACACAAGCCAAGCCAAAAAGTTGGGTCCCTATTTTGCCAAGTCAAAATGGGGCGTGTTGTGTAACCACACAACAATACTTTTAGTAATTTGCTAATGATAGATAGATGTGTAAAGTTAGTCTGGGTTGATCATTTATGCTAAAGTTTAATTATATTTCACAAGTTAAATTGCGTCATTTATTGGGTATTTAACAAATGAATGTAATCTGAAAATCTTTCAATTTCCATTGAAGATAGCATCATTTTCTGCAGTGCTGTAACACCCATTTCAGTTTGGTAACTCAGAAAATTGGTTAAGTTTTAGAGTATTTGTCTACTTAAAGTAACCCATACATTGTGAATGTCACTTAAGATTTCTCCAAAACCCTAATCTCTTTGCATTTTATTTGAAAACCTTAGTTAGATTAGAAATTTCAGTAGCATTTCACATTGTTTATCAATTGAAATCTTGAAGGGTTTATGTGTATCTGCTACTCCAACTTGAAGATCTTTAGATTACATGTAATACCCCTTGCTAGCACAGCTAGACATCCCACTAAAATTATTCCAAGCAAGCTAAGACCTAGCTATATTATGCTTGGAGTAGTCTTACCTAGGGTGGGATAATTTTCAAGAGAGGTGTGAAACCAACAATCACACCTACATTGCTGCGTGCTGAAACACACATCAACAGAATTGGTACTAAAAGGAGGTAAAAGAAATATTAAAAATTAGCAAGTCTGGGGACTAGACAGAGGCATACTAGATCCAGCTTAGCTAGAGAAGAGTTGCTGTCTCTGACAGAATTTAGATGAACAAGAAGGGATCAAGGGATACCAGGAGCCCCAAGAGCTCAGTTAGCCCCAAGGAACATACCTGCGGCTCCTTTTAATCCTCCTATCATGGCTTTCTTTGTAGGAAATATCCAGTCTCCTTTCTAGCTCAATGCCTACCATGATATGCCAAAGAACACAGATAAGTTCTATTCAAAGTTCAAAGTAAACAATCCAGATAGGACTACAAATGAGCATATTAAAATCTTTTAGGGTAATATGTTCATGTTGCAAGTACAGAATGAGGATGTGATATGCAGGTTGTTCCCTTATTCTTTATAGGATGAAGCTTATTATTGGTTTGCTAACCTCCCTACAACATCCATAAACTCATGGCTGAACCTAAAGAATGCATTTCTGGATAGGTTTTGAATGCCTACCACTCCAACTGATCTTTATCGGTCTTTTGTAGAAATTCGTCGAGGTGAAGGAGAGATGATAAGTTCCTTTAACAATAGATTTCAAAAAGCTTTCAGTTATTTACAAGATCCATACACTATAGGACAGGTCATTGCCTTGCCTATTTACTATGCTGCCCTAGACAAACTTACCTCCATGTTCACAAGGAGAGCTGACCCTATACCTGCTACTTTAGCCCAAGCATATTCCACATCTATCACTATAAGTACCCAACTAGGATAGAAAGCCTCTAGTCCACTAAACCATATGGGGCCTATAGCCATGCCTAATCAAATACCTATGATAAATCAAGCCTTATACAATCATACTCCTGTGATGAATCTGATTCCAAACCTAGCTGCAACACAAGCTTTAGTGATCCATCTAGGTAACCCAATAGCAGAAATGCTTTCAACACAAATGCTCTTCTTATAATCTTCAAAGGCATCTAAAGTGAAAGAGGACAGAGATGATATCAAAGAATTGGTTAAGCAAATGAAGAAGCTTATTGCCAAAGTTACCCATCTCAAGAACCAGAATGCTTATCTACAACAAAGGGGACAGGATTAGCAACATTTCTAGAATCAAAATCAGTCCTAGTTCCAAAACTAGAATCAATACTAGAACCAAAATTTTCAACAATGGTCCAACCAATCTGGGAACACCAAACCAAACAATGGAGGGGTGCCAACACCCTTGGAGAACCAAACCAATGATACTAGACATCCTAGTCGGGTGATGTTAGTTGAAGCAGCTTTGTCTACTTGGTCCAGACTGCATAACACGAATGCCCATTCCGAACTAGACTACCAAAAATTTTAGATCGCGTCTAGTATCTTCCAGATGGAGATTCAAAACATTGAAACTCAAGAGACCCCACCAACAGGGTATGAAATTGTTCCTCCTCAGAGGTATGGTGTGGCTATAGTATTTGATAGTTATACATTTCCATTTCAAGATGATAACCAACCTGAGGAAGAGGAGTCTGAAGAAGTCAATGCTTATCAACAGTATAATAAGACTCCTTACAACCTGAGAAGTAGCAAGCCTAAAGGTCCTTTCACCTCCATCCCTCCAAATTCCACCAGACCCAAAAGCTTCCAATAACCCCAAACCCCCAAAAGCCACCCATTAACCAGTATATCAGGGGGTCACTGTTGAAGGTTCTCAACAGTCCAACATAGTAAAAATGGGGCAGTATGTTGTTGAGGAACTCAAGAAAATTAAGGTTAGTCTTTCTATATATGAGTTACTTAAAATACCTGAGGTTAGGAGATCTTTCTTCCAAGATATGGGTGCAAGAACCAAAATTGACTATGTACAGAAAGAAAATGTCACCAAAGATAATGTTGACAAAGGGAAATAAAGAGTACATGTGACTGATGTGGAACAAAAGATAACATTGTATAAAGACAAAAGGGAAAGTCCTCCTTTCCTCTTAACACTTAGGATATTCAATAGAAACCTTCATAACTATTTAGTAGGTTCTGGTGCTTCCACAAATGTAATGCCATTATTAGTCTGTAAAGCACTTGGGCTCACTCCAACCAAGTCTTCTAGAAAGGTGACACAATTAGATAAGACTAAAGTGAATGTAGTAGGCAAGTTGAATAGGATACACATGCAGCTAGCTTCTGATCCAAGGGTACAACAATATATAGATATTTAAGTAGTGGATATTCCAGATCAGTATGGTATGCTTTTGAGTAGAGACCGGTCTAGAACTTTGAATGGTTACATGGCAACTGACTTTTCTCATATGTGGTTTCCATGGAAAGGATTACCCAAGATGAAACATATGATTATGGAGTATAATCAACCCAACGAGATTCTATTTTCAAAAGTTGATTTGGGAGTTTATCTTCCACATGTCAATTAGACAAAGGAAATCCTTATGCTAGGTTGCCTAAGATCCCCTGATCCCCCACTTATAGAAAAACTAGAAAGTACAGAAGCATACGTTCAATTAGATTTAGGAGACTCTTCAAAAGAAGATGAACCAGATATATTCGAAGGATTCCATGATTTCGTAACCAAATTTGTAAGGGATCAAACTGCTGTTGGAAAGTAGATTCAAATGGAGGAGTTATTACTGCCCAATTGGTGTTGCATACATAATACATCACATTCTGAATTTACTTGCTAGGTGTGTTAAGAGGCAATGAAACAAGTGCAAAGATAATTGAAAATTCCCATAATCCTGAAGAAGGTTGCAGTTGTTAAAAAGGAGGAACCAAAGCCTCTGCTTGATAAGCAGAAATCTGTAAAACAGAAAGATAATAGCAAAGACTTTCACCTATGGACCCTAAGATTTGATGGATCAAGATGCAAACAAGGGTCTAGAGCAGGGGTCAAATTAATCAGTCCTACTGGGAGCTCGTATTTGGCATCACATAGACTACAATTCCCTTGCACAAATAACGTAACTGAGTATGAAGCATTAGTGCAAGGATTCCTATTAGCACTATAGAAGAAGGTTAGAATTATCTAGGTGTTTGGTGATTCTGAATTAGTGGTAAAACAAGTAAGAAAGTAGTACTCATGTAATGATAAGAGGTTGAATTGGTATAGAAATAGAGTCTGGGACCTGATAGAATGCTTTGATGGTTTTAACATCCAATTGATCTTGAGGAGACAGAACCATGTCGTAAATGCTCTATCTTAGACAACAAGTACATTAGAGCTGACATCCATGATAGGATTAAAGAAATTTTCTATTGAATTTGTTGCTACCCTATCTGTACCTAATTATGTTACAAATTTTCAAGTCTTTGAATATGATCAGCACATAATTAACTTCCTTACTTCATATAATGTTTTCACTACTCAGTTAATAGATGAAGAAGAAATGGAACCTACTGAAATGGATTTAGAAGGGGTACTAAACCTAAAAAAATATGATTCCATAGGGAATGGTAGAATTGGAAAGATTGTTTGATATGGATAATTTAGGAACCCAAAGGAAAGAAGGAAAATCTCCAGGAGGCAAGTGTGACATGTTTAACTTGGGAACAGAAGAAGACGTTAAGAATGTATTCATTGGGAAAGATAGTACTAAAGAGGAAAAGACATGAATCATACATGCATTAAGAGATTACCATGAGGTTATAGCCTAGAGCTATGAAGATCTGAAGACATGCGATACCTCGATCATCATGCACACCATCCCATTAAAGATAGGAGCAAAACCATTTAGACAAAGACATCAGCTAGTGAATGCCTTACTGGAACCACTAATTTTCAAAGAAGTTTAGAAGCTGTTATCAGTAAGGATAATATTTCGAATCAGACATTCCACATGGGTAGCAAATTTAGTTCCAGTCTGAAAGAAAAAGGGAGAAATCAGGCTTTGTGTTGACTTTCATAACTTAAACAGAGCATCTGAAAAGGATAATTACTTGCTGCCTTCCTTGGATGAAGTATTATAGATTGTTAATGGGTCCTAGATGATGTCATTCTTGGATGAGTATTCTGGTTATAACCAGGTGATGGTGGAATATGAAGATAGATTGAAGATATCTTTCACATGCAAATGGGGCATCTATGCATATCCTCACATACCATTTGGTTTAATAAACACCGGTGCCACTTTTTAACATACAATGGATGTTGCTTTCAAAGGATTAGTTGGAAAATGTATTATCATGTACATGGACTACCTCACGATATTTTCAAAAAGGTGAGAAGATCATGTGACAGATTTAAGGAAGGTATTGCAGCAATGCAAAGATTATGGTATATCACTAAACCCCAAGAAGTGTATCTTTCGAGTAACTAATGAGAAGTTGCTGGGACATGTGATATCCAAGAAAGGAATATCTATCGACCAAAACCAAATCCAAGCAATACTCAAAATACTTCCCGTAGCCAACAAGAAGGAGCTTAAGTCATTTTTTGGTAAGATCAACTTCATGCGTAAATTTATCATAGGGTTTGATGAGATTGTTTGACCTCTTAATGCCATACTAAAAAAGGATCTAAAATGGATTGGACTCTAGAAGCCAAGGTTGCCTTTATAGAAATTAAACAACCTATAGCCAACGCACCTGTCTTGGTAAGTCCCGATTACACTTTGCCATTTCAGATTTACTCGTTTGCTTCAGAGCATACTTGTGCTGCAATGTTGACACAAAAGAGATTAGCTGATGATGAAATCCCATCGCTTTCATGAGTACCCCATTAAAAGAGGTAGAATTAAGGTATCCAAACGTGGAAAAACAAGCATATGCTCTAGTAAAGGTAGTCAAGAAGTTCTATCACTACATCTTAAGAAGTCAAGTAATTGCCATAGTCCCACATGAAATAGTTAAAGAATTACTAATGCAAAGTGAATTGGGAGAAAGGAGAGGGAAATGAGTCACTATCCTACAAGAATTTGATATAGATATTCAACCCATGAAATTGGTAAAAGATCAGGCTCTAACTAGAACAAGGGCTGAAGTAGGACCAGATTTAGTATCCCAACAGTATCTGTTAGAAGATGTTTCAAAAGATGAATGGTACGGAGACATCATATTTTATCTACTTAATCAACGTTGTCCACCAGAACTAAATTTGGTTCAAAGGAGAGCACTCAGACTAAAAAGTAACAATTATATGATAAAAGGATCAATTCTTTACAAAAAGAATCATGAGGGGATCTATTTGAGGTGTCTGGACAAGTCAGAAGTAAATCATGTAATGACTAGTTTTCATGAGAAATTTGGGATAGGCCATGGATCAGCCCACTCGACAGCTAATCAGATTCTTCATGCCAGATACTATTGGCTAACCTTGTTTAAAGACACATACTCACATGTAAGAACTTATCATATATGCCATACCACTGTACACAAAGAGCGACACGCTGCCATGCCCTTACAACCAGTAGTAAAGGTATGACCATTTGCTTAGTGGGGTCTCGACTTTATCGGTATGATCAATCCACCTTCCTCTATAGGCCACAGGTATATTCTGACTGCTACTGATTACTACACCCAATGGTCTGAGGCAATAGATTGTAAACAATGCATCATAGAGGTAGTTATTGAATTTATTGAAAAACATATTATCACTAGATTTGGTTGTCCATTTTCTTTAGTTTGTGATAACAGCCCTGCCTTTTCATCATTGCTTTTTTCTAACTGGACATTTGATTATGGGATCACTCTCAAGTTCTCATCTAGTTACTATCCACAAGGGAATGGGGTAGCTGAATCAAAGAACAAAAACTTGCTCAAAGTCATTAAGAAACTATTGGACAAAAATCCTAGAGATTGGCATACTCATCTCAAATTTACCTTATGGGGTGATAGAATCAGACATAAAGTGACCTTGGGCACATCACTTTATCACCTAGTCTATGGGGTTGAACCCATCTTTCCCATACTACAATTCATGCAAGATTACCTTGAAATTGATTATCAATTATCCTCTAGGTTAGCTCAGTTGTTACACCTTGAAGAGAAATGCGTTGCTACTATAGAAAACTTTGCTAAACATCAAGGAGTAGCAAAATGATGGTTCGACAAAAGAGCCAAGGTCAAAGCCCTCCGCATTTTTGATTTAGTCCCATATTGGGATAAGGCACATGAGAAGAAAGGAGAACATGGTAAGTTTGATAAACTTTGGTTGGGTCCATATCAGATCTATGAGATCCTTGGGGACAACATGTTTCGACTCAAGAGCCTTACTAGTGAGGAGCTCCCATTACCTGTCAATGGCCAGTTCCTAAAGCACTACTTCCAGGCTTGAGAGGCAGTCATGCCTCATCTTAGAGTACATAGTTTATAGTTTGTTTTCTTTGGTTAGCGTAGGTTGCCTTTGGTTTAGTCTTGCTTTCTTGCCTTTGCTTTCCATAGTTGTTAGATGATTTGCTTAGGTTAGTTGTCCTTTTGGTTTTGCTTTTGCTTGTTGCACTTGCTTTTGTGTAGGGTCTTCATTTAGGAAGTGGTGGCAGTTGTGTGGACCTACAAATGCTTCTTTGATGGGTGAATAATCTTGAGTTTTCTTTGAGAAGCCAAGGTTCGGCCTAAATCCCACTCTGCTTTCCACTTTTAAGCTAAGGGGTATGATGCTTGTTCATAGAAAATGAGTCATTAGTTGGTGCACCTAAAGTATTTTCTAACCATATATCTCTCACACTTTAAATGATCCTAAAGCAGCTAAGCGAGTCTGAGTGATCTTGTGTCAGGTGAAAAGTTTGACTCCTTATTCTACCACATGCACTATCAATCGAGAAAGAAGGTAGGTGACACTAAGTGTCAGTAGCCTATATTGGGTGAAAATAAAAGGTGTTTTTCAACACCAGACCTATTATAGTGCACTTAAAAGAGTCTACCAATTGAAAATTCTCACAAAAGGTACTATCCAGAAATAATTATCATCAATTACCATTGTGTCATAAGTATTATCTACCATTTATTTTTCTTGAGGCTCATCACATCTTGAACATTGGAGCATTTCCTGGTGGTAGAATGGTCTCAACTTCCTAGCTTGTCACAGAAGATCTTGGATGAACTTAGTTACCAAAGGATGGGAATGAATAACAATTGCACAAACTCAAGTTTTTAGGACATGGATGGTTGCACTAGTTGGTGATCCTATATTCTTTGATAGGGTATCCTACTTTTTTCATTTAATATGTGGGGAACACAGAGATTCTAGGTTCAAACTGAAAGTTTATCATCAAAATGCTCTGGAGCATTTCCTAGTAGAGTCACCATTTGTTATGCCTCGCACACATGCCCAATTTCAAAAATAGGGACCCCCTCTTTTAATTTGGTCTAGAGTGTTAAGTGGATTTTTTCACCTCCTAAGTGGTCAAAGTACATTTTGGCCATGTTTGAATGATAATGTTGAAAATCATTTTAAGAATTTGCTAAGTTAGATCTTTGTATCTCTTCTGATGGCCTTGAATAGCCCTTTTGCACTAAATTGCTCCCCAACCAACCTTTGCCCTGATTTGCCTCCTAGTCGACTTTGCATTAAAATCCTTCATCACTGACTCTAGCACTAGTTTCCCTCCTAATGGACTTTGCGCTTGAATCAATTGACTATGACTTGCATTGTATTGTTTAATCACTTACTAAGTTAGATGAAGCCAAAATTTCCTCAAGTCTGAAGGGCCTTAAAGTCCCACAAACTGCATAACATTGAGTATATGGTCACAACATTAAAAAGACTTTTCACTAACTAGGTCTATCGCATCTAATTTCCCCACCAAGTCTGAGTAAATGAAAAGTCATGCAAAAACCCTAATCTATCGACTGACACTACATACACTGTGCATTAATGGCGATTTGGCTGGAGACAATAAAATGATAACCTGCATTGTTTAAATCATTTTATGCATTTTGATAAAGATTTTGGAGAGCTCCTTTGCAACCTGTCCAGCATTTTTGCTGCCATTGCCCCCGAGTTTGATCCTACGACCGCTTCCTACTTGTGCAACCCAAATGCATTTTTTACAACTAACTATGTAGGGTTCCACCTCTCCTCTTTGAGCTTTCACTGTGTGCGGTTAGGGTTTTATTTCAAGTACATTTTCTTTCCGAGCAATGCATTTGGGGTTTTAGCTAGGGTTTTGTGCATAAATTGTTTATTTCTCCCTTGAAACCTAGCTTGAATTTCTCCTCAAAAACATAGTTAGATTGCCATGAGCTAAAAGAACAACTTAATCAAGGTTGGTCATAATTTGACAAATTTGAAACCTTTTCATAAACTAGAAAGTCATCTAGACTTGGCACCAAACTTGGGCCTGACCGACCTCCAAACATTTTAGCTTGTCCAGTCAGTCAGTGGCCATTAAAACCTGTGATGTGCTTTAAAACCCATTCATCAATGAAAATGTAGACTTCTAACCTACATAGCTTTATTGTATTAACTAATTAGATTGGTGGGACCTCAAAATCCCACAAGCTTTGGAAATCTATTTAGTTCTAAAAACCTTTTGTGCCAACCTTTCTCTAAATGACTCCATATCCAACTTGGTCAGACACCTAGAATATCTCCGCAAATTAGTGACATCCAAAGTCCCGCTAAAAATAAGAAAACTAGCTCTGCCCTAGAATTAATTGCAACCGACCTTATGCTGAAACACTTCTTCACTGACTTCTTCGGTTGACCTCAAAACTCACCAAGGTTAGACAAAGCCAATTCCCATGCAATTGTGATCTCAAAGAGACTTGCACTAAAACCTGACTGACTAACTTAACAACCAATGAAAGGTTGGTGACCTTCAAGAGTCATACAAGTCGATAACATCCAAAACCCATGCAAAAGAAAGAAAAGATATGAACACTAATAGAACCTTGGGTTGGATGAGCCCATTTTTCTTGTTGAGGTTAGTAGACCTCAATTTTAGCTCTTTTCTACCTACAGGTCGGTTGACCCTAAAACCAGTGCAAACGATGCAAAATGACTGTGTTTTAAGAATTTTCAAAGGGGAAAATGTTAGGAATGATGTAGTTAATGTTGTAAAACATAGATAATGATATTTTTCATGCTTGCAACATTAAATGTTTTTTCATGCATTAATGGTGAATTGCTATGAAGTAGGTGCAATGGTAATAACTGTTAGATTTGTGATTCTTTAAAAGGGGCATATCAGTAGTATCAACAAATTCATTAAAATTCATCTCAAACTTAGGAGTGTGTGAAAAATTCTCAAGGTATCAAACTTATATGGTCCAGTCCTGCAGATTAGATGATTGCCTGAGCTCAAGCCATGAAGTACAAATTCAAGGGGATCCCTCCAGAGACTAAGATTCATTCCTGGTGGAGTTATGTAGTAGACACAGATCTGGGTCATATAGATTTAGATGACTTCAGATTGAGAATTTTTGGCACAACCCCAACTCCTAGGGCCAAAACACTCAAAGACAGTGTTATATCACAGGTTGTTGCCTTCCCCACCTTAGTACAGTGTGTATAATTGATGGTTAACATGTGCAGATAGATATGATATCATGACAAGGACAATTCAAACTACTAATGGGGATATCTTGGCTGATTTAAGTCTACCCTCTCAGGCTGGGAGCTTTGATATTACATGGCACACAGTTAAGACCATGCCAGACAAATAAGGATTAGAGGGGACTTACAACAAAGATTTGGAGGGATGCAGGAAACACATGAATGATCATTGGGCCAAAAGTAGAAGGTTTCTCCTCAATAAATTTCCCCAAGTACTATATAGGAGTGATTTTCACGATGAGATTGGAGATTTGGTAACCTTTCTAAGCAAAATATATGGATTACTTATAGCCTCCACTTTTGACGGGTGGATGTTCATTATCATAATTGAGATACTGAAAGGGACTAAGTTTCATTGGTCCCAAATCCTTAGTGACAACATTCATGAGGCCTTCAGCAACTTTAAAGAGAAGAGATACTTCAAATGGACATCTTATGTTCTATATGCATTAGCAAGGAGAAATCACTATGTTGGGTTATCTAAGATTGGAGAAGTTGGAAATGATGAGAAAACCCAAGTAAAAGTATATGAGTGTTACCTACAGTTAACCTCATCTCAATCTCTGATAAACTTTAAAATAGTGAATGATGCTTTTACAATGTATATACCCAGATTGCTGCAAGGTAATACAGCATTGAGGATTTCCACTGAAGAAATGAATGAAGTAACTAGATATTGTAGGTGGTACATTCAACATGAAAAATTCACATATCTAAGAGTACAAGGCTTCACTGGGATGGCTTATAGACTTCCTAGATATCCTGATGACAAAACAATGCTTCTAGAATTGTCTAGACAGTTGATACCTTATGCTGAGAAACTCAAGCACTTACACAGAACCAATGTTTAGCTTCCTATCAGATTTGGCAAGGGGAATTATGCATACACTTCTTTGGCATGAGAAAAATATTTTGACAAGGAACTTCAACTCCTCAATTTACACTACTACAATGCAAGGGATCATTTCAATCCAAATAAGGTGATGGAAAGATTCGTAAGTAATAAGTTGTTTCATAAGATACATATTAAAGACTTTTGGGCCAACTACATGGATGACTATAAAGTTTTGAAGAAGGCTCACTCAAGGCTGCCTCTAGCCTTCATCAAGAAGTTCCACACTATTACAATGCCAGATCAGTTAGAAGATGATGATAATGTTATGGTCAGAGGAGCTTGGGAAGCTCAATACCATCAACCGATCCCATTACCTAATTGGGTAAATGCTGAAGAAAGCTCTTTGGATACCATAATGAGAGAACCAATTAGCTTGATCAAGGCCTACGTAAGGGGTCAAGTGGTTTCTTTGGAAGGACAAGCAGTACAACTTACCTATGCTACTTTAGAATCAGATAAGGACTCTGAAGGTGAGGAGGATGAACCAATGAATGAGGTAACTAAGGAGGATGTTGCAACATAAGAGGATACTAATCTGCTAACCTCCCTGTCTCCTGCTGCTCAAAGTGTAAGCATGGCTACCTCAACCTCTATAGCTTCTATTGTTGTTTCTTCCACTACTACTTCTACTGCTACTGCATCCACTTCACCCACGGCCTCAGTTGTCATTGTCCAAGAAACATACCATGTTACCACCTCTCTTACCTCCACCATTTCAACTACTTCCTACTCATTGCCAATTTCTTCGAATGCCCCTAGCAGTCCTATTTCCTCCACTGCTGCCACTTCATGTCCTTCTAGTACTACTACACCTACACTTTCTACTTCTTCCACTCAATTATCCACCCTCACAGCATTACCTCCTATTTCCACCATCCTTTCACCTTCTCTTCCTCTACCTTCACTACCTTTTCCTTCACCTCTTGTCATCTCTTCTTCCTTCTCGGCAGTATTAGCTAATCTAACATAGACTAATGTGTCTTCACCACCCATATCCTCTGCAATTCATATTTCACAAGTGCCCTGAGATTCAACCTCTTTGGCCATACCTGTGCTACCCAGAATTGAGAAAGTATGTGTAGAATTGGGTTTACATGAGCTTGAAGAGGAATTATTACCTGGGGAGGAAAAAAGATATATTGATGGAAGTAAGTAATGAATCCTCAAATGAACCTCGGATTGAGATAGTCAAAGTTGAAATCATTGATATATCTAACAGCCCTCCAGAGAAAGGTCAAACAAAAGAATTTTTCAAGGCATCCTAAGAAAATATAGTGACAAACTAGAGAAACTTGGCCAAAGAAGGAGAGAAAGAAGAGGAGATGAGTACAGACAAAGATGAAAAACTAGAGCAAGAACAAGAACCACTTGAAGAACTAGCTGTAACTAATAATGACAAAGCCACTAAATTGAATAAATCTTCAACACCCGAATGGTTGCAAAGCAGAGTAGCATATCCTGAGCCACAAGTAGAGATAATGCAGCTATATTTGAGTACTATCTTGTCAAAATCTCAAAGGCCCAAGAAAAAAAGAAGGCAAAGATACAGTCTAGAATCTATAAGGATGAATCAAGGTCCAGAATTGTAGAGATAGCTGTCCTGCCAGCAGATGCAGCCACAAAACAAGTCAGAGTGGAGGATTATATAATTTCCACAGTTGATTTGGGACCCGCCACTCATGCTTAAATAGTGGATGATTTTAAAGGATCAGTTACTTCAATTTTGGAATAGTTAGACAAAGATGAGATATCAAAAAATGAGTTAAAACAACAAAATGAAGAACTCCGCACTTGTCTCCAATTTTTGGTCAAGCCAGTCGATGCGGGGGGAGATATAAGAACAATGCCCACCTTCCTATCTACTAATGAAATGGTAAGATTAGATGAGGTAAGGTCCAAGTCCCAAGGTACTAAAAATTGGTTGTTTAGAGTTTTTAAAATGGGATGCAGGACTATTGATTCCTCTGCTCAAGCGCACAAGAAGCTGGTTGAACTTCATAAGAAATGGAAAGATTTGCATGAGGAATGTGACTCCTTTGATGAGTATTACTCTTGTATGTATCCATAGATAAAGTGCATCAGGGATTTGCTGGCCCAAACTCTAGTAGCAGAGAATATTCTAGCTGGAAACAAGCTGTCCAAAGCTATCGAATGGTATCAACAACTACTTTTGAGGAAAGAAACTTTTCAAAGCATAAAGGAAGCATATAATCTAGTAGACAATGACTTGCGATCAATTATATACGATATCAATGGCTCTTTGAAGAATTACTTGAAAGCATCCTATGATGAATATGCCCCTTATGATGTCAAGAAGTGTAAAATCAAATTACATAAGGTAATTTTTGAAAATACCAAGCTTAGTATGGAAGACAGGTTGGATAAGGTAAGTGACCTCAGAGCCGAATTCAAAGCATTCCATAAGGCTGGTGCAGAGATAGAAAAGATAAACAATAGATTTAGCCAGGAATTAGAGATGTTCGATTATTGGATCAATCATTTGAAGAATCCAGATCCCTTAGATATCAATCCTGCACTTGAGGCATGGCTAACTTATTGCAATAAGCTGGCTAGCGAAGACAAAATTAATTTAGATGAAGAGTCTTGATATTGTTTTGTATATTTTAAAGATCTAATCCTGTCATAATTGTAAATTGTTGTATTTAGGGAAGCATGTGACTCTATTTTGTCTTTTCTATGCTTTAAAAATTTTCTTTTCTATTAACATATTGAGTTGGCTAGTCAAATTGATTAGATTCAATGTATCTGGAGGCCGTTTTTCATCTTTTTCATAAAAGATAAAATGTAATTTAGGAATTGATATGAGCTGTTACAAATGCATTTATTGATGTAATCTGGACCGTCGGTGTTGAGTTAATCTCCACTGTTCATTTGAAAACTCGGTATGCTACTTTCCTATATAAAGGGCTACCATTTCCACTTTTTGTAAGAGAGAATTTGATGCTAAATTGTTGACATTCTACCATTTGAAGTAATATAAAGCAAGTTTTTGTAGTGATTCTAAGAATTTGTGTATTGTGTTCCTTATTTGGTTTTCATGGTACACTTCTTTCTCTCCCATAATTAGTTAGTTGTGCTTTATAATGTTTATGGTTTGCTGAAAGTATTTGATGAATACTCCAAGTACATACTTTTAGTTATTTACTAATGGTAGATCACTATGCAAAGTTAGTCTAGGCTAATCATTTATGCTAAAGTTCAATTGCATTTCACAAGTTAAATTGCGTCGTATATTTAGTATTTAACAAATGAATGTAATTTGAAAATCTTTCAATTTCCATTGAAGATAGCATCATTTTCTGTAGTGTTGTAACACCCATTTTAGTTTGGTAACTCAGAAAATTGGTTAAGTTCTAGAGTATTTGTCTACTTAAAGTAACCCATACATTATGAATGTCACTTAATATTTCTCCAAAACCCTAACCTCTTTGCATTTTCTTTGAAAACCTTGGTTAGATTAGGAATCTCAGCAGCATTTCACATTGTTTATTAGTTGAAATCTTGAAGGGTTTATATGTATCTGCTATTCCAACTTGAAGATCTTTATATTACATATAAGACCCCTTACTAGCATAGCTAGACATCCCACTGAAGTTATTCCAAGAAAGCTAATACCTAGCTATATTATCCTTGGAGTAGTATTACCTAGGGTAGGATACTTTTCAATAGAGGCGTGAAACCAACAATCACACCTGCATTGCTGCATGCTAAAACACACATCAACACACTCTTCAATGAAAACTCTCCTCTATGCTATCTATTCTCTCCCCCTCATATATGTCACTGCCATCTTGTCTTAAAATCTATTTGAAGCCTCTAGAATGAGGCGTCACCATATACTGTATGTAACCGTCGCTGTCAGCCACCACCAACAATATGGAATTGGCTAATAATTGGAACCGTCAACTTCCAACCTGACTACCATCACTAGAATGCTAGATTTAAGATGATTTATTGTTGTTTCTAATTTGATCTAACCACAAAGAAAGAGAAATTAGAATGAATCTTAATTGTCTTGTCATCGGGTCCCTCTTTATATTCCATGATTTTAGGCTTTTCAAATCTTTTCAAACTGAAGACAATTTCCAGCCATGACCCCTTCACATAAATAGAAAAAATTAAATAGCCAAAGAAAATGCTCAATAGAGAAAAAAATAGAATATCCAAGCAAGAAGCTGTCATAAGCATGACAGGAGCTGCACAATAAAGCCCAAAATCTAAAAAATATAAAAATATGCAATCCTAAATTGAAGGAAATGGGATGCCACTGCATCAGACTCCCTAGGTAGAAAAATTCATGAGCTCCTACTCATGAGGTCCATGATTCCATTTTTCTTTTTCCTTGCTTTCTAGTTTCTTAATTCTACACTTCTACACTTGCAATGTTGTCTTCAAAATTTTGTTGTCTGTATTTGTCAGCTTCTTTCTCCCTATGCATACTTCCTCCTCTGATGCTCCTTATTAACTCCAAATCTCCACCATTCTAATTCATCATCAGAGTCTTCCAGTGGTATCATCTCAAACAAAACTTCATCTTTACTTTATGTAAAAGAAATTACCTCTAGAATCTTTATGACTACAATGTTATCTAGTAATAGTAAATCTTCTGCCTCTTCTACATCCTCTAGTTCTTTCATTGCAATCTCCTTTGAACCTTTTGCACTTTCTTCCTCTTCTACAACCTCCTTCACTAGATCTATATTCTCCCCTTCAAAATACTCTTTCAAACTTGACATTTCCTCTACACCCAGATTCTCCTTTGTAACCACAGATTTCTCCTCATCTTCACTATAGTTGCCATTGTTAGAAATGAAAATAGGAATAAAATCTTTTCCATTATTAGGCTCAGAATTATTTCAAGAACCATCTTTTCCCAGATTATCAAAACAACCAAAATATGAACTTACTAGATTTAGAGAATTAATATACTCAACATCCTCTGCATTCTTGTTATCAACTTCTTCTGTCTACTGTTGGCTTGCTATCTTTTTCTTTCTTCTTTCTTGCAATCACATCAGTATTAGGAAAGCAATATTTTTTCAATGCATCCAATCTTCTTGAAATCTTTTGCAAATTCTCATTGAACTTTCTCTTTTCCACACCATCCCAATATCTATCCCATGATGGTATAACAATGGGTCTTCTAAATGTAATCTTCATCATGTTCACTACTGCAATCTCTACACTCACAACTACAATCAATCTTTCATGCCTCCTTCTCTACCCTCTGTAGTTATAGGTCTCCTCTCTCCTACAATAAATTCTCCTAGGGTTTACTCAAGACACATCTACCTAACACTTTTCCATACCCACTGGTTCTGGTAGAGGTTGCTTCATTGTCAGCACTCTACCCATGCACTCAGAACCACCATGCTCTGATACCACTTGATGGGAGGAGTTTACAAATTCAAACTCAATGCTCGTTTACAAGAAACACAAACCATGAGAATTCTAAAATATTGATAGAGAACATGAGGCAATTCCTTACCAATGATAGGAAATAACAAGATCAACAACATAGATATGCAAATACATTTGACATGAGAAATATAATGGACTGATTCTTCATAATAATGAATTTAGAAAGAAAGCCCAAACTTTACACATTATTCTATTCTAGCATTCAACTCAAGATAAACATCTCACTACAGCCTACCAAGATCAGCCTCATTAATACAAAATAAACAAAAGTTCCTAGGAATGATTGTAACACTTCCTACGACTCTTTCTCTCTAACACAGACTTCTACAAAGCATGAAATACATTTTATTATGGCCATCATCCAAGGCCTTTTCCATCCTCCTATCGAACAGCTCAGAACACCATCAACCCTACTCACTCTCCTTCAGTACTCTTCAATGAAAACTCTCCCCTATGCTGTATATTCTCTCCCCATCATATATGTCACTGACAACTTGCTTTAAAATCTATTCAAAACCTCCAGAATGAGGCATCACCATATACTACCTGTAATTGTCGCTACCAGCTACCACCAACAATATGGAATTGGCTGATAATTGGAACTGTCAACTTCCAGCTAGAATACCATCACTAGAATGGATTTAAGATGATTTATTGTTGTTTCTAATTTGATCAAACCACATTGAAGGAAAAATCAAAATGAATCTTAATTTCCTTGTCAGCAGGTCCCTCTTTATATTGCATGATTTTAGGCTTTTCAAATCTTTTCAAACTAAAGACAATTTCCAGCCATGACCCCTTCACATAAATAGCATGGATTAAATAGCCAAATAAAATGGTTGATAGAGACAAAAATATAATATCCAAGAAAGAAATTGTCATAAGGGTGATAGGAGTTGCATAATAAAGCCCCAAAACTAAAAAGTATGTAATCCAAAATTGAAGGAAACGAGATGCCATTGCATCACTCACCAAACATGGACATTTCGAATTCACTTTGCATTTGATCAGCAAATTTCATACACATGCTTCCATTCCTAGCAAAAATGATATCATCAACAAATACCTCAACAATTAATATGTGCTCATGATCAATATTGAAATAGAGATTACTATCAGCAATGCCTTTGCTAAATCTTATCTTTAGTAGATACTTATCCAATCTTGCATACCAGGCTCTTGGGGCTTGTTTAAGTCCATAAAAAATCTTTTCTCAATATGTAGACCATATCTTTTTTATCAGAGAACTGGAATCCTTCCGGTTTCTCAATGTAGACTTCTTCTTCGAGCTCTCCATTTAGGAATACTAACTTGACATCCATATGGTATACTTTGAATTCTTTGAAAGAAGCAAATGCAAGAAATAATCTGACTGCTTCTATTCTTGCTACCAGAGCAAATGTTTCTTCAAAATCAATTCCTTCCACTTGAGAATATCCTTTGCATACCAACCTTGCTTTGTTTCTTACAATGTCACCATATTCATTTAGTTTATTTTGGAAGACCCATTTAGTTCCAATCACATTTTGTCCTCAGGTCTAGAAACAAGATCCCAAGTGTGATTCTTTTCAATTTGCATTAATTCTTCTTCCATTGCTTTTATCCAGATTTCATCATTGTAGGCTTCACTTCTTGATTTTGGTTCAATCTTTGAAATCAAAAAAATCTCTCCTTGATCTTCAACAATTCTTCTCCTAGTTCTAACACATTTATTTCTATCTCCTATGATCTGATCTTTAGGATGATTCATCCTTACATACCTAGGAGTTTTGGGATTTGCTTGAACTTCTATTTCTTGAGCTTGTTCCTCAACTTCTATACTATCCTCTTGAGTTACTAGATTTTTTGGATCAATCTGGATCTGATTCTGAGTTTGAACTTGCCTTTCTTGACTTTGATTTTCATCTTGATCTTTTGAATCATATCCACAAGACTTGGAATGTCCTTCTTTGCTCTAATCAACTCTAACATTTGCACTCTAAATAATCTTTTCAATCTTTTGTTAAAGCACCGGTATGCTTTACTTTTAGTAGAATAACCTAGAAATATTCCTTCATCACTTCTTTCTTCAAACTTGCCTAGATCCTCATCTCTTTTGATATAGCATTTACTACCAAAAACTCTGAAATATCTCACAGTAGGGGGATGACCAAACTAGAGTCCATAAGGGGTCTTACCAAAGTTGCTTTTGATCTGCACCTGGTTAAGAGTGTAGACAACAATACTCACAACTTCTCTCCAATAAACTTGTGGAACATTTGTTTCCATCATCATGGTCCTGACAGCTTCTTTAATTGTTTGATTCTTTCTTTCCACAACTCCATTTTGCTAAGGAGTCCTAGGAGCAGATAACTGTCTCTTTATACCATGCTTTTCAAACTCCCTAAAGGAAAATTCTCCACCTCTGTCAGATCTCAGACACTTTATTTTCTCACCAATCTCATTGTCCACTATCACCTTGAACACCTTAAACTTGTCAAGAGATTTTGATTTTTCTTTTAAGAAGGTTACCCACATCATCCGGGAGTAATCATCAATCAGGAACATAAAATATCTGTCTCCTTGCACACTCATAATTCTAGCAGGACCGCATAGATTAGTATGCACAAGTTCCAACTGTCCACTTGAAAATTGTTCTTTACTTTTGAATGAAATTTTATTCTATTTACCCAATTGACATTCTCTACCCATGCTATCAGGTTTCACAAGTTTTGGAAGATCTCTTATAGCCTGAGTAGAACTTATCTTGACAATGTTATCAAAATTCAAATGACACATTCTCCAATGCCATAACCAACTTTTGTCTATCTGAGCAATCAAACAACTTTTGCCAAAACTACTTAAATGAAAGATGTTACCTCTAGTCTAAGTACTAGATGCAATTTCAGTTCCAGAGTTTTCTAAGATTCTGCATTTTCCATCCTTGAATCTGAGGTCATAATCCTTGTCAACCAACTATCCAACACTGAGAAGATTATGCTTCAGTCCTTCCATAGAGAGAACATCATTAGTGTTATTCTTACCATCAAAAGAGATGGATCCTCTGCGATGGATTCTACTAGCTGAGTTGCCTCCAAATTTCACAATTCCACTTTCATATTTTTCAAAGCTTACAAACTTGCTTTTGTCACCAATCATATGATGAGAACATCCATTATCAATCACCCATTCATCTTTTTCAACAACCTGAGTAGCCAAGGCACTTTCCACATTTACATAGCTAGCAGATTCAGTAGACACCAGATATTCTTCTTTGATAGTAATGAATATCCAATCACCTTCAGTGGAACCTCCATGATCAGATTCATCATCTGTGACTCCTTCTTCTCCAACTTCTTGGACATAGTAAAATTTCTTCTGACCTTTATATCTGTTAGGGTTTGACTTTGAAAATTTCTCTAGACATCTTGAGGAAAAATGACCAATCTTATTACAAGAAAAACATTTGAATGACAACTTTCCTTCATACTTACCAGACCCTCTTGGCATTCTTTTGGCAATAAGAGCTTCAAGTTCTGCAGACTCAATTTCATCATCCTTAAGATCCCTCCTTGCCTTAGCAAATCTGTTTGATCTTCCTAAAGAGCTTTCACCCAAATTATATCTTTGTTTTCCATATACACTGGCCTTAAATGTAGATTCAGACTTCAAAAGAGAATCACCAAACTCACTCATTTCAAATGTTGAAAGTTTAGCAACCAACTAATCCCTTGTAACAATTGTCACTATCCTTATCTCTTCAATGGCAGCAACTTTATGCTCATATGCTATAGGTAAGGATCTGAGCACTTTGGAAACAATCTCTAATTCTTCCAATACTCCATCGACATTTTTGATACCGGTCATAATTTCATTCATTTTCTGCACATAGGAAGTAATATTTTCATCTTCACTCATTACCAACCTTTCATATTTGCCCTTCAAGCTCTGTAGCTTAGCACATTTGACATATTTTTCACCTTCATATAGATTTTCCAACTTTTTTCCAAATATCATGGGAAGTTTTTAAATCTAAAACATTTGCCAATTCTGTATTAGTTAGGGCACTCAATAATGCTTCTTTAGCTTGAATTTTGCATTTAGCTTCCCTGATTTCATCTAGAGTTGTAGCGACATTCTTTGGAATCTTATACTCATTCTTAGTTATCAACCAAAAGGCATCACCCATACATTCTAAATGACACTGCATGTGTACCTTCCAGAGGGAAAAATTTGTTCCATCAAATCTCAGACTTTCCTTCTTGTAAGTCGACATCTTGGATCTCCTCAAGTGGTCAAGCTTCTTTTAGAGGAACTAGTTCTGATACAAATTGTTGGAATTAGTCCAGACAACTGAGAGGGGGGGTGAATCAGTTGTCCCACAAATTAACCTTTTTCATCTTTTAAACTTCTTTCAATTAGCTCAGTGATGTAAACATTAAAGCATGAATTAACAACACGTGAGCAAAAGTAAATTGAACACACATAACACCACAATTTTTATGTGGAAACATGATTAAGGGAAAACATGATGGGGGTTAACCCACAAGATTTGTACCCTGTTAAAAGTACTTGAAATAAATTAAAAGGCACTTTCCTTAGGGCTCACTACCTACAAGAGGCTCACTGCTTATAGGAGGCTAACTTCCTATAGGAAGCTCATTGCCTACAGGGGGTTCACTGCCTACAGGAGGCTCACTGCCTACAAGAATTTATGTTTAATACAGGAAGAATGAACTGTGAAATAGCATCTTCTTTATGCATAGTTCAGTTCCTTTGAAAGATCACAAAACTTCTGCTCTACTCCTCAACCACTTTTCTATTATATCTTCATCCTTTATTGCTCTTGATCCTGTGCACTTCTTCCTCTCTGCTCTAATTTTGTACCTCTCTTAGGATTTTATCATTTTCGCACATTAATCTCTTTCCACAACTCATCAACAAATATTTATACACTTCATTAACCTTGGAATGAACATCAAGGTCAGCTTGACTCAACACGTATCACTATACCATCAGCCAAACATATCTGAGACTTGAATATTTCTCCAACAACACGCCACACTCCAAAGAATTGCTCTTAGATCATCTGCAACACACCTGAATCATTCGGTTAGCCAAGACTAGGAAGAACAACACCAAGAAGTAAATCTTCACCAACGAGCTCACACTTTAATAAGTAACTCCAACATAGCAGTCACATAATGCAAAGACCTCCACAAGCACATTAAATTTAACAAAAACATCTACACTCCTCAAATCATCAGAATCACTTAGGTTGGTCCTAATGAAGCATGTGCATTACACACACACAACATTACTTAGGTCGGCACTAAACATTTTTGCATTGGAAAGAAGTGAAAGTGGACCATGTCAACAGATAACCCAGACTCAAATTTGTACCACCAAGTTGCTTATCATATCCACAATCCATGAGATACCTCCACAAATGGTGCTAGTAAGATAGGCTAGCCAATCTTGAGCTATTGGCCATATTCATGCTTCTCTAAGTCCAAGAACATCATACGGACTAGAGAGAGACATCTCAAAGAATTCACACACCTTCCTAGAATTATCATCATCATCATAAACTTCTACAACACTATCGCAACTATCTAGATCAAAGAATGTTTTCATTATACACATAAGGATACACTATTACTGATCACCAACATAAAACTAAACTTGTAGAGCATCCCAACACTAGAAACTTCAAAGGAAGGTGAATAAAGATAATATAAGCACTCTCCTAGATCCACAAGATAGGAAAGATGAGCATTCTCATTTCTCAAGACAACCTCATTCACAGTCAAATATTCTGTCACACACGTCTTCTACTTCCACACAATCTAGAACCTAAAACTTTGGATATAACACCTATAAAGACCTATGATCAATACTTCCAAATCACATAGGTATATCTTCAATTATGAAGAAATGTGGAGCATAACACTCAAAGTACCTCTATCACACTATGTTAGGAACTCATGTTTAGCCCTTCTCTTTACTTTGTTAGTATATTATATTTGGATGCATATGCTTTATAAGTTGTCCCATGAGCATATTGAATTATTGCACATTCATGGGAAGTAATAGTTGTTTAGATTAGACTTAG
The DNA here is from genome assembly GCA_027924645.1 of Cunninghamia lanceolata. NCBI lineage: Eukaryota > Viridiplantae > Streptophyta > Pinopsida > Cupressales > Cupressaceae > Cunninghamia > Cunninghamia lanceolata. Next base: position 4,336,217 of record BSBN01000241.1, on the reverse strand, counting down.
TATATAAGTACATGTTGAGGTGAATGAAGGCATCCACAAATTTATTGTATTGAGCTTGCTCAAAGGAGGTTGCCCCCTTGAAGTGGCCTGTGATCAATAAATTCCTTTTGTGTTTTTGCTATTTCTATTATTTCATGCATTTTTCATTATATTGTTGTAGGAGGTTCCTTTCATTTGGCATCAGAGCACTTACTTGGGCTCGCTGGGTGGAATTTTTGCTGAATTTTTTTTCTACAGTGGCCTCCAGGCGCTGTGATTATTGCAGTAGTTCTTTTTTCACATATGTTTTGTTCATTTCAATTGCAAGTTTGGATCAGGGAATAATCCCTATTCACTTAACTATGGGAAGTACCTGGGCATAGTCCTAAACTCATTGTGAAGAGTACCATAGGAACCTTAAAGTAGCTAGCCCATTGAGAGGACCTAACAGTGAAAAGGGCAATGACCCCTACCTGATTGACTAGTTCCCATCTATGAGGTAAACTGAGAGTTATCATTTGTGGCAAAACAATTATCAGTTTTACCTGAGCTGTGGAGTGAGGGGTACTACCCCAATATGCAAGAAATTAGACAACATTAGTAGCCAAGTGAAACCATTGAACCTTTAGAAAGTGAAACATACATGTAGCCCATATCTATTGACATCTGGCAAATCACAGATTGAATCATCTAGAGCAGTTGGCAGATAGTTTCTAGAAAAAGAAAAAAAGAAAAAAAAATCCCATTTTTTCACCTTATCTTCCTTTCTTTATCTCTGTTTCCTCTCAAAATTCAATGGAACCCCTGAAATTCCATTCTGCATATTCCCTTCCTCGAGGACCCTATCCCAAATTCCACTTATCGAAGCCATAAATTACACATTTGTCTATTTTTAGGGTTTTCCATAACTTCTTCAATTCACCCAATAGTCTTTAAATTTTGCCCCAATGTTCATTTCATATTTCTGCTCCTTTATCCCTCTAGGATAATTTTTTCCATTCTTTCACCCCACCTCTGAAATCCCTATTTTCATCTCCCCTTTCCATCAGAAAGTGTCCAAACCCTAGTCAAAACCCAATTACCCATCAGAGTTTTTCCCAAATCCAAATTTTCCTTTACTAAAAAAGTTTATGTTTTTGTTTTTCTACCCATTCCCAAAAAAAACTCCTGGTTATGGTTGTCACCCATGTAGGAGCAAAAAACATGGAGGATGAAATTGCAGCCCTCAAGACCAAACTCCAAGATTTGGATGAAAAAATTCTTGGCCTCAATCTTCAACATTCTTCCATGAACAATAGACAACAGCTAGACTCTTCTACAAACACTGGGTTCTCTTCTTCCAGCAATTTTCATGGGCCAAAGATTGATTTTCCTCGCTTCAATGGTGATGATAAGACTAGATGGATATACCAGGCAGACCAATATTTCAATCTGCATAATACTTTTGATGTCAATAAAGTCCCACTTGCATCCTTTCATTTGTAACATGAAGCCCTTCAATGGTTCCATTGGTACATCAAGGCTCATGAAGAGCCAAAATGGATAGATTTTTGTAAACTCATTTTGCAACGATTTGGCCCTAGAGCTTTTGATGGCTTCACAGGAGCACTCACTAAATTGCACCAAATAGGCACTATGAGAGAATATCAAACAGAAATTGAAAAACTGGCCAACCACATAGAGAGATTGTCTGATAAATTCTTCAAGAGTTGTTTTGTCAGTGGTCTGAAGGATACAATTTGCTCTGAGGTTAAAATGTTTTATCCCAACGTAATGATGGAATCCCTAGGTTTGGCTAAGTTGGTAGAGGACAAGATCACAACTCAACAATGATCTAAATCCAATTTTGTTCCATCCAGAAATACAGCTTCCCAATGACCTCAAATAACGCCAGATCCTAGAACAACTCCCATCAAGCATTTGATTGAAGCAGAGATGCAGACATGTAGAGAAAAAGGGCTTTGTTATAATTGTTATGAGAAATTCACTTGGTGACATAGATGTGTTGAGCAAAAGATCTACCTCTTGGATGTGGATTCTTTACCTGAAACTAAAGTTTATGCGGATGCTCAGGATACAGGGAATGATCATGTCGACACTCAGTAGCTGCTTGTTGACCCTGCTTCTCAGGAAGACTACCCAGAGATCTCTCTCCATGCATTAGCAAGAGTCATCACCCCACAAATCGTGTGGGTCAAGAGTTTCTTTAAGAAGCTCCCTCTTACAATACTCATTGATTCTGATAGCACTCATAACTTCATTTACCCTCAAATTTCCAAACAGGCTAATTGTTTTGTCCATCCTTGCTCCAGCTTTGGAGTCATGATTGCCAATGAGGGAACATTACCTTGCAAAGGGAAGTGTCGCAATGTGTGTATCTCTATGGGAGATTATAACCTGCAATCTGACATGTTTGCCTTGCCCTTAGGCAGATGTGATGTGGTTTTGGGCACCCAATGGTTACACACACTTGGACCCATCTGATGAGATTTTGCTAAAATTTAGGTGCAGTTTTCAGACAATGGGAAAAAATACACATTGAAGGGCTTACAACTGGGGTTTCTCAGCATCATAAGTTCACATCACATGGAAAAGCTTCTTAAGAAGAATTCACATGGTGTCATCGCTCAGCTCCATTCCATTTAGATGTAACCATCAATGGTCTCCACTACTCCTTCAAATCTACAACAAATTTTGGAGAGGTATGCATGTGTCTTATCGAACCATTGGGATTGCTACCTTCACACCCAGAGGACCACCATATTCAGCTCCTTCCTAGAAGCATTCCTCCCAACATCAGTCCCTATCGCTACCCATTTCACCAAAAGACAAAGATTGAGATGCTCATTTGAGACTTACTGAAGCAAGGTATTATTCACCCTAGTACCAGTTCCTTATCTTCACTAGTCCTTCTTGTCTAGAAAAAAGATGGGTCATGACACCTCTACATTGACTTCCGAGCACTTAATCACATCACAATCAAGGATAGTTTTTGATCCCTATTATGGATGAGCTTCATGGCGCTTATTTTTTCACCAAGTTGGATCTTCATTCTGGGTATCACCAAATTCGAGTTCATGAGGATGATATCCCTAAAATGACTTTCCACACGCCTAATGGCCATTATGAGTTTTTAGTCATGCCCTTTGGCCTCACTAATGCTCCTTCAACATTCTAGGCATTGACGAATGAAATATTTTGGCCTTACCTACGAAAATTGACTCTGGTCTTCTTTGCTGATATCCTCATCTATAGTAAAACATGGGCTGAGCATCTCCAACATCTGGATCTTGTACTACAACTTCTCTCTAATCATCATCTCTATGCAAAATAGTCTAAATGTGTTTTTGGCTAGGGGGAAGTGGCATATCTTGGGCATATTGTTTCAGCCCAAGGGGTTTGAGTAGATCGTGCAAAATTAGATGCCATGAAAAATTGGCCGCATCCTTAGACACTCAAGAGCCTCCATGGGTTTTTGGGGCTGACTAGCTACTATTGCAAGTTTGTCAAGGATTACATGAAGATTGTAGCTTCATTAACAACTATGTTAAAAGAGGATTCTTTTATCTGGACGCATGATGCTGAGTGTGCATTTGAAAAATTGGAACAAGCTATGTGTACTACATCTGTTCTAGCTATGCTAGATTTTTCCAAGACCTTCACCATTGAGAGTGATGCTTGTGGCAATGTAATTGGTGTTGTTCTCTTCAAGAGGAACATCCCATTACGTTCACCAGTAAAGCCCTTTCTAGGAAGAATTTAGTACTCTCTACATATGAGAAGGAAATGATGGCTATTTTGCAAATGTAGTACAGAAGTGACAGCCATACCTACTAGGGAATCATTTTTGCATCAAGACTGATTACCAGAGTTTGAAATAATTCCTAGAACAACAGGTCTCCTCCCCAACACAATAGAAATGGGTCAGTAAACTCATGGGTTATGACTATGAGATCACTGACAAGAAGGATAAGGACAATATTGCGGCAGATGCTCTTTCTCACACATTTGATGACCAAGTTTCCTTTTCAACTATTTCTATGCCTATTCCAAATTGGTTAGAATCTGTCTAGCAGGGCTATGTCAATGACTCTTCATTATCTCAAATCATTCAATAGTTGACCTCCAACCCCTCTGATGTACCACATTACTCTTGGGATGGTGCTTCTCTATGATACAAGGGTTGACTGGTGCTTCTCTAGACCACAAATCTTCACCAGGCTATTTTCTATGAACTCCATGCTTCTCCATCGATAGGGCACTCTAGGTTCCTCAAAGCTTATGAGCAGGCATGGTGTAACTTCTTTTGGAAGGGAATGAAAAGGAAAATTCAATAGATAGTGGTTGAATGTGATACCTGTCAATGCAACAAGGGTGAAATGACACTCCTTCCTAGATTGCTTGAACCCTTGCCCATCCCTACATGACTTTGGATAGATATTTCTATGGATTTCATTGAGGGGCTCCCTAAATCTAGAGGAAAGACAATGATCTTGGTTATGGTTGATCACATCTCTAAATATAGTCATGTTTGTTGCCTCAGCCATCCCTATATAGCCTCCTTAGTCACACAAATTTTCATGGACCAAATCTTCCATCTTCATGGAATCCCTTCTTCCATTATCTCAAGTCATGATGCAACTTTCACCAATCATACTTGGATAGAACTATTTCGACACACTAGCACCAAACTGAAGATGAGTTCTAGGTACCACCCACAAATAGATGGTCAGACTAAAATTATCAACAAATGTTTGGAAACTTATCTTCATTGCTTCACTTTAGAACAATAGCATTAGTGGACAAAGTGGCTTCCTCTCGTTGAATGGTGGTACAATGCCTCCTACCACACTACATCTAAAATGACTCCATATGAAGCAGTCTATGGTTAGGCACTACCAGTGCTCCTTCCATACACCTCGAGCAGTTTACCAGTTTAGGTAGTCAACACAGTTCTTTGAACCTGAGATCAGATTCTTCACATCTTGCAGGATAATCTTCACATGGCAAGAAATTAAATGAAACAACAAGTTGATCAACATCGTTCTGAGTGCACTTTTCAAGTAGGTGATATGGTTTTTCATCATCTACAGCCATAGAAGCAATCATCCCTGAAACTCAAAGGGCATCATAAGCTAGCTCTAAAGTTCTATGGGCCATATAAGGTTCTTAAAAAGATTGGGTCGATTGCTTATAAATTGGAGCTTCCTCCATCCCGTATTCATCTAGTATTTCATGTCTCTTTTCTAAAGAAAGTTCTTGGCACCAACATTAGAGCACAAACTATTTCACTAGAACTGGATAATGAAGGATCCAACATTTTGGAGCTGGAGGCAATCCTTGACAGACATACCTATTAGCTTCAATCCTGATCCATCATAGAGGTCTTAATTCAGTGGCACGGAATGCAACCAAAGGATGCTACATGGGAACCACTCCTTCAGATTCAACAACAATTTCCACATCTTAAGCTTTGAGGACAAAGCTATTTTTAAGAGGGAGGGGATGTTAGGAACCTGTGTTTAGCCCTTCTCTTTACGTTGTTAGTATATTATATTTGGATGCATATGCTTTGTAAGTCATCTCGTGAGCATATTGTATTATCCCACATTCATAGGAAGTAAGATTTGTTTAGATTAGACTTAGTATATAAGTACGTGTTGAGGCCAATGAATGCATCCACAAATTTATTGTATTAAGCTTTCTCAAAGGAGGTTGCCCCCTCATAGTGGCCTACGTTCAATAAAATTCCTTCTGTGTTTCTGCTATTTCTATTATTTTGTGCATTTTTCATTATATTGTTGCAGGAGGTTCCTCTCACACTATACACCTTTTTATCAAATTTACTCAAAGGCACTTGGTAACCAAGTGAACCAATTGTTGGGAGTTGACATCAATAACAACGCCAGTAAATTTCTAACAACCCTGGCAACAATAGCTCTTTGAAAAACCATCAAGACCTAAAATAATCAATCAACACCTTTGCAACCAATAATACTCCCCCTAACAGAAATAACTTTTACTCTTCACACACCTCTCTACACAATGGTTTTTCAATAATATCAACTCTCTCTCCCCCTTTGACATCAGTGGCAAAGGGAAACAACTCTAACACTAGCAAGTATCTGCTTTGACTCCACTGCTCTCACTTTTCTGTACTCTCCCCCTTAAGATCATAGTATATGCTCCATATGACTATACCAACTACTAGTATCACTACCTACTCCCCCTAAGAGGTAGCCTTCAACATTAGTCCAAGGCCAAATGTGTATCTTGATACCACTAGCTAGGCTCTGATACCAATTGAAAGGAAGCAAGGTACATAGAATAGCTTCCTACACCAAACTAATAAGGGGAGAGTTATGCAAATGTTTAAATTCTTTATAGTTAAAGATATGTGTTACACATTAACATAGAGATTAATCAAACATCAAATGCAAGAACAATGCCAAAGACACAAGATATACGTGGGGAAAACCCTTGTGAGTGAAAAAACCCACACTCCAAAACATGCACAATGTATTAACAAATCAAATGTTGATTACAATACACTTGCAATGTAAGTTCTTGCAGGATTTCCCAAGATGACAATTTTAGAGCAATTTTGACAGCATTTTGGTACTTGTAAATGAACCATACCTCCAGTGTACTCCAAGCACCCATATTTATTGAGTTTCAATGCCAACATGGGAAGCTTCTAGAGGTGCACATCCATCTTGGCCTCATGGTAAAATTCCAACATGTTAGAACACTTTCTCAACATGCATTCAACCTCCTTACATCTATCATAACCTATAAGTTTGACTTTCCCAAGATGGAGTACTCCAACCAAGAATAGACTATGACAGATGCTCTTACACATCTTACAATTGTCATAGAATTTGTCATACATGATAACACTTATAGCTATAAGAGAATCTATCATAACTAACTAATAATAGCATGTTCCTCTTACAACATGTCATAATCAAACCTGGGCACCCAAAGATACCTTCCTGACATGCAAAGATACTTTATGACACTTGTATTCACTTGTCATAGGAATCTCTATTTCCAACTCTTACATGTCATTCATTCTATCATACATCATAAGCTCTTACATAGGCCACAAGATGCCGACACATGGCATATGAAGGCCACCTCAAATGGGACACCTACATTCTCATGAGTTGACTTGTCCATCCAAGTCACATTACAAGTGGAATGACATCTCACCATACCACTTCACACTAAATGACAAAACATGATGTGCAAACTTAAATATAACATGGGCAAATAAATAAATAATCAAATATTAAATGATAGGAATTGCAAGGTTGATACACCTTAATTCCCAACATCCATTTGGTTAATCACCTTGTGAAATTTGATGTTGTTGCACACTATGAATCAATGGTTAGTATCTATATATTTCATGTATATCTATCACTTCTAGCTTCTCAATTGTAGTAGCACATACAAACATAACTTCACTTCTAATTTCTTATCTTACCTTGTGTCATCTTCTTGTAAGCACTCAAAATTGCATGGGTCAATATTTCATGTTTGGTGATGATTTGGAAGTCAAGCGCATGACCCTCATGGTGTGATTATTTATCCTCATAGACTTTTCTACCTTGATGGAAGTTGTCCCAATATCCTAGTACCTTAACTTAGTATTCTCCATCCTTGTTTTCCATCCTTCTAGTCTTTGTAATCTCTCCACTTCCTAAAAATTGTCTCTTTCCTCAAGCTACAGGGGTTCTTGGGAGTCCTTAGGTTGACCTAAGAAACCCATATTAAGCTATAGTCACTCATTGTGACCTACCCTAGAAGAAGGGGTGACCTAACCCTAGCACAAGCGACCCTATTATGTTTTAAAGTGTTCATAAGTTGCTTATTTTATCCTATTTTTCTTACAGTTTCTTTCCTAACGGCCATCTTTTTGTCTTTCTTTCTTCCTTGCTTTATTTCCCACTTTATTTCTGACTTTTACCCTTATCCTTATCCAACTTTGTTTCCCAAATATTCTCCAATCCTCTCTTAATCCTTCCTCTTTCATTTGAGACACACATAGATAGGAGGAGAATTTTGCATACAATATTTGAGTATATCTTACACTAGGAAGCTAATGCTATCTTCCTAATGACTACATCACATAGGAATCTAATGTTTTTTTCCTCACAATTCAATCTCAATCAATCCCAAACTAGATTCTTCCCTTTCTATCAAGAAGAGTACCCCAAGGATGGAAGAGGAGAAGAAATAGATAAAAGATGGAAAATCTAAGGATGTACTCACAATATTTCTTCAAAAGGTTCTTTGATTTCAAATCAATTTCATTTTGTAGTAACTAAATCACTTATCTTTCCTAATGACTATAACACTTTGCTATTACTTCTTTGTTTAGTTTAAGTTAATTTCTTTCTTTCTTAGGTAGTATTAGATCTAGATTACTTTTTGTTTACTATAGTATATTAGAAGTTTCATTTAATTTCAAGTGTATTTCAAAATTGAAAGAAAAAAAAACATAGCATAGACTACATAAAAATTCCTTATAGTTAATGAGCTCACACTTCATTTTAGAAAAGAAAAAATAATTAGATTAACTTTATTTATTGCATGCATATAGTTTAGAATTCATAGAAAAACATGAGAACAAAATAAAAGGTGAATAGAAATCCCTTGATTTTAACATGAGATAGTTAACTAGACATTTTCAAATAATCAAACAAAGCAAAACAACTCTTTCAACAAAAAATACAAAAGTAGACAAAGAAAGCAATTTAACTACAACAAAGAAAAACTCAAACCAAGCAATCACTACCTTTCAAATTATTTGTCCTTCACTTGGATTTTTATGTCAAATGTGTCTTAGGATTAAATAAAAATGGATTAAAATGGTTCTTTATTAAATTCAAGAAGATATACCAATACTTATGGAAATCAGAAAACTCAACGAATAGAGGTGGATACAAGAACATTTTTTCTTTAGAGAACTCAATTTCTTAGACACTATAATTGAACATGTTGATGCAAAATTGTAGTCAGTTCTAGAAACATGAAGATAATGCTTGAACACCACAATAAATCAAGTGATAACCATTCCACATCTCTCACCTAAAATCAACACCATAGTCTACCACTACAAGCTTCTTCCTCATTAAGTGAGTGAACCTATTGTCAATGTTTCCATTCTAAAAAACTATTTCACTATTATTTATGAGATCCTATTTCTATGAGAAGAGAGTGATCCATTATATTCCCCTCTACTTAGCTAGAGTTTTCTAGAGGAGTAGGAATAGTTTGATCCACACAATCAACCAAAGTGCATCATGCATCACATGTGGCCACTTTCAGTCCACCTCATTCACTTTTTGTGGTGAGTGGATTTAGACAATCACATGTTTTTGTGAACCCAACAAGAAGATAAAATCATTTTGGATAAGTCTTTCTTCTATCCTAATTTCTTCCATCCATTTTTTCCTTTCATTCTTGTCATCCAATTTATTTTATGGTACCTATGATACCCTTGAATATGTCATAATAAAAATTGCAAGTGGTGCAAAGTCCCCTAGACCTAGCCAACCCTCCATCATTTGAAAAGTATGTTCTCATTGATCCACAAGCACCTATCTCAAATAGATGACTATGAAGATATTGACTTAAATGGTGGATGACATGAACCTCATAGCTTCATCACTTTTGATAACCTAATTTAGAGTCAAGATATTAAGCTTCAACTAGACCTAGAATAGAATAGAGAAAAAACAAATGAATGTTTGATTAGAAGTCTATAAACATGGTCATCTTATTACAACTTATAGATACATGACCACATAGGTCAACAATGAGGTGAGATACCAAGAGAAAGACCTCGAGGAATCCCATACAACATGAGAGGCTCTCCACATATACTATCAACATGAATGAGTTGGAGCACACCAAGAAGCACTAGAAAATTTCCTTAAAGAAAGGACTAATGGGGATTCTCAAAATGAGAAAAACCCACCTCATGATGGAGACGTACAAAACATAGAAGGATCTACCCCTATATCTCTCATAGCCACCTTGGTCTAATAGATGAAGATACTTGAAGCTAGTGGGAACAACCAACACATAACTCCACTCAACCAAATTAAATATCAAGGTCTCCAAGCTTCTACCTCATAAAAATCATTTTACAACAAAAATAGTCAATAAAAACTAGGGGGTAAAACATAAGAAACAAGACCTTCATACCTCCCTTATCTTCAACTCTCAACATGGATAATGTAAATCAACTAGGCGGGATACCCATCACATAAAATCAACCTAAAAAAACTCATCTAACTTCCCAAACATAATTGTGCCTAGTTATTCAACTTTCCTAGGGTATCAACAAACCAACTAATATAGAGGCACTTTGGGTAGGGGGAAGATAGACAAGATGATAAGGTTCTACTACACCCAAAAACCCCAAATTCAAGGTTCTTTATACAAAAATGGGAACAACAGTTAGAGACCTTGATTTCTCCATGGAAATGGTGTTTAGGCATGTATAGGGATCCATCCCATCCATTGGCAAAGGTAGGTCAAACTCTGAAATGGTACTTCCTTCACAAACCCAAGAAATGGCTTGTAGCCCTTCAAAACGAGAACAATCCTAATAACTTTTGCTACAGGTCTTCAAATGCAGATCTTAGACAATTAGAAGATACCCATTAAGGCCCCCTATCACATATTCCAAACTTAGTATGGGTTGTTTTGGACGGAATACCCCAACCTAGAACTCCTCTCAATGGCCTAGAGCCCCAATGTGAGGAAACATATGACTGTCTTTTACATGCTTTGGAAGGCTTACACACATGACTACCTCCTATAAGATAGTAATAGATATTTGGACATAGTCCTTATTACATGAATGGTCTTCTAGGGCCTTATTGTAATCAACAAGACAAAAAAATGAACATCAAAACAAGTCATGAAGTTGAATGCCTCATGGAGGCCACCTTGTGTTAGGTGCTCCTACACCACCAACATATCCTTCTAGATGCAACAATTGTAGTAGGCTCCCTCTATAGGGATAATATTTGGAGGGACAATTTCTCCAACGCTTATTCCTTTTTCAAAAACCTACTTGGAATATCTAAAAGAGCCTCCAATCCAAAACCTTTATAATGTCATGATACTATGACCTCTTCTTGAACTTCCAAAGTTTAAAGGGGTGGGAGATCCTAAGTCACATATTAAGGCTTACATAACAATAGTGGAAGAACTCCTTCGCTAGGATGGCATTGCTATCGATTGGTACTAGTAACTCCCAAAAGCGTCACTCCATTCTTTTTGGTGGCTCATATGAGAGTTCATTATGGCCTTCGATATCAAAAAAATTACATTAGAATAAGAATATGAGAATTATTAATAGTTAAATAAGAGGCCAATGAATTAGCATTACACAATGCATGTAGGTTCTCTACTCTTCAATTAGCATACCAAGTAGGGATCATAGAGAATTGTGTGATCTATTCTTAGATGCCCTTAATAGGGATACATAGGAATAAGTTCAGAAACTCCCCTACAGGTCATATGAAGAAGCCTTGGATATTGCTCTCAAGATAGATCAAGTCATAATTGATAGTGGAAATAAAGAATATGGTGCCATAAAAAGTTAGTGATGCAAGAAAATAATAGCAATAACCCCTCAACACCTATAATATTGATGAATGCTAATTGCAATGCAACCACCAATGGAATCAATGACATTCCATGACGTAAAAATTACACCAATCATAATTACAATAGATATAGTGCTGGTAATAATTATGCAAACATAGGAAATCATAATATCAATGCTATGGATTATCCCCCATAGAATAATTATGAGCAATAGGGTAGATAAAATGATAGATCATACACAAAAAATTGATACAATTTCTATTAGAGACCCAATGAATATAAACCTAAAAGGCCGTACACTTTCCAGAAGAGAAAATTACATGACACAAAACTATGTTAGGATTACAAAAAACAATTCATAAATCTCCTAGTTTTGGAATACCAAAAGTGTTTCTCCATGGACATATTTTTTCTCTTGCTAGAAAATCCAAACCATAACTTTCAAGGACCTATCACTCCCCAAAATTTAAACCTAAAGATTTACCAAGACCATTTTCAAGCGCATCAACAAGGGAGTGGACCAAACCAACCAAAGTTAAATAATGCCACCACCTCTTAGGAAATAAATGGTCTAGGATAATTGAACATAAGAGGAAAAAAACAAAATTTTAGGTTTGGTTGAATTAATCCAAGATGAAAACCTTCAAGAGGAGCTTGTAATCCTATAAACAAAAAACATAGGATACACAATTTTAGTGGTTGATCCTACATCAATTATGAGTGGTCCATATGACTTAGTGGTGGACTTGAAGAAATGTTTTTCCAAGATATCATTCATTGATATTCTAAGGAACTCACCTCCCCATCAAGAAACTATCCTAGAAGCAATTGGAATTAAGTATCTAAATCATATAAATCCACCTCCAAAAAAGAAAATTAATCAAGTAGACCTTGGCATGAATCCTCCAAATGCATAACTACATGATCCTAAATATTTTTTGATCTAAAATAGATTTCCATTGATGTTGAACTAAAAAAATGAGGTGATCCTACTTGTATATCCAAGTATGGATCTATGATTCTTGCATAAAGTGAACACTTCTCAATGATGGGCTAGTAATGAATGTAGTTCCATTATCCCTTTTAGAGAGAATGGGGTAGGAAACACCAACATTAGAGCTTGTAGATATACCTTATGGGGATACGAAAACCTCAAAGATACAACAATTAAAAAAATCATGCTCTTAGTTTCTTTGGGACCCAAGATGGTTTATACAACATTTTATGTAACCAACAAAGAAACATGATACAATTTATTACTAGGAAGACCTTGGATTCATAATATGAAATCAATTACCTCAATTCTATTTCAAGAGATTTACTTTCTACATTTGAGGAAAATCTATGTTGTTGAGAGAGATATAGAACCTTTTAGCATGGTGAAAGTTAATGCAACCAAGAAAAAGGATAGAATACTAACTCTATAGAGTATCTAAATGAGAAAAGTCAATCAAATATAAAATTGGGTATCCATTCTTGTGACAAAATCAAAAGAACCTATTGAGGAATAGGAAATCAAAACATATGAAGAAGGACAAACCTCTAACCAAGGTGTAATCATCTCAATGAAAATAATGACCATGATAATGAAGCTTTTAGAGAATGATCAACCTTTTCAAACCCTCTTCATATAAATATGCAATGTAACTATAATTTTTAAAACTAATAGATTCAAGAACGACAATGAAGAATCAGAAGGGTATACCCCTTTAACTCTACCAAACTGAATGAATCATATAATCCCTTGACACCTCTAAATGATTCTTACAATCCTATGATGAAGAGTGAATCATACACTCGTTGAACTCCACCTATAATGTATGGGTTAGAATTCGAAATGGAAACAAAGATGAAGAAAGATTCTTTCACACAAAACACTGATCAAATCATAAAATGGAAGAAAATCTAGCCTATGCAAAATCAAAATAAGAGTATCATACCTTCCATGTGATGTGTTGATGTGCTTTGAGTGATGGTGTGTTTATGATGGATATGTAGTTGAATTTAGTTGTTCAAACCTGCATCATACATTTACTTTCCACTTGATGATGAAAATGGCTTATATGAGGTTCAATTTATAGATGTTTTATGATGAGGATCAATGGTTGAGATTGATTTGAGAGATCAATGGATGAGGTTGGTTGAGAGATTAAGGTACACAAGAAGCAACAAAGTGGCAATTGGTGATTGGTGCACATGATGAGGTTTTGGATTGAGGAGATTTGGATGGATATGGTTTTTTAGGAAAAGATGGAGGGTGAGGATTAAAGGTAACTTTTGGAACCTTATGCAAGCTCTCACACATGTGTGAGAGGAAACATGGGGATGTGTGATTAAGACAAGTAGGACATCTCACACATGTGTGAGAAACAAAGGGATGTATGATTATGACATGTGATTGATCACACACATGTGTGAAATGAAGGGTAGATGTTACATTGGTTAAATGAATGGCTAGGGTTGAAGATTGGTTTTGACTTAGGATTGATGATGTGGATTTTAGGAATGGGAATTTTTTAATTAGATAAAATAGTTGATGGAGATATAGCGTAGTTAATTAAATAAAATGACTTATTTAATTAACTAATGTTTAGGAAATTATCTTAGTTAGATTTAATTAACTAATGTTAGGATGACAAATTAAATAAAACTCATTTAATTAGTTGAAGGGAAAGAGATAACCTAATTAAATAAATAATTTATTTTTTAATTAATTAGTGTAGGAATGGATAGGAAATTAATGAATTTTATGTGTCTACATTTTCCCTCTTTGAGATGGTGTTGCAACTAAGATAAGTAACAACATCTTAAAGAAGATTAAATATAGTGCTTGATGAGATAAAGGGGGATGCAGGATGCTCTAGTTGGTTGTGTAACATTGGAAAATGTCCCCTTAGGGGCTTTTCCCTCCTAAGGTTTAGCTCATGGGTCTTTAATCTGCATTTAGGACATCTTGCATCATATTTTGGCACCCTGATGAGATGAACCCTAAGTTTCATGGTGAATGGGACCTAGGGGGATCCCTTGAGCTAATCCCTTGCCAAAATAGAATTACTAAAAGAGAATTACTAGCTAGCCATTTTGATCTTTTGGCATTCTAAAGATGATTCAAGGCATTCATTGTGTGGAAGAGCATATTTTGTGTTGTTTATATGTTTGTATTTACAGATTTGAGCATCCATCTCCTCATTGCATGAAGAGCTTCTTCCTTCCATGAGATCTTCACTACAAGGCGACATCATTTGTGTTTTCAAGCATTTATAATTTATTTTTTTCCTCTACCTCACAAGGGCACATACTCTCTCTCTAACGATGGTTTTTAGAAGACTTGAATGTCTCTCCAGGGCTTGACTGAGGAAAGCCTCTAAACACCACAACCCCCTCCCCATTTTCCCATGATTACAGGTTACAGGTTGAAGAAGCAGAAAAAGTGGAGTTGCAGAGTGTCAGAATTGTAGATTAGAGCTTAAAATAGGGACCTAGACTTGGGCACCCGCTCATTAGTCCTTTAGATCCTGCAGTGAAGAAATCTCTATGACAGTAGGAACAAGTTGCAGATTGACTTCTCAGGTCTTGAAAAAAATTAGGGCATTAGACTAGGGCACTTGCTCATTAGTCCCTAACTATTTTGCTTCCCAAACTTCAAAAACTAGTACACATTTATCTGTCATTTTACATCTTCTTGTAGCAACATTTTGAGTAATTTATCTGTTTGCTTCTGTATTTGCATAATTAGGGTTTTAAGCATAATTGGACATAATAAAGAAATCAAATCATACAAATCCAATTTTCCCTACATTCCTATGTGACCAAGGGCCTAATGGTAGATTTCTACTTGACCCAGGGTGCGTGAATGTATTAGGGTGAAAGGAGGATACACACAACCTAATAAAAAACCAACTATCCAAAATTTACTCTAAACATTTTGTGAACCCATGTTTTTCATGAATTTTTCACCTTGATGAGTGTTTTTCTTCAGATTTACATTTATTTCATTCATTCATATCATCATTCATCTTATTGCATTGCAAAATTTACAAAACAAATTGAAAATTTTGAAAAAGTTGAAATTTTTTGCATTCTAGGGTTTGCATGTTGCATCAATTAATTTGAATTTCATCAAATATCTGATTTTTTCATTAGATATGAGCTAAATTGCAGAAAATTACACAAATTCAATCATTTGAATTGCTTTTTCATCATAAAATTGCTAGGGTTTTGTTGGAAAAATTTGAATTTTGCATATAACCTATTAATTTCAAAAACTAGGGTTTGTAGGTAAAATCTTGTTTTAGATTTTTCTTCTGATTTTACACACTCATTAAAACTTGCATTTGGCTGCAGTGTTACATTTTAGTGTAAATTTGCATTTAGATCTCAAAAATTTACATTTTTACATAGAAAATTTTAACAAAAACTAGCATTTTTCATTAGATTTGTACTTGCATTTTGTATTTTAGGGTTTGAAAATCATTTCAAGATCTGAGGAGAATTAATTTTCATAATAAATCAGATTTCAAGACATTCATACATCATTTTCCATTATGATCTCATACCTAGGGCTTGGAAAACCTTGATTTTCACTAGATTTGACCTTATCGGCTCTCTAGATTTGCACTATAGGCATGTTGTAAAGAATATATTTACACTAATTGGATGATGTCAGGGTTATTATCTACTTCTGTTCCTCAAATTCTTTACAACACCTTTTTATTGGGCTCTTGTATTGAAAATTTGGTGAAAAATTGCACATTTTTGCTATATTTTCCCTAGGGTTTGACCTAGATCTGCACTCTAGGAGTGTTGTAAAAGATTTTATGACTTTAGGTGACTGATATCATTTCTATTATTTTCTACACCTCCTAAAATTTCTTACAACACCTCTTTCATTAGGTCTTGGGATTGAAAAATTGTGAAAAATTGCATATTTTAGGACATTTTCACTAGGTTCTAGCTTGTCGTCATTTTAGATTTGCATCAAAAGTGTGTTGTGAAGGGTTTTATTGATTTAAAAAAAAAAAGAAATCATTCATGTCTTCTATGCATTTACTATCTTCTTCATGTTTTGCATGACTGTAACTGTCTTCTCTGTGTTTTGCATGCCTGTTATTGTCTTCTCTATGATTGGCATGTCATCTCTATGCTTGGTGTGTTTTCTATGTTTGTTGACCATACTTTAATGCATGTATTGGCCTTGTGTTTATACATACATTAAATAAGGGGCTAAATGTAACGTCAAAAAATATCCCCTTGGGGGCTTTTCCCTCCTAAGGTTTAGCTCCTGGGTCTTTAATATGCATTTAGGACATTTTAAATCATATTTTGGCATCCCAATAAGATGAACCCTAAGTTTCATGGTGAATGGGACCTAGGGGGATCCCTTGAGCTAAGCCCTGCCTAAAATAGTGGGAGGACTTGGGTGCTTGCTCCCTAGTCATGCCCTATTTTGGGTCAGGCCCAAATTTTAACTATCAGTTTATCACCATTATTTGGTTCCTAGGCCGACATGGTAGGTTTGAATAATGAAATTCTTGGCGGGAATGTTTGTAGTTGCATATATAAGCATGTTTAGGCATTCATTTGTAAACTAGAAGAGAATTACTAGCTAGCAATTATGATCTTTTGACATTCTAAAGGTGATTCAAGGAATTCATTGTGTGGAAGAGTATATTTTGTGTTGTTTATGTGTTTGTATTTGCATATTTGAGCATCCATCTCCTCATTGCATGAAGAGCTTATTCCTTCCATGAGATTTTCACTACAAGGTAAAATCATTTTTATTTTCAAGCATTTATCATTTAGTTTTTGCCTCTGCCTCACAATGACATGCACTCTCTCTGACAATGGTGTTTAGAAGACTTGAATGTCTCTCTAGGGCTTGAATGAGGCAAGCCTCTAAACACCACAACCCCCTCCCCATTTTCTCGTGATTGCAGGTTACAGGTTGAAGAAGTAGAAAAAGTGGAGTTGTAGAGTGTTGGAATTGCAGATCAGAGCTGAAAATAGGGACCTAGACTCGAGTGCCCACTCATTATTCCTCTGGATCCCGCCATGGAGGAATCTTTGAGACAGTAAGAATAGGTTGTAGATTAACTTCTTAGATCCTAACAAAAATCAATGAATTGGACTAGGGTGGCCACTCATTAGTCCCTGACTGTTCTGCTTCCCAAACTTTGAAAACTAGTACACATTTATCTATGATTTTACATATTCATGTAGCAACATTTTGAGTAATTTGTCCATTTTCTTCTATATTTGCATAATTAGGGTTTTAACCATAATTGGACATAATCAAGAAATCAAATCATACAAATCCAATTTTCCCTGCATTCCTAAGTGACCAAGGGCATGATGGTAGATTTCTACTTGACCCAAGGTCCTTGAATGCATTAGGGTGAGAGGAGGATACACACAAACTAATCAAAAACCAACTATCCAAATTTTACCCTAAACAGGTTGAAGAAAAGTGGAGTTAGTAAATGGATAAGGGATTCCCCCTTGAGAGGACAAGTAGCTTGGAAGAACACAGGTGTGCTTCTTAAATAGATGCAAAAGATGAGGGGAAAGAAAGATGAGGATGTGATTGAATGTTACTATTGGAGGAAAAAATATATGAGGTACAAGATGAATGTTGTGGGTGAGAAGGTTGGTTGAGAGATGGAGGGGAGGGAGTTGTGAATGGGTGGGGTGGATGATAAGCATGCTAAGTAGGTTGATAAACTAGTGTTTGATATAGGGGATAGTGATGGAATTGTTTCATGAGCATGCTAGACTAACCCAAAAGAAAAGGTTACAAGTGAGAATATGCTATATGGTACCATGGTGTCAAATTTTGGTAGTATGCCAAAAGGACCGATATAGATGCAAGACATAGGATAATACACACAAGCAAGCAAACAAGTATGCATAAAATGATACAGACATACAAAGATGTTACCCTTGGTCAAGCTGAAAAGCCAAAGATTAATTTATGGTTGTTGATAGTGTTGTTGATGTGGGAATTATGTATCCTAAGAACAAAATGAGGATTAGGAACAACATATCCTGATGATGATTTGAACTGAGATGATTAAGGCTTATGGCAAGGCTAAGAATAAAAATGATGATTTTGGATGATTGTCTTAGATTTCTTGGCAAGATTTGCATGGATTAGGGATTTCTTGTGATGCTTAGATTTATTTGGAATTATGTGGGATCATTGCATTTTATTGTGCTTGGGTAGCCATTTGCTTGGAACCAATGACAAGGGACAACCAAGTCTAGAGACATGGATGAAGGATTGGATGAGTGGATTATGGAATTATCGATAGTGGATAGGATGCATCGAGGATTGATGATGGATGGATGGAGGGGTATAAGATGTGATCTCAAAGGACTATATCATATAAGAATACCACACACTAGTATTGATATGCCACTAATGACACTATGATGTGACAATATATTGTAGGATGTGTTGTAAAAGATTGGTTATTACCAAGATGTGTCCAAAACATGTTTTGATATTATACCCCTATCCTTATCAAGGTCAAAAGTAGGAAGGGAGGATGGTTTGGGGAGATGATGGGATAGATATACATATATAGTGGATGGGATGGTATGATGGAAGGGATAGGTACAATAGAGGATGGTTGGGATAATTAGATCAAAGAAGGTTGCCACAAAGTGTAAGGTGCACATAGATAGATAATTTACACATGAGACCCATGAACAAGTTTTGATCATGGTACTTATCCAAGTAACCTTAAGAATGGTTTTCACCAATGGATATTTTTTCTCTTTACTTTTTTGAATTTTTTTATTATTTTTGAGTATTTCACTTTGTTGATTGGATGACATTGATAGCTTGATATTTAGAGGGTCTTCACATATCCATATTCATTTGATATAGTCAATGTAGATGATCTTGTAATAACATGCTAGTAGAGACCCTCCTAGAGTAATTGCTTTGTCATGATGATAGTACCTAAGTACAATCCATTGATGTTGCTATAATCCTAATTGATAATAGATGTGGCCTTATCTAAATGTTTACATCTTGATAGGGTTCCATCATAGCCCTTATGATAGAGTGTTGTTTCCACAATGTGATAGACTTGCGCTTTGGATTTTTTATATTTGAGGTGTGGTTTTTGATTTGGATGGGAGATGTTGGATGTAGAATCAGGTGATTAAGGTTTGTAGGATTTAGGTGTATAGATTGGTGATTTGGATTGGTTTGAAGGATTATTGATTCTCCATACTTGGGATGGTAGATTATGGAGTTTGGATTTTGGATTGGGATGGTAATTAGGACCAACATGCTTATACACTTGATGTGTTGGGAGTAATGATAATCTTGAAGGTTGTGGACACCTATTATATGCAACATTCTTATATACCTTATGTGTTGGGAGTGATTATAAGCTTGAAGGTAGTGGACACCTATTACATGCAACATTCTTATACACCAAGTATGTGTTGGGAGTGATGATAAGATTGAAGTAAGTGAACACCTATTATATGTGACATTCTTAGACACCTTATGTTTTGGAAGTGATGATAAGATTGAAGAGGATGGATACTTATTATATGCAAGATGCATCTTTCAATGTGGCTCCACATTTTGAGTGATTACTTGATTTTGATATTTAGCTTCACTTGATTTGATTGGTCCTTTTTGATTTGGGATCCATATTTATTTTATGTGTCTTCCTTGAATTTTGGTTTCATTCACCTTTGATGTTTGATTTGGATCTTTTTATTTGTATTCTTTACAATTTTGTTGGTTCTAATCGATGGGATGAGGTTGTGGAGGATAAAGTTTGATAGTATGGATAGTGGAGGTGGAATGATTTCTAGTAGAAAGCCTATTGTAGGGGCTATGAATGGTCCCTATCTCAATGATTTCATTAGATGAAGTTACCCCTATATTCTTCAAAGTATCACTAACATCATTAGATTGCTTGTAGCCAATGCCTTGATGTCCATGATTTACATATATTTGTACAGGTTCTAAGATTAATTGCTTATGAAGGCCCAAGCCTTTGCTGTTGTAACCCATGATTTAACACATTTTGTTTGTGATGGGATAATTTTTCATTTAAAACATGATGCTATCCCATTAGCATATTTCTAGGAACCATTAGAACTTGCAATTTGCTTCTCTGGAAGGAGACTAGATTTGATGAAGGTGGTGAGACCAACTTGATAAGATGTTTGTGCTTTCTCCTCATTTATGTTGGTAGTGTCTTTGTAAATTATAGGCTCAATGTGATCACGTGTGACTTTCTTATCCTCATGCTTGATGTGATCCATATCATATACACCTTGATTATTGATATTCTAATTATGATAATCTTGCTTGTCTATGTGTTTAATGCGGACAATGATCTCCTCATGGGAAGATGAAGTTGCAAGATGATGGGTAGGATTAGTTTAATATTAAATAAGACTAATTAGATGATGGATGGGATAAGTCCAAATTTCTTGATCATGGATGTTTACGGGATTATGGATGGGATGAATTTTGATCTCTTGATCATGGATGGTCTAAAGTTGGATGTGGGGATTGACTTGGCTCTCTTGATCATAGATGGGAGTGACTTGGATAGTTTGATCTTGATTTGGTAGAGTGAACATTTTATTATCCTTTGGACTTGGTTCTTGACACAGCTCTTGAGTTTAGATGAGGATAGAGGTTTCTTGGATGGGCTTGATAGGATATGAATGATTCTCAAGAAGATTTTGACATGATAGTATTTGAATTTGGATAGGTGGGGTATGAGGAGGCTCTTGGAAAACCTAACAATAGTTTGAATTGATAACCCCATTGTAAAAAACATGGTTGTACATGCCAAAGGATGATGGTATTGATTTGGGGGTATCACATAGTTCTTCAAATTCATGCTTTCAATTAAGGTTCCTCACATGTAGTCCGTGGAGAAATATCTTCATGGCAAGTTATGTAGGATAGGAGTAGGTTGTTGATTGGATGATTGATAAAAGTTTTGATCAAATTGATAATATTGTGAAGGTTTGGATGATGAGGAACTTACATAGTAAGATGAGGCTTTGACTTGTTTTACTAGGGCTCTAAATTTAGACATAATTGTTCCTATAGGGTCTTGTCATAGAATAGTGTTTCCCATGGCATGTTTGGTATGAGGAGGACATATAGTCATTTGATTTTGGTTTATGGGGTAGTGAGTTCTAACATGTTCTTGGTTAGTCATGGTCACACATTTAATGTCTAGGGCGAGATTTCTCATAATGATGTCATCAATGGTTTCATCATCAAGCATAACATCATAATGATATTTGTCTTGATCCACAAGGCTATCATCATCATCAGGTTTAAAAGGATATTGAGATTGGTTGCATTTGAAATATTCATCATGGTCTACAAGGCTCTCATCATCATCATTTAGATAAAGGATCTTATCTAATGGATGCATGAATTTTGATTATACTTTGATTTTGGGTCTTGAATGGGATTCACCTAAATGGGAAGACATAGAAATTTTTGCTTGTATGATGAATTTATCAAACCAATCCATGATGCTCATTTTTTGGGGTTTTGGATTAGGATTAGGCGATTGGTTTGATTTTGACTTTGATTTGATTTAGATAGATTTTGATTTTGATTTGATTAGGCATGTATAATGATATACATTAGTAAAGTAGAAGTGTATGTTTACAAAGCCATATAGGCATAAAACAAAATATCCCAACATGAAAAGTCCTATGGAGTGCTATTAAACAATCAATGACCCTTGCTTAGCCATGATAGTGGAGAAGTAGTCGATGACTCATGCTTTCTCATCCACTAACTGGACCTCTTCTCATAAGTTTTTTAAAATCCTCCTATTAATACTATTAAACAATATCCACATTAATATAGAAAATATAAAATATACAACATGACACAAGTAATCAATTACTTACTGCTAACTAAAGATCCTTCTTAATTGTCCATTGCATCTCTTCATGTGTAGATGGACGAGATGGAGTTGTGACCTCCTATGAGAGGAATGAAGAAGCAAATTAGAGTAAAAATGAGTATCATTTATGTATATTAAATGATATGAGATAAAATAAAAAATACATAATGAAATTTACATTATTGGCTTATACTTCTATCAAAGGCATTGAAGATAAAACAATTGTAGCAATGCCCACCTCTATATTGTGTCATGAATATCTGGAGGAGTCTAAATTGCTATCATCAGTAGAAAATAAAACAAAGTTATTTAACTAAAATCTACATAACAAACTATTTATAAGTATAATGATTAAAAATAATAAAATTTACCTTAGTAAAACTTGATCTATGACTAACCCCACCAACTCCTAATGTTGGAGGTCTAACATCCACCTATTCATCATCAAATTGTCATTTTAAGATTACCATTATCATGTGATAAAAATTTTACATGTACTATATTTACTATTTTGTTACAAATTGCATACCCACCAATTCAACATCACCTTAAAACCTTGCAATGGATGCCTAACAGATGGATAAGTACATTGACTTTAGATTTTTTTAATACATACAATTCTTTACATTAATTTTGACTTATAATAGATTAATATAGTTAATTATAGATTTCAAATAGAAATATAATAAATTATAGAACCTTATAGAAAATTACTTGTGTGTCAATGCCAAAGGCCCTATCAAGCAACCCATCCATTATTACCACATTATCCAATATGGACATGTCTTGCTCCTACCCTTGCCCTTGTGTGGCATAGTCTAGAAACTATGGATCATCCTCTCCAATGTTTGTATCACGAGCATCCTTAGACCCATAATCACATAGAGCTCCACATGAAAGACAAATATGTAGGCACCATTGATGCCTACCCTCACCAACTTGTGAAAGATGGCTACCATGCTATAGTAAAGACAATATAAGGGACCTAACAGACTATAGCATCTACACCCCAACACTCTCCTTCATAGTAGAAGGGAGTGCACACCATGCTAAAAACATGGTATGGATAGGGGTATCATTGGACAGTCTTGGACATGATGCGCCCCCTCCCTATACTATGAAGAGCCTTTACCTCTGCCTTCTAGATCTCACACATTAAAATAATTTGGCATCTCATTGAGGATAAACTCACAATATAGTTACGTCAAAAAATATTTTGGGGCCTCATTATTGTTGTGTGGTGGATCATCAAACACCATCTACCACCTATCCTAAAAGTTTTGAGTTATTCCTATGTTTTGGTACCAATGAATGGGGAATCTTTTGCAACTCCCATGTAATGACTCATTAGTTCTAGGATCAATAAATAAGGCACATAGATCCAATTTCAATTTTTTTAATCTTTTGCCTATTTATATGACAATTTTGTCACATAGAATTTCGAACAATTCTCCCTATAATCTACCCATTTATCAATTTTTCTTGTAATAGAATATTTATGAGAAATAATTAACTCCAGGGATGTTGCAAGGAGTATTTGGTGTGGATTGGTTGCATTTAGATTTTTCAATATTTCAATCAAGGTTTCAAGTTATTTTTTATTCTCTTTGATTTCCCCTAAAACATTTGTTTGTGTCTCATGAGGATGCTAAGAAATTGAACGAGTTTGTCAGAAAATCGAATGAGTTTGGGGAGGGTTATTTTGTTCCCCCTCTTGAATTAAAGTTTTAGCATCCCCTCTATTTGGTGAAGTAGGGTTTGGGGACATTTAATTACATGGTCCATTTTATGAAAATTAAAAAATAGTTGAATCAAAACATTGAAAATTAAATGGTTCATTTTAAAATTAGAAAAAACATGGAAATCTTACATTGTTGAGATTTTTCACCTCGTGGAATCAAAGAATGTCATGGTGGCATTGTGTTCGAGTGGCTTCTCTTTTAGTTTCTAAAAAATGTGATACAACAACATCTAGTGGTGTAAGGGCAATCTTGTATCACCCAAAAGTATTTCAATTTCTTTGAATTTCTTTATTTTTTTAGGTTTCTTTAGTTATGTTGGAGTCCATGTTGACACTTTGGTGGTTTGGGACTGTCAGAAGTTTAGAAAGGCTAAAAATAATAACTTGCTATTTTTAGTAAGTTGGCCTATTTGGGTACGTATGGATATGAAAATTTACCCCTTGAAGTGGAATTGTAAAATAAGAAAATGGTGAACAAATCATCTGAATGTCATTTATAGTTTGAGAGATATTAAATTTTTGGCCTTGAAAAATTATACCTGATCAACTTCATATTTGAATTTGACACCTTTAGAGGCCTCATTCAAGTTCAAAAAGTTAAGTATCGTAGAGCTCTTCACTTCACAAGATTTTTGATGCCTGGTTATGTTTGTCAATTGGACGCTCAGTTCAAAAGTTATGGCCTCTATAAGTTGTCCTACAAAATTTCATAAACATTAAAAATTACAAATCTCTAATTTCATGGGTGAGAAAATGGACAGTTGGATTTGGCATCCAACAAGGGGAGTTACTCTTTCTAGAATATTCAGGAAGGTAGTGGAGAAGTGGTGTGGAAGTTATTGGTGCCAAATAAAAAGGGGAAATGAAAAATTTACGAAGGATAATTCCATATGTACGGTTGTGGATTTGGATTGTAGAAATCTCTAATAGAGTAGGATTTTCTCTATTGTGAAACAACCCATGTTGCTTTAGCATGTAATACTAGATTTTGTAGTCCATTTTATTGAAGAACTAAAAGTTGTTTGATTTCATTCCTCACATTTTTGGTGGAATCTCTGTTGTTGTTTCATGTGTGAGTGTTGAGTGGAGTAGCCCCTCATCAAAATGTGCTCAAACTAAAACCCTACTCACATTTTGCTATTTTTCTAGAGTCAAATGACTCGTGTCTTCATTTTTTTATTTTTAACTCTACTTAGATATAATGTGAGCGCATTATAATGCGGACATGTTATGGCTCAGTTTAGGCTCATTACCATCAAGCCATAACATGAGTGCTTTATAATGTGAACACATTATGATGTGCTCATGTTATATCTTGTTTGGACCAAAAAGTGGTTTTGGCCACTTTTTGGTCCCTATCTTTTTGCACATACCTAGGAATAAACACTTTTGGGAGAAGCCAAAATTTTGAATAGTAACCAAAGGTTGAAAGAAATATAGATTGGTAAGTAATTAATTTCTTTCTTTATTTCATCAAAATAGAGTAATATCCTGCAAGATTTCCTTCTTTGAGATCATGTTCATGTTCAACTCCAATATTGGAGAGTAAATAAACTATATTAGAAAGAATTCACTTCAAAATTGTTATTTATGAAACGAAAATATTTGTATATTGGTTAAAAATATATGAATGGTGGTAGAGTATAGCCAAGGTTGAGTGATTTGTCTCTCCACATGCCAATTGCATGAACTTTAAGTTTCTAAGTTTTTTAATAACCTTTAATGTGAACCCTATAGTTAATGAATTTTTTTTTGCATTAAGATATTCCTATGGGGATTCTATCAACAAATTTCGTGCTTATACTATGCTTCCCACGTATACGCATCTACCAAAGTAGTTGTAACTACAATAGGTGATGTTCCTTTATTTGTATGTTATGTTATGTCTTAAATTGTTTATTAATCCTTCTTAGGCATTACAGGAAGGTTGTGATCAAGGAATGGTAGAATTTCTCTTAAAAATTTGTCAATAGATTTTACAAAAGTTTAATGCTTATCCAACAAATTCATTTTGTACATAACTTGCAATCAATTCATTCTTAATAATGTGCAAGTAGGGATGATGCTATTGAGGGATGTGAAATCAGCCTGTATAGTCAACTATTGTTTAAGTTTTAAAATTTTTTGGACTCCACTATTAAATCATTTCTAGTCCAATGATAACCTTAAGAATACCCTCTTGAAAAAAGATATAAAATCCTAGCGAATCTTTCATTTTTTTGAGAAAAATATTAATTTCTATTAGTGAATCTGTTAGTGCCTGAATTGACTGGTAGTTTTCTGAGCCATTCAGGCACTCTCCCTAAGTATCCAAAGAATGTTCTAAGTAATGGACCTCCTCAGCATTTTTCAGCTGCAGCATCATATTTTCCTGAGGAGGAGGTCATCATCATCATGTTTGTTTCGATATGGGTCAGCATCATCATGTTCTCCGTCGACCGGTTTTCTCATCGTCATCATCATATTTCGCTGTCGGGTGATGTTTGGGTTTTATCCTGATGATGCTGATGAGCTACAGTGCGCCCTGATCTGCTTGCGAGGGTGATTTTTCAAAGTATCCAGTGATCTTCCATTTATCACCTTGCCCAAACATGATGACGATGTTGCCCCGTTATCTTGAAGGGGTTATTCTCTAAGTTGTCGACCTGACTTGTTTTATCCTAAGGGTCGTCATCATCATCATTTTTTCAGTTGTCATCCTGCTGCTTGCGGTGGTCATCATATTTTCTGCCTTCATGATATTTCGCCGTGGTGATATTTCTATCATCGGGTGATCTTGGTTAATATCATCCTGATGATGCTGTTGAAGAGTTCTAAGTGCGACCCGATATTCACTAGGGTCATCATATTTTGAACGTCAGGATGATCTTAGTCAATATCATCCTGATGATGTTGTATCACTTCTTGTTCGTTGTTTCTTCATCCTGATGATGCTGACATCATCCTTATATCAGGGTGATATCTATTTCTCTGCCTATCTGCATCATGATATTCCGAAGGAGGGGGTGATATTTTCATATCACCCGGATATATGTTTGTTTGTTCGAGCATCATGATGATGCTGATATCAAGGAGATATCCGCCTGCTGGCTTTGCGCATTATCTCCGGGGGGTGATCTTTTCAAGCAGCATCATCATATTCAGTTATCGCCCCGATCTTATAGAAGAGCTACAGTGCAACCTGATATTTGAGCATCAGGAGGATATTTCCAAATATCCGGTTGTCTTCCGAATATCATGATGATGTTAATATGATGATGACGTCATCAAGGTCCGTGGGGGTCATATTTCTAACAGCTGATCATCTTGAAGAGACCTCCTGATATTTGCAAACATGATGATGACGTCATCCGGATATGAGGAGGTGCGCAGTAGGCAGATATGATGATGACGTCAGCAGTAGATGATGATGACGTCATCAGGATGTTCATCGGCCAGACTTTTGTTATAAGCTCAGCAGGAGGATGTTCCTCCGATGGATCAGGTTGTGCCGATTATCATGAAGGTTATATTTCAAATATCATGATGACGTCAGGGTGATATTTTGAACAACAGGATATCATGCTGCTGGAGGATGATGATGATGAAGTCTATACTAGTGTCGTCAGGAGCAAAAGCACCGACATGATATATGCTCATGACCTAGTATATAAAGTGTTATTGAGGTCATCGCGGGATGCATGTGGGATATTGTTATCCTGCATATTCAAAACATCATGATGATGAGTCTCGGCGGGAAAAGCTTGCGATAGTCTGTTTGATGATCTTCCCAAGGCCGTGGGTTGGTGCGCCATTAATGGCGATTGTTGCAGAGGTATGGGCGATGGCGTGGGCCGATCTTGTACCCGACTGGAGGTGTCAATCAGCGGACAGGGGCGCAGGGCTCGAGAAATCTTCCTGTCTCCTCCCCTACCTGCTGCATTCAAGTTTGGGTGCCAATCCGGTTGTGTTTGAGCGCCATTTTCATGATACTGTGTATCTGGCGAAATTTTGGTCAACAATGTAATTAATTGCTGAGCACCTACCTGGCTGTTATAAGTGGGTGGTGTTGCTCATTTCAAAGGTTGTTGAAAGTTGATGATTTTTGGCTCTGTAATCCAAAACCAGCTGATCTGGTTGCTCTGTACAGCTTGATCTTGTGAGTTTATGTATCTCCTGTTGTAGGACTTGGCATGAATCCACTGATTTCATGGTTGATCTTGTATGAGTAATGCTATCTTAGCATGTGTTGTGTTAATTCTGTCTCCAGTATTGCATGTATCCTTCTTCTGGATCTGGATGTTTGCTTATGTTTAGATTCTAGAGCATAGAATTCCTATGTTGAATGTCTGATCTTTTAACCTCTGCTCAAGGGGCAGATTAAACTGTTTTCAGGTTGAACATTGGGAAGGGTATACTGCAGTAGGGATGCCATAAGTAGAGATAGCTCAACACTCTATATTGGGAGATATCTGTAGGGCAGATATCATGTGTATCCCCCTGAAATCCAGTTTTAGCTATTCATGCTAATCATTCACAGGTGTATGTCTACCGACTCCAAGCCCTGGATAGGCACCAATCATGCTGTGTTTTTGTGTTATACACCATGTCCAGCTTTGCATCCAAATTCATATCAAACCATTTCATACTTCCACCTGTTAGTTGTAGGAGTAGGATTAGGAACCCCCTGCATGCTCTCATACCCAACCAGACATCATGTCCAAGAATGTTGCCAGCCTTGTGATCTATCATACAGATCTTGGTCCATACATGAGAGTATTCTGCCTGTTGTTGTCAAGTTAGATCCTTCTATCTTTGAGCTAGTCAAGGTTACATCTTGAGTTATAGGGATACCCCCCTTGGTGCGGCAGAACCAGAAGTGAAGGGGAGGAGCTCACGCAACCTCCTGTATTCAGTTGGCCTGAATCTGCCTGTGCATTAGAAGTGGCAAACCCTAATGCTGATTCAGAAGAAATGTCAACAGAATCTTTCCTTTTTTAAAAAAAATATTAATTTTATTGGTGAATTTTTTTACGTCACTACAAATTTGTAGAAAATCCTAGCAAATTTTGGTGAAAAATAGGCAAATACATTAATTACCATGGTGAGCCCTTCATTTTTCTAAAAGTTAAATTCCTATGGAAAAGTAAGGGATTGAGGGTCGCAGTGATTGACTAGTTTAAGGTGTAGTGCTTGTGTCTATAATTCCTTAATTCCTTAATATTTTAAATTGAACATTGTATATTTTAGATCAGCCCTAAATCATTTTTCAGCACCATTGATTTTATTTATAATCTAATGAAATGGGTTCTATTTTGTAGGATAAAATGTACCTGTAGAGCTCCAATGCCCATGGGTTCCAAAATTACATTTGAGTTGTTTATATTTCGGGCCATTGATCTCAAATGTAAATGACCTAAATGCAATTTTGGGCCCCATGGGAAGTGGAGCTTCATAGGTACATTTTGGCTCACTGAATTTAGCCCCAACTATTAGATTATAAATTGAGATTAGTGATGCAAATATAGTTTCGGGCTCGATGGGTATTGGAGCTCTATGGGTACATTTTAACCCATAGAATACAACCCCAGTTGTTAGATTATAAAATAAAATCAATGGTGGTGATTAAAAATTGGTGATATGCCCCTAAAGTAACCAATAATTATATAATATTATTAGTGAATTAATTTCATTTTCTATTCTAACTTATAAAATTTAGGTGAATCTAATCTAATCAGGTATCAAATATCCTAGAAAATGTTTAAGTTTAAAAGTTTAATAAAATAAATGTTCTGGTGATTTAACCAGGACTCAAGTAAAATTTTATAAAAATGTGGCGATTTAGGTCACCTTACAACTTGAACTATTAGACAAAAATTGAATCCCCAATTTCAACTATTAGCCAATTGGAAAATATTAGCCACTAAAACGATCACTGTTCTAGTCAAATTAATATAAAATTTTTAATTTAATCTTTGTGAGAGAAAAAAAATTCCTTTAAATCTGATTATTTCATAAATATGTCATTATTTGATTTGACAAAAGGGGGTATTCAAATTTTTTTTTGTCTCAAGCTCATATGCTTGTTAGTGTAGTGTGTTGGCAATTGGTCATATGCAAGAAGATAGTGTGTAGTAGGAAACTTACTCTTTGATTGAGCATTCTTTTGTGGGTGTAAAAAATAGTTTTTATTTATGGTTGGAAGACATAGGGATTTAGATAGACATGAATCACCCATTGACTAAGTACATAACTATTAAAGAGCTCATTGAACCATGTTTCTATAATTATATTGATTTAAAGGATCTCAATTGGTTTAAGTTTATTATAATTTAATTTCTTTTAATTATGACATTGATGTTTCTATTGGCTAAATATAATAACTCGTAAAACCTTTGTTGTTGACGACAAACACTTTAGTAACATATTGTTAGACTCTCATGTGGAAGCTATAAATAGAGTTAAAAGTCTCACTGGAAAATTATACTTGATGATTATGAAGTGTACATATATAATCTGGGATTTATTCTTTAGAATCATGTTCAAAGATAGTGATTAGTATGATAGAATGTACCTAATTAGAATTATTCATAAGACATTATGTAACCAATTGCAAGAAAACTTATCATGACAATTATAATTATATTATGATGAATTTGTAGGTTAGGGTTATTATTATTAGTAAATGTGTTTCATAATGTCTTTGTTGTATTTAACATGGGAAGAACTTTGTTGGTGTGCTAATGCTATTGTTTAGCATCTAGTTATAAATAACCTAGTTATTCATCTAGACATGAACTCTAGTGAAACATAGAAAATTTTGTAACTCATTAAATAAACTACCTTTGTTAAAGACTAGAATACGGTTGTAATAGAGACGATGTCGAATATGGAATACCAAGGAACAATAATCTATATATTAAGCTTACAATTAACATGTCAATATGGTCTTCATGTAAGTGCTTGGCCAAGCCTTTAAAATAAAATTTAAGTGATATCTTTATTTAATTTTTTTATTCTCTATAATATCATGCAAGTATTAAGTACATTTACATTAGTATCTATGTTAAAATGTTAGTGGAAAATAATGCACCAATTCTGTAATACCCCGCCATGAATACCTCAGAGAACATCACATTTATGCTATATGCAATAGGAATTTTTTTTTTTAAATACAAGAAAGAAATAACAAAGTAATATTAACACATCATTTAAACTAATGACTTGTCCTCTAAGATATCATGGTTGCATTACTTGACAAAACAATTAACATAATCTAACACATATCATGAATTAACATCAGTAACTCATTGTAAACCTAATGCACTAAATCAATAAACATTTACATCTACATAACATCATATAAGTATTCATCAAGATCTAGTACATAGTTACAATTTCTCCCGACATATGAATACAACATTACATTGTTACATTATCATCTTCTGAATACATATGAATACATACATTATGAATATTCTGATACACAGGATAGCACATGAGCATAATAACTGTCTCCATAAACAGGTACACAATCTGAATCTACTACAGGAGTTACCACCTTCTTGCACATGAACAAAGGCAAGGAGAGACCAATGGATAAAAGCTCTTCCACCCGACCATGTGGAACCCTGAGGTCCACCCCCCGAGCTAGGAGATAACATAAGGTCCCAAAACATCATACAATCAGGTAGACAATTGACTAACATGAACAAAGACTGAACAAGACTCCATTACAACACATGACAATGCCACAAGCAACTCAAAATCACTTCCAGAGGCAACACACGACGAATGGGGAGAGTACAACTAGGGAATGCTAGGCTGCAGTAGGAAGAGTGTCATCGCATGGTCCTGATATGGGTTATCCTGACAGCCTCTCACTAGGCGCCGGCCCCCATCTATGGTTATCCTGACAGCCTCTCACTAGGCGCCGGCCCCATAGGGTGACACATGCGGAATCAACCTTCCTTTCATGAGGACAAGGAAGTTGATCTTGCCAACCAGGCCTTCTCTATCCATCCTTAGTCTAAACAAGCACTACAGGCATGGGAGAGGAAATCCAATTATCTTGTTAATGTGTAATTTACCCTTTTCCCCCCTATTCATTTTTAGGTTTTCACTTAATTAACAACTTTCAATGGGTTATCCTGACAGCCACTTTGGGCGCCGGCCCCACATTGAAAGCCACTCCCCTACCTGCATCTAGAAACCCTAACCATCAAGCAAGACAATTTCTATTATACTGATAAGTATATATAAACAATGCAAGGCATTTACCTTCTTGCATAAAAAACATAATCACAATGACCAACCTGTACATCATTGTCCCAAATCTTTCAATTAACCAATCGCAATAACCATAACAACACATATCCAGAGCAAGGTATGGGTCATCTTGCTCACAAATCTCAACCATGAACAAAATAGTTTCTCATTACGAATACCAAGATCTCCCCATTGCAATACTACACACAAACTCAACGTCAACACTTCCTTGAAGGAGATTTAAACCTATCATAATATATTCACAACACAGTATGTACACCATCTCACATTATCATTTACTAAGACGCACATACATAGACAATAGACATCATGTTTTTACAACATCTTCATTTCAAGACACCTATGAACAAAATACATGCCATCGAATCATATTACCTTATGCCTCTGGAACCTAAACTTGACAATTTACACATAGACCAACTCACATGAAAATTTTGCTTGCAATAAGCAATTTCAACTAATCAACTCATTGACAACATAAATTCTTCTTACTAAAGCAATTCTATTTAATCAAATTAGCAATTGGATTCAAGTTATATCTCCACCAAGAATTTCATAAAACCTAGGTCTAGTTTAATTAATATTAATTCTATCTATTATAATAATCAATCATCAATTACATATAACCGTCAAGCTAAACAATGCATAGATAATATTAATTACAAATACTTATAACTTAAATGCTAATTACAACATTTATAATCCAAACCCATATATCATATTTCTACTAACAAAACTATTATAATTATGTTTAAGAAACCATCATTCAATAACCAATAAATGCATAATTTATAAACATGCCTATCTTAACTGAAAGCCCAATTGATAGTTGTTAGTAAGATATTCCACAATATGCATTTTATCTTTAACACACACACATAAACCCCTTCTTGTCACCTTACTAATGCATTAAAACATAAGGCCAATTATCAATCCAACTAAAACACATTTTCCATACAAACGATAGGGTCACTGCTAACCCAAAATCAAGTAAAACATTACCTCATTTCACTAGTTTTCTTATGTAATAATTTATCTGATGAAGTTCTATACCATTTACTTACATAAATAGTGAATTAACAACTTAGCTCATTAAAGAGGATACATTATATATAATGCATTCATGTTATTGACAAACGAAAACATAATATATTTAATTCCAATTAAAGCATTTCTTATACTACAACCCTAATATAATATATATATGATATTATCCACTGAGACACATTCTTTATGTAGTCACAAAGCACATAAAGGTATATAATTAATTATTTAATTTATAAAACTAATTATCAATATATATATAATAACGTCAAGCTAATAAATTAATATAAAAGTGTAATATAATGTCTATAAAAATTACATATCTATTTGAAATAATCAAATCACTTTAGTTTAACTAACTACTTATAATAAGGATATAAGATCATAATACATATAAGGGTTTACTACAATTCCCATAAGATGCAAGCCTAAAAGAACAAGTTTCCATCTAAGTTTAACGTAAGCATATTGACATATTTAATATTTTCCTTGCTTATGTAATAAGTAATGATAAATCATCCAATGGTGATCTTTACCATTATGGCATAATATTAATCCACTAATCAAGAGAAAAGTTTTAACCTTGGTTAACTATTCTTAAATAAAATACCTCAAGAAAATTGTCTTCATAAATCCTAAACATGAATCATACTAGAATTATTATTAAGGACCTAAGAACGTATAGGAGCTCTTTCTTCATAGAGTAAAACATGAAATTCACTTATGCCTTAAAGTTTAAACTACATCTTTCCATCAATAACAAGTGTAAAAATAAGCAGAGATAGGGAGATAACACCTAAGAGATATACTATATTTTGCATTAGATTCAAGACCTAATCTCGTAACTCATCTCTACCTATTAAACGACTTTGTAAGGAATGAACATATATGAAGCTCTCAAGTTGTTATCATGAAAAACAATGATTGTAGGATACACTCAAAATTGGTACATGGAGAGGGCTTTAAGAACTTTCAAGAAAAAACTTTTGGAAAGTGTATGACCAGACTTTGTAACATTTGCTAGCATCCTATGCACAAATGGAGCTTTGGAACAACGTATCAATGTCCAAAGAGGATAAATGATAGAGGCATTTTGTCAGATGTCTAGCTGCAACTACCCTAGCAGACATGCATGCGAAATTTGGAAGCATAGACAATGCACGTGACTATTTGATAGAATACTGTGAAGATTTGAACAACCAAGGAAAAAGACACCCAAAATAGAAATTGACTAAATGAAGAGCTAATAAGATGTTTAATACAATCTACTATAAGAATTGGATCCTGAAGAATCTACGCAAAAGTGGGCAGTTTTATATGATCCAATGTCCATATTTATTTGAGACCTTAATGCACATAAGAAAAATATTTCCATCTAGATCTAATAGAAGGCAAAAGTAAGGAATACTCTAATGGACAAGGTACTTGAACTGTTTGACAAGGTTCAAAGATATTTACGTACACAAAGAACATCATTAGTTTATCTATTAGAGGATATGAACAAACTAACAGATCCTTAGCAAGATGACTTCGTAACCCCTTTTAAAAACAGATAAAAACCATCATTTCTAAGATCTAACACCAATATTTAGCAATTATAAGATTATATAGAAATCTTAATACTAATATATAGATAACATATGATCGTATGCAAACCTTAATGCCAATATATATGGTGATTACTATCTTATAATTATAGGAAGATCTAATGTAAAAATCAAAAATATAATTCATGCTATGATGATCTAGGTTTATGACATGCAAATAAGGCAACAAATATGCTTCTTTCAAGATTTACATTGAAATGTTTGCTTTTCCAATTTCACAAGCAACAGCCCTTAGAAAAACAACCTTTACATTTAATAAATAAAGGATACATATAATATTTAGAACACATAATATTTACATTTAACCAATAAAGAAAAACATATAATATTTATATTTAATCAATAAAGAAAAACATATAAAATTTACATTTAATCAATAAAGAAAAACATATAATATTTATATTTAATTAATAAAGAAAACATGGTACCTCAATCGCAATATCCCACTAATGGTAGAATCCTTGAATGAGAATCATAAATGAGCAAGTCACCCCCACTCCATGAAGAGTTTTTAAAGAGAAGGAAAGAGTAACTTCCTACCCAAAACTAACTCAACCACCCAACTAACTCAACTACCGAACTAATTCAACCACCCAACTAATTCAACCAACCACCTTCCCATTTTCGTCACTTTTGTAAGTGGGGCTTAAAGGAGGGTCTAAAAACCTTTTAAAATATTATAAATGACAAAAATAAACTTCTTACCTATGTACCTTGGACATAAGATAATTTTTCAAACATAAAATACAACTTAGAGCTCTTAAAAACACTTAAAAATCATTTTAAAAATTACAAGGTTAAATCCCACACAAGAACATAATTATTTTATCACATAAAACTAAAAATAATATTTCTTAACATCATGGCCAATAGACCTTAGGGCCCCATGCCTAGGTCAGACATCACACAGAAAGATATAAAGTGGCTAAATGACCACCATCATCTATTGACATAATAATTCTACATGTACACTCAACAAGAAGTGTTAGTACAATATATATAGCCAAAATATATCCATCATAAATAACATATTATCACAATTCCGTAAGTAACCATAGTGTAATGCTGAATCAACACACTCTTGATCCAATTGTTAGGCTTCGTCAATTGGATGATAGGACTGTCTCCTCTCTACTCTAGGGTCTGGTTAGTGCGTTTACTAGTGTTCAGCGACCTTAATTAAATCAATTTAATAGTAGTAATAACATAATTCATATTCAAACAACTTAAATAATTATTTGAACCAGGTAATTATCAATTACCAATTTAATCTTATTAAATAATAAGAATATTATATGACCTTATTAAATATTAAAGTATGACTATATAATGAAATATAGGCATACAACATAACCCACTGAGTAGGACAGCCATCAATACCCAAATCAAACATGTTCTCAAAAAGACCAAATCAAACATATTCTCAAGTTAGGCCAAAATGCACTTATCCAACAAGCTCCATCAAATATAAATCAATTGCAAGACTGACATACTAACAGAACTGACAGGTTGACTAGACATGTCATGCATCCTAATTGAGGATAATGACTTGGGATGTGGGACCTTAAGTTATCTCCAAAAAAATGTATCCATTGGGTTCAAGGCATGCTCGGACCTGTTAATTCAGGGGGAGTCGATGCCTAGTACCTGCATCCTGCAACAAATGTCACGGTCAAGCATGTATAGATGCATATAAGCTAGCACTAGGTGGAAAAAGGAATTGCAACATCGCAGGGCGCTCACAAGTGAGTGATGCAACATCATCCCTTCCACGTCATATCAATCTAGATTAGCTCAACACATAATCATAACCAAATCAAATCTATCTCTTAATCTGAATAGAACCCTACACTTAACATACAAGTGCATGAAATCATAAGTGTCAGAAGTACCATCATAACAAATAAATCTAACAGAATCAGTCACATGAGATACATTCAATATATAACAATTGTAGTAAGATCGACATCTTAAACATTGGAATGCAAAACAATATCAAAGCCTGCATCATCAGTGCTGCAATAGAGGTTATCAATAAAACACATTATCTTTTATATGAAACCACACATGGATGAAGCATCTACCTATATTGTACAACATCAATTGTTTACCTTACCTTAATTATTCCTGTTATTATACCTTCATATTCATGTGCCTTGATCAGTTCACCTGTACATCCAAGGTGCGAACGGAGGGGCACTACAAATTCTCTCTCTTAAGCCAACTTTAGATTTCTAAGACCTTAATCAAAGGGTCTGGCTTTCTCTAGCATGGGAGTCAGTGAAGGGAAGCTTTGTGCTTTGTGAGTTAGGTGGAAATATTCACTTGTGATGCCCTCTCTCCTCTAATGAAGGAGGATTATGACATTAAATGATCAACCTATGCTAATGGGATTTGAATAATTCATTTATAATTGTAAGATTTCAAACTTGTATGGTTGATATTATCCTTAGTTGTATTATTTCTGAATCACTTGTAAACATGAAATAAGTAGTATTCTATTATACCAATTAGCTATTGGGAAGCATTATGCTTTATGATGTTAAAATGTCTTATTTGACTTTTAAATTTTATTACATAAATGTTTAATTGCATGGAATTTACAATATATTTTATTTAATCATGTTTTATTAAGAATTTATTAGACTAGATGTTACATTCACAACATTCCCTCCCTCTTAAAGTGCCTTACCTCTAGAGTTACTAAAATATATAACCTAGTAAAAGAAAAATAATATGAAAGGACAAATTGGAATGCACACTTGTACACATGAGTTGTATAAATGTTAAGGACGGAATTAATTATGACCAAGTGATAAACAATGACCTAAACTAACACACTATTGTCACTATGAATTGTTAAAAAAATGAATTGACCATTTTTCCTATCACAAAGGTGCAAGTGGAATCTAACCAACTTAATCATGAATACTTAAGATCAGACTTAAGAATAAAAATGTAGTTTATAGTTAGATGATCTAATAAAATGTGATGAAATGAAGAAAACCTAATGGATTCAGAGAAAATGATATATCATCTACAAGAAAATGGAAATAAATGAAAAATAGTTAAAAGAGAGAAAGCAAAGAAAACATGAAAATATGAAAACAAAACCAACTATACGATATGACCAACTTATAAATAAAATGATTTATGATGAAGATTATCCCTTTTAAAAGTTGAAAAGAACTAATCCAACAATAAGATAAAATTATAAAGAAAATGATTTATAATGAAGATCATCCAGGTTTTATAAGTTAAAAAAAATTAATCCTACAATATGATCAACTTATAAAGAACATGATCTATGATGAAGATCACCTCTTTTAAAAGTTGGAAAATAACTAAAGCTATAGTATGATCACCATAATTTTTAACAATAATATATAAAGGATATTTTGATTTGATTGTAATGAATACATGGGAATCTTAGTAAAAAAAACTACCATGTAATCTTTACTTCAATAAAGAAATATTTATTGTTTAAATATTCTCTAAGTCAAGAAAGGACAATCCTACAAGCAAAAGATATTCAACGTAAACATGTATGTGTAGGAATATTCAATATCAAATAAATATTACATAAGTCTTGGAAACTAATAAATTCTTTACATTTATTTTGAGAAAATAACTTAAACATGTATGTCTTTCATTGAAGAAAAAGACTTACAGTACAAAAAATGATCTAAAATATCAATCATTTATTGTCATTTTAAGAATATTACAATCCTCACACAAACTATCAAACATTTCTACATAAAGTATTTGTTGGATACAAGGTAGATAACTAAGAGGGGGGGGGGGGGGGTGGTGAATTAGTTATCTCAAATATCTTAACTTTCTTTTCTCCTTTAATAACTAGTGCAACATCAAAATATATAAGCATATATGATCATGAGAACAGAAATAAAATCAACACACATAACACAAGGATTTTTACATGGAAAACCCTATTAAGGGAAAAACCACGGGGTGACTAACCCAAAATTGTTTTCTCTGATAAAAGAATAAGAGGTATAAAATGGCACTTGCTAATTAGGGCTCACTGCCCGAGCACACTGCTCACAAGAGGCACACTACCTATAAGAGACTCACTGTGTACAGAACTTACAGAAGGTAATCAAGTATTTGAACTGATGAGAGGAATCTACAAATGCTAGAGTTTAGTTCTAGTTAGGCACAATATATTCATCTGATGCACTTCATTCTTCCTCTTCTTTAGTGTTGTTACTCTGTCACA
Source organism: Cunninghamia lanceolata (assembly GCA_027924645.1). Classification (NCBI taxonomy): domain Eukaryota; kingdom Viridiplantae; phylum Streptophyta; class Pinopsida; order Cupressales; family Cupressaceae; genus Cunninghamia; species Cunninghamia lanceolata. Next base: position 4,296,779 of record BSBN01000241.1, on the reverse strand, counting down.
TACCGAACCTGTATTGCTGCTTCCACACTTATACTACTTTTCTTTGCACTTTATTTCGTCACTAATTCACACCACACACCAACATACTAGAATCCATCTGGTATTTATATCCACATCAAGGATTTCATCAACTTCCTAGTAGGCAGCAAGAATACTTAAGATATTTACAAGTTACTGATATGTCAGCTGAATCCATGCTTGATTTGTGATGTGTATCAAAAATATAGACATAGAAGTCATTAATCAAGTCAGACAAAAATGTATGATCCCACAAATTGCTTGATCAACATCATTTACTGATTCAAATTAAATTCTGATGTTCTGCCGATCAGTTCTCTCTATCTGCTCTGCCTATCTAGAACCCAATAGTTAGATGCTCATATCTTTTACATCTCTGGAATATAGTAGTCATGATACTCCTCTTGACTTATCCAAGTCTGTAACTTGCTGAGTTACAGCATCTGAGAGATTTGGGCCTGATTGTCAGACCTTGTTACATACTCTGTTCTTGTTCATTGGACCAAAACAATCCTCAATCTAACTTCTGGTATAGGCATACTATGTGCTATAGATGTGTGGGATAGACTTTGTTTCCATCAATGACAACACTCATGAAGCCACATAGTGTCTCTTGCCAACATTATTCAATACTAGATGATAAATATAGATTCAAAATAAGCCCAGGATATGTAAAAATATCTATAATCATTAGAATAATTATATTTGAAATGTAATTTAGATAACAAGAGTGATAAATTTAATACTAGATTTATGAGATGTTTATTTGATAATAATCCAAATAATAAAAACACTTAGAAACTGTCACCCATGCATGTGTGTCCCAAATCATTTCAACTATGCCATATTATTTTAATTAAAGAAAATGCCACATGAGAACTGAAATATCCTAAGAATATATGACTAACCCAAATATTATCCAAAATGAGCCTACTATATATGAAAAATATCCAAAGTACCAATCATATCAAATAAAAGCCTCATACTATTCACCAAAAAGGGAAAAATGAAACAATTGTCATTCAAAACCATGTTGCATACTCATCTTCTTGGGTCAAATCCAATAATGGATTGTTGGTGATTATGACACATTCTGTGTATTCATATAGAGTTTAAGGTAATTCAATATAAGTTGAAACCCCAACTTCATCCTACACTTATAGTTTGACATTTTTGAGTACTTGGGTCACCAAAGCTAAGTTAGAAGAGGATTTGACATGCTTGGATGTGGAAGGAGAAACTTTTGGAAGCAGTATTTTATGAAAAGATGGTGGAATGGGATGAAGAATAACTAGGAGGAAGGTGAAGGTTTGTTGAAAGCACAAGACAACTAAGAGGTGGGGGTGAATTAGTTGTATCAAAAAATTCAAACTGTCACAAACATTCAGATCCACATTAACCTTTAAACTTGCTATGATGATTAAGCATGAAAAGAAAATAATAGAAACCAAATAGAAGACAACACCAGATTTTGTGGAAAACCCAAGAAGGGAAAACCTAGGGCAAGGATTATCTCACAATATAAAGTAGTATCAATACTAAATTATAAGATGCTCACTGCTAGAGGGCTCGCTACCTAGAAGAAAGAAAGAAAGGCTCACTTCCAAATGACTCACTATCTAGAAGAAAGAGATAGAAGAGAAGGTTCACTGCCAAAGATGAACTCATATAATCACATGTAACCTATGCATGAAGTATAGTTCTAATGAAGCTCAATATTCACCACAACACAAACATCCCCTTCATAGCAATAGTAAAAAATAGTAGACACCTTCTTCTCACTGCATTTAATAGCCTAACCCATGAAATCTCTTACTACACTGAGCAAATTCACATTACAAACACCATATTCATCCCACACGCATCCAATCATGAATCCTTGACACTTATTTATACCATCATCAACCTTGAAATCATTCTCCAAGGTCGACAACACATCTTAACCCATAAAATTCAAATTAGGTCTAGACTAAAACATTCTCTTAGAGGAAATGAATGAATGTGGACCACATCACACCTTACCATGGACCTATATCTATTCTTACATGATTCATCACGCTTTCATAATCACTGAAACACAACCATAATTAGTGTAAACAACCAAGTCGACCAAACTTTTGTTGACACTATGAACTTTTAAGTGAACGCAAGTCCTCAAAACCAAAAGATAACATGTAGACCAGACACCAAGATTGAACATAATCTAGAAACATCCACAAGCACTTGAAAACCAACAAAATCCTTTGCAAGATCTTTCAGCTGAAGAAAGTTCACACCGGACCAGTTAGATTACACTGTCATCAACTACAACTTAACAAATAAACTTGAAGAGCACCAAACCATGAACCACTTAAACTAAAGAAAGATATAGACCTTATAAGCATAAATCTAGAAGCACAAAGCCAGAAAAAAACTGTAAAGAAATGCAAAGAAAAATAGTTTCTAGTAGACACCTCTGCACAACTCAAAAACATAGTCCACACATTGGTGAACACAACTTTCTCTACACAATAAACTAGAGCAGAAAATCTAGAACATAACATCTTTTAACACCTATAAACAACATATTCAAACTGCAAAAGAAGATTTTCAATAAGGAATAAATTCCCAAAGAAAAACTAAAACTTCACTTTGTTAAGTCAAAACACATCTTCAACACAATGTTTCCTTTATTAATAAGATTTTCTCAAAAACACTTGGAAACCAACTATCAGAAGCATATTCCTCACTTCTTCATCACTTCTTCAAGGCAACAAAATTACCTTCAACAAAGCAACTCAATCCAACAACAATAACCTCATCAGTAGACACAGTTGACACCAATGACAACACAATTTTGTTGACATCAATGGCAACATTGATTAGCACATACATGCAATAATCTCCCCCTTTGTCATTGATGGCAACACATAATGTGAAAAACCATCAAGACACAAATCTATACCAACTTCTTTTCTTTCTTAGTCTCCCCCTTTTTTTACACATCTTACTCTCTTTCACTGATCATTGATTCATTTCTTTTTTATGTAGTGCGCCTACATTCTCACCTTGATTGTGTAGGTGGTCAGACTAAGGAGCATGAAGATAAAGTTAGTATGTTTTATTGATAATCCTTTATTGTGACAATGACAACTCATATGCTCTGACATTGTTTACATTCAGGTAATTATGATGTTGATCTTACTATGATTGTCATATGTTAGAATTAAGTTTTATGTGACTGATTCTATATCATAGGAGGTTATGATGTTTTGTGTGGATCAATTGTATTATGAGTATCATGCGACTATTTGATGATGGTTCTTACTTAGTCATTCAGTAACTAATTTCTATGTGTGTTGTGATTACATGTTTGATGTGTGGGTAAAAGGAATAGTGCAGTATTACTCATGCATAAGTACCCTGCTACACTGCGACTTCCTTTCACTATGTGTATGACTACATGATTGCATATTTTGACTGTGTTGTTTGTTGTAGGCTACAGGTACCAGGCATCGACTCCACCTAAATTAACAGGTCTGAGCATTCCTTAACCAATGGAACTATTGAATGGAGAGAACATATGGTCCCCTAGCTTAGCCATCATCCTTGAACATGATGAGTATTCAGTTGTGCACCTTGTCAGTGTTGTCAGTTTGGTGATGATAGTCAGTCATTGTTGTGGTGGTCCTGCTTTCTGATCTTGCATAGTAATCAGGTATGGTTTGGCAGTTGGGTTATTTTGTTGGTATTGTTTTGGTTATTGTTGCCTTAAAATAAAATAATTAGTTATGAAGCATTTTTGTCAAATAAATAAATATATAAATGTCCTTATGTAAATTTAGTTTATGAAAAATATATTATTCTAGAAGTTAAGTTAATAAATAATAATAGTAATAGTAATAAATGTAATTGCAACAAGAAATAAATAAATAAATTAATATAATTTAATGTTGTATTAATGACAATAAAATAGATAATATTTGCAAGTTGTCATATATATATAGAAAATACTATAGTAGATAAAATCAGAAAGGAATCTTGTCTAGTTGTAAATGAAATAAACAACAAATTCTAAAATAAATAAAATCAGAGAGAAATTATTGTTTGGTTAAAAATAGCAAATTGTAAGAAAGTAATAAAAGAGAATCTTCTAGAAGAAATCATTGGGGTGGTTATACATGCTCAACTTTATTTTGAAATCTCAAAAAAAACATAATTTGGAGGAGAAGCATGCACTTTTAAATAATAGAATATGTTTTATGTTTTCATTATCTCTCCCTCTCTCTCAGGAAGTTTTCATTTTTCTTTTGGAACCATAAACCATAGTTTCTAGAAGAAAATACTTGGGGGAAAATGGATGTGAGCTGAAAAATTTGTGAAGATGTGATAGAAGTAATATACTAGATTGAGATATGAATCTGATTTATTGTAGCATTAGATTTAGTAAAATATTTTGTGAATTCTCTTCTATATTTTCTGAACCATTTTTGTTGCATTAGCCATGACTTTATTTTTATAAACTGGGTTTCTCTAATTTTTATATATATGGTGTATAACCTCGATATTTAAATCATGTCAGAAAATTAGCCATACCCAGTTTGTCATTTTTGAGATATGAATATTTTTTGATTGCCTACCTTTCACTCATTTCGTCTCTATTTTAGTAGTCTATTGTGTTAGCCATAATTTTAATTTTACGAACTGGGTTTCCCTAATTTTTTTATGTATGGTACATGACCTAAATATATAAATTGTTTATGGAAATTAGCTATACCCAATTTGTCATTTTTGAGATATGAATATTTTGTGACGGTCTACCTCTCACTCATTTCATCTTTGTTTTAGTATTATGTTGCGTTAGCCATAACTTTAATTTTACGAACTGAGTTTCTCTATTTTTTTTATATATGGTGTATGTCCTGGATATCTAAATTATATCCAAAAATTAGCCATACCCAGTTTATCTGTTTTGATATATGAATATTTGTTGACTATCTACCTCACCCATTTCGTCTCTATTAAACATATAGTTGCGTCACCAATAACTCTATATTTTCAAACTGGGTTTCTCTAAGATTTTTTTCAACAAATTCATTTTGTGCATATCCTATGATCATTGTTTCCATCATATGACTCTCTTTGAGGCATTCTACCAATCAGTGTGTGTGCCCTGTCTATGCTTTCACATTTTGGATATTTGATAGCTTCTAAAGCCTTCTCAACAAATTCATTTTGTGTTGATCCTATCATATGCATGTGGTTAAAAGTGTGGTAGATTTGATGAAGATGTTAGATCTATAGGACTGTTTTGTTGTTCTATATTCCTTTCCTCTCAAGCTAACCTTAGAACAAGGTTCTTTCATTGTAGCTTTAGGTTTTGTATCTTGTGATTCTAACTAGTGTAAGATATTTATAGCATTCTAATATTATAGGCTTTTAGTCTTGCTTATACAGTTATATTTAATAGTATTTACAAAATTGTCCTATTTATTAATGAACTCTACATCAGTGTAAATAGTGTAAACAATTGTTGTGTTTAATTTGTATGCCTTAGAGTTATTTGCAGTTTGTTCGCAATCATTTTAATCAAATGAAATTAAAAATAAGTCTAGATAATTATTAGTTAAAATATTGATACTCATGGATACTTATACCTTATGATCATATTATAACTGCTACTGGTGATTAGAAAGCTATAGTTATGTATTAATGAGATAGATTCACTTTATAATTGTTAGATGATTGATCATGCTTGGATTAATGTTACATTCCTTAAAATATTTTTGAAGGGTATTAGTTTATGATGTGCTTTGAGAGTAAATGTGATATGAAACTATTGTGTTTTTAATGGTGTCAAGTGTTGTGTCATTTTGGGAAGTTGTTTCCAGAGGCCTAGGAGGGTGTTAGTGTGTGAGGGTTGGCTATGTGTGCATCATGAGAGTTGAAGGAAATGCATTCTTAAAATATTGTCTCCTATTCATGTTAGTATGATACATGTGCAAGATGGATAATGCCTTGTTCTATGTGATGTGAAATGATGTGTGTTTGTGTAATTAAATATTTAATTACACTTTATTAAGTTTACTTAGGGCTAATTTTAGTCTTAGGTTATTCTTAAGTCATATTAGGATTTTTCTCTAACTTGCAAATATAAAAGCAAGTTCTCACATGTAATTCATGAATCCATTTCATTAATTCATCCTTATTGTGCAAATTATTCCTCTTTACTTTTTTTTCTTGTGGAAGGTAAATCTTAGGTTTTGCAGGTGATCTTTGTGGCTTGAATTAATTATCAAATTCAACATGGCATCAGAGATGATCTGCAAGCCCCTTCTCAAATTTGGAGAAATTTTTTAGCAAGAGCCATTTGTTGGGTGTGTTTTTATGTAAAACAGAGTATTCCATTGGATTCAAAGCAGCTGGAAAAGGCAGATCTATCTTTTGTTTGGCTGAATTTGGTTTGGGGAAGCCAGATCTGTGAAGGTTTCAAGAGTTTTTTTTATATGAAGAAAAATAGAGGTTTCAGAGCATTTTTGGCCAAAACCGACCTCACCATTATGCTCAGAAGGCCCAAAAACCCCTATTTTCATATAAGGCACTCTATATTTTGCTGAAAAAAACTTTCTGGGTGTTTTTTTTTGGTTTCAAAATTTTGGTTATGTGAAATCCATACGACTGTATGGCGCCTCGATTTCTGTGCCAACCTTGATTTCCGTGCGATTCTCATCTGAGCAGATTTTATTTTAGAGCTGCCTCAGTTTGCGTGCCATCTTGATTTTCAAGCTACCTCGATTTGCGTGCCATCTCGATTTTCGTGCTGCCTCGATTTATGTGCCATCTCAATTTCTGTGCACAGGTACAGCTGAATTTTTTATTAATTTCTTAATAATTTTTTTTTTAAAATTTTGGAGGGCTAGCCCCTTGGGTTTAACCCTTGGTCGCATGGGGGACCAGCCCCTAGCTTCCAAGCAGCAGCCCCCAGAGACTCAGCTCTTGGTCATATGAGGGACCACTGCCCTAGCCGCCAGCCCCCAAAACTCAGCACCTGGTCACATGGCCGCCCAGGGGCTTCAATACTACTTTTTTTTGGGCTTCTTTGCACTAAAGGAGCAGTTTTGGTAAATCGAGCATATCTTGAGCATACGGAGTCAGATTTTCGAAAAAAAATAGGCGTCGGAAAGCTAGTTCCGAGCACAATCTAGTGGTGTAGGTATTTTTTCCAGGTTTTGTTGATTGGTATAATTTATTTCTGTTTGAAGTTAAGTCATCTGTTTTGGCCTTAGAGCTCCGTTCTTGCGCCTAGAATCTCCATTTTTCAAAAATGAATAGGCATTGGAAAGGTATCAGAGAGCTCTACACAGCCACCTATATAATGTTTTCAGATTTAGCCCCAGTATATTTTAAATTAGTTTGTCAATTTTATGGCTTCTGTTGGATATCCTGGACATGCTGCCTCCTGGAAAGGTTCTGTTTGCTTTGAAAGACTTCTATTATCAGCATAAATCTATTTGCATATTTTGCTCTATAATCATCTAAGGAGATGGGATTCTACCATCAGCATAAATCTACTTGCAGATATTGTGGAAGTAATCAACATGAGAAAGAGATGTGTCCTCATTTCTCACATCATCTCTTTGAAATGCTTCTTTCAATCGCTTCTCCTCCTGATGAGATCATTGTTCCACCATCACCTACTGATACTTCAGAGTTTAGTGTTGCATCATCATTGGCTTCTAGTGATTCTGTGCAGCAGGTCAATATTAGTCTTCCTGATCCACCTCATTGGGATTCCTATCTTATAGACATATCATCTTTGTTTGTAGAGTCCCATCTTATAGATTTGGAGGATCACATTGAGGACATTTGTCTTCTCATTGATGATAGCTTCGATGGAGTTGCATCACCATCATATGCTTTAAAGATTGTTCTTCATCCTCCTCTTCTTCAGTCACAGTTTGACAGTGGATTGGAGACATTTGAGCAGTTTTCAGGAGCATCATTATTGTCTTTGGCTCATGTGCAGAGTTCAGAGACATTTATCCTTCTTCCTGTATATTCCTATCCAGAATGAGAAGACATTATGCACACATCTGCAGCTCTATTTCTTCCCAAGGGGAGGAATGTTGTTCGACATTCATGGGTCTTCATCTTTATTCTGTGTCGAGCATGTTCCAGCACTGCAGGAGTCATCATGAGGAGCAGCTGCATGGTCTCTCTTCTCATCTCTATTTTGGGAGGGAGCATTTCCTCACATGGGGTTTCATCCTTCTCACTTCTTGGGGGTCATCAGACCTTCTCTCTTCTTCCTCTCTTATGGGGGGGCATTCTTGATTGTACTTTTGTGATGGATTCACTTCTTGGGGGGTCTTAGTTTTAGTCCTTCTTCCATCACATGTTCATGTACTTGTATTTTTCTCTCTTTTGGAGAGGAGTTTTCTCCCACTGGGTTTTTCTCCTTTCTCTCCACTTTATGAGAGATTCTTGTTGTTCATGGGTACCTAAAATGGCCTTGTAGCCGGGACCCATCATTCTTGCATTAGTTGCATGGTTTTTCATTTCTCCCTAAGTTGCACTTATGGGGGGGGTGTTGGTGTAATTAAATATTTAATTACACTTTATTAAGTTTACTTAGGGCTAATTTTAGTCTTAGGTTATTCTTAAGTCATATTAGGGTTTTTCTCTAACTTGCAACTATAAAAGCAAGTTCTCACATGTAATTCATGAATCCATTTCATTAATTCATCCTTATTGTGCAAATTATTCCTCTTTACTTTTTTCTCTTGTGGAAGGTAAATCTTAGGTTTTGCAGGTGATCTTTGTGGCTTGAATTAATTATCAAATTCAACAATGTGTATTCTGTGTTGTAAATGTTACATGATGAGAATGTGGTAGTTCATGTTTGGTTTATGTTTTCAGACAAGAATTGGTCCCTGTGATTATGATTTGTATGCAAGAAGGTAAATACCTTGCATTGTATATGTTACTTATCATTGTGATCGTAATTGCTATGCTTGATGAGTAGGGTCTTCTAGATGTAGGTAGGGGAGTGGCTCTCAATGGGGGCTGGAGCCCAAAGTGGCATCCAAGACAACCCATGTGGGAGTTTCTTAACTCAGTGATAACCTAATTAATGAATTAAGGGGTTGGGTAGTTAATCACACTAAACAAGATAAGTGGATGCCTCAATCATGGCTCAAGTGCTCATTTAGGCTTGAGATGAGATGAGAAGGCCTAGAATGGCAAGATCAACTACCTTGTCCTCATGAAAGGTATGTTGATTCTACATGAGTTTGTTTGGGGGTCGGGGGTTGGGAGAGGCTACTAGGACAACCCAAGATGGAGACCAGGGTCTAGGAAAGCCTACCAAGACAACCCCTGACAAGCTATGTGATGACACTTCTCCCTATTGCAGTCTAGCATTCCCTAGTTGTACTCTTCCCATTCATTATGTGGTTGCCTCTGGAAGTGATGTTTGTGTAATGCCCTATGTTGTTGTGGTCATGTGTAGTTCTTATTCACCATAGTTATTGTCTACCTAACTATTCATGTTGTGGGACCTTATTGTTATCTCCTAGCACGAGGGGTGGACCTCAGGGTTTCACATGGTTGGGTGGTTGTACTTTTCTCTCCGTTGGTTTCCCTTGTTGTTAATCATGTGCGAGAAGGATGTACCTTGTATGGAAGATTTCAGATCTTGCTCTAGCTTGAGGAGACAAATACTTATGATCATGTTCTAGTCTTGTATATTAGTTGAATCATGTACTATTATCTTGATGTATGTACTCCAATGTAATCTGGACAGCAAAATTGTAAACAATGTAATGTTGTACTCTCTTGTAAAGGAACTTGTTTATGTACTTGTGATCCTATGTACAGGATCTTGATGCTTATTTATCTAATAATATAATATGGAATTGTATGTGTTTATTCATCTAATGCAATTAGATATAGAATGAACCATGGTTGTTAGTTAATTCATAATGTTGGTTAGATCTTGTTTTAGTTCATTAGTAATGTAGCCATGGAACCCTAGAGGATAATACTTAATATAAATGTTATGAATAAATATATGATTGTTGTTATTTCTTTCACTTTTAAAAAATATATATATTTGTCTTTTTTGTAAGTTTAGTTCTATTATCCTATGGGTTCCGTGGCAGGGCATTACATTTCATATTACTCTCTCTCCCCCTTTGACATCAATGGCAAAGGGTGACACACATCTTCTCACTCTTATCAAGTCACATGATCTTTTCTTTTCACTACTATGAATACTCCCCCTTAGGAATGCACACCAAACTATATCAACTCTTACTCCCCCTATGTGCAATAATCATCATGACCACTACCTACTCCCCTTGAGAGGGAGCCCTCTACATCAGTGTAGAAAAGAATGAATCTTGAAAACCACTAGACTTATGCATCTCCTTATGCATCTAGTTTAAATAAATAGGGGCAATAACCCCTAACTTCACATGGAGATACTCAAATGTATCCTTAGGAAGAGCCTTAGTGAATATGTTAGTAACCAAATCCTTTGTAGGAACATACTCAAGCTTCAATTCATTCTCTGCAACCTTCCCTCTCAAAAAGTGATACCTAATTTAAATATGCTTTGTCCTTGAATGCATCACTAGATTATTTAAAAAGTTAATGGCACTTGTATTATCACAGAAAATAGAAATTGGCTCATCATACACAACTTTGATATCCTTCAAATTTGTGTCATCCATAACACCAGTGTGCAACATGATGCTGCAACAATATACTCTACCTCTACAGTAGATAAAGACATTGAATCTTGTTTCTTAATTATCCAAGACACCAATCTACATCCAAGAAAGAATGCACCACCACTTGTACTTTTCCTATCATCTACATAACTAGCCCAATCTACATCTGTATAAGCACTTAGAATAAAGTTAGTATCTTTTGGATACCACAAGCCATAATAAAAAATGCCCTTTAAATATATAAATATCCTCTTCACTACCATAACATGTGACTCTCTAGGATTTTCATGAAATCTAACCACAAGACACACTACATGTATAATATCTGGTCTAGTAGTAGTTAGATATAGTAATCCTCTAATCATTGATCTATACTTACTTTGATCAGTCTTAGGACTTTCATCATTCTTGCTCAATTTGCAATCAGTAACCAAAGGAGTACAAACTAGTTTAGAATCTTACATTCCAAACTTTTTTAACAACTCTTTTACATACTTTGACTGAGAAATGAAATTCCCTTATCTGTCTGATTGATCTATAACCCAAGGAAGAACTTCATTTCCCCACACATTGACATTTAAATTCGTTCTGCATTTGATCTGCAAAACTCTTACACATACCCTCATTTCCACCAAAAATTATATTATTTACACACTTCCACAATCAAAATTTGATCTTCACTTATTTTGATGTACAGATTGCTACCTGGAGTACCTTTATTGAATCCTTTATGTAATAAATACTTGTCTAACCTTGCATACCAAGCTCTAGGGGCTTGCTTCAATCCATATAGCACCTTCTTCAAGCTATAAACCATATCTAGCTTATTTGACAACTAATATCATTCCAGTTGTTCTATGTACACTTCCTCTTCCAACTCACCATTTAATAAAGTAAACTTCATATCCATTTGATATACTTTGAAATCCTTATGTGCTGCAAAAGCCAAACATCCTAATGGCATACATTCTTGCCACCAGAGCATAAGTTTTCTCATAGTCTATTCCTTCCACTTGTGAGTAGCCTTTACACACAAGTCTTGCCTTGTTCCTTACTACTTCTCCATTCTCATTCAATTTGTTTTGGAATACCCACTTAGTTCCAATTACAATTTTGTTCTCTAGTCTTGGGACAAGTTCCCAAGTCTGATTCTTCTCAATCTGCATGAGTTCTTCTTCAATAGCCTTAATCCAATACTCGTGCTTGCATGCCTCAACCATTGTTTTTTGTTCCACTTTTGAAATTAAACATAGATTTACTTGTTCTTCAACAACTATCCTTCTTGTCAATACACCTTTGCTCTTATCACCAATGAGCTAGTCTTTTGTGTGATGCTTCTGCACAAACCTATTGGTCTTGGGAATCTTTCCTAGAGTTTCTTCAACTTGCACTTTATTTTCTTTATATTTTTCTTCCTCATTACTTAAAGACTCATCCGATTCATATCCATTCACCTCTAAGTTCATCTATAGATCCCAAACACCTCCAATCAACATGAAAACTACTCTATACTGAAAACAACTATGTTCTGTCAAACTAAACTTCTGTTAATCATTACTTTCAAGACAATCATCAAAATCAGACAAAATTTTGGATGTAGATGTATCCAATGATTAATAACCATATGCCAAAACCACATAGTAATGTCTTCAATAGAGGACCAATGTGGACCAAATTACCAGAATATTGTAGCTTGATTTTACTAGATAGATACTTAGCCAAAATTCATAACTTGTCTTCTTACCTGATCAAATTTTATTACACAATAGACTTCTTGTGGAGGATAAGATCCTCTTGCAAAATTACCAACCAAGATAATCTGCACAACTCTACCTTTATCCTAATACAGTCACTTTTTTTGTCCTGGCTTAAACCTTTATATGCTAATCCTTAGCCATATATCATTGTACTAAGGCATCAGCACCATTCCTTTTGTAGGGGAGATAAGATTTTCAATAAGGCTCCCTAAGAGAAATCTTTGATCTTAGTTCTCAGAGGGAATGTCTACACTAGATGCTAGTACAAGATAATCAATAACCTTAGTTACATCTTTCTTTAACTAGATCTTATTCATTTCCCTTTTTGTCTCTACTAGATCAACTTTTTGTACTAGTTCATTCTTCTTTACTAAATAATTCTCCTTCATGTTTCTACTTCTACAAAACTTAGAAGTATGTCCAAATCTATTGGAATTGCAGTATACAAAATTCATCTGACTAGTATTTCTTCCATTCATTCTGGATCTGCATTGATTAGCTTTATGCCCAAATTTCTTGCATGTATAATAGTAGCCACTGAAAGTTTTAACTATTCTATCGTCACTATAGCAATTTATCATTTGACTTCTGCACTCATTGGCTCTATGTCCCATCTTATTGCATGTAAAATACCTAGTAGAGTTCTAAATCACTTTACTTCTACATATAGTAGCTCCATGACAAATTCTAGTGCATGTGAAGCATTGACCAAAGAAGGATGGAACATTTTGATTTCTTCTACTTTTACATTTTATTGCTTTGTGTCCATATGTATTGCATAAATGACAAGAACCATTGAAAGATGGATACCTTTGAGCATTTAGTTGTCTAACCAAAGGTCTTCTATCTTTATTATTTTTTATTCTAGATCTACTTGTCATTGTTAGTCTAATTTGAAGTCTGATATGATTTTGAACTTTCACCTTTTTCAAATCCTAAACCCTCTTTATCATTGGGACTTTTCTGACTCGCAATCATCTCATCAAGCCTTGTAGAACTTATCTTGAATTTTTGTTTCATAATTGTTAACCTTCTCTAGAGCTGATTTCAGATTCACAACTTCTTGTTCAAGACTTATACATCCTTCAAATTTTCTTTTCACCATTAAGTTCAGATATTCCTCAATCCTTTCCTTTTCTTCAACTTGCACTTTCAGACCATTCATAGTTTTAGTTGCTAGCCTTAATTGTTCACTAACCTCCTTGTTTCTCTTTTTGAAATTTTTGACTTGCTCTATTAATTTTCTCATACATCCATCTGCTTCATTAACATTCTCCTTCAGATCTTTGATTTCTTCTTCAGTCCTCTCTAGGTCTTCAAGAGAAACCTTGAGTTCTTCACTACTGATAGACATGCATACATCTTATGAAGATCCATCAACTAGGTGAACATCCTTCTTGTGCACCATCCCAGATCTACCTCAATTTGTTAAGCTCTCTTCCAAGGAACCTTGTTCTAATACCAATTGTTGAATGTAAAAGACAACTGAGAGGGGGGTGAATCAGGTGTATCATAAACTTCAAACCCTCACAAACATTTAGTTCCACATTAACCTTTAAACTTGTTATGATGATTAAGCATGAAAATAAAATAATAGAAACCAAACACAAGACAACACTAAATTTTATGTGGAAAACCTAAGAAGGGAAAATCCACGGTGAGGATTAGCTCACAATATAAAGTAGTAACAACACCAAATTATAAAAGGCTCACTACCCAATGACTCACTATCTAGAAGAAAGAGATAAAAAAAAGGCTCACTACTAGGGATGAACTGATATAATTGCATCTAACCTATGCATGGAGTACAATTCCAATGAATCTCAATATTCACCACAACACAAACATCACCTTTGTAGCAACACTAAAAAATAGTAGACACCTTTTGCTCATTGCATCTAGTAGCCTAACACATGAAAGATGTTACTACACCAATCAAATTCACATTGCAAACATCATATTCATTGCACATCTATCTAGTCACAAATCCTTGACACTTATTTATACTATCACCAACCTTCAAATCATTCTCCAAGGTTGGCAACACATATTAACCCATAAAACTCAAATTATGTCTGGACCAAAACATTCCCATGGAGGAAAGGAATAAATATGAACCACATCACACCTTAGCATGGACCTAAATCCATTCTTACATGCTTCATCATGATTTCACAATCACCGAAGCACAACTATAATTAGTGTAAACAACCAAGTCACCAAAATCTTGTGTTAACACTATGAACTTTTAAGTGCATGCTTACTCAAAAAAAAAAGAAAACATGTGGACCACACACCAAACTTGAACATGATCTAGAAACATCCACAAGCACCTAAAAACCAACAAAATCCTTTGCAACATCTTTCACCTAAAGAAAGTTCACACCAGAGCACTTAGTTTACTCTGTCATCAATTACAGCTTAAGAAATGAACTTGTGGAGTACCAAACCATGAACCACTTGAACTAAAGAAAGATATAGACCTTATAAGCATAAATCTAGAACCACAAAGCTAGAAGAAAATTTGCAGAGAAATGCAGAGCAAAATAGTTTCTCCCAAACACTTCTACACAACTCAAAAACATAGTTCACACATTGGTGAACACAACTTTCTCTGCACAATGAACTGGAGCATAAAATATGGAACATAACATCTCTGAACACCTTTGAACAACATATTCAAACCAAAAAAGAAGATCTTCAATCATGAAGAACTGCAGAGAAAAGCCAAAGCATTACTCTATTAAGTCATAACACATTGTCAACACATTGTTTCCTTTAAATTAATCAAATTTTCTCAAACGCACTTGGAAACCAACCATCAAGAGCATATTCCTCACTTATTCAACACTTCTTAAAGGAAGCCAAATTACCTTCAACAAATCAACTCAATCTAACAACAATAACCTCATCAGTAGACATAGTTGACACCAATGACAACACAAGCTTGTTGACATCAATGACAACACTGATTAGCACATACTTGCAACAAGGTGACCAGTATTTTCGTTGATGGGACATATTGAAAGGTTGATCAAATTTTAGAGGCCCATGAGTAACATCTTGGGCAATGAGTAAATCATGAGGATGGGAAAAAAATGATTGTTGTGAATGAGAGGCTAAGTGAGAAAGATAATTTATAATAGGATTACCAAAATTATTTCCAAATTTGTTGGGTTAGTCCTCGATGGTTATGATTGAAATTAGGAGCATAGAGGTTTTGCATTGCTCAACAATAGGTTGTTTGAATTCCCCATGCATATCAAGGTCAATAATATTCCATAGTTAATGGTTACAAACATCCACATGAATGGATATTTGTGTCTTCTTTCCATGGCCTTTGTTACCTAATCAATGAAACCTACCACACCAAAGCATGTCGGTGCCTCTTCAAACTCTATGATCAACTCAAGAAAATTTATTATTGCTAGAATTAGACCTACTTTTCCATCCTCCCCAAGATCCATTCCTACCAAAATTATTATCCTTATTCCAACCCAACATCTCTGAAACAAGACCATTAAAAATAAACTTTTAAACTAGTAAGAGAACTATACCTACATTATATTAAAAAAAAATATATCTTTTATAATAAAATTTAACAATGAAACTAAACCATTAAATTGTAAATCTTTTTGGGTCAAAATAATGACAAAGAAATAAAACATCAATAGTGACTCTCCTCATTCAATATCAAAAAAAATTATTTAGACAAGTAGGAATTGTGCCTTGAGAAAGGCAACTTATTAAAAGTATTCTTTCATTTGATAGAGAAACCCAATGCTGAATAAAATTTGGTTATGATAGAAGAACACTTTTTGATAGTACCCATCTTTCTATTTGACTATCAATAATATTTATTTGAAAAAAATATGAACAAGTAGTTAGACTTCATCAACACTTGTCAAATTTTCATTTCAAACTAAACATAATACCAATTCCTTTATTTGTAACCTTTGCTCATTAAAATGATAGAGACATCAAAATACTACATGTAGCCTTCATTCTTCATTACTATCATACCTCTATTACTTGATTGATAACAAACTTCAAGCAATTAAAATGCTTTGGTTTCAAACCAAATGTGATGTTTCTTTTAAAAAATGGAAACCCTAAACTTAAACATAATCCACAAACAAACTATGCAATGATATATAATGAACAATTCCTTTCTAGAGCAATGGACTTTTAGGTTACTCACCTTTTGACTCTAGAAAACCAATACAAGAATAACAACTGAGGTTGATATGGAGGCCACCAATAAAAGGAAACACCAAGGGGAACCTTGACAAAAAAAATTAAATGTCAATAACCTAACAAAAGACCCAAAATAGATGCCAATAGCTCAAAAAATAAAACAAATAATGAGTGCATAAATTATATGTGCCTATCCCACCATCAAGTGATGGCCATCAACCTTGCTGAATGCAACAAATTTTTGTAAAACAATTCATTATTAATTTAAACTTATAAACAAATAAAACATTTCCATGGAATTGCCTTAAGTCTTCGTACTACCTTATAGGAATACAAAATGGTTGCATTTTAAACAATTTCATAACTTCATGCATTCCACTACATAGTGGTTTAACATAATCAAAAACAATAAATTAAATATTATGATCTCATTAAAACTTTCCTTTATATTAGTGTCAATCAAATGATTCAAGAGCCTGTTTCCTATTTAGGAGGAACATCTAATTGATGAATAATTGTTTTTGATATTGCCAACAATAACACATATGAACATTGCAATCCACTACATGTCAAATTTTTGTATAGCTATAGCCTAGCACAATTCAAATTTTATGCAATCATACTAGGTAGTGCTCATTTAGAATGCTTGAGTTATGTAAGTTAAATAAATATTGAATAATTTATAAACAAACAAAGAAGTGGCCCCACCAAGGATAATTTCAATGAATTTGAGCTCAAAATATGTTTCAAACATGTTTTTTTTTAAATTTTGATAGAAAAGAGGGGTACAAAAATTCATAACTAAACAAAACTAATAAATGATAAATAAAGATTTTACTTTTAACTCCTCATCCCTCCTTGCACTTTGTTGGCACAATTTTCAATATCATGTTACATGTTAAAGCTTACATATCAATATCGTAGTTCATGTTCTCTTCTCTTTCATTTTTATTTGTTTATTTTATAGCCACTTTATGGGCTTCCAATATTTATATCTTATTTCACTATGAAAGCCATATAAGGATCCTTACCCATAAAATCCACATCCTCCAAAGTTGCATCGTCCAAGGGAAACCACTCCACTTCACCTTGTAAATTTTAATTTCCTGATTTAAGAGCATCTTCCTCTCTTCCCCAACAATACCTCCTAGTTCAAATACAATCTTCCTTCTTTTTTGGCAATGGAAATTCTAGTTTTAAGGATGATGTTTGAAACCAAGAATAGAACATGTCATTGATTCTTCCCTTCTTTTGAATACCTAGTGTATAGGAAACTCTATGTACCTTTGCATAGACCATGTATGGACCGTTGTACCTAGGCTACAACTTATTTTCCTCATTCCTTTAATGTGATCTACTCATATGGTAGGAACAAATAAATATTATGTCACCCACTTCAAAGATTCTAAAGGTACTCTATAGGTCTTCTTGTTGCTTTAGCATGTTTGCGCTCATTGTCAAATTGTCATTTCATAATGTATGAACAATGTGTATTTCCTATAGAGTCTTACCTATTGTAGGAACCTTTCTTTGAATAAGTACCCTGTCCACAAGTGATGAGGCTCATAAATATTCAATGCTTTAGACATAGTTGGATTGAAAAGTGGTAGTTAATTTTGTAAATTACTCTAAAAAGCATAACCATTCCACCCATTTCCTTCATTTCATCCATGCATACATCCTAGGGTAACCCTACAAATATTTGTTCACTACTTTAGTTTGCCCATATTTTGAGGGATGGTATGATGTACTCATGTTCAATGCTACCATTATGAGATTAAAGAGTTCTTACAAAAATGGCTCTCGAAGATCCAATTATGATGATATATGTTGTGTTGTGGTATTTTTTTGTGCCCCACAATAATTTCCCCTTTGAACCTATGAAGGGAACCCCTTGATTATAATGGAGGGATCTACATTTCAAAGGATAATTAAATGAAAACAACACTACTTGTGCTTAGCATTTCCACATGTGGGTTGACCTTAGTAGTTTGTTTTTAGGTGTATGGGACCCTAACAAAGTGGATAATGACAACTACATAAGGGTCTACATAAATCTAGATAGTATAATGTGGTTCAATTTTTCATATGCAAAATCCTTTGACATAATACTCAAACTTGAGGTGGTCCAATCAAGTTGAGTGCCACTCAAGTTGTTATCAAAGATGCAACCAAGATTTGGAGTTGATCCTCACTTAAGCTTAATTATTGTGTACCATGTGACAATTGGAATATGCCAATCAAAGTGTATGATACATTAAGGTTACTATAAAGTGTTGCAATAATATGGGAAATCCAATTAGATAACACTAGTATGAGGGTGTTCTCTTGATTCACCCCTTGTGCTCAAATCATTAGGGTTTTTATATATTCCTTAGATTCCATAATTTCTCTCTTTTTAAATTATTAAGGGAAGTCAACTTAGTATTGTAATCCTTTTATAAGGATGGTATACTTCATAAATATAAAGAAATGTCTGTTAAATTAGAAAAATCAATGCCAAATTTTATAATAATATGTTTAGACTTTGAAACTTTGCTTTCATAGATAGACAAAGATTAAGATTGATATTCGCCAATTAATTCATGTTACACTAAAAAAAGAGCTCTTAATTATTAATAATAATTATGATAACTTAAATCAATCCATATAATCATGTTTAGAACTACCTTATGTAGGTTTGTTTGCATCAAGCCAAAACAAAAAATTATTTAACCCAAAATTTAGAGTAGTTATTCAAAACCTCAATCCCATTTATGGTATACATTTGTCTCATACGTATGAAATAAACTTTATAAAACCCTCTATATGTTAGTATGCAAAGTATCAGGGCTTAAATTTGATGACCTCGTATGGATGTATTCAGAAATTTTGTAATCATCCAAACTGAGATTTTAGTTTTAAATCATATCTGAAAATAAATTTTGATAAGATCCACTAAAAATTTTAACAAAATCACCAATACTAGCTAGCTAGTCAAACAAGAAATTACACCAAATATACATGAAACACCACAAACTAATTTTTATTGATTTTTCTAATTTAAATAACATGAAATCAGGACTACAATAGTAATTTTAATACAGCATAAAACTTCTAAAACACTCAAAACAAAACCGACAATAAACTACTCAAACTATGCTGAAATACACACTAGGTAAATCATTGAATGTTCACGGCCTTGAAAATCACCACAACACCTACCAAACATCCAACGACTGATCTTTGGTGCCTAGAATAGATGGAAAATAGAAAACACATAGAGAAAAATGTGAAACACAATATCAGCACCAAACAACACCTCTGAAAAAAAACAAAACTACAACAAACAAAACCTACAAGCCAAACACTAGAAATTACCGAAATCTACCAACACCTTTAGCTCCAATACAATCCTTGGATGGAAATTCTATCTGTGAATAAAGAGTTTTCATCCTCTAGCCACCTGCAACTCATGGGTTTTAATCCACAAGATTGCACCTCCAATGGATTCTTGTCCACTAAAGAAGAATCAATCATAAGTGCTCAAATTAAAAAAAAATAGTTGTAAAATGATCCAAGAGTCTTTCTAAAGAAAATACTTGCATATTTAAAATTGCTCCTATTGAACACACTCAAAATACTAAGAGGGAGGGTGAATTAGTATTCAAACAAATCTCAAACCCTTTAGAGCAAACTAAAACTTAATCATTATAGCATTAACAGAAACATAAACACTCAACACAATGCACAACACCAAATAACACTAGATATACATGGAAAAACCCAAAGAGGAAAAACCACAATGAGAAGAGATACTAGGAGCTATTGTCCTAATCCAACCTCACAAAACAATCATAGTCACAACTTTTTTTTTAGGGATACAACCCAAGGAAGCTACTACTCCCTGTAGAAAGGTTTTAGGGTCACTCCCAAGGAATCTACAACTCCTTGCAGACTTGTTTTAGGGATTCAACCCAAATAAGTAACTACTATGTGAACTAAGAACAAACTCAAAAAATATTATAGCATGATAGTCCTTCTATTGTCTAAATCTGGCAATGAAGCTCAATCATTTTGGTGATTACTTTTTTACTTTTCTTTTCATGATTGCAATTCTGCTTTGACAACTTCTTCAAATGTCTTCTCTATAGCTTATTGACTCACTACTTTCAGCCTTCAAGAATTTTTCCTTTAGCTCACTGCCTCCAATAATCAATTAGGCACACTCTTCACTTCCCTTATGTCTCAAAAATATCTTCAAGATGAATCCAAATGGGATCTATTACTTTTTCTCTTTCTCTTTCATTCACACATCATAATGCATTACAAATCCACATTCGACTCCTTACCCTCACTCTCACAATCACACCTCAACTAGATCAACTAGATTTACAATATAGACATGATAATACATTGATTACTTTACATGTTGGCTAGAGAAAAAAAGAATATTACAATTACAAGTGGAGACAAGATCAATAGAACATGAAATATGTAGAGGGCAAACCCTAAAATGAACTACATGCAACACTAGCAAGAGGAACATGTCTTGTGGATTCCAACATAGCCTTAACCTAGTCCTAAACACCTTTCACAACATTAGCCTTCAATGAATAACATTTGCGTGCTTCACACATATGAAATAGGTCAGCCTTAAGCAAGAAAATATCAAGCATGTAGCATGTCAACCATTACAACTTGGCAATACACATGGAAGATTAAACATTACTTTTCCTTCTCTCAGATGAGTTAGCATGACCCATACAACATCTCCAAACACTCCTTGACTTTGCACAACAAGGACTTTGTGGTACACACCTTTAACATACCTCAGTCAACAAGGCAAAAGTATAACCTAGGAACACCTTCATTCCAGACCATAGCCTATTCTAGAGAAACCAGAAAACACCTTGTAGAGAAATAAGATACATCACAAGATCCTCAGGATCATTCTTCACCAACCAATTCTCCACTTCATACAACAACAAGTTGGTGCAAGCCAACAAACACTAAAATTAGCCGCCGAACAATACAATCTTGCACTCTGTCAATTACAATTTTCTCTATGAAGGGATAAATGATATGAATCTTTGAATGTAGCACCTTCAAAACTTGCTAAATGTAACTTCTCAACCTCATGACTATATCTTCAAGGGTAGAGGAATCTGGAGCATTCTCCCAACTAGTCTTTAAGGCAACTTCCTATAGTAGAGACCTTCACCAACATCTGGAGAGCAGAGCCTCCTTGTAGCAACACATACATCCTTAGGAACAATAGGAGACAACATACAACATGCTACAAACCATCAACAACATCTCCCCAACATAAACATTACTTCTAATTCTTATGTTAGTGCTTCTAATTCTCATCTTAATATATCATCATGATATCATCTCTGCTAACAACAAATATACTCAAGACAACTTTAATTGACATTAAACAAGACATGACATCCAACCATGAACATCAACAATATCACTGTTAGCACACCATCATAGTATATCATCAACATAAGCATCAATGACAACCCAAACTAAGTGTTGACATCAATGACAAACACATCAGTAACAACCTTAAGTAATATATGTGCAACAATGTCCCCCTTTGTCATTGATGGCAACACACCTACTCATTCTCCCCCTTTGACATCAAGGACAAAGGGCAACTACTTCTCCCCCTTAGAGCACATTTTATCCTTTTCAACCTTCTCCCCCTTTGATGTACATACACTCCTTGAAGAAACTAATAGGCTCCCCCTATCATCAACAAACACTACCTGCTCCCCCTGAGCCTAGGTAGCCACCATCAATCCAGGAAAAAGAAATAACATGAATTACTCCCCTAGGCAATTACCCCTAACTTCTACCAGAGATACACAAAAGTATCCTTTGCAAGAGCCTTTGTTAATGATCCTTTGTTGAAACATATTCCAACTTCACTTGTTTATCTACAACCTTCTCTCTCAAAAAGTGATACCTTATTAATATATGCTTGGTTATAGAATGCATCATTGGAATCTTGGAATATTCATAGCACTTATATTACAACATAGAATAAGAATAGGCTCATCATACTATATTTTGATATCCTTCAATGTTTACTTCGTCCACAACACTTGTGTTCAACAAGATTCTACAACAATATACTTTGCCTTTGTAGTTGATAAAGATACTAATTATTATTTCTTATTATGCCATTAAACCAATCTACTTCCTAGAAAGAAAACACCACCACTTGTACTTCTTATATCATCAACACAAACAGCCCAATTAGCATCAGTGTAAGCTCTCAGATCAAAGCCATTACCTCTTGGATACCATAAGCCATAATCCAAAGTTCCCATCAAATATATAAATATTCTTTTTACTGCCTTCTCATGAGTTTGCTTAGGATTAGCTTTGTATCTGGCAACCAAACATACTACATGCATAATATCAGGTCTAGAAGTAGTCAAGTATAATAATCCTCTAATCATAGATCTATAAAGAGTCTAATCAACCTAAAATGACTCATTAACCTTGCTGAAGTGACAACCAGTAACCATAGGAGTACTTATAGGTTTAGAATTCTCTGTGCCAAATTTCTTCAATGTCTCTTTAACATACTTACCCTGAGAAATAAAGATACCATCACCTAGTTGAGAAATTCGAAGCCCAAGGGAGAAAGACAACTCGCCAATCATAGACTTCTCAAATACTTTCTACATCTCTTCTACAAATCTCTTACACATATTATGTCATCAATATATACAACAACTATCAAAATCTTGTCTTCCTCTACCTTAATGTAAAGATTACTATCTGTAGTACTTTTCTTGAAACCTTGTTGAAGTAAGTACTTATCCAACCAAGCATACCAAGCTCTAGGGGCTTTCTTGAGTCCATATAAAGATTTTTTGAGTCTACACACCATGCCTAGATCTTCTAATAGTTGGAAACCATCTGATTGCTCCATGTAGACCTCTTCCTCTAAATCACCATTCAAGAAGGCCAACTTGACATCCATCTGATAGGCCTTGAAGTTCTTGTGAGAAACAAAGGTAAGAAATATCATAATTACCTCCATTTTGGCTACCGAAGACAAAATCTCCTCAAAATTAATACCTTCAACTTGTGAATAACCCTTACACACCAATCTTGCTTTGTTCCTTACAACTTCATCATGTTTATTTAGCTTGTTCCGAAACACCCACTTTGTTCCTATAACATTCTTATCAGGTAGTCTAGGAATTAGTTCCCATTTATAATTCTTTTCTATCTAATTCAATTCTTCTTCCATTGCCTTCAACCATCCATCATCTATGCTAGTATCAACAAAGGTTTTGGGCTCTACCTTTGATAGTAAGCACAAATTCACTTTATGACTTGCTTTTGCAAGCCTTCTCCTAGTCTACACACCTTCATTCTTAACCCCAATGATCTAATCTATTGAATAGTTCCTCTAAACATACTTTTCTAAAGTCTTAGGGGTCCTTTTTTATTCTTGTTCCTTCTCTTCTTTCTCCTCTTCTTCTTCTTCAATGTAGGGACGTATATCAGATCCAAAAACTTCTAGTCCTTGTGAGATCTAACACAAATCTTCACCTACATTAACATTTGTGCTTTCAATCATCTTTCCCAACCTCTTGTTGTAGCATCTATAGGCTTTGCTTCTGGTTGTGTAACCAAGAAAGATCCCCTCATCACACCTTGAATCAAACTTTCCAAGGACTTCTTCATCTCTCTTGATGTAGCATTTGCTACCAAAGATCTTGAAAATATGACAGTGAGAGGTCTTCCATATCATAGCTCATAAGGGGTTTTAGTGCTATTGACCCTCAATTGTACTCTGTTAAGTAGGTAGATAGCAGTGTGAACTACTTCCTTCAAATACATATTAGGTAGATCTACATCTTTCAACATTGCCCTAGCCATCTCTTGCATAGTCCTATTCTTCCTCTCCAATACCCCATTCTACTGAGGGGTCCTAGGAGCATACAAATATCTCCTAATACCATGATCTTCACAAAACATTTCAAATTCATTTGAAGTAAACTCACCTCCTATATTAGATCTTAAGCATTTGATCTTAGTATTCATTTCATTCCTAACTATTTCTTTGAAAATCTTAAACTTATCAAAGGCTTCTAGTTTTTCTCTTAAAAAAGTAACCCAAGTCATTCCAGAGTAATCATCAATAAGCAACATGAAGTACTTTCACCTTGTTGACTCTTTATTCTTGTAGGTCTACATAAGTCAATGTGAATCATCTCTAGTGGCATTGTAGAAGAACACTCCTTACTCTTGAAATTTATCTTTGTCTTCATTCTCATTTGACATTCCTTGCATAATGTGATTTTAGGCTTGGTTATCTTAGGCATATCTCTCATCGCATGAGTAGAGTTGATATTCACAATATTATCAAAGTTGATGTGTCCCATCCACTTGTGCCACAACCAACACTCACCAGATTGAGCCAATAAATAGGTTCTTCCATTTACGTCCTTTAGATGATAGATATCTCCATATGTCTTAGTACCTTCTTCAACTAATCTTCTAGACCTTGCCTTCTTGATCTCATAACCTTTGGCATGAAATGTAATATTGTACCCTTTATTGCACATCTGACTAACACTAAGGAGATTGTGCTTCAACCCTTTGACATAGAGGACATCCTTAGTCTTGTTCTTTCCATCAATAGTCATAGCATCATTTCCACAAATTTGTGCTAACTCATCACTACCAAACTTGACAGCTCCACCATTCCACTTCTTAAGGATGATGAACTTCCCTTTGTCACCAATCTTGTAGTTAGAGAAATCACTATCAATTACCCAAGAATTTACTTCTCCTTTTACATGAAAGTTAGTCCACACAACCATTGATTTTTCATTATTTTTGTCAGCCTACAAGGTACCAGACTTCTTACATTTTCCAATATTACTCACTTTGTCACCAAATTTCAAGGCCATGAAAAGTGTTTCATCATTTGAATCGTCATGATCCTCATCTTCTAAAGAACAACTATTCTCCATGGAATAAAGACTTCTTTTGAACTTCTCTCTATTGTTGCTACCCCTAATTCTTTAAAAGGACATTTAGAGGCAAAATGACCAATTCTCCCATAATTGAAGCACTTGAAGGGAAACTTACATCTGTATTTTCTAGTGCCCTTCTTCAATCTTCTAACAATATTTTCCTCTACCTCATTAAGGTAATCATATTGATCAGTTGTTTCATCTTCTGTGTTCTTACAAAATTTGAATGCTACTTCCTTCTTTGGAGCATCTTTGTCAAACTCTGTCATTTCAAAGACTATGAGATCACCAAACAATTGATCTACTAAATAGGTATCCAAGTCCTTAGATTCCTCAATAGCAAATACATTATGATTGTAAAATTTAGGGAGAGATCATCAAACTTTCTTCACAATCTCATCTTCTTTCACTTCTCCACCAAGACCTTTGTTGTCATTAACTACTTCATCCACCCAGAGCATATAACTAGAAATGTCTTCATCCTCTATCATCCTTAGGAAGTCAAATTTGCTCTTGAAGATTTGCATCTTCTCTTGCATTACTCTATTATCTCCTTAATAAATGCTACTAAGTTTTTCCTACACATCCTTAGCAGAACTACAATTCATTATCTTTAGAAGTTTTGAATCAGTTAGCCCACTAATGGTAGTATTCATTTCCTTGAAATTGTTATCATACAATTTAATCTCAGCTAGATTTATAGGAGTATTAGTAGGAGTAGTGTAACCATCCTTGATAGATTGCCAACACCAAACCCTAGAGAGGACATATAGACTTCCATCCTTAGCTTCCAAAAGGTGTAATTTGTTCAATCAAACTTAGGTGCCTTGTATGATACATAATGATCCATCCTAGACCTTCCTCAAGTGGTTAAGCTCCTTCTAAGGAAATTGGCTTTGATACGAAATTTTGAACACACCTGAAATACTGAGAGGGGCAGGTAAATTAATATTCAAACAAATCTCAAACCCTCTAGAGAAAACTAAAACATAATCACTACATCATTGACAGAAACATCAAAGATCAACAAAATACAAAATATGACATAACACTAGATATACATGGAAAACCCCAAAGGGGAAAAACCATGATGAGAAAAGCTGCTAGGAGCTACTGTCCTAATCCAACCTCACAAAAGAATCACAATTACAACTTTGTTTTAGGGATACAACCCAAGGAAATTACTACTCCTGTAGAAAGGTTCTAGGGTCACTCCCAAGGAAGCTACAACTCACTACAGACTTTATTTTATAGATTAAACCCAAGGAAATGACTACTCCTTGAACTAAGAAAAAACTAAGAAAAGGTTACATCATGATAGTTCTTCTATTATTTGAATATGAAAATGAAGCTCAATCCTTTTGATGATTGCTTTTTCACATCTCTTTGGATGATTGCAATACTGCTTTGACAACTTTTGCAACTTCTTCATGTAATGTTAGAAAATGTCCCCTTGGGGGCTTTTCCCTTATAAGGTTTAGCTTCTGAGTCTTTAGAGTGCATTTAGGACATTTTAGTTCATATTTTAACACCTCGATGGAATGAGACCTAGGTTCTTTGGCAAATAGGGCCTAGGTGGACCCCTTGAGCTATACTCTAC
The DNA here is from genome assembly GCA_027924645.1 of Cunninghamia lanceolata. NCBI lineage: Eukaryota > Viridiplantae > Streptophyta > Pinopsida > Cupressales > Cupressaceae > Cunninghamia > Cunninghamia lanceolata. The sequence continues at coordinate 4,269,493 of BSBN01000241.1, read as the reverse complement.
CCAAAATAAGGGGGGAGGACTTGGGCGCCCACACCCTAGTCTTGCCCTATTTTGGGGCAGCCCCAATTTCTGGGTGTCCATTAGTGACCGTTATTAGGTCCCTTTGCTGACACGGTAAGTTTGAATTTCAAATATCATGGCAGGAGTGCTTGTAGATGCATATATAAGCATGTGTAGGCATTTATTTGTAAACTAGATTTTGTTCATGTGATTTTGGCATCCTAAAAGTGATTCAAGGCTTTTTATTGTGTTGCAAGAGTAGACTTGTATGTTTTGTGTGTTGATATTTGCAGATTTGAGCATCAATCTCCTCATGGTATGAAGAGCATCTTCCTCCATTAGAGCTTCACTACAAGTTTACAAAATATTGTGTTTTTATCATTGGTTCCTTTGGTTTTTGCCTCTACCTCACAAGGGTAGGCACTCTTTATCTGACAATAGTGTTCAGAGACTTAAGTGTCCTTCGGGGTTTGACTGAGGCAAACCTATAAACACCACAACCCCCAAACCAAGTCTTGTGATTGCAGGTAACATGTGTCATATTTGGGAAAAGTGAAGTTGTAGGAAGGAGTGAGATGCATCAAGGATTCGTGATCTCAAGAAAAGTTAAACAAAAGAGCACTTCTAGGACTAGGGCACTTGCAAAAGTGTCCTCCGTAGATAGATCTCAAGAAATAGAAGTTACAGGGTTGATCAGTGTTTGAAGGAGGTCCATATTCCCTGAAAAGGTAGGTACCTTGGACTTGGGCACCTACACCAATGTCCCTGACTATTCTACCTTGGAACCTTAAAAACTGGTATTCTATGATTTTTCATTTTACTCCCGTCTACAAGAGCTTTTTCTGTCTTTCATCAATTTGTTATTGCATTTGCATAATTAGGATTTTAATGGTTAATTGGACATAAGAGAAGGAAAATTGATAATTAAATCCCTAATCAAAGTTTCCATACATCTACAAGTGACCTAGGGTATGATAGTGCTTGGAACTTGACCATAGATCCTTCAATGTATACTGGAGAGGTAGATTTAAACATCTAAAATATAGAACATTGACAAATCCAATTTTCTACTAAACATTTTGGTGAACCCGTGTTTCTGGACTTAAATTACAACTTTCTGAGTGTTTGTGGTGCAGAAGCACCCATGGTACCAATGGGCCAAGAGGCCTATCCCAAGTTTCTCTCTACCATGTTTTACCTTGAATGTCAATAAGGTCTTGAAAACCATTTGAAGAATGTAATAAGGCCTTATGACTATTTGAAATTGTATTGAAGTCATTTTGTAAGGCCTTGATGCCAAGTAGTTGGTATAGGCAGTCAAGTCCAAATTGGTAATCCTCCATAAGTATCAAAATGGAGAGACATGTTGTCTTTATTATATTAAGGCCAGTTATGGCATAGCATATGATCCTAGAAGGGTTTGGGGCAGTAGTTTTGTTCACACTATAATATGCCCCTAATACATATTGTAAAAACAATGTTAATTGATAGTTTTGGACAGTTTGAGGGTGGTTTCCTATTGCCAACCAACCCCAAACTAATAGAGGAAGATGTAAAATTGTTAAGACACCCCTCATGGATTGGTGGTAGGTGTGTTGGAGAAGTTTCAAGCACTAGAAATCAAGTTCTCTATTGTTCTCTACATTTTTCTACATTTTCTGTTAGAACAGTCCATACCATCTTCAAGTACAAAAGTTTCATGACCTCAAAACATTTGGAATGGGTAGTATAATGAATTAACTTCCATTTGAATCTAGTTTGAGGCCTTGACATTGATTAGGGAGTGAATTGTATCTATTTTTCTTGGACTGGTCATTGGAAACTATCATTTTCTGAGTTCAAACGCTGCTCCAAGCCATACTCTGCACAGGTACAGAACTATCTTCATCTCCTTGTGACTTGATTGGATAGAGTATGGAATTATCTATCATTTGAACTTGGTTTGGTGTGTTGTCATCATTGTAGAAGGGAGGTATAAGGGTTTTTCTAAAAACTGTCTTGTTAAACCCTAACATAGGGTTTTGCCAAAACAATGGAATTTTAACCATCCCACTGTCTCTCAGTGCCACAAGACCAGTGGGATGGATGTGTTCCTTCAAATTTTAGTTGATTGGAGTGTTTGTAGAGAAGGGAAGTTGGTAGATGCAGAATTTTGTTGAGGAGGGCTTAATATCCTCATGTATTAAGCCATTTAAGGAACCACATATGCAGTTTGAAGGTATAGTTGACTGCAGGTGTCCAAAACCCACAAAGTCTTAAGTGTTCCAATAATTGTTTGGGTTCTTTGAATGACATTTGTAGGGTCCCTTTATAAAAGTGAGCTAATTGGGGCTCTAAGCCTAGAAGGACAGTCATAAGTTGAGGCAGTTCGTCTAAAACACAAGGTACCCATTTTAACATATGTCATGTGTCTTCCAAAAGGGTACTCTAAAGTAGTCAGGTCTTGGGGAAATCAGATCCCCATCAAAAGTTATGCATGATTGTTCCATTTTTAAGGGCTATAAGGATCCTAATAGGTTTGTGAAGGAAGTACATATCCCATGGTTGTAAGTGTCAAACCAATGGTCTATATGGGTCCTATGAAATGCCAAACAAGCCTTTACAAGATGATTTCAAGGAAACTAACTATTGTTCCCACTTTTTCATGTTAATCCATGAGTTAGGTTCTTGAATGTTCCGAAGGTCTTGTCAAACTGTGGGATCCACAAATTGTCCTAAGTTCTCTACACCATTTTTTCTTCATATTTGGTGTGATTTCATTCATTCATTTGGTCATTTACTTTATTGCATTGAGAAAATTTCAAAAACATTGAAAATTTGGAATAATACAAAAAGATTGCATTGTTTGGCTTACTAAATTGCATCAATTCTTTCTAAATTTTCCTAATTCATAATTTTTGCATAAGATCTGATATAAGCTATAGAAAAATACAAAAAATCATAAATTTACCTTGCATTCTCATCATTTAATTGCTAGGGTTTTTGTGGAAATTTTGTCAATTTTATATAACCTAGTAATTCCAAAATCTAGGGTTGGTAGGCAAAATATTTTATCATATTTTTCTACTGATTTTATAGGCTTATTAAAAATTTTAATTGGCTTTAGTCTTTCATTTTAGTGTGAATTTGCATTTAGATTTAAAATATTTGCATTTTTGCATAGAAAATTTCAACAAAAACTAGCAATTTTGGTGCATTTTCATTAAATTTGCACTAGTATTTTGCATGTTAAGGCTATAAAATCATGTTCAGATCTGAGACTAAGTCAATTTTATCATAAATCAGACCTCAAATCATTCAAATAGTTTGTTTTTCCCAAGATCTCAAACCTAGGGCTTCAAAAATGATGATTTTCACTAAATTTAGCCTTATCAACTCTCTAAACTTGCACTATAGGTGTCTTGTGAAGGATATTTTTGCATTAATTTTCTGTTATTAGGATAATAATTTTCTACCTCTCATAAAAATATTCACAACACCCTTTTATTGGGCTCTTGTAGTGAAAATTTTGTGAAAACCCACACATTTTAGCTATTTTAGCCCTAGGGTTTGACCTAGTTTGTACTCCAAGTGTATTGTGATCAATTTTATGGATTCAAGTGACTGATATTATTGATATTATTTTCTATACCTCCTAAAAATTCTTTACAACACCCCTTTTGCTAGGTCTTGGAATTGATAAATCGTGAAAAATAACTTATTTTTGCTATATTTTCACTAGGGTTTGACCTTAAGTGGCATTAAAATCATGTTGTGTTGGGTATTTTTGCATCAATTGTCTATTATCACTAATATTATTTTTTTTCCATCATTATTTTCCTCACAACACCCTTTGTTATTCTCTTTTGCATTGAATTTTGGTGAAAAAGTGCCTATTTTGACATATTTTCACTATATTTTGACTTGGCATTATCTTGGATTTGCATCAAGAGTGTGTTGAGAGTGATTATATTTCTGTTTTGAACTGATATCAGACATATAACTTTCTTACCTTGATCAAAATCCTTACAACATCCTTTGTTTCATTCATTTGCATTGAAAGGTATCAAAAATCAAGCATTTTAGGCTATTGTTGGTCTTATCTTTTGTACCAATTTTAAAAAGATTTCAAAATCTTATTTGGCATTAGTTTGAGCATAAAAGCATGGCCTCTAATCATAACAGCAACAATAGGTTCCCTCCTAGATGTTACATGAAAAGAAAGGCTCCTGAACCTGAAATTATCTTCACTCCTCATGATAGAACAATCGATGATTCCAAAGGACCTCTTTACATCACCAAACAGATAATGGGAAATAATGTGGAGGGAACTTTTATTGATCTCAATTAAATGACTAATGTTTCCACTGAAAAATTCTTCTTTTTGAATCAATTAATACAAGGCCCTTATAGCCTTTTGAACTTGATGATTAAGACACATACGGGAGCTTTAAAGAAACCATTGGGTAAGATATCATTGATAGTAATTGTATTTGAGAAACATGTTGAGTATTGGTTTAATACTACTCCCGATTCTGATACCTTTGACATAAAACTTGGAATCCCTTGGTTAAAAGTTATGAAAGTGGTCCCTTCAACTATTTATAAATGTGTTAAATTTCCTTTGAATGGACAAGTGCATTCCATTCATCGAAATACATACAAACCTTCAATTACACAACAAAACTTTACATTGGATTACTTTTGTAACAAACATACTAGCGACAAATTAGAGCTACGAATAGACTTTAGATTCTTGAGCTATAGAAATTACAAGGTGAAACTATTACATCTGGTACGTAGTCCTCCTATACAAGAAATGACAAAAGAGAAACAACCTACATGTGAAGAGAATTTTAGACCAGAAGGACAAGGTCCCTATGCTGAGGTTCCTCCCCCAAAATCCTTACAAGGATCTAGAGGTCATTGTCAACAACAAATTGTTCCACCGCGACAAATGAGGTTTGATCCCAGTGCTTCATCTTCTAATTTGCACAAGCCTATGAAAGAGGATAGCCCTATCTTACAAAAGATAAGTGGTAAAACAAAATGAAATAGAAAAGCAAGAGAAAGAAGAAAAAGAAGACAAGAATATGCTATAAACCTTACCTCTCAACAAGAAAACATCGATCCTAATATTCAATCAAACAAAGATGATCGTAATGATGAACAACATGATGAGAAAGATATGAATTTGGCTATGGTACCATATGTCCCACTATCCTCCATCATTAGGGAATGGGACGATGATGATGATGATTTGCTTATAGACAATTTCTAGCCCAAGAGAGGCCCTATAGGTAAGTATCTCTAACCCTTTATCTCTCTCATGATGTACTTCCCTCATGATGTGTTATGTGTTGTTTGGGCCTCTTGGGATGACCTCAGATTCTTCTATAAGGTTCAGGATACTAGGAGACCACTCTATTGTGACCATCTTCTATTTGTATCATCATTCTTCTATATTGCCTCTCTCTGATTTCATTGTTGTGTGTTGTGTCTTATGGACATAGCATCATGGTTGGTGACTTGGGGGCACCCTCCTACATGACTATCCCTAAGACACTTGTTTCTCCTCTCTTATTTATTGTTTCCCTTCCTCTAGTGATTCCACCTAGTGGGCGAATGATGATAAACGTTTATACTGATGTGGACCTAGTGTCCCTTTCAAGAGCAATACAAAAATGGACTTAGTTCCTAATATGATGATGGGGTTGTATATCTTATCTGATGCTTGGCTAGTGGAAGCACTCATTCTTTCCACAGTGAATTTCATGATGTTTTTGTCACATTTACAAACCTTAACAATACTGCTACTTCATGCACCTTTGTTTGCCTTTGAATCTAGCCTTAGCGGTACTTGATTCAAAGAGCTTTGTGATATAGCCCTATGGTTATCCTCAAACTCCAAATTCATTGTATAACCTTGGCTCTTTGTATGGTTAATCAAATGTATTGATGTTGTTGTTTATCATGATGTTATAGACACTAACATGTTTCTTTTAGGGATGTGTTTGTGGGAACATTTGGCGATCGTAAAATACATGTCACCTCTAGGGGGCATGGGATTTATGAAAGTCGATGTTCCCTTGTGTGTTTTTTTCCTACCTTAAAATGCTTGATATCGATAACTGATATCAACCACCTTATGTTGGGGGCATATAAGGTAAGTTGTCTATTATTGATGTTAGCAATGTGTTTGACCTCAGATGCAGAGACTTGCGCTCCAGAGTAGTGCATTGTGCATCTTGAGTTTGTTTGCAATTAATCAATCAATCATGTAAGCCCTTTGTGGAGGTAGGATATCAAGCATATCCTTTTTCTTAAGCCCTCTGTGAAGGCAAGGATGGTGTATTTCTCGGAGTAGATTGCATCATCTTGTCAATTTCAAAATTCCTCTATGGAGGCAGGGAGCAGTTCTATGACTAACTCAAACCTTAAGCATGTTTTCAGTGATTATTGTGGCAAAGCCCAATTGTTAGTGTGTGCCTGTAATGTACCTAAGATGGTGATGAGCCTAGAAATAGCGAACACACCATTGCTTGTCTGTCATGTTTTCTTCATGTCTTCACATGTGTGTGTTTGGCATTCTTGTTTCATGTGGCGTCTTTGTTGCCCCATATGCAGAGACCAATGCTCTTGGGGATTTCTTCATGCATTTTGGGAGGTTTTGTGTGTCTTGCATGTGTGTTTCCCCATATATATAGAGACCATCACCCCTGAGTAGTGTTTTGTGTATTATGGGAGCTTTATTTACTTTCTAGTACTTGCATTTGCATTTCATATATATGAGAAAAAGAAAATAAAAGATATCATTTCTATCTTCCATGCATTAATGTGTCTTTTATGCATTGACTATCTGCTCCATGTTTTGTGTGACTGTAACTGTCTTTTCCATGTTTTGCGTGCATATTACTATTTTCTATGTGATTGGCATGTCTTCTCCATGCTTGGTGTGTTTGTTGTGTTTGTGACCTTACTTTAATGCATGTATTAGCCTCATGTTTATACATACATTAAAGTGGGGGCTAAATGTAACATTAGAAAATGTCCCCTTGGGGACTTTTCCCTCATAAGGTTTATCTCATGGGTCTTTAGAGTGCATTTAGGACATAGTTCAGATTTTAACACCCTGATGGAATGAGACCTAGGTTCCTTGGCAAATAGGGCCTAGCTGGACCCCTTGAGTTATACCTTGCCCAAAATATGGGGGAGGACTTGGTCACCTGTGCCCTAGTCCTGCCCTATTTTGGGGCAGCCCCAATGTTTGGGTGTCAATTAGTGACTGTTATTAGGTCCCTTTGCCGACATGGTAAGTTTAAATTTTAATATCTTGGTGAGAGTGCTTGTAGATGCATATATAAGCATGTGTAGGCATTCATTTGTAAACTAGATTATGTTCATGTGATTTTGGCATCCTAAAGGTGATTCAAGGCTTTATATTGTGTTGCAAGAGTAGAGTTGTATGTTTTGTGTGTTGATATTTGCAGATTTGAACATCAATCTCCTCATGGCATGAAGAGCATCTTCCTCCATGAGAACTTCACTACAAGGTGACATAATATTATTTTTTATCATTGATTTCTTTGGTTTTTGCCTCTACCTCACAAGGGAATGCACTCTTTATCTGACAATGGTGTTCAAAGAATTAAGTGTCCCCTAGGGTTTGACTGAGGCAAACCTCTAACAACCACAACCCCCAAACCAAGTCTTGTGATTGTAGGTTATAGGTGTCGCATTTAGGAAAATTGGAGTTGTAGGAAGGAGTGGCAGGCATCAAGGATTTAGGATCTAAAGAAAAGTTAGACAAAACAACACTTCTAGGACTAGGGCACCTGCAAAAGTGTCCTCCATAGACAGATCTTGGGAAATAGAAGTTACAGTGCTGATCAGTGTCAGAAGGAGGTCTAGATTCCCTGAAAAAGTAGGTACCTTGGACTTGGGCACCTGCACTAGTGTCCCTAACTATTTCACCTTGGAACCCCAAAAATAGGTATTATGTGATTTGTCATTTTACTCCCGTATGCAAGAGCTTTTTCTGTCTTTCATCAATTTGTTGTTGTATTTACATAATTAGGGTTTAATGGTTAATTGGACATAAGAGAAGGAAAAATTGATAATTAATTCCCTAATCTAAGTTTCCCTGCATCTACAAGTGACCTAGGATATGATAGTGCTCGCCACTTGACCCTAGATCCTTCAATGTATAGTGGAGAGGCAGATTTAAGCATCTAAAATCTAGAACATTGACAAATCCAATTTTCTACTAAACACTTCAAATGTCATCTCTGTAGCTTATTGACTCACTACTTTCATCCTTCAAGAAGGTTTGCCTTTGGCTCATTACCTCTAGTAATTGGTTAGGTACACTCTTCACTCCTATTTTGTCTCAAAAATATCTTCAAGATGAATCTGGACATGATCTATTACCTCTGTTATTTCTCTTTCAGTCACACATCATAATGCATTACACATCCACATTTGACTTCTTATCCTCACTCTCAAAATCACACCTCACCTAGATCAACTAGGTTTACAATATATACATGATATTACATTGATTACTTTACATCTTGGCCAAAGACAACAATAATATTACAATAACAAGTCATCCAAAGATCAATACAACATGAAACATGTAGACAGCAAGCCCTAAAATGAACTACACGCAACACCAAGAAGAGGAACATGCCTTGCAGATTCTAACACATACTTAACCTAGTCTTAAACACCCTTCACAACATAAACCTTCAAAGAATAATATCCACATGCTTTGCACATTTGAAATAGGTTACCCTTAAGCAAGAAAATATGAAGCTTGTAGCATGTCGGCCATTACAACTTGGTGGTACTCATGGAAGATTAAACATTACGTGTGCTTCTCCTAGATGAGTTGGCATGACCCATACAACATCTCTAAACACCCCCTAAACTCTATACAACAAAGACTTTGTGGCGCACACTTTCAACATGCCTCATTCGGCCAAGAAAAAGCATAACCCATCAACACCTTCATTCCAGACCATATCTTGTTTAGAAGAAAATAGAAAACACCTTGTAGAGCAACAACAAACATCACAAGATCCTCAAGATCATTCTCCACCAGCCAATTCTCCACTTCATACATCAACAAGTTGGTGTAAGCCAACAGACACTAAAACTAGCCACCAGACAATACCATCTTGCACTCTATCACTTACAACTTTCTCTATGGAGGGACAAATGATATGAAACTTTGAATTTAGCACCTTCACAACCCACTAAACATAAATTCTAAACCACATGACCATATCTTCAAGGGTGGAGGAATGCAAAGCATTATCCCATCAGTCTTTTCAAGGCAACTTCTTGTAGCAGAGACATTCACAAACATCTAGAGACTAAAGCCTCCTTGTAGCATGAACACATACTTCCTTATGAACAACATGCTATAGACCATAGACAACATCTCCCCAACATCTATTGAACACAATGAGGTACTAAGAGGTTGATGAATTAGCACATACAAAAATTTAAACAAATACTTGTATAACAGAACTAAATTACTTAGAGAACAAAAAGGAAAGCATGCACCATATAAATGAACACAAGGACATCAAGATTTTTATGTAGAAAATCCTAAAATAGGGAAAAACCACAGTGAGTGTTATCTCACAATATATTATGCTCACTGTAAAAATATTACAACTTTGTTTTTGGGCTACAACCCAAGGAAGCTACTACTCCTTGTATTTTGTGCTCACTACAATTATAACTTTGATTTAGGGTAAAAACTTGAGGAATCTACTACTCCTTGTATATTCTGCTCACTGCAATTAGGATTTACAAGGATAGTAAATATATGGACTGTCAGAAAGTAAACATCTGACTTATGCTAACAATGCAGTCTTCTTTTTTTGTTTAAAAGATGCATTTAAACTGATTCTACACACTTCATATTCCACATATGTATCTATCATACACTTACAAGTCACAACTGACTTAGAACATCTATAAATATCCTCTACAACACATTGTAACAATGATTAGGTTGGATTCAACACATTTAATATCTCAAGAAAATATGTTGTTGACCTTAGATCTTCATGAAAGTATTCAAGACATCTATTCACATTTTCCAAAGTCAAAGAAATAGATGAGGATCTACCACACATACCAGAGACTTAACCTATTGGTTCAAACTTCTCAAAACTACTTATTGTACATCTTCACTCTACTAGACAAAAGCCAAAAACTCCATGTGGACCAAGAATTAAATTATATATAATCTCAACATCATTCATACATCTTTCTGCTGAAATATTAGATCAATATAGACAACTGCATAGTAAGAAATATGATGAACTCCTAGAAATAGAGTATTCTGGACCACTTGTGATACTTCATAACTCAAGAAGTAGTATTATAGTACATCAAAAACCTAAAACCTTTAGAAATGAACTTAAAAATCATTTTATATTCCTTCCTAGATATGCACATGCTTGTCTAACATTTCTGGAGGAAAAAAAGCTTGACTAAGGTAAACTAGAGTCCAGAGAATAGTTATGCTTAATTTGTCCCTTACTGACTTAACTACTTGATGCGGTACAAGAAAATAAGAAATATCTACATGCAAATCAAACTTGAGATACATTGGAACTTGTAAGTCCTCCACACAAACTATTATTATTGATCTATATATATTTCATCTTTTGCAAATTCTCAACCATGTGTACTTAGGCTCCTAGAATAGTCTATATTGTCTCTGTTGCTTGAATGCTAATCTTGTGGACCACCAAACCAATTGATACTTCATCATAGAATACTATATACATCCCTAAATCTATTCTTAGAACCACATGACAAAATAATGTTTTTCAAAGGAATGCAGAGCATTCCATTAAATCCATGATTACTTTCTCCTGTCCAAGTAGTAACCGGTACTCTATCCTTTGTAAATTTTCTTATTGAAGGTATGTTGAACTAGAAACTTGAATATATCATTTCAATATCTAGATAAATTTGTCTTCTGAACTACAAGACCAAATCTTGCTCTGTGGAGAAATGCAGACCCAACCAATGTGACTTTGCCTTAGGATATACACTATTTAGTTCATTTGCTAAGTCTTCCAAACTGACTTACCATAGATATGTTGACCCCTTGACTTCAACTAAGTCAAACTTTCTCTCTCAAATCTTCCACTATTCATCAACTTCTCCTTCTTCTAAACTCATCCTCTATACAAGTCTGATCTTATATTGTCATATACTATGAATGCTATGTCGACATCAATGACAACACATATTGCCAAAAATCTCCCCCTTTGTCATTCATGGCAACATGTACTCCTCCTTAGATATATGTTTCTCTCTACCCCCTAGACATCAAGGACAAAAGGCTTGATATTCTTTGCTTGTATGAATTCAAAAACTATATAGATTCCCCTTACAAAATGATTTTTGAAAACTGTACTCTCCTTGATATGAAGATTCCTCTAAAATAGAGGCTATGTACATGCTATGATTCTACTATCCTCCAGAAAATTATGTACATAAAAAAATTATCTTATTTACATTACTCTTACAACTCATTTGGATGGTATAATGGCCTTGTATATTACCTTGAGCTATTGAAGAGTTGCTATCCAGTTGGCACATTCTGAGGCAAGCATATGGTTCTAGCACTCACATTTCATGCATAGCTCCTCAGCTTCCTCTATGATGCTTGGGTTTCTCATATTTTGATCTACCTTTTCTACTTCCCTTAGCAAACTAGACAATGAGGCAAGTCTTAGATTCACTGCCTCTCTCAACTAACTAAATTGTTTTTTTAAGTTTTCTCTTTGGTCCTATAGTTGAGATAACTGAGCATGAAGACATTCCTGTTGTGCCTTTGTTGCTCCATCTTTATCCATAGAAAGTTCATACACATTGGCCATCTGAATGATTTTGTAGCATCAAAAAATCTCCCCTTGGGGGTTTCTCCCTAATAAGGTTTAGCTCCTGGGTCTTTTACCCACATTTAGGATATCTTGATCATATTTTGACATCCTGATGAAATGAACCCTAAGTTTCATGACAAATGGGACCTAGGGGGATCCCTTGAACTTAACCCTACCCAAAATAGGGAGGGAGGACTTGGGCACCCACCCCTAGTCCTGCCCTATTTTGGTCAGGCCTAAATTTTGAAGTGTCAGCTTGTGACTATTATTTAGGTCCTATGCCGACATGGTAAGTTTGAATTATGAAATTCTTGGCGAGAGTGTTTGTAGTTGCATATATAAGCATGTTTAGGTATTCATTTGTAAACTAGATGATTACTAGATATCAATTTGGATTCATGAGCTTGTGTAGAAGTTATTCAAGGCATTCATTGTGTAGCAAGAGAAAATTTGTGTTATTTATGTGTTTGTATTTGCATATATGAGCATCCATCTCCTCATGGCATGAAGAGCTTCTTCCTTCCATGAGATCTTCACTACAAGGTGGCATCATTTGTGTTTTCCAGCATTTATCATTTGGTTTTTGCCTCTACCTCCCAAGGGCACCCACTCTCTATCTGACAATAGTGTTTAGAAGACTTGAATGTCTCTCTGGGGCTTAACTGAGGTAAGCCTCTAAACACCACAACCCCCTCTACATTTTCTATGATTGTAGGCTACATGTTGAAGAAGCAAGAAAAGTGGAGTTGCAAGAGAGTGTTGTAGAGAGTCAGATTTGTAAATTAGAGTTCAAAATAAGGCCCTGGGCTTAGGCACTTACTCATTAGTCCTTTAGAATCTACAATGGAGAAATCTCTGAGATAGCAGGAACAAGTTGTAGATCAAGGTCCCAGATCCTAACAAAAATTAGGGCACCTACTTATTAGTCTCTAACTGCTCCACTTTTTGAACTTTGAAAACTAATACACATTTATATATCATTTTACATCTTTCTATAGCAACATTTTTTTATATTTGTCTGTTTGCTTCTGTATTTGCATATTTAGGGTTTTAAGCATAAATTGGGTGCAATTGCCAATCCAATCATAAAATTCTAAGTTCCCATACATCTCATAGTGATCAAGGGCCTGATAGTGCATTGGCACTTGACCCAAGGTCCTTGAATGTAAATGGTGAAAGGAGGATAGGCACAAACAAACCAAACCAACCATCTAATTAACCCTATTCCAAATTCCACCTATTACATTTTGGTGAACTCATGTTGTTGGACTCGTTGCACCTTGATAATTATTTTTGCTTCAGATTTGTATTGATTTCCTTCATTCACATCATCATTCATCTTATTGCATTGGAAAAATTACAAAAAAATTGAAAATTTTGAAAAAAAATTGCATTCTAAGGTTTCTATTTTGTATCAATTAATTTGAATTTTATCAAATTTCTAATTTTCTCATTAGATCTAAGTTAAATTGCAGAAAAATACAAATATTCAATAGCTTGCATTGCATTTTCATCATAAAATTGCTAGGGTTTTGTTAGAAATTTTGAATTTTTCATATAGCCTAGTAATTTAAAAAACTAGGGTTTGTAGGTAAAATCTTCTTTCAGATTTTTATACTAATCTTAGATGCTCATTCAAATTTCCATTTGGCTGTAGTGTTTCATTTTATTGTAAATTTACATTTAGATCTCAAAAATTTGCATTTTTACATAGAAATTTTCAACAAAAACTAGCATTTTTTATTGATTTTTCATTAGATTTGCACTTGCATTTCTCATCTTAGGGTTTGGAAATCATTTTTAGATCTTATTGGAACTAATTTCATCATAAATCATATTTAAATGCATTAATATATCATTTTGCATTAAGATCTAAAACCTAGGACTTGAAAAACCTTTATTTTCGCTAGATTCGGCCTTATCGACTCTCTAGATTTGCACTATAGGCATGTTGTAAAGAATATTTTTGAATTAATTTGTTTTTATCAAGGTTATTATCTTCTTCCCCTCCTAAAATTATTTACAACACCTTGTTATGGGGTTCTTGTATTGAAAATTTGGTGAAAATTGTAGATTTTTGGTATATTTGCCCTAGGGTTGGACCTAGATTGCACTCCAAGCATTTTGCAAAAGATTTTATGATTGTACATGACTGATATCATTGATATTATTTTCTGTACCTCATAAAATTCTTTACAACACCTCTTTCATTAGGTCTTGGGATTGAAAAATGGTGAAAATTGCATATTTTAGGGCATTTTCACTAGATTTTAACTTGTCATCATCTTAGATTTGCATCAAAAGTGTGTTGAAAAGGGTTTTTATTGCTATATTGGACTGATATAAGACACATTATTTGATGCCACTGATCAAATTCCTTACAACACCTTTTCTTTCATATATTTGCATTAAAAAAGTACAAAAAAATCAAGCATTTTAGGTCATTTTTGCACACAATTTTGCACTTGTCTTTTGCATAACTTTTGAAAATATTTTAAAATATCATTTTGAATTTATGTTACAAGACATTTCACCATGGTATCTTCATCTCATTACTCTTTGGTATCTTTACATGCATATATCAAAAACTTCGAGAGTTTTTACAAATTTCTTAATATGAATCCTCATGTTCTCACATACTTACAAGCTATATATCACAAAGATATATTTAAATGCACTTCATTTGAAATACTTGACTATGTATCTTATTATGACAATTTCATATCTCTCATGAGTACATACCCTTGGGTAGTAGAAAATTTAACAAGACACATTGAGAATAATGAGTGTGAAACTCCTCTTAGCGCAATTGAATTCGTATCTAAAACATATGATGATGACATAGAAAATGATTCCTCCTATGAGGATATACTAGCTCACAAGAGGATGAAATCATTGACACATTCTTGAATATCACCCTACCCTCTATGGAAAATGAAACATTAGTGGATAAAGCGCGCCCTCTCAAGAAGGATTCTTCATGGATGGAAAAAGACTGTTCACCTAAGGATCATCTAGTGCATGAGACCTCTACAGATAATCCATTAGACCTTCCACCTTTGATTGGAAAAAGACTATGGATAGCTCTAGCCTACCTAACAATACCATACCTTCCTCTCATCCCATTGCTCTCCCTGGAAAAGATGTAGCATTAGTGGATGAGAAAAGGTCTCACATTAAATCCTTTAGGGATGGATATTGGGTACAATCAAGAGGGACACAATGTTAATTCAATATTCATTAATAGATTTTGTAGCAATATTCCTAAGATGGTTGTGCGGGGGGCACCTAGTGCACCTTCTTGCTTAAAGCTGGTGATTACCATCCAAGGTGTTCAAAATGTGTTACAACAACCACACCACAATGTGATTGCTCACACCTACAACACCCATAATAACAAGCAAAGTCATCAAGCATTACATGTGCCTATCCCTCTTCCATGTTCTCAACCTATGCTCCCTCCACCACCTTGTCTTACTCATAAAAGTGGTCAATAATATGATCTTGTCAAGCAACTCCGTGCTACTCAGGCTAAGATCTCTCTTTGGGATTTAATACAAACATGGCCTACACACCGTGGAATGCTTCAAGAAGCTTTAAACAAGGTGATTGTCCCACCTATGGCTAAGCCTAATGATGTAGCAGCCATATTGATAGTATGCATGCAATAAAAATGAATATTCTCTTTCAACCACCAGAATTACCATCAATCAAAGTTCAAAACCAATATGATCCTCTTATAATCTTTGTCACAATAAATAAAACATTGGTAAACGAGTTATGATTGATAATGGATTGGCTCTTAATGTTTGTAGCATTCACCTACTACACAAAATCAAGGCTAACACATCACAAATCAAACTAGATGGCATTAGCATTCATGGCTTTGATAATGTTGAATGACAATCCGTAGGCACTATAACTCTACCTATACAAGTAGGACCTGTGGTTGTGCCTATCCTGATTCATGTCATGCCTTGTTCTCTATCTTACAACATGATTCTTGGTAGACCTTGGATTCATGCATTGGGGGTGGTTCCTTCAACCCTACATCACTCAATCAAATTTATATTCAAAAGTAAACTTCATGCTATTCATGTTGATCCTGAACCAGATAACTATTTACATATTGAAATGCAAAAACCATTTTACAATCACACGAGCATAAACAATTTATGAGTTGATTCATCAATGCCTCTAGCCATGAATGATGTTGTGAAAGATTCTATACCATCAAATGTAGTCTTTGGTGATGATTGGGGCTCATTAGACTTTAATCCTTACAGTATAGGGGAATATTAATGTTGTCACATGAAATTGCACCCTTCTTGGAAAGGGTTCCAAGCATTCCAATGACACAATGGGAATGATCTCAAGGTGTAGGACCTTGCTCAAAGAGATCAGACCTCCAGAGAAGGCCAGCTTCCTTGCGTGATTATCACTAATACTACTGAACTTCAAGGGGAAAAGGGAGAAGGAAATCTTTAAAATGAAGATGAAACAGAAAAACTTGAAAAAAGAGGGTGATGCACCAGACAGATTAAAAGAGACTTCTACAACACTAAGAAAATACACAATATAATTAGATATAGCAAGTAAACATACATAGATTAGATGATTTTAGCAGAGGTAAGGCACAATAGGGTTGAGAGGAACAAAATGTTCACAGACAACCACATGCAAATACACGCAGAAATGGAAAATCAGCCAAGGAGGTAAAATAACTTGCATATATCCAATGAAAAGGCAAAGTTACAGTATATGAAAACTCTGTTTGGAAATAGAAAGACTAGAATGCCCAAAAAATTTCCAACCTTATTTACATCGTAAGCCTCAGCTTATATAGCATTTTAAAACTAACCTAAGTCGGCTACAAAAATCCGCTCCATGAGCTATAGTAGGAAAAATATCTCCCCTGAATGACTGTCCATTTGCATCAGTTATGGCGACAAAGATCTAGAACTTGGCAGGTGGGGAGATATTTTCAGTCATTAATGTAGTTGTTGCATCCCTGTGCAGCAATGAATACAAGAAATATTTGCATCTACCCCAAAAAGGTCGCTAAAACATCCCTTCAGCTATCTGGATCATGCACCTCTGCTTTTGGCACGAGCCCTAACCTTTTTGAATTGGTCCTTATATACTCCTCCATATGAGGGATATGATGGTGACATCACCATCATGGGCAGGCCTTATTGAAACGTGATAGGATGGCATCATCATCATATTGGCATTGGGGTGGTATTAGGAAATGGGGTGATATTACAAATATCAGGGTGATATTTGGAAGATAGGGTGATATTACAAATATCAAGGTTATATTTGGACGATAGGGTGATATTTCAGAGATTGGGTGATATTACAAATATCGGGGTGATATTTGGAAGATAGGGTGATATTTCAGAGATCAGGTGATATTACAAATATCAGGGTGATATTTGGAAGATAGGGTGATATTTCAAAAATCAGGTGATATTTGGAAGATAGGGTGATATTTTGGAGATCGGGTGACATTACAAATATCGGGGTGATATTTGGAAGATAGGGTGATATTTCAGAGATCGGATGATATTACAAATATTAGAGTGATATTTGGAAGATAGGGTGATATTTCAGAGATTGGGTGATATTACAAATATTGGAGTGATATTTGGAAGATCACTCGATGTTCAGAATATCACTCGATGTTCAGAAAATCATCCGATACTCAGAATATCATGATGACGCCATCCTGTAAGATCAGGTTTGAACAGATCATGAGCATACATAACTTCCTTATTTTAGTGAATTTTAGGGTGATGTAAAAAGCAAACTTGCCTAACTTTTAAAGCTCTTTCACATGGTAAGCTTCTTTAGGCAAGCATCAGACCCTAAGATTTGGGTTCAGACCTCCAGATCACAAATATAACTTTCAATGGGGAATATACACACTGACTGATGCTGCTTGAACTATTGACTCTGGCTAGAGGAAAAAGGGCAACAATTTGGTGACTTCTATGGGATGTTTGCCTACTAAACAATTAGATCAGTGGCCTTAAGCATCCATTGGGCATGGAGTCATTTAGAGACTAAAGATATGTCTTTGACAAACAATTCTGACCTTAGCAACTCAGGATATTGGCAGTGAAGAACATCTAGACCCAAACTAGAACAAAAATGCTAAAGGAAGACCCCTCTAACTGTGCTAGACAACACTTAGGGAAAGCAAAAGGGATCTAAACTAATGTGTAGTAGTACTTATTGAAAACATAGAGACCTAATCTACTGACTTTCAAAGCACTCATACCTCAAAACACCTCTTTAGGTGTATCCCATTGACTAGGATAGGTAAATTTTTTCCATCCATATTTGATGATTGAAATGCATTATGCTCCTTGCATTTAGTAATGAGAAATGGGCCACTCCACATGTTGTCAAACTTGGAGTGTTTTCCTAGCCTGCTCTTCAATTCATCCCATTTGAGCACCATATCACCCCCCCTAAAGGTTTTGGGAGTGGCCCTCTGATCAAAATTTCTTTTGGTCTACAGCTGATGATACTCCATGGTCTTCATAACCTTATCTCTGATTTCTTCAAGCTCCATAATATGAGCATATCTGACAGCCATGGGGTCCTCTGCTTCAAACATTTCCAACTGATTCATGATGTCTAGTGCTGGCAGTTCCATGGACATAGGCAATCTTGCCTCCTTCCCATGTACTAACATATATGGAGAGTTCCCAATAGACCTTTTAGGAGTTATTCTATCTACCCATAGAGCAAATTTCAGGTCAATACGCCAGGTCCTCTAGTTGTCCTCCATTGATCTTTTAATGATTCTCATGAGATTCTTGTTGGTAGATTCAGCCAAACCATTACCTTGTGGGTAATAATTTGATGAAGTATTCAAATATATCCCATTCTTAATAGCCCAGTCAATTATCTTTAGTCCAACAAAGGCCAAAGCATTGTCTGAGATGATAGACTTAGGCACTCCAAATCTAGAAACCAAATCACAATAAAAATTTAAAACAACATTCTCATTGGATTCCTTCAAAGCTACTGCTTTAGTCCACCTTGTGAAGTAATTTGTAGCTGTAAGTATCCACTTGTGGCCTACACTTGATGGTGGATTAATGGGACCTACAAAACCAATGCCCCATCTCATGAAGGGCTGCTCTACTTGAATTGGCTATAGAGGTAAAGCTGGCAGCCTCTCTTTGCCTGCAAAAAATGGCACATTTTACACATTTTCTAGCCCATGCATGGGCATCTTTGAATAAGCTAGGCCAATAATAGCCAGCTCTCATTACTTTCTAAGCAGTAGTCCTTGGGGCAAAATGACCCCCTGTTGTTCCATCATTAAACTCATGAAGCACCTTGTCAGTCTGATTAGCATCAATGCATCTTAACAATACACCATTAAAATCCTTTTTGAAAAGGATCCCATTTATTAAAACAAATGGAACAGACTACAATCTAAAATATCTTCTTTTAGTTTTACCTAGACCTACAGGACATTTACCAGTTTGCAAAAAATTGAGTCATGTCATTAACCTAACTGGTGCCTGCTGCTACTATATCATCCTGTTCCTTTTCTACCTCATTCTCAAGATTGGTAGCAAGTTGTTTGATGAGTCCTCTACCTCTAACAAGCTTGGTTATTTGGATATCCATGTCATATTCCATGACCTTGGTGATCCAACCAGCCCTTTTCTCATTTACATCCTTACTTAACAGGAACTCCCCCACGCTTGGATGAACCACCATCAAATGTATCTTGTTATTAGAAACAAGATGCCT
This sequence comes from Cunninghamia lanceolata, assembly GCA_027924645.1. Classification (NCBI taxonomy): domain Eukaryota; kingdom Viridiplantae; phylum Streptophyta; class Pinopsida; order Cupressales; family Cupressaceae; genus Cunninghamia; species Cunninghamia lanceolata. The sequence continues at coordinate 4,249,811 of BSBN01000241.1, read as the reverse complement.
AAACTTTTTTAGACTCCTTACCACTACAAGGACATGTTTCTCCACAAAGCTATATCTCTGCTCATACTCCTCTAGGCCCCAACTAAAGAAAGCGATGGGTTTCTCAAAACCCTCACTCTGCTATTGTACCAAGATCGTAGAGATTGTATCTAGACCACCATAAGCATACAAGATAAAATATTTAGAGAAATCAAGATTTACAAGGTTGGCGTAGCTTCTAGTGCTTCCTTTATAGACTTGAAATTGAGTCTGGCCTCCTTCGTCCAACTAAAAATTGTATTCTTCTTCAACATAGACGTCAAAGGCTTCAGCAAATTTGTGATATCAAGTATGAATCTTCACAAAAAATTAATTCTGCCAATGAAGCTTTGTAGCCCCTTCTTGTGACTGGGTAAGGGCAGCTCCAAAATGGCCTTTAGCCTTTCATTATCAATGGTAATGCCCTCCTTTGACATGATGTGCCCTAACAACTTGCCTTCATGCACAACGAATATGCATTTCCTGGGGTTGAGAGATATCCCGCACTCTCTGCATCTTTCAAATACTAACCTCAGATGGGATAAATGTTCAGCTGCATTCTTGGAAAAAACTACAATGTCATCTAGGTACACTAACACAAATTTATACAGCAAACCCTTGAAAGCCATGTCCATGGCTCTCTGAAAAGTAGAGCTGGCATTTGAGAGACCAAAAGGCATCCTTTTATAGGCCATGGTACCCCATTTGGTGGTGAAAGCGGTTTTGAACTGATCTTCCTCCTTGACTAACACTTGATTGTAGCCAGAAAATCCATCAAGCAAGGAAAATCTTTCTGAGCCAGCCACCACCTGCAGGATTTGCTCCATTGAGGGTAATGGGTAGTGGTCCTTTAGGGAGGCTCTATTGAGGTCTCTAAAGTCAACATATAGTCTAATCCCTCCATTCTTTTCCCTCACAGGAACAAGGTTGGATACCCAAGAAGTATGTTTGATTGGAAAAATGATTTTCCCTCAATCAGTTTGGTCAACTCTTTAATCATTAGAGGCTCAAGCTTTGGATTTAGAGGTCTTTGCTTCTACCTCATAGGTTTTGTATCTGGTTCTAACTCTATGGTATGCTGGGCAATATGAGGGTAAAATCCTTTTAGGTCTGAATAATCCCAAATAAACACATCTTCAAACTCTTGACAAAGAGCAATAAGAGCTCTCCTATCCTCAGGTGAACAGATTTTACCAATTTTAAGAAGCTTACCCTTAAAAATTTCTAGCTCCTCATAATGTTCTTCTTTAACCTGCATGCTAGTTTTGGTCTTCTTCATCTAATCATCAGTGCCAAAAATAGATTCCAAGGTTACCAATCCCTTGGGCAGCTTGTTTGTTCTCAACTGAACAATCTGATCATTTCCATACTACTATTTGAGTTTATCCTAATTCATCATGGAAAACTCATCCTCCTCTGACAAGAAACGCAAGATCTGCTCATCACTCTCAAAAACCTGCCAATGAACATTATTGTCAAGGATAGAGGGTCTATCAACTATTTTTACATGAGGTTACACCTTTTCCCTTTGAATATCATTGGGGATGTCAAACTAAGCCCCAATTGCAACTAACCTATCAGCATGAGAGTTCTGATTTCTGCAAATGGAGATCAGATTGAAAGCATCACACTCTTCAATCATGTTCCAGACCCTATGCTTGTAACATTTCAAAGCATCACTCTTTGTAAGATGCAGCCCTCTTACTTGATTTACAATGAGTTCACTGTCCCCAAACACCTGGAAATAATCAATTTTCTTCTTCCTTGCCCACTGCAAACCTTGGATCAATCCTTCATACTCAGCAGTGTTATTTGTGCATGCAAAGGCAAAATGGAAAGCAGAATAATATTTTTCACCCTGTGGTGACACCAGCATTGCCCCACCACTGGATCCATTTCTGCTCCTAGAGACATCAAAGTACATTTTCTAAACCTCATCTTACTGCTCTATCTGATGTCCTGCATCCTTTATAAGGATTGGTATTGCTATTTCAAGTTCATGCAGTATGTAAGCCCCCATACCAGTTTTTTGGATGTGTGCCTCAGGATCATCTATAACATTTTTTGAGGCCCACTCCCTTAAGAGTACCTCTAGTATGCTCTCAGCTTGTAGTTCTTGAGCAGTAACAAGTTTAGGATCATCAGAAATGATGCAACTTGCATTAATAGCACTTGGTGTGTAAGGCTCTATGTGATGATTTGAAAGCAACTCAGATTTCAAAGTTACTTTAGTGCCATATCTAGTCCTAAAGAACATGTGGGACCAGTCAGAGGATAAATATCCTCCTATCTTGGCTGTGAATTCTCTTGATAAGCACATGGCAAAGTAAGGAGACAAGTCTATGATGAACACCTCCTGTGAAATGGAAACATTGGGATAGGTATGCAGAGTAAGACTTAGGTCTTTTATCACACCCACGGTATTAACAGTTGTGCCATCTAATTGGAGTACACCCTTCTCAAGAGACTAGTATTTCAATCCTAACTGGTCTACAATTTGTTTTGGCATCACAGAACTGCTTGCACCACTGTCTACCATACAGTTATGTACTAAATTGTCTCCAATTATCAAAGACACATAAAATGGAATTGGTTTGGCACTTTTCTTTGGTTGTTTGTTGTTATCTTGGGAGGAATTGGTAAGGACAACCCTATTTGGGTCAGTAGTTATGTCATTGGACACCTTCAAATCAGATAAGGCAGACTACAACATCTTCTTTTAGCCAGGAATGGCTAGGGAATCCCACATAGACATTGTCACATTCATCTTCTTCATATTTTCAATGATATTGAAAGGTGGAGTGACACTTACTTTTTGTTGTGACTTTGTAGCAACAGTGTCAACCGGCAGGTGAGGCATCTCCCCTGTTGTTTCTGGATTACTTCTTTGTAAAATATGGGGAATATGTGATGTAGAAGTATCAGCAGGTGCTTTCTCTTTATTTGCTACTTGATCTACCTCATAACCCCTCTTCTTGGCTCTTGTATTGGCTGCAACTAGAGTATTATCTCTATTTACACCACAGAATTCACTTCTTGCCAATTTATGAAGGCAGAATCACTCTGAGGTTGCTCCTGTTGTTGCACAGCCCCATCATGAGGTGTACTTGGTTGTGTAGCTACAACATTCTACACCGTTAAGGCCTGATTTATAACCCCATTTGAATAGGTTGCTTGATTGTGTGGCTGATTGCATGGATAGCACCATTCATATTCAACTGCAAGATTATTCTGAATAGGGACAAGGTCCCTTACTGCATTAATGGGTGCCAGATTGTAAGGTTGAAAAGGCCTTTGGTTGACATTCTGCTTGGGTGATAATTGCCTTGATATGGAGGACTGTTAGCTTGGTAAGGCTAATTTTGCCCTTGATATGTTTGATTCTACCCTTGACTAGGTTGTTGATAAGGCTGCCTATTCTGGGATTGCTGCTTTTTGATGTTTACCAGCACATTCCCAAAAGTTTGCAGGATGCTATCTATCTTTTGTTGGCTATTTTTGATCTCTTTTAGCTCTTGAGATGAGCTAGAAGTAGCAGGTTCAAAATTGGCAGTACTTGGTAATGCTGTTATAATAGGTAAAGGGGTAAAATGAGGGATTGGCAATGGCATTGAAGCTTGAATCTTAGGAAAGATGGGCACTGGTGGTCTGGGTGCTATTTTTCTACCTAAATCAAATTATTCTCTGCCCTAATAGCTATCTCATAAGCATTAGGTAAACTAGTACCTCCTAATGATTGTATCATCACTGAAATATCACTATTCAAGGCTTTCAAAAAAATAGAAAAGCATATTCAGCTAGAGGTCTTACCATGGTAGGGATTTTGTCCCATGTCTTCTGGAATCTGAAGTTAAAATCTATCATTTGCTCCTAGGGAGCCCTTTTTATGGTAGTCATCTATTCAACCAAAGATAGGTTGTCTGATTTATCTTGGAATTGCTTGTTTAATTTCTCTCCTAGATCATCCCAGGTTGCAATGGTCTGCACTGGTAGACTCCTGAACCATTGCAATGTTTTCCCTTTGAATGAGGTAGCCAGTAGTCTGATGGCTACATTTTCTTGGGTTATATGATGCTTTCCACATAGAGAAGCCACATCTCTAATGTGCTCAATAGGGGTATTTTGGTTCTCCCCTATGAAATAGGGTAGACTCTTCAAAGCTACCATGGGTATAACATCATGTACTATCAAGTTTAATGGGCTGCCCCCATCAAAAGCCACATATGGCTGATTTCTTGCCATCTAAATAGCTGGAGGTAAATTTGCTTGAGGTGGTGTAGGAACTACAGAGGCAACTGGTCTAAAATTTGGTGGAGTTGACTGTATTCTCTTAGAAATCGGGATCCTTACTGCATCTCTACTCTGCCTTCTAGGTGGAGATAGTTGCAAGTAGTCAAATGTACTTGAACTCCTAGTTTGAATCTTTCTCATAAGATGTCTCAGCAACACTGATCTTCTTGTCTTTCTTTAGTCTGATTCGCTAGATATGCAAGTTTAACCTCTTACAGGTCTGAGAATCACTGGCTACAAATCAAAACCAGTAATAAATTTGTAGGGTCCCACCAAGCATGCCAGAAACTATTGTCACATGAAATTGCACCCTGCTTGGAAAGGGTTCCAATCATTCCAATGACACAATGGGAATGATCTCAAGGTGTGGGACCTTTCTCAAAGAGATCAGACCTTCGGAGAAGGCCGGCTTCCTTGCCTGATTATCACCTAATACTACTGAACTTCAAGGGGAAAAGGGAGAAGGAAAGCTTTAAAATGAAGATGAAATAGAAAAACTTGAAAAAAGAGGGTGATGCACCAGATAGATTAAAAGAGACTTCCAAAACACTAAGAAAATGCACAATATAATCATATACAACAAGTAAACATACATAGATTAGATGATTTTAGTAGAGATAAGGTGCAATAGGGTTGAGAGGAACAGAATGTTCACAGACAACCTCATGCAGATACATGTAGAACTGGAAAATCAGCAAAGGAGGTAAAATAACTTGCATATATCCAATGAAAAGGCAAGGTTACAGTATATGAAAACTCTGTTTGGAAAAAGAAAGACCAGTATGCCTAAAAAATTTCCAACCTTATTTACATCATAAGCCTTAGCTTATATAGTATTCCAAAATTAACCTAAGTCAGTTATAGAAATCTGCTCCATGAGCTGTAGCAAGAAAAATATCTCCCCTGAATGATTGTCCACCTGCATCAGTTATGGTGACAAAGATCTAGAACTCAAAAAGTTGGGAGATATTTTTAGTCATTAATGCAGTTACTGCATCCCTGTGCAACAATGAATACAAGAAATATCTGCATCTACCCCAAAAAGGTTGCTGAAACGTCCCTTCGGCCATCTAGATCATGCACCTCTACTTTTGGCGCGGGCCCTAACCTTTTTGAATCTGCCCTTATATACTCCTCCTTATGAGGGATATGATGGTAATGTCACCATCATGGGTGGGCCTTATTGAAATGTGATAGGATGGTGTCATCATCATATCAGCATTGGGGTAGTATTAGGAAATGGGGTGATATTACAAATATTAGGGTGATATTTGGAAGATAGTGTGATATTACAAATATCAGGGTGATATTTGGAAGATAGGGTGATATTTCATAGATTAGGTGATATTACAAATATCAGGGTGATATTTGGAAGATCGGGTGATATTTCAGAGATCAAGTAATATTACAAATATCAGGGTGATATTTGGAACATAGAATGATATTTCAAAGATCGGGTGATATTAAAAATATCAGGGTGATATTAAGAATATAGGGTGATATTTCTGAGATCGGGTGATATTACAAATATCGGGGTGATATTTGGAAGATAGGGTGATATTTCAGAGATCGGCTGATATTATAAATATCAGGGTGATATTTGGAAGATAGGGTGATATTTCAGAGATCGGGTGATATTTAGAAGATCACCCAATGTTTAGAATATCACCCGATGTTTGAAAAATCACCCAATACTTGGAATATCATGATGATGCCATCCTGTAAGATCAGGTTTGAATAGATCATGACCATACATAACTTCCTTATTTTAGTGAATTTCAGGGTGATGTAAAAAGAAAACTTGCCTAACTTTTTAAGCTCTTTCACATGGTAAGCTTCTTTAGGCAAGCTTCAGACCTTGAGATTTGGGTTCAGACCTCTAGATCACAAATATAACTTTCAATGGGGAATATACACACTGACTAATGATGCTTGAACTATTGACTCTGGCTAGAGGAAAAAAGGGCAACAATTAAATTAATAGCCTTGACACATAAAAAATGGCATCGATTTCAACTAAGCAATCTTTTGAAGCACTTAAGAAACCTAAAGTCCCCTTGGTAGAAAATAAAAACAATACTCTCACTTATACCACAAACTATGATACCTATGAGGCTTCACTATCCCCTAAAGAAATGACATTCCTCTATGGTCAAGGATTTAAAATTCTTTATAAAAATTGTGACTATCTAGGTAAGGGATGTGGTGTAAATCAACAAGGGAATTTGCATACCTATAGAATCTACTTCAACACATTACTCAAGCGGCAGTAGATATAATCCTTTTAAAGAAAAGAAAGCTTCCCATCATCCTAAACTCAATGTTAATGCAATATTAACAAGACCAAAACAACATGATAGATATCCTAAATATGTATGCTCATAACATTGGGATTAAACAGGTAAGTATCCCTAACCCTTTATCTCTCTCGTGATGTGCTTCCCCCGTGATGTGTTATGTGTTTTTTAGGCCTCCTAAGATGACCCCTAATTCTCTTATAAGGTCCAGGATACTAGGAGACCACCTCTGTTGTGTTATTTTTCTATTTGTATAATCATTTTTCTATATTGCCTCTCTCTTTGATTTCATTGTTGTGTGTTGTGTCTTACGGACATAGCATTGTGGTTGGTGAATTGGGGGCACCCTCCTATGTGATTGTCCCTAAATAACTTGTTTCTCCTCTCTTATTTATTGTTTCTGTTCCTCTAGTGTTTCTATCTAGCGGACAGATGACGAAAAATATTTATACTTATGCAGACCTAGCGTCCCTTTAACGAGAAATCAAAAATTGGACTTAGTTCCTAATATGATGATGGGGTTGTAATATATTATCTGAAACTTGGCTAGTAGAAGTACTCCATGCTTTCTGTGTAGTGATTTTGATGATGTTTTTATCTCACTTACAAACTATAACAATATTGCTGCTTTGTTCACTCTGTTTGTCTTTGAGTCTTGCCTTCGTGACACTCTGTTCAAAGATTTTCATGATATAGCTATTACCATTTTTTTACCACAGGTCAAAAATTGGCTAAGCAGATATAAAATTTTCATTTTTGAATGAGGTTTGATTTACTTCTATTATGAGTTAGTTGCATAGTTATTATATTTTCAATGATAAATGTAGTTTAGTTGTTTAGGAAAGAAAGAGAAGTTTTAGATCATTCATTGCATCGTAGAGCAATAAAATGAGATAAGTATTCATTCATCACAATGGTTATTTATTTACAAGTTTGAATACGTAAAGGAATAAGCATTGAATTGAAAGAAATGATGGCATATCAGATGTCCCACACAAGCCATAGGTTATAGTTGAACACATGCAAGATATAAACAAAATACTATGCATCTAATGAAGGAGAAAGGAAAGACATAGCCATCATTTCTTGTTTTGTCGATCTTCAGAGTAGTCTCCTATCCTGCTCCTGATCTCAACATGTACCTAAAAAAATGTGGTAAAGGTCCCATTAGAAGCTTTGATTATGAAAATCCTTTATCTATCAGAAGAGGCATAATACTTTGATTATAGTGCATTGATCAAATGAACATCATCCATATGTAGAAGAAACTAAAAAAGAAGCAAACATGCAGCATCACTGTTTTATTCTAATATGTTTGTTTCATGTGTAGGTATAGGACAAGTCATGAAGCTAATTGAAGACATTCAACATGTGGTATCAAATGGGCTCCCATAAGGGTTGAGCCTAGCATGGTGTTTCCCCTTAATCTCAAAAGGGATGAATGGAAAAGAAAGGAATCATTGTTCATAGTTACATGACAAGCTAAAGGAATAATAAAGGCAATCATATGCATCAGTTTTGTTTTAGGACATAGTCATGATTATAGTTCAAGGAATGAAATGCAACCATGAAAATGAGCTAAGATGTGAAAGAAGGACTGCATTTAATGCATATGGTAGCTGTCATCATCACTTTAGTTGATATTAGAAAGTGACATTCATAGATATTTCATTTATACATCTTTCATAATATTTTGATGCATCAAAGAGGAATGAAAATATTAAGATACATTGCATCAACTGAATGTCAAAAATTGCCAGTTAATATTAAGAGGCAACTGTATATGGTTGTTTGATGATAGCATAACATCAAAACATAGGAATCATTTGTGTGCATGTTTTGAATAGATAGTATGATAAGTGCATATATGGATCAGCCTGTGCCATGCCACAATGATGGAATATAATGCAAATTGCATTATATAAACTGAATCAATAAGACATCAATCTTGGAACAACAAAGGTTCTTATTTATTTTCATGATTAATACAAGGAGCCATTTATTTTAGAGTATGAGAACATTTACTTCGTGAAAGAACAAACAAGCCCTAGAAAACAAGGCTACAGGAGCATTTCATCTGGAATAGTGAGTCGAAACAGCTAGTCAAGAGAGCATTGTAGATCAACTAGCATCTTATCACATCAAGTCATGAACAATAGTCATTTTGTATATTTGTATGATAAGGAAATAATGCCATGGTGTCATGATTCAGTAGTGTCATTATGCTTTTGTTTGAGACATCATAAGTATGCTACAGGAATATGGTTGGATAGGTTAGAGCATCAATGTCCTTGCCATAAGTGAGTATGATTCATCTACAACAATTGTGGCCATAGGAGTAAAAAGTACCACATCAATCAAATGGATAGTTTCAGATGAAAAATACATTATGAGTGCTCAAAGAATAAATTAGAATATTTATTGCCTGTCACCAATTCTTTGTTGTTATGTTATCATGTTTTGTCTTTTGTGTGCATTCAAGATCAGAATTTTGGAACAACCAAGGCATCAGAAGTTACAGGTACAGTTACAACATATATGTCATACATAGAGTTAAATAGAATGGATGAAAAGTAGATTGATAACTACCAAATGAACTGTATACACAACTACATTGAGTTATATCAAGTGAACTGGAGGCATTCTTTCATCAGGTGGAACATGCACAAGTACATGACTGTGTAAGTTAAGAATTAATATTGCAGAGAGTGAAAGTTAAGTTCATCTTCAAAGATGTAGCCACACAAACCATGGCTTTGTGTTTGCCAGTAATCATTTTTTGTGTTCCCAATCCATATAATAAAGAAGCTTGCAGTCTAATCAAATTGCAAATATGAGAATAATGAAATTTTATAGCAAAGATTTTGAATAAGTGCAAGTATATAAGAACCATGACATGCTTAGAGTCATTCTTTTGTGAACAATAGTCTGAAGTCCATTTACAAATATATAGTAAAAGGAGATCTCTAAGAAAGATACAATAGTGACCTATGAAAGCATGCCCAGAATAAAACACAAGTATTTGGCTATCCTTTTCCTTTGTACAGGAAACATAATCCTATGGGTTTACAATGAAAAATACCTTGAGAGCTATTAAATGCCATGGAGATCATCTTATTACCCACAAGAGTTTATGAGAGATCAAAACTAAGAATACGAGTTTGCCAGCCATGGCCTGTAAGAAAGTCAAGGTTTTGTTTTCTCAAAGTTTTGGACCTGTCTGGGGTTTTAAAAAGGAAAGCAATAGATATAAACTTTGAAAACACCTAGAAACAGTCAATTCATGGTGGCCTCCAATGAAGAAAGCATACCAAAAGTAAATGTTTTAGACAATGCGAAATATAATCTAGGTATTATCATATTGACTGATCAAGAAGATTACCCTTGTTCTAAGGAAGGGTGCGGGCATAGAGGCTAAGATTTCTTGTTCTTACAATAACCCAAATGAGCTCAGAAAAATCCCCATGGTGGCCTGAAATATTCATAGAGTAAAATGGCAACAATGATCAGGAAACACAGAAGCAATAAATGCATCAGAAGATATGTAAAGTGGTGGCCACTGATGGCCAAAAATGCCATAAAAAAATGAACAAAAAGAGTGACAAAGTGGAGCAGAGATATATACCAATCATATGCCTTCGATAATATGCAAAGGATTGTCTAGAATGTAGTCAAAGTCATAGTTTTTACAGTCTAAACCCTCTTACCAGTGGCGGCTAGAACAGCAGAGAGCCTTTCTCAAAGATGCCAAGTGAAAAGTGGAAGTGACATCTTAGGGTTCTCTTTTTGTTCTAGGGTTACCATTTTGCCCTAAGAGTATGATGACTTTTATCATATTGAATTACATTTTTCAAAGGCTTACAAATGCCCATCATGGTCTTTATCTATCACACTTTTGTCTAAGTCGAGCCCATGGTTTCCTCAAATATTTGATAGCCCTCTTGCCTAGTCGTATGACTTAGAGAATAACATATTGGCCCTTAAAGGTTTTCATCCAGAGTTAGTGGGGATAAGTCATATGCTCGATGCCTTAAGTGAATACTTTTGGTATGTTTGAAGAAGAATACATCTATGTCAAAATACCTTGGGGGCTATTAGATCATGTTGCATATACATTGTGATAAAAACCCATTTAAACCCATTGGAGAAAGAGCACATGCCCAAAGGATATTTTTCGTAGAGTGCATAGAGAATAAGCCTTAAAGGATTTATTTTATTTTTGAAAATGTTTTGGAGGTCTTATTATTTTTATGATTTTTTATTGAAAAAAAATCAAACATTGTAATGACAAAGTGGCAAAATTATAAGCCATAGACTTTTGTTTTTCTTTTAAGAATCAAATCAAATAGGAATCTAATAAAACTGCAAAGCATTGTAAAGTTGATTTTAAAGCAATGATTTATAAATTGCTTTAAAATTAAACTATTTTAAGCAGTTAAAGCAAAAGGGATCTAGCTAGATCTTGTTTGGATTTGATTTGTTTTCTTGGGCAAAATTAGGCAGATGAAGACAAAATAAGAGCTCTTTGGATCAAGATGGGCTTGATTTGAAGGAGATTTGGTGGGACCACCTAGGACATCAAGTTGGCAGCTTTTATTTGCAGTTTGAAGGTAGTTTGAGGGGATTTTTGGAGTCTTTTTGATGGATTCCGAAAATGGATTTGCATTCCTATCTTTAGGGGAGCTTTTTTGAGATCTCTTGGCAAGCCATTTATAGGAGAAAAACTTAGTTTTTTCTCAGTCACTTTCTTCTCTCTTGTTAACAGGTAGAGTTGTATACAGGTAGTTGGCTCACTTGTTTTTTACATGCATTGTACTCCTCCCAGTTTAGAATAGTAATTTTTTGTATTTCATCTACTTATGTGTTTTACAACCTTGATTTGATGTCCTATTGTCACAAATTCTTGTCCTTTATCATGTCTCAATGCTATTAGATTGCATGTTTTCCGCATGTTATAATTTGTGTTTGAAATAAACCTTATTACAAATTATATAGGGATTGAATCTCATAGGTGAAGTTGTGAAGGTTGAAGCTTGAAGGACTATTTGTGAGTGAAGTATTCATTTAGATTAAATCTTAAAGTTAGTTTTCCATTTCAATCGTTTCTCTCATCCCTTTTCCCCTGTAAGTCATTAGTTTAGGAATCATGAGAGAACTAGCTCACTCTAGAGATTCATTCTCATAATAGGAGATCCACATCTGAGAATGATTCCATGTTTCAATAGGTAGCTAAGTTTCTGTGAACTTAGCAAGGGTGCATACTTGATTGACAATAGTTTTTGACACACCCAATGGGACTGGTTCGACTATTTCAGTCCATAGTTAGATCATTTATCACTGATATTTGGTGTGTGTATTAGTGAATCCAGCCTTTGTAGGCAAGCAACTAGCATACCTGGCGACTCTACATGTTATTTTTCTAGTTTTAGGATGATTAGTTCATATCATCCACCATATCATGATGGTGTTACCAATCAATGATCTTATCAGTTGTATCAGAGCAATCATGCAGTTGGTTTTATTCCAAACAACCATGCAACAACATCATACCATTATGTACAATATGTTTGTCACCCACCTGCCCCTACTCAAGCTTCTGATCAACTAACACAGTCTGTAGTGAGGGACGTTAAGGAAATGATTAATGATACCTTGGCAGAAATGATGAGGTTAATAAACGAGATCAATAGGAAGATTGAGTACAATCAGCAGCAGGATGAATTAGCCTATCAGGCATATCTTCATGAGCAAGAGTTAGAGACACAAAGAGCACATTTTGAACAAGAAATAGCAGCTAGTGAATAGTAGATGAGGGTTTTACTCCATCAAAAGCATAGGCAACAAATTCAAGCAGTTCTTGTCATTAAAAATCAGCCCTTTCAGGATGAGGTATCTGAGTATAATCTTTTATGTTTCAATCAAAGTGAACCTATTATCCCTGCCAAGGTCAAGATTCCCAATTTTAGGAACTCTTTACCCTTGCAAGAACCTAGGTTGGTATAGTCTGAGCATATTATGATTCAAAATTAGTCACCCTATGAGATCTCTATTTCCGATCAAGAGTGGAAGACACAAATGAGATAGTTTGAAGAGAATCTTGAGAGAGAGGTAGTTGTAAAAATAAAGCTCTTGCTTGCTTGAGCCCAAGCAGCCCCTGTTGTCCCAGAACAACCTACTCAAGAAGAGGTACATAAGTATATCTTTCCAAGTTTTAGACAAGATAAACCTCTTAGTGCCCCTAAAGTTGACATCCTAAGTTTCAAGAAGAATGAAGTTCTTGATTCTACAAGGCAACCTAATAAGTTTAAATTTCCCAGTTTCAGAAACCCTCACCCGTTACAAGTTGAGGAAAATGACCATGTTCAGCCTAGTACAATTAGAGATCAGCCACTTGAAGAGTCTCCATTCCTCCAAGAAATCCAATAGACTCCCCAAGTTTCCCAATCAAATAAACCTGATTGCCCTATCACTATTCAACTTTGTAAGGATGGACCTATCATCTAACAAAATGATTCATTCACCATGAGGGAAGTTAGGAAGTTAAATTTACTACATTTCACTTTGGAATAGTATCAGCTAGAGCAATTGAAAATTAAACCAGAAAAGACTCCTAATGAGTCTTCTAATGTTTACATTAATGATTCCCCTTGTTCTGTAAAAGATGACCATTTTTTTTTTAAATTTGTGTAGTACAAGAGGTTGTTTCACATGCAAAGGTTGTTGTTGTTTGTGTAGGGCAATTAGATTCAAATCTAACACTGAACCCTTTAAAATTCAAGTCATTTGAAAAATTTTCTGATGCTGTTCATAAGATGCATGAAAGCAAGGTGCAAAAGTCACAAGGTGAAGACCTTCAAGTGCAAAGACTGAAAGCCCAAATCTCACCCGAGAAGACACCGGATCATGAGGAGTCTATAACCTTGTTCGATTAGTTGCCTGATTTCATTGAACCAAAGGTAGAGAACATGCTCATATTAGAGACAAAAAAATTTAGAGTAGCAGGAGAGTCTTCAACATTCTAAGGAGTTGAAAAAGATCATCAACATGATAATAGCATCTCAAACAAAGAGGAGGGAAATAAAGAACTTGTGTTGGATCACAATAAGCTTAGTGAAAGTTGTTATGAGCTTCCAGCTAACTTGTTTGATGAGCTTCCTAAGTTTGTTCATGAAAGTGGGAGTGGCATGGCTATACCAAGTTCTGATCACCACGATAACGAGGATTGCCCAAACAAAGAGGTGTTGATCCAAGGACACGTTGGTGAAAACAACCCTAATTTAGCTAATCAAGAACTCGAAGATGATTTATTTCAGGCTGAAATTAAGCTTTTCTGCTCATATTTGGCTAACCCTTTGGAGGAGAGTCACCTAGGACAGCAAGGACATGTTGTGATGCTCACAACACGCCCCATTTTGCTCCTTAGCAAAATGAGGACCCCTACTGAAGCTGGTTTGCTTTGTTTGTTAGTGTGGTTTGCTTAGTGGTAGAAGGGAAGAAGAGCTGAAAATACAAACTTTGATAAAAATAGGGGAAATTTGCATTTTAGTACCAGGTCAAAATATAGGTGAATTCCCTGTTGAAAATAAACAGGGATTATTTTTGAATTATTTTAAAATTTGTTGTATTTTACAAGTTATGGAGGTCTTGGGTAAATGTACAATTAGAGGGTTTGTACCTTGTATATACAAAGTTCTTTGTATATACAAGGTCGTCTCGTATACAAATGCATTTGTATTTCAGGTTTTTTGTTGGTCGCAAAAAGGGAAAGGTAATTGGGTTTCATGTGGTGTTGTGCTTGTATACATTCTGTGATAAGGCTTTATCTTCATATACAAGTCAGACCCGAAAAGGTTAAGGTTAAGATGAATAAATGATTGAAATCCGCTATGTATGTTTTGGCTTATATATTTGGTAAATGAAAAATGTACAAGGTAAATATACAAGAGACCATACATAGCGTGGAACTAAAGAGGGATTAAAGCTGGTACAATCGATGTATGTCTAGCACTTGTATATTTGGTGGATGCGAAATATACAATCGGGAGATACAATGAGTTAGGTACATCGCAGAATCGAAATATTATCAAATAATGCATAATGATTGTATACCTTGGGTTTTGTATGCAAGGTATCGGGAGGCATGCATTCCGCTTTATACAACGCAGGTTTGAGGGTAAAGCAAATTTTGGTAAGTACAATGTATTGGGACCTAATGAATATCAGGTATACATTATGTTTTATGCAAGGTGGAATTAAAAAAGGTTCAAAGTTCAAGTGAATAAATAGTTAAGTCCATCATTTGTTTATCAGGGTTTGTATATTTGGATGAAACGAAATATACAAACACTTTATACAAGCTGGAACTGAAGATATTATGGAGTAATGTTAAACTATTGTATGTTTTTTTTACCTTTTGTATGTTTCTGGATACACAAGGTAAAGTATACATTCTTTTGTGAACATTGCGGAACCGAGGAGTTATCAATTAAAGTTAATTTGTTGTATATTTCCATTCTTGTATATATGTGCCGAAAGATACATTGACCGATACATACAAGCCGGAACTCAAAGAAATTGAAATAGGATGAATACAATGCATTACGTCCAAATTGTATATCAAGAGATACATTGAGTTATATACACCTCGGATTTGAAAGGTAAGTATAATGCAGTTTATAAAGGGGTTGGAGTCCGAAAGTGACATAAAGGTTGTATGCATCACGAAGATGCATAAATGTGAAAGGTAAGGTGGACCCCACCAATTTTATATTAGTTTTGTATGTTTACAATGTATATCCGATATACAAACTAATATACATTGCCCCCCGGATGTCAAAAGAGATTTAAATAACAGAAAGTCTTTGTATATTTGGCATTTGTATGTTTAAATATACAATGCCGATATACAAAGGATCATACACATCCCATCGGGGGAAAAGGTAAGGAAATTAATGTATAAGGTGTTTGTATGTGTGCTTATGTAGCAGAATATACAAGCGCGATATACAAACCAAAAGATACAAGGAGGTACGGAAAGTGAAAAGGTAAAAAAGGGAAAAGGGCTTTGGTTCAATTGTATGCATAAAGTTATTGTATGTTCGAAAATACAATGAAAAGATACAAGGACAACATACAATGATGATATACAAAAGAAATTGCATGTTTAATTAAGCTAACAGTCAAAAATTTAAAAAGCTCAAACACTGAAAAAGGAAACCCGAAGGTCACAACACATTAATTACTATAATTAATGCAAATTTAACACTCAAACAAGTGGAATTTAATGACAATTAGGGCAAGATTGTTGTTATTTTGTTGTCGAGATATATTGTTAACATTGAAATTTGCAGAAAAGGCACTGTCACCGTAAAATTGAATGAAATTTACTGAATTGACGAGGTTATAGTTACTGGGTGAAAGTGAAAGGTAAAGTAAGTCAACATCAAAGGTTAAACAGTCACAGAAACAAGTATTTATCTTGGAACCCCATTTAATTTTGAATGGTAAAGCACAACTGTTAATTCTAGTAATTTCACTTTCAAAATGCATGCATTAGTTAAAATTACTATTTTAACTGTTAATTAGCTAAACAGATCTTAGTCCCTTTAATGGTAAAATAACAGAAGGAACAAACAGGTTAGGGTAAATGGTAGAAAATAGATATTCATAGTAAAACCCTAGATATGAAGTGGAAACGAAATTTGAGACATGTATACTTCTACAAGATGGCCCCAAAATAGAAGGACATTGGTGACGAAGTAAAGAAAGAGAGAAGACCAAGGAAGGAGGTAGAAAAGGAAGAATTGCCGATATACAGAGGTTGTCCAACCCTGATTGGTACAAGCAGGATGGGAACGGATACAAACATAGGAACCTATGATGCAGAGGACGTATTGAAGAAAATCACTGTTGCAGATGCCTCACCAGATATGAAATGTATTTGGGATAGTGGGCTATATAGAGCTGCAGGGTTTCCTCTAGCTATGGAGGCAAAGGATCTATGTCTAGACTATGTAATCTTATATGACCCCAATACGAGGAAGGTAATGCTACATAACAGATTAATTGTTGATCTGACTCCTAAGGGGATTGCAAGAACTTTTGGATTGGAAATCACTGATAAAATGACAGACATTGATATTAATCAGTATAACGAGAGTTTCTACACAAATGATGGAGACTGTAAGGACAAAATATTTTGCCACTGGTACAGTCCAAAGAACAAGCCAAAGGCAGTGGCCAGAATTCCTAAAAATCTGATGAGGATACATTTCAGGGAGGAAATATATTTGATGATCACCATGCTAAGTAGGCTGGTTGGGTTGAGGGATGGTACCAAATGTGAACCCTGGATGTTCACCGTCATAGAGTACCTAAGAACAAGGGAAAAGAAACAGGGACCAATTCATTGGGTCAAGGCCATTAGTATAGTCATATTGAGGCAGGCTATGATGAGGCAGCAGAAAGGCTTGCCCTTTTATATGTCTTCTATATATTATACTCCTGTGCTGCAGAGATTAGACCACACATACATGGACTAGAGAGAGTTGGTGTTTTAGGGAATGGTCCTGGGTAGAAGTTGGTGTATGAACATTACCTAGAATTACAAGAGGAGAATGCCTTGAAGAAATTTGCTCTAGTTATTGATGTTTTCTATACCCACATGGTGAGAGTACTAAATGAGGAACCAGACAAAAGGTTGTCTAAAGAGGCTGAACGTATAATTGGATTGCATTGTTCATGGTTCATACAGTTTGAACAATTTTCATACATAAGAACTGAGGGTTTTGAGGGGAATCCATTTATGCTCCCAAGGTATCCTCCCGATAAATTGATTGTCTTGGAGTTCTCAAGACAAAATTTAAATATTTTCAGGATGTATAAGAGGAAATTTAATAGAGGAAATGTAAGATTGCCATGGGCAATTGGCAGGTATTCTTGTATTAGTGAGGATACTGCAACCTATTCAGAACAAGAATTAAGGTATTATGGGTTCCAGGAATTTGATTTGGCTAGAAGGTTTGATCCATTTCATAGGATTCAAAACTTTGTTGACAACAGGTACAAGCATCAAGTGCATATTGAGGATTTCTGGGCTGACTAAAAAAATGATAGGGAAGTGAGGAAAAGAGCCCACAAAAGATTGACTATTGAATAGATGAAGTCTATTGGTAACATATATGTGCCCCTTGAAATAAAAGATGATAGATTGTTACATCATAGCTATGCACAGGCGAGACTGGCTCCCATTACAGAGCCTGATTGGTGAAAGCCATAGAATACATCTTTGGATGTATTGTCTGAACCAATAATTTTATTTTCAAAAACATGGCTGAAGGACAGAGTTGAAGAACTTAGAGCTGAGGGTATAACAGTTACATACCCACAAAAGGGCAGGAAAAGAAAGATAGAGCCCACTGAGGACTTACAGTGCTTCTATGAGAAGAAAAGAAAAGTTGTTGAAGCAAGGATAGTGGAAAAAGATAAAAATGCTACACTAATGGATACCTATGCACTAGGAATATCAGTAGCAGTGGCATCTCAAACTTTTCTGGATCCAAAATCCATGAGCCATGAGATCAGTGTAGAAGAGGCATAGGCTGCAAAGGAGGCAACAAGACCATCAATCATGAGAGCAATCCCAATAGGTTTGTCCAAGGGTGAGTCTTCAAAACCAAAACATACAATTGGAGCCCAAGAAGTAGGGGAGAAAATGAGGAATATATCTAGTACTTCTAGTCCAATGGAGCTAGGACAAACATTCATAAAGGTGAAAATAGAGCTGGCTGAGGAGAAACAGCAAGAATCAGAAATACAAAAGGACAAGCAGACTGCAGAGACTATGAACATTGTAAGTAGTGATAGTGAGGAAGGAGTGATGTTCAGAGGGAAAAAGGTTGAGGTAGAGGAGGTCTCCAGTGAGTTCCTTAGTGAAGAAGAAGAATAAAACCTACAAGCTGAAATGGAAACTGAACAAAATATTAAAATTGAAAAGGAAGAGGTGCAGGCAGAAGCATGATCTGTTGATCCATTTGGTACTCTAGTACCACCAAAAATCATTAGAGATGTGCAAGAGGATGCACATAAGATTGAAGAAGCTGAAAAGGAGGGATCATCTAAAGAGGTAAACATAGAAGGACATACATCACAAGAAGGCACCTCAGAGGTTGATGCTTTGGACATGCTAAATATGTATGGGGAGCAGGGTGAAGAAGAGGCAAATAAGGAAAACTTGCAAACCCAGGAAGATGAAGTAAAGGAGGATGAGGTAAAGGCCAGTTTACCAGTACATCCAGAGCAACCACCGACAGGAAATACAGAGGCAAAAGAAAAAATAGATGAAAATGAACCTGAGGAACATGCAGGAGATGATCAAGAAGAGAGGTCATCAGCAGAAAAAATGCCTAAAGAAGAAGTTCCTAAAGAGGAAAATCCTAAAGAAGAGGCTGAGGGTGGAGGGGACACTGAGATAGAAGAAGAAGAGGAAGTTGAATCTAGAGAACAAGAGAGAGAACAACAACAACAACCTCCACAACAACAACAGACACCACAGCAAGAACAACAACGACAAGAAGAAGAAGAAACAGAAAGAGCACATGAGGAGGTGATTAATGAAATGAAAGAGACAGAGGGCATAAAGGAAATTCATGCCTGGTTGGGAGGTGAAATTAGAAAAGAAAGAAAGGAAGTCCAATTAGCACCAATCAACATCAAAAGTTTATTAGGTGAAGGGACTACTCCAAGAAAAGACAAGAGAAAAGCTAGAACTATGTCTTCTATTCAGAGGGGTCCAAGTGGATCCAGAATGCTAAATCTCGCAATACCACAAAAGGAGAAAACAAAAGGTGAGATTACTTTAGAAGACTATAAAATTTTGAATCTCAATCTTGGCCATGTTACAAGAGATCAGCGTATTAGTGAATGGGAGGATATGCCCCAGGTAACAGCAGAAATGCTAAAAAAACATAAGGATAAACAAGATTCTTTGAAGGGACACATTGTCCAGCTTCAACAATTTATTAAGGGAATATTTGATTCTAATACTACTATTCCAGAATTGCTTGAACATATAATAGTTATATCAAAAGAAGAAATAAGGAATATGGAGAATAAAAGAATCAAGGCAAACATTTTTGATGAATGGTTTGAAGATTTTATGCTGGAAGGTAAGAAAACAATAAGGCAAGCTGTGGGGAGCTAGAAAATAGTTATTAAGGAAAAGAACAAATGTATGATGCTCACACAGAAATGCCAAGCCAGAAAGGAAAAATGTATATTTGAAATTGGACAGTTGACAAAGGTAGAGGAAAGAACAGAAGAATTAATCAATGAGGATGCACTTACTATCACACTGGCAAATCAAGTGCCACAAACTATTTTAGAGCTTAGGTTAGAGGAGGATAACCTTAAAAGATGTGAGGTGGTTGTCCAGAATTTAGAAGCAGAAGTAGATGAGATGATTAAAATGCATAAGAAGATGACAGAAAGAATCCTGCAACATGAATGCATGGAAACACCTACATATAATTTAGACAGGGCATTAGCAGAATTAAGTGCCATATTCACACCATGTATAGAGAACCCTGATGCTCATCTCAGTAAACAAATGATAGATACATTAATGGAGGAGAGGAGTAAAATAAGGAAATATTAGAAAAGAAGAGAAAACTTAGGGGATAGAGAAAAGAAATTGAAGAGGGAAGTTGTGATGCAGGAGTACATTTTGGCAAAGAGTCCAAGAGGGGACCGCACCTTTGTAGAAGGTGTAATTAACAACTTCAAGAATTATTTGAAGGAATGAGAAGACAGGCGGAGGTAAGGGTTTTGAGGAGTCAAATAAATGACCTCGGTGGGAAAAGGTCACATAAAATGGGAATCTTATTTGTGAAAGATTCCAAGAGCATCCTTTGAGAAGAAAAGATGCCAAGTAATGGATTGGCACACGGTTATGAAATAAAGGTATACCATTGATCAATAGTATAGGGATCTCAACCGTAGAATAGGAGTTATAACCATAGAATGGAAGTTGTAACCATAGCAAGGGAGGGAATTCAAATTCTATATAAGAAGCATTGCTACTTGTATATTATTTACATAGGGATTTATAGAAAATAGCATAGCAATTGTAATTGGCCTGAAACTTTGAATAGAAGAAGTATTTTAGCTCAGAGGAGGTCACCTGTCTACATTGTGGAATGCATGGAAACATCCAGCTTTCTCACTGTATCTGTAAAGCATTGTGAGTTTTTTTTGTGAATTTTGATTAATAAAGCTAAGAGTCATACATTCATTGTAAACCATATATGGCTATGTGTTTCAAACATAAATGAATCTGGAAGTCTGTGTCTATTTTCTGAGTGTCTTCTAGCTCTTTGTTATATTTGAAATAGTTTCTCTTAAAGCTTGCAATCTTGAATGCTTGTTTGTGAAAATATTCAAAACTTTTGCATTCAATGATTTGATCTGCTGAGTCAATTAAATTCACTATATTTCTTACTCTGTGCATAACAGAACGTTTAGATCCTGTAGTGAATGATGGTAGATTTAAATTTCTCTAACTTTTCCCAACAATCTTAAAATACTTAGCTTAAACATTGAAATCCAAAGGAGATTATCTGACATTTGAATGAAGTTTAAGAGCAATAAGTTGATATTTGATAATCTTCATAAATAGTTGAAAAGTAAAGCATGTTTGAATATGAATCATTAGAAAGTTGATATTTGTATTAGTTTGCATAATAAGAGTCCAGTAAGTCACAAACCCACCTTAAATCAAGTAATGCCCCTTGCATATTACAGCTTCATAATAACCTACTGAACTATCCAACCGATCAAGACTTGACCAATAAGGAAACTTGGGATCAAGTAATCTTAGTTGATTTCTTCATATCTTTCAAGATAGTTAGGTTCATTTTATGAATTATAACTTTTGTTATGAGTGTGTAAAAATAATCATCAACAGGACAAGAGGAAGAAATCACGACATTCCTAAGTAAATCACTGGAGCAGTCTGATCTAGAATGTTTTGAGGAGTTGTCCTTCTGTTGCACAAAAGAGTTGGAGGCTGACATTATGCCAATTGGTGGTATGATGGAATATGTTAGTTCATTGTCTAGCCATTTATCTTCATTCATAGAAGAGGGGATTCTTGATTCAAAGTGTTCTTCATTGAATGATGATATGTATTTTGAGTCTGATTTTGAAGAGCTATTAGCAACCCTGACAGAGGAGGATGACCCATTAACTATGGAGGAAGAGCTTACATGGCAGGCCATCATGCAGAATGAAGATGATACGGCTGCCCCTAACCATGTAAAATGTTTTCTATCTAATCCAACACCTTCTAGGGGTTTCCTATCAGATATCTAGCTGGGTTGGCAACTGACAAGAGGGTACAACCTCATAATGATATTGATCCACATCAACAAAATAGGTACCAAGTTGAGCATTGTTAGCTTCCTTGTTCATTTGATCAGTTCACCAAACAGGTGAGTACTTTCATGCTCCCATTTAGAGAGGTGTTGCAGTTGTCTATTGCCTATTGGTTCTTATTCCACCTCTTTTGGATAATTCACAATCTTATGGAGTATTACAGATTGCGGAGAAAAGGCAGTTATTTCACTCAATCAGTGAATGGTTTTGTCTAATCATCCACTTTGGCTGGTTACAGTAGGTTAGATTAGTGTTGTAGTCAATAAGTGCTCATGCACATTTGTTTTCAGCATTTTGTTTTAGCTAGCAGAGCCTATTAGTTTGCTTTTAGTTGAGTTTCAGTTTTACGTTGCTATTTGACTAGAAGGAAGAGTTGAGTTGTAGATTTTTTGAGTTTCTGAGAAGGATAGAGTATGACTCAATGCCCAATGGATCTTTAAGGCAACTGGTCAAATGCTTAGCAAGTGAGCATATAGTAGAAGTCGCTATAAATGTTACCATTTTTTACCACAACTCTAAAATTGGCTGAGTAGATATAGCATTTTCATTTTTGAATGAGGTTTGATTGACTTTTGTTATGAGTTAGTTGCAGAGTTACTATGTTTTCAATGATAAATGTAGTTTAGTTGTTCAGGAAAGAAAGAGAAGTTTTAGATCATTCATTGCATTGTAGAGAAGTAAAATGAGATAAGTATTCATTCATCACAATGGTTATTCATTTACAAGTTTGAGTACATAAAGGAATAAGTATTACATTGAAAGAAATGATGGCATATCAGATGTCCCACACAAGCCATGGGTTATAGCTGAACACATGCAAGATATAAACAAAATACTATGCATCTAATGAAGGAGAAAGGAAAGACATAGCCATCATTGCCTTGTTTTGTCAATCTTCAGAGTAGCCTCCTGTCCTGCTCTTAATCTCAACATGTACCTGAAAAAATGTGGGCAAGGTCCCATTAGAAGCTTCGATTATGAAAATCATTTATCTATTAGAAGAGGCATAATACTTTGATTATAGTGCATTGATCAAATGAACATCATCGATATGCAGAAGAAACTAAAAAGAAGCAAACATAGAGCATCATTGTTTTATTCTAATCTATTTGTTTCATGTGCAGGTATAGGACAAGTCATGAAGCTGATTGAAGACATCATAAGTATGGTACATGAATATGGTTGGATAGGTTAGAACATCAATATCCTTGCCATGAGTGAGTATGATTCATCTACAACAATCGTAGCCATAGGAGTAAAAAGTACCACATCGATCAAATGGATAGTTTCAGATGAAAAATGCATTATGAGTGCTCAAAGAATAAATCAGAATATCTATTGCTTGTCACTGATTCTTTGTTGTTACATTATCATGTTTTTTCTTTTGTGTATATTCAAGATTAGAATTTTGGAACAATGGGATACAATGGAGCATCCAAGGCATCAGAAGTTACAAGTATAGTTACTCTATGTAGGTCATACATAGAGTCAAACATAATGGATCAAAAGCAGATTGATAACTACCAAATGAACTGTATACACAACTACATTGAGTTATATTAGGTGAACTGGAGGCATTCTTTCATCAGGTGGAAGATGCACAAGTACATGACCGTGTAAGTTAAAACATTAATATTGCAGAGAGTGAAAGTTAAGTTCATCTTCAAAGATGTAGCCACAAAAACCATGGCTTTTTATTCACCAATAATCATTTTTGTGTTCCCAAGCCATTGGAAATGTATAATAAAGAAGCTTATAGTCTAATCAAATTGTAGGCATGAGAATAATGAAATTTTCCAACAAAGATTTTGAATAAGTACATGTATATAAGAACCATGACATGCTCAGAGTCATTCTTTTGCAAACAATAGTCTAAAGTCCATTTACAAATATATAGTAAAAGGAGAGCTCTAAGACAGATACAATAGTGACCTATGAAAGCATGCCCAGAATAAAACACAATTATTTGGGTATCCTTTTCCTTTGTATAGGCAACATAACCCTATGGGTTTACAAAGAAAAATACGTTGAGAGCTATCAAATGCCATAAAGATCAGCTTATTTCCCACAAGGGTTTATGAGAGATCAAAACTGAGAATATGAGTTTGTCAGTCGTGGATTGTATGAAAGTCAAGGTTTTGTTTTCTCAAAGTTTTGGACTTGTCTGGGGTTTTAAAAAGGAAAGCAATAGATATAAACTTCAAGCTCTATAAACACCTAGAAATAGTCAATTCATGGTGGCCTCTAATGAAGAAAGCATACCAAAAGTAAATGTTTTAGAGGATGCAAAATATAAGTCAAGTATTATCATATTGGTGGATCAAGAAGCTTACCTTTGTTTTGAGGAAGGGTGTGGGCATAGAGGCCAAGATTTCTTGTTCTTGCAATAACCCAAACAAGCTCAAACAAATCCCCATGGTAGCCTGAAATATCCACAGAGTAACATGGCAACAATGATGGAGAAACACAGAAGTAATAAATGCATCAGAAGATATGTGAAGTGGCACCCACTGATGGCCAAAAATACCATAAAAATATGAACAAAAAGAGTGGCAAAGTGGAGCAAAGATATATAGCAATCATATGCCTTCGATAATATATAGAGGAGTGTCTAGAATGTAGTCAAAGTCATAGTTTTTACAGTCTAAACCGTCTTACCAATGGCGACTAGAACAACAAAGAGCCTTTCTCAAAGATGCCAAGTGAAAAATGGAAGCAAAATCTTAGGGTTTGCTTTTTGTTCTAGGGTTACCATTTTGCCCTAAGAGTATGATGACTTTTATCACATTGATTTACATTTTTCAAAGGCTTACAAATGGCCATCATGGTCTTTATCTATCACACTTTTGTCTAAGTCGAGCCCATGGTTCCCTCAAATATTTGATAGCCCTCTTGCCTAGTCGTATGACTTGGAGAATAATAGATTGTCCCTTAAAGATTGTCATGCAGAGTTAGTGGGGATAAGTCATATGTTTGATGCCTTAAGTGAATACTTTTGGTTTGTTTGAAGAAGAATACACATATGTCAAGATACCTTGGGGGCTATTAGATCATGTTGCATATCCATTGTGATAAAAACCCATTTAAACCCATTGGAGAAAGACCACATGCCCAAAGGATATTTTTTTTAGAGTGCATAGAGAATAAGCCTCAAAGGCTTTATTTTAATTTTGCAAAATGTATTGGAGGTCTTATTATTTTTATGATTTTTTATTGAAAAAAATCAAACATTGTAATGACAAAGTGGCAAAATTATAAGCCATAGAGTTTTGTTTTAATTTTAAGAATCAAATCAAATAGGGATATAATAAAACTGTAAAGCATTGTAAAGTTGATTTTAAAGCAATGATTTATAAATTGCTTTAAAATTAAACTATTTTAAGCAGTTAAAGTAGAAGGGATCTAGCTAGATCTTCTTTGTATTTGATTTGTTTTCTTGGGCGAAATTAGGCAGATGAGGTCAAAACAAGAGCTTTTTGGATCAAGATGGGCTTGATTCAAAGGAGATTTGGTGGGACCACCTGGGACATCAAGTTGGCAGCTTTTATTTATAGTTTGGAGGTAGTTTAATGGGATTTTTGGAGGCTTTTTTATGGATTCCAAAAATGGATTTGCATGCCTATTTTTAGGGGGCTTTTTTGAAATCTCTTCGCAAGCCATTTATAGGAGAAAAACTTAGTTTTTTCTCAGTCAGTTTCTTCTCTCATGTTCACAAGCAGAGTTGTATACAAGCAATTGGCTCACTTTTTTTTTACATGTATTGTACTCATTCTAGTTCAGAATAGGAATTTTTCCTATTTCATCTACTTATGTGTTTTGTAGCCTTGATTTGATGTCCTATTGTGATGATTTCTTGTCCTTTATCATGTCTCAATGCTGTTAGATTGCATGTTTGCTCCTTGTTGTAATTTTTGTTTGAAATAAACCTTATTAAAAATTATTTAGGGATCGAATCTCATAGGTGAAGTTGTGAAGGTTGAAGCTTGAAGGACTGTTTGTGAGTGAAGTATTCATTTATATTAAATCTTAGAGTTAGTTTTCCATTTCAATCATTTCTCTCATCCCTTTTCCCCTGTAAGTCATTAGTTTAGGAATCATAAGAGAACCAGCTCACTCTAGAGATTCATTCTCATAATAGGAGACCCACCTCCAAGAATGATTCCATGTTTCAATAGGTAGATAAGTTTCTATGAACTTAGCAAGGGTGCATACTTGATTGACAACAATAGCCCTAGAATTATCCTCCATCTCTGAATTCATAGTATAACCTTGGCTCTTTGTGTGATTAATCATATGTATTGATGTTGTTGTTTATCATGATTATGTAGACACTAACATGTTTCTTACAGGGATGTGTTTGAAGGAACATTTGGTGATCGTAAAGTACATGTCACCTTCAGGGGACATGGGCTTTGTAAAATCCTGTGATCCCTTTTATGTTTTATTCCTACCTTAACATGCTTGATATTGATATGTGATATCAACAACTTAAGGTGGGGGCATATATAAGGTAAGCTATCTATTGTAGATGTTAGCAATGTGCTTGTCCTCAAGTGCAGTTTAAAGACTGGTGGCGATGAGTTCCTCCTGCACTCTAAGTTTTTTTGCAATCAATCAATCAATCAATCATCTTAAGCCCTCTGCAAAGGTGGGGATGGTGTATCTCTTACGAAGAGTGTCCATCCTATCATTTTCAAAAAGTCCTCATCGGGAGGCGGGGAGCGGTTCTATGACTAACTCAACCCTTAAGTGTGTCTTCGGTGATTGTTGTGGTGAAGCCCAATCATTGATGTGTGCTTGTAATGTTCTTGAGATGGTGATGACCCTAGAAATAGGAACACTCCATCACTTGTTTTTCATGTTTTCTCCATGTCCTCAAAGTGTGTGTGTTTGGTGTGCTTGTTTTTGGCATGTCTATTGCCCCATGTGTAATTTAAGGACTAGCACGATGAGTGCTTCCTATATTTTGGGAATTTTAGTGTGTCTTGATTGTGTGTTTCACCATATATGGAGTCTAAAGACCAGTGTGATGAGTGCTTCCTACATTATGGGAGGTGTGTTTACTTTTCTTGTACTTGCATCTATATTTCATATATATGAGAAAAAGAAAAAGAAAAGAAGTCATTCATGTCTTCCATGCATTAACTATCTTCTATGCATTTGTTGTCTTCTTTGTGTTTTATATGACTGTAACTATCTTCTCCATGTTTTGCATGCATGTTATTGTCTTCTTAGTGATTGGCGTACCTTCTCCGTGCTTGGCCTGTTTGTTGTGTTTATCAATTGTACTTTAATGCATGTATTGGCCTTGCATTGATACATACATTAAAGTGGGGGCTAAATGTAACATCAGAAAATGTCCCCTTGGGGACTTTTCCCTCATAAGGTTTAGCTCCTGGGTCTTTTACCTACATTTAGGACATCTTGCATCATATTTTGACATTAGGATGAAATGAACCCTAAGTTTCATGACAAATGAGACCTAGGGGGATCCCTTGAACTTAACCCTACCCAAAATAGGGAGAGAGGACTTCAGCACTCGTGCCCTAGTCCTACCCTATTTTGGGTTAGGCCCAAATTTTGAGTATCAGCTTGTGACCGTTATTTAGGTCATATGCCGACATGGTAAGTTTGAATTATGAAATTCTTGGTGAGAGTGTTTGTAGTTGCATATATAAGTATGTTTAGGAATTTATTTGTAAACTAGATAACTAGATGGAAATTTGGATTCATGATCTTGTGTAGAAGTGATTCAAGGAATTCATTGTGTATCAAGAGCAGATTTGTGTTGTTTATGTGTTTGTATTTGTAGATTTGAGCATCCATCTCCTCATGGCATGGAGAGCTTCTTCCTTCAATGAGATCTTCACTACAAGGTAACATCATTTGTGTTTTCAAGCATTTATCATTTGGTTTTTGCCTCTGCCTCCCAAGGGCACCCACTCTCTATCTGACAACGGTGTTCAAAAGACTTGAATGTCTCTTTGGGGCTTGATTGAGGAGAGACTCTAAACACCACAACCCCATCCTCATTTTTCTGTGTAGGCTACATGTTGAAGAAGAAAGAAAAGTGGAGTTGTAGGAGAGTGTTGCAAAGTGTCAGATTTGTAGATCAGAGTTGAAAATAGGGCCCTAGACTCAGGCGCCCACTCATTAGTCCTTCGGATTCCACAACAGAGAAATCTCTGAGATAGCAGGAATAGGTTGTAGATCAAGATCCTAGATCTCAACAAAAATTAGGGCACTAGACTAGGGTACTCACTCATTAGTCCCTGACTATTCCACTTCCTAAACATCAAAAAATGGTACACATTTATCTGTCATTCTGTAGTAGGATTTTTTGATATTTATTTGTTTGCTTTCGTATTTGTATAATTAGGGTTTTGAGCATAAATTGGGCATAATTGGCAATCAAATCATAAAAATCCAAGTTTCCCTACATCTCACAATGATCAAGGGCCTAATAGTGCATTGCCATTCAACCTAAGGTCCTTGAATGTAAATGATGAAAGGAGGATAGGCACAAACAAACCAAACCAACCATCTAATTAACGCTACTCCAAATTCCACCTATTACAGATTTGTAGCTCAATGGTATCCATTTGAGTGTTGATGTTCTTTATTGAGTTAGGCTATTTTAGGTAGAATAGGGACAATGTTGTGGCCTCACTAATGTAGTCTTTGAACTTCATAAAAAAAAAATTTAAGTTTGTTATGTGCAATAGCACATTTATCAATCATCTTAGCCATTCTCTTATCGATTTTTTTTGCTACCTCTTGTTCTACTTTTTGCTCTATGTAGAAAAAATGATCTTTGAAGGAATCCATTAACAACTTAATATTTTTCTCTAGAGGTAGAGAGGGGTCAATGGTTACCTCTAGTAACCCTTCTTGAATTACTTTCATAGCATCCTCTACCACACTAAATTTTTTTAAGTTCTCTTGTAAAAACTATTTCCTTGTAGAGGAATGCAGTATATCACCATGCTAAAATTTGTGAAGAGGAGAGATATTTGCCAATTCAATTTTCCCATCATGAATTAGAATCTATGGTAGTTTTGGAGTGATGACAGGTTGAAATTGTATTTGTAGGTCCAGTAGGTCTTTAAATGAATCTGTAGTAGTTTGACCTAAACTTCAACATTTTCATCATCCTTTTTCTCAGTTTCTTCCTCATTTATTTGTTGTTCCTTTGTTTTATCTTCTTGTGTCTCCTCATCCTTTTATTCTTGATTTCCTTCACTTTTCTCTTCCTACACTAGAATACATCCCTATGATTAGCTCCCTTTTTTGCTCCATTTTTTGCTTCCACCCACTGTTTTAATGTATTTTTCTCCATGTTTTGAAAATGTTGGTGCTATTTATCAGGATGGCACTATTTTTGGCATTTTTTGCACTGACTAGAATAAGTTGATGCTAAATTATCCACCAATTAGCACCTAATTTAGCACCTACTTTAGCTCCTACTATGGCACCTAATTTGATGCCAAATTTAACACCTAATTTAGCACATGTTTTAGCATCATTATTAGCGCTTGATTTAACGCCTCTATAGCACCTGATGCAGTGCCTAAATTTAGTGCTTCATGTAGCACCTGTTTTAGCACCTAAGTGAGCACCTAATTCATGGTTACTTGGGTTTATGAGTATTATTGAGGGTTTAGGGTTTATGGTTTTAGGATTAGGGGTTAATGTTTAAAGGTTTAGGGTTTAGTGTTTAGAGAGAGATAGAAGACCAATAGGGAGATATAGAGGAGACCGAGGGGAGAGATAGGGAGATAAAGAGTGAGGGACATGGATAGAGACTTAGGTCGAGAGATTGAGAGGTAGAGGGACAAAGGTGATAAGGAGAGAGGGGAGAGATAGGGAGATAGAGTTTTAGGGCTTAGGGGTCTAGGGTTTCTTGGGTTTAGGGGTTAGGGATTAGGGTTTAGGTTTATTGTTTAGGGGTTGGGAGTTCAGGTTTAGAGGTTTAGGTTTTAGGGTTTAGGGAGATAGAGGAATGATAGAGAGATATAGAGGAGACTGTGGAGAGAAATAGGGAGATAGAGAGTGAGGCACATGGCTAGGGACATAGGGAGAGAGATTGAGAGGTAGAGGGATGATAGAGATGTTGCAAGTATGGGCCTAATTGGTGTTGTCATTGATTTCAACATACTCCTATTGCATTAATGATAAGGATTGGATGAACTGTTTGATGAGGATATTGAGAAAATTAGTTCTAATCAGGAATAAAGAAGAACAATGAAGACAATGATCTAAAGATTCTAGCTAAGATGAAGATAAGAGGATGCACATCAAAGGGTTTGTAGATATGTGTCTTAAGATGATCCAGTAAAGATTTCAGAGGTCCATATGAAGATCTGAAGAAGTTGTGGTCGCTCAAGTAAAACTGGTTTCGATAGGTGTTCAGAGGTGACAGAGTGATACAGATAGGTTCAGTGAGATCTAAAAATGCATTATCCTATTCTGTAGATTTTGTGGAGTGTTTATGATATCCATGTTGAGTAACAACTCAATTGGTTTGTGGTTTGGAGATTTGCAAGCATCTATTCCATTATGACAGTGATGACAGATTGTGTTCTTGAGGTTCAAGATGAAGGAGAGAAGGATTTCAGTAAGCAGATGTAGTATGGATGTTCTTGGTGATTTAGGAAAGCTTGTGGAGGTCTTTGAATCATGTCCAATTCATGTTGGTGGTTCACATTGGAGTTTGAGTTCACAATTGGAGAGTTCTTCTAGATGATAGTGTACTTCCTAAGTTTGGCCGACCGGAAGAGTTACACATCTTGTAGATGATCTTAAAGATGTTATGTGAAGATTGGCATGTTCCTAGAAGAGTATTGAAGTCTCAGATCTGTGTGGCCAACAGTGTGTTGATCCTCATGAAAGTCTTTCGTAATTAGTCATGGTGTATTTATGTATTTTCTCTGTAATGTTTGCTAACTTAGATGATCATTCCTAAGTTAATGTCTTGTATAAATAAAGAATTGTAAAGTCATTTCAAAGTGTATCATGGAAGATGAGTGTGTGGTAGCGAGGAGAAGAGCAAAAGGTAGAGCAGAAGTATTGGGGTTAAATGGAACTAATTCAAGCATGGTGAAGATACTATTCCTTAGCTCAAGTATGTGATACTTATCATTCTGTAGACAATGTGTCTCTTGTGACCAATGTGCTTAGGCAGTGAGCCCTAATTGGCATGTGCCATTTTGTTCTTTCTATTCTTCTAACAGAGAATACAATCTTGGGTTAATCACCCCATGGTTTTTCCCTTAACTGGTTTTTTCACGTCAAAATCTTGGTGTCTTGTGTGTTAATGTGTTTCCACTCTTGATTTAATGCATTATGTTTTAATGATTGAATTATCATTATGCTACTAAATTACAAAGTGGATTTAAATGTTTAATTGGAAGAAAGTTTTGTACAACTGATTCACCCCCCTCTCAGTTATCTGTCCAACATCTAACAATTGGTATCAGAGCTAAGTTCCTCTAAAAGAGCTTAACCACTTGAAGAGATCTAGGATGTTGTCCTACAAGAAGGATAGTCTGAAGTTTGATGGAACAAATTTTAATCTTTGGAAAGGTTGCATGTAATGTCACTTGCAATGTATGGGAATGTAGTACTAGACCATGGCCACAACGAAGTATACTCCTCCATAGAATGGCCTGAAAACCATAACTGAAATCACAGATGCTGAAAACAATCTACAAACTAAAGAAGCCCTTCTAAGTGTCATGTCTGATTCAAAGATTTCAAATGTTGTGAAGCTACAAACTACTTTTGAGATTTGGGAAAAATTGGAACTTCTGTATGAAGGAGACAAGTATGCTAAATGTACAAGGCTACAGAGTCTGAAAGGGAAATTTGAAAATCTGAAGATGAGAGAAGATGAAAATATCACTACTTTTATGCCAAGAGTAAATGAGCTTGTTTGTGGCATTAGATGTGCTGGTGGAGTCTTGGATGAAGATTTGATTGTTGGCAAAGTTCTCAAATCCCTTCCTGCTTCTTCTAAAATCAACGTTGCTGCCATTGAAGAATTCAAAGCCCATTTAGCTATCACAAGAGATCAATTGGTTGGTAAATTGGTTGCATTTGAATTCACTAAGTTTGGAGATGCCCCTCCCAAGACTAAATTTGCATTCAAAGCTAGTTCCTCTGTAAAAGGTAAACAAAGGTTTGATCTGGGAGAGAACACTTCAAGGAAACTATCATGGTATGAAAAAGCAAGAAAAGACCTGGAAGAAGAAGAAACTGAAACTGCTCAACTTGAAGCCCTTATTGCAAAAAGACTACCAAGAGGATCCAGTAAGTATGAAGGGAAATTACCTCTTAAGTGTTTTAACTGCAATAAGATTGGTCATTTTGCCTCAAGGTGTTCGGAAAGATTTTCAAGGCCAAATCCTAACAAATCAAGGTTTTAGAAGAATTGTTACTATGTTCATGAAGATGATGATAATGAAGGAGTAAAAAATGATGAATCAGAGACAAGAAACAAATCCAGAAGTGATTGGGTGTTTATTACCATCAAGGAAGAAGATCCAATGACCTCTGAATCTGTCAATCATAAAGTTGTAGAAAGAGCTCTGGCTACCTAAGTTGAAGAAAAAGATGATTGGGTCATTGACAGTGGATGCTCTCACCATATGATAGGTGATAAAAATAAGTTCATAGATTTGGAAAGGTATGAAGGAGGAGTGGTAAGGTTTGGTGATAATTCTGCTAGTAGAATCAGAGGTAGAGGAACTATTTCTTTTAATGGAAAGACCAAAACTGGTAATGTACTATATATTGAAGGATTGAAGCACAATCTTCTCAGTGTTGGACAATTGGTGGACAAAGGCTATGATCTCCGATTCAAGAATGGAAAATGCAAGATCTTTGAAAGTTCTAGAACAGAGATTGCATCTGGTACTTAAACAAAAGGTAATATCTTCAATTTACTTGGTATTGATAAAAGTTGTCTATTTGTACAAATTGATCAGACTTGGTTACGGCATAGGAGGATGTCTCATATAAATTTTGATAATATCATCAAGATAAGAAACACTCAGGCTGTAAGAGATCTTCCAAAATTGGTGAAACCTACAAATAGTTTGTGCAAAGAATTTCAGTTGGGTAAACAAAGCAGAGTCTCATTCAAAAGCAAGGAACAATCTTTTACCGAGTTATTAGACTTAGTTCATACAAATTTGTGTGGTCCGGCAAGAATCAGGAGTGTGCAAGGTGATAGATACTTCATGTTACTAATTGATGACTATTCCTAGATGATGTGGGTTACTTTTCTAAAAGAGAAATCAGAAGCTCTTGAGAAATTCAAAATATTCAAGGCTATGGTGGAGAATGAAACCCGATTGTACATAAAATGTCTGAGGTCTGATAGAGCTGGTGAATTCACATCCGGTGAGTTCATAGAATTCTATGAGAAGCATGGAATCAGAAGACAATTGTCTGCTCCTAGGACTCCTCAGTAGAATGGAGCAGTGGATAGAAAGAATTAGACCATCTAGGAAGCATCTAGGACAATGATGATGGAAGAAAATGTTCCTCAGATCTATTGGAGAGAAGCTGTCAGCACTGCAACCTATACTCTCAATCGAGTACAAATCAGAAGCAATACTGGTAAGACTCCTTATGAACTTTCATTTGGCATCACTCCTACTGTGAGGTATTTTAGAATCTTTGGTAGCAAATTTTACATTAAAAGAGATGAAGATCTAAGCAAGTTTGATGCTAGAAGTGATGAAGGAATATTATTAGGTTACTCTGCACAAAGCAAAGCATACCGGTGTTATAACAAGAGACTGAGAAAGATTATAGAAAGTACAAATGTGAAGGTTGATGAAGGAATTGAAAAACTCTCAAGATTTTATGAATATGATGAAGATGATCAGAATGGTGTTCTGATTCAAGGAGCCCAAGCCCCTTCTAAAATTCAAATTTAAACTAATCTGGTAAATCAAGAATAATAGATGAGTTTTAATGAGCCTAATCAAGAATCAGAAGTGCAAGAAACTCCCAAAGTTCCCAGGTATGTAAGACTAAACCACTCTAAAGATCAGATCATAGGTGATAAAAGCAAAGGTGTACAAACAAGAAGGAGGATTGCTCAACATTCAAAAGAGTATTGTCTGATTTCAAAGATTGAACCTAAGATAGTGAATGAAACTTGCAATGATGAAACCTAGACTAAAGCAATGGAGGAAGAGCTGATGCAAATTGAGAAAAATCACACTTGGGATCTTGTTCCCAGACCTAGAAACAAGAATGTTGTTGGAACCAAATGGGCCTTCTGGAACAAATTGAATGAAGTTGGTGAAGTAATCAGAAATAAAGCCAGATTGGTCTGCAAGGGTTACTCTCAAATAGAAGGAGTTGATTTTGAAGAAACTTTTGCTCTGGTGGCAAGAATTGAAGCAGTTAGATTATTTCTTGCTTTTGTTGCCTTCAAGGATTTCAAAGTATATCAGATGGATGTCAAGTCTGCCTTTCTGAATGGAAACTTGGAAGAAGAAGTATACATTGAGCAACTGGATGGATTTCAATTGTCTGATCATGGTGATATGGTCTGTAAGTTGAAGAAAGCAATGTATGGACTAAAGCAAGCCCCAAGAACCTGGTATGAAAGATTGGATAAGCATCTTTTGAAGATTGGTTTCAACAAAGGTACTGCTGATAGTAATTTGTATTTCAAAATTGATCATGAAAACATCTTGATTGTTGAAGTGTTTGTTGATGATATCATTTTTGGTGGAAGAGATAGTTTGTATAAAACCTTTACTAATCAAATGAAAAGTGAATTTGAGATGCTCATGCTTGGGGAAATGAACTTCTTCTTGGGTCTACAAATCACTCAAACAAAGAAGGGAATCTTCATTTCTCAGACCAAATATGTGAAAGAATTATTGAAAAAACTTAGGATGGAAGACTCAAAGCCAATGAATACTCCCATGGCAATTGGATGTAAATTGAGCAAAGATGATGACTCTCCTAAGGCTGATCAGAAAAAAGTACAGATCAATGATTGGAGGATTGTTGTATCTCACTCAAACTAGACCTGACATTATGAATGTTGTTGGTCTTGTTGCTAGATTCCAAGTTGATCATAGAGAATCTCATGTCATGGCAATCAAGAGTATTTTTAGATATCTAAAAGGGATAGTTGAGTATGGATTGTGGTATCCCAGAGATCATGATTTTTCTCTTCATGCATATATAGATGCAGATTGGGTAGGAGATGTGGATGACTGGAAGAGTACCACTAGTGGAGCTTTCTTTTTAGGAAGGAGATTAGTTTCTTGGCTAAGGAAGAAACAAGAGGCAATATCTCTGTCCACTGCAGAAGCAGAATATATTGCAACAGCAAGTAGTTGCACTCAAGTTTTGTGGATGAAGCAAATGCTAAGAGACATAGGAGTGGAGTATGAGGAGCCTATCACAATCTTCTGTGATAATTCAAGTGCAATAAATATATCTAAGAATCCAGTGTTGCATTCAAAGACTAAACATATATCCATCAAGTTTCACTTTTTGAGAGAGCAAGTGAACAAGAATGAAATCATATTGGAGTTTGTGCCTTCCAAGGATCAGATTGCAGACATCTTTACTAAACCTCTACCTAAGGACTCTTTTGAGTATCTCAGGGATAAGTTAGGGGTTATTGTCCCTCCATTGTTGAACTAAGGTGCACTGATGTGCATCAATCCGGTGGATATCACAGTCATATCTTGTGGTCCAGACTGATGATGGGGAGATGCTACTCAGGGGGAGCAGCTGGTATGATTCTGAAGTGGTGGAATTGCAAGTATGTGCCCTTTGCCATTGATGTCAAAGGGGGAGAGAAGACATGTGAAAAACAAGTGGTTGCTGATCAAAGGGAGAGCAGGAAAGAAAGAGAAGTTGTGACAGTAAGGAGAAGTTCTTGTCTTGATGGTTAAAACAGTTTTTCACATCATATGTAGCCATCAATGACAAAGGGGGAGATTGTTGCAAGTATGGGCCTAACCGGTGTTGTCATTGATGTCAACATACTCTTGTTGCATTAATGATAAGGATTGGATGAACTGTTTGATGAGGATATTCAGAAAATTAGTTCTAATCAGGAACATAGAAGAATAGTGAAGACAGTAAGCTAAAGATCCTATCTAAGTTAAAGATTAGACGATGCGCATCAAAGGGTTTGTAGATATGTGTCCTAAGATAATCGAGTAAAGTTTTCAGAGGTCCG
Source organism: Cunninghamia lanceolata (assembly GCA_027924645.1). Classification (NCBI taxonomy): domain Eukaryota; kingdom Viridiplantae; phylum Streptophyta; class Pinopsida; order Cupressales; family Cupressaceae; genus Cunninghamia; species Cunninghamia lanceolata. The sequence continues at coordinate 4,213,544 of BSBN01000241.1, read as the reverse complement.
CATGAAGATTTGAAGAAGTTGTGGTCGCTCAAGTAAAACCAGTTCTGGTAGGTGTTCAAAGGTGACAAAGTGATACAAATAGGTCCGGTGAGATCCAGAAATGCATTATCCTATTCTACAAATTTGGTGGAGTGTTTAGGATGTCCATGTGGAGTGACAACTCAATCGGTTCATGGTCTGGAGGTCCGCAAGCATCTATTATATTACGACAGTGATGACAGATTATGTTCTTGAGGTTTTGGATGAAGGAGAGAAGGATTTTAGTAAGCAGATGTAGTACAAATGCTCTTGGTGATTTAGGCAAGCTTGTGGAGGTCTTTGGATCATGTGCAGTTCATGTTGGTTGTCCGCATTGGAGTTTGAGTTCGCAATTGGAGAGTTCTTCTAGATGATGGTGTTCTTCCTAATTTTGGTTGACCAGATGAGTTACACATCCTACGGATGATCTTGAAGATGTTATGTGAAGATTGGCATGTTCCTAGAAGAAGATTGAAGTCTCAGATCTATGTGGCCGATAGTATGTTGATCTGTGTGAAAGTCTTTTGTAATTAGTCATGGTGTATTTATGTATTTGCTCTGTAATGTTTGCTGACTTAGATGATCATTCCTAAGTTGATGTCTTGTATAAATAAGGAATTGTAAAGTCATTTCAAAGTGTATCATGGAAGATGAGTGTGTGGTAGCGAGGAGAAGAGCCAAAGGAAGAGTAGAAGTATTGGGCTTAAATGGAACTAATTCAAGCATGGTGAAGATGCTATTCCTCAGTTCAAGTATGTGATTCTTATCATTCTATAGACAATGTGTCTCTTGTAGGTAGTGGGCCTCTTGTGAGCAGTGTGCTCGAGAAGTGAGCCCTAATTGGCATGTGCCATTTTGTTCTTTCTATTCTTCTAACAGAGAATACAATCTTGGGTTAATCACCCCATGGTTTTTCCCTTAACTGGGTTTTCCATGTCAAAATCTTGGTGTCTTGTATGTTAATGGGTTTCTGCTCTTGATTTAATGCATTATGTTTGAATGTTTGAATTATCATTATGCTACTGAATTACAAAGTGGATTTAAGTGTTTAATTGGAAGAAAGTTTTGTACAACTAATTCACCCCCTCTTAGTTGTCTGCTCGAAATCTAACAAGAGATGGGGAGATAGGTGATATATAGTTTGATAGAGGTTTAGAGTTACTTGGATTTAGGGTTTAGGGGTTTGGGGTTTAAGGTTGCTCTGTGTTTGGAGATAGCTAGAGAGAGAGAGGGAGACTAGATAGAGTGAGCGAGATATCCAGAGAGATAGGGAGAAGGATCAAGAGGTAGAAGGACAATATTAGAGATAGGAAGATAGGGGTTTAGGGTTTAGGGGTTAAGGTTCATGAGCATTATTTAGGTTTTATGGTTTAGGGTTCAGAGGTTTAGTGTTAATTAGTGTTTAGATAGATTAGGACCAATAGCTGGAAGATATAGAGAGTGAGGTACATGGAAATAGACATATCTAAAAGAGATTATAGGGATATATATGGAGAGTGAGGGACATGACCAAAGACACAGGGAGAGATATTGAGAGGTAGAGGAACGATAGAGATAGAGAGATAGGTGGATAGAGGTTTAGGGTTGCTTAGGTTTAGTGTTTAGGGTTTAGGGGTTTGGGGTACATTTAGGATTTAGGGGGTTAAGGTTTCTCAAGTTTAGGGTTTATGGGTTAGGGGCATTATTTAGGGTTTATATATGGTTTAGGGGTTAGGGGTTAGGGTTTAGGGTTTAGGGTTTAGAGGTATTATTTAAGGTTTAGAGGTTTAGGGTTGCTCGGGTTTACGGTTGCATGTGAAAAGAAGTCTCTCTGTCTCTCTCTCATCATGAACAAAGCAAATGGAAACAAGAAAACTAGCTATAAGGACATGAAAAGAGGGATGAGGATATAAATTGGTAGGATGAAATGGAAACAAGTTGATAAAACTAAAGTTCATTAATTGGATGGGAAGAATGATGAGAGGAGAGGTGGAAAATAGTAAAATAGGGAAAAATTGGTGGGACCTAAAGGAAAATTGGAAAGGAAAAGGAAAACTAGGAACTTAGCTAGGGAAAGGATTTAACTAGCTAGGATATGGTAGATAATATATAGCTTAGAGAGAGAGACAAAGACAGAGAGTTGCTTGGGGTTAGCAGTCAAGGTTTAGGGGCATTATTAATTTAGCATTTATGAGTTTAGAATTGCTCAAGTTTAGGGTTTAGAGTTTACTACTAGGCCAGTTTGGGTTTTAATATGGTTTAGGGGTGTTATTAGTTTAGGGTTTAGGGTTTAGAGGTTTATGGTATAGGGAGAGATATTAAGAGGTAGAGGAATGATAGATATAGGGCTAGATAGTGAGATTATAGGGAGATAGAGGTTTAGGTTTGCTTGGGTTTAGTGTTTAGGGTTTAGGGGTTTGTGGTTTAGCGTTTCCTAGGTTTAGGGTTTATGGTCGGTTAGGGCTTAGGGGCATTATTTAAGGTTTATGGTTTATGGTTTAGGGGTTAGGGTTTAGAGTTATTAGGGGCATTATTCAAGGTTTACATATCTTCAAGGATGATCTAGATAGTGTGGCTATACACATTGCTACACATGTTGGTGGCTAGTTATACACATGGAACATCAACAACCACATGTTATGCTTCCATACACGTGTTCCACCTAATGACATTTGTACTACAAAACATGATCATATAATTGGAACTGTATGCGTCTGATGACACATGGTCATGATGTCCACGTACACCACATGCCACAATGATCTACTAGTTGGCACCACACAAGTTTGAGTATATTTTTACTCATCCCATCCATATAATAAATGCACCATACAATATGTTGGATATTTTTCAACATCTACATGTAGAATAACTGATGGTATTCTTGAACAAATTCCTACTTTGTACATTTTCTAGAGTAAAAGTGAGGTATATAGAACAAAATTTCATCTTACCTCTGTATATATTTCCTTTGTTCATTTTGAATAGAAGTGACATATATGTAATTAGAACCCTTCTATATTTGAATGTGTTTTGGTTTACATATCTATTTTCCTTTATGTATTCTATGATCTTATTACATTAATAGATAATATAGGATTGTCCCTCTATTCACCCTGGGATCGAATTAGATGAAATAACATCTGAAGTTGACTGTAAATTAACAACATGGTGAGCATTTTGTTGATTTTCTTGCTTATTTCCACCCTTTTGAAAACTAAATTTTACTATTAAAATTTTGAAGGACGAGATTGATATTTAAGTGCATTAGACTTAAGAATTTGATAGTGTATCAAATTCATCATTAGGAATTTGATAGTGTATCTTTGTTGACAAAGTTTGAAATATAATAACATAATCATGATTGCACTCATTAATTTGATCCTTGTTTGATGCTCTCCTATTCCTAATTCAATCTATCTTAATCGTGAAGGAAAACAAATACATGGGCAAACCATAGAGAAATTTGTCATCAATTTTCTTCCTCAAAATTGTCTCATGATATGGTAAAGGAAAAAATTGCCAAAGATAAATTGTGATCATTATTCATTGACCCAAAAACTAATGCACTATTAGAAATGTAGACACCTAAATCTTACCATGGCCTAACATCATACTAGCTCTATCCCACATCTCCTCTTACAATGTTAATTAAATAAATTATATTTATTTAATTAAACACTTTGATCATTCCTCCTAATATTAGTTTAATAAGTCACACTATTTAATTAATAAATCTAACCGTTCTTATGACATTAATTAAATATTAACCCTTCCTCTAAAGTCTCATCCTTAATTAAATAAATCCACATTTATTTAATTAAATCAATCATCCCCAACATTCCCCCACAACTAAATAAATACATATATATCATGGCCATTGTGAAACAATCTTGACTATTTTTGACTATATGAGTGTTTTTGTTTATTACCACTATCTCACAGGTTAATTGATTATCTTTTGCAGTTATGAGGGAATAAGAGGAATGAAATATGGCACATACTACATTCCCACAGAGCATAAAAGAACAATTTGCAACTTAGCGGTAGGAAGAGGAATGAAATAGTGGCACATATCACTACCCCGTGGATGGTTCATCTCATGCTTGCAGCTTGGTGGTGTTCATCTCATGCTTGTGGCTTGCGGTGTTAGTCTCTTCCCACAGTTCCCGTGGAGGTTTGAAAAGTAACTGGCAGCATTGCTGTAATAACACTTACCATGTCCCCGCAAGGGTTTCAACCGATGCTTGCAATAGAGTGGCAAGAGGAGAATGCAATGGGTTTTCACCTTGCCATCCCATGACGGTCATTCATAACATTTGCAGTTGGGTGGTAAATAGAAGTACATCAGGTAATAATTTCCCGCAATCCCACAAGGGTCAATCTAAGCATTTGTGGTCTAGCAATAAAGGATGAAATAGAAGTGTAGTGGCTGTAAGCCACCACTATCCCACAATAGGCATTCATAGCATTTGTAGTTTGGCGGTAAATAGAAGGACATCAGGTAATAATTTCCTGTGGTCCCACAGGGGTCAATCTAAGCATTTGTGGTCTGGTGGTAAAGGATGAAATATAAGTGTATTGGTTGTAAGCCACTACTATCTAACGATGGGCATTCATAACATTTGTGAGTGGGCGGTAAACAAAAGGACATCAAGTAATAATCTCCTGCGGTCCCATAGGGGTCAATCTAATTATTTGTGGTCTGGCAGTAAATGATGAAATAGAAGTGGTGGCTGTAAGCCCCCATTATCCTGTAGCTAGTCTGGGTGAGCCTTGCGGAGACACGGTAAAAGAAATAAATGGCATGCATATTCAATGCAGGGTCACAATTATTGAGAATTGCTGTCAAATCTTGAGAAAGGAAATGAATGCTGAGATTTCATGATCTCATGGCATGAACCAGAGTAATGGTGATATGATGAACTCCTTGGTTGAATAAGATTCGAAGATTTCTTGGCATTTGCTCATTTCAGAGAATTCAGATGTAACTTAGAGAAGGCGCAACTCAGCTCAGTGTGTTTTCTGCAAACTCTAATTGACCAGGTAAGTTCATTCCTGCACTCTCTAATTAGAAGTTGGCATATATTTCTATCTATCTTTTAGTTGCTGGTACTGGGGGTTCTTGTAATTACATCTTTTGTTAATATAAAATTTCTCTTTTAAAAGAGGCTAGGGCTAAGCTTTTCTATTATACAATAGGGGGACTGTAGTCTATTCTATCTCTACTACTTGCAAATTTCCCCAATTTGACTGATGCTGAGCGAAGATACAAAACTTGTTCTTATCCATTCATGAATGGGTTTATTTGTAATTTTAAATATTGTTCTTTTATTCTTATGTCTACCTACATTAATTGGCCATGTCAAGTTCATTTTCTCTTTCACTCTATTTTTCAGTTGCTGGTACAGTAATTTGAATTTTGAAAAACCCTAGCCTGTTCAAGTCATTAAACATGGCACCCAAGAGGTCTAAGTCTTCCAGTAAAGGTGATGAGCCTATAGTTCCCAAGAAAAGACCACTTCAACAATATCTTCTAGAAGTATTGCCTTGGTCCATAGACAAGGGTCCAAAGAAAATGTTCAGAGACGCAACAGAAGGGTGTTGGGATGCTACAATCCCTATCTCTGGGTAGGATTTGTTTTGGTATTTTTATGTAAAAAGGGATGGTGAGGGACCAGTGGGAAATCCATGAAAATTGGATTTGGCAAAGTTGGTGGTGCCCGCTGTATTTGTGGATGTGGAATTGATTAGGGCACTAGGACAATTTTACCATCCTACCACTAAAACAGTCAAGATTCCAAATGGATTGCCATTGGTGATAGTAGATAGGAATACGATTGTTGATTGTTTTATGTTGAACAAGCAAGCTCTCACTCAAGTGGATTTGCAGAGATTTGAATGAGTTTACACAAGCCTAAGGAAAACACTTAGGAGAGATGAATTACCAATATATACAAGAAGGGGAGCTAACAATAGAAAAATTGAGATTCCATCAAATGCTATTGAGCCTTTCCCTGTGGAAGAATTGTTGTATATTTCAAGAGAACCTATTTTGCACTATGCCAGGTCTTGGGAATTGATGCACAAGGAAGAATGTCAAGTAGCCCAATGATGATGGCTATGAAAATATAACATCTAGAGGTGAATACTGAATATGACTTTGCATCTCGTATTGAGAAAAAACTACATGAAGAATTCTTATGTGTGAAGGAGAACAAGCAACCCTTAGATTTCAAATTTTATTCTTTATTGTGTCACTTAATTCTATATCAGAACAACAGAATATGGTCAAACAAAATGGATCTGAGTATGGTTGATGAGAAAGGACAAAGATTGTTGACTCAATTTTGGTGTTATAAGTGGGATTCATGTTGCCAAGATAGTGACTACATTGTATTTCATGATTTGTTTTTTGTCAAGATATTGAATACTCTTGGTATCTAGTTTCCTAGGTTGACTAAGGAAGTCAGGGTAATGCTAAGGCTGCGTTCACACAAATTAGAGCAGGGCCACAACTGTAATTTTGCTAATTGGATTTTTATGTCAGATCATACTATAATTAGAGTGTATGGTTGCCCCCAACCACCTCACATATTACCAAAATTGTATTCATGGATTTTATGTGGCAAATGATGTGGATAGAAAAAGAGGTAATGGAAAGACAAAAGAAAGGTACATTTCTACCTAATGCTGCAATTTTTGGTGATTGGTCTATTGGCTCTAACACTCTTGAAAATTTGCAAGCCTTTTTAAAGGCAAAATATTCTTTGAAATTGGGTATCGAGAGGAATTGTGAACCTGAGGTTCATATGAATATTGTGAGACAATCAATTTTGTCTAATATGGTTGTATCCCCTCAAGTCCTGTTTGATGAGGATGTGATAAAAATCTTGTAACTTTTGATGAGGTATATAGTAGGAAGATAAAATGGGATATCTTGAAAAATATTGAAGATGAAAAGAAAAAGCAAAATCCCCTATTTCTTGGATTCTTGAAGAAAAAGACCCTCTAAAGAAAATTGCAGAAAGTATTTATGGTAAATCTGAGAAGAAGCCTGCTAAGGCTACTAAACTTCCAGTGAAAAGGTCTGTAGGGATTGAGATTCATGAGTCTGCTCCTGATGTTCTGTCAGTGCAAGATCTACATGTCCCAAAATCACCACTAGCAAAGAAGTAGAGGACAGAAGAGGTATCTCCACTTGTCCCCTATTAAATGACTGAATAGGTGGGCGATACTGATAAGGTGGCTAACATCTTGAGGCACATGGGAGATGAGCAAGAGGTTGATCATCCATTGGTTGGTTAACCCACTGATTTACATAAGCTTGAGGCTAGGAAGGGTGAGCAAACCCAAGCTAAACTAGAGTTAGAGGAGGATGAAAATATTATAACATCCATGAGGTTCATGGAAGATGATGACTTCATCAAAACTCTAGAGTTTAAGGATTTTTGGCTGAAAAATGAAAATGAAAGAATATAATGAAAAAGTTGCAATAAATAAAATGGGTGTTGATGAAACACAACATGATCAAATCATTACACAAAATTTCAAAGAATTGAAAGTAGATGAAATTGATGTGAGTCCAGAGGAGGCAAGACAAATTGTGTTGAAAAGTATTATGCTCATCATCCCTGGCCTTGAATTATAAAAGGTATTTTTGCTTGACCAAGTTAGCGCAACTTGTTTCAGAATTTGATTATGAGGATGGCATAAGTGGATGTGGTTTTAATCCAAAGATAGAGACCCTTGCAATTTGGACTACTCAGAAGAATACAAGAAAACCAAGATTGCTTGATATTGTTCAAGAAATGAGGGGTATAGCTGTGGCAAAGACTTTACAAGATATGTTAGCAACAGAAGTAGCTACTCTGAATGTTCATACTACTATGTTTACTTAAGTTTTTGTGAAGAGGTTAGAGCAAAGGCTAATAGATTATGAGAAAACTCAGAAAGTAATGAATGATGATGTAAACAAATTGTATTTTGAAAATGTGAAATTAAAGAAACAATTGCAAGCTGTGAATTCTTCTCAAGGTCAATCCATTGTACCCTATCATCCCCCTATGCCACAAACAACCAGTGATGTCACAATGTCTACTAAATAATTTAATACAAGAAGATTGAAATTTGAAAAGAAAATTGAAAGTTTGAATAAATAAAATGAAATGACAAAGAATGAGGCAAAGATGAAAGTTTTTCAAAAATTTTAGGAAATTTTGGAGCATAGAGTAAAATTGGTTATGGATAAGCTTGCGAGTGTGCATGATTGCTACTATTCTTTATCTTAGACCATTGAGCAATTGAAGATAAACTTTTCTATTCTGGATTTGTTGTTTAAAAAATGGCAACCCTATCATCACAATTTGGTTACGATGTGCTTAGTAGTGCAAAGGAATCTTGATACCCCTACAACTTTGAAGCCCATTGAGAAAATAGTCAAAATGATCATTGATGAATACCAGTATGTGAATTGGGAAAGCTAGATAATGCAAGAAAAGGTTGATTCTTTTACTACGTTCAAGCATAAATTTATTCCTTTCATATTGACAGAAGAAGAGAAAATCAATAGTCATGACACATGGAAGAGGGAATTCAGCCAAATAGTATTCCAAGTTATGGATTATTTGAAGAAGCATGGAGATGTTAGCATTCTCAGTTTCAACATGATATTAGACTGAGTAATTGCGTTGGATGCTGGATATGCTAAATTTGTGATGGATTTCAGAGATTTTCTTGATAAAAGATGGAAAGATCACCAGGAGAACTTGCTTCAGATTCAGGCTTACCAATGGCTTGGTGATTTTATAATATATAAATGGGAGGAGAAATATCTTACAGATGAATCATCAGCAGCACAGGTTCAGAAGCAGACGAACAATGAGCCATATGATGGCGTTAAATAGCACCACCACATCTTGAACACTCTCTTTTTTTTTCTCTTTATGTTTTCTTCATGTTTTCAAAATGTATTCAAATATATTTGAAAACCTAAATTGGACTTATAAAAGACAAATATTGTAATATCAAGGGTTAGGAATACAAAGAGCCATTTTGAATGTGAAAGGTCCAAATCTCATTACTTCCTTTATAAAAGGAAACCAAGACCTTATGACTCAGAATCTATCTGGGATTTTGATTTTTTGAAAGAGACATTGCATTGCCTGTACTTTCAAGCAAATCAATATAAAATCTGCTATACTCTGGTGGTCATCTTTTGCTTCTCATTTGTTTGTTGAATTGGATTGCTAATAATTTATCTGGTTGTCTCCAATTTACTTTTTCTTTGTTATTCAAATCAAAAGAGACCCCTACATTCACACTACAAAAGAGGATAGGTGATATTTATCAAACTAAAATTATAAAGTAATAAGTTATGTCTCAAAAGATGTTTATATTATTTAAAAATGAAGGAAGTATATTCTACTGTAGACCATTTTGATACCTTTAATATGATTTTGATTCAAATAGGTTAAATAAATGTTAAAATTGATGAGTAATACAAATGTATCTTCTCACTTTTTTCTTTAATCAAAAATTAGGAGAAAATAATGATTGTTATAAATGGTAGTGTTGCAAAGGTGACTATGGAATCCTTTATTGTTACAATGCTCAATGGGCATATGAGGAGAAAGTTCAATGATGAAGGTTCTAAGGATGCCTTGCATGTTTTGCAAAGGCCCAAGGACAAAAGTGGATCTAAAGGGGATCAATCCAAGTCAAGAGGAAAATCTAGAATCCCTAGGAAGATACGAGTAAAGTTTTGGAAATATGGAAAAAGAGGACAAGTGAAGAAGGAATGCAAAAAAATAGTTAATCACTACCACAATCTCATGATCATTATTCTAGTAGAAAATCCTAGTTTTCATTCTTTTTTCATAATGCATTAGGTAATCACACACTTCACATTTGACATCATACTAAAAAGATCAAATAATTTTTGTATTTTTTATCAACTATTTCATTTCTCTATCTTAATTATTTAATATCTCAATATTTTATTCTACTCTCAACTCCTTGTACTTTAAAGTTTAATTAAATCTAGGATTGGACTTAAATCTTCTATTATAGGGTATGATTTATTTCCCTGCATTTTTTTGAACTCGCAATTTCCATGCCTATGTTTAGGATAAAAAAATATTGATTTTTTATTTTGAGATTTTTATGGTTTGCATTTGTTGGAAACAACCCAATGCCTTTAATTTTGCATTCCTAAGAAACATCTAGGATCCTTATGTCCCCTTCAACAAAGTACTAGATAAAACCCTGACCTTGTAAACGTGACTACCTCTTTCTCCTACTTCCTATGACGATCACATGTTGAATTCTAATGATGAAGAAGAATATTATGATCATGATGTCTTTATTAAAAGTTTTGAAAATGAATAGAAACATGAGATCGTTGATAAATTGAAATATATGTGCAATCAATTAGCTAATATAGATGATAATATGTCCACTTCATTTTTCATTGATGGTCTTACTCAAGTACTTATCACAAGATAACATGGCATAGATACAATTAAGGATATATATGAAAAATAATTAAAGATAAACAAACTCCTCATGTGGTAGGCACCAGTCTTTCTCTTTTGAAAATCATACGCTTATATATATTTTAAAAATCCAAATTTGTTTTTCTATTTTAGGAGCAGGGTTTAAAGATTTATAGAAAACATTAATCCAAATCATATGCCAGATTAGGTTAAGTGAAGTGGGTGATTTAATTGACAAAATTACATAAGCTCCTTAATTTGTTCTAAAGTCACCATCAAACTTGAAAGTAAATTGTCATTGGTGAAACAAGGTAACGCCCACTATTTAAGGAATTTGATGAGCTTATCATTTGACCTATATCACTTAATACTTCCATCACATATGGATTATCCATTAAAAATTTATGAAGGACATCAATCAATCCATTTAATTAACATTATTGCCAACAATTCATACCAAAGATTGAACAATTTAAGGATATTGCAATAGGTAATTTGTCAACAATTGAACAATCCATTTAATTAACATTATTGCCAACAATTTAATCATCCTTTTTTAAACATGGATTGCAAATAATTTTGAAAATTTAGAAGTCTTGGTCATTAACATTATTTTCTACTACAATGTCATCCAATGTATCATTGTCAATGTTCATATGTTCTTTCAAGTATTTAATATTATCATCATCCTCATCTTGACCTACATCATCTTCATCATCATTGAAATCTGACTGTAGACCATCTATATTGTTACCAAATGTATTTAGATCATCATTTTGTATACCATCCATATTGTTGTCTTCCATAACATCATCCAACTCTGGATTGTTGTCTTCTTGTGCTTGAACATAACCATCTTCAACATCATCATGTATGTCAATTTCTTCGATGTTATCTAATCCCTCTCTCATTTTGTTTGCCATCATTGTTTTACTTAGTATCCACTAATGCATCGTCAAATACATGCCTTAATCTTGGATCATAATGTATGACAAATATCCATTTCAGATCCAAAATATCTTCATAGAAAAATACCTGCACATGAATGACATACATAAATTAGACGTATAGTATAAAAATTTTATTGATTAATAAACACATATATATATATTCGAATAAACTATGAATTAATATATTAATGATCACTACCGCTTCTTGTTTGAGTTAAAGAAATACCTACTCACAATGAATTGGTAGAACATAAGGCACCTTATCCTTCAGTAGGAAACATTAGGAATCTATAGAAAACAATCCATTATGGGTATCATGTCTTCTTGTCCTCTCAAATGCTTCATACCATCTACACTTAAAAATATAACATTTAAAAGAGCAGTAATCCAACTCAATAATTTCTTGTATTTTCCCAACATATTGTAGATTCCCTTAAAATATATTCTTATCTTTTGAGCTTGATCGTTTGGATTGTTTGAAGTCAACCATGATGCCACAATCAAAGGATCATCTCTTTACATCTACACTTTCTACACGATAATGTCGACCATATGCCCACATTGCTGGATATTTCCTCACCTGTGAAAGACCATTTATTTCAGTGAAGACAAATATAATGATGAATATTAAAATAGTTAATAGTGTCAAAAATGTAAGGAAACAACGTTTTGTAAAATTCTAACTATACCTTTCTTTCACATCCTCTAGACATGTTGATTTCATTTTCTATTATGTTTGAATCTATACCTACATCTTCTATTTGATTTTGAATTTGTTTAGTAACCCATTATAGTGTGCAATATTTGCCTCATTCCCCAAGCAGATCAGTGGGAAGTGAAGTATTCCTTGGGTTCAATCTCTTAAATTGTCTCGTTGCTTCTAACACTTCTCCCTTTTTATCATATAGATCAATCCATTTGTTCATAAAGTCCATGTGGTATAGAATGAACTTGTTGAGTATAGCACCTTCATCTACACCTATTACATGTCGACATGATTATTTCAAACTCCAAATGTCATGCTATTAATTTGACAAATAAATTATAGAGTAAATTAATGATTGCAAGAAAAAGAACCACATTGATCATGAATTTACTTACTAACTTCTACTTGAACACCATTAGATTTTGGTTTTTCTCCATCAATAATGTCTAATGCTTGTTCTTCATCCCAAAAGCATGGCCCATCTTCAAAATCCTTATCAAGGAATTCATACAGGAAGAAAAATGCTTCATTCAATACATACCCTTCAACCATGCAACCCTCTAGATGCGCCTTTTGTTAGACATATCTTTTTAGAGTTTTCATATACCTCTCAAAGATAAACATCCACCTTGTTGATACGACACCTGCCAATTCAATGTCATTGACTAGATGTATAAGTAAATGGACTTGTAGGGCCGGGAGCTCCTTCTCAAATACAAATACAATTTATGCAATTTCCTTCTTCCATTTTGGCACTTCACATTTGTGGATCTCCTTGGAGGTCACCCACCTAATATAAGAATAGTAAATTAGTATGAACCTTTAGTCAAAAATTAAAATGCAATATAATATATCTATATCTCTCACACATGAACATTCCATATAACCACATAGCTTGTAAATGCTGACAATTGACTTATGGCATTCCTTAAGTCAACTGTAAAATAGGAATCCTCCCTAATTGCCAATGGCATGATATGCTATCAAACACATTTATGAAAAGGTCATTAGTAATTTTTTCTCACAAATAAAAGATCAACTTATATTTAGTAATTAATCAATGTTATTAGTAAATGTTAAATGATGATATATAATACCTTCATAAAATTATGAAAATCACGTGTTTTAAATCCTATGATATGTCTATCAACTATAAAAGCTTTAGCCAATGATGACCCATAGCTGGCAGGTGTCCTTATTGAGTGGATGACATTTTTTAGTTGGTCTAGCTCTTTTTTTTTCAAAATCCATGGAGCTTCTACATATGTTTCATTTTCCCTATTTGGCCACAAATGTTTTCTATCAATTCTAGTACACGAAAGAGAAATATATCTCCTTGAAGACAAGGTGTCCTTCTCTTTGCCTGATATATGTCGAAATATAGAATCTGGGACATTTTTGAAGATGTACATAGGATCTAATAGGTGAGATATTAATAGATCCTCCCAGTAAGGGAGCTCATAAAATATGGATTTCCTTTTCATTCCTTCTAGCATATTAACTACAACTTGTTCAGTTCTTCCATGTGTTTAACTTGATGTTTTCCTGCAACAATGAGAGTCAACATAAGGTGCTCCTTTCTAAAACTCATCCATGGGGGAATATTGTATACTATCAATTCAACTAGCCAAACACTATAATTTGAGCTTAGGAAAGAGAATGGGCACACTCCATCAATTGGAATACCAAACCTAATACTATGGGGTTCATCTTTCAATTTTCTTGGCCATTTTTCCTCTATGTGTTTCATTTCTTTAGAGTTGGTCAGAATTTGCATGAATCCATCTTTACTCCTGTTCTTTGCATGTCAGTCCATCAATTGTGGAAGTGACTTACAAGGAAACATTCATTGAAGTCTAGATATAATTAGCATGTGACGTAAAACCTTCTTTGGAACTGTAGGACCTTGTACATCTGTACGATATATCTTCTCTTTTCATATTGGGCATTCTACCTTGTTTTGATATTCGTCTTTGTATAAAATGCAATCATTTTTACATGAATGAATTTGCTTATATTCAATCCCCAACTCAACCAACAACAGATGCGCCTCTTTGCAAGTTCATGGCAACACATTCTCTTCAGGGAATATTTTAGTTTTTAGTGCCCTGTAAGATTGCCAGAGATTAAATCAATTGAAGGTTTGACTTATGATGAACATATTTGATATGTCAATCTATAGTAAGACTACTTATTTACAATATATGGTTTTAAAATCCCCTTAAAGAAATATAAATGAAGTTGATGAATGTTTACCAATTATGTACACCAATTGACAATTGCAAAGTAAGAAATAGATTTCAACTCACTTCAGTAGGGTAGTGAATCCTTTGTCTGACCAACCAAATAGTGACTTGATTTCTAATAATATTAATGTGCATGCTAGTTTTGAGGTTCTACTTGTACCCAATTTGAACACGGATGTCTTCACTACTTGCTTGATGGTGTCTTTTAGGTTGTTATCATCAACATTAGGTCGGTGGTAATTACCCCTGCTATCATCGTTACTGTCAACCATATGATCATTATTGTCATCATTGTTTTCATCCCCAAAGAAATCTGTAAGCATTTCATTCAATCCTTCTTCATGCACTACATTTTCACTATCATCATCATCATCATTAAGCCTAGGTGGCATGTCATCAGTGTATGTAGATCTCATCAGCTCTTCAAATTTCTTAGTTGGTAGTATTCTCTTCAATAATGCTCTTTTTGCCCTAGTATTGTTTAAAGGATGGTTTGGATTATTCTATCCAAATCTTAATAACCCAGTTGGATCTTGGGTATTAGTATGTGTTTCATCAACATCTTCTACCTATCAACAAACACAAGCATTATTTAATGTTTGGCAACAATTGGATAAATCATAAATGTATCAATTTCAAAGAAATATAATCAAATATGGCTTAAAAAATATAAATATAAATTGTATGAACATATATACATCAATTGAATAATGGAACATTATTTTATAGACTACCTTTTTTATACAATAATTTAAATAAAACACAATTTTGACAACATAGTTTATAAAACATCAGTCCACACTCATTTATTATTCTTTGGTTTTCTTCCCTTAAGAACATCCTTAGGGAGACCTTGTTCTTCCCTCTTCTTTCACGTAGGAGTGCATTTTAAGAAGAGGTAATCAATAAATAACTCATCCCTAATGGTAAGGTCCATAATAGCCTCAACCATTATCAATCTATCAACCTCAATTTCCATATCTCTATTTTTATCATTTATAACCTCAACAAATTGACAATTTGGTCTTACAGTAGGGTCCCTTCCCTTACTACTATTTATAAATCTTGCAATATGTTTGTGTGTGTATGCATGTCCATATATATACATAAGATGACCTCTATTCCTTTCTTTTCCACTTTCCAATTGGAGACAATATTTATACATATTCAAATTTAGACTATATGCTAACATGCTAGGCTTATATTCTACTAGCCTTCTCCATTCACCACTGTAATATGATGGACCATAATATGGAATTAATCTCCTAGTGGTTTGTTTTGAATTGTTTCTATGTTTAGATCCCACATGTACATTTTGGACAATAAAAAGGCCTAGATTCACTCCATGAATATTGGAGGGTCATATCATGTAGCTGTATGCCCAAAATTGAAACACCTCGTACACTCTAGGTAGTTGTTGATCACTAGGCCAAGCGCAATATAGTCGACGATCAAATGCCTCTTTGTGAATTGATCTCGAACTTAGGGGCAAGTCATCATCTCCATCACATTCATTGTCATAGGGTATGTAGTCCACCTTCCCCTTGTCTTTAAGAAAATTATGCATCTTTAAACCAATTCTTGTTCTGTTGCTTGTTTTCATCAATTCCTCATCTTCTGATCTAGTATATTGGCACATATTTTTGTTAGATATATCATCTAATAAATGATCATTGCCCTCTAGGCTGGAAGTTGGTGATCTAGGAAACTTTAAACCAATAACTTTATCCTACAAGTATCCATTAAGAAAAAAATTAGTTATTTAAATAATATAAAATAATTTTTAAATGAACTTGTATACATGTTATTTATATCAATTTGGAAAATTCCTTACCACAATTCCTATTGGATTTGAATCGATTGTAGGAGGCATACTACTGATTAGAAGCTCATCATATATGTAATGTCTTTGTACAATCACTCGTTTGAATTGTTTCTTTCCACGACATACAAAACATCCACAAACAACAATTTTCTCAAAGTATTCATCCCATGTACTATAATCCTCACTAATGCAGAGGTGTCAAGTCTCTAGAGGCAATTTTGCAACATCAAAAGATTTAAACCAATTGTGGCCTTCAACCAATAAGACTCACCAGTCTTCTCCTTGCTCTAAACTCCACCAAAGGGCTCAAACTGGGTTCCAACATCTAAGATGCAATCTTAGACCTTCTAGGGTCTTACCATGCCCTAATCAACAAGGTTAAAAAGGTATCACACACCATTTTGACTAGTTCATTGACAACTCCTCTTAACTAGGCCTAATCCTAGTAGCCCTGTTCAGTGGGTAATCTGCACTTTTCTCCAATCTTTCCCAAAGCACTTCTAAAAAAATTGAGTCATCTAAGTACCCTTTTCAAGGTTCTATAACATATCAAAAACTCATGCACTATTACTTTGGACCAAACTGACTGTTCTAACACCCTGCAACCTTCGTACAAGGCCTAATTCACCCACTTTTCAAAGGAAACCTATTGGATACTTGATGGGGAGCGTTTAGCAGACGGGGGTATAAATGAAACCAAAATGGGTAGCAAAATTGGTGGAACCCGTCTAAAACACAGCGCTATCACTGTGGTCCAACCAGTGGCCATCCTTAACTTTTGAACTGGTGTTCAATTGAACCATTAGATTGTCAGTTTACTGATTCATTGAACCTCAAACCGTTGAACCACTATTGTTGAACTGTCAGACTCATTGAACCATCGAACCATTGAACCAGTTTAATGGGTGGTTCAACAATCACTATAAACAACTATGTTGTCTTCGCCATTCAGCGGAGCATCCGAACCAACACACGATTGAACCATTAAACCTTTTCAGAAGGTTCAACCAAAGCTTCTTCCCCATGGCGCCGATAAACCACACTATTGATCCGTTGAACCCTTTGAACCGTTGAACCGATTCAAAGGTTCAACCAAATAGGTTCCTTCGCCAAACTATTCATGCCAGTTTTCACTGACTCAATATTTTTGACGAAGCCCAATAGCGAAGATCTTTGTTGGCGCTTTGTTCTCAGTTGTTAACTTAAGGAACCATTGAACCATTGAGGAATGGTTCAAACACAAGGGACCTAATATTTCAAAATCCACTGATGGAAATTACCTAACCCTTCAGAACTGGTTCAAACAAAAGGGCCTCAGCCTGATTTTGATTACCAGCAAAACTGATATCCTTTGCCCGATGATGAATTATTCGTCAAAACAGCCACTGTCTCTGATAAACTAATACAAATTTTAACCTTTCATAGCCTAGCACATGCAGATGCTAGGGATTATTCAGCATGCTATAAACCCCGATCCTATAATTGCAAAACTCATGAAAATAGAAAATGTAAAAACAAAACCTAAACTAATATATACAACCATTCCACCGATTATAGAGTAATCAACTGGTGAATTGGAAAAAATCCATCCCAGCTGCAAACCAACAAATCAATTAAACAACATGAATTGAATGCAAAATAGAGTCTCTATTATTATGCTTCCTGAGATTATAATTCACCGCTCTAGCTCAATTACAAATATCAGACAGTATCTATATTCGACTCTGTCGATCTGAGTTGAGCTATTTATTAACATGCCAACAGCAGTACTGACTAGGTTCCCAGCAGCTAGGAGACACAACTAACTAACAAACTAACAACTAACTAACAACCTATCATTACAAATCGACAAGTGTCCAAACAGATACAAACTAAAAATAGCAAGTTTTTGGTCAAACAGACCTTATTACATTGGATGCATTGGAATGCATAAAACTTAACAACCTATCAAGACTTTAGGCTTCTCCCTTAGCTAATTAACTTGATGAAGGGGTGCTCCTGCACCAATACTTGTCATACTCACTCCAAACCTTCAAAGAGTCTTAGGAGAGGTTCCAAAACAAGGTATTTTCAAGGCTTTAGGCAATGATTTTCTCATTCAAATTTTTAAACACCAAACCCCCATCTCTAGAACCCAAAACCTAGGGTTTATGAGATCTCCCACTTCCAATCACTTCCATACCTTATTCAAAGGTCTAACACCATCTCAGTGCTCATACTAGACAATATCAATCATAAAAAGGTTACCTTGTTAAGGTAGATCTCCTGCTGTTACACCTGTGCCATCATGCCCATGATCTTTTCACATGCAATCTTGCCTTCTAATGGTGATCACCTCCTAATATGCACTCCTCCTACCTTGTTAAGGTTAGGAATCATATTGTACATGTCATCAAGGACCTATTCCATGAGAATTAGGGTCTTTCATTCATGGAAAGGTCCAAATATGCATTATCACCTCTCAAAACACACAGGACAATTTACTGTTCTTTGTATAAGTCAAATGAAAAAAAATAAAACTAGTCTAGAAACCTTATTAGAGCATTAAATAAGGTCTAATACTATTCAATGAATATTTAAGACATTTACCATGCCACCACAAATCAAAAGATCATCAAAAATGCAAGGAAAAACAAGAACTAGATGAAAACCTCTGTTTATTTCTGTCAGACTGTATGACCTAGGTCTCAAATGATTCCACACACATGCCATCTCATGCCTTGGATAGGCTTACATAACCTCTGCCCCAACTTCCACAACTGATTCCATCGGTTGGAGTTGGTTAAAGCATCAAAACAATTCAAAATGACTTTCCTGCCTAAATGCTTGTTTCAAAAATTTGAATTTTAAACTTTGTTTTCATGGATTTCTACCCTACCAAACCATCTTGTTCGATCTCCTTAGGATCATTACACTTTGTTCCTAACCTTAGACACCTATAGTTGACTCTAGAGGCACTATTGGCCCAACTTACATCATTTTTGGTCCTAGGGTCCTTGCCAGGACCCTCAGGACATTTGACCATTACATCATCTTGACCATTACAACATACCATAACTGGTTGTAAGATGTCCCAATTGACTTGATTTGCTCCATAGGATCCTCCCATGGTCATTGGTGTCTTCTTGCTCCAAGGTGTTCCTTTAGGTGCTCTTGTACCATACTCCCTAGCATGAAGAAAACTCTTGTCCCAAGAGTTATGTGATCTACTCCAAACATCCTACAGTCTTTTTGAAAAGTCCCTCTGATTTGTGATAGGGAACATGAATTCTCCAAGGGTTATCCTCCTCCTTCTCCAACCTGCATGGCTCTTACAAAAAGTGTTAGTATCACAAAACTTATTTTGGTGTCCTTGCCTAGGACTTTGCTGTTGTAATGCTTTTGCTTTCTCCATCTTAAGGTTCTGACTTGTTCTTCTCTATACTGTTTGCTGTTTGCCTTCCTTTTCCTGCCTCCTTATAGGGAAATCAATGTCC
The DNA here is from genome assembly GCA_027924645.1 of Cunninghamia lanceolata. Lineage (NCBI taxonomy): Eukaryota > Viridiplantae > Streptophyta > Pinopsida > Cupressales > Cupressaceae > Cunninghamia > Cunninghamia lanceolata. The sequence goes on along the minus strand of BSBN01000241.1, from coordinate 4,193,848 downwards.
CCAATCGTGATATGATTTAAGTCCCAAACTTGCTGTTCCTTAGGACTTTCATACACCTTCCTCTGCTGCAACTATTCATGTTTCTCCCAACTAGTATTTACCTGCACATTCCACTATAGTTTCTCTCCAAAACAAACAATAGCATGCTCCTTCTTGTCTTCACAAGGTATAGGTATTAGTTTAAACTTTTTACCATCTTTGTGCACCAAATAACTATTAGTATAGCCATCATGAATTGTCCTTCTTAAATGTTGCCATGGTCTACCCAAAATTATATGCCCACATCTCATTGAAGTAACATCACACAAAATAGAATCATGATATAGACCAATTGAAAAATCAACATATGCCCTCTGACTAACCTTTACTTGTTGCTCCTGATTTACCTAAGTAGCTTGGTAAGGACTAGGATGATCAAATGTCTTCAATCCCAATTTGTGTACCATATCCCAGGAAACTAAATTATCATGTGAACCTGAATCTATAATCAACTTACACTTTTTTCCATGGCTTAAACAATTAGTTTTAAAAATGGATACCTGTGGTGCTTGCTGCACTTTGCCTTTTTCCATCATAAGAAATTCTCCATTTGTTTCTGGATGGGCTACTGCTAGTTCTTGGTCTTCTTTCTTTTTCTCTTCTTGTGCCAAGTGAACTCTTCTATCCTTGCTCTTATCAACATCATCCCACTTAGGACATTTGAAAGATACATGTCCAACTTCATTGTAATGATAACATCTACCTGTGAATACTCCTCTACCTGATCCAAACCTACCTCCACCTCTATATCCACCTCTCTACAAAAAACTCTTTGCCTTTCTCATTACTGCTCTGTCCTTGATTAGTAGGTTTGCCCCTACCTCTAGATCCTCTACCACTACCAACTTGTCTTTCTTGCTTCCTCTTCACCCTCTCTTCAGCCCTTATGGCCAATTGAAAACATTCTCCAAGTGATTTTGGTATGGTCAAACCAATTTCATCTTGTAAGTTGTACCTAAGCCCATTAAGGTATCTTGCCACCTTCTCTTCTTCATCTTCCAATCCACCCCTAATACTAGGCTTATGAAATTGCTCAGTATAGGACATAACATCCATGTCCTTTTGCTTCAAATTTTGCCTCATCCTCTTTGTTTGAATAGAATAATTAGATGGAAGAAACTGATCCTTCATCATATTCTTCATCCTACCCCAAGAAGTGATTTTTGTTCCACCTCTATCCACTCTTTTTACTTGTACACTACTCCACCATGTAAGTGTTGTCCCTCTCAACTTTGTCTTTGCAAATTTAACCTTCTTCTCATTACTTATTTTGTCTTACTCAAAAAATTTTCAAGGGCATCTATCCACCCTAATACCTCTTCACTATCCATCTTCCCCTGATAGATAGGAAACTCTACCTTTGTTCCACTACCTTGAATTGCCTTAAGTAATCTCAAAAATATTCTTTCTTAAGGATCCAACTCATCCTTAGGATGGTTCTCATCTGTCTTCTCATGTCCCTCATCATCTCCTTCTTGATCATCTTGTTCATCCCTTCTAGGATTCTTCTCCAATGCTTTCAATCTTGCCAAGATTGATGCATTCTCTCTTCTCACTTGTCTTACCTCTATTTCTCTTATGGTATCCTATTCTCTTCTCTCCCTCAACTATCTTTCTCTTGCCTCTAAGGATTCTCTCAATTCATTATTCTCCCTAGCCATCTAATTCTTAGGGGGCATCTTCACAACTTTCACCAACCCTTAACTCCTTCACAAGATCCTACTATTTCCTCAAGGACCTACTTGCTTCCTACTCTGATACCACTATGATGTAGAGGTGTCAAGTCTCTAGAGGTAATTTTTCAAGATCAAAAGATTTAAACCAATTGTGGGCTTCAACCAATAAGACTCACTAGTCTTCTCCTTGCCCTAAACTCCACCAAAGGGCTAAAACTAGGTTCCAACTTCTAAGATGCAATCTTAAACCTTCTAGGGTCTTAACATACCCTAATCAAAAAGATTCAAAAGGTCTCACACACCATTTTGACTAGTTCATTGACAACTCCCCTTAACTACGCCTAATCCTAGTAACCCTGTTCAACAAGTAATCTGCACTTTTCTCCAATCTTTCCCAAAGCACTTCTAAAACAATTGATTGATCTGTGTACCCTTTTCAAGGTTCTATAACATATCAAAAACTCATGCATTGTTACTTTGGACCAAACTGACTGTTCTGACACCTTGCAACCTTCCTACAAGGCCTAATTCACCCACTTTTCAAAGGAACCCTATTGGATACTTGTCATACTCACCCTAAACCTTCAAACAATCTTAGGAGATGTTCCAAAACAAGGTATTTTCAAGGTTTCAAACAATGATTTGCTCATTCAAATGGTTAAACATCAAACCCCCATCTCTAGAACCCAAAACCTAGGGTTTACTAGATCTCCCACTTCCAATCACTTCTAGACCTTATTCAAAGGTCTAACACCATCTCAGTGCTCATACTAGACAACATCAATCATAAAAAGGTTACCTTGTTAAGGTAGATCTCCTATTGTTACACTTGTGCCATCATGCCCATGCTCTTTTCACATGCAATCTTGCCTTCTAATGGTGATCACCTCCCAATCTGCACTCCTCCTACCTTGTTAAGGTTAGGAATCATATTGTATATGTCATCAAGGACCTATTCCATGAGAATCAGGGTCTTTCATTAATGGAAAGGTCCAAATATGCATTATCACCTGTCAAAACACACAGGACAGTTTACTGTTCTTTGTATCAGTCAAATGAACAGAAATAAAACTAGTCTAGAAACCTTCTCAGAGCATTAAATAAGGTCTAATATTGTTCAATGAAGATTTAAGACATTTACCATGCCACCACAAATCAAAAGATCATAAAAAATGCAAGGAAAAACAAGAACTAGATGAAAACCTCTATTTATTTCTATCAGACTGTACAACCCAGGTCTCAAATGATTCCACACATGTGCCATCTCATGCCTTGGATAGGCTTACATAGCATATACCCCAACTTCCACAACTAATTCCATCAGTTGGAGTTGGTTAAACCATTAAAACAGTTCAAAATGACTTTCCCGCCTAAATGCTTGTTTCAAAAATTTGAATTTTAAACTTTGTTTTCATGGATTTCTACCCTACCAAACCATCATGTTCAATCTCCTTAGGATCATTACACTTTGTTCCTAACCTTAGACACCTATAGTTGACTTTAGAGGCACTATTGGCCCAACTTACATCATTTTTGGTCCTAGGGTCCTTGCCAGGACCCTCAAGACATTTGACCATTACATCATCTTGACAATTACAACATGCCATAACTAGTTGTAAGATGTCCCAATTGACTTGATTTGCTCCATAGGCTCCTCCCATGGTCATTGGTGTCTTCTTGCTCCAAGGTGTTCCTTTAGGTGCTCCTGTACCACTCACCAACCTCTTGTTCAGTGCAATCATTTGTTGTGTCTGCAAGATCCATTGTCATATCCTCTTCCAGCCACTGTCATCTATGTGATTTAATAGTTTTAGGTCCATGTCCACATACATACATTTTTTTTTCTAGTTGAACATTCAGGCTCTGCATTTGCTCCAATCTCCATCTAAAATAATCAACAACATGCATTAATTTATGTCAAGATTGGATAATACATTATAAATTTCAATAATACTATGAAAAAAGATGGACATATCACAAAATACCATCAGATCATTACTTCCTAAGGAAATTTGATTTGAGTACTTGATTTCCTACTTCATCCATTGTGTCCTCATTTTATATGACATGATTTGTTGCTATGGCCTCATCTAGCCCTTATAATACACAACATAGTAAACACCAATTATATCATTTCAACGAATATGCTATCCAACACAAAACCTCACTTTAGTCATATATTTGACATATTGATATCATGTTTTGGCCATCCTAATTTTCAAACTTTTCCCTTAATCATAGAATCACCATTCATGTGCATTTTCAACCAATAAGTTTGACCTCAAAGGCCTCGTGGACAGAAAAATGACTTTATCTCCTCTATGTTGTAGCATTTGTGAATTCATAAACACCTTCCTCCTTTGGTTGAGGTTGCTTTCTCTTCTTACCTCTATTGTATCTACAAATTCCATTGTCATATTTATTTCCACCCACTTTCCTCTATGCGATTTAGTAGTTCTACACCGTCCACGTCCTCTCTCCATGGCCTCCTCTAGATACTGTAATACAAAACAATGACAATAGTCACATAACAGTTGTGCAACAGGAGAATATTCTTGATTTTATTTTGTTAATACACTCACTTTTCATTAAAATGCACTATGAAAAACAAAATAGGACATTGCAACATTTTGCTCTTCAGAAAAAGTTTACACGTGAAATCTTGACAACTAGAGCTCAAATCTTATGATTACAAGATGACTACAAATTCACATCAAAAAGACATTTATTTCATATTTGACTCTCCTTTTTCTTTTATGGGTCATTTTAAGGTAATCTATATCTCTCCAAGTGGCCATAAAACCCTCAAAACTATTATAGAACCCTCAAAACAGTCTCAAAGAGTTTTTGGCACCAAAATTTTCAATTCTTGATGGAGGGAAGGATAATTTGGATGTTAATTTCAAAATCACGTCATTAGATCTTTGTTACCTTAATTATAGCCATTGGATATTCTTTAATTATAGGGACTTTGTGTTATATTTCACCATTACCTTCCACTCCAAAATTAATGGTTTCCTTTGAAAAGAAAACCCTCCTTTGGCTATCATAACCCCAAATATCTGTTGAAGTGAACTTAAACATTATGTGCAATTGTCATTTCTCATATTTACTACCTGCCTCCCTTCTTAGTGGTCCCACATGTGTGATGTATGCAAATGAGTCATATGGTACATGTGCTACATGTTTAAAGTTTGAATTTTGCTCATATTGTTGGAAAAAGGCCCAAAAAGACCTTTGATTTTTAAGTTTTATACTCTATAACATGCATCTCCTTGATCTTTTCATCTAATCTACGACATGTTGTCTTTGCATTTCAATGAGATCAATTCTTGAAAAAATAACAATCTAGAGGTTAAACAGACAAGTTGATACCTTACCTAAGTTGTCATGTTCTTGATACCTTGTCACTATAAATAGGAGATATCTAGAGATTAATGTCACAAGGACATAACTAAGGCATGCACTATAATGAGCCATAGGGACAACTTACTACACCATCCAAAACTCCATTTGAACTAGCTACTATCAATAATTCACATTATTGGGGGTTGTCATGAAGAAAACACCATGCATAGGACTGTCATAGTCAAAGTGGAGAGGATTGTCTAGTCATTGTATGACTGTCATAATAGCTAGTGGGTTAGTTACCATGCTTCAACCTAAAATAGGTTAATGAGGACATAGAAATGAAAATCACAATACCATAAGCACACTCCATAAGCTGCCACTATAGTCCCAATATCATGTCATCATGATAGTAAGAGAAGAGTTGTTTGGTTTTTCCAAAGCCATATCACTTGCATAAGGTCGTGAAAGAGTGAGTCATTATTGAGCTAATCATAAGAGAAGCATGAAGTAAAAATGCTATCATGGAAGCAAGATATAGTTACTTATTATAAGGACAATCCAAATTTGGTGAGGTTACTTTTTACCAACTTCCAATCAAAATACATCATTTTGCACTAATTGGTGCTAAATTAGGTGCACTTTGTGTCACCTTTTGCACCCCAAAAATATTAAATTTAGGCCTAAAAGTTGGTACTAAAGTCAAAGGTTACTACTCCGACTATAGTGCCAGCTACTGGATCAAAAAATTTAAAAAATTCCTGCCTGCACATGCCCCAAAAAAAAGCTTTATTGTTTTCTGGTGTTCATTTTTTGTTTGCAGATCAAGCGTTTGGGTTTTTTGTGTTTTCCTTTATTTGGGTTTCTCCATTAAATCAAAAATAAAAAATAAATACTTCCTGCCTGAATGAGAAATTTGATAATTACAGGAGAAAGATGTTGCATTAATTAGAGGAGAAAAAAGTAGAAAAACACCGCATGAAGAGAGGAGAAAAAAGGGAAAAACAAGCAAGTAGATGAGAAATTTGATTTAGTTTGTGACACCATAGTTAAGGTTACAATTACAATAAAAAAAAATTGTTCCCAAATATATTTTTGTTTTGATTAAATGGAGAGGATTGTGAAGAAAGGGTTGTGAATATTGTTTTGTTTATAGGCAAATCGTTTAAGTCTCATGTGGTTACAAAGTGTTGATGACTGTTTTGATGCAATCATAACAATAAGTTAAAATTCACATATAATGAACTGAAACTATACTTGAAAGACAAGAAGGAATCATTTGGTGATTCAACTAATCCCAAGTCTACAATGGTTCGGTTGGTCAAGTTCAGTTGGTCAATGTGAAGCTGTAATGTTCAAGGGGCCTTACGTAGTTTAGGTTTGTTTTGTGGTTTACTGGACTAAGAATATGCAAAGAGGTCATAGATTTCAACAAGTATTCTATTCATTTGCATACAAGTGATACCGGGCTGCAAGTTTCAGAGGGTTTTCTTGGATTTCTTGCAGCTTTCTTCTTTATCTATTTATGAAAACTGTCTACTTATAGCTCTGTTATGCATGCTTCTTCAAATTTGAGACAATTTCCTCTGGATTTCTACGTTTTCAGCTAAATATTTCAGATGGGTTGGGAAAAGTTAGAAAGATCTACTCTATACCTCACTTAATCTACCGAAGGATCTAAGTGTTTCTGTTATGCACTATGTAAATACCACAGTAGTTTGATCAAATCCACAGTAAAAACCCTAAATGTAAGTTCTGAGCATTTTCACAAACATACATTTAAAATTGCAAGCTCTCAAAGAAGATATTTCAAAACACAAAGAAGAGCAGGAGAACACTCAGAAGATAGATGCAGAACTCTAGATTCTATTGTATTAGAAACGAATAGCCATACATGATTTACAATGTAAGAATGACTCTTAGTTTCATTGATCATACTACAGAGAACTTACAAGCTTTACAGATACAGTAAGGCAGCCAGACATTCCACGCGCACCTTACTGCAGACAAACAGGCGACCTCCTTCTTCTACTCTAAACTATGCCCAGAAAGACTCTACAATTCTGGCAAAATCCTAAAATCCCTATGTGTAGCCCCTGTTGTAAAGTATTACAGTGTAGAGAGGCACAATATAAAGACATTCTGATTGTCCTCACTACAGCAAAAAACCTAACTGAACCCCTGGTTCAAACCCCTAGTTACAGCAATAAATGCAGGTGAACCAGTTCTCAAAAATATCTCAGAGCAGTGGTCAAATCTGGGCGAAATATTGCCCCTTCTGAGAAGTTCCGGCAGCTGGGTAATAACTTCTGTTTGTCTTTTGTGATAATACCCTCAGCTGCAACCTTCTTCTTTACTTGAATGGCCTTGACCTTTTGCATTTCATCTCTATCTTCTTGCTCCTGAGATCAGATCTTCTGCCTCCATGAGGTCACTGCGCTGACTTTCCAGCTGCTTCCTCAACTGCAAGCCTGCAAGACAAGACAAGTAATAAGTTTCACATTTATCATAAAAAACAGCATGAAATTAAAATAACCATTTAAACCCAGGTGACTGCGCAAGATGGAGAAAATCGGATCCAGAAATCCTCTCAAAACGCGTCAAAAAATGCGTTCAGACTGCTCAAGATTCACGGGTCAACCATCGCTGACCGAAAAATGCCAGAGGCGCCAAAAAAATGCTTTAAAATTCCACCACCTCATTTCCCGCCCATCGGCATGACTATCCCTGTCGGTGCGTCAAAAAAAACATGTTAGCCAACATACTTCATCATCATGATATTTCGCTTCTGCATATTGGAGAAAAGAACAACATCATCATCATCATCATGTTGAAGAAGAATAGGAGGATATGAATATAATCATGCTGCCAAGGAAAGGAAGATGATGGTGACGTCATCATGATATTCAGGCTTCATTGAAATGCTAAGGATGATGTCATCATCATGTTCGGTTAAGATCAGGGGGATATTTGTGATATCGGGTCACCTAAGGAGCATGATCAGGATGATGAAGTGAATATGACCCTTTCGCGGCCAAGGTAACCCTCTCGAAAGATCAGGATGATGATGATCATCATCATATTTGCTTTTGTCAAACATAGAATAAGACATCATCATCATATTTCGCGAACCAGATCGTGTTTTGGAAAATATCCTGTTGAAAGAAAAAATGATGACGCTGATCATCAGGATATTAGCTTCTTTGTTTATCAGATCGGGATGACGTCATCATGATATCCGGAGCCTTTGTTAAACTTAAAACATGACGTCATCATGATATTTCACCAATCGGGTCATGTTTGGGAAAATATCCTGTCGAAAGAAAATGTGATGCTGATGAGGATCATCAGGATATGTGCAAAAGGTTGTATTTCATCGGTAGGAGGACTTTGCGAAATATCAGGTGGACAAACAAGATCATGATGATCTTGACTACAGGACATGATAAAACATATGATGATGATGACCCTCATCGATTTATCATGATGACGTCATCATCATAATTTGTCTTCGGAGCACAAGGATGAGTTAAGGTCATCATGATATTTGCGCTAGGGTGATATTGTGAAATATGATCATGCTGTTGGGGTATGCAATATCGACTTCTTCTTCAAATAGACAGGGTGATCATCATGATATTCGCTAACCGGAGATCAGGAGGATATAAAGATGATGATCCTCTTAATCGAATTATGATGATGATGCTTCCATCACTTAGTGAATTTCAGCAAATGACTCGTGAAAGATCAAGATGATATGGAGTCGTCATCATCATAATTCGAAGTTCAGCAAATATCATGATGATGACCTTGCGATAGGATTATAACACGCGCACGCAAATATGCCGAAGGTGGATTTTTCTAAGTCTGGGTGATCAGCATGATAATATAAGATCAGGTAATGTTGAATTATCATGATGATGCTCATGATACAAAAGACCACTTCGACGGGGGAACTTACCTTGACTTAAAGTTGATGTCATCATGATATTTGAACCTCAGGATATTGCCGGGGGGGTGCGCTTCAAATATGATGATGATGTCCTCACACAGCAAAACCAAGTTTATAAAATATGATGCTCCTAAGAAAATCATGATGCTGATGATGCGCACAAGGCCTTTTGACGGGTAAAGGGTACTACCACCTAAAATTGACGTCCGGATATTGCGACTGCATGATTTTTAGCGGGTGATAGACCAAGATCATGATGATCCTGTCAACATGACTTAGGATATAAAAATATGATGATCCTCCTGCGAATATCAGGTTTGACCAAGACTTTGACCGTGCATAACTTCCACATATGGACGAATTTTCAAGTGAAGTAAAAGGCAAACCTGCATGGAATTTCAAGCTCTTTTAAAATATGAGGTCACAAAAACAAAATATGAACTTTGACAAACAGACCTCATGATGATGACCTACCTTATCATATATCATGATGATGATGCACCTGACCTTCATTTTTACCAGACCGCCAGGAAGCAGAAAAAACACAAGCAGAAGCAAAAAGCAAGACTTCAGCAGGGGTCCCCATTTTGCTAAGGAGCATAATGGGGCGTGTTGTGAACATCACAACACAAAGGAGGAGAGTAAAATTGTAGACATTGCATTATTTCCTCTACATCTGAGACCAGTGAATGCATTTTTCAAACCCCAATTCCTAAGTTTGCTTATTATTACCATCAATCCTTGCTAAAAATGTAGTTGAGTGCTTTAAGACAAGTCGATTGTGAGCAAACTAAAATTAAGGCTTTTGAGATGAGGCTGAGCAAACTAAAACAGAGGTTGGTCCAAACAATATGAGGAGATAGGGCTTTTGAGACAAGGGTGAGCAAACTAAAATTAGGCTTGAAACTATAGATTCCCTCCCAAGGCACCAATTGATTCATAGGAAAATAGTTTCATGATTTGCTCTACAAAGTAAAGGTCAAAACCTTGAGGAATACAGAAAAACTGGATGAAAACTTTCATACCTGGCAATGTGTACTTCATTTGCCTCCATAAACTAAACAAAAATAATTTGCCCCAGGTCACCTCAAAATGTCAAGCAATAGAGGGAAGAGAGCAAAGGGAGCTGACTCTAGCCACAATGAGGTAATTCATTGTCAATTTATAGATTTGTAAATGTTCCCATTGTTTCTTTGATTTTTAGTTTTTAGTTTTTTATTTGTAAATTTAAAAAAAGAAATTATATATATATATAGGAACATGAGACTAACAAAGATAAAGAGGCATTGGCTTCCATATTGGGGGTAGAGGCAGTGAACAAATTAGATGGTGTGGACTTGACAATGCTTGCCAAATACATAGAAAAATGATCTGGTAAAGCCCCTAAAACATTACAACCAAATCAACAGTGTCAAAGGGAAACAATTGATTCCCCAACCAATCATGGATCGAGCAAAAGATCTAGGAGGAAATCAATAAGAATAACCTCTAAGAATGTGGAACAAGGAAAAAAGGCTTCCAATGTCCCACCCACTCTTGGGACACAGACTTCTTCGACCACCACACCATGTTTTGCATCTTACATTGGTACCTATGATACCAAGATAGAATATGATGTGGTTTTAGGGGAAGTCTAAATGACATGTTGGAAAAACATTTGTGAATAGGTTGAAGGAATCATGCCTTCAATGGTTCAAAGACCATCTACATTTTCCATTCTCAAAGATACCCATGCACCTGCAAAAAGTAGTTATCCAAGACATGGAGACTGAATTTGGCACAGGTTAGTCTATAAAGAAGATAAAGCTATGAATGTCTCAAAACTACAAGAGATTTCAGTGCAACCAAACAAAGAAGATAAAAAACTCTCCCCCAAGAAAAGGCTCAAAAAAAGGCTAATTGATGTAAGTTTGAAAGTATGGAAAGAGCTTGTAAAAGCATATGAGAAGTCTAATGCATGGAGGAAGTCCAATGAGGAGAGTACATAGGTATTTGAATTCTCTCATAAGATTATATCAAATTTATTAGACAATTTTTAAATTTTATTTGTGCATAGTTAAATTGAATTACTATATGTTTCAGGACAAGGCCTCCAAGGCTAGGCTTGACAAAATTCATGCCACACATCATACTGGCTAGAAAGGTTTATAGGCCTTGATCTATACATTTGTAAGTATATTTAATAAGTTAAATGATATTTTTTTATTTCCTAAGAAAAAGTAAATGATTGTATATTAATTAGTTTAACTAGTCCATGTGACATGTTTTGACATGAGGAGAAATATGGCCGGCATCCAAGCCAATTTGAAAAGAAAATGTTACAAAGCAAAAAGTGGACCGATTTTGTAATCTAGATGGAGAATGAGGTATCAATAGTTGACTTTCAATAACTTAGTTGGATATTATTGTGTTAATATGTCAATTTGAATTTCTTGTGTTGAGTTGTTTATTGATGCATAGGATGAGTTCTAAAGTGCTTCTCTGTTGGCCCTAGTGCCCTTAAATGTAAGATTTCTCTTAGATGACAAATGATTACTCTTATATCTTTGGGGACCCTTTTTGGTGCCATTAGGATCATAATGAGTATACCAGTCTTGTGCTTGCTTACGAAAAGTGGTCACAATTAACCTAATCTTGTGGTCATTATCCACAACATTTTGTGTATACCATGCTATCTCATATGCTTAAGTTTAATGGGCTAATAATGAATAGAAAACCCTTGTTTGCCTGTCTCCAACTAATGGACTTGTTGGAACCTAAAATTTCCTACCATTTTTTGTAAAAAATTTAGGTTCCCATGATGAAAAATCTGACTGCAGCACTCAGAAATGTACCTGTACAATATACTCTAGTGGCCTACTTTGAAGGGTTATAATTTGAAGCCTATTCATTTTTATGCCAAATCACTTGGTAGGCATACTTATCTGTCATATGTGAGTGTACATGCTTGATTTCAGCTTCCCACGATCAGATTGGACAAGATTTTACAGTGCCAAGTTAAAGGGTTCTGGTGGTATCTGGAAGGTACCCACCTAGGGTTAGGGTTTTAAGTCGAGTCTGCAAGCCTGTATTTTTATTCCTTTAAACCTTGTAAGGCATTACATTTTCTTGTCCTTTGGCCTCTTGCACTTTATCTTTTAAAACTACATTGACTTCCTATATTTAAGGGCAATTGTCTTGAGGTCTTCTTAGAGGGGTGATATGTGACTAGGGTATGAAGACTAGGACTTTGTATGTAATCCTAAGCCCTCCTTTTGGATTTGTTGGAAGCCTTCTTCACTGTTACAAAAGGACTATCAAGACTCCTATGATAGGGCATTAGAGAGGCATTAAAATCACAAAGGAGATAAATGTTATTAGGCCATCACCTAATGGAGAAGGAATTGTCATAAAGAGCATGACAGTGTTACCTTGTCATAGTCACAAAAGGGATAGTCTTTGTGGTGGTAATTAAAGTCACTAAGTTTACATCCACCTTCATAGGGTCTGTAGAAATGCCTGAAGTTGAATATTCCTATTTTAAAGATCTTTCCATGAGTATTCTCCATGTTTTTACAAATGGATACCTCCCCAATCCTCATTTCAAGTTTCAAATGCACAATGAAATGATGGAGGACAATCATAACTGTCATAATAGTACATTAGCATTTTTTGTCTCAAGGTGGCCCTTGAGACTGCCAAGGGGATGGATATAGAGTTGGGATTATGGTTTTGTTTAAAAGCCTTGTGTCATTGACCTAATATTTATTTGTGGCAAGGATCCCAATAGTCTAAAGGTTACAAATTGTTATCAAGAAAGGACTGTCATAGTTAAGTGTGGTACAATGATACAATTTCATCTTGGTTGAGTATTGTATAAATCTCAAGCTATTTAGAATGCATGGGGTATTAGGGTGTGGTATCACTATATAGGTAGCCATCAAGGATTTCTTCAACCCAATCTTGGCCTATATAGTACCCAGTGTGAAGAGCAAGATAGTGTTGTCCAAGAACCTTGTTACGGTAAAAAATTAGGGCAGTCTTAGCTATTGTAACCATAGTTGGAATCCCTTGTTACCATAACATATGTGACCTAAAACCATGACTCTATGAGTATGAGTTGTTTGAAAGCCAAATTCCACAACCTTTGCCACCATCCTCCCTTCCTGTGTTTAAATGGGAGCTTTGGAGTAGGGTATGGACATCCATCAATACATAAAGGATAGAGGAATTTTGTTAGATGTTGTAGTTGCAACTACCCTATTAGACATGTATGCAAAATGTAGAAGCATAAACAAGGCACATGAACTATTTGACATAGTGCCTCAAAGAAATGTCATCTTATGGACTGCAATGACTGCAGGATATGCACAAAATGGATTTGTTGAAAAGGCGTCAGAAATTTTAAAGCAAATGTAATTGGCTAGTGTAAAGCCAAATTCCACAACCTTTTCCACCATCCTCCCTATGTCAAAATGGGATCTTTGGAATAGGGTATGGGCATCTATCAATACATAAAGGATAGATGAATTTTGTCAGATGTTGTAGTTGCAATTGCCCCATTAGACATGTATGCAAAATGTGGAAGCATAGACAAGGCATGTGAACTATTTGATAGAATGCCTCAAAGAAATGTGGTCTCATGGACTACAATGACTACAAGATATGCACAAAATGGACTTGTTGAAAAGGCTTCAGAAATTTTAAAGCAAATGCAATTAGCTAGTGTAAAGCCAAATTCCACAACCTTTGCCACCATCCTCCCTGCCTGTGTCAAAATGGGAGCTTTGGAATAGGGTATTGACATCCATCAATACATAAAGGATAGAGGAATTTTGTTAGATGTTGTAGTTACACCTTCCATGTTAGACATGTATGCAAAATTTAGAAGCATAGACATGGCACATGAACTATTTGACAGAATGCCTCAAAGAAATGTGGTCTCATGGACTGCAATGACTGCAGGATATGCACAAAATAGATTTGTTGAAAAGGCTTCAAAACTTTTAAACAAAATTCAATTGGATGGTGTAAAGATAAATTTCACAACCTTTTCCACCATCCTCCCTGCCTGTGTCAAAATGGGAGCTTTGGAATAGGGTATGGACATCCATCAATACATAAAGGATAGAGGAATTTTGTCAGATGTTGTAGTTGCAACTGTCCTGTTAGACATGTATGCAAAATAAATATAGACAAGGCATGTGAACTATTTGATAGAATGCCTCAAAGAAATGTGGTCTCATGGACTGCAATGACTGCAAGATATGCACAAAATGGATTTGTTGAAAAGGCTTCAGAAATTTTAAAGCAAATGCAATTGGCTGGTGTAAAGCCAAATTCCACAACCTTTGCCACCATCCTCCCTACCTGTGTCAAAATGGGAGCTTTGGACCAAGCAATTTGTGGCACTTAAGGTTGTGTAATAGAATTTACAGTTGATAGTTAAATTTATAACAAAATTTTTTATGATCTTTACTAATGTTTATTAGAATTGTTGCATGTTTTACATAATTGGAATGACATATTAGCTATAACTTTTTTGAAATTTTATTATGGTATGTGCACTTTGATATGATGTAATATGATTATGGTTTCATTTCATATGTTGTAATATTAGATATATAAAAGAAAAATAAATTATTGCATGAAATAAATAATAACTTTTCATTTTAAATGTTTTTTTTGTAGAACATGGGTCTTCTAGAAGATAAAGATGATCCTCGTGATAGAGATCTAGATTGTGTTAGTTCTAGTATAGATCACATGGTAGAGGATGATGATGACATAGATATAGAAGACACCGAGGAGGATGATGATGATGATGACAATGATGATGATGATGATCATGATCATAATGATCACGATGGTGATGATGATGATGATGATGATGATGATGATGATGATGAGGTAGTTTCTCGTAGTAGCAAGCAATATTCATGATCATGTAGACTGCATCATGGATCATTGTTGATATATCATTATGATGTCTCTTTTCATGGTCACTATCATATGTATCATTTTCATGGCCTGCAGTACCATATTAATGAGTTGTATCATAAATTTATGTATCATTTTGACTTATATCATTTGGACATGTATCATCTTGACTTGTATCATTTTGAGTTACATAATTTATCATTTTTACTTATATCATTCGTACATGTATCATTTTGACATGTTATTGATCTACTAGCATAGTTGACTTTCATGTGTTTCATCTATATATGATGATGATCTTATCAGTATTGACTTGTTAATTTATATATATTGAAAGTGGTTGATGATTTTTGGATGGATATTTATTACGTATGATGATTTTAATATACTGCTCAGGATGGATGTTGTCAAATTCAATTAAATTAAATAGACTCACTTGTTTTAATTATAGATGATGATCATGTTATAATAATTATCTTGTTATTTAATCATATGACTTAAATAATTAAATTACTTACACTATAATCATATGAGTTATTTAAGAGGCATGATATATTTAACTAATGAAATTGAAATAAAACATATTAAATTAATAAATGTAAGCAAAACAAGAAGCAATTTTTAGAAGAAAAAAAGGAAGCAACAATGGAAGCCAAACTAGAAGCAAACCAGAAGTAATCTTGGAAGAAAAACTTGGTGTTATCTAGGAAGTAAAAATAGAAGCAATTTAGGTGGGAAACAAAGAAGTAATAATGGAAGCAATCTTAGAAGCAACAAAAGATGCAATAATAGTAGCCATATTAGATGCAACAAAAGATGCAAAAATGGAAGAAAAATTGGAAGCAAAACCCAAAGAAACAGTGGAACCAAAACTAGAAGCAAAACCAGATACAAAATTGGAAGCCAAACTGTAAGTAAAACCGAAGACAAAACTAGAAGCAAAATTGGACGTGAATCTGGAAGCAAAATTTGAAGAAAAATTGGAAGCAAAATTAGAAGCAAAAGCGGAAGCAAAACTGGAAGCAAAATCAAAAGAAAACTTGGAAGCAAAATTGGAAGTAAAATTGGAAGAAGAACTAGAAACAAAACTAGAAGCAAAACTGGAAGCAAAACTAGAAGCAAAATTGGAAGCAAAACTGGAAGCAAAACTAGAAGCAAAATTGGAAGCCAACCTAGAAGCAAATCTGGAAGTGAAATTGGAAGCAACAATGGAAGCAAAACTGGAAGCAATAGTGGAAGCAAAACTGGAAGCAAAGATGGAACCAAAATCAGAAGCAAAACTGGAAGTAAAACCGGAAGCAAAATTGGAAATAAACTTGGAAGAAACATAAGAAGCAAAACCAAAAGAAAAATCATAAGCCAAACTAGAAGCAACAAAATCCGGTGATAAATCTGACGCGAAACCTGGCACTAAAATCTGGCACTAAATTTGGCATTATAACTAGCACTAAAACCTAGTGCTAAACACGACACAAAAGTGAAATGCAAGTGGGTGCTGAGTTTCACGTTGGCAAAAGTGTCCAATTCATGGGCTCAAATGCACTAAATTCTGGCACTAATTGCCTATTTTGTTGTAGTGCTACTACTCGTCTTGATTATCCTCTTTATTTTCCTTAGCACTTTATGTATTTTTCAGAGGAGAATTATCATGCTCTGCAACAATGTCCTTTGGAGGGGATGCACTACCAACATCCTAACCCTATTCTTTGTGTCTCAGTAGTTTTTGGAGTGGTAGATATATGCCTTGCATCAGTTTGAGACACATTCTATCATGTCTAATCTTTTAAGCTTTGTTCTACAGTGCTATCAAGAGGAGGTGAATTTACCTCTATGCTTGTTGCTTCTGTATCATCTGGAGGAGTACAATCTCCTCACCCTTCTCAATCTCATTATCTTCAAAGGCTGATTGATCAGATATATCTTCAATAATTTCTATGTCAACTTTCATTTCTTTAATAATTTCTACATTCTTCTTTAGAGTCTCCTTCTCCAATCTCTTTATTTCATCCTCATCCTTTCACATCAAAGTGTTTAACCTTCTTTTTGTCCTAAATTATTTATCTTGTAGTTGAGACACTTTAGTCTTTTCAATATCAGAGATGGAGGGACAAACCTTTTCAATTTCTCTTTTTCTCATTTCAACTTCTCTACTCATAGCTTCATTTATGCTCTAAGTAATGACTTCAACAAGACTCTCAGGCAACTAATGGCTAATTTCAATCAAAGCTATATTTAAGGCTCCCATATATTTGACTATTGCCTCCTCAATAGTAGATTTGTCATTTGATGGCCTTTCATCATAGAGTTTAGCAACTTCTTCTAGAGCTCCATGATCTATTATTGCATTAATTATGGCTTCAAATTGCAAGGGCACATAATCAAATTTCTTAATTTTCTTTGCCTTTCCTTTACCCTTCTCTTTTGAGGACTTTCCATTTTCAACTTCTTCACTTGTTCTTTTCTTCTTTCTTTCAAGAGCCTCAATATCATCTTCTTTTTCTTCTTCTTCTTCTTCAATATCTTCAATATTTATAGGATTTATTTTGCCTCTTCTAGCTCGACTCTTCTCTCTAGGCTTCTTCTTCTCAGTAGTTTGAGTCTACATAGGAATCTTAGAAGCACTTATTTTTACAAGTGATGTTGATCCAGAGGGAACTAAAGATGTGGTTGCAGCTGACACTAACCTACTTGTTCTTCTTAGCAATTATGTAGAGAAAAGTACTTGTGCTTCACTTGCTGAGCCTTCAAGAGATTTAAGCATATCTTCTAAATCAGATTTCATTTTCTCTACCTTTAATTTTATCTTTTATGCCTTCACCTCTACATCTCTTCTAACTAATTTGTTAATGATTTAATCATATGTGCCAAATTTTTCAATAGAAGGGTCCTTAGGTTTGCTTAGTAGCATATCAACATAACCTATCAAATCAAACTCTAAAACCTCATATGGTAAGGTTGTAATCTAAAATGTCCTTGGCTCAACAACCTACATATAAGAATTATCTTTGTCAACCATAAATGTTATGTCACTTTTATATTTCTCCACTTCCCTAGCAGTATCCTTTCTCTGGATTGCATGTCATTCTAGAATGTCTTAAAGAAGCCCCAAAATAAAGTATCACAATTTTTATGATCAGGAAAACTTTTCTTGTAATCTTTGATTTGGTGTGCAATAGGGGTATCCAAGTTCCATACCATTTCCTTCATTGAAGGGAATTCTAAGTTCAAAACGTAAAACATGAGACATATAATAAAAGAGCCATATCAAAATTTATATTTTGGTTCTTTAGTTCTCTTCTAATTGTCCATTAGCTATTACTGCAAGAGGTCACATAGGTCAAAATATTTTCCTTCTTTTACCATTTCATAGGTTGGGTAGATTGCAACTGTGGTGGTTGAGTTCTCCCTCTTGGTATAGTAAATTTTGTATATGCAATGTTCATAGTTGCATACCAGACCCCTAAGTCCTCAATATCATTCACTATTAATGAAATTTTTCTCTAGTGAGCTTCATCACTTCTTCATTCTTAACTAATTTTAGAATAGGTACTAGTTCGGAGGAGCATAAACTAGTCACAACTTTTATATAATCCTTAGTGATTAGATAGGGGCTATCTAAATAGAAGAAGTCTCCATGAATTTGACTTAGGGCTTCTAAACCATTCTTCTTCATACTAAAAGTTCTAAAGATCCTTCTATATGTCAATGTTTTTAGCAGCAATGTTAGAAAATTTTGGCTTCAGTTGAAAGTCATCTCCCAACAAATTATCCTTCCTAAACTGTTTAAGTTTTAGATGATCATATTCATCTATTTATGAATGGATGTATATTTGGATGTATTTAGTATGTAACACATTTGCATGAACATGTGAGAATGCACCATCTCTATCAATTTTAGTTGACTTGAATGGGTGCTTCTTGAATTTGGGTCTTAGCCTCTCAACCATATCAATTACCACAAGTGTCACCATGAAAAATAACTTCAAAAACTAAGGTTTTAATCAATGAAATCAAACAATACCTAAAGATATAGAGAATAGGATTTTCTTAAACACTTTGTTAAGAATCTTTTGCTCTTGTTGATCTCTTCAACTCCCTTATCTTAATTCAAATGAGATAAAAAATGATCAACATTGCCTATATAGTCCTTTCTCCAACTAATTTTGCTCCGCATTAATTGCCTTCTCAATTTTAAGCTAGTTTTCCCTTTTCATATGTAGAAGCCAATAATCATTCAACAATCCTCTATAAATTGACCAATTGCTCTGAAGTTTTGAGCAAATCTCTTTATATCATCATCTTAATATGTTTGTACCAATTTTGGCCAAAATTCTGAGGAATTCAACATCTCATTCAGTCAAGGCTTTTGTGGTTGTAACTCCCCCTAAATTAGTGCTTTATGTTTTTAGTTACTAGAGGATCCATCTGCACTAGGCAAAGATCTAGAAACTTCACATGCTTCCTTCTTCTTCCATACTTTACTCATTTCCTTCATTTGCTGAGCAATATCATCCTTCTTTTGAGGAGTAGACCTTATGTTCTCTATAGAATGCCCTGTTTGTTTGCATTTATGACAAGTGAACTTTGATTGCTGATCTTTTTTATTTCTTTTCACCTTATATTTGAAGTCTATTTCCTTATGCCCAAACTTGTTGCATGTGTAACAATAAGCGTGAAAGGGTTGAGCATTATTCTTCATATTATTCTTCAACATTTTACTTTTACACTCACTATCCTTATGACATATCTTGCTATAGGCATGACACCTTACTAAATTTTGATTTATTTTCTACATTCAGTAGCTTTATGACCAAACTTATTGCAAGAATAACAATTGCCATTGAAATCTTGACAATACCTAACTTGGGAGTAGAATTCTTGAAGTTCTTCTTCTTGTTCTAGACTTGAGTGAATTCCTTTATGTCTTCTTTTGTCTTCTCAAGTTCACAATTCTTTTCCTTCTTGTCATCAGCCATGTTTTCTTAGAGCATTCCCCTTTTTCGAAACCAAGACCACTTTTTTCATTAGGTGACTTTTGATGACTGAGTGTCTCATCAAGGACATCACTACCACTTTTGAGTTTAAGACTTTTGTCTAGTTGCTCTTTTACTTCCTTTAATTCATTTCTCAGATTAACTGCTTCCTCCAAAGGTTTGAACATTCATCAACTTTATCATTGAGCTTAGTTTTTAGGTAGTCTTCAATACTCTTGCCTTCTTCAACCATGATCTTCAACATAGAGATTTATTCTTCTATCTACTTAGGCTGGATTTAACATCCATTAGGTTCTTCTAATTGAGCTTTCAATTTGTTAATCTCTTCTCTTTATTTTGCCTTCATTCTAGAAAAAATTCCTTCTGTCATTTCTATCACATGTCCTCATACTTTCTATTTAGTTCTCTTGCTTCATCTAAGTCATCAAGAGCTGACTTGATTTCACCTTCACAATTATTTGGATCAATATCCCAACCATCATCATCCATTGCTAATATATCTAGATATGGAATAAATATGATATCATTAAACATTGCTTCTAATTTCATGTGTTCAAGAGTAGGATCTACCTCAGTTGTTAGGCTTCTCAAGCCACTTGGATCTAATACCAATTGTTGAATATAATGAGGTGCTGAGAGAGGGGTGAATCAACATATACAAATTTTTTAACAAATACTTGTAGAACTGAACTGAATTACTTAGAGAACAAAAAGGAAAGCATACAACATATAAATGAACACAAGCACACCAAGATTTTTATGTGGAAAACCTTAAAATAGGAAAAAACCATGGTGAGTGTTAGCTAACAATATATTATGCTCACTACAAAAATATTACAACTTTGTTTTTGTGCTGCAACCCAAGGAAGCTACTACTCCCTAAATATTTTTCTCACTGCAATTAGGATTTCCAAGGATAGAAAATATATGGACTACTGCAAAGTAAACATCTGACTTATGCTGATAATGCAATCTTTTTTTCTGCTCAAAACATACCTTCAAACTAATTATGCACACTTCATATGTCGTATATGTATCTATTGCACTCTTGCAAGTCACAACTGACTTAGAACATCTATAAATATCCTCTGCAACACATCATAACACTGATTAGGTGATCATCATAAAAGAAGTTTTGATGAAAATGTGTAACTCCTCATAGGTTGACTTCAACACATGTAATATCTCAAGAAAATATGTTGCAGACCTTAGATCTTCATGAAAGCATTCAAGACATATCTTTTCACATCTTCCAAAGTCAAAGCAATAGATTAGGATCTACCACACATACCAGAGACTTAACATGTCACCTCAAACTACTCAAAATAGCTAACTATGCATCTTCACACTACTAGGAGAAGACAAACTTCATGCGGACCAAGAATTAAATCATATATAATCTCAACATCATTCATACACCTTATTGCTAAAGTATTAAATCAATCTATTCAACCATACAGTAAGAAATATGATGAACTACTGGAACAGAGTATTCTAGACCACTTGTGAAACTTCATAACTCAAGATATAGAATTGTGGTACATCAAAAACTTTGAAACAGTTATGAATGAACTTAAACATCATTATATATTCCTTCCTAGATCTGTACATCCTTGTCTAACATTTCTGGAGGAAATCAAAAGCTTGAGTAAGGTAAACTAGAGTCTGGAGAACAGTTATGCTTAATTCTTCCCTTATTGACTTAACTATTTGATGCAATACAAGAAAATAACAAATATTTGCATACAAATCAAACCTGAGATACATTGGAACATGTAAGACCTCCACACATAGTTTTATGATTGATCTGTATATATTTCATCTTCCACAAATACCAAACCATGTGTACTTAGGCTCCTAGAACAGTCTACATTGTTTTTGTCACTTGAATACTGATCTTGCAAACCACCAAACCATTTGATACTTCATCATAGCATACTATATACATCCTTGAATCTGTTCTCAGAACTTCATGACAAAATAATGTCTTCCAAACGAATGCGGATCATTCCATTAAGTCTCTATCATTTCTTTTCTATGTCTAAGTAGTAACTGATACTCTGTCCTTTGTAACTTTTTTGTTGAAGGTATGTTGACTTGAAAAGTTGAACATATATCATTTCAATATTTGGATAAACTTTTCTTCTGAACTACAAAACCAAATCTTGCTTTATGGATAAATGCATATCCAACCAATGTGACTCTGCCTTAGGATATACACTATTTACTTTATCCATTAAGTCTTTCAGACTGACTTGCCTTAGACATGCTGACCACTTGACTTGATGTAGAGGATAAACGAAACTAGGCAGGTTTGGATGTAGTTTGACAAACCTAAACCAAAGGATCACTTGGTTCTTGATACAAACCATTAAATATTTTGGAGGAACACATTTGGAGGGCTTCCTAACACCTTGCAAGCTCAATACAAACCATCCTTCTGGACTTTATGACTGCACACATGGTAACTCCCTTGCAAACTGACTTATCTCCTTCTAGGCTTATTTTTAGCTCTGTCAGAGGATATCTTCCAATCGGGACACTTCCTAGGGAAAACAAGTAGGGTTTGAGATACCCTTTTGGAATTCTAACAACATATCAAGAACCTGTAATGGGTTGTTTTCAAACATATGGAACTTTCTTCCAGACTGTCCTACTTCAAATAGCCCAATTAGGCCTAAATTACAAAGCAACCACCCTTGTTTTGACTCACAAAACTTTATAAACAATTGAAACATGTCAAAGTCATGGTAAAACGCAAGATTATGTGGGTTTTAAGTTCTCACAATCGACTGTGGTAAAAATGGACTATGTTGTTCCCCTTAGGATGCACCTAGCACATGGGTTTGCTAGGTCTCTTCAAGCAAACTTCATCAAATCCACTTCTCTGCCCAAGAATCTCACATAATACATTGAAAAAAACTCAAGGCAATCCATTCCGTTGATCTAGATGGTTTTACATCAGTGGAATGGGAAGAAATATGCAATTTGTTGTCAAAACCCTAAAGTAGGGTTTATCAGACTAGTTTCAGGAAAATGCAAATATCCATGCTATACAAATGTTTTAAGAACTCAAACAAATTGAATTAGAATCTTAACTCACCCAACTAACTTTCGAACACCATGTCTTTCTACAATTTGTCCATATAGGAATAGGGTACGGCTTAGAACAATGAACTACACAGGAAAATAAGCAGAAAACTGAGATTTCTTATTTGTTTCTCTTCCAAACTTCTTTCTACAATGCCATGAACGTGTTTAAGGTCCTATTCAACATATTCTCAACCATACAACTAAATGGAGAGGTAGTTTGGATCGGTGGGAGGCCACAAACTGTCCTGCAACCACCCAACTACCTTCTTTTGTCTCTATCTGCAACTACATGTGTGTTTACATGATTAAGAAGTGTAACCAAATGTTCAAACTCCTTATTACAATAGAAAGAGTCTTTGAAAAGGCCTACAACACATCATCATACTATGATTGTTCACAAGACTGCCATAACAGTCTTGAATTACAAGACAAGACTATCCTAAATGCTAAGATTGTCCTCTATGCTAACATGAAATGAGATGGATAAGAATGGTCTCAAGGACCTTATTACAACATGAAACAAGACAAAATTCACATGAATCTCCTTGAATCTCTTGGTGCTCCTGCACCATACTCCTGGGGGTGGAAGAGAACTCAAGTCCCTTGAGAAATTAGATCGGCAATAGTAGTACCATGTTTGATAATGTCCTCTTCACTCATCTGAGTGGCATCTTCAGTAGGTAGGCCACTCTATTTGACAAGGTAATCCTTGTAAGTCCTCCTTCTAGTCTTCTTCAAGACCTTGGTGTCCAAAATGCATTCCAATTTCAAGGGTTGATTGGGTGGGAGACCTTTAACCCATTCCTCATTTCCTACTATTGTCACATCTGCCTCTAAATCTACATCAGTACCACCCCTATAAGGAAACAAATATGAGACACTAAAGATAGGAGATATGGCCAAGCCTTGAGGAAGCTCAATCTCATAGGCATTAGGCCCAAACTTGTGCATAATCTAACAAGGACCTGTCTTCTTCATGAGGAGTTTGGTTGGCTACCCCTTTGGAAGTCTTTCCTTCTTCAAATGTGCCATAACCAAATCCCCAACCTTGTATTACACATCTCTCCTTCTCTCATTGGCTTTCTCCTTGTACTTCTCATTGTTCCTTTGAAGAGTTTCTCTTACATTATCATGGATGTCCTTCATGGCCAATGCAAAGTCTTCACCTTGAGCACTCTTCCTTTCTAATCCATGTAGATCCCTCAATTCAATAATGCCTCTTGGGTGAATACCATAGACAATATCAAATGGACTCCTTCCTGTGCTTCTATTGGTGGAGTCATTGTAAGCAAATTCAGCTTGGGGAATGATCATATCCCATGCTTCTCTATGCTATTTTGTAAGACATCTAAGAAGATTTCCCAAAGACCTATTCACCACCTCAGTTTGGCCATCAGTTTGAGGGTGATAGGCTCAAGTGAAGGACAATTGAGTGCCCAACTTCTTCCACAAAGTATACCAAAAGTTGCCGACAAACTTTGGATCCCTATCAGTCACAATGTTAAAGAGGCAAACCATGGATTCTAACAATTTCTTTGAAGAACAAACCAGCAATATGAGAAGCATCATTAGTGCATTTACATGGCAAAAAGTGTGCCATCTTACTAAACCTATCCACCACAACAAAAATACTATCAAAGCCTCTTTGAGTCCTAGGAAGACCCAAGACAAAATCCATGCTACTACTTTCCCATGGCCTGTGAGGAATAGGAAGTGGCTGATATAGACCAGCATTAGATGATGTTCCCTTTGCTCTTTGACAAATACTACAACCCTCAACAAATTTTCTGATGTCTGATTGCATTTTTGGCCAAAAATAAAATCTTTTCACCTGATCCAATGTTTTATCCAACCCAAAGTGACCTCCTAGACCACCACAATGCTTTTCCTTTATGATGTTCTCCCTCATGGAACACCTAGGAACACATAATTGGCTACCTTTGAAAAACAACCCCTGCTGCAACAAAAACTCAAAAAAATTAGAATGATATGCATCCAAAAATTGAGAGCAAACTTCATATACCTCCTTGAAGTCTTCATCATCTTTGCACATATGTTAGAGAGAATCAATCCCCACACTTTGTAACTAAATTTCTTGCACCATACACACCCTTCTACTCAATGCATCTGCCACTTTATTAGCCTTCCCCTTCTTGTGTTTGATTGAAAATGTGTATGCTTGGAGTTGTTCAACCCATTTCATATGCCTATGACTGAGTTTCTCCTATGAATTCAGAAAACTAAGTGCATGGTTGTTAGGATAAACAATAAACTCCTTAGGCAACAGATAGTGCCTCCATTTTTTCAAAGCTTGCACCATTGCATACAACTCCAAGTCATAAGTAGAATACTTCCTTTTGGCATCATTCAATTTTTCACTAAAGAAGGCAACTAGTCTACCGTCCTAACTCAAGACAACCCCTATAGCAATGTTACTAGCATCATATTCCACCACAAACAACTTATTAAAATCAGGCAAAATAACAATGGACTATTGTGTTACCTTTTGTTTCAGAATTTCAAAAGAATCATTGGCTGCCCTTGTCCAAGAAAATTTATATTTTTCCCCCCTTTAATAGTATCCAAAATAGGTGCACAAATATGACTAAAACCCCTTATAAACTTCCTATAGAATGTTGCCAAACCATGAAAACTTTTTACATCATCTATTGTTTTAGGAGTTGGCCATGACAAAATAGCCTCTACCTTAGTCGAATCCATCTTCAAACTACCTTGGGAAATGACAAAACCAAGATAGGTGAGTTTTTCCTTCGTGAAGACACTCTTCTCCATGTTAATCATCAATTTCTCATCATGCAACTTCTTCAAAACCTAATCCAAGTGCTGCAAATGTTCTTCCTTGGTCCTGCTGAAAACAAGAATGTCATCAAGGTACACCACAACAAATTTTCTAATGAAATTTTGCAACACCTCATTCATAAGGCGCTTAAAAGTACTTGGGGCATTGGATAGACCAAATGGAATCACCAACCACTCAGAAAGACCATCATTTGTTTTGAAGGTTGTCTTCCATTCATCCCCTTGCTTTATCCTAATTTGATGATACCCACTCTTAAGATCAATCTTGGAAAAGTATCTAGCCCCTCCCAAACAATCCATTAAATCCTCAATCCTTGGTATAGGGAATCTATATCTTATGGTGATCTTGTTAATAGCCCTAGAATCCTTACATAATCTCTAGTTACCTTCCTTTTTAGGGGCTAGGACTATTGGGACAACACATGGGCTAAGACTCTTTCTCACCAAACCCTTATCCAATAATTCTTGCACTTGCTTGGAAATCTCTTCATTTTGAGAAGGTGTTATCTTGTAGGCTGCTTTGTTTGGCAAAGTAGACCCTGGTAAAAAGTCAATCTGATGGCTTATGTCCCTAATAGGTGGCAATTCATTAGCCATCTCCTCTACCATGGTACCCTTGTATTTCTCTAACAATTGTTACACCTCCTTGGGAACCTCTTCCTCACTAGGACCATGCAAATTAGGACTATTTTAGGCTTCAAAATCAGAGCATACCCTTGGGTTCCTTCCTCCTTAAGGGTGTTAAGAAATTCTTTACCACTCACCAACATGACACTTGACCCTACATTCTTGTCCACACTCTCATCTGATAAATGATTCATTTTATACTTCCTACCATTCTTGGTTATGACAAAAGAGTTTGACTTCCCATCATGTTGGGCTTGCACATCATACTGCCAAGGATGTCCTAACAACAAATGACAAGCATCCATGGGGATTATATCACACAAAATCTTATCCTTAGACTCCCCTATCTCAAACTCTACCCAAGATTGTTCATCTACCAAGACTTGCTACCCCTTATTCAACCATGACACCTTATAAGGACTAGCATGAGGAAGTCTTTTCAATTTCAACTTGTCTACCATCTCAATGGAAACTAAATTTTTAGTTGAACCTAAATCAACAATTACCTTGCAAATATTACCATAGGCCTTGCATGTTGACCTAAACAATGTCTTCCTCTGAGGGGGTTCTTGTGTTTGAGGCACCTTCAACATGGTTCTCCTGATCATCAAAATTTCTCCATCATGAATTGGAGTTGTACTTCCAATTGGGGAATTGACACTTTGGAAATCATCTTCTTGTACCAACTGGTTGCTTCTCTCTCCACCATGAGAGCTTGAGGCTTGCTTCTCAGGTCATTTGAAGGCTAGGTGTCCCACTTGGTTGCAATTGAAACATCTCCCTGTGAAGACACTAGGACCTCTACCTGGTCCACCAAATCTACCCCTTCCATTGGGTCTCCTTCCTCTAAAGCCTCCTCTTGAACCTGATTCTCCACTTTGTTCTTGGGAACTAGATTCCCCTTGACTTCTTTGGGACTGATTTCTGCCTCCAAAACTTCCCCTACCTCTAAAATTTCTACCTTCTCTACCTCTATTTTGCTACTCTCCCTTCCTCTTCAACTTTTCTTTCGCCCTCAATGCTATTTGAAAACACTTATCTACTATCTTAGGGGTCAAGATGTTGATCTCATCTTGTATGCTAAATTTCAGACCATTTATGTATCTTGCAACTTTGCCTTTCTCATCTTCTACTTGCTGACATCTGAGAGTAAGTTTGTGGAACTCTTCAGTGTAGGTAGAAACATCCATATCTCTTTGTTTGAGGTTTTGCATCTTTTTGTAAATTTGGACCTCATAATCTGCTAGAAGGAATTGGCTTTTGACTCTCTCCATCATTCTTCCCCAAGAATTAATCATGCTCTTCCCACTCTTCACCCTCTCACCTTGGGTCTAATTCCACTATGTAAGGGCAACACCCTTGAGTTTAGTTTTCGCAAACTTCACCCTCTTGTTCTGAGGAACTTCTTTGTACTCAAAATAATTATTCAAGGCCTCAATCCACTCCATATCCTCCTCAGAATCCATCTTCCCACTAAACATTGGGATCTCCATCTGAGCCTCTGATGAATCCTTACCAAGTGTCTTGATGGCTTCAAGAAAATATCTTTGGTCAGCAGGTATTTTTGCATGCCCTTGGGGTTCTTCTTCTTCCTCCCCTTCTTCTTTTCCATCAAACTCCTCATCTAACATCTTTCCAATCCTCAAGGCTTTCAATTATGCCTTGAGTGCATCCTTGACTCCTACTTTAATCATCTCTTCCATTTCTTGAAACATCTTGACCACCTCAGTGGTCATCCCCTTTGGAGGCATGATGCTAGCCTCTCCTTCACTCTCCTCTATTGACATACACAAGGAACCTTCTCACAACCAACAAACAAAACCTTTGATGGATCTAATACCACTATGATGTAGAGGATAAAGGAAACTAGGCAGGTTTAGATGTAGTTTGACAATCCTAAACCAAAGGCTCACTTGGTTCTTGATACAAACCATTAAATCTTTTGGAGCTAGACATTTGGAGGGCCTCCTAACACCTTACAGGCTCAATACAAACCATCCTTCAAGACTTTATGACTACACACATGGTAACTCCCTTGCAAACTGACTTATCTCCTTCTAGGCCTATTTTTAGCTCTGTCAGAGGATATCTTCCAATCAAGACACTTCCTAGGGTAGACAAGTACATTTTGAGATACCCTTTTGAAGCCTAACAACATATCAAGAACCTGTAATGGGTTGTTTTGGAACATATGGCACTTTCTTCCAAACTGTCCTACTTCAAATTGCCCAATTAGGCCTAAATTACAAAGCAACCACCCTTGTTTTGACTCACAAAACTTTACAAACAATTGGAACATGTCAAAGGCATGGTAAAGCCAAAGATTTTGTGGGTTTTATGTCCTCACAGTCGACTGTGGCAAAACTGGACTATGTTGTTCCTCTTAGGATGCACCTAGCACATGGGTTTGCTAGGTCTCTTCAAATGGGTAAATGCAAGAAGTTGTGTCCACTTAAGGTGGAAGTTTTGGAGTTAGAAAAAAATCCAAAATTGGGTTAACCAAAACGGGATCCTGCTTTTTAAAAACGGGATCCCGCTTTTTAAAAATGGAATCCCTCTTTTTAAAAACGGGATCTCGTTTTGCTTCGGAATCCCGAGCCAAAAGCGGGATCCCGTTTTCAAGAAACAGGATCCCGTTTTGAGTTTCATAAAAGGTTAATATTTTAACCTTTATAAAACGGGATCCCGTTTTCAAAACGGGATCTCGTTTCATAAAGGTTAAAATATTAACCTTTTATGAAATGGGATCCCGTTTTAAAACGGGATCCCGTTATTTAAAATTTGAATTTTAAGCTCGGGTTTTGCTTTGTAACCCGGTTCGGGAAATGCTTTGGGGACCCGAACCTGACCTCTAGACCAAGTTTGACCTGCAACTTGAAGGTCCTGTCAATGTCACAACAAAATAGTGACTTTGGGCATATATCTGAAGGTCTATTTTGTAGAATATTTTGACGAAATTAAAACCCATTATAGATGAGATAGTGTAGATTCTAAATATGTAATTTTTTTTACAATTGGATTATTTTTTCTATTTTTTAATCAATTTCTGATGAAATAGGTCCATAAACTTGAATTATTAGGGTTTTTTAGTATTTTAATAACTTTTTATTAACATATTTTTTTGTAAAAAAAATTATAGGAAAACGTACTTTAGACAATTCTTTTCAATTTTTAAAAAAAAAATTTCAAAAAATGTTAAGTTTAGGTCATCTTATGCATGACGTACACGATGATTTTTTAAAAGACCAAAAATGGCCAATAAAAAATTAATGAAAAAAAATATATTCAATAAAAAATTACAAAAAAATATGGAAAACGTGCTTCAGTGAGTTACAAATCTTTTCCCAAAAGGATATTGAAAAATATGATTATTTAGGTCAAAATATGGATGACGTACACGTACATGGTATAGTAAAAAAAAAGTGACTTTTAAACAATGGTTTTTAGAAACACCTATTCAAAATCACTTTCTATCATCTAGGTATTGAAAAAAATTACATATTTGGAAACTAGATTCTGAGTACTACATTTCATATTTAGTGACTTTTTCCAAGATTCCACCGTTAAGTGCTTCAAATTTTTAGGTCAAATGTGACAAATTCTGAAAATCAGGGAAAACACTTCCACTTTTTGGCCAATAAGTGGACACAACTTCTTGCACACACCCAAATAAAGTTCATCAAATCCACTTCTCTACCCAAGAATATCACACAATACATTGAAACAAACTCAAGGTAATCCATTCCACTGATCTAGATGGTTTTACATCAGTGGAATGGGAAGAAATATGCAATTTGTTGTCAAAACCCTAAAGTAGGGTTTATCAGACTGGTTTAAGGAAAATGCAAATATCTATGCTATACAAATGTTTCAAGAACTCAAACAAAGTGCATTACAATATTAGCTCACCCTACTAACTAGCCAACACCATGTGTTTCTGTAATTCGTCCATACAGGAACAGGGTATGGCTTGGAACAACGAACTACATAGGAAAATGGGCAGAAAACTAAGATTTATTATTTATTTCTCTTCCAAACTTCTTTCTACAATGCCATGAATGTGTTTGAGTTCCTATTCAACGTATATTCGACCATACAACTAAAT
The DNA here is from genome assembly GCA_027924645.1 of Cunninghamia lanceolata. Taxonomy (NCBI): domain Eukaryota; kingdom Viridiplantae; phylum Streptophyta; class Pinopsida; order Cupressales; family Cupressaceae; genus Cunninghamia; species Cunninghamia lanceolata. The sequence continues at coordinate 4,163,275 of BSBN01000241.1, read as the reverse complement.
GGAGAGGTAGTTTGGATTAATGGGAGGCCACAAACTGCCCTACAACCATTGAACTACCTTCTTTTGTCTCTATCTGCAACTACATGTGTGTTTACATGATTAAGGAGTGTAGCCAAATGTTCAAACTCCTTGTTACAAGAGAAAGAGCCTTTGACAAGGCCTACAACACATCATCATACTTTGATTGTTCACAAGACTTCAATAATTGTCTTCAATTACAAGACAAGACTACCCTAAATGTTAAGACTGTCCTATATGCTAACATGAAATGAGATGGATAAGAATGGTCTCAAGGACCTTATTACAACATGATCTCAAGGACCTTATTACAACATGAACAACATGAAGCAAGACAAAATTCACATGAATCTCCTTGAATCTCTTGGTGCTCCTGCACCATGACTTCAACTAAGTCAAACCTTCTCTTTCAAATCTTCTACTATCCATCAGCTTCTCCTTCTTCTAAACTCATCCTTTGTATAAGTCTGGTCTTATATTGTCGTATACTATGAATGCTATGTTGACATCAATGACAACACATATTGCCAACAACATCAGCATTACTTCTAATCCTCATCTTAATGCTTCTAATTCTCATCTTAATATATCATCATGATATCATCTCTGTTGACAACAAACATACTCAATACAACTTTAATTCACAATAAACAAGGCATAACATCTAACCATGAACATTAGCAACATCATTGTTAGCACACCATCATAGTATATCATCAACATAAGCATCAATGGCAACCCAAACTGAGTGTTGACATCAATGACAACCACATCAGTGACAACCTTAGTTAATATATGTGCAACAACTCCAAATCCAAATGCACTTCTCTTGGAAAATAAATTTAAATAATTTAATTTCTAACAAATTCCCTCCAAAGATGCTCAATAAAATACCCTATGAAAGATTCATGTTGAAAAATAGAAAATAACTCCCACTATGACAACCTGTCATCAATATTGTCTTAGAATATTGTCATAACTATCATAAAATATTCTAAAAATGGGTTCTAGATGTTACAACATCTTATCCATATTCCACGTCCCCACTTGTGCAAATAAATGATAATATTTAATATTTTATTTTTCCCATTAATATTATGTCCATAATTTCTAGATGCACAATAAAATATTAAATCAAATATATTCCCTCTTTAAATATATTAGTCCATGGGAAAATAGGAATGGACTAATAATCTTACCAATTTAATTTTCCTATTAAGGGGACATGACAATTCTTTGCCATAAAATAGAATGAAAATTTAAAAAAATTTCTCACATGAAAGGAGATATTTTGGATAGACTATCAAAATTTATATAGAATTATGATGATATATATTTGGTTTATATATAATTTTACTAATACTAAGGTAGATCATAGTATTTTAAGGGAACCTTTGAATAGATAAACATCATTAAAAAGTTGCTTGACATGCAAGGTCAACCATCAAATTTAAGCCCTGCAAAGTCTTATTTAATTGACAATCACTCTTGATTAAAGATAAAAATGTTGCATTTGTAAAGAAAACAACTCAAGTTTAAATCCTGATATTACAATAAGTCAACCTATACATTAAAACAAAAATGCATAATAATGGCTATTCATCAAACTAATGTTCTAGATAACTGATGATGTAATCATCCTTAATAAAAAATCTCTTTGAATTAGTTTTTATCTTGAAATATTTGAAAATAGATAATCCTAAAAGTGCCATGTTAAATGAGGTTGAATGGACTATGGAGAAATGTACCTGGGAAAATATTGAGTGCTAAGTCTTAGGTAAAAAAATTTGCAGTGCTTTTGCAAGCATGTACACGACTACATATGCTAATATACAATTCTATAATATCTTCAGGATGACAAAGTTTAACTATTAACAACACAAACTAAATGATTTTGTAGTGTAAAAACTTACTACAATTCTAGTTTTTTAATTATATTTTATAAATTTTAGTGTCAATCACAACTAAAAATTGATATTTTGAGCTTCAAAACTCAACTTCAAGGAATGTGCACAATATAAAGATTTGTTGCAATCTCTTTGTCTATACAAGCATTCTAAATAGAATTTAAAACATCCTCATGTAGTATAGTGTAATTTAAATTTATATTGTAAAATTATTTATTTTATGGAAGTCACTTTGACACCAAACATTATGTTAGATAATTACTATAAAAAATTCCACATAAATATATACATACTTACATACATATACTCAAACAAAATAGATTACATGTATATAAAACATCTATTTTAGTACAAATATGTTTATAGGATCTATAAATACGTATTTTCTAATATAAATAATTATCCTTCTATCTTTAATGTTTTTAAATAACTTTTCTAATTTTTTTTTTTTTTTCATAAAATGTTGCCTTGGCAAAGCTCCCTTTGCATTGATAACCAAAAAAAAAGGATACAACCACCATGTGGGCATAGATACAAAGGCCATGAAGTCATATTCACTTGGGGAGTTTGTGTAACACAAACCTCACCCCATCAGTAAATTTACTAAGTCTCTCCACTTGTTCAGGGGTCCGGGGTGGCACCATGTGCCCAACATAAAAAGAAAATGTTTCCATATCGTTCCTGATTACCCCATCTTTAAACTAGGATATGGCCTGCATGGTGTCCTTGTTTTTCAATGCTTCCTTCGTATCAAAAATGCCACCCCAGTTACCTATTTTGGGGTTCTTGTTGATGGAGAAGATTGCTTCTATCACTGCTTGTTGTATATGGGGAACCACCAGCTTCGCCAGTCCTTTGTGCCCCTGCATGAGAGTTAGATCCACCAAAAACTTGCCTAGCAGCACATGGTCGTGTGTGTGCTTGTTGATGGCCTTCGCATTCAAAACCTAGAATATAACCCTATCCATATCTTTGTTCTAGACTAAAAAGACTCTCCGAAGTTGGATGGATAGATCGCTAGTGTCACATGGAGAGTCAGTGCCTCACACTTTCACAACTACCATGTTGCTACCCTGTAGAGGAATTCTGTATCGATTGGTGGTATTCTCGCCTAATTTAAGGATAGAAGTTCTCTGAATACCATCATTTCCATGTATTTACCATCATGGATGGTTGCACAGGCCATGTGATTTATCACAGGAATATCTCCCTTAGTTTCCAACAGACATATGGCATCTTACGTTGATACGCGGTGTCATGTTGGCTTTATGCGAGCCAGTCCGCTTGTTTCAATCTTTATAGCTTCACACCGCCAACATACCCCATACGTGTGAGCGACAGTCAATGACCTCAGGTACATCTTTCTCGCAAGAAAAATATACAAATTGATCGATAACTCGATTGGCTTCTCGTAAGCAATGTGTAATCCTGTAGTCTTTGAAGTCCTTTAAAAGATAATCCAAATTGATTTTGTGATGTTTTTGAGCTTCTAGTTTTGATTGTTGTGACTTGAGATCACATTTATGCATAATTGTGAGTCCCCCTCTATGTCGATGTTAGTGATACACTTGTCTTTGCACATTCGGAGGCCTATTAGAAGGGCCTAGAACTCTGCTTCATTGTTAGTTCCAAGTTCCAGCTTCTTTAACAAGGGGCACGTCAGGCTACCTTCCTCATCTCTCAGAATGCACCCCACACCAAAATCCCAAGGTTAACTTTTCTAAGTTTTATTATAATAAAATAGATTCAAATATATTGTTAAGAAGAACAAACTAGTGCCACAAATAACAACAGGATGTAATATATGTAACTGAAATTTGAAAAACTTTATCCCAAATGAACATTTTAAATTAGCTTATATTAAAGCGGTAATGCAATTTTACTTCTTATATCTCATGTCATTCACATGGCATTCACATGGTTAATTATGATGATTTCTTAGTTTTTTTTTAACAAACTTTTCTTTTAATTATGTAAGATATTTCTTTCCTTTTCAATGCATGCTTCCTTCCATTTTACATGGAAAACATTTTGGTATTGTTCTATGAAAATTCAATTTGCATGCAAGGTTTCAATCTTTTTACTATATTTTATATCCATTTTTCTAAAATGTCTCATTTTTTACCATTGTCTTCTTAAAATCATACCAACACTTGGTTTTTAGATTTTTCTCATATAACATTGAGTTGTAATTATAACTACTTACCTAATATGTCATTGTTTCCTTCTATATTTTGTTTTGAATGTTATCTCACCCTTCATAAACTTTTTTTTGACATTTTTCTCATTTTTAGAAAGATTTGGAAAAAAATTATTTATTTTAGATCCAAAACAAATATTTACATATGACATTTTGTAATCAACATGGAATTTATATACAATATTTTATATAATAATATTAATCTTGAAATTAAATGTTAGAATATTTAAAACCTCCTTTCCATCATCTTGATGTTTATTCATAACATTCTTCAATATTATGTCATTCTCAACATTTTTATGTAATATTAAAAATAGTTTTTTGATTGAATTTGATGCCAAGTTCCTCTTTTACTATAGCCACAAAGTATTTTCTTTCCAAAACATACTTGTCTACAAGATATATTTCCTCGTCCACTATTCTAACATTTCCCTTTGGATAAGGGTCCACTTAAGCCTTTTATTTTATCTCTACATTTTTTAAGTAAGTCCATTTGTTTTTCTACCAATTTTGACCCATTTACCTTTCACTATGTGTTTCTTAGATTAGGATTTTGAATACTATTATCTATTTCATATTAAAGTTTAAGTTGAGCCATGAACTTTTGTTTTATCATTAGAACACATTTAGGAGCCATATGGTTGTATTCAAGGCACCTTCTGCACCTAAATGGTGTAAATTCATGATCTATAGGTTGTACTAACTTTAGATCCCATCCTGTTAGAGTTAGAATTTTCAAGAGGATTTAGTTTGAAATCAATACATATTCTTTCATAGCTTAAATTTCATGTACCAAATCTTGCTTGGGTAATACATATATATCCACCCATGAAGTCTCCCACCATTACAAAAATAATCTGGTCATATCTCATGTCGAAGTGTAGTGCCCCTCTGCATCCACTGTGATTGTGTCAGGTAATTTGGTGAGTATTTTTGTACGTATCCTGTAATCTTTATGTATTTTGTGAAGACATTTCATTGAGGTATTTTGTTAAACAAATTGCATGCTAGTTAGACATCATTAGATTCATAATTTTGCTGTATAAATCTATTTTAATCTTATAGTAAGATAACATGCCGGTCATGGCATGGCTCATTACCTTAATTATATTTATATGCATGTATCGTTGAATTCTCTATTTTCTAAGATTCTCATGCGTTAATAAACGCCGACCCATGCTTATGCACTACCAAGGGTAGAAATTAATTTACAGATTGCTTATACTAGACAGAAGCTTGCCATTATTGGTAACACACACTTATCTTTAGATGTACGTTGGATAGTATTGACACGTTTAGTTATGATTACAATCTTGATTTAGTTATAGTCTGGATTTTCTGTTATGTTTTGAGTATTAATTCCTCATGGGCCTACTGGGGCCGGCTTAGCCGCCCAGTCAGGTACCACGTATTAGTGTACTATGAGTGACTTGAAAATAAATGCCCTTACTATCTTTGTGCAGGGAGGGATATTTCAGATAGAAAACACAGTAGTTGTGGGGAGGGATCTTCTCATATACTCCAAACTCCATCAGTTTTACAGGATATGCATGTTGAGGGAGTTTGGTTGATGGAAAATATGGATTGTTTTGTGGTATTGGTATCTTGGAGTTGTTGAAGCTTGCAGATTTAGTAGGCCTTTTGATGAGCACTGGAAGGGGGTTCTTTGATGCAGCTATGGACAGGAAAATTTATAGACCAAGAATCAAATGAGCGTAACACGGTGTATCAGAAATTTCTAGTAAGTAATTTACTGTTTATTTTATTGTAAGTGGATGAATTTGGAAAGAGGTTAGTTCTTTGATTGTGTTTTCTTCAAGTTTATATTACTTCCATTGTTTTGGGTATCAACAGAAAACTGGTCTGAGTTTTAAATGTGATCAAAATGAAATCTTGGTATTCTATAAATCATCACCTTTCTTGGATCCTCTTTTAGATGAGCTCTGTTACGTTCCTTTCTCGCATGCAAGACATTTAGTTCAAAATCTGTGTATCTTTTCATTGAATTGTTTTAGATTGATTCGTCAGTTGTTATCCTATCCTATTCATCATTAAGGCATAGACCGAGAGGTTATTGTCGAAGACAATTCTTTCTTCTATCATCATGTTGTCAAGTTCGAATGCTTCCTCAGCTTTCTTTTAACATCTCTTAAATCATTACTAGAAATCAACTCAGTCTTTAGAAACTGTTAAATTACCATGTGCATTAATATCTATTCTTGGTTTTGGTATCTATTGCAATATCTCAATCAGTCAGTGAAATCTTTTTCACTGAGCATATATTTTTATTGGATAGAAAGTTAATCCTTTATGGGATTTTATGTTTTAATGCCCTGGTTATATTCATAACATTTTATATGTTTCTATTATTGGACTAAGCTTTCTAATCACCCTGTATGAACTATTTTCAACCTGTTTAAAATCTCTTATCCACCTGATTAATAACATCAATCTGCTTATTACCTATCTCAACACGTAAGTATTAAATTGGTCTGCATATTTGTTTATCGGCTTGGAAGTTTGCTAATGACCTCTATGTTTTCCTATCAGCCAGCGCATTAGTAATGGTGCTAATTTTTTTATGTGAGATTATGTTCCTTATAGAATGTCAGGAATGAATCTTCTTACGTTTTCTTGGTGTCCGTAGACTATAGGTGAAGCGTAGTATTGACGGCGCTGCATGTTCTAAAGTTAACAATATTCTCTGCTACCACAATGAATAGTTTGGAATGACAATTGGTTTGGTATCTTCTATTTAGGCTGCACAAAATTAGATGATTCCTATTACCCTAAAGTGGCGCAAGAATCTAATGTTTAAATGGTATTAAATCTTTCTATCTTATAGATTGGAGATTTCTTTATTTATCAGTGGAAAGTCCACATGTTGCTGTGTTCAAAATACCGCAGGTTTTTACCTTATAATAAGCTCTGGCTAGCAATCTTTGCTTTAGAAGAAATTATATCTCCTTGTGGTTAGCTTAGCGTTTTGTCAGAGTGATCACACTTCACAATTATGGTTACTAGAGTACTAGCGATCTCAACGTCTCATAAATAAATTCCGTTTCCTTCTTGCTTTGATGGATGTCGTTCCAGTTTACCAGAAATATATATATATATAATTCTTTTTATGCAAGGAACGCTTCCACTACAGCCTTGTTCAAATTTGTGGGTAGATTACGTGGTGGTTTAGTAGTGCTTCATTAGTAGCCAATGATAGTTGTGTAACCTAGATATTGAAAGGAATCTCAGCCAACATTTTTTTCACCTCAGCTCCATGCATCTTGATAGTGCACTATGTATGATGTTAAATAATTACCAACATGATAGAATCCCTCCTTCAGTTCATGTACGGATGCTTTTGCCCATGCACCGTGATCATTGGTTCTCACTTCTCTTCATTTCATCCATGATAAATAATATCTACCTCTTTTGCCTCGAGCTATTTAGAACTGTTTGTGCTTCCTTTTCAATGCACTGCAAAACTTGTAAACTTCATTTTGTCTTGCCGTATTCTGAGTTCTATCTCTCTCTTATTTGAATTCAATTCTTTCTGACATCTTCTCTGTCAAAACTTTAGTATATCATTTACTAGAAACTAGCCGACCTAATCTCTAAATGATGGCATCAAAATCTCTAGGATAATAAAGTTCTTTTAATACATTTTGTGTATAACATTCAAGTTGTTAATCGTAATATGTTTAGTGTGATAACAATTGTTCAGTGGTCAATTCGTAGTGTTAATTTATTTTACCTTTTGAAGGGATTCTCCAAGTATGTGACAACCTATGTTACAATTTGAGGCAGTATTTCATTTTATACTTCAACTATACTCTCCAAACCGCAAGTTTAATCATATATCTTACCTTCAATGACTCTTTTGGTGGATTTTGTGGATGAGTCAAGCAGTTTTAGACAAGAAATGATGCCCCTTTGTTAAGTTCAAAGCCTGAGATCCTACTAACCGTAACCCTTTCCCCGATATATTGGTCTTAACATGATAGATTAGGCATATCAAGTTTTAGCATGAGTAACTCATCAATCTTTAAATATCTTTAGATCAGTTTAAAATAAATCATTTTAGTCAAGTCATTGCCTCATGGATATTAAGAATCAACCTCTTAGTCAGAGAATAGGATAATAATATTATGCATCAGGATTAGAGGTTTAGAGACTATTTTGTTGCTAATATGGTTTAGACTAAATTATTTTCTTTTGTTGATCTCTTATTTCCAATAGACCTAGAGATATCCTTTTACCGTTAGATCTGAAATGCTAATTCATCTTTGGGCTTACTACTGTAATACAATTCTATTTAAGGAAATATGTCGATCTTGTGAGTTTCTATAAGAAAGAGATTAGAACAGTGTATACTTATGAATTAACATCTTTAAACTATGGACCTTTATATGTCACTAGATGAAGAATATGTTTTAATTCGATCAAGTATGTTTTTCTTTTAAAATTTACCATATTCTTGGTTAAATAAGATTATAAGTTACAACTTCCTAATAGGACTATTGTTTTGAAATTACCAATGTATGCTCACTATTATTATGGTTTTATAGGTTATCTTTATTTGGAGTAGATGATGTGAGTTCGATTAAATGGAATGTTCTTATAGGGAAGTGTAAAGTATCTTAAATTTTTGGAAAGGTTGTAGAATGTAAAAGTAGTTAGTCAAATTGAGTCAACAAGTCAAATATGATTGTCTTTTGTAGTATTTTAAATGCTAGGTAAGGATATATCCTAGAAGTAGATTTATGATCATATCAGTATGCATTATTGATACCTTTATTATTTGTTTGTGAAGGATGTAATACCTTAGGGATTACTTATTTTATTTTAAGGGCAATAACTTGATAGAAGAAGTGTTAACTAGTTACTATATGAGGAATCCTTGGTAAATGTAATGAAAAAGAGATGTATGCTTTCACAATACTTCCCTATGTTATTATGCACTTGGCTTAGTTCCTATTTATTTGCATTTGTCTATAAGAAGAAAGAGAAATGGTGAAATTCATATGATTAGGAGGAAAATTTGTTAAATCTTTGATATCTATAGGATTATGAAATTGGATCAAGGTTTTAGCTGATTGTCTTGAAATTTTTCTTATAAATTGTTGTGTTCAAGATGATTGTAGAACGAAGACTATCGATCTATTGTTGTTAATTTGCCTTCCAAATGAATGTATTCATATTGATTTCTCTTTAAGGATAAAAAAATTATGTACCTTGAATCTCTAGTATGTATGCTTCTGCAAGTGTAAAAGGTATGATGTTATGGTATCGAAGTAGTTATCTTATGGTTGGTAAATATGGACAATGAGTTATCTTGTATGCGAGTGGTGATTGCATGTTAAAACCCCGAACTACGATGTCTCTGCACTGTGCGTACGTAGGCAAGGCCATCAAGAGCCCCCGAGACATTAGGTCGGCCCCTTAGGGCCTTAGGCTTGACATTTCGTACGATTGGTGTCTGTAGTATGTAATCTATATTATATAGGACTAATATTTCATTTGATGTGCAGTTAAGATCTATCACTTTGCAGGACTCTAGAGCTAAGGAGGCACCTTTCCATTTGGTATAGGGATGCTTATCTGCACTATGGTAAATGTGCATACATGTATAAATTAAACTGATGATTGCATCGTACAATCTTGATGTACTCTGATATGTAATCTAAATTTACTAAGTAATCTTATAAATTGTTTCTATTATTTCATTGTTTTCATTCTTGTTAAATCACTAAGATTTTCAGGGGTAGATATTCCAATCTTGTGCGTGAATATATCCATCTTGTGCATTCCGATTTAGAACAAACAACGGCTATTAGTTAGATCGTGTAATGTAGTCATGTTTCGAATGAGTTATGTATGTTATTGCTTGATTTTAGTAATGCAATCATGTTATCCCTAGAGATGTAGTTAACTTGTTGTATCAAACTATGTTAAAATTTGTTAATTCTATTACCAAAAAAAAATAAAAAAATAAAAAATAAAAAATAAAAATAATTCGCCTTTCTATTGCTTTAGTTGACTTATCTCTAGGGTTGCATGGCGGGGCATTACACGAAGGGTGCATAATCCTATCCTAATTGGTGCTTACAATGACATAACCTCAATCATAGGGGATTCACTTAGTAAAAAAAATTGTACCACATTTATTCGTATTAAAGGTTTTTAATAAACAAAATGAAGATTAATATACCTCCAAGTATTTAAGGGTGGAGGGGTTATTTTAAATTATTCTAAATTAATATGTATTGAGGTACTATATGTATGTATTTATGCATGCATGCATCTATATATACATATATGTACACATGTATATTTATTTATCAAGTTTGGCCTTAGGAACCACTCCCATTATATTAGTGTTAGAAAAAATTTACACGTGCATAAAAAATCTACAGAAGAGAGAAAACTAAAATATAGACATGTGTAGAACCACCCCAACTTAAAACCACATATTGGAGCCATTAGAAAAACACTCTGATGATATTGGATGACTACTATCATATCAATTTTTGAATCAAAAACCATTATTCAAAGATAGATTCAAAATCTTTAACAAATGTGAAGCTCCAGTCTATCTCTCATGTGTAACCAGATTGACTATGAATTTGAGAAATGTAACAACCTTCTTTTCCATGTTAATGTGTGCCTTGTTGGCTCAATAACCTTTGAAGATAAGAAAGGAATCCCTAGAGTTAATCAAAGAACTAGCTAGCACAAGGGAGGTAGGGAAGGTTGAGATAGGGTGCTAGATATCTATATTATTTAGAAATTTCTCTAATCTACCAAGAAGCCTCTTTTTGATAAAAACATATGCCAGTAAATGGACGACCGTCACCTCTTCTTCCAACTCTAGAAGTATTCACACAAATATAGAACCTAGGTCTATGTTCACCCTGTAGTGGTGACTGGTGTGAAGAAACTTTGAACCCAATAGAATTTTTATGGTTGTTCTTCTTCCAACTCTAGAAGTAGTTGCATAAACATAGAAGCTAGGTCTATGTTAACCCTATAGTGATGAGTGGTGTGAAGAAAATTTGAACCTGATAGAATTTTATGGCATGTAGAACAACCATAGATTTGCTTCTAAAAACATTTTGCAGAGAGATATTTGTTATTTTGCCTAAAAATGTGATTTGGTGATTCTTAGTGACTAGACAAATGTAAGTATCCATCTACCTTTCCTCAAAGAGCCACACTATTTGAATAGAATGGTATGGAATTCTCTCATAGTCTATCCTCAAATTGGTTGCCATCCATAATCCTATCTAACACTATTCATTGGATCAAGTTGGCCCAATAAAGTTCTTAGTAATGATTAGAATCACAACATGAGTTGAGAACTACTGCCACCTTGAGCAATAATTCTCTTGTAGGTTGAAGAGCATTACTAGATTGAAAGGAAACAAGGTATGTGGAAACAACTTCATATGCTAATCTAATGAGGAAATTTATGCAAATTTTGATATTTTCTAGTTACATGTTATTAGATGCACATTAACATAAAGGTAATGACACATCAAAAATAAGTACAATGCTCACAACACAAGTTATACATGGGGAAAACCCTTTCAGGTAAAAAACCCACAGTCCAAAACCTACACAACATATTATTAGATCAAAAGATGATTACAACACACTTGCAATGCAAGCTCTTCTAGGAGTACACAAATTTTGATTCTCATTCACAGCCCATGACCTTTCACATTCTACAGTTGCTTATTATCAAGCCTCTTTGGTGGTTAACAAAAGTTTGTTTTCCATGTCAGATAATAACCAAAATAATTGCTTACACCTTTATTAAATATAGGGCACCCCCCTGCACCCCCGCCCACCCCCCCCGGTTAATTATTTTCGACAATGGCTAATGTTTTTGTTGAACCAAGGACCCCCCTAAGGTTTGTTTATGTCTTATAAAATAATAAAATTTGGCCCACATTGTGGCGTTGTTATTTATTGTGCTTTCCTCATCATGGTTCAATGCATAGTTATCTAGAAAATTGGCTTCCCTATTGACTTCCTTGTAAACATGTTATATAGTGTAGGAATCAAATGTATCTGAAATAGGAAACAAATTTTAAAGAATGCTAGCCACTTTCAAGTTTGGTGTGTGATGTTTCCTAATTGCATTGATGATTAACATCAAATCGACCTCTAACCCCATGTTCTCATGCGGCTGCATAAATGGATTTTCTGTTTAAATTTGAGCAACATAGGTAGCCCCATGCAAATTGTAATTTATGCATAAAAGATAATTTGGAATCTTTCCCTACTATATTCAAATAGCTACATTTTAGGCATTGAAAATACGCTATGAAAAAAAGAGGGGTTGAACTTATGCAACAACTATATAATGAAAAATAGTCATGTGGCTGCATATATTTCCTTCGCTCATTTTTTTTATTTTCTTGTAAATCTTATCCCCTAGATTTTCTATATAAATAAATAATTCTTTATTGATAATTTTTTTTTGTTTTTTATATGGTGAAAAACTACAAATTAAGAGAACTGTTAAACAAAAAAACAAAATATTCATGGGGTCATGCGGACCTGCACTAAGAAACATTATATAACTTACAAACCTGTAGACAAAGGAGTAACATTGGGCATTTGCCTCATTATTTGTCCTAGCTTTGTGTTTTTGGAGGCAACATAAACTAGATGGCCCTTATCATCCCTAGCCATGCACCCAACCCCTAATGGGTCAGGATTCAACATTGTTAAATTTTAGTTTTATCCATCTAGCCTATGTAGGGGACCATTTGATTCTAATTTGGAGATTGACATTAGAATTAAATTTACCAACCGTTTGAATATGGGATATATGTATATGCACACATACACATACCACTCTACTTAAACATCATCCAGTTTAGTGGTCAAATAGTCAATATAAATTTTACACCTCATCCACACCAAAAAGTAGTAAATATTTGTCCTATTTTTATTGGTTAAAGTCAACCTTTGATATTGAACTAGACAATGTTTAAGAATATCCCACATATACATATATGTATATGCACATATATGCCAAAGAGCTCACTATCCTGAATTCCTAAGATGCACTTCGTTGCCTATAATGACATTGTTTAGGAAAGAGTGTTTTATAGTACTTATCTATAACCCACCTTTAGAAATTTAGTGGATGATCTCTATTCTCTATGTAATCAATTTGAAAAGGTTGTTGATATTTTTATTCCAAGAGACGAGTGGTCTAGTTTCATTATAGAAGCACATGGAGCAGGCTAAGAAGGTCATTGAGAGGTTCGATGGCACAAATTTTGATGAAAGAAATATTACTACATTGATGGCATCCCAATGATACTCCATCTCGGGTCTCCAAGGCTCATTCTCCTTCTTAATGCTAACCTTTTCATGCTAGCAAAGATCTAAATCCTAATAAAGGTTATTTATATTCCTTAAGGTAGGGTAATAGGGATTCCATCAAGTATTATAACAATGATTGTGACGTAGAGGAGGTTTTTGTTCCTCAGGCTATGGTGGCTAGGACAGGCTTGATGGTTTCTCCTTCTCATAATGCCTCTCCTAGGTGTATTTCTATTTCAAAGATTAGTGACTATGCAAATGGTGACAAAGTTTGTGGCTATGCATCCTACCTAGATGTCCTAATGAACTTTGGCAATAAAAGTGAGCAGGCGACTAGGGCTCTTAATTTTTTTGCCCCCAATTCTACCCCAAATTGCCCACTAGTAATGGCTCTGAGGTTGTGATTAGAAGAGCTTTATATGATCCAAGTGTTATTGGTGAAGGCTATTCTATTTATGGACCTCTGGTTTTATTGCTATTGCTAATGCCTTTAAGGAAGTAAGTTTGTTTGGCTAAATGAGATTGTAAACAAAATCTGTACAACCTTTGCCTACTTTTGTGTGGAGATGGATCTATTAAAAAAATTCCCTAAATAAACTATTCTGAAGGTTGGAGATGGAGTCCAGAGACAATTAGTAGATTGGGAGAAACTAAATTTTAGGTGCAGAAGTTGTTTTTCCTGCAAGTAGATTGCCTCCCAGTGTAAGAGGGATGTTTTTAAAAAATGTGGGTTCGTCGGCTTGTAAAATATTCTCAAACCTACCTAGTAGGATGGGACAAAACCTCATCATCATCTGAGTGTACCGCATGACATGGCCATGAATGATTATGATTATTGCTCATGGCAGATAATTAGGCTCCCCTTACCACCCCCTCTCCTCTAGTTGTATAAGAGGCTATTGATGTTTCTAATTATGAAAATATTTTGTGTGGGCTAGAGACTGATGAGCTGGTTCTTGATTTTACAATTTAGGAGAGGGTTGGCTACTACCTGTCATTTAACAGGAGACTTTAATCTCATGCCTCCATTGGGATGTTCAAATGGATTTACTACTTAAATTTGAGCAGTAGAGGTGACCCCATGCAAATTTTATATTATACATAAAAGATAATTTAGAATCTTTATGTGGCTACTTTTTAGATATTGGAAATAAACTTTGAAAAAAAAGTGGGAGCTGAAATTATGCAGCCACTGCAAAATGAATCCCTCCTTTTTTCATTTTCTTTTAAATCTTATCCCTTAAATTTTATATATTAATAAATAATTTTTTATTGATAATTTCTTTTTATTTTTTTTAATATAATAAAAAACTACAATTTAAGATAAGCAGAAAAATAAAATATTCATGGGGTCACTACCTCCACAAATGTATCCTAAAAGAATTGAGTAGTAGCTGCTAGCCAAAATAAGCTAAGCAGAAGTGATTTTTCTACTTAAATTTGAGCAAGTGTTCCCATGCAAATTTTTAATTAGGAAAAAGGTGTCAGGCCAGGTTAGGAAAAGAGGCAAATGGATTAGGTTGTATTCATGAAATGAAAACATTACAACATATAACAAGGCAGATAATATGGTTAAATTGCTTGAACGGAAAAGGAAACTAAAAATCGATTATGTAACTAATTATATTACAAAAATGTGCAACCCGAAGATTAACACATTAATATCCCCCTTAATCTGAAGGGGTTAAGCCAAGCATGCCTTGAAACTTCTCAAATTTCTCCCTTCTAAGTGCTTTGGTAAGAATATCAATAGACTAATCTGCAATGGGGCCATATTTGAGTTGTACACTGCCATCTTTCATATGGTATCGAATCAAATGGAACTTGGTGTTGATGTGGTCAGTCTAATTGTGAAAGACTGGATTCTTTACCATTTTGATCACAGATTGATTGTCAACAAGGAGAGGTATGGATGAAACCTATTGTTCCTGTAAATCTTCAAGAATTATTTAAAGCCATAAGATTTTGTCGGTGGCCTCAAAAGCGGCCATATATTCGGCTTCTACAAAGGATAGAGCTGGCACAGGTTACTTCTTAGATTTCCAAGAAATGGTTGTTGACCCAAGATGCATGAGGAAATTAGAAGTAGATTTTCCATCTTCCAAGTCACCTGCATAATCAGAATCTAAATTTCCAACCAAAGAGAAATGTGATCCCTTGGAGTATTTGAGCCCATAAGTTTGAGTGCCTTTCAAGTATCGAAGAACTCTTTTGGCAGCTAACCAATGATGTTCTCTAGGTTGTTGAATGAATCTAGAGAGAACCACCACAACAAAATAAATATGTGGATGGGTAGTTGTTGCATAAATCAAACTTCCAACAAGTTGTGTGTATTGAGTTGCATCAATCAATGCTGCAGAGTCATTTGATGTGAGCTTCAAATTTTGTTCCATAGGAGTACTAAGCGGTTTGCATTCAGACATGCCAAATTTGCTTAGAAGTTCTCCAATGTATTTTTGTTGATTGATGAAGATATACTTAGGTTTTTGAATCACCTCAATACCCAAATAGTAATGAAGATGTCCCAAGTTAGTCATTTCAAATTTTTGCTTCAAGGTGTCTTTCATAGTTTGATTGTTATCCTCATTATTACAAGTGAAAGAAATCATCCACATAAAAAATTAGATATACATCTGTGCTATCAACCTTTTTGACAAAAGGTGTTGCATCATTAAATTCAAAGTGCTTGAAATTCAACTTCAAGAGGTGCTCGATTAGTTTTTCAGACTAGGCTTGAGGTTCTTGCTTCAAGCCATACAATGATTTTATGAGCTTGCATACTCAATGTTCTTGACTATTGACTGCATATTCTTCTGATTGGGTCATATATAGCATTTCTTTGATATCACCATTCAAGAATGTAGTTTTGACATCCATTTGATGAACCTTCCACCCATTTTGTGTTGAAAGAGCCAACAAAGCACGAATGGTAGTCCATTTTGCAATAGCTGCAAAAGTTTCATCATAATCTATGCCCTCTTTTTGAACATACCTTTTGCAACAAGGAGGGCCTTATGTTTGTCAAGTGAACCATCTACTTTATACTTGTTCTAAAAGATCCACTTGCACCCAATAGGTTTACAACCTAGTGGAGGACCAACCAACTCCCAAGTACCATTTTGAGAAGAGCATCATACTCATTCTACAAAGCCTGCCTCCACACTGCCATATTTTTGGCTTCTTTGTAGGAAGTTGGTTCTGAGTCCATTGTGATATTGAGTTCATCAATAGACTTTGAGGTTTCTTCATTACTAGACTGGGCCTCCTGCCTGACTTTAGAAGAACTCCTTGTTCCCGTTTTACCAATCTCATCAGGTCTCAAATCTTTCAACATTTGTTGGACTGTTTTGCCCATTTTTGTGAAGATTTTGGCTAGACCAAAGGTGCTTCTATTTCTTGACTAGAAGCTCCATCAATGTCTAATGGTTCTGAAATACCAGGCTCATCTACAGGATGATGATCATTATTAGAGGGAGTTTCTACTTGGAGATCTTGAGGTGTAACATCTTGGGTTAGAGATTCTAGAGATGGATCCAACAAAGGTGGTTCTAAATGACTTATCCCCCCATTTTTTGGAATCTCACATGGATGTTCTTTCCAAGTAGAAAACTTAGCAAATTTATCAAGTTGCTTTAACTGACAATCAATATTGGCATCACTTTTAGAAGTTTCACAAAATATAACATCTCATGGAAGAATAAATTGCTTGTTAGCCTCATCATATCGTCTATATGCTTTGGAAGATTCAAAATAGCCAAGAAAAATGCATCTATAACTGTGGCGATGCAACTCAGTACTTCTTTTCTCATTTAGAATTAAAGTATAGCAAGTGGAGCCAAAAAATATGAAGATGTCAAATGGATGGAGGATAACCATTCCAAATTTCATATGGAATCCTTTGATGAAGAGAAGACATGAAGTTGATCTATTGCAGAGATAAACTGATGTTCTTGCAGCTTATGCCCAAAACTATAGTTGGATCCCTTTGAAGTATAACATGGCATGAACCATATTTATAATAGTTTTGTTCATTCTTTCAACAACACTGCTTTGTTGAGGACTACCTAGAATAGTGAGATGATGTTTGATGCAGGAGCATCCAGAAGTCATTCAGTGAATTGGGATAGTTAATGTTGAGTTGCAGAATACCAGAAAGTGGAAATGGGGACTACTGCATTCTGCTACATCTTCATATTAGAGTTCATGGAGAAACACTTAGCATCTACATATCATCATCTACATCATATCAATATTTTAGGAGATTTAGATTTGTTTCCTAAAACTTATCACTATCAGAAGATCATCAACTTTCACATAACAAAGTATTCTAGAAATCAGTTGAAGGAGAATGTTTGTGAAGCACTTCTGTGACTTGTGGAGCCTAATGGAACATCATACATGACACATAGGGATCAGATAGACCTTTCTTGAGGTCTACACCAAGTTTCATTCATTTGCAGAGCCATTCCAGATGATTAAGGCTGGCCTACTTGTTTCCTACATGTTTCATGTGGCAAGTTACCATTGGGCTGACATGATAATGTTTTGAAGACTTGTGGAGGATATAAGTGAAGGATAGAAGATCATTTCAAGGTAGTAGAGGACAGGGGTAGACAAAATTAGACAAGAGTGTGTGTGAAAAGATGAACAGTTTGGAAGAGATAGAAGTGTTTTAAGCAGAAGATAGAGTAGGGAGTAGAAGAAGATATAGAGCAAAGGATAGAGAAGGAGAAGAAGAAGGAAGACATGGAAGAATGAAATTGTGTTCTATAAATCTTTTGTAAGCTTGGCCTATGGCCTAGCACATAAAAATCCCTAGAGGCATATCTAATGAGGTTTGAAGTTCTAATATAATGAGAAGTGGTCTTTGAAGGCTGGGTTTTTCTCTTTTAGGGTTTTCCCAGGATAAATCTTGTGTCTTGTGTTTATGAGCATCTCTTGTCATTATGTTGTTAGTTGTATGTTGTTATTACATCTTGTTATGATCACATGATGTCGGTTGTTTAAGGCTGCAAGGCTGGACAATTCTTCATTAGACCCTCCTACCTTGACTTCATCAAGCGGTATCAGAGCTGGTTGCGAATCTGTTAAGTTGGTTGTGAATCTGTTGGGAAGATAGGAAGTGTTAGAAGAGAGTGTGAAACCCTGAAGTATAATAAGAATCACCGCAGAAGAAAGATCAAGGCAAGAAAGATTCACGTAAGCTTTTCACATTAAGTTGTTTGTATAATTTGTTTCAACGGGGAAGATTGGAAAAAGGGTGAAGAAAGAAAATGAAAACCTAATATGCAAGAAGGATATTCTAGAAGAAGAATTGTGTGAAATCAAAAGGCATAACTTAGAGTTGATGGAGAGGATAAGAGAACTAGGAGAAGAAAAATATGATACTCTTGAAGAAGAATTGGAAAATGTAAAAAGGAAGAATGAAGAATTAGAAGTTGAGTTGAAGTAGTTTGAGTATGTCAAAAGGAGTTCTGAAGAATTGGAAGAAGGATGCAAGTTGTTTGGTCAGATTGAAAAGAGGAACATAGATCTGGGGGAAAGTTAGGAGAAGTTGAAAAAGGAAAATAGTTTACAAAGGAGTGGAATATCTGGATTGAAAGAATAGGTTAATTAGCTAGAGAAGTCACTTGTAGCATGTAGGGAAGAGAATGAAAGTCTAAGATCTAAGCCTAAACTTTGTGATGTTTTTTGTGATCCTAATGACTTGTGTGATACTGCAAAAGCTTCTATAGAAAGTGAGGTTGAAGATAACAATGTAACTGAATCTGTGGTTTTTGGTGATGGTATTGGTTTCAAAATCATGTAAAGAATGGGATATGAAGGAAAAGGATTGGGAAAGTGTCAGGAAGGAATTATAGAGCCTGTTGAACCAGTAATGAGACCAAGAAAGGAAGGCCTTGGATATATCAGAGGTGAAGAGAATAAGGATGTTGTCACAAGTTCAAGCAAATCAACTCAAGGAAGAAAATGTATGCATTGTTCTCACTGTAATAGATATCGACATGAAAATGAATTGTGTTGGGATCTATACCCTTGTAAGTTCTGTGGATTAAGGAATCACTCTGAAAAGATGTGTTGGGATAAAGTGCGGAGGAGAAATCCTATGACAGAATGTATGCAGATGGATTATGGATGGATTGATGGATCGAAGTGGATATGTGTTACTTATGGGTATGTGCAGGATCATGATGGGCCAAACTATACCTCTAAGTGGCAATGAAAATACAAAAAATCAGACTTTATCAAGTTCATGTGAAAATTTGAATGGATTATCTACACAATTTGAAAAAGATGTAAGAATGAAATTTGTAGAGAATTGAATCTAGTTTATAGGCTACTATTTTTTCAACTAAATTTACTTAGTGAAAATTGAATATTTCAATGAACAGCTATTAAATTTTTTAGAAAAAAATAAAAAGTGGGTGTCTGTCCAGCCAACCTATCTATGAGTAAATATATATATATATATATTTTAAACTTTTAAAATAAGTAGAGGACTCATGTCTGGATGTGACGCATATTTATTTGAATTTTTTTTCCAATAAAATAATTAGTTATGATTTTTTTACTGTGACTTTTTTTAAAAACTAAAAAGTAATTTTCTAGCCAACCTAACTCGATAAAAAAAATAAAATTCAAATTTTATTTTTTAACCTATAGCTAGAAAAGCATAGAGTGTGACGCAAGTTTCGGATCTCAAAAAGGTGAAATGGTTTGAAAGTTATGGATGTTTTTCAATCAGTGTGTCTATCAGGATTTCAGAGACATGGTATATAGAAAATTATTAATAATTATTTAATAAAATGATAACCAAACAAATCTTATATTTTTAGAAAGCTAACAATTTTTTCTATAAACCCTTTTCGTTTTATCAATTTTGCATTAAAAAAAGAAGTCAGCATGAAGGGTGAAGTTCGAAGAAGAGACTGAAACATGAAAACACGTTAGAATCCATGAAAAGTCAACAACCAAAACAGATATCCATCTTGCTTTGTACCAAAGCAAGACGGATATCTATTTTGCTTTGGTAAAGGCAACTCAAAATGGATATCTGTTTCCAAAACGGATATCCGTTTCCTTGATCTATGAAAAATTTTGTACCATTGGTTTTGGATGAAGAGAAGCAACATATTTGAAACATCGAGGCAATAATACAAGAAGTTAAAGTTAGTTGGTCATTTATAGGTGTATCTATTGTTTCATATCACATTACACATACAATTCTAATTAACAATCTAGTTTCCTCATTTGGGGGAACATTTTTTTATCCATTTCTAATGGAAATATTTAGTTAAAAATTGGTGGCTCCTTGTGAAAAGTATGGGCTCTTGTCAAGCACGCATAACCAAGAAGGTTGATATCCATTTTTCTTACATGTCTATTGAACATCTTATGAAACAGATGTTGCTTGGTGATAGTTCTAGCTTTAGTGAACAATATTCTCAAGCTTATTGCAATTTTTACACTTGTGACCAAATTTGGTACCAAACCCTTTCACCTTTTCAATTAATCATGATAGTGTCATCTCATTAGGACCATGTCAATGAGATTAAGGATAGCCTTGAAATATGAATCTTTGTACTGTTGACTATCCTTTTAGCATGACAATCCTTTAGGATCATTGTACCCATGTGCAACAATCCTTCAATCTTCTTTTATTTATATTTCTTTCCTCTTCATACACAAGATTCTCGTGCCTTGTAATCATGACAATCCACAAATCACCTAACTGTCCTTAGTGAGACTATATCTTATTTTGACAGTGATAATCATTGTCCATTCACAACTCTCCTCTTTAACATAGATACCCTTTGCACATGTTTTGACTTCATGATTTTCCTTTTGTATGTTGTATTATGGTATGAAAATACTATGGCCCCTTCTTCATCCTCTTGTATAATGAAATTGTAGGTCAACACATACGATTACTCTTCTTTATTACTTGGTGATGATGAATCCCTAAGCTCATTTTTTATTGTCTTGAAGCCAAATTTACCACTGTTGAGACAGTCAGAGTTGATTCTTGATCATGAATATTGCGAATTACTTCAAATATCCATGGACAATTTCAATTGTGTTTCTTAAGACAACCATGCCTTGACTATCCCTTGATGTTGGTCATGATTGTGCTTAGATGGCACAATAGTTCATAGTTAGATTTTTTCCACTAAAGTTTTCCTTTGACAAAGTCATATTTGTAGTCCACCTTTTGATGATGTTCAAACAATATAAATACTTATTCTTGACATAAGCCATACATTTCTCACAAATACCAATGCATTCTACTCATAAGGTTCATGGTACCATGCCTAAAGGCATGATAGTCAGTAGTGTACTATTATGGCAGCCTATGGTTGGTTTGACAATCTATAATAGTGATAGCATTCATGCCTAACAGTCCTTATTGTTAGGGCTAGCCGGCAGAAGATATCAATTAAAGGCAAATAAAGATTAAACAGAGAAATGGAAATACACAAAATTAATAACAGCGAGAGACAAGATTTAACGTGGTTCACCCAAACTCAGGCTACATCCACCAAACAGAGAGTCCAATATTATTATCCAGTAAATCAAACTGATTATAATCAGCAATCCCTGCAACTCAATACCACTGCAAATGCTACAATACAATCACCAAACCCTAACCCTTGGCCGCTTTTTATCAAGCCTTTTTGTCGGTTACAAAAATTAGGGTTTTCTTATGTCGGTCATAAAAAATAAGATTTTTTAAGTCGGCCCTAGGATTTTTTAAGTCGGCCCTAAAAAAAATTTCTCGGGGCCTACCACCCCCGAACCCCCGTATCTCAGGGGCTGCCACCCCCGAACCCCCGCTCGGGGCCCGGCCCAGCCCCGAACCCCGACGAGGATACATGGCTAGTGTACAGTACTTTCTTGATCAGTTGCCACCTACCAACAATCTCCCACTTGGAGACTGATCAGGCTCCACACCAAACAATCTCCCAGTTGGAGACTAATCCTGGACGACACTGCTGCGCATGCAGCTCCCACTGGAAATAAGCACCCTGGACTCTACTGTTCTATTTTTATGGTTTTCAGTCTAGAAGACCAACTGAAGCTGAAGAGCAGCTCAGCTTCTCCCTTGTCACTGCCTTTGTAAACATATCCACTGGATTTTCATCTGTATGTATCTTTTCCAGCCTTAACTATCCATTATCCAACACCGACCAAATAAAGTGATACCTCAACTGTATGTGTTTGGTCTTTGAATGCAAGGCAGAATTCTTTGCAAGATGTATGGCACTCTGACTGTCTGTATACAAAGAACTGTTACACTGTTGTTTACCCAATTCTTCCATGAAAGATTGCAGCCATATCATCTCCTTGCTTGCCTCTGTTGCAGTTACATATTCTGCCTCTATAGTGGATAAATCAACCACCTTTTGTAACCTAGAAATCCAACTCACCGATGTTCCACCTACAGTAAAGACATAACCTGTAGTACTCCGCCTAGTATCAATATCCCCTGCCAAATATGAGTCTACATAACCTACTAAATCAGTATTAGAGCCCCCAAAACTAAGTGTTTATTAGATGTACCTCTCAAATATCTGAGAATCCATTTGACCGCATTCCAATGCTCAAATCCGGGATGACTCATATACCTGCTAACGACTCCTACAACATGTGTAATATCCGGTCTCGTGCATACCATGGCATACATTAAACTACCTACAGCTGAAGCATATGGTACCTTAGACATTTTCTCTTCCTCCTCTTGTGTCTTAGGACACATGTCCTTAGTCAATTTCAAATGACTAGGCAAAGGTGTGCTGACAGCTTTTGCATTCTCCATGTGGAATCTCTGCAACACCTTTTCAACATAAGCAGCCTGAGATAGAGTCAATTTTTTGTTCTTCCTATCTCGGCAAATTTTCATACCAAGGATTTGTTTTGCTGCCCCCAAATCCTTCATATCAAATGACTGTGCCAACTGCTGTTTTAACTCTCTTATGTGATCCATGTTAGACCCAGCTACAAGCATGTCATCAACATATAAACATAAAATAATGTAGCTGTCATTATCTAACCTCTTAAAATAAACACAATGGTCAGAATTACACCTGTTGTAGCCTTGCTAAGCCATAAAACTGTCAAATTTCAAATACCATTGTCGAGGTGCTTGTTTCAAGCCATACAAACTCTTCTTCAATCTGCACACTAGTTTCTCCTTACCTTTGACTTCAAATCCTTGGGGCTATTCCATATAGATCTCCTCCTCCAAATCACAATGGAGAAAGGTAGTTTTAACATCTAGCTATTCCAAATGTAAATCTTCAGCAGCCACAATGCTTAAAACAGTACGAATAGAAGTTATCTTGACAACCGGAGAAAATATCTCATCAAAATCAATGCCCTGTTTCTGTGCAAATCCTTTTACAACTAACCTGGCCTTAAATCGTTTCTTACCTCCATCTTCCTCTTTCATCCTATAAACCCATTTGTTTGGTAAAGCCTTTTTACCTACAGGTAACTTACATAATTCCCAAGTCTGATTTTTCAGCAAGGAGTCCATTTCTTCTTGCATGGCAAGCTCCCACTGAACTTGTGTATTCACCTGCATAGCTTCATCATACCCTTCTGGTTCACCAGCATCTGTTAACAAAATAGAATACAAAGAGGGAGAAAACCTTTCAGGAGGTCTACTTATCCTTGTGGACCGTCTAACATTCACTGGAGTTTGTGGTATTTCTGGTTGCTGTTGCGGAGCATGAGGAACCACTGGAACATCACTATTTGGAGTATCATCTAGCACCACATAATCCTTTTCTTTCTTCTCATGCTACTGCAACTGATCTTTGTACAACACCCTCTCATTGAATATAACATCCCTGCTTCTCACAATTTTCTGATTTTCAAAATCCCAAAGCCTATAACCAAATTCATCAATGTCATATCCAACGAAGGTACATTTTTTTGATTTCGCATCCAGCTTGGTTCTATTTTCAGAATCCATATGTGCAAATGCTTCACAGCCGAAGGTTTTAAGAAAAGAATAACTCACCTTCTTGCCAGTACATGCTTCCTCTGGAATACCACAGCCCAAAGGAACTGAAGGACCTCTGTTAATTAAATATACAGCAGTGTTGACAGCCTCTGCCCACATGTTTAAAGGCAGTCCAGCATGCAATCTCATGGTCCTTGCACGCTCCATTATTGTCCTATTCATGCGTTCAGCCACTCCATTTTCCTGTGGAGTCCTTGGAACCATTTTCTGCCTACGAATTCCATTAAAGGAACAATAATCTTCAAATTCTTTTCTGCAATACTCACCGCCATTATTAGATCTAAGACATTTTAATCTTTTACCTGTCTCATTTTCAACCAAGCTTCTCCATTTCTTAAATGTTTCAAATACATCAGATTTCTGTCTAAGGAAATAAATCTAGACCTTCCTAGTTGCATCATCTATGAATGTAACATAATATCGAGAGCCACCGAAAGAAGATACCTGAGCTGGTCCCCATACATCTATATGCACAAGCTCCAACTTTTCATTTTTCTTTTGCTTCCCATCTCTAAGAAAACTGACTCTCTTTTGTTTTCCATACACACAACTTTCACAGAAATCCATATTAATACATTTCAAACCTGGTAAAACTTTCTTAGAATGAAGTACCTTCATACCTTTTTCACTCATATGCCCAAGTCTGTTATGCCACAGTGTTGTTTCAGAACCTGCAGCAACTTTTCCAGTCTCTTTCTGCAAACCTGTAGCAACTGTTCCTGAACCTGTTTGTTTTTCCTCTGTAATAGCTAAAGTAGAAGGAATAGTATGACCTGTACAAAGATATAAGGTGCCTACTTTCACACCTTTTGCTACTACTAAGGCACCTTTTGAAACTTTCTAATTTTTATCAGTAAATGTAATAGTGCAACCTTGTTCAGTTAGCTGCCCTGCTGAAATTAAATTCCTACTGAGCCTTGGAACATGCCTTACCTCTTGTAGTAGCCAATGATTCCCATTCTACAACTTAATCTTGATTCTTCCCTTTCCAACAATCTGACAGGGTTCGTTATCTCCCAAATAAACCAGCCCAAAATCCCCTTGGACATAATCAAGAAAATAACTTCTATGGGGCGTAGCATGAAATAAGGCCCCTGAATCTAGAACCCATGAATCATCAGCATTATCTAGGGAAAGAATCAAAGCGTCATCTTCAGATTTATTACTTACCACATTTGCTTCCTTATTGCCTTCTTGTTTGTCTCCTTCTTTGTTCTTCCGAGACCAACAATCTTTCTTCAGATGACCTAGTTTTCCACAGTACCAGCAATCCTTCTATCCTCTGGTTTGGGATCTTTTGTCTTTTGATTTTCCTCGTGACTTCCCATGACCTCTAGAACCTTTTCCTCTCTCCTTTGATCTGCCCCTACTTTCTGCATTCAAAACACTGCCTGATTTGGATCCACCTGAGCTTTTCTTACGAATTTCCTCACTCAGAATAACACCAACAACATCATCAAATTTTAGGGTATTTGAACTAGAAATAGAGTTACTAACTGCCATTACCAAACTATCCCAGCTTTCAGGCAATGAACATAATATCAAGAGAGCTCTAACTTCTTCATCAAATTTTACATTTACAGAAGTCAATTGACTGACAATCGTATTAAATTCATTTAAATGACCTGTCACAGATCCACCTTCAACCATTTTCAAATTAAACAACTGCTTCATGAGAAATACCTTATTTGAGGCTGAGGGTTTTTCATACAATTTAGCTAAAGATTTCATCAGACCATCTGTTGTCTTCGCTTCCGTTATATTGAATGCCACTGACGGTGCCAGGCACAACCGAATGGTTTCCAGTGCCTTTCTGTCAAGAAGATTTCAATCCTCATCAGACATTGTTGCCTGTTTCTTGGCTACTCCTTCCAACGGCCTCCATAAATCTTTTTGATAGATGTAATCCTCCATCTGCATCTTCCATAACTGATAGTTCTGCCCATTGAATTTATCAACCTTTGTTTTACCCTCATCCGCCATTGCTCCCACTCAACCGTGAGACTTTCCTATAGATGATAATCAAACACAACCTGCTCTGATACCACTTGTTAGGGCTAGCCGGCAGAAGATATCAATTAAATGCAAATAAAGATTAAACAGAGAAATGGAAATACACAGAATTAATAACAGCGAGAGACAAGATTTAACGTGGTTCACCCAAACTTGGGCTACATCCACCAAACAGAAAGTCCAATATTATTATCCAGTAAATCAAACCGATTACAATCAGCAATCCCTGCAACTCAATACCGCTGCAAATGCTACAATACAATCACCAAACCCTAACCCTTGGCCGCTTTTTATCAAGCCTTTTTGTTGGTTACAAAAATTAGGATTTTCTTATGTCGGTCATAAAAAAAAGATTTTTTAAGTCGGCCCTAAAAAAAATTTTCTCGGGGGCTACCGCCCCCGAACCCCGACGAGGATACATGGCTAGTGTACAGTACTTTCCTGATCAGTCGCCACCTACCAACACTTATCGTTATTGTCATAATATATTTTACATTTGAGGCCTTGTCTACAACATACAAAGTTTACCTTTCTCACCCATACCTTCAGTATATAAAGGACATTGATAGGGAATTTTTAATTTCCACTCAGTCAGTGCAATCTAGGAGAGGATAGATTGTCTAAAGTTGTAATCTATTTCCATTTACACTTGCCATAACTACAAATGCTTATTGTTTATTCTCAACCCCGGTATATGAATAAAATGTGACCTATTGTTCTAATAGGCCTATACGGACAAAGAGGTGATAAAGCCTTTAATTTTAAACATGACATGGTTTTGATAACTTCCCATATTGGTAAGGTCCTGGATGACAATCCTTTGATGCACCTAATTGTAATAGGTGTTATGATAGTCCTTGGTATCTTTTCATTTCTTTCTTGAATGGCCTGCAAATAAGACATAAGACCTATTAGATCCTTCATAAATAAGAATTCTCATACATTACATTTAAACTTAAACTCCCTAAACATCCATCAATCCATCCATTAATATCAAAATGCCATGAATATCCTATGATCAACCATTCTAATTCCTAGGATAGTCATATATTGCAATTTTGCTTCTCTATACTAAAATAGCCCAAGGAATATCTACCCTTGAATTTGTATTTTAACAATCTAATGTCTTTACAAATAACATTGAGCCTTCTTTTGGGACAACATTTTTTCCTTTAGAAGCTCCTCATTTCATGATAGCCTAAAATAGAATAAGTGGATAGTCATAACATTTTAGCATAATGGGAAAACCCTAAAGTGTGATAAAGTCTATACATTATCTATTCCCATCCATGTCATGAAACAACTATTCAAATGCTAGGCCAACATGATTTAAACAATCATAAGGGCCAACAATCCACTTCAAATGCATGGGAAAAGGAGAACTCTTGGATCCCATATTAATCATGTTCACATGGCTGCTAGCATCTTCAAGTGAGTCAATACAAAAATTGAAAGCCTCAAACTTCAAAAAAATATACCTGATACACTTCAAAAAAATATACCTAATTATAAATTTGATATGCATGAATAAGGAAGTCCTCATGCAATACAAACTAAAATGTGTCGTATTTAGACATGTCATCAAGTTGAATTACAAGTCACTTGCCTCTTTGCATGCTTCAAAGTTCCAAACAAAGGACTCAACTTTAGGTGTACCAGAGTCCTCATCAATGACTTATTTACATGGCCTTCAACAAAATAAAATTATATATCATCTTTATGCTTATATGGAGGCTATATCATCTTTACAATTGTATGTCCAGGCTCTTTAGGAGTCTTCACAAATGTGTCCAAAGTAAGATTACTCAAATCAAATAATGGCTTATATCCATAGCTTTATTAAGTTTATACCTAGGTGGATTAGTGTGTGAACATTCAAATTAGATGGTAATTCACAAGTTTATAGAATAATAAAATGAATCCCTAGTCTAGAATCCAAATGTACATAATAAAATGGATATCCGTTTTCTTTTTCTCAATTGTTTTCATTATTTTTTTGTTTAGTATTTAGGCATTTTAGCTATAAAATACAATCCAAATTTTAGAAAGACAGTATCATATGAAAGGAGAGATTTTGGACAAACTATCAAAAATTATATAGGATTATGATGATATATATATTTGATTTTTATATGATTTACTTATACTAAGGTATCTCATAGTATTTCAAAGGCACTTTTGAATAAATAAACCATAAACCCTAAATAATTTCCCTAAGCCCTAAACCCTAACCCCTAAACCATAAACCCTAAATAATTCCCCAAATCCTAAACCCTAAACGATAAACCCTAAATAATTCCCCTAAGCCCTAAACCCTAAACCTGAGAAAGGGAATCCTAGTTTTCTTGTTTCCATTTCCTTCGTTGATAAGGGAGAGGGAAAGATAGAGGGGAGAGATAGGATATATAGGAATGATAGGGGGAGAGAAGCAAGAGATAGAGAGATTGGGAGAGATGGCTAGGTATAGAGAGATAGAGACCTAAGACAGATAGGAAGAGATAGAGGAGATGAAGGGAAGAGATAGGGAGATTGAGAGTTAGAGAGATGTCCAGAGAGATAGGGAGACAGAGGAATGATAGGGGAGAGAGAGGCAAGAGATAGGGAAAGATAGATATAGGTAGAGAGAGAGAGAGGAGATATATTGGGAGATATAGAGGAGACAAAGGGAGAGATAGGGAGATATAGGGATAGAGATTGAGACCTATGGAGGGATGATAGAGAGAGGACGATAAGGGAGAGATAGGGAGATAGAGATGGATGGATATTAATTTTAATAAGCTCCACATTTTCCATAAATTCTTCTCCACTAAACCCTAGAGCATCACCCAAATCCTTACTTTCCTAATAAAAGCCCTTCCCTAAACATCATTTGATCATGTGACTCCTTCTGTCACTAGACAGGTGCCCAGGTGCTTTCCATTATTCATCTAATACTGTAATCCCAATGTCATCGCTCACATTCCCACACCTACATTCATAGACTCCATTCCCCCTATTGACACCATCGTTGATAATCATTATATAAGAACACTCCCTTGAATAATAATTAAACCATGGATTATCCCATATCCCCATCTTACACTTTCCTCACCTTTGAACCCTTAGAAGATGACATTTAGTTATCCCCACCATTACCAATCACACTTTATAGCAATCCCACATAAGACACCTTACCCATCACTTCACCTAGGTCATCACCAATTAAATCACCTCATTACTCTATTCAACCATACCCATACCACCCATTTCTCACTCCACAACCTGTATTAACGCATGATTAAACCTAACCCCTAAACCCTAACCCCTAACCCCTAACCCCTATTTCCTAACCCCTAAACCCTAAACTTGAGAAACCATAAACCCCTAAATCCTAAACACTAAACCCAAGAAACCCTATTTCCTAACCCCTAAACCCTAAACTTGAGAAACCATAAACCCCTAAATCCTAAACACTAAACCCAAGAAACCCTAAACCTCTATCTCTCTATCTCCCTATCTCACTATCTCCCCATCACTATCATTCCTCTACCTCTAAATCTCTCTCCCTATGCTTTGGCCATGTCCCTCACTCTATATCTCCCTATTGGTCCTCTCTCTCTAAACACTAAACCCTAAACCTCTAAACCTTAACCCCTAAACCATAAACCCTAAACCCTAAATAATGCCCCTAAACCTTAACCCCTAACCCCTAAACCTTAAACCCTAAACATGAGCAACCCTAAACCTTATCTCCTATCTCTCCCTTATCTCCCTATCTATATCATCCCTCTACCTCTCAATCCTTCTCCCTATTTCTCTGGACACCTCGCTCACTCTCTATCTCCCTATCTCTCCCCTTTGTCACCTCTATCTCTCCCTATATGTCTCCTCTCTCTTTCTATCTAGCTATCTCCAAAACTAAGAAACCCTAAACCTAGGTACACCCTAAATCCAATCAACTCTAAACCTATATCTCCCTATCTCTCCCCTATCTCCCTATCTCTATCATCCCTCTACCTCTCTTGATCTCTCTCCCTATGTCCCTGGCCATGTGCCTCACTCTCTATCTCCTTATCTCTCTCCTCGGTCTCCTCTCTCTATCTCCCTATCATTCCTCTCTCTATAAACCATAAATCCAAAACCCTAAACCTTTAAACTTAACCCCTAACCCCTAAAAAATTTAAATCCTAAACCCTAAATAATGCCCCTAAACCCTAACCCCTAACCCCTAAACCTGAGAAACCCTAAACCCCAAACCCCCAAACCCTAAACCCAAGTAACCCTAAACCACTATCTCCCTATCTCTCCCCTATCTCCCTACCACCTTTGTCCCTCTACCTCTCAATCTCTCTCCCTATGTCTCTGGCCATGTCCCTCACTCTTTATCTCCCTATCTCTCCCCTCAGACTCCTCTATATCTCCCTATCATACCTCTCTCTCTATAAACCCTAAATCCAAAACCCTAAACCTCTAAACCTAACCCCTAACCCCTAAACAATAAATCCTAAACCCTAAATTATAATGCCCCTAAACCCTAACCGCTCACCCCTAAACCTGAGAAACCCTAAACCCCAAACACCTAAACCATAAACCACTATCTCCCTATCTCTCCCCTATCTCCCTATCACCTTTGTCTCTCTACTTCTCAATCTCTCTTGCTATGTCTCTTGCCATGTCCCTCACTCTTTATCTCCCTATCTCTCCCCTCGGACTCCTCTATATCTCCCTATTGGTCCTTATCTCTCTCTAAACCCTAAACCGTAAACCTCTAAACCTTAACCCCTAACCCCAAAACCATAAACCCTAAACCCTAAATAATGCCCCTAAACCCAATAAACCCTAAACCTCTATCTCGCTATCTCTATCATCCCTCTACCTCTCAATCTCTCTCTCTCTCTATGTCTCTGGACATGTCTCTCACTCTCTATCTCTCTATCTCTCCCCTCTGTCTCCTCTATCTCTCCCAAACTCTATCAGTCCTCTCTCTCTATCTCTCTTTAAACTGTAAACCCTAAACACCCAAACCTGAGCAACCCTAAACCTCTAAACCCTAAATAATTCCCCTAACCAACCTCTAAACCACTTCTCTATACATAGGTGCAACTAATACCACTTTTTCATTGTTTTCCACATTTAATTATATTCTTTTCCATTTTCCAAGTCTTACATGTGTCCAAGTTGTATTGTTTGTCAAGTTTTTAGTCTAATTGTTAGTCCCAGGTCTCATGGTTATTAAAATGTTAGTATAGTTAGATTTATCCTTCGGTAACATTAATTTAGACATTGTTGCACAAACAACCACACTGAAACATAACCTTACCTAATTAAGGTTAACCTTTAAGGTTCCTTCATAAATGGCAAGCTTAATAGATCCAACTAGTTCAATGTTCTTATAGTCCATGCTTACCCTTCCAAGAGAGTTCATGCCATGTTAACTTTGCATTATGTCCTAACATATCACATGAAGGACATCATCATCACAAGGAATAACAATGTCATGAAGGATTAACAAAGGTGTAGCTTCACCACATGAAGTATCATTCATAATTTTATCACTAGAGGGTAAGGGTATATCATGTGTATCCTTCTCAAACCATGTATCATGAATCAAATCATATGAAGGATTGGGTAAAGCAATTTAGGGCATGAAATCCAAAACGCCCTGAAACACATCCCCTGCTGCCCCACCATTCCTATTCCCGAAATATTGGAACATACTCTAAAAGTGATTATTTCACCTGATGAACAAAACTAAATATTTTATTATTGATTATTTGAGTAATTCATTAGTGATGATTCTTAGTGTTTAACAAATCCCTATGGATCAATGTGTAAAGAAGCTACCAATGTTAATTTGCCCTCCTCCTTCACTAGAAACGGTCTTTAAGGAGGTTCATATATTGATGGGAGATCCAAGATTTAAGAGGTATATTTCAAAAAGAGTAAAAAGCCTTTTTGCAAAAAAAAATTTAGAAAACAGATATCCGTTTTGAGAATGGATATCCCTTTCAAAGTCAAACTTTGCCAAGTTGCGAATTTGGCTAAGTAAAAATGCAATTTTTTTCCTATTGCCACTGTTTGGCCCACGATGATCCTGCACATACCGTTATGTGTTCAAAAGGTTGTATAGGATGAATTATTTGTGTTGGAGAGAACAGAGAATATGGATTGATTCAAGATGTGGAGGGAGAAGACCACATGCAGAGAAAAACAAGAATAGCAATTCATACCACAAAGGGAGAGATGACAGAAGTTTCTACTATGCAACAATAGAGGAAATCATAATTCTTACTGCAAAGAAGGATATCGAAGGGATGAAAGAGGATTTGATAGAAACTGTTCGGAGGAACCTATTTTCAAGTATGGAGACGAAAGGTATTGAACATTGAATGTCACTAAGGGGCTGTTATTGGAGGAATAGTAAATAATGTAGAGGTAACTTATATAGAGGAAGAAAAACCTATTGAATCACTAAGACCAGAAGAGGGTCAAACATTAATCTTGAAGAGAGTTGTGTTGTAGAACTGAGGATCTAATGCAAGAGTAAGTTTGTGTAACATGTGTGGAGCATAACAAGAAAGAAAAGTTCATATTGTAGAGAAAGAAGGGATGACAAGGGATTCTACTAGAAGAGAAGAGGAACAAATAAATCATACTAGAGTAAAGTAAATATGGATAAATAAATAGAAAGAAGTATGGGAGTGTGTATGCAGAGAAGAAACTAGAAAATTTGGATGTTTGTGGAAGGAGTTGTAGCTAGAACCAAAGGTTAGAAAGAACCACAGAGGGAATTCAAGATTGTATTGATTGAATCAAGGAAAGAAGATTGATTGTTTTAGAGTATTGTGGAATGATGAGGTTATTTGACTCTTAGTTGTTTGAAGTTAGTATTGATCTTGAGGTAGCCTACTTGTGTTTTTCAATAGAACACTAATTGTGAGGTAGTTGCAAACTTGTAGCCAGACCACCAAACTTAGACCACCGCAAAGTGAAGAATTTGAGGCATCTTATGAAGGATACTTTCTCAAATCGTTGACCATTGAGGTAGTACAACGATTTATAAGTAGAGCACGAATTTAGGTCACCAAAACTAAGAAGGAACTTGAGGCAGTCCGCAAAGGACCTGTATAGACCGCTGACCATGAGGCAGTGTAGTGATTTGTGAACAGGTCGTCAAGTTTGAGGTAGTTTGAATGGATGGCTTGAACAGATCACTGACCTTAAGGTAGTTGCAAGTACCTATGAACAAACCACTGACCATGAGGTAGTGTAGTGATTTGTGAATAGATCACCAAGCTTGAGGTAGTTTGCATGGATGACTTGAATAGATCGCCAACCTTGAGGCAGTTGCAAGTACCTATGAAAAACTGCCAAACATATCCAAAGAGACAACATTGATTCTAACAGAATACAAGCCAAAGTGAGAGCCCCACTTTTAAATTAACCTCAGGAGTCTGATGCAGGAGCATCCAGAAGTCATTCAGTGAATTGGGACAGTTAATATTGAGTTGCAAAATACCAGAAAGTGGCAATGGGGACTACCACATTCTACCACATCTTCATATCAAAGCTCACAAAGCAGGACTTAGCATCTATATATCATCATCTACATAATATCAAGATTTTAGGATATTTGGATTTTTTTCCTAAAATTTATCACTACCAGAAGATCATCAGATTTCATAGAATAGAGCATTTTGGTAGTCAGTTGAAGGAGAAGGTTTGTGGAGCACTTCCATGACTTGTGGAGCTTAATGGAACATCATACATGACACATATGGATCAGATAGACATTCCTTGAGGTCTGCACCAAGTTTCATTCATTTGCGGAGCCATTCCAGATGATTAAGGCTGACCTACTTGTTTCCTACACCTTTCATGTGGCAAGTTACCTTTAGGCCAACAAGATAATGTTTTAAAGACTTGTGGAGGATATAAATGAAGGACATAAGATTGTTTCAAGGTAGTACAAGATAGTGGTAGATAGAAGTAGACAATAGTGTATGTGAAAAGATGAGCAGTTTGGAAGAGACAGAAGTGTTTTAAGCAGAAGACAAAGCAGGGAGTAGAAGAAGATATAGAGCAAAGAATAGAGAAAGAGAAGAAGAAAGAAGATAGGAAATTGCGTTCTATAAATCTTTTGTAAGAATGGGTTGTGGCCTAGTACATGAAAAGCCCTAGAGGCATATGTCATGAGGTTTGAAGTTCTAATATAATGAGAAATGGTCTTTGAAGGCTAGGTTTTTCCCTTTTAGGGTTTTCCTAGGATAAATATTATGTCTTGTGTTTATGAGCATCTCCTATCATTCTATTGTTAGTTGTATGTTGTTATTACATCTTATTATGATCATGATGTTGGTTTCTTAAGGCTGCAAGGTTGGATAGTCCTTCATTGGACCCTCCTACCTTGACTGCATCAATGTTGAATCCCATTTTGATGAAGATAATCCTCAAAAACTATGGAGGTAAACTCTCCCCCATTGTCTGTTCTAAGAGTGCCAAT
Source organism: Cunninghamia lanceolata (assembly GCA_027924645.1). Lineage (NCBI taxonomy): Eukaryota > Viridiplantae > Streptophyta > Pinopsida > Cupressales > Cupressaceae > Cunninghamia > Cunninghamia lanceolata. Next base: position 4,128,284 of record BSBN01000241.1, on the reverse strand, counting down.
TTGAGACTGTTCTTGCTTTTCAATCATAATACAAAAATTCATAAAAGTTTCAAAAGCTTCAGACTTTTGCTTTAAGAAATAGATCCAAGTCATGTGGCTATAATCATCAATGAACAACATAAAATATTTACATCCCCCAGCAGAAGTGACTGGTAAAGGCCTGCACAAATCAAAATGGATGAGTTACAATTTTCTATGTGCTCACCAAGTGGAGTGAGAGAAAGAATCTCTATGCTGTTTGGCAAGAATACAAGCTTCACATTTTTCAACTTTCTTATCAACATTATCAAGTATTGAAAATTATCAACATTACTATTATTTTGATTGTATGCAGCAAATTTGTTTGCACAATCAACATGCAAATTGTAGACCCATATGGTATTTTGGTAATGAATTCTTTATTTCATACATGTCTACACTTAAATAGATTAGTAATTCATACATGGCACGACCAATACAATTGGAAACAATGCCACTTATTGAAATGGAAAAAAATGGACATTTGTAGCATCTCAGAAGTCCAACAAATGGAAAGAATGCTTCACACCAACTATTGATCGAGTCTCCCCTTGTTTCACCACCATCCCAACAATAGATGAGAAATGTTTTCAAGCATTCTATTAGAGTAAGCTACTACTATACTAGCCCTTCAAAAGCATTCACAATGATATTGGTTCATTAGAGAAATATATTAAACAACCCAATAGGAAAGAGTTTCAAATAGGTACCATCCATGGAATTTGCATCATAGATCTCTAGATCCATTGACAGACACTAATGATGAAACTCCTTTTGATTGGGGACATGCAATATTGCAAGAAGATAGTCCTAATGAATGGTCTTGTCAAGCTTGTACCTAGGTCTTCCATTTCAACTAGATGGGCTCGAAATGCTTGGGAAATAAGAAGATGATTGGTAAATTACACTATCATTTGCAAATAATTGACCAAAACAAAAAAAAAAACTTTACTTGCATACTTCCTTTTACCCACTACTATTCAAAAACAACTTTTGTCAGCATATTTAATTTACACCATTTGTTTTCTAATGCAAGACAACAACACATATCACTATATTCTTTCAATGTTCAAATGATGGATGAACAACAACCATTCACCAGCAACAAAACTATATGCTCTCTTCTCAAGAAACCACTATTTACTTTTATCTACATGCCTATGCTTACTATTTAAACTAGATGGGCTCGAGATGCTCAGGAAACATGAAGATGACCAATAAAGGGAAATATCACTTGCAAATGATTGGTTGAAACAAGAAAAAAAACTTTACTTGCATACCTAGTTTTACCCACTACTATTCAAAAACAACTTTTCTTGCATGCATGTCAACATTTTGAATTTACTTCCTCTCTTTTCTAATGCAGGATGATGTAACACATATCACTACATTATTTCAATGTTCAAATGATGGATGGACAACAACCATTCACTAGCAACAAAACTATATGCTCTCTTCTTAACAAACTAATGAACTATATAATTTAGGTTCATATAATTTAGTTATTTACAAAGTTTTCAAGATTTTGTAACCAAAATGTTAGTGTGCAATAGTACGTTGATGAATGTTGTAGAAATTATTACATTGCATGGGTAGATTATAGTATTTGTTGTAGACAATGTTCTATTGGGACAGGAAAATTTAAAAAAAAACTATGTATTCTTACTCATCCATACCCAACCAAACCATAAAAAATTATGCCCAAAATCATACCATCGGCGAGTTTGAAAACTACTCCACCGATACACACCTATCACTCTAATATTACCTTCTAACCATACTTGTTGACAAGACTTACTCCATCGGCCACCTTGTTGTTTCTCTAACTGATCTATCAACTCTCCCCGACAGCCAACTCCACTTTGTCTTTGGCAAGACTTCCTCTATCGGTGGCATCTTCAAACCTCCTACTGATACTCTGATGAGACATTTTCTGCACCGGTAAGTGTGTCTTTACCAACGAAACCATTCCTATTCGCAGAACTCTTGCAAACTATGGCCAATGCACCGTCATCGGTGTGACATTTCCCGTCAGCGAATGCTTACAAACCTTGGCTGATGCACTGATGGACAGATTTGACTTTGTTGACTATCTCCAACACTTCAGCGTGACTTCCTCATCAGCGAGCTCCTTGTATGTCCTCCTAATACACCGATAACCCTTTGTCAGATAGACAAAGTCCTAGTCATACTGATTGGTGTAAGATGACTTGATTGGGGTATGTTTCACAGGTCTCTCTGACTATGTAGGTCACACCGATAGTAGAAGCCATAAAGGATTTTAGACAAGGAGAAAGATAGCGTATCGGTGGGATCATTGTTATTGGCAAAGATTATTTAAACTACACCGATCTTACACCTCTCACCGATGGAGCTCCAAGAGATATTTGAAGGGAAATCAATATCGGCATGAGACTAATAATCGGGGAGAAAATATTAAAAATAATCGATGAATGAATTCACACCGATGGCCTTTCATCGGAAAGAGATTACGCGGTCATACCGAATAAATCGACAATAATGATTATCAGCGTAAGGAAAGTATATCGGAGAATACTCTGAAGATTACCCCGACGGTACAAGCTATACCGATGGACGAAGTTGTTAAAGAGTCTCACCAAGCGTACAAAGAACCATCAGCGAGATGTAATGAATCGGAATAAAGCTGGCGAGTTTAGCCGAAATAGAACTCACAATGATGTCGGGGACATGTTGTGAAAGTCATTCTGATGAAGAACGAGATAGGTGATCGGGGAAACAATTACTATCAGGTCACGCGAAATATGTTATCCCGACGCTATATCTTATCCCGACGATAACAAAGGTTATGTTCATCGACAAGACCTTTGTCGATAGTCATATCGGGGACACCAAATAGATCAGGGAAGAATGTTATTCTTATAGCGATGTAGGAGGTCTTGCCGATACAAAATGCAGAAACCCTAAAACGACATTAAAATCTGAATGACTAAGATATTCTTCTGACATTTGAAATATGGGTTTTTTGCAGGATATACACAGCGGGGATCAAGTTATAAAAACACCCATGAAAGGATCTTGAGGAACTGATAAATTATCGATAAGGGAAGTAATTATCTGAGTAAATATATATGTTTAAATAGATTTGTTTTGATTATTTGATCAGAAATTAATTTGTGTTTTATCTGGTCTTTTTAGGAATAATAAAGAAACCCTCGAAGGATATTAAGTAGAACTATAGTTAAAGATCTTTGTTTGACCCTGAAATGGTTATCCATTTGATGATTAATGGCAAGTATTAAATTTCCTGAATCTATTTTATTAGAACAAATACTATTGTTCGGTTATCAACCGTCACATCTATTGTAACTAGTTTGAAGCTTGTATGCCGCTCCATATAAGAGATGACCAAGACCAGAATAAGAAGATAGAAGAGGGAGAGGTGACAGAATAGAACAGGGGATACTATAGATTAGATTTGAACAGAAATGCTAGTTCACTTTTAATATATTTTATTTCTAGTAGACCATGTGCAAGCATTCTCTGATGAAGTCAAGTCTGTGAACATGAAGCAGTAACTGCAAATTTCGGTATCAACTATCTATTTAATTTATTCAATTATATGACTATCTCCTTTCAAAGTTTTCTTTGTTATTCAATTTGAGTTATCAAGTATATATTCAAGTTGTCTATACACATTTGTTGTTATAGTGTGATAAGATTAACTGGTCTCTGCTTTCAGAATTAAATCCTTTAAATCTGTCATAGTAACTGTGAAGACATTGTCATGGATCTATAAGAAGAGTCATATAGTTAGGGTTTTTATTCTGTCTCCAATTTTTTGATAAATCTATTACAACTGCAATATTATTCTGATAGGTTATTTCAAAGGATAGGTAATTTGATTTTATCAATTGGATATATATAAGTATGGAATATTGACTATTTCCTTGCAGGGTTGTACAAGTTACATACCTATTCTTTCAGGCCAGATAGTTTGAATTTTTACCAAATAAATAGTCATTTATTTCATGATCATACTAACTCTATATTTAATAAGGCACTGGTCTAGTGTTTTCATTATCACTTATACAAATTCACTTCAGATTTACTTAATTAGATTACATTATTGTTTTAGCATTACAATTTAGATCATTTAGAATTAACTTGTTGTATTTTCATCTGTTTTATAATTTGTGCCATTATCAATAGTTAGATTAATTATGATCAAAGTAGTGATCATCTCTTTATCTACTTTATTAATTAAAGGTTTACCCACCTAGGTCTGGCAGAGCCTGAAGTGAAGGAGGTTTAGCCATATCTACCCTATGTCAGTTAGCCAAAAATGTCAAGAGAGCCTGGCAACCTCTTAGGGTTGACGACCTGCATTTTTGAGACCTAACATGTTCTTCTTATCCAATGTAATATTTGGAACCCAACATGCCAATAAAAATATTAGGTGTGGTTAGAAAAAAATTACAAATTAAATATTGTTTGACTATAATATTTGGAACTCAACCTGCCAGTTAAACTATTAGGTGGGGAGAGAGAGATATAGATATAAACAAATAGAGTGATGAAGTAGAGAGAGGAGAGAGTGGGGATAGAGAGGGATAGAGAGATAGTATGAGAGAGACAAATAAAGACAAAGAACATAGATGGAGAGGAGGAGAAAGAGAGAATGATTTTTTCAATATAATATATATAAAACTATTACAGGGGCTTCCACCTATTCCACAAAAATGATTTATAAGATGGGTCATCACTCGCCACTCACTCATTGTTTTCACATTTTTGTTTTCCCATTTATTCCTTTCCATTTTTTTATCATTCATTTCATCGTGTTTTATCCCCTTCAAAAATCTCTTCACTTGGATTTTCATGACCTTTTTCATACGCGACATGAATTTAGGATTGATTTAATAATTATTGTTGGTCCAAAATCATATTGGATGCCAAAATGCTTTTTCAAATCCTTTTGAACCTTTTGATCCCTAGGTCAAGTCTAATGTAAATTGATTTACATTTTTTATTGGCTCTGATCTCTTAATGCTACACCTAGATTTCACTTACCCCCTATCTGCATCTTACATCTTCATAATTCCAACTATAACTAATTTTGCCCATCCTTCATTAAAAGAGAATATCCTTTAGAATCATTATTGTTACTAAAAATATTTATAGTATTCACACATGTCCATGATATTCTTCCTATTGTAAAATAATGAAATGAAAAACTCTACACAAGAATAAAAGTTACTTTCATTTAAAATGAGAATTCTAAAAATATCTTAATAAAATAATATTATACATCATATAAAGTATATTAGATATATAATTATAAGTGTAATATAATATTATAAAATTGTATATTTAAATTAAACTGTTATACATTTAATATTTATAACTTAATTATCTTTATTTTATATAATATCTAATATAACTATAATTATTGTTACATATAGTATATTTTATCTAATGTAAATTATTAAACATATTTTAAAAATAATATTATTGTAAAATCGTATATTTATAGTAAACACTTATTTATAATTTAATTACTATTTATTTAAAATATAATATATAGTATCTATTATAATTATATTTATTATTATATAATATAATATAATGAATGTATTTTTAAAATAATTGCGACATAATTGAATCAAATTTGTTACCTTAAAAACACTTTGTATTCCAACTAAACATGGAAAGATCATAAAACCCATTTTACTAAGATTGGCACCAGTTTTGTCTCTGATATCATGTTTACTTTTGATCATCTATCTAGACCTCATTATACATTGCATTCTAATAAAAAGCAAATCTAGATTATTATTAAACTAAGTTCTCTAAGGGATGTACCATTAACACCAATTGATTAGAAAATCAATGACAAATAATTAAAAAAGGATTGATATATGTGTTGAAGGTGATTGGACCCAATTTGGCTTTAATAAGAACCTTAAACTGACTTAAAATTGTGCTTAACCTTACATTAACTCTCTAGGAATCATGAAATCATCTCCATCAGTAGAAAATGATAAAAAAGGTAAGAATAATTCTCCAATCTACACTAGATGTGATATATTAATGAGTTCCTTCTAATATGAAGTGGGGTTCATAGTTTAACCAAAGATTAAGAAGCCACATAGTTAAGGATATGCCCTTAATCCCAAACTAAATGCAATATGGAAAAATAAAATGAATTTAACTCTAGCTTAGATCCCAAATTAGAAGGAAATCATGTATGGTGTACATTAGAGAACTTTTATTACCTTTTTATCAATTAAACTAATTTGTTGATTAACCTAGGGAGTTAATGTAAGGTTAGGCATAGGTTAAGGTTATATACACCATGTCATGGCACTCACTATCTTTTAAGTTGTATCCATTTTTTTTTTACCTATCAATTTTAGTAATGAAAAAGTGTAAAGCAGAGACATCGAGGAACCTGTGTTATATTTATTATTATATGTAATATTTTATATCATATTAATTGGACTATATATCTTTCTAATACAATATTGTAATATAAAATCATATATTTAATATTTATGTTTATTTATTATTTATTTTATATATAAAATATATATCATAGTTATAGTTATTATAAATTCTATATAATATACATTATTAAATATAAAAACAATATAATATATAATTAATATATATTTTTAATATAATACTATTTAAATTAATTTGTAGGAAACCCAACAACTTAACTGATCTTCCATGAGTAGGGAGAGAGATAGTGACAGAGAGAAATATAAGAGATATAGATAGATAGATAGATAGATAGAGAGAGAGAGAGAGAGAGAGAGAGAGAGAGAGAGAGAGAGAGAGAGAGGAATACAGATAGAGAGATAGAGCAAGAGAGATATAAAGGGAAAGAGAGGGTAACTTTTGATTAGCCATTTCATGCCAACTAATTGAAGATGACACATGTCCATCGGGAGAGAGAGGAAGAGAGACAAGGAGAGAGAGAGAGAGAGAGAGAGAGAGAGAGAGAGAGAGAGGCTAAATTTTGGTCAGCCGTTTCATGCCAACAATCCACATATGGAACATGCCCATGGGGGGAGAGAGGAAGAGAGAACATTTTAAATTATGGCTAACATTGGACATCAATGGTTGACATCATCTTATAATGATGCAAGACAATAGAAATGATGGGTGCCGCTAGATCCATTCCTTTCTTGTGTTTATTGACCAATAACCTAAAGCGTGAAAGAAAGAGGGGGAGAGAGAGAGATGGGGGGAGGATATAGAGAAATAGAGAGCTACAAACATGGCAGAGATTGGTCACTTATGTTGTATGCAGGTGGTGATACCCATGGAAAAAGTTAAGGTTGTGGATCAATAGGCCAACAAAGATGATCCTCCAACTATGTTTATTCCAGTGGTGACTGTGGACAAATTATGAGTTCTAGTTCATGGGATTTATTAAGTACCTTAAAGTTCTCAACAACCTAAGATACTCTCTTAGAGGGAAAGACATAGAGAAAAGAGACACTAAATTTTGATCAATCATTTTGTGATAACAATCCAACTATGGCATGTGTCCATGGGGAGCTATGCTCAAGGAAACATAGAGAGATAGATAGGAAAAGAGATATCAGGCTATGGTACTTTTACAATGTAAAAAGTGGAGCTTGGTATGGGTTTGTCTTGATCATCTACCTCCACTAGAGTCTCATGGAATGGTGCTTTTACAAAAATAAAGAGAGATAGAGGAATAGAGAAAAAAGAGATAGATTAGGATAGATAGATAGAGATAAGAGATATAAAGGGAAAGAGAGATAAAGAAAAGAGAGAGTTCAACTTTTAATTAGTTGTTTTGTGCCACTAATCTAGACATGACATGCGTCTGTTGGAAACTACACTTAGGGAAACATTTGCTTAAGGACCTAATAATTCACCTTTAAGACCTCTTTGTTGGATATTATATCATTTACCCGTATGGTTTGTTTTATTTGTTATTATGTGTTTTAGTTTGTTATAGGTTGTTAGTCTATTTAAATACTATTAGTTATTTTTTTAGTAATTTGTTGAACCCGTGAATGCACGGTTCACCTTTCATTTCATGTATAAATTCTCCTATCATAATGCAATTCAGTATGGAGTCTATTTCATTATAATCTCTGATATGGCATCAAAGCAATCGGATTATGCCTGTACCTGTGTTTCCTTTTAATTGCAATTTGCTTGAGTATCTCCTACCAATTAGCCACTGAGTTGGGCACCATATTTCTTGCTAAGAATAATGGAAGCCATAGTATGTGTTGCATAGTGTGGTATGAGGGAGTTTCGGTCAAGATTATCACATCTTCTTTGTACTCTCAAAGTCCCTCCATGCCTCCTAAATACAATTAATTTTTCCCCGGCTAGATTTGTGGACTTCTCAGAAGGAGATAAGTTTGCTTTAATGACCACTAATCCATTAATGTAAAGCGGATTGAGAAGGAACTATGAAGGCGAACTAACAGAGACATTTTGAAAGTTTGCAAAAATCAAATCTGAAGCCCAAGATCATATCTAATGGAACTTGTGAATTCATCTTTTGGAGATGGTTAGCATGCTCCTCTTGTTGCCTCTAACCTAATGCACACTTGTGTTGATTAAAACAAAACGTAGCAATCAATCATTAAAGAATGGGTCACATGGACCTACTAGAGGATCTATTTTTGTGGAGCAAGGGGTCCCATGAAACCAAAAAAAAATTGCTACGACATAAATTAGAATCTTTTCCTCCAAAATAAGTGCAGCGATTTTTTAGGTGGTTGATTTTGAGCAGGTGCATTTGAGGTGGGGCTAAAACTTTCTTCCACTAGCTTAGGGATTTTTCTAACAGTTTTTAGATTTCTTCCATTTAATTTAAGAAATATTTTGAAGGAAAATTTTCCTATTTGATGATTTTTAATCTTTTTATTTGTAAATCCTAAAAAATCTCTCCTAAATCAATTAGCATTAAATTAAAAACTTAATGAGACCACTAACTTCCATAAATTTTGAAGCTTACTACAAAATTCATCACACCCCTTGTTTTAAAATGCTCCTAAAAAAATTGCAGCAAGACCGCTGATATAATTTAGGAAGTCCCTCTCCATGGGACCGCTTCGCAACTAAGCGACTTTAATATTCACGCGTGCAAAGCGGCACGTCCAGCGGTAGCCGGTCAACCGACGTTATATTACACATTTTCCACTAGTCGAGCCAGTGGCGGAGCGGTCCTTCCGGGCAGTACCAGTACCCTGTATTAATGTGACAGAACAAAGGTGACAGACCCTCCCGCCTCGGGCGGGAAAAGCAAGTGCTCCCCGTGGGCCCCACTCTACCCCGTCCTCGACCGATAAGAACGGGTCCGATGATTGTACGTTGCCTTGCTCCTCCTACTTCTTTTGCGCCTTCTCAAATCTAAATTTGATTCTCACCTCACGTGCCCCGTCTGCAGGGGTCGAAGAACCGCCGGAAGATGCTGCTGTGCCGACGGCAGTACCGACGGGACTTGGGCAGAGGAAACCGGTTTCGCTTTTCCACCACGTCATCTATTCGTAATCCATAATTTCAGCTCCTATTTTCAACGTGGCATTCAACTATTCATTGGATTAGAGAACAATCTGACTTTGTCTGCCCTTGCGTCGCGCGTGACAGCTGCTGTACGTGACAAAATATAATGCCAAGTGCCACATGCCAAGTGCCCAAATCGACATTTAAAGAAACTAAGGCGGATCTTCTAGGTTAGCTAATCCTAAAACAAATAGAGAGCGAGTCTTTTCTTTTCTTTTCTTTATGGGATTGGAAGACCAAGAGAACACTCTTCGGTTTGTTGGTTATTCCGGTGGTGCTTTACGGGTGTGAAATTTGGGGCAGCAGTATGTCAGAGCAGAAATAGAAGCAGATAAAGAGAATCCAAAAACACTTCATCATAAGCAGTCTCAAAGTCAAGAATTCGGTGCCGTATGAGATTTTACTTGCAATAGAGAGCGAGTCTTTTCTTTTCTTTTCTTTATGGGATTGGAAGACCAAGAGAACACTCTTCGGTTTGTTGGTTATTCCGGTGGTGCTTTACGGGTGTGAAATTTGGGGCAGCAGTATGTCAGAGCAGAAATAGAAGCAGATAAAGAGAATCCAAAAACACTTCATCATAAGCAGTCTCAAAGTCAAGAATTCGGTGCCGTATGAGATTTTACTTGCAATAGAGAGCGAGTCTTTTCTTTTCTTTTCTTTATGGGATTGGAAGACCAAGAGAACACTCTTCGGTTTGTTGGTTATTCCGGTGGTGCTTTACGGGTGTGAAATTTGGGGCAGCAGTATGTCAGAGCAGAAATAGAAGCAGATAAAGAGAATCCAAAAACACTTCATCATAAGCAGTCTCAAAGTCAAGAATTCGGTGCCGTATGAGATTTTACTTGCCGAGACAAGTTCCTTCCCTCTAGAGGCATTGGCAATGATACAGTTATTAAGCTACCTCAAGAAGATTCAAAACATGAAGAGCCACAGATGGCCTAGACTAATTATGGAGGAAGAGCTAACTAGAAGAAAGAACACTTAGAGGAAGCAAAATGACAAATGGGTAAAGAGGTGGGATATTAGCATGCAGGAGTGCCCAAATACTAATGAAGAAATAAAAAAATATGTGAGAAGAAAATTCAAGTGCATCATGTGGACAAAACAAATGGATCGTAAAAAAGAACACTACCTCAAAGAATTCAACCCCACAGGTGATTTCGAAGAAAAAGCCTAGGAGCAGACATTAAGTGGAAAGCGAAAACGCTGATTGCCAAACTTAGGATGAGCTCACATCATCTTAGGTGTGAAACGGGTAGATGGCTAACTCCTAAAGAGGATTGGGAGGAGAGAATATGCCTCTTTTGCAACAAAGGCGTGGTGGAGACGGAATGACACTTCCTCTTGGAGTGCGAGGCTTATAATGACATCCGGTACAACTATGGTGAAACTTTTAAAATCGACAACCTTGACACCCTGTTTGAAGCGGCAAGGCTGGGTAGTACAGCGAACCTCGTGATCAAACTTCACAGCAGAAGGGAAAATCTCAAGAAAGAAGTCCAGACAACTTAGTGGACGTTTTGTGACTGTTGTTTCGTTTGATGGGGCTATGTACGACTAATGGGTCCCTTAGGCTGCTTTGGCCTCGTGGACGTTATTAAAATTCTTCATTTCATTCATTTCTTTTTTTTAAAGAGGGAGTCTTGTGAGGTGACCTAATGCATATTTGTGTTGACATTTGTGTTGATTTGTGTGTTATGTATATTTAGAGATATTCATTTGTTTATTTGAAAATAATATAAGTGCCACGTAGTGGCTAGTACCTACTATTTGTTTGAGATTGTAGCTGTATTGTAGTAAGATGACAGTTATGAATGTATTAGAATGAGGAATTGCAATAGAATATATTTATAAACACTAGGCATTGATTTTTATTCAAACATGATGGTGTGAAATGTCATATATTTTGATTCCAAGCATAAATTTTTATAAACAAAATTGAATAGATAATAAGTTAATGTTTTTGGACGTGACATAATTATTTTGAGGCCCTTCACCATTGATAATGAACATCATGTATGCCATATTTGTTGAGTTCCAATTATTGCTAATATTGAAGAAACTTTTGGATCAAGTAAATCTGAATCTGTATTAACATTGTGCACTATGTTTTTGAAGGCATTAATTAAGAATGTGTCCAAAGCCTAAATTGAATATTTGACTTATCTTAAATGTTCCACTCATTGAAACAAAGTTTTGTCCACTAGAATTAGTGTTAGAAAGATAATAAATTGCTTTAAATTTATTCGTAAGGTATCTAACTCATCATCTTCCTTTTCTCCACCTATTTTATCGATGCATCCATATTAATAATAATAATAATCATATGAAATGGTAATATGTATTGAAGAGCTTCCTGCTCTGCTAATGCCTTGGCCACCTAATACATCTGAACATACCATGACATCAAATAATTAAATTATACACTGCAATCCAGCTTATTTTGTATCTATGAAGAAAAAAATGTTTTGCACTCAACTAGTATGTGGGTTTTTCCCTCCTTATATAGTGAATGGGAGTCCAGTAGGATTCATCAACACGGTCCTTTAATTCTCTATTTTCATTCAGTGGGAAAGTTGTTGTAATAGAGGAAGTGTGGATCACTCATCTCATTGTTTTTGCTTTCTTGCAAGCTCTTAGAATGTCTAGAGTTCCATCAATGGTAGGCCAGATAAAACCCATTCTTGCAAGCTCTTAGAATGTCTAGAGTTCCATCAATGGTAGGCCAGATAAAACCCATCTGACAACGAACAAAGACAAAAAAAGTGGTTATAATGTGAACCTCAAGGCTATTCTTAAATATCATCCACTTCAACAGTCAAAGGTCAATTTTGGCCAATAAAAAGGGGACAAATATTTACCACTTTTTGTTGTGAATGAGGTGTAAAATTGCTATTGAATCTTTGACAATTGAAGTGGATGATATATTAGTAGAGTGGAACCTCAGCTTAAGAGAATACAGACAAAAAATTGGGGGTTTGGGGTATTAATTAATGTTATGAAATCTTGAAAGAGTTTATACAGACGATCTGAGTTGTGCTCAACATACAGATTGTTTACGAACAACAGTATGAAAGTACATCAGAGTCCTTGGAAAAGTCTGAAGATGTGGCCAACTTAATTACAAAGTCACAGCCTTCAATGGCAAAATTGAAGCCGCCTTGCTGAAACAAGTCCACTTTGAAAAGATTAAACATCTTTGCAGTGACCTATTTTAATGGAGAAGCCCATCTCAGATGCAGAAACCTCCCATGTTGGTAGCACAAAAAAATGGTTATAAGTGAATTAGTTAAATGTTGCATAGTCCCACCTCTCCTCCCAAAAACAATATGATATTACAATGATCCATTGCACATGCATCGCAGTCAGCATCAATTCCCAAGAATGTAGTTCAGAAGTGGCTTTCTGAGAATATTTTTGTCTCTTCAGGTTTCACAATTTGGACGGTAATGAGAGGGTGAGAGTCAGAGTAGTGGTTGTGCAAGTTGAGGGTGGTGGTAGAGGCTGGGGCAAGGGCAGGGGCTGTGGCAGAACCAGAACCAGAAGAAAAAGTAGAAGCATGGTTGTCATGAGCTACTTTGTGGCAAGTTTCTTGAAACTTGAAGAATCTAGTTGATGAAGAGCAACATGTAGAGCATGAGGGCGGCCCAAGAGGCCTGTGCTGCTAGAAGACCGAGCCAGAGAGCTGTGAATCCTATGTTCAATACGAAACTCATGAGAATGGCAATGGACATGCCCACAAAGTAGAAGGACTTAATGAATTTAGTCACCATATGGCAATGAAAGCTTACTATTCTAGATAAGATTTCATGAGATTTAATAAGATTGCCTATAGGAAATGTCATTTTATTATTGACTTTTGCAACAATATTGTCAATTTGATTGGACATAAAGTATGGGCCATACTCATTTCATTTAATTTAGGTATGGTTGATATAGACTTTAGTATTTAATGTTTGCCTTGATTCACGTGAAGGCAACGATAATAGGGTAAACAACAATAGCCAATCAAATATTTTTTCCAACTTTGCAAACTATTGTCATCACAAAAATAAAAGAAGATGATTTGTTAACAGTACTGAGGACTAATGCAAAATTTTTACATATCGAATGCATTAGTACCATGCCATGGCAAGTACTAATAAGAGTTATGAAGGAGTGTCTTAGGGTTATTTATAAAGTATTTATGGGAGCATTCTAGTAGGATTGTAAAAGTGCATTATCCATTTGTTCTATCAGAAACCCTAACCGCCTTTTGTCACTGTATTCCTAGCCACGACAATAAGATCCAAGGAGCCACGAGCTTCCAAGCCTTCCTCTGTCTTGTCCCAGACATCACTAAATCCACATGGAATGAGAGCGAGTGCACAAGCAAAAACCCTAACCATTTGTGCTATTAGAAACCCTAACTACCTTCTATCACTATATTCCCAACCGCGACGGCAAGATCCAAGGAGCCACAGTTTTCCAAGCTTGCTTCTGTCGGGTCCCAATAATCACTAAATCCACGTGCAACAACAATGAAGAAAAAGGCCGAGAAAGGAATGACGAAAGACCTTGAGGTTGCTCAGAAAGTGACTCCTACCATTGATCACTTTCACCTCAGCCTTGTAGTCCAACAACAAGACAATACTGTTCAGGTTTCTCCTGTTGTTGGGTCCCAAATACCTAACCATAATCAACATGCTACTCTTAACTTATCGGGTGTGAGTATTAGTTTGTCCTCCTTCAACCCATCAGGAGGTAAGAGCATCTTGTTCGAATTCCCAAATGATATTGTAGATGTTATTTAAGATTGTAAATCATGATCTATTATCTTATTTTTCCTTAAAGGAGTCCCATTTGAACAAGATTTCTTCAAATGGACCCATACAAACTGGGAACATAAGGGCTGGATCATAGAATCATTTAGGGGATTAGGTAGGGGATATGTAGCCTGCACTTTTGTGGACCTAGAACACACTAGAGCATCCCTCCATTATAGATCTTGGGATATTAATTTCTACACAGAAGGGATCTCAAAGTCTAAATATCCTATGTGGGTGGAGTTGCCCCTCCTAAATCTGGCTTTTCGTCCCTTTCTGCAAGACATAACAACTCAACTGAGAAGGGTCATTTGGTGCAAACCAAGCATTGACAAATGGGCTAGTCTGAAAGTCCATCCTCGGGTCTGTGTAGAAATGGACTTAACCCAACTTCTCCCTAAAACCATCAAGCTTCTAGGTACTGGCTTTGAGTTCACCCAATGGATTGTCTACCTTAACTAACCTAATTCATGTTTCTATTGCCAAAGGGAAGGCCACCATTTAGTGATTGTCACTTCCATAAACCCCATCTGTCACACATTCCCACGTCCGATCACAACCTCTCTAATCTTCCTTCAGTTGATGCCCCCAGGAACCCTTCCTCTTCTCACTCACAACAACCCCTCTCTACATTACCCTCTCATATCGCTTCTCCTACCCCTCCCCCCTTCTCCTAGACAATGTTTCCTTCAAAGAGATCCTTCAATCTAAGAAAAGGATTCCTAAGAAAAGGAAAGAGTCAGCCCCTTCCCTCTCTTCTACCCAGTCCCTTCTATGCACTCTCAACCCCTTCTACCTTTGCAAACCTTGACTACTAGCCCTGTGAGATCATCATCTCAGCCTGACAGCCCTATGGGAACTCCTCCTACTAGCCTGACCAGACCACGTTCTTGGTTTACTTCAAGGGAGAGACCTCCTATTGATAGATCTCTTGACCCCCATGTGTTATTGTCATCAAATCAGTTTAATAGTCTCCTCACTGATGAGGAAATCCTTGAGTCACAATGAATGCTACATATAGTCATGGAATGTGAGAGGACTAACAATTCCATCACATAAATATCAGGTTAAACAGTCTATTCAGAATAGCCACACCAAATTTATTATGTTGCGAGAGGTTTAAGTTAGTCATACCCATCTTGATGCGTCACTTGCTACCATGCAGAATGAGGCCCACTTCTTCTGTACCAAACACCCTGAGGGTAGTGGGGGCTATGATGGGACTTTCCCCATGGTTGGCTAAGTCAATTATTGCTTTTGGAAGTAATCCCAATAATTGTTGTGTTTGGGCTACCACCCTCTTCTGTGACAATCTTCTTGGCTTTTGCTCCATTTACTCTCCCAACTCATGCCCCAAGAGAACTACTTTGTGGGAATGGATACATTCTAATTTACCTACTGCTGAGTGGGTTTTAGGAGGAGATTTCAACATGGTGGAACACCCTACCGATCAAAGTTGGGACAACCACACCAGGCTCTCACAAATTGAGTTTGAAGCTTGGACACTTAATCGTAACTCCTTAGGTGTGCATGATCCTATCATGGGGCAAAATAGAATCTCATAGGCCTCACTAGTTCACATGGAGCAATTGTTGTGAAGGATTTTTGCAAAAGATGAGCTGCTTGGACAGGTTTTATATCTCTCCCAACTTTCTTTTCATCCCCTCCTCTTTGGGATACCTTGTCCATCTTGACTTGGCAGCAACTCTTTCAGACCACCTACCCATTTTCACCACTTTATCGCTTTCTAGCATTGCTGCTCTACCAAATGATCTCCCATACAAACTGAACATCTCCCATCTTCAAAATCAGGAATGCATTGATGGACTGCTTGCTATTTGGAATGTTGAACATAAAGCTCTGAATGGCAGATGGATCAGCTGGTGGGAAAGAACAATCTCTCGATGCACTCAATTCCTTTGTGATTTCAGAAGATGAGTTGTGGCTAAACGTCGCAGATTAAAGAAATCTCTTAAAGGGAAACTAGAACAAGGTAGAAAATTGTTGGATAATAATTCCTACAACATTCCTATTCAACAATCAGTTGCTTACACTGAAAACCAACTCCGCAAAATGGAAACTTAAATAAGGGCAAAGGTGCTCAATTAAGGGCTCGTTTACAATGGATATGGTAACAATGGATATGGTAACAAGAGCACCAAGTTCTTCTTTTAATTCCTTCAATGTAAACATAAAAAGGAACACATTTATGTTATTAAATCATCTGATGGTTCAATGTAGACTAGCCAAGACATGATCATGAAAACATTCTATGAACACTATAAACAACTATTTATTGAAGATTCAAGTAATGATCCCTTATTTCCTATTTTAGAAGACAAATTAGCTAGCTTCATTCCCTGCAAAATTTAGCCTGAGTACAACAAGTTTCTTGATCACTATCTCTCTTCAGAGGAGATTGATGAGGAATTGAACATTTTGGCATCAGAGAAGAGCCCGGGTTTGGATAGCCTCCCTGTTGAGTTCTACCACTCACTTTGGCCTTACATAAGGGAGGTTTTCAACAATGTGTACCTCGAGGGCATTGAAATTGGGTCTCTTGGAGCTATTATTAACTAGGGACTTATAAAGATTATTCCCAAAGGAAAACAAGAAGATACAGTGAACGGTTGGTGCCCCATAACACTACTCAACACATCATATAAGATTATTGCTAAAGCCCTGGCTAGACGAATCAAACCCATCACTCAAGAGATTGTTAGGCCTGAGAAAACTAGTTTCTTAGGGGGCGTATTTATTTTAGACAATTTGGTGCTTGCATGGGAAACAACAGAATGGGCACAACAAACAGGTCAAAATGCCTTGATTCTCAAGTTGGATTTCTACAAGGCCTATGATCGTATAAGGTGGTCATTCATTCTTAAAATGCTACATTGATTGGAATTTGGCCCTAACCTTTGTGCCCATGTCTTAATGTTATTCATGGGTGCTAATGCTAGACTGGTGATTAATGGAGGCTCTCCCCACAATTCCCCCTCCAAAAATCCATTCGCTAAGGCTGCCCCCTTGCCTGGTTCCTTTATGTCTTCACAACTGATGCTCTTGGGTATCTCTTTCATCATGCCCAAATGAATTATCTCATTCATAGCATCTCTCTCCCTAGTAACAGTACTGCCCTTAACTCCCACTTCACTGTTGATCTAGTATGATCTTTATTCAAAATTCAGCTGGAGATGTCAACAACCTGCTTGATTTTCTTGACTATTATTGTGTTGTTTCGGGGTCCAATCTTGCTATGCATAAAATAGAATTTTGGATGACACGCACTAGTCCTCATCAACCATTGATTCCAAAAGAGTGGAAAGAGATTAAACATGGAGTAATTTCTAGATAACTTGTCATTCCTTTTGGAATTGGAGTCTCCTTGAAAGATATGTGGAGGTGGTTTCTAAATAAAGTCAAATCCAAAATGTTAACTTGGACACACTATTTTTTGTTTATGGCTAGGCGGATCCAAGTGGCTAATAAAATTCTCTTGGCTAATCACGTTTACATCTCATCTTGATGGCTGCCATCAAAAGCATGCTATAATCAACTAACTCATCTCATTCATAATTTTATTTGGTCTAAATGGGGAAACAAAAAAGGTATGCCATATACTTCTTAGTCTCATTGTATCCTCCCAAAGGATAAGGGCGGCTTGGGTATCATTGACCCTTACACACAAGGGGTTTTTCTTTTATCCAAATGGATTGGCAGAGCCTTGGAAGGAAATGCTCCTTGGAAATTTTTAATTTCACATCGTATACAAACAACTACTGTAGGTAAAGCATGGAGTACAGTTCATTGGAATGACAAGATACTTTTTGATCCATACTTCAAGATCCATGGATCATCCCCTCTTAATATCATCTAGAAAGATTGGCAACTGGTTTCACACAAGTTGTCTTGGTTTGATCAGTCATTCAACCATGGTCTTAGTTTTGCAACCTCATCGATATGGTGGAACCATCTGATCCAAGTTAACAACACTCCACTTGTGATGATTTCTTGCTTCAAGGCTAAGCACCTCTACAAGAAAGGCATTCAAGTGTTCAAGGATCTATGGGATATTTCAAGTTTTACATGGAAATCGTGGTGCCAACTCAAGCTATGTTTCGATTTAAGCTATAGAGACAAGGCTGTTGTGTTGGAAATTCAAAAAATTGTTCCTCCTAACCTCACTATCCTCATGTCTTCGTGTTGCCATTATTGTTTTCTAAAGGATTAGAGGTGGCCTAATGGTTGTTGTATCAAAGCCTTTCCCCTCAAAGTGTTTTATAAACAACTTGTGCGTAACTTACCAATTACCCACTGGCTTAACGCTCTTTTGAGATGTAATCTCAATCGAGCCAGATGGAATAAACTTAGCCTTCATATTTGGAAGTCTAAAGCCGACTCCCAATCTCAACTCATTGGTTGAAAACTTCTTCACACCAAATTCCTAGTGGGTACCTACCTTAAATTCCTTCTCTCACCTCCAGTCTATCCTTTCTGTGGTAAGACTGAGTCTTTAAATAACTATTTTTGGTTTTGTCCTTATGTTAAAAAGATATGGGCAATGCTTATGACTTCCTTACCCGCCCTCTTCCATTTTTCTTGGTCTTGTAAATCCACTCTTCTCAATTCTCTACCTCACACAACATGATTTCTAGTGTTTATCGACTTATAATAATCAAACACATGGAAGTTTCGTTGCTTGGTTTCCTTGTCTCATTCTTATACTCCCTTGGAGATTGAACTTCACTATATCTATTCCAGTCTTCTTATCCAGATGATATGCTTAGTTTCCTGTTTACATGAGTAGTGCATGATAGAAATCAGACTACAGGCCAAAAGCCTTCTTTCTTAGCTTCAAATCAAGGAAAAGCCTACTGTGCCATGTTTCATTTTAGATCCTCACATCCAAACACCTTTAGTTAGCGACATACAACTCTTGTCATTGGGTGGGAGATCTGTGACAGATGAATTATGGTGCTATTGTGTCAATGTAATCACCGGAGATTTCAATTGTGAGTTTTCCTTCTTAAGAGTATTGTCTCTTTTGAGTTTGGAGCTTGATGGCTTGTCCAAGAGGCTTTTCTGAGTTTGGTATGGGTCCAACAGAGACTACTTCTACGATCTTCTTGTGTTGCTAGTTTGGTGAACTTGCTTGTTGTTTTAAGCTATTCTCTAAGTTGATCTCTATATTGTTTGGTCGGCAATTCTATTTTCCTGTCTCTTCTTTGTTAGCTGTTCTCCTTGGTGTGCAATTGTTCATGTCTTTTCAGCTTTTGTTCTATATAGCTATTGTGTAATAGTTTCTTCTATTTGTTTTTCTTCATTCAATATAAAAAAGAGTGCATTATCCTACGTACATTGCATGCTTGCTTGTCATCCTGAGGAGAACATGATTTAGCAAATTCTCAATAGGTGTTTGTAAACCCCACTAGTCCTCATGAACAATTAAACATTAGAAATTTTGGTGAAAAAGTTTCAACAATCCATTTTCTAGCAATTTAGATATATTAGTTACAGCTCAAGTCAACACGTTAGTTCAAAGTTGCACTCACAGAGATCAAGTTTGCACCCATGTAGGTGAACTTGGGAAAAAGACAACCAGTGTACAAAACATGAGATCTTCATTTGAGTAAACCATAGAATTTGGCTCGTGACGTTACCATTTCATGGTCCCATTATCATTGATTCCCAAAATTTTATACCTGATAACTAAATCCCCTATTCATCAATTTGGGTCAGATCATGGGTTCGAACATCACCTAGGTCTCACTTCCATAGTCATAGATCTAAAAACTCAAAACTCAAAAATACGCCTTGTCAACCATTTTACTATGGTGTTACTATTGTTATATGGAGCCTAATCAGATTCGGAGGTTAAAATTTTCTCCACTTTTATCGACGCGGTTTCCCCCCAAATTATTTAATGGGGTTTTGGGGGCGCTCCCTGTCGCGATACAGAGTGGGGTTAAGGAGCAGTGCCCCCGCGAGGGCTCGGGGGCAGTGCCCCCCAAAACCTCAAATGATTTTGATTATTTAATAAAGGTGTCAGGAGTTATTTTTCTATTGGCTAACATAAAAAACTCTATTTTTTGTAACCGACATAAGGCTTGATAAAAACAGCTAAGGATTAGGGTTTCCATTGATATTGTATTGTAGCATTTGCAGCGGTATTGAGTTGCAAGGATTGTTGTTTGTAATCAGTTTGATTTGCTGGATAATAATATTGGAGTCTCTGTTGGTGGATGTAGCTCGAGTTTGGGTGAACCACATTAAAATTGTCTCTCGTTGTTATTATTTCTCTGTATTTTTATTCCTATGTCTAATATTTATTTGCATTTAATTGATATCTTCTGCATGCAATCTCTAACAGTTACTTTATGGATTATGTTGATCTATTTAAAGACATTCACTCATTCATTTAAAATTAATCTAAAAATTATGAAAGACATGTTAGGGTTATTAATAAAACATTTATAAAAACATTCTATTATAAAGAGTATTATATCAAAGCATATCGCTTCGCATTCTTGCTTGATATCCTTGAATCACTCCAACACGTTAAATTTTTTGGCAGTGTAATGTGCTTGAATTGTATCCGTACATTGACAGACACAAGTTTTTGAAATTCTCATTCAATGTCAACACTTCATTATATAGCTTTCACATCTAATTTACTTCCAAATTTCTAAACCACCATTTCCTGTCGATTTCCTCATTTCCATGGTATTTCCAATTTGTCCGTGTGACGGAGGTGGGCGTGTTTGATAATCCAAGAAGTTATTTAGGCAGTGCGCATTAAAAGCAGATTGTAGTCTTCTTGATGGCATGTGATGAATGGCAGGCAGACTGAGGAACGCCGATGTTTACAGTCTTTCATAGCGCCGCCCACCCCATCAGCTTTTTCTTCAGCATACCATTCCAGCCAACACTCCATCATATGTCTTTCACATGTAATTTACTTTGGTTCTAAATTTATAAACCATCATTTCCTATCGTAGTAGGCATTAAAAGAAATTAATATACAGTGTAAGGGAGATGAGCGTGTTTGACAATGCAAGAGTTTTGTAGTACGCAAAAAAAGCGGATTCTCCTTGAGGGGCATGCGATGACTGGCAAACAGATTGTCCACCAGCTGTTTCTTTCATATCTCCCACTGGCTCTACACAGATTGCTCATAAGCAGAATAATCGTGAAAATATGGCAATATTCAAAATATTAAAGAATTTGTGTAATAGATGATTGAGTTTTCTCTGAACCAAAAGCTAACAAGAAAAGCAGGACAGATTATGTTCAACATTGACAATTGTAGTGATTATAGGCTTCCAAACATCTGCAGGAGGTAAACTGTTTGGGTTCTACTTTGAAATTCCTCAAAGAAGCTCAAATAATTGGTGTACTGGATGTTATGCATGAACTGCAAGCTTTAGACTCCAATTTTTTTTACTGGGCTTGTTTCTTGCTTTCAAATAGTGTAGGGGAGAGGACCCAATAGTTGAGCACCCTAACTTTAGGCCTCTCAAAAGTTAAAAAGACCTAAAAAAAGGGTAGACCAATAGTTGTGCATTAAGCCATGTTTTGTTGGTGCGCCGATGTGGCATCACATGATTTGTTGCTTTTTAGATCTAAGTACTTATAGTCAACATAACAACTTTGAAGTCACAACTACTAGTGCTAAACTTTTTTAAAAAATGGGCAGTAAATCCACAAATACTATCACAGTTAAAGAAGATAAAATTTATTTAATTTAGGATTCTTAACCTATGGGGATAAATGTGTAATGTGAAAATTGCATATTCTTATTCTTTTACTTTATGTTTTGGATTTGTTTTGATTAGAGTATTTGGAATGTAATAATTAGATTATAAGTGGTATATTCTTGAATAAATTAGGTTCATGGTATTATATTGTGGTCATATATCTCCTATTCATTAGCTTGGGTCAAATCGTGGGTTTAGATTTGACCGAGGTCACTTCTATAGTTGTAAATTTAAACATTAGTTTGGGAGGTAGTATCTCTTAGAAACATTAGTTCTTGGATTGAAATCGACAACTTTTTACAATTTGGAAAATTTAAAAAAACTATAGATTGAGTACATATTAAGAAAAATTCCAATAAAGTTGTCTCGAAGGTGGCACACCTCTAAATTTTATTAGACCATTGGGGTTAAACCTTGTGTACTATGGCTTGAGTTACCCCATATTTTCCAACCCCTACTAGGTGACCTCCATTAGGGACAATGACATGGCCACTCTAGATGCACTAAGCATTGCTCGTAGAGCCATTACAAATGGTCCTCTTCTTTGTTTACTAGTTAACACACTGATTAATTACCACCACCATATGCAATTGTAATGAAACAACTTGCAAAGAGAAGAATATAATAGAAAATATGTTGCAAATACATGATAATTCTTGAGAATAATAAGCCACTTCAAGGGGGGGAACCTCCTAAAGTCTCCAAGAAGAACACAATTTGCAATATGATGATCATAAACTAAGCACTACTTCCTATATATACCATACTCATGCCTTGGATGCCACCCAAGATAACTTAACTACCTATATTAGACTATATTAATGATCATATAACTTAATTAATATTTAAAAGGTAGCCATAATCCAACTACTCATAACCCTATGCACACTATAGGGATGTAGCATGCCCCCCTCTTCAAAGAAGTGTTGTCTTCAACATTGATTAATTATGGATTCTTTTGCACAAAATCCTCATTTTCCCATGCAACATCTTCGATTGGAGAGTCCTATTTATAAAATACTCTATGATTTCCCTCATCCATAACCTCTTAGTGTGTTTGAAGAATCCCCTCAAGATCCAAGAAAAGTTTGCCCTCCTCATTAGGCTTCGTAACTTAGTTTATGGTACAAATATTTACTCAATAACCTTATTCAAGTGTGAAACATGGAAAATTGGATGCATTTTTGTTTTCATGGGTAACTCCAATTTGTTTTCTACATTTTCAATCCTCTTCAACACCTTATAAGTGTTAGGATAAGGTGTCATTAACCTTGCAATCCTAAGTCATTTTCATGTGTCTCCATGATCCTTGGATTGTGTTCTTGGATGCCTAGAGACATGAGAGATAAAATATTTATTATTTATTTATCTATGACTAATTGTAGTTCCATTCACAAAGGTTGGAACCACTTGGATTTGCATGAATCTTTCTTGAGTCCATTGTGGGCATCCACTTTGAAGGTAGGGCCCATTTAGAATTGCCTAAATTGCATGTTGTTGCATACACCTTAAATGAGTCT
This sequence comes from Cunninghamia lanceolata, assembly GCA_027924645.1. Lineage (NCBI taxonomy): Eukaryota > Viridiplantae > Streptophyta > Pinopsida > Cupressales > Cupressaceae > Cunninghamia > Cunninghamia lanceolata. The sequence continues at coordinate 4,104,638 of BSBN01000241.1, read as the reverse complement.
TTTGTGGGAGTTCACTTTGGAGGTGGGGTCCATATGGACTTGCATGTATGTGCATGTTGTTGCATGTGTCTTGCATTGCATCCAAATTACGAAACGAAGTCTTGCATGTTTTATTCATGTCATTGGTAAGTAATTGAGCACTCATTGTTATCCATATTTGATTGGCTATGTGTTGATAATTGAGAGGGGGGGGGGGTGAATCAGTTATCTTAATCTTTTATTTTCTGAACTTCTTTAATCAGTTAATCCAATAGTAAATCAAATGAGCAAACATAACTATGAAAGGGAAATACACATGACACAATATTTTTGACGTGGAAACCCTATTAAGGGAGAAAACCACGGGGTGATTAACCCAAGATTGTATTCTCTGTTAGAAGAATAGAAATACATGACACTTGCCAATTAGGGCTCACTGCCCGAGCACACTGCTCACAAGAGGCTCACTGCCTACAAGAGACTCACTATCTACAAAAAGAAAGGTAACTCAATGTTTGAACTGATGAGAAGCATCCACACTTACTCTTCTCTGTTGCAACTGTTCTGTCACATTCTGGATCTCTTCTACAACTTGCCACCTGCTATTCCTGCTTTTCTTCACATACCCCACGACACAACACACACTTTTGTATCTGTGTTACATCCCTCTTTTTGAAAACAATTATGCTATTTACTTTCTTGCAAATTTCAGTAATTTAATATGTTGTGGACGACATGGAAACTGATGATTTATTTTACAAAGTTGTTATATGAAATTTTGGAATCTATTGATTATGATCAATGTGATATGTAGACTAAATGTCCTTTATGTTAAGTGAAATGACGTTTTGGATATATTATGAAGTGATTTGGAATAAAGGTGCTTTGACCACAAAATTGTATGTGAGACTGTCGTTGCAGGAACAGGTGGACTGTGTTCGACGGGAAGAGAAAGTATCTTCGAGAGAGAGTATAGACTCTGGAAATTAACCATGGGTGTTTGTTAATGAGAACGCCAAACAGGTAGATAAACTTTGGAACCATCAATTTAGTCTTGTTTGTCGGTTGGGTTAGTTAACTAGATGTCGACGTCTAAGATTAAAGTGTAACATCCTAGTTGAAAGTTGTCATATGGAATCTTAGAGTCATCGATGTCGTTGTAAGTCCTCCATAGCAAGTCGACTTATATAGACGTTTATTATTTCGTTTATAAGTAATTAAAAGAACCTTCTTGTGGCGAAATTGTAAATCACATCTTGTAGTCGAAGAATGTGAGAAGTCATTTTGAGCGTCTAATGATGTAGGAAACTTGTTTGCGTTATGATCAATCTGGCGTGATTATCGTAAAACGTGTCAAACTTGTGTTGTGAATTTATTCTTTTCTTGTAGATCGACGAATGTCGATTTGAAGCCATAGCGTGAAATAATTTATTATGGTCGTCGTTTAGCATGAGTCCTTTCTTTAGTTTTGACCGCGAGTTATTTTTGGTCTGACCTTGAGTCTCTTATCTAGAGTGGTCTTTATCTCCTTTTCGTATTCAGCCATAGAGATGCCTTAGGCATTTGTTTATCTGCTACCTTGTTGTGTTTAACTCCTCAATTCAATCTTTATGTTGGTCTTGGAAAGTTAGACGCCTTTATGATCGAGTGTGGGCAGAGTTGTTGTGTCCTTTAGCTAGCCACGTCGCCGTAGGAGCCACCACCTTTTGAATGGTCATGATAAGTGGAAGTCAGGTAAAAGATAATAATGTCGACCCAAGTATTTATGATTGAGGCGGCTATGAGTTCCTTAGAAAGATTCTTCTTCACCGTGGAGTTAAGGTAAGGGAGTGTTGGCGGTTAAGATAGGTTTAATCGCAAATTAATGGCAGATGCCATCATCAAGATAGGGCGAAGGCATCGGTTTTGTGAGGGTGTAGAGTCATAAACTAAACCGCAGAAAATTAGGGAGTTTCTCCTGCGCGGAATGGAAGTTATGCAGATGGTGGTTTCAAATGGAGAGAAAAACTTAAATGGGAGAGATTCCTTCGCGAGGTGGAAAGGAAGGAATAGTTATTCATTGCTAAGAGTTAGGAAATAGGAGTGGAAGATGGTGGAAGGCCATCATCGAAGGGGAGGTAGTTAGAAGTGGAATGGACGAGTAAGTAGAGACTGGGCCGAGTACAAGGAAAGGAGGGGAGAGTTGAAAGGAGAAAATCGGGAGGATAGTTAATGGAGTGGGTCGCTGTGTTTAAGGGAGAGTGTTCATTTCTTTTTGAGGGTGATCAGTTTTCTGGATAGAGATCGGCTTCTGAGTAGAAAGCGACAGAGAGAGATATCTGTGGGAACATCAGAGTATTGAACAACTTCTAAGTAGTGATCGGTTTTCTGAGGAGGATCGACTTCTGAGGAGTTAGGAGTTAGTTTGTAGGGACTGTCGTGGGTTTTAGAAAGAGAGATATGGCAGAGAATATAGAGAAAGGCATTTGAATCCTTCATCGTGGAAGGAGGTGGAGTTTGGAGAGGTTAGAAAATAGAGAGATAGGGAGTATAGTCGGGAGGAGACTGTGGTGGTTTTGAAAGGAGGAAATAAACGGCAGAGAGAGGAGTGAGTTCGGGAGAAGTCTGTCGGGTTTTTGTGATAGGAATCGATAGAGAGATAATGGAAGGATCCTGTCTGTGGTGGTCGGCAGTGAGGATTGAGGGTAGGCTTCGGCATTCGCCGTGCTCTTCATTGCTGAATAAGGTAATATGCTTACCACAAATATAATATGATGATAATGTCTTTTTCTGCATTTCTGTGAGAAGTTAATCATCATAAATGTATCATTGCTGTATTATGACAATAGAAACCTCTAAAATAGTATTGCTGTTATCTGTTAGTACTCGAGAACTTAGAAAATAGATCATTACCTCTCATGGTTGACGTCTTATGATTTTAGAACATAACTCTCAATGTGCATTCATCTAAGAATGATCACCGCATGATACAACTGTAAACTGCAAACTTCAAACCGTCAGTAACAACGTAAAATATTAAGAATTTCCTTTAAGACTGAGATATCAACGTAAAATTGCCCTTAGAGCACTTGAAACAATAGCTCCATTGTGAGAAATCACGTTGCTCCACGTGTATGTTGTGTAGGAGTTTAAAATCACAGATTTTAAAGCATGTTTGACATAAACTTTAATGAGTTTGACAGCTGAAGTTGTAGTTGCAACCAGCTAGAGTCTTTTTCATCCTATATCTTTAGTTAGAGGTCGACCATGCGTTTGGTCATCTCTAATGTCGTAAGAAAGACTCCAAATCTATTATTATTACATTTTATGATTTTTACATCATTAACTCTTGCGAAATAAGTTGACTTGGAAAGGGGAATAGGGTGTTAATGTATTGTGTTGGTCGAAAACTGCCATGTTTTTGTAACGAGCAAGTAGAGTGGGAAAACCCGCATTTTGAATCCAGATTACGTTGCATGCGACGATCCTAGTATCATTTTGTAGGCCTTAAGAGTCTAGAACCCTTGAATTCTGGGATAACGGGAAATTGTTTTAGATACTTGAGTGTGTTGTGCAAACATGGAAACCGAGTAAACAAGTGTGAAACCACTTAGGAGTGGGCGTTATTAAACAATGTTTTCACATGAATATGAGTTTATGAAACTATGAACTCGGGATTAGAGTAAATGTTGCACCATGCGCTATTACAGGAGGAAATCCTGAAACCTTGAGGTCATCAAGGTCGTCAATTAGTTCAAACTATACAAATAGGAAACTGTAGGATTTTGATTAGTTCAAGTCGAGTAGGGTGGGTGAACCAAGTTCATGCGTTCTTAGAACACTAATTAAAAACAAATCCTTTGGCCAAGGTGGTGTACTATCCTCGAGTGCATCGAATGTTCACTGTAACTGGATGGTGTTTCTTGTGGAGAGTCATGCATGACTAGAGGGTATCTAGGGATCTGCACGATAACAAGACCCGTAGGTTACAACACCAGAGCTCAGATGGCAAACACCGATGGTTATCCTAAGTCTATCCTCTTGAGTAGGGTAGGGCCACTTCCAGTTAGGAAGGAGTGCGGGAGACCGACGGTCTGTGGTTGGAGGTTAAGCTCCTTGAAGATACTTTCTCTTCCAAATACTGAGGAATGCCGAGTCTTGAATGTGATGGGTTGACAATTGAGATGCATGTTAATGGTATGTTTCCAATATTTGTTTGTTTCAAAAAAAAATCATATTGTTAGAAAACAAAATGTTTAATGTATATCATTTCTTTCAGTTTTATGAAAATAAGATCATGTTTATGATGAAATGGAGAATGTTGTATTGGATTATAGATAAGTTTCTTTTGTAATTGATTACCTAGTAAAAAAAAAATTACCGTTGAGAAAACCTAGTTTTCTTGTCATTTCAGATATGGATGTTACATATGGTATTAGAGCTAACCAGGTTTAGCACTAGGGCTGATGAGTCCACTAACCTGATTAGGAAATCAACATTATGCGGGTAGCTAATGATTTGATTTATTGTGCCAGGATGGTATACACCAAGAAAACCGCAAGAAAATCCTTCGTGGGTAAGAAGCATTATCTGCAAGCTAAGTAGAAGCGGCTTGCGATGATCAAGACCATAGAGAAAACTAATGATGAAAATGACATTTGGCTTGATGATGTGGAAACCTTAGCCAATGCAATGTCACGACTTAAGCAAGTGAGGAGAGAACTCCTAGAGGGAGCAGCGATGGCAGCTCGAATCATGATCAACCGCTGCTCCTGGATTGTAACTGATAGTGTACCTGTTAGTGTACCTAAGAGTGTACCTAGTAGTATACCCATGATCACTAGAGATCCTCGTGTAGTACCTAGAGCTGAGATTATTGAGCTATCTTCTAATAGTGAGTATGAGGGGTATACACCTCGTGATTATGTGTCGAACAATGAATCTGAAGGTTAACTCCACTAGATAATACTGAGTAAAAACATGAGATATGTCTATCTCTAATGATGTTGAAAACAATTTTGCAAAATGAATAAAGACAAAATTTTGGTTTGAGAACAATTATGATTATGATCAATTGTTGTGTTCTTTTGATGATGTTTAAATGTAATAAGCGTAAAACTGATTAGTATATGTTTAAACAGGTGTGAAATTAAACTAGCATGGACCAATCAGGGTTTAACGAGGGGGAGGATCGGGAAGGTCATAACTCTCGGGAAAACTCCACTGACAAGTTGGATAGGATTCTAAACATGCTCACTGAAACCAAGGAAAGGTTGAACAAACTAGAGAAGAAAATGGATGAAACTAGCAACACAGAGGCTGGAAACGAGAACTCTCATTAAACAAGCAAGAGTAAACATTGGGAAAATGGCACATCAAGTGAAAATCCTGACGATAGTGAAGTTCAAAGAAAAACCAAGGATAAACTTGCATTAGAGTTATCTAAGGATATGAAGAATGTTAACCCTCCAAAGTTCGATGGAATGAAAACCGGAGATGCAGCAGAAACATGGTTAACGGAGATGGAGAAATATTTTGAGATCAGAAATTACTCTAAGGTTACTAAAGTCGTGTGGGAAGCCTATCAACTATCTGGGGAAGCGTCCACTTGGTGGATGAATAAGAAAATGGAGCTGGAATTAAGTCCCTTGAAGGTGACATGGGATGAGTTCGTGGAACTATTCTGAAAACGGTGGTTACCTCAGTTATACTTTGATCAGAAGTTAACAGATTTCCAAAACCTCAGGTAAGGTGAACTATCTGTGGTCGAGTATGCAGAAAAATTCACTAGACTATTGAAGTATGTCCCTCAATACCAAAAGGATGAAAGGTTTCAAATCAGAAAGTTCATCATGGGACTCAATCCTCAGATCGGCGGTGAGGCGGAGGTGCATGGTCCAAGCGCAATGGATCAAGTTTATGAAAAGGCAATTAAACAGGAGCAGAAGATCAAATCTATCTCTGCTTACTGTGATAAGAAATGCAAGAAGTTTGATAAGAACTACAACGATCAGTCTTATAAAAGGAAAAATGATAAGGGATATGGAAACAGGAGGTTCGATAAGGGAAATCGAAAGAATCAAGGGGGATTTGGTAAGGAGTGAAGAGGTGAAGATTTTAAGAGAAATGTAAATTTTAAGAAGAATGGTGATCTTTATGAAAAGGCAATTAAACAGGAGCAGAAGATCAAATCTATCTCTGCTTACTGTGATAAGAAATGCAAGAAGTTTGATAAGAACTACAACGATCAGTCTTATAAAAGGAAAAATGATAAGGGATATGGAAACATGAGGTTCGATAAGGGAAATCGAAAGAATCAAGGGGGATTTGGTAAGGAGTGAAGAGGTGAAGATTTTAAGAGAAATGTAAATTTTAAGAAGAATGGTGATTCTGCAAGTAGGCCATCTGAGAAGCAAGGACCTATAGGAGGATGCTTTTCTTGTGGAGGGGATCATTATGCCAACCGTTGCCCCAACAAGAAGCTGAATGGGAGGCCTAGGAACACGGAGCTTCCTTCACAACAGGAAGCCTTTCAGCAAAGGATTCATGCCGCTCTTGACAATCGGCAAGTGGAGTATCAGATCACTCCTATTGAGATGACAGGTACTTTATTCAGAGTTCCTGTTTCTATTCTATTTGATACTGGTGCAACAGAAAATTTTGTGTCACCTAGAATCTTAAGTAAATTTTCTAGAAAAGCTGGTTTTATGTCAAAACCATGGACAGTAGAGTATGCAAATAACTCAAAGGCTCAGGTAGAGCAATGTTTGTTGGAAGCTAGGATTGATGTTTCTAACTTCACCACTGAGGCAAACTTATACGTAGCGCCTTTAGGGTCCTACGATGTCATCCTAGGAATGAATTGGTTGTGGAAACATCAAGCCAAAGTAGATTGCTTTCATAAAACCATTGAGTGTCTGGATGAGACGGGCAAAATAGTAAATCTCCAAGGAATACAAAGGGAAATAAAGGTTAGATCCATTTCATCAAAACAACTAAAGCAGGCTAGGCGAAAAGGATGTCAACTTTTTGCAGTCAAGATGGACCTAGTAGAGGAAACCTCAGAGAAACAATCATTTGAGGAAAGATATCCATATCTATGCAACTTCAGGGATGTATTTCCGAAGGAGTTACTAGGCTTGCCTCTGAAGAGAACATTTGACTTTGGCATAGATATTAAACCAGGATCGGAGCCAATCTCTAACGATCCATATCGTATGACTACCACAGAACTTATGGAATTAAAAGCTCAGTTGCAGGAGCTATTGTCTAAGAATCTAATTAGACCAAGTGTATCACCATGGGGAGCCCCGGTTATCTTTGTCAAAAAGAAAGATGGAACTCTAAGGCTGTGTATAGACTATAGGATGCTTAACAAGGCAACTATAAAGAACAAGTATCCCTTGCCACGAATTAATGATCTATTTGACCAAATGTGTGGTGCATCAGTCTTTTCCAAGATAGCTCTGAGATCTGGATACCATCAGTTAAGGTTGAAAGACGAAGATATTCCCAAGACAGCATTTAGAACGAGGTATGGTCATTATGAGTTCACGGTGTTGCCGTTTGGATTGACCAACGCACCTGCTGCTTTCATGAATCTCATGAATAGTGTATTCAGAGATTGTCTTGATAAGTTTGTGCTAGTTTTTATTGATGATATCTTGATCTATTCCAAAAATGAAGAGGAGCATGCACGACATCTTCAAATAGTCTTGCAACGATTAAGGGAACACAAATTGTATGCGAAACTCTCAAAGTGCTCCTTCTTTTAGAAAGAAGTATAGTATTTGGGGCACATAATATCAGCCGATGGGATATCAGTTGATCCGGCCTAAATAAAAGCTATTATGGAATGGCCTGAACCTACCAATGTGTCAGAGGTATGAAGTTTCATGGGATTTGCAGGTTATTACAGGAAATTTGTGTTGAATTTCTCAAGCATTGCTAGCCCAATTACCTCTTTGCAGAGAAAAGGAAAAAGGTTTGTTTGGACGGATGAATGTCAAAAGGCTTTGACTTGTTAAAAGAAAAATTAACAACCGCTCCAATTTTGAAAGTTCCAGATCCTGAGGGAGAGTTTGAGGTTATTACTGATGCCTTGGGGGAAGGATTGGGAGGTGTGCTTATGCAAGATGGCAGGGTGGTAGCCTATGAGTCAAGGAAGCTGAAAAACTATGAGCAGAACTACGCTCCTCATGACCTAGAGATGGCAGCAGTGGTTCACGCCCTTCAGATGTGGCGACATTATTTGTTGGGAAGGACTTTTATTTTAAAATTTGATCACCAAAGCCTTCGCTACATATTCACACAACCTAATCTCAATGCAAGGCAAAGGAGATGGTTGGAATTAATATCAGATTATGACTTTGAAATTTCTTATATCAAGGGCAAGGAAAACTGAGTAGCTGATGCCTTAAGTAGAAGAAGGCACATAGCCTCTATAATTTCCATACATGCTAACTTTAAAGACTTATCTGGAGATGAGTATTATGAACAAGTGAAACAGGCTCTGCACTCAAACCCTAAGGACCCAAGATATGACGGATTCAGTTTTGAATCCAATGGATTATTGAGATTCAAGGGAAGAATTTATGTTCCTGATTCAGTAGAACTTAGAAACCTTGTGTGGAAGGAAGTTCACTGTGCTCCTTACTCTGGACACCCTGGTGTAACAAAAATGTTAGTGGATGTCAAGCCTTTATATTTCTGGAAGGGAATGAAAAGCGATGCTACAAAGTTTGTAGCTAGTTGTTTGGAGTGTCAGAGAGTTAAGGCAGAACACCAACATCCTGCTGGATTGTTATACCCACATGATATTCCAGAGTGGAAATGGCAAGTTATTAGTATGGATTTTGTCCAGGGGTTACCAATGTCTAAGAATAGGCATGATGCAATATTGGTTGTTGTGGATAAACTAACCAAGGTTGCACATTTCATACCGGGAAATTTGACAGATGGAGCACATCTTTTGGCTCAAAAATTTGTGCAAAAAATTTTCAGATTGCATGGGGTACCTGAAAAGATAATATCTGATAGAGATGCTTGGATAACTTCACGGTTTTGGCAAACCTTATTTTCTGCTTTAGGGACTAAACTGAATGTAAGTACTGCTTATCATCCTGAAACTGATGGACAAACAGAAAGAGTGAATCAGGTATTAGAAGACCTTTTGAGAATGTATTGCATGGATCAGCAATACAGATGGGAGGAATATCTACCTCTTGTCGAATTTGCCTATAACAACTCCTATCATTCTGCCATTAAGATGGCGCCATTTGAAGCATTATATGGAAGGAAATGCAGAACTCCTATAAGCTGGGATAAGCTGGAAGATAGGATAAGCATTGGATCTGAAATGCTTGTTGATATGGAAGAAAAAGTTAAAGTGATTAGGAAGAGGTTGGCAGAAGCCAATGATAGGCAAAAGAGTTATGCAGATCGCAAACGAGTGCCTATACACTTCTCTGTTGGCGAGAAAGTGCTTTTGCGAGTGAAACCCCAAAAGAGTTCTATAAAATTTGGTAAATCTTTGAAATTGGCTCCTCGTTATGTCGGACCTTTCGAAGTTCTTGAGATTATCAATCCAGTTGCCTACAAAGTTGCTCTACCTCCAGCCTTGTCTAAGATGCATAATGTTTTTCATGTTTCATATTTAAAGAAATATTTTGTAGGTAATAACCACATCCTTAACTGGAATTCCTTACAGATGCAAGAACTCGGGGTGGTTGTGATCGAGCCACTCAAGGTGCCCGAAATGCGTAAACTTCGTTTACGTAATCGAGAAGTTTTGCAATGCAAAATACAGTGGGACCAATATGGCGAGGATAGCGCCACTTGGGAAGAATATAAAGATATTTACCAAAGATTTCCTAAACTTTTCAAAGACATTAATGTTGCTTTATAAAAAGTTTGTTTTAAGTTGAAATTTTGCTTGATAAACTTAATCATCGGGGATGATGATTTTTAAAGGGGAAGGATATGTTACATCCCTCTTTTTGGAAACAATTATGCTATTTACTTTCTTGCAAATTTCAGTAATTTAATATGTTGTGGACGACATGGAAACTGATGATTTATTTTACAAAGTTGTTATATGAAATTTTGGAATCTATTGAGTACAATCAATTTGATATGTAGACTAAATGTCCTTTATGTTAAGTGAAATGACATTTTGGATATATTATGAAGTGATTTGGAATAAAGGTGCTTTGACCACAAAATTGTATGTGAGACTGTCGTTGCAGGAGCAGGTGGATTGTGTTCGACGGGAAGAGAAAGTATCTTCGAGAGAGAGTATAGACTCTGGAAATTAACCATGGGTGTTTGTTAATGAGAACGCCAAACAGGTAGATAAACCTTGGAACCATCAATTTAGTCTTGTTTGTCGGTTGGGTTAGTTAACTAGATGTCGATGTCTAAGATTAAAGTGTAACATCCTAGTCGAAAGTTGTCATATGGAATCTTGGAGTCGTCGATGTTGTCGTAAGTCCTCCATAGCAAGTTGACTTATATAGACATTTATTATTTTGTTTATAAGTAATTAAAAGAACCTTCTTGTGGGAAAATTGTAAATCACATCTCATAGTCGAAGAATGCGAGAAGTCGTTTTGAGTGTCTAACGATGTAGGAAACTTGTTTGCGTTACGATCAATCCGGCGTGATTGTCGTAAAATGTGTCAAACTTGTGTTGTGAATTTATTCTTTTCTTGTAGATCAACGAATGTCGATTTGAAGCCATAGCATGAAATAATTTATTATGGTCGTCGCTTAGCATGAGTCCTTTCTTTAGTTTTGACCGCGAGTTATTTTTGGTCTGACCTTGAGTCTCTTATCTAGAGTGGTCTTTATCTCCTTTTCGTATTCAGCCATAGAGATGCCTTAGGCATTTGTTTATCCGCTACCTTGTTGTGTTTAACTCCTCAATTCAATCTTTATGTTGGTCTTGGAAAGTTAGATGCCTTTATGATCGAGTGTGGGCAGAGTTGTTGTGTCCTTTAGCTAGCCACGTCGCCGTAGGAGCCACCACCTTTTGGAGGATAGTTAATGGAGTGGGTCGCTGTGTTTAAGGGAGAGTGTTCGTTTCTTTTTGAGGGTGATCAGTTTTCTGGATAGAGATCGGCTTCTGAGTAGAAAGCGATAGAGAGAGATATCTGTGGGAACATCAGAGTATTGAACAACTTCTAAGTAGTGATCAGTTTTCTGAGGAGGATCGACTTCTAAGGAGTTAGGAGTTAGTTTGTAGGGACTGTTATGGGTTTTAGAAAGAGAGATACGACAGAGAATATAGAGAAAGGCATTTGAATCCTTCATCGTGGAAGGAGGTGGAGTTTAGAGAGGTTAGAAAATAGAGAGATAGGGAGTATAGTCAGGAGGAGACTGTGGTGGTTTTGAAAGGAGGAAATAAACGGCAGAGAGAGGAGTGAGTTCGGGAGAAGTCTGTCAGGTTTTTGTCATAGGAATCGACAGAGAGATAATGGAAGGATCATGTCTGTGGTGGTCAGCAGTGAGGATTGAGGGGAGGCTTCGACATTCGCTGTGATCCTCATTGCTAAATAAGGTAATATGTTTACCACAAATATAATATGATGATAATGTCTTTTTCTGCGTTTCTGTGAGAAGTTAATCATCATAAATGTATCATTGCTATATTATGACAATAGAAACCTCTAAAAAGTATTGCTGTTATCTGTTAGTACTCGAGAACTTAGAAAATAGATCATTACCTCTCATGGTTGACGTCGTATGATTTTAGAACATAACTCTCAATGTGCATTCATCTAAGAATGATCACCGCATGATACAACTGTAAACTACAAACTTCAAACCATCGGTAATGACGTAAAATATTAAGAATTTCCTTTAAGACTGAGATATCAACATAAAACTGCCCTTAGAGCACTTGAAACAATAGCTCCATTGTGAGAAATCATGTTGCTCCACATGTATGTTGTGTAGGAGTTTAAAATCACAGATTTTAAAGCATGTTTGACGTAAACTTTAATGAGTTTGACAGCTGAAGTTGTAGTTGCAACTAGCTAGAGTCTTTTTCGTCCTATATCTTTAGTTAGAGGTCAACCATGCATTTGGTCATCTCTAAAGTCGTAAGAAAGACTCCAAATTTATTATTATTACATTTTATGATTTTTACATCATTAACTCTTGCGAAATAAGTTGACTTAGAAAGGGGAATAGGGTGTTAATGTATTATGTTGGTCGAAAACCACCATGTTTTTGTAATGAGCAAGTAGAATGGGAAAACCCGCATTTTGAATCTAGATTACATTGCATACGACGATGCTAGTATAGTTTTGTAGGCCTTTAGAGTCTAGAACCCTTGAATTCCGGGATAACGGGAAATTGTTTTAGATACTTGAGTGTGTTGTGCAAACATGGAAACCGAGTAAACAAGTGTGAAACCACTTAGGAGTGGGCGTTATTAAACAATGTTTTTACATGAATATGAGTTTATGAAACTATGAACTCAGGATTAGAGTAAATGTTGCGCCATGCGCTATTATAGGAGGAAATCCTGAAACCTTGAGGTCATCATGGTCGTCAATTAGTTCAAACTATACAAATAGGAAACTGTAGGATTTTGATCAGTTCAAGTTGAGTAGGGTGGGTGAACCAAGTTCATGCGTTCTTAGAACGCTAATTAAAAACAAATCCTTTGGCCAAGGTGGTGTACTATCTTCAAATGCATCGAATGTTCACTGTAACTGGATGGCGTTTCTTGTGGAGAGTCATGCATGACTAGAGGGTATCTAGGGATCTGCATGATAACAAGACCCGTAGGTTACAACACTAGAGCTCAGATGGCAAACACTGATGGTTATCCTAAGTCTATCCTCTTGAGTAGGGTAGGGCCACCACTTCCGGTTAGGAAGGAGTACGGGAGACCGACGGTCTATGGTTGGAGGTTAAGCTCCTTGAAGATACTTTCTCTTCCAAATACTGAGGAATGCCGAGTCTTGAATGTGATGGGTCGACAATCGAGATGCATGTTAATGGTATGTTTCCAATATTTGTTTGTTTCAAAAAAATTTCATATTGTTAGAAAACAAAATGTTTAATGTATATCATTTCTTTCAGTTTTATGAAAATAAGATCATGTTTATGATGAAATGGAGAATGTTGTATTGGATTATAGATAAGTTTCTTTTGTAATTGATTACCTAGTAAAAAAAAAATTACCGTTGAGAAAACCTAGTTTTCTTGTCATTTCGGATATGGATGTTACAATCTGAATCAATCATGTATATATATCTGCACAAGTGATTTCATCACCTTTCTAGTCAGCATCTGGAACAGTCAATAATTTCCTCAAACTCTGATCTGTCAGCTGAATCCTTGCACACCAAGTAATGCGGATCAAGCATATACTTGTAGAAGTCATTAATCATGTCGGCCAAACATAACTTATGCCTTAAGAACCTTTTCCATCATCAGTAACACATCTGGAATTATGTCTGATGTTACGACTGTTAGTTCTTCCTCTGTCTGTTCTACCAAACTGGACCCCAGTACTTAGAAGCTTATATCTCTTTACTCTTTCAACACCGGAGGCTCAAACCATGGAATCTATGAATCAAGATACTCCTCTTGACTTTCCCAAGTCCGTACTTTCCAAAGGTACTTCCTCTACCAGATCCGGACCTGACTGTCGGACCTTCTGTATGCTCTACTCTTGCTTACTAGACCTGTAAGCTCTTCAATCTGACTTTCGGTAGAGACACACCATAACCTGCGGATGTGTGTGATGATCTTTGTTGCCATCAATGACAATAATCATGAGTCCATATAGTGTCTCTTGCCAACAATCTCCCCCTTTAGCATTGATGGCAACACTTAGTGAAAAATGACTAAGTGTCACACTATACTCCCCCTTGGCTGATGCTCTGTCTTTATGTACATTTTCCGGAGCTCCCCCTTAGCTAGATTCCTCATTTTTTACTACTCTTCACTCCCCCTTTGACATCAATGGCAAAGGGTAGGATCTGCACACCAAAACTTTCAAAATCTTACCTATACTTGGCCGCATAAGTGTATACATATGGCATACTTACATATACTGGAGTATGTTTGCAAAAGTTGTCTTCAATTGAATGAATTCTGTAGCCCAACTTTGCTTCATTCTATCCAAAATTGATATATGACTGCTCAACAAGAACGCAAACGCATCTTCTCTTTTTAGATCTATTGGATCATTAGTCTGGGCTGTGATTTGAGCTTCTTTTATGGCCTCATGCATGGCCTCCAACTTTGGGACAATTATCCTTTTGAGCTCACTTAACCTACTGATTATGTTTTTCTTCTCTTTTTCAAGCTCCTTAATTTCATTCAAGATTGCAACCGTTTGACATTCTTGATTTATTATGGATGTGGTAAGTGGATCAAAATTTTGAGAGTGTTTTATCAGTTTGTCCTCCTGTTCTTTTTTTTTCTTCTCAATCTCCACTGTTGTTTTAGACCAGGATATACAAAATTTGTATACATCACCTCCATCCTTAAGAGCATGCTCCAAGCTCTTTATCCCAGTATCCATATTTCTCCTATCATTAGCAATTAGCCCTTGTACCTCTGATAATCTTTTTGTCAAAAATTCTTTCCGGACCTTGTCTTCTGCTGACTTCTCTAGAGAATTAAAATGTATGCTAACACTATTGACTAGAGATTTGAGGTTACCAGATGAGGAGGCTGAGGGATCCTTCTGAAAGGATGGCATGATCTTTTCCAATACTCTAGATGCTACCTCTATAAGCTCACAGTCTTCCATGTGAGATTTCAATAGTTTCTCTTTGGCCTTTGCTTGGGCAAATGAACCTATCTTCATTGTTTGTACCAGAGAAAGATAGTCAAAATCAAATGGCCCTTTGAGCAGTTCCGGTTCATCAATCTCTATGGTCTCTTTTGTCAAGAAGTCCTTGACCGATTTTGCAATGTCTCTTGCCAGAGACAAATTCTTCTTTTCTTCTGTAGTGTCACTTGTATTCTTTTCAGCTTGACTTCCTTCTTTGTCTTTTACTTCTTCTTCTTTAGATCCGGAGACAGAAGGGGAAACCGGAGGAGAGATGTTGGTCTATTCATGCACTTCCTCTTTCAGAACAGGGGATTCCAAGTCCTTTTCTTTTTCTATCCCTGTGTCCATGACTTCTTCTGCCACTTCCTTGGTAGATTCATCCTCATCACCTAAGTCCTCTATAATAGGAAGATTGAATCTTTTGAAGGCATTCTAGAGGATCTATTTTGTTTCATTAGCTACTCTATCAGTTTCTCCAATCATAAGCTAATTTATTCATTCTTTGCTCCGGAACTCATCCTTGCAACCTTTGAATATCATATTCATTTGTTTCTGAGTGATTGAAGGGTAGAGCTGAATAGCTATCTGCTCTCGGATCTCTAGATCTTTGGCCTTGGCATTTTCCTTCCTCATTTCAAGTTTTTCTTCTAAACTTTTGGGAATTAGAGAGATGATTTCAATAAATGCCTTATTGTATGTGTTCAGATATTGGATTGTGGCTTCCTCTAGAATCTTTTTATCTGTTTCATTGTATTCATCATAAAAGTCTGTTATTGGCTGCAGATTTCCATCCATAGTGACTGCTTTTACTACATCATTTAATGATAGAGTAGGTTTCTCAACAAACTCTTCTGTTACTTCTTCAGCAGATGTTTCACTGGATGTCTTCCTTTTCTTCTTTACTTCCTTCACTTTCTCATCTAATTCAGTCTCCTCTTCATCCTTTTGATTAGTATAAGCTCTTGTGGCTTTTGTTTTTGTTCTTTTCTCTCCTTTGCCAGATGATTTTGCTTCCGGTTTAGATGTCCTTGGGCTTTTAGCAGTAGTAGGTACAGATCTTTTTGATGATCTGGTCCGGGTGGAGGATTTTACTAGAACACTTTCCTTACTTTTCTGTTCTGCCTTCTTCTTTTCTTCCTCAGCCCTTTCCATTTTATCCATGTTGGCATCTAGAGCCTCTTTTGAGATGCCAAGGCCTTTGGTAACTTCTTCAACTTCTTTTCTCACCTTCCTTTTGATCTCTAGCTGCCTTAGCTCTATATGGATTTTCACACTTAGTTCTTCAAAGGTTCCAAATCTTTCTACCTTTGGATCCTTTGGCTGACTAAGCATGTGTTGAACATGCACCTCCACAATTTGATCGTCAACTTCATACCCCATAGGCATGATCCAGACCGTACTTGGCTCTACTGCCTCCATTAGGCATTGATCAGTATCTACCATAAAGCAGACTGTATCTTTGTATTTCTCAACCATTGATTTGGGGATTCTTTCTCTTGCTTGCATCATGCTCTGGAAGTTCTTGAAATAGCCCCAGAGAGCTAAATTCTGTGCATTGGCATCACCAAGCCCACATATGTAATCTCTAATTTGAACAGATACTGGTCTATCATTCTGCCATATCTAGCCACTAGATCTGGGAAGCTCATTCATGAAGTAAAAGAACAGGCAGAGTATCAAGCCACCATACTTGAAGGAGTTCTTTTTGTCCTTTATCTTTTGCAGATTTTCCAAGAGTTGGTTTAGAAGGAGTTCGCAAAGGTCATAGTCTGCATTCTTTCTTAACATCTCATAAGCAGTATATATGGCAGTTCCAGATACCAAATTCTCTCTGTTGGAGTGATATATTTTATAACCAATTATCATTGATGCAAACTTGATATCTAGATCAATGATATCTTCTATGGTCATTGCTCTATTGTCAAATTTTGATCCAGTAGCCTCATTCACAGTTTGGTTTTTGATAGTTTTGAGAATAGGTAATCTACCGGATGAGTGCAATCTGGTAACTACTCTAATGGCATCCTTGGTGATCTTGACTGGTCCATTTAGCCACATGAAGTTGTCGTGCACTCTGCTCAAGACATACTGGACCCATTCATCCTCACCAAAACAAGGGAAATGTATGCACTGTGCAAAGTGCTTGTCCCGGATGGCCTTGTATTGGGGTTTGAGCTCAAATGAATCATCTGTCAGTTGTTTGTGGTAGATATCCCTCAATTTAAACTCTCCAATTTCTGCAATGTTCACATGTATGTAAACCCTAATATCTTCTGTGTGTAACACACCATGCGGAACACTGGAAAATGCACCTAGGGGATCAACTTCTAGGGATTTATAGGGATGCTTTTTGAATGTAGGGCGAGGTCTATCAGAGATCTTCACAACATTCAGAGTAGCCATTTCCAAAAGATTTTACAGCAAGATATTCAACAATGAAAAATACCTTTTTCGTTTGAAGCGTTTGCTGAAAGAACCAGATTTGCTTCGCTGAATGAAACAATTTTGATGGCTGATCTTTGGGAGTTGAGACAATTTGATGCAGAACTCTTTTTCTTTTCTTCTAGAGTGCAAATGTGCAAATGACGAACAAATGAACTCTTTTATTTATGAGAAGCCCTAATTTTCTCCCTGCAATAAATGCGCAACCTAATTCATTCCGGTTTCCCTTGTTTATCTTATTTGGAGACATAACCTTTCCGGATCACTGAGATAGATTTTAAATTTATTCTTAGAGAGTAGTGATAATCCATCTTCCTTTCACTAGTCATTTGATCTAACTGCAGATCCGGACTCCATAGTTTGAATCATACTAGACAAAGCTTGTGTAGAACCTATTTTTACCAGAAGACTGTTTTACCAGATCAATTCTGGAAAGATTAGACTTCTCAAATCTTTTTGTGGATGTCTCAAATCTTCACCATACCTTATTTAGATGCTTTTATAGGACCCCTTTTATCCGCAGATTAAGATATCTCAATTTTGGAATTTCACCAGACCAAACTTGTAAGAAGCCTGCTTTTACCGGAAGACTGTCAAACTGGATCTATCTGAAGGGATTAGACTCTTTGAATCTTTATGTGGATCTTTCAATTCTTTACCATGACCTATCTAGGTGTTTTTCTGAAAACCCTTTGATCCGCAGCTTCTCATGTGCCGATTACAGGCACCAATCTGGCTGGGGGATAATGTTTTTCTTTTGAGACTCCCCTTGAGCCAGAGCTCACTTTTTAGTTTCCGGAAGGAATATCAGCACCAGATTCTGGTGCGGATCCATCACCTGCATTTTCTGAGATTTTCTTGACCCATATCTTGTTCATCTCTCTTTGAACTTCTTCCACATTCACTTTTCCTTTTCCTTTGTCTTGATTCTGATTATGATGTACATGACCTCTTTTATCCTGATTTTTGCTTCTACAGAATTTGGCAATATGACCAGATCTATTGCAAATTTGGCACACAACATTTCTTTGTATATTTGATTGATATCCTCTTGATCTAAATTGATTAGCCATATGACCCATTCTATTGCATGTAAAGCATCTACCATTGAATGAGGTAACAATTTGCATGTTTCTACACTCATGGGATTTGTGACCATACCTTTTGCATTTGAAACATTGTCCTGAGAAGGATGTCTTGGTCTGATTCATTCTTTTTCTACACTGATTAGCTTTATGACCAAAGTTATTGCAGTTGTGGCAATATCCATTGAAGGATGGATATTTTTGAGCATTTGGTTGCCTTACCGGAGGTCTTCTAGGTCTGTTCCTTGGATTTTCTAATCCAAAATTCTTCTGATTGGATCCGGAGCTTTCACCTTTCTCATATCCCAAGCCATGCTTGTCATCTACCCTTTTCTAGCTTTCAAGAAGAATTTCAAGTTGAGCAGAACTTATCTTAAATTTCTCTTTGTATTCATTTGTTGTTTGAAGATCCTTTTTAAGAGAGATCTTTAGCATCTTCAAGATCAGATTCAAGATGTCTGATTATTCTATCCATCTTGTGGCAGTCTTCTAATTTTTCTTTGAGAGATTGTCTTAGATCATCTTCAGTTTTTCTTTTTTCTTCAATTTCTTGGGTAAACTTCAGAACTCCTGATTCCATTTCTTGTCTTAGCATAATGACTTCTTTTGATAACTTTTCACACAACTTGGTTTCCTCCTCTAGCTCTTCATTTTTATCATTGTCTTCTCCTTGGTTTGATATTTGTTGAAGTAGATCCTTTCTCTTTCTTATAGAGAGACTTAGTTTCCCTCTTAGTTCACCTATGAAATCATCAGCCTGTTTGAGTCTTTCCTTTAGTTCATTGACTTCAGAATTTGATTGCTCAAGATCATCCAGGGCAGATTGAAGTTGTTCCCTTATACCATACATATCCATTTGTATTCCCAGATCTTCCTCAAGCTGTTAGGCTTTGTTTGGAGGAACTTAGCTCTGATACCAATTATTGGTAACTGAGAGGGGGGGTGAATCAGTTATCTTAATATTTTATCTTCTAAACTTCTTTAATCAGTTAATGCAATAGTAAATCAAATGAGCAAACATAACTATGAAAGGGAAATACACATGACACAATATTTTTGACGTGGAAACCTTGTTAAGGGAGAAAACCATAGGGTGATTAACCCAATATTGTATTCTCTGTTAGAAGAATAGAAATACAAAATGGCACTTGCCAATTAGGGCTCACTACCCGAGCACACTGCTCACAAGAGGCTCACTACCTACAAGAGACTCACTGTCTACAAAAAGAAAGGTAACTCAATGTTTGAACTGATGAGAAGCATCCACACATGCTGAGGTTTAGTTCCGATTAAGGTCAATAAACTGATCTATTGCACTTCATTCTTACTCTTCTCTGTTGCAGTTGTTCTGTCACATTCCATATCTCTTCTACAGCTTGCCACCTGCTATTCTACTTTTCTTCGCATACCCCATGACACAACACACACTTTTGTATCTGAATCAATCATGTATATATATCCGCACAAGTGATTTCGTCACCTTTCTAGTCGGCATCCAGAACAGTCAATAATTTCCTCAAACTTTGATCTGTCAGCTAAATCCTTGCACACCAAGTAATGCGGATCAAGTATATACTTGTAGAAGTCATTAATCATGTCAGCCAAACATAACTTATGCCTTAAGAACCTTTTCCATCATCAGTAACACATCCAAAATTATGTCTGATGTTATGACTGTTAGTTCTTCCTCTGTCTGTTCTACCAAACCGGACCCCAGTACTTAGAAGCTTATATCTCTTCACTCTTTCAACACCGAAGGCTCAAACCCTGGAATCTATGAATCAAGATACTCCTCTTGACTTTCCCAAGTCTGCACTTTCCAAAGGTACTTCCTCTACTAGATCCGGACCTGACTGTCGGACCTTCTGTATGCTCTATTCTTGCTTACCGGACCTGTAAGCTCTTCAATCTGACTTCTGGTAGAGACACACCATAACTTGTAGATGTGTGTGATGATCTTTGTTGCTATCAATGACAACAATCATGAGTCCATATAGTGTCTCTTGCCAACACTATGGGTTGAGTGCCCATGAGAAGACTACGAGAAGACTTATTTTAATTCATTGAGTTTATTGGCTATCCACAAAGGGGGACATAATGTTTCTGAATGTGGTTTTGACATTTTTTTGAGAAACCATAATAGTATTCTCACATCCAACTCTTCTATATATTGGTGCCTTTGGTTGGTGGTATCACGAGAGATTTTGCAGGTTGAAGGAGTAATAAAGTGCTACCGGAATTCAGAGAGAAATGTTGTGTTTATTTAAACTTCTTTGAAAGATTAATACAATCATTAGATCTCTTTAGGTGTGGAGTTTCTTCCCACAAGGGTTTCTCCACGTAAACAATGTGTTGTGTTTCATCTTCTGCTCCATTGTTACATTGTGAACTGTGAGATATTGCATTCTTATGTAGCTATTTTGTGCCTCTTTTTTGCTGCTATCTTATGGTGATGTTATATTCCATTTATTGTTTTTTTAAGTTCATCTAAGGTGGTTATATCAAGCATGTTAAAGTGGCTGATTTTTAGCATCATAAAAAATTTGAATCTCTTCATGGTATTTCAAGGATTAAGCAACTTAATTTCATATTTGGATAAAATTTTCAGATTTCTATTTTCTAGTAGTTAAAGCGTTGTATCTCACAAATTGATATCATATCTTGGTGGTTTTATTATTAATAATTGGATTATAGATTGTTCATTTATTCCAACAATAAGGACTAGAATACTTGGGTGCAATCCTGTTATCTTTATGTTGTTGCTTTAGTGGAATTTGCTTATATGGTTGTAATCACATAAAGACCCAATCTACCACTTCAAAATCCTTTCACTAAAGTGTTGATCAACTTGTTCCATCATTTAGTTTTGTGTCATTTCCAAGTTCTCCTTAAGACTATTAAGTACCTCTTGTTGATGTTGAATGTGTTTTTCAACTATTCAAACCTTTGGGTGTTCTCACAATGAAGAGGTGGTTTATGGTTTCTAGTACCCCTATAGTACCAAAAATGGAGACATCTTAGAATAATTATGGAATGAAGTGTTATACCATCAAACTATTAGTAGTAGACATTGCACCCATCTCTATTGTTTATCTAAAGGAAAACATCAAATATAACCTTGCAAGCATTTGTTGACCACCTTAGTCTATCCATCTGATTGGGAATGATATGATGAGCTATGAGAAAATCAAGTGCCCAAAGATAAAAATAAGTTAGTCCAAAATTACTTATAAATATAGGATCACAATCACTCACTATAAATTTAGGAGTCCCATTTAGTTTCTAAAAAGTATTTATAAAGGTTGTTGCTATAGTGCTTGCTACAACTGGGTGTGTCAAAGCAAAAAATGTGCATATTTGGTGAGATGGCCCACAACAAGCATGATGACATTTTTCCTTCAAATCTAGGCAAACCAGTGATGAAATCCATAGATACCTACTCCTACATTTGACTTAGAATAGATAAGGGTTGTAGAAGACCTGGAGTCTTAATTATCCCCCCTTTATTTATTTGGCATACCATGCATTCTTCTACAATTACCAAACATCCCATTTTAGCCCCTCCCAAAAGAAATATTTCTTTATTCTATGATAAGTCTTCAAGAATCTAGAGTTCCCACCTACTAGGGAAGCATGTAGTTATACCAACATCTTAAACTTAAGGATTGAGTTCTTGTATAGGTATAACTTGTCCTTGTACCATAAAACATTTCCTTTCAATGCAAATTTGTTTGACACACTTGAATCCTATTGGAGTTTATCAATGAGAGTTTCAATATCCATGTCCTTCTCCCACTCTTCTTGCACCTCATTTACCCAGTCTACTTGTAATATAGAAATGGTATACAATAGTGACTTTGTGGGTTCATCTCTCCTACATAGAGCATCAATCACAACAGTCTCATTACCTTTCTCATTTATGATGTCAAAGCCATATCCCAACATCTTTGTGACCAATTTTCATTATTCTTTAGATGAAAACCTCTATTCCAATAAATATTTGAGACTATAATGATCTAATTTTCCCTTAAATTTTCTTCCTGGATTAAATAAGGTCTCCATTGTTTGACTACATTAGGATAGCCAACAATTCCTTCTCATAAACTAGTTTCAACAAATTCTTACCATTGATTTGGAATCTCTCAAATACTACATGGATCTTCCTTCTTGCATGAGTATTGCTCCTATCCCATGTCTTGAAGCATTACATTCCACAATGAATGTTTTAGAAAAACTTGGGGTAGCTACAACTAGAGTTGTGCACATGGCTTCCTTTAGCTAGTCAAATGCCCAGGTAGCTACTTCATTCCACTTCAAGGAATCCTTCTTCAAAAAGGATACATGAGAGGTGATGTTCTACCAAAATTTTTTACAAATCAATAATAATAACCTCTAAGTTCTAAGAAACCCTGTAGGTTCTTAAGAGTCCTAGGAAATTTCCAATTTATAATGGCCTTAATCTTGTGAGCATCCCCCTTGACTCCCTCATGTGAAAAATATGACCTAGGTACTCCACTTATTTGACTTCAAAAACACACTTGGATAGCTTAGAATTAATATTATTCTATTAACGAATATAAATAACTCGATTTACATGCTATAATTGTTCTTCCAAATTTTTGTTATATTTAAGATGTCATCAAAAATACCAAAACAAATTTTCTCATAAATTCCCTAAAGATAGAGTTCATCAAACTTTGAATGTAGATGGCCCGTTTGTGAGGCCAAAAGGCATTACCAAAAATATATAGTGACTTTCATGGGTTTAAAAAATTGTGTTATATACATCCTCATCTCTAATTTTGATTTGATGATAACTAGAATGAAGATCAAGTTTGGTAAAATAAATAGCACCATTAAGCTCATTTAACAAATGATCAATTACTAGAATAGGAAACTTATCTTTTATGGTGTATTGTTGATCTCTCTATAATCAATACACATCCTCCAAGTTTCATCTTTCTTGCACACCATTCCTATAGGAGAGGATTAGGTACTTTGAGTATGCCTTATAATACCCGCCTCTAGCATCTCTTGAACCTTCCTCTCAATCTCACTTTATTGTACATATGGATACTTTTAGAGCCTAATATTTAGTGGTTGGCTCCCTAGTACTAGTTGAATGACATGATCATGATCTCTTTTAGGAGGTAATCAAGTTTGTATTCTCCCATGTATAATTTAATGCTATGGCATTTCCCTAAACAACTGACCGTTCTCCATTTGCAATCATAACTTAACATTTTGGAGCTAGATAGATAAAACAATTTAGAAAGGAAACTAAATTTTTGTTAGTGAAGTTGTGAGTTCTTACTAAGTATATCAACACTATTACTCTCTTGCTTTGAGAAACCCATTACATTGAGAGTTTGTGGGGTTCTAATGCCCAAAAATGTATGATAAGAAATGGTTGGTTGGGGATCTCCTAATTTCTCACTTGGCTCATTGCCAAGCTCTAATATTTCTTCTTCATCATCTTATTTCTCTCTCAACCCTTCAATGTAGAACAATTTATTTTATACGCATTTATACCCTCTATTGTATTTACTAGATCATAGTTAAAACATAACCATTTTTCCGTTTTCTATACAATTTTTTGAGGATTCAATCTAGTGGATTGAAGGAATGGTTGTGCTAAAAATCTCTTCTCTCTTATGTCATTGAACCCATGCCTTGTAAGAACAAAAAAATTATCTTGTCCTATGTGCTAGGCCAAAAGACTCAAACATAAAAGTAGGCCTAAACATGCATACCTCATGTTAGATGTGGCCTTTGAGCCCACCAAGAAATAAGTCATGCAATCTCTCCTTTGTAATTATCTCAACTCACAAGGATAGGTTTTGGAATTGTTTAATATAATCGTCAAATGATCTTGTTTTTGGTAGTTTTTCTAACTAGGTAAAGTAGTTGTTTGACACATTATTGCTATAGTGTAGTTGTATCTCCTCAATAAAAATTGATTAGGTGATAGTGAAAGTTTTTTCTTCCTTTGAGCACAAATCCATTGATACCAAATGCATTGCTCTAGTTCTAGATATAGGGAAGTCATTGTCCTTTTTTCCCACTTGTAATTTGATGTACATCAAAAAAATCTATTTGATTTATCCAAGTTAATGGATCCTTGCCATCAGACTTGTACATATCCCATTTGGTAGCAAGTTCTAAGATCACAAATGAGTGCTAACATTTGGTTCTGGATTAGCTAACTTGGAATATCCACCTTAGTTTCTTTAAACATCTAGTTGTGAGCTTGATCGATTTTGGGTATAAGCATTAATAACTAACAATGCCTTATGGATGCACTAAGTATATCTCTTTACATGCTATCCAATTTTCCTTGCAAGTGTTGCATATCCTCCTTCATCTTGTTGGTTTCTTCCATTACCTCTTCCATGATGGATATGGTATACATCTCCTCTACTAATGAATACATTTGTTAGAAATCTTTCTAAAAGTGTACAAATTCTTGTCCCTGCCTCTAGCCTACTGTCCATCCATATAGTACAAAATCTAATTATTTTAATACTAAACATTAACTAGATGATTTTAGAATTTTTTTAGCCTCAAAATTAAAATTTCAAGGATCAATTCCTTAATGATTTTTTTAAATCTTTCTAAAAATGTAAACAAATCTGAAAAGTGCCACAAATTGTAGCCTATATAGTAAACTTATGAAAAACCATAAAATTGTACTAACTTACTCAAAACGACTCCGAATGCCTTCAAATTAAGATTGTTAGTGGATCAAATCACTGTTGTTCAATCCTCTAGAATTTAGAGAAACATTCAGTAATTTACAGCCATGGCAGTGAATTTGGTGGAAACCCTAATTTTTAATAACTTCTTCAAATCTACTCCAAGTAACCTCACATCTAGATCGTAGAAAATTCAATATGTTCTTGAAAAATCTGCCAAAAATCAAGAAAAAATCACCAAATTGAGAGAGATATGCACCTCCCAAGTCCACTACCTAAATTAAAAAAGTTGCCTTATTTCTTGCCTTCTGGGTGCCAAGATCATGATTTAATGCCACTTGTACTAAAATAACTTTGACAAGAGAATAATATGCCACTTTGAGGGGGAAAACCTCCAAAAGTCTTGAAGAATGACACAATTCACAATATGATGATCATTAACTAACCACTACCTCCTATATATACCATACTTGTGCCTTGAGTGCCACTTAGGCTGACTTAACTAGATATTAATGATAATATAAATTAATTAAGAGTTACAGTAGCCAGAAGCCTATAACCTTATGCACACTGTAGAATTAAGGGCATAACAATGGGCAAATACTCTTAAGTGTCCTCTCAAAAATACGAGAGGGCCCCTCCTTGTTGACAAGAGAATACTCCTTGTTTGAATTTTTTATTTTTCCACAATGGAATGATACTTGACCTCTACTATATGTTTCTAATTCATAGCCTCATGAGTAAGAGAATGAAGATAATACTCTCATTAGATGGGAGCCAATTGAAGATGGAAAAAACTTGCCTGTCGGAGGTTGGGGTAACCTAGATTATCAAAACCTTCCTCTGAATATTGTTGTAAATAAGCCACACCTAGACCGATGATGGGTTGGCCACATAGGGGCTAGTAGCTCAGTTGGTAGAGCACTCTAGCAGCAAATGGAAGGTCCTAGGTTCAAGTCCTAGTTGGTCCATATGAGTTGTAGCTCAACAATTGGTATCAAAGCTAGGATAGGGCCCCCAAGCACCTACAATGTGGCTTAAGGGGGGTGTTGGAAATAAGCCACACCCAGACAGATGATGGGCTGACCATAGAGGGGCCAGTAGCTCAATTGGTAGAGCACTCCATCAGCAAATGGAAGGTCCTAGGTTCGAGTCCTAGCTAGTCCATATGAGTTGTAGCTCAACAAATATAGGCTTTATAACATTAGCTACTTACAGAAAGGTCCTATGTGATTACTTAACTTATCTTTTTTAGAAACCACTTCTTAAATTTATTAGAACCTTTTGTGGAGCAAATGGTCCCATGAATTTTTTATTTTTCTACTTATTTAAAATATTTGTTAAATGAATGGCTTGAAAATGTATGTTTATTTGTGTTAACGAGAAAAATTTTAGTGGTAAAATTTGGAGGGAAATGTAAAAAAGAAGGGAAGGAAATATGTGCAACCATGTGGCATATTTTCATTCTGTAATAGTTACATAATTTTAGCCCCCCAATTTTTTCACAGCTTATTTTTAATCCTAAATTATAACAATTCAACCATAAGAAGAGAAGATTCCAAATTATCCTTTTTTCTTAATTCAAAGTTTATATGGGACCATTGGTGCTAGTAAAATTTAAGCAACAAACCTAGATAAGTAGTTGCATGGAACCACCTTGTCAGTCTTTTTTAATGATGTTATAATATTATGACTTTATCATCCTATGATTGACTATTTCCTTATGAATTGTTCTACATGAAATTTACGTGGGTTTGGAAAAATAGCCCATTTCATTTATTTTTTAGAACAAAAAGTATTTATTTTCTTTTAAATAATATATAAATCTATTTCATTAAAAAATAGATTATCGATTTGCATCTGTCTATGTCATGTTTCTCTTCTCTCTTCTTTTGAATTATTTTAGTGTGCTATTCAAATCAAAGTACCAACCCTATTATATTTTTCTTTGTTCTTTCCCAATCTATTTTACTTCGATTGTGGGCCTACTGATAATTGAAAAGTAGATTCTCCATTTGCACCTATCTATCTCATGTTTCTCCTCTTCTCTCTTGTTTTGAATTCTTTTAGTGTGCTATTGAAATTAGAGTATTGATCCCTTTTATATTTTTCTTTGTGTTTTCCCAATCTAATTTACTTTGATTATAGGACTATTGATAAATGAAAAATAGATTTTCTGTCTGCATCGGTCTATGTCATTTTTCTCCTCTTCTCTCTTATTTTAAATTCTTTTCGTGTGCTGTTCAAATTAGAGTACCATTCCTTTCATATTTTTCTTTGTGCTTTGCCAATCTAATTTGCTTTGATATGGACCTATTTTCAAAAGTTTTTGACAATGTAATATTACTTGACACTCTAAAAAATTTAAAATTATCAGTCAATATTAGTATCAACTCTTCATTTATGACTTTCACATCTAATTTACTTCTATCCAAATTTCTAAACTATCATTTCTTATTGGTTTCCTAATTTCAATGGCATTCCCAAATTGGACTATGTGAAGGAGGTGAGCATGTTTGACAAGAGCTTTGTAGTGTAAATTAAAAGTGGATTCTACTTGTCTCCTTGAGGGGTATGCAATGAATGGCAAATAGATCATCCACTAGCTATTTCTTTCGTGTCTTCATGCAATGAGTGCTAACATTTGGTTTTGGATTAGCTAACCTAGAAGATCCACCTTAGTTTCTTAAAATGTCTATTTGTGAGCTTGATTGATTTTGGGTATAAGCATTGATAACTAACAATGCCTTGTGGATGGTAAATATATATCTCCTTACATGCTATCCAATTTTTCTTGCAAGTGTTGCATATCCTCCTTCATCTTGTTGGTTTCTTCCCTTACCTCTTCTAGAGATATGATATACATCTCCTCTACTAATGAATCACATATGTTAGGAATATTTCCAAAAGTGTAGAAATTCTTGCCCCCACCTCTAGCCTAGGGTCCATCCATATAGTGCAAAATCTATTTTTTGTTGACTAAACCTTAATTGGATGATTTTATAATTTTTTTAGCCTCAAAATTAAAATTTCAAAGAGCAATTCATGAGTGATTTTTTTAAATCTTTCTAAAAATGTAAACAAATGTAAACAGTTCCACAAATTGTAGACTATAGAGTAAATTTATGAAAAACCATAAAATTTTAGTAACTTACTCAAAACAACTCCAAATGCCTTCAAATAAAAATTGTAGGTGGATTAATGTGTCCTTGTTCAACCCTCTAGAATTTAGAGAAATATTCACTAATTATAGCCCTAGAAGTGAAATTGGTGGAAACCCTAATTTTGTAATAAGTCCTTCAAATCTACTCCAAATTACCTCAAATATGGATTGTAGAAACTTCAATATATTCTTGAAAATCCATCCAAAAATCAAGAAAAATTCAACAAATTGAGAGAGATATGCACCTCCCAATTCCACTAGCTAAATAGAAAAAAATTGCCTTATTTCTTATCTTATAGGTGCCAAAATCATCCTTTGATACCAATTGTAATATAAAATAACTTGCGCAAGAGAATAATATAATAGGAAATATGCTACAAATGCTTGTTAATACTTGAGAATAATAAGCCACTTGAATGGGGAAAGCCTCCAAAAGTCTTCAAGAATAACATAATCTAATCACTACCTCCTGTGTGTGTGTGTGTGTGTGTGTGTGTGTGTGTGTGTGTGTGTGTGTGTGTGTGTGTGTGTGTGTGTGTGTGTGTGTGTGTGTGTGTTGAATGCCACCTAGGCCAACTAACTACTTATATAAGACTATATTACTGATAATATAAATTAGATAAGAGTTACGGTAGCCACAAGCCTATAACCCTATGCACACTATAGGATTAAGGGCACAACAATGGGCAAACACTCTTAAGAATCCTCTCAACAATACAAGAGGCCCCCTCCTTGTGGACAAGAGAAACTTCCTTGTTTGACTTTGTTATTTTGCCACAATGGAATGATACTTGACCTCTACCATATGTGTTTAAGTCATAGCCTCATGAGTAAGAGAATGAAGATTATACTCTCATGTGGTGAGGCGGTCCTTCCAGGCCCTTCCGCGTCAGGTGGGAAAAGCAAGCGCTTCGTGTGGGACTTGGGTAGAGGAAACCGGTTTCTCTATTACACCACGTCATCTATTCGTAATCCATAATTTCAGATGCCATTTTCAACGTGGCATTCAACTATTCACTGGATTAGGAAGCTATCCCGTGGATGGGGCTTCCTAAATTATCTGATGGGGTGCTGCTGAAATTTTTTAGGAGCATTTTAAAACAAGAGGTCTCATGAATTTTATAGTTGTATGTAGGCTTAAACATTAAGCTCTAAATTTTATGGAAGTTAGTGGTCTCATGAGGTTTTTAGTTTAATGCTAATTGATTTAAGACAGATTTTTTAGGACCTATAAAAAAATCATCAAATAAAAAACTTTCCCTCCAAAATATTTCCTAAATTAAAGAGAAGGAATGTAAATAACTAGTAGAAAAATCCCTAAGCTGGTGGAGGAAAGTTTCAACCTTACCTGAAATGCACCCACTCAAAATCAACCACCTAAAAAATAATTGCTCCTATTTTCGAGGAAAAGATTATAATTTATGTCGTAGCAATTTTTTTTTGGGTTTCATGGGACCCCTTGCTCCACAAAAATAGATCCTCTAGAAACTCCATAGGATCCCTTCCTTAGAGAACATTCTGACTTCGTTTGCCCCTTTGTACCAGTTGATGTACATGACAAAATATAATGCCAAGTGCCACATGTCGAGTGCCCAAATAGACATTTAAAGAAACTAAGGTGGATCTTCTTGGTTAGCTAATCCAAAAACAAATAGATAGTGAGTCTTGTGTGGTGACCTAATGCACACTTGTGTTGATTTGTGTGTTATGTATATTTAAAGATATTCATTTGTTGATTTGAAAATGAGTTATAAAGGAGTGTCTTAGGGTTATTGATAAAGGAGTTATGGAAGCATCCTAGTAGTATTGAAAGAGCGTATTATCCTAGGTACATTGCATGCTTGCTTGTCATTCTCGGTCTTGGTTCATCACTGTTGAATCGATTCAACTAGTGGTTTGACTAAGGAGAACATGATTTAGCAAATTCCCAATAGGTGTTTGTAAACCACACTATCCTCATGGACAATTAAACATTAGAAATTTTGGTGAAAAAGTTTGAACAATCCATTTTGTATCAATTTAGATCTATGAGTTACAATTCAAGTCAACACGTTAGTTCGAAGTCGTACTCATAGATATCAAGTTCAAAACCATGTGTGTGAACTTGGGAAAAAGACAACTAGTGTACAAAACATGAGATCTTCATTTGAGTAAACCATAGATTTTGGCTTGTGACATTACAATTTCATGGTCCCATTATCATTGATTCCCAAAATTTTATACTTGATCACTAAATCTTCTATTCATCAATTTGGGTCAGATCATGGGTTTGAACGTCACCCAAGTCACTTCCATAGTCATAGATCTAAAAAATCAAAATTCAAAAATATGCCTTGTTAGCCATTTTACTATGTGTTGTCCGCTGACCTAATGCATGTTTGTGTTAATTTGTGTGTTATGTTGATCTATTTATAGACATTCACTCATTCATTTGAAATTAATCTAAGAGTTATCAACAAACATGTTAAAATTATTGATAAAACAATTATGAAAGCATTCTAAAAATATTATAAGAGTATTATATCAAACATCATCCTATGTCCTTCCCATGCTTACTTGATATCCTCAATCTTGATTCCTGAATGTTGAATCACTCCGACACATTATAGTTTTTGGTAGTGTAATGTGCTTGAATTGTCTCCATACATTGACATATAAGTTTTTGAAATTCTCATTTAATGTCAACACTTCATTATATAACTTTCACATCTAATTTGCATCCAAATTTCTAAATCACCATTTCTTATCGATTTCCTCATTTCCATGTGGTGTTTCCAAATTAGTTCATGTGATGGAGGTGGGCGTGTTTGACAATCCAAAAAATTAATTAAGTAGGTAGTGCGCATTAAAAACAAATTGTAGTCTTCTTGATGGGATGTGATGAATGGGGCTATTCTTAAATACCATCCACTTCAACAATCAAAGGTCAATTTTAACCAATAAAAATTGGACAAATATTTACCACTTTTTGTTGTGAATGAAATATAAAATTACTATTGACTATTTGACCATTAAAATGGATGATATTTAAATAGAGTGGATGAATGGCAAGCAGATTGAGAACCCTCAATGCATCAGTGATTTGAAGGAAACCTAGATTATTAGCTCTGATCCTCTCGAGTCATGTTTTCCTTAATCCCCTGGAAAATCACTTGACCCCATTTGTCATTCAATGCCTCTTTCCTGTCACATCGCCATTGACTGAATTTTCCAAGTCTCACAGTGTGGAATACAGAACTCCATAATAGACGCGTAGGAAAGAGCGCTAGAAGCTCACAACCTCCTTCCACTTCCTTTCCCTTATCATATCATCTTTGCATTTTCAAACATGACTTGGAGCTAGTGTATATACTGATGGGATGTGATGTGATGTGATGAATGGCAGGCAGACTGAGGAACGTCAATGTCTTTCATAGCGCCGCCTACCATTCCAGTCAACACTCCATCATGTCTTCACATGTAATTTACTTTGGTTCTAAATTTCTAAACCATCATTTCCTACGTCTTCATATTTTTCTTGGCATTCCCAAATTATACAGTGTGAAGAAGGTGAGCATGTTTGACAATCCAAGAGTTTTGTAAGGGAGAGGAGCCAGTAGCCACCCACACCCCAATAACCGCTATGTTTTTGTGCACCCTACCCCCCAATAATTTTTTTAAAAAGAACCATTACATGTAAAAAGAATACCTAGTAAATTAGCACATATGCACCAATACATGTTCACAACCGCATGAGTAATTTACCATTGCAAAAAACTAATACACATGCTCTTCGACTTGCATTTTCAAGCCAACTTGATGCAAATATGAGAACTTCCAATTTAAATATACACTTTATTGTTTTTATTACAATATGTCATGTTTATAAAAAACCACCCATTTGGACATCAAATAAAGTCAAACTGGTCACATTCACATACTTTTGTGCATAGCTATTGGTACCTAAGCTACCATAAACACACAACACCCCAATCACAAAGGGCTATTAATCACACATTCTCCCATACTTGCTATCACATCCCCCCACTTGCTATCACATCCTCCCATACTTGCTATCACATCCACTTGCACCTACACAAACACATAATGGTATCAGGCTCCCCATCCAGACAATTATTTAATAAAAAAATAAAATTAAACTAGTTTACATAAAAAAAGTGAGATTATTTAATAAAAAAATAAAATTAAACTAGTTTACATAAAAAAAAGTGAGATTCGTAAATCACATCAATCAAATACAATAGCTCATACACATTTAATCAAATTCAAATCTCAACAACTAAGTTCAATTCTACATATCATAACATCGAATACAATAGCTTCTACGCACTTATTGAAATTCAAACTCACCAACCAAATTCAATGCATTTCTTTTTCAAATATCAATCCATTATAAGATGAACATTATGCAATGTAGAGATTGTTTTAAGCATAAATTTCTTGAAGGAGCGCTGCAAACCCTGTCTGCTGCCAAAAGAAATTTTGTAGACTTCCACATTAAGGTTCAGGTTGGTACTTCACCTTCTTTTATGAAGTAAATGTATCTGTTAATAGGGTTTCATTATATGAATGTTTTGAATGTTTTGAATCCTACTGCTTTGTCTCATTAATACTTTTACAGTCAAATTCTTCCTAGTTTTCTCTAAATAGTATTTATTAATTATTGTTACATTAAATATTTACAATTGTTTTCCTATGTTGTAATATAATATATTGAGGGTTTCATTTTATATAATCTATCTAGAGTTTATATAAAAAGCTTCTACATATATTCAGATTAGACTGCTAATGTACTGTATACATATCTATACTGAAGACTATACTGGTATACAATCGTTTATCTTCATTTTTCTCTCATGCTACCTGTTATTTGGGTACTGCTATGTAATTTACTTTCGATTTTTCATTATTTTGTCTGAGGCAACCCTTGTCTTGTGATAATTTCACTGTACAGAAGAATATACTATTATATAATGATGGTTTTATGTTATACATACAAATGGGGTATGGGTATATACTTTTTAGTGTTCATTGTCAACGGTTAAGGGTTTCATTATTTTGTCTTGTGATAATTTAGACTGTTATATAATGAGGGTTTTTTTTTTATACATACAAATGGGTTCGTATATTTTAATGGGTATATATTTTTGAGGGTTCATTGTCAACGATTAAAGGTGTCATTATTATTTTTTATACATACAAATGGGTTCGTATATTTTTAACGGTATATATTTTGCAGTGGCATTTTTACCTATTATGTCTAAGACAACCATTTCAGGTTGGCACTTAGCATATAATGGGTAGCTTCATTCAATAGATTATATATATATATATATATATAGATATATATATATATATATATAGATAAGGGTATATATTTTTGAAGGTTCATTGTCAATGGTTAAGAGTTTCATCATATCATTGTCAACGGTTAAGGGTTTCATTATATCAGGGTTTCGAATGCTTTGAATCCTACAGCTTTGTCTCTATAATAATTTTACAGTTAGATTCTTCCCAATTTTGACCGAATATATATCTAGATATCTCAATACATATCAGTATATTTGTATACATATCTATATATCTATAGACATATGTAGATCTATAGACATATGTATATTGATATACATATGTATATGTATAGACATATGCAGCATAAACAATGTAAACATTTCAAGTTGGTGCTTAACATTTCAACATTTTGCAATTATAGATATACATGTTCGAAAGATTACTCCAATTTGTTTGCTGAATTTTACTACATCTTTTTCCAGTTGTTTGCTGCATGGGAGATATACATGTTCGAAAGATTACTCCAATTTGTTTGCTAAATTTTACTACATCTTTTCCAGTTGTTTGCTGCATGGGTAAATTCATTGAATGGATTAAATCACGTCTGTTACTGTAGTGATTATATATTGGAAACACATATTGTTGAAACCCTCAACCATTGATAACAAGTCTAAAATAGAACAACACAATAGAACATTACAAAATGGAACACGTTATGTTTGTCGTCCATGCCACTGCAATAATGATGCCTCAATCTATTTTCAGTCATTGCACTAAGGATGCCATTTTTTCTACAAATCACTTCTGGTACTGATTATACATATGTATACATATCTGTATACATGTATACATATCTAGAAATACTTTCCATCGCACCATTGAGAACAGGGAAAGTAGTTGGTAAAATGATTAACTTTTCGATGGAAAGTGGAATATATATTCGGACCCTAACGAATATTGAATGGATTTAATGTTGTTTCCCATCTACGCCTAAGCAAACATGTTACCATGCATGTTGTCTATTAAATCATTCAATAGATTAAATCATGTCTATTAATGTCTCATATATATATATATATATATATATATATATATATATATATATACACATATGTACATAGATAGACAAATGTATATCTGTATACATATCTGTATACACATGTGTATATCTATACATATCTGTATACATATCTACATATCTATATACATATCTGTATATCTATACACAGTCTATAATGGAACAACACAATGAAACACTACAAAATGGAACATATGATGGTTGTCATCCATGCCACTGCAATAATGATGCCTCGATCTATTTTCAGTCATTGCACTAAGGATGCCATTTTTTCTACAAATCACTTCTGGTATTGATGATGTTTCCATTTCTTGCAGGTGTATAGATACTTATGGCTCGAGGTAAAAGGGGAGAACTTCTGGAAGGAGGACAGTCAGAAAACTTGGGGGGTGCAAGATTCCTAATGTGGTGTCGGGGGACAAAGATACACATACCTCCGCACATACAGAATTAGATCATGTTGTAGTGGAATGTATATTTCCCTCCACACATACAAAGGATTTGGAAACCAATACAGATTGCCTTCAAACTACTACTATGGAAACAACTTCTTCAAGGTTGAATAGAAGTATATGGACAAACAATGACATCCAAAGTGCTATGGCTAATGTCAAAGATAAACATATGTCAATCAAAGTAGCTGCAAAGAAGTGGAGAGTGTCTGCTAGCAGTTTGAGGGCCTAGTTACTAGGTCTCATGAGCACCAAACGCAGGGGGCACCAACCATCTTGACTGATGAGGAGGCAGAAATAGTTCAATGGTGCAAGGACATGGCCGACATAGGCCATGGGCTTGAAATTTTAGAGTTGAAATCTACTGTGGCAGAGGTCATTCAGTCTAGGCCAAATCCTTTCACAGATGGGATGCCAGGGAGGTCATGGTGGGAGGGATTTAGGAAAAGGCATCTAGATCTCTCTATTCGCACTACACAGGGTGTGGATACCGATAAAGCCATTATGCTAAGGCCAAGCATAGTAAATTCATTCTACGACAATCTAGAAAATCTTTAGAAGACACATAAGTCTGGGTCTAGAAAAATATGGAACTACAACAAAACTGGGATACAAGCAGGTAGGAACTGTGGAATGCGGGTAATAGAAAAATTGGGATCCCGTTGTGTGCCCCACCTCATCTCAAAAAATAAGGAGTGGATTACTGTTTTGGCATGTGTTAGTGCATCAGGTTGCAGTATACCTAGTTTTTATCTATTTAAATCCAAAAGGCATATCAGAAACTACATAGCCAACTGTGAACCCGGTGCATGCATGGCAGCTCAAGAACATGCGTGGATGACAAAAGAACTATTTCTGAATTGGCTGCAGTATTTTGCTGCATCTATCCTCGGAGGGGTTTCACCAACCAATAGAGCTCTTCTAATTTTTGATGGTCATGGAAGCCATGTTGCCTTTAAGACGATAGGGGAAGCACATCATTTAGGGATTGACCTCATCACCCTCCTAGCACATACAAGCCATAGATTGCAGCCACTAGATGTGAGTATTTTTTCACCATTCAAAAACTATTTCAAAAAGAAAAGGTCTACATGGATGGCAAGCCACCCGCAAATAGAAATTGAAAGAGAAGAGTTGGCCACTCTTGCTAGCAAGGCATTCAAGTAGGCCTTGACCCCTGCTAATATAATTAGTGGGTTCAGAAGGATAGGCATTTGGCCACTGAATAGGTCTGCGCTTCAAAAAGACATGAGGCCAAGTGAAAGCTCGTCAGGAAGAGTTGCAATTGAGAAAAAAAGAGTAGATGTTGGAGAGGAAAGCTGAAAA
Source organism: Cunninghamia lanceolata (assembly GCA_027924645.1). Lineage (NCBI taxonomy): Eukaryota > Viridiplantae > Streptophyta > Pinopsida > Cupressales > Cupressaceae > Cunninghamia > Cunninghamia lanceolata. The sequence goes on along the minus strand of BSBN01000241.1, from coordinate 4,068,344 downwards.
AGAAGCCCAACAACAAGAGAAAGAGAAAAAAACTAGAAAGAGTGTTAAAAAAATAGAGAGCAGCGGAGGAAAAATGGGAGAAGGAAATTCGGCGTGAGTAGGCAAAGAGTGCTCCAGGGACGAAGACAACAAAAAAAGAAGGGAAAAAATCAGCAAATGATAGACCATTGAATACCCCGAATTCTCCTCTACCTGGGCAACATCCCATTCTAATGGACATGTTTGCCATCTTGAGCCCATCCTTTGTAGCTCTAAGCAATCTGCAGGCAGGGTCTAGCCCAGGAAGCTTGAATGAGTTGCTTGTAAATGGATATTCTAATCAGGCTTTGCTTGCCCATATTGCTGCATCACTACAGACTATAACTGAGCCACTCAGTTTAACTCAAACTGCAAATGAGTGTGCTACTATAGAACCTGAACACCCTATTCCTTTTCCTAGATTTATGGAGAATTGAAGAAGAATTTTTTTTGGATGGAGATAGTTGACATTACTGAAATTTTTATGCGTACATCTGATTTAGTCATATCGTTATGTAATATTTTGTGAAAAAAGGAACATATTGATGTAATGTTTATATGTTTGTAACTGTTATGGAAAAAAAGCAACAGATCGATGCCATGTCTATCTATTGATCTTTTTGTAATATTTTGTGAAAAAGGAATAGATCGATGTCATGTTTATATGTTTGTTTATAACTGTTTTGGAAAAAAATCAAGAGTTACATGGTTATTTCTGAAATATCTATGTGTTGATCTCATTTTTGTATGTTTGTATGACTGTAACTATTTTTGGAAAAAAAAAAAAGACTTGAATGGTTTGTCAGCATGGTAGTACAAGTTGTCTACATAATTTTCTTGTAGTAACATGTTGTTTTAGCATTCTGTTCACATAATTCTACCTTAATTGAAATCATTAAAGCATCCAAGTAAATGTAGTTCCATTTAAGCAACAAGGAAATTTAAACTATTCAAAGGAACCTAAATTAAAGTATTATAAATTAAAGTTTAGTAAAGGAAAATGATTGAAAAGAACATAAAACCACTATGAAGAAAAACCTAAAGCCTAGTGGGTCATTTCCCGAGTAAAGTCTTATAAGACTTTACCTAAATTGATGAAACCCAATTGAAGGTGTTCTAGAAAGCATTGATCATGGTTGTATGTTTGCAAACATATAAATGATAATCGAGGCAATAACGAACATACATCATAAAACAAAATAATTAACTTGAACTGACCAAAATATAATAATTGAAAAAGAAGACTGTATAGAATAAGGCATGAGAGCAAAATATTCCATCGGAGCCATCAGAGAAAAATATTCCATGAGTAGTGGTGTTTTAACAAACACAATTGCATAGTACAATTCGTCAACCAATGTTTTAAGTAAAGTCTTATAAGACTTTACCTTCATCGAGTGCTCACCTTGCAAGGTGCTCTACAAACCTCTCACATGCCTGCAATCATAGAAATCAAAAGCCAAGTAGTCATGCAGGTAGTAATGAACAAACATCAAATCATCTAAATAATCTCACGCACTTGCAAAAAAAAATTAGAACTGCATTCAGGCATATTATTTTAAATAATCACATACAATTGCAAAAGAAGACTATAACATTGTAGCAGAGCAAAATATTCCATCAGAGACATCAAGGAAAAATATTCCATGAATAGTGGTGTGTTAACAAACACAAATGCATAGTACAATTCGTCAACCAGTGATGTAAGTAAAGCCTTATAAGACTTTACCTTCATTGAGTGTTCGTAATGCAAGGTGCTATGCAAACCTCTCACATGCCTACAATCATATAAATTATATGCCGGGTAGTCATCCGGGTAGTAACGAACAAACATTAAATCATCCAAATAAATTCAAGCAGTGCAATGATACGACTATATATTGTAGACATATATAGTGATACATATACATATATGTATACATAATAAAAATTTACATGTATCCATATATGTGTATATATCGTTTATATCCACTCCTCCACTAAAAAGACAACACACTTGATCACTTTTATAGTTACAGTAGGTTAAAAATATGTTTATTAAAACCCCACCATAAATCAAGTTGGTGGAGCCTTCAAACTTACCCACCCATTTCCTAAACATATGCACTACAAACATAACGTGTTCGAATTTATATAATTTATGCAAACACATATAGAAATACATGTATAATATATACATGTATTCATATTTATATATATATATATATATATATATATATATATATATATATATATATATTATGACATGTATTTATTTTTGAGGGTGCATTATAAATGTTTGAGGGTTTCAACAATTTATAGCATATAGATGTGTTGCAATTGTAAAATTCTTAAATGTTAAGTACCAGATAGGTTTTGCAGTGATCCGTCAAGAAATTTATGCTAAAAACAATGTCTACGCTACATAATGTTCCTCTTATAATGGATCTGAATTTGAAAAAGGAATGCATTGAAATTGGTTGTTGAGTTTGAATTTGATTAAATGCGTAGAAGCTATTGTATTCGATGATATGGTAAGAAGAATTGAATTTGATTGTTCAGTTTGAATGTTGAAATCTTAAGTACCAGACTGTAATGTTAACACTATCTAGGCTGCATATGTCTATAGATATACATATGTCTATCAATATACATATGTCTATCTATAGATATACATATGTATATCAATATACATATGTCTATCTATAGATATACAAATGTATATAAATATGTCTATCAATATACATATGTCTATAGATATACAGATATGTAAATAAATATGTATACAGATATGTATACATATGTATAATCAGTACTAGAAGTGATTTGTAGAAAAAATGGCATCCTCAGTGTAATGACTAAAAATAGATTGAGACATCATTATTGCAGTGGCATGGACGACAGACATAACATGTTCCATTGTGTTGTTCCATTTTAGACTTGTAGTATTCAAAGCATTCGAAACCCTGATATAATGAAACCCTTAACCGTTGACAATGATATGATGAAACTCTTAATCGTTGACAATGAACCTTCAAAAATATATACCCTTATATATATAACATGATTTAATCTATTAAATGAAGCTACCCATTATATTCTAAGTGCCAACCTGAAATGGTTGTCTTAGACATAATAGGTAAGAATACCATTGCAAAATATATACCCTTAAAAATATATGAACCCATCTGTATGTGTAAAATAAAAACCATCATTATATAATAGTATATTATTTTGTAAAGTGAAATTATCACAAGACAAGGGTTGCATCAAACAAAATAATGACTACAATAATAGACACGATTTAATCCATTCAATGAAGTTACCCATACAGCAAACAACTGAAAAAAGATGTAAAATTCAGCAAACAAATTGGACTAATCTTTCAAACATGTATATCTAGAATTGTAAAATGTTGAAATGTTAAGTACCAGCTTGAAATGTTTCCATTGTCTGTATTCCATATGTCGATACATATACATATGTATATCAATATACATATGTCTATAAATCTACATATGTCTATAGATATACAGATATGTATATAGATATGTAGATATGTATAGAGATATGTATACAGAAATGTATGGAGATATACATATGTCTATCTATAAACACATGTCTATAGATATACATATGTATATAGATAGACATGTATATATAGATAGACTTGTATATATATAGTACATTAATAGTCTAATCTGAATATATTTAGAAGCTTTTTATATAGACCCTGGATAGATTATGTAAAATAAAATCTTCAATGTATTATATTACAACATAGTAAAACAATTGTAAATATTTAATGTAACAATAATTAATAAATATTATTCGGACAAAACTAGGAAGAATCTGTCTGTAAAATTATTAATGAGACAAAGCTGTAGCATTCAAAACATTTGAAACATTCATATAATGAAACCCTATTAACAGATACATTTACATCATATTAATAGATACTAATGTTTGTATCCCCATGTTTCTAGCAGCTTCAGCCATCCATTCTAGTTGGCTAACTTGACTTGGCAAACTAAGACCTTCTATATTACAAATTGTATCAACAACATTAGACACTGTATCAGTAGCATTGGAAACAACATCACCAGCATTAGGAACTGTAACAACAGCATTATTCAGTGGCCAAATGCTTGTCCTTTTGAACCCACTATATATATATTACATTAACAGACATGATTTAATCTATTGAATGATTTAACAGACATGATTTACGGGACAACATGCATTGCAACGTGTTTGCTTAGGCATGAACGGGAAACAACATTAAATCCATTCAATGTTCATTCCGATTCGAATACATATTCCACTTTCCACTGAAAACTTAATCATTTTATCAACTATTTTCCCTGTTCTCAATGGTGCGATGGAAATATGAGGCTATTCAGTCAAAACTGGAAATAATCTGACTATAAAATTATTGCGGAGAGAAAGCCGTATGATTCAAAACTTTTGAAACCCTGATATAATGAAACCCTTAATGGTTGACAATGATATGATGAAACCCTTAACCATTGACAATGAACCCTAAAAAATGACACCCTTAATCGTTGACAATGAACCCTCAAAAATATATACCTATTAAAATATACGAACCCATTTGTATGTATAAAAAAAACCCTTATTATATAATAGTCTATTCTTCTGTACAGTGAAATTATCACAAGACAAAATAATGAAACCCTTAACTGTGGACAATGAACCCTAAAAAATACAAGAACCCATTTGTATGTATAACAAAAAACCCTCATTGTATAACAGTATATTCTTCTGTACAGTGAAATTATCACAAGACAAAATAATGAAACCCTTAACCGTGGACAGTGAACCCTAAAAAATATATACCCATAAAAATATAAGAACCCATTTGTATGTATAACAAAAAACCCTCATTGTATAACAATATATTCTTCTGTACAGTGAAATTATCAGAAGACAAAATAATGGAACCCTTAACCGTTGACAATGGACACTAAAAAGTTTATACCCATAAAAATATACGAACCCATTTGTATGTATAAAAAAAAAACTCTCATTATATAACAGTCTATTCTTCTGTACAGTAAAATTATCACAAGACAAAATAATAAAACCCTTAACCGTGGACAATGAACCCTAAAAAATATATACCCATAAAAATATAAGAACCCATTTGTATGTATGACAAAAAACCCTGCTTGTATAACAGTATATTCTTTTGTACAGTGAAATTATCATAAGACAAAATAATGAAACCCTTAACCGTGGACAATGAACCCTGAAAAATATATACCCATAAAAATATAAGAACCTATTTGTATGTATAACAAAAAACCCTCATTATATAATAGTATATTCTTATGTACAGTGAAATTATCACAAGACAAAATAATAAAACCCTTAACCATTGACAATGAACACTAAAAAGTATATACCCATAAAAATATACAACCCCATTTGTATGTATAACAAAAAACCATCATTATATAATAGTATATTCTTCTATACAGTGAAATTATCACAAGACAAAATAATGAAACCCTTAACCGTTGACAATGAACACTAAAAAGTATATACCCATACAAATATATGACCCCATTTGTATGTATAACAAAAAACCATCATTATATAACAATATAATCTTCTGCACAGTGAAATTATCACATGACAAGGGTTGCCTCAGACAAAATAATGAAAAATTGAAAGTAAATTACATAGCAATACCCAAATCATGGGTAGCATGAGAGAAAAATCAAGATAAACGATTGTACAAACACCCCAATGGAGTGAAAGCAAAGCTGAAATCACATGAAGAGATGATGTTTACTCATTACCTACACGGAGATGTATCTGCATGGAGAGCGACAATCGGTGGATGCAGTGAAACCATCGCATTTCAATCGCACTGTGGAGAACAGGGAAAGCACTCAGTAAAATGATTAACTTTTTGGTGGAAAGTGGAATATGTATTCAGACCCGAACGAACATTGAATGGATTTAATGTTGTTTCCTGTCCGTGCCTAAACAAACATGTTAACATGCATGTTGTCCCTTACGATGGGCATGGAGATGTTTAGGAAGGGGGCGTGTAAGTTTGAAGGCCCCACCAACGTGATTTATGGTGGGGTGTTAATAAACATATTTGTAACCTACTCTAACTATAAAAGTGATCAAGTGTGTTGACTTTTAAGTGAACTTGCAAATTTTTTTTGGGGACCATGGCAAGCAGTTACCGACACATCGGTGTGCATGTATGGGGCGACACGTTGAAATGACACTTTTTTGACCCATGCGCACATAACGCGTCCTACAGGGAAATGTATAAATGCCCAGAAGCTGAAAGAATAGCTTTAAGCTCTTCACTCACATACGAAAAATTCAAAAAAAAAAATTCCAAGATCATGGTTTCTATCAATTTTATTCATCTATCTTGGATCTAATGTGTTATCCCAATGATATGGAGTAGGTATTGTTGAAATATGCTAGACAAATGAGAGGGGGGGTGAATTAGTTGTCACAAAAACTTAAACACTTCTTCACTTACACATTAATCACTTATCCACAATTATTATGATATAACAATGAATACATGAAATCAAAAACTCAAACATAGCTGCATCATTATACACAAGAGACACCAGATTTTTACGTGGAAAACTCCAAGGTAGAGAAAAATCATGAGAGGATTAGCTCTCAAAATATATTGCAATCTTTGAAAAATGATGTTCAGGCTTGGTAACTCCATAGGCCTAGAACATATTGGCTCATTGCCATGAAGTACAGCTAGGTCTAGCAGGCTCACTACCTCAACCCTAAACCTAGAAAGATTATAATAAGGGTTGTTAAACTCTACTGGCAGCTCAATGCTAGGCTCACTGCCACAATCAACATTTTCTTCATGTCTGAGAATAATACATGGAAGTACAATCATTCCTCTACTCTACCCTGCTCTACCTTTTCACTTCTTTCCTTATCTTCCCATCTTCACACAAGGACATCTTTTCCATGACTCAACTATAAGTATTTATACACTTCATCAACCTTAGAATGATCATCAAGGTCGGCATTACAAACATTTACAAAATAGGTCCTGACCTATTACAATATTATGTAAAGGAAATGAAGTAAATATGTATGCAGATCATGTCACACCTTAGTTGGGACTCAAACATAATCTTCCACACCACAACACACTTCCATAGTCTTCAAGGAATCTCCACAATAACTGGAGTTAACCAAGTCGGTTAAGACTGGTTACACGTTACACTTATTTGGGAATAATCTTCGAACACGATCTCAATTCCTTAACGCGGACCAATGTCAAGATAGGAACATGATTAGGAGATATCCACAAGCAGGCCATAATCATCAAGAGCAACCGTACAAACCTTAACCACTTTAGCCATAGGAATCTTCTCATCGGAACACATGAACTTCACTGTCTTCAAATGACATAAAAGAAAGATAACTTGCGGACCACCAAAACATGAACCACTGTATTTGTAGGCATTTATCATCACCCTAGAATTTCATCTAGAACCATAGAGAAAAATACTTTATTGTGGAGGAATATGGAGAAAAATACTTTCTCCCTGTCACTAGAGAATAATCAGAGAAAATAGGTTTTACTCTGGTGAATATAACTCTCTTAATTCTTCACACTAGAGGCTCAAACTCAAGATTTAGCATCTTCAGGCATCCCTTTAAATAACTTCCAATCCATTGACCAAGATATTCAACCAATGAGAAATGTAGAATAATCTATGAGATTGTTCTTCAGCATACAACTCACTGTCTATACTGCACTTCACTGTAACTCACTTGTATCTTTCAGAGGGACCAATTTTCTCAATATGCCCAATATACAAAGCTTTTAAACAAGTAATAGAATAGGACATAGTTGACACCAATGAAAAAAAAGATATGTTGACATCAATGATAACACCGATTAGGGACATACTTGCAACAATCTCCCCCTTTGTCATTAATGGAAACATATCATGTGAAAAACTACAACAACCATCAAGACAAGATTCTCCCCCTATCTCTTTACATGTCTGCACTCTTCCCTTTTGATTCTCCCCCTATTTATTTGCACTCTTTCCTTCTGAGTTTCTCACATGACTTCTCTCCCCCTTTGACATCAATGGCAAAGGGCACATACTTGCACTTTTCTGCTCTGATTCCATTTCTCTTCTGAACTCTCTAACTACTCCCCCTGAGAAGTAGCCCTAAAAGCATCAATCTAGATCGAAAGAGGCACCACCAGACTGATGCACTCTTGTGCATCTTAGTTTAGAGCAGGAGGGGAAATAACCCCTAACTTTTGTCTGATATACTCAAAAGTATCCTTAGGCAGAGGTTTGGTGAAAATGCTTACAATCTGATCTTTTGTAGATACATACTCCAACTTGACTCCATTCTCTATCACCTTTTGTCTTAGAAAGTGGTATCTTATGGATATGCATTTTGTCCTTGAATGCATTACTAGATTCTTTGATATGTTTATGGCACTTGTATTGTCACAAAGGATTGCAATTGGATCTTCATACATAACTTTGATGTCCCTCAAAGTCTGCTTCATCCATAATACTTGATTGCAACTACATGGTATTGTAATGTATTCTGCTTCTGCAATAGATAGGGATCTTGAATCCCATTTCTTGCTCAACCAAGATACCGACCTTTTTCCCAAAAGAATGCACCTCCACTTGTACTTTTCCTATCATCCATATCTCTGGCCCAATCTGTATCAGTGTATGCATTGAGAGTGAAATAATTGTCCTTTGGATACCACAAACCATAATCTATTGTTCCTTTCAAATATCTCAGAATTCTCTTGATTGCCATCATATGTGACTCCTTGGGCTCTGCTTGAAATCTTGCCACAAGACAAACTACATGCATTATGTCAGATCTGGTTTGGATCAGATAGAGTAGTCCTCCAATCATATATCTGTACCTTTTTTGATCTGCCATAGGTGAATCATCATTTTTGCTCAACTTACAATTGGTTATCATGGGAGTATTTACCGGTTTAGCAGCTCTATCACATACTTAGACTGAGAAATGAAGATACCTTTATCTGATTGATTTATTTGTAGACCCAAAAATAAATTCATCTCACCAAACATGGACATTTCAAACTCACTTTGCATTTCTCCAGCAAAAACTATGCACATACCTTCACTGCCTCCAAATATAATGTCATCAACAAAGACTGCTACAATTAGGATTTGTTCATCATTGATCTTGAAGTAGAGATTGCTGTCTATAGTACCTGTACTAAACCCAATCTATATCAAATACCTATCCAACCTTGCATACCATGCCTTGGGGGCTTGTTTTAATCCATACAAATCCTTCTTCAATCTACATACCATGTTATGCTGATTTGATGACTGGAATCCTTTCGGTTGTTCAATATATACTTCTTCTTCCAATTCTCCATTCAAGAATGCAGACTTTACATCCATCTGATATAACTTAAAATCTTTGTAGGCGGCAAATAATAGAAACATTCTTATAGCTTCGATCCTTGCAACTAGTGCAAATGTTTCCTCAAAATCTATTCCTTCAACTTGAGAGTATCCTTTGCATACCAACCTTGCTTTGTTTCTTACTACTTCACCATTCTCATTCATCTTGTTTCTGAAAACCCACTTGGTACCAATTACATTTTTGTCTGCTAGTCTGGGAACAAGATCCTAGGTGTGATTCTTCTCTATTTGCATCAGTTCTTCTTCCATGGCCTTCACCCAATTTTCATCATTGCAAGCTTCATTCACATTTTTAGGTTCCACTTGAGAAATCGAACAATAATTAACCTAGTCATCAGTAGCTCTTCTTCTGGTCTGAACTCTTTTTCTCTTATCTCCTATGATTTGATCTTCAGAATGATTTAACTTCACATACCTGGGTGTCTTAGTAATGATTTTTGGAGCTAGTTCTTCTTCTTCCTTTGAGTTTTCTTCTTGCTGCACAATTACTTTGCTTGCAACGACATCCAGTTCATCAGATTAATATCAACTTGATACCTTTTCTTTACTTTTATCAACTTTGACATTTGCACTCTCAATGATCTTCTTCAACCTATTATTGTAACACCGATAGGCCTTACTCTTGGTGGAGTATCTAAGAAAAATTCCTTCATCACACCTTTGACTTGAATTTTGTTTTGAATGTAGACAACATTATGTATAGCTCTTCTTTCTAGTACACTTTTGGTAGATCAACTTCCTTCATTTAGCAGCCTCTAGAACTGTCATGTTCTTCCTTTCAACAACTCCATTCTGCTAAGGAGTCCTAGCAGACACCTATCTCTTTTATTCTTCACAAAAGATATTGAATTCATTTGATGTAAACTCACCTCCTCTATCAGACCTTAGGCATTTGATTCTCTGTTCTATCTCATTCTCAACCATTGCCTTGAAAGTTCATTTAATTCATAATCATTCAACTTTGAGTTCATCTGTAGATTCTCAAAACATTTCCAAAGAAAACTAATATGTACTGAAAACAATTGTGTTCTGTCAACCCAAACTTCTGTTACTTATTACTCTCAAACCAATTATCAAAATCAAAAAATCTTCTAGACATAGATGTAGTCAATGATCGATAACCATGTGCCAGAACTGTAGAGCATTATCTTCAACAACGGACCAATGTGAACCAAATTACTAGAGCACTATCACTTGATTTTACTAGTTAGATACTTAGCCAAAATTGATGACATGTCTTCTTTTCTTGATCAAATCTTGCTACATAGAAAACTTCTTAAACTACACAAATCTTCCTTTATCCTTTACAAACACAGTTCTTTGTCTTGACTTAAATCTTTGTTGACAATCCTTGACTTCGTCTCTTCATGCTGAGGTATCAGCCCAATCCTTTGTCAGGGGAAAAAGATTTTTATTAAAGCTCCCCCTGAGCCAAAACACCCAATTCACTTCTTGGAGGAAGAATCTACACTAGAATCTGGTGGGGACCCATTTTTGACTTCATTTACTTCCTTCTTGACCCAAACCTTGTTCATCTCCTTCTTGACTTCTACTGGATCAACCTTTTCAACCGGTTTCTTCAATTATGCTTGAGTATCCTTCTTCATGTTTTTACTTTTACAGAATCTTGCAATATGTCCAATCTTGTTGCAATTGCAATACATAGTATTTTTCTAACCATTGTTCTTTCCATTCATCCTTGACCTGCATAGGTTAGCCTTGTGCCTAGATTTATTGCATGTATAATAGTACACCCACTGAAGGATTTAACTATCCTATTCTTGCCATAGCCATTTCTCACTTGACTTCTACACTCATTAACCCTATGTCCCATCTTATTGCATGCATAGCACCTAATAGAACTCTGACTTACTTTACTTCTGCATACAATAGCTCTATGACCAACTTTATTGCATGTAAAACATTTACCTTTGAAAGATTGATCATACCTTCCATTGTTGAAACCTTTCCTAATCTGACTTCTACATTCATTTACTTTATGACCAATTTTCTTGCAATTGAAACACTGATTAGAGAATGATGGAACATTTTGACTCATTCTACTCCTACACTGAGTAGCCTTATGACCAAACTTGTTACATGAATTACAATAACCATTGAAAGATGGGTACCTTTGAGCATTTGGTTGTCTTACTGATGGTCTTCTGGATCTATTTCTTTGATTCTAGATCTGTTTGCCTTTGTCCTTTTTGAACTCATTCTTTTCTTGTTCTATTTGTGAACTTTCACCTTTCTAGAATCCTAAGCCTTCTCTGTCATCAGGTCTCTTCTGACTGGCAATCATCTCATCAAGTTTCGCAAAACTGATCTTAAACTTTTCTTCAAATTTTTTTGCTTTCTGTAAATGTGACTTCATGATCCAAATTTCCTTTTCAAGCTCAGCACATTCTTCTAATTTATATTCCACCAATAGATTTAGGTATTCTTCTACTTTTTCTCTTTCTACAAATTTCACTTTCAAATCATTCAAGGTTTCATTTGCTGATATCAGTTGTTCAGTAGCCTCCTTATATTTTTCTTTGAACTTCTTGACTTGCTCTCTTAATTTTCTGATACACTCATTTGCTTCTTTGACATTCTCTTTTAGATCCCTGATTTCTTCTTTAGTTCTTTCTAGGTCTTCAAGAGTAACCTTGATGTGCACCATCCCAAATCTACCTGAAGCTATTAAGCTTTCTTCTGAGGAACCCTCACTCTAATACCAATTGTTGAAATGTACTAGACAACTAAGAGGGGGGAGGAGTGAATCAATTGTCACAAAAACTTAAACACTTCTTCACTTACACATTAATCATTTATCCACAATTATTATGACATAACAATGAATGCATGAAATTAGAAACTCAAAAATAGATGCAACATTATACACAAGAGACACCAGATTTTTACGTGGAAAACCCCAAGGTGGGGAAAAACCATGGAGAGGATTAGCTGTCAAAATATATTGTAATATTTGAAAAATGATGTTCAGGCTTGGTCACTCCACGGGCCCAAAACATACTAGCTCACTGCCATCAAGTACAGCTAGGTCTAGCAATCTCACTACCTCAACCCTAAACATAGAAAGATTATAATAAGCACTGTTAAATCCTTAGGGTTGTTAAACCCTACTGGTAGATCATTTCCAGGCTCATTACCACAATCAACATTTTCTTCATGTCTGAGAATAATACATTGAAGTACAATCAGTCCTCTACTCTACCATGCTTTGCCTTTTCACTCCTTTCCTTATCTTCCCATCTTCGCACAAGGACATCTTTTCCACGACTCAACTACAAGTATTTATACACTTCATCAACCTTGGAATGATCATCAAGGTCGGCATTACAATCATCAACCATTGGAACAATCTCCAAGGTCAGCATTACAAACATTTACAAAATAGGTCCTAACCTATTACAATATTATGCAAAGGAAATGAATTAAAGATGTATGCAGATCACACCATGCCTTAGCTAGGACTCAAACATGATCTTCTACACCAAAACATGCTTCCACAGTCTTCAAGGAATCTCTGCAATAACTGGAGTTAACCAAGTCGACTAAGACTGGTTACACATTATAGTTATCTGGGAACAATCTTCAAACATGATCTCAATTCCTTAACATGGACCAATGTCAAGATAGGAACATGATTATGTGACATCCACAAACATGTCATAATCACCAGGAGCAACTGTACAAACCTTAACCACTTTAGCCATAGGAATCTTCTCATCGAAACACATGAACTTCACTGTTTTCAACTGACATAAAAGAAAGATAGCTTGTGGACCACCAAAACATGAACCACTGCATTTATAGGCAATTATTATCATCCTAGACTTCCCTCTAGAACCAAAAAGCAAAATACTTTATTATGGAGGAATGCAGAACAAAATACTTTCTTCCTGTCACTAGAGAATAATTAGAGAAAGCATGTTTTACTCTGGTGAATGCAACTCTCTTAATTCTTCACACTAGAGGCTCAAACTCAAGATTTAGCATCTTCAGGCATCCCTTTAAATAACTTCTAATCTACAGACCAAGATATTCAACCAGTGAGAAATGTGGAGCAATCTACCAGACTGTTCTTCAGCATACAACTCACTGTCTATACTACACTTCACTGTAATTCACTTGTATCTTCCAAAGGGGCCAATTTTATCAATATCCCCAACATACAAAGCTTTTAAACAAGTAATAGAATAGGACATAGTTGACACCAATGACAACAAAGATATGTTGACATCAATGACAACACCGATTAGGCACATACTTGCAACATGTATATGTAGGGAACGATAAGATTATGTCAATGTGTGATTCTAATTTTATATTTTAATGTGAAACTAAGTAATTAGTCTATAGGTTTGACTAATTTCAATCTCATTCATAATTCAACATATGTAGAAACCTCATAGGGATTACAAATATAAAAAAAGGAATATATACTAGTACTTGCACCTAAAGGAGGTTCAAGGATTATGCTAATAGAAAAGTATATTTATGTTAATATGTTAGAGAGTAGGTGTTTGTGCATGGGTACATATGGATGCCATGTGCTGCAAATTCTAGTTGTATGTGGGTAGATTAAACAATTTATAATAAGTGCTAAATAATGGAATGAAATAAACTTAGATGAATCTAGATTTTTTTCTCAAAGAAATTAAGTATTATCAGATTTTGAAATATTTGCATATAGATTTAAAACATAAAGCAATGCAAATGAAAAAAAGTTGCCATCAAATCAACAAAAAACATTACAAATGGAAATAGTTCTATGTTCCCATCTAGTTGGAAAATCAATATTTATCTAGCTTTTACATGATAAATGAGATTTTGGAGGCTTTCACCTGATATTTTGGAGGCTTTTACTATTAAATGGTAGTCAATTTACCATTAAACAAAAACTAAAACTTGTTTTTTGATGATTTAATAGTGGTTTGCAGGCATGATTGAATCTTAGTTTAAGGTTCATATTTTTGTTTGAAGGGTAAATATTTTTGTTTCAATTCAGTTTAGGGTAATTTTTTTTGTGTGAGGGTAAATTTTTTAGTTTCAATAGAATATAGGGTTTATATGTTTTGCAAGAAGATTCAAACCAAATATAGAAACCTAATTTACAAAATACACAAAATAAACTTAAATACAAATAACAAAATACTACAAAAATTTTGAAAAAAAAGGAAAAATAACTCACATAGACTATTTGATGGCTAGAAATTGCTCTCTCAGACTTGGGGTCCCATTCTCTCTTTGCTTTGGCTATTGGTGAAAATGAGTTCGTAGGCCATTTAAAAAAAAAAATAAATACTTTTACGAAATGGGATCTCGCCACGAAACACAATCCTATTTTAAATTTTGGCCTGAGATCCCGAAGCATAACAGGATCTCGTTTGCTAAATAACAGGATCCCATTTTGTTTTGCCTGATTCAGGGTTTTTGGCTAAGTCTGAAACTTCCATGGGAAGTGGACTCAACTTCTTACTTTTACCCTTATAATCTCCATTAGTTACACCATTATTTTCCCCATTATACAAATGTGACAATGATGATAAGTCATGAACATAAGGGGAAGTGCTAGAAATACACTATAATATAAAAGAGGGTCTTCCAATAAAGAACACTCACATATACATATAGTAGTACATGAAGGTCTAAAAATGAATGTTCAATATTATAATACAGTTGGATTTTAATTTTAACAAATGTGACAATAATCATAACTCATGAACATAAGGGGAAGTGCTAGAAATACACTATAATATAAAAGAGGGTCTTCCAATAAAGAACACTCACATATACATATAGTAGTACATGAACCTAAAAATGAATGGTCAAGATTATAATACACTTGGATTTTAAATTTGGTACAAACAAAAAATTAATATGAATATGAAACCCTAAAGGCTAACAAGGGTGGGTAGGGTAGGTGAAAACAATGTAAAACAATAAGTCAAAAAACCCTAAAAGAAATATAAATCTATGGAGTGCAAATAAAAATATGATTCAAACCCTAATGAGATATGAAAATATGACAATGAAATAAAAAAAATTAGATCTAAAAACCCTAATTAAGGAAGGTCTAATCTTGGGGGTGTAAGATAAGTCAAGTTCACCAAAATGTAAATGGGAATATGTTTATACATTATTTTATCTAGGCTAATCAAATAATGCATTCATTTAACACACAAGTTAACCTATATAAAAGAGTTGGGTTTGATAATTGAAATTACTAAAAATAAGTGCAATTAATTAAATTGAATGTGATACTTAGCTTGATAACAAATGGTGGAAACATATTGCACTAGGTGACACAAACTAGTTCACTAATGCTCTGTATTTTTAGGGATGAGTTAGATGAAAAAATCTATGATTTTGCAAATTGACTATTTTCCCCTCAATTTCATTGATGCAAGTACGGAAATGACCTCCATGAGTGCAAACATAAACATTCACATGAACTAATCCTCATATATTTAAATTAGCAAAATGCAGACCAATGTAATTTTCTCAACTTGGTTTGATGTCTAAATGCTTGTAAGGACATACAATGTTTATAAACACCTTTGAGGAACCTACTTCATTGTGAGGGTCATGTCCTATTTAGTTAGACCCTTATCAAACTAGATTAATAGGTTTGAGCACAAAGATCAAGGATAGTATGTAAAAATGTAACAGGCCTAGGATGAAGTGCTTTGATGTGATGCTCTAAGTATGTGCTAACTTCCTTTTATTCTTTTGGTGAATCAAACAATAGATGTTCATTATTGATTCCGAGGTAATTTCGAAATGAATTATTGAATGTCCTCAAATACAATAACTAAGCACACAAATTAGAAAATCCTATGCCAAGTCAACTCACAGTGGCTAGTGATGTAGTAAACAACTAATAAATTTGAAGTTTTAATTTTTAAAGTGTAAGGTTGAGATCCATGACTGTACAAGTGACTTGGGTCAAGTTTACACCTAAGGATCTAATCTAGGGCAATGAAAATTAAGTCTAGGGATCAAGAATGAAAATCTAATGATCAATGATAAAGGGGATCAAGATACAAATGTAATGTGTTGATTTCAAAGAATATTATACCAATTGTAATCTAGTTATTATAGTTAGAACACTCTAGTTAAAGTGGACCCAAAATTATATCTTACGAGATTATACGATGGATAGACATCTATTTAAAGAATAAATTTCTTTTCTAATGTGATCAAATTTTCTTCACTTAATACATGTCACACCATAAAAGATAGATAAACAATGTCCCTTTCATGAATATTTTTTTATTTAATGTGGTAAAATTTTCTTCTATTAGTGCAACACCATGTCAAAAAATGATAAACTTGTGTTTAAAAAAAAATTATGAGTTAACAACATTGAAGCTCAAATTGTTTTTTCTATCTATTCATTACTATTTGTTGTGAAAAAAGTGGTCACACATAAAAAGAAATGGACATGGATAAGATCTTTTAGGGTTCAGTCCTTTAATATCCATTAAAAGAGAACGACTATTCCCACATGTATGCCACTTCTTATCTTCAATGTAAGGCTAGCTTGAAAGTCCAATTTTTCTTGTTCATCTAATTGTATTTGTATCATTGCAAACTTATTTTATTTTCAATATCATTAAATTTATTTGCAATATTCATACCATTTGTTACATGGTCTTCTTAGAAAAAAATCTCAACATAATGTTAATGGAACAATAATGTTTAAACATGCACATATTAGATATGTATGAAAATGAGCTACAAAGGAGGATGACTAAAAGGATAAGTGCTCATATGCATTTCACTTCTTTGAGGCAATTGAACCTAGAAAAAACAAACATATGGAAAAAAATCCATTCATCACCAAAAAATTGGTCATACATGGAAAAAATGAACATGTATAAATAATTTAAGGGCAAAGGCATACCTATAAATTAATTTCATAATTTTGTTTAATGTGGCAATTTTTTTCTTTAATAATTTTTTTATTTTTTATTGAGAAATCCCATGGGACTCTAACTCAACATATTTATTTATTTAATTTTTCACTTAATGTAACTTCACACTATAGAAAATGAAAAGGAAAAAGACACAAAAAAATATAGTTTGTTTATTAGATGTGGTAGACTTTTCTTCCTGAGTATAATGCCACCTTCTATAGTTAATAGATTTCTCTAGACTAAATTACTCTTATCTAGTGTAAATTATTGTTCTTCACTTAAAAAAAACACCACACCATAAAAAATAGATAAATACTTCTTTATTCTCTTTTAATTGATGTAACACCATTAAAAAAAAAATTAATGAATATTTTTTGCAAAAAATTGTTATACTTTTCTTAAAATTCAAAACTAATGTAAAATAATCAAGAAGTTCAATTTATTTTCTTCCATTAAAAACTTTGTTTTCTTTTGGATCCTAAAATTTATAATTTGTTACACAGCCAAAAAAAAAAAGGTTAAAAATATAGTTTCCAAATAATATTAATAAAATATTTTGTTGAACAATAAAAAGTTAAAAATATAGTTTCCAAATAATATTAATAAAATATTTTGTTGAACAATAAAAAGAACTCTTTTGAAAAATCCATTCTTTTAAAATTCAAAAAAAATGATTTTGATACATTTATTTTATATATGACGTCACACGTTAAAGAATAACATAACTACCTAAATGCTTTGAGGACGTCCACTCCTTTATTTATTCCTCCATCCCATTATATTCTATTCTATACTACTCTATTGCTTTCTGTGTTTCCCCCTGCCCTTGTTTGCTCTCCCATGGCTCCTCTTTTGTTGTTCCCCTTCATGTTTTCCATCTTTTTAATGTCTGCTCTTCCTCACTCTCTCAACAATCTTTCTTATAAACATCAACAACAACAATTGCTGTTGCGATTCAAAGATGACATTTCCAACAACAACAGCACTTCTCTGCCCGATTGGACTCCCCTTCGCCCCCTCTGTAATTGGTCTGCCATTACCTGCGATCCCTCTTCGCACTTTGTCATCGCCTTAAACTTATCCGGTATAAGTTTAAACGGCATCATCTCTCCAATTCTAGGAAATCTCTCCTCTCTTCGATCCCTCGATCTCTCCAACAATGCCCTCACTGGTCATATTCCACCTCAACTCGGCCAACTTCCCCGTCTACAGAAACTCTCGCTTTGGGGCAATCAATTACAAGGAACAATTCACCACTCTCTCTCTGCTTGCCGCAGTTTGTATGACCTGGGACTCTCTCTTAACCAACTACATGGCAGCATTCCGCCTGAGCTGGGTCGCCTCACAAGTTTGAAGTTCCTTTATTTGGGATTTAACAATCTCACCGGTACCATTCCCCCATCTTTCAAAAATCTGTCCGCCTTAGTTATATTGAGTTTGGAATACAATTATCTCTATGGCCCCATTCTCCCTGAATTGGGAATGCTCACTCACTTGCAATACCTCAGTTTATGGGGAAATCAGCTTAGTGGAAACATACCAAACTCCCTTGGAAATTGTTGCAGTCTCACAAAACTTTATTTAGAAATAAACTACCTCAGTGGGACTGTTCCAATGGAGCTGGGTAAGTTGAACCTCCTCAAGAAGCTTAATCTAGAAGCCAACCAACTTGTTAGTGACAACAGTAACACAGCGTCTTTTCTTATTGCTCTCACAAATTGCTCCCACTTAGAAGAACTGATAGTGTCATATAATCATTTCACTGGTATATTGCCTCCATCCATAGGCCAACTGTCTTCCAATCTCTCTTACTTGCATTTATCAGACAACATGATAAGCGGAAGCATACCACAACAGATTACCAATCTGACAAACTTAACCTGGTTAAGTTTGGGCAATAATCTTTTCAGCGGCAATATTCCACCTGGAATTAAAAGATTCCGTAAGTTGGAAAGATTGCTTTTGGGAAGAAATAAATTAGAAGGAAGCATTCCAAGTGAGATAGGTCAAATGCAACATCTTGGACTCTTAAGTCTTCATCACAACCAGTTATCTGGTAAAATACCAGATTCTCTTGGTAGCCTTCCAGAGCTAAGGTGTCTTTATCTTCAACACAATAAGTTATCAGAAGAGATCCCTGTTAGTTTACAGGGATGTCAGAAGTTGGAGCTCCTTGACTTGTCTTACAATAAATTAGGGGGAAGGATACCTTGTGAAGTCATGGTTAGCCTTGAAAACCTGCAATTCCACCTCAATCTTTCATGGAATTCTCTGCAAGGGTCCTTACCACAGGAGATCAGTAAAATAGTAATGGCTCAAGCCATAGACATCTCCAGAAATCGACTTACTGGGGTGATTCCAAATTCTCTAGGAGACTGCACAGCATTAGAGCATCTAAATCTGTCCCACAATGCCTTTGAAGGTCCAATACCAGATTCACTCTCCAAATTACAAAATCTCCAAGAAATGGATCTTTCTGCCAATTTTTTATCAGGTTTGATGCCAATGTCCCTTGAAAGACTAAAAGTACTTAACTACATGAATGTTTCTTTCAATAATTTGTCAGGGCAGATTCCAGAAGGAGGGTTGTTTCAAAATAGAACTGTTGTAATATTGCTTATGGGAAACCTTGGCCTATGTGGCCCAACAAATTATTCATTGTCTCCATGCCCAAATCAGACCCATGAAAAACATTCACTGCTAAAAAAAATTGTCTTATCAGTTGTTGGAACCATTGCATTTGTTTTATGCTCCATTGCAGGATTGCTATGGAGGCATAAACATTCAAAACAACTATTCCCTCCCTCAAACTTTTTTTTTGAAAGGCTCAGCTATCCAAAATTTTCTTATCAAGATCTTGTCATTGCAACAGCTGGATTTGATGAGTCAAACTTGCTTGGAGTGGGTAATTTTGGATCAGTCTACAAAGGGATTTTGAGGGATGGTAGGATAGTTGCCATCAAGACTCTTAATTTGCAGACTGAAGAAGCCCATAAGAGCTTTAAGACAGAGTGCAAAGTGTTAGGGAGGGTTCGGCACCGTAACCTCATAAGAATCATAAGTGCATTTTTCTACCCTGGCTTCAAAGGTTTGGTTCTCCAATTTGCATCTAATGGGAGCTTGGAAAAACATTTGCACCCTCTCAGAGATGATCAGGACTTCTGTGAATTGGGATTGAGTGAGTGTTTGAACATAGCTATAGATGTAGCCCATGGCATGGAATATCTACATCACGATTGTCCTTTGCAAATTGTGCATTGTGATTTAAAACCTAGCAACGTGCTCCTGGATGCCAACATGACAGCTCTTGTGACTGATTTTGGTATATCCCGCTTAATTAATACTCCAAACTCCATAGATTCACTGAGTACAACAACATTTGCACTCAAAGGATCTATTGGCTATATTGCTCCAGGTAATTTTTTTGAGTTTTCTTTGTATTGGCAATATCATTTCCTTTAATTCTTTTTAAGAATCTCATGAATAAAACTGATTGCAGAGTATGGATTGGGCGGGATTGCTTCTATAAAGGGAGATGTTTATAGTTATGGAATTTTGATATTAGAGATGGTTACAAGGAAGAGGCCAAGTGATGACATGTTTGTGGGAAACATGGACTTGCAACAGTGGGTGAGGTCAGCGTTTCCAAACAGACTGGCAGATATTGTTGATAGTGGACTATTGAGAGATGAGAATGAAAACATGGAAGACAGTAGATGTCTTCTTTCTTTCATTCATGTTGGCTTACTTTGTACCAATGAATCACCAAGAGAACGGCCTTCCATGAGAGATGTAGCCAAGGTCTTGGAGAGCCTCAAGACATCTTTCATCGGAGGTGGACCTGCTTCCAATTTAACATCTACCATATCAGACCTCCTGCACAATACCAATCCCACAGAAACATTGGCAACTGACAGCCAAAGTTCTACGTTTTAGATTTTTATAAATTCCATTAAGAAGTTTTAGTCCTTTATGTTTACTAGTTTCAAGTTTGTCTTCCATCACAGGCTAGTCTTCTTTCATGTAAAATCCTCTTTAAGTTAAATTCTAGTTCTTTGAGCTTGTAAGCTATTCCAATTCATGTGTATGCATCATACTAGCTGGAGAACGTATAATGTTGTCTATATCTACTTATTGAAATACTGCATAACATGTAGCATATTGTCTTATTTATAGCACTTTCTCTTCAATAATATGTGAGATTTTAAGAATTTTTTTTCCTTTCCGTCCTTGATATTAATTATTCTCCAAGCTTAAAAACTTGAGATCAACCTGGATGCCATATCAGGGGTGGTATATTCATGTCCAGAGAGGACAAAGCATGAATAAGAATTTTAAGATCGTCCAATTTTCAAGTTCTCTGAATGATTTGGAACGGTTAAATAAACGAAGGATCATGGAGCTGCTTGCAAAATATTCATTTGAATTTTAGACCTATAATTAGATAGTAGTATAATTGCATATACCTTTTAACTGAGCATTATTGAGCATTCTGACGAGATATGGCTTACATTACATCAATTGCATCAAAGTTTTGTAGCTACTACGAGCTTGAATAACCTTTCCTGAATATTAGCCTTTGAACCTTCTATAGCAGTATTGAAGAGCTGTCTTGATTGCAATGTAACAAAAATCTTCATGTCACTATGCAAAACCCTTGGTACAGTTTGGCATTATGAAGAGGATAATTTAAGGTCAATATCCTACTATGAAGATTTTCTAAGGCATTTAGAGAGTTAAGTTTTCTCTAGCTACTTGGTGGCAAAGACTCACTATCATGTAACATTTTGGCTTTAAGATAAAGGTCGTGATTTTCTAAAACGGATTAGAAGTTCTGGTGAATTGCATCCAATCTTAGTGAGAACAGATTTGTTAAATAGGCTATCAGGCCGTATGTAAGATTGTGGGTTGTGTATAAATCTCATTGTTTGAATATTTTCACTTAGAAAGTTTATACTGCAATGATGTCCTGTAACATATCATCCCAGCCCCAATGGATATGTATAAAGTAGGCAAAATTTTCTTTTAAATTATGATATAAGATTTGTCTATATCTGCAACTATCTCTTGATTAACAGTTTATATGTTCAGCCACAGTCTAATTTAATGCACAGGATGCCGATAGTGTATATATTTAGGTGGAGAGTATTAAGGCAGTGCCAAAAGTCTTGGCTAGATTAGACACAGCCCAATTTAATGCGCAGGGGACTTCCTCAAATTTTTCTCTCTTTGCTACTGATTAGATTTAGCAGTTTCTCTGAAAGATGATTCCATGGAATATTTCATCAGCTAAGGGACATTTTTTATAATTACAATATGATCCCGCCAGACATTATAACTTCTGCAACATATTAATATGTCCAAGAAAAGTGCCAGGATACATATCGACCAGCCATTGAACAGTTCAGAGACAGGATTATCTCTGTACCTTAAGAATATTGACCTCTGGAACCAAATGGGAAATAGATTAAATAATAGGATCCTTGTCTCCCACCATCAGAATAATATCAGTGACCTTCCCAGAATATTGTGGTGAATTTAACGTTTAATCCCCAGTATTGATTTGTCTTTTTAAGGCACTGCAAATCAGTCAGGATAGCTTAGAAACGGGAAACAGAAACCGTGGGGAAGTGACCAGAAACGGAATATAAGAAACGGATTTTATATATATACTTTTTCAAAACTATAATTATAAAAATAAAAAATATATATATTTATATTTAAAATATGTTTCTAAATTAATTTTAAAAAACAAAAATCATAAAAAATAATTGTATTCTAACTTTAATTATAATTTTTAATAAAAGAAATAAGTCCAATTAAACCACTTTCCAAACAATCTTTAGTAATTAAACAACTTTCCAAAAAGGTAATGATTTGTATTTAAAACTTTAAGTTGTTTTTTAAAAATCAAATAACTTATCAAAATGTCAATCCTTCTTCAAGAAAAGGCAAATAAACACAGAACCCAAAGCACCAATTTATGTTTAAATCTTTAGGAAGTTTTTAAAAATCAAATAACTTACCAAAATGTCAAACCTTCATGAAGGAAAATACAAAAAATAAAAAAGTATTTTTTGGCAACGGACAAAAATGTAACACATGCTTAGAATGATCGTTCATGACGGAAATGGCATTTTTCCATTAAAACGAGAAATGGAGCCTAAGTGTTGCATTTATGGTAACACAATTTCAAAATATAAAATTTTAAATTATAAAGTATGTGATATGATTGTGGAATTCAGATGCCTAGTTTAGATTTAATCTTACGTCCACCCATATTTCATGACTAGAGTTTAAAAGAATCCATCTTTGTTCATTTAGCACTCTTTCACATGGGTAAAACAATGTAAAGATATGGAAGGCAATGCTCAATGCTCATAGACATAAAGCACTAAGATTAACTGGAACCTCATCCATCCCATTAATATTTTGGCTCAAACACTAACCTAAATAGACTTGAATATGGAAGAAGCCTCTTCAACCCATCGATCTCTCGAAGAATGCTCTTGATGTTCACATTCCACCTCAACTCAGCTAACTTTTCCATCTACAAATACTTAGGCTAAGCCACAATCAATTACAAGGAACTGTTCCTCCCACTCCTTTCACTTGCCATAGTTTGTATTACTTGACACTTTCCTATAACCAACTACATGGCAACATTTTGTTTGAGTAGAGTTTCCACACAAGTTTGAAGTATCTTTACTAGAGAGTAAACAATCTCACTAGTTCTATTCTCCACTATTTAGAAATTTTGTTCACCTTAGTTCGATTGTATGTGGAAGAAAATTATATTTATTGCTCCATTCCTTCTAAATTGGGGGCCCTAGCTCAACTACAAGATTCTTCCTTTATATGAATTAATTGTCAAATTCTGTACATATGCAGTTACTATGGCTCTATGGAAATCAATTACAAGGATCCATTTCTCTAGAATTAGGCATGTTCACTCACCTACATGGTCTTCATCTTTATACAAATAACTTATGAGGCATCATTCCCATCTCTTTAGAACATTTGTCTACCTTGATGATTTAGAATTGGCAGAAAACTATCTTTGGTCCCCATTCCTCCTTAATAAGGCATGCTCACTCATGTAAATGTTCTTTATCTTAATGCAAATTAACATATTAAGCACTATTCCCTCCTCTTTAACAAATCTCTGGAAACTAAAGGAATTATCTTTATCTCAAAACTAGTTGAGTGGACATTTTCCATGGGAAATTGGTACCAAGCTTACCAATTTGCAACTCTTCAGTTTATGGAGAAATAAACTTAGTGGAAATATACCAAATTCCATTGGAAATTGTTCCAATCTCACAATGCTTTATTTAAACAACCACCAGCTTAGTATAATGATGTCAATTAAGCTAGGTAAATTGAACCTCCTTATCTGGCATTAGCTACACATGAATCAACTTGTTAGTACCAACAATAACACATTGGCTTTTCTTACTGCTCTCACAAATTGCTTCAACTTGCAAGAAATAGAAGTGTTGGATAATCATCTCATTGGTATATTGTCTCTATGCATAGGTCAACTAATTTGGATCCTAGGAGCCTCAGGGGACAATCTTATATTGTTGAAAGTCAAGATTAAAGAATATGCAAAGGAAAACCAAGGACATAGTTCACCAACACATTTGAATGCACAAAAGACAAGTTTTAGCAATAAGAGTGCTACTTCTATTAAAATGCAAAATGAATAGGTTACAGTGAATGTTATGAATAGCAAGGCTATGAATGAGAATTCCCATGACCAAAAGGGATAGACACATCAATTTGGTTTGCCTAGACTTTTCTTTGTTATCTGATTCTCAACAATTGAAGATCAAATGAATAATTGTACAAGTTATTGCTAAAAAATGTTATAAGAAAATAGAAGGGTTCATTTTTCATAGCCACTTGACATTCTTGTTGATGGCTCAAATGACACATATAGGACTCACCAACTCAGTAAATTAAAACTAACTCCTCTTTTGAAAGGAGACAAAAGGGTCTCCCGAATCTATCAAGATCACTATGTCTAGGCTATGTTTAGATAGCTTCAGATGTTGGATGTCCAACTATTTAATAAGGAGTCTATTGTTAGGGTTCAGGTAGATCAAAATAATAAACACTAACAATTATATGCAGATTAAATAACCTAAATATAACAATGATGAATAACACATAAGAGATCAACACATAAATTGAACGTGGTTCACCAAATATGGGCTACATCCATAGAAACTCAACCATCTAATGATTTTATTATCCAGTTCAAAATAGATTAGAATCTCATGAATACATCGCCATAACATACATCCCAGTCACTTATAACAAGCTTTTTGGAAGCTTTTAGAATTAGGGTTTTGCAATGTCATTTTTTTTGTCGATTAATAAAAATTAACAACTGACTCCGATCATGTAAAAAGAGTGAAACAAATTCTACTTCTTGGGGGCTACTGCACCCCAATCCCCCACTTCTCAGGGGCTGTCGCCTCTGAACCCCCGCTTGGGGCATAGCCTAGCCCCAAACCCTGGTGATGATACATTACTAGTGTATAGTACTTGCATGATTAGTCACCACATACCAACAATCTCCCACTTGGAGAATGATCAGGCTCCACACCAAATAATCTCCCACTTGGAGACTGATCCCGGATGACACCGTTGTGCTTGCAGCTCCCAGTAGATTATAGGCATGGCTAGTTTCTTATATCCACCATTAAGAGTCGTGAAGGCCAACAGAAACTGATGAGGAAATCAGTTTCTCCCATGTAACTACCTTTGTGAACATATTTGCAAGATTCTGACTTGTGTGAATTTTCTTTAGCTTCAAATGCCCATCATCCAAAACTAACTGAATGAAGTGGTATTTGAGCTGTATGTGCTTAGTTTTTTAATTCAAAGTTAAATTCTTAGCAAGATGAATGGTACTTTGGCTATTAGTGTACAAAGAGCTATTTTCTTGTTGGTGCTTCAATTCCTCCAGAAAACATTATAACCAAATCATCTCCTTGCTAGCTTCCATAGCAGCAACATACTCAGCGTCAGTGGTTGAAAGTGCAACAACTTTTTGTAGTCTTGAAATCCAACTGATTGCAGTACCTCCTATAGTAAAAACATACCCTGTAGTACTCATCCTGCTATCATTATCACCTACCATATCAGAGTCAACATATCCTTTTAGAGTAGAATTTGTTCCTCCAAAACATAGTTTCTTTGAAGTAGTACCTCTCAAATATCGGAGAATCCATTTTACAGCATTCCAATGTTCCATTCTCGGATTGCTCATATACTTGCTCACAATTCCCACTACATGTGCAATATCTAGCCTTGTGCATACCATTGCATACATCAAGCCGCCAACTGTTGATGTATATGGTATCTTAGACATTTTGTTTTCCTCCTCTTGTGTCTTTGGACACATCTCTTTAGTCAACTTAAAATGCCTAGGCAAAGGTGTAGTAACTATTTTTGCATTCTGCATGTTAAACCTTTTCAACACCTTCTTGACATACTCACTTTGAGATAAAAACAATTTTCTGTTTGTCCTGTCCCGTGTGATCCTCATAACAAGGATTTGTTTTGTTGCACCCAAATTCTTCATAGCAAATGAATTTGTTAATTTCTGCTTAAGTTTATTAATATGCTACAATTAGAGCCGACAATAAGCATGTCATCAACATAGAGCAACCTGATATTATAGCTGCCATTACCCAATTTCTTAAAATAAACACAATAGTCAGAATGACATCTTTTGTATCTTTGTTCAACCATAAAACTATCAAATTTTAAATACCATTACCGAGGTGCTTGCTTCAGGCTATACAAACTCTTCTTTAACCTGCACACAAATTCTTCCTTACCCTTGACCTCATATCCTTGTGGTTGCTGCATGTATATTTCCTCTTCCAAACCCCCATGGAGAAATATTTTTTTCACATCTAGTTGTTCAAGATGCAAGTCTTTTGCAGCCACAAGACTTATAATAGCTCTAATAGAAGTCATCTTTACAACCAGAGAAAATATTTCATCAAAATCTATACCCTTTTTCTATGCAAAACCTTTTACCACAAGTATGGCCTTATATCTTTTCTTGCCTCCATCTTCTTCCTTCAACCTGTAAACCCATTTATTTGGCAATGCTCTTTTA
Source organism: Cunninghamia lanceolata (assembly GCA_027924645.1). Classification (NCBI taxonomy): domain Eukaryota; kingdom Viridiplantae; phylum Streptophyta; class Pinopsida; order Cupressales; family Cupressaceae; genus Cunninghamia; species Cunninghamia lanceolata. Next base: position 4,040,775 of record BSBN01000241.1, on the reverse strand, counting down.
CCTACAGGTAATTGGACTAAGTCCCAAGTTTGATTTTGCAACAAGGAATCCATTTCCTCTTTCATGCCTAGCTCCCACTGCTTTTTGGTATCTACCTGCATTGCTTCTTCATAACTTTCAGGTTCACTAGAATCAGTTAATAATATAGAATATAATGATGGAGAAAATCTTTTTGGGGGTCTAGTTATCCTTGTAGAACATCTAACACTTGTAGGAGTCTGTGGGATAACTTGTTATTGCTGAGCATCAGGTACCATTGGCATTTTTTTTCTAGAATCTCATCCAACACCACATATTCCTTTTTGGCATGTTCATGCTTCTTTTCCTACAACTAATCATTATACATGACCTTCTCATTGAATATAATATCTCTGCTTCTAATGATTTTATGATTTTCATAATCCTATAGCTGATAACTAAACTTATCTACTCCATATCCAATGAAGGTACATTTTTTAGACTTAGCCTCAAGCTTGGTTCTATTTTCAATATCAACATGGACAAAAGCTTCACAACCAAAGGTTTTTAGAAATGAATAGTTTACCTTTTTACCCATCCATGCCTCCTCTAGAATGCCACCATCCAAAGGATTCGAAGGTCTCCTATTTATTAAATAAACAATGGTATGTACAACATCTGCCCAAAAGTGTAAGGGTAGTCTAGTATGCAATCTCATGCTCCTTGCACACTCCATAATGGTCCTATTCATCCTCTCAGACACACCATTTTCTTGTGGGGTTCTAAGAACTATTTTCTGCCTATGGATTCCATTATATGAATAGTAATTTTCAAATTCTCTACTGTAATACTCACGTCCATTATTAGATCTAAGACACTTCATCTTTTTTCCTGTCTTATTCTCAACCAAAGATTTCAACTTTTTAAAAGTTTCAAATACTTATGATTTTTGTTTTAGGAAAAACACCCATGTTTTCCTAATTGCATCATCAATAAAAGTAACATAATAGCAAGAACCACCAAGAGAAGATACCTGAGCTGGTCCCCATACATCTAAATGCACAAGCTCTAATTTCTCACTCTTCTTCTCTTTCCCAACTTTGAGAAATCAAACTCTTTTCTATTTTCCATAAACACAATTTTCACAGAATTCCAAGTTAATCTACTTTAGACCTAGTAGCAACTTTCTAGAGTGAAGGATCTTCATCCCTTTCTCACTCATGTGCCCAAGTCTATGGTGCCACAATTCTGTTTCTATCCTTGTTGTTGGGACTTAAGGTGTCTCAACCTTTGTAATTCCTTGTATTTATTATTTCTAATGTATTTATTTTATTTGCCTATGATGCATTTAAGTTGCACATCCTACTTTGTCATTTAATGTGAAGTGGCATGATGAGTTGTCACTCCACTTGTAAGGTGACTAGGATGGTCAATCCACTCCATGTAGATATAGGCATCCCAGATAGTGGTAGAACAATTTTGCCATATGTCGGCATCTTGAATAGTGTGTAAGGGAATATTAACTGAAACAGTTATGATAGATTCCTATGACAAAATCTATGACGTGTAAGAGTCTTAAATTTAAAGATTCTATGATAGGTGAAGACATGTGTCACAAGGCATCTTGGAAGAAGGTATCTTTAGGTGCCCCAAGGAGGGTTGTGACATGTTGTAAGAGAATATGCTATTTTTAGTCAGTGTATGATATATTCTCTTATAGCTATAAGATATGATAGTTATGACAGATTCTATGATAGTCATAGGAATCATAAGAGCATCTGTCATTGCCCAACTTGGGAATAGGCGACCACATTGGGATGGGGTGATATGACAAGTGTCATGACCATGCTACAGTGTTGGACAAGTGTCCCCAGGTGTGTGTTTTGGGCCATGAGGCCAAGTTGGATGCCCATCTCAAGGATAGTACATTTTTGCCTTGTAAACTTCTATTTAAATAGGTGCTTTGAGAGGAGATGCATGATGTGATTGATAGGTATTGTTATACTACCAGACTGTCTCCAGATACGAGTGTCGAAAACTCCTATAAAGACTTGCATTGCAAGTATGTTGTAAACCTTGTTGTTTAGATAATACATTGTGCACGTTTGGAGTGGGGTTTTTCACCTGAAAGGGTTTTCCCCACGTTATATCTTGTCTCTCTTCTTTTGTCTTAAATTCTTGTGTTGTGTATTTTTGCGATATCTCTATTGTTGGGTTAATAACACTGTAATTGTAAAGGTTAAAAATAATTTGCACTCATCTCTCCTCATTAGATTAGTGTAAGAAGCAATTTTTGCACACCTAGATTCCTTTCAGTTGATATCAGAGCTTGATCACCTTTGGTCCTAGTTGTTGGGTAGGGGTTTTTTGAGCTGATTTTAGATTGAGTGGGAGTCTATTGAAAGTATTTTGTAATCTTGTTGCAGGAAGGAGATGGCAGGCACATCCGAAAGATTAGAGGTGAAGTTCAATGGCACAAATTTTGAGTTATAGAAATTTAAGATGGAAGACATGCTTGTCGATCGAAACCTATAGGAAACCGTTTCTGATGTAAAACCAACCACAATGGCACAAATTGATTGGGATCTCAAAGATCAAAAGGCTAAGAGTCTCATAAGACTCAGTCTAGCTGATTATGTCCTGTTAAATGTCCATGAGGAGAAGACCACGAAAGACCTTTGGAAGAAGTTGGGAGATGTTTATCAGGCCAAATCCCTGTGAATAAGCATTTTCTGAGAAAGAAGTTATTTCTTTGAGGATGGAGGATGGAGGATCTGTTGTAGATCACTTGAGTGCTTTCAACATGTTAGTTGCACATTTGACATCCATTTGTGTGAAGATGGAGAAGGATCATTGTTTGACCTTGCTTTGTTCTTTGCTAGACTCGTGGGATAATCTTGTTATGGCTATTGGGAGCACCACATCCAATTTCAAAATAGATGAAGTGGTAACTTCACTGTTATCTGAAGAAATACGAAGAAAGTCTTCTGAAGCAGCTAAAGAGGCTCTTGCAGTTCCTGGAAGACCCAAGGAGAAAGGGAAAAAGAAGAACAAGTAAGCTGAGAAGGTTAGATCCAAATCCTATGGGAGATCCAAATCTCTTGGAAAGTCCAAGGCTCTCTATTGGAACTCTGGAAAAACTAGACATTTTTGAAAGGAATGTAAAGAGGAAAAGAAAAAGAAGAAGAAGAATGTCTTAGACTTAGATTCTGACAAGTCACAAGATGATGGTGATGCCTTCATCACAGCCCTGGCCACCCATGCATTTGATGATGTGTGGTTGATTAATTCTAGTGCATCATTCCACATGACCTTACATCAAAGTTGGTTCATGAGGTATGAAGAGTTTGATAGTGGAAGAGTGTACCTTGGTGATGACTCTCATCTAAAGATTATTGGTCGTGGAAGAGTCTCAATTTGATTCCCTGATGGACGAGTGAAGGGTATCATTGGGGTCATGCACATCCCGGGCTTGGTACGGAACCTGCTTTCTGTAAGTAAGTTGAATGATGTAGGTGTGTAGGTTGTCTTTTTAAAGGATGGATGCAAGATGACTAGAGTATCTATGGTGCTTGCGAAGGGTACTCAGAGAGGTAATCTATTTCAGCTGGAGGCATGCACTTCATAGTGCAATAGTTATTTTGACTCGAAGAAAAGAGCTACAGTCACTTCATCCCCACCATTTGAACCAGCAGTGAAGAAATCTGTTGTAACAAATTCTAATGGTAGTGCATCTTGGGTACCCAAGGGTGCTTATGCTTTGGAAGTTAAGCTTCTTGCTGAAAAGACAATATTATGGCATAAGAGATTTGGCCACATTGGTGAGAAGGGTCCTAGAACCCTGAAAAATAAAAACATCGTTAAGGGGTTAAATGATTGTAATCTCGAGTTTGACTTTTGCAAACATTGTATATATGGAAAGTAAAACCATGTTCAATTTTACTCTAGTTCTCACAAGTCTTCTAGTGTATTAGATCTTATTCACTCTGATGTGTTTGGTCCTGTTAGTGTTTCTTCGATTTCCAAATTTGTATATTTTGTATCTTTCATAGATGATTACAGTAGAAGTACATGGATTTATTTTCTCAGAAGCAAGTCTAAAGTCCTTAGTTGGTTCAAAGAGTTTAAAGATTTTGTTGAGAATCAGACTAGTAAAAAGATTAAGTGTTTGAGGACTGACAATAGTAGGTGAGTTTTGTTCAGCAGAGTTTGATAAGTTCTATAAAGAGAAAGGGATTGAAAGACATAAGATAACTCCATACACCCCGCAACAAAATGTAGTTGCAGAGACGATGAACATGACATTGATGGAGAAGGCTAGGAGTATGCTTAGTGGAGCAAGCCTCAAATAAAAGTTTTGGGCTGAAGTTGTATCCACTACTTGCTACATGGTAAATAGGTCTCCTACATCAGCTATTGTTGGTAAGACACCTATGGAGGTGTGGTCTAGTAAGAAGCCTTCAGTTAGACATCTTTGTGTTTTTGGTTGTGAGGCATATGCACATGTGCCTATGGAGAAATGGTCTAAATTAGAGAATAAGGCTATTAAGTGTATTTTCATTAGCTATGGTGTTGGTGTGAAAGGATACAAGATTTAGGATCCTATGGCTGAAAAAGTGTTGTATAGCAGAAGTGTTATTTTTAGAGAGCTAACACCTTCTCTTGTTGTTCTACAACCAAAAGAAACAGAAAAGAAAGAGGATGTGGTTTAGTTTCCTTCTACCCCTGAGAAGAGTGAACTGACATACCCTTGGAGACCTGATGATGAGGAGAGATCTAGCAGCTCTAAAAGTTCAGAAGAAGAAGCAGAACCTCAACCTCAGCCATTGAGGAGGTCTACACGAACAAGGAGGCAACCTGATAGGTTTGGTTATTCATTGCTTAATTCTAGTTATGGTTTTGCCTTGCTTACTAGCACTGATGAGCCTAGAATTGTGACAGAGGCTATGGGCATGAAAGATGCAGGTTCCTAGAAGGAGGCCATGGAAGATGAGATGGCTTCTTTGGAGAAGAATAAAACATGGGACTTGGTGCCTTTGCCTGAAGGACAGAAACCTGTTGGATGCAAATGGGTGTTCAAGACGAAATTTGGTGTAGATGACATTGTTGAAAAGTACAAGGCTAGATTGGTTGCGAAGGGGTACTCACTACTGGAGGGAATTGATTATCGTGTAATTTTCTCTCCCGTTGCAAAGCTGACATCTATTCAGTTCTTGTTATCTCTTGCAGCAGCTTATGACTTAAAGGTGGAGCAGATGGATGTGAAGACAACATTCCTTCATGGTGATTTGGAGGAAGAGATTTACATGTCATAGCCAAAGCATTATATAGAGAAAGGCAAAAGAAAATTTGGTTTGCAAGTTGAAAAAGTCTTTGTATGGTTTGAAACAGTCTCCTAGGATGTGGTACTTGAATTTTGATGCCTTTGTGTTGTCGGTTGGATTTTTGAGATCAGATCATTGTGTGTATTATAAATTTGACAGTGATCACATTCTCATTATTGCATTATATGTTGATGATATGTTGTCAATTGGGAATGGTAAGAATATGATTTCTGATTTGAAGTCTCAATTGTCAACACAGTTTGAGATGAAAAATCTAAGGGCAGCCAGGTACATTCTGGGAATGGAAATTAAAAGAGACAGAGCTAACATAAAACTTTGGTTAAGCCATAGTAAGTATGTGAAGACCGTGTTGGATAGGTTCAGCATGGCAGACTGTAGCCCATTGTGTGTTCCTATTTCTTTGGGGACAAAGTTATCTGTTAATGATCGTCCAAAATCTCCTAGTGAGGTGGAGAACATGAGAAGAATACCTTATGCTAGTGCTGTTGGCAGTTTGATGTATGCTATGGTCTACATAAGACTAGACATTGCCCAAGTAGTGGGAGTCCTTAGTCAGTTTATGGCTAATCTTGGATGGGTACATTGGGATGCAGTAAAAAGAGTGTTCAAATATTTGAGGAGTACTTCCAAGTATTCCATATGCTATAATGGTTATCCCACAGGACCTTTGCATTCTGTGAGTATTCAAGGATTTGTTGATTCTGATTGGGCAGGTGACATTAACAGCAGGAGATCCACCAGTGCTTATGTGTTTACTATGTTCGGTGGTGCTATTAGTTAGATGAGTAAGCGACAACCTGTAGTTGCTTTGTCCACGATAGAAGCTGAGTACATGGCAACAACTCATGCTTGCAAGGAAGCCATTTGGATTAAGAGATTGTGTTCAGATATTAGTGTTGATGCAAGACAGATTACGATCTGTTGTGACAGTCAAAGTGTGATTTGCCTAGCAAAGAATCCAACTTTCCATGCTAGAACAAAGCATATATTGATGTACAGTTTCATTTCGTACGAGACATGGTAGAGGATGGGAAGGTGACATTGGAGAAGGTAGACACTTTGAAGAATGTTGCAGATGCATTGACGAAACCAGTGGGCACAGAGAAGTTCAGATGGTGTTCAGAGTCTATGGGCCTCTCGGCCAATATCAGTTAAATCTTGTTATTTCCATTAGCTCTTACAAGGTGTTCGACAAGTGGGAGAATGTTGGGAATTAAGGTGTCTCAGCCTTGGTAATTCCTTGTATTTATTATTTGTAATATATTTATTTTATTTGCCTATGATGTATTTAAGTTGCACATCCTATTTTGTAATTTAGTGTGAAGTGGCACGATCAGTTGTCACTGATAGGAAAAGTGTCAACCTTGCAACTTCGAAAGATTACTATTCTTCCCAGGTTTGGTCTTTTTGAATACCCTTTATCTTAGAAAATGGTTTGGAACCTTCAAAGTTTCCAAAAGTTTCCTAACGAGCTTAAAATAGAAAGACTTACTATTTTTAGTAAGTTCTTCAATTGACCTTACATTGACCTAAAATTTTCCCAGAAGGTGTGGAATAGCTAAGTAAATGTCTCGGGTGAGTTTTGACTCAAGATCATATTTGGATTGTGAGATATTAAAGTTTTAGTTTTTTTTGAAACTGCTGGAAAGGTTCTGAAGTCAATTTTTAGGTATAAAAACTTCTCTAAACATCCCAAAAATTGTCATAATCGGCGAAGCATGATATAGAGTGATAGAGCACTTCACGAGCTTTCTGACATATAAAATAGTTTGTCAATCAGACACCCGAATCAAAAGTTATGGCCTCTGGAAGTTGGACCTTCTGTTTTGGTAAATGTAAAAACATGTTGGACACATAAAAGAGCTATAAAGGGGAGAGTTACATGTGTTGGTGTGTGGTTGAGCACATCACAAGGCATCTTTGATTAGAGATAATTTGGGTGTCAATTTTGGGTGGTTTTAGCTCATAGTTTTGTAATTACTGTTGGCAGTGTACTGTATTGTATCTCCTATATATCAGGAACATGAGATGGAGGTTGCATGTAAGAATCTTATAGATGTCAAGTTACCTCCTATATCTCTAGTTGGATATACTCCTATAAAAGCTTGCTCTACAAGTATATTGTAATCTTTGTGATTTTTGAATAATATATTGGGCGGCTTTGGAGTGTGGGGTTTTTTACCTGATAGAGTTTTCCCCACGTATATCTTGTGTTGTGAGTTTTGTGTTTGGATTTGGAAATTGTTATTTTCTTTCTGTTGATGTGCATCTTAATGTATAACTATAAAAGTAAAATTTGCATAAGTCTTTCCTCATTAGATCAGTGTAGGAAGCGTTTTCCACATACCTTGCTTCCTTTCAGTCACTCCACTTGTAAGGTGACTAGGATGGTCAACCCACTCCATGTGGATATAGGTGTTCCACTTAGTGGTAGAACAATTTTTCCATGTGTTGGCATCTTGAATAGTGTGTAAGGGAATATTGACCGAAACGGTTATAACAGATTCCTATGACATAATCTATGACGTGTAAGAGTCATAAATGGAAGATTCTATGATAGTTGAAGACATGTGTCACAAGGCATCTTGAAAAAAGGCATCTTTGGGTGCCCCAAGGAGGGTTATGACATGTTGTAAGAGAATATGCCATTTTTAGTCAGTGTATGACATATTCTCTCACAGTTATAAGATATGACAGTTATGACAGATTCTATGACAGTCGTAAGAGCATCTGTCATTGCCCAACTTGGGAATAGGTGACCACATTGGGATGAGGTGATATGACAAGTCATATGACCATGTTGTAGTGTTGGACAAGTGTCCCTAGGTGTGGGTTTTGGGCCATGAGGCCAAGTTGGATGCCCATCTCAAGGATAGTACATTTTTGCCTTGTAAACTTCTATTTAAACAAGCTCTTTGAGAGGAGATACATGATGTGATTGACAGGTACTATTATGCTACCAGATTGTCTCTAGATATGAGTGTCAAAGACTCCTATAAAGACTTGCATTGCAAGTGTGTTGTAAACCTTGTTGTTTAGATAATACATTGTGCAGGTTTTGGAGTGTGGGTTTTTTCACCCAAAAGGGTTTCCCCCATGTTATATCTTGTCTCTCTCTTCTTCCGTGTTACATTCTTATGTTGTGTATTACTGCAATATCTTTGTTGTTGGGTTAATAACATTGTAATTGTAAAGGTTAAAAAGAATTTGCACTCATCTCTCCTCATTAGATTAGTGTAGGAAGCGATTTATGCACACCTAGCTTCCTTTCACTTGCAACAAGTGTTATAACTATCTCAGTAGCAACTGTTTTTGTAGTAGCTAAGGTAGAATAAATATTACCAGTACACAAATACAATGTGCCTACCTTTTCACCTTATGCTACTACTAATGCACCTTTAGTGACCTTCCAGATTTTGTCTAAAAATGTAACTATGGAGCCTTCACTACTCAGTTGTCCTGCAGAAATTAAATTCCTTCTCAAATTTGGAACATGCCTTACCTCCTGTAGAAAACATTCATTTCCATTCTGCAACTTGATTTTTATCTTTTCTTTTCCAACAATTTGTCAGGGTTCATCATCACCCAAATATACCTATCCAAAATCACTTGAACATAATCTACAAAATATTTCCTATGGGGTGTGGCATGAAATGAAGCCCCTAAATCTATTACCAAGGAATCATTAGCATTATCTAAATACAAAATTAAAGCATCCTATAATTTATTACTTGCAACATTAGCTTCCTTACTATCATCATGTTGTCCATCTCCTTGTTTGCCCTTTCGAGACCAGCAATCCTTCTTCAAGTGTCCTGGCTTTCCATAGTGCTAGCAATCCATTCTTCATTTAGATTTAGATATGCCTTTCTTCGACTTCCCTTGTGACTTCCCATGATTTGTTGGGTTGTTTCCTCTCTCCTCTGTTCTTCCCTTGTTCTCTAAAATGAAAGAATTACCTGATGTTGAACTCTCACCTGTGCTTTTCCGTTGCATTTCTTCTCTAAGGATAACACCAACAACATCATAAAATTTCAAAGTATTTGAACTAGAGACAGAGTTACTTATAGCCATTACCAAACTATTATAGCTTTCTAGTAAAGAACATTAAACCAAGAGAGCCCTCACCTCTTCATCAAATTTCACTTTTACAAAGGTTAACTGATTGGTAATCGTATTAAACTCATTTAAATGATCTGACACAGATCCACCTTCAATCATTTTCAGATTAAACAAATGCTTCATGAGAAATACCTTATTAGAGGCTGAGGGTTTTTCATACAATTTGGCCAAAGATTTCATTAGTTCATTTGTTGTTTTCGCTTCTGTTATATTGAATGCCACAGATGGTGCCAGGCACAACTGAATGGTTCCCAGTGCCTTTATGTCTAGAAGTTTCCAATCCTCATCAGTCATTGCTGCTAGTTTCTTGGCTATTCCTTCCAATGACCTCCATAAATCCTTCTAATAGAGATAATCCTCCATTTGCTTCTTCTATAATTGATAGTTTTGCCCATTGAATATATCTACCTTCAATTTACCTCATCCGCCATTGCTCCCACTTAAATGTGAGACTCCCACTCAACAGTGAGACCTTCCTACAGATGATAATCAAACACAACCCGCTCTGATACCAATTGTTAGGGTTTAGGGAGATCAAAGCAATAAACACTAACAATTACGTGCAGATTAAATAACCCAAATATAACAATGAGGAATAACACATAAGAGATCAACACTAAAATTTAACATGGTTCACCCAATATGGGCTACATCCACAAAAACTTAGCCATCCAATAATTTTATTATCCAGTGGAAAATATATTACAATCTCGCGAATACATTGCCATAACATACATCCCAGCCACTTATAACAAGCTTTTTGGAAGCTTCTAGAATTAGGGTTTTGTAATGTCATTTTTCTTTTGTCAGTTAACAAAAATTAATAACCAACTCCGATCGTGCAAAAAGGGGGAAAAACATTTTCGGTGGCTGCACCCCTGAACCCCTGCTTCTCAAGGGCTGCCGCCCCCAAACCCCCACTTCTCGAAGGCTGCCACCTTCTAACCCCCGTTCGAGGCCCGACCCGACACCAAACCCCGACGAGGATACATTACTAATGTACAGTACTTGCATGATCAGTCGCCACATACCAAAACCTATGGTGAGTGATGATTGTTTAATTCTTTAGAATTGGTTGCACACAAAATTGATTAATATCTATTTACAAGACATAGATACACATATACAAATTAATGTCTTGGATCTTGACTACATATCTTGTCATCGACAATACATTTTCTAACAACAAGATATGCAATGGAGTCCAATGAAAACTAACCAAAATCTTTAACTATCCCTAATCTATCCTAATCTAATTAGGATTAAGAAAAAAAGATTAAGGGGAAAGAGGAAAAAAACTGAAAATGGGAAAAATAGGGAAAGAGAAAGGAGCTTGCCATCTAAAAATAACAACCATTGACTTAAAAAGCTTCCCTGCAAACTCGAGAAACCACTTATCCAACCATCAGTCCTAACTCAATGTGAAAACAAAAGCAATGCAATCATCTAAAGAAAGTAACTCAGACAAATAGTTATATTTTGAACTAAAAGAGACAATAGGAAATAATCATCATGTTCCATGGGTAGGCCATAACAAGTGAACTCATATCCAAATATGCATTAATGCTCAGAAATATGTTTACAAGGTGAGTTCATAAAAGCTACAATTGCTGCATTTACAAACAACAAGACTTGAGAGCGAAAGATAGGAAGGATCCCTCTAAATTACTTGGAAGACTATTTCCACCTTCTCTCTAGCAACTTCCAACTAGACAAATACAAGAAACAACATATTTAGACATAGAGACCCAATAGATACATGATTACATGAATGCCATAAATTACATGTCCCCTAACGTTGGTGGCAGAGTTAATCGTTAAATTTCTAGAGAATTGAAGTCTAGGTGCCAAGATAAATTAGGTATTAAATACATGTTACAGGCCTTTGTGTGCATTTGGGTTGGCTTCTGACAGGAATTTTGACTTTTACATGATAATGCCCTCCTCTAAATGTTTAGCCATACATTGAATCTTGATTTTTCATGTACAAGATGTACTTGACGTGCTAGACCACTATGAATTTAGCCACTTCAAGCAATCTTGATCAATCAACTATCATTTGTACAAACTTGTGGAGATTCGATTTGTCTTGGGTATCACATCTCAAGCCACCTGCAATCAGAGAAAATGATATCAGATTTTAGTTTCTATTACTAAAGTAATTTGAAATCTTATTCAAGCAAGAAATCCAGTATTATAATCCTCTGTGTTAATAAAAAGATTACAAAATTTAGCTATCCGAGTGAATTCCAATGTGTCAGTCTCATGGAAACACATAGATTTGTGTTAGATAAATACCAGGTTCAATCTTCATGTCTTATGGGGGCTCAAGACTTGATCATGCCCTCATTGTGCCCATCACTAGCCACATGGCTGAGAAAAGCAATAACTACGTTGTAGGCAATTGTCAAGTTTATCTGCACTAGAAGACATGTGGCACCACTAGAGGGGTGACACATCAGTGTGAAAATCACATGGTTGGGTGTCCAGTCACGTGTACATATTATGTGGAAGAATCAAACAAGGAAATAGGCCACAATATTAATTTGTTATCATGACAGACCATCAAGTTTAGCCTACTTAAAGTCCACTTGGTAGTAATAGAAGAGTAGACATGGTGGAAAGGCAAGTCTTGGGTAGAATCAAAGGAGGGCATATGGACATGTGGACAACATCGAGATATCCAAACTTGAGAAAATGTATTACTAAACTTCAAATGCCCAGAAAATTGAAATTTACCTGTGTAGATGGGTCTATAGGATGCTTGGGAAAACACGATTTTAATCGTGGATGCAAGAAGCCAAGCTAAACGCAGTTCATCAATAGTTTGAAATCTATGGCTATGAGATAGGGTTCTCTAGTAACGACACACAAATAGCATCCACAACTAACATGTAGAGGTGGTCTAAGCAAGACACATATATACTTTACAGGGGACAAGATTAATTAGTGTACTCGAGTAGCTCACTCAAGTAGTTTTGAGAAAAACTTTGGGGCCATAAAGGCCCTGAACTTGAAATAACGTAATTCCTGTATGTGAGAAGCCAGATTGAACATGGTTGAAGGTACGTGTAAGGAAATGGAGAATAAAAAGGGGTCAAAGTAGTCATTTTTTTAATGGAATCAGTTAAACTTGAATTTGGACATCTACTAATAAGATGGTAAAATGTTGAGTGTACATGTTCTTATTTTTATCATTAAAATATAATAGTGTTAGTGTGTGACCCTTATTTTTTGTTACGTTTTTTTTTTTTAAACTAGTTGGTAGAAATATAATTAAGAGTGAGTATTACAAGCTATGTATTTCATATTTTTTTTATTAATATTTTTTTTTGTATTTTTTGAAGTCGATGCATTCTAAAAACTATATCATTGAGTGTGTGTCACATAACTTGCACAAAAATAATCAAAAATATAAATTTCTTTTGAATGAAGTGTCAAAAAATCTTATATAATTTTTTTAAAATTTGAATAAGCGGGTCAAAAGTTATACAGAAAAATTAATAGATCTATATTTGAGGAATACGAAGACATTGTTCAAAGAAAATAAAAATAAATACCTTAACTTAAATTCAAACTATTAAGAAAAATATGGCTAGAAAGCTAAGAAGTAGCTCATTGCTTTGGTGGTGGTTTCATCAAATTTGTAATAAATTTGACAATGTTGAAGTTTAAAAATGTTATTGAATATTAAAAACACTTATTTGGGAGGTATCATAGAGGTTCAATCCTTAGATTTGGTCACCCAAGCTTATTCCAAGCCTAAAAGGGTGAGACCAAATTTTGAATAAATAGTGTAGTGTGTTATGTGAGATGCTCATGTTATGTAACGTGAGTGTGTTACATAATGTGCTCACATATGCATCACTTTCAAGTGAGATGAATGAGGAAGGAACATGGTAACCTATGATATGGTCCCACTTGCAATTTTGTAATGTGCTTTGGTAAACTATGATTTCCTCTCTCTCTCTCTCTCTCTCTCTCTCTCTCTCTCTCTCTATATATATATATATATATATATATATATATATATATATATATATATATATATATATATATATATATTCCTCTCTCTCCCCCCTCTCTCCCTCTATCTCTATCTCCCCCTCCCCCGTCTCTCTCTCTCTCTCTCTCTCTCTCTCTCTCTCTCTCTCTCTCTCTAGATAATGTAGAACCAAGTTCTCATCACTATGTATGGTAGAACCTTTAACAACCATGTTATAATGTGGTGGAGGTGTTGATTTATCTTTATTTACCAATTATTCGTACACCTTTGGAGGTGGTTCCATTTTTATAATTTTTCCTTGTAAATCTTTCTTTGGGACCCAAGTAGAATAAATTCATATGGAAGTTGAAATGTGTTATTCCTTATCATTTTCAATGCCTTCATTCTTTCCATAAGGATCTCCTAAATACATAAAACTATCAAGCCCTTTATGCACACTAATTGTAGGTTTTGCAATTTGAGGTGCTTTAGCCCTTGCTTTGTCAAGTTCTTTATAATAAAAATCCAGGTGAATAAGTAATTTTAGACTTTATCACTTATACTCACTTGGTCTTATAAGTTGTTGATTCTTCTCTCAATTTTTCTCATACAATTTGATACATTAATGTAACATAGAAGGTATTTCTTTACATTGATTTATCCAAGGTCTACCAAGTATCAAATAAGAAGGATTAATGTGACTTAACATTTGTACCATTTTTATCCAACCTCTAAAGGCAAGATAAAGCATCCCATAGTTTCATTCAATATATCATAAATGCCATATTTAGTGAGACTTTAGAATGTGCATAAGCTTGTTGGTGAATATGATGATTAAAAAAGAATTCCTCCATGCAGAAATTAAATGTACAAGATGGATCTATACGCATATAATTACATGAAGAACCATCTATGTAGTTGTTAATATATAATGGGCCATAATAGTTATTCTATGGAATCTCATCATCTAAAAATGTAATCAATGGTGAAGAAGAAGAAGAAGCACCTACAGTGTGAATCATGACAATAAAATAATCATGGTGTGCATTTCTATCACAATGAAACTCATAATTGATCTCACACATATCATCACTGTATGCTCATGTACCTCATTATGAATCATGTGCATATGCCACATTTTGTAAAAAATGTTTTGAGTTGGCATATATGCCAAATTTTTCTACATGTTTCATTATCATTATTTACACCTTGATATATAATATAATTTATTCCTTATATGCTTGTATTCATACTTTGACACTACACTTGCATGTATGATCATTTTAAGGTATGTGTCCAATGGTCATTATTTAGCACCAAATTTAGGTGTTTATCTATAAAGTTAAATGCTAAGGTTGATTGTTTAGGGTTTAGGGTTTGAGGTTTACATTCAATGTTTGAAAATTAGAGAGGAAGAGAGGATGCTTGTTCTAATTAACAATAATTAATCTTTATGACAAACATCTCCTCTTGGATATCAACAAGGATGCTTGTTCTACACTTGTTTTTGCAAGCACAACATTTGAAATGCATCAAAATTATTAGGAGACATGTCATTCTAAACACCAGTTTGTATAAATAGAAATCATAGACCTACTTACATCATTTATCATCTTATATTTAGTCAAATTGGATGTTGCTATTGGAAACCTCACCCAATTTAGCTTCCTTATCCTAGTGTCACTAGCTCCAATTGAAGTTAATTATCTTATTAAATTAACATTGCCTTAAACATTCTTAGAAAACTTATTTCCAAACTAGTTTAGTTCCTTTTAATGGAACATCAAAGGATCATATTCTTGATTATCAACCTTGCTACCATTTCTCAAGGTAAACTCATAACTTAATCTTGATTCTTAATAGATAGTCCTTTGTGTTTATAACAATCAAGGGTTTAGGAACTACCTTGGATATTTTAATAAATAGAAAGAAAATTTTACTTCAATCAAACATATGATATACATCATTAATTTCCCTATTTGTCACTTGTACCTTGTCAAACCAAAGCAAAAACATAAAACAATTATTTTCTATAGGTTATACCATCCTATTCCTTGCTAAGACAATCCAACATTATTTATCTTCAATGATTGTAAATGATAGTGGCTTCATGGCTAACATGATTTAATAAAGTTTGAGATAGTCTTCATTACCTTATTGTGACCATCCCTCTATCTCCCTCTTTTAACTTGCATCCATCATCTCTCCATACTCTTTCATGTAACACTTTCTATAATTACCAATGGACTGTTCACATAATCTTCATTCACTTGTATGATAGTCTAGTGCTCTTTGTTAATACAACAATTTATTTCCTAAGGGTCCTGATCCTTCTAGGCTATTTGGTTTTGGTAAAGTATCTTAAGATCCCTAAGAGCAAAAGAATGCTAAACTTTGACATAGTTGTTCTTAGAATCTGTGGCACCTATGAATGTTCCATCTATGCCAAGATAGTTGGATGTTATCTCCATCTACAATAACCTATCTTAGTTTTTGTCAACTCCAAATCCTTTGACCATGTCGATAACAAACACAATCTTCCAATGCATCATTTACATTTAGTGTAAGGGTGTCAAGAGTCATATTTTTCATTATGCACCCTATGGGGTTGAATTAATAATGTCAATATGTCAGCTGCCTTTTTAGGTGGCATTGGTCTAAAGAGAAACAACATAGCAGAAGCACTTGCTATGGTATGGGGGATTAAGTTGGCCATGTCCCTAAACATTAGACTTCTTCATGTGGAAGGAGATTCTCAGCTTGTGGTTAATGCCATCGTGGGTTTGACCCAGATCGGGTGGAACTTAGCAGACATCATGGGAGATATCAAACTACTCAATGGAGTGGACGATTTCAAGATTTTGCATATATACAAGGAAGGGAATGTCGTTGCTGACACCTTGGCCAATGTGGGCAGTGGCAGAGAAGGATGGAATTACTGGAGGAGTATGTCCAACCTACCTAACCAGATTCATACTCTCATTCTAAAGGATGGTGATAGCTATAGAAATTAGGTGGATTGGGGCTACTATTATTCTCTGGTGTTGGCTGAAGGGTGGCAGGAATGGAGTTTCTTTTTTCAGCCAGTCGAGGGAGGCTTGTGGTCTGGTTTTCAAAAATGGCAGGTCTAACCTTTTGAATTTTCAAAATTGTATGAGTGAGAATAGAGGTGCCTGGAATTGGTCGAGGTCTAGCCTGCTAACCAGGATGCCTAGGTGGATTGATATAAGGACCCACATTGATAGTAAGAATAGAGGGGAAGATCCTTTGAATTTTGAAATTTGCAGAGGTAGGAATAGAGGTGTCTTGGATTGGCTGTGGTCTAGTCAGCTGACTAGAACTCCTAAGTGCTATGAGATAGAGGCACACATGGAATGCTAGATTGTCACCTCCACCCTTGTTGATAGGTGGATGGCCAGAATGATAGGTTGGCAAATCATAAGTTATATGGAAATCAGGACTGGTGGCTATTTGGGAGTTAGATATCATTGGATTAAAAGGATGCCACGTGGTCCTTTGGTAGGGTTACAGAGGACTGATGGGATGGTTTTTCAGATGGATACTGTAGTCAGTGGCATATACTATCACATGAGGCGGTGGTCAAGTTCTCTCCCAAAGGAACTATTTTTGAGTGGAAAGGATGTGGCATATCACCTCATTAATTATGGTGCAATTATTATTCCCTTGCCATGGTTTTTCCATTTTAATAGGCTGCTTTATATTTTCAACACTACCTATTTTAATTTTAGCTACCTTAACAATTACAAACTTAGTTGCCTCTACAAGTTTCAAACTGTCACAATGGGCAGAGATATTGTTAAGATTGAACCCAATTCAGTGGAGGAATTCAAGCAAGACCCTATTGTGTGGCATATCATCCAAGAAGGGGATGTGGTTTCCTTCTTGGAAGGGATGGCTAGTCATTATGAGAACATATCGCATCAGTTTGTGGAGACTTGGGATGATGAAACTAGAGAAGTTAGGGTTGGCGACATTAGTTTCCAGGTTTCTGAGGAGGTGATTAGGCAGGCTATGGGGCTTCCTATTAGAGGGAAGAAACATTCGAGATGTAGTAGGGTGTCTGACCCTGAACATATGGCTCTCTTTTTTATAGAGGGGGAAGGGGCCATGAAGTTGCATGGTGGGTTTGAGAGAGAAAAGTTGCCAGAGCCATGGGGCCATATCTGCTTAATGATTATGAATTTCTTCACGTTGGAAGGGAGATTCAATGTTTTTTACCACTACCACTTTGTTCTCCTTAACCACTTTAGAAATAAAATGAAAATTGGTTTTCTTTTTTTTTTCTTTCTTCCTTGGATAACTCTATCAAGTTGGTTAGAGAGCTTAGGGATAAAAATGTTGGCCACCTACTTGTTCCCATTCATCAAGGCCTCATTCTGAGTTTGTACCAGTTCTACCTTGCTCTGTGCCCCCTGAAGCAAATTAAGGTCAAGCTGCTTGAGGACCCCCAACCGAGCGTGTCTCTTGGTTATAAAGGCAAGGTGCAGACTTGTGTGGGGACCCCTAATATTTCCCTTAAAACCCCTAAGGGTGACCCCATACTATGGATGATATCCCTATTGGAACCCCTACCACCTCTAAAAAGAAGTCCCAGAAGTGTGCCACCTCGATGCCAGGGAAGAAGTTGGCCAAAAGAGATAGACTGGATTTAGTGGATGATGGGGCTGCTCTGGAAAAGAAAGCTAAGAAGGGTAAGGAGGCTATGACTATGGATGACCCTATGAAAATTATAGAGTTAGACCTTGGGCACAAACTTGTTGCTAGTGGGGAAGGTGTGGAGGCTGCTAATCCAAGGGTTCGTTGGTCTATCTGCATTGCTAGCAAACCTTTTGCGAACCCTCAGGGGGTGGAGATCTTTGATGACTCAGAGTTTGTTGAGGAAATGATGGAGGAAGGAGGGGATGAAACCCCCACTGAATCTATGCATGAGGTTGGAGTGAGTCACTTCACCTCCATGAACAAGTATAGTTTCGAGGACTTGGGTGAGGCTGATAGGGCTACCAGTGGACAAGACAACAAGGAGAATTTCTCATTGTGTGTTAAGAATGTTGAGGATCTGAGGCACCTCCAAAAGAAGATGGAGAGAATGCAGAAGAAATGGAAGATTATGGCCAAATTTGCTGCCAAGGCCCTACATCAGACGGCATCAATCTTTGAGGCTGTCAAGGATTTGGATGTCAAGATCAAGCAGGTGGGGCTCGATAGTATGGGTAACTATAAAGACATGGTAGATTTCCTAGCCAAGTTTGTGACAACTTCTAGTCCCTAGTTTCTAGTTGTTTATGTTGTTTCTACTATTTTTTATTAGGTGTTTTTTGTTTGCTATTCATACGCTGTTAATGTGTTGTTCCTAGCTTGTTAATGGTCTATATCCCAGGGGGCTATTTTGTATAGGGTTCTGGACCCTCTTTCCTAGTTGAACTAATAAAAAACAATGTCAACATGTCTAGGTGGGTAGGTGAATACTAATGTAGGCCTTATTTCATTACCTAGGGGTCTTGATCCTTTTGGGCTACATAGTGTTAGAATCTGAAAAGATTATTAACCCAGAAAACTAGTGCAAATGAATAGATATTTAAACTATGAATGCAAATGATATGAAATCAAAATAGCAACACAGAGTTAGTCTCCAAGAGAGTAATACAAATGCTAGAAGAAAAATAGCATTAAGAGGATGCAAAAGCAAGAGATGCAAAATACAAGCCAGGTAGCATGCTTATATAGACTAGGAAAAGGGAGGAGGTGGCAACACCGACCAATCAGGAGCAACCATCTATCGGACTAAAGATAGCAAAGTATCTTCCCAAGATAGCTAATGGATGCTCACATGTAGGAAGGTGACACTTCGCAATCACTCACCTAATAAGACATGCTTTATTAACCTAAGCGAGATTAATAGAAGTGTAGGAAAAACCCAGGAATATAGGGAAAAAATAAATAACCCACTAGGAAATAAAAACCTACACTAACACCCCCCATAAACGAAGCTTAGGTGGATGTAGAAATGGGTCCTGGCAAATCAAGCCTGATGAGGTACCCATGTACATAAAATTCCCCCCAAAGAGAGAGAAAAGCCCCCCCAAAATAGAGAGAGAAGAGACCCCCCCAAAGTAGAGAGAGTTAGGACTCCGAGTGAGAGGAAGAAGCCCCCCCAGAATATTAATAATCTCGCACCCCCAGCAAAGATCACAAATGAAGGAACTTGCTCTCAGTGAAGGGTTTGGTGAAGATATCAACAACCTTCTCAGAAGTCAGACAATAGCGAAGGTCGATGATGTGGCCATGGATGAGCTCCCGGATGTAGTGCATGTGGACCTCGATGTGTTTGGTTTGCTGATGATGGACTAGATTCCGTGAGATCTGAATGGCACTCTGGTTGTCACAAAATATGACTGATGGCCGTCTGATCTAGATACCAAACTCAGTGAGAAGATTTTGAAGCCAAATGGCCTCAGTGGTGGCATTCACAGCCCCCCGATACTTGGCCTCAATAGAAGATAGAGCAATAGTAGACTACTTCTTGCTTGACCAACAAACAGGACCTGAACCAAGTGAGAAGCTGTAACTTGAAGTAGACTTGCGATCCTAAGAATCACCCACCCAATCTGAATCTGTGTATCCCACCAAGTCAAGCTCAATGCCTGCTACATAGTGAATCCTAAAACTGTGAGAACCCTAAATGTAGTGAAGGATCCACTTGGCTGCTTTCTAGTGTAGCTCATGAGGCTCCTACATGAATCGAGAGACCATGCCTACATCATATGAAAAGTCAGGTCTCATATGAGTCAGATAAATGAGACTCCCAACAAGCTATCAGTACAAAGTGCCATCAACAAGTGGAGAAGAACACTGAACCTCAAGTTTGACTCCAGAAAGAAAGGGAGTTGGAGCAGGTTTGCAGTCAGCCATATGAAACCTCGAGAGAAAATTTAGAGCATACTTGGACTGCTTGATGGTGATTCCGGAAGCAGATTGGTAGATCTCAATCCTGAGAAAGTAATGCAACAAGCCCAAGTTAGTCATCAAAAACCTATCATGAAGGGTAGTTTTGATAGCCCCAATGGTGGATGAAGAACTCCCTGTGATCAGCAAGTCATCAACATACAAAACTAAAAATAGGAGTGAATCATCGTACTGTAGAATGTAGACATTAGGATCAAAATGGCACCGAGTGAACCCAACTGATAGAAGGAAGGAGTCCATCTTGGCATACCAAGCCCTAGGAGCCTATTTGAGGCCATAGAGAGACTTCTGAAGATGGCACACAAGTGAAGAATCCTGAAGGAACCCCTGTGGCTGCTCCATGTAAATCTCCTCCTGAAGGTCACCATGAAGAAAAACACTCTTCACATCCATCTGGTGTACTTCCCAACAATTAGCTACAGCAATGGTAAGAACAAGTTGGATGGAATTCATTCGAGCAACTAGTGCAAAAGTCTCAAAGTAGTCAATCCTAGGAACCTGGGAGAATCCTTTGGCGACCAAGTGAGCCTTATGCTTGTCAACTGACCCATCTGCTACAAATTTTGTCTGATAGATCCACTTACATCAAACAAGTTCTCTTCCCTTAAGAAGAGGGACATGATCCCAAGTGTGGTTCCTCATCAAGGAACTATACTCCTCCTGCATAGCTGTATCCCACTCAGGAATACCATAAGCCTCATGAAAGAACTATGGATCTGAGGCAGTAGCAATGAAGACATGTGGAGCATCCTAGAACTGTGAACGAGTCTGCCTGGTGTCTGATGGATCCCTAACCCAACCACCTGTAGAATGCAAGGTCTGTCTAGCCCAAAGTGGACTGGAAGATGGAGCATCTAGAGGAGAATCATCAACCTGTGAATGATGACTAGGAGAGGAAGGAGGTGAGTCCTCTGAATCACTCTCTGCATCAGAAGTGGAGATAGAAGACTGCTCAGGTGAATCTGACTCATCAGAATATCTGTCATGTATCCCAAGTGACTCCAGTGTCAAAGTAGAAGGAGTTGGAGAAGTGGCTCGAAGAGCCCCCCTCAAACTGAACACTCCTCTCAATGAACAACTCATGTGTAGTAGGGTGGAGCAACCGATAACCCTTCACACCATTAGGATAACCTAGAAATATGCAAGGTCTACTCTATGGATCCAAGGCCTTGCATTTCTCTGTAGGAATGTGGGCCCATACAGGAGAACCAAAAAATCAAAAGTGCTTAACTGATGGTTTCCGACCGCTCCAAGATTCAAAAGGAGTGACTCCCTTCAAGGCTTGGTGAGGAGCATGGTTCTAGATATAACAAGCATAGTTAATGGCCTCTGCCTAATACTGTGGTACAAGAGATCTGGAGTGAATCATGCAGTTTTCCATTTCCTTCAAGGACCTATTCTTCCATTCTGCAACACCGTTCTGCTGAGGATTGTATGGAACTGAATGCTGCAAATCAATCCCCTCTGAAGTACAAAACCTCTCAAACTGATGGTTGACATACTCACCACCATTGTCAGTGCATAAAACTTTGATGGCTTTCTTGGATTGCTTCTTTACAAAAGTCTTGAAGTCCTAAAAGTGATCAAATAGCTCAGACTTTTGTTTGAGAAAGTACACCCAAGTATATCGAGAAAAGTCATCAATGAATGTGAGGACATATCTAGCCCTGCTGAAAGAAGGATGCTAAAATGGACCAGCCAAATCACTGTGAACTAACTTCAGTATTTGTGAAGCTCTCCATGCCTTACCTTTGTCAAACTTTTCCTTAAGATGCTTACCAAGAATGTAACCTTGGCAAACACCACTTGAAAACTGAACTGAAGGCAACCCTGTGACCATACATTGCTGGTTGAGCTACTGCAAGTAGCAGAAGTTAAGATGGCCAAACCGCTCATGCCATAATCTACTCACATCATTAGAATGAGTGAGCAAAACAGTCGAAGGAGGATCAGGAACAAAGTGAGAAAATAGATAGAGCCATGACTGATGATCTGCTCTCCCAATTGCAATTGTAGAACCACTGTGCAACTCATGAATCTCCACTGAATTAGGAGTGAACTCAACCCGCTTGCCTGAACCTGTGTGAGTGATCTAGTATACTGATAGGAGATTAGTTGATAATGAGGGCACACAAAGAACATCATGGAATGTGCCATCCCCCACATCAATAGACCCTCTCCCACACACCTCAACATGAGTGTCATCACCCATCAAAATAGAAGGCATAGTGCATGGCTCCAAAGATGCAAGTTCTTCCTTAGATGAAGCCATGTGGTGCCAAGCACCCGAATCAAGAACCCAAGTGGATGCTAAAGAAGCAACTGCAACAAGGGCCTTGCCCTTTCCTTTCCCCTCACTGTTTTCTTTTGCCTTATTAGACCCCTCATTAGAACTCTGTTTGATAGACTCAAGAACACCGATATTATTCTTCTCAAGAATGTGTGTCAAGTGATCAATTTGTTTCTTCAGACATTTATGTTCATCATGACCGGGTCTTTTACAATAGGTACATTGGAACCTCTCTTTCTTAGGCTTGTCACCCTTGGAAGATTAGGTCTCATTAGTTTCTTTTGAAGCAACTAGTATTTGATCCTTCTTCTCCTTGCTATTCTTCTGTTTCTTATCCTTACTATTGTTGTTACTACTTTGTCCTTTCTATTCTTTTGTACCTTGGTTGGCAGTCAAGGCATGTGACTTAGAGGACTTAAGAGTGCCCATATGGATTAGCTTGTCTTGTTCCCGAGTTACATTGACAGCAAAATTATCTAAAGATGGCATGGTGAATTGAGTACCAAGTGCACCCTTAGTAGCATAGAAAGTAGAAACAAACACAGAATATTCTAAACTTAGCTTAGAGAGAATACTAAGAATCGTTTGTTCATCTTTCTTTTTAATTCCACATTGTTTTAACTGCAGCCTTAGTGATTTCAATTTAGTGAAGAAATCCTAGATTGTGTTGAAATTGCCTGTACTTAAACTAATTAGTTCATTTTCCAACATATGACCCTTCATTGAATCTTGTGTGCCAAATAGTGTTCTATCTTTGTCTAAATTTTATTTTGTGTATTCAAAGACTCAATGTGAAAGAGCAAATCAGGAGAAACAGACAAACACAATGTTCCATATGCCTTATCACATTTGTTAAACCACTTAGGCTTATCTTCATCTTTAGCAGGTTCAGTTTCAAGTCCCACAGTTATCCTATTTAATCCAGCTTTCCTTAAGTGAATTGTCATGCGTGATTTCCACTCAAAGTAATTGTATGGAGTTAGGATGGGCAGATTTGTTTGATCCATGATGAAGAAATGTAGAGAAGAAATGTCGAAAAGAAGAGAACACTACCAAGACAACCCCCCCTTTTTCACTCAATCAAAGAACCCCCCCAATAAAATATGATTCGACACTTTATATTAGTGCGTTTACAACTACCACTAGCAAGAAATACTAAGTGGTCTTGATTTCAATGCATTACAAAACCCTTATGAAGAGCATATGCTAAAAATACAACTTTGGCACAATACTTAGAGAAATAAATAGCACCAATGCGATCTACTCAAAAAACCATGCACTTTCCAAAAAATAATTGCTTTGATACGAGATCGTATGTGAAAGTTATGATCCTTCGAAGTTCCCAAAATGAGAACTGTGCAATGTCACAACTGAGAATCTGCAATTTCTAAAACATCTTTGCATTAAAATCAAAAAACATCTATACTAGTGGATAGAGCACGAAAAAATAGCTAAAATAAGAAAAAAATTTGTGGGAAAAGGAGTTCGTATAAGCAAGAATGGAGCATTTGAAATCTGTCTTCAAAACTGTAACTGCCAACAGAGAGGAGTCCTGTTGTATCTTTCTAAGCGTACTTCTACAAAATATATAGACTTCATGCAAAAATGGTAAGATACCTAGATGATTTTTCTGTGCTCTGAACAAAACCCAGAAGGCTTTTTTCTTACTGATGTACAGAAGATGTTGATCCAGTGTAAATAGAACACCTTTAGCTACAAAAAATGACGCCAACAACCAAAAAATGGCATCCTAAGGCCGAATTAGCTACCTAAGATAAACAAAGGCATGCTGGAACCTACAATATTGATTGAAAACACCAAATATGCAAGCTGGTTGTCAGATTTGAGCTTGAAACCTCAGTTTCGCAATTGTGTATGATGATCTCCGGTTTTGGTGAAATGAAAGCCAAATATAACTTTGTCAAGCCTCCTGGACACGTTGGATAGCTGAAAATGCTTTCAGTATAAATAGAAATGCTGCAATCACCCAGATTTCATAAAACACATGCAAACCCCAGAGATTAAAAAAGTTTCCGTCAAACTTTTCTGATTCTCAAGATCATCCGAAGATGCAAGAGAAAAGCATACTGGGTTTTTCAAAAAACTGTAATAAGATTTATTAGCCCCCCCTAAATCTCTCAAATATGGAAACTAAAATCTACTCTTGCACATAGAATAGCTCTGATACCATGTTAGAATCTGAAAAGATTATTAACCTAGAAAACTAGTGCAAACAGATAGATATTTAAACTATGAATGCAAATGATACGAAATTAAAATAGCAACATAGAGTTAGTCTCCAAGAGGGTAATGCAAATGCTAGAATCAAAATAGCATTAAGAGGATGCAAAAGTAAGAGATGCAAAATACAAGCCAGGTAGCATGCTTATATAGACTAGGAAGAGGGAGGAGGTGGCAACACCGACCAATCAGGAGCAAACATCTATCAGACTAAAGATAGCAAAGTATCTTCCCAAGATAGCTAATGGATGCTCACATGTAGGAAGGTGACACCTCGCAACCACTCACCTAATAAGACATGCTTTATTAACCTAAGCAAGATTAATAGAAGTGTAGGAAAAACCTAGGAATATAGGGAAAAAATAAATAACCCACTAGGAAATAAAAACTTACACTAACACATAGTGCCAACAAAGTCTCTTAAGAGCCTTAAGAGTAAAAAAGTGCCAAACTTTGATGAATTGATGCAGAATTTGTGGTAGTTAAGAATGTTCTATTTTCACCTACTGGTGGTTGTCATCTCTATCTACAATAACCTATCTCAATTTTTGTAAACTCCAAATCCTTTGACCATGCCAACAATGAATGCAAGCTTACAAAATGCATAATTTAGTAAGGATTCCAAGAGTCATTTTTTTTACACCCTATGGGATTAAATAGATAATGCCAACATGTTTGAGTGGGTAGGTGAATGCTAATGGAGGCCTCATTTTATTTCCTAGTGGATGTCAATCCTTCCAGGCAACACAATTGTGATAAAGTCTGTTAAGAGTCCTAAAACAAAAAAAAAGTGCCAAACTTTGACATAGCCATTCTCTAAATCCATCACACCAAGGAATTCTTTTTTATGCATACTATTGTACATCAGCTTTGTCTATAATAACCTACCTTGGTTTTCATCAAATTCAAATCCTTTGATTGTCCTAGAAATAAACACAATCTTGTAAAATACCACATTTGCATTTAGTGTAAGGGTGCCAACATGTTCAGGTGGGTGGGTGAATACTTATATAAGCCTCCTTTTATTCCCCATGGGTCTTGATCCTTCCAAGATGCATGGCTCTGACAAAGTCTCTCAATAGCCCTAAGAGAAAAAAGTGTCAAACTTTGACATAGTCATTGTCAAAATTTGTGACATCTAGAAATATTTTGTTTACCCCTACAGGTGGATGTCAAGTCTATTGATAATAACCTATCTCAAATTTTGTCAACTCCATATCCTTTGGCCATGTTGACAACTAATGTAATCTTATAAAATGCCTCATTTACATCTAGTGTAAGCGTGCCAAGAGTAATATTTTTTTATTTTTTAGTTTATGGAACCAAATTGATAGCACCAACATGTACAGGTGGACAATTTAATGGTAATGGATGACTCATTTCATTGGCTATGGCTCCCAATCCTTTTGAGCTACACAATTCCAACAAAGTCTCTTAAGAGCCCAAGAGTAAAAAAGTGACAACTTTTGATGTAGTTGTTCTCAAACTAAATCAAAATTTGTGGCACCTAGGAATGTTTCATTTATGTCTACAAGTGTACATTGTCTCTATCTACAATAACCTAGCTCCATCAACTCCAAATCCTTTGACCATGCTGGCAACAAATGTAATCTTTCAAAATGCCTCATTTGCATTTAGTGTAAGGGTGCCAAGAATCATATTTTTTATTTTGCACATCATGGGACCAACCTGATGGCACCAACACATCTAGGTGAGTGAATTATAATGGAGGCCTTTCTTTGTTACCTAGGGGTCCTAATCCTTTCGAGCTACATCATTTTAGAAAAGTCTCTTAAGGCCCCTAAGAGAAAAAAATGCCAAACATTAAAAATGTTGGCAAGAGACACTGCTATGCAGGATAGGTGTTGTCATTGATGGCAACTAAGTCTATCTTACACATCCACATTGTATAATTTGTTCATACCGAAAGTGAGAGTGAAGATTTGTCTAAGTCTAGGAGTCAGAAATAGAGCATGTGACATGGTCCAGTTTCTCGGTCCAGATCTCTCTGGTGGTAATTCATAGTGTGCAATAGATCTAAGGGAGTAATAAGGATTGTCAGGACTATCCTAATCCAGAGATTTAGCCTCCGGTGATGGTGCAGTCACGGTAGGAGGGTTCACATAATGGACTATCTAGACCATACAACAAGAGTAAACACAATAGAAACAACTCAAAGAAATGGAACAAATGCAGATTTAGTCATTCAATATATCGAAGAATTCAAAATAGAGATCCATCGGCATCATGCAGGCTTACAAATTAGGGCTCACAGGCCTCGTTACATACATGCGCAAGATGAGACTTTGAAGCTCTTTCACACAAGATCTAACTATGGAATATGAATCAATTGCTAACTACTTTCCTAAGGATCTATTACATCATTATATATCAATTCTGGATCAATAGATTCCTCTGCGTCGGCCAAGGAAGGTCATGAACTCCAATGAAGAGATGTAACATGTTCACATATAGGCCAGACCTAAATGCATAGAACACTTCCTCGAATGAATGGAACAATGTGTGGACCTCCGGGGAAGGTTAACTAGAAACCAAGGATCATTGAATGATGTGTCATTAGGATCTACAAGTCAAGGAATGATCCATAAGCCTTCTCCTTTAGCTGATTATCAGGAACTGTTATAATGCTCTACTCTGGGAAAAAAAATGATCTTTTGATAGCGATATCTTTCTGGTAGCTTATCAAAATTCTCTAAATTCTTGATATGATGAAGATGAATGAATGTAGATGCTATGTCCAGATCCGCAAGATGTGAACTGCCAAAACTGAACCACAAGCTGCAAACTGCTACTGACTGAACTACTTGATCTAAACTAGAAAAAGAAAGAACTGAAATGCAAACAAACTAAATTACAAATGTTTTTGGTTGATGTAAGATTACTCTTGAACTAGGGATGCTCCTGCATCAGACATCTGGGGTTATTGAAAAAGTGAGTCTGTCACTTTGTTGGGGCTAGGAGAGAACCAAGATGGTCCACCTCAGCCTAAGAAATCCAAGATGAATCTTCTTCTGGTCTACCTTTCCACTTCACAAGATATTCCTTGTATTGTCTTCCTCTGGTGCTGCATCCAACTCTACTGTCCAAAATGTCTTCTATCTGCTTCGGTGCTTGTTGTGGTAACTGCTTCTTCAAGTCTTCTTCCATACTATCACTAAACTCTGTTTCATGATACTGATATAGATCTGCAATGTTGAAAATAGGTGAAATACCCAATGTCTCTGGTAATTCCACTTCATATGCAATTCCTGAATCAAATTTCTTGAGTATCCTATAGTGTCCAAACTTTTTCATAGTCAACTTTTTATATGCCCTAACTGGAAATCTTTCTTTTCTCAAGTACACCATCACTTCATCTCCAACTTCAAATTCTTTATGTATTCTCTTCTCACCATCCTTCTATTTGTTCTTACTGTTCATATTTTTCACATGTTTCTTCATCTGATTATGCACTGTCTTCATGTGATCTGCAAATTCTTCTGCTTCTGCACTCCTCTTGTCCTCTGTATTGATGTCTCTCAACTCTACAACCCCTCTAGGATTCACTCCAGTAACAATCTCAAAAGGTGTTCTTCTAGTACTCCTATTTACTGAATTATTGTATGCAAACTCTGCTTGTGAAAGAATCAAGTCCCAACTTCTGGTTTTCTCTCCAACCAAACATCTCAACAAGTTTCCCAAACTCCTATTCACTACCTCTGTCTGTCCATCTATCTATGGATGAAAAGTAGTGAAATCATGGAAAATTGACATGAAGAAAATGACAAAAATTGCAAACTAAAGAAATGCAAACCTCATATCGACTCACGATCCATTGATAGGGTTGAGAATGCCACACCCATGAACATTCTAGCTTTACCCAAAGAGATGAATGTTGATTGCTCGATTCAACAACATAGCGATATGATAGGGATTGGTTGATGGAAGATTGGATGAATGCAAGATAGATGGATGAGAGATTGAGAGGAAAATTTGGCAGAGTAAGGATGCTAGAAGAGGATTCAATTTAAATGGCTCAAGAGAGGCTACCTTTATAGAAAAGGCAAATTTGAATGGATGGATAGGATTGAAAGTTATGTTGGATGCTATGGATGGTCAAGATCAATTAGGGTTGGATTAGGGTTTTCCACTCAAAGAGGGATTGTAGTCACATGACAAGTGTGCAATGGAGAATAAAGGGAATCTAATTCAAATTTGAATTAGTTTGACATGTGAAGGCCTATTAAGTGGAAGATGGAGACATGCAACATGTGTCACAATGTGATGAGAGGTGAGGGAATAATTCAAAATTTTAATTTGAATTATGTGATACATGTGACTAAGTGCAATTAATTAAATCAATGGGATTTATTTAATTAATTGGGAATGTGATCAAGTGGGATTAATTAAATAAAATGGGTTTATTTAATTAATCAAGAAGGTGATTAAGATGGGATGAACTAGGACCTAGGGATAAATGGGATTAAGTGGGATAAGGTTAGATGAACTAGGATGAACTAGGACCTAGGGGACATATACAAGTTCATGTCGACAATGTGTTGTGTAACAAGGACCTAGGGCAAAGACATACAAGGTCATGTGTAAACAAGACCTAAACAATTTTCAGTGTCTACATTTGCCCTTCTTTGAGATGATGTTGTGAGATGATAAGATTTGTGTCGAGTAACATCATTTCAAAGAAGCTAAGGTATGGATAGAGGAAAAGGATATGATGATGATGCCTCCTTGAGAGGATAGGTGGGTTGGACAAACACGGGTATGCTCTCGAAATAAAAGGAATTGGTCAAGGAAGAAAGGTAAGGGGATGAATAGAAGAAATGAAAGGAATGATACATTGTGCTACAATGAAGTGAGCAACCATGATGTTTGATGTAGCATGAGACGTTATGCACCAAGGTATAAGGACCAAGGTGACGATGTGTCTCGTTCCCCAGAATAATACAACCTTGTCTAGATACAAGATATGAATATTAGATGGGTTGATTTGAATGAGATACAAATACAAGATAAAAAGATAACACACACAAGCAAGCAAGCAAGCATGCACAAATGATACAAAAATAAACATGGTATTGCCCCCATCAAGCTATAAACCAATGATTGATTGTTTGATTGATGATGATTGATAGTGTTGTCATTGCGGGGAACGATATATCCCTAGATCAACACAAGGATGTGGGAACGATATATCCCATTGATGATGATGATGATGATTGATTGATTTGGCTTACAACAAGATTAGGATCAAGACCATTGATGTGATTGGATAATTTGACAAGATTGATTAACTTGATTGGTATGGATAAAGGATAACTTGCATTTGGATTATTGCTTGGATTGATTTGATAAGGATGAATGGAAGATTTGATTTGATGGCGATTGATGAAATGATTGATGAAGTGATGAAGATAGATGATAGAAGAATGATGAAAGAAGAAAGAGGAATATCATCTTGTACCTGAATCTAGATACTTCCTTCGTATCCTAGATTGCCTACATACCCTGTATCCACGGGGTCAAGGCACTTAATGATAAAGATGAGATGTAGTTCTAATTTTGTGTTTTATTAATGGGATGATGAATTGATTGTATTGATCAAGTTATGGATTGATTGGGATTGATTGAATGATGTTATTTGATTTTCTTTTGATTGTTTGATAGATTGGCTTGATTTGATGATGTGATTGGAATTGTTTTGATTTTGATGATTGGGATTGATTGAATGATGTTATTTGATTTTCTTTTGATTGTTTGATAGATTGGATGATTGATAGATTGGCCTGATTTGATGATGTGATTGGACTTGTTTTGATTTTGATGATGTGATGAATTTGATGATTGGGATTGATTTGATTGGAAGAATGGGATTTTGGTGATTTGTTGTGGAATGGTTTTATTGCTTGGATTTTGTTGGATTTTTCTATTTTTTGGCAATATTTAATTTTTTTTGGATTTTGACATGTTTTGATTTTTTTGGATTTTCTAAAATATTTAATTTTTTGGTGTTTTTTTTATATGTTTTGATTTTTTTTTATATTTTGTATTTTTGAACGTCAATGGATTTACAATTTGAGTAGCCTATATGCTAGATACCAATGACAAGGGGAACCAAGTCTAGGTGGAAGGGAATGAATTGGATTGGACAAGAGGATGGACGATAGTGGATGGATGAAAGGATCATGATAAATCGATAGGATAAAAGGATAGGCTATGGAATGGAATGGAAAGCTCATGAGAAATGGATGGATACAAGGATAGGCTATAGTAGAAAGATGTATGCCTCATAATGGAGCTAGGATGTGATCTCCAAAGACTATATCGCATAGGAATAACATGCCCCATTCTAGGTAGTAGACTTAAGATTTTTCAAGACAATGCTTAAGGCAAGAGGATGATAGGATTTGACATGACAAAGATTATGGCTTGGATGATAGGGTCCGTTTGGAAAGGATGACGTATGTCAAGGGATATCCAAAACACTTGTCAAAAATTGCCGCCAATCTTTGTCAAGATCAAAAGAGCAAGGGAGGATGAATGGATGTAATGTGATAGGTATGTATATGGAAATGATATTAAAATGGTATGATAGTTTGGAAAAGGATGAGACAAGGTGCCCCCAAGTGTAATTGACATAGAAGATTGACTTACACATGACGCTTGTTTACCAGGTTTTCATCATGGTACTTATCCAAGGCACCTGTTTGCCAGGTTTTCACCATTGGACGAAGGGATTTATCTTTACTTTTTTGACTTTTGAATGGGAAAGGGGGGAATATGGATGGGTGAGACTCAAGTGTCTAGTTCCATGTGTTATAGTCCCATTAGAGAAGGATGTCATCACAAATGGACCATGTCAAGTCACTATGCTCAAGATGTTGGTAGGGAGATGGCATGAAAGTGAGATGGATCAGGTAGATAGTGGATTATGATGTGGATTATGGAGGGATCAAAAGTGGATTATGATGTGGATTATATAGGGATTGAAAGTGGATTATGATGTGGATTATGTAGGGGTGAAAGTGGATTATGATGTGGATTATAATGGACTTATGCAAAAGCATGGACCATAGGAAGGTGATGGGGGAGATATGTAGGATAATGAGTGAATGATGGAGTGATGGAGGTATGGAAAGAATCATGACCAATGGCTGCACACATCATGTTAAACATGGAAGATTTTGATTGGATGGTGTTATAGGAAGCAATGGTGATGTTTGCATAGGAGATGGATGATTTAGGACTTTTAGAACCGACATGGACTTAGTATTTTTAATAGTTTTGCTTTTCATGTGGGATGGAGGAATTTGAAACTTTGGAATGGAATGGCATTTTTGAATGGAAGAAGATGGTTGGGATTTTTGGGATGTGGATGCCTCATTTGATTTGCTTGATTTTTGCTTAGGTACCCATACCATTTTAGTTTTTGACTTTGATTTTGGAGGTATGGGCTTGGATGTATTTTTGAATGTATCTTTCTTTGACCTTTTGGATTGATTTCCTAAGGCATTAGGACCCTTAGGATTTCTGGCTTTTTGAACAGAGGTATCCAAATGTTTATTTTTGAATCCCATGGACATGATGGAAACGAGGTTGGTGGAAGGAGTGGAAGCTTTATGTTTAGACAATGCGTGCATTTGTTGGTCATGGTTAGGATATTTGGGGTATTTATGAATGATTGGACAAGGGGGTGTTGGTAGCAATGGTGGAAAAGTAGATGGAGGGATATTTGGAGTTGGAAGGTGAATGGTCACATGCTTTTGACATTTGTAGGATGAGGGAGGTGGAATGGCAACACATGTTTTAGGAATATGATGGGGTTTATGATGGAAGGAAGTGGGTTTAGGAAGTGTTTTAGGAATATGATGGGGTTTATGATGGAAGGAAGTGGGTTTAAGAAGTGTGGAGGAAGTACCAACATCATTAGATTGTTGACCTTGGGGTGTGTATCCAAAGCCAAATGAGCGAGGAGGGACCTTTACATGGATTGGCTCCAAGATGCCTTGTTCATGTAGGCCTAAACCTTTGCCTTGGTAGTTCATGTTTTGGAGCATGCGATTGACTATATGACTAGGTGTAGTTTGGACACTAGACTTGAGTTGATTATTGGATGGAGAAGGTAATGTGGAAGACAAAGGTTGTTGTTGTCCTAAGGAAGAACACTCATGAATGAAAGTAGATAGACTCGTAGGATATGGTGGTGGATTTGGAATGGAGTCGATGGTGGATGTGGAAGGATCATTAGGATCTTTCTTATGTTCATTGGGATCCAAAACATTTGTTTGATCTTCTATATTTTCTTTGGAGGCACATGTCTCATCATGACAAGTGGAAGGTGTAGGACCATGGATTGGGCTAGATGGATGATGACTAGGAGCAATTTGGATGTCTTTCTTATGGATGGGTATGGAAGGAAGGATATGTGGAGGGATAACTTCTTGATCATGACATGCATAAAGTCTACCTAAGAGGCTCATAATGGTTTTCATGAGTTTGGTCAAGAAGGTCATCATGGTTTTCATTATCATGGATAGGACCTTGATTATTAATGTGATCAAGATAGGATTAAACATTCTATGGATAGGATCACTTTTCTTATGAATAGGGTTATGATCATACAAAATGTTGTGATCATAGAAAACATATGGGTCATGGATCTGTGGATCTTGGATATGCTTTGATCTTGAATTAGATTAGGGGTTGATGTTTCCTCATGCTTAGGATTATACTCTTGACACACCTCTTGATGTTCTTGAGTGGAAGGGGATAACTCTTGGATAGGTTCAATAGGCTCTTGGATAGGCTTGACATGTTCTTAAGGGTTATCGATATGAGGGCATAATGGTGCTTGACTTGGATTTGGAGTTGAAGACTCTTCACTAGGTTCAATGGGTTCTTCATGGTCATCCACATGAGGGGATAATGAAATTTGACTTGGGCTCATAGTATTAGGCTCTTGATTAGGATTGATGGTTTGTAGATCACATGATGGGGCTGTAGGATTGGACATGGTATTAGTGGAGTCATTAGGAGGCTCAAGAATAGATGTTTGACATGGGGGTGGTTGATTCCTTGCTAGTAGCCATTGGATCACATCCTTTGCAAGTGTATGTGTGAATGGGAAATATAGTGGATGGATGATAATAGTAGATGGGGTTGGAGGCTTAGGATCATGATTAGATTGAGGGCTGATTGGATGGATAATAGGATTAGATAGATTGGGACTTGGGCTAGATGGAAAGATAATGGAATTAGAGGGATTGGTTTTATCCAAGACAATCTTACGACAATCTTCTAGGTTCTTGACCAATTTTTGAAATCGGACACAAGTGGATATGGTATGGTCCCTATACCTATGGTATGCACAATATGAATCATATTTATACCACCTAGTTTAAACATATATGGAGAATATGCTTTGAATGGGTACAACTCAATAAAATTTGCTTGGACCAATTTCTCTAAAAGTATCTCCATGGAATCTTTTAATGAAGAATTAATGGAACATGAGGATGAAGGTGATGAAGGAAATGAAGGGCTTGATAAAGATGTTGGGATGGGACTAGTTGGCTCATGTGTTGGCATATGATTGGATGGTGAAGGTGACTCAAAGGAGGCACTTTCTAGGTTGGGTTCTCCCTTGTCAAAGGATTTTAGGGCTTGCATAAGATGACTTGGACTTTCTTGATTTATGTACATAGGGCCATTTGGACTTGCTTGTTGTTCTTGTAAGGACATTTGATTTCCATGTGGATAGGTTTTGTGATGAGGTGGCATGATAGGATATGTAGGTGAAAGGTTTGGTGAGGTGGATTGTTGTGGACATTGGTTGATGTTGGAGGTTTGTTGAGAAAGCAGTTGGGATATGATGGCAATGGAGTTAGGATCATTGGATGGTAGACTTATGGAAGTACTTTTGTTTGTGGTGTTGTTAGGAATAGTGAGGGTGATTTATGGTATGGATGTGACATTGTTATGGAAAGATGTTAGATAAGTGGATATGAAATGGTCTCGATAGGATGATGAAGTGGGATTAGGTGATGTGGCATGAACGTGATAAGTGGGTGGATTAGATTGATATGATGAAGGTTGGTATGAGGTCAAGGGATCCATGTTGTTCGAGAGGTATGGGATGAAATGGATAGTGGGTGATTGGGATCAAATTTCAAGACCTTAGAATGATTTGATTTGTTTTGTTTTATGATAGATGGCTCTCTATACTTAAGGTAGACTAATGACACTTAAGTAATAGAGGGTTAATTTCTTTGATTCTCTATACTTAAGGTAGACTAATGACACTAAAGAAATAGAGGGTTGATTGGATTGATTTGATTGGTTGACTTACTTAAGATAGACTAATGATCTCAATAAAGTTTGGATAATGGTTGATGATGATCAACTAAGGTCTTGATTTTTGATTAGATTGATTTGGATTTGGATTGGGATGAAAGTAGTTTGATGTGATTTGGCTTGGAATGATTGGATGATGTGTAATGACTAGGATGATGATTAGGATGGTTAGGATGATGTTGATTTGTTGGGATGATGACTTGGATATGATTAGGGATGAAGTGGCTAAAAATGGGTGATTAGGATGAATGTGATTGGATTTGAATGTGTTGGCAAAATGAGTTGAATGACTTGTCTTATGTGTTTGGTGTTTATCTTGATGCGGCAATGTTCAATCAAATGATCACATATGTACAAATATAATTCACTCACGCAAGACCCATAAGAAATTTTGAATTTTGAATTTGAAGAATATGATGATGATTAAACAAGCACACATGGAAGACACATCAACAAGCCCTAAAATTAGTCAAGTGGGGTATGGCCAACTAGGTCTTAGGCTCTGTTTACATGAGGTTGACTAGGAATTTGAAAGCAAAATCCTGCCACACAGCTAGGAGAAAGGGGTAACCCACCCTTCACCTTCACTTCCCAAAGGTATAAAGTTCTTTGGGGCTTAGCCAAGAGTGACAAGATTCCAACTGCCAATGAGGGTGTCTTTCGATTCAGCCTCGAATGAGGTCGTCCCTTGGAGTGGTGTGTCTCCAAGAAGGCCTCCTAAGAAGGGTAAACAAAAGTGAACCAAGTGTGGTGTTTTTGATCTCCAAGATCACCTTGCGGTGTGAGGAGAGAGCATACACACACACACTTGATTCACATTTGCACTTGTAAATTAACCCTTAGAAAAATGAAATGTGAGGTGTGAATATGAATTGATAAGAGGTGTTTTTGATTCTCAAGATCACACAAAGCGCATGAGAAGAGCATACACACCCCTAATCGCATGCAAACTCACCAAGCAATGAAGGCACTTGTTCTTGTTTAACCCAAAGTCAAGATGTGTGATTGAAGACAATGGTTAATTTTAGCCTAGTTTTTTTGATGTGATTGCTAAAGTAATATTCGTTTTAAGCCCAAAATCAAAATGTGTATGCAAACAATGATTCGTTTTATGTCCCAAATTGAAGTGTGTTTACAAACAAGATTATGAAGAAATGAGAAATAGAATGAGTGCACCTGATTATTATCACTATCCAAAGCTACTATAGATGCTGATCCTGATGTTGTTCCAGTCCTGTAAGGTCACCTGCAAGTCACAAAATTGAAAAAGAAGCAAGTAGACTAGCCAAGAAGACCATTATACGAAAATTGAGAATTTGGTAAAATTTGATGAAAAAAAATTGATACATAAAAATGGATTGCATGAACATATTCTACACAAAATTCTATACAATTTTTAAAAAAAATTCACGAAAATTTGATCAAAATTGCAGAAGTTATGTGCGTTTGAAGTTTATGTGTAAGTTTGACTTTGACTACGAAAAAAGCATCAAAACGGTATAGTCACCTAATAAAATCATCACACTATAAAGTTCATTGAGTTCTCTTTCCGATGAGTGTTCGTTTGTAAAACTTTGCCTCCGTATGCTCTAGTTATGCGAGTTTGAAAAAAAGTGCCTCTTAGGGTTTGAGAGGCAAAAAGGCAAGCCTTGACTGTTAAATATAACTACTAACGGTTAGCTTAAAAGTACTCACATGCGCTGCTTGCCTGACTGTGGTAGTTTTGTAGAGTCAAGGTCTAGTTGAGCCCTCGGTCTCCCATATGACCGAAGGTGAGTAAAAAGGAATAAAAAGATATATGAAGAGGGGGGGAACGATAGCCCCCACTCCCACAGTCACTGTTGTTAGGGAACCCTAAAGTCC
Source organism: Cunninghamia lanceolata (assembly GCA_027924645.1). Classification (NCBI taxonomy): domain Eukaryota; kingdom Viridiplantae; phylum Streptophyta; class Pinopsida; order Cupressales; family Cupressaceae; genus Cunninghamia; species Cunninghamia lanceolata. Next base: position 4,003,619 of record BSBN01000241.1, on the reverse strand, counting down.
AAAGTCAATAGTTTACAAGGAGTAAAGCACTGATACTAAATTTGAATATCACAGTGTATAAACACAATTGCTAATCAAAATCCATGGGTAATAGTTATGAAGGCGATTAGGGGGTCGGCCAACAAAAGACTTACGACAAATGGTCGAACTCACCGACGACAGGAGGAATTCACCAGAAATGGTGACTGGCACAATAGTGGTTTATTAGACTGAAGGTGGCGATGGTGTAGATCCAGGAGGTGATGGAGAAATTGGTGGTTGATAGTGATTTTTATGTGGTGGTGGTGGATATTCCAGGTGGTGGCGACCAATTAGGAAGTAGTGGTTAGAGTTTGGAGTGAGGTTTTTAATGGTGGAGATTGGGCGGAGCACAGGCTGCGAGGAGGGTGTTTGGGTGTTAGGGTTTTAGGGAAATGGTGACGGGAGACTTTAGGGTTTTTGAATGGTGACCAGGTAGTTTTGACTAGACAATGGCAAGGATTGCGTAGAGAGTGGAAACCAATGGTAGGAAGAGAAGACACCCACTGTCAGGGTTTAAGATGTAAGCAATGAACTTGTTAGAAAATGGCATAGCAGTGGTGAAATATGACAGTTGACAGAGGAATAAAACCCAACCCTGCAACACACAAAATCCAATCTGCAAACATAGAAACCAATCCTGTAACCAGAAACTAGAGATCAATAATACACAGGGGTCGTGGGATCCATATTGTACGAACCTGTGGCACTAAAAAATTTCAGTCATAGAAAATAGTCAAATTTATACTCAAAAAACTGAAAAACAACATCTTGATCGTCATGGTGGGGTCAGTTTTTTCCCAGGACGCAATCTGCAATAGCTCACCCCAAAAACTTGAAAATTTTGACAACCTAGGGTTAGAGAAAAAAAAAGAAAAATTTTGACAACAAAATCTGCAAAAAACTCATGATTAGATCCAAGACCGGGCGTGCCAAATAAAATCATGGAAAATCGACATGAAGAAAATGACAACAAATGCAAACCTCATATCGACTCATGATCTATTGATAGGGTTGAGAATGCCGCACCCATGAATATTCTAGCTTTACCGAAAGAGATGAATGTTGATTGCTCAATTCAGTAGCATAACGATAGGATAGGGATTGGTTGATGGAAGATTGGATTAATGCAAGATAGATGGATGAGAGATTGAGAGGAAAATTTGGCAAAGTAAAGATGCTAGAAGAGGATTTGATTTAAATGGCTCAAGAGAGGCTACCTTTATAGAAAAGGCAAATTCGAATGGATGGATAGGATTGAAATTTATGTTGGATGCTATGGATGGTCAAGATCAATTAGGGTTGGATTAGGGTTTCCCACTCAAAGAGGGATTGTAGTCACATGACAAGTGTGGGATGGAGAATAAAGGGAATCTAATTCAAATTTGAATTAGTTTGACATGTGAAGGCCTATTAAGTGGAAGATGGAGACATGCGACGTGTGTCGTAATGTGATGAGAGGTGAGGGAATAATTCAAAATTTTAATTTGAATTATGTGAGACATATGACTAGGTGCAATTAATTAAATCAATGGGATTTATTTAATTAATTGGGAATTTGATCAAGTGGGATTAATTAAATAAAATGCGTTTATTTAATTAATCAAGAAGGTGATTAAGATGGGATGAACTAAGACCTAGGGATAAATGGGATTAAGATGGGATAAACTAGGACCTAGGGATAAATGGGATTAAGTGGGATAAGGTTAGATGAACTAGGATGAACTAGGACCTAGGGGACATATACAAGATCATGTCGACAATGTGTTGTGTAATAAGGACCTAGGGCAAAGACATACAAGGTCATGTGTAAACAAGACATAGACAATTTTTAGTGTCTACAAGTAGAACTAAACTTCAAATCTATCTTCATCTTCTTCCAAAGTGTCTTCCAAAAATATCCAACAAACTTTGTATCTCTGTCTGAAACTATACTCTTAGGTAATCCATGCAATCTCACAAACTCCTTGAAAAATAAGTCAGCGACATGCACTGCATCAGTTGTCATCTTACAAGTTATGAAATGAGCCATCTTTAAAAATCTATCAACCACTACAAATATTAAATCATGTCCTCTCTGTAGGCAATCCCATTACAAAATCCATGCTTATGTCTTCCCAAGGTCTCTCCCGTACTATCAAAGGTTTATACAATCCAATGTTCTGACTACTCCCTTTTGCAACTTGGCAAACTCTATAACTCTGTACAAATCTCCAAACATCCTTATGTATCTAAGGCCAAAAGTAATTTTCACTCACCAAAGCCACTGTCTTATCAATGCCAAAATGTCCTACCAATCCACCACTATGCTTCTCTTTGATCAAATTGTCCCTCATTGAACTTCTAGGTATGTACAACTAACTTCCTTTGAACAACATATCTTCTTGAATGAAATAGTCCAACCACTTACTTCTATCTATCACAATAGGTTCCTTACATGCTTTCCAAGGTTCTGCAGAATTAATGTCTCCCTCACACATGTTCTTCAATTCATCAAAACCCAACACTTCAACTCTCATTTCTGTCAGCAAGTTTCTTCTTCTACTCAAGGCATCAACAACGTTGTTTGATATACCACTCCTATGCTTCAACACAAAAGTATAACTTTGCATGAACTCTACCCATCTCATATGTCTCTGATTCGACTTACCTTGACTATTCAAATACTGCAAAGCTTGATGATTTGTATACAAAACAAACTCCTTAGGCAACAAGTAATGTCTCCTCTTCTTCAAGGCTTGAATTATGGCATAGAACTCCTGATCATAAACTGAATATCTTTTCCTTGCAGCATTCAATTTCTCACTGAAATAAGATACAGGTCTCCCCTCTTGACTTAATACTACTCCAATTACATTTCCACTGGCATCACAATCAACTTGAGATACCTTATTGAAATTTGGTAATGACAAAATAGGTTGCTCTGTTACTTTCTACTTCAACAACTCAAAACTTTTGTCTACTCCTGATGTCCATTTAAAATCCTTTCTGTCACTTCTCATTATCTCTATCATAGGGTTACAAATTAAAAAAAAAATTCTAATGAACTTCTGGTAGAAACTAGCCAATCCATGAAATGATCTAACCTCTCCAATGCTCTCTAGTGTAGGCCATTCAACAGTTGCTTTTAGCTTCTCAGGGTCCATCTTCAATCCTTCTATAGAAATCACAAATCCCAAATATACCAACTCTTCTTTCATGAAACTACACTTCTTGATGTTTATCAGCAATTTCTCCTCTCTCAACCTCTACAAACCATGTCTAATATGCCACAAATGTTCTTCTTTTGTCTTACTGAAAATCAAAATATCATCCAAGTATACATTCACAAACTTACCCAAGAATTTCTTCAAGACTTCGTTCATCAATCTCATGAAAGTACTTGGTGCATTTGTCAATCCAAAAGGCATCACTAACCACTCATACAATCCTTCAGTTCTCTTAAAATTAGTCTTCCATTCATCTCCTTCTCTGATTCTAATCTGATGGTATCCACTCTTCAAATCTATCTTTGTGAAATATCTTTCTCCACTCAAACAATGCATGATATCATCCATCCTAGGTAAAGGAAATCTATACTTAACTGTAATCTTGTTTATTGCTCTAGAATTAATACACATTCTCCATTCTCCATCCTTCTTTGGCGTAAGCACTACAGGTACTACACAAGGACTCAAGCTTTCTCTGATTAAACCTTTCCTTAATAACTCTTGTATCTGTCTATTCAGTTCTTCATTCTCTGTCAGTGTCATTCAATGCGCTGCTTTGTTAGGCAAACTTGCTCTCGGTATAAGATCCATGTGATGACTGACACTCCTTATAGGTGGTAATCCTTTAAGTACATTATCTAATATGATGTTTTCATACTCTGTCATCAACTCTCTTATCTCATCTGGTTCAGTTTCTTTCTTCAATGCTTCAGGCTTCTTAGGAATCAAGGCATAACACATATTTTCCTATTTCAAACCATCCAAAAATTTCCTTCCATCTATCAAACAGATTCTAGCATTCACACATACCATATCTTTAGGATCATCTTCCAAAGGAATCAAAGTAATTCTCTTTCCATTTGTTGTTATGGTATATGTATTCTTTCTCCCATCATGCATAGCTTTCCTATCATATTGCCAAGGTCTATGCAACAAAATATGACAAACATCCATAGGCATAATATCACACAAGACTTCATCATGATAAGATCCAATATGAAATTTCACCAAACATTGTTCACTCACCAGTACCTTATGATTATCTTGAATCCACGTTATTTGATAGGGTTTAGGGTGTTTCAATCTTTCCAACTTTAGCTTAGTCACCATCTCCTCTGAAACTAGGTTATCTGAACTACCACTATCAATTACAACTTTACAACACTTACCTCCTGATTTGCATCTAGTTCTGAATAGACTTTTTCTCTGTGACATTTCCTCATGTGTCTCTACTTGAAATATTGCTCTTCTCATCACCAATGATTCTCCTTTCTCAGGTTTTCCAATTGAACTAGGTGATCCAACAAGTTCTTCCTCAACATATGCTACTCTTCAACTATTCTGTCTTCTTGTTTGTACTACCTTGATTACATTCGAATGCTCTATGTCCTTCACCTCCACACTTGAAACAAGTACCACTGAATGTCCTTTTATTAAATCCTCTTCTTTCTCTTCTGTATCCTTCATTCCAGTATGCACTAGGGTTTCCTCTCCAGTAAAAATTTATGTCATCTCTTCAGTAAGCATTGTTATCTCTATCCTCCTTCTTGAATGGGCTATCAAACTTGTTCTGCTCCACAAATGATCTATCATATCCAGAAAATGTTTTACCTCTCTAAAATTTACCTCCTCTATCTCTCTGTCTCTGATCATGCTTCTTATTTAGCTTCTCTTCCACTTTCAAGGCAAACTGATATGCTTCTTCCAAAGATGTCATCCTTACCAAACTTAGTTCTTCTTGAATGTTCAATCTCAATCCATTGATGTATCTTGCCACTTTCTCCTTTCTTGCTTCACTATGTCCCATCCTTATGATCATCTTGTGAAATTCTTCAGTGTACTCCTTCACAGATTTCTCCTTTTGTCTTAGGTTTTGCTATCTTTTCAACAATTCCAACTCATAGTTAGTATGTATGAACTGATTCTTCAACTTTGTCACCATTCAGTCCCACTTTGTAATCTTTTCTTTTCCTCTTCTATTTCTTTCCAACTGAACTTCTTTCCACCATATAGAAGCATGTCCTTTTAACTTTGTCTTTGCAATTTCACCTTCTCCGGATCTTCAATTTCTTTATATTTAAAGTATTCTTCCATGTCATTTATCCAGTCAATCAATTCTTCAGGATTCAAATTACTAGTATACTTTGGCACATCAACTCTAGGTCTCTTTCCAATCTTTGAAATAGCTTGCAACATCTTTATCTGATCTGATTCTTCTTCTAGGGTTTCGCCAATTTGTTTAGCAGATTGAAATTCTTCTTCATCATCACTTTCAACATTAGGTCTCGGCATCAATCCTCTTTGCCTATCTTCTTCAACACATCCAAATGAATTCACATTGTTCTCATCAATTCCATCATCTCATCCATTCTATTAGCCATTATACCAATAGGAGCGGCATCTTCCTAGGATCAAGTGCAAATTGCCTCAAATTTGGAAATCAGGCTACAAGCGACAACTACCTCTCAATCGATGATCAGTTGTGTACATGTAACCTACCTTAGATCGACGATCTTCTTACAACAAGATCTCATGGAATTCCTATTCCAACTTCGCTCAATTCGCTCTCCAAGAATCAAACTTTCACTCTGATACCACTTGGTGTAGTCATGGTAGGAGGGCTCACAGAATGAACTATCTAGACCATGCAACAAGAGTAAACACAATAGAAAAAACTCAAAGAAATAGAACAAATGTAGATTCAGTCATTCAATATATTGAAGAATTCAAAATAGAGATCCGTTGGCATCATGCGGACTTACAAATTAGGGCTCACAGGCCTTGTTACATACATGCGCAAGATGAGACTTTGAAGCTCTTTTGCACAAGATCTAACTATGGAATATGAATCAATTGCTAACTTCTTTCCTAAGGATCTATTACATCATTATATATATCAATTTTGGATCAATAGATTCCTCTGCGTCAGCCAAGAAAGGTCACGAACTCTAATGAAGAGATGTAACGTGTTCACAGATAGGCTAGACCTAAATGCATAGAACACTTCCTTGAATGAATGGAATAATGTACAGACCTCCGGGGAAGGTCAGCCACTAACCGATGATCATTGAATGATGTGTCATTGGGATCCACAAGTCAAGGAATGATCCACAAGCCTTCTCCTTTAACTGATTATCAGGAACTACTAGAATGCTCTACTCTGGGAAAATAGATGATCTTTTGATAGCGATATCTTTCCAGTAGCTCTTCTAAATTAAGTGAATTCTTGATATGATGAAGATGCATAAATGTAGATGCTAAGTCTAGATCTACAAGATGTGAATTACCAAAATTGGACCACAGGATGCAAACTGCTACTGACTAAACTGCCTGAACTAAACTAGAAAAAGAAAGAATTGAAATGCAAAAAAATTGAAATGCAAATGTTTTTGGTTGATGCTAGATTACTCTTGATCCAAGGATGCTCCAGCATCAGGTGATAAAGGATTCAAAAGTTATAAGGATCTGAGTATTGGGTTACAGATAATCAGCATAGTTAGAAGAAGAATAGGGTGACCTAGCATTTGATCTTGGTCTGGATGCAGAAAAGCTATTAGATAAATAATTAGTGATCATCAATGGTATTGGCTGACATGATTGATGACCTAAGAACACAAGTTTTGGTCTGCGTTGATATTTGTGCATGGATTCAGCTGACAGAGCAGAGTTCTTAATGAATGTTCTAAGTTCACTTGATGCCGACTACAGTTGATTGAATTTGTTGATGTGGATATATATAATTGATGGATTCGAGTGTATTGATGTATGTTATGATGCGAATGTGGACTAAGTGTGAAAAGGGAAGATAGAAATGTGAAAGAGAAGAGATCTTAGGTCCAGATCATGGCAAAGTAGTAAACAAGGTAGAGTGAAGATGAAGTATGTAAGATCATTATTCTGTGCCTAACTAGAACTGAATTCTTGCATTACCAGATGCTATTCATCAGTTCAAACAATCTGTAATCTTCTTGTAATCATTTTGTAGCCAGTGAGCCTCTTTTGAGTAGTGAGCTCTAGGCAGTGAGCCCTAAGGCATGTGCCTTCCCATTTGTAATACTTTTAACAGAGTATAATTTCTTGTGAGTTGACCCCCACCGTGGTTTTTCCCTTAACTGGGTTCCCATGTAAAAATCCTGGTGTTATGTGTGTTGATTATGTTTGTACTCATGTGTTGTTGATCTATGCTTTCATGGCTAGATATTTATTCTGTTGTTAAGTGTGGAAGAGGATTAATTATTGTAGAAGTTAAAGTTTTTGGACAACTGATTCACCCCCCCCCTCTCAGTTGTCTTCCCCTATTTCAACAATTGGTATCAGAGCAAGGTTCCTTGGAAGAAGCTTAATAGCTTGAGGAAGATCTGGGAAGGAGTTTCAATGGATTCACTCAAAGAACAACTTCAAGTGGCTTTAGAAGATCTTGATTAGTCCAAAGTAAAGGTAGAGAACCTGAAAGAAAACCTTAAAGATGTTGATGATTGCATTGAGATGCTAAAAGAAAAATTAAAGAAATCTATGGAAAGGAAGAAGGAGCTACTTCATCAGCTAGCTAATTTTACGGAAGAAAATGACATGAATGAGGCTTTGGAAGAAAAAACAAAGGAATGTGAGAAGCTGACAAAAGAAGTTTCTGTTCCAAAACATGAGATGGAATCTAGGGTGATGAGACTAACCAAAGAAATTGAGCAAAGGAAGAAGACTGAAGAAGACCTGAATCAAACTATCACATCTCGAACTTTCATAGACTTTACAGATTTACCTCATTATTTAATTACAAGTGAAATTATGGAACAATAGTAGATTTACTTTGGATATGATATGTTATTCATTAAAGATTTTGTTGCCTCGGCTATATTTTTAGGCTAACTTATTGATAGTGCAATGAGTTTGAGTTTTTACAGGTCTTGTCGAAGGACAAGAGCATGGCTCAGGTAGAAGAGATCTAACTTTTTGGCAAACATGTGATGGGTTTTATCTGGTTACTTCACACACTTCACATAAGTTGCATATGCATAATGAAATGGATTTAAATGCATTAGTGTGTGGTTAATTGTTTTCGAATTATATTTAAATGGTGTTTGATATTTAAATGAGGATAACTGTGTTTGTATTGTAAATTGAATAATAAAATATTAATTGTGAATGTTTGGAAGACAATATGTTTTTTTGAAATTAAATAATATATATTAAATGAGATATTTTCATGCAATATTGTATTTTATTTATATTTTTGATTAATTAAATAGTTTGTTTTAAATAAATAATAATAATATTAAAATTAGCTTTATTAAATTTAGAGTTTTTGAAGAAAACTATTAAAAATAATAGTTTTTGTCACCCATGCGGTAGGAGTGGAATTAAACAATTGATAATTATGTTTAAAATAGGGAAAAGTAAGAATTTTAAATTCATATACCTCATGCAAATAAAGGGGGAACTGCAGTTTTCAAACACTTGATTTGGTTGACCGCCAATTTTCAAAGGAAAAATGGGAGTAAAAAGGGGATCGTAGGGAGAGGAGTCTCACCACCAGGAATTGTAGAGATCAAGATTGGAGAGAGAAATGCAGAGCATGATCTAGAGCTGAGGGGACTAGTCTAAAGAGTTACAAGATAGTTTATCAGGCAGCGACAGTAGGGAGTCGGAGGAATGCAACATGAGGGCATTAAAGGAATGTCGTCAACTGCTCATTTGTAGTCACCAACTTACCAGGTTTTTCTTCTGGTTTTTATTGTTTTGAAATGGCTGTGATTGTTAATTTTATAGATTCTCTATGCTATGTAATGGTTGACTGTGAATAATGAGTCAATTCCTTATCCTTTTGGCTGTTGTTTCTGTTATCTCTACCACCCTCAAGTTAAACCTTTTTTGTTTGATTTTAAATCATCCCTTCTGAGAGCCATCGATCTGCTCTAAACCTTCACAGCCTGCCTGAGGGAAAAATTGATGTAATATTTCAATGTGTCTTTCATTATTATTGCTGGTAACACACCTCCTTTTGGCCGTCGATTACCATTAGCCACCAGGACTATTTTGGGGTGATCTTTATGGATCGAATTCCCCTTCTTGTCTTCACCATACATCTAGCCCCATGACATTGACCCCTTGTGTCTTAAAACAAAAGTTTAGTTCTTACTGCATTCCTCAAATCTATATTTTTAAACTAAGCTAAGCCTCTAAGATCACAATTTATACCATCTGGTAAAAGATATCATGTCTATTCTCATTTGCAAGTCAGTTGAACCATAGAGTAGGAAGCAAAATGACCTCCTTGGTGACAACTAGTAAACCTCTGATCTTAAACAATTTTATCTTCCTATAGCAGCTTGGTTAGACATCTTGAAGCTTAGTTAAACCATTATGTTGAAACTAGATCGTTGTTTTCTAGTCCTCTGGTAAAATTATTTAATTTCAGTGTTGATTCTTGCTGGTTGAGACTAACTTAGGGTAGAAAATTGTCCTTGTTCCGACTGAAACTGTAAAGATCTGACTTTAGATAATTTGTTATTCCTATAGCAGCATGATTAAAATCTCTGAATCTGAGTAGAAAATCAGATTTGTAGATGTTAATTTAGACAGTAAACCTTGCATTTCTTTATTTTTATTTATAACTGGAAATAACCATATTCTTGTAGCAAACCAATAAGTTCCTGTAGTTGTGTTAAACCATTATGAAACTTGTTAAATATGATCAAACCGATGATTAGAAACTATAGATAAGATATCTTACTTTTTGAAGGCTGTTAATTAAATGATCTTTTGTTAATTATGGTTGTTTTGAATTCCTGTAGTAGTTCCTATTGCCACAGTGACAGGAAGACTGTATATGTGTTAATGTGTTTGAATAGACCTCCAGTCACATAAATGATAGGAAGGAAGAACTAAGGCTTAAATGAATTATCTGTGGATTTTAAAGAGGACTTCATACCATGTTTTGTGTATTTGATGCTTGGAAAAAGGAAGAAATTGATTATTGTAAACTCATACATCTGAAATTCTGAAGGCAAATAGATGCTTGCATGTGATATATTTCTTCTTCTTTAGTGTGTATTTTGGGAAAGATTGCATTCCGAGATGGGTGTCAAGTATGGAATAATAGGGAAGTAGGTTTTCTTTTTCAAAACCTATATGTCATTTTTACGGATTAATGCTTTGGTCAAAGCTAATGAGATGTTGAAATATACATGTGTACCATTATAGAATGAATGGTTGATTGCCTAGTTTTTATATATTTCCCTACCATATCCTATTGATGAGATGCTGCATTCATGATAGTAATGCATGTAGATTGATAGGTACACACCAAATTCCACCCTGCATATGTTTACACATTACTAGGCTCTTCGAGCAGGGTCGGGCATCCTTCAGTTTGAAGGATACCGGGGAAGCACAAGCTTCGTGGTTGGGCGGAAAAAGCACCTGAACCATGTTCTTGTCCTTTGATTCAGTAGATGGTCAGTTCATCGATGGTGATCAAGGACTTTTGTTAAATTTTGATGATATTGATTACTTTATACTTCTATTATTTCAAACATTTGTAAGGCTTGATGCCAATATTCGACACTTGTAATATTATTGATTATTGCATACTTTGTAAATGACTTCAAATGTATACATATGTTTTGCAATCATGATTATACTTTAAACTTATGAAATGGAAAGGTTATTTTGGTCTCTTGAAATATCTTAATTTCTTTACTTATGAATGATGAGTAGAAGTTATTTTACTTTACTCTAAATTTCTTGCAGTAATTCTATGTTTTACTTAAGTTTTGTGTGTTGTGAAAATTGGGTAGTTTACATTTGCTATCAGAGTGAAGGTTCTACTCTAGGACTTTATGGAACCGTTATGCTAAAGTTGTTAACTCTTTTTCTAGATAGTCGATCATGAACACTAGAAACTCTGGACGTAGGGGAGCAACCCTAGGATCTAGCATAAACCCTGATACTGAAAATAATGAAGAAGCCAATATTGGGAACAATGTTGGCATTGATGCAGGAGGGGCTAATGCTGGAAACAATGAGGGAAACAATAATGATAATGCTAGATAGAATAACCAATTGACTCAAATCCTAACTTTTCTGACTCAGTAAGAAACTTTCTTGACTCAGTAGGGAATTAGAATGAATACTATGGAATGGGAAATTCGAGGAATAAGAGGAAATAATAATGAGGAAAGGAGAGAAGAAGCTGGAGGTCTTGAGGGTGAAGTGAGTGGAAACAACAAAAACAAGATTGCTAAAGAATTGGTAAAGGATCTCAAAAAGGTTACACCTCCTAAGTTTGATGGTAAGACTATAGGTGACGGAGCAGAAGCATGGATCATTGATATGGAAAAATACTTTGATCTATGTGATTTGTCTGCTGAAACTAAAGCCATATGGGGATCCTATCAGCTTACTGGGGAAGCATCTACTTGGTGGGACAACGAGAAATCTGAAAAAAAAAAAAAACTATTACCAAGAGAAGTCACATGGGATCGTTTTCTTGAGCTCTTTAGGAAGAGGTGGTTGCCACAAGTCTATTTTGACAAGAAAATGATATAATTACAAAACCTCACTCAAGGAGGTATGACTGTGACTCAGTATTGGGAGAAATTCTCTCACTTGTTGAAATATTTTCCACAATATCAAATTGATGAAAGGTTTAGGATTTGTAAGTTCAGCTTGAGCTTAAGGCCACAAATTGGATCAGATGTTGATCTGCATAATCCATTAACCATGGATGAAGTGTTCAAAAAGGCTACCAAACAGGAATAGAAACTACATCAGATTTCAAATTACCATAAGAGTCAGGATATGAATAATGGGATTAAAAGGTATCAGAATGACAGTAGTAATCAAGGAAACAGTAAGCGTCAGATAAGGAATCTTAAGAAAGGAAATAACTACCACGAAAAGAATAATGGGAACCAAAGTGGAAATAACAATAAAAGAGGTAGTTATGGCAACAATGGTAACAATAACCAGAGAGACAATCCAGCTAGACATAGATGACCCAGAGATGGATGTTATAATTGTGGAGAACACTATGCTAGTGCATGTCCCTATCGAATAGAGAATCAAAGAGATGGAAATTGACAGGGAATTCCTCAACATCAGATTCACATAGCTCTAGATCATCGACAAGAAGATTTCCAAGCTACACATATAAGATGTCCGGTAAGCTCTTTGGCCTTCCAATTTCTATTTTAATTGATACAGGAGCTACAGAATGTTTTGTTGATCCAAAAGTTGTAGCTAAGTTAACTGTTAAACTTGGACACATGGAAAATTTGTGGATGGTGCAGTATGGTAACAATACAGAGAAAAGAGTAGATTCATGTCTTTTATGTAGTGAATTAGATCTTCCTACTTTCCAAACACAAGTCAATCTTTATGTTGCACCTCTAGGATCTTACGATGTGATTCTTGGAATCAACTGGTTGTCTGAACATAAGTCTTTAGTGGATTGCGAAGAGAAAGTAGTGAAATGCCTTGATGACTTTGGGAATCAAGTAGAGTTAGATGGATCTCGAATACCCCTTAAGCTAAGACAAATATCAACTATGCAATTGAAAAAGGCTAAGAGGAAGGGTTGATCTATCTATGCAGTGAAGATAAGAGATCTAGATAATTAGGAACCATCTTTTAATAAGTATCCTATCCTTAGAGAATTTAAAGATGTCCTTCATGATGAATTGACAGAACTACCACCTAAAAGAGAATTTTATTTCTCTATAGATCTAATGCCAGGAACTAAACCACAGTCTAAAGCACCTTATCGAATGACCACAACAGAACTATATGAACTCAAGGCACAATTAGGAGAATTGTTAAAGCAAGGGTTTATCAAACCTAGTGTGTCACCTTGGGGAGTACCAATCATCTTCATTAAGAAGAATGATGGAATGTTACGGTTGTACATTGACTACAGAATGCTCAACAAGGCAACTATTAAGAACAAATATCTGCTTCCAAGGATTGATGAATTGTTCGACCAGATGAAAGGTGCAAAGGTACTCTCTAAAATAGACCTTAGATTTGGTTACCATCATTACAGATTAAGGACGAGGATATTTCTAAAATAGCATTCAGAACACGATATGGTTACTACGAGTTCACAGTAGTATCATTCGGGTTAACTAATTCACCATCAGTATTCAAGAACTTGATGAACAATGTGTTGAGAGATTATCTTGATGAATTTGTGTTGGTCTTCCTAGATGACATTATGATTTATTCAAAATTTGTAGAGGAGCATGAATGACACTTGAGAATTGTCTTGCAACATTTGAGAGAAAGAAAACTTTTTGGCAAGTTGTCTAAATGCACGTTCTACCAGAGTAAAGTGCACTACCTTGGCCACATAATTTCAACAGATGGGATAGCAGTAGATACTGAAAAGATAAAGGCAATAATGGAATAGTCCGCACCGCAGACTGTAACTGAGGTTAGAATTTTTATGGGGCTTGCAGGATATTATAGGAAATTTGTAGAGGGATTCTCGACCATTGCAGCACCCATAACCTTGTTGCAAAAGAAGGGTAAGAAGTTTGATTGGATAGATAAATGTGAACAAGCTTTTTTAGTTTTTGAAAGAAAAATTCACATCAACACCTATTCTGACCATACCTGATCCTAATGGTCATTTCACAGTGATTACAGACGCTTCTGGTGAAGGTGTGGGAGGAGTGTTGATGCAAAATGAAAAAGTAGTGGCATATGAATTGAGAAAACTGAAACAACATGAGTCAAATTATGCACCTCATGATCTTGAGTTGTCTACCATTGTTCACGCACTCCAAATGTGGAGGCACTATCTCTTGGGTAAGTCATTTGAGCTTAAAATGGATCATTTGGGGCTGAAATATATCTTCACACAACCTAATCTCAATGCTTGACAGAGAAGATGGCTTGAATTCCTTAGTGAATATGATTTCATAATCGAGTACATAAAAGGTAAAGAGAATAGAGTAGCAGATGCTCTTAGTAGGAGATGACATCTGAATGCTATAGTGACTTCTAGAACCAATTTGAGGTAGCAGGTAATCTAGAACTTACAAGGAGATGAGCACTATGAAAGGGTTAAGCAAGCATTAGAAGCAGACCCCGCAGATCATCAATTTGATGGGTATGTCATAGAATCAGATGAGATTCTGAGATATCAATGGAGAATGTATATCCCAAATTCAGGTGAATTGAGAAAGTTAGTTCTTGAGGAGATTCACAGTGCTCCATATTCTGGACACCCAGGTGTGACCAAGATAATGGAAGGATTGAGGCCATTGTACTTTTGGCCTAAGCTTAAGAAGGATGTGACAGAGTGTTTCGCTCGATGTTTAGAGTGTCAACGTGTTAAGGCAGAACATGTCCATCCTACAGGATTGCTTTACCAACACAGTGTATCTGAATACAAGTGGCAGGTGATTAGCATGGACTTTATTCAGGGATTGCCCATGTCAAAGAACAAGCATGATGTCATCTTAGTGGTGGTTGACAAACTAACAAAAGTGGCTCATTTCATTCCTAGAAATCTTTCGGATGGGTCATTAACCTTAACAAAGAAGTTTGTCCAAGAGATCTTTTGAATACATGGAGTGCTAAAGATGATCATTTTAGATCATGACACTTGCATGATCTCTAGGTTCTGGACCACACTTAATGTAGCTTTGGGGACTAAGTTGAACTTTAGTACAACTTACCATCCTGAAACAAATGGTTAGATGGAAAGAGTCAACCAGGTAGTAGAGGATCTTCTGAGGATGTACTGTATGGATCAACAGTATAAATGGGAGGAATATCTACCATTGGTAGAGTTTGCTTATAATAATTCCTACCATGCATCTTTAGGAATGGCACCTTTTGAGGCTCTTTATGGTCACCGGTGCAAAACTCCTATCAGTTGGGACAAGGTTGAAGATCAAATAGTAGTTGGACCTGATATGTTGAAGGAGATGGAAGATTAGATGAAGCTAATCAAAGAGAAATTGAAGCAAGCCTCGGATAGACAAAGAAGTTATGTAGACAAGAATAGGACTTTCTGACAGTTTTCTGTAGGTGATAAGGTGTTTCTGAAGGTCAAATCTCATAAGAGTTCAATTTCGTTTGGAAAAGTATCCAAACTAGCTCCAATATTCATAGGACCTTTTGATGCTCTCGAAGTTGTTGGTTTTTCTTTTGAATCAGCATTAGGGTTTGCAAGTTCTAATGCACAAGAAGATTCAACCAAAAAAATACAGGAGGTTGCGTGATCTCCTCCCCTTCACTTCTAGTTCTACCGCACCAAGGGGGTGTCCCTATTTGATAAAGATATGACCTTAACTAGCTCAATAACAGAAGGATTTAACTTGACAGCAACAGGCAGAATACTCTCATGTATGGACCAAGATTTGTGTAACAAATCACAAGGTTGGCAACATTCTTGGACATATGTGTCTAGTTAGAGATGAGACCATGCAGGGGTTTCCTACTCCTACAACTAACAGGTGGAAGTATGAAATGATTTGAATTGATGTTTGGATGCAAACCTAGACCTGGTGTATAACCTCAACACAGAGCTAGATTGGCGCCTATCCGGGGCTTGGAGTCGGTAGACATACACCTGTGAATGATCAGCATGAACACAATAAAACTAGATTTCAAGGGGATTTGTGTGATATCTGCCTTACAGATACCTCCCAATATAGAGTGTTAAGTTATCTCTACTTATGGCATCCCTATTGCAGTATACCCTTCCCAATACTCAATCTGAGAACACTTTAATCTACCCCTTGAGCAGAAGTTGATAGATCAAGCATTCAATACAGGAATTCTATATTCTAGAATACCAGACACCCCTTAGATATCTAGATTCAGAAGAAGAACACATGTAATATTGGAGACAGAATTAACAAAACACATGCAAATACATCATTACTCATATAAAATCAATCATGAAATCAGTAGATTCATGCATGAGACATACAACAAGAGATACATAAACTCACAAGACCTCTACACAGAGCAACCAGAACTAGTCGTATCTTATTATAGAGCCAGATATGTCCAGTTTTCAACCCCCACAGAATGAGAAACACAACCTGCTAAATATAGCAAGGAATGGCAGATTTCAAAATTCGCCAGATACATTCATTTTGAGGAAAATGGCCTACAAAGATTAAATGTGGCAGGGGACAAAGCATGGAGAAGCAAAAGAAGGACGAGAAGTAGATGAGCTCGAGCCTTGTGCCATCGTTGGAGAATTTTCTTGCCATAAATCAGGTACATGGCTGTCAATCACCGGCCCATGCCTCTGCATAATCTTTCCATTAATGGCTCAACCACCCACATCTTCTCATGGAAACTGTCACAGCACTCATATGGAAATCTCCCACTCAAAACACACCTGAAGACACAAAGAAAACCAAACTCCAACTTTAAAACACGGTCGTCAATCCCTCCATCGCTTGAAAATCGATGGCACCAAATTCATGTTGAAAAGTCACCGTCCTGTGAAAATGTGCCACGTAGGTACCCTAAAAATGCACGTTCTGCCCTGCATATCATGCCATCGGCATGACCAAGACTATCGGGAAAACCCACATATCTGTAAGATTTAAAATCCTGCATTTGTCCTGTAGAGACCACTCTAACACCATATAAGTAGGGCCGTGAGCATAATAAGTGTCGAGCGTTTTGCCCTGCTCGACCCACAAACCTTCCACCAATAGCCCATCGCCCAGACATACAAAATCGAAGCAACCAAAAATTCCTTCGCTGACATCCCGTGTCATACCAATGAACACCCAAACTACCCCATCGGCCAGACCACCACTATCGGGATGACCAAAAATTCCCTCACCGACCACACACGTTACGCCAATGACCACATTGTCCAAATCCTCATTGGCCAGAGTAACCCCGTCGGCCTAGCCCTGCAAAATCAGCCCGATATACCAAGTCCTCCCAATGGCGCCCTCCAAACTACCTTCGTCGGCAAGACCACTACCATTGGCCCAGCCAAAAATCCTCTTGCTGACATGCCGATGCCTACCTCACATCCCCTTTGTTGGCCAGAGTCTGATCATCGGTGAAACCCTCGCCGGCTCGCCTGACAATCTATGTCACCCTGATGGCAGCTCTCTAACTGCCCTCGTCGGTAAGACCCATGCCGTCAGCAAGCAACCTGTCTGTCTGCCCGATAGGTAAAGTCTTAGTGATGGAAGAAAATACCACTACTACCAACATGATCACCAAGACACATGCGGGCTCATGCCGATGGAGTTAGAAAAAACTTAGGATCAAAAGGGAAAACCTGCAAACATCAAAAGCCCAAAACCTTGACCAAAATGATTACTAACATAAGTGATCAATCCAGTTGCATACAGACTTGCACTGCCGCCAGCTCTCACCAAAATCCATAATGTTTTTCATGTGTCTTTACTCAAACCTTATCATCATGGTGTTTTGAATATTCTTGATTGGTGTGCTCTGCAGGTACAGGATCTAGGAGTGGTGCTAGTGGAGCCCATTCGAGTCTTGGAGAATGCAACGTTAAGTTGAGTAATCGAGACATAATATAGTATAAGGTCCAATGGGACCACTATTCAGTGGACAGTGCCACTTGTGAGGATGCTTATGATATTGACAGATATTTTCTGCATTTGGAAAAATAGAATAGATGTTTTATTTTATACATATTCAGATACTTTGATACTCAGATGATGATACATTATTGTTTTGATACTTTATTGTTTTCTTGATGTAATAAGACATCGAGACGATGTCTCTTCCAATTGGGGAAGGATGTCACATCACGAACTTTCATAGACTTTATAGATTTACCTCATTAGTTAATTACAAGTGAAATTATGGAACAATAGCAGATTTACTTTGGATATGATATGTTATTCATTAAAGATTTTGTTGCCTCGGCTATATTTTTGGGCTAACTTATTGATAGTGAGATGAGTTCGAGTTTTTACAGGTCTTGTCGAAGGACAAGAGCATGGCTCAGGTAGAAGAGATCTAGCTTTTTGGCAAACATGTGATGGGTTTTATCTGGTTACTTCACACACTTCACATAAGTTGCATATGCATAATGAAATGGATTTAAATGCATTAGTGTGTAGTTAATTGTTTTTGAATTATATTTAAATGGTGCTTGATATTTAAATGAGGATAATTGTGTTTGTATTTTAATTGAATAATAAAATATTAATTGTGAATGTTTGGAAGACAATATATTTTTTTGAAATTAAATAATACATATTAAATGAGATATTTTCATGCAATATTGTATTTTATTTCTATTTTTGATTAATTAAATAGTTTGCTTTAAATAAATAATAATAATATTAAAATTAGCTTTATTAAATTTAGAGTTTTTGAAGAAAACTATTAAAAATAATAGTTTATATCACCCATGCGACAGGAGTGGAATTAAACAATTGATAATTATGTTTAAAATAGGGAAAAGTAAGAATTTAAAATTCATATACCTCATGCAAATAAAGGGGGAACTGCAGTTTTCAAACACTTGATTTGGCTGACTACCAATTTTCAAAGGAAAAAAGGGAGTAAAAAGGGGATCGTACGGAGAGGAGTCTCACCATAGGAATTACAGAGACCAAGATTGGAGAGAGAAAATCAGAGCACGATCTAGAGCTGAGGGGATTGGTTTGAAGAGTTACAAGATAGTTTATCAGGCAACGACAATAGGGAATCGAAGGAAGGTGACAGGAGGGCATGAAAGGAACATCGTCAGCTGCTCATTTATAGTCGCCAACTTACCAAGTTTTTCTTCTAGTTTTTATTGTTTTGAAATGGTTGTGATTGTTAATTTTATAGATTCTCCATGTTGTGTGATGGTCGACTATGAATAATGAGTCAATTCCTTATCCTTTTGGCTGTTGTTTCTATTATCTCTACTGCCCTCAAGTTAAACATTTTTGTCTAATTTTAAATCATCCCTTCTGAGAGCAGTCAATCTGCTCTAAACCTTCACAACCTGCCTAAGGGAAAAATCAATGTAATATTTTAACATGTCTTTCATTATTATTGTTGATAACACACCTCCTTCTACCTGTCAATTACCATTGGCCGCTGGGACTATTTTGGGGTGATCTTTATGGATCGAATTCCCCTTCTTGTCATTGCCATACATCTAGCCTTATGACATTGACCTCTTGTGTCTTAAAATAGGAGTTTAGTTCTTACTGTAGGGTGAACCCACAATACTGGGTTACAATTGCATTAACGAAGGAAAAATGCCCGTGTACCAAAAAAAGTTTTGGAGGGGTTCAATTGAATAGGGGTGTTCGAATGAATCCAAAAATGGGTTTGTTCAAACCCCCCATTTGAACGAACCCACTTTATGTCGAGCTTTTTTTAATAAAATAGGGGGTTTGATCGAACCCCCTTTTATATTATTATTTTAATGAAAGGGGGTTCGATCGAACCTCCATTAATGTTATTTCAAAATTTTAATGTTATTTTTAGGGGCTTCGATCAAACCCCCTTACATTCGAACCCACTCTCTAGGCGTTCTTTCGAACCCCTTTCGGTCGAACCCCCTTATTTTGCCCTTGCCCCTCTCCAACTGCAATTTTATGTAGATTTTTGGGTTTCAAGGCCTAGGTTGAGGATCAAAATGGAATCAACTTGACAAACTGATCTAGAAGATTATAGTCCTCAAAATGAGCTTTCTATCAAGTATAATTTTAATATATTTTGGTTTTATTATACATTTTTTTTAGTTTAATTAAACATACATTTTTCACTAAAAATCAAACTCTCTGTTCTGCACATGTGGAAAAATAGTATATTACCAAAACAAAATTATGAAAAATATCTATCCTCTTGGTATTCATGTCCTTGATCCAATAGAAGAAAAAATTTGAATTTCGATACATACAAAAAAAGTTATTCTTTACACAGTACACCTATGTCTAAGTTGTAATTAGTTTGACTTCAAAAGTTAATTAGTAGAAAAATATTCAATAGAAAATTATGCAACCAAATGCATCCTCTAGATATCATAGTTAAAAATCCAAATTCAAAAAAAATAGAATTTTATCCTTCATAGAAAAAAAGTTATGTTTTACACAGTTCACATGACTCTTTAAAAATGGTGTTTACTGTTAAAAACTAGTTATTGAAGGAGATGAAAAAATAAATGCAATTTGATTCCAAAAAAATTATAAAAAATATATTTAGAATCTACAGACAAAATATGACAAATCACTAGTTTACATCATCTCCAAATTCCTCATGGTTTAGCAACTATAGGTGTCTGAAAGTGAAGATTTTTCCCAAAATGTTCATTTCAATGTCAACTTTGGCCAAAAAGTGTAACCCATTATTGTGGGATGACCTTGCATTCCTCAGATCTATATTTTTAAACTAAGCTAAGCCTCTGAGATCACAATTTATACTGTCTAGTAAAAGATATCGTGTCTATTTTCATTTGCAAGTCAGTTGAACCATAGAGTAGGAAGCAAAATGACCTCCTTGGCGACAACTACTAAACCTCTAATCTTAAACAATTTTATCTCCCTGTAGCAGCTTGGTTAGACATCTTGAAGCTTAGTTAAACCATTATGTTGAAACTAGATCGCTGTTTTCTAATACTCTGGTAAAATTATTTAATTTCAGTGTTGATTCTTGCTCATTGACGCCGACTTAGGGTAGAAAACTATCCTTGTTCCGACTGAAACTGTAAAGATCTGACTTTAGATAATTTGTTATTCCTATAGAAGCATGATTAAAATCTCTGAATCTGAGTAGAAAATCAGATTTGTAGATGTTAATTTAGACAATAAACCTTGCATTTATTTATTTTTATTTATAACTGGAAATAACCATCTTCCTGTAGAAAACCAATAAGTTCCTATAGTTGTGTTAAACCATTATGAAACTTGTTAAATATGATCAAACTAATGATTAGAAACTATAGATAAGATATCTTACTTTTTGAAGACTGTTAATTAAATGATCTTTTGTTAATTATGGCTGTTTTGAATTCTTGTAGCAGTTCCTATCGCCACAGCGACAGGAAGACTGTATGTGTGTTAATGTGTTTGAATAGACCTCCTGTCATAGAAATGATAGGAAGGCAGAACTAAGGCTTAAATGAATTATTTGTGGATTTTAAAGAGGACTTCATACCATGTTTTGTGTATTTGATGCTTGGAAAAAGGAAGAAATTGATTATTGTAAACTCATACATCTAAAATTTTGAAGGCAAATAGATGCTTGCATGTGATATATTTCTTCTTCTTTAGTGTGTATTTTGGGAAAGATTTCATTCCAGGATGGGTGTCGAGTATGGAATAATAGGGAAGTAGGTTTTCTTTTTCAAAACCTATATGCCATTTTTACAGATTAATGCTTTGGCCAAACCTAATGAGATGTTGAAATATACATGTGTACCATTATAGAATGAATTGTTGACTACCTAGTTTTTATATATTTCCCTGCCATATCCTATTGATGAGATGCTGCATTCATGATAGTAATGCATGTAGATTGATAGGCACACACCAGATTCCACCCTGCATATGTTTATAGATTTCTAGGCTCTTTGAGCAGGGTCGGGCATCCTTCAATTTGAAGGATGCCGGGGAAGCACAAGCTTCGTGGTTGGGCGGAAAAAGTGCCTGAACCATGTTCTTGTCCTTTGATTCAGCAGATGGCTGGTTGGTCGATGGCGATCGAGGACTTTTGTTAAATTTTGATGATATTGATTACTTTATACTTCTATTATTTCAAACATTTTTAAGGCTTGATGCCAATATTCAACACTTGTAATATTATTGATTATTACATACTCTATAAATAACTTGAGATGTATACATATGTTTTGTAATCATGATTATAATTTAAACTTATGAAATGGAAAGATTATTTTGGTCTCTTGAAATATCTTAATTTCTTTACTTATGAATGATGAGTAGAAGTTATTTTACTTTACTCTAAATTACTTGTAGTAATTCTATGTTTTACTTAAGTTGAGTGTGTTGTGAAATTTGGGTACTTCACACAAACTCTAAAGGAAAGAACTGAAGAATATTGCATATTGGACGGAATAGCTGGCCATCTAGAATCTGATCTACAAGAAAGCAAAGACAATGAGAGAGAACTTGAAAAGAAAATTGTCATTCTCAGACATGGTCTAGAAGTTGCAAATGAATACAAGAAGTTCAAGATAAGCTCAACTAAACTTGAAGCACTGCTTGAAAGTCAGAAGAAGGATGATGATAAGCATGGTCTTGGGTATGAGAAAGGTGAAAGCTCCAGATCCAAACAAAGAAATTTTCAACCAAGAAATGGGAGAAACATACCTAAAAGACCTCTGGTTAGACAACCTAATGCTCAAAGGTATCCATCTCTCAATGGAAATCGTTTTAGTTGCAATAAATTTGGTCATAAAGCTGCTCAGTGTAGAAGTAGAATGAATCAAAGTGGTCCATCCTTTTCCGTTCGATGCTTCAAGTGTAAGAGGTATGGTCATAGATCCAATGAATGCAGAAGTATGATAATGAATTGTTAGAATTAGGGCAGACAACTGAGAGTGGGGGGGTGAATCAGTTGTCTCAAATTTTGATCCTTTTACTCTTTTTTATCTTCTATAGTACATATCAACAGATTAATGATATAAACATGAAAGCACATAACAACAACACAAGAGTAGAAATGAATTCAATACACAGAACACCAAGAATTTAATGTGGAAACCTGGTTAAGGGAAAAAGCATGGGGTGACTAACCCAAGATTGTATTCTCTATTAAAAGAATATGAAAAGAAGGCACCTGTCCAAGGAGTCCACACTCCAAATGAAAGGCACTTGCCAAAGGAGTCCACACTCTGAAATGAAAAGCCACCTTGCCAAGGGATCACATCCCAAAATATTTTTATTGGATTTTTACATTGAACTGTGAAACAACATCTTCTTTATGCCAAGAACAGTTCCATTGAAGCCCACACACACTTCTGCTCTGCCTCCGAACCTCTTCCTTACTATCTGCTCATCTTCACATCTAGACACACACTTCCACAATCTCACTATACCTATTTATACATGTCATCGACTTTGGAATGAGCATCAAAGTTGGCATCACAAATATTTATTTAATTACAGAGTAGTTACAATTACAACACTTGAATTATTAAAAAAGACTAAATGCGGATCTCTACAATGTTGGCTAAAACATAGTAGGGACCCAAAACATCTTTGATCAACACGCCACACTTCATAACACTTCTCTTGAATCATTTGTAACACTCACAAATCATCTGGTCAGCCAAAACCAGGAAGACCAACAACACCCAAAAAGAAATCTTCAATCACGAACTCAATCTTTAATGCGGACCACCACCACAACAGGAACACAACCCGAAGACTGTCATGTCCCGATATTAATCCATTGTTTAAATTAAAGATTTAAACATCATATCCATTTGAATGCTTCTAACAATAATAATATAATATTTAATAAATAATATTACATAATATTATATGAATATTTTATATTTATTGTATTTATAAATAATAAATATAAGAAAACAATTATAATATTATATATGATATATATATAATATAAATATAATTAGTAATATAAATATTACTTATTTAAATATTATAAGAAGCATGAAATAACAATAATTAATATTATATTAATTAAAGATTTTAAATATTGACAATCATAATATATATTATTATGCATTTATTATATGATGAATTATATGTGATTGGGCTTCTTGGGAAGCACTGATCCCATATAAAAAGAAGACAAAAAGGATAAAGAGATGTTAATTAAACGCAGCGAATACCTCTAAGAGGTAATTGTTGTGCCTTTTGGCCAAAGAGAACCCCTTCGTTGGGTTTAAAAAGGAAAGCTTTTCCCCTCACAAGGGAGGAAATCAATGGAGGAAGAAATTAAAAAAAAAAGTCTAAAGCAATTTTGAATAGCAATCAAGATTATTGTTTTCATTAGCATCATTCAATCAAGGGAAATAATTAAGCATACAACAATACACAAGTCTGAGTTAAAATAACAGCAATCAGCATGTAAGCATCATTCAGTGGTAAATACAGACCAAAAGGAAAAAAGGACTGCTACAGTAGAGGTAAGATTTAGCAACTCTATACCAGGTATGTTTAGGGAATAAGTTATTTGAATTCTTTAATGTAGCATGTTAAATATTCTGATTTATATTTGAAGATAGATAGATATATTACATTAGGAATGTATAAATCAGCAAATCAATCAAAATGGATGAACGTTAATAAATGAATAACTCGGATTTCTCTTATTCAATGCATAAGCAAATAGCATAGAATAATTACAAGGATATGAATAAGAGTATAATACTACAACAATCTAATTGTGAGGACTACCCTTTTTACTTCTGTTCTTGTGACTACTTACATTACTATTACTGATACTTTTGTATTTGTGGGATAGTAGTTCCTAGATTTTCAAACTATTAAACTTTATTATGATAACGGAAAAACTAATTGGGTGATGTTTGGATAACGTTTACATTTCAGAAAAGTTAATTAGGTGATGATGGAAAGAAAATTGTAATATGATTTCATTTATGCTATTTAGAACTATGTCATGGTAATGCATGTTTTAAATTGCTTCGGCTATGATGATTATATGTGAAACTGATCTTGTAATTGAGTGTGCAGGATTTACTAATCAAACCACAGATACTGGAGATCATTTCGTACCTTTTTGTTGTTATTCCTTGTTAAGCCGATCTAGTTCCACGAGGAACCAAGATTAACTCTGTGTTTGATGTGGTGTTGTAGTGTGGTCTTTCATAAGGTCGAATGGGTTAGGTCTACCCTCTTGTAACACTGAATTATGATTTGTGTTGTAAAAAAATTGAATTTGAATTTCTTTTCTTTTATTTAAATTCTTGAGGCCTTTTCTTGTGTTTTAACTTGACCCTGGGTGTCCTGAATAGGTTAAAGTTGACCCTGGGTTATACCCCATGGGTCTAGGGTCCCATTTGGCATGGGTAACCCTTGGGTAACCTCCATATGGTCATCTTAACTTCACACTGAAGTTAAGTGACGAAATTTGGAGGTATGGGAGGGATAGGATGGGTTGTACCAACACCCAAACCCATCCCTCTTCAATCCCCAAGGTAAGAGATGACTACAAACCCATCAATTATAGAGGAATTGACTTGAAGTCACCCTCACCATTAGTGAGATTCCCCATGAGTTGTGTGGTCATCCATAATGAAGGAAGGAAGAAGAGGCATGGGTCACCTGTCTTTTCCTCCTTTAACTCCTTTTATTTCTCCCATGCGTAAGAGAAATGACATGAGGTAAGGGATAAGGAGGACTTTAGGGATGGGTGAGTGACATAAGCCAACACTCATCTCTTGGGACACAATAGTAGTTTGAGGAAGAGTGAGGAGGTGACAAGTGTCACCTCCCCATTCCTCTAAACTCATAGAATTTTGGGGTTATTTGAATCCCATTTTTGGGATGGGGAGGGAGTTAGTTGAATTTTGGAGAGTTTTATTTTATTTAAAAAAAAAAATTCTTTTGAGATGGAAAGGGAGAGGGAGTTTGGTGGCTTAGGTTGGAGGAGATCTCAGTGGAGCTCTACATCAGCTTCATCCTTGAAGGGCTTTGTAAGGTTGGTTTCATAATCTTTCTTTTGTATTTCTAAGTGTTGCATGAAAAGTGTGTGAAAGTTATGTATTTGCTTGTGATGTAAATGTTGTTATTGTGGAAAAAGTTGTTGGGTTGTTGACAGAGCTTCTCCCACTTGGGAGAAATGCTCATCAAGTGTGGAGTAGGGGAGGAGTGATCCTCCTTGGGTGTATATCGGGTTCTTTTGGGATGTTGAAAGCCTTGAGGGTATGTGTGGGTGACTTGTTCTTTGGCTTGAGAGTCAAAATACAGTCTCCTTGGAAAATTTTGTGATCAAATCTGGCTTGAGGCCAAGAGAAACTATGTTGGTTATATTATCTGTAAGGGTGACACTCTGGAGTTGAGTGTGTCCACTCTCCTACCCCTTGTGAAGCTCACTGTAGTTGAGTTTTTGTGTTGTGTAATTTATCCACAGGGGTTTGTGTGTTTTGGGTTTGTTGTTGTTCCCTGTTGTGAAGTGGATTGCTTGAGTTACCTAGGTGCGTGTATGATCTCCCTAGCTTGGGGGTGACCCTCTTGCGGGTCTACAGTAGGGAGGAGAGCAGCTTGTGTGGTTTTCTTTTCTTCTCTTGTGTGATATGCAGGCTTTCTGGGAGATTGTTGAGAAGTTTGGAGAATATTACTGGATCTGAGAAATTATGTTATTTTTCCCTTTACTCTTAAGGAGAGCTGGGCCTTTAATAGCTCCTTCCTTGTTGTTTTCCATGAGGAGACATTTAACTCTCTGTTGTTGTGAAACTTGTTACTGGGAGTTGAAAGAAAATCCTCCCTTAATGTGATGTTGGTTGTAATGTTCATGTTATTATGTTTTTACCATTTTGGGCATATGAGGAGAAAAAAGAAAATTTGGTTTTAAGAAGAAATTAGAATTGTCTATTTCTTTACAATCCTGTTTGTTGAGTTGAAAGTTAATTGATGTGAAAAATATCTAGTTGTTAAAATTTATTTCATTGTAAATTTCTTGACAATATTAGTTCTTTTTTTTTGTAAATTATATGAAGTTGCAACCTTGCTATTATAATGAAATGGAAATTGGGATAAAAATTATGCATTAGAAATTTAACTGAAGTTTATCTCATACTTATTGCTTTTGAATAAATTTATTGGCTTGAAGTTAAATTAGATCAGGAAGGAAAATAAATTTTAATTATCCTCGTATGTAGATTATTAAAGATTGTTTAATTTTGGTGGTGCATTGCAAATACAATTGTATATAAATTCATTATAAAGTTAAATCATTGTTTAACCTACAAATTACTTGTCCGTTACCATTAAATAATACTGTAATTCTTTTAACCTTAGGACATTAATTGGTGAAACTGTGATTAAAATTTGAGTTGAGTAAAGATGAAATTATATATATATATATATTGATTTAATAAATTTTAAATTTTTTATACAAAAATGAAATTGAATTACATTATTTATATAGAATTAAATTGTTTATATAAAATTAAACTGAATGGAAATAAATATATAAAAAAATTGTATTCTCTTTTTTTTTAAAAAAAACATAGAGAGGAAATAAAAAAAAATAATAATAAATAAATTTTAATAAGGGTGGGGGTTTGAACCCCCACCGCAATTGTCAATGATGGGTGTGGGAGGGGCGGAGCCCCCACCCACACCCCACGTAGTGGGATGTGGGTGGGGGCTCCGCCCCTCCCCACACCCCTGCCAGGCATTAACCCGTGGGCCACCTCCTCCCGCGACACTCGCATTGCGAGCTTCACACTCCACGCCCCCTCCTACTTGCAAACCTCCATCCACCACTCCCTGCGCAGCCAGCACACCTCCGCCGCATCCCAAACACTGCCCCACCTCCACTCCTCACTGCGGCCTCCACACGCTTCATGCCCCCTCCGTGGCCGATGCTCCACCTTCCCCCATGCCTCTCCACCTTAGCGGCCTCCACCAGTTCGCCTCTCCATTGTTGCCGCCGCCCAGCTCTCTTTAACCCCTGCAATAGAACAAGTAAAAATATATATATATATATATATATATATATATATATTAGGGTTTGCAATATGAAATAAGAACTTTAAAAATACTCTTCGAAATATATATAGAGTAATTTGGAATATAATATAAGAAAATATATTATTAATATATATATATATATATATATATATATTAATTTATCTGTACATAAAAACTTGTAATTTCATTTTATTAATAATATATATATATAGATAGGTATATAAATATTTTATATACATACATATATATATATATATATATATATATTAATCATTGATAAATTTTGTAAAAACAAGAGTTTTGTAAAAGAGGGGCTATAATTATTTAAAATAAAGAAAGGAATTATAGAAGGAGATTTTTAACAACTTTATGGGAAAATATAATTATAATTTAAAAAAAAGGGCGTATATATATACGTATAATCTATTTAAGGAAGAGTTTCTCGGAAGTTTCAACGATCAACGCAAATTAATAATCAGGAAAATGAAGAGGAAAATTATGCGTCTCCCTTTAAAAAGAACACCAGAAATAAATGTAAAGAAGCCATCACAGACATTCCATGTGTGGCCAGTTTAAACTCAACTGTAGTTAGTAAACGTCCAATTGAGAAAATAAAAGAGAGAGAAAGAAGAAGAAAAACTAACATTGGAAAACATAGAGGAGAAAATGCGCGGCATTTCCAAATAGGGCTAAGAGAACTAAGTGGATTTACTCTTCTGATAATCTTGCTTAGGAACAAGATGATTTTACAATTAATACAAACATAGAGGTGAATCCTAGAGCGGAGAAAACTAAGAGACTAAGTCCAGTGAAGTAGTAAACCAGTTTATGTGATCTGGTCCATTCGGGAATTAGGATTAATGCAAAAAAAATATAGTGATAACTCTGATTGATGAAGAATATGAAGAAAAGACAGGATAAACATAAAGAAAACTTAGAAACCCAAAAGAGAGAGAGACCGAAATATAAACAAAATAAATTTTAGAGAAATAGTTAAGGTGAACACGATAGAAATACAATCAAAATTAAGATCCAGAGAAACAGAAGAGAGGGCAAATGAATGACCTTGTTGAGAATACTAAGTCCGAAGGAGGAGTATATTTTAGGAAACGAGAAATGATACAGATAATCGTGCTTTGTTAAAAAATGACCAAATAGGAAGATCAAGTGAAAATTCATTATGAATAAGGCATCGTGGGAAGTTGTTAACTATCAAGGAACCCCATAATAAGTGTATTGTTTAATGATTCCCACTCATGCCGTGAGGCGTTATGCTGCCGGAATCTTCCAAGATTTAGGGTTAGGAACCTTGATATTACAAACCTTGTAGCGACGTTAACGGCATCGTGGAGACCCCCTTGTTGGACAGCTTGTGTCTGGGTGAACGCAATTGTACTTAGTACCTGGCCGACAACTGTAGTGTTTTCGCCTTGAGCGTACACCACTGAGTATGCTTACACATGCGAGGGGGTTTCTAGGGAAGCGTGGGAAAATTTTTGATATTTCGTGTCATAACCACATGACAGATGTGGACATGACACATGTGATGCGTGTTGTGACCGCATGGAAAATGTGGGCATGACACTATTTATAGAAAGGATAAATGAATCTCATTTAGAAATGAAACAAAGCATTAGTTAATTGTCTCATGCTTGAAATTAAATATGAATGATATAAAGCTATATGATAATGATGTGAATATAAGGCAATGAAACCATTTATATGTCAAGCATGAAAATAAGCATAAAATGAATTATCAATGAAGCCTAGTACAAGGCTATGAATAAATGATGAAATGAGGTTCCATGAAGGAATAAGAATAGAGATATAAAGATCTTAGATTGATAAATTGTGGCTCACAAACTCATGATGTAATCAAAGGGATGTTCAAGCCTCATCCTTAATCACTTTATCAACCCATGAGTATGGGATTAAGTTAAGGATGTAAAATTGGACCTAGGTGACCCTCAAGTGGATGAAGAACACAAGGTGTGTGTGAAGTCCCTTGGGCCAAGAGACGAAGGACCTTGGGTGTTGGGAGAAGCTCTTGGGCCTATGGTATTATGAGCTCATAATAAATGTGCCCAATGGTAGGTGACTCTCAATGGGATGAAGAATGCTGGGTGTTGCGTGAAGTTCCATTGAGCCAAATGGTGAAGGACCCCGGGTGTTGGGAGAAGCCTTTGGGCCTCTGTGTGGGATGGTTAATGCCTTAACAAACCATGCTCATGTGGAAGACAAGGTTGATTGATGATAGGGCTAACCAAGAACTCTCTTTAGATAATGCATGAGAACGATGAGAGAAAGAATATGAATATGAAATGTATGAACTTGATATAAATCATAACTATAAGTATAGAGATGAAATGTATGTGATTATGATTATAAGCCTTAATTACAATTGTGGAAAGTATATGGATTTGATTATTGGTCATTAACCCTAATTATGATATGAAAGGAAGAATTGAACTCTAATGTTCTCTTTTGGTGAGTTGAAATTTTGTGCAATGTTGTGAAAATTTTGGATTACTAGAAGGGGACATTACAGAGACCTCCACAAGTATGTTGAAATTAGCTAGAACATCTGCACCACTTTAGATCGTCAGAACCACCTACATCTTCATACCGGAACTCAAGAACACTGTCTGCCATGACTGTCATACTGGAAAAATTGCTTGTAGACCTCTAAATCATGAACCACATGTGCTAAGCATGCATCCCAACATCCTTAACATTCCTCATAGATCCGCATATCATACATAAAGAAATCTAGATCGATTTCTTCTCACTCTGTCATTCCTGAACACTACAACATCCAGTTCTACTCAAACAATCACAACTTCTCTCAATCTTCATGCAGACCTCTTAAATCTTTACTTGAGCATCTTCAGACATCATTCTACAAACCCTTTAATCCACAGCCTCTGATCTTCATTTTACTAAGAGTTCTTCGCTGTCTTCACTGACTTCCACTATTTGCTTCTTGTTCAATCTGGAAGGTCTTATTTTCTCAATGTCCTCAACAAAAAACTCATCAATCCATAAGATACAGTTGACATCAATGCAACAAGTGTATGTTGACATCAATGACAACAATGATTAGGCACATACTTGCAACAATCTCCCCCTTTGTCATTGATGGCAACATATGATGTGAAAAACTGTTTCAACCATCAAGACAAGAACTTCTCCCCCTTTTCCTATCATCCCTTCAACTATTTTCTTCACTGCTCCCCCTATCATCAGTAACCTCTTACTCACAAGTTTTTCACATGACTTCTCTCCCCCTTTGACATCAATGGCAAAAGGTACATACTTGCACTTGCTTCTCACAATACTGAACTTCAAAAACATACTGACTTCTCCCCCTGAGTAGCAGCCTCTGAACAACAATCTAGATCACAAAATGTGTCTGTGAGATCCACCAGATTGATGCACATCTGTGCACCTTAGTTCTGAACCAGAGGGGTAATAACCCCTAACTTCTCCCTAAGATACTCAAAAGTATCCTTAGGTAGAGGCTTAGTGAAGATATCTGTAATTTGATATTTTGAGGGAACAAACTCCAATCTAACTTCATTCTCATTCACCTTCTCTCTGAAAAAGTGAAACTTGATTGATATGTGCTTTCTCTTTGAATGCAACACCATGTTTTTTGATATGTTTATTGCACTTGAATTATCACAGAAGATTGTGATAGGCTCTTCAAATACTACTCTGATATCCTTTAGCATTTTCTTCATCCACAGAACTTGAGTGCAACTGCCTGCTGCAGTAATATACTTTGCTTCTATAGTGGACAGATATATTACCTCCCATTTCTTGTTTAGCCAAGAAACCAATCTCTTTCCCAAGAAGAATGTAGCACCACTAGTACTCTTTTGGTCATCCACATCTCCTGCCCAGTCAACATTTGTATATGCATGAAGGGAGAAATCATTATTCTTAGGATACCATAACCCATACTCAATTGTTCCCTTCAAATATCTAAAAATTCTTTTGACTATCATAACATGAGACTCTCTAGGATCAACTTGAAATCTAGCAACAAGACCAACTGAATTCATGATATCAGACCTAGTTTGGGTTAGATAGAGCAGTCCTCCAATCATTGATCTATACTTCTTCTAATCTTCCTTAGGGGATTCAAC
The DNA here is from genome assembly GCA_027924645.1 of Cunninghamia lanceolata. Lineage (NCBI taxonomy): Eukaryota > Viridiplantae > Streptophyta > Pinopsida > Cupressales > Cupressaceae > Cunninghamia > Cunninghamia lanceolata. The sequence continues at coordinate 3,971,621 of BSBN01000241.1, read as the reverse complement.
ATCTTTACTCAACTTGCATCTGGTTGCCATGGGAGTATTCATTGCCTTTGAATCGTCAATTCCAAATTTCTTCAACATCTCCTTCACATACTTGGTTTCAGATATGAAAATGCCCTTTTTTGACTAAGTGACTTGCAGACCCAAGAAGAAATTCATTTCACCAAACATTAACATCTCAAATTCACTTTGCATCTGATTAGCAAAAGTTTTACACATTCTATCTTTCCCACCAAACATGATATCATCAACAAATACTTCAACAATCAAGATGTCTTCATGATCAACCTTGAAGTAAAGATTGTGGTCACCAGTACCTTTGTTGAAACCTAACTTCAAAAGATGCTTATCTAATCTTGCATACCAGGATCTTAGGGTTTGCTTGAGTTCATACAATGTTTTCTTTAATTTGCATACCATATCTCCTTGATCGGTCAACTGGAATCCATCCAGTTGCTTAATGTATACCTCTTCTCCCAATTCTCCATTTAGGAATGCTGACTTGACATCCATTTGGTAGACCTTGAAATCCTTATAGGTAGCATAGATAAGAAATAATCTGACTGCTTCAATTCTTGCTACCAGAGCAAAAGTTTCTTCAAAGTCAACTCCTTCTACTTGAGAGTATCCCTTACAGACCAATCTGGCTTTGTTTATGACAACTTCACCATTTTCATTCAGTTTATTTCAAAAGACCCATTTAGTTCCAATCACATTCTTGTCTTTAGGTCTAGGAATAAGATCCCAGGTGTGATTCTTTTCAATTTGCATAAGTTCTTCTTCCATTGCTTTTACCAAATTTTTATCATTACAAGCTTCACTCACTAACTTTGGTTTAGTCTTTGAAATCAAATAATATTCTACTTGTTCTTCTGCAATTCTTCTTCTAGTTTGAACACCTTTATTTCTGTCTCCTATGATCTGATCTTTAGAATTATTTAACCTTACATACCTAGGAGTTTTGGGATTTTCTTGTACTTCTGTTTCTTGGACTTGCTCATAAACATTTACCTCATCTTCTTGAATGTCTGGATTCTCTAGACCAAACTGAATCTGATCTTGCTTTTCATTATCTAAATTTTCATCTTGGTCTTCATATCCATAGCATCTGGAAGGTTTCTCCTTGTCTTCATCAACTTTAACATTAGCACTTTCAACTATTGTTTTCAATATCTTGTTGAAGCATTGGTATGCCTTGCTTTGACAAGAGTATCCTCAGAATATTCCTTCATCACTTCTTGCATCAAATGTGCCTAGATCCTCATCTCTCTTGATATAACATTTTCTACCAAAGACTTTGAAGTATTTGACAATAGGAGAATTTCCAAACCATAGTTCATAAGGTGTCTTACCAGTTTTACCTTTGATTTGCACCCGGTTAAGAGTGTAGACAATAGTACTTACAACTTCTTGCCAAAAGACTTATGAAACATTTGCCTCCATCATCATGGTTCTAGAAGCTTCTTGAATGGTCTGGTTCTTCCTTTCCACAACTCCATTCTGCTAAGGAGTTCTAGGACCAGATAACTCTCTTCTTATTCCATGCTTTTCACAAAATGTATTGAACTCACTGGAGGTAAACTCCCCACCTCTATCAGATCTCAGACACTTTATCTTTACACCAGTCTCATTCTCCACCATAGCCTTGAACACCTTGAATTTGTCAAGATCTTCTGACTTTTCTTTTAGGAAGGTGACCCATATCATCCTTGAGTAATCATCAATTAGCAACATGAAATACTTATCTCCTTGCAAGCTCCTAATTCTCGCACGACTACACAGATCAGTACACACAAGTTCCAATACTCCATTTGAAGATTGTTGTTTACTCTGGAATGTAATCCTACTCTGTTTGCCCAAGTGACATTCTTTGTACAAACTGTTAGTAGGTTTTGTAAGTTTTGGAAGATCTCTCACAGCCTGAGTGGTACTTATCTTGACAATGTTATCAAAATTCACATGACACATTCTTCTATGCCACAACCAACTCTGTTCAATCTAAGCAATCAGGCAACTTTTACTAGTACCATTTAAGTGAAAGATGTTACCTCTTGTCTATGTACCAGATGCAACCACAGATCTAGAGCTTTCTAAGATTTTGCATTTTCTATTTTTGAAACGGAGATCATACCCCTTGCCAACCAATTGTCCAACACTGAGAAGATTAGCTTCAATCCTTCCACATACAACACATCATTAATATTGTTCTTACCAACAAAGGAGATGGATCGTCTGCCACAAATTCTACTAGCTAAATTGTCTCCAAACTTCACAATTTCACCCTCATATTTCTCAAGACTTGTAAACTTGCTTTTGTCACTAGTCATATGATGAGAGTAGCTACTGTCAATTACCATTTCATCCATTTCTTCAACCTAAGTAGCCAAGGCACTTTCCACTTTCATACAACTGGTAGATTTGGTAGGCACTGAATCTTCCTCTTTGATGGCAATGAACACACATTCATTTCCAGAGGCACTTCCCTTATCAAATTCCTCATCTGTTACTCCTTCATCATCAGATTCTTGAACATAGTAGCATTTCTTCTAAACCCTAGGTCTATTAGGGTTTGGATTTGAAACCCTCTCCAGAGATTTAGAAGAAAAATGACCAATCGTATTGCAAGAAACACATTTGCAAGGAAACTTTCCTTCATACTTACCTGATCCTCTTGGTAGTCTTCTGGAAATAAGGGCTTCAAGTTGATCAAGCTCTGATTCATCATCTTCAAGATCTTTCCTTGACTTATCATATCCAACTAGTCTTCTTGAGGAGCTTCCCAGATCAAATCTTTGTTTACCCTTTGCAAAGATACTGGCTTTGAATGTAGATTTTGATTTAGGAAGTGAATCTCCAAAATCACTTAATTCAAATGCTGAGAGCTTGCCAACCAATTGATCCCTTGTGACCTCTATCACAGTCTTGATTTCCTCAATAGCTGATACTTTATGTTTGTATGAAGCAAGGATCTGAGTACTTTGTTGACAATCTCTGATTCTTCCAATGTACCACCAGCACATCTGATGCCACACACAAGCTCATTTACCTTTTACATATAGGTAGTGATGTTTTCATCTTCACTCATCTTTAAGGATTCATACTTGCCTTTCAGACTATGAAGTTTGGCACACTTGACATACTTATCTCCTTCGTACGGGGTTTCCAACTTTTTCCAGATCTCATGACCAGTTTTCAAATCTGTCACATTTTCCTTTTCATTGTCAGTTAGTGCCTCAACAAGGCTTATTTGGCTCGAATGTTGTTTTCAGCATTTCTAATTTCATCCAAAGTTTTTGTGCCATTTTTGGGAGGAGTATACTCATTCTTGGTTATCAACCAATATGCATCACCCGTGCATTGTAAATGACACTCCATGCGACTCTTCTTAGAGATAGTAATCTATTCCATCAAATCTCAGACTTTCCTTCTTGTAAGTCGTCATCCTGGATCTCCTCAAGCATTTAAGCTTCCTTCAAAGGAACCAGCTCTGATACCAATTGTTAGAATTAGGGCAGACAACAGAGAGGGGGGGTGAATCAGTTGTCTCAAATTTTAATCCTTTTTATCTTCTATAGTACATATCAATAGATTAATGATATAAACATGAAAGCACACGAAACCAACACAAGAGAAGAAATGAATTCAATATACAGAACACCAAGAATTTAATGTGGAAACTCGGTTAAGGGAAAAACCATGGGGTGACTAACCCAAGATTGTATTCTCTGTTAAAAGAATATGAAAAAAAGGCACTTGCCCAAGGATTCCATACTCCGAAATGAAAAGCTACCTGGCCAAGGGACTACATCCCAAAATATATTTATTGGATATTTACATTGAAATGTGAAACAACATCTTCTTAATGCCAAGAATAGTTCCATTGAAGCCCACACACACTTCTACTCTGCCTCCGAACCTCTTCCTCACTATCTTCTCATCTTCGCATCTAGACACACACTTCCACAATCTCACTATACCTATTTATACATGTCATCGACTTTGGAATGAGCATCAAAGTCAGCATCACAAATATTTATTTAATTACAGAGCAATTACAATTACAACACTTGACTTATTACAAAAGACTATATGCGAATCTCTACAATGTCAGCTAAAACATAGCAGGGACCCAAACCATCGTCGATCAACATGCCACACTTCATAACACTTATCTTGAATCATCCGCAACACTCGTAAATCCTCTGGTCGGCGAAAACTAAGAAGAATAGAAACACCCGAAAAGAAATCTTCAATTATGAGCTCAATCTTCAATGTGGGCCTCCACCACAATAGGAACACAACCTAGAGACCTCCACAAGTACGTTGAAATCAGCTAGAACATCTACACCACTTTAGATCATCAGAACCACCTACATCTTCATATCGAAACTCAAGAACACTATCTGCCATGACTGTCATACTAGAAAAATTGCTTGTAGACCTCTAAACCATGAACCACCTATGCTGAGCATGCATCCCAACATCATTAACATTCCTCATAGATCCATGTATCATATGCAAAAAAAAATGGACTCATTTCTTCTCACTTTGTCATTCCTGAACACTGCAACATCTGGTTCTACTCAGACAATTACAACTTCTCTCAATCTTCATGTGGACCTCTGAAATCTTTACTTGAGCATCTTCAAACATCATTCTACAAACCCTTTAATCCGCAGCCTCTGATCTTCCTCTTACTGAGAGTTATTCATTGTCTTCACTAACCTCCATTCTTTGCTTCTTGTTCATTCCAGAAGGTCTAATTTTCTTAATGTCCTCAACAAAAAACTCATCAATCCATAAGATACAGTTGACATCAATGCAACAAGAGTATGTTGACATCAATGACAACACCGATTAGGCACATAGTTGCAACATGAATAACACTAACAATAGAGGAAATGGCAATTCTTTCAATGGATACTGTTTTGCTGGCAATGGATTTGGATACATGGCTAATTAGTGCAGATCAAGAGGAAATCAAGTAAATAAGAAAAGAAATATCATGTGCTTTAATTGCAATAGATCTGGTCATATTGCAAGATTCTGTAGAAGCAGGAATAATGAAAGAAGAGGTCTAGTAAACATAAAATTGGATGAGACAAAGGCAAGGGCAAAGTTGATGTGAATGAGATCTAGAATGAAATGAACATGACATGGGTCAAGAAAGGTGAAATGAATAATGGTGATGGATCCGTACCAGAATCCGGTGTTGATAATTCCTCTAGGAATTGAGTTAGGAGCTCTGGCTCAGGGGGAGCTACATTGAAAATCAAATTCCCCCAGCTAGTAAGTGGGTGCCTAAATCTGGCACAATGAGAAAAGATAATTTAGCTTACTACAGATCATTTGAAAGGATTTTTGGAAGAAAAGAAGTGGATTTAACGATTTAAGGATCAATTGAAGGTTGATTGTAGATAGAAATAGTGTAACCAGATGTGTTAGGGTGGAGCATTTATTACAAAGATAAATTAGGTATTGTGGAGTAGAAAAGGGTCATGCATTCTTCATTTGAGTCACTTTGCATTAGAAGAAAGCAAGAATAAGAGCGTCTGAGCTGAGATTTCAAGGATTTGAAGTGCGATCGACAAATTTGTCCACTAACCCTAACTCCGTGGAAAAAAAGGTATTTATTTGCGAAGCTTTGAATTTGAAATCTTTTGCAATGGCTACTCCTCTGGTTGTTGATATAATTAAAAGGCCCTGACCAAAATTTAAGAAGCAGCCACACAAGTCAGTCGAAGTTGAACCATGAGGTGCATTTTTTGGTGTCCCATATGGAATACTTCATGTAGAAGATATTAGGGCATACATCCATTGTAATGTAGATGAATTTGGAAATCTAAGATTGTTGGAATTGTTTGAGAACCATCTAAAGGATGATAATTATGTTCTGAAACCATAATTCAAAACCCTAGAGAGCAAACATTTTCTACAAGTGATTGAATTTTCAACATTTCATGAAAGTGAGTGGGTTCGATATGTTTTGAGCCAGATGCAGGATGAATTCATATGGTTGTTGAAACCTTTCAAGATTACAAAGGATGTTATTAGAATCATAACTAGGTTAAATTCAACTAGTGGATTACCCATGTTGAAATCTGTGAAAAACCAGACTGTTACTGATGCAACTGGTGCCAAGTTCAACAAGAGGGCAATGACCATCAATGACATTATTGAACCAGATGTTAAGTTTGCCTCTATGGTAATGGGCTAAAAGATTTATCACTCCAATAGGGAGAACTCTGTCTCCAAAATAACCATATATGCAGCATATCAAATGTTGAAAGAGAATGCAGACTATGACCTATGTGAGTTGTTATAGAACCAACTAGTTGAGAATTTGAGCAAAATCAAGAAGGATAAGTAAAACACCTTCAAATATGGTTCCTTGGTCATATGTTTATTCTTCTACTTCATGAATGAAGTGCCTGGAGTACAAGGTGTGCACTGGACAAATAAGAGATCATCTACATAGCATTGGAGACTCTAGTGCATAGAAAACTACAATATGGGGGTATTTTGAAAATTTTTAGAGTATGATGTATTCTAGGGAAAGAATCCTAAATTAGTAGTTGAGAAATACAAGGATGAAATCTGCATTATGTTAGATAATGATTAGTGCCTAATGGAGGCTGTAAAACCCAGAACTATTTGGATTATACCTATGCGCTATGAAGTTGATGAGCAGGTATTAGACATGTATGGTCAATATATTTTAAGAAAAACAAAGGACACCTCTATTGAGGAGTTGAGTGTAAAATTGCATGTTGAGCTCAGGCAACCAGAGATGAAGAGAAAAGTTTAGAAGCAAGTAGAAATGTATGCTGAAAGCATTGGCATAACCAAAGAAGCTGTGAAGTAGAATAGGGAAAGAATAGAAAAAGATAAGAAGGAGAAGCAAGATAAGAAACAAGAAGATGCTCTGGTGTAATCCTCCTCCACTCCAAGAACTACTAGGAGTTTTGCTAGTACCTTTGTTCCAACTAAACCTACAAAACCAGAAGACAAAACATCTGGTAAGGAAAAGAAAAGAACTAAAGTAAAGGCAAATAGATCATATGATAGTTTGGAAAAGGAGGATGAAGAAAAGATAGACTCAGATGATGAACTTAAGGAGCTTAAGGCCACAGGTGCTAAAGCTGTTAAAGTATCTGAAGAGAAGCCTTCTAGAAGCAAGAAGACAAATAAGAGACATAAATCAAAGGCTGATGTTGAGAAGTAGATTCCCTCTGTGAAAAATATTGTCAAGACAATCATTGTTCATGGGAATTTAAAACCATTGACCAAATTCTATGATCTTTATAATGATGGTAACAAAAGACTCTTTGAAGAAGCCACTATCAAGTACTTGAATGTATTCAATTGAGCACTGGTGGAAATTTTGTTAGAAATTTCAAAAGGTTTGAGAGATATTTTGGAAATTAGGAAAGAAGCTGCCAAGGAAAAAGGCATGGAGCTGAGAGAACATGTGTTAACCACTTTATGTCTAGTGATCTCCAGCAAAGAAGTTGACAAAATATTTAAAGAGGTCAAAAATGAGTTCAGGAGTAAGACAAGAATGAACAAATTGATGATTGGAGAAATAGAAGTAGTCCAAGAAACTAAACAAATTTTGAGGAAGGCATTAGCCAAGAACAAGTTCTTTGTTGTATCAGATGAACCTGCTGATGACACTCTAGTCTCAGATGATGAAGAGCTATAGAAGGATGAGCAACAAATTGGATTAGATGAATCCTCTATACTCGAAGAGGAAACAATAAAAAAAGAAGATGAAAAGATTACAGATGAAACTATTGATGTAGGAGGTATTCTAATTCCTCCAAATCATTCTGACAAAAAAGATATAGAGATAAATATAGAAACAAATGATCAAATTGAAGATGACCCATTGAAGATAGAAGAGCATGAAACAGAGGAGGCCAAGAACCAAGAAGCAGAAAAGGTCAAGGAGAAAAATGATAAAGAAGAAGAGATTATAAAGGATGATGAAGAGCCCAAGCAGGATAATCTGATTGATAGTACCAGTAAGAATTAGATAGACACATCATCATTTTGGGTAAGAGACATTGCAGAAGCTGTGAAGGAGATTTTGGAAAGGGACAAACAAATTGAAGAAGATTAGGACATAATCCAAGGTCTAATAAATTTTGACACATTATCTCTGGTGCAGAAGATTAAGTTGGCTTCTATAGCTCAAGCCAAGGCTAGAGAAGACATTTTGAAGTCTGACATAGAGGACACTGAGCTACTTGGTCTAGCTTTAGGAATTTAAGAGAAAATCATGCCAACACACAAGAAGGATTCTTCAGCATTCCCCTTCAGACAATTAAAGAACCTAATAAACTCGGTAAGTTCTCAGTTTGAGTCTTTAGAGAAGTCTGCAGAGGTCAAGGTTCAAAACAAATTGAATGATAAAAGATTTGATGCTCTTAAGGGATTGATTGGAGCAGATAAAATGATGATGGATGCCAGTGTAAAGAGTATTCAAAATTCTCTAACTGAAGGAGGATATGTATATAAATTTTGTCTATCCTATCCCAAAGTCATTGAGGATATTGAAGATAAGATAAAAGTGTCTCAGAAAAAATTATCTAGTGTATCCAATTCTTTTGATTTGGTGTCAATATCAGTGGCAAGTAAGGAGAGTCAAGTGATCAACTTGATTGAAGATATAAATAAATTGATAAAAGAGAAGGAGAGAATAGAGGCAAGAATGAGTGAGCTCCAGGGACTACTTTCTCCCAAAATGGAAGCCATGTTTAATGCTCTGATTGAAGCTCAAGCTGTAGATCAGTCAAGTGATCCCATTGATCTGCGTACAACACAGTCACAAGCATTTCTCTTTAGTGGCCACATCTCAATTTTAAACACTATAAAGAAGAGCTAGGATGGTGAGCTAGCTCAATTAAAGAACATTTTTGGTGATGTACTTAAGTATATGTAAATAAGACTAAAGGACTATTTGTACATATGCAGCCTGGTATGCAAATTTTTGTGTAAATTTTGGTTTACGAATATCACCCATTGCCATTGGTGTCAAAGGGGGAGTGAAGAGTAGTGAAAAATGAGGAATCCAACTAAGGGGGAGCATTGGTGAATAGTGAAAAAGCACAAGTGTACATAGTAAGGGGGAGTGTTCCGACACTTGGTCATTTTTCACTAAGTGTTGCCATAAATACCAAAGGGGAAGATTGTTGGCAAGAGACACTGCTAAATAGGACATGTGTTGTCATTGATGGCAAATAAGTCTATCTTACACATCCACATTGCATAATTTGTTCATACCAGAAGTCAGAGTGAAGATTTGTCTAAGTTCGGGAGTCTGAAATAGAGCATGTGATAGGGTTCAGTTTCTTGGTTCAAATCACTTCGATGGTAATTTATAGTGTGCTTCAGATCTAAGGCGGTGATAAGGATTGTCAGGACTATCTTAATCCAGAGATTTAGCCTCTGGTGATAAAGGATTCAAAAGATATAAGGATTTGAGTATTGGGTTATAGTTAATCAACACAATGAGAAGATGAAGTATGTAAGATTAGTATTCTGTGCCTAACCGGTACTGAATTCTTGTATTGGCAGATGCTATTCATCAGTTCAAACAATCTATAATCTTCTTGTAATCATTTTGTAGGTAGTGAGCCTCTTTTGAGTAGTGAGCTCTGGGCAGTGAGCCCAAAGGCATGTGCCTTCCCATTTGTAATACTTTTAACAGAGTATAAATTCTTGTGGGTTGACCCCCACCATGGTTTTTCCCTTAACTAGGTTTCCACATAAAAATCCTTATGTTATGTGTGTTGATTATGTTTTTTCTCATGTGTTGTTGATCTATGCTTTCATGGCTATATCTGTATTCTGTTGTTAAGTGTGGAAGAGGATTAATTGCTATAGAAGTTAAAGTTTTTGGACAATTGATTCACCCCCCCTCTTAGTTGTCTGCCCTTATTTCAACAAAAAAAAGCCATTCTTAAAATTCATGGCACCTAGGAATGTTTTATTTATGCCTATAGATGAACATTAGCTCCATCTACAATAACCTATCTCAATTTTGTCAACTTCAAATCATTTGACTATGTTGGTAACAAACACAATCTTGCAAAATGCCTCATTTATGCTTAGTGTAAGGATGTCAAGATTCATATTTATCATTCTACACCTCGTGGGATTGAACTAATGTTGCTAACACATCTAGGTGGGTGGGTGAATGCTAATGGAGACCTCATTTTATTTCCTAGGCTTCTTGATCATTTTGAGCTACACGATTTTAGTAAAGTCTCTTAAGAGCCCTAAGGGAAAAAAAGTGCCAAACTTTGATGTTGTTAGCACCTTTAAATTTGGCAAATTTTAAGTGCCTATTTGACTTCAAATTGGTGGTAGGGTGCCAAGCTAAATCCATTTCACATCTACCTAAAACCATGACTTTGACGATTAAAATTTTACATCTTGATTATCTTTATGCAAATCGTTTGGAAGAAAGTTTCTTGAGACATATGTTAGTATGGTCCTCAAATGAGTTTTGATGTCCTTTTTAATGCGGTTGTAACTGCCAGTGGGCTATAAAGGTGTCCTAAAAAAGTGTGGAATTTTATGGTTTTGGTGAAAAATGCATGTTTTAAATAATTGATTATGGTCTCCCACAAATTTTTGTTTTCGTCGGACATCCTGTGTCCTTGTAGTTGGTGGAGAAATTAAATTTTTCCCAATGTTAATGTTTTAACTTTGCCAATTTTAAAACATTTTAATTCTTTAATTATCAACATAAAGTTAGAAAAAACAAATACAAAACTTTAATATAAGTTTTATTAAGTTGTATTAAACATTAACATTCTCATTTTGCCAGTTCCAACAGGGTAAAAAGTGAGCACTCCGAAATGGTGAAAGGCTTACAAAAAACATTTTAAATGTTTCATTTCTTTGCTAAAGTCAAATGTCCAAGGAAAATATTTGTTAAAAGCTTTATTATATGCTTTTGTGTGCATTTTGCCATCCCATGGAGACAAGAAATTAGATGCATTGTAGGAGAAAGCTCCAACGAAATAGTTACAGATAATGGAGGAGATGTGTTGTTTCATATTTTTTTATGTTTTTGATAGTATAAGGTGGCAAAACCAGGGACTAACCCTTACAAAGAAGAACCCCAAAAGGGAAAAGAAGGCTCAAAAGATAAAAAGAGCCAAAACCACCATAGACAACTTACATACAACTGATATACAACAAAAATAAACTATCAGTAAAAAACTAGCTAACAGAAAGCTTAGAAAGAAGACTAGGAAAGGGTGTCTTCCTAGCCTTTAAAAAGAAACTCAAACATTCTATCAAATTCCTTAGCCCTATCATCATCAACACCATGAGTGAGGACTTCATGTTCCTATAGCAGAGAGAGATTAGCCATAGCTGGCCTACAAAGCATGCTTGTAATGAATCTGCCAAGAGAAAAGACCCTCTTCTCCAGAAAATCTACCCGCTCCTTCAACTGAGTCAAAACATCAGAATGATTACCTTCCTCATTAACTTCCTCCTCCATACCACCTTCAACATTGTTACAATCCTCCTGAATAAAATTAGGGTCTACATGAACCTCAGTGGGAACAAAGTGAACATCCTTCCCATTGTTATCATCAGTGCCAGTAGCCTCCACATGAGTAGTAGTAGCTCTAACATCAATACAGTCACCAATGGGAATAGAATTTTCAAACCCTTTATTGCCCTCAATATCAAAGGTCTCCGCAGGTATTTCTTGCCCATCAATCTCCTCAACACCACCCAAATCTTCAACAATAACTTCTTGAATATCATCACTCTTAGACTTATCCTCCCCATCTTGAGTAGAGGCTTTAGATTTCTTTAAGAGTAATCAATCAGCTTCAACTTAGGAGTTGGTTTGCCAACAATACGACTAGACCACCTAACAACAACAAATTTACCCTCTAGTTTGACTCTTTTCAAATTTGTTGAGGGTCCCTCCCTGACTAGATCATGTTCATTCTGGGGCCCAGAATCCCCAGTGTCCTCTTTCAAAAGGTTAGCTTCCACAACAGAATCAGAGAGAAATTTTTTAGATTTCAATTTGGATTTGGTAAGAGGGGTTTGAACATTTTTGACAGTAGAAGATTTAGGAGTGCCAGAAGAAGGAGCACCTTCAAGAAACAACTTAGGAGTAGTACGACTAGTTTTCATAGAGGCAGTAGGGGTATCAGCAAGAGGTTCAAGACTAGAGGGCTGAATAGAAGGAGGGGATGGAGCCAAGTAAAACTGGTATAACCTATGGATAAGCCCTTGATGGAGGGGAATGGGCTTTTCATTAGGGTTTTTAAGCAAAATCTTCTTAACATGTTGAACAGAGCACTCAAGAGATGAAAGCAGATAGAAAGGGAAACTAATAGTAGCATTCCTTCTGAAGTGGTTTAACAAAGGAAGGTCATAGTAATAGAACCTAGTGAAATGACCCTCCAGAGTGAAGTACTTCATCACCATATAGCACATATCCACCCATGGTTCAAGAAGTCTAGCTCTCTCAAATCCTCCCTGATAGGGCACCAACTCCTCACCTTCACCAAGGAACTGTTTCTAGTTTTGGGCATCTGAAACCCTAGACTTCTTTCGCAACTTTGTACCCTTAGTAGATAAACCCGTAGCCATAACAATTTCATTCTCTGAAACCTTGAAACTGATATTCTCAATTTGAACCTTACGATTACCCATGACTGAGCAAATTGAATAGACAAATTTTTATCATGCCCATTCAAACACTCAAGGAACAGAGTGATACCACCTTCTTTACAATAATGCCAGACCAAGGCATTATCTTTAAATTCCCCATAATTATTAGGTTCAGTTCTGATCCTATCCCTGTTGGCAAGAGACACTATATGGATTCATGATTATTGTCATTGACAGCAACAAAGTTTATCCCACACATCTGCAGGACATGGTGTGTCTCTACCGGAAGTCAGAGTGAAGATTGTTGTGGTCCGGTAAACAAGAACAGAGCATGTGGCAAGGTCCGACAGACAGGTCCGAATCTCTCAGAGGAAGTATCTTGGTGAAATGCAGATTTGGGGAAGTCAAGAGGACTACCTTGAGTGATAGATTCCAAGGATTTAGCCTCCAGTGATAAATGTGGTAAAAGATATGAATACTTGAGTACCGGGTTCCTGAGTGATAGTGTGAATAGAGGAAGAACTAACTGACAGAACATCAGACTATTTTCTAGATGTGTTACTGATGATGGAAAAGGTTCCTAAGGCATAAGTTATGTTTGGCCAACATGATTGATGACTTCTACAAGTATATGCTTGATCTGTATTACTTGGTGTACAAGGATTTAGCTGACAGATCAGAGTTTGTGAAAAGATTGACTATTCCAGGTGCTGACTTGAAAGGTGATGAAATCACTTGTGCAGATATATATGCATGATGGATTTAGTTGTGAAGTGTGTTGTGTGTGTCAATAATGTGTGAATAAAAGACGTGCAGAGCAGAAGCAGTAAGGAAGATCCGGTATGTAAAGAAAGCAACATAAGAGAAGAAGAAAGATGAAGTGTAGCAGATCAGTGTATTGAGCCTAATCGGAACTAAACTCCAGCATATGTAGATGCTCCTATATCAGTTCAAGTATTGTATTACAATTCTTTTGTAGATAGTGAGTCTCTTGTAGGCAGTGTGCATCTTGTGAGTAGTGTGCTTGGGCAGTGAGCCCTAATTGGCAAGTGCCATTTTGTCTTTTCTTATTCTTCTAACAGAGAATAATTTTTGGGTTAATCACCCCATGGTTTTCTCCCTTAACAGGGTTTCCACGTCAAAAATATTGTGTCATGTGTATCTCCATTTCATGGTTATGTTTGCTTAGTTGAATTAATGTTGCATTGATTAATAAGAAAGTTCAGAAAGAAGAAATAATTAGGATAACTGATTCACCCCCCCTCTCAGTTATCAACAATTGGTATTAGAGCCAATTTCCTCCTAACAGAGTCTAACAGCTCAAGGAAGATCTGTTAATCCAAATGGATGCATATGGTTTAAGGGAGCAACTCAAGACTGCCCTTGAGGATCTTGAACAGTCAAACTCTGAAGTCAATGAATTAATGGAAAGACTCAAACAGGCTGATGATTCCATGAGAGAACTAAAAGACAAATTAAGTCTCTCTATGAAAAAGAGAAAGGAGCTACTTCAGCAATTGGTAAGACAAGGTGAAGCAAATGATGCAAATGAAGAGCTGACTGAGAAAACCAAGTTATGTGAAAAGTTATCAAAAGAAATCATTATGGTAAGACATGAAATAGAATCAGGAGTCATGAAGTTTACCCAAGAAGTTGAAGAGAAAAGAAAAACTGAAGATAATCTAAAACAATCTCTCAAGGAGAAATCAGAAGATTGCCACCAGATGGATAGAATTATCAGGCATCTTGAATCTGATCTTGAAGATGCTAAAGATAATGAAGAAAAACTTGAGGATCAAATTGTCTCTCTCAAAAGGGATCTTCAAACAGCAAATGAATATAAAGAGAAGTTCAAGATAAGTTCTGCTCAACTTGAAGTTCTTCTTGGAAGTCAAAAGAGGGTAGATGACAAGTGTGGTTTGGGATATGAGAAAGGAGAAAGCTCTGGATCCGGTCAGAATTTTGGATCAGAAACTCCAAGGAACAGGCCTAGAAGACCTCCAGTAAGATAGCTTAATGCTCAAAGATATCCATCCTTCAATGGATACTTCCACAGCTGTAATCACTTTGGTCACAAAGCCAATCAATGCAGAAAGAGAATGAATCAGAATAATTCATCCTTCTCTGAACAATTCTTTAACTACAAAAGGTATGGTCACAAATCTCATGAATGCAGAAATATGCAAATGAACAAATCATTCAATGGTAGATGCTTTGCATACAATAGAATAGGTCATATGGCTAGTCAATGCAGATCAAGAGGATATCAATCAAATATGCAAAGAAATGTTGTGTGCCAAATTTGCAATAGATCTGGTCATATCGCAAAATTCTGTAGAAGCAAGAATCAGAACAAAAAGGGTCCAGTTTATCATAATCAGAATCAAGATTAGGGGAAACAAAAAGTGAATGCAGATGAAGTTAAAAGTGAGATGAACAAGATTTGGGTAAAGAAAAGTACAGAGAATGTAGAGGTTGGATCTACACCAGACTCTAGTGCTGATATTCCTTCCAGGAATTAAAAAGTCAGCTCTGGCTCAGGGGGAGACACAAAGAAAACCTTGTTCCCCCAGCCAGTCAATTGGTGCCGGAACAGGCACAAGAAGAGTTGCAGACTGAAGGGTTCATAAGGGTAACATCCAAACATACTGTGGTTAAGATTTGAAAGATCCGCAAGATGTTTAAAGATCAGGATTGATCCGGTTCTTCAAGTTATCTAAACAAGGCAAACCGAAATAATGTAGGTTGAGCATTTTTTCCAACCTAATATTAGGGTTTGCGGAGCAATATAAGGGTTCTCTCATTAACCACTTATTCATTCTACATTCAAGAAGAAATGAAAAGTGGAGCTCTACAACAAAATTCCTCAAGTTCATCGAAGATCATTTGTAGAAGTCATTACATCCAGAAATCAATCCAACCAACTCCGTGAAACCGAAAGGAGCAAAAGGTATTTTATGTTTTCAATATCTCACTGCAAATCTTTTGATGATGGATACTCCGAATATAGTAAAGATTTCTAATAGACCTTGCCCCACATTTAAGAAACATCCATACAAATCCTTGGAGGTAGATCCCCTAGGTGCATTTTCTAGTGTTCCACATGGTGTTTTGCACACTGAAGATATTAGGGTTTATATACACACAAATGTTGAAGAGTTTGGGGAATTCAAACTTAGAGATATCTATCACAAACAACTATTAGATGATTCATTTGAGCTCAAACCCCAATACAAGGGCCTTGGAACAAGCACTTTGCACAATACATACATTTCCCCTATTTTACGGAGGATGAATGGGTCAGGTACATTTTGAGCAGAATACATGACAACTTCATGTGGTTAAATGGACCGTTCAAAATCACAAAAGATGCCATCAGGACAGTTACTGGATTACACTCATCTGGTGGGATTCCTGTTCTCAAATCTGTGAAGAATCAAACTGTGAGTGAGCCTACCAGATCCAAGTTTGACAAAAGAGCAATGACAATAGATGACATCTCTGATCCGGATGTCAAGTTTGCCTCCATGATCATTGGATATAAAATATATCATTCTAGTAGGGAAAACTCTGTACCTCGAACTGCCATATACACCGCCTACGAAATGCTAAGAAAGGATGCAGACTATGATCTTTGTCAGCTTCTCTTGAACCAACTCTTGGAGAATCTGTAGAAAATAAAGAAAGATAAAAAGAATTCATTCAAGTATGGTGGATTAATAATGTGCTTGTTTTTCTACTTTATGAATGAGCTTCCTGGATCTAGTGGCTGGGTGTGGGAGAGTGATAGGCCAGTAGCTATCCAAATCAGAGATTATTTGCATGGACTTGGTGATAACAAAGCACAAAATACAGCTCTATGGGGATTCTTCAAGAACTTTCAGAGCATGATGCAAGCAAGAGAAAGGATTCCCCAGTCTCTTGTTGAGAAATACAAAGACACAGTCTGTTTTATGGTAGAGACTGATCAGTGCCTAATGGAGGCAGTAGAACCAAGGATAGTCTGGATCATGCCCATGGGGTATGAAGTTGATGAACAGATTGTGGAGCTGCATGTTCAACACATGCTAAGTCAGCCAAAGGATCCAAAGGCAGAAAGGTTTGGAACCTTTGAGGAGCTGAGTGTAAAGATTCATGTGGAACTCAGAGAACCAGAGATCAAAACGAAGGTGAGAAAAGAAGTAGAACATATTGCCCAAGGCCTTGGCATCTCAAAGGAGGCACTTGATGCCCACAGGGAAAAGAGACAAAAGGCTAAGGAAGAGAAGAAAGAGGCAGAAAAGGGAAGCAAGGAAAGTGCTCCGGTAGAAACCTCAACCCGGACCAGATCATCAAAGAGATCTGCACCTGTCACAGCCAAAAGCTCAAAAACATCAAAACCAGAAGTTCAAGCATCCGGCAAAGGAGAGAAAAGGTCAAAGACAAAAGCTACAAGGGCTTATGCAAGTCAAAGAGATGAAGAGGAAACCGAATCAGATGAGGGGGTAAAGGAAATAAAGAAGTAGAAGAAGAAAGGATCGAGTAAACCTTCCACAGGATAAGACAAGGAAGAAATGGCAGAGGAATTTGTTGAAAAACCCACCTTGACTTTAGAAAGTGTAATAAAATCAGTCACTGTGGATGGAAACCTTCAACCAATGGCCGAATTTTATGATGATTACAATGAGGCTGACCAAAAGATCTTGTAGGAAGCTACAGTCAAGTACCTGAACATTTATAATAAGGCTTTCATTGAAATTATATCTCTTATTCCTAAGAGCCTAGAAAAGGAGTTAGAAATGAGAAAGACAAATGCCATGGCAAAAGACCTTGAGATCCGGGAACAGATAGCTATTCAGCTATATCCTTCAATTGATCCCAAGACAATGAACATGGTATTCAAAGACTACAAGGATGAATTCAGGAGCAAAGCAAGGATGAATCAACTTATGCTTGGTGAGACCGACAAGGTAGCCAAGGACACAGAAGAAATTCTTTGGAAAGCCTTCAAAAGATTTAATCTTCCTATTATAGAGGACTTGGATACTAATCCCTCGACCACAAGTATTGCAAGAGAGTCTTCTAAGAAAATAACAGAAGAAGCTATGAATACTGGTGTAGGAACAACCAATGACTTAGAATCCTCTATTCCAAAAAAGGAAGAGGTTGCCCATGAACAAACTAACATCAGTCCTCTGGTTTCCCCTATTGACTCTGGATCCAAAGAAGAAGAAAGAGTAAAGGAGAAAGAAGCAGAGGTGAAGGGAAAAGAGGATGATAGTGCAAAGGTTGTGCAAGGAGAGGAAGCTCCAAAAGACAGTTCAGTGACTGCAGAAGAAAAGAAAAATCTGTCTCCGACAAGAGACACTGCAGAATCAGTCAAGGACTTTTTGACAAAAGCTGCTATGGAGATTGATGAACCAGATCTATGAAAGGGCCTCTGGACTTTGACTCTCTATCTCCAGTACAAACAATGAAGATAACTTCATTTACAAATGCAAAGGCCAAAGAAAAGCTACTGAAATCTCACATAGAAGACTGTGAGCTTATAGAGGTAGCATCCAGAGTTCTGGAAAAGATCATGCCAACTTTTCAGAAGGATCCCATAGCATCCTCTTCCGGTAATCTCAAAACTCTAGTCAGCAGTGTTAATACACATTTTGATTCTCTAGAGAAATCAGCTGAAGAAAAGGTCTGAAAGGAGTTTTTGGATAAAAGATTCTCAGAGGTACAAGGTTTGATCATTAATGATAGGAGAAATATGAATATTGGGATAAAGAGCTTAGAAAATGCTCTTAAGGATGGCAGTGAAGTATACAAATTTTATATTTCCTGGTCCAAAGCAACAGTGGAAATTGAGAAGAAAATAAAAGAGCAAGAGGATAAACTACTAAGTTTGTCTCAAAGTTTTGATCCTCTCTCTTCATCCATAGTAAATCAAGAGTGTCAAACTATTGCAATCGCAAATGCAATAAAGAATTTTGAGAAGGAAAAGAAGAACATAATTAGCCAGATGGGTGAACTTAGAAGGATTACTATCCCTAAGTTAGAGGCCATGCATGAGGCCATAAGTGATGCTCAGACTACCGCCCAAACCAATGATTTGACAGATCTTAAGAGGGCAGAAGCTTTTGCATTTTTGTTGAGTGGTTACATCTCAATTTTGGATAGAATGAAGCAAAGTTGGGCTGCAGAACTCATCCAACTGAAAACAACTTTTGCAAACATACTGCAGTATATGTAAGTATTCCATATGTATATACTTATGTGGCTAAGTATCGTAAAATTTTTGAAAATTTTGGTATGCAGACCCTACCCTTTGCCATTGATGTCAAAGGGGGAGTGAGGAGCAGTGAAAAATGAGGAAACCAACTAAGGGGGAGCTCCAGAAAATGTATATAAAAATAAAGCATCTGCCAAGGGGGAGCATAGTGTAAACACTTAGTCATTTTTCACTAAGTGTTGCCATCAATGCCAAAGGGGGAGATTGTTGGCAAGAGACACTATATGGATTCATGATTGTTGTCATTGATGGCAACAAAGTTTATCCCACACATCCGCAGGACATGGTGTGTCTCTACCGGAAGTCAGAGTGAAGATTGTTGTGGTCTGGTAAACAAGAACAGAGCTTGTGGCAAGGTCCGACAGACAGGTCCGGATCTCTCAGAGGGAGTATCTTGGTGAAATGCGGATTTGGGGAAGTCAAGAGGACTACCTTGAGTGATAGATTCCAAGGATTTAGCCTCCAGTGATAAATGAGGTAAAAGATATGAATACTTGAGTACCGGGTTCCTGAGTGACAGTGTGAACAGAGGAAGAACTGACTAACAGAACATTAGACTATTTTTTGGATGTGTTACTGATGATGGAAAAGGTTCTTAAGGCATAATTTATGTTTTGCCGACATGATTGATGACTTCTACAAGTATATGCTTGATCCGCATTACTTGGTGTGCAAGGATTCAGCTGACAGATCAAAGTTTGTGAAAAGATTAACTATTCTAGGTGCTGACTTGAAAGGTGATGAAATCACTTGTGCGGATATATATGCATGATGGATTTAGTTGTGAAGTGTGTTGTGTGTGTCAATAATGTGTGAATAAAAGAAGAAGTGCAGAGCAGAAGCAGTAAGAAAGATCCGGTATGTAAAGAAAGCAGCATAAGAGAAGAAGAAAGATGAAGTGCAGCAGATCAGTGTACTGAGCCTAACTGGAACTGAACTCCAGCATATGTAGATGCTCCTATATCAGTTCAAGTATTGTATTACAATTCTTTTGTAGACAGTGAGTCTCTTGTAGGCAGTGTGCCTCTTGTCAACAGTGTGCTCGGGCAGTGAGCCCTAATTGGCAAGTGTCATTTTGTCTTTTCTTATTCTTCTAACAGAGAATAATCTTTGGGTTAATCACCCCGTGGTTTTCTCCCTTAACAGGGTTTCCACATCAAAAATATTGTGTCATGTGTATCTCCATTTCATGGTTATGTTTGCTTATTTGAATTAATGCTGCATTGATTAATAAGAAAGTTTAGAAAGAAGAAATAATTAGGATAATTGATTCACCCCCCTCTCAGTTATCAACAATCCCCTCCCATAATGAAAAACCAATAAACCCCAAAGAGCTCAGAGAAAGAAGTAGCATAAGTTTGAGGATTTTTATAGGTTAGAGATTAGTTTTTTCAATCCCAAAACAATGCCCTAGACATTTTTGACACCCAGAAGATATTTTTAGTGATGTAAAAACATGGCTCCATTGTTTCTAATGCCTCGAACTAGTTTTTGAGTGCCTTGGCATGTGTAGAAATACTCCAGCAAAGGGAAAAACATTATTCCATTATCAAAAATGCCTTGCATATTTCATTTAAAATTCTTGGGGTTAAAATTGTATGGTAAAACATATTTTAGTTTGCCTGTGAAATGGGGAAACTACTTGGCGGTAGAAATTTTACCACCCAAGTGAAATTGTAGTTGAGTAAGTTAATTTTACCAGTAGAGTAAACTTGTGCATGGGATTTGCAAAGTAAGGACAAGGAGGGAAAATGAATTTTACATTTTTAATGAAGGAAATCAAAGGATCCTATAGTATCTTTTTTGTTATGCCAAATTCAATTGCAAAATCAAGGGACTCAGATCTACCAAGTGTCATGCCTTAGTTGATTTTAGGGTTTTTCATCTTCTTCTTTGTTTCTTAAATTGTAATCTTTGCATCATTTGAGGGGGTTCTAGAGGATTGGAAAATCTCTATGAAGGGGAAACCAGGTTATGTCCATTGTAGGATGTTGTCCATATGTGTGTAAATAATTTTTTGATAGTAGTCTTGCCTCTTGTTTTGTTCATATATGAAAATCATACTGCTGTGTAACCATCTCCATATTTGAAGTGTAAGGCACTTTTAATGAAGTAATCAAGATTATGGATTTATTCTTGCACATTTGTTGTATTGAGTTTTTCTCATGGTTTGCCCTTTGTTCAATGGATAGTGTAAATGCTTGCTTGAGAGATACAAGAATATTATGATTTCAAAGGGATTACTAAGTATGGTTGCAATGTAGGCTTTAGGACGTCTTACTATCATTAGGTGATAATACTTTAAATGACCATCAGGATATGTTGAAATGCTATGATTTAAAATGCATATATTAAGACTCTGTAGCCCATGACTGGTACTGATCAACCCCTGTAGTTTCTATTTCTAGAATTTCAATTCAAAATGATAAATCCAAAGCCATTTCTATAAATTATTTATAAGTAATTTATGCCCAACTCTTATGCATAAAGTCTAGTATTCTGAATCATGTTAAACCTCATGTGAAACTAGCAGCTGATGCAAATCTTCAGAGAATGTATGCATATTGTATTTTGTAGGTTAATGGTGTTGTAAGAGACTGCTAATGAGTGCATTTATAGGGATTATAAACCAGTTTATCATACATATTGGCACCATTTTAACCTAATTTCCTTAAATAGAGATCTCGCTTGTTGTTTATATGTTTTCCAATTTGTTCAAAGATCTTTGGGAATACGCTCCCAAGCTTGGCAAGGCTCAAAGTACAGAAGATTGGTAATAGCCTTGTTCATTGGCCTTTCTTGTCTTCAGTTTGATGATAGTGTAACATATTTGTCTTAACCTATTGGTCCCTTGGTTTAGGCATTCTGATTTTCCTTGGGATTGGGGGTTGCAAGAAAAAACACCAATAGATTGCCGACTTTGCTGGGGAGAGTCAAATGCATATCTATTTGGAAAGAGTCAAATAATTGGAAGACTAGAAAACCTGATTTTTGAAGAAATTATTGCAGTATGTCTGGATATTTTGTGAAAATATTGGTGCTCTGCTAGTGGGATGGACTCAGAAAAATATTTGATCTTTGAGGAGCTTTCAGCTGCTTGAAGATTTTCTCCTCTTTGAAGAGGTGGCGACTCTATGAATGAAATTGATTAATTGTTGAAGAACTGTTTCTATTTATGCAAGTGTATTGCATAGATATGCAAAGTTTCCAGTCATAAGAAGAAAATTGTGAGGTCTGTAGTAATTTCTAGGTATTTGGTCCTTCATTCTTGTTTCATTTTCAAAGAAAAATAAATCATACGAATAGAATTTATTTGTGGAAATGTTTTGTGTAGAATGGTATTCCCATGTTAAATAAAGGTCTATAATGAAGAAGTAAGGGTTTCATTGGAGAGACTTAAAGTTTTGGCAAGATGAAGAATTATGATAAAGTAGATGTGAGAGAAACTGGCTTTTGTTTAAAGCATATTTGAACATGGGTTATTATTCTTTCCATCCTCTTACACATTTAAATATCACAATGCAAGGTTCATAACAACAACCATATCCTTAGAGAAGGGTCCTCTCTTTTGAAATATATAGAGCACTAGATTTTGGCGGTATCCAAAACCATCGTAATTCCATTTCTGATGGGGTTAGAGAGCATCTGCCAAAGTTTAGTGGTGATAGTATTGAATCAGCAAATAAGCATTTGCAAGATTTCAGTGACCTAATGGGAGATTATGAGGTTGATACAAAAGATGCTATCGTGAAGTTATTTGTTCAATCTCTGAAAGGACATGCAAGGAATTAGTTTTCAAATTTTCCTATGCATTACATTTCTTCATGGCAAGATTTAGAATAGCCTTTATTGATCAATTTGGTAAGAGGTTAATGTAAGCTCATTGGTCAATAGACTTGTTCACATTGAGAAGGATCAAGAAAAATTGGTCCCATATTTTAATCTAATCTTTGCAAAGATGTTAAGAGATATTTGAAAAAGCATCAGGCCAAATGTTACAATGTGTCTAGTTATATGCTTAGGTGCATTTAGTGGAGAGATGTGTTATTTACTAAGGGATAAGAACCCTGGAACAATCCACCAAGCATATTCCTTGACTATGGATATTGAAAACAATTTGAGGTATTTAATGGTAAAGGAACTCAGGCCTACAAGTATTGATATTGTTAAAATATCTCACATAAATGAAAGATGTAGACCAAGGAACAACCATGTCTACCTAGATGAAGGCAATCTCAATACTACAAATCATTCATCATTTTATCATTCAAATAATGATGGGTTGATTGCTATGGGTGAGTCCATAAATATGACTTTGTATATGTGCAAGGAGAGTAATGTGAAATCTGAAAATATGTATTGCAATAAAGTAAGTGATGTTTGTAGTCATTTCATTGGCCATGTGGATGAAGATTGTGGCTATAATGTTCTAGACACTGAACATAGTAGACAAAAGAATACATATGAGATCACCCCTTGTTGCAGCCCTAATAATCAAGAAATTGAAATGTGCACAAGTTTTTAGTGTGATGAATCAACCCAAGTGAGTGGGGATTGTGATCAGTGAAATCAAAACGAAGATAAAAATTAATCTAATGTAAACAACACGATTATACCTTCCTGAAGACCTCACGAATCCATACGGGAAGGAGATGCGCCATGTACCTCCTCAGATGTTTCCCTTGATCAGAATGACTAAATGTGTATATGTGGGTTGCTCAAATGCTCACAACACAATGTAGATGAGATTAAATGATGGATTGGATGGGATTGAGACAAGATTTGGAGTGATTTGGACATTATGGAGGCATGATAAGGGGATTTGGGGAGTGATTTTGGTAGAGTTCTGATGCATGAAGTGGCCTCCCCAAATGGCCTAGACAGGGGTCCAATTTATAGGATTTTGAAGATGAGGATGGAGGGTCAGGATTCATCTGATCAGATCAAGGGCTAGGAATAAAAGTGAATCTTTTATTCCTAGGGGATGAATTAAAAATTCCTATTTTGGGAAGAGTGGAGAAGTGTGGGGGACAACTGAATTTTATATTCAGTGATTGGAGATCAGTGGGAGACAACTGAATATTAAATTTAGTGATTAGAGATGAGTGGGAGATAACTGAATATTAAATTCAGTGATTAGAGATGAGTGGGAGACAACTGAATATTAAATTCAGTGATTGGAGATGAGTGGGAGACAAGGTTAATTAAGTGTTATCTTAATTAACTTAAGCCTAGGTTAATCAGATAATCAAGATTTATCTAATTAACAGGGATTAGGGAAAATGAATAAATCAACTAAATGAATATTAGGAATATTCATTCAATTGATAGGGATTAGGGTTGTAAGGTTAAATGAATCAATTAGGTAAATTAATTGATCACAAGGGACATGCAGATTGGGGGAGTAGATTAGTGCGAGGTACGGAAGATTGGTTTGCAGAGCAGTCCAATTTTAGGTGTCTACATTTGCCCCTCTTTGAGATGGTGTTGCGGCTAAGCAACATCATTTCAAAGAAGTTAAAACATAGAGATGGATTGGATAGAAAAAAGAGTTTGGTTTGGAAGAATAAGGTTAGGTTTGCGGATAATTGGTAAGGGTGATGCCCCCTCGAGAGGATAGGCAGGTTGTGAGAACACAGTTGTGCTCTTGAAATGGATGGGACAGATTGGTAGATGTGGTCAGAGGATAAGTGGTGGGTTGAAAGGATGATGATGTTGGGAGATGATTGGTGGATGATCATTGTGTTGAAACTGAATTTGAGCAATCCTAGGTTTGATATAGCAAAGTGGATATGTTCACCAAGGTATAGAAGACCAGGGTGATGATGTTTATCCAACATGTGCATGGACTAGACATGCAGACAAAGGGATGATCCCATGCATGCCCAAGATAGTACAACCTTGTCAAGACGAGGGAAGGGGACTCATAGCATAAGCCCTTAGTACAAAAAAGGTATGATTAACCTTAGATGCATAAGGAGATCAATATGCTAGAACTGACCCTATGATCCATCAAGGTATGAATACTAGCTTGAAGTAATGAAACCAACCCACAAGCACAACATACAAAAGCAAGACCATGCCCCATTCTAGATGTTTTTGCCACATACCATGATATAATAAGATCAAGGTAGCTTTGATGTGATCGTCGAATAGGACAAAAGATAAAAATCAAAAACAAAAAGACCAACGAACCAAAACAAGTAACCATTGTATCTTTTGCCAAAAGAGATGATGATGTGATAGATTCTTCCTATCGTAGGAAAGATATATCCTAAGGCAGGGATTGATAGATGATTTGATGATGTTGTAAAAGTGGATCAAGATGTGATGGTGACAAGTTGTGATTGATGCTAATTTGATAGTTGATGATTTTGATTAAGGACAATGCTTTGATAGGTGATGTGATGCTTGGATCTAGTGTAAGGTTATTGATGATAGATGTGATGATGATAAGAGTGTGATGGAGCAAGTTTTATTTGTGTGAAGGATAGATTATTTGTGGAATTTTGTGTGTTTTCTATTGTTTTGGGATTTTTTGATTTTGTGATGTTTTTGTATTTTTTCATTTTTGAAAAAGGAATGGTTTATTATGATGGTGTTTTGGATTTCGTGTGGATAGCCTTTACGCTAGATACCAATGACAAGGGAACACCAAGTCTAGAGGTGAAGGTGATGGGGTTGGATATGGGGATTGGAAATGAAAGAATAATGGATAACTGATTCATGATAGATGAATGGACAAGCGATAGGGATGTATGTTAGATAGATGGAAGATAGGGATGAGGATTTTCTTCAAGGGCTAGGTTGCAAGGAATCATATGCCCCAATGCTTAGGATTTTGCATGATGGGTTCAAGTGAAATCAGAATGAAGATAATGACTAATCCAATGCTTAAATACACGATTATACCTTCATGAAGACCTCACGAATCCATACGAGAAGGAGATGTGCCATGTAGCTCCTTAGATGTTTCCCTTGATTAGAATGACTAAATGTGTATATGTGGGTTGCTCAAATGCTCACAACACAATGTAGATGAGATTAAATGATGGATTGGATGGGATTGAGACAAGATTTGGAGTGATTTGGACATTATGGAGGCATGATAAGGGGATTTGGGGAGTGATTTTGGCAGAGTTCTGATGCATGAAGTGGCCTCCCCAAATGGCCTAGAGAGGGGTACAATTTATAGGATTTTGGAGATGAGGATGGAGGGCCAAGATTCATCTGATTAGATCAAGGGCTAGGAATAAAAGTGAATCTTTTATTCCTAGGGGATGAATTAAAAATTCCCATTTTGGGAAGAGTGGAGAAGTGTGGGGGACAACTGAATTTTATATTCAGTGATTGGAGATCAGTGGGAGACAACTGAATA
The DNA here is from genome assembly GCA_027924645.1 of Cunninghamia lanceolata. Taxonomy (NCBI): domain Eukaryota; kingdom Viridiplantae; phylum Streptophyta; class Pinopsida; order Cupressales; family Cupressaceae; genus Cunninghamia; species Cunninghamia lanceolata. The sequence continues at coordinate 3,945,324 of BSBN01000241.1, read as the reverse complement.
TTAAATTTAGTGATTAGAGATGAGTGGGAGACAACTGAATATTAAATTCAGTGATTAGAGATGAGTGGGAGACAACTGAATATTAAATTCAGTGATTGGAGATGAGTGGGAGACAAGGTTAATTAAGTGTTATCTTAATTAACTTAAGCCTAGGTTAATCAGATAATCAAGATTTATCTAATTAATAGGATTAGTGAAAATGAATAAATCAACTAAATGAATATTAGGAATATTCATTCAATTGATAGGGATTAGGGTTGTAATGTTAAATGAATCAATTAGGTGAATTAATTGATCACAAGGGACATGCAGATTGGGGGAGTAGATGAGTGCGAGGTACGAAAAATTGGTTTGCAGAGCAGTCCAATTTTAGGTGTCTACAGGGATGTTTATGTAGTCTGTACAAATGACCAATCTAGAGGGCTCGAATTGGAGAGCTTATGGGGTGTCATCCCAGGTTCTAATCCTTTTAAGGAATTCAGTAGAATTAGTTAATTTGCTATAGGGAGTTGCACACATAAGGATCAGGGGAATTGTTATGTGTCCAGACCTAATCATACTAATAGTAATAGCATTGTGGACACTCATGTGCATTTTACCAGTAGTCCTATGGAAGACAAGAGTGTATGCAATTAGTTTGAAGATCCTAAACATAGTTTCAATATTGGTAAGTCTCCTTGATACATTAACTATGGTGATAGTGAATATGATCATTTCTTTGTTGATTATGATTATCCTCATATAGTGAAAATGGAATTCTTTTACTCAAATAATGAATGTGTTGAAAATGATGCAGACACATATTTGCCTAAGAAGGAACAACCTTCTTTAAGTGAAGAGTTTTCAAGATGTGAGTCAGAGATGCTAAATATTAATGGTGTAAATAATCTAAAAATTGATCTATATGCTCTTTTAGTCACTATGATGTTTTTGAGTATAGTGATGCTGGGAGAGTTTTAGATCCTTAGGTTGAGAAAAGGGAAGACATGGTTACTCATAAAGTTTTTTGTAATTGTAACCCTGCTATGATAGACGAACAATCTAAATTGTTTGGTCCTTATTTTGAAGCATTTTGTGTTGAGTTGTATGATGGTTTGCAAGATGAATCAAGTTATATTCTTATTCCTGAGATGGAGAAAATGTTTGAAACCTGTGATAATGATGCAAGTTAGTAGCTTGGGGTTCAGGGATTTAGTGAAAAGGTAAATATGGTTGGAGATGTTGGGAATTAAAGTGTCTCAACCTTGGTAATTCCTTGTATTATTTATGATTGTATTTATTAATTCATTGCCTATGTTGTAAATTACTTGTAAATTCCATATTGTCATTTTGTGGGATGTGGCACGGTGATGTGTCATCCTACATGGAAGATGACAACTTGTAATTTTGTCCTCACATGAGGAGATAGGCATCCCACTTTGTGGTAGGAATATTTTTCCATGTGTCGGCATCTTGGATGTTGTGTAAGGGAATGCTGATCGAAACGGTTATGACGGATTCCTATGACAAAGTTATGACATGTAAGAGTCAGAAATAGAAGCTTGTAAGATAGGTGAAGACATGTGTCATAAAGCATCTTTGAAAAAGGCATATTTGGGTGCCCCAAAATGGAATATCACATGTTTTAAGAGAATATGCTATTTATAGCCTATGTATGATAGATTCTCTTACAACTATAAGTTGTAACTGCTATGACATATTCTATAATAGTTGTAAGAGTCATAAGAGCATCTGTCATAGCCCATTTTGGAAATAGGTGACCTCTTTGGGATGGGAGCTATGGACAAGTGTTAGGAACATTATACAATGTTGACCAAGTGTCCTTAGGCATGTGTTGTGGGCCATGAGGCCAAGTTGGACACCCATTCCAAGATATGACCAATTTTGCCTTATATATTCTATATAAAAAGGTGCTTGGAGGAGGAGATGTATTACAGGATTGACAGGTATTGTTATGCTACCGGATTGACTCCAGACATGAGTGTCAAATACCATTGAAGCTTGCATTGCAAGTGTATTGTAAGCAACATTCAGTTTTGTTAATACATTGTGTAGGTTTCTAAGTGTGGGGTTTTTCACCTAATAAGGGTTTTCCCCATGTTATATCTTTGTCTCTCTTCTTCTATCTTCTTTATGGTTCATGTGTATTGCTGCAATATCTCTGTTAGATGTTTAATGTTGTTGTAATTGTAAGGATTAAATTAAATTTGCATAGCTCTCCCCTCATTAGATTAGTGTGGGAAGTGATTTCCACACACCTAGCTTCCTTTCAGTTGGTATCAGAGCTTGATCACCTTTGGTCCTAGTTGTTGGGTAGGGGTTTTTTGAGCTGATCTTAAGTTGAGTGGGAGCCTATGCAGAGTATTCTGAATCTTATTGTAGGAAGGAGATGGAAAGTACATCTGGAAGGATAGAGGTGAAGAAATTCAATGGCACTAATTTCAAGATGTGGAAGCTCAAGATGGAAGACATGCTTGTTGATCGAGACCTCTGGAAAACTATTACTGGAATTAAACCAACTGCAATGTCACAAGCTGATTGAGATCTCAAGGATTGGAAGGCTAAGGGTCTCATAAGACTAAGTCTTGTTGATTCTATTATGTTAAATGTCCATGAGGAGGCTATTGTAAACTTGCTTTGGAAGAAGTTGGGAGATGTGTACCAAGCCAAATCCCTGGTTAATAAACTTTTTCTAAGAAAGAAGTTGTATTCTCTTCGAATGGAGCACAGAGGATCTGTTGCCAAATATATGAATGCTTTCAACATGCTGGTTGCACAATTAACATCTGTTGGTGTGAAGATGGAGGAGGAGGATCGATGTATGACCCTACTTTGTTCTTTGTCAGATTCATGTGATAATCTTGTCATGGCTATTGCAAGCACCACATCCACATTCAAAATGGATGAAGTGGTTTCTTCACTGTTGTCTGAAGAGATGTGGAGAAAGTCTTTTGAGGCAGCCAAAGAGGCTCTTGCAGTTTGTGGACCCGAGGAGAAAGGGAAAAAGAAGGACAAGAAAGCTAAGAAGGGTAGATCCAAATCCTGTGGGAGATCTAAATCTCCTGGAAAGTCCAAGGCTCTCTATTGGAACTGTTGTAAATCTGTGTATTTCTGAAAGGAATTCAAAGAGGAAAAGAAGAAGAAGAAGAAGAACCTATATTCAGATTCTGACAAGTCACAAGATGATGGTGATGCCTTCATTGTAGCCTTGGCAACCCATGCATCTGGTGATGTGTGGCTAATAGATTCTGGTGCATCATTCCACATGACCTTGCATCGAGATTAGTTCACTAAGTATGAGGAATTTGATAGTGGAAAGGTGTACATGGGTGATGACTCTCATCTGAAGATTGTTGGTCGTGGAAGAGTCTCTATTCAATTCCCTGATGGATGAGTGAAGGGGATCTCTGGGGTTATACACATCCCAATATTATCACGGTACCTACTTTCTGTAAGTATGTTGAATGATGTAGGTGTGGAGGTTATCTTTTCAAAAGACGGATGCACGATGACTAGAGGAGCTATGGTGCTTGCTAAGGGTACTAGGAGAGGTACTCTATTTTAGTTGGAGGCATGCATTTCACAATGCAATAGTTCTTCTGAATCAAGAAAGAGGGTAACAGTCACTTCATCCCCACCATCTGAACAAGTAGTGAAGAAATCTATTGTATCTAGTCCTGATGATTGTAATAATGCCTTGGAAGTTAAGCTTCCTGCTAGAAATACAATGTTATGGCATAAGAGATTTGGCCACATTAGTGAGAAGGGTCTGCATACCCTAAAAAATAAGAAACACGTTGAGGGGTTAGATGATTGTAATCTTGAGTTTGACTTTTGCGAACATTGCATATATGGAAAACAAAACCGTGTTCAGTTTTACCCAAGTTCTCATAAGTCTTCTGGTGTGTTGGACCTTGTTCATTCTGATGTATTTGGTCCTATTAATGTTCCTTCATTATCAAAATCTGTATATTTTTTTATCTTTTATAGATGAAGTCTGGGTGAGTGTAGGATCATGGTGGGCCAAACACTACCCCTAAGTGGCAATGTAAATGTGAAAAACAGACTTAACTAACTTCATGTCAAAAATTGAATGAGTTATCTACACGATCTAGAAATAAGGTAGTAGTAAAAGTTGTAATAAATTGAATGTAGTTTATGAGCTACTATTTTTTTGGAAAATTTTAAAAATAGTTTAGTGAAAATTGGATATTTCAATGAAGTACTACTAAAACTTTCATAAAAATATAAAAAATAGGTGTCATTCTGGCCAACCTAAGTATGAGGAAAAGATAATATTTTTCCTCCATGATTTGGATTTAAGTAAAGGACTCATGAGCGGATGTGATGCATATTTTTTGGAATTTTTTAAGTAAATAAATAATTATTTATGAATTTTTTATTGTGACTTTTTTAAAATATTAAAAATTAATTTTCTAGCCAACATAACTTGGTCAAAAATATATGAAATTCAAAAGTTTTAAATTTTAATGTATACCCAATAAATCCTAGAATGTGATGCATCTTTTGTATTTAAAAAAGGTTTAATATGTTGAAAGTTATGGATGTTTTTCAATATGTATATCTATCAGGAAATCATACATAGTGTATGTAGAAAATTAATAATAATTACCTATTAAAATTATTATGAGGCATTTCTTATATTTTTAGAATCTTAATAGCTTCCTCTATAAACCCTTTTCATTTAATTAAATATAGTTACAAAAAAGTCTGTCAACTTCAAGGATGAAATTGTGGAAAATTTCAGGATAACACTAAATGGGTGTTTTTGCAAGTTTCTTTGGCAAGTTTTGGGACTGCCACTTGCCTAAATATGATATAATCCTAAGGTATTTTTGGAGGGAATCTATATTTAAGCTAGAAATATTAACATCCTTTCCATCCAAATCTAAATATTAGTCTAAATATTAGCACTTTTCCATCCAACAAGTTTTTTCTCCATTGCCAATTTTTGGCCCATCATGATCTCGCACTCACCTGACCATAGTAGAAGGACATGGATTTATTTTCTCAAAAGCAAATCTGAAGTCTATAGTAATTTTAAGGAGTTTAAGGCCTTTACTGAAAATCAAACTAGTTAAAAGATTAAATGTTTGAGAACTGACAACGGTGGTGAGTTCTATTCTACAGAATTCAATAAATATTTCAAGGAACTTGGGATTAAAAGACATAAGACAACCTCATACACCTCATAGTAAAATGGAGTTGCAAAGAGGATGAACAGGACACTGATGGAGAAGGCTAGGAGTATGCTTAGTGGAGCTGGCCTAGAACAAAAGTTTTGGGCTGAAGTTGTTGCCACTGCTTGCTATCTTGTAAATAGATCTCCTACATCAGGTCTTGTTGGTAAGATACCCATGGAGGTGTGGTCTAGTAGAAATCCTTCAATAAGGCATCTTCATGTTTTTGGTTGTGAGGCATATGCACATGTGCCTAGGGAGAAGTAGTCAAAATTGGAGAACAAGGTTGTTAAGTGTATCTTCATTGGCTATGGTGTCGATGTGAAAGGATACAAGCTTTGGGATCTTGTGGTTAAAAAAGTGTTGTATAGCAGAAGAGTCATCTTCAGAGAGCTTACACCTTCTTCCACTATTTTACAACCAGAAGAAAAAGAAAAGAAAGAGGATGTTGTTGAGTTTCCTGCTGCCCCTGTGAAGATTGAACAGAAAGACAATGTTGGACCTGATGATGAGGAGAGATCTAGCATCTCTGAAAGCTCAGAAGAAGCAGCTAAACCTTAACCTTGGCCCTTGAGGAGGTCTACATAGATAAGAAAGAAACCTGAAAGGTTTGGTTTTACATTTCTTGATTCTAGTTGTTCTTATGCTTTGATTAATAACAGTGATGAACCTAGAATTGTATCAGACGCTATGTAAATGAAAGATGTAGGTTCTTAGAAAGAGGCCATGGAGGATGAGATGGCCTCTTTGGAAAAGAATCAAACTTGGGACTTGTTGCCTTTGCCTACTGGAAGGAAACCCATTGGATGCAAATGGGCATTCAAGAAGAAGTTTGGTGCAGATGGCAGTGTTGAGAAGTATAAAGCTAGATTGGTTGCGAAGGGGTATTCACAAGTGGAGGGTATAGATTATGGTGAGATCTTCTCTCCCATTGCAAAGATGACATCCATTCGGTTCTTGTTATCTCTTGCAGCAGCTTATGACTTAGAGGTGGAGCAGATGGATGTGAAGACAACTTTCCTTCATGGTGATTTGGAGGAAGAAATCTACATGTCACAGCCAGAGCATTACATGGTGAAAGGTAAAGAAAATTTGGTTTGCAAGTTAAAGAAGTCTTTGTATGGTTTGAAGTAGTCTCCTAGGATGTGGTACTTGAGGTTTGATGCCTTTGTGTTGTCAATTGGATTTGTGAGATCAAAATCAGATCACTGTGTGTATTATAAGTTTGATGGTGATTGTATTCTCATTGTTGCACTGTATGTTGATGATATGTTGCTCATTGGGAAGGGTAAAAATATGATTTCTAGTTCTAAGTCTCAGTTGTCAGCACAGTTTGAAATGAAAGATTTAGGGGCAGCTAGGTACATTCTAGGAATAGAAATTAGAAGAGATAGAACTAACAGAAAACTTTGGTTAAGCCAGAATAAGTATTTGAAGACCGTGTTGGATAGGTTTAGCATGGCAAATTGTAGACCATTGTGTGTTCCTGTTTCTTTAGGGACAAAGTTGTTTGTTAATGATTGTCCAAAATCTCCTAGTGAGGTGGAGGACATGAGTAGAGTACCTTATGCTAGTGATGTTGGTAGTTTGATGTATGCTATGGTCTGCACAAGACCAGACATTGCCCAAGCAGTGGGAGTCCTTAGTCGATTTATGGCTAATCCTAGATGGGTTCATTTGGATGTAGTTAAGCGAGTGTTTAGATATTTGAGGGGTACTTTTGAGTATTCTATATGCTATCATGGTAATGTTACAGGACCTCTGCATTCTGTTGATATTCATGGATTTGTGGATTCAAATTGGGTAGGTGACATTGACAACAAGAGATGCACCAGTGCTTATGTGTTTACACTATTTTGTGGTGCTATTAGTTGGATGAGTAAGTGACAACCTATGGTTACTTTGTCCATGACAGAAGCTAAGTACATGGAAGAAAATCATGCTTGTAAGGAAGCCATTTGGCTTAAGAGACTGTGTTCAGATATTGGTGTTGATGCAGGATAGATTACGATTTGTTGTGACAGTCAGAGTGCAATTTGCCTTGCCAAGAATCTAACTTTCCATGCCAGAACAAAGCATATTGATGTATAGTTTCACTTCATGTGAGACATGGTAGAGGATGGGAAGGTAAATTTGGAGAAGGTAGATACTTTGAAGAATGTTGTAGATGCATTGACGGAGCCAGTGAGCATGGAGAAGTTCATATGGTGTTCGGAGTCTATGGGCCTCTCGGCCTATAGCAGTTAAATCCTGTTATTCTATTGGCTCTTACAAGGTGTTCAACAAGTGGGAGAATGTTGGGAATTAAGGTGTCTCAACCTTGGTAATTCCTTGCATTATTTATGATTGTATTTATTAATTCATTGCCTATGTTGTAAATTCCATCTTGTCATTTTGTGGGATGTGGCACGGTGATGTGTCATCCTACATGGAAGATGACAACTTGTAATTTTGTCCTCACATGAGGAGATAGGTGTACCACTTTGTGGTAGGAATATTTTTCCATGTGTCAGCATCTTGGATGTTGTGTAAGGGAATGTTGACCAAAATGGTTAATACAAATTCCTATGACGAAGTTATGACATGTAAGAGTCAGAAATAGAAGCTTGTAAGATAGGTGAAGACATGTGTCATGAAGCATCTTTGAAAACGGCATATTTGGGTGCCCCAAGGTGGACTATGACATGTTGTAAGAGAATATACTATTTATAGCATGTGTATGATAGATTCTCTTACAGCTGTAAGTTGTAACTGCTATGATAGATTCTATGATAGTTGTAAGAGTCGAAAGAGCATCTGTCATAGCCCATTTTGGAAATAGGCGACCTCTTTGGGATGGGAGGTGTGGACAAGTATCAGGAACATTCTATAATGTTGACCAAGTGTCCTTAGGCATGGGTTTTGGGCCATGAGGCCAAGTTGGATACCCATTCCAAGATAGCACCAATTTTTCCTTATATATTCTATATAAACATGTGCTTGGAGGAGATGTATTATAGGATTGACAGGTACTGTTATTCTACTAGATTGACTCTAGACATGAGTGTTGAAGACCATTGAAGATTGCATTGCAAGTGTATTGTAAACAACCTTTAGTTTTATTAATACATTGTGCAGGTTTCTAAGTGTGGGGTATTTCACCCGATAAGGGTTTTCCCCATGTTATATCTTTGTCTCTCTTCTTCTACCTTCTTTCTGGTTCATGTGTATTGCCGCAATATTTCTGTTAGATGTTTAATGTTGCTGTAATTGTAAGGATTAAATTGAATTTACATAGCTCTCCCCTCATTAGATTAGTGTAGGAAGCGATTTCCACACACCTAGCTTCCTTTTAGGAGATGCATGTTGTTCTAAGGATCACAACATGACTAGTGATGAAAATGTTTTTGAGACAACTCAATCTCCTTTGCATAGCATTGAAACACCAAGTGATGTAGATGAGTTACATTACTGAAATGTAGGTGAATAAATATGTCATGGATCAGATAAAAAATGAGCCTAAGTATGAGCAATTTCTGTTCCACCTGATGAATACTTGCAAAGTATGGAATAGAATTTAGATCATGGTTTGGTTGGTATATCCTAGCTTTATGATATTTGTCTAGATAACTTTACAGACTCGAGATTGAATCATGATTTCAACAAACCATAGCAAGTATATACTAATGTCATCATCAAACATAAGACATATCAAGTTTTTAGGTTTGATCTGACAATAAATGATGACGTTAATGTTTGTAATGCCATTTATCCAATGGATTATGAGCATTTTCAGTTCTTAGTTCAACTTGATAAAATTTTACTGGTATAGGTTAATGACTTTGTGGATGTAAATCACTACAATGTCCCACATGACATGATGAATAAATGTGTTGTTTGCATGACATATGGAGAGATACTTCAGTTAGAGCTTGATTGTAAAGATCAAGAGTACACAAGACACTTTGACAATGGCAGGTTCAAGAGTTTTGTGAGAAAGATAAGTGTCCATGTCAATAAACAAGCGGATTATGACAGTATTTTAATATTTGGTTTGGGGCAGTCATCTAAGAACAAGGTATTTGACAGAGGAAGGTTTTCATTCTTCATTTTTTGGGGCCCATGGCCACCAAATAATGTTTGAAAATTGTGATTTCATTCTTTACAAGTCAAAGTAGTTTTCAGAGCCACCCAGTGGAGTAGGCACTTGGTCTATGTCTCAGAGAAGTCTGGATTCTCACCATGCTCAGAAGGGACGTGCATCCTAAAACATGAGTCGCTATTGGAACCTTTAAACATGGCAAATTTGAAGTGCCTATTTGTCTTCAAACCGGTGGCAGGGGGCCAAGCTTAATCCATGTCACGTCTCCCTGAGACCCTGACTTTGATGATTAAAATTTTACATCTTGATTATCATCATGCAAATCCATTTAGCAGAAAGTTTTTTGCGATATATGTTAGTAAGGTCTCTCAATTTCGTGGTCCTCGGGTGAGTTTTGATGTGTTTTTAAATGTGGTTGTGACTGCCAGCCAGCTAGAAAGGCGTCTCGAAAAAGTGTGGAATTTTATGGTTCTGGAGACAAACCAATGTTTTAAATAATTAATTATGGTCTCTCACAAATTTTTGTTGTTCTTAGACATCGCGTATGCTGGTGATGACATTGTGCCATTTTGTGGTTGGTTAAGAAATTAAATTTTCCCAATGTTAATGTTTTAACTTTGCTAATTTTAAAACATTTTATTGTTTTAAATATTGATGTGAAGTTAGCAAAATGAAATATAAAACTTTAATATAAGTTTTATTAAATTTTATTAAGCATTACTAGTTTGTGGAGGGTAACAAGTGAGCGCTCCAAAATGGTGAAGGGCTTGTGAAAAACATTTTAAATGTTTTATTTCTTTGCCAAAGTCAAATGTCTAAGGAAAAGCTTTATTATATGCTTTTGTGTGCATTTTTCCAACACGTGAAGACAAGAAATTAGACTTAGCAAAGGAGAAATCTCTAGTTAAATAGTTGCAAAGAATGGAGGAGATGTGCCGTTTCATGTTTTTTAGGTTTGTAGCATGGATTAGAGGCTTTTTACAGGCTGGAGATTAGTTCCTCATTCCCAGAACAATGCCAGGGACATTTTTGCCACCCAAAAGACCTTTTCAACTATGTTTCCAGCATTTTAAATTGTCTAGTAGTGGGAAAAATGTGACAACAACTCTAAAATCATGGCTCCACTATTTTTGATCCCTCCAAGTGGTTTTTGAGTGCCTTGGAATGTGTAGAAATACTCTAGCCAAGGGAAAAACATCATTCCATTATCAAAAATGCCTTGCATATTTTGTTTGATATTTTGGAGGTTGAAATTGTATGGTAAAACAAGTTTTCATTTGCCAATGAAATTAGGAAATTGTCTGGGGGTATAAATTTTACCTCCCAAGTGAAATTGTAGTTGAGTAAGTTAATTTCACCAGCAAGGTAAAATTATGCATGGGATTTGCAAAGTAAGAACAAGGAGGGAAAATGAATATTTCATTTTTAATGAAGGAAATCAAAGGATGCTATGGTATCTTTTTCTATTATGTCAAATTTAGTTGCAAAATCAAGGGACTCAAATGTACCAGGTGTCATGCCTCAGTTGATTTTAGGGTTTTTCATCTTCTTCTCTATTTCTTAAATTGTAATCTCTGCATCATTTGAGGAGAATCTGGAGGATTGGAAAAGCTCTGTGAAGGGGAAATCATGTTAAGTCCATTATATGCAGTCCATATGTGTGTAAATCATTTTATGACAGTAGTCTTGTATCTTGTTTTGTTCATATATGAAAATCATACTACTGTGTAACTATCTCCATCTTTGAAGTGCAATGCTCTTTTAATGAAGTAATCAAGGATTATGGATTTATTCTTGCACATTTGTTGTATTGAGTTTTTCTCATGGTTTGGTTTCTGTTCAAGAGATAGTGTAAATGTTCGCTTGATACATATAGGAATATTGTGATTTCAAAAAGATTTCTAAGTATGGTTGCATTTTAGGCTTTAGGAGGTCTTATTATCATTAGGTGATAATACTTTAAATGACAATTAGGTTATGTTTAAATGCTATAATATAAAATGCATACATTATGAATCTGTAGCCCATGATTGGCATCGATCAGCCCTTGTAGTTTCCATTTCTAGAACCCCATATCAAAATGATAAATCCAAAGCCATTTATAAAAATTATTTATAAGTTATTTCTTCCCAACCCCTATGCATAAAGTCCAATATTCTGAATCATGTTAAATCTCATGTGAAACTTGTATCTGATGTAAATCTTTAGAGGATTTTTGCATATTGTATTTTTTAGGTTAATGGTGTTGTAAGAGATTGTCAATGAGTGCATTTATAGGGATTATAAACTAGTTTATCATATGTTGGCACCATTTTAACCTAATTGCCTTAAATAGAGATATCCCTTGTTTTCTATATGTTTTCTAAATTATTCAGAGATCTTTGGGAATACCCTCTCTAGCTTGGCAAGGCTCAAAGTGCATAAGGATGGTAATAGCCTTGTTCATTGGCCTCTCTTGTCTTTAGTCTAATGATAGTGCAAGATCTTTGCCTTAACACATTGGTCCCTTAGTTTAGGCATTGTAATTTTCCTTAGGATTAGGGAACTGCAAGAAAAAAACACCAATAGATGCAACCATTTTCAAACTCTATGGCACCTAGGAATATTTCCTTAACATTTATAAGTGGATATCATGTATGTCTATAATAACCTATCTTAGTTTTCATGAAGTCCAAATCCTTTGACTGTGCCAACAATGAATGTAATTGTACAAAATGTCTCATTTGCATTTAGTGTAAGGGTGCCAATAATTTGAGCAATTTTTTAAGTTCCCAAGTTTTTTGCCGATTTTTGGCTGAGTCAAGTTTTTTTGGCCTAGCGAGTTTTTTCAAGTCCAAGTTTTCCAACTATGGTATTCACCAAGAAGCATTTTTGTTTCAACCACATTTTAGATCCATGTACTTGATGGGAGGTGCGTGGGGGTTTTCCCTCCTAGTACTATACTATCAGGTCTTGATAAGTGGGATAACTCAGTAGGTTGATGTTCTTTGCTAGTATAACAAGGGGCCTTACATAAATCTGGACAAACTTCAACACACAAGGTTAAAAGGCACATAAACAAATTAGTTTTCAGATTTTTCAATGGATAAACAAATTGATATAAACATATATTGCCATAAAATATATCGTTCTAGCCTATAACTAGCAATATATCAATTTGCATTCATGGAATGTCAATTTTACAATAGTAATATGAAAGTTTGAAAGTCCTATTCTAACTCTAAACTAACCAAATCTAATAAAAAAGTGCAAAAGCACAACAAGATAAAGAAAGGTTACTAAGAAAACTAACTAAAACATAAACCCATTCAATCATTTCAACTTCAACAATGGATAGACATATTTGCAAACACATTTAACCATCCCTGATTTGATCATGAAAATCCATCAATCAAGATTCAATGAGGTGAAATCATCAATGGTAAAATTAGGTGTTTAGGCTAACCACATAAAACAATTTACAATTAGCAAACCACCAATGGTATGAACACTTTGTAACTCATCAAATATCCATGAATCTTCAGCTGAAAATGAAAGAATAAACTCAACTTGGTCTTTGGAAATCATGAAACAAACTTTGTATGATAACAAGTTTAACTAATTTCAACAATTTACATTCATAATCTCGACTAGAAACCATGGATAAAATTTGTATTAAGCTCAAAAGATTGAAAAACATCAACAATTTCCAAAATTGGTGTGGAGAAACCCATGAGAATGACACAAAAAATTAGAAAATATTATGTATTTTCTCTCAAATCCTAATAGTACAATTGCTTTCAATGTCTTTCTAATGGGTTTTTTCCCAAAACACTAACAAGAACTCACTAGTTCTTCACTGATTATTACAAATTTTCACTCCTTGTAACTTTTTCTAACCTCTACTAACTCCTTACAATAAGTTTTCAGTTATATACATATTCAAATTAGCTTTCCTATAGTAAGTTTTCACCCTAAAATCTAATGGCTATGATCAATTTGATCCAATGGCTCACATTTTTTGTTCAAACACAAAGTCATCTTTGGTGGCAAGGAATATCCCACTTCATCCCATGTAGTTTCTTCAACAAGATTCCCTTAGTATCAAAAAGTACTATTTTATTTACTTTTTTGTTACTAAGTTTTAAAATTATCTCAAAAAGTCACTTTTCGAAGCTAAAAATATTAAATATTTGTAACTACATCTCCAAATAATTTAATATTTGCAACTACAACTCCAACAAGTTGTTATAGTATGACAAATCTCCATAATAAAAACATAAGCAACTGTAGCAAGTCATTTTCTCTATCATAAGTGGTTGTAACTCTTCATTTTTCATGTGCAAATATGAGTATGCAGCTATAGGTGACTGATTTTGGCATCAAAAGTTCCATTCCAGCCTATATCCAACATGTTTCCTTCATTTTTCCATCTCAAAACTCCATCTCATACCTAGAACAACAATTTAGGCACTTGTATGAGGTTCTATCAGTCATGTTTGAGGCTGCAAATCAGGTATAAGGTAGTGCAATTCATCCTCCATCAATTCCATGGCTTCATTCCCTTCATTTTCTATCATTTCTAGCTCTAAATATGCATGTACAACAATATCTTAGGTCTGATTTTTGTGTTGTAACAAATACTATGGTTTGTCTTCATTATCCTTGACATCATATTTGCTTCATTTCATATGTATATCAATGTCATGGGCATGAAAATCAAGTTTCTCTATAGCTGGGACAACAGGGTGTCTCTAGGTTTCATCTCTCCATTATAGATCTAGCTGGTCTCCTCATGTTTCGGCCTCTTGGAACTACAAGAAACAATTCCAAGAATCAAATTCCTCATAAACAAACCATTTTTAGTCATTACAAATCAAATCATGGTCATTTTTCCATGAATCAATCAAGGATAGCTTGTTGGCAAATTTATTGCCATGGGCAACTTCACAAATTTATGGTTTTCCCTTGGTTTCTCATTGTATCCTCTTGACCTTTCCATTTTCTCTACCTACCCAAGCCTCCTATCACATTATAAATGGCCTTTGAATCCATTACACAAGTCAAATCAAAATAAAAAAAATCCAATTTCTCATGGTTGTCCTAGGGATTTTGAGTTACCAAATTGTTGTTTTAGACTTATTTAAGAAACTCCAAGGGAAGTTTTAAGGATTAGGGCATTCATATACTCCATTATTTTCATCACATTTTCATCCCTTTATCATTATTATCTCCATTATATTCATTGTGTGAAGAAAATAGGCAAGGAGGCCTGTCATAAAATACTCATGACCAGCAACTTGATGATAAAAGTCAACTTAGATGTTTTTGTCCTTCCATTGGTTTCAATGACATTATGAACACCTAAATGCACCTTAATTTACTAACCATTCCTCTCGGTACCCAAAAATTAGGGCTTTCATGATTGTATTAATGACACAATAGAGTTTTAGTGCCCTTGAATCCTAGTATGGTTGTCCCATTTTGTTTAATTTCCTTCTCATGTCTATTGACTACCCCTCATGATAGTTCCCTAGACTAATTTCATGGTATTTACCCAAAAACTTTACCTATTGGAACAAAACCAAATTCTAATTTACTCCTAATAGAAATGTGAACATTATTTTGTGAGCAGACCCATTTACATCTGAATATGACAACACTATATATACTTTTAGAGATCATGATTAGATGACCTTGACATTCACCCATCATAACAATAATTGACATCTTGATAACCTTGTAGAGCTAAGGATGGCTTCCTTGGTTTCATAACACACCATTATTTCCCATTCATTAGACATTCATGATAGGGACATGACTATTCTTGTTTTTAAATGACTAATGCATGAAGGGAGCTATAAAACTCTATTAAACTATCACCTCTTTGGGGATAGTCCTTCATTCACTATTGTGTCTAATCCTTATAATCCTTAATTCCTTACTCTCCAAAACTCTTCCCTTTCATTTTCTAAACCCATATCCATTGGAAATTCTCATAAATTCTCAAGGTAGGACTCACAATATCTTGCAATGGATCTGATTACTGAGGTGGATGCCAAGGTGTACAGATTACATGATAGTTTGCTAATGTTAACTAAGGAGGTTGGTCCTTAAATTCATACAGTTGGAAGTACCAAAGCACTATAAAATCTTATAAACCAAAAGATGATAATGTCATGATGATTGTTTATTAGTTGTAATGGCTAGAACAACCTCCTTAAGGATAGCACACATGGATTTTGAGATACACAATAGTCCTTTGACACCTTACATCTATCCCTGACTAAGAACAATTGATGTTTCAATAGAGTTGCAAGCCCTTCTAGAAATAACAATAGTCCACAATAGCAGCAAATTCATTAATAGAACTATGAAAACTAATAGGGGAAACTACACGAGGCATGAGGTCATTTCTGCATCTACAATTGCCCCTTTGTCATCTTTTACATTTTCAAGGTTTGAAAAAGTCTTATGAAGATCCTCTTGAAGATTATAGACACAAAGACACTTTCTCCCTCTAACTGCCCTCCCTTCTACCCCCTGATTGGTACAAATCCATTTATTCCATCCTCAGATCAAATTGTTAATCAATTAAATTAGAAGGTTTGGGTTTGAAGCCTTTTAATGCATGAAGGGCTACAATCATTATGACTATCATGATTGATCCTGATAGTTCTGCCCTCATACATAGTATTTACCTTATTTCATTTAGGTGACTACTTAGCAGATTGTTACCACACTGTGAGAATCTTTTTGAGATCATAAAAGTTAAGAATCATTTTACCTTACACTACTCTTGCCATACTTGATGTTTATCATGTGTGTAATTATTTGAGCTTGGTTTAATAGGTTGTGCACAATTATGCCATTTACTTGAGCATGAAAACCCTTGAATGGTGATTGCACAGTCTTGTAACCCTCTCCCATGGTGGATCATCATGAGACTGCCTAGAAAAGACCCTGCATACACTAAAGAATAAAGAGGCATTAGATCTTCTCGTATTATAGGGAATCAAATAGAAAATATAAAATATGTACCATCAAGCCTTAAGGTTAATGAGATTTGAAACCCTAGGTTAGATTAGTCCTTTCTGTGCAAAGGGAATAGTCATAATGATAGGACTATGGTAGTCTTTATTATATGGTGGCAGTCTAGTTGATACTTGCAAAAAAGTCCTCAATACTCTTGCTCAGTCTTATGAATTTCATAGATTGCCTATGGAAATCAAATTCTTCACTGAAAACATGAATTTCTTTGAATGAATCTTACATGCAAGACTTAGCATGCCTTTGTCAAGAATAGAACAGTCATATCCAAGATAATGCTCATCATAACTTGATTCCTGACCTCCTTGTCTTCACAACCTACTACACAACAATGATAACTTCTAATTCTTAAAAACCTCATGAATTTGACAATGTGAATTTATCTCTGCTTCTCACACTTGTTTATCATTGGTACTAGTCTTTTGGGACAATATAGTCTAAGATTCCATAAATGCTTTTAATGACCTTGAAAAAGTCATAAGGATGCATGTTAGTCTTAAAACAAGGCATTCCTAAGGGAAAGATTACATTTTGTTCTTGTAGAATGGGGTATGTGATAAATTTCAAGAGTAGATGATAAGGAAATGAATTGTTCAACCCTGTTTCATTGCCTGGGAAGTTCTCTAAGATTTTCAACGTGTAACTACTTTTCCAAAACTACATACAGTCCTCCCTAACTATCCAATGACAATTCATGGTTTTGATTCCTAATTTGATAGTGTTGACCATATTTTGAAGGCTAAGTACATGGTAATAGTTAGGAAATAAATGAATTCATGACTAAGATGCTCCAAAATGTCCCAAGGCCTTGCTACAGTTGTATATTTGCATGTATAGGTTTATGATATTCCATCAAATCCTAGAATATATGGGCCCACAAAACATCATTCCTTCTCATTTGGTAATGTTTTTATGTGTATTTGAATGGTATTTGAAAGGGCAAAAGAGTCTACCAAGCTATATTCTAATGGTCTTCACGACTACCCCCTGTAGACTATCCCCAAACAGTCATCTAAAATCATAGGATACAGTTGTTTGTGACTATCTGTCCTAAACTACCTTTGACTGTTTTATCTTCCTTAGCTTAAATCCTATTACCCTTCTAATCACACTTGTCTAGGAATTAGGGGAGAGATAGTTGGATGTCTATAAATGTAGTCATAGGATTGTTTGAAGATAGGATAGATTATTCTTGGATCCTTGGTTTAAGAGCAATGTAGTAAAGAACCCCTTCCAAGTGACCTTTTATGCAAAATATTTTATTTTCATGATTGGTTGCCTTCTAACTCTTAGTCCACCTTTCACATACTCAGACACAACTTCTAATTCCCCTTCTTATAATGATCCCATGATTTGTAAACCTCATGCAACAAGGTAATGATCCACTATGACGGATTATAACAAGATAGTGAACTGTCAAAAGAACGTCTAAAAGCATGACAACAATTCTACCAATGAACCTTTGCACAAACATCATAATAGACTTGAAACTTCTAGATTTATGAATGGTCCTCTTATGTCAAGTGACAACATAATGCTACTCCTTATGACTATGACAATGGACAGTTAGGTGGACTGTGAAGGCTCTTCATGGTGACAAATGAGATGATCTATTAACAATGCTGTTTATAGGAGATGCTAAGATACTTGATAAATCCAGCCCTCCCATATTAAATAGTTGTGAAGACACCTTTATCCAATCATGAAATCATCAAAATTATACAAAAACATACAATAAAGATCATCTCATGCTCAAGGCCTCAAGGACTAAAACATCACCCAAAATGATTTGTCAAAATGAAAAGATTAGTATGGTACACTAGGACAAGACCTTGTCAAAACCCAAATAACATGATGAAACAAAAGAACAAGGTTAGTCCAAACTCCTCAAGCCAAAGCATATCAAAACTAAATCAAGCTAGTTCAAATGAAACACATGAAATTGAGTCAAAGCATGACAAACTTGACTAGGACCTCTTGAGATCAAAACCACTTAAACCAACCATAATAGTACCTCCAAGGACTATTTGAAATGAAGGTGAACAACTATAAAATGGAAATCTGAAATCAACTGTAAATCTAATTTAAACTGTGCATAACCAAATGGAGATTGAATAAAAGTAAATTAGCAACACATAGGAAATACATAACAGAACAATTGAGCACATATCTCAATGTTTACATGGAAAAACCCTTTTGAGAAAAAATCCCACACAAGAAGAGATGCACCAGTCTGCATTAACTTCAAAAGAGTTTACAATACATCAACAATGACCTCCTCTTTAGTCTTCAATCCAGTAACACTTGGTTTTTGGTCTCAACTCTCTACTATATCACAACTGTAATACAATGCCCTCATCAAAGAGTGTTGTCATCTAGGGAAAAAATCCTACCATAACCTCTACCATCATATTTGTGACCTAATGATGAATGGTCCAGATTGACTATCAAATTACTATTACTAAATTATGTTCACACCTAATTTAGCAAGGCCTAGATTGTAGTTATTACAAAGGGGATAAAAGAAATTTTTTAAAGACCATGATCACTTAGTCAAATGCTTACTATCTTGGCAAGAGAACAATAGAGAATCATTTATTAGGATAATGTGATAGCTCAATCAGAGCTATCAAACCATCCTGATAAGTGAAATTTGTTCTAAGGACAAGAGAACAGGCATTCAAGGAATGAAAGGTATCTAACCAATTTCATATTTTAGTTATGCTGTTATCAAACTATTCAAGTACCACAGTTTAGTGCAAAAGGAAAGGTATTTATGAATTGTCATTTCATCATCATGTTTTAAACATATGTTTTAAATTAGATTCAGCTATTTTATGCTATGCATTTGATTCAGAAAGAAAAACATACATAAATCATTGCATAAAGTAAAATAACTAATTATATTCAGGAGAATGTTTAAATATGCCCCACACAAGCCATGGAAATGACTAAACTGAGCCAATACAACAAAGCATGCAAGCTATACATCTGAAGATAAAGTAAAGGAAAGTAACACAAGGAGAGTGATATACGTCATTGCCTTGAAATGAAGGTTAATCCTCCTATCTGTAGCTTGATCTTCATGTTTTCAGCTTCTTACTTCCAATCAGGATGATGAGCCTACGAGGTTGAAAGAGGTTTTGTTAGAATCTATGAATATAAAAACTCATCATATGCCTTATCAACAGATATATAAACTTGCAATCATGATGCATCAATACAATTAGGTCATTATCAGACATATGCAAAATTAGACCATCACGTAGAAGCCAAATCATCATGAGAGAGATCATTCCACTTTCAAATGTATGTTTTTATGATAACTTGTTTGTTCACCATGTAGGTATAGGAGAAATCATATTACTAATTCAATTCTTATGAAATAGCATGTGGAGAAAATGGGCTCCCATAAGGGTTGAACCCAACATGCTCAAACTAATGACATTAATGCAAAGATATTCAATAGATCAAACATGGTGTTTCATTGCATTCATGTTACTGCTATATCAAATATATCAAGTACAAAAGGAGAGAATAGCTATATCATATCATTCCATGTGGGACAGTCATCAAGAGTATCACAGCAAAAAATGTATCATGGAGTAGCAGTCCAGGTCAACATAGAAATAGGTATTTATCACCTTTTGTTGTGAATGAGATGTAGAATTGCTTTTGAATTCTTTGACTTAGCCATAAAGGAGGTACAAAGATGGTATGCATATTACAAACCTTCATCATTCAAAATGACCACATACAAAAGAGTAACTAAGTTGAGTGGAGTAGCATAACACTTTACAAGACATCCTTACCTCATCTCTATACCATAGCATAGACAGGTACAGTCAACATGAAGCATGTGAACCAAATCAATGAAGATATACAGTTAAGAATGGAATAGAAGAGGACATTTTCCTTGTTCATCTATAAGAAATTGAAGATAGATTGATACTATAACAACATTTTTCCTTTACATTCACACATAGATGAATCAAGTGTAGGTAAACAGATAGAATAGAAAAAGAAGTAACCAAGAATGATATAATGTCTAGGTACTGCATTAAGAAGTAGTGTGATTGCATCATGAGGATGCCATGCCTTCTATACATGGTACAAGTCACATCTCATCAATGAAAAGGTGTAACAGGTTTTGTTATAACATTGACATGATCTAGGAACAATAATCCATGAGAAAATATAGTCAAGTTAAAGAGCATTCCATAGAAATCAAGAGGATCAGCCATACAAGTATCCTATAGCAAGATGTATAATAAGAAGGATATGAATGCAGAAATGACAATCATCTAAGAGTAACAGATATACAATGAAATGAAGATTGGTGTTACAAAGGGCTATTCTAAAATGTCATCTACTCCGATAGTCAAAAGGCTTAGTTTTGAAGATAAAATAGGATAGCTATTTACCACTTTAATTGTGAATGAGGTGTGAAATTTGCTACTAAATGTTGAACCATTGAAATGAATGACATTTAAATAGAGTGATATTATCATAAGCTAAGACAGTCATACATAGTGATAGATGCATCAAAGAATAGTCCAAGAGCTTCTAATTAGCAAAACATTAGAAGTGTAGTCATTATCCCATAATGGTCAATTGCCAAGTGAGTGCTATGGAATATGCAGAGTTGAGAGTAAGTTTTAGAGTTTAAAATTAGGAGAAGCCACAATTACTGCTACAAATAAATGATAGTCCCCATCCAAGATGATTGTTGTACAAAGGGGGGCAATCTTAATGACTGGTTTCATAAGCCCAAAAGATAGGGTAGTCATTATTAGGTTAGTGGTCTATCAGGTTAGTAGTCCACCAATGATAAAGAGTAGGCACATTAAGCAAATAGAATAGTCATGTAGAGAATGTATGAAAAACAATATAAGGTATAGCTCATAAAGGCATGTACAATAGTAACCATTCAAGCATCAAAAAGAGCACTCAGTCTATATGATGATTGCAACCATGAATGAGCAATCCTAGAAAACATAGGTTGATGAGGTAAGTTGTGATTGTTTTGTGATGCTTTGAAAGGATTTTATTGTAGGAGTATATCCATCAGGTTGGAAGAGCCTCAAGGCTTGAGATGCTAGGATCAGCAATTATTTTTATTAATAATGAGGACAAGGCTATTTTTAGGGATTTCATTGTATTTTTAAAAGCAGCCAAAGTACCCATCCCTCAAGAACTTTCTAGTTCTCTTTATTCGTATTCTTCATATGCCTCGGTGTATAAACAGAAGAATCAAAGGAAGAGGAAGCATCAACCATGAGGATGATAGTATCATTCTCAAAGTTCTTTATGGATTGATGCCAATGTTTGACTAGGATCAAGCAGCATTAGTTTCAAATGACACTTTCTATAGATTTTGTCGTTTATGAGTCCATGACAGTCATGTATTTTTGCTCTCTTTGGAGGCTATAGTGAAGCAAATCTATGTAATGCTCACTTTTCAGGTTTGAACCAAAACAAGAGAATACTCTTTTCCAACCCAACAAAAGGAAGGAATTGCTTTTGCCACAAAACTTATTTCTGCATCAAGAGGTAAGCTTGCCATGCAATAACAAAAGGAAGGTTGCTTGCTAGTTACAAGGAGAAGACTGCAACAACAATATATAGAGTAGTATGTTCATATCAAGATACATTGAGAGACTCTAGCCTAAAGGACATAAGCTTATCATCATTTTTGTACAAGGAAATAAACCTTTTTCATTATTTCCTTTTCATCACAACATAGTAGAGAAAGAATTCCCAAGTTTCAATGAAACCCTCATAGGAAAAGGCCACAGTTGTCTCCATTATCAACAAAAAGAAAACTATTAAAGGATCTCAGTAACTAAAGCATGAAACAACAAAAGGGGGACAATTTTAGATGTGAAATAAAGAGAGTAGATAATACATAGGAGCTCATCATCATGAGTAACAAAGGCAAAGAAAAACCCCACATTTTCCACCAAAGTTATTAAACATGGCAAGAGCAACGAATATGTGAAGTTCTCACAACACAGAGGAGCCCATGAAAGACAAAGAAAGTAGATGATTACATTGTTTTCTTAGATAGAAGAACATCATAGCCAAGGATATATCAAAAGAACCTATCATAGCCACAACCTATTGGTTGAGTTTTGTATCCAGAAGTAAAGAAAATGAGTTGAACTGGTACAAAACATACTCACCTTGCTTCTTTCCTGTTGAAAATCTAGAAGAATATCAAGAAACTATAGAAAATGGCAAAGATTCTTTGAAACCCTGGCAGACATGACGGCGGCTTAGGAGGAGCCAAGTGAGAATTGAATAAAAATAATATTTTAGGTTTTTGCTTTTGGCAGTTTGCCCTAGCTCAAGCACCAAGTGTGCTTTCTTCTTTTGACTTTTGTGTTAAAATGAATCATTATTATCCATTTTGGCATCATGGTAAAGACTTCTAAGTCTTTCAAACTTAATGATGCAATCCCAATGATGCCACAGAGGCCCATGAGGACTAGATTCTATTAAAGCTTTTTTTTATTTTTCAAAGGTCAAACTAAACAATGATGTAGAGATAAGGCTTTATGCCTTATATCATTTTTGCAAAACTTGGAGATAAAAGTCACCAAGGGCTCAAAAGATTCAAAGGTAAGGAGGTAAAAATATGCAATGCACAAGACATGTAATGTGATATATATGCATGGAGCAATAAGGTGTTTAGTGTGTAAAGGTTATGAAAATACATAATGCATCAAATATGATTCTAGGAGTTATAAGGTGTTTTTGTATAATGATACAATGGATGATGCATGATGTAGCATGTATTTTACATGGAGTCATAAGGTTCTAATGCATATATGATGCATAGGAGTTATAAGGTGTTTTCATATATAATACATGTATGTATGCATGGGAGACATAAGGGATTATAGCCTTGATTTTGAGATGTGTTAAGTGTTGATACATTATGCATGCATAGGAGTTATAAGGTTGAAAATAAATCATGGAATTTATGCAAAATGCATAATGTTTTTTTTTTTTTGCATGAGGAGATCTCTATATTGCATGGGAGACATAAGAGGGTAAAATGAAGATATTTTTTATCTTTTGCCTGCATGAAGGCTTGATTTATTTTTGGCATTATCATTGATGCATTAGTATATTCATGTAAATCCAAAGGGAGGGATAAGGGGTTAGTTTTTGTTTTTTTTAATCTTTTGAAATACAAATACATCCAAATTTACATGACTTTGCAACTCAAAATAATGTAAACAAATAATAAAGTAATGTGCTTATAAGTTACTTTATTATTTTGTCACAAGTTGTAAAGTCAAAAGGATAGAACAAATTGTAACTCATAGTAATGGAATCATCCTAAATTACTTTATTTCTTGTTCACATATCCCAAAATCATGCAAATTTGAAGGATGGAGTTAACTAATGTCTTTTGGAGCTCTTTGCATGGTTTTTTAGTCAAAATTGGAGAGTTTGGTCCACCTTTTGGTTAAACTAATAGAGAGGAGCTATTTGGAGCTATTTTAGCTTGATTTGAGACAATTATAGCCCTTATTTTTAGGGATTTTCTTGCTTGCTCATGAATCAGTTTTGAGATCTTATTTTTAGAGGCAGTTGACCTTTCTAGGTCTCTTGGAGAGAGCATATTATATATTGTAATAAAAACTTAGGTTTTTCTAGTTTTGCCTTTTTTGCTCTTTACACTTTAAGAGAGAAAGAAGTTTTTGTAACTCATTTTTGCAGATTTTATAGACATTACAGCAAGTTATAGGTTCTATTCTTTGTCTTTTATGCAATTGTTCCTTTATTTTTCAGCTGAATCAAGTGTCTACCTTTTCATTAGTGCTATTTTTGTGAATGATTTGATGAGATTTTATTGTGTTTAATATCATAACCTTTAAATCATTGTCTCATTTGTACTTGCATGTATTGAATAACATTGAAATCATAGGTCTTAGGTTGTGCAATTGGAATAATTTTCTTTCATGTTGTGAGAACCCTATTTTCCTTCAAAAAGAAAGTTATCTCCAGCCTTCCTTAGAATCATTTTTGTGATCACTGTAGAATATAAAACTCTACATTTTGTTTTTGCAGCATGCCAGTGAGTTTTAATTTTATGTCTGAGAATGTATCTGAAGATGGCCGCGAGGGTTTTACTAGGGTTTCATTCACTGTTGCTCCAAGGTTTCTTTTTGCCAGTCCTATGGAGTTCACCAAGTGTTGAGTTCCATTTTCAAGCCACTTTTGTTTCTAAGTAATAACTTTAATGCAGAGTGTGCCACATTGTGGAAGATTTTTCTTTTGTTGTAGGAAGATTTTTCTTTTGTTGTAGCTACATATAGCGCCATGTGTCATCAACAGAGGCACTCCCTAAATATTTCAGCATGAGCGCGGACAAGGCCATGTGTCTTTGATGGTAGCTGCGGAGCTTGCCAAGTGTCAACTTCCGCAGGTTGGTTCTTATATGTTTTAATGTTAAGTAAAGGATAAGAGTGGGCCCTGGTATAGAGTCTCAGAGTTAAGTGGATCATGCCATATGGAGTAAATGTTTCTAATATATTCTAAGTTGAGACCCTGTGGAAGACGCCACGTGTCACCTGCGGAGACACAGTTATAAAGTTTCATAGTGCCCGCAGAGGAAGCCATGTGTATTTTATGATAGCTGTAGAGCTTGCCAAGTGTCATCTTCCACATATCTATTTCTGTATCCTTCAGTGCAAAGTAATAAATGGTGGTAGGCCCTAGTGTAAAGGTTCGATGATGCAGAGAGTACCACATGTTGGATACGGCACCCGAGTAAAAGCTGTTGCCCCTTTCTTCCAACGGCTATAAATGTTTCTTCGGTGATGCGGAGCTCGCCAAGTGTCAGCCTTTGCGTGAGTCTCGAAAGGGTTTCTAATGTTTCAAGAAGGCTGTGAAAGCTGCCAAGTACCATATAATTGTTGCTACGGACGTTGCCACCTGTCCCTGTTTTAAAAGCTAGTAAGCAGAAAGTCATGGGACTCATTTCTAATATGTCTTTAAGTTTCAGAGCCATGGATTGCGACAGATGTCACAGGCAAGGGCCACCTAAATATAAAAGACATAGTTAAGTAAATGTTGCAGAGCAAGACACGTATTGTTTCTAAGTGCTGCGGATGCTGCCATGTGTCTCAGAGGTTATTGTTTCAGAGGAGTGCGGAAGTCACGAAGTGTCTATTCTTTATAGAAGGGGACGCACCACACATTTTTCCATAGCTAATGGACTTGCAGTTATTGTAACTATTTGTAGATCTGAAAGATCTTAAGTGTCAGGGACTTCCAGTTAGCTCCAGTTCAATTAGGCCATTGGGATTTGATCGTACAGGCAATCTAGAGTTGATCCCATGCTATTAATATGTAACATTGGTAATAGATTGTCATTCAGATAGAGAGATTCCTTCACAGATAATTTTGCTAGAGTTATTTCTTATCAAAGATTTACGAGAAGTTTTGAGACTTTTACTGTGACCAGTGAATATCATTTTGCCTTTAGTTTTGTTATTCTTGATTCAGAAAGTGAATGTAACTGTGCATGTATCCGTGCCTCTTATATTGCTGGAAAATTAATGAGAAAGACAGAGTTCTGTGCCTTGGTTGATATTTTCTGTGTCATTGTAAATTGTCTATTTCTAAGCCTTTTGAGTTTATTCATTATATCTGTTTACATTAATCATGCAACATTTGCTCTTTAATGTAACTGAATCTTGAGAATAGCTTAATTGTGCTTGAATTGAGAGAGATACTTATTATTCAGGCGCATTGCCATAGATAGATTTGCTTTAGAAGTATCTTTATTTATGTTAATTTCTACCCTTTTCCTCAAATCTATACAAGATAGAGAAGAGCCAACTTCTTTAAAATCTGGAGGTTGTTTCAGGTAGCAAAGTCCCACATTCCTGAAACTTCTCATGTTGGTGTTGGAACCTACACAATTTTACACATCAATAATCACATTGCCAAAAGTGGATTGTGTGGATAGATTTTCTCATATCTATTGTGAGTTAGATTTGCAATTTTTCCATTAAATTTAGGTGCATCACCATACTTTAGATTACAGTTTTAGTGCATTTTAGTAGATCCTTTCAACCCTTTTCATCTCAAAGTTATAAATCTATTGAAAATTATAAGGGAACCAACCCATAATCTGAAGCTTCAAGCTCACCATAGGTCACCCACAGCCTGAGTTTGATCCCATGTTACACAGGATTGTTCAGCCTCACAGCTTTGCTTAAATGGGTGCAATCTTTCTCATCAACAATTACATTATTTTACAAGGCAATTTTAAAAAAAAAAATCTTCAGGGGAGCTACCCCCAAACCCCCACCAAGGTGGTTAGGAAGTTGTCACCACCCCCCCTTGGACCCCCTAAAAATATTAGTGGGAGGGAAAGACCCCCCACACCCCTTGTTGGGTACAAGGATTCAAAATGTGGTTGAAACAAGACCGCTGCCTAGTGAATAGCATAGTTGTAAAACTCAGACTTGACAAAAACTCACCAGGCCCAAAAAAGATGACTCGACAAAAATTTGGCAACTTAAAAAATTGCTTAAATTCATTAGAAACACATGTTTTTTGCAAAAATCATGACAAGTTGTGTTCAATGAGTCCATAAATGAGTACAAAAGTGTTTTCTATTAAATTTGATTAATTTGAATGCAAATTTAGTATGAAATTGCATCCTCATGCAGAATCCTAATGGATGATAACATGATACAATAGATAGTTGACAAAATGAAAATAGTAAAATTAAAAGTGAATACAACATTTTACATCTTCCTCTTCCTTAATCTACTAAAAAATAGGGGAGAGGTAGAGGTTCTAGTCCTTGGAATTTGATGTGGATCCTCACTTGGCATGGGAGGCAGTGACTCGACCTCCATCCTAGAAGTAGATGGAAATGACTCCTACTCAGCCTCATCAATGTCATCCAATCCTAGATCTCCTCCTGCACCCACCTCCTCCAATGCTTTCCTCTCAAAATCAAGAATCTCATCTTCAATAAATAATGGAGGCTACTCATCCCACCTTGTCCAATCACTCTATCTCATCCAAAGCAATGGGATCATTTGATTTGTCCTCTACCCTTCTTGTGCACAGCGAAAGGTTGTATTGCACAAAGACAAGGTCCTATTTCTTCAAATTTCCCTTCTGAATTCATAAAAAAATCCTTTCGAATCTTCAAACATTCATGCTGGACTATTGTTTACAAAGTGGGAGGAGCGTTGAGAGTTTTGGTGACCAGAGGAAGTCATAAAATGAAGAAAAAAGGCATTGAAATGGTGTTTTAAAATGTTGTGCCTTCACTTTTTGATGTAGGCGAGTCCGTGCGAAAAACTCACCAAGTTTTTGGCAAGTACTTGCCAAAAAATTGGTGAGTACTAACCAGAAACTCGATAAGTTTCTAGGAGAGTAAACACTATTATTACTCACAGCAATGAAAAACTCGTGAGTTTTTCAAGACTCATCAAGTACTCAGAGAGTCTTCCATCTATGGTGAATACATCTTCCCTTATGAATGATTTAAAAATAATATTAGGAGTAATTAATTACATAATATTTACAAGGTTGATGCCACCTTAATCCTAACATTCTCCCACTTGACATCATACATTGTAAATACATCAATAAGAAAACATAAAACAACTAAGCATTAGGAACAAGGCCCATGGCCTTCCTACACCATGTAAACTTCTCTATGCTCATAGGTTTGATAAGTGAATATGCAACATTCTCATGAATGTCAACCTTCTTTAGCTCAATCTGACTATTAGCAATCATTTCATAAACAAAGTAGTATTGAACATCCACATGCTTAGTCCATACATGATACATGGGGTTCTTGGCCAAACATATTGCACTCTAGCTATCACAACCAATCTAAATAATCCTACAGTCAAAACCAATACTTGTAGACAATATCCCTAACCACATTGCCTCCATAGAGACATAAGTAGCAGCCATATACTTTGCTTCAATGGTGGATAAAGAAACAGTGGGATGCCTTTTACCCATCCAACTCATAGCTCCTCCAAACAAAGTAAACACATAGCCACTAGTGGACCTTCGACTATCCAAGTCACTTACCCAATCTACATCAACAAAACCCTATATGTCCAATGGCTTATCCACATTATTATTACTAGAATAAACCAAATCATAATTAGAAGTACCACACAAATATCTTAATCCCTCTTTACATAATTCCAATGCTGTCTACCAGGGTTGGACATAAACCTACTCAAAACTCCCACTACTTAGGCAATATCTGGTCTAATGCAAACCATTGCATACATCAAACTTCCTACAACACTAGCATATGACACATTAGACATATCCTCTAAATCATCTTCATTCTTAGGACACATATCTAATGAAATCTTAGTACCAACTGATAAATGAATTCTAACTAGATTGCAATCCTGCATGCCAAATCTGTGCAAAATAGTATTCGCATACTTACTTTATGATAACCAAAGATTTATGTTGCCTCGATCCATTTTGATCTCCCTTCTTAGAATATACCTAGCTACCCCTAGATCTTTCATGTCAAATGCACCTAAAAGTTAAAGTTTCAAATCACTTATCATACCCTTGGTGCTATTGAAATAACATATCATCTACATACACGGCAATAATTAGAATATTATCATCAATACATCAAATGTAGACATAGTGATCCTCTTCACTTCTAACAATACCCAATTTCAAAACAAATGAATAAAACTTCTGCTACCACATTCTAAGGGACTATTTTAAACCATACAAAGATATTTTTAACTTGCATACTCAATGTTCTTTCCCTTTTACCTAAAAACTTATGGACTATTGAATATAAATTTCTTCTTCTAGATCTTCATGCAAAAATGTAGTTTTAGCATCCATTTACTAAATTTTCAAAATCATAAGCTACAACAATGGATAAAACTTTAAAAGAAATATAATAGAAGATAATTTAGAAATGGGAGAGAAAATTTTACCAAAATTGACTCCCTCTTTCTAGGAGTAGCCCTTGGGTACGAGTCTAGCCTTGTACTTCTGTAATGAACTGTCTTCTCCTCTTGCATGGTTAGTTGTCAACACTCACTATGATATGCATGAATAACTTCCCTATAGGATCTAGGTTCATTGTTAGTACTTAATAAATCAAATATACAATAGAAATCCAGTGGGCTATACCTCTCAACTAGATTCTGTTGTCTTATGGATCTTTTGAGAATAGGAGTAAGGAGCTCTTCCTATTCTTGAGATTTCTCAACTTCTTCTTGGTTATCTTCCCCAGCCTCTTCAGTTTTCTCAATAATCTCACCTGAACCCTCTTCTTCTTCATCTTCATCCTCCTCATCTTCAAATCCATCTCTTTGTTCTTCTAAAGGTACATCTTTCTACTTAATCTTAAATTGCACTCTCTTTTCATTATCTTTTTCTTTTGGCTATTAAGAAGCTGAAATAAATCTAAGTTCCTTGAAAATGACATCTCTAGAATAAATAATCTTATGGGTTAGTGGATTCCAAAGCTTAAAATTAACATTACCACCACAACCAATTAAAATGCACTTTTCATCTTTTGGGTCCTGTTGGTAATCATTTATGTTTAGGGTTTTAAGCTTGAACATTTGTAGTTTTTCCCATTCAAACCCTGAAATTTTTGAATCATAGGGTCTCGCGTTGCTTCTTCTATCCTAGTGATGACCTTCTGTGGTGGGTTCCTGGTTACCAAGTTTCATCCTTGTGCTTTAGTGTTCTTCGGTTAACCGGCCCGCGTGCAAAATTTTACCGCTTTTCCTGTCACGCATGAGAAAGTGTCAAGTTTCTGTGTGTGCAAGTAATTGAACCTGTTAGTGGGCTAGTGAAATCTCATTCGGCCTTTGAAAAATGTTGAAAATTTGAGTTATATGCATATTTTAATTCATATCGGGTCGCATGTACAAGGGAGAATCTTTTGAAGGATCCCTGAGAATATTTTGTATCTGTATGCATTTCCAAATGCATATCGGGTTCAAGATGGAAGATACATTGTGGAAATATTCCAAGAAGATCCCATGTTTGTATGTACAGGAATGGATGTATGACAAATGTACATTGGGTCTTATGCAATGAAATATATACAAGGAAGCCAAATATGCATGTGCTATAGTACAACGGTCCATTGCAACATGCAAAGTGAACAGTGCAATGTACATGTGACCTTGTATATTCCGTAATATACAAAGGGAGAAAATGCAATTGGTGGGGCCCGCTGCAGCTTTATACAAACAAGTTTGTACATGTTCAACATACAAGGGAAATATGCATTCATCGCATATTCTAAAAAGATTCCCTGCTTGTATGTTTGTGTTTGTATATTCTGCATACAAACAAAATATACATTGAGGAGATACATTCCAGACTCGATGAAGATTTTAGGCTGCTGTATAATTATTCGGGGTCCATATCTTGTATAAATGTTTGTATATGTCAATATACAACCCGATGTATAATGGTAGGATACAAGCTAGATTCCAAGAAGTGTTCCAATCCAGTAGAAGAAATATTTGGCATCCGCAACTTGTATATGTGCCGATGTGCAAAATCATGAAGATACAAAGCCTGGATTTGAAAGTTTTTCAAATCCGATGGATAGATACATTTGATGTCTGCCTTGTATGTTGTATATACATTTGGATTTGCAGATACAAAAGTGGTAAAGGTGAAATAAAGGGAGAAATGGTCAGCGATGGAGGTTTAAGGTGCTTACGTGGCACGATGTCATTGGCTGGTGACTCTTCATGCATGTTTTGGGACCGTTGAGTTTGGCGATGGATTTCAGATTGACAGTTAGGTTTTGAACCTTCAGCGATGTTTTTTTCCTTGTGTTTGCGATCATTTTTGAGCGGAAAATTTCCATGGGTGCGCTGCTATGGTTTCCAAGAGGAGCTGCGGGTGGTTAAGCCATTAATGGTAGGATTGCAGACGGGCATGGGCCGATGGTCGAGCGGCCAAGTACCTGGTTTATGATGGAGAGTTTTCCAATGGTGGCACAGGGCTCAAGCTCAACTACTCCTCGCCCTTCTCTTGCTTCTTCCCGTTCTATCCCCTGCCGCATTTATTATTTTTGAGCGCCATTTCTGGTGTAGTGTACCTGGCAAGAATTTTTGATGTGCCATGTAATTAATGCGGAGTGCACTTTCTTGCTGTATTAAGCAGACTATGTTACTCAGTTGGTTGTGGTTGAAAACTGGACAAATTTTGGTGCTACAATAGGAATACAACTTTCTCGTGACTCTATTTCAGGTGTCTTTGTGAGTTTATGAGTTGTATGTTGTATGTATTATGCATAGAATCATCAATTTCATGTTGATTTAAATGAGTAATGCTTCATTGCGTGTGTTTTGTTATTTGTCTCCAGACTGAATGTGTCTTTCTTTTGACTCTGAACATCTAAGGGGTGTTAAGATTCTAGAATATAGGTTTTCTATATTGAATACTTAATCTCTTACTTCTGCTCAAGGAGTAGATTGAATGTTTTAGATTAAGTGTTGAGAAGAATACATTGCAGTAAGGATGTTTGTAAGCAAAAATAACTAAATACTCTCTCTTGGGTATTGTCTGTAAGGCAGACATTTTAGAAACCCCTTGAAATCTGATTACTATCTTAGGTTTGTGGTAAACATTCACATATATATGTCTATTGACTCCGAGCCCTGGATAGGCACCGATCTGGTCTAATATCTCTGTTGTAATCCAAAGTCTTAGTTTTGCATCCATATATAAATCAAACTCAAACTTCAACTTCAAAACTTTTAGGACTTTAGAAGTAGTTTTAGGACCCAAAATCCTCTGTCTACACTTGAATATATGCCCGAAACTAGCCCCTTTGCACTTATCTCACAGTTTTGGTCTACATAAGAGAGGATTTATCTACTTTGTATCAACATCCTAGCTAATTCATGGATGTATTTCATAGATGTTGAGTAGGGAATACCCCCCTTGGTTCTACAGAGCCTAAAGAAGAAGGGGAGATATTTATAGAGTCTATCTTTTATACTATTGGCCCCTAGCCCAGGAATCCTGTAGATCATTGATGGCTACTTTGTAGGGGTGACTGGGAACAAGCATCCAGTCTGGGAAAAATACCAACAGGTCCAACTTAAATCATTTTTCTTTAGGCACATAAACATAAGCCTCACAACCAAATACCCTTAAATGTGAAACAAAAGGTTTCTTACTTATCCACACTTCATAGGGAATTGTTTCAAGAGCCTTGCAAGGAGATCTATTCAATAAGTAACAAGAAGTACACACAACTTCTGCCCAAAAGTATCTATCAAATTGTGAACCACTTAGCATACTTTTGGCTCTTTCCATTATTGGTCGATTCATCCTTTTTACAACTCTATTTTGCTGTGGATTATATGGAGTAGTGTTTTGTTTAACAATTCCTACATTCTTACAGAATTCATCAAAGTCCCCAAAACAATATTCCCCTCCATTGTCCAATCTTAAAACCTTTATTTTACAATTTGATTGCTTTTCAACTAAGGCTTTAAATTCCTCAAACTTAGTGAATACTTCAAATTTAAGTTGCATAAAATAAATCTAGGTAAATATTGAGACATCATCAATGAAGGAAACAAAATATCTAGATTTTCCAATTGATTGAATATCCACAGTACCAAATACATCCGAATGAATAAATTCCAATTTATTCTTAGATTTATAACTACTTGAAGGAAATAGATTTCTATTTTGTTTTCCAAACACACAATGTTCAAATAAATCAAAATTCTCATGAGAATAAGATAAACTATCTAACAATTTTTTATTCAAAATGATTTTTAAATTAGTTTCACTTCTGTGGCCCAATCTGCGGTGCCACAACATACAAGTATTTTTACATTTTTTAGTTACATTGGTAGAGTTTTAAATAGTAGTGATTTCTAGCTTAAAAAGAGTCCCCTTCCTTGTCCCTTTCGCTATCACCAAATTCCCTCGTACAAATCTACAACCATGCTTATCAAACATTACATGCATTCCAACATCATTCAACATAGAAACTAAAATCAAATTCCTATCTAAACCTAGAATATGCAAAACACTAGGGAGGGTTTTCATCCTCCCATCATTGAAACACAACTGTACCTTGTCCAGACCAATGATAGGATATGAAATTTTGTCACCAAGGTATACTTCACCTCCATCATACTTCTCATATGTGGAAAAACATTCTCTATGAGGAGTCATCTAATGGGAGCAACCTGAGTCAATCAACCACTATTTGTTAGACATAACATTCCAAGAAGAAATCAAAACATCATCACCTAAATCTAAGGACTTCATTATGGAGGAATCAAATTGCTTCTTTTTATTTCGGCATTCCTTCTTCACATGTCCCCTCTTTCTGCAGTTCCAACACTTAACTCTGTTCTTTTTCCCACGAGTCTTAGATCTTCCCTTAGAACTGTCCTTGGTTCACTTCTAATCTGCCTTATATCCTCTTTCCTTGGACCTTCCCCTGACATGAAAAGTATCTTTTGAACTTCCTTCAACGAATTTCTTCCTCATCACCTCTGATAACAAAGTAGCAAGAACATTGTCCATCTTCAGAGCATTTGAAAGGTTGGCACTGAAAGCAAGAATCGTGTTCTCCCATGACTCAAGCAAAGAACATAGAAGCATTATACATTTATTATCTTCATCTGTCTTAACATCAACAAAAGCTAATTGACTTAAGATCAAATTGAAAGCATTCAAATGCTCAACTATCGAATCACCCTCCATTTTAAGAGAATTTAGTTTTCTTTTCAAATAAAGCTTATTTACCAGTCTTTTTTTGGTAAATCTCAGCTAACCACTCCCATAATGAATATGTTGTAGGTTCTTCAACTTCATTCAACAAAATAGAGTCTGAAAACAAAGATGGATGGTCCCCCAAGATTTCTTGTCAAGTTTATCCCATATGTCCTAACTGTTGGAAATAGTCCAGACAATTGAGAGGGGGGTGAATTAGTTGTCCCTAAACTTTAACCTTTTCTAAACCTTTTAAATCTCATTTATAATCAGATTAATGATAAAAACATTTAAGCATAAATCAACATATGAGCAGAAATAACATGAACACACAACACTAGAATTTTGACGTGGAAAACCTGGTTAAGGGAAAAACCACAGTGGGGGTTAACCCACAAAAATACGTACCCTATTAAAAGTACTTAAGAAAATAGAAGGCACATGCCTTCAAGTGCACTACCCAGAGCTCACTGCTCAAGAAGAGGCTCACTGCCTTTAAGAAATGATGATTTACATAGAAATAATGAACTGAGAAATAACATCTACATTCATGCCTGAATCAGTCCCTTTGAAGGCTCAGAACTTCTGCTCTTATCTTCAAATTCTTCTCCACTAACTTTTCACTCTATACTCCCTTCACTCCTCTTCTTCTCTACTCTTCTTTTGATCCCTTCTTCAGATTTCATTCATTGTGTACAAGGATACTTTTCAACAACTCTTCAACAAGTATTTATATGCTTCATCAACCTTGGAATGATCAACAAGGTCGGCTAAACTTGACGCGGATCATCACACTGTCGGCCAAACACAAATGAGACTTGAATCTTTTTCTATAATTATGCCATGCTTCATAAAAATGCTCCTAGATCATCCGTAACATGCTAGGAACATCCGGTCAGCCAAGACTGGGAAGAACATCAACCTCAAAGAAGAAATCTTCAATCAACAAGCTCAAACTTTAGTGCAGACCTCCAACATAGTAGCCACATGATCTAGAGACCTCCACAAGCACATTGAATTTACCAATAACATTCACTTTAAACCAAATTACCAGAATCATTTGTATCTTCCTCTGGAACCTCAAGAACACTAACTGCCATGACTGTCAAACTAGAAAGATAGCTTTCAAACTTCCAAACCATGAACCACTGGAGTGGATGATACATACTAATTTCCCAGACATGCCTCTAGATCCATAGATCATCATTTTACATTACTGGAGCAATCCAGACCTCTTTCCTATCACTTTGTTTCTCCTAAATAATGCAGGAACTGATTTTACTTAGATGGCTATAACTTCTTTAGATCTTAATGTGAATCTCTCAAATCTTCACTGAAGCTTCTTCAGACAAACCTCTGCATAGCCATATGGTTCACATATATTAATCTCCATTAATTTTCTTAATATCCTCAACAGTCTGGTCTTCTATATAGACAACAAAATAGGATATAGTTGACACAAATGGAAACAAGGATATGTTGACATCAATGACAACACCACTTAGGCACATATTTGCAACAATCTCCCCCTTTGTCATTGATGGCAACATATGATGTGAAAAATTGAATTTAACCATCAAGAAAAGAACTTCTCCCCCTTTCTCTTCTCACTTTTGTAACTAATTTCTTTACTGCTCCCCCTTACATCAACAACTAGTTTTTCACATGACTTCTCTCCCCCTTTGACATCAATGGTAAAGGGCACATATTTGCTATCTTTTCTCCCTTTTTTTTTTGCTTCAGATTGATCCCAAAATTTGCATACTGACTACTCCCTCTTTGAGTAGTATCTCCTTAACATCAATCTGAATCACAAGATATGAATGTGAATTCCATCGGACTGATGCATCTCAGCTCATCTTAGTTCTGATTAGGAGGGGTGATAACCCCTAACTTTTCTCTGAGATAATCAAAAGTATCTTTGGGAAGAGGCTTAGTGAAGATATCGACAATCTGATCTTTGGAAGACACAAACTCTAACTTGACTTCATTCTCATTAACTTTCTCTCTCAAGAAGTGAAACTTGACAAATATATGCTTTGTCTTTGAGTGCAATACCAGATTCTTGGGAATGCTTATAGCACTTGAATTATCACATAAAATTGTGACTAGTTCCTCAAACATAATTCTGATGTCCTTCAGCATTTGCTTCATCCATAGAACTTGAGAAAAATTATTTGTTGCTGCTATATACTCTGCCTCTACAGTAGATAGAGAAATTGCCTCTTTCTTTTTGCTCATCCAAGAGACCAATCTTCTTCCCAAGAAGAATACGCCAACACTAGTACTTTCTATATCATCCACATCTCCTACCCAATCAGCATCTGTATATGCATGAAGAGTGAAATCATTATCCTTTGGATACCACAGTCCATAATCAATTGTCCCCTTGAGATATTTGAAAATTATTTTGACTGCCACAACATGGGATTCTTTTGGATCAGCTTGAAATTTGGAAACAAGTCCAACTGCATTCATGATGTCAGGTCTGCTCTGAGTCAGATAGAGTAATCCTCCAATCATTGATCTATACCTTTTTTGATTTGCCTTTGGTGAGTCATCATCTTTGCTTAGCTTGCATCCAGTTACCATAGGAGTACCTACTGGCTTTGAATCTTCCATTCCAAACTTCTTCAATAATTCTTTCACATACTTGAACTGAGATTTAAAGATACCTTTATTTGACTGAACAATTTGCAGACCTAGGAAGCAGTTCATCTCACCAAACATTGACATCTCAAACTCACTTTTCATCTGATTAGCAAATGCTTTGCACATACATTCATTTCCACCAAAAATGATATCATCAACAAAGACCTCAACAATTAGAATGTCCTCATGATTTATCTTGAAGTATATATTACTATCTGCAGTACCTTTGCTAAATCCTAGCTTAAGCAAATGCTTATCCAATCTGGCATACCAGGCTCTTGGAGCTTTCTTGAGACCATACAAGGCTTTTCTTAGTCTACAAACCATATCTCCCTGATCAGACAACTGAAATCCTTCTGGTTTTTCAATGTAGACTTATTCCTCCAAATCTCCATTTAGAAATGTTGATTTGACATCCATCTGATAAACTTTAAAATCTTTGAAAGTAGCATAGGCAAGAAATAATCGGACTGCCTCTATCCTTGCCACCGGAGCAAAAGTTTTGTCAAAGTCAATTCCTTCCACTTGAGAATAACCTTTACATACCAACCTTGCCTTGTTTCTTACAACCTCACCATCTTCATTGAGTTTATTCTGGAAGACCCATTTGGTTCCAATAACATTTTTATCCTTAGGTCTAGGAACAATTTCCTAAGTGTGATTCTTTTCAATTTGCACCAATTCTTCTTCCATTGCCTTAACCTAGTTTTCATCATTGCAAGCTTCACTTACTGATTTAGGTTCAATATTTGAAATCAAACCAATCTCTTCTTGATCTTCAACAACTCTTCTCCTAGTTCGAGCACCTCTATTTTTATCTCCTATGATTTAATCTTCAGGATGATTCATTCTTACATACTTGGGGGTTTTGGGAAATGTTTGAACTTCTATTTCTTGAATTGGTTCCTCATCATCTGTAATAATCTCCTGAATTACTGGAGTTACTGGATCAATCTAGATCTAAGTCTAAATTTGATCTTGCCTTCCTTGACTTTGAATTTCATCTTGATCATCTGAATCATATCTGCAATACTTTAAATGACCTTCTTTGCTTTCATCAACTTTAACATTAACGCTTTCAACAATCTTTTTCAACCTCTTGTTGAAGCACTGGTAAGCTTTACTTTGAGTAGAGTATCCCAAGAATATTCCTTCATCACTTCTTGCATCAAACTTGCCTAAATCCTCATCTCTTTTGATATAGCACTTACTACCAAAAAATCTGAAATATCTTATAGTAGGAGGATGACCAAAACATAGTTCATAAGGAGTTTTACCCGAATTTCCTTTGATCTGCACCTGGTTAAGAGTGTAGATAGTAGTACTCACATCTTCCCTCCAATAAACTTGAGTAACATTTGTTTCCATCATCATGGTCTTGGCAGCTTCTTGAATGGCCCGGTTCTTCCTTTCCATAGTTCCAATTTTCTAAGGAGTCCTAGGAGCAGATAATTGTCTTTTTATCCCATGCTTTTCACAAAAAACATCAAACTCACCAGAAGTGAATTCTCCACCCCTGTCAGATCTCAGATATTTTAATTTCCCACAAATCTCATTTTCTACCATCATCTTGAACACCTTAAATTTATCAAGAGCTTCTGATTTTTCTTTTAGAAAGGTTACCCACATCATCCAGGAGTAGTCATCAATCATCAGCATGAAATATCTATCGCCTTGCACACTCCTAGTTCTAGCAGGACCACAGAGATCAGTATGCACCAGTTCCATTCTCCCACTTGAACCTTGTTACTTACTTTTGAATGAAATTTTGTTCCATTTACCCAATTGACATTCTCTACATATACTATCAGGTTTCACAAGTCTTGGAAGATCTCTTACATCTTGAGTGGAACTTATTTTGACAATGTTATTGAAATTTACATGACACATCCTCCTATGCCATAACCAACTTTGATTTGTTTGAGCAATCAAACAACTTTTGCCTGAACTACTTAAGTGAAAGATGTTACCTTTAGTCTGAGTACCGAATGCAATTTTAGTTTCGAAGCTTTCCAAGATTCTACATTTTCCATCCTTGAAATGAAGTTCATAACCCTTGTCAACCAAATATCCAACACTGAGAAGATTATGCTTCAGTCCTTCCACATACAGAACATTATTGGTCATGTTCTTGCCATCAAAAGAGATTGATCCTTTGCCATAGCTGAGTTGTCTCCAAATTTCACAAGTCCTTCATAATTGTCAAAACTCAAAAACTTACTCTTGTCTCTAGTCATATGATGAGAACATCCACTATCAATCACCCATTCATCCTTTTCAACAACCTGAGCAGCCAAGGCACTTTCTACATTTACATAGCTAGCAGATTCGGTAGACATTGGATCTTCTTCTTTAATAGCAATGAACACCCAATCACCTTCTTCATGATTAGATTCATCATATGTGACTCCTTCTCCAGCTTCTTGGACATAGTAACAATTCTTATGACCCTTGTACCTGTTAGGGTTTGGTTTTGAAAACCTCTCCAGACACCTTGAGGCAAAATGACCAATCTTATTACAAGTAAAACATTTGAGTGGAAACTCTCCTTCATACTTACTAGATCCTCTTGGCATCTATTTGGTAATGAGATCTTCAAGATCTGTAGTTTCTATTTGAATATCTTCAAGATCCTTTCTTGTCTTCATAAATCTATTTGATCTTGCAGAAGAGCTTTCACCCAGATCATATCTTTGCTTTCCATACACACTGGCCTTGAATGCATATTCAGACTTAGGAAGAGAATCACCAAACTCACTCATTTCAAATGTTGAAAGCTTG
This sequence comes from Cunninghamia lanceolata, assembly GCA_027924645.1. Lineage (NCBI taxonomy): Eukaryota > Viridiplantae > Streptophyta > Pinopsida > Cupressales > Cupressaceae > Cunninghamia > Cunninghamia lanceolata. Next base: position 3,905,802 of record BSBN01000241.1, on the reverse strand, counting down.
CCAACTAATTGATCTCTTGTGACTGTTGTTATTGTCCTAATTTCTTCAATGGATGCAACCTTGTGCTTGTAGGCTGCAGGTAAGGATTCATCCAATACTCCACCTGCATTTTTGATACCGGTCACAAGTTCATTTACTTTCTACATGTAGGAAGTAATGTTTTCATCTTCACTCATTACCAATCTTTCATATTTACCCTTCAGGATTTGTAGCTTGGCACATTTAACATATTTGTCACATTCATACAAATTTTCCAATTTACTCTAGATCTCATGAGCAGTTTGTAAATCCAAGACATTTGCCAATTCGATATTAGACAGGGCACTCAATAACGCTTCTTTAGCTCGAGTGTTATGTTCAGTGATGCAGAGGCATCCACACTATAACCTTGACATACAGCATGGATGTCCGCAACCCCTCATCATCATCATCATATTTCCCTTAACACTGTCAGCATCATCATATTTCCCCTGCCGACCGATATCCTCTTGCAGACAAGCCTTCGCCCTTTCGCATGTCAGCAGCATCATCATCTCTGACTATCGGCAGCATCATCATATTTTGAAGAGGCATGAAATATCCTCCTGCTGACTACTGTTCACTTCCTTATCGCTTTTCACCTTTCGCCTTTCAATAGCATCATGATATTTGGCAAGCGCAAACATCCTCCTGATGTTCACTGTTCACCTTACCGACAAAACTCTTCCTTCAGCATCATGATGTTCAACATCATGTTCCTCAGCAGGATATAGAACATCCGGTTCCCTCCATATATCCTGATGATGTTCCTCAACTTCACGCACCCCTCCTTCGATGCTTACGTCACCCTGATATCCTGATGACGTATATCCTGATGACGATGACGTCACATGCAGCTCCTCAATATCCTGCTGCTCCGCAATATCCTGATGACGTATATCCTGATGACGATGAAGTCATATGCAACTCTTTCAAATATCCTGCTCTAGGCCAAACTTAACCTTATTGGCCCGCGATCGTTTTATCAACCCGATCTTCTACCTTATGCCGATGCGCTCCTCCTCGGCAACACCTGATGATGATCACCCCGACACACATTCACTTCATATGCAACCGATTGCATCATGCTCTTCTCCATCTACTTGGATGACGATGCCCAAAATGACTGCAGGATATACACCGTAATATCCTGATGATGCCGTTTTGACGAACTTTCACACTTAGCGAATTTCTGATCCGCCGAACCTCCTGGGATGACCCGATCCACTTTCAGGGTGATCTTCCAAACTCTAACTATCAGCTCGACCTAGCACATGCCCATGCTAGGGTTCTCAACACATCTCGACGACGATCCTGCACACCTACATGCAAACAGAAAGCAAACTAAAGCCTAACCTACTGTACATAGCCATTCCACTGATTCGACGAGTCAACTGGTGGAATGGATCAGCGAATCCATGTACCCACCAAAACAGCAAATCGATTACACGATGGAGATCAATAGAAAAATGAACACAAACAGGATCTCTTTATTGATTCAAAAGATGCAATACAATATACTGTCTCACTCTCTGTCACTCCCTTCTGCAATGCAATACTACACTATCGATCATCTACAACCAACCGATCCTCAAGCATAAATAGGATCTCATGCGAGTACTACTGACCTGACTCCAAGCGGCTGGGAAATCTCTCCAGGCAGCTGGGAGATCCAACCGGACATACATCATGACAACTGTCCTAACAAACTATCTAAAAATAGCAAAGTATGGTCAACATGACCTTATTACATGCATTGGTCTGATACGACCTTCTTGAAAACATTAACAAGACTCATAACAAACTAACTGCCTCATGGAGGCCAGCTGTTAGGTAGGTGCTCCTGCACCATACTCCCCAACAGAAAAGAACTCATGTCCCATGAGTTTGGTTGTGGAAATCCTCCACCTTTACACTTTGCCTTTGCAGTATTCTGCCCTGTTCCAGCTTTATCCTTTGCTGTCTCTTGGCTGCTCCAAGACTTCTGAACTGTAACTTGCTTCCTTGCAAGTAAATCCTCATGCCTGTCAATGTAGGCCCTTCTCTCACATACCTTGTGTTTGTCAGGTTGTCTGACCAGAACCTCTATCTGAACTGCCTCTTGAACTTCTGCAATGTTCAACTCTGTCTTTCTTTCAACCTTTATAGGACAAACAATAGTCCCAACTATGACAACATCCTTGTCATTCCTCTCAGCTGGTTGCTGTTTGCACACCTATTTCTGAACCTGCTGCTGACCTCTGTCAGTCACAACGGAAACTTTCTTCAACCTGTTGTCCTGAACAACTCCTTTCCCTGCAGTGTCCTCAACTGCCTTTATGCCTGCTCCTATAGGCTTCTGCACAAACTCCTTCTTTCCCATTAAAATGACTTGGGCTACCTTCTGTACTGCAGCATGTGCCTGCAATGGCATCAACTTAATAGTCTTCCCATCTTTCTTGATGGTGTAGGTATTAGCATACCCATCATACAGTACCCTTCTATCAAATTGCCATGGTCTACCCAACAGTAGGTGACAACATTCCATGGGCAAAATGTCACACAAAACTCTATCCTGATATGCTCCAATCTGAAAATCCACATATGCCTGTTCATAGACAAAAAGTGATTGACTATCACTCACCCAAGATGCCTTGTAAGGGTGTTGATGTGGAATCCTTTCCAAATGCAGTTTATCCACCATCTCCTGAGATACCATGTTGTCTATTGAACTAGTATCAATGAAAACCTTACATACTTTACCTTTGCTCTTGCATGTGGTCTTGAAAAGAGCTCTTCTTTGCATCATATCCTTTGATGCCTGCAAACTAATTCTCCTTAGCATCAATGCTTCTCCCTCCTCAGGATATGCATAATTGTCAGGATCTATATCTCCTTGATAAGTGTGTGGACTCTGCACACTTTTCTCTTCTTTTTCTTCTTGTACAAGTTGTACTCTCTTGTCATTCATTCTATCATTTCTGGATGATGAACCTTTGCTTTCTGGACATTTGAAAGATGGATGACCAAACTCACCACAGGTGTAACACTTTCCTGAAAATGTAGTGGAACCTCTACCATTTCCAAATCTACCTCTATTACCTTTCCATCCACCTCTGAAATCAGACTGTCCCTGTCCTTTACTAGTGTCTTCTTGACCCTCATTGGTTTGCCTTGTTGTAGGGGCTACTCCTCTTCCCCTCATATTGTTTCCTCTTCCTCTCATGGACTTATCTTGTCTTCTATTCATCTTTTCTTCAATCCTGATTGCCATTTGGTAACAATCCTCCACATTCTTAGGGTTAGCTAAAACTAACTCATCCTGTATGTTCAATCTCAAACCAGCCAAGTACCTAGCCACCTTTTCTACCTCATTCTCATGATGACCAGATCTCATACTCAACTTATAAAACACCTCAGTATATGCCTTCACATCCATTTCCTTCTGCCTTAAAAACTGCAGCTTCTTAAACATCTGAATCTCATAATCCTTAGGCAAGAATTTACCTTTTATCCTTGCTACCATCTTATCCCATGAAGTGATCTTTGACTTCCCTTGTTTCCTTCTCTCGGATTGTACATAATCCCACCATACCAAAGCATGACCTCCTAACTTGGTCTTTGCAATCTTTACCTTCTGATCCTCAGCAACATCTTCACATTCAAAGTGATTATCAAGTGCAGCAATCCAATCCAGCAACTCATCTTCATTCAAACTTCCATTATACTTGGAAACATCAACCTTTACCTTAGGTTTATCACTCTGCACTGCCTTTAATAGTTTTGCAAATCTCTGGTCTTCAGCATCCAGATCTTCAGCTACCTCTTCATACTCTTCAACAGTATCTTCATCTTCTTCAGACTCACTATCTTCCACTTCCCTCTTTTTGTTCTTTTCCAGGGCTACAAGCCTGGCTTGAAGTGCTTCAGCAAGCTCCTTCATCTTCCTCATCTCTCTGGCATGTTTTTCCTTCATCTCTTGCAATTCCCTTGCAGTACCACTACCTTTCGGAGGCATTTTGTCAACCTCTCACTTCTCTACCTCTGTCCTTTCAGTGACAGACTCAACTCTACCTCTGCCCTTTCGGTGACAAAATCAACACTACCTCTACCCTTTCGGTGACAGAATCAACACACAACAGCCCAGACCTTTTGCTGAGCTCTGATACCACTATGATGCAGAGGCATCCACACTATAACCTTGACATACAGCATGGATGTCCGCAACCCCTCATCATCATCATCATATTTCCCTTAACACTGTCAGCATCATCATATTTCCCCTGTCGACCGATATCCTCCTGTAGACAAGCCTTCGCCCTTTCGCATGTCAGCAGCATCATCATCTCCGACTATCAGCAGCATCATCATATTTCGAAGAGGCGTGAAATATCCTCCTTCTAACTATTGTTCACTTCCTTATCGCTTTTCACCTTTCACCTTTCAACAGCATCATGATATTCGGCAAGCGCAAACATCCTCCTGACGTTCACTGTTCACCTTACCGACAAAACTCTTCCTTCAGCATCATGATGTTCAACATCATGTTCCTCAGCAGGATATAGAACATCCGGTTCCCTCCATATATCCTGATGATGTTCCTCAACTTCACGCACCCCTCCTTCGATGCTTACGTCACCCCGATATCCTGATGACGATGATGTCACATGCAGCTCCTCAATATCCTACTGCTCTGCAATATCCTGATGACGATGACGTCATATGCAACTCTTTCAAATATCCTGCTCTCGGCCAAACTTAACCTTATCGGCCCACGATCGTTTTATCAACCCGATCTTCTACCTTATGCCGATGCGCTCCTCCTCGGCAACACTTGATGATGATCACCTCGACGCACATTCACTTCATATGCAACCGATTGCATCATGCTCTTCTCCATCTACTCGGATGACGATGCCCGAAATGACTGCAAGATATACACCGTAATATCCTGATGATGCCGTTTTGACGAACTTTCACACTTAGCGAATTTTTGATCCGCCGAACCTCCTGGGATGACCCGATCCACTTTCAGGGTGATCTTCCAAACTCTAACTATCAGCTCGACCTAGCACATGCCCATGCTAGGGTTCTCAACACATCTCGACGACGATCCTGCACACCTACATGCAAACAGAAAGCAAACTAAAGCCTAACCTACTGTACATAGCCATTCCACCGATTCGACGAGTCAACCGGTGGAATGGATCAGCGAATCCATGTACCCACCAAAATAGCAAATCGATTACACGATGGAGATCAACAGAAAAATGAACACAAACAGGATCTCTTTATTGATTCAAAAGATGCAATACAATATACTGTCTCACTCTCTGTCACTCCCTTCTGCAATGCAATACTACACTATCGATCATCTACAACCAACCGATCCTCAAGCATAAATAGGATCTCATGCGAGTACTACTGACCCGACTCCAAGCGGCTGGGAAATCTCTCCAGGTGGCTGGGAGATCCAACCGGACATACATCATGACAACTGTCCTAACAAACTATCTAAAAATAGCAAAGTATGGTCAACATGACCTTATTACATGCATTGGTCTGATACGACCTTCTTGAAAACATTAACAAGACTCATAACAAACTAACTGCCTCATGGAGGCCAGCTGTTAGGTAGGTGCTCCTGCACCATTCAGCATCTTTGAGTTCATCTATATTTGAAGGTCCATTCTTTGGAATTTTATACATATTCTTGGTTATTGCGTAAAATCCATCACCCATACATTCTAGATGACACTATATGCATACCATCCAGAGGGAGTAATTTGTTCCATCAAATCTTAGACTTTCCTTTTTGTAGATTAGCATCTTGGATCTCGTTAAGCGGTCAAGCTTCTTTCAAAGGAACTTGGCTCTAATACTAATTATTGGAAATAGTCCAGACAACTAAGAGGGGGAGGTGAATTAGTTATCCCTAAACTTTAACCTTTTTTGAACCTTTTAAATCTTCTTTATAATTAGATTAATGATGAAAACATTTAAGCATAAATCAACATCTGAGCAGAAACAACATGAACACACAACACTAGAACTTTGACATGAAAAACCTAGTTATGGGAAAAAACCACGGTAGTGGTTAACCCATAAAAATGCATACCCTATTAAAAGTACTTAAGAAAATAGAAGGCACACGCCTTCAGGCGCACTGCCTAGAGCTGACTGCTCAAGAAGAGGCTCACTACCTATAAGAAATTATGATTTACATAGAAATAATGAACTAAGAAATAGCATCTACATTCATTCTTGAATTAGTCCCTTTGAAGGCTCAGAACTTCTGCTCTTATCTTCAAATTCTTCTCCACTGACTTTTCACTCTATACTCCCTTCTCTCCTCTTCTTCTCTACTTTACTTTTGATCCCTTCTTTGGATTTAATTCATTGTGTACAAGGATACTTTTCAACAACTCTTCAACAAGTATTTATATGCTTCATCAACCTTGGAATGATCAACAAGGTCAGCTAAACTTGACGTAGATCATTAGACTATTAGCCAAACACAACTGAGACTTGAAGCTTTTTCTACAATCATGCCATGCTTCATAAAAATGCTCTTAGATCATCTACAACATGCTAGGAACATCCGGTCAGCCAAGACTAGGAAGAACATCAACCTCAAAGAAGAAATCTTCAATCAACAAGCTCAAACTTTAGTGCGGACCTCCAACATAGTAGCCACACGATCCAGAGACCTCTACAAGCACATTGAAATTACCAATAACATTCACATTAAACCAAATTACCAGAATCATTTGTATCTTCCTTTGGAACCTCAAGAACACTAACTGCCATGACTGTCAAACTAGAAAGATAGCTTGCAGACCGCCAAACCACAAACCACTAGAGTTGATGATACATACTAATTTTCCAGACATGCCTTTAAATCTGTAGATCATCATTTTACATTATCGAAGCAATCTAGACCTCTTTCTTGTCATTTTGTTTCTCCTGAATAATGTAGGAATTGATTTTACTCAGATGGCTATAACTTCTTCAAATCTTAATGCGAACCTCTCAAATCTTCACTGAAGCTTCTTCAAACAAACCTATACATAGCCATATACTCTGCATATATTGATCTCCATTAATTTTCTCAATATCCTCAACAGTCCAGTCTTCTATATAGACAGTAAAATAGGATACAGTTGACACAAATGGCAACAAGGATATGTTGACATGAATGACAACACCACTTAGGCACATAATTGCAACACTAACTAGCTCCTTGTGGGCAAGTTTTGTTACAAACAACATGCCACCTATTTCTCTTTTCCAAAAGGTCCTCCATTTTCAACTTCCACAACTCATACCTTGTTCCATTGAACTTTTCAATGTCCAAATGAGATGAGGTTGCAGCCATGGCTTCTACAAAAAATCTACAAAATAAGTTGAACTAGAACTCCCACTACGACTCAAAAAAACTTCACACTTCTACCCAAGACATAGAACTGGCTAGGCTCTGATACCAAATGTTAGAAATGAAGGTGAACAACTATAACATGGAAATCTAAAATCAAATGTAAATCTAATTTAAACTGTACATAACCAAATAGAGATTGAATGAAAGTAAATCACCAACACATAGGAAATGGGTGATCACACAATATTGGGTTACATGTTTTTACCAAATTTGACATTGAAATCAACATTTTGAACTAAAACTTCACTTTCTGACACCTATAGATGCTAAGCCGTTAGGAATTTGAAGATGATGCGAACTAGTGATCTGTGAGATTTTGTGTATAGATTCTAAATTTTTTTTAAATAAAAATTTGGAGTTAAATTGTAAATATTTTGTGTCTCCTTTGATAACTAGTTTTTAATAGTAAACAACATTTTCTTAAAGTGATGGTATTCCATAACACATAACTTTTTTCCTACAAAGGATAAAATTCTAATTCTTTTGAATTTAGATTGGTAACATTGATATCTACAGCATGCATTTGGTTTCATAATGTTTTGTTGAATATATATTTTTTAATTAAGTTTTGAAGTCAAACCAATTATAATTTAGACATAGGTGTATTCCATAAAACATAACTTTGTCTGTATGTATCAAAATTTTTTATTTTTTTTGTTGAAACAAGGACATCAATACCTAGGACATACATATTTTTTAGAATTTTTTTCACTAATTTACTAATTTTCCATGTGTGTAGAATAGAGAACTTGATGTTTGGTGAAAAACCTATGTTTAGTAAAACTAAAAAAAACAATCATAATAAAATCAAAATATATCAAAACTATACTCATTGGAAAGCTCATTTTGAGGATTACGATCCTCCAATTTGGTTTGGCAAGGTGAATCCATTTGGATCTTCAATTGGGCTTCAAAAACCAAAATTTTGCAAAAGAAAAGGGAAGGGAAGGAGGGAAGGTGTCTAGTGGGGGTCTTCATTCGAAGATACCTACAAACGAAGGTGGGTGATGTCCTTCATTTGAAGTTTAGACTCCTTTGAATGAAGGTCCAAACATGGCGCATACATCCACGTAACGACCACCTTTGAACAAAGGTTCCTTGCATTTAAAAATAAAGAAATTTTTTAACTGCCGACCTTCATTCGAATGCTCTGCTGACTTGTTTTTATTAATGTTTTAATTTTTTTGTATTGCATATAAATAGGATGTTTTTCTTTTCATTTATACAAATCAATGTAAGAAGATAAATATGCATTTTTGTTCTACAAGGGAGGAGGAAATCTTTGAGAGAAGAATTTTCAAGTCATACTTTACAAAGAAGGAGATGGGAAACAAGAAGACAAGAAAAAATAAGACTACATGAAAGTGTTCCACATAAACTATAAAAAGATTAAATGAAGAAAGATTGCAAAAATATCATAAACAAAAACAAGGTATGCATATATTTTCTTTTCTATTTTTAATCTAGGTAATTTTATTTATACTTAAATATATACATGTATTGATGAATCATGTAGTAGGATGTCATTTAATCTAGGTCACTTGATTTATGCTTAAATATATACACATTGATTTCATGTAGCTAGGATGTCATTTAGTTTAAGTCATTCCTCATTCTTGGCTATAATCCCAACCCCTCTACCTAGAGATAACTACCTACCTCTCTCTTTGTCCACCACTCTCTCTCTCTCAAGTTGCCCACTCTATTTACCTCTACCTCTCTCTCACTGGGGCCTCCCTAGCTATCTCTCTCCCTCTCTAACTCTCCATATCCCTCTCCCTATCTCCAACTCAACTTCATCATTTTTCTAAAGTGGTAACATATATTTCTATTATAATTCATTAAAAAAATCAAGTTCATTTTTCATTTTAGATTATTTCTTTTCTTGATTATTTATTTTTTATTTAAAAAATCTTTTGTCTAAAAGTTATATTTAAAAAGCCACACTTCCTAATTTTAAAATTGCTCTCTTCTCTTTGATTATTTTCCTCTATCATCCACACTTCCTATTGTAATAGGGGGAAATTGATTTTATTATTTAAACCTTCTAATATCTTGTAGATAAAGATCTTAAAACATAAAACTATAGTTTTGATATACAATCTAACATAGTGATTTAAATGTAACTAAATGTATTTCACCAAATCAAAACTATGCTTATTCCCTAGACAAAGTACTATGGTTTTTTGCTTTTCAACTAAGAGAATAGATAAACTAAGAATATAGTAATAAAATCTAGAAAGTGGATATAGAAATAGAAACCTAGAGTAAGACATTGTAATCTAGAGAAGGTCTTAGAAATTGTAGTGCACTTGAAAGATGCAACACAAGTAGGCTCACATCCAAATGTTTTGTAGTCCTTTGTACCAAAAATCATAAAACTTGCATAGAAAATGAAGGACCTGGGTGGCAAGGACACAATGCAAGTACCTAGTAATATAAAATAATAACTTGAATATAGGAATTTAATGAAAGTGTATACCTCATGACTTGTAGTGTATTCATTTGTATACTTCATGATTGACGTGTATTCAAGTGTATCCTTCATGACAAGTACATGAAACTTGAAAGATGCAACACAAGTAGGCTCACATCCAAATGTTTTGTAGTCCTTTGTACCAAAAATCATAAAACTTACATAGAAAATGAAGGACCTGGGTGGCAAGGACACAATGCAAGTACCTAGTAATATAAAATAATAACTTGATTATAGGAATTTAATGAAAGTGTATACCTCATGACTTGTAGTGTATTCATTTGTATACTTCATGACAAGTACATGTATTCATGTATATTCATGTGTAAGCTTCATGACTTACATGTATCCATGTGCATACTTTGTGTATATTACATTTATTTACATGTATGCTTCATGCCTCATATCTTACGTGTATTTATACGTATACTTTGTGTATTACATGTATGTTTCATGGTTCATGTATTATGTGTATTTATGTGAATACTTTGTGTATTACTTGTATGCTTCATGCTTCTTATATTACATGTACTTATGCATATACTTGGTGTATTACATGTATGCTTCAGGCTCCATGTATTACATGTATTTACACGTATACTTCATGTATTATGTGTATGCTTCATGTTTTGGGTATTTGATGCAGGAGCATCCAGTGGTGTAAGGGCAATCTTGCATCACCCAAAAAAAAAAAGTGTTTCAAAATTGTTGATATTCTACCCATTTCTTCTCAAAATCTATGGTTCTGGTCCCATAATCGCTTGAATAATAATGTAGAACTTTCAGTTTTCCAAAACTGCTAAAAATAGTAAACTGCTATTTTTAGAAAGTTTGCATTTGGGCACGGAATGAAGTCAAAATTTATAGGAAGTTACATAACAGAAATATAAGACCTTTGGCGAAGGAATCATACGAAGATCATTTGCGAGCTGAAAGATATTAAAGTTTCCGTTTCCTGAAAAATGCATGAAAATTATTCAAACTCAAGTTTGAGGCACTAAATGGCCCCGTACGGGCCCAAAAATAGCCAGAATTGGTAGAACTAGTTCTTAGCACGTAGAGTTCTCTGCGAGCTTTCTGATGCATAAAATGGTTCATCAATCGGAGTCCCGGATCAAAAGTTATGGCTCCCAGAAGTTGACCTATTTTTGGAGGGAGATGCAAAATTCAAAATTAGGTTGTTGGCCGCCAAAAAGGCTATTAATAACCATTTTTGGGAACCCTGGGTAGTAGGAGAGTTAAGGGGGCAAGTGTAGAGTCAAGAATAGGCGGGAAAACAGAAATCCTAGCTGATTTGGGGGTTACAGAAGGTGGAACATTCCAGAGCCTGGTGATGGTAGCTGTAGTGTGTTGCAGCCTGTAGAGGACTGATTCCTCTGATTGTAATTAAGCTTTTGTAATTTAATGAGTTGCCCAGATCAATAAAAGAAAGTTCTATTCTCTGTGTTCAATTTCTATTATTGTGTGTTTTATGATTTACCCCCTTCATCAAGTGGTATCAGAGCGAGGGTTCCTGAGTGTGTAGACAGATCGCCGACCATGAGGCAGTTTGCACCAGGACCTGAGGTTGTGGATTTGCTGCGGAGACCAAGATGCCTCCACAAAGAAATCATGTTGGGAGGAATGCTTTGACAGAAGAGGGTTTTAGAGCCCTACAAAGGCAAATCGATGCATTGCAAGAGGAGCTACGAAGAGGGTTTGAGCTGAGGACAAGAGAAGAAAGTGAAGATGAAGTTGAAGAAGAGCTATCTGAGGAAGAACAAGAAGCTGTTGAAGATGCTGCAGAAGTAAGGTTGTTGAGGGTCATTTTGAAGATCAGAAAGAGGCCCAGGATCGAAGTTTCTACATATTCTGGAGATTTGAATCCAGAACAGCTTATTGATTGGATCAATGACATGGAGGAGTATTTTGAGTATGAAGATGTGGAGGACCCAGATCGGGTTAAGTCTGCAAAAACAAAGTTGAAGGGCCACACCAATATTTGGTGGAAGGAGGTCCAATTAGAGAGGAACAAAACAGGAAAAGTAAAGATCACCAGATGGGATCGGATGGTGGAGAAACTGAAGAAGCAGTTCATTCCTGTGGACTATGAGATGGAGTTGCTGAAGAAGCTGCAAGGACTGAAGCAAGGTAACAAATCTGTTAAGGAGTATATAGAAGAGTTTTATAAAATTACTATCAGGACAGGTCATGCAGAGCCCAACAAGGAGAAGGTAGCCTATTACACTAATGGGTTGATGCCGAGTATTCAAGAGGAGTTGAGCCTAGTCAGAATGACCACCATAGAAGATGCGTACTGGTCTTCCCTGAAGGTGGAAGAAAAGTTGAACAAAAGATTTGATAGCAAGAAAAGGGGAAGAGGTCAAGGTGGAAGGACTGGTGGAAGACCCTATGGAGGCTGTAATGAAGATCAAAAGAAAAGTGAAGAAGCAGGCACTAGTTGAAATCAAAGAGGGGATAATACCTACCGCCCTCATGACCAGAACAATGGTGATCAAAGAGGAAGAGGAAGAGGTAGACCTGGGCAAGGACTTAGAAGAGGAGGTTTCAGAGGAGCTTGTTTCCAATGTGGAGAAGAAAGGCATCGAGCATATGAGTGTCTGCAACATCAAGGAAGGACAAATAGAAGACTTGAAGGTAATGCACGAGTTGCACATGTAGATGAAGATGTACATTTTGAGCATTCTGAAGATGCTGAAAGGGGAGAAACCCTAGTTGTCAGAAGAACCTTACTAAATGAGGAGAAAGAACCCAATCAGAGGAAGAGTTTATTCCGCACAAGGTGCAAATGTGAGGGTAAGTGTTGTGATATTATTATTGACAGTGGAAGCACTAATAATTTGGTTTCAGAAGAGATGGTTGACAAGTTGAAGTTGACAAAAAGAAAGCATCCACATCCATATCGGATTGCATGGTTGTAGAAGGACCATAGAGCTTTGGTCAATGAGCAGTGTTTAGTGAAGTTCAAGATTGGTGACTATCATGATGAGGTGCTATGTGATATCATACCGATGGATGCATGTCATATGCTGTTGGGGAGGTTGTGGCAGTATGATAGGAGCGCTGTCCATGATGGTCGTACAAACACATATTCCCTAACAAAGGATGGAGTTTGTCATAAGTTGAAGCCCTTGAAGGAGGTGGAAGAAAAGGTATGTAGTACTACCAGAATTTCTTTGGTAGATGGTAGGAAATTTTTGGAGGGTATGAAGCATGAGCGTCATTGCTTTGCATTGATTCCTAAGATTAGTCAAGAGAAATGTGAAGATGTACTAGTAGAAGTTTCAGATATGTTGGAAGAGTTCTAGGACATTATCTCTGATAATGTACCAGAAGGTTTACCACCAGTAAGGAAGATAAGTCATCAAATGGATTTGATACCAGGAGCCAGTTTGCCAAACAAGGCAGCCCATAGAATGACCCCTGCAGAGAATGAAGAGCTGAACAGACAAGTTCAGGAGTTGTTGAGGAAGGGACTGATAAGGGAGAGCCTAAGTCCATGTGCGGTACCTGCAGTACTAGCACCAAAGAAAGATGGAGAATGGAGGATGTGTACAGACTCTCAAGCCATCAATAAGATAACGATCAAGTACAGATTTCCATTGCCAAGAATGGATGACATCATGGACTGTTTGAGTGGAGCCAAGTACTTCACAAAAATTGACCTGAAGAGTGGGTATCACCAAATCCGTATCAGAGAAGGGGATGAATGGAAGACAGCCTTCAAGACAAAGGAAGGTTTGTATGAGTGGTTAGTCATGTCATTTGGGCTAACCAATGCACCGAGCACATTTATGCGGCTCATGAACGAGGTATTGAAAGAATTTTTGGGAAGTTTTGTTATTGTTTATTTGGATGATATTTTAATTTTCAGTAAGACTTGGGATGAGCATTTGATGCATATCAGAAGAGTTCTAGAGAAGCTGAGGGAGGAGAAGTTGTTGATTAATCTGAAGAAATGCAGTTTTGTAAAGAAGGAGTTGGTATACCTGGGATTTGTTGTCTCAGAGGAAGGTCTTAAGATGGACCCAGAAAAAGTAAAGGCTATCATTGAGTGGCCTACACCAAGGAGTGCAACGGAGGTAAGATCTTTTCATAGTTTGGCAAGTTTTTATATACAGTTTATCAGGAATTTCAGTAGCATTTGTGCACCCCTAACTGAAACAATGAGAGGGGATAGAAAAGAGTTTAAATGGACTAAAGGGGCAGACAAGAGCTTTGATACATTAAAGAAAAAAGTCATAGAACAACCTATTTTGGCACTTCCAGATTTTAATAAGGTATTTCGGGTAGATTGTGATGCCAGTGGTAGCGGTATAGGAGCTATTTTGAGCCAAGAAGGTAAACCCATTGCCTATTTTAGTGAGAAGCTTAATGATGCCAAGAAAAAGTATTCTGTTTATGATCAGGAATTTTATGCAATAGTTCAGGCTTTGAAGAAATGGAGACATTATTTGTTACCAAAAGAGTTTGTTTTATATACTGATCATCAGGCTTTGCAGTATCTTAATAGTCAAGGAAAGTTGAACCAAAGGCACTTAAAATGGGTTGAGTTTTTGCAGAGTTATACCTTTGTTTTGAAGCACAGGAGTGGGAAGTCTAACAGAGTTGCAGATGCCTTAAGCAAAAGGCAAAATTTGTTGACAGAAATGAAGATAGAGGTTGTTGGGTTCGATGAGCTCAAAAGTTTGTATCCTAAAGATCCAGATTTTGCAGAGGCTTGGAAAGCTTGTCTGGAGCCTGTTACTTTAGATAGGACAAGATGGTTGGATTTCATAATCCAAGATGGCATGTTGTTTAGAGGAAGCCAGTTGTGCATTCCGAGGAGTTCCATGAGAGAGAACCTGATTAAAGAGAAGCATAGTGGAGGATTGGCTGGACACTTTGGTCAAGATAAGACCATTTCAATTGTTGGTGAAATTTATTATTGGCCACAGTTGCAGCAGGATGTGAGGAAGTTTGTGCAAAGTTGCAGAGTATGTCAGATGGCAAAAGGAACAAGTCAGAATACAGGGTTGTATCACCCATTACCTATACCAGAGAAGCCCTAGGATGATATCAGTATGGATTTTGTTCTTGGTTTACCAAGGACACAGAGAGGACATGATTCTATTTTTGTGGTGGTGGACAGATTCTCAAAAATGGCACATTTTATTCCTTGTAAGAAGACTAATGATGCTATTCATATTGCAGAGTTATTTTTTTAGGGAAGTGGTGAGACTACATGGTCTACCAAAAAGCATAGTTTCAGACCGAGATACCAAGTTTGTTGGTTATTTCTAGAGGACATTGTGGAAGAAGTTGAAGACAGACTTGAAGTTCAGTTCTGCATACCATCTATAGACTGATGGACAAACTGAAGTGGTGAATAGGAGTTTGGGTAACCTACTACGATGCTTGGTAGGAGATAAGCCCAAGGGATGGGATTTGATTTTACCACAGGAAAAATTTGCTTACAACAATTCTGTCAATAGGAGTACTGGTAAATCACCATTCCAGATTGTATATGGCAATAGTCCAAGAAATGCTTCAGAGTTAAGGAATCTAGATATGGGAGAAAAGACAAGTGCCGAGGCTGAAGACTTTGTAGAACATATGAAGAATTTGCATGAAGAGGTGAGAAAGCACATTAATAAGATGACTACTCAGTACAAGGCTAAGGCAGATCAGAAGAGGAGGTATAAGGAGTTCCAGGTGGGAGATGAAGTCATGGTTCACTTGAGAAAAGAAAGGTTCCCTATTGGAACATACCATAAATTAAAAATGAAGAAATTTGGACCATGCAGAATCTTGAAGAAGCATGATTCTGGAAATGCATATGAGGTAGAGCTGCCGAGTGGGATCAACATTTCCCCTATTTTCAACATTGCTGATTTAACAGAATATCATGAAGGTGGAACAGAGGATGGACCAACAGAAGTGCAGTGGAGTATTCCGATGTCTACTTCAATAGAGGAGATAGAAGAGATCTTGGATAGACGTGTGGGAAGGAGTACTCGAAACAGGCAATATGAAGAATATCTAGTGAAATGGAAAGGAAGGCCTATTCAAGATTCTTCTTGGTTGTCTAAGGCAGAGGTTGACTGTTTGGGTTTTCCTCACACAAACACCTAAGACGTGACAAGGTCACTTCTCAAATTACCTTGGGTGTCTGATGCAGGAGCATCCAGTGGTGTAAGGGCAATCTTGCATCACCCAAAAAAAAAGTGTTTCAAAATTGTTGATATTCTACCCATTTCTTCTCAAAATCTGTGTTTCTGGTCCCATAATCACCTGAATAATAATGTAGAACTTTCAGTTTTCCCAAACTACTAAAAATAGTAAACTATTATTTTTAGAAAGTTTGCATTTGGGCATGGAATGAAGTCAAAATTTGGAAGTTACATAATGGAAATATAAGACCTTTGGTGAAGGAATCATACAAAGATCATTTGTGAACTGAAAGATATTAAAGTTTTTGTTTCCTGAAAAATGCCTGAAAATTATTCAAACTCAGGTTTGAGGCAATAAACGGCCCCGTACAGGCTTGAAAATGGCCAAAACTAGTAGAGCTGGTTCTTAGCACGTAGAGCACTCCGTGAGCTTTCCGACGCATAAAACGGTTCGTCAATCGGAGTCCCGGATCAAAAGTTATGGCTCCCGGAAGTTGACCTATTTTTGGAGGGAGATGCAAAATTCAAAATTAGGTTGTTGGCCGCCAAAAAGGCTATTAATAACCATTTTTGGGAACCCTAGGTAGTAGGAGAGTTAAGGGGGCAAGTGTAGAGTCAAGAATAGGCAGGAAAATAGAAACCCTAGCTGATTTGGGGGTTATAGAAGGCGGAAGATTCCAGAGCCTGGTGATGGTAGCTGTAGTGTGTTGCAGCCTGTAGAGGACTGATTCCTCTAATTGTAATTAAGCTTCTATAATTTAATGAGTTGCCCAGATCAATAAAAGAAAGTTCTATTCTCTGTGTTCAATTTCTATTATTGTGTGTTTTATGATTTACCCCCTTCATCAGTATTACGTGTATCTATGAG
The DNA here is from genome assembly GCA_027924645.1 of Cunninghamia lanceolata. Taxonomy (NCBI): domain Eukaryota; kingdom Viridiplantae; phylum Streptophyta; class Pinopsida; order Cupressales; family Cupressaceae; genus Cunninghamia; species Cunninghamia lanceolata. The sequence goes on along the minus strand of BSBN01000241.1, from coordinate 3,888,871 downwards.
TATGCTTCATACTTGGTGTATCATGCGTACTTATTTGCTTCATGCCTCACATTTATTTATGCGTACACTTCGTAGATTACATATTTTCATTCTTTGAGAGGAAAACAAAATGGATATCCATTTTGTTGAAGGGATATCCATTGCTAGATATCTATTTCCCAAAGAATTGGGCTTTAGGTAATGGATATCTATTTTCAACAATAGATATGCATTTTGAAAATGGATATCCGTTATGTAAAAACCAAAAAAAGGACAAAAGGAATGTTGTTGGGCCTGACAACCGTGTCCATAGACCCTTTGTTGTCAAAAACCTGTGATATCTGCCTATTATAGTAAAAAAACACTTTTATGCACTTTTGGACACACAATTTGCTTGTTTCAATCATAAAGGTGATATTTGTGTTCCCCTGATGGGAAGAAACAATCGTTGTAAAGCAAAAAGGAGGAAAGTTACATTGGAGGAAATTGAAGCAATTAGGGAAAATGATAGAGCAAGGAAGAGGATTGGAAGACTAAGTTTGGTGGATGCTCATCAAGGTGAATCTTCTTATTTACCATCTAATGACATGGAAATTGAAGGTGTTAATGTTGATTATAATGAAATGTTAGATAAGAATGAAATTGACCATGATATTGCAAATGAAAATGTTGTAAAATTTAATGAAACACCTATTGATAAGAGCAATACCATGGACAAAGAAGAAGAAAAACAAAGATGTTTACTTGAATAAGGTGGATATGAACCTCATGATGTTGAATTTACACTCCATAATCCATTTGTTGATAAAATTGATGAGGTTGATAACATGGATGAAACAATGAAAATCAATGTATCTCCAAATTACATAAGAAGAGAGGACATTTGTCAAGAAGAGAATAAGCATGATGAAATTGGAAAACATCCAAGAACCCCAAAATGGTTACTTGAAATTGATGAGAACATAATGGAAAAACTTGAAGGCAAGAGGTCGTCACAAACGGTTCGGTTGTGGGCTTCAAAGTTATTCAATAAATACTTTGAGAATAAAACATTAACCAATCAATGCCAGATTTTATTTGCAATTACTAAAGATGTACAAAATGAGACCTTTACTAAAGAAATTAAATATTTAGTTAAACAAAGTGTCCAATCAGAATAAAATTATTGTAAGAAGCCTTTTCAATGCACTCAATTCTATTGGAAAGGCTAGCAAGGATAAAGATAAAAGAGCTGCTTGTAGAGTAATAACAACCTCAATAGTAAGCAAACAATTATGAAAGGCTCGATTAATGAGGAAAAGTTGTGTTGACTTAAGATTGAATCGTAAAACATTGTCAAAAGCACTAGCATTAAGAGCGATATTAGATAGTCCTCTTGGAAATGATACTTGAGCTTTCAGTAGTAGGCTTCCACGAGTTGATAAGAAGCCAATCTTGGCAGCCCCATTTTCCTTTATGAAAATACTCATGACAGTCTTGATTGCCCCTTGGATGGTCTTCACACTTCCTAAGACAACACCTAGCTTCTTCTTTCCATGCTCATCCTTCATAATATAATGGCAATCATCTATTTTACAATTTTCCTAAGGCATGACAATGCTCCATAATCAACAATAATTGTTTTTATTTGAAAGCCTCCTTGAAACCTTATGTTTCATTCTTTTAGATGGTGGTTCCCTTCATTGCTAGGTCATTCTCTTAATGAACCTTAGAGGTGACATAATTGATAGTAATCCTTTTGGCATATGGATTACCTTCCACAACACTAACCTCATACCCTCATGACTATCATAGGGAATAGTATGACTATTTTTTAAAAATTAGGACAGCACTAGTCCTCTGCCTCCATTTTGTGTTTTTGTCCATTCAACAATACTTCATACATATGACAAGTTTTAGGTTATGAATCCCCCTTTTAAATGATGCTAATTATCTATATGTTGCCACTAGGTGTTAGGGTACATATATTAACTCAAGATACAATATCATACTCTCAAAACTGAACTGTTCCCATATGGTATTTGGACTACTTTGAGGTTGTAGACTATGACATTTGATTGTTTGGACTATGATAGTCCTCTAGGGAATTCCGTCATGCATTCATCAAGAAAAACCTCTTTGTTGTGCTAATGATAACCTTGTCAAAATCTCATGCCAATCTCATATGGTATATTTCATGAACATTGTTGTCCCAAATGTATGACAACCACCCTAGGACTATGACAGTGAGTTAGAACAATCTATTTTTGACTTTGAAAGTCTTTGTTGCACATCATGAATGGGATAGTCCCTTCTAAACTACTTAAATAACCTTATCATTCCCATGGAAGCATTTGAAAATAACATCATTTGAAAATCACTGAAAGCACAGAGTAAGGAAAAGTATTTTCTAAATTATATTTGAACTTTTTTAGTCTAAATTATGTCATTACATTTAATTCCTTATGTTGTAAATTACACCATTACCTCCATGGCAATGAGTTGTAAATTATTTGTATTAAAGCATTATTTCCACCCTTTAGAGATAATGCATACTTGAATAACTTTTCTTCTTTCATGGGCATATGTATTTTCATGTGAAGAGTATTGAATTGAAATTGTGTGCATTCAACATGCTAAAGTATAATTCATTTTTTATGTTTCCTTTACATATTGCTTTTCTAGGTTTCAAAAGTATAATATTTTTTAAAGGGTGTGATTCTAATGGAAAAGAGGACAATATGCATCATGCGGTTAATATTTCCAATATGCCATCCTTGAAGTGTCTACTTTTAGAAAATGACTAAGTTACAAGATTCCTTAGACAATGTGCTTCACAATTTGTTAAGCTCTAATCTAATTACTCTTCCATATATCCATTCATTAGATCCAACTAGATGGCTATCTAAGAATTATAATTAAAATGCATTTTGTAACTTCATAGAGTTAATAGACATCATATTCAAGGATTTATTACTTTGAAATATAAAGTGCAAGATTTGATGGATAATAATATGATTCATGTAGGTGTAAATGATGGGGGTAGTCCTTCAATTGCTCCCCCTAATCAAAATTTAAAGATTTATACTAATCTATTTCCTAGTTGTTCTAACAATATCAATGCACATCATGAACATGATCCTCCTTCAATGGTTCATCCACATGTTGATCGAGACTCTATGGATAGTTGTTATATTGATTCTCGTGTGCAATAATACATAGTTTCTTTTTTGGATATGTTACACTCTTTAGATACATCATCTTTCTCTCATGCTGCCCCATTGATCCAATTTTTAGATGAAGAAATAATAGAAAATAATTTCCACAAAATGCTTATGCACAATCAAGGGTAGCTTTGAAAATCACTAATGCTATACTGATTGAAACTTTGGCTTACATCATTTTACTTAAACAACACTGCCATCATACCCTAATGATAACTTTTTAAAGAATGAAAGAATTTGAAACCTTCCATCCATGAGACCACTAAGACCCAAGTAGGTATGATAGTCAGCATGGTATAGTTCCTTATCCTTATGATAAATGAAATCAAATTACACACTTGTCTATGTTTCCACACTTTACTTTACACTTGGTAATTGCAATTTCTTGAGATTTTGTAAACAAATAAATCCATTTTGTACATATCTTGCAATCATAGTATAACAGTCCTATAACACTCCTATATAATAGTCCTATAACAATCCTATAACAGTCCTATAATAGTCCCATAACTGACCATTTCATCAGACAACATCTCTTTGAGTTGTTTTTTCAAATAGTTCATGTGGCTTGTCAAATTTTTTTATGTTATAAATTCAGGTTGTGGTAGGTATCAAATTAGCATCATTCATTACTACCATCTTCTAAGGGGACATTGTCAACATTCATAATTTAAAGGAGAAGTAGACAATCCATGCAATGGAGAAGGAGGGTATCTACAAGCTGATACAAAGGGAGTTATAAATGTAGGTGTTTTAATTTTTTTGCTCGACAAATTTTATGATAGCACAAGTTTGCAACCCATTCACATACTCTACTTCTTCCTATGTCTATCTTACTAATCACAATTCAAAACCCCATTATAAGAAACTCAAATGAGAGACATTTAGAAATAACAACAGGAATAAAGTATTTCCTCATAGTGTTGAATACAAAAATGATAGGAGGAATACAAATGTAGATTCTATTGGAAATGAAATCACAAGACAAAAGTAAACCTAAATTGCACAATATTCTATTTCATATTCAAACATTATGATAACTATATAATGGCCTACACAATCGGCCTTACTAAGAGTAGTCAAACAAAATCTCTTCCTTCTTTCTTACACAATCGATACTCTCTTCATAACCTCCTATCCTCCTTCTATGTCTCTATCTATCTTTTTCATGGCTAGCAACAAGCAGCCTTCTAGATACCTGTACTGCTGTCATTTCAGCTTCACAAGAATTGGGTCTTCTCCTCTATAACTTTCCTCCTTCACTCACTCGGCCTCTCTCTGCACATTTGACCTCCACATAGTTTGGACTATGGCCTCCTCCTTCTAATCTTGGCTAATTTCTACCTTTTTCTTGGCTACTCCTCCTCTCTTATTTTCAACCTGCATTCCCTTATGTAACTATCAGCCTGCATGTCTTCCTGCCCAGCTACTAATGATTTGAATATTCCTATTACTGGATGAACACATGCTCAGATTCTTTACCATTTTTCTCCAACTGACAAAGACTCTTCATTTTCCTATCGAACAGTTTCACAATGCTTATGAACTCCTTCATTGGCTATCGTTTGCTCTGCATATGTTCACTCCATGCGACCTTCTGACTTCCCTCACTATCATGGTAGCCATTAGTTAGGAAGAATCAATCATGATAGATTTAAAATCCTTTATCATTTGGCTCCTGGTGCATGGGCAACAAGAGACTACCAACTAAACTTTGACTCATCTTAGGAAGCCATCAGAACTATATGGCGACAAGAGCCGCACATCAAATTTCAACTTTACATAGGATAGTAGTTTACAGATAATGATAGAAAACCAAGAGTCACCACAAAAATACAAAGAAAAGCTAACAAAAAGAACCAAAATAACAAAAGATGAAAAACTAAACTTATAGGGCAAGATGCCCCTGCATCAGACTCCCCCATTGAATAAGATTCATGAGCTTCTACTCATGAGATCTGTAATAGAATGCTCATATCTGGACTTCTTTTTCTACTTCTTCCAATTGTTTTGCATCTCTTGTCGTGCCTCTTCCAAAATTGTTTAATGCTTGCAATTGCTCTTCCCAAATTTATTCATTTGTAGTTGTTTTCTTTTTACTTTCTTCTCATATATTTACTTGTTGATTTCTTTGTCAACTACAAATCTCCATAACTCTATCTCATCTTCATAGTCATCAACTTTGAATGAAAATAAAACTTCACTCTCATAAGGTGTAAAGAAGGTTACCTTAGAAGTCTTTACTTCAGCAATGTTATCTTTAAACAGTTGGTCTTCCTCAACATCCTCTAGTTCTTTCACTATAGTCTCAAATGTATCTTCAACATTTTTCTTTTCTGATGTAATCTTCTTCACGAAGTCTGCACTCTCTTTCAAAATATTCTTTCAAACTGGTCATTGCCTCTAATCTCATATTCTCCTTTGTAAATGAAGATTTCTCCTCCTCTCCATTGTAGTCATCATCTTTAGAAATGAAAACATGACCAAGATTTTCGCCATCCTCAAATTCTAAATCACTTTGATCACCATCTTTCTTCAAATCCACCAGACAACCAAAGTGTGAACTTTTTAAACTCTGACTTGACTCTGCTTCATGCTCTCTTTCCTTGGCTTTCTTTGAATGTCCTGCAATCACCATAGAGTTAAGAAAATAACAATTTCCCAATGTATCCATTCGACCTAAGATCCTTTGTAAATTCCCATATAGTTTCCTCTTCTCCATACTTTCTATCAGTCTATCGACACCAATAAAAGCATGCTCAACCTTCAACAAGTCTACAGTCAACATTCTATAGACTTTCCCTTCCATGACCTAGTTAAATAAATAGAAATTATTTGTAATATCCCTTCTCTTATTGTAAACCGCAATATCATTCTCTCTTTTACTCATTTTGGTTTCTATACCTACACAAGAAACAAATACATTAAAGGAAACATATTTTCTTCTTCTACATACTTCATGCTTTCATTCAGCTCTTGTTTTCTTCTAAACATTTCCTTTATTTCAACATGCCTCAAAAACTTGGGCTTTATCTCACCCATACTCAACCACTCCATCTCACCTATCCTTTCACTCTTCTTTATACCAACAATATCATCTATTATGGACTATGTGTCCTTATCTTTTTGTCCATTATCATAAACAAAACCATCCTTCCCTAGCAGCCCATATTGGATTTCCTCATACATGTTACAACTCACAATGTCCCTATTAAAATGTGGATTTTCTACTCCATATCTCCTCCTAGATTTTTCATCAACAAAATAAAAGACAATATATTTTACCTCTCCTTGTAGTTTTGTTTCCATCTGTCACTTTGCATTCTTGGTTATTCCAACAAAATTCTCCATTGCACTCCTTGTACTTTCACGAGGACTTACTTTAATTGTTGTCCCCTCATATGGAACTATGTTTTCAATTTGTAAGGCCCCAACATTTGTAATTGATGCATTCTCAGCTTCATTGTTTGCTATCCTTTCTTGATCCTTTATCTAATGATCATGGTTCCTCTTGAACTCTTTCCTATCCTTCATTCCTTGGGACTGTTTACTATCATAAACTCCCTTACACACATCTGCTTGTTTACACTTTCCAATGAACTTCCTTTGCCAATTCATTATCCTATACCCGTGATCCTTAACAATGTTTGAATTCCCTAGATTACTCGTCTCTCTATTAGTGTTTCCATATGCATGCTTACAATGAACATTTCTACCTTCATATGCCCTTACCATACCTTGTTGTTCAGGTTTTCTCTCATCCTTGATTTCCTTGCTTATCAACCTTACCCATCCTTAGGTTTCTCTTCTCTCTCCTACAAAACTCCTGAATTCACCAAGAAATTCAACATCTATATTTTTCCTATCATTCCAAAAAATCTCATTATCCTTCTTATCTTTATATTTAAATACATTTCAATATACCTTCCCTTGAGGATCTGCTGCAACTTGTTTTTGACTTTTCTCATCTTCACCACCATCTACAGTTGTTCCTTCTCTCATCAATGTCGAGGTCTTAGCCTTGATCCCTCTAATGAAGTCTCTCATAGTTTTACCTTTTCCCATAAGTGCTGTTGCCTGGACTTCTTCTTTCCATTCCTTATCTATTTCCTTATCTATGGGGTCTCTTCTTGCCCTTCCTTTTTGTGTCTCCAAAGGCTTGTTCTCAACCTTCTTTATACTTGTATTAATAACTTCAAACAAATCATTAGAAAATAAATCAAGAGACCAAGATATCTCCTTCGGTGCCTCCTTCATGGACACTTCCTTCTCGTCTTCTTCTAGTGCTCCTTGCTGAACTCTCTCTTTTCTCCTTGCCTTATTCTCTTTAACAAGAATTTGCTTCTTCTCATCTGGTCCACTTTTTGTAACCACTGCCTTATCAAGAAAAAAAATATTTTTCAAAATTTCCATTCTTCTTGCAACCTTTTCCAATCCCTCTCGGTATTTTCTACTTTCCACTTCATCCCAATATCTATCCTAAAATGGGATTATGACATGTCTCCTTACCTAATACCATCCTCTCACTACCACAATCCACAATCTCTACCCAATATTCAAGTGCAAACTACCTCTCCTTCAGCGATCAGTTCACACACCCACACACATCACTTGCAAATTCTATCATAGGTTGCCTCTCACACAACTGTTTTCTTCAAGACAAACTTCCTTCTATTCATCAAATACATCTCACTCATCATTGCACCTTTTACATCAGAATCTCTCATGAATAACTACCCTATACCCAACAAGACCTGGAAGATGTATCTCTCAAAACCCCCTCTAGCCACTCTCTCTTAGTGGAGGAAGTCATATACCTTCTACCCATTTTATCTCTACTGGAGGATAGAAGTTGCAGACCCTTTCTCATGCCCACAAAAACAAGTTCTCTCATATCTCACACAAATAACTCTTTCACAACTCTCTCCTACATCATTCTTTAAACATACCATGCCAGCAATCGTCTGTGCTCTGATACCAATCTGATAGCACAAGTTTTCAATCCATGCACATACTCTGCTTCTTCCTATGTCTTCCTTTCCAGTCATAGTTCAAAACCCCATTACAAGAAATTCAAATGAGAGATATTCAGAAATAACGATAAGAATAAAGTATTTCCTCATAGTGTTGAATACAAAAATGATAGGAGGAATACAAATGTAGATTCTATTAGAAACGAAATCACAAGACATAAGTACACCCCAAATTGTACAATATTCTATTTCATATTCAAACATTACAATAACTATCTAATGACTTGCACAATCAGCCTTACTAAGAGTAGTCAAACAAAATCTCTTCCTTCTTTCTTTCACAATCGATACTCTCTTCATAACCTCCCATCCTCCTATTTCTTTGTCGGTCTTTTTCATGGCCAGCAACAAGCGGCCTTCTAGATACCCACACTGCTATCATTTTAGCTTCACAAGAATTAGGTCTTCTCCTCTGTAACCATCCTCCTTCACTCACTTGACCCCTCTTTGCACATTCGACTTCCATGTAGTTTGGACTACAGCCTTCTCCTTCTATCCTTGCCTGATTTCTGCCTTTTATTTGGCTATTCCTCTTCTCTTATTTTAGGTCTACATTCCCTTACGTAACTGTCGGTCGACATGTCTTCCTGCCTAGCTACTGAATATTCAAATATTCCTGTTACTAGATGAATGCATACTCATATTCTTTACCGTTTTTCTCTGACTATCAACAAAAGCATCAGAGACTCTTCATTTTCCTATCGAATGGTTTCACAATGCTTATGAATTCCTTCGTTGGTTGTTGTTTGCTCTGCATATGTTCACTCTATGTGACCTTCTGACTTCCCTCACTATCATGGAAGCCATTAGTTAGGAAGAATCAATCAAGATAGATTTAAAATCCTTTATCATTTGGCTCCTAGCACACGGGAAACAAGAGGCTACCAACCAAACTTTGATTCATCTTAGCAAGCCATAGGAACTATATGACGACAGGAGCTCCACATTGAATTTCAACTTTACATAGGATAGGCGTTTACAAATAATGATAGAAAAGTAGGAGTCACCACAAAAATAGAAAGAAAATCTAACATTGAAAAGAACCAAAACAACAAAAGATGATAAACAAAAATTGTAGGGCAAGATGCACCTGCATCATTTTAATATACAAATGCAAGTGTTTTGGAGAATAGAGTAATTGTACATTCAAGGGACTAAGGTTTTGGTTAAGACATTTAGCTTTCATTTTGGAGACATTTGATATAATTCCTAAGGTGACATATAAGACATCTTTCATCAAACTTCTTATAAAAAATATTAAGTTAGTTGTACTTGATGGTGTTTACTTTGGTTAGCAATTTTTTAACTTATAAATGTAGGTATTTTTTACTATAAAGCTATTGTATCCAAGGGATTGAGATCAGTGGTTAAAGCATTTAACTTCCATTATGGAGACATTTTTTATAATTATATTATTGTATATTTGTATATTTTGTATATCCTATGAAGAGATTATGACCATAATATAATAATGTTTCCATCTTACATGTCCTCATAGAGTTTTTTTACATCTAGTGCTAATATTTAATAACCATTTCATGTGTTTTTAGTAGTACACCCTTAAAGGTGTGTTTTTTCATTATGTTTAATGCTAAATTTGATGGCTATATATGGAGTGATTTGATGTCATGAATATTTTAACAATAAACTAGTATATCTCTTGAAATCAATCCCAAAAACCTCTTAAGAATAGTCTCAAAAACCTCTTAAAAATAGTCCCAAAACCTCTTGAAAATAATCCCAAAAACCTCTTAAAAATGGAACCAAAATCTCTTAAAACTGGAGCAACTTTTGACTTTGTCGATAGCTTACAACTTGGAATGACTAGGATGCTTGGCACATGAAATGAGACCTCCCCTAGCATTTACCTACCCACCCCAATGTGTTAGCATTGTCAGTTCATCCCCACAATGAATAGAATAAAAAATATGGCACCTGACAACGTTGTGCTATATGAAACTGCAGCATTTTGCAATAATGCATTTGATTTCAACATGGTCAAATGGATTGGAGTTGAAAAAAATTGAGAGAGGTTGTTGTGAACAGACCCCACGTGCATTTGTAGGTACAAATAGAACATTCCCAGCACCATGAATTCTGAGAACTACTACATCAAAGTTTGGCAATTTTTTGGTCTTAGGGATCTTAAGGGACTTTGCCAGTAGGTCGTTGCCTAGAATGAATGGAACCTTTGGAACATGAAATGATACCTCCCCTAGCATTTACCTACCCACCCTGACACATTACCATATTTTGTTCAACCCCACGAGCTATGCAACACAAAATGTCACTCCTAACACTTTTCCATTGCATGAAATTGGAGCATTTTGCAAGAATGCATTTGATTTTGGCACGGTCAAACATAGTGGAGTTGACCAAAACCAAGAGAGGTTATTGTGGATAGACCCCACATGCACCTATAGGTCCAAATGGAACATTCCCAGCTACCACAAATTCTAAGAACTACTCTATCAAATTTTGGTATTTTTTTTGTCTTAGGGATCTTAAGTGATTTTATCGGTAGCCTACTACTAGGAACGACTGGGATGCTTGGTGCATGAAACAAGATCTCACTTGAAATTTAATCACCAACCCTGACATGTTGGTATAATCTTTTCAGCCCCATGACAAGCATAACAAAAGATATGGCACCTAGAAAGGTTGTACTACATGAAACTGATGCATTTTGCAAGAATGCATTTGATTTTGGCATGGTCAAATGGATTTTAGTTGACCAAAACTAAGAGAGGTTATTTTGGATAGACCCCATGTGCACCTATAGGTCTAAACAAAAAAATCTCAACTACCATGAGTTCTGAGAACTATTTTGTCAAAGTTTGGGAGTTCTTGCTCTTAGGATCTTAAGTGACATTGTGGTAGCTTGCTGCCTCGAATGATTGGGACCCTTGGCACATGAAATGAGACCTCCCTTATAATTAGCCTTCCCACTCCGATGTGTTGGCATAGTCTGTTTGACCCATGAGATATGAAATGTAAAATTTTACTCCTAGCACTTTTCCACTGCATGAAACTGATACCTTTTACAAGAATGTGTTTGATTTCAGCACAATCAAATAGATTGCAGTTGACCAAAATTGAGAGAGGTTATAGTGGACTGACCCCACTTGCACTTGTAGGTCAAAACAAAATGTTCCTAGCTACCATGAGTTTCGAGAACTGCTTCATCAAAGTTTGGTAGTTTTTTGGTCTTAGGGATCTTAAGGGACTTTGTCGGTAGCCTGCTACCTGAAATGACTAGGATGCTTGGTCCATGAAATGAGACCTCCCTAGAATTTACCTACCCACCCTGATGTGTTGGTGCAGTCCATTTGGCCCCATGAGCTGTGGAATGCAAAATGTCACTCCTAACACTTTTCCATTGCATGAAACTAAAGCATTTTGCAAGAATGCATTTGATTTCAACACAATCAAATGGACTAGATTTGACCAAAATTGATAGAGATATTATGGAAGGACCCCATGTGCACCTATAGGTTTGAGCAAAACATTCTCAACAACAACAAATTTTGAGAACTATTCTGTCAAAGTTTGGTAGTTTTTGCTCTTAGGATCTTAAGTGACTTTGATGGTTGCCTACTACCTCGAATGATTGGGACCCTTAGCACATGAAATAAGACCTCCCCTGGCATTTATCTACCCACCCTAATGCATTGGTGTAGTATGTTTGGCCCCATGAGCTATCAAATGCAAAATGTCACTCCTAACACCTTTCTAATGAAACTGAAGCATTTTGCAAGAATACATTTAATTTCGACATGGACAAATCAATTGGAGTTGACCAAAACTGAGAGAGGTTATTCTGGACCAACCCCATGCACTTGTAGGTCCAAATAGAACTTTCCCAGCTACCACAAATTTTGAGAACTGCTTTGTCAAAGTTTGGTAGTTTTTTGGTCTTAGGGATCTTAAGGGACTTTACTGGTAGCTTGCTACCCAGAATGACTGGGATGCTTGGCACATGAAACAAGAGCTCCCCTAGCATTTATTCACCCACCCTGATCTCTTGGGGCTGTTAGTTTGGCCCTAAGCGATATGGAACACAAAATGTCACTCCTAGCACTTTTCCATTGCATGAAATTGAAGTATTTTGTAAGAATTCTTAGAATTGCTCCATCCAGATACAAATCATGCCAAATGTATCTCTCTCCCTATGTAGTCATCTTCATTGTCTACAAGGGAAAAATATACATTCCCCTACAAACATTGGAAAACACCGAGGGCATAAGTCATTCTAGTCTTTCCAGAACTTATGTAGACGCGAGGAAAATGAGGATATGCAAAGTATGTAGACAATATAGTAGTTGAAATGAGGATTGAAAATCATGCCAAATGCACATGTCTCTCCCTATGTCTCTCTCTATCTTCCTCTCTACCTCATTCTTATCTTATCATAACCCATATGGAAGGTGAAATGAGGGTATACTAGACCTATAGACGATGAAATGATGATAGGAAAATTATGTTAAACATATAGAAGGTGAAATGATCTTAAGAAAATAATGTCAAACATATAGAAGGTGAAATGATCTTAAGAAAATAATGTCAAACATATAGAAGGTGAAATGAGGATATGTTATACATGTAGAAGGTGAAACAAGGATATGTTATAAATGGGTAAACACACAAACATGTCTTTTCTAATTAATACAAAAATAATTGTCGTTGCTCATTAATACAAAAATAACTATCTTGGATTGAATGAAAAACATCACAAGTTATATCATTTTTTACATGTATCTTCAATGTTTAACATGTAATATGAAAAATTATCAATTATTATCATATCAAACCTAGTAGTTTCTATATCAAATGTAGTGTTCTAAGAAAATCTAACATGTCAAAGCTAGTGTTCTTGAATGAAATGAACTCACATGTCAAATGTTCTAATAAAATCTTATATCTAACTAAAACTACAATCACTAGAAATTAAGATCAACTTATGCATTGAGGTATTAAACTACATATAATATCTTTCTACCAAGAAAAACAATCATACCAAAAGAGCCGTAAAAATGCCACAAAACTATTAACTGCCATTATATAACTATGAGGAAATTTGGTAGTTGTCTTGGTCAGTTTTGAATATTCATGTTTTGATCCATGACCTTATCATCTTTCCCTAAAACCTAGAATAGTCATGGATCTCCTTGAATCAATCTTTACATAATTAGACACCATGTAAGTTGAAATTCTATCCATGTCATTATGTTGTCAATAATTATATAATTTCCATCTCAAATAGTGCAGCCATGGAGACATGAGCTTATCATGACATTCATCTTTAGTTAAGATCATTGGGGGCATCATATACATCATAAGTTTTTGCATTGGGATGAATACACTAAATATGTAAGGAGATTTCCATTATATGCTTTAGAAACCATGTAAACATTGTTTGAAAAAGATTGTTATAGTCAAAAGGGATTGTGTAGTCATGATTAGGTGGGTTTAAAACATTGGAACTTGTGTCATAAACCTTAGGTCTTGGTGGAGTGAGGAGACTATTGTAATATCCCAAATGGGATATATGCAACAATTTTGATTTTTCTGCTCAAACCCTAATTTTATGAAGTTCTAATTTTTATATCAGACCTAAACATACACTTATCTCGTATTAAAAAACATGTTCAATAAATCACAGAAGAATCACCCATACACTTCCCAACAATATATTTGTAATCCAAAATGAATAATAAAAAGAAAACCATTTCAATTTGCAACTATAATGGACTAAATACAAATCAAATATCTGTTGCTATAAGTCTAAATATATAATGTTAATTACAAAGCAGTTAGACCAAAATGATAGGAGAAAGGTTCTAATGCTTCTATTCAAAGTTAGGGAATAAACCCTAGGTCTTCTAGGCTCAAAGTACTTAAGAATACATTCTCAAATGTTTGCACTCAGGTCTTCTCTGTCACTGCCATGTACTCTACTCTGTTGACCATTCCCATAATAGGGACATTAGACTACCATCATATCTTATCATCAAGGATTAACTAAAGAGTCTAATACACTACTATTCTAGGCAAGATCATTATCGTAAATGAGATAAAGTGGACTATCACCATGTTGCTCTACTATTATCACACATAGTTATGGAATTTGGTAATCAATAGGGCCTTGGGATAGCTTTTAGAAGAATTCATCATTTTGTCAAGGTATTCAGAGAGATAATTCATTTAAAAAATAAAACTCTTATAATCATATTATCTCTAAATGGTCTTTGACTATCCTAATATCTCATCACAATACAATGACAAAACATAGTTTTTTATTGTCTCATATGATAGAACAACAAATCCTTAGACTGTATGCAACACTTTTAAAGGGTTTTGATCTTGTGAATGCTTTTGTGTCCTTTAGGATAGTCATAAAGAGTTTTATCCTACTACCACAATCCAGAAAGCTACTTACAATCCTTTGAGAGAGTCACCTACACCCTTGGATCCCCATCTTATGCCTCATCAAGTTGGTCATAATAAAAAGACATTATCATAAGGTTTGAAGGTGAATGTATGAGGTCCTAACATAGTCAAATGATTGATGGAATGATTATCATATCAATCAAGAGTTGTCATAAATGATGAACATCCATGATTATGTAGGTCTATTACACTATGGTAGGGGTAGGCTATACAAGTTAAGATTGTCAACAGGTTGAAGGAATGATTGTCATAGCTCAAGAGAAATCATTTATAGTCAAGGGTAGGCTATACAAGTTAACATTGGTCATGTATAAATGGTGAAAATCTAGGAGGCCAATGAAAAATGATAAATTTGTGAAGTTTCCCAAAAAAAAAAATTGACAACATGGTTTGTGACGCTAGAAATACTATGGAAACATCTAGAAACATGGTAGAAACATGGTGGAAACTTAATGAAATGGAAAGATCTTCTCTTCTACCTACAAAATGAAAGCTAGAAGATGTCAATGATTTTAAAGACAAACTCTAGGAGATGAAATGAAAAAAGAATTTCCCATTTACCTAATTTTGAAAACCTTTTTGCAAAGTGTTGTTGAGACAACATTTCAAACTCCTAATTTTCTATTCCATCCATGAAACAACTTGATTTTCAGACCTATATCACTATTGTACCTACACAACCATAGCTAGAAATAGTCAAAGATGAAGGAATTGAGGTCTTGGAGCTGAATGAAAATGAACTTTATAATCATGTACCAGAATTGCAACCTTAGATATGATTGTTGCAGCCTTCCATGAGGTACCAAATTGCTATATTCTAGATTGCAGATGTCCTTATTAAGACTGAAAATGGAGAAAACATGAAGAAAGGAGGCTAGAAATCAAGTTTTGATGGTGAAATTAGTTATCTAAAATTGCTTTTTGATGTTTGTACTTGAAAAATAAAGAGATGCAACTACATATGGAGGAGATAAATGTTTTATATAGCTCTACACATCTGTGAACCATTCAAATTTGTCATTTTATGAAAATACTATATCTAACTAAAACTACAATCATGTGGCAATTAAGATCAAGTTATGTCTTGAGGTATGAAACTACATATATCATATTTCTACCAAGAAAAACAATCATATATAACAAGGAATAAATCTATAACATGTTATTGATCATAACTTAACCATTCTAAACTTATTATCCATCAAACTTTTAAGTTTCAAAGTAGGAATACATGCACATAAGAAATTTAAATTATATTGTATATCAAGGTGTATATACAAAAATTTGGCAAATATGCCAACTCAAAACATTTGGCAAATATGCCATGTTGCAAAATCTATATACAATTTACATGTTGAAAGTAGCTACATCAAATACTAAAGGTCCACTTGACCCTGTGTCTTTGGTGAATCCTCATTTTTTTATGGATCCTCAATCTATGATGGATCTTGAATTTGTGATGGATCCTCAAAAAGTGTCCTCTTCGTACCATGATGTCTACTAGTCGATGGAGGCAAAGTTGATTACATTAACAAGTCAAACCACAAATTTGATTAATCTCTACAATGGTAAATATAAATAAATTAGAGTTAGTAAATAGAATCGTATCTACTACAAGTTAGAATTTTCATTTATTAACATACATCTAAATCACTACAATCAACTATAAGACCTCAATAAACTATCAATTATTTAGAAAAATTCTATTCAATTACCTCAACTCTTTTTTGTCATTCAATTAATCGTTCTGCAAATGATTTTCTCTTAAGATGATTAGGTGTCCTACTAAAGCATGATGGCAAAGGTGGTACATCACTCACATTCTCAAGAGACTGTAAAAGTAAAGTAACATTGAAATAAATTAATATATAATTATTAAACAAAAAAGGAAATGCATACATTAAAAAAGGTTAGATGTGTTACACATAAACAATCTAGAGTGCACTACACAAAAACTTATCTACTAGAAAACAAGCACATACCACCCTCAAGACATCCTACATTGATTGAGAAGGACTCATCATGGATGAACCAACTAATATCTCCTGTATGAAAAATGACAAGAATGTAAGCCTCTATGTATACAAATAATCATAATAATTTTTAAATTAATCGATCAATTTATCTATTCTCTATTTTATTATTTATCTAAGTTACTATAATCAAATATTTGAGTATTCTAAATTATCAATTAAAGTACAGTTCAATCGAATTACCTCCACCCTTTGTTGGCATTCAAAAAGTTGTTCTACGAATTATAGTCCCTTGGGTTGATCAGGAGTTTGAGTAAAGACCATAGGCAAAGATGCCACATCATTCACATTTTGGATTGACTATAAAATTAAATTAACATCAAGATATTAATTAATATATAATTACTCACAAAGAAATAAATGCATACAATAAAAAAAGTTGATGTGTAGAAAAAATTATACCGCCAAGTCAAAGCCAAATTGGATGGCAGATAAAGTTCCATGATAAACTTCTGTCAACTCCTCCTCTATCATCAACTGTTATCCCCCTTAGATACATTACTACTAATATTTGTATATATTATTCAAATGGAATACACCATGAAATTTAACTTTAAATTTTACCTACATAAAAGATTGGCCATGCTCTTCTCCTTCTCTATGGTCCACTGATGCTTGTGCTTCTGCTCTTGTCCCTAACACCTTAGCCTAAGTTTTGGACCCGACTACCACATCTTATGAAGGGACATCATACTATGAAGTGTTTAAGGGTGGCTCACTACTCTCCATAAGAGGGCCTAAGCACAACTGATTGCAAAAAATTACAATGATGGGGTACACAAACATGTGTGGACGAGGAGGATCTAGTAAAATTAGGTGATTTAATATCACTGCAAACATCATGTGGTTATGCAAACTAAGAAGTCTGTATAATCAAGTGCTCAGTCAAAGAGTGTATGACACTAAGGCCCTGCTATGTTGCATTTGCAACAATGTTTGGGTGCTAAATTGGGGGTGGAGAAGGGATAGTAGGAGGGGGAATAAAAGGACCTGGTACTTGTCTCATTGCCCTAGGTCTACCTTGAGGGCATTCGCTTACCTACTCCTCAAAACTCTCTAAAATCAAAATAATTCACATGGTGACCCATTACAAAATCTACATATAGTTTATGAAGGAAATACAAAGGTACATCTAAATTGTTGTTGGGTAGTTTATTAAAAACCATCCACCAACGATCCCAAAAGTTCTAACTAATACCATCATGTGTACACCATTTGATTGAATACGTAGGCTTATGAACATCAACATGCAATCTGGTTTTAGGATTGACAAAATATTAGGCTAACATAACTTCTGTAATGTCTAACTCTTTCACTTGATCATATGATAAACTATTATCATATTCCACCTTCTTGTTTTCTCGCCATTGCCTAAATGATTAATGTTGTTTTGAGAGGGTTCAAACATGACTAATAATTCCCTCTAAATTTGATGTCATTGAAGACAATCGAGGGTGGTGGATACATTTCTACAATCCTACTTATTTGATCAATGTTTCTTTCAATTTTCTCTTCAATTGTTGGAGGTGGGGGGTGTTTGGTGGTGGAGGGTTTGGTTTTTCACCTTGTTCATCCATTTTACCAATTTAAAAAATAAAACATACCCATTTAGCATATAAAACCAAAAAATTTACTTGAACATACAAAACAAACAAAAAAAATGCAAGAACTTACCTCTTTAGATCGGATATCTATTCCAAAACTACTATGATATCCATCTTGGGAGAGGTCTGTGTTTTGCAAGCTGTGGGTTTCCAAAACACGACATCTTTTTTCCCTATTTATGTTTTGGAAAATGGATATCCATTTTGGGTTGCACAAAAAATATATCCATTTTAGTTTGGTATCCAAACCAAAATGGATATTTTTAACATGCCTATGAAAGTCAAAGTTGGAAAACTCACGAATTTGGCTTAAGTAAAAACATGATTTTTTTCCTATTGCCACTGTTTGGCCCATGATGATCCTACACATACCCATAAAAACTTTTTAACTTTTTTCTAGATTTCAGTAGCAGTATTTAGATTCATGACTTTCACCAATTCAGAATTAGTAAGACCACTTAAAAGAGCATACCTTGCTTTACCATTGTTTTCATAGGCCTTGATCTTATTTGTAGTACTCAGACCATTTTCTGGTATAGTATATTAAGTCTCAATAGATTACCAGATCTTATATCTAAGAGAAATCAGATAACCTTGCATCCTTATTTTCTAGAATGCATTGTCTGATCCATCAAATAGGGGAACATCTTTCTTGTGCATCATCCTATATCTACCTCAAGCGGTTAAACTTTCTTCCAAGGAACTTGGCTCTGATACCAATTGTTGACTGCACTAGACAACTAAGAGGGGGGTGAATTAGTTGTAACTTAAAACTTTAGAACCCTCTTACACATTTAGATCCACATTGATTTAATTAAACCTTTAAATTGTTAAGATGATTAAGCATGAAAGAAAATAACAGAAACTGAATCAAATCAACATCAAACACAAGAGAACACTAGATTTACATGGAAAACCCAAGAAGGGAAAAACTATGGTGAGGATTAGCTCACAATATAAAGTAATATCAACACTGAAATACAATAGGCTCACTGCCAAAAGGCTCATAGCTAGAGGGCTCACTACCCAAAAGAAAGAAAGGCTCACTACCAAAATAGAGAAGAAGATAGAGAAGATTGCTACTAGGAGAAAACTATCTCAATGCAACAGAGAAGTCCACCACAATATCATCATCACCTTCACAGTTATGCTGAAGAATTGTATACACCATTTGCTCACTACATCTAGTAATCTAAGACATGAAAGTTCACACTGCACTGCACAAATCCACACTCTATAACTCTGTAATTCACATCACATACATCATACTCTTCTATCTTACCATCCTTCAATAGCTTAACACTTATTTATACCATCTTTAATCTTAAGAACATTATCTAATGTTGGAAAAGCACCTTAATCATGCAAATTTGAATTAGGTTGGCACCAAAACATTCTTGTGGTGGAAAGGAATGAAGGTGGACCACAACACACCTTAGCTTGGACCTAAATCCATTCATACATGTTACACCATGCTCCCACAATCATTGAAGCAACTCCGCAATTAGTGTAAACACCCAAGATCGACTAAACCTATGTTAGCCCCATAAACAATTATGTACATGCTTCCTCAAAACTAAAGATGACTCATAGACCACACACCATGCTTGAACATGATCTAGAGTATTCGAAAAACATCTTTAAATCCAACAAATTCCTCCGCAACAATCTTCACCTGCCACACAACCTTATCTTGTTCACCCAACATACTCAAATGTCTTTGTTATGCACTGCAACTCAAGAAATTAACTTGCAGAGAACCAAATCATGAATAACTTCATCTAAAGATAGATATGAACCTTATAAGCACACTTCCAGAACCATGAGACCTGAAACCATTTTGCAGAGAAATGTAGAGAAAAAACATTTCTCGTGGACATCTCTGCACATCATAGTTCATACACTGTTGAGCACATATTCTTCTGTACATCGACCTAGCACACCAAATTCTAAATGTAGCATCTCTAAACACCTCTAAACAACATATCCAAATTTCATAAACAAATCTTCAATATAAAAGCAATGTGGAGCAAAACTAGAACACTGCTCTACAACATAGGATACCACTACCACACACTGTTTTCATATTTTATTCATATTTTCTCAAAAGCACTTGGAAACCAATCACCAAAAACATATTATCACCATCTTCAGCACTTCCTCATCATCAAAGATAGCATCTAGTCAACTCCAACTTGCTCACACTCTTAGAATAATCACTTTCTCATACAGTTGACATCAATGACAACACTAGCTGCACATACTTGCAACAACTCATATGAGATTGATGGGTGGGTATATATAGGATTTACCACCCAAGACACTAAAAACACAACCAATATGAGATAAAATGAAAAAGTCCCTAATTAAAATTAACCTAGTGTGAAAAGGACCTAAACGAAGAACTAGCTGGGATATGAACTAGTTAGATAAAGAACCCTGTTCACACTAACACTTATAGTTACCTTGGTTGAAGCTTTGAATAAAGAAATTGAAACTGATCTTTGTTCTAGCACACTATATGCATTGAGTGAATGCATATAGATATTTGACACCTTACTTTATCAAGGACAACTCATATCAATGATAGATGAAATCAATAAACTTATAATAGATAGTGCAATTTGCAAGGGGGAGTAGATAGAAAGTACTACAGTAGAGGACATTAATGCAAATTTAAGGAATAATTAAAGAGGAAAATGAGTAATAAGAAGCAATATTGATCAAGCTATTATCCTATACCATTTCTCACACAAGTATATAAGAGAGGTGCATAGAGATAAGAGAGAGATATAGAGGGATAGGGAGAGCATGGGAGATATAAAGGGGATAAAATGAGATAGATAGAGAAAGGGTGAGAGGGAGAGAGAGAGATAAGAAAATCATCATATATATTAAATAACCCCATACATAGAATTAGAGATAAACTAATATTTCATTGCTTTCATTGTCAATGTACACAAATATTATATACAAAATTTAAACCATTCATGATCATCCTCAACAATGAGTAATATTCAAACCAATAAAACCATTTAAACCATTTAAGCCATGAATATATAAAAAATATTTTTACATATTGATCTCAATAAGATCATGAACGTGTACATAATGACATCAAAATTTTATAGAGTTCCATGAGGCCTACAATCTCTCTTAGACTACAAAATATCATCAATATATAGCAATACAATTTTTTATCAATGTTCCATATAGGCATACAAAATGTCTTTGTATATGTAGCAAAGACTAATTTTGAAACATGTGGCCTTTCTTTGCTTGAATCAAAAGTGAACCTTGAACCTTCAAATCCATTCTTTCCTTGCATTGTTCTGATCTCTTATGCTCCATGCTAGACACCTCAACCTATATATATATATATATATATATATATATATATATATATATATATATATATATATATATATATATATATTAGATGCTATGCATGTTCTATAACTAAATAATCTTATTTTTAAATGACATAAAATAATAAAAAAACACTTACAACATATTGGTATCCTAACTATTCTTTCTTTTGATGCTCAACATCATCAAGAGAGGCCTATTCTTGGACTAGAGTGCTTGCATCGATATATAGCATAACAAAAACAATATATATTAGTTGTTTGTAAGTATCTAATGATGTTAATTGAAACAAGATAATCATAATTAAATGTATACATTCATACTCATAGTTGTGTTTGAGACATTGAGGATGAAATCATAGCAACAATACCAACACCTAATTTTTCTAATATACCAAGAGGCGTGATAACTAAACTCATCAATTAACAAATAATAACATATTTAACTAAGAAACTCAAGAACACATAAACAATAACATTAAAATTTGCATTTGAAAATTTAAATTGTGCTACAATGTACCTCAATAAATTCAATGTTGCAACTAACACTACCAACAAGCCTGCTAGATGATGGTTTAATACCTACCTATTCAACAAAAAATTCTATTTTCAAAAATTCAACACTATTATGAATACAATATAACTACTAATTTATTGTGATATATTAGAAATATACCTTTGAGATAGATGGGACTGTAAAACTCATTGGTGGAATGGTTGATGTTGTACCACTCTGTGAGGTTAGATATTGAAATTATATATAATAATACATATTTTAATTTAATTCTACAATTAAAACTCAATTTACATGTTTAAATATTAAGTATAAAATGTAAAATATATATGTTATAAATTTGTATAAAAATACCTTTACATGATCACAGAACAAATTGCATACTATCTCATCAATGATCACTAATTTATCTAATTCTTGATGTTGTAGTACTCAATCACCATATAAGCTCTGGACACATGTACAATTAATAACTATTACACCCATGGGAGGTGACACTCTCTGAACCTTACTGATCACAGTCTCCACCAAATAAAATATGATAGAAACTATAACATAAATGGGATGTAGCACCACTAGAACTAGATGCTCCTACTACATAATCATCTATTGAACCATGAGTCTAGGACATTTGTGTACCTTGTTGTATAAGGGTGTTCATGAGGCTAGCAATTGCATGAAGGGTCTATACCTCTGTAGTCTTCTTAATCACTAATGGCACCATCACATGATGGATATATTCTATTGCTAGTGTTCTTCATTGATAATTTACTACTTGATGAGCTCCCAATCAATATTGGGAAGAGTCTCCACCTCTACTTGAAACACCATCATATCAAAATAATTCAAAATTTCTTAAAGGAAAAATTCATATTAAAATTTTATCAAAAAAAATAGTGAAACCTCATGGTTTATACAAGGAGGTTGGTCAAAGACCATCCACCACCTATCCTTGAAATTAGTTTTTATATCATGTTGTGATTGAACCAATGGATAGGAAATATATTTGAAGTCATAGTAATGGGTGCATCGGTTTTTGGATCAATAAAAAGAGCACAAATTTGGCCTTTTATTATCAAAATTTTCACTTCATCATAGGATAACTTTGTTGCATAAAATTAGTGAGATAACTCTCTATGAGTTTTATATTGATGGATTTGACTCATCATTGAGTCAACTTACTTCATCATTGAGTCAACCTTCTTCATCATTGCTTCCAATGTACTTGCAAGTGAAGCATGGTTGGGGTTTTCTATGGATGCCATCAATGTTGAAACTAATTATGCAATTTGAATTTTTTTATTCTAAATGCCCTAATAGATCCTCTTTCCTTTGTGGAAGGTTTATGGAAAGTGTTAGAGGAGATTTGGGTGATCCAACATCAACATCAATGTGGGGTTCTCTTCAAGTAATTTGTCATCTAAATTAGGTCTAGGTTAGGGTTTACAGAACATGGTAAAAAATAACTAAAAATAAGAAATGTATTTTAAAAATTCAAAATTTATGAAAATGCAAACAAAATTTGATTAAAAAAATATGAAAATCCTAACTACTTACCTTTTGTATGACATGACATTGAAAAATAGATTGGGACAAGGTTTACAAATGTTGTCAAACTACACAATGCACTTGGGTTCCTTTTCTTTTACATATCTCAGCTGCAATAATAAGAAAATGCCTATTTTTGTTATAAGTAAACATAACAAGTGCACATTACATAACACATGTGTGTTACATAATGTGCATGCATTATGGCTTGCTAATCACAAAGAAATAAATAAATCATGTTATGCTTAAAAATTGAACATAGCATGATCACATTTTTTTCAAAATAAATGATTTGTCTTGACTAGAATTTTGAAATCCATAAAAATTAAGACATAGGTTTTTCATAGTCAACATGTGTATAAAATCTATGAGTGATGTGTGACATGATGCATAAGGTTTTGGATTTGGAATATTTGGATGTAGATTGTGGTATATACATGGACTTGAGAGGCTTTCTCAACTATAATTTACTCAAACTTTTGTGTTTGAGGGAGGTTGGAACTCAAATTTTTAGTGCATATGGGCATGAAACCCTAAATGAAATCCAATTTATAAATTCTTGGTTTGGGGAGTGATAGAAAGTCTTGAAAAATGGACACAATAGAAAGTAAGTGAACACACAACATGTGGCAAGACAAGATTCACATGGTAAGAGTGTTAGTTTCAAGATACACAACTGAGAGGGGGGGTGAATCAGTTGTATAAACCCTTTTCCTTTATTAACCAATCAAATCCTTTTTATTATTCAGCAACATAATAATAAATCAATCATGAAAACACAATGCAATAATTCAAGAGTAGAAACATATTAACACATATGACACCAAGATTTTAACGTGGAAAACCTGGTTAAGGGAAAAACCACAGGGTGACTAACCCAAGATTGTATTCTCTATTAAAAGAATAAGAGGAATAAAATGGCACATGCCAATTAGGGTTCACTACCTGAGCACACTGCTCACAAGAGGCTCACTGCCTACAAGAGACACACTGTCTACAAAATAATAAACCTTACATTCTTGAACTAAAGAATAGCATCTTCAGCATGCTTGAGTCAGTTCCATTTAAGCCCAATACTTCTGCTCTATCTTTCACACTTCTCCTCTCTACCACACTCTCATTTTTCACCCTTATACATTTGAAGAGACTTTACAACTCTTATTTATACAAGACATCAACTTTTGGGAGAATCATCAAAGTTTGCAAACTTTATAGAGCAAATAAACAAATACAACTTGATTTGTTACAAAAGACTTCATGTGGATCATCACACTATCGGCCACATATATCTGGGACCCAAATCTCCTTTGAGGAACACACCATGCCTTGCAAAACATCTTCTAGATTATTTGCAATAGGTGTAAACCATCTGGTCGGCCAGGACTAGGAAGAACACCATTACCTAGAGGTAAATCTTCAATTACAAGCTCAATCTTCAATGCGGACTGCCAACATAGACTGGACACAATCTAGAGACCCCCACAAACTTGCCTAAATCACCAAGAACATCCGCACTACTGCTTACTGAAATCACTCTCTTCTTCATCCAGAACCTCAAGAACACAGTCTACTACCACTGTCATATTAATATAGATGCTTACAAACCTCTAGACAATGAACCAATTGAGTTGTCAATTCTAATTGAGTTCCTAAACACTCCACCAAATCTGTAGAACAAGATATTGCATTTTCAGATCTTACCAGACCTATTTGAGCCACTCTGTCACCACTGAATAGCTGCCGAAACAAGTTCTACTCATATACCCATAACTTGTTTAGATCTTCATGCAGACCTCCAAAATATTAACTGGACAACCTTTAGATATATATCTACAAACCTTTTTGTCCACATACTCTGATCTTCATCTTAGCTAGGATCTTCACTTCATAGACTTTCACTGTCTTCATTGTTCTTCTCTGTTTCTGATAGGACTAATTTTCTCAATATCCTCAGCAGACAGCTCATCCAATCCTTGACATCAATGCAACAGGAGTATGTTGACATCAATGACAACACTGGTTAGGCCCATACTTGCAACAATCTCCCCCTTTGTCATTGATGGCAACATATAATGTGAAAAACTATTTTAACCATCATGACAAGAAATTTCTCCTTACTGACTAACATAACTCCCCCTATCAGTGACAACCATTCACATGTCTTCTTTCCTTCTACTACTCCCCCTTTGATCAATGACCACTTTTGTTTTTCACATGTCTTCTCTCCCCCTTTAACATCAATGACAAAGGGCACATACTTGCAACAATCATACTTTTCATGTTTCAGAATCATACTGACTGCTCCCCCTAAGTAGCAGCCACCTAGCATCAATTCAAACCACAAGATATGACTATGAGATCTACCAGACTGATTTACATTAGTGCACTTTAATTTAGAACCAAAGGGGTAATAACCACTAACTTCTCCCTGATATACTCAAAAGAGTCCTTAGTTAAAGGTTTAGTAAAAATGTCTGCAATCTGATCCTTGGAGGGCACAAACTCCAATCTGACTTCATTATTGCACTTGAGTTATCACAAAAGATTGTGATAGGTTCCTCATACTCCACTCTGATGTCTCTTAGCATTTGCTTCATCCACAATACTTGAGTGCAACTGCCTACTGCTGCAATATATTCTGCTTTTGTAGTGGATAAAGATATTGCCTTTTGTTTCTTGCTTAACCAAGAAACCAATCTTTTCCCTAAAAAGAATGCTCCACCACTGGTACTCTTTCGGTCATCCACATTTCTTGGCCAATCCACATCTATATATGCATGAAGAGAGAAATTATGATCTCTAGGATACCATAAACCATACTCAACTATTCCATTTAGATATCTAAGAATCCTCTTAATTTCCATGAGATGAGATTCTCTTGGATCAACTTGAAATCTAGCAACAAGACTAACAACATTCATAATGTCAGGTCTAGTTTGAGTAAGATACAACAATCCTCCAATCATTGACTTGTACTTTTTCTGATCAGCCCTAGGAGAGTCATCATCTTTTCTCAGCTTGCATCCAGTTGTCATGGGAGTATTCATTGGTTTTGAATCTTCCATTCTAAATTTCTTCAATAATTCTTTCACATATTTAGTCTGATATATGAAGATTCCTTTCTCTATTTGAGTGATTTGCAAACCCAAGAAGAAATTCATTTCCCCAAACATAGACATCTCAAATTTACTTTTCATTTGATTTGCAAAAGTCTTGCACATACTATCTCTTCCTCCAAAAATAATATCATCAACACATACTTCAATAATCAAGATATTTTCATGTTCAATCTTGAAGTATAAGTTATTGTCAACAATACCTTTGTTGAAACTAATCTTCAGAAGATACTTATCTAGTCTTTCATACCAGGCTCTTGGGGCTTGTTTGAGTCCATATAGTGCTTTCTTTAATTTGTAGACCATATCACCATGATCAGATAATTGAAATCCATCCAGTTGTTCAATGTATACTTCCTCTTCCAAGTCACCATTCAAGAAGGCTAACTTGACATCCATTTGATATACTTTGAAATCCTTGAAGGTAGCAAAGGCAAGAAATAATCTAACTGCTTCAATTCTTTCCACCAGAGCAAAAGTTTCTTCAAAATCAACTCCTACTTGGGAATAACCCTTACAGACCAATCTGGCTTTATTTCTGACTACTTCACCATCTTCATTTAGTTTATTCTGAAAGACCCATTTGGTTCCAATCACATTTTTGTTTCTAGGTCTGGGAACAACATCCCAAGTGTGATTTTTCTCAATCTACATCAGTTCTTCTTTCATTGCTTTAGTCCAGCTTTCATCATTGCATGCTTCATTCACTGTCTTTGGTTCAATCTTTGAAATCAAACAATACTTTTCTGAATCTTGAGCAATCTTTCTTCTTGTTTGAACACCTTTGCTTTTATCACCTATGATCTGATTTTTAGAGTGATTTAGTTTTACATACCTTGCTTTAAAATTTGTTCAAAGCCTCCAGAATGAGGTGTCACCATATATTGCCTCTAACCATCACTGTCAGCCACCACCAACAATATGGAAGTGGCTGATAATTGGAACTGTCAACTTCCAACCTGACTACCATCACTAGAATCCTAGATTTAAGATGATTTATTGTTTTTTCTAATTTGATCTAACCACAAAGAAAGAGAAATCAAAATGAATCTTAATTGCTTTGTCATCGGGTCCCTCTTTATATTGCATGATTTTAGGCTTTTCAAATCTTTTCAAACTGAAGACAATTTTCAGCCACGACCCCTTCACATAAATAGAAAAAATTAAATAGCCAAAGAAAATGGTCAACAAAGAAAAAATAGAATATCCAAGGAAGAAGCTATCATAAGCGTGATAGGAGCTACACATTAAAGCCCAAAAACTAAAAAAATATAAAAATATGCAATCCAAAATTGAAGGAAATGAGATGCCACTGCATTGGACTCCCCAGGCAGAAAAGTTCATGAGCTCCTACTCATGAGGTCCATGATTCCATTTTTATTTTTCCTTGCTTTCCAGTTTCTTAATTCTACACTTCCACACTTGCAGTGTTGTCTTCAAAATTTTGTTGTCTGCATTTGTTGGCTTCTTTCTCTTTATGCATACTTCCTCCTCTGATACTCCTTATTAACTCCAAATCTCCACTATTGTAACTCATCATCACATTCTTCTAGTAGTATCATCTCAAACAAAACTTCATCTTTACTTTGTGTAAAAGAAATTACCTCCAAAATCTTTATGACTACAATGTTATTTGGTAACAGTAAATCTTCTACCTCTTCTACATCCTCTAGTTCTTTCATTGTAATCTCCTTTGAACCTTCTACACTTTCTTCCTCTTCTACAACCTCCTTCACTAGGTCTATATTCTCTCCTTCAAAATACTATTTCAAACTAGACATTTCCTCTAAACCCAGATTCTCCTTTGTAACCACAGATTTCTCCTCATCCTCACTACAATTGTCATTGTTAGAAATGAAAATAGGAACAAAATATTTTCCATCATTAGGCTCAGAATTATTTTGAGCACCATCTTTTCCCAGATTATCAAAACAACCAAAATATGAACTTACTAGATTTAGAGAATTAATATACTTAGCATCCTCTGCATTCTTACTATCAACTTCTTCTATGTCTGTTGCTGGCTTGCTATATTTTGCTTCCTTCTTTCTTGCAATCACATCAGTATTAGGAAAGTAATATTTTTCCAATGCATCCAATCTTCTTGAAATCTTTTGCAAATTCTCATTAAACTTTCTCTTTTCCACACCATCCCAATATCTATCCCATGATGGTATAACAATGAGTCTTCTAAATGCAATCTTCATCCTCTTCACTACTGCAATCTCTGCACTCACAACTACAATCAATCTTTCATGCCTCCTTCTCTACCCTCTATAGTTATAGGTCTCCTCTCTCCTGCAACAAATTCTCCTAGAGTTTACTCGAGACACATCTGTCTAACACTTTTCCATATCCACCGGTCCTGGCAGAGGTTGCCTCATTGTTAGCGCTCCACCCATGCACTTAGAACCACCATGCTCTAATACCACTTGATGGGAGGAGTTTACAAATTCAAACTCAAAGCCCGTTTACAAGAAACACAAACCATGAGAATTCTAAAATAGTGACAGAGAACATAAGGCAATTCCTTCCCAATGATAGGAAATGACAAGATCAACAACTTAGATATGCAAATACATTTGACATGAGAAATATAATGGACTGATTCTTCAGAATAATGAATTCAAAAAGAAAGCCCAAACTTTACACATTATTCTATTCTAGCATTCAACTCAAGATAAACATCTCACTACAGCCTGCCAAGATCGACCTCTTTAATACAAAAAGAACAAAAGTTCCTAAGAATGATTCTAACACTTCCTACGACTCTTTCTCTCTAGCTCAGACTTTTACAAATCATGAAATACATTTTATTATGGCCATCATCCAAGGCCTTTTCCATCCTCCTATCGAACAGCTCACAACACTGTCGACCCTACTCACTCTCCTTCAAAACTCTTCAATGAAAACTCTCTCCTATACTGTCTATTCTTTCCCCATCATATATGTCACTAACAACTTTCTTTAAAATCTATTCAGAGCCTCTAGAACGAGGCATCACCATATACTGCCTATAACCATCACTGCCAGCCACTACCAACAATATGGAATTGGATGATAATTGGAACTGTCAACTTCCAGCCAGAATACCATCACTAGAATGTATTTAAGATGATTTATTCTTGTTTCTAATTTGATCTAATCACAAAGAAGGAAAAATCAAAATGAATCTTAATTGCCTTGTCAGTAGGTCCCTCTTTATATTGCATGATATTAGGCTTTTCAAATCTTTTCAAACGGAAGACAATTTCCAGCCACGACCCCTTCACATAAATAGTAGAAATTAAATAGCCAATGCAAATAGTCAATAGAGACAAAAATAGAATATCGAAGCAAGAAGTTATCATAAGGGTGACAGGAGCTACACAATAAAGCCCCAAAACTGAAAAAATATGCAATCCAAAATTGAAGGAAACAAGATGTCACTGCGTCACTCGCCAAACATGGACATTTCAAATTCACTTTGCATTTGATCAGCAAATTTCTTACACATGCTTCCATTCCCACCAAAAATGATATCATCAACAAATACCTCAATAATTAATATGTGCTCATGATCAATCTTGAAATAGAGATTATTGTCAGCAATGTCTTTGTTAAATCTTATCTTTAGCAGATATTTATTCAATCTTGCATACCAGGCTCTTGGGGCTTGTTTAAGTGCATACAAAGCTTTTCTCAATCTGCAAACCATATCTTTTTTATCAGACAACTAGAATCCTTCTAGTTGCACAATGTAGACTTCTTCCCATTCAGGAATACTGACTTGACATCCATCTGGTATACTTTGAAATCTTTGAAAGCAGCAAATGTAAGAAATAATCTGAGTGCTTCTATTCTTGCTACCAGAGAAAAAGTTTCTTCAAAATCAGTTCCTTCCACTTGAGAATATCCTTTGTATACCAAGCTTGCTTTGTTTCTTACAACTTCACCATCTTCATTTAGTTTATTCTGGAAGACCCATTTAGTTCCAATCACATTTTGTCCTCAGATCTAGAAACAAGATCCCAAGTGTGATTCTTTTCAATTTGTATTAATTCTTCTTCCATTGCTTTTATCCAGTTTTCATCGTTGTAGGCTTCACTTACTAATTTTGGTTCAATCTTTGAAATCAAAAAAATCTCTT
This sequence comes from Cunninghamia lanceolata, assembly GCA_027924645.1. NCBI lineage: Eukaryota > Viridiplantae > Streptophyta > Pinopsida > Cupressales > Cupressaceae > Cunninghamia > Cunninghamia lanceolata. The sequence continues at coordinate 3,857,894 of BSBN01000241.1, read as the reverse complement.
CTTGATCTTCAACAATTCTTCTCCTAGCTCAAACACCTTTATTTCTATCTCCTATGATCTGATCTTTAGGATGATTCATCCTTACATACCTGGGAGTTTTGGGATTTGTTTGAGCTTCTATGTCTTGAGCTACTGGATTTTCTAGATCAATCTGGATCTAAGTCTGAGTCTAAACTTGCCTTTCTTGACTTTGATTTTCATCTTGATCTTCTGAATCATATCCCCAAGACCTGGAATGTCCTTTTCTCTCATCAACTCTAACATTTGCACTCTAAATAATCTTTTTCAATCTTTTTTTAAAGCACCGGTATGCTTTACTTTCAGTAGAATAACCTAGAAATATTCCTTCATCACTTCTTTCTTCAAACTTGCCTAGATCCTCATCTCTTTTGATATAGCATTTACTACCACAAACTCTAAAATATCTCACAGTAGGGGGATAACCAAACCAGAGTTCATAAGGGGTCTTCCCAGAATTGCTTTTGATCTGCACCCAGTTAAGAGTGTAGATAACAGTACTCATAGCTTCTCTCCAAAAAACTTGTGGAACATTTGTTTCCATCATCATGGTCCTGGAAGCTTCTTTAATGGTCTAGTTCTTTCTTTCCACAATTCCATTTTGTTGAGGAGTCCTAGGAGTAGATAACTATCTCTTTATACCATGCTTTTCACAAAATGCATCAAACTCCCTAAAGGTAAATTCTCCACCTCTGTCGGATCTCAGAAACTTTATTTTCTCACCAATCTCATTTTCCACTATCACCTTGAAGACCTTAAACTTGTCAAGAGCTTCTAATTTTTTTTTTAAGAAGGTTACCCACATCATCCGGGAGTAATCATCAATCACACACTCCTAATTCTAGCAGGACCACATAGATCAATATGCACAAGTTTCAACTGTCTACTTGAAAATTGTTCTTTACTTTTGAATGAAATTTTATTCTATTTACCCAGTTGACATTCTCTACACATGCTATCAAGTTTCACAAGTTTTGGAAGATCTCTTACAGCCTGAGTAGAACTTATCTTAACAATGTTATCAAAATTCACATGACACATTCTCCTATTCCATAACCAACTTTTATCTGTCTGAGAAATCAGACAACTTTTGCCAGAACTACTTAAATGAAAGATGTTACCTCTAGTCTAACTACTAGATGCAATTTCAGTTCTAGAGCTTTCCAAGATTTTGCATTTTCCATCCTTGAATCTGAGGTCATAATCCTTGTCAACCAACTATCCAACACTGAGAAGATTATGCTTCAGTCCTTCCACATAGAGAACATCATTAGTATTATTCTTACCATCAAAAGAGATGGATCCTCTGCCACAGATTCTACCAGCTGAGTTGTCTCCAAATTTCACAATTCCACTTTCATATTTTTCAAAGATTACAAACTTGCTTTTGTCACTAGTCATATGATGAGAACATCCACTATCAATCACCCATTCATCATTTTCAACAACTTGAGTAGCCAAGGCACTTTCCACATTTGCACAACTAGTAGATTTGGTAGACACCAAATCTTCTTCTTTGATAGCAATGAATACCCAATCACCTTCAATGGAATCTCCATGATCAGATTCATCATCTATGACTCCTTCTTGTCCAGCTTCTTGGACGTAGTAACATTTCTTCTGAACTCTATATCTGTTAGGGTTTGACTTTGAAAATTTCTTCGGACATCTTGAGGCAAAATGACCAATCTTATTACAAGCAAAACATTTGAATGGCAACTTTCCTTCATACTTACCAGATCCTCTTGGTATTCTTTTGGCAATAAGAGCTTCAAGTTCTGCAGACTCAATTTCATCATCTTCAAGATCCTTCCTTGGCTTAGCAAATCTGTTTGATCTTCCTAAAGATCTTATACCCGAATCATATCTTTATTTTCCATATACACTGGCCTTAAATGCAGATTTAGACTTCAAAAGAGAATCACCAAAGTCACTCATTTCAAATGCTGAAAGTTTACCAACCAACTGATCCCTTGTAATAGTTGTCACTGTCCTGATCTCTTCAATGGCAGCAACTTTATGCTTGTATGCTGCAGGTAAGGATCCAAGCACTTTGGCAACAATCTCTGATTCTTCCAATACTCCATTGGCATTTCTGATACCGGTCACAATTTCATTCACTTTCTGCATGTAGGAAGTAATGTTTTCATCTTCACTCATTACCAACCTTTCATATTTTCCCTTCAAACTCTATAGCTTGGCACATTTGACATATTTGTCACCTTCATACAGATTTTCTAACTTTTTCCAAATTTCATGGGTACTTTTCAAATCTAGGACATTTGCCAATTCTATATTAGTTAGGGCACTCAATAATGCTTCTTTAGCTTGAATATTGCATTCAACTTCCCTGATTTCATCTAGAGTTATAGGGTCATTCTTTGGAATCTTATACTCATTCTTGGTTATCAACCAAAAGGTATCACCCATACATTCTAAATGATACTGCATGTGTACCTTCCAAAGGGAATAATTTTTTTCCATCAAATCTCAAACTTTCCTTCTTGTAAGTCGACATCTTAGATCTCCTCAAGTGGTCAAGCTTCTTTTAGAGGAACTAGCTCTAATACCAATTGTTGGAATTAGTCCGAACAACTAAGAGGGGGGGTGAATCAGTTGTCCCACAAATTAACCTTTTTCTTCTTTTAAACTTCTTTCAATTAGATTAGTGATGTAAACATTAAAGCATGAATTAACAACACATGAGCAGAAGCAAATTGAACACACATAACACTAAAAATTTTACGTGGAAACCTGATTAAGGGAAAACCACGGTGGAGGTTAACCCACAAGATTTGTACCCTATTAAAAGTACTTGAAAGAAATGAAAAGGCACTTGCCTTAGGGCTCACTGTTCAAATGTCACTGCCTACAGGAGGCTCATTGCCTACAATAATTTATGTTTAATATAGGAAGAATGAACTGTGAAATAGCATCTTCTTTATGCCTAGTTTAGTTCCTTTGAAAGCTCACAAAACTTCTGCTCTACTCCTCAACCACTTTTCTATTATATGTTCATCCTTTACTTCTCTTGATCCTCTAAACTTCTTCCTCTCTTCTCTGCTTCTGTACCTCTCTTAGGATTTTATCATTTTCACACACGGATCTCTTTCCACAACTCATCAACAAATATTTATACACTTCATCGACCTTGGAATGAACATCAAGGTCGGATTGACTCAATGCGTATCACTATACCATCAACCAAACATATCTGAGACTTGAATCTTTCTCCAACAATATGCCACGCTCCAAAGAATTTCTCTTAGATCATCCTCAACACACCTTAATCATCCGGTCAGCCAAGACTAGGAAGAACAGCAACACCAAGAAGGAAATCTTCACCAACAAGATCAAACTTCAATGCGGACCTCCAACATAGCAGTCACGCAATCTAGAGACCTCCACAAGCACATTGAATTTAACAAAAAACATTCATACTCCTCCAAATCATCAAAATCACTTGCATCTTCATCTGGAATCTCAAGAACACTGTCTGCCATGACTATCACACTAGAAAGATTGCTTGCAAACCTCCAAACTACGAACCACTTGAGTTGATGATACACACTGACTTCCCAAACATGCCTCTAGATCAATAGATCATCATTTTACATATCCAAAACAATCCAAACCTCTTTCTTGTCATCTGTCTCTTCTAAACACTGCAAAACTGGTTGTACTCAGATAGCCATATTTTCTTCAAGTCTTCATGCGAACCCTTTAAATCTTAACTAGATCTTCTTCTGACAATCCTCTATTTAACCATATGATCTGCATACATTGATCCTCATTAATTTCATCAATTTCCTCAACATTCTAGCCTTCTAAATAGGCAACATTTAATGGAATACAGTTGACACCAATGGAAACAAGGATTTGTTGACATCAATGACAACACCTATTAGGCACATATTTACAATAGACACCTTCTTCTCACTGCATTCCAAAGTCATAAGCATTTAAGTTTGCACACAACTTCACTGCCCTTGATTCACATTCACATATTCTTCTCTACCTTTCTCCATTCAACTTCATCTTGCATTTATACCATCTATAACCAAGACCTGTCTCAATTAAGTTGGTCCTAATGAAGCGTGCACATTACACACACACAACATTACTTAGATCGGCACTAAACACTTTTGCATTGGAAAGAAGTGAAAGTGGACCATGTCAACGGATAACCATAACTCAAATTTGTATCACAAAGTTGCTTATCACATGCACAATCCATGAGGTACCTCCACAAATGGTGCTAGTAAGCTAGGTCAGCCAACCCTGAGCTATTGGCCATATTCTTGCTTCTCTAAGTCCAAGAACATCATGTAGACTAGAGACAGACATCTCAAAGCATTCACACACCTTCCCAAAATTCTCATCATCATTATAAACATCTACAACACTGTCGCTCAAAGAATGTCTTCATTATGCACATAAGGATACATTGTCACTGATCACCAACGTAAGAACTAAACTTGCAGAGCATCCCAACACTAGAACTTTAAAGGAAGGTGAATACAGATAATATAAGCACTCTCCCAGATCCATAAGATAGGAAAGTTGAGCATTCTCATTTCTCAAGACAACCTCATTCACAGTCAAATATTTTATCCCACACAATCTAGAACCTAAAACTTTGGATATAACTGTTGATTTAGGACGGACAACTGAGAGGTGGGGGGGTGAATCAGTTGTCTCTAAAAACTTTCTTTTTTGTAAACACTTAAATCCTTCTTATATTTTTACAGCATAATAATGTTTTAATCATGAAAGCACAATGTAATAGCCCAAAAACACATTAACACATATGACACCAAGAATTTAACGTGGAAAACCCAGTTAAGGGAAAAACCACGGGGTGACTAACCCAAGATTGTATTCTTTATTAAAAGAATAAGAACAAAATGGCACTTACCAATTAGGGCTCACTGCCTGAGCAAACTGCTCACAAGAGGCCCACTGCCTATAGGAGACACACTATCTACAGAATAATAATATAAATATTACATACTTGAACTGGAGATTAGCAACTTCATCATGCTTGAGACAGTTCCATTTAAGCTTAATACTTCTACTCTCTACCACCCTCTCATCTTCACTGAAGATACTTTGAAATGACTTCACAAATCTTATTTATACAAGACATCAACTTTTGAATAATCATCCGAGTCGGTACAATACATACTTTATTTTATTATAGATCAATTATACAAATACAACTTGACTTATTACAAAACTTCATGCGTATCACCACATTGTTGGCTACACATATCTGGCACTTCAATCTTCTTTGAGGAACACACCATGCTCCATAGAACATCTACAAGACCATCTGCAAGATGTGTAAAACATCTAGTCGGCCATGATTAGGAAGAACACCATCACTTGAGAGTAAATCTTCAATTTCAAGCTCAATCTTTAATGTGGACCACCAACACAAACTAGACACAATCTAGAGACTTCCATAGGCTTGCCTAAATCACCAAGAACATCCACATCACTTCAGCTTACTAAAATTATTCGCATCTTCATCCAAAACTTCAAGAACATAGTTAGTCATCACTGTCACTTTAGAATAAATTCTTGTTGACCTCTAGACCATGAACCAATTGAGTTTTCAATTCAAATTGGCTTCCTAAACATTCCACCAAATCTGTAGAACAAGATATTGCATTTCTGGATCTCACCAGACCTATTTGTGTCACTCTGTCACCTCTGAACAGCTATCAGAACCAGTTTTACTCAAATGGCCATAACTTTTCAAAATCTTGACTGGATCATCTTTAAACACATATCTACAAATCCTTTGATATGCATTCTCTGATCTTCATCTATCTGGGATCTTTACTTCATAGAGCTTCACTATCTTCACTGATCTTCTCTATTTCTAATAGAACTAATTTTCTCAATATCCTTAGCACACAGCTCATCCAATCCTTGACATCAATGACAACACTAGTTGGACCCATACTTGCAACAATCTCCCCCTTTGTCATTGATGGCAACATATGATGTGAAAAATTATTTTAACCATCAAGACAAAAGTTTTTCTTCACTAACTGACATAGCTCCCCCTTTGATCAGCAACCACTTTTGTTTTTCACAAGTCTTTTCTCCCCCTTTGAAATCAATGGCAAAGGGCACATACTTGCACCAATCAGAATCACACAGACTGCTTCCTATGAGTAGCAGTTTCCTCTCATCAATCTAGACCATAAGATATGACTGTGAGATCTACTGGACTGATGCACATTAGTGCACATTAATTTAGAACTGGAGGGGTAATAACCCCTAACTTCTCCCTGAGATACTCAAAAGAGTCCTTAGGTAGAGGTTTAGTAAAAATGTTTGCAATCTGATCCTTTGAGGGCATAAACTCCAATATGACTTCATTCTTGTTCACTTGCTCTCTCAAAAAGTGAAACTTGATGGATATATGTTTTGTCTTTGAATGCAACACTAGATTTTTTGATTTATTTATTGCACTTGAGTTGTCACAGAAAATTGTGATAGGTTCCTAATACTTGACTCTGATGTCTCTTAGCATTTGCTTCATCCACAATACTTGAGTGCAACTACCTGCTACTGCAATATATTCTGCTTCTGTAGTGGATAGAGATATTGCCTCTTATTTCTTGCTCAGCCAATAAACCAATCTTTTCCCCAAAAAGAATGCACCACCACTAGTACTCTTTTGGTCATCCACATGTCCTACCCAATCCACATCTGTATATGCATGAAGAGAGAAATCATGATCCCTAGGATACCATAAACCATACTCAATTGTTCCCTTTAGATATTTGAGAATTCTCTTGATTGCCATGACATAAGATTCTCTAGGATCAGCTTGGAATCTGGCAACAAGACCAACAACATTCATAATGTCAGGTCTGGTTTGAGTGAGATACAGTAGTCCTCTAATCATTAACATGTACTTTTTCTGATCAGCCTTAGGAGATTCATCATCTTTGCTTAGTTTACATCTGGTTGCCATGGGAGTATTCATTGGTTTTGAATCTTCCATCCCAAATTTCTTCAACAATTCTTTCACATATTTGGTCTATGATATGAAGATTCCTTTCTTTGTTTGAGTAATTTGTAGACCCAAGAAGAAATTCACTTTTCATTTGATTTGCAAAAGTCTTGCACAAAAATGATATCATCAACAAATACTTCAACAATCAAGATATTTTTGTTAGGGTTAGCCAGCAGAAGATATCAATTAAATGCAAATAAATATTAAACAGAGAAATGGAAATACACAGAAATAATAATAGCAAGAGACAAGTTTTAACATGGTTCACCCAAACTTGGGCTACATCCACCAAACAGAGAGTCCAATATTATTATCCAGTAAATCAAACCGATTACAATCAGCAATCCTTGCAACTCAATACCGCTACAAAATGCTACAATACAATATGTCAAAACCCTAACCCTTAGCCGCCTTTTATCAAGCTTTTTGTCGGTTACAAAAATAGGGTTTTCTTATGTCGGTCAATGAAAAAAATAACTCCCAGTGCTTTATAAAATAATAAAAAACCGTGTGAGGTTTCGGGGGCGTTGCCCCCGAGCCCCCACAGGGGCGCTGCCCCTCGACCCCGCCCTGTATCATGCTAGGGAACACGCCAGGGGCACTGCCCTTGGACCTCGCAAGGGGCACTGCCCCTTGACCCCGTAGGAATTTGGGGGGAAACCGCGCCGATAAAAGTGGGGTAAATATAACCTCTGAGTCTAATTAGGCTCCATATAACAACAATCTCCCACTTGGAGACTGATCATAACACCACTGACCCTGTAGCTCCCACTAGAAATAAGCACCCTGGACTCTGTTGTTCTATTTTTGTTGTGTTCAATCTAGAAGACCAACCGAAGCTGAAGAGGAGCTCAGCTTCTCCCTTGTCACTGCCTTTGTCAACATATCTGCTAGATTATCATCTGTATGTATCTTTGCTAGCTGTAACTGTCCATTATCCAACACTGACCGAATGAAGTGATACCTCAACTGTATATGTTTGGTCTTTGAATGCAAGGCAGAATTCTTTGCAAGATGTATGGCACTCTAGCTATCCGTAAACAAATAACTGTTAACCTGTTGTGTGCCCAATTCATTCATGAAAGATTGCAGCCATATCATCTCCTTGCTTGCCTCTGTTGCAACTACATATTCTGCCTCTATGGTGGATAAAGCAACCACCTTTTGCAACCTAGAAATCCAACTCACTGTTGTTCCACCTCCAGTAAAGACATAACCTGTAGTACTTCGCCTGGTATCAATATCTCCTGCCAAATCTGAGTCTACATAACCTGCTAAAACAGTATTAGAGCCCCCAAAACATAAGTGTTTATTGGATGTACCTCTCAAATACCTGAGAATCCATTTTACCGCATTCCAATGCTCTAATCCAGGATGACTCATATACCTGCTAACGACTCCTACAACATGTGCAATATCCGGTCGCATGCATACCATGGCATACATTAAACTACCTACAGCTGAAGCATATGGTACCTTGGACATTTTCTCTTCCTCCTCTTGTGTCTTAGGACACATGTCCTTAGTCAATTTCAAATGACTAGGCAAAGGTGTGCTAACAGCTTTTGTATTCTCCATGTGGAATCTCTACAACACCTTTTCAACATAAGAAGCCTGAGATAGAGTCAATTTTCTGTTCTTCCTATCTCTACAAATTTTCATACCAAGGATTTGTTTTACTGCCCCCAAATCTTTCATAGCAAATGACTGTGCCAACTGCTATTTTAACTCTCTTATGTGATCCATGTTAGACCTAGCTACAAGCATGTCATCAACATATAAACATAAATTAATGTAGCTGTCATTAGCTAACCTCTTAAAATAAACACAATGGTCAGAATTACACCTGATGTAGCCTTGCTCAGCCATAAAACTGTCAAACTTCAAATACCATTGCCGAGGTGCTTATTTCAGGCCATACAAACTCTTCTTCAATTTGCACACTAGTTTCTCCTTACCTTTGACCTCAAATCCTTGTGGTTGTTCCATATAGATCTCCTCCTCCAAATCACCATGGAGAAAGGCAGTTTTAACATCTAGCTGTTCCAAATGTAAATCTTCAATAGCCACAATACTTAAAACAGTACGAATAGAAGTCATCTTGACAACCGGAGAAAATATCTCATCAAAATCAATGCCCTTTTTCTGTGCAAATCCTTTGACAACTAGCCTGGCCTTAAATCTTTTCTTACCTCCATCTTCCTCTTTCAGCCTATAAACCCATTTATTTGGTAAAGCCTTTTTACCTGCAGGTAACTTACATAATTCCCAAGTCTGATTTTTCAGTAAGGAGTCCATTTCTTCTTTCATTGCAAGCTCCCACTGAACCTATGTATCCACCTGCATAGCTTCATCATACCCTTCTGGTTCACTAGCATCTGTTAACAAAATAGAATACAAAGAGGGAGAAAACCTTGTAGGAGGTCTACTTATCCTTGTTGACCGTCTAACATTCACTGGAGTTTGTGGTATTTCTAGTTTCTATTGCGGAGCATGAGGAACCACTGGAACATCACTATTTGGAGTATCGTCCAGCACCATATAATCCTTTTCTTTCTTCTCATGCTGCTGCAACTGATCTTTGTACAACACCTTCTCATTGAATATAACATCCCTACTTCTCACAATTTTTTGATTTTCAAAATCCCAAAGCCTATAACCAAAGTCATCAATGCCATATCCAACAAAGATACATTTTTTTAATTTCACATCCAGCTTGGTTCTATTTTCAGAATGTATATGTGCAAATGCTTCACAGCTGAAGGTTTTTAGAAAAGAATAACTCATCTTCTTGCCTGTCCATGCTTCCTCTAGAATACCACAGCCCAAAGGAACTGAAGGACCTCTGTTAATTAAATATACAGCAGTGTTGACAGCCTCTGCCCACATGTTTAAAGGCAGCCCAACATGCAATCTCATGGTCCTTGCACGCTCCATTATTGTCCTATTCATGCGTTCAGCCACTCCATTTTCCTGTGGAGTCCCTGGAACCGTTTTCTACCTACAAATTCCATTAAGGGAACAATAATCTTCAAATTCTTTGCTGCAATACTCACCACCATTATCAGATCTGAGACATTTTAATCTTTTACCCATCTCATTCTCAACCAAGCTTCTCCATTTCTTAAATGTTTCAAATACATTAGATTTCTATCTAAGAAAATAAATCCAGACCTTCCTAGTTGCATCATCTATGAATGTAACATAATACCGAGAGCCACCGAGAGAAGATACCTGAGCTGGTCCCCATACATCTGTATGGACAAGCTCCAACTTTTCATTTTTCTTTTGCTTCCCATCCTTGAGAAAACCGACTCTCTTTTGTTTTCTATATGCACAACTTTCACAGAAATCCATATTAATATATTTCAGACCTGGTAAAACTTTCTTAGAATGAAGTACCTTCATACCTTTTTCACTCATATGCCCAAGTCTGTTATGCCACAGTGTTGTCTCAGAACCTACAGCAACTTTTCTAGTCTCTTCCTGTAAACCTGCAGCAACTGATCCTGAACTTGTTTGTTTTTTCTCTGTAATAGCTAAAGTAGAAGGAACAGTATGACCTGTACAAAGATATAAGGTGCCTACTTTCACACCTTTTGCTACTACTAAGGCACCTTTTGAAACCTTCCAATTTTTATCAGTAAATGTAACAGTGCAACCTTGTTCAGTTAGCTGCCCTGCTGAAATTAAATTCCTACTGAGCCTTGGAACATGCCTTACCTCTTGTAGTAGCCAATGATTCCCATTCTGCAACTCAATCTTGATTCTTCCCTTTCCAACAATCTGATAGGGTTCGTTATCTCCCAAATAAACCAGCCCAAAATCCCCTTGGACATAATCAAGGAAATAACTTCTATGGGGCGTAGCATGAAATGAGGCCCCTAAATCTAAAACCCATGAATCATCAGCATTATCTAGGGAAAGAATCAAAGCATCATCTTTAGACTTATTGCTTACCTCATTTGCTTCCTTATTGCCTTCTTGTTTGTCTCCTTCTTTGTTCTTCCGAGACCAGCAATCTTTCTTTAGATGACCTAGTTTTCCACAGTACCAGCAATCCTTCTGTCCTCTGGTTTGGGATCTTTTGTCCTTTGATTTTCCTCGTGACTTCCCATGACCTCCAAAACCTTTTCCTCTCTCCTTTGATCTGCCCCTACTTTCTGCATTCAAAACACTGCCTGATTTGGATCCACCTGAGCTTTTTCTTACGAATTTTCTCACTCAGAATAACACCAACAACATCATCAAATTTTAGGGTATTTGAACCAGAAACAGAGTTACTAACCGCCATTACCAAACTATCCCAGCTTTCAGGCAATGAACATAATATCAAGAGAGCTCTAACTTCTTCATCAAATTTTACATTTACAGAAGTCAATTGACTGACAATTGTATTAAATTCATTTAAATGACCTGTCACAGATCCACCTTCAACCATTTTCAAATAAAACAACTGCTTCATGAGAAATACCTTATTTGAGGCTGAGGGTTTTTCATACAATTTTGCCAAAGCTTTCATCAGACCATCTGTTGTCTTCGCTTCTGTTATATTGAATGCCACTGACGGTGCCAGGCACAACCGAATGGTTCCCAGTGCCTTTCTATCAAGAAGATTCCAATCCTCATCAGACATTGTTGCCAATTTCTTGGCTACTCCTTCCAATGGCCTCCATAAATCCTTTTGATAGAGGTAATCCTCTATCTGCATCTTCCATAACTGATAGTTCTGCCCACTAAACTTATCAACCTTCGTTTTACCCTTGTCTGCCATTGCTCCCACTCAACCGTGAGACTTTCCTACAGATGATAATCAAACACAACTTGGCTCTGATACCACTTGTTAGGGTTAGCCAGCAGAAGATATCAATTAAATGCAAATAAAGATTAAACAGAGAAATGGAAATACACAAAAATAATAATAGCGAGAGACAAGTTTTAACGTGGTTCACCCAAACTTGGGCTACATCCACCAAATAGAGAGTCCAATATTATTATCCAGTAAATCAAACTGATTACAATCAGTAATCCCTGCAACTCAATACCGCTGCAAAATGCTACAATACAATATGTCAAAACCCTAACCCTTAGCAGCCTTTTATCAAGCTTTTTATCAGTTACAAAAATAGGGTTTTCTTATGTCGGTCAATGAAAAAAATAACTCCCCGTGCTTTATAAAATAATAAAAAACTATGTGAGGTTTTGGGGGCGTTGCCCCCGAGCCCCCACGGGGGCGCTGCCCCTCGACCCCGCCCTGTATAACGATAGGGAATGCGCCAGGGGCGCTGCCCTTGGACCCCGCAAGGGGCGCTGCCCCTTGACCCCGTCTTGGGGGCGCTGCCCCCAAACCCCTGCAAGGGGTGCTGCCCCTTGACCCCATAGGAATTTGGAGGGAAACCGCGCCGATAAAAGTGGGGTAAATATAACCTCCGAGTCTAATTAGGCTCCATATAACAACAATTTTCATGATCAATTTTGAAGTATAAGTTACTATCAACAGTACCTTTGTTGAAACCAATCTTCAAAAGATGTTTATCCAATCTTTCATACTAGGCCCTTGGGGCTTGTTTGAGTCCATACAATGCTTTCTTCAACTTGCAGACCATACCACCATGATCAGACAATTGAAATCCATCCAGTTGCTCAATGTATACTTCTTCTTCCAAGTCACCATTTAGGAAGGCAGACATGAAATCCTTGAAGGCAGCAAAAGCTAGAAATAATCTGATTGCTTCAATTCTTGCCACTGGAGCAAAATTTTCTTTGAAGTCAACTCCTTCTACTTGAGAATAACCCTTACAGACCAATCTAGCTTTGTTTCTTACTACTTCACCATCTTCATTCAGTTTATTCCAGAAGACCCACTTGGTCCCAATCACATTTTTGTTATTAGGTCTAGGAACAAGATCCCAAGTGTGATTTTTCTCAATCTGCATCAACTCTTCCTTCATTGCTTTAGTCCAGCTTTCATCATTGCATGCTTCACTTACTAGTTTTGGCTCAACTTTGAAATTAGACAATACTTTTCTGAGTCTTGAGCAATCTTTCTTCTTGTTTGAACAACGTTGCTTCTATCACCTATGATTTGATCTTCAGAATGATTTAGTTTTACATACCTGGGAGTTTCAAGAATTTCTTGTACTACTATATCTTGGACAGGTTCATTCAAACTTATCTCTTCTTCCTATATTCTAGGATTCTTTGGATCAGTCTGGATCTGAATTTCAGAAGTGGTTTGAACTTCTTGGACCAAAACATCATTATGATCATCTTCTTCATGTTCATAAAACCTTGAGGGTTTTTCAATGCCTTCATCAACCTTCACATTTGTACTTTCTACAATCTTTCTCAATCTCTTGTTATAACACTGGTATGCTTTGCTTTGAGTAGAATAACCTAAGAATATTCCTTCATCACTTCTAGCATCAAATTTGCCAAGGTCTTCATCTCTCTTAATCTGACATTTACTACCAAAGACTCTGAAATACTTCACAGTAGGAGTGATGCCAAACCAAAGTTCATAAGGGGTCTTACCAGTATTGCTTCTGATTTGTACTCGATTAAGAGTATAGATAGTAGTGCTTACAACATCTCTCCATTAGATCTAAGGGACATTTTCTTCCATCATCATGGTTCTAGATGCTTCCTAGATGGTCTGGTTCTTTCTCTCCACTACTCCATTCTGCTGGGGAGTGCTTGGAGCAGATAATTGTCTATTTATCCCATGTTTCTCATAGAATTCTATGAACTCTCTGGATGTGAATTCTCCACCTCTATCAGACCTAAGACATTTTATGTTTAACCCTGTTTCATTCTCTACCATAGCCTTGAATATTTTGAATTTCTCAAGAGCCTTAGATTTCTCTTTCAAGAAAGACACCCACATAATCTGGGAATGGTCATCAATTAGTAACATGAAATATCTATCACCTTGCAAACTCCCGATTCTTGCCAGTCCACATAGATCAGTATGTTCTAAGTCTAGTAATCCAATAGAAGATTGTTCCTTACTTTTGAATGTGACTCTTCTCTCCTTACCCAACTGACATTCTTTGCACAAACTGTTAGTAGGTTTCACTAGTCTTGGAAGATCTCTTATATCCTAATAGTTGCTTATCTTGATGATATTATCAAAATTTACATGACACATTCTTCTAGGCCACAACCAACTTTGATCAATTTGAACAAACAAACAACTTTTTCCAATACCAACCAAGTGGAAAATGTTACCTTTTGTTTGACTACTAGATGTAATCTTTGTTCCAGAACTTTTAAAGATCTTACATTTTCTATTTTTGAATCAAAGATCATACCCTTTGTCTACTAACTGTCCAACACTGAGAAGATTGTGCTTCAGACCTTCAACATACAATACATCACTAGTTTTGTTCTTTCCATCAAAAGAAATAGTTCCTTTGCCTCTTATTCTACTAGCAAAATTATCACCAAATTTTACAACTCCTCATTCATATCTTTCCAGATCTATGAACTTATTTTTGTCACCAGTCATATGGTGGGAGCATCCACTATCAATGACCCACTCATCCTTTTCTTCAACTTGAGCAGCCAGAGCTCTTTCTACCATTTTATGATTGAGAGATTTAATGGGCATTGGATCTTCTTCCTTGATGGCAATAAACACCCAGTCACTTCCAGATTTGTTTCCTATCTTTGATTCATCATCCATTACTCCTTCATCATCATCATCTTCATGAACATAGTAACATTTCTTTTGAAATCTTGATCTATTTGGATTAGTCCTTAAAAATCTTCTCGGACACCTTGAAGCAAAATGACCAATCTTGTTGCAGTTGAAACATTTGAGAGGCAATTTTCCTTCATACTTACCAGATCCTCTTGGCAATCTTTTTGCAATAAGAGATTCAAGTTGAGTAGCTTCTGCCTCATCTTCTTCTAGATCTTTTCTTGCTTTTTCATACCATGACAGTTTCTTTGAGGAGTTCTCTCCTGGATCATACCTTTATTTTCCTTTTACAGAGGCACTAGCTTTGAATGCAGATTCAGTCTTGGGGGGTGCATCTCCAAACTTAGCCAATTCAAATGTAGCTAATTTTCCAACCAATTGATCTCTTATGATATTTAAAAAAGATATGAATTCTTCAATAGCAGCAACCTTGTGTTTGTAAGCGGGAGGTAGGGATCTAAGAACTTTGGTAACAATCTCATCGTCATCCAAGGTTCCACTAGCACACCTAATGCCACAAACAAGCTCATTTACTTTAGGCATAAATGTAGTGATATTGTCATCTTCATTCATCTTCAGGTTTTTAAATTTTCCTTTGAGACTCTGTAGCTTGGCACATTTAACATATTTGTCTCCTTCATGTAGAAGTTCTAGCTTTGCCCAAATGTCATATGTAGTTTTTAAATCCATAACATTTGTCAGCTCTGAATTAGATAAGGCACTTAGTAAGGCTTCTTTAGCTCGAATATTATCTTCAGTATCTCTGATTTCATCTACAGTTGTCAGACCATTCTTTGGATGAACATACCTTTTTGTGGCCATGGTCCAATATTGCATTCCCATACATTGCAAGTGACATTCCAGGCGGCTTTTCCAAAGACTGTAATTAGTTCCATCAAACCTCAAACTATCCTTCTTGTAGGAAGATATCCTGGATCTCCTCAAGCTATTAAGCTCTTTTAGAGGAACTTAGCTCTAATACCAATTATTGAATTAGGACAGACAACTGAGAGGGGGGGTGAATCAGCTGTCTCTAAAAACCTTCCTTTCTATAAACACTTAAATCCTTGTTATATTTTTACAGCATAATAATGTTTTAATCATGAAAGCACAATGCAATATCTCAAAAACACATTAACACATATGACACTAAGAATTTAACGTGGAAAACCCAGTTAAGGGAAAAACCACGGGGTGACTAACCCAAGATTGTATTCTCTGTTAAAAGAATAAGAAGAACAAAATTACACTTGCCAATTAGGGCTCACTATCCAAGCACATTGCTCACAAGAGGCCCACTGCCTATAGGAGACACACTGTCTACAAAATAATAATATAAATATTACATACTTGAACTAGAGATTAGCATGTTCATCATGCTTGAGACAGTTCCATTTAAGCTCAATACTTCTGCTCTACTTTTCTCTCTTCTCCTCTCTACCACCCTCTCATCTTCACCAAGGATACTTTGAAATGACTTCACAAATCTTATTTATACAAGACATCAACTTTGGAATAATCATCCAAGTCAGCACAATACATACTTTATTTTATTATAGATCAATTACACAAATACAACTTGACTTATTACAAAACTTCATGTGTATCACCACACTGTTGGCTACACATATCTGGGACTTCAATCTTCTTTGAGGAACATGCCATGCTTCTCAGAACATCTGCAAGATGTGTAAAACATTAGGTCAGCCATGATTAGGAAGAACACCATCACCCGAGAGTATATCTTCAATTTCCAGCTCAATCTTTAATGCAGACCGCCAACATGAACTGGACACAATCTAGAGACTTCCACAAGCTTGCCTAAATCACCAAGAGTATCCACACCACTTTTTCTTACTAAAATTATTCGCATCTTCATCTGAAACTTCAAGAACATAGTCTGTCATCTCTGTCACTTTAGAATAAATGCTTGGGGACCTCTAAACCATGAACCAATTGAGTTGTCAATTCAAATTGGCTTCCTAAACATTCCACCAAATCTACAGAATAAGATATTGCATTTCTGGATCTCACTGGACCTATTTTTGTCACTCTGTCACCTCTAAACAGCTGTTAGAACCAGTTTTACTCAAATGGCCATAACTTTTCAAAATCTTCATGCGGACCTCTCAAATCTTGACTGGATCATCTTTAAACACATATCTACAAATCTTTTGATGTGCATTCTCTAATCTTCATCTAGCTGGGATCTTTACTTCATAGAACTTCATTGTCTTCACTGATCTTCTCTGTTTTTGATAGGACTAATTTTCTCAATATCCTCAGCACACAGCTAATCCAATCCTTGACATCAATGCAATAGGAGTATTTTGACATCAATGACAACACCGTTTGGGCCCATACTTGCAACAATAACACCTATAAAGACCTCTGATCAATACTTCCAAACCACACAGGTATATCTTCAATTAGGAAGAAGTGCAAAGCATAACACTCAGAGTACCTCTATCACACTGTGTTAGGAACTCGTGTTTAGCCCTTCTCTTTACTTCGTTAGTATATTATATTTGGATGCATATGCTTTGTAGGTCATCTTGTGAGCATATTGTATTATCCCACATTCATGGGAAGTAATAGTTGTTTAGATTAGACTTAGTATATAAGTACATGTTGAGGCCAATGAAGGCATCCACAAATTTATTGTATTGAGCTTGCTC
This sequence comes from Cunninghamia lanceolata, assembly GCA_027924645.1. NCBI lineage: Eukaryota > Viridiplantae > Streptophyta > Pinopsida > Cupressales > Cupressaceae > Cunninghamia > Cunninghamia lanceolata. The sequence continues at coordinate 3,840,454 of BSBN01000241.1, read as the reverse complement.
AAAGGAGGTTACCCCCTCGAAGTGGCCTATGATCAATAAATTATTTGTGTTTATGCTATTTCTATTATTTCATGCATTTTTCATTATATTGTTGTAGGAGGTTCCTCTCATCTGGTATCAGAGCACTTTCTTGGGCTCGCTGGGTGGATTTTTTGCTGAAATTTTTTTTTTCGTAGTGACCTCCAAGCGCTGTGATTATTGCAGTAGTTCTTTTTTTGCATCTATATTGTTCATTTCAATTCCAAGTTTAGATCAGGGAATAATCCCTATTCACTTAACTGTGGGAAGTACCTGGGCATAGCCCTAAAACTCATTGTGAGGAGTACCATAGGAACCCCGAAGTAGCTGGCCCATTGAGAGGACCTGACAGTGAAAAGAACAATGGCCCCTACCTGATTGACTAGTTCTCATCTATGAGGTAAACCAAGAGTTGTCATTTGTGGCAAAATGGTTATTAGTTTTACTTGAGCCGTGGAGTGAGGGGTACTGCCCTAATACGCAAGCCATTAGACAACATTGGTAGCCGAGTGAATCCCCTAAACCTTTAGGAAGCCAAACATACCTATGGCCCATATCTATTGACAGCTAGCAAATCGTAGATTGAATCTATCTAGAGCAGTTGGCAAATAGTTTCTAGAAAAAGAAAAAAAGAAAAAAAAATTCCATTTTTCCACCATATTTTCCTTGCTTTAGCTCCGTTTCCTCTCAAAATTCACTGGAACCCCTGAAATTCCATTCTGCATATTTCCTTCCTTGAGGACCCTATCCCAAATTCCACTTACTGAAGCCAAAAATTGCACATTTGTCTATTTTTAGGGTTTGCCATAACTTCTTCAATTCACCTAATAGCCTTCAAATTTTTCCATAGTGTTCTATTCATATTTATGCTCCTTTGTCCCTCTAGGACAAATTTTCCCATTCTTTCACCCCACCTCTGAAATCCCCATTTTCATCTCCCCTTTCCCTCAGAAAGTGTCCAAACCCTAGTCAAACCCCAATTACCCATCAGAGTTTTTCCCAAATCTAAATTTTCCTTTACTAAAAAAGTTTTTGTTTTTGTTTTTCTACCCATTCCCCAAAAAAAAAATCCTGGTTATGGTTGTCACCCGCACAGGAGCAAAAAATATGGAGGATGAACTTGCAGCCCTCAAGACTAAACTCCAAGATCTAGATGAAAAAATTCTTAGCCTCAATCTTCAGCATTCAACCATGAACAATAGACGCCAGCCAGAATCTTTTATAGACACTGGGTTCTCTTCTTCCAATAATTTTCATGGGCCAAAGCTTGATTTTCCTCGCTTCAATGGTGATGATCTTACTGGATGGATATATCGAGAAGAACAATATTTCAATTTGCATAATACTTTTGATGTCAACAAAGTCCCACTTGCATCCTTTCATTTGGAACATGAAGCCCTTCAATGGTTCTGTTGGTACATCAAGGCTCATGAAGAGCCAAAATGGACAGATTTTTGTAAACTCATTTTGCAACGATTTGGCCCTAGTGCTTTTGATGACTTCACAGGAGCACTCACTAAACTGTGCCAAACAGGTACTGTGAGAGAATATCAAACAGAAATTGAAAAACTAGCCAACCACACAGAGAGATTATCTGATCAATTCTTCAGGAGTTGTTTTGTCACTGGTCTGAAGGATGCAATTTGCTCTGAGGTTAAAATGTTTTGTCCCAGCATAATGATGGAAGCCTTAGGGTTGGCTAAGTTGGCGGAGGACAAGATCACATCTCAACAATGATCCAAATCCAATTTTGTTCCATTCAGAAATATGGCTTCCCAACAACCTCAAATAACACTAGTTCCTAGAACAACTCCCATCAAGCATTTGACTAAAGCAGAGATGTGGGCACTTAGAGAAAAAAGGCTTTGTTATAATTGTGATGAGAAATTCACTCGAGGACATAGATGTGTTGAGAAAAATCTCTACCTCTTGGATGTGGATTCTTCACCTGAAACTAAACTTTATATGGATGCTCAGGATACAGCAGATGATCATGTCGACACTTAGCAACTGCTTGTTAACCTTGCTTCTTAGGAAGACTACCCAGAGATCTCTCTCCATGCTTTAGCAGGAGTCATCACCCCACAAACCATGCAGGTCAAGGGTTTCTTCAAGAAGCTTCCTCTTATAATACTCATTGATTTTGGTAGCTCTCATAACTTCATTGAGCCTCAGATCACCAAACAAACTGATTATTTTGTCCATGCTTGCTCTAGCTTTGAAGTCATGATTGCCAATGGGGGAACATTACCTTGCAAAGGGAAGTGTTGCAATGTGTGTATCTCTATGGGAGATTATAACCTGCGCTCTGACATGTTTGTCTTGCCCTTAGGTGGATGTGATGTGGTTTTGGGTGCCCAATGGTTACACACACTTGGACCCATCTTATGAGATTTTGCTGAACTTTAGATGCAGTTTTCAAACAACGGGCAAAAACACACATTGAAGGGATTACAACTGGGGTCTCTCAGCATCATAAGTTCATGTTGCATGGAAAATCTTCTTAAGAAGAATTCACATGGTGTCATCGCTCAACTCCATTCCATTCAGATGCAACCATCAACGGTCTCCACTACTCCTTCAGATCTACAACAAATTTTGGAGAGGTATGCATGTGTCTTTACCAAACCATTGGGATTGCTATCTTCACACCCAAAGGACCACCATATTCAACTCCTTCCTAGAAGCATTCCTCCCAACATCAGGCCCTACTGCTACCCATTTCACCAAAAGATAGAGATTGAGATGCTCATTCAAGACTTACTGAAGAAAGGTATTATTCACACTAGTACCAGTTCCTTATCTTCACCAGTCCTTCTTGTCCAGAAAAAAGATGGGTCATGGAACCTCTGCATTGACTTCCGAGCACTTAATCACATCACAATCAAGGATAAGTTTGTGATTCCTGTTATGGATGAGCTTCTTGATGAGCTTCATGGCGCTCATTTTTTCTCCAAGTTGGATCTTCATTCTAGGTATCACCAAATTCAGGTTCATGAGGATGATATCCCTAAAATGGCTTTCCGCATGCCTGATGGCCACTATGAGTTTTTGGTCATGCCCTTTGGCCTCACTAATGCTCCTTCAACATTCTTGACATTAATGAATAAAATATTCTAGCCTTACCTGCAGAAATTCATTCGGGTCTTCTTTGATGATATCCTCATCTATAGTAAAACATGGGCTGAGCATCTCCAATGTCTAGATCTTGTACTGCAACTTCACTCTAATCATCATCTCTGTATAAAATAGTCTAAATGTGTTTTTGGCTAGGAGGAAATGTGTATCTTAGGCATATTGTTTCAGCCCAAGGGGTTTGAGTAGATCGTGCAAAATTAGATGCCATGAAAAATTGGCTGCATACTCAGACACTCAAGAGCCTCCATGGTTTTTTGGGGCTGACTAGCTACTATCACAAGTTTGTCAAGGATTATAGGAAGATTACAACTTCATTAATAGCTATGTTAAAAAAGGATTCTTTTATCGGGACACATGACGCTAAGTGTGCATTTGAAAAATTGGAACAAGCTATGTGTACTACACCTATTCTAGCTATGCTAGATTTTTCCAAGACATTCACCATTGAGAGTGATGCTTGTGGCAATGGAATTGGTGCTGTTCTCCTTCAAGAGGAACATCCCATTATGTTCACTAGCAAAGCCCTTTCTGGAAAGAATTTAGTACTCTCTACATATGAGAAGGAAATGATTTCTATTTTGCACATGTAGTACAGAAGTGGCGGCCATACCTACTAGGGAATCACTTTTGCATCAAGACTGATTACCAGAGTCTGAAACAATTCCTAGAACAATGAGTCTCCTCCCCAACACAATAGAAATGGGGCAGAAAACTCATGGGTTATGACTATGAGATCACTTACAAGAAGGATAAGGACAATATTGTGGTGGATGCTCTTTCTCGCACATTTGATGACCAAGCTTCCTTTTGAGCCATTTCTATGCCTATTCCAAATTGGTTAGAATCTGTCTAGCAGGGCTATGTCAATGACTCTTAATTATCTCAAATCATTCAATAGTTGGCCACTAATCCCTCAGATGTACCACCTTACTCTTGGGATGGTGCTTCTTTGCAATACAAGGGTCAACTGGTGCTTCCCCAAAGCACAGATCTTCACCAGGCTATTTTCTATGAACTCCATGCTTCTACATCGGCAGGGCACTCTGGGTTCCTCAAAACTTATGAGTGGGCACGGTGTAACTTCTTTTGGAAGGGAATAAAAAGGGTAATTCAATAGATGGTGTTTGAATGTGATATATGTCAAAGCAACAAGGGTTAAATGACACTCCTTCCTAGATTGCTCGAACCCTTGCCCATCCCTACATGACTTTGGACAGATATTTCTATGGATTTCATTGAGGGGCTCCCTAAATCTAGAGGAAAGACAATGATCTTGGTTGTGGTTGATCACCTCTCTAAATATAGTCATTTTTGTTCCCTCATCCATCCCTATACATCCTCCTTAGTTGCACAAATTTTCATGGACTAGATCTTCCATCTTCATGGAATTCATTCTTCCATTGTCTCAGATCATGATGCAACTTTCACCAGTCATATTTGGATAGAACTATTTTGACACACTGGCACCAAACTGAAGAGAGTTTTGGGTACCACCCACAAACAGATGGTCAAAATGAAATTATCAACAAATTTTTGGAAACTTATCTTCATTTCTTCACCTCAAAACAATAGCATCAGTGGGCAAAGTGGCTCCCTCTCACTTAATGGTGGTACAATACCTCCTACCACACTGCATCTAAGATGACTCCATATGAAGTAGTCTATGGTCAGGCACCGCCAGTGCTCCTTCCATACACCCCCAACAGTTCACCAGTTTAGGCAGTCAACATGGTTCTCTGAACCCAATATTAGATTCTTCGCATCTTGCAAGACAATCTTCACATGGCAAGAAATCGAATGAAACGAAAAGCTAATCAACACCGTTCTGAGCACACTTTTCAAGTAGGTGATATGGTTTTTCTTTGTTTACAGCCATACAAGCAATCATCCCTGAAACTCAAAGGGCGTCATAAGCTAGCTTTGAAGTTCTATGGGCCATATAAGTTTCTTAAGAAGATTCGGTCGGTTGCTTATAAATTGGAGCTTCCTCCTTTTTCCCGCATTCATCTAGTATTTCATGTCTCTTGTCTAAACAAAGTTCTTGGCACCAATGTTAGAGCACAAACTATTTTACCAAAACTGGCTAACAAAGGATCCATCATTTTGGAGCTGGAGGCAATCCTTGATAGATGCACCCATCAGCTTCAATCTTGATCCATCACAGAGGTCTTAATTCAGTGGCATGGAATGCAACCATAGGATGCTACATGGGAACCACTCCTTCTGATTCAGTAACAATTTCCACATCTTAAGCTTTGAGGACAAAGCTTTTTTTAAAGAGGGAGGGGATGTTAGGAACCTGTGTTTAGCCCTTCTCTTTACTTTTTAGTATATTATATTTGGATGCATATGCTTTGTAAGTCATCTCATGAGCATATTATATTATCCCACATTCATGGGAAGTAATAGTTTTTTATATTAGACTTAGTATATAAGTACGTGTTGAGGCTAATGAAGGCATCCACGAATTTATTGTATTGATCTTGCTCAAAGGAGGTTGCCCCCTCAAAGTGGCCTATGATCAATAAATTCCTTCTGTGTTTCTGCTATTTCTATTATTTCATGCATTTTTCATTATATTGTTGTAGGAGGTTCCTCTCACACTGTACACCTTTTTATCAAATTTACTCAAAAGTACTTGGAAACCAAGTGAACCATTTGTTGGGAGTTGACATTATGACAACACCAATAAGTTTCCAACAACCCATTTTTCATTGATGGCAACACTAGCTCTTTGAAAAATCATCAAGACCTAAAATAATCAATCAACAAATCTGCAACCAATAATACTCCCCGTGATAGAAATAACTTTTACTCTTCACACACCTCTCTGCATAATGGTTTTTCAATAACTTCAACTCTCTCTCCCCCTTTGACATGAGTGGCAAAGGGAAACAACTCTAAAACTAGCAAGTATCTACTTTGTCTCCACTTCTCTCACATTTTTGCACTCTCCCCCTTAAGATCATAGGATATGCTCCATCTGACTATACCAACTACTAGTATCACTACCTACTCCCCCTAAGAGGTAGCCTTCAACATCAGTCCAAGGCCAAACATGTATCTTGATACCACTGGCTAGGCTCTGATACCAATTGAAATGAAGCAAGTTACACAGAATAGCTTCCTACACCAAACTAATAAGGGGAGAGTTATGCAAATGTTTAAATCCTTTACATTTAAAGATATGTGTTACACATTAATAGAGAGATTAATCAAACATCAAATGCAAGAACAATGCCAAAGACACAAGATATACATGGGGAAAACCCTTGCGAGTGAAAAAACCCACACTTCAAAACATGCACAATGTATTAACAAATCAAATGTTGATTACAATACATTTGCAATGCAAGTTCTTTCAAGATTTCCCAAGATGACAATTGTAGAGCAATTCTAATAGCATTTCGATACTTGTAAATGAACCATACCTCCACTGTACTCCAAGCACCCATATTTATTGAGTTTTAATGCCAACATGGAAAGCTTCTAGAGGTGCACATCCAACTTGGCCTCATGGTAAAATTCCAACACATTAGGACACTTTCTCAATAGGCATTCAACCTCCTTACATCTATCATAACCTATAAGTTTGACTTTCCCAAGATGGAGCACTCCAACCAAGAATAGGCTATGACAGATGCTCTTACACATCTTACAACTATCATAGAATTTGTCATACATGATAACACTTATAGCTGTAAGAGAATCTATCATAACTGACTAATAATAGCATATTCCTCTTACAACATGTCATAATCAAACCTGGGCACCCAAAGATGCCTTCCTCACATGCAAAGATGCTTTATGACACTTGTCTTCACTTGTCATAGGAATGTCTATTTCAACTCTTACATGTCACTCATTCTATCATACATCATACGCTCTTACATAGGCCACAAGATGCCGACACATGGCATATGAGGGCCACCTCAAATGGGACACCTACATTCTCATGAGTTGACTTGTCCATCCAAGTCACATTACAAGTGGAATGACATCTCACCATGCTACTTCACACTAAATGACCAAACATGATGTGTAAACTTAAATATAACATAGGCAAATAAATAAATAAATAATCAAATATTAAATGATAGGAATTGCAAGGTTGATACACCTTAATTCCCAACATCCATGTGGATAATCACCTTGTAAAATTTGATGTTGTTGCACACTATGAATCAATGGTTAGTATCTATATATTTCATGTATATCCACCACTTCTAGCTTCTCAATTGTAGTAGCACATACAAACATAACTTCACTTCTAATTTCTTATCTTACCTTGTGTCATCTTCTTGTAAGCACTCAAAATTGCATGGGTCAATATTTCATGTTTGGTGATGATTTGGAAGTCCAGCACATGACCCTTGTGGTGTGATTATTTATCCTCATAGCCTTTTCTATCTTGATGGAAGTTGTCCCAACATCCTAGTACCTTAACTTAGTGTTCTCCATCCTTCTTTTCCATCCTTCTAGTCTTCCTAATCTCTCCACTTCCTAAAAATTGTCTCCTTCCTTGAGCTATAGGGGTTCTTGGGAGTCCTTAGGGTGACCTGAGAAACCCATATTAAGCTATAATCACTCATTGTGACCTACCCTAGAAGAAGGGGTGACCTAAACCCCAGCACAAGTGACCCTATCATGTTTTAAAGAGTTCGTAAGTTTCTTATTTTATTCTATTTTTCTTACAGTTTCTTTCCTAATGGCCATCTTTTTGTCTTGCTTTCTTCCTTGCTTTATTTCCCACTTTATTTCTTACTTTTCTGCTTATCCTTATCCAACTTTAATTCCCAAATATTCTCCAGTCCTCTCTTAATCCTTCCTCTTTCATTTGAGACACACATAGATAGGAGGAGAATTTTGCATACAAGATTTGAGTATATCTTACACTAGGAAGCTAATGTTATCTTCCTAATGACTGCATCACATAGGAATCTAATGTTATTTTCCTTACAATTCAATCTCAATCAATCCAAAACTAGATTCTTCCCTTTCTGTCAAGAAGAGTACCCCATGGATGGAAGAGGAGAAGAAACAGATAAAAGATGGACCCTTCAAGGATGTACTCACAATATTTCTTCAAAAGGTTCTTTGATTTCAAATCAATTTCATTTTGTAGTAACTAAATCACTTATCTTTCCTAATGACTATAACACTTTGCTGTTACTTCTTAGTTTAGTTTAAGTTAAGTTCTTTCTTTCTTAGGTAGTGTTAGATCTAGATTACCTTTTGTTTACTATAGTATATTAGAAGTTTCATTTAATTTCAAGTGTATTTCAAAATTGAAAGAAAAAAAAAACATAGCATAGACTGCATAAAAATTCCTTATAGTTAATGAGCTCACACTTCATTTTAGAAAAGAAAAAAGAATTAAATTAACTTTATTTATTGCATGCATATAGTTTAGAATTCATAGAAAAACATGAGAACAAAATAAAAGGTGAACAGAAATCCCTTGATTTGAACATGAGATAGATAACTAGACATTTTCAAATAATCAAACAAAGCAAAACAACTCTTTCAACAAAAAATACAAAAGTAGACAAAGAAAGCAATTTAACTACAACAAAGAAAAACTCAAACCAAGAAATCACTACTATTCAAATTCTTTGTCCTTCACTTGGATTTTTATGTCAAATGTGTCTTAGGATTAAATAAAATTGGATTAAAATGGTTATTTATGAAATTCAAGAAGATATACCAATACTTATGGAAATCAAAAAACTCAACGAATAGAGGTGGATACTGTTGGCAAGAGACACTATGTGGCTTCATAAGTGTTGTAATTGATGATAGCAAAGTCTATCCCACACATCCACAGTACATAGTATGCCTATACCGGAAGTCAGATTGAAGATTGTAGTGGTCCGATGAACAAGAACAGAGTATGCAACAAGGTCTGACAATCAGGTCCGAATCTCTCAGATGGTGTAGCTCAGTAAGTTGCGAACTTGAGAAAGTCAAGAAGGGTATCATGACTACTATATTCCAAAGATTTAGCCTCTAGTGATAAAGCATCAAGAAGATATAAGCATCTAAGTGTTGGGTTCTAGTCGGGCAGAGTAGACAGAGGAAGAACTGACCGGCAGAGTATCAGACTTCAATCTGGATGAGTAAAAGGTGTTGATTAAGTAACTTGTGAGATTAAATATTATTGGCCAACATGATTAATGACTTCTATGACTATGTTTTTGGTACACATCACAAATCAAGCATGGATTCAGCCGATAGATTAGTAACTTGCAAATATCTTGAGTGTTTTGGCTGCCAACTAAAAGGTTGATAAAGATCTTTAATGCGGATATATATAACAAAGAGATTTCAGCATGTAAGGGTGTGTACTGAGTAGGTCATGGAATAAAGTGTGAAGAAAAGAAGAAACTCAAGTTCGGATGTAATAGAGAAACAAAATTAAAACATGGAAAGAATGAAGTGCATCAAATTAGTGTATTGTGCCTAACGGGAACTGAACTCTTGCATTTGCAGATGCTTCTCATCAGTTCAAATACTTGATTATCTTCTGTAAGTTTTGTAGACAGTGAGTCTCTTGTAGGCAGTCCGCCTCTTGTGAGCAGTGTGCTTGGGCAGTGAGCCCTAATTGGCAAGTGCCATTTTGTACTCCTTTATTCTTTAACAGAGAATACAATCTTGGGTTAGTCACCCCATGGTTTTTCCCTTAACAAGGTTTCCACGTAAAAATCCTTGTGCCATGTGTGTTGATTTATTTCTGCTCTCATGATTACATATGCTTTCATGTTTTGATGCTATACTAAATATTAAGATAACAACAGAAAAGAAATTTTAAGATAACTGATTCACCCCCCTTCTCAGTTATCTACCTTGTATCCAACAATTGGTATCAGAGCTAAGTTCATCTAAACAAAGCCTAATAGCTTAAGGAAGATCTGGGAATCTCAATGGATATATATGGTATGAAGGAACAACTTCAGTCTGACCTAGATGATCTTGAACAATCACATTCTGAAGTCAATAATTTGAGAGAAAGACTCAAAGAAGCTGATGATTTCATAAATGAGCTGAAAGAAAAACTTAGTATCTCTATGAAAAAGAGAAAGGAACTACTTCAAAAATTAGCTAATTAGAGTGAAGACAATGACACTAATGAAGATCTGAATGAGAAAAATAAGCTATGTGAGAAGATATCAAAAGAGGTCATTATGGTAAGGCATGAAATGGAATCAAGGGTTATGAGATTCACCCAAGAAATTGAAGAAAGAAGGAAAAGTGAAGATAATCTAAAACAATCCCTCAAGGAGAAGATAGAGGACTACCACAAAATGGATAGAATAATCAGGCATCTTGAATCTGATCTTGAAGAAGCTAGAGACAATGAAGAATAACTTGAGAATCAGATAGACACTCTTAAACAAAATCTTCAAATAGAAAATGAATACAAAGAGAAATTAAAGATAAGCTCAGCCCAACTTGAAGTTCTTGAAAGCCAAAAGAGGGTAGATGATAAGCGTGGCATGGGATATGAGAAAGGTGAAAGCTCTGAATCCGGTCAGAAGAACTTTGGATCAGGCAACCAAAGAAACAAGCCTAGAAGACCTCCAGTAAGGCAACCAAATGCTCAAAGATATCCATCCTTCAATGGATATTGCTTCTATTGTAACAATTTCAGTCACAAAGCAACTCAGTGCAGAGAAAGAATGAATCAAACCAATCCATACTTCTCCAGACAATGTTTCAACTGTAAAAGGTATGGTCACAAATTTCATGAATGCAGAAATATGCAAATAAACAATTCATTCAATGGTAGATGCTTTGCATGCAATAGAATGGGACATATGGCTAATCAATGCAGATCAAGAGGATATCAATCAAATAAGCAAAGAAATGTTATTTGTTACAATTGCAATAGATCCGACCATATTGCCAAGTTCTGCATGAGCAAAAATTAGGACAGAAAAGTTCCAGTGCAACATAATCAGAAACAAGATAAGGGCAAAGGTAAAGTAAATATGGATGAAGTTCAAAAGGAGATGAGCAAGATTTGGGTAAAGAAGAGTAGAGAAAATATTGGAGATGGATCTGTACTAGAATCCAGTGTTGATATTCCTTCTAGAAATTAAAAGGTGAGCTCTAGCTCAAGGGGAGTCAATAAGAAAAACTAATTCCCCCGGCTAGTCAATTAGTGCCTAAATGTGGTACATGGATTGCTATGGATTAAAGGGTTCTAAGAATAACATCTACATAACCTTCAGCAAAAATATGAAAGATCCACATGAAGTTTTGCAATAATTTAACCGCTCAAGTTAATATGGTTCTAGCAACAATCGTTTAAAGCAGGATTCTTACAAACAAATCCGGTATGATTCAGAGATGAAATAATTTGTTCTGCGAACCCATAGCATGATTGAAGCAAGGAAGATACATTGTCAATTCTCACTAAAGTGATTCTAAGATCAGTACAATGAATTGAGAAGATCTCTCTCAAAATAGGGCAACCGAATAACTTATGTTGTGCATTTATTACAAAAGTAAATTAGGGTTTGCACAAGGTTAAAAGGGTTCAATCACTTATTATTTGCACATTTGCATTCGAGGAGAAGAAAAGAAGAGCTCTGCATCAAAGCCTCTACAAATCACTCAAAGATCAACTACAAAATTGAATTCAACTAGCAAATTGTTTAGGCTCCCATTTTGAACTCCAAAGTGTAAAAAGGTACTTCCATCCTAAAAATCTCTCTCTGAAACTCTTGCAAAGATGGCTACTCCAATGGTTGTTAATATCATTGATAGGCCACACCCAAAATTCAAAAAACATCCCTATAAATCTCTAGAAGTTGATCCTCTAGGTGCATTTTCTAGCATTCCACATGGGGCATTGCACGTTGAAGATGTTAGGGTTTATATTCATGCCAATATTGAGGAATTTGGTGACTCTAAATTGATGGACCTCTATCGTAAACAGCTAATAGATGAAAGTTTTGAACTCAAACCTCATTGCAGGGCCCTCCGGGACAAACATTTCAAACATTGCATACACTTTCCCTATTTTGCAGAAGATGATTGGGTTCGGTGTGTCTTAAGCATGATGCATGATAACTTCATGTGGTTAACAAGGCCTTTCAAGATAACCAAAGATGCCATTAGGGTTGTGACCAAATTACACTCAAATGGTGGGTTACCCACACTCAAGTCTGTAAAGAACCAAACGGTAACTAAAGCCACCGGGTCAAAATTTGATAGGAGAGCAATGACTATAGATGACATCGTGGATCTGGATGTCATGTTTTCTTCAATGATAATTGGCTACAAAATCTACCAGTCAAGTAGGGAAAATTTTGTGTCCGGTAATGCAATCTATGTTGCATATCAGATGCTGAAAGAGAATACAGATTATGATCTCTGTGAGCTTCTATTGAGTCAACTAATGAAAAATTTGGAGAACATCAAGAAGGATAAGAAGAACTCCTTTAAGTATGGTTGTTGGATACTGTGTCTATTCTTCTACTACATGAATGAGTTGCTCGGATCAAGTGGTTGGGTATGGCAAAATGACAAACTGGTTGCCATATAGATTAGAGACTATATGTATGGACTTGGTGATGCTCAAGCCCAAAACATAGCTCTCTAGGGTTACTTCAAGAACTTTCAGAGCATGATGCAAGCTAGAGAAAGAATTCCTCAATCCATAGTTGAGAAATACAAGGATACAGTGTGCTTCATGGTTGACACTAATCAATGCCTAATGGAGGAAGTTGAGCCCAGAACAGTATGGATAATGCCAATGGGTTACGAGGTTGATGAGAAAATCTTGGAGCTACACATTCAAGACCTATTGAGCCATCCTAAGGACCCTGAGGCAGAAAGGTTTTAAACCTTTCAAGAACTAAGTGTAAAAATACATATTGATCTAAGACAACCAGAGATGAAAAGAAAAGTTAGAAGGGAAGTTGAGGAAATTTCCAAAAGATTTGGCATATCAAAGGAGATAGTAGATGCCAATAGAGAGAAAATGGAAAGAGCTAAGAAAGAGAAACAAGAAGCAGAGAAAGGAAGTATTTCGGTACAAGCCCCCTCCCGGACTAGATCCTCCAAGAGCTCTGCTCCTGCCACTCCTAAGAGCTCAAGAGCCACCAAACTGAAAGTCAAGACATCCAAAAAAGGAGAAAAGAGAACAAAAACAAAAGCCACAAGGTCATACACAAGTCTCAAAGATGATGAAGAAACAGAGTCTGATGAGGAAATTAAGAAAATGAAAAAGAAGAAAACATCCAGGGAATTCTCTGCTAGCAAAAATAAAGAAGAAAAAGAAGAAGAATTTGTTGAAAAGCCCACTCTTTCGATTGATGATATCATTAAGGCAGTTACTGTGGATGGGAATTTGCAACCAGTAACATAATTCTATGATGAATATAGTGATACTGACAAGACGATCTTGGAAGAAGCTATAGTCAGGTACCTGAATATTTATAACAAAGCATTCATTGAAATTATTTCATTAATTCCCAAAAGTCTAGAGAAGGTACTTGAACTTAGAAAAGAGAATGCAAAGGCAAAAGACTTAGAGATCTAAGAACATATTGCAATTCAGCTCTATCCTTCTATTACTCCAAAGCAAATGGCCATGATCTTTAAGGACTGTAAGGATGAATTTCGGAGCAAAGAAAGAATGAATAAACTTATGCTTGGAGAAACTGACCAAGTAGCAAAAGATACAGAAGACATCCTTCGGAATGCTTTCAAAAGATTCAATCTTCCTATTATAGAGGAAACAAATGAAGAACCTTCTATCATGGATGTTGAAGGATTAAATATAACCATTGAAGAATCTTCTGACAAAAATGTAGAAGAATCAAAAAAGATGGATGAAGAGAAGTCTAAGGACTTGGATTCCTCTATTCCAAAAGAGGAAGTTCATGGAATAGTAAACATAGGTAACATCTCTCCTCCGAATCCCACTACAGACATTTCAGATTCTTGAGCTAAAGGAGAAGGAAGCAAAGATGAGAAAGTGAGTCAAGAAGAGGAGGTCAAGGGAAAAGAAGAAGAACAAGTAGAGAAGACCCATAATGATAGTTCTGAGACCCAAAAGGCAAAGAAGTCTCAATCACTGGCAAGAGACACTACAAAGGCAGTGAAGGAATTCTTGAACAAAGAAATGATGGAGATAGATGAACCAGATCTATTTCAAGGGCCACTAAACTTTGACTCTCTCTCCTTGGTCCAGACAATGAAATAAGCATCTTTTGCTCAAGCCAAAGCAAAAGAAAAACTCCTAAAATCTCACATGGAAGATTGTGAACTATTGGAGATGACATCTAGGATATTGGAGAAGATCATGCCATCATTCCAAAAGGATACTTCAACTTCTCCATCTGGTAACTTAAAATCTTTGGTTAATTTTGTTGGCACTCATTTTGATTCTTTAGAAAAATCGGCAGAAGAAAAGGTCTGGAAGGAGTTTTTGGGAAAAAGATTCATAGAAGTACAGGGACTCATTGCTAATGATAGGAGGACCCTAGGTATTGGGATAAAGAGCCTTGAAAATGCTCTTAAAGATGGTGGTGACATGTACAAATTTTGTCTATCCTGGCCCAAAGTGATAGAGGATATTGAGATGAAGGTGAAAGAACAAGAAGGTAAACTGTCAAGTTTATCTTAGAATTTTGAACCCCTCACTACATCCTTAATGAATCAAGAATGCCAAGCTATTGTCATTATAAATGAAATAAAGAGGCTAGACAAAGAAAAGAAGAATATAATAAACAGGATGAGTGAACTCAGAGGGATAATCATCCCTAAGTTAGAGACAATGCATGAGGCCTTAATAGATGCTCAAACCACAGTCTGGACCAATGATCCGACAGATTTGAGAAGGGCAGAAGCATATGCATTTTTGTTGAGTGGTCACATCTCCATTTTGGATAGGATGAAGTAGAGCTGGGCCACAGAATTTGTACAGTTAAAGGTCACTTTTGCAGACATACTTAAGTATATGTAAGTATAACATGTATATACACTTATGCAGCCATGTATAGATTAATTTTTGTAAATTTTGGTATGTGAATTCTGCCCTTTGCCATTGATGTAAAAGGGGGAGTGAGGAGTAGTGAAAAATGTGGAATTCAGCTAAGGGGGAGCTTCAGTAAAATAGTACAAAAGATAGGGCATCAGCCAAGGGGGAGCTTACTGCGACACTTAGCCATTTTTCACTAAGTGTTGCCATCAATGCCAAAGGGGGAGATTGTTGGCAAGACACACTGTGTGGCTTCATGAGTGTTGTCATTGATGGAAACAAAGTCTATCCCACACATCCGCAGTACATGGTATGCCTATACTAAAAGTTAGATTGAAGATTGTATTGGTCCGGTAAACAAGAACAGAGTATGCAACAAGGTCTGACAATGAAGTTCGGATCTCTCAGATGGTGTAGCTTAGTAAGTTGTGGACTTGAAAAAGTCAAGAAGGGTGTCATGACTACTATATTCCAGAGATTTAGCTTCTAGTGATAAAGCATGAAGAAGATATGAGCATCTAAGTGTTGGGTTCCAGTCAGGCAGAGAAGACAAAGTAAGAACTAACTGGCAGAGTATCAAACTTCAATCCGGATGAGTAAAAGGTGTCGATTAAGCAACTTGTGAGATTAAACATTATTGGCCGACATGATTAATGACTTGTATGACTATGTTTTTGGTACGCATCACAAATCAAGCATGGATTCAGCCATCAGATTAGTAACTTGCAAATATCTTGAGTGTTTTGGCTGCTGACTAAAAGGTTGATAAAGATCTTTGATGCTAATACAAATAACAAAGAGATTTCAGCATGTAAGGGTGTGTAGCGAGTAGGTCATGGAATAAAGTGTGAAGAAAAGTAGAAACTCAAGTTTGGATGTAACAGAGCAACAACATTAAAATAGGGAAAGAATGAAGCGCATCAAATCAGTGTATTGTGCCTAACTAGAACTGAACTCTTGCATTTGCAGATGCTTCTCATCCAGTTCAAATACTTGATTATCTTCTATAAGTTCTGTAGATAGTGAGTCTCTTGTAGGCAGTGTGCTCGGGTAGTGAGCCCTAATTGGCAAGTGCCATTTTGTACTCCTTTATTCTTTTAATAGAGGATACAATCTTGGGTTAGTCATCCCGTGGTTTTTCCCTTAACAGGGTTTCCATGTAAAAATCCTTGTGTCATGTGTGTTGATTTATTTCTTCTCTCATGATTACATATGCTTTCATGTTTTGATGCTATACTAAATATCAAGATAAAAAAAGAAAAGAAATTTTAAGATAACTGATTCACCCCCCCCCCTCTCAGTTATCTGCCTTGTATCCAATAGATACAAGAACATTTTTTCTTTAGAGAACTCAATTTCTTAGACACTATAATTGTACACGTTGATGCAAAATTGTAGTCAGTTCTAAAAACATGAAGATACATCACAATACATCAAGTGATAACCATTCTGCATTTCTCACCTAAAATCAACACCATAGTCTACCACTACAAGCTTCTTCCTCATTAAGTGAGTGAACCTATTGTCAATGTTTCCATTCCAGAAAACTATTTCACTATTATTTATGAGATCCTATTTCTATGAGAAGAGAGTGATCCATTATATTCCCCTCTACTTAGCTAGAGTTTTCTAGAGGAGTAGGAATAGTTTGATTCACACAATCAACCAAAGTGCATCATGCATCACATGTGGCCACTTTCAGTCCACCTCATTCACTTTTTGTGGTGATTGGATTTAGACCATCACATGTTTTTGTGAACCCAACATGAAGATAAAATCCTTTTCGATAAGTCTTTCTTCTATCCTAATTTCTTCCTTCCATTTTTTTCCTTTCATTCTTGTCATCCCATTTATTTTATGGTACCTATGATACTCTTGAATATGTCATAATAAACATTGCAAGTGGTGCAAAGTCCCCTAGACCTACCCAACCCTCCATCATTTGAAAAGTATGTTCTCATTGATCCACAAGCACCTATCTCAAATGGATTTCTATGAAGATATTGATTTAGATGGTGGATGACATGAACCTCATAGCTTCATCACTTTTGATAACCTAATTTAGAGTCAAGATATTAAGCTTCAACTAGACCTAGAATAAAATAGAGAAAAAACAAATGAATGTTTGATTAGAAGTCTATAAACATGGTCATCTTATTACAACTTATAGATACATGACCACCTAGGTCAAAAATGAGGTGAGATACCAAGAGAAAGACCTAGAGGAAGCCCATACAACATGAGAGGCTCTCCACATATCCTATCAACATGAAGGAGTTGGAGCACACCAAGAAGCACTAGAAAATTTCCTTAAGAAAGGACTAATGGGGATTCTCAAAATGAGAAAAACCCACCTCATGATGGAGATGTACAAAATATAGAAGGATCTACCCCTATATCTCTCATAGCCACCTTGATCTAATAGATGAAGATACTCGAAGCTAGGGGGAACAACCAACACATAACTCCACTCAACCAAATTAAATATCAAGGTCTCCAAGGTGCTACCTCTTAAAAATCATTTTACAACAAAAATAGTCAAGAAAAACTAGGGGGTATCTCAACTCCCCCTATGTAAAGTTTTATTCATGAAACATAAAAAACAAGACCTTCATACCTCCCTTAACTTCAACTCTCAACATTGAAAATGTAAATCAACTAGGTGGTATACCCATCACATAAAATCAACCTAAAAAACCCCATCTAACTTCCAAAACATAATTGTGCCTAGTTAGTCAACTTTCCCAGGGTATCAACAAACCAACATATCCTTCTAGATGCAACAAGTGTAGTAGGCTCCCTCTATAGGGATAATATTTGGAGGGACAATTTCTCCAATGCTTATTCCTTTTTCAAAAACCTACTTGGAATATCTAAATGAGCCTCCAATCCTAAACCTTTATAATGTCAAGATACTATGACCTCTTCTTGAACTACCAAAGTTTAAAGGGGTGGGAGATCCTAATTCACATATCAAGGCTTACATAACAGTAGTGTGAGAACTCCTTCCCTAGGATGGGGTAGTGGCCAAAAATTTCCCAAAAACTTTAGAAGGCATTGCTATCGATTGGTACTACTGACTCCCAAAAGCATCGCTCCATTCTTTTTGGTGGCTCATATGAGAGTTCATTATGACCTTCAATATCAACAAATTTACATTAGAATAAGAAGATGATATGTATTAATAGTTAAATAAGAGGCCAATGAATTAGCATTACACAATGCATGTAGGTTCTCTACTCTTCAATTAGCATACCAAGTATGGATCATAGGGAATTGTGTGATCTATTCTTAGATGCCCTTAATAGGGATACATAGGAATAAGTTCAGAAACTCCCATATAAGTCATATGAAGAAGCCTTGGATAGTGCTCTCAAGACAGATCAAGCCGTAATTGATAGTGGAAAGAAAGAATATGGTGCCATAAAAAGTTAGTGATGCAAGAAAATAATAGCAATAACCCCTCAACACCTATAATATTGAAGAATGCTAATTGTAATGCAAACACCAATGGAGTCAATGACATTCCATGACGTAAAAATTACACCAATCATAATTACAATAGATATAGTGCTGGTAATAATTATGCAAACATAGGAAATCATAATATCAATGCTATGGATTATCCCCCATAGAATAATTATGAGCAATAGGGTAGATAAAATGATAGATCATACACCAAAAATTGATACAATTTCTATTAGAGACCCAATGAATATAACCCTAAAAAGTACTACACTTTCCAGAAGAGAAAATTGCATGACACAAAACTATGTTAGGATTACCAAAAACAATTCATAGATCTCCTAGTTCTAGAATACCAAAAGTGTTTCTCCATGGACATATTTTTTCTCTTGCTAGAAAATCCAAACCATAACTTTCAAGGACCTATCACTCCCAAAAATTCAAACCTAAAGATTTACCAAGACCCTTTTCAAGTGCATCAACAAGGGAGTGGATCAAACCAACCAAAGTTCACTAATGCCACCACCTCTTAGGAAATAAATGGTCTAGGATAATTGAACATAAGAGGAAAAAAACAAAATTTTTGGTTTGGTTGAATTAATCCAAGATGAAAACCTTCAAGAGGAGCTTGTAATCCTATAAATAGAAAACATAGGATACACAATTTTAGTGGTTGATCCTACATCAATTATGACTGGTCCATATGACTTAGTGGTGGACTTGAAGAAATGTTTTTCCAAGATATCATTCATTGATATTCTAAGGAACTCACCTCCCCATCAAGAAACTATCCTAGAAGCGACTAGACTTAAGTATCTAAATCATATAACCTCCAAAAAAGAAAATTAATCAAGTAGAGCGTGGCATGAATCCTCCAAATGCATAACTACATGATCCTAAATGTTTTTTGATCTAAAATAGATTTCTATTGATGTTGAACTAACAAAATGAGGTAATCCTACTTGTATATCCAAGTATGGATCTATGATTCTTGCATAAAGTGAACACTTCTCAATGATGGGGTAGTAATGAACATAGTTCCATTTTCCCTATTAGAGAGAATGGGGTAGGAAACACCAACAATAGAGCTTGTAGAGATACCTTATGGGGATACGACAACCTCAAAGATACAACAATTAAAAAAATTATGCTCTTAGTTTCTTTGGGATCCAAGATGGTTTATATAACATTTTATGTAATCAACAAAGAAACATGATACAATTTATTACTAGGAAGAACTTGGATTCATAATATGAAAGCAATTACCTCAATTCTATTTCAAGAGATTTACTTTCTACATTTGAGGAAAATCTATGTTGTTGAGAGAGATCTAGAACCTTTTAGCACGGTGAAAGTTAATGCAACCAAGAAAAAGGATAGAATACTAACTCTATAGAGTATCTAAATGAGAAAAGTCAATCAAATATAAAATTGGGTATCCATTCTTGTGACAAAATCAAAATAACCTCTCGAGGAATAGGAAATCAAAACATATGAAGAAGGACAAACCTCTAACCAAGGTGCAATCATCTCAATGAAAATAATGACCATGATAATGGAGCTTTTAGAGAATGATCAACCTTTTCAAACCCTCTTCATATAAATATGCAATGTAACTATAATTTTGAAAACTAATAGATTCAAGAATGACAATGAAGAATCAGAAGGGTATACCCCTTTAACTCTACCAAAGGATACATACTGAATGAATCATATAATCCCTTGATACCTTTGAATGATTCTTACAATCCTATGATCAAGAGTGAATCATACACTCCTTGAACTCCACCTGTAATGTATGGGTTAGAATTCGAAATGGAAACAAAGATGAAGAAAGATTATTTCACACAAAACAACAATTAGATCATAAAATGGAAGAAAATCTAGCCTATGCAAAATCAAAATAAGAGTATCATACCTTCCATGTGATGTGTGGATGTGCTTCGAGTGATGGTGTGTTTATGATGGATATGTGGTTGAATTTAGTTGTTCAAACCTGCAACATACCTTTGCTTTCCACTTGATGATGAAAATGGCTTATGCAAGGTTCAATTTATAGATTTTTTATGAAGAGGTTCAATGGTTGAGATTGATTTGAGAGATCAATGGATGAGGTTGGTTGAGAGATGGCAATTGGTGATTGGTGCACATGATGAGGTTTTGGATTGAGGAGATTTGGATGGATATGGTTTTTTAGGAAAAGATGGAGCATGAGGATTAAAGGTAACTTTTGGAACCTTATGTAATCTCTCACACATGTGTGAGAGGAAACATGGGGATGTGTGATTAAGACAAGTAGGACATCTCACACATGTGTGAGAAACAAAGGGATGCATGATTATGACATGTGATTGATCTCACACATGTGTAAAATAAAGGGTGGATGTTACATTGGTTAAATGAATGGCTAAGGTTGAAGATTGGTTTTGACTTAGGATTGATGATGTGGATTTTAGGAATGGTAATTTTTTTAATTAGATAAAATAGTTGATGTAGATTTAGCCTAGTTAATTAAATAAAATGACTTATTTAATTAACTAATGTTAGGAAATTATCTTAGTTAAATTTAATTAACTAATGTTAGGATAGACAAATTAAATAAAATTCATTTAATTAGTTGAAGGGAAAGAGATAACCTAATTAAATAAATAATTTATTTTTTAATTAATTAGTGTAGGAATGGATAGGAGATTAATGAATTTTATGTGTCTACATTTTCCCTCTTTGAGATGGTGTTGCAACTATGATAAGTAACAATGTTTCAAAGAAGATTAAATATAGTGCTTGATGAGATAAAGGGGGATGCGGGATGCTCTAGTTGGTTGTGTAACATTGGGAAATGTCCCCTTGGGGGCTTTTCCCTCCTAAGGTTTAGGTCCTGGGTCTTTAATCTGCATTTAGGATATCTTGAATCATATTTTGGCACCCCGATGAGATGAACCCTAAGTTTCATTGTGAATGGGACCTAAGGGGATCCCTTGAGCTAAGCCCTACCCAAAATAGAGGGAGGACTTGGGTGCCCGCACCCTAGGCCTGTCCTATTTTGGATATTGGTTTCTAGGCCTACACAGTAAGTTTGAATTACAAAGTTCTTGGCGGGAATGTTTGTAGTTGCATATATAAACATGTTTAGGCATTCATTTGTAAACTAGAAGAGAATTACTAGCTAGCAATTGTGATCTTTTGGCATTCTAAAAATGATTCAAGGTATTCATTGTGTGGAAGAGCATATTTTGTGTTGTTTATGTGTTTGTATTTGTAGATTTGAGTATCCATCTCCTCATGGCATGAAGAGCTTCTTCCTTCCATGAGATCTTTACTACAAGGTGGCATCATTTGTGTTTTCAAGCATTTATAATTTGTTTTTTTGCCTCTACCTCATAAGGGCACACACTCTCTCTCTGATAATGGTTTTTGGAAGACTTGTATGTCTCTCCAGGGCTTGACTGAGGCAAGCCTCTAAACACCACAACCCCCTCCCCATTTTCCCATGATTGTAGGTTACAAGTTGAAGAAGTAGAAAAAGTGGAGTTGTAGAGTGTCAAAATTGTAGATCAGAGCTTAATATAGGGACCTAGACTTGGGTGCCTGCTCATTAGTCCTCCAGATCCTGCAATAGAGAAATCTCTGAGACAATAGGAACAGGTTGCACATTGACTTCTCAGATCCTGACAAAAATTAGGGTATTAGACTAGGGCACCCACTCGTTAGTCCCTGACTATTTTTCTTCCCAAACTTCAAAAACTAGTACACATTTATCTGTCATTTTACATCTTGTAGCAACATTTTGAGTAATTAATCTGTTTGCTTCTGTATCTGCATAATTAGGGTTTTAAGCATAATTGGACATAATCAAGCAATCAAATCATACAAATCCAATTTTCCCTGCATTCCTATGTGACCAAGGGCCTGATGGTATATTTCTACTTGACCCAAGGTGCTTGAATGTATTAGGGTGAATGGAGGATACACACAAGCTAATCAAAAACCAACTATCCAAATTTTACCCTAAACATTTTGGTGAACCCATGTTATTCATGAATTTTTCACCTTGCTCAATGTTTTTCTTCAGATTTACATTTATTTCATTCATTCATATCATCATTCATCTTATTGCACTGGAAAAATTACAAAACAAATTGAAAATTTTGAAAAAGTTGAATTTTGTTTGCATTCTAGGGTCTGCATGTTGCATCAATTAATTTGAATTTCATCAAATTTCTGATTTTTGCATTAGATATGAGCTAAATTGTAGAAAATTACACAAATTCAATCACTTGCATTACTTTTTCATCATAAAATTGCTAGGGTTTTGTTAGAAAATTTTGAATTTTGCATATAACCTATTAATTTCAAAAACTAGGGTTTGTAGGTAAAATCTTGTTTTAGATTTTTATACTGATTTTACACACTCATTCAAATTTGCATTTTTACATAGAAAATTTCAACAAAAACTAGCATTTTTCATTGATTTTTCATTAGATTTGTACTTGCATTTTGCATTGTAGGGTTTGAAAATCATTTTAAGATTTGAGGAGAATTAATTTTCATAATAAATAAGATTTAAAGACATTCATACATCATTTTGCATTAAGATCTCATACCTAGGGCTTGGAAAACCTTGATTTTCACTAGATTTGACCTTATCGTCTCTCTAGATTTGCACTATAGGCATGTTGTAAAGAATATTTTTGCACTAATTAGATGATATCAGGGTTATTATCTTCTTCCCTTCCTCAAATTCTTTACAACACCTTTTTATTAGGCTCTTGTATTGAAAATTTGGTGAAAATCTACACATTTTTTCTATATTTGCCCTAGGGTTTGACCTAGATCTGCACTCCAAGAGTGTTGTAAAAGATTTTATGACTTTAAGTGACTGATACAATTGTTATTATTTTCTACACCTAAAATTTGTTACAAAACCTCTTTCATTAGGTCTTGGGATTGAAAAATTGTGAAAAATTGCATATTTTAGGGCATTTTCACTAGGTTCTAGCTTGTCGTCATTTTAGATTTGCATCAAAAGTGTGTTGTGAAGGGTTTTATTGATTTATTGGACTGAAAATAGACATTATTTTCTTCCCATGATCAAAATATTACAACACCTTTTCTTTCATATATTTACATTGAAAAAGTACAAAAAATAAAGCATTTTTGGATCTTAAACACATCCTTCTCTTAGGTTTTGTTTTATTAATCTATGCATTGCATGTTGTGTGGTTTTGTACAAGATTTGTGACCCGCTTCCCTAAAAAATATATCCCTTTAAGAAGAATTAGAAGACTAATGGGATCTAGTGCTCTTGAAGAAAATGATATCTGTACCTCTGACAATCCATTGAATACCTTCTTTGCAAAAGGAGAAACACAAATTTTGCAAGATACTATACCTCATACAACCACTATGGAAGATCAAGTATTTCATAATGTTGAGGATAATATTGAGGTAATAGGACTTGTACCTATGGAGCAAGTAAATAAACTTGATAAAGACCTAGCTAAATTCCAAGAATATGTGCAAACTAAGAGGATAACTGAAGAAGCTGTACCTGTGATTCACCATGTAAGTGAATTGATAAAAGAAGGACAAGATGGTATTAATGTTATTCAAGGTTTAAAACATATTGTGCAAACTAATGTCATGTCAGTGACTGAATGTGTAAAAGTTATTAACAACATGTCATCACCATCTCATACAAAAGTATTGACACCTATACCAACTATGGGAATATCTACCTTCACATCAACGATCTTAACAACTGATGTGAATGCTTGTAGTAATGCTACCACTGGTATTGTAGTATCTAATGGAACAAATTACAAAGTTATGGGTTTTAATTATCATAATTTGGTTTCTAAGGGGACCTCTTCTATGAATAATTGCTCTCAACCACCTCTTCATCCCACTTATTCTCAACCTCCCATTACATATAGCTATTCTTAACCACCTATCCATTCCACTTATTCCAAGCCACCTATTACCTATTCGCACCTATCTTCCACTTATCACTATGTTCAACCACCATTGACCTATTCACAACCTCTGCCTATCACATCTCAGGCTCAATCAACTCCTCACTTTGGTTCCAATTCTTCGCAGAAAACTGCATCTCCCAATGATGCCATCCTAAACCAACTTTTGCAGGGCATGACTGCTTTATAACAAAAGGTAACAAATTTGACAAATTCTTCGTAACCTAATATGCCAACATATCATGCCCATAATCCTCTATCCTATGCAATTTTGAGAACTCTTTTGCCCAAGAGGTTTGAGACACCAAGCTTTGAAAAATATGGTGGAAAAGGTGATCCTAATACTCATGTGGCAGTGTTCATGGCTATGTGTAGTGATTTCTATTTTTAAGAGGACTTGTTAGTAAAATGTTTCTTGTGATCTCTCAAAGATACTGCTTTAGAATGGTTTTGTTCTCTGCCTCCAAATTCAATACACTCCTTTTCACAATTAGTTGATTAATTTTTACAACATTTTCAAGCAAACATTGGACCTCAAGTCTCTTTGATTGGTTTAGTTCATTGTAAGCAAGGTCTGAAAGAGAAGTTAAGTAAGTTTATTAGTCAGTATCAAGATTTATATGCACAAATTCAATTTCAGATGAAAGACGAAGATATTAAGAAGGTGTTTATTACAAATCTACAACCTAACATCTATAATAATATCCTCTTGATGAAGTATAACTCCTTTCAACATTTATGTACCACCCTTCATGATTATCAACTTCCATCTTGTCAGTATGAAAATCAAAATGCATTAGCTCAGGTTGGTTAATCCATGGGTGGATCATCACAAAACAAATTTAAGAGAAATAATAACAAGAATTTTATTAGGATTAATGCACTGAATATGAATAACTTTTCTAATGTGTCTGCTATCACTAATCCAAAGAAGGCATCATACCAACCAAGAAATTTTACTCTGATATTCAAGTCTTATCATTCTATCATGAATCAAGTTGTGAGCAATAATCTTCTGAAGCTTCCCCTAATTAAGTCTATCGATCCTAGTAAAGCACAAGGAACTTACTTCAATGCTAATGCCGTTTGTCATTATCATCAGACACAAGGGCATGATACTGAATGATGTGTGTGCCTTAAACATGAAATACAAGACCTCATTGATTCAAATGTCATATAAGTATCGGGTGTGAATGATAATGGAAAAAAGTCAGTTTCTCTACCAAATCAGAAGTTACAAATCTTCACTAAACCTTTCCCTTAGTATACTGATAATAATATGTTGGAAGAGGTTTTAGTGCAAGTAGCTGATGATGATTACTTGGAATATGATAACATCATAGGTATAATTGAAGTGGATAAGGAAAAGTTGGATAGCCCACCTCGTCCACATGGAAAAGGAATTTATGATGAGGTTCCTCCTTTGTTATACTTACAAGGATCAGGAGATAACCAAAATGCATCAGAACAAAAAATGAAACAACCAATACAAATGAGTGAGATGGTACAAGATGATTCTTGTTACTCTAGTAGACAACATAAAAAATGAAAACTAGCTAAAAATCAAAAAGAGTAAGATGACTATTAGTAGTTGGAGATAATAGTGGTTCTCCTCCTCATAAGCAACAAAATGTCTCATTTACACAAGGATTTGAGAAACAAGTATCATATGATAATAAATAAGACTTTCATAAGAACCACTTGAACTTTGCACTCAACATGATCGAGTACCTCTCCAAGAGGTTTGCAGGTTCAAAAATTGAATACAAAGATCCTACAGGTGAGTATTTCTAATCCTTTATCTCTCATGATGTGTTTCCCCCGTGATGTGTTATGTGTTGTTTAGTCCTCCTGGGATGACCCTTGATTCTCTTGTACGGTCTAGGATACTAGGAGACTACCTCTGTTGTGACCTTCTTCTATTTGTATCATCATTCTTCTATATTGCCTCTCTCTCTGTTTTCATTACTGTGTGTTGTGTCTTATAGACATAGCATTGTGGTTGGTGAATTGGGGCACCCTCCTACGTGACTGTCCCTAAGACACTTATTTCTCCTCTCTTGATTTATTATTTCCCTTCCTTTAGTGTTTCTATCTAGCGAGCGAATAATGAAAAACATTTATATTGATGCAGACCTAGCATCCCTTTAGTGAGAAATAAAAAATTAGACTTAGTTCCTAATATGACGATGGGGTTGTAATACATTATCTAATGCTTGGCTAGTAGAAGCACTCCATGCTTTCTGCATAGTGATTTTGATGGTATTTTTATCTCACTTACAAAACATAACAATACTACTGCTCCATGCACTTTGTTTGTCTTTTAATCTCACCTTGGTGTCACTCGATTTTGAGATTTTCATAGTAAAGCCTCCTAGTTATACTCGATATCCTAATTTGTAGTATAACCTTGGCTCTTTGTGTGATTAATCATATGCATTGATGTTGTTGTTTATCATGATTACATGGACACTAACATGTTTCTTGTAGGGATGCGTTTGTGGGAACATTTGGTGATCGTAAAGTACATGTCACCTCTGGGGGGCATGGGCTTTGTGAGAGTCTGTGTTCCCTTGTGTGTTTACTTCCTACCTTAATGTGCTTGATATCGATGCCTAATATCAACCACCTTAAGGTGGGAGCATATATAAGGTAAGCTATCTATTATAGATGTTAGCAATGTGCTTATCCTCAGGTGTAGTTTAAAGACTGGTGCAATGAGTACATCCTACACTTTGAGTTTGTTTGTAATCAATCAATCAATCAATCATCTTAAGCCCTTTGTAGAGGTAGGGGTAGTGTATCTCTTGCAAAGAGTGTACATCCTATCATTTTCAAAAAAAGTCCTCTACAGAGGTGGGGAACGGTTTTGTGACTAACTCAACCCTTAAGCGTGTCTTCAGTGATTGTTGTGGCAAAGTGCAATCATTGGTGTGTGCCTGTAATGTGCTTGAGATGGTGATCAACCTAGAAATAGGGACACCCCATCGCTTGTCTGTCGTGTTTTCTCTATCCTCAAAGTGTGTGTGTTCGGCGTGCTTGATTTGTTTGGTATGTATGTTGCCCCATATACAGTTTAAAGACTAGTGAGATGAGTACTTCCTGCATTATGGGTGGTTTGGCATGTCTTGCATGTGTGTTGCCCCATATGCAGTTTAAAGACTAGTGTAATGAGTGTTTCCTGCATTATGGGTGGTGTGTTTACTTTCCTTGTACTTCCATCTACATTTCATATATATAAGAAAAGAAAAAGAAAAGAAATCATTCATGTCTTCTATGCATTTACTGTCTTCTTCATGTTTTGCATGACTGTAACTATCTTCTCTGTGTTTTGCATGCCTATTATTATCTTCTCTATGATTGGCATGTCTTCTCTGTGCTTGGCGTGTTTTCTATGTTTGTTGACCATACTTTAATGCATGTATTTGCCTTGTGTGTTTATACATACATTAAAGTGGGGGCTAAATCAATGTCAAAAAATGTCTCCTTGGGGGCTTTTCCCTCCTAAGGTTTAGGTCCCGGGTCATTAATATGCATTTAGGACATCTTACATCATGTTTTGGCATCCCAATGAGATGAACCCTAAGTTTCATGGTGAATGGGACCTAGGGGGATCCCTTGAGCTAAGCCCTACCCAAAATAGGGGGAGGACTTGGGCGCTTGCTCCCTAGTCATGCCCTATTTTGGGTCAGGCCCAAATTTTAACTGTCAGTTCATGACCGTTATTTGGTTCCTAGGCCGACATGGTGAGTTTGAGTTACGAAATTCTTGTTGGGAATATTTGTAGTTGCATATATAAGCATGTTTAGGCATTGATTTGTAAACTAGAAGAGAATTACTAGCTAGCAATTGTGATCTTTTGGCATTCTAAAGGTGATTCAAGGAATTCATTATGTGGAAGAGCAGATTTGAGCATCCATCTCCTCATGGCATGAAGAGCTTCTTCCTTCCATGATATCTTCACTACAAGGTGACGTAATTTTTATTTTCAATTATTTATCATTTGGTTTTTGCCTCTACCTCACAATGGCATGCACTCTCTCTCTGACAATGGTGTTCGAAAGACTTGAATTTCTCTCTAAGGCTTGACTAAGGCAAGCCTCTAAACAGCACAACTGCCCTCTCCATTTTCTCATGATTGCAGGTTACAAGTTGAAGAAGCAGAAAAAGTGGAGTTGTAGAGTGTTGGAATTGTAGATCAGAGCTAAAAATAGGGACTTGGACTCGAGTGCCCACTCATTATTCCTCTGGATCCTGCAATGGAGAAATTTTTGAGACAGAAGGAATAGGTTGCATATTAACTTCTCAGATATTGACAAAAATCAAGGCATTTGACTAGGGTGCCCACTCATTAGTCCCTGACTATTCTGCTTCCTAAATTTTGAAAAATGGTACACATTTATCTGTGATTTTACATCTTCATGTAGCAACATTTTGAGTAATTTTCCATTTTCTTCCGTATTTGCATAATTAAGGTTTTAAGCATAATTGGACATAATCAAGAAATCAAATCATACAAATCCAATTTTCCCTGTATTCCTAAGTGACCAAGGGCCTAATGGTAGATTTCTACTCGAACCAAGGTCCTTAAATGTATTAGGGTGAGAGGAGGATACATACAAACTAATCAAAAACCAACTATCCAAATTTTCCCTAAATAGGTTGAAGGAAAGTGGAGTTAGTAAATGGATAAGGATTCCCCCTTGAGAGGACAAGTAGGTTAGAAGAACACAGGTGTGCTCTTTAAATGGATGCAAAAGATGAGGGGAAAGAAAGATGAGGATGTGATTGAATGTTACTAGTGGAGGAAAAAAGATATGAGGTACAAGATGAATGTTGGGGGTGAGAAGGTTGGTTGAGAGATGGAGGGGAGGGAGTTGTGAATGGGCGGGGTGGATGATAGGCATGCTAAGTAGGTTGAGAAACTGGTGTTTGATATAGGGGACTGTGATGGAATTGTTTCATGTACATGATGGACTAACCCAAAAGAAAAGGTTACAAGTGAGAATATGCTATATGGTACCATGATATGGAAGACCATGGTGTCAAATTTTGGTAGTATTCCAAAAGGACCGATATAGATGCAAGACATAGGATAATACACACAAGAAAAAAAACAAGCATATATAAAATGATACAGACATACAAAGATGTTACCCTTGGTCAAGCTAAAAAGCTAAAGATTAATTTATGGTTGTTGATAGTGTTGTTGATGTGGGAATTATGTATCCTAAGAACAAAATGAGGATTAGGAAAAACATATCCTGATGATGATTTGAACTGAGATGATTAAGTCTTGTGGCAAGGCTAAGAATAAAAATGATGATTTTGGATGATTGTCTTAGATTTCTTGGCAAGATTTGCATGGATTAGGGATTTCTTGTGATGCTTAGATTGATTTGGAATTATGTGGGATCATTGCATTTTATTGTGCTTGGGTAGCCATTTGCTTGGAACCAATGACAAGGGACCACCAAGTCTAGAGACATGGATGAAGGATTGGATGAGTGGATTAAAGAATTATCGATAGTGGATGGGATGGATCTAGGATTGATGATGGATGGATGGAGGTGTACAAAGACTATATCATATAAGAATACCACACCCTAATATTGATATGCCACTAATACCACTGTGATGTGACAATATATTGTAGGATGTGTTGTAAAAGATTGGTTATACCAAGACGTGTCCAAAACATGTTTCAATATTATACCCCTATCCTTATCAAGGTCAAAAGTATGAAGGGAGGATGGTTTGGAGAGATGATGGGATAGATATACATATATAGTGGATGGGATGGTATGATGGAAGAGATAGGTACAATAGAGGATGGATGGGATAATTTGATCAAAGAAGGTTGCCCCAAAGTGTATGGTGCACATAGATAGATAATTTACACATGAGACCCATGAACAAGTTTTGATCATGGTACTTGTCCAAGAAACGTTAAGAATGGCTTTCACCAATGGATATTTTTTCTCTTTACTTTTTTGAATTTTTTTATTATTTTTAAGTATTTCACTTTGTTGATTGGATGACATTGATAGCTTGATATTTAGAGGGTCTCCACATATCCATATTCATTTGATATAGTCAATGTAGATGGTCTTGTAATAACATGCCAGTAGAGACCTTCCTAGAGTAATTGCTTTGTCATGATGATAGTACCTATGCACAATCGATTGATGTCGTTATAAACCTAATTGATAATAGAGGTGGCCTTATCTAAATGTTTACATCTTGATAGGGGACCATCATAGCCCTTATGATAGAGTGTTGTTTCCACAATGTGATAGACTTGCGCTTTGGGTTTTTTATATTTGAGGTGTTGTTTTTTATTTGGATGGGAGATGTTGGATGTAGAATCAGGTGATTAAGGTTTATATGATTTAGTTGTATAGATTGGTGATTTGGATTGGTTTGAAGGATTAATGATTCTCCATACTTGGGATGGTGGATTATGGAGTTTGGATTTTGGATTGGGATGGTAATTAGGACCAACATGCTTATACACTTGATGTGTTGGGAGCAATGATAATCTTGAAGGTGGTGGATACCTATTATATGCAACATTCTTATACACCTTATGTGTTGGGAGTGATGATAAGCTTGAAGGTAGTAGACATCTATTACATGCAACATTCTTATACACCAAGTATGTGTTGGGAGTGATAATAAGATTGAAGTAAGTGAACACCTATTATATGTGACATTCTTATACACCTTATGTGTTGGAAATGATGATAAGATTGAAGGGGATGGATACTTATTATATGCAAGATGCATCTTTCAATGTGGCTCCACATTGTGAGTGATTGCTTGATTTTGATATTTAGCTTCACTTGATTTGATTGGTTCTTTTTGATTTGGGATCCATATTTCTTTTATGTGTCTTCCTTGAATTTTGGTTTCATTCACCTTTGATGTTTGATTTGGATCTTTTTATTTGTATTCTTTACAATTTTGTTGGTTCTAATCGATGGGATGAGTTTGTGGAGGATAAAGTTTGATGGTATGGATAGTGGAGGAGGAATGATTGCTAGTAGAAAGCTTTGTTGTAGGGGCTATGAATGGTCCCTATCTCAATGCTTTCATTGGATGAAGTTGCCCCAGTATTCTTCAAAGTATCACTAACATCATTAGATTTCTTGTAGCCAATGCCTTGATGTCCATGATTTACATATATTTGTATAGGTTCTAAGATTCATTTCTTATGAAGGCCCAGGCCTTTGCTATTGTAACCCATGATTTAACACATTTTGTTTGTGATGGGATAATTTTTCATTTAAAACATGATGCTATCCCATTAGCGTATTTCTAGGAACCATTAGAACTTGCAATTTGCTTATCTGCAAGGAGACTAGATTTGATGATGGTGGTGAGAACAACTTTATAAGATGTTTGTGTTTTCTCCTCATTTATGTTGGTAGTGTCTTTGTAAATTATAGGCTCAATGTGATCACATGTGACTTTCTTATCCTCATGGTTGATGCGATCCATATCATATACACCTTGATTATTGATATTGTCATTATGATAATCTTACTTGCCTATGTGTTCAATGCGGACAATGATCTCCTCATGGGAAGACGAAGTTGCAAGATGATGGGTAGGATTAGTTTAATATTAAATAGGACTGATTAGATGATGGATGGGATTAGTCCAGATTTCCTGATCATGGATGTTTACAGGATTATGGATGGAATGAGTTTGATCTCTTGATCATGGATGGTCTAAAGTTGGATGTGGGGATTGACTTGGCTCTCTTGATCATAGATGGGAGTGACTTGGATAGTTTGATCTTGATTTTGTAGGGTGAACATTTTATTATTCTTTGGACTTGGTTCCTAACATAGCTCTTGAGTTTAGATGAGGATAGAGGTTTCTTGGATGGGCTTGATAGGATATGAATGATTCTCAAGAAGATTTTGACATGACAGTATTTGAATTTGGATAGGTGGGGTACGAGGAGGCTCTTGGAAAACCTAACAATAATTTGAATTGATAACCCCATTGTAAAAAACATGGTTGTACATGCCAAAGGATGATGGTATTGATTTGGGGGTATCACATAGTTCTTTAAATTCATGCTTTCAATTAAGGTTCCTCACATGTAGTTCGTGGAGAAATTTCTTCATGGCAACTTAGGTAGGATAGGAGTAGGTTATTGATTGGATGATTGATAAAAGTTTTGATCAGATTGATAATATTGTGAAGGTTTGGATGATGAGGAACTTACATAGCAGGATGATGCTTTGACTTGTTTTACTAGGGCTCTAAATTTAGACATAAATTTTCCTATAGGGTCTTGTCATAAAATGGTGTTTCCCATGGCATGTTTGGTATGAGGAGGACATATGGTCATTTGATCTTGGTTTATAGGGTAGCGAGTTCTAACATGTTCTTGGTTAGTCATGGTCGCACACTTAATGTTTAGGGTGAGATTTCTCATAATGATGTCATCAAGGGTTTCATCATCAAGAATATCATCATAATGATATTTGTCTTGATCCATAAGGCTATCATCATCATCAGGTTTAAAAGGATATTGGGATTGGTTGCATTTGAAATATTCATCATGATCTACAAGGCTCTCATCATCATCATCATTTAGATAAAGGAGCTTATCTAATGGATGCATGAATTTTGATTATACTTTGATTTTGGGTCTTGAATGGGATTCACCTAAAGGGGAAGAAATAGAAATTTTAGCTTGTATGATGAATTTATCAAACCAATCCATGATGCTCATTTTTTGGGATTTGGATTAGGATTAGGCGATTGGTTTGATTTTGACTTTGATTTGATTTAGATGGATTTTGATTTTGATTTTGATTTGATTAGGCATGTATAATGATATACATCAGTAAAGTAGAAGTGTATGTTTATAAAGCCATATAGGCATACAATAAAATATTCCAACATCAAAAGTCCTATGGAGTGCTATTAAATAATCAACAACCCTTGCTTAGCCATGATAGTGGAGAAGTAGTCGATGACTCATGCTCTGTCATCCACTGACTAGACCTATTCTCATAAGTTTTTTAAAATCCACCTATTAATACTATTAAACAATATCCACATTAATATAGAAAATATGAAAGATACAACATGACACAAGTAATCAATTACTTACTGCTAACTAAAGATCCTTCTTAATCATCCATTGCATCTCTTCATGTGTAGATAGATGAGATGGAGTTGTGACCTCTTATGAGAAGAATGAAGAAGCAAATTAGAGTAAAAATGAATATCATTTATGTATATTAAATGATATGACATAAAATAATAAATACATAATGAAATTTAAATTATTGTCTCATACCTCTATCAAAGGCATTGAAGACAAAATAACTATAGCAATGCCCACCTCTATATTGTGTCATGAATATCTGGAGGAGTCTAAATTATTACCATCAATTGAAAATAAAACAATGTTATTTAACTAAAATCTACATAACAAATTATTTAAATGCATAATGATTAAAACTAGTAAAATTTACCTTAGTAAAACTTGATCTATGACTAACCCCACCAACTCCTAATGTTGGAGGTCTAACATCCACCTATTCATCATCAAATTGTCATTTTAAGATTACCATTATCATGTGATAAAAAGTTTACATGTACTATATTTACTATTTTGTTACAAATTACATACCCACCAATTCAACATCACCTTAAAACCTTGCAATTGATGGCTAACAGATGGATATGTACTTTGACTCTGGATTTTTTTAATACATACAATTCTTTACACTAATTTTGACTTATAATAGATTAATATAGTTAATTATAGATTTCAAATAGAAATATAATAAATTACAGAACCTTATAGAAAATTACTTGTGTGTCAATACCAAAGGCCCTATCAAGCAACCCATCTATTATTACCACATTATCCAATATGGACATGTCTTGCTCCTACCCTTGCCCTTGTGTGCCATAGTCTAGAAACTATGGATCATCCTCTCCAATGTTTGTATCATGAGCATCCTTAGACCCATAATCACATAGAGCTCCACATGAAAGACAAATATGTGGGCGCCATTGATGCCTACTAGCCTCACCCTGACCAACTTGTGAAAGATGGCTACCATACTGTAGTAAAGACAATATGAGGGAACTAACAGACTATAGCATCTACACCCCAACACTCTCCTTCATAGTAGAAGGGAGTGCACACCATGCTGAAAAGATGGTATGGATAGGGGTCTCATTGGATAATCTTAGGCATGATGTGCCCCCTCCCTATCCTATGAAGAGGCTTTACCTCTGCCTTCCAGATCTCACACATTAAAATAATTTGGCATCTCCTTGAGGATAATCTCACAATAGAGTTACCTCAAAAAATATTTTGGGGCCTCATTATTGTTGCATGGTAGATCACCAAACACCATCTACCACCTATCCTAAAAGTTTTGAGTTATTCGTACGTTTTGGTACCAATGAATGGGGAATCTTTTGCAACTCCCATGCAATGAATCATTAGTTCTAGGATCAAAAAATAAGGCACATAGATCAAATTTCAATTTTTTTATCTTTCACCTATTTATATGACAATTTTGTCACATAGAATTGCCAACAATTCTCCCTATAATCTACCCATTTGTCAATTTTTCTTATAATAGAATCTATATGAGAAATAACTAACTCCAGGGATGTTGCAAGGAGTATTTGGTGTGGATTGGTTGCATTTAGATTTTTCAATATTTCAATCAAGGTTTCAAGTTGTTTTTTATTCTCTTTGATTTCCCCTAAAACATTTGTTTGTGTCTCACAAGGATGCTAAGAAATTGAACGAGTTTGTCAGGAAATTTAATGAGTTTGGGGAGGGTTATTTTGTTCCCCCTCTTGAATTAGAGTTTCACCATCCCCTCTATTTGGTGAATTAGGGTTTGGGGGCATTTAATTACATGGTCCATTTTATGAAAATTAAAAAACAGTTGAATCAAAACATTGAAAATTAAATGGTTCATTTTAAAATTAGAAAAAACATGGAAATCTTACCTTGTTGAGATTTTTCATCTCATGGAATCAAAGAATGTCACGGTGGCATTGTGTTCGAGTGGCTTCTCTTTTAGTTTCTAAAAAATGTGATACAACAACATCTAGTGGTGTAAGGGCAATCTTGCATCACCCAAAAATATTTCAAGTTCTTTTGAATTTCTCTATTTTTTTAGGTTTCTTTAGTTATGTTGGAGTCCATGTTGACACTTCAGTGGTTTGGGACTGTCAAAAGTTTAGAAAGAATAAAAATAGTAACTTTCTATTTTTAGTAAGTTGGCCTATTTGGGTACGTATGGATATGAAATTTTATCCCACAAAGTGGAATTGTAAAATAAGAAAATGGTGAACAAATCATCTGAATATCATTTATAGTTTGAGAGATATTAAAGTTTTTGCCTTAAAAAATTATACCTGATGAACTTCATATTTGAATTTGACACCTTTAGAGGCCTCATTCAGGTTCAAAAAGTTGAGCGTCGTAGAGCTCTTCGCTTCACAAGATTTTTGATGCCTGGTTATGTTTGTCAATTGGACGCTCAGTTCAAAAGTTATGGCCTCCATAAGTTGTCCTACAAAATTTCAAAAACATTAAAAATTCCAAATCTCTAATTTCTTGGGTGAGAAAATGGACAGCTGGATTTGGCATCCAACAAGGGGAGTTACTCTTTCTAGAATATTTAGGAAGGTAGTGGAGAAGTGGCGTGGAAGTTATTGGTGCCAAATTAAAAGGGGAAATGAAAATGTTACGAAGGATAATTCCATATGTGCGGTTGTGGATTTGGATTCTAGAAATCTCTGATAGAGTAGGATTTTCTCTATTATGAAACAACCCATGTTGTTGTAGCATGTAATACTAGATTTTGTAGTCCATTTTATTGAATAAATAAAAGTTGTTTGATTTCATTCCTCACATTTTTGGTGGAATCTCTGTTGTTGTTTCATGTGTGAGTGTTGAGTGGAGTAGCCCCTCATCAAAATGCGCTCACACTAAAACCCTACTTATGTTTTGCTATTTTGCTAGAGTCAAATGACCTGCGTCTTCAATTTTTCTTTTTATCTCTACTTAGATATAATGTGTGCACATTATAATGCGGACATGTTATGGCTCAGTTTAGGCTCATTACCATCAAGCCATAACATGAGTGCTTTATAATGTGAACACATTATGATGTGCTCATGTTATATATTGTTTGGACCAAAAAGTGGTTTTGGCCACTTTTTGGTCCCCATCTTTTTGCACATCCCTAAGAATAAACACTTTTGGGAAAAGACAAAATTTTGAACAGTAACCAAAGGTTGAAAGAACTATAGATTGCTAAGTAATTAATTCATTTCTTTATTTCATCAAAATAGAGAGTAATATCCTGCAAGATTTCATTCTCTGAGATCATGTTCATGTTCAACTCTAGTATTGGAGAGTAAATAAACTATTTTATAAAAAATTTACTTCAAAACTTTGTTATTTATGAAAATAAAATGTTTGTATATTGGTTAAAAATCTGTGAATGGTGGTAGAGTATAGCCAAGGTTGAGTGATTTGTCTCTCCACATGCCAATTTCATGAACTTTAAGTTTCTAAGTTTTTTAATAACCTTTAGTGCGAACCCTATAGTCAATGAATTTTTTTTTGCTTTAAGATATTCCTATGGGGATTCTATCAATAAATGTCATGCTTATACTATGCTTCCCTTGTATACGCATCTACCAAAGTAGTTGTAACTACAATAGGTGATGTTCCTTTATTTGTATGTTATGTTATGTCTTAAATTCTCTCCTTCTTAGGCATTACAGGAAGGTTGTGATCAAGGAATGGTCGAATTTCTCTTAAAAATTTGTCAATAGATTTTGCAAAAGTTTAATGCTTATCCAACAAATTCATTTGTGCACAACTTGCAATCAATTCATTCTTTATAATGTGCAAGTAGGGATAACACTATTGAGGGATGTGAAATCAACCTGTATAGCCGACTATTGTTTAAGTTTTAAAATTTCTTGGACTCCACTATTAAATCATTTCCAATCCAATGATAACTTTAAGAAACCCCTCTTGAAAAAAGATATAAAATCCTGGTGAATCTTTCATTTTTTGGGGAAAAATATTAATTTCTATTGGTGAATCTTTCCTTTTTTAAAAAAAAATTAATTTTATTGGTGAATTTTTTTACATCACTACAAATTTGTAGAAAATCCTAGCGAATCTTGGTGAAAAATAGGCAAATACATTAATTACCATGGTGAGCCCTTCCTTTTTAAAAAGTTAAATTCCTATGGAAAAGTAAGGGCTTGACGGTGGCAGTGATTGACTAGTTTAACATGTAGTGCTTGTGTCTATAATTCTTAATTCCTTAATATTTTAAATTAAGCACTGTATATTTTAAATCATCCCTAAATTATTTTTCATCATTGATTTTATTTATAATCTAATGAAATGTGTTCTATTTTGTAGGAAAAAATGTACCTGTAGAGCTCCAATGCCCATGGGTTCCAAAATTACATTTGGGTTGTTTGTATTTCGAGCCATTGATCTCAAATGCAAACGACCCAAATGCAATTTTGGGCCCCATGGGAATTGGAGCTTCATAGGTACATTTTGGCTCACAAAATTTAGCCCCAACTGTTAGATTATAAATTGAGATCAGTGACGTAGATATAGTTTTAGGCTCGATGGGTACATTTTAACCCATAGAATACAACCCCAGCTGTTAGATTATAAAATAAAATCAACGGTGGTGATTAAAAATTGGTGATATGCCCCTAAAGTAACCAATAATTATATAATATTATTAGTGAATTAATTTCATTTTCTATTCTAACTTATAAAATTTAGGTGAATCTAATCTAATCAGGTATCGAATATCTTGGCGAATCTTTGAGTTTAAAAGTTTAATAAAATAATTGTTCCGGTGATTTAACCAAGACTAAAGTAAAATTTTATAAAAATGTGGTGATTTAGGTCACCTTACAACTTGAACTATTAGCCAAAAATTGAATCCCCAATTTCAACTATTAGCCACTAAAAAGATCATTGTTCCAGTCAAATTAATATAAACTTTTTAATCTAATCTTTGTGAGAGAAAAAAAAAACTTCCTTTGAATCTGATTATTTCATAAATATGTCATTATTTGATTCGACAAAAGGGGGTATTCAAAATATAATTTTTTTCTCGAGCTCATATGATTGTTAGTGTAGTGTGTTGGCAATTGGTCATATGCAAGAAGATAGTGTGTAGTAGGAAACTTACTCTTTGATTGGGCATTCTTTTGTGGCTGTAAAAAATAGTTTTTATTTATGGTTGGAAGACATAGAGAATTTAGATAGATATGAATCACCCATTGACTAAGTACATAACTGTTAAAGACCTCATTGAACCATGTCTCTATAATTATATTGATTTAAAGGATCTCAATTGGTCTAAGTTTATTATAATTTAATTTATTTTAATTATG
Organism: Cunninghamia lanceolata; assembly: GCA_027924645.1. Classification (NCBI taxonomy): domain Eukaryota; kingdom Viridiplantae; phylum Streptophyta; class Pinopsida; order Cupressales; family Cupressaceae; genus Cunninghamia; species Cunninghamia lanceolata. The sequence goes on along the minus strand of BSBN01000241.1, from coordinate 3,801,403 downwards.
ATATTGATGTTTCTATTGGCTAAATATAATAACTCATAAAACCTTTGTTGTTGACGACAAACACTTTGGCGACATATTGTTAGACTCTCATGTGGAAGCTATAAATGGAGTTAAAAGTCTTACTGGAAAATTATACTTGATGATTATGAAGTGTACATATATAATCTCGGATTTATTCTCTAGATTCATGTTTAAAGATAGTGATTAGTATGATAGAATGTACCTAATTGGAATTATTCATAAGACGTTATGTAACCAATTGCAAGAAAACTTATCATGACAATAATAATTATGTTATGATGAATTTGTAGGTTAGGCTTATTGTTATTAGTAAATGCATTTTATAATGTCTTTGTTGTATTTAAGATGGGAAGCACTTTGTTGGTGTGCTAATGCTATTGTTTAGCATCTGGTTATAAATAACCTAGTTATTCATCTAGACATGAACTCTAGGGAAACATAGAAAATTTTGTAACTTGTTAAATGAACTACCTTTGTCAAAGACTAGAATACGGTTGTAATAGAGACGATGTCGAATATGGAATACCAAGGAACAATAATCTATATATAAGCTTACAATTAACATGTCAATATGGTCTTCATGTAAGTGCTTGGCCAAGCCTTTGAAATAAAATTTAAGTGATATCTTTATTTAATTCTTTTATTCTCTATAATATCATGCAAGTATTAAGTACATTTACATTAGTATCTATGTTAAAATATTAGTGGAAAATACTGCACCAATTCTCTTTCTTAAGCCAACTTTAGATTTCTAAGACCTTAATCAAAGGGTCTGGCTTTCTCTAGCATGGGAGTCAGTGAAGGGAAGCTTTGTGCTTTGTGAGTTAGGTGGAAAAATTCACTTGTGATGCCCTCTCTCCTCTAATGAATGAGGATTATGACATTAGATGATCAACCTATGCTAATGGGATTTGACTAATTCATTTATAATTGTAAGATTTCAAACTTTATGGTTGATAAGGATATGATCCTTAGTTGTATTATTTCTGAATCACTTGTAAACATGAAATAAGTTGTATTCTATTATACTGATTAGCTATTGGGAAGCATTATGTTTTATGATGTTAAAAAGTCTTATTTGACTTTTAAATTTTATTACATAAATGTTTAATTGCATGGAATTTACAATAAATTTTATTTAATCATGTTTTATTAAGAATTGATTAGACTAGATGTTACATTCACAACATTCCCTCCCTCTTAAAGTGCCTTACCTCTAGAGTTAATAAAAGATATAACCTAGTAAAAGACAAACAATATGAAAGGACAAATTGGAATGCACACTTGTACACATGAGTTGTATAGATGTTAAGGATGGAATTAATTATGACCAAGTGATAAACAATGACCTAAACTAACACACTATTGTCACTATGAATTGACCCTTTTTCCTATCACAAAGGTGCAAGTGGAATCTAACCAACTTAATCATGAATACTTAAGATCAGACTTAAGCATAAAAGTGTAGTTTATAGTTAGGTGATCTAATGAAATGTGATGAAATGAAGAAAACCTAATCGATTCAAGGAAAATGACATGTCATCTACAAGAAAATGGAAACAAATGAACAACAATTAAAAGAGAGAAAGCAAAGAAAACATGAAAATATGAAAACAAAACCAACTATACGATATGATCAATATAAATAAAATGATTTATGATGAAGATTATCCCTTTTAAAATTTGAAAACAACTAATCCAATAGTAAGATAAAATTATAAAGAAAATTATTTATAATGAAGATCATCCAGGTTTTATAAGTAAAAAAAAAAACTAATCCTGCAGTATGATCAACTTATAAAGAACATGATCTATGATGAAGATCACCTCTTTTAAAAGTTGGAAAATAACTAAAGCTATATTATGATCACCATAATTTTTAACAATAATATATAGAGGATATTTTGATTTGATTGTAATGAATACATGGGAATCATAGTAAAAAAAAACTACCATGTAATCTTTACTTCAATAAAGAAATATTTATTGTTTAAATATTCTCTAAGTCAAGAAAGAACAATCCTACAAGCAAAAGATATTCAACGTAAACATGTATGTGTAGGAATATTCAATATCAAATAAATATTACATAAGTCTTGGAGACTAATAAATTCTTTGCATTTATTTTGAGAAAATAACTTAAACATTTATGTCTTTCATTGAAGAAAAAGACTTACAATACAAAAAGTGATCTAAAATCTAAATCATTTATTGTCATTTTAAGAATATTACAATCCTCACACAAACTATCAAACATTTCTACATAAAGTATTCAATACTAGATGATAAGTATAGATTCAAAATAAGCCCAGGATATGCAAAAATATCTATAATAATTAGAATAATTATATTTGAAATGTAATTTAGATAACAAGAGTGATAAATTTAATACTAGATTTATGATATGTTTATTTGATAATAATCCAAATAATAAAAACACTTAGAAACTATCACCCATGCATGTGTATCCCAAATCATTTCAACTACGCCATATTATTTTAATCAAAGAAAATGCCACATGAGAACTGAAATATCCTGAGAATATATGACTAATCAAAATATTATCCAAAATGAGCCTACTATATATGAAAAATATCCAAAGTACCAATCATTTCAAATAAAAACCTCATACTATTCACTAAAAAGGCAAAAATGAAACAATTGTCATTCAAAACTATGTTGCATACTCATCTTCTTGGATCAAATCCAATAATGGACTATTGGTGATTACGACACATTACGACACGTTATGTGTATTCATATAGAGTTTAAGGTAATTCAATATAAGTCGAAACCCCAACTTCATCCTACACTTCTAGTTTGACTTTTTTGAGTACCAAAGGTGAGTTAGAAGAAGATTTGACATGCTTGGATATGGAAGGAGAAACTTTTGGAAGGAGCATTTTATGAAAAGGTGGTGGGATGGGATGATGAATAACCAGAAGGAGGAAGGCGAAGGTGTGTTGAAAGCACAAGACAACCGAGAGGTGGGGGTGAATTAGTTGTATCATAAAATTCAAACCATCACAAACATTCAGATCCACATTAACCTTTAAACTTGTTATGATGATTAAGCATGAAAAGAAAATAACAGAAACCAAATAGAAGACAACACTAGATTTTACGTGGAAAAACCCAGGCAAGGATTAGCTTACAATATAAAGTAGTATCAATGCTGAATTACAAAAGGCTCACTGCTAGAGGGCTCGCTGCCCAGAAGAAAGAAAGAAAGGCTCACTTCCAAATGACTCACTATCTAGAAGAAAGAGATAGAAGACAAGGCTCACTGCTAGAGATGAATTCATATAATCACATATAACCTATGCATGGAGTATAGTTCCAATGAAGCTCAATATTCACCACAACACAAACATCACGTTCATAGAAACACTAAAAAATAGTAGACACCTTCTGTTCACTGCATTTAGTAGCCTAACACATGAAATCTCTTACTACATTGATCAAATTCACATTACAAACACCATATTCATCCCACATGCATCTAGTCATGAATCCTTGACACTTATTTATACCATCATCAACCTTGAAATCATTCTCCAAGGTCGAAAACACATCTTAACCCATAAAATTCAAATTAGGTCTAGACCAAAACATTCCCTCAGAGGAAATGAATGCATGTGGACCACATCACACCTTACCATGGACCTATATCTATTCTTACACACTTCATCATGCTTTCATAATCACTAAACACAACCATAATTACTGTAAACAACCAAGTCGGCCAAACTTTTGTTAACACTATGAACTTTTAAGTGAATGCAAGTCCTCAAAACCAAAAGACAACATGTAGACCATGCACCAAGATTGAACATAATCTAGAAACATCCACAAGCACTTGAAAACTAACAAAATCCTTTGCAAGATCTTTCACCTAAAGAAAGTTCACACCGGACCAGTTAGATTACACTATCATCAACTGCGACTTAACAAATAAATTTGAAGAGCACTAAACCGTGAACCACTTGAACTAAAGAAAGATATAGACCTTATAAGCATAAATCTAGAAGCACAAAGCAAGAAAAAAATTGTAAAGAAATGCAGAGCAAAATGGTTTCTCCCAGACACCTTGTCACAACTCAAAAACATAGTCCACACACTGGTGAACACAACTTTCTCTACACAATGAACTAGAGCACAAAATCTAGAACATAACATCTCTGAACACCTCTAAACAACATATTCAAACCACAAAAGAAGTTCTTCAATAAGGAATAAATTCCCAAAGAAAAACCAAAACATTACTCTATTAAGTCAAAACACATCTTCAACACAATGTTTCCTTTATTAATCAGATTTTCTCAAAAACACTTGGAAACCAACCATTAGAAACATATTCCTCACTTTTTCAACACTTCTTCAAGGCAAAAAAATTACCTTCAACAAAGAAACTCAATCCAACAACAATAACCTCATCAGTAGACACAGTTGACACCAATGACAACACAATCTTATTGAAATCAATGACAACACTAATTAGCACATACATGCAATAATCTCCCCCTTTGTCATTGATGGAAACACATAATCTGAAAAACCATCAAGACACAAATCTATACCAACTTCTTTTCTTTCTTACTCTCCCCCTTTCTTTTACACATCTTACTCTATTTCCCTGATCACCGATTCATTTCTTTTTCATGTAGTGCCCCTCCATTCTCACCTTGATTGTGCAGGTGGTCAGACTAAGGAGCATGAAGATGAAGTTAGTATGTTTTATTGATAATCCTTATTGCAAAACTAACAACTCATATGCTCTGACATTGTTTACATTTAGGTAATTATGATGTTGATCTTACTATGATTGTCATATGTTAGAATTAAGTTTTATGCAACTGATTCTATATCATAGGAGGTTATGATGTTTTATGTGGATCAATCGTATTATGAGTATCATGCAACTATCTAATGATGGTTCTTACTTAGTCATTCAATAACTAATTGCTATGTGTGTTCTGATTACGTATTTGATGTGGGGGTGAAAGGAATATTGCCGCATTACTCATGCATAAGTACCCTACTACACTACGACTTCCTTTCAATGTGTGTATGACTACATGATTGCATATATATACATGTTTGACCATGTTGTTTATTGTAGGCTACAAGTACCAGGCATTGACTCCACCTGAATTAATAGGTCTAAGCGTGCCTTAACCAATGGAAATATTGAATGGAGATAACATATGGTCCCCTAGCTTAGCCATCATCCCTGAAGAGGGTGAGTATCTGGTTGTGCACCCTGTCAATGTTGTCAGTTTGGTCATGATAGTCAGTCATTGTTGTGATGGTCTTGCTTTCCGATCTTGCATAGTAGTCAGGTATGGTTTGGCAGTTGGGTTATTTTGTTGGTATTATTTTGGTTATTGTTGCCTTAAAATAAAATAATTAATTATGAAAATTTTTGTTAAATAAATAAATATATAAATGTCCTTATGTAAATTTAGTTTATGAAAAATATATTATTCTAGAAGTTAAGTTAATAAATAATAACAGTAATAGTAATAAATGTAATTGCAACTAGAGATAAATAAATAAATTAATATAATTTAATGTTGCGTTAATGGCAATAAAATAGATAATATTTGCAAGTTGTCATATATATATATAAAATACTACAGTAGATAAAATTAGAAAGGAATCATGTCTAGTTGTAAATGAAATAAATAGCAAATTCTAAAATAAATAAAATGAGAGAGAAACTATTGTTTGGTTAAAAATAGCAAATTGTAAGAAACTAATAAAGGAGAATCTTCTAGAATAAATCATGGGGGTGGTTATGCATGCTCAACTTTATTTTGAAATCTAAAAAAAAACATAATTTGGAGGAGAAGCATGCACTTTTAAATAGCAGAATATGTTTTATGTTTTCATTATCTCTCTCTCTCTCTCTCTCTCTCTCTCTCTCTCTCTCTCTCTCAGGAAGTTTTCATTTTTCTTTTGGCACCATAAACCATAGTTTCTAGAAGAAAAGACTTGGGGGAAAATGGATATGAACTGGGAAATTTGTGAAGATGTGATAGAAGTAATATACCAGATTGAAATATGAATCTGATTTATTGTTGCATTAGATTTAGTAAAATATTCTATAAATTCTCTTCTACATTTTCTGAACCTAGTTTGTTACATTAGCCATAAATTTATTTTTACAAACTAGGTTTATCTAAATTTTTTTATATGTGCCTAGATATCTAAATCATATCCAAAAATCAGCCATACCCAGTTTGTCATTTTTGAGATATGAATATTTTGTGACTGTCTACCTCTCACTCATTTCATCTTTGTTTTAGCAGTATGTTGTGTTAGCCATAACTTTAATTTTACGAACTAGGTTTCTCTAATTTTTTTATATATGGTGCATGACCTGGATATCTAAATTGTATCTGGAAATTAGCCATACCTAGTTTGTCATTTTGAGATATGAATATTTTGTGACTGTCTACCTCTCACTCATTTCATCTCTATTTTAGCAGTCTGTTGCGTTAGCCATAACTTTAATTTTATGAACTCAGTTTCTCTAATTTTATGAAATCATATCCAAAAGTTATCCATACCTAGTTTGTCTTTTTTGATATATGAATATTTTTTGACTATCTACCTCTCACCCATTTCATCTCTATTAAAACAGATAGTTGTGTCACCAATAAATCTATATTTTCAAACTAGGTTTCTCTGAGATGTTTTTGAACAAATTTTTGTGTGCATATCCTACGATCATTGCTTTGCATCATATGACTCTCTTTGAGGCATTCTACTAATCAGTCTATGTGCCCTGTCTATGCTTTCACATTTTGCATTGTTGGTAGCTTCTAAAGCCTTCTCAACAAATTCATTTTATGTTGATCCTATCATATGCATGTGGTTAAAAGTGTGGTAGATTTGATAAAGATGTTAGATCTATAGGATTGTTTTGTTGTTCTATATTCATTTCCTCTCAAGCTAACCTTAGAACAAGGTTCTTTGATTGTAGTTTCACATTTTGTATCTTGTGATTCTAACTAGTGTAAGATATTTATAGAATTCTAATAATATAGGCTTTTAGTCTTGCTGAATATAGTTATAATTAATAGTATTTACAAAATTGTCCTATTTATGAATGAAATCTACATCAGTGTAAATAGTGTAAACAATTGTTGTGTTTAATTTGTATGCCTTAGTGTTATTTGCATGTTGTTCGCAATCATTTTAATTAAATGAAATTAAAAATAAGTCTTGAGAATTATTAGTTAAAATATTGATACTCGTGGATACTTATATCTTATGATCATATTATAACTGCTATTGGTGATTAGAAAGTTATAGTTCTACATTATTGAGATAGATTCACTTTATAATTGTTAGATGATTGATCATGCTTGGATTAATGTTACATTCCTTAAAATATTGTTGAAGGGTATTAGTTTATGATGTGCTTTGAGAGTGAATGTGATGTGAAACTATTGTGTTTTTAATGGTGTCAAGTGTTGTGTCATTTTGGGAAGTTGTTTCCAGAGGCCTAGGAGGGTGTGATTGTGTGGGGGTTGGCTATGTGTGCATCATGAGAGTTGAATGAAATGCATTCTTGAAATATTGTCTCCTATTCATGTTAGTATGATACATGTTCAAGATGGATAATGCATTACTCTGTGTGATGTGAAATGATGTGTATTCTGTGTTGTAAATGCAACATGATGAGAATGTGGTAGTTCATGCTTGGTTTATGTTTTGGGACAAGAATTGGTCCCTGTGATTATGATTTGTATGCAAGAAGGTAAATTCCTTGCATTGTATATGTTACTTATCATTGTGATGGTAATTGCTATGCTTGATGAGTAGGGTCTTCTAGATGCAGGTAGGGGAGTGGCTCTTAATGGGGGCCGGAGCCCAAAGTGGCATCAAGGACAACCCATGTGGGAGTTTCTTAACTCAATGATAACCTAATTAATGAATTAAGGGGTTAGGTAGTTAATCACACTAAACAAGATAAGTGGATTCCTCACTCATGACTCAAGTACTCGTTTAGGCTTGAGATGAGATGAGAAGGCCTGGAATGGCAAGATCAACTTCCTTGTCCTCATGAAAGGTATGTTGATTCCACATGAGTTTGTATGGGGATCAGGTGTCGGGAGAGGCTACCAGGATAACCCAAGATGGGGGTCAAGGCCTAGGAAGGCCTACCAGGACAACCCATGACAAACTATGTGATGACACTTCTCCCTATTGCAGTCTAGCATTCCCTAGTTGTACTCTTCCCATTCATTGTGTGGTTGCCTCTGGAAGTGATGTTTGTGTATTGCCCTATGTTGTTGTGGTCATGTGTAGTTCTTGTTCACCATAGTTATTGTCTGCCTGACTATTCATGTTGTGGGACCTTATTGTTATCTCCTAGCATGGGGGGTGGACCTCAGGGTTCCACATGGTCGGGTGGTTGTGCTTTTCTCTCCAATAGTTTCCCTTGTTGATCGTGTGCGAGAAGGATGTACCTTGTATGGCAGATTTTAGATCTTTCTCTAGCTTGAGGAGACAGATACTTATGATCATGTTCCAATCTTGTATATTAGTTGAATCATGTACTGTTATCTTGATGTATGTACTCCAATGTAATATGGATAGTGATATCGTAAACAATGTAATGTTGTACTCTCTTGTAAAGGAACTTGTTTATGTACTTGTGATCCTATGTGCAGGATCTTGATGCTTATTTATCTGATAATATAATATGGAATTGTATGTGTTTATTCATCTGATGCAATTAGATATAGAATGAACCATGGCTATTAGTTAATTCATAATGTTGGTTAGATCTTGTTTTAGTTCATTAGTAATGTAGCCATGGAACCCTAGAGGATAAAGCTTAATTTAAATGTTATGAATAAATATATGATTGTTGTTATTTCTTTCACTTTAAAAATATATATATTTTTGTCTTTTTTGTAAGTTTAGTTGTGTCATCCTTTGGGTTTCTTGGTGGGGCATTACATTTCACATTACTCACTCTCACCTTTTGACATCAATGGCAAAGGGTGACACACATCTTCTCACTCTTATCAAGTCACATGATCTTTTCTTTTCACTGCTATGAATACTCCCCCTTAGGAGTGCACACCAAACTGTATCAACTCTTACTCCCCTATGTGTAACAATCATCATGACCACTACCTGCTCCCCCTGAGAGGTAGTCCTCAACATCAGTCTAGAAAAGAATGAATCTTGAAAACCACTAGACTTATGCATCTCCTTATGCATCTAGTTTAAATAAAGAGGGCCAATAACCCCTAACTTTACCTAGAGATACTCAAATGTATCCTTAGGAAGAGCCTTAGTGAATATGTCAACAACCAGATCCTTTGTAGGAACATACTCAAGCTTCAATTCATTCTCTGCAACCTTCCCTCTCAAAAAGTGATACCTAATTTAAATATACTTTGTCCTTGAATGCATCACTAGATTATTTGAAATGTTAATGGCACTTGTATTATCACAGAAAATAGAAATTGGCTCATCATACACAACTTTGATATCCTTCAAGGTTTATCTCATCAATAAAACTAGTGTGCAACATGATGCTGCAATAATGTACTCTACCTCTATAGTAGATAAAGACATTGAATCTTGTTTCTTACTTAGCCAAGACACCAATCTACATCCAAGAAAGAATGCACCACCACTTGTACTTTTCCTATCATCTACATCTGTATAAGCAATTAGAGTAAAGTTAGTATCGTTTGGATACCACAAGCCATGATAAAAAATGCCCTTTAAATATTTGAATATCCTCTTCACTACCATAACATATGACTCTCTAGGATTTTCATGAAATCTAGCCACAAGACACACTACATGCATAATATATGGTCTAGTAGTAGTTAGATATAGTAATCCTCTAATCATTGATTTGTACTTGCTTTGATCAGCCTTAGGAGTTTCATCATTCTTGCTCAACTTGCAACCAGTAACCAAATGAGTACAAACTTGTTTAGAATCTTCCATTCCAAACTTATTTAACAACTCTTTTACATACTTTGACTGAGAAATGAAATACCCTTATCTGTCTGATTGATCTGTAACCCAAGGAAGAAGTTCAATTCCCCACACATTGACATTTCAAATTCGTTCTGAATTTGATTTGCAAAACTCTTACACATACCTTCATTTCCACCAAAATTTATATTATCTCCACACACTTCCACAATTAGAATTTGATCTTCACTTATTTTGATGTATAGATTGCTATCTAGAATACCTTTATTGAATCCTTTATGTAATAAATACCTTTCTAACCTTGCATACCAAGCTCTAGGGGCTTGCTTCAATCCATATAGCACCTTCTTCAACCTATAAACCATATCTAGCTTATTTGACAACCAAAATCCTTCTAGTTGTTCTATGTACACTTCCTCTTCCAACTCACCATTTAAGAAAGTAGACTTCACATCCATTTGATATACTTTGGAATCCTTATGTGTTGTAAAAGCCAAAACATCCTAATGGCATACATTCTTGCCACCAGAGCATAAGTTTACTCATAGTCTATTCCTTCCACTTGTGAGTAGCCTTTACACACAAGTCTTGCCTTGTTCCTTACCACTTCTCCATTCTCATTCAATTTGTTTTAGAATACCCACTTAGTTCCAATTACAATTTTGTTCTCTGATCTTGGGACAAGTTCCCAAGTTTGATTCTTCTCAATCTACATTAGTTCTTCTTCAATAGCCTTGATCCAATACTCATGCTTGCATGCCTCAACCATTGTTTTTGGTTCAACTTCAGAAATTAAACATAGATTTACTTGTGCTTCAACAACTCTCCTTCTTGTCAATACACCTTTGCTCTTATCACCAATGATCTAGTCTTCTGTGTGATGCTTCTGCACAAACCTAGTGGTCTTGGGAATCTTTCCTAGAGCTTCTTCAACTTGCACTTTATTTTCTTTATCTTTTTCTTCCTCATTACTTAAAGACTCATTTGATTCATATCCATTCACCTATGAGTTCATCTATAGATCCCAAACACCTCCAATCAACATGAAAACTACTCTATACTAAAAACAACTATGTTCTATCAAACTAAACTTCTATTAATCATTACTTTCAAGACAATCATCAAAATTAGACAAAATTTTGGATGTAGATGTATCCAATGATTAATAACCATATGCCAGAACCATAGAGTAATGTCTTCAATAGTGGACCAATGTGGACCAAATTATCAGAATATTGTAGCTTGATTTTACTGGACAGATACTTAGCCAAAATTCATAACATGTATTCTTACCTAATCAAATTATATTACACAATAGACTTCTTGTGGAGGATAAGATCCTCTTGAAAAATTACCAACCAAGACAATCTGCACAACTCTACCTTTATCCTAATACAGTCACTTTCTTTGTCCTAACTTAAACTTTGTATGCTAATCCTTAGCCATATATCTTCGTACTGAGGCACCAGCACCATTCCTTTTGTAGGGGAGATAAGATTTTCAATAAGGCTCTCCTAAGCCAAAGCTTTGGTCTTATTTCTAAGTGCAAGATAATCATTAACCTTAGTTACGTCTTTCTTTATCCAGATCTTATTCATTTCCCTTTTTGTCTCTACTGGATCAACTTTTTGTACTAGTTCATTCTTCTTTACTAAATAATTCTCCTTCATGTTTCTGCTTCTACAAAACTTAGAAGTATGTCCAAATCTATTGGAATTGTAGCATACAAAATTCGTCTGACTAGTATTTCTTCCATTCAATCTGGATCTGCATTGATTAGCTTTATGCCCAAATTTGTTGCATGTATAACAGTAGCCACTGAAAGATTTAACTATTCTTTCCTCGCTATAGCAATTTCTCATTTGACTTCTACACTCATTGGCTCTATGTCCCATCTTATTTCATGCAAAACACCCTAGTAGAGTTCTAAATCACTTTACTTCTACATACGACAGCTCCATGACAAATTCTATTGCATGTGAAGCATTGACCAAAGAAGGATGGAACATTTTGATTTCTTCTACTTCTACATTCTATTTCTTTGTGTCAATACTTATTGCATAAATGACAAGAACCATTGAAAGATGGATACCTTTGAGCATTTAGTTGTCTAACCAAAGGTCTTCTAGCTTTATTATTTTTTATACCAGATCTTCTTGCCATTGTTCCTCTAATTTGAAGTCTGATATGATTTTGAACTTTCACCTTTTCCAAATCCTAAACCCTCTTTATCATTGGGACTTTTCTGACTTGCAATCATCTCATCAAGCCTTGTACAACTTATCTTGAATTTTTTTTCATAATTGTTTACCTTCTCTAGAGCTGATTTCAGATTCATAACTTCTTGTTCAAGACTTATACATCCTTCAAATTTTCTTTTCACCATTAAGTTCAGATATTCCTTAATCCTTTCCTTTTCTTCAACTTGCACTTTTAGACCATTCATAGTTTTATTTACTAGCCTTAATTGTTCACTGACCTCCTTATTTCTCTCTTTGAAATTTTTGACTTGCTCTATTAATTTTCTCATACATCCATCTGCTTCATTAACATTCTCCTTCAGATCTTTGATTTCTTCTTCAGTCCTCTCTAGGTCTTCAAGAGCAACCTTGAGTTCTTCACTACTGATAGACATGCATACATCTAATGAAGATCCATCAAATAGGGGAACATCCTTCTTGTGCACCATCCTAGATCTACATCAATTTGTTAAGGTCTCTTCCAAGGAACCTTTCTCTAATACCAATTGTTTAATGCACAAGACAACTGAGAGGGGAGTGAGTCAGGTGTATCATAAACGTCAAACCCTCACAAACATTCAGATCCACATTAACCTTTAAACTTGTTATGATGATTAAGCATGAAAAGAAAATAATAGAAACCAAACACAAGACAACACTAAATTTTATGTGGAAAACCTAAGAAGGGAAAAACCATGGTGAGAATTAGCTCACAATATAAAGTAGTAACAACACCAAATTATAAAAGGCTCACTACCAAATAACTCACTGTCTAAAAGAAAGAGATAAAAGAGAAGGCTCACTACCAGGGATGAACTAATATAATTGCATCTAACCTATGCATGTAGTACAATTCCAATGAATCTCAATATTCAGCACAACACAAATGTCACCTTTGCAGCAACACTAAAAAATAGTAGACACCTTCTGCTCACTGTATCTAGTAGCCTAACACATGAAATATCTTACTACACTAATCAAATTCACATTGCAAACATCATATTCAGTGCACATCTATCTAGGCAGAAATTGTTGACACTTATTTATACCATCATCAACCTTCAAATCATTCTCCAAGGTTGGCAACACATATTAACCCATAAAACTCAAATTATGTCTGGACCAAAACATTCTAATGGAGGACAAGAATGAATATGAACCACATCACACCTTAGCATGGACCTAAATCCATTCTTACATGCTTCATCATGATTTCACAATCACCGAAGCACAACTGCAATTAGTGTAAACAACCAAGTTGACCAAACTTGTATTAACACTATGAACGTTTAAGTGCATGCTTACTCAAAAACAAAAGAAAACATGTGGACCACACACCAAGCTTGAACATGATCTAGAAACATCCACAAGCACCTAAAAACTAACAAAATCCTTTGCAACATCTTTCACCTAAAGAAAGTTCACACCAGAGCACTTAGTTTACTCTGTCATCAACTACAACTTAAGAAATGAACTTGCGGAGCACCAAACCATGAACCACTTGAACTAAAGAAAGATATAGACCTTATAAGCATAAATCTAGAACCACAAAGCTAGAAACAAATTTGCAGAGAAATGCAGAGCAAAATAGTTTCTCCCAAATACCTCTACACAACTTAGAAACATAGTCCACACACTGGTGAACACAACTTTCTTTGCACAGCAAACCAAAGCATAAAATATGGAACATAACATCTTTGAACAACATATTCAACCCACAAAATGAGATCTTCAATAAGGAAGAACTGTAGAGAAAAACCAAAACATTACTCTATTAAGTCATAACACATCGTCAACACATTATTTCCTTTAAATTAATCAAATTTTATCAAAAGCATATTCCTCACTTATTCAACACTTCTTCAAGGGAGCCAAATCACCTTCAACAAATCAACTCAATCCAAAAACAATAACCTCATTAGTAGACATAGTTGACACCAATGACAATACAAGCTTGTTGACATCAATGACAACACCGATTAGCAGATACTTGCAACAAGGTGACCAGTATTTTCATTGACGGGACATATTGAAAGGTTGATCAAATTTAGAGGCCCATGAGTAACATCTTGGGCAATGAGTAAATCATGAGGATGGGAAAAAAATGATTTTTGTGAATGAGATGCTAAGTGAGAAAGATAATTTCTAATAGGATTACCAACATTATTTCCAAATTTGTTGAGTTAGTCCTCGAAGGTTATGATTGAAATTAGGAGCGTAGAGGTTTTGCATTGCTCAACAATAGGTTGTTTGAATTCCCCATGCATAGCAAGGTCAATACTATTCCATAGTTAATGGTTACAAACAACCACATGAATGGATATTTTTGTCTTCTTTCCATGGCCTTTGTTACCTAATCAACAAAACCTACCACCCCAAAGCATGTCAGTGCCTCTTCGAACTCTATGATCAGCTCAAGAAAATTTATTATTGCTAGAATTAGACTTACTTTTCCATCCTCCCAAAGATCCATTCCTACCAAAATTATTATCCTTATTCCAACCCAACATCTCTGAAATAAGACCATTAAAAATAAACTTTTGAACCAGTAAGAGAACTATACCTCCATTATATTAGAAAAATTATCTTTTATAATAAAATTTAACAATGAAACTAAACCATTAAATTACAAGTCTTTTTGGGTCAAAATAATGACAGAAAAATAAAACATCAATAGTGACTATCTCCTCATTCAATATCAAAAAAAAATATTTAGACAAGTAGGAATTCTGCCTTTAGAAAGGCAACTTATCAAAAGTATTCTTTCATTTGATAGAGAAACCCAATGCTGAATAAAATTTGGTTGTGATAGAAGAACACTTTTTGATAGTACCCATCTTTCTATTTGACTATAAATAATATTTATTTGAAAAAAATATGAACAAATAGTTAGATTGCATCAACACTTGTCATAATTTATTTTCAAACTAAAAATAATACCCATTCCTTTATTTGCAACCTTTGCTCATTAAAATGATAGAGACATCAAAATACTACATGTAGCCTTCATTCTTCATTACTATCATACCTCTATTACTTGATTGAGAACAAACTTCAAGCCATTAAAATGCTTTGGTTTCAAACCAAATGTGATGTTCTTTTAAAAAATGGAAACACTAAACTTAAACATAATCCACAAACAAACTATGCAATGATATATAATGAACAATTCCTTTATAGAGCAATGGACTTTTAGGTTACTCACCTTTTGACTCTAGAAAACCAATACAAGAGTAACAACTGAGGTCAATATGGAGACCAACAATAAAAGAAAACACCAAGGGGAACCTTGACAACAAAAATTAAATGTCGATAACCTAACAAAAGACCCAAAATAGATGCCAATAGCTCAAAAAATAAAACAAATAATGAGTGCATAAATTATATGTGCCTATCCCACCATCAAGTGACAGTCATCAACCTTGCTCAATGCAACAAATTTTTGTAAAACAATTCATTATTAATTTAAACTTATAAACAAATAAAACATTTCCATGCAATTGCCTTAAGTCTCAGTACTGCCTTATAGGAATACAAAATGGTTGCATTTTAAACAATTTCATAACTTCATGCATTCCACTATGTAGTGGTTCAATGGAATCAAACAATAAATTAAATATTATGATCTCATTAAAACTTTCATTTATATTAGTGACAATTAAATGATTCAAGAGCCTGTTCACTGTTTAGGAGGAACATCTAATTGATGAATAATTGTTCTTGATATTGCCAACAATAACACATATGAACACTACAATCCACTACATGTCAAATTTTTGTACAGCTATAGCCTAGCACAATTCAAATTTTATGCAATCATACTAGGTAGTGCTCATTTAGAATGCCTGAGTTATGCAAGTTAAATAAATATTGAATACTTTATAAACAAGAAAAGAAGTGGCCCCACCAAGGATAATTTCAAGGAATTTGAGCTCAAAATATGTTTCAAACATGATTTTTTTAAAAAATTTTGATAGAAAGGAGGGGTACAAAAATTCATAACTAAACAAAACTAATAAATGATAAATAAAAATTTTACTTTTAACTCCTCATCCCTCCTTGTACTTTGTTGGCACAATTTTCAATATCATGTTACATATTAAAGCTTACATATCAATATCATAGTTCATGTTCTCTTCTCTTTCATTTTTATTTGTTTGTTTTATAGCTACTTTATGGGCTTCCAATATTTATATCTTATTTCACTATGAAATCCATCTAAGGATCCTTACCCATAAAATCCTCATCCTCCAAAGTTGCATCTTCCAAGGGAGGCCACTCCACTTCACCTTGTAAATTTTAATTTCTTGATTTAAGAGCATCTTCCTCTCTTCCCCAACAATACCTTCTAGTTCAAACACAATCTTCCTTCTTTTTTTGCAATGGAAATTCTAGTTTGAAGGATGATGTTTGAAACCAAGAATAGAACATGTCATTGATTCTTCCCTTCTTTGGAATACCTAGTGTATAGGAAACTCTATGTACCTTTGCATAGACCATGTATGGACCATTGTACCTAGGCTACAACTTATTTTCCTCATTCCTTTAATGTGATCTACTCATATGGTAGGAACAAATAAATATTATGTCACCCACTTCAAAGATTCTAAAGGTACTCTATAGGTCTTCTTGTTGCTTTAGCATGTTTGCGCTCATTGTCAAATTGTCTTTTAATAATATATGAACAATGTGTATTTCCTCTAGAGTCTTACCTATTGTAGGAACCTATCTTTGAATAAGTACCCAGTCCACAAGTGATGAGGCTCGTAAATATTCAATACTTTAGACATAGTTTGATTGAAAAGTGGTAGTTAATTTTGTAAATTACTCCAAAAAGCATAACCATTCCACCCATTTCCTTCATTTCATCCATGCATACATCCTAAGGTAACCCTACAAACATTTGTTCACTACTTTAGTTTGCCCATATTTTGAGGGATGGTATGATGTACTCATTTTCAATGCTACCATTATGAGATTAAAGAGTTCTTACAAAAATGGCTCTCGAAGATCCAATTATGATGATATATGTTGTGTTGTGGCATTTTTTTGTGCCCCACAATAATTTCCCCTTTGAACCTATGAAGGGAATCCCTTGATTATAATGGAGGGATCTACATTTCGAAGGATAATTAAATGAAAACAACACTACTTGTGCTTAGCATTTCCACATGTGGGTTGACCTTAGTAGTTTGTTTTTTAGGTGTATGGGACCCTAACAAAGTTGATAATGACAACTACATAAGGATCTGCATAAATCTAGATAGTATTATGTGGTTCAATTTTTCATATGCAAAATCCTTTGACACAATACTCAAACTTGAGGTGGTCCAATCATGTTGAGAACCACTCAAGTTGTTATCAAAGATGCAACCAAGATTTGGAGTTGATCCTCACTTAAGCTTAATTATTGTGTACCATGTGACAATTGGAATATGCCAATCAAAGTGTATGATACATTAAGGTTTCTAGATAGTGTTGCAATAATATGGGAAATCCAATTAGATAACACTAGTATGAGGGTGCTCTCTTGAGTCACCCCTTGTGCTCAAATCATTAGGGTGTTTATATATTCCTTAGATTCCATAATTTCTCTCTTTTTAAATTATTAAGGGAAGTCAACTTAGTATTGTAATCATTTTATAAGGATGGTGTTCTTCATAAATATAAAGAAATGTCAGTTAAATTAGAAAACTCAATGCCAAATTTCATAATAATATGTTTAGAATTTGAAACATTGCTTTCAGAGATAGACAAAGATTAAGATTGATATTCGCCAATTAATTCATGTTACACTAAAAAAAGAGCTCTTAATTTTTAATAATAATTATGATAAATTCAATCAATCCCTATAATCATGTTTAGAACTACCTTATGTAGGTTTGTTTGCATCAAGCCAAAACAAAAAATCATTTGACCCAAAATTTAGAGTAGTTATTCAAAACCTCAATCCCATTTATGGTATACATTTATCTCATACGTATGAAATAAACTTTATAAAACCCTCTATCTGTTAGTATGCAAAGTATCAGGGCTTAAATTTGATGACCTCGTATGGTTGTATTCAGAAATTTTGTAATCATCCAAACTGAGATTGTAATTTTAAATCATATCTGAAAATAAATTTTGATAAGATCCACTAAAAATTGCAATAAAATCACCAATACTAGCTAACTAGTCAAACAAGAAATTACACCAAATATACATGAAACACCACAAACTAATTTGTATTGATTTTTATAATTTAAATAATATGAAATTAGGACTATAACACTAATTTTAATATAGCATAAAACTTTTGAAACACTCAAAACAAAACCCACAATAAACTACTCAAACTATGCTGAAATACACAATAGGTAAATCATTGAACACGGCCTTGAAAATCACCACAACACCTACCAAACATCCAAGGACTAATCTTTGGTGCCTAGAATAGATGTAAAATAGAAAACACAGAGAAAAACATGAAACACAATATCAGCACTAAACAACAGCTCTGAAAACAACAAAACTACAACAAACAAAACCTACAAGCCAAACACTAGAAATTACTGAAAGCTGCCAACACCTTTAGCTCCAATGCAATCCCTGGATGGAAATTCTCTCTATGACCAAAGGGTTTTCATCCTCTAGCCACCTACAACTCATGGGTTTTAATCCACAAGATTGCACCTCCAATGGATTTTTGTTCACTAAAGAAGAATCAAGCACAAGTGCTCAAATTAAAAAAAAAATAGTTGTAAAATGATCCAAGAGTCTTTCTAAAGAAAATAATTGAATATTTAAAATTTCTCCTATTGAACAAACCTGAAATACTAAGAGGGAGGGTGAATTAGTATTCAAAAAAATCTCAAACCCTTTGGAGAAAACTGAAACTTAATCATTATAGCATTAACAGAAACATAAAAGCTCAACACAATGCACAACCCCACATAACACCAAATATACATGGAAAACCCCAAAAAGGAAAAACCACAGTGAGAAGAGCTACTAGGAGCTATTGTCCTAATCCAACCTCACAAAAGAATCATAGCCACAACTTTTTTTTAGGGATACAGCCCAAGGAAGCTACTACTCCATGTAGAAAGGTTTTATGGTCACTCCAAGGAAGCTACAACTCCTTGCAGACTTTGTTTTAGGGATTTAACCCAAGGAACTAACTACTATGTGAATTGAGAACAAACTCAAAAAATATTATAGCATGACAGTCCTTCTATTGTCTAAATCTGGCAATGAAGCTCAATCATTTTGGTGATTACTTTTTTACTTTTCTCTTCATGATTGCAATTCTGCTTTGACAGCTTCTACAACTTCTTCAAATGTATTCTCTACAGGTTACTGACTCACTACTTTCAGCCTTCAAGAATTTTTTCCTTTGGCTCACTGCCTCCAGTAATTAGTTAGGCACACTCTTCACTTCCCTTATGTCTCAAGAATATCTTCAAGATGAATCTAGATAGGATCTATTACTTTTTCTCTTTCTCTTTCATTCACACATCATAATGCATTACAAATCCACATTCAACTCCTTACCCTCACTCTCACAATCACACCTCACCTAGATCAACTAGATTTACAATATATAAATGATAATACATTGATTACTTTACATGTTGGCTAGAGACAACAAGAATATTACAATTACAAGTGGAAAAAAGATCAATACAACATGAAATGTATAGAGGGCAAACCCTAAAATGAACTACATGGAACACTAGGAAGAGGAACATCTCTTGTGGATTCCAACACAACCTTAACCTAGTCCTAAACACCTTTCACAACATCAGCCTTCAATGAATAACATCTGCATGCTTTGCATATTTGAAATAGGTTGGCCTAAGCAAGAAAATATCAAGCATGTAGCATGTCAACCATTACAACTTGGCGATACACATGGAAGATTAAACATTACTTTTCCTTCTCTCAGATGAGTTAGCATGACTCATACAACATCTCCAACACTCCTTGACTTTGCACAACAAAGACTTTGTGGCACACACCTTTAACATACCTCAGTCGGCTAGGCAAAATCATAACCTAGGAACACCTTCATTCCAGACCATAGCCTATTCTAGAGAAACCAGAAAACACCTTGTAGAGAAACAAGATACATCACAAGATCCTCAGGATCATTCTTGACCAACCAATTCTCCACTTCATACATCAACAAGTTGGTGCAAGCCAACAAACACTGAAATTAGCCACCGAACAATACAGTCTTACACTCTGTTAATTACAACTTTCTCTATGAAGGGACAAATGATATGAATCTTTGAATGTAGCACCTTCAAAACTTGCTAAATGTAACTTCTCAACCGCATGACTATATATTCAAGGGTAGAGGAATGTGGAGCATTCTCCCAACCAGTCTTCAAGGCAACTTCCTATAGTAGAGACCTTCACCAACATCTGGAGACTAGAGCCTCCTTGTAGCAACACATACTTCCTTAGAAACAATAGGAGAAAGCATACAACATGCTACACACCATCAAAAACATCTCCCCAACATAAACATTACTTCTAATTCTTATGTTAATGCTTCTAATTCTCATCTTAATATATCATCATGATATCATCTCTACTGACAATAAATATACTCAAGACAACTTTAATTGACATTAAACAAGACATGACATCCAACCATGAACATCAACAATATCACTGTTAGCACACCATCATAGTATATCATCAAAATAAGCATCAATGACAACCACATCAGTAACAACCTTAGGTAATATATGTGCAACAATGTCCCCCTTTGGCATTGATGGCAACACACCTACTCATTCTCCCCCTTTGACATCAAGGACAAAGGGCAAGTACTTCTCCCCCTTAGAGCACAAACTCTCCCCTAAGGTGCACACTTTATCCTTTTCAACCTTCTCCCCCTTTGATGTACATACACTCCTTGAAGAAATTAATAAGCTCCCCCTGTCAACAACAACCACTACCTGCTCCCCCTGAGCCCAGGTAGCCACCATCAATCCAGGAAAAAGATATAACATGAATTACTCCCTTGGACATATGCATCTAGTAAGGAGGGACAATTACCCCTAACTTCTACCAGAGATACTCAAAAGTATCTTTTGCAAGAGCCTTTGTTAAAATATATACAATTTGATCCTTTGTTGAAACATATTCCAACTTCACTTGTTTATCTACAACCTTCTCTCTCAAAAAGTGATACCTTATTAATATATGCTTGGTTATAGAATGCATCATTAGATTCTTGGAATATTGATAGCACTTGTATTATCACATAAAATAGGAATAGGCTCATCATACTATATCTTGATATCCTTCAATGTTTACTTCACCCACAGCACTTGTGTTCAACAAGATTCTACAACAATAAACTTTGCCTGTGTAGTTGATAAAGATACTAAATATTGTTTCTTACTATGCCATTAAACCAATCTACTTCCTAGAAAGAAAAGACCACCACTTGTACTTCTTCTATCATCAACACAAACAACCCAATCAGCATCAGTGTAAGCTCTCAGATCAAAGCCATTACCTCTTGGATACCATAAGCCATAATCCAGAGTTCCCTTCAAATATATGAATGTTCTTTTTACTTCCTTCTCATGAGTTTTCTTAGGATTAGCTTTATATCTGGCAACCAAACATACTGCATGCATAATATCAGGTCTAGAAGTAGTCAAGTATAATTATCCTCTAATCATAGATCTATAAAGAGTCTAATCAACCTCAAATGACTCATCAACCTTGCTCAAGTGACATCCAATAACCATGGGAGTACTTACAGGTTTAGAATTCTCCATGCCAAATTTCTTCAACATCTCTTTAACATACTTACCCTAAGAAATAAAGATACCATCACCTAGTTGAGAAATTCGAAGCCTAAGGAAGAAAGACAACTCGCCAATCATAGACTTCTTAAATACTTTCTACATCTCTTCTACAAACCTCTTACACATATTATCATCTCTACCAAACATGATGTCATCAACATATACAAAAACTATCAAAATCTTGTCTTCCTCTACCTTAATGTAAAGATTACTATCTGTAGTACTTTTCTTGAAACCTTGCTAAAGTAAGTACTTATCCAACCAAGCATACCAAGCTCTAGGGGATTGCTTGAGTCCATATAAAGAATTTTTGAGTCTACACACCATGCCCAGATCTTCTAATAGCTAGAAACCATCTGATTTCTCCATGTAGACCTCTTCCTCTAAATTACCATTCAAGAAGGCCAGCTTGACATCCATCTGATAGGCCTTGAATTTCTTGTGAGCAACAAAGGTAAGAAACATCCTAATTGCCTCCATTTTGGCTACCGAAGACAAAATCTCCTCAAAATCAATACCTTCAACTTGTGAATAACCCTTACACACCAATCTTTCTTTGTTCCTTACAACTTCACCATGTTTATTTAGCTTGTTCTGGAACACCCACTTTGTTCCTATAACATTCTTATCAGGTAGTCTGGGAATCAGTTCCCATTTCTAATTCTTTTCTATTTGATTCAATTCTTCTTCCATTGCCTTCAACCATCCATCATCTTTGCTAGCAACAACAAAGGTTTTGGGCTCTACCTTTGATAGTAAGCACAAATTCACTGTCTCACTTGCTTTTACAAGCCTTCTCCTAGTCTACACACCTTCATTCTTAACCCCAATGATCTAATTTGCTGAATAGTTCCTCTAAACATACTTTGCTGAAGTCTTAGGGGTCTTTTTTTATTCTTGTTCCTTCTCTTCTTTCTCCTCTTCTTCTTCTTCAATGTAGGGAGGTATATCAGATCCAAAAACTTTTGGTCCTTGTGAGATATGACACAAATATTCATCTACCTTAACATTTGTGCTTTCAATCATATTTCCCAATCTCTTGTTGTAGCATCTATAGGCCTTGCTTCTGGTTGTGTAACCAAGAAAGATCCCCTCATCACACCTTGAATCAAACTTCACAAGGACTTCATCTCTCCTAATGTAGCATTTGCTGCCAAAGATCTTGAAAAATATGATAGTGGGAGGTCTTCCATATCATAGCTCATTAGGGGTTTTAGTGCTATTAACCCTCAATTGTACTCTATTAAGTAGGTAGATAGCAGTGTGAACTACTTCCATCAAATACATATCAGGTAGATCTACATCTTTCAAGATTGCCCTAGCCATCTCTTGCAGAATCCTATTCTTCCTCTCCAATACCCCATTCTACTGAGGGGTCCTAGGAGCATAGAAATATCTCCTAATACCATGATCTTCACAAAACTTTTCAAATTCATTTGAAGTAAACTCACCTCCTATATCAGATCTTAAGCATTTGATCTTAGTATTCATTTCATTCCTAACTATTTCTTTGAAAATTTTAAACTTATCAAAGGCTTCTAGTTTTTCTCTTAAAAAGTAACCCAAGTCATTCAAGAGTAATCATCAATAAGCAACATGAAGTACTTTTCCCCTTGTTGACTCTTTATTCTTGTAGGTCTACATAAGTCAGTGTGAATTATCTCTAGTGGCATTGTAGAAGAATGCTCCTTGCTTTTGAAATTTATCTTTGTCTTCTTTCCCATTTGACATTCCTTGCATAATGTGTTTTCAGGCTTGGTTATCTTAGGCATATCTCTCATTGCATGAGTAGAGTTGATATTCACCATATTATCAAAGGTGATGTGTCCCATCCACTTGTGCCACAACCAACACTCACCAGATTGAGCCAATAAATAGGTTCATCCATTTACCTCCTTTAGATGATAAATATCTCCATATGTCTTAGTACGTTCTTCAACTAATCTTCCAGACCTTGCCTTCCTGATCTCATAACCTTTGGCATGAAATGTAATATTTTATCCTTTATTGCACATCTGACTAACACTGAGGAGATTGTACTTCAACCCTTTGACATAGAGGACATCCTCAGTCTTGTTCTTTCCATCAATAGTCATAGCACCATTTACACAAATTTGTGCTAACTCATCACCACCAAACTTGATAGTTCCACCATTCCACTTCTTAAGGATGATGAACTTCCCTTTGTCACCAATCTTGTGGTTAGAGAAATCACTATCAATTACCCAAGAATTTACTTCTCCTTTTACATAAAAGTTAGTCCAAACAACCATTGATTTTTCATTATTTTTGTCAGCCTACAAGGTACCTGACTTCTTACATTTTCCAATATCACTCACTTTGTCACCAAATTTCAAGGCCATGAAAAGTGTTTCATCATTTGAATCATCATGATCCTTGTCTTCTAAAGAACAACTATTCTCCATGGAATAAAGACTTCTTTTGAACTTCTCTCTTTTGTTGCTACCCCTGATTATTTAAAAGGACATTTAGAGGCAAAATGACCAATTCTCCCATAATTGAAGCACTTGAAGGGTAACTTACCTCTGTATTTTCAGGTGCCCTTCTTCAATCTTCTAACAATATTTTCCTCTACCTCATCAAGGTAATCATTATGATCAATTGTTTCATCTTCTGTCTTCTTACTGAATTTGAATGCTACTTCCTTCTTTGGAGCATCTTTGTCAAACTCTCTCATTTCAAAGGCTATGAGATCACCAAACAATTGATCTACTAAATAGGTATCCAAGTCCTTAGATTCCTCAATAGCAAATACATTATGATTGTAAAATTTAGGGAGAGATCATAGAACTTTCTTCACAATCTCATCTTCTTTCACTTCTCCACCAAGACCTCTATTGTCATTAACTACTTCATCCACCTAAAGCATATAACTAGAAATGTCTTCATCCTCTGTCATCCCTAGGAAGTCAAATTTTCTCTTGAAGATTTGCATCTTGGCTTGCCTTACTCTATTATCTCATTAATAAATGCTACTAAGTTTTTCCTACACATCCTTAGCAGAACTGCAATTCATTATCTTCAAAAGTTTCGAATCAGTTAGCCCACTAATGATAGCATTCATTGCCTTGGCATTGTTATCATACAATTTGATCTTAGCTAGATCTATAGGAGTATCAGTAGGAATAGTGTAACCATCCTTGATAGATTACCAAACACTAAACCCTAGAGAGGACATATAGACTTCCATCCTTAGCTTCCAAAAGGTGTAATTTGTTCAATCAAACTTAGGTACCTTGTATGAGACATCATGAGCCATCCTAGACCTTCCTCAAGTGGTTAAGCTCCTTCTAAGGAACTTGCCTTTGATACCAAATTTTGAACATACCTGAAATACTAAGAGGGGCAGGTAAATCAATATTCAAACAAATCTCAAACCCTCCAGAGCAAACTAAAACTTAATCACTACATCATTGATACAAAACATAAAAGATCAACACAATGCACAATACAACATAACACTAGATATACATGGAAAACCCCAAAGGGGAAAAAACCATGATGAGAAAAGCTGCTAGGAGCTACTATCCTAATCTACCTCACAAAAAAATCACAATTACAACTCTATTTTAGGGCTACAACCCAAGGAAGTTACTACTCCTGTAGAAAGGTTCTAGGGTCACTCCCAAGGAAGATACAATTCCCTATAGACTTTATTTTACAGATTAAACCCAAGGAAACAACTACTCCTTGAACGAAGAAAAAACTAAGAAAAGGTTACCTCATGACAGTTCTTCTATTATTTGAATCTGACAATGAAGCTCAATCCTTTTGATGATTACTTTTTCACTTCTCTTTTGATGATTGCAATACTTCTTTGATAGATTTTGCAACTTCTTCATGTAACATCAAAAAATGTCCCCTTGGGGGCTTTTCCCTCGTAAGGTTTAGCTCCCGAGTCTTTAGAGTGCATTTAGGACATTTTAGTTCATATTTTAACACCCCAATGGAATGAGAGCTAGGTTCCTTGGCAAATAGGGCCTAGGTGGACCCCTTGAGCTATACCCTACCCAAAATAAGGGGGGAGGACTTGGCCACTCACACCCTAGTCTTGCCCTATTTTGGGGCAGCCCCAATTTCTGGGTGTCGGTTAGTGACCGTTATTAGGTCCCTTTGCCGACATGGTAAGTTTGAATTTCAAATATCTTGGCAGGAGTGCTTGTAGATGCATATATAAGCATGTGTAGGTATTCATTTGTAAACTAGATTATGTTCATGTGATTTTGGCATCCTAAAGGTGATTCAAGACTTTCTATTGTGTTGCAAGAGTAGACTTGTATGTTTTGTGTGTTGATATTTGCATATTTGAGTATCAATCTCCTCATGGTATGAAAAGCATCTTCCTCCATGAGAGCTTCAGTACAAGGTTACAAAATATTGTGTTTTTATCATTGATTCCTTTGGTTTTTGCCTCTGCCTCACAAGGGCATGCACTCTTTATCTAACAATGGTGTTTAGAGACTTAAGTGTCCTCCGGGGTTTGACTGAGGCAAACCTCTAAACACCACAAGCCCTAAACCAAGTCTTGTGATTGCAGGTTACAGGTGTCGCATTTCGGAAAAGTGGAGTTGCAGGAAGGAGTGGCAGGCATCAAGGATTCAGGATCTAAAGAAAAGTTAGACAAAAGAGCACTTTCAGGACTAATGTGCCCGTAAAAGCGTCCTTCGTAGATAGATCTCTAGAAATAGAAGTTACAGGGCTTATCAATGTCAGAAGGGGGTCCAAATTCCCCAAAAAAGTAGATACCTTGGACTTGGGGGCCCACACCAGTGTCCCCGACTGTTCTACCTTGGAACCCCAAAAATAGGTATTCTGTGATTTGTCATTTTACTCTCGTCTACAAGAGCTTTTTCCATCTTTCATCAATTTGTTATCGTATTTGCATAATTAGGGTTTTAAGGGTTAATTGGACATAAGAGAATGAAAAATTGATAATTAATTCCCTAATCAAAGTTTCCCTACATTTTCAAGTGACCTAGGGTATGATAGTGCTCACCACTCAACCCTAGATCCTTCAATGTATAGTGGAGACGCAGATTTAAACATCTAAAATCTAGAACATTGACAAATCTAATTTTCCACTAAACATTTTGGTGAACCCATGTTTTTGGACTTAAATTGAAACTTTCAGAGTGTTTGTCTTCATATTTGGTGTTATTTCATCCATTCATTTGGTCATTTACTTTATTGCATTGAGAAAATTTCAAAAACATTGAAAATTTGGAAAAATACAAAAAAATTGCATTGTTTGGCTTACTAAATTGCATCAATTCTTTCTAAATTTTCCTAATTCATGATTTTTACATCAGATCTGATATAAAATATAGAAAAATACAAAAAATCATAAATTTACCTTGCATTCTCATCATTTAATTGCTAGGGTTTTTGTGGAAATTTTATCAATTTTATATAACCTAGTAATTCTAAAATCTAGGGTTTGTAGGCAAAATCTTTTATCAAATTTTTCTACTGATTTAAGAGGCTTATTCAAATTTTCATTTGGCTTTAGTTTTTCATTTTAGTGTGAATTTTCATTTAGATTTAAAATATTTGCATTTTTGCATAGAAAATTTCAACAAAAACTAGAAATTTTGGTGCATTTTCATTAAATTTGCATGGGCATTTTGCATGTTAAGGATATAAAATTATTTTCAGATCTAAGAGCAAGTCAATTTCATCATAAATCATACCTCAAATCATTCAAATATATTTTTTTCCCAAGATCTCAAACCCAAGGCTTCAAAAACGATGATTTTCACTAAATTTAGCCTTATCAACTCTCTAAACTTGCACTATAGGTAAGTTGTGAAGTATATTTTTGAATTAATTTTCTGTTATCAGGATAATCATTTTCTACCCCTCATAAAAAGCTTCACAACACCCTTTTATCGGGCTCTTGTAGTGAAAATTTTGCAAAAACCCACACATTTTGGCTATTTTAGCCCTAGGGTTTGACCTAGTTTGCACTCCAAGTGTATTGTGATAAATTTCATGGATTGAGGTGACTAATATTATTGATATTCTTTTCTCTACCTCCTAAAAATTCTTTACAACACCCCTTTTGCTAGGTCTTGGAATTGATAAATCGTGAAAAATAGCTTATTTTTGCTATATTTTCACTAGGGTTTGACCTTAAGTGGCGTTAAAATCATGTTGTGTTGGGAATTTTTGTATAAATTGGCTATTATCACTAATATTATTTTCTGTCCATCATTAGTTTCCTCACAACACCCTTTGTTATGCTCTTTTGCATTGAATTTTGGTGAAAAGTACCTATTTTGACATATTTTCACTATATTTTGACTTGGCATTATCTTGGATTTACATCAAGAGTGTGTTGAGAGTGATTATATTGCTATTTTGGACTAATATCAGACATATAACTTGCTTCCCTTTATCAAAATCCTTACAACATTCTTTGTTGCATTCATTTGCATTGAAAGGTATCAAAAAATCAAGCATTTTAGGCTATTGTTGCTCTTATCTTTTGCACCAATTTTGAAAAGATTTGAAAATATGATTTGGAATTAGTTTGGGCATAAAATCATGGCCTCTAATCATAATAGAAACAATAGGTTCCCTCCTAGACCTTACATGAAAAGAAAGGCTCCTGAACCTGAAATTGTCTTCACTCCTCATGATAGAACAATTGATGATTCTGAAGGACCTCTTTACATCACCGTATAGATAATGGGAAATAGTGTGGAGGGAACTTTGATTGATCCTAACTGCATGACTAATTTTTCCACTAAAAAATTCCTCTTTTTGAATCAATTAATACAAAGCCCTTATAGCCCTTCGAACTTGATGATTAAGACACATACGAGAGATTTAAAGAAACTATTAGGTAAGATATCATTCATAGTAACTATATTTGATAAGCATGTTGAGAAATGGTTTGATATTACTCCCGATTCTGATACCTTTGACATAAAACTTGGAATCCCTTGGTTAAAAGTTATGAAAGCGGTCCCTTCAACTATTTATAAATGTGTTAAATTTCCTTTGAATGGACAAGTGCATGTCATTCATCGAAATACATACAAACCTTCAATTACATAACAACACTTCACATTGGATTACTTTTGTAACAAACATACTAGCAACAAATTAGAGCTACAAACAGACTTTACATTCTTGAGCTATAGAAATTACAAGGTGAAACTATTACATCCGGTACGTAGTCCTCTTACACAAGAAATGACAAAAGAGAATCAACCTGCATGTGAAGAGAATTTTAGACTGGAAGGACAAGGTCCCTATGTTGAGGTTCCTCCCCCGAAATCCTTACAAGGATTTGGAGGTCATTGTCAACAACAAAGTGTTCCACCATGAAAAATGAGGTTTGATCCTAGTGCTTCATCTTCTAATTTGCACAAGCCTATGAAAGAGGATAGCCCTATCTTACAAAAGATAAGTGGTAAAACAAAATGAAATAGAAAAGGAAGAGAAAGAAGAAAAAGAAGACAAGAATATGCTATAAACCTTGCCTCTCAACAAGAAAACATCAATCCTAATATTTAATCAAACAAAGATGATCGTAATGATGAACAACATGATGAGAAAGATATGAATTTGGCTATGGTACCATATGTCCCACTATCCTCCATCATTAGGGAATGGGACAATGATGACAATGATTTTCTTATAGAAAATTTCTAGCCCAACAGGGGCCCTACAGGTAAGTATCTCTAACCCTTTATCTCTCTCATGATGTGCTTCCCCCATGATGTGTTATGTGTTGTTTAGGCCTCCTGGGATGACCTCAGATTCTTTCTTAAGGATCAGGATTCCAGGAGACACCTCTGTTGTGACCTTCTATTTGTATCATCATTCTTCTATATTGCCTCTCTCTCTAATTTCATTGTTGTGTGTTGTGTCTTATAGACATAGAATCATGGTTGGTGACTTGGGGGCACCCTCCTACATGACTGTCCCTAAGACACTTGTTTCTCCTCTCTTATTTATTGTTTCCCTTCCTCTAGTGATTCCACCTAGTAGGCGGATGACGACAAACATTTATATTAATGTGGACCTAGTGTCCCTTTCAAGAGCAATCAAAAAATGGACTTAGTTCCTAATATGATGATGGTATTGTATATCTTATCTGATGCTTGGCTAGTGGAAGTACTCGTGCTTTCTGCATAGTGAATTTCATGATGTTTATGTCACACTTACAAACCTTAACAATACTGCTACTCTGTGCACCTTTGTTTGCCTTTGAATCTAGCCTTAGCAGTATTCGATTTAGAGAGCTTTGTGATATAGCCCTACGGTTATCCTAGAACTCCAAATTCATTATATAACCTTGGCTCTTTGTATGGTTAATCATATGCATTGATGTTGTTGTTTATCACGATGTTATAGACACTAACATGTTTCTTGCAGGGAAGTGTTTGTGGGAACATTTGGCAATCATAAAATACATGTCACCTCTAGGGGCATGGGCTTTGCAAAAGTCAGTGTTCCCTTGTGTGTTTTCTTCCTACCTTAACATGCTTGATATCGATAACTGATATCAACCACCTTAAGTTGGGGGCATATAAGGTAAATTGTCTTTTATAGATGTTAGCAATGTGTTTGAGCTCAGATGCAGAGACTTGCGCCCTAAAGTAGTGCATCGTGCATCCTAAGTTTGTTTGCAATCAATCAATCAATCATGTAAGCCCTCTATAGAGGCAAGATATCAAGTATATCCTTTTTCTTAAGCCCTCTGCAAAGGTAGGGATAGTGTATTTCTCATAGCAGATTACATCATCCTATCAATTTCAAAAGTCCTCTACGGAGGTGGGGAGCAATTTTCTGACTAACTCAACCCTTAAGCATGTTTTCAGTGGTTGTTGTGGAAAAGTTCAATCGTTGGTGTGTGCCTGTAATGTGCCTGAAATAGTGATGAGCCTAGAAATAGGGAACACAGTGTTGCTTGTCTGCCATGTTTTCTCCATGTCTTCAAGTGTGTGTGTTTTGGCATGCTTGTTTTGTGTGGCATGTTTGTTGCCCCATATGCAGAGACTAGTGCTCTTGGGGAGTGCTTCGTGCATTTTGGGAGGTTTTGTGTGTCTTGCGTGTGTGTTGCTCCATATATACAGAGACCAGCACCCCTGAGTAGTGCTTTGTGTATTATGGGAGGTTTATTTACTTTCTAGTACTTGCATTTGCATTTCATATAAATGAGAAAATGAAAAGAAAAGATATCATTTATGTCTTCCATGAATTAATGTGTCTTCTATGCATTGAGTGTTTACTCCATGTTTTAAGTAATTGTAATTGTCTTCTCTGTGTTTTGCATGCCAGTTACTGTTTTCTATGTGATTGGCGTCTCTTCTCCATGCTTGGTGTGTTTGTTGTGTTTATGACCTTACTTTAATGCATGTATGAGCCTCGTGTTTATACATATATTAAAGTGGGGGTTAAATGTAATGTCAAAAAATGTCCCCTTGGGGGCTTTTCCCTCATAAGGTTTAGCTCCCGGGTCTTTAGAGTGCATTTAGGACATTTTAGTTCATATTTTAACACCCTGATGGAATGAGACCTAGGTTCCTTGGAAAATAGGGCCTAGGTGGACCCCTTGAGCTGTACCTTGCCCAAAATATAGGGGAGGACTTGGTCACCTGCACCCTAGTCCTGCCCTATTTTGGGGCAGCCCCAATTTTCAAGTGTTGGTTAGTGACTGTTATTAGGTCCTTTTGCCGACACAGTAAGTTTGAATTTCAAATATCTTGGTAGGAGTGATTGTAGATGCATATGTAAGAATGTGTAGGCATTCATTTGTAAACTAGATTATGTTCATGTGATTTTGGCATCCTAAAGGTGATTCAAGGCTTTCTATTGTGTTGAAAGAGCAAACTTGTATGTTTTATGTGTTGATATTTGTAGATTTGAGCATCAATCTCTGCATGGCATAAAGAGCATCTTCCTCCATGAGAGCTTCACTACAAGGTGACATAATATTTTTTTTATCATTGATTCCTTTAGTTTTTGCCTCTGCCTCACAAGGGAATGCATTCTTTATCTAACAACGGGGTTCGGAGACTTAAGTGTCCTTCGGGGTTTGACTGAGGCAAACCTCTAAACACCACAACCCCCAAACCATGTCTTGTGATTGCAGGTTATAGGTGTTGCATTTGGGAAAATTGAAGTTGCAAGAAAGAGTGGCAGGCATCAGGATTCAAGATCTGAAGAAAAGTCAGACAAAATAGCCACCGTAAAAGTGTCCTTTGCAGATAGATCTCAAGAAATAGAAATTACAAGGCTGATCGGTGTCGGAAGGAGGTCTAGATTCCCTAAAAAAGTAGGTACCTTAGACTTGGGTGCCCACACTAGTGTCCCCAACTATTCTGCCTTGAAACCCTAAAAATAGGTATTCTGTGATTTGTCATTTTACTCCCGTATGCAAGAGCTTTTTCCCTCTTTCATCAATTTGTTTTTGTATTTGCATAATTAGGGTTGTAATGGTTAATTGGACATAAGAGAAGGAAAATTTGATAATTAATTCCCTAATCCAAGTTTCCCTACATCTTCAAGTGACCTAGGGTATGATAGCGCTCGCCACTTGACCCTAGATCCTTCAATGTATAGTGGAGGCAGATTTAAACATCTAAAATCTAGAACATTGACAAATCCAATTTTCCACTAAACACTTCAAATGTCATCTTTGTAGCTTACTGACTCACTACTTTCATCCTTCAAGAAGTTTTTCCTTTGGCTCATTGCCTCCAGTAATCTATTAGGCACACTCTTCACTTCCATTTTGTCTCAAAAATATCTTCAAGATGAATCTGACATGATCTATTACTTCTGTTCTTTCTCTTTCAGTCACACATCATAATGCAGTACACATCCACATTTGACTCCTTACCCTCACTCTCAAAATCACACCTCACCTAGATCAACTAGGTTTATAATATATACATTATATTACATTGATTACTTTACATCTTGGCCAAAGACAACAAGAATATTACAATTACAAGTCATCCAAAGATCAATATAACATGAAACGTGTAGAGAGAAAGCCCTAAAATGAACTACATGCAACACCAGGAAGAGAAACATGCCTTATAGATTCCAACACATACTTAACCTAGTCCTAAACACCCTTCACAACATCAACCTTTAAAGAATAACATCCACACGCTTTGCACATTTGAAATAGCTTAGCCTTAAACAAGAAAATATGAAGCTTGTAGCATGTTGGCCATTACAACTTGGTGGTACTCATGGAAGATTAAACATTACTTGTGCTTCTCATGGATGAGTTGGCATGACCCATACAACATTTATAAACACTCCCTAAGCTCTGTACAACAAAGATTTTGTGGTGCACACTTTCAACATACCTCAGTCGGCCAAGAAAAATCATAACCCATCAACACCTTCATTCTGGACCATAGCTTGTTTCGAAGAGAATAGAAAACACCTTGTATAGCAACAAGAAACATCACAAGACCCTCAAGATCATTCTCCACCAGCCAATTCTCCACTTCATACATCAACAAGTTGGTGCAAGCCAACAGACACTAAAACTAGCCACTGGACAATACCATCTTGCACTCTGTCACTTACAACTTTTTCTATGGAGGGACAAATGATATGAAACTTTGAATGTAGCACTTTCACAACCCACTAAACATAACTTTTGAATCACATGACCATATCTTCAAAGGTGGAGGAATGCAAAGCATTATCCCATCAGTCTTTTCAAGGCAACTTCCTGTAGCAAAGAGCTTCACAAACATCCAGAGACTAAAGCCTCCTTGTAGAATGAACACATAATTCCTTATGAACAACATGAGAGAGCATACAACATGCTATAGAGAATAAACAACATCTCCCCAACATTTATTGAACACAATGAGGTGCTAAGAGGGGGATGAATCAACAAATACAAAAATTTAAACAAATACTTGTATAACAGAACTAAATTACTTAGAGAACAAAAAGGAAAGCATGCAACATATAAATGAACACAAGGACATTAGGATTTTTATGTGGAAAATCCTAAAATAAGGAAAAACCACAGTGAGTATTATCTCACAATATATTATGCTCACTACAAAAATATTACAACTTTGATTTTGGGCTACAACCCAATGAAGCTACTACTCCCTGCATTTTGTGCTCACTACAATTATAACTTTGATTTAGGGTAAAAACCTGAGGAAGCTACTACTCCTTCTATTATGTGCTTACTGCAATTAGGATTTACAAGGATAGCAAATATATGGACTACTGCAAAGTAAACATCTTACTTATGCTACAATGCAATCTTCTTTTTTTGTTTAAAAGATGCCTTCAAACTGATTCTACACACTTCATATTCCACATATGTATCTATCATACTCTTACAAGTCACAACTGACTTAGAACATCTATAAATATCCTCTACAACACATCATAACAATGATTAGGTTGGATTCAACACATTTAATATCTCAAGAAAATATGTTGTTGACCTTAGATCTTCATGAAAGTATTCAAGACATCTATTCACATCTTCCAAAGTCAAAGCAATAGATGAGGATCTACCACACATACCAAAGACTTAACCTGTTGGCTCAAACTTCTCAAAACTACTTATTGTACATCTTCACACTACTAGACAAAAGCCAAAAACTTCATGTGGACCAAGAATTAAATCATATATAATCTCAACATCATTCATACACCTTTCTGCTGAAGAATTAGATCAATATAGACAATTGCACAGTAAGAAATATGATGAACTGCTAGAAACAAAGTATTCTGGACCACTTGTGATACTTCATAACTCAAGAAGTAGCAATACAGTACATCAAAAACCCTAAAACCTTTAGAAATGAATATAAAAATCATTTTATATTCCTTCCTAGATCTGCACATCCTTGTCTAACATTTCTGGAGGAAAAAAAGCTTGATTAAGGTAAACTAGAGTCCAGAGAATAGTTATGCTTAATTCCTCCCTTACTGACTTAACTACTTAATGTGGTACAAGAAAATAAGAAATATCTACATGTGAATCAAACCTGAGACACATTGGAACTTGTAAGACCTCCACACAAACTATTATGATTGATCTGTATATATTTCATCTTCTACAAATACTCAACCATGTGTACTTAGGCTCCTGGAATAGTCTGTATTGTCTCTATCACTTGAATGCTAATCTTTTGGACCACCAGACCAATTGATACTTCATCATAGCATACTATATACATCCCTGAATCTATTCTTAGAACCACATGACAAAATAATGTTTTTCAAAGGAATGCAGAGCATTCCATTAAATCTATCCTTGCTTTCTCTTGTCTAAGTAGTAACCAGTACTCTATCCTTTGTAAATTTTCTTATTGAAGGTATATTGACCTAGAAACTTGAATATATCATTTCAATATCTGGATAAACTTCTCCTCTGAACTACAAGACCAAATCTTGCTTTGTGGAGAAATGCGGATCCAACCAATGTGACTCTGCCTCAAGATATACACTATTTAGTTCATCTGCTAAGTCTTCCAAACTAACTTACCATATACATGCTAACCCCTTGACTTTAACTGAGTCAAACTGTCTCTCTGAAATCTTCCACTTTTCATCAACTTCTCCTTCTAAACTCATCCTCTATACAAGTTTGATCTTATATTGTCATATACTATG
The DNA here is from genome assembly GCA_027924645.1 of Cunninghamia lanceolata. NCBI lineage: Eukaryota > Viridiplantae > Streptophyta > Pinopsida > Cupressales > Cupressaceae > Cunninghamia > Cunninghamia lanceolata. Next base: position 3,765,690 of record BSBN01000241.1, on the reverse strand, counting down.
AATGCTATGTCGACATCAATGACAACACATATTGCCAAAAATCTCCCCCTTTGTCATTGATGGCAACATGTACTCCTCCTTAGTTATATGTTTCTCTCTACCCCTTAGACATCAAGGACAAAGGGCTTGATATTCTTTGCTTGTATAAATTCAAAAACTATATAGATTCCCCCTTACAAAATGATTTTTGAAAATTATACTCCCCTTGATATGAAGATTCCTCTAAAATAGATGCTATGTACATGGTATGATCCTACTATCCTCCATAAGATTATATACATAAAAAAATATCTTATTTACATTACTCTTAGAACTCATTTGGATGGTATAATGGCCTTGTATATTACCTTGAGTTGTTGAAGAGTTGCTATCCAGTTGGCACTTTCTGAGGCAAGCATATGGTTCTGGCACTCACACTGCATGCATAGCTCCTCAACTTCCCCTATGATGCTTGGGGTTTTCATCTTTTGATCTACCTTTTCTACTTCCCTTAGCAAACTGGACAATGAGGCAAGTCTTAGATTCACTGCCTCTCTCAACTAACCAAATTGTTTCTTCAAGTTTTCTCTTTGGTCCTATAGTTGAGATAATCGAGCATGAAGACTATCTTGTTGTGCCTTTGTTGCTCCATCTTTATCCTTAGAAAGTTCATACACACTGGCCATCTGAATGATTTTGTAACATCAGAAAATGTCCCCTTGGGGGCTTTTCCCTCATAAGGTTTAGCTCCTGGGTCTTTTACCTACATTTAGGACATCTTGATCATTTTTTGACATCCCAATGAAATGAACCCTAAGTTTCATGACAAATGGGACCTAGGGGGATCCCTTGAACTTAACCATGCCCAAAATAGGGAGGGAGGACTTGGGCGCCCGCCCCTAGTCCTGCCCTATTTTGGTCAGGCCTAAATTTTGAGTGTCATCTTGTGATTGTTATTTAGGTCCTATGCCGACATGGTAAGCTTGAATTATGAAATTCTTGGCAAGAGTGTTTGTAGTTGCATATATAAGCATGTTTAGGCATTCATTTGTAAACTAGATGATAACTACATGTCAATTTGGATTCATGATTTTGTGTAGAAGTTATTCAAGGCATTCATTGTGTAGCAAGAGCAAATTTGTGTTATTTATGTGTTTGTATTTGTAGATTTGAGCATCCATCTCCTCATGGCATGAAGAGATTCTTCCTTCCATGAGATCTTCACTACAAGGTGACATCATTTGTGTTTTCAAGCATTTATCATTTGGTTTTTGCCTCTACCTCCCAAGGGCACCCACTCTCTATTTGACAATGGTATTCAAAAGACTTGAATGTCTCTCAGGGGCTTGACTAAGGTAAGCCTCTAAACACCACAACCCCCTCTATATTTTTCGTGATTGCAAGCTACATGTTGAAGAAGCAGGAAAAGTGGAGTTGTAGGAGAGTGTTGTAGAGAGTTGGATTTGTAGATCAAAGTTGAAAATAGGGCCCTGGACTTAGGCACCCACTCATTAGTCCTCTGGATTCTGCAATGGAGAAATCTCTGAGATAATAGGAACAAGTTGTACATCAAATTCCCAGATCCTGAAAAAAATTAGGGCACTAGACTAGGGCACCCATTCATTAGTCCCTAACTGTTCCACTTCTTGAACTTTGAAAACTAATACACATTTATCTATCATTTTACATCTTTCTATAGCAACATTTTTTTATATTTGTTTGTTTGCTTCCGTATTTGCATATTTAGGGTTTTGAGCATAAATTGGGCATAATTGGCAATCAAATCATAAAATTTCAAGTTTCCATACATCTCATAGTGATCAAGGGCCTGATAGTGCATTTCCACTCGACCCAAGGTCCTTGAATGTAAATGGTGAAAGGAGGATAGGCACAAACAAACCAAACCAACCATCTAATTAACCCTATTCCAAATTCCACCTATTACATTTTAGTAAACTCATGTTGTTGGACTTGTTACACCTTGCTAATTGTTTTTTATTCATATTTGTATTGATTTCCTTCATTCACATCATCATTCATCTTATTGCATTGGAAAAATTACAAAAAATTTGAAAAATTTGAAAAAAATTGCATTCTAGGGTTTCTATTTTGTATCAATTAATTTGAATTTCATCAAATTTCTGATTTTTGCATTAGATATGAGTTAAATTTCAGAAAAATACAAATATTCAATAGTTTTCATTGCATTTTCATCATAAAATTGCTAGGGTTTTTTTAGAAATTTTAAATTTTTCATATAACCTAGTAATTTCAAAAACTAGGGTTTATAGGTAAAATCTTCTTTCAAATTTTTATACTAATCTTAGATTCTCATTCAAATTGTCATTTGGCTGTAGTGTTTCATTTTAGTGTAAATTTGCATTTAGATCTCAAAAATTTGCATTTTTACATAGAAAATTTCAACAAAACTAGCATTTTTCATTGATTTTACATTAGATTTTCACTTGCATTTCTCATATTAAGGTTTGGAAATCATTTTAAGATCTGAGTGGAACTAATTTTCATCATAAATCAGATTTCAATACATTTATATAGCATTTTACATTAAGATCTAAAACCTAGGGCTTGAAAAACCTTGATTTTCACTAGATTTGGCCTTATCGACTCTCTAGATTTGCACTATAGGCATGTTGTAAAGAATATTTTTGCATTAATTTTCTTTTATCATGGTTATTATCTTATTCCCCTCCTAAAATTCTTTACAACACCTTGTTATGGGGCTCTTGTATTGAAAATTTGGTGAAAAATTGCACATATTTGCTATATTTGCCCTAGGGTTGGACCTAGATTGCACTCCAAGTGTGTTGTTAAAGATTTTATGATTGTACGTGACTGATATCATTGATATTATTTTCTGTACATCATAAAATTATTTACAACACCTCTTTCATTAGGTCTTGGGATTGAAAAATGATGAAAATTGCATATTTTAGGGCATTTTCACTAGATTTTAACTTGTCATCATCTTAGATTTGCATCAAAAGTGTGTTGCAAAGGATTTTATTTCTGTATTGGACTAATATCAGACACATTATTTGATGACACTGATCAAATTCATTACAACACCTTTTCTTTCATATATTTGCATTGAAAAAGTACAAAAAAAAGCATTTTAGGTCATTTTTGTACATAGTTTTACACTTGTCTTTTGCATAACTTTTGAAAAGCTTTTAAAATATCATTTTTAATTGATTTTAGAAGACATTTCACCATGATATCTTCATCTTATTACTCTTTGGTATCTTTACATGCATATATCAAAAACTTCGAGAGTTTTTACAAATTTCTTAATATGAATCCTCATGTTCTCACATACTTACAAGCTATGTATCACAAGGATATATTTAAATGCACTTAATTTGAAATCCTTGACTATGTATCTTATTATGACAATTTCATATCTCTCATGAGTACATACCCTTGGGTAGTAGAAGATTTAACAAGACACATTGAGAATAATGAGTGTGAAACTCCTCTTAACGCAATTGATTTCGTATCTAAAACATATAATGATGACATAGAAAATGATTCCTCCTATGAGGATGTACTAGCTCACAAGAGGATGAAATCATTGACACATTCTTGAATATCACCCTACCCTCTATGGAAAATGAAACATTAGTGGATAAAGTGCACCTTCTCAAGAAGGTTTCTTCATGGATGGAAAAAGATTGTTCACCTAATGATCATTTAGTATGTGAGACCTCTATAGATAATCCATTAGACCTACCACCTTTTATTGGAAAAAGACTATGGATAGCTCTAGCCTTCCTAACAACACCATACCTTCCTCTCATCCCACTGTTCTCCCTAGCAAAGATGTAGCATTAGTGGATGAGAAAAGGTCTCTCACATTAAATCCTTTAGGGATGGATGTTGGGTACAATCAAGAGGGACACAATGTTAATTGAATATTCATTAATAGGTTTTGTAGCAATATTCTTAAGATAGTTGTGTGGGGGGCACCTAGTGCACCTTCTTGGTTAAAGCTGGTGATTACCATCCAAGGTGTTCAAAATGTGTTACAACAACCACACCACAATGTGATTGCTCACACATACAACACCTGTAATAACAAGCAAAGTCATCAAGCATTGCATGTGCCTGTCCCTCTTCCATGTTCTCAACCTATGCTCCCTCCACCACTTCATCTTACTCATAAAAGTGGTCAATAATATGATCTTGTTGAGCAACTCTGTGCTACTCAGGCTAAGATCTCTCTTTGGGATTTAATACAAACATGGCCTACATACCATGGAATGCTTCAAGAAGCTTTACAAAAGGTGATTGTCCCACCGACTGCTAAGCCTAATGATGTAGCAGCCGTATTGGATAGTATGCATGCAATAAAAATGAATATTCTCTTTCAACCACAGGAATTACCATCAATCGAAGTTCAAAACCATATGATCCTCTTATAATATTTGTCACAATAAATAAAACATTGGTAAACGAGTTATGATTGATAATGGATCAGCTCTTAATGTTTGTAGCATTGACCTACTACACAAAATCAAGGCTAAGACATCGCAAATCAAACCAGATGGCATTAGCATTCATGGATTTGATAATGTTGAATGATAATCCGTAGGCACTATACTCTACCTATACAAGTAGGACTTGTGATTGTACCTATCCTGATTCATGTCATGCCTTGTTCTCTATCTTACAGCATGATTCTTGGTACACCTTAGATTCATGCATTGGGGGTGGTTCCTTCAACCCTACATCACTCAATCAAATTTATATTCAAAAGTAAACTTCATTCTATTCATGTTGATCCTAAACCAAATAACTATATACATATTGAAACGCAAAAACCATTTTACAATCATATGAGCTTAAACAATTTACGAGCTGATTCTTCAATGCCTCTAGCCATGAATGATGTTGTGAAAGATTATATACCATCAAATGCACTCTTTTGTGATGATTGGGGCTCATTAGACTTTAATCCTTGTAGTATAGGGGAATATTAAATTAATAGCCTTGACACATCAAAAATGGCATCGATTTCATCTAAGCAATCTTTTGAAGCACCTATAAAACCTAAAGTCCCCTTGGTAGAAAATAAAAACAATACTCTCACTTATACCACAAACTAAGGCTTCACTATCCCCTAAAGAAATGGCATTCCTCTATGGTCAAGGATTTAAAATTCTTTATAAAAATTGTGACTATCTAGGTAAGGGATGTGGTGTAAATCAAAAATGGAATTTGCGTACCTAGAGAATCTACTTCAACACATTACTCAAGTGGCATTAGATATAATCCTTTTAAAGAAAAGAAAGCTTCCCGTCATCCTAAACTCAATATTAATGCAATATCAACAAGACCAAAACAACATGATAGATATCCTAGATATGTATGCTCATAACATTGGGATGAAACAAGTATCCCTAACCCTGTATCTCTCTCATGATGTGTTATGTGTTGTTTAGGCCTCCTAGGATGACCCTTGATTCTCTTGTAAGGTTTGGGATACCAGGAGACCGCCTCTATTGTGTCATTTTTCTATTTGTATAATCATTCTTCTATATTGCCTCTCTCTGATTTCATTGTTGTGTGTTGTGTCTTACGGACATAGTTATGTGGTTGGTGAATTGGGGGCACCCTCCTACATGACTGTCCCTAAGACACTTGTTTCTCCTCTCTTATTTATTGTTTCCCTTCCTCTAGTGTTTTTATCTAGCGGACGGATGATGAAAAACATTTATACTGATGCGGACCTAGCGTCCCTTTAGCGAGAAATCAAAAATAGGACTTAATTCCTAATATGATGATGGGGTTGTAATATATTATCTGACGCTTGGCTAGTAGAAGCACTCCATGCTTTCTACGTAGTGATTTTGATGATGTTTTTATCTCATTTACAAATTATAACAATATTGCTGCTCCGTGCACTCTGTTTGTCTTTGAATCTCATCTTGGTGACACTCAGTTCAAAGACTTTCATGATATAGTTGTTACCATTTTTTGACCATAGCTCAAAAATTAGCTAAGAAGATATAAAATTTTCATTTTTGAATGAGGTTTGATTTACTTCTCTTATGAGTTAGTTGAATAGTTATTATGTTTTCAATGATAAATGCAATTCAAATGTTTAGGAAAGAAAGAGAAGTTTCAGATCATTCATTGCATTGTAGAGCAGTAAAATGAGATAAGTATTCATTCATCACAATGGTTATTCATTTACAATTTTGAATACATAAAGGAATAAGCATTGCATTGAAAGAAATGATGGCATAGATGTCCCACACAAGTCGTGGGTTATAGCTGAACGTTCACATGCAAGATATAAACAAAATACTATGCATCTAATGAAGGAGAAAGGAAAGACATAACCATCATTGCCTTGTTTTGTCAATCTTCACAGTAGCCTCCTGTCTTGCTCCTGATCTCAACATGTACCTAAAAAAATGTGGGAAAGGTCCCATTAGAAGCTCTGGTTATGAAAATCCTTTATCTATTAGAAGAGGCATAATACTTTGATTATAGTGCATTGATCAAATGAACATCATCCATATGCAGAAGAAACTAAAAAGAAGCAAACATGGAGCATCATTGTTTTATTCTAATCTATTTGTTTCATGTGCAGGTATAGAACAAGTCATGAAGCTAATTGAAGACATTCAGCATGTGGTATCAAATGGGCTCCCACAAGGGTTGATCCCAGCATGTTGTTTCCCCTTAATATCAAAAGGGGTGAATGGAAAAGAAAGGAATCATTGTTCATAGTTACATGACAAGCTGAAGGAATAATAAAGGCAATCATATGCATCAGTTCTATTTTAGGACATAGTCATGATTACAGTTCAAGGAATGAAATGCAACCATGAAAATGAGCTGAGATGTGAAAGAAGGACTGCATTTAATGCATATGGTAGTTGTCATCATCACTTTAGTTGAATTTGAAAGTGACATTCACAGGTATTTCATTTATACATCTTTCATAATATTTTGATGCATCAGAGAGGAATGAAAATATTAAGATACATTGCATCAGTTGAATGTCAAAAGTTGCCAATAAATATTAAGAGGCAACTGTATATGGTTGTTTAATGATAGCATAACATCAGAAGATAGAAATCATTTGTGTGCATGTTTTGAATAGATAGTATCATAAGTGCATATATGGATCAGCCTGTGCCATGTCACCATGGTGGAATAGAATGCAAATTGCATTACATAAACTGAATCAAGAAGACATCAATCTTGGAACAACAAACGTTCTTATTTATTTTCATGATTAATACAAGGAGCCATTGCTTTTAGAGTATGAGAACATTTACTTCATGAAAGAAAAAACAAGCCCCAGCAAACAATGCTAGAGGAATATTTCATCTAGAATAGTGAGTCAGAACAACTAGTCAAGATAGCATTGCAGATCAACTGGCATCTTATCACATCAAGTCATGAATAGTAGTCATTTTGCATATTTGTATGATAAGGAATTAATTCCATGGTGTCATGATTCAATAGTGTCATTATGCTTTCATTTTATACATCATAAGTATGCTACAGAAATATGGTTGGATAGGTCAGAACATCAATGTCCTTGCCATGAGTGAGTATGATTCAACTACAACAATTATAGCCATAGGAGTAAAAAGTGCCACATCGATCAAATGGATAGTTTCAGATGAAAAATGCATTATGAGTGCTCAAAGAATAAATCAAAATATCTATTGCCTGTCACCAATTCTTTGTTTTTACGTTATCATGTTTTGTCTTTTGTGTGCATTCAAGATCATAATTTTGGAACAACCAAGGAATTAGAAGTTACAAGTACAGTTACAACATATATGTCATAGAGTTAAACAGAATGGATCAAAAGCAGATTGATAACTACCAAATGAATTATATACACAACTACATTGAGTTATATCAAGTAAACTGGAGGCATTCTTTCATCAGGTGGAACATGCACAAGTACATGACTATGTAAGTTAAAACATTAATATTATAGAGTGAAAGTTAAGTTCAGCTTCAAAGATGTAGCCACACAAACTACGGCTTTGTGTTCACCAATAATCATTTTTTGTGTTCCCAATCCATTGGAAATGTATAATAAAGAAGCTTACAGTCTAATCAAATTGCAGATATGAGAATAATGAAATTTTCTAGCAAAGATTTTGAATAAGTGCAAGTATATAAGAACCATGACATGCTCAGAGTCATTCTTTTGCAAATAGTAGTCTGAAGTCCATTTACAAATATATAGTAAAAAGAGAGCTCTGAGACAGATACAATAGTGACCTATGAAAGCATGCCCAGAATAAAACACAAGTATTTGGGTATCCTTTTCCTTTGTACAGGCAACATAACCCTATGGGTTTACAAAGAAAAATACGTTGAGAGCTATCAAATGCCATGGAGATCAGCTTATTACCCAAAAGGGTTTATGAGAGATCAAAACTGAGAATACGAGTTTGCCAGAAGTGGCCTTTTATCCTTGGTTGCTACCACCGTTGTCTCTCTCCTAACTAATAGGATTTTGTATATAAGGCGATTGACCAGATAGATATAGGGGCCCGCTGGGTTCATGCAGAGGAATCTCCCACCCGTGACCTAGGCTCGTGCAGAAGAATCTTCCCATGCACAACTATTGATTTATACCTTTCCTTCTTCTCATGCTTTCACTCGGCCCCCTTCTTTTCTATTATTGAGTTATGGGTCAACGAATGAAGTCAACTGCTGGTGCCCATAGATATAATAGGGCAACTTTTTCACTTGTACAATCTCTAATACATCTAGATATCCATTCATTCCAGTATAAATCATAACTATTTGTTCTTCCACTGTCAAAGGATCTGATTGAGATTATTTGAGAAACTCGCGTAATCGTTGACCTCTTGCCAATTGATCTTGAGTAGCTTTATCAAGATCAGAAGCAAATTGTGCAAAAGCTTCTAATTCTACAAGTTGGGCTAACTCTAATTTTAATTTTCCAGCTACTTGTTTCACAGCTTTCATCTAAGCTGTGGATCCTACTCTAGATACAGAAAGACCAACATTAATGGCAGGTTGAATTCCTGCATTGAATAAATCAGCTAATAAGAAGATTTGTCTGTCAGTAATGGAAATTACGTTAGTGAGAATATAAGCTGAGACATCTCCATCTTGAGTCTCCACTATTGGTAAAGCAGTCAAACTCCCTCCACCTAATTGAGAATTTAATTTAGTTGCTCTTTCCAATAAACGAGAATGTAAATAGAAAACATCTCCTGGATAAGCTTCCCGGCTAGGTGGTCTTCTTAATAGAAGAGACATTTGGCGATAAGTTTGTGCTTGTTTGGAAAGATCATCATAAATGATTGATGTATGTTGTTCTTTATACATAAAGTATTCGGCTAAAGCTGCTCTTGTATAAGGAGCAAGATATTGTAATGTAGCAGGAGAATCCGCAGTTTCCACTACCACAATGGTATACTCCATTACGCCATGTTTTTGGAATGTATTAACTACCTAAGCTATGGAAGAATCTTTTTGACCAATAGCGACATAAACACATATCACATTCTAATTTTTTTGATTTATAATCGTATCTGTAGCTACTGCCGTCTTATTGGTCTGTCTGTTGCCAATAACCAATTCTCACTGACCACGTCCTATAGGGATCATAGAATCAATAGCAATAAGACCCGTTTGAAGAGGTTCATATATAGAACGTCTTTAAATAATACCTGGGGTGGGAGATTCGATCAATCGAGATTCAGAAGATGAAATCTTCCCCTTACCATCAATAGGTTGAGCTAGCACATTTACAACTCGACCCAAAAAAGCATCACTTACTGGTATCTGAGCAATTTTTCCTGTTGCTCTCACGGAACTGCCCTCTTGTATCATCAAGCCATCACCCATTAATACAGCTCCAACATTATCTAATTCTAGATTTAGGGCAATGCCTACTGTACCATCTACAAATTCTACTAGTTTCCTTGCCATTACTTTATCAAGACCATGAATACGAGAAATGCCATCTCCTACTTGAAGTATAGTGCCAATATTAACAACTTTACCTCGTTATTATATTGTTCAATTTGTTTACGTATCACACTACTGATTTCATCGGGTCGAATAGTTACCATTAACACTAGTTAATTCTCTTTTTAAAAATAAGACCTACTCTATATTTTTTTGAATAATATTAATATATATATATATGTAATGTTAATCAATTATGTTTTTCATGGCTATAAGCAGGTCAATATTATGATCGATCGTATGGAAATGTAACTCGCTATTCAAATGACTATTTAGAGTTCTTAGAGCTCTTTGGATAGCTTGGCGAGAAATTTGTTGTCGAATCTATCAATTACTCTTTGTTGTTCAAAGTGAATGGTCTCATTCTTTAAATTCTCTAATTGTTTCAAATTAACAGAAGCAACATTGATAAGTTCCTCTTTTTCTTGTTCTATTTGAGAGTATCCATTTACTTGAATTTCGCGCGCTAGCCTTTCTACTTCCTGTAAGCGAGCCTGGGCTTGCTCAAGCTGATTAGCAGCTCCGTTGCATAGTTCTTCAGAATTCTAAATAGTACTCAATATTTTCTATGTATGGTTATCTAATAAATTACTTAATGAAAGTAGATTATCTATTCATAAGTTGAACGAATTAATCTCTTCCCAAACCGAACATGAACCTTTTGATTCGTTCGGCTCTCCCGCTCGGCTTTTTTTTTACAACATTATAAATCTTTTTTTTACCAAGCCTACCCTTTTCATTCATATTATGTAAAAATAAGATCAATCTATCAAAGACCGAAATCTACGAAGGGCTCTTTTGCCAAAAGGGATTTTTTATTATCAACAAAGTTGTTCTTTTCTCTTCTTTTTTCTCTTCTTTTTCTCTTTTCATTCATATTTATTTCCTCTTTACTTTTTCTTGAATAAATTTCCTTCTGTGTAGGTCGTCAGTTCCGCATTTAAACCAAAAAAATTGGATAGGAGATTAGGACTATTTTTCAGTAGATAGGTTGAATAATTCCATTGATATGAATGTTATATATCAGATCAACCTCCAACTATGCCTTTGAACCAATCTCATATTAGCATAGCGGTAGAAAGAGTACCCAATTGTGCTTGGACTTCAAGCAGTTTAGCTTTAACCATTCTAAATATTTTCTCTTGTTGGTTGGGATTGGTAGGAAAATTTCCCAATCAATTACGAAATGCTATAGTTCTTCCATATTTCTTTTTTCCCCTTTAGAAGTAATTCATCGAGATCATGCACTTTTCTATCTACAAAGTGTAGTTGGTTGGACCCCGCTAGATTATTCAAATATACAACTCGCACACACTCCCTTTCTGAAATAGATTAGTACACCAAGCACCACACTGACATTTATTATATTTGTTTCTAAAATATTGGTATTTAACCCGAAACCCTCAGCGGAGGGTAAATAAATTAGGGAGATGAAAGAATCAATTACATTTTTCATATGCTCTGCCCTCATAAATAAGGATACTTTTAAAAAGTTTTTACAATTAGAAAAAAAAAACTTTGCTCGATCTATCTACTTCTTCAAGTGTCACAAATCTTTCTGGCCAAAACAAGTGAAGTATAAGTTCATTATTTTGGATCAGCCCCTCCCCTATTGGTTGAACAAAAAAATTCATAGAGGTGGGTACTTAAAATCCCAAAGGGTACAGATTTTGGTCTCTGAGATCAAACAAATGGATTAGAAAATAAAAGTGCTAGAGCTACAACTAATCCATAAATAGTTAAAGCTTTGATAAAAGCTAAATGAGCACCTAAGAATAAAAGACCATATGCAGATAATGAAGAACTGTAAGATTGGATTACTTGAGAAGCTTGTGCCCATAAAAAGTCGCGGAGCCACACGTTAATTGTAATGGAACTCTGTGCAAAGTTTCCTCCTATAATATGAGTTACTACTCCCTGATCACTTATACTACCCCAAACATCAGACTACATTTTCCAGCTAAAATGGAATATTACTACTAAAATTGCATTGTACATCCAGAATAATCCCAGGCAGATACTTGACATGTTCCTCCTCTACCAGGCCCATCGCAAGGAAAACGAAAACCAAGATTCACTTTATCAAGTATTAAACGAGAACTGCGAGTAAATAAAACACATTTAAGTAATATTAATACAGTCATATGGATAGTAAATGCATGAATATGGTGCACTAAAAAATCCGCAGTTCCTAATGGAATAGGTAACAAAGCCACTTTGGCACCTACTGCTACCAAATCATCACCTCCCCAGGTTAAGCTGGTGCTTGTTGTTGCATCAGGAGCTGTCAAACTAGGTGCTAAAGCATGAGTGTTTTGTATCCATTGAGCAAAGATAGGTTGTAATTGTATAGCAGTATCTGAAAACATATCTTTAGGACATCCTAAAGCACTCATAGTATCATTATGAATATATAGACCAAAACTATGGAAGCCTAAGAAAATGCATGCCCAGTTGAGGTGTGATATAATTGCATCACGATGTCTTAGAACACGATCTAAAAGATTGTTGTATTGAGTAGTCGGATCATAGTCTCTTACCATAAAAATAGCTCCATGTGCAGCAGTGCCAACTATGAGAAATCCACCAATCCACATATGGTGCATGAACAGAGAGAGTTGGGTACCATAGTCAGTAGCTAGATATCGATAGGGAGGCATAGAATACATATGGTGAGCTATGACAATAGTTAAAGATCCTAACATAGCTATATTAAGACCTAATTGAGCATGCCATGAAGTAGTTAAGATCTCGTAAAGACCTCTATGTCCTTCCCCTGTAAATGGACCTTTATGAGCTTCCAAAATTTCCTTGAGGTTATGGCCAATACTCCAATTGGTCCTATACATATGACCAGCGATTAGAAAAACAATTGCAATAGCCAAATGGTGGTGTACAATATCGGTCAGCCACAGACCCCCCATTACTGGGTTGAGTCCTCCACGAAAAGTCAAAAATTCTGAATATTCTAACCAATTCAGGGTGAAAAATGGGGTCAATCCCTTAGCAAAACTGGGATAAAGTTGAGCTAAAAGCTCATGATTTAAAATAAATTCATGAGGAAGTGGTATCTATTTAGGGTCCACTCCAGCATCTAGGAGTTGATTAATAGGTAAAGAAACGTGTATTTGGTTGCCTGCCCAAGCTAGAGACCCAAGTCCTAGTAACCCTACTAAATGGTGGTTCAACATGGATTCTACATCTTAGAACCAAGCCAATTTTGGAGCAGCTTTGTGATAATGGAACCAACCAGAAAAAAGCATTAACATTGCAAAGATCAATGCACCAATTGCGGTGCAGTAAAGTTGTAATTCACTAGTTATTCCAGATGCTCACCAAATCTAGAAGAACCCAGAGGTTATTTGTATTCCTCGAAAACCTCCACCTACATCTCCATTCAAAATTTCTTGACCTACTATTGGCCAAACTACCTAAGCACTCGGTTTAATGTGAGTAGGATCACCTAGCCATGCTTCATAATTGGAGAAACAAGCACCGTGAAAGTACATCCCACCTAGCCAAATAAAGATGATGGCTAATTGACCAAAATGAGCACTAAATACTTTGCGGGAAATCTCTTCCAAATCATTGGTATGGCTATCAAAATCGTGAGCATCAGCATGTAGGTTCCAGATCTAGGTGGTAGTATTAGGTCCCTTAGCTAGTGTCTTTGAGAAATGACTAGGTTTAGCCCATTTTTCAAAAGAGGTTTTAATAGGATCCCTCTCCACTACAATCTTTACTTCTGGTTCCGGTGAATGAATGATCATTGAGTTCTCTTTCCAGACGAGACATGAGAAAAAACCTGCCAACAGGAAGGAATTATTGAAATATGTATATATATATATATATATATATATATATATTCTCAACTCATTCCTCTCTTTATTCCCCAGTTTATAACTGGAGCGGCTATGATATGGAAGTCGATTTGAGGCAGGTGTTCAAATTTATTATGACATATCCGCTAGGTAGTCAAGGTTTTGTTTTCTCAAAGTTTTGGACATCTCTGGGGTTTTAAAAAGGAAAGCAACAGATATAAACTTCGAGCTCTATAAAAACCCAAAAATAGTTGATTCATGGTGGCCTCCAATGAAGAAAGCATACCAAAAGTAAATATTTTAGATGATACGAAATATAAGCCATGTATTATCATATTGGCAAATCAAGAAGATTACCTTTGTTCTGAGGAAGGGTGTGGGCATAGAGGCTGAGATTTCTTGTTCTTGCAATAACCCAAACAAGCTCAGACAAATCCCCATGGCGGCCTGAAATATTCATAGACTAACATTACGACAATGATGGAGAAACACAGAACAAATAAATGCATCAGAAGATATGTGAAGTGGCGGCCACTAATAGCCAAAAATGCCATAAAAAAATGAACAAAAAGAGTGACAAAGTGGAGCAGAGATATATACCAATCATATGCCTTTCAGAATATGTAAAGGAGTGTCCAGAACATAGTCAAAGTTGTAGTTTTTACAATCTAAACCCTATTAGCAGTGGCGGCTAGAACAGTAGAGAGCCTTTCTCAAAGATGCCAAGTGAAAAGTGGAAGTGAAATCTTAGGGTTCTCTTTTTGTTCTAGGGTTACCATTTTTCCCTAAGAGTACGATGATCTTTATCACATTGATTTACATTTTTTAAAGGCTTACAAATGCCCATCGTGGTCTTTATCTATCACACTTTTGTCTAAGTCGAGCCCATGGTTCCCTCCAATGAAGAAAGCATACCAAAAGTAAATATTTTAGATGATACGAAATATAAGCCATGTATTATCATATTGGCAGATCAAGAAGATTACCTTTGTTCTGAGGAAGGGTGTGGGCATAGAGGCTGAGATTTCTTGTTCTTGCAATAACCCAAACAAGCTCAGACAAATCCCCATGGCAGCCTGAAATATTCACAGACTAACATTACGACAATGATGGAGAAACACAGAACAAATAAATGCATCAGAAGATATGTGAAGTGGTGGCCACTAATAGCCAAAAATGCCATAAAAAAATGAACAAAAAGAGTGACAAAGTGGAGCAGAGATATATACCAATCATATGCCTTTCAGAATATGTAAAGGAGTGTCCAGAACACAGTCAAAGTTGTAGTTTTTACAATCTAAATCCTATTAGCAGTGGCGGCTAGAATAGTAGAGAGCCTTTCTCAAAGATGCCAAGTGAAAAGTGGAAGTGAAATCTTAGGGTTCTCTTTTTGTTCTAGGGTTACCATTTTTCCCTAAGAGTACGATGACCTTTATCACATTGATTTACATTTTTTAAAGGCTTACAAATGCCCATCGTGGTCTTTATCTATCACACTTTTGTCTAAGTCGAGCCCATGGTTCCCTCAAATATTTGATAGCCCTCTTGCCTAGTTGTATGACTTAGAGAATAACATATTGGCCCTTAAAGTTTTTCATGCAGAGTTAGTGGGGATAAGCTATATGCTTGATGCCTTAAGTGAATACTTTTGGTCTATTTGAAGAAGAATACACATATGTCAAAATACCTTGGGGGCTATTAGATCATGTTGCATATCCATTGTGATAAAAACCCATTTAAACCCATTGGAGAAAGACCACATGCCCAAAGGATATTTTTTGCAGAGTGCATAGAGAATAAGCCTCAAAGGCTTTATAATATTTTTTCAAAATGTATTGGAGGTCTTATTATTTTTAAGATTTTTTATTGAAAAAAAATCAAACATTGTAATGACAAAGTGGAAAAATTATAAGCCATAGAGTTTTCTTTTACTTTTAAGAATCAAATCAAATAGGGATATAATAAAAATGCAAAGCATTGTAAAGTTGATTTTAAAGAAATGATTTATAAATTGCTTTAAAATTAAACTGTTTTATGCAGTTAAAGTAGAAGGGATCTAGCTAGATATTCTTTGGATTTGATTTGTTTTCTTGGGCGAAATTAGGTAGATGAGGACAAAATAAGAGCTTTTTGGATCAACATGGGCTTGATTCGAAGGAGATTTGGTGGGACCACCTGGGACATGAAGTTGACAACTTTTATTTGCAGTTTGGAGGCAGTTTGAGGGGATTTTTAGAGGCTTTTTGATGGATTCTGAAAATGGATTTGCATGCCTATCTTTAGGGGGCTATTTTGAGATCTCTTAGCAAGCCATTTATAGGAGAAAAACTTAGTTTTTTCTTAGTCAGTTTCTTCTCTCTTGTTCATAGGCAGAGCTATCTACAGGTAGTTGGCTCACTTGTTTTTTACATGCATTGTACTCCTTCCAGTTCAGAATAGCAAATTTTCCTATTTCATCTACTTGTGTTTTGCAGCCTTGATTTGATGTCCTATTATGACAATTTCTTGTCCTTTATCATGTCTCAACGCTGTTAGATTGCATGTTTGCTCCTGGTTGTAATTTGTGTTTGAAATAAGCCTTATTACAAATTATTTAGGGATCAAATCTCATAGGTGAAGTTGTGAAGGTTGAAGCTTGAAGGACTATTTGTGAGTGAAGTATTCATTTAGATTAAATCTTAGAGTTAGTTTTCCATTTCAATCATTTCTCTCATCCCTTTTCCCCCGTAAGTGATTAGTTTAGGAATCATAAGAGAACCAACTCACTCTAGAGATTCATTCTCATAATAGGAGACCCACATCCGAGAATGATTCCATGTTTCAACAGGTAGCTAAGTTTTTGTGAACTTAGCAAGGGTGCATACTTGATTGATAATAGTTTTTGGCACGTCTGGTGGGACCGGTTGGACTATTTTAGTCCATAGTTAGATCATTTATCACTGATATTTGGTGTGTGTATCAGTGAATCTAGCCTTTGTAGGCAACCAAATAGCATACCTTGCGACTATACATGTTATTTTTCTAGTTTCAGGATGATCAGTTCATATCATCCACCATATCATGATGGTGTTACCAATTAGTGATCTTATCAGTTGTATCAGATCAATCATGTATTTGGTTTTATTCCAAACAACCATGCATCAACATCATACCAGTATGCACAACATGTTTGCCACCCACCCACCCCTACTCAACCTTCTGATCAACTAAGATAGTCTATAGTGAGGGAGGTTAAAGGCATGATTAATGATACCTTGGAAGAAATGATGAGGTCAATAAATGAGATCAATAGGAAGATTGAGTACAATCAGCAGCATAATGGATTAGCCTATCAAGCATATCTTCATGAGCAAGAGTTGGAGGCATAAAGAGCACATTTTAAATAAGAAATAGCAGCTAGAAAATAGTAGATGAGGGTTTTGCTCCATCAAAAGCATAGACAACAAATTCAAGCAGTTCCTATCATTAAAAATTAGCCCTTTCAGGATGGGGTATGTGAGTATAATTTTGCATGTTTCAATCAAAGTGAACCTATTATCCCTACCAAGGTAAAGATTCCCAGTTTTAGGAACCCTTTACCCTTGCAAGAACCTAGGTTGGTATAGTTTGAGCATATTATGATTCAAAATCAGTCACCCTATGAGATCTCTATTTCTAATCAGGAGTGGGAGAAACAAAAGAGATAGTTTGAAGAGAATATTGAGAGAGAGGCAGCTGTACAAACAAAGCTCTTGCTTGCTTGAGCCCAAGCAGCCACTATTGTCCTAGAACAACCTGCTCAAGAAGTGGTACGTAAGTATAGCTTTCCAAGTTTCAGACAAGATAAACCTCTTAGTGCCCCTAAAGTTGAAATCCTAAGTTTCAAGAAGAATGAAGTTCTTGATTCTGCAAGGCAACCTAATAAGTTTAAAGTACCCAGTTTCAGAAACCCTCACCCCTTACAACTTGAGGAAAATGACCATGTTCAGCCTATTACAATTGTAGATCAGCTACTTGAAGAGTCTCCATTCCTCCAAGAAATCCAAGAGACTCCCCAAGTTTCCCAACCAGATAAACCTGATTGCCCTATCACTATTCGCCTTTGTAAGGATGGACCTATCGTCTTACAAAATGATTCATTCACCTTGAGGGAAGTTAGGCAAGTAAATTTACTACATTTAGCTTTGGAATAGTATCAGCTAGAGTAGTTGAAAATTAAACCAGAAAAGACTCATGATGAGCCTTCTAATGTTTGCATTAATGATTCCCCTTGTTCTATAAAAGATGATAATTTTTTTTTTTAAATCTATGTAGTACAAGAGGTTGTTTCACATGAAAAGGTTGCTGCTATTTGCGTAGGGCAAGTAGATTCAAATCTAACACTGAACCCTTTGAAATTCAAGTCATTTGAAAAATTTTCTGATGTTGTTCATAAGATGCATGAAAGCGAGGTGCAAAAGTCACAAGGTTAAGGCCTTCAAGTACAAAGACTGAAAGCCCAAATCTCATCCAAGAAGACACCAGATCATGAGGAGTATGTGACCTTGTTCGATTAGTTGCTTGATTTCATTGAACCAGAGGTAGAGAACATGCTCATATCAGAGACAAAGAAATTTAGAGCAGTAGGAGAGTCCTCAACATTCTGAGGAGTTGAGGAAAGATCATCAACATGATAATAGCATCTCAGACAAATAGGAGGGAAATAAAGAACCTGTGTTGGATCACAATAAGCTTAGTGAAAGTTGTTATGACATTGTAGTTAACTTGTTTGATGAGCTTCCTAAGTTTGTGCATGAAAGTGGGAGTGGCATGGCTATACCAAGTTTTGATCACAGTGGTAATGAGGACTGCCTAGATAATGAGGTGTTGATCCAAGGACACATTGGTGAAAACAACCCTAATTTAGCTAATCAAGAACTCAAAGATGGTTTATTTTAGGCTGAAATTGAGCTTTTCTACTCATATTTGGCTGACCCTTTCGAGGAGAGTCACCTGGGACGGCAAGGACAAGAGGAAGAAATTGAGCTTTTGTACAGAAGAGTTTGAGGCTGATGTTATGCCAATTGGTGGTATGATGGAAAAGGTTAGTTCATTGTCTGGCCATTTACCTTCATTCATAGAAGAGGCGACTCCTAATTCAAAGTGTTCTTCATTGAATGATGATATGTATTTTGAGCCTGATTTTGAAGAGCTATTAGCAACCCTGACAGAGGAGGATGGCCCATTGACTATGGAGGAAGAGCTTACATGGCAAGCCATCATGCAGAATGAAGATGATACTACTGCCCCTAACCATGTAAAATGTTTTCTATCTAATCCAACACCTTCTAGGGGGTGTCCTATTAGATATATGGCTGGGTCGGCAGCTGACAAGAGGGTACAACCTCATATTAATATTGATCCACATCAACAAGAAAGGTACCCAGTTGAGCATTATCAGCTTCCTTGTTCATTTGATCATTTCACCAAATAGGTGAGTACTTTCATGCTCCCATTCAGAGAGGTGTTGTAGCTGTCTGTTGCATGTTGGTTCTTATTCCACCTCTTTTGGACAATTCACAATCTTATGGAGTATTGTAAATTGCGGAGAAAAGGCAGTTATTTCACTCAATCAGTGAATGGTTTTGTCTAATCATCCACTCTGGCTAGTTAGAGTAGGTTAGATTAGTGTTGTAGTCATAAGTGCTCATGCACATTTGTTTTCAGCATTTTGTTTTGGCCAACAGGGCCTATTAGTTTGCTTTTAGTTGATTTTGTTTTTCAGTTTTATGTTGCTATTTGACTAGAAGGAAGAGCTGAGTTGTAGTGTTTTTTGAGTTTCTGAGAAGGACAGAGTATGACTCAATGCCCAATGGATGTTTAAGGCAACTGGTCAAATGCTTAGTAGGCGAGCATATAGCAGAAGTCACTAGAAATGTTACCATTTTTTTACCACAACTCTAAAATTGGCTGAGCAGATATAACATTTTCATTTTTGAATGAGGTTTGATTGACTTCTCTTATGAGTTAGTTGCATAGTTATTATGTTTTCAATGATAAATGCAGTTTAGTTGTTCAGGAAAGAAAGAGAAGTTTCAGATCATTCATTACATTGCAGAGCAGTAAAATGAGATAAGTATTCATTCATCACAATGGATATTCATTTACAAGTTTGAATACATAAAGGAATAAGCATTGCATTGAAATAAATGATGGCATATCAGATGTCCCACACAAGCCGTGGGTTATAGATGAACACATGCAAGATATAAACAAAATACTATGCATCTAATGAAGGAGAAAGGAAAGACATAGCCATCATTGCCTTGTTTTGTCAATCTTCAGAGTAGCCTCATGTCCTGCTCCTAATCTCAACATGTACCTAAAAAATGTGGGAAAGGTCTTGTTAGAAGCTCCGGTTATAAAAATCCTTTATCTATCAGAAGAGGCATAATACTTTGATTATAGTGCAATAATCAAATGAACATCATCCATATACAGAAGAAACTGAAAAGAAGCAAACATGGAGCATCACTGTTTTATTCTAATCTTTTTGTTTCATGTGTAGGTATAGGACAAGTCATGAAGCTAATTGAAGACATCATAAGTATGCTACAGGAATATGGTTGGGTAGGTCAGAACATTAATGTCCTTGCCATGAGTGAGTATGATTCATCTACAACAATCGCAGCCATAGGAGTAAAAAGTACCACATCGATCAAATGGATAGTTTCAGATGAAAAATACATTATGAGTGCTCAAAGCATAAATTAGAATATCTATTGCCTATCATTGATTCTTTGCTGTTACATTATCATGTTTTGTCTTTTCTGTGCATTCAAGATTAGAATTTTAGAATAATCGGATACAGTGGAACATCCAAGGCATCAGAAGTTAAAGGTATAGTTACAACATGTATGTCATACATAGAGTCAAACAAAATGGATCAAAAGCAGATTGATAACTACCAAATGAACTATATACACAACTACATTGAGTTATATCAGATGAACTAGAGGCATTCGTTCATCAGGTGGAATATGCACAAGTACATGACCATGTAAGTTAAAACATTAATATTGCAGAGAGTGAAAGTTAAGTTCATCTTCAAAGATGTAATCACACAAACCATAGCTTTTTGTTCACCAGTAATCATTTTTTGTGTTCCCAAGCCATTGGAAATGTATAATAAAGAAGCTTACAGTCTAATCAAATTGCAGATATGAGAATAATGAAATTTTCCAGCAAAGATTTTGAATAAGTGCAAGTATATAAGAACCATGACATGCTTAGAGTCATTCTTTTGCAAATAGTAGTCTGAAGTCCATTTACAAATATATAGTAAAAGGAGAGCTTTGAGATAGATACAAAAGTGACCTATGAAAGCATGCCCAGAATAAAACACAAGTATTTGGGTATCCTTTTCCTTTGTATAGGCAACATAACCCTATGGGTTTACAAAGAAAAATACCTTGAGAGCTATCAAATGCCATACAGTTTATTACCCACAAAGGTTTATGAGAGATCAAAAATGAGAATACGAGTTTGCTAGTCGTCGCCTGTATGAAAGTCAAGGTTTTGTTTTCTCAAAGTTTTGGACTTGTCTGGGGTTTTAAAAAGGAAAGCAGTAGATATAAACATCAATCTCTATAAACACCCAAAAATAGTTGATTCATGGTGGCCTCCAATGAGGAAAGCATACCAAAAGTAAATGTTTTAGAGGATACGAAATATAAGCCAGGTATTATCATATTGGCATATCAAGAAGCTTACCTTTGTTTTGAGGAAGGGTGTGGGCATAGAGGCCAAGATTTCTTGTTCTTGCAATAACCCAAATGAGCTCAGACAAATCCCCATGGCAGCTTGAAATATCCACAGAGTAACATGGCAACAATGATGGAGAAACACAGAAGCAATAAATGCATTAGAAGATATGTGAAGTGGCACCCACTGATGGCCAAAAATGCCATAAAAAAATGAACAAAAAGAGTGACAAAGTGGAGCAGAGATATATACCAATCATATGCCTTCAATAATCTAAAGAGGAGTGTTCAGAATGTAATCAAAGTTGTAGCTTTTACAGTCTAAACCCTCTTACCAGTGGTAGCTAGAACAACAGAGAGCCTTTCTCAAAGATTGCAAGTGAAAAGTGGAAGTGAAATCTTAGGGTTCTCTTTTTGTTTTAGGGTTACCATTTTGCCCTAAGAGTATGATGACTTTTATCACATTGATTTACATTTTTCAAAGGCTTACAAATGCCCATCATGGTCTTTATCTATCACACTTTTGTCTAAGTCGAGCCCATGGTTCCCTCAAATATTTGATAGCCCTCTTGCCTAGTCATATGACTTAGAGAATAACACATTGGCCCTTAAAGGTTTTCATGCAGAGTTAGTGGGGATAAGTCATATGCTTGATGCCTTAAGTGAATACTTTTGGTATGTTTGAAGAAGAATACACATATGTCAAAATACGTTGGGGGCTGTTAGATCATGTTGCATATCCATTGTGATAAAAACCCATTTAAACCCATTAGAGAAAGACCACATGCCCAAAGGATATTTTTGCAGAGTGCATAGAGAATAAGCCTTAAAGGCTTTATTTTATTTTTGCAAAATGTATTTGAGGTCTTATTATTTTTATGATTTTTTATTGAAAAAAATCAAACATTGTAATGACAAAGTGGAAAAATTATAAGCCATAGAGTTTTGTTTTGCCTTTAAGAATCAAATCAAATAGGGATATAATAAAACTGCAAAGCATTGTAAAGTTGATTTTAAAGCAGTGATTTATAAATTGCTTTAAAATTAAACTATTTTAAGCAGTTAAAGCAGAAGGGATCCAGCTAGATCTTCTTTGGATTTGGTTTGTTTTCTTGGGCGAAATTAGGCAGATGAGGTCAAAATAAGAGCTTTTTGGATCAAGATGGCCTTGATTCGAAGGAGATTTGGTGGGACCACCTAGGACATCAAGTTGACAGCTTTTATTTATAGTTTGGAGGTACTTTGAGGGGATTTTTGGAGGCTTTTTGATGGATTCCAAAAATGGATTTGCATGCCTATTTTTAGGGGGCTTTTTTCAGATCTCTTGGTAGGCCATTTATATGAGAAAAACTTAGTTTTTTCTCAGACAGTTGATACTAGTTTCTTCTCTCTTGTTCACAGGCAGAGTTGTATACATGCATTTGGCTCACTTGTTTTTAACATGCATTGTACTCCTTCCAGTTTAGAATAGCAAATTTTCCTATTTCATCTACTTATGTGTTTTGCAGCCTTGATTTGATGTCATATTGTGACAATTTCTTGTCCTTTATCATGTCTCAATGTTGTTAGATTGCATGTTTTCTCCTGGTTGTGATTTGTGTTTGAAATAAACCTTATTACAAATTGTTTAGAGATCAAATCTCATAGGTGAAGTTGTGAAGGTTGAAGCTTGAAGGACTATTTGTTAGTGAAGTATTCATTTAGATTAAATCTTAGAGTTAGTTTTCCATTTCAATCATTTCTCTCATCCCTTTTCCCATGTAAGTCATTAGTTCAAGAATCATAAGAGAACCAGTGCACTCTAGAGATTCATTCTCATAATAGGAGACCTACATCCAAGAATGATTTCATGTTTCAATAGGTAGCTAAGTTTCTATGAACTTAGCAAGGGTGCATACTTGATTGACAACAATAGCCCCACTAGTATCCTCCATCTTTGAATTTATAGTATAACCTTGGCTCTTTGTGTGATTAATCATATGCATTGATGTTGTTGTTTATCATGATTATGTAGACACTAACATGTTTCTTGCAGGGATGTGTTTGAGGGAACATTTGGTGATCGTAAAGTACATGTCACCTTCGAGGGACATGGGATTTGCAAAAGTCTATGTTCCCTTGTATGTTTTCTTCCTACCTTAACATGCTTGATATTGATGCTTGATATCAACCACCTTAAGGTGGGGGCATAGATAAGTTAAGCTATCTATTTTAGATGTTAGTAATGTGCTTGTCCTCAGGTGCAGTTTAAAGACTGGTGGCGATGAGTCCCTCTTGCACTCTGGGTTTATTTGCAATCAATCAATAAATCAATCATCTTAATCCCTCTACAGAGGTGGGGATGGTGTATCTCTTACGAAGAGTGCCCATCCTATCATTTTCAAAAAGTTCTCATCGAGAGACGGGGAGCAGTTCTGTGACTAACTCAACCCTTAAGCATGTCTTCGGCGATTGTTGTGGTGAATCCCAATCATTGATGTGTGCCTGTAATATGCCTGAGATGGTGATGAGCCTAGAAATAGGAACACTCCATCGCTTGTCTGTCATGTTTTCTCTGTGTCTTCAAAGTGTGTGTGTTTGGCGTGCTTGTTGTTTTTGGCATGTCTGTTGCCCCATGTGTAGTTTAAAGACTAGTGCGATGAGTGCTTCCTAAATTTTGGGAGGTTTGGTGTGTCTTGTGTGTCTGTTTCCCCATATATGCAGTCTAAAGACCAATGTGATGAGTGCTTCCTAAATTATGGGAGGTGTGTTTACTTTTCTTGTACTTGCATTTGCATTTCACATATATGAGAAAAAGAAAAAGAAAAGAAATCATTCATGTCTTCCATGCATTAACTATCTTCTATGTATTTGTTGTCTTCTCTGTGTTTTGCATGACTGTAACTATCTTCTTCGTGTTTTGCATGCATGTTATTGTCTTCTCGGTGATTGGCGTGTCTTCTCAATGCTTGGCCTATTTGTTGTGTTTATTGATTGTACTTTAATGCATGTATTGACTTGCATTTATACATACATTAAAGTGGGGGATAAATGTAACATCAGAAAATGTCCCCTTGGGGGATTTTCCCTCATAAGGTTTAGCTCCCAAGTCTTTTACCTACATTTAGGACATTGCATCATATTTTGACATTGATGAAATGAACCCTAAGTTTCATGACAAATGGGACCTAGGGGGGTCCCTTTAACTTAACCCTACCCAAAATAGGGAGGGATGACTTCGGCACTCATGCCCTAGTCCCACCCTATTTTGGTTTAGGCCCAAGTTTTGAGTATCGGCTTGTGACCGTTATTTAGGTCCTATGCTGACATAGTAAGTTTGAATTATGAAATTCTTGGCGGGAGTGTTTGTAGTTGCATATATAAGCATGTTTAGGCATTTATTTGTAAACTAGATGATAACTAGATGGAAATTTGGATTCATGAGCTTGTGTAGAAGTGATTCAAGGCATTCATTGTGTAGCAAGAGTAGATTTGTGTTGTTTATGTGTTTGTATTTGTAGATTTGAGCATCCATCTCCTCATGGCATGAAGAGCTTCTTCCTTCCATGAGATCTTCACTACAAGGTGGCATTATTTGTGTTTTCAAGCATTTATCATTTCATTTTTGCCTCTGCCTCCCAAGGGCACCCACTCTCTATCTAACAACAGTGTTCGAAAAACTTGAATGTCTCTCTGGGGCTTGACTGATTAAAGACTCTAAACACCACAACCCCATCCCCATTTTTTTGTGAGTGCAGGCTACATGTTGAAGAAGTAGGAAAAGTGGAGTTGTAGGAGAGTGTTGCAGAGTGTCAGATTTGTAGATCAGAGTTAAAAATAGGGCCCTAGACTCAGGTGCCCGCTCATTAGTCCTCTGGATTCCACAACAAAGAAATCTCTGAAATAGCAGGAATAGGTTGCAGATCAAGTTCCCAGATCTCAATAAAAATTAGGGCACTGGACTAGGGCACTCACTCATTAGTCCCTGATTGTTCCAATTCCCGAACTTCAAAAACTAGTACACATTTATCTGTCATTCTATAGCAACATTTTCTGATATTTGTTCATTTGCTTCCGTATTTGTATAATTAGGGTTTTGAGCATAAATTGGGCATAATTGGCAATCAAATCATAAAAATCCAAGTTTCCCTGCATCTCACAATGATCAAGGGCCTGATAGTGCATTGCCACTCAACCCAAGGTCCTTGAATGTAAATGGTGAAAGGAGGATAGGCACAAACAAACCAAACTAACCATGTAATTAAACCTATTCCAAATTCCACCTATTACAGATTTGTAGCTCAATGGTATCCATTTGAGATTTGATGTTCTTTGTTGAGTTAGGCCATTTTAGGCAGAATAGGGACAATGTTGTGGCCTCACCAATGCAGTCTTTGAACTTCATCAAAAAGATTTTAAGTTTGTTATGTGAAATAGCACATTTATCAATCATCTCAGCCATTCTCTTATCATTTTTTTGCTGCCTCTTGTTCTGCTTTTTGCTCTATGTAGAAAAAATGATCTTTGAAGGAATCCATTAACAACTTCATCTTTTTCTCTAGAGGTAGAGAGGGGTCAATGGTTACCTCTGGTAACCCTTCTTGAATTACTTTCACAGCATCCTCTACCACACCAAATTTCTTTAAGTTCTCTTGTAAAAACTCTTTCCTTGTAGAGGAATGCAGTATATCACCAAGCTGAAATTTGTGAAGAGGAGAGATATTTGCCAATTTAATTTTCCCATCATGAGTTGGAATCTATTGTAGTTTTGGAGTAATGACAGGTTGAAATTGTATTTGTAGGTCCAGTAGTTCTTTAAATGAATCTGCAGTAGTTTGACCTAAACTTCAACATTTTCATCATACTTTTTCTCAATTTCTTCCTCATTTGTTTGTTGTTCCTTTGTTTTATCTTCTTGCATCTCCTCATCCTTTTATTCTTGATTTCCTTCACTTTTCTCTTCCTACACTACAACAAATCCCTATGATTAGCTCCCTTTTTTGCTCCATTTTTTGCTTCCACCCACTATTTTAATGTATTTTTCTCCATTTTTTTGAAAATGTTGGTGCTATTTATTAGGATGGCGTTGTTTGTGGCATTTTTTGCACCGACCAGAACAAGTCGATGCTAAATTAGACACCAATTAGCACCTACTTTAGCTCCTACCGTGGCACCTAATTTAATACCAAATTTAACTCCTGATTTAGTGCATGTTTTAGTGTCGTTATTAGTGCCTAATATAACGCCTTCTATAGCGCCTGATGCAGTGCCTAAATTGAGTGTCTAATGTAGCACTTGTTTTAGCACCTAATTTATGGTTACTTAGGTTTATGAGTATTATTTAGGGTTTAGGGTTTATGGTTTTGGGATTAGGGGTTAACATTTAAAGGTTTAGGGTTTAGGGTTTAGAGAGAGATAGAGGACCAATAGGGAGATATAGAGGAGACCGAGGGGACAGATAGGGAGATAGAGAGTGAGGGACATGGCCAAATACATAGCGAGAGAGATTGAGAGGTAGAGGGACAAAGGTGATAAGGAGAGAGGGGAGAGATAGGGAGATAGAGGTTTAGGGGTTAGAGTTTAGGTTTATTATTTAGGGTTTAGGGGTTCAGGTTTAGAGATTTAGGGTTTAGGGGTTCAAGTTTAGAGGTTTAGGGTTTAGGGAGAGAGAGGAATGATAGGGAGATATAGAGGAGACTGTGGAGAGAGATAGGGAGATAGAGAGTGAGGCACATGGCCAGGGATATAGGGAGAGAGATTGAGAGGTAGAGGGATGATAGAGATAGGGAGATAGGGGATAGATAGGGAGATAGAGGTTTAGAGTTGCTTGGATTTAGGGTTTAGGGGTTTGGGGTTTAAGGTTGCTCTATGTTTGGAGATAACTAGAGAGAGAGAGAGGGAGGGAGACTAGCTAGAGTGAGCGAGATATCCAGAGAGATAGGGAGAAGGATCGAGAGGTAGAGGGACAATATTAGAGATAGGGAGATAGTAGTTTAGGGTTTAGGGGTTAAGGTTTAGGAGCATTATTTAGGGTTTATAGTATCGGGTTTAGAGGTTTAGGGTTAATTACTGTTTAGATAGATCAGGACCAATAGCTGGGAGATATAGAGAGTGAGGTACATGGCCATAGACATAGCCAGAAGAGATTATAGGGATATATATGGAGAGTGAGGGACATGGCCAGAGACACAAGGATAGATATTGAGAGGTAGAGGAACGATAGAGATAGAGAGATAGGTAGATAGATGTATAGGGTTGCTTAGGTTTAGTATTTAGGGTTTATGGGTTTGGGGTACATTTAGGATTTAGGGGTTTAGGGTTTATGGGTTAGGGATTAGGTTTAGGGTTTAGGGTTTAGGAGCATTATTTAAGGTTTAGAGGTTTAAGGTTGCTCGAGTATGGGCACTATTTAGGGTTTGCGGTTGCATGTCAAAAGAAGTCTCTCTCTCTAAATCCCTCAACTCTAAATAATGCCCCTAATCCCTAACCCCTAACCCATAACCCCTAAACCCTAAACCTCTATCTCCCTATCTCTCCCTTATCCCTCTACCTATTAATCTCTCTCCCTATCTCTATAGACAACTCACTCACTCTCTATCTCCCAGCTATCTCTCGCTCTATCTCCTCTATCTCTCCCAATCTATCTCCTCTCTCTCTCTCTCTCTCTCTCTCTCTCTCTCTCTCTCTCTCTCTCTCTCTCTCTCTCTCTCTCTCTCTCTCTCTCTCTCTCTCTCTCTCTCTCTCTCTCTCTCTCTCTCTCTCTCTCTCTCTCTCTCTCTCTCTCTCTCTCTCTCTCTCTCTCTCTCTCTCTCTCTCTCTCTCTCTCTCTCTCTCTCTCTCTCTCTCTCTCTCTCTCTCTCTCTCTCATATCATGAACAAAGCAAATGGAAACAAGAAAACTAGCTAGAAGGACATGAAAAGAGGGATGAGGATATAAATTGGTAGGATGAAATGGAAACAAGCTAATAAAACTAAAGTTCATTAATTGGATGGGAAGAATGATGAGAGGTGAGGTGGAAAATAGTAAAATAGGGAAAATTTGGTGGGACCTAAAGGGAAATTGGAAAGGAAAAGGAAAACTAGGAACTTAACTAGGGAAAGGATTTAACTAGCTAGGAGCTGGTAGATAATATATAGGTTAGAGAGAGAGAGAGAGAGAAAGAGACAGAGATAGAGAGTTACTTGGGGTTAGTGGTCAGGGTTTAGAGGCATTATTAATTTAGCATTTATGAGTTGAGCATTGCTCAAGTTTAGGGGTGTTATTAATTTAGGGTTTAGGGTTTAGGGTTTAGGGCTTAAGGTTTAGAGGTTTATGGTATAGGGAGAGATATTGAGAGGTAGAGGAATGATAGAGATAGGGATAGATAGGGAGATTATAGGGAGATAGAGGTTTAGGGTTGCTTGGGTTTAGTGTTTAGGGTTTAAGGGTTTGTAATTTAGGATTTAGAGGTTTAGGGTTTCTCAGGTTTAGGGTTTATGGTGGGTCAGGGCCAGGTTAGGGCTTAGGGGCATTATTTAAGGTTTATATGGTTTATGGGTTAGGGGTTAGGGTTTAGGGATATTAGGGGCATTATTTGGGGTTTACATATCTTCAAGAATGATCTAGATAGTGTGGCTATACACATTGCTACACATGTTGTTGGCTAGTTAGACACATGGAACATCAACAACCACATGTTATTCTTCCTTACACGTGTGCCACCTAATGACATTTGTACTACAAGACATGATCATATAATTAGCACTGTATGCGTCTGACGACACATGGTCATGATGTCCACATACACCACATGCCACAATGATCTACTAGTTGGCACCATACAAGTTTGAGTACATTTGTTCTCATCCCATCCATATAAGAAATGCACCATACAATATGTTGGATATTTGTCAACATCTACATGTAGAATAACTGATGGTATTCTTGAACAAATTCCTACTTTGTAGATTTTCTACAGTAAAAGCGAGGTATATATAACAAAATTTCATCTTACCTCTGTATATATTTCCTTTGTTCATTTTGAATAGAAGTGACATTTATGTAATTAGAACCTTTCTATATTTGAATGTGTTTTGGTTTACATATCTATTTTCCTTTATGTATTCTATGATCTTATTACATTAATAGATAATATAGGATTATCCCTCTGTTCACCTTGGGATCGAATTAGATGAAATAACATCTAAAGTTGACTGTAAATTAACAACATGGTGAGCATTTTGTTGATTTTCTTTCTTATTTTCACCCTTTTGAAAACTAAATTTTACTATTGAAATTTTGAAGGATGAGATTGATATTTAAGTGCATTAAACTTAAGAATTTGATAGTGTATCAAATTCAACATTAGGAATTTGATAGTCTATCTTTGTTGATAAAGTTTGAAATCTAATTACATAATCATGATTGTACTCATTAATTTGATCCTTGTTTGATGCTCTCCTATTCCTAATTCAATCTATCTTAATCACGAAGGAAAATAAATACATGGGCAAACCATAGAGAAATTTATCATCAATTTTGTTTTGTCTCATGATATGGTGAAGGAAAAAATCACCAAAGATAAATTGTGATCATTATTCATTGACCCAAAAACTAATGCACTGTTAGAAATGTAAACACCTAAATCTTACCATCGCCTAACATCATACCAGATCTATCCCACATCTCCTCTTACAATGTTAATTAAATAAATCATATTTATTTAATTAAACACTTTGATCATTCCTCCTAATATCAGTTTAATAAGTCACGCTATTTAATTAATAAATCTAACCGTTCTTCTGACATTAATTAAATATTAACCCTTCCTCTAAAGTCCCATCCTTAATTAAATAAATCCACATTTATTTAATTAAATCAATCACCCCCAACATTCCCCCAGAACTAAATAAATACATATATATCATAGCCATTGTGAAACAATCTTGACTATTTTTTACTATATGAGTGTTTTTGTTTATTACCGTTGTCTCACAGGTTAATTGATTATCTTTTGTGGTTATGCGGGAATAAGAGGAATGAAATATGGCACATACCACATTCCCGCAGAGCATAAAAGAATAGTTTGTAGCTTGGAAGTAGGAAGAGGAATGAAATATGGCACATACTACTACCTCGTGGATGGTTCATCTCACGCTTGCGGCTTGTGGTGTTAGTCTCTTCCCACGGTCCCACAGAGGTTTGAAAAGTAACCGACGGCATTGCGGCAATAACACTTACCATGTCCCCACAAAGGTTTCAACTGACGCCCACAGTAGAGTGGCAAGAGGAGAATGTAATGGGTTTTTGCCCCATCGTCCCGCAACAGTCATTCATAACATTTACGGTTGGGCGGTAAATAGAAGTAAATCAGGTAATAATTTCCCACAGTTTCGCAAGGGTCAATCTAAGCATTTGTGGTCTAGTGATAAAGGATGAAATAGAAGTGTAGTGGTTGTAAGCCACCTCTATCCCGCGATGAGAATTCATAACATTTGCAGTTTGGTGGTAAATAGAAGGACATCAGGTAATCATTTCTCGTGGTCCTGTGGGGGTCAATCTAAGCATTTGTGGTTTGGTGGTAAAGGATGAAATAGAATTGTAGTGGTTTTAAGCCATTGCTATCCCATAACAGGCATTCATAACATTTGTAGGTGGACGGTAAACAGAAGGACATCAGGTAATAATCTCCCGCGGTCCCGCAGGGGTCAATCTAAGCATTTGCGATCTGGCAATAAATGATGAAATATAAGTGTAGTGGTTGTAAGCCCTCGCTATCCCACAGCTGGTCTGGGCAAGCCTTGCGGAGACACGATAAAAGAAATAAATGGCAAGCACATTCAATGCGGGGTCGCAGTTATTGAGAATTGCTGTCAAATCTTGAGAAAGGAATTGAATGTTGAGATTTCATGATCTCGTGGCATGAACCAGAGTAATAGTGATATGATGAACTCCTTGGCTGAATAAGATTCAAAGATTTCTTGGCATTTGCTCATTTTAGAGAATTTAGATGTAACTTAGAGAAGGCACAACTCAGCTCAGTGTGTTTTCTGCAAACTGCAATTGACTGGGTAAGTTCATTCCTCCACTCTCTGATTAGAAGTTGGCATATATTTCGATCTATTTTTCAGTTGCTGGTACTGGGGGTTCTTGTAATTACATCTTTTGTTAATATAAAATTTATCTTTTAAAAAAAGGCTAGGGCTAAGCTTTTCTGTTATACAGTAGGGGGGTTGTAGTCTATTCTATCTCTGCTACTTGCAAATTTCCCCAATTTGACTGTGATATTGACTGAAGATACAAATCTTATTCTTATCCATTCCTGAATGGGTTTATTTTTAATTTTAAATATTGTTCTTTTATTCCTATGTCTACCTACATTAATTGGCCATGTCAAGTTCATTTACTCTTTCAATCAGTTTTTCAGTTGCTGGTATAGTAAGTTGAATTTTGAAAAACCCTAGCCTGTTCAAGTCATTAAACATGGCACCCAAGAGGTCTGAGTCTGACAATAAAGGTGATGAGCCTGTAGTTCCCAAGAAAAGACCACTTCAACGATATCTTCTAGAAGTATTGCCTCGGTCCATAGACAAGGGTCCAAAGAAGATGTTCAGAGATGCAACAGAAGGGTGTCAGGATGTTACAATCCCTATCTCTGGGTAGGATTTGTTTTGGTATTTTTATGCAAAAAGGGATGGCGAGGGACCAGTGGGAAATCCATGAAAATTAGATTTGGCAAAGTTGGTGGTGCCCACTATATTTGTGGATGTGGAATTGATTAGGACACTAGGACAATTTTACCATCCTGCCACTAAAATAGTCAAGATTCCAAATGGATTGCCATTGGTGATAGTAGACAAGAATGCAATTGTTGATTGTTTTATGTTGAACAAGCAAGCTCTCACTCAAGTGGATTTGCAGAGATTTGAATGAGTTTACACAAGCCTGAGGAAAACACTTAGGAGAGATGAATTGCCAATATATATGAGAAGGGGAGCCAACAACAGAAAAATTAAGATTCCATCAAATGCTATTGAGCCTTTCCCTGTGGAAGAATTTGTTGTATATTTCAAGAGAACCTATTTTGCATTGTGCCAGGTTTTGGGAATTGATGCACAAGGAAGAATGCCAACTAGCCTAATGATGATGGCTATGAAAATACAACATCTAGAGGTGAATGTTGACTATGACTTTGCATCTCATATTGAGAAAAAACTGCATGAAGGATTCTTATGTGTGAAGGAGAACAAGCAACCCTTAGATTTCAAATTCTATTCTTTATTGTGTCACTTGATTCTATATCAGAATAGAGGAAGATGGTCAAGTAAAATGGATCTGAGTATGGTTGATGAGAAAGGACAAAGATTGTCAACTCAGTTTTGGTGTTATAAGTGGGATTCATGTTGCCAGAATAGTGAATACATTGTATTTAATGATTTGTTTGTTGTCAAGATATTGAATACTCTTGGTATCTGGTTTCCTAGGTTGACTAAGGAAGTTAGGGTAATGCTGAGGCTTCTTGCACACAAACTAGAGCAGGGCCACAACCATAATTTTGCTAATTGGTTTTTTATGTCAGATCATACTATAATTAGAGTGTATGGTTTCCCCCAGCCACCTCACATATTGCCAAAATTTGTATCAGACAGAATTGTATTCATGGAGTTTACGTGGCAAATGATGTGGATGGAAAAGGAGGTAATGGAAAGACAAAAGAAAGGTACATTTCTATCTAATGCTATAATTTTTGGTGATTGGTCTACTAGCTCTGACACTCTTGAAAATTTGCAAGCCTTTTTAAAGGAAAAATATTCTTTGAAATTGGGTATCAAGAGGAATTGTGACCCTGAGGGTCATATGAATATTGTGAGACAATCAATTCTAACTAAAATGGCCATATCCCATCAGGTCCTATTTGATGAGGATGTGATAAAAAATCTTGTCACTTTTGATGAGGTATATAGTAGGAAGATAAAATGGGATATCTTGAAAAATATTGAAGATGAAAAGAAAAAGCAAAATCCCCTATTTCTTGGATTCTTTGTTGAAGAAAAAGACCCTTTGAAGAGAATTGATGCAATCATTGATAATTTTGAAAGTATTTATGGTAAATCTAAGAAGCATCCTGCTAAGGCTACTAAACTTCCAGTGAAAAGGTCTGTCGAGATTGAGATTCATGAGTCTACTCCTAATGTTATGTCAATGCAAGATCTACATGTCCCAGAATCACCACTAGCAAAGAAGTAGAGGACAAAAGAGGTATCTCCACTTGTCCCCTATGAATTTACTGAAGAGGTGGGGGATACTGATGAGGTGGCTAACATCTTGAGGCACATGGGAGATGAGCAAGAGGTTGATCAACCATTGGTTGGTCAACCCACTGATTTACATAAGCCCGAGGCTAGGAAGGGTGAGCAAACCCAAGATGAACCAGAGTTGGAGGAGGATGAAAGGATTATAGCATCCCTGATGTTCATGGAAGATGACGACTTCATCAAAACTCTGGAGTTTAAGGATTTTTGGCTGAAAAATGAAAATGAAAGAATATAATGAAAAAGTTGCAATAAATAAAATGGGTGCTGATGAAACACAACATGATTAAATCATTACACAAACTTTCAAAGAATTGAAAGTAGATGAAATTGATGTGAGTCCAGAGGAGGCAAGACAAATTGTGTTGAAAAGTAATATGCTCATTATCCCTGGCCTTGAATTGTAAAAGGTATTTTTGCTTGACCAAGTTAGAAGTTAGGATGATCCACAACTTGTTTCAGAATTTGATTATGAAGATGGCATAAGTGGGTGTGGTTTTAATCCAAAGACAAAGACCCTTGCAATCTGGACTACTCAGAAGAATACAAGTAAACCAAGATTTCTTGATATTGTTCAAGAAATGAGGGGTACAACTATGGTAAAGACTTTACAAGATACGTCAACAATAGAAGTAGCTACTCTCAATGTTCATACTACTATGTTTACTTAAGTTGTTGTGAAGAGGTTAGAAAAAAGGCTAATAGATTATGAGCAAACTCAAAAAGTAATGAATGATGAAGTAAACAAATTGTATTTTGAAAATGTGAAATTAAAGAAACAATTGCAAGCTATGAATTCTTCTCAAGGTCAAGCCATTGTACCCTATCAGCCCCCTATGCCATAAAAAACCAGTGATGTCACAATGTCTACTGAAGAATTTAATACAATAAGATTGAAATTTGAAAAGGAAATTGAAAGTTTGAATAAACAAAATGAAATCACAAAGAATGAGGCAAAGATGAAAATTTTAGAAAATTTTCAGAAAATTTTGGAGCATAGAGTAAAATTGGTTGTGGATAAGCTTGGGAGTGTGCATGATTGCTAATCTTCTTTATCTTAGGCCATTGAGCAATTGAAGATAAACTTTTCTATTTTGGATTTGTTGTTTAAACAATGGCAACCCTATCATCACAATTTGGTTACGATGTGCTTAGTAGTGCAAAGGAATCTTGATGCCTCTACAGCTTTGAAGCCCACTGAGAAAATAGTGAAAATGATCATTGATGAATACCAGTATGTGAATGGGGAAATCTAGAAGATGCAAACAAAGGCTGATTATTTTACTACGTTCAAGCATAAATTTATTCCTTTCATACTAATAGAAGAAGAGAAAATCAAAAGTCTTGACACATGGAAGATGGAATTCAACCAAACCGTATTCCAAGTTATGGATTATTTGAAGAAGGATGGAGATGTCAGCATTCTCATTTTCAACATGATATTGGACCGAGTAATTGCGTTGGATGCCGGGTATAGAAAGTTTGTGATGGATGTCAAAGCTTTGCTTGATAAAAGATGGAAAGATCACCAGGAGAACTTGCTTTACATCTAGGCTTACCAATGGCTTGGTGATTTTACATTATATAAATGGGAGGAGAAATATCTTAGAGATGAATCATCAGCAGTACAGGTTTAGGAGTAGAGGAATAATGAGCCATATGATGGTGTTAAATAGCACCACCACATCTTAAACACTCTCTTTTGTTCTCTTTATGTTTTCTTCATGTTTTCAAAATGTATTCAAATATATTTGAAAATCTAAATTGGACTTATAAAAGACAAATATTGTAATATCAAGGGTTAGGAATACAAAGAGCCATTTTAAATGTGAAAGGTCTGAAGCTTGTTGCTTCCTTTATAAAAGGAAACCAAGACCTTAAGGCTCGGAATCTATCTAGGATTTTGATTTTTTGAAAGAGACATTGCACTGCCTGTACTTTGAAGCAAATCAATATAAAAGTTGCTATTCTGTGGTGGTCATCTTTTGGTTCTGATTTGTTTATTGAATTGGATTGCTAATAATTTATCTGGTTGTCTCCAATTTACTTTTTCTTTGTTATTCAAATCAAAAGAGACCCTTGCATTCACATTACAAAAGAGGATAGGTGATATTTATCAAACTAAAATTATAAAGTAATAAGTTATATCTCAAAAGATGTTTATATTATTTAAAAATGAAGGAAGGATATTCTACTGTAGAACATTTTGACACCTTTAATATGATTTTGAGTCAAATAAGTTAAATAAATGTTAAAATTGATGAGGAAGACAAATGTATCTTCTCACTTTTTTCTTTACCCAAAAATTAGAACATAATGCTTGTTATAAATGGTAGTGTTGCAAAGGTGACTATGGAATCCTTTATTGTTACAATGCTCAATGGATATATGAGGAGAAAGTTCAATGATGAAGGTTCTAAGGATGCCTTGCATGTTCTGCAAAGGCCCAAGGACAAAAGTGGATCTAAAGGGGATCAATCCAAGTCAAGAGGAAAATCTAGAATCCCTAGGAAGATAAGAGTAAAGTTTTGGAAAAATATGGAAAAAGAGGACAAGTGAAGAAGGAATGCAAAAAATAGTTAATCACTGCCACAATCTCATGATCATTATTCTAGTAGAAAATCCTAGTTTTCATTCTCTTTTCATAATGCATTAGTTAATCACACACTTCACCTTTGACATCATGCTAAAATGATCAAATAAGTTTTGTATTTCTTCTCAACTATTTCATTTCTCTATCTTAATTACTTAATATCTCAATATTTTATTCTACTCTTAACTCCTTGTACTTTAAAGTTTAATTAAATCTACGATTGGACTTAAATCTTCTATTATAGGGTATGATTTATTTCCCTACATTTTTTTGAATTCGCAATTTCCATGCCTATGTTTAGGATAAAAAAATATTGATTTCTTATTTTGAGATTTTTGTGGTTTGCATTTGTTGGAAACAACCCAATACCTTTAATTTTGCATTCCTAAGAAACATCTAGGATCCTTATGTCCCCTTCAACAAAGTACTAGGTCAAACCCTGACCTTGCAAACATGACTACCTCTTTCTCCTACTTCCTATGAAGAATATTATGATCATGATGTCTTTATTAAAAGTGTTGAAAATGAATAGAAACATGAGATCGTTGATAAATTGAAATATATGTGCAATCAATTAGCTAATATAGATGATAATATGTCCACTTCATTTTTCATTGATGGTCTTACTCAAGTACTTATCACAAGATAACATGGCATAGATACAATTAAGGATATATATGAAAAATAATTAAAGATAAACAAACTCCTCATGTGGTAGGCACCAGTCTTTCTCTTTTGAAAATCATTCGCTTGCATATATTTTCAAAATCCAAATTTGTTTTTCTATTTTAGGAGCAGGGTTTAAAGATTTATAGAAAACATTAATCCAAATCATATGCTAGATTGGGTTAAGTGAAGTGGATGATTTAATTGACAAAATTACATAAGCTACTTAATTTGTTCTGAAGTCACCAGCAAACTTGAAAGTAAATTGTCATTGGTGAAACAAGGTAACGCCCACTATTTAAGGAACTTGATGAGCTTATCCTTTGACCTATATTGCTTAATACTTCCATCACATAAGGATTATCCATTAACAAGTTATGAAGAACATCAATCAATACATTTAATTAACATTATTGCCAACAATTCATACCAAAGATTGAACAATTTAAAGATATTGCAATAGGTAATTTGTCAACAATTGAACAATCCATTTAATTAACATTATTGCCAACAATTTAATCATCCTTTTTTAAACACGGATTGCAAATAATTCTAAAAATTTAGAAGTCTTGGTCATTAACATTAGTGTCTGCTACAATGTCATCCAGTGTATCATTGTCAATGTTCATATGTTCTTTCAAGTATTTAATATTATCATCATCCTCATGTTGACCTACATCATCTTCATCATCATTGAAATCTGACTGTAGACCATCTATATTGTTACCAGATGTATTTGGATCATCATTTTGTATACCATCCATATTGTTGTCTTCCATAACATCATCCAAGTCTGGATTGTTGTCTTCTTGTGCTTGAACATAACCATCTTCAACATCATCATGGATGTCAATTTCTTCAATGTTATCTAATCCCTCTCTCTCATTTTGTTGGCCATCATTATTTTACTCAGTATCCACTAATGCATCATCAAATACATGCCTTAATCTTGGATCATAATGTATGACAAATATCCATTTCAGATCCAAAATATCTTCATATAAAAATACCTACACATGAATGACATACATATATTAGATGTATAGTATAACAATTTTATTGATTAATAAACACATGTATATATTCGTAATAAACTATGAATTAATAGATTAATGATCACTACCGCTTCTTGTTTGAGTTAAAGAAATACCTGCTCACAATGAATTGGTAGAACATAAGGCTCCTTATCCTCTAGTAGGAAACATGAGGAATCTATAGAAAACAATCCACTATGTGTATCATGTATTCATGTCCTCTCAAATGCTTCATACCATCTACACTTAAAAATACAACATTTAAAAGAGCAGTAATTCAACTCAATAATTTCTTGTATTTTCCCAACATATTGTAGATTCCCTTCAATTATATTCTTATCTTTTGAGCTTGATCGACTGGATTGCTTGAAGTCAACCATGATGCCACAATCAAAGAATCGTCTCTTTACGTCTACACTTTCTAAACAATAATGTCGACCATATGCCCAAATTGCTGGATATTTCCTCACCTATGAAAAACCATTTATTTTAGTCAAAAAAAATATAATGATGAATATTAAAATAGTTAATAGTGTCAAAACTTTAAGGAAACAACAGTTTGTAAAATTCCAACTGTACCTTTCTTTCACATCCTCTAGACATGTTGATTTCATTTTCTGTTATGTTTGAATCTATACCTACATCTTCTATTTGATTTTGAATTTGTTCGGTAACCCATTAGAGTGTGCAATATTTGTCTCATTCCCCAAGAAGATCAGTGGGAAGTGGAGTATTCCTTGGGTTTGATCTCTTAAATTGTCTCCTTGCTTCTAACACTTCTTCTCTCTTTTTATCATATAGATCAATCCATTTGTTCATAAAGTCCATGTGGTCTAGAATGAACTTGTCGAGTATAGCACTTTCATCTACACCTATTACATGTCAACATGATTATTTCAAACTCCAAATGTCATGCTGTTAATTTGAAAAATAAATTACAGAGTAAATTAATGATTGCAAGAAAAAGAACCACACTGATCATGAATTTACTTACTAATTTCTACTTGAACACCATTAGATTGTGGTTTTTCTCCATCAATAATATCTGATGCTCATTCTTCATCCCAAAAGCATGGCCCATCTTCAAAATCTTTACCAAGGAATTCACATAGGAAGAAAAATGCTTCATTTAATACATACCCTTCAACCATGCAACCCTCTAGATGTGCCTTTTGTTGGACATATCTTTTTAGAGTTTTCATATACCTCTCAAAGAAAAACATCCACCTTGTTGATACAACACCTGCCAATTCAATGTCATCAACTAGGTGTATAAGTAAATGGACTTGTAGGTCCATGAAACTTGTAGGGAGCTCCTTCTCAAATACACATGCAATTTCTGCAATTTCCTTCTTCCGTTGTGGCACTTGACATTCGTGGATCTCCTTGGAGGTCACCCCCCTAATATAAGAATAGTAAATTAGTATGAACCTTTAGTCTAAAATTAAAATGCAATATAATATCTCTATGTCTCTCACACATGAACATTTCCTATAACCACATACCTTGTAAATGCTGACAATCGACTTATGGCATTCCTTAAGTCAACTATAAAATAGGAATCCCCCCTAATTGCCAATGGCATGATATGCTATCAAACACATTTATGAAAAGGTCATTAGTTATTTTTTCTTGCACAACAAAATATCAAAATATATTTAGTACTTAATCAATGTTACCAATAAATGTTAAATGATGATATATAATACCTTCATAAAATTATGAAAATCATGTGTTTTAAATCCTTTAATATGTCCATCAACTGTAAAAGATTTAGCCAATGATGACCCATAGCCACTAGGTGTCCTTATTGAATGGATGACATTTTTTAGTTGGTCTAGCTCTTTTTTTTTCAAAATCCATGGAGCTTCTGCATATGTTTCATTTTCCCTACTTGGCCACAAATGCTTTCTATCAATTTTGGTATGCAAAAGAGCAATATCTCTCCTCGAAGACAAGGTGTCCTCTTTTCCTGATGTATGTCAAAATATAGAATCTGAGACATTTTTGAAGACGTGTATAGGATCTAATAGGTGAGATATTAATAGATCCTCCCAATAAGGGAGCTTATAAAATATGGATTTCCTTTTCATTCCTTATGGCATATTAACTACAACTTGTTCTGGTTCTTCCATGTTTTTAACTTGATGTTTTCCTAGAACAATGAGAGTCAACATAAGGTGCTCCTTTCTAAAACTCATCCATGGGGGAATATTGTATACTATCAATCTAACTGGCCAAACACTATAATTTGAGCTTAGGAAAGAGAGTGGACACACTCCATCAATTGCAAGACCAAACCTGATACTACGGGGTTCATCTTTAAATTTTCTTGGCCATTTTTCCTCTATGTGTTTCATTGCTTTGGAGTCAGCCAGAATTCACATGAATCCATCTTTACTCCTATTCTTTGCATGCCAGTCCATCAATTGTGCAAGTGGCTTGTAATGAAACATTCGTTGAAGTCTAGGT
This sequence comes from Cunninghamia lanceolata, assembly GCA_027924645.1. NCBI lineage: Eukaryota > Viridiplantae > Streptophyta > Pinopsida > Cupressales > Cupressaceae > Cunninghamia > Cunninghamia lanceolata. The sequence continues at coordinate 3,725,126 of BSBN01000241.1, read as the reverse complement.
ATAATTGGCATGTGACGTAAAACCTTCTTTGGAACTGTAGGACCTTGTACATCTATACAATATCTCTTCTCTTTTCATACAGGGCATTCTACCTTGTTTTGATAGTCATCTTTGTATAAAATGCAATCATTTTTACATGAATGAATTTGTTTATATTCAACCCCCAACTCAACTAACAATAAACACGCCTCTCTGCAAGTTGATGGGAACACATTCTCTTTAGGGAATATTTCAGTTTTTAGTGCCCTGTAAGATTCCCAGAGATTAAATCAATTGAATGTTTTACGTATCATCAACATATTTGATATGTCAATCTATACTAGGACTGTTTATATACAATATATGGTTTTAAAATCCCCTTAAAGTAATATAAATGAAGTTGATGAATGTTTATGAATTATGTACACCAATTGACAATTGCAAAGTAAGAAATAGATTTCAACTCACTTCAGTAGGGTAGTGAATCCTTTGTCTTACCAACCAAATAGTGACTTGATTTCTAATAATATTAATGTGCATACTAGTTTTGAGGTTCTACTTGCACCTGATTTGAACACGGGTGTCTTCACTACTTCCTTGATGGAGTCTTTCAGGTTGTTATCATCAACATTACGTTGGTGGTAATTACCCCTACTATCATCATTACTGTCAACCATATGATCATTATTGTCAACATTATTTTCATCCCCAAAGAAATATGTAAGCATTTCATTCAATCCTTCTTCATGCACTGCATTTTCACTATCATGATCATCATCATTAAGCCTAGGTGGCATGTCATCAGTGTATGTGGATCTCATCAGCTCTTCAAATTTCTCAGCTGGTAGTATTCTCTTCAATAATGCTCTTTTCACCTTGGTATTGTTTAAAAGATGGTTTGGATTATCCCGTCTGAATCTTAATAACCCAGTTGGATCTTGGGTATTAGTATGTGTTTCATCAACATCTTCTACCTATCAACAAACACAAGAATTATTTAATGTTTGGCAACAATTGGATAAATCATAAATGTATCAATTTCAAAGAAATATAATCAAATATGGCTTAAAAAATAAAAATATAAACTGTATGAACATATATACATCAATTGAATAATGGAACATTATTTTATAGACTACCTTTTTTATACAATAATTTAAATAAAACACAATTTTGACAACATAGTTTATAAAACATCAGTCCACACTCATTTACTATTCTTTGGTTTTCTTCCCTTAAGAACATCCTTAGGGAGGCCTTGTTCTTCCCTCTTCTTTCATGTAGGGGTGTGTTTTAAGAAGGGGTAATCAATAAATAACTCATCCCTAATGGTAAGGTCCATAATAGCGTCAACCATTATCAATCTATCAACCTCTCTTTCCATATCTCTATTTTTATCATTTATAACCTCAACAAATTGACAATTCGGTCGTACAGTAGGGTCCCTTCCCTTACTACTATTTATAAATCCTGCAATATTTTTTTTGTGTGTATGCATGTCCATCTATATACATAAGATGACCTCTATTCATTTCTTTTCCACTTTCCAATTGGAGACGATGTTTATACATATTCAAATTTAGACCATATGCTGACATGCTAGGCTTGTATTCTGCTAGCCTTCTCCATTCACCACTATAATATGGCATTAATCTCCTAGTGGTTTGTTCTGAATTGTTTCTATGTTTAGATCCCACATGTACATTTTGGACAATAAAGAGGCCTAGATTCACTCCATGAATATTTGAGGGTCGTATCATGTAGTTGTATCCCCAAAATTGAAACACCTCGTACACTCTAGGTAGTTGTTGATCACTAGGCCAAGCGCAATATAGTCAACGATCAAATGTGTCTTTGTCAATTGATCTCAAACTTAGGGGAAAGTCATCATCTCCATCACATTCATTGTCATAGGGTATGTAGTCCACCTTTCCCTTGTCTTTAAGCAAATTATGCATTTTTAAACTGGTTCTTGTTCTATTGCTTGTTTTCATCAATTCCTCATTTTTTGAACTGGTATATTGGCACATATTTTTGTTAGATGTATCATCTGATAAATGATCATTGCCCTTTAGACTAGAAGTCAGTGATCTAGGAAACTTTAAACCAATAAATTTATCCTGCAAGTATCCATTAAGAAAAAAATTAGTTATTTAAATAATATAAAACAATGTTTAAATGAACTTGTATTCATGTTATTTATATCAATTTGGAAAATTCCTTACCACAATTCCTATTGTATTTGAATCAATTGTAGGAGGCATACTACCGAATGGAAGCTCATCATATATGTAATGTCTTTGTACAATCATTCATTTGAATTGTTTCTTTCCATGACATACAGAACATCCACAAACAACAATTTTCTCAAAGTATTCATCCCATGTACTATAGTCCTCACCAACCTCTTGTTCAGTGCAATCATTTGTTGTGTCTACAGGATCCATTGTGATATCTTCTTCCACCCACTGTCATCTACATGATTTAATAGTTTTAGGTCCACGTCCAAGTACAAACATTTTTATTTTCTAGTTGAACGCTTAGGCTCTGCATTTGCTCCAATCTCTATCTAAAATAATCAACATGCATTAATTTATGTCAAGATTGCTTAATACATTATAAATTTCAATAATACTATGGAAAAAGATGGGTGTATCACAAAATGCCATCAGATCATTACTTCCTAAGGAAATTTGATTTGAGTACCTAATTTCTCGCTTCATCCGTTGTGTCCTCATTTGATATGACACAATCTGTTGCTATGGCCTCGTCTGGCCCCTATAATACACAACACAGTAAATAATGTTTAGTACACCAATTGTATCATTTCAACGAATATGCTATCCAACACAAAACCTCACTTTAGTCATATATTTGACATATTGATATCATGTTTTGGCCATCCTAATTTTCAAACTTTTCCCTCGATCATAGAATCACATTTAATCACCATTCCTATGCATTTTCAACCAATAAGTTTGACCTCAGAGGCCTCGTGGATAGAAAAATGACTTTATCTCCTCTATGGTGTAGCATTTGTGAATTCATACACACCTTCCTCCTTTGGTTGAGGTTGCTTTTTCTTCTTACCTCTATTGTATCTATAAATTCCATTGTCATATCTATTTCCACCCACTTTCCTCTCTGCAATTTAGTAGTTCTATGCCATCCACGTCCTCTCTCCATGGCCTCCTCTAGATACTGTAATACACAATAATGACAATAGTCACATAACAGCTATGCACCAAGAGAATATTCTTGAATTTATCTTGTTAATACACACTTTTCATTAAGATACAATATGAAAAACAAAATAGGACATTGCAACATTTTGCTCTTCAGAAAAAGTTTACATGCGAAATCTTGACAACTAGAGCTAAAATCTTATGATTACAAGATGACTACAAATTCACATCAAAAAGACATTTATTTCATATTTGACTCTCCTTTTTCTTTTATGGGTCATTTTAAGGTAATCTATATCTCTCCAAGTGGCCATAAAACCCTCAAAACAGTCTCAAAGAGTCTTTGGCACAAAAATTTTAAATTCTTGATGGAGGGAAGGATAATTTGGATGTTAATTTCAAAATCACGTTGTTAGATCTTTGTTAGGTTAATTCTAGCCATTGGATATTCTTTAATTATAGGGACTTTATGTTATATTTCACCATTACCTTCCACTCCAAAATTAATGGTTTCCTTTGAAAAGAAAACCCTCCTTTGGCTATCATAACCCCAAATATCTGTTGAAGTGAACTTAAACATTATGTGCAAGTGTCATTGCTCATATTAAGTACCTACCTCCCTTCTTAGTGGTCCCACATGTGTGATGTATGCGACTGAGTCATATGGTACCTGTGCTACATGTTTAAAGTTTGAATTTTGCTCATATTGTTGGAAAAAGGACCAAAAAGACCTTTGATTTTTGAGTTTTATACTCTATAACATGCATCTCCTTGATCTTTTCATCTAATCTACAACATGTTGTCTTTACATTTCAATGAGATCAATTCTTGAAAAATGACAATCCAGAGGTTAAAGAGACAAGTTGATACCTTACCTAAGTTGTCATGTTCTTGAAACCTTGTCACTATAAAGAGGAGATATCTATAGAGTAATGTCACAAGGACATAACCAAGGCATGCACTATAATGATCCATAGGGACAACTTACTACACCATCCAAAACTCCATTTGAACTAGCTACTATCAATAATTCACATTATTGGGGACTGTCATGAAGAAAACACCATGCATAGGACTGTCATAATCAAAGTGGAGAGGATTGTCTAGTCATTGTATGACTATCATAATAGCTAGTGGGTTAGTTACCATGCTTCAACCTAAAATAGGTTAATGAGAACATAGAAATGAAAATCACAATACCATAAGCACACTCCATAAGCTACCACTATAGTCCCAATATCATGTCATCATGATAGTAAGAGAAGAGTTGTTTGGTTTTTCCAAAGCCATATCACTTGCATAAGGATTGTCACCAACCATCTGTGTAACGTCGTGAAAGAGTGAGTCATTATTGAGCTAATCACAAGAGAAGCATGAAGTAAAAATGCTATCATGGAAACAAGATATAGTTACTTATTATAAGGACAATCCAAATTTGGTGAGGTTACTTTTTTATCAACTTCCAATCAAAATACATAATTTTACACTGATTGGCGCTAAATTAGGTGCACTTTGCACTGCCTTTTGTGCCCCAAAAAGATTACATTTAGGCCTAAAAGTTGGTGCTAAAGTTGGAGGTTACTACTCCGACTATAGCATTGACTACTGGATCAAAAAATTTTAAAATATCCCGCCTGTGCATGCCCCAAAAAAAAAGCTTTTTTTTTTTGGTGTTCATTTTTTGTTTGCAGATCGAGTGTTTGGGTTTTTTGTGTTCACCTTTATTTGGGTTTCTCCATTAAATCAAAAACAAAAAATAAATACTTCTTGCCTGAATGAGAAATTTGATAATTACAGGAGAAAGACGTCACATGAATTAGAGGATAAAAAAATAGAAAAACACCGCACGAAGAGAGGAGAAAAAAAGGAAAAACAAGAAAGTAGATAAGAAATTTGATTTAGTTTGTGACACCATAGGTAAGGTTACAATTACAATAAAAAAAATTTGTTCCCAAATAGATTTTTGTTTCGATTAAATGGAGAGGATTGTGAAGAAAGGGTTGTGAATATTGTTTTGTTTACAAGCGAATCATTCAAGTCTCATGTGGTTGCAAAGGAGGAGAGTAAAATTATAGACATTGCATTATTTTCTCTGCATCTGAGAGCAGTGAACACATTTTTCAAACCCCAATGCCCAGGTTCTCTTATTATTACCATCAATCCTTCCTAAAAATGTAGTTGAGTGCTTTAAGACAAGTCGATTGTGAGCAAACTAAAATTAGGGATTTTTAGACGAGGGTGAGCAAACTAAAATAGAGCTTGGTCCAGAAAATACAAGGAGATAGGGCTTTTGAGACAAGGGTGAGAAAACTAAAATTAGGCTCGAAACTATATATTCCCTCCCAAGGCACCAATTGATTCATAGGAAAACAACTTCATGATTTGCTCTACAAAGTAAAGGTCAAAAACCTTGAGGAATATAGAAAAATTGGATGAAAACTTTCATACCTGGTAGTGTGTACTTGATTTGCCTCCATAGACTAAATGAAAATAATTTGCCCCAAGTTGCATCAAAATGTCAAGCAATAGAGGGAAGAGAGCAAAGGGAGCAGACTTTGGCCACAATGAGGTAATTCATTGTCAATTATAGATTTGTAAATGTTCCCATTGTTTCTTTGATTTTTAGTTTTTAGTTTTTTATTTGTAAATTTAAACGAAGAAATTTATTATATATATAGGAACATGAGACTGACAAAGATAAAGAGGCATTGGCTTCCATATTGGGGGTAGAGGCAGTGAACAAATTAGATGGTGTGGACTTGACAATGCTTGCCAGATACATAGAAAAATGGTCTAGTAAAGCCCCTAAAAAATTACAACCAAATCAACAATGTCAAAGGGAATCAATTGATTCCCCAACCAATCATGGATCAAGAAAAAGATCCAGGAGGAAATCAATAACAATAACCTCTAAGAATGTGGAACAGGGAACAGAGGCTTCCAAAGTCCCACCCACTCATGGGACATAGACTTCTTCGACTACCACATCATGTTTTGCATCTTGCATTGGTACCTATGATACCAAGATAGAATACGATGTGGTTTTAGGGGAAGTCCAAATGACAGATGCTGGAAAAACATTTGTGAATAGGTTGAAGGAATCATGCCTTCAATGGTTCAAAGACCATCTACATTTTCCATTCTCAAAGATACCCATGCACCTACAAAAAGTAGTTATCCAAGACATGGAGACTGAATTTGGCATAGGTTAGTCTGTAAAGAAGATAAAGCTACGAATGTCTCAAAACTGCAAGAGATTTCAGTGCAACCAAACAAAGAAGCTAAAAACTCCCTCCCGAGCAAAGGCTCAAAAAAAGGCCAATTGATGTAAGTTTGAAAGTATGGAAAGAGCTTGTAAAAGCATATGAGAAGTCTGATGCACAGAAGAAGTCTGGTGAGGAGCATACACAGGTATTTGAATTTGCTCATAAGATTATATCAAATTTATTAAACGATTTTTAAATTTTATTTGTGCATAGTTAAATTGAATTAGTATATGTTTCAGGACAAGGCCTCCAAGGCTAGGCTTGACAAAATTCGTGCCATGCATCACATTGGTCAGAAAGGTTTACAAGCCTTGATCTGTACATTTGTAAGTATATTTAATAAGTTAAATGATATTTTCTTATTTCCTAGGAAAAAGTAAATGATTGTATATTAATTAGTTTAACTAGTCCATGTGGCATGTTTTGATAGGAGGAGAAATATGGCCAGCATCAAAGCCAATTTGAAAAGGAAATGTTACAAAGAAAAAAGTGGATCAATTTTGTAATCTAGATGGAGAATGAGGTATCAATAGTTGACTTTCAATAACTTAGTTGGATATTATTGTGTTAATATGTCAATTTGAATTTTTTGTGTTGAGTTGTTTATTGATGCGTAGGATGAGTTCTAAAGTGCTTCTCTGTTGGCCCTAACGCCCTTAAATGTAAGATTTCTCTTAGATGACAAATGATTACTCTTATATCTTTGGGGACCCTTTTTGGTGCCATTAGGATCATAATGAGTATACTAGTCTTGTGCTTGCTTACGAAAAGTGGTTGCAATTAACCTAATCATGTGGTTATTATCCACAATATTTTGTGTCTGCCATGCTATCTCATATGCTTAAGTTTAACGGGCTAATAATGAATAGAAAACCCTTGTTTGCTTGCCTCCAACTAATGGACTTATTGGAACCTAAAATTTCCTACCATTTTTTGTAAAAATTTTACGTTCCCATGATGAAAAATTTGATTGCAGCACTCAAAAATGCACCTGTACAATATACTCTAGTGGCCTACTTTGAAGGGTTATAATTTGAAGCCTATTCATTTTGCATACTTATCTGTCATATGTGAGTGTACATGCTTGATTTCAGCTTTCTGTAATTGTATTGGACAAGGTTTTGTAGTGCCAAGTTAAAGCGTTCTGGTGGTATCTGGAAGGTACCCACCTAGGGTTAGGGTTTTAAGTCGAGTCTGCAAGCCTATATTTTTATTCCTTTAAACACCTTAAGGCCTTACATTTTCTTGTCCTTTGGCCTCTTGCACTTTATCTTTTAAAACTGCATTGACTTCCTATATTTAAGGGAAATTGTCTTGAGGTCTTCTTAGAGGGATAATATGTGACTAGGGTATGAAGACTAGGACTTTGTATGTAATCCTAAGCCCTCCTTTTGGAATTGTTGGAAGCCTTCTTCACTAATACAGAAAGACTGTCAAGACTCCTATGATAGTGCATTAGAGAGGCATTAAAATCACAAAGGAGATAAATGTTATTAGGCTATCACCCAATGGAGAAGGGATTGTCATAAAGAGTATGACAGTGTTACCTTGTCATAGCCACAAAGGGGATAGTCTTTGTGGTGGTAATTAAAGTCACTAAATTTGCATCCACCTTCCTAGGGTCTATAGAAATTCTTGAAGTTGAATATGCCTATTTTAAAGATCTTGCCATGAGTATTTTCCATTTTTTTACAAATGGATACCTCCCCAATCCTCATCTCAAGTTTCAAATGCACAATGAAATGATGGAGGACAATCATAACTGTCATAATAGTACATTATCATTTTTTGTCTCAAGGTGGCCCTTGAGACTGCCAAGGGGATGGATATAGAGTTGGGATTATGGTTTTTGTTTAAAAGCCTTATGTCATTGACCTAATATTTATTTGTGGAAAGGATCCCAATAGTCTAAAGGTTACAAATTGTTGTCAAGAAAGGACTATCATAGTTAAGTGTGGTACAGTGATACAATTTCATCTTGGTTGAGTATTGTATAAATCTCAAGCTATTTAGAATGCATGGGGTATTAGGGTGTGGTATCACTATATAGGTAACCATCAAGTGATTTCTTCAACCCAATCTTGGCCTATATAGTACCCAGTGTGAAGAGCAAGATAGTGTTGTCCAAGAACCTTGTTACAGTCACAAATGAGGGCAGTCTTAGCTATTGTAACCATAGTTGGAATCCCTTGTTGTTACCATAACATACATGACCTAAAACCATGACTCAATGAGTATGAGTTGTTTGAAAGCCAAATTCCACAACCTTTGCCACCATCCTCCCTTCCTGTGTCAAAATGGGAGCTTCGGAATATGGTATGGACATCCATCAATACATAAAGGATAGAGGAATTTTGTTAGATGTTGTAGTTGCAACTGCCCTGTTAGACATGTATGCAAAATGTGGAAGCATAGACAAGGCACATGAACTGTTTGATAGAATGCCTCAAAGAAATGTCGTCTCATGGACTGTAATGACTGCAAGATATGCACAAAATGGATTTGTTGAAAAGGCTTCAGAAATTTTAAAGCAAATGCAATTGGCTGGTGTAAAGCCAAATTCCACAACATTTGCCACCATCCTCCCTACCTGTGTCAAAATGGGAGCTTTGGAACAGGGTATGGGCATCCATCAATACATAAAGGATAGAGGAATTTTGTCAGATGTTGTAGTTGCAACTGCCCCGTTAGACATGTATGCAAAATGTGGAAGCATAGAATCAAAGAAATGTGGTCTTATGGACTACAATGACTGCATGATATGCACAAAATGGACTTGTTGAAAAGGCTTCAAAATTTTTAAAGCAAATGCAATTAGCTAGTGTAAAGCCAAATTCCACAACCTTTGCCACCATCCTCCCTACCTGTGTCAAAATGGGAGCTTTGGAATAGGGTATGGACATCCATCAATACATAAAGGATAGAGGAATTTTGTTAGATGTTGTAGTTGCAACTGCCCTATTAGACATGTATGCAAAATGTGGAAGCATAGACAAGGCATGTGAAATATTTGACATAATGCCTCAAAGAAATGTGGTCTCATAGACTACAATGACTACAGGATATGTACAAAATAGATTTGTTGAAAAGGCTTCAAAAATTTTAAAGAAAATGCAATTGGCTGGTGTAAAGCCAAATTTCACAACCTTTACCACCATCCTCCCTGCCTGTGTCAAAATGGGAGCTTTGGAATAGGGTATGGACATCCATCAATACATGAAGGATAGAGGAATTTTGTTAGATGTTGTAGTTGCAACTGTCCTATTAGACATGTATGCAAAATAAGCATAGACAAGGCACGTGAACTATTTGATAGAATGCCTCAAATAAATGTGGTCTCATGGACTGTAATGACTGCAAGATATGCACAAAATGGATTTGTTGAAAAGGCTTCAGAAATTTTAAAACAAATGCAATTGGCTAGTGTAAAGCCAAAGTCCACAACCTTTGCCACCATCCTCCCTACCTGTGTCAAAATGGGAGCTTTGGACCAAGCAATTTGTGGCACTTAAGGTTATGTAATAGAATTTATAGTTGATAGTTAAATTTATAACAATTTTTTTTATGATCTTTACTAACGTTTATTATAATTGTCGCATGTTATACATAATTGGAATGATATATTAGCTGTAACTTTTTTGAAATTTTATTATGGTATGTGCACTTTGATATGATGTAATATGATTATGGTTTCGTTTCATATGTTGTAATATTAGATATATAAAAGAAAAATAAATTATTGTATGAAATAAATAATAACTTTTCATTTTAAATGTTTTTTTTGTAGAACATGGGTCTTCTAGAAGATCAAGATGTTCTTCATGATAGAGATCTAGATTATGTTGGTTCTGGTACAAATCACATGGCAGAGGATGATGATGACAACGATGATGATCATGATGATCATGATCATGATGACCACGATGGTGATGATGATGATGATGATGATGAGGTAGTTGCTCGTAGTAGCCAGTGACATTCATGATCATATAGACTGCATCATGGATCATTGTTGATATATCATTATGATGCCTCTTTTCATGGTCACTATCATATGTATCATTTTCACAACCTACAGTACCATATTAATGAGTTGTATCATAAATTTATGTATCATTTTGACTTATATCATTTGGACATGTATCATCTTGACTTGTATCATTTTGAGTCACATAATTTATCATTTTTACTTATATCATTTGTACATGTATCATTTTGACATGTTATTGATCTACTGGCATATTTGACTTTCACTTGTTTTAGTTATATATGATGATGATCTTATTAGTATTGACTTGTCAATTTATATATATTGAAAGTGGTTGATGATTTTTGGATGGATATTTATTACGTATGATGATTTTAATTTACTGCTTAGGATGGATGTTGTCAAATTCAATTAAATTATAAATATTTAACTCACTTGTTTTAATTATAGATGATGATCATGTTATAATAATTATCTTGTTATTTAATCATATGAGTTAAATAATTAAATTACTTACTCTATAATCATATGAGTTATTTAAGAGGCATGATATATTTAACTAATAAAATTGAAATAAAACATATTAAATTAATAAATGTAAGCAAAACAAGAAGCATTTTTAGAAGCAAAAAAGGAAGCAACAATGGAAGCCAAACTAGAAGCAAACCAGAAGCAATCTTGGAAGCAAAACTTGGTATTAACTAGGAAGCAAAAACAGAAGCAATTCAAGTAGTAAACAAAGAAGTAATAATGGAAGCAATTTTAGAAGCAACAAAAGATGCAATAATAGTATCCATATTAGAAGAAAAAAAAGACACAAAAATGGAAGCAAAACTGAAAGCAACAAGCAATGTTATATCGGAAGAAAAATTGGAAGCAAAACCTGAAGCAACAGTGGAACCAAAACTAGAAGCAAAACTAGATGCAAAATTGGAAGCCAAACTAGAAGTAAAACTGGAAGCAAAATTGGAAGGGAATCTGGAAGCAAAATTTGAAGAAAAATTGTAAGCAAAATTAGAAGCAAAAGCAGAAGCAAAAATGGAAGCAAAATCGGAAGTAAACCTGGAAGCAAAATTGGAAGAAAAATTAGAAGTAAAACTGAAAGAAAAATTGGAAGCAAGACCAGAAGCAAAACTAGAAGCAAAACCAGAAGCCAACCTGGAAGCAAAACTAGAAGTGAAATTGGAAGCAAAATCGAAAGCAAAATTGGAAGCAACAGTGGAAGCAAAACCGAAAGCAAGGTTGGAAGCAAAATTAGAAGCAAAACTAGAAGTAAAACTGGAAGCAAAACTAGAAGTAAACTTGGAAGCAACACAAGAAGAAAAATTAGAAGCTAAACTAGAAGCAACAAAATTCGATGATAAATCCGGCGCTAAACCTGGCACTAAACCTGGCATTATAACCAACACTAAACCTAGTGCTAAACATGATGCAAAAGTGAAATGCAATTGGGCGCCGGGTTTCGCGTCGGTAGAAGTGTCCAATTCATGGACTCAAATGCACTAAATTTCAGCACTAATTGCCTGTTTTGTTATAGTGCTACTACTCGTCTTGATTATCCTTTTTTATTTTCCTCAGAACTTTATGTATTTTTTAGAGGAGAATTATCAAGCTCTGAAACAATGTCCTTTGGAGGGGATGCACTACCAACATCCTGACACTATTCTTTATGTCTCAGTAGTTTTTGGAGTAGTAGATATATGCCTTGCATCAGTTTGAGACACATTCTATCATGTCTGATCTTTTAAGCTTTGTTCTGCAGTGCTATCAGGAGGAGGTGAATTTACCTCTATTTTTTTTTGCTCCTATATCATTTGGAGGAGTATAGTCTCCTCACCCTTCTTAGTCTCATTATCTTCAAAGGCTGATTGATCAGATATATCTTCAATAATTGCTACCTCAACTTTCATTTCTTTAATAATTTCTACATTCTTCTTTAGAGTCTCCTTCTCCAATCTCTTTATTTCATCCTCATCATTTCACATCAAAGTGTTTAACCTTCTTTTTGTCCTAAATTATTTAGCTTGTAGTTGAGACACTTTAGTCTTTTCAATATCAGAGATGGAGGGACAAACCTTTTCAATTTCTCTTTTTCTCACTTCAACTTCTCTACTCATAGCTTCATTTCTCCTTTGAGTAATGACTTCAACAAGACTCTCACGCAACTAATGGCTAATTTCAATTAAAGATATATTTAAGGCTCCCATATATTTGACTATTGCCTCTTCAATAGTAGATTTGTCATTTGATGGCCTTTGATCATAGAATTTAGCAACTTCTTCTAGAGCTCCATGATCTATGATTGTATTAATTATGGCTTCAAATTGCAAGGGCACATAATCAAATTTCTTGATTTTCTTTGCCTTTCATTTACCCTTCTCTTTTGAGGACTTTCCATTTTCAACTTCTTCACTTGTTATTTTCTTCTTTCTTTCAAAAGCCTCAATATCTTCTTCTTCTTCTTCTTCTTCTTCTTCTTCTTCTTCTTCTTCTTCTTCTTCAATATCTTCAATATTTATAGGATGTATTTTGCCTCTTCTAGCCTAACTCTTCTCTCTAGGCTTCTTCTTCTCAGTAGTCTAAGTCTACACAAGAATCTCAAAAGCACTTATTTTGACAAGTGATGTTGATCTAGAGGGAACTAAAGATGTGGTTGCAGCTGACACTGACCTACTTTTTCTTCTTAGCAATTATGTAGAGAAAAGTACTTGTGCTTCACTTGCTGAGCCTTCAAGAGATTTAAGCATATCTTCTAAATCAGATTTCATTTTCTCCACCTTTAATTTTATCTTTTATGCCTTGCCCTCTACATCTCTTCTAACTAATTTGTTAATGATTTAATCATATGTGCCAAATCTTTTAGTAAAAGGGTCCTTAGGTTTGCTTAGTAGCATATCAACATAACCTATCAAATCAAACTCTAAAACCTCATATGGTAAGTGTGTAATCTAAGGTGTCCTTGGCTCAACAACCTACATATAAGAATTATCTTTGTCAACCATAAATGTTAGGTCACTTTTATATTTCTCCACTTCCCTAGAAGGTATCCTTTCTCTAGATTGCATATCATTCTGGAATGTCTTAAAGAACCCCCAAAATAAAGTATCACAATTTTTATGATCAGGAAAACTTTTCTTGTAATCTTTGATTTGGTGGGCAATAGGGGTATCTGAGTTCCATATCATTCCCTTCATTGAAGGGAATTCTAAGTTCAAAAAGTAAAACATGAGACATATAATAAAAGAGCCATATCAAAATTTGTATTTTGGTTCTTTAGTCCTCTTCAGATTGTCCATTAGCTATTGCTACAAGAGCTCACATAGGTCAAAATATTTTCCTTCTTTTACTATTTCGTAGGCTAGGTAGATTACAATTGCAGTGGCTAAGTTCTCCCTCTTGGTATAGTAAATTTTGTATATGCAATGTTCATATTTGCATACCCGACCCCTAAGTCCTCAATATCATTCACTATTAATGAAATTTTTCTCTGGTGAGCTTCATCACTTCTTCATTCTTAACTGATTTAGAATAGGTACTAGTCCAGAGGAGCATAAACCAGTCACATCTTTTATATAATCCTTAGTGATTAGATAAGGGCTATCTAAATAGAAGAAGTCTCCATGAATTTGACTTAGGGCTTCTAAACCATTCTTCTTCATACTGAAAGTTCTTAATACCCTTCTAGATGTCAATGTTTTTAGCAGCAATGTTAGAAAATTTTGGCTTCAATTGAAAGTCATCTCCCAACAAATTATCCTTCCTAAACTGTTTAAGTTTCATATGATCATATTCATCTATTTATGAATGGATGTATATTTGGATGTCTTTAGTATGTAATACATTTGCATGAACATGTGAGAATGCACCATCTCTATCAATTTTAGTGGACTTGAATGGGTGCTTCTTGAATTTAGGTCTTAGCCTCTCAACCATATCAATTACCACAAGTGTCGCCATGAAAAATAACTTCAAAAACTAGGGTTTGAATCAATGAAATCAAAGAATACCTTAAGATATAGAGAATAGGGTTTGCTCAAACACTTTGCTGAGAATCTTCTGCTCTTGTTGATCTCTTCAACTCCCTTAGCTTCATTCAAATGAGATAAAAAATGATCAAACATTGCCTATATAGTCCTTTCACCAACTAATTTTGTGCCACATTAATTGCCTTCTCAATTTTAAGCTAGTTTTCCCTTTTCATATGTAGAAGCCAATAATCATTCAACAATCCTCTATAAATTGACCAATTGCTCTGAAGTTTTGACCAAATCTCTTTATATCATCATCTTAATATGTTCGTGCCAATTTTGGCCAAAATTCTGATGAATTCAACATCTCATTCAGTCAAGGGTTTTGTAGTTGTAACTCCCCCTGAATTAGTACTTTATGTTTTTAGTTACCAAAAGATCCATCTGCATGAGGCAAAGATCTAGGAACTTCACATTCTTCCTTCTTCTTCCATACTTTACTCATTTCCTTCTTTTGAGGAGTAGACCTTATGTTCTCTATAGAATGCCCTGTTTGTTTGCATTTATGACAAGTGAACTTTGATTGCTGATCTTTTCTATTTCTTTTCACCTTATATTTGAAGTATGTTTCCTTATGCCCAAACTTGTTGCATGTGTAACAATAAGCATGAAAGGGCTGAGCATTATTCTTCATATTATTCTTCAACATTTTACTTTTACACTCACTAGCCTTATGACCTATCTTGCTATAGGCATGACACCTTACTAAATTTTGATTTATCTTCTATATTCAGTAGCTTTATGACCAAACTTATTGCAAGAATAACAATTGCCATTGAAATCTTGACAATACCTAACTTGGGAGCAGAAGTCTTGAAGTTCTTCTTCTTGTTCCAAACTTGAGTGAATTCCTTTCTATCTTCTTTTGTCTTCTCAAGTTCACAATTCTTCTCCTTCTTGTAATCAACCATGTTTTTCTTACAGCATTTCCCTTTTTAAAAACCAAGACCACTTTTTTCATTAGGTGACTTTTGATGACTGAGTGTCTCATCAAGGACATCACTACCACTTTTGAGTTTAAGACTTTTCTCTAGTTGCTCTTTTACTTATCTTTAATTCATTTCTCAGATTAACTGCTTCCTCCACAAGTTTTGAACATTCATCAACTTTATCATTGATCTTAGTTGTTAGGTAGTCTTCAATCCTCTTGCCTTCTTCAACCATGATCTTCAACATAGAGATCTGTTCTTCTATCTACTTAGGCTTGATTTAACATCCATTAGGTTCTTCTAATTAAGATTTCAATTTGTTAATCTCTTCTCCATATTTCGCCTTCATTCTAGAAAAATTTCCTTGTGTCATTTCTATCACATGTCCTCATACTTTCTATTTAGTTCTCTAGCTTCATCCAAATCATCAAGAGCTGACTTGATTTCACCTTCAAGGTCTACTTCACAATTATTTGGATCAATATCCCAACCATCATCATCCATTGCTAATATATCTAGATATGGAAAAAATATTGTATCATTAGACATTGCTTCTAATTTCATGTGTTCAAGAGTAGGATCTACCTCAGTTGTTAGGCTTCTCAAGCCACTTGGATCTAATACCAATTGTTGAATGCAATGAGGTGTTGAGAGGGGGGTGAATCAAAATATACAAATTTTTTAACAAATACTTGTAGAACAGAACTGAATTACTTAGAGAACAAAAAGGAAAGCATGCAACATATAAATGAACACAAGCACACCAGGATTTTTACGTGGAAAACCCTAAAATAGGAAAAAACCATGGTGAGTGTTAGCTCACAATATATTATGCTCACTACAAAAATATTACAACTTTGTTTTTGGGTTACAACCCAAGGAAGCTACTACTCCCTAAACATTTTTCTCACTGCAATTAGGATTTCCAAGGATAGAAAATATATGGACTACTACAAAGTAAGCATCTGACTTATGCTGATAATGCGGTCTCTTTTTCTGCTCAAAACATGCCTTCAAACTAATTCTGCACACTTCATATCCCGTATATGTATCTATTGCACTCTTACAAGTCACAATTGACTTAGAACATCTATAAATATCCTTTGCAACATATCATAACACTGATTAGGTGATCATCACAAAAGAAGTTTTGATGAAAATGTGTAACTACTCACAGGTTGACTTCAACACATGTAATATCTCAAGAAAATATGTTGCGGACCTTAGATCTTCATGAAAGCATTCAAGACATATCTCTTCACATCTTCTAAAGTCAAACCAATAGATTAGGATCTACCACACATACCAGAGACTTAACCTACCGGCTCAAAATGCTCAAAATAGATAACTATACATCTTCACACTACTAGGAGAAGACAAAAACCTCATGCAGACCAAGAATTAAATCATATATAATCTCAACATCATTCATACACCTTTCTGCTAAAGTATTAAATCAATCTATACAACCGCACAATAAGAAATATGATGAACTACTGGAAACAGAGTATTCTAGACCACTTGTGAAACTTCATAACTCAAGATATAGCATTGTGGTACATCAAAAACCTTGAAACATTTAGGAATGAACTTAAACATCATTATATATTCCTTCCTGGATCTGCACATCCTTGTCTAACATTTATGGAGGAAAGTAAAAGCTTGAGTAAGGTAAACTAGAGTTTGGAGAATAGTTATGCTTAATTCTTCCCTTATTGACTTAACTATTTGATGCGATACAAGAAAATAAGAAATATTTGCATGCAAATCAAACCTGAGATACATTGGAACATGTAAGACCTTCACACAAAATTTTATGATCGATCTGTATATATTTCATCTTCCACAAATACTAAACCATGTGTACTTAGGCTCCCATAACAGTCTGCATTATTTTTGTCACTTGAATGATGATCTTGCAGACCACCAAACCATTTGATACTTCATCATAGCATACTATATACATCCTTGAATATGTTCTCAGAACTTCATGACAAAATAATGTCTTCCAAAGGAATGTGGAGCATTCCATTAAGTCTCTATCATTGCTTTGCTATGTCTAAGTAGTAACCAATACTCTGTCCTTTGTAACTTTTTTGTTGAAGGTATGTTGACCTAAAAAGTTGAATATATATCATGTCAATATTTGGATAAACTTTTCTTCTGAACTGCAAGACCAAATCTTGCTTTATGGATAAATGTAGATCCAACCAATGTGACTCTGCCTTAGGATATACACTTTTTACTTTATCTATTAAGTCTTTCAGACTGACTTGCCTTAGACATGCTGACCACTTGACTTCAACTGAGGCAAACCTTCTCTTTCTTCTCCTTCTTCTAAACTCATCCTCTGTATAAGTCTGATCTTATATTGTCATATACTATGAATGCTATGTTGACATCAACGACAACACATATTGCCAACAACATCAACATTACTTCTAATCCTCATCTTAATGCTTCTAATTATCATCTTAATATATCATCATGATATCATCTCTGTTGACAACAAACATACTCAATACAGCTTTAATTCACAGTAAACAAGGCATAACATCCAACCATGAACATTAGCAACATCATTCTTAGCACACCATCATAGTATATCATCAACATAAGCATCAATGACAACCCAAACTGAGTGTTGACATCAATGACAACCACATCAATGACAACCTTAGGTAACATATGTGCAACAACTCCAAATCCAAATGCCCCTCTCTTGGAAAATAAATTTAAATAATTTAATTCCTAACAAATTCCCTCCAAAGATGCTCAACAAAATACCCCATGAAAGATTCATGTTGAAAAATAGAAAATAACTCCCACTATGACAACCTGTCATCGATATTGTCTTAGATTATTGTCATAACTATCATAAAATATTCTAAAAATGGGTTCTAGATGTTACAACATGTTATCCATATTCCACGTCACCACTTGTGCAAATAAATGATAATATTTAATAGTTTATTTTTCCCATTAATATTATGTCCATAATTTCTAGATGCACAATAAAATATTAAATCAAATATATTCCCTCTTTAAATATATTAGTTCATGGGAAAATAGGAATGGACTAATAATCTTACCAATTTAATTTTCCTATAAATGGGACATGACAATTTTTTGCCATAAAATAGAATGAAAATTTAAAAAATTGTCTCACATGAGAGGAGAGATTTTGGATAGACTATCAAAATTTATATAGAATTATGATGATATATATTTGGTTTATATATAATTTTACTAATACTAAGGTAGATCATAGTATTTTAAGGGAACCTTTGAATAGATAAACATCATTAAAAAATTGCTTGACATGCAAGGTCAACCATCAAATTTAAGCCCTGCAAAGTCTTATTTAATTGACAATCACTTTTGATTAAAGATAAAAATGTTGCATTTGTAAAGAAAACAACTCAAGTTCAAATCCTCATATTACAATAAGTCAACCTATACATTAAAACAAAAATGCATAATAATGGCTATTCATAAAACTAATGTTCTAGATAACTGATGCTCTAATCATCTTAATAAAAAATCTCTTTGAATTAGTTTTTATCTTGAAATATTTGAAAATAGATAATCCTAAAAGTGCCATGTTAAATGAGGTTGAATGCAATATGGAGAAATGTACCTGTGAGAATGTTGAGTGCTAAGTCTTAGGTAAAAAATTTTGCAGTGCTTTTGCAAGCATGTACACGACTACATATCCTAATATACGATTCTGTAATATCTTCAGGGATGACGGAGTTTAACTATTAACAACACAAACTAAATGATTTTGTAGTGTAAAAACTTCCTACAATTCTAGTTTTTTAATTATATTTATAAATTTTAGTATCAATCACAACTAAAAATTGATATTTTGAGTTTCAAAACTCAACTTCAAGGAATGTGCACAATATAAAGATTTGTTTGCATGTTGCAATCTCTTTGTCTACACAAGCATTCTAAATAGAATTAAAACATCCTCATGTAGTATAGGGTAATTTAAATTTATATTGTAAAATTATTTATTTTATGGAAGTCACTTTGGCATCAAACATTATGTTAGATAATTACTATAAAAAATTACACATAAATATATACATACTTACATACATATACTCAAACAAAATAGATTACATGTATATAAAACATCTATTTTAGTACAAATATGTTTATAGGATCTATAAATACGTGTTTTCTAAGATAGATAATTATCCTTCTATCTTTAATGTTTTTAAATAACTTTTCTAATTTTTTTTTTTCATAAAATATTGCCTTGGCAAAGCTCCCTTTGCATTGATAACCAAAAAAAAAAAGATACAACTACCATGTGGGCATAGATACAAAGGCCATGAAGTCATATTCACTTGGGGAGTTTGTGTAACACAAACCTCACCCCATCAGCAAATTCACTAAGTCTCTCCACTTGATCAGGGGTCCGGGGTGGCACCATGTGCCCAACATAAAAAGAAAATGTTTCCATATCGTTCCTGATTACCCCATCTTTAAACTAGGATATGGCCTGCATGGTGTCCTTGTTTTTTAATGCTTCCTTCGTATCAAAAATGCCACCCTAGTTACCTATTTTGGGGTTCTTGTTGATGGAGAAGATTGCTTCTATCACTGCTTGTTGTATATGGGGAACCACCAGCTTCGCCAGTCCTTTGTGCCCCTGCATGAGAGTTAGATCCACCAGAAACTTGCCTAGCAGCACATGGTCGTGTGTGTGCTTGTTGATGGCCTTCGCATTCAATACCTACAATATAACCCTGTCCATATCTTTGTTCTAGACTAAAAAGACTCTCCGAAGTTGGATGGATAGATCGCTGGTGTCCCATGGTTTCAGTGCCTCACACTTTCACAACTACCATGTTGCTACCCTGTAGAGGAATTCTGTATCGATTGGTGGTATTCTCACCTAATTTAAGGATAGAAGTTCTCTGAATACCATCATTTCCATGTATTTACCATCATGGATGGTTGCACAGGCCATGTGATTTATCACAGGAATATGTCCCTTAGTTTCCAGCAAACATATGGCATCTTACGTTGATACGCGGTGTCATGTTGGCCTTATGTGAGCCAGTCCGTTTGTTTCACTCTTTATAGCTTCACACCGCCAACATACCCCATACGTGTGAGCGACAGTCAATGACCTCAGGTACATCTTTCTCGCAAGAAAAATATACAAATTGATCCACAACTCGATTGGCTTCTCGTTAGCAATGTGTAATCCTGTAGTCTTTGAAGTCCTTTAAAAGATAATCCAAATTGATTTTGTGATGTTTTTGAGCTTCTAGTTTTGAATGTTGTGACTTGAGATCACATTTATGCATAATTGTGAGTCCCCCTCTATGTCGATGTTAGTGATACACTTGTCTTTGTACACTCGGAGGCTTACTAGAAGGGCCTGGAACTCCGCTTCAATGTTAGTTCCAAGTTCCAGCTTCTTTGATAAGGCCCACATCAGGCTACCTTCCTCCTCTCTCAAAATGCACCCCACACCAAAAATCTCAGAGTTAACTTTTCTAAGTTTTATTATAATAAAATAGATTCAAATATATTGTTAAGAAGAACAAACTAGTGCCACAAATAACAAAAGGATGTAATATATGTAAGTGAAATTTGAAAACCTTTATCCCAAATGAACATTTTAAATTAGCTTATATTAAAGCGTTAATGCAATTTTACTTCTTATATCTCAAGTCATTCACATGGTTAATTATGATGATTTCTTAGCTTTTTTTTTACAAACATTTCTTTTAATTATGTAAGATATTTCTTTCCTTTTCAATGCATGCTTGCTTCCATTTTACATAGAAAACATTTTGGTATTGTTCTATGAAAATTCAAATTGCATGCAAGGTTTCAATCTTTTTACTATATTTTATATCCATTTTTCTAAAATGTCTCATTTTTTACCATTGTTTTCTTAAAATCATACCAACACTTGGTTTTTAGATTTTTCTCATATTACTTTGAGTTGTAATTATAACTACTTACCTAATATGTCATTGTTTCCTTCTATATTTTTTGTGAATGTTATCTTACCCCTCATAAACTTTTTTTTGGCATTTTTCTCATTTTTAGAAAGATTTGGAAAAAATTAATTTATTTTAGATCCAAAACAAATATTTACATATGACATTTTGTAATCAACATGGAATTTATATACAATATTTTATATAATAATATTATTCTTAAAATCTTGAAATTAAATGTTAGAATATTTAAAACCTCATTTCCATCATCTTGATGTTTATTCATAACATTCTTCAATATCATGTCATTCTCAACATTTTTATGTAATATTAAAAATATTTTTTTGATTGAATTTGATGCCAAGCTCCTCTTTTACTATAGCCACAAAGTATTTTCTTTCCAAAACATACTTGTCTACAAGATATATTTCCTCATCCACTATTCTAACATTTCCCTTTCGAAAAGGGTCCACTTAAGCCTTTTATTTTATTTCTACATTTTTTAAGTAAGTCCATTTGTTTTTCTACCAATTTTGACCCATTTACCTTTCACTATGTGTTTCTTAGATTAGGATTTTGAATTCTATTATCTATTTCATATTAAAGTTTAAGTTGAGCCATGAACTTTTGTTTTATCATTAGAACACATTTAGGAGCCATATGGTTGTATTCAAGGCACCTTCTGCACCTAAATGGTGTAAATTCATAATCTATAGGTTGTACTGACTTTAGATCCCATCCTGTTAGAGTTAGAATTTTCAAGAGGATTTAGTTTGAAATCAATACATATTCTTTCATAGATTAAATTTAATGTACCAAATCTTGCTTGGGTAATACATATATATCCACCCATGAAGTCTCCCACCATTACAAAAAATAATCTGGTCATATCTCATGTCGAAGGGTGCATAATCCTATCCTAATTGGTGCTTACAATGACATAACCTCAATCATAGGGGATTCACTTAGTAAAAAATATTGTACCACATTTATTCATATTAAAGGTTTTTAATAAACAAAATGAAGATTAATATACCTCCAAGAATTTAAGGGTGCAGGGGTTATTTTAAATTATTCCAAATAAAATATGTATTGAGGTACTATATGTATGTATTTATGCATGCATGCATCTATATATACATATATGTACACATGTATATTTATTTATCAAGTTTGGCCTTAGGAACCACTCCCATTATATCAGTATTAGAAAAAAATTACACGTGCATAAAAAATCTACACAAGAGAGAAAACTAAAATATAGAAATGTGTAGAACCATCCCAACTTAAAACCACATATTGGAGTTATTAGAAAAACACTCTGATGATATTGGATGACTACTATTGTATCAATTTTTGAATCAAAAACCATTATTCAAAGATAGATTCAAAATCTTTAACAAATGTGAAGCTCTAGTCTATCTCTCATGTGTAACTAGATTGACTATGAGTTTGAGAAATGTAACAAGCTTCTTTTCCATGTTAACGTGTGCCTTGTTAGCTCAATAACCTTTGAAGATAAGAAAGGAATCCCTAGAGTTAGTCAAAGAACTAGCTAGCACAAGGGAGGTAGGGAAGGTTGAGATAGGGCGTTAGATATCTATATTATTTAGAAATTTCTCTAATCTACCAAGAAGCCCCTTTTTTATAAAAACATATGCCAGTAAATGGACGACCGTCACCTCTTCTTCCAACTCTAGAAGTATTCGCACAAATATAGAACCTAGGTCTATGTTCACCCTATAGTGGTGAATGGTGTGAAGAAACTTTGAACCCAATAGAATTTTTATGGTTGTTCTTCTTCCAACTCTAGAAGTAGTTGCATAAACATAGAAGCTAGGTCTATGTTAACCCTATAGTGGTGAGTGGTGTGAAGAAAATTTGAACCCAATAGAATTTTCATGGCACATAGAACAACCATAGATTTGCTTGTAAAAACATTTTGCAGAGAGATATTTGTTATTTTGCCCAAAAATGTGATTTGGTGATTCTTAGTGACCAGACAAATATAAGTATCCATCTACCTTTCCTCAAAGAGCCACATTGTTTGAATAGAATAGTATGGAATTCTCTCATAGTCTATCCTCAAATTGGTTTCCATCCATAATGCTATCTAACACTACTCATTGTATCAAGTTGCCCCAATAAAGTTCTTAGTAATGTTTAGAATCACAACATGAGTTGAGAACTACTGCCACCTTGAGCAATAATTCTCTTGTAGGTTGTAGAGCATTGCTAGATTGAAAGGAAATAAGGTATGTGGAAACAACTTCCTATGCTAATCTAATGAGGAAATTTATGCAAATTTTGATATTTTCTAGTTACATGTTATTAGATGCACATTAACATAGAGGTAATGACACATCAAAAATAAGTACAATGCTCACAACACAAGTTATACATGGGGAAAACCCTTTCAGGTAAAAAACCCATAGTCCAAAACCTACACAACATATTATTAGATCAAAAGATGATTACAACACACTTGCAATGCAAGCTCTTCTAGGAGTCCACAAATTTTGATTCTCATTCGCAGCCCATGACCTTTCACATTCTACAGCAGCTTATTATCAAGCCTCTTTGGTGGTTAACAAAAGTTGGTTTTCCATGTTAGATAATAACCAAAATAATTGCTTACGCCTTTATTAAATATAGGGCACCCCCCTACACTCCCCCGTTAATTATTTTCGACAATGGCTAATGTTTTCGTTGAACCAAGGACCCCCCTCAGGTTTGTTTATGTCTTATAAAATAATAAAATTTGGCCCATGTTGTGGCATTGTTATCTATTGTGCTTTCCTCATCATGGTTCAATGCATAGTTATCTAGAAAATTGGCTTCCCTATTAACTTCCTTGTAAACATGTTATATAGTGTAGGAATCAAATGTATCTAAAATAGGACACAAATTTTAAAGAATGCTAGCCACTTTCAAGTTTGGTGTGTGATGTTTCCTAATTGCATTGATGATTAACATCAAATCAACCTCTAACCCCATGTTCTCATGCGGGTGCATAAATAGATTTTCTGTTTAAATTTGAGCAACATAGGTAGCCCCATGCAAATTGTAATTTATGCATAAAAGATAATTTGGAATCTTTCCCTACTATAGTCAAGCAGCTACATTTTAGGCTTTGAAAATATGCTATGAAAAAAAGAGGGGTTGAACTTATGCAACAACTATATAATGAAAAATATGTCACGTGGCTGCATATATTTCCTTCGCTCATTTTTTTATTTTCTTCTAAATCTTATCCCCTAGATTTTCTATATAAATAAATAATTCTTTAAATTGATAATTTATTTTTGTTTTTTATATGGTGAAAAACTACAAATTAAGAGAACTATTAAACAAAAAAATAAAATATTCATGGGGTCATGGGGACCTGCACTAAGAAACATTATATAACTTACAAACCTGTAGACAAATGAGTAACATTGGGCCTTTGCCTCATTATTTGTCCTAGCTTTGTGTTTTTGGAGGCAACATAAACTAGATGGCCCTTATCATCCCTAGCCATGCACCCAACCCCTACTAGGTCAGGATTCAACATTGTTAAATTTTAGTTTTATCCATCTAGCCTATGCAAGAGACCATTTGATTCTAATTTGGAGATTGACATTAGAATTAAATTTACCAACCATTTGAATAGGGGATATATGTATATGCACACATACACATACCACTCTACTTAAACATCATCCAGTTTAGTGGTCAAATAGTCAATATAAATTTTACATCTCATCCACACCAAAAAGTAGTAAATATTTGTCCTATTTTTATTGGTTAAAGTCAACCTTTGATATTGAACTAGACAATGTTTAAGAATATCCCACATATATACATATATGTATATGCACAAATATGCCAAAGAGCTCACTATCCTGAATTCCTAAGATGCACTTCGTTGTCTATAATGACATTGTTTGGGAAAGAGTGTTTTATAGTACTTATCTGTAACCTCACCTTTAGAACTTTAGTGGATGATCTCTATTCTCTATGTAATCAATTTGAAAAGGTTGTTGATATTTTTATTCCAAGAGATAGGTGGTTTGGGGTTACGGGGGTTTTCCTTTTGTTCATTATAGAAGCACACGGAGGAGGCTAAGAAGGTCATTGAGAGGTTCGATGGCACAAATTTTGATGAAAGAAATATTACTACATTGATGGCATCCCAATGATATTCCATCTCGGGTCTCCAAGGCTCATTCTCCTTCTTAATGCTAACCTTTTGATGCTAGCAAAGATCTAAATCCTAATAAAGGTTATTTATATTCCTTAAGGTAGGGTAATAGGGATTCCATCAAGTATTATAACAATGATTGTGACATAGAGGAGGTTTTTGTTCCTCGGGCTGAGGTGGCTAGGACAGGCTTGATGGTTTCTCCTTCTCATAATGCCTCTCCTAGGTGCATTTCTATTTCAAAGATTAGTGACCATGCAAATGGTGACAAAGTTTGTGGCTATGCATCCTACCTAGATGTCCTAACGAACTCTGGCAATAAAAGTGAGCAGGTGACTAGGTCTCATAATTTTTTTGCCCCCAACTCTACCCCAAATTGCCCACTAGTAATAGCTCTAAGGTTGTGATTAGAAGAGCTTTATATGATCCAAGTGTTATTGGTGAAGGCTATTCTATTTACGGACCTCTAGTTTTATTACTATTGCTAATGCCTTTAAGGAAGTAAGTTTATTTGGCTAATGAGATTGTAAACAAAATCTATACAACCTTTGCCTATTTTTTTGTGGAGATGGATCTATTAAAAAAAATCCCTAAATAAACTATTTTGAAGGTTGGAGATAGAATCCAAAGACAATTAGTAGATTGGGAGAAACTAAATTTTAGGTGCAGAAGTTGTTTTTCCTGCAAGCAGATTGCCTCCCAGTGTAAGAGGGATGTTTTTAAAAAATGTGGGTTTGTGGGCTTGTAAAATATTCTCAAACCTACCTAGTAGGATGGGGCAATGTAGTGCCCCTCTGTTTTCACCTTGGTTGTGCAGGTGGTCTGACTAAGGAATCTGAAGATAAAGAGGGAACATGAGCTTCGGTAAGTAAAGAAGCTTATTGTTATGTTAATATAACAGTCATATGATGCAGTAGTATGTGGTTAGGATAGGTGGAAAGGACGACATCGTACCATTGAACGTATGGACATACGGGAATGAGATACGAATGTCAGAGTTCCTTTCCTAGGGCTTCGGCTATTATGTACTCTAATTGGTATGGTTGAGTGAATAGGTACCAAACATCGACTCCACCTGAACTAACAGGTCTGAGCATGCCTTGACCAATGGAAATTGTTGAATGGAGATAATGTAAGGTTTCCCTCAGTCAGTCACCTTCCTTGGAAAGGATAAGTTTTAAGTCATGTGTCCTGTCTGTATGGTCGTGATTGCGAGTCTCTGTTGTTCGATTCTGTTTTGTTGTCGGATCCTGCTTGGTGTGTAGCTCATCAAGTTGTTTATTGACAGTTAATTGGTTTTTATAAAAGAATTAATAGTTCTCTTTAATTGATAAATAATTTGTCTGTGGAGGTAAATAAAATATTGTATGGCGATTTTATTAATGAATTTAATGTGAGGAATAATCTTGAATTATTTAACACTCCTTGATGCCATGAAATAAATTCATTGGGTGTGTGTTGTCAAGATATTCTATTTTTAACGTAGATCTTTTAATAACATATTTCTGAGTTGTCTTGGTCAGAAATCTTTTATTAGTAAGAATCTGGGAACTTTGTGAAAGGTAATTAATGCCTCTATGTAAATTTGGTATATGGAAAACATATCTTTTTAGAAGTTAAGTTAATAAATAATAATAATTATAAATATATTTTTCTAGAGATAATTAGTATATTATTTATTGTTGTGAGTGGTGGCAATAAATATAGTAAGGAATCTTTTGTTGAGGGTATTTTAAAGGAATGACTCTTTTGAGAGGTACAGTGATTCATCCTTTTGTAATTATCGTTATTATTATTATTTGAGTTTGTGGGACGTCGGGGATTAGAAGGAAGTTATTGCATTGTTTATTATATTTTCTATTCTAGGGGTTTCGATGAGAAAGTGGGAAAAAGACATAAATTACAGGCTAATATTTTTTCTATCTGGGAGGGGCTACAGAGAAAGCTGTTTTTGCATCCTTGCTTTTGTGACTAGTATTCCATCAGATATTGAAGGAGATTTCCACACCATAGCTGCTTCATCTCACATGGATATGCTCGAATATGCTGTTGGAAGCCTTGCCTCTTCATTTTTGGGATGCTCTTCTCTAGTTCTGGGAGTGAATTTTAAAGTGCGTGTAAGATGTTTTTTTTAAGAGGAGGCTGAGTCTCCTTTCTTGAATTTGGATCTTTTGTTAGAAAATGGAGAAACTGGCCAAATTGAGTATAACAGAGGAAGAAGAGTATGAATTTAGTGGGCTTAAGTATCAGAGCGGGTTCGGGAATAATTTTTCATTAGAAGCAAAGCCAGGCGCATTGCCTGTGGGGTAGAATAATCCATTGAAGTGTCTCTATGGCATTTACGCTGAGAAAATCTCAGGGACCGCATTTACAATGCCCAGAAAACTCAACTAGAGGAGTTAGCTGTATCGTATCAAGCCCTCCGTGACACATGAACCTTTTCATCCTAGGGTTCCATCACATGATCATCTGATTAGTGAATTTAATCAATCGTTAACTTCAGCCACACCTACACAATTGCGTTGGAGTCCTGTGAGTATTCCAGCTACTAGAACAAACTTCACTGATGGACTATTCACAATGTGTGGAGTGGGTAGTTCATTTCTTCGACATGGATTTGCAGTGCACATGTATGCTGCAAATGCATCTATGGAAGGCTGTGCATTTGTGAATGCTGATGTGGACTTTTTGATAGTTCCACAAGGAGGAAGATTATGGATAACAACAGTAATATGGATTCGCCTTATGAAATAATTAATTCCAACGATGAAATCAATGGTCCAAATTTTCGTCCTTTTAGTGTATCGGGCTGACGAGAACACTTTGATAGGAACGATGCCAAGTTATGTGCCTTGACTAAGGTATGATCTGGAAACCCATCTTGAGCTTGCTAATTTGTTAAATATGTGATGTTTGCATTACTTTGAGCATTAGCATTGCTTGTTTTGTAATTTATCTAGTACTACAAACAAAGAGGGCACTTTCAAGCTAACTATAATTATTCATGGAGTTTCATCTTTTATTGCGGCTTCACTAAAATGAAGCGAGTGGCCCCGGTAAAACACAGGGCAGCATCAACATTTTGGTATTTGTCTCACCCTGTCTTGTCCCCTATGCTTGTGTCCCTTATGTTGTCACCATCACCTCTGGCACTTTTCCTAGTGTGAGAACTTATTCTAGATATTTAGCCAGGCAATTAGATTTCCTCTGCTTAATGGATGATCGATTGATTGTCAATGAATGCTTTTGTTGAGAGATTTTATAGGTCTGGAAAGCACCGTTTATTTTGCTATGCCATTTCTTTTTTTGTTAGGATTCCGTTAGCATTTAACTCTACACTTGACTTAGTTTCACTCTCATGCAACACCTTCTCTGCTTGATTCTTTATTTTATTTATGTACCAGTGTCTTTTCCAATCGACTTCACTTGTCTTCCATTTATGAATATTCTTCGTAGCAAAATCTTTGTATGAATTCTGCCAGCAGTTTAAATGCCTTTTTGATATTCTAAAACATTCTGTAACTTTAAGCAGTCCAGGTTGTATGATTTTTGCTCAGCCCCGTCCTCTTATCTTGTATCCTATGCTGCCAATTTTGCAGAATATAACATACAGATCTAAGTGTTTCAGATTCAATGAAGGTAGTTGGTTAAATATGAAGTTCTCCTTAGGAAATTAAAATAGCATCTAATTTGATATTATTATAGTTCTGGTTTTGTTTTAGTTTTGATTTGGGAAACATATAATCAGTTTTATCATGACTGTATTCTATGTTGATCTGAAGCAAGTATAGAAAGAAGTAAAGTGTTTTATTAGATTTTTTTGTCCTTCTATTTAAGTTATAGAACTTATATAGAATATATATGATTTAACTTAGTGTTGTAACTAAACTTTTAAGTAAGAAATATGCTATGCTTGAATTAATAAGTAGTTTTAAATAATATCTTTTACGTCAATTCTTACTAGTGTATGAGGTTACTAGTTAACCATTAGATTAAGTGTATACGAACATGTTCTTTCAAATCACCATCCCCTGTTATTATTCTTTCTTCCTTTTTCAATCTCTGTATGTCGAGTGCATTCTAGCCACGTGACATTTAAACATTAATATGGTTTTACTTTTATAATACGACCTTGCTGTCATTACCCCACTGCTTTTCCCTCTATCAAACTCCCATATCATCATCTCATTTTCTTTTAAATATGCTTAAGGTGGCAGATTTAATTGTTAGTTATTATTATGATTCTCCATTTATGTTTCTATCTCGATCAATAGAATGGTCACTTAGCTACTTTATATTGGAATACATATTTATATATCAAATCATTTATGTTTGAGTGTAAGTGCTAACTTTTTGTTAAAAGTGATTTAGATTTTGATGAATTGTTATTTGCATTCATAAAGAGTTCACATATATGAATCACATTGGATATAATTAATGATATTGTTGTTATCTTTTAGGTTATGTTTACATTTTTTAGATACAAAGATTAGTTTAATAATTGAAGAGATTGTTGTATTGAATTTTGGGGTAGCTTATGAACAATGTTACTTTCTTTAAAACCCATGGTTAGTATGTCAGAATGTTTGTTTTATGGTATGTTAATTTGATTATTGTTGAGGGATCTTAGTTGGGTCTATTAGATGAAGTTGTGCTTTTAGAGTGAATGTCGATGTGGGATTATTGTGTTACAGTGGTGTCTAGTGAAAGTTTATTCCAGAGGCCGACAAAGGTAGTTGTGGGTTTGACCCTTCTGATATTGCAATCTTGTTAAAGGAAGAACTAGTTTTGGTTTTATGTCATGTTGACTTCTCTCTATTTATGGTTTATGTGATTTTGACGACTATGCAAGAGGGATAATGCCTTGCTCAGTATACCTATTCCTGTAGATATGTCTTGAATCCATGTGGTAGAGTCCTTCTTAATTGATGTGGTTCATTATTGTATTAAGCATATAATAAATTTTTGTGTTGGTTTAGTTTATGGTTGAAATTTTTGGAGCAAGAGGACCCATGCCTTGCTCTGGATACAATTATGTTGAGATTGGTATGCAAGAAGGTAAATGCCTTGCATGGTATATAGAATCTTGTTCTTTGTCTTGCTTGATGGTTAGGGTCTTCTATATGTAGGTGGGGAGGTGGCTTTTAGTGAGGGGCCGGTGCCCAAAGTAGCTGCCAAGATAACCCATTGGAAGTTGTTAATCCAATGATAACTTAATAATAAATTTGGAGGGTGGGAGAGCTTTCACATTAATCAAGATAAAGTATGCCTCACTCATGGCTCAAGTGCTTGTTTAGGCTTGAGATGAGATGAGAAGGCCTGGAATGGCAAATCTGCTGCCTTGTCCTCATGAAAGATACGTTGGTTCCGCATGAGTTTGTATGGGGGCCGGCGGTCGGGAGAGGCTGCCAGGATAACCCAGGATGGGGGCCAGTGCCTAGGAAAACCTGCCAGGATAACCCATGACAAGCTATGAGATGATACTTTCCCTACTGCAGCCTAGCATTCCCTCTTTTTTTGTTCTTTCTCTATGTTGTATGACTGCCTCTGGAAGTTCTGTCAAGTGTGTGGAAGTGATGTTTATGTTGCCTATGTTGTCTTGTTAACCTGTGTGTACTTGAGTCATGTGTAGTCCTTGCACTTGTTAGTCTACTGTCTTCTTGTCTGTTACTACTGCAGAACCTTATGTTATCTCCTAACACAGAGGGGTGGACCTTAGGGTTCCATGTGGTCGGGTGGTAGTGGTATTTTCTCCATTGGTTCTCCCTTACTGATGTTCACGTGTGAGAAGAATAGATCTTGTGATGCAAATTTCAAATCATGTACCAGATTGAGGAGATAGTTATTTATGCTCATGTGCTAGCTTGTGTATCAAGTTATATCTTATTGTAAGTATTCTAATGTATTTAGGAAAGTGATAGTGTGTATATGACATAATGATGTACCCTATTGTAAAGAATTTGTATATGTACTGGGAGTTCTAATTATATGAACTCGTTGATTACTTATCTATTGTTTATCATGGAAATGTCAAGTGTTCATTCATGTGATCCAATAGAATAGAATTAAACTTTTGATGCTAGTTAATTCTTGATCCAGTTATTAGTTTAGTAAGTAATGCAGCTACGGAAACCTTGGAGGACAAGTAAGTTTATTGATATGTATTGATGTGTTGACATTACTTTGTTAATTCTATCTTTATAAAATAAAAAAAAAGTATCCGGTTGTTTAGCATAGTTGTGTTGTCCTCTGAGGTCTCTTAGCAAGGCGTTACAAGCAAAACCTCATCATCATTTGAGTGTACTGCATGACATGGCCATGAATGATTATGATTCTTGCTCTTGGCAGATAATTAGGCTCCCCTTACCACCCCCCTCTCCTCTAGTTGTATAAGAGGCTATTGATGTTTCTAATTATGAAAATATTTTGTGTGGGCTAGAGACTGATGAGCTGGTTCTTGATTTTACAATTTAGGAGAGGGT
This sequence comes from Cunninghamia lanceolata, assembly GCA_027924645.1. NCBI lineage: Eukaryota > Viridiplantae > Streptophyta > Pinopsida > Cupressales > Cupressaceae > Cunninghamia > Cunninghamia lanceolata. The sequence continues at coordinate 3,693,111 of BSBN01000241.1, read as the reverse complement.
TGGCTACTACTTTAATCTCATGCCCCCATTGGGGTGCTTAAATGTATTTACTACTTAAATTTGAGTAGTAGAGGTGACCCATGCAAATTTCATATTATGCATAAAAGATAATTTAGAATATTTCTGTGGCTACTTTTTAGGGATTGGAAATAAGCTTTGAAAAAAAAGCGGGGGCTAAAATTATGCAAGCACTGCAAAATGAATCCCTCCTTTTTTCATTTTCTTCTAAATCTTATCCCCTAAATTTTATATATTAATAAATAATTTTTTATTGATAATTTTTTTTGTTTTTTTTATTATAATAAAAAATTACAATTTAAAATAACTGCTTAAAATAAGCAAAAAAATAAAATATTCATGGGGTCACTACCTCCACAAATGTATCCTAAAAGAATTGAGCAGTAGATGCTAGCCAAAATAAGCTAAGCAGAAGTGATTTTTCTGCTTAAATTTGAGCGAGTGTTCCCATGCAAATTTTTAATTAGGAAAAGGGTGTTAGGCTAGGTTAGGAAAAGAGGCAAAATGGATTAAGTTGTATTCACAAAATGAAAACATTACAACATATAACAAAGCAGATAATATGGTTAAACTACCTGAATAGAAAAGGAAACTAAAAACCAATTATGTAACTAATTATATTACAAAAATGTGTAACCCAATGATTAACACATTAATATCCCCTCTTAATCTAAAGGGGTTAAACCAAGCATGCCTTGAAACTTCTCAAAGTTCTCCCTTCCAAGTGCTTTGGTAAAAATATCGGCGGACTAATCTACAGTGGGGCCATATTTGAGTTGTACACTGCCATCTTTCACATGGTGTTGAATCAAATGGAACTTGGTGTTGATGTGTTCGGTCTAATTGTGAAAGACTAGAATCTTTGCCATTTTGATCGTAGATTGATTGTCAACAAGGAGAGGTATGGATGAAACCTGTTGTTCCTATAAATCTTCAAGAATTCTCTGAAGCCATAAGATTTCACTGGTGGCCTCAAAAGCGGCCATATATTCAGCTTCTACAGAGGATAGAGCTAGCATGAGTTGCTTCTTAGATTTCCAAGAAATGGTTTCTAACCCAAGATGCATGAAGAAATCGAAAGTAGATTTGTCATCTTCCAAGTCACCTGCATAATCAGAATCTAAATATCCAACCAAAGAGAAATGTGATCCCTTGGAGTATTTGAGCCCATAAGTTTGAGTGCCTTTCAAGTATCGAAGAACTCTTTTGGCAGCTAACCAATGATGTTCTCTAGGTTGTTGCATGAATCTAGAGAGAACCACCACAACAAAAGAAATATATGGATGGGTAGTTGTTGCATAAATCAAACTTCCAACAAGTTGTGTGTATTGAGTTACATCAATCAATGCTGCAGAGTCATTTGATGTGAGCTTCAAATTTTGCTCCATAGGAGTACTAAGCAGTTTGCATTCAGACATGCCAAATTTGCTTAGAAGTTTTCCAATGTATTTTTGTCGATTGGTGAAGATATACTTAGGTTTTTGAATCACCTCAATACCCAAATAGTAATGAAGATGTCCCAAGCTAGTCGTTTCAAATTTTTGCTTCAATGTGTCTTTCATAGTTTTATTGTAATCCTCATTATTACAAGTGAGAAATAAATCATCCACATAAACAATTAGATATACAATTGTGCTATCAACCTTTTTGACACAAGGTGTTGTATCATCAAATTCAAAGTGCTTGAAATTCAACTTCAAGAGGTGTTCGGTGAGTTTTTCACACCAGGCTCAGGGTTCTTGCTTCAAGCCATACAATGATTTAATGAGCTTGCATACTCAATATTCTTGACTATTGACTACATATCCTTCTGATTGGGTCATATATAGCATTTCTTTGAGATCACCATTCAAGAATGCAGTTTTGACATCCATTTGATGAACCTTCCACCCATTTTGTGTTGAAAGAGCCAACAAAGCACGAATGGTAGTCCATTTTGCAATAGGTGCAAAAGTTTCATCATAATCTATGCCCTCTTTTTGAACATACCTTTTGCAACAAGGCGGGCCTTATGTTTGTCAAGTGAACCATCTGCTTTATACTTGTTCTAAAAGATCCACTTGCACCCAATAGGTTTACAACCTAGTGAAGGACCAACCAACTCCCAAGTACCATTTTGAGAAGAGCATCATACTCATTGTGCATAGCTTGCATCCACACTACCGTATTTTTGGCTTCTTTGTAGGAAGTTGGTTCTGAGTCCATTGTGATATTGAGTTCATCAATAGACTTTGAGGTTTCTTCATTACTAGATTGGGCCTATTGCCTGGCTTTATAAGAACTCCTTATTCCCGTTTTACCAATCTCATCAGGTCTCAAATCTTTCAACATTTGTTAGACTTGTTTTACCCATTTTTGTAAAGATTTTGGCTAGACCAAAGGTGCTTCTATTTCTTGACTAGAAGCTCCATCAATGTCTAATGGTTCAGAAATACTAGGCTCATCTATAGGATGATGATCATTATTAGAGGGAGTTTCTACTTGGAGATCTTGAGGTGTAACATCTTGGGTTAGAGATTCTAGAGATGGATCCAACAAAGGTGGTTCTAAATGACTTTTCCCCCCATTTTTTGGAATCTCACATGGATGTTCTTTCTAAGTAGAAAACTTGGCAAATTTATCAAGTTGCTTTAACTGACAATCAATATTGGCATCACTTTTAGAAGTTTCACAAAATATAACATCTCGTGGAAGAATAAATTTCTTGTTAGCCTCATCATATAGTCTATATGCTTTGGAAGATTCAAAATAGCCAAGAAAAATGCATCTATAATTGTGGCGATGCAACTCAGTACTTCTTTTCTCCTTTGGAATTAAAGTATAGCAAGTGGAGCCAAAAAATTTGAAGATGTCAAATGGACGGAGGATAACCATTCCAAATTTCATATGGAATCCTTTGATGAAGAGAAGATGAAGGTGATCTATTGCAGAGATAAACTGATGTTCTTGCAGCTTCTGCCCAAAACTGCAATTGGATCCCTTTGAAGTATAACATGGCATGAACCATATTCATAATAGTTTTGTTCATTCTTTCAACAACACTACTTTGTTGAGGAGTACCTAGAATAGTGAGATGATGTTTGATGCAGGAGCATTCGGAAGTCATTCAATGAATTGGGATAGTTAATGTTGAGTTGCAGAATACCAGAAAGTGGAAATGGGGACTACTGCATTCTACTGCATCTTCATATTAGAGTTCACGGAGTAGGACTTAGTATCTACATCATATCAATATTTTAGGAGATATGGATTTGTTTCCTAAAAGTTATCGCTATTAGAAGATCATCAACTTTCACATAACAAAGTATTATGGAAATCAGTTGAAGGAGAATGTTTGTGAAGCACTTCCATGACTTGTGGAGCCTAATGGAACATCATACATGACACATAGGGATCAGATAGACCTTCCTTGAGGTCTACACCAAGTTTCATTCATTTGCAGAGCCATTCCAGATGATTAAAGCTGGCCTACTTGTTTCCTACATGTTTCATGTGGCAATTTACCTTTGGGCTAACACGATAATGTTTTGAAGACTTGTGGAGCATATAAATGAATGACAAAAGATCATTTCAAGGTAGTAGAGGACAGGGGTAGACAGAAGTAGACAAGAGTGTGTGCGAAAAGATGAGCAGTTTGGAAGAGACAGAAGTGTTTTAAGCAGAAGACAGAGCAGGGAGTAGAAGAAGATATAGAGCAAAGAATAGAGAAGGAGAAGAAGAAGGAAGACATGGAAGAATTAAATTGTGTTCTATAAATCTTTTGTAAGCTTGGTCTATGGCCTAGCACATAAAAAGCCCTAGAGGCATATGTAATGAGGTTTGAAGTTCTAATATAATGAGAAGTGGTCTTTGAAGGCTAGGTTTTTCTCTTTTAGGGTTTTCCCAAGATAAATCTTGTGTCTTGTGTTTATGAGCATCTCTTATCATTATGTTGTTAGATGTATGTTGTTATTACATCTTGTTATGATCACATGATGTTGTTTGTTTCAGGCTACAAGGCTAGACAATTCTTCATTGGACCCTCCTACCTTGACTTGATCAAGTGGTATCAGAGCTGGTTGTGAATTTGTTGGGAAGATAGGAAGTGTTGGAAGAGAGTGTGAAACCTTGAAGTATAAGAAGAACCACCACAGAAGAAAGATCAAGGCAAGAAAGATTCACGTAAGCTTTTCACATTAAGTTGTTTGTATAATTTGTTTCAATGGGGAAGATTGGAAAAAGGGTGAAGAAAGAAAATGAAAACCTAATATGCAAGAAGGATATTATAGAAGAAGAATTGTGTGAAATCAAAAGGCATTTAACTTAGAGTTGATGGAGAGGATAAGAGAACTAGGAGAAGACAAATATGATACTCTTGAAGAAGAATTGGAAAATGTAAAAAGGAAGAATGAAGAATTATAAGACAAGTTGAAGTTGTTTGAGTATGTCAAAAGGAGTTATGAAGAATTGGAAGAAGGATGCAAGTTGTTTGGTCAAATTGAAAAGAGGAACATAGATCTGGGGGAAAGTTTGGAGAAGTTGAAAAAGGAAAATAGTTTACAAAGGAGTGAAATATCTAGATTGAAAGAACAGGTTAATCAGTTAGAGAAGTCACTTGTAGCATGTAGGGAAGAGAATGAAAGTCTAAGATCTACGCCTAAAATTTGTGATGTTTTTTGTGATACTAATGACTTTTGTGATACTGTAGAAGCTTCTATAGAAGGTGAGGTTGAAGATAACAATGTAACTGAATCTGCGGTTGTTGGTGATGGTATTGGTTTCAAAATCATGCAAAGAATGGGATATGAAGGAAAGGAATGGGTAAATGTCAGGAAGGAATTACAGAGCCTGTTGAACCAGTAATGAGACCAAGAAAGGAAGGCCTTAGATATATCAAAGGTGAAGAGAACAAGGATTTTGTCACAAGTTCAAGCAAATCAACTCAAGGAAGAAAAGGTATGCATTGTTCTCATTGTAATAGATATCGACATGAAAATGAATTGTGTTGGGATCTATACCCTTGTAAGTTCTATGGATTAAGAAATCACTCTGAAAAGATGTGTTGGGATAAAGTGCGGAGGAGAAATCCTATGACAGAATGTATGCAAATGGATTATGGATGGATTGATGGATCGAAGTGGATATGTGTTACTTATATGTTCAAAAGGTTATATAGGCTGAAGTATTCATGTGTTGGAGAGAAAAGAGAATATGGATTGATTCAAGATGTGGAGGGGGAAGACCACATGCAAAGCAAAACAAGAATAGAAATTCATACCACAAAGGGAGAGATGACAGAAGTTTATACTGTACAACAGAGGAAATCATAATTCTTACCTCAAAGAAGGATATCAGAGGGATGAAAGAGGATTTGATAGGAAACCATTCAGAGGAACTTGTATTCAAGTATGGAGACGAAAGGCATTGAACATTGAATGTCACTAAGGGGCTGTTATTGGAGGAATAGTAAATAATGTAGAGGTAACTTATACAGAGGAAGAAGAACCTATTGAAGCACTAAGATCGGAAGAGGGTGAAACATTAATCTTGAAGAGAGTTGTGTTGTAGAACTGAGGATCCAGTGCAAGAGTAAGTTTGTATAAAATGTGTGGAGCATAACAAGAAAGAGAAGTTCATATTGTAGAGAAAGAAGGGATGACAAGGGATTCTACTAGAAGAGAAAGGGAAGAAATAAATCATACTGGAGTAAAGTAAATATGGATAAAGAAACAGAAAGAACTTGTATAGGAGTAGTGTATGCGAAGAAGAAACTAGAAAATTTGGATGTCTATGGAAGGAGTTGTAGCTAGAACCGAAGGTTAGAAAGAACCATAGAGGGAATTCAAGATTGTATTGACTGAATCAAGGAAAGAAAATTGATTGTTCTGGAGTATTGTGGAATGATGAGGTTATTTGACTCTTAGTTGTTTGAAGTTGGTATTGATCATGAGGTAGCCTACTTGTGTTTTTCAATAGAACACTGATTGTGAGGTAGTTGTAAACTTGTAGCCAGACCACCAAACTTAGACCATCGCATAGTGTAGAATTTGAGGCATCTTATGAAGGATACTTGCTCAAACCGTTGACCATTGAGGCAGTATAATGATTTATAAGCAGAGAACAAATTTAGATCACCAAAACTAAGAAGGAACTTGAGGTAGTCTGCAAAGGACCTGTATAGACTGCCAACCATGAGGCAATGTAGTGATTTGTGAACAAGTCATCAAGTTTGAGGCAGTTTGCATGGATGGCTTGAACAGATCACCAACCTTGAGGCAGTTGCAAGTACCTATGAACAAACCACTAACCATGAGGCAGTGTAGTGATTTGTGAATAGATCACCAAGCTTGAGGTAGTTTGCATGGATGACTTGAACAAACCACTAACCTTGAGGCAGTTGCAAGTACCTATGAAAAACTGCTAAACATATCCAAAGAGACAACATTGATTCTGACAGAATACAAGCCAAAGTGAGAGGCCCACTTTTAAATTAACCCCGAGAGTCTGATGTAGGAGCATCCAGAAGTCATTCAGTGAATTGGGACAGTTAATATTGAGTTGCAGAATACCAGAAAGTGGCAATGGGGACTACCGCACTCTACCACATCTTCATATCAAAGCTCGTGAAGCAGGACTTAGCATCTACATATCATCATCTACATCATATCAAGATTTTAGGATAGTTGGATTTTTTTCCTAAAATTTATCACTACCAGAAGATCATTAGCTTTCACAGAATAGAGCATTTTGGCAGTTAGTTGAAGGAGAAGGTTTGTGAAGCACTTCCATGACTTGTGGAGCTTAATTGAACATCATACATGACACATATGGATCAGATAGACATTCCTTGAGGTTCACACCAAGTTTCATTCATTTGCGGAGCCATTCCAGATGATTAATGCTGACCTACTTGTTTCCTATACATTTCATGTGGCAAGTTACCTTTAGGCTGACAAGATAATGTTTTGAAGACTTGTGGAGGATATAAATGAAGGACATAAGATTGTTTCAAGGCAGTACAAGATAGTGGTAGATAGAAGTAGACAAGAGTGTGTGCGAAAAGATGAGCAGTTTGGAAGAGACAGAAGTGTTTTAAGTAGAAGATAGAGCAGGGAGTAGAAGAAGATACATAGCAAAGAATAGAGAAGGAGAAGAAGAAAGAAGACAGGAAATTGTGTTCTATAAATCTTTTGTAAGCATGGGTTGTGGCCTAGCACATGAAAATCCCTAGAGGCATATGTAATGAGGTTTGAAGTTCTAATATAATGAGAAGTGGTCTTTGAAGGTTAGGTTTTTCCCTTTTAGGGTTTTCCTAGGATAAATCTTATGTCTTGTGTTTATGAGCATCTCTTATCATTCTATTGTTAGTTGTATGTTGTTATTACATCTTGTTATGATCATGATGTTGGTTGTTTAAGGCTGCAAGGTTGGACAGTCCTTCATTGGACCCTCCTACCTTGACTGCATCAATGTTGAATCCCATTTTGATGAAGATAATCCTCAAAAACTATGGAGTTAAACTCTCCCCCATTGTCTGTTCTAAGAGTGCCAATTTGAGACTATTCTTGCTTTTCAATCATAATACAAAACTTTGTAAAAGTTTCAAAAGCTTCAGACTTTTGCTTTAAGAAATAGATCCAAGTCATGTGGCGATAATCATCAATGAACAACATAAAATATTTACATCCCCCAACAGAAGTGACTGGTAAAGGCCTGCACAAATCAGAATGGATGAGTTACAATTTTCTATGTGCTCACCAAGTGGAGTGAGAGAAAGAATCTCTATGATGTTTGGCAAGAATACAAGCTTCCCATTTTTCAACTTTCTTATCAACATTATCAAGTATTGAAAATTATCAACATTACTATTATTTTGATTGTATGCAGCAAATTTGTTTGCACAATCAACATGCAAATTGTAGACCCGTATGGTATTTTGGTAACAAATTCTTTATTTCATACATGTCTACACTTAAATAGATTAGTAATTAATACATGGCACGACCAATACAATTGGAAACAATGCCACTTATTGAAGTGGGAAAAAATGGACATTTGTAGCATCTCAGAAGTCTAACAAATGGAAAGAATGCTTCACACCCACTATTGATCGAGTCTCCCCTTGTTTCACCACCATCCCAACAATAGATGATCACTGTTTTCAACCATTCTATTAGAGTAAGCTACACTATACTAGCCCTTCAAAAACATTCACAATGATATTAGTTCATTAGAGAAATATATTACAACCTAATAGGAAAGAGTTTCAAATAGGTACCATCCATGGAATTTGCATCATAGATCTCTAGATCCATTGATAGACACTAATGATGAAACTCCTTTTGATTGGGGACATGCAATATTGCAAGAAGATAGTCCTAATGAATGGTCTTGTCAAGCTTGTACCTAGGTCTGCCATTTCAACTAGATGGGCTCGACATGCTTGGGAAATAAGATGATCAGGTAAACTGCACTATCACTTGCAAAATATTTACAAAACAAAAAAAAAAAAACTTTACTTGCATACTTCCTTTTACCCACTACTATTCAAAAACAACTTTACTTCCTTGCATGTCAACATATTTAATTTACACCATTTGTTTCCTAATGCAAGACAACAACACATATCACTATATTCTTTCAATGTTCAAATGATGAATGAACAACAACCATTCATCAGCAACAAAACTATATGCTCTCTTCTCAAGAAACCATTAATTACTTTTATCTACATGTCTATGCTTGCTATTTCAACTAGATGGGCTCAAGATGCTCAGGAAATAAGAAGATGACTGATAAAGGGAACTATCACTTGCAAATGATTGGTTGAAACAAGAAAAAAACTTTACTTGCATACCTGGTTTTACCCACTACTATTCAAAAACAACTTTTCTTGCATGCATGTCAACATTTTAAATTTACTCCCTCTCTTTTCTAATGCAGGATGACGTAACACATATCACTACATTCTTTCAATGTTCAAATGATGGATGGACAACAACCATTCACTAGCAACAAAACTATATGCTCTCTTCTTAACAAACTAATGAACTATATAATTTAGGTTCATATAATTTAGTTATTTACAAAGTTTGAGACTTTGTAACCAAAATGTTAGTGTGCAATGAGTACGTCGACGAATGTTGTAGAAATTATTACATTGCATGGGTAGATTATAGTATTTGTCCTAGACAATGTTCTTCTTATCCAATGTAATATTTGGAACCCAACATGCCAATAAAACTATTAGGTGTGGTTAGAATAAAATCACAAATTAAATATTGTTTGACTACAATATTTGGAACCCAACATGCCAGTTAAATTGTTAGGTGGGGAGAGAGAGATATATAGATATAAACAAAGAGAGTGGTGAAGTAGAGAGAGGAGAGAGTGGGGATAGAGAGGGATAGAGAGATAGTAGGAGAGAGACAAATAAAGACAAAGAACTTAGATGTAGAGGAGAAGAAAGAGAATGATTTTTCCAATATAATATATATAAAACTATTATAGGGGCTTCCACCTATTCCACAAAAATGATTTATCAGACGGGTCATCACTCGCCACTCACTCATTGTTTTCACATTTTTTGTTTTCCCATTTATTCCTTCCCATTTTTTTTATCATTCATTTCGTCATGTTTTATCACCTTCAAAAATCTCTTTGCTTGGATTTTCATGACCTTTTTCAGATGCGACATGAATTTAAGATTGATTTAATAATTGTTGTTGGTCCAAAATCATATTGGATGCCAAAACGCTTTTTCAAATCCTTTTGAACCTTTTGATCTCTAAGTCAAGTCTGATGTAAATTGATTTACATTTTTTATTGGGTCTGATCTCTTAATGCTACACCTAGATTTCACTTACCCCCTGTCTGCATCTTACATCTTCATAATTCCAACTATAACTAATTTTGCCCATCCTTCATTAAAAGAGAATATCCTTTAGAATCATTATTGTTACTAAAAATATTTATAGTATTCGCACATGTCCATGATATTCTTCCTATTGTAAAATAATGAAATGAAAAACTCTACACAAGAATAAAAGTTTATTTCATTTAAAATGAGAATTCTAAAAATATCTTAATAAAATAATATTATACATCATATAAAGTATATTAGATATATAGTTATAAGTTTAATATAATATTATAAAATTGTATATTTAAATTAAACTATTATATATTTAATATTTATAACTTAATTATCTTTATTTTATATAATATCTAATATAACTATATTTATTGTTAAATATAGTATATTTTATCTAATGTAAATTATTAAATATATTTTTAAAATAATATTATTGTAAAATCATATATTTATAGTAAACACTTATTTATAATTTAATTATTATTTATTTAAAATATAATATATAGTATCTATTATAATTATATTTATTATTATATAATATAATATAATGAATGTATTTTTAAAATAATTGCGACACAATTGAATCAAATTTGTTACCTTAAAAACACTTTGTATTCCAACTAAACATGGAAAGATCATAAAACCCATTTTACTAAGATTGGGACCAGTTTTGTCTCTGATATCATGTTTACTTTTGATCATCTATCTAGACCTCATTATACATTGCATTCTAATACAAAGAAAATCTAGATTATTATTAAACTAAGTTCTCTAAGGGATGTACCATTAACACCAATTGATTAGAAAATCAATGACAAATAATTAAAAAAGGATTGATTTATGCACTGAAGGTGATTGGACCCAATTTGGCTTTAATAAGAACCTTAAACTGACTTAAAATTGTGCTTAACCCTACATTAACTCTCTAGGAATCATGAAATCATCTCCATCAGTAGAAAATGATAAAAAAAGATAAGAATAATTCTCCAATCTACACTAGATGTGATATATTAATGAGTTCCTTCTAATATGAAGTGGGGTTCATAGTTTAACCAAAGATTAAGAAGCTACATAGTTAAGGATATGCTCTTAATCCCAAACTAAATGCAATATGGAAAAATAAAATGAATTTAACTCTAGGTTAGATCCCAAATTAGAAGGAAATCATGTATGGTGTACATTAGAGAATTTTTATTACCTTTTTGTCAATTAAACTAATTTGTTGATTAACCTAGAGAGTTAATGTAAGGTTAGGCATAGGTTAAGGTTATATATGCCATGTCATGGCGCTCACTATCTTTTATGTTGTATCCATTTTTTTTTACATATCAATTTCAGTAATGAAAAAGTGTACAGCAGAGACATCGAGGAACCTGTGTTATATTTATTATTATATGTAATATTTTATATCATATTAATTGTACTATATATCTTTCTAATACAATATTGTAATATAAAATCATATATTTAATATTTATGTTTTTTTATATATTTATTTTATATATAAAATATATATCATAGTTATATTTATTATATATTCTATATAACATACATTATTAAATATAAAAACAATATAATATATAATTAATATATATTTTTAATATAATACTATTTAAATTAATTTGTAGGAAACCCAACAACTTAACTGATCTTCCATGAGTAGGGAGAGAGATAGCGACAGAGAGAAATATAAGAGATAGATATATATATATAGAGAGAGAGAGAGAGAGAAAGAGGGAGATTGATAGAGAGGAATACAAATAGAGAGATAGAGCAAGAGAGATATAAAGATATGAGATATAAAGGGAAAGAGAGGGTAACTTTTGATTAGCCATTTCATGCCAACTAATTGAAGATGACACATGTCCATGGGGAGAGAGAGAGAGAGAGAGAGAGAGAGAGAGAGAGAGAGAGAGAGAGAGGCTAAATTTTGGTCAACCGTTTCATGCCAACAATCCACATATGGCACATGCCCATGGGGGGAGAGAGGAAGAGAGAATTGTTTAAATTATGGCTAACATTGGACATCAATGGTTGACATCATCTTATAATGATGCAAGACAATAGAAATGATGGTTGCCGCTAGATCCATTCCTTTCTTGTGTTTATCAACCAATAACCTAAAGCATGAAAGAAAGAGGGGGAGAGAGAGAGATGGGGGGAGGATAACGAGAAATAGAGAGATACAAACATGGCAGAGATTGGTCACTTATGTTGTATGCAGGTGGTGATACCTGTGGCAAAAGTTAAGGTTGTGGATCAATAGGCCAACAAAGATGATCCTCCAAATAAGTTTATTCCAGTGGTGACTGTGGACAAATTACGAATTCTGGTTCATGGGATTTATTAAATACCTTAAAGTTCTCAACAACCTAAGATACTCTCTTAGAGGGAAAGACATAGAGAAAAGAGACACTAAATTTTGATCAATCATTTTGTGATAACAATCCAACTATGGCATGTGTCCATGGGGAGCTATGCTCAAGGAAACATAGAGAGATGGATAGGAAAAGAGATATCAGGCTATGGTACTTTTACAATGTAAAAAGTGGAGCTTGGTATGGGTTTGTCTTGATCATCTACCTCCACTAGAGTCTCATGGAATGGTGCTTTTACAAAAAATAAAGAGAGATAGAAGAATAGAGAAAAGAGATAGACTAGGATAGATAGATAGAGATAAGAGATATGAAGGGAAAGAGAGATAAAGAAAAGAGAGAGTTCAACTTTTAATTAGTTGTTTTGTGCCACTAATCTAGACATGACATGTGTCTGTTGGGAACTACACTTAGGGAAACATTTGCTTAAGGACCTAATAATTCACATTTAAAACCTCTTTGTTGGATATTATATTATTTACCCGTATGGTTTGTTTTATTTGTTATTATGTGTTTTAGTTTGTTATAGGTTGTTAGTCTATTTAGATACTATTAGTTATTTTTTAGTAATTTGTTGAACCCATGAATGCACGGTTCACCTTTCATTTCATGTATAAATTCTCCTATCATAATGCAATTCAGTATGGAGTCTATTTCATTATAATCTCTTATATGGCATCAAAGCAATCGGATTATCCCTGTGTCTGTGTTTCTTTTTAATTGCAATTTGCTTGAGTATCTCCTACCAATTAGCCACTGAGTTGGGCGCCATATTTCTTGCTAAGAATAATGGAAGCCATAGTATGTGTTGCATAGTGTGGTATGAGGGAGTTTCGGTCAAGATTATCACGTCTTCTTTGTACTCTCAAAGTCCCTCCACGCCACCTGAATACAATTAATTTTTCCCCGGCTAGATCTGTGGACTTCTTGGAAGGAGATAAGCTTGCTTTAATGACCACTAATCCATTGATGTAAAGCGGATTAAGAAGGATCTATGAAGGCGAACTAACAGAGACATTTTGAAAGTTTGCAAAAATCAAATCTGAAGCCCAAGATCATATCTAATGGAACCTGTGAATTCATCTTTTGGAGATGGTTAGCATGCTCCTCTTGTTGCCTCTGACCTAATGCACACTTGTGTTGATTAAAGCAAAACGTAGCAATCAATCATTAAGGAACGGGTCCCATGGAGCTGCTAGAGGATCTATTTTTGTGGAGCAAGGGGTCCCATGAAACCAAAAAAAATTTGCTACGACATAAATTAGAATCTTTTCCTCCAAAATAAGAGTAGTTATTTTTTAGGTGGTTGATTTTGAGCAAGTGCATATGAGGTGGGGCTGAAACTTTCCTCCACCAGCTTAGAGAATTTTCTACCAATTTTTAGATTTCTTCCATTTAATTTAGGAAATATTTTGGAGGGAAAAATTTTTATTTGATAATTTTTAATATTTTTATTTGTAAGTCGTAAAAAATCTCTCCTAAATCAATTAGCATTAAATTAAAAACCTCATGAGACCACCAGCGTCCATAAATTTTGGAGCTTAAAGTTTTAAGCCTACGTCCAACTACAAAATTCATTAGACCACTTATTTTAAAATGCTCCTAAAAAAATACTCCTAAAAAATTGCACCAAGACGGCTGAGATAATTTAGGAAGTCCCTCTCCATGGGACCGCTTAGTAATTAAGCGACTTTAATATTTACACGTGCAAAGCTGCACGTCCAGCGGTAGCCGGTCAACTACCGTTATATTACACATTTTCCACGAGACGAGCCAGTGGGCCCCGCTCTACCCCGTTAAGAACGGGCTGCAAGATTGTACGTTGCCTTGCTCCACCTAGATACTTCTTTTGCGCCTTCTCAAATCTAAATCTCATTCTCACCTCACATGCCTCGTCTGCAGTACGGGCGGGACTTGGCCACAGGGAACCGGTTTCTCTTTTCCACCACGTCATCTATTCGTAATCCATAATTTTAGCTGCAATTTTCAACGTGGCATTCAACTATTCACTGGATTAGAGAACAATCTGACTTCGTCTGCCCCTGCGTGAAAGCCGCTGTACATGACAAAATATAATGCCAAGTGCCACATGTCGAGTGCCCAAATAGACATTTAAAGAAATTAAGGTGGATCTTCTAGGTTAGCTAATCTGAAAACAAATAGATAGTGAGTCTTGTGAGGTGACATAATCCATATTTGTGTTGACAATTGTGTTGATTTGTGTGTTATGTATATTTAAAGATATTTATTATTCATTTGAAAATAATACAAGTGCCACGTAGTGGCTAGTACTTGCTATTTGTTTGAGATTGTAATTGTATTGTAGTAAGAGTGACAGTTATGAATGTATTAAAATGAGGAATTGCGATAGAATATATTTATAAACACGTAGGCATTGATTTTTATTCAAACATGATGGTGTGAAATGTCATATATTTTGATTCCAAACTTGAATTTTTTATAAACAAAATTGAATAGATAATAAATGTTTTTGGATGTGATAATTATTTTGAGGTACCTTCACTATTGATAATGAACATCATGTATGCCATATTTTTTGGATCGAGTAAATCTGAATCTGTATTAACATTGTGCACTATGTTTTTGAAGGCATTAATTAAGAATGTGTCCAAAGCCTAAATTGAATATTTGACTTATCTTAAATGTTCCAAGCATTGAAACAAAGTTTGGTCCACTGGAATTAGTGTTAGAAAGATAATAAGTTGCTTTAAATTTATTCGTAAGGTATCTAACTCATCATCTTCCTTTTCTCAACTTGTTTTATCGATGCATCCATATTAATAATAGTAATAATCATATGAAATGGTAATATGTATTGAATAGCTTCCTGTGCCGCTAATGCCTTGGCCACCTAACACATCTGAACATACCATGACATCAAATAATTAAATTATACACCCCAATCCAGCTTATTTTGTATATGAAGAAAAAATGTTCTGCACTCAACCAGTATGTGGGTTTTTCCCTTCTTATATAGTGAATGGGAGTCCAGTAGGATTCGTCAACGCGGTCCTTTAATTCTCTATTTTCATTCAGCAGGAAAGTTGTTGTAATAGAGGAAGTGTGGATCACCCATCTCATTGTTTTTTCTTTCTTGCAAGCTCTTAGAATGTCTAGAGTTCCATCAATGGCAGGTCGGATAAAACCCATTTGACAACGAACAAAGACAAAAAAGTGGTTATCGTGTGAACCTCAAGGCTATTCTTAAATATCATCCACTTCAATAGTCAAAGGTCAATTTTGGATAATAAAAAAAGGACAAATATTTACCACTTTTTGTTGTGAATGAGGTGTAAAATTGCTATTGAATGTTTGATGATTGAAGTGGATGATATTTAAGTAGAGTGGAACCTCAACATAAGAGAATATCGACCAAAAATTGGGGGTTTGGGGTGTTAATTAATGTTATGAAATCTTGAAAGAGTTTATACAGATGATCTGAGTTGTGCTCAACATATAGACTATTTACTGACATCAGTATGAAAGTACCTTAGAGTCCTTGGAAAAGTCCAAAGATGTGGCCAAGTTAATTACAAAGTCATAGCCTTCAATGGCAGAATCAAAGATGCCTTGCTCAAACAAGTCCACTTTGAAAAGATTAAACATCTTTCCAGTGACCTATTTTAATGGAGAAGCCCATCTCGAATGCAAAAACCTCCCATGTTGGTAGCACAAAAACATGGTTATAAGTGAATTAGTTAAATGTTACATAGTCCCACCTCTCCTTTGAAAAATAATATGATATTAGAATGATCCATTACACATGCATGACAATCAACATCAATTCCCAAGAATGCAGTTCAGAAGTGGCTTTTTGAGAACATTTTTGTCTCTTCAGGTTTCACAATTTGGACAATAATGAGAGGGTGAGAGTCAAAGTAGTGGTTGTGCAAGTTGAGGGTGGTGGTAGGGCCTGGGGCAAGGGCAGGGGCTGTGGAAAAAGCAGAAGCAGAAGCATGGTTGTCATGAGCTACTTTGTGGAAACTTTCTTGAAACTTGAAGGATTCGTGTTCCATCTGATGGGCGGCAGTGAGGTCTTTGGCCCTCTAAGCTTGTAGAATCCAGTCGATGAAGAGCAACATGTAGAGCATGAGGGCGGCGCAAGAGGCCTGTGTTGCTAGAAGACCAAGCCAGAGACCTGTGAATCCTATGTTCAATATGAAATTCATGAGAATGGCAATGGACATGCCCACGAAGTAGGACTTAATGAATTTAGTCACCATATGGCAATGAAAGATTACTATTCTAGATAAGATTTCATGAGATTCATTAAGATTACCTATAGGAAATATCATTTTAATATTGATTTAAATATTGACTTTTGCAACAATATTGTCAATTTGATTAGACTTAAAGTATGGGCCATATTGATTTCATTTAATTTAGGTATGGTTGATATTGACTTCAGTATTTAATGTTTTCCTTGATTCACATGAAGGCAACAATAAGAGGGTAAAAAACAATAGCCAATCAAATATTTTTTCTAACTTTGCAAACTATTGTCATCACAAAAATAAAAGAAGATGATTGGTTAACAATAATGAGGACTAATGCAAAATCTTTACATATCGAATGCATTAGTACCATGCCATGGCAGGTACTAATAAGAGTTATGAAGGAATGTCTTAGGGTTATTTATAAAGTAGTTATGGAAGCATTCTAGTAGCATTGTAAGAGTACATTATCCATTTGTTCTATCATAAACCCTAACTGCCTATTGTCACCATATTCCTAGCCATGACAGTAAGATCCAAGGAGCCACAAGCTTCCAAGCCTTCCTCTATCAGGTCCCAGACATCAATAAATCCACGTGGAATGAGAGCGAGTGCACGAGAAAAAACCCTAACTATTTGTACTGTTAGAAACCCTAACCACCTTCTATCACTATATTCCCAACTGTGACAGCAAGATCCAAGGAGCCACAGTTTTCCAAGCCTGCCTCTGTCGAGTCCCAGTAATCACTAAATCCACGTGCAAGAACAATGAAGAAAAAGGCTGAGGAAAAAGGAATGATGGAAGACCCTGAGGTTGCTCAGAAAATGACTCCTACCATTGATCACTCTTGCCTCAACTTTGCAATCCAACAACAAGATAATACTGTTTAGGTTTCTCCTACTATTAGGTCCCAAATGCCTAACCATAATCAACATGCTACTCCCAACTTATCGGATGTGAGTATTAGTTTGTCCTCCTCTGACCCATCAGGAGGTAAGACTATCTTGTTTGAATTCCCAGATGATATTGTGGATGTTATTTAAGATTATAAATCATGATCTATTATCTTGTTTTTCCTTAAAGGCGTCCCATTTGAACAAGATTTCTTCAAATGGACCCATACAAACTAGGAACATAAGGGCTGGATCATAGAATTATTTAGGGGATTAGGTAAGGGATATGTAGCCTACACTTTCGTGGACCTAGAACACACTAGAGTAGCCCTCCATTATAGATCCTGGATAATATGTGGCCAAACATGCTACCTACAGGCTTGGGATATTGATTTCCACCCAGAAGGGATCTCAAAGTCTAAATATCCTATGTGGGTGGAGCTGCCCCTCAATCTAGATTTTCGTCCATTTTTGCAAGACATAGCAACTCAACTAGGAAGGGTCATTTGGTGCAAACCATGCATTGACAAATGGGCTAGTCTGAAAGTGCATCCTCGGATCTGCGTAGAAATGGACTTAACCCAACTTCTCCCTAAAACCATCAAGCTTCTAGGCACTGGCTTTGAGTTCACCCAACAGATTGTCTACCTTAACAAACCTAATTCATGTTTCTATTGCTGAAGGGAAGGCCGCCTTTTTAGCAATTACTGCTTCCATAAACCCCATCTGTCACACATTCCCACGTCCAATCACAACCTCTCTAATCCTCCTTCAGTTAATGCCCCCAGGAACCCTTCCTCTTCTCACTCACAGCAACCCCTCTCTACATTACCCTGTCATATCGTGTCTCCTACTCCTCCCCCCTTCTCCTAGATAATGTTTCCTTCAAAGAGATCCTTCAATCTGAGAAAAGGCTTCCTAATAAAAGGAAAGAGTCAGCCCCTTCCCTCTCTTCTACGCAGTCCCCTTTTATGCACGCTCAGCCCCTTCTACCTTTGCAAACCTTGACTACTAGCCCTGTGAGATCATCATCTCAACCTGATAGCCCTATGGGAACTCCTCCTACTAGCCCAACCAGACCACGTTCTTGGTTTTCTTCAAGGGAGAGACCTCCTATTGATAGATCTCTTAACCCCCATGTGTTGTTGTCATTAAATCAGTTTAATAGTCTCCTGATAGATGAGGAAATCCTTGAGTCACAATGAATGCTACATACAGTCATGGAATGTGAGGGAACTAACAATTCCATCACATAAATATCAGGTTAAACAGTCTATTCAGAATTGCCACACCAAATTTATTATGTTGCAAGAGGTTTAAGTTAGTCATACCCATCTTGATGCATCACTTGCTACCATGCGGAACGAGGCCCACTTCTTCCGTACGAAACACCCTGAGGGTAGTGGGGGCTATGATGGGACTTTCCCCATGGTTAGCTAAGTCAATTGTTGCTTTTGGAACTAATCCCAATAATTGTTGTGTTTGGGCTACCACCCTCTTCCATGAAAATCTTCTTGGCTTTTGCTCCATTTACTCTCCCAACTCATCCCCCAAGAGAACTACTTTGTGGGAATGTATACATTCTAATTTACCTACTACTGAGTGGGTTTTAGGAGGAGATTTCAACATGGTGGAACACCATACCGATCAAAGTTGGGACAACCACACCAGGCTATCACAAATTTGAGTTTGAAGCTTGGACACTTGATCATAACTCCTTAGGTATGCATGATCCTATCATGGGGCAAAATGGAATCTCATAGGCCTTACTAGTTCACATGGAGCAATTGTCGTGAAGGATTTTTGCAAAAGATGAGCTGCTTGGACATGTTTTATATCTCTCCCAAATTTCTTGTCATCCCCTCCTCTTTGAGATACCTTGTCCATCTTGACTTGGAAGCAACTCTTTCAGACCACCTACCCATTTTTACCACTTTATCCCTTTCTGGCATTGCTACTCTACCAAATGATCTCCAGTGCAAACTGAACATCTCCCATCTTCAAAATCAGGAATGCATTGATGGATTGCTTGTTGTTTCGAATGTTGAACCTAAACCTCTAAATGACAGATGGATCAGCTGGCGAGAAAGAACAATCTCTCAATGCACTCAATTCCTTTGTGATTTTGGAAGATGAGTTGTGGCTAAACGTCACAGATTAAAGAAATATCTTAAAGGGCAACTAGAACAAGGTAGAAAACTATTGGATAATAATTCCTACAACATTCCTATTCAACAATCAATTGCTTACACTGAAAACCAACTCTGCAAAATGGCAACTTAAATAAGGGCAAAGGTGCTCAATTAAGGTCCCATTTACAATGGATGAAAGATGGTAACAAGAGCACCAAGTTCTTTTAATTCCTTCAACATAAACATACAAAGGAACACATTTATGTTATTAAATTAGCTGATGGTTCAATCCAGACTAGCCAAGACATGATCATGAAAACATTCTATGAACACTATAAACAACTATTTATTGAAGATTCAAGTAATAATCCCTTAATTTCTATTTTAGAAGACAAATTAGCTAGCTGCATTCCCTGCAAAATTTAGCCTGAGTACAACAAGTTTCTTGATCACTATCTCTCTTCAGAGGAGATTGATGAGGAATTGAACATTTTGGAATCAAAGAAGAACCCAGGTTTGGATAGCCTCCCTGTTGAGTTCTACTGCTCACTTTGGCCTTACATAAGGGAGGTTTTCGACAATGTGTACCTCGAGGGCATTGAAACTAGGTCTCTTGGAACTATTATTAACAGGGGACTTATAAAGATTATTCCCAAAGGCAAACAAGAAGATACAATGAACGGTTGGTGCCCCATAACACTACTCAACACATCATATAAGATTATTACTAAAGCCCTAGCTAGACGAATCAAACCCATCACTCAAGAGATTGTTAGGCCTGAGCAAACTAGTTTCTTAGAGGGCGGATTTATTTTAGACAATTTAGTGCTTGCATGGGAAACAACAAAATGGGCACAACAAATAGGTCAAGATGCCTTGATTCTCAAGCTAGATTTCTATAAGGCCTATGATCGTATAACGTGGTCATTCATTCTTAAAATGCTACATTGGTTGGAATTTGGTCCTAACCTTTGTGCCCATGTCTGATTGTTATTCATGGACACTAATGCTAGATTGGTGATTAATGGAGCCCTCTTCCCACAATCCCCCCTCCAAAAATCCATTCGCCAAGGTTGCCCCCTTGCCTCGTTCCTTTATGTCTTCACAACTAATGCTCTTGGGTATCTCTTTCATCATGCCCAAATGAATTATCTCATTCATAGCATCTCTCTCCCTAGTAACAATACTACCCTTAACTCCCACTTCACTGATGATAGTATGATCTTTATTCAAAATTCAGCTAGAGATGTCAACAACCTGCTTCATTTTCTTGACTATTATTGTGTTGTTTTGGGGTCCAAGCTTGCTATGCATAAAATAGAATTTTGGATGACACACCTTAGTCCTCATCCACCATTGATTCCAAAAGAGTGGAAAGAGATTAAACATGGAGAAATTTCTAGATACCTTGGAAATCCTTTTGGAATTGGAGTCTCCTTGAAAGATATGTGGAGGTGGTTTCTAAATAAAGTCAAATCCAAAATGTTAACTTGGACACACTATCTTTTGTTGATGGCTAGGAAGATCTAGGTGGCTAATAAAATTCTCTTGGCTAATCATGTTTACATCTCATCTTGATGGCTACCGTCAAAAGCATGCTATAATCAGCTAACTCATCTCATTCATAATTTTATTTGGTCTAAATGGGGAAACAAAAAAGGTATGCCAGATACTTCTTAGTCTCACTATATCCTCCCAAAGGATAAGGGCAGCTTGGGTATCATTGACTCTTACATGCAAGGAGTTTGTCTTTTAGCCAAATGGATTGGTAGAGCCTTGGAAGGAAATGCTCCTTGAAAATTTTTAATTTGACACCGTATACAAACAACTATTGTAGGTAAAGCATGGAGTACAATTCATTGGAATGACAAGATACTTTTGGCTCCATACTTCAAGATCCATGGATCATCCCCTCTTAATAGCATCTGGAAAGATTGGCAACTAGTTTCACACAAGTTGTCTTGGTTTGATCAGTCATTCAACCATGGTCTTAGTTTTGCAGCCTCATCGATATGGTGGAACCATCTGATCCAAGTTAACAACACTCCACTTGCGATGATTTCTTGATTCAAGGCTAAGCACCTCTACAAGAAAGGCATTCAAGTGTTCAGGGATCTATGGGATATTTCAAGTTTTACATGGAAATCATGGTGCCAACTCAAGCTTGTTGGGAATTAAGGTGTCTCAACCTTTGCAAATTCCTAATGTTGTATTTATTTATCCCATGTTGAGTTGGCATAGTCAGCACCTTGTGTATATGCAGCAAGGTAAATTTTGGAGACTTTGGCAGCCACGGTTTCCCCCTTGAATAATTAACAGGGGTTTGGGGGCAGTGCCCCCAAGACGGGGTCAAGGGGTGTAGCCCCTTGCAGGGTCCAGGGGCAGCGCCCCTGGCGCACTCCCCGTCATGGTACAGGGTAGGGTCGACGGGCAGTACCCTTGTGGGGGCTTGGGGGCAACGCCCCTGAAACCTCAAAGAATTTTTAATTAATGACAAGTGTCAGTGAGTATCTCTGCACGAGAGAAAGGCATCTTTGGGCGGTCAAGGGAGGTTATGACATGTAAGAGGAATATGCTTTTTTTTAGTCAGTGTATGACAGATTCTCTGACGGTTGTAAGGTGTGTAAGAGCATCTATCATAACCTATCTTGGGACCAAGCGCCCACTTTGGGATGGGATGTTGGACAAGTGTCCTTAGGCGTGGGTTTTGGGGCATGAGTCCAAGTTGGACGTCCATCTCTAGAAGGTTCCATATTTGCCTTGTAAACTCTATATAAATAGGTGCTTGGATGGGAGATAGATAACTTTGGTACAAGTACTGTTATGCTGCCAGAATATCTCCAAATTCAACATTTGAAGACTCCTGAAAGAGCATTGGCTCTGTAACTATATTGTAATCTGTTATTGTTTACTGTAATACATTTGAGCTGTGTTTTGGAGTGTGGGGTTTTTCACCCGTAAGGGTTTTCCCCACATATATCTTGTCTCTCTCTCTCTCTCTCTCTCTCTCTTATGTCTTCTTTCTGGTTCTTATGTTTTGTTGTAATATCTCATGTTAATGGTTTAACATTGCTGTAATAGTTAGGATAAAGTTGAATTCGCATAGCCCTCTCCTCATTAGATTAGTGTAGGAAGCGTTTTCCACACACCTAGCTTCCTTTCAAAGCTATGTTTTGACTTAAGCTACAGAGACAAGGCTGCTGTGTTGGAAATTCAAAAAATTGTTCCTCCTAACCTCAGTATCCTCATGTCTTCCTTTTGCCATTATTGTTTTCTAAAGGATTAGAGGTGGCCTAACGGTTGTTGTATCAAAGCCTTTCCCCTCAAAGTGTTGTATAAACAACTTGTGCCTAACTTACCAATTACCCACTGGCTTAACGCTCTTTTGAGATGTAATCTTAGCTGAGCCAGGTGGAATAAACTTAGCCTTCATATTTGGAAATCTAAATCTGACTCCCAATCTCAACTCATTGGTTGGAAACTTCTTCACACCAATCTCCGAGTGGGTACCTGCCTTAAATTCCTTCTCTCGCCTCCAGTCTGTCCTTTCTGTGGTAAGACTGAGTCTTTAAATAACTATTTTTGGTTTTGTCCTCATGTTAAAAAGATATGGGAAACGCTTATGACTTCCTTACTTGCCCTCTTCCATTTTTATTGGTCTTGTAAATCTGCTCTTCTCAATTCTCTACCTCACACAACATGATTTCTAGTGTTTATCGACTTATAATAATCAAACACATGGAAGTTTAGTTGCTTGGTTGCCTTGTCTCATTCTTATACTCCCTTAGAGATTGAACTTCACTATATCTGTTCTAGTCTTCTTATCCAGATGATATGCTTAGTTTCCTCTTTACATGAGCAGTGCACGATAGAAATCAGACTACAGGCCAAAAGCCTTCTTTCTCAGCTTCAAATCAAGGAAAAGCCTACTGTGTCATGTTTTATTTTAGATCCTCACATCCAAACACCTTCAGTTAGCGACATACAACTCTTGTCATTGGGTGGGAGATCTGTGACAGATGAATTATGGTGCTATTGTGTCAATGTGATCACCAGAGATTTCAATTGTGAGTTTTCCTTGTTAAGAGTATTGTCTCTTCTGAGTTTGGAGCTTGATGGCTTGTCTAAGAGGCTTTTCTGAGTTTGGTATGGGTCCAACAGAGACTACTTCTACGATCTTCTTGTGTTGCTAGTTTGGTGAACTTACTTGTTTCTTTCAGCTATTCTCTAAGCTGATCTCTATATTGTTTGGTTGGCAGTTCTATTTTTTTGTCTCTTCTCTGTTAGCTGCTCTCTTTGGTGTGCAATTGCTCATGTCCTTTCAGTTGTTGTTCTATATAACTATTTTGTAATAGTTTCTTCTATTTGTTTTGCTTCATTCAATATAAAAAAAAATGCATTATCCTATGTACATTGCATGTTTGCTTGTCATCCTGAGGAGAACATGATTTAGCAAATTCCCAATAGGTGTTTGTGAACCCCACTAGTCCTCATGAACAATCAAACATTAGAAATTTTGGTGAAAAAGTTTCAACAATCCATTTTCTATCAATTTAGATCTATTAGTTATAGCTCAAGTCAACATGTTAGTTCAAAGTTGCACTCATAGAGATCAAGTTTGCACCCATGTAGGTGAACTTGGGAAAAAGACAACTAGTGTACAAAACATGAGATCTTCATTTGAGTAAACCATAAAATTTGGCTCGTGACGTTACCATTTCATGGTCCCATTATCATTGATTCCCAAAATTTTATACCTGATAACTAAATCCCCTATTCATCAATTTGGGTCAGATCATGAGTTCGAACATCACCTAGGTCTCACTTCCATAGTCATAGATCTAAAAACTCAAAACTCAAAAATACGCCTTGTCAACCATTTTACTATGGTGTTACTATTGTTATATGGAGCCTAATCAGACTCAGAGGTTAAAATTTTCTCCACTTTTATTAGCGCAGTTCCCCCCCAAATTATGTAATGGGCACTTGGGGGCGCTCCCTGTCACGATACAGGGTAGGGTCAAGGCCGTGCCCTCGAAACCTCAAACAATTTTTATTATTTAATAAAGGCGTCGGAAGTTATTTTTCTATTGCCCGACATAAAAAACTCTATTTTGTAACCGGCATAAGGCTTGATAAAAGCGGCTAAGGGTTAGGGTTTCCATTGATATTGTATTGTAGCATTTGCAGTGGTATTGAGTTGCAAGGATTGCTATTTGTAATTGGTTTAATTTGCTAGATAACAATATTGGAGTCTCTGTTGGTGGATGTAGCTCGAGTTTGGGTGAACCACGTTAAAATTGTCTCTCGTTGTTATTATTTCTCTGTATTTTTATTCCTTTGTCTAATCTTTATTTGCATTTAATTGATATCTTCTGCATGGAATCTCTAAGAGTTACTTTATGCATTATGTTGATCTATTTAAAGACATTCACTCATTCATTTAAAATTAATCTAAAAATTATCAAAGACATGTTAGGGTTATTAATAAAACATTTATGAGAACATTCTAACCATATTATAAGAGTATTATATCAAAGCATATCACTTCGCATTCTTGCTTGATATCCTTGAATCACTCCAACATATTAAATTTTTTTGGCAGTGTAATGTGCTTGAATTGTATCCGTACATTGACAGACAGAAGTTTTTGAAATTCTCATTCAATTCATTATATAGCTTTCACATCTAATTTACTTCCAAATTTCTGAACCACCATTTCCTGTCGATTTCCTCATTTCCATGGTATTTCCAATTTAGTCCGTGTGACGGAGGTGGGCGTGTTTGACAATCCAAAGAAGTTATTTAGGCAGTGCGTATTAAAAGTAGATTGTAGTCTTCTTGATGGCATGTGATGAATGATAGGCAGATTGAGGAGCGCCGATGTTTACAGTCTTTCATAGCGCCGCCCACCCCATCAGCTTTTTCTTCAGCATACCATTCCAGCCAACACTCCATCATATGTCTTTCACATGTAATTTACTTTGGTTCTAAATTTATAAACCATCATTTCCTATCGTAGTAGGAATTAAAAGAAATTATACAATGTGAAGGAGGCGAGCATGTTTGACAATCCAAGAGTTTTGTAGTACGCATTAAAAGCGGATTCTACTTGTCTCCTTGAGAGCCATGCGATGACTGGCAAACAGATCGTCACCTGACCCACCAGCAGTTTCTTTCATATCTTCCACTACCCCCACACAGATTGCTCATAAGCAGAATAATCGTGAAAATACGGCTGTATTCAAAATATTAAAGAATTTGTGTAATAGATGATTGAGTTTACCCTGAACCAAAAGCTATACATACAAACAAGAATAGCAGGACAGGTGCTGTTCAACATCGAAAATTGTAGAGATTATAGGCTTCCAAACATCTGCAGGAGGTAAACTGTTTGGGTTCTACTTTGAAATTCCTCAAAGAAGCTCAAATAATTGTGTACTAGATGTTATGCATGAACTACAAGCTCTAGACTCCAAACTTTTTAGGGGGCTTGTTTCTTACTTTCAATAGTATAGGGGAGAGGACTCAATTGTTGAGCACCCTAACTTTAGGCCTCTCAAAATTTAAAAAGACCCAAAAAAAAAGTAGACAAATAGTTGTGCATTAAGTCATGTTTTGTTGGTGCACTGATGTGGCATCACATGATTTGTTGCTTTTTCGATTTAAGTACTTATGGTCAACACTAACAACTTTAAAGTCACAACTACTAGTGCTAAACTTTGTAAAAAATTGGGCAAATACTATCACAACTATTAGAACATGCTCAACTATGAGTCCTCTCCCCTACAACAAACAATAATAATTTAGCTTTATGGACTTAAAGTATATTTAGTACAAATGAGAACGTTATAGTTAAAGAAGATAAAATTTATTTAATTTAGGATTCTTAACCTATGGGGATAAATGTGTTAATGTGAAAATTGCATATTCTTATTCTTTTATTTATGTTTTGGATTTGTTTTGATTAGAGTATTTGAAATGTAATAATTAGATTATAAGTGGTATATTCTTGCGTAAATTAGGTTCATGGTATTATATTGTAGTCATATATCTCCTATTCATTAGTTTGGGTCAAATCACGGGTTTAGATTTGACCTAGGTCACTTCTATAGTTGTAAATTTAAACCTTAATCTTCTAAAATTCAAAATTCAAATTTACACTTCATTGACCATTTCACTAAGTTTTGTGAGATGACCTAACACACATTTATGTCGATTTGTGTGTTATGTTGTACTTAAAGAGATTCATTCATTCATTTGAAAATAATATATGAGTTATGAAGGAGCATGCTAGGGTTATGATAAAGCATTTATGACAGCATTATAGTACCCCATGGAGTGGACCAACCAAATCGAACTAGCTATCATATGGGGGGAAAGAGTCTCTATCATTTGTGAAAATCCAATCAAACTGAATAGACTATCGTATGGGGGGCCTTATCTTCTATCACTCATCCCTATCACTCATTTGAGACTAACAATTAGATCTTTGTATTAAACATATAATATATGATACAAATGTGGTGGGTCTCAGCAATATGATATGGTGGGGCCACCAAGGCTATATGGTGATGGTGGGTCCCAACCACCAAGCTTGCATGGTGACAGTGATGGATTAGAGGGAGAGGGTCTCATCTACCTAGATCTTTGTGTCTACAAATGGGGTTGGGACATCTATGCAGATCAATGTGATAAATAGTTTGACTACATGGGCATCTATGATCCCAATTGTATTACATATATAAGACAAATGTGGTGGGAACCCTATATATATGGGGCACCTGGGTAAGTGCAAGAAAATGGGGGGCCAAAAAGGGGTCTTAAGTGGCCACTTTTTTCTGAAATCAGGAAATACTGACCTTGGATGAGAAATTGAGCATAGCTACACTCAAAATTTGAAGATGCAACAAAAATAATGTTCGTAGTGCTCCAAGTCTACTTTCTAAACTACTAATTTTTTTTAAAATGGTATAGATTGGGGGGTTCAGAAAAGGGAGCCACATAAATTGGTGTTGTTTCTATCAAAAAATATAACATAGCGTGTTTTGTGGCTCCCTCAAAAGGTTAACTTATTTTTGATATTTTAAAAATTGCTTCAATGAGAAATTAGCTAATAGCATGTATTTTATGCCCAATTTTTCTGATAATTTTTTAATTAATATTTGATTTTTTACTAATTTTCAAAGTGGACACATCCTAAAAAATAAAATTTTGGTCGTGCTACCCCTGTAAATTTTGAAAACTAATTAATTTTTTTTTTTTTAATATGTGTAGAATGGAGTCTAGTTTATAAAAATATAATCTTTTTGAAATTTCAATGAACAGTTAATTTCAAATGAAAAAAAAGACTAAAGACTAGTTTTTTTCCCCAGAAACAGACACACAAACAAAAGAAATTAAAGACGAAAGGCTTAACATTGTCAAAATGTGAAAAAAATTTCGTCGTTAAATAGCTAAGAGAAAGCCTAAAATTACCCAGGTGTTTGAATTGTTTGACCTTGAAAAACATGCAAATCTGAGGGTTAGCACGAATAAAATTATGTGAAATCTTGTAGAATATGTAAAAACAAGTCTTTGGACATTGGGAAGACACTCCAAGCCTTTGGGTTGGGAATCCAAAGAAAATCCCAAGCCTAAGGCTTTGGATTCCCAAAGCAAAATATAACGTGAGTGAGTTATAATGTGCTCACGTTATATTTTGTTTTGCATTTTTTCCCTTTTTGCAAAAGTTTGACTGATGTTTGTCAAGTTTGACATAATGTGAGAACGTTATAACGCGCTCGCATTATGTCTCCCTTGGAATGTTTTATGTTCAAGGTTATTAAATATGTATGTATGTATGCTTGTATGTATGTATGTATGTATGTATGTATGTATGTATGTATGCCTATATGTATGTATGTATACTTATATGTATGTATGTATATATGTATGCTTGTATGTATATATGTATGGTTGTATGTATGTATGCATGCTTGTATGTATATATATGAATGCATGTATGTATGTATGTACGTATGTATGTATGTATGTATGTAAGGGTTTTGGGTTTAGGGTATATAAGGACCTGAGCCCATAGAGTTTTTAGGGTTTAGGGTTTAAGGTATAGGGTTGAGGGTTGAGGGATTAGGGATTAAGTAATAGGTTGAGGGTAGAGGGTAGAGGGTTAAGGGTTACAGTTGAGGGATAATATTTAGCTTGTTGAGTGTATAAGATTAATTGTGTAAGGTATGGAGATTAGGTTTTAGGATATTGGGTTTAGGATTTACAATATGGATTGAGGGTATATAAGGCATAGGGTGACTTGGGTTGAGAGTGTATGGTTTAGGTTTTAAGTATAGGGTTGAGGCACAATATTCATGGTTTAGGGTATAAGGGTGAGGTTATAGGGTATAGGGATGAGGGTTTGTAGGTGTAGGTTTCAAAGTTTAAGGTATAGGGTTGAGGATTGAAGGATTAGGGTTTAAGTATATGGTTGAGGGTATAGGGTAGAGGGTTGAGTGTCTAAGATATAGAGTTTAAGGTTTAAGGTTGAGGGTATAAGGCATATGGATGAGGGTTAAGGGTTTAGGGCATAAGTATAGGGTTGAGGGTATAGGTTATAGGGTAGAGGTTTGAAGGTTCATGGATAATGTTCAAGGTTGAGTGTCCAAGGTTAAGTGTATAGGGTATAGGGTTTAAATGTATCTAGGGGTTGAGAGTTTAGGGTTTAAGGGTTTAAGGTTTGAGGGAATAAGGGTTTAAGGGTTGAGGGATTAGGGTTGAAGGCATAATGTCGATAGTAGAGGGTTTAGGGTTAAAGGTTTAAGGGTTGAGGGTTGAAGCTTTAGGGCTGAGGGTTAAGGGATTAGGTTTAAGGTATAGTGTCGATGGTAGAGGGTTTAGGGATAGGGTTTAGGGTTTAAGGTTGAAGGGTTGAGGGTTGAGGCTTTAGGGATAGGGTTAAGGGATTAGGGTTTAAGGTATAGTGTTGAGGGTTGAGGGTTTAGGGATAGGTTTTAGGATTTAAGGTTTAAGGGTTGAGGGTTTGAGGCTTTAGGCGTAGGGTTTAGGGTTAAGTGAGAGACCTAGATGGCTAAGGATGGATGGAGAGGTAGACAAGAAGTGACTGAGAGACATAGAGAAGGGAGAGGTAGGGAGGTGAGGGGGAGATAAAGTTGAGAGATTGAATAAAGTGAGAGAGTGAAGTTGACAACTTGAGGGAAAGATGGTTAAGCAGGAGGGAGAGAGGTGTAGAGGAAGGGAAATATCTAGAGATCCTTGAGAGATATACAAGTGAGAGACCTACAATCTAGGGAGAGAGGGGTGAGAGAGATAGGGGAGAGATGAGGGTGAGGTAGATAAGGGAGGAGAGGGGTGGATAAGGGTCAAGGATTTAAGGCTTTAGGGTTTGAGAGTCAAGGGTTTAGGGTTTAAGGGTTGAGGGATTAGGGTTTATGGTATAGTGTCAAGGGTTGAGGGTTTAGGGATAGGATTTAGGATTTAAAGTTTAAGAGTTGAGGGTTGAGGCTTTAGGGATAGGGTTTAGGGTTTAGGTTCAAGGGATTATGGTTTAAGATATAGTGTCAAGGGTTGAGGGTTTTGGGATATGGTTTAGGATTTAAGGTTTAAGGGTTGAGGCTTTAGGGATAGGGTTTAGGGTTAAGGGTTAAGTGAGAGACCTAGATGGCTAAGGACGGATGGAGAGGCAGACAAGGAGTGACTGAGAGACATAGAGAGGGGATAGCTAGAGAGGTGAGAGATAGAGAGGTGAGGGGAGACAGAAGAAAATGAGAGAGTGAAGTTGACAACTTGAGGGAAATATGGGTAAGGAAGAGGGAGAGAGGTGGAGAGGAAGGGAAATATCTAGAGAGCCCTAAGAGATATACAAGTGAGAGACCTACAACCTAGGGAGAGAGGGGTGAGAGAGATAGGGGAGAGATGGGGGTGAGGTGGATAGGGGAGGAGAGGGGTGGATAAGGGTTGAGGGTTTAAGAGTTCAAAGTTTAAGGGTCAAGGGTTTAAGGTTTAAGGGTTAAGGTATTAAGGGTTTAAGGGTTGAGGGATTAGGGTTTAGGGTTGAGGGATTAGGTTGTAAGGTATAGTGTCGAGGGTTGAGTGTTTAGGGATAGGGTTTAGGATTTAAGGTTTAAGCATTGAAGGTTAAGGCTTTAGGGATAGGGTTTAGGGTTTAGGGATAAGAGATTACAGTTTCAGATGTAGTGTAGAGAGTTGAGGGTTTAGGATTTAATGTTTAAGGGTTGAGGATTGAGGCTTTAGGGATAAGTGAGAGATCTAGATGGCTAAGGGTTGAGAGAGAGGGGAGGGATGGGGTGAGGCAGATAGGGGAGGAGAGTGGTGGATAAGGGTTGATGGTTTAAAGCTTTAGGGTTGAGAGATTAGGGTTTAGCATTGAGGGATTAGGGTTTAAGGTATGGTTTTGAGGGTTGAGGGTTTAGGGATAGAGTTTAGGATTTAAGGTTTAAGGGTTGAAGGTTGAGGCTTTAGGGATAGGGTTTAGGGTTTAGGGATAAGAGATTAGGGTTTGAGTGTCTAGGGTTGAGGGTTTAGCAATAGGGTTTGGGATTTAAGGTCTAAGCGTTGAGGATTGCGGCTTTAGGGTTTAGGGATAAGGGATTACAATTTAAGGTATAGTGTCAAGGGTTGAGGGTTTAGGGATAGGGTTTAGGATTTAAGGTTTAAGGGTTGAGGGTTGAGGCTTTAGGGATAAGGGTTTAGGGTTTAGGGATAAGGGATTAGGGTTTAAGGTATAGTGTCGAGGGTTGAGGGTTTAGGAATAGGGTTTAGGATTTAAAATCTAAGGGTCGAGGGTTAAGGCTTTAGGGATAGGGTTTAGGGTTTAGGGATAAGGGATTAGGGTTTAAGGTATAGTGTCGAGGGTTGAGGGTTTAGGCAAAGGGTTTATGATTTAAGGTTTAAGGGTTGAGGGTTGAGGCTTTAGGGATAGGGTTTAGGGTTTAGGAATAAGGGATTAGGGTTTAGGGTTGAAGGATTAGGGTCTAGGGTATAGTGTTGAGGGTTGAGGGTTTAGGAATAGGGTTTAGGATTTAAGGTTTAAGGGTTGAGGGTTGAGGGTTTAGGGATAGGGTTTAGGGTTTAGGGATAAGGGATTAGGGTATAGGGTTGAGGGATTGACAGGTTGTCGTAAGGTCCTAACATTTTAGTTCAAAATTATCAGTTTATCGACCAGGGTAGTGTCCGAGGCTGTATGCAATAGGGAGTTGAGAAACAGTTTTCTAGTTCCTTAAAAGATTGAAACAACAGTTATATCCTTCTACAGAAAGCATATAAATTTTATACTAAAAAGCATGAAAACTCTATACTAGAAAGCATGTAAACTCTATACTAGAAAGCATATAAACTCTACACTAGAAAGCATATAAACTCTACACTAGAAATTCACAAATGCAACTTTACTCTGATTTTAAACAATGAGAAATTCTATACCGCAAACATTCTAACTTCCAACTATTAGTAAACAATAGTTTAACTAAGGCAGATTCACCAGAAACATTTAAACAATACAGAGTTCTAAAACAACAATACACAATAGTTGAACTGAAGTAGATGTTCCAAAAACTTTTAAACAACACACCCTTTAGGTTCACAACAGAAAACTAAACATAAAATAACTTCAGCTGAATTAAACATCCACAAAAATGAAAGTACTTATCTATTCTACAGTACCGCGAGTGGCCCACTCTTGGGAGAAATTTGTCTTTAACTTAGGTCACATTCAATCATTTCCACAGCAACATGGTAACTCTATTCAGATCTTTATATTTCAAAAGAACTTACTCAGAACAACACTATTTGCATTCATGGAGAAAATTGTAAGTACGCAGCTCTGATTATTTCAAAAACTAAGGGGATTGATTTTCATCCATCCATAGTATGATATTTATATCCATGTTTTGAGAAAGAGATTAAAACTGAACTACATTCAAACTCTTGAATTTTAGATGGCGGGAAAATGCCATTTGAAGAAGTCTTATAAAAAAAATAGAATCTTAACTACTGATGTCTTTAAAACATAAAGAGGGCTCTGAGTGGAGTCATAATATCTTTTGGATAACCAACAAAAATAATATAACTTAAAACAGAGCCTTCAATTAATGCACACCTAAAATTCTGGTGTCCTTAACTTTCGGTGCATTCAAACTCAGCTGCATGAAGTCCACCTGTCTTGTAGGCAATACATTACCCTACACAATTACACAACTCTACATACCATTATATCAACATTTACAAGCTAATTTCAGTCAATTTAGGAAATAAAGGTTTATACAACATTTCATTAAAAATAGATAAATATTGCTTATAAAAACAAATAAATTGGCAAGGTTAGGGGATTAAGCAATGCAAAAAGGGTTATTTGTTCCATCAAATAAATGAGGTTGTTTATACCTCATCACCCTCCTCTTCCTAACCTTGAGCAGGTCCTCTTGCTCTCTGATGCATCCTTTGTCTTTTTGTATCTCTTTTCCTATTCAGTTCATCAAACTTTGAACTCAGATCATATATTTCATCTACCTCCTCATCAATATGGCTAGAACCTTCAAAAATTCTTTGTGTAGTTTGACTCGTAGCCCACAGCCTCACAACAAGATATGGTCAACCAGAAAGGGAATTTATTTTGGATGTTTAATATTTCCAAGCATAATAAGTCACACTATGTATTATCTAGATTTAACTTAGTGCATCCCATTTAGTCCACACCAAAGGTAATAACATCCTGTCACCTTCAAGATAGACACATGGAACTAAAAACTAAATTTCATGACAACTCCTCGCCAGGCGCTCGAAATGTCATGAAAACTTGTAGGCATGTGTAATTCAACACTCCAAAAACTTCTACCAAGCAATTCTGCATAAAACCTCATGGAACTTTAAATTCTAATGTTTTGCCAAGCTGTTAGCGTAAGTCGCAAAACAACTACATATCCAAATCCATAAGGTGTATGATGGTGAAACTTTTGGCATCAAATCCATGATAGAATCAACAATCTGTTCATAAAAGGATTCATCGTCAAACCTCTCTAACCCACCTAAATAATTGTTTTCATGAAAGCATCATGTTGTGCTTGGAAACCCAAACTAAAAATATGCAATTTCACTCAATCCACCTATACTGCAAGACTGAGAGATGCCAACAAAGTCACATGAAAACCAAAAATAAATAAAATAAACTTAAATGTTTTTGGTTGATGTGGGATAGCTTGTTCGCCTGGGATTCTCCTACATCGTATTTCTCCTCTTCTCTCCTAGATTTGAATTCTTTTCACTTTTATATTTTTCTTTCTACTTTCCTAATCTAATTTATTTTGATTGTGTTCCTATTTGATCATTGAAAAGTTTTTAGCGGTGTAAAATCATTATATTTTAATTATGTTCATGCTTGACACTCCAAAGATTTTGAAACACTCCATCAATGTCAATGTCAACACTCCACATATGACTTTCCCATCTAATTACGCTGAAGGTGTTCCCTCTGTGAAGGGAATCGACATGGCACAGAAATCTACATCACATGGTTATCAAGAATGCAAGATGATTGAAATCATCTTTCCCATTCATTTTTCTCCATTCGTTAGTTTTTTTATTTGTTGAACATTTTCCTGCTCACATAAATATTTCAATATTCACATTTGCCACAAAGTAATAAGCAAAAGTATCTTGTTGCCAGCAATGGCTTGCACTTAGATGACTATTATGGAGCTGATCATTTGTTTGTAAGCACGTCTCAGATTCTATCGTTGTCCATTGAATTTAGGATTCTAGTGAAGAGAGAATTGTCGGGAAATTGTAAAAGTCTAAAATGCACCTATCTCACATACTTTTTGTGGCTTGTGTATTCTTTATGCAAAAAAATGATAACACTTAAATAATAATAATACTTATCGATGAAGTAAACACAATTAGATTAGAAAGAGCTAACATTAAATTTTTATATATTATTATTAGTGACCACTAAATATTGTATTCATTTTTTATATTTTTATATATGTCATATGAAACATATGATTATCAATGACCATGGGAAAATATATTTAATACACATAATTATAAAAAATCTATAATATTCATTATTATTATTGTATACACCTAAAATTGGCTCATGTCAAACGAAATAAATATTTAAATATTTATTTTAATTCTTATTCTTGTATCAATCAAATAAATATTCTAATTTATTTGATTGGTTCATTATACCAAAATTAAATAAAAATTATTTTATTTAATTAATATTCCCTAATTCCTCAAATGTCTCATCTAATTAAATAATCCTAAATTATTTAATTAATCTCAAATTCCTCTATTCCAAAGTCCTAAATTCCATAATTCCACATCATCCCATCCATGTCATTCTTCCACCTCATCTTCTACCTTAGCATGTTGCACACATAATTAAATATTTTTAATATTTAACTAGCTAATATTCCCTCACCCACATGTCCTATTTATCCTCCAGTCAAATTAGTTAACTCATCAATCAAATCGGTTAACTAATTAGTCAATTGAGTTAACTAATCAATCAATTTAGTCAACTCTCCAATAAACCTAGTTAACTGATCAATCTATTCAGTTAACTCCTCAATCTATTTTGTTAACTCCTATAACTCATGAAAGGATCTTGGACACTTGTCCTCTTTTGATTCGTGCACATTCCCTCAAGCTTCCTCAACCGTACACCTCACAGGTAATTCCTCCAGTTATGGATCTATTGACACTTGGATTTGGCCTCTCCTTAGCCTATATAAACAAGGTTCTCACACCCATTTTCTTCATATCTCAAGCTTTAGCAATCTTACTCTGCAGAAATCCTACCAGCGTGCCTTTGGCAAAGTATCCCCTTTGCATTTACATTACAAACCCATTATCATCATCCCATTATCATCCACCACGGCTTCACGTCATTACCTTCATCCTTCATCTTAGTTATTTCATTGTAGTCGCATTGCACATTTCTCCTCATAGCCGTTCAATCTTTGTCATCTTAATAGCAATGAAGTATAACTTCTTGTTGGTAAACAGATTGGTCACTGTGAATGAATTCACAAGAATGACTATGTTTTGCCCAGAAAGTAGCGATGAACTGACCAACAGTTTGAGAGATCGCGACAGAGTAACGATCTTCCTCTGCGTTTGAGAGGGGCAGCTCCCCCGTATGATGGGGGTGTTTGTGGTTTTTGTGTACTTTTATCTTGAAAGTACAAAAAGGAAAAAAAGAAAAATAACAGGAGAAATGGGCATGCAGAAACCCTCGTAGTAGATGTACAAAAACCAACAGGAGTTTCTAAATCTTATTGAAAAGTACGAGGGGGGTTTCACCACAAAGCTAGAAACCACTTTCCTAAACTCCATGATGAATTTCATGACACATGTGCAACAATGATGAAGAAAGATGGCAAATCTCCAGATATGAAGAGATAATTTATCTTAACACTTTCAAATTAGGATACTACGACATGATTGTGCTTCATCACCACAATTGCATGCTTCAATGGATAACTTTGACTTACGCAAATACATAGAAAGATCACCAATATGACATATGAGAAACTAGTAATCATAACTCAGAAATACATCAAGAACATACGAAATAAAATGCATTCTTCATTATCTTTTCAAAATTATACAATTCCAAAAGTAAACTATACAATGTGTAAGACCCAAAATGTTCCAAGAAGTTTCTTCATAAGTCCCCCCTGCAAAGTTCTCTCTAAAAGAGTCTCCCATTTACAACATGAAGTCCAATATATATAGACTTTTCCTCATAACCACCTAATAAGCAACTTGTAACTACTTCCTAACCACTTCAAGTAACTATCTCATAACTACTTTTTTGAAATAGAATAGAATAATAAACCTTATTTTTGGTTATATTTTTCATCGCTTTTTTGAAAATAAAGTTCATTTTCTAACTTTACATTACAAGAGTGACTTAAGTCAATTTCACAAAAAAGGTAACTAGGACTTGCAAGTTTCGAGTTGTGGATTTCACTAAGTCCTTTCTATCTTCATCTATTCCTTTTTGACAATTCAACCTTGCCAGATCTTGGAAAACCCTCTGAATCTTAGAACACCTAAATCTTAGACTCCTATGTTCACATCTACAGGGTATGGACCATGGAAATATATGTCCTTCACTAACAACATCAGCATGATAGAAGTAGATTTGGATAATGCTACACATTTTAAGAAATACCTTCTGTTTTACATCCCATCATTTTCATCTTCCTGCTTAAAACATTATTGCCATCACTACTCACCTCAATGTTACAACATTCTATATAGATGGCTAGTTGAACAAAAAACTGCACATTTTCCACTTTGATACAATCATGAAGTGCCATTATCCCCCAAGGTATGTAGATAAATGATATGAATAATCCATCTCAATAGGGGAGAAGATGCCTTCCTTAGCAGCCTTTCATTTGAACATGTAACTATTTGTTTCTGTAACCACCTCACCATTGAACTAGTTAAGAACACAAAGCTTATATTTATTTGTTCTCTATCAAAATGAGTATATAATCCCAAGGTTCTTAATGAGGATGAAAAATCTCAAGTGTTACAATTTGCCAATACACTCGTACGATTGCAGTTTTGAAGAAAACATTTGTGATCATGCATTCTCCTGAGACAATAGTTCTTGAGGCATATAGTCAAACAACTCATGTGCTGCATCTATTCTTCCAACTTTTGCATGCATTCAAGTATGTTTTAGAGTTTGATAAACCATTTTAGTGCAAGCCTTGAGTCATACATAAATGCTACCAAAGTGCCTAAATTTCCACTATGCTTATTTGCAAATATATTTGAAGATGTTGCAATGTCTTGGTTCATATCATTTCTAATGAAGGAAGAAAAAACCATTTGCTAAACTCCTACACCATAATGGGTTTCCACACAAATGTTGAAAAGTGCATCGAATTTCCTCCAATACTATTCATCCTTATATCTTGTTTGATCAGGTTGTACATTGGGTATTTGCACTTGATTTAAAAGTTTTTTGAATTTTTTTTTAACAAATCTATTTTCTACATATTTGCATCTATTGTATTCCATGAGATGAGATTTCTCTGAGACATTATGCCAAATAGTTCATGTTGTTTTTCCTACTAAGTAGAATTTGATACCAACATCATATTTTTCTCGAAGCCCTTTATCAAAATGAAAAGTAAAAGCCATCCAATTCATTAATCACAATTTCCTTCATATTAGGGTGAACAGATATCATGCATGATGTCCAATATCTAAGGCCACTTTCCTTTCTACATTTCCAAGTTCGTTCACAAGAGATAAAAGTAGTTTGTACTCTTATTCAAATTTTATCTTTAGATGATCAAACATACCTTTCAATGTTTTGTCCTTCAAAAAGGATAGAACATCTTTGGAGCCTCATCTAGTACAATCATGAAGGGCTCAAACGTGGGCTCCTGTCTTTTCATACTTTTTAGACAATCAATGGGATTCCTTCTGACATTGTTTCTGCCATCACTAAGAAAGATAATAACTAGTATTTTCATGTTTACTATTCAGTCTCCAGTTGCTTTTAACAATAGTTTTTCTGCACATTCCAAGCCTACTAAATAAATTAGTTAATCCAGTAGGTTTATACGGAAGGAGACAATC
The DNA here is from genome assembly GCA_027924645.1 of Cunninghamia lanceolata. Classification (NCBI taxonomy): domain Eukaryota; kingdom Viridiplantae; phylum Streptophyta; class Pinopsida; order Cupressales; family Cupressaceae; genus Cunninghamia; species Cunninghamia lanceolata. Next base: position 3,654,962 of record BSBN01000241.1, on the reverse strand, counting down.
TACAACACTTTCTTCCATATCTTGCATCTCTAGAGGTACAGTTGCCAATTTATTGAATAGAACAACTGATATAGAGTCATCAATAACTGTTGTAAGATGGGTTCCTATAAAAGTTAGAATGGCCTCATAGACACAGTCAAGCCTAGAAATATGCTTATTAAACATTTACATCATTGGGATAATATCAGGGGAGCCCATAGAACCTGATATGTTAATGACAAAAATGACACGATGAGGAACATTAGAAGAATGATGGCAGGAAAAATGATGGCCATCAATAGTTATATAATTTGTAGAACTGCCATTTTGTCTCATTCTCTCAATAGGTTCATGTCGTAGCCGCTCAGTGAAATAAGACTTTGCCTCTGAGTCTGCGTTATGCTCCTCGGATTTACACTAGTGATTGCATGTACTAAACTCTTGATGCACTTCCTCTATGCAAGGATCAACAAATCTAACATATTTATGATAGGTGTCATGAGTCATCTCATCCTTGGGAACATTAATGTCAAGCCCATATTTGATGGTTGCGCACCTAGAATCATCGTGGAGATTGCTGGTGCACATCATGTATAATTGATTGCTTCCTTTTTGTCAAGGAACCAAATGGATATGACCTTGTCCCTATTTCCTATAGAACATCTTACACATCTCTGCCTCCCCTTTCTCTCCCCATTTATACTTACGATCCTCAAATTCGACATCTTCTTCCTCTGAAATGAATCTTGCATTCCTCATATTTCCATGTACTATATCATGCAGACCAGGGTGATCTAGTGGAAGGTGACAGAAGTAACCACAAGCTTCACATCTAGTGTCACAGTAATGTACAACAGATGCATTTTTCATGTGAACATGTGGGCCTTCATGAGTCCTTTGAAAGGGAGGAATAGGAATGCAACAACCTTTACATTATCCATTTTGTTCTAAAGTGTTCATACTCAAACAAAACCCTTTGTCCTTGGAAATTACACTTTTTTTCTTACTAGGTATGTAAATACTTCACATATTCTAGGAGTTTCACATTTCTTGGCTCATGTATGTTCATTACCACACAAATGCTCTGCTTCATGGAAGTGATCTTCCACTCCACATGTCCATGATGCATTTGCTTTGGGAATTTCTTTCATGACAATGGTGTCTTTTCTGAACAGTTTCAAAGGCCATAATACACGGATTGTTGTAGCTTGTTTAAGGCCCCACATTATGTATACATGTCTGCCAGCACAATGTCTATGCTTTCGTATTTAACATACAAGTCCGAGGGCATTTTCAAACTTAATTTCTAACAAAATTCCGCTTTCATTATGTTTTGATGGAGATCCATAACTTGTTTCAAACGATGGCAACCGTTGCAGTCTATGAGACCACATTTTAGTGAGGCATTCTATTTAAAATATTCCATTTTTGCGTGGGTAAGAATACTGAAAAGGGTTGTGGAGCATGGTTGTGCACCTGAGAATTGCATTTTCTAGAAATATTTTTAAATCCCTTTTCACAAATTCATTTTAAGTGTTCTTGTAATCATTGTAACCCCATGAAATTACATTTCTTTGATGCATTCTATCAAAATGGCCAATGTGCTTTATGTAGCATGCATGTTTACCAGAGATTGCAACTATAACAACTGACAAAGTTCACTTTCAATCATGCTTCGATGGATATTAAATATTGTTCCAATGCTTTCATTTTGGCATGTAGTTGAGTAGTTTCATATCGTTGTATTGCATGAAACTTTGTTTCTTGTTTTCAATCACCTTTTTCGGTGCTTAGAACTACTCTTGAATGCTATGGTGTCCACATCCATTCTTTGCATGTAACGACCTAAATTTGAGGAACTATAACTTCGCAAACCTGTGGTATTCACCTTCGCAGTTCTATAGCTTTTTGATGATATTTATGTTGCAAGTATGGGTTTAACCGGTGTTGTCATTGATGTCAACATACTCATGTTGCATTAATGAGAAGGATTGGATGAGCTGTGTGCTGAGGATATTGAGAAAATTAGTCTCAATCAGGAACAGTGAAGAACAGTGATGACAACAAGGTAAAAGTCCAAGATAGGTTGAGGATCAGAGGATGCAGTTTAAAGGGTTTGTAGATATAAGTCTTGAGATGCTCCAATAAAGTTTTCAGAGGTCTACATGAAGATCTCAAGAAGTTATGGTCGCTCAAGTAGAACCGGCTCCGGCAGGTGTCCAGAGGTGACAGAGTGACACAGATAGGTTCGATGAGGTCCGGTAATGCATTATCCCATTCTGCGGATTGGAGGAAGTGTTGAGGACATCCTTGTGAAGTGTCAAGTAGATTGGCTTATGGTTTGAAGGTCTGGAAGAACCTATTCCTTTGTGACAATGATGACAGACTGTGTTCTTGAGGTTCTAGATGAAGGAGAAAAGGATTTCGGTAAGCAGATGAAGTGTGGATGTCATTGGTGATTCAGGAAAGCCTATGGTGATCTATGGATTGGTTCCAGTTCATGTTGATGGTCCGTATTGAAGTTAAAGTTCGTATTTGAAGAATAATAATCGGATGTGATGTTCTTCATGAGACTAGACGACCGGATGGATTACACGTCTTGCGGATTCTTTTGTAGGTGGTTACCGACTTAGATGATTGTTCCTAAGTCGATGTTGTGTATAAATAAGAGATTGTGAAGTCAATTCAAAGTGTGTATTATGGTGATGAGGGTGTGGTAGCGAGGAGAAGTGCGAAAGGCAGAGCAGAAGTATTGGGCTTAAATGGAACTGACTCAAGCATGGTGAAGATGCTATTCTCCAGTTCATGAAGGTGATACTTATTTTTTTGTAGATAGTGTGTCTCTTGTAGGCAATGAGCCTCTTGTGAGCAGTGTGCTCGAGCAGTGAGCCCTAATTGGCATGTGCCATTTTGATCTTTCTATTCTTCTAACAAAGAATACATTCTTGGGTTAATCACCCCATGGTTTTTCCCTTAACCGGGTTTTCCACGTCAAAATCTTGGTGTCTTATGTGTTGATGAGTTTTTGCTTTTGATTTGAATGCATTATGTTTCATGTTTAATATACTGCTAATCACCAAGAAGATTTAAGTGTGGAAATTAGAGAAATTTTTGACACAACTGATTCATCTCCCCTCTCAGTTGTGTGCCCTAAGTGTAACAACTTATCCTTTTCGCACGTGAAAGTCGGCAGTTTATATGGAGAATAGAAAAGTGTGCTTCAATCAACCACCTTTATGCACAATTTTTAAAAATATTACATGCATCGTGTGAAATATATGTTGAAATAACCATGTAGTTCGGTGGTGTGAAGGATATGAATGTCGATGTGTGCCCTCTTTTTTAATTATAATAACCTATTGCCTGTCATATGCCAGATCACATGTTGAGGAAAGAGAAATAGGAAACCTTTCTTTGATTATAGGAGACATTATTGGATGTGGAGGAGTGGGATTATTTATATTCGTAAAAAGTGAATCCTCAACTTAAAAAGTTACAATTTGGTTTTAGTTAGCAAAAATCCAAAACGCGTGAACTTAGACAAACTCAAAAGTTAATGCAAACTTAGCAAAAAATAAAAATTGAGGCAAGGTTTGCAGGAAATGAAAGCCGATGCATAGTGAACTCTGCGAAAGACAAAAGTTGATGCGAGATTAGTATGAAATGAAAGTGGACGCAAAGAATAATATTACTAAGCCAATGCAATGTAAATTTTGACTTGGGATAATATTGAATGAGCAAGACAAAGTATGACATCTTGATAACAAGTTACCAACATGATTGATACGCATGACATTGGCAAATTGTAACTGAAAAGATGACTTGGCATAGGGATTTGATGCATGATCAGATTTGGTCTTTTGGACACAAGAATTTTAAATTTCAAAGTGCAAAAATAGGGTCAACAACTGGCTTTAACTGGGGACAAGGACCTTGCAAACGTAGGATGAACCTAGAATCTCTGGTAATGAATAGTGCCTTACATCCTTGGGGCTATAGAGTCAAGAGATAACATGATGTACAAGGAGAACAAGGAGACTCAAATGAGACAAAGGGATAAATGACAAAGCCACACAAAGATGAAACAAAAGACAAAAACTAACTGAAACTAAAACAAGATAGGCACAACCAAAACACCTGGTTAACCAATGTACATGGTAGGTGACTCCTACCTCAAATTGCTTGGGAAAGATCACGTGAACCCATTGACAGGCTGAGAAAAGTATGCACCTTTGTGAGATAATGGATGATAATCAAGGAGCACCTATAAATCCAATTGCCACCGTGTGACTAATATGATGATGGATTTAAAAATAATGGCATTCAAAAACTCTCTGAGTAATATATTACACCCAAATAACCATTCCTTGTTATAAACCTCTAAAGCATGTTGGATCACATCACCTTGCATGTTGTCAGCTATATTTTCTTGTATTGTATCAATATCCCATCTTTGAATGTACTCATGACCATTTGAATCAAAGAAAGACCAACCTTGGGCCATATGTGTCTCCTGCAAAACTTGATCAAAATCAACATCCTTTGAAATAAATTGATAATCCAGATCATAGACAACAACTTCAGTGAACATTGAATCATTCTCAAATAAAATTACTTCATCTTTCTTTGTAATGATTGACTGAGGTATTCCACAATCTAGTGATGACAACTCTGTATCTTCTAGAGTATCTTCTTCTATAAATCAGAAAGGAGGAATGACGACTCCTTCACACAAGAAGTTATCATCAGATATTTCTAAGCACCAACTCATGATGAAAACATTATGGAACTGAGTATCATCATTAATTTGATTATTCCTAATCCATTCATGACTGCTAATATTACTTCTAGTACAAATCCCAAGATTGTCCTCTATCCTTTCCACTTGCTTGGAATTAGAACAATTACCAGATGTATGTATATATTCTTCTTCTTCAACATTAGTATTGGAAGGAATAGAAAATGAACTTTCTATATCTGATATAGAGGCATCTACATGACCAGAAGATTCAAATAGAGGATTGTTCCAAACCTTGAATGCTCCATAAAAGTTAGATTGCACATGTGTTCGAATGGGGATGCTCATTGGTTCATCTTCGTACCTTTTATACTCAAATTGCTCACTGATATCTTTCTGGATTTTGATATACTTTTGTTGCAGTGATTCTTCTCCATCAAGTTCTTCAAGAAATTTGAATCTTTTGAAGTCAGGTTGAATGCAAGTTTTAAAAATATTGCTTGGTGACATATTTGTGTTTTCTCCATCTACAAGTCGGCCTTCAATCTCTGCATCCACCGAAATGTTTATTGAATCTTTTTCAGTGCCTTCAAAGGTAAATGCTTCAGTCTCTGGAGAAGAAAAAGATACTAATAGGTGATCATTTTTGCTTTCTTCTTTATCACTTGAGTTGGTGAGTAATGGTTCAATAGTCATTGTTACCGAAGTTGAACTAGTTACTACATTTTCTAACCGAGTGTAGTGATTACTAACATTACCCCAAGGGATAGAAAAAGTATTAATTCTTTGATCTTCAAAAGAAATTTCTGAATCATCATCACTATCCTCAACAGATAAATGGTACACTCCAGCATTTTGTGGAGCATAAGGTTTGGCTGCTGAGGGAATCGACTCATCTTCAAGCAAGTCTTTTTCATCTAACACCGTAAGATTCATACAACCACCTAAAGGAGGCATTAACTTTACTTTTTTTTGTATTGAGATTAAACTATGTATAGGCATGCTCTTCAGGTTGATAATTATTGTTTTACATGCAAGACCTCTTTGTTGACTCGTTTCTTGAAACCTCTGGAATACATCTTTTAATATCTTTTTCTTTCAATAATCTAGACAGAATCAAATCATCTTCAATCTTAATAGCTTCTTTTTGTGCAATTTCTAGATTTCGTACCTTATCTCGCTTCAAGATGAATTTGACTTCGGGGTACAATGAACCGATGAAGATACACAACTGATTGTCTTCACTTGGTTGATTTGCTCGGGGGATTTTCTTTAAAGATTTGTTGAATCATTCGACAAAATCCCTTATAGGTTCGTCCTCTCTCTTCTGGATCTGGAAAAACTGAGATAAAAGCTCACTTACATCAACTGTAGTTTTGAATCTTGCAAGAAACTTTCCCTTCAATTTGTCCCAATTTTTAATGCATCCATCTTTCAAATGTTGAAACCATTCTGTGGCAGGTCCAATGAGGCTTTCAACAAACAACCACACAAAGAGATCTTCTTCATTAACTCCTAGAATTCCACAAGCAACTATGAATGATAGAATGTGATCTTCAAGCTTCTGTGAGTTCTCTCCTGTGAACTTTGGAAAGTGCTTCTGTGATCCTATAGGCAAAGGTGTGTACTGAGCCAAGGCTAATGGGCCAATATGGGTTCCCCATGGCTGAAATGGATTTGACGCCATGGTATGAGTTTGAAAATGATAGCAGTGGATATCTCACCTTCACAGAGTCACCAACCTCCATTCCAGGGGAGGCATCCATATATATCTGAGGAACTAAGTGCACTGATACTTCAGCTCATATCCCCAGCAGAGTCGCCAAAAATCTATTGGTAAACATATTGGTCGCTGCGAATGAATTCACAAGAATGACTCTATTTTACCCAAAAAGCAGCAACGAACTGACCAACAATTGGAGAGATCACGACAGAGCAATGATCTTCCTCTGCGTTTGAGAGGGGCAGCTCCCTCATATGCTGGGGGTATTTGTGGTTTTCGTGTACTTTTATCCTAAAAGTACAAAAAGGAAGAAAAGAAAAATAACAGGAGAAATAGGCATGCAAAAACCCTCGTAGTATACGTACGAAAACCAATAGGAGTTTCACAATCTTATTGAAAAGTATGAGGGGGGTTTCACCACAAAGCTAGAAACCACTTTCCTAAACTCCATGATGAATTTCATGACACATGTGAAACAATGATGAAGAAAGATGGCAAATCTCAACATACAAAAAGATAATTTATCTTAACAGTTTCAAATCAGGATACTGAGACATGATTGTGCTTCATCACCAAAATTGCATGCTTCAATGGATAACTTTGATTTACGCAAATACATAGAAAGATCACCAATTTGACATACGAGAAACTAGTAATCATAACTCAGAAATACATCAAGAACATACGAACTAAAATGCATTCTTCATTATCTTTTCAAAATTATACAATTCCAAAAGTAAACTATACAATGTGTAAGACCCAAAATGTTCCAAGAAGTTTCTTCATAAGTCCCCCCTACAAAGTTCTCTCTAAAAGAGTCCCCCATTTACAATGTGAAGTCCAATATATATAGACTTTTCCTCATAACCACCTAATAACCAACTTGTAACTACTTCCTAACCACTTCAAGTAACTACCTCATAACTACCTTTTTGAAATACAATAGAATAATAAACCTTACTTTTGGTTATATTTTTCATCGCTTTTCTGAAAATGAAGTTCATTTTCTAACTCTACATTATAATAATGACTTAAGCCAATTTCACAATTTAAGGTAACTAGGACTTGCAAGTTTTGAGTTGTGGATTTCCTTAAGTCCTTTCTATCTTCATCTGTTCGTTTTTCACAACTAAACCTTGCCGGATCTTGGCAAACCCTCTGAATCTTAGAACAATTGAATCTTAGACTCCTGTGTTCGCATCTACAGGGTATGGACCATGGAAATATATGTCCTTCACTAACAACATCAGCATGATAGAAGTAGATTTGGATAATGCTACACATTTTAAGAAATACCTTCTATTTTACATCCCATCATTTTCATCTTCCTGCTTAAAACATTATTGCCATCACTACTCACCTCAATGTTACAACATTCTGTATAAATGGCTAGTTGAACAAAACACTACACATTTTCCACTCTGATACAATCATGAAGTGCCATTATCCCCCAAGGTATGTAGATAAATGATATGAATAATCCATCTCAATAGGGGAGAAGATGCCTTCCTCATCAGCCTTTCATTTGAACATGTAACTATTTATTTCTGTAACCACCTCACCATTGAACCAGTTAAGAACACAAAGCTTAGATTTATTTGTTCTCTATTGAAATGAGTATATAATCCCAGGGTTCTTAATGAGGATGAAAAATATCAAGTGTTAAAATTTGCCAATACACTCGTACGATTGCAGTAGTCAAGAAAACCTTTGTGATCATGCATTCTCCTAAGACAACAGTTCTTGAGGCATATAGTCAAACAACTCATGTGCTGCATCTATTCTTCCAACTTTTGCATGCATTCAAGTATGTTGTAGAGTTTGATAAACCATTTTAGTGCAAGCCTCAAGTCATACATAAATGCTACCAAAGTGCCTAAATTTCCACTATGCTTGTTTGCAAATATATTTGAAGATGTTGCAATGTCTTGGTTCATATCATTTCTAATGAAGGAAGAAAAAACCATTTGCTAAACTCCTACACCATAATGGGTTTCCACACAAATGTTGAAAAGTGCATTGAATTTTTTCCAATACTATTCATCCTTATATCTTGTTTGATCAGGTTGTACATTGGGTATTCGCACTTGATTTAAAGTTTTTTTGAATTTTTTTTTAACAAATCTATTTTCTGCATATCTGCATCTATTGTATTCCATGAGATGAGATTTCTGTAAGACATTATGTGAAATAGTTCATGTGGTTTTTCCTACTGAGTAGAATTTGATATCGACATCATATTTTTCTCAAAGCCCTTTATCATAATGAAAAGTAAAATCCATCCAATTCTTTAATCACAATTTCCTTCATATTAAGGTGAATAGATATGATGAATGATGTCCAATATCTAAGGCCACTTTCCTTTCTACATTTCCAAGTTCGTTCACAAGAGATAAAAGTAGTTTGTACTCTTATTCAAATTTTGTCTTTAGATGATCAAACATACCTTTCAATGTTTTGTCCTTCAAAAAGGATAGAACATCTTTGGAGCCTCATCTAGTACAATCATGAAGGGCTCAAACCTGGGCTCCTGTCTTTTCATACTTTTTAGACAATCAATGGGATTCCTTCTGACATTGTTTCTGCCATCACTAAGAAAGATAATAACTAGTATTTTCATGTTTACTATTCGATCTCCAGTTGCTTTTAACAATGGTTTTTCTGCACATTCCAAGCCTACTAAAAAAATTGGTTAATCCAGCAGGTTTATACGGAAGGAGACAATCTACAACACTTTCTTCCATATCTTGCATCTCTAGAGCTACGGTTGCCGATTTATTGAATAGAACAACTGATATAGAGTCATCAGTAATTGTTGTAAGATGGGTTCCTATAAAAGTTAGAATGGCCTCATAGACACAGCCAAGCCTAGAAATATGCTTATTAAATATTTACATCATTGGGATAATATCAGGGGAACCCATAGAACCTAATATGCTAATGACAAAAATGACACGATGAGAAACATTAGAAGAATGTGTTGGTTTTTCTTCTGAATCAGCATTAGGGTTTTCCAGTTCTAATGCACAGGCAGATTCAGCCAACTGAATATAGGAGGTTGCGTGAGCTCCTCCCCTTCACTTCTGGTTCAGCCGCACCAAGGGGGGTGTCCCTATTTGATAAAAGTATAACCCTGACTAGCTCAATGACAGAAGGATTTAACTTGACAGCAACAGGCAGAATACTCTCATGTATGGACCAAGATTTGTGTAACAAATCACAAGGTTGGCAACATTCTTGGACATAATGTCTGGTTAAGGATAAGAGCATGCAGGGGTTTCCTACTTCTAATCCTACAACTAACAGATGGAAGGATGAAATGGTTTGATTTGATTTTTGGATGCAAAGCTGGACATTGTATATAACCTCAACACAGAGCTAGATCGGTGCCTATCCAGGGCTTGGAGTCAGTAGACATACACCTATGAATGATCAGCATGAACAACTAAAACTGGATTTCAGGGGGATACATATGATACCTGCCTTACAGATATCTCCCAATACAGAGTGTTAAGCTGTCTATACTTATGGCATCCCTATTGCAGTATACCCTTCCCAATATTCAATCCAAAAATAGTTTAATCTACCCCTTGAACAAAAGTTAAAAGATTAAACATTCAACACAGGAGTTCTATGTTCTAGAATCTCAGACATTCCTTGAATACCTGGACTCAGAAGAAAGATACATGCAAAACTGGAGACAGAATCAGCATAACACATGCAAACATAGCATTATTCATATAAGATTGACTATGAAATCAGTGGATTCATGCAAAATCGTACAACAAGAGATACATAAACTCACAAGTTTTACTACACAGAGCAACCAAAACCAGTTGTATCTTATTACAGAGCCAAAATGTCCAGTTTTCAACAACAACAAAATGGTAACACAGTCTGCCTATATTGGCCAGAAAGTGTACCTCACAGCAATTAATTACATGGCTTGACAAAAAATTGCCAGATACAGATCACATAGGAAGAATGGCGCTCAGAAGTTATTGCTGCAAAGACAAAAAGCAGACAATGGTGGCCTCGAGCCCTGCGCCACCATCTTGAAGTCCTCATGCCAAAACTCGGGTACATGACTGTTCAACAACTCGCCCACGCCTCAGCACAATCGCCATTGATGGCTCAACCACCCGCAGCCACCAAGAAAACAGTCGCAGCATTCAAAAAAGGATTTCCCGCCAAAACGTGCATCACCGCAGGTTCAAAATACACAGGGGAATAATCCCACATGCATGGTGAGGATATCACTTCATTAGTTTAAAAGCATGGCCGCGAGCATAATAGGTGTCGAGCACTTTTGCCACGCTCGACACATGCCTTTCTCTCCAAAAGCCCATCGCTAAAACTAACACCATCGGCCCGCTCCAAAAAACTCCTACCGAGCTCAATAGCCTGGCCGATATAACTTGCTTCACATTCCCATCGGCCAGAGATGCATCATCGGGCCAACCATCCAAACCTTCACCGATCTCATCAGTTACACCGATGAAGCCACCGCAATCCTCTGTCGGCCAGATCAATACCGTCGGCCAAGCAAAAGATCCCTCTGCCGATAGACCACACTCTCACCGATGCACCAACGGATTATACTCTGCTCCTTCATCGGCGAGACCTCCCACTGTCGGCCCACCACAATCCATCCTCGCCAACAACACAAGTCACACCGAAGACCATACACAACACTTCCCTTCATCGGCCAGAGATTAGTCTATCGGCCAACCATTTCACTGTTCACCCGACAATACAACTCATGCCGATAGACCTTGGCTCTTCCCTTCCGTCGGTGTAACACACACCATCAGAGCACCCAAAAAGCTTCCCGCTGATCTAAAATGTCACACCGACGACATCTTCGCCAGCCACACACTGCTCCTCCATCGGCCAAACTCCTTACATCGGCGAGCCACAAATTTGCTTCGCCGATGGCCAAACATACACCGATGGACATCCATCGGCCAGACCAAAACACTCGGAGCACTCAAGAAATCTTTCGCTGATGAGGCCGATCACTCCGATAAGACCAAAAACGTAAAGCGCTGAACTGTTGAACCGTTGAACCACGAACTGGTTCAACCCGATGGTTCAACCGAGAAGTTCAATGCCGAACAGAGCACTTCAAAAAGAACATTCGCTGAAGACAAACACAAAGCCTTGAACCGTTGAACCCCGAACCAAGAGGGTTCAACACTAGGGTTCAACGTGATGGTTCAAACATCAAAAATAATACTCCATAGGCAACAAAGCTTCGAACCATTGAACCTTGAACCAAAACAAAAAGGTTCAAGCGGGAGGTTCAACAATGCAATATTTGTGCAAGGCAGATGCATAATGCAACCCGTTAGAAGAAAATTGAACCCTGAACCGCTGAACCACTGAACTTAGAGAAAAAAGGGTACAAGTTCAAACTGAAATGTCAAAGACACAAAAACGAACCCATTCCGATGGAGAAAAGATGAAGACCCCTCCTCAAGAAATGAGATGCAGATGCTGAAAAACACTGAAGGGGTGCCAAAACTTAGAACCTTTTGGATATTTTGGGATGGTGCCTGTATGAAAATTGCTCAGAAACTGTCAGTGAATTCAGGCACCAACAGAATGATTGCAGGAAAAATGATGGCCATCAATAGTTATATAATTTGTAGAACTGGCATTTTGTCTCATTCTCTCAATAGGTTCATGCCATAGCTGCTCTGTGAAATAAGACTTTGCCTTTGAGTCTGCGTTATGCTCCTTGGATTTACACTGGTGATTACATGTACTAAACTCTTGACGCACTTCCTTTGTGCAAGGATCAACAAATCTGACATATTTCCAATAGGTGTCATGAGTCATCTCATCCTTGGGAACATTAATGTCAGGGCCATATTTGATGGTTGCGCACCTGGAATCATTGTGGAGGTTGCTGGTGCAGATCATGTATAATTGATTGCTTCCTTTTGGACAAGGAACCAAATGGATATGACCTTGGCCCTATTTCCTATAGAACATGTTACACATCTCTGCCTCCCCTTTCTCTCCCCATTTATACTTACGATCCTCAAAGTCGATATCTTCTCCCTCTGAAATGAATCTTGAATTCCTCATATTTCCATGTACTGTATCATGCAGACCGGGGTGATCTAGTGGAAGGCGACAGAAGTAACCACACTTCACATCTAGTGTCACAGTAATGTACAATAGATGCATTTTTTGTGTGAACATGTGGGCCTTCATGAGTCCTTTGAAAGGGAGGAATAGGAATGCAACAACCTTTACATTGTCCATTTTGTTCTAAAGTGTTCATACTCAAACAAAACCTTTTGTCCTTGGAAATTACACTTTTTTTCTTACTAGCTGTGTAAATACTTCACATATTCTAGGAGTTTCACATTTCTTGGCGCATGTATGTTCATTTCCACACAAATGCTTTGGTTCATGGAAGTGATCTTCCACTCCACATGTCCATGATGCATTTGCTTTGGCAATTTCTTTCATGACAATGGTGTCTTTCCTGAACAGTTTCAAAGGCCATAATACACGGATTGTTGCAACTTGTTTAAGGCCCCACATTATGTATACATGTCTACCAGCACAATGTCTATGCTTTCATATTTAACATATAGGTCTGAGGGCATTTTCAAACTTAATTTCTAACAAAATTCTGCTTTCATTATGTTTTGATGGAGATCCATAACTTGTTCCAAACGATGGCAACCATTACAGTCTATGAGACCACATTTCAGTGAGGCATTTTGTTTGAAATATTCCATTTTGGCATGGGTAAGAATACTAAAAAGGGTTGTGGAGCATGGTTGTGCACCTGAGAATTGCATTTTCTAGAAATGTTTTTAAATCCCTTTTTCAAAAATTCATTTTAAGTGTTCTTGTAATCATTGTAACCCCATGAAATTACATTTCTTTGATGCATTCTATCAAAATGACCAATGTGCTTTGTGTAGCATGCATGTTTACTGTAGATTGCAACTATAAAAACTGACAAAGTTCACTTTCAATCATGCTTTGATGGATATTAAATCTCGTTCCAATGCTTTCATTTTGGCATGTAGTTGAGTAGTTTCATATCGTTGTATTGCATGAAACTTTGTTTCTTGTTTTCAATCACCTTTTTCAGTGCTTAGAACTGCTCTTGAATGTTGTGGTGTCCACATCCATTCTTTGCATGTAATGACCTGAATTTGAGGAACTATAACTTTGTAAACCTGTGGTATTCACCTTCGCAATTCTGTAGCTTTTTGATGATATTTATCCTTTTCCCACGTGAAAGTCGGTAGTTTATATCGAGAATAGAAAAGTGTGCTTCAATCAACCACCTTTATGCATAATTTTTAAAAATATTACATGCATCGTGTGAAATATATGTTGAAATAACCATGTAGTTCGGTGGTGTGAAGGATATGAATGTCGATGTGTGCCCTCTTTTTAAATTATAATAACTTGCCACCCGTCATATGCCAGATCACATGCTGAGGAAAGAGAAACAAGAAACCTTTCTTGGATTATAGGAGACATTATTGGATGTGGAGGATTGAGATTATTTATATTCGTAAATAGTGAATCCTCAACTTAAAAAATTACACTTTGGTTTTAGTTAGTAAAAGGCCAAAATGAGTGAACTTAGACAAACTCAAAAGTTAACACAAACTTAGCAAAAAAGAAAAATTGAAGCAAGGTTTGCAAGAAATGAAAGATTACGCATAGTGAACTTTGTGAAAAACAAAAGTTGATGCGAGATTAGTATGAAATGAAAGTGGACGCAAAGAATAATATTACTAAGCCAATGCAATGTAAATGTTGACTTGGGATAATATTGAATGAGAAAGACAAAGTATGACGTCTTGATAACAAGTTACCAACATGATTGATACGCATGACATCGGCAAATTGTAACCAAAAAGATGACTTGGCACAGAGATTTGATGCATGATCAGATTTGGTCTTTTGGACACAAGAAGTTTAAATTTTGAAGTGTAGAAATAGGGTCAACACTTCTGAGAGCTCCAAATTACACAAGATCAAAGAAAGATACGCAACAATGGAAGACATGGGGTAAATCAAGTTGCAAAGGTATTATCTTTTGTTTTCTTACATTTGTCTTATTTCCATTGAAGTTATTGGATATTTAGTAGTTTTTACTATGATTTAGAATTCCATCAACATTTTGGTGCCTACTGTGGGGCCACTACCCCATTTTTAATCTCTATTTTGAGTTTTTGGTCAAGTTGCAATCGTGACAGGTTGTTTCGGTGCATTCATCTTCCCAATTCTGTGTATCCATGACAAAAATGATAGTCTGATGCATATGAAGATTATTTATGTGCATTTGATCACTCTCTTAGCGCATTCATTCTATCTATGCATTTAAAACTTATTCATGTGCATCTATTGGATCATTCAATGTATTCATTCTATTTGCACATTTGACACTTGTACCTGCATATTTGTTGGATCTTCTCGCGTATTTATATTCCTGCGCATTTATTCTATCTTTTTGTGCATCCATTCTCTGTTTCAACACATCTGATTCTTGTATGAGAGTTGTATGGAATTTGCTAAATTTTTGTACTAACTTTTTGTTATAGGTATTTTGATCATCAAATGGAGGCTTTTGACAAAATGATCTTGCAGGTGTAGAAAGTGGGTTTAGTCATTTAGATGCATTGTAAAATCATCTAGATTTAATTAGGGGAAAGTAATGGGATATCTTCATGCAAATCTTCACCTAGATCTAATTAGGAGATAGTAAATTGTATTGTTGCATACAACTCGCACATAGTCCCAACCTAGGTGGATAATAACTGAACAAATCTCTCAAGTCAATCTTGCAATTACAGATCTCACATCCAGCTTAAATGAAAGGAAAGTAATTTGTTTCATCCTTCAACAACAATCTTCACATAGATTTGTTTAGGGAGATAAAAATAAACCATCTTTTCAAAGTTTTTGCTATCTTGTCAAATGGATTGTGCTTGGTAGATTAAACACACTTAGTTTTTTTATTTTTAACTAGGAGGATAAAGAACTAGTGTACTTTGTGCTTGAAAATGATGATAGGAGTATGCTCTCCCTTTCTTGGGTGACCAAAATGCCAAACTCGTCATTTTATTTGTGTAACCTTTAGAAGAGGCCTACCCTTGGGATTGTGTTTCCTCCAAGTGAGATGACCTTGAGAGATAACGGGCTAAAGCCAAGTCACTTCCAAGTCGCTATAAATAAATTATGTTTGTGATAAAAATTGCAAACAATAGGTGTCACTATGTTATGCCGATGAATGTTTCCCCCAAAACCCTGTACAGCGTAACCTCTATAGGCTAGGAGGCCTCCTTATTAGAGTGCATCGCTGCATGTGTAACCACCCGAACGGATGCCCAAACTAAAAACCAATTATTTTTAGGAAGCCAAAAACCCATATTTGTTGATGTAGGAGGTCAGACCTCTAAAGCCATCCAACGTCATACACTCATCTAGTGTGGAGACAAAAAGTTCAACTCTTTGGAGGAACTGTAACTTGGTATGCATGAGAAGTAAGTGCCGTGGAGGGGAGTCGATGCTACCAAGTTACTAACTGTCCACCTTTATGTAGGTGGCTGGAGTAAAATCCAAGTTGGAATTCAACGAATATTGTCCTTACCATCCTTAAGATTGTTCTTGTTTGTTTTTGGTTGATCCCACAATACTGGGTTACACTTTTTGGCCAAACTTGACATTGAAATGAACATTTTAAACTAAATCTTCACTTTGAGACACCTATAGCTGCTAAACAGTGAGGAATTTGAAGATGATGCAAACTAGTGAGTTGTGACATTTTGTCTGTAGATTCTAAATATATATATTTAAAAAATTTTGGAGTCAAATTGCATTTATTTTTCCATCTCCTTGGATAACTAGTTTTTAACAATAAACGCCATTTTTACAGAGTGATGTGTACTGTGTAAAACATAACTTTTTTTCTATAAAAGATAAAATTTAAAATTTTTCAAATTTTGATTTGTAACTACAATATCTAGAGGATGCATTTGGTTTCATAAATTTTTATTGAATATTTTGTTTTAATTAATTTTTTAAGTCAAACCAATTACAATTTAGACATAGGTGTACTATAAAGAGCATTAATTTTTTTGTATGTATCAGAATTCAATTTTTTCTTTTTTGTTGGAATAAGGACATCAATAACTAGAGGACATGTAATTTTTAGATTTTTTTTCCTATATTTTCCTATTTTTCTATATGTATGAAACAAAGACCTTGATGTTCATTGAAAAACCTACATTCACATGAAATAAAAAATAAATATAACAATCAAATTAAATATATTTAAAATTATACTTTTTGGGAAGCTTATAATAAGGAAGTACATACTTACAAAACATAAATTTTAAATGAATTCATTTGATTCCCCAAAAAGTAAATCAAAAGTGGTTTTTTATCAGCATTTTGATAGGTGTAGAGAAGACTCCATTATAGGTATGGTTTAAAACTAGCAGGGTTCTATCTAAGGGGGTTTGATCAAACCCTCTTCAATTAAAATCCTTTAAATGGAACCTTTCAAGGCTTAAATTATTATATTTTCTAAAAATATGTGATTTCAGGAAAAATTAGGATGTCCATGAAAGTGTAACCCATTATTGTGGCAGCGCCCTTTTCCATTTATCAAAACTTGTATAACAACATGGAATCTTCTTGTTTGCTATGTTTTCTTGCAACAACTTGAATAAAATCATCACCAAAAACACTTGACTTGCTTCGAAAAATGTCCTTGAAAATAAGAAAAATTGCTCAAACACTACAAAAGAATAGAACTTCGCTTTTGGTACATATTCCTGTGCATTTGAAAAATCTTTCAGCACATCCAAATTCAGCAACGCATTTAAACTACCCTGCTGTGTATTTGCTAAATCTTTCGGCACATCCAAATTCAGTAGCGCATTTGAGCATTATTGCTGTGCATTTACAAATAGTTTCAGCACATACATTATTTAGTGCTTTTAAACAATAGAAGCACACATTCAGGCCTGCGCATTTAAGCCACAGAAGTGCACATTTGCACCCTATTTCTACGCATCTGTAACAGAGAGCATTTCCCAACAGTTTGAGAGAAAATCAGATTCATTTCTAGATACCCATTATTTCTTAGACTCAATTTGTGACCTCAATAGAACCATAAAAATCTACTTTGTACCCATTTCCAAACATTCCACTCACCATAGCATATTTAGCGATCCCAAAACATTCAAACCAAACCAAGATTTTCATCTGGGTGTTATTGAGAGTCTACCAAATTCAAACAAAATCTAGTTATTTTTATAACGGGATCAATCATTCTTCACCGTGAAACTGTGATAGTGTAATATTGATAAAAGAATAGTCTATATCAATAGTGGTGATCAACTATCCCTATTTTGACTACCTTTTAGCTCAAGAGCATGTTTTTTGGACAACATAGATCAATAGAAAGGCTTAGCAAAATCTTAGCAAAAAAAAAACATATCCAACCAAATTCACCCTCAAATCATTTTGTACCAAAACATCAAACCAAGTTCACCAAGTCTTACATCCAACTCCACCCACATCTCAAAACTTGCATGGTTCAAACTAGGTCACAATCAAAACCAAAGCAAAAAATGCGTTCCCTTCACAATAGTGGGTACAATTCTGATGATGAGGAGATTTGTTAAGAATAAATCCTTAAACAACTCCAAGATCTAAAATTTCTAAAGATGATGGATAGGGTTGTTTCCACAGATCCTCATAAATACTTTCTTATGCTAGCTCAACAAGGAGCTAGGTTTCCCTTAGATTTTGATGTCTCAAATCTAAGAGAGAACAATTCCTCAAATGAAGTTGAGTCTTCAAAAGATGGCTCCAAAAATGAAAAAGACGCCCCTAAAACTGACAAAGATGCTTCTAAATCAGAGAAGACTAAGGATACACTCAATCCCTTGGACATAATAACAACACAAATCCAAGGCTTGCAAAAATAGTTGATGGACATCCAAAGTGGGACAACAACAAAACATTACTCTCTTGAGGATATTTCACCATATCCCTTTGATAAATCTTTTCTCATGATACCTTTTCTCTCAAGGTTTGAGGTTCCAAAATTTGACAAGTATAGAGGAAAAGGTGATCCAAGAGATCATATAAGGGAATTTAGTGTTGCATGTCTAGAAGTCACACACAACGAAACAAATCTTATGCCACTATTCCAAAGAAGTTTAGGAGGACAAGCTATGGAGTGCTTCTCTCGCCTACCTCCCGGCATCCTCACTTTCGATGAACTAGTGGACAAATTCATCACACATTTCTCATACAATATCAAACACGAAATTTCCATGTTGGACCTTTGTAATAAAAAGCAAATAGGGGGAGAAACCTCCACCTCTTTCCTACAAAGATGGAGACAACTTGCAAGCAAGTGTCCCTACCAAATACTGGAGAAGCAAATGATAGAAATGTTTGTTCACAACCTATCCACAGACCTAAGCTACCAAATCCAAATACAATGTCCAACTACTTTTAGTAAGGTCATCGAAATGGGGCTACTCATCGAAAAAGCATTGGTAGAAAAAGGGAAAATTAAGCTATACAAAGACACTCCTAGCTCAAATAATAACACAAACAAGCCAAAGTTTTGGACCAAAAACAAAAACATTGTGAACGATGTTGTTGTTGATGCCAAACATGTGGTGCGAAAACAATCGATCTTCAATCTATCAAGCCCGCAAAACAACACACCATCCACCAAGCCTCAAAGCAATGAATAACGACCAACCAACTTTCCTCATAGAAGAAAGTTCACACCATTAGGGAAATCACTTGAATTTTCCTTGTGGAAGCTCATATCAAACAATCTCATAACTCTTCCAGCGGTGCGTGATTATGAACCAAAATTTAAATCTCCTTGGTGGAAAGACTCAGACTTTTGTGAATATCATAGGAGCAAGGGTCACAAGACCAATGATTGCCAAGGGCTAAAGAATACTATTCAAGGCTTGGTTGATCAAAAAGTGATAAAAGTGAAGGGGCACGCATCCAATGAGGACCATTTGGCATTCTAGAATCCACTCCCCAACTATGAAAAAGGAAGTTCTTCAAATCAAAACAAAAGTGGTGCTAACAACGCCAACTACACAAATGTGTCATATGACTATGTTGTTAACCACACCTCTGAAAGTGATTCACATGTTAATGTGATCACTATAAATAAAAGCCCTAATTGTAATGTGACCACTCATGGTGGAAAAGTTACTCTCGAAGGGGCTTCATCTAAACCATCCTCTATGTCTAACCAATACAATGTCCTTAACTAACTCCATAAAACACCTACACACATATCCATTTTGGATCTTTTACATCTATCTCTGTCTCACAAAGCCATCCTCAGAAAAGCTCTCTTGGAAACTACCGTCCCAACCAATCTAGTTGAAGAGCAATTCCAGGCCATGGTAGGTCATTTAACTACACCCCATTTCCTATCATTCATAGAAAAAGATGATATGTCAATCACCCAACTGCACAATGCATCCCTCCATATTGAAACCTTCATCCATAAGCATAAAATAAAATGAGTCCTAATAGATGGAGGGGTAGGTTTAAATATCTGTACCTTAAAACTAATCCTTGCAATGGGGTTTTCAGAGAATGCCATTGAGCCTAAAAAGAAAATCACCGTCAAGGCTTATGATGAAGAAGAAAGGACATCAAAAGGAACTGTTGTGTTGCCAATAAGAGTGGGACCGATAGTGAAATATGTGGTGTGTCAAGTGCTTGATATGGAACTAGCATATAATAGTCTCCTTGGTAGACCTTGGATACATGCGATGAAGGTTGTGCCTTCCACCTACCATCAATGTATCAAGTTTCCTCATAATGGCCAAGAAATCACTATCCAAGGTGATCCTAATCCATTCCAATATTGCAATTTCATCCAATCCAAGCCTGAAGTTGTAATCCCCACCAACCATGCAACTTCACCCTCTACAGCTAATGTTGACCCAAGCTCAATACCTTCTACATCAAAATCCACAGAACAAAAATTCAAGATCAAGGATAACGGTGTAGGAAAGTATTCCATTTAGCAAACCTTTTGTCTCACACCATTACCTCTTTCACCCAAATCCACCCATCCAATACATCATTCATCTACCCATACAGGTCTACAAAGGATGTGATCCAAAGGCTACTAGTAAGGAGTCAACCATGTCACCAAATTTCTATCCTTGAACATACAAGAAACTTTTTCAACACTTGGTCAAATCCTACAACCCTATCATATAGTCCATAACCCTTTGAGCCTATTGAAGAATCTCCACCAATGAATCCAAGTCAAGATCCTTCATCCCTTCATGTTGATAACCCTTGAGAGCATATCACGCATATCCAAGATCCTATCACTTCTATTCAAGTAACCCAAGAGGTATGTCAAGAACCTAATCTTAAGCATGTGAAAACATTAAGTCCTAGTCCTAATCAAGATCTTGAATCACTTTCACTCCACCCATCCATAACATTTATGTTTTCCATTATCAAGATATTACCTATGAAGAAGATATCCATGAGCAACTTGATCCTATACCTATACATGAGAAAGAAATCCATATGGACATAACCTATATCTTTTCTATGATCAAGATATTATCTTTGATGAAGAACCTATATGTGAGCACATTGATCCCATCCATATCACACTTAATCCTATCTATGATCAAAATCCCATCTATGATCAAGATCCTATCTATGATCAAGAAAACCATGATGATCCTCTTAGCTAACTTTATGCATTCCATGGTCATGAGCTTATTACCCCATCTATCCATAACCCCATAACCATCCATGAGCAAGCAACCTCCATTACTCCTACCCATCCTCCACTTAGTCCTATCCATGATCTAACAACACACACTTTCCTTGATGAGACACTTGCCTCCCAAGTGCACATAGCTGATCAAACTAATAACTTGGATCTTAGTGAGCATAATGATAATCAAGATCCTAATGATCTTCCACCATCCATTATCGACCATGTTGCAAATCCATTATCCTATCACCTTGGTCTCACTACCTTCATCCATAAATGTTCTTCCTTAGGAGAGAAACAACCATTATCTACCACTTCACCTTCCCCATCAAATATTGAGATCACACCTAGTGTCCAAATCACCCATAATCCCATTGTCCACTGCATACTCCAAAATATGAACCATCAAGGTGAAGGCTTAGGCCTTAATGAACAAGGTATTTTGGAGCCTATCCATGTCGAAGTCCCTCTACCCTCTTATTGCCTTGGTTATACTCCCCAAGAAAAGGAATCTCATGATGTTGGTACTTCCTCCATGCCTTCTAAATCCACTCATTCCTATCACAAACCCTATCATATACCCAAGACATATGTTGCCATTCCACCTCCATCATCCTACAAATGTCAAAAGCATGTGACCATACACCTTCAACCATCCAATTTACCTCCGCTACTTCCAACTCCTAATATCCCTCCATCCATTTTACCATCACTTCTCCCCACACCTAATCCATCCATCCACACATTCCCTCACATTTTGAATCATGACCAACAAATGCACATATTGTCTAAATATGAAGCTTCCACTCATTCCACCTAACCTATGGGATTCAAAAATAAACATTGGGATGCCTCCTTTCATAAAGTCAAAAATCCTAAGGGTCCTAATACCTTAGGAAATCAACCCAAAAATTCAAAACAAAATCTATCTAAAATGCTATCCAAGGCCATACCTCCAAAAGTGAAGTCCAAAAGCAAGATGGTATGGGTCCCGAAGCAACAAATCAAATCAAATGGAGCATCCAAATCTCAAAAATCCCAACCATCCCCTTCCATCCAAAATCCCCATTCCATTAAAAAATCCCAAAAAACCTACAAGAAAAACAAAAATAATAAAAATACTAAGTCTATGTGGGTACAGAAGTTACTACGTCACCCATCCCCAGTACCATTGCTTCCTACACCACCTTCCCATCAAAAGATTCAATGTTTAACATGGTGTGTGCAACCATTGGTCATGATGCCTCTCCATACCTCCATCACCCCATCATTCAACCATTATTCTACCTATCTACCCTATCACCGTCATATGGTCCATGCTTTTCCATATCCACATCATAATCCACTATCCTTCCATCCATAACCCACATCATAATCCACTATCCTTCCATCCATAACCCACATCATAATCCGCTATATCCCATCAATCATTATATATTCCTTCCATACATAATCCACATCATAATCCAGTATCCACCTACCCCATCTCCCTCTCATGCAATCCCTTACCAACTTCTATGAGCAAAATCATGTTTGATATGGTCCATGTGCATCATCCATCTTTAAATGGAACCATCACCTTTCATGGAACTAGATGTTTGAGTCCCTCTCATCCATATTCTACCTATCCTATCCAAATATTTTTTTTTTTAAAAAGTAAAGAAAAATCCCTTTGTCCAATGGTGAAAACCACCCTTGGTGGCACCTTGGATAAGTACCATGATGAAAACTTGGCAACCAGGTGTGTCATGTGTAGGTTGATCTTCTATGTCACTTACCCTTGGGAGTACATTGTCTCATCGATCTTATCATTTTCCATCCTATCTTACCAGACCATCCTATCATCCTTATCCTACATATACCTATCATATTGAGTCCACTCATCCTCCATTCCTCTTTTGATCTTGATAAAGATATGGGGGAAAAATGTCGAAACATGCTTTGGAAAAACTCTTGATATACCTTAATTTTTTCAAAACAATCCAAGCATATCATCCTCCTTCATCATAAGCATTGTCATGTCAAATCCTAAGTTATTCCTAATGCGACATAGTCCTTGGAGATCACATCCTTGTTTTCTTCTGTGTGCATCCATTCTATCCCTTATCACCCATCCTTTTGTCCAATCATCAAATCCTACAAACTCCAATGCAAGGGAATCAAAAGCAATGTTAGTAATAAATCACTTCCTCCATCTCTTAGGATTTTAGCCCTCATCTAGTCTTTTCTAACCACATCCATCAAATCGCATAAAGATACCTATCATGGCTTGTTGTTCTCTCACCCTTATCGTCTTGTCCCATCAGTCTATCCATCCAAACCTTCGTCCATCTTGTCACCCGTTATAAACCCAATCCATTGAACCATTGTCGAACTACGTTGCCTCTGAGCTATCATGTAGGCAAGGCCATCATTGATGAGCCCTCGAGGCTTCCCATCCATTCCATCCCTTATCACCCATCTTCCAAACCCCTAGGTCTTAGGTCCACATAGTCCACCTAAAGTGAACTGTGTTGCCTCTGCGTCGTCACGTAGGCAAGGCCATTCATCAATGAGCCCCCGAGGCACTAGGTGAGTCCCTTAGGGTGTTGCAAGTATGGGTCTAACTGGTGTTGTCATTGATGTCAACATACTTTTGTTGCATTGATGATAAGGATTGGATGAGCTGTATGCTGAGGATATTGAGAAAATTAGTCCTATCAGGAACAGAGAAGAACAGTGAAGACAATGAGGTAAAAATCCCAGCTAAGATGAAGATCAGAGGATGCGCTTGAAAGGGTTTGTAGATATGTGTCTTAAGATGATCCAATAAAAATTTTAGAGGTCCATATGAAGATCTAAAGAAGTTATGGCCACTTAAGTAAAAATGGTTCCGGCAGATGTTCAGAGGTGAAAGACTGACACAGATAGGTCCGGTGAGCTCCGGAAATGCAATATCTTGTTCAACAGATTTGGTGTAGTGTTTAGTGAGTCAATGTGAATTGACAACTCAATTGGTTCGTGGTCTAGAGGTCCACAAGCATATATTCCATTATCACAGTGATGACAGACTGTGTTCTTGAGGTTCCAGATGAAGGAGAGATTGATTTCAGTAAGCAGATGTAGTTTGGATGTTCTTGGTGATTCAAGCAAGCTTGTGGAAGTCTTTGGATCGTGTCCAGTTTGTGTTGGTGGTCCCCATTGAAGTTTGAGCTCGCAATTGAAGAATTACTTCCGGATGATGGTGTTCTTCCCAAGTCAGGTTGACCGGATGAGTTATACATCTTGCGGATGATCTTGTAGATGTTATGTGAAGATTGGCATGTTCCTAAAAGAAGATTGAAGTGTCAGATCTGTGTGACCGACAGTGTGTTGATCCGCATGAAGTCTTTTTGTAATTAGTCATGTTGTTTTTGTATATTTTCTTTGTAATATATGTCGACTTGGATGATCATTCCCAAGTCAATATCTTGTATAAATAAGGAGTTGTAAAATCATTTCAAACGCATCTTGTAGAGATGAGAGTGTGGTAGAGAGGAGGAGAGCGAAAAGTAGAGCAGAAGTATTAGGTTTAAATGGAATTGATTCAAGCATGGTGAAGATGCTATCCTTCAGTTCAAGTATGTAATACTTATTATTTTGTAGACAATGTGTCTCCTATAGGCAGTGGGCCTCTTATGAGTAGTGTGCTCGGGTAGTGAGCCCTAATTGGCATGTGCCATTTTATTCTTTCTATTCTTCTAACAGAGAATACAATCTTGGGTTAGTCACCTCATGGTTTTTCCCTTAACTGGGTTTTCCACATTATAAATATTGGTGTCATAGGTGTTAATGTGTTCTTGCTCTTGAATTGCTGCATTATATTTCCATGATTGATTTATTATTATGCTGCTGAATTAAGAAAGGGTTTAAGTGATTAATTGGAAGAAAGTTTTAGACAACTGATTCACCCCCCCTCTCAGTTGTCTGTCCTAAATCTAACAATTGGTATCAGATCCAAGTTCCTCTAAAAGAAGCTTAACCGCTTGAGGAGATCCAAGATGTCATCCTACAAGAAGGATAGTCTGAGGTTTGATGGAACCAATTTCGCTCTCAGAAAAAGTCGCATGGAATTGCACTTGCAAAGTATGGGAATGTAGTATTGGATTATGGCTTCAAAGAAGTATGATCCCCCACAAAATGGTCCATGCACTGTAGATGAAATCAGAGATGCTGAAAATAATTTGCGGGCTAAAGAAGCTCTTCTAAGTGCCTTATCTGATTCAGAACTGACAAATCTTGTTGATCTAAAAACTACATATGAGATTTGGCAAAAATTGGAACTTCTGCATGAAGGAGACAAGTATGTGAAATGTGCCAAGCTACAGAGTCTAAAAGGAAAATTTGAAAACCTGAAGATGAGAGAAGATGAAAATATCACTACATTTATGCCCAGAGTAAATGAGCTTATTTGTGGCATTAGATGTGTTGGTGGAGTCTTGGATGAAGATGCAATTGTTGGCAAAGTTCTCGGATCCTTTCCTGATTCTTACAAATACAAGGTTGCTTCCATTGAAGAATTCAAATCCTATTTAGGTATCACAAGAGATCAATTGGTTGGTAAATTAGCTGCATTTGAATTGACCGAATTTGGAGATGCCACCCCCAAGACTGAATCTGCATTTAAAGTTAGTGCCTTTGTAAAAGGCAAACAAAGGTTTGATCCGGGAGAGAACTCTTCAAGGAAACTATCATGGTATGACAAAGCAAGAAAAGACCTGGAAGAAGATGAAACAGAAACTGGTCAAATTGAAGCCCTTATTGCAAAAAGACTGCCAAGAGGATCTGGTAAATATGAGGGAAAATTGCCTTTTAAATGTTTTAACTGCAATAAGATTGGTCATTTTGCCTCAAGGTGTCTGGAAAGATTTTCAAGGCCAAACCCTAACAGATCAAGGTTCCAAAAGAAATGTTACTATGTTCATGAAGATGATGATGATGAAGGAGCAACAGATGATGAATTAGAGATAGGAAACAAATCTAGAAGTGACTGGGTGTTTATTGCCATCAAGGAAAAAGATCCGATGCCCTCTAAATTTGTCAATCATAAAATTGTAGAAAGAGCTCTAGCTGCCCAAGTTGAAGAAAAGGATGATTGGATCATTGATAGTGGATGCTCCCACCATATGATAGGTGACAAAAATAAGTTCATAGATTTGGAAAGGTATGAAGGAGGAGTGGTAAAATTTGGTTATAATTCTGCTGGTAGAATCAGAGGTAGAGGAACTATTTATTTTGATAGAAAGAATAAAACTGATAATGTATTGTATGTTGAAGGATTGAAGCACAATCTTCTCAGTGTTGGACAGTTGGTGGACAAAGGCTATGATCTTTGATTCAAAAATGGAAAATTTAAGATCTTTGAAAGTTCTGGAACAAAGATCGCATTCGGTACCCAGACTAAAGGTAACGTCTTCTACTTAGTTGGTACTAATAAAAGTTGTTTATTTGTTCAAATTGATTAGAGTTGGTTGTGGCATAGAAGAATGTGTCATGTGAATTTTGATAATATCATTAAAATAAGCAACACTCAGGCTGTGAGAGATCTTCCAAAACTGGTGAAACCTACTAATAGTATGTGTAAAGAATACCAGTTGGGTAAGCAGAGCAGAGTCACATTTAGAAGTAAGCAACAATCTTCTACCGGATTATTGGACTTAGTTCATACTGATTTATGTGGTCTGACAAGAATCAGGAGTGTGCAAGGCGATAGATACTTCATGCTATTAATTGATGACTACTCCCGGATGATGTGGGTAACTTTTCTGAAGGAGAAATCAGAGGCTCTTGAGAAATTCAAAATATTCAAGGCTATGGTGGAGAATGAAACCAGATTGAACATAAAATGTTTGAGGTCTGATAGAGGTGGAGAATTCACATTCAGTGAGTTCATAGAATTCTGTGAGAAGCATGGAATAAGAAGATAATTGTCTGCTCCAAGGACTCCTCAGCAGAATGGAGTAGTGGAGAGAAAGAACCGGACCATCCAAGAAGGATCTAGAACCATGATGATGGAAGAAAATGTTCCTCAGATCTACTAGAGAGAAGCTATAAGCACTATAGTCTACACTCTTAATCGAGTTCAAATAAGAAGCAATACCAGTAAGACTCCTTATGAACTTTGGTTTGGCATCACTCCTACTGTGAAGTATTTCAGAGTCTTTGGTAGCAAATGTTACATTAAAAGGGATGAAAATCTAGGCAAATTTGATGCTAGAAGTGATGAAGGAATATTCTTGGGTTATTCTACTCAAAACAAAGCATATCGGTGCTATAACAAGAGATTAAGAAAGATTATAGAAAGTACAAATGTGAAGGTTGATGAAGGTATTGAAAAACCCTCAAGATTTTATGAATATGATGAAGATGATTAGAATGATGTTTTGATCCAAGGAGTCCAAGCCCCTTCTGAAGTTCAGATTCAGACTGATCCAGTACATCAGGTAGAAGAGATGAGTTTGAATTTTCCTGTTCAGGAAATGGAAGTGCAAGAAAGTCCCAAAATTCCTAAGTATGTAAGACTGAATCATTCTAAAGATTAGATCATAGGTGATAAAAGAAAAGGTTTTCAAACAAGAAGAAAGATTGCTCAAGACTTAGAAGAGTATTGTTTGATTTCAAAGATTGAACCAAAATCAATAAATGAAGCTTGCAATGATGAAATTTGGACTAAAGAAATGGAAGAAGAACTGATACAAATTGAGAAAAATCACACTTGGGATCTTGTTCCCAGACCTAGAAACAAGAATGTGATTGGAACCAAATGGGTCTTTCAGAACAAACTGAATGAAATTGGTGAGGTAGTCAGAAACAAAGCCAGATTGGTCTACAAGGGTTACTCTCAAACAGAAGGAGTTGATTTTGAAGAAACCTTTGCTTTGGTGGCTAGAATTGAAGCAGTCAGGTTATTTCTTGCCTTTGCTGCCTTTAAGGACTGCAAAGTATATCAGATGGATGTCAAGTCTGCCTTCCTAAATGGTGACTTGGAAGAAGAAGTTTACATTGAGTAACTGGATGGATTTCAAATGTTTGATCAAGGTGATATGGTCTGCAAGTTGAAGAAAGCACTGTATGGACTCAAGCAAGCCCTAAGAGTCTAGTATGAAAGATTGGATAAGCATCTTTTGAAGATTAGTTTCAACAAAGGTACTGCTAACAGTAATTTATACTTCCAAATTGATCATGAAAATATCTTGATTGTTGAAGTATTTGTTGATGATATCATTTTTGGAGGAAGAGATAATTTGTGCAAAACTTTTGCAAATCAAATAAAAAGTGAATTTGAGATGTCCATGGTTGGGGAAATGAATTTCTTCTTGGGTCTGCAAATCATTAAAACAAAGAAAGGAATCTTCATTTCTCAGACAAAATATGTGAAAGAATTGTTGAAGAGATTTGGGATGGAAGACTCAAAACTAATGAGTACTCCCATGGAAACAGGATGTAAATTAAGCAAAGATGATGACTCTGCTAAGGTTGATCAAAAAAAGTACAGGTCAATGATTGGAGGATTGTTGTATCTCACTCAAACTAGACCTGACATTATGAATGTTGTTGGTCTTGTTGCTAGATTCCAAGATGACCCTAGAGATTCTCATGTCATGGCAATCAAGAGGATTTTTAGATATCTAAAAGGGACAGTTGAGTATGGTATGTGGTATCCTAGAGATCATGATTTCTCTCTTCATGCATATACAGATGGGGATTGGGTAGGAGATGTGGATGACCGAAAGAGTATCAATGGTGGAGCATTCTTTTTAGGGAAGAGATTGGTTTCTTGGCTAAGAAATAAACAAGAGGCAATATCTCTGTCCACTACAAAAGCAGAATATATTGCAGCAATAGGTAGTTGCACTCAAGTTTTGTGGATGAAGCAAATGCTAAGAGACATTAGAGTAGAGTATGAGGAACCTATCACAATCTTCTGTGATAACGCAAGTGCAATAAATATTTCAAAGAATCCAGTGTTGCATTCAAAGACTAAACATATATCCATCAAGTTTCACTTTTTGAGAGAGCAAGTGAACAAGAATGAAGTCAGATTGGAGTTTGTGCCTTCCAAGGATCAGATTGCAGATATTTTTACTAAACCTCTTCCTAAGGACTCTTTTGAGTATCTCAAGGAGAAGTTAGGGGTTATTACCCCTCTGGTTCTAAACTAAGATGCACTGATGTGCATCAGTCTGGTGGATCTCACAGTCATATCTTGCGGTCCAGGTTGATGATGGGAAGCTACAACTTAGGGGGAGCAGCTAGTATGGTCCGAATTGATGCAAGTATGTGCCCTTTTCCATTGATGTCAAAGGGGGAGAGAAGACATGTGAAAAAAAAGTGGTTTCTGATAAAAGGGGGAGCAGTAAAGGAAGAAAAGACATGTGAATGGTTGTTGTTGATAGGGGGAGTTGTGACAATATGGAGTTCTTGTCTTGATGGTTAAAATAGTTTTTCACATCAGATGTTGCCATCAATGACAAAGGGGGAGATTGTTGTAAGTATGGGCCTAACTAGTGTTGTCATTGATATCAACATACTCCTGTTGCATTGATGATAAGGATTGGATGAGCTGTATGTTGAGGATATTGAGAAAATTAGTCCTATCAGGAACAGAGAAGAACAGTGAGGTAAAAATCCCAGCTAAGATGAAGATCAGAGGATGCACTTCAAAGGGTTTGTAGATATGTGTCTTAAGATCATCCAATAAAGATTCTAGAGGTCCGCATGAAGATATAAAGAAGTTATGGCCACTTAAGTAAAACTAGTTCTGGCAGATGTTCAGAGGTGACATAGTGACACAGATAGGTCCAGTCAACTCCAGAAATGCTATATCTTCTTCTACATATTTGGTGGAGTGTTTAGTAGGTCAATGTGAATTGATAACTCAATTGGTTCATGGTCTAGAGATTCACAAGCATCTATTCCATTATCACAGTGATCACAGATTGTGTTCTTGAGGTTTCAGATGAAGGAGAGATTGATTTCAGTAAGCAGATGTTGTTTGGATGTTCTTGGTGATTCAGGCAAGCTTGTGGAAGTCTTTGGATCATGTCTAGTTCGTGTTGGTGGTCCGCATTGAAGTTTAAGCTTGCAATTGAAAAATTACTTCCGGATGATGGTGTTCTTCCCAAGTCAGGCTGACCAGATGAGTTATACATCCTGTGGATGATCTTGTAGATGTTATGTGAAGATTGGTGTATTCCTAAAAGAAGATTGAAGTGTCAGATCTATGTGACCGATAGTGTGTTGATCCACGTGAAGTCTTTTTGTAATTAGTCATGTTGTTTTTGTATATTTGCTCTATAATATATGCCGACTTGGATGATCATTCCCAAGTCAATGTCTTGTATAAATAAGGAGTTGTAAAGTCATTTCAAACACATCTTGTAGAGATGAGAGTGTGGTAGAGAGGAGGAGAATGAAAAGAAGAGCAAAAGTATTAGAGGCTTAAATGGAACTGACTCAAGCATGGTGAAGATGCTATTCTTTAGTTCAAGTATGTAATACTTATTATTTTGTAGACAGTGTGTCTCCTATAGGCAGTGGGCCTCTTGTGAGTAGTGTGCTTAGGCAGTGAGCCCTAATTGGCATGTGCCATTTTATTCTTTCTATTCTTCTAATAGAGAATACAATCTTGGGTTAATCACCCCATGGTTTTTCCCTTAACCAAGTTTTCCACGTTAAAAATCTTGGTGTCATAGGTGTTAATGTGTTCTTGATCTTGAATTGATGCATTATATTTCCATGATTGATTTATTATTATTCTACTAAATTAAGAAAGGGTTTAAGTGATTAAATGGAAGAAATTTTTGGACAACTGATTCACCCCCCCTCTTAGTTGTCTGTCCTAAATCTAACATAGGGCCCGTCACATCAAGTCTACCATCAGTTATCCTTGTGTTTTTTCCATAATAACTAGAACCTTTACTTGACTTGGGGCATAATCCACAACCTAGTTGGAGAATTGGATTCTTGAATGTCACAATCTCAGAGGATAACAATCAAGATCATGGTTTTGTCACTAGACGACAAGCAGCACAATAAGTAAGCTTTAAACATCGCCTTGAAAAAGAGACATTAAACTAAACCTAACATCACCAACCTGCCTAAAACTATCAAACATGACTCTATCATTTATTGCATGAAAATATATCTATGGCAAGAAGGTTTAATGGTTGTTTAAAGTCTCATATCATCATTTTTGTTATTATGTCTTTTTATGCTACTCAAGGATGTCAAAAGCTAGAGGAGTGATGATGGGGGCATCATTATTTTATTTGTTTGTTGTTTGTGGATTAATCTTTAGTACTGTGATGACTTTGTCTAAAGACATGATCAACATAATGATCATCGAGGACATTAGAGGTCTAAACATGAAACAGGTGTAATCCTTGTTTGTTGATACCCAAGCAATACTCAAGTCATCTTGGTTCAATTATAATTAGATTCTTGTATTAAATTGCTAAATCAAAATCCATGTAAGTAATACTTAGGTCATCATGGTTTAATTATACCTAGATGCTTGTATTTTCTTACAACATTTTAAAATCTCAATGATGAAACAAAGTGCTTCAAGAACTTGTCCAAGAAGATGACAAAATCCACTATCATACATACCAAATTGTATTTCATTTCATCTATAATAATTTCATACATATCATTTTCCAAGTGGCTTAAGATCCAAGTCCTTTCTTTATCTACATATCTTTATCTACTCACCCTTAAATTATCTCTTTTCATTTCGAGAGCACACCAATTTGTCCTCTCGAGGGGGCGTCATCATCATCATTCATCTTATTTGTTAACTTACCATTATCTTTCCTTGTCACCCTCACTCTTGAGTGACTGGGGCATCACCAATCATCAATCCAATCATTCATCTGATCATCATATCAATCCAATCAATCCAAGCAATGATCTGAATGCAAGTCCATCCTTAATCCATACCAATCGAGTGAATCAATCTTGTTGAATTATCGAATCGCAATCAATGATCTTGATCCTAATCTTGTCGTAAACCAACTCAATTAATCAATCAATCAAACATCATCAATGGGATATGTCTTTCCTGCATCTTTGTGTTGATCTAGGGATATATCATTCCCCGCAATGAAAAACACTATCGTCAATCATTATCAATTAATCATTGGTTTATGGTTTGATAGGGGCAGTACCTTGTTTGTTCTTGTATCATTTGTGCATACTTGCTTGCTTGTGTGTGTTATCATTTTATCTTGCATAGGATATCATTTCAACTCTTTTATCCATCCCTTATCTTACATCCTCCATTTTCTTAGCCATCATTTATCATTCTTCCAATTCATGAGATCGTTCGTCATCCCATCCAACTCGACCAATCTCCTAAGGGGGCACCCTATCATCATAAAACCTAAACCAAGGGCAAACTGGGGCATGTATCATATCCAAGAAAATTTTATTCTTTGAAGCAACATGATAAAACACATTGCATCAAAGAGGGGCAAAATGTATGCACCTAAAATTGGGTCGTGTTGAACTAAATAAATATATTAAATATTTATTTTAATTCTTATTCTTCTATCAATCAAATAAATATTCTAATTTATTTGATTGGTTCATTATCCAAAAATTAAATAAAAATCATTTTATTTAATTAATATTCCCTAATTCCTCTAATGTCTCATCTAATTAAATAATCCTAAATTATTTAACTAATCTCAAGTTCCTCTATTCCAAAGTCTTAAATTCCATAATTCCACATCATCTCATTCATGTCATTCTTCCACCTCACCATGTTGTACACATAATTAAATATTTTTAATATTTAATTAGCTAATATTCCATCACTCACATGTCATATTTATCCTCCAGTTAAATTAGTTAACTCATAAATCAAATTAGTTAACTAATTAGTCAATTGAGTTAACTAATTAATCAATTTAGTCAACTCTCCAATCAACCCAGTTAACTAATCAATCTATTTAGTTAACTCCTCAATCTATTATGTTAACTCCCATTACTCATGAAAGGAGCTTGGACACTTGTCCTCTTCTAATTCATGCACATTCCCTCAAGCTTCCTCAACCGTACACCTCACAAGTAATTCCTCCAGTCATGGATCTATTAAGATTTGGATTTACCCTCTCCTCAGCCTATATAAGAAAGGTTCTCACACCCATTTTCATCATATCTCAAGCTTTAGTAATCTTACTCTGCAGAAATCCTACTGGTCAGTATGCTTTTGGCAAAGTATCCCCATTGCATTTGCATTACAAAACCATTATCATCCACCATGGCTAAACATCATTACCTTCATCCTTCATCTTAGTTATTGCATTGTAGTTGCATTGCACTATTCTCCTCATAGCTGTTCAATCTTTGTCATCTTAACAGTAAGGAAGTACAATTTCTGAGAGCTCCAAATTACACAAGATCAAAGAAAGATAGGCAACAATGGAAGACATGAGGTAAATCAGGTTCCAAAGTTATTATCTTTTGTTTGCTTGCATTTGTCTTATTTCCATTGAAGTTATTGGATATTTAGTAGTTTTTACTATGATTCAAAATTCCATCAACAATTATATTTTATATAATTTTTAATTTCAATATATATAAGAGTGAGTTTATTGATTAAAAATAAAAAATAAAAATTACATAAATGGCCAACCATGGCCAGCATGCAGTAATGCAACAGAGGGGTGCAACAGTAAACCCCAGATCATTATGAGTTACACTTTTCCACCATATTTGGTGTGAGATTGCCAATCCATTCTAATCCTATTTAGTTTTGCCAAGAGGATTTTCTTTTTCTTGATCTATACTTCTTGCCAATCTTCCCCATCTTCGTGCTTTTGCATTTCTATGGGGACCGCGATTTAAGATGAAACCTATGAATTGCTTCCACCATTCATTACAAATGAATTCCTGACAATCGTTGAAGAAGAAACAACAATTGGGTTTGAGACTGAAGGCTGAGGCTTGACTTTTGTCAAGTTTCTTGGTTGTTGTGGTGGCCTTTGAGTCAGACATATTTCTGGACAAGGTTCCTTAGTCAAGTGTGTTGAGCCTTGCCCATTCTCAGACATTGGGGGGACAATAGGCTTATGGGAGGGTACAACCTTTCCTCCCTCACCTTTAAGTATGCTATGATTGAGTAATGATGAGGTAGAGTGTCCTTCCACTAGGACTGCTACTAAGAATTTTTAATGATTCTAGAGCAGGAGTTGGCATGTATCAAAACACTTCCTGCATCAGAAGGGTAAACCTTCGTAATCTAGAAGCTCCATCCAACTGTGATATGCAAACTTGAATGTGATATCTGCAGGGAGATCACTTCTTACATCAATGTCTACAAGGATGCGAGCAAAAGTTGTGTGGGTGAAATTGGTTGTGTCTAAATCCACTACCAGGAAACTTTCGAGAGAGTCACCAATTGCTTGAAAATAGTCTGAAAACCTTGAAAGCCAATTGCAGGGTGGAGAGTTGTTGAATTGCCCAAGTAGAAGTTTTGGTGCTTTGATGTTCCAAAACCTAGCCGATCTAGGGCACACCCTTTGCGAAATTAAGGTCTCTGCATCCTTTCCTGGCAACAAAAACCCCTCCGTGGCAAGGAGAAAGGGTGTGGTAGGATTAAAATTCCCTGCTAAAGAAGTGCAAACCCATGCTGAAGGCACAATGAGGGAGGTAGGAGTGAGAGCTGCAGGAGCTGGAGAATTTGCAGAAGTGGTCGGCATTACTGAATTTCTAAATTTATATATTTTTAATATTTATATACATTTTAATATATATATATATATATTAAAATACAATATTATATATTAAATATTATAGATAATTAAATATTGTATATACAATATTTATATATTTGTTATTTAATTGAATATAATATTTAATTTTAATATTTTAATATATTTAATATTTAATATTTATATACATTTAATACACAATGTTATATATTTAATATTTATATAATTTTTAATTTTTAAGATTTATATACATTTTAATATACAATATACAATATTTTATTTTAAAAATTATATATTAAATATTAAATATATTTATATATTTAATAGACACATAATCATATAAAATCTATAATATTGATTATATATATATAATATTTTATATTATATTTAATTTTAAATTTCAAAATTTATATATTTTTAATATAAATATATTTAATATTTATATATATTTTAAAATACAATATTATATATTTCATATTATAGTTAATTAAATATTTAATAGGCAATATTTAT
Organism: Cunninghamia lanceolata; assembly: GCA_027924645.1. NCBI lineage: Eukaryota > Viridiplantae > Streptophyta > Pinopsida > Cupressales > Cupressaceae > Cunninghamia > Cunninghamia lanceolata. The sequence continues at coordinate 3,619,467 of BSBN01000241.1, read as the reverse complement.
ATATAAATATTAAAATAAAATATATAATATTGTATATTAAAATAAGTATAAATATTAGATATTAAAAATTATATAAATATTAAATATACAAAATATTTACTTCTCCATTACCTTTCCATGCCTCTAATACTTGTTGGATCAAAAAGCCACAAAATTATAGAAATCACATTAGAAATATACACGGGCCATAACATTATTTATTCATATATGCTTGGATAAATTTTACTATTTCATCCATAGGCTTATAAAGCCAACTTCTCAAAAGCAAAGTTAACACAAACATAATAACAAATCTCACACGCTAACACAACCTATGCTCTAACATAATTTAAACACGTGACATTTTTACACAAACACAACACTTTTGGATTAGGGGGATCCAACAAATCTTTTCCTTTGGGTGTGTGCAGAGTTGTATTTGGTGACTCTTACATGTATGGTAGAAAATTTGTTTATATCGATTCGTCAAGGGTGGATAGAACTTTATGTTGACTGCTTACAAGGGCAAGAAGGAGTAATCGATGGCCCCAAGCCTTCATATAAAGAGGATGTTCAAAGTAATCACTAGGATCATTTCTCTTGAATGGAGAAAAGAGTGTTCGTATAGTGAGAGAGAGGAGAAAGAGTGCTAGAGATAGAGAGAGGAAGAGAAAGAGTGAAAGATGAATAGAGAAAGAGGAAGATAGAGTAAGATAGATAGACAAACAAAGAGAGGGGGAGTAGTGTGTGTGTGTGTGTGTGTGTGTGTGTGTGTGTGTGAGAGAGAGAGAGAGAGAGAGAATAAGTGGAGAGAGGGGGGGAGGTAAAATAGAGAATGAGAGAAATATATGGGAGTTCCAGATCATCTTATGGGTCAATAGTGGAAGCTTAAAGAGTTTGACCAAGGTCCACCATATTTTTACTTTAAATATGTGTATAGTATGCAGAAGGGTGCATGGACAAACCATATCTTTATTTATGTATGATGTTGAACTAAAATTTGTGAATTCAAAGTACTTTTCAATTTCAAGTAGAAACACATGGCTACATGCATAACCTTCACATGAATAATTATTTTCAAATTTAACCTTTACCACAATTGAAGAGACATTTCCTAAAACACAAAATCATTGGCCATCATGGGATTACAAAACTAAGATCAACTACATAAACATAGTGGCAAAAAGTGTTCAATTGTGTGATAGAATTGGGGCTATAGTCAAGTGCATTCCAGTGGATAACCCTCCATTAAAGATCAAGCTATGGTACTTTTACAATGTAAAAAGTGGATCTTGGTATGGGTTGGTCTAGATCATCTAGCTCCATTGTAGCCTCATGAAATGATACTTTTACAAATAGAGAGAGAGAGAGAGAGAGATCCTTATGTGGTTTCAATGTTATTCACAACCAAGTTTATTTACCACCATGTATACATGTTTATTCTACTCCATGAGAGAGAAATATAAGAGATAGATATATATAGAGAGAGAGGGAGATTGATAGAGAGGAATATAGATAGAGAGATTACGAGATATATAGGGAAAGAGAGACAAACTTTTGGTCATCAATTTCACACCAACAATCCAAAGAATGCAAGACAATAGAAATTATGGGTACCTCTATATCCATTCCTTTATTTTGTTTATTGACTAAAAACCTAAAGCATGAAAGAAAGTGAGGGGGAAATAGAGAAAGAGAGAGAGAAATAGAGATATAAAGAGAGAATGAGAGAGAGGAAGAGAGAAAAAGTGGGAGAGAGGAATATAGAGAAGGGGAGAGATGGAGATATAGAGATATATATTCATTTCTCATTTATAAGAAGCGTATCATGCATGATAGCCTGCTCCTTATGCATGAAGGGAGAAACAATATTGAGTAAAAAGACTTCTTAATAAAATTATGTAACTTTGCATGAAGTTTGAAGTAACATACTTCGTGATGTGCATTCTATGTCATGTTACCTTATATACAATGAGAGAGATATCTTTATATATAGAACTAGAGAGAGAGGAGACAAATATATTTACACAGAGAGAAATGATAGAGGAGAGAGAGGGATGGAGAAAAACCTAGAGAATAATAGAGAGGGAGACTGATATAGAGAGGAGAAGAGAGGACAGGCAAAGTTTGACAAAAGAAAGACTTGATGATATGATTAATTTAATTAGATGTTTTGATCTAATAATAGGTGGAAGACCCTATAATAATCTAACAAGAAATAACATGAACGCAAGCATTCCTCTATTTTTTATGAATTTCCATAGATTGTGGATTATGTAGGGCATGTAATGCATTCAAGTGTAACTTGACAAAAATAATGAAACCTTCATTTTGTACTAATCTAGATTGAGAGATATAGATAACATATAGAAAGGGAAAGAGAGATAAAGAAAAGAGAGTGAATTTCATTCAGTCATCATGTGCTAGCAATCCAAAGATGACATATGTCAATTAGAAACTATAATATGGCACAACCAATACAATTGGAAAAAATGCCACTTATTGAAGTGGCTCAAAAATGGACATTTGCAGCATCGAGGAAGAAAGGAAGAGAGGACAAGAAAAATTTGACAAAATAAATACTTGATGAAATGATTATTTCAATTAGCTCAGTCTTCATCTAATAATAGATGGAATCCCCTATAATAATCTGATAGGAAACAATAGGGACATGAGGGATGAGGTAGAAGGAAAGCATTCCTCTATTTCTATGAATTTCCATGGATTGTGATGCAGGAGCATCCCTAGTTCAAGAGCAATCTCGCATCAACAAAAAACATTTGCATTTCAGTTTGTTTACAGTTTAGTTGTTTGTTTCTTTTCAGTTCAGTTTAGGCAATCCACTCAGTAAGCGATTTCAGCATCTTGATCAGTATTCTGTCTCAAAAGCATCTCAAGCATTGCAGATCTGGAATTAGCATCTAGACATGTTCATCTACATCACTCTAAGTCCATAGAGTATTTGGATCAATTATTGGAATGTTATCGCTATCAGAAGATCCTCTATTTTCTCAGTGCAGAGCTCTCTGATAGTCATGAGTAATCAGCTGAAGGAGAAAGATTGGGAGCATTGGCCGACTTGTGGATCCTTTTGATTCATTCTACAATGTTCCTTGGTTCATGGCTGACATTCCTCATAGGTTTGTACTTCATTGTATCCATTGGAGAAGGATTTTCAAGCCGATAGGTCCACTAACTCATTTGATTGCAAAATATGATGAAACTTTCTGACGAAAGATGTATAATTAGATGTATCATCGGGTACTTGTGTATTTAATGTGAAATTTTCAAATTTTTTTTAAATTTATGCCTGACGTTCGTCGAACTTGTGACGCTCCATTAATTTCATCAGGATTTTGACATATACTTAAAGGCAACCATCCCCTTCCATCAATTTATGGGCAGACATATGGTTAGCCTCCATAATTTGTGGGCCGACAGGTATATGGTTAGCGTTCGTCAGGGTCCCGAAGAATTTTTTTTAATAAATAAAAGTGAGTTCGACAATTTATCTATACTTGCGATAGTGTTTTGCTATACTTGTGAATTTTCTATACTTGTAAATTTTATAAACTTGTGACGGTTTGTGGAGGTTATAGGCCAAATTTTTTTTGGTGCAAAATATCAGAATTATTAGATTTTGTTACCTGTCTATGATTAAAAATTATTGGAGTGTGAGTTTGATATTTTTTGAAGATCTAAATATTCAAGATTGGTAAAGAAAAATCATGTCAGAAAATATTGGTGCATAGCAAAATGAAGAGACACTTGCTAGATTGTGGGCTAGATTGAAAAGAAAGGGTGATGGGAAATGTTATTGTCCTTGCAATAATTGCAAGGGCTTAAAGACAAGACTTTTAATCACAACAGTTGAAAAACATTGTAGGCAGCATGGTCACGTTGAAGGGGGGCATGATTATCATCCATAGGTAAGTTGTTCATTATATGTCTTTCTATTGATTGAATTTGTAAATTTTTATATCATTTTAACATTTTTTATATATATAAAAAATCACTTGATCATGATCATGGTTTATTTGTGTCGATCATTATTATAAAGGTGGGGCGCCCTAGGGCATATGATATGGATTATCATGGCTTTGCAAGTGGAGGAACATGGAGCTGTGAATATCAAATATGAAGTTAATGATCCTATAGAAGAAGATGATCATGTGCCAGAAAACACAGTTGAAGATGATGGTGCAAATACATTGATCCATGACACATTTAGTGGCACAACTGATAATGATGATCGAGATGACTTTGATGATGTTCATGATTTACCTATACTTGAGAAGGCATACGAGCCCCTATATGAAGGCTCCCAAACAACTCTTCTCTCTATTGTATTGTTGTTGGTGAACTTGAAGGTTATGAATGGTTTATCCAACATAGCAATCTCATGGATGTTAAGGTATGTCATATATGTCATCTTTTTCATTCTATTTTTGTTGTTAGTTCGTCACTAGTAAATAAAGGATGAAATATGTACCATTAATATTCTTTATATTAACAAATTATTTTTTTGTTGTAGATTGATAGGTGAATTTTTGTTACCACCAGCAAATATTTTACCTTGCTTATACCAAGATTTATCTATCATTATGAAAGATATTGGAATGGAGTATCAAGCAATAGATGCATGTCCCAATTATCATATTATATATCATAAACAACATGAATTTGCAACAGAATGCCCAGAATGTCATATCAGTAGATATCAATGTTGCAAGTATGGGCCTAACCGGTGTTGTCATTGATGTCAACATACTCCTATTGTATTAATGATAAGGATTGGATGAGCTGTGTGTTGAGGATATTGAGAAAATTAGTCTCAATCAGGAACAGTGATGACAGTAAGGTAAAAGTTCAAGATAGGATGAGGATCAGAGGATACGATTTAAAGGGTTTGTAGATATGTGTCTTAAGGTCATCTAGTAGTGATTTCAGAGGTCTGCATGAAGATCTAAAGAAGTTGTGGCCGCTCAAGTAAAACCGGTTCCAGCAGGTGTTTAGAGGTAACAGAGTGACACAGACAGGTCCGGTGAGATCTGGAAATGCATTATCCTATTCTACGGATTTGAGGGAGTGTTTAGGAAGTCCTTGTGATGTGTCAACTTGATTGGTTCATGGTCTGAAGGTCCACAAGCATCTATTTCTTTGTGACAGTAATGATAGACTGTGTTCTTGAGGTTCTGGATGAAGGAGGGAAGGATTTCTGTAAGCAGATGAAGTGTCGATGTTCTTGGTGATTCATGCAAGCTTGTGAAGGTCTTTCGATCATGTCCAGATCATGTTGGTGGTCTGCATTGAAGTTGGAACTCACAATTGAAGAATAACTTCTGGTTGATGGTGTTCTCCCTAACTCACCGACCGGATGAGTTACACATCCTGCGGATGTTCTTGTTGATATTTGCTGACTTAGATGATTATTACTAAGTTGATGCCTTGTATAAATAAGGGATTGTGAATTCATTTCAAGGTGTGTTGTGTCGAGATGAGAGTGGTGTAGCGAGGAGGAAAGCAAAAGGCAGAGCAGAAGTATTGGGCTTAAATGGAACTGACTCAAGTATGGTGAAGATGCTATTTTCCAGTTCAAGTATGTGATACTTATTCTTTTGTAGACAGTGTGTCTTGTAGGTAGTGGGCCTCTTGTGAGCAGTGTCCTCGGGCAATGAGCCCTAATTGGCATGTGCCATTTTGTTCTTCCTATCTTCTAACAGAGAATATAATCTTGGGTTAATCACCCCGTGATTTTTCCCTTAACCAGGTTTTCCATGTCAAAATCTCGGTGTCTTATGTGTTAATGTGTTTCTACTCTTGATTCAATGCATTGTGCTTTCATGATTAAGTTATTATTAAGCTACTAAATTTCAAAGTGGATTTAAGTGTTTAATTTGGAAGAAAGTTTTGGACAACTGATTCACCCCCCCTCTCAGTTGTCTATCCTAAATCTAACAATTAGTATCAGAGCTAAGTTCCTCTAAAATAGCTTAACCGCTTGAGGAGATCCAGGATGTCGTCCTACAAGAAGGATAGTCCAAAGTTTTATGGAACCAATTTTAATCTTTGGAAAAGTCACATGACATGTCACTTGAAATGTATGGGAATGCAGTATTGGAACATGGCTTCAACAAAGTATACTCCTCCACAGGGTGGCCCAAAATCCCCAACTAAAATCACAGATGCTGAAAACAATCTACGGACTATAGAAGCTCTTCTGAGCGCATTATCCGATTCAGGTCTTTCAAATGTTGTTGACCTACCAACTACTTTTAAGATTTGGGAAAAATTGGAACTTCTGCATGAAGGAGACAAGTATGTCAAATGTACAAGGTTACAAAGTTTGAAAGGAAAATTCAAAAATTTGAAGATGAGAGAAGATGAAAATATCACCACTTTTATGCCAAGAGTAAATGAGCTTGTTTGTGGAATTAGAAATGCTGGTGGAGTCTTGGATGAAAATGAGATTGTTGGCAAAATTCTCAGATCCCTTCCTGCTTCTTATAAGATCAAGGTTGCTGCCATTGAAGAATTCAGAGCCCATACAACTATCATAAGAGATCAATTAGCTGGTAAATTGGCTGCATTTGAAATGACCAAGTTTGGAGATGCCCCTCCTCAGACTGAATCTGTATTCAAAGCTAATGCCTCTGTAAAAGGTAAACAAAGGTTTGATCCAGGAGAGAACTCTTCAAGGAAACTATCATGGTATGAAAAGGCAAGAAAAGACCTGGAAGAAGAAGAAGCAGAAACTGCTCAACTTGAAGCTCTTATTGCAAAAATACTGCCAAGAGGATCCGGTAAGTATGAAGAAAAATTGCCTTTTAAGTCTTTTAACTACAATAAGATTGGTCATTTTGCCTCAAGATGTCCAAAATGATTTTCAAGGCCAAAACCTAACAAATCAAGGTTCCAAAAGAATTGCTACTATGTTCATGAAGATGATGATGATGAAGGAGTAACAAATGATGAATTAGAATCAGGAAACAAATCCGGAAGTGATTGGGTGTTTATTGCCATCAAGGAAGAAGATCCAATGCCCTCTGAATTTGTTAATCATAAAGTTATAGAAAGAGCTTTGACTGCACAAGTTGAAGAAAAGGATGAATGGGTCATTGACAGTGGATGCTCTCACCATATGATAGGTGATAAAAGTAAGTTCATAGATTTGGAAAGGTATGAAGGAGGAGTGGTAAAGTTTGGTGATATTTCTGCTGGTGGAATTAGAGGAAGAGGAACTATTTCTTTTGATGAAAGGAACAAAACTAGTAATGTTCTATATGTTGAAGGATTAAGCACAATCTTCTTAGTGTTGGACAGTTGGTGGACAAAATCTATGATCTCCAATTCAAGAATGGAAAATGCAAAATCTTTGAAAGTTTCAGAACAGAGATTGCATCCGGTACTCAATCTAAAGGTAATATCTTCCTCTTGGTTGGTACTGGTAAAAGTTGCTTATTTGTTCAAGTTGATCAGAGTTAGTTGTGGCATAGGAGAATGTGTCATGTGAATTTTGATAATATCATCAAGATAAGAAATACTCAGGCTATAAAAGATCTTCCAAAACTAGTGAAACCTACAAACAGTTTGTGCAAAGAATGTCAGTTGGGAAAACAAAGCAGAGTCTCATTTAAAAGCAAGGAACAATCTTCTACCGGATTATTGGACTTAGTTCATACTGATATTTGTGGTCTGGCAAGAATCAAAAGTGTGCAAGGTGATAGATACTTCATGTTACTAATTGATGACTATTCCCGGATGATGTGGGTAACCTTTTTGAAAGAGAAATCAGAAGCTCTTGAGAAATTCAAAATATTCAAGGTTATGGTAGAGAATGAAACTGGATTAAAATTGAAATGTCTGAGGTCTGATAGAGGTGGAGAATTCACATCCGGTGAGTTCATATATTTATGTGAGAAACATGGAATAAAGAGACAGTTGTCTGCTCCTAGGACTCCACAACAGAATGGAGAAGTTGAGAGAAAGAACTGGACCATCCAAGAAGCATCTAGGACCATGATGATGGAAGGAAATGTTCCTCAGATCTATTAGAGAGAAGTTGTCAGCACTGCAGTCTATACTCTCAATTGAGTTCAAATTAGAAGCAATACTGGTAAGACTCCTTATGAACTTTGGTTTGGCATCACTGCTACTATGAGGTATTTTAGAGTCTTTGGTAGCAAGTGTTACATTAAAAGAGATGAAGATCTATGCAAGTTTGATGCTAGAAGTGATGAAGGAATATTCTTGGGATACACTACTCAAACTAAAGCCTACCGGTGTTATAACAAGAGATTAAGGAAGATTATAGAAAGTACAAATGTGAAGGTTGATGAAGGAATTGAAAAACCCTCAAGGTTTTATGAGTATGATGAAGATGATCAGAATGGTGCTCTAACTCAAGGAGCCCAAGTCCCTTCTGAAATTTAGATTCAAACTGATCCAGTGAATCAGGAAGAAGAGATGAGTTTCAATGAGCCTGATCAAGAATTAGAAGCACAAGAAACTCCTAAAGTTCCTAGGTATGTAAGACTGAACCACTCTAAAGATCAGATCATAGGTGACAAAAGCAAAGGTGTACAAACTAGAAGGAGAATTGCTCAAGATTTAGATAAGTATTGTCTGATTTCAAAGATTGAACCTAAGACAGTGAATGAAGCTGGCAATGATAAAAACTGGACTAAATCAATGGAGGAAGAACTAATGCAAATTGAGAAAAATCACACTTGGGATCTTGTTCCCAGACCTAGAAACAAGAATGTGATTGGAACCAAATGGGTCTTCCGGAACAAACTGAATGAAGTTGGTGAAGTAATCAGAAATAAATCCATATTGGTCTGCAAGGGCTATTCTCAAATAGGAGTTGATTTTGAAGAAACTTTTGCTCTAATGGCAAGAATTGAAGCAGTCAGACTATTTCTTGCTTTTGCTGCTTTCAAGGATTTCAAAGTATATCAGATGGATGTCAAGTCTGCCTTCCTGAATGGTGACTTGGAAGAAGAAGTGTACATTGAGCAACCGGATGGATTTCAATTGTCTAATCATAGTGATATGGTCTTCAAGTTGAAGAAAGCATTGTATGGATTGAAGCAAGCTCCAAGAGCCTGGTATGAAAGATTGGATAAGCATCTTTTGAAGATTGGTTTCAACAAAGGTACTATTGACAGTAATTTGTATTTCAAAATTGATCATGAAAACATCTTGATTGTTGAAGTGTTTGTTGATGATATCATTTTTGGAGGAAGAGATAGTATGTGTAAAACTTTTGCAAATCAAATGAAAAGTGAGTTTGAGATGTCCATGCTTGGGGAAATGAATTTCTTCTTGGGTCTACAAATCACTCAAACAAAGAAAGGAATCTTTATTTCTCAGACCAAATATGTGAAAGAATTGTTGAAGAAATTTGGGATGGAAGATTCAAAGCTAAAGAATACTCCCATGGTAACCGGATGTAAGTTGAGCAAAGATGATGACTCTCCCAAGGCTGATCAGAAAAAGTATAGGTCAATGATTGGAGGATTGTTGTATCTCACTCAAACTAGACCAGACATTGTGCAGGTTGTTGGTCTTGTTGCTAGATTCCAAGCTGATCTTAGAGAATCTCATGTCATGGCAATCAAGAGGATTTTTAGATATCTAAAAGGGACAGTTGAGTATGGATTGTGGTATCCCAGAGATCATGATTTCTCTCTTCATGCATATACAGATGCGGATTGGGTAGGAAATGTGGATGACCGAAAGAGTACCAGTGGTGGAGCATTCTTTTTGGGGAAGAGATTGGTTTCTTGGCTAAGCAAGAAACAAGAGGCAATATCTCTGTCTACAACTGAAGCAAAATATATTGCAGCAGTAGGTAGCTGCACTCAAGTTCTATGGATGAAACAGATGCTAAGAGATATCAAAGTGGAGTATGAGGAACCTAGCACAATCTTCTATGATAACTCAAGTGCAATAAACATATCTAAGAATCTGGTGTTGCATTCAAAGACTAAATATATATCCATCAAGTTTCACTTTTGAGAGAGCAAGTGAACAAGAATGAAGTCAGATTGGAGTTTGTGCCTTCGAAGGATCAGATTGTAAACATCTTTACTAAACCTCTACCTAAGGACTCTTTTGAGTATCTCAGGGAGAAGTTAGGGGTTATTGCCCCTCCGGTGATGAACTAAGGTGCACTGATGTGCATCAATCCGGTAAATATCATAGTCATATCTTGTGGTCTGAATTGATGATGAGGAGCTGCTAGTCAGGGGGAGCAGCTGGTATGACTCTAAAGTGGTGGAATTGCAAGTATGTGCCCTTTTCCATTGATGTCAAAGGGGGAGAGAAGACATGTGAAAAACAAGTAGTTGCTGATCAAAGGGGGAGCAATAAAGGGAGAGAAGACATGTGAATGGTTGTTGCTGATAGGGGGAGTTGTGACAATAAGGACAAGTTCTTATCTTGATGGTCAAAATATTTTTTCACATCATATGTTGCCATCAATGACAAAGGGGGAGATTGTTGCAAGTATGGGCCTAACCGGTGTTGTCATTGATGTCAACATACTCCTATTGCATTAATAATAAGGATTGGATATTGATATTGAGAAAATTAGTCTCAATCAGGAACAGTGAAGAACAGTGATGACAGTAAGGTAGAAGTTCAAGATAGGATAAGGATCAGAGTATGCGGTTTAAAGGGTTTGTAGATATGTTCCTTAAGGTGGTCCAATAGAGATTTTAGAGGTCCGCATGAAGATCTAAAGAAGTTGTGGCCGCTCAAGTAAAACTGGTTCCGACAGGTGTTCAGAGATAATAAAGTGACACAAACAGGTCCGGTGAGATCCAGAAATGCATTATCCTATTCTACAGATTTGAGGGAGTGTTTAGGAAGTCCTTGTGATGTGTCAACTTGATTGGTTCGTGGTTTGAAGGTCTGTAAGCATCTATTTCTTTGTGACAGTGATGGCAGACTATGTTCTTGAGGTTCCGGATGAAGGAGAGAAGGATTTATGTAAGCAGATGGAGTGCAGATGTTCCTGGTGATTCATGCCAGCTTGTGAAGGTCTTTGGACCATGTCCAGATTGTGTTGGTGGTCTGCATTGAAGTTGGAGCTCACAATTGAAGAATAACTTCTGGTTGATGGTGTTCTTCCTGACTCACTGACCGGATGAGTTACACATCCTGTGGATGTTCTTGTTGATATTTACTGACTTAGATGATTATTCCTAAGTCGATGCCTTGTATAAATAAGTGATTGTGAAGTCATTTCAAGGTGTGTCATGTCAAGATGAGAGTGGTGTAGAGAGGAGGAAAGCGAAAGGCAGAGCAGAAGTATTGGGCTTAAATGGAACTGACTCAAGCATGGTGAAGATGCTATTTTCTAGTTCAAGTATGTGATACTTATTCTTTTGTAGACAGTGTGTCTCTTGTAGGCAGTGGGCCTCTTGTGAGCAGTGTGCTCAGGTAGTGAGCCCTAATTCGCATGTGTCATTTTGTTCTTCCTATTCTTCTAACAAAGAATACAATCTTGGGTTAATCACCCCGTGGTTTTTCCCTTAACCAGGTTTTCCACATCAAAATCTTGGTGTCTTATGTATTAATGTGTTTCTGCTCTTGATTCAATGCATTGTACTTTCATGATTAAGTTATTATTAAGCTGCTAAATTTCAAAGTGGATTTAAGTGTTTAATTTGGAAGAAAGTTTTGGACAACTGATTCAGCCCCCCTCTCAGTTGTTTGTCCTGAATCTAACAATCAAACATATCAACTAACAAAAAAGGTGCCTCGCAAGGTTCTTCGTTATATTCCCATTATTCCACGTATGTAACAATTATTTAGGTGCAAAAGCTTAGCACAATTTATGGATTACCATGCACATAATAGAAGTGGAGATGACATTCTTCAAATGCCTGTGGATGGTTCTGCATTTAGGGACATGGAGGAAAAATGTCCATAGTTTAAAGAAGAACCTCGTAATCTCAGGCTTTCATTGGCAGCGGACGGTGTCAATCCATTTGGAGAGCTCAGATCTATTTACTTGGTGTGGCCTATTTTTGTTATCAATAATAACATTCCTCCATGGATGTCAATAAAGAGGGAGCACATAATGTTGGCAATGATTGTTCCAGGTATTTGTTTACATCAATTTTCTTTAATGTAGTAGCATATCATTTGTCTTATTTGTTTCGTAATGACTTATATTTTTTTCATTTAATAGTCATGTACATTAATTTATGGAATGGTTATAATAATTATGTAATGTTTATGTTCATTCAACTAGGTAAGTAACAAGTTAAAGATATGAATGTATATATCAAGCCTCTTATCAACGAGTTACTAAATTTATGGAATGGCATCACTATGTATGACGTCTCTAGACCAATAAGACAAAGACAATTTCAATTCCATGCAATGCTTGTATGGACAATTCATGATGCCCCTTGGCTAACACATTTTTGTGGTATGTTATAACATTTGACTGCACTTTAACGATATTTAATTTTATGAAGTAGATATCATGCATGTTTTTTAAATAATCTATTCATTATATATAATTATAAAAATTGACATATTTAATCCAATTATATATGATCTTGTAGGTCTTCAAACAAAGGGAAAATTTGCATGTCCAGTTTGTGGTCCAAAGATGAAATCTCGTCGTTCAACAAGTTTAGGAAAGTAGGTGTTTGATGAGTATAGGCACTTTGTTGGTAGGTGGCGACTGATCAGGAAAGTACTGTACACTAGCCATGTATCCTCACCGGGGTTCGGGCCGACTTTAAAAATTCTTATTTTTTATGACCGACTTTAAAAATCCTAGGGCCGACTTTAAAAATCCTAGGGCCGACTTAAAAATTCTTATTTTTTATGACCGACATAAGAAAACCCTAATTTTTTGTAACCGACAAAAAGGCTTGATAAAAAGCGGCCAAGGGTTAGGGTTTGGGCAATTGTATTGTAGCATTTGCAGCGGTATTGAGTTGTAGGGATTGCTGATTGTAATCGGTTTGATTTACTGGATAATAATATTGGACTCTCTGTTTGGTGGATGTAGCCCGAGTTTAGGTGAACCACGTTAAATCTTGTCTCTCGCTGTTATTAATTTTGTGTATTTCCATTTCTCTGTTTAATCTTTACTTGCATTTAATTGATATCTTCTACCGGCTAACCCTAACAAGTGGTATCAGAGCGGGTTGTGTTTGATTATCGTCTGCAGGAAAGTCTCATAGTTGAGTGGGAGCAATGGCGGACGAGGGTAAAATGAAGGTTGATAAATTCAATGGGTAGAACTATCAGTTATGGAAGATGCAGATGGAGGATTACCTCTATCAAAAGGATTTATGGAGGCCGTTGGAAGGAGTAGCCAAGAAACTGGCAACAATGTCTGATGAGGATTGGAATCTTCTTGACAGAAAGGCACTGGGAACCATTCGGTTGTGCCTGGCACCGTCGGTGGCATTCAATATAACGGAAGCGAAGACAACAGACGGTCTGATGAAAGCTTTGGCTAAATTGTATGAAAAACCCTTAGCCTCAAATAAGGTATTTCTCATGAAGCAGTTGTTTAATTTGAAAATGGTTGAAGGTGGATCTGTGACAGGTCATTTAAATGACTTTAATACGATTGTCAATCAATTGACTTCTGTAAATGTAAAATTTGATGAAGAAGTTAGAGCTCTCTTAATATTATGTTCATTACCTGAAAGCTGGGATAGTTTGGTAATGGCAGTTAGTAACTCTGTTTCTAGTTCAAATACCCTAAAATTTGATGATGTGGTTGGTGTTATTCTGAGTGAGGAAATTCGTAAGAAAAGCTCAGGTGGATCCAAATCAGGCAGTGTTTTGAATGCAGAAAGCAGGGGCAGATCAAAGGAGAGAGGAAAAGGTTCTGGAGGTCATGGGAAGTCACGAGGAAAATCAAAGGACAAAAGATCCCAAACCAGAGGACAGAAGGATTGTTGGTACTGTGGAAAACCAGGTCATCTGAAGAAAGATTGCTGGTCTCAGAAAAATAAAGAAGGAGACAAACAAGAAGGCAATAAGGAAGCAAATGTGGTAAGTAATAAATCTGAAGATGACGCTTTGATTCTTTCCCTAGGTAATGCTGATGATTCATGGGTTTTAGATTCAGGGGCCTCATTTCATGCTACGCCCCATAGAAGTTATTTTCTTGATTATGTCCAAGGGGATTTTGGGCTGGTTTATTTGGGAGATAACGAACCCTGTCAGATTGTTGGAAAGGGAAGAATCAAGATTAAGTTGTAGAATGGGAATCATTGGCTACTACAAGAGGTGAGGCATGTTCCAAGGCTTAGTAGGAATTTAATTTCAGCAGGGCAGCTAACTGAACAAGGTTGCACTGTTACATTTACTGATAAAAATTGGAAGGTTTCAAAAGGTGCCTTAGTAGTAGCAAAAGGTGTGAAAGTAGGCACCTTATATCTTTGTACAGGTCATACTGTTCCTTCTACTTTAGATGTTACAGAGGAAAAACAAACAGGTTCAGGAACAGTTGCTGCAGGTTTGCAGGAAGAGACTGGAAAAGTTGCTGCAGGTTCTGAAACAACACTATGGCATAACAAACTTGGGCATATGAGTGAAAAAGGTATGAAGGTACTTCATTCTAAGAAAGTTTTACTAGGTCTGAAATGTATTAATATGGATTTTTGTGAAAGTTGTGTGTATGGAAAACAAAAGAGAGTCAGTTTTCTCAAAGATGGGAAGCAAAAGAAAAATGAAAAGCTAGAGCTTCTGCATACGGATGTATGGGGACCAGCTCAGATATCTTCTTTCGGTGGCTCTCGATATTATGTTACATTCATAGATGATGCAACTAGAAAGGTCTGGATTTATTTCCTTAGACAGAAATCTGATGTATTTGAAACATTTAAGAAATGGAGAAGCTTGGTTGAAAATGAGACAGGTAAAAGATTAAAATATCTTAGATCTGATAATGGCGGTGAGTATTGCAGCAAAGAATTTGAAGATTATTGTTCCTTTAATGGAATTCGTAGGCAGAAAACAGTTCCAGGGACTCCACAGGAAAATGGAGTGGCTGAACGCATGAATAGGACAATAATGGAGCGTGCAAGGACCATGAGATTGCATGCTGGACTGCCTTTAAACATGTGGGCAGAGGCTGTCAACACTGCTGTATATTTAATTAACAGAGGTCCTTCAGTTCCTTTGGGTTGTGGTATTCCAGAGGAAGCATGGACTGGCAAGAAGGTGAGTTATTCTTTTCTGAAAACCTTCGGCTGTGAAGCATTTGCACATATAGATTCTGAAAATAGAACCAAGCTGGATGCGAAATCAAAAAAATGTACCTTCGTTGGATATGGCATTGATGAATTTGGTTATAGGCTTTGGGATTTTGAAAATCAGAAAATTGTGAGAAGCAGGGATGTTATATTCAATGAGAAGGTGTTGTACAAAGATCAGTTGCAGTAGCATGAGAAGAAAGAAAAGGATTATGTGGTGCTGGATGATACTCCAAATAGTGATATTCCAGTGGCTCCTCATGCTCCGCAACAGCAACCAGAAATACCACAAACTCCAGTGAATGTTAGATGGTCAACAAGGATAAGTAGACCTCCTGAAAGGTTTTCTCCCTCTTTGTATTCTATTTTGTTAACAGATGCTGGTGAACCAGAAAGGTATGATGAAGCTATGCAGGTGAATACACAAGTTCAGTGGGAGCTTGCCATGCAAGAAGAAACTCCTTACTGAAAAATCAAACTTGGGAATTATGTAAGTTACCTGTAGGTAAAAAGGCTTTACCAAACAAATGGGTTTACCGGTTGAAAGAGGAAGATGGAGGTAAGAAATGATTTAAGGCCAGGTTAGTTGTAAAAGGATTTGCATAGAAACAGGGCATTGATTTTGATGAGATATTTTCTCCGGTTGTCAAGATGACTTCTATTCATACTGTTTTAAGTATTGTGGCTACTGAAGATTTGCATTTGGAACAGCTAGATGTGAAAACTGCCTTTCTCCATGGTGATTTGGAGGAGGAGATATACATGGCACAACCACAGGGATTTGAGGTCAAAGGTAAGGAGAAACAAGTGTGCAGATTGAAGAAGAGTTTGTATGGCCTGAAACAAGCACCTCGGCAATGGTATTTGAAATTTGATAGTTTTATGGCTAAGCAAGGCTATAGTAGGTGTAATTCTGACCATTGTGTTTATTTTAAGAGGTTGGATAATGACAGCTACATTATTTTATGTTTATATGTTGATGACATGCTTGTTGCTGGGTCTAACATGGATCACATCAGAGAGTTAAAACATCAGTTATCACAGTCATTTGATATGAAAGATTTAGGGGCAGCAAAACAAATCCTTGGTATGAAAATTTGCAGAGATAGGAAGAACAGAAAATTGACTCTATCTCAGGCTGCTTATGTTGAAAAGGTGTTGCAGAGATTCCATATGGAGAATGCAAAAGCTGTCAGCACACCTTTGCCTAGTCATTTGAAATTGACTAAGGAGATGTGTCCAAAGACACAAGAGGAGGAAGAAAAAATGTCTAAGGTACCCTATGCTTCAGCTGTAGGAAGTTTAATGTATGCCATGGTATGCACGAGACCGGATATTGCACATGCTATCGGAGTCGTTAGCAGGTATATGAGTCATCCTGGATTTGAGCATTGGAATGCGGTCAAATGGATTCTCAGATATTTGAGAGGTACATCTACTAAACACTTATGTTTTGGGGGCTCTAATGTTGATTTAGCAGGTTATGTAGACTCAGATTTGGCAGGGGATATTGATACCAGGCGGAGTACTACAGGTTATGTCTTTACTGTAGGAGGAACATCAGTGAGTTGGATTTCCAGGTTGCAAAATGTGGTTGCTTTATCCACCACAGAGGCAGAATATGTAGCTGCAACAGAGGCAAGCAAGGAGATGATATGGCTGCAATCTTTCATGGAAGAATTGGGTAAACAACAGGCTAATAGTTCTTTGTATACAGATAGTCAGAGTGCCATACATCTTGCAAAGAATTCTGCCTTGCATTCAAAGACCAAACACATACAGTTGAGGTATCACTTTATTCGGTCGGTGTTGGATAATGGACAGTTAAGGCTGGAAAAGATACATACAGATGAAAATCCAGTGGATATGTTTACAAAGGCAGTGACAAGGGAGAAGCTGAGCTCCTCTTCAGCTTCGATTGGTCTTCTAGACTGAAAACAATAAAACTCGAACAGTAGAGTCCAGGGTACTTATTTCCAGTGGGAGCTGCATGCGCAGTGGTGTCATCCAGGATCAGTCTCCAAGTGGGAGATTGTTTGGTGTGGAGCTTGATCAGTCTCCAAGTGGGAGATTGTTGGTAGGTGGCGATTGATCAGGAAAGTACTGTACACTAGCCATGTATCCTCGCCGGGGTTCGGGGGTGGTAGCCCCCGAGAAAATTTTTTTTAGGGCCGACTTTAAAAATCCTAGGGCCGACTTAAAAATTCTTATTTTTTATGACCGACATAAGAAAACCCTAATTTTTTGTAACCGACAAAAAGGCTTGATAAAAAGAGGCCAAGGGTTAGGGTTTGGGCAATTGTATTGTAGCATTTGCAGTGGTATTGAGTTGCAGGGATTGCTGATTGTAATCGGTTTGATTTACTGGATAATAATATTGGACTCTCTATTTGGTGGATGTAGCCCGAGTTTGGGTGAACCACGTTAAATCTTGTCTCTCGCTGTTATTAATTTTGTGTATTTCCATTTCTCTGTTTAATCTTTATTTGCATTTAATTGATATCTTCTGCCGGCTAACCCCAACACACTTCCTCCATACAAATCATAAGTATCAAACTACTGAAAAACATCTTTTCAATGGGAAAGAAGAGACTACATCAAAACCACGAAGAATGACACCTCGCCTATGGAAGTTGGAATATAATAGAATTAATTGTCAAGGTTATACATCGGATCAAATTGTTTATCTATCATATATGATATGTTTGGAATTTATATTTTTATATTGTGTTTTGTTTACTCATGCTGTAATTGACAATGATTGTCATTGTTAATTTTTTTTACCTTATATGCTTCATGAAGGTCATCAAGGCATTAATGGTCGGCTTCCATAGGGACTGAAAACTTATCCCAGATAATTTAGTAGGTTGCCCTACTATGAGAAGCTACAAATTGTGCATTTGTTTGATACAATGCATATCGGAAAAAATATAACAGAAACGTTATGGAAAATATTGGATGGAGGGCATTACAAAGAAAAAATTGTCAAAATTTGTAGTGAAATTCAGGAAGCCAATCATGCAATGAAAAATGTCATTCAATTAAATAGCAATGAAGACCAAATTAATATAAGTGCCCTTCCTTGGTTATTAACAGAGCAGCAAAGCAATGCTATAAAAGAAGTCATATGAAAAATTTGATTTCCCACAGAATTTGCTATGAACATAAACAACATCATAACAAAGAAAGGTGAATTTGGGTCAGGGATGAAAATGCATGATTGGCATACCTTCATTAAGGTAATTATTGTAGTATATTTTATGTATATTTGTATATTGCATGTACTTTTCAGTGTATTATGTTTACTAGTTTTGGAAAAATAATGAAAAGATCATTTTATAATTGTTGCAGTATGTTCTACCTCTATCTCTTCCAGACAACTTTGACAAAAATGTCAAGCAATTTATATATGATCTTGGAAAATACATGAGGTAAGTAGCGATAATTGTTCAATTCATTGTATAGATCTTATATTTGCCATTTGTTTTACTTGTTATGTAATATATTATATATTTTTGTTAAATCTCATTAATATATTTGTGCATTAAATCACTTGTAGATGGCTATCATCTAAAGAAATCCATAAAGAAGATATAAATTATTGGAGGAGAAAAATTCCTTGTCTAATGTGTGAAATGCAAAAGTCTCTTCCTTCGACATTTTTCAATGCACAAGAACACTACCTCATACACCAAGTTGAGGAGATTGAATTGTGTGGACCTGTACACACAAGGTCAATGTGGATGGTTGAGTGGCACTTGGAATTTTTGAAGGCTTTGGTTAGACAAAGAGCACATCTTGAGGGTTCTATGGTAGAGGGATATATGGTATACCAGACCATGGTGTACATTACTGAATATCTTCCTAAGTTGGCAGCAAAGATCCATGTAGATCGCATTTGGGATTCCAACTCCATTAACAAATTCAAAGGGGAGTACCTGATGGGGAAAGGTAGATTGAGGAAAGTGAAAGGTAATTATAAGATGGTCATGGAGATTAATTAGAATACATTTTACATTGCCTTCAATTGCTTGAAAAGAAACAACAGAGAACTAGTCCAAATGAAAGAATCTTCCACACACAAATAGAAAAGTACTGGTATTGTATTAGTCCAGAAAATAAGTCTTTCACTACTGAAAAGTATTAAAATCTTAAAAAGTGCTGATGATCAAATATTATAATTTGAATTTCATATATATAAGAAGAAGATCCAACAAAGGTGTCTCTTCGGATTGTCTTTTGGAAAATAATTAAACTACTGATCTTAATTAAACTTTTAAAACAATTTAATCTTGTCCTAACATTGACTTAGCTACTGAGAGATGTTTTTTATACTCCTCCAAGGTATGGGTATCTGCATGATGCACTGCATTTCAGGCTTCATATTTGAGTTTTATCATCAATTCCATATGTTTGCATGCTCCATCCAGCAATAGCCCTTCTACTTTGACTGTATCCAATGCTTCCTGAAGTATCCTATTGCATTCATCCATTCAATCATCTCATTCCTTCAGAAACCTGTTCTTATCACATAATTTGGGTAATCCCAACTTCACAGTATCATCTAACCCTACATTTTCTAAGTGTAAGTCTTCATCATATTTGTCATGCTTTCTCATGATTGTGTCAATCTGTTTTTCACTCTCCCATGCTCAAGAATGGCTTCATAGTTCTTTTTGTGATCATGCCAAAAATCATCAAGGCATATCTTCAAGTTTGTAAATCTCTTGTGCAACGTCGTTACCACAGAGTCAAACTGAAGGTCCTTCTTCTTTTCTACTAGCTGTTGATGTTCTTCTTACAACTGTTCATATTCACTCTGCAACTCTGTATCAGTTCCAAAGGTGATCCTCATTCTGGCATCTTTCATGGCAGTAATTCCTAAATCTGATTTTTCACTTTTCATTTTGTAATAATTTCTGGATTTCATCAACTGTATTGTTTGTGCCTTGTTGAACTTGGCAATGCTTATGCCCATGTCTGTTGAAGCCATAGGATCAGTTTCCCCAACTTTAAGGGTCATCATGTGTCCAAAGGCTTTTTCGATATCGATGATCTTTGGCCTTTTGTGAGGTGGGTATAGTGCCCATATCAACATTAAATTTTCATCAGGATTGAATCTTGACCCTATGTAAATTTCCTTCACACCCTCTATGTTTAACTTGTATTCTCTTTCCTTGTTATGCAAAAAACTATCAAAAATTAAAGAGGCACTGAGGTCCCAACTAGGAAATACTATTACACTAGCTTCAAGTAACAACTGTCTACCCCTTTCAGGGGTCATGTTTTGTACTTCACTATCTATATCATATTTCAACCTTTTCATCAATTGTTGTTCATCAATTGCTGTGATCAGACTTGTAACATTCTTGAGCCAATTGACAGAGTTAACCAGTATGGTTAATGACTCTCTACAGAGTTAACCAGTATGGTTAATGAGATTTTATGGAATTCTGAAATAAAATGATGGTAATTTGGTATAAATTGTATATGTAATATCAAGGTAAAAGCCTTAAATTAGATTGGTGGAATTTCTAAGTAAGATGGAATGGGTGAGACCAGTGCCTTGTTGGGCAAATAGAGTCAAGTGAGAACCTAGGATTAATGGTGTTACCTGGCAATAATTCTAATTGTTTGGCACAATGTTTCTGGTTTATGACTTGCACAAACATGCAGGGATGTGACTGGTTTAAATTACTGTGATCTATCTAAGAGGATTTTAATCCTTCCTTGAAGGTACCAATTAAGAGGGATCACACAATGACAGTAAAATGTGGACCGACAAAATGAAAATATACTTGATATATTTAATTTTGAACAACTTAATAGTATTGTCTGGAGATAGTATAACATCCTTCAATTATAGACTCTCCTTATCTATCTAATTGATATTTCCAAATTATTGTAATCTGTTTAAAATGATTTTAATTCCTACTTGAAGAAACCAGTTAAGCAAATTACACAGGAACAACAAATGTGTTTGATGAATTTAATATTCTACTTGGAATAAATTCAAATAATAAGGAATACCAACTTGGAGACTGCCAAATAATTGCTTATCTTAACAAACAGTTGATTCCAATATAGAACCACCGAATCTAAGATCTTCAATTGATTTCCTCAAAATATAATGTGCAACATGGTCTTTGGATATGATTTAAAACATTTTGATAGTGAATGGAATGGATGAAAGCTACTACTAATGGTAATGATTCTAATCTAATCTTGATGATGATTCAAAAGACGGCCTTGGGTTCCCTTTATAAATTGGGAAGCAAACAAGCTTCAGGACGATTACAATGGAAGAGTCGCATCTTTTCATAACTAACTGAATTAAGAAAATAAATAGAAATATAATTAAAACACCGATCTGTTACTCTTCGAATAGAAATCTGTGACCATTCAAGGCCTAAGAAAGGTTTTCTATTTTCTCATAGGATGTTTCATCTGTGTGTTGGTTGATCTACTCCTTCTAAACAGCAGGTGCATCAACTGCTCTACTAAGAAACAAATTGACTTCAAATAAATGCTCAATATATTCTTGCTTGGCATACGTGTTCACCTTGAGGGTTACTTCCTTCATGTTGTGCTCCATGTTCATTATTTTCTCAAGATGTTTATGGATATTATGCATAATTAGATCTTCATCATTTATTTCCTATGATGCTATGTTTAGAACCATGAACACATCTTCCTTCCACTCTTCATTTTGTCTGGGTTCTCCAGTGTCATCATGAACTGAGGGAGCAAGATCAAAGGAATTTAGTTCCTTACCTAATTCATTGTGGTATTCCTCATGTATCTGAACTAATTTATTATACATCTACAATCTTTGCCCTATAATGCTATCAGAAAGTTCTTTCTTCTTTTCCATCATCCTTCCTTGGAATCTTTTGTGTTCTGTCATGGCTGAGTATGTTTGTTGGAATGCCTTCCAATAGGCATCTGCATATTCCCACATTTTATTAAACCTCTCTTTTATGATTTCAGTAGCCATATTGTATTTAAGAATTTTCAATTCCTTTTCTAACTTTGCACACTTCTTTTAAGACTTGGCATGGCATTCTTTCCAATAGATTACATCTATTAATGCATCTAGTGTTTCTTGATCTTTTTGAATCCATGGAGGATGCACCTCAGATGTGAAGGATGGGGATGTTCTTTCCTTGTGGTATACCAATTCCTTTCTTAGCTTATCATTCTCCTTCATTAGTTTCTCAATCTGAGCTTTGGTAAATTTTGCCACATTAACATTCAATTCATTTGCCTCCAAGGGATCTGTATCTCCTACCCTTTTGACCAAAAGGTGGCCAAACATTTGATTTGGGTCACTAACTATTGTTGGTCTCTTATCTTGAGGATAAAATGACCAAATCAATAGGGTGGAATCATCTGTATTGTACCCTAAGTATATCTTGTCACTTGCTTCTTCTATCAAATTTAGTGTTTTGTCTTCCCTTCTTCTAAATGTATCAAATACTATATCAAAACTCATGTCCCAACCTGGAACAAGAAATACTTTGGCTTCTTGGAGCAATTGTCTTCCTCTTTTTGGAGTAATAGACTCCAGTTCTCTGTCAGTTTCCTTTTTCAAGTCTTCCAAGGCAACAGCGTCTTGCTCAGGGGTAGTATCTTTCATTCTTTGCCTCATTTTATTTTCTTGGTATTCGTATGCAAAGGATTTAAACTCAGGGGTTTTAATAAACTCATCATCAGAGATAAACTTCTGTGTAGCCACGACTCTAATATCATCAGACAGATCCTCTGAGGTCTCAATTTTCACATGATCTAATTCTGCAGGAGGTTCATAATGTGGAATTACAGGAGCATTTATTGGTTGCATTTGTGTAATTTCATCATCACTCATTTCTTCATCAGTATCTATAGAAAATGATACTTCAAGAGTTGGCTGAGAGGGTATATGAGCCAATGGCTGCACCTCTTGAGCCTGAGTCCCAGAATACTGCATGTAGGCTGTATCAAAAGCACTTAATGGCACATCTTTTATGATTTCATTAGCATGAGCAATAAGATGCTCAACTCTTGTTTGTGGATCTTGAATCTCAGAAAAAGCCCTTGAATATGTGGGAATATTTTTGCTCTTCCAATACTCTACAAGCAAAATCTTATTAAATATGGCCATTCTGTCTTCAGTGGAAGATTCATCTCGATTCTTGATTATATCTACTTTTGAAAAAATATGTTCATAAGCAGATAGTCCTTGTGATACCCTGGCTTTGTTGATAAAACCTTATGCATCATAATTTTGCCTTTCATTTCCTATTAGGAGATTATACTATGCTAATTTAGCATTTATTTCCTCATAGCCCTCATTCATGACTACTATGAATTCCCCAAAGCACAAAGTGTTGGGCATGAATGATTGTTTGCTATATTTCTTCAAATGCATAGCATCAGACTTAGCCAATTGTCTAACAATTTCCAAATGTGTAATTCTATCTGTGACAATTCTAGGTAACAAATAAGGGGAGCCTTCAAAACCATAGACCCTTATCATAGTGCAGTCTGAAAATGCATACTAGTCCCCCCAGTTATGATCCACCTTATTCTTCGAGTCATTTTCCTTTGGCCTAAGGAACCTTTGTATTTTTGGGGAGAGACTATAGTCATGAGAACATCCCATCCATTGCATTAGATGTTTCACAAAATAATCTTCAAAGCAAAAATAATGAGATCTATCAAAACATCAATCCAACAGAGAAGTCCACATTTACACTGGCCTTGGATCCCCATTATCAAATGAGTCCCAAATTTTCATCTCTGTACTCCACAATCCTCTGACATGCCCTTTGTGCAAAAGTAAATGCATTGACAAAGAATAATGTTTGAAGTTAATTTGATCACTATTGTGTTTGATTTTCTCCAATCCTTGGTTCAAGGCATTGGCTATGTAGCTCACATAATCAAAAGGCCTTGCTCACTTTGTTTGAATGTCTGCAGCTAACACCATAGGTGCACCTAACATCTGTGGGCAGACCTCAATACCTAACACTCGACCAGCAACATAGTAGGTATAACAAAAATATTCCTCAAATAGTTCTTCAAAAAAAGGGGGGTTTTCAGTATTGGAAAATTTTCTCTTTTGACCCTTATCATCCCTTGGTCTATGCAGGACCAATTTGCCTCTCTTGTAACTAGTATCCATATGTCAATATTCAAGCAACAGGTCTCTGACTATAATTGGCATATTGAAGCCACACTCTAATTGAAAAACATTTGAAATGAGGTCCCTAGAAAGCACCAGTATGTTTTCACCATTGTGTGATTTAATAGCCCGTGTTTTCAGGTCATAATGGCTGGCTAAAGCTTTAATCAAATCTACATTGACAAACACATCAGGTACTATGAGCCTAGCTAAATTTAACCTCCAAGGGTTGCAGACAGGATCATATCTGTATTGCTTCTTGTAATGATATAGAAACAATTGATACCCTTGAATAGAAGTCTAGATATCTCCTAACTCCTTATAGTTGTCTAATAATTTATCCGAGGAAGGATTATCCTAGGCACTTCTTTTAGGTCTCGGACTAGACCCTTGACATTGGTCAATTAAATCTTGGATTAATGACCTCTTCTCAACTTTCTATCTCTTGGCTCTAGGTTTTTCTAGATTATCTTCCATGATGCAAACCTCAAAGCTTCTACATAGTATGAATTTATAGACCAGGTTAATGTACTTACTTGGACTGAGCTTCTGGCTGGCCTTTTTCTTCTTCTTCATTCTATGAGGGATCAATTTCCATTTTCTTTTTTTCAGCAAAATTTTATAGAAGAAATGCAAGTTATTACAATCTTAGCTCATAAATGCACCATATCTTGCCATCGGGTTGGTATATTAATTGTAAATATTTGAGTATCTTGGAGTGTCACATTAGTCATGTCTAATAACTATCGATGTATATCTGTGACTTTGCATTATATTTCACTGATGCCCATTTCTTCCATCTCTGGATTTCCTTTTCTCGGTCTATCAGTGGGATTCTGTATGTAGTTACTCCGATATACCCTAGCTTGACCAATGCTTATCATATTGGTAATGCTTTTTAGTTATCTCAGGCCATCGGTGAAGCTTTATCCTTGGTTCCACCAATCGTTATATGTTTCAGCGATGCTTATTGTCCTTGTGGGCTTTTATCAGCATATTAGGGGGGCTCGTATATAAGATCCGTCGAAGTCTAGATGTTCCAGTTAACTTGAGTTCATCGGCTCATCGGTGAAGGTGTGACATCTATTCCACCGAAGTCTTTATTTTGCGGCGATACAATCTACTTTTACTAATTTTGTTGGCCTATCGGCGGGACCATGATGCGGTTTCCACCGATATCTGCATGTTATTTCGATAAGTTCACTGTATTTAATTTCATCAATCTATCGGTGGGATGATTCAAAAGTTACTTTGATAGGTCATTATCATACCGATATAATACTATCTTGTCTCTATCAGACCATCGGTGTAGCATAATGAAAGGTTCCAGCAATGGGGCTATTCTAGGCCGATATACCCTTAGGTCATTAGATTTTAAATCTTGTGTAAGTTGTTTGCTTCACGAGTCTAAATCCTTGCTATTTTTTGGGTTGGTATGAAGGGTTCAAAGTCTTACTGAAGTGGATGTAATGGTCTTTTGGTCAGTTGTAACTAGGGCGATGGTACTAATGGTTATGGGTGGCTATGCTATGGATATTGTCACACAAATGATGGCTCTCATAATACTAAATTTTGTAATTTAGGGTATAATACTTTTGAAATTGCTCATAAGGGGATGGAACAAGACAGGAAATTTTTTGAAATTTTCCTATCCCATCACCTTAATGAAATTTTTTGTCATGATAATAAGATCATTGGTAGTGTGATGTTAGGTTTTCAAGTACATCAATTATAAATTAAGGTCATACACTGTGGTAATTAACTAATTATACGTCATTTGTGAATTTCAATTTTTTTATACAGTTGGTCGATAGTGGGATGCACTACATTTGTACGTCACAAACAATCTTGATTGGATGACGGTATGGATTGAATGATGTCAACAATCCAGTTGCGCATTAACATGGGAAGGTGTGGCTTCATTGGTTAAAGAAGCTCATCGTAATGGAGATTCCAATGTTACACCAAGGGAAATTGATTTAGCATATGGTTTAAGAGATAAATAGGTACGTATAAATATATTAATAACCCATATTATTTAATTATTTTAAATTATATTGATGTATATATATGTTGAGTTTTTTTTCTTTGCACACATTCAGCCAAGAAGAAATATATTTATCAACTGACGATGCAATAATTTTCACATGTTTGACATATTGCAAGTGAAACACCACAAGGCTATGTGGTTCAATGGTCGTAAATTTTGAATCAAAAAGTTGGATGAGACAAAGAAAAATTGTGATTCTAGGACAACTACAGTCTTTCAGGTGACTAATGTTTCATCTAGAAGTGACATACATCTAGAAGTCTTAGAAAATTGATACTATGGGATTTTGGATGATATACTTGAGTGTGACTTTAAGTTCTTCAAATTAGTTTTGTTCGTCGTCTAATGGTACAAGCTACGATTGAATGAAAATGATCCCGAGAGAAATGTTATTGAACATGATAATGGATTTACCATGGTTAATACAAGGTTGCTCAAGTGAGCTGGAAATGAGCCCTATGTCCTTCCAAGCCAATGTGAGCAGGTATTTTACTCAGAGGTTCCAGGTAAATTGGGTTGGTCATTTTTTATTAGACATGATCCAAGAGGAAGGCCAGTAAAGTATAATGTGCTGGAAGAAGAAGATACCAAAGAACTAGAAGATTATGTAGATGATGATCAGGATCACCAATTAGTTGAGGATGTGCCTGACGAAGATGTCGAAGAAGAGGAACTAGACCATGATGATGTAGGAGTTAATGTTCATGAAGATGATATCCATGTGGATGATGACATTATCAAAACTAATATCAATGACGATGATGATGATATGACCAATCCTTACAATGTGTTGGCTAACAGATTTGTCCTTGTTCTAAAAATATTTTCTTCTGACTCTATACCCTTCTTTGAAGAACAAATGAGTTAAGCAACAAATGGGTGAACTTTTAAATTAGTTCCCCTCTGAATTTAGCTATAGCTCCCTTTAAGATTTCCAATGAATTTAATCTATTTAACTACTCAAATGCACTTTTAACCAGAAAATGCTTAAGGCAAACTGACATTCATACATAACTATGTTATGAATGCGGTAAATTTATGCAGTAACAGTAAGTAATAGAATGCACAGATTCTACTTTTGATACATTCAAATACATGAATACATACATATGAATTTGCTGAACCAATAAATAATAGAACACATTTGACAAATTGTCCAAAGAAAGAGCAATAACCAGATGAAAGGAGATTTCACACAGAAAATCTAATTCCAAACACTTAGATGCACAAATCTAAGTAAGCAGTAATTGTTTCTTCTTCTCATTCACAGATGAAAAATTTCTCAGACAATCATCACATAATGTAAAACCATAAAATAGTTTAGCTAAAATTCCTCTTTCTTCCTTTCTCAGTCTCTCTAACTCTTGAAAAGATTTTTAGAAAGCTATATATATGAGTGCCCTAATCATATCTTCGAGTAAATCAAACCCAGAGTTAACACAACTCTGACCCGTACGGGATTTAGTTTATAACAACTGATTTTAAAGATCAAGATTGCAGAAAATAACATAAAAGAGGAATTGAAATAAAGAAAGTGAGCCAATAAGATCATGACTGGGACAACGGATTTGCATCTCCAGATTTGTTATCGGTGGCCTGGGAGGTATGTTGAGTCTTCCACTCCTGAAAAGCTGCAACGAACTCCTGAATCTTCAGGAAGTTGGGAATACCTATATGTTTCATTCTTGACTTCCAAACTTCTTTTTCCCTTCGCATTTAACCAAATTTTTCTTTGTGTTCTGGAAGTGTGTTGATACAAAGGTAAAGTAGTGACTCAACTTTAGAAATCTGGGAGAAATCCTCAATTAAAATATTGTCATTTTCTTTGACGAAGCTGATTTTATCTTTGAAAGACTGGACCATTGTGTCGACATCTTCCACTGGTTTCCCATCATCTTTTATGTATTTAATATCAATGCATTGCAAGTCATGTTGTAGCGATTGAATGAACTCTATTATCTCCTTAATTAACTTTGTAATTTCAAAGCATCCTTGCCGTGATATGGAATTCCTCCATTCAATATCTTTCTTATTCACATACAACAAATCTTCATCCAAACAAGTTAGGCTCTTTTCTGTCAAAAATTTTGCCAGCCCATATTTCTGAACTTCATCTATTTGGTTTATTACATTCACCCACTTACCTTCATCTGTTGCCCAAACAGCAACCTGTGCTTTAAGGTCCTCAATGGTGGCAGCAGTCAGATCATATATGCTCTTGAGTTCACGAATGTATTCAATTCCTTTCTGCTCAATACTATCCAAGCAACTGTCAAATGTCTTTGCCACCATGTTGTTTCTGTGAACCTGATCTAGCATCTTTTGGTTGACTGGTGATTTAGGCTCGAAAGACAGGGAGAATTGTGAAACTGGCTACGGGTTGGGATTATGTATAGAATTGATGTACTCTACCATTAAACACAGAGTCTACTTCAATTCCCTCTTGTCCTTTTCATATTTCCAACTCTGACTAACTATCCTCTTGGTTGATGCTTCGAGGTGATGAACATCCACAGCTCTTGACGCAGCACCGAGATCCACTCTCTCAACAGTGAAATCCTGTACTGTTGGATCCTGTACTTCTTCCTCAGTCACTAGTTTGGCTATCTCAGCACTCCAGTTTCCAGTACTTGGATCGATGTTTACTCTGGATGTCACCTTTAGCTTCTTAGGTTTAGGTGTTTTCCCTAAGCATTTGCTCACCATATCCTCTAAAGGGACAACAAAAGGAATTATTTTTTTCTTGTCGGAGATAGAACTCTCTAGCCACTTTGGTGCAGGGGCTAAGGTTGTCTTCTTAGGGTTTAATCCATCAGAGGATACATTTGAAATCATTAATATTTTAGGGGTCTCTAGAACGGCCCCTGACTGTGGCCCGGTGTCAACTTCCTTTGTTCTATGTGGACTTAGTTCCTTGTCACCCATAGGTTCTTCTAAATCTTCCTCTGAATTCAGATCAACAACTATTGTTTCAGAAACCTGTTTCTTTCTTTTACCCTTGGTCCTCAACCTGGTAACACGAGAGGGTAAAATATCTGTGAGGACTCTTCTGGACCTCGTAGTGGTAGAACTTCTTTCAGTTGATGGCTTCGAAGCACCTGCACCACAGATAGCAATAGGTTGGTTAAAAGAGTTTATGGGGAGTGATGATCCAATCATTGAGGTGAACTGTTGGGTATTTTTATCCTAAAGCCCTTCCTGTCTCTTTTCCCTCAACCATTTCTTAGTTCTCCTTATCACTGGAAGAGTTTTAACTTCAATTCTATCTTCCTCCTTTTTGCTCCAGTCAACTTCTGGAATAGGTAATTGTTCTACTCTCTCAAACTGTGGGTCAACCACTTGTTCCTCATCATCAATAATTCCAGAAATATCCATGTTTAAATTGAGAGTAATTATCTGCCCCAAAGAAAACCTACACCACAGCCTTCTCCTGACCTCAAATTCATCTGGATAGTCTTCCCAGTAATCCTCTAGCTTAGGAATGTGTAAAAGCCCTGTTCCAGGATCTAGGTTATCTTTGACAAATCCTTTGCTGTCAAATTGAGACCTGGCAGTGAAGAACTAAAAATTGAACCTTTTAAGGTTCACCTCCAAATTCAAAGCATCAGATTTTGACTGGCATGAATAATGCCCAAGTTTGATGGGAAAAGAAATACCAAAACCCTTTTTTGTTGAGAATTTCTTATCTAGATGTGCTAGCTGTCTACATACCTCCATCAGCACGAAACGGTCAAACACATATCTAGGTAACTTAACAGGTTCATCGTCAAATCCTCCAACTCTAATGTAAGTGAACTCAGAAAATTGAATGAAGAAGCTACCACAGATGCTAATCAGTTACATAGCTTCACTGGACATTATTTTACCCAGATTACCTGCCAGTTCATAGGTCATTTTCCCAGTGAAGACATCATTAACCCTTTTATAATTTTCATAGCAATTCCTTCTCTGCAACTGTGAATAATATTCATAAATCTTACTATTCTCAGCCAAGGGTGCATGAGGTAGGTCAAACCATTCTCTTGTAGATGCTAGACAATAGATCGGGTATGAAGACATATAAAAATCTGTCACCCAGACAATTACTCAAACCTTGATGTAGACAATCAGCCACTATTTCGGCCCAATCTAAATATTGTTCCCCTTGAAGGATAACTTGTATGAAAAAGTACATCCAATCTTCCCAATAATACACATGCTGACTGCCCTTCAATCTGTGTAACAATACCACAATATCCCTCACTTCTTTAATCAAATGATCCCTATTAAGTGGCCTGGGCAACCTTGAACCACCCTTCTGAAATTTCAGCAGCCAGTTTCTCGCTATTACACTTTTGTAAGTCAATTTCTTCTCTAAGAAATGTGCATAGGAGGAAGTAATATCAAGGCTGGAATATGCCTCTTTAGGCGGTATCTTCATCACAGACATGAGGGTTTATCTGTTGACATGAAATAACACGTCACCGTTTGCATTTCTAATGCATCTGTCTTGGGGGTCATACCTATTCATACACTCCTAAACCAATTCCAGGCATAGTATAGCCTGAGGAAAAGTTGCAGCTTCAACTAAACTGCTATCTACAATTTTCTTCATCGTAGGGGTTTGAACAGGGTTTCTAGTTCTTTCTCTAAATTCTTCTAAATCGTATTGTACCAGCGCAGTATCTCCAAATTTAGAGTGAGAATAGGTAAGACCAGGACCATGTTCATTCCCCAAACACATAGATTTCAAAGCCATACTTGGAGGATTACAATAAAAACACTTCAAATTTTGAAAACAATAGAAATTCAAGAGATTCTTCTTTCCAGCATAAGAACTAGGAATAGCGCATGGGAAAAATAGAACTCACCTTCAAGATATCTGAATTCACTGCAAAAATTTGAATAACAAGAACCTTACACTTCCAGTGCTATTCTCCTCCGCGTTGCACAGTATGTTCACTTGCTAAACTTGGCTTGTTCTTAGCTAATAATGGCACTAACCAGATTGAATAGTTATCACTCGGAGCAATACGTGCTAAACATATTTGAAAAGACATGAATTCTGACCTCTTCATTGATAGCAAGTATTATTCACGCACCATCATGATGGTATAATGATTATTCGTAACCTCCACCAAATTAGAACTCTCAGTTTCATAATGAGTCTCTGACATATTTTCCTCCAACTTTCCCGTTAAATTTGACTTAGAAAGCCGTGGGAATAAATGAGACCAAAATCTCCAAATCTTTCAACTATTGAACCATTGAACCTTTAGGGTGTGGTTCAATGTGGTGGTTCGACCATACCAATTGAATCACATAAATGGGCAAAGGATTCACTTACGAGAATATTGAACCTAAGTTCATGAACAGTTGAACTTATTAGGATATGGTTCAATATGAAGGTTCAAAGACACAAAGGCTACATAGACCAACGGACAGTCACATGACTTTTGTAAAAGGGTTTCCAACCATGAGACAGTGAACCGTTGAACCTTGAACCATTGAACTTCGCTATAGAGTATGAGCAGAGGGTTCAACGATACATTAGTTACACAGGATAACTGCATGACACGACTTATTAGAAGGCAATGAGTGTTAAGCTTTAGGCCGTTGAACCATTTGAACTTTGAACTTTGAGAAGGGTTCAGGTTCAAAGGTTCAAACCTTAAGTACCCTTACTCACAAAGATGATAAACGGGTAAGAATTGAAGGACTAAGAGTTGATTTAAGAAGCAAAGGTATGACCAAAAATATAACACAGCAAACTGGCTCTTTTTCAAGAAATATTATCAATAAATAAATAAGGGTGACTCAAAAGGTAACATTGGCTCTG
Source organism: Cunninghamia lanceolata (assembly GCA_027924645.1). Taxonomy (NCBI): domain Eukaryota; kingdom Viridiplantae; phylum Streptophyta; class Pinopsida; order Cupressales; family Cupressaceae; genus Cunninghamia; species Cunninghamia lanceolata. The sequence continues at coordinate 3,587,206 of BSBN01000241.1, read as the reverse complement.
ACTGGGGACTGCATTTTATGGCAAAATGCAGTGAACTCAGAAGCTCTGGTTTCGCAGAAAAAGAAAAATAGAGAAGAAAGGAAACAAAACGGGACAAAACAAAAACAGGAAAGGAAAACACAAAACCAAACAAAAGGGAAGACTATGTACAAAAAGGGGGACCCTGTTTACAGACGATATAACTTGAGAGCCTGTCCATTATAAGACAGGGGTAAAACAGTTCCATTAGGATATTCCAATTTAAAAGAATTTGGACCCAATACCTAGTGAATTTTGAAAGGTCCTTTCCAAAGCGAGTCAAATTTACTATGTGCACCCTTTGGTTCTCTTCTTCTATCCCACAATAATACTTCATCTCCTTCCATAAACTTCCTGGGTCTTGTTTTCCTATCAAAAATTTCTTTAACTCTAGCCTGATGTACAGTAATCTGGTCGACCAACTCATTTCTCTCTTCTTCAATCTTAGTTAAATACATAATCCTCTTCTCCAAGGAATCTTGGAAGTATTGGTCCTCGATTACACTTTGTAGCTTAGCTATAGATAGCTCCAGAGGCAAAGATAATTGGGCACCTATTCCATAAACTAATTCAAAAGGTGCCATCCCAATTGCTCTTTTCAGAGTTATTCTGTCGGCCCAGAGTGCTTCATACAGTTTCTCATGCCAATCTCTAGGGTTGTCACTCACCAATTTCTTCATGATAGCAATCGGGTTCTTGTTATTGGACTCAGCTTGTCCATTCCCTTGGGGATAGTAATCTGATGAATGGGAGAGAGATATACTGTGTTCATAACAAAAAGAAGTCTTTTCAACTGAAGAGAAACTGGTAGCATTATCTGCTACAATCTTCTGGGGAACACCAAATCGTATCAAAATGTTTTCTTTAAGAAAATTACAAACCACCTTCGAAGTTGTTCTTTTTACAGGGGTTGCTTCAACGCATTTCATGAAATTTAATCAGTTGTTGTTAAGATGTGGGTATGTCCTGCATTTGAGGAGGGCGAGATAGGCCCAATAAAATCCAATCCCCATTGTTTAAAGGGTTCATCGATAACAACGAGCCTCAAAGGTAGAGCTGCAAGTTGTGGCCTTCCTGAGAACATTTTACATTTTTCACAGTTAGCCACCCATCTATATGCATCCTTAAACATCCCTGGCCAGTAGGAACAATTTCTGAGGATTTTGAAAGCTGTAACTGAAGAAGAAAAATGTCCACCACAAGCTTCATTATGGAAAACTTCCAAGAGCTTATCCTGTTGCTCCTTATCTACACACCTCAGGAAAGTTCCGTCTAATCCTTTCTTGTAAAGGATATCCCCCTAAATAACATATTTCACTGCTTTTAGCTTTAGGTTTCTTTTCTCTTTAGGAGATAAGTGATTAGGACAATCCCCATATGTAAGATAGTGTGCCACATCTAGAAACCAGGGGTCCTGCAAGCTTACCAATAAGACTGTGGGGAGCCCTTCTCCTTCTTGTTCTTTGTTGTCAGCAATTAACTTACATAACCCTTGACCCCTGATTAGCTTAGTGGGCTTAACTTCCAGATCATATTCCTGAATTTTAACAACCCACGTTGCTCTATTGTTTAATCCCACTTCTTGCTAAGTCAAAATACTTTTCACAGCTGAATTTGGAACAAATACAACTGAATGAGAATGAAGTATATAATATCTGAATTGTTTAACAGCTTTAACCATAGCGAAAGCTTGTTTTTCAACCAAAGAATATTTCAGCTCATGCTTTTTAAGGGGAACGCTCATGAAAGCTATGGGAACCTCTTCATCCAATTCATTTTTCTGTAACAAAATAGCCGACATGGTATGTTCCGAAGCATAATAGTAAATAATAAAATCTTTTTGAAAATTAGGATTTACCAAAGTGGGAGTGTTTGCAATCGCTTCCTTGATATCTTCAAATGCCTTCTTAGCAACTTCATTCCACTTGAATGGTTGTTTCTTGCTCATCATTCCAACAATGTGTTTTGTAATCTCAGCAAAGTCAGGAATGAACCTTCTGAGAAAATTGATTTGACCAAAGAAGGACTTGACTCCAGTTCTATTTGAAGGGAGACTAAGCTTTTGAATCGCCTTGACCCTCTCTGGATCAATTCTGATTCCATGTTTTGAGACTAGGTGTCCCAACAATTTTCCCTCAGTCACACATAAAACTGACTTCTTGGGATTGAGTGAGATGCCATGGCTTCGGCACCTTTGCAAGATAGTTTCCAGATCTCTCAGGTGATCTCCTCTATTTTTGGAAAAAACAGTCAAATCATCAAGATAAATAACAATAATTCTATCCTTCATATCTCTAAAAGATGAATCCATTGCCCGCTGAAAAGTTACTCCCGCATTAATCAAGCCAAAGGGCATTCGGTTATAGGCAAAAATTCCTCGAGGTGTGGTGAAAGCAATCTTATGTTGATCCTCTACAGCCACACCTATCTGATTGTAACCTGAGAAACCATCCAGCATAGACATCATTTCAGACCCGACAACTGTCTGCAAGATGTGGTCCATCACAAGCAAGGGATAGTTATCTTTCAGGCTGGCTTGGTTCAAGTTCCTAAAGTCAATGCATATTCTTATTTCTCCATTCTTCTTGTGTACTGGAACGATATTTGCCACCCAAGTGGAGTGATGGATTGGATAGATAATTCTAGCTTTCAACATCTTATCAATCTCCTTAAAAATGGCTTCAGCAACTTTCGGATTATAATTCCTCAGCTTCTGTCTGAATGGAGCTGCATTTGCTTTCAAAGGAATATGGTGTTGAAATTGTCCATGTCTAAAATTTTTAAGATCATTATAGCACCAGGCGAAGACATCCTGATACTTGATTAACAATTTGATCAATTTATTTTTCTCCTCTGAAGAACAGCACTTACCAATGGATATCCATTTAGGATCAGCTTCATTCCCAATGTTTATTTTTTCATAATCCTCTGCTTTATCAGGAATACAGGGAGGTGTGCCTTTAATATATTCATCTCTTCGAGAAAACAAATGTTCTAAAGAACCCAGTCCTTTAGGGATTTTATTTCCTTTTAACTGAATCACGTCATCTTTTGGGTTAATTGTTGGGTCAGGACTGAATTCTTTACACTCTGTTTCGGAACCTTCAAAATAAGTCCCCAGGAACATTTCAGCATTCTCTAAAAACTTTCTGATCTAATTATCACTCTCAAAAACTTGCCAGCTCTCAGCATTGTCGAGGACATTAAGACGATATACCATTTCTATTCTATAAGAATCTTTTTTGAAATCCGGATGTGGTAAAAGGAGAGAAGCTGATACTGCTAAAGAATCTGCTCAGGAGTTTTGATCTCTGGGAATTGTTTCGATAGAGAAGGCATCAAAATATTCGATCTCATCCCATACCCTATTTTTGTAATGCTTTAGTCTTTCATTCTTAACAGAAAAGATCTCCCTTACCTGTTTCACAATTAATTCAGCATCACCCTTCACCTTAAGTACCTTCACACCCCTTCCTTTGGCTTCAAATAGCACAAGTAGTAAAGCTTCATATTCTGCAGTATTGTTGGTGTTTTTGAACTCTAGCTTAAAAGAATAAGAAAAAAATTCACCTTCAGGTGAGATCAACACAACCCCAGCCCCTGAACCAGCAGTAGCACAACTGCCATCAAATTCCATAACCCATAGGTCATCAGAATGTACAGATCTTTGCATTAATTCTTCTTTGGGGTCTACCTCACAGCTCTGTTCAGAGGAGAGAAAATAGTTGCCAAATTCACATTCCTCAAATAAAATCTGGGCCTTGGGATCATCCGAGGGGTAGACAGTGAACTTGCACATGGGCTCAGGTTCCAGCTTCACTTTCTGCTTCCCCACTAGGATTGTGGCCTCTAATCAATCCAGTTTGATTTGTCCACCCAAATCCTTGCAAAATGTCTTGCTCAAAAGCATTCCATAACTAGCAGGAATATCTGCTACCAAAATAGTCAATTTCACCTTTTTGTCAGGGTAGGCTACAAGAGCGACTCGTGCATCTTTAATCTACCCAAGCAAGGAAACCTATTTTCTATCCATGGAATAACATCTACCAAATGTTTTTGTGAGTGATAGCCCTAGGGCTTTAGCCACAGAGGAAGGCATAATGTTGTCAGAGGCTCCTGAATCTATAATACAGTTACTAAGTTTATGACCATTGATAAACAAAGACACATAGAAAGGATTGGGTTTCAAATCAGTACAAGGAGCATTGGTTGATGAATTGGGAGTCATTTTAGGGGCAGTCATGGCTGACTCAGATGAGGAAGCAAATAGTCAAGCAATGGGAGATTTAGCATCAACCTCTAATTGACTCTCAGATTCAGTTTGTGCAAGGCTACCTTTAACATGTTTAACTAGCTTGTCAATTTCAGTAGGTTTCAACTTGAGATACTCAATGGGAGAGATTTGAATTTTTGTAGACTTACAGAAATCTACAATACCGAAAGAAGCATCTGAATCATTTCTATGCAACAATTTAGTTTCTTGAACCTTCAAATTAGCATCATGAGTTTTAGTTAAAGGCTCCTTACCTTTGCCAGGTACTTCTTGAGTATTAGAGGGTCTCATATTCCTCTGACTCCTAGTGAGCACGGCACATGAAGGATCTTCAAGGGTAACCAATATTTCACCTCCCCTTTCAGAATAAGACTCATATTCAAGGAAGTGTATTTCAGAGCCGCCAGGTTCCTCAAAGTTCCTTTCTTCTTCGGTGGATTCCCCTAGCATATCTTGAGTAGCAGTCATCTGGGCATACCTGAGCATTTTTAGGCAAGAGTTTCCATCATGGTCGGTAGTCAAATGAAAGATACACATATTTCCCCTCCCAGGAGGACCTTCAATAGCCAGTCTTGGCTGTGCTGATGTCAGGGGTAAAGCTCTACCAGTATTTGCTTGTTGATTCAAATTCCTTCTACTTATATCTTGATATGGTTGTTGGAAGTGAGCACCAGTTTTAGGTAGTTGCCTTTTTAAGGCAATCATATCATTCACCAACTTTTGCACTACAAGATCCATAGATGATGAAGGCTGGGCATTTGGCATTTGGACCTCTTTCTTCCATTTACCGGCCATAATGAGATCATCCTCTAACCCGACTGCCAAGGCTTGTGCAGTTGGTAAATCAGCAATTACACCCCTCCTGAGATGGAAGCTAATATCAGGAGGCATAGAATTAATAAAAAACATTTTTGAATTTCGCCGGATGGTCTTTAGCAGTAGGGATTTTGTTCACAATTTTGTTAAATTTAGCCACAAATTCCCTCATAGGTTCATGAATCTCTTTCTTAAGCTGAGTTAGCTGTGCAAGGAGGTAATGCTCATCCTCTGCACTTTTGAACCTATTTTCAAAAGCAGTTTTCATGTCATTCCAATTTGAAATTGAGGAATTAGTTAGGTGGTAGAACCATTGTGCCGCAGTGTCAGTCAAAGTCTGCATAAAGAGCCTTATGGCAACATCTTGGTGTTGTACACCTAACACACTACATGCTACTGCAAAGGCACACAAATGTTCTTCTGGTGATTGTTTTCCATCTCCATTGAACCTGGGCAAATTTTCTCTTGCATTTTTAGGTAAAGGATTTAGGTTAGCCCCTAGGTTCAGAGGCCCTATGGCTGCTCCCCAAGGTTGGGCCATGGGTAGAGAATTTATAGCTGAAGGGATAACAGTACCTGAAAGAGTTAAAGCTTGACAGACAGGGGAGGTAGAAGGTTTAGGGGGGCTAGGGGGTCTACTTCTAGCTCTTCTTGCACAAGTAGGGATATAAGGAAAAATAAAATTTTGCAGTGCTTGAAAGGTAGAATCCTGAACTCCCTCTCTTCTCAAGGACCTGGTATACGGTCTAGAATCCAGCTTAAAATATTGTAGCTGGATAGGCAGTTATTAATTTCTGTGTTGTTCTTGATTTCTTTGCGCTTCAAGGATTTGATTTCTTACTGTGTTTTGTGCCTACCTTCTTCTCTGCCTGAGTAACAGCAATCTCAGGTTATCGGCCAACTCCTCTTCTTGTTCTAATACTCTACTTTCTCTTCTGTAATCTTCACTATTCCGACGAGTACACCAAGCAAGGGTATTCAACTGGCCAATAATGTCTTCCTGCTCATCCTGAAATCCAAGATTGGGCTGTAGAATAGGAATTATGTTTTCGTGTGGAAGCACCATTGTTGCTTCATATTCAGGCGACCAATCTTTTAATTAATGATTTTCTTCCCCAATAGAGTCGCCAAAAACTGTTGGCTAACAGATTTGCCCTTGTTCTGAAAATGTTTTATTCTGACTCTATACCCTTCTTTGAAGAACAAACGAGTTAAGCAACAAATGGGTGAACTTTTAAATTAGTTCCCCTCTGAATTTAGCTACAGCTCCCTTTAAGATTTCCAATGAATTTAATCTATTCAACTACTCAAATGCACTTTTAACCAGAAAATGCTTAAAGCAAACTGACATTCATACATAACTATGTTATGAATGCAGTAAATTTGTGTAGTAACAGTGAGTAATAGAATGCACCGATTCTACTTTTGATACATTCAAATACATGAATACATACATATGAATTTGCTGAACCAATAAATAATAGAACACATTTGATGAATTGTCCAAGGAAAGAGCAATTACCAGATGAAAGGAGATTTCACACAGAAAATCTAATTCCAAACACTCAGACGCACAGATCTAAGTAAGCAGTAATTGATTCTTCTTCTCATTCACAGATGAAAAATCTCTCAGACAATCATCACATAATGTAAACCCATAAAATAGTTTAGCTAAAATTCCTCTTTCTTCCTTTCTCAGTCTCTCTAACTCTTGAAAAGATTTTTAGAAAGCTATATATATGAGTGCCCTAATCATATCTTCGAGTAAATCAAAACCAGAGTTAACACAACTCTGACCCGTACGGGATTTAGTTTATAACAACTGATTTTAAAGATCAAGATTGCAGAAAATAACATAAAAGAGGAACTGAAATAAAGAAACTGAGCCAATACGATCATGACTGGGACAACGGATTTGCATCTTCAGATTTGTTATCGGTGGCCTGGGAGGCACGTTGAGTCTTCCACTCCTGAAAAGCTGCAATGAACTCCTGAATCTTCGGGAAGTTGGGAATACCTATATGTTTCATTCTTGACTTCCAAACTTCTTTTTCCCTTCGCATTTTCCCAAATTTTTCTTTGTGTTCTAGAAGTGCATCGATACAAAGGTAAAGTAGTGACTCAACTTTAGAAATCCAGGAGAAATCCTCAATTAAAATATTGTCATTTTCCTTGACGAAGCTGATTTTATCTTTGAAAGATTGGACCACTATGTCGACATCTTCCACTGGTTTCCCATCATCTTTTATGTATTTAATATCAATGCATTGCAAGTCATGTTGCAAGGATTGAAAGAACTCTGTTATCTCCTTAATTAACTTTGTAAGTTCAAAGCATCCTTGCCATGATATGGAATTCCTCCATTCAATATTTTTCTTATTCACATACAACAAATCTTCGTCCAAACCAGTCAAGCTCTTTTCTGTCAAAAATTTTGCCAGCCCATATTTCTGAACTTCATCTATTTGGTTTATTACATTCACCCACTTACCTTCATCTTTCGCCCAAACAACAACCTGTGCTTTAAGGTCCTCAATGGTGGCAGCAGTCAGATCATATATGCTCTTGAGCTCATGAATGTATTCAGTTCCTTTCTGCTCAATACTATCCAACCAACTGTCAAATGTCTTCACCACCATGTTCTTTCTGTGAACCTGATCTAGCATCTTTTGGTTGACTGGTGATTTAGGCTCGAAAGACAGGGAGAATTGTGAAACTGGCTGCGGGTTGGGATTATGTATAGCATTGATGTACTTTGCCATTGAACGCAGAGTCTGCTTCAATTCCCTCCTATCATTTTCATCTTTCCAACTCCGATTAACTATCCTCTTGGTTGATGCTTCAAGGTGATGAACATCTGCAGCTCTTGACGCAGCACCGAGATCCACTCTCTCAACAGTGAAATCCTGCACTGTTGGATCTTCCTCAGTCACTGGTTTGGCTATCTCAGCACTCTAGTTTCCAGTACTTGGATCGATGTTTACTCTGGATGTCACCTTTGGCTTCTTAGGTTTAGGTTTTTTCCCTAAGCATTTTCTCACCATGTCCTCTAAAGGGACAACAAAAGGAATTATTTTTTTCTTGTCGGAGATAGAACTCTCTAGCCACTTTGGTGCAAGGGCTAAGGTTGTCTTCTCAGGGTTTAATCCATCAGAGGATACATTTGAAATCATTAATATTTCAGGGGTCTCTAGAACGGCCCCTGACTGTGGCCCGGTGTCAACTTCCTCTATTCTATGTGGACTTAGTTCCTTGTCACCCATAGGTTCTTCTAAATCTTCCTCTGAATTCAGATCAACAACTATTGTTTCAGAAACCTGTTTCTTTCTTTTACCCTTGATCCTCAACCTGGTAACACGAGAGGGTAAAATATCTGTGAGGACTCTTCTGGACCTCTCAGTGGTAGGACTTCTTTCAGTTGATGGCTTGGAAGCACCTGCACCATAGATAGCAATAGGTTGGTTAGAAGAGTTTATGGGGAGTGATGATCCAATCATTGAGGTGAACTGTTGGAAACTTTTATCCTGAAGCCCTTCCTGTCTCTTTTCCCTCAACCATTTCTTAGTTCTCCTTATCACTGGAAGAGTTTTAACTTCAATTCTATCTTCTTCCTTTTTGCTCCAGTCAACTTCTGGAATAGGTAATTGTTCTACTCTCTCAAACTGTGGGTCAACCACCTGTTCCTCATCATCAATAATTCCAAAAATATCCATGTTTAAATTGAGAGTAATTATCTGCCCCAAAGAAAACCTACACCACAGCCTTCTCCTGACCTCAAATTCATCTGGACAGTCTTCCCAGTAATCCTCTAGCTTAGGAATGTGTAAAAGCCCTGTTCCAGGATCTAGGTTATCTCTGACAAATCCTTTGCTGTCAAATTGAGACCTGGTAGTGAAGAACTAAAAATTGAACCTTTTAAGGTTCACCTCCAAATTCAAAGCATCAGATTTTGACTGGCACGAATAATTCCCAAGTTCGATGGGAAAAGAAATACCAAAGCCCTTTTTTGTTGAGAATTTCTTATCTACATGTGCTAGCTGTCTACATACCTCCATCAGCACGAAACGGTCAAACACATATCTAGGTAACTTAACAGGTTCACCCTCAAATCCTCCAACTCTGATGTAAGTGAACTCAGAAAATTGAATGAAGAAGCTACCATAGATGCTAATCGGTTGCATAGCTTCACTGTACATTCTTTTACCCAGATTACCTGCCAGTTCATAGGTCATTTTCCTAGTGAAGACATCATTAACCCTTTTATAATTTTCATAGCAATTCCTTCTCTGCAACTGTGAATAATATTCATAAATCTTACTATTCTCAGCCAAGGGTGCATGAGGTAGGTCAAACCATTCTCTTGTAGATGCTAGACAATAGAATAGGTACGAAGACATAAAAATCTCTATCACCCAGACAATTAGTCAAACCCTGATGTAGACAATTAGCCACTATTTCGGCCCAATCTAGATACTGTTCCCCTTGAAGGATAACTTGTATGAAAAAGTACATCCAATCTTCTCAATAATACGCATGCTGACTGCCCTTCAGTCTGTGTAACAATACCACAACATCCCTCACTTCTTTAATCAAATGATCCCTAGTAAGTGGCCTGGGCAACCTTGAACCACCCTTCTAAAATTTCAATAGCCAGTTTCTCGCTATTACACTTTTGTAAGTCGATTTCTTCTCTGAGAAATGCCCATAGGAGGAAGTAATATCAAGGCTGGAATACACCTCTTTAGGCAGTATCTTCATCACAGACATGAGGGTTTGTCTATTGACATGAAATAACACGTCACCGTTTGCATTTCTGATGCATCTGTCTTGGGGGTCGTACCTATTCATACACTCCTGAACCAATTCCAGGCACAGTACAGCCTAAGGAAAAGCTGCGGCTTCAACTAAACCACTGTCTACAATTTTCTTCATCGTAGGGGTTTGAACAGGGTTTCTAGTTCTTTCTCTAAATTCTTCTAAATCATATTGTACCAGCGCAGTATCTCCAAATTCAGAGTGAGAATAGGTAAGACTAGGACCACGTTCATTCCCCAAACACGTAGATTTCAAAGCCATACTTGGAGGATTACAATAAAAACACTTCAAATTTTGAAAACAACAGAAATTCAAGAGATTCTTCTTTCCAGCATAAGAACTAGGAATAGTGCATGGGAAAAATAGAACTCACCTTCAAGATATCTGAATTCACTGCAAAAATTTGAATAACAAGAACCTTACACTTCCGGCGCTATTCTCCTCCGTGTTGCATAGTATGTTCACTTGCTAAACTTGGCTTGTTCTTAGTTAATAATGGCACTAACCAGATTGAATAGTTATCACTCGGAGCAATACGTGCTAAACATATTTGAAAAGACATGAATTTTGACCTCTTCATTGATAGCAAGTATTATTCACACACCATCATGATGGTATAATGATTATCCGTAACCTCCACCAAATTAGAACTCTCAGTTTCATAATGAGTCTCTGACATATTTTCTCCAACTTTCCCACTAAATTTGACTCAGAAAGCCGCGGGAATAAATGAGACCAAAATCTCCAAATCTTTCAACTATTGAACCATTGAACCTTTAGGGTGTGGTTCAATGTGGTGGTTCGACCATACCAATTGAATCACATAAATGGGCAAAGGATTCACTTACGAGAATATTGAACCTAAGATCATGAACCGTTGAACTTATTAGGATATGGTTCAATATGAAGGTTCAAAGACACAAAGGCTACATAGACCAATGGACAGTCACGTGACTTTTGTAAAAGGGTTTCCAACCATGAGACAGTGAACCGTTGAACCTTGAACCATTGAACTTCGCTATAGAGTACGAGCGGAGGGTTCAACGATACATTAGTTACACAGGATAACTGCATGACACGACTTATTAGAAGGCAATGAGTGTTGAACTTTAGGCCGTTGAACCATTTGAACTTTGAACTTTGAGAAGGGTTCGGGTTCAAAGGTTCAAACCTTAAGTACCCTTACTCACAAAGACGAGAAACGGGTAAAAATTGAAGGACCAAGAGTCAATTTAAGAAGCAAAGGTATGACCAAAAATATAACATAGCAAACTGGCTCTTTTTTAAGAAATATTATCAATAAATAAATAAGGGCGACTCAAAAGGTAACACAATGTCAAATCTGGATTGGATGATACAGACAAAGAGTTGGATGAAGAAGAAGATCAATGACATTGAAATGTATGAGTTATGTGATTATATTATCTATTTGATATTGATTTCTTGATAGAATTATATTTGACTTATATGGTTACATAATTAATTCATGATGTTTTTAATTTTTATGCCATTACATAATTAATTCATGATGTACTTTTTAATGTTGTTAATTCATGATGTTACAACTACTGTAGCTCTCCTAGAAATTTCCAAATGATCAAATCCTAATTACTCTATGACTATTTATGATTAGATATTATTTGATCATATCTTTGGTTATTTCATTCCCAAAAAATTAGCGTTTACTCATGTTGACCCTCATAGTGACATGTGAATGGGGCCAACGTTGAATTTTTTTCAATTTGTGCTTGTATGGAGTGAAACTTGACATGGTTAGCCTAGATGCATGCATTGACGATATGGGAGGGTTTCGAGACTCAAACATGAGGTCATGCTATATAAAGGCATCTCGTCCTTCCTAATAATACAAGTTACCTTATTCTTCGTCTCTTTCATATATTGTTCGTAGCATTTCTTTGGTTAATGGTTTCAAAAGACGAGGCTCTCTGAGCCTCACTTGGATCTATTACATATCAATTTGTGCATTTTCATTAGCAATGAATATTTAGAAAGCTCATTGAATATAAAGATGATAATAGGAAGATAAAAAAATGAGTATATTTTGTTTATGTAACTCTAATGCTAAAACCAAGTCAAATTAACCCCTAACACCAATTGGAAAAGTCAAAATATGCCTTTCTTTCAAATTCACAAGAATGTATAAACCTTTTGAAACCACACATGCATGTTATGAAAGTGTATGGTAATCCTACTTATAGCGGAAGGTCACATGATAAGCTAACCAATGGCACTATATTAGAGGATAAACCCACCTATGGAATTAATTTAAGAGGTAAGGGATGCCTCTTAGTGGAATTTTGAGTCTTGGATTAATCCATAGTGCTAAAATTAGTTCTAGTGTTCTTCTCTTGGTGTTATATTTATATCTACAATTTCCCATACTCAACCATTTCATCATCCCTTTTCCCAAGCTATTTGTATCATTATATCTCTAAAGTACCTTGGCATGCTTTAGATGTGTCAATATTAACTAGATTGAATATATTAATTTTAGAGTCTCTTAACACATTCCATGACAAGAAAATGACTCATTTGGATTAAGGAGTACTTTCCTAAACCATTCCTTCATATTCAACAATCCCTTCTCACACCCACATCATAATTCATAGGATAGAAGAAAACTCGTTATGCACAAGGATAATAATCAAAGAGACTAAAAGAATTGATTCACTAGATATGCTCCCCATTACTGTAATAGACCAATGGAAAAAAAATAAGTCATAACAAGAATAGGACCAAAAAAAACTAAGAAAAGAAACCTTGTAGGCTACATTAATAAGACATTGATTGCAAGCATTTCTTCCATGATGTTTAAATGACAAAATATCAGATAGCTCAATCTTTAGTCAAGTAGTATTTCAATCACTGATTCTTAGACATCCATCATGATTAAACATCACATATCATAAGCCTTTTTAACAATCACTAGGACTGTAGATAATATTCAATCATGTCATAGGAAATAAATCATCAATAAATAAAAAAGAAAACCAACTATATAAGCTCAGCAAGCCACCATGCAAAAATTATATCTTGTAGAAAATAAAATAAACTATATGTTGACATATCATATATATTTTGTATATAAACTATATGTTGACATAGCATATATAAACTATATATTTTGAATTTTGGCCCCACGCGTGCAGGAGCACGACATAGCATACTGCACCGAGACCCTAACTGGAGAGTTGCACTGAGAACCACTACATCCATCCCCTGATTGGAGAGTTGTGAGACTTCATTAGATGAGTGCTGCAAGGCCATTGAGTCGAGGAGGAAGACTAGGAACCATTTGGCAGGAGGAAAGCCAGAGTGAGAGGTGAGGGCACTTAGAAAGGGAAAATTGACCAAGGGACAATGACTGTAAGTGATTTTTCCCCCACATTTAGAAATCTTGTTGCAAGTACAATGATTTAGACTCTATTTGTTCACATCAAGGTGTTGCTTGCTATAATTTGGTCCCGTCACATAACAGCACATGAACTTCACTAGGGTTCCAATTTATAAACTTTGATGAAATCAATTTACATATTGAGGTCCACAAATGATCAAAGGGACTTAAAATAATACATGGTCCATGAGTGCAATGAAAAATGCCTAGTGCATGTCCATAAGAGAACGTATAGAAGTACATGATGCAGAGTCAGAGGAAGGAAACAAACTCACACAATCTCATTTGACAAGTCACAAACAATCTTGAACTTTCCTTCTTTTGACACACTTATTCAACTATATTTCCCTTCACAAAACTCAACACAAACACTCAACTTTTGCTTTAGAGTTCCAAACCATTACTAGACCTTCAAACACCCTAGTCAACTTCATCCTGATTAAAACAAACAATTACCCAGTCTGCCCTTTCATTTTACCATTAACTCTCTTTATGATTGTCCTAAACTTCACAATTTCAACTCAACATAAAGTAATCTGACCCAAAATAGTATTTAGGCTAATATAGACCACACAATTTCCATTCCATTTCACTTCAAACAAATGTAAACCATCTCCCATCCTTTATTCTTGACAATTTAACAAAATCATATACTGTACTTTCATTTTAGTCTCTAAAATAGGGTTATTATTAGACAAATCAGTCAAAGCAATGGACTTTTTAACTTCATGCTTACACCAAATGCCTGATTTAGGCCTGATTTGCATAAGGTTTTGTTGCTTTACTAACTCCTGACCAAAGTACACTTGTCCAGTGCTTGGGACATGTTTAGTTTGACTGGTATATGCTCTTCAAGAAATTTCATTCCCTCACATCTTATCTTTATGATTTTTCCCTAAATCCACTAAAACATGAAAGAACATTCATAGTAGGATAATGGGTGTGTGTAGGATCATGATAGACCAAACACTACCTCTAAGTGGCAATGAAAATGTGAAAAATAGACTTAAGTAACTTCATGTCAAAAATGGAATGAGTTATCTACATAATCTAAAAATAAGGTAGTAATAAAAGTTGTAATAAATTGAATGTAGTTTATGGGCTACTACTTTTTTTGAAATTTTTAAAAGTACTTTGGTGAAAATTGGATATTTCAATGAAGCACTACTAAAATTTTTAGAAAAAAGTAAAAAGTAGGTGTCATTCCAACCAGCCTATGTATGAGAAAAGATAATATTTTTCCTCCATGATTTGTATTTAAGTAAAGGACACATGAGTAGATGTGATGCATATTTTTTTGAAATTTTTAACTAAATAAATAATTATTTATGAATTTTTTACTGTGACTTTTTTAAAATATTAAAAAATAATTTTCCATCCAACCTAACTTGGTAGAAAATATATGAAACTCAAAAATTATAAATTTAAAAAAGGATTAATATGTTGAAAGTTATGGATGTTTTTAAATATTTATATCTATCAGGAAATCAAACATAGAGTATGTAGAAAATTAATAATAATTACCTATTAAAATTATTATGAGGCATATATTATATTATTAGAATCTTAATAGCTTCCTCTATAAACCCTTTTAATTTGATTAAATTTAGTTTCAAAAAAGTCTATCAGCTTCAAGGATGAAATTGTGGAAATTTTTAGGATAACACTAAATGGGTGGTTTTGTAAGTTTCTTTGGCAAGTGATGGGACTCCCACCTGCCTAATTATGAGGTAATCCTAAGGAATTTTTGGAGGGAATCCATATTAGAGCTAGAAATATTAACATGATTTCCATCCAAATCTAAATATTAGTCTAAATGTTAACACTTTTTTATCCAACAAGGTTTTTCTCCATTGCCACTGTTTGGCCCATCATAATCTCGCACTCACCCTAATCTCACAAGAAACCAGAAGATTCCACCAATTAATAAAGGAGAAACATAATTATTTCTGTCTCTTCTTACCCTAACTGAGGGTTTTAGCAGTCTAAAGTAAATCCACAATAACTCACACAAATCTTAACTAAAATGCATGAACTTTGATGTAATAGGAAGGTGATTGAGATTATTACCATATCCAACCATTCTACCATGCATTCAAGGCCATACAATTCTGTACAAATGCCTAGAAATGGCTTCAAAACACAAGGTTGGTGATCCTACAAACCATTCCTATGCCTACAAACTATTGTTACCTCCACATGCATTTGACTAGTAGTGACAACCTTGGTTTTTAATCCTCCAACCCCATACCTTGGGATCACATCACCATGAAAGAACTTCATCCAACATCCTTATGAGTGCAGATACCACCAAATAGGTATTTGTCAGATATGTCTTCCATGAGCGAGTGAAATTCAGGAAGAGAAGAGGAAAGCGAGACATGTAGTAGGTCTAAAAGAGGGAGATCAACTAGAGGTCAAAAGATTAGAAGAAAATTCCGTAAACACATGGAATTTTTTCTTGCTAAAGGGGGGTCATGTTCTTATGATGATGAGAGCATAGGCGAGATCGAGGTGCCCTTGAGATACAAACATCTATGGAAACAATGGGTACCCGAGGAACTTCCTCCAATAAACACTGATTTTTATGTCAACGAGAGGATATATCGCATAGCACCATCGTCATTACATGGTTTGGGCCTATTTTGCATGGATGACATAAAGGTTTGTTACGACAAAGTTATTGAATTGATGGAGTATGTCGGACCCTATTACAGTTACAAAGATTGGATGCAACTGGTTCGATATACACGAAGTATGCGTAGGTATGCACTATCAGCAAATTATATACAACTAAAAGACAAGGATCAAAATAAAGGAGTGGCTATGTACATTGATGGAACATCAAAAGCATCAAGAAATATTACAGGGTTTATAAATAGTACATGACCTGGGCCAACAAATAAGCAACCCAATTGCATATTTGAGGCATACGAGGGAAACCATGTATTCATATGTGTGATAAAATCAATAACTGTAGGGGAAGAGTTGCTAATCGATTATAATTTGAATCACATAGATACAAACACAGTTACTATGGGGGTGGTACGTACTATATACCATTTTACCCAACCTCCAATTAATGACTCTAATATACCATTTTATTATTGTGTTTTTTTCGTAAGTCTATTGGTTTCATTTCGGTAATGTTTTTTTATATTTAATTTTTGTCATAGTGGGACATTGATCGTAGGGGGAAGGCTCCGGCCCAGCACACAGATCACGATGCATCTTTAGGCACTTCTACCTGACAGGTTTACCTCATTGTAATTGTACAAATTAGATATGAGAAAAATGTTTTATTATTATGTTTTTTTCATAAGTTTATTAGGTTAATTTTGGTAATGTTTTTAATATTCTTGTCGCAGTCAGATGATCGAGGAAAGGCACCAATAGTAGAGGAGAGCATCCATAGGGAGGTGCAGTCACTATTATACGATGATAACATCGCATATTCCGTAAACCCTCTGGATATGATAAGGAAGACCCAAAAAAATGCAATGAAGAAATCCTTCAGTTATTATTCATAGTGCCTCAAACAGATGAGATAAGAGAAAGGGTTAAAATATTGACTCAGAGAGCATGGAACTTGCAAGTAAGCTATCATGAGATCTTTAATTATAACATAAGTTCATTCATGGTTTTATATTTTGTACTCTTTTATGTCATGAACTAAAATATGTGTTATTTTTATAGGATTTTTTGTGTCCTCATGATGATGCTGGCCATGATTAGGGTACTGTAGGTGCTGCCCGGGGAGTAGGGGTTGGTACAAGTGTCGATCCTAATATTCCTACTCATACATCACATCATCTGACCCCATCATCTGTGCCTATATTGTCGACTAAAATCTCAGCAACACATAGCATGCAAGCATCAGGTAGTACACCCTCTGGCAGTGAACACATGCCAGAACATGCGTCAGGACATGTACGTAGGGATGTAGAGGCCACTAGTATTGGTGATATTTTAGCAGCATTTCCTAGATCTTCCCATGTTACTAGTATGGGAACATTGCTGGTCACATTTGTGGTGACCGAGGATTTCATTCCCATAAAGATAGAGAAAGTCCCAGGTACTTTAAAATGTTTTAATTTTTATTTTTTATTTTTTATTTTAGGTAAGTGCTACCATTTACAAGGGTAGCTCTCTATATTATATACAAATTAAAACAAGTACATATTATATAGAAATTGAAATTTACTTATCGATCACTCTTTTTAGACTAATGATCCCATGATTATTTTGTAGGAAATGATGTTTTTTATAAACATCTAAATGATATTACATTAGAGATCTTCGGGCCCACCATACATACACAATGGAATGCCCAAAATCAAGATTTAAAAGATGAGCTCATTAATTGTTTAGTTGTGCTATTCGGTAATAACACATTCAACCAAACCAAGGTCCTTAAGAAAGTTGGTACCTATCTAAAGTATGTGAGGGACCAATATAGGTCACATTTAGACAAGAACAAAAAGTAAGAGTGTCCCCCCATGATTCCAGAGAGGGAGTGGAAGGACATGGTGTCAGATGGAAAGGAGAAGGCTAAAAAGAAAAAAGGAAAGACACCACCGGGCCAAGGAAGGTATGTGATACTATCAACAATGTAATTATATAATAATTACTCTTTCTTTTTACATAATCTAATGTATTTCAAACTTTTCATAGGTTGCCCGACACATCGAAGGCAACAAAGGCAAGACTAGAAAAACATGGGCAACACAAACTTGGCTCTAGTGGTTATATGAAATTAGCCGCACGAATTGTAAGTATCAATAAATGAAATATTGCATCCAAATAATGAATTGCAAACAATTTTGGTTTTATCACACCATAGAAGCAAAATTCATGATCTTATGCAAAAAATGCAGGGCTCTGAATTCAACAAAGTGCCCATAGAAGAGGACCTGAAGATTGCCTTCCAGCAAGGCTATGGAGCCATGGCTGAACGCCTAAGACTCTTGACTGGGCAAACACAAGATTCCACTGCATCCAACACGCAGGTAAATAAACTCAATGAAGTTTATTTAAAATTGAATACTTGTGCAATCTATTCAATATTAATTTCCACCATAAAGTAATTATGTACCTATTTGTTTTAAACAAGCAAGCAATGATAATACTGCACATGATATTGGAATGCAACCTGGTGAGGGTGGTGTACAACTTGCAGATAAAGGTCATGGTGTGCATCCTGGTATAGGATGTATTCATGTGCTATACAAAACACAGTATGGATTAATACAATTAAACATTTTAATTGCAATTGGTGTATTAATTAATGTAACCTTTCATGTTTCAACTTTAGAGCATGTAGAGCATGATCAACATGTTCAGCATGATCAAGCTAGACAAGATCAAGAACATGATGTGGCCCCATCAGGTAAAGAGGACCACTATAATGTTCTTTTAAACATATTTGATTGGAATTGGTGTATTAATTAATCTAACCTTTCATGTTTCAAATCCAGAGGATTTAGAGGGTGTTCAGCATGTTGAGCATGAGGCTATAAGACAAGATTAGGAACATGATGTGGCCCCATCAGGTAAAGAGCACCACTCTAATGTTCTTTTAATTAATGAAATACTTGTAACAATAATACTAAAACATATCAATTTAACATTTTGTTGTTATTGCAACGGCCTCCATGTCATGAGTACACGACTAGGCATACATTAAGATCACAAGCAGAGAGGACAGAACAACTGCAGGGGGGACAGATGATTTAGAAAACGATACTCCACTTCTTCTTCTTTTAGCTGCAAAAAAGAAACAAAAAAAAAGTGATTGTAATCATATTATGACAACCATATTTTTGATAATATGTTAATGAATGTTAAAAACTGATATTTTTGACAACCATATTTTTTATAATATGTAAAAACTGAAAGAATAAATGTTATATATTAATGAATGAATGTTATATGTTATTAATGGATGAATGAATGATTAATGTTATATGAATGAATGTTATATGTTATATGAATGACACATCTTACACCGATAACATTTAGCTAGGAGAACATATCTCAAGATACACTGACATAGTGGATAAAATAAGGCACCATTGGTGAAAGTAAAAGATGTTTGAACGAATCTTTTTGAAAAAAAAATTGCAGGGCTTCATCGTAATTTCGACAAACACAACCTGACGAACCATAGAAAATTGTGACAAGGTTGTTGTACACGCGATGCCATTTTTGTCGTAATGGCAATGATGGTTTGCTCCACCTCGTCAAAAACTGGATGAACATTTGGTGGTTTTTCGACAATTTCAAAGCAACATTTTGTGATTTGTTTCATCGATAGATGGACGAGGTTACATCGTGTTTGTGATGGACACCTCCAACATTTTCCATGGCACTGACTGACGATGTTGGGTCGTTGTTTTCTCCACGTCGTCAGAGAATAGATGAACGTTTGGTGTTTTTTTTACGATTTCAAATGGGCGTTCTGCAATGTTTTATGATTTTTTGTGTCAATAGATAGACGAGGTTACGTCTCTTTTGCGACAGACATCACCAACATTTTTTGTGGCATTGATCAATGATGTTGGGTCGTGGTTTCAACTTAAAAAAATTGGTTGTTAAAGCGACAAAAATTCAGTGACGAAATTTAAATCAGTGTTGCGTCGGTAAGTCGACAATATTTTGTCGATATGTCACCAAACATTCGTCAGAATTTGTAGTCAAATACAGTAGTGGTCTGACCTATCCAAGAACACACGTTACACCTCTTCATCATGATTCTGGATCTCTTGTGGCCAATGCGGAGGAATCTATTGGTCCGAATATGATATATAATTATGTAATAGATCCATAGGAAAGCATATTTCAATAGTTAGCATTTGAATCATAATCTTTAGTTTAGATTTGTGTGAAGGAGCTTCAAAGCTTTATCTTGCACATGTATGTAATCAGGCCTTTTGAGCCTAGCTATAAGCCCGCATGTTGTCGGCCAGATTGTATTTGAATCCTTTGATATACTAAATGATTGAATTTGCATATGTTCTATATTCTGGTGTTGTTTCCATTGTGTTTACTCTTGCTGCATGGTCTGGACAGTTCATTCTATGAACCCTCCTACCATGACTGCACCAAGTGGTATCAGAGTGAAAGTTTGATTCTTTGGAGTGAATTAGCGAAGGGGATTCTATAAGATCTTGTTGTAATTAGATTGCCAACCCAAGGCAAGTTACTTGTGCACAACCAATCTCTAATTGAGAGGCATTTGTCGCTTGTAGCTCGATCATCGACCTGAGGCAGTTTGCACTTGATCCTAGGAAGATGCTGCCACGAAGAGTTCCTCCTATTGTTACAATGGCTAATAGAATGGATGAGATGATGGAATTGATGAGAACAATGTGAATTCGTTTGGATGCTGTTGAAGAAGATAGGCGAAGGGGATTGACACCTAGACCTAATGTTGAAAGTGATGATGAAGAAGAATTTCAATCTATGGAACAATGTGGTGAAACCCTAGAAGGTCATGAAGAAGAAGAATTAGATCAAGTAAAGATGTTGTGAGCTATTTCAAAGATTGGGAAAAGACCTAGAATTGATGTGCTAAACTATACTAGTAATTTGAATCTGGAAGAGTTGATTGATTGGATAAATGACTTGGAAGAATACTTTGAATATGAGGAAATTGAAGATTCAGAGAAGGTGAAATTTACAAAGACAAAGTTGAAAGGACATGCTGCTATATGGTGGAAAGAAGTTCAGTTGGAAAGGAATAGGAGAGGAAAAGAAAAGATTACAAAGTGGGACCGGATGGTGACAAAGTTGAAGAATCAATTCATACCTGTTGACTATGAGTTTGAGCTACTAAAGAGATTGCAAAACTTGAGACAAAAGGAGAAATATGTGAAGGAATACACTAAAGAATTTCATAAAATGATCATCAAAATAGGACATAGTGTTGCAAGCAAGGAGTAAGTGGCTAGATATCTCAATGGACTAAGATTGAACATTCAAGAAGAGTTAAGTTTGGTAAGGATGACCTCTTTGGAAGAAGAATATCAATTTGCACTGAAAGTTGAAGAGAAAATGAATAAGAGACATGATTAGAAACACAGGGGCAGAGGAGGTAAATTTCTGAGAGGTAGGACATTTTCTGGAGGAGATAGGTCTTATCTGGAGTAGAACAAGTTTGATAGCCCATTGAGGAAGGATGATAGAGATAATAATGCTTATCGGAGAGATGACAGAAATTTTTACCGGAGAGGAAATCCTAGTGCATACCAGAATGAAGGATACAGAAGAGAAGGAAGAGGATTTGATAAGAGAACATTTAGAGGTACTTGTTCCAAGTGTGGAGGTGAAGGACATAGAGCATTTGAATGTAATCAAGGTAGTACAAGAAAGAAAACAAAAAATAGTGGAAGAGCAGCCTATGTTGAAGAAGAACCTATTGAGTCACCTAGTTCAGTTGGCAATCCAAAGAAAGGAGAATCATTGGTGATGAGGAGAGCACTATTTCAAACAGAGGCAATTGAAGAACCATCACAGAGGAAAAGTTTGTTTAGAACAAGATGCAAATCTGGAGGTAAGTGTTGCAAAGTTGTGATTATAGTGGTAGTTTAGATAACCTAGTTTCTGAGGAGATAGTGACTAAGCTGAAGTTAGAAAGATTGAAACACCCTAAGCCTTATTAAATAGCATGGATTCAGGATGATCATAAGGTACTGGTGAGTGAACAATATTTGGTGAAATTCCACATTGGATAGATTATCATGAAGTCTTGTGTGATATTATACCTATGGATGTTTGTCATATCTTGTTTGGTAGACCTTGGCAGTATGATAGAAAAGAAATACATGATGGGAGAAAGAATACATATACTATAAATGCAAATGGAAAGAGAATTACTTTGATTCCTTTGGAGGATGATCCTAAGAGTGAAGTATGTGGAAATGCTAGAATTTGTTTCGTAGATGGAAGGAAATTTCTAGATAGTTTGAGACATGAGGATATGCGTTATGCCTTGATTCCTAAGAAGCCTGAAGAATTGAAGAAAGAGATAGAAGAACAACCAAAGGAGATAAGAGATTTGCTGACAAAGTATGAAGACATCATATTAGATAATGTACCTAAAGGATTACCACCTATAAGGAGCATCAGTCATCACATGGATCTTATACCGAGAGCAAGTTTGCCTAAAAAAGTAGCACATAGAATGACACCGATAGAGAATGAAGAATTGAATAGACAGATACATGAATTGTTGAGAAAAGGTCTAATCAGAGAAAATTTGAGTCCTTGTGCAGTACCTGCAGTGTTAGCACCGAAGAAAGATGGAGAATGGAGAATGTGTACTAATTCCAGAGAAATAAACAAAATCATAGTTAAGTATAGATTTCCTTTGCCTAGGATGGATGATATTATGGATTGTTTGAGTGGAGCAAGATATTTCACAAAGATAGACTTGAAGAGTGGATACCATCAGATCATAATCAAAGAAGGAGATGAATGGAAGACTGCTTTCAAAACAAATGAAGGATTGTATGAGTGGTTAGTGATGCCTTTTGGATTGGCAAATGCACTGAGTACTTTCATGAGGTTGATGAATGAAGTTCTAAAGAAATTCTTTGGTAAGTTTGTGATTGTGTATTTGGATGATATTCTATTTTTCAGTAAGACAAAGGAATAACATTTGTGGCATATTAGACAAGTTTTACAGAGGTTGAGAGAAGAGAAATTGCTGATAAACATCAAGAAATGTAGTTTCATGAAAGAAGAGTTGATATATTTGGGATTTGTGATTTCTGCAGAAGGATTGAAGACAGACCGTGAGAAAGTGAAAGCAATTGTTGAATGGCCTACACCGGAGAGCATTGGAGAGGTTAGATCATTTCATTGTTTGGCTAGCTTCTATCGGAAGTTCATCAGAAATTTTAGTTCAGTTTGTAACCCTATGACAGAGACAATGAGAGGTGACAAAAAAGATTTCAAGTGGACATCTTGAGTAGATAAAAGTTTTGAGTTGTTGAAGCAAAAGGTGACAGAGCAACCTATTTTGGCATTACCGGATTTCAATAAGGTATTTCAAGTTGATTGTGATGCAAGTGGAAATGCAATTGGAGCAGTGTTAAGTCAACAGGGTAGACCAGTAGCATATTTCAGTGAGAAGTTGAATGATGCAAGGAAAAGATATTCAGTTTATGATCAAGAGTTCTATGCCATAATTCAAGCCTTGAAGAAGTGGAGACATTACTTGTTGCCTAAGGAGTTTGTGTTGTATACAGATCACCAAGCTTTGTAATATCTCAATTGTCAAGGTAAGTTGAATCAGAGACATATGAGATGGGTAGAGTTCATGTAGAGTTATACCTTTGTGTTGAAACATAGAAGTGGAAAATCAAACAAAGTTGTTAATGCATTGAGTAGGAGAAGAAACTTGTTGACGGAGATGAGAGTTGAAGTGTTGGGTTTTGATGAATTGAAGAACATGTATGAGGGAGACACTGACTTTGCAGCACATTGGAAAGCATGTAAGGAACCTATTGTAACAGATAGGAGCAAGTGGTTGGATTATTTCATTCAAGAAGATATGTTGTTCAAGGGAAGTCAGTTGTGCATACCTAGAAGTTCAATGAGAGATAATCTGATCAAGGAGAAGCATAGTGGTGGATTGGTAGGACATTTTGGCATTGATAAGACAGTGGCCTTGGTAAGTGAAAATTACTTTTGGCCTTAGATACATAAGGATGTTTGGATATTTGTGCAGAGTTGTAGAGTTTGCCAAGTTGTAAAAGGGAGTAGTCAGAACACTAGATTGTATAAGCCTTTGACAGTACCGGAGAGACCTTGGGAAGACATAAGAATGGATTTTGTAATGGGAATACCTAAGACACAGAAAGGACATGATTCAATATTTGAAGTGGTTGATAGATTTTCAAAGATGGCTCATTTCATACCTTGCAAAAAGATAACTGATCTAGTGCATGTAGCTGACCTATTTTTCAAGGAGATTGTGAGATTGCAAGGATTACCTAAGAGTATAGTTTTAGACAGAGATACAAATTTTGTTGGATACTTTTGGAGAACACTTTGGAAGAAGATGAAGACAAATTTGAAGTTTAGTTCTACTTTTCATCCACAGATAGATGGACAGACAGAGGTAGTGAATAGGAGTTTGGGAAACTTGTTGAAATGTTTGGTTGGAGAGAAGAAAGGAAGTTGGGATTTGATTCTTTCACAAGCAGAGTTTGCATACAATAATTCAGTCAACAGAAGTACTAGAAGAACACCTTTTGAGATTGTTACCAGAGTGAACCCTAGAGGAGTGGCTGAATTGAGAGATCAGCATGGAAGAAAAGAGGAGTACAGAAGCAGAAGAATTTGCAAATCATATGAAAATGGTGCATAATCAGGTGAAGAAGCATTTGGAGAACATGAACAGTAAGTACAAAGAGAAGGTAGATGAGAAGAGAAGACACAAATAATTTGAAGAAGGAGATGAAGTACTGGTGTATTTGAGAAAAGAAAGATTTCTAGTTGGGACATATAACAAGTTGAAGATGAAGAAGTGTGGACCTGGTAAGATACTCAGGAAATTTGATTCAGGAAATGCATATGAAGTGGAATTACCAGAGACATTGGGTATTTCACCTATTTTCAACATTGTAGATATTTACTAGAATCATGAAGCAGAGTTCAATGACAGCATGGGAGAATACTTGAAGAAACATCTACCACATCAAGCACTGGAACAAATTAAAGACAATTTGGCCTGCAGAGTTGGACGCAGCACTAGAGGAAGGTAATACAAAGAATATCGTGTGAAGTGGAAGGGCAGACTGGAAGAAGATTCATCATGGATTTCTCAGGCTAAGGTGGACCGTCTTGGTTCTCCCCTAGCCCCAACAAAGTGAGGGACTCACTTTTTCAATAACCTCAGATGTCTGATGCAGGAGCATCCATGGTTCAAGAGCACTCTTGCATCAACCAAAAACATTTGCATTTCAATTTGTTTGCAGTTCAGTTGTTTCTTTCTTTTCCTATTCAGTTTAGGTAGTCCAGTTAGTAAGCGGTTTCAACATCTTGATCAGTATTCCATCTCAGAAGCATCTCAAGCATTGTAGATCTGGAATTAGCATCTAGACATGTTCATCTACATCACTCTAAGTCCGTAGAGCATTTGGATTAGTTAACAGAAAGTTATCTCTATCAAAAGATCCTCTATTTTCTCAGTGTAAAGCTCTCTGATAGTCATGAGTAATTAGCTGAAGGAGAAAGATTGGGAGCATTGGATGACTTGCGGATCCTTGTGATTCATTCTACAATATTCCTTGGTTTGTGGCTGACCTTCCTCATAGGTCCATACTTCATTGTATCCATTAGAGAAGGATTTTCAAGTCGATAGGTCTAACCTATCCAAGAACACAAGTTACACCTCTTCATTGGGATTTTGGATCTCTTGTGGCCAACACGGAGGAATCTATTGGTCCGGATATGATATATAATGATGTAATAGATCCATAGGAAAGTAGATTTCAATAATTAGCATTTGAATCATAATCTTTAGTTTAGATTTGTGATAAGGAGCTTCAAAGCTTTATCTTACGCATGTATGTAATTAGGCCTTTTGAGCCCAATTGTAAGCCCACATGTTGCCAGCCAGATTGTATTTGAATCCTTTGATATACTAAATGACTGAATCTGATATGTTATATATTATGGTGTTGTTTCCATTGTGTTTACTCTTGTTGCATGGTTTGGACAATTCATTCTATGAACCCTCCTACCGTGACTGCACCAGATTGTGAATTATGTAAGGCATACAATTCATTCAAGTGTAACTTGATAGAATAATGAAACCTTCATTTTGTATTAATCTGGACTTCAATAAATTATAAATTCCTTATTTTTCATAGCCAAGTTCTCACCCAAATTGACTTTCTACCAAAAACAAGTATTGAAAATTATCAATATTATTATTATTTTGATTGTATGTAGCAAATTTGTTTTCACAATCAACATGCAAATTGTAGACCCATATGGTATTTTGGTAACGAATTCTTTATTTCATACATGTCTATATTTAAATAGATTAGTAATTCATAAATGGCATGACCAATACAATTGGAAATAATGCCACTTATTGAAGTGGAAAAAATGGACATTTGTAGCATCTAAGAAGTCCAACAGATGGAAAGAACGCTTCACACCAACTATTGATCGAGTCTCCCCTAGTTTCACCACCATCTGAGCAATAGATGATCAATGTTTTCAAGCATTCTATTAGAGTAAGTTGCTACTATACTAGCCATTCAAAAACATTCACAATGATATTGGTTCATTAGAGGAATATATTACAACCCAATGGGAAAGAGTTTTAAATAGATACCATCCATGGAATTTGCACTATACATCTCTAGATCCATTGACAAACACTAATGATGAAACTCCTTTTGATTAGGGACATGCAATGTTGCAAGAAGATAGTCCTGATGAATGACAAGTCTTGTCATACTTGTACCTAGTGTGTATAGGGATAAATCGAGATTGAGTGATAATCAAAACAATGAAAAAATCAACAATTCAATCTTATAACATCAAGATAATGATCTAAGGAAACAACCAAATAATCAATGAATTAACACAAAAACAATGAAATTTTTCACCTAGATTGTGTTGTTATCTTGGTCAAATGTGGATTGCTCTTCAAATTGGGAAACCATGTTTGCAACAAGCAGATGTAGATTGCGTTTGTGCTAAAAGTACTCAAGGGTGCTCAATGATGCAATGTATGCTCAATGCATTGTATGGATGCCTGAGAATAAATGATCGAAGAGGATTTGTTATGGAGATAAGGGCGTTTATATAGATTTCAATAAAGATCGATCAACAGTCCAGATAATCCAATGGAATCAACAGATGAGATAAATCTAGAATTCATGATGAATGTGCACCTGACATGTGTCACAAAAAAAGATATTTTTGTTTGAGTTAACTGATTGATTTGACATAAAAAGACATGGAATAGACATAGTTTTAGATTTCATAAAAATAGAAATACTTTTTTTTTCTAATTTATGAGTTAGTGATAAAAACAATAGTGATTAAGTCAATTAACTCAACTCTAAATTTGCTTTTTGCATGATCTGATTAAAATTAAATAATAAATTATTTAATTTTATGTGCATAATGAATAAGATTTATTTTTAGAGGAATTGGAATATAAAAAAAACAAATTAAATAAATAAAGTTATTTAATGTTTGTGCATGATAGAAGACATAGAATAGATTTGAAGATATAAATAAATTAAACAAATAAATTTATTTTGCATGATGAAGGATAAATAAAATATTTGATTTATATTTTATTTTTTGAAGAGAGATTCAATTTAAATAAATTTGAATGATTTATTTAAATTTGGAAGAATAATTGATTTAATTAAATAATTTAGAAATTATTTAATTATAGATAAGAGGATTTAAATGATAAATTAATTATATAATTAATTTATTCAATTGATGTGGATTTAAAAATTGAAAGACGATAATGATTTAATTAAATAATTGAAATTATTTAATTTGGAAGAATATAGAGGAATTTAACGAAATTAATTAAATAAAGAGGATTTATTTAAATTTTAATGTTGAAAATATGTGATTTAGAGGAAATTGATGATTTTGATAAAATTAATTAAATAATTAGATTATTTAATTAATGTTGAAATGCAAGTGATTTGATAGATTTTATTAAAATGCCAGTGATGTGATGCAAAGGGTCATTTTTAGGTGTCTACATTTTGTCCCTCTTTGATATGGTGTTTGCAAAATAACATCATTTCAAAGAAATATAAAACATAGTGCTTGATTGGTAGAAGATTGATTCAGAAGAAATTGGTTGGAAGAAAATGATTAGATTAGAAGTGGTGATGCCCCAATCACTTAAAGAAAGGGTGACAAGGAAATATAAGATGAATGGTAATTATGATTATTCAAAAACAAACAAGGCATTGCCCCTGTCAAGTTGTAAACCAATGATTAATTGTTGATGATTGATAAAGATAGTGTCTGGTTTCAGGAATGAAACACTTGTATAAGACGCCTGGTCTGGTTTTGAGAGTGTGACAATCTGTATAAGACAATTGATATGATTGATTGATTGATGATAATGTCTAGTTTTCAGGAAATGAAACATGTCGTATAAGATGCCTAGTCTAGTTTCAACAATGCAAGATCCTGTATAAGACAATTGATTGATGATGATTGATTGATTTGGTTTACGACATGCTTAGGATCAAGACCAAAGGATGTGATTCGATAATTTGGCTAGATTTAATTAGCTAGATTGGATAAGATGAATGATTGATGATGGTGAGGATGCCCCCTTGAGAGGAAATTTGGGTTCGAAGAACATAAGTGTGCTCTCGAAATGAAAGGAGGATAAATGGAAAAACAATAGAAGAATTGATATCAGATTGATTGATCTTCAGGAAAGCTATAGATTTTATTAGGATGTATGGGTGAGATGGATGGGATGAAGTATTTTGAGGATGTTTAGGTGAATTGATGATATCTTATGTATCTGAGTACTAGAAACTTCATTCAAATTCCAGACTGCCTACATACCCATATCCACAAGATCAAGGTACCTTAAGATTGAGATGACATGATATGTAATTCTAGATGAGTGATGAGATGGGGTGATGTTGCAATGGTTATGTGGTGCAGAAGCACCTAATCCACCGTGGCCTCCATGAGGCATTCAATTTCATGTTATGTCTGATGTTCAATTTTGTTTTCAATAAGGTCCTAGAAGACCATTTATGTAATAAGGACTATGGTATGTAGAAACAATAGTCATGTTTGTAAGCCTTGCAAAGGGTATGTCCAAGTGTTCGTTGGGAAGTTAGTGACAAGTCATCGGTTGTGATAAGGTTGAAACAGTTGGCCTTCCCACCGTTGTAAGATTGCAAGATAACGGCCAAGATCAGGCTTTGATTTAGTCTGTTATGTGGAAGAGTGAAAGTATTGAAGAGAGAGTGTGTGAGATGCAATTGTGAAATAGAGTATCTATTTTTGTACTTTTCTCAGAAAGGCAAAAATAAACAAGTCATGTTCTGTGTTGTGTATCTTTCTATTATTCTAATTTCTTAAAGTTTAATTTGTATAGTCGAATCTCTATTTTGAGGCTGAGATGGATTCTTAGTCCATTCCACTGATTAGATTTCTTTGAAATTGGTGGAATGGCTATATAGTTCCTTTGTGTTTTCATTTTGTTCATTTGGTGTTGTGTCTGCAAGACTGAGTATGAAATGAACTGAGAATTCCTCGCATCATCATGTGCTAGGTTGTCGAAAAAAGGGTCTGTGTAGCTGCAGGGTTTGCATGGGTTCATATCGGCGAAGATTTGTGTTGATTCCCTGAATATACATTTCGTGTGTATATCGCAAATGTATGTCAGATATACATCTTGTGTGTATATCACAAAAGTCTATTGAGTTTACATGTCGCAGAAGTATATAGACAATGCATCTTTTAAATATACATTGAGGAGATACATTGGGTTTGATACAAGGGACAACCGGCCATATCGGTGACATCGGGCTGGAAATACTTTCAATTACTGGCGATAACAAGTTGAGTTATGTATGTGCGAAGTAGAAGAGATCGGAGTAACATGAGTTTCGGAGGAGCTTTTGGAAGTCACACCAACCCTCGGTGTTAGGCCGATAGAAGGGCGTCAGCGAAGATTGGCCTTAGTCTCGCCGAAGAGCATACATCGATGCAAGCCTGGTATCAGGTTGTCGATTGTATGTTGTGATTGCATATTGCAATTGTATGTGGGGAGCATACATTTTATATGATACAAAGTGTGACCGGTATCAGCGGTAAGGGGAACCGGGAGCAGCAAGTCAAGCCTTGTATGTATAAGGATAGTCATCGGCATAACGGCGAAGGAAATCTTTGGGCGGCTGATGGAGAAAGTTTATGCTTTGTATTGAGTGGTCGGGGTGAGAAGTGATATTGGAAGACGAGGAAAAGGTTATGCCGATGGAAGTAGGTCATGCTGACAGAGTACAGTTTGCAAGGTCATTGGAGTAACTAGTGCATTGGTGGGAGAATTTTTGAGTAGGCCGAAAGTATTTATTTTGCCGATAGTGAAGAGATCAGTATGAGGTAGTATATTGGAGGAAAGGCATTTTGGTTGGCCGATGGTGCATAGTCTTGCCGATAGGCAAGTAAAGTGTAGACATACAATGGGGAATGTATGTTAGAGTTTTGGCTCTCCATCATAGTGGTATCAGAGCCCAGCAAAAGGTCTGGGCAGTTGTGTGTTCAGTTTTGTCATTGAGAAAGCAGAAGTAGAGTTGAGGAAGAACTGAGAAGTTGTAGAAACAAGTTAGCAAGATGCCTCCGAAGAGTACTGGCACTGGTAGAGAGTTGCAAGAGATGAAGGAAAAGCATGCTAAAGAGATGAGGGAGATGAAAGAGCTTACAGAAGCCCTTCAAGCCAGGCTTGCAGCCTTGGAGACGAACAAAAGAAGAGAAGTGGAAGAAAGTGAATCAGAAGAAGAAGAGGATGGTGAAGAGTTTGAAGATGTAGATGAAGATCTGGATCTTGAAGATTAGAAATTTGCAAAACTATTAAGGGCAGTCAAGAATGACAAACCTAAGGTAAAGATTGATGTTCCAAAGTATAGTGGAAGTTTAAATGAGGAGTTACTTGATTGGATTGCTGCATTAGATAATCATTTCGACTGTGAGGAAGTTCCTGAGGAGCAGAAAGTAAAGATTGCAAAGACCAAACTGATAGGTCATGCCTTGGTATGGTGGGATTATTTACAATTAGAAAGGAGAAAGCAAGGAAAGTCAAGGATTTCTTCATGGGACAAGATGGTACCAAGAATCAAAGGTAAATTCTCACCCAAGGATTATGAAGTTCAAATGTTTAAAAAGATTCAATTTTTAAGACAAAAAGAAATGGATGTGAAAGTATATACGGAGGAATTTTATAAATTGAGCATGAGGTCTGGTCATCATGAGAATGAAACTGAAAAGATTGCTAGATACTGGGCTGGTTTGAGATTGAATATACAAGATGAATTAGTTTTGGCTAACCCTAGGAGTTTAGAAGAATGTTATCAAATGGAAATCAGGATTGAGGAGAAGATGAAAAGGAGACAAGATAAGTCCATGAGGGGAAGAGGTAGCAATATGAGAAAGGGAGGATTAGCCCCTACAACAAGACAAGCCAATGAGAACTGAGAAGAGACTAGTAAAGGACAAGGGCAGTCTGATTTTAGGGGTGGATGGAGAGGCACAAGAGGTAGATTTGGAGGTGGTAGAGGTTCTAATGTTTTCACTGGGAGATGTTATCATTGTAATTAAATTGGTCACCCAGCATTCAAGTGTCCAAAAAGGCAAGGTTCATCATCAGGAGGTGATAGAAGAATGAAAAGAGAGTTCAATATGGGCAAGAAGACGAGGTAGCTAAAAGTGTTAACTCTCCAATTGGGAGTGCAGCCCCAGTTCTAGATGGAGAAGCATTGATGCTAAGGACAACACTCTTGGAGACATCCAAGGACATGCTACAAAGGAGAGCACTTTTCAGGACCAATTGCAAAAGCAAAGGTAAAAAATGCAAGGTAGTAATAGATTCTGGTTCCACAGATAATATGGTATCTCAGGAAATGGTGGATAAGTTGAAACTAGAAGGGATTCCACATCAAAATCCTTACAAAGCATCTTGGGTAAGTGATAGTCAATCACTTTTGGTATATAAACAAGCATATGTTGATTTTCAGATTGGGGAATATCAGGATAGGGTTTTATGTGACATTTTGCCCATGGAATGTTGCAACCTACTTTTAGGTAGGCCATGGAAATTTGATAGGCGAGCATTGTATGATGGATATGCTAACACCTACACGATCAAGAAGGATGGGAGGACTTTTGTGATGACACCATTGCAGGAGGAAGCTGAAGCAAAAAAGACAGCCAAGGTCATCTTGGTGGGTAAGAAAGAGTTTGTGAAGCTCAGTGTAGAAGACATAAAGAAAGTTGAGGATACCTCTGGGAGTGGGTTACTAAGGATCAAAGCTTGAAGGTGATTTTAGTTTTGAATGATGGAGATCAGATGGATCAGAAGAAGGTCACAGAGCAAGTTTGCAAGCAACCATCAGGTAGTTGGAAAGAAGGAGATGTTGTCATAGTAGGGACTATTGTTTGTCCTCTAGAGCCAACAAGAGTTGAAAGGCCAACATATTCTGCCATAGCAGCAGTACCAGAAGCATCACTCAAGGTTTACAATGCAGATGTTAGAGCCTACAATGCTAGGCATAAGTTTTTGACTCCATGGAAGTAGGTTCACGTCCAGAGATTATGGAGAAGACATGAGACAGTAGAGAAGAAAGGTGGAGCAAGTCAAAGAATTAACTCATGTGGCATGAGTTCTTTCCTCGGTGGGGTGTATGGTGCAGGAGCACCTAATCCACTGTGGCCTCCATGAGGCATTCAATTTCATGTTGTGTCTGATGTTCAATTTTGTTTTCAATAAGGTCCTAGAAGACCATTTATGTAATAAGGACTATGGTATGTAGAAACAATAGTCATGTTTGTAAGCCTTGCAAAGGGTATGTCCAAGTGTTCGTTGGGAAGTTAGTGACAAGTCATTGGTTGTGATAAGGTTGAAATAGTTGGCCTTCCCACCGTTGCAAGATTGCAAGATAATGGACAAGATCAGGCTTTGATTTAGTCTGTTCTGTGGAAGAGCGAAAGTATTGAAGAGAGAGTGTGTGAGATGCAATTGTGAAATAGAGTATCTATTTTTGCACTTTTCTTAGAAAGGCAAAAATAAACAAGTCCTGTTCTATGTTATGTATCTTTCTATTATTCTAATTTCTTAAAGTTTCATTTGTACAGTCAAATCTCTGTTTTGAGGCTGAGATGGATTCTTAGTCCATTCCACCAGTTAGATTTCTTCAAAATCGGTGGAATGGCTATACAGTTCCTTTGTGTTTTCATTTTGTTCATTTGGTGTTGTGTCTGCAGGACTGAGTATGAAATGCACTGAGAATTCCTAGCATCGTCATGTGCTAGGTTGTCAGAAAAAGGGTCTGTGTAGCTGCAGGGTTTGCAAGGGTTCATATTGGCGAAGATTTGTGTTGATTCCCTGAATATATATTCTGTGTGTATATTGCAAATGTATGTTGGATATACATCTTGTGTGTATATCGTAAAAGTCTATTGAGTTTGCATGTCGCAGAATTATATAGATAATGCATCTTTTGAATGCACATTGAGGAGATACATTGGGTTTGATACAAGGGATGACCGGCCGTATCGGTGACATCGGGCTAGAAATACTTTCAATTATCGGCGATAACAAGTCGGGTTATGTATGTGCGAAGTAGAAGACATCAGAGTAACATGAGCTTCGGAGGAGCTTTTGGAAGTCACACTGACCCTCAGTGTTAGGCTGATAGAAGGGCATCGGCGAAGATCGGCCTTAGTCTCGCCGAAGAGCATACATCAATGCAAGCCTTGTATCGGGTTGTCGATTGTATGTTGTGATTGCATATTGCAATTGTATGTGGGGAACATACATTTTATATGATACAAAGTGTGACCGGTATCAGCAGTAAGGGGAACCGGGAGCAGCAAGTTAAGCCTTGTATGTACAAGGATAGTCATCGACGTAACGATGAAGGAAATCTTTAGGCGGCCGATGGAGAAAGTTTATGCTTTGTATTGAGTGGTCAAGGTGAGAAGTGATATCGGAAGATGAGGAAAAGGTTATGCCAAAGGAAGTAGGTCATGCCAACAGAGGATAGTTCGTAGGGTCATCAGAGTAACCGGTGCATCGGTGGGAGAATTTTTGAGTAGGTCGAAAGTATTTGTTTTGCCGATAGTGAAGAGATCAGTATGAGGTAGTATATCAGAGGAAAGGCGTTTTGGTTGGCCGATGGTGCATAGTCTTGCCGATAGACAAGTAAAGCGTAGACATACAATGGGGAATGTATGTTAGAGTTTTGGCTCTGTATCATTATGCAAATATTTATTAAGATAAATCCTTATTTTTATATAGCATGTGGATATTATGCACGAGGGTATAGAAGACCAAGGTGATGATGTATCCAATGCATAGGACGTTGACTCTACAAGCAAGTAGTTTGACCTTAGATCACTACGACATGATATAATCTTAGTAGCTATGTGAATGAGCCATAGTCTTGAACATAAAATAAACTTCAATACATGAATGCAAGAAAAATATTAATATGTAAGATTCTAGGTTGTAACACACACACAAGATAGATATGCTGCTAAGAAAGATACTAAAGATCATTCCTCAAACATGGCCCACACAAAAGCAATGGCTATACCCCTAGTCCGTACTGCATCAGAACATACCAAGATATAGATAAATCAAGGTAGTCTTAAATAGGTAATGGGAAAGGGACAAAAAGATAAACCAAAAAGAAAATTGACTGACTTTACAAAGTAAACATATAGCCATCATATTCTCTTGCCAAAGAGGTTACTCAGGAAAGATTAGATAGATAGAATAGATAACAACCTTATTGTAGGAACGATATATCCGTTAAAGGGTGTTGATCTGTTGATAGGATAATGTCTGGTTTCAGGAAATGCAACATGTCATATAAGATGCATGGTCTGGTTTCAACCATGGAACGTCCTGCATAAGACAATTTGTTTGATGTAGTAGATGTTGGCAATCGATATGTAGGACAACATATGGCTCTACAAGTAGGTGCTTTTGCTTCAGGTTTGGTTAAAGGCTTTTGCTTTGAAAGGATGTGTTTGTTTATTGTTTTGTTTCTTGAGTTAGTCAAGTTGAGGTGGATGGATTTTGATAAACAAAAGATTAGAAAGATGAAATGTCAATGGATTGAAATGAAGAATGATGATTTATTGTTGTTTTTGGGAATGTTTTGATTTTTTTGGATTTTTCAATTTTTTTTATTTTGTTGGATTTTTGAAGTTTATGATGGTTAGAATATGAAATGTTTTGGGATGACATTGGATTTTGTTTGGATAGCCTTAACTACTAGATACTGATGACAAGGGAAAAATAGGTCTAGATGCCAAGAGAAAGATGTGATTAGATAAGTAGACAAAAGGATGGGTGATATTGGATGGAATGGATAGATAGTGTAAGATGGATGGAAGAATTTAGGATGTGATTGCCAAAGACTATGTTGCATAGGAATAACCTGCCCCATTCTAGGTATAATGCTTTAGGATTTTACATGACAAAGCTTATGATGATAGGATTGATTGGATTGGTTGAAAAGGATGAGGTATACTAGAGATTTTCAAAGCTTGTTTCAACATTTTGCCTCTATCTTTTACAAGATCAAAAAAAAAGAGGAAAAAGGATGGATTGGATCACATGGATAATTATTCGGATATAATGGATAAGGAAGATATGATAAGAAGGATAGGTAGAAGGAATATTAGGATGGGTAGATGAGACGACATGCCCCCAAGTGTAAGGTACATAGACAATCAACCTACACATGATGCCTGTTTGCCAGGGTTTCATCATGGTACTTATCCAAGGTGCCTATTTGTGAAGTTTTCACCATTGGATGAAGGATTTCTCTTTAGTTTTTTGACTTTTGATTTTTTTTCTTTTTTCTTTTTTTAGACCATTGACTTTGATTTTGACTTTTTTGGATGGGATGAAGGATCAGGACTCCAGTGTCTGTGTATAGGGAAAAATCAAGATCGAGTGATAATCAAAATAATGAAATCATCAACAATTCAATCCTATAACATCATGATAACAATCTAAGAAAATAACCAAATAATTAATGAATTAACACAAAAATAATGAAAGCTTTCACCTAGATTGTGTTGTTATCTTGGTCAAATGTTGATTGCTCTTCAAATTGTGAAACCATGTTTGCAACAAGTGGATGTAGATTGTGTTTGTGCTAAAAGTGCTCAAGGGTGCTCAACAATGCGATGTATGCTCAATGTGCTATATGGATGCATGAGAATAAATGATTGAAGAGGATTTGTTATGGAGATGAGGGGGGTTTATATATATTTCAATAAAGATTGATCAATGGTCCAAATAATCCAATGGAATCAACGGATGAAATAAATCTAGAATTCATGATGAATGTGCACCTAACATGTGTCACACAAAAATATATTTTGGTTTGAGTTAACTGATTGATTTGACATGAAAAGACATGGAACAAACATATTTTTAGATTTCATAAAAATAGAATTTTTTTTTTCTAATTTATTAGTTGGTGATAAAAACAAGATTGATTAAGTCAATTAACTCAACTCTAAATTTGCTTTTTGCATGATCTGATTAAAATTAAATAATAAATTATTTAATTTTATATGCATGATGAATAAGATTTATTTTTAGAAGAATTGGAAGATAAAAAAACAAATTAAATAAATAAATTTATTTAATTGTTTGTGCATGATAGAAGACATATAATAGATTTGAAGATTTAAATAAATTAAACAAATAAATTTATTTAATTTATTTTGCATGATGAAGGATAAATAAAATATTTTATTTATATTTTATTTTTTGAAGAGAGATTCAATTTAAATAATTTTGAATGATTTATTTAAATTTGGAAGAATAATTGATTTAATTAAATAATTTAGAAATTATTTAATTATAGATAAAAGGATTTTAATGATAAATTAATTATTCAATTGATGTGGATTTAAAAATTGAAAGATGATAATGATTTAATTAAATAATTGAAATTATTTAATTTGGAAGAATATAGAGGAATTTAACAAAATTAATTAAATAAAGAGGATTTATTTAATTAATGTTGAAAATATGTGATTAAAGGAAATTGATGATTTTGATGAAATTAATTAAATAATTAGATTATTTAATTAATGTTGATTTTAGGAGATTTGGAAGAATTTGATGATTTTGATGAAATTAATTAAATAGTTAAATTATTTAATTAATGTTGAAATGCAGGTGATTTGACATATTTGATTAAAATGCCAGTGATGTGATGCGAAGGGTCATTTTTAGGTGTCTACACCTAGGTCTGCCATTTCAACTAGATGGGCTTGACATGCTTGGGAAATAAGAAGATGATCGGTAAACTACACCATCACTTGCAAATAATTGACCAAAACAAAAAAAACTTTACTTGCATACTTGCTTTTACCCACAACTATTCAAAAACAACTTTACTTGCATGCATGTCAACATATTTAATTTACACCATTTCTTTTCTAATTCAAGACAACAACACATATCACTATATTATTTCAATGTTCAAATGAGGGATGGACAACAACCATTCACCAACAACAAAACTATATGCTCTCTTCTCGAGAAACAACTAATTACTTTTATCTACATGCCTAGGCCTGCTATTTCAACTAGATGGGCTTGACATGCACAATAAACAAGAAGATGATCGATAAAGGGAACTATCACATGCAAATGATTGGTTGAAACAAGAAAAAACTTTACTTGCATACCTGCTTTTACTCACTACTATTCAAAAACAACCTTTCTTGCATGCATGTCAACATTTTAAATTTACTCCATCTCTTTTCTAATGCAGGGTGACAACACATATCACTACATTCAATCAATGTTGAAATGATGGATGGAGAACAACCATTCACTAGCAACAAAACTATATGCTCTCTTCTTAACAACATAATGAATTGTATAATTTAGGTTCATATAATTTAGTTATTTACAAAGTTTGAGACTTCATAACCAAAATGTTAGTGTGCAATGAGTACGTCGACGAATGTTGTAGAAATTATTACATTGCATGGGTAGATTATAGTATTTGTCATAGACAATGTTCTTCTTATCCAATGTAATAATTAGAACCCAATATGCCAAAAAAACTATTATCTATGCGGTTAGAAAAAAAATTACAAATTAAATATTGTTTGACTATAATATTTGGAACCCAACATGCCAGTTAAACTATTAGGGGAGAGAGAGAGAGAGAGAGAGAGAGAGAGAGAGAGAGAGAGAGAGAGAGAGAGAGAGAGAGAGAGAGAGAGAGATTTAAACAAAGAGAGAGGAGAGAGTGGGGATAGAGAGGGATAGAAAGATAGTAGGAGAGAGATAGATAAAGACAAAGAACTCAGATGGAGAGGAGGAGAAAGAGAGAATGATTTTTCCAATATAATATATATAAAACTATTATAGGGGCTTCCACCTATTCCACAAAAATGATTCATCAAATGGGTCACCACTCGCCACTCACTCATTGTTTTCACATTTTTGTTCACCCATTTATTCCTTTCCACTTTTTTATCATTTGTTTCGTCATGTTTTATCACCTTTAAAAATCTGTTCGCTTGGATTTTCATGACCTTTTTCAAATGCAACATGAATTTAAGATTAATTTAATAATCATGGTTGGTCCAAAATCATATTGGATGCAAAAACACTTTTTCAAATCCTTTTGAACCTTTTGATCTCTAGGTCAAGTCTGATGTAAATTGATTTACATTTTTTTATTGGGTCTGATCTCTTCATGCTACACCTAGATTTCACTTGTACCATGTGTCTGCATCTTACATCTTCATAATTCCAACTATAACTAATTTTGCCCATCCTTCATTAAAAGAGAATATCCTTTAAAATCGTTATTTTTACTATAAATATTTATAGTATTCACACATGTCCATGATATTCTTCCTATTGTAAAATAATGAAATGAAAAACTCTACACAAGAATAAAAGTTAATTTCATTTAAAACGAGAATTCTAAAAATAGCTTAATAAAATTATATATATATATATATATATATATATATATATATATATATATATATATATATATATGTGTGTGTGTGTGTGTGTATATACATATATGTGTATATACACATATGTGTATATACACATATGTGTATATACACATATGTGTATATATACATATATGTATATATACACATATGTGTATATACACATATATGTATATATACACATATGTGTATATACACATATGTGTATATATACATATATGTATATATACACATATGTGTATATATACATATATGTATATACACACATATATGTATATATACATATATGTATATATGTATATATATATGTACATATATATATATATATGTATATATATATGTATATATATATATGTACATATATATATATGTACATACATACATATATATATATGTATGTATATACATATATGTATATATATATGTATGTACATATATATGTATATATATATGTATGTACATATATATATATGTATGTATGTATGTATATATATGTATGTATGTACATATATATATATGTATGTATGTATATATATATGTATGTATGTATATATATATATATGTATGTATATATATATATCTATATATATATGTATGTATGTATGTATATATGTATGTATGTATATGTATATATATATGTATATATGTACATATATATATGTATATATATATATATATGTATATATGTACATATATATATGTATATATATATGTATATATATATATGTGTAGATATATACATATATATATATATAGTTATATATATATAGTTATAAGTGTAATATGATATTATAAAATTGTATATTTAAATTAAATTGTTATATATTTAATATTTATAACTTAAATATTTTTATTTTATATAATATAACTATATTTATTATTATATAGTATGTTTTATATAACGTAAATTATTAAACATATTTTAAAAATAATATTATTGTAAAATCATATATTTATAGTAAATATTTAT
This sequence comes from Cunninghamia lanceolata, assembly GCA_027924645.1. Classification (NCBI taxonomy): domain Eukaryota; kingdom Viridiplantae; phylum Streptophyta; class Pinopsida; order Cupressales; family Cupressaceae; genus Cunninghamia; species Cunninghamia lanceolata. Next base: position 3,547,123 of record BSBN01000241.1, on the reverse strand, counting down.
TTATAATTTAATTATTATTTATTTAAAATATAATATATAGTATCTATTATAATTATATTTATTATTATATAGTATAATATAATGAATTATATATTTTTGAAATAATTGTGACACAAAAATCTATAATAATTTGTAATTAAAACTAAGTTTGAATCAAATTTGTTACCTTAAAAACACTTTGTATTCTGACTAAACATGGAAAGATCATAAAGCCCATTTTACTAAGATTGGCACCAGTTTTGTTAGAATGATATCATGTTTACTTTTGATCATCTATCTAGACCTAATTATACATTGCATTCTAATAAAAAGCAAATCTAGATTATTATTAAACTAAGTTCTCTAAGGGGTCTACCATTAAGACCAATTGATTAGAAAAACAATGACAAATAATTAAAAAATGATTGATTTATGCGTTGAAGGTAATTGGACCCAATTTGGCTTTAATAAGAACCTTAAACTAACTTAAAATTGTGCTTAACGCTACATTAACTCTCAAGGAATCATGAAATCATCTCCATCAGTAGAAAATGACAAAAAAATGTAAGAAAAATTCTCCAATCTACACTAGATGTGATATATTAATGAGTTCCTTCTAATTTGAAGTGGGTTTCATAGTTTAACCAAGATTAAGAAGCTACAGAGTTAAGGATGTGCCCTTAATCCCAAACTAAATGCAATATGGAAAAATAAAATGAATTTAACTCTAGCTTAGATCTCAAATTAGAAGGAAATCATGTATGGTGTACATTAGAAATTTTTTATTAAGTCTTTTTGTTAATTAAACTAATTTGTTAATTAACCTAGAGAGTTAATGTAAGGTTAGGCATAGGTTAAGGTTATATACACCATGACATGATGCTCACTATCTTTTAAGAAGTGTATTTCTATTTCTTTTACCTGTCAATTTCAGTAATGAAAAAGTGTAAAGTAGAGACATTGAGGAACCCATGTAATAGTTATTATTATATGTAATATTTTATATCATGTTAATTACTGTATATCTTTGTAATACAATATTGTAATATAAAATCATATATTTAATATTTATGTTTATTTGTTATTTATTTATATATTTATTTTATATATAAAATGTATATCATAGTTATATTTATTATATATTCTATATAATATACATTATTAAATATAAAAACAATATAATATATAATTAATATATATTTTTAATATAATAAGTTATTTAAATTAATTTGTAGGAAACCCAACAACTTAACTAACCTTCCATGAGCAGGGAGAGAGATAGCGACCACCATCAATATATATATATATATATATATATATATATATATATATATAGAGAGAGAGAGAGAGAGAGAGAGAGAGAGAGAGTTTTGATTAGCCATTTCATGCCAACAAATTGAAGATGACACATGTCCATGGGGAGAGAGAGAGAGAGAGAGAGAGAGAGAGAGAGGCTAAATTTTGGTTAACCATTTTATGCCAACAATCCACATATGGCACATGCCCACGGGGAAGAGAGGAAGAGAGAAAATATTTTAAATTATGGCTAATATTGGATATCAATGATTGACATATCTTATAATGATGCAAGACAATAGAAATGATGGGCACTGCTAGATCCATTCCTTTCTTGTGTTTATCGACCAATAACCTAAAGCGCGAAAGAAAGAGGGAGAGAGAGAGTAGTGGGATATAGAGAAATAGAGAGCTACAAACATGACAAAGATTGGTCACTTATGTTGTATGCATGTGGTGATACACATGGCAAAAGTTAAGGTTGTGGATCAATAGGCCAACAAAGATGATCCTCCAAATAAGTTTATTCAAGTGGTGACTGTGGACAAATTACGAGTTCTAGTTCATGGGATTTATTAAATACCATAAAGCTCTCAACAACCTAAGATACTCTCTTAGAGGGAAAGACAGAGAAAAGAGACACTAAATTTTGATCAATCATTTTATGATAACAATCCAACTATGGCATGTGCCCATGGGGAGCTATGCTCAAGGAAACATGGAGAGATAAATAGGAAAAGAGATATCAAGCTATGGTAATTTTACAATGTAAAAAGTGGAGCTTGGTATGGGTTGGTCCAAATCATCTACCTCCACTAGAGCCTCATGGAATGGTGCTTTTACAAAAATAGAGAGAGATAGAGGAATAGAGAAAAAGAGATAGACTGTGATAGATAGGTAGAGATAAGAGATAAAAAGGGAAAGAGAGATGAAGAAAAGAGAGAGTGACTTTCAATTAGTTGTTTCATGCCACTAATCTAGACATGACATGTCTCTGTTGGGAACTACACTTAGGGAAACACGCCATTTGCTTAAGGGCCTAATAACTCACCTTTAAGACCTCTTTGTTGGATATTATATCATTTACCCGTATGGTTTGTTTCATTTGTTATTATGTGTTTTAGTTTATTATAGGTTGTTAGTCTATTTAGATACTATTAGTTATTTTGTTAGTAATTTGTTGAACCCGTGAATGCACAGTTCACCTTTCATTTCATGTATAAATTCTCTTATCATAATACAATTCAGTATGGATTCTATTTCATTATAATCTGTGATCATAGGTATCAAAGCAATTGGATTATTTGATGATTTTTAATCTTTTTATTTGTAAGTCTTAAAAAATCTCTCGTAAATCAATTAGCATTAAATTAAAAAACCTTTTGAGACCACTAACTTTCATAAATTTTGGAGCTTAAAGTTTTAAGCCTCCCTGCAACTACAAAATTCATGAGACCCCTTCTTTTAAAATGCTCCTAAAAAATTGCAGCAAGACCGCTGAGATAATTTAGGAAGTCCCTCTCCATGGGACCGCTTCGTAATTAAGCAACTTGAATATTCACGCGTGCAAAGCGGCACGTCCAGCGGTGGCCGGTCAACTTCCAGTGACAGCCCCTGCCGCGTCAGGCGGGAAAAGCAAGCGCTCCGCGTGGGCCCCGCTCTACCCCGTCCTTGACCGCTAACAACGGGTCCAATGAAATTTTCGAACGGGCTGCAAGATTGTACGTTGCCTTGCTAGACCTACTTCTTCTGCGATATGCGAGCGCCTTCTCAAATCTAAATCTCATTCTCACCTCACAATGCACATGCCCCGTCTGCAGGGGTCGAAGAACCACCGGAAGATGCTGCTGTGCCGACGGTAGTACCGGCGGGACTTGGGCAAAGGAAACCGATTTCTCTTTTCCACCACGTCATCTATTCGTAATCTATAATTTCAGCTCCTATTTTCAACGTGGCATTCAACTATTCATTGGATTAGAGAACAATCTGAGTTCCTCTGCCCTGCTTCACGCGTGACAGCTGCTGTACATAACAAAATACTAGCATATTTATATTAAATATAATATATCTAAAGTATGTTGAGAGATATCCTTCTCGAGGCGCCTAATGTTAGGATTAGTGATTAAAAAAATAGGCGCCTCGAGAAGGATATCTTTCGGCATACTTTAGATATATTATATTTAATATAAATATGCTAGTTATATTTCTAACTTTAACCCTAACCCTAACCCTAACCCCAACCCGAATTATATTTTTAACTCTAAACCTAAACTCAATTCCAACCCTAAACATAAATTTAATCCTAACCTGAGTCTAACATTAACCCTAATTCGTACCCTAATTCTAATAGTATTCCACCTTAATTCTAACCTTAATTCTAATAGGAACCCTAACCCTAACCCTAAAACTAATCATAACCCTAAACCTAACCCTAAAACTAATCATAACCCTAATTCTATCCTAATTTTAAATCTAACAATAACCCTAATTCTAACACTTACCTTAATCCTAATTCTAATTATGATTTTAACGCTATCCCTAACCTAAATTCTAACCCTAACTCTAGTCCTTACCCTAAACCTAATTGTAACTATAATGCTTACCCTAATTTAGTAACCCTAATTCTATTTCTAATCCTAACCCTAACCCCAGCCCTAATTATAACCCTAATGAAACCTAGCCTTAACCCTAACCCTAGTTTTGACCCTAATTCTCATTCTAATTGTCACCCTTCTTTAAACTATAACGTGAATTCTAATTATAATTCTAACCCTAATCCTAACCTTTATTATAACCCTAATCATAAACCTAACCCTAACTCTACTTGTAATTGTAATTGTAACTCTAACTCTAGCCCTAACTCTACTTGTAATTGTAATTGTAACCCTAACTCTAGCCCTAACCCTAACCATAATTGTAGTTCTAATACTTACCCTAATTTAGCAACCCTAATTCTAATTCTAACCCTAAGTCTGATCCTAATTGAAACCTTAACCCTAACTTTAATTATTCATGAGTCATGCTACAAGGTTTTCTTCTACATATTTTGTATGCATGTGTTATTCCCTTATTGCATGTGAGTCCACCAATTATTTGGAAGTCTCCTAACTAGGAGGTGGGCTTATATTCAAGCCGTAGAAATTTTATGTTTATAGGTGCTATGTTTAAGGCTATATGGAGACTTGTCTATATTGTGCCATTATTTTTATAATTTTTTTCTTTTAAGGTTAATCAAACTTGCATTTTATCTAAGTTGTAACTCAATGCAAATTATGGAGTTTAAATCCATTCAATCATTGTATGGCTAAGATTATTGTATTTGTAAATTTCATTATGTTCGATTTGGATGATGCATGTAGCATTCTCTTCAAGAGGAATTGTTTTTGTTATAAAAAATTGTGAGAATATAAAAGTCATAGATATATCTGACTTCGTATGCCCCTGCGTCACGCATGACAGTTGTTGTACATGACAAAATATAATGTCAAGTGCCACATGTGAGTGCCCAAATAAACATTTAAAGAAACTAAGGTGGATCTTCTAGGTTTGCTAATCCAAAAGCAAATAGGCAGCAAGTCTTGTGAGGTGACCTAATGCACACTTGTGTTGATTTGTGTGTTATGTATATTTAAAGATATTTATTTGTTCATTTGAAAATCATATAAGAGTTATGAAGGAGTGTCTTAGGGTTATTGATAAAGTAGTTATGGGAGCATCCTAGTAGCATTGAAAGAGCGCATTATCTTAGGTACATTGCATGCTTGCTTGTCATTCTCGATATTGGTTCATCATTGTTGAATCGGTCCAACTAGAGGTTTGACTGAGGAGAACATGATTTAGCAAATTCCCAATAGGTGTTTGTAAACCGCACTAGTCCTAATGAACAATTAAACATGAGAAATTTTGGTGAAAAAGTTTCACCAATCCATTTTCTATCAATTTAGATCTATGAGTTGCAGTTCAAGTCAACACGTTTGTTCAAAGTTGCACTCACAGAGATCAAGTTCGCACCCATGTAGGTGAACTTGGGAAAGAGACAACTAGTGTACAAAACATGAGATCTTCATTTGAGTAAACCATAGAATTTGGCTCGTGACATTACCATTTCATGATCCCATTATCATTGATTCCCAAAATTTTATATTTGATCACTAATCCCCTATTCATCAATTTGGGTCAGATCTGGGTTCGAACGTCACTTAGGTCTCACTTTCATAATAATAGATCTAAAAACTCAAAACTAAAAAATACACCTTATTAACCATTATACTATGTGTTGTCTGCTGACCTAACACACATTTGTGTTAATTTATGCCTTATGTTGATCTATTTAAAGACATTCACTCATTCATTTAAAATTAATTTAAAAATTATCAACATTATTAATAAAACAAAATCATTCTAAGAGTATTATATTAAAGCATATCGCTTCGCATGCTTGCTTGATATCCTTGAATCACTCCAACACATTAATTTTTTTTTTTGGCAGTGTAATGTGCTTGAATTGTATCCGTACATTGACACACAGAGGTTTTTGAAATTCTCATTCAATGTCAACACTTCATTATATAGCTTTCACATCTAATTTACTTCCAAATTTCTAAACCACCATTTCCTATTGATTTCCTCATTTCCACGGTATTTTCAAATTAGTCTGTGTGACGGAGGTGGACGTGTTTGAGAACCCAAAAAGTTATTTACGTAGTGCGCATGAAAAGCAAATTGTAGTCTTCTTGATGGCATTTGATGAACGGTAGGCAGATTGAGGAACGCCGATGTATACAGTCTTTAATAGTGCCGCCCACCCCATCATCTTTTTCTTCAGCAGCCCATTCCAGCCAACACTCCATCATATGTCTTTCACATGTAATTTACTTTGGTTCTAAATTTCTGAACCATCATTTTCTATCGGAGTATGCATTAAAAGAAATTATACGGTGTGAAGGAGGTGAGCGTGTTTGACAATTCAAGAGTTTTGTAGTAAGCATTAAAAGTTGAGTCTAGTTGTCTTTTTGAGGGCCAATAGTTGAGGACTCTAACTTTAGGCCTCTCAAAATTCAAAAAGACCTAAAAAAAAGGGTAGACTAATAGTTGTGTGTTAAGTCATGTTTTGTTGGTGGTTGATGTGACATCACATGATTTGTTGCTTTTTAGATCTAAGGACTTATGGTCAACACTAACAACTTTAAAATCACAACTACTAGTGCCAAACTTTTTTAAAAATTGGGCATTAAATTCACAAATACTATCACAACTATTGGAACATGCTCAATTATGAGTCCTCTCCCCTACAACAAACAATGATAATTTAGCTTTATGGACTGAAAATATATATGTACAAATAAGAATGTTATAGTTAAAGAAGATAAAATTTATTTAATTTAGGATTCTTAACCTATGGGGATAAATGTGTAATGTGAAAATTGCATATTCTTATTCTTTTACTTTATGTTTTGGATTTGTTTTGATTAGAGTATTTGAAATGTGATAATTAGATTATAAGTGGTATATTCTTGCATAAATTAGGTTCATGGTATTATATTGTGGTCATATATCTCCTATTCAGTAGCTTTGGTCAAATCGTGGGTTTAGATTTGACCTAGGTCACTTCTATAGTTGTAAATTTAAACCTTAAGCTTCTAAAATTCAAAATTCAAATTTACACCTCATCGACCATTTCACTAAGTTTTGTGAGATGACCTAACGCACATTTACGCTGATTTGTATGTTACGTTGTATTTAAGGAGATTCATTCATTCATTTGAAAATAATGAGTTATGAAGGAGCATGCTAGGGTTATGATAAAGCATTTATGATAGCATTCTAGTACCCGTGGAGTGGAACCAAATCGAACTAGCTATCATATGGGGGAAAGAGTCACTATCATTTGTATCAATCCAATCAAATTGAATCGACTATCGTATGGGGGGCCTTATCTTCTATTACTCATCCCTATCACTCATTTGAGACTAACAACTAATATTTGGATTGCACATATAATATATGATACAAATGTTGTGGGTTTCAGTAATATGATATGGTGGGGCCACCAAGGCTATATGGTGATGGTGGGTCCCAACCACCAAGGTTGCATGGTGATGGTGATGGAATAGAGGGAGAGGGTCTCATATGCCTAGATCTTTGTCTCTACAGATGGTGTTGGGACATCTATGCAAATCAATGTGATAAATAGTTTGATATGGGCATCTGTGATCCCATTTGTATTACATATATAAGACAAATGTGGTGGGCACACTAGTGGGCACCCTATATATATTGGGCACCTACTCAATTGATTGAGAAGTCAAGGGCCCTTAGCTATAATAGGAGGGGAGATAGGGTTTTATCCAATTCCAAACTTATCTATATTAACTCCCTTGGATAATTTGGTTTTAGACTAGTTTTCTTGTAGATATTCCACTTCTTTGCTTAACTGGTAGTTTTAAGATCATTGCTTCAATAACTTCACATGAGTTGCAGAGGATAAAGGAATATAAAGGCAATAATTGAGCTTTAGACAAGCTTTGAATTGTATTGATGGCAAGAAAGTTTATGGCAAGAAGGAATAGAGAAACATTAATAGTACATCAACCTTGTTTATGTAGAGGTCACATTAGTGGCTATTATTTGATTTGTGATCCTTGATCGATGACTGGTGTTTGTCCTTGAAATAGCCTTTTTATCTAATGTCCAACATACAACAAGTTTTTCATTCTAAACACATTAGCACTTTGTTTGCCTACTAGGAGTAAATTGGTCATTGGTCAATCATTTTACTCCACATGATCCACTTCTGCCAACTTAGACCTTGCATAGTATTTATATAATGATGTTATAACTAGCACCCATTGCACTATGTTATTTTTTCATTCTTGGAATAAGGTAGACATAGTGTCAAATGTTTAACTACCTCAACTAATGAGTAGTGCCCTTGTTCTTTGCTAAATAAGCCTTGTTAGCACCATATCCTATATAGCATATGTATTAGTGTAGACTAATAGATAGTGCACAAAAATATTTAGAAATTGTACCATAAATTATTAGCCTATAAACACAGATTGGTTGTTGGTCAATAACAACACACTGGGTGGTGCATAGGCAAAATGAGAGTGCTTAATAGAGAAGGCCTACCACATAGTTAACCTAGACTAATGAAATGTTACTAACACACAAATTTGAATACATACACTAAACAATATGCAAAGCAATCAACAGTTAGCATGGAGGGGTGTTTTGATTAGATGATGAGCACACAATGGGGATGTGGAGGTTGCGCACAATAAATTTAACAACTAGGCTTAGTTTTCCCTGCTATTGAATGGAAACATGTTACATGTAATCACAAGGCACTAAAAGACATGTAGAAAGGTTAGGCGATAAACAATACAAGTGTGGATAATAAACTACAAGTGTTAAGGCCTTAGCCCATAGCTAAAACAAATCACAAATATATTAGAATAAAGTGCAACGATTACACACTAAACTACAAACAAAGACTTCTTAGGTTTTTAGCAAGGTTATAGAATAGTTGAAGCTTAACACTCAACTTGTAGCATGGTCCTAAGTAATAACATAGAACCTTTTAAAAATTATGGGAAAGAGGCCAACAAGATCTAGATTGGATAATTTTAGTTTCCAGCTTCCATGTGAAATACACCATCTTACACACTAATAAATGCATAAAAGACAACCTAATCATCGTGAACCCAAAACATTGAAAAATGACATGAATATATAATTTTCACCCTTAGAAAACTATACATATACATATAAGAAAGAAACCTAACTAGATGCTTTTAGAAAAAAATGGGATAAAAAATGAAGGATCAATTTGGAAACAAGTAGGGGTATGTTCATCTCATCTATAATCCATAGTCTAGCTTAGCTAGGCTAAATGAATAGGTAGATGCCTAATAATTACCTTTTATCTAGGGTTTCACATAGTACATCCCTTATAACTAATTGGTTCTGAATAATAAGAGGGGTAAATAAGGATATCTAAGAAATGAGTTCATCTATCATATCAAGTAGTTTCTCTTTTATGTCATAGGTAAACTCAATATAGGGTATGTTATGGTGAACAAGACCAACTTCTTGTCATACATGGCTTGTTTTCCCATGATTCATCTTATGAGTATGCTCAATATTTATCTTCTCTTTATCTATAAGTTATGTATCTTTATGCTGGAATGAATGCCTCTATCCTTAAAATTCACATGATGTGTAGAAGAATGATCATCATGGAACACAAAATCATGTATAAAAGAAGGTAGTGTATGGGTGAGTGTAGGATCATGATGGGCCAAACAATACCTCTAAGTAGCAATGAAAATACTAAAAAATAGACTTAATCAAGTTTATGTGAAAATTTGAACGGATTACCTACACAATTTGAAAAATATGTAACAACAAAATTTGTAGAGAATTGAATCTAGTTTAAGGGGTACTATTTTTTTCGAAAAAAACTAAATTTACTTGGTGAAAAATGAATATTTCAATGAACAACTATTAAATTTAAAAAATAAAAATAAAAAGCCTAGAGAATCATCATTAACCCACTTGATTCACTCCCTCGTGCTAGTATAAATAGGAGTAGGTGTCAAAATAGAAGCAAGTGGAGGAATGTCAACGTTAGAATTAAAGAGAGTGTCACTATAAGCACGAGGGAGTGAATCAATGCCAAAGGAAGGAGAATAATAGGAGGCAAGGTAGAAACAATAGTGATTCAAAGTCCTCAGGAATGCTAAAGTTGGTCATACATGAAAAAAAGGAACATGTATAAATAATTTAAGGGCAAACTAATACCTATAAATTAATTTCATAATTTTTTTTTATGTGGCATTTTTTTCTCTTTAATAATTTTTTTTTTTTTTAGGACTCTAAGTCAACACATTTATTTATTTAATTTTTCAATTAATGTAACTTCACACTATAGAAAATGAAAAGGAAAAAGAAACAAAAAAACATAGTTTGTTTGTTAGATGTGGTAGACTTTTCTTCTTGAATATAATGCCACCTTGTATAGTTAATAGATTTTACTCTTATCTAGTGTAAAAGATTTTTCTTCACTTAAAGAAACACTACACCATAAAAAATAGATTTTAAGTACTTTTAAAATAATTATTCTCTTCTAATTGATGCAATAACATTAAAAAAAAATTAATGAATATTTTTTGGAAAAAAATTGTTATACTTTTCTTTAAACTCAGAAGTAATCTTACAAAATTACCAAGAAACTTAATTTATTTTGTTCCATTAAAAACTTTGTTTTCCTTTGAATCCTAAAGTTTATAATTTAGTACACAACCCAAAGAAATTAAGTTAAAAATATAGTTTCTAAATAATATTAATAAAATATTTTGTTGAGAAATACAAAGAAATGTTTTGAAAATTCCATTCCTTTAAAATTCATAAAAATGACTTTCCATACATTTATTCCATTTCTTATATCCACATAATATTAACTAGCGATTGCACCTTGGTGTGCAATGGGTACGCCGAAGAGTTGTGAAAGTTTAATTGCCATATATTTAACTGAATAATGATTGTCTTGTATCCCTATGGCCCATGTCATTATGTAGCATTGGAAGAGAGTATCTCAATTATTAAGAGGTTTGTGGTATTTAATAAATCCCATGAACCATAACTCATGGTCATCCACAATCACCACTTGAATATACTTTTTTCTAGGATCCTCTCTATTGTCCAATGGATCCACAACCTTAAACTTTTCCATGGGTGTCACCACCTACATACAACCTAAGTGACCAGCCTCTGCCATCTAACAAAAATTGTGGGCTTCTACTACTCAATCCTGGCATTTCATTTGATACATGTAGGTAGTGAATGTTTTCAACCATGCATGTGTTATTCATTCTAAGGCACCAATAGTTGGAAAATGTCAATTGAAAGTTCTCCTTGCTTTCTACTTGTACAAATGAAGGTACATGGTAGCATGAGTGGGTGTGATTATTTGAATCATTTTGCATTGCTCTAGTAAAGCTCGTGTCATCTTTAGATCATTGGCATGGAGCGACCAATTGAAAGTCACTCTCTTTTTTATTTATCATTGGATCATTGGCATGAGAAGTACCATTTCATGAGGCTCTAGTGGAGCTAGTTGATATGGACCAACACATATCAAGCTCCATTTTTTACATTTTAAAAGTACCATAGCTTTATCTTTAATGCAAGGTTTTCCATTAGAATGCTTGACTGTAGCCCCAAGTCTATCACATAATATAACACTTTTTGCCACTATGTTTATGCAATTAAGCTTAGTTTTGTAATGATTTTGTGTTATAGGAAACGTCTCTTTAATTTTCATAGGTGGTAAAGGTAAATTTTGGAAATAATTATTCATAGGAAGGTTATGGATGTAGCCATGTTCTCTAGTTGAAACTGAAAGGTACTTTGAATCCACAAATTTTAGTTGAACATCATGCAAAAATAAGAACATGGTTTGTCCATACACCCTTTGGTATACTATACACATAGTAAAAGTAAAAGTATGCTGGACCTTGGTCAAATTCTTTAAGATTCCACTACCGACGGGCACAAGGTGATTTGGAACTCCAAATCCAACTAATACAATTAATTTTCAATACTTGTTTTTGGTATCCTCTTCAATTTGGATCAGAACTTGGCTATGAAAAATAAGGAATTTATAATTTATTTATAAGGAACTTGGCTTCCCCTCTAGCCCATCCCTTATGTTCCCATTGTTTCCTATGAGATTATCATAGGGGCTTCCACTTATTATCAGATCAAAACATGTAATTGAATTAATCATTTCAAAGTCTTCTTTTTCCTCTCTCTATATATATGCCTCTTTATCTCTCTATGTATCTCTTTGTTTCCCTCTTTATCTCTCTATTTTTCTTTGTTTATCTATCCCCCTAGATCTACCCTTGTCTCTATCTTGGATTGATTCAAATATCACAATTTGGTTGAAGCCAACCCAACTGTCAATTTGATTTGATGCAATGATCTCCTCAGGTTGATCACATCCATGATTTTCTATACTCTGTTCAGAAGTGTGATTATCAAAGCTATCTTTTTGTGCATTTTCCAATTCACTACACTTTGTGTCTAAACTCCTCTAGAGTTGAGGAAACAATTTGTGGATTAATAAATTCACATATGGTCACCTCAATTTTGTTTATCACCTTTTCTTGCCTAGTTTTGTATGCAACTAATAATAGATGCAGAGGACCAATGATGGATGAGTCTTGCATCATATAAAAGCCTGACATAATCAATATATATTACATTGTGTATAATTTTTGTTTTGTTTCATAAGTTGTAGGTTTAGGGACTACTCCCTTAAAACATAAATTCTCAAAAAAACAAGAATGCTTCAGACCCAAAATTGGGGAGCAGAAAAGATAGAGAAAGAAGCTTTACAAAGACTTCTACAAAACCAGCATAGCTGCGCTCAAATCATCCATAAATCATCCTTTCTTTTGTTTTCTTTTGCTCTTGGTCAGGAGTGCTTCCGTCGTCCACTGAGTTCCATCCTCAATAGCATCCAGGACATCCATTCTAAGTTTCTCAGCTTCTAATTTTCTTCCCCTTCATTTTCTGCTCTTGCTTAAATTTACATTCTTACCTGCAGACTATGAGCTAGTCCAGATATTTGAGCAAATTAAGGCATCCGTCTTATCCAAAAGAAGATCATGGTCCTCTAAATGAGCCAAGCCCAGTTCCTCATCCTCTGAAGTCCCAGAATTCTTCCGCTGGTCTGTAAACACTTGTTGATATTGAGCTTCCTTAGCCATTGCAATTGGAATAACTGTGATCTCATAGTCATGCATAACAACCCCATCATTAGAGGGCGCTAAGGAGCAATGAAAAAACATACCATGATTTCTCCAAACAAAATCTGCATCAGGACAACCCCCCTTGTGTACCCATGTTTTGAGATTAAGGGCCTGTCAGCCATTGATAGTCTTGGATTGGCAAACAACAATCTTATGTCCATGTTGATTACACCTGAAACATCACTTTGGCAGCCCTTCAAAATTAATATATTGAATCCAAGAGCCTAATGATGAGTTGGTGTGGACCATGTGAGGCAATGGCCTAGAAATATCAATCATAGCACAAACTCTAAAGTACCTTCTGAGGGCAACCCCATCCTCTATTAAATGAAAGTACCAAGTTGATTGACAAGGGATTCAATGAGAGCTGAATCTCGCATGACCAGAGGTAGATTGTAAAGGTGTAGCTAAATTAGAATGGAAGAAATTTGGATCTTTGCAAGATCAAAGAAAGGTGTCCACGGGGTCATAAATAATCCAAATCTGCCAAAAAACCATGGACCATTATCCAAAACAAAAGGTGCAATCCTCAGGGTTAAGAAAGGTGACAAGAAAGAAACTAAAATTTAACAATTCCATAGAGGGGCTAGTCATGTTACCCCAAGAGCTCTTGCACCAAGCTATGAATTCATCTATAGGAGGTTGCTATCCCACAGACCTGAAGACTAGAGCTCATGATCCAATGTCTGAGGTTGCCTTCTTGATGCAGTCATTTGATAAATAAAATTCAACAGGCTCGAAGGCCAAGTCCACCTTGGAATCACCCAGAAGTTAGGAGGAGCATGTGTCTGGAGAAGATGCCACTGGCCGGGGGTGGGGGATCTGAGTCAATAGAAATGTTTTCCCCGAGTGAAGCAGTAGGATCCACAAATGGGGAGATGAACCCTAAGTCGGTTGAAGGATCAATAGCTAGAATTTGTTCCTTACAATAGTTGCTGCAAACATGAAAAGGGTTTGTAGAGTTCTTGCACAGTTTATATTTCTCTAGAGCCAGCGGCCCCAAGGAGGGAGAATTGTTAGTGTGAATAGGGTTACTTTGCTATCTAGCTCTTTCTTAGCTTGTTCTCCACCTTAGCTCTTTTCACACTAGGTTAAGCTTACTTAGGGACTTTTTCACTTTATCCCACATTGGTTGTGTATTGAGTTACTTGGGTGAAATATCCTATATATACCCACCTCTTGCTCTCATATGAGCATCCCATTCTATTGTAATGCTTTGCATTCTCTTGAGTTGAATACAGTCTATTTGGCTCATATCTGATTTCTATTTTGCTTTCTCTCAATCACTTGTATTTTTGGGTAGAAATCTAACATGGTATCAGAGCATAGGTCATCGGTTCGAGTCCCTCGAGCCCTCGACCCTTCGTCCGCGTAAGCTCGGCTTATCAACGTGGAATGTAGTGGGTACGAATCTCACATGGTACGTGGTTGTATCCAGCTCTATCATGTGGGGGGTGTTGGCGTAGCGACTATATTGACAATGAGATCCCTCTCCACCACTAGTATGTGCTTTTGGTGTGACGGCAAAAATCTAACATGGTATCACATCAGTTGTGAGTTGTGGGTTAGCATTTTTTTTAGAAATCTAAGAGTGTAGAGTTGTTTTTTGAAGCACATGAGTATGCTCTTCTCTTGCATCTTTAGATGATCTGGAGAAACAAAAAAGTGTGGAGAAAACTCTAGTTTGTGAGTTGTGGGTTTCGAAGCACATGAGTATGCTCTTCTCTTGCATCTTCTGATGATTTGGAGAAATAGAAAAGTGTGGAGAAAACTCTAGTTTCTGGGGGGGTTCATATTTTGACTTGCCAGTTGCAAGTTTTTTTCATAGCTTCCTCAAGACTCTTTAAGCTAAAATCTAACAATCAGCTTGCATTTTATTTATTCTAATCAATCTTGCAGGTTGCAGCATGCCTTTGTTTGTCTTAGGTAGCTGATTCAGTCTTTGCATGCCATTTTTTTAGTGCAAAACACATTTTTTTTCAATTAGAGTCACATTTTCTGTAGATCACAAAGAAAAACGCTTTCTGGGTTTTGTTCACAGTACCGAAAAAATATCTGGGTATCTGTTAGTTTTTGCATACAACTTATATATTTTATAGAAATGATGTCAGAAAGCTACAGCAAAACCCCTCTCCATTGGCGTTTTGGAAATTGCAGTTCAACTTCCAAATGCTGTAACTCGGGCTCCCGAGCTCCGATTTGCGAGATTCTTTTTTTTATTTTGGCGAATGTTTCATGCTCTACATGTTGGTTCAAATGATTTCTGAGTTTGGTATATGAATTTTCTAGAAATTATGTTTTCTTGTCAGATTTGATAGGCAGTTTCAGTTTTTTAGAACTTCAAACGGCTATAACTTTCACATATGATCTCGGATCGAGGTCATTCTTTTTTTGAAAGTTAATATTTTTCTAAGAACTACACAATGGTGCTATTTTTATGTTCTGATTCTGAGATATTTCTATACTTTCAGTATTTGGGTCCATTTTTTACATTGTAAAACTATGGAAAATTCTACTCTAGCATTGTAAACGCACATATCTAAGGCCATTTTTATTCATGGAGACTGATGTGAACATTCATCAGTGCATGCACTATTTCCTTTCTTGCATGCATTAGGTTTGCATTTTCTCTGCACTTCATTTCTGTACCAGATCATTTCTCAATCAACTGTTGCTTCATAGATTCCAGAGTTGTGCCAGTTGCGAGTTTTCTAGTGTTCCTTGGCATTGGGTCTGCTGTTGCTTTTTCATTATTCTGACCTGAGTCCTTGAGTGACTCTAATATGGTTTCTAGCAAACAGAAGTATCTTTCCTTGCTTGCCGGATTGAGGATTCCAGTGTTACTCCACAAGTGTGCTTCCGGTGCTTTTTGTTGCAGCAGGTTATCTCATTATGGGGGGTTGTATGATCTCTCTTATCATCCTTTGCGTGGATAGAGATTGATTGGATTTGTGATGGATATCATTGTTGTATTTCATCTCTTTTTTGGAGAGGAGTTTTGTCCCACTGGGTTTTCTCCTCTTCTCCATTTGTGAGAGATTTCATTTGCATTTGTACATGGGTACCTAACATGGCCTTGTTGCTAGCACCCATCTTTGCATTTTGTCACATTTCCCCCTAAGTTGCACTTAAGGGGGGGTGTTAGTGTGAACAGGGTTACTTTGCTATCTAGCTCTTTCTTAGCTTGTTCTCCACCTTAGCTCTTTTCACACTAGGTTAAGCTTACTTAGGGACTTTTTCACTTTATCCCACATTGGTTGTGTATTGAGTTTATTGGGTGGAATATCCTATATATACCCACCTCTTGCTCTCATATGAGCATCCCATTCTATTGTATTGCTTTGCATTCTCTTGAGTTGAATACAATTTATTTGGCTCATATCTGATTTCTATTTTGCTTTCTCTCAATCACTTGCATTCTTGGGTAGAAATCTGACAAGAATTAGAGAGACAGTAGGAGGGGGATCTCACGCACCTAACAGAGACCTGGTTCGTCATTTGCTTGGCCTCCATAAACCGCTACCACAGAGCTTCCAATTTATGCCTGAGAGCTTCGTTGCCCTGCCCGTCTGGCTTGTCCAAAGCACCACTCGCAAGTCTTCATGCCACGTCTGAAGCCTTCCTCGCCACCCTTTTGCCCACCTGATGCCCATCGCTGGCGGCTTCTCCCTTCTGCTCACTCGCTATTTTTATTTGTGTATAATTAAAACTAATAAATATATATAATAATTAACATATAATATTTATTGCTATATATAATTGTTATGTAATTTCATATATATTTATTTATCTCTATTTTTGTTATCTCTCTCTCTCTTTGTCTTATTATTATTATTATTCTATGTAGCAAATTTGTTTGCACAATTAGTATGGGACCAATTGTAGGTATGGATGTTGCCAATTGTAGACTCGTATGGTATTCTAGTAATGAATTATTTATTTTGTACTTGTATGCACTTAAATAGATTAGTAATTTATTGTTTTCTCTTTCTAATTACTTTTCTCTTTCCTCTCTCTCTCTCTCTCTCCAATTATTAGTTTTATTATTTTGATTCTATGTAGCAAATTTGTTTGCACAATCAGAATGGGACTAATTGCAGGTATGGATATTGCCAATTGTAGACTCCTATGGTATTCTGGTAATGGATTCTTTATTTTGTAGTTGTCTACACTTAATAGATTAGTAATGTCTTTCTTTCATAGTCATGTTCCCCCAGAATGAAGAGGTTAGAAAAACAAGTATTGAAAACTATGGACATTATTTTGATTATATGATGTTGCCAATTACAATCATACTATTATTAGTTTGATTATTCATGCTAACCATGGTTTCCTTTTCCAAGGATTGAATGAAATATTGAAGGATGTGTAGAAAATCAAATTTGATGAAAGAAAACACTTAGATTTAGAAAAGGATTACTATGAAGCCCATCACAAGAAACTGGTTGGGAAGATAAAGCTTAAAGAAAGTATGTCTTCTAAAAGTTTGTTTGTAGAAAATAAAGATCTAAATTTTTGTTTACCACACCATGTTAAACTCTCTCTCTCTCTCTCTCTCTCTCTCTCTCTCTCTCTCTCTCTCTCTCTCTCTCTCTCTCTCTCTCTCTCTCTCTCTCTCTCTCTCTCTCTCTCTCATCTTATCTCTCTCCCACTCTATCTCTCTATCTCTATTCCTCTCTATCTATTTTTGTAAAAATACCATTTCATGAGTCTCCAATGGATCTAAATAATCTAGACCAACCAATACCAAGGTCCACTTTCTACATTTTAAAAGTTTCGTAACTTGATCTTTAATGTAGGGTTTTTTATTAGAATACTTGACCATGGCCCCAAGTCTATCACACAATGGAACACTTTTTGCCACTACGTTTATGTAGTTAAGCTTAGTTTTGTAATCCCATGTTGGCCAATGATTTTTTGTTTAAGCAAATGTCTCTTCAATTGTCATGGGTGGTAAAGGTAAAATCTAAAAATAATTATTCATAGGAAAGTTATGCATGTAGCCATGTTTTGTACTTGAAACTCTTTAAGTTTCCACTACTGACCCACAAGGTGATTTGGAATTCCAAATCCAACCAATCCTTTAACATGGTGTGGTACACAAAAAATTACATCTTTATTTTCTACAGACAAACCTTGGAAGACATACTTTCTTTGAGCTTTATCTTTTGAAATGGTTTCTTTTGATGGGTTTCATAGTAATCCTTTTTAAATCTAAGTTCTTTCTTTTATGAAATTTGATTTTTTGCACATCCTCCAGGATTTTATTCAATCATTGCAAAAGGAAACTATGGTTATCATGAATAGTCAAACTAATAACCATACAATTGTAATTGGTAACATCCAAGCTTTCAATTAGTTCCATGTTGATTCTGCAAACAAATTTGCTCCATATAATCAAAATAAT
Organism: Cunninghamia lanceolata; assembly: GCA_027924645.1. Lineage (NCBI taxonomy): Eukaryota > Viridiplantae > Streptophyta > Pinopsida > Cupressales > Cupressaceae > Cunninghamia > Cunninghamia lanceolata. Next base: position 3,528,619 of record BSBN01000241.1, on the reverse strand, counting down.
GTCTATAATTTTCAATACTTATTTTTGCTAACCTCTTCAAATTGGGGGAACATGACTATGAAAAAACAATAAATTACTAGTATATTTAAGTGTAGACAAGTATGATATAACTTATTTACAAGACACTTAATTTGATATAATGCAATAATTTTATCTCATAAACTCTTGGCAATGTTTTGAACTAAAGCATGCATCAAAGTTGAATTAGAAAGACATAACCTAATAGCAGATCTATCTCTTCTATCTAACTTGTCCTATTCATATTGATCCAATTTTTATGGTATAAAATTGAGTGCGACAATTATTATGGTCCATTGATCTCTCTCCACTAAAAGATCTTCAACCTTCAATTTTGACAACTCAAAGTTTTACCTCCTAAACTTCTCAATCTCAATTGTCAAGGTGTTGGCCATGACTTATAATTTTAAAATCTTATTCCAAATCCACATGAATTAGCCCACAACAAAAATAGAAAACAACATAATGTATCCCTTCCTTAATGGGATCAATTCAAACAAAGCTTTGACACTAAATGTTGGTTTTACAATGCTTATTCATCAATTAAGAATAATGGAAAGTAATAAAATTTATTGATATAAAACACATGGAACCTTAATTCAACATAGAATAATAAGTGAAGGAGATAGAGAAGATAATATGATATATATACTTGGGAAAACCTGTTTGAGTAAGAAACCCACCACTAAAAGTAAACCTTAATATATTCCTTCAAAATAAGCTTACAATAGATTGAGAAACTCCACTAATGTTGTAGCCCATGTGGTAACACTTTAATAGCATGTTGATACTTAGACCTAAACTAAAATCCTAAAAATCCTACAATACAATCCAAATGGTATCACATCACTATGCCAAGGGTTATATTTATAACTTTTTTCCATCTTATAAATTAGTTGTCATTTCAACAAAACTACAGCTAATTTTGACACCTGTCATGACACAGGTCTCTCTCTCTCTCTCTCTCTCTCTCTCTCTCTCTCTCTCTCTCTTTATTTCTCTTTATCCCTCTGTTTGTCTCTATTTACCCCCTATCTCTTCCTCTCTTTTCTCTATCTCTCTATCTCCCTAACTATCCCTCCCTCCTATTATATCTCTCTTTCTCATTTCATCTCTCTTTCTAGAAGGTCAATTAAGTTAGATTTCTTATAGGTTAATTTAAATAGTATTATGTGTAAACATTACATTATATATATATATATATATATATATAATATGTATAATATACAATAATAAATATGACTAAAATATAGCTAGTATATATAAAATAAATATATAATTAAATAAAAAATATAAATAAATAGTAAACATATTTAATATATTTAATATAATTATATGATCTTATAATGTAACATTATAGAAAAGATTGTGTATAATAATAAATATAATTTTTTCTATTATATAATGTAAATATAATGCAGTACAATAAATATATAAATACTAAATATATAATTTTATAATATAATACCATACTTAAATTATACGACTCCATGTCATTGACTCTCTTGTCCATGTCATTGGCTATGACATGTGCAATCTCATATTTCATGCCCTTTCTAAACCAAGAGTTTCCATGTGCTATCACATGCACTTCAAATATCCTTGTGTCTTGATTTTATTAACGTAATTTACTTTAGCTCTGTCTACTTAAATTTTGTATGTTTAGTGGGGCAAATTTAATTTATTTATTTTAATCCTTCTTCTCTACAATTAAAAGTGTAATTATTCACATGCTGCATCACCCTCACTTCGCATATTATAAAATCTAATATTATAATTATGTTTGTATTATATATTATATTTTATCTCTCTCTCTCTCTCTCTCTCTCTCTCTCTCTCTCTCTCTCTCTCTCTCTCTCCCCCCCTATGTTTCACTCTCTTCTCTCTCTACCTCTCTTTTTCTCCATCTCTTTCTCTTTTCCTTTCTTTATTTCTCTCTCTTCTCTCTCTCTGTCTCACTACCTCTCTCTTTTTCTCTTTCTCTATTTTTGCAAACTTACATTAGTGATCTTTATGAGGAAGGAACTGAATCTTACATGTGAAACTAAACGTAGGGTCACATATTTGAACTTCTTTGATTTGGACTTTACAACTTGTTCACCTCTATTTTTACGATTTGTATCTACGAAAATGGTGTCTAAAGACATCATTTAGGAGCTTGCTAGATTAGGATTTATTCTCCTTTTGTTTAGCTCATGGGTGGGATGATTCAATAGTATTCAACGAGGATTGAAGAGAGTAGGCAACTATGCAAAATGTTCCTAGAATGTTGATGTAACAAGATTTTTCTAGATATGTGGTATATTCATTTTATTCCTTGATGCTCTCTTTACTCTCCTAGACCATTCTTATCCATGATTCAAATGAATTAGGGTTAGTCCTTTAATACACCACCATAATATTTAATTTGAAATACTTTACACTTTAGCTAGCTCATAATGGCTAGCAAAGGAGGGAAACATGGGCCCAATCATTAAAGTTAAAATTTAAAAGTTTAGGGTTAAGATCTAGAGGTTGGAAAATGAATTAGAGAAATTATGCACTCACATATCTGAACCATGACGTAAAATGATAGATTTAATACTTGTGAGTTTGGAATATTGGGGTGTGTGGAGATGAATGAGAATAAGATATATTTGTCAACTTCTAAATAGAAGTATGAAACATTGTATATTTAAATATGTAAAACCTAAAAAATCTTGCTAAAGTAAACATAGTGGAGGATCTCCGCCATATATCTGGCAATTGCTATTTTTCTAAACAAAAGTAACTTCTAAAATGAGCTTGTTGGAATTTGAGAGAACTGGTTTTTTAATATACTATATGGTAATACAATTCTGGAATACCTGTAGCATACTATCATAATTAAAACTATCATCTAGTAACATACTACTATAATCAAAATTGTTTAATTAATGATTATTGTAAATTGTAATTTTAAATTTATTTATTTTTTTTATTTTTAATTTTTAATTAATGTTAATAAATATAAAATATATAATATTTAATAGATTATTTATCTCAAAAAATATTGAAAAAAAATATTCAAATTTTACTTTCAAACATAAATAAAAAATATTAAATATGACTTTTCTACATCAAATTTAAATTTATATCTTTTCAAAACTTATCTCTACATTTGTTTTTATAACTCACAACATCTCACTTCTTCATTATGATTTTTATTCTTAAATTCCCGTAAAATCTCACTTCTTCATTATGATTTTTATTCTTAAATTCCCATAAAATCTCTATCTGTGGACTTGTACTGTACCGTTCTAAGGTTTGAAGGCAATCTTTTGAATCTTGAAGTTTTACAAATTACCCTAGGACTGAAAATTGATTTCTATTTGCAAATATACAATATAACTATGCCAATCATGAATATGAAATACAAATAATTGAAACAAGATGAAGATGGCAGACTTCAATTCAACATGAGTTTATAAATTACAAAGAAAATGGGCAAGTGCAAAAAGATGGGAGGCTAAAAAGGGGTCTTAAGTGGCCACTTTTTTTCTGAAATCAGGAAATGCTGGCCTTGGATGAGAAATTGAGCATAGTTACACTCAAAATTTGGAGATACAACCAAAACAATGTTTGTAGTGCTCCGAGTCTACTTTCTAAAATACTATTTTTTAAAAAAATGGTATAGATTAAGGGGTTCAAAAGAGGGAGCCACAGAAATTATTGTTTCTGTCAAAAAAACATAACATAGCATGTTTTGTGGCTCCCTCAAAAGGTCAACTTTTTTTTGGTATTTTTAAAATCGCTTCGATGAGAAATTAGCTAACATGTAGTTTATGCCTGATTTTTTTGATAATTTTTCGATGAATATATGATTTTTTACTAATTTTCAAAGTGGACACATCCTAAAAAATAGAATTTTGGCCATCCTACCCCTATAAATTTTGAAAACTAATTGAAAATCATTGTTTTTAATATGTGTAGAATGGAGTCTAGTTTCTAAATATGTATTTTTTTTAAATTTCAATGAATGGTTAATTTACAATGAAAAAAAGACCAAACAATGGTTTTTGCCCAAAAATGGACACACAAACAAAAGAAATTAAAGATGAAAGACTTAACATTGTCAAAATGCGAAAAAAATTACATCATTAAATAGCTAAGAGAAAGCCCAACATTACCCAGGTGTTCAATTTGTTTGACCTTGAAACACTTGCAAATCTGATGGTTAGCACGAACGAAATTATGTGAAATTATGTAGAATATGCAAAAACACATCTCTAGACATTGGGAAGGCACTCCAAGCCTTTGGGTTGGAAATCCAAAGCAAATCCCAAGCCTAAGGCTTGGGATTCTCAAAGCAAAACATAACGTGACCGCGTTATGTTCTGTTTTGTATTTTTTTCTTTTTCGCAAAAGTTTGCTCAATGTTTGTCATGTTTGACATAGTGTGAGCATGTTATAACATGCTCGCATTATGACGCCCTTAGATTTTTTTATGTTCAAGGTTATTAATCATGTATGTATGTATGTATGTATGTATGTATAGTGTCGAGGGTAGAGGAGGGTAGAGATGGGGGTGAGGCAGATAGGGGAGGAGAGGGGTGGATAAGGGTTTAGGGTTTAGGGATAGGATTTAGAGTTTAGGGATAAGGGATTAGAGTTTAGGACCTTGAGGGATTAGGGTTTAGGGTTGAGGCTTTAGGGATAGCGTTTAGGGTTGAGGGTCAAGGGATTAGAGTTAAGGTAGAGTGTTGAGGGTAGAGGGATTAGGGATAGGGTTTAGGGTTGAAAGTTTAGGGTTGAGGGATTAGGGTTTAAGGTATAGTGTTGAGGGTTGCGGGTTTAGGGACCAGGTTTAGGATTTAAGGTTTAAGTGTTGAGGGTTGAGGATTTAGGGATAGGCTTTATGGTTTAGGGATAAGGGTTTAGGGTTTAGGGTTTAGGGGTAAGGGTTTAGGGTTTAGGGATTAGGGTACCATAAATTATAATTCGGGATTAGGGTTTAGGGTTTAGGGATGTTTCATTAAGGGGTACCATAAATAAACTGGAATTTAGGCAGGGTTGGGAAAATTTTGTGAATCATCATGGGTTGGAGATTGGAGATTTTGTTGTGTTTAAGTACATATCCAAGTCATAATTTAAGGTTAAGATATTTCAAAGAACAAGGTGTGTGAAAAACATCAATGCTCTTTGACTTATAAATACCAACATTGATACAGATAAAAGATGCCCTTCTTCTAACAGAGTATGCAGTTCAAGTCAACCGATGGGTAGCAAGTTGTTGAATGAGCTGGTTTAATGGGCGTGCCTCCTTCTTCAAAGTTATGCTTGGAGACTTTACACAAAAACTGGTAACTCTATATATTATTTTTCATTCTTTTATTTTATGTACATTGTTAAGAACTTATAAAATCTAATTGTGTAATGTGTTTATGGCAACGCATTCCTCCTACATTTGTTTCACAGTTTATAGACAACATAGACGAACATATGGTGTTGCAAGGCCCAGGTGGGCAAGAGTGGGATGTACAATTAGGGGGTACCATAAATAAACTAGAATTTAAGCAGGGTTGTGAAAATTTTGTGAATCATCATGGGCTGGAGATTGGAAATTTTGTTGTGTTCAAGTACATATCCAAGTCATATTTTAAGGTTAAGATATTTCAAAGAACAGGGTGTGTGAAAAACATCAGTGCTCTTCAGCTTATGAATACCAACATTGATACAGATAAAAGATGCCCTTCTTCTAACAGAGGATGCAGTTCAAGTCAACTCATCATGGACTGAAGATTGGAGATTTTGTTACATGTTCAAGTACATATCCAAGTCATATTTTAAGGTCAAGATATTTCAAATAACATGGTGTGTGAAAAACATCAATGTTCTTCAGCTTATGAATACCAACATTGATACAAATAAAAGATGCCCTTCTTCTAACAGAGGATACAGTTCAAGTCAACTCATCATGGGCTAGAGATTGGAGATTTGTTACATGTTCAAGTACATATCCAAGTTATATTTTAAGGTTAAGATATTTCAAAGAACAGGGTGTGTGAAAAACATCAATGCTCTTCAGCAAATGAATACCAACATTGATACAGATAAAAGATGCCCTTCTTCTAACAGAGGATGCAGTTCAAGTCAACTCATGATGGGCTGGAGATTGGAGATTTTGTTACATGTTCAAGTACATATCCAAGTCATATTTTAAGGTTAAGACATTTCAAAGAACAAGGTGTGTGAAAAATATCAATGCTCTTCAGCTTTTGAATACCAACATTGATACATATAAAAGATGCCATTCTTCTAACCGAGGATGCAGTTCAAGTCAACTCATCATGGGCTGGAGATTGGAGATTTTGTTACATGTTCAAGTACATATCCAAGTCATATTTTAAGGTTAAGATATTTCAAAGAACATGATGTGTGAAAAACATCAATGCTCTTCAGCTTATGAATACCAACATTGATATAGATAAAAGATGCCTTTCTTCTAACAGAGGATGTCGTTCAAGTCAACTCATCATGGGCTGGAGATTGGAGATTTTGTTACATGTTCAAGTACATATCCAAGTAATATTTTAAGGTTAAGATATTTCAAAGAACAGGGTGTGTGAAAAACATCAATGCTCTTCAGCTTGTGAATACCAACATTGATATAGATAAAAGATGCCCTTCTTCTAATAGAGGATACAGCTCAAGTCAACTCATCATGGGCTGGAGATTAGAGATTTCATTACATGTTCAAGTACATATCCAAGTCATATTTTAAGGTTAAGATATTTCAAAGAATAGGGTGTGTGAAAAATATCAATGCTCTTCAGCTTATGAATACCAACATTGATATAGATAAAAAATGCCCATTTTCTAACAGAGGATGCAGTTCAAGTCAACCAATGGGCAGAATGTTGCTGATTGAATTGGTTTATGATGAAGAAAATAATGATGTTTTTGAAGCAATGGAAGAAAATCAAAATTGTAATTCTAATTTAATTTATTTCAACTGAAGAAAATCAAAATTGTAATTCTAATTTAATTTATTTCAACTTTCAAAGCAGGCATTTGAATTGTAGCTTTACCTGGAGGATTGGTATAACAAAAACTCAATTATGTTATAGGCCTTTCTTTGAAGAACCCTAGACATTATGGACCCTATCATTTAGAAAAGCACATGACAGTGAACTCTGCCCCACCTTTCAAATCAGATATTTACCTTTTTATTCAATGAAAATGAGCTCATAGAATGTAAAAGACCATTCATACTAGTAAGATCAAATTCTATGCCTTCTATTCTTATTACTCTTACTTTATTAAGAGAAAAGTGTCAAAAAGAATGGGTAAATAATTGTAAGCTAACATAAGGCAAAGCAATTTTGTTATTACATTTTTCTGAGGGACCTCTAATAGTCTAATATAATGCAGTCTTCTATAATATGAACATTTGAATTTGTGTGAATGCTAAGCTTTAATAGTAGAGTATTAAATCAATACAATCAGCTATTTATTGGGTTAAAATAACTTAGTTTTTTTAATGGTTTGGGAATGCAGGAGTTGCCAAAAATAGGTGAATGTCCTCTACAATTACCAAGAAAAAAAAGTTTAGTAGTTCTTGTAGATAGAGCTAGTAAACAATGGGAGATTATTTTCCTGTTTCATAACAATATACCTGCCCTAAGTGCGAGGTGGGCATATTTTGTATGCCATAATAATATCAAGGAGATGTTTGCATCTTTGAGTAGGTGGACAACAAGAAACATAGATTTATGTTTAGAGTTCATATAGATCGAAAGATAAAATAAGGATCTTTCTAAAAGAACTTCTAGGAGGGAAAAGACAGGCCAAAGATAAAAGGAGAAAATTATACAAGAAAAGATCTTCATGAGGATTGTAATATTTTGTCTAAAACAAACAAAAATTAGTTAATTAAAAATAGAAAATCAAGAAAGAAACGGTACTAAAATGTATAGTTACTGATATCTAAAATGTATAGTTACTAATATCTATTTTTAAAAGACTAATTGATTTTTATGGCCAAAGTTGTTTTTTTAAGCCAGTTGATGGTTTTAATTACACCCAGGTTATACATTGGGAGCAGATGTGTGCACATTTTTATGGCCCTGATTTAAATTCAAGCAAATAGGTGGAGAGAGTATGTTGATCTTTTAAAAAAATCTTAATAAAAAAATGTTCACTTAATGTTGACTAGGGGTTCTGATTTCAACCATTCATTGCCCACTTAATGTTGACTAGGGGTTCTTCTAATAGAGTATGTAGTTCAAGTCAACCAATGGGCAACAAGTTGTTGAATGAATTGGTTTCTGATGGGGAAAACAACAATGATGTTGAAGCAATGGAAGAAAATCAAAATTAGGGTTGAGGGTTGAGGGATTAGGGTTGAGGGTTGAGGGTTGAGGGATTAGGGTTTAGGGTTTAGGGTTGAGGGATTAGGGTTTAAGGTTTAAGGGCTTAAGTGTATCTAGGGGTTGAGAGTTTAGGGTTTAAGAGTTTAACGTTTGAGGGATTAAGGGTTTAAGGGTTGAGGGATTAGGGTTTAAGGCATAATGTCGACGGTAGAGGGTTTACGGATAGGGTTTAGGATTGAAGGTTTAAGGGTTGAGGATTTAGGGCTGAAGGTTAAGGGATTAGGGTTTAAGGTATAGTGTCGAGGGTAGAGGATTTAGGGATAGGGTTTAGGGTTTAAGGTTTAAGGGTTGAGGGTTGAGGCTTTAGGGATAGGGTTTAGCATTTAGGGTTTAGGGTTAAGGGATTAGGGTTTAAGGTATAGTATCGAGGGTAGAGGGTTTAGGGATAGGGTTTAGGGTTTAAGGTTAAGGGTTGAGGGTTTAGGGATAGGGTTTAGGATTTAAGGTTTAAGGGTTGAGGGTTGAGGCTTTAGGGATAGGGTTTAGGGTTTAGGGTTAAGTGATAGGGTTTAAGGTTTAGGGTTTAGGGTTTAGGGGTTAGGGTTTAAGGTTTAAGGTATAGTGTGGAAGGTTGAGGGATTAGGGTTCAACCCTAGACACTATACCTTAAACCCTAATCCCTCAACCCTAAACCCTAATCCCTCAACCCTTAAACCTTAAACCCTAAACCCTATCCCTAAACCCTCTACCCTCGACACTATACCTTAAACCCTAATCCCTTAACCCTCATCCCTAAAGCCTCAACCCTCAGCCCTTAAACCTACAACCCTAAACCCTATCCCTAAACCCTCTACCCTCGACACTATGCCTTAAACCCTAATCCTTCAACCCTTAAACCCTCGACCCTTAAACCCTTAATCCATCAAACCTTAAACCCTTAAACCATAAACTCTCAACCCCTATATACCCTTAAACCTTAAACCCTATATCCTATACACTCAACCTTGAACATTATCCCTCAACCTTCAAATCTCTACCCTATACCATATACCCTCAACTCTATAGTTATGCCCTAAACCCTCAACCCTCATCCATATGCCTTATACCCTCAACCTTAAACCCTATACCCTATATCTTAGACACTCAACCTTGAACATTATCCCTCAACTGTAAACTCTCAACCCTCTACCCTGTACCCTCAACCATCTATTTAAGCCCTAATCCATCAATCCTCAACCCTATACTTTAAGTTCCCTAAAACCTACACCCACAAACCCTCATCCCTATACCCTATAACCTCAGCCTTATACCTTCAATCCATATCATAAACCCTGAGTTCCCAATATCCTAAACCTTAATCCCCATACCTTACACACTTAATCTTATACACTCAACAAGCTAAATACTATCCCTCAACTATAACCCTCAACCCTCTACCCTCTACCCTCTACCTATTACTTAAGCCCTAATCCCTCAACCCTCAACCATATACCTTAAACCCTAAACCCAAAAACCTCAACCCTAAAAACTATACAGGCTCAGGTCCTTATATACCCTAAACCCAAAACCCTTACATACATACATACATACATACATACATACATACATACACACATACACACATACATACATACATACATACATACATACATATATACATACAAGCATACATACATACATACATACAAGAATACATACATACATACAACCATACATACATACATACATACAACCATTAATACATACATACAAGCAATACATATCTACATACATACATATAAGCATACATACATACATACATACATACATACATACATACATACAAGCATGCATACATACATTCATACGTATAGGCATACACACATACATACAAGCATACATACAATTTGGCATACATACATACATACATAAATACAAATATATACACAAACATACATACATCAAACATACTTAACAAACTTGAACATAAAACATTCAATAAACAACCTCAAACTTGACAAACATTGGGCAAACTTTTGTAAAAAAGAAAAGAATGCAAAGAAAAGATAACGTGCTCGCGTTATAGCACGAGCGCATTATGGTTTTGTGTTGTTGAACCAAAGGCTCAACAACACCAAGCCATAATGCGAGCCTGTTATAATGCGAGTGCGTTATAGCACGCTCGCGTTATGGATTTTAAAAAAAAATTAAGAATTTTGGCCACTTTTTGGCCCCCCATCTTTTTGCACCCACCCAAATAATAGCTATGAAATTATGTAGATCAGCTATGCAAATCAGTCCTTACAATTCTTTCCCTTACATAAGATATGATGGCATAATGACAACCGTTACAAGAATTTATGTTACTAATACAAACTCAAAGATAACAATGAATGCAAACATACCAATTCAATGATGAACCTTACAGGATTCTTAGAACTCCAAATCGTTGTAGCAAAGAGTCTTTGAAGATGATGTCGCAACTGTTGATTTTCTAGCTCAAAAGGTGGAGTGGAGTTGCTTTAAAGCAACTCGAATTGGATTTTCAACAACAATGGGTTTTTTTATTCATTAATAGTATGTTTACAAGTTTGTGAGGTTGAGATAAAACAAGAGTGATTTTATGTGTGATTTAAAGCTGAATAAAGCAAAGAAAGTTTCTTTTCTTACACGCTAAGTAAAGCAGCTGGGCTCTATATATGTAAGATTGATGTAGCAAACTTGTATTTTTTTTTTCGAAGAGAAAGTTTGTTGTTTGGCTGAATAGAAGATCCAACAGTTGTAGGTTTTTCCCCACACTGGGGTTTCCTGGGTATATTTGTGTTATTGTCTATTTGTGATTGGCTTCTTGTTACTTTTTTCTTCCGCTATTATTAGTTGTTAATTAACCCAGAGTATTGATTGTTATAAATCATATAGAGGTTCTATTCTATGAATTTATTGTGCAATTAATCTATAGCTGGGTTATAAGAAATAACATGGTATCAGAGCTCTAAACCCTGAATACGAAGTCAAGATTTGAGACGTAGATTTAAAAAAAAAATTAGTTTTTCATCTCTAGTTTCTTCTGTGGCTATGGAAACCATTGTTCGATATGAGGATAGACTTGAGGGTGCATCTAACTTCTTACAGTGGGAGGTTCAAATTACATCCATTCTCAAGGAGAACATTTTGTGGATCTATGCTAGTACAAAGGTGAAACCACCAACAAACGATCCTATTGCCCTAGACTCTCATGAAGTTAAGGAGGCCAAGGCTCAGAGGATTATCCTTGATAGGGTAAGAGATCATCTAATTCCTCATCTATCAGGGAAAGACACCACCAAGGAGATGTGGGATTTGCTCACAAAACTTTATCAGAGTGACTATCAGAGTCGTAAGATGATGCTAAAGGACAAATTACATAACACCAAGATGTCTAAAGGCAAGAGCGTGACCTCTTACTTGTCCAAGTTGACATAGGTTAGGGATGAGTTGGCTGCTATTAGAGAGACGATTGATGAAGATGAGTTGGTGTGTATAGCCTTGAATGATTTTTTGAAGCACTGGGAAGTGTTTGTCAAGTGTGTTGTCGGCAAAGATCAGCTACCTGATTGGGTGAGGCTTTGGGATGATTTTGTCCAGGAGGAGATCCATGAAGGTGCTCATCGAGGAGATCAGAAAAAGAAGGGTCAAGATGAAGAAAATCTTGCTCTTGCAAGCAAGGGCAAGCAAAAGTATAATAAAGAGCAATCAGAAGGTTCTTCCAAGAGTGGGAAGAAGAAAGATCTGAGCAAGATAAAATGTTTTTGCTGCCGTCAGAAGGATCACTATGCAAGTCAATGTCCAATTAAGAAAAATAAGGATAAGCAAAAGAAGCAAGTTGCTGCCACAATAGAGGTGGACAAGTTTGCATCATGATTTGAGAATGAGTTTTCACTCATTGCCTGTCTCTCAAGTTCCATTGCCAACAGGGTATGGTATATTGATAGTGGGGCTTCTTGCCACATGATGGGAGTCAGAGAATACTTCACCAAGGTGGAGGAGAAGAAGCTAGATTTCTATATTGAGCTCAGAGACAATGCCAAGTACCATGCAACTGGTATTGCCACCGTCAAGTTTCAAAGGGAGTCTGGCAAACCCTTGTTACTGGAGGATGTGTTGTATGTCCCTGGCATGACGAAGAATTTAATCTCGGTTTCTACTTTGGAAGACAAGGGTTACATCGTGACCTTTGCAAGGGGTAAAGTCTATATTCATCCCAAGGATTCCAAGGTTGCAAAAGTGATTGGAGTCAGACACACCAGCTTGTTTCAGTTACAGTTTGAGCCAACACATGTGTTGGTAAGAAGCTATAGAGGGCTAGGAGAATTGTGGCATAGGAGGATGGCTCATCTTCACCATGGAGCACTTAATGTGCTTAATGGAATAGTAACAGGGATGCCTAAGATGAAGATAGAAAACCATGAGGTGTATAAGGGTTGTGGTCTTGGGAAATATGCCAAGACTAGTTTTCCAAGCAGTGACACTAGATCCAAAGGGATTTGGGATCTTGTACACTCAGATGTGTGTGGGCCCATGTCAACAGTATCCTTGAATAGGTATGAGTATTATGTTACTTTCATTCGTGACTTCTCTAGGAAGACGTGGATATATTTTCTAAAGAACAAAGATGAGGTCTTCAGTAGGTTCAAAGAGTTTAAGGCTCTTGTGGAGAACCAAACAGGGAGGAAGATCAAGATACTAAGGTCTGATAATGGAGGTGAGTATACCTCGAATGCCTTCAAAGATTTATGTACTTAGGAAGGTATCATGAAAGAGTTGATGGTTTTGTACAACCCTCAGCAGAATGGGGTTGCTAAATGGAAAAATAGGGCTATAGTTGGAGTAACCAAGGCCATGCTTCATGATCATGATCTATCTTGGTTCTTATGGGTAGAAGCTTGTAATACAGTTGTCTATTTGCAGAATAGGAGCCCTCACAAAGTGTTGGGCAAATTGACTCTAGAAGAGGCACTCACTGGTAAGAAACTAGATTTGGGGCACATTCGCATCTTTGGATGTCTTGTGTATTGTCACATTCCTTTGGAGAAGAGAACCAAGTTGGAACCAACTGCAAAGAAGGGTATCCTTGTTGGGTATAGTGAAACCTCTAAGGCCTGTCGAGTTTACATTCTTGCCCTCAGGAAAATAGTTGTTTGTAGAGACGCAAAGTTTGAGGAAGAGATGGCTCTTCAGAAGTCTAACAGCTTGATGAATGAGAAGAAGCATTCACCCATGGTTGAGGTAGAACAAATCCCTCAAACTTCAGTCCCGTAAGCTGGAGAGCAGAGCAAGCAGGCCGAGCAAGTTGATCAAAAGGAGGAACAAATAATTCCTCAGCCTCAGATTCCTATTATTGAGAAGAAGAGAAATAGGGTGGCTAAGCAGACATTAAGAGAGGCCTAGAAATATGTTGGTGACCCATAGGATTCTGTCAGACAAAGAAAATATCCCAAACATTATTTTGATTATGTGGCACTTATAAGTGAATTAATTGAAGAGGAGCCTTCCAACTTTTAGGAGGCATCCATGTACCAAGTATGGAGGGATGCCATGCTGGAAGAGTATTCTTCCATCATAAAGAATAGCGTGTGGGAGGTAGTACCATGGCCAGAAGGTAAGTTTGTGGTGGGCTCAAGATGGCTATAGAAGATTAAGCGTGTTGCAGATGGTAGTGTGGAAAATTTCAAAACCCAGTTTGTGGCTAAGGGGTTTTCTCATAAGGAGTCGACTATGATGAGACTTTCACTCTAGTAGCCAGGTACTCATCCATAAGAGCTATCATTTCTATAGTAGCATAGATGGGTTGGAGGATTCACCAGATGGATGTAAAGATGACCTTCCTCAACGGAGAGATTAAGGAAGAAATTTACATAGAATAGCCAGAAGGATTTGAAGCACATCAGAGGGATTCTCATGTATGCAGGATGAGAAGAGCAATGTATGGGCTCAAGCAGGCTCCCAAGGTGTGGTATTCACGTATTGATAGTTACTTGCAAAGTGTGGGCTTCATCAAGAGTGAGGCAGATTTGAGCCTGTACTATGTTCAGGTGAAGGATGAACTTCTCATATTGGTGTTGTATGTTGATGACCTATTTCTCACAGGGTTAGAGGAGCTCATAGCCCACTACAAGCGGGATCTTGTAGGAGAGTTTGAGATGAAGGACTTAGGGTTGATGCACTACTTTCTAGGATTGGAGTTGTGGCAAAGAGGGAGAGATCTTCCTTGGACAAGGGAAGTACATAATTGATATCCTGAAGCGATTCAGGATGGAGGACTGTAAGCCCATGTCTACGCTACTTGTGAGCAACTAGAAGAAGATTGATGCTTCTAGATCAGAGGTAGTGGACCTGACTTTATACAAACAATTGATAGGCTCTCTTATGTATCTGGTCAGCACTAGGCCAGACATTTGTTTTGAAGTGAACTCACTTAGTCCTGGTCTATGGTGGAACCTAAATGTGTGCACTAGATAGCTGCGAAACATGTTTTGAGGTATCTTTGAGGCACAGTTGATTATGGGTTGAAGTATACTCAACAGGATGGAGTGAAGCTTGAGGGGTTCACCGATGCAAATTGGGCAGGCAGTATAGTTGATCGGAAGAACACTTTAGGGTGTAGTTTTAGTTTGGGATTAGGAGCAGTCTCTAAGATTCTAGTATTTCATGACAAGTCAAAGCACATTGAGATCAAGTACCACTTCATTAGAGATTGTGTGGAGAAGGGGACGGTGAAGCTCTAGTACATTCCTACGGACAAGCAAATAGCAAACATCCTAACCAAGGCCTTGATGAAGAGTAAGTTTGAATTCTTCAAGGATAAGTTGGGTGTTGTGTAGAACACCTTCCTCACTAAGAGGGAGTGTTGATTTTCTAGCTTGAAATGTGGAGTGGAGTTGCTTTAAAGCAACTCAAGTTGGATTTTCCAGCAACATCAGATTTTTTATTCATTAATAGTATGTTTACAAGTTTGTGAGGTTGAGATAAAACAAGAGCGATTTTATGTGTGATTTAAAGCTAAATAAAGCAAGGAAAGTTTCATTTCTTGCATGCTAAGTAAAGTAGCTAGGCTCTATATATGTAAGATTGCTAGAGAAAGTTTGTTGTTAGGTTGAATAAAAGATCCAACAGTTGTAGGTTTTTTCCCCACACTGGGGTTTCCTAGATATATCTATGTTATTATCTATTTGTGATTGGCTTCTTGTTATTTTTTTCTTCCGTTGTTATTAGATGTTAATTAACTCAGAGTATTGATTGTTATAAATCAGATAGAGGCTCTATTCTGTGAATTTATTATGCAATTAATCTGTAGCTAAGTTATAAGAAATTAACAGCAACAAGGTAAGCACTCAATGTTGATCAAACTCCTTATAGACATGAGTTCTTAGACTTGTATGCTATTCACTACCTTGGGTTCATAAATTGTTGTCCAATCAGTGCAAATCAGATCCCAAGTAGAATCATTGGCAATGCAAGATCAAGTAGTCGCTATCCAAGAGGAGTGTAGATCGACCTTATGTGACAAAAATAGTCTCAATTATGGATGACGCGAGTGCCTTCACATTACAACCAACACATATAATTGATGAATGAACTAAGCAAATCCACACCTAAGATGAATCAACTCAGCCTCGATCAATGCAAGGATCTTCAAACAATACAAAATCTTCAACGATATGCAACAAGAACTTCAATGAAATCACCAAATGGTCTCCAACCAAATATCTATTCATCAATCTATGAACTCAACAAATTCCTTAATGAAGCACAAGTTACAAACTATGTATGAATCCACCTCCAATGATGCAAATTGGGTTTTCATCCAATTTCATCGTATAAATGAAATGTCAAAGCAAAAATGCCAAAGTTTGCAAAAGGTTCATGATAATGAAAATGAGCCACCAATAATTCTTTTATACCAATTCAAATTATAGTTTTGAATTTGCCAATTTCCTTCCAATTTGATATTTCCAAGGGTGGCGCATGATCCAAGGAAATAATTTATTATTTTAATTTAAATTTTGTTCTCTAATAATGTGTCCACCTTCAATAGAATCTAAATTTTATTATTTTCAAACCCAAGATGGGCGCCAACATTTAATCTCTCTTCTTTTATTATTTTGACCCATTCTCCAATGTGGCCACTCACTAGGAAATGCCCATTTGATATTATTTTTGAATATTGTATTCCTCCAAAGTGGACATCAAAACCAAGAAGTTGATATTTTGTTATTCCCTTTATCTAATTGCCTCAATATTAAATAATATTATTTAATAGATTCCTTTCCTCTTGGACATTGAGCCTAGAACAATATCTCATTTTATTTCCGTTTGATAATTAATGCAAAAATCACATTAATTCATTTTCCATTGTGTCAGGTATTGACTGAGCCACATAGAACAACTTTCCATTTTCCAAGCCTTTGAACAAGATTATCCTTTCCAATCCTTAGCCCAACTAGAATATTCCCTTGTTTTGTTGAGTTAACATATGGTAATGGGAATAGGCTAACTCCAACCTCCATTTGGCGATCACTCCAGAAATGGGGACATTATAGTCCTCCCTTCCCGAGATTGCTTGCCCTCAAGCAATAACAAATTCAGATGCTACAAAATTTGATCTCCTTCCCATGTTGCATCTTCCAATGGAAAATATTTACATTTCACTAGATGCTCGCGGATCACCCTATTTATCAAGTGTCACTCCCTTGTCTCCAAAATGTTGTCAGGAACCAAAACCAAACTGCCCTCTTCATCAGAGGTGGAAGATTGAACGAAGAAACAACTTTTTGTCCCAATGCCTTCTTGAGGCATGACACATGAAAGACACTATGAATCTTTCTCTTCGCTGGCAGTTCAAGCTCATATGGTACTTCACCAACTCTCCTCATAATCTTGTAGGGGCCATAGAATCTTGGCTTCAACTTATCAGCACTGCTCTTCTTCAATGTTGACTATTTGTATGGCTGAAGGTGCAAGAAGACCAAATCACCAACTTCAAAAGTTATCTCAATCCTGTGTTTGTCTGTATTCATCGTCTGTTGATTCTAAGCCTATTGTATATTATTTTGAAGTGCCTTAAGGATGTCCTAATTGTCCTGCATCAATTCCTTAGCTCTGAGACCTCTACAATTTTCCAAGGCCAAGTCCAACAATGATGGAGCATCGTAGCTATACAAAGCCCTGAAAGGTGACATGCCAATTGACATGTGATAGGTGGTATTGTAGCATTACTCACCCAAGTGCAACCACTTGATCCAAGCACATTGTTGCCCTACAACATAGTTGCAAAGATATCCCTCAAGCCATTTGTTCACAATCTTAGTTTGTCCATCTGTCTTAGGGTGATTGCTTGTTCTTGTGGGGTAAGTGCAAAAAGATGGGCGGCCAAAAAGTGGCCAAATTAATTTCAAAAAAGTTAAGTCATAATGCGAGTGCATTATAACGCGCTCGCATTATGACTTGCTATAAATTTAAAAAAAAGGTTTCTAATCTCATTTCATTTCTTTCTTCTCCTCTATGCCCTCGGCCTGCAAACCCTAGAAAGCGCGCTCGCGTTTTGCAAAACTCCATTCAACACAAAAATCTTATCGATTCATCGCCAAAATGCTACCACAATGTCGAGCATGCCAAAGGAGTGAGTTATATTTATTTTTTTGTTTGAATTTGTTTCTAAATAGGTAGGTTTTAATTGATTTTTGATGTATATTTCGTTAATTGTCAAGAAATGTTAATGCACCTCCTCCTCAAAATCCACAAAATCCTGAGGAGGAAATACCTGCAGAACAACAACCCCCTCCATCCATTCCTTGACATGCCCCTGGAACACAAGAAAATATAATGGGGCAAATTGAAAACAACAAAAAAGAAATTGAAGATATAATTGCAAGGTTGAAAGATCCTTCCACTTCAACCTTGCATAGGTCCACGCTTGCTAAATCTCTTGAATCTATGTTATCAAATGTAGATTCAATTAGCAAGCAAATAACTAGTTGGATGGATAAGAGGAGAGAGTTTAGAGATTATTATGCAGACAAGCTATCATACCAAGATGTGAAAAAATTACAAATCACAAAATTAGACTTGTGTTCCATTTTCACAAACCCACAAACAAATCAACCTCCACCCATTACATGCAAGAGGTTCCCTATCCATTGGTGCAACAACCAAGCGATAAGGGACAATTTTGGGCAGAGGTGGTGGATGGTTTTTGACCATCCTCCATGCAATAATAATGAGGTCCCGCAATACTTTTTGAGGAAACTCTACTGCGAGTTTGTCCTCAATAAAGTGCCAAACTATTTTGATATGCGGGACTTCCAGGGTAGAGGTGGGGGGTCAGCACAAGATAGACCAGTGGCACGTCTTGACCCACAGTGGGTAGTGAGATGAGTAATCAGCAGACCAGCCCACGAGCATGTTTCTATCCCTTCCATTGTGAAGGAGAGTGTTGAGGTCGATACACTTCAGTCCATTAGTGCCTTGACCTAGAGCATCATAGAGCATGCCGGTCCTGCAACACAGAGTGGGTTGGGAGATAGTGCGAGGAGTAGGGTCCCACCCCATACTTGTCAAACTTGTGGGCCAGCCTGTGGTTATGACCCCATGGCTAGTCAGGACGCAGGTGCACAGGCTACATCTGCAACTGAGCAGATGGTGATGACAGATACCCTCCTAAGTGAGACTTTCAGCCTTGATACTCAGGTAAATATTAGCAAGTTTATTTAATTTAATTTATTAAATTTCATTTTTGAAATGCAAGATTAACTAATTTAAATTGATGATTTTAATGAAATTTCAGGGTCATAGCATCGATGCAATTTTCAGTGGTTCTCCACCTACATTTTACACTAGATCATCTACTGTCGAGGTATGTAACTAGTAAACAATTATAAATATTACATGTGAATAGCATCGTTATATGAATGGTATTCTAATATCTGATTTTGGATGTTGAATAGGTTAATACTGTAGATTTCACAACAACACCTACCAGTGGTGGTGGACTTCAAAGCTTTACGGAGGTAATAAAATAAATAGTTTAATGAATGAATTATACTTACTAGATTTTTGTATGTGACTTGTGTGCTTTATTGTGTGTACTTCCATGTTTAGATGAACGTGGGTGTATGTTAGGAGCCATGATTTGCATCACTATTATAGTTTTCGTAATTGAATAATGTTGTTTTATTTCCAGATGATGCAGGCTGCGGAGACACCTCCCCATGTTCATAGGGCAATGGAGAAGGGTGTGGCCTCTGCGATTCATAGCTCCATGGCATTGACAGGGGTATGAGGAAGATTAGTAAATTTCAATTTGCATTCATTGTTATAGTTGTCTATTTTTGAAAAATCAAAAGATTATTGATTTGAAGTTTAATTTCTATCTGGATGGTTTCTATAGGACATGACATCACCATGGCCTATTCCTGCTACTAAGGCAAGTGAGGAGACAGATTATATGTTAGCGGTAAGTGACTATTTTGTTAAATGTTTCATTTTTTGTAACATGTAATTTCTATATATTAATGTCTATACTTTTTATTGTAACAGGTAAAGATGCAGGAAGAACTAAATAGGAGGAGCAGCCCTCGGGTTCATAGTAGACCACCCACATGTGCGTCTCCATCCCCTAGAAGATCAGAGGCTGCCCGTGATCTATTCTCTTCACCAGCCAGAGGGGAATGACTTTTTATTGTGTTCCTTTGTTGTATGCCTATATGGCATTTGTGGACATATATTTTGTATTGTATATAGTTGACATTCTATGCCTATATGGCATTCTTGTAAGCCTATATGGCTATTTTGTATATATGTTATACTTATATCGACAGATATTGATGTATACCTATATGGATATTTGGTTAATACAAATCTTTTTTATTGCTGGCGTCCATACTTGCATTATAAATCCACATTTGAATGGATATTTGTAGATGGCTACTTCAAATATTTAAAGTCCAATTGTATTATATAGGATGTTTATTGATCCAATAAGCTAGCTATTGTTATTCAAGTATCACCTAAACCTCATTTTAGAACTAAAAGGAAAAAGTTGTATTTAAAAAAAAAATGAATCATCATGTTGAACAGAAAATATTAATATTCTTTATGAGTAGCATAGAATGTCAACTATATGCAATACAAAAAAATGAATCATCATGTTATTCTTTATGTTTGAGATCCTGAAAATGACTAAGTCTGGTATCCTGATATCCTGAAACACTAGCATGAATATCCAAGTCATTAGGATGATTGCGCCTTGAGAAAAAGTCATTAAGATGAGCGCCTAAAGGAGACTTTCTTAAACATTCAAACATTGAGCAACAAGCATGAAGGGTTAAGGCACAATTTGCAACTCATAAAGCCTCAAAAGGGTTCCCAACTTAGAGAGAGCATTCATTTAAGACAAGGCACCCACTGACACCTATTCCACCATAAAAGTGCACCTAAGGTGGAAGGAGAACAAGCCTCTAGTAAGTGAAGCGCACCTATTATCTAAACCACTTCATTATGGCACCCTAGCATGAGGAGGAGTATATAAGTCAATAGGAAATGGTGCCTATAATGCAAATGAAGGACTAAGTGGCATTTTCAATAAGCATCAATTCACCTTGAGCTTTCAATAAATACATCAAATTGAGCCCCATAAGCCTAGGCGCCCTTTGCCTGCAAAAGAACCTTGTATCGACATCAAGAGTTGGTCGTATCAGCGTATCGGCAGCCTTGGTTAGGCTTTGCCGATAGTGGTCTATCTTGCCAACGAGTGTGGTTCGAAGTCGAAGACATCGGTGTATCGAAAGATAATCCCATCTGTGCATCGGAAGAGCAGTTGAGAGATTCGTCGATGAAGGGGGTCACACTGACAGTCAAAATCCATCAGTGTATCAGCCCAACGAGATTAGAGTTCACTGATGTTTGAAGTCTCACCGACGGGTGTGGTCCGAAGGTTGTCATTTGTGAGATCGGTGTGTCGGCAGAAGAGTTTTTGAGTGTGCTGATGGTATTAAGTGCTACCGACAGGCAAGGGACTTAGAGTCTCGTATCGGAGTGATAAAGACATCAGTGTGAAAGGATATAAAGTCACCGATAGTGGTCTGTCTGACTAATAAGAGTCAATGATGGGATGTTTGTCAGAAGTGAAATCAAACGGAGTCATGGTGGCATTAGCCTATCGACCGATGAAATTTTAAGCTCGTCGATGGTATGTTGTCTCGCCAATAGTGAGTTTGAAGGTTCAAAAGTTGATAATTCTATGCTTCCACTGCCTGCTCTTCATCAGACACTCATCCCTACTACAGTCTAGCATTCTCTAGTTGTGTTCTCCCCTTTGTTTTTGTGAACGCCTCTGGAAGTAATGTTGAGTTACTTGTGATGTCCTTATTGACTGGTGTTGTTTTGGATTCATGTGTAGTCCTTGTTCCTTTATAGTCTATTGTCTACCTAACTGTTTGTTGTAACTTATTAAACCACTATGATTTTGAATATTTAGATTTAGAGGGCATTAGACACCAAAACTTCTTGACCTTTAACAACCCAACCTAGAATCAATAGATTTTTGTCCATCCCAACTATTCTAGTCAAGACAAAGCATGTTGATTCTCATTCAATCCAAAGTTCATTAACAGGATTATCTTATCATAATATTTAGGGAAATGACCACCTAGATGGACAATGATGTGATCTATCTATAAAGAAACTTGCAAGAAGTATAGGAGGCACGAGAATCCCTCCATGTTGTTTATCAAGTTGAATGATCTATGACACATCATGTATCATTAGAAAATATTCTTGAAGAGAAAGCAAGTGAAAATACTCAAAACAACCCATAACAAGGTGGAGAAGTTTAAAGGATGGAGGTTGCAACACTTTCCAACCTCATAGCCACACTAGTCCAATGGATCAGGATAATACTATCAAGCATCCACATAATAGTAGATAATCTTATCAAAAGTCACAAAGAAATTTCTAAGGACCGAAGTGTTATCCCTATGAATTGACACATACTGCTTATTTCATAAAGCAAAGGGACATGATATAAATATTGTTGTTATATGGAGTCTAATCAGACTCGAAGGTTAAATTTACCCAACTTTTATTAGCGTGGTTTCTCCCCAAATATTTTCCTACTAGTTTTGGCGCCTTGAAGTCAAAGTGCATGAAAATTAAAGTCTAAGTGTTTTTCTTCAGGATCTAGGCGCCAGTTGAAGGTTGTAGTTGCCAAGAAGAGCGCCTAGTAAGAGGAAGTCTTTTGGAGTCTCCAAAACACATCAAACACTTGACTAACAACAAGATAACTTTTTCCCAAGTTAGGCGCTTCAAGAGGGAAGTTAAAACATGAATAAACGCCAACTTGTCTAGGCCTAAACTCAAGCTTGTTGAGGATACACATGGTGCCCAACATTCCTTGGTGATTTCACGAACTTCAAACGCTCAGAACTATTCAAGGAATGCCCAATGACCCTTCTTGATGATAGGCACCAAAGTGAGGGTGGAATTGCGCCTTGATGGCATTAGGCGCTATCTAGAGTATGCTACTCCATGGAAATGCACATTCTTGCTTAGAGTAATTCAAACACTCCAAGGTCTTTAGTGATCAATTCCCCAACTTATGAAATGTCCTCCTTCATTTTAAAACACATTGTAATCCTCCAGAGAGATGACTATACCTAGGTGTCAATCTGGGTTAGAAATGCTTCCAAAGTGTGCCTTCTCTTTCAGAATGCAAAACAAGGTCCAAAGGTGCTAATAAATTGAAGCGCTTCTTTGGAAAAGTCCTAGAGGTTAAGATGCGCCTTGTCTTAATGAGGTGCAACTCTTGGGTAAGAAAGCTTATAAAGTGCGCCTAACTTAGTGAAGAGGTTGATAACTTCTAAACCCTTCCTGGAACTTAGATTGCTTCAACTGAAGATCATCTCGCACCAATACATCACCAAACTTTCAATCACAAGATCAATTCAAACTTAGGTGCTCATTAAGAGTCTTTCCAATGTTGGCGCATCTGAGAGGTTGAACTGGTAAGAGATGGCGCCTAGTTTCCTAGACCTTGTTTCAATATGTTTGAGTTCCAAAGTTGACTCAATGGTATCAAGATGGCGCCATAGAGTCTTTAGACTAGTTCCTTAGAGTTTCAAAAACATTCTGGCTCCTTGAAAATTCCTCCTACATGCTCGGGCACCATTTCAAGGTCCTGGAACCATGATGTAGTGCCTTATTTCTCTAGGTGCCCATTCATGATTATGCAACTTGAGATTGGCACCTAGAGTGAATAGGCTTTCATCCTGACTTAATACACTACCTCCTTCTGATGATTTTTGGGGCAGCAGAAAACCTTTCACCATGGGCAAATGTCTCAAAGATATAAAAAACTGAGAGAGGTTATTGTAGAGGCACTCTACATGATCACGTTGCCTTAGACGGAATGTTTCTAAGTGACATGGTTTTTGAGTAACATCTCGTCAAAGATTGCTACCTTTTTGCACTTTGGACTCTTCAGGGATATCGTCAGTACAATGTAGCTCGGACTGTTTCGACATGTTTGGGTGAAAATAGGACCATACCTAGTGTAAATGTACCCATTCGGATGCGTTGGAATAGTCAGTTTGGTCATATCACGAACAGGGCGAAAGTTACACCCCTTTGCAACTTTATACTACCTCCTCCTGATGATTTTTGGGGCAGCAGGAAACCTTTCACCACGGGCAAATGCCTCAGAGATATAAAAACTTGAGAGAGGTTATTGTAGAGACACTCTACATGATCGCGTTGCCTCAGACGAAATGTTTTTAAGTGACACAATTTTTGAGTAACATCTCGTCAAAGATTGCTACCTTTTTGCACTTTGGACTCTTTAGGGATATCGTGGGTACAATGTAGCTCGGACTGTTTCGACATGTTTGGGTGAAAAATAGGACAATACCTGATGTAAATTTACCCATCTGGATGCATTGGAATAGTCAGTTTGGTCGCATCAAGAGCAGGACGAAAGTTACACCCCTTTGTAACTTTACACTGCCTCCTTCTGACGATTTTTGGGGCAGCAGAAAACCTTTCACCACGGGAAAATATCTCAGAGATATAAAAAATTGAGAGAGGTTATTGTAGAGGCACTCTACATGATCGTGTTTCCTTAGACGGAATGTTTCTAAGTGACACGATTTTTGAGTAACATCTCGTCAAAGATTGTTATCTTTTTACACTTTGGACTCTTTAGGGATATCGTGGGTACAATGTAGCTCGGATTGTTTCGACATGTTTGGGTGAAAAAATAGGACCATGCCTAATGTAAATGTACCCATCCAGATGCATTGGAATAGTTAGTTTGGTCGCATCAGGAGCAGGACAAAAGTTACACCCCTTTGCAACTTTACACTGCCTCCTTCTGACGATTTTTGGGGCAGCAAAAAACCTTTCACCACAGGCAAATATCTCAGAGATATAAAAAACTGAGAGAGGTTATTGTAGAGACACTCTACGTGATCACGTTACCTCAAACAAAATGTTTTTAAGTGACATATTTTTTGAGTAACATCTCATCAAAGATTTCTACCTTTTTGCACTTTGGACTCTTTAGGGATATCGTGGGTACAATGTAGCTCGGACTGTTTCGACATGTTTGGGTGAAAAAAAGGACCATGCCTAGCGTAAATGTACCCATCCAGATGCATTGGAATAGTCAATTTGGTCGCATCACGAGCAGGATGAAAGTTACACCCCTTTGTAACTTTACACTGCCTCCTAACAATTTTTGGGGCAGGAGAAAACCTTTCACCACAGGCAAATATCTCAGAGATATAAAAAACTAAGAGAGTTTATTGTAGAGGCACTCTACGTGATCGCGTTGCCTTAGATGGAATGTTTCTAAGCGACATAGTTTTCGAGTAACATCTCATCAAAGATTGCTGCCTTTTTGCACTTTGGACTCTTTAGGGATATTGTGGTACAATGTAGCTCGGACTGTTTCGACATGTTTAGGTGAAAAACAGGACCATGCCTAACATAAATGTAGCCATCTAAATGCGTTGGAATAGTCAGTTTGGTCGCATCAGGAGCAGGACGAAAGTTACACCCCTTTACAACTTTACACTGCCTCCTTCTGACGATTTTTGGGGCAGCAGAAAACCTTTCACCACAGGCAAATGCCTCAAAGATACAAAAAACCAAGAGAGGTTATTGTAGAGACACTCTACATGATCGTGGTGCCTTAGACAGAATGTTTCTAAGTGACACAGTTTTCGAGTAACATCTCGTCAAAGATTGCTACCTTTTTGCACTTTAGACTCTTCAGGGATATCGTCGGTACAATGTAGCTTGGACTATTTCGACATGTTTGGGTGAAAAATAGGACCATGCCTAGCGTAAATTTACCCATCCAGATGCATTGGAATAGTTAGTTTGGTCACATCACAAGCAGGACACCAAAAATGCAAAAGTTGCTTTGTACAACTTGACAACATTGACACCTTTTTGCAACATGACTCAAAGACTCAAACTGACCCCAAATGACTCAAAGTGACTTAAAATCACCTTGATTTTGGCACCCAATGTACATTATAGAGGTCGAGGCACTCCTTATCATTCAAACATCTTAGATGAGTGCATAGGAAAGGAAAAAGCTCTAAGTTTCATCATCATGAGTGCCTAATATAAGGAGACTTTAATGGCTCAAACCTTAGCATGGAGTCCTAAGGCACACTTCATGTCTCCTTTCATCCATTTTGGCGCCCTTATGTAGATTTTTCAACTTGATTTGGCACCCTGTATGTGAAGGAAGATCTAAAGGCATGAAAGTGGATGTCGTTTTGCAAGAGTTTGGATCATCAAAATTGAAAGAAATAAGTCTATTAAGCTTGGGCACCCTTGGTCTTCTTTTCATTGATTATGAGTGCCTTGGGAGAATGGTATATAGGTCATCATCATGATTGGGTGCCCTAGATCCAGAGTGTTGGAGAGATCATCAAATGGTGTCTAGAGGAAGTAGGGTGAGTTATGAGTTTGGTCGCATCAAGAGCAGGACACCAAAAATGCATAACATGATGATATAAAATGTGTATATGTGTAAAAATGCAGGAGGAAATAAAAAAAAGACAAACCTTACAAATTAATGTGCATACTTACAACTCAATGTAACATGACTTTACAAAATCAATGTGAATACTTACAAATTAATCCAATGAACCATCCGGGTCTGCTCTACTCTTTATTGTGTCAAGTATTGCTTCATGGTCAGACTCACGCACCTTCCACAAGATTTTGTTCAAAGGTCTACCCCGATACTTTATCAAATGAACATTGGATGCCACAACAAGGTTCAAGTAATGAAAGAATGCTACCAACCAAAAATGTGTCCTTGCATAACTTGAATTGCAAGTCCAACCATCGAGCTCTATGGGCATGTCTTGCATACTCATACACTATGCTATCACGAAATATAGGCATAAACTGATACATTGAAATCTTTTCAATAACCAATTCACACCTCTTTGCTTCTTTACCATCTTTTGTATTGTATGCCACTGTTTTATACTTGCCAAACTCTACTAGTTTGTTTCCAACCGCATGTGTTCTTTCCATATGTTCACATATTGGAAAATGTTGCAAGCCACCCTAATGATGACATGTGCCATCCAAGCATAATTTCTTGTAGAATATTTGACCTTCCTCTCTTTCACATAAAATTCTTGATATGAAGTCTCTTGAAGATGTTGGTGGGGCACATATGGCACAACCCTGCAAATCATTGTTAGTATGCATATCTAAACATATAGACTTATAAGCATCAAAATGGTTAGAAAATTCAATATGTAATCTACAACAACATGTAGTGCATGTGTGATTTATCTTAACATAGAAAGGTTTTAGCATTTCAAAATATCTTTGACAAATTTTAATTTGAGGATACTTCTCTAGAAATTTACCATAAAACTGTGTTTGAGTCTCATCCAAAAAATGCTTTGGATGTGGCTCGCGGTTCTGACTACCGATTCTCCTTCTTACCACATCCCTTTGATTCGGAGATATGCTTATGTAATTCTTCCAAAAGTCTGCAATTAGTGATCTCAATGCTTCAACAATTGGTTTATCTTTTCATGGTAGTCTCCCTGAGAACGCCCATAATTCATTGGCATTAGTGTCCTCAATTCTTTGGTGTCTTCCAACAGCTCTTGATAAAGTTTTCCTATTAATTCTCAATTCTTGACTTGTCTTTCTAATGAGATGAGCTTTCCTCGTTTCACTACTTACTATAGTCGATGTAATCACATGCCATGTTGCATTACTATCTTTTGTGTGTGAGGTGTTATCCACACTCTCATACGCACTCATTAGATTCTTGACAATAGATTTTTCACTTGAAGCCTCTGATGTTCTCAACCCAAGAATCTTCATGATAGACTTATACTTTATACTTCGCATCATTTCAACGAATAGTCAACATCTTGCAGTCTCATTTAACTTTTCAAAGAACAATCTCCAAATCTTATTAGCAAATCTTCTACAAGTGCATTTTGGAATCTTACCTTCCATTGGCTGCAAAATATTCTCATCAATATCAATCAAATACTTTAGCTTTCTATGCAAAATTATAGGTGGTGTTAAGTTAGGTAAATTCATCTCAACATTAGGAATTTCATCAATATTTAAATGAGATGGGTTAGATGGCATACCTTCGATCGAAGATGGAATAGATGACATACCTTGAGGTTGAGGTGGGAATGATGGCGTACCTCCTTCATCACATGTGAGTGATGATGTACTCTCAACTTGAGATGTGGTAGATGGTGTCCCTACATGTTGACTTGCAGTAGAGGACGTGTCTCCAACTATGCTATTCAAATCTCTCGTACCACGAAGTTTTTGCATTCGTTCTCTTTGTGCCGCCAATACCATATCTCTTTGTGATGGTTGTGGTTCCTCTTCAATTGATATGTCTTCATTTATCGTGTCTAATTTCCTCTTCTCACAGAGTTCCCTCATAGCCACTACTTTCTTTGCATTCTTAGCTTCTATCTCTTCCTGTGTTGGTTTAATTCTTGATCGTTTCCTCAGCATGACGGAGAATTTTTCTGTAGCGTGATAAAGAGACCAATATTAGTTCCTAAGAAATGAATACAAGATAATAGTGGGATTGTATTTTTTTATGTTGTAAGGATTTATTCTTGTATAGTTTGACATCATGATATGTTAAGGTTTGTTTATTACACATAATTATTAAAGAGCCCAAGTGTAGAAAATATACATGGCATCATGTGAGATTGTAGGCTACTTTCTTGATTGGGAATGTGTCTATTTTAAACATGTATGATAAAGCATGATAAAGTAATTCAATCTGAAATAAGGAAAATGTAAAGAACATGCATGTAAAGACTTGACATACCTAAAAAATGAAGATTCAAATGGAGAGAGTAGCCAATTATGTAGTTTTTTTTCTTCTTACATCAAACTCCCCAACAATTTGAGTTTTTCACCACTTGCTTCCTTTTCAATGTTAAATTGAATAACACTCAAATATAATCACTAACAACAATACTATTAACTAATCTATAATGTTAAATTCCTAAAATTGAATCACAATTAACATTGCAACACTACAAAAATTGAAACCTGAATAGATATATATCAAACTTGGTGTGAAAACTATGTTATTTTCTCCTTCTCAAGTTGGCAAAGCAGAAAATGTGGTGGAAAGATCATGTAAAGGTGGTACAATGTGTCAAATGTGCATGTGAACTTCCCAACAGCATGAAAGCACTTCTTTTTTGTTGGAGCACGCACAGAATCAGTAAGAAAATAGAGCATGTGGACCTGGATCACGGGGTCAACACTTTTTTACCGTTTCAATAGCAAGACAAAATGCAAGTGTGTTATAACGCGCTCGCATTTTGTCCTACTATAGATTGATCACATCCTTTGCATTGATCACATCTCTTTCCAAACCTTCCCCTTCAGACTTGAATGACCACAAGGTTTTTGAGGGAGAACTTTTTCTATTTCCTACAAGATCTTGCCAGATCCTCCGCCATATGATAGGCATAACAATGAAGGGGCAAGCCCTCATAATCAAGTTCTTGATAGAAAATGCCCATCGAGGAAGAAAGACAGATCTTCTTTGGAAGCAAAAGTTCTAGTTTGTGACAAATCCTTATCCAAGCATAAATAGCAGGGGTTCTGTCAAGTGATTTACAATCCACTTCCACAAAGTCTCCTGAAGACTTCCTGATTGATTCCAAAACATCCACACCCCAAAACTGGAGAGGCAATCAATAAATTGAACCCATAAATCTACATTTGATGAAAGAAACCCTCAAGACTATACCTTAAACCCTAATCCCTCAACCCTAAACCTTATCCCTAAACCCTAATCCCTCAACCCTCAACCCTAATCCGTCATCCCTCAACTCTAATCCCTCATCCCTAAACCCTAAATGCTATCCCTATTCATAAACCCTCAACAGACTCGATACTATACCTTAAACCCTAATCCCTCAACCCTCAACCCTAAACCTTATCTCTAAACCCTAATCCCTCAACCCTCAACCCTAATCCATCATCCCTCAACTCTAACCCCTCATCCCTAAACCCTAAATGCTATCCCTATTCCTAAACCCTCAATAGACTCAATACTATACCTTAAACCCTAATCCCTTAAATCCCTAAACCCTCCAACCCTATCCCTAATCCTTATACCCTCCACACTCTACTTTAACCCTAATCCCTCGACCCTCAACCCTATCCATAAACCCTTGACCCTCGAACCTCAACCCTCAACCCTCAACGTCAAACCCTAATCCCTCAACCCTTAACTCTGATCCCTCGACCCTCAACCCTATCCCTAAACCCTAAACCCTAAACCCTCAACCCTCAATGTCAAATCCTAATCCCTCAAACCTTCACTCTAATCCCTCAACCCTAAACCCTCAACACTATACCTTAAACCCTAATCCCTCAACCCTCAACCCTAAACCTTATCCCTAAACTCTAATCCCTCAACCCTCAACCCTAATCCGTCATCCCTCAACTCTAATCCCTCATCCCTAAACCCTAAATGCTATCCCTATTCCTAAAACCTCAACAGACTCGATACTATACCTTAAAACCTAATCCCTTATCCCTAAACCCTCCAACCCTATCCCTAATCCTTATACCCTCCACACTCTACTTTAACCCTAATCCCTCGACCCTGAACCCTATCCCTAAACCCTTGACCCTCGAACCTCAACCCTTAACCCTCAACGTCAAACCCTAATCCCTCAACCCTTAACTCTGATCCCTCAACCCTTAACCCTATCCCTAAATCCTAAACCCTAAACCCTCAACCCTCAACCCTCAACGTCAAATCCTAATCCCTCAACCCTTCATTTTTATCCCTCAACCTAAACCTGATCCCTAAACCCTCAACACTATACCTTAAACCCTAATCCCTCAACCTTCAACCCTAAACCTTATCCCTAAACCTTAATCCCTCAACCCTCAACCCTAATCCGTCATCCCTCAACTCTAATCCCTCATCCCTAAACCCTAAATGCTATCCCTATTCCTAACCCTCAATAGACTTGATACTATACCTTAAACCCTAATCCCTTATCCCTAAACCCTCCAACCCTATCCCTAATCCTTATACCCTCCACACTCTACTTTAACCCTAATCCCTTGACCCTCAACCCTATCCCTAAACCCTTGACCCTCGAACCTCAACCCTCAACCCTCAAAGTCAAACCCTAATCCCTCAACCCTTAACTCTAATCCCTCAACCCTCAACCCTATCCCTAACCCCTTGACCCTCGAACCTCAACCCTCAACCCTTAACTCTGATCCCTCGACCCTCAACCCTATCCCTAAACCCTAAACCCTAAACCCTCAACGTCAAATCCTAATCCCTCAACCCTTCACTCTAATCCCTCAACCCTAAACCCTCAACACTATACCTTAAACCCTAATCCCTCAGCCCTCAACCCTAAACCATATCCCTAAACCCTAATCCCTCAACCCTAATCCGTCATCCCTCAACTCTAATCCCTCATCCCTAAACCCTAAATGCTATCCCTATTCCTAGACCCTCAACAGACTTGATACTATACCTTAAACCCTAATCCCTCTACCCTCGACACTCTTATTTAACCCTAATCCCTTGACCATTAACCCTATCCCTCAACCTCAACCCTCAACCCTCAACCCTTAACCCTCAACTCTCAACATTAAACCCTAATTCATCAACCCTAAACCCTAATCCCTCAAACCTAAACCCTATCCCTAAACCATCAACCCTCAACACTATACCTTAAACCCTAATCCCTATCCCTCAACTCTTAACCCTTAAAATTTAAACCCTATCCCTATAGCCTCAACACTTGACACTATATCTTAAGCCTTAAACCCTCATCCCTAAAGCCTCAACCCTCAATCCTTAAACCTTCAACCCTAAACCCTATCCCTAATCCCTCTACCCTCGACACTCTAACCCTAACCTTGACATTAAATGCTAATCCGTCAACCCTAAACCCTAATCCGTCAACCCTAAACCCTATCCCTAAACCCTCAACCCTCAACATTATACCTTAAACCCTAATCCTTAAACCCTAAACCTTATCCCTAAACCCTAATCCCTCAACCCTCAACCCTAATCCATCATCCCTCAACTCTAATCCCTCATCCCTAAACCCTAAATGCTATCCCTATTCCTAAACCCTCAACAGACTCGATACTATACCTTAAACCCTAATCCCTTATCCTCGACACTCTTATTTAACCCTAATCCCTTGACCATTAACCCTATCCCTCAACCTCAACCCTCAACCCTCAACTCTCAACATTAAACCCTTAACTCTGATCCCTCGACCCTCAACCCTATCCCTAAACCCTAAACCCTAAAACCTCAACCATCAACTTCAAATCCTAATCCCTCAACCCTAAACCCTATCCCTAAACCCTCAACACTATACCTTAAACCCTAATCCTTCAACCCTAACCCTAAAACTTATCCCTAAACCCTAATCCCTCAATCTTAATCCATCATCCGTCATCCCTCAACTCTAATTCCTCATCCCTAAACCCTAAATGCTATCCCTATTCCTAGACCCTCAACGGGCTCGATACTATACCTTAAACCCTAATCCCTTATCCCTAAACCCTCCAACCCTATCCCGAAACCCTTAACCCTCAAACCTCAATGTACTCAACCCTCAACGTCAAACCCTAATCCCTCAACCCTTAACTCTGATCCCTCGACCCTTAACCCTTAAAACTTGAACCCTAAAACCTATCCCTACATGCTCGACACTTGACACTATATCTTAAACCCTAATCCCTTAACCCTCATCCCTAAAGCCTCAACCCTAAGTCATTAAACCTTCAACCCTAAACCCTATCCCTAATCCCTCTACCCTCGACACTCTACCTTAAACATAATCCCTCGACCCTTAACCCTAAACGCTATCCCTAAAGCCTCAACCCTAAACCCTAATCCCTAATCCATCTACCCTCAACACTCTACCTTAAACCTAATCCCTCGACCCTTAACCCTAAATGCTATCCCTAAAGCCTCAACCCTAAACCCTAATCCCTCAAGGTCCTAAACTCTAATCCCTTATCCGTAAACTCTAAATCCTATCCCTAAACGCCCAACCCTCAATCTTAAACCTTAATCACTCAATCCTTATCCACCCCTCTCCTCCCCTATCTGGTTCACTCCCATCTCTACCCTCCTCTGCCCTCGACACTATACATACATACATACATATAGGCATACAAACATACATACATACATATTGGCATACATAGATACATACATACATACATATAGGAATACATACATACATACATGATTAATATCCTAAACATAAAAAAATTTAAGGGGAACATAACGCGAGCGCATTATAATGCGCTTGTGTTATGTCAAACATGACAAACAACAAACTTGTGAAAAGGAAAAATGTAAAGCAAACCATAACGCGAGCGCGTTATAACGCGCTTGCGTTATGTCTTGCTTTGGGAATCCCAAGCCTTGGGCTTGGGATTTGCTTTGGATTTCCAACCCAAAGGCTTGGAGTGCCTTTTGAACAGTCACAGACGTGTTTTTCCAGATTCTTCAAGATTTCACATAATTTCTTTCGTGCTAACCCTCAGATTTGCATGTGTTTCAACGTCGAACAAATCGAACACCTGGGTAATGTTAGGCTTTCTCTTAGCTATTTGATTATGTGATTTTTTTCACATTTTAACAATGTTAAGCCTTTCATCTTTAATTTCTTTTGTTTGTGTGTCCGTTTTTGGGCAAAAACCACTGTTTGGTCTTTTTTTCATTGTAAATTAACTATTCATTGAAATTTTAAAAAAATTACATATTTAGAACCTAGACTCCATTCTACAAATATTAAAAAAAGAAAAAAATGATTTTCAATTAGTTTTCAAAATTTATAGGGGTAGCACGGCCAAAATTGTATTTTTTAGGATGTGTCCACTTTGAAAATTACTAAAAAATCAAATATTCTTCAAAAAATTATCAGAAAAATCAGGCATAAACTACATGCTATTAGCTAATTTCTCACTAAAGCGATTTTAAAAATACCAAAAAAAGTTGACCTTTTGAGGGAGCCACAAAACATGCTATGTTATATTTTTTTGACAGAAACAACACCAATTTCTGTGGCTCCCTCTTTTGAACCCCTTAATCTATGCCATTTTCAAAAAAAAATAGTAGTTTAGAAAGTAGACTCAGAGCACTACAAACATTGTTTTAGTTATATCTCCAAATTTTGAGTGTAACTATGCTCAATTTCTCATCCAAGGCTAGTATTTCCTAATTTCAGAAAAAAGTGGCCACTTAAGACCCCTTTTTGGCCCCCCATCTTCTTGCACTTACCCTATGTCCAATTTTGTTCCTATCACTCAGAACAATTCCTTCCAAAATATGCTGAGGAACTTGTTGTCCCTATCACTGACAATGGTCTGTGACAGTCCATGCAACTTGAACACTTCTTTGAAGAACAACTTTGCAACTTGAAGTTCTGAATACTCTGATGTTATTGCAAAGAAATGGGATTTTCTTAGTCAACCTATCAACCACAACATATATGCATTCCTTTCCTTGAACCCTAGATAGGCCTATGATGAAATCCATAGAGATACTTTCCCACCTTTGTTCCAAAATAGGCAATGGTTGAAGCAATCACGTGGGTGAAGTATGTTCCAACTTATTTTGTTGACAAACCATGCATTCTTTGACATGTTGCAAGACATCATCCTTGAGTCCCTTCCATGTGAATCTCTCTCACACCTTCCTATAGGTTTTCAAGAAACTTGGATGCCCTGCGAGTGGATCATCATGAGTAGCCCTCAAAATTTTCTCCTTCAGCTTCAACTTAGGAACCAAATAGATCATGTCCTTATAGTAGATCACAATCATCAATCACCTTGTACCTGTCATCCTAAATCTTACCATCCATGATCTCATAAGCAAAAGTATTCTTGGAATACTCAACCAAAAGATGAGACTTCCAATCTACTAAAATTTCTGACAATGAACAAAGAGTAGGCCTCCTGGATAGAGCATCGACAACATCATTAGTATTTCCCTTCACATACTCAATATCAAAATCATATGCCTGAATCTTTCTCACCCACTTTTGTTGCCTCTCATTCAAATCTATCTGTGAAAAAAGTGCCTCAGACTATTGTGATTTGTCCTGACCACAAATCTATTACCCACCAAATACTACCTGAACTTTGCAAATGCATGCATGATGGTGAGCATCTCCTTATCATAGGTGGACTAGAGCCTTTCTACATCTCTCAACTTCCTACTCTCAAAAGTAATGGGATGTCTATTCTACATTATCACTGCACTAAATCCTGTTCTTGATGCATCACACTCCAACACAAAAGGTTGTGTGAAATCTGGCAATGCCAATGTAATGGACATGAACTCATCACCTCCTTGAGTTTGTCAAAAACAACCTGAGCCTAATTTGACCAACTAAATTCTCCCTTCTTTGTCAGATCTATGAGAGGTGCTACTAACTGTGAAAACCCTTTTATAAACCTCATGTACTAGCAACATAGCCCATGAAATCCTCTCAAGTTTGAAATATTTCACGGTGGTGGCCAATCCAGAATTGCCTTTATCTTCTACTGATGAACTCTAACTCCATTAGCTCTAATCACATGCCCCATATAGAGAATCTCTGTCATACCAAATTCAAACTTAGATGCCTTAGCAAACAATGATTGAGCCTCCATGATACCCAGTACTTCATCAATGTGCTGAAGATGTCCCACCTAAGTCTTACTGTATATCAAAGTGTCATCAAAGAACACCAACAAAAGCTTACGCAACTACCCATGAAAGATGTGATTCATGTATGACTGAAAAGTAGCAGGCGCATTGGTTAAACCAAATGGCATAACCAGAAACTCAAAATGTCCATAATGACATCCGAATGTTGTCTTATGAATATCCTCCTCACAGACACGAATCTGATGATACCCTGAATGAAGATCAATCTTAGAGAAATACATGGCCCCATGTAACTCATCAAGCAACTCATTGATCTTTGGGAATGGGATATCTATTATTGATTGTCTTCTTATTCAAAGCTCTGTAATTAATGCACATCCTCATTGTGTTATCCTTCTTCTTCACCAACATAACCAAAGATGCAAATGGACTAGAGCTAGGATGAATGTATCCCATCTCAAGCAATTCCTTGATCATCTTTTCAATCTCCTCCTTGAAATGCTGCAAATGACAACAAGGTATGGTAATGACGGGCTTGGAGCCCTCCTCAAACTCAATGACATGCTCAAATCCACAATCTGGTGGTCTAACAGGAGGAATCTCTGCAAACACCATACTATGCTTATCAAGCACTAACTGCATATCCAAATGATATTTTTGATCTCCTAAAGAAGATTTAGATAATACAAAGCACTACGCTACCCAAGCAACATCATCATGTATGAACAATATTTCCATTCTCCTCGATGTCACAACTCTAGGGCCTCCATTTGTGAGTGCTCTCAGAACAATCTTTTTCCCATCATGAATGAATTCAAGTTCCATCTTTTAAAAATCATGTATATATCTACCAAGTGACTATAACCACTAAATACTCAAAACAACATCAACCTCTCCCAATCCTAACACATAGAAATCATCAGTCAATGTGTAGTTTCCCATTCGTATGCCAAGTTGTGGTACCATCTTAGTGCAATCTATGGTGAATCCATCTGCCACTGTTACACTAAATCGTGAAAAATCCTCAGCTTTTAGTCCTCTCTTCAAAACTAAGCCCTCATCAATGAATTTATGAGTAGCTCCACTGTCAACCAAACAAGTGGCTCTTTGTCCATTGATGACTCCTTTCAATCAGAAAGCATGATATCTTGGTACTCCTAAAATTGTTGCAATGGTTACATGTCTTTTATCATTTTAAACATTCAGGTCAAGCTCTAATTGTGGTTGCTATTCTACACAATCATCAACACCATCTGAGTTACTTTTTTCTGCAGTCTCACTCTCATAATTAGAAATGACCTCTATGAGATGTACCTTGCCCTTTCCTAGGCATCAGCATCCTGGTTCCATTGGCTCCTTGCAAGAAAAACAAATCTTCTTCCTCCTCATCTCATTCCTTGTTTCTTGATCCATCCTAGGAGGTTGATACTTCTGTTGATTGAACCCTCTTTAGTTTGAACTAGAGCCCTTAAAATTTTTCTTTTGTGGATGAAATCGTGTAGGTGTAGTATCACAATCAAGTGCCAATTCAATAGCATCATCAAGTGTGCTAGGTTTGTGAGCCTTCAGCAATCCCTTCAACTTATCATTCAATCCACAAACAACATCATTGTGCTCTTTTCTATCATGTTTGGAACCATTATTGCAATCCTCTAAAACTCACTGATGTAGGAATCTACTTTGCCTATTTGTTTCAACTTGCCAAATCTTTGTAGTACACATCCACATCTTTCCTGTCAAATCTAGTGATAAGCTTTTATGTGTTCACTCATCATAGGAAGTGATCATTGCATGTCTTTGTGACACAAGTCCATGATGCCACCAATCATATGCTATCCCTTCAAGGTGCATAGTAGACAACTATATAGCCTTCTATTCATCCATAGGATTGAGTGTGAGGAATGTATCAAGTTTGTGTACCCATGCCCTTGCACTCATCTTTCCACTTCCATCAAAATTAGGTATAGGTATTTTGTTCAATGCATCTTGATATTCCTTGTTTTATTTTGTCAACCCTTTAGGTCTTTGTCCTCCCTTTGTTCTTCTCATGTCCTTCTTTTCACTCATGAATTGATTGATGTTTATCCTTCTTCTTACATTGTCAAGTAGGGCATCATACTCATCACATATGGCAAATAATTCTTCTGTAAAATTTGGTTCCTCTTCATCCTCAAAATTCTCTTCCTCTTCACTAGGCAAAAACTTAGGTCAAAAGGGCCTATCCTTTTACATAGATAATACATTCTTCCTCCATGTGGCGTACCTACCACACTACCAGCTCCTATTGGTGTACCATTCACTCTCATGTTGTTCAAAGTTTGAGTTGTCATTTGCATCATTAGATTCTGTGAAGCAATTAACTGTTCCAAATTCTTGTTTGTTCTTTGTTGTTTCAACAAATACGGATCTTCATTATTCCTCAGTGGGCTTTCCATCCTTATGTTTCTATCCGTCTACGCAAAATGATAGATCTCTTCTTGTTGTCTACTCCTTCTATATGTAAGACCAAATGGAGTTGGTGTATGCATAATAATCAACTCACGACCAGGCCAATATTTTATCTCATAACACTTGGCTAAGAATGAGTCCAACTAGATGTAGGTGGATTTTAACTACAATACTTATGCACAAAATGCTATTGGAAGAAGACTTGACTTTCATCAATCCAATTGTACCCTACAGGCTTGTAGGATCTCTTGCTCTTATACCACTGTAATGTCCCATTCTAGGGTTTGAAGGCAATTTTTTGAATCTTGAAGTTTTACAAATAACCCTAAGACTGAAAATTGATTTCTATTTGCAAATATACAATATAACTATGCTAATCATATGAAATACAAACAATTGAAACAAGATGAAGATGGTAACCTTCAATTCAACATGTAAGTTTGCAAATTACAAAGAGAATAATAGCTATGAAACTATGCAAATTTGCTGTGTAAATTAGTCCTTATGTAATTCTTTCCCTTACATCAAATATGATGGCATAATGACAATCGTTACAAGAATTTATGTTTCTAATACAAACTTAGAGATAACAATGAATGCAGAAATACCAATTCAATGATGAACCTTACAGGATTCTTAGAACTCCAAATTGCTGTAGCAAAGAGTCTTTGAAGATGATGCCATAGTAGGGTAAGTACTCAATGTTGATCAACCTCCTTATAGACATGAGTGCTCAGACTTGTATGCTATTCATTGCCTTGGGTTCATAAATCATTGTCCAATGAGTGCAAATCAAATCCCAAGTAGAATTGTTGGCAATGCAAGATCAAGTAGTCACTATCCAAGAGGAGTGCAGATCATCCTTATGTGAAAACATTAGCCTCAGTTATGGATGACGTGAGTGCCTTCAGATTACAACCAATGCATATACTTGATGAATGAACTAAGCAAATCAGCACCCAAGATGAATCAACACACCCTCAATCAATGCAAGGATCTTCAAACTATGCAAAATCTTCAATGATATGCAACAAGGTATTCAATGAAATCACCAAATGGTCTCCGACCAAATATCTATTGATCAATCTATGAACTCAACAAATTCCTCAATGAAGCACAAGTTGCAAACTTCGTATGAATCCACCTCTAGTGATGCAAATTGGGTTTTCGTCTAATTCCACTATAGAAATGAAATGCCAAAGAAAAAATACCAAAGTTTACAAAAGATTCGTGATGATGAAAATGAGCCACCAATCCTTCTTTTATACCAATTCAAATTAAAGATTTGAATTTGCCAATTTCCCTCCAATTTGATATCTCCAAAGGTGGTGCATGATCCAAGGCAATAGTTTATTATTTTAATTTGAAGTTTCTTCTCCAATAATGAGCATCACCTTCAATAGAACCTAAATTTTATTATTTTCAAACCCAAGATTGGTGCCACCACTTAATCTCTCTTATTTTATTATTTTGACCCATTCTTCAATGTGGCTGCCATTAGGCAAGGCCTATTTGATATTATTTTTGAATATTTTATTCCTCCAAAGTGGACACCAAAACTAAGAAGTTGATATTTTGTTATTCCCTTTATCCAATGGCCTCAATATTAAATAATATTAAAATAATATTATTTAATAGATTCCTTTCCTCTTGGACATTGAGCCTCGAACAATATCTCATTTTATTTCCATTTGATATAAATGTGAAAATCACATTAATTCATTTTCCATTGTGTCAGGTACTGCTTGAGCTACATAGAACAACTTTCCATTTTCCAAGCCTTTGAACAAGATTATCCTTTCCAATCCTTAGCCCAACTAGAATATTCCCTTGGTTTGTCGAGTTAACATATGGGAATGGGAATAGGCTAACTCCAACCTCTATTTGGTGATCACTCTAGAAATGGGGACATTGCAGGACTTCCCACTTTCCCTTTATCTTAAAATTTTCCTTTAGTTCTTTGTGAAGTGACATTTTCCTACCTATAAAGAGTTGGCCCCTCTTTGTTTGTCTTTCCTTGTACAAGTGTACATTGATACTTCTTGGGAAGTAACATTCACAGACGTGAAATTTAATTTGTTGTGAAATGGGTGAGTGATGGTGGTGACTTGTCTAATAAATCATTTTTTGATGATGGCAAGATGAATGGGCAAGATGATTTCAATCGTCTTGCACCATTCTCAAAAACCCTACACCATCGATCTTCATGCCATACCAATTCATTTCAAATAGGGAAATCTAAAATGCAATCCTATAAGGTCTCACTACTCTTTCAAATGTGCTCTTGTAAGGTCTCACTACACTTTCAATAGCAGCATGTTGATTATGCAAACAAATTTGCTTCATCGAATCAAAATAATAATAATGTCCATAATTTTTAATAATTATTTTTGGTAGTCTCTTCAATTTAGGTAGGAACTTGGCTATGAAAAATAAACATAATTTATTGAAGTCTAGATGAGTATAAAATGAAGGTTTCATTTTTGTATCAAGTTACACTTGAATACATCACATGCATTAGATAATTCACAATCTATGGAAATTCATAGAAAATAGAGGAATGCTTCCACCTATTATCATATCAAAACCTTCAATATTTATCATTTCATCAAGTCTTTCTTTTGTCAAATTCTGCACATCTAAATCACCTCAATCAATTTACCCTTTTGATGTGATTTTTCCACGGGCAACTTTTGAGGATAAACTTGTTTTCTTTACAATTTTTTTGCAGATACAACATAATGAGTAGTATACCCAAATGATGTAACACAACTTCTACACCCTCAATTCTAGAGAACAAATAACAATCTTAAAAAATATAATATAGATATTTAAAATGGTTGTTTAATTGAATAATGACTATGAAGCTCTCATTATAAAAAAAATTGCATCAAATTTTGGTCATCTACTTACACTCACCATGTTACTTTGTATACATAAAATCTTATCGATGGTAG
Organism: Cunninghamia lanceolata; assembly: GCA_027924645.1. Classification (NCBI taxonomy): domain Eukaryota; kingdom Viridiplantae; phylum Streptophyta; class Pinopsida; order Cupressales; family Cupressaceae; genus Cunninghamia; species Cunninghamia lanceolata. The sequence goes on along the minus strand of BSBN01000241.1, from coordinate 3,487,634 downwards.
AATAATCAGCGATAAGCCAACTTAAATCTTATCAATGTATGTAAGAATCTAAACCATCATCATTCTGTCAATTGAAGAAGGTTAAAGAATAGATGAGCTAGATCAAACGATATCCATTATTGAAGGTAAAAAAATGTAAGGTAGTGATGCATTAGGTTGTCTTGCATGTATTTTGCTTAAGTCTGTGTTGGTGCTTAGGTGTGCGACCCTCAACTCCTCCCTCTTCGGGCCCACACGGTCTCTGGGTAACATCGTCGGGGCGCCATTCACTAACAGTTCAAGATTTTGGTGTAGTGGTAGCCGGGTTGATGCTAACAAATTGGCGACTCTACTGGGAAGGAGTTCGATTCCCACCAATGCCCACTGCCTTCATGCGTACAAGGTGCGCCTAGCAGTCCATGCCTGCCTAAGGGGCAGGTATGGACTGGTGGGGGTTCTGTTGGCGCTTAGGTGTGCGACCCTCAACTCCTCCCTCTTCGGGCCCGCGCGGTCTCTGGGTAACATCGTCGGGGCGCCATTCACTAACAGTTCGAGCTTTTGGTGTAGTGGTAGCCGGGTTGATGCTAACAGTCTGATCCATTAATTTCAATTGTCTTGCATTCTTATTAGAAACTTTCTATAAAAAAACAATTCTAGTCAAATAATATAACTTTAACTACTATTATAATAAATAGAAGAAATGTATTTTATTAACAATTAGTCATATTCTTCACTTTGCAATTTTGTCTTCCTTCAAACACAATTCACTCATCTAAAATTTAATAAATCCTATTAAATACACTTACACTATAATAAAAAACAATTCCAAACACACTGAAAATGTCCAAAAAACCACACTTCGATGTGCTAAAAGTGTGATTGCTAGGACCCCATGAAAACTGCGACCTTCGGTGCATGGGTGCAATTGAAGCTTGACAAGTTAAAAAATGCAAGACCAATGGATTTAGGGAAAACTACCTACATGACAGAGAGGGAAGCGATGAATAGTAAGGGTTTAGATTCAAGTCCTATTGCGTATGAAGTGACTGATTTACAAAATATGTGTGGTAGTTTGGGCATAGGTCCTCCATTCAAATCAATTCGGTTACGTGGGTTAGGTGGGTTAGTTGAGAGTCCCCACTTAAAAGTGATGGGCTCGAGGCTAGTAATGGCATGAATGAATTCCCACTAATTTGTCAGTAGTTTTTCTCGAACGACGACTATAAAACATCTGGTAAATTATTGTTTTAATTCCAAGCTATTTGTCATTGTAAATTCAATGTATTGGTATAAAATAATTTTGGGTTCCTCGCCCAAGTTATTCTACAGCGATCACTAATGTAAGGTGCATATATATTCCAGAGAGCTTGGGGTGCATGTATAGAGTCCCGTATTGTAGCCGTAGGCCTGAGATGAAATTTTAGACCTGTCCAAAATACTGTATGGGAGATGTATTTGTCTTTATCTCTACACGTATTGCTTTAAATTCAAAACAAACTACGACTTCAACCCAACATCATGTACTGGAACGTAACTTTTGCAAGCGTGGTGCACGATGAATGGTTTGAAGCTCCATAATAGAGAATCCAACTATGTTATTAATAAAGCGAAACCAGTGGGCAAAAAACAATGAGCAAAGGTGACGGCAAAAGAATTCAGCGAAAATAAATGGACGTCCCAAATCAGTTTCATCATCTTGCATCCTTTGAAGACAACTGTCAACCATTGACAACACGTCAAGCTGGTTCACCTAACAAAAGGAAGGCCTTGGACCTAATAAACCAAATAATATATATACATACATATTTATTTATTCCGAAATGTTTTGAGGACGTACACATTAAATAATGACATAACTAAATGCTTTGACGACGCCCACTCATTTATTTTTTCTTCCATCCCATTCTATCCTATACTACTCTATTGCTTTCTCTGTTGTTTCCCGTTGCCCTTGTTTGCTCTACCATGGCTCCTCTTTTGTTGTTCCCTTTCATGTTTTCCATCTTTTTAATGTCTGCTCTTCCTCACTCTCTCAACAATCTCTCTTATCAACAACAACAACAATTGCTGTTGCGATTCAAAGATGACATTTCCAACAGCACTTTTCTGCTCGACTGGACTCCCCTTCGCCCACTCTGTAATTGGTCTGCCATTACCTGCGATCCCTCTTCGCACTCCGTCCTCGCCCTAAACTTAGCCGGCATGAATTTAAACGGCATCATCTCTCCCCTCCTAGGAAATCTTTCCTCTCTTCGATCCCTAGATCTCTCCAACAATGCCCTCACTGGTCACATTCCACCTCAACTCGGCCAACTTCCCCGTCTACAGAAACTCTGGCTGCACCACAATCAATTCGAAGGAACAATTCCCCCCTCTCTCTCAGCCTGCCGCAGTTTGCATGACCTGGCACTCTCTTATAACCAACTGCATGGCAGCATTCTGCCTGAGCTGGGTCGCCTCACAAGTTTGAAGTTCCTTTATTTGAGATGTAACAATCTCACCGGTACTATTCCCCCGTCTTTCAAAAATCTGTCTGCCTTAGTGGAATTGGATTTGGAAGAAAATGATCTCACAGGAACCATTCCCCCTGAATTGGGAGACCTGCCTCAACTAAAGAAGCTCTCCCTTTATAGGAATCAGTTGTCAGGCTCCATTCCACCTCAACTCGGTAAGCTTCCCCATCTGCAGATACTTTGGCTGAATGACAATCAATTACAAGGAACCATTTCGCCCGCTCTCTCCGCTTGCCGCAGTTTGTATGACTTGAGACTCTCCTTTAACCAACTGCACGGTAGCATTCCGCCCGAGCTGAGTCTCCTCGCAAGTTTGAAGTTCCTTTATTTGGGATTTAACAATCTCACCGGTACCATTCCCCCGTCTTTCAAAAATCTGTCCGCCTTAGTCAATTTGGATTTGGAAGAAAATTCTCTCTACGGCCCCATTCCCCCTGAATTGGGAATGCTCACTCACTTGCAATACCTCAGTTTATGGGGAAATCAGCTTAGTGGAAACATACCAAACTCCCTTGGAAATTGTTCCAGTCTCACAATACTTGCTTTAGCTATAAACCACCTCAGTGGGACGGTTCCAATGGAGCTGGGTAAGTTGCACCTCCTCAACAGGCTTTACCTACATACCAATAAACTTGTTAGCGACAACAGTAACACATTGTCTTTTCTCACTGCTCTCACTAATTGCTCCCACTTAGAAGAACTGATGCTGTCACGTAATCATTTCACTGGTATATTGCCTCCATCCATAGACCAACTCTCTTCCAATCTCTCTATCTTGAATTTATCAGGCAACATGATAAGCGGAAGCATACCAAAACAGATTGCCAATCTGACAAACTTAACCTGGTTAAATTTAGGCAATAATCTTTTCAGCGGCAATATTCCATCTGGAATTAAAAGATTCCGTAAGTTGGAAAGATTGGCTTTGGGAGGGAATAAATTAGGAGGAAGCATTCCAAGTGAGATAGATCAAATGCAACATCTCGGACTCTTAAATCTTAGTCACAACCAGTTATCTGGAAAAATACCAGATTCTCTTGGTAGCCTCCAAGAGCTAAGGCGTCTTCATCTTGACCATACCAAGTTATCAGAAGAGATCCCTGTTAGTTTAGAGGGATGTCAGAAGTTGGAGCTCCTTGACTTGTCTTACAATAGACTAGGAGGAAGGATACCTCATGAAGTCATGGTCAGCCTTAAAAACCTGCAATTCTACCTGAATCTTTCATGGAATTCTCTGCAAGGGTCCTTGCCACAGGAGATCGGTAAAATAGTAATGGCTCAAGCCATAGACATCTCCAGAAATAGACTTACTGGGGTGATTCCAAATTCTCTAGGAGACTGCACTGCATTAGAGCATCTAAATCTGTCCCACAATGCCTTCGAAGGTTCAATACCAGATTCACTCTCCAAATTACAAAATCTCCAAGAAATGGATCTTTCTGCCTTTTTTTTATCAGGTTTGATGCCAATGTCCCTTGAAAGACTAAAAGTACTTAACTACATGAATGTTTCTTTCAATAATTTGTCAGGGCAGATTCCAGAAGGAGGGTTGTTTCGAAATAGAACAGTTATAATATTGCTTATGGGAAACCTTGGCCTATGTGGCCCAACAAATTATTCATTGCCTCCATGCCCAAATCAGACCCAAGAAAAACATTCACTGCTCGAAAAAATTGTCTTATCAGTTGTTGGAACCATTGCATTTATTTTATGCTCCTTCATTGCAAGAATGCTATGGAGGCATAAACATTCAAGACAACTATTCCCTCCCTCAAACATTTTTTTTCAAAGGCTCGGCTATCCAAAATTTTCTTATCAAGACCTTGTCATTGCAACAGCTGGATTTGATGAGTCAAACTTGCTTGGAGTGGGTAATTTTGGATCAGTCTACAAAGGCATTTTGAGGGAGGGTAAGATAGTTGCCATCAAGACTCTTAATTTGCAGACTGAAGAAGCCCATAAGAGCTTTAAGACAGAGTGCAAAGTATTAGGGAGGGTTCGGCACCGTAACCTCATAAGAATCATAAGTGCATTTATCTACCCGGGCTTCAAAGGTTTGGTTCTTCAATTTGCATCTAATGGGAGCTTGGAAAAACATTTGCACCCTGACAGAGATGATCAGGACTTTTGTAAATTGGGATTGAGTGAGTGTTTGAGCATAGCTATAGATGTAGCCCATGGCATGGAATATTTGCATCATGATTGGGCTTTGCAAATTGTGCACTGTGATTTAAAACCTAGCAATGTGCTCCTGGATGCCAACATGACAGCTCTTGTGACTGATTTTGGTATATCCCATTTAATTAATACTCCAAACTCCATGGATTCACTGAGTACAACGACATTTGCACTCAAAGGATCTATTGGCTATATTGCTCCAGGTAATTGTTTTAAGTTTTCTTTGTATTGGCATTATCATTTCCTTTAATATGTTTTTAAGAATTTCATGAATAAAACTGATTGCAGAGTATGGATTGGGCGGGATTGCTTCTATAAAGGGAGATGTTTATAGTTATGGAATTTTGATATTAGAGATGGTTACAAGGAAGAGGCCAAGCGATGACATGTTTGTGGGAAACATGAACTTGCAACAGTGGGTGAGGTCAGCTTTTCCAAACAGGTTGGCAGATATTGTTGATGGTGGACTATTGAGTGATATGAATGAAAACATGGAAGACAATAGATGTCTTCTTTCTTTCATTCATATTGGCTTACTTTGTACTAATGAATCACCAAGAGAACGACCTTCCATGAGAAATGTAGCCAAGGTCTTGGAGAGCCTCAAGACATCTTTCATTGGAGGTGCAGCTGCTTCCAATTTAACATCTACCATATCAGACCTCCTGCACAATACCAATCCCACAGAAACATTGGCAACTGACAGTCAAAGTTCTACATTTTCGATGTTTATAAGTTCCATTAAGAAGTTTTAGTCCTTCATGTTTACTAGTTTCAAGTTTATCTTCCATCACGGGCTAGTCTTCTTTCATGTAAAATCCTCCCCAGATTTAATTCTAGTTCATTGAGCTTGTAAGCTATTCCAATTCATGTGTATGCATTACACTAGCTTCAGAAAGTATAATGTTGTCTATATCTACTTACTGAAATACTGCAAAACATGTAACACATTGTCTTATTTATATATAGTACTTTCTCTTCATAATATGTGGGAGTTCAAGAATTTTTTTCCTTTCCTTCCTTGATATTCATTACTCTCCAAGCTCAAAAACATGAGATCAATCTGGATGCCATATCAGGGGTGGTATATTCATGTACAGAGAGGATAAAGCATGAATAAGAATTTTAAGATCTCTGAATAGTTTGGAATGGTTAAATAAACGAAGGATCATGGAGCTGCTTACAAAATTCATTTGAATTTTAGACATATAATTAGATATAGTATAATTGCATATGTACCCTTTAATTGATTATTAGAAATCTGACTAGATATGGCTTACATTACATCAACTGCGTCAAAGCTCTCTAGCTACTACGAGCTTGCACAACCTTTTTTAAATATAAGCCTTTGAACCTTCGATAGCAGTATTGAAGAGCTGTCCTGATTGCAATGCAACAGAAATCTCGATGTCATTTGGCATTATCAATATGGCATTATAAAGAGGATAATTTAAGGTCAGCCTACTATGAAGATTTCCTAAGCCATGTAGAGAGTTAGTTTTCTCTAGCTACTTGGTGGCAGTATTTACTATCGTGTAACATTTTGGCTTTGAGATAAAGGTTGTGATTTTCTAAAATGGATTAGAAGTTCTGATGAATTGCATCCAATCTTAGTGAGAACAGATTTGTTAAATAGGCTATCAGGCCGTGTGTAAGATTCTGGGTTTTGTATAAATCTCATTGTTTGAATATTTTCACCTAGAAAGTTAATACTGCAATGATGTCCTGTAAATTATCATCCCAGCTCCAATGGATATATATAAAGTAGGCAAATTTTCCTTTAAATTGTGATATAAGATTTGTCTATATCTGCAATTATCTCTTGATTAACAGTTTATATGTTCAGTCACAGTCTAATTTAATGCACAGGATGTCGTTTGTGTATATATTTAGGTGGAGAGTATTAAGGCAGTGCCAAAAGTCTTGGCTAGATTAAACACAGCCTAATTTAATGCGCAGTGGACTTCCATGTAATATTTTATCAGCTAAGGGACATTTTTCATAATTACAATATGATCCCGCCAGACATTATAACTTCTGCGACATATTAATATGTCCAAGAAAAGTGCCAGGTTACATAGCGACCAGCCATTGAAAATTCAGAGACAGGATTATCTCTGTACCTTAAGAATATTGGCCTCAGGAAGCAAATGGGAAATAGATTGAATGATAGGATTCTTGTCTCCCACCATCAGAATATTGTCACTGGCCTTCCCAGAATATTGTGGTGAATTTAAAGTTTAATCCCCAGTATTGAATTGTCTTTTAAGGGACTACAAATCAGTCAGAATAGCTTTGAATTTCATTAAACGTCACCATACCAAATTATTTCAATTTAGATGCCTAGTTTAGATTTAATCTTACGTCCACCCATATTTCATGATCTTTCTTCATTTAGCACTCGTTCACGTGGGTAAAGCAACGTTAACATGTGAAGGCAATGCTCAGAGCTCACAGACATAAAGAGCTAAGATTACCTGGAACCTCATCCATCCCATTAATATTTTGGAACCTAAATAGACTTGATAGTCAATTTATCCCAAATGAACTTGAACAGCACCATTTCTCCTTTGCTCGGGAATCTGTACAAGAATGCTCTCGGTTATTACATTCCACCTCAACTTTGCCAACTTTTCCATCTACAAATACTCAGGCTGAACCACAATAAATTACAAGGAACCATTCGTCCCACTCCCTCCGCTTGCCGCAGTTTGTATTACTTGACACTCTCCTTAAACAACTGCATGGCAGTATTCCGTTTGAGCGGAGTTTCAACACGAGTTTGAAGCACCTTTATTAAAGAGTAAACAATCTCACTAGTGCTATTCTAGTCCGCTGTTGAGAAAATTTGTTCGCCTTAGTTGAATTGTATGTGGAAGAAAAACTATATCTATGGCTCCATTCCTTCTGATTGGGCCCTGGTTCAACTACAGGAATTCTTCATTTATATGAATCAATTTTCAACTTCCCTATCTGCGGTTACTCTGGCTTTATGGAAATCAATTACAACGATTCATTCCTCTTGAATTGGGCATGTTCACTCACTTACATGTTCTTTTATCTTTGTACAAATAACTAATGAGGCACCATTCTCGTCCATTCCTTTTGAATTGGGCATGTTCACTCACTTACATGTTCTTTTATCTTTGTACAAATAATTAATGAGGCACCATTCCCGTCCATTCCTCTTGAATTGGGCACGTTCACTCACTTACATGTTCTTTTATCTTTGTACAAATAGCTAATAAGGCACCATTCCTGTTGCTTTAGGACATTTGTCTACCTTGACTGATTTAGAATTGGCAGAAAACCATCTTTGGTCCCCATTCCTCATGAATAAGGCATGCTCACACACATAAATGTTCTTTACCTCAATGCAAATAATCTATCAGGCACCACTCCCTCCTCTTTAACAAATCCTTTGAAACTAAAGGAATTATCTTTATCTAAAAACGGTTGAATGGAGATTTTGAGGCACCATTCCCGTTGCTTTAGGACATTTGTCTACCTTGACTGATTTAGAATTGGCAGAAAACCATCTTTGGTCCCCATTCTTCATGAATAAGGCATGCTCACACACATAAATGTTCTTTACCTCAATGCAAATAATGTATCAGGCACCACTCCCTCCTCTTTAACAAATCCTTTGAAACTAAAGGAATTATCTTTATCTAAAAATGGTTGAATGGAGATTTTCCATGGAAAATTGGTACGAGGCTTACCAATTTGCAATCATAGAGGCTAAAATTGCATCAACACAAATGCAAGTAAACCATAAACAAACGTACAATCCAACACTAACATCTATCTTCGGTTTGAGCAATAATAGAAGTAAAAACAACAATGCAAAACACAAAGAGAGTGAATGATACCTCCATTGTTTCTTGTATATGTGCTCCAGTAATCATAGTTGGTATACTATGATATGATGTGGGTGCTCAAGTGCTATGATATTGCCTAATTTGACAACATGTAAGTACTATGAAAATAGATGATCAAATCCTTTGGGTGAGCCTCTTTAAATAGACTTTCCCAAGGAAGAATGGACAATTGTGATTGAGAGATGAAAATCAATGGTTGAAATATGGCTTCAAGACGATATATTCATTAGCCTTGTGACAAGTGGCATGATGAGAGGTCTCAGTCCAGATGGATGGCTAGGATTACCTTAAAGTGTAGGATGACATAAGATAGAGACATGTGGAAGAGGGAGAATGGATACAAGTGGACATTGGAGATAAAGAGAGAGAAATCAAGGGTCAAGATTGATGCAATATTCTCACACATGTGAGCAAGAAGTGTGGGTAAGGTGGAAGTCAAAGATGCATCGAAGTTGGCATGCTCACAAATATGTGAGCAAAGAGTGGGATGAGCTAGCATGCTCACACATGTGTGAGCAAGGAGTAGAGGTTGGACACATGTCAGATGATGGACAGTTGAGATTTTGATCTAGGTGGATGGATTAGGCAGCTAGGGTTAAAAAGGAGAGGATTGTGGATTATTAAATTAAAAGAAATGTTAATGGGGGTTAATTAGTCTTAATCAATTAACTAATCATGGATTAATTAATTAATTTAGTTAGAAGAAGGGGCTAAGGTTATTTAATTAAGTTGGTTTACTAGACATGATATTTCCATAGTCCATAGTATGAGATAAAAGTGTTTCTGATAAAACTGTGTGATGCAAAAAAGCATAACACAATTTTTCCAGAAACACTTTTAAGTTGGTTTAATTAATTAACCTTAGGGAAGAATGAGAATGGTTAATTGATTAATTAATCATTAATTGATTACACCGGGAGAGCGGGTTAAATGTGGGGATAATTAATTAATAATTGCTTATTTTTAATTAAATAATCGCTTATTTAATTAATTTGTAGTAAATTGGATTAAATTTATTATATAATTACTTATTTAATTAATTTATGAGAAATCTGTAGGATGAAGTTGGTCGTGAATTCATGGTGCCTACATAATCAACTAAATATATGTATATTTTCTATATGCATTCTACACATAAATTTGAAATTTGTAATGAAGTATATAAGTATACATTCAATGTTATAATCTCATATTAGAGAGACATATATATTTACACATACATATGCAAACATCATTTTTTCATCAAATGGATATTTTTTCACTATCAATTTAATGAAATATATCACTTCAAGATGAATTTTATACACAAGATTTAATGAGTTAAACTTATTTTATTTTCTTTTAGAATTCATTTTATAATGCTTCAATAATCAAATGTGATACAATAAAACGATTTGAATTTACTTTTTAACTAGATTGAAATTTAAACAAATGTCTTTACTCCTTCTCAAAGAACTTTTACAATAAATTTATTGTTACATACTTTATTTACTAAATACAATTGCAATGATACACCTTTCATGATTATTTTTCCTTTTATATATCCCTTTGAATTTCACTACTTTAAGAAAACTCCATTGAGGCTTCAAACAATGAACAAACAAGAAACAAGCCAATGGGGAGAGAGTTCTCTCTACCCAACCATGATGGCCTCATCAAGCCTTACTAGGCTCTTTCCATCCTTTGAGCTAAGAGACCAAAGAAGAACTAGGTAGGCGACAATAAATCACAAAAGTCACATTAAAATACAAAATGAAAATATGAAAAACACCAAAAACCACCCAAGGAATGGAAAACCAAGGCTAATACACAAATACACATACAAAATCCCAAGTACAATGTCACTCAAAATCAACACAATACAATTTAACTTTCTCTTTTCTCATACACGCATGCAAAAAGTAGAAAATGCATAAACATAGAAAAGGAATAGAACTTACCTCTCAAGGTAGCTTATAATATATATAATACTCTCCTTCTTTGGATGAATTTCATTTCCAAGCACACACACCATCCAAATCACTCTAAAAATCCCCCCAAAAGTATTACATGAGGAAAAAAATGGAGAGCCCCCTTCTGAAGAGCTTTGTCTCCATTTTTTTCTCTTACACAATAATAAATACACCTTACAAACCCATGTGAAATTCACATGGGTTTGTCATGCCATGACAAAAAAGAGACAAATGTACTCCACAAAAGTAATAAATTAAAAATGAGAAGCTTGACCAAAATTTTCACATACAAAGTCACCATGCCTCATAAATGCATGATATGTTCACGGTATTAAATAGACACATAGACCTTTGACTCATATTCAAATTCATCTAAAAAGGTATCCCATCTCAAGCTACCCACTCAAGAGGGTTATTATTACCCTAAAACACTCAAAATACTCATTTTACAATATTTTAAACTTTCACCCAAGCATCCATCCAAAATTCAAAAGTTAGAAATAAAATGAATAATTAAAATTACTAGAAACTCATCATAAATTACATATACTTAATAAAATACATAAATAAAAAAGGGTACATTACTATAAAATAACACAAGGCAAAAATGAAGGGTCTTGGTCACACTAGACTAAGGCTTGTTCGTGTAACTTGGAATTACAATCAAGTCCCCTCCTACTTCATGAGGTGAAGTGGGAACAAAAATTATGGTTCTTGTTTGATCTCTCGTTCTCTTACTAACTAACCTATACCTTCATAATCAATGTGCACATCAATTTATCAAAGATACATGTATATAGTTGAAACCACATGATTAAAACTACACTATTCACTTACAATAATCAAGTCAAATCATACATGCACAAAAATATGACTCATCATAAGATGTCAAATCAAAGATTATGGCTCACCATGATCAAAACCAGTATCGATATGCTCATACACATCATCATAATAATCCATAATAAGTTCTCCTACATCTCTTTTAACTCTATAGTCAAAATTTATAATACTCAATTTTTAATTATATTGAATTTAAACCAACTGTAAAAGTAATTTTCATGCCTTATGTTTTCACCCAAGACAAATGCACAAAAACTAGGTGAACATTTTTTTCTTGTTACAAATGTGGCATTATAATACGACATTGAACACATACATGCACAAGATGTCATGACATCACATAACAACACATGAGGAAAACAATCATTAATGTACCAAACATGGTGATTCAACTAGAAGAATTAAAAAAACACAAGTCAAAATCACCATGACATGCTCAAAACATAAGTCTTGGTAGAAATGCAAATATTACAAGCAAATTTATAGTCATTGTAGAACTTCAAAGTTCCCTTGCATCTTTTCAGTGTGCAAATTGCAATCCTGCCTCTGATCCCTATAAGTCCACGACTTGCAAAACTTTAGAGGTCACTTGAGTATATTTACAACCTACAAATCTAATCCTTGCAAGTATATAACTTCTAGAATTTTGAAGGTCCAAAGTAGGTTTGCTACTCTACAAATTGCATGCCTACCCCTAAGCTTTGCAAGTCCGCAACAATTACCTACAAAACTTTTGAACTCTAGAGCAAGTTTGCAACCTTGCAAACTGCAAGCCTACCTCTAAATTTTGCATGTACATGCAACAACTACCTGGGGAACTTCAAGACCCTGGATTTGGTTTGCAAGAATACCTCTGAGTTCCACAAGTTTGCAACAAATTCCTATAGAACTTTGGGACTCTAGAGCGGTTTTTCAACTAAGTAAAAGTATAAGTCCAAAATAGTGAATAAAAGGGCATAAATTTCTTGTTTTACATGTTGTACAAAAAATAGAGCTAAGCATTTGAACACATATAGGTTTTTCATGACAACTGAGAAAACCTCAAGGACCCTAATCACTAAATGAACTCAATGTTTAATCTCTAAACCTACATGGGTCTAAACATGTTAAGGAAATGACAAGGCATGCAAAGGAAACATGTACTCATGAGAGTAAAATTTTCAAGGTCCAACTGCAACATACATTCATAAACAAGTAAATAATCACAACTAAGCTAAATACATGATTATTTTTATAAATCATGTAAATTATGTTTTCTAATCATGTTTCTACTGCATAGCGAAACATGAGAATTTCATTACATGTATACCATATACATTTGAATCCAAGGTCAAGTAATGCTAAAACAAATGATAGAATTTTGACTAAATAAGTAGGTGGATTACAATCCAAAACCTAACTATCATTAATCATATTTACAAGTTTACATATAAGGACTCAAATGTCTTGAATTATACATTTTCAATATGACTGTAAAACAATAATTTACCACATCCACAAGGTCATGATACCCTTGAACACTCTCCAAGTTGCTCCAAAGGATTTTTGATCCCCAATGGTGGTTCAACAGCACTCAACAATGTGGAGCCCTTAGGCCCACCCCTCTTAATTAGGAGACAATTAATTGGGTAGTCTAACTGTTATAGGAGGAAAAGAGAGATGAATGCATGTATGTATAACAAGATCAAAACCCTCTTCCATAATAACATTCAAGGACAAGATTGAGTTAAATCACAGCCAAGGAGAAAGTGGATTCAATTACAAATCTTGTGCTCCTAATTTGCTATATGGAAAGTTATGATTCAATCAAGCCTTTTATCAAACCCTAGGTTAAATATGCACTAAACCCTAGTTCTATAATGAATGAAGCATAAATTTCAAACTATGATAGATACGAACAAACCGAAAGAAGCACTACTTAGATCAGTGAATAGAGGAGAACCTAATTCTAGAAGTGAAGATGTCAAAGGATGAATTCGGTAACCACCCAAGTCCTGAAGTGAGAATCTATCAAAGGTCAAAACTGAGGAAATACTATAATTGATGCTCAGAAGCTAGATCCAAAGCCTAAGAACCCAGAGGACTTGGGAGGCAACCACCCAAGTCTTTTAGGAGGGATATTCTAGAACTTCTTTCGGATCTTGAAACCTTGATTCCTGCACAGTCTTCCTGTAGCTTCACTTTCCCCAAAACCTATACCTGTAACCTGTACACAAGATGACAAGAGAGGGGTTTGGGTGTTGTGGTGTTTAGGGATTTGCCTTAGTTAATCCCTGGGATAGCATTCAAGATTCCCAACACCATTGTTAGAGAGAGTGTGCCCTTGTAGGGAAAAGACTAAAGATAATCCAAATGATGAAATGATTCGAATAGTATTGATGTCACCTCAGAGGTGAAGTCCTTAGGAGGATGAATATTCTTCAACTCATAAGGAGATGGATGATGAATCCAAATCAACAACAAACACACAAATACAAACACAAATCTATAACAATAACACAATGAATTACTTGAATGCTCTTTGCTCCAATATCATAAGTTCACAATATCCATCTTGGTTCATAATGAAGTCAAAAACTCACTTATATATGCTTTCCCGCTAACATTCACGAAATTAAATCACAAAAGATGATATAGAGGAACATTTTTAAAGGTCCCAGGTTGACATACCATTAATTTGCCCTAACCAATCAGGGAGGACTTGGGAGGTTGGTGCCCAAGTCCAAGGGCCCAATTTAGGTCAGGGATAAGTTAAATGAAGGGCCCAAGGTCCCAAATTCACATGGGTGTCAAACTCTTTTCTTTGGGATGCTTAATTAGAATTGATAATGAGATAAATAGGACCTAGGAGCTAAACTAGGAGGTAAAAAGGCATGTGTCCACTTTTTACTCCATAACACTAACAACACTCACTCTAACAAAGTGGTTTAACAACACATACAAATCACAACTCATACATAGATTTTCTAGGCGAAGCATACATGAGGGATGCACACTTGAACCAATCATTGCATACACACATAAATCACATCAAAACATGCAACACCAAGTATACTTGAGAGTTTTACCAACACCATAAATGCATACACATGGGATATCAAACATGTGATATAAGAACACATCCATATACAAGATTGGGAAGAACATGCTAATTAAGCATATACTATAGAATCACATGCACACATTGGATATGCACTCCAATGTACAAAGAAGGAAGAGAGAGTTATCATAGGATCTTGCGATGGAGTGTCATCATGTGGGTATAAAGAACCACATGGAGGTTCATGAGTATGCCTCCATACCATGGGGGTCCTGAATAGAAAGGTAAACTAGCCCTTGATTTACTTCATGGTACTTTTGTGTATCCTCTTAAGCATACGAAAGTCTCATGGATAACTCTTGTTAATATTTTAATTGTGTAATTCCCATTCATTTTACTTAATGTCTTAGCTTAACCTCTCACTACCTCATTATATCTTACCATACAAGTGGATGGGTCATGATAGTCCACTCCATCCTAATCTAGAGCTCTTACGTCCTATGGCTACATAGTTAAATACACACAAAATACATGGCACAAAAATCAAGGCCCAAACATGGCTCACATAGGTCCAAATGATTCCCCATCCCATTTCCATAATAGAGTTTTATTCTCAAAAAATATGATGCAAAAATGAATGTAGAATTTTAATTTTAAGTTTTCAAGACACTCGAGCTTTTTACAAAAACTCCAAATTTCAATGGAAATTTAATTTTTAAACATCAAAATTTACATTTTTCAAGAATATCCACTTGAAGCTAAGGGCCTCAAACACACTCTTTAAATCACATAACAATTTTCCAAAAAAATTGCGATAGTTCTAGCATAAAATAGAAAAAAAATTAAAATAAATAATTGGGATTGTTAAACTGATTTCAATCAATCAATTTAACAATTCACCGATTTAGTCTTTCCTATGAAATGAAATGATTTATGAATCCATACAAGGTGTGTATGGATAACTCTTGTTAATTATTTAATTGTGTAATTCCTATTCATTTTACTTAATGTCTTAGATTAACCTCTCACTACCTCATTATATCTTGCCATACAAGTGGATGGGTCATGATAGTCCACTCCATCCTAATCTAGAGCTCTTACATCATATGGCTACATAGTCAAATACACACATTTAATACATGGCACAAAAATCGAGGTCCAAACATGGCTCACATAGGCCCAAATGATTCCCCGTCCCATTTCCATAATAGAGTTTTATTCTCAAAAAATATGATGCACAAACAAATGTAGAATTTTCATTTTGATTTTTCAAGACACTCGAGCTTTTTACAAAAACTCCAAATTTCAATGGAAATTTTTAAAAAAATTTAAACATCAAAATTTACATTTTTCAAGAATATCCTCTTGAAGCTAAGGGTCTCAAACACACACTCTTTAAATCACATAACCATTTTCCAAAAAAATTGCAATGGTTCCAACATAAAATAGAAAAATCTTTAAAATAAATAATTAGGACTGTTAAATTGATTTCAATCAATCAATTTAACAATTCACTGATTTAGTCTTTCCTATGAAATGAAATGATTTATGCATGGCAAAAACATGAAGAAAATTCAATTAAAACCATGAAATAAAAAGAGGGATACTTATAATCCAAGCTCACACAAATGAAGTTTGTTTATTTGTTGTTGTCCACACACAAAAAATAGAAAACAATAAACAATCTCTTCCAATCCTCACATCCAAGCATGCAACCAAAGAAAATCCCCAAACTTCCAAGTAATATTTTTAGCTCCCAACACATATAGCCAACAAGAGGGAAAATATGGAGAGAGAAAATAAAAGTAGAGGTAAAATAGAATGAATTTAAAAATGAACTCTTGTTTTCCCATATAAGCCAATTTCACTTTATTAAAAATTCCTTTATTTTCATTTCATATTGCAAAGCACTTAAATAAGACATTTTAACTAAAATGACTTTTGCATCTCTTTTTCACTTAGCCTTTTTACATTTTATTATCATGCAGTGTGTTAGGTCTAAGAAGGTTGATTGAAATTGTACCCTAACACTTAGTCTTTTTACAAAAAACCTTATTTTGGCACATGCCAGGACTAGGAGTCTCAGTGCTTTAAGTAGCATGTCTATGTTTAGAACATGTGCCTAGGGTCACTTATCTTGAGTTAAGTAGTTGCATGCCTATCTTTAGGCCACTACTATTCTCAAGCTTGCTTTCCTATTTCTGGCACATCTATTCTTAGGAGACTTATGCCTATATGTACTTGTTCATGTGAGTTAATTCATTATCTCTTTTGATTTGCATATTGCTTGTGTTTTGATAGTGTTGAGTGTGCGTTTGTTTTATCACTCGTTACTCGGTACTTGCATTCTACCAATTGATCCTTCAATTTCGACATGGTATCAAAGTGGTGTTGGTGTAGATTACAAATCTGGTAACTTTTTATTGTTAAAATTTTGAGCATATCATATCTATGTGCAGAGACAAGGCAAACAGGCCTCCTCCCTACCTTTGAAGGCCCATGACCTGGCTTAGAAGGCTCATGGTTTGGTTTTATAGCTCAACCCGGTCTTCAAAGGTGTCAAAATCCCCTATTTGCAAGGTTAGGAAACCTCTGTGCTGTGTAGAAACCTCTACAGGCATCGTCTACCCCTGGGTGGCATGATTTACCTTGGAAGTAGACCCTTGTCTGAAGACAGATCCATCCAGCAAAGGCCGAAAGGAGGGCATTTTTTGTTTTCAAAGGAGGCCAAGAAGATAGAGTAGAGGTCGAGTGCAAAGACTAGCACCCCTTTTGGGAAAGCTCGCAGCCTGAACTAAAGGCTCACGACTTGCCTGTAGCAAGGCGTGTGGCCTATGCAAATCTCGCGACCAAGCTAAGGCCAAAGGCCAAGGGAAGACCCTCCAACCTGCCTGTGCACAGTGCCAAACTCATGTTGTGAGGCGTTTGGTGCCCTGTTTGAAGGTGTGTGGTGGTTTTTGTGCCCTCTTGAAGGCATTTTGTTGCTGCAAGGTGTGAGAGGGGCAGTGTTAAGGATGATTCACACAGTGTGGGAAGGTGCGGCCTATTTGGAAGGCATGAACCAGTCAGCAGGGCATCCATTTCACCCCTATTTGAAGGTAGAAGCCAACAGAAAGGCGTAAAAACCAGAGACAGGGCAACACAAACAATAGAAACCCCTATTTCATCTCTATGATATGTGGTGTCCAACAACAACAAGGCATCAAAATAAATCTAGAGGTGATTTTTGGTTTTTTTATTTGGAGATTTTTTTTAAAAAACTTAGTAACCCTCTAAACCAAGACCTCAATCCCGCTAATCTTAGAGTCCTTTTAAAAATTGTAGTGCTAATTTGCAAAATCTTGTAAAAGGCAAGTGTCAAAATAAGGCTTTTTGTAAAAGGCTAAGTGTTAGGGTACAATTTTAATCGACCCACTTAGGCTTAATGCATTGCATGATAAAGTGCCAAATTCAGGGTAAATCCAATTTTGAATCAAGGGGGGTCTTGTGTGTCGTGTCTTTGAATACTTCCTACTTTCCTGCTTTCTTGTGCATTGAGATTATTGGTCTTGGTTTCATCATGGGTTTCACTACTCATCCTTCTGTGGTAATCCTGGAGAAGACCAATTATGAGTCTTGACAAAAAGGCATCCTGACACACCTTAGATGGCTTAATCTTTTGTCTTCTCTATGGACTCATGCCTGAACCAGACACGCCAAGGAGAAAATTAGCTTGGGGAAATATCATTGACCATGTAGTAGGTTTGATTTGTCTTAGTATTGATTCTAATACTCTCAGTGTTGTATCAGACATTGAGTGTCCTCGCACACTTTGGACTAGAATCTAGGATATTCAAGGAGATCCTCATATCTCTCCATTCCTAGATGATCCTACTATAGATTTTCTTCTTCCTCTTGCTAAAATAGAAAACATACCCTTTGATGATGATACTTCAGAGGAGTTTGAGTATATAGCTATTCTTAGACAATCAAATGACATACAGACTTCTCTTCATACTTCTACACCTGCTGCTTCGATAGAGTTCAGTGACGTCCCTTTCAAAGCCTCCAGTGACTCTTTGCACCAGGACATCAAGAATTCATCTCTTTCATCTACTATTGCCTTACAATAGATTCTTGAGGTAGATTTTTCTTCTTCTTCTAGTTCCGACAATGAGGATAGTGATGGGGTGCCATCTCCATCCATCTCGAGACTCATTTTGGAGTATGAGGATTCAACATCTGACTCACCCACATTCATCTCTCTTTGGGCTAGACAACCACTTCAAAGTGAAGGTACTTGGGTATAGAATCCAGTTGGTGGCCAACTTACATTGTCACATTATAGGGCACATCCTATCTATGCCTCCGCTTCTGAGTTCAATGTTGCTCTTTCAAGATTTTCCAGCGATTAATTACAGCAAGGTCATATTCAAGATGCACTTCATTAGGACACACTTCTGCTAGACATCTCTTGGTTGTTTGTAAAGTCTCACATATCAGATCTTGATGAAGCCTTGGAGGATGTCATCTTACTATTTGATGACAATACTCATACACCTGCTAGTACTATAGAGTTTAGAGAGGCTTCACTACTCAGGCTTCCAGTGATTCTTCACAGGACATTGCATGGGATTTTCTTTTAAGCCACATGGCATGCTTTAGCATTTCACATCCATACATCACTTCTTTGGATCGTTCTCTTCATCATTCTTCACATGATTTTGAGAGGTCACTATTTCAGTTAGACCCAAGTCTCTTGATTTGTTTGTGACTCATTTCGACATCAACATGATGATATTTGAGCAGTATTCTAAGATAGGGTACATCATGAGACTTATCATGTCACCTCACTTCTTTGAGAGTTCACCATTAGAGTTATTTCTTCCTAAAGGGAGAAACGTCATTTTCCACAAATGGATCATTTTCAGCATTCTTACATGGGCATCCTCTTTTGGCATCGGAGCTACTTCATTGTGTGGGGGTTACATAGTCTCTTTCTCTCTTTTCCTTGAGAGACCTTCTTTTCTACATCATCTCAGTCAGCATGACATGGATTCAAGATCAGTGCAGACTCTTCATTTTCCTTTCTCTTTTGGAGGGAAGTTTTTTCCCACAGGGTTTTCTTCCTTTCTTCGCTTTATGAGAGATTGCATTGTACATGGGTACCCGATTAGGCCTAGATGTCGGGACCCATCTTTATTTATCCCACCTAAACTTTTCTTAACAGGGGGTGTTGGTGTATATTAAGCTCACTTAGGATAGGGCTATTTTTAGTCTTTTGGCTTTTAATCTTTTCTTGTTTCGGCACATGCCAGGACTAGGAGTCACAGTGCTTTAATTAGCACGTCTATGTTTATAACAGGTGTCTAGGGTCAATTATCTTGAGTTGAGTGGTTGCATGTCTATCTTTAGGCCAGTACTATTCTCAAGCTTGCTTTCCTATTTCCATCACATCTATTCTTAGGAAACTTGTGCCATATGTACTTGTTCATGTGAGCTAATTCATTATTTATTTTGCTTTGCATATTGCTTGTGTTTTGACAGTGTTGAGTGTGTGTCTCTTTTATCACTTGTGACTTGGTACTTGCATTCTACCAGTTGATCTCGATTTCAAAATTTTCTAAGTTCCTTTTCTTTTCAAAATAAAACCTTTTTAATTTCCAAGGTAAACTTTATGAAATATTTCCTTTTATTTTTTAAAATAAAACAACTAAATTCATCAAATAAATATTACTGATTTCCCAATGCATTTTCCTAATAATCGACGATTTCCCTAATTTAATAATTCAATGAAAGCAAACATAAGAAAGAACATCAAATATATTTGCATAAAGATAACCAATTTTCCAATTAAATCATACATCATTTTGATTTCACAAGCACACAACAAAATACATAAAATGATTAAATGCAAATAATCACAAGAGTCAAGCAACAACCAGAAAACATGCAAGCACATTTATAGGCTTTAATATGAATCAAGAATCTACAATTGATCAAATCAAATTTACGCTCATAGGACCATACAATACTCATCTCATAACTTGGAATTGAGAGAGACAAGGATAAGAAAACAACACTTTTACTCAAGTTGATTGTCTCCAATTTCTTACCATTGGGGAAAACTTGTACTTGAACACTTAATAAAACATCAGGCATATTTGTGCATCATAAGATAGCCAAATCATAGTTTATAACTAATAATGCAATATCCTTAACATTATATCAAAATTACATCTATTGAAAACCATCTAATTCAAGCACAATTTAAATACAATTGTATAATAAATAAACAAAATGTTAAACTTGATAAATATATGCATAATCACATATCATAGAGAAAGTAGTGAAGATGAAACACTGCAAAGTCTAAGCATATAGAAATCCACACATATAAGTCCAATTACAAAATCCATACATATACATCTAGGTACAAAATCCCTACACCTTAATGACAATCCACAAGAACATCATCAGCAAGTATGATAACACTAATAAAATACAAAATGAGTCCAAGAATATACATATCCACATACATGAATCCAAAATGCATGATCCATACACCTCAACGATAATACAAAATAACATCATCGATAAGTATGATATAGTATCAAAATCTAAAACACAAAATAAGCAACAAAATGAGGCACATGATACACCAAGGGGCTTATAGCAATTATCCTACAATGTTATCCTCATTTAGAAACACACTTAAATCAAAACAACTTCTAATTTCTCATTATAGGCATATGTGGAACTAGACCAACTATCAACATCATGTCAAGACTAACTACTAGAGTAAACATCATTAAAAGTACACTAGTAAAAGGTGACAAGGTTCACTAAAACGATTGATTAGCTAACAACATAAGAGTCAATGAGCAAGGAGAGGTGTTGCAGGGATCACAAAATGGTTGGGCCTTACAACTTTGATCACCTTAAGGGTGATCCCATAATACTGTTGTAACATCGAAAAATGTCCCCTTGGGGGTTTTTCCCTCATAAGGTTTAGCTCCCCGGTCTTTTAGCTGCATTTAGGACATCTTACATCATATTTCAACATCCCAATGAGAAAACCACTAAGTGTCTTGGCAAATAGGACCTAGGGGGACCACTTGAGATAAACCCTACCCAAAATAGGGGGGAGAACTTGGGCGTCTGCGCCCTAGTCCTGCCCTATTTTGGGTCAATCTCAATTTTTGGGTGTCGGCTTGTGACCGTTATTTGGGTCCTATGCCGACACAGTAACTTTGAATTATGAAATTCTTGGCAGGAGTGTTTGTAGTTGCATATAAAAGCATGTTTATGCATTCATTTGATAACTATATGTCTATTGTGAACTTTATACATTCTAAAGGTGATTCAAGGCTTTCATTGTGTTGCAAGAGCAGATTTGTGTTGTTTATGTGTTTGTGTTTGTAGATTTGAGCATCCTTCTCCTCATGGCATAAAGAGCTTCTTCCTCCATGAGATCTTCACTACAAGGTGACATCATTTGTGTTTTTGAGCATTTATCATTTAGTTTTTTTCTATACCTCATAACGGCATGCACTCTCTATCTGACAACAGTGTTCGAAAGACTTGAATGTCTCTCCGGGGCTTGACTGAGGTAGGCCTCTAAACACCACAACCCCCTCCCAAAGTTTTCATGATTGCAGGTTATAGGTTGAAGCTACAGATAAAGTGAAGTTGCAGGAGGGTACAACAGACTATCAGAATTGCACATCAGGAAAGAAAACAACTCCCTGGACTAGGGCGCCTGCTCATAAGTCCTCGAAGTTTCGTGACAGAAAAATTCTTGGTACAACAGGAATAGGTTGTAGATCTTGTTTGCATATCCCGACAAAAAGTAGGGTCTTGGACTTGGGCACCTGCTCTTTAGTCCTTGACTATTCCACTTCTAAACCCCGAAAATAGGTGCACAATTATTTGTCATTTTACATCTTTCTATAGCAGCATTTTCTGATATTCATCTGTTTACTGTCGTATTTGCATAATTAGGGTTGTAAGGTATAATTGAGTATAAGAGAAGATAATTGACAATCAAATCATAAAAATTTAAGTTTCCCTACATCTCACAGTGACCTAGGGTAGGATAGTACATTGCAACTCGACCCTAGGTCCTTGAATGAAAGGGTGAAAGGAGGATCCACATACAAAACTACCAAAACCTAAACATCCAATTTTTACCCTTTACATTTTGGTGAACCTGTGTTGTTGGACTTGTTTGCACCTTGCTAAGTGTTTTATTTCAGATTTACAGTAATTTCATTCATTCATATAGTCATTCAGCTTATTGCATTGGAAAAATTACAAAAAAAATTGAAAAATTGGAAAAATTGGAAAAAAAAATTGCATGTTAGGGTTTTGCATGTTGCATTAATTAATTTGAATTTAATCAAATTTATAATTTTTGCATTAGATCTAATTTAAATTACATAAAATTACAAAACTTCATTAGTTTGCATTGCATTTTCATCATAAAATTGCTAGGGTTTTGTTGAAATTTACATGAATTTTGCATATAACCTAGTAATTCCAAAATCTAGGGTTTGTAGGTAAAATCTTGTTTCAGATTTTTCTATTAATTTTAGAGGCTCATTAAAATTTTCATCTAGCTCTAGTCTTGCAGTTTATAACAAATTTGTATTTAAATTTCAAAAATTTACATTTTTGCATAGAAAATTTCAACAAAAACTAGCATTTTCGTTGATTTTTCATTAGATTTGCACTTACATTTTGTATGTTAGAGCATGGAAATAATTTTCAGATCTGAGAGCATGTAATTTTCATCATATATCAGCTTTCAAAACATTCATACAATATTTTACATAAAGATCTCAAACCTAAGGCTTGAAAAACCTTGATTTTCACTAAATTTGGCCTTATCGACTCTCCAAATTTGCACTATAGGCGTGTTGTAAAAAATATTTTTACACTAATTGGATGATATTAGGGGTATTATCTACTGCCCCTCCTAAAATTCTCTACAACACTTTGTTATTGGCCTTTTGTATTGAAAATTTGGTGAAAAATTGCCTATTTTTGCTATTTTCGCCCTAGGGTTTGGCCTAGTTTGCACTCAAGTGTGTTGTAACAGATTTTATGCTTATAGGTGACTGATATCATCAATATTATTTTCTATAGCTCCTAAAATTCTTTACAACACCCCTTTTTCTAGGTCTTGGATTTGAAAAACCATGAAAAATTATCTATTTTTTCTATATTTTCACTAGGATTTGACCTTGAGTAGCACTATAAGTGTGTTGTGATGGATATTTTGGCATTTGGTGGCTATAATTATTGATATAATTTTCTTTCCATCATAATTTTTTTCACAACACCCTTTGTCATGCTCTTTTGTATTGAGATTTGCTGAAAAACTGCATATTTTAGTGCATTTTCACCATATTTTGACTTGTCATTATCTTAGATTTGCATCAAGAGCATGTTGTGAAGGATCTTATTTCTATATTGGACTGATATCGAACATATAATTTTATTCCCCTAATCAAAATCCTTACAACACCTTTGCTTTCACTTATTGGCATTGAAAAAGTACAAAAAATCGAGCATTTTAGGTCATTTTGGCACTTGTCTTTTGCATAAACTTAGAAAAAAATTTAAAATCCGATTTGGCACTCATGGCTTCTAATTGCAACAACAACAATAGGTTCCCTCCTAGGCCTTACTTAAAGAGAATGGTCCCCGAACCGGAAATTATGTTTACAGCTCATGATAGAACAATTGGAGACACTGATGGACCTCTTTACATCATTGTGAAAATAATGGGAAACCCCGTGGATGGAGCTCTTATTGATCCTAATTGTATGACTAATGTTGCCACAGAAGAGTTCCTCTATTTACATAATTTGATGCAAGGATCTTATGACCCTTCGGACATGATGATTAAAACACATAAGGGAACCTTTGTAAAACCTTTGGGTAAGATATCATTGTTGGTAACTATATTTGAGAAACATGTAGAACAATGGTTTGAAGTTGTCCCCGTTTCTAACCACTTTTGCATTAAATTGGGATGCCTTTGGTTAAAGGAAATGAAAGTTGTGCCTTCAAAAATTCATAATTGTTTAAAATTTTCTTTTGAGGGACATGTGATTACCATCTCTCGCAATAAATATAATGTCATGCCCACATTTTCCATGTGGTCACAACACACATCACACGTGTCATAGCCACATCTGTCATGTGGTTATGACACAAAATATCAAAAATTTTCTCACGCTTCCCTAGAAACCCCCTCGCATGCGTAAGCATGCTCGGTGGTGTACGCTCAAGGCGAAAAACACTACAGTAGAGGCAAGGTACAAATACAATTGCGTGCAACCAGTCGCAAGTAGACCAACAAGGGGGTCTCTATGACGCCGTTAACGTCGCTACAAGGTTTATATTATCAAGGTTCCTAAACCTAAATCTCGGCAGATTCCGGCAGCATAACGCCTTACGGCGTAAGTGGGAATTACTCAACACTATATTACTCACGTGGTTCACTGATAGATTAACAACTTCCCACGACGCCTTGTTCCGACTAAACCAACTCGTGATCTCCCTATTGAGTCATTTTTCAGCAAGGCACGGTTGTCTGTCTCCTCTCTTGCTTCCTAAAATATACTCCTCCTTCGACTTAGCATTCTCAACAAGGCTGTTCGTTTGCTCTCTCTTCCCTTTTCTCTGGGTCTTAATTTTGATTGTATTTCTATCGCGCTCACCTTAACCATTTCTCTGAAAGTTTAGTTTGTTTATATTTCAATCTCTCTCTCTTTTGGTTTCTATGCTTTCTTTATGTTTATCCGGACCTTTCTTCATATTTTACATCAATCAGGGTTATCACTGTATCTATTATTGACATTAATCCTAACTTCCGGATGGTCCAGGTCACATAGACTAGTTTACTACTTCGCTGGACTCGGTCTCCTAGTTTTCTCCGATCTAGGTTTCTCCTCTTCATTTGTATTAATTAAACTTGTTCCTAAGCAAGTTTAGTGGAAGGGTCCATCTACTTAGTTTTCTTATCCCATTTGGGAAATGCTGCACATTTTCTCCTCTGTGTTTTCCAATGTTAGTTTTTCTTCTTCTTACTCTCTTGCAGGTTTACTTCTCTGGACGCTTACTACAGTTGAGATTAAAATGGCCTCACATGGAATGTCTGTGATGGCTTCTTAAGTTTATTTCCAGTGATCTTTTAAGCAAGGTGACGTGTAATTTTCCTCTTCATTTTCCTGGTTATTGAATCACGTTGATAGTTGAAACTTCCGAGAAACTCTTCCCGGAGTATTACAGTATATTCCTTTATGCTCTCTTTAAATTATAGTTTTATTTTCTCTTATTATTGTAAAGAGAAAACGGCCTCTCTGAAAGTCTTAATGATTAAGTGATATAAGTATGTATTGATACATTTATATGTATATATATATATAAGATTATATATATATATATAAACATATATTCAATTATATTTCTCTTATTTATAATTACTGTTGTTATTATTACTAATATTTATTACTAATACTCTTATTGTAATGGATAGTTTATTTTATTAAGTTATTTATATATTATTACTATTTTTATTATTTCAATTGTTACTCTTCTATTTTTTTTTATATAATATAATAATATATATAGATATATATATATATATAAATATATAATAATATATATATATATATATATATAAATAGATATCTATATATATACAAATATATGTATATATAGAGGTATCTATTTATCATATATAGAGTTATCTATAACTTCAAATACCACTAGCAAATAAATATTATTTTTAATACTTTCGTTCACATATATTGTAGGGTTTTCAAACCCTAACATTCTTATTTGTATGTCTTGTGTGCAGGAGTGGGAGGGAATGGCGGCGGCGGAGGCCGAAGGGAGCAGTGGAGGGTGATGGAGAGGGTGCAAGGGACTGTGGCGGGTGGAGGCAGGTGCCACAGTGGCGAGCGGAGTTCGGGCGGCGGAAAGGCTGCGCGGCGGGAGCAACACACAGCGGGCGGAGGCAGCGTTTGGAGGGGGCTCCGCAGGGGTCTCAAAGGCAAGGGGATGTGGGGAGGGGCGGAGCCCCACCCACATCCCACGATATGGGGTGTGGGTGGGGCTCCGCCCCTCCCCACACCACATATATTTCCAAGGGACTGCGGTTGGGTTTTCAACCCCACCGCCAAACATTGTTTTTTTTTTAACTGTGGTTTGCACACAACGAACTCAAATTCACTCCAATATTTTTTTATTTCGACTGTCATAAATTTTAATTCGAATTTATGAATTAATAAATAAATAATAATTAATATATATATATATATTTCATTTTCATAATACCACTTAATTTTCTTAAATTAAACAATATATTCAGTTTCTCATGTTCTGTTAAAATGATCATATAAGAAATTCAATAAAGAATATATATATATATATATATATATATATATATATATATATATATATATATATATATATATATATATATATATACTTTTAGCTCACCTTTACTCAAATTTTAACAGAGAACAAAACTTTCTCAAAAAGGATAAAATGAATGAATAACTTTATCAAGTAGATTCAATTTCTTACAATCACATTATCTCATAATTACAATTTCTTTCATACTAATCTCAACATGATAAAATTAAATAACTACTAATCCAAAGAACAAAGGAAATGGATTTTTAATCAGTTTAATTCTGTAATTTGTCAAGTAAGTGTCTATTTCAACTATTGGGACAAACAGAAGTAAATACATAATTGACTACCTCTAAACTTTCCAAACTACATGTAACCATTATTTAATGAAAAAGAAACTTAATCATTTAAAGCTGTATTTCAACTTAATTAAGCAAATCTATCCTTTTAATTACATAAACAAGATCAGATTTAAGACAGTAAAACTTTTTATTTAACTCCAAACCTTCCATTTGAAATTCAAGGCAAATAATGACTGCATACATACATAATACAAGAAGGTTAACCCTTACACTACCCTTAACAGGATGAAAGAGAAGAACTTCCTTTTTTCCAACCCACATACAAAAGATAGTTTGTAACAACCAAGTAAAAGTCCATCCAATAACAAGATCGGGGAGGTTATCTCCTTCACTCCCAGGGTGACAATAAAATTACATCAATATCGAGAGAGGTGCTCTCTCTTCAACTCTTATGAAAAGAACATGATCTAATTCTCATGACAAAGAAGAATAAACTGTTTCTTCATAAATATAACTTCTCCAAATTCAACAATAAGCTCCAAGAGGAAACCTGCGTATCAAAGACAAACAAAGAAGAAAAAACCACTCATCTAGCTCTCCTCCCTTCCGTAGACCCGCAAGAGGGTCACCCCCGAGCTAGGGAGACCATACTCACACCTAGGTAACTCAAGCACTCCACTTCACAATAGGGAACAACAACAAACCCAAAGCACACAAACACCCGTGGGTAAATTACACAACACAAAAACTCAACTACAGTGAGTTTCATAAGGGGCAGGAGAGTGGACACACTCGACTCTAGAGTGTCACCCTTACAGATAATTTAACCAACACAATTTCTCTTGGCCTCAAACCAAGTTTGATCACAAATTTTCAAGAAATCTGTATTTGACTCTCAAGTCAAAGATACAGTCACAAATACATGCCCTCAAGGCTTTCAACATCCCAAAAGAAGAAACCAGGTATGCACCCGAGGAGGATCACTCCTCCCCTACCCCAAACTTGATGAGCATTTCTCCCAAGTGGGAGAAGCTCTGTCAACAACCCGACAACAAATCCCATAGAAAACAAATCTAAAACACAAACAAATAAACATCTTTCACACACTTTTCATACAACATTCAGATATACGAAAGAAAGGTAAAAATCAAACCAACCTTACAAAGCCCTTCTGGAATGAAACTGTTGTAGAGCTCCACTGAGATCTCTTCCAACCTTAGCCACCAACTCCCTCTTCCTTTCCTCCCCTCCAAGCTAACTTTCCTATTTTTGGCAATAATAATAAAACTCTCCCCAAAATTCAACTAACTCCCTCTCATCCCAAAATTGGAAACAAATAACCCAAATCCTTTTCAGTTTAGAGGAATGGGGAGGTGACACTTGTCACCTCCTCACCCTTCCCAAAACCACTATTCTGTCCTGGTGGCTTATGTCACTCACCCATCCCTAAAGTACTCCTTATCCCTCTCCTCATGTCATTTCTCTTACGCATGGGAGAAATAAAAGGAGTTAAAGGAGGAAAAGACAGGTGACCCATGCCTCTTCTTCCTTCCTTCACATGGATGACCCCACAACACATGGGGGAATCTCACTAATGGTGAGGGTGACTTCAAGTCAATCCTTCAATAATGGATGGGTTTGTAGTCATCTCTTACCTTGGGGATTGAAGAGGGATGGGTTGGGTGTTGGTACAACCCATCATGTCCCCCCCATACCCCAATTTTCGCCACTTAACTTCAGGGGGAAGTTAAGATGACTAGATGGAGGTTACTCAAGGGTTACCCATGCCAAATGGGCCCCTAGACCCATGGGGTATAACCCAGGGTCAGCTTTAACCCATTCAGGACACCCATGGTCAAGGTAAAGCACATGAAAAGGCCTCAAAGATTTAAATAAAATAAAGAAATTCAAATTCAATCTTTTTACAACACAAATCATAAAATAGTGTTACAAGAGGGTAACCTAACCCACTTGACCATACAAAAGACCACATTACAACATCACATCAAACACAGAAAGATCTTGGTTCCTCGTGGAACCAGATCGGCTTAACAGGGAATAACAATAACAAGGTGCGGAATGATCTCCGAAATCTGTGGTTTGATTAGTAAGTCCTGCACACTAAATTACAAGATCAGTATCCACATATAATCATTATAGCCAAAGCAACTTAAAAACATGCATTATCATGACATAGTTCTAATTAGCATAAAAGAAATCATATTACAATTTTCCATCATCACCTAATTAACTTTTCTGAAATGTAAACTTATCCAAACATCACCCAATTAGTTTTTCCGTAATCATAATAAAGTTTAATAGTTTGACAAATCCGGGAACTACTATCCCACAAATATAAAAAGTATCAATAATGGTAATGTAAATAGTCATAAAAATAGAAGTAAAAAGGGTGGTCCTCACATATAAACCTTTGGTTGAAAGAAAACATTGCACACTAGATTTTTTTTGAGACAAATCTAAAGAGAAACTAGAACCACGAACAGACTTTAAATTTTTGAGCTATAGAAATTACAATGCAAAACTATTACATCCAATGGCTTGTCCCTCTATGCAAGAAATATCAATAGACAAGCAACCCGCATTTGAAGAGAACCATAGACCAAAAGGACAAAGTCCCTATGATAAGGTTCCTCCCCCGCCATCCTTACAAGGATCAGGAGGTAATTGTCAACAACAGAACATTGCACCTAGACAAATGAGATTTGACCCTAGTTCTTCCTTGAGAATGAAAAAACCCATGAAAGAACAAAGCCCTATCCTATAAGAAATAAGTGGTAAGACAAAGAGGAATAGAAAAGCAAGAGAAAGAAGAAGAAGAAGACAAGCTTATGCCATAAACCTTGCATCTCAACAAGAAAACATTGATCCAAACATCAAACCAAACAAAGATGATCCTAACAATAAACAACCTAAAGACAAAGATAAGAATTGGGCTATGGTACCTTATGTCCCACTATCCTCTAACATTCAGGAGTGGGAGGATGACGATGATTTACTTGATGACCGCTAGCATGGGAGATTCCACAGGTAACTATCTCTAACCCTTTTATCTCTCTCATGGTGTGCTTCCCTCGTGATGTGTTATGTGTTGTTTAGGTCTCTTGGAATGACCCCTGATTCTCTTGTAAGGTCTGGGATACCAGGAGACTACCTCTGTTGTGACTTTCTTCTATTTGTATTATCATTCTTCTATATTGTCTCTCTCTCTGATTTCATTGTTGTGTGTTGCGTCTTGCAGACATAGCATTGTGGTTGGTGACTTGGGGGCACCCTCCTACATGACTATCCCTAAGACACTTGTTTCTCCTCTCTTATTTATTGTTTCCCTTCCTCTAGTGTTTCTATCTAGTGGGCGGATGACTAAAAACATTTATACTGATGTGGACCTATCGTCCCTTTAGTGAGAAATAAAAAATTGGCCTTAGTTCCTAATATGATGATGGGGTTGTATATCTTATTTGACGCTTGGCTAGTAGAAGCACTTGTCCGCGTAGTTATTTTGATGATGTTTTTATTTTATTTACAAACCTTAACAATATTGATGCTCTGCACACTTTGTTTGTCTTTGAATCTAGCATTGGTGGTACTTGATTCAGAGATCTTCATGATATAGCCCCACGATTATCCTCGAAATCCAAATTCATAGTATAACCTTGGCTCTTTGTGTGATTAATCATATGCATTGATGTTGTTGTTTATCATGATTATGTAGACACTAACATGTTTCTTGCAGGGATGTGTTTGTGGGAACATTTGACGATCGTAAAGTACATGTCACCTCTGAGGGGCATGGGCTTTGCAAAAGTCTGTGTTCCCTTGTGTGTTTTCTTCCTACCTTAACGTGCTTGATATCAATACCTAATATCAACCACCTTAATGTAGGGGCATATATAAGGTAAGCTATCTGTTGTAGATGTTAGCAATGTGCTTGTCCTCAGGTGCAGTTTAAAGACTTGTGCGATGAGTACATCCTACACTCTGAGTTTGTTTGCAATCAATCAATCAATCATTTAAGCCCTATGCAGAGGCGGGATATCCCATATATCCTTTTTCTTTTAAGCCCTCTGCGGAGGTGGGGGTGGTGTATTTCTTAGAGCAGATTGCACCATCCTATCATTTTTAAAAGTCCTCTACAGAGGCGGAGAGCAGTTCTATGACTAACTCAACCCTTAAGCCTGTCTTCGGTGATTGTTGTGGGGAAGCCCAATCATCGGTGTGTGCCTATAATGTGCTTACGATGGTGTTGGACCTAGAAATAGGAACACTCCATCACTTTTCTACCATGTTTTCTCCGTGTCTTCAAAGTGTGTGTTTTGGCATGCTTGCTTTGTTTGGTGTGTCTGTTGCCCCATATGCAGTTTAAAGACCTGTGTGATTAGTACATCCTACATTTTGGGAGGTTTGGTGTGTCTTGCATGTGTGTTGCCCCATATGCAGTTTAAAGCCCTGTGCGATGAGTACATCCTGCATTATGGGAGGTTTGTTTACTTTCCTATACTTGCATCTGCATTTCATATATATGATAAAAATAAAAGAAAAGAAATCATTCCTGTCTTCTATGCATTAATGTGTCTTCTATGCATTCAATGTATTCTCCGTGTTTTGCATGCTTGTCATTGTCTTTAATGTGTTTAGCATGTCTTCTCTGTGTTTGGCGTGTTTTTTGTGTTTGTTGACGATACTTTAATGCATGTATTGGCCTCGCATTTATACATACATTAAAGTGGGGGCTGAATGTAACGTTGAAAAATGTTCCCTTGGGGGCTTTTCCCTCATAAGGTTTAGTTCCCATGTCTTTTAGCTGCATTTAGAACATCTTACATCATATTTCAACATCCTGATGAGAAAACCCCTAAGTGTCTTGGCAAATAGGACCTAGGAGGACCACTTGAGATAAACCCTTCCCAAAATAGGGGGGAGGACTTGGGTGCCCATGCCCTAGTCCTGCCCTAGTTTGGGTCAATCCCAATTTTTGGGTGTCAACTTGTGACCGTTATTTGGGTCCTATGTTGACACGGTAAGTTTGAATTACAGAATTGTTGGCGGGAGTGTTTGTAGTTGCATATAAAAGCATGTTTAGGCATTCATTTGAAAACTAGATGGCTATTGTGAACTTTATGCATTCTAAAGGTGATTCAACGCTTTCATTGTGTTGCAAGAGCATATTTGTGTTGTTTATGTGTTTGTGTTTGCATATTTGAGCATCCATCTCCTCATGGCATGAAGAGCTTCTTCCTCCATGAGATCTTCACTACAAGGTGACATCATTTGTGTTTTTTAGCATTTATCATTTGCTTTTTGCCTTTGCCTCATAAGGGCATGCACTCTCTATCTGACAGTGGTGTTCAGAAGACTTGAATGTCTCTTTGGGGCTTGACTGAGGCAAGCCTCTAAACACCACAACCCCCTCCCAAAGTTTTCATGATTGTAGGTTACAAGTTGAAGCTATAGACAAAGTGAAATTGCATGAGGGTACAATAGACTATTGGAATTGTAGATCAGGAAAGAAAACAACTCCATGGACTAGGGCGCCTGCTCATTAGTCCTTGAAGTTTCATGACGGGAAAATCTTTAGTACAACAGGAATAGGTTGCAGATTTTGTTTGCATATCCCGACAAAAAGCAGGGCCTTAGACTTGGGCACCCGCTCTTTAGTCCCCCACTATTCCGCTTTTGAACCTCGAGAACAGGTGCACAATTATTTGTCATTTTACATCTTTCTATAGTAGTATTTTCTAATATTCATCTGTTTACTATCGTATTTACATAATTAGGGTTTTAAGGTATAATTGAGAATATGAGAAGATAATTGGAAATCAAATCATAAAAATCCAAGTTTCCCTACATCTCACTGTGACCTAGGGTAGGAAAGTACATTGCAACTCGACCCTAGGTCCTTGAATGAAAGGGTGAAAGGAGGATACACATACAAAACTACCAAAACCTAAACATCCAATTTTTACCCTTTACAACTATGTCCCACTTTTTGGCCAAAGTGGGACATTGAAATCAATATTTTTAACCAAATCTTCACTTTCTGACACCTATAGTAGCTAAACCATTAAGAATTTGAAGATGATGTGAACTAGTGATTTGTGAGATTTTTGTGTGTAGATTTTAAATATATATTTTTAAAAAAATAGAAATAAATTGTGAATTTTTTATGTAACTGTAATAACTTGTTTTTTATAGTAAACAACATTTTTAAAAAGTGACGGTGTTCCTGTAATGCATAACATTTTTGTTATTCAACATGGGTAAACACTTTTGACTAGAGCTATGAACCAAGTACAATATTAGGTGGGTAGGGGGAGACTAGATCTCATGACCTTGTGCCTACCATAGGAAGCTATTACCAATCGAGCTAGGCCGCCTACCCAATAATGCATAACATTTTTTATAGAAATGACAAAATTCTAATTTTTAAAATATAGATTTGTAACACCAATATCTAGGGCATGGATATTTTGTTCATAATTTTTTGTTGCATATTTTATTTTTAATTAATTTTTGAAGTGAGATTAATTATAATTTCGACATAGGTCTATGTCGTAACAAATAACTAATTTTGTATGTATCAGAATTCAAAAAAGAAATTGTTGAAACAAGGGCATCAATAACTAGGGTGCATATATTTTTTAGAATTTTTTTCACTATTTTACTATTTTTTCACATGTGTAGAACAAAGAACTTAATGTTCAGTGAAAAACCTATGTTCAATAAAAAATAAAAAATTAATATATAATCAAATTAAATATATTAAAAATTATACTTGTTGCAAAACTCATTTTGAGGGCTACAATCCTACAAATTATGTTTTCAAGTTCATTCAATTTGAAGGTCCAACCTAAGGTTTGAAACTAAAATTTCTTAGGGAAATTTGAGGCAGAGAGTGGGAGAGGCTAGTCAAGCACCTTTGTTCAAAGGACCTTTTTTCATAGGTCCCTTTGTGTGAAGGTTTTAACTTTGCACAAAGGTACCTGCAAACAAGGATCCTTCGAACAAAGGTCCCTTAGTTAAAAAATATTACAAAATTCATAACTTCCGACCTTGAAACAAAGGTCCCTTGAGCCAACAATTTTTTAAAAAAAATTATGCAAATGACATATAAATATAAGGTCATTTTTATATTTTTTTGTTACTGCATATCGTTTATAAATATTCTACTCATACGAGCATCAACATGAGACCAATGCAAGCTCTTTACGAGAAAACACATTAGAAATCACCTTTGGAAGACCAAGAGTCACTACTTAGAAATCCGCTTTATTTAGAAACCACATCCACATTAGAAGCCAACTATGGAAGACCAAGAGTCACAATTTAGAATTCCACATTAGATGTCCCTATGGGGATTTGAACTTGGGTCTCCACAATGAGAACCCAAAATTTTAACCAATTAAGCTCAACCCCTTGGATATTTTTTTTAATAATTTTGTAAATCAAAAAATAAAGAAAAATTTGCATTTTATTTCTATTTTTTTTCAAGTGAAACATTTGGAAAGAAATTGGAAAATTTACAGTGTTTGCAATTTTGGGAGACTTTGGACGATAAAATATTTAGCAAAGAAATTTTTGACTGATATTTTGCAAAGAAGGAGATGGGAAATAAAAAGACAAGGAAAAATAAGACTGTGTGATCATATTCAAGAAAAGGAACATAAATTATGTGAATAAAGGATGCAAAGATATTACAAACAAAGAGAAGCTGTGTATTTTTTAATTTCTATAAAAATGTTTAAAAATATTTGTTTGTATTTATCCCTACTTCCTCAACTGTACTTTACAATTTTGGATTTGTATTGATAAATATTAGATTTGTACTTATCCCTAATTTAGTTTACTATTTTAAATTTAATTTGAATAAAATTAGATTCTTACATTCATCTAAATTTCAAAATCTACATAGATTCCAAATAAATTCTCTAGATTAAGTTCACTAGTTCCTCTTTAGGGTTTGTATCTCTTTCCCCTCCTTCGTCAACTCTAGGGTTTTAATATATTTTCTAGTTTTAGATTTAATTTTAAACTAGAATTAGACTCTTACATGTTCTACATTAATCTAAATTGTCTAGGTTAAATTCACTATATGAACCCTAGTTTCTCTCTAGTGTTTGTAACTCTTTACCCTACATCCACAATTGTAGGGAACTTGAATATAGTTTCTAATTTTAGATTTTAAAATATGATTCATATATGTTATACATTCATTTTTAAATTTCTTATCCTATCAACAATGACAAAGAGATATTTGAATCAAAGAGATATAGTCCTAGTTAATGGAATTACTAACCTTAATAACATGACACCTCACTTGTACAATGTCAAACATAATTAGCATCATCACCTAATTTTTTAATTAAACTGGATCTTCTATAAATCATAAAAAAATTTCAATTAAATAATCTTCTATAAGATCAAGAACAATAAGATCAAATACTGATCCATAGTCATATATGATTTGTACAACAAGCTGATATGAAAATGGATGAATACCACACTTGGAAAGAAAAGTTGCCTCAAAAGAACTAACTTTGTCTCACTTCGTAATGAGCTCTACAAAAGTTATAATTTCAATAATACCCTTGTTAAATAATACTTTTGTGGGAACATTTAACACATGAAAAAAGAAGTCTGAGATGGATCTAGACCAGTGTTTCTAGGGGGAACAACCACATCAACTAGAGAAACCAAACCCACATGTTCTTGAGCTCCAACCTTATGTTTTACTACTTCCTCTTACACCTCCTTCAAGTCACTTTTTGTGAAAATAAGGCCAACTTTTTCCACAAGCAAGGGAATTAAGTTCTGGGAAGACCATTTCCTAGTCTTCTTGGCATAAATATGTATGGATCTCTTCATCATGGTGTTCTTTCCCATAAGTAAGATGGAGTCAGTTCAATAGTGTTTCCTACATGTCCTACATTCATCTTTCATATATATGCATGTACAAGTAATATAGGCCCACATGGATGTAAGTAATATTTCATTCCCACATTGTGGGCACCACATCTTGGATTCAATCTTTTATATTATCTAAATAATTTAAAATGATATTCAAGTCCCCTCAAACTATGTTTGTGTACCTATTTATGCTACCATTAAATGCAAGTATATATCTTAACATGAGGAAAATGATACATTAGAAATTTACATGTTAAATTTTACAATGTTTTGAGAGTAAATGGAAAAACAATGCTATACATTTGATCTTATATTTAATATTATATTTAATAGAGAATGATAAAATATTAAAATGTGAAAACTTATAGTTTTTTGAAAATGAGAACTTTACATATATATATCCATCCCTTAAATATATTCTAAAATATTCTCTTTTATATGATATGTGTAGGGGCTCAACATACAGATATTGGAGTAGAAGTCAAGCCTAATTTAGATACTAGAACAAAGGAGGCCGAAGCACACATAGTTGATATCAAGGTGGAGGCCCAACCACAAACAATTGATGTCAGAGAGGAGGCCCATCCACACTTTGATGTTGGAGATGGGTTAGGATTGCTTCCTTCTATAGATATGTATATGAATCTGATTAAAGAGGTGAAGAGAAAAATTTCTTTCAGAAATATAGATCATTTACTTGAAATGGCTATAGAGAGATTGAAATTATATGTTGAACAACCTAGTCAAATTACTAAGAGGTCTTTGAATAGAATTTCAAAGGAAATACTTGAGAAGCATTTTAAACATTGTGATATGCTTGGTCAAGCACAACTGTTATCAAGTATACTTCTTCATGATAAGGTAAAAGAGCCTTTACAATTGTTGGGTGTAGATTTCACAAAAAAAGAGGAAAAGACACCTAGAAAAAGATATTGTTGAAAATGTTAAAAAAGGTCTGGGTTCCATTGGAAAATAATCTCAATCAATGGATAAGAGAATTTCAACAAGAGTGATGTTGACATCTATTGTAGGTCCAAAAATACTAAGAAATGATCAGATCTCTTCACTTTCAAGTGAAATTGGCTTAAGTAGAAATGCACTAACAAGATATGTGAAAAGGAGAAAGGTTTTGGATGATAGTACTATAGAAGGAATTTGGGCAATAATGTGTAGGGATAATCATTCTCAGAATATTTAATATGGTGTTAGGAAGTTGATCTCAAGTTTTTGGCACAATCATACTCATCCTTCATCAAATATTAGAGATGTTTTCAAACAAAAGATCAAGCCAAATAGTTATGAATTGCATACAAAACATTGGTTAGACATAACACAACATGAGATATATGTGATATTTTGTGATGAAAATCCTCATATAAAGATTGGGAAAATAATTTTTGAAATGTTAAGGCCACATTATGTGAAGGCAAACAAAGTTTTTGAAACTTGTTGTTGTCGTTATCATATTGAATTTGATTTTTACTATCAGGTGCTTCGAAAGATCAGAGAAGATAATGATTGTGTTCAAAATGCATCTCCTAAATGGGTAAGTGAGTTCATAGCATCCATCTCATGTGGTAAATCTAATGATGATGTAGATGGTCGAATGAAATGCATAAAAGGACTTTGTGAAACATGTGGAAATTTGGCTAAAATACCTTTGAGTAATGAAGATACTCACATGATGAAGATGGTAAATTGCAAGAGTTGCAAGTACATAAAGTTTGAAATAATATTTGGGAAAGAATCCACAAGGTTAGATTATGTAGAAGATGAGGTACCTATTGGAACATTTATGGAAAAAATTCATAAATTGATACAACCGTACATACAACATGCATTTTTTGCTAAGTGGCAAGAAAAACAATTTATGTTGTTAAGAGATACTTTCCCACCTGGAATAGTTTTATCAGTAGTCAATTTTTCAAAAAAATACTATTTTACCTGTCAAAAGGAGATTCCAACATAGTATTACTATTCAAAGCATGTCACTATTCTAGTGCATGTGTTATTGATGCACAATTGGATTTGGATGGTGTTGACAATACATATCAACAATGAGTCATTAAGAAAGAATATCACTTTTATATTAGTGATGATAAAGAGAATGACACATATTTTGGAGAACATTTTTTTAAGAAGTTTTTTGAAGATTTGGCAAGAAGGGGTGTGAAAATTGAAAATCATTTTGTATGGTCAGATGGGTATGCGTCACAATTCAAATCATCAAGGCCGTTTTATGTACTTTGTAGATATCATCAAAATTATGATATGTACCACATGTTTGGAGTTTCTTTGAGAGTGGGCATGGAAAGGGTGAACATGATGGTGCAGGAGCTTGCATCAAACATGCTCTAAGAAAACATCAAATGAAATATGAGGGAGATCATATAAATAATGCACATGATATTGTTGAATGGTGTAAGAAACACTTCGCATGTGAGGTTGGCACATCTTTAGGGAGGAACCCACATCCAAATAAAGTGTTCCGGGAGATATCAGGTATTTATTGTTTGAAAAAAATTTGACTTGTTTTAATATTTACTTAAATATTTATTTTATTTCCTGTTATGATTAAATAGTTTTATAATTTTGGACAAAATTATAATTGTAAATCATGTATGATACATATATATAATTTGTAGGTGTCGATAAAAGAACAATGCATGGATGCAAGAGGGTAGACAAAACACAATCTTTGCATTGTGTCATGAGTACAGATAGGCGCACATGGACATTATGCACTACGGATTACTCTTATTTTTGTTATGACAGCATTTTGGGAAATTATGAGAATTGAAACAACCAACAATGTGGATATGTCAGTTAATAGAATTTGGTGCCACTAGTTATTACTAACACATACAACGAAGATGAAGATGAAAGCTTTGAAGACATTCCTTTGATTTCAATTGGTTATGACCATATTTTAGGATTGATTAAAAAAGGTATATACATCTTGCAAAGTTTGTAGTTAAATTTTTTAAATTTTAATATGATAAAATTTAATTGTAATTTGGTTATTAAATATTAGAATTCATGACAGGTTCTAACTTTTTTACATTTCATTGTGGTGCAGGAGATGGTTTTGTAGTCATATCAGAGGCTAGAAACATAGAAGGTGTTAATTATTATTTATTATGTTGCACAAAAGAGAGGATGAAGTTAATAAAACTAGAAATAAGCAATGTAATGTTGTTTCCCATGGGTTCAATTGTAGTACAAGGGACATATCTCAAACAAGACAAAATTGTTCAAAATGGGATTCATTTTATTGATTACCAACCTAAAAACATGGTGTATCAGTATAGCAACCTAGTAATTGATATCAGTTTAACTTTTCGTCAAGTTCCATGTGCACATGGACGTCATAAGTGGAGACTAGATAGAGATGACCATTAGATAATATTTCATGTTATTGAAGAGCAAGATGAACCAATCAATGTGGTATGAAAAATGTGGAAAACAACTTGCACTTCATTTCAAGTATACACTAGACCTACTATTAATTATTTTAATTTATGCTTCAATAGTTCTTTCCTTTCATTTTATTTTCAAAGGGTGATAAACAAATTTTATCTTTAAATCAAATGGTTTCTAGATTCTAAATTTTTATTTACATTTCATTGTGGCCTGACCTAGATTTGTTTTTACAATCATGTAGAGCTAAAAGGATTTCAAGTTATTGTTTCATGTTGCCCAGGTATGATCCCTACTTGAGATATAGAGTCTTTAACTTAGGTGTCAAGTACATGTAGTCTTTAACTTAGGTGACTTAGAATTTGATATATATAGAATAGGTATGACCTTAGTTATATAATAGGTGTCAAGTACATATACATCTTAGGTATAGACTTAGAGAATAATGTATAAAATGTAGGTGTCTCTAGGTGTCTTAGGTAGAACTATAATAGGTGTCTAGGTGTTTTAGGTCTAGACTACAATAAGGTATAAAGTCTAGGTGTCTTAGGTATACTATATGTAAACTAGGTCTAGAGACTAGAATAAGGTATAATTTAATCTAGGTTTCTTAGGTCTAGATTGTACAATAAGGTATAAAGTCTAGGTGCCTTAGGTCTACTATGTCAACTAGGTCTAGACTAGAATAAGGTATATAATTTAATCTAGGTGTCTTAATGCTATTTTAATAGGTGTCTAGGTGTCTTAGGTAGAACTATAATAGGTGTCTTGGTGTCTTAGGTCTAGACTATGATAAGATATAAAGTCTAGGTGTCTTCAGTCTACTACGTCTATAAAATCTAGGTATACTATACAATAGGTGTCTTAGGTGTCTTACGTCTACTAGAATAGGTGATCCCAGTCTTGATATGAAAGTTGGGATCACCTCTCCTTTAAATTTCAGAAGCTCAGGGGGAGGTCATGGTAGTATAACCTGATAAATATTGTAGTCAAGAGGCTCCTTTAAATACTCGAGGTATGTTCCTAGGAGGGAGTTATTGTTGCAAATATGTTCCTATGATGTGTTGTCATTGATGTCAACATATCTCTTTGTTAGAAATAAGCGAAACAGTGCAGATCAATGAAGTAGATTGCACCACATTTCTAGAGGAATGAAGATCAAAGTACACGGACCATATGGCTGTGTAGAGGATTGTCTGAAGTAGCTTGAGTTAAGATTTGAGAGGTCCACATGAAGATTTGAAGGAGTTATGGCCATCTGAATAGAACTAGGTTTTGTAGTGTTTAGAAGAGACAGAGTGTCAGGAAATTGGTCAGGATTGCTCTGCAATGAAAACTTATGATCTACAGATTTAGAGACATTTTTGGGAAGTCAGTGTGTATCCTCAACTCAAGTGGTTTGTGGTTTATAGGTACGCAAGTAATATTTCTAGTGTGACAGTCATGGCAGACAGTGTTTTTGAGGTACCGGATGAAGATGCAAGTGATTCTGATGATTTGGAGTAGTGCAAATGTTATTGTTGAATTTAATGTGTTTATAGAGGTCTCTGGATTGTGTGCCTATTGTGTTGGAGGTCCCCATTGAAGATTAAGGTCGTTGTTGAAGATTTCTTCCTTGGTGTTGTTGTTCTTTCCAGTCTTGGCCAACCAGATGATTCAAGCATGTTGCAGATGATCTAAGAGCAATTCTTTGAAGCGCAACGTATTGATCGAAGAAGATTCAAGTCCCAAAAAATGTTTGGCTGACAGTACAATGATCTGCATTGATCCAAGCAAACCTTGATGTTCATTCCAAGGTTGATGAAGCATATAAATATTTGCAGATGAGTGGTGGAAAGTTGTCCTTGTATGAAAATGATAAAATCCTAAGAAAGGTACTGAGGCAGAACAAAGAAGAAGAGGAGCAAAAGAACAAGAGCAGTGAAGGATAAAGATATAGCGAAGAAGTGTTTGGGAGTAGAGCAGAAGTTTTGTGAGCTTTCAATGGGACTGAACCAGGCATGAAGAAGATGTTGTTTCTTAGTTCATTCTTTATGTGTTAAACATAAAATCTTATAGGCAGTGAGCCTCTTTGAGTAGTGAGCTCTGGGCAGTGCGCCCGAAGGCAAGTGCCTTCCCATTTATTTTAAGTACTTTTAACAGGGTAGGAATCTTGTGGGCTAACCCCCACCGTCATTTTCCCTTAACTGGGTTTCCATGTAAAAATTTTGGTGTTATGTGTGTTCATCTTGTTTCTGCTCATGTGTTGTTCATTCATGCTTTAATGTTTACATCATTAATTTGTTTGTAAGTTATCAAACAAGATTAAAAAGCAGAAAAGGTTAAAGTTGTAGACAACTGATTTACCCCCACTCTCAGTTGTCTGACCTAATTCCAACCATTGTTATCAGAGCCAGTTCCTCTAAAAGAAGCTTGACTGCTTGAGGAGATCTAAGATGTCGACTTACAAAAAGGAAATTTTGAGATTTGATGGAACAAATTACTCCCTTTAGAAGGTACACATGCAGTGTCATTTGGAATGTATGGGTGATGCCTTTTGGTTGATAACTAAGGATGAGTATAAGATTTTGAAGAATGGCCCTTCAACTATAGACGAACTCAAGGAAGCTGAATACAATATTTGAGCTAAAGCATTGTTGAGTGCCCTGACTGATACAGAAATGACAAATGTCTTGGAATTGAAAACTGCTCATGAAATCTAGAAAAAGTAGGAAACTCTATATGAAGGTGGTAAATATTTCAAATGTTCCAAGCAATAGAGCTTGAAGGGTAAATACGAAAGGTTGATGATGAGTGAAGATGAAAACATTACTTCCTACATGTAGAAAGTGAATGAACTTGTGACCAGTATCAGGAGTGCTGGTGGAATATTAGAAGAATTAGAGATTGTTGCCAAAGTGTTCATATCCTTACCTGCGGCATACAAGCATAAAGTTGCGGCCATTAAAGAGATCAAGATTGTGACAACTGTTACAAGGGATCAATTGGTTGGTAATCTTTCAGCATTTGAAATGAGTGAGTTTGGTGATTCTCTTCCTCAGTCTAAATTTGCATTTAAGGCCAGTGTTTATGGAAAACAAAGATATGATTCAAGTGAAATCTCTTCAGGAAGATCAAATAGAATTGAGAAGGAAAGGAAGGATCTTGAAGATGATGAAATTGAGGCTACAGAACTTGAAGCCCTTATTGCCAAAAGATTGCCAAGAGGATCTAGTAAGTATGAAGGAAAGTTGCCTTTAAATGTTTTTCTTGTAATAAGATTGGTCATTTTGCCTCAAGGTGTCTGGAGAGGGTTTCGAGGCCAAACCCTAATAGATCAAGGGCTCAGAAGAAATGTTACTATGTCCAAGAAACTGAAGAAGGTGTCACTGATGATGAATCTAATAAGGGAAGCAACTCAAGAAATGAATGGGTGTTCATTGCCATCAAAGAAGAAGATCTGGTGTCTACTGAATCTACTAGCTGTGTGAATGTGGAAAGTGCCTTGGCTTCTCAGATTGAAGAAAAGGATGAATGGGTGATTGATAGTGGATGTTCTCATCATATGAATGGTGATAAAAGTAAGTTCATAAGTTTGGAAAGATGCAAAGTTGGAATTGTGAAGTTTGGAGACAATTCAGCTGGCATAATTCGTGGCCGAGGATCCATCTCTTTTGATGGTAAGAATAACACTAATGATGTTCTGTATGTAGAAGGATTGAAGCATAATTTTCTCAGTGTTGGATAGTTGGTTGACAAAGGGTATGATCTCTGATTCAAGTATGGAAAATGTAAAATCTTAGCAAGCTCTGAAACTGTGATTGCATTAGATACTCAAACTAAAGGTAACATCTTTCATTTAAGTGGTACTAGCCAAAGTTGTTTGATTGCTCAAATTGATCAGAGTTGGTTATGGCATAGGAGAATGTGTCATGCAAATTTTGATAATATTGCCAAGATAAGTTTTACTCAGGCTATGAGAGATCTTCCAAAACTTGTGAAACTTGTTGATAGCATGTGTAGAGAATGTCAATTGGGCAAACAGAACAGAACTTCATTCAAGAGTAAAGAACAATTTTTAAGTTAATTGTTGGAACTTGTGCATACTGATCTATGTGGTCCTGCTAGAATTAGAAGTGTGCAAGGAGATAGATATTTTATGTTGTTGATTTATGATTACTCCCTAATGATGTGGGTAACTTTCTTGAGAGAAAAATCAGAAGCTCTTGACAAATTCAAAGTGTTCAAGGTTATGGTGGAGAATGAGATTAGTGTGAAGATAAAGTGTCTAAGATCCGACAAAGGTGGACAATTTACTTCCGATTAGTTTGATACATTCTATGAAAAGCATGGAATAAAAAGATAGTTATTTGCTCCTAAGACTCCTTAGCAGAATGGAGTTGTGGAAAGAAAGAACCAGACCATTCAAGAAGCTACTAGGACCATGATGATGGAAGCAAATGTTCCACAAGTCTATTGGAGAGAAGCTGTGAGTATTGCTGTATACACTCTTAACTGGGTGTAGGTCAAAGGCAATTCTAGTAAGACACCTTATGAACTATGGTTTGGTCATCCCCCTACTGTGAAATATTTTAGAGTTTTTGGTAGCAAATGCTATTTCAAAAGAGATGAGGATCTAGGCAAGTTTGATGCAAGAAGTGATGAAGGAATATTTCTAGGTTACTCTACTCAAAG
Organism: Cunninghamia lanceolata; assembly: GCA_027924645.1. NCBI lineage: Eukaryota > Viridiplantae > Streptophyta > Pinopsida > Cupressales > Cupressaceae > Cunninghamia > Cunninghamia lanceolata. Next base: position 3,443,513 of record BSBN01000241.1, on the reverse strand, counting down.
CAAGGCATACTGGTGCTTCAACAAGAGATTGAAAAAGATTATTGAAAGTGCTAATGTCAAGGTTGATGAGAGAAAAGAAAGACCTTCTAGGCCTTGTGGATATGATTTAGATGATCAAGATGAAAATCAAAGTCAAGGAAAGCAAGTTCAAACCCAGACTCAGATCTAGATTCATCTGGAAAATTTAGTGACTCAAGAAGTTAGTGCAGATGTTGAGGAACAAGCTCAAGAATCAGAAGTTCAAAAAACTCCCAAAACCCCTAGGTATGTAAGGTTGAATCATTCTGAAGATCAAATAATAGGAGACAAGAATAAATGTGTTCAAACTAGAACAAGAATTGTTGAAGATCAAGTAGAGTATTGTTTGATTTCAAAGATTGAACCAAAAATAGTGAATGAAGCTTGTAATGATGAGAACTGGGTAAAAACAATGGAAGAAGAATTAATGCAAATTGAAAAGAATCATACTTGGGATCTTGTTCCTAGACCTAAAAAAAATGTAATTGGAACCAAATGGGTCTACCGGAATAAACTAAATGAAGATGGTGAAGTGAGAAACAAAGCAAGATTGGTATGCAAAGGATATTCTCAAGTAGAGGGAATTGATTTTGAAGAAACATTTGCTCCGGTGGAAAGAATTGAAGCAGTCAGATTATTTCTTGCATTCACTGCATTCAAAGATTTCAAAGTTTACCAAATGGATGTCAAGTCAACATTCCTGAATGGAGAGTTAGAGGAAGAAGTATTCATTGAGCAACATGAAGGATTCCAGTTGTCTAATCAAGAAGATATGGTCTACAGATTGAGGAAAGCCTTGTATGGACTTAAACAAGCCCCAAGAGCCTGGTATTCAATATTAGATAAGTATCTGTTAGGGCTAGGATTTAGCAAAGGCATAGCTGATAGTAATCTTTATTTCAAGATTGATCATGAGCATATCTTTATTGTTGAGGTATTTGTTGATGATATTATTTTTGGTGGAAATTGAAGCATGTGTAAGAAATTTTCTAATCATATACAAAATGAATTTGAGATGTCCATGTTTGGTGAAATGAATTTCTTCGTAGGTCTGCAAATCACTCAATCAGATAAAGGTATCTTCATATCTCAATCTAAGTATGTGAAAGAATTGTTGAAAAAGTTTGGAATGGAGGACTCAAAACTGGTAAGTACTCCTATGGTAACTAGATGCAAGTTGAGTAAAGATGATGATTCACCTAAGCCAAATTACAAAAGGTATAGATCAATGATTGGAGGACTACTTTATTTGACTCAGACCAGACCTGAAATTATGAATAAAGTTGGACTTGTTTCTAGATTTCAAGCCGATCCTAGGGAATCCCATGTTGTAGCAGTCAAAAGAATTTTTAGATATCTAAAGGGAACATCTGATTATGACTTATGGGATCTAAATGATAATGACTTCACTCTTCATGCATATACAAATGTTGATTGGGTAGGAGATGTGGATGACAAGAAAAGTACTAGTGGTGGTGCATTCTTCTTGGGAAGGAGATTGGTTTCTTGGTTGAGCAAAAAGGAGGAGGCAATATCTCTATCTACTACAGAGGCAGAGTATATAGTAGCAACAAGCAATTGTACTCAAGTCTTGTGGATGAAGCAAATGTTGAAGGATATCAGAATTGTGTTTGAAGAGTCTGTTTCAATCTTCTGTGATAATTCAAGTGCAATAAACATCTCAAAGAATCAAGTGTTTCATTCAAAGACAAGGCACATATCTATCAAGTTTCACTTCTTGAGAGAGAAGGTAAGTGAGAATGAAGTCAAAATGGAGTTTTTTTTTCAAAAGTTTAGATTGCGGATATATTCAGCAAGCCTCTATCTAAGGATACTTTTGAGTATCTCAGAGGGAAGCTAGGGGTTATTACCCCTCCTGTTCATAACTAAGATGCACTAGTGTGCATCAATCTGAAGGAATTCACAGTCATATCTTGTGATCCAGATTTATGTGAAGGAGACACTACTCAGGGGAAGTAGTCAGTATGCAAATTTAGAGATCAATCTAAAACAAAAAGGGGGAGAAAAGATTGCAAATATGTGCCCTTTGCCATTGATGTCAAAGGGGGAGAGAAGTCATGTGAAAAACTAGTTGCTGATGAAAGTGGGAGAAATGAAAAAAGTGGTTACAGAAGTGATAAGAGAAAGGGGAAGAAATCCTTGTCTTGATAATTGAATCATTTTTTCACATCATATGTTACCATCAATCACAAAGGGGGAGATTGTTGCAAATATGTACCTATGATGTGTTGTCATTGATGTCAACATATCTCTTTGTCAGAAACAAGGGAAACAATGCAGATCATTGAAGTAGATTGCTCCACATTTCCAGAGCAATGAAGATCAAAGCACACAGACCATATGAATGCATAGAGGATTGTCTGAAGTAGCTCCAGTTAAGATTTGAGAGGTCCGTATGAAGATTTGAAGGAGTTATGGCCATTTGAGTAGAACCGGGTTTTGTAGTGTTTAGAAGAGACAAAGTGTCAGGAAATTGGTCAGGATTGCTTCGTAATGAAAAATTATGATCTACGGATTTAGAGGCATGTTTGGGAAGTCAGTGTGTATCCTCAACTCAAGTGGTTTTTGGTTTAGAGGTCCACAAGCAATCTTTCTAGTGTGACAGTCATGGCAGATAGTGTTTTTGAGGTACTGGATGAAGATGCAAGTGATTCTGATAATTTGGAGTAGTGCAGATGTTATTGTTGAATTCAATGTACTTGTGGAGGTCTCTAGATTATGTGCCTACTGTGTTGGAGGTCTGCATTGAAGATTGAGCTCATTGTTGAAGATTTATTCCTTGGTATTGTTGTTCTTCCCAGTCTTGGCCGACTGGATGATTCAAGTGTGTTGCAGATGATCTAAGAGCATTTCTCTAAAGCATAGCATATTGATTGAAGAAGATTCAAGTCCTAGAAAATATTTAGCTGACAGTATAGTGATCCACATTGAGCCAAGCTGACCTTGATGTTCATTCCAAGGTTGATGGAGCGTATAAATATTTGTGGATGAGTTGTGGAAAGTTGTCCTTGTGTGAAAATGATAAAATCCTAAGAAAGGTACAGAGGCATAGCAGAGAAGAGGAGGAGCAGAAGAACAAGAGCAGTGAAGGATGAAGGTATAGCAAAGAAGTGTTTGGGGGCAGAGCAAAAGTTTTGTGAGCTTTCAATGGGACTAGACTAGGCATGAAGATGATGTTATTTCTCAGTTCATTCTTTCTGTGTTAAACATAAAATCTTGTAGGTAGTGAGCCTCTTTGAGCAGTGAGCTCTGGGTAGTGCACTCGAAGGCAAGTGCCTTCCCATTTCTTTTAACAGGGTACGAATCTTGTGGGCTAACCCCCACCATGGTTTTCCCTTAACCGGGTTTCCACGTAAAAATTCTGGTGTTATATGTGTTCATCTTGTTTCTGCTCATGTGTTGTTCATTCATGCTTTAATGTTTACATCATTAATTTGTGTGTAAGATATCAAAGAAGATTAAAAAGAAAAAAAGGTTAAAGTTGTAGACAACTGATTCACCCCCCCTCTCAGTTGTCTAACCTAATTCCAACAGTTATGTTTAGAGGATTTTGTTCCTCAAAACATTAGCCCTTCAAGTGGAGCTTGTTGTGTTTGTTGAAAGGGTATGCTAGATTGTTGATATCCTAAAAATTTTGGATGACTAGATGGCGTCATGTGTATGTTTTGAAGATTGGGTGGGATCATTTGTGGTTGATCTTGCGTCATCAGAATCCCACCTATTCGATTGAGACTTATCGTGGTGGATTGTGAGGGCAAGGGAGGCATGAATGCTTTGTTATGTGTGTCATATGAATGGGAGTTTAGATGAGGGGTATTTTGTTTTTCCCCTTGGTTTGATTCAATTTTATCAATGCAATGATTTCTATGTGCCATAAGTAAGAATTTCACTTTGACAACTATTTATATCTGCAAGGGTCCTAATTCGTTGGACCAATTTTTCTATAAGGCCTATGAGTGAGGCTTCTTCCATTCTTTGAGTTTTACAACCTTGAGATGGATTTCTTTGTATTGGGGTTTGATGCAAAGCACACAGTGGAAGCGGACAAACCTTACCAATAAACTACCAAACTGTGGTATATGCATAACATGACTTTTTATATCCGGTTACTATACCCTGATTCACTATTACGTTCGGTCACTACTTGTATCTGCTGAAAGATACATTACCAACATGCATGCCTCATAAGCATTCGCAACATACATTCTCCTGCATGCTTTTGTGATGTACATTCGCCATGTACATTTGAAACTTACGCCGATGGTTGAGCTTGGCTTTAGCGAGACCAGTTCAAACTCATGCCGATACACTGACTTCAGTATGACTTCTCATTTTGGTGAACCTTCATCAAACTCTGCCAATGCACCTGGTCACCCTGACTACTCTCTGGGCAGATTACTACTCTCGCCCAATCATACTAAATACTCTGCCAATAACCACCAGTCTTGCTGATGATGCTCGACCACTTAGTGAAAACTTCACTTCGCCTAACTTTTGACTAAACCCTAGCACATGGAAATGCTAGGTGATCTACTGTGCACAATCTACGATCTGGAACATCTGCGCTGCCAAAACAATGAAACAAATAGGAAACGAAAACAAATATATATAATGCATCTATTCCACTGATTTCGACATAAATCTTATCAGTGGAATGTTTCACATCAACATTCTGCAACAATGAGAAAACAGGAAGGGAAGGAAATCTACAGCTATGCAATTCGTATTTACAGAGAACGGGAAACAAAATTGACAACACAGAAAAGATCGATTACTCCTTAACAAAGCTTAATTACATTTGCACAGTTACATTCAATTACAATATCATCTGACTGATCACACTCTCAATCCCTAATCTATATGCATTTGATTCATTTCTTTAGGTTTTATAAATTCACCCAGAGTAGTACCAACTAACTCTAAGCGGCTGGGAGATCGATTCCAAGCGGTTGGGAGAAAACCCACCATCCTATTATTTTCAATTGATAATTTCAACCTAAGTAAACAAAAATTACATGCATTGGTCGAATAGACCTTATTACAACCCAAAACACGATTTAAAACAAAACATGAACTTAAATGACTTATGTTAGGTGCCCCTACACCATACTCCCAGGGTTTAAAAGAACTCAAGTCCCTTGAGGAACTAAGTCTGAAATATTAACCCCATGCTTGATGATGTCTTCCTCGCTCATCCAGGTAGCATCCTCATCAGGCAAACCATGCCATTTGACTAGATACTTCTTGTAGGTTTTATGTCTAGTCTTCTTCTGAACTTTGGTGTCCAAAATACATTCCAACTGAACTGGCTGGCTGGGTGGAAGATCAGAAATCCATTCTGCATCTTCTGCGCCTATCTTTGCTGCATTGGCCCCTTTGAATAGAAACAAATCTGCCACATTAAAGATGGGTGAAATTGCTAATCCAGGAGGAAGTTCAATCTCATAAGCATTAGGCCCAAATTTGTGTACAACCCTACATGGACCTATCTTCTTCATGAGAAGTTTTGTTGGCTGCCCCTTCGGAAGTCTTTCCTTCTTTAGATATGCCATTACCAAATCCCCAACTTTGTATTGGACATCCCTTTTCTTCTGATCAACTCTCTCTCTTTGTATTTCCCTGTGTTCTTCTGGATAGTGTCCCTTACAGGATCATGGATATCCTTCATGCTAACTGCAAAATCTTCTCCTTGTGCACTCCTTTTCCCCATGTTTTGGAGATCCCTGAGCTCCAAAATTCCCCTGGGATGAATCCCATATACAACTTCAAAAGGTCTCTTTCATGTGCTCCGATTGACAAAATCGTTATAGGTAAACTCTGCTTGTGGGATGATCATATCCCATGCTTCTCCATGTTGTTTAGTCAAACACCTCAAAAGATTACCTAGTGATCTATTCACCACCTTAGTTTGTCCATCCGTCTGAGGGTGATATGCTGACGTGAAAGATAATTTGGTGCCTAATTTCTTCCACAAAGTGCACCAAAAATCCCGCAAACTTGGGATCTCTGTCAGTGACAATATTCAGTGGCAAACCATGAATTCAAACTATTTCTTTGAAGAACAGTCCAACAATATGTGAAGCATCATTGGTACATTTGCATGGCACAAAATGAGCCATTTTACTGAATCTATCAATGACAACAAATACACTATCAAAACCTCTTTGAGTCCGGGGAAGACCCAAAACAAAATCCATACTGATGCACTCCCATGGCCTTTGAGGAATTGGAAGTGGTTGATAGAGACCTGCATTGGATGAAGTTCTTTTTTCCCTCTAACAAATACTACAAGTTTCCACAAATTTCCTGACATCAGTTTGCATCTTAGGCCATAAGTAAAGCCTTCTTACTTGTTCTAATGTCTTGTCAAGTCCAAAATGACCTCTAAGACTACCGCAATATTTCTCTTTTATGATGTTCTCCCTCGTGGAACACCTAGGCACACACAACTAGTTGCCTTTAAACAATAACCCCTGCTGTAGCAAAAATTCAAAAAAATTAGAATGATAGGAATCTAAAAATTGTGAACAAACTGCATATATCTCCTTGAAGTCCTCATCATCCTGGTACATATCCTTGAGAGAATCCACTCCCACACTTTGCAACTAGATTTCCTGTATAGTGCACACTCTTCTGCTCAGAGCATCTGCCACCTTGTTGGCTTGTCCCTTTTTATGTTTGATGGAAAAAGCATATGTCTGGAGTTGTTCGACCCACTTCATATCCTTGTGATTTAGCTTCTCCTACGAATTAATAAAACTCAAAGCATGGTTGTCAGTATAAACAATGAATTCCTTGGGTAAGAGATAATGTCTCCTTTTTTTCAATGCTTGAACCATTGCATACAATTCTAGATTATATGTGGAATACTTTCTTTTAGCATCATTCAACTTTTCACTAAAGAAAGCAATAGGTCTACCTTCTTGACTCAAGACAACACCAATGGAAAGGTTACTGGCATCACATTCCACAGTAAACAACTTATTAAAATCAGGCAAAACCAAAATGGGTTTCTCTGCTATTTTCTGTTTGAGAATCTCAAAAGACTCATTAGCTGCTCTATTCCAAACAAACTTACATTTCTGTCCTCCTTTTATGGTATCCAGAATGCGTGCACAAATGTGACTGAATCCCCTTATGAATTTCCTATAAAAAGTTGCCAACCCATGAAAACTTCTTACATCACTCACTGTTGTAAGCGCTAGCCAAGGCAGAGTAGCATTTACCTTCTTTGGATCCATTTTCAAACTACCCTAGGATATCACAAATCCAAGGTATGTGAGTTCTTCCTTCATGAAAATACTCTTCTCCATATTGATCATTAGTTTCTCCTTATGTAGCTTCTTCAACACCTGTTCCAAATGCTACAAATGTTCTTCTTTTGTCCTACTAAAAATTAGAATATCGTCAAGATAGACAACAACAAATTTGTCAATAAAATCTTTCAATACTTCATTCATGAGATGCATGAAAGTGCTTGGAGCATTGGATAATCCAAATGGCATCACCAACCACTCATAAGGACCTTCATTAGTCTTAAAGGTTGTCTTCCATTCATCCCCTTGTCTAATCCTGATCTGATGGTATCCACTCTTGAGACCAATTTTAGAAAAGTACCAAGCTCCACCCAAACAATCCATGAGGTCTTCTATTCTGGGCATAGGAAACCTATATCAGATGGTGATCTTATTGATGGCCCTCGAATTAGTATACAACCTCCATTTGCCATCCTTCTTGGGAGCTAAAACTGTGGGTACAACACATGGGCTAAGACTTTTCCTCACCAAGCCTTTATCCAATAGTTCCTGTACTTGTTTAGCAATCTCCTAATTCTGATTAGGCATCATTTTATAAGCTGGTTTATTTGGCAATGTGGATCCTAGAATGAAGTCAATCTGATGACTTATGTCCCTCACAGGGGGTAGTACATTAGGCATATCCTCCACCATGATACCCTTATACTTGTCTAATAATTCATGCACTTCCTTAGGGACCTTTTCCTTGTTGTTTTTAGACAAATCAGAACTGTCTTTAGGTTTCAAAATCAGAGCATACCCCTGGGTTCCCTCTTCTTTCAAAGTATGGAGAAACTCTTTCCCACTCATTAACATGATGCTTCAGCCTACATTCTTGTCTACATCCTCTTCTGGTAAAGGATCCATCTTATACTGTCTACCATCCTTAGTGATCACAAAAGAATTTGACTTACCATCATGCTAGGCTTGTACATTGTTGGTTATTTTCCCAGACTGGATGCTTGTTCCCAATTATCCCTACAAAGTAGCCATCATTGAACAACAGGATTCCTGGGCCAGGGGCCAACAGTGCAGGAGATAGACTCTATAAATATCTCCTCTTCTTCTTTAGGCTCTGCAGAACCAAGGGGGGTTATTCCCTATTCAACATCTATGAAATGCATCTACGAGTTAGCTGTGATGTTGACATAAAGCAGATAAATCCTCTCTTATGTAGACCAAAACTGTGAGATAAGTGCAAAGGGGCTAGCTTTGGGCTTATGTTCAGTTGTGAGACAGAGGATTTTAGTCCTAAACTACTTCTAGTGTCCTCAAGGTTTGTATTTGAAGTTTTAATTTGATTTTGGTATTTGGATGCAAAACTAGGACCTCGGGTGTAACCTCAATACAAGACTAGATCAGTGCCTATCCAGTGCTCAGAGTCAGTAGACATACACTCGCGAATGGTCAGCATAAACCTATATTAATGACTGGATTTCAAGGGGGCTTGTTTAGCACCTACCTTACAGATACTTCCCAAAACTAGGTGTTTAGTCATTCATACTTAATGATATCCCCGTTGCAACATGCCTTCTCAATAGTTAACCTGAAACATTTAATTTGTTCCTTGAACAAAGGTAGGAGATTAAACATTCAATACAGAAAAACTATATTCCTGAATCTTGAACAACCCTTGGCTAGCTTGATTCAAAAGAAAACATGCCCACAACTTGGAGACAAATGATTAAACACATGCACAGAGCATTTCTCATATAAAATAGTAGGAAACCAATGAATTTATGCATGAAACATACAACATGAGACTCATAAACTTACAAGACATCAAGAACAGGGCCACCGATGAATATGTATTTTTTTACAGCACCAAAATTTTGTCCAGTTTTCAACCTCCTTGAATGACACAGTTTGCCCCTCCTATAGTCAAACTGTACATCCAGCAAATTAATTACATCACAAGTCAAAAATCCTGCCAGATACATTGTACTAGAAATGGGACCCAAAATATTGAAGGCAGCCCAGGAAAATAGAGGAGAGGGCAAGTGAGCTTGGGATCTGCACCGCCGTTCAAAGATTTTCATCATAAATTTGGTAGTTGGCCGTTCAACCATCAGCCCATGCCTTTGTATGTTACTGTTAATGGCTCAACTACCTGCAGCTCCCCTTGGAAATTGTAGCAACGCACCCATGGAGTTTTCTTGCTCAAAAAAGACTGCAGACACAAGGAAAATCTGTTGCTGAAGGTTTAAAACTTGACCGTCGATCTATATTCCATCGCTGAGATAAACGGCTCAAAACACCTTTGAAAAGTCGTGAACCAATAATACCATGCCACATTAGCACCTAATGCATCTATCACTGACCTTTCCCCTTTTTTATTTTGCCATTTTCGCCCTTGTATATGCATAAACATATGCATATACAAATTCCCTTTTTAAAACTTTGTATATGCATAATGCATATACATACAACAGTTAACATGCAAGGCAGGTCCCAAATTGTTATAGACCAAATCGCAATCACCATCAGGTTCACTTTGCATCACTATCCCTTGCATATCTTCATTGTATACCCGCATGTACAAGCATCTTATATAACCTACGGATGCCAGAAGATTACTCGCCACACTGGATTTTGTGTTCGGGTCTGGGTTGCACCCCTTTTCATTGTACATTTCTTTTTATGTCGCATTATACAAATGCGAGATACATACAACGCAGATCCCTACCACTTATCCATCAGATTTGAAAAACTTTCAAATCCAAACTTTGTATATCCGCGGGCCCCAGCCATTGCATATCAACCCCTTCTCATATGCATACAAACAATGAATCTCTCCTAGAATATACCTGCAATGTATCTAACCATTGTATGTCTGAACATACAAACCAAATATACATGCAGACCCGATATACAAATAACAAATATTCTGAGGATCTACGATGTATATTCCATCCTTGTATATTTTTCCTTGTGAGCCTGATATGCATTTGGAAATGCATACAACTACAGAATATTCCTAGGAATATGTGAGAGATTCCCTCTTTGTATATGCAACCTGATATGCATCTAAAATGCATATACTTAATTCTTATCATTTTCTGGAGGCCGATTGAGATTTCATAAGCCTGCCAACATACAATTCACCTTTGCATATACAGAACTTAGCATTTTTCTCAAGGCGACAGGAAAAGGCAGTGAAACATTACGTGGGGGCTAGTCAACCTTCGAACACTAAAGCATGAGGATGAGACTTAATAACCAGGAACCCACCACAGAAGGCCATTATTAGAATAGAATAGACAAAACAATGTGAGACCCCATGCCTCAGAAAATTTAGGGTTTGAATGAGAAAACCTGCAAACGTTTAAGTTTAAAACCCTAAACATAAATGATTACCAACATAGGCTCTGATTGGGGATGTGCAGGCGCAAGACTGCAGCGAGGACCAGACTACTCTGGGGCAGACTAGACAAAACGCCAAACTCAAAACTCAACTGACTATACAAGGCATGTACAAAATGCTTACACCTAATTTACAGTGTGCACATAAGGTATTCATTTATGAGAAAAAGGCTTTAAGGAATTTACCGTGCACTAGCAATTCCAGTGGTTCACCATTGAGGGCCTGGAGAAAATAAGAATCATTTTCATGGATACTGCCAATTTGATATGGACCAATCTACAGGGGCTCAAATTTACCATGCTTAACCCTATCTTGGCTCCTTGCATTCCACATAAGGACCAAGTCACCTATCTGAAACCTTCTCTCCGTAGCCCTTCTATCAAACAGATATTTCACCTTTTGTTGTTTATTGATGTTTGTTTTGTGTGCATCTCTTCTGATTTCATCTAATGCAACCGGCTGATTTATTCTTTCAGTCATTGGGTTTTCAACCTCTTCATCATTTTCTTGTATGAATTTGTACACTGGCAAGAGATTGTTCACAAGCAACTTAGCTGCTGCACCATATACTATTTCAAAAGGTGACCTTCCAATTGCTCTTTTCACTGTCACCCTGTCAGCCCATAATGCCAACTTCAGCTTTGAATCCCAAGCCCTCTTGTTTTTATCTATCACCCTCTTGATGATTTTCATGAGACTTCTGTTGCTTGACTCTGCCTGACCATTTCCTTGTGGATGGTATGGTGATGTATGAGACAAATCAATTCCATAAGTATTGCAAAAATTGATAAACTCACCAGACCTGAAGCACATAGCATTGTCTGTGACCAATTTGGCTGGTACTCCAAATCTGATAATAATATTTTCTAGAATAAAACCCATCACCACCTTGCTTGTAGCCTTTTTAGTTGGAATGGCTTCAATCCATTTAGTGAAGTAATCAGTAGCCACTAAAATCCAACTATGTCCTCCACTTGATTTTTCTGAGATTTCCCCTATAAAATCAATCCCCCATTGCTAAAATGGAGCTTCTATAGTTACAGTCTTAAGGGGCAATGCACCTTCATATTTCAACTTTCTTGAGAACCTTTGGCAAGACTCACATTTTCTTACCATTCTATGTGCGTTTGAGAAGAGAGTTGGCCACCAATAGCCCGCTTTGAGAATTTTGTGGGCTATTGTATGGGCAACATAGTGTCCACCACACACTCCATTGTGCATGTCACTTAGAATATCCTTAGCCTGATCTTTATTCACACATCTAAGTAATACACCATCAGGATTTTTCCAATACAACTCTCCTTGAACAATGATGTATTTAATCACATGTAGCTTCAAGGTCCTCTTCTAATCATCATTAAGACGAGAAGAACAATTCAGATTCTGCAAATAATGTACTATGTCCTTATACCATTCAGATTCTGACATATTTATAATTTCATTATGTACTACATTCACCTGGCATGCCTCTAGGTTTGACTATGTCATCAGTTTTGCCAAACCTTGTCCTCTTACCAATTTTGTGATCTGTATTTCAATATTAAACTCTTGCAATTTATTTATCCATCTGCATCTCCTTCCAGTTACCTCCTGCTGAGTAAAAACATCTTTAACTATTGCATGAGGCACATATGCAATTATCTGAGAGCCTACCAAATATGGCCTAAAAATTTTGACTGCTCTAACTAGTGCATATGCTTGCTTCTCCATGATGTCATACTTCAACTCAGCAGCTTGCAATGACTTGCTAAAGAAAGCTATAGGTTGTTCAAAACCTTTTGCATTTTTCTACAGTAAACATGCATCAGTAGTATGGAAAGAAGCAAATGAGAACAACTAAAATGGCTTAGAAAAGTCAAGAGACTTTAGCACAAGAGCCATTTGTATGGTCTCTTTGATGTTCTGGAATGATTTAGTTGCTTCATCCTCCCATTTGACAGTTGCACCTTTCTTCAACATTTTAGAGATATCTTTTGTGGTCTCTGCAAAGTTACGAACAAATCTTCTAACAAAATTAATTTGTCCAAAGAAGGACTAAACACCTTTCACTATTCTAGGGATCTGAATTTTGTCAATTATAGTTACCCTTTCAGGATCAATCCTGACTCCATCCTTGGAAACAATGTGACCAAGCAACTTTCCTTCCACTACCCCAAAAGCAAATTTCTTTGGGTTGAGTGAGATGCCGTATTCCAATGCCCTAATAAAGATTTGTTCTAAGTGCATACAGTGCTGCTCCTCCTTTTTTGAATAAGCTATCAAGTCATCCTGATACACAGCTAGGATTGAATCAATCAATCCTGCAAAAGCAACATCCATAGCTCTCTGAAATGTAGCACCTGCATTTGTCAATCCAAATGGCATCCTCACATATACATAGGTTCCCCATGGAGTGGTGAAAGCAGTTTTGAACTGTTCTGATTCTTTTACTTTCAGTTGATTATATCCCGAAAATCCATCCATCATGGATAAAAGTTCACAGCCAGTCACCTTTTGCAACATGGCTTCCATGTTTGGCAATGGATAATTGTCCTTCAAAGAAGATACATTCAGATTTCTAAAGTCCACACAAAGTCTTATGTCACCATTCTTCTTTCTAACTGGGACAAGGTTAGACACCCAAGTTGAGTGTCTGATGGGCATAATTATTCCAGCTTCCCTAAGCTTCATAAGTTCTTCTTGCATTTTTGGAGCTAAAGTTGGGTTGATAGGCCTTTGTTTTTGTCTAAATGGTTTAGCTCCAGGCTTCAAAGGGATTTCATGCAGGAATAAATCCTCTCTATAAGCTTTCAGGTCCTCATATGACCAGGCAAAGATATGCTTATATTTTCTCAGTAGTGCAATCAACATAATTCTGATATGTGGCTTGAGCCGTTTGCCAATATATACCTTCTTGGGGGCCTGAGATGTCCCCAAGTTTATCTCTTCTAAATCATTCTGGTTTGTTGGGGGTGCCTTTGTAACAAATTGGTCCTTATTGTCAAATGCTCTCTCTAAAGCGACCAGCCCTCTAGGGATTTTATTTGTCTTGAGTTGAATTACTTCCTTCCCTAAGAGAGTTTTTTTCCATCTACAACCTCTACAAAGTTTTGAAAATCTATTTCTTGGTTCTCATATTCATTAATGCAATGTAGAAATCTTAGTAAATCCTTATCATCATCAAACACTTGCCAGCTGCATATATTATCTGGCACTGCAGGCCTAAGTTTAACCTCAACATTTGTAACATCTGACAAAGTAAGATCATTTGGCCTTAAGGCTACATTAGCTAGAAAATATGCCCTAACATTTTTTGATCTCTCTATCCAGCTTATTGAAAAAGCATCAAACAATTCAATTGTATCCCAAACAGCATGCTTATATTGTTTTAACCTCTTATTTTTTGATGCATACTTATCTCTGACTTGGGAAACAACTAACTTTGAATCCCCAAACGCTTTGAGCATCCTGATTCCATGCTTCAAATCAACATTGAATCCTAATAACAGAGCCTCATACTCTGCAATATTATTCGTACAAGAAAACTTCAGCAAGAAGGAGAATTTTAGAAGCTTACCAGCTAGGGATAGGAATACAATTCCAGTAGCAGAGCCTTCCTTTGAGCAAGCTCCATCAAAATACATGGTCCAGAGACCCTGTTGGTCAAGTTCTTGAATGCACATGTCTCTCCCTCTATCCTCTTTATCATCTGAGACAACTATGAAATTATCACAGTAGGTATTCACAAAACATATATACTCCTCTGACCCTTGATCCTCAACTGTGTCTAGTGACCTTTCTTCTTTGATCAGTTTGACATCCTTACCATTCATTGGGATCATGGCATATGACAAGTCCAATTGCATACTCCCACCAATCAATGCTGCCCATCTTCTTAACAACAACATGCCATATTGTGGCTTGATATCAACAACTGTTATATTCATTTTGTAAATTTTTTTAGGATATGCTACCAGTCTGAAGTCCACATCTTTCATAATGCGAATGGCAGGTACCCCTCTAGCATCCATGGCATAGCATTTCCCACATGCCTTATCTATCTTAAGCCAGCTTGCTGCATAATGACCAAAGGCATGATATTCATTGATGCTCCTGAGTCAAGCATATAATTCTTAATCACTTTTCCATTTATGACAAGGGAGACATAGAATGGTTCAACCTATGAACGGCATTTTGTCATGGTCATTCCCAAATAAACTTCAGGGGTTTCATCCTCATTAATACACATAATTTGTTTCCTACCCTAAGTCTCAATATTTTGATTAGCTTGACAGGGTATTCCTGAAATCAGGGACAATGTTTTATTTCTGAACTCTTCAACTTTCATCAGCTCCATCAATGGAACAGAGACCTTTACCTGGGACAAGACCTGAGTTATGTCAAATGGAGCATAATTTTGTATAACAGTTGTAGCCTAATCTACAGTTTTACTTTTATCTTGGTATGATCCAGCTTTAATTTTCGTGGCTCCTTGACTGTCATCTTTGATCTGAAAATCTTTGTTCTGATCCTCAAGCTAGGGAATTCTATTTTCTGGTTCTTGAGAATCATAACCTATTTTTTGCTTAAAATTTTGCTTATTATTGCTCCATTACTTCTTTTGTGGTTCAATCCATTTATGACTGTGCATTGGTTGGTTCACCAAAGTATTCTCTGGTTGGTTCGAGTTACTTGCCTGAGTTTTACCCCTAAGATTGTAATTGCTTTTGACTTGAGCCACTGCTACAGCTATGAAGGCTCTAATTTCTTCATCAGATGGTCTTCTCAAGTTGTTCAAAAATTTGTGTGAATCCTAAGCATAAACATAATTATCTTCATCATCTTCATCATAGGGAAACTGCTGGTAGACTTGAATCTCATTATTTGTGTTTGCATCAACATCTTGAGAAGGATACTCCCTATTTGTAGACAGTATATTGACATTGTCATCTTCTATGCAATGTGGTTCATTGCATTCATCACAGGCCACGGCATTGTTATATAGAGACTGAACAATCATACATTGTGACTGTGAGTGAGGCATCTGACATATTATGCACCATGGGGTGTCATTAACACTATTAACAGCTTTCCTCAAAGGATCAGGTGTTTCCTTGACATTTTGAATCCTTGAATTTGTGTTACTGTTTGGAAGAATGGGTTTACCATTATGCCAACTGGTATTATATGGCATATCATGTAATGATGGTCTTCTTTCTTGCCTTTGGTAAACATGTTTTTCAGGACCTACCCCTTTTTCATTTTTAGCCATTCTATAGCTCAGGTGCTTGACAATAGTTGTCAATTTATCTAATTTATCCTCAGAAGTAGATGCATTGCCTTGAACACTTTGAGATTTAGTATTTGGATTTTGCAAAATTTTTACGTCATCTCTTCTGTTTGTTTTACCAGATGCTTTTCTATTATTTTCAATATTTGTCACTATTTTGAAAGCATCTATGAGGCTGTGAGGACCCTTATCTCTTAATCCATAAGCTGTTTTAGCATCAAAAGCATTTATGTACAACACTATGCACATAGGTTCATTAGACCTCAGGTGATGTGGCAATTTGTTCAACACCTTAGTGAATCTAGCATTGAAATCAACAACATGTTCATTTGATCCTTTGGTAATGCCAGTAAATTCATTTATGAAAAAACTAGGATCAGTTTTGTCACCATATTGTTCCTTGAAAATTCTTCTAAAGTCCTCCCATGATGAAATACTCATGTCAAGCAGACCCTTGTACCATTCTCTTGCCTCATCAACTAAGGATTGCATAAATAATTTCATAAAAACATCCTCATGCTCAACCTCAAAGTTGTCCATGATATTCTTGAAAGCTTTTAAGTGGTCTTCTCCTGACACAGTATTGTTTCCTAAAAAGTTTGGCACTTGCGGCCTCACATGTTTGTCAATAGGATTGGGGTAACTAGGAATGCCATTAAAAACTAGCTGTATGAATCTGTCTAGCTGCATAGGCTGCCTATCAAACTGATTTGCATTTACATTTCTATTTGCATTCTGATTTCTTACATTATTCAATGGTATTCTAGCATTATTTGCATTCTGTCTTTGATCATTATGTTGATCTTGGGCTTCATTTCTTTATTGATTTCTCTGCGTATTTGCATTCTCGAGGGTCAGAATTGAATCATTCTGAGCAATTCGCAGGGCCTGCACTTTCTATCTCACATCATCTCTAATTTTTACTGCTTGCAAATATTCTAATTCTACCCTTAAGCTTTTGATTTCTTCAGCTAATTCCTCCTCTCTAGGCATAGAAGAGGAAGGTTTCACTATATTCTGATCATCATTATCATCCCTTGGGGACTTGACTTCTTCAAATTTGTCAGGGGAATCTACAAAAGCACGTTCTTGAAACACTTCTGACCTCATTATCAGTCCACTACCCTGTTGTCTTTCATATGCATTCTGGATTTCAGCCTCAGTGTTTGAAAAATAGGGTATTGTCCGCTCCAAAGATCCTGGATTGTCCTGCATATTATCATTACTTCTGGGAGAACCCTCTTGACTGGCTTGAACATTCCATTTTTTCCTATACATCATTTTTCTGGGTAATTCTTCAGACAGAGAATTACACAGGGATCTTCTCCCTAGCATATAAATGTTTACCTTACCGGTTGGGAGATTGTTCGGAGTTGCCACCTATAACTAGGAATTAATTTCTTTTAAACCAGGGTTCTTACACAAATAGTCCCCAGTAGAGTCGCCAAATCTGTTGCCGACTCGGATGGGCACAAATTCACTAGGGTTGAAAAGATAACACTTTCACTTCACTTCCCCAGTAGAGTCACCAAATCTGTTGGTTATTTTCCCAGACTAGATGCTTGTTCCCAGTTATCCCTACAAAGTAGCCATCATTAATCAACAGGATTCCCGGGCCAGGGGCCAACAATACAGGAGATAGACTCTATAAATATCTCCTCTTCTTCTTTAGGCTCTGCAAAACCAAGGGGGGTATTCCCTATTCAACATCTATGAAATGCATCTACGAGTTACATGAGATGTTGACACAAAGCAGATAAATCCTCTCTTATGCAGACCAAAACTGTGAGATAAGTGCAAAGGGGCTAGCTTTGGGCTTATGTTCAATTGTGAGATAGAGGATTTTAGTCCTAAACTACTTCTAATCTCCTAAAGGTTTGTATTTGAAGTTTTAATTTGATTTTGGTATTTGGATGCAAAACTAGGACCTGGGGTGTAACCTTATTATAAGACTAGATGGGCGCCTATCCAGGGCTCGGAGTCAGTAGACATACACTCGTGAATGGTCAGCATAAACCTATATTAATGACTGGATTTCAAGGGGGATTATTTAGCACCTACCTTACAGATACTTCCCAAAACTAGGTGTTTAGTCATTCATACTTAATGATATCCCTACTGCAACATGTCTTCTCAATGGTTAACCTGAAACATTTAATTTGTTCCTTGAACAAAGGTAGGAGATTAAACATTCAATATAGAAAAACTATATTCCTGAATCTTGAACAACCCTTGGCTATCTTGATTCAAAAGAAAACATGCCCACAACTTGGAAACAAATGATTAAACACGTGCACAAAGCATTTCTCATATAAAACAGCATGAAACCAATGAATTTATGCATGAAACATACAACATGAGACTCATAAAAACACAAGACATCAAGAATAGGGCCATCGATGAAGTTGTATTTTTTTACAGCACCAGAATTTTGTCCAGTTTTCAACCTCCTTGAATGACACAGTTTGCCCCTCCTATAGTCAAACTGTACATCTAGCAAATTAATTACATCACAAGTCAAAAATCCTGCCAAATACATTGTACCAGAAATGGCACCCAAAATATTGAAGGTAGCCCAGGAAAATAGAGGAGAGGGCAGGTGAGCTCAGGATCTGCACTGTCATTCAAAGATTTTCATCATAAATCTGGTAGTTGGCCATTCAACCATCGGCCCATGCCTCTGTATGTTTCCATTAACGGCTCAACTACCTACAGCTCCCCTTGGAAATTGCAGCAATGCACCCATGGAGTTTTCCTGCTCAAAAATGACTGCAAACATAAGGAAAATTTGTTGCTGAAGGTTTAAAACCTGACCGTCGATCTATATTCCATCGCTGAGATAAACGGCGTAAAACACCTTTGAAAAGTTGTGAACCAATAATACCATGCCACGTCAGCACCTCATGCATCTATCGCTAACCTTTCCCCTTTTTTGTTTTGCCATTTTCGCCCTTGTATATGCATAAACATATGCATATACAAATTCCCTTTTTAAAACTTTGTATATGCAGGATGCATATACATACAACAGTTAACATGCAAGGTGGACCCCAAACTGTTATAGAGAAAATCGCAATCACCATCGGGTCCGCTTTGCATCTCTATCCCTTGCATATCTTCATTGTATACCTGCATGTACAAGCATCTTATATAACCTACGGATGCCAGAAGATTACTCGCATTGGATTCAGTCTTCGCGTCTAGGTTGCACCCCCTTTTCATTGGACATTTCTTTGTATGTCGCATTATACAAATACGAGATACATACAACGTGGATCCTTGCCACTTATCCATCAGATTTGAAAAACTTTCAAATCCAGACTTTGTATATCCGCGGGCCCCAGCCATTGCATATCAACCCCTTCTCATATGCACACAAACAGCGAATCTCTCCTAGAATATACCTGCAATGTATCTAACCATTGTATGTCTGAACATACAAACCAAATATACATGCAGACCCGATATACAAATAGCAAATATTCCAGGGATCTACGATGTATATTCCATCCTTGTATATTTTTCCTTGTGAGCCTGATATGCATTTGGAAATGCATACAACTACAGAATATTCCTAGGAATCTGCGAGAGATTCCCTCTTTGTATATGCAACCCGATATGCATCTAAAATGCATATACTTAATTCTTATCATTTTCTGGAGGCCGATTGAGATTTCATAAGCCTACCAACATACAATTCACCTTTGCATATACAGAACTTAGCATTTTTCTCAAGGCGACAGGAAAAGGCAGTGAAACATTGCATGGGAGCTAATCAACCTTCGAACACTAAAGCATGAAGTTGAGACTTAATAACTAGGAACCCACCACAGAAGGTCACGATTAGAATAGAATAGACAAAACAATGCGAGACCCCATGCCTCAGAAAATTTAGGGTTTGAATGAGAAAACCTGCAAACGTTCAAGTTTAAAACCCTAAACATAAATGATTACCAACATACATCATACTGCCAAGGTCTACCTAACAGTAAATGGCATGCATCCATGGGAATTATATCACACAAAAGTTTATCTCCATATTCCCCTATCTGAAATTCTACCCAAGCTTGTTCATCAACCAAGACTTGCTGCCCTTTGTTCAGCCATGACACTTTGTATGTACTCACATGTGGTAATCTTCTCAAATTCAGTTTCTCTACCATTTCTACTGAAACTAAATTTTTAGTGGAGCCAGAGTCAACAATTACCTTACACCTTTTGCCAGAAACTTTACACAGAGTTCTGAATAGTGTTTTCCTCTGCAGTGGTTCTTTGTTTTGTGGTACCTTCAACATCATTCTTCTCATCATGAGACTTTCTCCATCTTGTGCTGGAGCTACACTTCCCATAGGTGAAGTCACACTCTGACAATCTTCTTCTTGAATCAACTAGCTCCTTCTCTCTCCTCCATGAGAGCTTGAGGCTTTCTCTGGACACCTACCTACTGTGTGCCCAATTTGGTTACAATTATAACAGCTTCCCGTGAAGACATTAGGACCTCTTCCTGGTCCACCAAATCTACCTGTCCCATTGGGTCTCCTTCCTCTGAAACCCCCTCTGGAACCAGATTCTCCACTGTATTCTTGACTGGACTCCCCTTGATTCTTCTGGAACTGATTTTTGCCACCAAAGCTATTTCTGCCCTTGAAAGTTTTTCCACCTCTGCCTCTATTCTACTATTCTCCTTTTCTTTTCTGCTTCTCTTCTACTCTCAGTGCCACCTAGAAACATTTGTCCACGGTTTCTGGTGTCAAGATGGTAATCTCATCTTGTATACTATACTTCGAGCCATTAATATACCTAGCAACTCTTCCTTTCTCATCCTCAGCATGTCCACACCTTAGAGACAATTTATGAAATTCCTCTATATAGGTGGATACATCCATATCCTTCTGTCTGAGATTCTACATTTTCTTGTATATCTGCACCTCATAATCTGCTGGTAGGAACTGAGCCTTGATCCTCTCTACCATCTGACTCCAGGATGAGATCATGCTCTTGCCACTCTTCACCCTTTCTCCCTAGGTGTAGTTCCACCACGTGAGTGCAGTGCCCTTCAATTTTGTCTTTGCAAACTTAACTCTTCTATTCTTCGGTACCTCCTTGTACTTGAAGTAATTGTTCAAAGCCTCGATCCATTCGATGATTTCATCTGCTTCCATCTTTCTACTAAACATCAGAATCTCCATTCTTGCCTCGGATGACTCCTTACCAAGTGATTTTATGGCCTCCAGAAATTGTTTCTGAACTACAGATATATCTATCTATCTTGGGGTTGTTTCCTCTTCCCCATCTTCTTCTTTTCCATCAGACTCCTTGTCTGATTTCCTGCCTTTTCCCAAGGTCTTCAACTCAGCCTGGAGTGCTTCCTTGACCCTAATCTTGATCATCTCCTCCATCTCCTTAAATTTCTTGACCACTTCGGTGGTCATTCCCTTTGGAGGCATCTCGCTAGCCCCTCCTTCACCTTCACTGTCTAACATAAACATTCACAGACAATGCCAACACTTTTGCAGACCCTTCGCTAGCTCTGATACCAATATGATGCAGAGCACATAGTGGAAGCAGACAAACCTTACCAATAAACTACCAAACTATAGTATATGCATAACATGACTTGTTATAGCCAGTTACTATACCCTAATTCACCGTTACGACCAGTCACTTCTTGTATCTGCCGAAAGATACATTCCCACCATGCATACCTCATAAGCATTCGCAACATACATTCTCCTGCGTGCTTTTGTGATGTACCTTCACCATGTACATTCAAAACTTACACCGATGGTTGAGCTTGGCTTTAGCAAGACTAGTTCAAACTCACGCCGATACACTGACTTCGGTATGACTTCTCATTTTGGCGAACCTTCATCAAACTCTGTCGATGCACCTGGTCACCCCGACTACTCTCCGGGCAAATTACTACTCTCGCCCAATCATACTAAATACTCTGCCGATAACCACCAGTCTCGCCGATGATGCTCCAACACTTAGGCAAAACTTCACTTCACCTAACTTTCGACTAAACCCTAGCACATGGAGATGCTAGGCAATCTACTGTGCACAATCCGCGATCCGGAACATCTGCGCCGCCGAAACAATGAAACAAATAGGAAACAAAAACAAATATATATACAATGCAGCCATTCCACTAATTTCAATAGAAATCTTATCAGTGGAATGTTTCACATCAACATTCTGTAACAATGAGAAAACAGGAAGGGAAGGAAATCTACAGCTATGCAATTCACATTTACAAAGAACGGTAAACAAAATTGACAACACAGAAAAGATCGATTCCTCCTTAACAAAGTTTATTACATTCGCATAGTTACAATCAATCACAATATCATCTGACTGATCACACTCTCAATCCCTAATTTGTATGCATTTGATTCATTTCTATGGGTTTTATAAATTCGCCCAGAGTAGTACCCACTGACTCCAAGCGGCTAGGAGATCGATTCTAAGTGGCTGGGAGAAAACCCACCATCCTATTATTTTCAGTTGACAATTGCAACCTAAGTAAACAGAAATTACATGCATTGGTCAAATAGACCTTATTACAACGCAAAACACGATTTAAAATAAAACATGAACTTAAATGACTTCTGTTAGGTGCCCCTGCACCAGGGTTTGACTGACCATACTTGTTCCTTTTGATGACACCTCACATGTCATGGACTTTTTATTTTGATGTATTACATGGGGAGGTTTTTGTGCCCCCCAAGCTTCTTGTAAGCTTTTCTTTTGATAGCTCACCTCATTGTCTATTTGGATAGCTATTTTCCTTTGGCTTGTTACGAGTCAGTCATGTTGATATATTTTGCATTCTTGGCAAGTTTTGATTTCCTCAAGTTGAATGACCATGTCTTCCTATGTGGGGTTGTTAAAAACAAATAAGTTGTGGGAAATCTATTACATGTCCCCTAAATTTGAATCCATCCCAAATTGATTTAATGATGCAAAAAATGTGAAGAGTCTCTCTCAAAAGTATTTGTTGTTCAAGTTGAGTTCACCAAAATATGTACGCTCAAAATCGTGACCTTGGTTGCCTGGGGCTATTGGGTCAGATTTCAAGATGCACACGAACCCTTGCCTCCTTGCCACGAGGTGATCTGCCATATCACTCTTTCTCTCATGGAAGTAGCCAGTCGAGAGAAGGCGAGACATGACAAGGGTCTGGCTCGTTGGAGAGCTGGACTTCGCGGAGAGGGGTCAGCACGTCCTGGGGCCTTTGTTGTTGTGTACTAATGTGTATGTTTCATTCAATGACTATTGTTGTTGAGATAACCCTATGACCCGAAGGGTCACTAGTTACTCTTCGTCTGTTTAGGTTTCTATTGTTCCACCTATGTGTGGGTAAGTTGTCACTTTCGTTGATGGCTTCTTGTCTTTCGATTTGTTGAATGATTGCACATTGCATTTGATGTTGTCTATGTTCTTCTATTAATAGGAGGACAAATGGATCATGTTGTGGCAAAGTAAATGTCTCCTATTGTGGTCGTGGGTGGATCTCCTCAATCTCGTACAGGACTGTCCTCACCCACTCACCTCTTAATCTTGGGCACATTCATGAGCCAATACAATGGATAGGTGTATGTGGACTAACCTTGACTAGACTTAGAGTTTTGACCTAGGGTCTAGTTGTGTGTTGACTTTTGTTGACCTTGTGATGTTATAAAGGGTTATAATTTCATTGACCGTGGTTAACCTTGTGATGATATCAAGGGTTAGCAATGTATCTATGTGACTAATGTTTTTTTTTCTTTTCTATATTTTTATGAATGCAACTATATGACATGCAAACTTGTTTTTGTGGTTTTTTCGTATTTATGGAAAATAAAGATGATTTTAATCTAGGAAAGGAAATATGAATGCAATTTAGAATGAATTTAACCTAATGCAATTATTCTTATGTTTTTATGTTTTCAAATATTTTGAAACAATCTAATCTAGAAAATGAAATTGTTTTCTAAATAAACTAGATCTAGAAATTTGAAAACAAATTATTCTAACATGCAAGATCTAACTATCAAGGAAAAAGCAAAGATTTACTATTCCCAAGAGAAATTTTTTATTTTCTAATTACTACTAATTGAATAAAAGCATAGAGGAACCTGAAAACAGAGAAGATTTGTGTGACTCCACTACCCTTAGAAATCCTTAATGGCAACCTCGTATCCTCTTGAAGCAGCGGGAAGACCTCTTGACGACAAGACAACACAAATAAGCAAAAGAAGATTGTAGAAGCTTGAGAAAGCTCAATGGGAGCTTTTGATGAGCACAATGGTGTTGGATTGAAGCAGTGTAACGATGCTTGAAGAGCTTTATACAAAATCTTGATGAACAATGAATAAGTAAAAGGCACCTTCGTCCTGTGTGAGCATGAAAATACTAATTGGAGAGCAAAAACTTAGCAAGAGTTGTGTGCACAATGAATTTACCTCCACTAGAAATGCCTTGAAGCTATGCAACAATGAAATGTTGAAAGCTTTGGAAAATTAAAGATAGAAATGAAGAAGGAGGCTCAAAGGCCTATGAAGAAGCTTGAAAAAGCTTGTGAAGATGAGAAGGGTATTCTCCAACTTGCTCAACTTGAAAAATAATGAAGAGGTGAGGGGTATTTATAGGTTGGAAGAGGGGAATTGATTGAGAAGTTAACTCAATTGATTGATGAGTTAACAAGGATTGATTAGGGAGTGGACAAGATAGTAAACTCAGTTAATTAGAGAGTGATAAATCAATAATAGCTTATCACTGAAGAGGAATTGGAGTTGGAAGAATGCATGGAAGAGAATGGGTTGTTGTTTTTAGATCAAATAGAGTTAATTAAGCATGTGTGGGTGCATGAAATAGTCAATTCCATATTAGGCATCAAAAATCATGTGAAGTGGAAGAAAAATGGTTGAAAATAGAGCTATTTTGAGTGAGAAACTCAAGTTTTTCCGTGACTAGAAATGCAACAGGGTCGCCCCTTTTTCCCTAGTAGGGTTGTCCAGGGGGAGATCCTACAAAAAGAGGGTTGCCTGGTGAGAGATTCAGAAAGAAAGGGATCTGGGTGACAATGCATGATGGGAGATGGTAGAGAAGATGAAAAGGAGGTGATCTACCTTGGGAAATAGGTCAATCATGTGCAAGAATCCAAATCTCCACTTGCACTACAGGATCTCTTGAGGGGAGATCTAGAAATAATAGGGGGAGATTTGGATTGGTTGAGTGAAACTAAAAACTGAAAGTGGGGGATTGATCTGGGGGACCTCTAGAAGGCTTCTAGGGGGTGGAGAGGATGAAAAACATAGGGGAAAGGTGGAAACTCACCTACAAGGTGATTACAAGGCTTAGGAGTATGGTCGAAAGCTTAGAAAATGCAAATTAGCCAGTGTCGCAAAAATGTCAAAAAGCGTCGATGACAAAGAGAGGGAAAATGACAAAGAAGAAACAACACAAGACAAGAAAGAAGACACATAATCAAGAGGTCTGCTACTTAGAAGACATTATTTCATGCTTAGATGTACGTGATAAGGATTAAAATTATCATAGGGGTCCTTGTGGAGGTTGTGCATGATTTTTGTGCTTACAGGCATGACCAATACAATTGGAAACAATGCCACTTATTAAAGTGGAAAAGAAAAGGACATTTGTAGCATCTCAGAAGTCCAACAAATAGAAAGAATGCTTTTCACCAAATATTGTTCAAGTCTCCCCTTGTTTCACCACCATCCCAGCAATAGATGATTAATGTTTTCAAGCATTCTATTAGAGTAAGCTACTACTATACTAGTTGTTACATAGTAAAATGCCCCCCTAAGAATTTTACCTCCTAAGTTTAGCTCCCGGGTCCCTTGTTTTTGGTCTTGCATGCTTAATTTAACTCCCAGAACAAAATGCCCTAAAACCCATTTCAAAATAAACTTAGGGGAAATTGCAAAGCTTAACCCTGCCCTAAAATAGGTCCCAGGGCTTGGGCACTCATGCCCTTTTCCTACCCTATTTGGCGGGGTCCCAAACTTTTATGATGGTTTATGACCATTATAAGATGTTCCTTGTCAGCATCTTAAGTTTCAATTCTGAAATCTTAGAGGGAATACATATATAAACATGTTTAGGACTTCATTTGTAAACTAAAATATTATGGTGAACTTTAAGCAAATTTATGATCATTGAGAAAAAGAGCATTCAAGGCATTCATTGTGTTGCAGAGCAGATTTGTGTTGTATTTGTGTTGTTATTGTAGATTTATCTTCATCTTCTCATGGTGTGAAAGATCTTCATCTCCTTGAGAGCTACACCTCCAAGGTGATATATATTTGTGCTTTTATCAATCTTTTCATCATTGTTTTTTCCTTTGTCCACCAAGGACACGAACTCTCTATCTAACAACGGTGTTGGAAGGCTTGAATGCCATTTCAGGGCTTGACTTAGGCAAGCTCCTAAACACCACAACCCCCACCCCCTCTCTTGTGATTGCAGGTGATAGGTGCAGGATCTGATAGAGTGGAGTTGCAGAGGAGTGTTGCAGGGCATAAGGATTCTGGATCTAATTGAAAAAGGCAAAGAAGAACACTTCTAGGGCTTGGGCGCTAGTCCCTTTTCCCTCTAGGTTTGCAGAGCCTGAAATCTCTGAAATAGTGGTGATTAGTGGTAGAAGGAGTTTGGAAACCCCCGAAGAAAACACCACCTTGGGATTGGACGCAAGTCCTTTTGCCCCCAACATTTCAAGATTCCAAACTTCAAAATTTGGTGTGCATCTAATCTTCATTTAGCATCTATGTGTGGTGAACTTTTGTCGGGATTCATCTGTTTATTTACAATTTTGTATATTATGGTTTTGAGCATAATTGAGCTTAAATTAACACATCAATAATCAATTTCCAAATTTCCTTATCATTCCAAGTGACAGAAAAACATGATAGCTGAGTCCTCTTGCAAAACTTGAGACTTGGCTTGGTTCTATGTTCTAAATATATGTAGTGAAAGGAGGATCTAATCAAACCCTTAACTAAACCATTCTTCCCCCTTTTTCTAAATAATATTTTGGTGAACCTATGTTTTTATGAACATTGCAGCTTGTTGGTTGTTGTACATCTGATTTGCATTCATACATTTCATATATTTCATCTTACATTTGAAAATCTTGCATAAAATTTGAAAAAATCTGAAAAAAATAGGCATCCTAGGCTTGCATTTAGGCATAGTTTGCACTATCTTCATTGCATTGCATCTAAATCATTTGAATCTCTAATATTTACATCAGATCTGACATAAATTGCAGCAATTCATCATTTTATCATCATTTACCTTGCATTTCATACTTTATTTTCCTAGGGTTTTGCGTGAAATTGTGCATTTTTCATATAACCTAGTCTTGGTAAAAACTAGGGTTTGTAGCTAAAATCTTGTTTTCAAATTTGTATACTCCTTTCAACAACTCTTTCAAATCTGATTTTGGACTTTAGTGTTGTTGCATTATATAGCTTTGCATTTACAGTTGCATTTGCATTTTTAGTACATTTACATTGAAAAAGGTGAAAAAAATGAGCATTTTAGGTGCATAAACAAGCAAAGTTTTGCTTTGTTTCAATGCATTTGGTATAAAAATCTTTCATTTCAGATCTTTCATTCATTTTGAAACATACATTTGTTGTTCATTTCAAATTTAGCATCACTTTACTGTTTTGCTTGAAAAATTGACACATTTGCTAAATTACACATTGTGTATTTCAACACTAAGGATTGTATACACTCCTTCAAACAAACTTACAAATCACTTATAGGGCCTTGTTGTGTAGCACTTTTCCATCCCACCACTTTGTTTGTTGTGGACCCACGTGTCTTTTAGTACCCGTTTTCCCTCAAACAAGTGTTTAGGTGTGTGAAAAAGTCTTGCATACATGGCCTCTCAAACGCAACAACAATGCTAGGTTCCCTCCTAGACCTTACATGAAAAGAAAGATCCCTAAACCTAAAATAGTATTTACACCTCATGATAGAACAATTGGAGACATTAAGGACCCCTTTACATCACAGTGAAAGTAATGGAGATTCATGTGCATGGAACCCAAGTATAGATCCTAATTGCATGACTAATGTGGCTACAGAAGAGTTCCTTTATTCACACTATTTGATGCAAGATTCTTATGAACCTTCAGATTTGATGATTAAGACACATAATGGAACCTTTATGCCTACCTTTGTGAAGATATCTTTATTGATTATAGTACATGAGAAATTGGTGGAACAATTATTTGATGTCATCCCCTAATTCTGACCTCTTCCATATAAAACTAGGACATCTGTGGCTCAAGGCATATGAAAGTTGTCCCATCAACAATTCATAAATGCTTAAAATTTCCCTTAAATGGACAAGTACACACTATTCATCGTAATACATGGCATCCCATGGTTACTCGAAAGCACTTTAATCTTGACTACTTTTGGTGACATACTGAAAAGCCTAAACCACAAAGAGATAGACTTTTCTTGGACTATAGATGATACAAAGCAAAACTACTACATAGAGTGGCCAAACCTTCTATTCAATGTAACCGATAATTGAAGAACAACCCACATTAGAAGAACTTCCTAGAATGAAAGGTACGAGACTCTATGCTAAGGTTCCTCCTCCATCATCCTTACAAGGATCAGGAGATAATCATAAAGAACAAAGCACTAAATCAAAACAAATCAAATTTGTACCAGCTTCCTCCTCTGAAATGTCAAAAACTATGAAAAACCATGAGAACCCTTTTGAAAACATTACTAATATACAATGAAGAAATAGGAAAGCAAGAGAAAGGAGGAAGAGAAGACAAGCTTTCGCTTGACAAAATGCACCTCAACAAGAAAACATTCCACCACCTAACATTGAACCAAACAAACAAGGAGCTTAAAGAAGAAGAACTTAAGGATAAAAGAGAAATCTGGGCAATCATACCTTATGAACCTCTCTCCTCTAATATTCAAGATTGGGAAGAGGATGATTTTCTCTATGACAACTGCTAGTTTATTTGTACACTAGGTAAGTATTTCTAACCCTGGTGGCCACCTTTGTCATAGCCTAGTTGCTCATTTATGTGGCCTCCTCTCTTGTGTTGTGTTCCCCTGTGATGTGTTATGTTTTGTTAAGCCTCTTGGGATGACCCTTGATACTCTTGTAAGGTCAAGGATACTGAAAGACTGCCTCTGTTGTGACCATTCTTCTATTTGTTTCATCACTCTTCTATCTTTCTTCTTCTCTATTTGTTGTTGTGTGTCGTGCCTTAGGGGCATAGTATTGTGGTTGCTGACTTGGGGGCATCCTCCTACATAATTTTTTTAAGGCATTTACTCTCTCTCTCTTTTGTTGCTTATCTTCTTCTAGTGATTCTATCTAGTTTGCGGATGACAAAAAACAAACAACTAACTGATACAGACTCCGTGTCCCTTCAGCAAGCAAGCGAAAATGGACCTAGTCCATACATGAAGACGGCGTTGATCTATATATCTGATGCTTGCTAGTAGAATCCACTCTGTGTAATATTTGATGTTGTCTTATCTTTCTAACAAACCATTACAATATATCTAATCCGTGCACTTTTATTTCATCTTGTATCTCACCTTGTGTTACAACTTAGTTCTGAGGTACCTATAGTATAGCCCAACGGTCATACTCAGTTTCAAATCCGTAGTATAATCTTTGCTCTTGATGTGATTGTTTGCATGCATTAGTTTTCATGTTGAATATGGTTGTTATCTTAGAGTATTTTTTTCTAATCATCTTGTTGTTTATCTTAGCATATATAATCAATATGTTTGTGGGAATATTCGGTGATTGTAAGCACATGTCTCCTTTGGGGCATGGGCTTTGCGAAAGCTCTTATTCCCTTGTGTGTTTTCTCTCTACCTTAATGTACTTGATATCGGTACATGACATCAACCACCTTAAGGTGGGGGCATATATAAGGTAAGTTGTCTGATGATTTTGGTACTAACGAAGCATGTTTGTAAGCCCTCTCCATGAGGCAGGATGTTGTATCTCCACCATGAGTGCACATCTTTATATCATTTGCAATCAAAAAGCCCTCTATGTGAGGCAGGATTACTACATCCATTTATCAAAAGTCCTCATCGCAAGGTGGGATGGTATATCTCTTGAGCTAGTGCAAATCCTTTTATACAAAGCCCTCATCAGGAGGCGGGGAGCAATCCTCCCTTAAGCATGTTTTTAGTATTTGTTGTGGCATAAGCCCAGTCGTCAGGTGTACCTATGCAATGTTTGAGATGGTGGGACTTAGAAATATAAGCTCCTTCCATCACCTTGTTTGTCACGTTTAAGATGTATAGTATGTCTTTGACATGCTATATGGTGATCGTGTCTTCCATGTGTCTTCCCCTTGTGTAGTGTAAAGGGTGCAGTGATGGGTCCCCACTACACTTGGGTTTGTATGGTGTATTTTCCCCTTGTGTAGTGTAAAGGGTGCAATGATGAGTTCCCCCTGCACTTGGGTTTGGGTGGTGTGTTTGTCCCTTGTGTAGTGTAAAGGGTGTCGTGATGAGTCCCCCCCTACACTTGGGTTTTGTATGGTGTGTTTTCTCCCCTTGGTGTAGTGTAAAGGGTGTGGTGATGACTCCCCCCTACATTATTGGGTTTTGTGTGTTATTTCATTGCATATATATATATATATATATATATATATATATATATATTGAAAATGTTATAAAAATGCTATATCATTGTATTCATAGTGTTTTACATGACTACTCTCATGCCTTCATTGTGTATTATGTGTCTTCAATAATGTCTTCTCTATGTTTTGCATGCATGTTGCTATCTCCATTGTTTCTTGTGTGTCTGCGATGTGTTTTCTGATGCTTACCTGAGACTCGGGGCTAGAAATAGTTCCTCAATCTTGGTGTATGCATCTCTTTTCTATGCTTGGCATGTTTGTTGTGTTTTGACCATACTTTAATGCATGTATGGGTCGTAAGATCATACATACATTAAAGTGGGGGCTAAATGCTACGTCGTAAAATGTCCCCCTAGGACTTTTACCTCCTAAGTTTAGCTCCTAAGTCCCTTGATTTTGGTCTTGCATGCTTAATTTAACTCCAGGAACAAAATTCCCTAAAACCCATGTCAAAATGGACTTATGGGACATTGCAGAGCCTAACCCTGCCCCAAAATAGGTCCCAGGGCTTGGGCGTTCATGCCCTTGTCCTGCCCTATTTTGGCAGGGTCCCAAACTTTTATGACGGTTTATGACCATTATAAGGTGTTCCTTGTCGACATCTTAAGTTTGAATTACAAAATCTTAGTAGGAATGCATATATAAACATGTTTAGGACTTCATTTGTAAACTAGAAGATGATGGTGAAATTTAGGCAAATTTATGATCATTGAGCAAAGAGCATTCAAGGCATTCATTGTGTTGTAGAGAAAATTTGTGTTGTTATTGCAGATTTGGCTTCATCTTCTCATGGTGTGAAAGATCTTCATCTCCTTGAGAGATACACCTCTGAGGTGATATCTATTTGTGCTTTTATCAATCTATTTCATCATTGTTTTTGCCTCTATCTACCAAGGACACACACTCTCTATCCAACAATGGTGTTGGAAGGCTTGAATGCCATTCTGGGGATTGACTGAGGCAAGCTCCTAAACACCACAACCCCCAACCACTCTCTTGTGATTGGAGGTGATAGGTGCAGGATCCAATAGAGTGGAGTTGTAGAAGAGTATTGCAGGGCATAAGGATTATGGATCTAATAGAAAAAGGCATAGAAGAGTACTTCTAGGGCTTGGTCGCTAGTCCCTTTGCCCTCCAGGTTTGTAGAGCCTGAAATCTCCTAAACAGTGGTGATCAGTGGCAGAAGGAGTCCGTAAACCCCTGAAGAAAACACCACCTTGGGCTTGGGTGCGAGTCCCTTTGCCCACAACATTTCAAGATTCCAAACTTTGAAGTCTTGTGTGTATCTAATCTTCATTTAGCATCTCGGTGTGTGAACTTTTGTCAAGATTCGTCTGTTTATTTACGATTTGCATAATTAGGGTTTTGAGCATAATTGGGCTTAAATTAACACATCAATAATCAATTTCCAAATTTCCTTATTATTCCAAGTGACAAAAAAACATGATAGTTGAGTCCTCTTGCAAAAGTTGAGACTTGGCTCAGTTTTATGTCCTTGAATGTATGTAGTGAAAGGAGGATCTAATCAAACCCTTAACTAAACCATTCTTCCCCCTTTTTCTACATAACACTAACCATTCAAAAACATTCACAATGATATTGGTTCATTAGAGAAATATATTACAACCCAATTGGAAAGAGTTTCAAATAGATACCATCCATGGAATTTGCACAGTACATCTCTAGATCCATTGACAAACACTAATGATGAAACTCCTTTTGATTGGGGACGTGCAATGTTGCAAGAAGATATTCCTGATGAATGGCAAGTCTTGTCAAGCCTGTACCTAGGTCTACCATTTCAACTAGATGGGCTTGACATGCTTGGGAAATAAGAAGATGATTAGTAAACTGCACTATCACTTGCAAATAATTGACCAAAACAAAAAAAAACTTTACTTGCATACATTCTTCTACCCACTACTATTCAAAAACAACTTTACTTGCATGCATGTCAACATATTTAATTTACACCATTTCTTTTCTAATGTAAGATGACAACAAATATCACTAAATTCTTTTAATGTTCAAATGATGGATGGACAACCATTCACCAGCAACAAAACTATATGCTCTCTTCTCAAGAAACCACTAATTACTTTTATATACATGCCTAGACCTACTATTTCAACTAGATGGGCTTGACATGCTCAGGAAAAATAAAGATGAACGATAAAGGGAACTATCACTTGCAAATGATTCGTTGAAACAAGAAAAAACTTTACTTGCATACTTACTTTTACCCACTACTATTCAAAAACAACTTTTCTTGCATGCATGTCAACATTTTAAATTTACTCTAGATCTCTTTTCTAATGCAGGATGACAACACATATCACTACATTATTTCAATGTTCAAATGATGGATGGACAACAATCATTCACTAGCAACAAAACTATATGCTCTCTTCTTAACAAACTAATGAACTATATAATTTAGGTTCGTATAATTTAGTTATTTACAAAGTTTGAGACTTTGTAACCAAAATGTTAGTGTGCAATGAGTATGTCGATGAATGTTGTAGAAATTATTACATTGCATGGGTAGATTATTGTATTTTTCATAGACAATGTTCTTCTTATCCAATGTAATATTTGGAACCCAACATGCCAATAAAACTACTAGGTGCAGTTAGAAAAAAATTTACTAATTAAATATTGTTTGACTACAATATTTAGAACCCAACATGCGAGTTAAACTGTTAGGTGGAGAGAGAGAGAGAGAGAGAGAGAGAGAGAGAGAGAGAGAGAGAGAGAGAGAGAGAGAGAGAGAGAGAGAGAGAGAGAGAGAGAGAGAGAGAGAGAGAGAGAGAGAGAGAGAGAGAGAGAGAGAGAGAGAGAGAGAGAGAGAGAGATTTAAACAAAGAGAGAGATGAGTAGAGAGAGGAGAGAGTGGGGATAGAGAGGGATAGAGAGATAGTAGGAGATAGACATATAAAGACAAAGAACTTAGATGGAGAGGAGGAGAAAGAGAGAATAATTTTTCCAATATAATATATAAAACTATTATAGGGGCTTCCATCTATTCCACAAAAAATGATTTATCAAACAGGTCACCACTCGCCACTCACTCATTTTTTTCACATTTTTGTTCGCCCATTTATTCCTTTCCACTTTTTGATCATTTGTTTCACCATGTTTTATCACCTTCAAAAATCTCTTCGCTTGGATTTTCATGACCTTTTTCGGATGTGACATGAATTTAATATTGATTTAATAATCATGGTTGGTCCAAAATCATATTGGATGCCAAAACACTTTTTCAAATCCTTTTGAACCTTTTGATATCTAGGTTGAGTTTGATGTAAATTGATTTACATTTTTTATTGGGTCTGATCTCTTCATGCTACACCTAGAATTCACTTACCACGTGTCTACATCTTACATCTTCATAATTCCAATTATAACTAATTTCGCCCATCCTTCATTAAAAGAGAATATCCTATAGAATCATTATTGTTACTAAAAATATTTATAGTATTCACACATGTCCACGATATTATTCCTATTGTAAAATAATGAAATGAAAAACTCTACACAAGAATAAAAGTTAATTTCATTTAAAATGAGAATTCTAAAAATATCTTAATAAAATAATATTATACACCATATAAAGTATATTATATATATAGTTATAAATGAAAAACTTCTGGTTTAAATTGTGTGTAAAAAAATCTACACACTATTTAAACTAGAAGTTTTTCATTCATGCCATGGACTATGGAAATATCATGTCTTCTATATAGTTATAACTGTAATATAATATTATAAAATTGTATATTTAAATTAAATTGTTATATATTTAATATTTATAAATTAATTATTTTTATTTTATATAATATCTAATATAACTATATTTATTGTTATATAGTATATTTTATATAACGTAAATTATTAAACATATTTTAAAATAATATTAAATTATAAAATCGTATATTTATAGTAAATATTTATTTATAATTTAATCGTTATTTATTTAAAATATAATATATAGTATCTAATATAGCTGATGATGGCATGGTTCAGTGGTTAAGTCACTCAGGATGTAGTGGCAGCCAGCAGAGTTCAAACCCCCACTGGGCCAACGAGCTCGCAAGGCTTTATGCCTTCGCTGGGCCAATGAGCTCGCGGGTTTGAAGTGTTCTTCCTAGGGGATGAGGTCCCCCAGTTGTGGCCTCACCGGTTCATTGCTCCGGGCAAAAGAATTCCCGTGGAGCCGGAGGGTGTGTCGCACCAGCGTTGCCAGTCACGTTAAAAAGTTTACCAGGCGCATTTAAAATATATATATATATAGTATCTAATATAATTATATTTATTATTATATAGTATAATATAATGAATACATTTTAAAAATAATTGCGACACGAAAATCTACAATAATTTGCAATTAAAACTAAGTTTGAATCAAATTTGTTACCTTAAAAACACTTTGTATTCCGACTAAACATGGAAAGATCATAAAACCCATTTTACTAAGATTGACACCTGATATCATGTTTACTTTTGATCATCTATCTAGACCTAAGTATACATTGCATTCTAATGAAAAGAAAATCTAGATTATTATTAAACTAAGTTCCCTAAG
This sequence comes from Cunninghamia lanceolata, assembly GCA_027924645.1. NCBI lineage: Eukaryota > Viridiplantae > Streptophyta > Pinopsida > Cupressales > Cupressaceae > Cunninghamia > Cunninghamia lanceolata. Next base: position 3,408,292 of record BSBN01000241.1, on the reverse strand, counting down.
GGATCTACCATTAACACCAATTGATTAGAAAATCAATGACAAATAATTAAAAAAGGATTGATTTATGCACTGAAGGTGATTGGACCCAATTTGGCTTTAATAAGAACCTTAAACTGACTTAAAATTGTGCTTAACCCTGGTGCAGGGGCACCCGCACATGATCAGGATATAGGTCCGCATGATGACATACATGATCAGGATGTAGGATAGTTATCAGCATGATGACAGGGCAGTAGGCTATTTTTAGTATGTTTGACTTTATCATGTAATAAGGTCCACTGGACCGATGCTATGTAATAGATCAGCATAGGAGTATGTGTAGGCAGTTAGAGATCGGGATAAGATAGTCTGAGTTGTCCTCTCTCCCAGCCGCTTGGAAGCTCCCAGCCGCTGGGAAATGAAGTTAGTAGTACTCGAAGGATTTGTTATATATACCTTCGATCTGTTAGGGTTTAGAGATTGAATTCATAGTGATAGTTCATATTGAGTTTGATAGGTGTTATGTTCAGGAGAGTAGTACTGGTGATATGCTGTACTGGTGATCAGTCCAGATAGTGTGAAGCAGAAGTGTATAAGCAGGACTTTTGAATCTCAAGTGAATAAGATCTCATCTTTTGCAGTATTTGAGTTGATCAGTTGTATTTGTGTTGATTTATTTTCTGTTTGCAAGTTGATGGGCACTTTCAACCCTTCCACCGGTTGATCCTGCAAATCGGTGGAATGGTCCTGTATCATAGCTTAAGTTGCATTTGTGTTTTCTGTTTATGCATTGCATTGTTCAGGAGATCAGTTAGGAGCATGCTATGAATCAGCCTAGCATCCTCATGTGCTAGGTCTAGAAGATAAGTTGTTAGATTTTGGTTTGGAGGTGATCCGGCCCGGTCGTCACATTGTCTTTGTGAAATAGAGCGGTTCGAAGTGCTTACATGCAGTGGAAGGATACACAGGAGTCTGCATGTGCGTTTCCAGTCGGAGCAAGCCACATCGTCATCTGCGAATGCATCGTCATCAGGATCGGGTCGTGAAGTTGTTGAAGTTTGCACGTTGCAGGTGCATCATGATGTTTTGAGTTGGATATATATTCAGTGTATATATCGCAGTCAGGATCATCTCTCGGAGAAGTTCATCATCCGCATATCGCTAACGGATGCGGGTGTGAAAGTTCAGTTTTTGTCTAAGTATTGAAGAGTTCATCAGGAGGATGTGTGACGTCATCGTCATCAGGATATGACGTCATCGTCATCAGGATATTAAGAAATCCCTTTATGCAAGTTTATCCTGTTGTCGCTAAGTGGTTAGGCATCGGCGCAGGCAGGAAGTTGTAGTAGCATCATCAGGAGGTTTCGAGAGAACCGGATAAGTTAGATCATGATGCTGTTGCTTGTATCGTCGGGCAGTGGAGCATCGAAGGCAAGTTGTTGAAGTGCAACGTCATCAGGATATTTGGAGCAACCAGATATTTGGATATCCTGCTGACGAAGGTGATATTGAATATCATGATGATGTCGCTTGTATTTGGCACCCGATGAACAGTGCAACCGGAGGATGTTTGCGCCCGTTGATTATCATGATGATGATGATAGGCGACAAAGGGAGGAGGTAAATAGTAGTCGACAGGAGGATGTTAGCGACCATCCGAAATATGATGATGTTGTTGATGTTGTTAGGAAATATGATGATGAGGTTCAGCCGATAGACATTTTCATCAGGTTGTTTATGTTATTGGCAGCTCCTTCCTGTTAGGTTTCCTCCGTTGCGTTCCACTCTGCATCATAGTGGTATCAGAGCAAAGGTTAGGATCTTTTGGAAAAGATAAGCAGGATGTCAGACGAAGAAGGAACATCTAAGTTTCCAACAAAGATGACCAACGCTGAGTTGGCAGTTCTGGTGAAGAAACAGATTGCAGAAAGTAAGGCCGTGAAGGCTCAGAATCAGGAGTTGAAAGATGAGTTAGCAAAGTTGAGGAGCAGGGTAGGTTCTGGTAGAGAAGATGATAGGGAAGAAGAGGATATCCCTAATTGGAGCGAGGAGGTCGTTCCTGCAGACCAGAGACCGTTGTTGAACGCCCTCAAGGCCATGGAGAGGAGAACCATGGATGTGAAGCTGGATTTGCCAGTGTTTACAGGTAAGATGGACCCTGATTCAGTAATGGAATGGATAGATTGTTTGAACAATTTCTTTGTGACAGAGGAGATACCAGAACAGCAGAGAGTGAAGATAGCACAGTCAAAGATGAAAGAAGCTGCCTTGACATGGTGGAACTTTGTTCAGGATGATAGAGTGCAGGAGGGAAAACGTAGAGTTGCCACATGGAAGAAGATGATGGAATTGGTAAAGGAGGCTTATATTCCTTTGGATTACAGTATCCAGTTACACAAGAGGAAGCAGAACCTGAAGCAGAAGGAGCTAGATGTCAGCTCATATACAGAAGAGTTCATGAAACTCTGTATGAAGACCAAGGTGAAAGAAAGTGAAGAGGAAAAGGTAGCCAGATACCTTAATGGATTGAGGTTTAATATTCAGGAAGATCTCAGTCTGCATAACCCAGATACAGTGCAGAAAAGCTTTCAGTTGGCACTGAAAGTGGAAGAAAAGCTGAAGAGAAAACAAGATCAGAACAATAGAGGAAGAGGAAGACAACAAAGAGGTGGAAGAAGTCCTTTCAGAGGCAGAGGACATGGACAGGGATATCAAGGAGAGTCCAGTCAGGACAATAGCAAGGGCAACAATGGTCAGAATCAGAGAGAGAATTTCAGTCAGCAAGGAAACTTCAGAGGCAGAAGACCTTACAGAGGAAGATCCCAGGGCAGAGGATCCATCAGGTGTTACAACTGTAACAAAGAAGGCCATATAGCCAGCAGATGTCCAGACAAGGCCACAAGCTCAGCAGGAGAAAGGAGGACAAATCTGGTCAATGAACCTGATAATCAAAGTAGGACAAGCTCTAATGAATTTCAGAGTGTGAATGGTCCTGAGAATTATGGATATCCAGAAAGTGGAGAGTCCCTGATGATGAGAAGAACAGTGACTACCATGAAGGTACCTGATAAAGAAGCCCCTCAAAGGAAGTCCCTTTTCAGAACCACTTGCAAAGCAGGAGGTAAGGCTTGTAAAGTTTTGATTGATTCTGGTTCTACTGAGAACTTTGTGTCTGAAGAAATGGTGATAAAGCTGAAGCTTAGGAGATTGCCTCACCCAGCTCCATATAAAGTCTCATGGCTTACTCAAGGTCAGCAGACAACTGTAGAAGAGCAGGCTTGGGTAGAGTTTCAGATTGGTGGATATAAGGATAAGTTGTTGTTTGATATCACCAAGATGGATGCTTGCAACCTTTTGTTTGGTAGACCATGGCAATATGATCTGAAGGCACAGCATGATGGTGTTAAAAACACCTATAAAATCACTAAAGATGGTATAGATATAACACTATTCCCATTGAAGGAGAAAGAGGAGAAGTCTAAAGGCAAAGAAGTGAAGGTCATGCTGATGGAAGGCAAACAGTTCATGAAAGAAGTAGCAGCAGAAGGTGCAGTTGCATATGCCCTGATCCCCTGTATGAGTATGGATAAGAAACAACAGCAAGAAGCCAAGAAGGAGAAGAAGCCAAGGTTGATAGACCCAGCTGTCCAAGAGTTATTGGATAAGTACAAAGGTGTTATCTCAGAGGGAATGCCAAGATCCCTACCACCTGTCAGAGATATCAGTCATTGCATAGACTTAATTCCAGGGTCTACACTTCCAAATAAAGCAGCTTATAAGCTTACCCCAGAACAGAATGCAGAAGTAGCCAGACAGATTGAAGAACTGATGAATTCAGGTCTGATTGGAAAGAGTTTGAGTCCATGTGCAGTACCAGCTGTACTAGCACCTAAGAAGGAAGGTACTTGGAGACTTTGCACAGATTCCAGAGCCATCAACAAGATCACAATCAGATATAGGTTTCCAATCCCCAGAATTGAGGATTTACTTGATTGTTTGGGAAATGCTAAGTACTTTACAAAAATAGACTTGAAGAGTGGATACCATCAGATCAGGATTAGACCAGGTGATGAGTGGAAGACAGCATTCAAAACAAATGAAGGATTGTATGAATGGAAGGTTATGCCATTTGGTTTGTCTAATGCCCCTAGTACTTTCATGAGGCTGATGAATGAGGTTCTGAAGGAATTCATTGGTAAGTTTGTCATAGTCTATTTAGATGACATTCTGATTTTCAGTAACACCAGAGAAGAACATCTCAGGCATATAGATCTGGTTCTCAAGAGGTTACATGAAGAGAAGCTGATGATAAACTTGGACAAGTGTTTGTTCATGAAACAGGAGATCACATATTTAGGTTTTGTCATCTCACAAGGAAAGCTGCAGATGGATAAGGAGAAGGTGAGTGCCATATTGAATTGGCCAACTCCACAGACCATGAATGAAGTCAGAAGTTCCCATGGGTTAGCAACCTTCTACAGAAAGTTTATCAGAGGATTCAGTCATACCCATGTTGGATACCATAAAAGGAGGACAGAAGTGCAGGTTTGTTTGGACTCAAGGAGCAGATGATTCCTTTGAGGCATTGAAGAGGAAGGTGGCACAGCAGCCAGTCCTTGCACTTCCAGATTTCAATAAGATCTTTCAGGTAGAGTGTGATGCCAGTCACATGGCCATTGGAGCAGTACTCAGTCAAGAGGGTAGACCAATTGCATTTTTTAGTGAAAAACTCAATGATGCTAAGAAAAGGTATTCATCATATGATCTGGAAATGTATGCTCTAGTTCAGTCCCTAAAGAAATGGAGGCATTACCTGCTGCCAAAGGAGTTCATAGTCTTCACAGATAATCAAGCTTTGAGTTTCATCAACAGTCAGGAGAAGCTGAACCACAGACATATGAAGTGGGTAGAAACACTCCAGGCTTTCACTTTTACCTTGAAGCATAAGAAAGGGGTTAAGAACAAAGTTGCAGATGCTTTGAGCAGAAGAGTTCTCACAGTCAATCAGATTCAGTTAGAGAGTGTTGGTATTGATTCACTCAAGACCATGTATGAGTCTGATGCTGATTTTGGAGAGATATATCAGGTCTGTACTTCTTTTGGGGAGAAATACCATGCTGAGTTCTCTGAATTCCTGATCCAAGATGGATTGCTGTTCAAGGGTGGACAGTTGTGTATCCCAAGATGTTCTATGAGGTTGAATATAATCAAGGAGAAACATTGTGGAGCCATGGCAGGTCATTTTGGTCTAGACAAGACTCTTGATCTGGTCAGGAGGCATTATTTCTGGCCTAAGTTGCCGACAAATGTCAGGAAATTTGTAGAAACCTGTGTAATTTGTCAGAAGGCTAAAGGCAGGTCAACTAATGCAGGGTTATACCAGCCCTTACCCATTCCTTCCAGACCATGGGAAAGTATCAGTATGGATTTTGTTTTAGGTTTACCAAGGACCAGGAGAGGATTTGACAGTGTCTTTGTTGTAGTGGACAGGTTCAGTAAAATGGCACATTTCTTGCCATGCAAAACCACTGCAGATGCCTCATATATTGCAGATTTATTCTTCAGGGAAATTGTCTGAATTCATGGGTTGCCTTTGAGCATAGTTTCAGACAGAGATGTGAAGTTTGTGGGTCACTTCTGGAGAACCCTATGGAGGAAATTGGGAACCAATTTGTCATTTTCCTCTGCATATCATCCTCAAACGGATGGACAAACTGAGGTTGTGAACCGTTCCTTGGGGAATCTACTTAGATGCTTGACAAAACAGCATGGAGAGAAGTGGGACAATATTCTGTCTCAAGCGGAGTTTTCATATAATGATACTGTCAACAGGAGCACAGGAAAATCGCCTTTTCAGGTAGTGTATGGAATGCATCCCAGAGGTATTTTGGAGTTGCGAGAGCTACCTACAGCAGATCCTGTTAGTGCAGATGGAGAAGCTTTTGCTGAAGCAATCAAGGAAGTTCATGATCAGGTTAAGACCCAACTCCAACAAACCACTTTAAAGTATAAGGAGTATGCTGACAAGAAGAAGAAGGATGTTCAATTTGCTGTTGGAGATTTGGTTTGGGTTCACTTGAAGAAAGACAGGCTTCCTAAGGGGAAGTATACTAAGCTCATGCCAAAGAAAGTTGGACCATGTTAGATTTTGCAAAAGCATGGACAGAATGCTTATGAGATCCAACTCCCACCTGATCTCGGTTTATCTCCTATCTTCAATGTATGTGATTTAACTCCATACAAGGCTAGTTCAGATGTAGATCAGGACAACCTACAGGATACAGTTGCTGAAGACATTCCTCAACATGATCCTCCACAGATACAGCAGATTTTGGACACTAGAGTGGTCAAACAGACCAGGAACAAGAAGTACTTGGAGTACCTCGTCTCTTGGAAGGGACAGCCGACTTCTGAAGCAGTATGGATGACTGCAGAACAGATACAGAAACATGGTGCCGACCTTGATACTCTCATCTCAAGTGGACTTGAGATTTCTTCTTTTGGGGAGTATGGTGCAGGGGCACCCGCACATGATCAGGATATAGGTCCGCATGATGACATACATGATCAGGATGTAGGATAGTTATCAGCATGATGACAGGGCAGTAGGCTATTTTTAGTATGTTTGACTTTATCATGTAATAAGGTCCACTGGACCGATGCTATGTAATAGATCAGCATAGGAGTATGTGTAGGCAGTTAGAGATCGGGATAAGATAGTCTGAGTTGTCCTCTCTCCCAGCTGCTTGGAAGCTCCCAGCCGCTGGGAAATGAAGTTAGTAGTACTCGAAGGATTTGTTAAATATACCTTCGATCTGTTAGGGTTTAGAGATTGAATTCATAGTGATAGTTCATATTGAGTTTGATAGGTGTTATGTTCAGGAGAGTAGTACTGGTGATATGCTGTACTGGTGATCAGTCCAGATAGTGTGAAGCAGAAGTGTATAAGCAGGACTTTTGAATCTCAAGTGAATAAGATCTCATCTTTTGCAGTATTTGAGTTGATCAGTTGTATTTGTGTTGATTTATTTTCTGTTTGCAAGTTGATGGGCACTTTCAACCCTTCCACCGGTTGATCCTGCAAATCGGTGGAATGGTCCTGTATCATAGCTTAGGTTGCATTTGTATTTTCTGTTTATGCATTGCATTGTTCAGGAGATCAGTTAGGAGCATGCTGTGAATCAGCCTATCATCCTCATGTGCTAGGTCTAGAAGATAAGTTGTTAGATTTTGGTTTGGAGGTGATCCGGCCCGGTCGTCACATTGTCTTTGTGAAATAGAGCGGTTCGAAGTGCTTACATGCAGTGGAAGGATACACAGGAGTCTGCATGTGCGTTTCCAGTCGGAGCAAGCCACATCGTCATCTGCGAATGCATCGTCATCAAGATCGGGTCGTGAAGTTGTTGAAGTTTGCACGTTGCAGGTGCATCATGATGTTTTGAGTTGGATATATATTCAGTGTATATATCGCAGTCAGGATCATCTCTCGGAGAAGTTCATCATCCGCATATCGCTAACGGATGCGGGTGTGAAAGTTCAGTTTTTGTCTAAGTATTGAAGAGTTCATCAGGAGGATGTGTGACGTCATCGTCATCAGGATATTAAGAAATCCCTTTATGCGAGTTTATCCTGTTGTCGCTAAGTGGTTAGGCATCGGCGCAGGCAGGAAGTTGTAGTAGCATCATCAGGAGGTTTCGGGAGAACCGGATAAGTTAGATCATGATGTTGTTGCTTGTATCGTCGGGTAGTGGAGCATCGAAGGCAAGTTGTTGAAGTGCAACGTCATCAGGATATTTGGAGCAACCGGATATTTGGATATCCTGCTGACGAAGGTGATATTGAATATCATGATGATGTCGCTTGTATTTGGCACCCGATGAACAGTGCAATCGGAGGATGTTTGCGCCCGTTGATTATCATGATGATGATGATAGGCGACAAAGGGAGGAGGTAAATAGTAGTCGACAGGAGGATGTTAGCGACCATCCGAAATATGATGATGCTGTTGATGTTGTTAGGAAATATGATGATGAGGTTCAGCCGATAGACATTTTTATCAGGTTGTTTATGTTATTGGCAACTCCTTCCTGTTAGGTTTCCTCCGTTGCGTTCCACTCTGCATCAAACCCTACATTAACTCTCTAGGAATCATGAAATCATCTCCATCAGTAGAAAATGATAAAAAAGGTAAGAAAAATTCTCTAATCTACACTAGATGTGATATATTAATGAGTTCCTGCTAATTTGAAGTGGGGTTCATAGTTTAACCAAGATTAAGAAGCTACACAGTTAAGGATATGCCCTTAATCCCAAACTATATGTAATATGGAAAAATAAAATGAATTTAACTCTAGCTTAGATCCCAAATTAGAAGGAAATTATGTATGGTGTACATTAGAGAATTTTTATCACCTTTTTGTCAATTAAACTAATATGTTGCTTAACCTAGAGAGTTAATGTAAGGTTAGACATAGGTTAAGGTTATATACACCATGACATGGCACTCACTATCTTTTAAGAAGTGTCTATCTATTTCTTTTACCTGTCAATTTCAGTAATGAAAAAGTTTAGTGCAGAGACATCAAGGAACCCGTGTTATATTTATTATTATATGTAATATTTTATATCATGTTAATTACTATATATCTTTCTAATACAATATTGTAATACAAAATCATATATTTAATATTTATGTTTATTTGTTATTTATTTATATATTTATTATATATTCTATATAATATACATTATTAAATATAAAAACAATATAATATATAATTAATATATTTTTTTAATATAATACTATTTAAATTAATTTGTAGGAAACCCAACAACTTAACTGACCTTCCATGAGTAGGCAGAGAGATAGTGGTAGAGAGAAATATAAGAGACATAGATATATATATATATATAGAGAGAGAGAGAGAGGGGGGGAGGGAGATTGATAGAGAGGAATACAGATAGAGAGATAGAGCAAGAGAGATATAAAGATATGAGATATAAAGGGAAAGAGAGACTAACTTTTGATTAGCCATTTCACGCCAACAAATTGAAAATGACACATGTCCATGGAGAGAGAGAGGGGGGGCTAAATTTTGGTCAACTGTTTCATGCCAACAATCCACATATGGCACATGCCCATGGGGGAAGAGAGGAAGAGAGAGAACATTTTAAATTATGGCTAACATTGGACATTAATGGTTGACATCATCTTATAATGATGCAAGACAATAGAAATGATGGGTGTCGCTAGATCCATTCCTTTCTTGTGTTTATCGACCAATAACCTGAAGCGCGAAAGAAAGAGAGGGGGAGAGAGAGGGGGGGATATAGAGAAATAGAAATCTACAAACATGGTAGAGATTGGTCACTTATGTTGTATGCAGGTGGTGATACCCATGAAAAAAGTTAAGGTTGTGGATCAATAGGCCAATAGAGATGATCCTCCAAATAAGTTTATTCAAGTGGTGACTGTGGACAAATTACAAGTTTTGGTTCATGGGATTTATTAAATACCATAAAGCTCTCAACAACCTAAGATACTCTCTTAGAGGGAAAGACATAGAGAAAAGAGACACTAAATTTTGATCAATCATTTTGTGATAACAATCCAACTATGGCATGTGTCCATGGGGAGCTATGCTCAAGGAAACATAGAGAGATAGATAGGAAAAGAGATAGCAGGCTATGGTACTTTTATAATGTAAAAAGTGGAGCTTGGTACAGGTTGGTCTAGATCATCTACCTCCACTAGAGCCTCATGGAATGGTGCTTTTACAAAAATAGAGAGAGATAGAGTAATAGAGAAAAAGAGATAGACTAGGATAGATAGATAGAGATAAGAGATATAGAGGGAAAGAGAGATAAAGAAAAGAGAGACTTTCAATTAGTTGTTTCATCCCACTAATCTAGACATGACATGTGTCTGTTGGGAACTACACTTAGGGAGACATGTCATTTACTTGAGGAGCTAATAATTCACCTTTAAGGCGAACTAACAGAGACATTTTGAAAGTTTGTAAAAATCAAATCTGAAGCCCAAGATCATATCTAATGGACCCTATGAATTCAACTTTTAGAGATGGTTAGCATACTCATCTTGTTGCATCTAACCTAATGCACACTTGTGTTGATTAAAGTAAAGCGTAGCAATCAATCATTAAGGAAGGGGTCCCATGGAGCTGCTAGAGGATCTATTTTTGTGGAGCAAGGGCTCCCATGAAACACAAAAAATTTGATTAGGATCTTTTCCTCTAAAATAGGAGCAATTATTTTTTAGCTGGTTGATTTTGAGTAGGTACATTTGAGGTGGGGTTGAATATTTTGGAGGGAAAATTTTTTATTTGATGATTTTTAATCTTTTTATTTGTAAGTCCTAAAAAATCTCTCCTAAATCAATTAGCATTAAATTAAAAACCTTATAAGACCTCCAGCTTCCATAAATTTTGGAGCTTAAAGTTTTAAGCCTATGTGCAACTAAAAAAATTCATGGGACCACATGTTTAAAATGCTCCTAAAAAATTGCAGCAAGACCACTGAGATAATTTAGGAAGCCCCATATTCACACGTGCAAAGTGGCACGTTCAGTGGTAGCCAGTCAACTGCCGTTATATTACACATTTTCCACAAGACGAGTGGTCCTTCCGGGCAAACAAGCGCTCCGCATGGGCCCCGCTCTACCCCGATAAGAATGGGTCTGAGATTTCAAATGGGCTAAAAGATTGTGCATTGCCTTGCTCCTACCTACTTCTTTTGCGATATGCAAGTGCCTTCTCAAATCTAAATATGATTCTCACCTCACGTGCCCTATCTGTAGTACCGACTGGACTTGGCCAGCGGGACTTGGCCAGAGGAAACTGCTTTCTCTTTTGAATAGATAACTGTCATTAAAAAATTGCATGACAATCAAGGTTGCTGTCAAATTTAAGCCCTGATTCTAGGTTAGCTAATCCAAAAACAAATAGACAGTCACTCTTGTGAGGTGACCTAATGCATACTTGTGTTGACATTTGTGTTGATTTGTGTGTTATGCATAGTTAAAGATATTGAAAATAATATAAGAGTTATGAAGGAGTGTCTTAGGGTTATTGATAAAGTAGTTATGGGAGCATTCTAATAGCATTGTAAGAGTGCATTATCCATTTGTGCTATTAGAAACCCTAACCATTTGTGCTATCGGAAACCCTAACAACATTCAGTCACTATATTCCTAGCCACGACGATAAGGTCCAAGGAGCCACAAGCTTCCAAGTTTGCCTCTGTCAAGTCCCAGTCATCACTGAATCCACGTGGAATGAGAGCAAGCGCACGAGCAAAAACCCTAACCATTTGTGCTATCAGAAACCCTAACTGCCCTCTGTCATCGTATTCCCAACTGCGATGGCAAGTTCCAAGAGGCCATAGTTTTCCAAGCCTGCCTCTGTCGAGTCCCAATATTCATTGAATCCACGTGCAACGGTAATGAAGAAAACACCCAGGGAAAAAGGAACGATAGAAGACCCTGAGGTTGCTCAAAAAGTGACACCTTCCATTGATCACTCTCGCCTCAGCCCTGCAGTCCAGCAACAAGACAATACTATTTAGGTTTCTCCTACTGTTGGGTCCCAAATACCTAACCATAATCAGCATGCTACCCCCAACTTACTGGATGCGAGTAATAGTTTGTCCTCCTCCAACCCATCAGGAGGTAAGACCATTTTGTTCAAATTCCCAAATGATATTGTGGATGTTATTGAAGATAATAAATCATGATCTATTACACTGTTGTTCCTTAAAGATGTCCCATCTAAACAAGACTTCTTCAAATGGACCCATACAAACTGGGAACACAAGGGCTGGATCATAGAATCATTCAGGGGATTAAGCAGGGGATATGTAGCCTGCACTTTCGTGGACCCAGAGCATGCTAGAGCAGCCCTTCATTATGGATCCTGGATAATATGTGGCCAGACATGCAACCTACAGGTTTGGGATATTGATATCCACCCAGAAGGGATCTCAAAGTCTAAATATCCTATGTGGGTGGAGTTGCCCCTCCTCAATCTAGCTTTTCATCCCTTTCTATAAGACATAGCAGCTCAACTAAGAAGGGCCATTTGGTGCAAACCAAGTACTGACAAATGGGCTAGTCTAAAAGTGCATCCTCGGGTCTACGTAGAAATGGACTTAACCCAACCACTCCCTGAAACAAACCTAATGCATGTTTCTATTGCTGAAGGGAAGGCCACCTTATTAGGGATTGCCCCTTCCGTAAACCCCATCTGTCACACATTCCCATGTCTGATCACAACCTCTCCAATCCCCCTTTAGTTGAGGCCCCTAAGAACCCTTCCTCTTCTCACTCACAACAACCCCCTCTACATTACCCTCTCATACCATGTCTCCTACCCCTCCCCCCTTTTCCCAAACAATGTGTCCTTCAAAGAGATCCCTTAATCTGATAAAAGGCTTCCTAAGAAAAGGAAAAAGTCATTCCCTTCCCTCTCTTCCGCCCAGCCCCATTATGGGCACTCTCAACCCCTTCTACCTTTGCAAACCTTGACTACAAGCCTTGTGAGATCATCATCTTAGCTTGATAGCCCTATGGGAACTCCTCCTACTAGCCCGACTAGACCACATTCTTGGTCTGCTTCAAGGGAGAGACCTTTTATTGACAGATCTCTTGACCCCCATGTGTTGTCATCAAATCAGTTTAATAGTCTCCTCACAGATAAGAAAATCCTTGAGTCATAATGAATTGCCACATACAATCATGGAATGTGAGGAGATTGACAATCACATCGCGTAAATATTAGGTTAAACAATCTATTCTGAATAGCCACACTGATGTTATTATGATGTAAGAGGTTAAAGTTAGCCATACCCATCTTGATGCATCACTTGCTACCATGTGGAATGAGGCCCACTTCTTCCGTACCAATCACCCTAAGGGTAGTGGGGGGGCTGTACTGGGACTTGCCTCATGGTAACTACGTCAATTGTTGCTTTTGGAACCAATCCCAATAACTATGGTGTTTGGGCTACCACCCTCTTCTGTGACAATCTTATTGGCTTTTGCTCCATTTACGCTCCCAACTTATCCCCCAGGAGAGCTACTTTGTGGGAATAGATGCGTTTTAATTTACCTATTGATGAGTGGGTTTTAGGAGGATATTTCAACATGGTGAAACATGCTGCCGATCAAAATTGGGATAACCACATCAAGCTATCACAAATTGAGTTTGAAGCTTGAACACTTGCTCATAACTCCTTAGGTGTGCATGATCCTATCATAGGCAAAATGGAATCTCATAGGCCTCACTGTTTCACATGGAGTAATTGTCGTGAAGGATTTTTGTAGAAGATGAGCTGCTTGGAAATATCTCTACCAACTTGCTTGCCATCCCCTCCTCTTCGGGACACCTTGTACATCTTGACTTGGCAGCCACTCTTTCGGACCACCTATCCATTTTCACCACTTTAACCCTTTCTGGCATTGTTGCTCTACCAAATGATCTCTTGTACAAACTAAACATCTCCCATCTTCAAAATAAGGAATGCATTGATAGATTTCTTACTATTTGGAATGTTGAACCTAAACCTCATAATGACAGATGGATCAGCTAGCGGGAAAGAATAATATCTCATTGCACTCAATTCCTTCATGATTTTGGAAGACGAGTTGCAGCTAAACATTACATATTGGAGAAATATCTTAAAGGGCAACTAGAACAAGGTAGAAAACTGCTGGACAATAATCCCTACAACATTCCTATTCAACAATTAGTTGCTTACACTAAAAACCAACTCCGCAAAATGACATCTTATAAGGGCAAAGGTGCTCAATTAAGGGACCGTTTACAATGGATAAAAGGTGGTGACAAGAGCACCAAGTTCTTGTTTCAATTCCTTCAACATAAACATAAAAAGGAACACATTTATATTATTAAACCAGCTGATGGTTCAATGCAGAACAACCAAGACATGATCATGAAAACATTCTATCAACACTATAAACAACTGTTTATTGAAGATTCAAGTAATGATCCCTTAATTCCTATTTTGGAAGACAAAATAGTTAACTGCATTCCCTGCAAAATTCAGCCTAAGTACAAGTTTCTTGATCACTATCTCTCTTTGGAGGAGATTGACGAGGCATTGAACATTTTGGTGTCAGAGAAGAGCCCAGGTTTGGATGGCCTCCCTATTGAGTTCTACCACTCACTTTGGCCTTACATAAGGGAGGATTTCTCTAATGTGTACCTCGAGGGCATTGAAACTGGGTCTCTTAGAGCTATTATTAACTAGGGACTTATAAAGCTTATTCACAAAGGCAAACAAGAAGATACAATGAATAGTTTGCACCCCATAACACTGCTCAACATGTCATATAAGATTATTTCTAAAGCCCTGGCTAGACAAATCAAACCCATCACTCAAGAGATTGTTAGGCCTGAGCAAACTGATTTCTTAGGGAGAAGATTTATTTTAGATAATTTGGTGCTTGCATGGGAAACAATAGAATGGGCACAACAAACAACTCAAGATGCCTTGATTCTCAAGCTAGATTTCGATAAGGCCTATGATCGTATAAGGTGGTCATTCATTCTTAAAATGCTACATTGGTTGGGATTTGGACATATCCTTTGTGCCCATGTTTGAATGTTATTCATGGACGTTAATGCTAGACCGGTGATTAATGGAGCCCTCTCCCCATAATTACCCCTCCAAAAATCCATTCACCATTCCTTTATGTCCTCACAACTGATGCTCTTGGGTATCTCTTTCATCATGCCCAAAATTAACTCATTCATGACATCTCTCTCCCTTGTGACAGTATTGCCCTTAACTCCCACTATGCTGATGATAGTATGATCTTTATTCAAAAATCAGCTGAAGATGTCAACAACCTACTTGATATTCTTGACTATTATTGTGTTGTTTCGGGGTCCAAGATTGCTATGCATAAAACATAATTTTGGATGACACGCACCAGTCCTTATCCACCATGGATTCCAAAATAGTGGAAAGAGATTAAACATGGATCAATTTCTAGATACCTTGGCATTCCTTTTGGAATTGGAGTCTCCTTGAAAGATATGTGGAGGTGGTTTCTAAATAAAATAAAATCCAAAATGTTAACTTGGACACACCATTTTTTGTCTATGGCTGGGCAGATCCAGATGGCTAATAAAATTCTCTTGGCTTATCATGTTTACATCTCATCTTGCTGACTACTATCAAAAGCATGCTATAATCAGCTAACTCAACTCATTCATAATTTTATTTGGTCTAAATAGGGAAACAAAAAAGGTATGCCAATTACTTCTTGGTCTCACTGTATTCTCCTGAAGGATAAGGGCGGCTTGGGTATCATTGACCCTTACATGCAAGGGGTCTGTCCTTCAGCCAAATGGATTAGCAGAGCCTTAGAAGGAAATGCTCCTTGGAAATATTTAATTCGACACCATATACAAACAACTACTACAGGTAAAGCATGGAGTACAGTTCATTGGAATGACAAGATACTTTTGGCTCCATACTTCAAGATTCATGGATCAACCCCTCTTAAAGCATCTGGAAAGCTTGGTAGTTAGTTTTGTTGCAAGGTGTACACCCTTGGTCTCCTTGTGCTATGTAGTGCAGCGCTTGGGTTCGTGACAAGGCTTAACCACCTCCCGTGGATTCATTAACTCTAGCAGTTGTATCAGGCATTAACAGGTCGATCTTTTGGTTCAACGACAACTATCTTTCCAACAATTGGTATCAGAGTTTGGGTCACGAGTTCAAACCCCTCTCTTGCACTGGGGGGATTGTTATAAGGTGTACGCCCTTGGTCTCATTGTGTTGTGCAATGCAGCGCTTGGGTTTGTGACAAGGCTTAACTGTCTCTCATGGATTCATTAACTCTAGCAATTGTATCAGGCATTAATAGGTCGATCTTTTGGTGCAACGACAACCATCTATCCAATAGGTTTCACACAAGTTGTCTTCGTTTGATTAGTCATTCAACCGTGGTCTTAGTTTTGCAACCTCATCGATCTGGTGGAACCGTCTGATCCAAGTACAAGACTCCACTTGTAATGATTTCTAGTTTCAAGGCTAAGCACCTCGACAAGAAAGGCAGTCAAGTGTTCAGGTATCTATGGGATACTTCAAGTTTTACATGGAAATCATGGCACCAACTCAAGTAGTGTTTCAACTTAAGCTACAAAGACAAGGCTGTTGTGCTGGAAATTCAAAAAATTGTTCCTCCTAACCTCACTATCCACATGTCTTCCTGCTGCCATTCTTATTTTCTAAAGGATTGGAGGTGTCCTAACAGTTGTTGTATCAGAGCCATTCTTGTTTTCTAAAGGATTGGAGGTGTCCTAACAGTTGTTGTATCAGAGCATTTCCCCTCAAAGTGTTGTATAAATAGCTTGTGCCTAATGTACCAATTACCCGTTGGCTTAACGCTCTTTGGAGATGTAATCTCAGTGGGCTAGATGGAATAAACTTAGCCTTCATATTTGAAAATCTAAAGCTGACTCCCAATCTCAGCTCATTGGTTGGAAGCTTCTTCACACCAAACGCCTAGTGGGTACTCGCCTTAAATTCCTTCTCCCACCCCCAGTCTATCCTTCCTGTGGTAAGACTAAGTCTTTAAAGCACTATTTTTGGTTATGTTCTCATGTTAAAAAGATATGGGCAACACTTATGACTTCCTTGCCTTCCCTCTTCCATTTTTCTTGGTCTTGTAAATCCGCTATTCTCAGATTCTCTACCTCACAACATGATTTCTAGTGTTTGTCAGCTCATAATAATCAAACACATATGGAAGTTCCGTTGCCTGGCTGCCTTGTCTCATTCTTATACTCCCTTGGAGATTGAACTTCACTATATTTGTTCCAATCTTCTTATCCATATGACATGCCTAGATTCCTCTTTACATGAGTAGTGCATGACATAAATCAGACTGCAGGCCAAAAGCCTTCTTTCTCAGCTTCAAATCAAGGAAAAGCAAGCCTACTATGTTGTGTTTCATTTTGGATCCTCACATCCAAGCACCTTCAGTTAGTGACAACCAACTCTTATCTTTGGGTGGGAGATATGTGACAGATGAATTAGGATGTTGTTCTACCAATGTGATCACCAGAGATTTCATCTGCGAGTTTTCCTTATTAAGAGTATTGTCTCTTCTGAGCTTGGAGCTTGATGGCCTGTCTAAGAGGCTTTTCTAAGTTTGGTATGGGTTCAACAGAGAGCACTTCTACAATCTTCTTGTGTTGCTAGTTCGATGAACTTGCTTGTTTCTTTCATCTATTCCCTAAGCCGATCTCTGTATTGTTTAGTCAGTATTCTATTTTTTCTATCTCTTCTTTGTTAGCTGCTCTCTTTGGTGTGCAGTTGTGCATGTCTTTTAGCTATTGTTTTATATAGTTGCTTCCGTGTAATAATTTATTGTATTTGTTTTACTTCATTCAATATAAAAAAAGAGTGCATTATCCTAGGTACATTGCATGCTTTCTTGTCATCCTGAGGAGAACATGATTTAGCAAATTCCCAATAGGTGTTTGTAAACCTCACTAGTCCTCATGAACAATTAAACATTAGAAATTTTGGAGAAAAAGTTTCATCAATCCATTTTCTATCAATTTAGATCTATGAGTTACAGTTTAAGTCAACACGTTAGTTCAAAGTTCCACTCGCAGAAATCAAGTTCTCACCCATGTAGGTGAACTTGGGAAAATGACAACTAGGGTACAAAACATGAGATCTTCATTTGAGTAAACCATAGAATTTGCCTCGTAGTGTTACTGTTTCATGGTCCCACTATCATTGATTCCCAAAATTTTATACCTGATCACTAAATCCCCTATTCATCAATTTGGGTCAGATATGGGTTCGAAAGTCACCTAGGTCTCACTTCCATAGTCATAAATCTAAAAACTCAAAACTTAAAAATACACCTTGTCAACCATTTTATGGCTAGGCTTATCCAACACACTCTAAGTGTTGATTGTTGGATGTGGCAATGTGGGCAATCTAACTTCCATTTATTCCTACGTTCCCATTTCGTTTCCCATCACATTTCATTATACGGTAAATTTTAAGTTTTTTTAAACGGTTTCTCCCGCCTAGTTAACCATCAACCGCCCGCGTATAACTCAAATTCACTGTCATAGTTCCCGTGCTCAGAAGTTCTGGGGATGCTTGTAAGGTTTTTAATCACATAAAAAATGAGAGCATCGTACTGTTTCACCATATGCAACAAACAGGTCTGCAACCGATCAAATTACATTTGCCAGCATACTTCCAGCCTGTGCCAAAATGGGAGCTTTGGAACAATGTATGGACATCCATCAAATGCTTTGAAAGAGGGATTTTTGTCAGATATTGTAGATGGAAATCCTCTAGTAGACATGTATGCAAAATGTGGAAGCATAGACAAGGCATGTGAACTGTTTGACCGAATACATCGAAGAAATGTGGTCTAATGGAATGCTATGATTGTAGGATATGCACAAAATGGCTTTATTGAAAAGGCTTTAGAAACTTTTGAGAAAATGCAATTGGCAGGTGTAAAGTAAACCCCTCAACCTTTGTCGACATCCTCCCTGCCTGTGGGAAAATGGGAGCTTTGGAACAGGTATGCACTTCCATTACAAGATAAAGGGTAGAGGAATATTGTCGGATGTTGTAGTTGCAACTGCCCTGGTAGACATGTGTGCAAAATGTGGAAGCATAGATAATGCACACAAACAGTTTGACAGAATACCTCAAAGAGATGTCATCTCATGGAATGTCACGATTGCAGGATATGAAAAATGTGGAAGCATAGACAAGGCACGTGAACTATTTGACAGAATGCCTCAAAGAAAATGTGTTTTCAACTTCTCATGGAATTCCCTGATTGTAGGATATTCACAAAATTGATTTGTTAAAAAGGTTTTAGAAACTTTCAAGCAAATGCAATTGGCAGGTCTAAAGCCAAACTCGACAGCCTTTGCTAGCATCCTCCTAGCCTGTGCCAAATAGGAGTTTTGAAACAGGGTATGGACATCCATCAAAGCATAAAGGATAGAGGACTTTTGTTAGATGTTGTTGTTGCAACCGCTCTGGTAGACATGTATGCAAAATGTGCAAGCATATACAAGGTATGCCAATCGTTTGACAAAATTCCTTAAAGAAATGTGGTCTCATGGAATGCCATGATTGCATGATATGAGCAAATGGATTTGTTGACAAAGCTTTAGAAACTTTCAAGCAAATGAAATTGGTAGCTGTAAATCTAGCATCCTCACTACTTGTGCCAAAATGAGAGCTTTGGAATAGGTATGGACATCCATCAAAGCATAATGGAAAGGGGATTCTTGTCAAGTATTATATTTGGAAATGCTTTGGTAGACATGTATGGAAAATGTGGAAGCATAGACATGGCACGTGAACTATTTGACAAATGTCTCAAAGAAATGTTGTCTCATGGAATGAGATGATTGCAGGATATGCACAAAATGGATTTTGCAAGGATACTCTCAAAATGTTTAAATTAAAGAAGCACTTTGGAACATATCCAAACATTATAAACTTTACTTGTGTTCTATGTGCATGTAGTCATTTAGGTTTCAGTGGATGAGGGTTGTACATACTTCAATCACACAAGTAACTCTTATTGCATTACATCTACAATTGATCATTATGTGTGCATAGTTGACTTCCTTGCTCGTACTGGGTATCGTGAGGACACCCTAAACTTTAACATTAAGATGCCAATTAAACTTGTGGTGGTTGTGTGGATGTGTTTTCTTGGTGCTTGCATATCACATATGGATATAGGCTTAGGAGTATTTATAGCGATGTTGCTTTTTTATTTGGATCCTAAAAATGTTGACTTATGTTCTCTCAAACATCTATGCAGTAGTGGGTAGGTGGTGCGAGGTTCAAATGGTAAGGAGATTGATAAAAGATAAAAGGAATTAAAAAGATCGTTCGATGTAGTTGGATTGAAGGGCATAAAGTAGCATGTGCTTTTTGTGTAGGAGATAGATTGCATCCATAGACACAAGAGATCTATACAAAGTTGGAGAAATCGGCTTGGGAGATGAAGGCAACAGGGTATTCTCCAAATTCAAGACATTTACTTAGTAATGTGGAAAAGGAGGAAAAAGTATTATTTCTCTGCCACCATAGTGAAAAGTTGGCAATTGCTTTTGATTTGTTAGATGTGCACCCTAGAACAACTATTAGAGTTGTAAGAACCTTCCAGTATGTGTTGATGCCACATTGCAATAAAATTTATCTCCAAGATTGTTGCAAGAGAAATTGTTGTGAGAGATGCGAACCAGTTCCATCATTTTAAATAGGCAAAATATTCTTGTGGAGATTATTGGTGATGCTAAATGAAGTGATCTAAAAAATAGGCTTGCACTATAATAATGTGCACCATATCAAACTTGCACTAATAATGAAGGAACAAGGTTTTATTTTCAGTTGCTAGAAAGAGAAAAAAGGTTTTGTTTTTGTTTTGAATCTTTGGCAATCTAGACTATGATGTCAGCTTTGTAGAATTAGATGCATGGAGTGCAATGGAGATCACTGCTGATACACACTATTGGGGTATCTATCAAATATTTACTTTAAGATAAAATCGGCATTTAATTGAATTGTTTTCATAAACCTACATATGTATGAAATGAAAAGTTGGATGAGGAGCAAGAGAAAGAGAAAAATAAAAGGTGAGGAACACTTCAAGTAAATGGAAAGATTCTTGACTAGCAAGAAATGGGAGAGGAGGGCTCACAATTACCCTTGCCATTTCGTATAGTTCTTTTGTTTAGATTAATTGTATTATCTTTTTCCTATGTTAGGTTAATCATTTAATTGCACATGTTCTAGATTCAATATGTGATTTTATATAAATGTATGTTGATTTTGTGTCATTTATGGTTAGATATTTCTAATGTTGTTTCATATTCGTTTGTTTGGTGAAATAGCTAATAAATTTGTGAATTCACAGGTATTTTTTAATTTAATTTGATTTCAATCTATTTGGTTTTAATAGAAATAATCTATTTGGTTTTGGTGATGGTGTATGAGTGACAATAGGGGGAAAGTAGAGGAACCAAGATCAACTATAGAATGACATGAGTGATCTTTTTTCCTGAACAAATGGCTTGAGATTAATTTCTAAGATAGTGCACCTTAGGTAAATAAGGTGGGATGATAATGGATTTTGTGTTCCTAGAGAGAGATGAACTAACCATCCAATAATGCCACTAAGAAGATGACTAATTAAATGGTGGCAATAGAACCTTCAACATGAAATAGAGATACCAATTCCTAATTGAATAGAAAATAATGGATTTGATGTTATATGTAGCATTTCCTTTAATTACTTTTCAATAATAAGCCATGGACCAAAAGATCTTGCTACTTTCCTAGTATACCAATAAGCCATGGATTGCTCCCAATTATTATTTAAGTGCATGCTCCACCATACATGATTGGTCATTTGGGATTGCAAAGATAGGTTCTTTTCTAGAGGGAGACAAAAATAGGAGAAGGTAGGTTGATTGTTGTTTTCCCTCTCCAATTAGTTGAGATTATTGTTGCATTGGCATCAAAATGATTGTTCGTCAAGGCCAACTTGACTGATCCCAAACAGAGAATCCATATGAGGTCTTGGAAGAAAGAACCTTAATTGGAAGAAGAAAATGAGCTATTATTTCCCTAGTACCATATCTCATCCAATCACTTCATACCATCTTAATTATCCACCCTAATTAACCTAATCATCCCTCTTATCTATCTCATATCCATAATCATCCCTAATAATCCAATCCACTCCATCCCTTTCATTGTAATCATCCTAATCATCTTATCACCTTATCCCAATCATCTTAATAATCTAATCGCATTATCTTAACCTATCCCTAATCCATCTTCTAAGACCCTAATCCTAATCATGTTATCCAAATCCCATCAAGGTCCTAACCCTAATCCATTCTATCCACCCAATCCCCTTTCAACCACATCCTAATCTGATCCATTGATCCCTCATCCCAAGCCAATCATCCATTATCCATTTTTATCAAATATCGAATCCTAATCAAAATCAATCCTTTAAAAATCAAATTTTGGTTAAGGACTTAGCCTCCTCCAAACCCATCTACTATCATCCAAATCCTAATCACAACTTGTTAGTGGAAAATGTGAATAACAGTTTAAAACAACTAATTATCCAATAACTCAACGGAAATTGATGTAAATATGTGAGTAAACAAATATTATACCTTCGAAGACCGATTTACCTCTATGCTTCCATTATTCGCCTATCTCTTCTTGATCTATTTGGTAATAGAGCTCTCAGAAGTGTATACTTCCTTGCTGTTGAAGATGACAAGAGTAGAATGGCTATAGGTGGATAATGCAATGGAGATCACACTAAAATGCAATACTAATGGAGATGGATTGATGGAGACATGACTAAATGATGATTATGATAATGAGGTTGTGTAAATGTAAATGGAGATAACTTTGCCAAAGGCACGCTGGTATGATTCCTACAGAGTAAGATTGCTAAGACTTAGATGGATACAAATGGGTGTGAAGACCTTGCTTATATAGGTTGAGGGAAGACCAAATCCAAGTGTCAATAGATCCATGACTGGAGGAATTACCTGTGATGTGTATGGTTGAAAAAGCTTGAGGGAATGTGCGCGAATCAAAAGAGGACAAGTGTCCAAGCTCCTTTCATGAGTTACAGGAGTTAACAAAATAGATTGAGGAGCTAACTGAATAGACTGAGGAGTTAACATAACAGATTGAGGAGTCAACAGAATAGATTGACCAGTGAACTCAATTGACTAATTAGTTAACTGATTTGATTGATGAGTTAACTAATTTGACTGGAGGATAAATAGGACATGTGGGTGAGGGGATATTAGCTAATTAAATATTAAAATATTTAATTATGTGTGCAACATGGTGAGGTGGAAAGGTGAGGTGGAAAGGTGATGTGGATTTATGAAATTAGGACTTTGGGATGAGGAATTTAGGATTAATTAAATAATTTAGGATTATTTAATTATATGAGACATTAGAGGAATTAGGATATTTAATTAAATAAATTGATTTTTATTTAATTTTGGGATAGTGAACCAATCAAATAAATTAGAATATTTATTTAATTGATAGAAGAATAAGAATTAAGATAAATATTAAAATATTTACTTAATTCGACATTAGCCATTTTTAGGTGTATACAGAATCCATCCAAATCAATCATTAGAATCCTTCATCTAAAGACATAATCCAATCCATAATCATCCATTTCAAAAATCCACATCCAATCCAAGACATCACCTAGTCCTAATCCAACACCTATAAACATCATGAGCTGGTTTGGCGAAATGGTAATGGAAGTTAAAACATCTATGTCAAACACCATTCCTCAAACACATGATATCACCCATCTTGAGGCAGAAATACAAGAACTTAAATGCAAGTATGGATCTCAAACCATTTCTCCAATTCAACCAACATCACTATCATATCAACCTTCATCCTCCCATTTTACCATGTCATCATACCAATCTAATTTATCCACACCTCAAATTTATCCAACCTTCACCTATTCATATATCTCACCCCAACCCACTTACCAAGTCAATCCCATAACCTCATACACATCTACCACACCTTTACCCATGTCACTCGAACAAACTATATCCAATTCCAACCCATCAATCTCTTCAATCCTTCCATCACAATCCCCCTCCAATCACATTAATCCTAATCCATTAGGACATATACCTCCTAACTCATCATATGACAAAAACCAAGTCAAGTCCTTCTGGTTTAAGGATCATGAATATTGTCAATACCATAGAGAAAAGGCCATAAAACATCCAAATGTGTGAGACTTAAGAATCTGATCCAAGAGCTCATCAATTGTGGTAAGATTGAGATTACTAATCCACCCACCAACTTATCCTTTTCAGATGTCATCCAAGGACTATTAGCATGGAATCAACCATCGACCATGTCCTTAAACACCTACTCTTGAGCCGATTAAAGAGCCTTCAAACACTATGCCTATTCCTCTAATCCCATCATGTAGTCTACAACCCACAAACCTCTTGAAGATCCCCCTACCATGAGTCCAAGTCACAATTTATCATATAGCCATGTTGTTGATTATCAAGAGCCTATCAAGCCTATCCAAGAGTCTTCCACTCATATTCAAGAAAATCAAGATCTATGTCAAGAGTATAATCTAAAGCATGTGGAAACATCAACCCTCATCCAAATCAAGATCAAAACATCTCCAATCAACCCATCCATAACCTATATATTTTCTATGATCAAGATAGTATCCATGAACAAGTTCCTAACCATGAGCAAGCAATCCAAGTTCTAACTATCCATAACCTATATCTTCTTTATGATCATAATATTATCTATGATGAAGAGCCTATACATGATAAAATTGATCCTATCCATAATCCCATAACCATCCATGAGTAAGATATCCAAACTACCCCTATCCATCTACCATCTAGTCCTATCCATGATCCAACAATGTCCACTTCCTTGATGAGACACTTGGTCCCCAAGAAAACATAGATAATCGAACAAATAAATTGGATCCTATCACACAACATCTTAATGAGCCTAATGGAAATCAAACTCCAAGCATCCTAATTCATTCCATTTCTTATCCCACACCATCTCCTATTGATCCTTCATCATCCCCTATCAACCCTACCCACAATTCATCATCTTATCCCCTTGGTCCCGCTACCTTCATCTGTGGTGGTTCTCTTGTAGGAGAGGAACAAACTATATCCACCACCTCACCTCCCCCATCTAATAATGGACTTGTGTCTTGTTTCAAAAGCATTAAACATCCTATTGCACATCTCATTCTCCAAAACATGAACTATCAAGGAAAAGGTTTAGGCCTTCATGAACAAGGTATCTTGGAGACCATCCAGGTCAACACCCATCCACAATCATATGGCCTTGTCTATACATCCCAAGGAAAACAATCCAGAAATGTTGGTACCACCCATACACCTCACATGGCATCTTCTTCCAATCCCAAACCTAGTGCACCTCATCACACCTCCAAATCATATGTCACTATCCCTACTCCATTGTCATACTATTCTCAAAGGAATGTGACCATGCATATCCCTCCATCCACTCTACCTCCCCTCCTCCCTACTCCTAATATACCCATCCTTAAATCCCCTAATCCATCCATCCATCCATCCTGCTCCCCTAAATCCCCTAAAATTCATAATCAAGATCAATGAATGCACACATCGCCCAGACATGAAATTACCACCAACTCAAAGGGATTCAAAAATACAAATTTGGATGCCTCCTTACATAAAGAAAAGTTTCCACAAAAGCCTCAAGATTATCATACCGAAGGGCATCAATACACAACATATAAGCACAATTAACAATCCAAAAGGTTATAAATGCCCACAACCCCAAAAGCAAAAAAAAATGGTGTGGGTACCCAAGAACAAAGAAATCAATCCAAATGAAGCATCCAAATCCCACTGTATTAAAAATCCTCAAACCCAGAAATCCCAAAAATCCCACTCTCCGTCTAAAAATTCTACAAATCCTAAGTTTATTTGGGTCCCTAAGTGTTGAAAGGCACACCACAACTAAGAGGGGGGTGAATCAGTTGTGTCAAAATCTTTTAACTTCTTCATTTAAAACACACTCATATTTACTTTTCTTAACTTCTTAATCTATATTGCAGATTAAACATAAAAAGTAGATTCAAAACATGAACACATAAATGCTATACACACATGAACACCTGATTTTACATGGAAAACCCTAAATAGGGAAAAACCACTGTGAGTGTTAGCTCACAATATAATATGTAGTATCAATACTAAAAATCAGAGGCTCACTGTCCAAAATGAGTGCTCAACAAGGGTAATAGATAAGAACATTTACAATTAAACCAAATCTGAGAACCAAGAGCAATATAAATACCCATCACATTAATTCAATCATGCTATCCTTAGATGCCCTCTAGCTACCATGATTTCTAACTAACATGAAATCTACAAGTATAGTGAACCAAATATTTACATAGCTATTGCATTACTTTAGCCAAAGCGTTCAATTATTAGTGACATATGTGGGTCATCCATTCACAACACTACTATCTCTTTCTTGATTCACCCCACATGACTATGTAATAATAATGAAAACACAAGTACAAAACAATACACAAGATCAGAAACTTATTATCACCAAACTCCTGCTATACTCTACCTCTGAGTTGGACTTAACTTTTAACAACATCAAACCTCTAGTGTATCTTTCCCCTAAGTTGGTCCTATTGGATTTTAGTATAAGAATAATATTATTAATCTATTATGTAAGATAAATAAGTTTTAAGCCACAATAAGATAAACACTTAACTATAATCATAAATACAAATTGATGTAAATGAATAGTTGAGTTCCAATCTCATGTCATTCTCTTACCCTTGAGTTGGTTTAATAAATGCAAAACATAACAATAACTATGATCACCAACCCTTTAAGTATCTCTCACCCTAGGTTTGGTTCTAATTTTTATCAATAATACATGAAGATCTGTATGATACACAAATTTGTTTGTTATCATAGAAATATAAGAAAAGATGCATATATTATATGCCAATGGAAATTGTGATTAATGATGTTCTAATTTTTAAGTATTTTATATCAACTCATGAGAATAAAATGAATAGCAAAATAAAATTAACTAAGCATACTCCAGATGTCGTAAGCAATTAGATTGAAACAATAAATAAAGAAAACATAATCGCTTGACATATAAAGTGTCACTTACCTTTCACAGGTATTACAAATATTTATAATTCCAATAAGGTACACTATAATGTCTATATGCATATGTAGTTTTCTCATAAAGGAATACCACCACTATCTCTTGGTTTAATTGTAGCCTTGAGATCATTTCCTCTCAAGTATTTCAACCTTACCTATATTTGATCCAAAACCCATGTAGATACAATAAAAAAATCACAATATCACTTGCAATTCATTATCAAAGTGACTTATAAATAATACTAGACTATAATATTATGGATGAGAACATGGAGGATTGTGTTTCTAAGAAAATATGGCCAATTTAAAAGAATGATATTCTATTCATATTGTTGGGGTCTAACCAATCAAGCAAAGGCACAATTATGCATATATTCAATATAAGACAAGTGTTTACAACAATTTCATGAACTTTAAGGAACAAACTTTTAAACAAATGTTTTCATTCTAAAGAAGCATGCAAGATGTGAGTTGTCAAAATATTTACTGTAGTGATCTTAACCCACCAAACATTTCCATATAACTTAGTGCAATGTTGTTCTCCTTAGTAGTAAATGCTATTTCAAAATTAAATGTATGCAATAAAACTAAAAATCTCACAAGTCAAAGCTTGATCTAAGAGTAACAAAGACTTATACAAAGGATCCAAAAATGTATGCATGGCATTCGAGGTAAAGAATATTGAACTTAGTTTGACCATTGCAATAGTTGCAGATTATGCACAAAATAGATCTATAGAAGAGGTTTCTAAAAACTTCTAGGTGTAACGCTAGATTACACAAGCTTACACATAGCCTCTAGAATGCGTACAAAGAGATAAGTATGCAATAATCATCTAAAAAAAATATTAGTAAGGTCATCCACATTGACAAGTGGAGTGAGGGTGGATCAGAAAATTTTTGGAGATGCAAGCAAACATATTATAAGGTGGAGATGGAATAGTATGAAGGGATGATGGAGATTGTGTAGAAGAAAGTGGAGATGGACTAAGAGAAGTAACATGAGGTGGAGGTGATGGAGCGAAATCATCTATATGAGGCTTAAGACACAAGATAAGAGTATCATCAATAATCTTGTCCTAAGGTGGAATATAAGGAAAGTCATCTTAGCTAGAAGGTGGTTGATGAACAACAATAGAGGTGTGCAAGGTTAATGAAGAGGCATGTTGTGAATTGGGAGGATCATCCTGAATAGAAGTAGGAAAGTAAGGTAAAGTAGAGGATGAGTGGTAGATGGAGAATGATGGGGGGAAAGGAGTATGGATTTCATGAAGAAGGGGAAGATATGAAAAGGAAGCAAGTCTCTACCAAACTACCTTGAGGATTAGAGGGAAAGGGGTCTTAGCTCTAAGTGGAAAAGTAGGAGGAGGTGAGGGATGAGATGGGGGCATAGGAGGAATCAAGAGAAAAGATCTATAATCACATGGAGGTGGAGTAGGAAGAAGAGTTAGAGGTCTTGAAAGGGAAAGAAGTGGTAGACAAGAATAAAGTGGTTGAGAAGGGTTAGGAAGTAGAGGAAGATGAAGGTAGGGTAGGTTAACTTGATTACTGAATATTGAAATGGTTGAAGAGGGTGTGTAATATTTAAGTGGATGAGGATCAATGTGAATGGTATAAATTTTGTCATAATATGTGCACTTCAATTATTGGTGTAGAGTAGAAGGTATGTAGTGCATAATAATCCATGGTCTCCCCAAAATGTTATATGATAGCTCACTTGGCATAACATGGATTAATGTATCAAGAGTAACTAGGTTGATGGTGATAGGAAGAATGATTCTACCACACATATTTGTCCAAATATTATCAAATCCCCTAAAAGATATATTCATTTATTTATAGAACTGGGATCTATGTGGATCTTTTCTAGGAATTGGTTTGTGAAAATATTATAGTCAAATACATTATCAACAAATGTTTATTTAATGCACGTGTGTTATAATAGTTAGTGATAATAAGTGGGAGGTCTTTGTGTATTTTGGATGGGAGTGCAATCTTTCTAGATGTGGAGAAAATTATGTCCATATTGTTAACAAGTGAAAAGAGGGAAGAGAGTTTCTCTGAAGGTATACTAGGATGGACATAGATGTAGTTAAAAACATTGTCAAGGGCCTTGTTAATTATAAGAGCTATGTGAGTGAGAATGCATAAAATCCTCAAACTATTAGAGGTATGCAAGGGGTGGATCATGCATTAGTGGGTATAGTAGTGTGGGTACAAGCTTTGGTAGAGGTAGGATAAATATCCATGTTAGAGAATTTCAATAATGTATGGCTTGAGGTAAAGTTATGATGGGATTCCCATTGAGTGATTGGGGTAATAGCTAATCAATAATAATTCGAGAGGAGGTATGATAAGTTATGTGTATGGTAGAAGATCGAGTAGATGTAGCAAACTCATCAAATACTTCCCTAATGGGAGGCAAAGAGAAAATTAAAGAGGAAGATATAGTGATAGGAAGAGGTGAAGCATCAAGTATGTAATAATAAGTAGTGGAGATGGAGGAATATGATAGGCTTGAGATATGTGTGTTGATGGGTATAAGTGGTGGAGGGAGAGCCAAGGTAGATGAAGGTGTAGGAATGGAAGAGGTCATATGGGAATAAATATAAGGGAATGCCTTAGTATCATATTAAATGGTTTCCAAAGTACATCTCTAGAAGTAAAGGGAAAATCATATTCAACAGTGTTATACTATCTTGTATGGATAAAGAATGATCATGTTGTCGAATAGGAGTGTAAGAAGATGAATTAGATGAGACACATAATGACTCATCATGTGATGAAGAAGATATGTAGTGCCCCTCACCTTGCCTTCTATTGGACTGATGGTTTTTCTAGTAGGATTAGATATCATGACATTGGACTCTCTGTATTTTGCTGAGTTGTTTATGGACCTATTGCGATGATGATGATCGGTGATATTGAATTACTAATATTTTATGTTTCACAGTTTGATGGACATATTTGGTGTAATGGATTAATGTTACTTCTGAGTTTAAGGTGATATTTAATCATGGTTGTGATGCTTTAACAATAATTGTTAGACTAGATCATATTGAATTGATTATTCTACTTTCTTGTAGACAACTGAATGCTTAATTGTGGATGTATTTATGTGAACAGAACAGTATTGCATTACTCGTGTCTGAGTACCCTGCCATGCTGCGATTTCTGTTCACTGTGCGCATGACTTCATGTTTGCATATATATGTTTAACCTGGAGGTTTGCTGCAGGATGTAGGTACCGGGCATCGACTCCACCTGAACTAGCAGGTCTGAGCGTGCCCTAGCCAATGGAATTGTTGATCGGAGTTAGCATAAGGTTCCCCAGTCATCCGTCGTCCTTGTAGAGGATAAGTCTTCAGTTTTTCAGCTAGTCATTGTTCTCAGTTTCGGTTGTCTCCTTGGGTTGTCATCTTGCTTTCTTTGCATGCTTGTAATTGTATGTTTTATGATTGGTTAATTGTGGTATATAAATCGATAAATTTGATTAATGTCTACTAAATAGATTTGTAAATAATTATTAGTTGTTATATAACAAATATATATTCATTATTAAATAAATAAAAATAAATAATAAAGGAGATAAATTAGTTATAAAGTGGCATTATAAGTTGTGGAAATTGTTTTATAATTAATAAAATAAATATGAAAGTAAATATATGTGGCCAAGTAAATAAATGATTAAATAAAGTAATATGAGTTTAATATCTCTATAAAATACTAAATTAAATAAAGTAAAAGTTATAAGTTGTAATTTATTAAATGAAAGTTACCCTTGAGTAAATAAAAGTATAGGGGTTATATCGTAATGTTATTAAAAAATTAAATGAAAGTAAGCTGTGTTTTCGGTTTGCATTGGATTGTGTGTTTTGGTGGAGTACAAACAATTAGGGTAGGGAATACTATAAAACAAGCAGAGGGAAGGAGAGAAGGGGAGGAAAAAGCGGAGTTGGAGATCTGGAAAGGAGACGGAGCTGCGAAGAACAGATGGAGGTCATTGCAGCGTATACAGGTTCTTTTAAATTATGTTAATATTACTTTCTCATCTTGCATTATATCTAGGATGTCCTTCAGCTTAGATACCATAACCAAGGAGTATCTCTAATGCCATATTCACCTAAGAATTGCAACTGGCCTCATCCATTTCAACATTTTTACATTTTAAGCATCTAGCATGCTTCCCAGCGAATTGAACTTGGGTCTACATCATGAAAGCCTCTATCCTTTATTTCTTGAGCTTATTCCATTGACATCTCATGTTTGAAATCTCAGTTGTCTTTATTGTAGGAAAATATCTGTCTTTTGTGCATGACAATCTAATTAAATGAATGCATACTTTTTGTTTAGAGGCAGGGCAAATATATGAAACGAATATAGAAGTGTCATTTTTGTGTGTGGTGACAGTGTCTGTATTTATATATAATTTAATAAATGTATACAGGCACAGAGAATACCATTTTCATTGTTGTCAATGAATGCCAGCCATCTCATGGCTCCATCCTGAAAAGTGATCCAGTTCCACTGTTTTCATACTGCTGGCAACTTACATGATACATCCACACAGACATAGCCATGTAGCCTGTACCCAGATTTTTGACAACGGCAGATCAATACCTGTACGCATGCCTGGTCCCATGCACCATGGCTGTTATAGTCGTAGTGTTGTGTTAAATGTTAGGGAGTGTAATATAAAGTTTTTGAGGCTTGGGAACTTCAGCTGAAGTGGTTCGGTTACTCTTTTTCCACCGTATCTCTATAGTGCATCTTCTCCGTCTACTCATCTTCTTCCATCAGATACATACATTAACAAGCTTAGAGATTCACTTCTTGTTTGCTCCAAGCAGTGCCCTTACAGTTTTCAGGAAACAGTGATCTGATCTACTTTCATATTTCAGTTTGATTCTTGTGCGCTATAGTACTCTCATGTTGTGGCTTTTTAAAAGTTTCTTTGTACAAACCTAGAAAAACCTCCACTATTTAAGCAGTGTATTACCCAGCATATTCGAATTCAAATATGGGGATTATGAAATGCACGTTGACAGACGCTGCCATTTCCAGCGAGAATAAGTTTGACAGTAACCAGCACAGATTTAACAGGTGTCTCAGTGATAAAGTTTAGGGCATTCTCTGCCTTGTTTAGTGTCGTGTAACGGGCAAGCAGGTCAACCATGTTCACATATTAATCAATGATAAAGGTTATGGTGTCTTCAAGCTAGCCGCTCGGGCAAGAATTTAGTAGTACACAGGGACACAGCAATACCACACATCACTTTTGCCTTATGAACATAGTGCTTACCGTTTTAAAGAATTCACATTGGAGGCCCATTGTCATACTTTGTTTCTGCAAAATTCCAAAATGAATCTATGCCTGCAATTTAACTTTTTGGTTCTTCAATGGGGACAACCTCCAGAAGCACGAATTTTACATTGTGTGCCATGACGAAAGAGCCCTTTTACTTTTCGGCAATTTGGATATTGGCATTGAGGAGAATAACACCAAGAAGCATGTACCATAAAGTTCAACATCTTCCTTAGCTGTATACAATCTTTGGATTACATGCTATCTAACAGTAGCTCAGTAAAGCATTTTTGGCAATCATTGCTTTCTAAGTCATTCACTACATCAGCATTAGCTGTGACTAGGAAACAGTACATATGTATAAACCTAGTGTCCTGTTTGGGATTTCTGATCCCTACCCAACATTTCTGTCTGTAGCACTAATGAAAGCCTGTTTACATTCTTTATTACCAAACTTTCTCATGGACTGTTTTGGTTAAGGAGTAATATAGTGTTGGAATACTCTGATATATGCCATATTAAGTCCTTTGTTTGTAGAGTTATCTGCTACTGTGTTGACCACTTGCAACATGCCAGAATTTAATGAGGGGGGGGTTTACTTGAATAGTGTTATGCCCTATTTAATAATTTTTGTACATCTATTATTCCCTCCTTGGATAGTTCTTCCAACATTTTATGGGGAGTATAGAATCCATGACAATCTGCACATGGTTGACATGTCTATTAACAAGGTATCAGTGACCAGAAATGACCACAGACAGTTCAGTTCCACTGTTTGTGGTGTGGCCTGTACTGGCTACAAACATTTCTAAGTTTTGTTTCTGTTATCTCTGGTTATTTCTCTGACATCTGATTGGCTAGGGTTTTGGTTGGCAGCTCAAAATGCCCCTGTGGCATAGAATTTGACTAGATGATTTGGGTTTTAACTGACCTGTCACTTCCCATCTCCGGTGGAAGATTAATTCATTAGTTTCTGACATTTCATCTCATCTCTTCTGTGCCAAAGTATGAGTTCTGAGCATCTTCTTAGAATTTAAGCATGAGATTTAGTGTATATTCTAGAGGTCTGGGATCCTGTTAGCCATATGCCCAATTACATCAAAAACAACATAAAATACATATAGGATCACTAATTTGACTCTTTTGGTACATGACTGTAAAAGATCACACACTAGCTTAGGTTGTTTTCACTGTTTTGCCTCCAACCATTCAAGAGTTTTTCTTCCTTTAGCTGGTATCATCCTGGGGGTTGAGACGGTTAATTTGAAGTGCACTTGTGAATTCTTTCTGTCATGTGTCTTCTTGCTCTAATATTTCATCAGAGTGCCATAATTTTCTTGTGCCGGTATGTTGTATTGGTGTCAGGCCATTGAAGTCAAAATGTTGATATTGAATACAAAAAATCAAGAGGTATCATAATCAATTTTTGGTCTTTTAGTTCCACACAGTATCTTTTATTTTACCTTGATTGTGCTGTGGTGTCTTTCGTCTAGTGTTTGAGTTGAGTCTGTTAAAATGTCCAAAAATATCAAATATAACTTCCAAAAAGATAGAAAATCTGAAATCAAGTTCTAAATTGCGTTGAGTTGGTAACCTCTCATCTGGAGCAATTGCATGGAATGGAGGACATTAGTGGTCTTTTTGCAATTTGATTTAATTAAGGGATATGAATCTAAGTTACTGGATCTGTCACTTTTCCATCCGGATCCGGGTCTGGTCCTCTGTGGGTGCGAACAGGATGTTCAAAAAATAGGACGGGTTTCTCCCAATAAGTCCACCCAATAGCATCTGAATAAGAATTTTCTTCTCCTTGGGTGAAAATATTTGCTATTGAATGATTTAAGGTTGTATTATTATTATTATTACTATTATTATTATTGTTTAATAATATTATTGTTATTATTAGTTAAATGATGTTGTGTCATCTCCAAGCTGTCCGGAAAATGTATGGGTGAAGTCAAATGAGAAATTGCAGTATTTGTATGATTGTTAGTTTTAAAAGTGCAAAATCAAATGTAGATTAATATTTTAGTTAAGTTATTAGATTGAACTATATAGGAAAGTAGGTGATATTAATTACAAAGTTTAATTTAAATTGTTATGATTATTGTTGATTAATTTAATTCTAGTAATGATCTTATTACAACATCATTATGTAGGCCTTGTTGATTGAAGTTTGGTTAATAGTCTCGATAGTGGGTTATTAACATTGTTATGAGATGGTCGGATGTGATGGGGTCCACCGTGCAAGTTGTTAGGTTGTCATTCCAGAGGCATAGGATAAAATAATTTATTTTTCAGGAATAGTGTTGTTATGCGATGTTCTAAGAACATGATGCATCTTGTCATGTATGAGAGTTTGGTAATGATGATGTGAATTGATGAGTATTCGGAGTTGTGAGTACATTATGATGGGGTAATCATCCCCTTGGTGGATGTAGTGATTGTTCGTTTAATTGTATTTATCTTGTATTGTTTTTTTGTGAAATGGGGAGACATTGAGTACTGTAAACGAATGATGTTGATGTACTGTTAGGGATAGTATTTTGAGAGTATGTCCTTGTAATTAAGTTAATATGCAAGATGGTGAATGCCTTGCAGTATTACATATACATGTGGATATGAGGATAATTGTTTTTGCAAGA
This sequence comes from Cunninghamia lanceolata, assembly GCA_027924645.1. Lineage (NCBI taxonomy): Eukaryota > Viridiplantae > Streptophyta > Pinopsida > Cupressales > Cupressaceae > Cunninghamia > Cunninghamia lanceolata. The sequence continues at coordinate 3,373,533 of BSBN01000241.1, read as the reverse complement.
TGGTTAATACCTTGCATGGTTTATGAATCCTCGTTGTTCTGATGATGTTTTCTTGCTTGATGGTTAGGGTTTCTAGATGCAGGTAGGGGAGTGGCTTTCAATGTGGGGCCGGCGCCCAAAGTGGCTGTCAGGATAACCCATTGAAAGTTGTTAATTAAGTGAAAACCTAAAATGAACTGGGGGGAAAGGGTAAATTACACATTAACAAGATAATTGGATTTTCTCTCCCATGCCTGTAGTGCTCGTTTAGACTAAGGATGGGTAGAGAAGGCCTGGTAGGCAAGATCAACTTCCTTGTCCTCACGAAAGGAAGGTTGATTCCGCATGAGTCACCCTATGGGGCCGGCGCCTAGTGAGAGGCTGTCAGGATAACCCATGTTAGGACCGTGCGATGACACTCTCCCTACTGCAGCCTAGCATTCCCTAGTTGTACTCTCCCCATTCGTTATGTGCTTGCCTCTGGAAGTGTTGTTAAGTTGTTTGTGATATTGACTTGTGTTGTTGGAGTTATGTGTTGTCTTGTTCTTATAGTTTATTGTCTACCTGACTGTATGTTGTAGTAGGAACCTTATGTTAACTCCTAGCTCGGGGGGTGGACCTCAGGGTTCCACATGGTCAGGTGGAAGAGCTTTAATCCATTGGTTTTTTTCTCCTTGCTATTGTTCATGTGCGAGGATGTTGTATCGTGTGTATCAGCCGTCAGATCTTGTACCAGGTATGAAGTAAGTGAGGTGTATTCATGTTCTTGTTTCTGTATCAGTTGATTTATAATGTATGTATTTGAAGGTGTTAAGTAACAATGTAGTGATGTACTCGTATGTGAGAAGAAATTGTAACTATGTACTAGATCCTGATGATTATTTATGTGATGTAAATGTTATTGATTTAATGCATTAGGTTTAGAATGTTCTAATGATGTATGTCAGATTATGTTGTTTGATTTGGTAAAGTAATGCTCCCATGATATCTTAGAGTAACAAGTTGATAGTTTAATGATGTATTTAGATGTGTTCAACATTACTTTGTCACTTTATTCATTTAAAAAAAAAATTATTCCGTTTTTTCATAGCGTAGATGTATTGTTCTCTATGGTGTTCATGCGGGGCGTTACAAGATATGCTATAGGAGCAAAGTTGATTCATCATGACCTATAAATTACATTGGTTTATTTCTAATTAAAACCAAACATATTGAAATCAACTTAAATTAAAAAATATTTGCAAATTCACAAATTTATTAGCTATTTCACGAAGTAAAGGGATGTAAAACAACATTAGAAATATATAACCATAAATGACATAAAATCTACACACACTTATATAAAATTACTTATCTAATAATCTCGACAAGAACATTTTGCCTATTTTAAATGATGGAAATTTGCATCTCTCACTATAATTTCTCTCGCAACAATATTGGAGATAAATTTCATTGCAATTCAACAATCAACACATACTCGAAGGTTCTGAAAAACTCTAATAGTTGTTCTAGGGGGTGTGTATAACAAACTAAAAGCAATTGCCAACTTTTCACTATGGTGGTAGAGAAATGATTTTGTCCTTTTCCATGTATCACTAAGTAAATGTCTTGAATCTGAAGAATATCATATTGCCTTCATCTCCCAAGCCAATTTCTCTAACTTTGCATAGATCTCCTATGTTTTTGGATGTGATCTATCACCTACACAAAAATCCTACCAATTTATGGCCTTCAATCCAATTACATCCAGGGATCTTTTTAATTCCTTTTTATCTTTTATCAATCTCCTATTCATTTGAACCTCACACCACCTACCCACTTCTGCATAGATGTTTGAGAGAAGAAAATAAGTCACAACATTTTTAGGACCCAAATAAAAAAGCAACATCATTGTAAATACTCCTATGTCTATATCAATATATGTGTTATACAAGCACCAAGAAAACACATCTACACAACCACCACAGTTTTAGTTGTCATCTTAATGATAAAGTTTAGGGTGTCCTCAAGATACCCAGCATGAGCAGGAAGGTCAACCATGCACACATAATGATCAATTGTAGGTGTAATGTAATAAGGGTTAGTCGTGTGATTAAAGTATGTACAACTCTCATCCAGTAAACCTAAATGGTTGCATGCACATAGAACACAAGAAAAGCTTATAATCTTAGGATATGTTCTAAAGTGCTTCATTAATTTAAACATTTTAAGAGCATCTTTGTAAAATCCATTTTGTTCATATCCTATAATAATCTCATTCCATGAGACCACATTTCTTTGAGGCATTTTGTCAAGCAGTTATGTGCCTTGTCTATCCTTCCATATTTTCCATACATGGTAGGAATGAGTTTTCCACAATCCATAACATTAGATTTGTAAGAGTGCTTTTGGATTCAACTGTGTGTATTTTTAAATCGACATTTCAGATCACACTTAGTGATGGACATCATCAAGAATGGGGGAGTTCATTTATGATGGATCACTAAGTGTGATCTGAAATGTCGATTCAAAAATACACACAACTGAATTGAGAAGCACTCTTACAAATCTAATTTTCCATACATGTCTACCAAAGCATTTCCAAATATAATATTTGACAAGAATCCCCTTTCCATTATGCTTTGATGGATGTCCATACCTATTCCAAAGCTCCCATTTTGGCACAGGTAGTGAGGATGCTTGATTAATAGCTACCAATTTCATTTTTTTGAAAGTTTCTAAAGCTTTGTCAACAAATCCATTTGCTCATATCATGCAATCATGGCATTCCATGAGACCACATTTCTTTGAGGAATTTTGTCAAACGGTTGGCATACCTTGTCTATGCTTCCACATTTTGCATACATGTCTACCAGAGCGGTTGCAACAACAACATCTGACAAAATTCCTCTATCCTTTATGTTCTGATGGATGTCCATACCCTGTTTCAAAACTCCTATTTGGCACAGGCTAGGAGGATGCTGGAAAAGGTTGTCGAGTCTGGCTTTAGACCTGCCAATTGCATTTGCTTGAAAGTTTCTAAAGCCTTTTTAACAAATTGATTTTGTGAATATCCTGCAATCAGGGCATTCCATGAGAAGTTGAAAACACATTTTCTTTGAGGCATTCTATCAAACAATTCACGTGCCTTGTCTATGCTTCCACATTTTTCATATCCTACAATCGTGACATTCCATGAGATGACATCTCTTTGAGGCATTCTGTCAAACTGTTCGCGTGCATTATCTATGCTTCCACATTTTGCATACATGTCTACCAGGGCAGTTGCAACTACAACATCTGACAAAATTCCTCTACCCTTTATCTTGTAATGGAAGTGCATACCTGTTCCAAAGCTCCCATTTTCCCACAGGGAGGGAGGATGTCAACAAAGGTTGAGGGGTTTGCCTTTACACCTACCAATTGCATTTGCCCGAAAGTTTCTAAAGCCTTTTCAATAAACCCATTTGGTGCATATCCTGCAATCATGGCATTCCATTAGACCACATTTTTTTGACGTATTCGGTCAAATAGTTCACATGCCTTGTCTATGCTTCCACATTTTGCATACATGTCTACCAAAGGATTTCCAACTACAATATCCGACAAAAATCCCTCTTTCAAAGCATTTGATGGATGTCCATACACTGTTCCAAAGCTCCCATTTTGACACAGGCTGGAAGTATGCTGGCAAATGTAATTTGATCGGTTGCAGACTTGTTTGTTGCATATGGTGAAACAGTGCGATACTCTCATTTTTTATGTGATTAAAAACCTTACAAGCATCCCCAGAACTTCTAAGCGCGGGAACTACGACAGTGAATTTGAGTTATACGCAAGCGGTTGAGGGTTAACTGGGCAGGAGAAACCGTTTTAAAAAACTTAAACTTTACCGTATAATGAAATGCGACGGGAAAGGGAACAGGAGCGTAGGAATAAACAGAAGTTAGATGGCCCACATTGCTACGTCCAATAGTCTAAGCTGGATAAGCCCAACCCCATTTTACTGTGTGTTATGTGCTGACCTAACACACGTTTATGTTAATTTATACCTTATGTTAATCTATTTAAAGACATTCACTCATTCATTTAAAACTAATTTCAAAATTATCAACAAACATATTAAAGTTATTAATAAAACGAAAATATTCTAAGAATATCATATCAAAGCATATCCCTTCGCATGCTTGCTTGATATCCTTAAATCACTCCAACACATTATAGTTTTTTTTGGCAGTGTAATGTGCTTGAATTGTATCTGTACATTGACACACAAGTTTTTGAACTTCTCATTCAATGTCAACACTTCATTATATAGCTTTCACATCTAATTTACTTCCAAATTTCTAAACCACCATTTCCTGTCGATTTCCTTATTTCCATGGTATTTCCAAATTAGTCCGTGAGACGGAGGTGGGCGTTTTTGACAATCCAAGAAGTTATTTAGGCAGTGCGCATTAAAAGCAGATTGTAGTCTTCTTGATACGCAGTCTTTCAGCCAACACTCCATCATATGTCTTTCACATGTAATTTACTTTGGTTCTAAATTTATAAACCATCATTTCCTATCGTAGTAGGCATTAAAAGAAATTATACAGTGTGAAGAAGGTGAGCGTGTTTGACAATCCAAGAGTTTTGTAGTACGCACTAACAGCGGATTCTACTTGTCTCCTTGAGGACCATGCGATGACTGGCAAACAGATCGTCGCCTGACCCACCAGCTGTTTCTTTCATCTCTTCCATTATCCCCACACAAATTGCTCATAAGCAGAATAATCGTGAAAATATGGCAATATTCAAAATATTAAAGAATTTGTGTAATAGACGATTGAGTTTACTCTAAACCAAAAGCTATACATACAAACAAGAATAGCAGGACATGTGATGTTCAACATTGACAATTGTAGAGATTTTAGGCTTCCAAACATCTGCAGGAGGTAAACTGTTTGGGTTCTACTTTGAAATTCCTCAAAGAAGCTCAAATAATTGTGTACTGGATGTTATGTATGAACTGCAAGCTCTAGACTCAATAGTTGAGCACCCTAACTTTAGGCCTCTTAAAATTCAAAAAGACCTAAAAAAAGGGTAGACCAATAGTTGTGCATTAAGTCATGTTTTGTTGGTGTGCTGATGTGGCATCACATGATTTGTTGCTTTTTAGATTTAAGTACTTATGGTCAACACTAACAACTTTAAAGTCACAACTACTAGTGCTAAACTTTTTTAAAAACTGGGCAAATACTATCACAACTATTGGAACATGCTCAACTATGAGTCCTCTCCCCTACAACAAACAATAATAATTTAGCTTTATGGACTTAAAGTATATTCAGTACAAATGAGAACGTTATAGTTAAAGAAAATAAAATTTATTTAATTTAGGATTCTTAACCTATGGAGATAAATGTGTAATGTGAAAATTGCATATTCTTATTCTTTTACTTTATGTTTTGATTAGAGTATTTGAAATGTAATAATTAGATTATAAGTGGTATATTCTTGCATAAATTAGGTTCATGGTATTATATTGTGGTCATATTTCTCCTATTCATTAGTTTGGGTCAAATCGTGGGTTTAGATTTGACATAGGTCACTTCTATAGTAAATTTAAACCTTAAGCATCTAAAATTCAAAATTCAAATTTACACCTCATTAACCATTTCACTAAGTTTTGTGAGTTGACCTAACACACATTTATGTCGATTGTGTGTTATTTTGTACTTAAAGAGATTCATTCATTCATTTGAAAATAATATATGAGTTATGAAGGATCATGCTAGGGTTATGATAAAGCATTTATGACAGCATTCTAGTACCTCGTGGATTGGACCAACCGAATCAAACTAGATATCATATGGGGGGAAAGAGTCTCTATCATTTGTGAAAATCCAATCAAACTGAATTGACTATCGTATGGGGGGCCTTATCTTCTATCACTCATCCCTATCACTCATTTGAGACCAGCAATTAGATCTTTGTATTAGACATATAATATATGATACAAATGTGGTGAGTCTCAGCAATATGATATGGTGGGGCCACCAAGGCTACATGGTGATAGTGGGTCCCAACCACCAAGCTTGCATGGTGACGGGATGGATTAGAGGGAGAGGGTCTCATTTGCCTAGATCTTTATCTCTATAGATGGGGTTGGGACATCTATGCAGATCCATGTGATAAATAGTTTGACTATGGGCATCTATGATCCCAGTTGTATTACATATATAAGACAAATGTGGTGGGCACCCTATATATATGGGGCACCTAGGTAAGTGCAAGAAGATGGGGGGCCAAAAAGGGGTCTTAAGAGGCCACTTTTTTTTTCTGAAATCAGGAAATACTGACCTTGGATGAGAAATTGAGCATAGTTACACTCAAAATTTGAAGATGCAACAAAAACAATGTTCGTAGTGCTCCGAGTCTACTTTCTAAACTACTATTTTTTTAAAAATGGTATAGATTAAGGGGTTTAGAAAAGGGAGCCACATAAATTGGTGTTGTTTCTGTCAAAAAACATAATATAGCGTGTTTTGTGGCTCCCTCAAAAGGTTAACTTTTTTTTGGTATTTTTGAAATCACTTCAGTGAGAAGTTAGCTAACAACATGTAGTTTATGCCTGATTTTTCTGATAATTTTTTAATGAATATTTGATTTTTTACTAATTTTCAAAGTGGACACATCCTAAAAAATAGAATTTTGGCCATGCTACCCCTGTAAATTTTGAAAACTAATTGATTTTTTTTTTTTTAATATGTGTAGAATGGAGTCTAGTTTATTAACATGTATTTTTTTTGAAATTTCAATGAACGGTTAATTTACAATGAAAAAAAGACCAAACACTGGTTTTTGCCCAAAAACGAGCATACAAACAAAAGAAATTAAAGATGAAAGGCTTAACATTGTCAAAATGTGAAAAAAATTACATCGTTAAATAGCTAAGAGAAAGCCTAACATTACCCAGGTGTTTGATTTGTTTGACCTTGAAACACATGCAAATTTGAGGGTTAGCACGAACCAAATTATGTGAAATCCTGTAGAATATGCAAATACACATCTTTGGACGTTGGAAAGGCACTCCAAGCCTTTGGGTTGGAAATCCAAAGCAAATCCCAAGCCTAAGGCTTGGGATTTCCAAAGAAAAATATAACGCGAGTGCATTATAACGCGCTCGCGTTATGTTTTGTTTTGCAACTTTTTCCTTTTTACAAAAGTTTGTCCGATGTTTGTCAAATTTGACATAACGTGAGCACGTTATAACGCGCTTGCATTATGTCTCCCTTGGAATGTTTTATGTTCAAGGTTATTAAGTATGTATGTATGTATTCTTGAATGTATGTATGTATGTATGCCTATATGTATGTATGTATACTTATATGTATGCTTGTATGTATATATGCATGCTTGTATGTATGTATGTATGTATGTGTGTATGTGTATGTGTGTGTGTATAGGGTTAAGGATTGAGGGATTAAGGCTTAAGTATATGGTTGAGGGTATAGGGTAGAGGGTTGAGAGTTTACAGTTGAGGGATAATGTTCAAGGTTGAGTGTCTAAGATATAGGGTTTAGGGTTTAAGGTTGAGGGTATAAGGCATATGGATGAGGGTTAAGGGTTTAGGGCATAAGTATAGGGTTGAGGGTATAGGGTATAGGATAGAGGTTTGAAGGTTCAAGGATAATGTTCAAGGTTGAGTGTCCAAGGTTAAGTGTATAGGGTATAGGGTTTAAGGGTTTAATGGTATCTAGGGGTTGAGAGTTTAGGGTTTAATGTTTGAGGGATTAAGGGTTTAAGGGTTGAGGGATTAGGGTTTAAGGCATAGTGTCAAGGGTAGAGGGTTTAGGGATAGGGTTTAGTGTTGAAGGTTTAAGGGTTGAGGGTTGAGGCTTTAGGGCTGAGGGTTAAGATATTAGGGTTTAAGGTATAGTGTCGAGGGTAGAGGGTTTAGGGATAGGGTTTAGGGTTTAAGGTTTAAGGGTTGAGGGTTGAGGCTTTAGGGATATGGTTTAGGATTTAGAGTTAAGGGATTAGGGTTTAAGGTATAGTGTCAAGGGTTGAGGGTTTAGGGATAGGTTTTAGGATTTAAGGTTTAAGGGTTGAGGGTTTGAGGCTTTAGGCATAGCATTTAGGGTTTAGGGTTAAGTGAGAGACCTAGATGGCTAAGGATGGATGGAGAGGTAGACAAGGAGTGACTAAGAGACGTAGAGAGGGGAGAGGTAGAGAGGTGAAGGGGAGACAAAGGTGAGAGATAGAATAAAATGAGAGAGTGAAGTTCAAAACTTGAGGGAAAGATGGTTAAGTAGGAGGGAGAGAAGTGGAGAGGAAGGGAAATGTGTAGAGATCCTTGAGAGATATACAAGTGAGAGACCTACAATCTAGGGAGAGAGGGGTAAGAGATATAGGGGAGAGATGGGGGTGAGGTAGATAGGGGAGGAGAGGGGTAGATAAGGGTCAAGGGTTTAAGGATTTAGGGTTTGAGGGTCAAGGGTTTAGGGTTTAAGGGTTTAGGGATTAGGGTTTAGGATTGAGGGATTTGGGTTTAATGTATAGTGTCGAGGGTTGAGGGTTTAGGGATAGGGTTTAGGATTTAATGTTTAAGGGTTGAGGGTTGAGGCTTTAGGGATAGGTTTTAGGGTTTATGTTCAATGGATTAGGGTTTAAGGTATAGTGTCGAGGGTTGAGGGTTTAGGTATAGGATTTAGGATTTAAGGTTTAAGGGTTGAGGGTTGAGGCTTTAGGGATAGGGTTTAGGGTTAAGTGAGAGACCTAGTTGGATAAGGATGGATGGAGAGACATACAAGGAGTGACTGAGAGATGTAGAGAGGGGATAGGTAGAGAGGTGAGGGGGAGACAGAGGTGAGAGATAGAGAGGTGAGGGGAGAGATAGAAGAAAATGAGAGAGTGAAATTGACAACTTGAGGGAAATATGGGTAAGGAGGAGGGAGAGAGGTGGAGAGGAAGGGAAATATCTAGAGAGCCCTAAGAGATATACAAGTGAGAGACCTACAACCTAGGGAGAGAGGGGTGAGAGAGATAGGGGAGAGATGGGGGTGAGACGGATAGGGGAGGAGAGGGATGGATAAGGGTTGAGGGTTTAAGGGTCAAGGGTTTAGGTTTTAAGGGTTGAGGTATTACGGGTTTAAGGGTTGAGGGATTAGTGTTTAGGATTGAGGCATTAGGGTTTAAGGTATAGTGTGGAGGGTTGAGGGTTTAGGGATAGGGTTTAGGATTTAAAGTTTAAGCGTTGAGGCTTGAGGCTTTAGGGATAAGGGATTATAGTTTTAGGTGTAGTGTAGAGGGTTGAGAGTTTAGGGATAGGGTTTAGGATTTAAGGTTTAAGGGTTGAGGGTTGAGGCTTTAGGGATAAGTGAGACCTAGATGGTTAAGGGTCGAGAGATGGGGGAGAGATGGGGTGAAGCAAATAGGGGAGGAGAGGGGTGGATAAAGGTTGATGGTTTAAAGATTTAGGGTTGAGGGATTAGGGTTTAGCATTGAGGGATTAGGGTTTAAGGTATAGTGTTGAGGGTTGAGGGTTTAGAGATAGGGTTTAGGATTTAAGGTATAAGGGTTGAGGCTTTAGGGATAGGGTTTAGGGTTTAGGGATAAGGGATTAGGGTTTAAGGTATAGTGTCTTGGGTTGAGGGTTTAGGATTTAAGGTCTAAGGGGTGAGGGTTGAGGCTTTAGGGATAAAGTTTAGGGTTTAGGGATAAGGGATTACAGTTTAAGGTATAGTGTCGAGGGTTGAGAGTTTAGGGATAGGGTTTAGGATTTAAGGTTTAAGGGTTGAGGGTTGAGGCTTCAGGGATAAGGGTTTAGGGTTTAGGGATAAGGGATTAGGGTTTAAGGTATAGTGTCGAGGGTTGAGGGTTTAGGAATAGGGTTTAGGATTTAAGGTCTAAGGGTTGAGGGTTGAGGCATTAGGGGTAGGGTTTAGGGTTTAGGGATAAGGGATTAGGGTTTAAGGTATAGTGTTGAGGGTTGAGGATTTAGGCATAAGGTTTATGATTTAAGGCTTAAGCGTTGAGGATTGAGGCTTTAGGGATAGGGTTTAGGGTTTAGGGATAAATGATTAGGGTTTAGGATTGAGGGATTAGGGTTTAGGGTGTAGTGTTGAGGGTTTAGGATTTAAGGTTTAAGGGTTGAGGCTTTAGGGATAGGGTTTAGGGTTTGAGGTATAGTGTTTAGGGTTGAGGGTTTAGGGATAGGGTTTAGGATTTAAGGTTTAAGGACCTTGAGGGTTGAGGCTTTAGGGATAGGGTTTAGGGATAAGGGATTAGGGTTTAAGGTATAGTTTCGAGGATTGAGGGATTGGGCATAGGGTTTATGATTTAAGGTTTAAGGGTTGAGGGTTGAGGATTTAGGGATAGGGTTTAGGGGTTAGGGATAAGGGATTAGTGTTTAGGGTTGAGGGATTAGGGTTTGAGGTATAGTGTTGAGGGTTTAGGGATAGGGTTTAGGATTTAAGGTTTAAGGACCTTGAGGGTTGAGGCTTTAGGGATAGGGTTTAAGTTTTAGGGATAAGGATTAGGGTTTAAGGTATAGTGTCAAGGGTTTAGGGTTTAGGCATAGGGTTTAGGATTTAAGGTTTAAGGGTTGAGGGTTGAGGGTTTAGGGATAGGGTTTATGGTTTAGAGATAATGGATTAGGGTTTAGGGTTGAGGGATTATGGTTTAGGGTTGAGGGATTATGGTTTGAGGTATAGTGTTGAGGGTTGAGGGTTTAGGGATAGGGTTTAGGATTTAAGGTTTAAGGACCTTGAGGGTTGAGGCTTTAGGGATAGGGTTTAGGGTTTAGGGATAAGGGATTAGGGTTTAAGGTATAGTGTCGAGGGTTGAGGGTTTAGGCATAGGGTTTATGATTTAAGGTTTAAGGGTTGAGGGTTGAGGCTTTAGGGATAGGTTTTAGGGTTTAGGGATAAGGGATTAGGGTTTAGGGTTGAGGGATTAGGGTTTGAGGTATAGTGTTGAGGGTTGAGGGTTTAGGGGGTGTTGTGGTATCAAGGATAGGGTCAGTGTGGATAAGTTGATCAGTAGATGGGAGGGGATCAAGGATGGGGTTAGATGGGATGCTTAGATCTTGATTAGGATAGGAAGTTGATGTTTCAATATGTTTGGATTTGACTCTTGACATAGCTCTTGTGTTTGAATGGAAGTGGAAGTGACTTGGATGAATGTGATAGGTGCTTGGATGGGCCCATCAACATGGCTACATGATGGTTCTTGACTTCCACTTATGGTAGAAGATTCTTCAATAGGCTTGGTAGGTGTTGGACTGCATGATGGTAATGGAGGGATAGGTATGGTACTTGGAAGCTCTTGTTCATGATTTGTGGGCTTGGGCCTGCTTGTGTTAGAGGGGGATGACATAGGATGAGCAGATTCAGATGACTCTATAGCTTTGATTTTGCCTTTATTTTTCACTAATATTCTTTGGAGAAGATCCTTCATAGATTCTTTAGTTGATGGATTAGGACTTGGAAGGTTTCGTGGTGGATTAGATGGTGAATTATATGGTGTATGGATAATAGGGATTGATGGATTAGGAGATAGGTGGATCAAATGGTTAGGTGTAGGAGAGTTGGAGGGATACGATGATGGGAGTATAGGGATTGATGGATTGTGAGGTATATAGGATAATGGATGAAGGTTAATAGGATTGGAGGGATATTGTGGTGGAGGGATTTATGGATTGGGAGGTGGAGGATTCTTAGTCAAATATTGTTCATGTAAGCTTTTAAGTTCGACCATAAGTTTCTTGGTAAGATCGTGTGCTAGGTTGTTGTTCCCTTGATCAAAGGTAGCATAACAATGGTTGGGGGATAGATAACTTGGAGGTATTGATAAGTTGGATAGGTATGATGGCATGGTCACATAAGGGGATGAAGGCTGATATGAGGTTGATGGTGATGACATATAGGATGGTGATGTGGATGTAATAGGAGCTTGGGAATCTCCAATGATGAAATGTGCTAAGGGGATATCACTAATGATATTTTTGCATTTTTCCTTAGTGATAGGATCAAAACCCTTATAGATAAGTTTAAGTCTTTGTAATTGTTGTATTGCTGCATAAGAACCCATGTTGTTAGAGAGATATGAGATGATATAGGATAATGGATGAGTGTGATGTAGTTTGGGGATCAAATTTCAAGATCTTAGAATGATTTGATTTGATTTGAAGGATAGGGTTGAGGGTTAACATTGATGAGAAATACATGAGAGAGTGAATAATATAGAGTTTTGTATAGTAAGACATAACGCACTCGCGTTATAATGCAAGTGCATTTTTTCTTGCTATTGAAACGGTAAAAAGGCCAGGATACCCATGATCTAGGTCCACATGCTCTGTTTTATTTTGGTTATGTGCATGTTCTAACAAAAAAAAAAGCTTTTTCATGCTGTTGTGAAGTCCACATGCACAGTTTTCACATTATACCACCTTTGCATGAACTTTCCACCACTTTTTTCATGTTTTCCAAATTAAGGAGGAAATAACATAGTTTTCACATTGAATTTGATATATATCAATTCAAGTTTCAATTTTTGTAGTGTTGCAATGTTAATTGTGATTGAATTGTAGGAATTTAACATTATACATTGGTTAATTGTATTGTTGTTAGTAATTCTATTTGAATGTTATTCAATTAAACATTAAAAATGAAGCAAGTGGTGAAAAACTCAAATGGTTGAGGAGTTTGATGCAAGAAGAAAAAAAGACTACATAATTGGGTACTCTCTCCATTCAAATCTCCATTTTTTAGGTATGTCAAGTCTTTACACATGTTCTAAGTTATATTTTCTTTTATTCTATTTGAATTACTTTATCATGCCTCATTTAATACATGTTTATATCACTTGTATGGTTTATATATTTTGTTTTTATATCAGTTGTGTTTATATTTTGTGTTTATAGTTCCTGTGCCTTGTCTATACTTCCACATTTTGCATACATGTCTAATAGGGAATTTACAGCCCAAGCTCTGAATTTCTTCCCAAACAGCTGTAAATTTCTATTGCTTAGAATTTCTTCTTTATACCTGTAGAACTGTAGCTTCTCATGAAAGATATCATCAGTCCAAAACATGAATTTATCAAAATTGATCAATAGGAACATAGTATCCTAGCTGTAAAACTGAGTTTCTTTATTCAAATTCAAAAAGTAAAAAAATGGGATCACAATACACTCAGGCTCTCCAACATAAACTAGTCAAGACAACCATAGAACATCTAATACTGATCTGACAACTATTAGACAAACATAGCTACCAACCAAAGAAATAGAAAAACCTAAAAAATTTCCATATGTAACCAAAACCAAGTTCTTACTTGTGAAGATATTTTCTAGTGGTGCTGAACACATACCTTCATAGTGGCTTGGGAGTACAAACTTGAGAAGCCTTAACCACCATTTCATTAAGGGGATTCAAAAGTAGCTATATTTTCCACAAAATCACTTCTAATATATGCTTTAAGTCTCAATGCAGTCATCATCAACACCCCTTCCTTAGATAGCTTTGACAAACTTTAAGGCAGCTAGAGAGGAGCAATTAAAAATTAAAGATAGTTTATTGTTTGACATTACACATTTCCTAAAAGAGTCATGAGGTCTACCTTCATTAGACTAAAGAGACATTACACATATCCACCTAATAATAAGCCACAAGAACCACCCCCAACAACCACTACTCAACTAACCAATTTGAAACCACCATAAAAAAATTTAGTGCCTTAATTTTTAGAAAATATCACACTTTACAATTAATGTCAATACTTGCATTACACACCCTAACTTAAATCTAAAATGAGAAGTTAAGTTGGCAAAGGGAAGATTAGTACACTCACCATGATCAACTCTAAGAGCCCTAAAAACATCATAATAGAATTGATTTATAGGGCTTGAAAGATTAAAAAATGGTCACAATTTGACCATGAATTTGGAAAGGGAATTTATAAGGGCCTTCAAAGATGCATAAAATTAATGAGGCATATATCTTAAATGAATATCTATATTCCAACCCAAGAATTGGTTTGATGGTTGTAAGGTGCTATATGGGGCTCTTTGTCCACCCAAAATTTTACCATAAAATCTACTACTTAGTTGAGTATGCACATGCAATGTTGACATCTTATAGACATAAAATTAACACCAATTTATAGGGCAGTAGACATATAAATATTTTGAGGGCAGCAAACCTAAAATTGTAGACAATGCTTATAGATTGAGGAAAAACAATCTCACACAGTTTAACCTAGAAGCATTGTCTACAACATCATGGACTGTGGAAAATTAATGACTACTAAACCTAAAATTTGGAATCATATTCATTTCTTAGGAACTAATATTTGTCTCTTTATCATGCTATAGATAAATTCTCCGTCATGCCAAGGAAACGATCAAGGATTAAACCAACACAGGAAGAGAAAGAAGCTAAGAATGAAAAGAAAGCAACGAATATGAGGGAACTTTGTGAGAAGAGGAAATTGGACACGATTGTTGAAGACATGCCAATTGAAGAGGAACCTCAACCATCAATAATAGATATGGTATTGGCGGCACAAAGGGAACGAATGCAAAATCTTTGTGCTATGAGAGATTTGAATAGCGCAATTGGAGACACATCTTCTACCGCAAGTCAAGATGGAGGGACACCATCTACGACATCTTAAGTTGAGAGTACATCATCACTCACTTGTGAGGAAGGAGCTATGCCATCATTCCCACCCCAACCTCAAGGTATGTCATCTATTCCATCTCCGATCGAAGGTATACCATCTAGCCCATCTCATTTAAATATTGATGAAATTCCTAATGTTGAGATGAATTTACCTTTCTTAACACCACCTAGAATTTTGCATAGAAAGCCAAAGTATTTGATTGATATTGATGAGAATATTTTGTAGCCAATGGAAAATAAGATTCCAAAACGCACTTGTAGAAGATATGCTCATAAGATTTGGAGAGTGTTCTTTGAAAAGTTAAATGAGACCACAAGATGTCAACTATTCGTTGAAATGATGCGAAGTATAAAGTATAGGTCCATCATTTGATTATTGTTGTAGACACTCAAAATTGATTAGGTCTTGTTTACACATGACCTTGTATGTCTTTGCCCTAGGTCCTAGTCACATTATCGACATGAGCTTGTATATGTTCCCCTAGGTCCTAGTTCATCTAACCTCATCCCATTTATCCCTAGGTCCTAGTTCATCCCATCTTAATGATCTTCCTGATTGATTAAATAAACCCGCTTTATTTAATTAATCCCACTTGATCACATTCCAATTAACTAAATAAATCCCATTTGTTTAGTTAATAATCCCCCTTCACATGTCTCACATAATTCAAATTAAAAATTTGAATTATTCCCTCACCTCTCATCACATTGAGACACATGTCACATGTCTCATCTCCCACTTAATAGGCCTTCACATGTCAAACTAATTCAAATTTGAATTAAATTCTTTTCATTCTCCTTCGCACACTTGTCACATGACTATGCTTTCTTGATGTGCAAGGAAACCTAATCAATCTTGACCGTCCATATCCTCCAACATAACTCTCAATCCTATCCATCCATTCAAACTAGGTCTTTCCTATAAACCTAGCCTCCTCTAAGCCATTTTAGAGGATGCAATCTAATTCCATACTATTATGCTGCCAAAATCTAGAGCAACCAACATCCATTCAATCCATCAATCTCTCTCTTGCATCCATGTCCATCTCCATCTTGCGTCTTTCTCCATATTGCATCCATCATCTTGATCAGGCCATCATCTTGTGCTTATCATTCGAAGTATGTTGAGGATTTGGGTTTGGTAATATATGCATTTGTTTCATCATTTTAGCTAATCCAAATTTTTAGAATACATTTTGGCACGCCCGGTTCTAACCTTTGTTTTTGAAGGTTTTTTGGTGATCAAATTTGTGAAATTTTAACTTTTTTTGTTTGAGTTTTGCAAGTGACCTATTGCAGGAAGCTTCCTGGCGCAAATCTAACTGTGCCATTGCGTCTGGAACACCTGAAAACCCCAGAAACCATATAAAATCTGTCAATTTTCGTTACTGGAAAAAATTTGAATTTTTTTTGTTTTTGCTCGTCATAGGGCCGTACCGTCCGGATCCGTACAACCCATGTGCAAGGACATCTGTCGAATCTTTGCCTTTCATCAATTTTCCATGGTTATTGGGTTTTAGATTTTGTTTGGCTAATGATCGCAGGTCTTAAGGAGTTCTATGTTGCATGGTCTTAAAGGTTTTATTTGTCTTTGTTTGAAGAAAAACGCATGCTGTAGGCTGCTGAACGGTGAACCCTAGAACCGTTTGTGAAATCTCCTCCACCCGATCTTCACAATCCTCCATTTTGTTACCCTAAATCTTTGTCGACTTACCTTCCCGTCGCTGTTTGATCCGCATCTCCTCCAACATTAAAGACTTTGGCCGTCACCGTTGGATGTGGGGTCGCCATCTCTTTCAACCCTGTCGCCCCTCCTCTTTGCTTGACCACCGCTCTAATCCACCATCCACCACTTGAAACCCATCTACCGCCTGTTAGAAACCCCTCGCTGATTCTTTATTCCCATCGGGATCCATTTCCATCACAACCCTTTGGTGACGAATAGGCCACAAAAAACCCGAAGCCACTAATTTCCATCGCCGCCCTTTTTTTTTATTTCCTGTCGCCTCCCAATCGCGCCCCCACTATCGACCTCACTATTGACATCCCATAGCATCTTCACGTGCTTCCTGCGATTCTAAGCCCTAACCATTACAGGGTTTGGAGTTGTTCACATTGCACTCGGCTCGGTTATTGTATATAAAATGTGGCTGTCTTCAAACCCTCCAACTACGGTTCGCTCCCCGCGTCTAATAAAACTTTGGTCGTTGACCATAAAACCTCAACTGACATCCACTTAAAACCTCAATCGGTATGTTCCAATCGATCTCAAATAAATACAATCGATCTTTCTTTGGTATATGTAGGGCGTGTTTGGTATCTATATGCTCGGTCACATTCATGACTGTTGATTGAGGAGAGCACCCCTATCTTAAATTCCTTTTTATTTTTGTGAAGGTATCGCCCTTGGTCATATGATAGACCAGGGGCTAACCCAAACTGTCACTTTAAAACCTTAGCCGCCAGCATTAAAACAAACTACTAGGTACAAGCATATGTACGTGACCAAAAGTTTTAAACTGCTAACAATTTTGTCAAATAGTCAACCAGTTTGCTTTGTGCTTCCTACACGCCGGAGGAGGCTATTTTTTTCAAATTTGCATAACTTTCGTATATGGAGGCTAAATCATGCGCAAAAGGACTCGTTGGAAAGATGGGAGGATGAACTTCATAACAGTGACAATTTTATCAGGTGACTATACCATTTTGATACCTTTTTTCGCTGTCAAAGTCAAACTAGCATTTAAACTTCAATTGAGTATAACTTGAGCAATTTTGATCAGTTTTCAGTGATTTTTTTTTCCAAATTGCTTAGAATTTCCTGAATTTTCTATTTATATAGTCCACATTTCTGTATCAATTCATTTTAATCATATTTTTATCAGATTATCAATTTTCACATAACGGTCTTCTTGGCTAGTCTACTTGCTTCATTTTTGATTTAGTGGCTTGTAGGTGACCTCACAAGGTTGGAATAACATTTCTATCAGCATCTACAGAAGCTTGGGATAGTGAAACAATCAAGTGTATCCATTTCATCATTCATCTCTTTCATTTGATCCATTAATCTTGCTTGACCACACATTTTGATTTGGGCTTAAAATGAATATTGCTTTAACAATCACATCAAAAAAATTGGGCTTAAAACAAACTAGTGTCTTCTATCACATTTGGATTTTGGATTTAAAAAGAACAAGTGCTTGAAGTGTCTTCCTCACATTTTCATTTTCTAAGGGTTAATTTACAAGTGTGAGTGTGAATGAAGTGTGCGTGTGTATGCTCTCTCTCCTCGCACCGCAAGGTGATCTTGCAAATCAAAAACACCTCACTTGGTTCATTTTTATTTACCCTTCTTAGGAGGCCTGCTTGGAGACACACCACTCCAAGGGACGACCTCATATGAGGCTGAATCGAAAGACACCGTCATTGGGAGTTAGAATCTTGTCACTCTTGGCTAAGCCCCAAAGAACTTTATACCTTTGGGAAGTGAAGGTGAAGGGTGGGTTACCCCTTTCTCCTGGCTGTGTGGCAGGATCTTGCTTTCAATTCCTTAGTCAACCTCGTGTAAACATAACCTAAGACCTAATTGGCCATACCCCACTCAACTAGACATTAGGGCTTGTTGATGTGTCTTCCATGTGTGCATGTTTAATCATCATCATATTCTTCAAATTTAAAATTCAAAATTTCTTGTGTCTTGAGTGAGTGAATCATATTTGTACATGTGTGATCATTTGATTGAACATTGCTGAATCAAGCTAAACACCAAACACATAAGACAAGTCATTCAACTTATTCTTCCAACACATTCAAATCCAATCACATTCATCCTAATCACCCATTTTTAGCCACTTCATTCCTAATCACATCCAAGTCATCCTAAATCAATCCTAATCATATCCTTGTCACTCTACATCATCAAATCATCATCATTCTATCCAAATCATTATCTGAACATCATTCTAATCATTGCACGTCATCATTATCTCCATTCTTGTCAAATCAACCTCAATCCCAATCATTCCTAAGCACATCCTAGTCACATCTTCATCATTCATCCTCACCCTATCAACATCATTCTAATCATCATCCTAATCATCCCTAATAATTCCAAATCAAACCCTAATCATATCCAAGTCATCATCCATTCACATAAACATAATCCTAGTCATTACACATCATCCAATCATTCCAAGCCAAATCACATCCCAACTACTTTCATCCCAATCCAAATCTAAATCAACCCAATAAAAAATCAAGACCTTAGTTGATCATCATCAACCGTTATCCAAACTTTCTTGAGATTATTAGTCTATCTTAAGTAAGTCATCCAATTAAATCAATCCAATCAACCCTCTATTACTTAAGTGTCATTAGTCTACCTTAAGTATAGAGAATCAATCCAATCTTGACCCTCTTACTTGAGATCATTCGTCTATCTCAAGCATAGAGAGCCATCCATCAAAAAGAAAACAAATCAAATCATGCTAAGGTCTTGAAATTTGATCCCAATCACCCACTATCCATTTCATCTCATATCTCTCCAACAACATGAATCCTTCATCCCTCCAACCTTCATCCTACCAACCTTCATCCTATATGTCCACTCCATCAACCTCATATCAATATAATCCACCCACTTATCATGCTCATGCCACATCACCTAATCCCACTTCATCATCATATCGAGGCCATTCCACATCACCTTATCCAACATCTTTCCACATCAATGCCACATCCATACCACAAATCACCCTCACTATTCGTAGCAACACCCCAAACACAAGTACTTCCATAAGTCTACCATCCAATGATCATAAATTCATTGCCATCATATCACAACTGCTTTCTCAACAAACTTCCAACATCAACCAATGTCCACAACAATCTACCTCACAAAACCTTTCACCTACAAATCCTATTATCCCACCTCATCATCAAACCTATCCACATGGCAATCAAATGTCCTTACAAGAACAACATGCAAGTCCAAATGGCCCTATGTACATAAATCAAGAAAGTCCAAGTGATCTTATGCAAGACCTAAAATCCTTTGACAAGGGAGAAACCATGATTTATTTCAGGGTTTAACTGCGTAGTTTTTGAGTCAAACACATGACCCATATTTCATGAGTAGTGGTTCACATGAACCCATCTCTCATGTTAATGAATGATCCACTTAGCACTCATTGCATCTAGGTGATGCACATAGGGGTGAAGCATCGGGACTTCCCGGGAGGTCACCCATCCCAGTACTACTCCGACTCAAGCGTGCTTAACCGTGGAGTTTCCCCCAAGATCAAGCCCACTTAGCTTGCTACCCCATTTGCAAAACCTTCAACAAGTGTTGTGCCTTATGAACTATTCATTATAGAGCCCCTTTAGCTCATCAATTGATAAGTAGGAGGTATTTTTCGTAGCATGTCAAATTATGATTTATTTCAGGGTTTAACTGCGTAGTTTTTGAGTCAAACACATGACCCATATTTCATGAGTAGTGGTTCACATGAACCCATCTCTCATGTTAATGAATGATCCACTTAGCACTCATTGCATCTAGGTGATGCACATAGGGGTGAAGCATCGGGACTTCTCGGGAGGTCACCCATCCCAGTACTACTCCGACTCAAGCCCACTTAGCTTGCTACCCCATTTGCAAAACCTTTAGCAAGTGTTGTACCTTATGAACCATTCATTATAGTTCCCCTTTAGCTCATCAATTGATAAGTAGGAGGTATTTTTCGTAGCATGTCAAATTATGATTTATTTCAGGGTTTAATTGCGTAGTTTTTGAGTCAAACACATGACCCATATTTCATGAGTAGTGGTTCACAACACTTGCTAAAGGTTTTGTAAATGGGGTAGCAAGCTAAGTGGGCTTGATCTTGGGGGAAACTCCACGGTTAAGCGCGCTTGAGTCGGAGTAGTACTGGGATGGGGACCTCCCGGGAAGTCCCGATGCTTCACCCCTATGTGCATCACCTAGATGCAACGAGTGCTAAGTGGATCATTCATTAACATGAGAGATGGGTTCATGTGAACCACTACTCATGAAATATGGGTCATGTGTTTGACTCAAAAACTACGCAGTTAAACCCTGAAATAAATCATAATTTGACATGCTACGAAAAATACCTCCTACTTATCAAGGGAGAAACCAACCTAGCAAGTGCCTCCTTTGAGTCACCTTCACCATCCAATCATATGCCAACACATGAGCCATATAGTCCTATCCCAACACCTTTATCAATCCCTTCATCACCTTCATCACCTTCAACCCCATGTTCCACTAATTCTTCATTAAAAGATTCCATGGAGATACTTTTAGAGAAATTGGTCCAAGCAAACTTGATTGAGCTATACCTGCTAAAAGCATATTCTCCATTTATGTTTAAACCTCATTGGTATAAAGAGGATGCATATTGTGCATACCATAGGTATAGGGGCCATACCATATCCACTTGTGTTCGATTTCAAAGACTGGTCAAGAACCTAGAAGATTGTGGTAACATTGTCTTGGATAAAACCAATCCTTCTAATCCTATTATCCATCCAATTATCCCTCAATCAATCCTAATCCCATTATCCATCCAACAAATCCTAATCCTAAGCCTTCAACTTCCACTATTATCATCCATCCACTATATTGCCCATTCACCCATACCCTTACAAAGGATGTGATCCATTGGCTACTAGTGAGGAATAAAACATTGCCATGTCATCAAACGCCTATTCTTGAGCCTCCCCATGAGTCCTTAAACACTGTGTCTAGTCTTTAATTCCATCATGTGATCTACGAGCTATCAAGCTTATTAAAGAGCCTTCCACTTCCATTCAAGCAAGTCAAGAGGCATGTCAAGAGTTTAATCCTAATCATGTGAAAACATTAAGCCCTAGTCCTAATCAAGATCAAATCACTTCCATTTACCCTATCCATAACATGCACCTTTTCTGTGATCAAGATGATACCTATGAAGGACCTATCCATGAACAACTTGATCTTAGTCATACCCCCACAACTATTCATGAACAAGACACCCAAGACCTACATGCTCCATCTAATGAAAGTCTTGTTGACTTACTTGAACATTCACCCTGTTTCATGGCCTTCATTCAAAGCAAAGAGACCTCTCCACCTAGCCATGATCCCATAATATCCACTTGTCATGATGAGACACTTGTCCCCCAAGCCAACATAGAAGATCAAACAAATAACTTGGATCTAAAAGAACATGATCAAGATCCTAATCATCCTTCCACATCCACCATTGATTCCATTTCAAATCCATCATACCCTACTAGTCTATCCACTTTCATTCATGAGTGTTCTTCCCTAGGACACCAACAACCTTTGTCCTCCACCTCACTCTCTCCATCCAATAACAAACTCAAGTCTAGTGTCCAAACTACACCTAGTCCTATAGTCAATCGCATTCTCCAAAACATGAACTATCAAGGCAAAGGTTTAGGCCTTCATGAACAAGGTATTTTGGAGCCAATCCATGTCAAGGTCCCTCCTCGCTCATTTGGACTTGGATACACCCCCCAAGGTCAACAATCTAACGATGTTGGTACTTCCTCCACACTTCGTAAATCCACTTCCTTCCATCATAAACCCCATCATACTCCTAAAACATATGTTGCCATTCCATCTCCCTCATCCTACAAATGTCAGAAGCATGTGACCATACACCTTCCACCATCCACTTTACCTCCGCTACTTCCTACTCCTAGTATCCCACCATCCACTTTTCCACCATTGCTTCCACCACCTAACATACCTATCATCCATAAATTTCCTTACATTCATAATCATGACGAACAAATACACACATTGTCTAAACATAAAGCTTCCACTCATTCCATCCATCCCATGGGATTCAAAAATAAACATTTGGATGCCTCCTCACATAAAGCCAAAAGTCCTAAGGGCCCTAATGCCTTAGGGTACAAATGCAAAGAATCAAATCAAAATCCATTCAAAAAGCCATCCAAGCCCATACCTTCACAAGAAAAGTCCAAAAGCAAAATGATATGAGTCCCTAAGAAAAAATCAAGGAAATCAAATGAGGCATCCACCTATCAAAAATCCCAACCATCCTCTTCCCTCCATTCCATTCCAAAGTCTCAAATTCCTCCATCCCACATGAAAAGAAAAAATCATAAAAATACTAAGTCTATGTGGGTTCCCAAGTCACTCAATCATCCATCCACTAAGCAAACATCACCATTGCTTCCTATGCCTCCATCCACTCAAAAGATTCCATGTTTATCACGGTGTGTGCAACCGTTGGTCATGATTCCTTGCCATACCTCCATTACTCCATCATTCACTCATTATCCTACATATCTCCCCCATCACCTTCCTATGGTCCATGCTTTTGCATAAGTCCATTATAATCCACATCATAATCCACTTTCACCCCTACATAGTCCACATCATAATCCACTTTCACCCCTACATAATCCACATCATAATCCACTTTTGATCCCTCCATAATCCACATCATAATCCACTATCTACCTTATCCATCTCACTTTCACACGATCACCCTACCAACATCTTGAGCATAATGACTTGACATGGTCTATTTGTGATGACATCCTTCTCTAATGAGACTATAACATTACATGGAACTAGACACTTGAGTCCCACCCATCCATATCCCCCCTTTCCCATTCAAAAGTCAAAAAGAACAAACAAAAAAAAAGTAAAGAAAAATCCTTTTGTCCAACAGTGAAAACCTAGCAAACAGGCGCCTTGGATAAGTACCATGATGAAAACCTGGTAAACAAGCGTCATGTGTAGGTTGATCTTCTATGTCACTCACACTTGGGGGCACCTTGTCTCATCCTTTTCCAAACTATCAGACCATTTCCATGCCTATCACATTGCATCCATTCATCCTCCCTTCCTCTTTTGATCTTGACAAAGATTGGGGGCAACTGTTGATAAGTGTTTTTGACATCCCTTGACATACCTCACCCTTTCCAATCCAATCCTATCATTATCCTCTAGTCATTACTCATTTATCCATCTTATCCAATCCATCCTATCATCCCATTGTCCTAAGCATTGTCATGAAAAAGCCTAAGTCTACTATCTAGAATGGGGCATGTTATTCCTACGCCACATAGCCTTTGGAGATCACATCCTTATGCATACATCCATTGTGAGTTTTCCATAGCCTATCCTTTTATCCTATCCATTTATCATCATCCTTTCATAAATCCACTATCACACATCCCTTTATCCATCCATTCATCATGATCCTTCCATCCATCCACTATCGTCCATCCTTTTGTCCAATCCCATTCATTCCCTTGAACCTAGACTTGGTTTCCCCCTTGTCATTGGTACCTAGTATAAAGGCTATCAAAATGATCATCCAATGCCAACGTTTCAAAAAGACAAAAAAATCAAAACATTTTAAAAACCCAAAAAAATCAAAACATTTCAAAACCCAAAAAAATCAAAACATTTTTAAAAACCCAAAAAAATCAAAACATTTTAAAAATCCAAAAAAATCAAATATTTCAAAAACCCCAAAAAATCACATATTCCCAAAAATACAAAAAAAATTAAAATCCAACAAAATCCAAGCAATAAAACCATTCCACGTCAAATCATCAAAATCACATTCTTCCAATCAAATCAATCCCAATCAATCAATCCATCACATCAAATCCATCAAAACAAATCCAATCATCATCAAATCAAGCCAATCTATTGATCAATCAAAATCAAATCAAATCAAATCCCAAATCATCAAATAACATCATTCAATCAATCCCAATCAGTCCATAACTTGATCAATCCAATCCATATCATCCCATCAATAAAACACAAATCAGAACTACATCTCATTTCTATCATTAAGTGCCTTGATCCTGTGGAAATGGGTATGTAGGCAGTCTGGAGCACGAAGGAAGTGCCTATATTCAGGCACAAGATGATATTCCTCTTTCTTCTTTCATCATTCTTCTATCATCTATCTTCATCACTTCATCAATCAATTCTTCAATCACTTCATCAAATCAATCTCCATCATTTCATCTCATCCTCATAAATCAATCCAAGCAATGATCCAAATGCAAATTAATCCTTAAATCCATACCAATCAAGTTAATCAATCTTGCCAAGTTATCCAATTGCATCCTTGGTCTTGATCCTAATCTTGTTGTAAACCAAATCAATCAATCAATCATCATCATCAATGGGATATATCATTCCCACATCCTTGTGTTGATCTAGGGATATATCATTCCTCGCCATGACAACACTATTATCAATCAATCAATCAATCAAACATTGGTTTGTAACTTGACAGGGGCAATACCTTGTTTGTTATTGTACCATTTGTGCATGCTTTCTTGTGTGTGTTATCATTTTATCTTGCATTTGTTTCAAATCCGAATCCAACCTAGCTAATATTGATATCTTATAACTAGACAAGTTGTATTATGCTGGGGCACGAGACACATCGTCACCTTTGGTCCTTATACCTTGGTGCATAACGTCTAGTGCTATATCAAACACCATGGTTGCTCAACTTCATTGCAGCATAACGCATCCATCCCTTTGTCTATCCATTCCTTTATCTTTTTCCATTCCACTTCATTTCGAGAGCATACCCGTGTTTGTCCAACCCGCCTATCCTCTTGAGGGGCCATCATCATCCTATCCATTTCCTCTATCCATTTCCTTAGCTTCTTTGAAATGATGTTACTTGACATAAATCTTATCATCTCCCAACATCATCTCAAAGAGGGGCAAATGTAGACACTCAAAATTGATTAGGTATTGTTTACACATGACCTTGTATGTCTTTGCCCTAGGTCCTAGTCACATTGTCGACATGAACTTGTATATGTTCCCCTAGGTCCTAGTTCATCTAACCTCATCCCATCTTAATCATCTTCCTGATTAATTAAATAAACCCACTTTATTTAATTAATCCCACTTGATCACATTCTAATTAACTAAATAAATCCCATTTATTTAGTTAATAATCCCCCTTCACATGTCTCACATAATTCAAATTAAACATTTGAATTATTCCCTCGCCTCTCATCACATTGAGACACATGTCACATGTCTCATCTCCCACTTAATAGGCCTTCACATGTCAAACTAATTCAAATTTGAATTAGTTTCCTTTCATTCTCCTTCGCACACTTGTTGCATGACTACATTGTCTTGATGTGCAAGGAAACCTAATCAATCTTGACCATCCATATCCTCCAACATAACTCTCAATCCTATCCATCCATTCAAACTAGGTCTTTCCTATAAACCTAGCCTCCTCTAAGCCATTTTAGAGGATGCAATCTAATTCCATACTGTTATGATGCTAAAATCTAGAGCAACCAACATCCATTCAAGCCATTAATCTCTCTCTTGCATCCATGTCCATGTCCATCTTGCATCTTTCTCCATATTACATCCATCATCTTGATCAGGCCGTCATCTTGCGCTTATCATTCGAAGTATGTTGAGGATTTGGGTTTGGTAATGTATGCATTTGTTTCATCATTTCAGCTAATCCAAATTTTTAGAATACAATTGTTAAATGAATGCTCATTTTCTACCCATGGAATGTTCTTTGTTAAAGGGAGCTCTTCATTCACTAATGCTTCATCTTGGCCAGGGAGAGCAGTGGAATTACTAAAGCTATCCCTAGTATTCTCATTTGAGTATTTAGTTATAGGGGAAGTAGGATAACCTATGGGATCATCATCAGCCTTTTCCTTGCTACTCATGGAGAACTCAGTTAAGCTTTCTAATATCGTAGGATGTTCACTCATGAGGCTTAAAAATTGGTCAAAATCAAGATCTTTGATAAATGAATGCAAAGATACCATTGAGAAATGACATGGAGGTGCCATTCTAATGTAATATCATATTTTTGAAAAGATTTTCCAACTTTATGCAAAAGTCAAGTGCAAAACTATATGCAAAAATGACCTAGATGCTTGATTTTTTGTACTTTTTCAATGCATTTAAGTGAAAACAAAAGTGTTGTAAGGATTATGATCAGGGGAAGAAAATTATATATCTGATATCATTTCAAAACAACAATAAGATCCTTCACAACACACTCTTGATGCGAATCTAAGATAACGTCAAGTCAAACTATAGTGAAAATATGTCGAAATAGGCACTTTTTTCACCAAAACTCAATGCAAAAAAGAATAACAAAGGGTGTTGTGAGGAAAGTGATTATGGACAAAAAATTATATCAGAAATAACATCCACTTAATTTTAAAATTCCCAACACAACACACTTTTAGTGCCACTTAAGGTAAAACCCTAGTGAAATATAGAAAAAATAGGCTATTTTTTCATGGTGTTTCAATTCCAAGATTTAGCAAAAGGGGTATTATAATGAATTTAAGGAGGTGTAGAAAATAAAATCAATGATATCAGTCACCTCAATTCATAAAATTGATCACAACACGCTTGGAGTGCAAACTAGGTCAAACCCTAGGGCAAAAATAGTCAAAATGTGTAGTTTTTCGCCAAATTTTCACTACAAGAGCCCGTTAAAAGGGTGTTGTGAAGATTTTTAGGAGGGTAATAAAATTATTACCTTGATAACAACCAATTAATGCAAAAATACTCTTCACAAGATGCCTATGGTGCAATTTTAGAGAGTTAATAAGGCCAAATTTAGCGAAAATCGGTGTTTTTCAAGCCCTAAGTTTGAGATCTTGGCACAAAATTCTATATGAATGTTTTAAAGTATGATTAATGGTGAAAATGAATTAATCTTAGATCTGAAAATGAATTCCAAGATTTAATATGCAAAATGCGAATGCAAATCTAATGAAAATGCATGAAAATTGTTAGTTTTTTGTTGAAATTTTCTATGCAAAAACAATATATATATTTTAAATCGAAATGCAAATTTACACTAAAATGAAATACTAAAGCCAAATTATAATTTTAATGAGCCTCTAAAATTAGTAGAAAAATCTGAAAGAAGATTTTGCCTACTAACCCTAGATTTTGGAATTACTAGGTTATATGAAAATTGTCAAAATTTCTACAAAAGCCTAGCAACTTAATGATGAAAATGCAATGCAAATTATTGAATTTTTTTGTTTTTCTGTATTTTATATTAGATCTCATGTAAAAATCATGAATTAGGGAAATTTAGAAAGAATTGATGCAATTTAGTAATCTATATGAAAATGCAAGCGAGGGTTTTCAAATTTTTGCAAATTTTTCAATTTTTTTGTAATTTTCTCAATGCAATAAGATGAAAGACTATATGCACGAATGAAATCAATCCAAATATGAAGATACACACTCATCAAGTTGCAATTTAAGTCTAAAAACATAGGTTCCCCAAAATGTTTAGGGTAAAATTAGGATTGTTCAATGTTTAAGTGTTTAGATGTTTGAATCCTCCTTTCACACTATACATTCAAGGACCTAGGGTCGAGTTGCAATGTACTATCATACCCTAGGTCACTATGAGATGTAGGGAAGTTTGGATTAGGATGTTTAATTATCAATTTTCTTTCTCCTATGCTCAATTAACCATTAAAACCCTAATTTTGCAAATACGAATGTAAACAAAAGAATAACAGAAAAAGCCCTTGCAGAGGGAAGTAAAATATCAAATCACAGAGTACCTATTTTTAGGGCTCCAAAGTGGAAAATTCAGGGACACAAGAGCGGCCCCCCAAGTCCAAGGCCCTAGTTTTTGCCTAGATCTGGAAACTCAGTCTGTAACTCTTCCCGGCTATTTCAAAGATTTTCTCGTCACAGAAGTTGGAGGACTAATGAGTAGGTGCCCAAGTCCAAGGTGCTATTTTTCCCTCCATTTTACAATTTTGACACTTCAAGATGCCTTCCTGCAACTTCACTTTGCCCAGCTCCACAACCTGTAACCTGCAACCATGAAAACTTTGGGAGGGGGTTGTGGAGTTTAGAGGCTTGCCTCAGTCAAGCCCTAGAGGACACTTAAGTCTCTGAACACTGTTGTCAGATAGAGAGTGCGTGCCCTTGTGATGCAGAGGCAAAAACTAAAGGAAATGATGATGAAAACACAATATAATGTCACCTTGTAGTGAAGATCTCATGGAGGAAGATGCCCTTCATTCCATGATGAAATGGATGCTCAAATCTGCAAACACAAACACATAAACCACACAAATCCAATCTTGCAACATAATGAAATCCTTGAATCACCTTGAGAATGCCTAAAGTTCACAATGATCATCTAGTTTACAAATGAATGCCTAAACATGCTTTTATATTCAACTACAATCACTCCCACCAAGATTTTGTAAATTCAAACTTACCGTGTCGGCATAGGACCCAGATAACGGTCATAAATCGACACTTCAAATTTGGGACTACCCCAAAATAGGGTAGGACTAGGTTGTGGGTGCCCAAGTCCTCACCCTATTTTGGGCAGGGTTAAGCTCAAGGGGTCCTCCTAGGTCCCATTTGTCATGTTACCTAGGGCTCATTCCATCGAGATGCCAAATTATGAAGTAAGATGTCCTAAATGCATGCAAAAGACCTGGGAGCTAAACCTTATGAGGGAAAAGCCCCCTAAGGGGACATTTTCCGATGTTACATAAATAAAGTGAGTTTAATTAGTGAGTGGGTTATGAGGTGTCACAACACTACAAGGGAGCACCCATTATCTATCTTGGGAAGATACTTTGCTATCTTTAGACCAATAGATGGTTGCTTCTTATTTGTTGGTGTTGCCACCTACACCCTCTCTCTTTTCTATATAAACTCACTACCTAGCTTGTATTTTCATTCAATATTGGAGATAGTTATTTGATGTTATTTTGTCATTCAAGAATTTCACATCAGTCTCTTGGTATTGTTGTTATGTTGTTTCAATTGCTTTCACATTTACAGTTTATATTTCTAACTCTTTCAATTGATTCTAGGTTATAATCTGATTTACAGATTCTAACATAGACAAGGAATGATAACCTTTTTCAAGCCTGCAGCCTCACAACAAGATATGGTTGATCAAAAAGGGAATTTCTTTTAGATGTTTAATGTTTGCAAACATAATAAGTTACTCCATTTGCCATCAAAGTCTTATAGTTATAGCTTTTATAAAGACTAGCAATCTAGTGGAAGTCCATGCAACATTATACTAATCGCCTCATAAAGATTTGATGTGAAATATTTCCAAGTCATTTCAAAAAGAGATGAAGATTTGCAACTTATAAACCTGACACCAAAGAAAAATATTAAACATCAAATGAGACATATAATCCTCCTATCCACTCAGCCTCCAAAAGAACACACTATGTATTATCTGGATTTAACTCAGTGCATCCCATTTAGCCCACACCAAAGGTAATAACATCCTGTCAGCTTCGAGATAGACACATAGAACTGAAAATTGAATTTCACGAAAACTTATAGGCATGTGTAATTCAAAACTCCAAAAACTTCTACCAAGCAATTCTGCATAAAACCTCATGGAACTTTAAATTTTAATGTTTTGCCAAGCTGTCAGCGTAAGTCGTAAAACAACTACATATCCGAATCCATAAGGTGTATGATGGTGAAACTTTCAGCATCAAATCCATGACAAAATCAACAATCTGCTCATAAGAGGATTCGTCATCAGACCTCTTCAATCCACCTGAATAATTTTTTTGTGAAAGCATCCTATTGTGCTAGGAAACCCAAACTAAAAATATGCAATTTCGCTCAATCCACCTATACTGCAAGACTGAGAGATGCCAACAAAGTCACATGCAAACCAAAAATGAATAAAATAAATTGAAATGTTTTTTGTTGATGCGGGATAACTTTTTAAACTGGGATGCTCCTGCATCATGTTTCTCCTCTTCTCTCCTGTTTGAATTCTTTTCACTTTTATATTTTTCTTTCTATTTTCCTAATCTAATTTATTTTGATTGTGTTCTTATTTGATCATTGAAAAGTTTTTGGTAGTGTAAAATCATTATATTTGAATTATGTTCATGCTTGACACTCCAAAGATTTTGAAATCCTCCATCAATGTCAATGTCAACACTCCACATATGACTTTCACATCTAATTATGTCGAAGGCATTCCCTCTATGAGGGGAATCAACCTGGTGCAGAAATCTATGACACATGGTTACCGAGAATGGTGCAAGAAGATTGAAATCATCTTTCCCATTCATTTTTTTCCGTACATTAGTTTTTTTTATCCCTCGAACATTTTCCTACTCACATAAACCTTTCAATATTCACGTTCACCACAAAGTAATAAGCAAAAGTATCTTGTTGCCAGCAATGGCCTACACCTAGATGATTGTTATGGAGCTGATCATTTATTTGTAACCATGTCTCAGATTCTATTGTTGTCCATTGAATTTTAGGATTCCGGTGAAGAGAGAATCATCGGGAAATTGTAAAAGTCTAAAATGCACCTATCTCACATACTTTTTGTGGCTTGTGTATTCTTTATGCAAAAAAATGATAACACTTAAATAATAATAATAATACTTATCGATGAAGTAAACACGATTAGATTAGAAAGAGCTAACATAATTAATGACCACTAAATATTGTATTCAATTTTTATATTTTTCTATATGTTATATCAAATGTATGATTATCAATGACCATGGGAAAATATATTTAAATATATTTAATACACATAATTATATAAAAATCTATAATATTCATTATTATTATGATATTTTATGTAATTTTTAATTTTTAATTTCAAAATTTATATATTTTAAATATTTATATACATTTTAATATTTATATATATATTAAAATACAATATTTTATATTAAATATTATAAATTAAATATTATAGATAATTAAATATTGTATATACAATATTTATATATTTGTTATTTAATTGAATATAATATTTAATTTTAATATTTATATACATTTAATACATAATGTTATATATTTAATATTTATATAATTTTTAATATTTAATATTTATATACATTTTAATATACAATATTTTATTTTAATTATTATATATTAAATATTATATATATTTATATATTTAATAGATACATAATCATATAAAATCTATAATATTGATTATTATATATATAATATTTTATATTATATTTAATTTTAAATTTCAAAATTTATATATTTTTAATATTTATATATTTTAAAATACAATAATATATATTTCATATTATAGTTGATTAAATATTTAATAGGCAATATTTATATATATAAATATTAAAATAAAATATATACTATTGTATATTAAAATGTGTATAAATATTAGATATTAAAAATTATACAAATATTAAATATATAGTAAAATTAAATTAAATTAAATAAAAAATTTATATAAATATTAAATATACAAAATATTTACTTCTCCATTACGTTTCCATGCCTCTAATACTTGTTGGATCAAAAAGCCTCAAAATTATAAAAATCACATTAGAAATATACACGGCCATAACATTATTTATTCGTATATGCCTGGATAAATTTTATTATTTCATCCATAGGCTTATAAAGTCAACTTCTCAAAAGAAACTAACACAAACATAATAACAAATCTCACACACTAACACAACCTATGTTCTAAGATAATTTAAACACGTGACATTTTTACACAAACACAACACTTTTGGATTAGAGGGATCCAACAATGCTTTTCCTTTCGATGTGTGCAGAGTTGTATTTGGTGGCTCTTATATGTAAGGTAGAAAAATTGTTTATATCAATTGGTCAAGGGTGGATAGAACTTTATGTTGACTACTTACAAGGGCAAGAAGGAGTAATCAATGGCCTCAAGCCTTCATGCAAAGAGGATGTTCAAAGTAAGCACTAGGATCATTTCTCTTGAATGGAGAAAAGAGTGTTCGTATAGTGAGAGAGAGGAGAAAGAGTGATAGAGATAGAGAGAGGAAGAGAAAGAGTGAAAGATGAATAGAGAAAGAGGAAGATATAGTAAGATAGATAGACAAGCAAAGAGAGGGGGAGTAGTGAGAAAGAGAGATAGAAAAAATAGAGAGAGATAGAGAGGGAGAGGTATAGAGATACATAAGGATAGAGATATAGTGAGAGAGAGCGCTAGAGAAAGAGAGAAAAAAGAAGTGGAGAGAGAGGGGGGGAGGGAAAATAGAGAATGAGAAATATATTGGAGTTCTAGATCACCTTATGGGTCAATAGTGGAAGCTTAAAGAGTTTGACCCAGGTCCACCATACTTTTACTTTGAATATGTGTATAGTATACAAAAGGGTGCATGGACAAACCATATCTTTATTTATGTATGATGTTGAACTAAAATTTGTGGGTTCAAAGTAATTTTCAATTTCATGTAGAAACACATGGCTACATGCATAACCTTCATATGAATAATTATTTTTAGATTTAACCTTTACCACAATTGAAGAGACATTTCCTAAAACACAAAATCATTAGCCATCATGGGATTACAAAACTAAGCTCAACTACATAAACATAGTGGCAAAAAGTGTTCAATTGTGTGATAGACTTGGGGCTATAGTTAAGTGCATTCTAGTGGAAAACCCTCCATTAAAGATCAGGCTATGGTACTTTTACAATGTAAAAAGTGGATCTTGGTATGGGTTGGTCTAGATCATATAGCTCCATTGTAGCCTCATGAGATGGTACTCTTACAGAGAGAGAGAGAGAGAGAGAGAGAGAGAGAGCAACGCACATTCTTATGTGGTTTCAATTTTATTCACAACCAAGTTTATTTACCACCATGTATACATCTTTATTCTCTCCATGAGAGAGAAATACAAGAGATATATATATAGAGAGAGAGAGGGAGATTGATAGAGAGGAATAGAGATAGAGAGATTAAGAGATATATAGGGAAAGAGAGACTAACTTTTGATCATCAATTTCACACCAACAATCCAAAGAATGCAAGACAATAGAAATTATGGGTGCCGCTATATCCATTCCTTTCTTTTGTTTATTGACTAAAAACTTAAAGCGTGAAAGAAAGTGAGGGGGAAATAGAGAAAGAGAGAGAATGAGAGATATGGAGAGAGAATGAGAGAGGAAGAGAGAAAGAGGGGGAGAGAGGAATATAGAGAAGGGGAGAGATGGAGATATAGAGATATATATTCATTTCTTATTTATAAGAAGCATATCATGCACGATAGCTCGCTCCTTATGCATGAAGGGAGAAACAATATTGAATAAAAAGATTTCTTAAGAAAATTATGTAACTTTGCAAGAAGTTTGAAGTAACATACTTCGTGATGTGCATTCTATGATATGTTACCTTATATACAACGAGAGAGATATCTTTATATATAGAATGAGAGAGGAGACAAATATATTTACACAGAGAGAGATGATAGAGGAGGGAGGGAGAGAGAGAGAGAGAGAGAGAGAGAGAGAGAGAGAGAGAGAGAGAGAGAGAGAGAGAGAGAGAGAGGATAGGCAAAGTTTGACATAAGAAATACTTGATGATATGATTAATTTAATTGGATGTTTTGATCTGATAATAGGTGGAAGACCCTATAATAATCTAACAAGAAACAACATGAACACAAGCATTCCTCTATTTTTTATGAATTTCCATGGACTGTGAATTATGTAAGGCATGTAATGCATTCAAGTGTAACTTGACATAATAATGAAACCTTCATTTTGTACTAATCTGGATTGAGAGATATAGATTTAACAGATATAAAGGGAAAGAGAGATAAAGAAAAGAGAGTGAATTTCATTCAGTCATCTTGTGCTAGCAATCCAAAGATGACACATGTCCATTAGAAACTATAATATGGCACAACCAATACAATTGGAAACAATTCCACTTTTTGAAGTGGCTCAAAAATGGACATTTGCAGCATTGGGGAAGAAAGGAAGAGAGGACAAGAAAAAATTGACAAAATAAATACTTGATGAAATGATTAATTCAATTAGAGGTCTTGATCTAATAATAGGTGGAATCCCCTATAATAATCTAATAGTAAACAACAAGGACACGAGGGATGAGCTAGAGGGAAAGCATTCCTCTATTTTCTATGAATTTCCATGGATTGTGAATTATGTAAGGCATGCAATTCATTCAACTGTAACTTGATAGAATAATGAAACCTTTATTTTGTATTAATCTAGACTTCAATAAATTATAAATTCCTTAGTTTTCATAGCCAAGTTCTCACCCAAATTGACTTTCAACCAAAAACAAGTGTTGAAAATTATCAACATTATTATTATTTTGATTGTATGTAGCAAATTTGTTTGCACAATCAACATGCAAATTGTAGACCCATATGGTATTTTGGTAACAAATTCTTTATTTCATACATGTCTACACTTAAATAGATTAGTAATTCATACATGTCACAACCAATACAATTGGAAACAATGCCACTTATTGAAGTGGAAAAAATGGACATTTGTAGCATCTCAGAAGTCCAACAAATGGAAAGAATGCTTCACACCAACTATTGATCGAGTCTCCCCTTGTTTCACCACCATCCCAGCAATAGATGATCAATGTTTTCAAGCATTCTATTAGAGTAAGCTGCTACTATACTAGCCATTCAAAAACATTCACAATGATATTGGTTCATTAGAGCAATATATTACAACCCAATGGGAAAGAGTTTCAAATAGATACCATCCATGGAATTTGCACTGTACATCTCCAGATCCATTGACAAACACTAATGATGAAACTCCTTTTGATTGGGGACGTGCAATGTTGCAAGAAGATAGTCCTAATGAATGGCAAGTCTTGTCATGCCTGTAAATAGGTCTGCCATTTCAACTAGATGGGCTCGACATGCTTGGGAAATAAGAAGATGATCAGGTAAACTGCACTATCACTTGCAAATAATTGACCAAAACAAAAAAAAAAAAACTTTACTTGCATACTTGCTTTTACCCACTACTATTCAAAAACAACTTTACTTGCATGCATGTCAACATATTTAATTTACACCATTTCTTTTCTAATGCAAGATGACAACACATATCACTATATTCTTTCAATGTTCAAATGATGGATGGACAACAACCATTCACCAGCAACAAAACTATATGCTCTCTTCTCAAGAAACCACTAATTACTTTTATCTACATGCCTAGGCCTGCTATTTCAACTAGATGGGCTCGACATGCTTAGGAAACAAGAAGATGATCGATAAAGGGAACTATCACTTGCAAATGATAGGTTGAAACAAGAAAAAACTTTACTTGCATACCTGCTTTTACCCACTACTATTCAAAAACAACTTTTCTTGCATGCATGTCAACATTTTAAATTTACTCCATCTCTTTTCTAATGTAGGATGACAACACATATCACTACATTCTTTCAATGTTCAAATGATGGATGGACAACAACCATTCACTAGCAACAAAACTATATGCTCTCTTCTTAACAACCTAATGAACTATATAATTTAGGTTCATATAATTTAGTTATTTACAAAGTTTGAGACTTTGTAACCAAAATGTTAGTGTGCAATGAGTACGTCAACGAATGTTGTAGAAATTATTACATTGCATGGGTAGATTATAGTATTTGTCATAGACAATGTTCTTCTTATCCAATATAATAATTGGAACCCAACATGCTAATAAAACTATTATTTGTGCAGTTAGAAAAAAAATTACAAATTAAATATTGTTTGACTATAATATTTGGAACCCAACATTCCACTTAAACTATTAGCTGGGGAGAGAGAGAAATAGATTTAATCAATGAGAGAGAGACGAGTAGAGAGAGGACAGAGTGGGGCTAGAAAGGGATAGAGAGATAGTAGGAGAGAGATAGACAAAACTCATATGGAGAGGAGGAGAAAGAGAGAATGATTTTTCCAATATAATATATATAAAACTATTATAGGGGCTTCCAGTTCCACCTATTCCACAAAAATATTTCATCAGACGGGTCACCACTCGCCACGCACTCATTGTTTTCACATTTTTGTTCACCCATTTATTCCTTTCCACTTTTTTATCATTCGTTTTGTTATATTAGGTACACATTTTCCACGGGACGAGCCAGTGGCGGAGCTGTCCTTCCGGGCAGGACTAGTACTAGTCTACTAGTGACAGGCCCTTCCACGTCAGGCGGGAAAAGCAAGCGCTCCGCGTGGACCCCGCTCTACCCCGTTAAGAATGGGTCTGTTGATTCCAAACGGGCTGCAAGATTGTACATTGCCTTGCTCCACCTACTTCTTTTGCACCTTTTCAAATCTAAATCTCATTCTCACCTCACGTGCCCCATCTGCAGGGGTCGACGAAAGATGCCGCTATGCCGACGCCAGTACCGACGACAGTACCGGTGGGACTTGGCCCGAGGAAACCGGTCACTCATTATCCTACATATCTCTCCCATCACCTTCCTATGGTCCATGCTTTTGCATAAGTCCATTATAATCCACATCATAATCCACTTTCACCCCTACATAGTCCACATCATAATCCACTTTCACCCCTACATAATCCACATCATAATCCACTTTTGATCCCTCCATAATCCACATCATAATCCACTATCTACCTTATCCATCTCACTTTCACACGATCACCCTACCAACATCTTGAGCATAATGACTTGACATGGTCTATTTGTGATGACATCCTTCTCTAATGAGACTATAACATTACATGGAACTAGACAATTGAGTCCCACCCATCCATATCCCCCCTTTCCCATTCAAAAGTCAAAAAGAACAAAAAAAAAAAAAGTAAAGAAAAATCCTTTCGTCCAACGGTGAAAACCTGGCAAACAGGCACCTTGGATAAGTACCATGATGAAAACCTGGTAAACAAGAATCATGTGTAGGTTTATCTTCTATGTCACTTACACTTGGGGGCACCTTGTCTCATCCTTTTCCAAACTATCATACCATTTCCATATACATGCCTATCACATTGCATCCATTCATCCTCCCTTCCTCTTTTAATCTTGACAAAGATTGGGGGCAACTGTTGATAAGTGTTTTTGACATCCCTTGACATACCTCACGCTTTCCAATCCAATCCTATCATTATCCTCTAGTCATTATCCATTTATCCATCTTATCCAATCCGTCCTATCATCCCATTGTCCTAAGCATTGTCATGAAAAAGCCTAAGTCTACTATCTAGAATGGTGCATGTTATTCCTACGCGACATAGCCTTTGGAGATCACATCCTTATGCATACATCCATTGTGAGTTTTCCATAGCCTATCCTTTTATCCTATCGATTTATCATGATCCTTTCATCCATCCACTATCGCACATCCCTTTATCCATCCATTCATCATGATCCTTCCATCTATCCACTATCGTCCATCCTTTTGTCCAATCCCATTCATTCCCTTGCACCTAGACTTGGTTTCCCCCTTGTCATTGGTACCTAGCATAAAGGCTATCAAAATGATCATCCAATGCCAACATTTCAAAAAGACAAAAAAATCAAAACATTTTAAAAACCCAAAAAAATCAAAACATTTCAAAACCGAAAAAAATCAAAATATTTTTAAAAACCCAAAAAAATCAAAATATTTTTAAAAACCCCAAAAAATCAAAACATTTTAAAAATCCAAAAAAATCAAATATTTCAAAAACCCCCAAAAATCACATATTCCCAAAAATACAAAAAAAATAAAAATCCAACAAAATCCAAGCAATAAAACCATTCCATGTCAAATCATCAAAATCACATTCTTCCAATCAAATCAATCCCAATCAATCAATCCATCACATCAAATCCATCAAAACAAATCCAATCATCATCAAATCAAGCCAATCTATCTATCAATCAAAATCAAATCCCAAATCATCAAATAACATCATTCAATCAATCCCAATCAATCCATAACTTGATCAATCCAATCCATATCATCCCATCAATAAAACACAAATCAGAACTACATCTCATTTCTATCATTAAGTACCTCGATCCTGCGGAAATGGGTATGTAGGCAGTCTGGAGCACGAAGGAAGTGCCTATATTCAGGCACAAGATGATATTCCTCTTTCTTCTTTCATCATTCTTCTATCATCTATCTTCATCACTTCATCAATCAATTCTTCAATCACTTCATCAAATCAATCTCCATCATTTCATCTCATCCTCATCAATCAATCCAAGCAATGATCCAAATGCAAATTAATCCTTAAATCCATACCAATCAAGTTAATCAATCTTGCCAAGTTATCCAGTTGCATCCTTGGTCTTGATCCCAATCTTGTTGTAAACCAAATCAATCAATCAATCATCATCATCAATGGGATATATCATTCCCACATCCTTGTGTTGATCTAGGGATATATCGTTCCCTACCATGACAACACTATTATCAATCAATCAATCAATCAATCATTGGTTTGCAGCTTGACAGGGGCAATACTTTGTTTGTTTTTGTACCATTTGTGCATGCTTTCTTGTGTGTTATCATTTTATCTTGCATTTGTTTCAAATCTGAATACAACCCAGCTAATATTCATATCTTGTATCTAGACAAGGTTGTATTATGCTGGGGCATGAGACACATCGTCACCTTTGGTCCTTATACATTGGTGCATAACATCTAGTGCTATATCAAACACCAGGGTTTCTCACCTTCATTGCAGCATAACACATCCATCCCTTTGTCCATCCATTCCTTTATCTTTTTCCATTCCACTTCATTTCAAGAGCATACCCGTGTGTGTCCAACTCACCTATCCTCTCAAGGGGCCATCATCATCCTATCCTTTTCCTCTATCCATTTCCTTAGCTTCTTTGAAATGATGTTACTCGACATAAATCTTATCATCTCCCAACATCATCTAAAAGAGGGGCAAATGTAGACACTCAAAATTGATTAGGTCTTGTTTACACATGACCTTGTATGTCTTTGCCCTAGGTCCTACTCACATTACCGACATGAACTTGTATATGTTCCCTTAGGTCCTAATTCATCTAACCTCATCCCATTTATCCCTAGGTCCTAGTTCATCCCATCTTAATCATCTTCCTGATTGATTAAATAAACCCACTTTATTTAATTAATCCCACTTGATCACATTCTAATTAACTAAATAAATCCCATTTATTTAGTTAATAATCCCCCTTCACATGTCTCACATAATTCAAATTAAAAATTTGAATTATTTCCTCACCTCTCATCACATTGAGACACATGTCACATGTCTCATCTCCCACTTAATAGGCCTTCACATGTCAAACTAATTCAAATTTGAATTAGATTCCTTTCATTCTCCTTCACACACTTGTCGCATGACTATGCTATCTTGATGTGCAAGGAAACCTAATCAATCTTGACCATCCATATCCTCCAACATAACTCTCAATCCTATCCATCCATTCAAACTAGGTCTTTCCTATAAACCTAGCCTCCTCTAAGCCATTTTAGAGGATGCAATCTAATTCCATACTGTTATGCTATCAAAATCTAGAGCAACCAACATCCATTCAATCAATTAATCTCTCTCTTGCATCCATGTCCATGTCCATCTTGCATCTTTCTCCATATTGCATCCATAATCTTGATCAGGCCATCATCTTGCGCTTATCATTCGAAGTATGTTGAGGATTTGGGTTTGGTAATGTATGCATTTGTTTCATCATTTCAGCGAATCCAAATTTTTAGAATACAATTGTTAAATGAATGCTCATTTTCTACCCATGGAATGTTCTTTGTTAAAGGGAGCTCTTCATTCACTAATGCTTCATCTTGGCTAGGGAGAGCAGTGGAATTACTAAAGCTATCCCTAGTATTCTCATTTGAGTATTCAGTTATAGGGGAAGTAGGATAACCTATGGGATCATCATCATCATTTTCCTTGCTACTCGTGGAGAAGAACTTAGTTAAGCTTTCTAATATCGTAGGATGTTCACTCATGAGGCTTAGAAATTGGTCAAAATCAAGATCTTTGATAAATGAATGCAAAGGTACCATTGAGAAATGACATGGAGGTGCCATTCTAATGTAATATCATATTTTTGAAAAGATTTTCCAACTTTATGCAAAAGTCAAGTGCAAAACTATATGCAAAAATGACCTAGATGCTTGATTTTTTGTACTTTTTCAATGCATTTAAGTGAAAACAAAGGTATTGTAAGGATTCTGATCAAGGGAAGAAAATTATTTGTCTGATATCAGTTCAAAACAACAATAATATCTTTCACAACACACTCTTGATGCAAATCTAAGATAACGTCAAGTCAAACTATAGTGAAAATATGTCAAAATTGGCACTTTTTTCACCAAAACTCAATGCAAAAGAGAATAACAAAGGGTGTTGTGAGGAAAGTGATTATGGAAAGAAAATTATATCAGTAATAACATCCACTTAATGTTAAAATTCCCAACACAACACACTTTTAGTGCCACTTAAGGTAAAACCCTAGTGAAATATAGCAAAAATAGGCTATTTTTCACGGTTTTTCAATTCCAAGATTTAGCAAAAGGGGTATTCTAATGAATTTAAGGAGGTGTAGAAAATAAAATCAATTATATCAGTTACCTTAATTCATAAAATTGATCACAACACGCTTGGAGTGCAAACCAGGTCAAACCCTAGGGCAAAAATAGTCAAAATGTGTAGTTTTTCGCCAAATTTTCAATACAAGAGCCCGTTAAAAGGATGTTGTGAAGAGTTTTAGGAGGGTAAGAAAATTATTACCTTGATAACAACCAATTAATGCAAAAATACCCTTCACAAGATGCCTATGGTGCAATTTTAGAGAGTCAATAAGGCCAAATTTAGTGAAAATCAGTGTTTTTCAAGCCCTAAGTTTGAGATCTTGGCACAAAATGCTATATGAATGTTTTAATGTATGATTCATGGTGAAAATGAATTAATCTTAGATCTGAAAATTAATTCCAAGATTTAATATACAAAATGTGAATGCAAATCTAATGAAAAGACATGAAAATTGCTAGTTTTTTGTTGAAATTTTCTATGCAAAAATAATATATATATTTTAAATCTAAATGCAAATTTACATTAAAATGAAAGACTAAAGCCAAATTATAATTTTAATGAGCCTCTAAAATCAGTAGAAAAATCTGAAAGAAAATTTTGCCTACTAACCCTAGATTTTGGAATTACTAGGTTATATAAAAATTGTCAAAATTTCTACAAAAGCCTAGCAAATTAATGATGAAAATGCAATGCAAATTATTGAATTTTTGTGTTTTTATGTATTTTATATTAGATCTGATGCAAAAATTATGAATTAGGGAAATTTAGAAAGAATTGATGCAATTTAGTAATCTATATGAAAATGCAAGCAAGGGTTTTCAAATTTTTGCAAATTTTTTAATTTTTTTGTAATTTTCTCAATGCAATAAGATGAAATACTATATGGATGAATGAAATCAATCCAAATATGAAGATACACACTCATCAAGTTGTAATTTAAGTCTAAAAACACGGGTTCCCCAAAATGTTTAGGGTAAAATTAGGATTGTTCAATGTTTAAGTGTTTAGATGTTTGAATGCTCCTTTCACCCT
Source organism: Cunninghamia lanceolata (assembly GCA_027924645.1). Classification (NCBI taxonomy): domain Eukaryota; kingdom Viridiplantae; phylum Streptophyta; class Pinopsida; order Cupressales; family Cupressaceae; genus Cunninghamia; species Cunninghamia lanceolata. Next base: position 3,331,457 of record BSBN01000241.1, on the reverse strand, counting down.
ATACATTCAAGGACCTAGGGTCGAGTTGCAATGTACTATCATACCCTAGGTCACTATGAGATATAGGGAAGCTTGGATTAGAATGTTTAATTATCAATTTTCTTTATCCTATGCTTAATTAACCATTAAAACCCTAATTTTGCAAATACGAATGTAAACAGAAGAATAACAGAAAAAGCCCTTGTAGAGGGAAGTAAAATATCAAATCACAGATTACCTATTTTCAGGGCTCTGAGGTGGAAAATTCAGGGACACAAGAGCGGGCACCCAAGTCCAAGGCCCTAGTTTTTGCCTAGATCTGGAAACTCAGTCTGCAACTCTTCTCGGCTGTTTCAGAGATTTTCCTGTCACGGAAGTTGGAGGACTAATGAGTAGGCACCCAAGTCCAAGGTGCTATTTTTCCTTCTGTTTTGCAATTTTGACACTTCAAGATGCCTTCCTGCAACTTCACTTTACCCAGCTCCACAACCTGTAACCTACAACCATGAAAACTTTGGGAGGGGGTTGTGGTGTTTAGAGGCTTGCCTCAGTCAAGCCCTGGAGGACACTTAAGTCTCTGAACACTGTTGTCAGATAGAGAGTGTGTGCCCTTGTGATGCAGAGGCAAAAACTAAAGGAAATGATGATGAAAACACAATATAATGTCACCTTGTAGTGAAGATCTCATGGAGGAAGATGCCCTTCATTCCATGATGAAATGGATGCTCAAATATGCAAACACAAATACATAAACCACACAAATCTACTCTTGCAACACAATGAAATCCTTGAATCACATTAAGAATGCCTAAAGTTCACAATGATCATCTAGTTTACAAATGAATGCCTAAACATGCTTTTATATTCAACTACAATCACTCCCACCAAGATTTTGTAAATTCAAACTTACCGTGTCGGCATAGGACCCAAATAACGGTCATAAATCGACACTTCAAATTAGGGACTGCCCCAAAATAGGGTAGGACTAGGGCGCGGGTGCCCAAGTCCTCCCCCTATTTTGGGTAGGGTTAAGCTCAAGGGGTCTTCCTAGGTCCCATTTGTCATGTTACGTAGGGCTCATTCCATCGAAATGCCAAATTATGAAGTAAGATGTCCTAAATGCATGCAAAAGACCCGGGAGCTAAACCTTATGAGGGAAAAGCCCCCCAAGGGGACATTTTCCGATGTTACATAAATAAAGTGAGTTTAATTAGTGAGTGGGTTATGAGGTGTCACAACACTACAAGGGAGCACCCATTATCTATCTTGGGAAGATACTTTGCTATCTTTAGACCAATAGATGGTTGCTTCTTATTTGCTAGTGTTGCCACCTACACCCTCTCTCTTTTCTATATAAACTCACTACCTAGCTTGTATTTTCATTCAATATTGGAGATAGTTATCTGATGTTATTTTGTCATTCAAGAATTTCACATCAGTCTCTTGGTATTGTTGTTATGTTGTTTCAATTGCTTTCGCATTTACAGTTTATATTTCTAAATCTTTCAATTGATTCTAGGTTATAATCTGAGTTACAGATTCTAACATAGACAAAGAATGATAACCTTTTTCAAGCCCGCAGCCTCACAACAAGATATGGTTGATCAGAAATGGAATTTCTTTTAGATGTTTAAAGTTTGCAAACATAATAAGTTGCTCCATTTGCCATCAAAGTCTTATAGTTATAGCTTTTATAAAGACTAGCAATCTAGTGGAAGTCCACGTAGCATTATACTAATCGCCTCATAAAGATTTGATGTGAAATATTTCTAAGTCATTTCAAAAAGAGATGAAGACTTGTAACTTATAAACCTGACGCCAAAGAAAAAGATTAAACATCAAATGAGACATATAGTCCTCCTATCCACTCGGCCTCCAAAAGAACACACTATGTATTATCTAGATTTAACTCAATGCATCCCATTTAGCCCACACCAAAGGTAATAACATCCTGTCACCTTCGAGATAGACACATGGAACTGAAAATTGAATTTCATGATAACTCCTCGCTAGGTGCTCGGAATATCACGAAAACTTGTAGGCATGTGTAATTCAACACTCCAAAAACTTCTACCAAGGAATTCTGCATAAAACCTCATTGAACTTTAAATTTTAATGTTTCGCCAAACTATTAGCGTAAGTCGTAAAACAACTACATATCCAAATCCACAAGGTGTATGATCGCGAAAATCTCAGCATCAAATCCATGATAGAATCAACAATCTTCTTATAAGAGGATTCATCATCAAACCTCTTCAATCCACCTGAATAATTGTTTTTGTGAAAGCATCCTGTTGTGCTAGGAAACCCAAACTAAAAATATGCAATTTCGCTCAATCCACCTATAATGCAAGACTGAGAGATGCCAACAAAGTCACATGCAAACCAAAAATGAATAAAGTAAATTGAAATGTTTTTTGTTGATGCGAGATAACTTGTTCGCCTAGGATGCTCCTGCATCATGTTTCTCCTCTTCTCTCCTGTTTGAATTCTTTTCACTTTTATATTTTTCTTTCTATTTTCCTAATCTAATTTATTTTGATTGTGTTCCTATTTGATCATTGAAAAGTTTTTGGTAGTGTAAAATCATTATATTTGAATTATCTTCATGCTTGACACTCCAAAGATTTTGAAATCCTCCATCAATGTCAATTTCAAAAATCTACGACATATGGTTACCGAAAATGGTGCAAGAAGATTGAAATCATCTTTCCCATTCATTTTTTTTCTGTACGTTAGTTTTTTTATCCGTTGAACATTTTCCTACTCACACAAACCTTTCAATATTCACGTTCGCCACAAAGTAATAAGCAAAAGTATCTTGTTGCCAACAATGGCCTGCACCTAGATGATTGTTACGGAGTTGATCATTTGTTTGTAAGCATGTCTTGGATTCTATTGTTGTCCATTGAATTTTAGGATTCCGATGAAGAGAGAATCATCGGGAAATTGTAAAAGTCTAAAATGCACCTATCTCACATACTTTTTGTGGCTTGTGTATTCTTTATGCAAAAAAGTGATAACACTTAAATAATAATAATAATGCTTATCGATGAAGTAAACACGATTGGATTAGAAAGAGCTAACATTAAAAATTTTATATATTATAATTAATGACCACTAAATATTGTATTCAATTTTTATATTTTTATATATGTCATATGAAACGTATGATTATCAATGACCATGGGAAAATATATTTAAATATATTTAATACACATAAGTATATAAAATCTATAATATTCATTATTATTATATTTTATATAATTTTTAATTTTTAATTTCAAAATTTATATATATTTTAAAATACAATATTTTATATTAAATATTATATATTAAATATTATAGATAATTAAATATTACATATACAATATTTATATATTTGTTATTTAATTGAATATAATATTTAATTTTAATATTTATATACATTTAATACATAATGTTATATATTTAATATTTATATAATATTTAATATTTAATATTTATATACATTTTAATATACAATATTTTATTTTAATAATTATATATTAAATATTATATAGACACAATCATATAAAATCTATAATATTGATTATTATATATATAATATTTTATATTATATTTAATTTTAAATTTCAAAATTTATATATTTTTAATATTCATATATTTTAAAATACAATAATATATATTTCATATTATAGTTGATTAAATATTTAATAGGCAATATTTATATATATAAATATTAAAATAAAATATATAATATTGTATATTAAAATGTGTATAAATATTAGATATTAAAAATTATACAAATATTAAATATATATTAAAATTAAATTAAATTAAATAAAAAATTTATATAAATATTAAATATACAAAATATTTACTTCTCCATTACGTTTCCATGCCTCTAGTACTTGGTGGATCAAAAAGCCTCAAAATTATAAAAATCATGCATTAGAAATATACACGGGCCATAACATTATTTATTCGTATATGCTTGGATAAATTTTACTATTTCATCCATAGGCATATAAAGTCAACTTCTCAAAAGCAACTAACACAAACATAATAACAAATCTCACACACTAACACAACCTATGCTCTAACGTAATTTAAACACCTGGCATTTTTACACAAACACAACACTTTTGGATTAGAGGGATCCAACAATGCTTTTCCTTTGGATGTGTGCAGAGTTGTATTTGGTGGCTCTTATATGTATGGTAGAAAAAATGTTTATATCAATTGGTCAAGGGTGGATAGAACTTTATGTTGACTACTTACAAGGGCAAGAAGGAGTAATCAATGGCCTCAAGCCTTCATGCAAAGAGGATGTTCAAAGTAAGCACTAGGATCATTTCTCTTGAATGGAGAAAAGAGTGTTCGTATAGTGAGAGAGAGGAGAAAGAGTGAGAGATAGAGAGAGGAAGAGAAAGAGTGAAAGATGAATAGAGAAAGAGGAAGATATAGTAAGATAGATCGACAAACAAAGAGAGGGGGAGTACTGAGAAAGAGAGATAGAAAAAAATAGAGAGAGATAGAGAGGGAGAGGTATAGAGATACATAAGGATAGATAGATAGTGAGAGAGAGCACTAGAGAAAGAGAGAAAAAATAAGTGGAGAGAGAGGGGGGGAGGGAAAATAGAGAATGAGAAATATATTGGAGTTCTACATCACCTTATGGGTCAATAGTGGAAGCTTAAAGAGTTTGACCAAGGTCCACCATACTTTTACTTTGAATATGTGTATAGTATGCAAAAGGGTGCATGGGAAACCATATCTTTATTTATGTATGATGTTGAACTAAAATTTGTGGATTCAAAGTACTTTTCAATTTCAAGTAGAAACACATGGCTACATGCATAACCTTCATATGAATAATTATTTTTAGATTTAACCTTTACCACAATTGAAGAGACATTTCCTAAAACACAAAATCATTGGCCATCATGGGATTACAAAACTAAGCTCAACTACATAAACATAGTGGCAAAAAGTGTTCAATTGTGTGATAGACTTGGGGCTATAGTTAAGTGCATTCTAGTGGAAAACCCTCCATTAAAGATCAGGCTATGCTACTTTTACAATGTAAAAAGTGGATCTTGGTATGGGTTGGTCTAGATCATCTAGCTCCATTGTAGCCTCATGAGATGGTACTTTTACAGAGAGAGAGAGAGAGAGAGAGAGAGAGAGAGAGAGAGAAACACACATTCTTATGTGGTTTCAATGTTATTCACAACCAAGTTTATTTACCACCATGTATACATCTTTATTCTACTCCATGAGAGAGAAATATAAGAGATAGATATAGAGAGAGAGGGAGATTGATAGAGAGGAATAGAGATAGAGAGATTAAGAGATATATAGGGAAAGAGAGACTAACTTTTGATCATCAATTTCACACCAACAATCAAAGAATGCAAGACAATAGAAATTATGGGTGCCGCTATATCCATTCCTTTCTTTTGTTTATTGACTAAAAACCTAAAGTGTGAAAGAAAGTGAGGGGGAAATAGAGAAAGAGAGAGAAATAGAGATATGGAGAGAGAATGAGAGAGGAAGAGAGAAAGAGGGGGAGAGAGGAATATAGAGAAGGGGAGAGATGGAGATATAGAGATATATATTCATTTTTCATTTATAAGAAGCATATCATGCATGATAGCCCGCTCCTTATGCATGAAGGGAGAAACAATATTGAATAAAAATATTTCTTAAGAAAATTGTGTAACTTTGCATGAAGTTTGAAGTAACATACTTTGTGATGTGCATTCTATGTCATGTTACCTTATTTACAACGAGAGAGATATCTTTATATATAGAATGAGAGAGGAGACAAATATATTTACATAGAGAGAAATGATAGAGGAGAGAGAGAGAGAGGGATGGAGGAAAAACTAGAGAATAATAGAGAGGGCGATTGATATAGAGAGGGGAAGAGAGGACAGGCAAAGTTTGACAAAAGAAAGACTTGATGATATGATTAATTTAATTGGATGTTTTGATCTGATAATAGGTGGAAGACCCTATAATAATCTGACAAGAAACAACATGAACACAAGCATTCCTCTATTTTTTACGAATTTCCATGGATTGTGAATTATGTAAGGCATGCAATGCATTCAAGTGTAACTTGACATAATAATGAAACCTTCATTTTGTACTAATCTAGATTGAGAGATATAGATTTAACAGATATAAAGGGAAAGAGAGATAAAGAAAAGAGAGTGAATTTCATTCAGTCATCTTGTGCTAGCAATCCAAAGATGACACATGTCCATTAGAAACTATAATATGGCACAACCAATACAATTGGAAACAATGCCACTTTTTGAAGTGGCTCAAAAATGGACATTTGCAGCATCGGGGAAGAAAGGAAGAGAGGACAAGAAAAATTGACAAAATAAATACTTGATGAAATGATTAATTCAATTAGATGTCTTGATCTAATAATAGGTGGAATCCCCTATAATAATATGACAGTAAACAACAGGGATACGAGGGATGAGCTAGAGGGAAATCATTCCTCTATTTTCTATGAATTTCCATGGATTGTGAATTATGTAAGGCATGCAATTCATTCAACTGTAACTTGATAGAATAATGAAACCTTTATTTTGTATTAATCTAGACTTCAATAAATTATAAATTCCTTATTTTTCATAGCCAAGTTCTCACCCAAATTGACTTTCTACCAAAAACAAGTATTGAAAATTATCAACATTATTATTATTTTGATTGTATGTAGCAAATTTGTTTGCACAATCAACATGCAAATTGTAGACCCATATGGTATTTTGGTAACGAATTCTTTATTTCATACATGTCTACACTTAAATAGATTAGTAATTCATACGTGTCACAACCAATACAATTGGAAACAATGCCACTTATTGAAGTGGAAAAAATGGACATTTGTAGCATCTCAGAAGTCCAACAAATGGAAAGAATGCTTCACACCAACTATTGATCGAGTCTCCCCTTGTTTCACCACCATCCCAACAATAGATGATCAATGTTTTCAAGCATTCTATTAGAGTAAGCTACTACTATACTAGCCATTCAAAAATATTCACAATGATATTGGTTCATTAGAGCAATATATTACAACCCAATGAGAAAGAGTTTCAAATAGATACCATCCATGGAATTTGCACTGTACATCTCCAGATCCATTGACAAACACTAATGATGAAACTCCTTTTGATTAGGGACGTGCAATGTTGCAAGAAGATAGGCCTAATGAATGGCAAGTCTTGTCATGCATGTAACTAGGTCTGCCATTTCAACTAGATGGGCTCGAGATGCTTGGGAAATAAGAAGATGATTGGGTAAATTGCACTATCACTTGCAAATAATTGACCAAAACAAAAAAAAACTTTACTTGCATACTTGCTTTTACCCACTACTATTCAAAAACAACTTTACTTGCATGCATGTCAACATATTTAATTTACACCATTTCTTTTCTAATGCAAGATGACAACACATATCAGTATACTCTTTCAATGTTCAAATGATGGATGGACAACAACCATTCACTAGCAACAAAACTATATGCTCTCTTCTCAAGAAACCACTAATTACTTTTATCTACATGCCTAGGCCTGCTATTTCAACTAGATGGGCTCGACATGCTTAGGAAACAAGAAGATGATCGATAAAGGGAACTATCACTTGCAAATGATAGGTTGAAACAAGAAAAAACTTTACTTGCATACCTGCTTTTACCCACTACTATTTAAAAACAACTTTTCTTGCATGCATGTCAACATTTTAAATTTACTCCATCTCTTTCCTAATGCAGGATGACAACACATATCACTACATTCTTTCAATGTTCAAATGATGGATGGACAACCACCATTCACTAGCAACAAAACTATATGCTCTCTTCTTAACAACCTAATGAACTATATCATTTAGGTTCATATAATTTAGTTATTTACAAAGTTTGAGACTTTGTAACCAAAATGTTAGTGTGCAATGAGTACATCGACGAATGTTGTAGAAATTATTACATTGCATGGGTAGATTATAGTATTTATCGTAGATAATGTTCTTCTTATCCAATATAATAATTGAAACCCAACATGCCACTTAAACTATTAGGTGGGGAGAGTGAGAGAGAGAGAAATAGATTTAAACAAAGAGAGAGAGAGAGAGATGAGTAGAGAGAGGAGAGAGTGGGGATAGAAAGGGATAGAGAGATAGTAGGAGAGAGATAGATAAAGACAGAACTCAAATGGACAGGAGGAGAAAGAGAGAATGATTTTTGTAATATAATTAGCCGATAGGCTTTTAGTTGTGAGCATGATAGTGCTCAGAATTGTCTCACTCCGTAAAGTTCGCCCGGGAAAATTTACATCAAGAGCATTATAGTGCTTGAAATTGTCTGACACCGTATTTTTTCTCAGTCTGTTTGTTAATTAACAATAGAACAGTAATAACCGATAAATAAAGGATTGATGCGGTTAAAAAAAATGTCGTCCATAACCGAATGTTTGATGTGTCTCTAGGAGCTGCAAAAACTTAATAAATCGGATCAGGACTGCAAAGATTTCATAGGGACGTGTCAAGGACATTAATGAAGATATTATTATGAGATCTGTGCCAAGATATTGTCATCAAGATCGCCTATTAATTAACCTACATTGCCAATGATATTTTGTCTATGGAAGCCAGAACTGCCAAAGGATAAATTACACTGTAAATCTAACAAGGCAATTTATATTTATTGTATAGAAGGGCTGAATTGTTGAAATTGACGCAGCATGCGCTGTGAGCGAAGGGATCTATGGGCTGCTCTATTTAACGGTGTATGCGTTCACAGGGGTGTATGGTGTGCTTTGTTTTACTGGGTTTGCACCATGCTATTCATGCGTCTACCGAAACCCCTGCACAGATTGTCTTCTCCATTGTTTTTGCAATCCATGCGCACTGTGCCAAGAATATAAAGAGCTCAAACATAGAGGATATGATCTTGCTCTCGGTAAAGCTTTTCTATGACTAGATCTTCATTATTAGAACTGTTTATCTGGTTTTGGAGTTGATTTCTTTTGCTGTGTTGCAAGTTGGAAGGGGAATTTGTAAAGACAACAGCGCGAGATGGTCACTGAAATGGCACCTCCTATTAATCCAACCATGAAAAAAATGAGCCCATCGCTCATACCATTTTCGTTTGATTAGGCCATTTCTAGATTTCAATGGCTATTTTCAATAATTATGTCTGTAGATTTATATTGTAAGGTCGTTCTCAATACTATTATGAATTTAGTCAAGTGGGACTATAGCTACATATGACACAAATATAATGTAGCAATAGCCTTGCATATCTACTTTTAAAAGTAGTTTTTCTTGGTGGTGCTAGTCTATTGTTGAGGTTGTGACCATGGAAGAAATCTTATTCTTAAAAAAGAGGTATTTGCATTAGATCTTTGTTTTCTAGCACAAAAACTAAAGTCTGTTTGTTGTAATTTCATCCGGCACATAAAAACTAAAACCCTATTACACTCGCCTGCGTCCCACTCGCACATCACGTCATGAGGGCCATCATCCTAAACAAACTCCTGATCTTCAGTAGCCCTCTTCCTTCCATTGCAATTCCCAGACAATCCCATATTTATGCCTGCAGACGAAAGGACAAAATCATGCACCAGTGGAAATAGAACCGGTCAATTCTCAGAATAATACCCAAGAAATCCAATATAATATAGGTCAAAGCTCTCCTCTCATAAGAGGTGTCCTATTGAACAGCAGACTTCGCCTTATGATTTAATGACAAAATGGTTTGTCGAGCTAACACATCTAGTTTGAGTGTATAAACAGGTAACAACTACCACCTTCTTTGTGATTCTATTGCTCTTAAATTTCTCTTTGAAATCAAAGTACATCAGAAGAGAAGTAGTCCACAGGTGCACAACCCCTGCCACATACCCTACATGCCTTCACCTTGATATTTTCCAAAAAGAAATAAAAGAACATTTTATACTTTTCTTATTTTCCTTTCTTTTTCTTCAAAATTTAGGAAAGATCACTTTGAATTATTTGAGCCCACAAATGCAAAGTTCCTTTCCATGCAAGTATGATATCATATCTTCTAGTCATTATTTTCTTCTCCATGACATCCACTTCCACACCCGATTGCCTTAGGAAGTGCCATAGAATTTGTTGTATTGTAGCTTGTATCATCATCATAGGACGAGTTGATAATAAGTTAATGTGAGACTCACAAAAGAAAGGACAGAGTGGATGCCTTCATGGATGGGATTTTTCCATATAAAGAAGTTGGCTTGTCAGCAAAAACAGTGCTGATAATGATCTCCAATTCCCAAATTTGAGTCTTACGTGGAACTAATGATAGAATCAACTTTGTTTTCATCATTAATATTTTTCTATTTTCAAAGCACATATAAATATTGTTATATGACTAATTATACTATTAAATGTTACCTTCAAATTTCTATCGGCGTACCCCTTAAACCTCCTATGGGTGCAAGTGCTAGTATATATAAAACTATTATAGGGGCTTCCACCTATTCCACAAAAATGATTCATCACAAGGGTCACCACTCGCCACTCACTCATTGTTTTCACATTTTTGTTCACCCATTTATTCCTTTCCACTTTTTTATCATTGGTTTCGTTATATTAGGTACCCATTTTCCACGGGACGAGCCAGTGGCGGAGCTGTCCTTCCGGGCAGGACTAGTACCATTCTACCAGTGACAGGCCCTGCCGCGTCGGGCGGGAAAAGCAAGCGCTCCGCGTGGACCCCGCTCTACCCCGTTAAGAACGGGTCTGTTGATTCCGAACGGGCTGCAAGATTGTAGGTTGCCTTGCTCCACCTACTTCTTTTGCGCCTTCTCAAATCTAAATCTCATTCTCACCTCACATGCCCCATCTGCAGGGGTCGACGGAAGATGCCGCTGTGCCGACGGCAGTACCGGCGGGACTTGGCCCGAGGAAACCGGTTTCTCTTTTCCACCACGTCATCTATTCGTAATCCATAATTTCAGCGGTCATTGTCAACGTGGCATTCAACTATTCACCGGATTAGAGAACAGTCTGACTTCGTCTGCTCCTCCCTGACTGCATATTTGTGTTGACATTTGTGTTGATTTGTGTGTTATGTATATTTACAGATATTCATTTGTTTATTTGAAAATAATATAAGAGTTATGAAGGAGTGTCTTAGGGTTATTGATAAAGCAGTTATGGGAGCATCCTAGTAGCATTGTAAGAGTGCATTATCCATTTGTACTATTAGAAACCCTAACCGCCTTCTATCACCGTATTCCCAGCGAAGGTAAGATCCAAGGAGCCATAAGCTTCCAAGCTTGCCTCTGTCGGGTCCCAATCATCATTGAATCCACGTGGAATGAGAGCAAGCGTACGAGCAAAAACCCTAACCATTTGTGCTATTAGAAACCCTAACCGCCTGATGTCACCGTATTCCCAACCGCGACAACAAGTGTAATGTCCCTTACCCGGTTTGCCCTAGAATTCGCTTGGGAATTAGATTCTTTGGGTTTCTTCTCTTCAGTTGCTAAATCACTCGTTCTTTGAACTAGTCCCTGCAACATCATATACATTCAAGTCCATATTGCTACATGTTAGTTTAATATCTAGTATTCATTAGTCCAACACAATCATACTTGCATTTTGAAACACATAGGTAAAAGAAAACATTCATCACGCCAGGGGAGGGAAATACATAAGCTCTTAGTAGCCTAAGGCCTACCACAGTCCTATTGCCCGAACCCTTGACGAGGGCTTATGGGGGCTGGTCCTTTTGCCCAATCCCTCGTCCGAGCCTATGGGGGCATATTCCAATGTGGGACCCCCATCCCTCCATGATCCAAACCCTTGACTCAGGCCTACGGGGCATAACGCCCATTCCTGATCTTGGGCCTATGGGGACGGAACCTTAGATGGGGTTTATAGGCAATCTACTAAGGTTTATGCATTCTCCCCTCCTAGTTGAATTCACAAATACAGTTTCACGCAATTCAAAAATATACCATTTTGCCTTCATTATTTGATGGAATCATACAATGATTTACAACATGGTGTATTCCAAATAACAGGGAGAAAGACATTAGAATTTGCTATGCAGTCATTATAAACATAGTTCAGCATATACAAAGAAATATAATCCAATACACATCATAATCTACAGAAATAGAGTCCAATCCTACATTATGATCTACAACAATATATACATTATGATCTACAGAAATATAGCACAGCATTTAGTTTGGCTTATCTAACACATATCAAACATAATCATCTCAGTCAATACGATAAGTCTATGAAGAACAGTGATATTGCCAAAAACGATATAGTATTTTCCCACCCAGCTGCCATCATATCAGACTGGGTTCCACACCCCTGATTCGGGCCTATGTTAACGTGCCATATCAGATAGTCATGAATTACATATATAACAGGATGGAAACGATCATCTGCAGATATGATATGTGACGGATGAATACATAAATATTAAACTAAGTAAAGGGATTTACCTTGCCTTATAATACTATGTTTGATAATAGGTTGCTGTCTAAATGTATTCCTCTTGATCAGTGCTAATATTATTGTTTATGATTGAGATCCATGATGAGATTGTTAATGATCATATGATAAGATGCTGATGATTGTCTGATTGGTCCGTGCTGAACGCTGATGAGATGCTTGCTTTAGAGATTAATCTTCTGATCGCCGCCAATACCTGAGACTATATTAATGATTCTTTTATATCCTACTGCGATTGTCTTCCCTTAACCGACGCCTCTCTTTATGGGATCTTCATTATCTACTACGCTGACTAAGGATTTGTTTCATGGTAATCGCTAAAAATATTACTTTAATCTTTCCACCGTCACCTCTTGAATAATTTGATGGTTTGTCTTTAATTTTTGTCTCCTATGAAATCGTAATTACTATGTCTTAATATCGAGACATGACAGCAAGATCCAAGGAGCCACAGTTTTCCAAGGCGTTCCCGAAGCATAACGGATATCAATTATTGAAGTAACGGATATCGATTATTGAAATAACGGATATCGTTTTGTAGACCCAGGAACGGATATCCAATATCCATTCAGACCAAGTGTTCAAGTACTTATAGGCTCCATATGGGTTAAAGGAGAAGTTCCCAAAAACCTAGAGAATCATCATTAGCCCACTTGGTCTGAATGGATATCAATTTATAATTTATTTAATTTTATAATTTATAATTTATTTTTTGTTTTCCTTTGAATAATAAAGTTTATAATTTATTACACAACCAAAAAAAGGTAAGTTGAAAATATAATTTCCAAATAATATTAATAAAATATTTTGTTGAGCAATAAAAAGAATGTTTTGAAAAGTCCATTCTTTTAAAATTCATTAAAAAATTGACATTCCATACATTTATTCCATTTCTTATATCCACATAATATTAATAAAACAATAATATATATACACACATATTTATTTATTCCTAAATGTTTTGAGGACGTACACATTAAATAATGACATAACTAAATGCTTTGAGGACGTCCACTCCTTTATTTATTCCTCCATCCCATTCTATTCTATACTACTCTATCGATTTATGTGTTGTTTCCCGTTGCCCTTGTTTGCTCTACCATGGCTCCTCTTTTGTTCTTCCCTCTCATGTTTTCCATCTTTTTAATGTCTGCTCTTCCTCACTCTCTCAACAATATCTCTTATCATCAACAACAACAACAACAATTGTTGTTGCGATTCAAAGATGCCATTTCCAACAATGATAGCACTTCTCTGCCTAATTGGACTCCCCTTCGCCCCCTCTGTAATTGGTCTGCCATTACCTGTGATCCCTCTTCGCACTCCGTCATCGCCTTAAACTTATCGGAAATGAGTTTAAACGGCATCATCTCTCCCCTCATAGGAAATCTCTCCTCTCTTCGATCCCTCGATCTCTCCGGAAATGCCCTCACTGCTCACATTCCACCTCAACTCGGCCAACTTCCCTGTCTACAGGAACTCTGGCTGAACGACAATCAATTACAAGGAACAATTCCCCCCTCGCTCTCCGCCTGCCGCAGTTTGCATGACCTGAGACTCTCTTTTAACCAACTGCATGGTAGCATTCCGCCTGAGCTGGGTCACCTCACAAGTTTGAAGTTCCTTTATTTGGCAGTAAACAATCTCACCGGTACCATTCCCCCATCTTTCAAAAATCTGTCCGCTTTAGTTGAATTGTCTTCCGAAACGAACAATCTCACAGGTACCATTCCCCCTGAATTGGGAATGCTCACTCACTTGCAATACCTCAGTTTATGGGAAAATCAGCTTAGTGGAAACATACCAAACTCCCTTGGAAATTGTTCCAGTCTCACAGAACTTTATTTACCTATAAACCACCTCAGTGGGACGGTTCCAATGGAGCTGGGTAAGTTGAACCTCCTCAACAGGCTTTACCTACATACCAACCAACTTGTTAGTGACAACAGTAACACATTGTCTTTTCTCACTGCTCTCACAAATTGCTCCCACTTGGAAAAAATAGATATGGCATATAATCATTTCACTGGTGTACTGGCCCCCATCCATAGGCCAACTGTCTTCCAGTCTCTATGAATTGAAATTATCAGGCAACATGATAAGCGGAAGCATACCACAACAGATTACCAATCTGACAAACTTAACCTGGTTAAGTTTGGGCAATAATCTTTTCAGCGGTAATATTCCATCTGGAATTAAAAGATTTCGTAAGTTGGAAATATTGCGTTTGGGAGGGAATAAATTAGAAGGAAGCATTCCAAGCGAGATAGGTCACATGCAACATTTCGGACTCCTAAATCTTAGTCACAACCAGTTATCTGGAAAAATACCAGATTCTCTTGGTAGCCTCCAAGAGCTAAGGCGTCTTCATCTTGACCACAACAAGTTATCAGAAGAGATCCCTGTTAGTTTAGAGGGATGTCAGAAGTTGGAGCTCCTTGACTTGTCTTACAATAAATTAGGGGGGAGGATACCTCGTGAAGTCATGGTCAGCCTTACAAACCTGCAATTCTACCTCAATCTTTCATGGAATTCTCTGCAAGGGTCCTTGCCATAGGAGATCAGTAAAATAATAATGGCTCAAGCCATAGACATCTCCAGAAATCGACTTACTGGGGTGATTCCAAATTCTCTAGGAGACTGCACAGCATTAGAGCATCTAAATCTATCCCACGATGCCTTCGAAGGTCCAATACCAGAATCACTCTCCAAATTACAAAATCTCCAAGAAATGGATCTTTCTGCCAATTTTTTATCAGGTTTGATGCCAATGTCCCTTGAAAGACTAAAAGTACTTAACTACATGAATGTTTCTTTCAATAATTTGTCGGGGCAGAATCCAGAAGGAGGCTTGTTTCGAAATAGAACTGTTACAATATTTCTTATGGGAAACCTTGGCCTATGTGGCCCAACAAATTATTCATTGCCTCCATGCACAAATCAGACCCAAGAAAAACATTCACTGCTCAAAAAAATAGTCTTATCAGTTGTCGGAGCCATTGCATTTATTTTATGCTCCTTCACTGCAGGAATGCTATGGAGGCATAAACATTCAAGAAAACTATTCCCTCCCTCAAACTTTTTTTTTTCAAAGGATCAGCTATCCAAAATTTTCTTATCAAGATCTTGTCATTGCAACAGCTGAATTTGATGAGTCAAACTTACTTGGAGTGGGTAATTTTGGGTCAGTCTACAAAGGCATTTTGATGGATGGTAAGATAGTTGCCATCAAGACTCTTAATTTGCATACTGAAGAAGCCCATAAGAGCTTTAAGACAGAGTACAAAGTGCTAAGGAGGATTCGGCACCGTAACCTCATAAGAATCATAAGTGCATTTTTCTACCCTAGCTTCAAAGGTTTGGTTCTTCAATTTGCATCTAACGGGAGCTTGGAAAAACATTTGCACCCTGACAGAGATGATCAGGACTTTTGTAAATTGGGATTGAGTGAGTGTTTGAGCATAGCTATAGATGTAGCCCATGGCATGGAATATTTACATCATGATTGTCCTTTGCAAATTGTGCATTGTGATTTAAAACCTAGCAACGTGCTCCTGGATGCCAGCATGACAGCTCTTGTGACTGATTTTGGTATATCCCGTTTAATTAATACTCCAAACTCCATAGATTCATTGAGTACAACAACATTTGCCCTCAAAGGATCTATTGGCTATATTGCTCCAGGTACTTGTTTTGACTTTTCTTTGTATTGGCATTATCATTTCCTTTAATATCTTATTAAGAATTTCATGAATAAAACTAATTGCAGAGTATGGATTGGGCGAGATTGCTTCTATAAAGGGAGATATTTATAGTTATGGAAGTTTTGTTAATTTTAATGTAGCTTGGACAGGTGTTCTAGTCTCGGGTGGTGATTATGAGGCTAGAAACACAACTGGAATAATTATCTCCATACCTAGAAAATTGATTTCTCAAGAGACTTCTAGACATTAGGGTTTGTTAGAGTCTAATTAATCTTAGCCATTGATTGAGATTAAATCATGGCCATTGGTTTTCAATTAGAAGATTATAAAAGAGGATCAATGGGCATTTGGAGAACACAGATCTGAAAAATATTTGTAGCGATAGCAAATTGATTTGCAGTGAGAGCAAGGGCGCAGTGATAGCGTTGGAGAGCAGTAGTGGAATTGCCGGAGAAGAAAATTATTTCCGAAGAAGGAAAATATTTCTGGATAATAAAATATTGTCGAAGCAATTTCAGCAAGAGCAATTGAAGGAAGGAAAATTACCGGAAAGAAAATTGCTAGAGCTCTGCCAGTAAGAGGCAAGCAATTTTGTATCTCTTAATTTTCTGCAGTTGAATAAAATTCTTATCTGTTGACTGGTTTTCCCTTTGGGGTTTTTCCAGGGACAATTTGTCCAAAAATATTGTGTTTATTTTATTTTTCTATCTCCGTGATTATTTATGAAGTTGCAGCTGTGTTATTTTTAATATTTGTTGTGAATTAATTTTTTGACAGTCAAATAATCTATATAAGATAGGAAATTAATAATCAGTAGCTGCAATAGAATTTTCACATGGTATCAGAGCAGATCTAAAGGCAAAAAAGGCACATGGAGAAAGAAAAAAATAATAAATTAAAATCTAGGGTTTATAAAACCCAATTTGACCTCTTCAAAATTATTATTTTCTTTTGAGATAGCCTCAGCAGGTTTAAGAGATCAGGACAGATTGGATGGAGCCTCAAATTTTAGTGTCTGGAAAGCTAGAATTTTTTTATTGCTGGAAGAGAATGGTATCAGGGAATATGTGACCTGTTGTACCTGTACCTACAGATGCAACACAACTCTTAGCATATAAAAAGGAAGATGCCAAGGTGAGGAGGCTGATTCTTGACGGTGTTAAGGATTATATTGTTCCGCATATTGCAGAGTTAGATACAGCGAAAATGATGTGGGACACCATTCTGAATCTGTACCAGAATGCTACCACTAACCGAAAGTTGATTCTCAGAGAAAAGTTGAGGAATACCCGGATGAATAAGGGAGAAGATGTTACAAGTTACCTCACCAGGCTTAGACTTGTTAAAGATGAGTTGGCAGCTGTTGGAGACAAACCAAATGATGACGAGCTAGTATGAATAGCCCTGAATGGGTTTACTAAGTAGTGGGATGTCTTTGTTCAAGTTATTAATGGACGAGACACCTTACCGAGTTGGGATCGACTATGGAGTGACTTCACTTAGGAGGAGCTTAGACTAAGTCTTGTCAGTGGAACCAGCAGTCAGAGTCAGAAAAATGAGGTGGAATAGGAAAACGTTACCCTAGCAGGAAAAGGGAAAGTGAAGAAGGGGTCTGACAAAGGATCAAATCCAAAAAGTGAGAAAAAGAAGGACTTGTCTAAGATCAAATGCTATGGCTATCATGAGTTCGACTAATATATCAGCGATTGCCCACAAAGGAAAAAAAATGAAAAGAAAGGCAAGAAGCAGACGATAGCTTCAACAAGTGTAGATGAGCTTTCTAGTAGAATGGAGGATGAGTTTGCACTCATAGCTTGCCTAACTAGCTCAACCTCATAGGGTGTTTGATATATAGATAGTGGGGTGTCATTTCATATGACATGAGTTAGGGAGTACTTCTCCAGCTACAAGGAAGAGGACATCAGATTCCAAATTTAGATGGGAAACAAGTCCAAGTGCAATCCAGTTGGGAGAGGGACTGTTCTATTTCAGAGGGAGAATGGAAAGCCTATTTCCATTCATGATGTGTTGCATGTGCCAGGCTTGGGCATGAATCTAATTTCTATATCTGTCCTTCAGGATAAAGGCTACAATGTACTCTTTAGAGGGGCACATGTTTTAATCAAGCATAAGGATTAGAAATCACCCATAGCTATTGGAGTTAGGAGCGACCGACTTTATAAGTTGCAGTTTGATACTCCTAAGGCACTAGTGAGCAGTAGTAATCCTAGAGATCAAGGAGAGCTATGGCATAGGAGGATGGTCCATATACATCATGGAGTAATTAAATTGCTTCGTGAGACAGTGACAGGTGTTCCAGAGGTGAGCACAGAGCATGATGATGTATGTAAGGTATGTGTGTTGGGGAAGTTTGTGAAAGTAGATTTTTCAAGGAGTGACACCATATCTAAGGGGGTTCTTGATCTAGTACATTTAGATATATGTGGACCAATGTCAACGAAGTCTCTCAGAGGATACGAGTACTTTGTTACTTTTATTGATGATTTCTCCAGGAAGACCTGGCTATACTTCTTGAAGACCAAGGATGAGGTCTTCAGTCACTTCCAGGAGTTCAAAGCTCTTGTGGAGAATTCAACAGGCAGTAAGGTAAAGGTTCTTCGATCAGATAATGGAGGCGAGTACAAAGGGAAAGAGTTCCAGGAGTTCTGTACCAGGGAGGGAATCAAGAGAGAGTGAACCATTCCTTACAACCCACAGCAGAATGGGGTTGCTGAGAGGAAGAATCATTCTATATCGGAGGCATCAAGGGCTATGTTGTATGACCAAGATATGCCACGTTACTTATGGGTAGAGGCATGAAGTACAACAGTACACATACAGAATAGGGTTCCACATAAGGTATTGGGCAAGATGACCCCAGAGGAGGCATTCTCAGGGAAGAAGCCAGATGCCAGTCACTTCAGGATATTTGGGAGTTTGGTGTTTTATCACATTCCAGGGCCTACACATTCCAAGTTAGATCAAACTACAGAGAGAGGGTACTTTGTGGGGTACAGTGAGACCTCAAAGGCATATCGGATATTTATTCCAGGGACTAGGAGGATTATAGTTAGGCATGATGCCAAATTCATGGAGGACAAGGCATATAGGAGGTCCAGAGATTTGCCAGCAGATGAGCAGCCAACAGAAGCTCCAAGGATTGTTCAACCAGAACAGGGGCAATGAAGCACGAGTACAGTTACTAGTACAAGTACATGGTCAGGTGCTGAGAGTTCGCAGAGTATGGAGCAATAGATATAGCAAATCCAAGAGATGCATCAAGAAGATATGGAGTTTGATATTTCATCCTCTATAGTTGAAAGGAGGAACCATGAGGTTCAACAGACACATAGGGATACTCAGGAGTTTGTGAGAGCTCTTAGGACGAATAGTAGACAGCGGAAACAACCAGCCTGGTATAATGACTATGTGGCATTGGTTAGTCAGTTGGTAGATAGCGAGCCTTCCAGCTATCAAGAGGCTGCACAACAATAGGTGTGGCAAGATGCAATGGTTGAGGAATATACCTCAATAGTGCAGAACGATGTGTGGGAGGTTGTGCCTAGACCAACAAATAGGACAGTGGCTGGATCACACTGGATCTATAAGATTAAGCATGGTGCAGATGGTAGCATCCAGAAATACAAGGCAAGGTTTGTGGCCAAGGGGTTCTCTCAGAAGGAGGGAAAGACTATGAGGAGACATTCGCTCCAGTGGCCAAGTATACTTCTATACGAGCCGTAATCTCACTTGCAGCACATATGGGATGGCAGATCCATCAAATGGATGTCAAGATGACATTTCTTAATGGTGAATTGGTAGAGGAGGTATACATAGAACAACCAGAGGGCTTTGTAGCACACAGTAGCGAAACCCACGTGTGTAGATTGAAGAGATCTTTGTATGGACTCAAGCAGGCTCCCAGGGCATGGTATGAGTGCATTGATAGATACTTGTAGGGAATAGGCTTTGTGAAGAGTGAGGTGGATGCTAACCTCTACTACTTGGTGGTTGGGGGTGAAGTTCTCATTCTTGTTTTATATGTGGATGACTTATTTTTAACAGGTTCACTGAGGCTCATAGATGAGTGCAAGAGGGACCTTGCAGCAGAGTTCGAGATGAAGGATTTGGGGCTTATGCACTACTTTCTAGGCATGGAAGTGTGGCAGACAGATGGAGAGATTTTCCTTGGACAAGGGAAATACTGCATTGAAATCTTGAAGAGGTTTGAGATGCAGGATTGCAGAGCCATGTCTACACCTATGATCACGAATTGGAAGAAGGTAGACTCATCCAAGGAAAAGGATGTAGACCCCACCTTATAAAGGAAGTTGATTGGATCTCTCATGTATTTGGTCAATACTAGGCCAGATATATCCTTTGCAGTAAACTCTCTTAGTCAGTTCATGGTTGAGCCGAAGAGAGTGCATTGGACAACGGCAAAGCATGTGTTATGGTATTTGCGTGGTACAATCGAGTATGGGATCAGATATGCTCGAGGTGATGGTATCAGGTTGATAGGCTATACTGATGTAGATTGGGCAGGTAGTACAGTGGACAAGAAAAACACTTCAGGGTGCTACTTTAGTTTGGGATCAGGAGTTATCTCTTGGTACAACAAGAAGCAAAAGTCCATGGCTCTGAGTTATGTAGAAATGGAATACATAGTAGCTAGCATGGCAACGTGTGAGTCTATATGGCTTCAGAAGTTGCTCGTAGCCTTGTTTGGTCAGAGGGTTGAGACTACGGTGATACATTGTGATAATCAGAGTTGCATCAGATTATCTGAGAATCCAGTGTTTCATGATAAGTCTAAGCATATAGACATCAGGTATCATTTCATCAGGGATTGTATACAACAGAGGATTGTTCAGCTACAGTGTATACCTACAGATCAATAGGTAGCAGATATTTTAACAAAGGCATTGGGGAAGGCAAAATTCATCTTCTTCAAAGATAAGTTGGGTGTTATGCAAAACACCTTCCTCACTAAGAGGGAGTGTTAATTTTAATGTAGCTCGGACAGGTGTTCTAGTCTTGGGTGGTGATTATGAGGCTAGAAAGACAACTGGAATAATTATCTCCATACCTAGAAAATTGATTTCTTGAGAGACTTCTAGACATTAGTGTTTGTTAGAGTCTAATTAATCTTAGCCATTGATTGAGATTAAATCATGGCCATTGGTTTTCAATGAGAGGATTATAAAAGAGGATCAATGGGCATTTGGAGAACATGGATATGAAAAATATTTGCAGCGATAGCAAATAAATAAATTTGCAGCAATAGCAAATTGATTTGCAGTGAGAGCAAGGGCGCAGTGATAGCGTTGGAGAGCAGAGGTGGAATTGCCGGAGAAGAAAATTATTTCCAGAGAAGGAAAATATTTTTGGATAATAAAATATTGCCGAAGCAATTTCAGCAGGAGCAATTGAGGGAAGGAAAATTACTAGAAAGAAAATTGCTAGAGCTCTGCCAGTAAGAGGCAAGCAATTTTGTATCTCTTAATTTTCTGCAATTGAATAAAATTCTTATTTGCTGACTGGTTTTCCCTTTGGGGTTTTTCCAGGGACAATTTGTCCAAAAATATTGTGTTCATTTTGTTTTTCTATCTCCGTGATTATTTGTGAAGTTGCAGCTGTGTTATTTTTAATATTTGCTGTGAATTAATTTTTTGGCAGTCAAATAATCTATATAAGATAGGAAATTAATAATCAGTAGCTGCAATAGAATTTTCACAATTGATATTAGAGATGATTACAATGAAGAGGCCAAGTGATGACATGTTGGTGGGAAACATGAACTTGCAACAGTGGGTGAGAGCATCGTTTCCGAACAGACTGGCAGATATTGTTGATAGTGGACTATTGAGAGATGTGAATGAAAACATGGAAGACAATAGGTGTCTTCTTTCTTTCATTCATGTTGGCTTACTTTGTACCAATGAATCACCAAGAGAATGGCCTTCCATGAGAAATGTAGCCAAGGTCTTGGAGAGACTCAAGACATCTTTTATGGGAGGTGTAGCTGCTTCCAATTTAACATCTACCATATCAGACCTCCTGCACAATACCAATCCCACAGAAACATTAGGAATTGACAGCCAAAGTTCTACATTTTAGATGTTTATAAGTTCCATTAAGAAGTTTTAGTCCTTTGTGTTTACTAGTTTCAAGTTTGTCTTCCATCACGGGCTAGTCTTCTTTCATGTAAAATCGTCCTTAGGTTAAATTCTAGTTCTTTGAGCTTGTAAGCTATTCCAATTCATTTGTTAGTTCTTTGATCTTGTAAGCTATTCCAATTCATGTGTATGCATTATACTTGCTTCAAAAAGTATAATGTTGTCTATATCTACTTATTGAAATACTGCAAAACATGTAACATGTTGTCTTATTTATAGCGCTTTCTCTTCATAATATGTGGGAGTTTAAGAATTTTTTTCCTTTCCTTCCTTAATATTAATTATTCTCCAAGCTCAAAAACATGAGATCAATCTGGATGCCATATCAGGGGTGGTATATTCATGTCCAGAGAGGATAAAGCATGAATAAGAATTTTAAGATCGTCCATTTTTCAAGTTCTCTGAATAATTTGGAACGGTTGAATAAACGAAGAATCATGGAGCTGCTTTCAAAATTCATTTGAATTTTAGACCTATAATTAGATATAGTATAATTCCATAGACCTTTTAATTGAGCATTAGAAATCTGACAAGATATGGCTTACATTACATCAATTGCATCAAAGTTCTGTAGCTACTACGAGCTTGCATAACCTTTCCTAAATATTAGCCTTTGAACCTTCTATAGTAGTATTGAAGAGCTGTCTTGATTGCAATGTATCTCCATGTCACTATGTAAAACGCTTGGTAATGAGGATAGTTTGGCATTATAAAGAGGATAATTTAAGGTCAGCCTACTTTGAAGATTTCCTAAGTCATTAGAGAGTTCAGTTTTCTCTAGCTACTTGGTGGCAAAGACTCACTATCATGTAACATTTGGCTTTGAGATTTTCTAAAATGCATTAAAAGTTCTGATGAATTGCATCTGCTATCAGGCCGTGTGTAAGATTGTGGGTTTTGTATAAATCTCATTGTTTGAATATTTTCACCTGGGAAATTAATACTGCAACGATGTCCTGTAACATATCATCCCAGCCCCAATGGATATATATAAAGTAGGCAAAATTTCTTTTAAATTGTGATATAAGATCTGTCTATATCTGCAACTATCTCTTGATTAACAGTTTATATGTTCAGCCACAGTCTAATTTAATGCACAGTATGCCGATAGTGTATATATTTAGGTGGAGAGTATTAAGGCAGTGCCAAAAGTCTTGGCTAGATTAGACACAGCCTAATTTAATGCGCAGGGGACTTCCTCAAATTTCTCTCTCATTGCTACTGATTAGATGATTGAATGATAGGATCCTCAGCAGTTTCTTTGAAAGATGATTGAATGATAGGATCCTCAGAATTGAATTGTCACCACCATCAATATTGTTACTGACCTTCCCAGAATATTCTGGTGAATTTAACGTTTAATCCCCAGCATTGAATTGTCTTTCTAAGGCACTACAAATCAAAAAACGGGAAACAGAAACGGTGGCAACGTGATCAGAAACTAAATATTTAGAGGTCGCCTATTTCAAAAATATAATTATAAAAATAAAAAAATATATATTTATATTTAAAACATGTTTATAAATTAATTTTAAAAAGACAAAAATCATAAAAAATAATTGTATTCTAACTTTAATTATAATTTCTAATAAAAGAAAAAAACCTTAATTAAACCACTTTCCAAACAATCTTGAGTAACTAAATGCCTTTCCAAAAAGGCAATGATTTATTAATAAAACTTTAAAAATCAAATAACTTACCAAAATGTCAATCCTTACCCTTCTCATGCTTTTATGGCCACTCTGAGGAATTGAGAGAATATTTCCTTCTCAAAGTATTCTTAGGAATGTTAGAGGAGTTCGAGGATTCCCCTGGGAGGAAATCAATAAATAGTTTGTTTTCGGAATGGGGTTGATTAGGATTAACTAGACCGAAGGATGGTTTGATCATAGAATAGCTTCTATTTAATGATTGAGAAGATCTTCTTTCAGGTTCAAGTTTAGGTACTTGCTCAACAATGGTCTGGTCAAGGTTTGTTAGCATATCTATTGTAGATATTCTCCTCCTTTACAATCTGGGTGTATTAGACCAAAGAGTTGTAGATGGAACTTCTGGATCTCTATATCTAGGCTTGTCTCGATTATTGATTTTTTCACTGATTGGGAAACCAATATCGAAGCTAGTATGGTTTATATGCCTACCATAGCCAATTAATGATGTATTCCCTTTGGAGTACGAGACACCTACAAGAAAGTTGGATGGAGGGAAAATAGTATTAAGAAGTCTATAAATGCATCATCCTCCAACTGTGCAATATACTGAACTACATTGAAAATCTACACCTTCAATTTGAAGTAGTAACCATAAAGTTGAGTAAATATGATCTGCTGCACATGCATTGCCCAAGGTCGTCACTGATGTGGTTGTCATTGATGTCAACACTCAGTTTGGGATGTCTGATGCTTATGTTGATAGTATACTATGATGGTGTGCTACCAGTGATGTTGTTGATGTTCATGGTTGGATGTCATGCCTCAAGTTTAATATCAATTAAAGTTGCATTGAGTATGTTTGTTGGCAACAAAGATGATATCATGGTGATATATTAAGATGAGAATTAGAAGCATTAAGATGAGGACTAGAAGTAATAGAGATGTTGTTGAGGGTCTGTAGCATGTTGTATGCTCTCTCCTGTTGTTCCTAAGGAAGTATGTGTTGTTGATGTTCATGGTTGGTCTCCTGATGTTGGTGAAGGTTTCTGCTGCAAGAAGTTGCCTTGAAGACTGATTGGGAGAATGCTCTGCATTCCTCCGCATTTACAGATACGGTCATGTGGTTCAGAAGTTAAGTTCAGTGTGTTGTGAAGGTGCTATATCTAAAGTTTCATATCATTTGTCCTTCTGCAGAGAAAGTGTAACTAACAGAGTGCAAGACTGTATTGTCCAATGGCTAGTTTCAGTGTATGTTGGCTTGCGCCAACTTATTACTATATGAAGTGGTGAATTCGCTGATGGAGAATGATTTTGAGGATCTTGTGATGTTTCATGTTGCTATGTAAGGTGTTTTTTGGTTCTCCAGAAGAGGCTGTGGTCCAGAATGAAGGTGTTGTTGGGTTATGCTTTTGTCTGGATGACTGAGGTATGTTGAAGGTGTGTGCCACAAATTATTTGTTGTGCAGAGTTCAAGGTGTGTTTGGAAATGTTGTATGGGTCATGTCAACTCATCTGGGAGAAGTGCAAGTAATGTTTAATCTTTCATGAGTACCGCCAAGTTGTAATGGCTGACATGCTATAAGCTTCATATTTTCTTACTTAAGGCTGACCTATTTCAAATGTACGAAGTGTGCAAATGTTATTTTTTGAAGGTTGATGTTGTGAAGGGTGTTTAGGACTAGGTTATGCATGTTTTGGAATCCACAAGGCATGTTCCCCTTCCTGGTGTTGTGTGTAGTTTATTTTAGGGCTTTCCCTCTACATGTTTCATGTTATTTGTTCTTTGGCTCACTTGTAATTGTAATATTCTTGTTGTCTTTGGCCGACATGTAAAGTAATCAATGTAATATCATGTATATATTGTAAACCTAGTTGATTTAGGTGAGGTGTGAGTGTAAGAAGTTGAATGTGGATGTGTAATGCATTATGATGTGCGACTGAAAGAAAAAAAGAAAAAGTAATATATCCTATCTAGATTCATCTTCAAGATATTTTTGAGACAGAAGGAAAGTGAAGAGTGTGCCTAAGCGATTGCGAGAGGAAGTGAGCCAAAGGCAAAACTTCTTGAAGGCTGAAAGTAGTGAGTTAGTAAGCTGCAGAGAAGACATTTGAAGAAGTTGTCAAAATAGAATTGCAATCATCATAAGGATTGAGATTCATTATTAGATTTAGACAATACAAGGACTGTCATGCTGTAATCTTTTCTAAGTTTGTTCTCAATTAAGGGAGTAGTTGTTTCCTTGGGTTGAAGCCCTAAAACAAAGTTTGCAGGGAGTTGTAGCTTCCTTGGGAGTGACCCTAAAACCTTTCTACATGGAGTAGTAGCTTCCTTGGGTTGTAGTCCTAAAACAAAGTTGTAACTGTGATTCATTTGTGAGGCTGGATTAGGACAATAGTTCCTAGTATCTTTTCTCGTCGTGGCTTTTCCCCTTTGAAGTTTTCCACATATATTTCCAGTGTTATGTGGTGTTGTGCATTATGTTGATCTTTTATGTTTCTATTAATTCTATAAAGATTAAGTTTCAGTTTGCTCTGGAGGGTTCGAGATTTGTTTGAATATTGATTCACCCCCTCTCAGTATTTTAGTGTATGTTCAATAATTTGTATCAAAGCCAAGTTCCTTAGAAGGAGCTTAACCACATGAGGAAGGTCTGGGATGGATCATAATGGATCTTACAAGGCACCTAAGTTTGATGGAACAAATTACACCTTTTGGAAGCTAAGGATGGAAGGTTATCTATCCTTTCTAGGGTTTGGTGTTTGGCAATCTATCAAGGATGGTTACACTTCTCCTGTTGATACCCCTACATTGAATCTAGGTGAGATTAAGTTGTATGATAACAATGCCAAGGTAGAGAATGCTATCATGATTGGGTTAGCTAATTCAGAACTTCTGAAGATAATGAATTGTAGTTCTACTAACGATGTCTAGGAAAAACTTAGTAGCATTTATGAAGGAGATAATAAAGTAAAGCAATTCAATATACAAATCTTCAAGAGCAAATTTGAGACCCTGAGGATGGCAAAGGATGAAGACATTGCTAGTTATATGCTCCGAGTGGATGAATTAGTTAATGGAATCAAAGGTCTTGGTGGAGTAGTAAAAGAAAATGAGATTGTGAAGAAGGTTTTGAGATCTCTCCCTAAATCTTATAGTCATAAGGTATCTTCTATTGAGGAGTCTAAGGACTTGGATCACTATTTCATAGATCAATAGTTTGGTGCTCTCAGAGCCTTTGAAATGAGAGAATTTGACAAAGATGCTCCAAAGAAGGAAGCAACATTCAAAGTCAATAAGAAGACAGAAGATGAAGCAACTGATCAAGATGATCACCTTGATGAGGTAGAGGCAAAATTTGTAAAAAGATTTAAGGACATCAAAAAATACAGAGGTAAGTTACCTTTCAAGTGCTTCAATTGTGGGAGAGTTGGTCATTTTGCCTCTAAATGTCCTTTTAAAGAATCGGAGGGTAGCAATAGAAGAGAGAAGTTCAAAAGAAGTCTTTATTCCATGGAGAACAACTGTTCTTCAGAAGATGAGGATCATGATGATTCAAATGATGAAACACTTTTCATGGCCTTGAAAGTTGGTGACAATGAGAGTGATACTGGAAAATGTAAGAAGTCTGGTACCTTGCAGGCTAACAAAGATAATGAAAAATCAATGGTTGTGTGGACTTCCTTTCATGCAAAAGGAGAAGCAAATTCTTGGGTAATTTATACTGGTTTCTCTAACAACATGACTAGTGACAAGGGGAAGTTCATCATCCTTAAGAAGTAGAATGGTGGAG
Source organism: Cunninghamia lanceolata (assembly GCA_027924645.1). NCBI lineage: Eukaryota > Viridiplantae > Streptophyta > Pinopsida > Cupressales > Cupressaceae > Cunninghamia > Cunninghamia lanceolata. The sequence goes on along the minus strand of BSBN01000241.1, from coordinate 3,303,639 downwards.
CTGTCAAGTTTGGTGGTGATGAGTTAGCACTAATTTGTAGAAAGGGTGCTATAACTAAATTGATGGAAAGAACAAGACTGATGATGTCCTCTATGTCAATGGGCTAAAGCACAATCTCCTCAGTGTTAGTCAGATGTACAATAAAGGATACAATCTTACATTTCATGCCAAAGGTTGTGAGATCAGGAACGCAAGGTTTGAAAGATTAGTAGCAGAAGGTACTAGGACATATGGAGTATTTATCATCTAAAGGAGGTAAATGGAAGAACATGTTGTTGGCAAGAGACACTGTGTGTCTTCATAAATGTTGTCATTGATAGTAACAAAGTCTATCCCACACATCCGCAGTACATAATATGCCTTCACCGGAAGTCAGATTGAAGAATGTTTTGGTCCAGTGAACAAGAATAGAGTATGTAACAAGGTCCAACAATTAGGTCTGAATCTCTCAGATGGTGTAACTCAGTAAGTTGTGGACTTGGACAAGTTAAGAGGGGTATCATGACTAATGTACTCTAGAGATTTAGCCTCCGATACTAAATCAAGAAAAAGATATGAGCATCTGAGTGTTGGGTTCCAATCAGGCAAAGCAGAAAGAGGAAGAACTAACTGGCAGAGTATCAGACTTCAATCCAGACGAGTAAAAGGTGTTGAACAAGCAATTTGTGGGATTATACATTGTTGGCCGACATGATTTATGACTTCTACACCTATGTTTTTGATACGAGCACAAATCAAGTATGGATTCATCCGACATATCAGTAACTTGCAAATATCTTGAGTGTTCTTGTTGCCAACTAGAAAGTTGATGAGAATCCTTGATGCGGATATATATACCAGATGGGTTCTAGCATGTAAGTAAGTGTGGTGAAGGTGTGAAGCAATAAGGTGCGAAGAAAAGTAGGGTTAAGTGTGAGAACAGTAATTCAAGTCCGGTATGTGATTGAATAACAACATAGAATAGAGAAAGGATGAAGTGTGTCAGATCAGTATATTGTGCCTAACTGGAACTGAACTCTTGCATTTGTAGATGCTTCTCATTAGTTCAAACACTTGATTATCTTTTGTAAGTTCTTGTAGGCAGTGTACCTCTTGTGAGCAGTGTTCTCAGGCAGTGAGCCCTAATTGGCAAGTGCCATTTTGTTCTCCTTATTCTTTTAACAGAGAATACAATCTTGGGTTAGTCACCCCATGGTTTTTCCCTTAACAGGGTTTCCACATAAAAATCCTTGTGTTATGTGTGTTGATTTTATTTCTATTCTTATGATTACATATGCTTTCATGTTTTGATATAACATTGAATATTGAGATAACAAAATTAAGGAAATTTTGAGATAACTGATTCACCCCCCCTCTTAGTTATTTGCCTTGCTTTCAACACATATCTATTGGCTCAATCCAGTGAGTGTTGGTTGTAGCACAAGTAGATGGGACACATCAACTTTGATAATATGGTGAAGATCAGCTCTACTCATGCGGTGAGAGATATGCCTAAGATAACCAAGCCTACAAACACATTATGCAAGGAATGTCAAATGGGAAAATAGACAAAGACAAACTTCAAGAGTAAGGAGTATTCTTCTACAATGCCATTGGAGCTGATTCACACTGACCTATGCGGACCTACTAGGACAAAGAGTCGACAAGGTGAAAGGTATTTCATGTTTCTTATTGATGATTACTCTCGAATGACTTGGGTTACATTTTTAAGAGAAAAATCAGAAGCCTTTGATAAGTTTAAGATTTTGAAAGAAAAAGTTGAGAATGAAATGAATGCTAAGATCAAATTCTTAAGATCTGATAGAGGAGGTGAATTTACTTCAAATGAATTTGAAAAGTTTTGTGAAGATCATGGTACTAGGAGACATCTGTTTTCTCCTAGGATCCCTCAGCATAATGGGGTAGTGGAGAGGAAGAATAGGACTATGCAAGAGATGGCTAGGGAAATGTTGAAAGATGCAAATATGTTGATATGTATTGGAAGGAAGCAGTTCACACTGTTGTCTATCTGTTAACTGAATATAATTGAGGGTCAATAGCACTAAAAACCCTTATGAACTATGGTATGGAAGACCTCTGACTATCATATACTTTAGGATCTCTAGAAAAAAATGCTACATTAGGAGAGATGAAGAAGACCTTGGAAAGTTTGATTCAAGGTGTGAAGGGACCTTTCTTGGTTACTCAACCAGAAGCAAGGCCTATAGATGCTACAAAAGGAGATTGGGAAAGATGATTGAAAGCACAAATGTTAAGGTAGATGAAGATTTGTGTCAAATCTCACAAGAACTAGAGGTTTGCGGATCTAATATGCCTCCCTGCATTGAAGAAGAAGAAGAGAAAGAAGAGAAGGAAAAAGAATTAAAAAAGACCCTTAAGACTCCAACAAAGTATGTTCAAAGGAACCATTCAATAGATCAAATCATTGGGGATAGGAATGAAGGTGTGCAGACCAGGAAAAGGCTTGCAAAAGCAAGTGAGCAAGTGAAGTTGAGATTACTGTTAAAGGTAGAGCCTAAAAAATTTGTTGATGCTAGAAAAGATGATGGATGGTTGAGGGCAATGGAAGAAGAATTGAATCAAATAGAAAATAATCAAACATGGGAACTAGTTCCGAGACCAGTTGATAAGAATGTTATAGGAACAAAGTGGGTGTTCCAAAACAAGATAAATGAAGATTGTGAAGATGTAACGAAAAAAGAAAGATTGGTGTGTAAGGGTTATTCACAAGTTGAAGGTATTGATTTTGAAGAGACTTTTTCTCCAGTAGCCAGGATGGAGGCAATCAGGATGTTTCTTGCCTTTGTTGCTCACAAGAACTTCAAGGTCTATCAAATGGATGTCAAGTCAACCTTCTTTAATGGTTATTTAGAGGAAGAGGTCTACATTGAGAAACCAGATGGTTTCCAGGTATGAGAAGATTCGGACATGGTGTACAAACTCAAGAAATATTTGTATGGACTCAAGAAATCTCCTAGAGATTGGTATGCTTGGTTGGATAAGTACTTACTTTAGCAAGGTTTCAAGAAAGGTACTGCAGATAGTAATCTTTACATTAAGGTAGAGGAAGACACGATTTTGATAGTTGTTGTATATGTTGATGACATCATATTTAGTGGAGATGATAATATGTGTAATGTTGCAAGGTGTGACCCTTGGTCTCCTTGTTTAGCGTTGCGCTACGGTGGTTTGCGACAAGGGCTTAACCGCCTCCCGTGCTTGTTAAGTCAAGTGGTTGTATCAGTCATTAACAGGTCGATCTTTTGGTGCAACGACAGCTAACAATTGGTATCAGAGCCGAGGTCATGGGTTCAAACCCAGCGCTTGCACTGGGGGGGTTATTGCAAGGTGTGACCCTTGGTCTCCTTGTTCAGCGCTGCGCTGCGGTGGTTTACGACAAGGGCTTAACCACCTCCCGTGCTTGTTAAGTCAAGTGGTTGTATCAGGCATTAACAGGTCAATCTTTTGGTGCAACGATAGCTAACATGTAAGAGGTTTGATGAAGATATACAGAAAGAGTTTGAGATGTCTATGATTGGTGAGTTGTCTTTCTTCCTTGGGCTTCAAATTGCTCAACTAGATGATGGTATCTTTATTTCTTAGGCTAAGTATGTTAGAGAGATGTTCAAGAAATTTGGCATGGAGGATTCCAAACCAGTAAGTACTCCTATGGTTATTGGTTTTCATTTGAACAAGGTTGATGAGTCACTTGAGGTTGATAAGACTATTTATAGATCTATGATTGGAGGATTATTGTACTTGACTACTTCTAGACCTGATATTATGCATGTAGCATGTTTGGTTTCCAGATATCAAGCTAATCCTGAGAAAACTCATGAGAAGGCAGTAGAAAGAATATTCAAATATTTGAAGGGAACTCCAGATTATTCTTTGTGGTATAAGAAGGATGGTATAACTTTTCTTTGAGTGCCTATACTGATGTTGATTAGGTAGGATGTGTGGATGACCGAAGAAGCACAAGTGGAAGTGCATTTTTATTAGGAGACGGATTGGTCTCTTGGTTTAGTAAGAAGCAAGACTTAGTGTCCTTATCCATTGTAGAAGCTAAGTATATTGTTGTAGCATCTTGTTGCACCTAAGTGCCTTGGATGAAGCAGACTTTGAAGGATATAAAGGTGGTGTATGATGAACCGATTCAAATATTATGTGATAATATCAGTGCAATAAACATTTCCAATAATTCGGTGATGCATTCAAGGACCAAACATATTTCTATTCAATATCACTTTCGAAGAGAGAAGATTGTAGAGTAAGAAGTTAGATTGGAGTATGTTCCTACTAAGGATCATATTGTAGATATCTTCACTAAGCTATTTTCAAAGGATACTTTTGAGTATCTATGAATGAAGCTAGGGGATATTACCCCTCCTTCTAACTAGATGCATAGTTGGTGCATCTATCCATGGGGAGTAATTCATGCTATATCTTTTTCCTAGACTGATGGTGGCTATCTCTCAAGGGAGTAGGTAGTGGTTGTTTCATACAGGGGGATCCTATTAGTTGCTTCAAGAAGGTTGAAAAGGATAAAATGTGCACCTTAGGGGGAGAGTTTGTTCCCTAAGGTGGAGAAGTAGTTTCCCTTTGTCCTTGATGTCAAAGGAGGAGAATGAGCAGGTGTGTGTTGCCATCAATGCCAAAGGGGGAGATTGTTGTACATATGTTACCTAAGGTTGTCACTGATGTGGTTGTCATTGATGTCAATACTTATTTTGGGTTGTCATTGATGCTTATGTTGATGGTATACTATGATCATGTGATAATAGTGATGTTTTTGATGTTCATGGTTGGATGTCACGCCTTGATTAATATCAATTAAAGTTGCATTGAGTATGTCTCTTGGTAGCAGATATGATATCATGATGATATATTAACATGAGAATTAGAAGCATTAAGATGAGGACTAGAAGTAATTGAGATGTTGTTGAGGGTCTGTAGCATGTTGTATGCTCTCCTATTTTTCCTAAGGAAGTATGTGTTGTTGATGTTCATGGTTGGTCTCCAGAAGTTGGTGAAGGTTTTTGCTGCAGGAAATTGCCTTGAAGACTGATTGGGAAAATGCTCCACATTCCTCTGCATTTACAGATATAGTCATGTGGTTTAGAAGTTAAGTTCAATATGTTGTGAAGGTGCTATATCTAATGTTTCATATCATTTGTCCTTCTGCAGAGAAAGTTGTAAGTGACAAAGTGTAGGACTGTATTGTCTAGTGGCTAGTTTCAGTTTCTATTGTCTTGTGCCAACTTGTTTCTATATGAAGTGGTGAATTGGATGATGGAGAATTATTCTGAGGATCTTGTGATGTTTCTTATTTCTCCACAAGATGTTTTCTGGTTTCTCTTGAAGAGGCTATGGTCTAGAATGAAGGTATTGTTGGGTTATACTTTTGTCTGGCTGATTCAGGTATGTTGAAGGTGTGTGCCACAAAGTATTTGTTGTGCGGAGTTCAAGGAGTGTTTGGAGATGTTGTTTGGGTCATTCTGACTCATCTGGGAGAAGCACAAGTAATGTTTAATCTTTCATGAGTACCTCCAAGTTGTAATGGTTGACATGCTACAAGCTTCATATTTTCTTACTTAAGGCCCACCTATTTCAAATGTGCGACATGTGTGAATGTTATTCTTTGAAGGCTGATGCTGTGAAGGGTTTTTAGGACTAGGTTAAGCATGTGTTGGAATCCATAAGGTGTGTTCCCCTTCCTCGTGTTGCGTGTAGTTCATTTTAGGGATTACCCTCTACACGTTTCATGTTATTTGTTCATTGGCCAACTTGTAATTGTAATATTCTTGTTGTCTTTAGCCGACATGTAAAGTAATCAATGTAGTATCATGCATATATTGTAAACTTAGTTGATCTAGGTGAGGTGTGATTGTGAGTGTCAGTGTAAGAAGTCGAATGTGGATGTGTAATGCATTATGATGTGTGATTGAAAGAGAAAGAGTGGAAGTAAGAGATCATGTCCAGATTCATCTTGAAGATATTTTTGAGAAAGAAGGGAAGTGAAGAGTGTGCCTAACTGATTGCTTGAGGTAGTGAGCCAAAGGCAAAACTTCTTGAAGGGTTAAATCAGTGAGTCCATAAGCTGCAGAGAAGACATTTGAAGAAGTTGCAGAAGTTGTCAAAGCAGAATTGCAATCATCAAAAGGATTGAGCTTCATTGTTAGATTCAAACAGTAGAAGGATTGTGATGCTGTAATCTTTTCTGAGTTTGTTCCTAGTTCAGGGAGTAGTTTATTCCTTGGGTTGAAGCCCTAAAACAAAGTCTACAAGGAGTTGTATCTTCCTTGGGAGTGACCCTAAAACCTTTCTACAGGGAGTAGTAGCTTCCTTGGGTTGTAGCCCTAAAACAAAGTTGTAACTATGATTTATTTGTGAGGCTTGATTAGGATAGTAGCTCCTAGCATCTTTTCTCACCATGGTTTTTCCCCTTTGGGGTTTTCCATGTATATCTAGTGTTATGTGGTGTTGTGTATTGTGTTGATATTTTATGTTTCTATTAATCATGTAAAGATTAAGTTTTAGTTTGCTCTAGAGGGTTTGAGATTTGTTTGAATACTAATTCACACCCCCTCTTAGTATTCCAGTCTATGTTCAACATGATCATCATCTAAAGAGATTATGAAATTAGGTTGTCCACAGTGCATTTTCTATCTCCCTTTTCTTTATCTAAAGTTCCTCTAAATTGAGCAACCATGGCTTGTTCCCAGATACGACATCTAGTATCAATCAAAGTAGAAAAATATTCCACTCCTATGTCATAATTGAATTATGGATGTACAATCAGATCTACATAAGATAAACGGACATGGAAATATCCCTTTTCTCACCATCTCTAGACATCTTTAGGGATAATAAATAGAAGATAGATGGGTGTAATTCTAAATCATGTAACATGAAAATTTAGTTTAGTCTATCTAATAGAGGTTAACATACGAGATTTGAAACCCTTTTCAAGATATAGATTAGAAATTGAAACTTCAAGAAACTTAAAATGTCCTTTGTTATCAATTAAAACATCATCATCTTTAACCAAATTATGAATAGGTATAGTAGAAGATGAGCTCAAATCCATACTATGTCTATGAGCCATCAAGAATTTGAGAGAAAATAATTCTTTCTCAAAATTTTAGAATGCCTTAGGTACACTTTTGGTGACTTACAATTGCCTTAAACACACCCTCCTAACTTTAAATGAGTATTATTGTTGTGGTCTTCCCCAATGTTGTTATGTTGTTCCTCAAATTGGTATCAAAGCCAAGTTTATATATCTTTTCCTTTGAGTTCATGAATCTATTTATGAAAGATAGCAATTTGAGGAACAACATAATTGTTACATCTTAAAATGTGTACAATAGTATTTTACACTTAGTTTAGCACCCAGGTGGACCTAAAATGTTTACACTTGTTAATCAAACCTATTTTAACACCTTTTTGAACATTAAATGATTAATTATCGATCCTGATGATAAAACCTAATAAAATAACAATGAGACCGACCTAAGTACACCTTAAGTGACTTGTAATAGAATTTTTGGGCTAAAATACAAGGGTGCCCAAGCACCCTGGTCCACATTTAGCCCTGACCTATTTTATGGGAATGTCGGCTTAAGGCATCTTAAGTGGTTTGTCTTGTCGGTCTTATTTGGTTTTATTCGTCGTTTGTGAGTGGGAATGTATATAAAAGCAAGTTAGTTTATTCATTTGAACATCTAAGTAATCTAGACACTCTTGCACTCTCTTCTTCTCTCTCATGCCCTCTACTTTTCTCTAAAGCTCTCTATGGTGGATTATTGCTGTGACACAAACTTATTGCAGGTCTTGTGAAGATCCTTCTACTTTTTTGGGGTACACCAACTTCTTGAGTCAAGTTGTGATGCTGCATCGAGCATGCTAGGGTTTCCATGCTCATGGTGACTTCCTTCCTTCATGCTTTGTTCTATCATTCCATTCTACTTCAGATTTGCCTCTACCCTCCTAGGGCATGCACTCTTTATCTATCATCTTTGCTATTGTGGAGGTGGAAACACCATTCATGGAGCTTGACTTAGGCAAGATCCTAAATAGCACCCAACCTTCTCCTCTTTCCTTGTGTCCAGGTTACAGAAACATGTTTTTGAAGGTGATCTCTGGGAAGAAGACAAAGATGACAGGTACAGACTCGACGAAGACATCAGTTTCTGCAAACCCTAAAAAGGGCCTAGGGCACCCAAGTGCACTATTCCTTGGTGTTTTTGTTTCCAAATCAATGTTCTAAATTGTTCCCTAATCTCTGCTACTCATTTAGTTTTTGGGTTTCAACTTCTGACAGTCTATCATGCTCCGATCTTGCTTAATTAGGATCTCTTGTCTTGCCCTAGTTTGTTTGGTTGGATTTGGGTTGATTCTTATCCATACAAAAAAGGAAAAAATCCCCTGTATTTTGGCTTTCCTTCTTGGGTAGAATCCAAGCTCATCTTGTGTCCTAATGTTGGATAGAAGAGGGTTTGACCTAGTTTGATCTTTTGAGCTAGTCTCTCTTTTCTACCTAACATTTTGGTGAATCCGTCATTTCTTGCACTTTGGCATCCTTCTTGCATTAGACCTGAGCTATTTTATACCCTATATCTAATTAGATAACATTCATTCATCATTTTTCATAGTTATATAGCTTAATTTTGCATTGTCTCATTTTAGGGTTTGCAAAAAACTTGTATTTCTAGGAAATCTAGCTAATCTTCAACCTAGGGTTTGTAGATTAGTGTTTTGTTTCAGATCCTATTGCACTATGAGGTTTATTAAAGGGATTTAATTTTTTGTACCTTATCATCCTTTCTTTTCCAGGACATTCTTGCATTTGTTTTCATTGAAAAAAGTGAAAAATCAAGCATTTTAGGCTTGCAAAAAGGCATATTTATTGCATTGTTTTCATTGCATATGTTGTAGATCATCATTGTATGAATTAAATTTCTGATTTTTCAATAGATCTGGTTGGTATTACTGTAGTTAATCATTTCATGGTGTTTCATCTTACATTTAAAACTCTTATTTACTAGGGTTTTGTCAAAAAAAAGTTGCATTTTTAGAAAACCTAGTCAAATTCAAAACCTAGGGTTTGTAATCAAGATATTGTTTCAGATTTTTCTTCTATTGTTTACATTTAAAATCTGATATTTCATTTATGTAGCATGTTATTAATATCATTTGTGTTCAAAAACAATTCTTGCATCAAAAAATTGTGATTTAAGGACTAAGCATTTAAAATCTAGGGTTTTGATAGTAAACCCTAGCTAGTATTGTATTTAGTGCACCTTCATCAAAGTAAAATTATCTAAATCTTTGTTGCATGCAAGTGGATAAATCATTTAGGCACTTATTTTTCACATACCACTCATCTTACATTTGCAAGATTCAGTTGTAGTGCTTACCAAGAATATCTCATTTTTGGAGAACCCTACTTCTCTTGCACTTGTAGGTCTATGATTGCAATCTTATTATGATATCGGTTGCACTTGATTAATGAACTGTACATTGTTGTTTCATATCATATTGGCATATAGTAGACAAGGAATTTCATTATGGCCTCTTCTTGTTATTCCTCTTTGGAATCTTTGCATGCACATATCATAGATTTTGAAAAAAATTCTAAATTCATTAATATGCATCCTCACATTTTAGATAACATAGCACCCATGTATGATATATCTCATGATGATCATAGGTCTTCTTCTACTTCTACTAAAATTCATGATGATACCATTGACATCATCTCTAAGGCATGTGATGGTGACCTAGCATTATGTATTTCACCCAATGATGGGGATCCCTCTCCCAAATTGTTCCCACTTGTGAAAATATTTTGGCGCAATAGGATGAGATCATTGACACACTCCTTAGCCTCTCTTCTAAAGATGTGACATTAGATGATGTTGAGCATACTAATTCTATTTCTACCATAGTACATGGGGTTTCTATGAATCATCCTATTGATCTCCCTCCTTTGGTTAAATGTTCAAATACCTTTGATATCACTAAGGAAGTGAAGACCCTTGATCTTCCTCCTTTGGTTGAATGTTCAAGTACCTTGGGTATCACTAAGGATGTGAAGGCCTTTGATATTTCTCCTTTGGTTGCATGTCCAAATCCCTTGGACATCATCGAAGATACAATCATAAACAATTTTCTTAACAACACTTTAACCTCCTTTCATTCTAATGCTCTCCCTTCAAAAGATGAAGTATTAGTGGATGAAGAGCGGTCTCTCACATTAAATCCCTCAGGAATGGATGTTGAGCTTACTCAAAAGGAAAACAATGTCAATTCAATCATCATTAATAGACTCATTCCGCCCACTAAGGGGATAGTGAATAAGTGTACTTATCACATCCCTAATTTTGACTATATTTTACTTTTTACTTGCAAGTAATTAGTAGTTGATTATGCATGATTTAATGATTTGACATTTAGTGAAAATGGTAGGAAAAATCAATTTATGTTTATATGATTAGAATTGACATGATTATATGATGGCAAGATGTTATGATTTCATAAGGATTATGAATTAACTAACGATACACTAATCCCAGTTTGGTGATTGTAAGTTGTAATCAAGAAACATGTTTCTACCCTCTGAGAAAGAGAGGGAGAGCATCATCAGAGAGAAGTGAATAGACGTATGGATAGAATGTATTAGTTTCCATCTAAGCTATGTGCCTTCACAATTTAGTGAACCTTCGTCAAGTTTGGTAAGTTGTGTTCAACCCAACTAGTCTAAGTCTGGTGTTGACTCAACAATCGTCGATTTGTGAAAACGATCCACTAATTTTATGTTTTATTGTAAACCAAGTTAGGAAATTTGACTATCGACATGGAAACGGTCAATAGTCATTAGTCCTTGTTTGATATGAATATAGTTAATATTCAAGAGAAAATATTATTAGTGGTTAAACTATTTCTTTATTTGTGATTTCTGATAAGTTTTCCATTTTGATAACCTATCTATGTTGGCATTTTTGCAAGATTGAGAGGGGGAGAATACCTTGACCCCATTCTCATAATCTTTTCAAGTGACAAGAACAATGTAATAATACATTGTACGTACCTACACTATGTTGTTTTATATCTATTTAAATATTATCTATATGTTTAAATGGATGTTACATTGTCAAAGAGCTTCATAGCATCATGGTATAGTGGCATTTATTGTAAACCACTACATGTTTTATGTGGGCAATGAGGATTGCAATCACGAAAGGAGTTTGAGAGTGGTCATTAAGGCAAAATAATCCACTTCATTTGCATGCTAGAAAGCATGTTTATATGAAAAGATTCTGCTTATGACTCCTCAGCTTTGTGAAGGAGTGTTTCAAACTATTGAGAAGTGGTCCTTAATGACCATTAACTCCTTTGTTATATGCATGCGACCACCGAGAGCCTAGATAGGCTTGTTTTCTGGAAGATAACTGCAGGGTGGATAGAGTGGAAAAAATCCTTTTAAGAGGCCATGCAAGGGGATGCAGGAATGATGGGTTCTTAGTGAACACAGGGAGGAAAAGGAGCCCAGTTCTGTTGCAAGTATGTCCTAACCAGTGTTGTCATTGATGTCAACTATGTCTTCTGACATTGACTGATTATTGCTTGATTGAGTTGTCATGTTAAGGTGATTTGAATGACTTGAAGAAGTGTTGATAATGCTAGCATATTGTTCATGTTGCTGAATTTCCAAGTGCTTTTGAAAAAATTTTCTTTCCAAGTGGAAATAGTGTGTGGCAGAGTATTCTGGCTTGCAAGATACTGTCTGAGTTTTTGCTCCATATTTCCTCTATGTTGAAGACCAAAGTATGAGAATTGGATATGTTTTATAGAAGTGTTTTAAGATGCTAAATATAAAATTTGGTGGTCTAGATTGCTATGCAATAGAAGTTATGTTCACCAGTATGAAGATTGCATTTGACAGAGTTTCTGAGTTGTGTAGAGGTGTCCAGGAGAAAGTATTTCGCTCTACATTTCTCTGCAGATTAGTTTCAGGTGATGTAGTTTTGGACATATGTTCATAATGTCCTTAGATATCTTCATTCTAATGGATTTGTGATTTGGTGATTTGAAAAGCAAGTTATTGAATAAAAGAACTTAGCAATATTGTTTGTAAGCTATCTTCAAGTGAGATTTGTTGTCTTCAAGTGAAACTTGATGTAGCTGAATTTGTTGGCTCCCAGGTGATTTTATGTTGTTTGTGGACATCTCCAGATCGTGTTAAAGGCTTGAATTTGATCTACAAGCTATAATTAAGTTCTTCGAAGCATGTGTCTAAGTATTTTTAGTGTTTGCACAAGTTTGGCTGACTTGGGTGCTAACACTCTTTGTGGATGTGTTTCGTCGATTGTAGAAGTGTGTTGAAGCATGTGAAGATGCATTTGGGTCTAAGCTAAGCCACGAAGTGTTCTTCTTTCATTCATTTGCTCCACATATTTGTTTAGGTCTAGACCTAATTTGCATTATGTATGTTTGCTGACCTTGGAGACTATTCCAAAGGTTGAAGATTGTATTGCTGACTCTGATGTATGTTCCTAGGTTGATGATTGGTATAAATAAATGTAATAAATCCATGTGTAGAGAGTGAAGGTACAAAAGATACGAAGATGAAAGTGTTTGTGTTGTAAGGCAGCGAAGTCGATATGTATTGTACTTCAATGGAACTAAACTCAGGCATGCTGTAGATGCTATCATATTAGTTCATGGCAGCGTGCCACCCCTCTTGGCAGTGAGCCACCCCTTGGTAATGAGCCTTTTTGTAGTGAGCATTCTTTTGGGCAGTGAGCCCTGGGTAGTGAGCCATTTGGCAGTGAGCCTCTTTGTTATTCGATATTGTTACTACATTATATTGTGAGCTAATACTCACCATGGTTTTTCCCTTTTAGGGTTTTCCACTAAAAAAATGGTGTTCATGTGTGTATGGTGTTGATGTGTTTAAGTTTTGATTCTGCACTTCATGTTTGATCTTCATAAAAGATTAAGGGGTTAAAATAAGTGAATATGAATGTGATTTTGTTTAAGAAAATTTAAGGTTTTTGATACAACTGATTCACCCCCCCCCCCTCTCAGTTGTCTTGATCCTTCAATAGTTGGTATCAAAGCTCAATTCCTTGGAAGAAAGCCTAACAACATAAGATATATCCGAGATGTTGTACAGTCCTGAAGGATGTGTCTCTACTTGTTCTCTGAAATATGAGATTAGTAAGCTATTTGGTTTTTCTTAGATATGTTGTCTGTAATTCAGTTGTAACTACATTCAAGACTGGAAAACCTAAGGAGATTATGGAAATAGATCAGAAGATTACTGATAATATGGAAGCTAACTTTTAGAGAAGAAGAAAATTAGATACTGATATGTACAGGGACAAGCTGCCTCTCAAGTGCTTCAAGTGTGGTGAGATTGGTTATTATGCATCAAGACGTCCAAAGAAAAATTTGAGAAGTAAGAAAGAAGAAAATTAAAGCAGAATGCCTAAGAGAACCTATTATGATGTTGAAGACTGCTTGCTCACTAATTCAAAGGATGACATTTGTAGTGCTGGCTCTAAAGGATGTATGGAAGAAAATGATCTAGAGGTAAGTCCTGATAGTGAAGATATTTTTCAAGAAAAGAATTATTGGGTTATTGACAGCAGTTGCTTAAATCATATGACTGGTGATAAAAGCAAGTTTGTTAGGTTTGAGAAATATGATGGAGGACCAGTTATATTTGGAGATAATTGTATTGCCAAGATATGTGGAAGAGGCTCAATCAGTATCAATGAAAAACTTCATACTAATAATATTCTTTATGTTAAAAGTTTAAGGAAAAATCTCTTGAGTGTTGGAGAGTTGTGTAGCAAAGGATACAATATTATATTTCAGGATGATAGATTTGAGACCAGAGAAAAGTCTAGAATTGTGATAGCTGCTAGAAAGAGGACAAAAGGAAACCTTTACCATCTTAGAGAAGGTGACAATTATTTCTCTATGACTCAGATTAGTGACAGTTGGCTCTGGCATAGAAGATTGTGTCACATCAATCTTGATAATCTGGTAAAGACAAGTTCTACTCAAGCTGTGAAAGATCTACCAAAAATTACTAAATCTAACATTATCATTTGTAAGGAGTGTCAAGGTGGAATGCAAGCAAGAGGAAGGTTACAAGATGAAGAAAAATCTTCTACCAGATTTTTGGCATTGGTTCATACAAACATTTGTGGTCCTACAAGAGTAAGAAGTTTCCATGATAATAGGTACTTTATGTTATTCATTGATGATTATTCTAGGATGACTTGGGTTACTTTTCTTAGAGAAAAATTTGAAGTCCTAGACAAGTTCAAGGCATTCAAAGCAATGATTGAAAATGAAATGGATATGAAGATCAAATGTTTGAAGATTGATAGAGGAGGAGAGTTCACCTCTAATGAGTTTAATGTGTTATGTGAGAATCATGGGATAAGCAAGTTGTTATTTGATCCTAAAACTCCATAGTAGAATGGAGTAATTGAAATAAAAAATAGTACTGTTCAAGAAGCTACAAGGACAATCATAAAGGAAGCAAATCTATCGGAAGTATTTTGGAGAGAAGCAATTAATACTGTTGTCTAAATACAAAATAGAGTATAGATAAAAGAAAATGATGCAAGGATTCCCTATGAGCTATGGCATGGAAGAATTCCCACTACTAAATATTTCAAAATTTTGGGAAGCAAATGTTTTATCATAAGAAAGGAAGAAATAGGAAAGGATGATGCAAAGTATGATAAATGTATTTTTATTGGGTATTCAACTAAGAGCAAAGCTTATCAATGCTATAACGAAAGGCTAGGGAAGATTGTGGGAAGTACTAATGTCAAAGTTGATGAAGACATACAAAAGTATTCAGAAGCCAATGAATATGTATCAGACTTGGATAGGTTCTTTTCCAAAGAAAAAGAGAATGCTACAAAAAGAGAAGTACAAACTAAAGAAAAAGAAGAAATGTAGGTTAAGGAACAAGAAGCCTCAAAAAGAATCTTTGAAATATTGGGATAAGGTGCCATTAACCTTGTCAATCCCAATATTGTATTTATTCCATTTATTATATGTAATTTGTAATTATCCATGAGGAGATGTACTAGTTTCACTGGCAGGGGTAATTTCGAAGTAACCAAAGGTAATTACAGAGTGACTTTTATTGTTGGAAAATGTAAAATCTCAAAGCAAATGAGGGTAGGCATGCTCCCTTGAGGAATCTACTATATTTGGCATGTATGACAACTGTCATAATGTTTGGTAAGTGAATCTATGACAGCTGCAAGTTGTCATAAGATTTTGTGATTCTATGACGCATATGACAGATATGTTAGTTGTATATTTGCTATATTTATCCCAAGGTTACTATCTTGGAAAGATACTATTTTGTGGAATCTATTACAGTTATGATGCCTCATAAGATGTTGTAAGAGGCCTGACTTAGTCTTGGGCACCCAACCTTTGCATGGTTGTTTCTGGACAAGTGTAAGATGCTTGTAAGATGGTAATTAATGTTTACAGGTTGGAGAATCTTAGGAGAGAGAAGGTGAACGCCTAGGATGAGTTGGGAAATGTTTATATATATTTTTTCCTTGTATTTGTTGCTGCAATATAGATTTTAGGTACTCAGGTGCTGTAGGAATGTTGTCAGATTGAAGACTGAAGGAGAAATTGGTGGTGTTGTTGTATTGTACAATCTTTTGCAGATTAATACAAACATTGGGCCTCTTTCCTGTGTGGAGTTTTTTACCTGCAAGGGTTTTCTCCACATTAAACACTGTGTTATTGTGTCTTGTATTGAGTTCTTCATGTTTGGCATTTTCTCTATAGTGGGTTTTATGTTTTGTTACAATCTCCATTGTTAATGCACACTTAAAGATTGCAGAAATTTATTTGAATCAGATTTCCATTGAAGTGGTGTTGCTTTCATTTCTAACATTTGGTATCAGAGCCTGGCCAGATTTGACTCTTGGGTGGTAGTGTGGAAGCTATAGTTGTAGTGGGAGATTTGGTTGTGTTTGTTTTGCAGATCTTGTGTTGTTATTATGGTTTCATCCACTGTTGCATCAACCTCTCGAATAGACATTGAGAAGTTCAACGAAACGGGGTATGAGTTATGGAAGCTGAAAATGGAAGACTTGTTGGAAGAAAGAAACTAATGGTTGGTTGTTCAAAAAGAGACTTCAGAAATGTGATGATGTCTCTTCGGATGAGTGGCTAGATTGGATAAGAAGGCACGAGGAACCATCTGTTTATGTCTTTCAGATTTTGTGCTGCTGAATGTCACAAAGGAAGAGACCGCATACAATTTTTGGAATTGGTTAGGTGAGATCTACCAAGCAAAGAGTATGGTAAATAAAATTTATTTAAAAAGGAAATTGTTTTCTTTGAAAATGAAAGAGGGTGAGTCAGTTGTAAAGCATTTAAATTCTTTTAATTTGTTGATGAATCAGCTTGCTTCAATAGATGTTGAAGTTGATGAGGAGATAAATGTATCTTTCTTCTTTGTTCTTTACCTGAATCATGGGAAAATATCATTTTGGCTATCAGTGTTAACCTCATAGATCCGAAGTTGGGTGCTCTTGTTGCAGTTTTACTAGCACAGGAATTGAGGAAGAAGAGTTCGGATAGTTCAGGTGATGCTCTTAGTATCAGGGGAAGGTCTAAGGAAAGGGGACCTAAAGGAGATCATAAAGGGGCTAAGGACAAGTCCAAGGGACAGTCTAAGACTCTTGGTAAAAAGAATAGAGTTAAGTGTTGGAACTGTGGTAAAAGGGGACATGTGAAGGAGTACAGAAACCCAAAGAAACAGTGGGAAAGTGCTTCTAAGAAGTCCTCGAATGCAGGTGAAGATATTTTACTTTTTGCATGTAATGTTGTTTCTAATGATCATTGGTTGGTTGACTTAGGATGCTCATTTCATATGAACCCACATAAGGAATGGTTCTCCACATATGAAGAATATGACGGAGGTAATATCTACCTTGGTGACAACTCTTCATATCCAATTGTTGGGAAAGGAAAGGTATTGTTGTGTTTCAGTGATGGGAGGATTAAAACCCTCCCTGGTGTTTTGCATGTTCCTAGATTAGCTAGAAATCTGATTTTAGTTTTGAAGTTGAATGATTTGGGAATGCATGTGACATTTGACAAGCATGGCTGCAAAATGGTGAGAGGGAACTTGGTGGTAGTGAAATGGAAGAGATTCAGGAACTTGTTTAAGATTGAAGCCACTGTAGTTTGTAATTCCTCCTATGTATCTGAGGTCACTACTGAAAACACTTGTATGTTGTGGCACCGCAAATTGGGCCACACAAGAAATAATGTATTAAAAACTATTAAGAATAAAGAATTGTTTGACACTTTCTCTTATTCTGATGAGCACTTTGATTTCTATGACCATTGTGTGTTTGTTAAACAAAACTAAAAGTCATTTCCTTCAGGAAGCAATAGAGCAAAAGAGAAATTAGAAATTATTCATACGGATGTGTTTAGACATGTGGATAATGAATCTATTGGAAAATCTTGTTATTTTGTCACCTTCATTGATGATGTATCCAAATTTACATGGATTTATTTTATGAAACATAAATTTGAAGTTTTCACTAAGTTTAAGGAATTCAAAGTCTTAGTAGAGATCCAATCAAGTTTAAAGATAAAAATATTAAGATCTGACAATGGAGGGGAATATTGCTCTAAAGAATTTGGTGAGTTTTGCAAGCATGCAAGTATAATTAGACAAAAGACAACTCCATATACACCACAACAGAATGGTGTTGCGGAAAGGATGAACCAAACAATCATGGAAAGGGCTAGAAGTATGCTTAGTGATGCACAGTTGGATAAATGCTTTGGGGTAGAGGCTGTGTGTACTGCTTGCTACTTGATAAACAAATCTCCTTGTAAGGCTCTTGATTCGACACCTTATGAAGTGTGGACAGGTAAGAAACCTTATGTTTCACATTTAAGGGTTTTTATCTGTGAAGCTTTTGTTCACGTGCCTAAGGAAAAGCGATCTAAGTTGGATCCAACGGCTAAAAAGTGTACATTCATTGGATATGGTGATAATGTCAAAGGTTATAAGCTTTGGAATCCACTAACCTACAAGATTATCTTTTCTAAAGATGTTATTTTCAGGGAACTTAGAGCTATTTCTGAACTTGAGCAGCCAAAAGAAAAAGATGAAAAGGTCAAGAAGGTGCACTTTGAATTAGAGTAGCAAGATGCACCTCAGGAAGAACAAAATGATGTATTGGGGGTGAAGAAGAAGAAGAAGAAGATTTGAGTAGTTCTGATGAAGATGAATCTATTGTTATATAAGAAGTTGACCATGCAAAAGAACAAGTAGATTCTCTTACTCCACCCTTGAGGAGATCCACAAGACAACAGAATCTAGTTGATAGGTATAGCCCACCAAATTTCCATTGTGTATATGTTTTATTGAGTACTAACGATGAACCTAGATCCTACAGGAAAGCTATTTCTGCAGATGATAGTGAGTCTTGGCAGTTAGCCATGCAGGAGGAGATGATGGCTTTAGACTCTTGTAACACTTGGGATCTTGTTCATTTTCCCAAAGGAAGAAAGGCAATAGGATTTAAGTGGGTCTTCAAGAAGAAGTTTGCAGCAGATGGGTCATTGGAGAAGTACAAGGCTAGACTGGTAGCCAAGGGCTACTCCCAGAGAGAGTTGATTTTGGTGAGATATTCTCTCTTATTGCTAAATTGACTTCTATTAGATTTCTCTTATCCATTGCTGTAGCTTATGATTGGGAGATTGAGCAAATGGATGTTAAGACTACGTTCTTACATGGAGATCTTAAAAAAGAAATATATATGCAACAAACTACAAGTTTTGAGGTAAAAGGAAAAGAACATTGGGTTTGCAAGTTAAAGAGGTCTCTTTATGGTCTAAAACAGTCCCCTAGAATGTGGTATCAAAAGTTTGACTCATTTGTTTTGAAATTGGGTTTTGTTAGAAGCGAGGAGGATCATTGTGTTTACATTTATTGTGTTGATGATTCTATACTAGTTATTGCTTTGTATGTTGATGACATGTTGTTTTTAGCAATACTAAGGGTATGATTAGTGAGCTTAAAGCCCAACTTTCAGGTATGATCTTGGTGTTACAAGATATATTTTAGGAATGGAGATCAGGAGGGACAAAGTTAATAGAAAGCTTTGGTTGTCACAAAGTAAGTATGTGAATACTATTTTGCAGAGGTTTAGTTTGTAGAACTGTAACCCAGTTAGATCTTTACCCATTGGTACTAAGTTTTCATTAGATATGTGTCCAAAGACTGAGGATGATTTTGAGGATATGTCTAATGTGCCATATGCTAGTGTTGTAGGGAGTTTTATGTATGCAATGGTTTGCACTAGACCAAATATTGCCCAAGCAGTGGGAGTTTTGAGCAGATTTATGACTAACCCTGGTAGACTACATTAGAATTATGCGAAGATGGTGTTTAAATATCTCACAGGTACTCCTGATCATTGTTTGGTTTATTCTGGTACTAATAGTGCTGATAAATCTTTGGACATATAGGGTTTTGTTGAAGCAGATTCGGCAGGTGACTTGGATAGTCGAAGGTCCACTAGTGGCTATGTGTTTACTCTGTTTGGAGGTGCAGTGAGTTGGATGAGTAAGAGGCAGCCCACAGTTGCTTTGTCCACCATAGAAGTAGAGTATATGGCTACTACACATGTCTCTAAGGAGGCAGTTTGGTTGAGGAGACTATGTACAAGTATTAGATTTGATTGCAGGATCATTCAAATTGGTTGTGATAGCCAGAGTGTTATTCGTTTGGCCAAGAATCCCATGTATCATGCTCAGACTAAGCATGTTGATGTTCAGTATCACTTTGTTTGAGAGTTGGTTGCAAATGGAGAGATTGACTTGAAGAAGATAGACACTCAGGAGAGTGTTGCAGATTCATTGACTAAGCCTATGAGCATAGAGAAGTTTGTGTGGTGCAGAGAGGCCATGAGCCTTGTTTCTAGTGCTTGATTATTTTCATTTGATTTCCTATGGGTTGATTTTCAATGTATAATGTCAAGTGGGAGAATGTTGGGATAAGGTGCCATTAACCTTGTAAATGCCAATATTGTATTTATTCCATTTATTATATGTAATTTATAATTATCATGAGGAGATGTACTAGTTTCACTGGAAGGGGTAATTTTGGAGTAATCGGAGGTAATTACAGAGTGACTTTTATTATTCCAGCAAATGTAAAAACTCAAATTAAATGAGGGTAGGCGTACTCCCTTGAGGAATCTACTATATTTGGCATGTATGACAACTGTCATAATGTTTGGTAAATGAATCCATGACAGTTACAAGCTGTCATAAGATTCTGTGATTCTATGACACATATGACGGATATGTTAGTTGTATATTTGCTATATTTAGCCCAAGGTTCCTATCTTGGAAAGATACTCTTTTGTGGAATCTATGATGGTTATGATGTGTCATAAGATGTTGTAAGAGGCCAGATTTAGTCTTGGGCGCCCAACCTTTGCATGGTTGTTTTTGGACAAGTGTAAGATGCTTGCAAGATGGTAATTAATGTTTACAGGTTGGAGAATCTTAGGAGAGAGAAGGTGAACGCCTAGGATGAGTTGGAAAATGTTTCTATAAGTATTTTCCATGTATTTGTTGTTGCAATACAGATTTTAGGTACTCAGGTGTTGCAAAAATGTTGTCGGATTGAAGACTGAAGGAGAGATTGGTGGTGTTGTATTGTACAATCTTTTGTAGATTAATACAAACATTGGGCCTCTTTCCTGTGTGGAGTTTTTTACTCACAAGGGTTTTCTCCATGTTAAACACTGTGTCATTATGTCTTGTGTTGAGTTCTTCATGTTTGACATTTTCTCTGTAGTGGGTTTTATGTTTTGTTACAATCTCCATTATTAATGCACACTTAAAGATTGTAGAAATTTATTTGAATCAGATTTCCATTGAAGTAGTGTTTCTTTCATTTCTAACATGAAACACCCAAGAACATGCAAAGGCATCACACTAGTGGTAAAAGCAAAGGTGCATTGATAGAATGCAGAGATGTTGAATAACAAATAAATATGTGTTTGATTTCTAAAATTAAACCTAAAATAGTGACTGAGGACTACAATGATATCAAATCTTCAGAAGAAGAATGCATGTTTGCTGACATTGAAGAACTGAAAATTGCTCTTGAAGACTTAGAAAGATCTAAAGAAGAAAACATGGACTTGAAGGAGAATATCAAAGAAGCAAATGAATGCATCAAAAATTTAAGAGAGCAAGTCAAGAAGCTTAAACAAAGACATAAAGAGGACAGTGAAAAATTGAGATTAGGCAATGAATCCATGATTGATCTAAAAGTGAAAGTTGAAGAAAAAATAAGAATTGAGGAACTTTTGAGAGATAAAACTAAAACTATACAAAGCTTGAACAAGAAGTTATGAACCTGAGGTCAGACTTGGAGAAGGCAAAGAGCTATGAAGAAAAATTCAAGATAAGTTCTACAAAACTTGATGAGATGGTTTCTAAAAGTCCTGATGACAAAGAAGGATTGGGATCTGAGAAAGATGAAAGTTCCAAATCAGTAAAAACTGAGAACAAGAAGGACAAAGGGAAGTAGATCTAGAATCAAAGGAATGGACCAAGAAGGCCACTGGTTAGGCAACCAAATGCTTAAAGGTATCCATCTTTCAATGGTTATTGTCATTTCTGTAACAAATTTGGTCATAAGGCTGCTCATTGAAAGAGAAGAATGAATCAAAATGTTCCATCTTTCTCTGATCAGTGCTTTACTTCCAAAGAATTTGGTCATAGAGCTAGTGAATGTAAAAGTCAGATAAGGAAGGGTTATAGTGATGGAAGGAATGCTCAATCTTTCAATGGAAGTTGCTTCACATGCAATAGGTTTGGACGCAAGGCTAACCATTGCAAGTCCAAAATGAATGGAAGGAACAATGGTCAAATAATTGATGTGTGCTATGATTGTAGTAGGCTTGTACATACCACAAAGTTCTACAGAAGTAGGAACATGAAGAAGGATAACCCGGTAGAAAAGAAGAAAATAGTGCAAAAGGATGATCTGGTAGAAACCAAGAAGGAGATGAACAAGACATGGATCAACAAGGATATAAATGAAGTCAAGAATAAGCATGTGCCAGCCTCTGGTATAGATGTTTCCTCCACGAACTAGATGCATGTGGAAGTGCATCAGTCTAGTGTGGTTCAAGAGTCATTCTTTTCTGGACTGATGATGGAGGCTACCTCTCAGAGGGAGTAGGTAGTGATTTTGAAGAGTGTTGTTGTTAGAGGAAAGTATTCAGAGCAGCTAAGGATAGTGTAAGTATGTGTTGTATCATACTCAGGGGAGAAAGCTTGAAGAAGGTGTGTCACCCTTTGCCATTGATGTCAAAGGGGGAGAGATTTCATGTGAAAAACAAAGAGAGAGTAAGATGTATAAAAGAAAGGGGATAATGAGATAAGTGTAGAATTCTTTCATGATAGTTTTTCACATCATATGTTTCCATCAATGACAAAGGGGGAGATTGTTGCAAGTATGTGCTAACCGGTGTTGTCATTGATATCAACATGATTGTGTTGTAATTGGTGTCAACTGTGTCTTCTCATATTGACTGATTGTTGCTTGATTGAGTTGTCATGTTAAGGTGATTCGAATGACTTGAAGAAGTTCTCATAATGCTAGCATATTGTTCATGTTGTTGAGTTTCCAAGTACTTTTGAGAAAATTTGCTTTCCAAGTGGAAACATTGTGTTGCAGAGTATTCTAGCTTGCAAGATACTGTCTGAGTTTTTGGTCCGCATTTCCTTTGTGTTGAAGACCGAAGTATGAGATTTGGATATGTTTTAGAGAAGTATTTGAAGATGCTAAATCTAAAATTTGGTGGTCCAGATTGATGTGTAATAGAATTTATGTTCACCAGTTTGAAGACTGCATTTGACAAAGTTTTTGAGTTGTGCAGAGGTGTCTGGGAGAAAGTATTTTGCTCCGCATTTCTCTGTAGTTTGGTTTCAAGTGATGCGGTTCTAGAAATATGTTCATAATGTCCTTAGATATCTTCATTCCAAAGGATTTTTGATTTGGTGCTCTGAAAATCAAGTTATTGAATAGCAGAACTGTTTGTAAGTTGTCTTCAAGTGAGATTTGTTGTCTTCAAGTGAAACTTGTTGTAGCTGGATTTGTTGGCTCCCCGGTGATTTTATGTTGTTCATGGATGTCTCCAGATTGTGTTAAATACTTGAACTTGATCAGAAAGCTATAATTAAGTTCTTGGAAGTGTGTGTCTAAGTAGTTTTGGTGTTTGCACAAGTTGGCTGACTTAGGTGCTAACACTCTTTGTGAATGTGTTTCGTGGATTGTAGAAGCATGTTGAAGCATGTGAATATGCATTTGGGTCCAAGCTAAGATGTGAAGTGTTCTTCTTTCATTATTTTCTCTACAAGTTTGTTTAGGTCTAGACCTAATTTGAATTATATATGTTTGTCGACCTTGTAGACTGTTCCAAAGGTTGAAGATTGTATTGCTGACCCTGATGTATGTTCCAAGGTTGATGATTGGTATAAATAAATGTAATAAATCCAGGCGTAGAGAGTGAAGGTGCGAAAGATGCAAATATGAAAGTGTTTGTGTTGTAAGGTAGCTAAGGTGATATGTATTGTGCTTCAATGGAACTAAACTCAAGCATGTTGTAGATGCTATCATATCAATTCATGGCAGTGAGCTACCCCTCTTGGCAGTGAGCCTTTTTGTAGTGAGCATTCTTTTGGGCTGTGAGCCTCTTTGTTATTCGATATTGTTACTACATTATATTGTGAGCTAATACTCACAGTGGTTTTCCCTTTTAGGGTTTTCCACGTAAAAATTTGGTGTTCATGTGTGTATGGTGTTGATGTGTTTAAGTTCTATTTAAACATTTCATGTTTGATCTTCATAATAGATTAAGGGGTTAAAATAAGTGAATATGAATTTGAATTTGTTTAAGAGAATTTAAGGTTTTTGATACAACTGATTCACCCCCCTCTCAGTTGTCATGTGCCTTGAACAGGTTCCTTGTGAATATAGAGTGAAAGAGAGCTCAGATCTAAAGACACAGAGCTTGGTGTTTATTGAGTATCTATGGAGAAGAAAGAGAACATAGAGCTAGCTTAAGTTAGCTCGTGTAGTGGAGGTAAGTTCATCTCTTCTAATCAATCACTTCAATCTTATATTGCAGTATTTGAACTTGGTAGGATCTTGTAGATATATATATATGTATGTATGTATGTATGTATGTATGTATGTACAATGAGTATCTAAGATTTCATAGAACGGAGTTCTTCTAAATGTAATATGTATGTATACATAGCTTCGCAGGAAGAAGAGAATACTTGTTTAGTTGAACTATATTTTCTATAAGCATTGTGATACTATTGTTATGAACGTGAATTATGTGTAGTAAACAATTGATAATCGAAGCTTTAAGACCGTGATGTCATTTTAGCAAAGATAGAAGTCACTGAAACACAACTAGAACAATTAAAATGGACAAATGTATTGAATAACACTTTTCATATTTGGCATGATGGTGATTTTGAGACAATAAACAACTTCATATCAGGTCGACTTCCTAAGATACTGGTTGAGTGGGATGAAATAAATGTAGCATGGGGTCAAGCATGTCTTCTACTTCATACAATGGTTGTGTATTGTGGATGGAAACTTCCTATACACTATAGTATTAATTTAGAGAAGCCCAAATGGCCATGATGCTAGTAAAAACACCAAGCACAGTTTAAGAGATTTAAGTTATGGCCGATAGTGTATTCTTGATATGGCAAGCCAATATATGAGATCTTATCTTTGCTAAGAAGTTGTGGCAAGGCCGAGGTGTGTTGCTATAACCTTTATTAACTAGTGCAACTATCAATTTTATATTAATATTTATGTAATTCAGAGATTGATCTATTGAGAACCCTAATGACTATATAAGAGTCGAGTGTGGTAATGAAAGTATAGACATGTGTTTGATTCACATTTCTTAAAAGAGAATATGTATTAGTTTTGATGTTTTATTGAAACATATTTGAGAAGGATATTCTCATGTTTACATAAATGATTTGAATATCCTTTTAAACACTAAGTAAAGTGATATAATGCCACATTAAAATTATTTAGCAATGATAAGTGTTATCATTATATTTACAAGATGTATATATAAGAGATGAGATTAAACTTATTGAATACTCTAGTATTAACCTAGAGGTAAACTTGTAGGAGTTGACATAGAGATAGGTTCTCATTTCCAAGTTTATATGTATAAATGATATTGTGTACTATCAAAGACTTAGTGGTAGGTTTCACTAATTCTTAAGTACATAGAAATGATATAGTTATCATTAGAAACACCTTAAAACATTAAAGTTCTTTTCTATTTATGTCCATGGCTAGGCTAGTATTGTCATAGATGTGGCAGGGCAGCAGGGCTTATAAACAATTTTTGATCTAGATCTAAGATTAATTTAGGGTGAGCAATAGTAAATTTTTTTTGATAAATATCTCAAGTCTAATTCTTTTATGAATGCAAGAGATGCTTCTTTTACAAGAAATAAATTGACATATGTTAACCCTTCCTCATGTCTTCTTTAATGATGACATTATAAGTCTTAAATGAATATCTATGTTGAAGACTATGATAGTTCCATAGATGTACTCTTACATTGGAAGCATATAATCACTATTTTTTGAATGGGTATTTTGGTGAGATAATATCATTACGATATTTAAGTGAAAAAATGGCAACATGGATATAGATTTATGTATGTGAAATAGAGTTCTTCTTGTCATATTGTAATACAAATCCAAGGAAATGGGTGAACCAAGAAAGTGGAAACCTAGATATCCCTTTGATTAGTGACTATTACTTATGTTAAAACATTTTCAGAAAGAGTATGCTAGGAGACATGTTTAACTTCTCCTATGTTTCAAGATTGAAACTATTAAACCAACTCAAGGGTATATGCATACTAGGAGATGGAAAGTTATAGTTCTCATAATATATGTTTAATAGAACTTGTTTTAGTTCTAAGTGCATAGAAGACAAATTTACCCAATGTTGGGTATCCCTGATATGATCTATTCCAAGTTGGGCATGTTGGGAGATTTGAAATTCAACCCCACATGATTGTTGTACTTATGATTGGTGATAAAGGTTTATGTGGCATATATACAAAGGATGTTATATATGAGTTCATAACCTAACTTATATTGAAAGTCAAAGGACTTAAGAAGACTAAGAGGTCAAAAGTATTTTTATTATCTTTTAGACTCAAACCCATTTAGGTTGAAAGATTGAACTTAGTCAAAAAACTAGTTATGAAAATGATTGTATTCATTAAGATATTATATAAATGAGGATATACATTGTATACTATGTTTATTCATGTTATGTGAAAAATGAATTCGAACAAGAGTGTTTAATATTTGAGTTAGTGAGTAGAATGATAGGAATTCATAGATACTGTAAATTGCAAGTATGCAAAGAGGGACTCTTTGAAAGGTTAGAATTACCTAAACCTATATATATTGCGTGTATATCCTAGATTAAGGGTTAGTTTCAAGTCACATTGATGAGGACTTAATATACTACATACAATTTTATGTCTAGAGTTACTAAATGAAGAAGGTCAAACTTTAGGATGAGATAGTCTCCAAGTCGAGTTAGAGGTGTGTGAACACACAACTACGTTTATTGCAAATGTCTATTTATATAGAAATTTTAGCCAAAGTGACGCATTTGTCTTTGCATGCATTAGTTAGTTCATAGTGTCTAGATGGTGTGACTAGTCAGAATGATCATACTCAGCTAGAAGATTGTCTAGAGTTTTATGGTTGATTGAGTTATATAGGACACAACACTAGGAATCAGATGGAAACATGTTGTTTCCTTATGTCTATACTCTTCATGAAGGATAGGGCCATTTCCAGGAAGGAAGTTGTGCGGGGGACCGTTGGTCTATGGTTGGAGGTAAAGCACTTGGATGATGCTTGTTGAATGTCAGGAACACTGAGAGGGGGGTGAATCAGTGTTCTATAAACATTTTTGTTAACCATTTCTAGAATAAATTAAACAAGAGCACAACATGCAAATGAATATCAACCATAAAAGCATGACACAAGGACACCAAGATTTTTACGTGGAAAACCCAAAGAGGGAAAAACCATAGAGAGGATTATCTCTCAAATATATATTGCAATCTTTACAAATAATGATGTTCAGGCTTGGTCACTCCACGGGCCTAGAACGTGATGGCTCACTGCCATGAAGCACAACTAGGTCTAGCAAGCTCACTGCCTCAACCCTAAACCTAGCAAGATTACAATGAGCGTTGTTAAACCCTATTGGGGGATCACTACCAGGATAACTGCCTTAATGAAGAAGTCTCACTACCAAATACCAATCGAATAATATATGAAAAGAAGTACTGCATAAGCATCTGTCAATATGCCAAGGTGCAGTCTTTTAACAACTGAATTCTGAAGCCCAAGTCTTCATCATCACTGATCTTCTATTTCTGCTCTACTATTCACATGCTCACATCACACCCACATATCCATACTTCCGTAACCGAAATTCATAACTCTTATATATGTGCATCATGATTTGATTCATAATCAGGTCGGCATCCAAGATATGAAACGTGTTCATTGAAAGATGTAGCTTATCGACTGAATCCAATACACTATATGTTATGCGGACCCAAATCTTTGCCCAAATGTGTTCATATAGGTCAGCTCTAATCATTTAATTACTTAAGTAGATCCTTCAAACACTATCTCTTCTCTACATAATGATTTATTATACCAGTCAACTTGTTCCTTAAGAGCATGCTTAACAGGTTCATCTGTTGACTTACAACTTTTACTGTGGATTATAAAACACTTCCAAAATCATATCAAGGACTCTTCACATATTCCCAATCTTACCCTTTGAACTGCAAGGCATGATATCATCTTACGGAGAATTGCGGACCATCAGAACTTAGACTTTGTCTCAATCAAACTCTATCAAACACTGTACCAATACCCAGTAGCTTGCAACTATTTTTCCGGTGGACTTCAGATCTCACAACTCTGGAATTTGACACTTCATTAAAGTGTTTACAACACATTATAACTACATAACAAAATATTCACTTGTGGAGGAATGTGGACCATTTTTCTCTGCACTGTACATTGTTCCTATCTTAACAGTATCCACCTGGACTTAGACTTTTCACCTAATGACTTCCAGAGGAAGTCAGTTCATGATCACTGGAATATAATAGAAATAGGTGGCTATAAACATCATACCTGAACCACATCTACACATCTTCAATTACAGAGGCATACTGATTCACTTTATGTCCCTTACTTAGAATACTTCACATACTTAGCCATTTTAGGCTTCCGAATACTTTATGCCTTATTGCCAACTCAAGATTGTCTACCAGAGTAGTGTGTCTTTATCATGCTAATGGATTCTCTTAACCTTGTTTCCATCAATGACAACACACAGATTATCTCTAGAGCAGTGTCTCTTACCAACAATCTCCTCCTTGGCATTGATGGCAACACTTAGTGAAAAATGCTTAACTGCTTCCCCTTACTATATACACTTTATTTTCCCGCTCCTCTTGAGATGTTTACCTATTTTTCACTGATCTTCTTTTCCCCCTTTGACATCAATGGCAAAGGGTGTGGATTCAAACAAAATTGGTCAAAAATTGTCATATTCTGTCACATATTTACAAGAACAGTCTTCTACTTTAGATTACATATGCTGGAGAATGTCACTAAAGATGTTCTTTAGTTGATCCATCTCAACATCCCAGCTCTTCTTAGCAACATCCAAAATTTGTATATGCCCACTGAGTAGAAAAACCAAAGTTTCATCTTTTTGCAAGTCTGGTAATGTGGCAGTTTGTGCAGCAAGCTGTGCTTCAGCTATGAGCTTGGTCATTGAATCCAGTTTGGGATTGATCGATCTTCTCAATTGTCCCATTCTACTCTTTATTTTATACCTCTAATTTATTAAACCATTCAAGTCATTGTGGATGTCGATGACTTGAGCTTCTTGGTTGCTAGTTGATTCATGTATTGGATCAAAATTCTTAGAAATATTCATCAATTTTCCTTCCAATTCCTTGATCTTTTCTTTTGTTTTCTTTGTAACTTCTGGCCATGATAGAAAAAATTTATATATATCACCATCTTCCCAATAACACTCTAAACATTCTATATCTCATTATCTAGCTGAGCCTTATCATGGGCTATCAACTTAGTCAACTCATCTAACCTTTTCTCATTGAACTCTTGTCTAACTTTTGTTGCAGTAGATTTCTCAAAAGATTCAAAATGTTTACTTACCGAACTGATAAGTCCTTTGAGTTGGTTGTTTGGAGGCAAGGAGTTGTCTTTCTAATGAGATGGCATTAGCTTCTCCATAATGTTGGATACTTCAAAAATGAGCTCACTATCCTCAATGTGAGACTTCAGCATTTCCTCTTGAGCCTTGGCCTAAACAATTGTGATCAACATCAGCTTCTACGCCGGTGACATTGTATCCAAGTTTATTGGACCTTGTAGGAATTATGTCTCATCCAAAGCCTACTTTCTTTTCTCCAAAAGTTCTTTCACTAATTCAACAGTGTCTCTTGGTATAGGAGGGGTTTCCTCTTTCTGGCTTTGTTCTGGACCATCTAGATCCATGTCCTTATTTGTATCTTCCTCTTGTTCTTCCTTAATATTCTCTTTTTCAGATTTATCCTCAGCTTGATGTACTGAAGAGGGTCTTATTTCAGAATCATTAGCAGATACTTATTTTTCCTCAATCACTTTGTCATCTTTATCTGATTCTTGCCCCAGGTTTACTTCTGGAATAGATGCATTATTTCCACCATCTGTTACTTCATTGTCATAGATGGTAGGAATATTGTATTTCTTTAATGTTTCCAAAGTGATCTCCTCTGTCTCCTTGACCACTTTGTCAATTTCTCTTAACATCAATGAGTTCATCCTTTTCTTAGTTTTGAAAGCATCCTTGAGTTCCTTAGAGATTTTAACTTTCTCCCTAGGGGTGATCTCCAGACATAATCTTATCAATGAGTATTCTCTGAGCTCAATATCCTTTGCCATAGCTGCTTCTTTCTTTGCACTCATTTTGCTCGCCAGGCTATGTGGAAGATCATCATCTATTTTAATTAGGGCCTTGTTGTAGATGTTTAGGTATTCTACCACAATAGTCGCAATGATCCTCTTATCTGGATCATTATATTCATCATACAATTGTGCAATTGGTTTTAGATTGTCATCCACTATTATAGCTTTGAGAACATCCTCAAGACTTATAGTTGCTTCCTGTGTCATAGGCACATCTTTCTTTTGCCTTTTCCTAGATTGACCCTTACCGAAGGGTTTCTTTTTGCTAGTTCCGAAGACTTTCGTAGCCTCAGTTTTCATCTTCTTTACTTCCTCATCTGATTATATTGCTTC
The DNA here is from genome assembly GCA_027924645.1 of Cunninghamia lanceolata. Classification (NCBI taxonomy): domain Eukaryota; kingdom Viridiplantae; phylum Streptophyta; class Pinopsida; order Cupressales; family Cupressaceae; genus Cunninghamia; species Cunninghamia lanceolata. Next base: position 3,273,086 of record BSBN01000241.1, on the reverse strand, counting down.
TTCATAGATAGCTATTCTCACATGCATTCTCTTGGCCTCGGTCTTCTTCCTCTTAGAATAGGAGGTAGGAGTTTCCACACTTGCAGATGGTGTGGAATCAAAGAAGGTAGTAGAGCTCCTAGTAGACCTCTGAACTTTTAAAGGCTTGTCCTAATTCATCTGTTATTCTTCTGGAACTTGTACCGGTTCACTCTTTTGTTTTTCTTCTCCTATTTTTCTTCTCCTGTTTTCTCTTCTTTTTCCCTTACTTCCTCAAGTTTCTCTTTGGTGATGCCATACCTTGCTGCAATTTCCTCTACTTCTCTTCTCACTTTTCTAATTATCTTAGGTTTTCTCACTTCAACAAAGATTTTGGCATGCAGTTCCTCATAGGTCCCAAATCTTTCTTCATTGGGATCTCTGGGTTTACTTAGCATATATTTGGCATAATTTTTTAGTACAGCTCCTTCTACCTCATATCCCATAGGCATAACCCAGACCGTTTTGGGCTCAACGGCCTCCATCAAACACTGATCTTTTGTCACAATAAAGTAGATTATGTCCTTGTATTTTTCAACAACTATTCTAGGGATTCTTTCCCTGGCTTGCATTGATCCTTGGAAGTTTTTGAAATAACCCCATAGGGTTGCATTCTGTGCATCAATGGTGCCTATGCTACTCAACAAATTTCTAATTTGGACTGAAACATGTTTATCATTGGTCCAGAATAGGTTCTTCATACCAGGCAACTCTTGAATAAAATAGAAGAATAAACACATGATCAATGTGCCAAATTTGAAACGGGTATTTACCTTCTTTTGTCTTCTTCAGATTGTCCATTACTTGTTGTCAAAGCAATTCATAGATGTCATAGTCAGCATTTTCCTTAATCATTTAATAGGCTATGTATATTGTCGTGCCTAAAACATAGTTTTCCTGGTTGGTGGAATAAACTTTGTATCCCAACACCATTGAGGCAAATCTCACAACATGATCCTCAATATCATTTTATTGTTAAAGCTCTCTTGTCAAATTTTGCTCCGATAGCTACCATTATTGTATCATTCTTCACGACTTTCAATGGTGGTACCGATCCGGCAAAGCATAGTCCAGTTACTAATTTTATAGCATCTTTAGTGATCTTGAAAGGTCTATCAAGCCATATGAATTCATCATGAACCCTACTTAACACATACCATACCCATTCATCCTCCAAAAATGTTGGGAAATTCAAGTACTGAATAAATTTCTTCTCTTCCAATGCTTGATATTCATTCTTCAGATTGAGATTCTCATTACTCAAGTGTTGTATGTAGAGATCAGTAAACCATCTATCACCAAATTCCTCTAGGGAAAAATGAATATATGCCCTAACATCCTTTGCATGCATGACTCCATGAGGAATATTTGAAAATGCACCCATCTGATCGACTTCAGTTGATTTGAATGGGTGTTTCTTGAATTTTGGTCGAGGTCGCTCAGTAATATCAACAACTTGTGGCATTGCCATCTCAAAATTTTAACAGATTCACAAGTAGGGTTTGAATGGAAATACCTTGTTTCACCAAATTAGGGTTTCCTTTCTCCGAATTTCTTCAATCGCTTCAAATCTTGGTTATCGTTACTCAAAGTCTACTTCAATCTCTCTGAATACTTGATAGCTACGAGTGCAAAGTGATTTTGAGACCAAACAAGTTCCTTTTTATCCTCTGTATGACTTGACCTAGTCATCATTAAATGCTCATTCCCAAAAAGCTATTAAACCCTCCACTATAGAATACAGTTGATTAGGATTGCTTCGCAATACTCTGCATTAGAACTTTTTCTTCCAAAATTTCTTTCTAGGGATCTATCATGTCAAATTCTACCACATATATCTATGTTGGATTCTAGCACCAACTTTTTGGCAGGGGGATTTAGATTTTTAACATTGATCCCCCTGAGCTAGAGCTCTTAATTTACTTCCCGGAGGAGGTATCTGCACCAGAACCTGGTGCAGATTTATTCTTGACTTTGTTTGCATCTTTCCTAATCCAAATCTTGCTCATCTCATTCTTGATTTCTACCAGATCAATCTTTTCTTTTCCCTTATCATTCCTCTGCTCTGTTTTTTTCTCCAGCATAGTAATTTCTCTTCATATTCTTGCTTCTACAGAATCTTGCATGTCCAAATTTGTTGCAATTGAAACATACAATGTTTCCTTGTCCTTGATTTCTTCTTCTAAATGAATTCATCCTTGATCTTCATTGATTAGCCATGTGTCCAAATATATTGCATGTGAAACACTTGCCATTGAAGAATTGACCATTCCTAGAATAGTTTGGCATATTTCTTAGCACACTTCTACACTCATTTGCTTTATGACCAATCTTCTTGCAATTGAAACATTTACCAGAGAAGGATGGAACATTTTGATTCATTCTACTTCTACATTGAGTAGCCCTATGACCATACTTATTGCATTTAAAACAGTAACCATTGAAGGATGGATACCTCTGAGTGTTTGGCTATCTGACCAGAGGTCTTCGATGTCTTCTTCTTTGATTTTTGAATTGGTGTCCTCTTTTTTTGCATTGACTCAGTGTTTATTTGACTAGAATTTGAACTTTCTTCTTTCTCAAATCCCAAACCTCGCTTGTCAACAGTACTCTTCTGGCTAGCAATCATTTCATCAAGCTTTGCAATACTTATCTTGAATTTTTCTTCAAAGATCTTGGCCTTTTCTAGGTCTATTTTTAGACTTACAATATCTTTTTCAAGTTTGGCACAATCTTTTGATCTGCTCTTCACACTTAAATTCAGATCATCTTTTGCTTTTGTTCTTTCTATAACTTTTGCTTCCAAATCATTCAGGGCTTCATTTGTTGATATCAATGATCATAAACTTATTTGTATTTGTCTTTGAATTTATTGATTTGCTCTTTTAGCTTTGAGGTGCATTCATCAACTTGTTGCAAGTTTTCTTTTAGATCCCTGACTTCTGCTTCAAATTTTTCAAGATCCATAAGAACTGCTTCTAGTTCCTTGTTGCTTTCATAATTTCCAAATCTTCTTGCTGCCATGATCACACTATTCCAAATCTTCCTTAAGCTGTTAGACTTTTTCCAAGGAACCCTGCTCTGATACCAATTGTTGAATGTCAGGAACACTGGTAGGGGGGATGAATCACTGTTCTATAAACTTTTTCTTTTAACCATTTCCCAGAATAAATTAAACAAGAGCACAATATGCAAATGAATATCAACTATAAAAGCATGACACATGGACACCAAGATTTTTACGTGGAAAACCCAAAGAGGGAAAAACCACGGAGAGGATTAGCTCTCAAATATATATTAAAATCTTTACAAATAATGATGTTCAGGCTTGGTCACTCCATGGGCCTAGAACATGATGGCTCACTGCCATGAAGCACAACTAGGTCTAGCAGGCTTACTGCCTCAACCCTAAACCTAGCAAGATTACAATGAGGGTTGTTAAACCCTATTGGAGGCTCACTGCCAGGCTCACTAGCTTAATGAAGAAGGCTCACTACCAAATACCAATCAAATAATATATGAAAAGGAGTACTGCATAAGCATCTGTCAAAATGCCAAGGTGCAGCCTTTTAACAACTAAATTCTGAATCCCAAGTCTTCATTATCACTGATCTTCTATTTCTGCTCTGCTATTCGCATGCTCACATCACACCCACATATCCATACTTCCTCAACCAAAATTCATCACTCTTATATATCTGCATCATCATTCGATTCATAATCAGGTCGGCATCCAAGATATGAAATGTGTTCATTCAAAGATGTAGCTTGTCGACTCAATCCAATGCACTATATGTTATGCAGACCCAAATCTTTGCCCAAATGTCTTCATATAGGTCGGCTCTAATCATTTAATTACTTAAGTAGATCCTTCCAATACTATCTCTTCTCCACATAATGATTTATTATACCAGTCGGCATGTTCCTTAAGAGCATGCTTAACAGGTTCATCTGTTGAATTACAACTTTTACTGTGGATCACAAAACACTTCCAAAATCATATCAAGGACTTTTCATATATTCCCAATCTTACCCTCAGAACCGCAAGGCATGATATCATCTTGCAGAGAATTGCAGACCATCAGAACTCAGACTCTGTCTCAGTCAAACACTGTGCTGATACTCAGTAGCTTGCAACTATTTTTTCGGTGGCCTTTAGATCTCACAACTCTAGAATTTGACACTTCATATAAGTGTTTACAACACCTTATAACTGCATAATAGAATATTCACTTGTAGAGGAATGCAGACCATTTTACTCTGCACTGTACAATGTCCCTGTCTTAATAGTATCCACCCGGACTTAGACTTTTCACCTGATGACTTCCAGAGGAAGTCAGATCTTGATCACTGGAATATAATAGCAATAGATGGCTATAAACATCATACATGAACTGCATCTATATGTCTTCAATTGTGGAGGCATACTAATTCACTTTTTGGCCCTTACTCAAAATACTTCCCATACTTAGCCATTTTGGGCTTCCAGACCAAAGGGTAAGTGCAAGAAGTTGGGTCCACATAGAGGAGAATTTGCGGGCAAAAAAAGAATCTCGATAGAAACAGGTGCCCAAGCCTAAACGGGTACCCGCTTAAGAACAGGTACCTGCTTAGGAATGGGTGCCCGATCCTAAACGAGTACCCATTTAGGAATGGGTACCCGTGTCTATATAGATATTTGAATTTGAAAAAAATCGTGCACACTTTTTTTCCCACACAAAAGGAACAAGTACCTATTTTAAAATAGGTACCCATTTTAGAACGGGTACCCATTCCTAAAAGCTTAGGCTTGGGAAAGGCATGGTAAGCCAGCCCTTGCCTTAGACCTGCAAGTTTTTTTTGAAGTACAAAACAAGAGAAAAGACTGAGTTTACCTATATGGCTAATGACATTTTTTTCTGAATTTTTTAATGAAATTAAAACCCATTACAGATGATAGTGTCTCGTTTTTAAATATGTAATTTTTTTATTGGACTTGTTTTTCTATTTATTATTTAATTTATGAGCAAACTGGTCCAAAAACGTGAAATGACAGGTGTTTGTATTTTTTTAATAACTTTTAATTTTTAAAGTTTTTTTTTTTAAATATATGTCATCAATATACACATCATTCTTTACACAATGAAAAAAAAAATCATTTTATGATTAGTTTTGCTCAATTTATGTTGGCCGTACATGAGGGTTTTCAAAAACAGCAATTAGGGCCAATAAAAAATTAATAAAAAAAATATTTGGAAAAAAATTATTAAAAAATATCCTAATCAAACTTCACTGTACTACACATCTTTTCCCAAAATGATTTAGAAAAATACTTTTATTTAAGTCAAATTATGTTGGCCATACACGTGCATGGTATAGTAAAAAAAAAAAGTGACTTTTAAACAGTGGTTTTTAGAAATGCCTATTGAAAATCAATTTGCATCATCTGGGTATTAAAATAAATTACATATTTGGAAACTAGGCTCCAAGTACTACATTTCATATTACTAAAATTTTTTAATATTCAATCTTTAAGTGCCTCAAATGTTTAGGTCAAATGTGACGAATTCTGAAAATCAAGGAAAACACTTCCACTTTTTGGCCAAAAAGTGGACCCAACTTCTTGCATTGACCCCAAAATACTTTATGCCTTATTGTCAATGCAAGATTGTCTGCTGGAGCAATGTCTATTTGTCATGTTGATGGATTCTCTTGACCTTATTGCCATCAATGACAACACATAGATTATCTCTAGAGCAGTGTCTCTTTCCAATAATGCTCTCCCTCTATAGCAGAAGACTCATTGAGACTTGTAAAGATACATATCAGATTCTAGATGTAGTTTACTTCATGTTATGACTTATGATTTACAAAATTGATGTAAACTTATTCATATTGCCAAGTGCAAGTTATTTGTAATAAAAAAGTGAAAATTTTTCACTTCGATATTATCTTTGAATATATTTTAATTTCAAGGTTGAGAAATATTTAGAAAATATATGCTTTTATTTCTTTATGATTATGCAATTGATAAAAAACAATCATTCATGTTTAACATGTTAATTTACTTTCTTAGTAAATTGTGTCTGTAAATCTGAGTAATCTGAGATGGCATGTTACAATACTAATGTTTCTAAAATGATTGTGCATGAGGCACCTAATACGCCTCCTCACTTCAAACCAATGATTATGGTTCAAGGTGATCCAACACCACCTCGACCTCTAGGTTACTATCTCAATTATGCAAAATAAATTACTCAAAGGAATCAATCTATTCAAAATGTGTTTCAACATCACACGATTGCTCATACATATAACACTAGCAATAAAAATAAGCACACGCCAAGTATGCCCATTTCTCTTCCACCTTCTCAACCCATCCTACCTCAAGCATCTCATCTTCATCAACATAATGATAGAGATTATGATCTTGTTGAGAAGCTCTGAGCTACTCTAGAAAAGTTCTCTCCATGGGAATTAATATACAAAAATCACCTACATACCACAGAATGCTCCAAGAAGCTTTACAAAAGGTAATTGTTCCACCTATTGTTTAGCCGAATGTTGTAGCAGTTCTGTTAGATTGTATGCAAGTGAGAAAATCATATATTGTTTTTCAACAACATGAATTACCTCCCATAGAAGTTCAAAACCAAAATGAGCCTCTTATGATATTCATCTTCATCAATAATATGAAGTTATATGTACCATGATTGATGGTGGATCGGGTCTTAATGTTTGTGGCATAAACTTGTTACATAAAATCAATGTTGATACCTCTCTCATTAAACCAAATAAACTCAACATTCGTAGCACTGATAATGTTGGTAGGAAATCGCTGGGTACTGTTACTTTACCTCTTAGGGTTGGTCCTGTGACATTGCCTACCCTTATCCATGTCATGCCTAATTCTCTTTCATACAATCTTCTTCTTGGTAGACCATGGATTCATGCCATGGGGGCAGTTCCATCTACCCTTCATCGTTCAATAAAGTTCATCTTTGAAAACAAATTACATACAATTGAAGTCAATCTGATTTTAGAAAGTTGCCTACAAATGGAAGTGAGATATCAAATTCCACTAAGTAATTTGATCCCTTCTTCAACAAAAACTAAATGACTATTCTCCACAGCTAACAACAGTATTGGTTAGGATAATGTTGGTCCTTCGAATGCATTTTTCGGTGATGATTGGGGTTCGTTAGATTTTACACCCTCCTTTGCGAGTGAATATGAAATCTCACCCTCACACCCAAAGACCTCGAAGGTAAATAAAGCTTCTTCAACATAATCTCATACTCCTACAAAGTTTAAACCTAAGATTAATGATAAAGAAACCTTTAAAATAGATGAATATCTACCTTCTTCTATAGAAATGGCTTCCATTTGTGATAAAGTATCATCTAATTCTAATGCATGTCTTGGTAGTGATGAGGTCTCTTTAGATTTCTACCCCCATGGGATTGTTGAAACAAAGTTTGACCCTCCTCACCATGATGAAAAGAATGACCCTTCTTCAACATATTTCAAAAAAATAATGAAAAGAATGACCCTTCTTCTTCAACATATTTCAACGAAATATAGTCATATGACCTCTCCTCTTCCTTTGGACTTGGAGAAGCATTATGGATGTTGACTCAAATTGTTCCCAGATAATGTAGCGTGTAACCAGTCTTAGCCAACTTAGTTAATCCCAATGATTGTAGAGATCTCTTGAAGATTGTGGAAGTATGTTGAAGCATGGAAGATCGTGTTTGAGTCCTATCTAAGGCATGTCATGGTCTGTGTATAATTTTACTTCATCCCCTTTGCATAATGTTGTAATAGGCTAAGACCTATTTTGTAAATGTTTGTAATGCCAACCTTGGAGATTGTTCCAATGGTTGATGATTGTGATGCTGACCTTGATGATCATTCCAAGGTTGTTGTAGTCTATAAATAGTTGTAGTTGAGTCGTGAGAAGTTGTCCTTGAGTGAAGACGGGAAGATAATAAGAAAGGTTTGAAAGGAAGAGCAGAGAAGAGGCAAAGAAGAGTAGAGGCATAACAGAATAGAGAACGCATGGGTGTGATGCAAATATGTGAATAACAGAGCAGTGACACAAATCAATGAGTATGAAGAGTTGGGATTCAGAATTTAACTTTTAAATGACTGCACCTGGCATAATGGAAAATGCTTAAGCAATATTCAGTTTCATGTGCAATTTGATTAGAAGAAAGCTTTAGTCATCAAGGTAGTGAGCCGGCAGTGAGCCTTCAATAGGGTTTAACAACCCTTATTGTAATCTTGCTAGGTTTAGGGTTGAGGCAGTGAGCCTGCTAGACCTAGTTTTACTTCATGGCAGTGAGCCAGCATGTTCTAGGCCCGTGGAGTGACCAAGCCTGAACATTGATTTTGTAAAGATTGCAATATATATTTGAGAGCTAATCCTCTCTATGGTTTTTCCACATAAAATCTTGGTGTTATGTGTCATGCTTTTGTGCATGTTGTTCATTTGTATATTATGCTTCTATTTGATTAATCCTTTGAAATGGTTAAAACTAAAAGTGCAAGAAAAGTTTTATAGAACACTAATTCACCCCCCCTCTCAGTGTTCCTGACAATCAACAAATACTTCACACAATTGTCATGTAGCGTATCATTTCCATTGTGCATCATCATGTTTTTGAAATGGTCTCTTAGTTAATGATTGAAGTGGAACAAGTATATCAATAGTCATATCGTGGCCTATCTGTTGTGATTGATCTGCATGAATGTAAAGATGATGCTTTTATGGTATCACCCTTATTAGTACTAGTTACGTTGTTGGTAATCTTATAAATGGTTATTTGGCTGAGACTGCATCCCACCCATAGTACTCAGTTGTTGCTCATAGACAGAAAGGAAAAATTAGTGATAAGATGGAAAATAAAGGAAGAATGTCTTTGTGTTTAGAATGCCCTCGAAATAAAGGTGTTTGTTAATGAATGAGTTAAGGATCAATGTTCTTGGCTTTGATGCAACAAAGGATTTGTATCCTAATGATCCTAATTTTAAAGAAGGATGGACAATTAGTAGAAGTCTTGTGGAGGGAGATAGGATGCCATAGTTGGAATATTTCATCCAAGATGGCTTGTTTTTCAAAGGATAGAAATTGTGTATACCTAGAGGTTCAATGAGAGAACCTAAGCAGAGAAAAGCATAGTAGAGGATTGGGTGGATATTTTGGAATGGATAAGACATTAGCAAAGTTGATTGAAAGTTATTTTTGGCCTGGGATGAGTACGAATGTGAAGAGACTAGTACAAGTTGTAGGATTTGCTAGCATGCTAAAGGAGCACAACAAAACAAAAGGCTATATCAGACATTGCCTATACCAGATCAACCATGGGATCATATAAGTATAGATTTTGTTTTAGGACTACCTCAAAAATAGATAGGTAATGATTCCATTTTTGTTGGTGTGGATAGATTTTCAAAGATGGTTCATTTCATACCATGCCAGAAGACTAGTGATGCATCCCATGTAGCTACATTATTTTTCAAAGAGGTAGCCAGGTTGCATGGACAGCCTAAAAGTATAGTTTCTGATAGGGACATGAATTTTGTTGGCCATTTTTGGCATACCTTATGGAAGAGGACGGGCATTGAATTAGGATTCAGTTTGGCCTATCATCCCTAGATAGATGGACAAATTGAGGTTGTGAACATAAGTTTGGGAAACTTATTAAGGTGTTTGGTGGGAGACAAACCACATCAATGGGATCTTATCTTGGCCCAAGTAGAATTTACTTACAACAATTCAGTGAACAAAAGTGCAGGAATGAGCCCATTCCAAATATTTTATGGGTACAACCCAAGAAGTTTTGGTGAGCTAAGAGATAGTTCATATTTGAACAAGAAGAGCATTGTAGTAGATGATTTTGCAGAATACCTCATGAGGTTCACAAGGAGGTAAAGAAAAGTTGGAGAAAAGTGCCAGCAAGTACAAGGAGTATGCTGATGTGCATAGGAGGGAACAAGAATTCTAGGTAGGAGACTTAGTTTTGTCACATTTGAGGAAAGAAAGCTTTCCAGAGGGAACTTATAATATGTTGAAATTAAAGAAGATAGGCCCGTACAAGGTGTTGAGGAAGTTCTCATCCAATGCCTATGAGATTAAGTTACTACCAGGGATAGACATATCACCTATTTTCAATGTTGTTGATCTATACAAGTTCCATGAAGGAGAGACAAGTTTACAAGGGGTACACATTCACATTCACATGATGTACAAGGGTGGATAGATTAGTTGCCAACAAAGAAGATGGAAGAAGTGGACAAGGTGATTGACTCCTAAGTGGCTAAGAAGACCAAAGGAAAGGACTACATGGAGTATCTGGTCTGATGGAAGAACAAAGTTGCTGATAAATCTTCTTGGCTGAGTGTAGCAGAACTAGTCAGGTTTGGGATTTTGATTCCAGACTTGCCAAAATGTTCATGAAATTTCAACTCATGCAACATTTCAATTACCTAGCATGTCTGACCTAGGAGCATCTGGGTCCACGTGCAATCCTCATCAACCAAAAATATTTTACTTGTTTTCTTGTTGTTGTTTGCCTTTTGTTTTGTTGCAGGAGTTGTTGCAAGAGGAGTTGATCCATTTCCAGAAAATTTCCTTGGGATTTTTGCCAAGTGATGGCTTGATCTAGAAGAAGACCCAAATGGGTATCTTGTTGAATGGACAAAACAACTAAGAGGGGGGTGAATCAGTTGTCTCAAAATTTCAAACCCTCACAAACATTCAGATCCACATTAACCTTTAAACTTTTATGATGATTAAGCATGAATCACAAATAACATAAATAGAAACATAACAACACCAAACACGACAACACCAGATTTTATGTGGAAAACCCAAGAAGGGAAAAACAACTGTGAGGATTATCTCACAATATAAAGTAGTAGCAATACCGAATTACAAAAGGCTCACTACCAAAAAGAGAGAATACTCACTGCAGGTGGACTCACTATCCAAGTGGACTCACTGCCCACTGAGAAAGAAAGAGAGAAGAGAAGAATGGTTCACTGCCAGGCTTTGAACTGATATAATTGCATCTAACCTTTGCATGGAGTTTAGTTCTAATTAAGCTTAATATCCATTACAACACAAACAACACCTTCGTAGCAATACTAAAAATAGTAGACACCTTCTACTAATTGCATCCAGTAGCCTAACGCATGAAAGCTCTTACTGCACTAATCAAATTTGTAACATAAACATCATATCCCTTGTGCATACCTCTATACATGACTCCTTGACACTTATTTATACCATCATCAATCATGAGAACATTCTCCAAGGTTAGAAATACAACTTAACCCATAAAATTCAAATTAGGTCTGGACCTAAACATTCCTGTAGAGGAAAGGAATGAATACAGACCACACCACGACTTAGCATAGACCTAAATCCACTCTTGCACGCTTCAACATGCTTTCACAATCAACGAAGCACAACCATAATTAGTGTAAACAACCAAGTCAACCAAACTTGTGTTAACACTTTAAACTTTTGAGTGCACACTTCCTCAAGACCAAAAGACATGCAGACCATGCACCAAGCTCAAATATGATCTAGAAACATCCACAAGCACATGAAAACCAACAAATTCCTTTGCAACATCTTTCACCTAAAGAAACTTCACACCAGAGTACTTAACCAACTATATCATGCTCTGTCATCATTTGTAACTTAATAAATGTACTTATGGAGCACCAAACCATGAACCACTTGAGCTAAAGGAAGATATAGACTTTGTAAGCACACATCCAGAACTGCAACACCTGAAACTATTCTGCAGAGAAATGTGGAGAAAAATACTTTCTCTTAGACACACTGCAAACACTGTCAAACACTGTTCTCAAACTAGTTAACACAACTTTTACTACACAATGATCTGAAGAACCAAATTCTAGATATAGCATCTTCAAACACTTCTAAACAACATATCAAAACTGCACACCCAGATCTCCAACACAAAAGAAATTTGGAGGAAAAACTTGAACAACACTCTGTAAGCCAAAAGACTTCAACACATTGTTTCCAATCTTAATCAAATTTTCTCAAAAGAACTTGGAAACCCAACAATAGAAGAATATCCTCAACATCTTCAACACCTCTACAAAGCAACCAAATCACTTTTAGCAAGACAACTTAATACAACAACAACCTCATCAGAAGACAAAGTTAACACCTATGACAACACAAGCTTGTTGACATGAATGACAACACCAATTAGCACATACTTGCAACAATCTCCCCCTTTGTCATTGATGGAAACACATGATGTGAAATGTTGCACCAATCTTATTTTCTTTGTTACTCTCCCCCTTTCTTTTTCACATCCTATTCTCTCTCTCTGATCACCGATTGCTCTTTCTCCCACTTTGTTTTTCACATGAACTCTCTCCCCCTTTGACATTAATGGAAAAGGGTGCCACAACTTTCCATTTTCATGATATTGCACATACTTGCACTATTCACTACTGCTCTGCAACATATTTTTCTTTCACTGCTCTAAATACTCCCCCTGACTACAACAATTGACATGACTACTGCTAACTCCCCTTGAGTGGTAGCCTCCAATCATTAGTCCAAAAAAGAATGAATCTTGAAATCCACTAGACTAATGCATCTCCTTATGCATCTAGTTCAAGGAAGGAGGGGCAATAACCCTAAATTCTACCGAACATACCCAAATGTATCCTTAGGAAGAACCTTAGTAAATATGTCAGCAACCTGATCCTTTGTAGGTACATACTCAAGCTTCACTTCATTCTCTACAACCTTCTCTCTCAGAAAGTGATACCTAATTGAAATATGCTTTGTCCTTGAATGCATCACTAGATTCTTTGAAATGTTACTAGCTTGTATTATCATAGAAAATAAAAATTGGCTCATCATACACAACTTTGATATCCTTAAATGTTTGTTTCATCCACAACACATGTGTGCAAAAAATGCTACTACAATGTATTCTACCTCTGTAGTAGATAGAGATACTGAAACTTTCTTTTTACCTAACCATGACACTACTCTACGACCAAGAAAGAATGTTCCACCACTTGTACTTTTCCTGTCATCTACACAACCATCCCAATCTGCATCTGTATAGGCACTTAGAGTAAAGTTGGTATCTTTTTGATACCACAAGCCATGATTAGAAGTGCCCTTTAAATATCTGAATATCTTCTTCACTGCCATAACATGTGACTCTCTAGGATCTTCTTGAAAGCTCACCACAAGACAAACTGCATGCATAATATCTAGTCTAGTTGTAGTCAAACATAGTAATCCTCCAATCATTGATCTATACTTGCTCTGATCAACCTTAGGAGATTCATCATTCTTGCTCAACTTACAACTAGTAACCATAGGGGTACAAACTGGTTTAGAATCTTCCATTTCAGACTTTTTTAACAACTCTTTTACATACTTTGACTGAGAAATGAAAATGCCCTTATCTGTTTGATTGATATGTAATCCAAGAAATAAATTCATTTCCCCACACATTGACATTTCAAACTCTTTTTACAATTCATCTATAAAACTCTTATACATACCTTCATTTCCACCAAAAATTATGTCATCTACATACACTTCCACAATCAGAATTTGATCTCCACTTACTTTGATGTACAAATTTCTATCTGTAGAGCCCTTATTGAATCCTTGCTATAATAAGTACATGTCTAACCTTGCATACCAAGCTCTGGGAGCTTGCTTCAATCTATATAGTGCCTTCTTCAACCTGTAAACCTTATCTTGCTTATCTGACAACTAAAATCCTTCTGGTTGCCCTATGTACACATCCTCTTCTAGCTCACAATTCAAGAAAGCAGACTTCACATCCATTTGATATACTTTGAAATCCTTATGTGCTGCAAAAGCCAAAAACATCCTAATAGCCTCCATTCTTGCCACCGGAGCATAAGTTTCCTCATAGTCTATTCCTTCCACTTGTGAGTAGCCTTTACATACAAGTCTTGCCTTATTTCTTACCACTTCTCCATTCTCATTCAATTTTTTTCAGAATACCCACTTAGTTCCAATCACATTTTTGTTCTCTGGTCTTGGGACAAGTTCCCAAGTTTGATTTTTCTCAATCTGCATTAGTTCTTCTTCCATAGCCTTGATCTAATTCTCATCCTTACATGCCTCAACCATTGTTTTAGGTTCAAATTTAGAAAGTAAACACATATTTACCTGTTCTTCAGTAGCTTTACTTCTTGTCAATACACCTTTGCCCTTATCACCAATGATCTAGTCTTTAGTGTGATTCTTCTGCACATACTTGGGAGTTTTAGGGATTCTCGCTAGAGCTTCTTGTTCTTCAACCTGTACTTCCTTTTCTTTAGTTTCTTTTTCTTCTCAGTAAGAAGACTCGTCTGATTCATATTCATTAACCTCTAAAAATCTTCTATATATCTTCATCAACTTTGACATTCGCACTCTCAACAATCTTTCTTAGCCTCTTGTTGTAGCACTGGTAAGCTTTGCTTTTGTTAGAATACCCAAGAAAAATACCTTCATCACATCTTGCATCAAAATTTCCTAGTTCTTCATCTCTTCTAATATAACATTTGCTTCCACAAACTTTAAAATGTTTATCAGTAGGAATCCTTTCATACCATAGCTCATAGGGAGTCTTTGTGTTATTTTCCCTTACTTGTACTCTATTCTGTATGTAGACAACAGTATGAATTGCTTCTCTCCAGTAGACTTCTAGTAGGTCTGCTTCTTTGATCATTATCCTTGCAGCTTCTTGAATAGACCTATTCTTTCTTTCAACTACTTCATTCTGCTGAGGAGTCCTAGGGGCAGATAAATGCCTCTTTATCCCATGATTTGCACAAAACATGTTAAACTCATTAGAATTAAATTCTCCACCTCCGTCAGATCTCAAGCATTTTATCTTAATATTGATTTCATTTTCAACCATTACTTTAAAGGCTTTAAATTTATCTTGGGCTTCTAATTTTTCCTTAAGAAAAGTGACCCATGTCATTCTAGACCAATCATCAATAAATAACATAAAATACTTGTCACCTTGAAAACTCCTTACTCTAGTAGGACCACATAGATCTATATGTACCAATTCCAACAGTCTGATAGATGACTGATCCTTGACTTTGAAGCTTCTTCTTGCTTTCTTTCCAATCTAACATTCCTTACAGACAACATTGATGGGCTTTGTAATTTTTGGTAAATCTCTCACAGCTTGAACTGAGCTTATCCTTACCAGTCTATCAAAATTGATGTGACATAGTCTCCTATGCTATAGCCAACTCTCACTTATCTGAGTCATAAGACAATAACTAACACCACCTTTGAGATGATAAATATTTCCACCTATCCTTTTTCTAGCAACAATCACTGTTCTGAAGCTTTTTCTAATCTCACAGCCATCATCCTGAAACATAAGATTATAACCATTTTTAGACATCTATCCAACACTCAAGAGATTATGCTTTAAACCTTTGACATACAGAACATCATCAATGTTATTATTTCCATCAAAACTGATTGAACCTTTTCCACAAATCTTAGCAGCTCCATCACCACCAAACCTAACTACTCCACCATCATATTTTTCAAGTTTAACAAACTTAATCTTATCACCTGTCATATGATTTGAGCATCCACTGTCAATGATCCAGTCATCTTTTCTTTTCTAGCATGAAAAGAAGACATTATAGTGCCTTCTGGGTTAGTACTTGCTTCCAAACCTTTTTCCTTCACACAACTTCCAGAGTTAGTAGAAACACTTTCATCTCTTAGGGCTATGAATAAGCATTCATTATCATTATCATCCTCATAATCATATTCATCATTAGATATACTTACATCTTCTCTAACATAGTGACTTTTCTTAACAATCTTACCTTTGTTTTCCCTATTTTGAATTCTCAGAGCTTTGTCTAAACATATTTAAGCATAACGACCTATTTTTCCATAACTGAAACATTTAAAAGGAAACTTACCACTGAACTTTCCAGTACCCTCTTTCATCCTTCTCACAAAGTTAGCTTCCACTTCATCAAGGTCTTCTAGATCTGATTCCATAGTCTTCTCTGATTTGCTAGCCTTAAAAGTGGTCTCATCCTTTCCAGTTCCACTAGTTGTGCCAAACTCTCTTATTTCAAAAGCAATTAGGGTGCCAAGCAACAGATCTTTGGTAAACTAATTTAAATTCCGTAATTCTTCAATAGAAGAAATCTTATGACTATATGCTTTAGGAAGAGTTATGAGTACCTTCAATATCACCTCTTTATTATCTATACTTCCACCAAGTCCTTCGATGCCATTGACAACTTCATCCACCTTCTGTAAGTAGCTTGTAATGTTTTCAGCTTTAGACATTCACATCATCTCAAAAGCGAGCTTCAAGTTCTGCATTTTAGCTTGTTTGACCTTATCATCTCCTTCATAAACACTTTCCAAATTTTTCCAAATCTCATTAGCAGTCATCAAATTCACAACTTTCACCAACTTAGAATTAGTAAGTCCACTTAAGAGAGCATGTTTTGCCTTACCATCTATTTCAACAGCTTTGATCTCAACTCCAATACTTATACCATTCTAAGGTACAATGTAATTAGACCTGATGGATTTCTAGATCTCATAACCAAGAGTAATTAGAAAGGCTTCCATCCTTACCTTCCAAAGTGCATAGTCTGATCCATCAAACAAGGGAATCTGCTTCTTGTGCACTATCCCAGATCTACCTCAAGTTGTTAAGCTTTCTTCAAAGGAACCTTGCTCTAATACCAATTGTTGAATGCACAAGACAACTAAGAGGGGGGTGAATCAGTTGTATCAAAATTTCAAACCCTCACAAACATTCAGATCCACATTAACTTTTAAACTTTCGTGATGATTACGTATGAATCACAAATAACAAACTAAAACATAACAACACCAAATACAAGACAACACCAAATTTTACGTGGAAAACCCAAGAAGGGAAAAACCATGGTGAGAATTAGCTCACAATATAAAGTAGTAGCAATATTGAATTACAAAAGGCTTACTGCCAGAAGGCTTACTTCCCAAAAGCAAGAATGCTCATTGCAAGTGGACTCACTACCCACTGAGAAAGAAAGAGAGAAGAGAAGAATGGCTCATTGTCAGGCTTTGAACTAATATAATTGCATCTAACCTATGCATGGAGTTCAGTTCCAATGAAGCTCAATATCCATTACAACACAAACAACACCTTCATAACAATACTAAAAATAGTAGACACCTTCTGCTCACTGCATCCAGTAGCCTAACACATGAAAGATCTTACTACACTGATCAAATTCACATCATAAACATCATATCCCTTGTGCATACCTATATCCATGATTCCTTGACACTTATTTATACCATCATCAATCATGAGAACATTCTCCAAGGTCAGAAATGCAACTTAACCCATAAAATTCAAATTAGGTCTGGACCTAAACATTCCCATAGAGCAAAGGAATGAATGCAGACCACATCAAGTGTTATCATGGACCTAATCCACTCTTACATGCTTCAACATGCTTTCACAATCAATGAAGCACAGCCATAATTAGTGTAAACAACCAAGTCGACCAAACTTATGTTAACACTATGAAATTTTGAGTGCACACTTCCTCAAGAACAAAAGATGACATATAGACCATGCATCAAGCTTGAACATGATCTAGAAACATCCACAAGCACCTGAAAACCAACAAATTCCTTTGCAACATCTTTCACCTGAAGAAACTTCACACCGAAGTACTTAACCAGCTATATCATGCTCTATCATAATCTGTAACTTAAGAAATGTACTTATAGAGAACCAAACCATGAACCACTTCATATGAAGGAAGATATAGACTTTGTAAGCACACATCCAAAACCACAACACCTAAAACCATTCTACAGAGAAATGCAAAGCAAAATACTTTCTATCAGACACACTACAAACACTGTCAAATACTATTCTCAAACTGGTGAACACAACTGTTACTACACAACTATCTGAAGCACCAAATTCTGGATATAGCATCTTTAAACACTTATAAACAACATATCCAAACCGCACACTCATATCTCCAACACAAAAGAAATGCGCAGCAAAAACTCAAACAATACTTTGTAAGCCAAAAAACTTCTTCAACACACTATTTCCAATATTAATCAAATTTTCTCAAAAGCACTTGAAAACCCAACAACAGAAGCATATCCTCAACATCTTTAGTACCTCTACAAAGCAACCAAATAACTTTTAGCAAGACAACTTAATACAACAACAACCTCATCAGAAGACATAGTTTACACCAATGACAACACAATCTTGTTGACATCAATGACAACACTAATTAGCACATACTTGTAGCATATCTGCATTTCAAATTTGGGGAAAATCTGATCAAAATTGAGTAAGTTATGCCTTGGCAAAGTTTTTTCCTTTCATAAGATCTACATTGATTTTCCTTACTACCAGATATTGTGCTAAAATCATCTATTATAGGATTTGCGCTAAAATTCCCACACACCGGATATATCTGATGAAGGTTGAAACCCCCACTGGCAAGCCTTTTAGCCATCATGTGATATTACATTATTTCCAAAGGCTACCAGACATATCCACTGACCCGCCAAAACCCCGCATGTCTGATGACGTACCTTTTTCCTGCATTGCAGTGTTGAGAGCCTTTTACACAAATATCACTCTGCACATTGGTGGTGCCTGCATAAACAATCAGGTTTTAAGCATTTAAAATATGCAGGCCCCTTCCCAAAAATTGAAAAAGTTCTAACACTTTTGGCCTCTGCAGTTGTAAAAAATGCAAAAAATTAGTTAAGGTGCAGGTGTTTTTGTATATACAAGGGTGTTTATATATACATGCAGGTTGAAATATGCATTGGCGGGTCAAAAATCCCAATCGGCCTTTGAAAAAGTGAGTTGTATGCATTTTACATGCATATCGGGCTTGAAATGATGCATATACAAAGGGGGAATCTTTCGTACATTCCTGGGAATATTCCCGCTTTGTATATCGGGTTGCATGTGGAGGTGCATTGAAAAACATACAAAGGTGCAAATATGCATTTGCTATAGTGGCGAGGGGGAGATACATGCGGCGGGGTCCATAGACATGCAAAGGTCTTTGTATCTCCAAGATATAAGCGAATTATATGATGGGCCTTGTATATTCCGCAACATACAAAGCAAAAAAGATGTAACTGGTAAGGCCCGCAACATGCAAAGTGAACAGTGCAGCGAAGGTGCATTCGGTGGGGCCCGCGGGTGTATGCAAGTGGAATTGTAGATGTTCGACATACAAGGGAAATATGCATTCATCGCATATTCTCTGAAGATTCCATGTTTGTATGTGTAGGAGTGAACGTATATTTGCGTTTAGGTGCATTACTGGAATATTGTGTCGCAGATTCTGCAGATGTATTAAAGGGTTTGTACATTGTGTTGTATGTTTAAATATGCAAGGGAAAGATACAACACAGATTTTAAAGGGATGTTCTGATCTAGCAAAAGAAGTGTTGAAGTCTGCAGCATGTATATCTGGCGCTTGTATGTTTGACATACAAGCCGATATACATTGAAGAAATATGCATTCCAGACCCGATGGAGATTTCAAGCTACTGCAAAAACATTTGGGGTCCGCCTTGCATATTAGCTATTGTGTGTATATGCATCCTGCATATACAAGTGGTTTTAAAAGGCTAAAGGGGGTGGTTGTATATGCTCTTGCATATACGAAGACGAATGTATGTGCTTTGGGCGACAAAGGTAAAATGTAGGGTCGATGATGGCAAGGAAATATCTGACGTGGCACGTTTTCACTAGTCGACAACTTTTCAACATTTTTGAGTGTCGTGGATCTCAGCGATGGGAAGTAGATCAACGACCATGTTTTGGACCTTCAGCGATGGTTTTCTTTGTCTGTGGCCCATTTTTGAGCAGGAAAAACTTCAGATGTGTCCGCTGTTGCATTCCAGAAGAGGCTACAGGTAGCTAAAGCATTAATGGCAGAAATGCAACGGTATGGGTCGATGATGGACAGGTCAACCACCTTTTTTAAGATGCAAGTCTTTGAGCGGCAGCTCAGATCCCGAGCCCATCTGCTCTCTTCCTCTACTTCCCGACTGCATTCAATTTTGAGCGCCATTTCTCACGATGCTTTGTATCTGGCGATTTTTGAGTTGACCATTGTAATTTTGGCTGAGTACATAGTTTTGCTATAAAATGCAAACTGTGTCACTCATATTTGGTTGTTGAAGACCTGGGCATTTTTGTGTAAATAATGAAGAACAGGGCATGATCCTGGGTTGTTTTATCTCATTCTGGAGTTTATGAGTTGCATCATGAGTGTATTTTGCGCGTATGTTCAGTTTCATGCTGATATAGATGAAAAATGCTCTTATGCACGTGTTTATCTGTTTGTCTCCTTCATTGCATGTATTTCCTTCTTTTGAATTTGGCTGCTAAGGGTTTCTCAGATTCTAGGGTATAAGTTTCTGTATCACATGCTTCATCTCTAACTTCCATTCAAGGAGTCGATTAAATTGTTTTAGGTTAAGCATGGAGAAGGTTGTTTGTCAACAGGGATATCTGTAAGTAGAGGCAGCTAAATACCCATTCTTGGGTGATGTTTGTAAGGCAAGCATCAATCTAACCCCTTGAAACTTGAATGCTAGTTTTAAACCATCTGTTGCATATGTCTAGTTGACTCCTTGCCCTGAGATAGGCACCGGTCTGCTTTTGGGTTAGTAATTATGATCCAAAACCCTTTGTCTTGCATCCAAATCATCATATCCATCTTTTCATAACTTCCACCTGTTAGTTGTAGGAGTAGGATTAGGAACCCCTGCATGCTCTCATACCTGACCAGACAAATATGTCCAAGAACATTGCCAACCTTGTGATTTATCACACACATCTTGGTCCACACATGAGAGTATTCTGCCTGTTGCTGTCAAGCTAAATCTTCCTGTCATTGAGCTAGTCAATGTTACATCTTTAGTTATAGGGACACCCCCCTTGGTGCGGCAGAACCAGAAGTGAAGGGGAGGCAGCTCACGCAACCTCCCGTAATCTGTTGGCTGAATCTGCCCATGCATTGGAACTAGCAAACCCTCTGCCGATTCAGAGAAAATAACCAATAGATGATATATCCAATGAAGCCCAAATTCCCTGCTTTGTCTTGTGAAGTATGATTTGCTCGCTTTCTTGTGACTGATGTTCGGTGAGGCCCAAAATCACCGCAAAATGCCTAGAAATGACAAAAAGTTAGTTTTGTTGCATGTATGGTCATACCAAAGGCAAATGAAGATCTAACATGTGTCATAAGCATTTGATGAAGTCGGTGGTTACCTCAGGGGTCTATAAATACATGGATTTCATACTATGAAGGAGATTCTCCTTGGTCGACATTCCATAGTATGTCTTTGGAGCTTCCAGAAGATTCCTCTAGATTGCAAGATTAGTTTGATCTAAATATTGAAATACTGTAATGCTTTGGCTAGGGCCTGTTTGGGGTCCATTACACTCCTCTTGTAATCCTTCTATTGTATATGAATAAAGATTCATTGTTGATTGTTTCATTATTGTGATTTGTCAATTGTCATTTTGTTGCCTAGTTCAGTTGCTTGACAAAGCCCATGGACCTTAAATGCGCCACTACAAAAAAATATAATAGTTCATTATCTTTTATGGGAGTTCCTAACTTTCCTAACACACATTGGTCAACAAACAGTGGATAGGAATGGGCAAGTTGTCTTGTTGAGGTGGAAAAACAAGATTTACAAGAAAAAATAAAATAGTCAACCTTTATTGCATTATCTTTAGATGAAGTTACAATAGTAAATAATACTTCTTGGGTATGTATGCATGTGTATATTGTAGACAAACATGTCCACAAACCTCATCTACTCTCTATTTATAAAATGAAGGAGAATGCAACATCGTAAAATATATTTTCAAACTAGTTAAGAAATCTTTGAATAAAATTGGAGGTATGGATGACTACATAGTTGCCCAAAAGTTGGTGTATGTAGGGGTTGACGGACAGTAATTCAAGGTCATAGGAATGGTCTTTACATAAAGCTACAAATTTCTTTTTCACCATACATGATTTTCATTCACTGCATGGCCCATAGAATGAATTTAGCATTTAAAATTATGAGCAATTTGTCTATAGTATCAAAAGATAAAGATCTAATCTACGAGCTCTACTCATACTTCTACTGAAGTCCCAAACAATTTATGGAATTTCAATAATTTGTTAATGGAATAACTGTAGGAAACAAGCTTCTTAAGGATGTTGATACCAGATGAATCTCCTTGCATGGATCATTGCAACGAGTTTTTTCATAATATCAATCCTTAATTGGATTAATCTACGAACATCGACTCACAATAGATAGAGGTCCTAACCTCTTACATAGGTTAAGTGACATAGAGACACTCTTAACTTTATCTGGTACTCTTTCCATGCTAGAGGAAATGAACATTCTTGTGAAAAAAGACCAACAAAGAACTATGTATATTTTAGAATATACTAAACTATGTAAAATGATATGCATGACCCTTGATAATCTTGTTGCAACTATGTACAGTCGGTGTTTTCATTGATGTCAACAAGCTTGTGTTGTCATTGGTGTCAACTGTATGAGTAAGAGATGTTGCAAGAGTATGAGTAGTTGGTGTTGAGTGGATTCTATCTTTGATGATGAGGAAGTGTTGAAGATGGTGATAATATGTTTCTGGTGCTTGGTTTCCAAGTGTTTTTGAGAAAATTTGAATAAAATAAGAAAATAGTGTGTGACAGTGGTATTATGTGTTGTAGAGTAGTGTTTTGGGTTTGCTATGCATTTCCCTTATATTAAAGATCTATTTATGTAGGTTGGATATGTTGTTTACAGGTGTTCAGAGGTGCTTCATTCAGAGTTAGGCATGTTGGATAGATGTGTAGAGGAATATGTGTTTACTAGTATGTGAACTATGTATTGCAGAGGTGTCTGGGAGAAATGTTTTTCTCCGCATTTCTCTGCAAAGTTGTTTCAGGTCTTGTCATTCTAGAAGTGTTCCTATAAGGTTAATATCTATCTCCAGTCAAATTTTTTCATGGTTTGGTGCTCCAAAAGATGATTTCTTGAGTTGCAATGCATGAAAGAGACATTTGAGTATGCTTGGTAAGCAGGATAAGGTTGTACGACAAGTGAAAGTTGTTGCAGAAGAATTTTTTGGTTTTCAGGATGTTTGTGGGATATTATAAATTGTGCTAAAGCATGCCATGTGGTCCATGAGTCATCTTTGGGTTTTGGGAAGCATGTACATAATTGTTTATGGTGTTAACACTGGTTCGACTGACCTTTGGTATTT
The DNA here is from genome assembly GCA_027924645.1 of Cunninghamia lanceolata. NCBI lineage: Eukaryota > Viridiplantae > Streptophyta > Pinopsida > Cupressales > Cupressaceae > Cunninghamia > Cunninghamia lanceolata. The sequence goes on along the minus strand of BSBN01000241.1, from coordinate 3,249,699 downwards.
ACACTAATTGTGAAGTTGCTTCAATGATTGTGGAAGCGTGGTTTAATGCGTATGAATGGATTTAGGTCCAAGATAAGGTTTTTTGTGGTTTTCCTTCATTCCTTTCCATCGCAAGAATGTTTTGGGTCTAACCTAATTTGAATTCATGAAATTAAAGAGCCTTACCAACCTTGGAGAATGTTTTCAAGATTGAAGATAGTAGAAAATTGTTGAGTCGATGAAGGATTGTAAGATAGAAGAGTATGATGTATGTGATGTGAATTGCATAGTTATAGATTGTGAATTACATAGTTATAGAGTGTGAATTTGTTCAACACAGTGCAATCTTTCATGTGTTAGATTAATGGATGTAGTGAGCAAAAGGTGTCTACAATTCCTTAGTGAGACTGCGGAGGTGATGATGGTGTTGTGGTGGATTTCTTTGTTGCATTGAGATAGTTTTTTCCTTGTAACAATCTTTTCTATCTTCTTCTCTATTTTGAGAGTGAGCCTTTGGTAGTGAGTCTTTCTTTCTTTTGGGCAATGAGCCTTCCGACAGTGAGCTTATTATTTTTTGGTGTTGATATTACTTTATATTTTGAGCTAATCCTCATTGTTGTTTTTCTCTTCTTGGGTTTTCCATGTAAATCTGGTGTTCTCTTGTGTTTGATGTTGATTTGGTTTAGTTTTTGTTATTTTCTTTCATGATTGATCATTAGAATAGTTTAAGGGTTAATTGAATTGATGTGGATCTAAATGTGTTTGAGGGTTTTGGAATTATAAGTTATAATTGATTCACCCCCCCTCTCAATTGTCTTATGCATTCAACAATTGGTATCAAAGCAAGGTTCCTTGGAAGAAAGCTTAACCACTTGAGGGATGGTGCACAAGCAGGATGTTCCCCTATTTGATGGAACATATTATGCATTGTGTAAAATAAGGATGGAAGGTTATCTGATTTCTATTGGATATGAGATGTGGAAGTCTGTTGAGACTGAATACATTATACTAGAAAATGGTCCAAGTACTACAAATGAGATCAAGGCCTATGAAACCAATGGTAAAGCAAGGTATGCTCTTTTAAGTGGTCTTACTAATTCTGAATTGGTGAAAGTTATGAATCTAAAAACTACTAATGAAATTTGGAAAAAGTTAAAAAGTATTTATGAAGGAGATGATAAGGTCAAGCAAGCTAAAATATAGAATCTAAAGATCATGTTTGAGATCATGAGAATGTCGAAAGATGAAAACAACACAGGCTACTTGCAGAAGGTGGATGAAGTTGTCAATAGCATCAGAGGTCTAGGTGGAAAACTAGAAGAAAAAGAAGTGGTAATGAAGGTACTTAGAACTCTTTCCAAAGCTTACAGTCATAAAGTTTCTGCTATTGAAGAATTACAAAATTTGGATCAATTTAAAAGAGATCAGTTGTATGGTACTTTGACTGCTTTTGAAATGAGAGAATTTGGTACAAGTAGTGCAAAATTTGAGACTACCTTTAAAGCTAGAAAATCAGAGAAGACTGTGGAGTCAGATCAGGAAGATTCAGATGATATGGAAGCTAACTTTGTGAGAAAAATGAAATTGGGTACTAGTAAGTACAGTGGTAAGTTTCCTTTCAAGTGTTTTAGTTGTGGCAAGATAGGTCATTATGCTTCAAGATGTCTAGAAAGAATTTTGAGAAGAAAAAATAGGGAGAACAAAAGTAAGGTGTTTAAGAAAATCTATTATGTTAGAGAAGATGCAAGCATTTTTTATGATGAATCTGATTATGAAAATGATGAGGATAGTGAATGTTTGTTCATAGCTTTAAAAGATGATACTATTGTTACTAACCCTGAGGAATGTGTGAAGGAAAGGGCTCCAAAAGTAAGTGTTGATGTTGAAGGCCCTTTGATGTCTGCTTTTCATACCAGATAGAAAAAGAACTACTAGGTCATTGATAGTGGATGCTCAAATCATATGACTGGTGATAAGAGTAAGTTTATTAAACTTGAAAAATATGATGGAGGACTAGTTAGATTTGGTGATGATACATCTGCTAAGATATGTGGAAGAGGTTCAATCAGTTTTGATGGAAAGAATAATATTGATGATGTACTTTATTTTAAGGGTTTAAAACATAACCTCTTGAGTGTTGGACAAATATGTAGCAAAGGATAGGATCTTGTGTTTTAGGATGGTGGTTGTGAGATTAGAAAAGAATCCAGAACTATGATAGGTGCTGGAAAGAGGACAGATGGAAATGTTTATCAGCTCAAAGGAGGTGATGGTTATTGCTTCATGACTTAGATCAGTGACAGTTGGTTATGGCATAGAAGATTGTGTCACATCAATTTTGACAGCCTGGTAAGAATAAGTTTAGTTCAAGCTATGAGAGATCTGCCAAAGATTACAAAGCCTATCAATGCTATCTGTAAGGAATGTCAAGTTTCAAAGCAAGCAAGAAGAAGTTTCAAGTCAAGGATCAATCTTCTATCGAACTATTGGAATTTGTACATACAGATCTTTCTGGTCCTACCAAGGTAAGGAGTTTTCAAAGTGACAGGTATTTCATTCAACTGATTGACGATTATTCTAGAATGACATGGGTTACTTTTCTCAAAGAAAAATTAGAAGCCCTAGATAAATTCAAAGCATTAAAAGTCATGGTTGAGAATGAAATGGATGTGAGAATCAAATGTTTGAGGTTTGACAGAGGTGGAGAGTTCACCTCCAATGAGTTTAACATGTTTTGTGAGAATCATGGAATAAAAAGGCACTTAGCTACCCCTAGGACTCCTCAACAGAATGGAGTGGTTGAAATAAAGAATAGGATTGTTCAATAAGCTACAAGGATAATGATAAAAGAAGCAAATCTACCGAAGGTCTACTGGAGAAAAGAAATTCATATTGTTGTTTATATACTGAATAGAGTGCAAGCAAGAGAAAACAATACAAAGACTCCTTATAAGTTATGGTATGGAAGGATTCCTACTGTCAGATACTTCAAAGTGTTTGGGAGCAATTGTTATGTCAGAAGGGATGAAGAAAACCTAGGAAAGTTTGATGTAAGGTCTGATGAAGGTATCTTCCTTGGGTATTCTACTAAAATCAAAGCTTACTGGTGCTACAACAAGAGGCTAAGAAAGATTATTGAGAGTGCAAATGTCAAAGTTGATGAAGATCTATAGAAGAATTCAGAAGTAAATGGATATGAATCAGATGAGTCTTCTTGCAGAGAAGAAGAAAATGCTAAGGAAAAGGAAGTGCAGATTGAAGAGGAAGAAGCTCTAGAAAAGACTTCTAAAACTCCCAAGTATGTGCAGAAGCATCATTCTGAAGATCAAATCATTGGTGATAAGAACAAAAGTGTGCTAACAAGAAGGAAAGTTGTTGAAGAATAGGTAAATCTATGTTTACTTTCTAAAGTTGAACCTAAAACAATGATTGAAGCATGCAAGGATGAGTATTGGATCAAGGCTATGGAAGAAGAACTAATGTAGATTGAAAAGAATCAGACTTGGGAACTTGTCCCAAGTCCAACAAACAAAAATGTGATTGGAACTAAGTGGGTATTTCGAAACAAATTGAATGAGAATGGAGAAGTGGTAAGAAACAAGGCAAGGCTTGTGTGTAAAGGTTACTCACAAGTAGAAGGAATAGACTATGAGAAAACTTATGCTCCGGTGGCAAGAATGGAGACCATCATGTTGTTTTTGGCTTTTGCAGCACATAAGGATTTCAAAGTATATCAAATGGATGTGAAGTATTCTTTCTTGAATGGCGAATTGGAAGAAGAAGTATACATAGAACAACCGAATGGATTTGAGTTATCAGATAAACTAGATATGGTTTGCGGATTTAAGAAGGCACTATATTGATTGAAGTAGGCCCCCAGAACTTGGTATGCAAGGTTAGAAATGTACTTATTACAAAAAGGATTCAATAAAGGTACTGCAGATAGCAATTTGTACATCAAAGTAGGAGAAGATTACATTTTGATTGTGGAAGTATATGTGGATGATATAATTTTTGGTGGAAATGAAGGTATGCGTAAGATTTTTGTAGATGAAATGTAGAAAGAATTTGAAATGTCAATCTATGGGGAAATGAACTTCTTCCTTGGGCTACAGATTAATCAGATAGATAAATGTATTTTCATTTCACAATCAAAGTATGTCAAGGAGATGTTAAAGAAGTTTGGAATGGAAGATTCTAAACTAGTATGTACCCTATATCTACTGGTTGCAAGATGAGAAAGAATGATGAATCTCCTAAGGCTAATCAGAGTAGGTATAGATAAATGATTGGAGGATTGGTATATTTAACTACTACAAGAATGGATATAATGCATGTAGTTTGACTTGTGGATAGATTTCAAGAAGATCCTAGAGAGTCACATATTGCAGTAGTGAAGAGGATATTTAGATATTTAAAGGGCACTCTAGGTCATGGCTTGTGGTATCCAAAGGATAATGACTTTGCTCTAAGTGCCTATACAGATGTAGATTAGGCTGGTTGTGTAGATGATAGGAAAAGTACATGTGGTGGTGCATTCTTTCTTGGAGGCAGAGTGGTGTCATGGCTAAGTAAGAAGCAAGATTCAATATATTTATCTACTGTAGATGCAAAATACATTGCAGTAGCATCTTGTTGCACACAAGTATTATGGATGAGGCAAACCTTGAAGGATATCAGAGTTGTATATGATGAACCTATTCCTATATTCTATGATAATACAAGTGCTATTAACATTTCAAAGAATATGGTGATGCACTCAAGCATAAAACATATCTCAATCTGGTATCACTTTCTAAGATAGAATGTTGCAGAGAATGAAGTAAAGCTTGAGTATGTAACTACAAAGGATCAGGTTGCTGATATATTCACTAAGGCTATTCCTAAGGATACATTTGACTATCTTTGGGGGAAGTTAGGAGTTATTTCTCCTCCTTATTTGAACCAGATGCATAAGGAGTTGCATCAGTCCAATGGAGTTCAAGATTCATTCCTTATTCTGGACTAATGTTGGAGGCTACCTCTCAAGGGGAGTAGGTAGCAGTCATGTTGATTGTTGCAGTTAGGGGGAGTATGAAGAGAAGTAAAAGAAAAGATGTTATAAAGTAGTGGTGAGTAGGTACAAGTATGAGAATGGAAGAGAGAAATGTCTAGCCCTTTGCCATTGATGTCAAAGGGGTAGCAACAGCAATGTGAAAAAAGGAAAGAGTCAGTTGTCAAGAAAAGAGTAGCAAGCTGAGGGGGAGATAAAGAGAAAGGAAAAGAGTTGGTATGAAGCATAGTATTGAGGATGCTATTATGTTGATGGGATTTCACATTATGTGTTTCCATCAATGACAAAGGGGGAGATTGTTTCAAGTATGTGCAGTCAAATCTGTCATTGATGTCAACAAGCTTGTGTTGTCATTGGTGTCAACTATATGAGTAAGAGATGTTTCAAGAGAATGAGCAGTTGTTGTTGAGTGGATGCTATCTCTGATGATGAGGAAGTGCTAAAGATGGTGATAATATGTTTATGGTGCTTGGTTTCCAAGTGCTTTTGAGAAAATTTGAATAAAATAAGAAATAGTGTGACAGTGGTATTCTATGTTGCAGAGTAGTGTTCTGGTTTTGCTTCGCATTTCCCTTATATTGAAGATCTATTTATGTGGTTTGGATATGTTGTTTAGAGGTGTCCAAAGGTGCTTCATTCAGAATTTGGCATGCTAGATCGATGTGTAGAGGAAGATGTGTTCACCAGTGTGTGAACTATGTATTACAAAGGTGTCTGGAAGAAATGTTTTTTCTCCACATTTCTCCGCAAAGTGGTTTCAGGTCTTGTGGTTCTGGAAGTATGCCTATAAGGTTAATATCTATCTTCAGCTAAATTTGTTCATGGTTTAGTGCTTTGGGAGATGATTTCTTGAGTTGTAGTGCATGATAGAGACATTTGAGTATGCTAGGTAAACAGGATAAGGTTGTGCAGCAAGTGAAAGTTGTTGCGGAAGAAATTGTTGGTTTTCAGGATCTTTGTGAGATATTATAGATTGTGAGGAAGTGTGTACATAATTGTTTATGGTGTTAACACTAGTTTGGCCAACCTTGGATGTTTACACTAATTGCGGATATTCTTCAATAATTGTGGAAGCATGGTGTAACGTGTATGAACATGTTTAGGTCCAAGCTAAGGTGTGTTGTGGTCTACCTTCATTCCTTTCCACCATGGGAATGTTTTGGGTCTGACCTAATTTGAATTCATGAAATTAAGGAGAATTACCAACCTTGGAGAATGTTTTCAAGATTGAAGATGGTATAAATAAGTGTTGAGTCGATGAAGGATTGTAAGATTAAGAGTATGATGTATGTGATGCGAATTACAGAGTTATAGAGTGTGAATTTGTGCAGTGTAGTGTGATCTTTCATGTTTTAGATTACTGGATGTAGTGAGAAGAAGGTGTCTACAATTCCTTAGTGAAACTGTGGAGGTGATGATGGCATTTTTGTGGACTTCTCTGTGGCATTGAGATAGTTTTCTCCTTGTAACAATCTTCTCTATTCTGGCAGTGAGCCCTTTGGCAGTGAGCCTTTTGGCAATGAGCCTTCCAGCAGTGAGCCTATTATTTTTCTGTGTTGATATTACTTTATATTGTTAGCTAATCGTCACCATGGTTTTTCCCTTCTTGGGTTTTCCATGTAAATCTGGTGTTCTCTTGTGTTTGATGTTGATTTGGTTCAATTTTTTATATTTACTTTCATGATTAATCATCATAATATTTTAAGGGTTAATTGAATTGATGTGGATCTAAATGTGTTTGAGGGTTTTGGAATTATAAGTTACAATTGATTTACCCCCCCTCTCAGTTGTCTTTTGCATTCAACAAATCTATATCTATCAGAGTAGTCATTATAAGTCCAAAATTTTATAGCTGGCACTTGATGACAAATGTGAACAATCCTAGGGGTGGGGGGCCTGGCTCGATTGGTGAGATTAGTGAGAGCTTCCTGACGGGTTGTCACTGTACCTCATCATTTAATCTATTTTCAGATGTCAAAGAACCAGGGTTGTGTCCATGGCTGTCTGCAACTAGGGATTCTAAGTGACCAGTTTATAGCTAATCCTAAAGCTTAAAAGAATGACTAATCTATTTGCTTGTTGAATAAATGTAATGAATGCTATAAAACAGAATAAAATAGGAAATGTACTCAAAGAAAAGAACGATAACATGCATCTATCTACTAAAATAGGAAATACTTTTATAAAAGAAAACTTGAAACAATAAAACAGAGATACTAGCCTCCTGCCTAATTGGTGAGAGTGGGCCCTTGCTCCGCACCTTTGAGGCTGAAGGCTATTGCAGGAAATCAGCGCAAGAGATGATCTAAACTAAATTCAGTCCAATTCATTTACTTCTATATTCATGAAAATGTATGGCTATAACAGAACTGAAATCTCTGAAAATCAGAATAATTTTATCATTGTTGTTCTATTACTGTTTCTGAAAGTATATATAAAAAAAGAGTGATGATATATCACTGAACTTATCTATCAGTCTTTCTAGGAGATGACACCATCTCTTATTTGTACTTAACTGTCAAACTTATGAAAGATCATCATGCAAGAAAGGTAGACTTGAGTGGAACAGAAGTCCACTCAGAGGTCTAAGTTTAGGTCTTAATACACTTGGGCATCAAAGCCCTGAAAATTAGTTTAATTCATAACTCATGCAAAATCTTTGGAAAGATAAAACTTCAGCAGTTTAACTGATAGTTGACCCTTCACCACTCAGGTGATGATTTGAGTGAAGTGCGGGGGTATTAGGATTGCTGCTGAAGTGTCTGATTGGTGGCTCTGACTGGAACATGCTCTGTTCTCAGGAGGCTCCGGAGATCGCTGTTCCTGTCTGCAGCTCCAGAGATATTCCAGACACTCGCAAAGCTCCAGAGATATTCCAAACACTCGCAGAGCTCTGGAGAGTCATTCCCCAAATCTTCAAACTCCAAGTGTCACTATTCTCTGCCATGGTCTCCAGAGATCATTGAAGGCGATCTCTGGAGATGCATAAAACTGCTGTTTCTGATATTTACACCTGCAGATTCAAAAAGAAAGAGAAATTCTGCATTTTTTCCATTAATCCCACGCACATTAGTCACCTAATTAGAAATTCTAATCTCAAGTAATCTACCTTAATTAATCACAAAATAGAACAATCTTGCTTAACTAATTTGAGTGCAGACACAAGGAAGATGAACTGAATAGGGGAAAAAGAGAGGCAAAAAGGGTGTATTTTATGAGTGCAATTTGACACTCATCATCTCCCCCATACCTAAGGTTTGGCAGGTCCTCCTGCCTTTCACATTCTAGATTTGTTTAGACGAAGCAATCTATCAGTCAGACTATACTCCTGGAGATAGGTTGTCCAAGTAGTTCTATTGGTGTTACCGTTCCCTCTGTACTTGTCAACTTGCTTCATCCAATCTTGCAATTTTTCATCTTCCAGCTGTTCTGTCCACATGGAGAGTGGTTCAATTATTAGAGGAGGTCTGAACTACCCACCTATCCATTCTTGTTTATGCTTATCCATCAGTTTGGATATCATCTTTGCCTTCCTCATGAATAGTCTCAGGTTTGCAGGGGTGACCACCTCTCTAAGTTTTTGCTCTAAGGTTAAAATACTCCATCTTTTCTTTGCTACAGCAAGGACATGATTTGCTGAGTTAATCATAAAAAGTCCAAAGTCAATGGAGCATTCCTACAAATTCTTCAAATATAATGGCAATATGCTGGTTGCAATTGCAGGATGATAGATGATGGATCTGAATTGGGTCTGGAAAGCAAAAGGATTGGGACATTCTTTTCTGAGGAGGAGCTCTGTTTTTGAATCCTTTTGAAGATGAGCTTCCATCCTTTCATCCCAAATCTGGTGGTTTCTCATGAGGGACATGAATGCCTTAAGCTAGCATTCTCCCACAAAGTGATTAATCATGAAGGCTATATCATTAATGCAAAACCCATGTAAGTACAGTTCACATAGGAAGTTTTTGTCTTCATCGTTGCTTCTGGTGTAAGTAGTCATAAAACCTTTTGCTGTTTCTATATCCTCATTCATGTCAGATAAGACTAAGGAAAGTTTCCTTTGTAGTATCCTTTCTTGTAGGAACATTGCATAGCTGGCACTTGGAGGTCTGCAAGATAGAATTTCTAAGGAGAGGGAGGCCATTTGAATGATTTTGCTCTCCAAAGTTGCTATCCTTTCTGCTCTGGCAGTAACTACCCTTTGTAATTGCAACATTGGCTTGGAGGCTTCAAATTCTCTACATCTTTCCTCCCAATGAAACAGGGCTTTAGGAATGTCTATGGGGATTGGACCCACATAGGCATCTGTTTGAACTTCCTGTTCACTGGTTGCCCTTAGGCCAGACAGTTCTTGAATATATTCTTCTTGGTCATCCAGTCTGTTATTGGCCCAAGTTAATTGTTTATCCTAGCTCTGTACCTTTTCAATTAGTGCTGCTATTACTGTGAGGCCATTGTCTCTGGCCATGGTGAGCTCAGAAACCTTTTGTGCTGCTTCTTTTTCTTTTTCTTCCATCACTTTTGTTGCCTCACCTTTCTGTGTTTCCAACTCTACCTCCTTCTCCTGGATGATTATGTCCTTGTTTTGGAGGTCTGTTTGGATTTCTGCAATAGTTTTCTTCAGTTCCATCTCCATTTCCACCCTGACCTTCTTGAGGTCAGTAATAATTAAATTCTTTCCCCAGAGCATCCTTTTTAAATTCTTAATTTCTTCCATTAATTGTTGCTCTGTTGAGACCTCTATATCTTCTTGGTCAGAGGGATGTGATAGAGTTTCTGCCTCTATTTCTATGGTTGGTGGCTGATTATCAAGATTATCCATGGCCACCTGCCCTACTTCTCCCAATGTATCTATATGCCTTGTTTCTTCTTCTGCAATGCCCTTGTCCTAAGGATCCTCTGCTGCTGCTGGCACAACTGAAGGTCCTACTTTGTCCTCATATGTGCTCAATTCCAGGAGTGCCTCAGCAAGCAGGGCAGTATCCTTTTCAGCCTGTGAGAGCTGCCTCTTCCTTTTGCTTCTCCAGAGCACAGGTGGAACTGGTGCCTCCGGAGTAGGATTTCCTTCCTCAGAATCTGAGGAGATAGTAACAGTTGGTAAGCTTCCTATCTCCGGAGCACATGGTGGTGTTGAGACTGGACTTGACTCCATATGAACAGATGGTGCAAGAGAATGTTCCTTTTGTTTCCTCTTTTGGACCAGAGGTACCTCATCAGAGTCATGGGATGGCTCTTCAACCCACCATCTCCCTTCAATTCCCTGCCCTGCTTTTTCCTCCGTTAATTCCCTAGGCCTAGATCCCTTAGGTGAAGTCATTTGTCACCTGACTGACCGAGTCATCTATAGAGGCCGTGTAGGAGCAGGATCTACAATTTGTTTTCCTTTTCTTTTCTTGTTAGGAACATGGGCTACAAATGATGTAGCTTCCTATGAGGGTGATGTCCTTTTGTGAGAAGCTATGGAGGAGGCTGTAGGCTCGGTTTCTTCATCATGGTGAGAGGGAGAACTCTCATCCTCTGTTTGTGGTATCTCTGGTGCTCTGACCTGAGGGTTATGCTCAAGAAAATTCTGTAATAGTTCGTCCCCATTGGCCTGAGATAAGAAATGATGCTTGACTATCAAGAAGATGAGGCCATGATGTTTCATGGGTCCCTTACCCTGCTGGTATTTTTCTGCAGTTGCCCTGATGGTAGAATAGAGGAAATTGGGGATATTTATGTTATATTCGGGGTGCCTATTTCCATGTCTAAGAAAGATGAGCATTTTCATTATGGGCCCTAAGACTATGGAGAATTGGCCATCATAGGTAAAGTATTTCATTAGCCAGGTAGCAATAGTTCCCAAGGGTTTGGGAGAGTGGACCTCAAAATTCCCTTGACCTCATTCTTATTCATATGCAATTGAATGGCAGGCTCACCACGAACAGAAAAATTTCTAATTAAATCTGTATACAAGGTTTTCAGGTGGTGGAACCTCTCACCTTGTTCGGGGAGTCTGGAGATGTGGCTGATAATTGTGGAGGAGAGACTGATTTGGTTCCCTCTCACAGTGGTCTGGTTGTCTCTTAAATTCCTAAGGAATTCATCCACAATGTCCTCCTGAAACCCCTCGAACTTGTCTAGGAAATCAAACCATCCAGCAATCCTTAAAATATTTGCTGTAGCAGCATCCTTTAGAAGACCCGCAGTACTCTCTGGCTCAGACTTTTTCTTGACCCCCATTGCTGAATTGATGGCAGTTTCTGCGATCTGCAGTCTATCTGTCCCTCTGATCTCTATGGGCTCCGGAGTACTGTTCAAATTACTCTGTAGGCTCTGGAGAGTTATTCAAATTATTCTGTAGGCTCCGGAGAGTTGTTTAATTTATCTTATGCTTCAGTCTATTCCAGAGGTTTGAATGAGGGATGCTATTGTTTTCAGGCTGGGTTTATGTAGATGGGTTAAGGAACCAAAGCAGCCATAATTGTAACGGACTGACAAGGCGCTCCAGAGGTAAGGTGACATTAAGGCACAGATGGCGGCATGCTTGGAGGTGAGAAAGGAAATGACGGTGGAGGAACGTGTCATTGGTGAAACATAGGTAATCGGGGCATGGTTATTTTGTCTGGCCAATGGAGGATGTTTTGCCAATGGCAAACAAAAAGGGGACTTTATAAATTAAAGTTTGTGTGCATATTTGGAAATGCATAGACATACATTGATAATTGTATGTTAAGGTTTTATTGGTGGTGGATGCTCTGCATCATAGTGGTATCAGAGCTCGGCAAAAGGTCTAGGCTATTGTGTGTTGATTCTGTCACTGAGAAGGCAGAAGTAGAGGATTGAGAGGTTGACAAGATGCCTCCTAAAGGTAATGGTACTGCAAGGGAGTTGTAGGAGATAAAGGAAAAACATGCCAGAGAGATGAGGAAGATGAAGGAGCTTGCTGAAGCACTTCAAGCCAGGCTTGTAGCCTTGGAGAAGAACAAAAAGAGGGAAGTGGAAGATAGTGAATCAGAAGAAGAGGAAGATGATGCTGAAGAGTATGAAGAGGTAGCTAAAGATCTGAATGCTGAAGATCAGATATTTACAAAACTGTTAAAGGTAGTGCAGAGTGAGAAACCTAAGGTAAAGGTTGATGTTTCAAAGTATAATGGAAGTTTGGATGAAGATGAGTTACTTGATTGGATTGCTGCATTAGACAATCATTTCGAATGTGAGGATGTTCCTGAGGAGCAGAAGGTAAAGATTGCAAAGACCAAGTTGGGAGGTCATGCTTTGGTATGGTGGGATTATGTACAATCCGAGAGGAGAAAGCAAGGTAAGTCAAAAATTTCTTCATGGGATAAGATGGTAGCAAGGATCAAAGGTAAATTCTTGCCTCAGGATTATGAAATTCAAATGTTCAAGAAGCTACAATTTTTAAGACAAAAGGAAATGGATGTGAAGGAGTATACTAAGGAGTTTTATAAATTGAGTATGAGATCTGTTCATCATGAGAATGAGGTTGAAAAAAATTGCTGGATATTTAGCTAGTTTGAGAATGAACATATAGGATGAGTTAGTTTTGGCTAACCCTAGGAGTGTAGAAGATTGTTATCAAATGGCAATCAGGATTGAGGAAAAGATGAAAAGAAGGCAGGATAAGTCCATGAGAGGAAGAGGTAGCAATATGAGGGGAAGAGGATCAGCTCCTACAACAAGACAAGGCAATGAGAGTCAAGAAGACACCGGTAAAGGACAAGAGCAGTATGATTTCAGAGGTGGATGGAAAGGTACTAGAGGCAGATTTGGAGGTGGTAGAGGGTCTACTACATTTTCTGGTAAGTGTTACACTTGTGGTGAATATGGAAATCCATTTTTCAAATGTCCAACAAAAGCAACAAGTTCAGGAGGAGAAAAGAGGGCAAATCTGATCCAAGAAGCTGATAAACAAAGTGCAAGCAGCTCAAACACTCAGCAGAGTGTGAAGGAGACTCCTGATAATTATGGGTATCCAGAGGAGGGAGAAGCATTGATGTTAAGAAGGACAATCTTGAAGACATCAAAGGATATGATGCAAAAAAGAGCTCTTTTCAAGACCACATGCAAGAGCAAAGGTAAAATATCTAAGGTTGTAATTGATTCTAGCTCAATAGATAATATGGTATCTCAGGAAATGGTGGATAAACTGAATTTAGAAAGGATTCCACATCAAAACCCTTACAAAGCATCTTGGGTGAGTGATAGTCAATCACTTTTGGTATATGAACAGGCATATGTTGATTTTCAAATTGGGGATTATCATGATAGAGTTTTGTGTGACATATTGCCCATGGAATGTTGTCACCTCTTGTTGGGTAGGCCATGGCAATTCGATAGGAGAGTATTGTATGATGGGTATGCAAATACCTACACCATCAAGAAAGATGGGAAAACTATTATGTTGATACCATTATAAGAAGAAGCTACAGCACAGAAGGCAGCAAAAATCATTTTAGTGGGAGAGAAGGAGTTTGTGAAGATGCCTACAGCAACGGGCATAAAGGCAGTTGAGGATACTGCAGGGAAAGAAGTTGTTAAGGACAACAGTTTGAAGAAAGGTTCAGTTTTGACTGACAGAGGTCAGCCACAGACCAAACAGCAAGTTTATGAGCAACCACAAATTGATTGGCAAGACAAGGATATGATTGTAGTTGGGACTATTGTTTGTCCTATAAAAGTTGAAAGGAAGATAGCTTTGAACATTGCAGAAGTTCAAGAAGCAATTCCTAAGGTTATTCAATCAGGTATTCAGATAGAGGTGCTGGTAAGACAAACTGGCAAACACAGGGTATGTATGAACAGAGCCTACATTGACAGGCATGAGAGTTTACTTGCAAGACAACAAGTTGCAGTTCAGAAATCTTGGAACAACCAAGGGATAGCTGAGTATAGAGCTGGAGTAGTTCAGAGCCGTGAGATGACAAAGAGTAAAGGTGGAATTATTCCACAACCTAACTCATGGGACATGAGTTCTTTGTCTGTTAGGGAGTATGGTGCAGGTGCACCTAACCCACAGTGGCCTCCATGAGGCATTTATTTATTTTATGCTTAGTTTTCTATTTTCAATAAAGTCCTAAATGGACATTAAATGTAATAAGGTCAGTTTGGACCAACGCATGTTTAGTTAGTTGTATTTAGGATCAAGTTGTAAGTTCCAAGATCATTTGCTGATCTGCAGTTTGTTAGGATAGTTAAGTTTATTGGATCAATGGAGATAGTTAGCTCTCCCAGCCGCTTGGAGACAAGTCTGTACTACCATGGGTAGGTAGATAAATACCCCTAGGCAGATCGATTATGATCAGGATGATAAGGAACAGTTGTAGTTATTTGGAATTCTGTTGAAAACATTTGTGTAGTTGCAGTTCTGATTTATCAATTAATAAGATCCTGTTGCATTTGAATTCAGTGTGAAATTGTTTACCTGTACTGAGGCCGGATGGATTCAATTATCCATTCCCCTAGTTGATTCTGTGAATCAGAGGAATGGCTATGTACAGTAGTTTAGGGTTTAGTTTGCATTTTCTATTTGTTCGCATGCATGTTTACAGGTTCGTGGTTGAGAGGTGTTGAAAACCCTAGCATGGGTATGTACTAGGTCATGCAGATCGAAAAGGGTCTGAGAGACCGCCCCGAAAATGGATCGGGCCATCACTGGAGATTGTGTGGATCAAACTGTGAAAATCCGTGAAGTTCTAAAAAATATACAAATTGTGTATATATCGCTTTTGTATGCGAGATATAAAATCTGTGTGTATATTGCTTTCGTATATCATGGGTATATCACTTTTGTTTCATCGCTGTTGTATGTTGAAACATACATGAGGATATACAAGTCTATCACATATACATAGGAGAGAGAAAGTTCAAGATTTCCTATCGGCATACAAAGAAGTCAAGGGTTGGTCAAAGATACATTTGAAAATGCATGTTAAGGAGATACAAGTTTGAATATACAATTTCTGTATATACTGCAAATGTATATCAGGTTATGTAACTTGTGAGTATCCATCTTTTGTATGTTGGATACAGTTCCTGTGTATCCGTCAATTGTAGCGGGTAGATTGTATGTGTTAAATGTACATCGGACATGTACATCAAAAATATACAAAGGCAGTTAATGGGTCAAACATACATTGAAGGCATATTCGAAGGAATATTCAGCGAATGTATATTTTGGTTTGTATGCGGTAAAGATACAATGAAATAGATGCATCGGGTTGATGCAAAAAGGTGACTGGTCAGGGCGGCAGCCCAAATGTATGTTAGAAGGTTCTTTTGTCTGCAGATACAAGACACCACCGGCGGTAGGAGGTAAGGGGAACCGGTTTGGCAGGTTGAAATTTATATGTATGTGGCCAATACGTTGAAGTGAAAAAGGAGATCGGTAGGAGGTTTAAGGTGTTCGCTGATAGTGAAGCTCCTGCCGATAGGTGAAAAGTCGAGTATCCATCGGTGAGATAAAGGGCTTCAGCGGTAAAAAGTTTTGTTTCACCGACGATGGTTGGTCTGGCCGACAAACAGTACAAGTGCTTCATCGGTGAAACATAGGTGATTGGGGCATGGTTATTTTGTCTGGTCGATGGAGGATGTTTTGCCGATGGCAAACAAAAAGGGGACTTTATAAATTAAAGTTTGTGTGCATATTTGGAAATGCATAGACATACATTGATAATTGTATGTTAGGGTTTTATTGGTGGTGGATGCTCTACATCAAGGTCTAGTCTGCCCCCTACCCACATGGTACCAAAGGGTGTGTCAAGCCAGCGCCACCAGTCACATTAAAAAGTTTACCAGACACATTGCAGGTTATAGGGGGCTACCTGATTCCTGCATTCTAAAAAAAATGTGAACAATCCTACTAATTTTTTATATTTTAATGAAAGCGGGAAGTCATGTCTCTCTATATGGGGCTATGAGATACTAATGTACCATTTTACCAAGGTCAATCACACTATCAAAGAAGTACCTATTACAAGGGAAGCTTTTGACAACATTGTTAATTCTGTAAGTACTACTTTAAAGGATATTACGAGATCTCTTTCCTCAGAGATTAGAGATCGATTCCCTCATGATGAACTACTTTAATCTATGTATATTGTGTATCCTCAATATTGGGTCAGTTGTAAACCAGTTGATTTTCATAACAAGATAAAGACCTTGATCAATCATTTTTTCAAAAGTTCAGAATTCAATGGATAGCAAATAGAAGTAATTATAAATAAGTCTAATCTTACAGAGCAATCAGCCCATTTTGCAAAATTAATTATGGAACAATTTAAACTCATGGAGAGTCCATTCCAAGATGGATTGATAACAAATCTTTGGGCAACCTTAAGTCAAAGTGAAATATTGTGTGATTCAATATCATAATATTTCAAACTTGTTGATTTATGTCAAACTATGGTATTGGGGTCGGAGGAGGATGAGAGATTTTTTAGTGCATTGGAGTTCTTGAAATTGAAGATAAGAAACAAACTTGACAAGAATTTGGAAAATTTCTTAAGGATGTATACAACTAGGTATGATATCTAAAGTTTTCCTTTTGAAAGGGCAATCGGAATCTAGAGGTCCATATGTGAAAGAAGAGGGTTCTGCAACACTTCAAACCATATTGGCACACATGGAAATGACACAATGAATAATACATGTAGTGGTATTGAGGACATGCACTTAAGAGGATGTATGTAGAGAAAAGAAAATGAACACCAAGATCAGGATGGCTCTCAATTTCATGGTCAAAGTGAGGAGATGATTTGGCAAATGGAAGAGATTTAGCACTTACTAGGTATTTATAATGTATTTCATATTCCAAACTCCAAACTATTGTTGATGATATTTTATTTTTCTATCATTGGATCCTGATATACATTTTTTATTTTCCATTTAAAAATTAATAGATTAACATACTACTATTTTCCAATGTTCTATTTTAGAATCTAAATTTTAAACATTGTTTCCAAATTTGATTTTATTTTAGCATCTAAATTTTACAAAGTTTTCAATTTTCATTTATTAATTAACATATTATTAGTAATTTCATATTATTATTGTGTGATACAGATAAGTGTTACATGCATTCAACTAAATCCATACTAACAACACTAGTAATAGCATATACAAGATTAGAAAATGTTTAATGTGTATCTAGAAACCAAAGTTTTCTTGAATTAAGAAATTAAATAATACAAATAATTTAAACACAAAAAATGGAAAAGAGTCTTATATTGATTTTCAAATGAAGGAATACAATGTACATAGAAGTATTATCAATTATCAAATCATTCTATCAACTTTTGCAGCATGCTCCATTGTTTATTTGATGGAAGTGCAATCTATTCTAACTCATAGTACCTAACTTGTAAATGTGTTAACAATTCATAACTAATTGGTAACTTTAATCTATTAATCAAAGTTACATTCAAGCTTATCACTGGTTTGATGGAATCCAAAAAGTTTGCCTCATCTAGCTTCTAAGGAAACTAGTCCAAATCCAACTTCATTGTATCCTCCATCTTCTTTTTGAGAGCACCAAGGTTTCAAATGTATCTCTCTATTTTGTCAAAAGCCTGCTACAAACCAAGCTCTTTCAAGTATCCTACCTTTTTATGTTTCTTCCACAAGAATTTTTCAACCTAATCCAGAAATTCTATTGCTTCACCTAGCTTTGTACACTTCTGAATGATAAATGATGTCTTTATTGAGGCATTAATTTGGTTGTGAATTCCTTTCGATACCAATTCATTATCACTGATTTTGTAGATTGCTTGCAAAATTTTCTTTACAATTTTCTAACTTGAAGTCACCTTTTTATTGTCTTGAATGTATTGTTTGAACTTCACATTCTGTACTATTAGACCATCAGTCAATTCAAACAATTCAAATAAATCATTAATCCTTTATTTCCTCCCAAATGTTTTGTTTGATATGCCTCACTTTTTTTCTATAAAATTTAAATACTCTATTTTTGGAAGACTTTATTTCATTTTCTACATTCTTCAACTTTAGATGTAGTTTTTCAGCAGTTCTTCTTTCTTCGTCCATTTTAGAATCCCATAGATCTGTTCTTTGTGTCTGTTTGTCTAGTTTGTCTTGTAATGTCTTTGCTAAGCCCTTAGCTTCCATCATCTTTTGTTGTAATATTTATGAATTGGCTCTTTCATTATCATATTTTTTTATGCTTTCATCTAACTTTTTCTTCAGTTCATTCAGTTCCACCTCTATCTGTTCATTCTCTTTGCTTGTAGATGTAGAGGTAGATTTTTTATCCTTTTCTCTAATTCATTGCTCTTGTTATTTTTTGCTTTCCTCCTTGCTTTCTCATTTGCTAGGTCTTCCTATAACTTTTCTATTTGATTCTGCAATCTCTCTCTCTCTCTCTAGCAATGATTTCTACACCACATTGTTGTTCCTTTTTGATACATTATTTTTTTTAGCATTTTCATTCCATAAAAATCCATTTGGATAGTGCTCACCTCATAGTTAGAGCATTGCATCTGATTCTCTGGTTTATTTTAAACTTTAGGCACAACAAACATGTACTCCATGGTTTACGTATCTGGGTCATATGTAGGCAATACCCTAGTTCTTGCAGGCTTTGAAGTTACAATAGATGTACTCTATAGCACTTGCTTCTTGTGTCTTTTAGATTTTTTTATTTTCTTGCTAAACTCATCTTTGTAGTCAAAACCTAGGACAGTTGACACAATCAAATGCTTGAATGGTGAGGAATTAATTATTTGAGGTTGAGTATTAGACATTCCTATCCCAATCACACTAACAACAGAAGGGGTGCCTTTTGGAAATAATTCCATTGAGGTAGAAATGGAAGAAATTGTATTTGGATCTGTCCTATTAATCTTTTGCCTCTTCACAATGCCTTGTTCATTGAGTTTTTGCATAGTATCTTCTAGTACTGACCTCTTCTGAGTATTTTGTTGTTGTAACACTTACTGACCACTACAACTCGTACCATCACCACCAATAGCATTAGATTCTCCACCATCTCCTTTACCAATCGAATGAGTATCTTGAAGATATAGAAACCCTAGTGGTATTAGTTGTCCTTGTGATTGTATCTGACTGTCAGGATTTTCATTTGAAGATGCAACAAATTCAACTATACTATCTATCCTTGTATGCCTTTGGGCTTGTTTATCAACTCCAATGCCTCAAAATCACCAGGTCTTCTAGGGTCTACTTGTGTTACCACCAAGTGTTTCCTTGTTCTTTAGCCTCCAAACTACGACCTTTAGAACCCAATTTTTTGACTATGGCTACCCCTGAACTATATGTTTATTTTGTGGTATCACTCAAACTAGGTTTGTATGCATACTCTTTATTGGGATCCAAGGGTTGATTTTTCCTATTAGTAGCATCATTAGATTGATGATTATGTGCTTCAGAGGGATGCTCTATAGTCCACAATTTACAAAACTCTTCATCTTATGTGATCTCCTCAAATTATGTAATAGTTTTTGGATCACCTAGATCCTTCCTCATAGACCAAAAGGCATTTATTTTTGTTTGTGTCCATATTTCCTTTGTACAAGCTTTTCTAAGAGACTCTGGGATTTTTTAAAACTAGATGGTTGATCAGCTCTTTTATAAAAATTGCTTGACCTCATGATAGTGATTGACATCTCTACCACTTTCTATAGGTGCAATGTCATTATTCATGTTGACAATTATTGAAAAGTAATACCTTTCTTGGAACCAATTTCCTCCATTACTTTTTTCACCTCATCCCAAAAATTCTTGTTTTTTAATATTTCTAGCAAGGGTTTACTTTGATGTTGAATCATGCTTCTCGCATTCTTATTGGATATAAACCTTTCTTTAATCACGTCACATGGGTCATACTACCAATGAGAGTCAACATCAAATTTAAAAATTTGTAAAATTTGGTGTGCCACAATGAATGTTTTTCTCCTGAATGTGAAACCTTCACATGAAAAAGGTAAGGAAGGAAATATGCTCTTCTTTTACTAACTACAAAGTACAATTGATCTATACTATCCATCTATTATATGTATTCCAATGCAAAAACTCTTTTGGTCACATGTATTGGAAGTTTGTCGGGCTCTACTCCTAATCCAAAAAATTGTAGCACAGTATATTCTTCCATGAAGTACCATTCAGCCAATTGTATTGTTGTTCTAAGTTGAATGGAATCTATAGACTCAGGTAATCTAGGCATTGAAGTACTTTTAATTTCATAATACAATAGAGCCAAAAAGTAGTCCACAAAATGATTATAGTTCCTTTGAGCATCATGCATCTTTATCTTATGGGTCCAATCATGTAGTGGAAGTGCTCTTTTTTCCTCATCATTTTATGAAGGGTTGAATCTGAAGTTTGTTGGCCACAAATGTTCCACTAAACTGCACTAGAAATAAACTACATAAGCAAGTTGTGAACCTAAAGGTCTTAGTGTTGGTATTGGAAGTGGAACCTCCTTTAATCATTAAAAATTGTTTCTAAATGGATTTGCAATGTGCTCTACAAATTCATATTTAATAGGGGGAATAACAAAATGGATATTGTATACCATTTCAAGGAGGCTTGCATCCACTTACCTATTACTATCCAATCCAAGGAAAAATTCTAGCATGGAAATAGTATCATGAACCCATGGTTAAAAAATTTCAAATTGATAAGGAGGCTTTTGATTCTCTTTGGGTATGGAACCATCCATTGTTATTTTTCTGAGAAAAGAAACTTTGGAATTTAGACTGACTGCTTCATAATCACTAGCTAACTTTTCTGGGTCAATGTGGATCGTTCCAAAATCTCTAGCTACAAACCCCAAAAGTCTGCTAATTTCTATTGTAGTAATGGTTAACATTTCATTCTAGCTATCTTTATTAATAATTGCTTTTCTATTTTCATCATAATTCGAGGCACAGACCATGATAAATTATGGGAAAGGGAAAACCTGAGGGAGCATTAGGTATCCCAATCCAACTACGCAAAATGCAGTGAAACTATTAATTGGTAATGGATTTTCTGGGTTAGCTTGAATTTGCATTCCATCCTTATTCTCACATGAAAATCAAAGTTCTGAAGTAAGCCTACCAAAGATTACAACATCATAAATATTGTTGGGAATTAAGGTGTCTCAACCTTGGTAATTCCTTATATTATTTCACTGTATTTATTTATTTATTACCTATTATTGTAATTAGGATGCAAATCCTTAATATCATCTTGTGGGAGTTGGCACAGTGATGTGTCATCCTACGTGGAAGGTGACAACATGTAAATTTGTCCTCACATGAGGAGATAGATGTCCCACTTAGTGGTAGGAATATTTTGCCATGTGTCAGCATCTTGGATAGTGTGTAAGGGAATATTGACCGAAACGGTTATGACAGATTCTTATGACAAATCTATGATGCGTAAGAGTCGTAAATAGAATATTCTATGATAGGTGAAGACATGTGTCACAAGACATCTTGGAAGAAGGTATCTTTGTGCATCCCAAGGAGGGTTATGACATGTTGTCAGAGAACATGCTATTTTTAGCTTGTGTATGACAGATTCTCTTACAACTGTAAGATATGACAGTTATGACAGATTCTATGATACTCGTAAGAGTCGTAAGACTATCTGTCATTGACCAACATGGGAATGGGTGACTTCTTTGGGATGGGGTGATATGAAAAGTGTCATAAACATCCTACAATGTTGGACAAGTGTCCATAGGCATGGGTTTTGGGCCATGAGGCCATGTTGGATGCCCATCTCAAGATGGACTCATTTTTGCCTTGTATCTTCTATATAAATAGGTACTTTGGAGAGGAGATGTATTATGTGATTGATAGGTACTGTTATGCTGTCGGATTGTCTCTAGATATGAGTATCGAAGAATCCTACAAGAACATTGGTTCTGTAACTATATTGTAAACCTCATTGTTTAGATAATACATTTGAGTTGTGTTTTGGAGTGTGGGGTTTTTCACCCATAAGGGTTTTCCCCACGTATATCTTGTCTCTCTCTTCTATCTTCTTTCTTGTGTTGTGTATTGCTGCAATATCTTTGTTGTTGTGTTAAAAATTCTATAATTGTAAAGATTAAAAAAAATTTGTACTCATCTCTCCTCATTAGATTAGTGTAGGAAGTGATTTCCGCACACCTAGTTTCCTTTCAGTTGGTATCAAAGCTTGATCACCTTTGGTCCTAGTTGTTGGGTAGGGGTTTTTTGATCTAATCTTAGGTTGAGTGGGATCTTTGTGCAGAGTATTCTATAATCTTGTTGCAAGAAAGAGATGACGGGCACATCCGGAAGATTAGAGGTGGAGAAATTCAATGGCACTAATTTTGAGTTATGGAAACTTAAGATGGAAAACATGCTTGTTGATCATGACCTATGGGAAACCATATCTGGTGTATAACCAGCTGCAATGGTACAAGTTGATTGGGATATCAAAGATTGGAAGGCTAAGGGTCTCATAAGACTCAGTCTAGTTGATTATGTTCTGTTGAATGTCCATGAGGAGAAGACCACGAAAGATCTTTGGAAGAAGTTGGGAGATGTTTATCAGGCCAAATCCCTAGTAAACAAACTTTTTCTGAGAAAGAAGTTGTATTCTCTGAGGATGGAGGATCTGTTGTAGATCACCTAAATGCCTTCAACATGTTAATTACACAATTGACATCAGTTGGTGTGAAGATGGAGGAGGAGGATCGTTGCATGACCTTGCTTTGTTCTTTTCTAGACTCGTGGGATCACCTTGTTATGGCTATTGGGAGCACCACATCCACTTTCACAATGGATGAAGTGGTATCTTCGTTGTTATCTAAAGATATGTGGAGAAAGTCTTCTGAAGTAGCCAAAGAGGCTATTGCATTTCATGGAAGACCCAAGGAGAAAGGGAAAAAGAAGGACAAGAAAGCTAAGAAGGGAAGATCCAAATCCTGTGGGAGATCCAAATCTCCTGGAAAGTCCAAGGGTCTTTGTTGGAACTATGGCAAAACTGGGCATTTCTGAAAGGAATGCAAGGAGGAAAAGAAAAAGAAGAAGAAGAATGTCTCAAATTTAGATTATAACAAGTCACAAGATGATGGTGATGCCTTCATCGCAACCCTGGCCACCCATGCATCTGATGATCTGTGGTTAATTAATTCTGGTTCATCATTCCACATGACCTCGCATGGAAGCTAATTCATGAAGTATGAAGAGTTCGATGGTGAAAGAGTGTACCTGGGTGACGATTCTCATTTGAAGATTGTTGGTCATGGAAGAGTCTCAATCTGATTCCCTGATGGATGAGTGAAGGGGATCACTGGGGTTATGCACATCCCAGGCTTGGCACAGAACCTGTTTTCTGTAAGTATGTTGAATGATGCAGGTGTATAGGTTGTCTTTTCGAAGGATGGATGCAAGATGACTAGAGGATCTATGGTGCTTGCAAAGGGTACTCAAAGAGGTACTTTGTTTCAGCTGGAGGCATGTAGTTCACAGTGTAATAGTTCTTCTAACTTGAAGAAAAGAGCTACAGTCACTACATCCCCACCATCTAAACAAGCAGTGAAGAAATTTGTTGTAACACTTTCTGATGGTAGTGCACATGCTTTGGAAGATAAACTTCCTGCTGAAAAGACAATGTTATGGCATATGAGATATAGCCACATTGGTGAGAAGGGTCTTAGAACCCTAAAAAATAAAAACCTCATTGAGGGGTTAAATGATTGTAATCTCGAGTTCAACTTTTGCGAACATTGTATATATGGAAAGCAAAACTATGTTTAGTTTTACTCTAGTTCTGACAAGTCTTATGGTGTATTGGATCTTATTCATTCTAATGTGTTTGGTCCTGTTAGTGTTCCTTCGATGTCCAAATCTGTATGTTTTGTATCTTTTATAGATGATTACAGTAGAAGGACATGGATTTATTTTCTCAGAAGCAAGACTGAAGTCTTTAGCTGGTTCAAAGAGTTTAAAGCTTTTGTTGAGAATAAGACTAGTAAAAAGATTAAGTGTTTGAGATCTGATAACACTGGTGAGTGTTGTTTGGCAGATTTCGATAAGTTTTGTAAAGAGCAAGGGATTGAAAGACATAAGACAACTCCTTACACCCCACACCAAAATGGAGTTGCAGAGAGGATGAATAGGACATTGATGGAGAGGGCTAGGAGTATGCTTAGTGGAGCAAGCCTCGAACAAAATTTTTGGGTTGAAGCTATAGCCACTGCTTGCTACCTGGTAAATAGGTCTCCTACAATAGCTCTTGTTGGTAAAACACCTATGGAGGTGTGGTCTGGTAAGAAGCCTTCAGTTAGACATCTTCGTGTTTTTGGTTGTGAGGCATATGCACATGTGCCTAGGGAGAAACGTTCTAAATTGGAGAACAAGGCTATTAAGTGTATCTTCATTGGCTATGGTGTCAGATTGAAAGGATACAAGCTTTGGGATCATGTGGCTAAAAAAGTGTTGTATAGCAGAAGTGTTATATTCAAGGAGCTAACACCTTCTTCCATTGTTCTACAACAAGAAGAAATAGAAAAGAAAGAGGATGTAGTTTAGTTTCCTTCTACCCCTGAGAAGACTGAACTGACAGACCCTGTGAGACTTGATGATGAGGAGAGCTCTAGCAGCTCTAAAAGCTCAGAAGAAGAAGCAGAACCTCAACCTTAGCCATTGAGGAGGTCTACACAAACAAGGAAGGAACCTAATAGGTTTGTTTATTCATTGCTTGATTCTAGTTGTGCTTTTTCCTTGCTTACTAACACTGATGAGCCTAGAACTGTGACAGAGGCTATGGGCATGAAAGATGTAGGTTCTTGGAAGGAGGCCATGGAAGATGAGATGGCTTCTTTGGAAAAGAATAAAACATGGGACTTGGTGCCTTTACCTGAAGGACAGAAACCTATTAGATGCAAATGGGTGTTCAAGAGGAAATTCAGTGCAGATGGTAGTGTTGAAAAGTACAAGGCCAGACTGGTTGCGAAGGGGTATTCATAGGTGGAGGGAATTGATTATGGTGAAATTTTCTCTCCTGTTGCAAAGCTGTGAGGACCACCCTTTTTACTTCTGTTGTTATGACTATTTACATTACGGTTATTGTTATTGTTTTTTATATTTGTGGGACAGCAGTTCCTGGAATTGTCAAACTATTAAACTTTATTATGATTTCAGAAAAACTAATTGGGTGATGTTTGGATAAGTTTACATTTCAGAAAAGTTAATTAGGTGATGATGGAAAATTGTAATATGATTTCATTTATGTTAATTAGAACTATGTCATGATAATGCATGTTTTTAAGTTGCTTCGGCTATGATGATTATATGTGGATACTAATCTTGTAATTTAGTGTGCAGGATTTACTAATCGAACCACAGATTTAAGAGATCATTCCGCACCTTGTTATTTGTTATTCCTTGTTAAGCCGATCTAGTTCCACGTGGAACCAAGATCTCTCTGTGTTTGATGTGATGATGTAATGTGGTCTTTTGTATGGTCGAGTGGGTTAGGTTACCCTCATGTAACACTATTTTATGAATTGTGTTGTAAAAAGATTGAATTTGAATTTCTTTATTTTATTTTAATCTATGAGGCCTTTTCATGTGCTTTACCTTGACCATGGGTGTCCTGGATGGGTTAAAGTTGACCCTGGGTTATACCCCATGGGTCCAAGGGCCCATTTGGCATGGGTAACCCTTGGGTAACCTCCATCTACTCATCTTAACTTCCCCCTGAAGTTAAGTGGCGAAAATTGGAGGTATGGAGGGGACATGATGGGTTGTACCAACACCCAACCCATCCCTCTTCAATCCCAAGGTAAGAGATGACTACAAACCCATCCATTATTGAAGGATTGACTTGAAGTCACCCTCTCCATTAGTGAGATTCCCCCATGTGTTGTGGGGCCATCCATGTGAAGGAGGGAAGAAGAGGCATGGGTCACCTGTCTTTTACTCCTTTAACTCCTTTTATTTCTCCCATGCGTAAGAGAAATGACATGAGGAGAGGGATAAGGAGTACTCTAGGGATGGGTGAGTGACATAAGCCACCAGGACAGAATAGTGGTTTTGGGGGAGGGTGAGGAGGTGACAAGTGTCACCTTCCCATTCCTCTAAACTGAAAAGAATTTGGGTTATTTGTTTCCAATTTTGGGATGAGAGGGAGTTAGTTGAATTTTGGGAGAGTTTCATTATTATTGCCAAAAATAGGAAAGTTAGCTGGAAGGAGAGGAAAGGGAGAGGGAGTTGGTGGCTAAGGTTGGAAGAGAACTCTGTGGAGCTCTGCAACAGTTTCATTTCAGGAGGGCTTTGTAAGGTTGGTTTGATTTTTACCTTTCTTTCGTATATCTGGATGTGTATGTAAAGTTTGTGAAAGATGCTTATTTGTTTGTGTTTAGATTTGTTTTCTGTGGGATTTGTTGTCAGGTTGTTTGACAGAGCTTCTCCCACTTGGGAGAAATGCTCATCAAGTTTGGGGTAGGGGAGGAGAGATCCTCCTCGGGTGCATACCTGTTTCCATCTTTTGGGATGTTGAAAGCCTTGAGGGCATGTATTTGTGACTGTATCTTTGACTTGAGAGTCAAATACAGATTTCTTAAAAAGTTGTGATCAAACTTGGTTTGAGGCCAAGAGAAATTGTGTTGGTTAAATTATCTGTAAGGGTGACACTCTGGAGTCAAGTGTGTCCACTCTCCTACCCCTTATGAAACTCACTGTAGTTGAGTTTCCGTGTTGTATAATTTACCCACGGGTGTTTGTGTGCTTTGGGTTTGTTGTTGTCCCTATTGTGGAAAGGAGTGCTTGAGTTACCCAGGTGTGAGTATGGTCTCCCTAGCTCGGGGGTGACCCTCTTGCGGGTCTATGGAAGGGAGGAGAGCTAGATGAGTGGTGTTTTCTTCTTTGTTTGTCTTTGATATGCAGGTTTCCTCTTGGAGCTTATGGTTGGAGTTGGAGAAGTTATATTTATGAAGAAACAGATTATTCTTCTTTGTCATGAGAATTAGGCCAGGTTCATTTCATAAGAGTTGAAGAGAGAGCACCTCTCTTGATATTGTTGTAACTTATTGACACCCTGGGAGTGAAGGAAATCACCTCCCTGATCTTGTTATTGATGGACTTTTACTTGGTTGTTACAAGCTATCTGTGGTATGTTGTTTGGGAGAAGGAAGTTCATATCTCCCTTAGAGTGTGTAGAAGATGTGGAAAGTTAGTTGTATGTATCCATGGTTTAAAATTATCTCTTGCTATATGTAGTGGAAGAGTTAACTTTTCTGTAATATGAATGTGGTAAACAAATGCCTTAAATTTTCAAGTTATGTTGCTTTGTAAACTTTTTTTTAAATAGCAATTTTATTGTGTTTAATGTGTTATTGAAAGGAAGAGTTCATTACTTATTTGCAATCTAATCTGAGCTTGTTTATGTAATTATAAGAATAGAACTGTTTAACTAGTCGAAAGGTCAGTTTTATAGTTCATTGTTATAATGGAAAAGACAGTTTTAAATGATTAAGTTTTCTTCTTCATAAATAATGGTTTCAGTTATTTTATAAAGTTTAGAGAAAATCTATTATATAATTACTTCTGTTTGTCCCAAAGTTGAAATGGATATTTATTAATTACCGAAATAAACTGATTAAAACTTCATTTCTTAAGTATATATATATATATATATATATATATATATATATATATATATATATATATATATTCTTTATTTAATTCTTACTTGATCATTTTAACTGATTAAAAGAAACTGAATAAATTATTTAATTTGAGAAAATTATGAAATATATATATATATAACAGTTGTTATTTAATTATCATTTTAACAGAATTATGAGATACTGAATAAATTGTTTGATTGAGAAAATTAAGTGATATTCTGAAACTGAAATATATATATATATATACATATATATATATTAATTGATATTTATTTATCATTAAATTGTAATAAACTTAGAATAAATTTTATGACAGTCGAAATTAGAGATCGCTGTGTGTTTTACACACAGTCGAAGCTTTACATGGTGGGCGGTGGGGAGTAATCCCCACCGCAGTATCCTTTCTTTTAACAGAGGTGTGGGGAGGGGCGGAGCCCCACCCACACCCCACATCGTGGGATGTGGGTGGGGCTCCGCCCCTCCCCACATCCCCCTTCCCTTTTGACCCCCGCGGGGCCACATCCCTGCCAGTGCCCGCCGTTCATACCTCCTCCACGGCCTACACAGGCCCCTCCCCTTCGCAGCTGCCTTACCTCCTCCGCTCCGTCTTTTGTGTCGGCCGCTCGCCATGCGGCCAACACACCTGCGACCACCGTCCACCTTGCAACCGCCACCTCATAGTGCCCTCTTCTCTCCCACAATCCACCGCCCATGCCTGCAATATAACTTGTTTTCCAAAAGAGATTTCTTAGGGTTTATAACCCTCAATTTTGTAAGTTATAGTTATTAATAAATAAATAAAAATAATAATTAGTGGGAGTTGTTGTTAGTGAATTTTATATTGTTATATAATTTTCACATGTGGAGTTATATCTATAACTCTATGCATAATATATATATATATGTATCAAATCTATATATATATATATGTTTTGAAAGAGAATTTTAAATATATATAGATATATTTATATATCTATCTCTTTATATATATATATTATATATATATTTATATATATGATATATATATACATAGAAGAGGTTTCATGGGCCATTTTATGAGGCCCTCTCTATAATTCATAACAAGGAGATTTGCAAATTAATTCTAAAAATGAAATATCAAGGTATGGAAATTATGTTTTCGTCGTAAGTGAAGTATAAACATAATTAAATAGAAATTTTGTTATATTTCCATGATAAGGGTTTTATAAAGAGGAGAGCCTCCTACATATATTAACAATGGTATATGATTTACAATAAGAGTATTAATATTAATTATTAGTAATAATAACAACAGTAATTATAAATAAGAGAAAATAAAATTATAATTTAAAGAGAGCATAAAGGAATATACTGTAATACTCCGGAAAGAGTTTCTCGGAAGTTTCAACTTTCAACGTAATTTCAATAACCGGGAAAATGAAGAGGAAAATTACACGTCACCTTGCTTAAAAGATCACTGGAAATAAACTTAAGGAGCCATCACAGACATTCCATGTGAGGCCATTTTAATCTCAACTGTAGTAAACGTCCATATAAGTAAACCTGTAAGAGAGTCAGAAGAAGAAAAACTAACATTGGAAAACACAGAGGAGAAAATGCGCGACATTTCCCACATGGGATAAGAGAACTAAGTTGATGGACCCTTCCACTAAATCTGCTTAGGAACAAGTTTAATTAATACAAACGAAGAGGAGAAACCTAGATCGGAGAAGACTAGGAGACCGAGTCCAGCGAAGTAGTAAACTAGCCTATGTGACCTGGACCATCCGGAAGTTAGGTTTAATATCAACAATAGATACAGTGATAACCCTGATTGATGTAAAATATGAAGAAAGGACTGGATAAACATAAAGAAAGCATAGAAAACGAAAGAGAGAGAGACCGAAATATAAACAAACTAAATCATCAGAGAAATAGTTAAGGTAAGCGCGATAAAAATACAATCAAAATTAAGACCCAGAGAAAAGGGAAGAGAGAGCAAACGAACCGCCTTGTTGAGAATGCTAAGTCGAAGGAGGAGTATGTTTCAGGAAGCAAGAGAGGAGACAGACAACCGTGCCTTGCTAAAAAATGACTAAATAGGGAGATCACGAGTTGGTTTAGTCAGAACAAGGCATCGTGGGAAGTTGTTAATCTATCAGTGAACCACGTGCGTAAAATAGTGTTGAGTAATTCCCACTTACACCATAAGGCGTTATGCTGCCGGAATTTGCTGAGATTTAGATTTAGGAACCTTGGTAATCTCACCCTTGTAAGGACGTTAACGGCGTCATAGAGACCCCCTTGTTGGTCTACTTGCGTCTAGTTGCACGCAATTATACTTGTACCCCGCCGAAAACTGTAGTGTTATCGCCTTGAGCGAACACCACCGAGCATGCTTACGCATGCGAGGGGGTTTTTAGGGAAGCGTGAGAAAATTTTTTTATATTTCATGTCATAACCACATGACAGATGTGGCTATGACACGTGTGATGTGTGTTGTGACCACATGGAAAATGTGGGCATGACAAAAGCTGACATCTATTCGGTTCCTTTTATCTCTTGCAATAGTTTATGACTCAGAGGTGGAGCAGATGGATGTGAAGACAACATTCCTTCATGGTGATTTGGAGGAAGAGATTTACATGTCACAGCCAAAGCATTACATGGAGAAAGGTAAAGAAAATTTGGTTTGAAAGTTGAAAAAGTCTTTGTATGGTTTGAAGTAGTCTCCTAGGATGTGGTACTTGAAGTTTGATGCCTTTGTGTTGTCAGTTGGATTTCTGAGATCAAAATCAGATCATTATGTGTATTATAAATTTAAAAATGATCACATTCTCAATATTGCATTGTATGTTGATGATATGTTGTTAATTGGGAATGGTAAGAATATGATTTCTGATTTGAAGTCTCAATTGTCAGCATAGTTTGAGATGAAAAATCTAGGGGTAGCCAGGTACATTCTAGGAATGGAAATCAGAAGAGACGGAGCTAATAGAAAACTTTGGTTAAGCCAGAGTAAGTATGTGAAGACCATGTTGGACATGTTCAACATGGAAGATTGTAGACCATATAGTGTTCCTGTTTCCTTGGGGACAAAGTTGTTTGTTAAGGATTGTCCAAAATCTCCTAGTGAGGTGGAGGACATGAGTAGAGTACCTTATGCTAGTGTTGTTGGCAATTTGATGTATGCTATGGTCTGCACAAGACCAGACATTACCCAAGCAGCGGGAGTCCTTAATCGATTTATGGCTAATCCTGGATGGGTACATTGGGATGCAGTTAAGAGATTGTTAAGATATTTGAGGCGTACTTATGAGTATTCCATATGCTATCATGGTAATTCTACAGGACCTTCGCATTCTATTTGTATTCATGGATTTGTGGATTCTGATTGGGTGGATGACATTGACAGAAGGAGATCCACCAGTGCTTATGTGTTCACTATGTTCAGTGATGCAATTAGTTGGATGAGTAAGCGACAACCTGTGGTTGCTTTGTCCATGATAGAAGCTGAGTATATGGTAGCAACTGATGCTTCCAAGGAAGTCATTTGGCTTAAGAGATTGTGTTTAGATATTGGTGTTACTGTAGGACAGATTATGATTTGTTGTGACAGTTAGAGTGCGATTTGCCTAGCAAAGAATCCTACTTTCAATGCCAGAACAAAGCATATTGATGTATAGTTTCACTTCATGCGAGACATGGTAGAGGATAGGAAGGTGAATTTGGAGAAGGTAGACACTTTGAATAATGTTGCAGATGCATTGATGAAACTAGTGGGATCAGAGAAGTTTAGATGGTGTTTAGAGTCTATGGGCCTCTCGACTTATAGCAGTTAAATCCTATTATTTCCATTGGCTCTTATAAGGTGTTCGACAAGTGGGAGAATGTTGGGAATTAAGGTGTCTCAACCTTGGTAATTCCTTGTATTATTTTGAATTGTATTTATTTATTTATTTATTGCCTATTATTATAATTAGGATGCAAATCCTTAATGCCATCTTGTGGGAGTTGGCACGGTGATGTGTCATCCTACGTGGAAGGTGACAACATGTAAATTTGTCCTCACATGAGGAGATAGGTGTCCCACTTAGTGGTAGGAATATTTTTCCATGTGTCAGCATCTTGGATAGTGTGTAAGGAAATATTGACCGAAACAGTTATGATGGATTCCTATGACAAATCTATGACACGTAAGAGTCGTAAATGTAAGATTATATGACAGGTGAAGACATGTGTCACAAGGCATCTTGTAAGAAGGCATCTTTGGGTGCCCCAAGGAGGGTTATGACATGTTGTAAGAGAATATGCTATTTTTAGCCTGTGTATGATAGATTCTCTTACATCTGTAAGATATGATAGTTATGATAGATTCTATGACAGTCGTAAGAGTATCTGTCATTGCCCAACTTGGGAATGGGTAACTTCTTTGGGATGGGGTGATATGAAAAGTGTCATAAACATCCTACATTGTTGGATAAGTGTCCATAGGCATGGGTTTTGGGCCATGAGGCCATGTTGGATGCCCATCTCAAGATGGACTCATTTTTTCCTTGTATCTTCTATATAAACAGGTGCTTTGGAGAGATGTATTATGTGATTGATAGGTACTGTTATGCTGCTGGATTGTCTTGAGATACGAGTGTCAAAGACTCCTATAAGAGAATTGGCTTTGTAACTGTATTGTAAACCTCATTGTTTAGATAATACATTTGAGCTGTGTTTTGGAGTGTGGGGTTTCTCACCCGTAAGGGTTTTCCCCATGTATATCTTGTCTCTCTCTCTCTCTCCTATCTTCTTTCTTGTGTTGTGTATTGCTACAATATCTCTATTGTTGTGTTAAACATTCTGCAATTGTAAAGAGTAAAACAAATTTGCACTCATCTCTCCTCATTAGATTAGTGTAGGAAGCGATTTCTGCACACCTAGCTTCCTTTCAAATATCACGGTATTCATCAATGAAACTTGGGGTTTTAAGCAGTTTGATGTAGTTTATTTTGTGTATTACTTTGTCTTTCCCAATCATTGGTGTGTTAGTGGTGGTAGACACGCTTGTAAACCCTCAACCCTAAACCTGGAAAGATTGAAAATTTTTAAAATGAAGCTTATAAACTATTTTGAAGGAATGTAGGATTTCTATATTTCAATTTTCACATACCCAGAATTTGAAAAGATGATACAAAGACTAGCACGGGCTGACTCTGTTGCATCCAAGAATTTCCCTGGTGCACTATAATCTTAATTTTCTTCTTATTCTCAAACAAGTGTCAACTTCCAAGTAATAATAAAGTAAGTGAAACATGTTACAATACAATTTGTACTCCCACTTCAAATGAAATTTAAGGATGGCCTACAAGGCTGCAACCTCAATTAATTTAGCACATACATTGATTGGTGGCATTGAAAACATATTATAAAATCCCAATCGTTGATCTTTGAAAATCTAACAGATCTAGGTTGATTTTGGAGGTTTGAGTTCGCAAGTCTAGTGCTCCATACATTTCATTCTAGAATTCAACTCCAATTGTCCATCAAATATTCATTGAACGGTGAAACATCGCATGGAAGCGCCACATGTATCATTTCACCGTGTTTCTTCCATAAGCTTTGAAGACTCCCTTTCTATGAAGTCGGGCCCACTTTGATGACTCATAATAATAATGGTGTAAAATTATTAATAATAAGGTAATAAATAGATAGAAATTAATAAGAATATTTTAATAATAATATGTTAATTAATAATTGTTCACTCATTGAGTTGTTGACACTTATCTCTATTCCGGAGACTTTATGTACAAAATTGGGTGCTTGAAGACTTCTGCCTAGAATTGAACATACGTCAAGATCATATGATGATCAAAATGATTCATAAAGGGCCCACCACATATGAGTTAGCACCATTCAACCAATGACAAAAAATTAATAATAATATGTTAATAAATAAATGGAGATTAATAATAATATGGTAATAATAATATGTTAATTAATAAATGGAAATCAATAATAATATGATAAT
Organism: Cunninghamia lanceolata; assembly: GCA_027924645.1. Lineage (NCBI taxonomy): Eukaryota > Viridiplantae > Streptophyta > Pinopsida > Cupressales > Cupressaceae > Cunninghamia > Cunninghamia lanceolata. Next base: position 3,216,039 of record BSBN01000241.1, on the reverse strand, counting down.
AATATGTTTATTAATAATCATTCACTCGTTGAGTCATTGACACTTGTCTCTATTTCGGATACTTTATGTACAAAATTGGGTGCTTGAAGACTTCCACTCAGAATTGAACATACATCATTGATCTGCAATCATCTGATGATCGAAATGTTTCATAAAGGCCCACCACATATGAGTCAATGACTCGACACCATTCAACCAATGGCACAAAATTAATAATAATATGTTAATTAATAAATGGAAATTAATAATAATATGGTAAAATAATATGTTAATTAATAATCATTCACTTGTTGATTTGTTGACGCTTGTCTCTATTATGGAGAATTAATGTATAAAATTGGGTGTGTCAAGACTTCGGCTCAGAACTGAACATGAGTCATTTATCTATGATCATCTAATGATCTAAATTTAATGATAATCCCAAAAGAGTAATTTGGTTTCTATTATGGATTTTTAGTGACATTGTCAATTGGTCTAGCTCATATGTATTATTTCAGGTCCATATTGATACAAGATAGGATAAAAGACAATAATAATAGAATAATTCCTACGTAAAGATTTATTCTTAGCATTTCTTTTGTAGGAAAACTTAGTCATCTCATCCATTTATCTTTTCCCTATTTATACAGTGATATACATTGCCATTGAACTCATTTATCTTTTCCATGTGATGATTGTTATTGAACCATCTGTATACATTGTCATTGAACTCATGTTAAACCATAATTACTTCTATATTTTTTATTAACATCATCATCAAACAAATTGGGGAATTACATGAACATCTAACCAAACCCAAAGTTCCAAACAACACTACACACTTAAAAGAGACCAAGAGTCAAGACATTCAATTAACATCATACTCTACTATCTAGTCACATATAAAACTTTTATCCTTCGACCTTGATTTTTGCCTCCAAAATCTTTTTGGTTCCTCTTTTCGATGATGCTTAATGAATATTTCATTGTAGTCCATAACCATCCTATTAATAAGTAATGTTTGCATTACAAATTAAATTATGTAGTCATTCACAATGACAATAAATTATTTTCCATGAAACCTTGCATTATATGTACAAGAAACCACTAGGTATGGGTAACAATAAGGCCAGTAAAGGAGAATTAAAGTAATGTTCTTCAGGTCACTATCAATTGAATTACAATACCAATTCCATGCGCCCATTTCAATTTTTAGTTTCTCACACATGCATGCATGTGTGGGAGATTCAACCACCACCCAGAGTAGAATGTGTCATTTGCAAATGTTAAAAATGTCAATTCTTGACATGATTTGTTCCACTTGACAAAGGCTTCTATTTCTTCATTCTGAGAACTACAAAGAAATAAAATCCTACATAGCCACACAAATAAAAATATCTATCATATCGTTCTACATCTGTGAACTCTATTTTTAATATTTAAACAAATTCCTAATTCGAAAAGGGTAGAGAGTTGAAGCTTAGAATGATAAGAGAAAATAAAAAAAAGTAGATGACGCCAAAAATCATCAGTATCACACAATTAAATCCAAAATCATAAATGAACACAAAATAAATTACTTGGTAACTTACTTTCTTTGCATAGCTCCTGTAATGAAAGCCATTACTTTTAACTTTTACAGTTTATCAATTCTTCTACTATCTGATGCTTAGTAATCAAATTTAAGGTTGAAACAATAAACACTAATAAAGATATGTACATGTAGTGCTGAGAAAAATGGCTAATGATAAGCAAATCCATTTAATTGACTCCACCATCACTTGGAATGTAATAATTATAAAATTGAATTCACATTGGTTAATCTAGGTGGTTTGTCACTTGTAATTGTAATTGTTGTCGTCCTTTTAAATTTTTGTCTTATTATCTATTATTTTTTATTAATAAAATAATTCTAGAACTTTTTAATTTATAATTGTAGCCATTGGTTAATTCTGGAATTATCTACTATCATAATTCAAAATATATGTAAAAAATAAGGTTAATCTAAATCATTCACTCGTTGAGACTTTATGTAGAAATTTGGGTGTGTCAGAAATTTGGCCCGGAATAGAAATTTGAATTTTTATTTTATTATCTATTATTTTTCATTAATCTAAGTCATTCAATCGATGACACTTGTCTCTATTCTGAAGACTTTATGTTGAAATTTGTGTATCAAAACTTCAGTCTAAAATACAACTTATGTCATCGATCTGTGATCATCTGAACATCAAACATTATGATAATATTTTAAGTACATCAATGTAAATTGTAATTCTAATCATCCTTTTGAATTTTATTTTTATTATCTATTAGTTTTTGTTAATCTAAATCATTGACTCATTAACACTTGTCTCTATTCCAGAGACTTTATGTACAAATTTGGGTGTGTCAAAACTTCAGCCTGAAATAGAACTTGTGTCATTGATCTGTGATCCTCTGACATGTAAATGTAATTTTTTTTAAAGCTATAAATTTTCCAAATAACTTAATAATTATCATTTAATATTTGATATTTTCGCCAGCCACATTATGGTCTTCAAAAACTTGCTAGCACATTCGCCAAATAATTAATTTTATATATTTGAATATTTATATAATTTGCCACCAAACTTATTTTATTTTTTGAATACAAGTATAATTTGTCAACAAAGTTATTAATTTACTAATTATTCATTATGATTCACCACAATTTTATAAAAATTTCTAAGAATGGGCATAAATTTGCCAAGAAATTTTTTTTTTCAAAAGAAAGGAAAGATTCACCAGGAAAATTATAGCACTTACTAAGATTCGCCAAGATTTTATAGGCTTTTTAGGGGGGTTCCTTAAAGTTATCGTTGGAGATAAATTTGATAATTAATCAAATTTATATGATTTATTTGATTTATTATAGAGAAAATAGTAAGTGGTGACTTGATTATAGCTGAAATGGTGATGAGACAATTTTAGGTGTCTACGGATCATATTCTTCATGCTAGTGTATTATAATCATCACATTGTCTATATTAACATAATACATCCTTTAAAAAGTCATTAGATATGAAAATGAGTGATTGAGGGCCATATTTTAGTTATAAAATAAAATTTCCCCACAAATGTCTTGCTTTTGTTAGTCCCTGCCTTCGGCAAGGAATACTAATGTTTCCAGTTCAAACTATTTTTTGTCTCGAATGTTGTGTAGAGAGAAAATATTTTAAGATGTTAAGGTTTTCTTCCCACCTACTTTTTTCCTACATAGAAAATAGGTATTTATTGGATTTTCGATTGGGTGCTTTCTATTTTCTTAGTTAATGAATCTATTTTCCATTTTTGAAAAATCCAAAAAAACATTATCCAATCAGAGAGGGCAAGGGAAAATTTAAAGAGTTTCTAAGGTTTGTAGCTATTTGTGGGAGGTAGGGCACATGGTCATGCACCTAGTTGCAAGTTAGGGTTGTTGGCAATTATGTGGAAAGAATATCTCTTGCATGGAGGCCTAGAAATAGGGTATGGGCATTCATCAAAAGCTTAGGTTGTTTATGTCTTCCAGCAAGCTTTCCCAACTATTTAACGAGTGGTTGGAGCAAGTCATGAAAAAAGACCAAGTCATGGAAAATACATCATGGAAGGCCACATGTATTGATGTATTCTTACCCTCAATAGCACAATCAACTTCCAAATTTAAGATTACATGTGTGGTGTTCCAATCAATAAGAGCAATGGTGACTTCTCTTCTGCAAAGTCTCTATAGGACTTCTTCCCATGCCAAAATGTAGATAGAGCCACAAAAGAATTCTTGTCACCATCTTCATCTTCCTCTACACCTCCTTTTATAACATTTGTCAAGGTTTTTAGCAAGAGGAGAAACCAAAACAATTATAGTAAACTAGAAGATCCCGATACTCAATATAATCCCAGAGTTCTATTTAATCCCAAGTCTATATAAGGAAGTACTTTTTTTCATTCATATTCTTCTTTTCAATTATTTTGTTTTATTTTTTCTAATTTCTAAATGTATAGTGTTATCACACTTCTATCTAAGCCTTATAAGATTGTCTATGGCAATAGGCCTAGTATGGGTATTGTAACATTGAATATTTTCTAAGGGGAAAAATCTTGGGAATAGGAAGTTATGGACACATTCAAATTGCTCACTACATTCATATAGGAGATAAAAGCCCTCTCCAAAGCCCAAATTCTGAGAGATAAGTAGGTAATATTTAATGTTCATTACAATATTCTTCCATTGTAAGTTGGTTAAATAGTTGTATAGCCTTGTGTAGCACTCACACTTTAATTTATCAATTTTTTTGTTGGAATTGAATTCAAAGTAGCAAAATGAACCATACCATCAATAGCTAGTATTATGGTATTTAATAAAAACTATGAGGGATCATATGTAATCTATGTTGCTTAAATAGTAAATAATAAATGCAATCACATATCAGGTAGTTCTAATTTATGGCTTTACAATATTAGGGTCAAAGATGAAGTTCTTGTTGATCCATGTTAACAAACAACATTTAGCTTCAAAAAAATTATTACCAGTACGTTTCCAATTTTTTGGCTTTGTTCTATTTTTTTCCTATCTTTTTTCCCTCATCACTATATCTACTGCTTCCAATCCTTTTATTATTAATATGTTTTTTATTCTTAAAATTTTTGCATATAATTGTTTTTTTCTACTACAGTAGCCTATAATGTTGAAAGATTTTAAATATTTATGTGTAATCCTTCAATATTTATGAGTTGTTCCAATATATTGTTAGTGGAATTTTTATTTTCTCTCAAAATGGAGTGTCAGTATTTTTATTTTCTCTCACAAGAGAGTGTCTAGAATAACATGATGGTATGGCAAATTACAGATATAAATGGGAAATGGAATTGAACTTGGCTCAATTTTTTTAATATTTTTCTATCACAAAGCATGCTCCTTCAAATAGGCTTAGCTTTCTTTACACAAGCCTCCCTAACTTATAGTCCATCCTCTTAATGTTGCAAGTTAAAGGCCAATTTTATAAACTATTCTTTTAAGTGAAAAACACCCATTATAGGGTGTAATCTTCATGTATTGTATGTGGAGGAAAAACTATTGAAGTTATACAGTAGGATGGGTTGTGGTTATTAAGAAGTCTAGACATTTTATGTTATTTGCTATGTAGATTTTTTTAAAATTGATTTTCCTTTATCTTAGATATATATTTTTTTTATAATAAAACCTTGGTTAAGGGACCAAGGGCTCATTCAAAAATAGGATTAAGCCTAGAAGTATTTCAAGGCGGATCATAAGTTATCCACACCCAATAGTACTACTACTAATAGGCATATACTAATGGCTGAGATCATTCCTCCCCATTATACAAAACTAAGAGGGGAAAATTATAGCAACCCACTCTCATAAACTATACCAAAACATAAGTACCATATCATGACAAACTAAAACTACAAACAGTACCTATTTACCACTGTCCCCAAACAAATCCACACCATTGCAATCACTATCACATGCATAGGAGAATGTCCACCTGGCACGATCTGGGACAGGGACTCGAAGCTTCTCTGTAATACCCTCCATAATCTACTTGGTCTCAGCCACCCCCAACATCAAATCATGTAAATGACCAACCATCACCTCTAAATTTTCCTCATTTTTTTTGTAGCTTTAATAAAATCTTCATGAGTTAACACAAAGAAAGCTGCAATGGGCAACATAGTTGCCACTCTAAGTGACTGAGTCGCACCGAACACGTTCCATCTCCCTCTCGTGCTGCCAGGGTCCAACAGAAGGTTAGCCATTGCCTCCCGCACATTAACACCCTCTTTCTCATCTACTTCCTTAAAAACTTTTAGAAGTCTGCCTAACCATTCTTTAAGAATTAGATTCTTTATTTCTCCCTCCAATCCATTGATGAAACCCGCCATGGCCTCCTCTCCAAAAAGTTTCCTTAGCCTCTTCCTTGTTGTATACTTCCTCTTCATCCTCCCGCCCACCATCGCCCTGCTCACTCACCTCCTAATTTGCCTCTGCACAATCTCACTCACCACTTTCTTTCCCTTTATCTATGCCACTAGCCTCACCTTTGAAACTAGCTCTAGCGGAAGCCATGAGAGCGGGGAGCACAAAAGATTGAAGAAAATAATAATAAAAACAAACAGTCATCCTCTTGTTCCCAAATAATCACCACTTATCTGCCACATGCCACCTTTAGCAATGATTACATGTCTCTGCCAAGCTCACCTTACGCCAGCTCACTCACAATTCAACAATTTCAAGAATCAAATCATAAATGAAACTCCTTAATTCACTGGCCCTTTATCAGGTGGTCTCTTTGATATATACTAGTAAAAAAGAAGATTTGTGATTTTAAAAAAAGTTATGCCCATAGAAAATTTCTTTTGGAAATAGTTATTTCTTCTTGTTGCTAATTGTGTTGGGTGTTATCAATATGCCCATGTCAAACAAGAAAACAAATCTTGCAAAAAGGTCACTTTCCATTCATAGTGAATCTAATTAGATATGCTCAAGACAAGGAATGCATTCATTCAATTTTGGAGTAGATTTGTGGGTAAGCTTCTCAACCATCTAAATTCATAGTAATATTTTCTCATAGAATTTAAATATACAATAATAAGGATTCCCCTAGTGATGCAGAGGAGAATTATTCAGGCATCTTCGTTGTTAGGGAAGATTTAATGAACCCACTACTATTAGATACTTATTTGAGTTACAGATTTAGACGTAAACAAATAACTTAATTAACTGTACCATATTTGCTAACTTGTGATTTTTTTAGGGTGGGAAGGGTGTTTGCGTACAATGTTCTATGCAGTCCAAGTTTTTCTTTCCTTTGAGTATAGATCCATTCTTGAAACGTCATCTACTGAGATCCAAAGGTATATATTATTTGGTTTTATCATCATTAACTTTAATTTTACAATCAACTTTGCATCAAAAATCTAATCAAGCCTTCCATTTAATCAAATATTATTATTGTAGCCTTTCTCAAGATGAGGTTTAGTATATATCACTCTCCTGAGAAAACTTGAGATTGTCTTTCAATTCTTATTATAAGATTGCAACCTAAAATTTGGGTATCATTATTTCCTTTTGCTATTTTTTAGCTAGAAAGTTTTCTACTAGACAAGATGGGTTATATAAAAGTTGTAGTTTTTTTATTTTGCTAAAGTGATTAATAGAAGAATGTATACCCTATGTGTGTAAGGAAGCAAGTTATACGGAAGCAACTTCCTACACTAATATTTAAGAGGAGTATTATGCAAATAATTTCAAATCTAATCTAAACTTATTACAAAAATATAGGAACACAAAGAAATCAACAATAAGCAATAAACCATAACATAGTGATTTACGTGAGGAAAACCCTTTCAAGAAAAAACCCCACACTCCAAAACCTGCACAATGTATTATCAAATCTAAAACAAGATTACAATACACTTGCAATGTTAGTCTGTACAGGAGTAAAATATTAGCATTCTTATATAGAGTAATTCTGGCAGCATTCTAGAAGCACATGTGTACCTGCAAACTCTCATAATATAAACTACTCCACAAGCTCTCAATTTATAAACTTCTAGCAAATTGGAAACTATTTTTGGTTTAGAAAATCATGTGCAAAATCTTCCATGAGGTGTGGTACCCAAGATAGGCAAGATTCTTATCTAAAATTAGGCTCTTAGAGATGCTCTTACACATCTTATAGCTGGTCATTGATTCCAAAGTAACTCCCTCTATTCTTGACTCTTACGTGTCATAAAAGTTGTCATAGGATCCCATAAAATTAGGGTGTCCCATTTTTCTAAAGATAATCTCAAAATAAAATATTAATATTCCGCCACTGTAAGGCATCAACACTTGGCATAACTACCACATCAAATTCCAATGCCCCAATTTGTAATGGAGCCAAATATTAAATAATGACAATAATATGTAACTAGTTGTGGGAAAATGTTTAAATGGTAAATAAATAATAACAAAAAATTTGCAAGGTTGAGTCACTTAATTTCCCAACATTCTTGCATTTGCCGAGTACCTTACAAGAGCCAAAGGGAAATATACTTGAAGGGCCCATAGACTTTGAACACCATCTAAACTTCTCTATGCTCACAGGCATAGTCAATGCATTTACAATATTCATCAAGTCTCTACCTTTTCCAACTTCACCCTACCATCCTTGACCATATCTCTCACAAAATGATACAGAACATCTATATGCTTGGTCCTGGCATGAAATGTCAGGTTCTTTGCTAGTCAAATCACACTATGACTATCACAATAAACTATCTTTGCCCCCTATTTTAATCTAATTCTTGAACATAATATCTTAATTCAAATGGCTTCCTTATAGGCATGAGTTGCTATCATATGTTCAACCTCTATAGTGGAAAATGCACGACAACCTGTTTCTTACTCATCCAACTTATTACATCACCAAAAAGAGTAAAAACATAAGCATCTGTGAATCTTCTACTAGTGACATCACCTACCCAATCTAAATCCACATAACCACAAATGTCTAGGGAATGCCTATCTCATGTACCATGAAAATACAAGAAATAATTTGAGGTACCCCACAAATATTTGAAGACTCTTTTAACTGTATCCCAATGAACTCTACTAATATTAGACATATTGACTAAAAACTCCCACTACTTGGGTAATGTCTAGACTTATACATACCATAACATACATTAGGCATCCAATTACACTTTGGAGGACAATGTGAAATAGATAACTTTATTTCAAATGTCATAGGAACACACAATGATATACAATATTTCATGTTCAACCTTGGTAAAACTAAATTGACATGCTTACTTTGGCTAAGCCATTATTCACTCTATCTCTTGTAATATCCATCCCAAGAATGTGTTTAGCCACATCATTATCTTTCATTTGAAACTTTGTTGAAAGTTGATATTTTAGTTCCAAAATCAAACCCTTCTACTACTCACATGAAATCAATGCTTCCCTACCTTTAAAGTGATATAGGCATGCAAATCTAAATGCAACAAGGTGCTCAAGTTTATAGACTCAATAGGTACACCTTACTAGACTTCATACTTTTATGCCAACATATCACCTAAGGTTACACTGGATTGCTCACCCAAGCTGCGAGCAACTAGTTCACATTGAGTTTTATTGTGTCACAATGGTGCTCAGGCTAGATGATAGATTGCACATATCTCATAACAATTAACAAGTATATAAAACTTGATAAAGATTAACACATTTGAAATATCAGTCATATTTACACAAAAGGTTCTTGACAATAGTTTCATGTTCATACAACTTCTCTGAAAAACAAACCTTATAATATCTTAGTCAAATTTACACCAATAGCCCTCTTGTGAATGACAATGTTTAATGGTGAAAAGAGAGAGAATGATAGTATTTGCAAACTAGGTCAAGCCCCTCTTTTCATGCACTAACATTTGAAATATGAACCGAGCTCAATCACTATGAGAGTGATAAGCTATAGATATCCTATTCCTCTTTGATGTACCTTAAAAGGTGTCTCAATTAGAGTTATGCAAACCCTAACAAACTAAGGAGAGATCAAACCCTTGTTGTAAATTATGCACTAATAGACAGATTTTGGGAGCAGTAACACACAAACTAATCATAGAAATGCAAACAAGAGGTAATAGTGGTTGTGTACCTAAAATTTGGAGGCCTGCTAGACTAGGGCGCTAGCCCTAGTGTCCTGTAAGTTTTCTGTCAGCAGAATTATCTGTATCAGATGCATGTATCTCTATTTAAGGTTCTAGATCCTAGTATTCAGGCCCTATTAGACTCAGTGCTAGCCCCAGCGTCCGGTAGATATTTTGATGATGAAATTGCAATTTTTGTGATGACTATACATGTAACACCTGCTTCTCCTTCACTTCTTTCCATCTGATCTTCTCAAATTTGACCTGCACAAGCAAAGGAAGGAGAGAGATGGTTATAGCTATATAGGAGTTTACCTTGGTAAAACCCCATCTTTGGTATTTCTACCTCAATGATAGCCAATGTCAAAGTATGCTTATGTGTGTGCTTGTAAATGAAATGTGTATGCATAAACAAGTGCAAGACTCTAAATGACTCAAGAATCAAGGATTATATCCACAAACATTTAACTCAAGGAAATAACTTCACTTCAAGGAGATGACATAAATGAAGACCTGTAGAAAAAGAAGGCAAGGCAGCTGTATCCGTGGAGGATTCCAAAACTCAAGTTGGAGGCTTCAACCCTTCTCTCGATCATATAAAGGGTTTGGCAAACCCTATGAAGAGCAAGATAAAGTCAAGGTCTTGGTTCCTAATCTCCACAACATGTTGTTGATGGTGTTTTTAGCACACAACAACACAGGTGAAATATAAGCTACCTCACCTCTCTTGAAAAGTATCCTACCCTAGGTAAGACTACTCCAAGGATAATATAGCGAGGTCTTAGCTTTGCATGGAATAACTTCAGTGGAATGTACCAATTGTGCCAACAAGGGGTCTTACATAAAATGCAAGGTTTATGGATTATGACAACAATGTATATGCAAAAACCCTAGATGGTTCAGATTGTCAAGTCTAGAATTTTAGCAAATGATCAATGTAATGATGCTCAAACCCTAAATCTACCAAACTTTATGTAAATAAAATGCAAAAGGAAAAGGGAGAGAGAGAAGGGATAAGAGAGATCATATAGACAATTACAGAAATGATAATCAGACAGATAGACATATTCCCAACAATAAATGAATCTTTGCTTAACCAGGCAGCCCACAATGCTACAAAGATCATGCAATCTTCTAAGGAAATGTAATGATTTTCAAATTGTGGAAGAATCATCAAACACCCAATCCTTGGTACAGCTCAATGAATTCACACAATCGAACTCAACTCATAGAATATGCCCAGACTAACCGTGCATAATGACATACAATCAACAAGCCATTAATGGTATGGATAGGAAATCCATCAAATATCTGAATGATTAACCACAACTGCAACTGAATTACTAATTTCAGATTGACATGAACCATGAAATCCAAAATGAGACAACACAACACAAATTCCTAGCAATCTGCAAAACTTGCTTTGTATTGACTAAATTTTGGCAGTCTCAACAATTCATTGTCAAATCTTACTTGTTACAATGAGAGAATGATGGCCCTTTTATAGACAAGGCACCATACTAAGTTTTTCAATGGATGGTGGAGATTTAACTCAACACCAATGGTCCAGATTACATGGCATTTAATTTTGGACGGTGAGTAGTTACAATCCTAGATTTGCCCGTCTTGTAGGAAAAAGATGAAAAACAGCTTTTTAGCTTATGAGAACAAGACAAAATAGCAACTTTTTGAGTTGTCTAATGGGAAAAATGACTTTTCCAATGTGTTGACTAGTCAAGAAGAGTATGTGGCACATTTTTTGTGAAGGCACATCCAACTAGATGCTTGTTGGATACAACTTTTGATGACTGGACTGCTGGAATAGTTGTGAACATGTCTTGGGCATTGGACTAGATCTGCAGGAATAGAAATGAAGTAGACTTGATCTTATATGTCTTAAAGCTCTTGAGGCTCATCTCCATCATCTTGAACATCATATTAACTTTCTCTTGCATGTGCAGCATCAATTTGGTTGATGACATGAAGGTTTTGCATATCTGGGTCAGCACTACGCCTCTGTGTGTTCACCTTCCATGACAGCTCCAACAAGCTCCTATGTCCTCCAAGACCTACAATTCACAATTCAAAGCATTAATTTCATCTTGAAAAATCATTTTCCATAAATTTAGATCAAAATATGTTCACTTGCAGCAATGGATCACTTAGGAACAACTCATTGTCAATGTTGCCTTCTTATGACCAACTTCACAAATCTAGTTATTTTCACATGATTTTATGAGTTTTTTATCATTTTCAAGTACCCATTTGGCCAATATAATGATCTAGGAAGTTTTTTTAGTCACTATAATCTATTAGAGGACTTTTATTTTGCATTTTTATAGCCTTTTTTATAAAAAGCGGGATTTTTGGGGGGTACTGACTTTTCAGGTGTAGTGGCATTAATTGATGCAAAACATGCCCAAAATCCACACAAACTTGGCAAAACTGTTGGTCATGATGTAATAAATGGGTATGCAATTAAAATTCATCAAGAAAATCCAAGTTTCACCTTCAAAAAATGATTTTTTTGGCCCAAATTGGCAAAAAGTGCGGATTTTGTCTATCACTGACTTAGAGCGGATTTTTAGGTCTACCGACTTAAGGTAGTGAAGGTGATTTTTAGCACAATTCAGTGAGGAAGGTTTCTAGCGCTAAGTGTGCAAAGCAGTTCAATGCTGATTTTAGGTCCTACTGACCTAGCGGGGTTTTTAGGTCGTATTGACAAAAGGTAGTGGAAGCGATTTTTAGCACAAGTTGGTAGAAGCTGATTTTAGTGCTAGGGATGCTTTTAAGGAGTTAGTGGGGATTTTGGCTAGCGTGGACTTTGGCAGGTTGTGGATAAATTTGATTGGACTACATTTTAGTACAAGTCGATAGGGTTTGTTTTTGGCACAAAGTGCAGTAGGGGTTGTTTCGGGTGCTAGATTTTTGAAATGTCCTGGGTGACAGTATATTTAAAAATATATTTAAGTATACGATTTAATTTCTTATACTTTAAATATTTTTAAATATATTGTTAGGATGTTTGAGATAGGTCCCGAATCCATAGGATTTAACATGCAAATTTTAGATTTTTGAGGATCCACCAAGTTTTAGACTTAGTCAATTTTTAGGATTTCAGGACATCAGACTTAGCCAATTTCAGGGTATCAGGAGCATGTATCAGGATGAAAGCATATGGACCCCTTAATGAAATGTTGTGGAATTTGACATGATTTTGTAAGTTTAAAGCATGAAAACTAGGAATTCCACTATGACACCTCCTATAGTAGAAAATTCAAGGACAATAACCAGTGACAAATGATTTTAGCACAAGATGTAGAGACACCCAATTTTAGCACAAAAGGCAACAAATGATTATTTCTTAAGCACAAAACCAATCAAGACACCTCCAAATCAATCATGAGAGACATCAAATGACTCCAAACATGCCAAATACTTGAATCTAGAAAAATCCTACATTCTAAGCACAAATTCACTCTCTCATTGCCATAAAGAGGGAAGGTTGAGACTCCGAGCCAAAGCAAAAGAGGGGGTCTCCATTTGGCAAAATGGGGCATGTGTGCAAGGCACAACAAATGGTGACTCTGTTGGGGAAATGCTCTAGAGCATTTCAAATATAAACTTCAATTTCAAACCCAGAATCTCTGTGTTTCCTACATATTAGACTAGACAGCATGATACCTTATCAAAGAAGTAGAGATCACTAACCCAGTACAACTATCCATATCATGAAAGTCTAAGTGTGTGCAATTACATTCATTCCATCCTTCTACAGCCAAGATCATCAAGGTTCACTTGCATTAAGTTACGTAATGATACCCACCTCATGAACTACCTAGACATTGCCCCACTATCAGTAGGTGTCTATAGCCCTGATGGAGTTGGTCTCTATGATTCCCTCAAGAATTACTCTACTGCCTGTTAGGCGTCCATAGTGCTTGATAGAGTTACTTGAATCATCCAACTAATTGAACATTTTAATAAATTTAGGAAGTATTAATTTCAAAAGAGTATTCTTTTGATATTGCATTTGAGCTTAGCTCTTTGATATGAGTACTAGAAAGTATCGCATACCCTTGCAACACATGATAAATATCACATGGGCTGGGAATCATAGTGGCTGCAAAGGTGAGCCTATAGATTTTTCACTTAACCCAAGATCACCAAGACTCCTTTGGAAGTTTCAGGATTATTTAAAGATGTGAAACATATATGACTAGAAAATACTTCAAGTGCACCAAACTAATGACTCGTTTCCTATGAACAAGCATCATACCATCTGAGAATAACAATAGAACCCACAAGAAGACCTAAGTGGAAAACCAAATTTTCTCAAGGAAATCCTCTAGATTACTTACCCAAAGAGGACCTTTTGCAGGACTGCACAACTGCCACCACATTTGAGAAATAGAGAATCCTGGCAAAGCAAGTGCGGAAAGTAGAGGCAAAGCAAGTAGAAAACAACTAAAGCAACAACTAACAACTAACAACTAGCAACTAAGAACTAAGAAAAATAGGAAACAGAAAGCAGAAATTAATCTAAAATAGCAAACTACTGACTAAAATCTAATTGAAACAAGCTGAACTATGTACAAAAGCTTTGGACAACATATGTTTATACTTCCTTGTGATTTATTGCTCAGGACATGTAGGAATAATCAGGTGCAGGTCAGTGTCCTAAATCTGGCAAATTCATATTTATAAGTTCTAAAAAGTAAGGTATAGGCATGTTAGGCTCATGTTCAGGGTACCAATCATGCAAGATCAACAATTGAGGCAATTCATTAAGACCATGATCAATCCAAATGCAATTCGTCTTACCCATGATACCATAATCAAATTGATAATTTTTGAATCTAAGTGGAGAGAGGAAAGATACAACCTGATTTGTAGTACTATCAGTCAGAGATGTAAGCTCATCGCCTTGTTGCATTGTACCAAATACCTTCTCATCTTCAAGGGATCTCAGCTTGTGGTGGATCATGTCTTGTGCATCAAATACTTCTGGATTACTGAATGCTGCAGTAACCTCCTAAGGAAATAGAAAGTATGGACAACCTTCTTTAGAATGTGTATCATTTGGATGGATTCTGCATGAATTAAATAAAGAAAAATATGATATATGTGGTGAATTTCCATGCAACAGCAGATCCTTGCTAATTGTTGATACCAACTTGATTATGTGATCAAGTGATTGACATGAAAATATTTCCAAGCCATCACTTTGCATGATTGTTTGATTTTTATTCTCAGATTGTAGACTTTTTCTCTCATTTGTCATTACCAAGTCAGCATCAACCATGTGGAGGTCTTCTTTTATGCAGGTGTGAACAAGATCATCTTGGTGGGCATATGGTAAACCCAAATCTACTTCAGTCATATGTTCTGAGACAACTTCCTCTGTATCAATTAGCAACCTTTGTGTTTAGACTGTCCATCCATCATCTACGGCAACAAGGTCTCCTTCTTGCATAGAAGGATTCACAATGTCAATGTTGTCCTGAAGTGGTGCATCATCATGCTCTTCTTCATTTGACTAGGCTTTAGGCTTTGTTGGAGTGACTATATCAGCCTGATATGACTGATCATGATGATATAGTGAGCTGATACAATAAGAACTTGATCATTTTTCACTAGAAAATCTGATTGGAGCTCTTCCTGCCCTTTTGTCCATGATTTCACTTGATCTGGGGGACAAATTTTTTCTTATTCTTGCATATATTTGACCTAATCTAACTATTGTGCATATTCAAAACTATCAGCCAACTATAATGCACTTTTGTTTTGGATCTCTACGGCAGCAAATTCAGGCTTAGAGCCTGATATTTTTGAAGCATTTGATTGTTGATCTACATCCTTAGCATGATTGTTCATCAAATATGATTCCTCATTCTTCTTATTGAAATCCTCAATAGTAGAAATTTGATCTTGTCCATTGATCTGTTCATTGTCATGTGACTAAAAATTAGGTTTCTTCCATGCTGGGACAACATATACTATGACTAATTAAACTTGCTGATTTTGGTTGGAGAAGAACTGTTGAGGGGACATGCTTTAATTGGTATATCCATCAGATGGTTCAACAAGTGACCCTCCAATATCCTCCATCCAATGCTTCTTTTCATCCTTATATACTTTTGAGCAAGGGAATTCTCCATGTAGAGCCATGTCCACCATCTGAATGAAGGTGTGACAATCAATCTCAGCATGTTGATTTGTAGCATGAATCTTGCATTCCTTGGATGAAGCTATATCAGAAAGTGTAATCGAGACCACTACTTTTCTATATTTTTGTCCACTGCCTCCTTCCAGAGTGATAAATATACATGTAAAGGGAGCTCAGATACCTTAAAGAGAGACTCCTGAGGTAGGTATGATAGACTACTCATCTTTTTAAACATTCAAACCCTTGAGAACTTACATTGAAAAGTTTTACCCTCCTAGCACCAATTATGTTGATGGGCGTTAGGAGAAAAAGGGTGAGAATTGAATGGAGCAACGTCTTTGTTCTACAATGACTTTGTTTAACAATGTCTTTGTTCACCAATGTCTTTGGTCAGCCCTCCTTCTAACGCCAATTCTGTTGATGGGCATTAGGAGGAGAAGGGCAGGAACTGAATGGAGAAATTTCTTGGTTTGGCAAGGTCTTTGTTCACCAATGTCTTTGGTCAACCCTCATTCTAGCTGTAACGTCAGAAAATGTCCCCTTGGGGGCTTTTCCCTCATAAAGTTTAGCTCTCGGGTCTTTAACATGCATTTAGGACATTTTAGTTCATATTTTGGCATCTTGATGGAATGAGACCTAGGTTCCATGGAAAATTAGATCTAGGTGGACCCCTTGAGCTATACCTTGCCCAAAATAGGGGGAAGGACTTAGGTGCCCATGCCCTACTCTTGTCCTATTTTGGGGCAGCCCTAATTTTTGAGTGTCAGTTTATGATCGTTGTTTGGTCCTTTTGCCGACACGATAAGTTTTAATTTTTAAAATCTTGGTGGGAGTCCTTGTAGTTGCATATATAAGCATGCTTAGGCATTCATCTAGAAACTAGATGGCAATTGTGATGTTCAAGTGTTCTCAAGGTGATTCAAGGCTTTCATTGTGTTGCAAGAGTAGACTTGTGTGTTTTGTGTGTTGATATTTGCAGATTTGAGTGTCAATTTCCTCATGGCATGAAGAGCCTCTTCCTCCATGAGAGATTCACTACAAGGTGACATAATATTGTGTTTTCATCATTGATTCCTTTGGTTTTTGCCTCTACCTCACAAGGGCACGCACTCTTTATCTAACAATGGTGTTTGGAGACTTAAGTGTCCTCCGAGGCTTGACTGAGGCAAGCTTCTAAACAACACAACCCCCAAACCAAGTCTTGTGATTGCCGGTTACAGGTGTCGCATTTGGGAAAAGTGGAGTTGCAGGAAGGATTGGTAGGCATTAAGGATTTGGGATTTGAAGAAAATTCAGACACAAGAGCACTTGCAGGACTTGGGTGCTCGTTCTAGTGTCCTCCGCAAACAGATCTCTGAAACCAGAAGTTACAGGGTTGATCAATGTCGGAAGGAGGTCTAGATTTCATAAAAAAAGTAGGTACCTTGGACTTGGGTGCCCACTCCAGTGACCCCGACTATTCTGCTTCGGAACCCTGACAACAGGTATTCTGTGATTTGGTATTTTATTCCTGTCTGCAAGAGCCTTTTCCGTCTTTCATCAATTTGTTGTCGTATTTGCATAATTAGGGTTTTAATGGTTAATTGAACATAAGAGAAGGAAAATTAATAATTAAATTACCTAATCCAAGTTTCCCTACATCTACAAGTGACCTAGGGTATGATAGTGCTCGTCACTAGACCCTAGATCCTTGAATGTAAGGTGGAAAGGAAGATTTAAACATCTAAATATTAGAATATTAACAAATCCAATTTTCCCCTAAACATTTTGGTGAACCCATGTTTTTGGACTTAAATTTCAACTTTTTGAGTGTTTTTCTTCATATTTGGAGTGATTTCATTCATTCATTTGGTCATTCATTTCATTGCATTGAGAAAAATTCAAAAAAATTGAAAATTTTGAAAAATACAAAAAAATTGCATTGTTTGGCTTACTAAATTGCATCAGTTCTTCCTAAATTTTCCTAATTCATGATTTTTGCATTAGATCTGATATAAACTATAGAAAAATCCAAAAATTCAATTTTTTTCCTTGCATTTTCATCATTTAATTGTTAGGGTTTTGTGGAAATTTTGACAATTTTATATAACCTAGTAATTCCAAAATCTAGGGTTAGTAGGCAAAATCTTTTATCAGATTTTTATACTGATTTTAGAGTCTCATTCAAATTTTCATTTCTCTGTAGTCTTGCATTTTAGTGTAAATTTGCATTTAGATTTAAAATATTTGCATTTTTGCATAGAAAATTTCAACAAAAACTAGCAATTTTCATGCATTTTCATTAGATTTTCATTGGCATTTTGCATATTAAGGCTTGGAAATCATTTTCAGATCTTATATTAATTCAATTTCATCATAAATCAGACTTCAAAACATTCGCATAGCATTTTGTCTCAAGATCTCAAACCTAGGGCTTTAAAAACAACATTTTTCACTAAAATTGGCCTTATCGACTTTGTAAACTTGTACCATATGTGTGTTGTGAAAGATATTTTGGAATTATTTTTATGTTATCATAGTAATAATTTTCTTCCCCTCATAAAAATCTTCACAACACCCTTTTATCGGGCTTTTGTAGTGAAAATTTTGCAAAAAATCACACATTTTGGCTATTTTGGCCCTAGGGTTTGACCTAGTTTGCACTCCAAGCATGTTGTGATCAATTTTATGGATTTAGGTGACTGATATTATTTATATTCTTTTATATACCTCCTAAAATTCCTTACAACACCCCTTTTGCTAGGTCTTGGAGTTGAAAAACCGTGAAAATAGCCTATTTTTGCTATACTTTCACTAGGGTTTGACCTTAAGTAGCACTAAAAGCGTGTTGTGTTGGGTATTTTTGCATCAAGTGGTTGTTATTACTTATATTTTTTTTCTTTTCATCATCATTTTCCTCACAACACCCTTTGTTATGCTTTTTGCATTGAATTTTGGTGAAAAAAGTGCCTATTTTGACATATTTTCACTATATTTTGACTTGGCATTATCTTGGATTTGCATCAAGAGTGTGTTGAGAGTGATTATATTTCTATTTTGTACTAATATCATACATATAAGTTTCTACCCTTGATCAAAATCCTTACAACATCCTTTGTTTCATTCATTGGCATTGAAAAAGTATCGAAAAATCAAGCATTTTAGGCTATTTTTGCTCGTATCTTTTGCACCAATTTTGAAAAGATTTAAAAATATGATTTGGCATTGATTTGAGCATATAAATATGGCCTCTAATCACAATGGCAAAAATAGTTTCCCTCCTAGACCATATATGAAAAGAAAGGCTCCCGAACCTGAAATTGTCTTTACACCTCATGATAGAACAATTGGTGATTCTGAAGGACCTTATTACATCACCGTGAAAATAATGGGAAAGAACATGGAGGGAACTCTTATTGATCCTAATTGCATAACTAATGTTGCCTTTGAAAAATTCCTCTTTTTGAATCAATTAATACAAGTTCCCTATAACCCTTTGAACTTGATGATTAAAACACATTCGGGAACCTTAAAGAAACCATTGGGTAAGATATCATTGTTAGTAACTGTCTTTGAGAAACATGTTGAACAATGGTTTGATATTACCCCCAATTCTGATACCTTTGATATAAAACTTGTAATCCCTTGGTTAAAGGTTATGAAAGCAGTTCCTTCAACTATTTATAAATGTGTTAAATTTCCTTTGAATGGACAAGTGCATGTCATTCATTGAAATGCATACAAACCTTCAACTACACAACAACACTTCACATTGGATTACTTTTGCAACAAAAGTACTAGCGACAAATTAGAGCTATGAACAGACTTTACATTTTTGATCTATAGAAATTACAAAGTGAAACTATTATATCCATCACCTAGTCCTCCTACATAAGAAATGACAAAAAATAAACAACCTGCATGTGAAGAGAACTTTAGACCGAAAGGACAAGGTCCCTATGCTGAGGTTCCTCCCCAGAAATCCTTACAAGGATCAGGAGGTCATTGTCAACAACACAGTGTTCCACCGCGACAAATGAGATTTGATCCTGGTGCTTCATCTTCTAATTTGCACAAGCCTATGAAAGAGGATAGCCTTATCTTACAAGAGATAAGTGGTAAAAGAAGATGAAATAGAAAAGCAAGAGAAAGAAGAAAAAGAAGACAAGAATATGCTATAAACCTTGCCTCTCAATAAGAAAACATCAATCCCAACATTCAACCAAACAATAATGATCCTAACGACGAACAACATGATGAGAAAGATATGAATATGGCTATGGTACCTTATGTCCCACTATCCTCCAACATTAGGGAGTGGGAAGATGACGATGATGATTTGCTTATAGACAACTTCTAGCCCGAAAGGGGCCCTATAGGTAAGTATCTCTAACCCTTTATCTCTCTCATGATGTGCTTCCCCCGTGATGTGTTATATGTTGTTTAGGCCTCTTGGGATGACCTCAGATTATCCCATAAGGTTCTAGATACCAGGAGACCACCTCTATTGTGACCTTCTTCGATTTGTATCATCATTCTTCTAAATTTCTCTCTTTGATTTCATTGTTGAGTGTTGTGTCTTACGGACATAGTGTCGTGGTTGGTGACCTAGGGGCACCCTCCTATGTGACTGTCCCTAATACACTTGTTTTCTCCTCTCTTATTTATCGTTTCCCTTCCTCTAGTGTTTCCATCTAGCGGGCGGATGATGACAAACATTTATACTAATGCGGACCTAGTGTCCCTTTCGAGAGCAATCAAAAAATGGACTTATTTCCTAATATGACGATGGGGTTGTATATTTTATTCGATGCTTGGCTAGTGGAATCACTCATGTTTTCCACGTAGTGAATTTCATGATGTTTCTATCACATTTACAAACCTTAACAATACTGTTGCTCTGTGTACCTTTGTTTGCCTTTTAATCTGGCCTTGGTGGTACTCAATTCGAAGAGCTTCGTGATATAGCCCCATGGTTATCCTCAAACTCTAAATTCATTGTATAACCTTGGCTCTTTGTGTGGTTAATCATATGCATTGATGTTGTTGTTTATCATGATTTTGTAGACACTAACATATTTCTTGCAGCGATGTGTTTGTGGGAACATTTGGCGATCGTAAAGTACATGTCACCTCTGGGGGACATGGGCTTTGCGAAAGTTGGTGTTCCCTTGTGTGTTTTCTTCCTACCTTAACGTGCTTGATATCGATAACTAATATCAACCACCTTAAGGTGGGGGCATATATAAGGTAAGTTGTCTGTTATAGATGTTAGCAATGTGTTTGACCTCAGATGCAAAGACTTGCACCCCAAGGTAGTGCATCATGCATCCTGATTTTGTTTGCAATCAATCAATCAATCATGTAAGCCCTCTGCGGAGGTGGGATATCACGTATATCCTTTTTCTTAAGCCCTCTGTGGAGGCGGGGATGGTGTATTTCTTGGAGCAGATTGCATCATCTTGTCATTTTTGAAAGTCCTCTGCGGAGGCGGGGAGCGGTTCTATGACTAACTCAACCCTTAAGCGTGTTTTCGATGATTATTGTGGCAAATCCTAATCGTCGGTGTGTGCTTGTAATGTGCCTAAGATGGTGTTGGACCTAGAAATAGGTACACTCCATCACTTATCTGTCGTGGTTTCTCTGTGTCTTCAAGTGTGTGTTTTGGCATTCTTGTTTTGTATGGCGTGTTTGTTGCCCCATATGTAGAGACCAAAGCCCTCAGGTAGTGCTTCCTACATGTTTGGGAGGTTTTGTGTATTTTGTGTGTGTTACCCCATATATATAAAGAACTACACCTTAGGGTAGTGCATCCTATATTATGGGAGGTTTGTTTACTTTCCAGTACTTGCATTTGCATTTCATAGATATAAGAAAAAGAAAAGAAAAGCTATCATTTATGTCTTCCATGCATTGATGTGTCTTCTATGCATTAATTGTCTTCTTCGTGTTCTGCGTGATTGTAACTATCTTCTCCATGTTTTGCATGCCTGTTACTATCTTCTATGTGGTTGGCATGTCTTCTCCGTGCTTGGTGTGTTTTTTGTGTTTGCGACCTTACTTTAATGCATGTATTGGCCTTACATTTATACATACACTAAAGTGGGGGCTAAATGTAACGTCAAAAAATATCCCCTTGGGGGCTTTTCCCTCATAAGGTTTAGCTCCTAGGTCTTTAGTATGCATTTAAGACATTTTAGTTCATATTTTGGCATCTCGATGGAATGAGACCTAGGTTCCATGTCAAATTGGACCTAGGTGGACCCCTTGAGCTGTACCCTGTCCAAAATAGGGGGGGAGGACTTGGGCACTCGCACCGTAGTCCTGTCCTATTTTGGGGCAGCCCTAATTTCCAGACATCAGTTTATGACCATTATTTGGTCCTTTTGCCGACATGATAAGTTTTGAATTTTAAAATCTTGGCAAGAGTGGTTGTAGTTGAAAATATAAGCATGCTTAGGCATTCATCTAGAAACTAGATGGCAATTGTGATGTTTAAGTGTTCTCAAGGTGATTCAAGGCTTTCATTATGTTGCAAGAGCAGACTTGTGTGTTTTGTGTGTTGATATTTGCATATTTGAGCATCAATTTCCTCATGGCATGAAGAGCCTCTTCCTCCATGAGAGGTTCACTACAAGGTGACATAATATTGTGTTTTCATCGTTGATTCCTTTGGTTATTGCCTCCTCCCAAGGGCACTTACTCTTTATCTAACAACGGTGTTTAGAGTCTTGTGATTGCAGGTTGTAGGTGTCACATTTGGAAAAAGTGGAGTTGTAGGAAGGATTGGCAGGCATCAAGGATTCAGGATCTAAAGAAAAGTCAGACACGAGAGCACTTCCAGGACTTGGGCGCTCACTCTAGTGTCCTCCGCAAATAGATCTTTGAAAATAGAAGTTACAGGGCTGATCAATACCGGAAGGAGGTCCAGATTCCGTGAAAAAGAAGGTACCTTAGACTTGGGCGCCCACTCTAGTGTCCCCAACTATTCCACTTCGGAACCCCAAAAATAGGTATTCTGTGATTTGGTATTTCATTCCTGTCTAGAAGAGCTTTTTTCATCTTTCGTCAATTTGTTGTCATATTTGTATAATTAGGGTTTTAATGGTTAATTAGACATAAGAGAAGGAAAATTAATAATTAAATTCCCTAATCCAAGTTTCTCTACATTTGCAAGTGACCTAGGGTATGATAGTGCTCATCACTCGACTGTAGATCCTTGAATGTAAGGTGGAAAGGATGATTTAAACATCTAAACATTAGAATATTAACAAATCCAATTTTCCCCTAAACACTACCACCAATTCTCTTGATGGTGTTTCTAGCACACAACAACACAGGTGAAATATAAGCTACCTCACCTCTCTTGAAAAGTATCCTACCCTAGATAAGACTACTCCAAGGATAATACAGCTAGGTCTTAGCTTTGCATGGAATAACTTCAGTGGAATCTACCAACTATGCCAACAAGGGGTCTTACATAAAATGCAGGGTTTATGGAATATGACAACAATGTATATGAAGAAACCCTAGATGGTTCAGACTGTGAAGTCTAAAATTTTAGCAAACGATCAATGTAATGATACTCAAACCCTAAATCTACCAAACTTTATGTAAGTAAAATGCAAAAGGAAAAGGGAGAGAGAGAAGGGATAAGAGAGATCCTATAGACAATTGCAAAAATGATAATCAGACAGATAGATAGATTCCCAACAATAGATGAATCTATGCTTAACCAGGTAGCCCTCAATGCTACAGAGATCACGTAATCTTCTAAGGAAATGCAATGATTTTCAAATTATGGAAGATTCATCAAACACCCAATCCTTGGCACAGCTCAATGAATTTACACAATCAAACTCAGCTCATAGAATATGCCTAGACTAACCATGCACAATGACATACAATCAGCAAGCCATTAATGGTATGGACAAGAAATCCATCAAATATCTAAATGATTAACCACAACTACAACTGAATTACTAATTTCAGTATGACATGAACCATGAAATCTAAAATGAGACAACACATAACACAAATTCCCAGCAATCTACAAAACTTGCTTTGTATTGACTGAATTTTGGGAATCTCAACAATTCCTTGTTAAATCTTACTTGTTACAATGAGAGAATGATGGCCCTTTTATAGACAAGGCACCATACCATGTTTTTCAATGGACGGTGGAGATTTAACTCAACACCAATGGTCTAGATTACATGGCATTTAATTTTGGACGGTGGGTAGTTACAATCCTAGATTTGCTCGTCTTGTAGGAAAAAGATGAAAAACAGCTTTAAATAGCTTATGAGAACAAGATGAAATGGCAACTTTTTGAGTTGTCTAATGGGACAAATGACTTTTCCAATGTGTTGACTAGTCAAGAAGAGTATGTGGCACATTTTTTATAAAGGCACATCCAACAAGATGCTTGTTGAATACAACTTTTGACGACTAGACTACTGGAATAGCTATGAACATGTCTTGGGCATTGGACTGGATCTGGAGGAACAAAAATGAAGCAAAATTGATCTTCTATGTCTTTAAGCTCCTGGGGCTCATCTCCATCATCTTGAATATCATCTTAACTTTCTCTTGCATGTGCAGCATCAATTTAGTTGATAACATGAAGGTTTTGCATATCTGGGTCAGCACTGCGCCTCTGTGTGTTCACCTTCCATGACAGCTCCAACAAGCTCCTGTGTCCTCCAAGACCTATAATTCACAATGAAAAGCATTGATTTCATCTTGAAAAATCATTTTCCATCAATTTAGATCAAAATATTTTCACTTGTAGCCATGGATCACTTAGGAACAGCTCATTGTCAATGTTGCCTTCTTATGACCAACTTCACAAATCCAGTGATTTTCACGTGATTTTCTGAGTTTTTTACCATTTTCAAGTACCCATTTAGCCAATATAATGATCTAGGAAGTTTTTGTAGTCATTAGAATCCATTTGGGGACTTTTATTTTGCATTTTTATAGCCTTTTTTTTACAAAAAATAGGATTTTTGGGGGTACTGACTTTTTAGGTGTAGTGGCATTAATTGATGCAAAATGTGCCCAAAATCCACACAACTTGGCAAAAATGTTGGTCATGATGTAATAAATGGGTATGCATTTCAAATTCATCAAGAAAATCCAAGTTTCACCTTCAAAAAATGAGTTTTTTGGCCCAAATTGGCAAAAAGCACAGATTTTGGTTGTCACTGACCTAGTGCGGATGTTTAGGTCTACCGACTTAAGGTAGTGAAGGTGATTTTTAGCGCAAGTTAGTGAGGAAGGTTTCTAGTGCTAAGTGTGCAAAGGGATCCAGCGCTAATTTTAGGTCCTACTAACCTAGCAGGGTTTTTAGGTCCTACCGACAAAAGGTAGTGGAAGTGATTTTTAGCGCAAGTCGGTAGAAGTTGATTTTAGTGCTAGGGATGCTTTTAAGGAGTTAGCAGAGATTTTGGCCAGTTCAAACTTTGGCGAGTTGTAGATAAGTTCAGTTGGACTGCCTTTTAGCGAAATTCAGTAGGGTCTATTTTTAGCGCAAGGCAGTGAAGTGACTTTTTAGCGCTAAGTGTAGTAGGGACTGTTATTGGCGCAAAGTGCAGTAGGGGTTGTTTTTGGTGCTAGATTTTGAAATTTCCTAGGTGACAATATATTTAAATATAAACTTATACTTTAAATAGTTTTAAATATACTGTCAAGATGCTTGAGATAGGTCCCGGATCCATTGGATTTAACATGTAAATTCTAGATTTTTGAGGATCCACCAAATTTCAAACTTCAATTTTCAGGATTTCAGGACATCAAACTTAGCCAATTTCAGGGTATCAGGCGCATGTATTAGGATGAAAGAATATGGAACCCTTAATGAAATTTTGTGGAATTTGACATGATTTTGCAAGTTTAAAGCATGAAAACTAGGAATTCCACTATGACACCTCCTACAGTAGCAATTTCAAGGACAATAACCAGTGACACATGATTTTAGTAGAAGATGCAAAGACACCCAATTTCAGCACAAAAGGCAACAAATGATTATTTCTTAAGCAAAAAAACAATCAAGACACCTCTAAATCAATTATGAGAGACATCAAATGACTCCAAGCATGCCAAATACTCAAATCTGGAACAAATCCTACATTCTAAGCACAAATTCACTCTCTCATTGGCATAAAGAGGGAAGGTTGAGACTCCAAGCCCATGCAAAAGAGGGGGTCTCCATTTGGCAAAATGGGGTGTGTGTTCATGGCACAACACATATCTCCATGATAGCAAAGAACAAATTCTTCAATGAGCTTCAACACTTTATAGACTTCAATAGGAGTAGTAGAAGAATTTCGGTGTAGTAAGCTTGCATGTGAGTTGTGTGTGATAAAATGATTTTCAATTCTCTTTAAATACCTAATCTTATGAGGAAAAGGATCGAAATATCATGCCGACATCTTGCAAAAAATAAATTTAGAATTTAGAATCTCGAAACACGCAACCTAAGCTAATATTAGAAGGAAACTTAGAATCCTGAGATTTAGGGTAGGACTAGGGCAGGAGAACCCAAGTCCAGCCCCCAAATTTGGCTCCAAATCATGCTTAGAGATGTCCTAAATGTCTAGAATTCATCATATCTTTCTAGGTTTTTCCATTAGATACTCTGAAATGTGACATTTCCTCAATAAGGTGCTCATTAATCAGGGCTTAGATAGGTCCAATAAAGAAAGGGGTTGAGGGACACTAAAAGATAGGAGCTAAACTTAGTGAAATTGTGCTAATCCAAGAAGGAGCATAATTTACGACATAACATTTAGCCCCCACTTTAGTGGCCATATGACACTACGTGCATATGCAACCAAAGGAAAGTAAATACAGTAATCACAAAAAGGATACCCAAAAGGATACTGCAGAGGGAGTTGATAGTTTCCAAGCAGAAGGTAGAAGCCCCCAATCTGTAATCTTGTAAGATCACAAAGGTTAGGAACTGCAACTTGCAAAGAAAGATATGTTAGACGACATAATCAAATCAACCTGCAAACAACAAACTAATAAGTTAGTCATAAGCACTAAAGGGATGAATGATGAGACATGATTAGGGGGAAATCATGGGAGGTGTATACCCCCCCTTGTTTCTACTTGCTTAGTCCAAAAAGGAGAATCAAGGTGGTAATCTTCACACACGAATTTTAGGGAAAGCTTGATGAGAGAATGCATTGGTAGGGTTATTATTTCAAACAACACCAGGACATAATGCATTAGTTTTGATGAAGGACAGAACTAGGATTCCAATACAATGGATGGCGCAAAAATTTGAGTTTGGCAGCCCAAGATAGAGATGTTTGATCATAGATGTGCATTTGTTGCTCCTAGTTATTGAAAAGGAATTATCATCCATGTACTATAAATAAAGGGGGTTTTCTCTTTTTCACTATTCATTTGTCACTTTCACTTGCAGAGAAGAATAGGAGAAAGAGAGAGCTATGATGTTGACCCAATGCATGTATCAGGGCCTGAGGTTGGATGCGTTGCTGTCCCAAGTGGCAGACAGACGAGTTGAGCATGAGGTGGGACTCTCAACTTCACTTCTCACATTGATTCTTTTCAGTTTAGTGTACTTTTATCATTTTGCATGCCTTGTAGAATGTTATGGACAAGGGTTCTTGTCTAGGGTGCCCAAGTCCATTTGGGGTGCCCAAGTCCTCCCTTGGTGCCCTAGTCCACCTGGGGCACCTGGGTCCTCCTGGGGCACCTAGGTCTTCCTGGATCACCCAACTCCAGAAAGGACAAGGGCCCAAGAGGACAAGGCACTGTTGGATTGATATGGATGAATGTTTGATTTTTGATGACTATGTACTAATTTGAAATTGTTTGATGTGCATAGGACATCCCCAGGATGTGGGAGCACACTATTGGCTAACTCATGACATTACTCTAGAGACACATAGGTACTATCTTTGTTAAGGATCATGGTCTCCTTCAGGATACCAGCCTATGGTGGGTTTTTACGATGCCCATGATGAGATAGCATGGTAGTATGCTAATGGCCCTGATAGAGAGATGCAATGCAGACACATCTACCTTCCATCTACCCATAGGCAAGATGACTATTACACTTGAGGATGTATACCGGATACTATGACTTCTAGTCCGAGGGTAGGCAGTGCGGATCATAGAGAATCGCTCTAAGGAGTATACTCATAAGAGTCATAGCTATTGTCTAGGTCAGGTGGTGACACCACTTGGATGAGGACACATCATGCTTTGTTGGTTAGAGAAGGGATGCATGGACATACCCCTAGTTCATCACATCATGATTGCTACCATCATGTTAGTGGTTACTCCAAATGAGCGAGGCACACACCTTCATGGGGGCCTTGTGCACATTATCTAGGTGATGGAGGAGGAGAGGAAGGTCTATGCATAGAGGTGTATTATGCTTGTGCACCTATACCGAGACCTAGGGTGTTATGTTCACTATGAGGCACACAGTCTTATGATATGCACCTTGTTACAGGTATGGGCATTTGAGCATATTAGATGCACACGGCCAGTGGGGTTTTCCATTGAGCCAACATGGACACATGCATGCACACATGCCTATCCATTGGTTAGATGTTGGAGATTTGGTGACCTGCTATACTGGAGAGTAGTGTTAGATAGATTACGGCTTAGTGACATTACCTGGAGGCCATATCGCAGCCGCAAGCCCTAGATGGGATAGCGTAGTTAGTTAGCGAGGATGCAACATGATTGACTATTAGTTAGTCGCCTAGATCACATTATTGTCAGCTTTTACTTTGGTATAGTCACACGATAGTTCAGATCTGTGTAGGGTGTTCCTAGCATGCATCCAAGCTACACACGCTTAGTGCACAATGCAACAAGGGCCAATGAGGCCCCATGGCTGATGATTGCTAAGGTAGTTGAGAGTGAGGATGATGAGGTAGCGGATGTAGAGCCAGCATCACAGGCAGAGGATGTCAAGTGTACCCAAGCATATACGGCTTGGTGGGAGATAGCTCAGCCTAATCCAATTTTCCTTGTCAGTCATCCTATAGGTGATCCACGACCCTGGGCAAGACGTAGGAATGGTGTAAGAGATGAGGAGGACTTTGGTCACTTCGTTGGTCACTATGATGATGATGATAATGATGATGATGATGGTGAGGAGGAGGAGGAGGAGATGCAGTCATGCTTCATATTTAGAGAGAGGCCACAACAAGGGTAGTAAGAGGTGGATGACGATGAGGAGACCGAGGAGAGACCCAAGTCAAGAGCTCATGGTCTAGGTCCCACAACCACTAGGAGATCAAATCAGCTTGAGCAAGGGGAGACTAGTGCCTCTATGCCCCAGTTGTAGAGGTGACTATAGATGTAGCCATAGCGTCAGTAATACGTCATCCTGGTTGATAGGATGGTGACCTTCATAAGATTGTTATTATATTTCATTTATTATTACTTGTTTATGATACCATATGTATATGTTTGATGATGAGATACTGATATTATATGAATGTTGCTTTGGACAGTTGGTATAGAGGCATGGCATGACTTTGTGAGTCGCATCATAGCAGGTATGATTCCTTTCAATGTAGCAAAGTAGCGAGTATGGATGGGGTACTTGCCTCAGCACATAGCAGGGTAACATATGGAGATCTTCATGCCCATCATGAGATATAGAGTGCCTGTGGAAGCCACGTTAGATCATGTTGCAGGTGAGAGAGATCAGGCTATCTAGAGAGCAGAGCATGCAAAGGTAGAGCTCCAGGCATAGCGAGAGAAGGCTACAACACCACCTCCAACGAAGATGGGCTATGCCATGACTTAGATCTTACACACTGAGTTAGACTAGGTGAGAGCTAAGAGAGATAGAGAATAGGTAGACTGAGACAGAGTGCAGGTAGACTAAGACAAGTTCCATCATCCCTACATGGATTCTTAGGGCGAGGTGAGAGATCTTCGAGGGGAGCTTAGGGGTATACAATCACAGAGTGCCTCTAGGATTCACTCGTGATGTGCCACCTCACATGGGCATCCTTCTATCACTTGTATACCACTAGGTCCTAAGGGGTCTAGTAGTCAAGGTTCGGCTATGTGATATGTATCTCATGCATTGTACTACGACATCCCATTCTGATGTACGGGATAGTCAATTTTGATTTGTATATTCAAACTAATGCCTATATATATGACATTTTTCATGCTATGATGGTGTTATTTGATGTATCAAATGTGATTTATGAAATGCAACAAATAATAATTTTGATGATCATGTGAAAGTGTATTTAATGCTATTTTGATTTAATCAATCTTTGTAGACTGTTTAAAATACAACAATGATTAAAACTTTTGGACATGAAAAAAGATATTGTTTCCAAATAATGCAATTGAAATCTAACAACATATGGTTTAATTAGATGCAACAATGATTAATTGAGTTTAAAAGATCTTATGCTAGTTTATTAAATGAATTAAGACAAAATGTACTATCTTGTCAAAATTGAAACAATTAATAACTAATTGCATTATAAATTAGTGTCTAACATACGATCCTAAGCAAAGGAAAGGGTTGTTCGAGAGAATGCAAAAGAAATTGGTTGGATGGAAAGGGGCCCTTCTGAGTCAGGCAGGGAAATTCCAGCTCCTTAAAGCCTCCTTCAAGGGGATGCCTAGCTATTCTCTAAGCCTCTTTAGGATTCCTAAGTTTGTGGTGGATAAAATAGAACAGATCCAGAAGAAATTTGTTTGGTCTGGGGTTGAGGAGAAATGGAGAATTGCTCTTGTTGGGTGGGAAAAGGGTTGGACCCCCAAGTATCAAGGAGGTCTTGGACTAAGAAGAATACATCTGTTGAATCATTCCCTCTTATCCAAGGGGGATGGAACCTTGTTCAGGGTAATACAGACTAGGGGGACATCATGGTTGGTAAGCATCTCAATGGGGATGAGGGCAAAAGTTTACTCTCGAAGAATGGACTCCCTAAAGGGTTGGTTATTTGGAATGGGATCCTCAAGACCCGGGGTCTTCTTCATCGTGGCATCAGGTGGAAGATTGGGGATGGTAGGGAAGCTCATCTCTAGAAGAAAAGATGGCTAAAGGACAATCCTTTGATCGAGCTGGAGTATGGCAGAATTGCCGACAAGACTGGCAAGGTCTTTGGTCCCAGGGTGGCCAATTATATAAGGTCCAATGGGGGTCTCAGGAGCTGGATGGTTCTATCTATTTGTGATCTGGAAAGTGGGGAGGATAGGTTTTTAGCTCTGCTCTAGAAGGAGTTGTATGACTACAGACTCTCCCTATTTCCTAAAAGAGATAGGATGATTTGGGATAAAGACAATAAAGGCTTGTTCACTGTCAAAAGTGCCTATAGTTTGCTGCTAGACCCTGGTGAGAATCCTTTATGGAAAAGAGTTTGGAAGCCAAGACTTTTACTAAAAGTTAGTTTCTTTTGGTGGATTCTATTACATAACAAAATTCTGACCATAGACAACCTGAGAAAGAGGGGATTCCAAATGCCGAGTAGATGCACTCGCTATGGTTCAGAGGAAGAGATGACTATCCATATTTTATTCACTGTAGTTTCACTTGGGAGGTGTGGGGTTTAGTTCTTGAAAAACTAAGTATGAATTGGTCCTTCAACAACAATTTAGAAGCCCTGGTCTAAGATTGGAGGCCCCCTTCAGACTGGTCCTCCCAGTGTCTAGGGAGCTTTGGTCATAAATCCCTCCTCATTTAGCTTGGAGCCCATGGAAAGAATGCAATAACAAAATTTTTAGGGAGAAGTGCAGAACCCCTAAGGAATTCTCCTGGGCTTCTCCAAATTGCTTATGGAGAACATTAGTTCATGCAAGTTTAAAGTTGTGGAGAGCACTCTAGGCGGGGATGAGAAGAGGTTATTAAAACAATGGAGCATTGGACCTAACTATTGTCAGGTTGAAAAATCTAAAAAGATTGCTAGGGCCAAAACCATATGGGCCTTACCTCAGAAAGGGTGGTTCAAGCTCAATTTTGATGGAGCTACTAAGGGGAATCGGGGGGTGGCTAGTGGAGGGGGTATCATCAGGTCTAACACGAGATCCTTTGTGGTTGCGTTTGCGGGGGGATTGGGCTAAAGAGTAACAATGAGGTAGAAGTGCTTTCTATGCTATGGGGGATTAAGCTGGCCACCTCTCTGAACATTAAGCTTCTTCATGTGGAAGGAGATTCTTAGCTTATAATTAATGCAACCCTGGGTTTGACTCAAATCAGGTGGAACTTAATGGACATCATGGGAGACATAAATTTGCTTCTGAATGGAATGGAGGATTTCAATATCTTGCATATTATAGAGAAGTAAATATCATCGCTGATGCCTTGGCTAATGTGGACAGTGGCAGAGAAGGATGGCATTGCTGGAGGAGCATATCCAACCTACCTAAGGAATTTCATACGCTTGTGCTGAAGGATGGTGATAGCCACAAGAATTAGGGAAGTAGGATTTCTCATCACTCTTTGGTGTTGGTGGGAGAGTGGTGGGATTGGAGTGTCTAGCTACGACTGGTTGAAGAAAGATTGTAGTCTAATTCGTAGAAGGGACAGGTCTAACATTGTGAACTTTCAAAATTGTATGCACGAGACTTTTCAAAACTATAGAGGCGGGAATGGTGGCATCTTGGATAGGCTATGGTCTAGGAATTGGATTGGTAATCCTAAGTGTGGTTATGACGATTACGTGGAACATTGGAGTGCCACATCACCTCTTGTTAGATGGATGGCTGGGATGACAGGATGGCACATCATTTGATTTACAAGCACTAGGAATAGGGCCTTTTTGGAGATTGGGTATAGCTAGTTAAAAAGGACACTACGCGATCAGTTGATTAAGTTATGGTGGGTTGATTGGATGGGTTTTTAGAGGGGTAATTATATTTGGGTTATGTCTGTGGCTGGTGACGTCCGTCTTCACATGAGGTGGCAGCTGATTTCTCTCCCCAAGGAGACATTTTTAAGTGGCAAGGATGCAATGTATCTCCTCATTAATTATGCTGTCATTATTATCTTTTTTCTATGGCTTGATTATTTTTACGGGCTTTCTTATTTTAACGGGCCTATTGCTCATAACCTAAGATGCCTTAATAACCATAAGCTCTACAAGCTCCACAACTTTCAAGCTGTCATGATGGGTGGAGATATTGTCAAGATCAAACCCAACTCTGCGAAGGAATTCAAACAAGACCCTATAGTGTGGTATATTATCCATGAGGGTGAGGTTCTTTCTTTTTTGGAAGGGATGATTGGCCATGACGAGAATCTTTCGCACCAGTTTGTGAAGTCTTGGGATGATGTTACCAGAGAAGTCAAGATTGGTGGCACTGGCTTTTAGGTGTCTGAAGAAGTGATCGGGCAGGCTACTGGGCTGCCAATCAGAGGGAAAAAGCACTTGAGACATAGAAGGGTGGCCAACCTTGAACACATGACTCTTTTCTTCAGAGACATGGAGGCACCTATGAAGCTTCATGGAGGGTTTGAAAGGGAAAAGTTGTTAGAGCCATGGGGACAAATCTACCTCATGATTATGAAATTATTCAAGCTGGAGGGAAGATTCAAGGTTTTTTACCACTACCACTTTGCTCTCCTTAACCATTTTAGGAATAAGCTGGAAATTAGTTTTCCTTTCTTTGTCCTTTGTTCTTTGGATAATTCTATCAAGTCAGTGCGGGAGATTAGAGATAAAAATGCTAGCCATTTGCTTGTTCCCATCCATCAAGGCCTCATCCTACATCTTTACCACTCTCACCTCGCTCTGTGTCCCCTGAAACAAATTAAAGTCAAATTGCTTGAGGACCCACAGCTGTGTGTTTCCCCTAATTCTGTTGGAAAGGTGAAGACCTGTGTGGGGACCCCTAAGATTTCCCTTAAAACCCCTAAGGGT
The DNA here is from genome assembly GCA_027924645.1 of Cunninghamia lanceolata. Taxonomy (NCBI): domain Eukaryota; kingdom Viridiplantae; phylum Streptophyta; class Pinopsida; order Cupressales; family Cupressaceae; genus Cunninghamia; species Cunninghamia lanceolata. The sequence goes on along the minus strand of BSBN01000241.1, from coordinate 3,182,367 downwards.
GACCCTCGTACCGAGGAGGATACCCCTATTCGAACCCCAACCACCTCTAAGAAGAAATCCCAGCAAGGCGCCACCCAGATGACTAGGAAGAGGCCGGCCAAAAGAGATAGAATGGAGATTGAGGATGAAGGGACAGATACTGAGAAAAAAGCTAAGAAAGGTAAGGAGACTATGTCTATGGTGAAGCCTGAGGGTGAAGGGATTGCCACTGAGAAAAAAGATAAAAAGGGTAAGGAAGTTGTGACTATGGTGGAGTCCATGAAAATTATTGAGCTGGCTTCTCAAACCAAGATTGCTGCTAGTGGGGAAGGTATGAAGGCTGTTAACCTAGGGGTTTGTCGGTCTACCCACATTACTGGTAAACCTTCTATGTCTCCTCAAGGGGTGGAGATATCTGATGAGTCAGAGTTTGTCGAAGAAACTATGGAGGAGGGAGGGGAAGAAACCCCCACTGAGTCAATTCATGAAGTGGAGGGGACTAGCCACTTCGCCTCCATGAACAAATCTAGCTTTGAGGAAGTGGGTGAAGCTGCTAAAGTGTATGGGGGTCAGAACAACAAGGGAAGTTTCTCTCTGTGTGTTAAGACTGCCAAGGACCTGAGGCACCTCTAGGATAAGATGGTGAGTATGCAGAAGAAGTGGAAGGTGATGGTGAAGTTTGCTGCTAAGGCCCTTCACAGAGCTGTGTCAATCTTCATGGCTATCAAAGGCTTGGATGATAAGGTCAAGTAGTTGGGGCTAGATAGCCTGGGGGATTACAAAGACATGGTGGAATTCCTAGCCAAGTATGGGATGACTCATAGTCCCTAGTTTCTTGTTGTTTCTGTTGTTATTGTTGTTTTTGATAAGACATTTTTTGTCTATTGTCCATGAGTTGTTAATGTGTTGTTTCTGGCTTGTTAATGGCCTGTAGCCCTTGGGGCCATTTTGTATAGGGTTATGGACCCTCTTTTCCAGTTGAACTAATAAAAAACATACGATCTTAAGCATGAAATTTTTGCAAATGCATAACATTAATAGGCTCTTTAAGAGGTGTACCTTGTTCATCAACTAATTTATATGCTCCTGATCTGTAGGCTTTAGTAATAACATATGGTCCTAGCCAATTAGGTCTTAACTTCCCTTTTTTCTAGGAGATGCATTCACATTATGTTGATTTTCATAAAGTACCAAGTCTCCAACCTCGAATGAATGCTGGATGACACATTCATTGTACAAACATTGGATGCTTTTCTAATGAGCTTTAAGATGGTTGAGAGCATTGATATGATGTTCATCAAGCATCTCTAGTTGTTGTAATTTCTTCTCTCTTTCCATGTTATCGTCAATATTGTCCCTTAAGGAAACTCGCAATAAAGGAATTTCTAACTCTAAAGGTATTATTGCATCGGCACCATATACAAGGTTGTATGGTGTAGTACCAGTAGCCATCCAAACACTTGTCCCATAGGCCCAAACTACATAGGAGAGTTGAGTATGCCAATCCTTCTAATGTTTATTAACAATTTTTTAAAGAATTTGTCCAATGATCTTATTTGAAGCTTCTGCTTGGACATTTGATTATGGATAATATGGCATAGAGAAGTGATGTTGAATGTGATATTTTTCAAGGAATTTCTTCACATCCTTGTTCTTAAATGGTGTACCATTGTCAGAAACCAAGTAGGAAGGGATACCAAATCGTGAGATTATACTATCTTTAATGAAGCAACAGATTACTTCAGCAATCATGGATCGTAATGGCATAGCTTCAACCCACTTCATAAAGTAATCAATAGTGATAATGACAAAAGTTTTTCCTTGATAAGAAGGAGGAGAGATCTTTCCAATTAGATCCAAGCCCCAAATAGAAAATGTCCAAGGTGAAACTGGGGCACAAAGTTCCTAGGCAGGAACTCGAATTAAGTTATTATGTTGTTGACATTGCGGGCACCTTTTGACGAACATGAAGGAATCTTGTTCCATGGTTTGCCAATAGAATCCCATATGTAATAATTTTTACATACCAAGGATTTTCCTCCAAAATTCCCTCCACAAGCACTGGAGTGAGCTTCTTCTAAAGCCATTGGAATTTCTAATTTATTAAGACAATGAAGAAGAATGTCATTATAGCTTCTTTGATACAACAAATTAGACAAGATAAGGGAGAGTATTGCGAGTTTGCCTATGCAAACTTTTGTGTTTTTAGATGTCAAATTAGGGAAGGTACCATCATGTAAATATTGAAATATATCAGAGTACCATTCATCAGCATTTATGTTACAGCATAAGTCGGTATCCTAGGGGGTGGCCTCGACTACAACTCATGTTTTGAGATTATGAATAATGAAATGATATTCATCAATTGAATCAACATGAGGCATGAGGGAAGCTGTACTTGCTATTGCATCTGCATGTTGATTGTCTTTCCATGGAATTGTGTCAATTGTAAAAGATGAAATTTATTTTAATAACAATAAGGCAAGATCACGATACTAAGATAATTTATCCTTCTTTGCTTGATAAGATCCAGTGACTTGTATTACAATTAATTGTGAATCACCATAGATAGTGATGTGTTTAATGTTTCAAGACAAAGTGGCACAAAGTCCTACAATGAGGGCTTCATACTCAACAATGTTATTCATGCTTTTGAAATTTTAGATGGTAAGAAAGAGGAATTGGCTTACATGATCGAGGTAGCAAGATTATACTAGCACCCGAGCCAGTTCGACATATTGAACTATTGAAATACAATTCCCATTTATCTTCTTTATCAATAGTTAGAATTTTATCATCAAGAAATTCTTCACTATTTTGAATAGAGAAAGGTGAAGGTGCTTCAGCTAAATGGTCGGTTAATGCTTGTCATTTTATCGATTTGAGAGAGATAAACTTGAGATCAAATTCTGTTAACAACATAACCCATTTAGCTAGGTGACCTTAGATCAATTTTACCAAAGAGATGCTTCAAAGGATCAAACTTTATCATGACATGAATTTTAGCATTTAGGAGATAATGTCTTAACTTCTGTGTTGCAAAAACAAGAGCTAAGCATTGTTTCTCTATGACAGTATATTACACTTCGTAATTGAGCCAAGTCCATCTTATATAATACATAGCGCATTCCTTGCCTTCATTATCATGTTGTAATAATAATGTCACTAGAGCATTAGTAGAAGCTGATGTTTAAAGAATAAAGGGTTTTTCCGTAGTTACTGGTTATAAAATAGGTGAATTAGATAAATATTCTTTCAACTCTTCAAAGGATTTTTGGCAACCCAAATTACATTGGACTTTGATTCTTTCTTAAATAGTTGAGTGAAAGGGTGAGTCCTATCTACGAGTTGTGATACAAATCGACGGATGGCCTATATCTTCCCTTGTAAACATAAAGTTGAGTGATATTTCAAGTAGATGGCATGTTAACAATCGCATCAATTTTCTGTGTCTACTTCAATACCACGATGTGAAATTATAAATCCCAACAGCTTTCCACTATCTACACCAAAGATGCATTTACAGGGATTCAAACACATGTTATATTTTCATATCCACTCAAAGATTTGATGGAGGATTGTGACATGATCATAGTGATGAATAGACTTTGAAAGAATGTCATCGACATAATCCTCTAAGATGTTATGCATGTAATCATGAAAGATAAGTCATAGCACGTGTGTATGTTACTCCAACATTCTTTAATCCAAACGACATGACTACCCAACAGAATGTTCCCCATAGGGTTATAAAAGTTGTCTTGTATTGATCCTGATGGTTGATAAAGATTTGATTATAACCCCAAAAACCATCCATGAAGGAAAGTAATTCATGGCCATCTATTGAATCAATAATCATATCGATATTTTGAAGAGGAAAATCATCTTTCAAAGAAGCAAGATTTAAATCTCTAAAGTCAGTGCACATCTAAATATGGTTATCAGGTTTAGAAACAATGACAATATTCAAAATCCAAGGTGAGTAATCAATAGGGAAAATAAAACTAGCTTGTAAAATCTTTTCTATCTCAGCTTTGACTAATAATGCAACCTTGGGATTCATTTTACGAATCTTCTATTTAACTAGCTTAGCATCGGGTTGTAATACAATATTATGTGTTACAATCTTAGGATCAATGTCAGGCATATCTGAATAATTCCAAGTGAATGATTTAGAAAACTCATGTAAAAGTTTGGTCATACCATATTTTTTTCGTTACTTGAACAATCTCCTATAGGGATAATCTTTTTAGTGTTATCCTTCTCCATCAAGACCTCTACAGTCTCTCCATTAAGTAGAGTACTGTGGTCTGGGAAGCTATGTGATTGTGATGATTTGATAGATTTCACATTAGGTGTTAAAGTAACATTTACCAAGCAAGTAGATTTTCCAAAGTATGCATCAGCATTCAAATAATAAGGTTATCCATGCTTATGATGACAATGGGGCAAATTGTCATAAGCCCCCATAAATTAAATTAATGCTTCTTCTATAGAGAAATTATCCAATTCGATATCTCCTGGAGGACAATTAGTGTCATTCATCTCAGGATATATCAAATTGAGTGTTGATATAGTATTAACATTAAGATTAAGATGTTTTTAAGCTTTAGTGGGCTTTAAGAAGTGGAATCCAATATTGGTTGTGTAGTTAATTAGAACAACTTGTAAAAGTACTCTAATTCCTTGTTGATTTACACCACAACCATTACCTACATAGTCACAATTCTTATAAAGAATTTTAAAGCCTCAACCATAAAGAGATGTCATTTCCTTAGAAGATGGTGGAGCCTCATATGTCTCATAATATTTAATATAAGTAAGAGTGATCTCTTCTTTGCTAACTAAAGGATCTTGAGATTCTTTAGGTTTCTCCACAGATTGTTTAGATGATATCAGTGCAACTTTAGAAGTTTTAGCATTATTAAGCTTATATTCCCCTATTAAGGGAAAATTGGAGTAAACATTAATAATCCATATAATATAGCAATAAAACCCAAAACTCAACGAAATATAGAAATAAAGAGATCAATCAAACAAAAGAACTTCAAAAACCTTTGCAAACCTTAAAGCTTCATAGCTTCTGTTGGTTGCCTATCTCAATCGATCTTGCATGTATGAATAAGGCCCTCAGAGAGTGCACTTCCTTGCTATTTTACAAGAATGTCAATTGGGAATGGCTATGATAGTTTATTGTAATGAAGATGAGCTTCACAACAACGATAACAATATGGTAACAAGTTGATCGCAAGCAAATGGAATGATGTGGGTACCAAAGGCACATTGTAATTCCTACAGAGTAACAATACTAAAAGCTTGGATGAATGAAATTGAGGAACATGGTTCAATTTATAGACTTGTGAGAGTGAAGATCAAAGGTATAGAAAGAATGAGAAGATCAATGATTTGAGAAACCTTGAGGAACATGCGTGAATAGAAAGAAGACATGTGTCTTGCTCTATTTTGCATAAGAGGAATTAATAAAATAGAAGAATGAGTTAACTGAAGAGATTAATCAATTAAAAGAATAGATTAATCAGTTAAGAGAATAGAACTAGAGAATGGAAATTGCATGAGGATGAGAAGATATTTTGCTCAATTAAATATTTGGAATATTCAATTGCATACATGCATATTTGATTGAATTATATTTAGAGATAACTCAATTTAGAAGAAATAGACAACTTAAATAAATATTTGATTATTTAAATTTAGAGAAGGTGTTATTGGAAGAAACAATTAAATAATTGATATTATTTAATTTAGAATGAATTTGGGGAGAATTAATTAAATAATTGGTATTATTTAATTTGTTGGAGGATATTAGAAGAATTTAAAGAATTTTAATTAAATAAATGATTTTATTTAATTGTTGGAAGAATGTGAATCAAATAAATAAATTTGTTTGTTTATTTATTGATAGAGGAATTAGACTTAAATAAATATTAAGAATATTTATTTGGGCAGAGTCGTGTCATTTTTAGGCGTATACATTTTGTCTCTCTTTGATGCAATGCAGTTTATGGTGTTGCTTCAAAGAATAGAATTTCTGATAATGATACATGCTCCAGTTTGCCCCTGGTACAGGTTATGACGATAGGATGCCCCCTCAAGAGATTGGATGGGAAGAAGGCAGAAGGACGTGAGATAGACAATCTCACGAAGAAGAAGGGAGAACTAGGTTAGGGTTGAAGAAATTTGTTGAAGAAAGAGTCAAATGATACTCGATGCAAGATAAAATGATAACACACACAAGAAAGCAAGCAAGTATGCACAAATGATACAAGAACAAACAAGGTTTCCCCTGTCCAATAGTAAACCACCAATTAATCAATATGATACGATAGGTCCCTAGAGAAACACGATAGGATAGTGTCTGGTTTCAGGAAATGAAACATGTCTTTTAAGACGCGTGTGTTGGCCTGATTTCGACAATGCAACATCCTGTATAAGATAATTGATTGATTAACTGATTGAGTTTGTTTACGACCAGACAAGGATCAAGACCACTGATTGTGATTAGATCATTTGACAAGATTGACTTGACTTGATTGGTATGGATTAAGGATGAACTTGCATTTGGATCATTGCTCAAATTGACAGCTAGAACTGTTGATGAGAGATACAATGATAGATGGAAAGGTGACTGATAGAAGAATGACTCGACAGAAGGACTTACAAGCTTTTATTTGTATTGATACATTGCGGCTTGGATCTTTATTTGCATGGAATACGATATGGATGCTTTGTGGATATGAATGGATGTGAATGGTTTTTTGACATCTTGATTGTGCAAGTATTTTGAAGTGCTTATTTCATCATTGGGATTTTAAAATGTTGTAAGAAAATACAAGCATCTAGGTATAATTGAACCGAGATGACCTGAGTATTGCTTACATGGATTTTGATTTAGCAAGTTAATACAAGCATCAAGGTATGATTGAACTGAGATGACCTGAGTATTTCTTGCGTATCAACAGACAAGGATTGCCCCCGTTCATGTTTAGACCTTTGATGTCCTTGATGATCTTTTTCCAATCATGTCCTTAGACAAGGCTTCACATTACTAAAGATTAATCCACAAACAGTAGACAAAGAAAATGATTATGCCCCCATCATAGCATCTCTAGTTTTTAACATCCTCGAGTAGCATAGGAAGACATGATAACAGAAATCAAGACTATGTAAGTTAACCTGATCGCAAACACAAAACATTCTTCCATTAGATGTGTTTTCCTACCATAATTTAGATAGAATCAGTTTGAGTGCATAGGTACTTGCTTGCTTTGCTTTGGATAGGTTGAGGTGTTGTGCCAAAATTTTTGTTTGAAAGCGGGCTTTGCTTTGTGCTTGCTTGGCTGGTGAAAGATTCCACAATCCTTACTGGTGAGACAAACCCTAAGGGACTGACCTAGTGCCTCGGGGTGCATTGTTAAATGGCCTTACCTATGTGATGACGCAGAGGCAATGTAGTTCGGGGACCTAGACCATGGATGGACTAGAGGATAGACGACAAGAAATGGGATGGATGGGAAGGTGGAGCCTCAGGGGTGCATTGAAAATGGCCTTGCCTAAGTGACAATGCAGAGGCAACGTAGTTAGGGGTAAAGCCTAATAGACCTAAGACCTAAGCGATAGAAAGTGGTGCGGACTTAGATAGATAGAAGGATGGGCGAGTGGAGCCTCGGGGGTGCATTTGAAAAAATATCCTTGCCTACATGACAATACAGAGGCAACGTAGTTCACGAACTTGGACCATGGACCTAAGATATGGATCGGATGAGGCATGATACGAAACAGATATGGGTCAGATATGGAATAGATACGGATTAGATAAGACATGATATGGAATAAATATGGAATGGATAAGACATGATATGGAATAGATATGGAACGGATATGGATCAGATATGGATCAGATATGAATTAGATGATCTTGATGACAAGAAAACACCACGGATAGATAGATGTATGGGTGATAAAGAATGGAACGGGTAGGTAGGAAGAAGGAAACAAGGATGTGATATCCAAGGACTATGTTGCGTAAGAATAGCATGCCCCCTTGTAGGTAGAATACTTAGGATTTTTCATGGCAATGCTTATGACGATAGGAGGATAAGAGAATAATAAAGGATTTGTGTGGCTTGGAGGGATAAGGTATGTCAAGAGACATCTAAAACATTTTTCAACATTGTGCCCCCAATCTTTATCAAGATCAAGCAAATAGAGGAATGGAAGATTTAAGATAGATAGACTGGACAGTATAGGTAGGTAACAGCTAGAAGGATAGGATAGGAAATGGTATGGAAGGAAACTGATAGGAGAAAGTGATATGTCGATGAGACAAGGTGCCCCCAAGTGTAGGTGACATAGAAGATCAACTTACACATGACGCCTGTTTGCCAGGTTTTCATCATGGTACTTATCCAAGGCGCTTGTTTGCCAAATTTTCACCATTGGACGAAGGGATTTTTCTTTTCTTTTTCTTTTTTTATTTTGAAATAGTTGGATGGGAGAAGGTGGATATGGAAGGGAGAGACTCAAGTATCTAGTTCCCTGAGATGTGATAGTCCTGGTAGATGGATTCTATCGCATGGACAAGGTCAAGTGTTCTCATTGACGTTGGTAGGGGATTGCATGAAAGTGAGATGGAGAATGGTAGATAACAGTTTATGGAAGGGTTTGATAGTGGATGATGATGCAGAATATGGAGGGAATGAAAATATTTGTGGGATGGAGGGGAATCATGATCAATGGTTGCACATACCTTGATAAACATTGAAGCTGGTGATAGGAAAGTAGTGTAGGAAGCAACAGAGACTTTTGCTTGTGGATGAATGACTTAGGCATGTAGGGATCCACATAGATTGAGTATTTTTCTAAGCTTTGCTTGTCATTTGGGATGGAGAAATTTGAGACTTTTGGATGGAATGGGAGAAAGTGGATGGTTGAGATTCTCAAGAGGTGGATGCCTCATTTGACTTGATAGCTTTTTGCTTAGGTACCCAAGCCATTTTTCTTTTAGATAGTACTTGTGAAGGTATGGGCTTGGGTGTATGCAGTTTTTGTGCAGCTTCGGAGGTAATCATTTGTTGGATGCAGACCCACACCTTTTTCAGTTTGGCATATAGGTGTGTGGGTGTTTGCAACTCTTGAGAAGGACGCTTCTTTGATTCTTGGCTTTTGTATCCTAGGTCATAAGGACTCTTAGGATTTTTGACTTGATAGGTAGAGGCATCTAGATTTTTATGATTGAATTCTCTTGAGATGGTGGAAGTGGAGTTTGAGGAAGTTCTTTGTTTAGACAACATGTGCATCTGTTAGTCATGATTGGGATTGTTAGAAGACTCATAGATGGATGGATAAGGTGTTGGAAGAAGTGGTGGTAAAATGCATGGAGGGATATTAGGAGTTGGAAGTAGCGAAGGTAGTTTGGATGGTGGAAGGTGTATGGTTAGATGTTTTTGATGATTATAGGATGATGGAGGTCGAATGGTGACATATGTTTTCAGGATATGATAGGGTTTGCAATGAAAAGTGGGGATTTAGGAGGAGTGGAGGAAGTACCAACATCTTGAGATTGTTCACCTTGGGGTATGTATCCAAGGCCGTATGAGTGAGGAGGAACATCGACATGGACGGGCTCCAAAATACCTTGTTCATGGAGACCTAAGCCTTTACCTTGATAGTTCATATGTTGGAGTATATAGTGGACAGCGGGATTATGTGTAGGTGGAACACTAGAAACAAGTTCCTTATTGGATGGAGAAGGTGAGATAGAGGAAAATGGTTGCTAGTGTTCTAAGGAGGAACACTCATGAATGAAGGTAGTAAGACCAAGGATATATGGTGGTGGATTTGCAGCATGGTCAATAATGGATGGCAGAGGAGTATTATTGGTTAGATCTTTTACACTTGCTTGGGAGGCAAGTGTCTCATCACAGGAATTAGAAGTTGTTAGATCTTGAATAGGAGAAGATGGGGTTATAAGCTCAAGACCATGGAATGCATAAAGTGGGCTAAGAGGATCATCATGGTCTGCTTGATCATAGATAGGCTCTTGATCATAGATGGGATCTTGATCATAGATAGGCTTTAGTGTGATGGAATTAAGGTGCTCTTGTATATGTTCTTCATCAATGATAATATCTTGATCATGAAAAGGATATAGGCCATGGAGAGGTTGGAATTTGATCTCTTGTTCATGTATAGGATCAAGTTGCTCATGGACAGCTTCTTCATCAAAGGTATTAACTTGATCATAAAAGAGATATAGGTTATGAATGGTTTGAAATTGGATTTCTTGCTCATGTATAGGTATAGGATCATCGAAAAGATAAAGGTTATGTATGGGTCAGATAGGATCATACTAGTACTTTGATCTTGATTTAGACAAGGGTTTGATGTTTCCACATGCTCTAAAGTGTGCTCTTGACATAACACTTGAGGTGCTTGAATTGAAGTGGAGGTAGAGGCCTCTTGGATAGGACTTTGGTCAACAACATGAAAGTATGGCAGAGCTTGACTTTGGTTCATGGTAGGAGGTTTTTCAATATCCTCAAGGGGTTGCGGACTCCATGATGGGGTTGTAGGATTTGACATAGCATTGGAAGAATCTTTGATAAGGTCAAGGACTAGAATTTGGGGACATGGTTGACTCTTTGCTAGTAGCCCTTGGATCACATCATTGGTAGGTGTATAGGTAGAGGAGTGAGGTAATGGATAGGTGGACTTGGAGTTCTCCATGGTAGGATTAGTATGCTTCAGGCCATGTGTTATAGGAGATGGTGAGGGAAGACTAGTAGACAGAGGGGTATATGATTTCCAACTTGAGGTGGTGCTTGCCTTATCACGAGTATCATTAAGACGGGTAGAGAATGTATGACTTTGGGGCAAGGTGTAGCTAGTACTGGCCTGCTCATCTTGTAAGATTGCAAAGTGTTGTTGTATGACTTGGAGTTCCTGAGAAATTGCTATACGACCTTGGGGTGAGGTGTCTAAGGTTATTTGCAATTTCAAGTATTTGAGTTCTTGAGCAAGCTCTTCTAATTTGGTTGTCATATCCTCAGAAGTTGACACAAGACCAAAATGGGTACCCAGAAAGGTTTAAAAGTTTCTCTCAAAGTATGTGGAAGTGCTCACTATCATGCATGCGAAGGAACAGATGCGCAGCAGAAAAGGATGAAAGCGTAGCAAGTCGTTATGGATGCGCAGGACTGGTAAATAGCAAATGCACAATAACAGGTGATATAAGTGTAGCAGGTCAGTGCAACTGTGCAGAAAGTTGGTACAGATGTGCAGCTTTAGGTGACAAATGCGCAGCTCTAGTTCTTTCAGTGTTTTTTGCAAAGTTTGACACATTTTTTGGTACTTTTTTTATTTCTTGGTCGCAAGATGATCTTTTTTTATCTGATTTTCTTTATTTATGGCAAGAAGACATAGCAAACACAAAGAATGTTTTCATGGTTTTTTATTTTTTTGTGATTTTTTTTTACTCTTTTTGGACTAAAAAGCAAGTACAATCCTAGGCTTCAAATGGATTACACGGGTTTTTGGCCACTAAAACAAAGGTTTTTAATGAAATCAACCATTTGAGTGGTTATACATGCGGCAACACTACTCTCTATTATGGAGTCTCCCAGCCTGTAAGTGTTGCGCCTTGAAGGGTTTTGGGGGAGGTTGGCTGTTGGTATAACACAACTGCACTCGTTGTTTGAAGCTTTCGCTCCAAACACAATTTATTTATAGTGGATTGGTAGGGCTTGGTGTTTAGCCTGTTACCACTTAGGGTCACTCCTACTTGGATGAACGGTATCCAAGAGCAGGCCCCTCTAAAGGAAAAACACATGCGAGAATGATATGTCTGGCATTTTGGTCACCCAAGATAGGGGAGAGCATAGGCCTAGTATCATTCCCAAAACACAGAAGACAATGGTTCTTTTTTTTCCCTAGTTAAAAAGAAAAAAACTAAATGAGCTATCTACTTGGGCAAGCACAAAAATTTGTTAACTTTGAAGTGATAACAAGATAGCAATGGTTCAATTTTACCCAGATAGCAATGATGTGTTTAATTTTTACCCAAAGAGTAGTGATTTGTTAACTTTGAAGTGATAACAAGATAGCAATGGTCCAATTTTATCCCGATAGCAATGTGTCTAACTCTGAAAGATAGCAATGGTTCAGTTACCACCTTCCTAGTTAAGACTACATGAGATTTGCATGAGCATCCATTTACTTTCCTTTTAGAAATTAAAGTGTGAGTTAATAATTGCAGCTATATGATTCTAAACCAGCCCCTAACCTGCAAGTAGATCAGAGAATATTCCTGTAAATTGTGTTAGCATAAGAGATTTCTCAAGAAATAACTCAAAAACCTAGCAGAATGGATGCATAGAAGAATGGAGTAAATGCACAGCAGAATGGAGTAAATGCACATCAGAATGAAGTAAATGCGCAGCAGAATGGTGTATATGTGTAGCTTTGGTAAAATCAAATGCGCAACAGAATGGACTATATGCATAGCTCTTGTAAAATCAAATGCCCCGTAGAATGGGGTATATGCACAACAAAATGGAGCATATGCACAGCAAAATGGATCATATGCACAGCTCTGGTAAAATCAAATGCGCAACAAAATGGGGTATATGCACAACAGAATGGAGCATATGCGCAGCAGAATGAAGTATATGCGTAGAAACGTAATGGATGTGCAGAAATGTCCTGTGTACGGATTCTAACACACAAAAACTCAATTTTGAAGTTAAATTGGGGCTAGGCCCCATGGTGGGTGACAAAAATGTTAAGGGAAAATTGGAGTAAACATGAATAATCAATATAATATATCAATAATACCCAAAACTCAACGAAATATAGAAACAAAGAGATCAATCAAACAAAAGAACTTCAAAAACCTTTGCAAACCTTAAAGCTTCATAGCTTCCATTGGTTGCCTATCTCAATCGATCTTGCATGTATGAATAAGGCCCTTAGAGAGTGCACTTCCTTGCTATTTTCCAAGAATGTCAATTGGGAATGGTTGTGATAGTTTATTGTAATGAAGATGAGCTTCACAACAATGATAACGATATGGTAACAAGTTGATCACAAGCAAATGGAATGACGTGGGTGCCAAAGGCGCACTGTAATTCCTGTAGAGTAACAATACTAAAAGCTTGGATGAATGAAATGGAGGAACAGGGTTCAATTTATAGACTTGTGAGAGAGAAGATCAATGGTATAGAAAGAATGAGAAGATCAACTATTTGAGAAACCTTGAGGAATGTGCGCGAATAGAAAGAAGACATGTGTCTTGCTCTATTTTGGATGAGAGGAATTAATAAAATAGAAGAATGAGTTAACTAAAGAGATTAATCAATTAAAAGAATAGGTTAATCAGTTAAGAGAATAGAACTAGAGAATGGAAATTGCATGAGGATGAGAAGATATTTTTCTCAATTAAATATTTGGAATATTCAATTGCATGTGCATATTTGATTGAATTATATTTAGAGATAACTCAATTTAGAAGAAATAGACAACTTAAATAAATATTTGATTTATTTAAATTTAGAGAAGATGTTATTGGAAGAAACAATTAAATAATTGATATTATTTAATTTAGAATGAATTTGGGAGAATTAATTAAATAATTGGTATTATTTAATTTGTTGGAGGATATTAGAAGAATTTTAAGAATTTTAATTAAATAAATGATTTTATTTAATTGTTGGAAGAATGTGAATCAAATAAATAAATTTGTTTGTTTATTTATTGATAGAGGAATTAGACTTAAATAAATATTAAGAATATTTATTTGGGCAGAATCGTGTCATTTTTAGGCGTATACATCCCCTATGAAAGTAGGAGTGAAATCCAGTGAGCCCCAATCATCACTAGGGAGTGCATTTGACAAAGGTTGAGTCTTGCACAACATTATTTGTGGCAAGAGGTTTTGATGAATCAACTTTCAAGTTGTTTAAAATATTATGATCAATGGTTTGTTTTTGAGTTTCAATATTGTTTTGGGTAAAAAGTGAAGAGGATAATTTTGATTTGAATTTTAAGGGTTTGTGTTAATCCTCCTTTCACCACTAAACATTCAAGGACATTCAACTGAGTAGAGAACTCTACTACAGATCTTCTATCACTTGGAAATAGGGGAAAAATGGAATTATGTAAATTTGTTGTTTAATTAAGCTTAATTATGCTCAAAACCCTTATTTCACAAATTCGTAGACAAACAAATAAATTACAGAAAATGATCGCACACAGAGATATCAAATGACAATCAAATACATACCAAATTTTGAAGTTTCATGTACGAAAAAGTCAGGGACTAATGAGTGGGTACCCTAGTCTAGTGCCTCATTTTTTGTCGAGGTCTAGAAATGTTATCTACAACACAGTTCTGATGTTACAGAGATTTCACTATTGTGAGATCTGGAAGACTAATGAATGGGTACCTGAGTCCAAGTCCCTGTTTTCTTCTTTGATCTACAATTTTGACAGTATGCACTGCTCTCCTGTAACTCCACTTCTTTCACTTTCGCAACATGTAACCTGCAATCATAGAAAAGTGGGTAGGGGGTTGTGGTGTTTACAGTATTGCCTCAGTCAAGCCCCAGAGAGACATTCAAGTCTTCCTAACACTGTTGTCAAATAAAGAGTGTGTATCTAGGCTGCAAGATAGAGGCAAAATCCAAATGAAAAATGATAGAAAACACAATTGATATCACCTTGTAGTGTAGATCTCATGGAAGGAAGATGCTCTTCATGCCGTGAGGAGATGGAGTCCAATCTGCAAATACAAACACAATGACAAAACAAAATATTGCTCTACAACACAATGAATGGCTTGAATCACTTTCATAAAAGGTCATGAATCAAAATTTCCATCTAATGTCTATCTAGTTTGCAAATGAACCCTAATAATGCTTATATATGCAACTACAAACATTCTCGCTAAGAATTTTGTAATTCAAACTTAGGATGTCGGCATAGGACCTAAGTAACGGTCATAAATCGACACCCAAAAGTAGGTCTTGACCTAAAATAGGGCAGGACTAGGGTGCGGGTGTCCAAGTCCTCCCCCTATTTCAGGTAGGATTCATGATAAATATACCCCCTAGGTCCCATTTTCCATGAAACTTCAGGGTTTTCTCATTAGGATGCCAAATTAACATGCAAGATGTCCTAAATGCATTCTAAATGACCCGGGAGCTACAACTTAAGAGGAAAAAGCCCCCAAGGTTACTTTTTCTGACGTAACATTTATCCCCCACTTTAATGTATGTATAAACCCAAGGCCAATACATGCATTAAAGTATAGTCAACAAACACAGCAAACACGGAGAAGACATGCCAATCACAGTGAAGATAGTAACAGGCACACAAAACATGGAGGAGACAGTTACAGTCACGCAAAACATAGAAAAGATAGCATTGAAGACACACAAAACATAGAGAATACAATGATTGCAGTGAATACAATAATGATTTCTTTTTCCCATATATATGAAAGGCAAATGCAAGTGCAAGGAAAGTAAACACATGACCCATAATGCAAGAGGAACTCATCGCCACTGGTCTTTAAACTACATGTGGGGCAACACACAAGCCAAACAAATCTCAGAGTGTAGGAGGTACTCATCACCACTAGTCTTTAAGACTGCACTTAAGAACAAACACACCATACAAATCAAGAACGCCAAACAACTCCCAAAGCATAGGAGGGACTCATTGCCCCCGATCTTTAAACTATGCTTGGGAACAAACACACCATACACACACACATGGAAGACACGGAGAAAACATGATAGACAAGTGATGGTTGTACCTATTTCTAGGTTCATCAGCATCTCAGGCACATTACAGGCACACACCGGTGATTGGGCTTTGCCACAACAATCATCGAACACACACTTAAGGGTTAAGATAGTCACAGATACGCTCCCCACCTCTGCAGAGGACTTTTTTAAAATGACAGGATGTGCAATCTCCTCGATAAATACACAATCCCCGCCTCCATAGAGGGCTTGAGATAAAAAAAGGATATACGCAATATCCCGTCTCTGCAGAGGGCTTAAATGATTGCAGTAGATTTCAAGATTCACAAACAAATCTCAGAGTGCATGAGGGACTCATTGCCCCAAGTCTTTAAACTACACCTGAGAGCAAACACACTTTGCTATAATCTAAATCAGACAGCTTAAGGTGGTTGATATTGGTTGTCGTAAAAAGTAACCTTGGGGGATTTTTCCTTTTAAGGTTTAGCTCTCAAGTCCTTTAGAATGCATTTAGGGCATCTTGCATGATAATTTGACTTCCCAATGAGAAAACCTCAAAGTTTCATGGCAATGGGACCTAGGGGGCACATTTATGATAAATCTTGCTCAAAATAGGGGGAGCACTTGGGCACCTACACTCTAGTCCTGCCCTGTTTTAGGTTAGGACCAACTTCAAAGTGTCAATTTATGACCATTATTTAGGTCCTATACCGACACGGTAAGTTTGAATTACAAAATTCTTAGCGGGAATGTTTGTAGTTGCATATATAAGCATGATTAGGTCATCATTTAGAAATTAGATGGATATTATGAACTTGTGGCTTTTGTGAAAGTGTTTCAAGGCATTCATTGTGTGTTGCAGAGTAGTACTTGTGTTGTTCTTGTGTTTGTATTTTCATATTGGCATCCATCTCCTCATGGCATGAAGAGCATCTTCCTTCCATGAGATCTTCACTACAAGGTAATATCAATAGTGTTTTAAATCATTTATCATTTGGATTTCGCCTCTATCTCACAGGGATACGCACTTTTTATTTGACAACGATGTTTGGAAGACTTGAATGTCTCTCCAGGGCTTGACTGAGGCAAGCCTCTAAACACCACAACCCCCTCCACACTTTTCTGTGATTGCAGGTTACAGGTTGCAGAAGCAGAAAATGTGGAGTTGCAGGAGAGCAGTGCAGACTGTTGGAATTGTAGATCAAAGAAGAAAATAGGGACATGGACTCGGGCGCCCGCTCATTAGTCCTCTGAATCCCACAACAGAAAAATCTCTAGAACAGTAGGAACATGTTGCAAACAAGATTCTCAGATCTCGACAGAAACTATGGCACTAGAATAGGGCACCCGCTCATTAGTCCCTGACTTCTCCATTTTCTAAACTTTGAAAGCTGGTACGCATTTGATTGTTATTTGATATCTTTATGTGCGATCATTTTCCATAATCTGTCAATTTGTTCACGAATTTGTATAATTACAATTTTGAGCATAATTGGACTTAATTAAACAACTAAATCACACAATTCCAAAATTCCCTAATGTTCTAAGTGACTGAAGGTGTGTAGTAGGTTCCTCTACTCTGCTGGAAGCCCTTGAATGTTTAGTGGTGAAAGGAGGATCAACATAAACCCTTGACAATACCTCTTCACACTTTTTACCCTAAACATTTGGTGAACTCGTGTTCTTTGGAATTTTGCACCTTTCTGAGTTTTTTTCTTCAGATTTACATTCATCTCATTTTCATCTTATTGCATTTGAAAAATTACAAAAAATTTGAAAAATTAAAATTTTTAGCTTGCATTTTCAAATAATTTGAAGTAGTCGGCATTGAATTTAAATAAATTTCTATCATTATCATCAAATCTGATTTAAAATACATAATGTTTTCATTCATCATTCATTTAGATAGCATTTTCATGCTTAAATTGATAAAAATTGCTTGAAATTGTGCATTTTTTCATATAACCTAGTTTTGCATTAGCTAGGGTTTGTAGTCAAAATCTTGTTTCATATTTTATTAACCTTTTAAAACACTCATTAGGAATTATTTTTAATAGTGGTGTTGCATCATAGTGGTCGTCTTGAAAATTTTCATACCTAGGGTTTGAAAACCTTGATTTTTCACTAGATTTAGCCTTATCGACTCTCTAGATTTACACCATAGAAGTTTTGTAAAGGATTTTTCTGCACTAATTGGTTGATAATAGGGTTATTATCTTCTTCCCCTACTAAAATTATTTACAGCAGCTTTTTATCGGGCCCTTGCATTCAAAATTTGGTGAAAATTTGCATATTTTGGCTATATTTTCCCTAGGGTTTGACCTAGATTTGCACTTCAAGCATGTTGTGGTGGATTTTATGGTTTTAGGTCACTGATATTATTGTTATAATTTTTTGTACCTCCAAAAATTCTTTACAACACCCCTTTTATTAGGTCTTTGCATTGAAAATTTGTGAAAAATTGCATATTTTAGTGTATTTTCACTAGGGTTTTGACTTGTCATCACTCTAGGTTTGCATCAAAAGTGTGTTGTGAAGGATATTATTTCTTTATTGGACTGATATCAGACATATTATTTTCTTTACCTGATCAATTTCCTTACAAAACCCTTTATTTCATTTATTTGCATTGAGAAAAATGAAAAAATGAAGCATTTTAGGTCATTTTCATACATAGTTTCACACTTGTCTTTTGCATACCTTTTGAAAAGATTTTAAAATCTAATTTTGCATTGATTTAAAAACATATACACATGGCTTCTAATCGCAACAACAACAATAGTTCTCTCCTAGACCTTACATGAAGAGAAAGGTCCCCAAACCTGAAATTGTGTTTACACCTCATGATAGAACAATTGGAGACACTGAAGGACCTCTTTATATCACTGTGAGAATAATGGGAAATGCTATGGATGGGACCCTTATTGATCCTAATTGCATGACTAATGTGGCAATAGAAGAGTGCCTCTATTCACATGGATTGATGCAAGGCTTTTAAGACCCTTCGAATATGATGATTAAGACACTTAACGACTTATTTATAAACACTTCTAGGACGATATCCTTATTGGTCACTGTATTTGAGAAATTTGTAAAACAATGGTTTGATGTTGTCCCCATTTCTGACCTCTTTCATATAAAATTAGGACATCCATGGTTAAAGGCTATGAAAGTTGTCCCTTCAATAATTTATAACTGTGCAAAATTTCCTTTGAATGGACAAGTGCATACTATCCCTCACAATCGATATAAACCTTTGGTTACAAGACAACACTTTACACTTGATTACTTTTGGGAAAGAACTAAAATAGAACCATAACCATGGAGAGATTTTAACTTCTTGATCTATAGAAACTACAAAACGAAACTATTACATCAAGTGGCCAGTCCTTCTACGCAAAAAAATAAGGGACGAACAACCCACATTTGAAGAGAATCCTAGACCGAAAGGAAATGGACCCTATGCTAAGGTTCCTCCCCCGTCATCCTTACAAGGATCAAAAGGTAGTCGTCAACAGAAAAACATTCCACCTAGACAAATGAGATTTGATCCTGGTGCTTCCTTCTCTAAAACATAAAAATCTACAGAAGAGAAAAACACTATCTTACAAGAGATAAGTGGTAAGACAAAAAGAAATAGACAAGCAAAAGAAAGGAGGAGGAGACGACATTCTTATGCCCAACGAATTGCAACTCAACAAAAAAAAATCACCTAACATTGAACCAAACAAAGAAAATCCTAAGAATGAACAACTTGAAGACAAGGATAAAAGTTGGGCTATGGTACCTTATGTCCCACTTTCCTCTAACATTCGAGAGTGGGAAGATGATGATGATTTGCTCATTGACAACATTTAATTAGGTTCTCCCTACAAGTAAGTATTTCTAACCTTTTACCTTCATGTTACATTTCCCCTGTGATGTGCTATGTGTTGTTTAGGCCTCCTAGGATGACCTTTGATTCTCTCTTAAGGTCTAGGATACCAGTAGACCACCTCTATTGTGACCTTCTTCTATTTGTATCATCATTCTTCTATATTGTCTCTCCTCTATTTTCATTGTTGTATGTTGTTTCTTATGGACATAGCATTGCGGTTGGTGACTTGGGGGTACCCTCCTACGTGACTGTCCCTAAGGCACTTGTTTCTCCTCTCTTGATTCATTATTTCCCTTCCTCTAGTGTTTCTATCTAGCGGGTGGATGACAAAAAACTTATTATACTAATGCAGACCTAGTATCCCTTTAGCAAGAAATCAAAAATTGGACTTAGTCCCTATATGAAGATGGGGTTGATACATATTAGTCGACGTTTGGCTAGTAGAATCACTCCGTGTGATCTTGATGGTATCTTACCACACTTACAAAACATAACAATACTGCTACTCCATGCACTTTGTATATCTTCAATCTTGCATTCCTCAGTTCTCTATGCATTGTTGTTTATCATGATTATATGGACACTAACACTTTTCTTGGAGGGATGTGTTTGTGGGAACATTTGGCAATCATAAAGTACATGTCATCTCCGGTGGGCATGGGCTTTCTGAGAGCTCATGTTCCCTTGTGTGTTTTCTTCCTACCTTAACATGCTTGATATCGGTACCTGATATTAACCACCTTAAGGTGGGGTATATATAAGCTAAGCTATTTGTTCTAGATTCTAGTAAAGCGTGCTTGTTCTCAGGTGCAGTCTTAAAGACTGGTGGCGATGAGTCCCTCCTACACTTTGAGATTTGTTTGAAATCAATTTGCAATCATTTAAGTGCTCTATAGAGGCAAGGATATCGCATCCCTTTTTCATCTTAATCCCTCTACGGAGGCGGGGATGGTGTATTTATCATGGAGAATACACATTCTGTCATTTTCATAAAGTCCTCTACGGAGGCAGGGAGTGGTTTTGTGACTAACTCAACCCTTAAGCATGTCTCCGGCAATTGTTGTGGCGAAGCCCAATCGTCAATGTGTGCCTGTAATGTGCCTGAGATGGTGATGAACCTAGAAATAGAAACACTCCATCGCTTATCTATTGTGTTTTCTCTGTGTCTTCCAAGTGTGTGTGTATTACATGTTTTTTCCCAAGCATAGTCTTAAATACCGGTGGCGATGAGTCCCTCCTATGCTTTGGGATTTGTTTGGCATGCTTGATTTGTATGGCATGTTTGGCGTGTGTGTCGCCCCATATGCAGTCTTAAAGAATAGTGGTGATGAGTCCCTCCTGCATTATGGGTGGTGTGTTTACTTTCCTTGTACTTGCTGTAATGTTGAAAAATGTCCCCTTGGGGGCTTTTCGCTCATAAGGTTTCGCTCCTCGGTCTTTAGTAAGCATTTAGGACATCTTAGTTCATATCTTGGCATCCCAATGGAATGAGCCCTAGGTAACATGACAAATGGGACCTAGGAGGACCCCTTGAGCTGTACCCTGCCCAAAATAGGGGGGAGGACTTGGGCGCCCATGCCCGAGTCCTGCCCTATTTTGGGGCAGCCCTAATTTCTAGGTGTCAGTTTATGACCGTTATTAGGTCCTTTTGCCGACACGGTAAGTTTTGATTTTTAAAATCTTGGTGGGAGTGCTTATAGTTTCATATATAAGCATGCTTAGGCATTCATTTGAAAACTAGATTTCAATTAAATGGTAATTGTGATGTTCAAGTGTTCTCAAGGTGATTCAAGGCTTCTATTATGTTGCAAGAGCAGAGTTGTGTGTTTTGTGTGTTGATATTTGTAGATTTGAGCATCAATTTCCTCATGGCATGAAGAGCATCTTCCTCCCATGAGAGATTCACTACAAGGTGACATAATATTGTGTTTTCATCATTGATTCCTTTGGTTTTTGCCTCTACCTCACAAGGGCATGCACTCTTTTATCTAACAACGGTGTTTAGAGACTTAAGTGTCCCCCAGGGCTTGACTGAGGCAAGCCTCTAAACACCAAACCCCCAAACCAAGTCTTGTGATTGCAGGTTATAGGTGTCATATTTGGGAAAAGTGGAGTTGTAGGAAGGATTGGCAGGCATCAAGGATTCAGGATCTAAAGAAAAGAAGGACAAAGGAGCACTTCTAGGACTAGGGTGCTCGCTCTAGTGTCCTCCGCAGATAGATCTCCAAAAACAAAAGTTACAAGGTTGATCAGTGTCGGAAGGAGGTCTAGATCCCGTAAAGAAACTGGCACCTTGGACTTGGACACCCATTCCAGTGTCCCCAACTATTTCGCTTTGAAACCCCGAAAACAGGTATTCTGTAATTTGGTATTTTACTCCCGTTTGCAAGAGCTTTTTCCATCATTCGTCAATTTGTTGTCGTATTTACATAATTATAGTTTTAATGGTTAATTGGACATAAGAGAAGGAAAATTAATAATTAAATTCCCAATCCAAGTTTCCCTACATCTGCAAGTGAC
This sequence comes from Cunninghamia lanceolata, assembly GCA_027924645.1. Classification (NCBI taxonomy): domain Eukaryota; kingdom Viridiplantae; phylum Streptophyta; class Pinopsida; order Cupressales; family Cupressaceae; genus Cunninghamia; species Cunninghamia lanceolata. The sequence goes on along the minus strand of BSBN01000241.1, from coordinate 3,160,206 downwards.
CTAGGGTATGATAGTGCTCATCATTCGACCCTAGATCCTTGAATGTAAGGCGGAAAGGAGGATTTAAACATCTAAAATCTAGAACATTGACAAATCTAATTTTCCCCTAAACATTTTGGTGAACCCGTGTTTTTGGACTTAAATTCTAACTTGCTAAGTGTTTGTTTTTAGATTTGGATTGATTTCATTCATTCATATAGTCATTCATTTTATTGCATTGAGAAAAAATTCAAAAAAATTACAAAATTTGGAAAATACAAAAAAATTGCATTGTTTGGCTTACTAAATTATGTCAATTCTTTCTAAATTTTCCTAATTCATGATTTTTGCATCAGATCTGATATAAAATACAAAAAAACCCAAAAATTCAGAAATTTGCATTGCATTTTCATCATTTAATTGCTAGGGTTTTCTGGAAATTTTGACAATTTTATATAACCTAGTAATTCCAAAATCTAGCATTAGTAGGCAAAATCTTTTCTTAGATTTTTCTACTGATTTTAGAGGCTCATTCAAATTTGTATTTGGCTTTAGTCTTGCATTTTAGTGTAAATTTGAATTTAGATTTAAAATATTTGCATTTTTGCATAGAAAATTTCAACAAAAACTAGCAATTTTGATGCATTTTCATTAAATTTGTGTGGTCATTTCGCATTATCAAGCTTGAAAATTATTTTTATATCTAAGATTAATTCAATTTCATCATAAATCAGGCTTCAAAACATTCTCATAGCATTTTGTCCCAAGATCTCAAACCTAGGGCTTCAAAAATAACGATTTTCACTAAATTTGGCCTTATCGACTCTCCAAACTTGCACAATAGGTGTGTTGTGAAAGTTATTTTGGCATTAATTTTCTATTATCAGGGTAATAATTTTATTCCCCTCATAAAAATCTTCACAACACCCTTTTAACGGGCTCTTGTAGTGAAATTTTGGTGAAAAACTACACATTTTGGCTATTTTTGCCCTAGGGTTTGACCTAGTTTACACTCCAAGCGTGTTGTGATCAATTTTATGGATTGTGGTGACTGATATTATTGATATTATTTTATTTACCTCCTGAAATTCATTACAACACCTCCTTTGCTAGGTCTTGGAATTGAAAAACCGTGAAAAATAGCCTATTTTTGCTATATTTTCACTAGGGTTTTACCTTAAAAGGCACTAAAAGCATGTTGTGTTGGGTATTTTGGCACCAAGTGGCTGTTATTACTGATATTATTTTATGTACATCATCATTTTCCTCACAACACCCTTTGTTATGCCCTTTTGCATTAAGTTTTGGTGAAAAAAGTGTCTATTTTGACATATTTTCACTATATTTTGACTTGGCATTAACTTAAAATTGTATCAAGAGTGTGTTGAGAGTGATTATGTTTCTATTTTGGACTCATATCAGACATATAACTTGCTTCCCTTGACTTAAATCCTTACAACATCCTTTGTTTCATTCATTGGCATCGAAAAGAGTACAAGAAACCAAGCATTTTTGGTCATCAATCATATCCTTCTCCTAGGATTTGTTCTCTTAGTAAGTGCATTGTGTGTTGTATGCTTTTGTATAATATTTATGGAATGCTGTCCTAAAAACAATATCTTTTTGAGAAGAAGTAAAAGATTAATGGGATCTAGTGCTCTTGAAGAAGTTGGTACTTTGGACACCTTCTTTACAAAGGGAGAAACTCAAATTGTCCAAGATATTATACATCCTCCAACCTCAATGGAAGAACAAACTTTTCATGATGTTGATAACACTATTGAGGCAACAGGGTATGTATCTGATGAGCAAATAGAAAAATTGGATAAGGAGCTAGCTGAATTTCAATCATTTATGGAAAATGAGAGAATAGCCAAAGAAGTTGTCCCTACAATTCATAATATAAGAGAATTGATAAAAGAAGGACAAGATGGTGTAAATGCAATTCATGGTCTAGCACATATTGTACAAACCAATATCATGTCGGTGACCGAATGTGCGTAAATGATAAATAACACTCTATCACCATCTCATACTCAAGTTTCGGTACCTATACCAACTACGAGAATATCCACTTTTACATCAACGATCTTAACAACGAATGCGAACACTTATAGTAATGCTACCACTGGTATTGGAGTATCTAATGGCACTAATTACAAAGTTGTGGGATTTGACTATCAAAATTTGGTTCCTAAAGGGACCTCCTCTATGCATAATTGTTCTCAACCACCTATCTATTCCACTCATTTCCAACCACCTATTACCTACTCGCAACCATCTTCCACCTATCATCATGGCCAACTACCATTAACATATTCTTAGCCTCCACCTATTGTATCTCAAGCTCAATCACCTCCTCACCTTGGCTCTAATTCCTCACAACAAACTGCATCTCCTAATAATGCCATCCTAAACCAACTTTTACAGGGCATGACTGCTTTGCAACAAAAGGTAACAAATTTGACAAATTCTTCACAGCCTAGTCTACCAACATATCATGTCTGTAATCCATTATCCTATGCAATACTGAGAACCCCTATGCCATAGAGGTTTGAGACTCCTCACTTTGAAAAATATGGTGGAAAAGGTAATCCTAATATTCATGTGGCAGCATTTATAGCTATGTGTAGTGATTTTTATTTTGAAGAGGATTTGTCAGCAAAACTTTTCCCGCTATCTCTCAAAGATACTGCTTTAGAATGGTTTTGCTTGTTTCCTCCGAATTCAATGCACTCCTTTTCGTAGTTGATTGATTAATTTTTACAACATTTTCAAGCAAATATCAGACCCCAAGTCACCCTTATGGACTTGGTTCAATGCAAACAAGGTCCCAAAGAAAGGTTGAGTGAATTCATTAGTCAGTATCAAGGACTTTATGCACAGATTCAGTATCAGATGAAAGATGAGGATGTTCAAAAGATATTCATTACAAATCTACAATCTCATATTCGTGATAAGATTTTCTTGATGAAATACAACTCCTTTCAACATTTATGTACCGCTCTTTGTGATTACCAACTTTTGTCTAGTCAGTATGAAAACCAAAACTCATCAGCTCAAGTTGGTCAAGTCATGGGTGGATCATCGCAAAACAATTTTAAGAGAAACGATAATAGGAGTTTCATCAAAATCAATGGACCAAATATGAATGTGTCTGCTATAAATAATCCAAAGAAAGCGTCGTATCAACCAAGAAAGTTTACTCTAATATCTAAGTCCTATCATTCTATCATGAATCAAGCTGTGAGTAATAATATTCTGAAGCTTCCCCTGATCAAGCCTGTTGATCGTAGTAAACAAGGACCTTACTTTGATGCTATTGCCTTTTGTCATTACCATCAAATGCAAGGACATGACACTAAACAATGTATGTATCTTAAACATGAAATACAGGACCTTATTGATTCAAATGTCATCTAGGTATCGGGTGTGAATGACAATGGAAATAAGTCGATTGTTCCACCAAATCAGAATTTACAAATCTTCACTAATCCTTTTCCTAAGCATACTAAAAACAATATGGTGGAATAGGGTTTAGTGGAAGTAGATGAGGATGATTACTTGGACTATGATAGTATCGTTGGAATGATTGAAGTGGATAAGAAACAAGTGGATAATCCACCTTGGCCTCGAAGAAACAGAATTTATGCTGAGGTTCCTCCCCCATTATCATTGTATAGATTGGGATACAATCGAAATGTATAAGAAAGGCAAGAACAACAACTAGTACAGACGAGTAAGATGGTACAGGATGATTCCCATCCCCATGCTAGAAAGATTCAACAACAGAAATTTGATAAAAATCATAAAAGAGCTAGACGACTATCAAAAAATGGAGAAAATAGTGGTTCCCCTCCTCATAAGCAACAAAAAGTTATATTTACAAAAGGAGTAACAAATCAAACATCACACAATAATCAACAGAAATTTCATAAGAACCACTCAAATTTTGTATTAAATATGATCAAATACCTCTCCAAGAGGTTTGTGAGCTCTAACATATAATATGAATAACCTACAAGTAAGTATATCTAACCCTTTATCTCTCTCGTGATGTGCTTCCCCCATGATGTGTTATGTGTTGTTTAGGCCTCCTGGAATGACCTTGGATTCTCCTGTAAGGTTCGAGATACTAGGAGACAACCTCTATTGTAACCTTCTTCTATTTGTATCATCATTCTTCTAAATTGCTCTCTCTGATTTCATTGTTGTGTGTTGTGTCTTACAGACATAGCATCATGGTCGGTGACCTGGGGGCACCCTCTTATGTGATTGTCCCTAAGACACTTGTTTCTCCTCTCTTATTTATTGTTTCTCTTCCTCTAGTGTTTCCATCTAGCTGGCAGATGATGACAAACATTTATACTGATGCGGACCTAGTGTCCGTTTCGAGAGCAATCAAAAATGGACTTAGTTCATAATATGATGATGGGGTTGTATATTTTATCTGACGCTTGGCTAGTGGAAGCAATCGTGCTTTCTGCGTAGTGAATTTCATGATGTTTCTATCGCATTTACAAACCTTAACAATATTGTTACTCTGTGCACCTTTATTTGCCTTTAAATCTGGCCTTGGCGGTACTCGATTCGGAGAGCTTCGTGATATAGCCCCACGATTATCCTCTAACTCTGAATTCATTGTATAACCTTGGTTCTTTGTGTGGTTAAACATATGCATTGATGTTGTTGTTTATAATGATGTTGTAGACACTAACATGTTTCTTGCAGGGATGTGTTTGTGGGAACATTTGGTGATCATAAAGTACATGTCACCTCCAGGGGGCATGGGCTTTGCGAAAGTCAGTGTTCCCTTGTGTGTTTTCTTCCTATGTTAACATGCTTGATATTGATAACTGATATCAACCACCTTAAGGTGGGGGCATATATAAGGTAAGATGTTTGTTGTAGATGTTAGCTATGTGCTTGTCTTCAGGTGCAGTCTAAAGACTTGCTCGATGAGTGCATCCTGCATCCTGAGTTTGTTTGCAATCAATCAATCAATCATGTAAACCCTCTGTAGAGGCAGGATATTGCATATATCATTTTTATCCTAAGCCCTCTGTGGAGGCGGGGATGGTGTATTTCTTAGAGCAGATTGCATCATCCTGTCATTTTAAAAAGTCCTCTGTGGTGGCAGAGAGTGGTTCTGTGACTAACTCAACCCTTAAGCATGTTTTTGGTGATTATTGTGGTGAAGCCCAATCATCAGTGTGTGCCTGTAATGTGCCTAACATGGTGTTGGACCTAGAAATAGGTACACTCCATCACTTGTCTGCCGTGTTTTCTCCGTGTCTTCAAGTGTGTGTGTTTTGGCGTGCTTGTTTTGTGTGGTGTGTTTGTTGCCCCATATGCATTCTAAAGACTTTCTCAATGAGTGCATCCTACATTTTGGGAGGTTCTGCGTGTCTTGCGTGTGTGTTGGACCATATATATAGTCTAAAGACTTGCTCGATGAGTGCATCCAGTAATATGGGAGGTTTGTTTACTTTCTAGTACTTGCATTTGCATTTCATATATATGAGAAAAAGAAAAGAAAAGATATCATTTCTATCTTCCATGCATTAATGTGTCTTCTATGCATTAACTGTCTTCTCCATGTTCTACGTGACTATATATGTTTTCTCCGTGTTTTGTATGCCTGTTACTGTCTTCTATGTGATTGGCTTGTCTTCTCCATGCTTGATGTTTTTGTTGTGTTTGTGACCTTACTTTAATGCATGTATTGGCCTCGTGTTTATACATACATTAAAGTGGGGGCTAAATGTAATGTCAGAAAATGTCCCCTTGGGGGATTTTCCCTCATAACGTTTATCTCTCAGGTCTTTAGTATGAGTTTAGGACATCTTAGTTCATATCTTGGCATCCCGATGGAATGAGCCCTAGGTAACATGACAAATGGGACCTAGGAGGACCCCTTGAGCTGTACCCTACCCAAAATAAGGGGGAGAACTTGGGCGCCTGCGACCTTGTCTTGCCCTATTTTGGGACAGCCCTAATTTCCAGGTGTCAATTTATGACTGTTATTAGGTCCTTTTGCCGACACGGTAAGTTTTGGTTTTTAAAATCTTGGTGGGAGTGCTTGTAGTTGCATATATAAGCATGCTTAGGCATTCATTTGAAAACTAGATTTCAATTAGATGGCAATTGTGATGTTCAAGTGTTCTCAAGGTGATTCAAGGCTTATATTGTGTTGCAAGAGCAAACTTGTGTGTTTTGTGTGTTGATATTTGCAGATTTAAGCATCAATTTCCTCATGACATGAAGAGCATCTTCCTTCCATGAGAGCTTCACTACAAGGTGACATAATATTGTGTTTTCATCATTGATTCCTTTGGTTTTTGCCTCTACCTCACAAGGGCATGCACTCTTTTATCTAACAACGGTGTTAAGAGACTTAAGTGTCCTCCAGGTCTTGATTGAGGCAAGACTCTAAACACCACAACCCCCAAACCAAGTCTTGTGATTGCATGTTACAGGTGTCGCATTTGGGAAAAGTGGAGTTGTAGGAAGGATTGGCAGGCATCAAGAATTTAGGATCTAAAGAAAACTGGGACAAAGGAACACTTCCAGGACTAGGGCACTCGCTCTAGTGTCCTTCGCATATAGATCTCTAAAACAGAAGTTACAGGGTTGATTAGTGTTGGAAGGAGGTCCAGATCCCGCAAAGAAACTAGTACCTTGGACTTGGGCACCCGCTCCAGTTTCCCCAACTATTCCGCTTCAAAACCCTAAAAATAGGTATTCTATAATTTGGTATTTTACTCCCGTCTGTAAGAGCTTTTTCTGTCATTCGTCAATTTGTTGTCGTATTTGCATAATTAGGGTTTTAATGGTTAATTGGACATAAGAGAAGGAAAATTAATAATTAAATTCCCTAATCCAAGTTTCCCTACATCTGCAAGTGACCTAGGGTATGATAGTGCTCGCCACTTGACCCTAGATCCTTGAATGTATGGTGGAAAGGAGGATTTAAGCATCTAAAATTTAGAACATTAACAAATCCAATTTTCCCCTAAACACTTGCATCTGCATTTCATATATAAAAATGAGAAAAGAAAATAAAATCATTCATGTCTTCACTGTATTCGTTGTGTTTTGCATGTCTTCAATGTTGTCTTCTCTGTGTTTTGCGTGATTGTAACTGTCTTCTCCATGTTTTGTGTGTCTGTTACTGTCTTCTCAATTATTGGTGTGTCTTCTCTGAGCCTGGCATGTTTGCTGTGTTTGTTGACCATACTTTAATGCATGTATTGACCTTGTGTTTATACATACTGTATACACCTAAAATTGTCTTAGGTTGAATTAAGTAAATATTTTGATATTTATCTTAATTCTTATTTTCTTCTGTCAATTAAATAAATATTATAAGTTTATTTGATTGTTTCATTATCCCATAATTAAATAAAATTATTTTATTTAATTAAATTCCCTAAATTCTTCTAATGTCTCAAGTCCTAAATCCACCTCATCTCTTCCACCTCACCATGTGGCACATATAACTAAATATTCTTAATATTTAATTAGCTAATATCCTCAATTATCCAAAATTGAATTTTTAATTCAATTGTCCCCCACTATCCTCCAAAATTGAATTTTTAATTCAATTGTCCTCCACTAATTGAATTTTTAATTCAATGGTCATCCACTAATTGAATTTTTAATTCAATGGTCCTCCACTAATTGAATTTTTAATTCAATTATCCTCCACTAATTGAATTTTTAATTCAATTGTCCTCCACTAATTCAATTGTTCTCCACTAATTCAATTTTTAATATTCAATTTGTCATAATCCACTCTCATTAAAAATGAATTTTTAAATCATCCATTATGAATTAAAGATTCACAAAAAATGAGAGCCATTGATCTCATCTTTTGATCCTCACCCTCCATTCCTTTTTCAGAAAATCTATAAATAAGACCCTTCTCTAAGCAATTGGGGGACTTCTTTCAGGCATCCTTATCATGCCTAATTTCCTCAATGGGAAATTCATTCAGGCATCCTTATCATGCCCAATTTCCTCTAGGGACTTCATTCTTGTATCCTTACCATGTCCAATTTCCTCTAGGGAATCTTCTTCTGGCATCATCATAATGCCTAATTTCTTCTCCTCATTCTAGCCATACCCATATCCCTCATTATCTTTGTGTTTTGAAGCTCATCTTCAACACAACAAGTATCACAGCCATTTCTCCTTGTCATCTTGAGGAATCGAAGCAAGGAAGCAAGCTCGCTGAGGGCCAATCTTCATCACATCAAGATCAAGAAAGAATAGGCGAGTAATGGAAGTCGAAAGGTAAAGGTTGTAAGTATCACTTGTTTGTTATTTAAATCTCCTTTTCCTTCATATTTCATTATTGTATTGGGTCTATTTATCTTTATTGATCAAATCTATTTCACCCTTTACACATACAATAAAGTGGGGGCTAAATGTTATGTCAGAAAAAGTAACCCTGGGGGCTTTTTCCTTTTAAGGTTTAGCTCCCAGGTCCTTTAGAATGCATTTAGAACATCTTGCATGATAATTTGACTTCCTGATGAGAAAACCCTAAAGTTTCATGGCAAATGGGACCTAGGGGGTACATTTATGATAAATCCTGCCTAAAATAGGGGGGAGGACTTAGGTGCCCGTGCCCTAGTCCTGCCCTATTTTAGGTCAGGACCAATTTCAAAGTGTCAGTTTATGACCATTATTTAGGTCCTATGCCGAGATGGTAATTGCATATATAAGCATGATTAGGTCATCATTTGGAAATTAGATGGATATTACAAACTTGTGGCTTTTGTTAAAGTGATTCAAGGCATTCATTATGTGTTGTAGAGTAGTACTTGTGTTGCTCTTGTGTTTTTATTTGCAAATTTGGCATCCATCTCCTCATGGCATGAAGAGCATCTTCCTTCCATGAGATCTTCACTACAAGGTGATATCAATTGTGTTTTCAATCATTTATCATTTGGATTTTACCTCTATCCCACAGGGATACTCACTCTTTATTTGACAACAATGTTCAGAAGACTTGAATGTCTCTCTGGGGCTTGACTGAGGCAAGCCTCTAAACACTACAACCCCCTCCCCATTTTTTTGTGATTACAGGTTGCGGAAGTAGAAAAAGTGGAGTTGTAGGAGAGTAGTGCAGTCTATCAGAATTGCAGAACAAAGAAGAAAACATGGACCTAGACTCGGGCACCCACTCATTAGTCATCTGGATCCCGCAACATGAAAATCTTTGGAACAGCGGGAACATGTTGTGGACAAGATTCCTAGATCTTGACAGAAACTATGGCACTGGACTAGGGCTCCTGCTCATTAGTCCCTAACTTCTCTACTTTGTGAACATCAAAATCTACTACGCATTTTATTGTTATTTGATATCTCTGTGTGCGATCATTTTCTATAATTTATCTATTTGTTCATGAATTTGCATAATTAGGGTTTTGAGCATAATTGGGCTTAATTGAAGAAATAAATCACACAATTCCAAATTCCCCTGATGTTCTAAGTGACTGAAGGTCTGTAGTAGGTTCCTCTACTCGGCTGGAAGTCCTTGAATGTTTAGTGGTGAAAGGAGGCTCAACATAAACCCTTGATAATACGTCTTCACACTTTTTACCCTAAGCAATACCGATATCAAGCACATTAAGGTAGGAAGAAAACACACAAGGGAACACGAGCTCTTGTAAAGCCCATGCCCCCTGGAGGTGACATGTACCTTATAATTGCCAAATGTTCCCATAAACACATTCCTGCAAGAAAGGTGCTAGTGTTGATATAATCATCATAAACAACAATGCATATGATCATTCACATATCGAACAAAGGTTATACTACGGATTCAGAGACCAAGTATAATCATGGGGCTATACTACAAAAATCTCAAAATTGAGTGTAACCAAGGCAAGATTCAAAGATAAACAAAGTACATGGAGCAGCAGTATTGTTAAGGTTTGTAAGTGCGATAAGACAACATCAAGATCGCACAGAGTGATTCTACTAGCCAAGCATCAGATAATATATATTCCCGCCCCATCGTCATGTATGGAATTGGTCCATATTTTGATTTCTCATTGAAGGGACACTAGGTCCGTATCAGTATAATAAATTTTTCGTCATCCACCCGCTAGGTAGAACCACTAGAGGAAGGGAAACAATAAATCAAGAGAGGAGAAACAAGTGCCTTAGGGACAATCACGTAGGAGGGTGCCCCCAAGTCACCAACCGTAATTCTATGTCCATAAGACACAACACACAACAATGAAAATAGAGGAGAAGCAATATAGAAGAATGATGATACAAATAGAAGAAGGTCACAATAGAGGCAGTCTCCTAGTATCCTTGAACTTACAATAGAATCAAGGGTCATCCCAGGAGGCCTAAATAACACATAACACATCATGGGGGAATCGTAACATGAGAGGTAAAGGGTTAGAAATACTTACTTGTAGGGACAACCTAACTAAGGGTTGTCATCAAGCAAATCATCATCATCTTCTGACTCCCGAATGTTAGAGGAAAGTGGGACATAATGAACCATAGCTCAACTTTTATTCTTATCTTCAAGTTGCCCATTCTTAAGATCTTCTTGATTTGATTCAATGTTAGGTGAGATGTTTTCTTGTTCAGGTGCATTTCATTGGGCAAAATCTTGTCTTCTCTTCCTCCTTTCTCTTTCTTGTCTATTTCTTCTTGTCTTGCCACTTATCTCTTCTAAGATAGTGTTTTGTTCTTCCATAGGTTTTTGTGTTTTAGAGGAGGAAGCACCATAATCAAATCTCATTTGTCTAGGTGTAATGTTTTTTCTCTTGATGACTATCTCTTGATCCTTGTAAGGATGGCGGGGGAGGAACCTCAACATAGGGTCCTTTTCCTTTCAGTCTAGGAAGTTCTTCAAATGTGGGTTGTTCGTCTCTTATCATTTTTTGAATAGAAGGACCAGCCACTTGATGTAATAATTTTGTTTTGTAGTTTCTATAGCTCAAGAAATTAAAATCTATCTATGGCTCTAGTTCCATTTCAGATCATTCCTGTAGACACTCAAAAATGTCCACTTGTCGCAATGTTGTAGCATTTTTGCCCTAAGTACTCCTTCACCATTATTAAATAAATAATTTTTTTTAATTTATCTAGTCCACTTTCCTCTTAAATTAAATTAAATTAATATTTTATTTTATTTATTTATCATTTTATCCTTATATTCCTCATAATTTAAATAATATTAAATTATTTAAATTATTTACCTACCTTCCATATCTATCTTTTGAGATGACTCAACTCATCTCTTCCACTTACCATTTTCATCTCCCAAATCCTCTCGAGTTATCTCTTCCACCTTCCAATTTCTTCTCCACTCATTTCATTTAGCTTCTAAATTATCTATTGAGTGAACTCACCCACTTTCCATTTCCTTTTCCAAGTTGCACAAAGCAACTTTCCATTTCACCATCATTTGCAAAATGGAAACTTTATCCTTCCATTTTCTCATTGTGCTTTATAAATTCACCCATTTTCATGCCATTTGACATGGATGAATCTTCTCAAGTGTCATCACTCTGCCAAATTTTCTTCTCAATCCCTCATCCATCAATCTTCCATCATCAATTTAACTTTCTTTCATCCATCAAATCTCCTATCACTATCATGCTGCAGAACATGAAGAAATCAACAGAATAAAATAAGGAATCTAATAACCCAGGTGAAATTGTTTCAATTTGCATGTCTTTTAGTTTGTTTTGGGTTTTGATTTCTTGCATGTTGGGTTGAATCTATCTTGTTTGCTTGATCTAGTAAATTTCCAACTTACATAAAATGGCACGTCCGGTGGGACTAAATCACTAAGTTTTTGCAGGTTTTCTAGTAAAAATTTACATGTTTTCTAACCCTCATATTGTAATTTTTGCATTTTTTCTATCACATATGACCTCCTAGGCTCAAACCAACCTCACCATTACATCTGGGGGGGCCATTTCCATGAAAAATAAGTATAAATTTGCGTAGTTTTTGTGAAAAAACGTGCATTTGGTGAAGAAAATAGCATTTGGTCTGCAGAAAACTACCTTTGCATAGCAACCAGTTGCATTTGGTAAGTAGCCAATGTCACATTTGGTAAGCAGCTAGTCGCATTTGGTTAGCAACCAGTCGCATTTGGTAAGCAGCAAGTTGCCTTTGGTTAGCAGCCAGTCGCCTTTGGTTTTTGGGCATTTGAGCGCATGAGGCTAGGGTTTGAACGCCTTTGAACAATAGAAGGTCACCTCTGGTCAACAAGGGGTTGCATATGCACTGAAGGTAATTGCCTATGGTAAGATTTGAGTCACATCTGGTTGTTTCCGAATCGCCTTTGGTTTTCATATACGCTTCTGGTTTCTGATGCATAGAATAAGGTTTTTTTTGGGGGATCTAATGATTTCTTGGTGCAGCTTGTTGCTCTTGTTTGTCAAAAACTGGTGGTTGAAAACCTATTAATTCGATTGGTCCATGTTTTCAAACAAGCATTTATACTAAAAATAGGTACATTTGGTTTTGGGCATTAAAATGAACCTTGTCTTCATCGTGCTTGTTTTTCACTTTCTTTGCTTGCTTGTTTGAGTATGATTGTCACCCAAATACAAGTATCACCTCCCCCTGCCTAACCAATGGATCTGGGGTGTAAGAGAATGTTTTGCTAACTTTTAGGCAGGCCTGCCTTCCCATTGTGACAAGGGGATGACCCAGGCGAAAATAGGTCAAAGCCAGACCATTTCAATTTGCTTGATAAATAATGTGTTTGCACCGAAGGTCGCAAGCGACGGGTGATGTTTGGCTATGCCGACAGCCAACCTCCCCTAAAACCCTTCAAAGCGTAACCCTTGAAGGTTGGGAGACTCCATAACGAAGAGTAGCGTCGCCGCACGTATAGCCGCCCGAACGAAACCCGAACTAAAAACTATGTCTTAGTGGCCAAAAACCCTCCATTTGTTGGTGCAGAAGGTCAAACCTTTGAAGTCAGCCCAATTCACATGGTTCTTAGTAGAGATAGCAAGGACAATCCTAAGGTTTGGTGGGGGGATGAGCCTTGGGAAACCTAGATCTTGGTATGTGTGAGAAGTGAGTGTCATGGAGGGGAGCCAGTGCTACCAAGATCCTGAAGCTATCCGCTTTGAATAGGCATGGCTAAGGGATCCAACAAATACTATCCTTGCCTAGCCTAGGGTGTACACATTGATCAGTGTGTTTGGTGTGCATGCATGTGTATGTGAGATCTTGTGTTTGATATTGCCACCTCATCCTCAGTCCTACTTGTCATAACACATTTCCTGATCATTACATTTCATCCAACCCTTTCAAACTAGATCATCCTTGTCATCTGATCATCCTTGTCATCAAATCAACCCCATCCTGATTAACCTAAATCATCTATCCACACCATTCTACACCATCCCATCCATTTTGACCATATCATATCATTGGACTTCTTGAGCCCTACATCCTTTTTGAGACTCTACATCAGCTATCCAACATCGATCCAATTAACCAACCTTGTCCTTTAGCTTTGGTCCTTATCTAGCATTTGATCATATTAGCATTATCAACCAGCCTTGTCTACCCTTTAGTTCATGAGTCTATCTCTTGGGAGATAATCGTATCCAATCAACTAACTAATCAAACCAATCCAATTAGTAAACCAAGCCAATCTAGTCAATCAATCAAGAAAACTAATCAATCCAAGAGTCTCAACTTTGTCGCATAAGTCCAACCCGCATCATCCTACACCATGCCAACCTTAGAGGACATAGCACAAGAGATCGTTCACATCCTCCACCAAGCACCAAAACCCCTAAGCCATTAAATGATTCAGAGGGTCCATCACATAATTCAACAACTTCAACTTCAAGAAGGCCAATCACCTCACATGCAACATCTTATAGCACAAGCCCAATACCTCCTAAACACATGTCAAACCCAGCAAATATATCATCATTCCTTATCCAATCACCACCAACCAATTCCACATCAACTTATCTTATTCCTTATCAACCTAATCCATCCGCATTTCAAATCACTTCCACATCACCTTATCCTATAGCTTCCCATAACAATGTCACATCACCTTACCTCACATCTTCCCACAACAATTTGCCACATCATCATACCCTACTTCTTCCAACATCTACCATTATCCACAACAACCCATATCCCAAGATCTTCTACCTATGCATCATACCATTTCATCTCTTCATCAAACACATTCACAATACTATCAGTGGCCCCTATAACATGAACATGCAAATCCGAGTGGCTCTTTGTATATAAATCAAGCATCCCTAAGCTCACCTTTGCAGAAAGACTTAATGACCATTGGTAAGGGAGATACCAATCTAGTCACTACATCCTATGAACATCCCCCATCACCATTTGATCACATTCCAACACATGAGTCAACTAGTCCTCTCCCAACACCTTCATAACAACCTTCTAATCCATCAAGCCCTCCATTAAAGGATCACTTAGAGATGACCCTACAACAATTGGTCCAAGAAAATTTGATTGATATGCCACCGATAACATCCTTTGAAGAAATCCACTTTAAACCCCATTGGTATAAAGATGATGAATATTTTGCATACCATAGGTGTAAGGGCCATCTTATATCCACTTGTACACAATTTAAAAGATTGATCAAGAACCTAGAAGATTGTGGTAAGATTGGGTTAGATAAAACCAATCCATCTAATCCCCTTATCCTTCCATCTAGCCCAAGTCCTAGTCCATCTAATCCCACTATCCATCTCACAAGCCCTAATCCAATTAGCCTTCTACCTAATCCTACTCCTAAGCCTATCACTCCATCTACCATTATCATTCATCCCCTATATTGTCCATTTACCCATACCCTAGCAAAGGATGTGATCCATTGGTTGTTAGCACGGAATAGACCATCCCCATGTCAAACACTCATTCATGAGCCTATCAATGAGCCTTCTAATGATATGTCTAGCCCTATAAGTCCATCATGTGATCTACAAGCCATCAATCCTAATCAAGAGCCTAACACTATGAGTCCAAGTCAAGAACCCTCATGTCTTTATGTCGATGACTCTCAAGAACATGTCGAGCCTATTCAAGAGCCTATCAAGCCTATCCCAGAGTCATCCACTTCCACGCAAACAATCCAAGAGGTATATCAAGAACATGATCCTAAGTATGTGGAAACATTAGTCCCTAATCCGAGTCAAGATCAAATCCCT
The DNA here is from genome assembly GCA_027924645.1 of Cunninghamia lanceolata. Lineage (NCBI taxonomy): Eukaryota > Viridiplantae > Streptophyta > Pinopsida > Cupressales > Cupressaceae > Cunninghamia > Cunninghamia lanceolata. Next base: position 3,145,006 of record BSBN01000241.1, on the reverse strand, counting down.
TACATTCCATCTATGCTACCCATCCATAACATTTACCTCTTCCATGATCAAGATGAAATTATCTATGAAGAAGCTATCTATGAGCACCTTGATCTTATTCATAATCCCATATCCATCCCTGAGCAAGATATCCAAATTGCTCCTATCCATCCTCCATCTAACCTTAATGCACAAGCTTCCACTTCTGATGATGAGACATGTGCCTCCCAAGAACACATAAGCATAGAAAATCAAATCGATACCTTGGATCATAATGAACATAAGAAAGATCCTAATGATCCTTCCACCTCCACCATCGACCCCATTTCAAATCCACCATCATGTCCTATTGGTCTTTCCACCCTAATTCATGAGTGTTCCTCCTTAGAACACCACTAGCCATTATCCGCCACCTCAGCTTCTCCATCCAATAAGGAACTCATGTCTAGTGTTCCACCTACACCTAGTCCTATTGTCGATCGCATCCTCCAAAACATGAACTATCAAGGTAAGGGTTTAGGCCCTCTTGAACAACATATTTTAGAGCCAATCCATGTCAAGATCCCTCCGCACTCATTTGGCCTTAGATACACACCCCAAGAACAACAATCTAATGATGTTGGTACTTCTGCCACACCTCCTAAGTCCTCCACTTCCTATCACAAATCCCATCATACACCTAAATCATATGTCGCCATTCCGCCTCCATCATCCTACAAATCGTAAAAGCATGTGACCATACACCTTCCACCATCCACTTTGCCTCCGTTTCTTCCAACTCCTAACATCCCTCCATCAAACCTACCTCCACTACTTCCAACACCTTATCCATCCATCCATAAGCCCTCTAAAAATCCCAATCATGACTAGCAAATGCACATATTGTCTAAGCATGAAGCTTTCTCTCCTTCCATCCATCCCATGGGATTCAAAAATAAAAATTTGGATGCCTATACCCATAAAGTAAAAGATCCTACAAATCCTCATGCCTTAAGATACAAAAGCAAAGAATCAAAGAAAAATCCATCTCAAAAGTTGCCTTCACCCACACACCTCAAAGCAAAAATGGAAAAGGTGTGGGTCCCCAAGCAATAAGAGATTACTTCAGATCCATCTCTAAAGCTACATACAACCACCCACCTCAAAGAAAATCTGAAAAAGATGTGGGTTCTTAAGCAAAAATCTATCAAGTCAAATGAGGCGTCCACCTCTCGCAAATCCCAACCATCTCCTTCCTTCCATTCCATCCAAAAGTAGCAAAATCCTCTATCCCACATGAAAAGAAAAAATCATAAAAACACTAAGCCCATGTGGGTCCCCAAATGATTATCTCATCCATCTCCTAAGAAAACATCCCCATTGCTTCCTACACCACCATTCAACCAAAAGCTTCAATGTTTATCACAGTGTGTGCAGCCATTGGTCATGATTCCTTTCCATCCTACAACAATTCCATCGACCTCCATCTCCCCACCTTTCATTTATTATCCTACATATCTTCCTCCTCATTTTCCTATGGTCCATGCTTTTGCATAAGCCTTTTATCCCATCATAATCCACTATCTTCCATCCATCTTCCATGCATAACCCATTATCTTCCCTACATAATCCACTATCGTACCTTCCATAATCCACTATCGTTCCACATCATAATCCACTATCGTACTATTTCATAATCTGCTATCTACCTACTCTGTCTACCTCTTTCATGTAATCTCCACTATCAACATCTATGAGCACACTTGACATGGTCCATTGCGACGACATCCATCTTGCAAGACTAATATGGAACCAGATATCCACTATCCTATTCAAAAAGTCAAAAAAGTCAAAAAAGTCAAAAAAATAAATAAATAAATAAAAATAAAAGAAAAGAGAAATCCCTTCATCCAACGGTGAAAACCTAGCAAACAAGCACCCTGGATAAGTACCATGATGAAAACCTGGCAAACAAGCATCATGCATAAGCTCAATCTTCTATGTCACCTACGCTTGGGGGCACCTTGTCTCATCTGCCATAACATTTTCAATCTGTTTTAAACCATATCCTATCTTACCATCCTTATCCATCAACACATACATACCTATCCTATTGAGTTCATTCATCCACCTTTCCTCTTTTGATCTTGATAGAAGATTGGGGGCAAAATGTTGAAACATTCTTGAGAAAAACTCTTGATATACCTCACCCTTACAAAACTAATCCTGCCATTATCCTCTTGCCATTAGCCATTTATCCATCATTCTATCATCATCCCATTGTCATAAGCTTAATCCTATCACTATCCTACCGTCCTGAGCCTTGTCATGAAAAATCCCAAGCATACTATCTAGAATGGGATATGTTATTCCTATGTGACATAGTCTTTGAGATCACATCCTAGCTCTCTTATGCATGCATCCGCTATCACCTATCCTCTTATCCAATCATTTATCATGAGTCTTCCTTTCCATCCCTTATCACCCATCCTTTCATCCATCCAATCATACTTACCTCCATCCTTGCACCTAGACTTGGTTTTCTCCCTTGTCATTAACATTTTGCATAAAGGTTATCCCAATTGTAAATCCATTGACATCCCAAAACATATCAAAAATCCCTAAAAAATCATAAAAAGTCCTAAAAAATCCAAAAAAAATCACAAAAAGCCCTGAAAAAATCCAAAAAAATCATAAACTACCCTAAAAAAATTCCAAAAAATTAGAAAAAGCCCTCAAAAAATCCAAAAAAATCATAAACTATCCAGAAAAAATCCAAATAAATCATAAGCTGTCCTGAAAAAATTCCAAAAATTTAGAAAAAGTCCTGAAAAAATCCAAAAAAATCATAAACTGTCTTGAAAAAATTCAAAAAAATTATAAAATGCCTTGAAAAAATTCAAAAAATTATAAAAAGGTCCTGAAAAAAATACATTAAAAAATTAAATATTCCCAAAATATAAAAAAAATTATAAAATCAAACAAAAATCCAAACAATCAATCAATCATCAAATTCAATCAAATCATTCAATCACCAAATCCAATTCTTCCAATCAAATCATCAAATCAAATCAAATCAATCACATCAAATCCAATTCTTCCAATCAAATCATCAAATCAAATCAAATCAAATCCATCAAGTCCAATGCAATCAGTCAAATCATCAAAATCAAAAACAAATCAAATCCTAACAAACCTTTCAAATCAAAGCGAATCAATCATCAAACTCAATTCAATCCATCATTCCAATTGAAATCAAATCAATCCTTTCATTAGTCTATCTCCCATCATCATCAATAAAACACCAACCAGAACTACATCTCATCTCTATCGTTACGTGCCTTGATCCCATGGATACTAGGTATGTAGGCAATCTAGAGTACAAAGGAAGTGCTCAGATTCAAGCACAGACGATATTCCTCTTTCTTCTCGCATCTTCTTCTCTCATCTATTTTCATCAATTCATCAATCTTTCCAAACCATTTCTTCCAATCAATCTTCATCAATCAATTCTTCAATCAGTTCTTCTTCAATCTCATCATCCAAGTAATAAACTCAAATGCAAGTCATCCTTATTCATACCAATCAAGTTAATGAAGCTTGTCAAATTATCCAATCTCAATCCTTGGTCTTGATCCTAGCCTTGCTATAAACCCCATCAATCAATCAATCCGTCATCATCATCCTTGTGTTGCTCTAGGGATACATCATTCTCCGCCATGACAACACTCTCATCATCATCAATCAATCAACAATTTATCACTGGTTTACAGCTTGATAGGGGCAATACCTTGTTTGTTTTTGAATCATTTGTGCATGCTTGCTTGATTGCTTGTGTGTGTTATCATTTTTATCTTGCATTTGCATCACTATCTTCCCTGCTAATATTCATATCTTGTATCTAGACAAGGTTGTATTACGCTAGGGCATGGGACACATCGTCACCTTGGTCCTTATACCCTGGTGCATAACATCTTGTGCTATATCAAACATATGGTTTCTCACTTTCATTGCAGCATAACGAATCCTTCCTTTTCTTCTATACATTTCCTTATTTTTTTCCCTTGACCAATCCAATTTATTTCGAGAGCCTATCCGTGTTTGTCCAACCCAGCTATCCTCTCGAGGGGGCATCATCATCCTATCATTCTATCCTATCCTGTCTTCCTTTCCATCATCCTATCTTTTTCCTCTATCCATACCTTAGCTTCTTTGAAATGATGTTACTCGACACAAATTTCATTATCTCGAACATCATCTCAAAGAGGGGCAAAATGTAGACACTCAAAAATGTCCACTTGTTGCAACATTGTAGCATTTTTGCCCTAAGTACTCCTTCACCATTATTAAATAAATAAATTTTATTTATTTATCTAGTCCACTTTCCTCTTAAATTAAATTAAATAAATATTTTATTTTATTTATCATTTTATCCTTATATTCCTCATAATTTAGATAATATTAAATTATTTACCTATCTTCCATATCTATCTTTTGAGATGACTCAACTCATCTCTTCCACTTACCATTTTCATCTCCCAAATCCTCTCGAGTTATCTCTTCCACCTTCCAATTTCTTCTCCGCTCATCACTCCACTCATTTCACTCACCTTCTAAATTATCTCTTGAGTGAACTCACCCACTTTCCATTTCCTTTTCCAAGTTGCACAAAGCAACTTTCCATTTCACCATCATTTGCAAAATGGAAACTTTATCCTTCCATTGTCTCATTGTGCTCTATAAATGCACCCATTTTCATGTCATTTGACATGGATGAATCTTCTCAAGCGTCGTCATTCTGCCAAATTTTCTTCTCAATCCCTCATCCATCAATCTTCCATCATCAATCTAACTTTCTTTCATCCATCAAATCTCCTATCACTGTCATGCTGTAAAACGTGAAGTAATCAACAAAATAAAACAAGGAATCTAACGACCCAGGTGAAATTGTTTCAATTTGCATGTCTTTTAGTTTGTTTTGGGTTTTGATTTCTTACATGCTGGGTTGAATCTATCTTGTTTGCTTGATCTGGTAAATTTCCACCCTACAATTCCCAAAAGTAATCAAGGGTAAAGTGTTGTTTTGTAACCAAAGGTTTATACTTATTTCAAGGGATAGTATGCACTTGTCCATTTAAAGGAAATTTTATACAATTATGAATTGTTGAAGGGAGAGATTTCATAGCCTTTAACCATGGGTGTCCTAATTTTATGCGAAAAAGGTTAGAAATGGGGATAACATCAAACAATTGTTCTACAGATTTCTCAAATACAGTAACCAATAAAGATATCTTCTCGGAAGTCTTTATAAAGGTTCCCTTATGTGTCTTAATCATCATGTCCGAAGGGTCATAAAAGCCTTGTATCAAACTGTGTAAATAAAGGAATTCTTCAGTAGCAACATTAGTCATGCAATTAGGATCAATAAGGGTTCCATCCATAGGATTTCCCATTATCTTTACAGTGATGTAAAGAGGTCCTTCAATGTCTCCAATTGTTCTATCATGAGGTGTAAACACAATTTCGGGTTCAGGGGCCTTTCCTTTCATGTAAGGCCTAGGAGGGAATCTATCGTTATTGTTGCGATTAGAATCCATGTGTATATGTTTTCAAATCAATGTGAAATCAGATTTTAAAATCTTTTCAAAAGGTATGCAAGAGACAAGTGCAAAACTATATGTGAAAATGACCTAAAAATGCTTGATTTTTCAACTTTTCTCAATGCAAATTAAGTTAAAGAAGTGTTGTAAGGAAATTGATCAAGGGAAGAAAATAATTTGTCTAATATCAGTCCAGTAAAGCAAAAATTGTTGCAAGTATGAGGTGAACCAGTGTTGTCATTGATGTCAACTTACTCATATTGCATTAGTAAGAAGGTTTGGATGAGTTGTGTGCTGTTGTTATTGAGGAAATCAGTCTCCATCCGGAACAGTGAAGAACAGTGAAGAACAGTGATGAGAAGAAGGCAAATGTGCTGTATAGGTTGAGAAACAGAGGATGCAGATTAAAGGGTTTGTAGATATGAGTCTTGAGATGCTTCATCTAAGATTTCAGAGGTCCGCATGATGATCTGTAGAAGTTGTGGCTGTCTGTGTGGAACCGGTTCCAACAAGTGTTCAAAGGTGACAGAGGATCATAGAAAGGTACGGTGAGGTCCAGAATTGTATTATCCTAATCTGCAGATTGGAAGGAGTGTTTGGGATGTCCTTGTGATGTGTCATCTCAAGTTGTGTATGATTTTGAGGTCTGAAAGTACCTTTTGCATTGTGACAGTGGCGACAGACTGTGTTCTTGAAGTACCAGATGATGAAGAGAAGAATTCCGGTAAGCTGATGAAGTGCAGATGTTTTTGATGATTCAGGGAAGGTTATGATGATCATTGGATCATATCTAGTTCATGTTGGTGGTCTGCATTGAAGTTAGAGTTGGATTTGATGTTATGGCTACCAATTGTTGGTGTTCTTCCTGTAACAGGCCGACCGGATGTTCTACACGCCTTGCGAATGTTATTGTGATATTTGCCAACTTAGATGATTGTTCCTAAGTCGATGTCTTGTATAAATAAGTGTTTGAGAATTCATTTTGATGTGTGGATAGTGTGGATGAGTGTGGCATAGCGAAGAGAAGTGCGAAAGGTAGAGCAAGGGTTTGGGCTTAAATGGAACTGATCCAGACATGGTAGAGATGTCATTTTCCAGTTCAAGATTGTGATTCTTATCACTTTGTAGACAGTGTGTCTCCTTGTAGGCAATGTGCCTCTTTGTGAGCAGTGTGCTCGGGCAGTGAGCCCTAATTGGCATGTGCCATTCATTTTTCTTATTCTTCTAACAGAGAATAATCCTTGGGTTAATCACCCCATGGTTTTTCCCTTAACCGGGTTTTCCACGTCAAAATCTTGGTGTTCAATGTGTTGATGCTTATTTGCTCATATGTTTATGCATTATGCTTTCATGGATGGTTAATTGATATGCTGTTAACTAACAAAGAAGAATCAAGTGTTTGTTTTTATACAACTGATTCACCCCCCTGTCAGTTGTATGCCCTAGATCCAACAATTGGTATCAGAGCCAAGTTCCTCTGAAAGGAGCTTAACCGCTTGAGGAGATCCAGATGTCATCATACAAGAAGGATAGTCCGAAGTTTGATGGAACCAACTTCACTCTCTGGAAAGGTCGCATGAAATGTCACTTGGAGTGTATGGGAAAAGCATACTTGGCCATCGTCTCAAAACCATATGTACCTCCACAGGGTGGTCCGACAACTCTGAATGAAATCATAGATGCTGAAAACAATCTGCAGACCAAGGAAGCTCTTCTAAGTGCATTGAATGACTCAGATCTCTCAAATGTTATCGACCTACCAACTGCATATGAGATCTTGACTAAACTGGAACTTCTGTATGAAGGAGATGAGTTTGTCAAAAGTGCAAGGTTGCAAAGTCTGAAAGGGAAATTTGAAAGACTAAAGATGAGAGAAGATGAAAACATCACTACCTTTATGCCAAGAGTGAATGAGCTGGTATGTGGAATTAGAAATGCTAGTGGAACTCTGGATGAAAATGAGATTGTTTGTAAAATTCTTAGATCCCTTCCTGCTACCTACAAAATCAAGGTTGCTGCCATTGATGAATTCAGAGCCCACACAACTGTCACAAGAGAACAATTGGCTGGCAAACTAGCTGCATTTGAAATGACCGAGTTTGGAGATGATCCACCCAAGACTGAATCTGCTTTCAAAGCCAGCGCCTATGTGAAAGGCAAACAAAGATTTGATCTGGGAGAAAACTCTTCAAGGAAGATGTCATGGTATGATCAAGCAAGAAGAGACATGGAAGAAGAGGAAGCAGAAACAGCTCGACTTGAAGCCCTCATTGCAAAGAGACTGCCAAGAGGATCCGGTAAGTATGAAGGAAAACTACCCTTTAAGTGTTTCAACTGCAATAAGATTGGTCATTTTGCTTCAAGATGTCCAGAAAAATCTGCAAGGTATAATACTAACAGACAAAGATTTCAAAAGAACTGCTATTATGTTCATGAAGAAGATGACAATGAAGGAGTAACAGATGATGAATCAGAACTAGGAAGCAAATCTAGAAATGAATGGGTGTTTATTGCCATTAAGGAAGAAGATTCAATATCCTCTGAACCTGTCAATCACAAGGTTGTGGAAAAAGCTTTGGCTGCTCAAGTGGAAGAAAAGGATGATTGGGTTATTGATAGTGGATGCTCTCACCATATGACTGGTGACAAGAATAAGTTTTCAGATTTGGAAAGGTATGAAGGAGGAATGGTAAAGTTTGGTGACAATTCTGCTGGTAGAATCAGAGGTAGGGGAACTATTTCCTTTGATGGAAAGAGCAAAACAGGTAATGTAATATATGTTGAAGGATTGAAGCACAATCTTCTCAATGTTGGTTAGTTAGTGGACAAAGGCTATGATCTCCGGTTCAAGAATGGAAGATGCAAAATCTTTACAAGCTCCGGAACTAAAATTGCATCCAGTGCTCAAACAAAAGGTAATATCTTTCATCTGGTTGGTTCAAATAAAAGTTGTCTGTTTGTTCAAGTTGATCAGAGTTGGTTATGGCATAGAAGAATGTGTCATGTAAATTTTGATAACATCATCAAGATAAGCAATATTCAGGCCGTAAGAGATCTTCCAAAATTGGTGAAACCTACAAATAGTTTGTGCAAAGAATGTCAGCTAGGTAAACAGAGCAGAGTCTCTTTCAAAAGAAAAGATCAGTCCTCTACCAGATTATTGGAATTAGTACATACTGATCTCTGTGGTCCGACAAGAATCAAGAGTCTGCAAGGTGATAGATATTTCATGTTGCTAATTGATGACCATTCCTGGATGATGTGGGTTACCTTCCTAAAAGAGAAATCAGAAGCCCTTGAGAAGTTCAAAATCTTCAAAGCTATGGTAGAGAATCAAACTGGATTGAAACTAAAATATCTAAGGTCTGATAGAGGTGGTGAATTTACATCCGGTGAGTTCATTGACTTTTGTGAGAAGCAGGGTATAAAGAGACAGTTGTCTGCTCCTAGGACTCCACAGCAGAATGGAGTAGTTGAGAGAAAGAACCGGACCATTCAAGAAGCTACCAGGACAATGATGTTGGAAGCAAATGCTCCTCAGATGTTTTGGAAAGAAGCTATCAGCACTGCAGTCTACACTCTCAATCGAGTTCAAATCAGAAACAATACCGGTAAGACTCCCTATGAACTTTGGTTTGGCATCACTCCTACTGTGAGATATTTCAGAGTATTTGGTAGCAAGTGTTATATTAAAAGAGATGAAGATCTAGGAAAGTTTGATGCTAAAAGTGATGAAGGAATTTTCTTGGGCTACTCCACTCAAAGTAAAGCATACCGGTGTTACAATAAGAGACTGAGGAAGATAACAGAAAGTACTAATGTGAAAGTTGATGAAGGAATTGAGAAGCCCTCAAGGTTCTATGAATGTGATGAAGATGATCAGAATGATCCTCTGGTGCAAGAAGCTCCTTCCTCCTTTGAAATTCAGATCCAGACTGATCCAGTAAATCAGGAAGAAGAAGTTTGTCTGAATGAGCCTGATCAAGAATTAGTAGTGCAAGAAACTCCCAAAGTTCCAAGGTATGTAACTCTAAATCACTCTGAAGATTAGATCATAGGTGACAAAAGTAAAGGGGTACAAACAAGAAGGAGAATTGCTCAAGATTCAAATGAATACTGTCTGATTTCAAAGATTGAACCTAAGACAGTAAATGAAGCTTGCAATGATGAAAACTGGACCAAAGCAATGGAGGAAGAATTGATGCAAATTGAGAAAAATCGTACTTGGGATCTTGTTCCCAGACCTAAAGACAGGAATGTGATGGAACCAAATGTGTCTTCCAGAACAAACTGAATGAAGCTGGTGAAGTAATCAGAAACAAAGCTAGATTGGTCTGCAAAGGCTACTCTCAAATAGAAGGAATTGATTTTGAAGAGACCTTTGCTCCTGTGGCAAGAATTGAAGCAGTCAGATTATTTCTTGCATTTACTGCCTTCAAAGACTTCAAGGTATATCAGATGGATGTCAAGTCTGCCTTCCTAAATGGTGATCTGGAAGAAGAAGTTTACATTGAACAACCAGATGGATTTCAAATGTCTGATAATGATGATATGGTCTGCAAGTTGAAGAAAGCATTGTATGGATTGAAGCAAGCCCCAAGAGCATGGTATGAGAGGTTGGATAAGCATCTTATGCAGATTAGATTCAACAAAGGTACTACTGACGGTAACTTATATTTCAAAATTGATCATGAAAACATTTTGATTGTTGAAGTGTTTGTGGATGATATCATTTTTAGAGGAAGAGATAGTATGTGCAAAACTTTTGCAAATTAGATGAAAAGTGAGTTTGAAATGTCTATGCTTGGTGAAATGAATTTCTTCTTGGGTCTACAAATTACTCAAACAAAGAAAGGGATCTTCATTTCTCAGACCAAATATGTGAAAGAATTGTTGAGGAAATTCGGTATGGAAGATTCAAAGCCAATGAACACCCCTATGGCAACCAGATGTAAGTTGATCAAAGATGATGACTCTCCAAAGGTAGATCAGACAAAGTATAGATCAATGATTGGTGGATTGTTGTATCTCACTCAGACTAGACCAGATATAATGCAGGCTGTTGGTCTTGTGGCAAGATTCCAGGCTAATCCTAGAGAATCTCATGTTATGGCAATCAAAAGAATTTTTAGGTACTTGAAAGGAACAGTTGAGTATGGTCTATCGTACCCTAGAGATCTAGATTTCTCTCTTCATGCATACACAGATGCAGATTGGGCAGGAGATAATGACGACCGGAAGAGCACCAGTGGTGGAGCATTCTTTTTGGGGAAGAGATTGGTTTCTTGGCTAAGCAAGAAACAAGATGCAATATCTCTATCTACAACTGAAGTAGAATACATTGCTGCAGCAGGTAGTTGCACTCAAATCTTATGGATGAAGCAGATGCTAAGAGACATTAAAATTGAATATGAGGAGCCTATCACAATTTTCTATGATAATTCAAGTGCAATTAATATTTCTAAGAATCCGGTATTGCATTCTAAGACTAAGCACATATCTATCAAGTTTCACTTTTTGAGAGAACAAGTGAACAAGGAAGAAGTTGGACTGGAGTATGTACCTTCCAAGGATCAAATTGCAGATATCTTTACTAAACCTCTTCCCAAGGACTCTTTTGAGTTTCTCAGGGAAAAGTTAGGGGTCATGGCCCATCCGGTGATGCATTAAGATGCACTGTTGTGCATCAGTCTGGTGGATATCACAGAAATATCTTGTGATCCGGATTGATGATGGGGAGCTGCTACTAAGGGGGAGCAGCTGGTATGATTCTGACTTATTAGAATTGCAAGTATGAGCCCTTTGCCATTGATGTCAAAGGGGGAGAGAAGACATGTGAAAAACAAGTGGTTGATGATCAAAGGGGGAGCAGTAAAGGAAGAGAAGACATGTGAAAAGTTGCTGTTGATAGGGGGAGCTGTGACAGAAAGGAGAAGTTCTTGTCTTGATGGTTTTTCACATCATATGTTGCCATTAATGACAAAGGGGGACATTGTTGCAAGTATGAGGTGAACCAGTGTTGTCATTGATGTCAACTTACTCATATTGCATTAGTAAGAAGGTTTGGATGAGTTGTGTGTTGTTGTTATTGAGGAAATCAATCTCCATCCGGAACAGTGACGAACAGTGATGAGAAGAAGGCAAATGTACTATATAGGTTGAGAAACAGAGGATGCGGATTAAAGGGTTTGTAGATATGAGTCTTGAGATGCTTCATCTAAGATTTCAGAGGTCTGCATGATGATCTGTAGAAGTTGTGGCTGTCTGTGTGGAACCGGTTCCGGCAAGTGTTCAGAGGTGACAGAGGATCACAGAAAGGTCCGGTGAGGTCCAGAATTGTATTATCCTAATCTGCGGATTGGAAGGAGTGTTTGGGATGTCCTTGTGATGTGTCATCTCGAGTTGTGTATGATTTTGAGGTCTGAAAGTACCTTTTGCATTGTGACAGTGGCGACAAACTGTGTTCTTGAAGTACCGGATGATGAAGAGAAGAATTCTGGTAAGCTGATGAAGTGCGGATGTTTTTGATGATTCATGGAAGGTTATGATGATCATTGGATCATATCTAGTTCATGTTGGCAGTCTGCATTGAAGTTAGAGTTGGATTTGATGTTATGGCTACCGGTTGTTGGTGTTCTTCCTGTAACAGGCCGACCAGATGTTCTACATGCCTTGCGAATGTTATTGTGATGTTTGCCGACTTAGATGATTGTTCCTAAGTCGATGTCTTGTATAAATAAGTGTTTGAGAATTCATTTTGATGTGTGGATAGTGTGGATGAGTGTGGCATAGTGAAGAGAAGTGCGAAAGGTAGAGCAAGGGTTTGGGCTTAAATGGAACTGATCCAGACATGGTAGAGATGTCATTCTCCAGTTCAAGATTGTGATTCTTATCACTTTGTAGACAGTGTGTCTCCTTGTAGGCAGTGTGCCTCTTTGTGAGCAGTGTGCTCGGGCAGTGAGCCCTAATTGGCATGTGCCATTCATTTTTCTTATTCTTCTAACAGAGAATAATCCTTGGGTTAATCACCCCGTGGTTTTTCCCTTAACTGGGTTTTCCACGTCAAAATCTTGGTGTTCAATGTGTTGATGTTTATCTGCTCCTGTGTTTATGCATTATGCTTTCATGGATGGTTAATTGATATGCTGTTAACTAACAAAGAAGAATCAAGTGTTTGTTTTTATACAACTGATTCACCGCCCCCCCCTCTCAGTTGTATGCCCTAGATCCAACAAAAATATCTTTCACAACACACCTTTAATGCAACCCTAGAGTGATGACAAGTCAAAACCTAGTGAAAATGTGCTAAGATATGTAATTTTTTAAAAATTCTCAATGCAAAGGCTCAATAGAAAGGGTGTTGTGAGAAAAATTATGATGGATAGCAGATTATAACAGTAATACTAGTCATCTAATGCAATAAAATCCATCACAACACACCTATGGTACCAATCTAAGTCAAACCCTAGTGAAAATATAGCTAAAATATGTAATTTTTCACCAATTTTCAATGCAAGGGTCTAATAAAAAGGGTGTTGTAAAGAATTTGAAGAGAGGTAGCAGATTATAACCCTATTAACAGCTAATTAGTGTAGAAAAATTATTCACAACATGCCTATGATGCAAGTCTAGAGAGATGATAAGGCCAAAATCTAGTGAAAATGCAAGGTTTTCAAACCCTAGACATGAAATTTTGCAAGAGGACCACTATGATGAAACACTATAGTTATAAATTAGTCCTAATGAGTTTTTTGAAAGGGTAGTAAAATCTGAAACAATATTTTGACTACAAACCCTATCTAATGCAAAACTAGGTTATATGGAAAAATGCACAATTTCAAGCAATTTTCAAGAATTTAAGCATGAAAATGCAGTCTAAATGAATGATGAATGAAAATTTTATATATTTAAAATCAGATCTGATGATAATGACATAAATTTGTTGAAATTAAATGCCAACTAATTCAAATTATTTGAAAATGCAAGCTAAAAATGTCAAATTTTTTAATTTTTTTGTAATTTTTCAAATGCAATAAGATGAACAATGAAATTAATGAATGAAATGAATGTAAATCTAAAGTACAACACTCAACAAGGTGCAAAATTCAAAAAACATGGGTTCACCAAAATGTTTTGGGTAAAAAGTGAAGAGGATGATTTTGATATGAATTTTAAGGGTTTGTGTTAATCCTCCTTTCACCACTAAACATTCAAAGACATTCAACCAAATAGAGAACTCTACTAAAGATCTCCTGTCACTTGGAACATAGGGGAAAATTGGAATTGTGTAAATTTATTGTTCAATTAAGCTCAATTATGCTCAAAACCCTAATTTCACAAATCCGTAGACAAACAGATAAATTATGGAAAATGATTGCACACAGAGATATCAAATGACAATCAAATACATACTAGATTTTAAAGTTTCATGTGTAAAAAAGTCAAGGACTAATGAGTGGGTGCCCTAGTCCAGTGCCTCAGTTTTTGTGAAGATTTGGAAATGTTATCTACAACACAGTTCTGTTGTTCTAGAGATTTCACTGATGCGGGATCCGTAAGACTAATGAACGGGTGCCCAAGTCCAAGTCCTTGTTTTCTTCTTTGATCTACAATTCTGGCAGTCTACACTGCTCTCCTGCCACTCCACTTCTTTCACTTTTGCAACCTGTAACCTACAATCACAAAAAGGGGGGAGGGAGTTGTGGTGTTTAGAGGCTTGCCTCGGTCAAGCCCCAGAGAGACATTCAAGTCTTTCGAACACCGTTGTCAAATAAAGATTGTGTATCCCTATGGGATAGAGACAAAATCCAAATGATAAATGATAGAAAATGCAATTGATATCACCTTGTAGTGTAGATCTCATGGAAGGAAGATGCTCTTCATGCTATGAGATGGAATCCAATCTGTAAATACAGACACAGTAACAACACAAAATATTGTTCTTCAACACAATGAATGCCTTGAAGCACTTTCACAAAAGCTCATTAATCAAAATTGTCATATAATGTCCATCTAGTTTGTAAATGAACCATAATCATGCTTATATATGCAACTGCAAATATTCTCACTAAGAATTTCGTAATTCAAACTTAAGATGTTGGCATAGGACCCAAGTAAAGGTCATAAATTGACACCCAAAAATAGGTCCTGACCTAAAATAGGGCAGGACTAGGGTGTGGGCGCCCAAGTCCTCCCCCCTATTTCAGGCAGGATTCATGATAAACATACTCCCTAGGTCCCATTTGCCATGAAATTTCAAGGTTTTCTCATCAAGATGTCAGATTAACATGCAAGATGTCCTAAATGCATTCTAAAGGACCAAGAGCTAAACCTTTAGACAAAAAAGCCCCCAAGGTTACTTTTTCTGATGTAACAAATATGTAAGCAGGTTTCTGGTTCTAGATCGGCTTCAATTTTTTGAAGTTTATCTGCATAAATTAAATTTATTGATCAATGAAGGGAAGATGGAACTGCCCCCATAGTATGAATCTACGGTCTTCCAAGAATCATATTATATGACAAAGCATCGAGCATGACATGAAAAAGAGTAGAAAATGTCATGGGTCTGGCCTTTATAGGTAAGGTTGTGGTACCCATGGATGCTCTACCATCATTATCAAAGCCATGAATGTTAAGCTTAGCTGGTTTGATTAACTTTTTATCAATGTTGATTTTGTGTAACAAATCAACACCACAAACATTAAGAGCAAATCCATTATTAACCATAACTCACTTTATCAACTTTTTATTTATAGTGGCAAAGATTATAAGAGGATCATATTGTTTCTAAACTTCCATGGAAGGTAACTCATGTTGTTGAAATAGAATGTCTATTTTTGTCGCATGCATACAATCTAACAGAGCTATTACATCATTAGGATTAATAATCGGTGGAACAATCACCTTTTGTAAAGCTTCCTGGAGCATTACATGGTATGTAGGCAATGTTCGTATGAGTTCCCAAAGAGAGATCTTAGCAGGAGTAGCATGAAGCTACTCAACAAGATCATAATCTTGACCAACCTTATGTGTTAAATGAGGTGGTTGAGGAAGCATGGGCTAAGAAGCTGGTAAAGATATGGAATAGTTGATTGATGTTTACTTTGTTTATTATTCCATGTATTATATGTATGAGCAACCACATTGTGGTTAGAATGTTGTGATCCATCTTGATATGGTTGATTTGTTATTTTCTTGGCTTTGTTATACATGCAATCAGGAGGTTGAGAAGAAGTCAGAAAGCCTCTTACAATGAGCACCAATTTTTTCTATGTTTTAGGCACATCAGAACATAGGTTGACCACTATATTCAGTTCCACAGGGTCTTCTTGAGATTTAGGAACATAAATTGCATTTACCAATCATTGAAATAATGATGATTTAGGAGTCGTAGTGGAATGTTCAATAGAGATAAAATCATCCAAGGCTTCATCTAACATACTGAATTCATCACAACTAAATGGCTCATTATATGCATTAAAGTCTTGTAAAAAGAAATCCAAAATTTCCACATAATCTAATTCACCGTAAACTTAAATGTAAAGCAAGATATCACTATGCCAATAACAAAATTTCAACTTTATGCTCTTTCAATGAAAAGATAGATATATCAATCAAAAATGCAATGCATGTACTTTTCATGAAATAGGGTTTGCCATCTAAATCTGATTTAGAATAGAAAATAATTTTTAGATATAAAGTAAAAGGGTGCAAATTCTTTAAAATATAGGTTCACCAAAATGTTTAATGGTGAAAAGAGAGAGAATGATAGTATTTGCAAACTAGGTCAAGACCCTCCTTTAATGCACTAACATTCAGAATATGAACTGATTTCAATCACTATGAGAGTGATAAGCTAGAGGTATCTTATTCCTCTTTGTTGTACCTAAAAAGGTGTCTCAATTAGAGTTATGCAAACCCTAACAAACCAAGGATAGATCAAACCCTAGTTGTAAAATATGCACTAACAAACAAATTTTAGGAGCAATAACACATAGATGAATCACAGAAATGCAAACAAGAGGTAACAATGGTTGTGCACCTAAAATTTAGACCTGCTAGACTCGAGCGCTAGCCCCAGTGTCCTGTAAGTTTTCTGTCAATAACATTATCTATACTAGATCTGAGTTTTCAGGCCTTGTTAGACTCAAGCAGTCTGATAGATATTATGATGATGAAACTACAATTTCTATGATGGTTGTACTTGTAACACATGCTTCTCCTTCACTTCCTTCCATCTAATCTTCCTGAATCTAACCTGCGCAAGCAAAGGAAGGAGAGAGATGGTTGTGGCTATATAGGATTTTGCCTCAGTCAAACCCCATATTTGGTATTTCTAACTCAATGATAGCCAATGTCAAAGTATGGAGATGTGTGTGCTTGTAAATCAAATGTGTAAGCATAAACAAGTGCAAGATCATAAATAACTCAAGCATCAAGGATTAGATCCACAAATGTTTCACTCAATGAAACAACAACTTCACCTCAAGGAGATGATATCAATGAAGACTTGTAGAACAAGAAGATGAGGTAGCCATATCCATGGAGGATTTCAAAACTCAAGTTGGAGGCTTCAACCCTTCTCCTGATCATACAAAGGGTTTGGAAAACACTAAGAAGAGTAAGATAGACTCAAGATCTTGATTCCTAATCTCCACAACATATCTCCATGATAGCAAAAAACAAATTCTTCAATGAGCTTCAACACTTTATAGACATCAATAGCAGTAGTAGTAGAATTTCGGCATAGTAAGCTTGCATGTGAGTTGTGTGTGATAAAATGATTTTCAATTCTCTTTAAATACCTAACCTTAGGAGGAAAAGGATCAAAATATCATGCCGACATTGCACAAAAAAAATTAAATTCAGAATCTCAAAACACACAACCTAAGCTGACATTGGAACAAAACTCAGAATCCCAAGATTTAGGGTAGGACTAGGGCACGGGTGCTGAAGTTCAATACCCAAGTCTAGCTCCAAATCATGCTTGGGGATTTCTTAAATGTCTAGAATTCATCATCTCTTTCCGGATTTTGCCATTAGATACTCTGAAATGTGACATTTCCTCAATAAGGTAGTCATTAATCAGGGCTTAGATAGGTCCAATAAAGAAAGGTGTTGAGGGACACTAAAAGGTAGGAGCTAAACTTGTTGAAATTGTGCTAATCCAAGCAGGAGCACAATTTATGACATAACAGACAATTATAATTATAAGCTCCTGACTAACACTTATAGTGATAGAATGATAACTAAATAATAATGACAACCTTCATCCTATTCTAACCTCTTCTTAAGATACAAAGGAAGGATATATATACTAGTGGGGCATTGCCCATTACTAATTATAACTCATAACTGCCCTTAAATTCCCAAGTTTAGCATTGTCATGGGTTTCAAAATAGTTTCTCATGTTTCCCTACATTCATGGTCTACACTTCATTCTCCTTGTGGCCCCTATATCCTTGGTAACCTCTTATGGGCATTGGTAACAATCCACTGGATGCTTTGCTAGATTTGTACTACCTTCATCTGCTTTTGACTTGATGGTTACGCACAAGCCTATTACCAACCATTATTTGGGTCTTTCATGCCATGTGTAAGAATCGGTTATATTTTATCCCATACCACCTATCAATCCCCTCACTGGCTCCTTTCGCACCTTTTCCTACTTCAAAATAGGTGTCATGTTGCATGCCTTCTTACCATAATTTGGATTGAAACCAAAACTTGTCTTAACAAAAATTGGGATCAACATTTACCCCATACTAATCTTGTTGACTTCCCTCAGTCAACTTCTACTCAACTTTTGGAAAAAAATTAGGGATCTTGGTGTGTGTTGTGCCTAACAATATCTCCCATTTCAAGATGGTTGGTTGAATGATGCCAATGACCTCTTCTTTTCTTGCACTCAACTCCTCCAAGTTATCCAAATCTTTTGGTGACTTGAAGATAAGTCCTTTAAGTTCTTCAAGTGCCCCTTTTACATTTGTACTTGTCTCCTCAAGATGGTGCTCTTCATCTAGGCTATGATTCTATAGTTCTCCAAACCACTCTTCAACTTTATCTTTCTTACTGGTGATGGCATTTCCCATGTCTTCAATACCTTAAAAATTTATGTGCGACTCACCTTAACCCTGAAAATATTACTATCATCTTAAGTGCCTATTTCTTTTGTACGTCATCTTGGAGGTGCACGGAAACAAAAACTTCCTACTGAGAAAATTTAAAATATGCCACCTCTGCCTTGACAGCCTTTTCATCAATAGACTAAATAAGGTTTGTACATTCATCCAATCACTCCTTGAGTCATGTCTTGGATTCTTCCTTCTTTTCTTTCTCCTCCTTTATGTGTACAACCTCATTTTTTTCATCCTTCCTCAAATTTAGTAAAGATGTAACATTTGGCTAAAAAGCCACCCAAGAATGCAAATGAATGAAGGAAAGCAAAGCTAGAAATTAGAAATGAGCAAGAATAAATTGTATTCTACTCAAGAGAATACAAAGCATACAATAAAAAATGAGATGTTCATATGAGAGCGATGGGTGGGTATATATAGGATTTACCACCCAAGAGACTAAAAACACTACCAACGTGGGATAAAGTGAAAAAGTCCATAAGTAAACTAAACCTAGTGTGAAGAGAGCTAAGTGGAGAACTAGATAGATTAAGAACCTTTTTCACACTAACACCCCCCTTTAGTGTAACTTAGGGGGAAATGTAAACAAAGATGAAAAAATGGGTCCCGACGATGAGGCTTGATGAGGTACCCATGTACAAAAGATCCCCTCAAATAGAAAAGAAGGAGAAAACCCAGTGGGAAAAAACTCACCTATGAGAGGATGAAGCAAGAAGGGCTAAGTGACCCCCCCATAAGAGATGTCTCACACCCCCAAGATAGATCAAATATGGACATACTTGCTCTCAGTGAAGGGTTTGGTGAAGATATCTACAACCTACTCTGTAATAGGACATTAGTGCAAATCAATGACCTACTCCTAAATCAACTCACTGAGAAAATGCATGTGGATCTCAATGTGTTTGGTCCACTAATGATGGGCTAGGTTCTTTGAGATTTGAATGGTACTCTAGTTGTCACAAAAGATGATTGATGGCTTCTAAAACATGATGCCAATTTTAATGACTATATTCTGAAGCCAAATAGCCTTAGTGGTGGCATTAACAACCCTCGATACTTATCCTTAGTCTAAGAAAGAGCAATGGCATGTTGTTTCTTGCTCTACCAACAAATGGGACCAAAACCAAGGTGAAAACTATAGCTAGAAGTGGACTTTTGATCATCAGGATCACCATCCCAATCAAAATCTATGTATCCAATCAATTCTAAACATGTGCTTGCTGCATAGTGAATCTTGTACCTATGAGTGTCATGTATTTAGTGCAAGATATGTTTGGAAGCCTTATAATGAAGCTCATGTGGCTCCATCATGAAGCACAAAACAATGACAACTACAAATGAAATGTTAGGGAGAGTATGAGTCAGGTAGATGAGGCTACCAACAAGCTGATGATACAAAGTGGCATCAACTAGTGGTGTGGAACAATTCACCTCAAGCTTGACTCTAGACAGAAGGGGAATCGGTGTAGGCTTACAATAAGCCATATGAAAATGAGCCAAAATATCAAGAGCATACTTGGTTTTGTGCAAGAGAGATCCTAGAAGAGGTCTAAGTGATCTCTCAATCCTGAGAAAATAGTGCAAGAGACCCAAGTCAATCATGGAAAACTTGTCATGCAAAGCAGTCTTGACACTCACAATGATGTATGAAGTGCTCCCATTGACAATCAAGTCATCAACATAAAGAGGAAATAAAATAACAACATCCTCCTCAATATGTAGAAATTCAAATTGGAGTGGCATCTGGAGAACCCAACTGAGAGAAGAAAGAGTCCATCTTGGCGTACACCTGTAGAGCCTGGCCATAGAGAGACTTCCTCAATTTGTAGACTAATGAATAATCCTAAACAAATTCTTGTGGCCACTCCATATAAATCTCCTCCTATAGATCCGCATGAGTAAATGCACTCTTCACATCCATATGGTGTACAACCCAACCATGAGTTGTACCAATAGCAAGTATCACGTGAATAGATTTCATCTTGGTGATGGGGACAAAGGTCTTAGTGTAGTCAACACCAGGAACCTGAGAGAAACCTTTAGCCACAATCTGTGCTTTGAACCTTTCAACTGATCCATCTGCTACAAATTTGGTTCAATAGATCCACTTACACCAAACCATCTTTCTTCCCTTAGGAAGTGGAACAAGATCCCAATTTTTGTTCCAAATCAAAGTGTTGTACTTTTCCTCCATTGTTGAATCCCACTCAGTAATACCTGATGCTTCATGAAAGGACTATGGATCTAAAGCTCTGGCAATGTAGGAGTGTGGAATATCCTACTACTGTGACTAAGTCCTCTAAGTATCTGAAGGATCCCCAGAAAGAGTGCCTATAGACTCAAGTGTTTGATGAGCCTAGTGAGGCATGTGAGGGGATGGAGAAGGAGAATCCTCATCCTTAGAATTTGAACTCTATGAAGAGGAGGATGAAACCTCATGAACAACTCTGCAAGTAGAAGAAGCTAGAGGGAAATCCTCTAAGTCACTATCTGAATCCACTTTGGAGGAAGGAAGATGAGAGGATGAGCTATAAGAGCTTTGCCCAAATTGTACACTTCGCTCAATAAAGATCTCATGTGTCTCAGGATCCAAGAGTCAATATCATTTGACACCATTGTGGTAACCAACAAAGATGCAGGGATGACTCTAAGGTTCCAAGGCCTTGCGCTACTCTGAAGGAATGTGTACCCATACTGGGGAGCCAAAAAATTTGAAGTGCCATAGAATAGGTTTCCTGCCACACCAGGCTTTAAATGGAGTGATGCCCTTCAATGCTTTATGTGAAACTCTATTTTGGATGTGAGCAACACAGTCGATAGCTTTTGCCCAATATTCAAGTGCAAGGGAGCATGCGTGGATCATGAAGTTAGCCATCCCTTTTAGGGACCTTTTTTTCCTCTCTACTACACCATTCTGTTGAGGTGTGTAGGTGATAGTATGCTAAATATCAATTGCTTTGAGAGTGCAAAATTTCTCAAAGTGATGGTTCACATATTCTCTACCATAGTCAATGTAGAGAATCTTGATGCACTTCCCAGATTATTTCTCAGCGTGAGCCTTTGAACTACTAAAATATATCAAAAAATTCTCCTTTCTGCCAAATAAAGTAGACCCAGGGGTATCTAGAATAGTCATCAATAAAAGTGAGCATGTAGGGAGCCTTGTTGAAAGACAAGGATGGAAATGGACCCATCACATCACTATGAACTAGCTCAAGGACTTTTGAATCCCTCCAAGCCTTCCATTTGTCAAACTTGTCCTTAGGATACTTTCCCAAGGCACAACCTGAACAAACTTCATCTAAGAAAATAATCCAAGGAAGACTTGTGACCATATCCTACATGGTGAGCTTCTGAAGATAGAATAAGTTGGTATGGACAAACCACTCATATCATAGACGTTTGCTCACAGAATCTGAATGGGTGAGCAAAGTAGTAGAATGTTAATCAAGTACAAAATGAGAGAGCATATAATTAAGACTCATGATCAGCCTTACCAAGTGCAAGAAGTGAAAATGTATCTTCAAAATCCCTGATGATGACAAAATCTAGAGTGAATTCAACTTTTCTACCATTCTAGGTGATCTGGTAGATGGAGAGAAGGTTGGATGACAAATTAGGCATATAGAGAAAATCCTCAAATGTACCAATGCCAACATCAATAGAAGCTTTCCCAATGACATCCACTAAAGAGTCATCACCAATTAGAATATAGGGCACAGAACAAGGAAACAACAAAGAAGATTGTTCTCTAACATAACCCATGTGATGTGATGCACCCGATTCAAGAATCCATTATTGTGAAGAATCTGTAGTAGCAACAAGTGCAGTTACTTTCCCTTTGCCTAATTTGGAAGTAGGAGTAGAGGATTGTGTAGCAACAAAAAGAAGGTAGATTAATGTTATTCTTTTTCAAAAGATGTTTCAACTCATCTATCTACTTCTTATGACAAGAATGTTCCTCATGACCAACCTTCTTGTAGTAACTACAAGTTGTCCTTTCCTTGTTTTGAGAATTTCCCTTCGAAGAAGAGGAGTTTTCTTTTTGAGCAGTCGATGATTGTGCCTGATCTTTCTGTGACTTTTTATTGGACTTCTTTTGTTTCTTGTCTAGTTTTCCTAACTCTTTATGTCCCTTCATATGACCAGCCAACAAAGCCTAAGACTGAGATGTCTTCAAGAGACCCATGGAAAGAAGCTCCCCTTGTTCATGCATCAACAATTTAGAAAAGGAAGCAAAACAAGGCATAGTGTATGCAGATCCCATAGTTAACTTATGAGTGTGAAAGTTAGAAACAAATCTAGCATATTCTAGCCCAAGTTTAGTGAGAGTAGTTAAGACAAGTTGTATGTCCTTTTTCTCAATTCCATATGATTCACATTATGCTTTTAGGTCATTAACCTTTGTTATGTAGTCCTAGACATTTTCAAAAGACTTAGGATCAAGACTCATTAATTCATTGTCAAGTTGATATCCCCTAACTTCATAATCTATTCCATATAATTTTTTTAATTTGTCCCATGCATCATGTGAATTTGTACATCCATCAAGTTGAAACATAATTTCAAGGGAAACTAAACTCCTAAGACAATCAAGAGCTTTTGTTTGTTCTATCATCCAAAGTACCTTTTCCTAGCATCAGTGGGTTTAATTTCCTTTTATTCAACATAAGGTTTATATCCTTGTTGCACTAAGGTAATCCATGCATTTTGATTCCATGTGTTGTAGTTGTATGGTGTTAGCAATGGAAACTTAAAGTTACCCATATTTGAAGGAAAAGCTAGTATGAGTAGAAAGAGATACAAAAGTTGCCCATATTTGAAGAAAAATCGAGCACGAGCAGAAAGAGATACACAAGCACAATCACACCAAGAGACTCCCTTGAATCACTCAATAAAATAGCCCCCCAAGAAATATGATTTGGCAATTTATATTTAGTGTGATTATAATTACCACCAGGAAGAAACGCTAAGTTGACTAGACTTCAATGTTTTTACAAATCCTCAAAGAATAAGTATATGTTGAAAGAACAATTTTGGAGCAATACTAAGAAAAATAAACAACACCACTATGAAGTACACAAAAAATATGCACTTTAAAAAAGAATCACATTGATCCAAGGTTGTATGAAAAAGTTATGAAGCTTTGAAGTTCTCAAAGTGGGAACCCTGCAATGTCACCTATGAGAATCAACAAATTCTGAATAGCCATGCACCAAAATTAGAAACCGTTTGCACTAGTGCATAGAGCGTCAAATATTAGCCAAAATAATTTAAAAAAATTGCACCAAAAAAAGAGGCTATGAGCCCAAGATATGAGCCTTTGAAGTTGAACTACAAATCTAGAAACTCCAACAGAGAGGGGGCCTGGTTTGAAAGAAATCTCTTGCTATCAAATTTGGTGGAACTACCACCAAATTTAGTGGTGCTATTACAAGTCGAACCCTGCTAGGTTTAGAACTGCCACCAGTTTTGGAAGACCTCCAGATAAAGTTAGTCCTTCACAAAAAATGGTGAAACTGCCAGATCAACAACCAAATTTGGCAAGAAACCACAATTGGCACAAAGGACAAGGAGATGAAAGTGCTATTTTTTTAAAATGTGAATAGGTGAAAATAAAAAAGGGGGGCTGAAGCCACAACCCACCTCATAAGAATGGGTTAGCGACCTTAAAGGGAGGTCCACATAAACATCTTAATAGAAGCTACAACCTATTAAATGGACGCAGGGCCTATGTATGGGTAGTACGCCTTGCACAAGGTACCATGTGTACCTTTCTTTTATTTTTTTACAAATTTTTCAAAAAAACATTGTAATTTTTGTTTTATAAGTATATATTTTTTTTTTGAATTTTTTTGATAAAAATCATAAAAATGTGAATTTTTGAAAAAAATTCACCTTGAGATGTGTATTGGGGGGGGCGTACGACTCCCTAGATAAGATAATTTGCCTCTCCAGCCAGCTTTTTTCCAAAATTGATGATTTTACAATTGATTTTAAGGTTTTCATGCCTTTTGAACGCAATGGGAGGGTCATATTTGACACAAAATGCTCTAAAATGGTAGCTCCTTGTTGGATCTAGTAACAAACCTCTCACTTCAAACCCTTACAAATCTAGCCTTCAGTGTCCAACTAGGATGAAATAAAAGGCAAATCTAACTATCTGAGTTGTTCTGGACTAAATGGTGAGCTTAGAATGTCTAAAAGAACCTCTAAAAAAACCTACAACTGGTAAGTCAAAATAAGAACCCCTTAGAAACTAATTTTTTCTCCACACTTTTCTGATTCTCCAAGTCATTCGAGAATGTAAGAGAAGAGCATAATCATGTGCTTTGAAAAACAACAGCTCTACACTCCCAGATTTCTAAAAATAATGCTAACCCACAACTCACAACCACTTTGATACCATGTAAGATTTGGCTGAAAAGCCACCCAAGAATGTAAATGAATGAAGGAAAGCAAAGCTAGAAATCAAAAATGTGCAAGAATAAATTGTATTTTACTCAAGAGAATGCAATGCATACAATGAAAAATGAGATCCGTATATGAGAGTGATGGGTAGGTATATATAGGATTTACCACCCAAGAGACTAAAAACACTACCAATATGGGATAAAGTTAAAAATTCCCTAAGTAAACTTAACCTAGTGTAAAGAGAGCTAAAGTGGAGAACTAGCTAGGAAAGAGCTAGATAGCTAAAGAACCCTTTTCACACTAATAAAAGAACCAACCAAGGCTTCAACCTTCTTTATACCCCTTGGTTGGTCAAGTGCTACCCCATATGAGGCCTTAGGATCCTCTTATAAGATACGATGATAGATGGTTAAGGATTTCAAGTCCATCATCATCTGTTGGTGCTCAAAGTTAATTCCTCTCTCCTCAATTGCTTCCTTCTCATTCTAGAGATATCGTTTCTCCTCTTTGAGTTGCTTGTTCTCAAGCTTGAGTTATGTAGCCCTCACTTCTAACTTGGTTACCATGCCTGAGAAGTGTCATGCATCATAGTTGTTAGTAATATTTTTCTTAGCTACTTTTGTAACCATCTTCATCATATCATTTCTATCTTGAGCAACATTCAGGCATGAAGGGTTGGGTAGCACAATGCCCATCTAAAATGTCCACCCCTCACATGGTTGAAACACTATGCCTACTGGAATCTCATAGTGTGTCTCATCCGCATAAGCTTCTAGACTAAAAGATAACTCTCAATAGATTATTAGCAAGGCATTGCCTTTGTCCATTAGGTCCCATAGATACAACTCAAGTTTGTGGAGACACCATGTTGGTAGCATGCATGTAAAACCCAATTTTCATCACCTCCCAACTTTCTCAAGCCACATTCCTTCTTCATGTTTCCTTCCTCTACTCCTTTATTCACTCCAAACTCACCATCCTTGGGAGACTCAAGCTCTTCTTCTTGATTAAGGGTCTTCTCCTTCATCTTCATCCTCTTCTTTCTTTCCTAGAGTCTCTTCTATCTCCATCTTTGGTGGATCCTTTGCAAGTTCCTAATCTTCTTCATGGTCAAGATTCAAGTCTATCATTTCATGATCCATGTTTACACTAGTGCTAGGCCTTGGTAAACTAATGGTGGCATGTGGCGATGACTAGGCTTCTTGCTCTTCTTGGCGCACAGAACTACCTCCTTTAGGATCTTGATTGTCTATTGCACCTTTTTTATCTTTTACTCCATGCCTCCATTTCCTAAGCCTTCTCCCTTTGACTCACTAGTTTATCCTACATTCTCTTCCCTCTGCCTCTTCCTTAAAAATTTTCCCTATTTTTTGGTTTTACTAAGGCACATATGACTTCCTGAAAATCATCATGCTTTCCACTCCTATCTTTCCTCTTTGACTTGAGGTAATAGAAAATCTTGTGTACAAAATTATTTACCACAAGAGTCACCTGTGGTTCTATTTGGGTTGCATTAGACTCAAATTGCTTCACATATGTGCTCTTCCTAGGATATGTCTATGTCATGTGAAGCAAGTGGGTATCCACATCTATGCACTTAGCATTAATCTTCACCTTCATTTGAGATTAGATTCATAGAATCTATGAAGTAACTAGCTATGAACCCATATAGAAGCTTCAACCAGGGTGACATGTTTTCATCTTTCATGCAGATTTTTACCAAGGAGAAATTCTAGATAACAATAAATGTTATTTGTCTTGAGACCATGTTTGGGAGGACTTTAGGGATGCACCATTAATTCTCAAAGGCTTCCTTAAAATTCTTTAACCAATTGTCAAGTTGTTGGTAAACAGATTTGTCACTGCAGATTTGAATGTGACTCACCCAATGGGCAGCAAGAAATGTCCCAATAGTTGGAGAAATTGGTATTGGACTAACAACTTTCCTCTACGTTTGAGAGGGGTATGCTGGAGTATAGGACCACTGAAAGGTGGGTGTGAATCAGTGGTCTATAAACTTTAAAACTTTTTACACTTTTCAATCTATTGGATAAACAAAGAGAGAGACGTTAAAGATTTATCAAACACATATGAATAAGTATGATGATAAATAGTATGATCAAGACCACAAAGACAAAACATTATGGCACACACATAAAGATAAACAACATGAACCACAACACATGTTTTGATGAGTGGAAAACCCTCATAGGGATACGAAACCACTCTTGAATCCTTCCACTTTATTGTGCCTCACTGGCAAAACCAATAACCTTCACTAGGTACAATTAGTGTCTCAATGACACTTCCTCACTAGCAAATACAACTACCTCACTAGAAAAGTGTGCCTCACTAGCAAATTTTGACCATAAGGAAAAACTCAATTCAGAGGGTTACCCTGATTCTCTACAATACACCAAATGACTTAACCCTCTTCATCACACATAAACTCTTACTGAGGATACATTTCATGCTTTCTGCATCAAAAGATAGACCTTCTCTGCAATTAGTTGAATATTGTCTTCATACTTATGATTCACTCTATAAATCTGTTGCATAATGTCTTTATCATGTGCTTGATTCACCCCTATAAAAACATCTCATTCATCTCTCAATTCTCAGACAAAATATTCATCTTTTTAATCATCTGATTCACCTACATTTTCTCTTCAAAAACCTCACAAAAAATGTCTTCAAATGCTGCATATATCAGTCCTCAAATCAATTTCATAATGCACCTACAATAATATAAAAAACCTTTCATACTCCTCTTCTCTCTGCATATTCATTTTCCCCTTTCAAAAACAAATCTTCAATAATCTCCAATCACCATTCACCTACAAAAATAATCTTCAATAATATTTTAAATCAGACTGCCCTGTCAAGAAAATAATAATTATTTTCCATCTTCGAATCCACTCCCCCAAAAATGTGAGGACCACCCTTTTTACTTCTGTTCTTGTGACTATTTACATTTCTGTTACTGATACTTTTTATATTTGTGGGATAGTAGTTCCCGGATTTGTCAAACTATTAAACTTTATTATGATTACAGAAAAACTAATTGGGTGATGTTTGGATAAGTTTACATTTCAGAAAAGTTAATTAGGTGATGATGGAAAATTGTAATATGATTTCATTTATGCTAATTAAAACTATGTCATGATAATGCATGTTTTTAAGTTGCTTCGGCTATGATGATTATATGTGAAACTGATCTTGTAATTTAGTGTGCAGGATTTACTAATCAAACCACAGATTCCAGAGATCATTCCGCACCTTGTTATTGTTATTCCTTGTTAAGCCGATCTGGTTCCACGGGGAAACCAAGATCACTCTGTGTTGGATATGGTGTTGTAATGTGGTCTTTCATAAGGTCGAATGGGTAGGTCTACCCTCTTGTAACACTGACTAATGATTTGTGTTGTAAAAAGATTGAATTTTAATTTCTTTTCTTTTATTTAAATTCTTGAGGCCTTTTCTTGTATTTTAACATGACCCTGGGTGCCCTGAATAGGTTAAAGTTGACCCTGGGTTATACCCCATTGGTCCAGGGTCCTATTTGACATGGGTAACCCTTGGGTAACCTCCATAAGGTCATCTTAACTTCACCCTGAAGTTAGGTGACGAAAATTGGAGGTATGAGGGGATAGGATGGGTTGTACCAACACCCAACCCATCCCTCTTCAATCCCCAAGGTAAGAGATGACTACAAACCCATCCATTATAGAGGAATTGACTTGAAGTCACCCTCACCATTAGTGAGATTCCCCATGGGTTGTGTGGTCATCCATAATGAAGGAAGGAAGAAGAGGCATAGGTCACCTGTCTTTTCTCCCTTTAACTCCTTTTATTTCTCCCATGCGTAAGAGAAATGACATGAGGAGAGGGATAAGGAGGACTTTAGGGATGGGTGAGTGACATAAGCCAACACTCATCCCTTGGGACCTAATAGTGTTTTGGGGAAGAGTGAGGAGGTGACAAGTGTCACCTCCCCATTCCTCTAAACTGAGAGGATTTGGGTTATTTGAATCCCATTTTGGGATGGGAAGGGGGTTAGTTAAATTTTGGAGAGTTTTATTGTTTTTTTATATTTAAAAAAAAAAGGATTTTTCTTGGAGAAGGAAAGGGAGAGGGAGTTTGGTGGCTTAGGTTGGAGAAGATCTCAGTGGAGCTCTACAACAGATTCATCCTTGAAGGGCTTTGTAAGGTTGGTTTGCTATTACCTTTCTTTCGTATATCTGATTGTTGTATGAAAAGTGTGTGAAAGTTGTTTATTTGCTTGTATTTTTGGGTTTGTTTTTGTGGGAACTGTTGTCGGGTTGTTGACAGAGCTTCTCCCACTTGGGAGAAATGCTCATCAAGTTTGGGGTAGGGGAGGAGTGATCCTCCTCGGGTGCATACCTGGGTTCTTCTTTTGGGATGTTGAAAGCCTTGAGGGCATGTATTTGTGACTGGTTCTTTGGCTTGAGAGTCAAATACAGATTTATTGGAAAATTTTGTGATCAAACTTGGTTTGAGGCCAAGAGAAATTGTGTTGGTTATATTATCTCTAAGGGTGACACTCTGGAGTCGAGTGTGTCCACTCTCCTACCCCTTGTAAAGCTCACTATAGTTGAGTTTTCGTGTTGTGTAATTTACCCACGGGTGTTTGTGTGTTTTGGGTTTGTTGTTGTTCCCTGTTGTGAAGTGGATTGCTTGAGTTACCCAGGTGTGAGTATGATCTCCCTAGCTTGGGGGTGACCCTCTTGCGGGTCTACGATAGGGAGGAGAGCTAGATGAGTGGTGTTTTCTTCTTTGTTTGTTTTTGATACGTAGGTATCCTCTTGAAGCTTATGGTTGGAATTGGAGGAGTGCTGTACTTAGGGAGAAAGAATTTCATCCTTGCTATAAGAAGAGTTTGGTTCATTGAGCTACCTCTTGTTTAAGTTCAATATGGAGGGATTCTCTCCCTCTGAAGTTGTAACAAATTATTGTCTGGGAAGGAGAGAAATTCTTCCCTTCAGTATTGTTGTTGTGTATGGTCTTTCAATTATATTATCAAGTTGTAAAATCAAATTTATGTTATTGGAAAAATTAGTGAAAATGTTAGTTCTTTGTAAATTATCTGAAGATGTAACTTTGCTATTTTATTGAAATGCAAATTGAGATAAAAAGAATTTTTAGAAGGGTAACTGTAGTTTATATCCTACTTCTTGCTTTAGAAGAAAATGACTGACTTGAAGTTAAATGAGATCGAGAAAGAAATAAATTTTAATTATCCTTGTATGTAGATTACTGAATATTGTTACGTTTTGGTGATGCATTGAAATTGCAATTCATTATAGATTTAATTTATTCATTTTAAATAAATTCATTGATTATAAAGTTAAAACATTTTTTTTTAAACTCCAAAATTATTTGTCCGTTACCATTAAACAATACCATAATTTTACTAAATTTAATTAGGAGATTAAATGGGTGAAATTGTTATTAAAATGTGAGTTGAGTTTTCATATATATATATATATATATAGTTTATTTAAAATTCTAAATTGTTTATACAAAATCAAATGACGAAATTTAATTACATTGAAATTGTTTATACACAATAAAATTAAATGGGAGACATATATATAAAATGAAATGGAATATTGTATTCTCTGTGTTTTTTTTTATATACAGAGAGACATAAACAAGAAACAAATAAGAAACAAATAAAATAAAATTACATGGGCAGTGGGGTTGAAACCCCACCGCAGGCCCTTAAACAAAGTAGGGTGTGGGGAGGGGGCGGAGCCCCCACCCACACCCCACTACATGGGATGTGGGTGGGGGCTCCGCCCCCTCCCCACACCCCCGCCAACCCACAACCCCGCGGGCTATCTACTCCGGCGGCCTTCGCGCCACCACACTCCCGCCAGACCTCCACCCGCGGCCACCTCCTTCCGTGCCCTCCGCGTTGCTACCGCCGCAGCTTCCTCACACCTCCCGCCGGTAGATTTCTGCCCGCCGCTCTCTGCGCGGCCCAACCACCGCCCACTCCCCTCCCTGAAAGCTTCACACTCCGCTCACCTTCTACTCTCTGTCCCACGCCCCATCTCCGCTTCCTGCCCGCTCCACCGCCCCTGTGACACCTCCGCCATGGGCACCGTCGCCCCTCATGCACCCCGCACCAAACACAAAAGAAAAAAAAAATAGTTAGGGTTTGTTAAATAATAAAATATGCTTTGGGTCTATGGCTTGGGTTTTATAAAGAGGTGAGCCCTTGTTTTTATAATATAATAAATGAATATATATATAGATAAATATATATATATATACATATATATATGTATATTTATAGTTGTATTTATATATATATATATCTATGCGAATTAATTGCTAATAATCAAAAGGGGAAGCCATAATCCCCTTAATATAATTACACTAAAAGCAATTAAAAATAAAATAAAATAAAAATGGGGAAATTTTATATTAAGAAGACTAATAATGACAAAGGGAGGATAAATTGTATATGTAAATAAAAACAAAATACTTATTATAAACATACGTATTTTAATATAATGTAGTTTCAAAAGAGTTTCTCGGAAGTTTCTCATTCAACGCAAATTCGTAACCAGGAAAATGAAGAGGAAAATTAGGCGTCTCCAGTTAAAAAGAACACTGGAAATAAACGTAAAGAAGCCATCACAGACATTCCATGTGAGGCCATTTTAAACTCAACTGTAGAAAGTAAACGTCCAATTGAGAAAAAAATGAAAGAGAGAAGGAAGAAGAAAAACTAACATTGGAAAACATAGAAGAGAAAATGCGCGGCATTTCCAAACTAGGCTAAGAGAACTAAGTGGATTTACCCTTCCGATAATCCTGATTAGGAATAATATAATTGTACCATTAGTACAACGTAGAGGTGAACACTAGAGCGGAGAAAACTAAGAGATAGAGTCCAGCGAAGTAGTAAACTAGTTTATGTGATCCGGTCTATCCAGGAATTAGGATTAATGTAATTTAATTTAGAAATACAGTGATAACTCTGATTGATAAAGAACATGAAGAAAGGACAGGATAAACATAAAGAAAACGTAGAAACCAAAAGAGAGAGACTGAAATATAAGCAAACTAGATGTCAGAGAAATAGTTAAGGTGAACGCGATAAAAATACAATCAAAATTAAGATCCAGAGAAAAGGAAGAGAGGGCAAACAAACAGCCTTGTTGAGAATGCTAAGTCTGAAGGAGGAGTATATTTCAGGAAACAAGAGAGGAGACAGACAATCATGCTTTGTTAAAAAAATGACCCACTAGGGAGATCACGTGTCAGTTTATTAGGAACAAGGCATCGTGGGAAGTTGTTAATCTATCAGGGAACCTTGTAAGAAGTATAGTGTTGAATAATTCCCACGTACGCCGTAAGGCGTTATGCTGCCGAAATCTACTGAGATTTAGGGTTAGGAACCTTGATATTACAAGCCGTGTAGCGACGTTAACGGCGTCGTAGAGACCCCCTTGCGTTTGGGAGAACGTAATTGTACCTTGTACCCCACCGACAACTATAGTTTTTTGCCTTAAGCGTACATCACCGAGCATGCTTACGCATGCGAGGGGGTTTCTTGGGAAGCGTGAGAAAATTTTTGATAACTCGTGTCATAACCACATGACAGATGTGGTTATGACACGTGTGATGCGTGTTGTGACCACATGGAAAATGTGGGCATGACAAAAAAACTCTCCATGAATATAAAAAAATTCATAAAATCCCTTAAACTTCCACTCACAAAAGAATTTAATGCACCACTAATATATCTACCCATTTTAGAAAAAAAACAAATAAAGTCCACCTTATAGTCTTCAATGCCACAAGGGAGATCAAGAATAGAAAAAATCTCCTTAAAAATAATGCTTAAAACACCAAGAGAATATGCCTTAAAATAGGCTAAAAATAGCCTTAAAAAACAAAACACTGCAGTATTAAGATGTTTGATGGCCTTCTGCACGTCAAAGTGCATGCACGAGGGAGAGGAGTCAAAATTTAAATATATACCATTGATCTTAAATAGTGCACCCTCTAAACTTTTAAAACAAGTCATCGATTATGTATTTGGTGCCCCACACCCATGAAGAAACTGGAGATGCCAGTTGTGTAAGGTGGAGGGGTCGATTGTCCCACAGCGTCGACCCCCTTAAGGATGTCACTTAAGTGACACCGACCTTATTTTTTTAATCATCCTCACTGTCAAGAGTGACTCTATTTTTTATTATTTAAGTCGGAAAGAACCAAGGGCTGAACCCTTACAACAACAGTAAAAAAAGAGACAGCAAAGGCTCACGAACAAAAAGAGCCACCCAAACCAACTACAACATTAACAGCAAATACAGCCAATTAACAGCAGAAAGTATATAGCAGTAGATAGACATCATAAAACATAAAGAGAAACAAGACTAAGGAGATACATCCTCCCAGCCTTTAACCAGAAATTCCACGATTTCATCAAGTTTCTTGAATTTCTCCTCATCCTCGGCATTAGCCCGAGTCCCATGTTCCTGTAGTAGAGTCAAGTTGAGCATAGCTGAGAAATAGAGCATACTGCTAATAAAGACTCCCATAGATCAAACCTTTTGCTCCAAATCATCCACCTATCCCCTGAGGACAGCAATATCATTCCCTTGGCCATCTCCCTCCTCCTTAGTCTCCTCTTCAACCTCCTCCACAATCATCCTCTCCCCTTCACTAGCATTATCCACATGACCACCACCCTCACCACCAGAGTCCTCGGTCTACTTCTCTTTTCCATCACCTGCATCCTCTTCAAAAATCTCTTGGACCTCAATGTCTCCAACTTTCAACTATTCATCCCCATGAGTAGAAACTTCTGAAGCACTTTCAGAATAATCAATTAATTTGGCCTGCGGGGCCAGTTTACCAGCAATTTTCCCCGACCTTCTCACCCCAAAAGAGAAACCCTCATTCTTACATTTAACCTCCATTTGGGTTTTTTACTTTTTCACGAGGCCCACATAGACACTGTTCAGATTCTTATGGGTCTCTATTATGTTCCCCGTAACCTCCCCAGTAGAAGCCATCTCCCTGAATTTTCTTTTCTTACTTTTCACACTCCCTTTAGAAACAACAGTATGCATATCCTTCACCATGGTCTCCTCAAGGGTCTCAGAAAAGGAAACCCCTTTCATTTTTTGGGAATTAGGAGTAGGGCAGGGTTCCTCAGAAATAGTGGCAACAATGGGGGAAGTGTCAGTAGGGACCTCAACAATGGTGGGTTGAATTGGCTTAGGTGGTCTCCTCAAGAATGACTCTGTTGCAGAGAGCTTTATAGAAGCTTTAAAGAACTTCACAAAAACTAAATGAAGCACCTTCTCATAAGGTCCACTTAAGCTTGCACATGATCATTTTATAAATTTGATATTGATGACTCCAAAACCAACTCTTTTGATGGCAACTCTTGTAACATGATTAACTAATGACAATAACTATAGTATCATGGCAAGTTTTAGTAACAAAGATAATCAAAGAATAAATGCAACATGTGATGATCAACATCATCAACAAACAAGTACCAATTCTGCAACATGTCATGTGTGACCAACATACTCTACCAACCTACAACAACCTACAACATGTGCACTTTCCAACAATCTCCAACACAATGTGCCATTGAACACCTCTGAATGAACACCTCACAAGAATCATACTGATCTGTCATAAGAAGTGCCTCTATCATAAGTAATAAAAAGGAGTGAACAGGTACCTTCACTATTGCTTACACCACAATAAATGACAAACTAATGATTTGTAAGAACAAATCAATCACCAACTCAATGGATAACATCATTGACAAGCTCCTAATATTTCACTTGCATCTGAGACATACTTGCTACTTGAGCCTCCTTGTCATCAACTGAACAAGTCCAACTAAGTTGATCTTTTCACTGACATATTGAGAAATCAAATCAATTGATAGTAACTTTTGACAATGCTTCATTTCTCAAGGGAACTCAACCACTCTTTTGTCTTTTTAATATAATCATTGATCATAACAAGCAATACAAGCATCATTACACACATGGTTGTTGGTGTGAAATAGAACAAACAATTGAGATCTCCTGCATGATAAAGAGCATCTCCTCAAATATCTTTTTATGCTCTGACATATCAACAACTTATCCTGACAAGAATGATAGCATCATGAGATGACTAAATTGCATAATTCAGACTGTACAAAACCTGACAAGAGCACAAATCCTGAAAGCTCATACGCCAATCAACTCAATCATGCAACATTGTACCTTTGACATCAATGGCAAACTTCATACCTTTGCATTAACAACAAGCATGAACACAACACCTTTGACATCAATGACAAACATATTTCCAACAGGGTAGCTCCCTCATATGATTGAGGTATTTGTAATTTTATTGTACGTTTAACCTGAAAGTACAAAAAGGAGGAAAAGGAAAACTAACAAGAAAAATGATTTACTAAAACCCTAGCAATAGACATACAAATACTAGTTTAGATTTCAAAAACTCAGGACAAATTACAAGGTGATTTCACCACAGAAGTTAGAAACTACGTTCCTGAACCTATATGATGAATTACACAACAAGTTTTAATATGTAATGATGATGAAAAGAAGATGATGAACCTCAACATATGAAGAGACAGGTTTCTCTAGCACATTCAAATCGAGATAGCAAGATATGATTTTGTTTCATTATATCAATTGCACGGTTTATATATGCTTCAAAATATGACCAATGATTTACATGATGACACAAAGGTATTACTCATTTAACATATGGGAAATCAGTAACAATAACTCATAGGTACAATGGAACATATGAACCAAATTCTCTCTTTATTATCTTTGTGAAATTATACAATTTCAAAAAGCCTTCATATACAAAGTATTATATCAAAGGTCTCTGAAAAGCTTCTCCATAAGTTCCCCCATAAAAGTCTCCTAAAAAAGTCCCCGCACCTTTTATATTTGAAATGGCCTTGTATTTATAGGCTTCTCCCTATTAACTACCTTGTAACCACCTAATAACTACTTCATAACTACCCTTTTTGAAATACAATAATTTAAAAAATAAGATTTATTTTAGTTAGATTTTACCTAACTTTTCTGGAAACAAAGCTCATTTTCTAACTTTTGAATTACAATAGGTGACGTAAGTCACTTTTACAAAAAGGTAACTAAACTTGTGAACTTCAAGTTATGAATTTCACTAAGTTACTTTCCATCTCCGTCTGCTCCATCTTGGTGGTCAAATCTCACTGAATGTTGATGACTCCTTGAATCTTAGACTCCTGTGTTCGCATAAACAAAACATGGATTGTGGAAATAGTATACCTTTCACTGACCACATCCACAAATTTGATAACTTGTTGAATTGGGTACTTCTACCAATTAAAATGCAAGACACTCTTTGTTTTGGGATGTCCCTAATTCTTCCCATCTCCTCTCCTAGCTGGATATCAGCATTTGAGACTATGCATTTCATATTCAGATCATAATCTGTCAAACAAGGCTTTTCATCATTACAAGGTTTCTCATACTCATGCCTCATATTATATGGTGTGACTTTGAATCTCGCATTAGATCTCAATCTACCAACTATAATAGAGGTATTATCCCAACTCATATTCACATGATAGTCATCATCAATGTTCTCCTTGCATATCACCTTTCTTGAAATCTCGAATAGCAACTCTAGGAGAATAGAAGTACTCTACTACCAACAAGAACCATAGCCACCATAGAAATCTATATCACCAACTTCATTGTTACCAAGAACCATTTTCATCTGGCACAACTCCGGGCATGACATCCTCCTTGTAAATGTTGTTTGATAATAACCCCATTATTTTGCTTTTACTCCAACTCTCCAACTATTTCTCGACTTTGCTCTCATATTTTGAATGCATGTATACCAAAGCACTTACATTTTGTAATAAGTCATTCGGTTTCATTAGAGGTTTTCTTGGGACGTTTATAATTGCATGACATAAATCTTAGGCAATTTGTAATGATTTCATCTTCATCAACATCCAAAGCTCTTTTCAAAAGTCTATCAGTGATTGACAGTACTTAGAAAACCTCTTCAATCACCTGATGATATGAGCAAGTCTCCTTTCATCGGTATTTTGAAAGTGATTCATTCGAAACCTACCAAAACCTCTTGACATAGTTTCTGCCGAAATAACTAACAAGTTTTATAGCCTTATGAAAATACCTACTTAATGT
Organism: Cunninghamia lanceolata; assembly: GCA_027924645.1. Taxonomy (NCBI): domain Eukaryota; kingdom Viridiplantae; phylum Streptophyta; class Pinopsida; order Cupressales; family Cupressaceae; genus Cunninghamia; species Cunninghamia lanceolata. Next base: position 3,107,650 of record BSBN01000241.1, on the reverse strand, counting down.
ATTTCAGAAAAACAAGTAGGTTTTGAAACCATGCCAAAGCTTTGAAGAAAGTATAGTCTAAGAGGATGCTGACAAAGTTTGTGGAATGACTTTATATTATTTGAATGCATTTTCTATGAATATTTCTATATATTTTTTTCAATAAACACATTTGTAGATACCCTGCAATCATTATATTTGCTGAGACACCATTTGTTTGAGCCATTCTACTAAATGATTTGCATGCCTTGTGCTTGCATAAATTCCAGGGCATGTGCAACTGCAACATCTGGCAAACATTCAATTTCAATTATACTTGGATGGATGTCCATACCCTACTCAAAAGCCCCTACTTTGGCATGGACTGGGAGGATACTGGCAAAGGTCGTGGAATCTAGTTTTACACCTTCCAACTACATTCATTTGAAAAAAATTTAATGCCTTTTCAATAAAATCATTTTGGGAGTATATACTGCATTCATTGCATTCCAGGAAATGACATTTCTTTGATGTAATTTGTGAAGCAATTTGTGTGCTTTCTGAAAACTTCAATGCTACGAAGGGCTGTGGAATTTTGTTTTACAATAGCCGGTTGTATTTGCTTAAAAGTTTCTAAAGATTCTTCAACGAATCAATTTGTACAGACCCGTGATTATGGCAGTCCATAAGACCACATTTCTTTGAAGCACGGTGTCAAACTGTTCATGCACTTTGTCTATGGTTATACATTTTGTAGAGACAGCTATCCAAGAAATGTGATTGATGGTTGTTAGCATGTTGTTCCAAAGCTCTAGACGTGGAGAATGCTAATTAGTCTTAGATCAACTTTCCCGCCTCACATAAATAGTTGGTGAGTTGTAACTCACCGACTGTACCGATGGTCGAAGAGGAGCCTTCGTCGATAAAACTTAATACATCATTCGACTCAAATTTTTGACCTGTACCTATATTCGACCATCCGTACTCCATTTTTTACTATCTTCAATGCACCGTACGAACGTCGACTAGTCGGTCACTTACAACATACCAGCTGGTTAAGACGTTCCCAACATTCCTGTCCCCTGTAACCAATTTCTACAACTATCAGTCCAAGTCGATTACTTCAACTATTTCTTTCTATTCTTGATAAGCTTTCGTTGTCGGGGGTTTATGTGGTTATGAAAACTTGCCCAATCCCCGATGATAGTTTTAAAACCTTCTCTTTTCTTCGATATGTTCCTTCCTCTGCCCTCATAAGTCACGATTTTAAATGTATAGGAGCCCATGACTTTTTATAACATTCCACTATGTCAAAGTCTAAAACTCATTAGGCTAAGCCTTCATTGGTAATCAGAAGAGGTTTCAAAAGCTTCATTAGTAGCAGGAGAGCCTTTCAAAAGTGCTTATATCCTCCAATAATAAAACATGTTTCCCTTTCCAGCACTTAAAGTGTTCTTCAAAACTTCGTCGGAGGAAAACAAAACTTTCAAAACCAAACAATTCCTCCCATAATAAAAGTGTGACTTTCCTTTGAGTTATTATTTTTCAAAATACTTATTGGCCTTTTAAAATATATCGGCATCCAAAGCACTTTTCAAAACCTCTTCAGGAGATGACAACACTTGTGAAACTATCTAGATTACTCGATAAAATATAAACAAAATCTCCTTTCATCGGTGTTTGGAGCATGCTTTAAAACTCATCGAAGATATCAAGAACTTCTAAAACTAAATATTTTTACCAATGGTAAAACATTCCTTGTCAGCTATTTTTGAAACTTTCAAAAGTGAAGCTAAGCCTCGATAATAGTATGATTTTCTTTATTCTGCCTTCAAAATGTTGTTCATAATTAGTTAATAACTTGTACTTTGGACTCTTTTTAAATTTTCTCAAGGGCAACCTCATCGAAAAATAAAAACACACACCTTGACATTTGAATGTAGGAGTTTCCCTGGCATATAAAATGATATCCACAACTTCTCAAAACCCTTTTGGCCCCATAGTGATTTTACCGCCTTTTGAGCTGCAATAAAATTTTAACTTTATCATCACATTGAGAAATTCTCTGACTCAAGTGAAGACCAGTGGAGGTTCAAAAAACAAATTCATTCAGCATCTCCTCGGTTATAAAATCAATTTCAAAACACTGATGAATGCATGAAAATATATTGGATTTGAAGGAAGCTATGCATTGTAGGTTTGAGCATGGATGGAGATTACTTGGCCCAGTAACTATGCAAGTACAAACAATGGCGTGATATGCATAACTTTTGACTGCTATGATATTTTCTCACAAAACCTTGCCAAATTGTCAATAACAACACCATGAGATCCCCTACCAGTTGATTCTACTCTAGCCTTTACAGAAACCATGATTTAATTGTTTCTGTAAATTGCCCACTGAAAAATTAAAGTTTTAAAATCTTGCAAACCAGAAGGTGTATGAGCCTAAAAAGTTGCCATATTAGGCAAAATAGCCATATAAACATTCTTGTAAAATGATTTCTTTCTGGCCCTTGCAGATTTTGAAATTTAATTATTTTTATGATTTATCATGTAGCAGAACTACTTCGAGGACTTCGACTGAAACATGCGAACAATTCCTCCTTCAAATTGGCAAATGACTTAACACTCAAGGAGAATTTGTGACTAGGGGTGATTCAATGTAGGAAATTTGGCACAAAAGTTTAAAAATTGGCAAGTTGAAAATAAGGCCAACACAAGTCATGCCTTGTATTTGCTTATAATGGTCCCTAAACATGTGAGTTCCTAGAACCTCTTTGTTGGAGACTTGTCTCCTTAGGGAAACACCATTCCCTCACCCTCAGGCACCCCTATCTCACAAAAACTATAAGGAGCAAGACAAAACCCCATATAAACTTACCCCTAGCTTTTCATGCATAAGTCTTGCATCTTCTACAATACCTTCCACAATATATTAAGAGATGTTGAACAAGACACCCTTGGCCATTTGCACCACAATATGCAAAAATATTCTATTTATTTGTCCCCATCGCTCAGAGCCTACCAATATGCAACTCAATAGTCATGTAGCTACTCATGTTGTGAAGTCCTCAATGTTAGCAATTGGAAACATGCACCCCTCCTTTTTATATTTGAGTGTAATGATAGTTTTCTCAATGGCTTCTTCATCTTCAAGCACTAGCGCCAGGTCCTCTCCAGTACATAGCAATCCTATGACCTAGATAATGAGTGTTGCAGTCAACCTAGCCCTCACCCTATAAAGTAGAAGTATCCCTCATGAATGCATAAGAGTCAAAAGTGGATCAACTCTTGTAACCTCTCAAAATAAGGAAGTTTATTTTTTTTAGAACTCGTGGGGCCTCAAGCTTACACTTGACACTTTCGTCAAAGACAACTCCCCCATTAGGCATCTTCATGTTTGTTTGTTGCAAGTAGTCTTTCACTAGTTCTAACATGGCCTAGTCTTTGGTGATTGAACTCAAAAAAATTGCATGTATTGACAAAGGAAGTCCATTCTTCTCTGTGTAAGACCATCTCTAGGTATTACATTTCTATAATGATGTTATCAAAAGGCATGGGGTTTTTTTTTGCTTCTTACTCTTTCTATTGGGTGTCATCTATTTAATTTTCCTCTCTGTGCTCACCTCACTTCTCTCTTCTCCACCACCTATTTCTTCCATGACCACTCTCCCACCTATTTCCTTTTCCTATCTAATTAGGTTTTGGTTGCTCCAAATCCACCATGGATATTTCCTTGTTCCATCTCTTGTAAATTTTGTGCCTTTCCTCTTGCTGGAAAAGACTTAGGTGGTTTACCAATCCAAACCTCCTTATTTTGTCAATGGCTAAACTCAACCCCCACACTTCATGGTGGTTAAATGCTTTGTATTTTTTGTAAGTGGAAGTGATTTTGGTCTCATATTTTCTATTAAATTTTGTTTTCTTCAACGTCTCAAGATTCCAAAGTTTTTAATGGTTGCTAACACTCTTAGTTTTCTCTGTGACTTCTCTTTGATCTTCAAAATGTTTCAAGTGTTTTGCAAAGTGGGTTTACACCCATATTTATAACTTCCCAATGCTTAGCACACTTTTACCCCTTCGCTCAAGTGGAGTGACAGTTCACATGCCTAAAACATCTCTTCCTCATTAAAGCATAATGGTCTACTAACGCCACTTTATTTCTTCATTTATCATCGATTCATCATTCATGTGTTTTGCAATGCTTAGCACACTTTTACCCCTTCACTCAAGTGGAGTGACAGTTCACATGCCTGAAACATCTCTTCCTCATTAAAGCATAATGGTCTACTAACGCCACTTTGTTTCTTCATTTATCACCCATTCATCATTATTGTGTTTTCCAGCTATCATTTTCAGAAATGGGGGAGTTAGGTAGTTATTAATGCATCCATATGGTTTTTGTCACCCTCCTCTTTCTTCTTAGCACATCCTATTGAGCACATTCTTCATGTTTCCTAACCTATTTGACTTCATGATTCCCTAGGCCATGTGCCTCCCTTTTCACGATCCCCCTACATTCCTGGGCCATGTACTTTCCCTTAACATGATCTCTCTGACTACTTTCCTTGTGCGCTTCTTTTCTCCATAGATTCTCCTTATACCACATGCTCTTTTCATGCTCATCCTTTGTGCCTTATAGAAAATTTAAATTTTGCTTCCCAAACTACACCCACCCCATACTAATTTTGAAATTGGTCTTCCAACGTATGGAAATGTTAAAGTAACAAAATAAAGTTTTTAGAGGAATCTGATGTATAGGTAGCAACACATGTTTTTTGATTTGAACCTAATATAAGAAAGTATTACAAAGGACCATGTGAGCACATGGATAAAAATAAAAATGGAACTTGAGATTCTATCAACTATAACTAGTAGAATCATGTAGAGTAGTGCCGATAACTCCTAGTACTTAGATGTCTAGCGTATAGTGGAAAATAATATCCCTTTCACTTAAATCACTTAGTTAGGATTATGGTGTCATACAAAAAGTTTAATGGTATTCTAACTTTATCACCTAAACCATGACTTGACGAAACTAACCTAGATATATTGGCATATGCCTTATTCTTATGCTTTACAAAAGATAATTTAAAGATTGTAAATTTTGAGATGACTCTCATTGAAGTGGTCAGGAGTAAGTCTTCAGTTAGTGCATTGAGATTGTAGGTACCAGAGGGTAAAATTTCATGTACTTCATATGGGCCCATTTAATGTGTTTGAAATTTGCTCAAGGGATTGTATTTGGAGTCATACAACAACACCAAGTCGCCAACCTAAAAAAGTTATTCTTTATGTGGCAATCATGCCACACCTTTTGTCATGCTTTCTGCACATTCTAGCTCCATCGAGCGAGGACATGTCGTTCATCATGTTTGATCAGAATATCAAGTCATTTGGTGAGGGATTCAACATAATCCAAACAAACAACACACATGATGCGTAAAGATAGGATCATGAACTCCAATGGTAGGATGGCCTCCATATCGAACATAAGTTAAAAAGGTGTAGCTTTATTGAGGTGCTTGTATGTAGTGTAATACACCCACAAGACCATAGAAACCTTGTCATCCCAATCATGCCTACCACTATCACAGATCTTTGTCAGGGTGTGGCTAAGGATCTTGTTGAAAGTATCCAACTTTCGATATATCTATATATGTAGTTTGTAAGATAAACCACCCAATAGAGTAGAGTGGTAACAAGTGGCATGGTACTAAAAGGTTTTGGGTCTAAGGCTTGGTACTTGGAGTATAAGCCTTCATCACTTAAATGAACCCATTATGGGCAATCCAACTTAGCCAATAATGACATATCTCTGAAGAAGAGAAAGTCTAGATGAGAAATATCTAGGGTAAAGATCTAGAAGAAGAAGAGAAAGAAGACTATTAAGTAAAAATAATTACAGAAAAAATATTGTGTAGTATCCTTATTACACCAACCTTTATAGTCCTAAAATATACATCTGGGGCATCAATTATTAAGATATGAAAGGGTAATATTACCAAATGTTACGTTAGGGTCAGTGCAAGAAGTTGGGTCCACTTTTTGGCCAAAAAGTGGAAGTGTTTTCCCTGATTTTCAGAATTTGTCACATTTGACCTTAAAATTTGAAGCACTTAGAGATGGAATCTTTTAAAAAGTCACTAAATATAAAATGTAGTACTCAGAGTCTAGTTTCCAAATATGTGATTTTTTTCAATACCTAGATGATACAAATTGATTTTCAATAGGCATTTCTAAAAACCACTATTTAAAAGTCACTTTTTTTTAACCATACCATGCATGTGTACGGCCAACATAATTTGACCTAAATAAAATTATTTTTTAAAATCCTTTTGGGAAAGATGTGTACTACAGTGAAGTTTGATGAGGATATTTTTTTCCAAATATTTTTTTAATTAATTTTTTATTAGGCCTAATTGCTACTTTTAAAAACCCCTCGTGTACGGCCAACATAATTTGAGCAAAAAAAATCAGAAAATTAATTTTTTTTTCATTGTGTAAAGAATGATGTGTAGATTGATGACATATAATTTTTTTTTTTAAAAAATTAAAAATTAAAAGTTATTAAAAAAATACAAACACCTGTCATTTCAAGTTTTTGGACTAGTTTGCTCATAAATTAAATAATAAATAGAAGAACATGTCCAATAACAAAAAAAATTACATATTTAAAAACTAGACAATGTCATCTGTAATGGGTTTTCCTTTCGTAAAAAAATTCAGAAAAAAAGGTCCTCAGCCATATAGATAAACTCAGTGTTTCTTCTTGTTCTATACTTAGAAAAAAATTTGCAGGTCCAAGGCTCAAGGTCAGTCAACCATGCCTATCCTGAGCCTAAAACCCAAGCAAAGGGAAGGGAAAAGGCGGGCGGAGATTTCTAATTTCAAATAACAGGTACCCATTATAAAACAGGTACGCATTACATAACGGGTACCCGTTTCTATTATACCCATTATTTCCCATATTAGGGAAAAACATACTATTACTGTATCCCTGCAACTTGCAAGTCTGATCAGTACGGTGCGACAGCGACAATTTCTGCAATTTTTTACTTACAAGTGTTTTGTGGAATCTCTTGACAGGTCATATTCTATTCAAATTTTGAAAGGAGTCAATCATATGAACAATTCTGAAGTGAAATCAAGTGCATGAGCTATTTTCAAGAGGAATAAAGAAAGAAGGTTTTTGTTTTTACATCTACCTTTTACTTCAAAATCTATGGAACAAAAGATCTACATCTAATTCTACTTCAAAATTTCAAATAAGGACATCAATTATGAAATTGGATTAAGTATCAATTGTTAATTTATCAAGAGGGTTTGGTAATCATGGGATCAAATCAACGTCAAAGAAAAAAATAGAGGGTAATGACACCTCAAAAAATTGAAGCAAATAGAGAGAAGAAAGAAAAAAGGCAAAGAGATAGAAGAGCAAGGATTCAAGAGATAAAGAATATTGAAGCATCTAGTTCCATGAGTATTGAAGAGAAAGACATTCAAGAGAGTATAAATGATGGGATGAATGTAGATGATGCAAATGTGGAAATGGTGAATTTGGAAGAAAATGTGTCTATAGAAACAAATGCATGTATGTCTTCAAACCCAACTTTCGAAGATATGGAAAATGTGACTATACAAACAAATCTAGGTATGTCTTCAGAGCCAGCTTTCAATGATATGGAAAACATGACTATAGAAACAAATCCAGGTGTGTCTTTGGAGCCAACTTTCAATGATATAGAAAACACGACTATAGAAACAAATCCAGGTGTGTCTTTGGAGCCAACTTTCAATGATATGGAAAACATGACTATAGAAACAAATCCAGGTATGTCTTCAAACCCACCTATTGATGATATGAATGAGAATGATATCCCTTTTAGGAGTGAAAATGAAAATGTTTTATTTGAGATTGAAAGAAATGTCTTAGATAATCTTCCTGGTAAGATTTCTTGGAGGCAAATGAGAACTCATGCAAATAGATTATATAAAAAAAATTTATAGAAAAAGTCTTGGATTTCAATGTCAACTTATGATGCAATTGATGAAGATGTGGAAATTGTGAAAAGTAATGAAAAAGTTAGGCATCTTTGTAAAACCTAAAAAAAAGATGAATCAATGAAACAAGTTTTATCTAATGTTGCTAATGCTATTGATTCTATTGGTAAAAAGAGTTGATCTAAAGATAGCAATGCAACACGAAGAGCTATAACAACTGCTTTAGTCAACAAATCATCTTCTAATAAAAGAATGATAAGTAAGACAAGTGAAATTCTAAAGATAAATCCTAAAACTTTGAGAAGAGCAGCAAAGAGAAGAGAATCTATTGAAAAAGATCTAATTAACCAATGTTGGAGTTTTAGTGGTAGACTCCCAAGGTATGACATGAAATTAAATAGTGAAATCAAATATTTAATTGAAAAATATTGGCATGATAATACAAGGGTATCATCTAATGTTAGAGATGTTTTAAAATTACGAGTGGGGTCTAAAATTCGTGATCCTCATCCAAAACATCTATTAGATATGACTCAAACTGAATTATATAAAAAATTCTTAGATGATTTAGTGTTAGAACTATTTAATATTACCATAAGCCAAAGATCTTTTGAGAAATGTAAACCTTGGTATGTGAAAATTAATAAACAGCAAATCTCTTGTTTTTGTAAAACTCGTGTGCAATTTCGTTATTATTATGATGTTTTTCGATATATATGTTCTACTTTGTATACTAATGAAATTATGCAGGAATGTGGTATTAATATGCCACCTCAAACAATTAAAGAGTTTGTAGCAGGTTTGTTTTGTGAAACATCTACTGGATACTTATTTTATTCAAAAGCATGTATTTCTAGACAATGCAATAGATGTGGCAACTTTTCATTGTTAGGAGAATGTATGCATGAAAATATTTCACATGAATTTGGACAACAATTAGTGGATGTGAAAAGATTCAAGAATGTTGAATATTCTTTAAAGGATTGAAAAATTAGAAAGTGTTGTGAGTTAGTCACTGAAAAAATTTGTGTGCATGCATTCATCAAAGATTTTAAGGATAATATTGTATCCAAATATGTCAAACACTACCAATATGCTCGGTGGCTTGATGGACAATTCCGTTCATGTAAAAACACCTTTCCAATTGGAACTATCCTATCAGTGATTGACTTTGCAGAAAACTATACTCTTGCTCCACAAGAGGAAATTCAATCTTAGTATTATAATTCAGTGCAAGTGGCCATATTTGTTCATATTGTATATAGACATATAGATGATAGTACAGAAGATAATAGAAAAATTTTGAGGGAGTATCATTTCTATTTGAGTGATAACCGGTTACACTCTTCAGAGTTTGTGTAATATTGTTTCACAAAATTTTATGAAAGTTTAAAAGAAAGAGGAATCCAGACAGCACAACATTTCATATGGTCAGATAATTGTACAGGGCAATTCAAAAATGCAAGAATATTTTATTGGCTATGTAGGGCTCACAAAGAAATCAATATCCAACATATGTGGAGTTTTTTTGAAGTTGGACATGGTAAAAGAGAACACGATGGAGCTGGAGCATGTGTGAAAAGAGCTCTTGCTAGAGAGCAACTAAAATTTGAGGATACAGCCAAATTTAGAGATGCACATGCAATTGTGGATTGGTGTAATGAAAAATTATCTACGGGATCAAGTCAGAGCTCTACAATTTGATGATTCTTTTGGTTAGTTGAAGAAGAGAATATTCCTACTCAACTTGATTGTGAGACAATAACCGGATCAACAAAATGGCATTAATTTAAGAGTTCAAATGCAAGCACATGGACTATATGGAATAGGGAGCTTGCATGTTTTTGTCAATTTTGTATTACAGGTGATTGGGGAGCATGTGAAAATACAGAATGGGTTGAAGAATGGAAACAAAGATCCTTGATACCTACAGAAACACAAGATCAACTTGAAACAACAATTGAAGATGATAATCAAATGTTTGCATCAGATTACTATGATCATGTTTCAGACCTTGTACAAGAAGGTACTTTTGTTTTCAATTTTTTTTTATTGTCATTTTTTTGTACATCTATATATAATTAATTATATATGTATGCATGCGCAAATTTATGTGATTTAGATACATGTCACACTTTATTGAATTACATAATTTTTTTGTAGGACATGTGTATGTTGTTGTTGCACCTAAAGGCAATGAAGAGGAAACCGAGTATTGGTTGGCTCGATGTGTTGAGACAAAACAAAAGTTGTTACATCCTAGAGTAGATGATGATAACATGGAGTATCCAACAGGTTCTATGGTTGTTGTTGGCACTTGGCTACGAAAATATCTAATAAGAAGGAATGGTTTGCCTGCATTTGAAGATTATGAAACATATAAGAAGATCATACACTACTCACATTTGGTTGTGGCAACAAATATAAAACTAGTCAGATATCAAGGCAGACCTTCTAATAAATAGTTATGGACACTTTCGATGGAAGAACATTAGTCAATTATAGATGCATTACAAAAAAATGAGGATGCAGATGGTACAATGGAATAAATTTCTAGGTATGTAAACCATACTCGTACATCCCCTAAATTCTTTCATTCTTATTTCAGCTTCTATATTATTCCCCTTGTCTTAAATTTTGTATCGACTCATGTAAATATATAGTTAATTTACTTGTACATTTGAACATTACTTTTTGCAGGTGTACCCTAGACAAGTAGTCAAATTTGCATGATTGTCAATAGAAGTTTTCACCATACAAGTATGTGAGGTCATTTTTGTAGTCTTCAACTAAAAGTGAACGCAAATTAGGTAATTGTATGTACTTACATTATGACTTTCACATTCAACATGTTATCTAGAACTACATAATGCATCAATGTTTTGTCTTTTTGGTATATAAATTCTTTCATTCTCATTTCAGCTTCTATATTATTCCCCTTGTCTTAAATTTTGTATCGACTCATGTAAATATATAGTTAATTTACTTGTACATTTGAACATTACTTTTTGCAAGTGTACCCTAGACAAGTAGTCAAATTTGCATGATTGTCAATAGAAGTTTTCACCATACAAGTATGTGAGGTCAATTTTGTAGTCTTCAACTAAAAGTGAACGCAAATTAGGTAATTACATATATATATACTCATATATTTCTCATCCATCCTCTAAAGACACCCGCTTGTACATCCCCTTAATTCATCCTCTTAGCTCCCCTTAAGCCATCCTCTTACATCCCCTTAAGCCATCAAGTTTTATCTTATACTTTGTAAATTGACTCGTGTACATCTCTCCAAGTAAGCTATCCTCTTTTGTATCCCCTTAAGACATCCTCTTCTAGCTCCCCTTTTAATTAATCCTCTTATACATCCCCTAAAGCCATCCTCTTATGTATCCCCTTAAGACATCCTCTTAGCTCTCCTTAAGCCATCGTCTTACATCCTCTTTTGTGTTATTTAGTTACATATTGCATTAATATTTTGTGTTTTTGGTACATATTCTTTCATTCTCATTTGCATTCATTATTTCTTGCAGGGGTATCCTACAAGTAGATTTTTCCATGATTGCCACTACAAGATTTCATCATAATGTAAATGGTAGATCAATTTTGTAGTCATGTCAAACTAATAACATGGACCTATAAGCTAATTGTATAGATATACTTATATGTTTAATAATGGACCTATTTTTTATTTTGAGACTTTTTTTTATGATCTATGCATTTAATTTTCATGGATTGAATATTATTTTATGGTTGCCACAAATGATATTAGTGTAGAGGTTCAATAAGTATATAGTTTGTATTTTTCCTATCATTTTTGTACCCACTTTAGCTATGTTTTGAGATGTGTTGATTTAGCATATATTTTATATTATTTAAATGCACAAAAGTTGAAAAGTAGTGTTATGATAGTTAAAGGGAAATAGTCCTAGGATAGTTTGCATATTTGAAACATGGTTTAATATCACCTCTATGAATGCCATGGTCCTCCTCTATATCCTTCAATCATTGTCTTGAATAGTCTAATGCTATCACTAATAAATATGGGACTGTGCTATCATATTACCTAGGTGTAGTCATTGGTGTTGTAGAGTTATTTACGACTGCTAAGGTAATAATGAGGGTTATCATGCATAGGTAAGGTATTAAATAGTCATTATTTCAAACTAAATGACTACCATAAAGGTTACTCATTGTCATAGAAAATAGAAGATTATTGTCATGCACGAAGATTATTGCCATGTATCCAATCTAGACTATCATAAATCATTGAGATGTTCTCATAAGAGCAATTCAAATCTAAAAATCAGTCATAATGAGGTTATATCATCTAAAGTCCATTGCAAAAATCCATATGACAATAATAAAACAAATTTAGGATAGTCATGAAACAAATAGGACACTCATGAAACAATAAAGTAATCATGCTAGTCAAGAGGTTTTCATAGTGATTGATGATCTTATATCATTCTAAATGGTCATTTGCTAGAGTTAGATAGACATGTATTTATGGTAACAAGTGGCCTTCATGAAATTCATAAGAGGCTACCAAACCAATTATAGGATTGTCCTAATGAAACAAGAGAGGACTGTAAAATGCATAAGTGGTCATCCAAACACCTATATGATTGTCATATCAATCCCTTTAATAGCCACTTGCCTTCATGACCAATCAAAGATGTTATTAAGAACTTGAAGATAATCCCTAATACCCACTCAATAGAACTACTAAGAGAATTGCCAATCAAACCAAGACAAGAATCTACATAGCAAAAGGAATCTCAAAAATCTAATAATTCCCTAGCACTAAAAACATTCTGAGTAATCATTATAAGCCCGATTAATGCACCAACATTGTCAACCAATAAGGTATAAAAGAGAAGATCTCAAGAGAATGTATAAATACAAGAGGAGATCACTTGGAGAAGGCTACTAAAGATAAACACATGAAACTGGAAGTTCTGGAAAGAGCAGAAAATGGATTGTCAAAAATAGGAAAAATGAAGGGGCCTTGATAAGGTATATACTATCTATTCAAAAATTGGAAAAAATTATTTACATGTATTAGATAAATTCACATGTACATATGAGAATCAATCAAAGCATAATTCAAAGTGGATTTTTGTAAGATGTATTAATTGCAAGTGCTAAGTTTCTGATCACCACAACCCTCACTTGAGAAATTATGCTACTTCTTGAATAGTTTCAAATTGTGATAATTTTTTTTGTAGCTTATATTGTGTGGATAAGATTTGAATTTCCTACTAGTTTATTCTTTAAAAGAGTTAGTTTCTCTACAAGAATTGAATGCTACTTCTTGAATAATTTCAAATTGTGATAAAAAATTTTGTAGCTTATATTGTGTGGATAAGATTTGAATTTCCTTCTAGTTTCTTCTTTAAAAGAGTTAGTTTCTCTACAAGAATTGAATACTACTTCTTGAATAATTTCAAATTGTGATAATTTTTTTTGTAGCTTATATTGTGTGGATAAGATTCAAATGAATTTCCTTCTAGTTTCTTCTTTAAAAGAGTTAGTTTCTCTACAAGAATTGAATGCTACTTCTTGAATAATTTCAAATTGTGATAAAAAATTTTGTAGCTTATATTGTGTGGATAAGATTTGAATTTCCTTCTAGTTTCTTCTAAAGAGTTAGTTTCTCTACAAGAATTGAATGCTTCATTTGAATCATGTTTTGAATGTTTTTTTAACGAAGATTTTGTTCAAGGATACTATCAAAGTGAGTCTAACATCCTTATCATTTTATCATGATTTTGTAGGTTTATCCTAGGTAAATTACCTTGTTATAAAGTGCCCTAAATTTATCTATTAGATAATTGTAACACCAAACTTATCTATTAGATAATTGTAACACCATTTACCTATCTATTCCACTATGTAAATTAACTTAATTTAGGTTTGTGAGGCAGTTAATAGATTGTTCACTATTTCAAGAAGAACTATTGAACCATAATGCATAATCACTTCTTAAAAATTAAAAAATGTAGTAGAGAGAGATCTTCTAACATGTCTCAATTAAATAATTTATAATCTAGAAGTGAACAATGAAGCATATTTAACATATTATCTAGCATACTAAAATACATTCAAGCATATATACTCAATAATATATACATGTAGATCTATCTAGATAAGTCCATGAAATACTATAAAATATAGGTAGGACCCATGAAATGTGTACTTTAAACATCTACTCATCATCAGCATATAAATAAATACAAATCATAGTTCATGAAATACTGAAATATATCTAGAAGTACATATAATAGCAAGTTCGACATATATAGTCAAAGTCCTGGCACGGCATATATAAAAAATAATGTGCACATCATACAGTTCAGTCTATGAAATAAAACTCTATGTTAAGGATGATCATCACTCAAGTTCAAATCTGAAAGAGGCCTCTTTCTTCCTCGTGAAATAGATGGATCTACCTCATGCTGTACACAAGAGAAAGAAACTTGTAATCAGATTTAAAAAAATTTAAAATGACATGAAATTAAATATTTAAATGTAGGCTTTAAAGTGTGCATTTAAATTACCGTGCAATCATGCTCATGTACTCCCACATTTTGTTGTGCAGGTGGTATAATTGTTTCATCTTCTTGACCAAAAGTTTGACCTGCTAATTGCTAGAATTTCAAATAAAGCATGTTTGAAATAAGTTAGAATTTATTTAGCATATAAAGACCTAGAAATTGCACATAGAAAATTTAGTAAAGTTTAGGACCTCAAAATGTGTAGATGGCTCATGAATTTGTCCCTGACTAGCAACCTGACCAATAGTCTCACTCCTATCATCCTGTACTTACATATATATGGGTGCATATATAAATTTATATAAACTCAAAAAAGAAACTTAGTACAAATTTAGAACAATTTTTTAAAACACACACCAGGGAATACTCAGGCATAACAGCTGACGATGGAGGATCAGTGGAAGAAACACCTAAGCCATGTGGTCGGTCAAACATGGGAACTGCCACATGACCTGAGCCTCGCTGCAATAGTAGTGTTTCACATACATGTACATATAGTTATTTATTTATTTATACACTTGTTAATTTAAAATATAATATTGATAAGTTTCAAGAAGAAAATTTAAACTAGAATTAGATACATATGGTTTTAGGGTTAAGATATATTGGTTTACCTCGTAAGGTGTGCCAATCTCTACAGTTGTCGATGCAAAACCCAATGTATCAAATCGTGATGTGGCCCTAGAGCGACTTGAGATCTATACAACAAATAGTTCACAATTATATATTAATTCATTAAATTATTTATATAAATTTTGATCTACGTTCAAATTATGCACTTGAAATATTTAATAAAATGTGGTCAATGTACCTGTGTAGGATTATCATCCGAATATAGTAGATCCAAGTATGACTCAACTTCTGTTGTAGCTGCATCTGATGTGGATGTAGGAGCAGGACCATAACACGGTTGATTGCAATTTGTACACAAATGTGCCCCTGACATGTCTGAGGCTCTATGATGAGATGCATTGACTCCTCCATGATGCTCTCCACCACTGAATTCAGTTGCCATGTGGGCAGCTTGTTCAGTGAGATTGCCTAAGAGTCTACTCAATGCTCCTAATGTCGACAAAACTGCCTGCTGCTGAATAGGTGCAGGAATCGTGGGCAAAATAGGAGCAACCATAGGAGCAAGAGGAACAAGTTGATTGGGGTCAACTCATGCCCCTAGTCTGTGTTGTGGCATGCCACGACTAACACCCTAAAATTCTCTCATATCAAAATAATTGGGTTTTTGACCCAATTGAAACTCCACCCATAATTTTCTCAAAAAATATAGCGGTACCTCACAATTAGCATGTGGTGGGTGATCAAACACCATCCACCACCGATCCCAAAAATGTCTTGAAATCCCCTCATGCATACACCACTTAATTCATATTCTTTTTTTTGTTGCAGCTATAGGTTGATTAGTTTTTGCGTGACGAAAAAATGGGGCTAATGTTTGTTTTGTTATGTGGAGGTCATGGATGTCTTTATATGAAAGACCATCTGCATAGAATTGCCTCCTCTCCTCCCACCAAAGCTAAAATCTATTTAGGTCTGCATCGATAGACCTAACAGAATCAATAATGGTTTGCATCAAAGATGCAAACCGAACCACATAAGGAGGCATCAAGTGAGGTTGATTATTAATCAAATTAATGTTCTCCTCAATTGCATTAATATTTTCATTAATGTTTTGCCGCAATTGGGCCTCATCAAATGGAGGGGGTGGGGGGTTTTGAGGTGGATCATGGGGTGGGGGGTTTTCATAAAGAATGTCATCTATTAAAAATTCATCTAGACTCTGGTCATCCATTAGATGTCTCCTGCAAATTTCCAAATATGTATTCATATAAAAAACTTACAAATGTATAATTTCACAAATATATACATATTGAAAACTTACAAACAAATATCTATAAATTTAAACTTAATCTAATAGATCTATAAATGATTTAGTTTAAAATATCCATGAATTTAGAGAGCAAGTAATACTTGAAAATTAAACATGCACAAGTTTATCATATAATATGATCAAATGATGATGCCTCATACCAATGTCTCCTTAAATTAATCCAACATTTCCCTAAAATATTATATTCTCCTTCCTACTTCAAATGTCCTCTTTAACCATTTTTAGAGGGTTTTTGAACTATAGAATTGGTATTTATAGATAAAATATGGAATAATTAGAAAAAAGATCTCACAAATTACCAAGAGGAAGTTATGCAAAAAATCACAAGATGAAGCTATGTCTAAATTTTTAGATCATTTTCACATAGTGGACAAGGTTGCCTTCTAGGTCCTAGTCATACACCAAGGTACTAGGAGAGGGCCATGTGACACCCAAGGTGTCACTCTACCTAACAACCTTGTCCTATCATCATTTTTCTCAAAATTATAATGGAAACATTTTGACACCTTATATAGTCCAAATTTAAAAGTGCATGATAGCCCATGCCAAGTGTATTCTTCCCATTTCTCTATTAATCCTACTTCTAGCTTCTAAGTTAAGCTCAATTGTGACATATTTTACCATTTTGCACCATCTTCTACTTTTTGTCTTGATTGGTTTCTAGATAGAGAAGTTATTAGTAAACTATTCTAAACACGCCCAAAAATTTATTAGTTAATGTTTATTTTGAGTCCATTTGTAGTGGTAACCATCTCCTACAAGTGCATCTAAACCCTTGTATTTATAGTTTACTTTTTCCTAATCCGGTGCCAATTTATATTTCCATTGTCTTGTTTGTTTAACTATCATTGATTATTTCGTTTGATCATTTATCACATTATTTGTCACAATTTAAAAGTGCATGATAGCCCATGCCAAGTGTATTCTTCCCATTTCTCTATTATCCTACTTCTAGCTTAGTTAAGCTCAATTGTGACATATTTTACTATTTTGCACCATCTTCTACTTTTTGTCTTGATTGGTTTCTAGATAGAGAAGTTATTAGTAAACTATTCTAAACACGCCCAAAAATTTATTAGTAAATGTTTATTTTGAGTCCATTTGTAGTGGTAACCATCTCCTACAAGTGCATCTAAACCCTTGTATTTATAGTTTACTTTTTCCTAATCCGGTGTCAATTTCTATTTCCATTGTCTTGTTTGTTTAACTATCATTGATTATTTCCTTTGATCATTTATCACATTATTTGTCACAATTTAAAAGTGCATGATAGCCCATGTCAAGTGTATTCTTCCCATTTCTCTATTATCCTACTTCTAGCTTAGTTAAGCTCAATTGTGACATATTTTACTATTTTGCACCATCTTCTACTTTTTGTCTTGATTGGTTTCTAGATAGAGAAGTTATTAGTAAACTACTCTAAACACACCCAAAAATTTATTAGTTGATGTTTATTTTGAGTCCATTTGTAGTGGTAACCATCTCCTACAAGTGCATCTAAACCCTTGTATTTATAGTTTACTTTTTCCTAATCCGGTGTCAATTTCTATTTCCATTGTCTTGTTTGTTTAACTATCATTGATTATTTCCTTTGATCATTTATCACATTATTTATCACAATTTAAAAGTGCATGATAGCCCATGCCAAGTGTATTCTTCCCATTTATCTATTATAATATTTCCAATCACTTGTCAATGTAGGGTTTACCAAAGCAATAAGGCACATAAGAAACATAAAAATTTGCACTTTGGGGCATGGGCCAACAACCTCCTAGGTCTAACCCCATGCAACTAGAGTAATATTCAAGGGCTCATCACTAAAGATTAGACTAGGCTAGTAATGACATGATAGATGGGTATGCATGCATATGAGTTAATAACTTTTGAAGAATGTATTTCTTTTCAATGTGGCTCATGGTAAGCTAACTCTTTGGAACTTAACACTTGATGAATGAAAACATGAAAGATCCACCTACAAGCCTATAGGAATCAAAAGTGGGATTTGATATTAGGAAAGTGAGATGAGAAATACAAGCATGGATAATTCATGGAATTCTACATAGCATAAGGTAATAAATATAAATAATGCTAGTAAGAATAATGATAATAGAAATGTGGATAATGAAAGTGGTTGCAATGGAATTAATAGGAGGAAAAGAATGCTTAAAGCGGAGAGAATCTAAGAGATGGAGAACTGTGTAGTCAATGGGCATGGCATGCGATTCAAATGAAACTATGGGATCCTCAAAAGCAATAACAGTTACATAGAGGTCATAAATGGAATACTAGTAAATGATGATGAAGATATATATAATAAAGTAATTATAAGATATTTTTATTAGTAGTTTGCATTTTTAGGAGGATGGAAGAGTGGCTTGTTTGGAATTTCAAGTCAATTCAATATAAAATTTTGTTTGACCACAACAATTCAATTCATAAAGCTTCTTTTGAATGCTATTATGTTCCCATTAGAAATCATTGAAAAGTCGAATGCATTCGAATCATACTCACACAAAATTAAATCTTTATAATTTAGTTTTTTAGGGTTTATAGTTTAGGTTTTTAGGTTTTGCAGTACAACATGGTTTTAGGGTTTATAATTTGGTTTTTTAGGGTTTATAGTTTAGGTTTTTAGGGTTTGCAGTACAACATGGTTTCAGGGTTTATAATTTGGTTTTTTAGGGTTTATAGTTTAGGTTTTTAGGGTTTGCAGTACAACATGGTTTTAGGGTTTATAATTTGGTTTTTTAGGGTTTATAGTTTAGTTTTTTTAGGGTTTGCAGTAACATGGTTTTAGGGTTTGCAGTAACATAGTTTTAGGGTTTGCAGTAACAGACAATCACAAAAAAATCATAAAACTCTAATAACAAGTAAAACCCTGATAACAAGTAAAACCCTAATTTTCATTTTAATCCTACAATCAAAAAAAAAAAAAAACATCTAAAACAAGCTAAAAATTAGCAAAGAACCAACCTGGAGGAGCTCAGTAGTGACGAGGTGGCGGGAGGAGGTGAGAGGGCAAAAAAATCTCTAGTGTTGTGCTCGTTTAGCCTTTAGTAACGCGTACCCATTCTAAAGCTTCCGCTATCACTGTCGCTGTTGGCTGGAGTGGAAGAAAATGAGCCCGCAGGGCTCTTTTTTAAAAATATATATATTTTTTGAAAACGGGTACCCGTTTAGGCTCTGGTGTGCGTTACTAAACGGGTACCCGTTTAGGTTCGGGCGCCCGTTCCTGGCAGCATTTTTTTTACCCGTGCGACTTCCCCTACATGTGGACCAAGTTTCTTGCTTTAGCCCATTAAATGCACTATAGAAGGGGCTTAAGAAGAGAGAAACTAAGAAGAAAAATCAATGAACACATAGTTATAATATATATTTAATTAAAATTTGAAATAAAAATTTTAAAATCCATATGGGAGTGATAAGTTGGATCAATAAGGGACTCTTTTGGGAGACATACGTTAAAAATTAATATAACTTAAATAGTTTTTAAGGTTTATATGATATAGGGGTTTCAAGGTGAGGTTTCTACAAGTGACCTAGGTTTAGGATGTATGTTGAGTTTACAATTTAGGGTTTAGGGTTTCATGTTTTGTAGAAAATTTTAGAAAGATCACATTAATTCTAGCCTTTTATCATTAGAAACATGAGATGTGGAAAGAAAATTATATCCTTCATTATTCATCATGCCTACCTCCACATTCATCTTCACCAAGTCATAATTCATTATTCATCATTCACCATTCATCATTTACCATGAACATAATGCCCACCCCCACTTTAATCTTCACCAATTCATAATTAATTATTTATCATTCATTATTCACTATACATCACGTCCACCTCTATATTTGTCTTCACCAATTAATAATTCATTATTCATCATTCACTACAGATAAGGGAAGAGAGTTATAATATGAAAAAATGATAAGGTAAGAAATTGGTATTGTGGGAACACATTAAGGTAAGGAAAGATGAGTGGGAAGAAGTAGATTGGAAAAATATGCAATGATCTAGGAAGCATCAAAACAATGTCTAGTAGTAAAAGATTTCATTGTTGAGAAAAAATGATATAATATAGTAACATACGAATAATTGAATGTTGGGAAACAAGAGGAATTATTCCCAATCATGTTCCTATAAGTTTTTCATTATAGTAAGGGTGAGTATAAAAGAATGATATAATAGGTCCAAATTTTATCTTCAAAAAAATATAGTAACCCACATGTGTAAAGAGAAAATAATCCATGTTATCATATGACTTTAGCATAAGAAAAATAAATAAGAAGTCACACAAGAAGGGCATAGACTTAGGCTATAGGTATGTATGATTTTCTTATGTAAATAGGGAACTTCTCTAAGGTTTAGGGTTTATAAGGTAATGCACATGATAGTATTTTTAAAATAATGTAGTATATATGAATTTTGAATTGTATTAATGTGTGTATGTATGTGCAAGTGAATTTGCACAATTTGAGATGGGGAATAAAAGGAATAGATCAAAGCTTTATGATCAAAAAAAATTGATAAAGAGAAAAATGCAAAGAGGAAAGAAGATGAGATTGGCTAAAGAATTGGCTAGATCCCCTTAGGTTGTATTTCAAGAAGAACAAGTTGAAGAACAAGTTGAACAAGAACGTGTTAATTAACAAGTTGGAGAATACATTATTAGATATGCAAAAGAGGATTTGGTTCAAGAAGAAATTGATGATACATTTATTTTCTTCCTAATATGAAAAATTTAATGGATATGGATGAGGATGCTATTTTTAGTAATATTCCACCTAATGATATGTTGTGTGATAGTACAATAAAGTTGCATTGTAAAAGAGTTTGGGATGAGTTTTTTGAAGAAAAATCTCTAATTGCAAAAACACAATAATGTGAAAAAATTATTTAGGTGAAGAGAAATGACTCATATTTTGGAGCTATTAGGGGTTGATAATAGGAATAAAAATATGTTAAACATATAGTAATTGAAAAATTACAAGAAGCATTAGATTATATTCAAACGAAAAGCCAAACTAAGGATCTAAGTGGTGCATGTAGGGCATTGATGACAATAATAGCAAGTAAAAATGTCACATAAGGGACAAGTACATGTAATTTTAGAACTACTAAAAGTATCTAAGAGAACAATTTAAAGATATATTGTGAAGAGAAACCAATTAGATGAAAGAACATAAATTAATTGGATAAGTATTTGCAAGTTTTCTTGGAAAGATAGAATTCTAGATGATGTGAAGAATCAAATAATTAAATATTAGACAATCCACTCTTGTGTTGCCTCCAATAAGAGAGACACTATACAAGTAGTGGGTGGCTAAGTGCAAGATAATGGGTCCACATAGATGGGAAAAATATAGGACTAAAAGTCAATTGACGGAACAAATACCCATTCTCTATAACTCGGATATCCAATCTTTAGAAATAGGTATTCTATTATGGATCAATCACCTGAACCTAAGTAGACATCCATTATGAATGGAGTCTTGTTAGTAATGAATATCCATTGAGTAATAGGTATCCATTCATAACAATTATTTATTTGGTAATGGGTATCTATTATCATAAAGTATAATTTTTTTGCTCAGGCCCACAAGATTTTTGTACTATGTATGGAAGGAAACTTGAGAATAGAAGGTGGAGACAAATGGGTATTCGAGTTTGCTAGTATGTACACCACTCAAAATTCACCTCATTCCTCATATTGCAGGCTACAAGAATTTAAGGTAGGTAGTCATTTTTAGTGAATTTTTTAATTCTTTCAACTTTTTTTCAATGTTTTAGGGTTAAAAATTAGGTTTTGTGGATTTATAGATTAGGTTATAAGGTTTTTTGATTTAGGGTTTATGGTTTTAGAGTTTATGGATTAGGGTTTATAGGTGTGTATGTGAAATTTGG
Source organism: Cunninghamia lanceolata (assembly GCA_027924645.1). Taxonomy (NCBI): domain Eukaryota; kingdom Viridiplantae; phylum Streptophyta; class Pinopsida; order Cupressales; family Cupressaceae; genus Cunninghamia; species Cunninghamia lanceolata. The sequence goes on along the minus strand of BSBN01000241.1, from coordinate 3,085,318 downwards.
AATGAAATAAAGGACAATACACAATGAAAGTACCTATTCCATACTTGAACAACACCTCATATAGGGATCAAAGGACTAAGAGATATAATAAAAATGATAAACAATCCTATGATAGTTGATAATGATTTTGATATGTTGGTTGCTCAAACTAGAAACATAACAACTAGATAATTATAATGGATATGATAATGGATGATAATGGAAGAGCTAGGATGATTTTGACAACATGGTGTTGTATGAAAATGTGATGTAGAAATGGCTTGGGTGAGGCTTGAGTTATAGAGGTTGGATAGGATGAATGAAGAGCTAAGATTAAAAGATTAGATCAATGGCCAGAATTAGTTGAGGGTACATTAGGGCAAGGATAAGGATTTCAAAGGAAGCTTCTAGGGCTTATCCTTATGTGAATGGCTAGGATGAAAAGCTCATTTATTTTTTGTGGATACTCATTTAATTATTGTGGCAAGTGGTTGAGGATAAGGACAATCTAGTCAATAATTAAATTAAATAATAAAATTATTTAATTAATTATTGGAGAGGGGATGATGGGAGGATAAATTAATTAAATAAATGAGATCTATTCAATTAATTTTGGCTAAAAAGGGATAAATAGACTAAATAAATAAATATAATTTATTTATTTAATTGAGGTGATGGAGCAAATGGATTAATTAAATAGATATAATTTAATTAATTAATCTGGAAAAAGGGATATTGTAAAGGGGACTCTTAGGAAAAATGTGTCGCAAAGTGTCACAAGGTGGTGTTAACAAGGTGATGAAAGCAACATGGTCAATTTTAGGTATCTACATTTTGCCCCTCTTTGAGATGTTGTGACTAAGAGAAGTAACCTCATTTCAAAGAAGATAAGGTATGGATGAATGAAAAAGGATGCCTCAGCCACTTAGATGAGTGATAAGGAGGAATGATGCAGATATGGGATGCCCCCTTGAGAGGATAGACGGGGTGAAAGAACATGGGTATGCCCTTGAAATGGATGAAAAGATAAGGGATGAATAGAAATGGATGAAAAAGATGTTATGTTGCATTAAGTGAACAACCATATAGTTTGATATAGCACTAGACATTATGCACCAAGGTATGAAGATAAGGGTAATGATGTGTCACGTGCATTAAAGAACTAACTCAAAAAGATAAAAGGGTGTCCTTATACATGTCCAGTGTAATACAACCTTGTCTAGACATGTGAGGAAGGAAACTTAGAGCATTAAAGTCCAAATGCAAAAATGTATGAAATGACCTTAGATGCAAAGGATGAATGGTATGCAAAATGCTATTCCCCCATACACAAGATATGAATATTAGCTGGAGTAATAAGAACATCCAACAAACATGCAAAAATGCAAGATCAAATGATAACACACAAGAAAGCAAGAAAAATGATTCAAAAACAAACAAGGTATTGCCCCTATCAAGCTGTAAACCAATGATTGATTGATTGATTGATTGACTAAGATAGTGTTATCATGGCAGGGAATGATATATCCCTAGATCGACACAAGGATGTGGGAATGATATATCCCATTGATGATGATTGACGGTGATTGATTGATTAGGTTGACAACAAGATTAGGAACAAAACCAAGGATGCGATTGGATAATTTGGCTAGATTGGTATGGATTAAGGATGATTTACATTTAGATTTATTGCTTGGATTTTGTTTTTTAATATTTTTTTTTTTTTGGATTTTAGGGATGTTTTTATTTTTTTGGCTTTTTGGATAATGTTTTGATTTTTTTTTGGATTTTTGGATATTTCAATTTTTTTTTGGATTTTTTGATATTTTGATTTTTTTGGATTTTTTGATTTTTTGATTTTTAGGGAATTTTTGAAATATTTTGAGATGGGATAGGTGGTTGTTTTATTATGGGATAGAGGACAAAGTGTGAGGATGTTATGGAAAATGTTTAAGGCCATCGTTGTAAGATAGAATAAGTGATATCAAAATATGTAGATCTGGTCATGTAACATGCAAGTGTATGATGCCCAAAGAGGAGGAACTTATATATACCAAGGACAATTAGGAGGTTACTAGAAAACCTATGTCCAAAATACAATACAATCCGCTGCCCCCAAGTGTAAGCAGGGTGATACGATGAAATGGATGGAATGGATATGATAGGAAGTGAAGGGAAAACTCCAATAAATAACAAGGATGGTAAATAGGATATATGTAATAGGAGACTAATATATTATATGAAAATGGAATGATGGGGAAGCATGGACAAGTGACCTAGATGATAATGGAAGCTGACATCTACACATGGCACCTGCGAGCAATTTTTCACCATGGTACTTCTCCAAGGCGGCACAAAAGTGTTTTTCACCATAGGACAGATTATTTCTCTTTACTATTTATTTTCTTTTATTTCTATTTTTCTATTTTTCTATTTTTATTTTTTTTATTGGGATATTGCAACAAGCTAAGCATGGAAAGGTAGGATATCAGGTGGAAGTATGGACTTTGGACCAAGTGGACAATGATCATGATGGTGGATGAAATGTGGAAGTTGCTTCGTAAGGATAATGTCACTAGGATGGGACACCAAGGATACCATCATGTACCTCCTTAAGTGCAAGATTAATCTCTTTTGTGTTTAGGCAATGTAAATGGGAACCATCATAGCCTCGTTGATTATGGATGGAGCAAGGTGTATGTGGGATGGGATTATGGAAGGTGGTGGAAGTGTTATGGAGTGAAAGTGTTGGGGGACTAACAATCTCACTTTGAGGATATTTCTTTGGATTTGCTTTGATACTCAAATGGATTTGCTTTTCTGCAAGTAAATGCTCTTTGGATTCTAGGGGTAAAATGGACTTTTCTTTGACTTTGGATACCCTAGGATTTCTTTATTTGAAGTCCAATTCTTTAGGATTTTTAGGATTCTTTACTTTTGTAGGCACATGACTAAGGAGTTCAATATGTACTCCATCATTGTGACAAGTAGTGTGAGAGATTGAATTTTGTTGGTCCCATGAAGTGGAAGTGAGATATGGCAATCAAGGCTCAATGGAGGAGATGACATTGTCATGAAATAAGGATGAAATGCCAAGGTCTTCGGTAGAGGCATTGATGGTTCCATCAATGGTACTTTCAATGATATTAGAGGGTTCATCAAGACTTGTAGAGGAAACATGAGGATCCTTAGTTTCCACACTAGAAGGCATGAATCCTAGACCATAAGAAGTTTCATGGATTGTTTCAACATGGCAAGAATTATGTAACTCATACTCTCCACAACCTTTGTCAATAATCTTGACTTTGGTAGCTTGAGGATCTTTAGAGGACGATGAAGTTGAAGCAAGGTCATTGGTATGAACATAAGATGTAGAAGAGGTAACCTTCTCCTCGATGGAAATATCATTGTTAGGACAAAGGTTATCTTTAGGACTAACAACTCCCAAGGCCCTACAATATGCAAAGGGTCTAGGATCTTCTTGGATAGTAATTTCAAAACCATTATGTGGGAGCTTGATACATCGATGGTAAATATAAGGTACAGCTTGCATAGCATGGATCCAAGGATGACCAAGTAAGATGTTATATGGAAGCTCAAGGTCAAGGACATGACATGTAGTGTGTAAAAGAACAAGTCCAACTTGTATGGGAAGACATATGGTGCCTTCACATTCTCCCTCAGTATCATCATATCCTTTGATAGTATGAGGGCATGCTTCCAAGTTAGTTTGTAAATATTTATTAACATCAAGGTACATAGGTTCAAGCCAGTTCCATTATCTAAAAGGACACGTTTGACTTTGGTTTTGGAGATCAAGACCTCTATATGAAAGGAATTGTTATGAAATGGATCAATAGATGACATGTCTTGTTGGATAAAGGTGAGGTGATAGGTGGAAGAAAGGTGACTCACAAGAGATTGGAATTGATCAGGGTCAATATCATGTGGGAATTGGGAATCTTGGAGGACATGGTCTAATATGGCTTTGTGTATGGGGGAGACCTTAAGGAGATCTAGGATGGAGATTTGTGCAAGAGTCTTCCCAAGGTGATTAAGGATATTATAATGGGATGGATGAGTGGATGAGGAAGATGAAGGTTGGGGGATAGTAATAGTTCCATGACAAGTGGTGACAGTGCATCTAGGGGATGGGTCTCTAATGGTGATGGTAGAAATTTGTGAAGGATCGTAATCCACTCTTCCTATGATATTGTCATAATCAATAGGGGCTTTATTATCTTGGGATTGATTAGGGTTGGTGGCAATGGACTTGCTTTGATGTTTTGGAAAAGGATCATTATAAACACCCAATCATGCATTGGAAGATTTAGGCTTAGTATTGACCTCCAACGTTTCTTGATCAATAAGGTCAAGTGGATATAATATTTGAGCCTCATACAATTACGTGTGGGGTGACCATGGACATGATGATAATCACAATATTCGTGTTCATTATACCATGTGGGTTTGGACTCATTATCAGCATAGGGTCTTGTATAAGGGTATGTGACAATATCGGCTTACACAAGATTTTGAAATATTTACTCAATGGGCTCTTCTAAATGTGTGAAATGCCAGTGTCAATTTGGAGGAATTCTAAATTATCACTCAGGAAGGGTGATGGTAATAGTCATAGGACTTTTGGTGCATTAGGTTGGGAGGCTTGAGTTTTTTTGACATGTTTAACATTGATGACTCCATCACTAATCACATGTTTGTTCTTGGCCCAAGGTTTAAATCTATCATTTGTAGGGCTATTATCTTTGGTTTGAGATTTGATTAAACCTTTAGATATAATGGCATTTTCAATGGTGATCCCTTTCTCAACAATCTCTTCAAATGTGGAAAGACAATGGATTTGACTATGAAAGGTCATTTCTTGATTAAGTTTTTGGATGAACATGCTAACCAATTGTTTTTCAAGGATGGCCCATGGGATTCAAATTGCAAGCCCTCTCCACCTTTGTAGGTAAGAGGTGAAGCTTTCTCCATTATGTTGTTTGCAATTACAAAGGTCTAGCATTGTGAGTTCATGTTCAACATTGTAGGAGAAATGAGCAACAATTTTTTTGGATAAGTCAGCACAAGTTGTGACAGTACCAGGAGTAAGATGATGAAACCAATCTAAATCTTGTCCCACCAAACTTAGTGGAAAAACTTTCAAGTGATAAACATAATAATGGGAAACCTCTTGACAAGACATAAATAATTGTTTGACATGATCTCTAAGGTCTCCTTTTCCTTTATATTTGTCAAATTTGGGGACCTCAAAATTAGGAGGAAAAGGAGTTGTCATGATGAAGCAATCCAATGGATAAGGGCAAAAGTTTTTAAATTTGAAATGTTTATATTGGGTTCCAATTTGAAGTTTTTGAAGGGCATTTTTTACCATCTCTTGCAATCTATGATCTAAAGGAGGTGGATTTAGTGATGATGAGGTGGAATTGATAGTTTTATCTGACAAGGGTTGTATAGTGACAGGTGACATCAAAGGATTGGATGTGGTGTGATGATAAGTGTGTTATGGATATGAGACCATGGGTTGAGTGTTTGAAGGGTTGAGTTGATGATAGGTATGGGATGTGTTAATTGAAGATGTATTGGGTTGGGATGAAGCATATGAATTGACATGTGAATAGGTGGTTTATGGACCACTTAGTGGTATGTGGTAAGAGAGTGGTTGAGAGGGGATTGCTAGTGTTTGTTGAGGAATGGAAAGGGGTAGAAATGAAGTTGGTAATGTTCTAGATGACTTGGAAATTTGTGGGATGAGTGATGTGGGGTGGACCTAGTTGAGAGGAGTAAGTGGAATTAAGATCATTAAGAGGTGGAGGCAAGGCCACACTACCTATTGGATTATCTTGAGGATTTTCCATGATGGGTTGTGATGAAGGTTCAGGAGTAATGGGATCTTTAAGATTTAATGTCTTAGGTTGTGAAGGAACCTCTTCCCCTTTTTCTATAAGAAAATTCATGACTAAATCTAGACATGGGAGGTTTCTCATGAAATTAACAAATCTAGGTGAAAGCTCATCTTGGTCAACACTTCGTTCATGTTCATGTGTGTCAATGGGATTATGGTGTGGAAAAGGTTCCATATGATGAGATGTCATGAAATCAAGTGATTATTTAACTTGATCATCATATGTACACTTGTGGGTGGAGGTGAAGATGGTTAGTTATCAATGTAGGATTCCATGATTTTCTTGGCTTGTAATCTAGTTATGGGGGGCATAAGATGAAAGATCTTAATGATGTTACAAAAGGTTGATGTGTTGGAGATCTTGGATTGGAAATGGATGATTGGATGACAAAAATACTATAGATGATGTGGATGGATAGATGATTGGACTAGAAGGATGATGATGACTTGGACTAAAAGGATAGTGATGACTAGGACTAAAATTGACATTAAGATCAAGGGACAAGACCAAATTGGATAGGTTTGACTAAGGATAAGGATGGATTCCAAATACTTAATATAGACTTATGACCTTAAGCAAAGATAATCTATGATTGGCTAGGATTTGATTAGCTAGTATTGAAAAGATGATGGTCTTGCTCAAGGGCTAAAATCTCAATTTAAATTATATGGACAAGTTTGATGTGGATGGAAGATAAGGTAGATGACAAGGATGGAAACAATATGGAATATGGATATGGATCTCAATAAAGTCAATCTTAAGCTAGAGGGTGATAAGGATTCTCTCAAAATGTTACACTATGGACTCTAAGATGTTGGAAATGTTTTGGAATGGTTTGAAAAGCTTGACTTGGGCAAATGGAAAATTGGCAAACACAAATTTCATACACACATGTATAAATTTTTCAAATGATAAGGATTTGGCCAATGCAAATGAACACACACATAATACACAACAATAACCTAGATTATTCAAATAGGTGTATCTTCATAGTGTAGTCCCACACAATACAATACCTCTCAATATTTGTACCTAACTAAGAACACCTTTTCAAATAGATAACTAGGGATAAAGGCATTGCACCAACAACCCCTTCCCTTGGAGGCTTTTACGCCTTACCCAAAGAGAATGCTTATCTCTACTTGATGAATTCCATGGTGAGTAACTTCGGGCTTGATCAGTTAAACCTTGTACCACACTAGAAGATGGTTAAAAGGTCTTAAAATAGGCTATACAAGCTTCTAGGGGACTCCTCCAAATACATAAGGTACGATGAGGCCCAAGTTTGTGAACACTAGTCCATTGAAGGGATGTGGCATAAGTGATCAAGCAAACACCACTTCACCTTGTGTTTGGAATCACCTAGGGCCCCAAGGCTATCACAATGACTATGTGACTATATTTAGGTACATATTTTGCTCTCCTCCCTTTTATATAACTTGCCAGAACATGTGGTTGAGGTTGCCCCTTTAGATTGGGTGTGTCTCTAAACGCAAGCCTCCTAAGGGAAAGATGATACTTGGTGTTTTTGATCCCCAAGATCACACGAATCACGGGAGGAGCGAATACACTCAAACAAGCAAATCCTAATGTAATAACGGTGAATCAAGAGATGTTTTTGATCCTCGTGATCACCTAACGGTGCGACAGGTGAACATACACATGCACTTGACCCACAAAATAAGATTCAATAATGCTTAGATAAAAATGTGTGTGTGTGAAGATGAATGTGGCTCAAGGATGTTTTTTATTCCCAAGTTCACACTAAGTGGAAGGGAAGAGCATACACATCCTAGATCACATTTGAATCCACCAAGAAAAGAAAACACAAAGTTTACAAGCAAAAACTTACAACAAACTTGTTAGTAATTTGGGATATGATCTTTGACAAGTGTAAACAAGCTGTACAAATGTGTTAGCTACAAAACAACCCAAAATGTTAGCTAAAATCTGATAATCAAGCAAAAGCATAGAAATACAACCGAGGGTGCATATTCAGAGATAATCAGAAATTAGAAAATTGTAAATATGACACCTCCTGACAAAGGCGTGGATCTGTGGTGCAAAGGCACTAAACTGTGAAGCAAAGGCATTGATCTATGAAGTAAGGGCGCTAAACTACACAACATGGGTACCAATCTATGAAATAGGGGCATGAATTTGTGACAAAGGCTAAAATGAACCCTAAAATGACCCAAAAACCTTACAAAACATAGTATTAGGTTAAAATAAGTCCAGATCTAGAAAGTAGAACTGAAACCACACCAAACCAAGAATTTAGAATCAGGAGATGAGGCCCTAAAGAAAAGGCATTGATCTGGCATGCAAGGGCACTAATCTGTAAGGAAAGGGTGCTAATCTATGATAGAGGCCTAAAATGAACCTTAAAATGACATAAAAAACCCTGTAAAACACACTGTCAGGCCAAAACTGTTGCACTTATGTTACCTAAGGTTGTCATTGATGTCAAAACTCAATTTGGGTTGTCATTGATGCTTATATTGATGATATACTATGATGGTGTACTAACAGTGATGTTGTTGATGTTCATGGTTGGATGTGATGCCTTGTTTAATGTCAATTAAAGTTGTAGTGAGTATATTTGTTGTCAGCAGAGTTGATATCATGATGATATATTCAGATAAGAATTAGAAGCATTAAGATGAGGATTAGAAGTATTAAGATGAGAATAAGAAGTAATGTTGATGTTGGGGAGATGTTGTTGATGGTCTGTAGCATGTTGTATGCTCTCTCTTATTGTTCCTAGGGAAGTATGTGTTGCTACAAGAGGCATTGGTCTCTGGATGTTGGTGAAGGTTTCTACTGTAGGAAGTTGCCTTGAAGTATGTTTGGGAGAATGCTCCACATTCATCCACCTTTGAAGATATGGTCATGTGGTTCAAAATTTAAGTTCAGTATGTTGTGAGGGTGCTACATTCAAAGTTTCATATCATTTGTCCCTCCGTAGAGAAAGTTGTAAGTGACAGAGTGTAGGACTATATTGATCAGTAGCTAGTTTCAGTGTCTATTGGCTTGCTCCAACTTCTTGTTGTATGAAGTGGTAAATTGGTTGGTGGAGAATGATCCTGAGGATCTTGTAATATATCATGTTTCTCTATAAGGTTTTTTCTACTTTCTTCAGAATAGGTTCTGGTCTGGAATGAAGGTGTTGTTGGGTTATGCTTTTTCCTGGCCGACTGAGGTATGTTGAAGGTGTGCACCAAAAAGTATTAATTGTACAAGTTTCAAGGAGTGTTTGGAGATGTTGTATGGGTCATGCTGACTCATCTGGGAGAAGTGCAAGTAATGTTTAATCTTCCATGAGTACCACCACATTGTAATGGTCGACATGCTGCAAGCTTCATATTTTCTTACTTAAGGCCGGCCTATTTCAAATGTGTGAGGCATGCAGATGTTATTCTTTGAAGGATGATGTTGTGAAGGGTGTTTAGGACTAGGTTAAGCATGTGTTAGAATCTGCAAGGCATGTTCCTCTTCCTAGTGTTGCATGTAGTTCATTTTAGGGCTTGCCCTCTACGCCTTTCATGTTGTTTGATCTTTGGCTGACTTGTAATTGTAATATTCTTGTTGTATTTAGCTAACTTGTGAAGTAATAAATGTAATATCATGTATATATTGAAAGCCTAGTTGATCTAGGTGAGGTGTGATTATGAATGTGAGTGTGAGAAGGTGAATGTGGATGTGTAATGCATTATGATGTGTGACTGAAAGAGAAAGAGCATAAGTAATAGATCCTATATGGATTCATCATGAAGATATTTTTGAGACAGAAGGGAAGTGAAGAGTGTGCCTGACTGGTTGCTAGAGGCAGTGAGCCAAAAGTAAAACTTCTTGAAGGATAAAAGTAGTGAGTCAGTAAGATGCAGAGAAGACATTTGAAGAAGTTGTAGAAGTTGTCAAAGCAGAAGTGCAATCATCAAAAGAGAAGTAAAAAAACTAGAATTGCAATCATCAAAAGGATTGAGCTTCATTGTCAGATTCAGATAGTAGAAGGATTGTCATGCTGTAATCTTTTCTAAGTTTGTTCTCATTTTAGGGAGTATTTGCTTCCTTGGGTTGAATCCCTAAAACAAAGTCTACAAGGAGTTGTAGCTTCCTTAGGAGTGACCCTAACACCTTTCCATAGGGAGTAGTAGCTTCCTTGGTTTGTAGCCCTAAAACAAAGTTGTAACTGTGATTCTTTTGTGAGGTTGCATTAGGATAGTAGCTCCTAGTAGCTTTTCTCATCATAGTTTTTTGCCTTTGGGGTTTTCCACATATATCTGGTGTTATGTGGTGTTGTGCATTATGTTGATCTTTTATGTTTCCGTTAATGATGTAAAGATTAAGTTTCATTTTTCTCCAGAGGGTTTGATATTTATTTCAATATTGATTCACCCCCCGTCTTAGTATCCGAGCGTATTTAGCAATTGTGGTCAGACTCTTTATAGATCTATGATTGGAGAATTATTGTACTTAACTTTTTCTAGAGCTGATATTATGCATGTAGTATGTTTGGTTGCCGAATATCAAGGTAAACCTAAGCAAACTCATGAGAAGGTAGTAGAAAGAATATTCAAATATTTGAAGGAAACTCCATATTATGACTTATGGTATCCAAGAGGTAATGACTTTGATCTGAGTGCTTACATTGATGCTGATTGGGCTGGTTGTGATGATGATAGAAAAAGTACAAGTGGTGGTGCTTTCTTTTTAGGAAGCATATTGGTTTCATTGCATAGTAAGAAACAAGATTCAGTATCTTTATCAACTACAGAGGTAGAGTATATTGTTGTAGCATCTTATTGTACACATGTATGATGATCCTATTCCTCTTATGTGTGATAATACAAGTGCTATCAATATTTCTAAGAATCCAATGATACATTCTAGAACTAAGCATATATCAATCAGGTATCACTTTTGAGAGAGAAGGTTACAGATAAAGAAGTGAAGTTGGAATATGTTTCAACAAAGGATCAGATTGTAGATATTTTCACAAAGGCTCTTGCAAAGGATACTTTTGAGTATCTTCAGCAGAAGTTAGGGGTAATTACTCCTCCTTCTTTCTAGATGCATAGTTGGTGCATCTATCCAGGGGGAGCAATCCATGCTATATCATTTTCCTAGACTGATAGTGGATACTTCTCAAGGGGAGCAGGTAGTGGTTGTTTCTGATAGGGGAAGCCTATTAGTTGCTTTAAGAAGGAGAATATGTACATCAAAGGGGGAGAAGGTTGAAAAGGAGAAAATGTGCACCTTATAAGGAGAGTTTGTGCCCTAAGGTAAGAGAAGTAGTCGCCCTTTGTCCTTGATGTCAAAGGGGGAGAATGAACAGGTGTGTGTTTCCATCAATGTCAAAGGGGGAGATTGTTGCACATATGTTACCCAAGGTTGTCACTAACGTGGTTGTCATTGATGGCAACAATCAATTTGGGTTGTCATTGATGCTTATGTTGATGATATACTATGATGGTTTGCTAACAGTGATGTTGTTGATGTTCATGGTTGGATGTCATGCCCTGTTTAATGTCAATTAAAGTTGTATTAAGTATGTTTGTTGTCAGTAGAGATGATATCATGATGATATATTAAGATGAGAATTAGAAGCATTAAGATGAGGATTAGAAGTATTAAGATGAGGATTACAAGTAATGCCGATGTTGGGGAGATGTTGCTGATGGTCTGTAGTATGGTGTATGCTCTCTCATGTTGTTCCTAAGGAAGTATGTGTTGCTACAAGGAGGCTCTGATCTCCGGATGTTGGTGAAGGTTTTTGCTACAGGAAGTTGTCTTGAAGACTATTTGGGAGAATGATCTACATTCCTCCTCCACTGAAGATATGGTCATGTGGTTCAAAAGTTAAGTTTAATGTGTTGTGAGGGTGCTACATTTAAAGTTTCCTATCATTTGTCCCTCCATTGACAGAGTGTAGGACTGTATTGTCTGGTGGCTAGTTTCAGTTTTTGTTGGCTTGTACCAACATTTTACTGTATGAAGTGGTGAATTGGCTAGTGGAGAATGATCATGAGGATCTTGTGATGTTTCCTATTACTCTGCAAGGTGTTTTATGGTTTCTCTGTAACAGGTTGTTGTTTGGAATGAAGGTGTTGTTGGGTTATGCTTTTGCCTGGCTAACTAAGGTATGCTGAAGGTGTGTGCCACAAAGTCTTTGTTGTGTGGAGTTCAAGGAGTGTTTGGAGATGTTGTATGGGTCATACTGACTCATCTGGGAGAAGTGCAAGTAATGTCTAATATTCCATGATTATCACCAAGTTGTAATGGCCGACATGCTATAAGCTTCATATATTCTTGCTTAAGGCTGACCTATTTCAAATGTGTGAGGCATGCAGATGTTATTCTTTGAAGGATGATGTTGTGAATGGTGTTTAGGACTAGGTTAAGCATGTGTTGAAATCCACAAGGTGTGTTCCTCTTCTTGGTGTTGCATGTAGTTAATTTTAGGGCTTGCTCTCTACACATTTCATGTTGTTTGATCTTTGACTGACTTGTAATTGTAATATTCTTGTTGTCTTTGGCTGACTTGTGAAGTAATCAATGTAAGATCATGTATATATTGTAAACCTAGTTGATCTAGGTGAGGTGTGATTACAAATATGAGTGTGAGAAGGTGAATGTGGATGTGTAATGCATTATGATGTGTGACTGAAAGAGAAAGAGCATAAGTAATAGATCCTATCTAGATTCATCTTGAAGATATTTTTGAGATAGAAGGGAAGTGAAGAGTGTGCCTAACTAATTGCTAAAGGCAATGAGCCAAAAGCAAAACTTCTTGAAGGTTGAAAGGAGTGACTCAGTAAGCTAGAGATAAGACATTTGAAGAAGTTGCAGAAGTTGTCAAAGAAGAAGTGCAATCATCAAAAGAGAAGTGAAAAAAAACATAATTGCAATCATCAAAAGGATTGAGCTTCATTGTCAGATTCAGATAGTAGAAGGACTATCATGCTATAATATTTTTTGAGTTTGTTCTTAGTTCAGGGAGTAGTTGCTTCCTTACATTGAAGCCCTAAAACAAAGTCTATAGGGAGTTTTAGCTTCCTTGGGAGTGACCCTAAAAACTTTCCACGGGGAGTAGTAGCTTCCTTGGGTTGTAGCCCTAAAATGAAGTTGTAACTATGGTTCTTTTATGAGGCTAGATTAGGACAGTAGCTCCTATCAACTTTTCTCATTGTGGTTTTCCCCTTTGGGGTTTTCCATGTATAACTGGTGTTATGTGGTGTTGTACATTGTGTTGATCTTTTCTATTTTTGTTAATGTTGTAAAGATTAAGTTTTAGTTTGCTCCAGAGGGTTTGAGATTTGTTTGAATACTGATTCACCCCCCTCTCAGTATTCGGGTGTGTTCAACAAAAACAAGACTAGATCTGCAAACTAGAAGTGAAAAGACAAAAAACCTAGAAGTCAGATTTAGGAAATGACGACGAGAAGCAAAGGTGTTACCCTAGCTTGTAAGGGCACACTTCTAGCTAGCAAGGTCACTAAATGGGCTTTCAGGGGCATTAAACCAGAAAATAGGATCTTGGGACCATCAAATGGAGGCACAAAGTCGTAACACAGGCACGGATTGATAGTCATAGGGGCAGATCTACAATTTGCAAGAAAAAATGATGAAACTTTTCCCTAAAAGGGGGTCAAATCAAGGATGTGGGTCCCACTGAGCATGCCAAAAATGTGTATGCAAAAATATGGAATGAAATAAAGGGTAATACATAATGAAAGTACCTATTCCATACTTTAACAACACCTCATCTAGGAATCAAAGGACTAAGAGATATAAAAAATCCTATGATATTTGATAATGATTTTGATATGTTGGTTACTCAAACTAGCATCATAACAACTAGATAATGATAATGGATGATAATGGAAGAGCTAGGATGATTTTAACAGCATGCTGTTGTATGAAAATGTGATGTAGAAATGGCTTGGGTGAGGTTTGAGTTATAGAGGTTGGATATGATGAATGAAGGGATAAGATTAAAAGATAAGATCAATGGCTATAATTGGTTGAGAGCACATTAGGGCAATGATAAGGATTTCTAAGGTTTCAAAGGAAGCTTCTAGGGCTTATCCTTAGGTGAATGGCTAGGATTGAGAGATGTAGTATGAAATGGATGGCTAGGATGAAAAGCTCATTTATTTTTGTGGACACTCAATTAATGATTGTGGCAAGTGGTTGAGGATAAATACAAGCTAGTCATGTGACTATCAAGAATTAAATTAAATAATAAAATTAATTAATTAATTATTGGAGAAGGGATGATAAATTAATTAAATAAATGAGATCCATTCAGTTAATTTTGGCTAAAAAAGGATAAATGGACTAAATAAATAAATATAATTTATTTATTTAACTGAGGTGATGGAGGAAATGGATTAATTAAATAAATATAATTTAATTAATTAATTTAGGAAAAGGGATATGGTAAAGGGGACTCTTAGGACAAAAGTGTCGCAATTTGGTGTTAACAAGGTGATGAAAGTGACATGGTCAATTTCAGGTGTCTACAATAGGCTCTATAGGTTTGAGTTTGCCGAAACCCCTTCTCCTAGTTTATATCCTAAGATCATCAACCCTTCTTGGGTTTCTCCTAAGCTGAGCCCTACTTTCTCAAATGTCAATTCTCCTATTTTTGCCCCTCATGTTAACCCCAATTCCTTTGTTCTTGATCCTTCTTCTCCCAAGGATAACCTTTCATCCCCTATTCCTACCAATGTGGTGGTTGTTGATAACTAAAAAATCTCTTCTAGCTGGCCCCAAGATGCCCAACAAAGTGGGGATCATAAGCTTGTGAAAATTATTGTCCCTCTAGCCAACTCTACCCCCACTATTCCTAAACCCTCATAGCCTCGTATTGATATGGTTGGTTAACAATTCATGAATTCTTAGCATAGCATTAACAAGGGTAAGAATTTTGATATTGAATGCCCATTTGAGAAAGTGAATGTCAAGCCCCATAACATCTCTAATAATTCCAAGAAAGACTAAACCCCCTGCTACCACAACTATGAAAATTTGGTGAACAAGGCCAATAAGCTGGAAGACAATTTTAATCTTCAACACAGTATCCAAAAGTGGTTTATTATTCAATATGAAAGTTTGAAGCACAAAATCCAATGTCTCAAAAATCAACTCTATGGTAAGGATGACAATGAAAAAGGGAAAGTTTAGTTTTATCATGGGTTGCAGGATGAGTCCAAAAATATTTTCTCAATGTTTCATAGATACGAAGAATTAGATAGGAGAATGTCAATGCTCCAAAAAAGGTAAGAAGAAATAAATAATAACCTTGTTGATGTGGTCAATTTTAGTAAGAATACTATTTAAAAATTTTGCTACCAACTTGTTTTTGTTGCAAAATGAACTTCAAAAGATGAAAAGTCCCTCTATCAATGAAGGACCCACCAATAGAACCTAGGCTAGAACTTTAGCTCTCAACAATGACATCATCGATCTTGATAGGGATAATATGGGGACCTCTTTTGAGGATTAGATTAACTTCCTCATTAATGAATGGAAAGTGGCTTTATGCCTTAGGAAGTTATTAGACTTGAGTTAACTATGGTGTTTTGTGTTGTGTTCTTTTGCTAGGGTGGTTTCTGTGTTGTGTATCTGCCATCTCTTTTTGTTGATTCTATTTGTAATCTATTGATTTTTCTCCTCTAGTTTATTCCATTTCTTGTGGAACATGTTTTGTTTAGCTTTGGCTATTTTTTTGTAAAAGGGTTTGGACCCTTTCAAAAACCCACCTTTACCTTAATCATAAACTTAGTCTATATATCAATTGATATTTTAATATTATAACGATATCCTTTGAAATTAAAATAGTAATAATAAATAAATCTATTATCCAAAATCATTATCAAACTAAAAGAACAAGGAACAAACAAGTAAACTATCAGAGCTTAGGTTTACAAACACTAGGAACTTTGGGAATAAAGTAGGTCTAGTTGTCAACTTGAGTTAGGTATGTCGATGATTAGAAATAAAAAATGATTTGTGAATTATATCTTGTCAATATTGAAGTTATGTTAAAAAATATTGCCTTTCATAAATTTAATTCACTATTAGAACAAAAGAAGTTCAAGAACAAAAGGAATTTAATTAGTGACACATAGTGTGGTCAATATTTTAATATATTTTTTAGTTAGTCAATCATTGGGTGGTAAAAGTTGATAGCAAGTGTAAACATATTCTAAACTCCCTAATGTGAGAATCTAGGGTCAAATAATAGAGTAAAATTATTTAGAATGTTTTCCCTCTTTTGATGTTCTCATCTTCATATGATCTATATTGAGACATAGTAACCTCTTAGAAAAGTGGTTTAATGGACCTCTCTATAGATAGATCACCATATTTTAGGTAGCTATACTTTATCTTACAAGTGTTGTACCTTGGTCACTTTAAATATTGAATCTTGCAATGCCTTTTGTAGATCTCAAAATGGTATAGGAACATATTTCTCCTTGTGATATCCTAGATATATGGACCATTTATATAATTCTATAAACATTGTTAATTTTTCCTAACTAATGAGTAGATTTAACTTGGAATAAATGAAAAGTTATTTAAATAAATTAAAAGGTAGAAAATGTAAGGCTGTGTGACCCTTTCAAATAAATGTTAAGATTTAAAATATTTGATTATTTTAATGTTTTATAACTTTGAGTAGAATAATAAAAATAAGCCTAGAGAATTAGGCTAAATATGTTAAAAGCATGTAGGGAAAAGAATATAGAAATTGTAGGATTAAGACCAGTTTATAATGTATGCTAAAACTCTTTCATTGTTAGTGCTAAAAACCCTTTGTGGATGGTCATTGTATAAGTAGGTATAGATTAAGAAGTGTATTTAGGATATTTTTCTTCGTGAATGTGTCTCGGTAGCTAATAATAAAGAAAGAATGGAAGCAAGTGATATTATTTGCACTAGATGCATAAATGCAACACATTTTTGTTAAAGTACTCATGGAACAATAGGATATATAGAATGTAAACGAACAATCTAGAAATGTTCCTTTTTTATAACATATGCATGTAGTAATTTCTAGAATATGGATATTATGTGAGTTGATTAGAGATAGGAGTTGAAGCTTGTATATAAATTTACTTTAAATAAGATGTTAGGAGTCTATTATTATTAAGCTAGAAACAATAATGTAGGAAGTAGAAAATAATATAGTCTTGAATAATTTATAACTTGCAATAGTATTAGTTAATTTGTCTTATGTATTTATTAGTGTAATGTAGGAAAAGTGGGAATAGGGTTGATTTGATGATATGCCTAGATCCTCCTTTCACTACACACATTCAAGGATATTTAACCCAATTGAATCTCAACTTTTACAAGAGGATTCACCTACATGTTGGTTGTCACTTGTAATGATAGGGAAATTTGGAAATTAATGTTTAATGTGTTAATTTAATGCCCAATTATGCTCAAAACCCTAATTATGCAAAATCATAAGTAAACGAATTAATTCTGATAAATGCTCACACACAATGATGTTATATTCAAAATAGATACCTACCAAATTTCAAGATTCAGGATGCAGAAAAGTCAGGGGCTAAAGAGCAGGCGCCCAAGCCCAAGGTAGGAATTTCTTCAGGGATTTCTAGAAGTTGTCTGCTATTGTTCATCACTATCCTGAAGGTTTTCTGCTTTGAAGATCCAGAGGGCTTCAGGGTGGGTGCCCAAGCCCAAATATTGTTTTTTCCTTCATATTCAGGATCTCCACACTCTGTCACAACCTTCTGCAACTCCACTTCGCAAGATACGATACCTGTCACCTACAATCACAAGGAATGGGGTTGGCATTCAAGCCTTCCAACACCATTGTTTGATAAAGATTGTGTATCCTTGCAGGATAGAGGCAAAAACAAATTGATAAATGATTGATTCAACACAAATAGATATCACCTCGAAGGTGTAGCTCACATATAGATGAAGATCCTTCAACACATGAGAAGATGAATCCAAATCTACATAAAACAATAATAAGACAAGTCTGCTCTGCCATAATGAATCCTTTGAATGCTCTAAAATCATAAGTTTACCAAAGTATCATAATCATTGTCTAGTTTAAAAATAAAACCCTAAACATGTTTATATATGCATTCCCACTACAAATTTTGTAATTCAAACTTAAGATGTCGGCAACGGAACCTTTTAACGGTCACATAATTGACATTCAAATTTGGGACCCACCTAAAATAGGGCGAGACTAGGGCACGAGCACGCAAGCCCCTGGTACCTATTTTAAGGCAGGATAAAACTCAACAATGTCCCTCGAGCCCCATTTGACATGGGTTTCAGGCCATTTTGTCTTGGGAGTCAGATTTAACATGCATGATGAAAAACAAGGGACTCGAGAGCTAAACCTAGGAGATAAAAGTCCTAGGGGGACATTTTATGACATAAAAATTGTATATGTATTTTTGTACTTCAAGAATATTTGAAATGCATTAGGAAAGTTGATTTTCCTTGCATACTAGAAATTTAAATTTAACAAGTTAACAAATTTAGGAAGAAAACCAAGATAGAATGAGGAAAATAAATATATCAATGCATGATTTTGAAAAGGAGTAGAATTAAATAGTTTGATGAAGTAAATATTAAATCATCTATGTTTGTAGAATAGTTTATGTAGGGAGTTAGTATGAACCTAGTAGAAGTAGATAAACTATGTTGTAACCCTCTTATGCTAGTTGAGTTTGTAATTATTTTTGGATTATTTTAAAGAGTTAAAATAAAAAGTAACTATTGAGTTGGTAAAAGTAATTGTGTGTGCGATACTCATGTGGCATAATGTGATTTAGAATGTAGAAATTAAATAAGTGTTATGTAAAAAAATGTGTGTTAAATGTAATTAGTAAATTGTAATTTAAGTTGCGATACAAGGTATCCAACCTTGGAAAAGGGTCTTGTGGATGTCACATACAATCCATATATATGCCCTTTTGTGACATTTGTTGAGCATAAAATTGTTTAAAATTTGTGTATTGATGGGTGCTTAATAAAACAAAATGTGTCAGTCACTCTCCATGCATTTACATTTTGATATGATAAAGACTGAACTTTAGTGACAATTCATCAACTAGTCTGAGAGCATGATAGCATAATTAGGGATTGTGAGAGAAGGGATCTCCTTTGGCAAGGATGTTTTATTAGCCTTTTCTTTTCGAATTACTTTCTCACAATTGGAACCACCATTTTTGGTTCAAAGCATAACTATATTTCTTGTTATTTGAGTTATATAGGTTGAAGATGGACCGTAATGTGCCTTTAAAACTGGGAAGTATTCTCAATATTTGAGGCAACCTATAGCTTATGGATATTGGATGTCATCATTGATTAATAATTTAAGAAACTGTCATCGATTAAGGATCTTTAACATTAACAATAAATATAGACATTTATTATGAATAAATTGGAAATGGGAATAAGTGGAAAGATGCGGTTGAATTGGGATGATATCTTTCTTCAGAGACACATAGTAAAGTAACGACTTCTAGAAATCAAGGCATGGTGACAATATTTACAACATTAATAGGGTAGAAAAATGTATGGTAAAGTGGAAGTGGTATTAGTACTTTTTTGCTAAGATGGATTGCGGTAGTACTCATATGAAATCTTGGGCTATATCATATCTTGAGAATTATAAGTATTTTTATACATAAGATATATAAGATATTTGGAATTTATTACAAAGGATTCTAGGGTTGTGTATGTTATAAGTTTGTCAATGAGGTTTAGAATTCCCCTCCTCCCCTTAGGTGGCTTTATTAAGCTACATGAAATATGTGTTGTGCAATTTCTATGGGACTGTTGAATTATAGTTTATTTATGATTTTTTCTTCATTGTTAAGCCAACAATATTGAATTTGTTTCTTAGGCTGCTTAGTTGGTTGAATTTTTTATGGTCATGTTTGCCTTAAATACTTGTTTAATTACATTTTTGTTTGAAATTAAAATGTTCTATTGGTGACCACTTTTGAATTTTTCTTTCTTATATAAATTTTATTGGTGATTTAATTGAGATATTATTTTTATTGGTTTTGAGGCTTTTTCAATGTTTGCAACTATTGGTGTGTATGGAGTATGTCACTTGTGTTAATTTACTATATCTAACATGGGTCCCTAGCAAGTTGTATGGGGGAATAGATGGCCTGGGGAATTCTATTGTAAAGCTTAAGGTAGCAGATTGGATCAGTATAAGATGGTCATGATGCGCTCCTTTCTACATCTAGGTGTATGATATATTGATGGCTAACTCACTTTTATCAAGTAAGAAGAAGGTTTTAGAAATTCTCAAAGGAGTTTTTGAAGAGGGCCCTTAAACTATCTTTCCTATTGTTATGTGGCTCTATGTACAAGTGACTTTGGTTCTTTGAGATCTATGATACTATAATTAATCAATGTTGGTTTAGTGGATAAAATAAATAAATAGATATTTAGATACTAGATTTATGGCTATATGGTCCTATGGTCTCTCAGCTATATTTGGCACCGGTCATCCTCATAAGTTATATTTTGTGAACATTGTGACATGAGTCAAGTAGAATCAATTTAATGTATGTGTATGTGAGAGGTGAGTTGTATGGTTATGGTTGTGAGTTAGTGTTGGAGAAAATAGTAACAAAAGAAGAATTAAATAACTACAATAGCCATAATGGTTTATGATGTCTCAATGTCTCAATGGGTTGAATAGTTCTTTTTAAAGACTTCATTAGTATATTAATTGAATATCCTATTCATGTGATAGTTGATAACCAAAAAGATTTCAATAGTACTAACATGCATTATTGTGAATATATTCTATGTATGGTTTTAGTAATAATTTGTGAACCATGTTGGTACCTTTATCTTATGTTTGGGATGTATGTTGTGGTGTATTGTACAATGGTTTATTTTAGATCAACGATTGCTTCTTTTAGAAAATTACTCTTAGTTAATGATTATTTGACTAAATATTTTGTTACAATCTGAATTAAGAGATCTCTTTGACTATATCCTACTGAGGTGTTGGCCTTGGTAGGTTACTCTACCCTCTCCTCTTGAGGACTTCCATGAGGAAGTCTAAACCTAGGGAGAAGAATGTAAAGCTTTCCTATTTTATTTCTAGTGACTTAATTAGTAGAATTATTGATGTTTATTATAAACTCTCTTTATGATTAGACTTTGGAGCATAATTAACTAAAGTGGATTTTGATAGAATGGTTAGATTAATTGACCTTCAAAAGATTGGTTGTGCTTCCTTCCCTGCTTGTTTCCATCCCTCATTCTTCATTTTCTTCGTTCCCTTCTTCCCTCCATCCTTCGATCATCCTTGTTGGATTCCTTGCTTTGCTGCTTCCCTGCATGGATCAATGCTTGGTGTGCATCCTTCCCTGCTTGCTTCCTTCATCCTTCGTTCCATCCTTCATTTCCACATTCAGTTGTTACTATCCTAACCGAGTGGCTTGCATGTTAACTCGTTGATCCTAAAGTTCCCAATGGTTGTTGTTACCCCCCTGTGCATGTAGAGGGCGCCCCCGTAGGGAACTTGTTTGATGGTTTGGCTGAGTACATGGAATCTTTAGACTTTTTCGTATGAGCACTTTTGGTATTTGTCCAATGCACAAGATCGCTTCTGGACCGTTCTTCGTATGAGCACTTTTGGTATCTGTCCAGTGCACAAGATCACTTCTGGACCGTTCTTCCTTAGGTCGGCATGGTCCATCCGCTTGTGATCACTTTGATCGGGGGGGAGGGAGAGCTAATAATTTGGTCTTGTATGAAATGATATTGCAAAAATTCTGTTGTCCCGGGGGTATATGAGGTCATTTTAGTGCTTCTATACTCATTTTCTTTGCAAAAATTATGTTGTTAGTATCAGCCTTATCATGTCAGCAGTAGCAGTCTTAGCATGTCCAATTTGAAGTAGCAATCTTATCATGTCTGCAGTATAAGCTTATGATTATAATTTATTTACATAATGTGACTTTGCATAATTAATTAAGAGTTAAGATTTATTATTTCATTATCATGTATGGATTTTGGTTATATTTTGATGGAAATTGGAAATAATGTATGGGAATCTAATGTGATATGAATTATGTGAATCATTTGAATGCTTTGAGATGATTATATGATTATAGTTTTCTAATATTGGTACTGACAAATGTTTTAAGTGTGTAGGTATTAATAATGCCAATGGAAATATTGGAGGTTATTAAGAAAGTCCTTGTACATTCCTTGTGACACCTAGACCTACGTCTTTGTGGGACTAAGGTCTTTAGTATAAGATATGTGTTTAAATGTGATGATTGATTTGTAATTGATGTCTTTATGTGGTTTAAAGAGTTGTATTTCATATTATTTTTGTGAAATTATGTACCTTAGGTGTGTACCTCTAGGTTGGGGGCTTGTTTGTGCATATAAATAATGTTTTTGTTATGTCAAAAAAATGCACCCTTGGTGGATTTTTCCTATTAAGGTTTAGCTCCCGAGTCTTTAGATTGCATTTAGAGCATCTTGCATGATAATTTAGACTCCCGATGAGAAAACCCTTAGGTCTTGTGACAAATAGGGCCTAGGGGGTGCTAATTTAATGATGTCAGAACAAAGATAGGGGGTGGACAAGGGCTCTAGCACCCTAGTCCATCCCTATTTTGGGTTTGCTCTAAATTCAAATGTCGGGTTTGTGACCATTATTTGGTTTCCAGGCTGACATCATAAGTTTTAATTATGAAATTCTTGGCAGGAATCTTAGTAGTTGCATATATAAGCATGTGTAGGTTATCATTTAGAAACTAGAAGATGATTGTGAACTTTATGCATACTTGAGATTTTTTTGATATCATTGTGTTGCAGAGCATAGCATTGTTATTGTGTTTGTTTTTGCAGGTTGGATTTCATCTTCTCCTCATGGCATTGAAGAGCATCTTCTTTCCATGAGAGCTTCATCATTAAGGTGCAAGCTATTGTGTTTTATCATAATTATCATTTGGATTTTTGCCTCTATCCCACAAGGATATGCACTCTCTCTGACAATGGTGTTTGAAAGACTTGAATGTCTCTCCAGGGCTTGACTAAGGCAAGCCTCTAAACACCACAACCCCCTCCCACACTCCTTGTGATTGCAGGTTACATGTATTGGATCTGGAGAAAGTGGAGTTATAGGGAGTAGGAGGACACTATGGAGATTTTGGATCCCGAAGGAGGAGCCTGCTTGGACTAGGACGCCATCAACATTGTCCTCTGCATCCGAAGCCATGGAAATAGACTGAACAGTGATAATCAAGGTTTACAGAGCTTCCGACATCTGGTAGAAGATCCCTCAATGGATTAGGGCACCATCAACATTGTCCTCCACATCTGCATTGTCAGAAACTAAAGATATAGCAGAGATTAGTGTCGGAAGGAGATCAAGATTCCATAGAAAACTAGCACATTGGACTTCTCTAGACTGCAAAAAATAGTGAGTTAATCTTCTCTGCCCTTTGTCTAATTCCAGTAGCATTTGTCATAATTTATAGATTTACTTGTTGTTTTACTTAAATTAGGGTTTCAAGAGCATAAAAGCATTAATTAGCAACATTGTGTGATAACTTTTGAATTTCCCAAGAGAAAACCAAGTAGCAACCCAATCTGATAGATGACTCTCCTCTTGATAGGAGAAGCACTCAAATGAAAAGCCCTTGGATTGTTTAGTGGAAAGGAGGATTCAAACTAAAACCCCCCATACAAACAAACCATCACACTCCTCTTTTCTGTATTAAACATTTTGGTGAACCCATGTTTTGAACTTTTTCACACCTTTCTGAGTATTGTTTCATAGATTTACATTCATTCATTCTATTGCATTTGAAAAAGTACAAAAAAATTGAAATTTTTTGAAAAATTCAAAAATATTGGCATATTAGACTTGCATTTTTGTAAAATTTGAACTCATTGACATCTAATTTAAATTAATTTCTGTTATTTGCATTATATCTGATACAAAATACATAAATTCATCATTTACAATTCATTTGCATGCTTGATTTGTTAGAAATTGCTTGCAATTTTGCATTTTTAATAAAAACCTAGTTTTGCATGAGCTAGGGTTGTAGTCAAAATATTGTTTCAGATATTACTACCTTGTTAAAACACTCATTAGGTCTGATTTCTAATTGTAGTGTTGCCTCATAGTGGCCTCCTTGTGAAATTTCATGTCTAGGGCTTGAAAACTTGCATTTTTTCACTAGATTTGGCCTTATTGTCTTGTTAGATTTGCACTCCAAGCGTGTTGTGAGGGATTTTATTGAACTAATTAGCTTTTATTGGGGTTATTATCTTCTTATCCTTCTCTATTTCCTTACAACACCCTTCCTTTTGGGCTTTTGCATTAAAAATTTGTGAAAATTTGCATATTTTTGCTATCTTTGCGCTAGGGTTTGATCTACAGTGGCACTATAGGCATGTTGTAACTGATTTTTTGTCATTAGGTGGCTGTTATTACTATTATAAGATCCTTTCCATCATCATTTTCCTTACAACAACCGTTTCCCTACTCTTTTGCATTGAGATTCGGTGAAAATTTGCATATTATGACCTATTTTCATTAGGTTTTGGCTTATCGACTCTCTAGAGTTGCTTCAAAAGCGTGTTGTGAAAGATATTTTTGCATTAGTGGACTGTTTTTAGGCATATAATTTTCTTTCCCTCTTGTAAATCTTTACAACACCTCTTCTTTCATTCATTGGCACTAAGAAAAGTTGAAAAATCAAGCATTTTAGAGCATATTCGACATCACTTTTGCATTTGTTCTTGCATAAGTTTTGAAAACCTTTAAAATCTGAATTGGCATTTATTTTAAAACATATATCATGGATAATTCCTTGGAAGCTCTATTTTCATACATCATAGACATGGATCATTTCTCTAAATTTACTCATGAATATCCTAAGTCTTGGAACAAATAGATTACATTCATGATGTTGATCTCTCTATGTGCTCCACATATGAAATCCTTTGTTATATGTTTGATTTTAATAGCTTCACAAATCTCATGGAATATATCCTTTGATATTAGATGATCTCACTAAATTCATGATCAATAATATATATACTAGTGATTACCTCAAAATGTTAGATGAAGCCTTAGATGACTTTATAGTACATTCCACTACGGCACCTATTGCTAAAACATGTGATGATAACTTAGGTTTACCTCATGATCCCTCTCCCAAATTTTTTCCTCCTTATGAGGACACTTTGATGCAAGAGGGTGATTTAATTGACACATCCCTTAACATCTTACCACCAAATCTTCATTCTAATGCTCACTCTAGCCAAGATGAAGCATTAGTAAATGAAGAGCCATCACTTTTCCATTCCAATGCTCACTTTGGCCAAGATGAAGTATTAGTGAATGAGGAGCTCCCTTTAACACAGAACATCCCATGTATAGATAATGAGCGTTCATTTAATAATAATCAAACTTCTACCATAGTTCATGATACCTCTAGAGATCATCCTACAAACTTTCTTCCTTTAGTTGATTGTTCACACACATTGGATATCACTAAGGAGGAGAAGACCCTTACTCTCCCTTCTTCGATTGAGTATTCAAGTCATTTGGACATAACTAAGTATATGGCACTAGTGGATGAGGAGAAGTCTCTCACATTAAATCCCTTAGAGATGGATGTTGAGATCACTCAAAGTAATTTGCTTCTTTCACCTCCTAAGAAGATAGCGAATAGGTGTACTAGTAAGTCCCAACAAGAAAACATTCCACCCAACATCGAGTCAAACCAAGAAGCATTTAAAAATGAACAAAAAAATAATAACAAATATTTGGCAATGGTACCTTACACACCTATTCCCTCTAGTATTCAAGATTGGAAAGAGGATGATTTGATTCTTGATGACTTCTAGCATGAACCTCTCTACATGTAAGTATCTCTAACCCTTTATCTCTGTGTTGTGCTTCCCCCGTGATGTGTTATGTGTTGTTAGGCCTCCTAGGATGACCCTTGACTCTCTTGTAAGGTCAAGGATACTAGGAGACTACCTCTATCATTACCTTCTTCTATTTGTATCATCATTCTTCTATATTGCCTCTCCTCTAATTTCATCATTGTGTGTTGTGTCTTACGGACATAGCATTGCAGTTGGTGACTTGGGGGCACCCTCCTACGTGACTGTCCCTAAGGCACTTATTCTCCTCTCTGATTTATTTTTTACCTTCCTCTAGTGATTGTATCTAGCTGACGGATGACGAAAAACATATTATACTGATGTGGACCTAGTGTCCCTTTTGCGAGAAATAAAAAATGGACATAGTCCATACATGACGACGGGGTTGTTAAATATTATTTGACTCTTGGCTAGTGGAATCACTCCGTGTGATTTCTCTATCTTGATGTTGATGTTGATGTTATCTTATCTTGCTAACAACACTTTAACAATACTGTAGCTCTATGCACTTTGTTTATCATGAATATCGCTTTGCTTGGCTCTTTCATGTAGTTGATCATATGCATTGTTAATTATCATGATTATTTGGACACTATCACCTTTCTTGCAGGGATGTGTTTGTGGGAACATTTGGTGATCATAAAGTACATGTCACCTCTGGGGGGCATAGGATTTGTGAGTGCTCGTGTTCCCTTGTGTGTTTTCTTCCTACCTTAACGTGCTTGATATCGGTACGCGATATCAACCACCTTAAGGTGGGGGTATATATAAGGTAAGTTGTCTACTTTAGATGATAGTAAAGTGTGTTTGAACAATCTAAAAATCAATCACAATCATTTAAGAACTCTGCGGAGGCGGGATATCGAACATATCCTTTTACCTTCAACCCTCATCATGAGGTGAGGATGGTGTACTTCTTAGAGATATTACATTTTCCTGTCATTTTCAAAAGTCCTCATCATGAGGTGGGGAGTCGTTCTATGACTAACTAAACCTTTAAGCATGTTGTTGTGATGCTCACAACATGCCCCATTTTACCCTTTAGCAAAATGAGGACCCCTATTGTGGCTTTTTCTTTTGGCTTGTGTGGTTTTGCTTGCTTGGTGGTAAAGGTAAAAGGTCATGGATGCTTGAAATTTGAGTTACATAGCATTTGGGAATAAGTGGTTGTTATCAGTATAATCCGCATGAAAAAACAACTAGGGTTGCCTTTTGAATCATTTGAAAATTCTACATATTT
This sequence comes from Cunninghamia lanceolata, assembly GCA_027924645.1. Taxonomy (NCBI): domain Eukaryota; kingdom Viridiplantae; phylum Streptophyta; class Pinopsida; order Cupressales; family Cupressaceae; genus Cunninghamia; species Cunninghamia lanceolata. The sequence goes on along the minus strand of BSBN01000241.1, from coordinate 3,058,204 downwards.
TGAGAGTTATGCTTATTCTTGTGAAACGTCAACGCTATATGGATGGTGTGTTGATAACTGAGAGGGGGGGGGTGAATCAGTTATCTTGATTAATTTAACTTTCTGTTCTTCTTTAGCCACTAGTACAGTATCAAAACATATAAGCTTAAATGAACATGAAAGCAGAAATAAACTCAGTACACATGACACAATATTTTTGACGTGGAAACCCTGTTAAGGGAGAAAACCACGGGGTGATTAACCCAAGAATGTATTCTCTGTTAGAAGAATAGAAAGAACAAAATGGCACATGCCAATTAAGGCTCACTGCCCGAGCACACTACTCACAAGAGGCTCACTGCCTACAAAAGACTTATTGTCTACAAGTTATAAGAGAGTAACAAGATACTTGAACTGATGAGAAGCATCCACTTATGCTAGAGTTTAGTTCTAATTTAGGCTCAGTACACTGATCTACTGCACTTCATTCTTTCTCTTCTTTGGTGTTGTTGTCCTGTCACATGCCAGACCTGCCTTACTGCCCTTCTTTTCTTCGCACCCGCTAACACCCAACACACACCTTCACATCCAAATCCATCTGGTATATATATCCACACAAAGGATTTCATCCTCTTTCTAGTCAGCATCCGAGATAGTCAATATTTTCCCAAACTCTAGTCTGTCGGCTGAATCTTTGCATACCAAGTAATGCGGATCAAAGAGATGCTTATAGAAGTCATCAATCATGTTGGCTAATCATGAATGATACCTTAGGAAACTTAATCACAATCAATATCACATCCAGATTAATGTCTGATGCTCTACCGGTCAGTTCTTCCTCTGTCTACTCTGCCAAACAGAAACCCAACACTCAAGTGCTCATGTCTCTTCACTCTTCCATCACCAGAGGCTCAATCCCTGGAATATATCAGTCAAGGTACTCCTCTTGACTTTCCCAAATCTGTACTTTACTAAGATACCTTCTCTGAGAGATCCGAACCTGACTGTCGGACCTTGCCACATGCTCTATTCTTGTTTACCGGACCACAACACTCTTCAATCTGACTTCTGGTATAGGCACACCAAGTCCTGCGGATGTGTCTGATGGACTTTGTTGCCATCAATGACAATAATCATGAAGCCACACAGTGTCTCTTGCCAACAATCTCCCCCTTTGGCATTGATGGCAACACTTAGTAAAAAATGACTAAGTGTCATACTGAACTCCCCCTTGGCTGATGCTCTGTTCTAATGTACACTTTACCGGATCTCCCCCTTAGCTGGATCCCACATTTTTCACTGCTCCTCCCTCCCCCTTTGACATCAATGGCAAAGGGTGGGGTCTGCACACCAAAATTTCCAAAAACATTCTATACTTAGCCACATAAAATATATATACATGTTTTACCTACATATACTGAAATATATCTGCAAAAGTGGTCTTTAGCTGTACCACTTCTGTCACCCAACTCTTCTTCATCCTGTCCAAAATTGAGATGTGACCACTCAATAGGAATGCAAAAGCTTATGCCCTTTTTAGATCTGTCGGATCACTAGTCTGGGCTATAGTCTGAGCATCACTTAGGGCCTCATGCATGGCCTCTAACATAGGGATAATGATCCCTCTAAGTTCACTCAACCTACTTATTCTATTTTTCTTCTCCTTCTCAAGCTTCTTAATTTCATTCATGACTGCAATAGTCTGACATTCTTGATTTATTATGGGAGATGAGAGAGGATCAAAACTTTGAGACAAACTTAGCAGTTTATCTTCTTTCTCTTTTACTTTCTTCTCAACATCTTTGGTCACTTTGGGCCAGGATAAACAAAATTTATAAATATCTCTACCATCTTTGAGAGCATTTTCTAAACTCTTTATTCCAATATCCATAACTCTCCTATCATTTGAGATTACACCCAGTACTTCAGAGAATCTCTTATCCAAAAATTCTTTCCTGACTTTCTCTTATGTTGCTTTCTCTAAAGAATCAAAATGTATATTAACAGAATTTACAAGAGACTTTAGATTACCGGATGTGAGGCTGTAGGATCATTTTGGAAGGATGGCATGATCTTTTCCAATACACCGAATGTAGTTTCTATCAACTCACAGTCTTCCATGTGAGACTTCAGCATTTTTTCTTTTGCCTTTGCTTGAGTGAAGGATGCTGGTTTCATGGTTTGAAACGGAGAGAGGGAATCAAAATTGAATGGACCTTAAAGCAATTCCAGTTCATCAAATTCCATCATCTCTTTGGTCAAGAAATCTTTGACTGCTTCTGCTGTGTCTCTTGCCAGAGACAAAATTTTCTCCCTTTCTGCAGCCTTACCACTATCATCTGTGGCCTTCTCTATTGGAGTTTTCTCTCCTTCTGCAGCCTTGCTAATGTCATCTTCTTTTTCCTTCTCTTCTACTCTTTCTTCTCCTTTGGATCCAGAGTCTACAGGGGAAACCGGATGGGAGATATTTACTGCTTCTTGGACCTCCTCTTCCGGAGCAGAGGATTCCAAGTCCTTATCTTTCTCTTCACCTGTCTCCTTTACTTCTTCTGCTACTGTTTCAGTAGATTCTTCTTCAACATCTGTAACCAAGGGATCATCTAAGTCCTCTATAATAGGAATGTTGAATCTTTTGTAAGCATTTCAGAGGATGTCTTCTATTTCTTTTGCTACCTTGTCAGTTTCTCCAAGCATAAGCTGATTCATTCTAGCTTTGCTTCAAAACTCATCCTTACAATCTTTGAAGATCATATTCTTCTGCTTAGGAGTGATGGAGGGATAGAGTTGAATGGCTATCTGTTCCCGGATCTCCATGTCCTTTTCTTTGGCATTATTCTTTCTCATTTCAAGTTCCTTCTCAAGGATTTTAGGAATTAAAGATATGATCTCAATGAAAGCTTTATTGTAGATGTTCAGATACTTAACTGTGGCATCCTGCAGGATCTTCTGATCAGCTTCACTGTATTTATCATAGAATTCTGTTATTGGTTTCAAGTTTCCATCCACAGTAATTGCTTTGATGATATCATCAAGAGTGGGCTTCTCAACACATTTATCTGTCTTTTCTTCTTCCTTGTCTAGACCGGTAGTGGATTCTCTGGATACTTTCTTCTTCTTCTTCATTTTATTTACTTCCTCATCTAATTCTGTCTCTTCTTCGTCCTTTTGGCTTGTGTAAGACCTTGTTGCCTTTTTCTTGGTTCTCTTCCCTCCTTTTCCGGATGTCTGAGCTTCCAGTTTTGAAGCCTTTTGTCCCTTGGAAGTGGTGGGTGCAGAGCTTTTGGTTGATCTGGTCCAGGAAGATGCTTGCACTGGAGCACTTTCTTTTTTTGCCTCTTCCTTTTCTTCCCTTTCCATCTTTTCTCTATTTGCATCTAGTGCCTCTTTTGAGATTCCATGCCTCTTGGAAAACTCTTCTACTTCCCTCCTCACTTTTCTTTTTATTTCTGGTTGTCTTAGTTCCACATGGATCTTCACACTTAATTCTTCAAAGGTTCCAAACCTTTCTACTTTAGGATCCTTGGGTTGACTAAGCATGTGTTGAACATGTAGCTCAACAATTTTCTCATCTACTTCATACCCCATTGGCATGATCCAGACTGTTCTTGGCTCTGCTGCCTCCATTAGACATTGATCAGTTTCTACCATAAAGCATATTGTATCTTTATACTTTTCAACTAAGGATTGGGGGATTCTCTCTCTTACTTGCATCATGCTCTGAAAATTCTTGAAATAGCCCCAGAGTGCTGTATTCTGTGCCTTGGCATCACCAAGCCCATGTATATAATTTCTGATTTGGATGGCTACTAGTCTATCATTCTGCCATACCCAACCACTGGATCTGGGAAGCTCATTCATGAAGTAGAAGAATAAGCACAGTAACAGCCCACCATACTTGAAGGAGTTCTTGTCTTTCTTGATCTTTTGTAGATTTTCCATTAGTTGGTTTAGAAGGAGTTCACAAAGATCATAATCTGCATTTTTCCTCAACATTTCATAAGCAGTGTAAATTACAGTTCTGAGTACTAAATTTTCCCTGCTAGAGTGATATATCTTATAACCGATGATCATGGAGGCAAACTTGACATCCGGATCGGTGATGTCTTCTATTGTCATTGTTCTTTTGTCAAATTTTGATCCAGTAGCCTCACTCACAGTTTGATTCTTGATGGATTTGAGAACAGGAATCCCACTGGATGAGTGTAGTCCAGTTACTTCCCTAATGGCATCCTTGGTTATCTTAAATGGTCCATTCAACCACATGAAGTTATCATGCACTCTACTCAAAATATACCGAACCCATTCTTCTTCTGTAAAACAGGGGAAAAGAATGCATTGTGCAAAATGCTTGTCCCGAATGGCTTTATACTGGTTTTGAGTTCAAATGAGTCATCTATCAAATGCTTGTGATAGATATCAACTAGCTTAGATTCCCCAAAATCTTCAATATTTGCATGAATATATGCCCTAACATCTTCTACATGCAGAACCCCATGTGAAATGCTTGAAAAGGCACCTAGGGGATCAACTTCTAGGGATTTATATGGATGTTTCTTGAATTTTGGATGCGGCCTATCAGTGATCTTTACAACACTTGGTGTAGTCATCTTCAAAAAGATTTACAGAGCAATATTCAATAACAGAAAATACCTTTTGTGCTTCTAGGGTTTGCGGAGTGAGCCGGATTGATTTGCTAGAAGATTCGACTTCAACAATTGATCTTTGTGAAATTTGAAACAATTAGTTGCAGAGCTCCTTTTCTTTTCTTCTCAAATGCAAATGTGCGAATGATGAGTGAATGAACCCTTTTATTTTTGAGAAAAACCCTAAATCCACACTATAATAAATGTGCAACTTAAGTCATTCTGGTTGCCTAGTTCTTCTTATTTTGAGAAATATCTTTTTCCAGATCACTGAGATATACTTAGAGTTATCCTTGGTGATTAATAACAAACTATCTTACTTTCCCCAAACATTTGATCTATCCGTAGATCAAGATGCCTTGAATTTGAATCATACCTGATCTAACTGTGATAATCCTCTTTTATCAGATGACTGTTGAACTGGATCAATCCTGGTAGATTAGATTTTCCAAATCTTCTTGCGAATCTTTCTTATCTTTACCAAACTTACTTTAGATGTTTCTCTAAGAACCCTTTAATCCGCAACTTCTCATGTGCCAATATGAGGCACCAATTGACTGGCTGGGGGATTTGGTTTTTCTTAGTGACTCCCCCTGAGCCAGAGCTCACCTTTTAATTTCTGTAAGGAATATCAGCACCAGATTCTGGTGCGGATCCATCCCCTATATTCTCTGTACTTCTCTTCACCCAAATCTTGTTCATCTCACTTTTAACTTCATCCGCATTCACTTTTCCTTTTCCTTTGTCTTGATTCTGATTATGATGCACCGGACCCCTTTTGTCCTGATTCTTGCTTCTACAGAATTTGGCAATATGACCGGATCTATTGCAATTGTGGAAAACAACATTTCTTTGCATATTTGGATGATATCCTCTTTATCTGCATTGATTAGCCATATGTCCCATTCTATTGCATGCAAAGCATCTACCATTGAATGAATTGTTCATTTGCATATTTTTGCATTCATGATATTTGTGACCATACCTTTTGCAGTTGAAACACTGTCCGGAGAAGGATGTATTAGTCTGATTTATTCTCTTTCTGCACTGATTAGCTTTATGACCAAAGTTATTGCAGTTGTGGCAGTATCCATTGAAGGATGGATATCTTTGAGCATTAGGTTGCCTTACCGGAGGTCTTCTAGGCTTGTTCCTTGGATTTCCTGATCCAAAATTCTTTTGACCAGATCCGAAGCTTTCACCTTTCTCATATCCCAAGCCACGCTTGTCATCTACCCTCTTTTGGCTTTCAAGAAGAACTTCAAGTTGAGCAGAACTTATCTTGAATTTCTCTTTGTATTCATTTGTTGTTTGAAGATCCTTTTTAAGAGTGTCAATTTGATCCTCAAGTTTTTCTTCATTATCTCTAGCATCTTCAAGATCAGATTCAAGATGTCTGATTATTCTATCCATCTTGTGGTAGTCTTCTGATTTCTCCTTGAGAGATTGTCTTAGATCATCTTCAGTTTTTCTTTTCTCTTCAATTTCTTGAGTGAATTTTATAACTCCTGATTCCATTTCATGTCTTACCATAATGATCTCTTTTGATAACTTTTCACATAACTTGGTTTTCTCCTTTAGGTCTTCATTTGTATCATTGGCTTCACCTTGACTTGTCAATTGCTAAAGTAGATCCTTTCTCTTTTTCATAGAGATACTCAGTTTCCCTTTTAGTTCATTTATGAAATCATCAGCCTGTTTGAGTCTTTCCTTCAATTCATTGACTTCGGAGTTAGATTGCTCAAGATCATCTAGGGCAAACTAAAGTTGTTCCCTTATACCATACATATCCATTTGAATTCCTTGATCTTCCTCAAGTTGTTAGGCTCTGTTTAGAGGAACATGGCTCTGATACCAATTGTTGATAACTGAGAGGGGGGGTGAATCAATTATCTTGATTAATTTAACTTTCTGTTCTTCTTTAGCCACTAGTACAGTATCAAAACATATAAGCTTAAATGAACATGAAAGCAAAAATAAACTCAGTACACATGACACAATATTTTTGACGTGGAAACCCTGTTAAGGGAGAAAACCACAGGGTGATTAACCCAAGAATGTATTCTCTGTTAGAAGAATAGAAAGAACAAAATGGCACATGCTAATTAGGGCTCACTGCCCAAGCACATTGCTCACAAGAGGCTCACTACCTACAAGAGACTTACTGTCTACAAGTTATAAGAGAGTAACAAGATACTTGAACTGATGAGAAGCATCCACTTATGTGGGAGTTCAGTTCCGGTTTAGGCTCAGTACACTAATCTACTACACTTCATTCTTTCTCTTCTTTGGTGTTGTTGTCCTGTCACATGCCAGACCTACCTTACTACCCTTCTTCTTTTCTTCGCACCCGCTAACAGCCAACACACACCTTCACATCCAAATCCATCTGGTATATATATCCGCACAAAGGATTTCATCCTCTTTCTAGTCGGCATCCGAAATAGTCAATATTTTCCCAAACTCTAGTCTGTCGGCTGAATCTTTGCATACCAAGTAATGCGGATCAAAGAGATGCTTATATAAGTCATTAATCATGTTGGCCAATCATGAATGATACCTTAGGAAACTTAATCACAATCAATATCACATCCAGATTAATGTCTGATGCTCTACCGGTTAGTTCTTCCTCTATCTACTCTGCCAAACAGAAACCCAACACTCAAGTGCTCATGTCTCTTCACTCTTCCATCACCAGAGGCTCAATCCCTGGAATATATCAGTCAAGGTACTCCTCTTAACTTTCCCAAATCTGTACTTTACTAAGATACCTTCTGTGAGAGATCCAGACCTGACTGTCGGACCTTGCCACATGCTCTGTTCTTGCTTACCGGACCACAACACTCTTCAATCTAACTTTCGGTATAGGCACACCAAGTCCTGCGGATGTGTGTGATGGACTTTGTTGCCATCAATCACAACAATCATGAAGCCACACAGTGTCTCTTGCCAACATGGTGGTCAGCGTGTATCTGGTATACATTATTATTTGCATGTATATGGTATGCTTTTGGATAGTCAAGTCACTTTATTCAATGTATTTTGAGTCGTGTGATATATTTGGCATACTTTAAATATTCAAATCTGGACCCGATGACATTTTATGGTGAATTGTATAAACGGAGAAATCCGCAGTTGTATTTTGTATATTATAACTCATGTATTAGAAATACAAATGTGAAATATACATGGGTGGATATCAAAATAACTTCAAAAGTGGTGTGTAATGTCGGCTATGTCTTGTTTGTATGTTAAATACATTGTTTTTTAAATACAAATACAGAGTCGGATCTGAAAGTAAAATTAAATCAAATTTTGAAGACAAAGGTAAATGTGCATGTTTGTATGTATAATTGTATGTATCTTATATACAAAAACAAAACCGGATGTGACTAGGAGAGTTAAACAAAATAAATTATAAGTAGAGTCCACCTTTGTATATTTGGATGCATGTATTAGAAATACAAAAAGCGAAAGATGCATAATTCGCAAATTTGAACTCAGTATTAAAAAGGGAATAAAGTGCATTTATTCATAACAAAAGATAAGGCAACATCGCGGGTCTTTGTATATTTCAATGGATGTATATGATATACATGGAGATATACAAAGGAATTATATGCAAAGCCTGATAGAATTAGAAGTGTGAACATTGTATACTTCAAGTGGGGTCCACATTGGGATGATTAGATACATGAATGCGATATACAACGGAGTGATACAAAATACATAGATGCAAGGTCGGAATTGAAATTAGTTGTAATTTGTTTTATAAATCTGGTGGAGTCTGAGTTTGTATGTTTCAATGATTGTATAACATATACATAGAGATATACAAAAATAAATATACAAAAGGACGAGAGGAAAACGTTAAAATGTAAAAAGACTTATCATGCAGGTATGTGAAATATAAAAAGGAAAAGTGCATGTTATGATATACACAATTAAAAAGTGCAAAGAATTAACGTATACAAGATTCAAAATATGAACTAAAAGGAAAAAGTAAAACACAGGTTGAATTGTATGCATTAATTATAGCATTTAATGCACATCTACCACTGGAAACCTAAATTCAAAAGAAGTAAAAAGGGAATTGGATTATGTTAATCCTCACAATTGCATTCAAGAGTTAATCTGCAGAGAATTTTACAGAGCTGAGGTAAAAGGCGATTCAAAGGGCGAATTGAAATGGTTCCTATGTGGAATTTGAATGGTAAACTTCTTGTCAACACTATTAAAATCAACAGGTTGTGAATACAGGTATGTTTCTGAAACGTCACTGGTATTTTATAGAATACGATTATGGAATTAATTATAGTAATTACAGATGAATAATGGAATGGGTTTAAAATTAGTTAATTATTGTAATTCAATGTGATAAAATAGTAAATTAAACACAATAGGAAAATATGTATCATTCAAATGAAAAGAAGCTTAGGGTAAAGGTTAAACGGTAAATATGCATGGTAAAAAACCTAAGTATAAACATGGTTGTAAAAGAAATGTATATCTTTTCAGGATGCCACCAAAAGGGAAGAAAGTAGAGAAAACGACTAGAAAAGATGAAAAGAAAGAAACCAGAGCCAAGGAAAAATTTTGTAGACAGGGGTTACCATTCGAATATATACAATACATACAGGGCACTAGATACTGAAATTGGAGATTTTGACTCCGAGGAGATATTGAACAAGATCCAAGAGCCTGGCGCAGCATTGGCCATGAAAAACATTTAGGATGTTGGGTTGTACAAGGCTACAGGATTTCCACTAGCAATGGATGCTAGAGACCTAGTTTTTTAGTGCTTATAGAGGTATGATTTTACTACTAGGAAGGTAAAACATAATGGAGTGATATTCACAGACTTGTCTATAGAAGGGATAGCATAAACTTTTGAACTGAAGACAACTAGAAAGATGAAAGAGGTGGATGTAGAGAAATATTCTGATGATTTTAAGAAGAATGAGGCATCATGTAAAAGTACCATATTCTATGGGTGGTACCCCTCAGATAAAAAGCCAAAGGTAGCTGTCAGGGTACCTAAGAGTCTATACAAGTTAGATTTCAAGGAGGAGGTGTATATCATGATTACATTACTAATTAGAGTAATGGGGTTGGAGGATGCGGCTTCATTTGAGCCTTGGATGTTTTCAGTCATACAATTCATTAGGGAAGAAACAGGGCTTGTACATTGGGCTTTGGCAATCAACAATGTAATTTATGCAAAAGCCCTGAGATTCAACAAACATAAGAAATTATTCATGTCCTCATACATTGTATATTCCTATGCTACTAAGATGCAATTGAATGGAATACCGAGGATAGGCACCTTAGTAAATGTGCCAAAACAGAAGTTAGTGTATGATAATTACCTAGACTTACAAACACAAAATGTAGGGAAGAATTGGATAAGGGTGAATGATGTGTTTCCTATGTATCTAGTGAGGATTTTGACATGAGAAAAAGATCAAAGGTTGTCTAAAATAGCTAAGAATGCAATCATATTGCATAGTGCTTGGTATATTCAGTTCTCCACATTCACATATATTAGAACTGAAGGATTCAAAGGTAAACCTTTTAGACTACCAAGATACCCATCTGACAAAGTAGTGTTACTGGAATTCACTAAACAGATACTGGATGTATATGGAATGTATAAGGCTTAGTGTAACAGGGGTCACATAAAATTCTCCTTTGTCATTGGAAAGTATCAATGTTTTAATGAGGATGTGGCGAAAACATCATAAGCAGAATTATTGTATTATGGTCTTCTAATGTTTGATCTAGTTAGGCCTTTTGATCCATTCAAAAGGATTCATAATTTTATAAATATGAAGTACAAGCATCAACCTCAGATTGAGGATTTTTGGGTTGACTGTGACAATGAAGCTGAAGTGAGGCAAAGATCTCATCAAAGATTAACTCTTGATCAGATGAGAACACTGGGGGAAATTGAAGTGCCCCAAGAAATCAAAGATGATGGTGAAAAAACCTTGCATACAGGTTATAACAGCACAAAGGACATTTTGACTGAGCTAGATTAGAATCAATCTGAAGAAATTTCAATAGATAATGTCTCAAAATCAGTGTTTACATACTTAGATATATGGATAAAAGAAGGAATAGAAGAACTGAAAGTAAAAGGAGTAACAATCACTTACCCGGGCAAGAATGGGAAAAAAGAAGTTGGGACAATGAAAAAGATTTTGATGATTTTTTGAAAAGAAAGAGACAGGTGGTGGAATCCAAAATAGCAAAGGCTAACACAGGAGCCATAATAATGGACCCCTATGCATTAGGGATAATAGTTCCTATACCTATAGGGATATTTGTATCTGCTAAGGAGGGGACATCTACATCCGTTGTAGCTACTTCAACAGAGCAATCTCCATTACATGCAATGGTGTTATCACAACCACCATCAAGACCTGCAGTGCTTGTGCAAACATCTCAACAAACACCTTTGGAGACACCCATGGTTGCAGAATAAACCCAACAAGAGAAATTGCAGGGGTTTATCAAGGTTAAACAAGATATGGCTGAGGAAATGATAGCAAAGACATCTACTACCCAACCATCCACCAAACAAAATGTAGTAGTGGATGTGGGTCAAATTGGGGATGTAGAAGAAGATGAAGATGAAGGTGAAGATGAAGGCATAGATGATATCCTTGAGATGAGCACTGAGGAAGAAGAAGACAAACAATGACCTAAATCTCCTCTCATCCCCAAGTAGTCAATATAAAAAATTAAAATAATTGATCCTTTTGAGAGCATGGTGCCAAGAGATCTCATGGAAGAGATCAAGGAAGTGGCCCAAGAAATATTGAGGAATCAGGTCGAGGAAGAAGAAAATGTAGACATGGAAAAGGTACAGGATGATGAAGGAGAAGCCAATCAAGAGAACGTGCCTATAGATGGGATCGAAGAACAAGGAGATGATCAGGGATATGATACATCACAAGAGGATCTTAATCCTAAGGTACCCCATGAGGAGGAATAGAAAAATGCAGAAAATGTCCAACCTCCACAACAACAAGTTCCTCCACAACAGCAACAAGTTCCCTTACAATAACAACAACAACAACAACAACAGCAAGAGCAATAACATGAACAAGAAGAAGTGTTGAATGAAGAGGCCACATATACAAATAAAGAGGTGCTAGCTTGGTTGGAGTCTGAGGTGAGACAAGATATAGTAGTCGAAGTGGCACCAACCTTGTTAGCCAGTGAGGCCAGGAAGAGAGGTAGAAGAAAGGCTAGAACTATGTTGGCCATAAAGAGGGATTCCTCTGGTGGTAGGACTGTGCAGATAGCAATTCCCTAGGCTAATAAGCAGAAAAGAGAAATAAGTGCTGAGGAGTACAAGGTGATCAATGTGGATCTCAGTCACGTCAACAGCGAACAGCACATGGAAGAGTTGCAAGAAATGACTGAGTTCACTACAAGCATATTACAAAAAGATAAACAGAAAATAAAGGATTTCAAGGGGCAGGTTGCCCAATATGAGAAATTCATTCAAGGGATTTTTGATCCCACACAAAATATGCCAGAATTGGCTCTGGAGTTAACTATTCTTTCTAAGGAACAAATAGAAGGAATAGAGAATAAAAAGCATGAGGCTAATATGTTGGAGGATTTTGTCAGGTCATTTATTTATAAAGGAGAAGAGGTAATAAAAATTACCATTGGAAATTGGAGCATTACACTAACTAAGCGTAATAATTGTGCCCACATTATACAAAAGTGTCAAGAAAGAATAAGGCACACCAGAGATGAGTTGAAGAAACTCAAAGCTTTGGAAGGACATACATAGTCCTTGGTGAATGAAGGTATTATAACCATGCAGGCTGTATTTTAGGTCCCTAAGATGAAGATGGAGCTAAAATATGAAGAAGGGATATTAAGGCCTTGTTTAGCCAATATACAAGAGTTGGAGAAGAATGTTCAAGTTTTGTTGAAGAAACACATGAAGATGGTCAAAGATTTGGTCAAACATCGACATCCTCAGGGCTAGGTATTTGATGCTGATACAACTACAAAGGAATTCAAAGGCAACTTTTAGCCTTGCATCGATGATTCTGTTAACCATTTAAATGAGGAAGAAATGGAAAATATGGTGAAAGTGAGTGCTAAGATTAGAAAATATCACAAGAGGAAAGAAGATAGAGAGAACAAAGCATATGCATTGAGGACAAGCATTGAAATGCAGCAATACACCTGGAATGCTTCTCAGAGAACCAGTAGTGCTTCCATATCCACCCTAATTGCAAAGTTCACAAAATACATGAGCAAGAAGAACAAGGATATGCAGATAGAAGACGACAGTGATAGTGACTAGGTTATTTTTTCACTATTTGTTACATGTTATACTTTGTTATGATTTTATATTGATACGTGGTCAAAGTAAAGTCAAATTTAAAAGATTCTAAAGGTTATCTTTGCGCCTAAGAGAATATTCTTTAAGATATTTTGAAGTGACAGCTGGCTGGGAATTTGAATTTGAACTATTGGTAGTTTTGTGACCATAGCAGGGGATTTTAAGTCTATAGAAGGGGCTTGAATATGTATATTTGAACACACAGCTGATATAAAAAAAGCACTGGAGAATTTGCAATATAAGTGATTCTGTGGAGAAATACTTTGAGCATAGGGATTCAAGTTAGTAGTTTGCCTGTGTCTACAGTGGAGAGAATGTGGAATGTCCTGTTTTCTTTCTGTATCTAGAAAATGTCTGTAAGTTTGCTTTATTTTGCTGATACTTTCAAAGACTTTGAAGTCAAAATGTATTGTAAATTGAAATGGCTTTCATATGTTAATGAATCAAAACATCTAATTGCTTGTCTATTTCAGAGTGTAAGTAGATTCAGGTGTTCTTTGATATATTTCCTTTGATGATTGCAATTCTATATGTTAATTTGTGATATTGCTCTGAAGAAACATACATGAATTTAACTCCTTTGAAGTGTTACAGCTAATCAGACTTGTGCGCATGAGTAGCAGAGAAATAGTTCTTATAGAATCAAGTTTTCTAAACCTTATCTTTTATCTTTTTTATCAGTAGTTTAAATAATTAGCATGCACACAGTTATCAGAAGGAGATTATTATAGATTTGAATAAAGAATTGCGAATTGCAAAGATCTTTAACAGTTTTCATATAAATTTGAAGTACAAAGTATGTTTTTATTGAAATTCACGCAAAGCTTTGTAGTAAAATGGTAAATACAAGAAAAAGATCACTAGTTATAGTGTAATTTGTAGTTATCTGTAAAGTATAAGCAAATACAGCCAGTATACATCTTTAAATCACGTAAGGCCCTTAAACAAACAGCTTCACATTGAACCCTGAGTGAATCTAACACAACCATGACCTGGTTACCGTAGACTCAGAATTGAGAATTATTTTAATAGTTCTCCATATTCTTCAAGATAAGACAAGATTCTTTGTGAATTTTATCTATTGTGGTTTTGAATAAAATCATCATTAACACATGTTTTTGGTGATTGTTGTGGCGAAGCCCAACTATCGGTGTGTACTTGTAATGTTCCTGAGATGGTGATGAATATAGTAATAGTTTCATTGCATCACTTATTTGTCGTGTTTTCTCTGTGTCTTCCATGTGTGTGTGTGTCTTCCATAGTTCCATACATAGGCCATGTAGCCAATGATAACTAGAATAATGGTCAGCCATTTTTTCAAGCTCCCCAAGATACATTTGCAGCTAAAACTCAGGAGGATAAAAATGAGTTAAGGGAAATTATTGATCACTTGAGAAGGCTAACCACTAAGGTGACTTAGTTGAGGAATAATAGTTTCTATGGTCAAAATTCTCAAAATAATACTCATCAAAACTAGGGACAGGGATCATAGAATAGAGGTCATAATGGAGAAAATAAAGCTTATGGAAATGACAATAGAAATCCTAATCAGCCTAGACCCCCTAGAATTTGGAACACAAGACCAAATAATGGTACTCTAGCTTCTCCGTTTGAGAATCTAGACAATCAGGAGTCTAAACAACTTGCTAGGATACAAGTAGCAAATGTATCCCTTAAGAATTGGTGTAGAATTCATAATATTAGTGCTCATGCCGAACTTGATCATCCACAGTTTCACTTGGTGGCTAGCATCTTCAATGTAGAAGTACAGACCCCTACATCTGAATTCTTGATTCCTAAAGGAAATGAGATAGTGCCTTCAGGATACGAGTCAACCATGGTTCTAGAAATTTTTACATTCTTAACAAAAGAAGAGGAAAATCAGATAGAAGAGGATGAGCCTTATTTTTGTGAAATTCTATATCCTAAATTAGATCTAGTGTTAGAAACTTTCCAGTTTCCCTTTGAAACTAAGAATGAAATGCTATGTGAGCCAAATGAGGTTCAGGCATTTCAATAGTCCCATAGGAATCATACCTACAACTTGAGAAACAATAGCAAACCTGGAGGTCCTTTTACTACTTCCACACCTCCAAATAACCTCAATACACCACCTGATCAGCATGGAAGTGATAATCCTAAGCCTCCTAAAGCCAATTATCAGGGCGCAGGTACTTCAGCATCACCAAAAGTTTAGGTAGGAAAATCAGAATCTAATGAAGCTGTCAAGTTGATGAATTACTTGTCTAAAGAGATTAGGAAGATAAAAGTTAATGTGCCTTTGTATGAATTGTTGAAAATTCCAAGAGTGAGAACTGCATTTATGAAATCCTTAGATGAATCAGGTCCTAGGGAAAATCTAGTAGGTTCAGATAACCATAGCAAAGACATACAAACTAAGGACAAAAACAAAAGTGCTGAACAAACTGCAAATAATAATGTAGTGATGTATATAGAAAAGAAGGAATCTCCTCCTTTCTTGTTGACTTTGAGAATTTTTGGAAAAAACTTACATAACTGCATGGTAGACTCTAGAGCTTCTGCTAATGTCATGCTGTTAGGAATTTGTAAAACTTTAGGACTCACACCAACTAAGTTAGCCAAGGTTGTGACTCAACTGGATAAATCTGAGGTTAATGTGGTAGGAGAGTTGATGCATATTCAAATGCAATTAGCCTTGGATCCTAGGGTAAACCAGTACATTGGCATTCAGGTGGTGGACATTCTTGTGAATTATGGTATGTTACTAAGTAGAGATTGGTCCAAAACTCTAAATGGATATATGGCGACTAATTTTTCACACATGTGGTTGCCTTGGAGGGGCATTCCTAACCAAATTAGGATTGAAGCAAAGTGAAAGATGAAGCATATGATAACTAAGTACAATAGAACAAATGAAATATTGTATGATGTAGTAGAACCAAGTGTGTATAGAGTTTCCAATGGAGGAGTCCAGATAGAGGAAATCTTAGCCTTCAACTTTGAAGAGAAACCTGTCAACGGAGGAACTAGCATACTCATTGAGTCTGATCATGATTCTTCTGATGAAGAAGAAAATACTGTGAGTATGTTTCACCAAATCATGAGTGAAGAAATTTGGAAGTGTATTCAACAAGGGACTTGCATTCAAGATGTTTTATTGAAAGGATGGTACAGAGTTCACAAAATTGCACATTCTAAAGAAAATTGTAAGATATTTAGAGAGATAATTGAGTGTCAACATAAAAAATACATGACACAAAATGAAAATCAAGAAAATGGACTTGCTAGTGGTCGTCGTCAGTTGTTATTTAATAGGAATGATGATGCCATACCAAAAGATTCAAATTATTCTATAGGATTGACGGTTGATAAACATCTGATCACACATAAACATGTAGAGAACGTCAAAATGCCTATAAGTCAAACAAAAGCGCACAAGAATATGTATTCTCCTACAAGTCCTGAGGTAAAAGAAGTGCTTCCTATAAAAACAAGAAATCCAGTGCAGAATAAGAATAACATGTGGATTTTAAAATGTGATGGATCAAAATCTAAACAGGGAGCAAGGGCAGGAATAGAGCTTATTGATCCTAATGGTAAGTCATTTTTGGCAGCTTTCAGATTACAATTTCCTTATACTAACAATGTAGCCAAGTATGAAGCATTAGTGCATGGATTGGTAATGGCCATCAAGAAGAAGGTGAAAGTTCTTCAAGTTTTGTTTGGTTCTTAGTTGGTAGTAAGGCAAGTAAGAAAATTATATGCCTGCAATTTCTGAAAAATGGTAAGTTATATGGATAGGGTTTGGGATTTGATTGATTCTTTTGATTCTTTTAATATCATACATATTCCTAGAGAGTTAAATCAATGTTCAGATGCCTTAGCAGTTGTAGCTGAAAGGAAGCTAGGTGTGCAGAAAATGCTTCTTACACTAATCTAATGAGGAGAGGGCTATGCAAATTCAAATCAATCCTTACAACTACAACAACATAGAACATCTAAACAAGATATTGCAGCAATACACATGAACCAAAAAGAAGACAGAAGAAGAGAGACAAAGATTTACGGTGGGGAAAACCCTTATCTGATGAAAAACCCCACACTCAAAAACCTGCACAATGTATTAACAAATCTAAAAGTTGTTTACAATACATTTGCAATGCAAGCTTCAATGGTCTTCGACACTTGTATCTAGAGTCAATCCAGCAGTATAACAGTACCTATAAACCTATGATACAACTCCCTCTCCAAGCACCTATTCATATAGAATATACAAGGCAATATTAGACCTATCTTGGGATGGGCATCCAACTTGGCCTCATGGCCCAAAACCCATGACTAAGGACACTTGGTCAACATTGTAGAATGTGCCTAACACTTGTCCACAACTCCCATCCCAAAGAGGTCTCCAATTTCCAAAATGGGCTATGACAGATGCTCTTACGACACTTACGACTGTCATAGAATCTATCATAGCGGTTACAACTTACAGTTGTAAGAGAATCTATCATACACAGGCTATAAATAGCATATTCTCTTACAACATGTCATAGTCCACCTTGGGGAGCCCAAATATGCCTTATTCAAAGATGCTTCATGACACATGTCTTCACCTGTCTTACAAGCTTCTATTTTCGACTCTTACATGTCATAGATTATGTCATAGGAATCTGTCATAACCGTTTCGATCAATATTCCCTTACACAACATCCAAGATGCCGACACATGGAAAAATGCTCCTACCACAAAGTGGGATGCCTATCTCCTCATGTGAGGAAAAAATTACAAGTTGTCATCTTCCATGTAGGATGACACATCACCGTGTCACACAATATGACAATATGGAATTTACAATTTATTTACAACATAGACAATTAATTAATAAATACAAACATAAATAATGCAAGGAATTACCAAGGTTGAGACACCTTAATTCCCAATAGCAGCTAGTACCCTTGAACCATTAACTTTGTCAGGATTGTAGAAATTTACATTAGAACTAGTGTCTATTCCAAGTATACCTGATAATGTGACAAATTTCCAAGTGTTTGAAGGTGACCAATAGATCCTTGATTTTATAACTAGTCATGATGTCTTTGAAACATAGATCATAGATGAATAGGATAGACCAGAAGTATCTTGGGATCAAGAAGACATTGTGGACTTGAAAAGTAATTCCTTACCAAAAGGAGTTATCGAGTTAGAAAAAATCTTTAACTTTGTTGGAGTTGTTAGACAAAAAAACCTGCCTAAAACAGATGGAGGTAACTGTGAGCCATTTAACTTAGGTGCTGACAAGGATCCTCGGAATCTGTTAATTGGTAAGACTTGTTCCCCTGAGTTAAGAGAGGATATAATTGTTCTATTAAAAGATTATAAACATGTGATTACGTAGACATATGAAGACCTTAGAACATATGATACACCTATCATAACTCATGTGATTCCATTGAGACCAGGAGTAAAGCCATTCAGGTAGAAACAAAGACCAGTAAACACCATACTAGAACCCTTGAGCTTTGAAGAGGTCAAGAAATTGCTATCCACCGGGATAATTTTCCCAGTGAAACATTCTACTTGGGTAGCTAACCTAGTGCCTGTGAGAAAAAAGAATGGAGACATCAGACTTTGTGTTGGCTTTAGGAATCTTAATAAGGCATTTGAGAAAGACAATCATCCTTTACCTCCTTTAGATGAAGTTTTACAAGTAGTTAATGGTGCTAAGATGATGTCTTTCCTTGATGGATTTTATGGCTATAAACAAGTTTTGGTAGACAAGGAAGATAGGTTAAAGACCACATTCACATGTAAGTGGGGTAATTATGCCTATAGAAGAATGCCATTTGGTTTAATCAATGCAGGTGCTACATTCCAAAGAGCTATGGATATTGCTTTTTGTGGATTAGCAGGAAAATGCATAGTGATTTATATGGACAATTTAACAATTTTTTCAAAGGACAGGTCTGACCATGCAAATGATTTGAGAAAAGTATTGCAGAGATCTGAAAAGTATGGTATTTCTCTGAATCCAAAGAAATGTGTCTTTGGGGTGACTAAGAGTAAGCTCTTAAGGCATATTATTTCTCAGAATGGCATTTCCATTGATCCAGATAGAGTGGAAGGGATAAACAAGTTACAGTTGCCTACCAGTAAGAAAGAACTAAAATCATTTTTTGGTAAGATAAACTTTGTGAGGAAATTTATTACTGGTTTTGCTAAGATAGTACAGCCTTTGAATGCTATGCTCAAGAAGGATGCTCAGATAGAATGGACACCAGTGGCTAGGGCGGTGTTCAAAGATATAAAGGAGGCTATTGCCAATGCTCATGTATTAACAAGTCCAGATTATACTAAGCCATTTTATATATATTCTTTTGCATCCAAACATTCATGTGTAGCAGCTTTAACACAAAAGGGTGAGGAGAGTGAAGAAAAGCCAATAGTGTTTACGAGTGCTCCCCTTAAAGGTGCAGAGTTGAAATACCTGGATACTGAAAGGTAATCTTTTGCCTTGGTGAAGGTAGTAAAGAAGTTTGGGCATTACATTCTAAGAAGCCAAGTTAAAGTTATTGTGTCTGATGCTACAGTAAAGATGCTGCTAATACAAAATGAGCCAGGAGACAAAAGAGTGAAATGGATCACTATGTTACAAGAGTTTGATTTAGAAATCATTCCAATGAAATTAGTTAGAGGTCAGGCTTTGGTTTAGACTATAGCGAATATAGACCCTAAGATTATTCATCAACAGTATGTTGTGCATACAAATACCATGAAGGAATGGTATGATGATCTTAATTCATTCCTGATATCAGGAAAATATCCTAGTGACATGAAATCTTCACATAGAAGGGCACGAGGATTGAAAGCTCAGAAATATATGATCCAAGGAGGTATATTATTCAAAAAGAATCATGAGGGAATATACCTAAGATGTTTGAATAGAGAACAAGAGGATAAAGTGATGTTAGAATTACATGATAAATATGGAATGGCCCATGGGTCTCATTTGGCTACTACACATAAGATTTTGAGGGTAGGGTGCTACTGGCCTACTATGTTCAAAGATACTAAAGAACATGTTAGATGTTGTCACATATGTCAAACTATTGTTGATAGGGGAAGAAACATGACTCATCCATTGCAACCTATGATAGAAACTAGACTGTTTGCACAATGGGGGCTAGATTTCATTGGAGTCATTAACCCTCTGTCTTCTGCAAGACACACGTTTATCTTGACAGTGACAGACTATTGCACTAGATGGACAGAGACAACTTGTTGTAAGTTTTCTACCACTGAGGTTGTCATCAAATTCCTGGAGGAAAATATCATAACCAGATTCAGAGTACCTTATTCACTGGTATGTGACAATGGCCATGCATTTACTTCTTTAAAATTTTCAAATTGGGCATTTGAATATGGTATTGTTTTAAAATTTTCATCAAATTATTATCCAGAGGGGAATGGTTTAGCAGAATCCACTAACAAAATTTTGTTAGATATCATCAAAAAACTGATTGCTAAAAACCCTAGGGAATGGAATACCTTATTAAAATACACTTTGTGGGTTCATAGAACAAAAGTTAAGGCGGCATTGGGAAATTCACCATATCATTTGGTATATGGCATGGATGCAATTTTGCCTGTTAATCTAAGAATCACAACCTGGAAGTTTGCTAATGAGTACTTAGGTTTTGATGATCAAAGAGAAACTAGGTTAGTTCAATTACTACACCTAGATGAGAAAAGGAATCAATCCATAGACAAGTTTGCAAAACATCAAGCAGTTGTAAAAAGATGGTTTGATAAAAGAGCTAGAGTCAAAACTATTAGAACGTCAAACTTGGTCTTATGCTAGGATAAAGCACATGACAAAAAGGGAAACCATGGGAAATTTCATAAGTTGTGGATGGGTCCACTTGAGATCGCTAAAATTATAGGAAACAACACTTTTAGGTTGAAGACTTTAACTGGTGAAGATATTCCATTACCTATTAATGGTCAATATCTTAAACATTACTTTTAGGCCTAAAGATGTTGATTTAAGTCTCACTGTGTATTATATTGTGAATATTGTATAGTCTTGTGTTTGTTTGGTTTTCTATTTTGTTGGTTTGTTTGTTTTGTTTTGTTTTGTTGGTCGTTTGGTGTTTTGGGATCTTCATTTTGATTTTGGGATAAATAGGAGCAGGCTACAACTTTAGAAAACAATATAATTTATAGAATTGAGAAAACCATTTGAAATTTATGTGTAAGTTGTGACTTTTATAAATGTATTTTGTTCATTTGGTCTTTTAAGGTTTTATTCGCCATCAGCAAATTAGAGTGTTCAATGAATCATACAAATACACATCTTTAAAATTTTGAGGGTAGGTTTGGAGGATAGTGGACACTTGCATTAAGCAAAAAATCTAAAGGTTTGCCTTTGCTACACTATAATCTCCACCCTACATATCATTAACATGATTTTATTATATGTTAAACATGAGCTGTATTGCAATATCAAAAGTATTAATGATGAATACAAAAATAATGATTAAAACATATGAGGATTACTAGATAACTCCACCGGGTCTATGGACACTTGCTGGTAGTGGGGCTCTATTTGGGGAGATTATAGGCGATAACCTTGTTGGGGCTATGGATGCCTAACTGGCAGCAAGGCTCTATCCAGGTTGGCTTAAAAGGTTAAATCCATCTATGTAGTTTAATGCAAACGGTTGTTGTTATTTGAATCTAGTCTAAAGAATGGGAACGAATCAATTTCACACACTTAAATTCATTTGGAAGCTTCTTTTGGGTGTTAGTGAATACATTCCTTCTGAGATTAAGCAACATATTGCATGTAAAGAAGTTAGAAATTGATTATTTATTTCATCTTGTTCCCTGAGTTTTGTTGAATTTAATTGTTTTATTTGGTTGTTAGTTGTTGTGATGCTCACAACACACCCCATTTTACCGTTTAGCAAAATGAGGACCCCTACTGTGGCTTTTGCTTTTGGCTTGTGTGGTTTTGCTTGCTTGGCGATAAAGGTAAAAGGTCATGGATGCTTGAAATTTGAGTTACATAGCGTTTGGGAATAAGTGGTTGTTATCAATGTAATCTACCAGGAAAATTAGCTAGGGTTGCCTTTTGAATCATTTGAAAATTCTGCATATTTTGAGAGTTATGCTTATTCTTGTGAAAAGTCAACGCTAGATGGATGGTGGTCAACGTGTATCTAATATACATTATTATTTGCATGTATATGTTATGCTTTTGGACAGTTGGGTCACTTTATTCATTGTATTTTAAGTCATGTGATATATTTGACATAGTTTAAATATTCAAATCTAGACTCGACAGCATTTTATGGTGAATTGTATAAACGGAGAAATCCACAGTTGTATTTTGTATATTATAACTCATGTATTAGAAATATTAATGTGAAATATACATGGGCAGATGTCAAAATAACTTCAAAAGTGGTGTATAATGTCGGGTATGTCTTGTTTGTATGTTAAGTACATTGTACCTTTCTTTTTTTATATATATAAATACAAAGCCGGACTCGAATGTAAAATTAAATCAGATGTTGAAGACAAAGGTAAATGTGCATGTTTATATGTATAATTGTATGTATCTTATATACAAAAACAAAACCAGACGCGACAAGGAGAGTTAAACAAAATGAATTATAAGCGGGGTTCGCCTTTGTATATTTGGATGCATGTATTAGAAATACAAAAAGTGAAAGATGCATTCGCGGATTTGAACTCAGTATTAAAAAGGGAATAAAGTGCATTTGTTCATAACAAAACATAAGGCAACATCGCAGGTCTTTGTATATTTCAATAGATGTATATGATATACATGGGGATATATAAAGGAATTATATGCAAAGCCTGACAGAATTAGAAGTGTGAACATGATATACTTCAGGTGGGGTCCACATTGGTATGATTGAATACATGAATGCGATATACAATGGAGTGATACAAAAGACATAGATGCAAGGCCGGACTCTAAATTAGTTGCAATTTGTTTTAGAAATCCGCTGGAGTCTGAGTTTGTATGTTTCGATGATTGTATAACATATTCATAGAGATATAAAAAACTAAATATACAAAAGGTACGAGAGGAAAATGTTAAAATACAAAAAGACTTATCATGCAAGTATGTGAAATATAAAAAGGAAAAGTGAATGTATATGATATACACAATTAAAAAGTGCAAAGAATTAACGTATACAAGATTCAAAATATGAACTAAACGGAAAAAGTAAAACACAGGTTGAATTGTATGCCTTAATTACAACATTTAATGCACATCTACCACTGGAAACCTAAATTCGAAAGAAATAAAAATGGAATTGGATTATGTTAATCCTCACAATTGTTGTGTATGAGGAAAATTGACTATGATAAACTAAACAAAATCAAAAACTAATAACATAAAGAGAACCGATCTAAATAAAAGCCATTAATAATAAATCAATGAAATATGAAAGTTTTTACCGAGATTTGTATTGTTCCCTTTGGATGAATGTGGATTGCTCAATAGTATTGCAAAACCATGGTTACAACAAGCAAGTAGTGTGCTCAAAGATCAATGTCAAGAGATCGTGAAGTTGCTCAATCGATGCGATGTATGCTCAGAGCGCTATTAAGTATGCTTGAGAATAAGTGATCAAAGAGAGGGGTAATGAAGGAGATGAGGGGGGTTTATATAGGTTTCAACAAAAATTGATCAACCGTTCAGATAATTCAGAAGAATCAACGGAGGAGAACAGTTGAGGAACGTACAACGAATAAGAAACAAACATGTGTCTTGCTTTCTTTTGCATGAAAGGAGTTGTCAAGAATAGAAGAATGAGTTAAAGCAATTAAAAGAATATAGCAATCAGTTAAGTGATTTAAAACAAGAAGGGATTTGCATGAGAATAAGAAAATATTTTGCTTTATTAAATATTAGGAATATTTAATTGCATGTGCAAGAAAGCTCGAGTTATATTTAGAGATAACTCAATTTAGAAGAAAAAGCAACTTAAATAAATATTTGATTTATTTAAATTTAGAGGAGATATTATTGGAAGAAACAATTAAATAATTGGGATTATTTAATTTAGAAGATTTGAAAGCAAATTAAATAAATAAATTTATTTAATTGTCTGTGCATGATTTTGGAATAATAAATATGATTTAGTTAAATAATTAAGAATTATTTAATTGTAGATAAGAGGGAATTTGTGATGAATTAATTAAATAATTAGATTTATTTAATTAATGGAGACTTGAAATTTGGAAAGAGGATAATGATCTAATTAAATAATTGAAATTATTTAATTATGGAAGAATAATAAAGGAATTTGATTTAATTAATTAAATAATGAGGATTTATTTAATTAATGTTGAAAGTATGTGATTTAGAAGAATTTGGTGAAATTAATTAAATAATTAGATTATTCAATTAACATTGAAATGCAAGTGATTAGAAGAATTAGGTGAAATGCCAGTAGTGCGACGACTTGGTCATTTTAGGGTGTCTACAATTGTATTCAAGAGTTAAGCTACAAAGAATTTTATAGAGCAAAGTGATTCAAAGGGCGAATTGAAACGGTAGATGTGTGGAATTTGAACGGTAAACTTCTTGTCAACACTATTAAAGTCAACAGGTTGTGAATACAGGTATGTTTCTGAAACCTCGCTGGTATTTTACAGAATACGATTACGAAATTAATTACAGTAATTACAGTTGAATAACAGAACAGGTTTAAAATTAGTTAATTACTGTAATTCAATGTGATAAAATAGTAAATTAAACACAATAGGAAAATATGTATCATTCAAACAAAAAGAAGCTTAGGGTAAAGGTTAAACGGTAAATATACATGATTAAAAACCCTAGTAAGTATAAACATGGTTGTAAAAGAAATGTATATCTTTTCAGGATGTCGCCAAAAGGGAAGAAAGTAGAGAAAATGACCAGAAAAGCTAAAAAGAGACACCAGAGACAAGGAAGAATTTGCAGATAGGGGTTATAGTTTGAATATACATTGTGCATATAGGGCACTGGATACTGAAATTGGAGATTTTGACTCCGAGGAGATATTGAACAAGATCCAAGAGCCTGGCGCAGCATTGGCCATGAAAAACATTTGGGATATTGGGTCGTACAAGGTTGAGGGATTTCCACTAGCAATGGATTCTAGAGACCTAGTTTTTTAGTGCTTACAGAGGTATGATTTTACTACTAGGAAGGTAAAACATAATGGAGTGATATTCGCAGACTTGTCTATAGAAGGGATAGCAGAAACTTTTGGACTGAAGATAATTGGAAAGATGAAAGAGGTGGACGTAGAGAAAAATTCTGATGATTTTAAGAAGAATGAGGCATCATGTAAAAGTACCATATTCTACGGGTGGTACCCCTCAGATAAAAAGCCAAAGGCAGCTACCAGGGTACCTAAGACTCTGTACAAGTTAGATTTTAAGGAGGAGGTGTATTTCATGATTACATTACTAAGCCAAGTAATGGGGTTGGAGGATGTGGCTTCATTTGAGCCTTGGATGTTTTCAGTCATACAATTTATTAGGGAAGAAATAGGGCATGTACATTAGGCTTTGGCAATCAACAATGCAATTTATGCACAAGCCTTGAGATTCAACAAACATAAGAAATTCTTCATGTCCTCATACATTGTATATTCCTGTGCTACTAAGATGCAACTAAATGGAATACCGAGGATAGGCACCTTAGGAAATGGGCCAGAATAGAAGTTAGTGTATGATCATTACCCGGACTTACAAGCACAAAATGTAGGGAAGAATTTGATAAGGGTGAATGATGTGTTTTCTATGTATCTAGTGAGGATTTTGACAGGAGAAAAAGATCATGGGTTGTCTGAAATAGCCAAGAATGTAATCACATTGCAGAGTGCTTGGTATATTCAGTTCTCCACATTCACATATATTAGAACTGAAGGATTCAAAGGTAAACTTTTTAGACTACCAAAATACCCATCCGACAAAGCAGTGTTACTGGAATTCACCAGACAGATACTGGATGTATATGGAATGTATAAGGCTCAGTGTAACAGGGGTAACATCAAATTCCCCTTTGTTATTGGAAAGTATCCATTTTTTAATGAGGATGTAGCCAAAACATCAGAAGTAGAATTGTTGTATTATGGTCTTCCAATGTTTGATCTAGTCGGGCCTTTTGATCCATTCAAAAGGATTCATAATTTTATAAATAAGAAGTACAAGCATCAACCTCACATTGAGGATTTTTGGGCAAACTGTGACAATGAAGCTGAAGTGAGACAAAGATCTCATAAAAGATTAACTCTTGATCAGATGAGAACACTAGGGGGAATTGAAGTGCCTCAAGAAATCAAAGATGATGATGAAAACACCTTGCATACAGGTTATGACAGCACAAAGGAAATTTTGACAAAACTAGATTGGAATCAATCTGAAGAAATTTGAATAGATAATGTCTCAAAGTCAGTGTTTACATACTCAGATATATGAATAAAATAAAGAATAGAAGAACTGAAAGTAAAAGGAGTAACAATCACTTACTTGGGAAAGAAAGGGAAAAAAGAAGTCGGGACAATGAGAAATGTTTTGATGATTTTCTGAAAAGAAAGAGGCAAGTGGTGGAAGCCAGAATAACAAAGGCTAACACAGGAGCCACAATAATGGACCCCTATGCATTAGGGATAATAGTTCCTATACCTTTAGGGACATTTGTATCTGCTAAGGAGGGGACATCTACATCCGTTGCAGTTGCTTCAATAGAGCAAGCTCCATTACATGTAACGGTGTTATCACAACCACCATCAACACCTACAGTGCTTGAGTAGACATCTCAACAAACACCTTTGGAGACACCCATGGCTGCAGAACAAACCCAACAAGAGAAATTGTAGGGGTTTATCAAGTTTAAACAAGAGATGGCTGAGGAAATGACAACAAAGACATCTACTGCCCAACCATCCACCAAAGAAAATGTAGAAGTAGTGGATGTGGATCAAATTGAGGATGTAGAAGAAGATGAAGAAGAAGACGAAGATGAAGGCACATATGATAGCCTTGAGATGAGCACTGGGGAAGAAGAAGACAAATAAGCACCTAAATCTCCTTTCATCCCCAAGTAGTCAATACAAAAAATTAAAATAATTAATCCTTTTTAGAGCATGGTGCCAAGAGATCTCATGGAAGAGGTCAAGGAAGCGGCCCAAGAAATATTGAGGAATCAGGCTGAGGAGGAAGAAAATGTAGACATGGAAAATGTACATGATAATGAAGGAGAAGCCAATCAAGAGAACATTCCTATAGATGGGATGGAAGAACAAGGAGATGATCACAGATAGGATACATCATAGGAGGATCTTAATCCTGAGGTACCCCATGAGGAGGACAACAAAATGCAAAAAATGTCTAACCTCCAAAACAGCAAGTTCCTCCATAGCAGCAATAAGTTCCCTTACAACAACAGCAAGAGCAACAACATGAACAAGAAGAAGTGTTGAATGAAGAGGCCACATATACAAATAAAGAGGTGCCATCTTGGTTGGAGTCTGAGGTGAGACAAGATACAGTACTCGAAGTGGCACCAATTGATATCAAGACCTTGTTAGCCAATGAGGCCGGGAAGAGAGGTAGAAGAAAGGCTAGAACTATGTCGACCATAAAGAGGGATTCCTTTGGTGGTAGGACTATGTAGATAGCTGTAGACACCAAAAATTGGTCCATTTCATTCTATATGCATGAAACTCATATCACATTGCACACCTTCTTTTTGTCTAACACACTTATAATCAAAAATCTCATTTTCTTCTATATCTCCATAATTAATTAAATAAACTTTATTTATTTAATTAATTTTCTTCTTTCTTCCATTTGTCATTAATAATTAAATAATTTTAAATTATTTATTTATGTCATCATTCTTCTAAAAAAATAAATAAAATCCATATTTTATTTATTATCCTCACCATGCAAATAAATTAAATAAATTTAATTTATATCTTTCATCTCTCCAACATTAATAATAAATTAAATAAGCATATTTATTTAATTTATTTTTCCACTTTCTATTATCATTATCTAAATAATAAATTAAATAAAAATGTTTATTTAATTTATTTATCCACCTTCCATTTTCCTCTCAACGTGCAACTCACCTTCAAAATAGCAACAAAGCAAAAATCAAATTATGGGAAAGATTCAAAAAATTAGAAAAATCTTTTATCTCCACCAAAAAGATAGAAATATCTTGTTTTTGAAAAGGCAATCTTATCTCTAATGAGCAACTTTCCTAAAATCTCTAAATAGATGCCTTTTTCAAGGACACTTGGCATTTGCACGTCTCTCATTCATTCTCAACCATCAATTCATCCTTTTTTATCTCCATCGTTGATCGTTTATTGGAAAAGTCTATAAAAACCCTCTTTTTCTCTCATTTGGGAGGTTTGCGATCATTATCATTTGCATTATCTTTTATTTGAATCCATTATCTTTCTTCATTATCTTTGCATGTCATCTTCCTGAACAAATCATGGCAGCTTCTTGCAACTGGTTGCATGTTCGATGAAGCAATCTACAAATACACCATTAAATAAACTAGGTGATATCTCTCCTTTTCTGTTTTGTCTTGATTGCATCTAGTTTTGGATTTCTTGAAGGTATCGTAGGGTTTAATCTTGATTTGCATGGTTCGATCTAACATGGATTTTTCCCTCATATACAATAGCAATTCCCTAGGATGATAAGGAGAAAAGAGAAATAAGTGCTAAGGAGTACAAGGTGATCAGTGCGGATCTCAGTCATGTCAATAGGGAGCAGCACATTGAAGAGTTGCAAGAAATGATAGAGTTCACTACAAGCAGATTGAGAAAAGATAAGCAGAAAATAAAGGATTTGAAGGGGCAAGTTGCCCAATATGAGCAATTCATTCAAGGGATATTTGATCCAACACAAAATATACCAGAATTGGCTCCAGAGTTAACTATTCTTTCTATGGAACAAATAGAAGGAATAGAGAATAAAAAGCATGAGGCTAATATGCTAGAGGATTTTGTCAGGTCATTTATTCATAAAGGAGAAGAGGTAATAAAAATTGGCATTGGCAATTGGAGCATTACACCAACTAAGCGTAATAATTGTGCCCACATTATATAAAAGTGTCAAGAAAGAATAAGGAAAAATAGAGATGAGTTGAAGAAACTCAAAGCTTTGGAAGGACATACACAGTCCTTGGTAAATGAAGGTATTATAACCATGTAGGTTGTATTTCAGGTCTCTAAGATGAATATGGAGCTAAAATATGAAGAAGGGATATTAAGGCCTTGCTTTGCCAATATATAGGAGTTGGAGAAGAATGTTCAAGTTTTGTTGAAGAAACACGTGAAGATGGTCAAAGATTTGGTCAAACATCCATGTCTTCAGGTCCAGGTATTTGATGCTGATACAGCTACAAAGGAATTCAAAGGCAACTTTCAGCCTTGCATCAATGATCCTATTAACCATTTAGATGAGGAAGAAATGGAAAATATGGTGAAACTAAGTGCTAAGATTAGATAATATCACAAGAGGAAAGAAGATAGAGAGAACAGAGCACAGGCATTGAGGACAAGCATTGAAATGCAACAATACACCTGGGATGCTTTTTAGAGAACCAGTCGTGCTTCCATATCCACCCTAATTGCAAAGTTCACAAAATACATGAGCCAAAAGAACAAGGATATGCAGATAGAAGATGACAGTGATAGTGACTAGGTTGTTTTTTCACTATTTGTTACATGTTATACTTTGTTATGATTTTGTATTGATATGTGGTCAAAGTAAAGTCAAATTTAAAAGATTCTAAAGGGCATCTTTGCACCTGAGAGAATATTCTTTAAGATATTTTGAACTAACAGCTGGCCGGGAATTTGAATTTGAACTATTGGTAGTTGTGACCATAGTGGGGGATTTTAAGTCTATAAAAGGGGCTTGAATATGTATATTTGAACACACTGCTAATATAAAAAAAGTACTGGAGAATTTGCAATAGAAGTGATTTTATGGAGAAATACTTTGAGCATAGGGAGTCAAGTTAGTAGTTTGCCTATGTCTACAGTGGAGAGAATGTGGAATGTCCTATTTTCTTTCTATATCTGGAAAATGTCTGTAAGTTTGCTTTAGTTTGTTGATAATTTCAAAGACTTTGAAGTTAGAATATATTGTAAATTAAAATGGCTTTCATATTTTAATGAATAAAAACATCTAATTGATGCTTCTATTTCATAGTGTAATTAGATTCAGGTGTTCTTTGATATATTTCCTTTGATGATTGCAATTCTATATGTTAATTTGTGATATTGCTCTGAAGAAACATACATGAATTTAACTCCTTTGAAGTGTTACAGCTAATCAGACTTGTGCGCATGAGTAGCAGAGAAGTAGTTCTTATAGAATCAAGTTTTCTAAACCTTATCTTTTACCTTTTTTTATCAGTAGTTTAAATAATTAGCATGCACGCAGTTACCAGAAGGAGATTGTTATAGATTTGAATAAAGAATTGTGAATTGCAAAGATCTTTAACAGTTTTCATATAAATTTGAAGTACAAAGTATGTTTTTATTGAAATTCATGCAAAGCTTTGTAGTAAAATGGTAAATACATGCAAAAGATCACTAGTTATAGTGTAATTTGTAGTTATCTACAAAGTATAAGTAAATATAGCCAGTATACATCTTTAAATCACGTAAGGCCCCTTAAACAAATAGCTTCACATTGAACCCTAAGTGAATCTAACACACCATGACCTGGTTACCGTAGACTTGGAATTGAGAATTATTTTAATAGTTCTCCATATTCTTCAAGATAAGACAAGATTCTTTGTGAATTTTATCTATTGTTGTTTTGAATAAAATCATCATTAACACGTGTTTTCGGCGATTGTTGTGGCGAAGCCCAATCGTCGGTGTGTGCCTATAATGTGCCTGAGATGGTGATGAATCTAGCAATAGTTTCACTCCATCGGTTATTTGTCATGTTTTCTGTGTCTTCCATGTGTGTGTATGGTGTGTTTGTTCTCAAAGTGTAAGACCAGTGGCGATGAGCCCCTCTACACTTTGGGATTTGTTTGGCATGTTTGTTCTCAAGGTGCAAGACCGGTGGCAATGAGCTCCTCTACACCTTGGGATTTTGTTTGGCGTGTTTGTTCTCAAAAAGTGCAAGACCGGTGCTGAACAGCTCCTCTACACTTTTTGGGATTTATTTGTTTACTTTCTTTGTACTTGCATTTTGCATTTCATATGGAAAAATCAAAAAGAAAATAATCACTGCATTCATTGTATTCTCTGTGCTCTGCGTGTCTTCAATGTTGTATTCTTTGTGTTTTGCGTGATTGTAACTGTCTTCTCTATGTTTTGCATGCTTTTCATTGTCCTTAATGTGTTTGGTGTGTCTTCTCTGTGCCTGGTGTGTTTGCTATGTTTGTGGACCTTACTTTAATGCATGTATTGGCCTTGCGTTTATACATACATTAAAGTGGGGGCTAAATGTTATGTCAAATAATGCACCCTTGGGGGTTTTTTCCTATTAAGGTTTAGCTCCCGAGTCTTTAGATTGCATTTAGAGCATCTTGCATGATAATTCAAAATCTCAATGAGAAAACCCTTGGATCTTGTGATAAATAGGGCCTAGGGGGTGCTAATTTAATGATGCCAGAACAAAGACACGGGGTGGACAAGGGCTCTAGTACCCTAGTCCAGCCCTATTTTGGGTCTACCCTAAATTCAAATGTCAGGTTTGTGACCGTTATTTGGTTTCCAAGTCAACATCATAAGTTTTAATTACAAAATTCTTAGCAAGAATCTTAGTATTTGCATATATAAGCATGTGTAGGTTATCATTTATAAACTAGAAGATGATTGTGAACTTTATGCATACTTGAGATTTTTGTGATATCATTATGTTGCAGACTATAGCATTGTTATTGTGTTTGTTTTTGCAGGTTGGATTTCATCTTCTGCTCATGGCATTGAAGAGCATCTTCCTTCCATGAGAGCTTCATCATCAAGGTGACATCTATTGCATTTTATCATCATTATCATTTGGATTTTTGCCTCTATCCCACAAGGATACACACTCTCTCTGACAACGGTGTTTGGAAGACATGATTGTCTCTCTAGGGCTTGACTGAGGCAAGTCTCTAAACATAGCCCCCTCCCACACTCCTTGTGATTGCATGTTACAGGTATTGGATCTGGAGAAAGTGGAGTTACAGGGAGTAGGAGGATACTATGGAGATTTTAGATCCCAAAGGAGGAGCCTGCTTGGACTAGGGTGCCATCAACATTGTCCTCTGCATCTGAAGCCATGGAAACAGACTGAACAATGATAATCAGGGTTTGTAGAGCTTCTGACATTTGGTAGAAGATCCCTCAATGGACTAGGGCACCATCAACATCGTCCTCTGCATCTGCATTGTCAAAAATTGAAGATATAGCAGAAATTAGTGTCAGAAGGAGTTTGAGATTCCATAGAAAAAGTAGCAAATTGGACTTGGACACCATCACCATTGTCCCCGACATTTTCGTTCTCCAAACTGTGAAAAATAGTGAGTTAAGGTTCTCTGCCCTTTGTCTAATTCTTGTAGCATTTGTCGTAATTTGTAGATTTACTTGTTGTTTTGCTTAAATTAGGGTTTTAAGAGCATAAAAGCATTAATTAGCAACATTGTGTGATAACTTCTGAATTTCACACCAAAAAACCAAGTGGCAACCCAATCTGATGGATGACTCTCCTCTCGATAGGAGAAGCACTTGGTTGAAAATCCCTTGGAATGTTTAGTGGAAAGGAGGATTCAAACTAAAACCCCCATACAAACAAACCATCACACTCCTCTTTTCCATATTAAACAATTTTAATAAAATGTTGACCCTTCCTAAGTTCCCTAGGAAGAATGTGGTGAAAATTGCATGGAAGATGAAGAGACACCCTCTCTTTGGAAGAGGAAGAGTCATGTTGTGTTCTTTTTAATTTTGTTTGTGAATAGTGTTGGGACATGTTTTTTTGGGAAAAAATGGTTTCTTGATTATTGTATCTTGGATTTGGGAGGAACAAGAGTCGGATTGAAGAAGGAAGATTTGGAAAGTGATTCAAGGTAGCTTCTTGAATCTTTTGTATATTTCAATTGTTGAATGAATTTTAGTATTTCTTCTGTGATTGAATGTGTATGGATTCTGAGAGTTGATTTCTTTGTGTAATTGATGTATGAGTATTTGTATTGGGTCTGGCCATCCAAGTCTGATTAAGAGTGATCCATGTATGGGGTTGAGAGAGGGTAAGCCTCCTTTGTGGTATTATCTATATTTCCTTAAGAAGAAAAATTCTAGAAGAGAGTGTCATATGTATTTTTATTATGGTGGTTGGGTGATAATTTTGAGAGAGGTTGAGTCCTCTATTTGGAGAAATTTTATATTTTATCTTGAGAAGGAAAAATTCAGGCATGAGTGGCATATGTGTTTATTTTTGGTTATTTTTCTGGTGATTTAGTGTGATTTTATGGAGTTGGAGTTGCATGGGATTTTGGGTGGTTGGAAGATATGTAAGATGGTTTTTGGAAATAAGATGGTAATAGGAGTATGAAAATTTTGTGGAGATTTGATTTATTATTCGCCAATGGAGTGATTTCCCTCTAGCCTCATTGGAGTGGGTTCTCCTTGACTCCCCCTTTAACATGGATTTGTTTAAGATCCATATGTGTTGTTTAAACCAATTTGGGTTTTGTGTATTCTGTGTTTATGTGTTGTATATACCAAATGAGGATTTTCTATATTATGTGGTTATGTGTGCTCTATTTTTCTATGTCCACTGAGAAAAATTCCACAAAAGCATTATATTCTGTCTAGTATGCTACTACATTAACTAATTAAATGTCATTGAAGACTTAAATTATCTTATAAAGTAAACAACCATCAAGACCATGTTAGATCAAATCATATGTTGAGTTATAAGAAGTAATTTACAATATTTTAAAGAGTTAAATTATTCAACACTAACTAGCACATCCATTGGACCAAATCTAGCATTAAAAAGCATTTATATTATGTCATTATACATCCTCAAAAAATAATGTGAAACAATAAGCAACATAGATCCTATCATGATTAGTATCATCACTAATGTAAAATGTATTTACTTCATGACAACCCATTTAGTTGTACTACTTTGTATTCCATCCACATCCAACATAGCATGTCTATAACACACATGTGTATGGAAATTGATACTTTCTTTGAGTCATAATCCTAATTCTGAAATTTAATTTGAGGACTAAATGTATAGTTCTCAACAAAATCCATAATAGAGAGAATACAACCCTATGGAAAGAAATTATTTGACTCATGTAATTAGTTCACCTGCCACCTTGCACCATGACAATGCTAGATATATGGATTTGGGCATAAACTCATTAAAAAGCAAATGACTTCCATTCATGACATATTTTTAAAATTCAATTCTAGACATAGTTGTGTATTTATCATATTCAAATGTTTTCCAAACAACTTCCACTAGATAATCAACATCTTTTATTGCTAGGAGTTTCTTCAAATCTCCATAATTTGTACATGTACTTGGATATAATCTACATTGGATTCATTTGAACCTTCTAACTTTTCACATAGAAGAAACTTCACAAATTCAGTTGTACTTATAGGGATAACTATGTCTAGCTTAACTATTTCCATAATTCTCTTTCGTTAGGGCCCTAATGCTTCCTTTTGCATATCTCCTATGGGTTCCTTTGTAAATGTGACAACCTCCATATCCTTGATTGATTTGGCAAAAATGAGAGTATTGAATTTGTGATAAAATAACCACTTAGAGCCACTTTCCTTTTGTCTCCTACCTCCAAACCACGTTCTCCTAATACTCTTTGGATAAAATTAGAGTTGCTTCACTCTCACAATGAAAAATATGCTACATGTGGTGATTCTAAATCTGTTATGTCATAGAATGTCTCCCTAGGACTTTTACCTCCTATGTTTAGCTTTTAGGTCCCTTGTTTTACATCTTGCGTGTTCATTTTGACTCTCGATGAAGAATCCTTGAAAACCCATGTCAAATGGGGCTAAGGGGACCTTAATGAGTTGAATCCTACCTTGAAATAGGGGCCCAGGGATTAGGCATTCACGCCCTAGTCCTTCCCTATTTTAGGTAGGTCCTAAATTTGAATGTTGGTTATGTGACTGTTAAAAGGTTATGTTGTCAACATCTTAAGTTTGAATTACGAAATTAAAGCGGGAATGCATATATAAGTATGTTTAGGGTTTCATTTTCAAACTAGAAGATGATTATGAACTTTTGGCGAACTTATGATTTTAGAGCATTCAAGATATTCATTATTGCAGAGCAGAATATTGTTATTGTGTTTGTGAATGCAGATTTAGCTTCATCTTCTCATGTGTTGAAGGATTTTCATCTACATGTGAGTTACACCTCCGAGGTGATATCTATTTGTGTTTTCAATCATTTATCATTGTTTTTGCCTCTATCCCGCAAGGATAGGCACTCTTTTTATCTGACAACGGTGTTCAGAAGACTTGAATGTCCTTCCGGGGCTTGACTGAGGCAAGCTCCTAAACACCACAACCCCCAACCCCATTCTCCATGATTGTAGATTACAGGTGGCATATCTGAAGGAGTGGAGTTGCAGGAGACTAGAACAAAGTGTTTATATCTGGTATCAGGACCTAGACTTGGGCGCCTTACACCAAAGCCCCCAGGATCTCTGACACTGAAATCTCTAGAATAGGAGAAATGAGTTGCAGACATCCTCTATGATCATCAATAGAAAATTATACCTTGGGCTTGGGCACTTGCTCCTTAGTCCCCTAAATTTTCAAAATTTGAATCTCAAAACCTGGTACATATTTACTCTAAATATTACATCTCTGTCTGCGAGCATTTGTCATGATTCATCTATTTGTTTATGATTTTGCATAATTAAGGTTTCTAGCATAATCAGGATTTAATTAATCAATTAATCAGTAAATTCCAAGTTTCCATAGTGTTATAAGTGACACAGCCACCTATAGGAGAATCCTCTTGCAAAAGTTGTGATTCAACTCGATGAGATGTCCTTGAATGTTTGTAGTGAAAGGAGGATCTAGACATTTACACATTTTCCCCCTTTTCCTATTAAACATTTTGGTGAACCTATGTTTTTATTCGAATTTTGCACCTTGTTGAGTGTTGTACTTCAGATTTACATTCATTCATTTAATTTTCATCTTATTGTAATTAAAAATTAACAAAAAAAATTGAAAATTTTGAAAATTTGGCATTTTAAGCTTGCATTTTGGCATAATTTACATTAATTTAATTTAATTTCTAATATTTTCATTAGATCTGATATAAATTACAACAATACATCATTAGACAATCATTGGCATTGCATTTTCATGCTTAATTTGTTAAAAATTGCTTGAAATTGTGCATTTTTCATAAAACCTAGTTTTTGCATTAGCTAAGGTTTGTAGTTAAAATCTTATTTCAGATTTTACTACTCTTTTAAAACATTCATTCAAATCTAATTTTTGTTTGTAGTGTTGCATTATTGTGCGTTTTTGCATCTACATTCAAAAATTTGCATTTTCTCATAGTCAATTTCAACAAAAACTAGCATATTCACTTATCCTTACTTGAAATTGCACTTGCATTGAGCATGTTAGGATTTTTGCATCATTTTCAAATCTAAGATGAGATATTTTACATCATAAATCTAATTAGAAAAAATTTATACATTATTTTTCATAGTTTCATGTCTTAATTTCACAATTAGGGTTTGAAAACCTTGCATTTTCACTAGATTTTACTTTGTCATCTATATAGATTTGCATTATAGGTGTGTTGTGAAGGATATTGCTGCATTTTTGGACTGATATTAAGGTTATTATTTGTTTCTCCTCATTAATTTCTTCACAACACTACTTCTTTTAGGCATTTACATTGAAAAAACTAAAAAAAATCAAGCATTTTAGATCATAAGCATACATAGTTTTGCACTTGTTCCTTGCATGAGTATTGAAAATCTTTTAAAACCTAACCTTGCATTAATTTGAAGACATATACACTATTGGCAAGAGACACTTCTCTGATGAATGTTGAATGTTGTCATTGATGGCAACAAGGCAAAGGGTTTCTACCGACATGACAAAGAGACTTTACTTCGAAAGAATAAATGACTAAGTATGGGTAGTATACATTATACAAAGTAATTGATAGTGTTTCAGATGGTAGGCCTCCGCAATTAAAGACATTTGTATGCAGTTCAGGTATGTTGTTCCATTGTTTAAGTCTTAACTTCCTCCAGAAGACATATGGTTAAATATCTAAGTCTGGGTGAATAGGGTTAAGTCAAGAACAGTGCATAGTACTAGAATTAAAGGGTCTACATTCCTCCACTATAGCATATTTTATCTTGTGGTTCTGAGGTGAAAGGAAGCAAGGTGTGCGGAAAATGCTTCATACACTAATCTAATGAGTGGAGATGTATGCAAATTATTTTCAATCTTTACAGTTAGAGTGGTGTTAACACAACAATAGAGATATTTTAGCAATACACATAGAATGTAGACAGAAGAGAGAGAGACAATATATAATGTGGGGAAAACCCTTTTGGGAGAAAAACCCCACACTCCAAAACCTGCACAATGTATTATCAAAACAAAGAATGTTTACAACACACTTGCAATGCAAGTCTTCCAAGAGTCTTAGACACTCATATCTGGAGATATTTCAGCAGCATAATAGTACCTATCAATAACACTATGCATCTCCTATCAAAGCACCTATTTATAAAGAGTTTACAAGGCAAAATTGGAAGATTCTAGAGATGGGCATCCAACTTGGCCTCATGGCCCAAAACCCACACCTAAGGACACTTGTCCAACATTACAACATGGATTTTACACTTGTCACAACACCCCATCCCAATGCGGGTGCCTAGTCCCAAGATAGGCTATGACAGATGCTCTTATGCACCTTACAGCTGTCATAGAATCCATCATACATGACATCTCTTACAGTTGTAAGAGAATCTGTCATAACTGCCTAAAAATAGCATATTCCTCTTACAACATTTCATAACCCACCTTGGGCGCCCAAAGGTGCTCTTCGACACATGTCTTCACCTATCATAGAATCTTCTATTCTCAACTCTTACATGTCATGGAATCTGTCATAGGAATCCATCATAACACTTACGCATCATAACTCCTTACACACTGCAAAAGATGCCAACACATGGAAGAAAACCTAGATACCACGATATGGGATGCCTATATCCACATGGGATGAGTTGACCATCCTAGTCACATTCCAAGTGGAGTGACAACACATCATGCCACTTCACACTAAATGACAAAATAGGATGTGCAACATAAATTACAACATAGGCAATTAAATAAATAAATAATCAAATAATCAATGCTAGGAATTACCAAGGTTGAGACACCTTAATTCCCAACATTCTCCCACTTGTCGAACACCTTCTAAGAGCCAATAGAAATAACAGGATTTAACTTCTATAGGCCGAGAGGCACATAGACTCTGAACACTATCTGAACTTATTTGTGCCCACTAGTTTCGTCAATGCATCTACAACATTCTGCAAAGTGTCTATCTTCTCCAATATCACCTTCCCATCCTCTACTAAGTCGCACAAAATAAAACTATACATCAATATGCTTTGTTCTGGCATGGAAAGTTGGATTCTTTGCTAAGAAAATCACACTCTGACTGTCACAACAGATAGTAATCTATCTTGCATCAACACAATCTTTTAAGACAAATGGCTTTCTTACAAGCATGAGTAGCTGCCATATACTCTTCTTTTGTCATGGACAAAGTGACCACAGGTTGCTGCTCACTCATCCAATTGATTGCACCACCGAACATAGTAAATACATAAGCACTGGTGGATCTCCTACTGTCAATGTCATGTGCCCAATCAGAATCCACAAATCCTCAAATACTCACGGAATGCAGAGGTCCTGTAGGATTACCATGATAACATAGGGAATACTTGGAAGTACCCCGCAAATATCTAAACACTCTCTTCACCGCATCCTAATGTACTCATCCAGGATTAGCCATAAACTAAATAAGGACTCCCACTACTTGGGCAATGTCTAGTCTAGTACAAACCATAGCATACATCAAGCTGCCAACAACACTAGCATAAGGTACTCTGCTCATGTCCTTTATCTTAGAAGGAGATTTTGGACAATCATTAATAGATAACTTGGTCCCCAAAGAAACAGGAACACACAATGGTCTGCAATCTACCATGTTGAATCTCTCCAACACAATCTTCACATACTTACTCTGGCTTAACCAAAGTTTTCTATTTTCTCTATTTCTTCTGATTTCCATTCCCAGAATGTACCTGGCTGCCCCTAAGTTTTTCATCTCAAACTATGCTGACAACTGAGACTTCAAATCAGAAATCATATTCTTACCATTCCCAATTAACCACATATCATCAACATACAATGCAATAATGAGAATGTAATCATCGTCAAACTTGTAATACACACAATGATCTGATTTCAACCTCAGAAATCTAATGGACAACACAAAGGCATCAAATTTCAGGTACCACATCCTAGGAGATTGCTTCAAACCATACAAAGACTTCTTTAACTTGCAAACCAAATTTTCTTTACCTTTTTCTATGTAATGCTCTAGTTGTGACATGTAAATCTCTTCCTCCAAGTCACCATGAAGGAATGTTGTCTTCACATCCATCTGTTGCACTTCTAAGTCATAAGTTGTTGCAAGAGATAATAGGAACTGAATGGATGTCAGCTTTGCAATTGGAGAGAAAATTTCACCATAATCAATTCCCTCCACTTGTGAATACCCCTTCGCAACCAATCTAGCCTTGTACTTCTCAACACTGCCATCTGCACCAAATTTCTTCTTGAACACCCATTTATAGCTAGCATGTTTCCATCCTTCAAGCAAAGGCACCAAGTCCCAAGTTTTATTCTTCTCCAAAGAAGCCATCTCATCTTCCATGGCCTCCTTCTAGGAACCTGCATCTTTCATGCCCATAGCCTCTATCACAGTTCTAGGCTCATCAGTGTTAGTAATCAAGGAAAAAACACAACTAGAGTCTAGCAATGAATAACCAAACCTATCAGGTTGCTCCCGTGTTCATGTAGACCTCCTCAAAGGCTGAGGTTGAGGTTCTTCTTCTTCTTCTAAGCTTTCAGAGCCGCTAGAGCTCTCCTCATATTTAGGTCTCATAGGGTCTGTTAGTTCAGTCTTCTCAGGGGTAGAAGGAAACTAAACCACATCCTCTTTCTTTTCTTTCTCTTCTAGTTGTAGAGTAATAGGAGGTGTTAGCTCTCTGAAAATAACACTTCTTCTATACAACACTTTCTCATCCATAGGATCCCAAAAGCTTGTACCCTTTCACACCAATACCATAGCCAATGAAGATACACTTAATAGCCTTGTTCTCTAATTTTAACCTCTTCTCCCTAGGCACATGAGCATATGCCTCACAACCAAAAACATGAAGATGTCTTAATGAAGGCTTCTTACCAAACCACACCTCCATGGGTGTCTTATCAACAAGAGCTGATGTAGGAGACCTATTTACCAGGTAGCAAGCAATGGCTATAGCTTTAGCCCAAAACTTTTGTTCAAGGCTAGCATCACTAAGCATACTTCTAGCCCTCTCCATCAACGTCTTGTTCATCCTCTCTGCAACTCAATTTTGCTGAGGGGTGTATGGAGTTGTCTTATGTCTTTTAATCCCATGCTCTTTACAGAACTTATCAAATTTTACGGAACAAAACTCACCACCGTTATCAGTTCTCAAACACTTAATCTTTTTACCAGTCTGATTCTCAATAAAAGCTTTAAACTCTTTGAATCGACTAAAGACTTCAGATTTGCTTCTGAGAAAATACACGCATGTCCTTCTACCGTAGTCATCAATGAATGAGACAAAATATACAGATTTAGAGATCAAAGGAACATTCACAAGACCAAACACATCAGAATGAATAAGATCCAACACACCAGAAGACTTATGAGAACTAGAGTAAAACTGAACATGATTTTATTTTCCATATATACAATGTTTGCAAAAGTCAAACTTGAGATTACAATCATTTAACCCCTCGATGAAGTTTTTATTTTTT
Source organism: Cunninghamia lanceolata (assembly GCA_027924645.1). Taxonomy (NCBI): domain Eukaryota; kingdom Viridiplantae; phylum Streptophyta; class Pinopsida; order Cupressales; family Cupressaceae; genus Cunninghamia; species Cunninghamia lanceolata. The sequence continues at coordinate 3,017,018 of BSBN01000241.1, read as the reverse complement.
AGGGCTCTAAGACCCTTCTCACCAATGTGGCCAAGTCTCTTATGCTATAACATTGTCTTCTCAGCTGGAATTTTCATTTCCAAAGCATGAGCACCCTTAGGTACCCAAAATGCACTACCATCAGAAGTGGAAGCAATAAATCTTTTAGCTGCTGGTTCCAATTGTGAAGATGAAGTGACTAAAGCTCTTTTCTTTGAAACAAAAGCACTATTACACTATGTAGTGCGTGCATGTAGCTGAAACAGAGTACCTCTCTGAGTACCCTTGAAGACAACCTGCACACCTACATCATTCAATTTACTTACAGAGAGTAGGTTTCGTGCTAAGCTTGGGATGTGCATAACCCTAGAGATCCCCTTCATTTGTCCATCAGGGAATTAGATTGAGACTCTTCCATAGCCAACAATCTTCAGATGAGAATCATCACCAAGGTACACTCTTCCACCATCGAATTCTTCATACTTTGTAAACCAGTCTTAATGTGAGGTCATGTGAAAAGAGGTACAGGAATCAATCAGCCACACATCATTAGATGCATGGGTGGCCAAGGCTGAGATGAAAGCATCACCATCATCTTGTGACTTGTAAGAATCTAAATCTGAGACATTCTTCTTCTTTTTCTTTTTCTCCTCTTTGCATTCCTTTCAAAAATGGCCAGATTTACCACAGTTCCAACAAAAAGCCTTGGACTTTCCAGGAGATTTGGATCTCCCACGGGATTTGGATATGCCCTTATCATCTTTCTTGTCCTTCTTTTTCTTCCCTTTCTCCTTAGGTCTACCATGAACAACAAGATCCTCTTTGGCCGACTCAGATGATTTTCTCTGCATCTCTTCGGATAACAGTGAAGACACCACTTCATCCATTTTGAAAGTGGATGTGGTATTCCCGATGGCCATTACAAGATGATCCCATGAGTCTGGCAAAGAACAAAGCAAGGTCATACAACGATCCTCCTCCTCCATCGTCACACCAACAGATGTCAACTGTACAAGTAGCATGTTAAAGGTATTCAGGTGATCTGCAATGGACCCTCTATCCTCCATCCTTAGATAATATAGCTTCTTTCTCAGAAAAATCTTGTTCACCAAGGATTTGGCCTGATAAACATCTTCCAACTTCTTCCAAAGTTCTTTTATGGTCTTGTCCTCATGGACATTTAACAAGACAGAGTCAGCTAGACATAGTCTTATAAGACCCTTAGCCTTCCAATCTTTGAGATCCCAGTCAGCTTGTGTCATTGCCATTGGTTTTACACCAGAAATAGTTTCCCATAGGTCGCAATCAACAAGCATGTATTCCATCTTAAAATTCCACAACTCAAAATTTGTGTCGTTAAACTTCTCCACCTCTAGTCTTCCGGATGTGGTTGCCATCTCCTTTCCTGCAACAAGATTATAGAATACTCTACACAGACTCCCACTCAATCTAATCTTAGCTCAAAAAACCCCTACCCAACAACTAGGACCAAAGGTGATCAAGCTCTGATACCAACTGAAAGGAAGCAAGGTGTGCAGAAAATGCTTCCTACACTAATCTAATGAGGGGCGATATATGCAAATTCTTTTCAATCTTTACAGTTACAGTGATGTTAACACAACAACGGGGATATTTTAGCAATACACATACACATAGAATGTAGACAGAAGAGAGAGAGAGACAAGATATAACGTGGGGAAAACCCTTTCAAGAGAAAAACCCCACACTCCAAAACTTGCACATTGTATTATCAAAACAAAGAATGTTTACAACACACTTACAATGCAATTCTTCTAGGAGTCTTCGACACTCATATATGGAGATATTCCAGCAATATAATAATACATTTCAATAACACTATGCATCTCCTATCCAAGCACCTGTTTATAAAGAGTTTACAAGGCAAAATTGGAAGATTCTAGAGATGGGCATCCAACTTGGCCTCATGGCCCAAAACCCACACCTAAGGACACTTGTCCAACATTACAACATGGATTTTACACTTGTCATAACACCCCATCCAAATTTGGGCACCTAGTCCCAAGATAGGCTATGACAGATGCTCTCATGCACCTTACAGTTGTCATAGAATCCGTCATACATGATAGCTCTTACAACTATAAGAGAATCTATCATAACTACCTAAAAATAGCATATTCCTCTTACAACATGTCATAACCTACCTTGGGCACCCAAAGATACCTTCCTCAAAGATGCTCTTTGACACATGTCTTCATCTGTCATAGAATCTTCTATTCTCAACTCTTATGTGTCATATAATCTGTCATAGGAATCCGTCATAGCACTTAGGCGTCATAACTATAGCACTTAGGCGTCATAGTGAGTCCTTGGGGAGTGAGCCCTAAGGCAATGACCCTTCATGTAATTCGGTATTATTATCATAATATATTGCAAGCTAACACTCACCATGGTTTTTCCCTATTTGGGTTTTCGACTTAAAAATCCTGGTGTCTATGTGTTATGACTTTATGGTTGTTGTTCTTATGTTTATTCTGCTTTCATGTTATTGAATTTGGTAATTGGGTTATAGATCATGTGAAGAAGTGGTTTTGTAGAGTATTGATTCAACCCCCCCATTCATTGTGTTCAACAATTGGTATCAGAGCCAAGTTGCTTGGAAGAAGCTTAACAACTTGAGGAAGATCTGGAAATGTGAACACATGGCAGCAAGAAGATATCCTGCTTCTTCAGAAACAAGTTATCTAGGTAGCATTCATGAACAACTACAAGCTGCTCTTGATGATGTTGACAAGTCTGAGGTAGATATCAAAGAGTTGGTGGAAAATATCAAAGAAGTTGATGATTACATTCTAAAACTAAAGGAGCAAGTCAAGAAGTCCCAGGATAGAAGAAAAGAGCTAAGTGAACAATTAAAAGTAGCAAATGAACACCTAGATAGTCTATCTATGCTAGTTGAAGAAAAAACAAAGGTTGAAGAACATCTTACTCAGGTTGTGAAAGATAAGTTGGAGGAATGTGAAAAACTAGAAAAAGATGTGTTACTTTTGAAATATGATCTGGAAGCAGCTAATAACTATAAAGAAAAATTTTAAATAAGCTCTACAAAGCTTGAGGAATTGATTGAAAGTCAAAAGAGTCCAGATGACAAGCTTGAGGATTAGGGTTTGAAAAAGGAGAAAGTTCAAAATCAAGCCAAGCAAACACTCAGTTTAAGAAAAACAAAGGCAACCAATTTTGGAATCGAAGAAGAAGACCTAGAAGACCTCTGGTCAAGCAGCCAAATGCTCAAAGGTACCCATCTTTCAATGGCTATTGTTTTAATTGAAATAAGTTTGGTCACAAGGCTACACAGTGTAGGAGTAGAATAAATCAGAATGTTCCATCATTCTTTGGTCAATGTTTCAATTGCAAGGAATACTCAATCCTTCAATGGAAAGTGCTTTGCATGCAACAAATTTGGACATATGGCTAACCAATGCAGATCAAGAATGAATTCAATCAATAGAAGGAATTAAGGATAGAGGAATGTGGTATGCTACATTGCAATAAGTTTGGGCATGTTGCAAAATTCTGTAGAAGCAAGAATGAGAAAAGAAACTATCCTATAGAGAAGATGAAAACAAAGTAGAAAGAAGATAAAGGTAAAAACAAGGTTGATCTGATGGAGATCAAGAAGGAAATGATCATGGTCTAGGTTAAGAAGGATGTTGATGATAGGAATGGACTCGCACCAGTATCTGGTGCAGATACTTCCTCCGTGAAGTAAATTGGGAGCTCTGGCTCAGGGAGAGCTGTATTGAAAATTCAAATCCCCTAGCCATATATTCAGTGTTGGGATTCAGCGCGAAGATATGATGAAAAGATTCATATGACAGATCTATTGAAATAAATTCTAGTGGAGAAGGATCAGATGCGAAGCATTACAGAATAGTTTCGATTGACTGTGCATGACAGAGAAGTGTTTGATAACTTTTGAAGGATGGCATTTATGGCAAGTAGGCTAAGGAAAACAAAGGGTTAAAAGACTTGGATTTGGAAAGGATTAATCACTTTACATTCAACCTATCAAGCATCCAAGAGAATTGAAGCAAGATTCCAAGTGTCTACAGAGATTTCCAAAGCGATTCAAAACAAATCAATCTCAAGCGAAGAAAACCCTATTTCAGCAAAAGAGGTATTTTCAATTTGAAACCCTACATACCATGATGACCTAAATCTAGAGTTACAGCTTCTGAAGCTCAACAGATCACATTCTACAAGTTCTCCAGTATCAGTTTCCAATTTGACAGTATTTCACTGTGATAGAGCAACAGTTCCAAGATCTGCATTTTGCTATAAAGGACTATTATGTCCTATGGTTTTAAGGTATGTTAAGAGGTCAATGACGAATGTTGGATATGATTTTTAGAGTCTCATATAGTCTGCAGTGGAAGTTATGATGTGATAGTTGAATTGATCAAGTGGGTACTTAAGGGATAAGCCGACAAGTATGTTGGATCTATATGCGGAAAAGATATATTGTTTGAAAAATCAATCTAAGTGATGGAATGATTGGTCTTGACCTATATGAAGACTTGTGTATGCTTACTTGGGTCCGCATTGTTGTTTGTACACAAGCTCAAGCTGACAAGGTATAACATTTGTATACATGTTTCATGCTTGGCTTGCCGACCTGATTGTAAGATAATTCTTGATGTGAACATATATACTCAATGTATTTCAGCATTAGTTGTGTGGAAGTGTGTGATAAGTGTGTGAGTTCAATGTATGTGTGATTTAAGGCAGTCTTATGATCAAATAAAGATAGTAAGGGTAGAAAAGCAGAGCATATGTGAAGCAGAACAGATAAAGCAAAGCAGACATTATGAAGACATTTGAGTCTATATAATGAGCTGCAAATGGAACTGCACCTTAACATTCTGTAGATGCACTATAGCAGTCATCTCTTGGCAGTGAGCGAATCCTTCTTCTATCTTCTTTTCTATATTCCTAGCAAAGAGCCTTTTTGCAGTGAGCACTTCTTAGATAGTGAGTCCTTGGGCAGTGAGCCCTAAGGCAATGAGCCTTCATGTAATTCGATATTATTATCATAATATATTGTGAGCTAACACTCACCATGGATTTTCCCTATTTGGGTTTTCCACGTAAAAATCCTAGTGTCTATGTGTTATGAATTTATGGTTGTTGTTCTTATGTTTATTCTGCTTTCATGTTATTGAATTTAGTAATTGGGTTATAGATCATGTGAAGAAATGGTTTTGTAGAATACTGATTCACCCCCCCTCTCAGTATTCATTATGTTCAACATACACATGGCTTATAATCGCAACAAAATTTTAGGTTCCCTCCTAGGCCTTATTTGAAGAGAACAAGCCTTGAACCTAAAATAACATTTACACCTCATGATAAAACATTTGTAGATAATGAAGGGCCTCTTTACATCACCATGAAAATAATGGAGATTTCGATGCATGGTACACTTAAAGATCCTAATTGCATGACTAATGTGGTAACGGAAAAGTTCCTTCTTACACATAATTTGACACAAGATTCTTATGAACCTTCAGATTTAAGGATTAAGACACATACTGGAGCTTTCATGCCTACCTTTGGGAAGATAACTTTATTGGTTATAGTTTATGATAAAATTGTGGATCAAGTATTTGATGTTATCCCTTTATCTGACCTCTTCCGCATAAAACTAGGACACCCATGGTTAAAAGATATGAATGTTGTCCCCTCAACTATTCACAATTGCATAAAATTCCATTTACATGGATAAGTGTGTATCAACATAATGCATATCAACCTTTGGTAATGGAAAACAACTTTACTCTTGATTACTTTTGGCCACAACCTGATAGAAACCCTGAGCCATGAAGAGATCACTCTTTCCTACAATACAGATGATACAAAGCAAAATTTATATCAAGAGTGGTCAGGCCTCCTATGCAAATAATAAGAGAAGAACAACCCACATTAGAAGAATTTCCTAGAGTAAAAGGAAAAGGACCCTATGATGAGGATCCTCCTCTGTCATCCTTACAAGGATAGGGAGGTATTCGTCGAGAACAAAACACTTCATCAAGACAAATGAGTTTTGAACAAGCTTCCTTTTCTAACACAAAAAGACCAATACAACAACATGACAATACTTTTGAAGATATAAGCGATAGGACAAGAAGAAATAGACAAGCAAGAGAAAGGAGGAAAAGACAAGCTTTTGCCCAACGAAATGTACCTCAACAAGAAAACATTCCACCTAACATTGAGTCAAACCAAGAAGAGCTTAAGAATGAACAACTTAAAGACAAAAACAAAAGTTGGGCTATGGTACCTTATGTACCTCTTTCCTCTAACATTCAAGATTGAGAAGACGATGATTTGCTTGACGACAACCGCTAGTTCAGTTGTGCCTTCAGGTAAGTATTTCTAACCCTTTATCTCTATGTTTTGTTTCTCTCGTGATGTGTTATGTTTTGTTTAGGCCTCCTTGGATGACCCTTGATACTCTTGTAAGGTCAAGGATACCAGGAGACCACCTCTATTGTGACCCAAGGTCTATTTGTATCATCATTCTTCTATCTTGTTTGTCCTATATTTTCATTGTTGTGTGTTGTGTCTTGGAGGCATAACATTGTGGTTGGTGACCTGGGGGCACCTTCCTACGTAATGACCCTAAGGCACTTGTTTTAATGTTTACCTTCTTCTAGTGGTTCTATCTAGCTGGCGGATGACGAAAGACAAATAATACTGATATGGACCATGTGTCCCTTCAGCGAGTAAGCAAAAATAGACCTAGTCCATACATGACGATGGGATTGATATGTATATTATCCGATGCTTGGCTAGTAGAATCACTCGATGTGATTTTTTGATGGTGTCTTATATTTGCTAACAAACCATAACAATATAGATGCTCCATGCACTTTGTTTATCTTGGGTCTCACCTTGGTTACACTCGTTTCTGAGATCTCTGTGGTATAGCCCCACGATTATACTCAGTTTCTAAATTTGTAGTATAACCTTGGCTCTTGATATGATTATGTTTATGCATTTCTTTTATCATGTGATGCGGTTATAATCTTAGAGAAAGATTTCTAACCTCTCTTCTTGTAAGAAATTGTGTGTTTGTGGGAATATTCGGCGATCATAAAGTGCATGCCACCTTTGGGGGCATGGGCTTTGCGAGAGCTCTTGTTCCCTTGTGTGTTTTCTCTCTACTTTAACATGCTTGATATTGGTACATGATATCAGCCACCTTAAGGTGGGGGCATATAAGGTAAGTTGTCTGATGATTTTGGTACTAACGAAGCATGTTTGTAAGCCCTCTGTGGACTCGAGATGTTGTATCTCCATGTGAGTGAACATCTTTATTTTATATTGCAATGAGAAATCCCTCTGTGGAGGTAGGATATCATGCATATCCTTTTATTTAAAAGCCCTCTACGGAGGTGGAGATGTTGTATCTCTTGAGCTAGTGCGCATCCTTTTTATTTCAAAAGTCCTCTGAGTAGGCGAGGTTGGTGAATCCTCCCTTAAGCATATCTTTGGTGGTTGTTGTGGCATAAGTCCAACCGTTAGGTGTGCCTATAATGTGCCTGAGATGGTGGGGGATTAGCGATAAGTTCCTTCCATCGCCTTGTTTGCCATGTTTTAGATGTATAACATGTCTTTGGCATGCTATACGGTGCTCGTGTTTTTCGTGTGTCTTCCACGTGTTTGTTCCCAAGTATAGTCCAAAGAGCATGGCGAAATGCCCCTCCTATGCTTTGGGATTTGTATGGTGTGTTTGTTCTCAAGTGTAGTCCAAAGAGCATGGCGAAATGCCCCTCCTACACTTTGAGATTTGTATTGTGTGTATGTTGCTCCATATATAGTCCAAAGAGTGTGGTGAAATGCCCCTCCTACATTTTGGGTTTTGTGTTGCATTTTTACTTTCCATGTATTTGCATTTGCATTCATTTATATATATGAAAATGAAAAAGAAATAATCACTGCATTCATTGTATTCATTGTGTTTTGTGTGTCTTCAAAACTATCTTCTCTGTGTTTTGCATGCATGTTATTGTTTACTCCATGTTTTGCGTGCCTGATACTATCTTCACTATGTTTGGCATGTCTGCAGTGTGTTTTCTCTAATGTCTACCTGAGACTGGGGGCTAGGAATAGTTCCTAAATCTTTGTGTATGCATTCGCTTCAAGTGCCTCATGTGTTTGTTGTGTTTTGACCATACTTTAATGCATGTATGGGCCACGTGTTCATACATACATTAAAGTGGGGGCTAAATGTTATGTCGTAAAAAGTCTCCCTATGGCTTTTACCTCCTAAGTTTAGCTCTTGGGTCCCTTGTTTTGCATCTTGCATATTCATTTTAACTCCCGATGAAGAATCCCTAAAAACCCATGTCAAATGGGGCTAAGGGGACCTTGTTGAGCTGAACCCTACCTTGAAATAGAGGCCCAAGGCTTGGGCACTCATGCCCTATTTTAGGTAGGTCTTAAATTTGAATGTCGGTTATGTGACCATTAAAAGGCTCTGTTGCCGACATCTTAAGTTTGAATTATGAAATTAAAGCAGGAATGCATATATAAGTATGTTTAGGGTTTCATTTGCAAACTAGAAGATGATTATGAACTTTTGGCAAACTTATGATTTTAGAGCATTCAAGATATTCATTGTTACAAAGCAGAATATTGTTATTGTGTTTATGATTGCAGATTTAGCTTCATCTTCTCATGTGTTGAAGGATTTTCATCTACATGTGAGTTACACCTCCGAGGTGATATCCATTTATGTTTTCAACCATTTATCAGTTGTTTTTCCTTTATCCCGTAGGGATATGCACTCTTTTTATTTGACAATGGTGTTCGGAAGACTTGAATGTCCTTCTGGGGCTTGACTGAGGCAAGCTCCTAAACACCACAACCCCCAACCCCATTCTCCATGATTGTAGGTTACAGGTGGCATATCTGAAGGAGTGGAGTTGCAAGAGGTTGGAACAAAGTGTTTAGATCTTGTATCTCTGAAGAAAAGTAGGACCTAGACTTGGGTGCCTTACACCAAAGCCCCCGAGATCTCCAACACTGAAATCTCTGGAACAACAGAAATGAGTTGCAAACATCTTCTGCGATCATCAATAGAAAACTATACCTTGGGCTTGGGCGCCTGCCCTTTAGTCCCTGACATTTCTAGAATCTGAATCTCCAAACTTGGTGTAGATTAGATATACAAATAAGGAAGAAATAATAAACAAAATGCAATGAACACAAAGTTATACCTTACAAGAAAAACCCAATCCCATTAAGGGAGGATGGAGCCTTTGCACCCAAAACAAGCTCCTAGACAAAGATAATCCCTAAACAATGAATTGAAATGTGAAATGCTACTCAAAGTTGCAACTCACTATTCTAGCTCAAGAGTTATTTTGGCATGGTAACTTTGCATAAACTTGGATGATGAAAATGGCTTGGGAGAGGTTTTATTTATAAATTTTTGGAAGGGATTTTGATCCAAGGGTGGAGATTGATTTGGAAGATCAATGGTGGAAGATAAAAGTGATGTGGAGGGCCTAGATTCAATCTTAAATGAATGGAGGGCTAAGAATAAAAGTGATTCTTTTATTCATTTTGGGAAAAGAGGTTATTTAATGAGCATGGGGGTGAAGGATTATTTTGGAATTAAAGATTCATATGGGGGAATGTAAATAAATTAAAAATTTATTTGGGGGAAGAGAAGAAATAAATGAGTATGGGTTTATAAGGAGAAATAAATGTGATGTGGGATGTTTTTAAATAAAAAATTGACTTATGTGGATTTTATTCAATTTTTTATTTGGAAGATGTGGGGAAGGGTGTTAAACAAGGTTTGACCACCCAAATGAAGGGGTTAGGATAAATTAAACAGAGCTTTTATTTAATTAATCCTAGGGCTAGGATGAGGTAGGCTAGGGTAGGCAATTAAATAATAGCTATTTAATTGTCTAGGGTAGGGATAGATTAATTATAGGCTGAATTAATGAGTTAACATGGTTTTAACTAATTAATTAGATTTAGTGAAAAAGGGGAAATTGATTTAATAAATATTGCATATTTATTAAATTAATTGGCTAAGGTTTGGACTATTGAATTAATGAAATTAATTTAATTTTGGGGATAAAATGGTGTGAATTTAGAAAACGAAAGGGGTAATTAATTAAATAAAAATTTAATTAACTGGTTAGAAGGGAAATTGGTATGTTTAGGGTTGTCGGGAGTCAGTTTGATGGTAGAAGACATTTTTAGGTGTCTACATTTGCCCCTCTTGGACGTGGCGTCTGGACCTAGGAGGGAAGTGGTGTCAGGTCGAAGAAAAATATGCCCCAGCTGCCGGGCAGGTATGAGATGGATAAGGGATGCCCCCTTGAGAGGTCTGCGGGAAAATAAAATTTCTCCGGGTGAGTTCTCGAAAAGGATGCGACGGGAGTGAAAATTGGATAGGGGATGGGAAAAGAGGATGACGGGGAGAAAAATGGAGGAAAAAGGCTGAGATCTACACCCTGGAGGGAAAAAGAGGAGGTGGAAGGATGACATGGCCCACTATATGAGGCAAAGTGGGCCCTTAGAATGCCACATTTGCATACTTTTGACTTTGAAGAAGAAAGGATGAAGGAGAGATGGCTGACTGTAACCCCCAGTTTCTGTGACTGCGACACATCTCCGAGCGGTTCTGAGAGTTTGGCCGGGCAGCAGGCGCTGGACCCCCGGTAGGGCCTAACCCTGTCTTTGTAATTTTCTCGTTTTACGTGCATTTTTTTAGGGTTTGGGATTTAGGGTTGGAGCGCATAGCACCAACGGCAAGGCAGATTAGCGCCATCATCTGGATTGGCCCTATCCGCACGGTTAGGGTTAGGGTGGTTTGTCGCCATTAGGCAGGTGTTTTAGTGCTATCGTCCAAATTAGTGCCATACGTGGAAGAATAGGATTCTGGCGTTTTAATGCCAAATTGGGGTTAAAGTGGCGCTATTCTCTGGAATATCGCCATCCTAGGAAGTAGCGCTATGCTTCATTTTAGCGCTATCATGTGTATTAGTGCTATTGACTGGATTAACGCAATTGGGGAAATCAGCGCCATTGGGCGGATTAACGCCAAAATGAATAGTGACACCATTTGAAGAAATGGCGTGATTGATAGCATGCAGTAGCGCTATTTTTTGGATTGGCGCAAAGAGTTATGCGCAGTGGCGCTATTTTCTGGATTAGCGCCATTTGGAGGAAATTTTAGCGTCATTTTAAAAATGGCACAAGGAGTTGTCTGTTTTCATGCCACCTAATGCTGGCTTGTTAGACACTTAGAAGAAAAAGGTTGGTTTAGAAATAGATAGGTTGACATCTAACCATAATGTTGCGTATGCAGGATACAGAGCCATTTATATTACAGTCACGTGAGTGATGAGTTCCATCCGTGATGGCACTTTTTGACAGTTTTGATGATGCGACGCAGGGCCAACTGGCTTGGTTGGGGCTTCTGACGGTGTCCTCGATGTCAGTTCTGTGAGCTCATAGAGCTCTGATGACGGTGATGGTGGAGCGGTATTGCTCGGAGACCTGCAGTTTTTTGTTGCCGACTGGTGAGCTGACCATTACACTTGAGGATGTCTATCGCATCCTCAAGCTACCTATTCGAGGTCGACGTGTTCGATATGACATGAGGATGGGGCAGAATGCCCTGGTCAGAGTGTTCGGAGCAGACTACCTGGTTCTCTCTGCGGACGGGAGAGAGATGGACTATGAGGGGACACTGGGTGCAGGTGCAGATCCCTTTGCCTTATTTTTGTGTGTGTTGATTGGAGGGGTTGTGATGCCAAATAGGTGAGGCTGGGGTTTTTCAGTTGGCTGGGGAGGGATGATAGAGGGGATGGTGAGTCATGATACCGTCTATGCCTGGGGACCGACGATGCTGGGGCAGTTATACCATGAGATGCACACAGCCTACCTACATGATAGAGCGTTGTCAGCTGGAGTGACTCTACTTCACATATGGATTTGGGAGCACATCCCAGTTACCAGGCTGACTTGTGGGTATTATCGGCGGCCATTTGATGCTTTTGTATTTTTATATCGAGATGCAGAGTATACATATACTGGGCAGGTGCGGCATTAGAGGAGGATGTTAGATGATGTGATTAGTGTGACCCATCGACCATATATCGGTGTAGAGTCGTGGCCAGATGATGACCTTCATCTCCCTTTTGCGTTTCAGTAGCAGTACCTTATGGGTCGAGGAGACCATATGATAGCTATGTATCTACCCTCATGGGTCATGCGGCAGTTTGGTTTGATACAGGACACCCCGCAGCAGATGGCGATATTTGCGCGGACTCCTCGAGATGCGGCCTACTGGCCTGCAGCCATACAGCCATAGGTCACCTTAGCAGATTTTGTAGCTCTACGGCCAGTGCAGTGGGATTGGAGGAGCACAGTGAGGGATGCAGGGACTACGGCTGCATATGATATATGGTGGCATATGCATCCGCCTACTTGGTTGACGGATCCAGCAGAGGAGGCAGTAGGTTCAGGGGGCGATGATTCAGATGGTGGAGATGACTCAGATGGGGAGGATCGCATGGCGGAGGGGGAGGAGATTATTGAGGACTACCTAGTGGAGGTTGGCGATGATGGAGAGGAGAGAGTGGTTGGTAGGGATGGCCAACCGATAGATGTGCTGGCGGCGGTGGCAGCAAGGCAAGGGCAAGTGGGGCAGCAGGTACCTGTGCAGTAGGTTCCTGCTGAGCAGGTACAGGTTGGAGCAAGGCGACAGCCTAGAGGACCTCAGCAGTGTGGGGGACATCTGCCGCCACCACAGGTAGCATAGTAGCAGGCTACTGGGGGAGGGCAGCAGGCAGTAGGGGAGTAGGCAGGTACCTCAGGGACAGTTGGAGAGGCTGAGGGTGAGAGGCTTATGCCTTGTCAGAGGCAACGGGATGAGGAGGAGGAGATGGAGACCCTAAGAGCACAGGTGGCGAGCCTACAGGAGGCACTAGATGGCTAGGATGCAGAGTTGGTGCAGTTGTGGGGGGCACTGCCCTTATTAATGGGGCAAATGGACAGCTGGCCGCGTTACAGGCACAGTTAGCTCAGGCTCAGGGTGAGGTAGAGGTGTTGACAGGAGAGCGGGATACAGCACTTGGCAGGGCACAGCAGGCAAAGACTGTATTAGGTAGTCTACAGGCTTCAGGTGGTGGACTTGCCCCAGTTTTGACAGGGATGCAGGCTCAGTTGTCTCAGGTGCAGACACAGACCTATCAGCTGCAGGCACAATTGAGTCAGGCATAGGGGCAGCTGATGCAGGTACAGGGGGATTTGACAGAGGGCAGAGCACGGGTGGAGTACTATTGGGGTCTGTACTACGCAGCTGTGCCAGCAGCGTAGCATGCCCCAAGCTATAGTCAGGTCAGCAGATCAGGGGCATCGAGATCACATAGATCGAGATCACATAGATCGAGATCTATTCAGTTAGTTCAGTAGACTATGCCCCCTCCCACGTATGTGCCCCCGCAGGTTCCACAGGTGCAGGCATAGCCACAGCCATAGCCGCTAACAGGATCACAGCCTCGACCAGGGTCAGAGTCTCCCACTCCTTCGGAGAGAGGATCCTCGATGTGATGATTATATCATGTTAGGCCTTAGAGGCATTGTATCAGGACACTTTATTATTATTTTTGATGGATACATGAGCGATGTATATTTTTTGCGGTGATTATATATGATGTGATGCTTTTTTAATGGTTTATGATGTTGTGATTATGATGATGCCTATGTGATGGATGCAGTATTTCTTTTTGGATTTATATGCAATGGATGTGTTATGTTTATGCGATGATGTTTTTGATTTTATGGATGCATTGATGATGGATATATGATATCTAATGTAAATGAATGTTTCAAAAACATTTATTATGGAAATGTATGCTTATGTATGAAAATATTTATATGCAGCTAGATGTTTTAAATGCAGTTTCAATGATGATGATTTGTGATGATGTAATATTACTAAATGTTAATGAGTGATGTTCAATGTGATGTATAATGTGCAACTAAATTATTCTAGGATGAACTTAATTACTATGCAAACTTAATTGGATAAATGAGCCTAAGTGATATGCAAATGGATGAACCTAATTGATATGCAACTTAAATGGATAAATGAGCCTAATTGATATACAAATTAAATGAATCTAAATGATATGCAACTTAAATGGATAAATGAGCCTAATTGATATGCAAATTAAATGAATCTAAATGAGGTTAACTAATTATGATATGTAGTTAGGTGATACGCGGGATGCATGCTAGGTGATAGGTGGGATGATCAGGTCTTGATACACATGATGTCCTTTGTTTTGACCTTGAGGGGTGAGGCTGTGGGAGAGGGGATTAGGTGGAGAACTAATAGGGGTGTATGGATGGGGTATGGGCAAGAGTGGGAGTGTCTAGAGAATGGTGGTGGGGGGGGAGAGGATAGTTTAGGTCATAAAATGCCACGTCATTGAGACGGGATTTGGTTTGGTTCAAGATGTGTTAAGTGGATATATGGTGGGGAAATGGGGTTAGTGAGGGAATTTTAGATGGGGGGGTAGGGTAGGTGATTATGAAATCTAGGCCCAGATGATAATGTTGAATGAGTGATTAGGGTGATGATGTTGAGCTAGTAATAGTAGTTGCAAACAATTAATTGAGAGCATTTCTTAGTTTAATGTAGCAATGTAGGATACAGTTCACAAAGGTATGAAATGACCTAGGTGATGATGTATATCCTACGATTGCATGGACTAGACCCACAAACAATAGGTTGATTTCATGCATGCCCAAGGTAGTATAATCTTGTCTAGCCTAGGAAGGGGACTCATAGCGATAAGTGCGAATAATGCATATAAGGCTCTGATGCTTGTATATGCAAATGGGACACATTATGCTAGAACCGACCCAAACGTTAAGATATCAATACTATTCTTAGAGTAATGAAACCAACCCACAAGCACAGCATACATAAACAAGGACTATGTCTACTCCAGGTGCTATCCGCTACTTACCATGATATAATGAGATCAAGGTAGCTTTGGAGATGACTTAGAATGAGACAAAAAGATAAAAATCAATAATCAAAAAGACCAACGAAAAGATACAAATAGCCTTTGTGAGCTCTTGCCAAGAGATGTGATGATAGAATGATAGATTTTTGTCCATTGTAGGAAAGATATATCCTAGGATGCAGATTAGTTGATGTTTGATTGGAAAATATTTTGAAGATGGGCAAAAGAACAGTCTGGCCATGTGTAGGATTATGGTTGGTATGTTGATTGATGCTTTTTGTGCTAGGGAGCATGTTTCAAGCGAATACGTGGTGTGTGTATCATTTATGAAATCCAGAAAGCTCAGTGAATGGGGACCATCCAAATAGGTTGGATGGGTGCATCTTATACACCTGAGTACTGGAAACATCTTTTGTATTCCAGACTGCCTACATACCCTGTGTCCATGGGATCAAGGTACTTTTAAGATGTGGGCGAAATGACTATGTAGTTCTGGCAAGACTTGATGATGTGGGAATGGTTTGGGGTGGATGTGATGTGATGAAGATTGATGATTGTGATGAGATGTGTTGTTTTTTGGATTTTCTGTCTTTTCTATTGTTTTTGTATTTTATGATTTTGCAATGTTTTTGGATTTTTTGATTTTGTATGTACAAAAGGGGAGCTTACAAAGATCCTCGTTCCATGAGTTGGCCTTGGGATGGGATAGGATGGGTTGGGCAATAGGACTTGATGTTTCAGAGTTCCAAGCCATGGCATGTGTGAGATATGGAGTGATGTGACGGAAAGAGGACTTATTAGATGGTAGAACCGGCCACTACGCATGGCTCCTAAAACAGGTTTTCACCATGGTACTTATCCAAGGCATCACCGAAGTGATTTTCACCATTGGAAGTTTTTATTGCACTCTAATTTTTCTTGATTTCTGATTTTTTTTTGGTATTTTTGATTTTTTAATTTTTTTGATTTTTTGACTTGGGGTACCAGATGGGTTATGCATAGAATTTCTTGAGATGCAGGATGTTCATCGGCTTATCTAGAGGCTACCCCTTAGGTGTTGCCAGCTGATATGCTCCTGACCCATAATCGGTCGTGACGACATAAGGTCCTAGCCAATTGGGTTCAAACTTTCCTTGCTTCGGATGCTCTTGCAGGTTCTTCTGATTTTCCATTAGGACAAGGTCACCTACCTCAAATTTTTGGTTTCTGATCCTTTTGTTGTAGCTTCTTCTAAGGTGGTTTTGATATGCCTATAGGTGATTCAATGCATTCAGGCGTTTCTCATCCAGTAGTTCTAGTTGATGCAACCTTGCGACGCGGTAGTCCTCATCAAAGATAATATTTTGCAAGGACACTCAAAGAGATGGGATCTCAACCTCTATAGGTAAAATGGCTTCAGATCCGAATACTAGTGAGAATGGAGTGGCTCCTATACGAGTGCGGATGCTTGTGCGGTAGGCCCATAGGGCGGGGTTGAGTTGGAGGTGCCAGTCACGGCCAGCTTCATTGACTGTCTTCTTGAGAATGTGGAGGATGGTTTTATTAGAAGCCTCTGCTTGATAGTTTCCTTGAGGGTAATATGGTGTGGAGAAGTGGTGTTTGATGTCAAATTTTTCACACAAGGTGCGAACTTCTTGGTTTTTGAAGGGCTTTCCATTGTCAGTGACGATGGAATGGGGGATACCATATCAGCAGATGATATAGTGGAGGATGAATTTTGAGATTTGGATACCTGTGGTGAAGGTGAGTGGTATTGCTTCCACCCACTTTGTGAAGTATTCAGTAGCAGTGATAATGAACTTATGGCCATTGGAGGATGGAGGATGTATTTTCCCTATGAGGTCGAGTCCCCACTGTGAGAAAGGCCACAGCGTTGTGATTGGTTGCAGTTCCTGTACTGGTGCATGGATGAGATCGCCATGTTGTTGGCATGGGAGGCATTTCTTGATAAACCTGTGGGAATCTTGTTCCATTGTTGGCCAATAATATCCGGTCCTGAGGATCTTTTTAGAAAGAGTGGGTCCACTTAAATGCGCCCCACAGATGCCTACGTGTACCTCTTCCAAGGCTACTTCAGCTTCCCGAGAGTCTAAACATTGTAGAAGCATGCCATCAAGACTCCTTTTGTACAAGGTGTCACCTACGAGAATGAAATGGGAGGCCCGACGAATGAATGATTTTCTCTATGATGTGGATAGGTTAGGGGGGAGAATGTTGTCGTGGAGGTATAAGTATGTTTCTTGGTACCACGGGGATAAGGGACCAACGACTTCACACACTAGTTCGGATTGAGGAACATCATATGCTGGGATGGGGAGTTCTTCGATCAGGAACTCACATTTTTTGCTGTCCTTCTTCATGTCTACCAGAGATTTGATAGTTGCCATGGCATCTGCTGCTTTGTTATTGAGTCTTGGGATTTGCTCAAAATGGACGTCTTCGAAGTAGTCTTTGAAATCATCAACCATCTTCTTATAGGGAAGGAGCTTGTCATCCTTGGTTTTGTATTCATTATTGACCTGCCTGATGACCAGTTGAGAGTCACGATACACCAGTAGCCTTTCAATTTTCCATTGGATGGCCATTCGGAGACCTGTGATAAGGGCCTCATACTCTGCTATGTTGTTGGTGCATGGAAATGTGATCTTGAAGGATTTAGGAATTGTGTCGCCTTGAGGGGTAACAAATAGGACGCCTACCCCCGAGCCTCTATGAGTGTATGATCCATCAAAATACATCTTCCATGTGTTTGTGGCTGGTGTGATTGTCAAGATAGCTTCATCAAGAAACTCTGCTATTGTAGGATGTTCTGCTGGGATAGGTGCTTCAGCCAACTGATCTGCTATTACTTGCCCTTTGATGGCCTTTCTCTCAGTGTATTCTATATCAAACTCCATGAGAATCATGACCCATTTAGCCATTCTGCCAGTAAGAGTGGCTTTGTTTAGTAGGTACTTCAGTGGGTCGATCTTAGCAATGAGCTTGGTCTTGTGATTAAGCATGTAGTGTCTCAACTTTTGTGACGTAAAGACAAGGGCTAGACATGCTCGTTCAATTTATGTGTAATTGAGCTCATACGAGATCAAGGTGTGACTGATATAGTAGATGGCTCTCTCTTTCCCCTGCTCATTGAGTTGTGCTAGCAAGGCTCCGATAGCTATCTTTGTTGTGGAGATGTAAAGCAAGAGGGGTTCGCCTTGCCTCGGTGGAGTTAGCACAGGAGGATTAGCCAGGTATTCTTTTAGTTGGTCAAAGGCATCCTCACACTAAGTGTTCCAGATGAAATCTATGTCTTTTTAGAGAAGATGCTGGAATGGTTGGCACTTATCAGCAAGCTGAGCAATGAATCGTCGAATAGACTAGAGTTTTCCCTGTAGGCTTTGCAGATGTTTCAGTGTTTTTGGGGGTGGCATGTCGGTGATGGCTTTGACCTTTGCAGGATCAACTTCAATTCCTCTTCTCGAGACTATGTATCCCAGAAGTTTGCCTGAGGTGACGCCGAAGACGCATTTCTTTGGATTCAAATGGACATTGTATTACTCTAACCTATCAAAGATCTTGGCCAACACATCGAGGTGTTCTTCTCTGGTCTTTGATTTTCCTAGCAAATCATCCACATAGTCTTCCATGATGTGGTGGAAGAGGTCATGGAAGATGACGGTCATAGCTCTTTGATAGGTAGCTCCTGCATTTTTCAGGCCAAATGGCATTACCACCCAGCAGTATGTTCCCCATGGACATATGAAGGTTGTTTTGTGCTAATCCTCTTCTGTGATTTTTATTTGGTTATATCCTGAGAAACCATCCATGAGGGATAGCATTTTGTGTCTTGCCGTGAGATCCACTATCATGTTGATGTTTGGTAGTGGGAAGTCATCTTTCGAGTAGGCCTTGTTAAGATCCCTGAAATCGGTACAACAACAGATTCAGCCATCTGGTTTAGCAACTGGTACTAGGTTTGAAACCCATTCGGGATAATCGATTGGGTGAATGAACCCAACGTCCAGTAATTTCTTTAGCTCTACTTTGATGAGGAGAGCCACCTGAGGATTCATTTTTCTGAACTTCTGTTTGACTGGTTTTGCATCAGGGCGTACTGCGAGGTGATGAACCACCAAAGCGGGATCTAGCCCTAGCATGTCCACATAGGTCCACGCAAAATTGCAATTTCTGCATGTGAAGAAGGACAAGAAGTTCTCCTATTTCGATATGCTGAGAGATTCTGCCTGGTATGTGATTTTCAGCTCTTCCTCTGTCCCAAGATTCATTTCCTGAACTGGTTCGACCAAGATGGGTGATCTGTCTGGATAGACTTTGTCTATCTCGGGGAGGCCCATGATTCCATCTCCTGGTGCCTCGTGGAGGTTTTCACCAGGAGATACGTCTTTTGTTTTTACTATTTTGGGATCTGATACTACCGTAGAATAGTTTTCACCATCAGATCCATGTTTTATTTTTGTGTTTTTGTGACTGGAAGCAGGGGTTGTCTCCCCAAAATAGGCATCCAGATTGAGTTCCATTATGTAGCCTGCTCGATGATCTCCCAAAGGGAAGTGATCTCTTACCCCCATCATTTCAGCGATGGCCTCATCGTTAGGTGCGATGTCGAAGACAGGGGGTCCCCGTTGGTCCTAATCAATGAGGTCGGGGTAAACTAGTGGCAAGTCATTGGAGGGTGAAGCGATAGTGGTGACTGAGTAGATGGTACAAATGGATGAGTCGAAGAAGTCGGTGAAGTCACTAAAGGAGTCTTGAAGGCCCGTTTCGTTAACATTGTCGATGTCTAAGGAGACCGTAGCGACCTTGGCCAAGATACACTCACCGGTAGTGAGGATGCGTTGTGGTTGACCATACCCTACCCCTTGAGTATAGGGATTCTTTATTGCTTGCAGTGGTTCTACGATTCCCTGTTCATGAAGGCCTATACCGCCTTGTCCTTTATAGCCCATGCTTTTGACAATTTCAGAACCTTTGCCATAGATTTCTGTTGGGATTATGGGGGCTTCTTGCTCAGGCTCTTCATCTTTGTAAAGCCAAGATGAGATATCTTTGAGTATATCCTGATCCAAGAGGTGCTTCTTCTCGAAGATGGGTGAGGGTTTGCACTTGATGATGACTGTATTGGCTGCCTCTATTTTTGGGATGCCGAATGTCTTAGGATTGGGTAATGTGCCCACACAAAAGGTGCCATGTAGGTCATATTCCCCACATCCCATGTCGGATAGCTTGATCTGGACCTCGGGTGGTGGAGTTGCTTGGGATGAAGTGGAGGCAATGTTTGCGGGGTCGACATATGAGTTTGATGTTGTTGGATTGGCATCAGCGGTGGCTTTATTATATGGGCAGAATGTTTGGTTGTGGCCTTCCAGAAAACTGCAGTATTGGAAGGGGCGAGGATCGGCATAGACTGTGACTTCTGTGTCGTTGTGAGGGAATTTGATGCATTGATGGAAGGTGGATGGGACAGCTTGCATGGCATGAATCCATGGTCTACCAAGAAGGATGTTGTAGAGGAGGTTGAGATCAAGAACCTTACATTTAGTTTCCAATATTTTCTATCCCACTTGTATGGGAAGCTTGATAGTGCCTTCAGAGAGCCGTTCAGTGTCATCATAGCCTTTGATCGTGATGCACTCACTGGTGTCGACAACCACATCGGAGTACCCCAAGTGTTTTAGTAGTTTTAGAGTGCATATGTTAAGGCCGGAGCCACCATCTATTAAGACTCTTTTAATGGTGTGCTTGTGGATGCGGACTTCGATGTGTAGGGCGTCGTTATGTATGTGATCGGAGGCGGGTAGGTCCTTTTCTGAGAAGGTGAGATGGTGGGGTGCGGCGATGTGTCCTACCATGGCTTGGAATTGAGTTACATTCAAGTTGGTAGGGACTTGTGTTTGCAAGAGCGCTTTATCGAGGACGTCCTTATGAAAGGGAGATGTGTGGAGCAACTCGAGGATGGAGATTTGTGCGGGTGTCTTTCCTAGGTGTTCTAGGAGGTTATACTGGTGAGTAGGTGATGGACATGTGGTTGGATGAGGAGGTAGGGGATCTGATGTGGATGCAGGCGTTTGTTCAGTGGGAGGGGCTGTGTGGATGGATACACGGCCACGGCGAGTTGTAACAGTGCAATCAGGTGCTTGTGCTTGAATGGTGACTATGTTGACATGATGGGATGATGCTTCTATACGTCCTACGATAGAGTCGTAAGATGCGGGTGGTGGGGTGACATTGTATGCTTGGTTGGATGAGGAGGCTTTGTTATGATTAGGTAGGGGATCCTTGTAAGCTCCTAGGTTGGCGTTTGGTGATGGTTGGGCACCCTGATCGAGACTGACTAAATTTTGTTCTATAAGGTCTTGGATGCAATGTTTTAGTTGCATGCAGTTGGTTGTTTTATGACCCGCAACGCGGTGGTATTCACAGTAGTCATTCTCATTGTACCACGCGATTTTTAGTTCATTCTCTTGACAGGGTCTAACGGGTGGGAGCGTGATCAAATTTTGCTTGAGACATTTGTCAAGGATGTCTTCGACAGGTTCCCCTAAGGGTGTGAATTGTCTGCGTGGTTTGCGTGGTTTAGTTGGGCCCCTCTGGTTATTTGTTGCATATGTATGCACAGGTGTTTGGTTTTGTATATGTTGGACAGCTTTCACATCTGTGACGCCATCATTTAGATTGTTCTTGTTCTTCCCCCAATAACGTGATTTGTCATTTGATTGCGTGTTGGCGTTGTTGTTTGTATTGGGGGTGTTGTTATTGGATTTGTAGTTGTTGTTGTTGTTGTTGGATTTATGGTCGTATAGTTTGATGGAGCCCTTGGCAATGAGGGCTCGTTCAATAGTGGTGCCTTTTTCGATGACCTCTTCAAAGGTAGATGCACAAAGTATTTGTAGATGAAACCCTAATTCCTGATTGAGGTTGGCTACGAACATGGTGACGAGTTGTTTTTCAGGAATGGGCCATGGGAGTTTGCTTGCTAAGCCT
Organism: Cunninghamia lanceolata; assembly: GCA_027924645.1. Lineage (NCBI taxonomy): Eukaryota > Viridiplantae > Streptophyta > Pinopsida > Cupressales > Cupressaceae > Cunninghamia > Cunninghamia lanceolata. The sequence continues at coordinate 2,995,002 of BSBN01000241.1, read as the reverse complement.
CTCCACCTTTGCAAGAAGGAAGTGAAGGCTTCTCTGTTCTTTTGTTTGGTGTTGCAAAGGTCTGTCATAGACATTTCGTGCTCAAAATTGTAGGAGAAGTGGTTTACAAATTTCTCCACAAGCTCAGGGAAAGTCCTAATGCTTGGGGGAAGATGTGCGAACCATTCAGCGGCTTGACCACCGAGGCTTCTTGGGAACAGTCTCATTAGATAGGTGTCATTATTAGAGACTTCTAAGCAAGCGATGTAGAACTCCCTAAGGTGGTCCCTAGGGTCTCCCTTTCCCTTGTATTTGTCAAATTTAGGTGTCTCGAAGTTCTTGGGGAAAGGGGGCATGTACAATGTGCGATCAAATGGGTATGGGCAAATATCCTCAAAGGAATAGTGTTTACGTTTACCCCCAGTTTGTAGGTCATCTACCTTTTGGATTAAGCCTTGTAGGACGGTTGTGAGATCCTGTGGTTGTTGTGGTTGTTGTATGTACGTCTGTTGCTTGGTGAGATGTTGGAGATGGGGTGGGATTTGATGTTGGGGATGTGTTTGATTGAGGTGTTGGTATTGCGGGTTGGTGTTTGGGTTGATTGGTGCCTGATGTTGTTGATGCACGTAGAGTTGTTGGAGAACATGTGGTGGTAGTTGGGGATTGGGATTATGTTGATTTATGGGATTATGTGGGTAGGTGACATTAGATGGATTGACGTTGGGTATGTGGACATTGGATTGGTTAGATGTCTTGCGAGGTGTTTGTGAGAATAATTGTCGTAGGTATGCAATGGTTTGAGGGTTGGGTGGGGGCACACTCGTGGAGATACTTGCTTGCGTGATGTTGCCTTGTATGCCCATGGTGATTTGTGAAGCAGAAGGGTTTATGGTAGTTGTGGTAGTAGAAGTGATGACGGGTTGGGAGATGGTAGGGATGGCAGCACATGTGGGAATTGTATATGTGGTAGCGGTTGAGGTTGTGGAGGTGGTAGATACGGTAGGTGTTGACGTTTGAGAGATGGTGGGTTGGGTATGTGATGTAGATTCTTGGGTATTTGATGGGGTAGGGACGATTGTAGAGGTGGATGGTTGTGATGATGTCATGATGGGGGGGAGTTGAACACCAATTTTGAGAAGATGATCAAGATATCTATTTGGGTCCGACCTTAGGATTTTATCAAGTAGGTCCATGTTATCAGCGTCTTGTGTAAAGCTCAAGACATTTAGGTCATCTTGGGGGATGGTGGGGACATTTTGTGTTGGTGGTGGTGGGGGTGGTGATGGTTGTGTTTGTCGTAAGTAACTGAAGGGATTTTCATTGGGACCATATGGGGGGAGGTAAGAGTATGTAGGTGGGTTGCATGTTTGATAGATGGGTATGTTGTTACTATCGGTATTAGGCATGCTAAATTGCCAATGTTCTGCCATTTCTTGCTTCTTTTTGCTTTGTGATCTCATGATGGGCATGCACGTATATGGAGTTGATTTCTAGAAGTAGAGTGAGATGGGGATGGAGACCTTAGAGAATCTGATTGATTATGTTGGACCCAAAGATGGATGTAGTAGCGAGATGGAGTAGAAGAGAGGATGTGGTGGAAGATTGATATGTCTGTCTAAAGGTTTTAACCTTAGGGTGATATGGATGGGAGATATTGATTTTCTACACAATTTTGGACCAAAGAGATAGGTGATGGATGACGTTTTGTTTTGAAGGGATTTTGTTGATGTTTGATTTTGATATGGATGATTTTGATAGCCAACAAATTGAGATTAGGTAGGATCTAGATTTGTGGTTGCACGAATGGATGTTTTTCTTTGTTTGGGGTAGACTAATGACCTTACGCAAAGAGGGATAATGATTTCACTTGGATGTGAATGTGGATTATGGCAGAGCAGATGGTGAAGATCTCAAATGGATAGGTCTCTACTTTAGGTAAGTCAATCTGAGAATAGCGCCAAGCCATAGGTGAAATGGCGCCACAATCAGACAGATATGGTGCTAAAACAAGACAGTTTTTGTCGAGGTCCTAAAAGATAGATTTTTTATTGCAATTTTGGATTTTCTTTGTTTGGAATGTGATCAAATGATTTGGTTTGTCTCTTGGCAATGTTGTTGCAAATAATTCAAGAACAATAATCACACAATAATCAAGATTTGCTTTTGTTTTGTAAAAAGATGTGTGATTTTATTTAACAAGCACTTTGAACAACCTAAGGTGAGGATGTGACAGTATTTGTTGAATCCTCTAGCTGCACCTATTCAAAGCGGGTAGCTCCAGGATCTTGGTAGCACTGGCTCCTCCTTACAATTGCACACACTTCTCACGCATACCAAGATCCAGGTTTCTTATAAGGCTTGTCCCTCACCAAACCTTTAGATTATCCCTGCTACCTCGACTAAGAACCGCATGAATCAGGGCCGCTTCAAAGGTTTCCCTTCTGCGCCAACAAATAGAAGGATTTTGGCTTGCTAAACAATGGTTCGTAGTAAGGGCATCCGTTCAGGTGGTTATACGTGCGGCAGCACTACTCTCCGTTATGGAGTCTCCCAGCCTCCAAGGGTTACGCCTTGGAGGGTTTTGGGGGAGGTTGGCTGTCGGTATAACACAACAACACCTGTCGCTTGAGACTTTCCTCCCAAACGCCTTATTTTATATAGCGGCTTGGAAGAGCTTGGCTTTAGCTTGATGTCGCTTGGGTCATTCCCACCTTTTGAAGCGGGGTGGCAGGCCCTCTAAGGTTTACAAAAGCAATGCAATCATGAAAACACTTTTGATCCCCAAGTTCATTCAAAGATGCGAGGGGAGAGCATACGTATCTTCTATGATTGTATCACACTAAACATGGTTCATTTTATTTCTTTGGATTTAGATTGGGGGTGATTAATGCAAGTTTAGTGAGAAGCTTTTGATTCCCAAGGTCACCAAAAATGGTGCGAGGGAAGAGCATACGCTTTTTCACACCACAAGCAAAAGACCACAAAACACTTCACACAATTTTGGTTTTCTTGATTACATGCATGAGAAATGCAAATTGTTGTTCTTTTTAACCCAAATGCTTTCGATTTATGCAAGTTGTGGTTCTTTTTAAAGCCCAAATTGAAGTGTTTGGATTGTTGTTGTTGGCACACAATGTAAATTTTAGGACACCAAATTTAAATGTTTGGGCACACACATACACAAAGTTTGATTGTTCAATTTTAATTGCACCAAATCAAAATGTTTGACTAACTAACATGCAAAAGGGTTCATTTTAAGTTGCAAGTTGAAGTGTTTTGCTAACTAGAAATCAAACCATCCTGCAAAAAGTTGGTTAGTATCCGCAATATGACCTGCAGCACACTTGTCAGTACCTACAAAGAGAGCAAAGTCATTTTTTCAAAATAGCGCTAAAACAGATATACAATAGCGCCACTGCAGGTAGAACAACCTGACTTACACAGATGGCGCTAATTAACAATATAGCGCTAATCAAAGACCATGAAAGCAACAAAACAGAAGATAGCGCTACAATATTACAATTAAAGCACTAATACAGATTTTAGCGCTAATACATCATGTGAAAAGCGACAAAATGGAAGATAGCGCTGACATAGATATATGAAAGCACCACTGTGCAATTTTCCAGAGAGTCTATTTATCCTGCGGATAGCGCCGATCTGGGTGATAGCGCTGATACGGCACTGAACACGTCTGACCCACAAAAAGTGGTTCTTTCTGATGAACACAAAGGGTCAGACAACAAAGTGGAAGTCCTGGTTAGTTTTGTTAGTCATTAGCAAACAAAAAGAACAAACCAAAACAAAACACTATGATGCATGTTAGATTTTGTGCAAAAAAAATTTGGCATAACCTCCCCTTGTCCAATCGATATTCCTGTAAAAACAGAGAGCAATCAAGTCATAGAAATAGCAAGAAGATCATTTGGGAAATGACAGAATGTGAAGGAGTTTTGGAGGAAGAATATGCTGCGCATAATAGTGCCAAAATAGGAAATGGCGCTAAAAGGAGCTAGTGATGGCATTGCTGCGCAGGTATGATAGCGCCAAACCTGTAAAAGCACGTATCTTACACCAAAACTCACAACACAAGTTAGATTTGGACCTTGTGGGTCCCACCGGGGGTGCCAATGTAGATTAGATATGCAAATAAAGAAGAAATACTAAACAAAATGCAATGAACACAAAGTTATACCTTACAAGCAAAACCCAATCCCATCAAGGGAGGATGAAGCCTTTGCACCCAAAACAAGCTCCTAGACAAAGATAATCCCTAGACAATGAATTGAAATGTGAAATGCTACTCAAAGTTGCAACTCACTATTCTAGCTCAAGAGTTATTTTGGCATGGTAACTTTGCATAAACTTGGATGATGAAAATGGCTTGGGAGAGGTTCTATATATAGATTTTTGGAAGGGATTTTGATCCAAGGGTGGAGATTGATTTGGAAGATCAATGGTGAAGGATAAAAGTGATGTGGAGGGCCTAGATTCAATCTTAAATGAATGAAGGGCTAGGAATAAAAGTGATTCTTTTATTCATTTTGGGAAAAGGGGTTATTTAATGAGCATGGGGGTGAAGGATTATTTTGGAATTAAAGATTCATATGGGGGAATGTAAATGAATTAAAAATTCATTTGGGGGAAGAGAGGAAATAAATGAGTATGGGTTTGTAAGGAGAAATAAATGTGATGTGGGATGTTTTTAAATAAAAAAATTGACTTATGTGGATTTTATTCAATTTTTTATTTGGAGGATGTGGGGAAGGGTGTTAAACATGGTTTGACCACCCAAATGAAGGGGTTAGGATCAATTAAACAGAGGTTTTATTTAATTAATCCTAGGGCTAGGATGAGGTAGGCTAGGGTAGGCAATTAAATAATAGCTATTTACTTGTCTAGGGTAGGGATAGGTTAATTATAGGCTGAATTAATGAGTTAACATAGTTTTAACTAATTAATTAGATTTAGTTAAAAAGGGGAAATTGATTTAAATAATATTGCATATTTATTAATTTAATTGGCTAAGGTTTGGACTATTGAATTAATGAAATTAATTTAATTTTGGGGATAAAATGGTGTGAATTTGGAAAACGAAAGGGGTAATTAATTAAATAAAAATTTAATTAATTGGTTAGAAGGGAAATTGGTGTGTTTAGGGTTGTCGAGAGTCAGTTTGATGGTAGAAGACATTTTTAGGTGTCTACACTTGGTATGTATTTACTTTGAGTATTACATAGATCTCTCTGCAAGTATTTGTCATGATTCGTCTGTTTGTTTACGATTTTGCATAATTGGGGTTTCTAGCATAATTAGGCTTTAATTAATCAACTAATCAGTAAATTCCAAGTTTCCACAGCGTTACAAGTGACACACCCACCTGTAGGATAATCTTCTTGCAAAATTTGTGATTCAACTCGACGAGATGTCATTGAATGTTTGTAGTGAAAGGAGGATCTAGCCATTTACACATTTTCCCCCTTTCCTATTAAACAAAATTGTGTTGCAATTTTAAAACCCTTGCCTTTGTCCACACTCCACTTGTTGGCCATGCCTACAAAAAACAAAATCCCTCCACCTCCTACAAAAAAGCCACCAAGACTAGAAAACAACTAGACCCATATTACACCACAATAAAGTTGAGAACATTGTATAAATGCTATGAATCCCACTACTAGAAGATACTTTACTTCCCATGCATAATTGTAGCATGCCTTGAGCCTGCTAGGGTTGAAATCAACTATAATAAGCTATGAATTAACTAAAATCATGATAAATATTCTTTCAATCACCAAAGATCTATTGAAATAAATGATGTATTTACTTCCTCCATCAGCAAATGTCATGCAAATCTAGAACATGGATGAGTTTATGCATGACTATCTTAAATTACAAAGTGCCTTTTGTGGAGGGTGTTGACGAATATGTTTTTCCAACTCTTGCCAAGAATCAACATGAGGACAATACTTGACCATGAGAGGATTCTGATCCATCCCCACATTATCTAAGTAATCTTCTATGACATTCACACTTCTCAAACAATGACTAAAACTTATAGCAGAGAAATTTTCCTTCAAACTTTGTACCTCTTCCACAAAATGATTAAAATACCAATTATGACTTGAGCCTTTTTTAGAGCATTTATCACTATTAGGGAGTCTCCCTCTACTACGACATGTTTGAAATTGTTCAATCCATTGCTATACCAATACTTTCTATTAACACCTCCCATTTTTCCTCATTATCAATTTTTTTCTAAAGAATAAAGATCCCTATATAGAAAATTACCATGCACATCTCTTTGAACCAAACCACCACCTACTTTGCCCCCTTTAGCTTTGAAGGCCCCATCAAAATTCAATTTGATAAACCCTTTTGGAGGAGAAGACCAAATATCCTTATCATTCTCTTGATGTTTCTTCTTTGATTCTTCTTGTGGTTTACCATAACGTTTTTCTCTTACCCCTTAAATGACAAAATAGACATTAGAATTTAATATTCATTTAAAAATAATAAAAGAATAAATAAATATTTTTTCATTGAAATAGCTATGTACTTAAGATACCTAAGGAAGCCAAACCTAGACCCAACATATAAATGATAAAAAAATAGGAAATAAAGAAAACAACTATATATGTAGATAAGCCCCCAAACCAATGACTTCTCTATAGCCATATAAAGAAGCTTCCAAAACCCCTAACATCACATTCCAACCTTGAACCATGCAATAACCACCTTTGTAGGAGAGATTTTAGGAGAAAATTTCTTTGAGATAATATTGCCAAGGGATAAGAGCCTAGAGAGGATAATGGTAAAATAATAGGAGGTTGTAAGAAAGAAGAAATAACTAAAGAGATTAGAGAGGAAAGAACCCAACATAGAGAAATAATCTAAGGAATAGGAAAATAGACAAAAAGAAAAAAAGGATAGTTGAGTTGTAAGCACTATAAGAGAAAGTTAGAGAGTAAAAATAGATGCCATGAATAACCTCTTGGTACTTCCTATTGTGAATTATATCATCTCAAATCAAATAAAGGAGTGTAAAAGCACTCATCAGACCTCTAAAGTCTCATTTGTGTGTGATGCAATAAGAGTTTTGATCACAATGTGGAAATCATTGCAAAATAATGTCAAATTTTAGTTATCATCCCATAAATCCCAAACTTCTTGTAGGGCCCTAAAAACAAATTCCCTTGAATATTTTGACAACTCATAGAAAGAATCCAAGCTCACAATGGCTATAAAGTCTCCTTGCTCCTCGGTCTCCTCTAAAACTTGTTCAACCACGAGAAAACTACCTCCTATTGTTACTAAGAAATCCTTATCAATAGGGCAGAGTACCAACCCAACAAGCCATGCCTACAATTCCCTTGAGGCCACAACACCCCATAAATGTGGGCTCTTCAAGTATAAGTTAAAATAAATATGGGACTCTTTGATTGTTGAACAAAAAATGATTAATATAAGAGTGACAAATTTGTGATAAAATTGCCATGCGGAGCCACTTTCTTTTTGTTCCCTACCTCCAAACTATGCTCTCCTAATACTCTTTGGACAAACCTTAGAGTCGTTTCATTATCACAATGAAAATATGCCATAGGTAGTGATTTAAAATTGCGCAAATGTTCTTAAATCCCTTGCCTTTGTCCACACTTTGCTTGTTGGCCATGCTTTTAAAAAATAAGAACCCTCCACATCTATAAGGAAACCACCAAGAATAGTGAACAAATAGACCCACATTGCACCACAATGAAGCTAAGAACACTTTATAAAATCCAAAAACCCACTACTAGAATATCCTTTTCCTCACACACATAACCATAGCATGCCTTGAGCCTACTAGGGCCAGAATTGGCTCCAATTAGCTACAAATTAACTAAAATCATTATTAATAGTCTTTCAATAACCACAAATGAAATCACCAAATATTTATTAGAATAAATGATATATTTACTCTCTTTTCCAGAAAATTTCAAAGAGTCCATCCTAAATTACAAAGTGCCTTTTGTGGATGGTGTTGACAAATATATTTTATAAATGTTGAAATGAATTAGCATGAGGACTATACTTAGCCATGAGAAGATCCCACTCTAGAAATCCCCACATTAGCTAAGTAATTTGCTACAACATTTGCAATTCTCAAACAATGACTAAAACTTATAGAAATAAAATAATTAAAATAAAAAGTATAACTTGAGCCTTTCTTCAAAGCATTTATCACTATTAGGGAGTCTCCCTCTACTACCACATGTTTGAAATTATGAGTCGTTGTTATTAAAATCCTTTCTATTAATGGTTCCCATTTAACCTCATTATTAATTTTATTGCCAAAGAATAAAGATCCCACATACATGAAACTACCATGTGCATCTATCATAATCAAACCACTACTTGATTTGCTCAGATTACATTTGGAGGCCCCATTAAAATTTAATTTGATAAACCCTTTTGGAGGAGGAGATACATATCCTTATCATCCTCTTGATGTTTCTTCTCTAAAGCTTCTTGTAGTTCACCAGAATATTTTCCTCTTACCCCTTGAATGGGGAAATAGATATTAAAAATTTTAATATTCATATGCAAAAACAAAATAGTAAAATTTATAATAAATAATTTATTTTCATTTAAATACCTATGTACATAAGATATCTTAGGAAGTTGAACCTAGACCCAACATATAAATGACAAAAAATATGAACTAAAATATAGAATCATAGGTAGACAATCCTTCAACCATTGACTCATCTATAGCCATCTAGAGAAGATTCTAAAACCCCTAACATTATGTTCCAACCTCAATCCATACAATAACCACCTATGTGAGAGCTGAGATGCAAGCACTACCAGAGTTAGTGTTGGGATAAGGTGCCATTAACCTTGTAAATCCTAATATTGTATTATTCCATGTATTATTTGTAATTTGTAATTACCCATAAGGAGATGTACAAGTTTCACCAGTAGTGGTAAAAATTATTTACTGTCCATTGTAATTACGGAGTTACTACATTGGTAATTCTAGAGTTACCGGTAGTAGTTACGGAGTAACATTTACAGTTAGTAATTGTAAATATCAAGAGTAATTGAGGGTAGGCACCACCTTGGAGGAATCAGCTTTTTTTGGCATGTATGACACATGTCATAAAGTTGTTGAGTGCATGTAAGAGAATCTATGACAATTTTAAGTTGTCATAAGAATCTATTACAATATGACAACTTATGATGGATAATTATTAGTTGCAAGGTGCTATTCTTGGCTCTAGGTGCCCATATTGAGAAGATACTATTTGGGGGTGTTATGATAGAATCTATGATGGTTATGACAACATTTACTACCCCGTAAGAGTCTATTCTTGTTCATGGACACCCAAGGTTGCATCTAGTTGACTCTTGACAAGTGACATTATGAGCTTGTAAGAAGTCACTGAATGTTGCATGATGAAGATTCCTAGGTGAGAGAAAATGGATGCCTTGTTTTAGGAGTAAAATATTTCTATAAGTACAATGACATGTATGTGTTGCATATCTCAATTTACAGGTACACAGGTGCTACTAGATTGAAAAGTGAAGAGGAGATTGGAAGTGGATGTATTGTAATATTGTTTTGAAGATAATACAACTTGGGCCTCTCTTCTTGGTGGAGTTTTTTCATGAAAGGGTTTCTCCATGCAAACACTGTGTTATGTGTTTATTCTTCTGCTCCATTGTTACCTTATGTTGTGAGATCCTGCATTCTTATGTTGTTGATTTGTGCCTCTTTGTTACTGCTATCTTATGGTGATGTTATTGTTGTTATAAATTCATCTAAGGTGGTTTTATCAAGCATGTTAGAGTGGCTAATTTTAGCATCATAAAGAAGTTGAATCTTTTCATGGTATTTCAAGGATTAAGCAAACTTATTTTTAAATTTGCATACAATTTTTAGATTTCTATTTTGTAGTAGTCAAAGTCTTGTATCTCACCAATTGATATCATATCTTGGTGATTTGATGATCAAAAATTGGATTAGAATCTATTGTTCATTTACTCCAATAGTTAGAGTCAAAATAGATATCATGAATAAACTCTTGATGCTTCCTATTATGAATAAGAAAATCTCCAACAAAAGAAGGGAGTGTAAAAGAACTCATTTGGCCTCTAAAGTCCCATTCATGCATGTCACATGAAGAGTTTTGATCACCATGTGGAGACAATTGCAAAACAAGGTCAAATTTTGGTTATCATCCTGTAAAGCTTGAACTTACTCTTGTTGAGCCCTAAAATCAAATTCCCTTAAAGGGGTTGACAACCCCTAGAAATAATCCAAGACCACAATGCTTGCAAATTCTCCCTACTCCTCAGTCTACTCTAAAAGTAGTTCAAACATGAGAAAAACAGCTCCTAGTTTTATTGAGAAATACATTTCATTGGGGTGGAGAACCAACCCAACAAGCCATACCCACAATTCCCTTGAGCTCATCGCACCCCATGAATGGAGGATCTTTAAGTATAAGTTAAAGTAAATATGGGACTCTTTGATTGTTGATAAAGAAAAATGTTTGATTAATATAAAGAGTGCCAAATATGTGACAAAATCATAATGTAGAGTTGCTTTTTTTCTTTTTCCTCCCTCCAAACCATGCTCTCCTAATACTCTTCAAACAAACCTTGAGCCACTAGTGAAAAATATGCAGCAAATGGTAATTTTGAAACCTTGATGTCATTCTTAAAACCTTGCCTTTGCCAACACTCTTCTTGGTGGCCATGCTTGAAAAAATTAAGAACCCTCAACCTCCTACAACAAAACTATCAAGAATAATTATCAACCAAATCCATATTGCACCACAATGAAGTTTATAACACTATATAAAAGCCAAAAAACCCACTACTAAAAGATACTTTACTTCCCATGCATAATTATAGCATGCCTTGAGCTTCCCAGGGCTAAAATTAGTTCCAGTCAACTACGAGTTAATTAAAATTATGATTAGTAGTCCTTCAATAACCACAAATGAAATCATCAAAGAGCTATTAAAATAAATAATATATTTACTCCCTCATTTAGTAAATTTCAAAAAAATATAGAACATGGAGGAACCTATGCATGACCATTCTAAATTACAAAGTGCCTTTCATGGAGGGCATTGATGAATATGTTTTTCTAACTCTTGCCAAGAATCAACATGAGGCTTATACTTAGAAATGAGAGGATCTTAGTCCATCCCCACATTAGATAAGTAATTTCTATTGTGATATTTGCACTTATCTGACAATGTCTAAAACTTTAAAAGAGAAATTTTCCTTCAAACTTTGCACCTCTTCAGAAAACTATTAATATATCAACTAGAACTTGAACCTTTATCGAAGTGTTTATCATTATCAGGGAGTCTCGGGCTCTACTACCACATGTAAAAGAAATCATGAGCTATTTTTATACAAACTTCCTCTATTAATGCCTCCTATTTTTCTTCATTTTTAATTTCATTGTCAAAGAATAAAAATCTCCCATATAGGAAACTACCTGCACATCTCTTAGAATCAAACCACCATTTTCTTTGCTTAGATTAACTTTGGATGCCCCATCAAAATTTAATTTGATAAACCCTTCCAGAGGAGGAGGTTAAATATCCTTATCTTCCTCTTGATGTTTCTTCTTTGATGCTTCTTCCAGTTTACCAGAATGTTCTGCTCATATCCCTTGGATGAGGAAATATATATTAAATTTTATTACTCGTATACAAAAACAAAATAGTAAATTTCAAATAAATAATTTATTTTCATTGAAATAGCTATGTACTTAAGATACTTAAGGAAGTAAAACCTAGACCTAGCATATAAATGAAAAAAATTAAGAAATAAAATAGAATTGTAGGTATAAAAACCCCCAACGACTAGCTCCTTTATAGCCATCTAGATAAGATTCCAAAACCCCTAACATCATGTTTGAACCTCGAGCTATGTAATAACCACTAGTGTAGGAGTTGAGTTGTAAGCACTACTAGAGTTAGTTAGAGAGTCAAAATAGACGCCATTAATAACCTCCTTATGCTTCCTATTGTGAATGATTCCATCTCCAACCAAATAAAGGAGTGCAAAACCACTCATCGAACCTCTAAAGTCGTATTTATGTGCAACACAAGAAGATTTTTTATCACCATATGGACATCATTGTAGAATGAGGTCAAATTTTGGTTATCTCACAAAGCCCAAACTTCTTGTTGGGCCGTAAAATTAAATTCCCTTGAAGGGTTCAACATCCCCTAGAAAGCATCTGAGCCCACAATGGTTGCTTAAATTCTCCTCAGCGTCCTTTTAAAGTGGTTCAACCTTAAGAAAACTAGCTCTTGTTGTTACTAGAAAATCCATTTCATTAGGGTAGAGTACCAACCTAGAAATCCATGCCCACAATTCCCTTGAGGTCACCACACCTCATGAATGGGGGCTCTTCAAGTATAAGTTAAAGTAAATATGGAATTGTTGACAAAGAAGAATGTTTGATTAATATAAAGAGTGCCAAATTTATGATAAAATCGCTACATGAAGTTGCTTTCTTTCTATTTCCCACACCTCACCTCATGAATGGGGGCTCTTCAAGTATAAGTTAAAAGTAAATATGGAATTGTTGACAAAGAAGAATGTTTGATTAATATAAAGAGTGCCAAATTTATGATAAAATCACTACATGAAGTTGCTTTCTTTCTATTTCCCACCTTCAAATCATGTTTGTAGTACTCTTTAGACAAAGAGTGAAAATATGCCACAAGTGGTGAATTAAAACTATGTTTCCATTCTTAAAATCTTTGCCTTTGTCCACACTCTACTTGTTGGCCATGCTTGAAAAAAACAAGAACCCTCCACCCCTTGCAAGAAACCACCAAGAATAGAAAACAACTAGACCCACATTGCACCACAATGAAACCGAGAACACCATATAAAAGCTCAAAACCCCACTACCAAAAGATCATTTACTTCCAACACATAATTACATAGCATGCCTTAAGCCCACCAATGCTAAAATTTGCTCCAATAAACTACAAATTAATTAAAATCATGATTAATATTCCTTCAATCACCACATATATTGAAAGAAATAATATATTTACTCTCTCCACTGACACATTTCAAACAAATCTAGAAAGTGGAGGAGTCAATCACCACATATATTGAAAGAAATAATATATTTACTCTCTCCACTGACACATTTCAAACAAATCTAGAAAGTGGAGTCGTCTATGCATGACCATCCTAAATTACAAAGTGCCTTTCATGGAGGGTATTAATGAATATGCTTTTCTAACTTGTGCCAAGAACCAATATGAGGACTATACTTAGTTGTGAGAGGATCCTGCTCTATCCCCACATTAGCTAAGTATCCTCTTGCGACATTTACACTTCTCTAACAATGACTAAAACTTGCAATAGATAAATTCTCATTCAAACATTGCATCTCTTTCACAAAATGACTAAAATGCCAATTAGGACTTGAGCTTTTTTTAGAGTATTTATCACTATTAGGGAGTCTTCGTCTATTACCACATGATTGAAATTGTGAGCCACTTCTATACTAATCCCCACTATTAATGCCTCCCATGCTATCTCATTATTAGTTTTGTTGCCAAAGAATAAAGAATAAAGATCCCATGTTATGGGACTTTTTCATTATTAGTTTTGTTGCCAAAGAATAAAGATCCCATGTTATGGGACTTTTTCTCCAAAGTGAAAAATAATATTTTTTCCCCATGCAAATGACTCTTTTGAATCAAAAGGGGATACAAGTTATTATTTGACCCTTTGGTAAAAAAGGGAGATAAAAACAAAAGTTATATGTAATTACCCTAGAACTAAAAGAAGGGAAAAAAGAATTTTTATTCAATTACCTTTGGAAAATGTATTTAAATAATTGATTAAATTGAGAAAAAGCAAAGAATCGTGAGAGAAAAATAAGACAAAAGAACTAATCAAATGAGAGAGAGTGTGATGGTTTGGAAACCACCCCTTGGAATATTATATAAAGAATTTATCAAAGGCTTGGAAGAGGAAAAAAAGAACTTAGGTCACCCATAGAAGATGGTGGATAAGTAGTTGGTGAAGTATATTTGAGATTGTCTTGGCTAGGGCTTTGTGTTGAGCATTTATTCTTTTGTGCTTGAGTACATGTGTATTAAAAATAATTCCTCTTGGATTACGACCATAACTTAAGGGGTCTATCCGCTAGATTCTTCTAAGAATGTAAGTAGCAATTCCAAAGAATTGTCTTAGATAAACATTGGTTCTATTATTGTTTGAATAAAATGAAAATATAAATATATTCATGAAATTGTTATTTGATTCATTATTTTTTAATAATTCAATATTTATTGTAATGTTATTAGATTTCATTTTATATTAAGATTGTAAAGGGTGGAAATGAGAATTGGCCCATCACACTCGGTATCAGAATTTTTTAATAATTCAATATTTATTGTAATGTTATTAGATTTCATTTTTATATTAAGATTGTAAAGGGTGGAAATGAGAATTGGCCCATCACACTTGGTATCAGAGCCAAACTTCCCATGTAATAATTGTTGCCCTATAAACATTTTTGAACTCATCCACAAAATACCTTATTCTCTTGGTTGTAGATATATGTCTATTTGCATGGTATAAGCCCTTTTAATTTTATTTCTATTATGTTGCATGCCAATAAAATTGTCATAATTTTTTTTTTCTACTAGAAAGGATTACTTATAATCCCAAGATCAAATACTATATATCTATAGAGGGAGGAGATTTTCTATAGTGTGGTTAGCTTCTCATTTAATTATTTTTTTAACAAATTATCTTTTGCAAGTGAATGGAGATTAATAACTCGATGGGAATTCTTTTACAAAAGAGAGTAGCTTGGAAAAAACAAGAGCTGCCCTGCCAGCTGCAGGGTAGGGAAAGCATGCAAGGAGCCAAAAGCAAAAGCATTTTAATGCCAAAAGCAAAAACATTTTAATGTGGATTGGACCTGAGAAATGTGTTTTTGTTAATGCAAGGAGCCAAAAGCAAAAGCATTTTAATGTGGATTAGACCTAGGAAATGTGTTTTTGTTAAAGTAGAGAATATATTTTATTAAAGAGCTAAACCAACCAAATTTCCATTACATCTCCAATAACAATCACCCGCTCAATTTCAACAACAATAAGCTTGAACAATAGTGTTCTCCCAGATGTCTAATCCTGAAGCTAGTTTAGCTGAGTTGCTACAGATTTATGGTTTCAGTATTCTCAATGAAATACTTCTTTTTATAGAATCAATCATAGTCTATTGCAATTATTTGCCCCACTTCCAATCCATATGTAGAAGAAATGGTAGCCATACCAGTTGTTTCTTCAAATGTTTTTTTGTTACACATACAGTCAAGGTACAGTTACCACAAAAATGTTATCATATTAGCAAAATTTATGTCTGAACGAATGTGCAGTTTTTATTTGACCAACAAGAAAAAAATGTTATTTTTTGTTGTCTCTGTTTCCTACACTTGTCAGTGTTCTACCATTATATTTGGTAATCACGGGAATCATGGGGAAACAGTTATATGACAATACTGAATTTAGCAAATACATATGTCTCATCATATGAATAAATTTATTGAACTATAAAGCTCTAGTATTTTAAGTTCATCTCCAATATCAATGGGAAAATCTAGAGTCGTAGACAAAACTGCCCAATCCGCGGGGAAAATTATAAGGCTTATTATTTTATTATCCATGTTAATGGCCCAAATAAGGGCAGACCCAGAGACCAGAATTTTAACCTACGGCCGCAACCCCATCCCCGACAACAACGCCACACTGTTTGAGAAAAAATTAAAGGTGGCGTTGGCATCTGTGCCGGGAAATTTTTAATTTTTTTGAAAATTTCCTCCAAAAATGCTTTAAATAAAAGGCTCATAGCCCTAGTATAAGCCGCAACCAAAGGACCAGTGGCATAGAGAGGATTGCACACTGTTGCATAAAACTCGGAGTCTCCAGGGCAGACATTGTGGATGACAAAAAAAATAAAATCCTAACCATTACTTGCACGGAATGTACAAAATTAAATTCAAAATTGAGAACACTGTTGATAATTCATAACTCAATGTGAATTGTCAAATCATAAATGTTAATGTTAAATCAAAATTGTTTATAACTTTAAATTATAGTAGCATTGCTAAGAATTGGGATTGACTGAGCAAACCAAAAGCATATATGGAATTCAAATACTCAGACTGTATTGAGAAAAAAGACTAATTTCCATCCACAGTGTAGCACAAAACAATTTTTTTTCTTTTACAACAAATTGCAGAAAAAAAAGTTTGAGATGACTTCAACTCACTTGATACCCAAATCAATCTGCTTTTGAATTCCAAAACCATTTAACAACCGGTATCACTAAAGTTTCTTCGAAGCAATTCATACTCTTTCAGTTTCAATCCACTATCCAAAAGTTGCATAATTTTTTCTCCTCATATGGTAACATAGCAAGCTATATTTTTCATTGTGCCGGATTCCAAGTGATCTCACAGTATATTTTGTTGCATGTAAATGAGAAGAACCAGGACAAATACAAATAAGATTTATAGATTATGAAGAAACAAATACGATAAATTAAAATCTTACCCTTGGAGAAGAGTGGAGTTTGACCACTTAACTGCTCCAAAACCTACCCACAGTCAACAAAAAATGAAACTCAGTTTGACAAACCTTCAAAAGAAAATTAGCTAAGAAACAACCACAGTACATGAATCAAAATTGCAAATATGGAGAATAGCATAAGAATAGATAAATACCTTTGCAGCTCTGGTGAACTGATCTCCACTCTCTCCAACTGATATGTTGAGAACCAACTGTTGCACTTTAGTTTCCCTCATGGGGTTCTTGAGTTTGTCAGCCATGAGGTCCTTGATGTTGGTAGAGTCCTACCGAGAAACATCACATAAGTCCATCCTGAAGGAGTAAAAAATGTTTAACATTCAGCAAAATTGGGAGCGAAAAGCATGCCATGAAATCCCCCTAAAAGCAAAACAAAGCCCACCATCACCACATGGGTTTTTAATAAATCAAAGCAGAGATGTCCTATGCTGCAAAGTGCAAGTGAAATCTATGATTTGTCATAGCCTTACAAAAGATCTTTCTCCATTGTTTCTTCGATGCAATCTAGAAAAGTAGTAGAGATACCCAATTGCTTACTTATCAAAATAGATAGTGTACCTACAAAGGATTGAATAAATTAACAGGTCTCAAAACCTTAATTTAAATTTAAAGGTGGTATTACTAAGTAGATGCATGAAAATGAATGTAAGAACCTGAAAAAACTAGGGTTTAAGAGTACCTGACAGCATAGAATAAGATGCAATATGTCTAACATTGGGTGAACCTTTCACAATGAAAGTCGTATCAACTAGAGCCAACTTTCAATATATTCGAAATGTGCAGTAAACTGTTAACCTGATGACCAATCAAATGAACATCAATACAACTACCCTGGTCTATAAAGAATTTGAGTGTTGATTCACCACAAATCTATGTAGTTTTTCGTTTTGTGTACTATGTTCTGCCAATTTCTATGAATTGGCTTGATACTCCTTATATTTTCCATACGGAATAAAAGCAAGAATATGTGAAAGAGCTAAAATAAACATTACCAATTCATAACCTGCATCTAACATATTGCTATTCAAGAACAAATTAATTTCAAATTCAAATGGAAAACTGGATTTTTATATCTTAAAATATCATAAGTTTAAAACTAAGTAGAATTATTTTGTTGTGACAGAAAAACCAATAATTGATGAGTAGCTGCAATGCATTTAAGCTAAAACTGCACTTTGTCGTAGTTTTTTCTAAATAAATCCCTATTATATGTTACAACCATTGAAGAAAGCATCTGCACGTTAGAGTAGAGATAGTTCATGGTAATTCAGGCAACAAAAGTCAAGATTGAAAAGGATATTGATGAAAGCCTGGCAATGTTAGTAATTTTTAAAATGTAGGCACTAGCAAGTGAACAAGGATTTGCTATATGAATTCAATATTATTATTTTAACTCAAACAACAACTACTTTATTGACTCATCTACATATACATGTGTATAAAAGTATATTCAAACATTTTATAAATTTTGTTTTGACTAAAATAAGAATTATAACTTACCAATTAGTTAAGCTCTTCCTTTTCGTTAACCCTTAAATTCTCAAACCAAATGAGAACGTAATATACTTGAAAAGGAATTGCATTCTACGATTGTTCATGTACATCACTTCATGGACATCCAAATAGCCTAAGACATATTGGGAGTTATAAAAATATTCAAATTTTCTCTTAGAAGAAATTTATCGAGCTCAGTTTAACATTGTTATCATGTTCTAAAATTCCTCAAAATCTATTCTACCATCAGAATTTTTATCAAATTTAGTTATCATTGCCTCACAATTCTCCAAGTCATTCACTTCTTTGTGACCCGCACTTCGCAGCACATGTTGAAGTTCAGATGGGGTGATAAAACCATCACCATCTTTGTCAAAAACACATAATACTTCTTTCAACTCCTCTTTCTCAGAGAATATCTTCTAGAAGACTAACACAAACCCTGCAAAATTCACCAAAGCTCATATGCTCTAGAAAATTTGTCATAATTGTCACACCATCATTACAATAATACCGCAGCCCAAGCTTATCTAGCAGACCCTGAATGTCATCTGCATCTACCATACCACCTCTCTTGATGTCCAATGGATGGAATATTCTAGCAAGGTCCCATCTTCTGATCTTCAGCAAAAGCTTTTCACTCTCAAAAGCACTGCCCACCTCATCAACTATAGATACAGAAACTGGGAACTGCACATCTGTCATAAATTCGAAGTCTGCCAACATTAGTAAAACCTTATTCATATTGAAAAATTAAAAAAAAATGAAAAAAGAAAGCTCTTAAACATTGTCAAAGCCAACATATTCATTTCTAATGATCTGAAGGGAAAAATTATAACATACACACTGTAAAACTTCGAAACCCAACTCAGGGCTAAGGATACAGTATTTTCACAACACACAGAGAGAAGAGATGCATAGAAAACCAAACGGTTTCTTATGATATCAGACACCATCTTTGAGACTTGTGAGAAGCAATGAATTCACCCAAATTCCTGCAGTCTATTTCACAAAGGAAAAATTGATGATACTTCTACTTTCAAGAATGGTGGCTAACACCACCTAATATTGTTGTCTGAACAGTGAAAAGAGTTGATTGAGCATTGGGAATATCTTAGAAGGCAAGAAGAAACAGCGTACATAAACCCCACAATTGGAATTAATTGGCATTAATATGGAGAGACTTGTTTGAAAGGCAGGAATAACAAGCTTTATTGAAGTTTCCAACTTACATATGGAATATTAGTGCACGACTCCAGGCTGTGTGGTTTGCAGTGAGAGCGAGGGACACATCCACTGCCAGCTTTAAATTGCTACTGGAACCTGGGTCATCTGCTTCCTCACCCTCCTTTCTACTGCTGGGGTTTTGTAGGCCATTGAGAACCGCATCAAGGCGATTGAGAAAGAGTTCCCTCAAGTTGGAATCTGCCCTTGAATTCATGGTTTCCAAACCATTAAAGTAATTCCCAGACGCAATAAAATATCAAATGACTTGTTTATCAGAGTAATTTAGATCCCTCACGACCCTTAATTTGCATATAACCTTATCATCCAAACCAAGAACTACAAATTTGAGGATTTGAGAAGACTGTATCATATTTATTGGAATCATACCATGGGTGAGAGTATTCTGAAAGAAAGCAGTGGGAAAATGCTTTGATCACATGATCTTATATGACAGCATATTCAAATATCATTGCTTATGAAACAAACAAGAAATACCACATCCAAATCGCTCACAACCGCCTGCATTATAACCTGCAAAATGCCCAGCAGCCGGAAAGAGGAGGAGATGAAGAACATAGACAAGGCAGGTGAACCGCTATGCAGCACACGCGTCTGACATGAAGAATGAAAAACATGCACAGCAGCCACATCTCTCCGTACTTGCCAGCGAGAAAACCCTCCAAAGACACGTCCATAGGATTAAACCATTAGAAACTCATACATTTTTTTCCCCCTGCTCGTCTGTGATTGGCTTGAAAAAAATTTCTCTATTTTTTAAAATAGAAAAAACCCTAAACTCCGGGAAAAAATCACCGATGAATAAAAAAAAAAAAAAAATTGAGAAAATAGCATTTTAAAAATAGAAACGCACCATTAGGAAAATGCCTTTTTCCTGACCCTGACACTGTCTCCAAAGCAGAGACTAATTGCATTTAGTGATATGAAAACATTAGTCCCCACTTTAGGCAGGGACTAATAAAGCTTACATCTAGAAATGTAATATGATTCAACTATGAATTATTAAAGTCACAAAGTAAAATAAGATATGAGTGAAACCGTTAGGATGTTGTTAGTAGTATAATATATATATGGGTTGTCAAAATATGACTTAATTAAAAAAATGAAAATTATGGGTTAAACAAGTAAAAGGCATAAAGTACTTTATTTAATATAGTTAAATAAAAAAGGAAATAATGTGAAAATGCAATTTCACCTTTACAAATAGCATGTTGTTATAAGTTTAGGTGTATATAGATAATGAATAATTATAATATCACTAGTAATTATTTTATTTTATTTTAGATTATTAATAGGAATATAAATATGAATAAAAACTTTTGCATAAGTATATTAAATTTATACATATTATATTGACTATTAATATTATATTTCCATGTGTTATAGCATAGTATAGTTGATGAAATCTTTAATCTCAATGTGATGAGGTCATAGGCTCAAAACCATCAAGTGGATATAATTTTTTTATGGAATGATTTTAAATACTTAGTCTCAATTGAATTTGAGAAACATTAAGACAATGAACCAGTTGTGTCTATCTCTAGTTAGAATGAGACCTACGAAATTGACCAATAAAATAATTTAGAATAGGAAAAACATTGCTTCTTGGAAAAAATTCATAAACAAAGAATCTAGTTAAAATAAAGAATGAAATATAATGATGCATGATTGTTGCATGTGTTTTCCTTAAACTATGTGAAGTTAGTTGATTGGTTGGATAGGGTAATAATACTATGCTTATTTTTAGCCAAACCAATATCTATGTTTTTACCTAAGCCTAACCTAGGTTGCATTGTAGGTCCATATTCCACAAATCCTATGATCATTTTTCATATCTTAAACTTAGGAAATATGATGCTATTGGAACTAGTTCATTAGAATAACATTTTTTTATAGGATGTGCAACCAAATAGGTTCTCTTGGGCTTAGGCATAGGGACGTGTCAAAATTTATAGGGGAGACATGATCCCTAAAAATCAAAACTATTTACGGATTGTAAACTTTTTGTGATATAGAAGTTAAATAAGAGTTAAATAATAATAAAAACTTATTATGAACAAATTTAATAATATTTTTTCTAAAAATTTAATTGAACTATCAAAATTGATCTCCATCCTTGAATTAAATTGAAACTTAGTTAACCCAATTACTTAAAAGAAGAAAATATTAGACCTAGTGTTTCTTTATGAAGTGCTCTATGGGTGGTAATAGTTTGCTAATGTTTTGTTGCTTAAGATACCTTATGGGATTCTTTGTACCATATTTGTTTTTATTGTGCTTTGTTATTGGATCCGATCAACCCAATAACCTTGTATATGTGTTTTATGAAATATTGTATAGGATTGATATTATTGGAATGTTATACCATACCATTGATTACCTATGAGTCTATGGAAAGGTGATGTTTGTAACTGAAGTTCTATGTGATACGTTTAGGTATTATGAACACCCTATCGATATCATTGAATTGATGTAAGAAAATAACATCTTTTAGATTTATAGGTTCAAGCTTATCCCAAAGCCTTGCTTCAGTGACTATGTGAAGTAATATGAACTCTATTTAGGGGTAATTATATACTTGTTACCATTCAAAAGAGAATATTATCAACTAATTAGGTTAAATATGACATGTGATTTGAATTATCCTTATGAAAGAATGTAATGCCCACTCTTGTGCATGCCTTGTGTGCTTTCCAATTCATATGATACATGATGTATTAAGTGTTTCATTAGTGTATTATGTGATTCTCGTGTTATGAGAGGTTGCACTGAACTTGTTAATGAGGTCTATTGTGCCATCAAGGTGTTCTGATGGTGTATTTTGGATGCTTTTGTGGAGATGTTTTGTATGACCATTGAGTTGTTTTTTATGAGATTATGTATTGACATTGGTTTTTTGACTATGCATTATGGGATGTATATGTTGTGCCTATGTATGTTAGATTATTTCAACATTTCAACTTCACTATTTTCATTATATTCGATATAGTTTTGATTATTATAATTATTCAACATTATGAATTAGGTTGATTATGCATCTTGTTCCTGGATCATGCTAGTCATAGATGTTTACATTTAGATGTGATAATTTGATATCATGTTATTATCTATACCATCTTGGTTAGATTATATTGCATTAACTATTATTATGTGGAGCAAGTGTGCCTGATTTTTTACTTGAGTGTGCAAGAAATTTATAGGTGTTAGACCAATGGTTGGTATGTGGATAAGTTGACATGGATTTCACTTAGCCATCTCACCCTACTTAGTCCTTTTGAATCCTTGTGTTAATCCATATCCAAATCAGTGGTGATTCTAGAATCTGTATGTTTTGGAAATCCGTAAAGTGTGGCTGAGTCCTTTGCATGTGTTTATTTTACCTTTTGCATTGCATTTAAATTTATTTCAAAATACGTGTTTACAGTGTTTGTAGAATACTTAATGCTTACGTTGAAAAGATAATATTTATGCCTTAGTAGGAAAAGATCTGTCGCATTATTATATTCCTGGTAGAAAAGAATTATATGAATTCAATTATTCATTCAAAATGGGATATTTGGCTTAGTGAAATATCTATTAGTTAAAACATGATTTTATTTAATTGGTTTAATTTCCTAGCTATCAGAAAATATCAATTAGAATTATATTGGTTTGTGTAATAGTTAAATCGATTTATTGATTCATTTATTTGGAAAATGTTTTTTTGGGAAAAATGAATATTAGAAAAGAAAATAGAAAAGAAATAAAAAAGGAGAAAAGTTTATAAAGGAAAGAAAAGACCTTTTTCCTCACTTCTTCTCATTTCTTACATTTTGTAAAACCCCCTCTCTCTCCCTCTTCTCTTAAAAAAAAGATAAAAAGGAAATTATTGGATCTTGATTGCTTGGAGTGGATTTTGGTAGAGCTTGGTGATTGCTTATGGTAGGAGAAGATTTCTTGGATTGTGTGCATGAAAGGAGCCTCTCCCCCATTATTTTGCACTTGTGAAGGAAGGGATTTTCTTAATTTAATTTACTTTTTAAATGAAGTTTCTTCCTCTTTCTATGCCCATATTAGGTGGAGTCATATGACATCATTCTATAGGAATGGTTTAGGATTGAAATTCATAGTTTAATTTATGTTTTAAATATTTTAAAAACTTACATTTTGAGGCTAAGTTATGGAATATTTTTTGAAAACCATGTGTGTTGGAAATTTGAGAAAATTGATTGAGGAAGTAGGTTGTGCATTTTTAGATAAAAAGGGTGCTTTTAAAACTTAGAAAATTTCCTTCATTTACAAATCATAATTTTTCATAAAATCTTGAAGGTATCATGTGACTCCATTAATGGAGGAGGCTTGGGATTTTTTATGGTTTTGACCTCCTTGAAGAAAAATAGAAAAATTACATTTTAGACCTCAAATGAATGAATTATTTTGTGAAATGAATTGTCTCCTTATTATTTTAGGATTCTACATCTTTTGGTAGTGTGCCATAGAATTTTGCATTTGATTGTGTGCCACACCCAATTTGTAAAATTAGAGCATTGGACCTTTAGGATGGAAGTATATAAGAGGAAAGGAGTGACTCACCATTTTCCAGGTTACAAAGGGATCCCTAGAAAAAATGTGTGGAGAGTGTTAATCAAGTGAAAATAAAATACACATTGGGTAAATAATAATGTTTAATCAAGGTCCCTGCACCTCGCATTTGAGTGCTCACAAAGGTTCAATCTAGTTGTGAAGGGCATGCCACAACATTAGGAGTTGGTGAATGTCATAATTACCCACGGCGTTGGCGTGCGACTGTGATGACACTTCTTGTCTTATTTCTAGGATTTTTTATCCTTCCCTTTGTTGGATTTTGTATCTGTTTAGGGTAAAATTGGATTTGTTGATCTTTTATGGTTTAGATGTTAAAATCCTCCTTTCACCCTAACATTGAAGGATCTAGGGTAGAATGGCAAGCACTATGACACCCTAGAGTCACTTGTAAATGAGGGGAAGCTTGGATTAGGGAATTAATTATCAATTTTTCCTTCTACTATGCTCAATTAACCATTAAAACCCTAATTATGCAAATACAATAGCAAATTGATGAATAACGGAAAAAGCTCTTGTAGATGGGAGTAAAATACCAAATTACAGAATACCTATTTTCGGGGTTCCGAAGTGGAACAGTCGGGGACACTAGTGCGGGTGCCCTAGTCCTGGAAGTGCTCCTTTGTCTGACTTTTCTTTAGATCTTGAATCCTTGATGCCTACCACTCCTTCCTGCAACTCCACTTCTTCCAGATGTGACACCTATAACCTGCAATCACAAGACTTGGTTTGGGGATTGTGGTGTTTATAGGTTTGCCTTAGTCAAACCCCGGAGGACACTTAAGTCTCCAAACACCATTGTCAGATGAAGAGGGCATGCCCTTATAAGGCAGAGGCCAAAACCAAAGGAATCAATGATAAAAACACAATGATAAGTCACCTTGTAGTGAAGCTCTCATGGAGGAAGATGCTCTTCATGCCATGAGGAGATTGAAGCTAAAATCTAAAAATATCGATGCACAAAACATACAATTATGCTCTTGCAACACAATAGAAAGCCTTGAATCACCTTGAGAACACTTAAACATCACCTTGCTATCTAATTGCCATCTAGTTTACAATTGAATGCCTACACATGCTTATATATGCACCTACAAGCATTCCCGCCAAGATATTTGAAATTCAAACTTACCGTGTCGGCAAAGGGACCTAATAACGGTAACTAACAGACACCCAGAAATTGGGGCTACCCCAAAATAGGGCAGGACTAGGGCGTGGGCGCCCAAGTCCTCCCCCTATTTTAGGCAGGGTACAGCTCAAGGGGTCCACCTAGGTCCTATTTATCATGGGACTTAGGTCTCATTCCATCGGGATGCCAACATATGAACTAAAATGTCCTAAATGCACTCTAAAGACCTAGGAGCTAAACCTTATGAGGGAAAAGCCCCCAAGGGGACATTTTCTAACGTTACAGTATTTGACATTATTGTGATATTTTGTATATGTGCATTGATTGGCGTGTTTTCCTTATAGTATCTTATGTGGATTGATTGGTATGTGTGCCATATATTATCTTATGCTTGTTTGGTGTGAGTTGTCACATGCAATGTGCTTGCATTGATTAGCATGAGTGTTGTCATTTATTTTTTGTATGCATGTGAGCCTTGGCCTTGATAGCAATGTATCCATGATCTTCTTCGTAGCTCGTTGCCTAGAGTTTCCTAGACATCTATTATGCTCAAAAATGGTGATATGGTAGGGTGGAAGGTAACATTCCCCCATTGGTCCATTCTTGAAGATCGCTCACAAGTTGGAAGAGTTCTTGGTTCAATAGTTCATGTTGTGCTTTGTGATTATCGGGACACCTTAAGTGTGGATCATCATTAATGTAATAATAGTATTTGTATCATTTATCTATTGGAGTGTGAACCTTACATGTTTGGGAAGTATCCTCTATCTTGTAATTATGTTATGATCTCATTTGATTAGAAATTGATCCTTGTGTTGGAAGGAAATTGTCATATTGTGGAAATTATCTTATGTTGAAATGATTAATTAGGATGTTGGAGTCCTCTTTCGTATATGCATATTTTACTTTATCATATGCTTATGAGATGGATTGTATTGTTTCCACATTATGGATGAGATTTTTATCTTTTCCTTTGGCCTATCCCGATGTTAATGTCGAAAGGGCATGGCTTTCCATATTATTTTCCTCGTGTTTAGCTTTGGAGGTTAGCTTCTTTATGTTGTGGTTCAAGTGAGATTCACTTTCCACCTTATTTCTAAGGAACCATGCCCTTTAGGAGGCATCTCATGTGGCTAAGTTGGAGTCCACAATACCTTGAGTGTTTGCCTTGAATCATTTTGTAACAACTCATAAATTGAGGAAGTTATGCCTTATTGAGTGAAGGAATTGAACCTTGCCATTTTCTTACCTTAGTGATTTTTACTACTCTTTGTTTGCAAGTTAGAAATATAGTCTAAAATCTAGTGCAAGATGGGTTTGCTAGTCTAAAGTTGAAAGTTATAATTGAGCCCTGAAACCTGAGAGTGTAGGAGGTCCAAAGTTCAGAGTTCCAATGCACATTACAGTGCACAAGCATGCAAGTTGCAATCAACCTCTAGAGTCTGAGTTGAAAACATGTTTGGCTCCCTTGATTTCACTTGAACAGAGGGGTTTTGCGAAACGGCGGTAGATTTTGGATGGTATAGTGGTGGCATTTGAGGCTATCCATTCCATGTCTATTTCCAAAGAAAAGGCCATGTTTATTAAATTGGATATGTCTAAGGCCTATGATAGAGTAAAGTGGTATTTTCTCCAATACATCTTATTGGCTTTTAGCTTATGCTTTGATTGGGTTAATTGGATTATGAGTTGCGTGACTTCTACTTCATTTTTTGTTATGATCAATGGCATTCCTTCCTCTCTTTTTTCTGCTTCTCAAGGACTTAAACAAGGAGATCCTTTATCTCCTTATTTTTTATCTTAATGGCAGAAGGATTAGGTCACTTGCTGAAGCAACATAAAGAAAAAGGCTTCATCCAAGGATGGATTTGGGCTCAGAATTTGGTCTCTCATGTTAGGATTAGCCAGCAGAAGATATCAATTAAATGCAAATAAAGATTAAACAGAGAAATGGAAATACACAGAATTAATAACAGCGAGAGATAAGATTTAACGTAGTTCACCCAAACTCGAGCTACATCCACCAAACAGAGAGTCCAATATTATTATCCAGTAAATCAAAACGATTACAATCAGCAATCCCTGCAACTCAATACCGCTGCAAATGTTACAATACAATACCCAAACCCTAACCCTTGGCCGCTTTTTATCAAGCCTTTTTGTCGGTTACAAAAATTAAGGTTTTCTTATGTCGGTCATAAAAAAATAGGATTTTTTAAGTCGGCCCTAAAAACATTGCTAGTGTACAGTACTTTCCTGATCAGTCGCCACCTACCAACAATCTCCCACTTGGAGACTGATCAGGCTCCACACCAAACAATCTCCCACTTGGAGATTGATCCTGGATGACATCGCTGTGCATGCAGCTCCCACTG
Source organism: Cunninghamia lanceolata (assembly GCA_027924645.1). Lineage (NCBI taxonomy): Eukaryota > Viridiplantae > Streptophyta > Pinopsida > Cupressales > Cupressaceae > Cunninghamia > Cunninghamia lanceolata. The sequence goes on along the minus strand of BSBN01000241.1, from coordinate 2,967,562 downwards.
GAAATACGCACCCTGGACTCTACTGTTCTATTTTTTGTTGTTGTCAGTCTAGAAGACCAACCGAAGCTGACGAGGAGCTCAGCTTCTCCCTCGTCACTGCTTTTGTAAACATATCCGCTGGATTTTCATCTGTATGTATCTTTTCCAACCTTAACTGTCCATTTTCCAACACCGACCGAATGAAGTGATACCTCAACTGTATGTGTTTGGTCTTTGAATGCAAAGCAGAATTCTTTGCAAGATGTATGGCACTCTGACTGTTTGTATACAAAGAACTATTAGCCTGTTGTTTACCCAATTCTTCCATGAAAGATTGCAGCCATATCATCTCCTTGCTTGCCTCTATTGCAGCTACATATTCTGCCTCTGTGGTGGATAAAGCAACCACCTTTTGCAACCTGGAAATCCAACTCACTGTTGTTCCACCTACAGTAAAGACATAACCTGTAGTACTCTGCCTGGTATCAATATCCCCTGCCAAATCTAAGTCTACATAACCTGCTAAATCAGTATTAGAGCCCCCAAAACATAAGTGTTTATTAGATGTACCTCTCAAATATCTGAGAATCCATTTGACCGCATTCCAATGCTCAAATCCGGGATGACTCATATACCTGCTAACGACTCCGACAGCATGTGCAATATCCAATCTCGTGCATACCATGGCATACATTAAACTTCCTACAGCTGAAGCATATGGTACCTTGGACATTTTTTCTTCCTCCTCTTGTGTCTTTGGACACATCTCCTTAGTCAATTTCAAATGACTAGGCAAAGGTGTGCTGACAGCTTTTGCATTCTCCATATGGAATCTCTGCAACACCTTTTCAACATAAGCGGCCTGAGATAGAGTCAATTTTCTGTTCTTCCTATCTCTGCAAATTTTCATACCAAGGATTTGTTTTGCTTACCCCAAATCCTTCATATCAAATGACTGTGCTAACTGATGTTTTAACTCTCTGATGTGATCCATGTTAGACCCAGCTACAAGCATGTCATCAACATATAAACATAAAATATGTAGCTGTCATTATCCAACCTCTTAAAATAAACACAATGGTTAGAATTACACCTGTAGCCTTGCTCAGCCATAAAACTATCAAATTTCAAATACCATTGTCGAGGTGCTTGTTTCAGGCCATACAAACTCTTCTTCAATCTGCACACTTGTTTCTCCTTACCTTTGACCTCAAATCCCTATGGTTGTGCCATGTATATCTCCTCCTCTAAATCACCATGGAGAAAGGTAGTTTTCACATCTAGCTGTTCCAAATGCAAATCGTCAACAGCCACAATACTTAAAACAGTACGAATAGAAGTCATTTTGACAACTGGAGAAAATATCTCATCAAAATCAATGCCCTGTTTCTGTGCAAATCCTTTTACAACTAACCTGGCCTTAAATCTTTTCTTACCTCCATCTTCCTCTTTCAACCTATAAACCCATTTGTTTGGTAAAACCTTTTTACCTGCAGGTAACTTACATAATTCCCAAGTCTGATTTTTCAGCAAGGAGTCCATTTCTTCTTTCATGGCAAGCTCCCACTGAACTTGTGTATTCACCTGCATAGCTTCATAATACCCTTCTGGTTCACCAGCATCTGTTAACAAAATAGAATACAAAGAGGGAGAAAACCTTTCAGGAGGTCTACTTATCTTTGTTGACCGTCTAACATTCACTGGAGTTTGTGGTATTTCTGGTTGCTGTTGCGGAGCATGAGGAGCCACTGGAACATCACTATTTGGAGTATCATCCAGCACCACATAATCCTTTTCTTTCTTCTCATGCTGCTGCAACTGATCTTTGTACAACACCTTCTCATTGAATATAACATCCCTGCTTCTCACAATTTTCTAATTTTCAAAATCCCAAAGCCTATAACCAAATTCATCAATGCCATATCCAATGAAGGTACATTTTTTTGATTTTGCATCCAGCTTGGTTCTATTTTTAGAATCTATATGTGCAAATGCTTCACAGCCGAAGGTTTTTAGAAAAGAATAACTCACCTTCTTACCTGCCCATGCTTCCTCTGGAATACCACAGCCCAAAGGAATTGAAGGACCTCTGTTAATTAAATATACAGCAGTGTTGACAGCCTCTGCCCACATGTTTAAAGGCAGCCCAGTATGCAATCTTATGGTCCTTGCACGCTCCATTATTGTCCTATTCATGCGTTCAGCCACTCCATTTTCTTGTGGAGTCCCTGGAACCGTTTTCTGCCTACGAATTCCATTAAAGGAACAATAATCTTTAAATTATTTGTTGCAATACTCACCGCCATTATCAGATCTGAGACATTTTAATCTTTTACCTGTCTCATTTTCAACCAAGCTTCTCCATTTCTTAAATGTTTCAAATACATCAGATTTCTGTCTAAGAAAATAAATCCAGACCTTCCTATTTGCATCATCTATGAATGTAACATAATACCGAGAGCCACCGAAAGAAGATACCTGAGCTGGTCCCCATACATCTGTATGCACAAGCTCTAATTTTTCATTTTTCTTTTGCTTCCCATCTCTGAGAAAACTGACTCTCTTTTGTTTTCCATACACACAACTTTCACAGAAATCCATATTAATACATTTCAGACCTGGTAAAACTTTCTTAGAATGAAGTACCTTCATACCTTTTTCACTCATATGCCCAAGTCTGTTATGCCACAGTGTTGTTTCAAAACCTGCAGCAACTTTTCCAGTCTCTTCTTGCAAACCTACAGCAACTGTTCCTGAACCTGTTTGTTTTTCCTCTATAACATCTAAAGTAGAAGGAACAATATGACCTGTACAAAGATATAAGGTGCCTACTTTCACACCTTTTGCTACTACTAAGGCACCTTTTGAAACCTTCTAATTTTTATCAGTAAATATAACAGTGCAACCTTGTTCAGTTAGCCGCCCTGCTGAAATTAAATTCCTACTGAGCCTTGGAACATGCCTTACCTCTTGTAGTAGCCAATGATTCCCATTCTGCAACTTAATCTTGATTCTTCCCTTTCCAACAATCTGACAGGGTTCGTTATCTCCCAAATAAACCAGCCCAAAATCCCCTTAGACATAATCAAGAAAATAACTTCTATGGGGCGTAGCATGAAATGAGGCCCCTGAATCTAAAACCCATGAATCATCAGCATTATCTAGGGAAAGAATTAAAGCATCATCTTCAGATTTATTACTTACCACATTTGCTTCCTTATTGTCTTCTTGTTTGTCTCCTTCTTTATTTTTCTGAAACCAACAATCTTTCTTTAGATGACCTAGTTTTCCACAGTACCAGCAATCCTTCTATCCTCTGGTTTGGGATCTTTGTCCTTTGATTTTCCTCATGACTTCCCATGACCTCCAGAACCTTTTCCTCTCTCCTTTGATCTGCCCCTGCTTTCTGCATTCAAAACACTGCCTGATTTGGATCCACCTGAGCTTTTCTTACAAATTTCTTCACTCAGAATAACACCAACAACATCATCAAATTTCAGGGTATTTGAACCAGAAACAGAGTTACTAACCGCCATTACCAAACTATCCCAGCTTTCAGGTAATGAACATAATATCAAGAGAGCTCTAACTTCTTCATCAAATTTTACATTTACAGAAGTCAATTGACTGACAATCGTATTAAATTCATTTAAATGATCTATCACAGATCCACCTTCAACCATTTTTAGATTAAACAAATGCTTCATAAGAAATACCTTATTTGAGGCTGAGGGTTTTTCATACAATTTAGCCAAAGCTTTCATTAGACCATCTGTTGTCTTCGCTTCTGTTATATTGAATGCCACCGACGGTGCCAGGCACAACTGAATGGTTCCCAGTGCCTTTCTGTCAAGAAGATTCCAATCCTCATCAGACATTGTTGCCGGTTTCTTGGCTACTCCTTCCAACGGCATCCATAAATCCTTTTGATAGAGGTAATCCTCCATCTGCATCTTCCATAACTGATAGTTCTGCCCATTGAATTTATCAACCTTCAATCTTCCCTCGTCCGCCATTGCTCCCACTCAACCGTGAGACTTTCTTGCAGACGATAATCGAACACAACCCACTCTGATACCACTTGTTAGGGTTAGCCGGCAGAAGATATCAATTAAATGCAAATAAAGATTAAACAAAGAAATAGAAATACACAGAATTAATAACAGCGAGAGACAAGATTTAACGTGGTTCACCCAAACTCGGGCTACATCCACCAAACAGAGAGTCTAATATTATTATCCAGTAAATCAAAACGATTACAATCAGAATCCCTGCAACTCAATACCGCTGCAAATGTTACAATACAATACCCAAACCCTAACCCTTGGCCACTTTTTATCAAGCCTTTTTGTCGGTTACAAAAATTAGGGTTTTCTTATGTCGGTCATAAAAAATAAGATTTTTTAAGTTGGCCCTAAAAAAAATTTCTCGGGGGCTACCGCCCCCTAACCCCCGCTTCTTGGGGGCTGCCACCCCCAAACCCCTGCTCATGGCCCAGCCCGGCCCCGAACCCCGGCGAGGATACATGGCTAGTGTACAGTACTTTCCTGATCAGTCACCACCTACCAACATCTCAGTCCCACCTTCATTTTGTGGATGAGACAACTCTTATGGGTCTGAAAGGAAGCTAGGTGTGTGGAAATCGCTTCCTACACTAATCTAATGAGGAGGGATGTATGCAAATTCAATTTAATTCTTACAACTACAGCAACATATAACATCTAATAGAGATATTGCAGCAATACACATACACACAGAAAGTAGACAGAAGAGAGAAACACAAGATATACGTGGGGAAAACCCTTACGGGTTAAAAACCCCACTCTCCAAAACACAGCTCAAATGTATTATGGTAAACAATAATAGATTACAATACAATTTCAGAGCCAATGCTCTTTTAGGAGTCTTCGAATGTCGAATCTGGAGATATTCTGGCAACATAACAGTACTCGTACCAAAGTCGTCTATCTCCCATCCAAGCACCTATTTATATAGAGTTTACAAGGCAAATATGGAACCTTCTAGAGATGGGTGTCCATCTTGGACTCATGTCCCAAAACCCACGCCTAAGGACACTTGTCCAACATCCCATCCCGAAGTGGGTGCCCAGTCCCAAGATAGGTTATGACAAATGTTCTTACGCACCTTACAGCTGTTATAGAATCCGTCATACACTGACTAAAAATATCATATTCCTCTTACATGTCATAACTGCCCTTGACCACCCAAAGATGTCTTTCTCTCATGCAAAGATACTCACAAACACTTGTCATTAATTGAAAATCGTTTGAGGTTTCAGGGGCGTTGCCCCCGAGCCCCCACGAGGGCGCTGCCCCCAAACCCCCATTAATTATTCAAGGGGGAAACCACGGCTGCCAAAGTCACCAAAATTTACCCTACTGCATATACACAAGGTGCTGACTATGCCAACTCAATATGGGATAAATAAATACAACATTAGGAATTTGCAAAGGTTGGGACACCTTAATTCCCAACAGGGTCTAGCTAGAATTGGTGAGGCTATCAATTTCAGGAAAGCTCTTGATATTTACTTATCTACTTTTGGTCAACAGATTAATGAAGACAAAGCTAGTATCTTCTTCTTTAATACACTAGAGCCTATTCAGCACATAATTGCTAATATTTTTTATTTTCATATTGGAAGGATTCCTGTGGATTATTTGGGTATCCCTTTATCTTCTTGTACGTTGAATAAGATTCACTGGAAGAAGATTCTAGATAAATTTTATACAAGGGTTAACTATTGGACTTTTCAGTGGTTATCTTTTGTTGGTAGGTTGACTCTTCTAAAGTATGTCTTGCAGGTTCTTCCTATGTACATGTTTTTGGTTTTATCTACCCCTAAGAGTTTTCTCAAAAAGTTTGATGCTCTTGCTAGAAAATTTCTATGGGCAAGAAGTCCAGAAACTTAGAAATGGAATCTTGTGAGTTGGGACCAGGTTTGCAAACCAAAAGAGATTGGTGGTCTTGGGCTCAAGCAGTCACAAATCGATAGTCAGGCCTTAGCAGCTAAATTCTATTGGTGTTGGTGTAAAATTCTATTCAGCCTTGGGCAAAAATTCTTAACTGTAAGTATTTGGGAGGAGTTGAAAATGAGGATATTCCATGGATGGAATTGACTAGGAAGGGATCCATGATTTGGAACATGATTAAAAGGGAGGCCTCTCTTATTAAGGAAGGTATTTTTTGGATTATTCATAAGGGTGATAATGCTCTTTTTTGGACTGAATCCTAGAACAATCACCCCCCATTCTTTCTTCTTTTCCCCAGCTCCAGTCTTTGAGTGAAATTTTTTTGGCAATAGGGTGGTCCAGTGTGGCTGATTTCAAATCCTCTACTCCTCTTGGGAGATCCCTTGTTTATCATTGGTGGGAACTTGGAAGTTTTCCTAGAGGAGGGTCTCTAGAGGAGTGTGATACACTTGTTTCTATTCTTGCAGAGCATCCTTGTTGTTCTTTAGAGGACAAGGATATTCTTGCTTGGGGCCATGATTCTAAAGGAGTTTATTCAGTTGCTCTTGGCTACAACTTTTTAGAGCAGTAGAGAAGGGAGTATAGACAATTTCCTTGGTGGAGGAGAATCTGGACCAAATTCAGATGGCCTATTCTTGTGGCTATTGAGTTAGAATAAATGCTTTACCTCAGAAAATATTAGAAAATGAGGTTTTTATGGACCATCCATTTGTATTCTTTGTGGCAGCAGTGAATAAAGTACTAATCATGTTTTCTTTCAATGTCCTTTGTCTATGGAAATTTGGAGTTTATGGTGGAAGTTATCGAAAAGAGATTTTTTTCAAGCCACCTCTTTTCTTGAGTTGTGGGATAATATGGGTCACCCACCAACTTCTACGATCTTCCTTATGGTAGCATAGGAATTTGGTCCTTCCTTTGTCATTTGGCAAATTTGGCTGGAGTGAAACTGTCATTATCTTCTAGGAGTGTTGAACTATGGTCATGCAGGTTTGGCATAAGGTTAAGAGTATGCTCAAGGAGACTATTGAGCCCAAGTTTGATCTTGATGAATCTCTTGATTCTTCATATGTTCATGTGGCAAATCTCTTAGAGGTTTCCCTTCCCACTACCTTACAGGTTCACCCTGGCCATATAATGCAACCTTCTAGAAAGGTGAATAGGTCCGGTAAGTGGTGCCCCCCTCCTAGTAGTTTTTATAAGATTAATACTAATGGTCTTGCTTGAGGCTACACGAGTGTAGCTAGGATTGGTGGAGTTGGAGGGGATAGTGGCAGATCAATTCAATTTTTCTTCTCCACTTACATGGGTTTACACTCAAATAATCAAATGGAGGCTTAGGCTATTCTAATTGCTTTGGAGAAAGCTTGTGAATTGGATTGGAGGAAGTTAGTTTGTGAAACAAATTCTATGATCCTTGTTTCTTTGTTGAATAAGAGAAATCTGCAGGATTCCTCCTGGAGATTGGCTTTGATTGCTACGCAAATCCTTCAACTTTGCCACAAAATTTGATATAGTTTCCTTTTTTCATGTTCCTAGGGAATGGAACAAAGTGGTTGATTGTTTGGTTAAATGGGCCTTTGAAGAAATATGTAGGTGGCATGTTGTGGATTGGGGAAATTTAGCTCAAACTAAAGTACAATAGCTTCTTCATGATGATCAAGAAGATTAGGATGGGTTTGTTTGGATAGGAAGTGTTACCTCCTGCATAAACATTGAAGTTTCAAACAATTAATTTTGCAGGCGCCCTCCCAAAAAGTCCAAAAAAGTTCTAAGTCTTTGGGCCTCCTCATCATATTTCAAATATAACCTGATATTCCGGAGGAGGGGGTCATCATCATGTTTCCAGGAATCGCCCGATACTCTTGTGGGGGGTCATCATGTTTCATGTATCGAGTGATCTTAGTGAGGATCACCCCGATGTTGTTTTATCACCTCATGTTCACTTCATCACCCCAAAGTGCGGACGTCAATTTTTATGTGGGGGGTGATATCTGCCTGTCTGGCGACTGGATATTCCTAAGGAGGGGGTGATATTTCAAATATCGGGTGATATTCTAAATATCACCCATGCCGCCGAGGATCACCCTGATATTGCAATATGACGGTGACGTCATCAGGATCGGTGGGGTGCATCAGGTGGTCATCAGGATGATGTTGCATATTAGGTAGTGCAGTCAGGTGATATTTTCTTATCGGGATGATTATCCGATAAGGGTGATATTTCACATCAAGGTGATGTGAGATATCGGGGTGATTTTTCAGGGGAGGATTATCATGCAGGTGGTTCGCTAATGTCAGGGTGATATTAAACATCGGAGCATCATGCAGAGGGCTCATGATGAGGTTTATATTGGTGTCATCGGGAGCAAAGTCGTCGACTATCATCTTCCAGTGTGGTCATGCATATAAAGTGTCCAGGAGGTCACCGCGGGGTGAATGTGGGATAATTTGTTCCCACATGATTTGAAATATTAGGGTCATATTTTTTGGTAGGAAAATTTCTATGGCGCACAGTCCACTGCATTTCCAAGGCCGCGGGTTGGTACGCCATTAATGGCGGATGTTATAGGGTATGGGCGAGGCCAAGAACGGATCAACCACCCGATTGAAGATGTGAATCCCCAGGCGGTGGCACAGGGCTCGAGACCTCCCTGTCTCCTCCTCTACCTACTGCATTCAATGTTGAGCGCCATTTTCTCATAATGTATTGTATCTGGCAAATTTTGAATTGCCATGTGTTTAATGCTGAGCACCTTCCTGCTGTATATAGCAGGCTGTATGACTCATTTCAAGGGGGTTGAAGACCTGGGCAAAACTTTTGTGTAAATAATGAAAAATAAGACATTTCCTTGCTGTTGTATCTCATTTTGGAGTTTATGAGTTGCATCATGAATGTACATTATAGATATACTCAGTTTCATTATTATTTTATATGAGAAATGCTTCAGTGCATGTGTTTAGTTGCTTGTCTCCTTTGCTGCATGTTTTCCTTCTTTTGAATTTGGTTGCTAAGGGTTTCACAGATTCTGGGATACATATTTATGTATTGCATGCTTAATCTTTAACTTCCATTCAAGGAGTGGGTTAAATTGTTTTAGGTTAACTATGGAGAAGGTTGTATGTCAGCAGGGATATATGTAAGTAGAGGCAGCTAAATACCTATTCTTGGGTGATGTTTGTAAGGCAAGCATCAATCTAACCCCTTGAAACTTGAATCCAATATGCAATCCATTCTTTTGTATACATCTAGTTGACTCCTTGCCCTGAGATAGGCACCGGTCTTCTCCTGGACTAGTAGTTATGACCCAAAACCCCTTGTCTTGCATCTAAAACATAAAATCCATCTTTTCATAGCTTCCACCTGTTAGTTTGTAGGAGTAGGATTAGGACCCCTCCATACTCTCATCCACAACCAGACAAATATGTCCAAGAAAGTTGCCAACCTTGTGATGTATCATGCACATCTTGGTCCACACATGAGAGTATTATGCCTGTTGTTGTCAAGCTAAATCTTTATGTCATTGGGCTAGTCAATGTTACATCTTTAGCTATAGGGATACCCCCCTTGGTGCGGCAGAACCATAAGTGAAGGGGAGGTAGCTCACGCAACCTCCCATATCTGTTGGCCAAATCTGCCTGTGCATTGGAGCTGGCAAACCCTCTGCCGATTCGGGTAGCAACAGGAAGGATGGAAATCTTGATAGAGGCGTATGTTTGAATGTTTGTAAATTGGGGTGGTATTGCAAGTGCCCCCATTGTGTTCCTTGTTTAGTGTATGTCTTGATGCTTGTTTCTATCTAGAAGTCTTTTTGGTGTATCTGTAAGTAATTTTTCTTGAATAAAGTTTTAATTTTTACCCCCAATAAAAAGATGGGTTTTCTAGTCTGAAATTGCAAGTTAAAATTGAACCCTGAAACCTGAGAGTGTAGGAGGTCCAGAGTTCAGAGTTCCAATGCATATTGCAGTGTACAAGTTACAATCAACCTATAGAGTCTAAGTTGTTTATGGGGTTGGGGTTTAGAGTTAACTCGACACTTTCCAAGTTACAATTGCAAGTGAAACCCTGAAGCTAAACTATCAATGATGTTCTATTCTAGACTTTCACTCAGCTTTTACAATTTTGTGAGTTGCTTTTCAGACATGAAGTTTGAGGTACATGTTACAATTGGGTCTCGAGGTTTGAAGTCATTCTAAAGTTGGGGGTCAGTGAGTCTTTATACAGTTGGGACCCAAAATAATGGTAACACAAAACTCTAAAACATTCATAAATCACCTATGCCAAGGACTGTCGTCAGGGTGACAGGAAGAGGTTTATCAACAAGTTTTGGGGGATTTTGGCCAACTAACAGGAGTGGGTATACTCGTCTACACTTCAGGCTCAGTTAGACATAGAAGGGGTATTCCAAGAGGCATGAAATAAAATACCATGAGAAAATACGACCATACCCAATGTACACTTGACCCCAAGAGCTGTCACTAGATCAAGAAAAACTGGCTGCAGATGCCTCTAATTAAGTTGATTCAACTGTACGAATATACATGCATAGGAAAGATGGTTTTTAACCTAACCCACAGGTGAAAGATTTGTTTGATTTATAAAAGGTGTTTGATCCCTCTCCAATATGGACTGGTGCCTTCTCTATTTGGCAATTGAGTCATAAACAATAAAGAGGGAGGAAAGGACAAAACCTGCATCAACAGGAAACTAAAATGTATTCACATACATTTCTCAGATTTTGTTTAACACATTGGACATACTTAATTATCCAAAACCAAACTACAATGACCCATTTGCAATAAAGAGAAGACCCAACACAAAGCATGCATGGATTTAAATGTTGTCACACATTATCAAATCTCTATTACAATCACATTAGCAAATGTGGTGAGAGAAAACGTACAACTGCAATTATATATATCTTTGAATCATTACAAATGGCTATAGAGACATACAAATGCATAAAATATGATTTACAATACATTCCTATGCTGCGCTAAAAACACAATCCTCCATTCACTACCCAGACTGGCTTGATTTGAAGGCCTAAAAATATCTTGAGGCACTGTAGACCAGATAATTTGCTTGGTGACCAACCCTCTTTTACATCTTTCTAACATGCATATATAACATTTCATCTTTACTGTAGCAGTCATGGGCGTGGAAAGAGAAGCCAACAAGAAGGAACCCTTGCCCATGCTGTAATAACTTCGTTTCAGTGTCCTTGGAGCTCACCAACATGGCTCTGCCTGAGAAATCCATTGAAACAGGAGGTTTGCCCATGCCATGGGTATAAGAAATTCAATGAAAATAAGGGACAGTGACATGGGGAAATGAGAAATCCATTTCCCACATGAAATTGAGCTCTAAAAATGCATTAATGGTGACAAAGAGGGTTGATGAGTGGTCCCGTCACATTTTGCACGATGAAAAATGCCCCTAGAAGGCAAAAGGGTTGAGCTCCGACATATTAGACTTCAAAGCTCAGGCCTTCCGCCTTATAAAACCTTGAACACTAAAAATTATCAGAGTTCGAAGTTCGGGCCTTCGACCTTCCTCCTTTAGAAGAAAGGAAGATGGAAGATGAAAACCCCAAAGTTTGAAAGTCTGAAACACGTAGAAACATTTCAAATAAAGAGGAACGAGACACAGGCCCCGAACCCTCCCCTCTGGATGATGTCACTGCCACTTGGAAACTTTTCGTGGTTCCACAGCTGCCTTTTGCCTTAGTAAAATATCCTCTGTGGAATGGTGGAAAGCAACTAGAACACACCACATGGCCCATTGGGAGTCGAGCCTTCCACCTTATGCATTCCAAAAGAGAACATGGAAGAGAGAAACCCTGAAGTCTGACGCTGGAACACCTAACTACTTTGCAAAGGGAAAAGGTCAGAGTTCGACCTTTGGGTCTTCTGCCTGCTAACTACAACACAGAAGAATACGAAAGACCAGAACTCTGACCTCCGACACTCCACCAAACACCAACACTCAGAATATTTTTCATGTAAATCTATCAGACTTCAGCCCTCAAGCCCTCCACCTAACACCTGCCTTGCAGAAGACTAAAGACAAGAAGACCGAACTCTGAAACTTAGACGAAGATGAAGACACTTCAACACTTAGGCAAATTTGAGCCCGATAGACAAGTCATGAAGGAAAGTAGGAGGCCGAAACTCTGACAAGGTGAAAAAATACAAGGGAACACACATAATTTTTGACTTAGTCATTTTTGGGATTCTTTCCTTGTATTTAGAAGACATAAATAAATGGAAACCCATGGAAGATGTCTCTGATCGGTTATAACTTATGGGTTCAACAAAGAGGGCACAAAGTGGGATTTCAAGATGGATTTTGGGGCAAAATGGGGCACTTTGAGGACTAATTTTTTTGGGCTCCAATAGTGGCTTTGGTTGGGGACATGTGACAAGCAATGTCACATCGAGAATCTAGAATATCTCTAGGCAAACCAACACACAAAACACATGAAGGGACACACAAAAAAATATTTACAAAGAAACATAGTAAAAAAATCTGCAACCAAAATTTTGGGACACTACAGGCCACCCCTATAGAGAACTAAATGAAGCTACTTGCCTCTGTCAAAGACAAGCCTATTGAAGGAGCTGATCTCCCTCAATCCCTTGCTGCACTGATCACCCAACATCAACAACAAAGATATTTCTCATGCATGCACATACAAAATACAGACATTCATATCATCATGCTGAAGATTGAATTTTTTTTTACTAGGGCAAGGCAACCGTAGATAATATGATTCATCATCACGGTGACTCACATATAAGCACTCACCTTTACGTCCCATGTCAACATGATGGATTTTTGGGCTTGCATAAATATCAACATGGAGAAACTGATCAAACTGCAAATCATCCATCCTAGTTGTAATCTCATGTTGGGCCATGTCATAAGACTGCTCAATTTCTTGTGGCCCAACTGCACTAATGCTAATGTGCTCCTCAATGACTAAATCAAAGGCATGATTCAAATTTAAATCTCCATCATTAGCATATAATTCTAAAATTTGAGGCACTTCAAGTGAAGACTCACAATCTTCAATTTGCCTCTCTATTTTGTATTCCTTGGCACACACTGTTGTTTAAAATTTGCTGCTAAGAAAATTAGAAATGATTTTCTCCTCATCACCCTGCAGGTCAACAACTTGACCCACACTTGAGCATCTAACCTCATCGTTAACAGGCCTAGCCAATGAGCTCAAAAATACACTCTCAATATGATCCACATTAATAAGAGATAACCACCCCAAACAAAGCTCTAGAAAATCGTCTGTTACATGGTCTTCACAATGGGAAACAATTACCTCAAAATCACTTGTAGATGTAGTAGCACCTTCATGGTGTCCAACTGAAGCATAACTCATAGCATCTTGATGCAAACAAGTGTCAATGATTGCATTGTCATTATCAAGCATAAATGAGAGTAAAACACCAAATAAGAGACCAGTCTCTTGTTCACCCTCAACATTATTTTGTATTCCCTCTCTGTCCACTTGTTGTCCACAGGTAGACATGTCATATGGCATAAAAATCTCCTCCAAAGATGATAGCTCAAATTCATTGGGCCCAAAGTCGTCTTCAAAAAGGGGATTATCCATGCACCAATTAAAATCACAAGCTATGTTATCTGTTGGACTTGCATGCTCTTCATAAAGGGCATTATCCCTTATGCTCATCTCTTCATCATCATTTGCTTCATCAGTATATGCATGCATTATATAATCAATTACGTGAGCTGAGACATTCGATGCCTCACTTGCATACATACCTTCTAGGCGGTATGCAACACTACAATAGACAACAAGGTCATAACTTTCTTCACTGGATTGGAAATCATCATTAATTTGTTCTTTTTTATCACCCACTGATGACTGATCCAATTGAAGGCAAGCGCAGTCACAAATGTTTTCATCTGAATTGCTCTCATACATAGCACCAACACCTTCCTCTACCCTTCTGCATACATAATCATCACTTGATATTGTGTCTAGATCATATGAAACATCCACATCCTTGTTGTCTACAACAGCTTGTTCATTACCATCTATCTGTGTTTTTGGGGATAGAGATTTCACAATCATATTTTGCTTGACTTTGTCAGCATAATCAATGAACACATAGGCCTATTGCAAACCCACTATATTGAATTCCTCCCATATAGAACTTGAGCTTATAGAGTCATCATAAGCTCTCAAATACATATCAATACACACAGGAAGATAGGTATGAAATTTTCTGGGATTTGAGATAGGGCCATTGCAAATATGTGGTTGAGCTCCATGTTAGACTCTCCTTCTTTCCTTTTGATATTTTCTAGTTCTTGGACAAGAAAAGCAGTGTCTAGACTACTTGCATAGTCTTCAAAGGCAACCACCAACTTATCCTAGGAAGTGAAATGCTGGTTAGGGAAACTAACCAGCCACTTCCATGCTATTCCACATAGAGATCTAACAAAAAATCTCATCCACATATCCTCATCTCCAAAATGAAATTTACCCACGAAGTCTAAAAATGCATCAATGTGTGCCTTCCCATTGAAAACCTCACACCCATTAAATAATGGCATCTGATTATAAATCTTTTTGGGCATGGATTATTGTTCATAATTGACCCATGAGAGGTCAAGCTGCATGTAAGTGTTTTCATTTGCAATAGGGGGAGGATGAGGAAAAGAACCACTGGGAACGACAAGAGGGGAATCAGATTGCAGCATGGACCGATGTAACCTGATTCAGTTTGCTAATTCTTTTTCTTGCTGCAGCATAGACTCTAACAATTGCTTTTCTTTTTCAATTTTATTCTACAACTAAGACTTTTCATTTCTATTATGCAAGGGCTCAAAAAATTTTTGGTTTGTAAAATTGGCAGGGTTGTGATTAGAAAATGCATTACCAGGATGGTCAAAGGCCATATAATTCCTAGGGTCTCCAACATAAGAAGATTCAAAGAATCCTCCCTAGGGTATCCATATTCATAACAACTGGCCATGACCAACTACACACCACTTGTGTAAGACAAAGGAAAGCAAACAACATGTTCCTTTATTGAGAAAGAGACCATGGTCAAGGAAGAAAGAAAGCTTGTACCTTAACCAGCTACAACCTCCTTGAAACGTGCACACAATAGTAACACTTTGTTTTCTTTTGATAGCAGAGTCGCCACCTCAATGAATGAGGAAATCCCCTAAAGCATGACTAATCTTCAGGGCTTCAAAACTAATTTTGGGTTGCTCTCACTAGTAGAGTCATAAAATATTTATAACCCAGCAATATATTGGTGCCAGTCTGTTGGCGTACATTGAAAGGCTACCAACTTATCCACAACAATAGACTACACAACTGCAATGTGTTGTTAGAAACGTCTTCAAATTCTTCATCTTTTCAAGTCTTCCCCGCCAACGATGCCATTCTATTGGGACCCAAAATAATGGCAACACAAAACTCTAAAACATTCCTAAATCACGTAGGCTAGGGACTATCGTTAGGGTGACAAGAAGAGGTTTATCAACAAGTTTTGGGGGATTTTGGCCAACTAACAGAAGTGGGTATACTCCTCTGCACTTCAGGCTCAGCTAGACCTGGGAGGGATATTCCTAGAGGCATGAAATAAAATACCAAGAACAAATACAACCATACCCAATGTACACTTGACCCCAAGAGCTGTCACTAGATCAAGACAAATTGGCTGCACATGCCTCTAATTAAGCTGATTCAACTGTGCAAATATACATGCACAGGAAAGATGATTTTTACCCTGAACCACTGGTGAAAGATTTGTTTGATTTATAAAAGGTGTTTGATCCCTCTCCAATATGGATTGGTGCCTACTCTATTGGGCAACTGAGTCATAAACAATAAAGAGGGAGGAAAGGATATAACCTCCATCAATAGAAAACTAAAATGTAATCACATACATTTCTCAAATTTTGTTTCACACATTGGACATACTTAATTATCCAGAACCAAACTACACTGACCCATTTGCAATAAAGAGAAGACCCAACACAAAGCATGCATGGATTTAAATGTTGTCACACATTATCAAATCTCTATTACAATCACACCAGCAAATGTGGTGAGAGAAAACATACAACTGCGATTATATATTTCCCTGAATCATTACAAATGGCCATGGAGATATACAAATGCATAAAATATGTTTTACAATACATTCCTACACTGTACTAAAAACACAATCCTCTATTCACTACCCAGACTGGCTTGATTTGAAGCCCTAAAAATATCTTGAGGCACTATAGACCAGACAATTGACTCATTGACCAACCCCTTTTTACATATTGCTAACATGCATATATAACATTTCATCTTTACTGTAGCAGTTATGGGCATGGAAAGAGAAGCCAACAAGAAGGAACGCTTGCCCATGCTATAATAACTTCGTTTTAGTGTCCTTGGAGCACACCCATATGGCTTTGCATGAGAAATCCATTGAAACAAGAGGTTCACCCATGCCATGGGTACAAGAAATTCAATGCAAATGAGGAACAATGGCATGGGGAAATGAGAAATCTATTTCCCACATGAAATCAGGCTCTGAAAATGCATTAATGGTGACCAAGAGGGTCGCTGAGCAATCCCGTCACATTTTGCATGGTGAAAATGGCCTTGGAAGGCAAAAGGGTCAAGCTCCGACATATTAGAACTTAGAGCTCGAGCCTTTCGCCTTATAAGACCTTGAACACTGAAAATCATCAGAGTTCAAAGTTTGGGCCTTTGACCTTCCTCCTTCTGAAGAAAGGAAGAAGGAAGACGAACACCCCAAAGTTTGAAATTTTGAAACACTTAGAAACATTTTGAATAAAAAGGAATGAGACACGGGCACTGAACCATCCCCTCTAGATGACGTCACTGCCACCTAGAAACTTTTTGCGGTTTCGCAACCACTTTTTGCCTTAATAAAATATCCTTCGAAGAATGACATAAAATAACTAGAACACACCATGTGGCCCGTCAGGAGTCAAGCCTTCCACCTTACGCATTCCGAAAGAGAACGTGGAAGAGAGAAACCCCGAAGTCTGGTGCTCGAACACCTAACTACTTTGCAAAGAGAAAAGGTCAGAGTTCAGCCTTCGGGTCTTTCGCCTTCTATCCGCAACACAGAAGAAGACGAAAGGCCAAAACTCTGACCTCTGACACTCCGCTGAACACCAACACTTAGAATATTTTTCATGTAAACCTGTCAAACTTCGGCCCTCAGGCCTTCCACCTGACACCCGCCTTGAAGAAGACCGAAGAAAAGAAGACCGAACTCCAGAACTCTGATGAAGATGAAGACACTTCAACACTTAGGCAAATTTGAGCTCGATAGACAAGGCATGAAGGAAAGCAAGAGGCCGAAACTTTGACAAAAATACAAGGGAACACACATAATTTTTGACTTAAGTCATTTTAGGGATTCTTTCCTTGTATTCAGAAGGCACAAACAAATGGAAACCCATGGAAGATATCTCTGATCGGTTATAACTGATGGGTTCAACAAAGAGGGCACAAAGTGGGATTTCAAGATGGATTTTGAGGCAAAATCAGGCACTTTGAGGACTAATTTTTCTGGGCTCCAACATATACTTTGTAAGATTGTAAACTATAGTTGTTTTTCAAAACCTGAGTGGGTGTTGCAAGTGCAAGTGCAAACCCAAAGCCGAAGTCTAAGGTAGTGTTAGACATAGTTGCAGTTCAGGGAATAAACCCAATTTATGCAAGCATGTATTACTAAGTTGAGTTGCAAGACCGGGGAAAAGTCTGAACTTTTTGCAAGTCTTCCTTGAAGTCTTGACTTTGGAAGTTTTGATCCTTTTGCTTTCTATGACTTTGAGATAATTGAGTAGTGGTTTAGTAGGGATGTTGTAAAGGTTTTGAGCAATCTTAGAAATCTTTACTCTCTTCCTTGTCTCATTTTTCGTGCCAACCATGTTGTCTTGTCCCATGGTGCTTTTATGTCTTCCACTTGTGTTACCTTGCATCATGCATTGGTGTGTGTGCCAAGTGTGTTAGTACATGTTATTTGACACCTTGGGCACATAAGAGTGTTGTGTGGCTTATTTAATGTTGCTTTTGTAATGTAACAAAATTGTTCGTCCAATGTTTCTTTGTTAATGTCTTAAGCATAAGCTTGGGGCATTATATAGAAGCCTATTTAATTTAAACTATAGTTAAAGTTCAATGCTTGAAGAAACATTTTGGGTTTAAAATAATACTATTATTAAATATGAGATATATATTAAGATTAAGATTATGATTTTTCTTAAAATCATTTTAGTCAACTCTAGAAAAGGGAAATTTTGTTATCAAAATCAAATAAATTTATAACTAATCATATATCATTATTATGGAATATATAGAATGAACCTTTTTGATTGAACATGATTTCTAATCTTACGAGTATAAAAAAATTGTATTTAAAACAAGAAGAGAGGATAGTCATATAGACTGGAATACATAAATATCATTTTAAAATGTATTTTGAGTATGTAGATTATATGAGAGTCAACAGTGGGTGATTGCATAGTATGGGATATGCATGCCATTCATTAAGTAAGTGTTATGTACTCACATGATAAATACTTTATAAAATTTATATTAAAGAAGAATAAAACATTTATATTACAGATAAGGCGGGTACATGAATGACCTAATTGAGAAAGTTAAAATAAAGTAAATTTAACATATAAAAGCTACATGACCTCCATAATTACAAAAGTTACATAATTTTTTTATGTGAGCTTCCTTAAAAGTGCATCTATGGTTCTAATCATGTATTGATTAGCAAAGTATTGATGTTGAACCTAATTTTAAATTTTAAATTAAACTAGAAAACATTATTAAAAGAAAAGATCTCGAAATTTGAGAAATAGAATGGACTCACTATAATGTTAATAGTGCTACATGGGAAAAGAATAAATGTTTTCATTGTCAATAGCTTCATTTATTAACCAAGTGTTTTATGAGCTATGATACAGACATGCCTCATGCTAGTGAGCACAATAACTGATTTATATAGGAGAAATGTTATGGCACTTTTCCCCCAAAGTAAAAAAGAATAGTTTTCCCTTTCCCATGTAAATGACCCTTTGGAATTAAAAGGGGGATAAGGGTTATTATTGTTATGTCGAAAAATGTACCCTTGGGGGCTTTTCCCTCTTAAGGTTTAGCTCCCGGGTCCTTTAGAATACATTTAGGTCATCTTGCATGTTAATGGTGACTCCCAATGAGAAAACCTTGAAGTTTCATGGCAAATGAGACTTAGGGGGTGTACATAACATAAATCTTGCCTGAAATAGGGGGGATGACTTGGGCGCCCGTGCCCTAGTCCTGCCCTATTTTAGGTTAGGACCTATTTTCGGGTGTCGGTTTTATGACCGTTATTAGGTCTTATGCTGACATCTCAAGTTTGAATTATGAAATTCTTAGAAGGAATGTTTGTAGTTGCATATATACACATGATTAGTGATTCATTTGTAAACTAAAAGA
The DNA here is from genome assembly GCA_027924645.1 of Cunninghamia lanceolata. NCBI lineage: Eukaryota > Viridiplantae > Streptophyta > Pinopsida > Cupressales > Cupressaceae > Cunninghamia > Cunninghamia lanceolata. The sequence continues at coordinate 2,948,070 of BSBN01000241.1, read as the reverse complement.
TGATTGTGAACTTTAGGCATACTTGTGATTTCAAGATATTCATTGTTGCAAGAGTAGAGCATTGTTATTGTGTTTGTGATTGCAGATTTGGCTTCATCTTCTCATGTGATTGAAGAGCCTTCACTTATGTGAGATCTACACTACAAGGTGATATCAATTGTGTTTTCTATCATTTATCATTTGGATTTTGCCTCTATTCTATAGGGATATGCACTCTTTATGCTGACATCTCAAGTTTGAATTATGAAATTCTTAGAAGGAATGTTTGTAGTTGCATATATACACATGATTAGTGATTCATTTGTAAACTAGAAGATGATTGTGAACTTTAGGCATGCTTGTGATTTCAAGATATTCATTGTTGCAAGAGTAGAGCATTGTTATTGTGTTTGTGATTGCATATTTGGCTTCATCTTCTCATGTGATTGAAGAGCCTTCACTTATGTGAGATCTACACTACAAGGTGATATCAATTGTGTTTTCTATCATTTATCATTTGGATTTTGCCTCTATCCTGCAGGGATATGCACTCTTTATTTGATAACGGTGTTCAAAAGACTTGAATGTCTCTCCAGGGCTTTACCAAGGCAAGCCTCTAAACACCACAACCCCCAACCCACTTTTCTGTGATTGCAGGTTACAGGGTGCAGAAGTGAAAGAAGTGGAGTTGCAGGAGAGCAGTGCAGATTGTTAGAATTACAGATCTAAGAAGAAAACTAGGGCTTGGACTTGGGTGCCTGCTCATTAGTCCTCCAGATTCTGAAGCGGAGAAACCTCTGTGATCCCTAACTTTTCTGCACACCAAACTTTGAAATCTAGTATGTATTTGGTTGTCTTTTGATATCTCTGTGTGCGATCATTTTCTATAATTTGCCCGTTTGTTTATGATTTTACGAAATTAGGGTTTTGAGCATAATTAGACTTAATTGAACAACAAATTCACAAAATTCCAATCTTCCCCTATGTTCCAATAAAGAGATCTACAGTAGAGTCCTCTACTCGGTTGAATGTTCTTGAATGTTTAGTGGTGAAAGGAGGATCAACACAAACCCTTAAAATCAATCCCTCTTCACTTTTCATCCTAAACAATTATTATTTGACCCTTCGGTAAAAAGGGAAGACAAAAACAAAAGTTATATGTAATTACCCTATAATTAAATAAGATGTAAAAATGGTTCTTATGTAATTACCTTTGGAAAAGGTCTTGAAATAATTGATTATTAGATGGAAACAAAGAATCTCGAGAGAAGAATAAGATAAAATAAGTAATCAAATTAATTATTTATGAGAGGGTGTGATGATTTGGAACCAACCCTTGGAATATTATATAAAGCATTCATGAGAGGATTGGAAGAGGGCAAAAAGAGAATCTAGATCGCCCATGGAAGATGGTAGATAGGTAGGTGGTAGACATTAGAGAATGGGCACACAAAATATGTCCAAATCAAGGTACAAAGTACACTTGAGATAATTCTAGCTAGAGTCTCTATGTTCAGCATTTGTTTGTTGTGCATTAGTACATGTTATGTTTATTGAAAATAATTCTTGTTGGACTGCGGCCATAGCTTAAGGGGTCTATCCACTAGATTCTTTTAGGGTGAGAGTAGCCATTCTAAAGAATTGCCTTATATAAGTATTGGTTCTATTATTGTTTGAATAAAATAAAAATAAAAATATAGTCATGAAATTATTATTTGATAATTCACTAGTTTTTAATAATTCAATATCTATAATATGTTATTAGATTTCATTGTAATATTAATATTGTAAAGAGTGGAAATGAATCCCTAAACTTTTTGGAAATATATGAATAATTATATATAAATAAATTAAAGAGAATTGGCTCATCACACCCCCCATACAAGAAACTACCATGCGCATATCTAAAAATCACACTACCACCTACTTTTCCTAGATTACAATTTGAGGTCCCCTTGAAATTTAATTTGATATAAACCCTTCCAGAGAAGGAGACCAAATATCCTTATCATGCTCTTGATGTTTCTTCTTTGATGCTTCTTATAGTTTACCGAACTGTTTTCTTGTGATCCCTTGAATAGGGAAATATATTAAAATTAATATTCATACAAAATACAAAATAGTAAGTTAAAATAAGTAAATAATTTTTGTTGAAATATCTATGTACTTAAGATACGTAAGGAAGCCAAATCTAGACCAACCCCATAAATGACACAAAATAAGAAATAAAATAGATAATTATAGGTAGATAAGCCCCAACCACTAACTCCTCTATAGCCATCTAGAGAAGATTCAAAACCCCTAACATTACGCTCCAACCTTGAGCCATGCAATAACCACCTATGTAGGAGCCAAGTTGCAAGCATTATCAAAGTTAGTTAGAGAGTCAAAATAGATGCCACAAATAAGCTCTTGATGCTTCCTATTGTGAATGATACCATCCCTAGCTAAAGAAGGAGTATAAAAGCACTTGCCGAACCTCTAAAGTTCTATTCACGTGTGACACAAGAAGAGTTTTGATCACCATATGGAGATCATTGTAGAACAGGGTCAAATTTTGGTTATCATCTTGCAAGGCCCAAACATCTTCTTGTAGGGCCCTAAAACCAAATTCCCTCGAAGGGGATGATGACCCTTAAATAACATCCAAGCCCACAATGGTTGCACTCTCTCCTTGCTCTTCGACCTCCTCCAAAAGTAGGTCTACCACAAGAAAACTAACTATTGTTGTTACTGAGAAATCCATCTCATTGGGGTGGAGTACCAATCTAGCAAGCCATGCCCACAAGTCCCTTGAGGTACCCACAAATGGGGGTTCTTCAAGTATAAGTTAAAGTAAATATGAGACTCTTCGAGTATTGACAAAGAAAAATGTTTGATTATACTTACAGGAGATGGGGAGGAGAAAGAGATGGGTTAGGTGCGATCGGCTCGGTTATCCCGCGGGAAAGCGAAATCAACTTGACGCTTGGCAATATAACCCCCACGTTCCCTTCTCCAATTATACTTGGTGGGTGGGCCCTCTCCTATCTATATATGGTTCGAGACTCAACTATAATCTCCTCCCACCCACCCCAAGAAAACGATGGATTTGGGGCAGGATTTCCACTATTCCTTCCCTCTCCGGTCCATCAATGCACCCAGCCTTTACTGGCAAGCTGTTCCGATGCTTATATAGACAAAAAAATTGAAAGCAAAAATAATATTTTAAAGATATCACTCTTTATTTATCAAAGAACATTGTTTGATTCATTAAAATAATGTTGGGCATTGAATTAAAATTTTACATTCTACAACTACGAATGCTACTAGCATAAATATTGTAAATACATCTACTTAAAATATCTCAAAAGGACACCTACCTATCTTAAATAATAAATTTAGTACAAATACTTCAAAACTAATATCTCTCGAAATCTTTTAAATAAATATATTTGAAATATCTATACTTTTAATTTAAAATTATAAATATCTCTTTTAAACGTATTTAAGATATTTATACTAATTTATCCCTCGGTCTGCTGAACCTTTTAAAGTCCGCTTAAAAATCATGAAAATACATACCGCTCACCCTTCGGTTGAAGGGCACAAATGCCCTAAATTTAATACCGTCCTTACATCGATCGAGGGTGTTCACAGGCCGGCCTCTCCGCATCTTTTTAAAAAAAAAAAGCATTTGAATATTCGAGAGGTAATGGAGAGCCGAAAAAAACAAAAAATCTCGTTCATTCCATGGTAATGGATGCCAAAATGGATAAGCACTAACTTGAATTTAAAAAAGGTAAACATCCAACTTAATTCTCTTGGAAGTTTCACAACTCGAATCAATGGGCGAAACATGTGAAAACATGACTCCAATTCCCACTAACGCTGGAAGCGTAATTCGATGCAAAAACATAGCTAAATCTGTTGAATTATTATATTATTGTCATTGTTTGTTTTCATTTGAAAGCCACGAAGCGCTGCAAAACAAGGCATTAGGATTTATTATCGCACTGTGTTGTTATTAGAATTTCATAGGAAAAAAATAACGAGCGATTCGGGCAGACATCATGCAAGCTCTGAGAGGTCCCAAAAAATACGATGAAGAACCTACACGTCATCCATCTCTCAAAATCAATGCGAAGGTACTTTTCAATGTTTTTTTGGTCTGTTAATGTTCAATTTATAATTTCACAGAAACCTATCAGTAGTTGAAGAAAATAAATGATTGAGATCGTATTAGATAGCACCAGTTTCATATGTCTTGAATAGCTGTAAATTATTTGTGGGTATTTCAAAAGCTTGTAGTGCATGTGATTGAACTTGAGATTGAGGGTTATTGCATGCTTTAGTTTTTGACCTGAAATTGGAAACTGTGTGTGTTTTTAGTTGAATGAGAAGAATTAGATACCCTCACTATCCAAATTTTTACTGTATTGAGTGTTGCATGTCATGTGTGTGCTGTCGTAAACACCCAGTACCCAACTTCTCCTTTGTAGAGAAGGGTTGACGTCAATTTTTTTTTGCCCTTTTTTAAGGTTTTAAGATGTTTAGGAAGAAAGGGGCATGAACAATTCTTTGAAATAGCAAATAAAGTATAGTTTCATACTCAAGAATATAGGAATTAAAGTTTTGATTAAAAATATAAAAAAGAGAGAAAGGATTAAGGAGGAAGAGAGTTGGGAGAAAGAATATCCCTGCCACCAATTTCTTTTAACTTTTGAGTTTCCCAAATCCTGGAACCAATTGTATGGTGACCAGACCTTGCACAATCCCCCAATACAACTAGTGCATACTTATGAGGAATTTAACTTGAAAGATATCCCAGATGTCATTGAACACATATGTGTGCCCAAGTAACACTTGGGATTTAATTCCAAGCAAGTCACTAATAGGCATATAGTCCATTTTAAATTATGAAGCATATGCCACAAGATTTGCAAAATGAAACTCGTAAAGAACATAAGATACAAAGAATTTCAAACAATGAAAAAAGAATTATATTAATGTCCACAAATGACCAAAAGTAGTTCTAGTAGTTCTCAAAGGCCCCCCGTCCTTCACAAAACGAAATATGTGCATATATAGTTTTTTGCTCACCAACAATTATATGGATGTCCAACGGAATATGAACCAATCAGCCTACAAGAGGACAAATCATAAGATAATGACCATCAATGTCCTTTCATCTTGTCATCAGGGATCATTAAGTCATCTCTACTTTAGTTGATGGAATTAATTTGCTTTGTTTTGGCTATAAAGTATTTTGTAAAGATAAATGAGCTTTCATTGTTCTGTTTTATTCAGTTTCTATGTAATAGTCTCTGCATACACTTGATTCTTTGCAAGATTTCTGCATTCTCTACTCCTTATTTCCTCAAGTGTCAAAGCATAGCAACTCTCCAAGCTTTCAACTGCTTTTTCTCCTATTCCATGTAGAAATATTGTGCTTGTGTATTTTGCTTTCTTCCTTGTATGCCCATTACTTGTGCAATTCCATTAAAAACATTGGTTTTCTCTATATATCACAAAGGCAGTGATAATTACCTTCACTGCAACCTAAATGCTCAATGGATTTAAATGCATCAGAGGACATCCTTCAGTGTAATATTTGCCTGTCAAATTTAAGATAGTATTCTTGGCAAATGCAGTTCCAGAGGAACAAAAAACACTTGCCTTGAACTTCCTTCCTTGAGACTTGGACTTCATTAGATTGGAGCACTTGGCTTCATCTCACTTAATCGAAAACTCGGGAAGACTAAGACCTCAGCTATTAGCATTGATACATTGTTGGGAACTTGATGAACTTAAGGTAAACATAGGGTTAAAATCAGGTTTAAAAACGTGTTGAATTTCCTATAGATGCCAATGATCCAATTGACTGTGGTAACCTAAAAGTAACTTGGGTAGACCTTAGGTTAAGTTAAACTTGTTTTTGAATGAAATCCACTTGAGGTTGTGGAGAAAATGAAATTCTTTAGATCTTAATGTAGTTGAGTCCAAGAATTTGAGATCCAATAAATTGAGGTCACTTTAAGAATAGCTTGGGTTAAAACTTACTTTAGAATTAACACTCCTCAGAGTCTTAGGGAATCTTAAGGATTGAGAGCATCCTCAATTAAAGCTCGAGCCCACGTGTGAAAGATAATTAAGTCAAAAGGACTTGGGGATCGAGAAAGTGCAAACTTAAGACTTTGATGACCAGAGAACTTGATAAACTTAAGAAACCAACGTTGTGACACTTGTCATAATCCTAATATCTTAGGCCCTTGGTGTACTTAAGGTTTATGAACTTACTTTGACTAAAGACACCAAGCAGGTGAGAAGCTGAAAAACTCAACATGTTTAGGTTAGTTCTTAAGTTAGGATAACCTCAGGTTAAAGTGCACTTTATGGGGAAACTATGTATTGTATACTTAATTCACTTAAAGCCTGATAAACCATGGTTAATAAAAAAAAAGTGTGGGTGAAATTAGGTTACGAAATAATTCCACTTCGAGTATTGGGAAACTTAGAACCTAAGGCTTCAATAACTAAGGAACCCTAGAGCTTGAGAATCTGGGATTGTGACATTTGTCATTATCTCAGGATCTTGAGGTCTCAGCAAACTTAAGCTGAAGGGACTCCGTGGTAACAAAAGCCCAAGAAACTTTAAAACAAAGAATATTTGGGAATAAAGTAATCTTAAGACACTCAATTCAAGGACACATGTAAAGATATTGAGGATTTGAGGAACTTGAATATCAAATAAAACATAGGGAAATGCATGAAGAGCTAAGACTCCAAGTATCTAAGACAAAACATAAAGGAATAACTTAAGACAGTGAAATAGTGAAACATATAGGCTTACCAAAACACATAGAGATATGGAAAAACTGGGAATAAAAATAAATATAAAATATTGAAGTTCAGTGGCCCTGATTGTGCAGAAATTGAGCATAGTTTAGCAACAAACACTTAGGTTGAAAATTGGGAAGGGAAGTGATAGCCTAATAACAAGTTGGTGCTTGTTCCTAAGTTGTTGATCTTGGTCTGCAACAAATCCTCACCTTGAAGTCCTTGCATTGGTGTGTTCCTCTAGGTGAAGTTCTCTTTCTCCTCCTAAGGGATTCAATGAGCCATAGGTAGGTCTGTTGTAATTTGTAAGGGCAAAGTGAACTTGGTTATTGTTCATTTAGAAATGGACTAAGGTATATATAGATAGATAGATAAATAGATTCCTGAAGGTTGATATCCACGGATAATGTAGTTGGCTTTGATTAAAGATGAAAGCTTTAAATGTAATTAAATCAACCATGGCACCAGCCTTGAAATGGTCAATGTAGCATAGGGATGTAAATGGATTGAAAGGGCCTAGGAGAGACAAGAGGGCACTAAGTGAAGAAACATAGTAAGTCATCATGATATCAATAAATGTCTTATAGTGTAACGTATATGGACCTCAGCATGCCAAGGGTACTGTTGATGTGCTTTTTATGCACAAGGCAACATGCAGAATAAAATACTAAGTATTCTATCCTCTCTTGAACAAAGTCTCTCAAAGGCTAAACTATGTGATCCAGTGAGACAACTCCAAGTTTCATTATTCATGATTTGCAATGGATAGACTCAGTAGTTTGATGTGATATGCTATTAACACAAAGGGACTTACGCTGAATTTACTTCTTCACTCACTCGACTTATTACTCCTTTTCATGGAAAGAAACCTCCTAATTCCACAATTGGATGATGTTGCAAAAGTTCTAATCAGGATTACAAAGAAAATGCAAAAAGGTCAAGGGTTTAGAGAGAGTCTACTCTACTTCTAAGTACGATGAGACAATGAATGACGCCAAGATAGACAAATTCCTTATAACAAGCTCCACTTCGCCATGATGAATTCAACAACTACGTAGAACAAGTGCAATCTCCCAAGGATGACTAAGGATTTTCATATTGTAGACACACATTTGAGTACCCACAGCTGGCGCAACTCAAACAAGCATCAACAATCGAACTATTGCAATAAGTTGAGGTTTAGGCTAACTTTGCACAATGACTTGCCAACGACAAACCATCAAAAGTATGAACCTAGGAATTCATCAAATATCTTCGCAATGCATTCGCTATATCAATGAACTTTCTAATCTACTCAACTTCTACTTGGAAACACATCTAGATTATCTTCGAGAAATAAGAAACCATGCGACGTTCCAAAACAACACAATTGTCACCAAGCTTCAATGAGAAATGTATTAATCTTGGAAGTGATTACAACAATTTCAAGTTCTCTGCAATAACTTTCGAAGAGCTTCCTCTACTCTACTCCTACTCTACTTGCTATTCTACTCTCCTACATCAACTCTCTTACAACAACTCTTTCTTACAAATGAAAGAGAAGGCCGGCCTTTTTATAGTCCTCAAAATACAATGTAGGGCCAAGATCGATTTGAGCAACCAATGGCCAAGATTTTGCCACATCAGCAATTAGTTACAACAACCAACTATTTTTAGTAAAAGGAAAAGCTGACATCATCCGTGTACATAAAAACCCAAAGACAATGAAGGCACGTTTTCCAAGGTGATAAGCATGACATGTTGGAATCTCTGGGAATCTTCTAGATAGGGCGCCATCTTTCTCTTGGACTTTGTTGCATATTATTACACAGGTAATTGGTAAATTATTGGATGATATTCACATAGAGCAAAGGCTCTTAAATAGATTACAAGTAATTACAAAGAAAGCAAGTTTCTATATTTAGAAACTGCCAAAGACTGCCAGAGATCGACACACAATCTTGTCATAATTACATACCGTTACAAGAAACTAACCATTAACTAAAAATAGGAGATTCTAAGTAAAGAATATCTTAATACCCTCCCTTAATGGTCAACCGATTCACTACACCAAGAGACCCCCTGAATTTTACAAACTTGTCAGGACTAAGGGACTTGGTGAGAATATCAGCTGTCTGATCTGCAGTCAAAACATACAGCAACTGAACTGATCCGTCTTCAACCAATGATCTGATGAAATGACAATGTGTCTTGACATGCTTGGTTCTTTCATGGAAGACCGGATTCTTGGCAAGTTTGAGAACTCCCTGATTGTCACAAAACAGAGGAGTCGGACCTGCTTGAGATAGTTGCATATCGGCAAGCATCCGGCGAAGCCAAACTGCCTCACAAGCTGCTTTTACTGCACCGCGATACTCAGCTTCTGTGGAGGAGAGTGCTACAGCTTGCTGCTTCTTACTGGTCCAGGTGACAGCACCGGATCCCAAACTGAACACATACCCAGAAGTTGATTTTCTGTCATCAACTGAACCTGCCCAATCTGAATCGGTGAATCCTCTAAGGCTGGGATCAGAATTCCTTGTGTAAAGAATTCCAAAGTCAGAAGTGCCTTTCACGTACCGTAGCACATGCTTAGCTGCTACCCAATGAACAGCCTTAGGAGCTGTCAAAAATCGTGAAATGTAGCTGACTGCAAAACTGATGTCGGGTCTAGTAGCAGTTAGATAGATAAGACTGCCTACTAGCTGTCTAAATAGAGACTCATCCACCGCTGGTGAGTTAGACTTAGCGGATAGCTTAAGGCCTTTTTCCATCGGAGTGGAGGCAGGTTTGCAGTCCTGCATTTGGAACCTATCCAGAAGACTGCGAGCATACTTTGACTGAGAGATGAAGATGCTGTTCGAAGTTTGCCAAACCTCAACACCGAGACAATAGTGTGAAAGTCCCAAATTTGTCATATCAAAGGATTTGCATAGGACCTGTTTGATCTTATCGATCAGGTGTGCCGAGCTACCAGTAATGAGCAAGTCATCCACATAGACAACGAGCAACAATATATCATTACCAGTATGTTTGATGTACAAATTTGGGTCAGATGGACTCTGCTTAAAGCCATGATCTGTGAGGTACTTGTCGATTTTGATGTACCATGCTCTTGGAGCCTGCTTCAAGCCATAAAGTGCTTTGACCAGTCTACAGACTTTCTGTTCTTGTCCGGCAACCTTGAAACCAGGAGGCTGTGTCATATAGACTTCTTCCTGCAACTCACCGTTGAGAAAGGCACTTTTGACGTCCATCTGATGGACTTTCCATCCAAACTGGGCTGCTAAGGCAAGGATGAGCCGTATGGTACTCATCTTGGCTGTAGGAGCAAAAGTCTCCTCGTAGTTGATGCCTTCTTTCTTTGAGAAACCCCGAGCAACAAGCCGTGCTTTGTACTTGTCTAGGGTTCTGTCAGCCTTGTACTTAACTTTATACACCCATTTGCAGCTAATGGGTTTCTTCCTTGGAGGAAGGTCTGAAAGGACCCAGGTGTGGTTCTTCTGAAGACTCTGGAGTTCTGATTCCATTGCCGTATCCCACTCCAGAATACCTTTAGCCTCTGAATACGTCTGAGGCTCATAGACACTGTGCAGATTGGCCATGAGAGCAAAGTTTACTGTATGCTGCTGTTTGCTCTTATTCTAGGAGGATCTACCCTCAACAAGTTCATTATCATGAAGATCGGCAATCGTCTGAGACCACCATTTGGGGCGACGGGTAGATGGGACAACTTCAGGTTCAGCAGGAGGTTCTGGAACAGGTGCATCAGGAGGATACTTAGGATCATCCTCAGGGATGTCAAACTGAGAATCATCGGAATCTGAAGAATTATCAGCATCCCTCCCACAAGGGGGACTTAAGGGAATACGGACACCCAAGTCAAGAGCCTTCAAAGGCTGGTCTTCGGACTGCTGCATAGAGGAGGGAGAGAAGAAAGGTCCCCGCTCTTCATCAAAAACCACATCACGACTGAAGATGAGACGTTCTGTCTCAATGTCAATTAGCCTGTAGGCTTTGTGATTATCGCTGTATCTTGTGAACATGAGTTTTTGACTCTTGGAATCCAGTTTGGAGCGCTTGGCATCTGGAATCCAAACATAAGCAAGAGAGCCAAAAACCTTCAAGTGATTGACCCGCGGCTTGCGGCTAGTCCGGGCTTCTTCAGGAGTCTTCTCCTTAATTGCATAGGTCGGAGACCGGTTAAGAAGGTAAACTGCAGTGAAAACTGCTTCTGCCCAAAATTTCTTGGGAACACATCTGTGCTCCATCATGGAACGGGCTAACTCAGTTATAGTGCAGTTGCGCCGCTCTGCAACACTGTTCTGCTGAGGAGTGTAGGGTGTGGTCAATTGGCGTTTGATGCCATGTGTATCACAGAAGTTGGAGAACGCATTTGAACAAAGTTCCCCCCCATTATCTGACCTAAGAGTTACAATGGAACAACCAGACTCTTTTTCTACTAAGGCCTTAAACTTCTGAAAAACTGAAAACACATATGATTTCTGTATAAGAAAGTAAACCCACATTTTCCTACTGAAATCATCAACAAACAGTAAAAAGTATTTGCATCCAGTAACTGAAAGAGTATTCATAGGGCCACAAACATCAACATGAACCAACTGAAGTACCTTGGATGCGTGCCAGGAGTCGTCGGTCGGGAATGGCGTGCGGTGTTGTTTCCCAGCTTGACACGATTTGCAGACACCGAAGTTCTGAGCCTGAATCTCAGGGAGCCCATCTACCAGGTGCTGTCGGGAGAGCTGAGACAGGTAGTGCACATTCAGGTGCCCATACCGCTGATGCCAGAGACTGGTAACTGAAGAGTGTCGAGCTGCTAGGGCTGATTCAGGAGGACCATCCGAATCCACAAGTTGATAAAGACCATGGTCCTCAATGCCAACAGCTACAGTGCAATTGGTTTCCCGATCGATGATCGAGCACTGGTGAGCGCTGAACACCACATCAAGGTGTGGAGAATGTTTCATGATCTGGCTGACTGAAAGCAAGTTAAGTTCCATACCAGGAACATAATATACGTTGAGGAATATGATTTTCCTCCCACCAGACTGAAGCTGAACAGTGCCCTTCCCGGCAACTATGTACACTTCTCCACCATCGAAGACCGCTGAATCACTGAAAGGGGAGAGTTCTGTAAACCAATCACGACAATGAGTGAAGTGACGCGAAGCACCTGAATCAATGTACCAGGCAGAGGATTTTGCATGGTCTGCGGGTCTTTTAGCCATGAAGGCGTAAAACGCAGACTCCTTCTGCTCAGTGTGCTCCGCACTGTTGGCCTTCTACTGAGACCCTCCCTGCTTCTTCTGTTCAGAAGTGATACGTGCGTGACAATCTTTCTTGATGTGTCCAAACTTGTGACAGTAGTTACACTGAATGTTCTTGTTACCGCTGTCTTGAGATGGCGCTGGCTGATGATTCTGCTGTGGAGGTTGACTTTTGCCTTTATTCTGAGCCTGAAACTTGGCTGCAAAAGCCTGCTCTGAAGAAGACGAAGAAGCACTACTACCAAACTATTGTTTCCAGCAATCCTGCTGCAAGAGGATAGTACAGAGTTCTGGAAACTTCAGATCAACATTAGCTGATGTAATGTTGAGAGTCTCAATGAAATGTTCATAGGACTTAGGTAGACTTTTCAAAGTGATCACAACCAGGTCTTCTTCCTCCATTTTTCGACCAATAGCCACCAGCTGATCTCTGATCTCCTAGATCTTGTTCAGGTGCGTCTGCAAAGATGTCTTCTCATCCATCATGATAGAAAATAGTATATTTTTCAGGTTGAACGCACGGCTCTTGTCGGAGGTTTCATGCAAACCCTTCAGATGATCCCAAATCTCCTTCACTGTTTTTCCTGCCGGAATTTGAGGTAGCTGATCATCTATGACTGACAGCTTAATGAGCATGACTGCTTCACGAGTTTGTTCGTCAAACTTATCCTGGTCTTTACCCGCTGTTGCGGGACGAGTGGTAGTGCCATCTATGATCTGAGCGAGGCAGCGATATTCAAAGATGGTCATCATTCGCTGCTTCCAAGTATTATAATTTTTGCCATTAAATCGCTGACTGCCTTCCAACATGATGTTCAAACTCGCCATCTTGCACGCTTTTCGAGGCACGGACTTCGAGATAACCGAAAAAATCTGGAGTCAACCCAGAAAAGATCTCGAAAAACCCAGAAAGAATCTCTGGTCAGAAAAATTTTTCGATTGAAAAAGGAGGGTCAAAACCCTCGCTGAAAAATCAAGATGCCCTAGGCGGCCATGGCAACCATGAAAACACAGACTAACGAAAATGCGACCACCACTGGCTTGAAATCACGGCCAGAGAGAATGTCAAGAGTCTGCAAGGAGAAACGCGACCTTCAGACAGGTTTCAACCCATTGAAAACCTTCAGGAGGCAGCAAGAAAAAAATTGCGACTAGGAACCACGCGGGCTGAGTGAAAAGAAATCGCGGCACAAAGAAGGGCGGAAATGTTAAACAAAGCCCACGAATTTGTAGAAGACTAATCACGATTTCAACCAACGAGTAAATCGCGACCTGTCGCAGGAGAACCCTCAAAAACAAAGGGTCCACGACCCTGTAGGGAGCCCGAATTTTTTTTTCGAAAATTACGTGCCAAAAAAACAGTAGCCAAAAACAAGTAATTCGTCAATAATTTCGAAAGCGAACTTGGCTCTGATACCATATTACACAGGTAATTGGTAAATTATTGGATGATATTCACATAGAGCAAAGGCTCTTAAATAGATTACAAGTAATTACAAAGAAAGCAAGTTTCTATATTTAGAAACTGCCAAAGACTGCCAGAGATCGACACACGATCTTGTCATAATTACATACCGTTACAAGAAACTGACCATTAACTAAAAATAGGAGATTCTAAGTAAAGAATATCTTAATACATATATGTTGAACATGGACGTGATGAAGTGGCGAGAAATGATTGGCTGATGATGTATAGACGCCAACTCAGCATTTCTTGAGCCAATTTGCTTGATTTTCAATATTTTTTGTGCTTCTTGATGCATTTTCCCAAATTGTATCTTCTTTTCTTGGCAAAGTCTTGAAACTGGATTTACACTTCTAGAGCTTTCAACCTAGAACTTGGGAATCTTGTCCTTGTTCTTCACTCCTTGTTGTCGTCTTTCGTTCCTTAGTGTAATTTTGGATTTCTTGATAATCTTGCTCATTCGACTAACTTTTCTTGTGATGCTCGTGTAGGATTCTTGCTCTGGATTGATGAAATAGAGATGACTTGGACGTGCGTATTCTTGAAGTAGACTAGACTTCACGATGTTTGCACTTGATCTTCTTTTGGTGCATGAAATGGAAGGCTCTTGAACTCGAACATGGAAATAATTATCTGGATGCTCGGATGGTAAAACTTGCAAGATGGATGATGAAATCTCCTCTCTGGAAGCAGGATGATGGTGAACTTGATGATGTCTTGATCCTCCAGATTCTCACACACCTGCAAGATGAAAATTCACAAGTCATAGTATTTGATCATGTCAAGTTATTTTACCTTTATGCATAAGAGAAATTTGAAAGATACTCATTGAATTTCACAAAATTTCCACTTTAGTGGGTGGATTTTTACTAAACCATGCAAATATGAGGGTGGTGCAATTTCCACCTGTGCCTAGAAATTGCGCTTTTCTCTTAGCATGCATTTCTGCCTTCAAACTTTTCTATTCCCTTGGCGTGGATTGTTAAGTGATTTCAAATGATTTTCAGTGGATTTCAAGAACTATTTTAATGTTTTAAAGTTGAATTTTGATTTTCATGAGTTTAAAATTGCAATCCCAAATTTGGCGCAACTTCCACCCTAGAGTGGAAATTGCGCTATTTCCACCTTGTGCTAGAAATTGCGCCACTTTCAAAATGCTTCTCAATGATTTCTTAGGACTTTTTAGGTTTTCCTTGATGATTTTGTCATGATTTTTTCATGTTTTGTGCTAAGATTTTTGGAGAATTTGCAAGAATTGAGTGCCAAGTTTTTCTAGGCACAATTTCCACTCATACTCAGAAATTGCGCTTTTTTCCAAGAGAAATGGCGCAATTTCCACTGGTGCCTAGAAATTGCGCTTTTTTGGGCGCAAATCACCTAAAGTCATTCAGGAATGGAAATGAAGGTCCCTACCTGACGTATACTTCAAAATATATTTAAGTATAGTTTCCTATACTTTAAATATTTTGAAATATACCGTTAGGATGTTTGAGATAGGTCCTGTTGTGACCTAATCACACATCGCCCCATTGCAAATGGGGACCCCCTTTTTTTTGAGCTCCAGTGCTTTTCTTTAGTCTTGGATGATGTCTTAGGTTTATTTTATGTTGAAGTCAATGGAGTTGAGTCTATAGCTTTGTGGTGGATACCATAGTTCCCTAATGTCCTGATATCTTGATGTATGTTCTGAGATCCTGAAAATGACTAAGTCTGATATCGTGAAAATCCTGAAAATTGGCTAAGTCTGAAATCTGGTGGATCCCTCAAAATCTAGAATCCACATGTTAAATCCGATGGATCTGAGACCTATCTCAAACATCCTAAAAGGTATATTGAAAAATATTTAAAGTATAAGAAATATATTTTTCAATATACCTAACCCTGGGGACTTCCATTTTTAGGCGCGAATTTGCTCCAGGAAGTTAGGCGCATTTCTCACCTCTGCAAACATCATATTGCGCCTAAAGGTAGTAACTTAGATGTGCGCCTAGAGGAGAACAAACTTTGGACCACTCCAAACTATGGCGCCTTGATTGAAATTGATGTTGAAAGGCCTTAAACACTGAAAATTTGACAAGGAAATGACCTTAAAGTCAAGGCACAAATTCACTCATCTAGGATCTGGGTGCAAATTCTTGCTTTTATAGTTACTTTTGGCGCCTAGGAATGCAAAGTGTTTGAAGGCACCCAATCTAGCCTAGTGATAGGTACTGCTAAACAAAGAACCCCTATAGCTAAGGCGCATTTTGTCACCTGAACAACACCAAAAGTGCGCCTAAGTTTGAGACCCAATATGCGCCTAAGTTTCAAACACCAAAGTGCGCCTAAGGAGGAGTGTGCTTAAATCCAGGAGTTTTAAGGAGTGATCAATGTTGAGACTTCCTTTTGAGCTAATATATAGGCTTGAATTGATAAAACTTAAAGAAAGAACTAGTCTCAGTCAAGGCGCCATTTCACACTTGGAAGACCCTAAAATTGCGCCTTGCAAAAGGGCACTTGAAACCTTGACATTTGATCATTTTGAAAGCAAGGTGTATGATGAACTAGCCTAAAACTCCTTAAGTTGAAGTGAAATCTCTCTCCAAGTAGCTAGGCGCCAATTTCCTCTGTGTAACCTCACATTTGCGCCTAGGAAGAAATCCACTTGAATCTACAAGTTTTAGGGGTTGTTAGCTTGGGTGAAGTCTTTAGGAACATCTCCAAGGTTTGAACACATAGAAAGTGAAGGAAACACCTATCAAAACCAAGGCGCAAATTCATGTTCAAAAAATCATCAAGGTGCGCCTAAGTGGTAAGAAGCTAAGTATCTTGGGTTTTGACATTACTTTGGAGTAGGAGGTTTCCAAACATTAATACCTTGGCTTGATATCATTACAAATGCCTAAGAACAAGCTAGAGAGGCCTAGGCGCACTTTTGTGTTTGGATGACTCCATTTTGGCGCCTATGAAGAAAGCATGCTTGAAATTATAAACATTGAAGGTTTTGAGTTTGACAAGTCCGCAAAAGCACATACAAGTCCTAAGTTCATGAAATTTTGAAGTAAATAACTATCTAGCCTTAGGCGCAAATCCTTACCTCAACCATCATGAATATGCGCCTAGACCTAGGAGGGAGAAAAAAAATCATATTCCGCCTAGAAGTATTTGAAACTTAGGAAAATTTTGAAAACCATCAAAGGAGGCTAGGCGCCAATTTCCACCTATTCACTCATCAAATTGCGCCTGAGATAGAATAATTGCTTTAAGAGTAACTAAGGCGCAATTTTCCTCCCTACAAACCTCAATTTGCGCCTTATGAAAATGCATCAATTTCCCTTAGGTAGTGGGCACTTAGAAGGTAGAGGTCATTCTAAGATATGTTTAATCATTTATAATTGCAAAATTGCAAGTATAAAGACATTTAAGCCCAAGTGCACTTTCCATCAATACCAACCTATTATGGCGCCTAGGAGGAAGGTGCATGAAATGACATCTTTGAATTATTTCCTTGAGGGATATAACCATTTTAAGATCTCTCCCATTGCTTGGATCATTAAAATGACAAATATAAGGTCAATTAGAGCCAGGCGCACATTTCCACTTTCACATACCTCAATCTGCACCTTGACTTGGAGGAGCTAGTAGATGTTTTAAAATGATTTCTATGTGTTTATGAGATTCAGTATTTGTCAATAGTTTAATATGTGGTTTCCTTTGTGTTGTAGGAACGAAGCACTCAGAGTCGCCTTCATGCAAGGAGTGAAGATTGAAGATAGCTGCTCAAAAGGAACACTTCACCATCATGATGTCGGAACACTTCATCAATGGCATCACGTTCGAAGACATTCACCCCTTCAAGCTTCAAGTTCTTCCATATAACTTCAAGTCTCTGAGAAGTCTCTTACTACAAGCTAAGAAGGAAGCATCATCATTATCTACACTACTCTACATGAAGAAAGCATCATCATGCAGAAGAAGAAAGAATCACAAAGTTAGACAAATGAGCAACATGTATCATTCACATTCAACTTACAAAGAACAAGGCAAGATCAACAAAGGTACATCCCAAAGATACAAGTTCAGAGCGATCACATTCGAAGACATCACACAGATGATGCAATTTGGGAATATGCTGAGGTGGTACCTACGTGGCAAATGCATATCATCATTCAATCACAATTCGCCACATCATTCAACCACAATCAATTCATCTACAACAAACAAGAAGCCAAAGAGGACGTCCATGTGGAAGATGCTCTAAAGATTCCGTTTCATCGTTATCTTCTTGGAAAACATGCATTAATTGCCTCTCTTATGTACTAAAAATAGCAAGTTGTTGTAACTACCTACTGAGGTGGCATGATCCTGGCCCTTGGCTACTTGAACTGATCCAGGCCATTCATTGTAATTCTGGACTTCTATATAAAAGCCTTGTTGCCTCATTTGTAAATATAGTCAGTAGGTAGCTAGTGCAGTAGAGTAGAATAGAGTAGGAAGAGACTCTCGAAATTCTCTGAGAGTGCTTGAAGTTGTTGTAAATATTTCTCAAGATTAATGCAAAGACATTGGAGCTTGTTTGGTGTTAAGTGTTGTCTTGTGGAATGACATGGTTTCCTGTATCTTGATTGAATGGAGAGATGTTTCTAAGTACATTATAAGTAGATTAAAAGTAGATTAGTAGCTTATTGATGTAATGTATGTATGTATTATGTATTTGATAAATTCCTAGCTCATGCTTTTAGCATTCATCGTTGGTGAAGTGTTGTGTAAAGCTAGTTTGAGCTGCATCGTCTAATGGGTGCTTATATGAGCCTTCATGCTTTGAAAACTTTTCGCTATCCTTAGGAGATTGCACCAACTTCATGTAGTTGTAGGCATCCTTGGCGAAGTGGAGTTAGGTTGATTAAGGAGTTTGTCTATTCTTGCATCATCATTGCTTCACTGACCTTAGATTAGTTTCTCAAAACCTTTATTTTTTTCCTTTTCTTTGTTATTAAAGCATTGTACATATATTATTCACACTGAAAGGAGAAATAAGCTAAATGAAGTATGAAGAAGTCTGCGTCAGTCCTTTTATGATTAGCAACAAGATCACGTGTATTCATTGAGTTCATCCAATACAATCACGAATATGGAACCTTGAAGTTGTCTCACTGGATCACATAGCTTAGCCTTTGAGAGACTTTACTCAAGAGAGAGTGGGATACTTAGTGTTTTACTCTATTGTTGTGTTGTCTAAAAACAATCATCAATAGGTCCCGAATCCATGGGATTTAACATGTAGATTCTAGATTTTTGAGGATCCACCAGATTTCAGACTTAGTCAGTTTTCAGGAGTTCAAGACATCAGACTTCAGGACATCGGACTTAGTCAAATTTTCAGTGTTTCAGGGACATGCTCAGGGTGAAAGCATATGGATTCCCCAGTTGAATATCCATTCCTTAGGCAATTTCTTCAATCACTTCATGGATTTGAGCAAGAACTTGGCGAGACTTGGACAAATCAATACTACCAAACCTACAAACTCAAAGAAAACCAAAACACTAAAGCAAAACAAAGACAGAAAGCGAGAAAAAGGGTGGGTCCCCATTTGCAATGGGGCGATGTGTGAAAATGTCACAACAGGTACCTAAATCAAGATTATGTTATGTGGTTGCTCTAGCTGAGCTCACCCCAATTCTGTGATGTATTAATGTCAGGAGATGCAACAGTGCTAACAAGTCCCTTGGCAAAGCAATGTTTGTAAAGCATTTTACGAGTGTGTACATCTTTTCTGTTGCATGAAAGTGATAATTTGCCTGCTTAGGAAGATGACGAAGGGGAAAGCAAAATTCTGTCCGGAATTGTTTCCTCTAAGGTCAGTAGTAGAGACTGGGAAAAAGTCTGCTCAAGATTGCAGCTATGAATCTAGTAAGAGAGCTGAAGCAATTTCAAGCACAAAGGCTGAAGAAGATGATGTGTACAAATTGAACATTCAAGTTGAATGAGAACAAAACTTGAAGGATGCTTGAGACATAACATAAAAAATAATTTTATTAACCATTCAAGAATAAGCAGGTGAATATCAGGACTGAAGATAAGACAAAGTTGGCTACAAGTGGAGATAATTGGATCCAAGAACAAGCCACAAAGAATGTGGTTCTGTCATGCAAGTATTGGGATCTGCTCCCTTCTGATGTGTAAAAAATGAATGTTGTAGTCTTTGGGAACAGTGGAGTTTGAATTAAAGCCAAATTCAAAGTTTTTCAGGAAGCATCTACATAGAACAAATCCTAGCATGAAGCAAAGCTAAAGAATGAAATAAACAACGTTATGGCTGGGTGTGATTTTTTCTGTGGAGAATTTTGATTGGGTGATTCAAGCAGTTATTCAAACAAAGAAGCCTGGCCAAATCCAATAAAGCATGGATTCAAAATCATTTCTTCCTCTGATTAATGATGAATTTCGAGAAAGCCTCAGGTCACAAAGTTTACTTGTCACATTCTCGGGGTCTCAGGGTTTCAGCAAACTTAAGCTTAAGTGACTCCATGGTAACAAAAGCCTGAGAAACTTTAAAACAGAGAATATTTGGGAATAAAGCAATCTTAAGTTAAGACACCCAGTTTAAGGATGTGTAAGGTCTCAGGGACTGGGGAAACTTGAGTATCAAATAACACATTGAGGCAAACACATGAAGAGCCCGAGATTTAGAAAATCTGAGACAAAACATAAAGAAATAACTTAAGACACAATGAAATAGTGTAACACAGAGGCTTACTAAAACACATAGAGATAGAAAAAAAACCAGGAATAAAAACAATTCCATGATGCTGATTTCACAGAAACTGGGCATTAGCAACAACACTTTGGTTGAAAATTGGGAAGGGAAGTGATAGCCTAACAAGTCAAGTAGGTGCTTGTTCCTAAGTTGCTGATCTTGGTCTGCAACAATTCCTCAACTCGAAGTCTTCAGGTTCTTGCATTGATGTGTTCTTTTAGGTAAAGTTCTCTTTATCCTCCAAAGGGGATTCAATGAGCCATAGGTAGGTCTGCTGTAATTTGTAAGGGCAAAGGGAACTTAGTTATTGACATTTTCATTTAGAAATGGACTAAGGAAACACAGATGCACACACACACACACACACATTGGTCTGTTCTGTTAGGTAAAGTTCTCTTTGTCCTCCAAAGGGGATTCAATGAGCCATAGGTAGTGTAGTACAATTGAACATATTGTCTTTTCATTGATGCCAAAATAATAGTTACATCAGTGACATGGTTTTCAGATCTCTCAGCTTTGATCTACATCAGTGACATGGTTTTCAGATCTCTCAGTTTTGATCTACATCAGTGACATGGTTTTCTCTCAGTTTTGATCTTTCAGTGGGTTAGTGTGGTAGTGATCTCTCAGTTTTTGATCTTGAGCAAAGTTGTTGTGACTTGGTCATCTCAGTGGATTAAAATTGCTTAATCAGTGGCATCTCATATGTTGGTTTGTCATATTAATTAGATGGCATTCATTACATATTATCAGTGTTGAATGAGAGCAAGGTTCTTGGAGTTGTATCACATGATAAAGGTTAATATGCATCATTCTAACTCCACCTAATTGACATCATGACAGTGGCATCACATTTTATAAATATGATACAATATGGTTCATTTTGCTGTGTTAAAGGTATGATGATGTTTAGATTCCTTGGAGTGGCAATTGTGGTTAGTGCTTAATACCTAACAAGCTTTAAACAATGTGCTCAACACTCATTTCAAGTAATCATAGTCTGCCCGTCACCATTTTTGCACTTTATGTTATAATTTTGAATTGACCGGTGATAGCAGGTTCTGTTTAAATGGTGACCGGTCGAAGGTTGCATCAGTCGTGATGTGGTAAGTCATATGGACCCCGATCCCCTAGCACAAACGGTGGACATAAGTTGTTTTTAAAGCCATCGCATCCAATGACCCAAGTTTAATTTGAAATTGGCGGGCACCGCAGATCGGAGGGATGTGTTTTAAATAGAAAGTATTTTCAAACGGTCAGTTCATCCCATTAAACTTGACGTTCACTGTTGTTCAAAAAGGCAATAAAGCATGTTATTCCTTACATCTCTCACCGAAGTTGAAGGGGCATTGAAGTTGATTTTTTTGTGAAAGAAAGAGTGACATTTAGAATGTTTCTAAATGAGAAGAATATGAAAAGGTTGAGTTCTTCGAAGGTGTTTTATTCTTTCTTGTTTTGTTGTTTGATTTTTTGAAGAGAATATGCTATGATGAGATAAAAATATGATGTTGGAAGTTGAACCGATTTTGAAGAGATTGTATGATGGAATTTCATTTTGTATAAAGAGAGATTTTGAATGGCAGGTGTGGTTGTTGCAGATAAGAGATGATCTTGAAGGTTGTGAGAAGTTTTGAGAATGGTATTTTTGTTATGAAATGTATTTTTGCAGGTATGAAGAAACATTTTTTTTTGACAGGGAATTATGTTGAGGTTTTGAAAGAATGTTGGTGCAATAAATGAATGGAGTTTATTCAATGATCAAGATGGATCAATATTTGCACAGAGAAGGTGGAAGTGTTAAAAGACAATAATTTCTCAGAGAGGGTCAATTGTTCAGAATTGCACAGTGAGAAAGTTCATGAAGTGGTGAATTAAATTTTGAGATTGTTTTGCAGAGGTATGAAGTATTTTGAAGATCAAAATTGATTGATTGTAGATGATGATGACAGTTGAAGTTTAATTGTAAAGAACATATTTTTGTTTGTTTTAAAAGGGAGAAATAAGGTTTTGTTCTTATTGAAACAGGGAAATCCCCTGAGTCATATTTTTCATTGAAATTGTTGATGTTGTAATGTCAGTGAGACATGCAGAGAAGTACAATATGCCAGTGAGGCAAAATTGTAAAGTCAGTGAGACAGTTGTAATCTGAAATTTTGTTAAGCCAGTGAGGCAGTTGAGTGGTTTTTATACCCCAGGAGGGTTTTCTACTCGGGAAATTTCTTGTGTCAAATTTTTGTGTTGATACTCTGCATAGTTTTTGTTCTATTTGAAGAATTCTATAACTGTGAAGTTAAATTAATCAAAAGGAGTAAAAAAGTGTTAAAATTATTAACAACACTGATTCACCCCCCCCCTCTCAGTGTTATGTATTCCTACAGGTAGGTCTGCTGAAATTTGTAAGGGCAAAGTGGACTTGGTTATTGACATCTTCATTTAGAAATGGACTAAGAAAACACACGTGCACACACATAGATACATATGTGTGTATATTTATGTACATGTACATATATATGTGTATATTACATATATGTATATATATATGCACTCGACTGGCAAAAACCTTGACCTATGAATAGGGTTTGTAAGGGCAAAGTGGACTTGGTTATTGACATCTTCATTTAGAAATGGACTAAGGAAACACACGTGCACACACATAGATACATATGTGTGTATATTTATGTACATGTACATATATGTGTGTATATTACATATATGTATATATATATGCACTCGACTGGCAAAAACCTTGACCTATGAATGGCAGCTGGGGCAAGAGTGACTATAGCTAAACCACCTTGGAATTGGAAATGGTCATTGAATCAATCAACGACCTGCCCTGGGGCCTGAAGTCAGAATTAATGAAATGACTTGCTCCCTTCAGGGCTGAG
The DNA here is from genome assembly GCA_027924645.1 of Cunninghamia lanceolata. Taxonomy (NCBI): domain Eukaryota; kingdom Viridiplantae; phylum Streptophyta; class Pinopsida; order Cupressales; family Cupressaceae; genus Cunninghamia; species Cunninghamia lanceolata. Next base: position 2,924,915 of record BSBN01000241.1, on the reverse strand, counting down.
TTCATGAACTAGTGATGCCATAATGTACCATACTAGGTGATGCTATACCATATGCTATGTACCTAGGATGATACCAACATGTGTCACACATCCCTTAAGTTTGTTATATTGGGTCACGAATTATATTTGGTAATTAGGAGGCCTACATGGGTTTAGTGGTTTACCCCTCCATTATGTTATTAGGAGGAGCTCTATATAAAGAAGGTGAATATTATTGTAAGGATGTGTGCTGAGTTTGATATTGTGTCAAGGGTTTATTCTATTTCTACATATATTGGATAGTAGGGCATCTTGGTCCACGAACATCTCTTGTGTTGTGTGAGATATATCTTCTACATTTTCTTATTGCAATTATTATATGCATGGATCTTACCACCATACTAGTTAGGTGATATCTGGGGTGTCTAAACTCAAACTAATGATGTGCATGTGTACATATATGTGGGTGTATATGTGTGTGTGTGTGTGGGGTGTGCGCGTGTGTATGGGTATCAAATTCTAGGTCACAGTTCCTAAAGGTTGATGCCATTATCTATAGATAGTTTAGTTGGCTTTAATTAAAGATGAAAATATAAATGTAACTACATCGACCATGGCCGGTGGCACCAGCGTTGAAATGGTCAATGTAACATAGGGATGTAAACAAACTGAAAGACTCTCTCTGTATATATATGTCACAATTCCTAAAGGTTGATGCCATTATCTATGGATAGTTTAGTCGGCTTTAATTAAAGATGAAAGCATTACATGTAACTATATCAGCCATGGCTGGTGGCACTGGCCTTGAATGGGTCAGTGTAACATAGTGATGTAAACAGACTGAAAGAGTCTAGAGGGACCAGAGGGCGCTAAGTGAAGAAACATAGTAAGCCATCATGATATCTATAATGTCTTTAAGTGTAATGTAGATATACCTCAGAATGCTAAGAGTACCTAAATAAATAATATGTGATGTGGTTGCTCTCACTAAGCTCACCTGAATTCCATGATGTATTAATATTGGGAGATGTGAGAGTGCTAACAAGTCCCTTGGCAAAATAACTGTTGTGTACACAAATTATATTATACAACAGCGGGACCTTTGCTGAAATTTTGGTATTTGCATCATTAACTAAGGTGCAAGACTTAGTCTTGGAATGGTTTATGTTTTGACTTTAGCAAAACCTTTTACTTGGAAAGTTTTCATCCAGTAATGCATCTTGTGCTGCAGAAGATAGAATCTTTTCTGTTGCATGAAAATGATATTTTGCCTGCTTAGGAAGATGAGGTATGTTGTTTGAAGAAGGATACATAAAATGGTGTCAGGAATTGGATCTTTTCTGTTGCATGAAAGTGATAATTTGCCTGCTTAGGAAGATGAAGAAGGGTAAAGCAAAATGCTGTCAGCAACTGTTTCCTATAAGGTCAGTAGTAGAGACTTTGAGACAAATCTGCTCAAGATTGCAGAGATGAATCTAGCAAGACAGCTGAAGTTCGTTCAAGCACAAAGGCTGAAGAAGATGATGTGTGCAACTTGAACATTCAAGTTGAAGGAGATCAATACTTGAACGATGCTCAAGACATGACATATAAAATATTTTTATGAACCATTCAAGAATAAACAGATGAATATTGGGACTGAAGCTAAGACAAAGTTGGATATGAGTGGAGATAATTGGATTCAAGATCAAGTCACAAAGAATTTGGTTCTGTTGTTCACCTGTTTCCTTCAGATGTGGCAGAAATGAAAGTTGTAGTCTTTGGGATTAATGGAGATTGAATTAAGCTTGTTAGGAAGCGTCTATATAGAATGAATCCTAGCATGAAGCAAAGGTTAAGAAAGAAACAACAATGTTATGGGTGGGTTTTATTTTTTCTGTGGAGAATTTTGATTGGGCATATCAAGTGGTTATTCAAACCAAGAAGCCTGGTCAAATCCAGTTTCTTTGGACTATCACACCTCAAATCGAGCATGGATTCAAAATCATTTCTTCCTCCAATTAATGATGAATTTCTAGAAAACCTCACAGGTCACAGAGTTTACTTATTCGCTAAAGGGTTTTGAAGCTACCACAGCGAAGAGTGTGAAAGAGGTCAAGGCTAACAGAACCTTCACAATTGAATAGGGATAAATTTCTTACAATGTCCAGCCTTTTTTATTAAATGTGCCTGCAGCTTTCCCCAGAAGTGTGGTTGTTCCCTTTGAAGTTTGAAGATTTCATTCATGAGTTCTTGTTGGTATATTTGAATGATTGCACTGTCTTTGGGTTATTGAAGATGCACAAAGTTGAGGCTAATGTTTGGAAAATACAAACAATTACAAATTTTTCTCAATTTGAAGAAGTGTTTCACTTTAGACCATTTGAAGTTCTGTTGGTGCATATAGTCTGCAAGAAGGGAATCTTTCGCGGAGAAGGACAAGATTGCAGGGATTTTGAATTTATGAATTTACTCCATTCAATGACAGTAAAAGAGTACAGAGCCTTTCTAGGATATATAAGCAATTGTACAAAGATCATTAGGTAATGCAAACATACCTGTGCCTACGGAAGAGCTTCTTAGGAAGAATGGTATTTTTAGTACTCATTTATGTGTCAAAGAACCTTTTTTCTGTTGACAAATAAACTAAATAAAGCCCTTTCATGTACATGTAGATGCTTCATATGTAGTAATTGCGGCAGAATTGTTAAAATTGGGCAAGGAGTAAATTGTTCATTGCGTTTGTTAGTAGAAAGTTGTTTGATGCAGAAAAGAGCTATACAACAACAGAAAGAGAAGTGCTAAAATTGTGTAAGCAATCAAACGTTTAGACACTGTTTGCTGGGGACACTTTAATTTTTGTACTGATCGGGAAGGACTCATGTATTTCACAAACTTTTTTTCCATGTGCACATATCAATTTGGTCGCTCTTGTTCCAAGAATTTGATTTTAGATACAATATAGGACCTGATCATCTTTACAGATTCCAGTTTGTAAAGAAGCTGGGGAAGATTTAGAATGATTTCCTGATGCACATCTTTCTACAATTGCAGTCCCAAAAAAACTCTAGGAGATTGCACAACTCTTATCAACTGGTGAGATGCTTCCAAACATTTCTGTTGAAGAGAGGCAGAATTTGATAGCCGAAACAATTCCTAGCAGTTGATTTAAGGTTATCTTACAAGTTGGAAAACGAGGGGATTTTGAGATGCATTTCATTGGAGCATGAGCACTGGAGGCATTTTCAACATAGTCTCAAGCATTTTGAAATTAGCTTTCTACTTGTCAGCCCAGGCAAATCTCATGTACTTATTTAGAATTTTGGTCAAATGAGCAATGGTTTCGAATCTTTCATTACTATTTTGCTTTCTAATCTTTCAATACTAATTTTTTGTGATAAGCCTTGAGTTTTCTCATGAGTAGAAGGAAGTAGAGATAATTTCACTGGAAAATTACAGAAACCTCTAGACAATTAACGAGAATTCATAACTTATTATGTTTTCTGTCTTTTTCACCATTTTTTATTTGAGAGAAGGAAACCTTACTGCTGAGAGAAGTAAAGATAAGATTTGTGATGCGAAAAATTGATGGTTTATACTAGTAAAACAATAAGGTTTCTGATTATGAACTTACATATTGTGTCACATTACATTTTTGATCAAACGATTATGCTTCTAATTCAGCATTTGATCATCATGTGAATGTAATTATTAGTCTGGCTCAAGAATATGAATAAACATTTTTTCTCCTAGTTAAGTGGGGCGCAGGACTTTTTAATGAATGTGATTGAAATGATGAATCAGCTTATGTTATATAATGGAATGGTATCTTTAAAAATAAAAATAAAAATGTGGGAATGGATTGAAATGTAATTACATGCAACTGTTAGTAACTACAAACCACTGTTGTTAGTTAGAAGCAGCCAATTCTGGGAATCAGTTTAGTACGTAAAACTTATTTGATCATATGATAATTCTTTTGCATGGTTAACATTGTCATATGTGTTTCTATTTTAAAAGGTTAGTACAAGTGTGTAGACCAGTTTCATTGAACTACAAGTTACCTTTAATAACATGATTTGAAGGCATGTTTCATTTTGTTGAGTACTTGGTTTGTTCAGCTTTGACTTTAGTTGAAGATAATAGAACTGCGTGCAAGAAGATTATTAGGTCTCAACAGTTCTAAAAGTTTGAAATGTTTTGCCTGTAGGAACCATTCAATGCAGAAACTTCAAGAACCACCTTAGTTGAATCTTATGTAACACCTGTGGAGATGTTTTACAAGCGTAATCATGGACCCATTCCAGTACTGGACGATCCTCAAAGGTGGTTTTATCAAGAAAATCACAGCCAACACTTCGAAGAAAATATATTTATTAACAAGCTTTTCTTTTTGTGAAGAACAATTAGAATTGCATCTTAGCAATTGTTACATTCAACAGGTACCGCATCATAGTTGGTGGATTAGTGCCAAAGACGTTACTAATATCTATGGATGACATAAGGTGATATGTTATAAAACAAGTCCATTTTGTTTCATGAGTTTACTTCTAAATTCATCAGAAAAACAAATTCAGAATATATTGCACATGCAGGATGCTTCCGAAATACACGGTCACAGCTACATTGCAGGTTTGCTGGAAAAGAACTCAAGGAATCTTTACAAGGCTATAGCTCTTACTGTGTATTCATATCCAAGTGACTTAAGACTATTCAGTATAGCATATTTTCCATGGTTAACAAATTTAGAGAGTTTGAATGCTAATTTTTGTTGCTTTGCAAGTTTTGTAGTGTGCAGGCAATCGAAGGACACCAATGAGCAAGACAAAGCCAGTGAAGGGTGTCGGATGGGATGTAGGTGCATTGGGCAATGGTGTGTTCTTGCTTTGACTTGTCAATAAAATATGTTAAACTACAAATTAGCTGCAGAACTGCTGAGATTACTGGCAGATATCAACATACTTGCTTGTTCTTTGTCTATTGTTTTAAATTGTCCTAGCTATGCTTGGTTCATGTCATTGAATTATGCTAATTTAATTATTTTCCTTGGTGTGGATTGACCCTTCCATCACCCTGCCCTGCAAGCCACACACCAACTTGAGCTCACCCAGCTCGACTCTGATACCATTTTGAAATGCATGGACCAGCTAAGACTTGAACCTAGGACCCCCTGCTAGCATGGTGGGGTGCTCAACAACTGGGCTAGCTGCCACTCACAGGTTCTAATTTTGCTGGAGTGTGTGCTTACCTTCCAACAGTAAGATCTTTGGCAAGCTTTTTATTGCTTTGTCTATCAGTTCAATTTAAAAACCTTTTGTTGCCTCTCTCTGTTATCTCTCCAAAGGAAAGACAATGGCACTTAAATTTGTATGTTCCGTAGCCCCAAAAAATCTTTTGGAGAAAAAATCAGCAAACCAAAAGTATACGCTTTTTCTTTGAAAAAAATCGGATTTAAACCGGAAAAAAATGGGATTTTCAAAAACATCGAAAAACGCAAAAAAGGAGGAGAAAAAACCTGCTGTTTTTTAAATTTAAAGGGATAGAGATACATAGAGCAAATCAAAATCAAGATTTTAAATAGTATAGAGATATAGAGAGCAAATCAAAATCAGAGCGGGGTTTGGGCAGCTCCAGCGGGGTCAAGGGTTAGCCTTTGAAATCACACAAACCTTCACTATCACGCTTTTAGATTTGAGTGTTTTCAAATTCTTATTCCTTTTTTCTGAGTAATAGTTATATATAATTTTATAATATTAATTCAATAAAATAGAATAAATGCAAATTAAAAATATTAAAATGGAATTAATACAAATCAAAAATATATTATTATATAATAATTACATTAAAATATATTTTTTATAATATTATAATTAATATTCATTAAATTTAAATACTAATAAAAAATACTAAATACACCTAACAATTATTATTTTATTATATATTATGATATTAATAATCGAACAGAATTTACTGTATCGATCGATTGGTATTTCGACCGAACAATTTTTTTTTATGATATCATAACGGCCACAAGATTGGTATTTGAACCGATAATACTCGGATTGATCAATTAGGAAATCCTGACAGAGAGGGGCGCGTCTCTTCTTGGAATCTTTTCTTCACGGAATTCCTGCTGGCCTGACCAACATTTGTTTTTTCCCACCCATCGTGAATTGACTGCGCGTGAATGCTTCTCACCCATCGGCTGCAGTGGGGGAGCGCCTAGGGGCCCCTTTTGGGCATACCGATAGGGTTCAAAGTCTGATTACACCGCCTTCAACATCACATAGGACAGGCTGTAGGTTGGAAGTTGCCCTAAAGTCGAAATTGGAAAGAACTGGTAAAAAATCATTAGGACCCGCAACTACACGCGATTTCAGTGTTTTTATCGCGATTTTTTACGATTATGCAGGAAAAATTGGGTAAAGGAACGTTGACAATTTTTTGGGAAAAAATCACAAAACCTGCGATTTGCGATTTGTATGATTAATCGCGATTTTTTCACAATTTCTGCTTCAATGCAGTAAGTTCCATCTTGAAAACTTGGTCAGCATATGCACTCAAAGTCCAGACCGATCAAGATGCTTTAATATTTGTTGAATCAGTACTAATGTGTATTTATCTACTAAAGAATCCTTATAATTAGGGAGAATGTTCTGCTATATATTTTTAATCTTTCTCTTCGACCTTCAGGCCTTATAGAGGAAAAACTTCTATTTTATCGGAAGGATAAGTATTCAAATACTATTTTAATTCCAATACTAGCACCCCTCAATTCTTTGGAATAAATGTTCACCATTGCACCATATGTGATATTCAGAGCACTTTTTCACTTTAATCCAACATCTTATTTTCTAGTCCAATATGGAAATTATGGTCTAATGCTTGACTAGCAGAGTATATATATATATAATTTTGAATAAATTTTCTTTAAGGATAAATGGGTAGCAGCTATCAGGTTTGCATGATAGAGTCCTAAAAATTACATCAATGCTTTCATAAAGGCATTTCAAAATGCATGCTTGATAAATGTTAAGAGTTTTTAGATTACCGGGCAGTCAATAACCAAATAATATAACTATTTACAAGAATACCATGTTTATAAATAGTTATAGTGAGACCTAAGTTGACGGTTCTATATTCCCAGACAAAGACCTATCCCACTTCTATATTCCCACTCACACACCTTCCACTCACACACCCACTCACAGACAAAGACCTATCCCACTTCTATATTCCCTCCACTCAGATGTGATGAGTTTTCTGATTTTGACACAGGATTTTTCTCATTTTGATGCAGGTTCCCTGTGGATTCACTCAGGTACAGCCTGAACGGACCTACAGAGGACCCGGGGTGCTTGTGCTGGACCTTGGGCAAACCCCAGGTCATCTCAGACCCATACCAGTACCTGTACTGTATTTCTGCAATTCGGTGGCCTATTTCAAAGAATACGGTAACATAGAGTTATATATCCAAGCGTGCACATGTGCTGGGTATGTTTTGGACATTGTTGTCTGTCCAACCATGTAAAAACCAATAGTGTGGCAGTCCTGCAACCTTGTACTCTTATGTTAACGATCTTAACACGGATATTATATTTTAAATTTTTATAGCATCCACTTTTTGAGATGCTGATCATATAGAATCATGCAGATACACGTAGTAACTTGTTGCTCATTTTGGTGATGCAAAATCGAATTGCATAATGCTCAAGTTTATATCCAAAAGGAACTACCCTAGTGTTTTCCTATGATTGTAACAGAATTTCCAGTAAGGGAAACTTCAAACGTAATCATATGTTAAGAGTTCAACTAGGAAAAGCTGCAAGGCTAGAAGGCTCAACACCATCTCTGGTATGCTAGAAGTTCCTCCCATAAACGTGTTCCATGAGCATCTAGGTATAAAATCCTCCCAGTCCCATAATGCTAATTTGGTTTTATGATGGTTTACAGTGTCATGTTGAAAGCTGTGTGTTATGGATCAATACTTATTGGGAAACTATACCATGTGCACTAGCTAGCAATTCATTTGAAATTTGCTGGAAACTGATCTTTGGCCTAGGAGTGCATTTGCTGGACAACACTCTAAATTTCTGGAACTTAGATGTATAGTAGGCAAAAGCAAATCATAATTGACAATACCAATTGTAGTATAAGTAAACTATGCAGAACTGAGTTGTAAATGAATGAAGTACAAAATATTGCACTGGAATAAAGAGCAAATAATATGACATCTTGCAATCCCCACACCAAGGGTTATTGTTGAATTCCTATGCTCCATCACTGAGAACTCTCTGAATGTGCGAGTATTGCGTATGATGATATCTTTATACTATTCAGCTCAACTGTCCTATACTTTGCCACACAAGATGTTTGTATAGATGCACAAAGGTTGATCATTTAATCATTTATATTCCTCAAGTGAAGGTTGTCTGTCATGGGTGAACCTTTTTCTTCCAGTGGTTAGAGTCTTAGAGATGACTTAGCACTGACAGGGAGATGTTGTCAGGGGTAGTTCTTTTTTGAGGGAATAACTTCTTTGTTGTAGATCTAATTTTTTGTTAAGAACTACTTGGTTCGCTCATCTGCAGTGGGTTTGTAACTGCACCCTTACCGTTCTAGATTTTTGGGAATTTCTCGTTTTTCATATCTTGTCCACCAGAAACTCTTGGTTACTCATTTATAAATCACATGGGAATGGCCATCCAAGATCAATAAGAGAAACTGCATTGGTTTGCTTTCTTCCTGGGCATTCAAATTTATTAGTCTTCTCAAAATTTGTAAACTAAGATTCAATTGTCCTGAAAGTTTGTCTCGAGCCATCCTGAATCAGTTGCCAAACCTTACTGTTTAAAAAACTTTAAATTATTGAGTCTAGTCATATGCATATTGAACAGAACTAGAGAACAAGGATTGAAAGTGGGAATGTGATGATTGGAATAAGAAGTTCAATGTCTATTGCTACAATGTGAAAGGTACCACAGAGGGCAGCAGGGTTGAATCTCTTATTGACATCCATTCAAATCCATGATAGAGTTTAGAAGAAAGAATTTAGTCTAAAAGTACCCCAAGATGCTCTGCAGCCTTGACCCCTAAGTTGATTCAAGTCTCTTTGTTATCCTTGGACACCTTTGCTGAAGCATCTGGTGTCATAGTAAGTACACAACACATGCATTACCTCTGGTTAAGCAAAAGCGGAAAATTATAAAGCCAGATAAAAATAATAAGGTTCTTGAACATTGTATTTGGTATTCATCTCTCTATCCCTTATAGAGAGTCTTCTATTGGTTGTCAAGAATGTTGATCCTTTGTCACATTCTGATAAAGATTAGGGCCAAATTTCACCTGCAGCCACGGTCTCTGTCAACCTTGTCCTTTTTTGAGACAGTAGAATTTGACCATATAGAGGGTATTTTTGTGAATTATAAAAGTATTTGTAAGCTACTAAGCACAGTAAACTGCAGAAGGATTATTGCGATTTTGTGAAACCAAATCCCAAGTAGCCACTGACCCATTTTAATCAGTCAATCATATGTATCCAAAACATAAGTGATAGAAGGCATTATGACATTCATTTGAAGAAATATTCATAAATCTGAAGTTCGATTTTTCTCTTTATTGCATGTTCAAAATCTTACAACTCCCAACCAAGTTAATACAAAAATGATGATTTGTTAATATTATTTTGTGATTGACTGCATGCTTTGTTTGATGACTAATTTGTAGCAGGAACAAAATGCCCTGTTTATTTATTTCATGTACAGATGACATGAGTTTGATAGTGAATTGCATGCTACAGATTCATATGGAACAATGCACTCTAATCACCTAGGGAGATTAACTTACTGTTGTTTTATTTTCAATCTACATTCAAGTTGAGTGCTTCAGTTTTGTCCTAACAGTCTCTGGACTTTGTATGTGATTTTTTATTTTTCTTGATTTCCAATTTTGGTCGGTCAGCTGTTTGGGGAGGAGCAAAGCTTTCAGACCTTCTGAAACTTGCAAATATACCTGAAAATACAGTAAATACAGAGGCAGGAGGCAAACATGTTGAATTTACTAGCGTGGATGTTTGTAAGGTAAGAATTTTGGTTGGCAATGTCATAATATTAATTATATGTATATAAAATTAAGATCCTGAAGATATCTGTGCTTTATTGTATAAAAGTAATAGGCTCACAATTTTCAAATCATTATCTAGCGTGTATCTGTACTTTGAGATGAATATTATATTGGTTTACCCTTCATTTCTGATTGGTTAACATAATCCATACGAGTTAGTGAATGGAAGGCAGGGTTTTTGTTGACTCCAGCTCATTTTATTCTCTTTTTACCTGATACAATTCTCTGTTCTTTATTGTTGGGGGTGGGGTAATTTCCAGGAAGAAAATGGAGGGCCATACAAAGCATCAATACCTCTGCTTCATGCCACAAATCCGAAGGCAGATGTGCTGCTTGCCTATGAAATGAATGACGAGGTATAAAACTTTGTTTCTCATGGCGGGTTGCCATTTGTGGTTCTAGAATGATTATTTTTTATTTGCTTTTATTTTGAGACTTTCTTGTACTGACACTTTTTTTGTGCATTCTATTTTTTGGAAGTAATTACTGAAATAAAAGTTTTAAGATTTGAACGTGTTTGTCCTAGTCTGATAGTTTCACTGAAGCACATAAAAAATCTGAAAAATATTCTATATTATGGAATGTTAATAATGCTGAAAGGCATGATAGATGAAAACCAAATATTAAAAGGAGAATGCCTGGGAGGGAGCATATTGTATACTCTGAAACTTAAAATGCAAACCCTAATCATTGACCCCCTTAGACAAAAAAGATCTATATTTATACACAAACTGGAACACCTGCATTTTTCTGGGTTTTGCTGAGTGTAGTCTGCTTTATTCTCTCTAATACTATATTGTCTCAATCTTGACCTGTCTTTGTTATTTTAACCTCCCCAAAGTTGTGACAGCAGTTGTCCTAAAGTTAGTTGCATGCAGATATTTATTAATGAATTTTTACATCCACTTAAAAGGCATTGGTTCCTAATTTTCATGCACGTGTTCAATTAGAATGATAGTAGGACCACTGTGAGGTTTGATTCGCAATATTGGTGCTATTGGAATGTAACACGTTTTTGAGTATCTTGAACAATTGTTGGTTTAATTCAAAATGCTTTCAGCTAAAGCCTAGCAAATACTGTTGTGGCAGATGTCTGTTGAGATTGATAGATGCTTTTAATTTATTATGCAACCTTAGATTTTCTTTTGCCTTTTTCTTAGGTTTTGAACAGGGACCATGGATATCCCCTTCGTGTGGTTGTTCCAGGCATAATTGGTGCCCGCTCGGTTAAATGGCTGGACAGGATCGACGTGATTGCCAATGAATGCCAGGTAGAAGCCTTCCTTTTCCTCCATTTAAAAGTATTTTGAAGAATGAGTAAGCACTCTATTGCATCTATTTTGAGATCAGTGATTGTATTATCAATATTATAGAAACTCAGAATAGAACTGCGTTAATCTCTAGACAAACTTATCATGATCATTATTTTTTTAGTGGGTATTATCAATTATGTCTTATAGATGATCTTAATGTAATTGTTGTAGTTAGTCTACTTTGAACTTCTTAATATGTTAGTATTCATTTTGCCGGCTATCTTGCGAGTTCTTTGTTGGCTTTGGGTAGTCGTTAAGAGATTTTTTTTTGATAACTCGGAGAAATGGGAGCCCAACGATCAGCAAACCACCCTTGCAGTGATGCGTTAATGGGATAAGCTACCACTATAACTCTAGGCTGTGCTTGGAGAGGCCCCACACTCTGTGCAGCTTGTAAATTGGGTTTCAAACGTGTGACTATTGTTCGTGTTTTCCAACAGCTAAAGCATCTGGTCTACGCCCTAGGGCTGTTGTTAAGAGATTGTTGTAAGTGGTTGTGGTCTCACTGGCAACCATCAAGCACTTTAAATAAGTGTCTTGTAGTTACGGAAAAGGGTCTAATTTGTACATGGTCCTCCATATTGACATTATCGTATCGAACATTTGGAATAAAGCAATTACCATTATTTGTCTGTAATCAATTGTTATGTATTGTTATGTTTTATTTATGTAATGCAATTGGCAGTGTAACAATTTAACAATAAACATTTTACGCTGTTGCCTTTGCAAAGTCGGGTTAGATTTAAAGAGAATCAATGTCAATCAACAATACCTATTGATGATTACACTAGAGACTGATGTTGTCCCCCACAAAATTGATGCTATTAAGCTTGAACATAGGTGGAATAAGATCACAATGTGGTCGGGGGATGGATCATGAAATTAGACAATCCCTTAGACTAGTGGAACAATAAGAACAAAGGAGGCTATGGGAGGTAGTTGACTCTATTAATCCATCAGCCTAATTTCAGAGCCGAAGTAAAAGTTAAACTAGAAGCATAAGCCGAAGCCATAGTTGTGGACAAAGAAATCTAAATCTATACATCCAATCAACTTCCAAGAAACAACTCATGAAAGACGAGTGGGTTGAAGTTGCCAAGCAACTTCCCCTTCCTGAAGAAGGAATGCCTGATCTCACTCACCAAGGCTCTCACTCACCAAGTTAGGTTGGACACTTCTGTAGAGGAGTCAACTGAATCATTAGAAGTTAGAACTGACAGAGCTCCCTTCAATTGAGGGAACTCTTCATTTTGAGATGGAGTTAGAGGACTTCTTCATAGAAGAAAAAGAGAGGCATACAAGAGCAATCTTCAAGGCATCAAAGAATTGCTACTAAAGGAGGTTGAGCCAAGGATGCTCGGAAAAGGAATTGGACTGGGAGAAGGGAGCTAGAAGGCTACCATAGTAGAGTATGAGTTGCTAAGGTCTCAAGAAGGGTCGAGGATTCAGACACGTTCAAATGTGCTGAGGAAACAAAGGATTATCTGGATCAGAATTTGTTGAGGGAAAGGTACTGATCACTCAAGGTGCATTAAGAAAAACTAGTGATGGTTACTCCACTTACCAAGTGTGGAAAGGCCAAAGCTGCCTAAATTCATTGGCGATGGGTTTGAGGGTCTAGTATAACATTGCAAGACGTGTGACTATTTGGAAAGCCAATGGGCAAATTGATGAAAACCATTGGTTGTGTTCATTTACAACCATCCTCAGGGGAGTAGCAATTGATTGGTTCATAGACATCAAACCACTTGACAGATGTTCATGGGAGAAGTTATGACAAACCTCTGAAAAAAATTCAGCCGTCTTCAAGATGACAATGAAATTGTTGCTGAAATATACAATTTCAAACAAGGGAAGTATGAAAATGTGCAAGCATACAATCATAGCTCAAAGAACTTCTTAGGGAATTGGAGAAAGAATCAGTGATTGGATTGAAGAATTGTTGATTCATCAAAGGTTTGAGACTTTCATTGTGGAGGAATATTAAGGTTGTGCCACTTTCATCATACAACAGGGCAATGGACATTCAAAGTGTAAGTAAAATGTCCTCAAGCTCTCAAAGAAGGAATGAAGAGGAGGATGGCTCAAATGGAAGCTATGAGTGGACTAGGAATAGTTTAAGCTCTAAGAAAAGACATGCTATTAATGATGAAGGAACTCAAAGGTAAGATCAACAAAGAGTTGAGGGACTTAGGGTGTACAAGTTACAAGATGGAAGGCTGAGGTTAATTGCCCAAAAAGGGTGTTTTGTGAGATTTACTAAATGATAGGCCACTCAATTAAGGACTGCCGTACAATTTGAAGAATCAAAGTACACAATTATTTTTTACCTAGGGAGAGTAGCTAACCCCACCAACTACACTTTTAAATCCATAGAACAATGAAGGCACATCTCTAGGTGGCTATCGTAATCAAAGGAATAATTATTAATAATGGTTATGGATGCCAAAATAATTGTAGGGAAGGTTGGAGTCAAATACAATATGGCTCCAAGAGTCAACCTATCATACAAAGAGTGCAGTGAATGGGGCCCCTTCGTAAGGGACTACCCAAGAAGTTAGTGTAGTACGAGACTTCTTTGTAGATGGTGTGAACCCAATGATCATGATGACACTAGATGTCCAAAGCAAAAATCTAGTGTGAACATCAACATGATTGATGTAGTTGAGGATGGAGTATTGGCCATTACATAGGCCCAAGCAAAGAAGGCCCTATATCTAGACTCGTGTAGTGAAAAAGAAAGACTTTGCAAATCAAGAGCCAAGGTGGAGCATGCTATGGAAAATGAATGCTACTACTCAAATGAACAAGTAGGTATGGGAACAAACTTATTGGCATTGGATAAAATTATTTCAAAGCAAGTACTTAAAACCACTGTACTAGTCAAAGTAGTGGACTTACTGCAAACTTGCAAAGTATTCTCTAACTTAGGAATGTTATAGCCGATATTGTACTTGAGAGGGATCAGATGGTTCATGCTACAACCCATTTTGCATCTGGAAGTGAATAATGATGACCCAATAATTGAACTTCCAATCTATGGGGATTAGGTGATTGATCCCATGCAACTTGGTAATTTTGTGAAGTGACCAACAGTGGTACACATGGATATACTTGGGAGGAACCTCACTAATACAATTATCGATGGTAGGTCCGGTGTGAATGTACTAGAAGATAATATTGAGTTTTTAGCTCCGTTCAAAACTTCTGCACATGTTCAGTGTGGACGTGCAAGTAGTTCAAGTTATTTCTATTTTGCATTTCACTTAATTGATAAAGTAAAATTCATTTATTTAGTTAAGTGTAATAAAGTGTGGATAAGCACTAATGATTTAGACTTGTCTTCCAAGTCATCACCTGCATGAGATAAGAATGCTATTCTTGGAAGATCAGATTTTTAGCGGAATAGTATAAAGATAGATGCAAGATAGAATATCATTAACTCAATATAGTGTAATAATTCCATGCAGCTATTAGTTTGACAGTTGTGGAGGTTTCCTTGTAAGCTCTTGAAGGAATGCGAAGCTGATTTGAAGGTGTAAATTATCTGTCTGTTCTTCGTTTTCGTAGTTGGAATTTCAATTATTGTGTGATTGATTCAATGTTTTCTAACATTAGGAAATCAGTCATCTAGATTGGAATTTTTACAACTACTTGGCAAAGTCTAGGCAAGCTGACTATTTGGCCTCAAACTTTTCAATTGGTGGGAGAAGACCAACAGGAAATAGAAGTGCTTGGAATTCTCATAGTGCAAAAGGTAATTATTGGAATTCAAGGACTTCTATTAAACTTCATTGTCATCTCATTACACAAGGTGTATGATGCATTGTTGGGTTGGGGTTGGTTGGTAGTAGCCAAAGCCAGCCATAATTGAGAAAAGAACATAGTCTCCATTGAAATAAAGGCCAAAAATATGTAATTGATCTAGCGAATCAAGTAGTGAGTGAGGAAGCAAATTCCTCAGGTTCATCTAATTTGGACATTGGAGAAGGGTGGCCAAAGAAGAATGATCAAAGCCCCATGGAGCCAAATGTTGAAGGAATCTTGGAACTACATCCATGTTCTGAAGATAAAACAAGTTCCCTTGGTGGTAGTTTTCTTTTGTTTAAAAATCGCAGAATTTTTAGTTTGCAGCCTCTTTTTCTGATAAAATCGTGGTGGATCTTCCATTAAATCACGTCATACTTCGACACAAGGGCTTTCAACGTTTTCCTACACCTGAATCCTATCGTTTTTATGGATTTTCATTGATATTTTCAAAATAAATTTGAGGGTTTGTTGAGCTGTTTGTACAGTCTACGACTAGGGCACATCAAGTCCGGACAACTAGGGTTTTTTGTACTTGTAGATTTTGTTCCATAGCTAGGGCATGGGGTTTCACCATTTTTTTGTGCTAGGGCTCTTTGTGGAAAGAGTTGCAGGAGACACAGAAGATGATCATCAAACTATGACAAAATTATACACAAATTATAGAAGATCAAATAAAGACGGGGACTGAATGCTATTATTGCAAGAAAATAGGCCACACAGCTTGGAACTGTAGAATTCGAGCAAATGATGTTCTCAAAGGAAATCTCAAAGAAAAATCAAATGGAGCTAATGTAGCCATTGTTGAAGATCCTTTGGATGCTGAGAATGGCGAAGAATGTGCTTTTTATGCATTTTAAAGAAGCCCGCACTTTGAAGACAGGAAGGAATCCGGTGTAGTTGAAGTTCAATATGGATGGTTGCCCAAATAGTTTGGGAGTTTGTGGATCTTGGGAGTCATACCCTTACAAGGGTTATGAGGCAACTTGATGGAGCATTGTGGATGTTGCTCAATATGGATTGTTCTCCAATGATTCGGGAGATCTGTGATTTGGGAGTTTGGGGAGGCGTAATCCGGGAACTTGGGAATTCAGCTCAGGAGCTACACTTTTATGAGGGTTACGAGGCAGCTTGATGGAGTTCTACCTGTTTGAACTATTTTCAAAGAAAAGCTTCTAAAGGATACATGGTTTTGAATGTTTTAGTTTGTTAGTCCTTATGTTAGTGTGTTTTGTTTTAGCAGTAAGCCTTAAGAGAGGGTATTAGAGGATAAGGCTTACCTTTGTAATAAAGTCACCGTAGTGACTAAGCGATTTAGATTTATTGCTATTTTTAGCTTTTAGAATCTTTGACATGCATCGTGCTTATCCGTAACATCTCCCGAACTCTATATAAGGAGATGATCGTCATTGTAATTCGTATTCTAATATCTAAAAGAATTATATCGTGTTCTATTTCATTTTTACAACAGTAACAAAGGTCTTGGACCAAATATTACATTTCAGAATTACTAATTTATAACTGTGTACCAGTCTGTTTTATCAACTTTTACATATATAGCTGTGTAGAAATTAAAAAGAAATGTTGAAATTAGTTATGTACTAGTTTAATCTACCTAGTTAATCTTTATGGGTGACTGTTTTCTGATTATTTGTCTTTTATTTTTTATTCATAAATTTCACTTGCGGACAACCTTCAGCTTAGGTGCCATGACTGAGGAGTATCTACCATCAAAGTCCCCTGGTGCTTGCCCCTGGTCTTGTCCATTTGGGTTGGGGTATACTGTATGTTGCACCTATAGTTGGAAGAAGGATTTCATCTAATTTCAAGTGTCAACAGTTAACATGGCTCCTGGAGATTTAAATGAAGAGCTATGCTATGAAAACTCCAATAAACTAAGCTATGCTTTACCATCTAAGCTTATTTGCTTTTGTATTTCTATATTAATTTATTTTGATACTATCAATTTTAAATTTGTTATTTATTTTCGAGTTTAAGGTAATTTATGTTGAACATAATCTAAATAGATAGATGTTTTTGGTGATATCCAGAATTTTTTTGTTAAAGTTTGTCTTTACTTGTATATAAATTGTTAAAGAAGTTCTGGTGTTCTGGCATGTATAAAAAAATTGAAGAAGTGTGCAAGTTATTTGACTCAATAATATCTATGTTTGTGAGCAGGGTTTCTTCATGCAAAAGGATTACAAAATGTTCCCTCCTACTGTTGATTGGGACAATATCAATTGGCTTTCTCGGCGTCCGTTAATGGATTTTCCAATTCAAGTAAGATATCCCCTATTCAGTGAACATACCATAAGTTCCATTAAAAAATTCTTAAGATGCCTTATCATTTTATTCTGATTTGGAAGAGAAGATTTAAACACACTAAAACATCTAATGTGCTGCTAAAATCTTTTTAATGAATATCAGTTTCTTTGAAAAAGAGAGACCTCTGATCCATCAAGCCCAAATGTTTTCCTCAAGCTTATCTAGCACCCATCTCCATTGAGCAACTGTGGAGATGATAAACAGGGGAAAAATGTGCTTTACTTTGTTTCTTACGTCTTTCTATTTTGTATTTATTAGGTTAAGTTGGATGCCCTTGCACTATGTCTTTAATATGCATATCTGAGAATCCTTTATTATATAGGAGTTAATTAAAGTTTGATCCCACTTTTCTTTACTCATTTTAAATTATAAGTTAAAAACTACAAGAAGTAGTGTCTAAGGGATTTGCTTTTTGCTATTGCTTTTAAATGTTGAAAATTGGCTTTATCATAGTAGCAGAGACGTCTTGAGGCATACAAAGCAGATGGAGAAAGGATATCCACGTGATGTCCTTGTCCTTAAAAGGATATCCACGTGATGTCCTTGTCCTTAAAAAGCATATGCAAAGGATGGGAGAAAAATGTCCAGTCAAGTGTTGAAGCAAAATCTTCCCTATCACTTCTCGGTATCAATTAAATACATCATTCATATAAAGGTTTCCCCATGAAAAATTTCAATTAGAAATGCTTACTGAATAGAAAGAACAAAGGACATTCAAGGACTATAATTGCAAAATTTTATAATTGAAACAAGGGACAGTCAAGGAATATAGTCACAAAATTAAAGCTTTGATTTCTAGACTTTGATGAAGGAACTGGCTTTAAGATTGAATGAGGGTTTAGTTTTTAAGCTATGTTACTGGTTTGGCTTCAGGTTCGGGTATTCTGGTACGACAATTTCTTTTTGGGGGTTGGGTTTGTTTTGGGTATGTCTACAAAAAGCATATAAAATTGATAAATATATACATATTTGCAGCCTAAAAACAGGAAATAAGTTCAGAATACCACATAGCATGCATATAATAGACAAAATCACCACAAAATAAAAAATACTACTTCAATGTCAATTTGTCAAACTTGAATGTCATGATAGATGTTCATTGTTTAATATTAATATAATAAAATCAGCATTCATCTTAAAGGTCTTAACCTCAAAACTAAAAAATAATTGGAAGGCACAGGCAGAGGTGTCGAATAAGATGCAACAACATCTTTCTTTCCTCTGCCCTCTGCTCATCATTGATATATTCCTTGCTCATTGTGGTTTCTTCCACATGGATGCAGATTTCTGATTGCATGGTAAAAAATGGTTATTTGTTCTTTCCCTCATCTCAAGTTGCCTATATTCTTTCGTTTTCAAAGAGTGCTGGAAGAAAAAAAATATGGTGGCGCCTTTGTTTTAAGCAGCAGATAATATCATTTTATCCTGCAAAGAGGCTGATTTAGCAAATTTCTCTGATGGGGCCACGGATGCAATGACCGAAGAGGTCAATCCCAGGCAACAACAGTGAAATAAGAATGAAACTGACTGGAAGTTAAAGTGATACTCTTAAACATCCTGAGCAGAAATAAAAGAAGCAAAAGACAGAATATATATAGGGATTTGAGAAAGCTGCAACTGGTGGAAAGCTCCTTGGCAGCAGGCTGCAGCACTATGCAAGGCAACATGATCATCATTCCAGGCAAGTGCAGGCTTTGGTCCTGGCAGCTGTCAAAGGAAACTAACTGAATCGAATGTGGAAAAATTCACCTTTGATAAAATTCTTTATCCAAGTATTACTTAGCTTGCAAATATTGGTCCTTATAGAGTTATTCTATTTCTCGTGCATGTAAGAGAAAAGCTTAAGAGGATATGGAGGGGGTTTAGCCCGGGTTCTGTGTGGGTCCTGCAAAATGAACCCGGATTTGCCTGGGTCTGTTTTGCAGGACCCTAGATGGCTCCATAGGGGATCTGGACTGGGCATGAAATGAACCTGGATCTGGGGGCTGGTAACATAGTTTTTAAGAACTAAAAAGGGAAAGATTTCAAGGGTTGTATTGTCACACCTTTTTCATTTACTACTAATGCATGGAAAAAGATCTTGTACAATATTAAGTTAATTATAATATGAGTGAGTGCTGTGTTGAGAGGTAAATAGAGAATAGAGTATTGCTCTTGGTTGGTAACTGTCCTCATCTCATGCAGCTTCAATGCATTGGATGCCTGGTGTAGTAAAGGAAACTTCATTTATTTTTCTCAGCTTCCATTTTTCACCAAAATTCTGATAAGCTTTGAAATTATGTATTTTGTATGACAGACTAATGTAGAGGAGTAACCAAGAGATTTAAAGATTACTTCTGTTATATGCATATCTTAATCTAATGTGTTTTATCTTACACTTTTTGTTGGTTAATGAATCAGTGCGTCATTTGCTCTCTTGAAGACGTGTGTTCAACGGAGTGGGGAAAAAAGGTCAGTGATCAATGTTACCTTGGCATTTGATGAATTATCAAGTTCAAACATCTATTTTCATTCTATTAATTTCTAAATAGAATAAATTAAGTTTTGAAAATATCTTATGAATAACAGCCATGATATTTCCACAGTCCATAGTAATTCTTAAAATGTTTCTGGATGTAACTGTGTCAAGATTTCTAAAATCAATGTTTCAATCACACTCCATGATCCCTCATTAGGAAGAGGAAAAACTTGAAGGATCATGGAGTGTGATCTGAAACGTTGATTTTAAAATTTTTGATGCAGTTACATACATAAACATAATCTTTAAGCAATATCTTATCAAATTAAAATTTCGTTATCTTAAGCTATAAAATGTGGCAGCATGCCAAGTTATGGACATTGGAAAACAGCACTTCCCATTCTCAAAATCAATGAAAAATTCAAGATGGATAATAAAAAACACAATTTTCTAATAATATATTTGAAAAGTTATTACTTATGGAGGAGACAGTAGGTGCTTTTAGTTTCAGATTATTCATTTTGTCTTTATAGGTTAGCATTTATTGATGTAATAGTTTCAAAGGTCTATAATACAACAGAACCAGTCTATGCGTTATCATGATAATGGAATACTTGGGGAAGAATACCAATTTATATCTCAAAGAAGAAAGAAGTTCATAACCAGACCCATAGAGACATAGAAGCATACTGGCACAGATGGACCAAGCAAACAATAGTTGCAAGTCACCAAGAAGTATTGTGTATGATGTGAGAATTAAGTGCAAGACTCCATGCTGGATAGAAAAGAAATATTCACATACATTCAGTAGATAATACGCAAGCACCTGAGATGTTGGATGGATTCATCTAAGGAACCCTATAGCACAATAGGCTCAATAAAATAAAAAAAGAATGAATGGTGATACACGTGATGAATATAGATGGGTCAAAGAGCTTTATTTATATACCTAATCCTAATCCTAATAATGTTTAAGGTGAGTTGATCACTCATCCCAATTGTATTTTGTGGTTATAGGAAATTCCATTGGTCTGTAAGAGTTTGATTAACTCTAAATCTGCACAAAAACACTAGGTGAAGGACCTAGAGGAAGGTGGCTTTTAATTTCTGACACTTCCTCTAAAGGAGGCATCTAGTTGCCATCTGCCCCAGTGACAACTCCCAATAATCCCTTCAAATTCCTCAATATGGTAAGCATAGCCTCAACAATTGGCTTCATGAAAATGACTGCAATCTGTTCAGAAATTCTCAAAAATTACAAATGCAATGTCCCTTAGTGAATGCAATGCTAAAAATAATACATATGGGCTTTAAGATGCTTAGTTTGTTGACACTCAATTAGATTATGAGCAATAGTAATAGCAATAGCACACTGACTATTGCTGTAGAGAATGGCTGTTAACTCCTGTGGAAGACCCAACTGCATCAATAACTTCTGAATACATGCAACCTTTTGTGCCACATAAACTCCTCCTCAATTCTCAGCCTTAGTAGTGGATACTGCAATCACCTTCTGCTTCTTGTAAGACTAAGGAGCAGGACCAGATCTGTTATTGGACACATAGCATGAAGCAGATTGTTGAGTGTCTATATGAAATAGGCCACCCACTGTTTGTCCTTTTGATTATTTATATGTGTTATTTTTTTATTAGATTTGTGTTCTTTCAGAACTAGACAGAAGTTGCAGAAGGGTTTTTTGTTTGTTTGTTTTGCATGTAATGTTTTTTCAATGTAATACAAATATATAAGCATGCAATGGAAACCCAAAAAATCTATGATAGATATGATGTTATGAACAATATAATTAAGACCCAGTTCATAGAATCACATAAAATGAATTATCATCACATACCCATGTCAAAATATTCAACTTCGTACTTCTGCTATAGCTGGACCAGCAACATGAATAGCATAAAAACACCTCAAAATCACCACAAATGATAGTTTATTTGCATACAGCTGAAAGTGACAATATATGTAACCCTAGGTGCCCATTTTGAGAAGTATAATCCCCATAAAAACCAACAAAAGCGCTCCCAAAGTGTATGGCCAGGCTGATATGGTACGGCCTGCACTGGGAAATGTATGGCAAGCAATGAAGAAGTCTGCAGTCCACAAAATGTGCCTCAAGCCGATATAAACCTGCACTGGAATATATGCCTTTGCTGCTCACAACAAAATTGCTTGATCTTCATAGGATATCATCTTCAAATCTCCACCAAAATGCATCAAATGAAGTACAGCTGCAACCACTGTGTATGGCTGCCCAAGAGCCTCCTTGGGTGGTCTCTCAGACCTGCGGAAAGCTGAAACTAATGGAGGTTTTCGTCTCCAAAAGCCATGGCTGGATAGTCTCTCCAAACCCTCATTTGCAAAACAAATAGCATAGTCAAATGTGCTGTTATGAATGAATGCCTTTTTTCCTTCACTTAACCTTTTATCTCCTTCATGAGGGTCGACCACTTTTGAGGAGGGAAATATAACATTTTAAATTCACTTTATTCCCCTTGGGTGGCGTCCAAGTCCTTAGTGACTTTATTTTTGCATTTTATACCTTTTACTTAGTCACCAACATTATAAAATAAAGTTCAAGTATTAAATATGAATATTAACATTTCGGACTTATAGTGGAATAGCAAACGAACTCAGAATCCCACGAGCAGTAGACGGTTGAAAAGGTCTCATCGAAATGCTCCACTGCCAACCCCGAATTTCCCCAAATAGTCCAAATCCTAACTTACTACAAATAGTAAGTTCTAGCCAAGGTGTTCGAAAACAATCAAACGAACTCCTAAAGTTACCTAACAACCTTGGTTAGTCTACGGGAACCAAGTATAGACTAACACCCTCAAGAAAAGGGGACATTACACTATATAATGCTCAGTCTTAGTTTGTACAGCCTACCAAGTGCCCATAACCTCCTTGAGAGTACATAATCTCCAAGTGACTAGTAGTCTAGTACCTTGAATGTACCTCAATATTCTCTTAGTTGCCTTCCAATGGCTTTCCTTCGTCTCTTGCATATATCTACACACCATGCCAATTATAAAGGAAAGATCTGGCCTAGTATGAGCCAAGTACAATAGGCTCCCAAGGAGCTGTCTGTACAATGTATCATCAACTCATGTAGTATACTTAGCTGTTAGCTTAACTCGTGAAAGATATGGCATGATTGATGGTTTATCCATTTTGAATTTCTTTAACAAGTCCAGTTAATACTTGGGTTGAGAGATAAAAATTCTCTCCTCCAATTGCAATCCTTGTATATACAGAAAGTAGTGCAACAAGCCTAAGTATGCCATTTCATATATCTTCTTCAATTCAGCCATAAAATTGTGTATCAAAGTAGTCTCTCCAATGATAATTTAATCGTCAACATAGGGCACCACAATAAAAAAATGACTATCGACATGTTTTACAGTCAAACTTGCATTTGATGAAGCTGCGAGACAGAAATAACTTATCTATCTTTTCACACCATGTTCAGGAGGGATACTTTAACACATAAATTGACTTCTTAAGCATGCACACAAGCTTAGAATCACCATATTGCTTAAAACTTGGTGGCTGCTCCATGTAAATCTCCTTTAAAAGATCTCCATTGAGAAATGTACACTTCACATCTATTTGGTGCACTCCCATCCAAATCTAGCTCCATGAGCAAGAATGGTGTGGGCCGATTCTATTTTTGCAATAGGGCATGCATCTCCCAAGAATCAATGCCTTTCTTCAAAGAGCATTCCTTAGCAATCAATCTTGCCTTGTAATTCTCAATAGAACTATTGGAAGTGGATTTGCTATTTAGTCTTATAAAAACACATGCATTTTACATTGTTCTTTCCTTTAGGATAGGTATCAATTCCCAACTATCATTCTTCATCAAGAGATTGTTCTCTTCCCACAATTTTCTCCTCATCTCTACCCTCAGCCTTATTGTAGGATTGTGGATCAAAAGTGCCCATATGTAATGTCCCCAATTTCGAGTGCATCAGAGTTTGGAAGATTAGCCTATTATCTGACCCTCGTAGGCTAATGGAGTTGTTTAGAGGGTCCTGTTTGGCAGTTATCAAGGTGTTTCCTTCTCCGGAGCTCAGTTTGGTTTAGGTTGGGCCTTCGTTTGATGTTTCTAGACTCAGTTATACACACTTACTATTTATAGTAAGTCACCATTTCAGGAGAGTCAGTGTTTCTATATATAGCAGGGCACCTAGACAGGTCTTGATTGCAGTGTTGATCCCTTACTCAATTGGTTTGATCAGGTGATGAGGGATTTACTATTTATAGTAAGACTGGTTGTAGAGAGGGACCCTTGCTATTTTTAGTAAGGCGGTTGGATGCACAGAGAGTACCATGGTGAACCCCTAGGTTCAGATAGAATTGAGAAATGATGTCTAATTATGGAGATAAGTGATTTTTAATTATTATTAAAAGGACATCATGTGGTTAATAGACCTTATATTATAAGGGGTTTATAACGATAGTTTATAAAGGTATAATATAAAGTTATTAAGTTCACTTTATTCAATGGGGCCATGACCCTTCATTAAGTGACTTAAAGTGCACATTATTGAATGTTTTATTGACTTTATTATGAAGGGGGGTTATTTAATTATATAAAGTCAAATAATTAAGGTGCATTAAATGAAATTAAGTCAAAAGCATTTAAGTCATGTTATGGGCACCCAAGTGAAAGTTATATTATACTAATTTGCCGGTTCTGGTACGGGAGCAGATATGAGAGCGGGGTTCTGGTACGTTGGGACGGCGATTTTTTTTTTAACTGTGGGTACGGCTAGGTACGACTGTACTATATATATATAATTTAATATTTATAATAATGTATAATATATAAATGTATAATATAATATATTATATAATATATAATATTATATTATATTATTATAATTATATAATAAATAATATATAATAATATAATATAATATATAATATATAATATAATATAATATAGAATATATAATATAATAATATAATATAATATAGAATATATAATATAATAATATATATTATATATAATATAATAATATAATATAATATATATTATATTATATATTCTATATTATATTATATAATATATAGTATTTAATAATTTATATAGTTATTAGTTTTTTAAAATAAAATTTGAAATTTAAAAAAAATCCCAGAAATGCGCCTGGGAGCGGCCTTGGCACCCCGGGTTCCTTGTGGGTTCTCCGACCTTGTGGATTCTCCGTCGGAGAACCCACAAGGACCCTGGGGTGCCAGGGCAGCTCCCGTCGCCGTTCCCGCTCCCGTTCCCGCTCCCAACCGGACCGGTGCCTCTGGGCAAAGAACCCGATAACATAGATATTATAAAGTCACAAAAGCAGATATAATGTTTATTATATTTAATAAGTGAAAATGCCTTGGGGGTCGTGCAAATGGAGAAGAGTATAAAAGCATTTGAAAAAAGCAAATCATTCATTCATTCAATCATTTGATACTTATGTTTTTTTGGTGATTTTGCTGTGAGGAGAAGAAGAACTAGGGTTTCTGCAATTCTTGGTCATTGAGAACGTTGTCTCTCTTGATTTCTGCATTCCTGAGGTTGTGAAAGAACTTCTGAAGGTTTGCCCATCAGTTGGCTTCATATAGAGGTCAAGTTTGTGCATATTGGAGAAGATTTGATAAGGGTTTGAAAGAATTCCATGAAGAAATTCTAAGTTTATTATCTGCTGCCAATGTTACTGCTGTAACTCCATTTCTGGGCAGATTTAATCTTATTTACAGGCCGTACATTTCCTAGGGCTGGGCGTGTGAACTCAAGGCCCAAGCGATTTGGTTACCAGCTGTGGCTGCATAGTAACAGGTCTGAAATCTCTTATATTTACTTTGGTTGTTGCTGCTGATAATTCTGGACTGTTGTAGGGTTCATTGAAGGGCCAAAAATAGTTACAGTTGGGTCTGATATTAATTTCTGAGTATTTTGGATTGTAATTTGATTATTAATGAAGTGTTATGGAAAAGGCAAAGTCTGAAATTATAGTTGCATGAGGAATTTATACCAATCTTTTGGATCAGTTCTGTTTTCAATAGACTTTAATATGTCTCCATGACTGTAATGATTAATTGTAAATGAAAATCTTTACATCTTGTATGCATTGAAAATAACAAATTCTGAAATATACTGCTGAAAGAAATCATTAGGAGTTTGCTATCAAACTGTTTGACATAATGCCTTATCTAGCAAACTAACCAAGCAAAATCGGAAAAGATTGTTCCATTCTGGAGTGGGACACTACACCATAATTCTAATCATGAGTGGAAAAGTGGTTCCTTTTCACTTTGGGTCATCCAAACAGTTGTCTAATCCCTCTATTGTTCTTAATATTCTCAAGAGTACTAGTAGCCGACTTAGGACAACTATTGTCACCGTAGAGCTACAATCTTCATGCATGGGGTCATCCTTAGTTGGAACCTCCTGTGCAGGGACATCCTTAGCCTTGACCTCACCACCTGAACCTGCATCTTCCATTAGGAGCCACTATAAGTCTATAGTGTGTTTCTTGTTGAAGCAAACTTATCATCATAAACAACCTCTTCATCAAGCATAGTAACAGCTAAAGGAAATTCTCATCTATTTTAAGGCACTTCAGCATCATCAGAGACAAAAATTGCAAAATGCTTGGAGAGTCTGCACAATGACAACATTTTCATGCCGCCTCAAACCCTCCAAATGATCACCTCATACTTATTGGCCTTGGACTCTTTAGATTATCCCACCCCACACGCTTATGACTCTATTGTAGCATCTTTGCCTCTTTATCTGGTGTATGAGCTCATGCTACATTACCAAAAACCTTGTAGTGGGTAATATATAGTTTCTATCATACGGCTTCTCATGCAGTTTCACATCAGTTACTGCCTTAGTAGGAACCCTATTCAGAATATAATTGGCACAACTCATAGGTTTGACCCAAAACATATCCTGCATACCTTTGGCCTGAAGGATGCATCGCACCGTTTCAACCAATGACTGATTCTTTCACATCGATACATCATTCTATTGGGGAGTATATGCTGTAGTCTTCTGGCACACATTGTCGTGATTCAAACAAAAATCTTCCAAATATTTATTCACATGTCTGCCTTCTTGATCCAATCTCAAACATTTGACAAAATGCCTATATTGCTTCTCGACCAAAAGTGTTTGGTAAAGGAACTTCTCCAAGGTAAGAGACTTCTTTTGCAGAGAATGGACTCCAGTCTTCCTCAATAATTCACCAATGAATGTAAATATGTATCTCACTCTTGAAATATATGTATTATGGAATATTCATGTAGCAGAATTTAGAATGAATCAACTTAGATCTCCCTTTGCATGCCATGTGTTGCCCTTCTTGAACTTTCTTGGCAATGCTAGTTGGGAACACATCCCTTGCACACCCTTGGTAGGAGTAATATAGAAGGAAGACACACTCCATGTTTACACTACCCATCAATTGCATATCTTTGGCCTGTAGCATACATCACACCATATCAACCAATGTCTGATTCTTCTGCATCACTATACTGTTCTACTGAGGAGTATATACTGTAATCCACTGTGACACAACTTCATGATTCAAACAAAAATCATCCAAATATTTATTCACAAACTTACTTTCTTGATCCAGTCTTACACATTTGACAAGATGCCTTTATTGTTAGTTGACCAAAGTTGTCCAGTCAATGAACATCTCCAAGGTAAGAGACTTCTATAGAAAATAAGCCCAAGTCCTCATCAAGACATTGTGAAGGTCAGGATGTATCTTGCTTTTGAAATATATGGATGATTCATTTAGAAGATTTTAGAATGAAATGAATTGTAGATGTCACATTGCATGCCATGCCTTGCCCTTCTCGAACTTTTCCTAGTGATGCTTCACAAGAACACATTCCTCACAGTCCCCCTTACTAGGAGTAATAAAAGGAACAACATGGGCCATATTTAGATGACCAATAACTGCATACCTCTGAAATTCAAATGCTCCAATTTCTCATGCCATAGATGACTATCCTATCAATTAGCCACCAAAGTGAATTGCCCAACTCCGAGAAAATCTTCCAAATTTGGTATGCTTATAATCCTTGACATGTTTATCAAGTGCACTGCTCACAACCATGTGAAACTTGTTTGCAAATTCTTTAATCACAAATTTGTCAAGCCAAAACTTAACTTTACTCCTTTGTTGAGTGATTTGGCACAAGGATAAAAGATTAGCACTAAAATCAAGAACACGGTAAACATCATCACTAACAACATTACCTATCTTGACATAACCATTCCCTACAATAGTTAGTGTTGAATGATCTGCAATATAGATCTTCTCATCATCAACTTTCCTAGGTGAAGTGAACAAGTTACCATCCTTAGCCATATGATGAGTGAATCTGGAATACATACTCTACCCCCATTCAGATGTGTCAGACTGCAAAGCTTTGGAAGTGTAAGCAACAAGAACAATATTCTTAATACCACCATCTTTACCTTGCCAGGACTTGAGTTCTTCATTCGTCTTCATAAGGTCCTTCATCTTCTTCATACGAGTATTCACCTTATGACCTGGCTTGCTGCAGCAGTAACAACCCTTCCACCCATCTTTGTCATACTTGGGTTTGTCTTTGTGACTAGCCTTGGTGTCACAACTACAAGAACCTTTCTTTTTACCACCATCATTGGCTTCTTGGTCTTCCTTTAGATGCCCATCTTTGCCATGGTTTCCCTTTGGTCATGTGAACATGTTGAATCAAACCTGGTTTGTACAACTTTGGTAGCTTCTGTTGTTCCAAAACATAGAGAAAGAGGCCCATAGAAGGGAGAACTAAACTCTTTCAACAGTGGTAGCAATGGATAAACACAAACTTCCAAATTTCAGAAATGGTGAGACAAAGATATCCTATACTGCGGGTTTTGTGAAACTATCTCGTTCGCAAATGGCCTCGAGCGTGAAATTAATTTATTGAAACATTTTCTTTCTATTTTAGGGACACAATTCAAGTGCACTTCTCAAGGGAACATGTCACAACCTGCGTTTTGTAATACTGTCATATCCCTAGTTGAGTTTTCTGCCTGTTCAAGTCAGATCTGGACTTATATTGTAATCATACATCATACCAATAAATACCTTCAGACAAACATATGTATATACTGTATACCCAGCAGTTCTACAAATCTGAATAAAGATAATCCTTATACAGACTGAGTATTCCCAACTCAACAACCAATCATGAACAGCATATAGTCGTAATTAAAATTCAGCAGAGAAGTATTCTTTATTTTATCAGAACAGTGATTTATATGTATAAAATATGAAATATCATTATTCGAGGCCAACAATCTGCTCACTGGGTGTACATATTCAGATTTGATTACTGTTCTACTACAGAGTCCCATAACCAGTGATCATAATAACTTACAAGTGGTAGTACTCACCACTCCACAGACTATATGTAAGGGTGTGCTCAGGTTGTGCGCTTAAAGTGGCTGCGTCTGAGTGTGCTGGGAGTTAGTGGGAGCTGTGCCAACATTTGCTTGATACCACCTTGTGTCGAAGGCACCTTAATTTTGCCCTGCTGTGTAAATGCCTTCTCTATGAATGCTGTCTCAGATCTCCGTCCCTGTGCAGGCCTCCTTGGCGTTTCCAGCTGCAGGTTAGTGGATGGCACTATGCTAGTCGCGCCAGTATAGGATCCAGCCTGGGACTCAGTATATTCCTTGCGTAAGATGGTTCTCAGTCCTGAATGCAGTATGTAAACATTTGGAACCAGCGCCAATTGCTAATGATGAACTCAATGCAAATACAAATATTTGAGCAGGGGTTTCATCCTACCCAAACGAGTTGTAATGGGGATTTCGTCCCAATCCAGCAGGAGAGGTAAAATGCTGATAGCGAATTCAAATTGTCAAAATCGGATGCTTCTAGGGTGGAAAAATTCCTCCTTTTATACCTGTTTATTCTTAATAGTGTTGAGACAAGTTGGCACCCAATATTTTCAAAATGGAGTGGGCCACAAGGAGATTATTATTATTAAAAGTTTGATATTAATATTAATATTATTATTAATGTAATTATATTATTTTAGTAGTGTTAATAAACACTCTTTATAATTAAAATAATATCATCATTTAGCTCAATTGGGAGGGACATGACAATCCTCCAGTTCCAAATATTGCTTGTCCTCAAGCAATGGCAACTCCGGAAGCTTTATCCACTTCATGCCAAGACATATCATGGCTTCATGCTCATCTATCCTGGGCATAGCAACAAACAAACTATCCTCTTTAGCAGTGATACTCACTAATCTTGGCTTCCTCATGGTCTTTGCCTTCTCAATGACTTCATCATTATATGTGTAAGCTTCAGCATCATGTGTAGTTACTCCTTCAGGATTGGTGTCATGAATTTTACCTTGGAATCTACAAATTCTGATCATTATTCCCCAAATTGCTGGTTCATAGTTGCACAAGGAAAATATGAGTAGAATCATCATACCATGGCTGTAACATTGCACCATTTTGCTCTGAACCAGAGTTATAAAGATAGGAAACTATCCTGTATCAGCTGTGAACACTTTATATCATTGATTATGGATTGTAAACTCCTCTCCCATTTGACTGAAAACTCTTCTTTGGCTGTGAGGAAAGTGTGGAGCGTGCTGGATATTTTGAGGACAGCAGATCTAAAGTTGGAAGCCATTTTCATAGTGGCCTTTGGCTCATGTTTCTTGCAGCCAACACTTATTCCTAACATGTTTGGTCAGTGACTTTCAACAAGAAATTCCCATATCTCAATTGTTAACCACCTTAGGAGAGTGATATTGAGTACAAACCAAACATTATCATAATGAAGTATCTTTCCTAAGGGTAATCCCTTGTTTTCCATGATTAACTCTTCAATAGGATGTAGCCATTGCAAGCCCAAAATTGTTCTTGTTCTCTCTAGATCCATGATATAAAAATCTTCGCATACCTAGTGTCCTTTACATACACTAGTAAGTAGACATGTCTTCATGATGCAAAGAGTAGTAAGGCCATCGTGAAATATCTCATCCTGTATGTAGCTTGGATCCAAAAACACCACACCATGCTCAGTCATGAAATCTTGAATATCAAAATGACCTCTATCTTGCTTACTGTCATCTAGCATCAAATATTCCAAGGTGACTCTCCTTTTGTTCTTCAAGTGAGGTGAAGTGACAACTTGGTGAATGCGTCCATTGTCTTTCAGTGTCCATGTTAGCCCCTCCTAGACCCATCATGTGCAAACCAGAAGTCTCCTTCTAATGACTACAGACTAACCCATCAACGATCTCATCAATCTTGGAGCGAAGGAGTTCAAATGTTTCTTCGTCACCCTCCAGGTAGTCGGTGTGAATCATCATGGAGTTTCCTTGTTAAGCTTGCAATTCCTCCTCATGGGGGTCCATCTTAGTCATATCATTCTTCACAACAACACAACTAATATCTTGCATGTCATCATCACATGGTCCAATCATTTCCGTACAGTGCAAATCATTATTACATGGTTCAATTACTTCCATACCTGAAAATTGGATGAATGTTTCTTGGACTTCATTTGCAATTACTGACACATCTTCAACACACAATATCGACTCTTCTTCTTCCTTGGGTTTAGCAACTTCTTGTGATTCTGATTCTGACTTCTCTTCTGCTATCATTAATGATTCTTTTGGATCTTGCTCCTTGATCTCCTCCTTAGCCATTTTTCTTATGTATTCATATAGACTTCTTTTGTTGGAATACTGGTACCCGAGTGCCTCCAAGTACTCATCAAAGGAAACACAAGCTTTTGCATGATATGACAACCTTTGATATTGGTCAACACTTTTAGGGGCCTCAAGTTTGTACAATAACTCTTGAATAAGGTCCATGTCCTCTTCCTTTTGTAGACCTTTAAGTCTCCTTACCCTGTAGGTTGGTAGGATCAAAGGCTCTCATACCATTGTCATATCCCTAGTTGAGTTTTCGGCCTGTTCAACTTAGATCTCGACTTATATTGTAATCATACATCATACCAATAAATACCTTCAGACAAACATATGTATATACTGTATACCCAGCAGTTCTACAAATCTGAATAAAGATAATTCCTTATACAGACCGAGTATTCCCAACTCAACAACCAATCATGAACAGCATACAGTCGTAATTATAATTCAGCAGAGAAGTATTCTTCAGTTTATCGGAACAGTGATTTATATGCATAAAATATAAAATATTAAAATATCATTATTCGAGGCCAACAATCTGCTCACTGGGTGTAAATATTCAGATCCGATTACTGTTCTATTATAGAATTAGGGTCTGCGACCCATAACCAGTGATCATAATAACTTACAAGTGGTAGTACTACTACTCGCCACTCCACAGACTATATATAAGTGTGTGCTCAGGTTGTGCGCTTAAAGTGGCTGTGTCTGGATGTGCCGGGAGTTCGTGGGAGCTGCGCCAACATTTGCTTGATACCGCCTTGTGTCGAAGACACCTTAATTTCGCCTCTGCTGTGTAAACGTCTCCTCTATGAATGTTGTCTCAGATCTCTGTCCCTGTGCAGGCTTCCTGGGCATTTCCAGCTGTAGGTTAGTGGATGGCACTATGCTAGTCGCTCCAGTATAGGATCCAGCCTGCAACTGAGTATATTCCTTGTGTAAGATGGTTCGCAGTCCTGAATGCAGTATGTAAACAATTAGAACCAACACCAATTGCCTAAGTTGCCGGTTTTGGTACGGGAGCAGATACGGGAGCGGGGTTCTGGTATGCCGGTATGGCGATTTTCTTTTTTTTACTGTGGGTACGGCTAGGTACGGCTGTACTATATATATATAATTTAATATTTATAATAATGTATAATATATAAATATATAATATAATATATTATATTATATTATATATTAAAATACATACATAAAATTTAATATTTATAATAATGTATGATATATAATATATAATATTATATTATATTATTATAATTATATAATAAATAATATATAATAATATAATATAATATAATATAGAATATATAATATAATAATATTATATAGTATTATATTATATATTCTATATTATATTATATAATATATAGTATTTAATAATTTATATAGTTATTAGTTTTTTAAAATAAAATTTGAAATTAAAAAAAAATCCTAGAAATGCGCTTGGGAGTGCTTGGGAGCGCCTGGGAGCGGCCTTGGCACCTCGGGTTCCTTGTGGGTTCTCCGTCGAAATGCGCTTGGGAGTGCTTGGGAGCCCTTGGGAGCGGCCTTGGCACCCCGGGTTTCGGAGAACCCACAAGGAACCCGGGGTGCCAGGGCCGCTCCCGTCACCGCTCCTGCTTCCGCTCCCAACCGGACCGGTGCCTCTGGGCAAAGAACCCGGTAACATAGCCAATTGCTAATGATGAACTCAATGCAAACACAAATATTTGAGTAGGGGTTTCATCCTACCCAAACGAGCTGTAATGGGGATTTTGTCCCAATCCAGCAGGAGAGATAAAATGCCGGTAGCGAATTCAAATTGTCAAAATCAAATGCTTCTAGGGTGGAAAAACTCCTTTTATACCTGTTTATTCTTAATAGTGTTGAGACAAATTGGCGCCCAATATTTTCAAAATGGAGTCGGCCACAAGGAGATTAATATTTAAAAGTTATTAATATTATTATTATTATAATATTATATCATTATTATTAATATAATTATATTATTTTAGTAGTGTTAATAAACACTCTTTATTGTTAAAATAATATCATCATTTAGCTCAATCAGGAGGGACATGACAAATACACTTGTCACTAAGCAGTAAATGCTCTCTGACACTATAAAGTGATGCCAAAACAAATAGTCAACCATTATTTGGGCTGTTGCCATCCTTAAAAGCTCAACTGTTTAGGTCATATTTGGTGTATTGGCTATTGTTTCACTGTATGGAGCTTCATAAATGCAAGTGCATTTTTTCTCTTTCCAAAAGTGCTGTCGCTGTTTATTATGTGCATCACTAATAACTTTGCATATCTTAGAATATTTTGCAATGGTCTCAATATTCCTCCAATTGTTTTTTGGTTTCATTTCCAATTTATCATCCTTAAAGGGAATTGTGATACTTGTACTAGAATATCAGCTATTAAATGTTGCCTTAAAACATATTGTAGCAGAAGCAAGCAATTTAATAGCAGGTTCAAGGTTCAAATTGTGTCATTCTTATTTTCTTTGTGAGCTCTGGTAAATTACTAAAGAGTCAAAAGAGCTATTAATTTCAAGGTGGCCTCTCCTATTGAACTAGAAAGTATTAAAATCAAATACCCCTATCACTAAATGCATCTCCATATGTGCCAGGATGGGAACGTGCTTGAGTTTTTGGAACCATTCGGAGGCACAAAATGCTAAAAAACTTCCTGTAGTTCGTACCAATTCCTTCTTTAACGCTGATGTCACTCATGTATTGACATGCATATTCTGAAAATGAATAACATCAGCACTAAGCGCATGGCCAAATGCTTATTATCAGTCATAGGCATGTAGAGAGAGATTTGGACCAGTGATTTTCTTTTTAGATTGATGCAAATATAAATAATATCTGAAAAAGCTTCTTCCCAAGCTAAAATCTTCCTTAAGTTCATTGTTCTCTCCAGGACAGTAAATGCAACTTATATCAGTAATCGGTGTTCTCTCTTCT
The DNA here is from genome assembly GCA_027924645.1 of Cunninghamia lanceolata. Lineage (NCBI taxonomy): Eukaryota > Viridiplantae > Streptophyta > Pinopsida > Cupressales > Cupressaceae > Cunninghamia > Cunninghamia lanceolata. The sequence continues at coordinate 2,890,221 of BSBN01000241.1, read as the reverse complement.
AATAGATTGCAAAATATGATGAAAATCAAAGTGGTATTCAGGATTATTTCTAGTTGGTACAAGTTCAACACCACCTAAAACCATGATGTTGTATTCATGACCTGCTTTGAGAGTTCAGTTGCTCTTTTGACTCTAGAATATTTTTGGGTTCATTAGTGGCTCAACTATGTTGTGCTGCAACTCTTTTGACTTGAAACGTTACTTTTTATCCAGTTGGCCTTCTATAGCCAATTACACTTTCTGGAACCCTACAAAATAACAAACTTCTTCAAGGTATTCCTTGCTAACTTTCTTGAGATAATTCGATCCTTTTGTAGGCAAAAGTTGATTGTAAAATTCAACTTCTGGAAAAATACTGTAGCTAGTCAAGACTCATCACTTATCACCCTCATTCTGTCATTAGTCCTTCTAAGTATTTATTTGCAAAAACTTAATCTCAATCTGACTTATAAGTCCCAATCAAGTTTGTGCATGAAAACTTTCTACATATGTATGATTTTCTCTACATTGTGCCTGCACTGGTTAATTTCTCAGGTAAGTTTCTATTTCCCAGAAAGAAAGAGACAGGGCAAGGGATTTGTATTAAATAAAAACACCAGAGCATGAAAACAGGAGGAATGAATACTTGAACTAGCATCAGTAGATATGTGTTTCAACATGATACTTGTATGGTTAGTTGTATCTGTAGGAATATTATGAAAACATATATGGCAGTTGCAATTTTAGTTGTTATGTTTATTTGAAATGTACACTGATGGATAAACATTGTTTTTTATATGGATTTTCAGGTTAACATACATGGTTATGCTTTGTCTGGAGGAGGACGTGGAATAGAAAGGGTGGATGTCTCTGTTGATGGAGGTAAAACATGGATAGAAGCTAGTAGATATCAGAAGAGGGGTGTTCCTTATGAAGCAGATAGTGAGGAATGTGACAAGTGGGCGTGGGTGTTTTTTGAACTTGAAACTGAGATTTACCCACCAACTGACATTATTGCTAAAGCGGTGCGTCTATGATGCTATGCATTACAGTTTTGTATTTTCTGACATTTAGAATTCGTCTGTATTGGAGTTTCCTTTGAGTGAATGGCAGCTCAAATTTTCACATTTTTACTTGGATTTTTTAGTTTCAAGTTTCATTAAATTGTTTACAGAGATTCCTAATTGCATTTTTGTTGTGCACTAACCTCTGTATCTGGAATTTGAACAGGTTGATTCTGCCGCTAATGTGCAACCTGAGAAAGTTGAGACCATTTGGAATCTTAGAGGAGTGCTAAATAACTCTTGGCATGTAGTTCATGTCAACAGTCCTGCAAAGGCTATGCGCTCAAGCCTGTGAATTGATGTAAAGTGAACCCTAAAAAGAGTGCTATCACAGTTACAAGTTATTTTGTTTCCAAATCATAGATTGTCACTTTATGCGGCTGCTTTGCTGGGCTTTAAATTTGTAATGTTGTTCAATGTTTTGCAATATAAAAAGAATACAGCATACGGGAGAAAATACACACTATAGGAGAGGATCAGACTAATAAAAATCTTTGTTACGGCACAAAGCTCTTCCTTTCACCACTGAGAAAGGATTTATTTTGAAGTGGTTGTACGAGAATGACTAGCAACTTATTTGCAATTAGATATTGGCATAACTGCCTATCTACAAAAGTGTGTCCACGTAAAGGTTGTATGCAATATGAATAAGCTTGTACATGGATTCCTCGTCTATATACCAAACAGTTCCACATAGCCTGTGTCTACTACTGTAGAGTTACTTTTTACTTTTTACTTTTAGTATGCCTAAATAAGATCTAAACTCGTCTCATGGAAATGCTTTTATAGATACGTAACTGATGTTCAACTTATTATGTAGCAACATTTTCCCTCACAAGATGATACTGGATATTTATGTGGTTTGTGCTCCCATGAAACTTTTGCGAGCACCCCCTCCACCCATTCCACCTCCTAGAGGGAGCCTATTCCAATCATCTCAGCAGCCTACTTTCTTGCAATTCTTTGGCACTTGACCAAGTCCATCCTTGCAAGTGGTATCTAACTTTGATTGTTACATTGTAAAATCACTGGATCACTTGACCTTTCTCCAATTTCTGCAATCAGTCTTTTTAGCTACAGTAATTCTTTATTTGCTTGTGCAGAAAAGAATGTAGAAAAATCATGGATAAAAGTACGTAGAAAAACTCAACTCAATTGTTTTTCAAGAGAAAGAATGCGTGAGAAAATGGAGCTTAATTGAAAGGCAATGCCTATCCAACATTTTAATGCACTTTGTACCAAATAATTATTAATAAAGATATAAAAGCATGTATATTACATTTAACAAATTAATAATTATTTTGATTCAAAATATCTAGATGCTGAATAAACACTAGCAATCAAAGAGATACTTTAGAAGGAGAAAATTTATTATTCCCATTAATAGCATGAAAAAGATGAGGAAATACACGTCTTATAAGAAGGAATCAACCTTATCATGGCTATGGTCACATCAAATCAAAGCCAAGATATTGCAAGTGTAAGGTAATGAAGAAAAATTCAACAAGGACAGGAGCAGCATAATGGGCTGTCAGAGGCCCATCCTCTTATCCTTATAGGTGGGTGAGAAGAAAAAAATATAAGAGTAGGGTGTGTATATTTTAAATGAATAGTGGAAAATTTGTTTTGGAAAAAGGGATTGAAGAGGAGTGAGAATAACATTTTAAAGTACAATGTTACGGAAATTTTAAGACTTAGAAATTATAGTTCTTTCATTTTGAGAATTGCATTTTAGATATATTTTTAATTTTTATATGGTTGTTTTTAACACTACTGTGTGCAGTTGTGTAGTAAATTGTTGTATTGGATTTTTTTAATTTTTTTAAAAGTTTCTTTCTTTCCTCGCTTTTTGTTGCCACAATACAATGATTACACACGTAAATTTGTTTAAAAGTCGAGATAAAGCTAGAGGTCTTAACTTTGCATTTAATGAAAGGATAAAACTAAAGCCAATGTTTTGAGTGCTAAGCACCTCTTCTATATTTCGCTTTCAGTGAAAAGTGAGCTAAAAGATTATAGCAGAGCTTTAAGCTCCTGGCCAAGTCAAGAACCTTGTAATGACCTCCTTTAAAAAAAGAAAAAACACAGTATTTATGTTTTGGCCTAGTATGGGAGGGGGTAGAACTATACTTAAACTCACAATTTGACGTTGACTTATGCTTTGGCTGCATATACGAGGGGGTAAAGCTATACTGGGACTCACAATTTAAAGCTGATTTATGTTTTGGCTAGGTATGGGACGGGTAAAACTATATCACAACTTTCCAATTTGAAGTTTGATTGTTGTGAGAAATCTCTCGTGGCGGTTAGTGGGTCCTCGTTGAAGTGTTTCACTTATTCTTATTTTGAATATATGTTCTTAAAATATTTTTTAAGCTGCAATTGCTCACATGAGAGAATTAATGATCTATGCTTGGTCCGAGTATGAGGGGGGCACTATTATTTCTCACAATTGAGAAGCTTCCTTGTTTGACATTAAATAAGTTTGTCCAGTAAGTTTTATTGAGTTGTTTCAATAATTATCACTTTAAATAACTTCATTAAATTTTTATTTCTGGAAGTTTTTGTTGGTTTATATTAGAAAAAAGGATTCTTGTATGCTAGTGCAAAAGCATATTTGCTCTTGTGGTGGTTTTTTTTTTTCTTTTCTAAGGATGCGATCCCATGGAGGTTTTAGGATCTAGCAGGTGCCTTTAGGATGGGGTAGAAAATTTCCCCCACCAGTTTAGAAGATTTTTTTTGCTACATGTTATGCATCTACAATTTTTAACATTAACTATTGCTAAAAAATAATTCAATTAATATTTTTAGCATTAACTGTTACAAAAACAAATCATGGATCACTAATTTCTTAAAATTTCTTAACTTAAAATTTTAAGCTTTCTCATTACTATAATTCGGTGGGTCACCTGCTTGAAAAATCCCCCTAAAAATTTTCACCAGCAACCATTAAAATATTTTTAGAAGCCCCCTCGAGAAGACCATAGCATAAGTGCCACAATATTTCCATTGAATGTTAAAGAAAGAAATATAGTTCAGGTCAGAAAGGATGAAATTTGAAATACTTCGGGTAAATTGGAGAAGAATGCCACAATATTTCCATTGAATGTTAAAGAAAGAAATATAATTCAGTCCAGAAAGGATGAAATTTGAGATACTTCGGGTAAATTGGAGAAGAATGCATAAGGTCAGTGGGACAAATGTAAGAAAAGCTTTAGCAAAGGACAAAACTATCTCATTACCTCTAATGGATCTCTACAACCGCTGTGCAGGTTGCCGGAGGATTAAACAACAGAACTTCCTTCTCTTTGGTATAGATAAGAGGGTGGATCCACAGATCCAACTAGTTGGACTGAGTGCACATGTTTTATAACTCTTCCTTTTATTTTAAGAAAATGAATAAAATTAGTATTGTTATCATATTGGTCATTATATTGAAATTTGATTTTTAAACATTGCATTAAAATTCTTGTCATAGGACTTGTTAGTTCCAAATCTTGTTATGTGAGTGGATGGTGAGTTGAGTTTGTTGCTCCTTGATAGATATAATATTTTGAGGCTACTATGTTTTCTTATCAATTCGTTGCCAACTCTTAAACTTGGGTGTGAAAAGCAAATCTAATTTGGATCTCCGAAATATTTGGATAAAAACAAATGATTTGCAAATCCTAAGCATCAAGGTGTATTTTATATTAATTATACTAAGGTTATTTATATCTACATGTAATCTTTTTATTTATATAAGTTATATGAAAATAAAGTTATGAAATGATTATAATTTAATTAGTTGATCACAATTGGTGAAGATGATGGTGTTGGAAAGATGGTTGCCATTGCACCAAAAGATCGACCTGTTAATGCCCGATACAACCGCTAGAGATAATGAATCTACGGGAGGCGGTTAAGCCTTGTCACAAACCCAAGCGCTGCGTTGCACAACGCAAGGAGACCAAGGGCGCACACCTTGCAACAATCCCCCCAGTGCAAGTGAGGGGTTCGAACCTATGACCCAGGCTCTGATACCAATTATTGGAAAGACAGTTGCCGTTACACCAAAAGATCAACTTGTTAATGCCTGATATAGCCACTAGAGATAATGAATCCACGGGAGGCGGTTAAGCTTTGTCACAAACCCAAGCGTTGCGCTGCACAACACAAGGAGACCAAGGGCGCACACCTTGCAATAGATGGAATAGATCACCTACTCTGGCTAAGCCGAAGGATGACTTTTAGTTTAGATGTATGCTCCCCTCATGATGTTATAATCTACTATATAAAGATAGAGATGTTGATGTCTATATAATCTAGTTATTTCCATCAAAAAAATAAAGAGTATAGTTCACAATATTCTTCAGGGAGAAAATCAATACTCCAAGGTTCACCATAATAAGAGGTCATAACAAACATTTCAACTTCAAACTTAAAGGCTACATATGATAAGGTCGCAACACTTCCAAAACAATTGTTTGGGGGTGAATGACTATGTTCGTAGAAAAATGTAAATACAAAAATATTTCAAATAGAAAGCTAAACATTTATAAGAATGTTAATTATGAGGGGAGAAACAACTAATGGTTTCGATTAAGATAAGAAGGAAACAAGGGTTTTGATCCCTTTACAAGTAAGCCCCTAGGGTTGAACAAGTAAGCCCAATCAAGCCAAAAAGAGCAGAACGACAACACATGCACACCAACCCAACTGAAAAATAGAAAACCAACCAAAGGACCTACACTACACCAGATCTTGATCTAGCAAACCTAACTCCCTTGACTCTAGGGTGCAAAGCATCCACATAGTTGGGAAGTCCTTTCTTCTTTCGTTGAACCACAGTCTAGGAAAGCTTTGAGTCAAAATTCGCAGAGCAAGCTGAGAGGGGATCCTCAACCGAAGCTGTGACCAAAGAGGTCTCGAGGGGAACCTTAGTAGATGTTGTAGCCAGAGATTCCTTACTCAGAGATGTTGATCTATAAGTAGGCAAATCTAAAGATAAAACAAGAACTGATGAAGTAGCAATCTGACCCGAAGTAGAAGGAGCCGACAAGGGAGCCAAGAGACGATTAGAAGAATCCAGAGAAATCATGGGGTTTGTTGCAGCCTCAACTGCCATCACCCCCTCAAGTAACATCTCGTGAGGGTGCTCATCTTCTTGAGAGGAATCATCCCCCTAAGATGAACCATCCTCTGAGATGCTTTGATAGTCAAGTGATCCAGGGAGCATCCTTCCACCAAGTTGCAATGCCCTTGCGAAGCGAGAGAGGACAACCAGAGGCCAAATGACCAATAGAGAAACATCTGCATTTGAAGGGGATACCCTCATAGTCTAACAGTTGTTTCTAGGGCCTTTCCCCTACCAACAAAACATCTCCATGAAGGGGTTTGGAGATGTCAATATCGACTAAGATGCGAGCAACCGTGGAATGCCCCATAAATGAGGTAGTAGAATCTATCTTCAGGAATGATCGATAACATTACTGATGCCCTCATAACATGAATCCTCCCAAAACTGGAGAGGGAGATTTGGGAGCCGAACCCATATTCAGCTCGGTGAGGGGATTAAAGGAAAGAGTCCAGGGTTTGATGGATAGGGAATGCTCACCCCATATCTAAACCCTGCCATCAAGCACTAAGTCCCGTTGCTTAGAAGAAGAGAAAGTCACAATGAAGTATCCTCATGCACTGGGGAAGAGCTCAATCTTTCCATCTACAAACAACTTCCATGATTCCATGACCTATTTGTAAAGATTAGGAAGAGAGGACCATAATCCGTTGAATCTGTATATCACTCTCTATTGTGATAAAACTCCTCATTTTCTAAGACCTCATAGCCACACACTACAACCGAGGAAGAATGGGCACAAGGAAATCACCAAAACCCACTCTGGGATGGGTAGGCCTGAGCTCTTGAGCCATTCACAGCCTCAAAGAAAGACTTCTAAGGGTGTCTAGGAGCTTGCTACCTAGCAACAATCATCCCATTAACAGCTTCCTCAGCCTGTATAGACTCCGTAGTCACCAAAGGGACAACGCCTAGAATAGACCTTGGGAAAATGACATAGAGATCCTAAGCAATATGCTAAGCACCATTCACACCAAGAGCTATAGAGCCGCCAAACCTTGCGTGAGCTCTATGCATGTCCACTTCATTCAAACCAGAGAGTGGCGATGCTTGAGCGGGAAACCTATTCGTATCCATCGTAGTAAGCATTGGAGGGAGAAACATCTAATGTTGTGACCATGAAAGAAAAAGCTTTTAGAGCAAACATTTATTTTTTAAATATAAAGACATCAAAATTTTAAAATATATATTTCTTTATTTTTACTTGAATAAGTAATTTTTTAATCCAGTCTACACCGAAGCTACAATGACCTACCATAGCATCAAACTAGCGTATTCCAAAGGTTATAAGAAAGTGTGGATTCAAGGGGACTCACTTAATATTATAAAATGTCTAAAGGAAATTCATTTTCCTAGCTGAACCATTCAAATGTTAATTAAAGATGCGATCTACATGATCAATTCTTTTGAAGAGTCTCACATATCTCATATTTACTGGGAGGGAAATGGGGTAGCCAACATCATGGCTAATGAGGGAGTTATTTTCCATACTTTTCAACGATGGGAAATATACTCAGACTTGCCTAGAGAAGCTAAGTCCATCATTTCCAGTGAAGGCAATAATGAATAAAGCTTTAGTTTTTAATACAGAAGTTAATCTCATGATTACTTCCCTGAAGACCACACTTTTTGGGTTATTCGAGGACCTTCTCGTTCAACACATGTTGGGTTATGTTTCTATTGCAACAACTATATTGAAATTCAAATAGAGACAAATTTATTGAGACAAATATGGGAGGAGAAAGGAATAGAGTGGAGCCCTATTCGTGCAATGGGGTCCACAGAAGACCTCAACTGTGGAAAGTGGTGGTGGATGGGGGCTTGTCCCTTTCATGGAGAAGTTGCATGGGTTTGACTCGATCGCCACCAATTTGTTTGTCAAAGGTTGGCGGGATAGGAAGGTCAAAGTGTATGGGATTGAAATAGAGATTATAGAGGAGTTCATTGCTCAGATAACTGGTCTTTCAAGGGAGGGTAAAAAGGTGTTTAAAGACCGTAGAGTTGGTGAGGAAGCTCTTAAGGTTTTGTTTAAAGGGAATGAGAAAAATCAGTTAGTCAAGTTCTATTCTGGAGGCTATGAACATAAGTCTATTAAGCCAATTTGGGCAGAGGTTGCCAAGGTGGTGATGCGGTGCATCTCTTTGGAAGGTAGGTTTACCACTATCTATAGGTATCATTTTATGCTTTTGAATCATTTCAGGCATAAATTGGTAGTCTCCTTTCCCTTTTATCTGTTGTCCTCAATGAAGTTCACCATTAAGGAAAATAAAAGAAACCCTAAACTTCCCATTTTGCATGAGGGGTTGATCCTATTAATCACGGAGCATATTAAAACTCAAATTCCTAGTGTGGAGGTTAGGGGTAGTACTATGAAGAAAAGAAAAAGTCCTATAGTGGATTACTCTAAGTCGACTAGTGGTGAGACGGGTGAGGATGAGCAAGACCCTGATTAGGCTGAGGAGGAGTCGATGGAGGTTCTTTCTGTTGGTTCTCAAATTTACAGTTTGCAAAACCCTAAAAGGATGCCAAGCTTTATAATTAGGTTTTGCAACCAATTTGGCCAACGGACATAATTAACCCTAATGGTTAAGATTCTCTGCACTTTGGGCTCTGCTTTGCCCAGGTGGGTGTTACCTTATATTTCACCAAATGGATAATTTATATTCAAACTTGTTGGTGACTTCAGAGTAGATTAAGGAATTTATATAATTTTATCAATTAAATCATCCAATTCACCCTAATCCAAACTGGTATGTGATTTGAATTAGATTTTTTATATTTTCTGCTATACTGCTACTCCTACTCCTACAAACAGAAAAGTGAAATTGAAACTTTGAATATGTTACAAGGAAATGATCTTGGAAAAGAATTGACCAGTGCCTTCAACAGTTGGGTAACAAAATCTTTTCACAAAATGATTTGTGCCTTATATCTAGCCACAACTCTAATTACTTGGTAGTGGAATTGTTTATGCCTAGCATAAACATGCAAGGTTATTTTTACTTGGCTCTTCTTAATTATCCAAATTGAATCCACCTAATTACAATGATATATTTAATGGAATTTAATTCCTCCTTGAGGAAACCCAATTAAACAAACCAACCAAAAACAACAAATGTGTTTTGAAGAATTAAAGCATACCCTTGATATGTTAATTCAAATATCCAGGAGAAACAATTATGGAGACAACCAGATAAAGTAAAACATGAACATTCAACAAGCAATTGAGAAATAGATATATGGCACCAAAGAAATGTTGTTTTCTTTTATTGATTTAACTTTGAAGAGCAGGCCTTACAATGTCTTTTTCCAAGATCAAATTCCCAGAGAGCTTTCCCAAGGTCTTGGTTTCCTTCTTATAGGGGTGAAGGAAGCTACAAGATTCAGACCTTTCACATTCCAAAAAGTGACTTTTCACATACCCACCCCTTAATAGACCTATTACAATATATATTTTTGACAAGTCTTAAAAAAGACCGCCAAGTATATTTCAATACATATTGGAAAGCATAAAAATAAGAAAAGACAAAAGGAGGACGTCCAAGATTTTTTGGTGCCATGTTGATGCCAACCCAATGCTCGTTGCTCCTCTACCTGCTCATTCTTCAGTTGACAAATATTTCTGTTCCCATTCGTATACAACCAAACCACTAGGCCACTTATAGTTTTGAATTTGGAGCAAATTAGCCTGGTGATCTTTCCATCTCTTGTCTAGCAATACTTTGACATCCACAATGAATTTTGTGTATCCTGCATCCAGAGCAATTACTCTGTCCAAAATGATATTAAAGCTGAGAATATTGATGTTTTCATCCTTCTTCAAAAAATCAATGACCTAGGAAATAGTTTGGCCATATTCACTCTTCCATGCATCAAAATCCTTGATCTTCTTATCCTCAATCAAAATGGAAGGAATAAATTGGTGTTTGAAGGAGGCAAAAGAATTAATCTTTGCCTACATCTTGTGGCTCTCACCATTCACATATTGAAATTCAACTAAAATCAATTTCACCATCTTTTCAGTTGGCTTTAGTGAAGTTAGAGCACCTGGATATCTCTGTAGAACTTTGCATAAAGTAATCAGAGTGTGGTGTGCTGGTTGCCACTTCTTTTACATTGGATCCAAAATAGAAAAATTGACCTGCAACTACTTAATGGACTGAGATAAGGAAGAATAACATTCATGCACATCTTTCATCTTATCAACAACCAATTTCACTATGTACTCCAAAATCTTTTCAAACACTTCAAGGATCTTCAATTTGGCCTCCTCCTTTTCCTTCACATTTTGCTTTTTCAATCCTTCAATTTTCTTTTCCAATTTGAATTTCAATGCATTGAACTACTCAATTGGCACAATACCATCATTGGTTTGTTATGACACATAGGCCTGAAATGGCACAATTGCCTGGCTTTGAGAAGAACTAGCACCCTTTATTTGTTGCTTGAGTTACTTCATCATTCAACTCAGTTTGAGTTTTCTCATAATCAAACAATCTTTGTTCCAACTTTTTGACAACAGATTGAGTGAACATTACAGAATGCGAGGTAAGAGTAGCTGCTTCAAGCACTGATGCATCCTAGAATGTATTTATTATGGTTGTTCCCTTCTTTTCTTGGACTACATCAAGCAATCTTGGCTTGTTGGTGCTCTTCTGTGTAGCCCATATTGCTAGGGTTTCTATTTTTGGGTTGAATCCATAGCCACTAACGCCATCCTCATAGTCAAATTTAGAAACCATCAAGGGATCCTCTTGGCTTCTTACTTGGTCAAGTAAAAACATCTTCTTCAGCTCAAGTCCAGGGATGATCAACATATTACTGTTAAGCACCATTTATCTAGCCTCATCAGGACTGCCATTTATTTCATCAATCTTCGTCTCTTTGAAGGTTGTGCCACAATCTAATCATGTTGTGATTCATCAGCACCCATCTTATTTATTTCAACTTTTTCATCAAACTCCATCTTCATTTTCAGCCAAAAATCTTTGAATTCTGGAGAGTTAATGAAATCGTCGTCTTTAATGAACCTCATTGAGGCCACAACTCTTTCCTCTTCCTGCAACTCAGGCTCACCTTGTGCCTGTTCCTCCATTCTGGCTTTTGGTTTATGGGCATTTGTTTCTCCACCAACAAGGGGTTTGATCAACCTCCTCTTCCACTCCCATGTTCTTCAAAATGTTGGCTACTTCTTGAGTGCCACCAATTCCTTCAGACATTTCATATGGTACAAGTGGGGAAACATCATCGGTCTTTTGCCTTTTTGGAGAGGGTTCATCAGGAACTGTAGGGTCTAGCACTGACATCTCATCAGGAACTGGTTCAGAAATCACTACTCCAACTGACCTTTTGCTGGGAGCTTTGTAGCCTTAGGAGGTTGTTCCTTTGCCTTACCATATATGCTCTCAAAATTATCAATTATTAAATCAATTCTTTTCAATGGGTCTTTCTTCTCAACAAAGAATCCTGAAAAATGAGGGTTTTCCTTCTTTTTGTCATCCTCTATCTTCTTCAAAATTTCTCACTTCCTTTTTCTATTATACACAGCATCAAAGGTGACAAGATTTCTAATCACATCCTCATCAAAATTTATTTGATGGGATATCCCCATTCTGGTGAGTATGACCTGTCTTACAAAATTCATGTGACCCTCTAGATCACAAACCCTCTCTGTTGCTGATTTCAAAGAATAGCCTACTTTCAAATAGGTCTGCAACTCTTCCAAAGTGTTAGACCCAACCTACCAATCACCAAACATAGTAGAGTCAGGAAGGAATGTGCCCTTCTTTGATTTTTTTATCACATCCTTTTCCATCCAAAGCATTTGCCACATAAACACTAGGAATGTAATTTTGTTTGGCACAAATTTTGGCAACACATGAGGTACTTGAGTACACCCATAGACTCTGATTATTGTATGATCCGAGAGAAAATACCAATCAACAAAGTTATGCTTATGTCCTTGTTCTGGCCTATGAGCAAGAGGCCTCAACATTTCTCTGACCTCTTTGGTCAGTCTAGGAGAAGGGAAACTAAGTGAATTCATTATCTTGACAGAAAATTCATCATGGAATACAACATAGTTGTAATTTTTGCGATGAACATCCCACTTATAACACCAACATTGTGTGGGCAATCTTTGTCTCTTCTGGTCAATCATGCTCAAGTCCATTTTGCTGGGCCATTTTCCCCTATTCTGATATAATATCAAATGACACAACAAAGATTAGTGTTTGAAATCAATTGGCTTCTTGTTTTCTCTGATTTGCAAAAAACCATCATGCAACTTCTTTTCAATGTATGATGCAAAATCATACTCAATGTGCACCTCTGGATTCTGAATTCTCATGGCCATCATCATCATGCCAATTCGCATTTTACTTTGGGCATCAATACCCAGCACTTGACACAGAGCAAAATATGTCCTCTTCAAATAGACAACAAAATCATCAACAACAAAAGGCTCAGAAGCAATGGAAGGAATTTCAATTCTTCTGTTGTTAGCCCCTTTCCTCATGTACATGGGCAATTCGTCAATTCTATGAGTTCTTCCCAAGAAGGTGTATTCTTGTTCACTCCTTTTCAAATCCACCTGTATGAGGGCTTGTCTGTTCAACATGAAACAATCAGCAATAGCATTTTCGTCCACAACCACTAATGCTGATCCATTAGGCAACCTGACTATCCTAGTGGCTGGGTGATATTGTTGTGCCAACAATCTGATTAGCTCAACATCAACAGATACATTTGGAACCACGAGCTTGGCCAAATTCAAATTTCATGGTTTGGCCACTAGACCTTGACCATCTTTCTTCCCACAAAAATACTAGAAAAGTTTCCGGTTTGAAATGGGAACCCTAGCATCTCGACAACCCTTTGATACATCCTTGAAAACTTTCTTGTATCCTTTATCAATAGATTTTGGAAATATGTTCAACAAAGATTGTTGCAGAGCTCGTTTCTTTTCTTTAAGAATAGAGGTTTCTATATTTTTTACTCACAGATTGTGCCTTCTTAGGTGCCATTGCTTATAACCTCTATAAGCTAGGGTTTTAACGACTACTTGGTCTACTGAACTTGGTTGAATGGAAAATGTAGCTAGAAATCAATTAAACACAAAACTGGATGAACTTTCACTTACCCGGTTGGATGAAGTCTATAAAGTACACCAAAGATTGAGTTCGTAATCGCCAATTTGCTTCTGACCTTGTTTGAATGATGAAAAACAAATATATTTCAGAGTTTATTTTGAAATGAAGCTGGTCATGTCGCCAGTTACTCTGGTTCATGCCAAGATTGAGCAAATCTACATGTTTCAGTGTCCTTGAACACAGTCTGTTGATCTTCATAGATTGGATGGACCAAATGTTTCACTAACATATTGCAGTCATTTCATTGATTACCGCACACCCGCCACCATAAATGACATCCTCTGCGGGGCGGCAATGTTATTATTCCAGCTTCCAATACTTAGTGCACCACCGCAAAGTCATTCTATTTGCTCCGCGGGACGACGGGAGAACACATGGCAATCATCTTCCACCGTTAACTATTTACCACTATCCTGTAGACTTGGTGAGGTCACTGTTGTGGGGCAGCGAGATAGCTTGCACTGCTTTTAACTTTCATCACGTTATCGTACACCAAAGAAATGATGATTGCGGGGATGCGGTAACAATATTTTTGTAGAACTGTCCCTTGCTGCAAAACTGTACACCTTTTCTTTGACCATTGTGGGGACACACTTCATAGAAATATCACTTAAGACCTTTACCGCAGGCCCACAAGGCCCATTGGAAACCATTGTGAGACCACAGTATCAAGTATTACTTTGGACTGTTCACACCGCCATGTCGCAATATGTTTCTTTGACCACTGCAGGGCCATGGTGAACCACTTTCCTCTTGCTTTTACTGCACAACCACCAGTCGTCTTCACACCTACCGCAGGAGTGCGGGGTCATACCACAAGTCACTTGATTCATACTAAAAGGAAGCAAGGTATGTAGAAAATGCTTCCTACATTGATCTAATAAGGAAAGACTTATGCAAATTTTTACTTTTATAGTTACAGATTAATATGCACATTAACAAAAATATAATAACAACTTCTAAATGCAAACACAAAACTCACAACACAAGAGCTACGTGGGAAAAACCCTTTCAGGTAAAAAATCCCACACTCCAAAGCCGCCCAATATATTATTCAGAAATCACGAAGATTACAATATACTTGCAGAGCAAGCTTTTACAGGAGTATATCCAACTAGAGATCCAAGAGATAATTCGACATCTATGAGATTCTTACATACAACCTCCATCTCAAGTTCCTAATATATAGGAGATACAATACAGTACACCGCCAACGGTAATTACAAAACTATGAGCTAAAACCACCCAAAAGTGGCGCCCAAATTATCTCCAATCAAAGATGCCTTGTGATGTGCCAAACCACACACCAACATGTGTAACTCTCCCCTTTACGGCTCTTTTTATGTGTCCAACACATTTTTACATTTCCCAAAATAGAAGGTCCAACTTCTGGAGGTCATATCTTTTGATTCGGGTGTTTGATTGATGAACCGTTTTATGCGTCAGAAATTTTGTGAAGAGCTCTATCACCCTGCAACCTGCTATGCTAGTTATGCCAATTTTTGGGACATTTAGAGAAGTTTCGATTCTAGTAATTGAGTTCAAAGACTTTTTCCGGTAGTTTCAAAAAACAAAAACTTTAATATCTCGCAATCCTGATATGATCTTGAGATGAAACTCACCCGAGATGTTCACTTAGCTATTCAGCACCTTTTGGGAAAAATTTCAGGTCAATTCGAGCTCAATCGAAGAACTTACTAAAAATAGTAAGTCTCACTATTTTTAGCTTGTTTGGAAACTTTTGGAAACTTTGAAGGTTCCAGACTATTCTCCAAGATAAAGGGTATTCAAAAAGACCAAAACTGGGAAGAATAGTAATCTTTCAAAGTTGCAAGGTTGAGACATTTTTTCTTAACACATACCGCTAGCCCGCTAACCATCTCCAAGACCACCATGGGGCTGCAGTAATAAACATTTGTCAGATAATATGTACCGCAATGCCGCCAATAAAATTTCTGCCTGCTGTAGGGTAGTGGTAGCTACTTCTTTTGGTACCTTTGGTTCCTGCACACCCACCAAGACTATTCAAGTGACCTGTAGGACTGCAGTAAGAAATAAAAACATATGAATGATAAAAAATACACATATTTCACATGGACCTGGTATGAGATGGTCATGAATGACTGATGGAGCAATTTTTTGAAAAGGATATGGACATCTAAAGTGAATTTATGGAAGGAAAATGCATGAAACCAAATGGGACTATGGAATTTTTTTGATGGTCCTAACAGTGGCTCCTATTGGGGATGAATGGTTGACAAGACATTGCAAGGACCTAGACACTTCTCCGGGGTGTAGACCAAAACAAAAACTGTACAAAAATAAGGAAAACCAAAATTTTCTAGGGAAAAAGAAAAAACCTAAACTACTGTGCATGGAATTATATCTTCTTTTAAGAAAAGAAGTGTTTCAGAAATTGTCCATGCAGTGGTAATTCTTGATTTTCACCCACCAGATTTTGAAGATAGTATGAATCCTCACAACATTTGCCAATAATGACAAATGGTCCAATCCACAAAGCCTCAAACTTTCCATGTTTTCCTTTTTCCTGGTTCCATGCATTCCACATGAGGACTAATCATCAACTTAAAATTTTCTGTCTTTGGCCCTTTTGTCAAAGAGGTATTTCACTTGCATCTACATCTTCTCATTCAAGTGACCTGTGGGACTATAGTAAGAAATAAAAACATATGAATGATAAAAAATACACATATATTTCACATGGACCTGATATGAGATGGTTGTGAATGACTGATGGAGCAATTTTTTGAAAAGGATATGGACATCTAAAGTGAATTTATGGAAGGAAAATGCATGAAACCAAATGGGACTATGGAAATTTTTTGATGGTCCTAATAGTGGTCCCTGTTGGGGATGAATGGCTGACAAGACATTGCAAGGACCTAGACACTTCTTCGGGGTGTAGACCAAAACAAAAACTATACAAAAATAAGGAAAACCAAAATTTTCTAAGGAAAGAGAAAAAACCTAAACTACTGTGCATGGAATTATATCTTCTTTTTAGAAAAGAAGTGTTTTAGAAATTGTCCACGCAGTGGTAATTCCTGATTTTCACCTACCAGATTTTGAAGATAGTATGAATCCTCACCACATTTGCCAATAATGACAAATGGTCCAATCAACAGAGCCTCAAACTTTCCATATTTTCCTTTTTCCTGGTTCCGTGCATTCCACATGAGGACTAATCATCAACTTAAAATTTTCTGTCTTTGGCCCTTTTATCAAAGAGGTATTTCAGTTGCATCTACATCTTCTCATTCTGTTTCTAAGTCTGACTCCTTATTTTGTCCAATTCTGCAAGCTGCTCCATCCTTTCTTCTAGTGGTTCAGGCATATCAATGTCCTCCTGCAGTATGAATTTGTACACAGGCAGAAGATTATGCATTGGCATCCTTGCTTGTGTCCCATATACCAATTCAAAAGGTGATGTGCCAATAGCCTTCTTCATTGGGATTCTGTCTACCCATAAAGCTAGCCTTAATTTTGAATCTGTAATGTGTCGTACCTATTTGTATATTTTAATGATCTTTTTGTGTTATTTTAATTTTTTAGAGGTGTTCTTATAGACTAGACAGAACATGCAGAAGGGGTTTCAGTTTTCCTACAGATGTGTGTTGCCGGAGCATACAATCTATAGCATAGAATGGAAACCTAGAAAAGATACAATAGATATGAAGATAATAACAGATACCCAGATCATAAATAGGCCAAATATGAATTACTATAACATACCCACATGGAGAAATGCAACTTCGTATTTATGTTGAGGCTGAACCAGCAACTGGGTAGCACAATATTCATTCACAATTCCATGGAAATACAAGAAATGAGCATACGATAGATATCAACAAATAGAATGACCCTAGATGCCTCCAAATGAGCATATATGCAACAAGAAACAATGAAGAAAGAGTCCTCTAGACCCCCACGTCCCTCCAGAGGTTGTACTGCTAGGCTGGGAGGTTGTATCAGCACTAAACAACTTCAAATCACCTTGAAATACTTCTATTTCTAATCTACATTCATCTCTGAGGTTAGGCGACCAAGATAGGGGAGGAAATATGCACCAATCTCCACCAAAATGAACTCTCAAAAAGGTACGACTAGCTGGTGTAGTATGGCCAACAAGGAGGTACCAAAATAGTCCATGAAATCTGCTAAAACTCACTCCAATCTGCCCTCACAATAGCATCAGCTGCTCACACAATGTCTTTGAATGATATATCTCACAACCCACAAACTACAAGCTTCTCAAATGGACTCCATGAAACCACAACTGTGAATATTGGATGTATCCACCTTCATTAGCACCTTTGGATGGTATTGCACACCTGTAGAATGTCATTACTCAAGGAGGTTTTTGTCTCCAAGAGCCACTGATTCGAATCCTTCAAACCCTCACATGAACAAACCCTAGTAGAGCTCAATAAGAGAAATATCATAAACATAGCATACTAAATGACTTTGCTTTTTCTTCTTTTATTTCCCCCATGAGGGCGTTGGCCTTTTAGGGGGGAATTTGTATTTTAAAATTACTTTTTAATCCCCCTTGGGATGGGTGCCCATGTCCTCCTTAAGTGACCTTTTAATATTTGCCTTTTTTCCTAAGTCACTGCTTAATATTTATAAAGTCCCCTTAAATAAATATTATAACTTTCAGACTTTAAAAAAAAAATGCCCAGATGATGTTGGAATGCAATGATCTATAGCTGGCCGAAAAGGTCTCGACGAGATGAACACAACCCCACTCTAAAAATCCTGATCTGACACCAAACCTAAACTTACTAAAAATAGTAAGTACTCCACAAGGCACCCAAAACTATCACTGATCATGCCAACTAGATCCAAACCACATCTGTACATCCAAATGGCCTAACCAAGGCCATCTCACCATGGTTCCCTAACCAAACTACTAGTCTTCGGGAACCCAATGATAGACTAACACTGCATCTAGAAAGGGGACATTTCAGTCTGCCCTCCCTAAGATTGCTTGCCTCAAGCAATCTCAGATCAGGATGCTCCAGTATCTGCTCATTTTCCCAAGTAGCATCCTCCATTGACATGTTCTTCCATTTGACCAGGTATTCTTTGATAGTCCTCCTCCTCAAGGTATGTTCCCTAGTGTCAATTATTGCCTCGGGTACCAAAATCAATTTCCCCTTTCATCAAGAGGAGGCAACTCTGCTGATGGTGTCACATTATGCCCCGACACCTTCTTGAGGTGAGACACAAGAAATACATTGTGTAGCATGCTACCTGCTGGCAACTCATAAGCCACTTCCCCAATTTTCTTGGAGATCCTGAATGGTCCATAGTACTATGGCTTAAGCTTCTCTGCTCCACTCTTCTTGAGAGTGGACTACCTATAGGGTTGCAGTATTAAGTATACCATGTCACCAAACTCGAATGATTGCTCAGTCCTCTACTGATCTGCATACTGTTTCTGCTAATTCTGAGCTTTCTGTATGTTCTCCTTTAAAGACCTCATGATGTCCTGACTCTCTTGTAGAAGGTCTTTGGCTTTAAGTACTCTGCTATCACCAAACAGTAAATCAACAAAGCTCGGTGCCTCATACCCATATAAAGCCATGAAGGGTGACATCTAGATGGACATGTGATAAGTGGAGTTATAGAAATACTCTCCCATGTGAAGCCACTTAATCCATGCCTTTTGCTGCCTTGATACATAATTTCAGAGGTATCCTTCTACCCATTTATTGACAATCTCTGTCTAGCCATCTGTTTGTGGGTGGTATCTTGTGCTGGGGGTGAGCTATGTCCCTGTCAACCTGAAGAGCTCCTGCCAAAAATTACTAAAGAACCTTTTGTCCCTATCATTAACAATGCTCCATGGCAACCCATGAAGGCAGAATACCTCTATGAAAAATAGCTCTACTGTCTGAGCTGTAGTATAGGTGGTAGGAATAGCAAAGAAGTGTGCATACTTTGTCAATCGGTCCACTACCACATAAATACAATCCCTGCCTTCGTCTTTAGGTAGGCCAGTGATAAAGTCCATAGAAATGCTATCCCACTTCCTCTCAAGAATGGGCAGGGGCTGCAATAGTCCTCCTGGGAAAGAGTGCTCCTATTTGTTCTGCTAGCATATCGGACACTCTCACATACTACATAACTTCTATTTTGAGGCTCTTCTAAGTGAACCTCTCTCTGACCTGCCTATAAGTTTTGAAGTACCCTGGATGCCCTACCATAGGCAAGTCATGGAATGCCCTCAAAACCTTCTACTTCATCTCTGATCCTTGCACTAAGAAGATCCCATCCTTGTAAATTATTAGATCATTTACCACCATGTACCTATCATCTCTAATAGTGCCATCAATTATCCCAGTAGCCCATTTATCCTTAGCATATTCTATTGATATCATATCTTTCCAATCATCTGAGATAGTACCTAGTGCACACAAGTGGGGCCTCCTAGATAATGTGTTAGCAACAATGTTTTTCTTTCCTTTGACATAAACAATGTCAAAGTCATAGGCCTGAAGCTTCCTGACCCACTTCTACTACCTCTCATTCAGGTCCTTCTGACCAAGGAAATGTTTCAGACTGTTGTGATCTGTCTTCACTACAAATTTTCTGCCCACAAGATACTGTTTGAATTTAGCCAATACATGCATGATGTCTAACATCTCCTTGTCATATATATTGTAGCTCCATTCCACACCCCTCAAATTTCTACTCTCAAATGCTATGGGGTGTTTGTCCTGCATGATTACCGCACCAATGCCTTCCCCTGAGGCATCACACTATAGCTCAAAAGGTTTACTGAAGTTTGGAATAGCTAACACATGACATGTACTCATAATCTCCTTGAACCTGTCAAAGCACTCTTGTGCACTACTCGACCAACTGAAAGCATCCTTCCAAGTCAAATCTGTGAGGGGAGCAGTTGACTGTGAAAACCCCTTCACGAATCGGCGGTAATACCCACAAAGGCCAAGGAATCCCTTAAGATGTGAGAGATTCTTTGGTGGTGGCCAGTCCACAATTGCCCAAATCTTCTCCAGGCCTGCCTTTACACTACCAGCATTGATGATATGACCCAAGAATAACAACTCGGTCATCCCAAACTCACACTTTGAAATTTTTGCATACAATGACTCCCTCTCTAAAATACTCAGAACAATGTCAATTTGTTTTAGATGTTCCTCCCATGTCTTTCTATAAATCAATATATCATCAAAGAATATCAGCACAAATCTCCTCAACTGCTCTCTAAACACCCTGTTCATGCAAGATTGGAAGGTGGCTGGTGCATTGGTCATTCCGAATGGCATGACCAGGAACTCAAAGTACCCATAGTGACACCTAAAAGATGTCTTCTCCACATCCTCATCCCTAACCCGTATCTGGTGGTAACCAGATCTCAAAGCTATCTTGGAGAAGTAATAGGCCCCGTGCAACTCATCGATCAGCTCATCAATGCGGGGTATAGGGTACCTATTTTTTATGGTCTTCTTATTTAAATCTCTATAATCGATGCACATTCTAAGAGTTCCATCTTTCTTTTTCACCAAGACCACTAATGATGTGAACAGGCTTTTGCTAGGCCTTATGTGACCCATCTCGAGAAGCTCTTTGATAGCCTTCTCGATTTCATCCTTGTATCTCTTCGGGTGCTTGTATGGTGTAGTAATCACTAGCTTAACACCCTCCTCCAACTCAATCATGTGCTCAGTACCCTTGTCAGGGGGTTTACGTGGTGGTATGTCACTAAACACTTTGGTATGTTTAGTCAAGAGAGCCTGTATGTTAGGTGGATACTCCCATTTCTGCTATTCTGATACTATAGACATCACCATCACATCTACTACACACTGCACCTAATCACAATGAATCAATCTCTCCATCCGCTTGAGAGAAACCACTCTCAACCCACCATCTGAAATACCTCTGAGCACATGCTGTACTCCATTCACCTCAAACTTCATCTCCATAGTCCTCAAGTTGAGTGTGAACTCTCCAATGTCGTGCAACCATCTCATACCCAACACTACATCCATATCACCCATGCTGACTACATAGAATTCTGACTGGCAAGTATAATTATTCAGCTAGATGGTCAAATTGGGTATCCTCCTAGTACAAGTGAGTATAAATCCATCAGCTACCTTCACCTTAAATCCATCAAACTCTTCAATTTTCAGCCCTCTCTTCACAATCAAGCCCTCGTCTATGAAGTTATGAGTGGCACCTATATCAAGTTGTGTAATACATCGTTGTCCACCCAGTACTCCTCTTATCTTGAATGACCCTTCTCTATGAATACTTGAGATATGAGTTGTAGGTAGGGCGGTCTCCTCCTGATCTGATGCTTCAGATGCAACCTCAGTTGCTGAATCATTATCCTCTGATTGCTGCTCTGAATGTGACTTAGATTCAATGCTCATCTATTGAAAAATATTCTAATTATTTTTCCTTTCCTTGGGCAGCACACTTGTTCTTAGGATCCCAAGGCTGTCTGCAGTGAAAACAGAGTTTCTTCCTCTTGAGGTCATTCAGCTGATCATTATCTAACCTGGAAGAACTCTTATGCTGTTGTCCCAGATCTCTCTGAAAATGCCTCCTATCTCTCTCCTTATCTCTCCTATGATGAAATCCCTTGGATTGAAACTTATTTCTCCAAATAGAAGACTCCATCTCACGGGCCTTCTTCATGGCCTCCTGTAATGATGCAGGGTCTAAACCCTTTATCCACCCTCGAAGAGGATCTGACAACCCGTCAATGAAGAGCATGATCAATCTACACTCAAAAATGTCAAAAACCATCATTGAAAGGTCCTGGAACTCTAAAATGTAGGAATCTATAGAGCCCACATGTTTCAACTGAGCCAACTCCTTGAATTGCATTTCAGGATCTTTATTGTCGAATCTGTCTATGAGTTTGGCTGTGAACTCCACATAAGAAGTAATTTGCTCATGTCCCAAAGTGACCTTACCATTGCTCCACCACTTAAGTGTACTACCCTCCAAATGCAAAGCGACATAAGTTATTGTATCTTCTTCAGGCATGGGGCTGATCTGCAGGTAACTATCCAATTTCTGGACCCATGCTCTAGTGGTGGATTTGCCTGAACCATCAAAATATGGGAGTGCCATTTTACTAACCTTCTTCTATAACTCCTGATTTTGTGGTTTGTTTCCCCTGTGGGACCTATTCCTCATCCTTATGTTAGAGTACTCACTAAAAGTCATTTCATCCCAAAACTCTACATTGGATGCTCTCCAATCTCTCAGGATCTCATCCTGGAATTCAACCTGTGTGGCAATTGGTTTGGGAACATTGTTTCTAGGTATAAATGTAGGTATGCCAGGCCTATCACTGGCTGTCAACTGGGTGCCTCTCCTATTGGTGATCGAGGCCTCATCATCCTCTCTATCTCTATGTCTTTGCCTGATATGCCTATCACCGTTATGCCTATCACCATTGTTCCTGTTGCCACTGTTTCTATCATCCATGTGCCTATCACCTCCATGGTTATTTCGGTTCCTATCTCCCATGTTGTTCCTATTCCTGTCTCGGTATTTATTATTGTTATTATTATTATTTCTATTGTTTCTTCCATTAGGGGGTGTTAACCCTTCAAGGATGTGACCCATCTCTGCTTGTGATTCTCTCAACTCCTGTTGTGACTCCCTTAATGCTCTTTCTATAGCCAACTATCCTTGAACCAAAGTGTAGATAATTTATCGCATGCTGGGTTCTTCATTTTGCCTATCACCCATTTCTTCAACCTGTTCTGGAAGCACACCTGAAAATGGATCTACCCTCGGCACTTCAATATCTTACTCGCTGTAAATGACCATAGGTTGTTCCTCTGTGGCTACTACCTCTGTGTCTGTATCAAAAGGATAAGTCTATGGAACTTGTAAATCAGGCCTTGATTTGTTCCTTCTAAGATAATACCTATTATTACTCAGCTGCATGTCTCATGTTCACTTCTGCATGTCTAAATCCAACCTCATAGGATGGCAGGAAGAGCTATGCTCTGATACCACTGTAGTGTGTCGTACCTATTTGTATATTTTAATGATCTTTTTATGTGTTATTTTAATTTTTTAGAGGTGTTCTTATATAATAGATAGAAGATGCAGAAGGGGTTTTAGTTTTCCTGTAGATGTGTGTTGTCGGAGCATACAGTATATAGCATAGAATGGAAACCCAAGAAATATACAACAAATACGAAGATAATAACAAATACCTAGATCATAAATAGGCCAAATATGAATTACTATAACATACCCATATGGAGAAATGAAACTTCATATTTATGCTGAGGCTGAACCAACAACTGGGTAGCATAGTATTCATTCACAACTCCATGCAAATACAAGAAATGAACATACAATAGATATCAACAAATAGAATGACCCTAGATGCCTCCAAATGAGCATATATGCAGAAAAAAACAATGAAGAAAGAGTCCTCTAGACCCCCATGACCCTCTAGAGGTTGTATGTCCAGGCTGGGAGGTTGTATTAGCAGCAAACAACTTCAAATCACTTTGAAATACTTCTTTTTTTGATCTACATTCATCTCTAAGGTTAGGCGACCAAGATAGGGGAGGAAATATGCACCAATCTCCACCAAAATGCACTCCCAAAAAGGTACAATTGGCTGGTGTAGTATGGCCAGCAAGGAGGTACCAAACAATCCATGAAATCTACCAAAACTCACTCCAATCTGCCTTCACAATAGCATCAGCTACTCACACAATGTCTTCGAATGATATATCTCACAAAGCACAAACTATAAGCTTGTCAAATGGACTCCATGAAAGCACAACTGTGAATACTAGATGTATCCACCTCCATTGGCACCTTTGGATGGTATTGCACACCTGTAGAATGCCATTACTTAGGGAGGTTTTTGTCTCCAAGAGCCTCTGGTTCGAATCCTTCAAACCCTCACAAGAACAAACCCTAGCAAAGCTCAATAAGAGAAATATCATAAACATAGCATACCAAATGACTTTGCTTTTTCTTCTTTTATTTCCCCCATGAGGCTGTTGGCCTTTTAGGAGGGAATTTGTATTTTAAAATTACTTTTTAATCCCCCTTGGGATGGGTGCCCATGTCCTCCTTAAGTGACCTTTTAATATTTGCATTTTTTCCTAAGTCACTGCTTAATATTTATAAAGTCCCCTTAAATAAATATTATAACTTTTAGACTTAAAAATAAATACCCAGATGATGTCGGAATACAATTATCTATAGCTCACCGAAAAGGTCTCGATGAGATGAACACAACCCCACTCTGAAAATCCCAATCCGACACCAAACTTGAACTTACTAAAAATAGTAAGTACTCCACAAGGCACACAAAACTATCACTGATCATGCCAACTGGATCCAAACCACATCTGTACATCCAAATGGCCTAACCAAGGCCATCTCACCATGGTTCCCTAACCAAACTGCTAGTCTATGGGAACCCAATGATAGACTAACACTGTATCTAGAAAGGGGACATTACAGAATCCCATGATCTTTTGTTGTTATCAAGCATCCTTCTGATTATTTTCATTATAATTTTGTTATTGGATTCCACTTGACCATTTGCTTGGGGATGACAGGGAGAAGCATATGATAACACTATTCCATACAAATAACAATTTCTTGAACTCCTCATATCTGAAGCACATGCCATTATTTGTGACAATTCTCACTGGAACTCCAAATCTGGTTATGATATTTTCTAACAAGAAATTTATGACTACTTTACTAGTTGCTTGTTTTATAGGGATTGCTTCAATCCACTTAGTAAAGTAGTCAGTGTCAGTGAGAATCCATCTATGCTCGCCACTGGACTTGTCTTCTATCTCCCCTATAAAATCAAGGCCCCACTGATGGAATGGCACATCAATTTGCATGGGCCTTAGAGGCAAAGCTCCTTAGTATTTCAGTTTACCAGAAAAATTCTGGCACGATTCACATTTTCTCACATATTTATGAGCATCAGAAAACACAGTAGGCCAAAAATAACCTACCCTTAAAATTTTATGAGCAGTGGTTTTGGCAGAAAAGTGCCCACCACAAACACCATCATGCATTTCTTTCAAGATCTTCTCTGATTGTCCTTGGTCTAAACAGACAAGTAGAACACCATCTTTATTTTTCGAAAACAAATCACCCTCTATGAACACGTACCTTGATGCTTGCAATTTTAGAGTCCTCTTCTGATTGTCACTCAATCCATCTAGACACTTCATATATTTAAGGTAGTGAACAATGTTAGTGTACCATGGTGTATGCTCAATGCTAGATACCATACCTTCTTCTTGTTGAACATCACACACCTCTGCAGCCTCCAAATTAGTTTCTACCATTAACTTTGCTAGTCCTTGTCCTCGCACGAGTTTGGTGATCTGGATATTGATATTAAACTCATGAATTCTGTTTATCCATCTACACCTTCTCCTTGTGACTTCTGTTTGAGTAAGGACATCTTTGATTGCAACATTAGGTACATAAGCAATTACTTGTGCTCCTACCAAGTAGGGCCTGAATGTCTTTACTTCTTTTACAAGGGCATAATCTTGCTTCTCAGTGGCATCATATTTCAGCTCAACCCCTTTAAGTGATTTGCTAAAAAATGATATAGGCTATTCATGTGCTTCATTTTTCTGCAACATGACAGCAACAATGGTGTGATATGAAGCAAAATAATTTTTTTGAAAAGGCATACCAAAATCTGGTGACTTCAAAATTGGAGCTTCTTTAATCACCTTTTTTATGGAAGCAAATGCATCAACTTTCTCTGATGTCCAGTCAATTTTGGACCCCTTTTTCAGCATCTTGGCAATAGCCTTGACAATTTCTGCAAAATTAGAAATGAATCTTCTTACAAAATTTATTTGTCCAAAGAATGACTGGATGGCCTTTATTGTTTTTGGGATAGGAATTTTGTCAATAGCAGCAACCCTTTTTGGATCTATCCTCACACCTTTTGACACAATATGTCCAAGCAGTTTTCCCTCTGTGATAGAAAATTGACACTTTTTAGGGTTTAGAGAAATACACTACTCAAGTGCCTTTATGAATATTTTCTCCAAATGCAAACAATGATCTCCTGCTTTCTTGGAATATGCTATCAAATCATCTTGATATACCACCATTATGATATTGATAGGTCTGCAAATGCAACATCCATGGCTCTTTGAAAAGTAGCACTTGCATTTGTGAGACCAAAGGGCATTTTGACATATACATATGTTCCCCAAGGTGTGGTAAAGGTAATTTTGTATTATTTTGACTCTTTGACTTTGACTTGATTATAGCTAGAGAACTCATCCATCATAGAAATTAATTCACAACATGTTACTCTCTGCATCATGGCTTCCATGTTTGGAACAGGATAACTATCTTTCAAGGATGAAATGTTCAAATTGTGAAAGTCCACACACAACCTTACAACCTCATTCTTCTTTCTGATATGTACCAAGTTTGAGATCCAAGAAGAATGCCTGATTGGCTTGATAATACCAGCATCCCTAAGTTTCATCAACTATTCCTGCATTTTAGGCTCCAACACAGGATTGATTGGCCTTTGTCTCTGCTTGAAAGGTTTGGCATCTAGCTTCAGTGGGATCTCATGCTGGAATAGGTTTTCTCTATAAGCTTTTAAATCCTCATAGGACCATGCAAATACATGTTTGTATTTTCTGAGCAAGTTTATAAGCATGTCCCTGATTCTTGGACTTATTTTCTTGCCAATATAAACTTTCTTTGGAGCATTACTGGTACCAAGATTCACCTCTTCAAGATCACCTGATGCACTGGTGCTTACTTCACATTTGATCTATCATTTCCATCAAAAACATGCTCCAAAGCCACTAGACCTTTAGGAATTTTATTTGATTTTAATTGCACCACTTCTTGACCGAGCTCAATATCTTTTCCATCTACTTTTTCAACAAAAGCATTGAATTCTATTTCTTGACCTTCATATTTATCTATACACTGTAAGAAATTTAGCAAATCTTTATCATCATTAAAAACTTGCAACTATATATGTTATCAGGAATATATGGTCTAGTCTTGAACTCCACCTCTGAGACATCAGTCAATGTTATATCATTTCTTCTCAGAGCAACATTAGCAAGGAAATCGGCCATCAAATTCTTTGACCTATCCACCCAATCTATTGAAAATGCATCAAATAACTCAATTGTGTCCCATACTACATGCTTGTATTGTTTGAGCCTCTTATTTTTAGTGGCATATTTTGATCTTACCTGTGATACCACTAACTCAGAATCTCCATATACAACCAACATTTTGATTCCATTCTTGACAACAAAGTCAAGACCCAACAACAATGCTTCATACTTTGCTATATTATTTGCGCATTCAAATGACAACATAAATGAATATTTGAAGGTCTTACCACTAGGTGCAATAAAAACTACACCAACTCCATTTCCTTCTTTGTTGCAGGCTCCATCAAAATACATCTTCCAGACACCATCTTTATCTACTTGAACAGTATTGCCAATTGGATTACTACTTTGCAGCTAAGACTGAGATTGTTCTACCCTAAAATTCCCCAAGTCAACATCACAAAACTAATTTATTTGATTTGGATCAATTTTTTCTATCACTTGCTCCGATCTAGGTTCTCTGCATAGCTTAACTTCTTTGCCATTTATAAGTATGGTTGCATATGAGAGATCTAACTGGAAATTCCCACCAACAATAGCAGTCCATTGTCTTGATAATAACATACCATAATATGGTGGAATGTCAACCACAGTTATATCAGTTCTGTATGTGGCTTCTGGAAATGCAACAAGCTTTATCTCCACATCTCTCATGATACCAATGACATGAATTGATCTATTATCCATTGCATAGAATTTTCCATATGTGGAGTCCACCCACATACCCAATTCCTTCATGACCACCATTGGCATGATGTTTATTGTAGCTCCTGAGTCTATCATGTAATTTTTTACTAACTTATTGTTTATCAACAATGTAACATAGAAGGGATCAACTTGAGATGGACTTTTAGTCAAAGTAGTCCCCACATAGATTTCAGTAGTCTTCATAACCTCTCCTTTGACATTATTTATATGCTTCTTATTCTCTTCAGGATCATTTTGATTCTTTCCAATAGCCTCAGGCTTAACTAGCACATTTGAGATCAATTTCATTGCACTATCCCTATACTAATCAATCTTCATCATTTCAAGAAATGGAACTAATAATTTAACTTGAGATAAACCTTGAGTTATGTCAAAAGAGTGCATACTTGTTAAAGGCTCTATTTTGCTTACTTCTTTTACAAATTTCTTTTCTTCCATTATGTGTTGCTTGGGATCAGTTCTTGTCTTGCTATGATCAGCCTTTGCAGCATCTTTGGGCACATACGTCTGAGTAGCTTTTTGAGAATTCTTGTTTTCACCATCTATTTGTGATTCAAGGGCAATCTTTTTGTCAGCTTGTGGATTTTTCATGAATACACTTCTTGGCACACCTTGATCAACATTGATAGTCTCGTTTCTGAGATTATAGTTGCTCTTAGCCTGTGCTATAGCAGCAACCATGAGTGCCTTCATTTCTTCTTCGGTAGGCCTCCTCAATTGTGTTTGATTTGACTGAGTCCTTGTAGAGAAGATCTGAGTATCTCTTATGCCATTATCCTCTTGATCAGAGAATATTTCTTGTTGACCCACATGATTGTTGTATCTTTGATGATTCACATCATACTCTGATCCATCTTCTTTTGAAGAAGAGTAGTCTCTTTCCACCTCATATGGCCTGACTGCCAACATATTTATAGTATGTTCATCTCTCTCCTGATCGTATGGTATTTCTATTTCCTGCATTGACTGTGCCACCACACAATAATCAGAGGAGTGAGGCAAATTGTAAGGCACACACCAGGGAGTATCATCTACCATGTTTTCCCCATGTCTCCTTAGTGGATCATGTGTCTCCCTACTGACATTCTTCTTTTGGCCCTCAACCATAGGCCTTCGATCCTTCCAATTTTTTCTGTATGGCATATCTTACAACCTCGGTCTTTCATTTTTGGGATAGTTTGACTTATCATAAGGTAATTCTTTTTCATTTCTAGCCACCTTATATGATAAATCTTTGACAGCATGCCAGACCTTTTCCAATTTGTCTTCTTCTTTTGGATGCTTATTTTGATGAACCTTAGGGTTCTGTAGTATTCTAGGCTCATCCCTTCTGCCAACTTTCTCTAAATCTCTTTTATTGTTTTCAATATTCAGAGCAGCCTTGAATGCTTCTATAAGACTTGGTCGATTTCTTGTTCTAATCTCATATCCTGTTTTAGGATCAAAAACATTCAAGTAGAAGACCAAACACATTGGGTCTGTTGGTTTCAAATAATGAGGGATCTTGTTGAAGACCTTCATGAATCTAGCATTGAAAGTTACCATAGCCTCATTATAATTCTTCTAGATATTGGTTAGCTCATGCAAGGCAAATTTAGGATCAGAATGATCACCATATTGTTCTTTGAACAATCTTTTGAATTCAGCCCATGAGCTAATTGAAGCATCTGGCAAATTTCTATACCAATCCCTTGCATCATCTACTAATGATTGCATGAATAACTTCATAAATACATCTTCATGTACAACATTAAAATTATCCATGACAATTTCAAATGACATTATATGATCCTCTCCAAAAATAACATTGTTACCAGAAAATTTAGGGATTGATTTTCTTACCTTATTATCAATCACATTTGGGTATCCCTGGATGCCAAAGAATTCCAGCTGTCTGAATCTATCCACATTCATTGGGCTCTTGCAAATGGATTCTGCCTTTGATTAGGCTGATATTGATTATGATGAGGTCCCTGCTGTTGAGGCTGTTGATGTATTCTTGGATGCACATTGTAATTAACCCCTGCATTAGGATTTACATTACCTTGGACACTATGATGCATCCCTATAGGATTATACATGTTTCCATATACATTATGATGTGGAGGTGGATATGGATACTGATATTGTGCTACATATGGATTGTGGCTTGGAGGAAAAGGGTGAGCATTACTCTGAGATACCACTGGAACATTTGTAGGATTTGATGTTAGCCTTGTATGAACATTGGGCTGCACATGTGGAACATTACCTACATTAGGATATCTTCCAACTACATTGTGAGTTGCTTGTGAGACCAAAGGTCTAGTTGTATTTCCAGAAGTAACTGGATTATTGCCAAGTATGTTTTGCAAGGTATTTGTAACATATTGAGCATTTAATTGGAGTATTTCTCATTCCAAATCCTCTTGCATTTTCAACAATCTCATCCTCCCAAGTTGTGCTTGCAATCACTCCACATTTTCTTTCAACTCTTGGTCAGTGAATCTTCCTTTGGAGTTTGAAACAAGATTAGCATCTGTGAATTTCACTATCTTTGGGGTTTGTTCAACAAACCCTTGCTAGGAGCTCTCAGCGTATTGATGTGCCATTCAATGCTTATAATCTCTTATTACTTCATTTCATCTCATACCTTCTTCCAGGTGATCTTAAAATTCTTTTTAAGACTCATTGATATTGAAAAGATCCTTGGGCTGAAATCTTTCAATTTTCCCCACTTGTGTTTCAATCATGGGGCTATTATATAGTGTACGATTATTCTAAAACATTCACTTGATTATCCTGTGTATCATCATAGATTTGTGAGACAACAGGCTCATTCACAACATTCATTCCATCACCATTTGAGACACCTATAGTAGGCATAGACTTCAAACCTTCTTTGTTCTTTTCAACAAACTTCTGGTTCCTGTTAATCAGGTTTTACTGAGATCTTCTACCATCCATGGTGAAGAGATTTGATATTAAGATAGAGTTTGAAATCTTCAGAGTTTTTTTATCTAGATCTGCCACCTCCTTTTAAAAAAAGAGGAAAATATTTGAATTGTCTCTTGGTCTTCCAGAACTCTAGGAACCTGAATTTTATGTGACTCTCCCCAGTAGAGTCACCAATTTGTTGGTTCTCAAATTTATAGTTTGCAAAACCCTAAAAGGATGCCAAGCTTTATAATTAGGTTTTGCAACTAATTTGGCCAACTAACAGAATTAACCCCAATGGTTAAGATTCTCTGCACTTTGGGCTCTACTTTGCCTAGGTGGGTGTTACCTTATATTTAACCAAATGGATAATTTATCTTCAAACTTGTTGGTGACTTTAGAGAAGATTAAGGGATTTATATAATTTTATCAATTAAATCATCCAATTCACCCTAATCCAAACTGGCATATGATTTGAATTAGATTTTTTATATTTTTCTACTATACTGCCACTCCTACTCCTAAAAATAGAAAAGTGAAATTGAAACTTTGAATATGTTACAAGGAAATGATCTTGGAAAAGAATTGACCGGTTCCTTCAATAGTTGGGTAACGAAATCTTTTCATAAAAAGATTTGTGCCTTCTATATAGCCACAACTTGAATTACTTGGCAGTGGAATTGTTTATACCTAGTATAAACATGTAAGGTTATTTTTACCTGGCTCTTCTTAATTATCCAAATTGAATCCACCTAATTACAATGATATATTCAATGGAATTTAATCCCTCCTTGAGGAAACCTAATTAAACAGACCACCCAAAAACAACAAATGTGTTTTGAAGAATTAAAGCATACCCTTGATATGTTAATTCAAATAACCAGGAGAAACAATTATGGAGACAACCCAATAAAGTAAAACATGAACATGCAACAAGCAATTGAGAATTAGATATATGGCACCAGAGAAATGTTATTTTCTTTTATTGATTTAGCTTTGAAGAGCAGGCCTTACAATGTCTTTTTCCAAAATCAAATTCCCAGAGAGCTTTCCCAAGGTCTTGGTTTCCTTCTTATAGGGGTGAAGGAAGCTACAACTTCAGACCTTTCACATTCCAAAAAGTGACTTTTCACATACCCACCCCTTAATAGACCTATTACAATATATATTTTTGACAAGTCTTAAAAAAGACCGCCAAGTATATTTGAATACATATTAGAAAGCATAAAAATAAGAAAAGACAAAAAGGAGGACATCCAAGGTTTTTTGGTGCCATGTTGACGCAAGCCCAATGCTCGTTGCTCCTTTTCCTACCCATTCTTCAGTTGACAAATATTTCTACTCCCATTGGTAGACAAAAAAATCACTAGGCCACGTATCGTTTTGAATTTGGAGCAAATTAGCCTGGTGACCATTCCATCTCTTGTCTAGCAATACTTTGACATCAACAATGAATTTTGTGTATCCTGCATCCAAAGTAATTACTCTGTCCAAAATGATATTGAAGTTGAGAATATTGATGTTTTCATCCTTCTTCAAAAAATCAATGACCTGGGAAACTGTTTGGCCATATTCACTCTTCCATGCATCAAAATCCTTGATCTTCTTATCCTCAATCAAAATGGAAGGAATAAATTGGTGTTTGAAGGTGGCAAAAGAATCAATCTTTGCCTACATCTTTTGGCTCTCACCATTCACATATTGAAATTCATCTAAAATTAATTTCACCATCTTTTCAGTTGGCTTCAGTGAAGCTAGAGCACCTGGATCCCTCTGTAGAACTTTGCATAAAGTAATCAAAGTGTGGCGTGCTGGTTGCCACTTCTTATACATTGGATCCAAAATAGAAAAATTGACCTACAACAGCTCAATGGCCTGAGATAAGGAAGAATAGCATTCATGCACATCTTTCAGCTTATCAACAACCATTTCACTCTGTACTCCAAAATCTTTTCAAACACTTCAAGGATCTTCAATCTGGCCTCCTCCTTTTCCTTCACATTTTGCTCTTTCAATCCTTCAATTTTCTTTTCCAATTTGAATTTCAATGCATTGAACTGCTCAATTGGCACAGTATCATCATTGGTTTGTTGTGGCATAGGGGCCTGAAATGGCACAAATGCCTGGCTTTGAGAAGAACTAGCACCCTTTATTTGTTGTTTGAGTTTGACATTTTCCAGATACAACTTGTTCACTTCATCATTCAACTCAATTTGAGTTTTCTCATAATCAAACAATCTTTGTTCCAAATTTTTGATAGTAGATTGAGTGAACATTGCATAATGCAAGGTAAGAGTAGCTGCTTCAAGCATTGATATATCCTGGAATGTCTTTATTATGGTTGTTCCCTTCTTTTCTTGGACTACATCAAGCAATCTTGGCTTGTTGGTGCTCTTCTATGTAGCCCATATTGCTAGGGTTTCTATTTTTAGGTTGAATCCACAGCCACTGATGCCATCCTTATATTCAAATTCAAAAACCATCAAGGGATACTCTTGGCTTCTTACTTGGTCAAGCAAAAACATCTTCTTCAACTCAAGTCTAGGGATGTTCAACATATTACTGTTCAACACCATTTGTCTAGCATCATCAGGACTGACATTTATTTCATCAATCTTCATCTCTTTGAAGGTTTGTGCCACAATCTGATCATGTTGTGATTCATCAACACCCATCTTATTTATTTCAGCTTTTTCATCAAACTCCTTTATCTTCATTTTCAGCCAAAAATCTTTGAATTCTCGAGTGTTAATGAAAATATCATCTTCAATGAACCTCATTGAGGCCACAACTCTTTCATCTGCCTACAACTCAGGCTCACCTTGTGCCTGTTCCTCCATTTTGGCTTCTGGTTTATGGGCATCTGTTTCTTCACCAACAAGGGGTTGATCAACCTCCTCCTCCCCTCCCATGTTCTTCAGAATGTTAGCTACTTCTTTAGTGTCACCCATTCCTTCAAAAATTTCATATGGTACGAGTGGGGAAACATCATCGGTCTTTTGCCTTTTTGGAGAGGGTTCATCAAGAACTGGTTCAGAAATCACTGTTCCCACTGACCTTTTGATAGGGAGCTTTGTAGCCTTAGGAGGTTGTCCCTTTGCCTTACCATATATCCTCTCAAAATTATCTATTGTCAAATCAATTCTTTTCAATGGGTCTTTCTCCTCAATAAAGAATCCTAAAAAATGGGGGGTTTCCTTCTTTTTGTCATCCTTTATCTTCTTCAAAATTTCCCACTTCCTTTTTCTATTATACACATCATCAAAAGTGACAAGATTTCTAATCACATCCTCATCAATTTTTTTTTTGATGGGATATCCCCATTCTGGTGAGTATGACCTATCTTACAAAATTCATGTGACCCTCTGGATCACAAACCCTCTCTGTTGCTGATTTCAAAGAATAACATACTTTCAAATAGGCCTGCGACTCTTCCAAAGTGTCAGACGCAACCGACCAATCACCAAACATAGTAGAGTCAGGAAGGAATGTGTCCTTTGCTTTTTTCATCACATCCTTTTCCATCCAAAGTATTTGCCACATAAACTCTTGGAATGCAATGTTGTCTGGCACAAATTTTGGCAACACATGAGGTGTTTGAGTACACCCATAGACTCTGATTATTGTATGATCTGGGAGAAAATACCAATCCGTAAATTTATGCTTATGTCCTTGTTCTAGCCTATGAGCAAGAGGTCTCAACATTTCTCTGACCTCTTTGGTCGGTCTAGGAGAAGGGAAACCAAGTGAATTCATTACCCTGATAGAAAATTCATCATGGAATACAACATAGTTGCAATTTTTGCAATAAACATCCCACTTATAACATCAACATTGTGTGGGCAATCTTTGTCTCTTCTGGTCAATCATGCTCAAATACATTTTGCTAAGCCATTTTCCCCTATTTTGATACAATATCAAATGACACAACAAAGAATAGTGTTTGAAATCAATTGGCTTCTTGTTTTCTCTAATTTGCAGAAAACCGTCATGCAACTTCTTTTTCAATGTATGATGCAAAATCATACTCAATGTTCACCTCTGGATTCTGAATTCTCATGGCTATCATCTTCAGGCCAATTGGCATTTTACTTTGGGCATCAATACCCAACACCTGACATAGGGAAAAATATGTCCTCTTGAAATAGACAACAAAATCATCAATGACAAAAGGCTCAGAAGTAGTGGAAGGAATTTCAATTCTTTTGTTGTTAGCCCCTTTCCTCATGTAGATGGGCAATTCGTTAGTTCTATAAGTTCTTCTCAAGGAGGTGTATTCTTGTTCATTCCTTTTCAAATCCACCTGTGTGAGGGCTTGTATATTCAATATTAAACAATTAACAATAACATTTTTGTCCACAACCACTAATGCTGATCTATTAGGCAACCTTACTGTCCTAGTGGCTGGGTGATATTGTTGTGCCAGCACTTTGATTAGCTCAACATCAACAAATACATTTGGAACCACAAGGTTGGCCAAATTCAAATTCCATGGGTTGGCCACTGGACCTTGACCATATTTTTTCCCACAAAAATACTAGAAAAGATTCCAACTTGAAATAGGAACCCTAGCATCTCGGCAACCCTTTGATACATCCTTGAAAACTTTCTTGTATCCCTTATCAATAGATTTTGGCAATATATCCAACAGAGATTGTTTCAGAGGTCGTTTCTTTTCTTTAGGAATAGAGGTTTCATCTTTTTATTCATAGATTGTGCCTTCTTAGGTGTCATTGCTTATAACCTCTACAAGCTAGGGTTTTAATGACTACTTGCTCTACTGAACTTGGTTGAATGGAAAATGTAGGTAGAAATCAATTAAACATAGAAGTGGATGAACTTTTACTTACTTGGTTGGATGAAGTTTTCAAAGTGCACCAGAGCTTGAGTTTGTAATCGCCAATTTGCTTCTGACCTTGTTTGAATGATGAAAAACAAATGAATTTTAGAGTTTATTTTGCAATGAAGTTGATCATGTTGCCAGTTACTCTGGTTCATGCCAAGATTGAGCAAATCTGCATGTTTAAGTCTCCTTGAACACAATCTGTTGATCTTCATAGATTGGAGGGACCAAATGTTTCACCAGTATATTGCAGTCATTTCATCGATTACTGCACACCTGCTGCCATAAATGATAGCCTCTACGGGGCGACAATGTTATTATTCCAGCTTCCAATACTTAGCGCACCACTACAAAGTCATTCTATTTTCTCGGCGGGATGACAGGAGAACACATGGTAGTTATCTTCCACTGTTAATTGTTTACCGCTACCTCGCAGACCTGGTGAGGTCACCGTTGCTGGGCATCGAGAGAGCTTGCACTAGTTTTAATTTTCACTATGTTACTGCACACCAAAGAAATGATGATTTCGGGGATATGGTAACAATATTTTTGCAGAACTGTCCCTTGCTGCAAAATCGCACACCTTTTCTTTGACCATCACAGGGCTGCACTTCATAGAAATATCACTTAAGACCTTTACCGCAGGCCTGCATGGCCCATTGGAAACTTTTGTGGGACCGTGGTAACAAGTATTACTCTAGATTGTTCACATCACCATGCTGCAAGCCATTTCCTTGATTGCTGCGGGGTCACGGTGAACCAGTTTCCTCTTGCTTTTACCGCACAACTGCCAATCATCTTCACACCTGCTGCGGGAGCATGGGGTCATACCATAATCTGCTTGATTCATACTGCCAGCCTACCAACCATCTCTGAGACTGCCGCGGGGCTACTGTAATAAAAAATTGTTAGATTTTATGTACCACAATGCTGCCAATGAAATTTCTACCTGCTGCTGGGTAGCGGTAGCTGCTTCCTTTAGTACCTTTGGTTCCCGCACACCAGCCAAGACTATTCAAGTGACATGTGGGACTTCGATAATAAATAAAAACATATGAATGATAAAAAATACACATATATTTCACATGGACTTGGTATGAGATGGTCGTGAATGACTGATGGAGTAATTTTTTGAAAAGGATATGGACATCTAAAATGAATTTATGGAAGTAAAATGCATGAAACCAAATGGGACTATGGGAATTTTTTGATGGTCCTAACACTTTCCACTCCACGTTCCTCGCAGGTTGAGGAGGGATACACTTCTAGAAAAAGGAAGAGGAGTGAAGGAAAAAATACTTTGAAAAACCAGAGCAGGAAGGATGATGATTCCTGGTCGATAGGTTCACCCCTTGAGGTAGATAAGGGTGAGGAAGATATAAAGGAGTCTAAACAAAAAATTGTTAAGGATAAGAAGGGAACTCTTGGCTAGAAAACTAATGATGATTCTAAAGGAAAGCCTGTCAGAGGGAAAAGGGAAAGATAAGAAGAAATTGCAGAAGGGGCTAGAAGTGAGGCCCAAAGGTAAGTAGAAGACTCTAGTGTGTATTGTTACTAATGAACCTAGGGTTGGGATTCCTTTTCTGTAGATTCTTGACCCTTCATACAATTTACTAGGGAATTTTTCATTTTTACTTTCCTTTGTGTCTAATAGGGAGGAACTTTTAGAGGTGTCTAATAGGGAGGAACTTTTAGAGGCCCTGAGTATGGTTAAGGAGGAAGTGGATAATCAAAACTGCATGACTAAATGGTTCTTTAATGAAATTAACAGAATCAACATAAGATTGAGTGAAATGTAAGAGAGGATTGGCAACAGGGTGGAGATAGATGTCAGGGTAGACTCTGAGATCCAACTCACTTGGGAAGCCATTCCCAGGGTGGATCAGCTAGAGGAATTAGAGAACTACAACCATGGCTTTGAAATCCGTT
Organism: Cunninghamia lanceolata; assembly: GCA_027924645.1. NCBI lineage: Eukaryota > Viridiplantae > Streptophyta > Pinopsida > Cupressales > Cupressaceae > Cunninghamia > Cunninghamia lanceolata. The sequence goes on along the minus strand of BSBN01000241.1, from coordinate 2,852,311 downwards.
TTGACAAAGTTAAGGAGTTGAAAGATATCAAGCAAAATTTACAGAGAATGGTGGAAATTAACAAATGTACCATACAAAACAATGCCAAGGGGATTAGAATTCTCACTGATAGAAAGAGCTTAGAGGGGAGCAGATTGTTGGCAAGGATGGTCATAAGGATGAAGGGGGTAATGTGCAAAAGATTGGTAATAGTGGAAAACAAGGGAAGACCAGTGAGCAGGGAGGTCTGAGCTATAATCGACATCAGATTTCCACAGTCCATGATAATGTAACAAATTGCTTCTGGATTAAACTTGGGGCAGCAAAATAAATCTTTGAAGTAGAGAAAGATGAGCTCTTGGGGTTTGGTAAGTTGCACGAGGAGTTCTACAAATAGGATTTGGCGGTAACCGAGACCCTCAAGAACATGTGACCATGCTGGTGGTTCTTTGTGGGTTGGCTGTTTGTTTTGTTGTTTACATTTTTTTGGCAGGAGTTGTAGATTGTTCTATCTTTAGGACTGCGTTTGTTTTCTATGTGTTGGTTACTATCTAGTAATGTTTAATTTTTGGGGCAATATTTTTTTGTAGGGTTTCGGGGTCCTTTTAAAACCCGTTTTACCCGTTTTATCAAAAACTATTCAAATAACTTTACTTACTATTTTGTTTACACTTAAAAGTTATTTTATTCATTTTTATTTTTCTACCATTTTCAAAAAATTAAATGAAAAAAACTAGTATACCTATTTTTAGAAAAAGCTATGTAAAAGATGTCGAGAGATATCATTCTTGATGTGTCTGTTCCACTTGAATCACAAACTATGTAAAAAAATAGGTGCCTCGAGAATGATATCTCTCCACATATTTGAATGATATCTCATAACATCTTTTACATAGATTATGATATCTCTCGACATCTTTGAATGATATCTCTCGACATCTTTGAATGATATCTCTCAACCTCTTTTACATAGATTTTTGTAAAGATGGATATGCTAGTAGCATTTGCAATTGGATGTTAATTAGTCCCCAACATTATTTTAAGATAAGCAAATGCTTATATATTTAGTTAAGTAAAATTCTATTATTTTAAGATTTTGTAAATGCTTATATATTTAGATAAGTAAAATTCTATTATTTTAAGATAAGTAAAATATTTGATTATTAATGATTTGTCTTTTTGAAATCTCTTCAAATTACCATTAATGTTATTTCTATATTCTCTTCTATATGGAAGGAGCTTATCCACTCTTTTAAAATTTATTTTAATTATTTTATTTATTACATATCTATTTCAATAATAAATAAATTATATTTATATGTAAATTTAAAAAAGTGACTATATTCATTATTAATAATTTCATTTGTTAGGTAACAATTTTTATTTAATAGTTGTTTTGTTAATTTTTTATTTTATCAGTGTGGTGAGTTTTGGGAAAACATTAGAGAAAATAGTTACAGAGTGGAGATAATAATTTAATTTGAGAGATGTACGTGTTGTCTTTGAAGCTAATTGAGGTTGTTCTTGTGGATGGATTGAATTTGTGTAAAAAATATCTTACAAATACAAAAGGATATTAGTTTTAATTTAAAATAGAAATATAATATTGTAACAGTGAAATGTATATTTATGTTAATTTTTATTTAGTATTAAATTTATTATGATGGAATGATTTAATATAATAATAAGTCATATTCTTGTGTTAAAGGTGACTTTTTCTTTAGCCTCTATTTATTTTTATTTATATATTTGATATTATTTGTCTTATTTGTATCTATTTCCGCACATTAGTTTTACTATTAGCCTATATTTTCATGTATCTATTTTAGATTCTAAGTTCTCTATTTTTTGTTCTATCTCTAACAACTTTGAGATTGACCCTAAATTTAAAATTCTAAAATTCAAAATTGTTTCCACTATTCATAGGAGCTAATTTGGTACACGTTTGTGTAACTATTCCTTATGTCTTCGTATTTAAACACATTCATTTGTGCAAATTAGTAATCAATCTTAGATCATCTAGAATAGAAAGGAGCAACAAGGAACATTCACTTATATCAGAGAGTATTTACTATAGGAACACACACTAATGGTTGTTGTCTTCAATTGATTGTCCAAGACTGTAAGGCTAGTCTGACAAGGGATTGATCAAGGAAAACTTGACCTCCACACTTTGACAGCTTCCCTAAAGTTATTTCTAAATATTGTATGTCCTTGCACAAATTCAAATATCAAAGATCAAGGCAAAAGTTAGTTTTACAAGTCCATAGTTTGTCAAATCAATCCTACAAGTTATGAGATAGTTCCATGCATTAGATCACTTTTATGGAGCTCAGGTTCGACCTCGAGGGGTTTAGATTCAACCTATAGATAATTTTGGGATTGTTTTAATTTTGACACAGTTTACACCTTGAGAGAATCGATTTCTAGATATTGGTGAGCAAATTATATACACCATCAACATCATTCTTCATCATAGTTCCCTAAACTAAGTGCCCTATCGATTCACATTTAATTTTTGAAACCAACTTTTTAGTTAATCAATTCCCAATTCATCATTGATTTAATTTTGTGATTACTAATTGCATTTATTTATTTATTCAATATTTATGTAAAAGAAATTTGTATCCCCTTTACAAGTTAAAAATAAATAAATCAAATATGTTTATATAATAGATTTAATAGTTATATGACACAACATTGTTATATTGGGCAATGTTCAAGATGTGAATTGTTTAAGTGTTCTAAAGAAAAACAAATTGAATGAAACAAAAGAATCTATTTATGTCTCTCTAGTCCCTTATAATATATTTGAAGTGTTTAGGTATGTAAATAAATAAATGGGTTCTTTTATAAAATTAGGTTTTATGAATATGTTAACTAATTAATTTAATATAAAGTTGAGACAAATCATGTTAAAGAAATTTAAAATTTAGAAATAAAGAAAATAAAAATATATAGATGATTTTAGTGGTTGGTAGATAATTTTTTTTTTATCATAACTTTTGAATTGTAACTTTGACTCACATTTTCTTATTTTGTTATATGCATTAGAAGTAGAATGATAAAATCTGAATTAGGCTGCTCTCACAATTTAGTGGATCAATCCCACAAACCATGGGATCAATCTTGAGTGTCATATTCCATGCGGATTTGACCTATGATGCATGAATTTGAATTGGATAATTGTGCATACTCACAAATTGATTTGCCTTGATTCCTACTCTATGCTCTAGTGTAAGGACAAGTGGTATTTAAAAATACCTTAGGGAAATCACTATATTAGTTCTATTAGGTCAACCCTCTTGATTGGACTAGCTTTATAGTCATGGAAAAAGATGAAGATAACTCTCTTCATTCATGAAGATGTCCTACAATGATTTGATGTAAAATCATATTCCTTTTAGTGCTCTAAAACAAAGTTCCTAGAATGATTTGGACCTTGATAATTGATATTCTTGCTTATAAATTAATGCACATTGAATGCCTTTAAATACCGACACATAACAACTAATTGCTCAAACATGGACCAAGTTGGGTCATAACAAGTGAAATAGGTGGGAACTAGCAAAATTTGAATTTGACTTTTTGAATTCTAGGGCTTAATTACATAGGATGTGGGATTGCTCCCACACACGACATTATTGACCTAGGGCAAGTAATTGTAAATATTAATGTAGGGAATTAAAATTTGGACATGTAGACAATATTAGGCATAATACATGATAGATGCATAGGAATATATCAAGATGAAAATATGATATGATCAAATATGTGCAAATAAGTGTAGGTGTGGATAGGTGAAGAATCGAAGCATAAGCCCAACTTTGCACAAGATTGCACCATTTACTGATATGAAATTGCATTAAGACATTCCAACAAAATGAGACCAAAACTAAATGGGAATTGGCATGAGTATAGGAAGTTCATGATTACATTTCCCCCTACCTTTAGGTGCATGTGAATCCTAAAATGAACATGTATTTCAAACTACTTGAGCACTTACAAGCATGCATGCAAAGTAAATTTTCATACATAAAAGGATATTTGTGGTCAATGTAAAGTAATGGACCCAATTGGATATATTCATGTGTTCCTCCATGCTTTGGCATGTGTGCTCCATGAGAACCTACAAAATAGAGAATATCTATTCAATGAGTATCTTTTATCTCATGAGTAAAGAGAGATGCAATTACAAGTTAAATTGACTATCTACAGACATTAGAGAGAGAGAGGGAGAGAGAAGGTTAGAATTTTATTGCACGTACAAAAAGTTGCAATAGAATATCAAGAACTACCATGTCATGTGATAATGATTCAACTATACATGGTGATGAGTCTCTCTATTGGTACCTATGACCACCTCAAAACTCAACAAAGAAGTGCTAGAGATAGAATATCCCCCCTTCAATTGGTTGCACCCATCATATACAAGGAATTAGAGGAGAGGGAAAAATGATACAAGAAATATAAATATAAGCATAGAGCACATGCATCATGTAAAGAAAATTAGTGTCATGAATGCATCATATGAAACAAAAAAATTTAGACATCTCAAATGATAGACGTGGTAAACATATGGGTTGGGGATAATCATGAAGGTACATGGATCTTATCCCAATATAGGAAAATGAGAAGAGTCAAGTGGCCCTAATGACTAGGCACTCTTGTGTAAGTACTATACTCTTAGAAAGGAATATTCCTAAAATGTGGCTCCAAGAGCATAGATTGTAATACCCCAAGATTTCACCCAAGACATTAACAAAAGAAAACTAGATGGGAAAAATTTTCCCATTGCAAGTTTGACATTTACATGTCGTGTTGCATACTCACATGCATGAAGTGTCATGACAAAGCACAATGACACACAAAACATCCATCACCATTGTACCAAGCATGGTTACAAAAGTAGAAGACTTCACTAATCATATGGAAACATCACTATGTCAACCATATGAGAGGATTGAGCTTCCTCCATAACAAAGATCAAGCATTAGTCCATGATCATTCTCTCTTGTCAGCATAATGAATAGAATGAGAGGGACTCCTACTTCATTACACATTACAAGATGACATGAATTGACATCCAATAACCTAGGAATACCTATACTTGGGAGTTACAAGGCCTCAACCTACTGAACCGTCGACTAGTCAGTTTCACACTAAATCACACATTACAAAATGAAGGAGAGGATAACATGTAGAATACAACATATCTCTTCAAAGTGAGATGATAGGAAGGAAGCAAACCAAGGGGAACAATTCTCCTTCAAGATTTTTTAAAAAAAAGTGTGAAAAATTCTTGTTGTCTAAAAGGTCTAGACTACAATGTGCATTAAGACGCCAACACAATTTTAGGACTTCATCACGCCTTGAGGTCACTAATGCACCTACAATATAGTTCTCTAGTTGTGTTGTAGTCCTACACTTGTGTCCTGGTTAGGGTTTCACATGAATTAACTTCCCAGGTATAAAACATAGACCTTTCTAAGGATTTTCTAGTAGATAAATCTATTCTCCAATGGAGTATGAACATAAAAACACACCCACTTATTCTAGGCTAGTCATCCAGAAACTAGCCATGACTCCCAACACCAAAAGTGGCATAACTCATTAGAATAAAAAAGAAAATAAACTCTTGATTGTAAACATTGTCATAGAAATATACAAACTTAACATCATATCAAGGAAATTAAACTAAATCTACACAATATATTAGGATGAGAATATCATAAGATTCAATTTCAAAACATAATATCTAAACATAGCATATGACGGTAACTAAAAAAATGTAAAATGAAACCTCCATCCATAATGTGGATAGTTTACCATGGATTACAAAGTTCAATTATGACTCCAATATAAATTGAGCCAATGAGTGATGGAAGTCCTTATTTACACATTTCTCAAAAATGTGAAATGAAGGTTTGCCATACCACAACCAAGTAATGAACTCTACATGCTCTATCTAGCATAACCGTAGATATAGATAGCCCCAATAGTGGTCAACACCACCCAACCATGTCGAAACCTTAGCCCCACCCCTCTATATGGAGAGATGGTTGATTGGGCAATCATACACACACATAATACAATATGGGGAATATTATAATAATCATGGCATCACAACATACCAAGAAACATACACATTACAATCAAGTCCTGTTTGTTATGAAAAAAAGAGAATGCCAACAAATGGCACATGAACTAGATCAAACCCTTTTCCATATAACATTCAAGGACAAGGCCGAGCCAAATCACTACCAAATGAAGGACTCAACTTCTGACCTTGTGCTCCAGTATGCTATAGATGGATAAGATTTAATTTAGTCTTTTCCTCAAACCCTAGGATGATAATGCATGAAAACCCTAGGTTTACAATGATCTACTCATAATGGAGAAAATACAATAGACACCTAGAAACTAATTGTAAAGAGATGATTAGGGGGATTATAAAACTTGTCTCCATAAAGCAGAGGTGTCGGAGGACCTTGGTGGTACTACCTAGGTCCTAACTAAAGGAATCTGTTGAAGGTGTAAATTGAGAGGTTGTTCTAGATGCTATCCTGATGCCATATCTAAACCCAAAAAAAGTAGGACATGGGTGGTACCTCCCAAGTCCTTGGTGAGGGTATACTTTGAAACTGTCTTTAGACCATGAAACCCTGATCTATACCCAATATTCCTATAGTTCTGTATTTTCTAGATCTTGCTCCTATAACCTACACACAAGATGAAAAGAGTTTGGGGGGTTATGGTGTTTAGGGACTTGCCTTAGTCAAATCTTGGGATAGCATTCAAGCTTCCCAACACCATTGATTGATAAAGAGTACGTGCCCTCATGGGGGTAGATGATGAAACAATGATAATATGATGATTCAAATGATGATAAACAAACAATGATATCACCTATATGATGAACCCTTAGAATGATGATCTTTTAACTCCTAAGGAAAGATAGATGATATCTCTATATCTGCAATAACAACATAATAACAACACACAAATCTACTCGAGAATCACAATGAATGCTCTTTCTTGCTTCACTTCAAGATTTCAAGTTAGCTATCTCCATCTAGGTTAATAATGAACTCAAAAACACACTTATATATCTTGTTCATAATAATCAATTCAAACCAAAAGATCCAACAAGGAGAAACCTCTAGAGAAGTGTTATGATGACATACACTTAAATTAGCCCCAACCAAAAAGGAGGGACATGGGCAGTACTACCTAGGTCCTTTAGCCTCCTTTGGGTCCAGGGTAAGCTAATTAAGGGTCCCATATTCCAATTCTAGCTTGGTGTCAGGCAATTTTACATCGGGAGAAACATTTTTATGATAAAACACAATTGACCTAGGAGATAAACAAGGAGGTAAAAAGACATGTAGAAACTTTTTACTCCTTAACATTTAGCCCCCACTTTAATGGGTGTATGATTTTATGATTAGTGCACACATTAAAGTACGATTGAAAATACATCAAGCACATCAGACACTAGAGCCAATAGAACACCCTAAGTTTGGAAGACCATCTCTAGGCCTCAAGCTTAGGCAAACATAAGAAGACACTTGACAATTGATGAGGATCATTGTAATCCTCATCATTTAATTTATCAATCTGAGGTGGTGTCCAAAGGCTGTATGCATTAGGAACTTAAAGATTTTTGGCAAATAGTTCTTTCTAATAAAAATAGAAAAATAAATAAAATAAATTAATCTAATGAAATCACACATGCAAAATTTAAACACACTTGCATAAATTAAAACTATAAACTTAAAACATGTTTCCATGAATTAAAAATACAGAAATAAAATAGCTCTTGCACTAAAAACAAATTTAATACATTTAAAATAAATATAAATGCATAAAACTAAAATAATACAAACAATAAAATAAGTACCAAATGTTGTCCTTTTCCTTAGGATGAGTAACTTGCTTGCTCCTCCCTTGGAATTGGACCAAGATCATTCACCCAATTTTGTGTTCAATGCTCCATATATCTTATTTCTTCAACAAAATATTACAAATTTACTTCTAAAATTGTTGTAGTTTTCTTATTCCAAAAATTTGCCAAAATAACAACTCTTTTCTTTAGAGTTGAGAGGTTTATTTATACATTGAAGATCTTCACCCAACTCCCTAAACTAGTGGAAAGCATAAATACACTTGTCTTTCCCATTCCTATGATAAAGGAACAACTCTGTTTATTCTCTACACATATCTCTCCTACTCCTATGCTAAAGGAAACAAATTCCTTTATTATCTCTACTAATCCTATGCTAAAGTAACAAGATCCTTTATTCCCTCATTACAAAGTGACAACACATCCACATCCTTTTAAGGGAAAAAAGGCTTTATTTTTGCTACTTTTATTATTTTCCAAAAATAATTTATCTTCAACTTTTTAGAAAATAAAAGATTGAGAGAATATCAAATCCATGGTTCAAGCCAATTGAGTTGAAACACCTTGGCTGAAATCAAGCTGGAATACTTTCAAAATTGGCTCTAGAAGTGATTTTAGAATGCTTCAAGATTGGCTGAAAGAGGATGGAATACTTCAAGACTAATTCTAGATCATTTTAAAACATATTGCATTCTATTTTTTCCAATAAACATTAAAAAATGTTAGTAATTAAATTGCAATAGACTTCTAAGAAAGAAACCAATATATATCTATATTCTATTTTAAATAAGCTAACAGTTCATAAAACTACATTTAAATCCACTTTTAATGCTAATTTTAAGAGAAAATAGAGATGAATTTAGATGAGATATTTCTAGTCTCATCAACAATCATGCAAAACATGAAGAAAATAGTAAAGAAGAATGCAATACATAGAGAAGACATGAACATAGACACACAATACATGAAGCATACATGAAGATAAGACATGCTTAAACAATTACACAATACTAACAGGTGATGAGGGGAGCTCATCGCTACATGCCTCCACAAAACACACAGTGTGGGGGAGCTCATTTATACATGCCACCACAAAACATGCAAAACACACAGAGAAAACACACAAAAAACACACGGAATACACAAGTGTCGTAGAATGTGTCATCGACCCACTATACGTCTTAAACACAACAAGCACTAGCGATAGGGAGGATCTCATCATTATGCTCCACCATCTAAGACATGCCAAACACACCTGACGATCGAACTATGCTACCACGACTACCAAAAACATGCTTAAGGGTGAGTAACTCAAGATCTAACCCCACCTCCCATGAGAGGACTTTTTCAAAAAGGATGTGCAACCACTCAAGGGAAGACACAACCCTGCCTTCCCTAGAAGGGCTTTCAAAAGCATACAACCCCACTTGCATCATAGAGACACCTTACAAGGAAAAGGAAGCATGCACACAAAGTATACAACCCCACTTACATCACGGAGATGCCTTACAGTGAAAAGGAAGCATACACAACACACAAAACAAAGTATTCAACCCCACCCGCATCACAGAGATGCCTTAGAGTGAAAATGGCATACACAACAAACAATTTAACAAAGTATACAAACTCACCTGCATTATGGAGACGCTTTACAGTGAAAAGGTAGTATATGCAACACACTTTATCACAATATCTAGAATATCCAAGCATTTACCACAATATATGCTCCCGCCTTAAAGTGGTTGCTCCCACTTGTTGATAGTAATCATGTTTAAGGTAAGCTTGAAGACACGCGAGGGAACAAGATCTTTCACAAAGATCATGCCCCAAAGTGACATGTGCTTACAATCGCTGAATTGTTCACAACAATCACAATAGAAACACATCAATATCATTTGCTAACAACCATTGATCAACATTATGCATGTACAAAAGATAATCAAAATGAGATTTGGTTAGAAAATCTATGCTAAGATAACAACCAAATCATCTCACAAAAAACTGATACAAAAATAAGGCAACATATCATTTAAATAAACCAAGGCTATACTTATAGGTTTAGAATCGAGTATAGCCATGAGGTTATACTTCAGGTATCTCATAACTGAGTGTAGCTATGAGGTGAGACAAAAACATTTCAAAGTACATAGTAGTAGATTGAGTATTGCAAAGGTTTGTTACAACAATTTCACAACATGGTACATGATCACATCATGACATAAAGTGATTCTACTAGTCAAACGTCAGTAACAAATTACCCCCGTCTTCATTTATGGACTAGGTCTATTTTTTTTTCTTATTTTTGGGATGCATGGTCCTTATCAGAAGTGTCTATTTGTTGTCGTCATCCATCAACTAGTAGATCCACAAGTACAACAGAAGAATGAAATCATGAAAAATGAGAGAGGAGACAAAAGTGACTTAGGGTGACAACATGGGAGGATGTCCCCAAATCACCCTCCACAACATTATGCCCTCAAGGCACCACACACAACAATTTGTAACAAGAGAAGTGTAGAAGAATAAAGAAACAAATAGAAGGAATGTCACAACAAAGGTGATCCCCTTGTATCCTTGACCTTACAAGAGTATCAAGGGTCATCCAAGAAGACCTAAACAAACATTTAATACTACATGAGGGAACACAAAAAAAACAACATATATACCTAAGAGGAGGCCACCCTTGAGAGAAACTGGAAGAGGTGCTACATCAAGTGTGGCTAAATGAGGGAGAAATACTTACTTGATTCATTGTCAGGGATGTGGTACTCAAATGCAACCACGCTAGGGGTTGTCCTTAATCAAATCATCTTCTTCCCAATCTTGATCTTCATAGGTGACACATAGGGCACTATATCCCAACTTGAATCTTCTTCTTTTAGTTCTTCTTTTGATTCCATTTCTCTTGGTGGGATATTTTCTTCTTGTGGTGACATTTTTTGAGCGAAGGCTTGGAGCTTTATTCTTCTTTACCTTGCATTTTTATTTCTTCTAGTGTACCGTCAAGGGCTCATGATTTTAATTCTTTGATATTTGTGAAGAGGAAGTTGGTACAAAATTGATTTTATGATTTTGTGATGGATAGCTTTGCTCTTGAAGGTTTTCTCCCGATCCTTGTAAGGATGGCAGAGGAGGAACCTTGACAAAAATCCCCTTTCCTTTAGGTCAAGGTGAATCCTTCAACTCAAGCTACTTTTCACTCTCTATTTGTTGGATAGGAGGAATTGTAGCCTCAAAGCACCGAGAGGGTCTAGGAGTATTCTTTCCATAGAATAGTTTAGCTATTTTCTTTTCCTTATAATTTTGATATGCCAAGAAGAATTGATCTTGTCTTGGTTGATTTGCTTCAATAGGTTGTGGCCAAAAATAATCTAGACTAAAATTTCCATGAGTGGCTAATGGTTTAGGTCCACTATGATGGATAACATGCACTCAACCTTTATGAGGGAACTTTAAGCACTTATGGAATAGTAGAAGGAACTACTTTCATAGATTTTAGCCAAGGATGTCCTAACTTCACACGAAAGAGATCCGAGGTGGGAATGATGACAAATGGTGCTTCTATAGCTTTTTCAAACACCTTAATACAAAGTGTTATCTTTCCAATTGTTAGAAGAAAATATCCATTATGTGCTTTTATTATTATGTCGGTTGGATTGTATGTATCTTGTGCTATATCAAGCATATATAAAAATTATTCTGTGATAACATTTGTCATGCAACTGGGATCAATAAGAACTCCTCTTGTAGGATTACCATTTATTCTTATTGTTATATATGGAGGACCATCATGATCTCAAATAGTGACCTCATGTGGTGTGAGGGATATGATGGTTTCGGGATCCTTTCTTTTCTTGTTAGATCGGGAGGAATCACACCACCCTTGTTATGATTGGATGCCATATATGTGAAACTTTTGTATACCACATTGTAGTTGGGTTATTGATATTTATAAATGTAACCAAGAGGTTTAGAAGAATTTGAAAGACCTCTTAGAGTGAGCACCAATTTCATTTGTGTTTGAGGCACATCTGAATGCCTTGATTGACAACTATTTTCGGTTTCACAGGTTCTTCTTGAGATCTTGGAGCATAAATTGTGTTTACTAATCTTTGAAGGAACGATGGTTTAGGAGTCATAGTGGAATGTACAATAGAGATAAATTCATCTAGGTCTTCATCTAACGTATCAAAATCATCACTACTAAACGGCTCATCATATGCATGAAAGTCTTGTAAAAAGAAATCGGACATTGTCACGTATTCTACTTTATCCAAGGCTTGAAATTATGAATTTTCAAATTAAAGATGTGAAATGATGCAAGATTACTATGCAAAATCAGATTTGATGAATATTTAATGCAACTAATATAATCATGCAAGAGAATTTTCAAAACCCTAATGCAAAATGTTTCTAAAATGTAAGCTTTTTGAAGGCCTAAACATGCACTTTTTCAAAATTATGCAAGATTTTCAAATGAATATTGATAAATTAGAAATAAATCAATGCAAGACCTAATTTGAACAATAAGTAAGATGCAAATGATTGAAAATATGGGTTCACCAAAATGTTTGTTATGAAAAAGGAGAATGACAACAACTGGCACATGAACTAGATCAAACCCTTTTCCATATAACATTCAAGGACAAGGCCAAGCCAAATCACTACCAAATGAAGGAGGACTCAACTTCTGACCTTGTGCTCTAGTATGCTATAGATGTATAAGATTTAATTTAGTCTCTTCCTCAAACCCTAAGATGATAATACATGAAAACCCTAGATTTACAATGATCTACTCATAACAAAGAAAATAAGATAGAAACCCAGAAACTAATTGTACAGAGATGATCAAGGGGATGATAAAACCTGTCTCCAGAAAGAAGAGGTGTTAGAGGACCTCAGTGGTACTATCCAAGTCCCAACTAAAGGAATCTATCGAAGGTGTAAACTAAAAGGTTGTTCTAGATGTTGTCTTGATGCCAGATCTAAACCAAAAAAGAGGCAGAAGGACATGGGTGGTACCACCCAAGTCCTTGGTGAGAGAATACTCTGAAACTATCTTTAGACCCTGAAACCATGATTTGTACCCAATCTTCTTGTAGCTCTATATTTTTAGATCTCGCTCCTGTAACCCGCACATAAGACGACAAGAGAGAGTTTGGGGGGTTATGGTGTTTAGGGACTTGCCTCAATCAAATTTTGGGATAGCATTCAAGCTTCCCAACACTATTGATTGATAATGAGTGCATGCCCTCATGGGGGCAGAGGTTGAAATAATGATAATATGATGATTCAAATGATCATAAACAAAAAATGATATCACCTATGTGATGAACCCTTAGAATGATGAAGATTCTTCAACTCCTAAGGAAGGATAGATGATAGCTCCATATCTGCAATAACAACACAATAACAATACATAAATCTACTCTAGAATCATAGTGAATGCTCTTGCTTGCTTCAATTCAAGATCTCAAGTTAGCTATCTCCATCTAGGTTAGTAATGAACTCAAAAACACACGTATATATACTTTCCTGCTCATAATCGTCAATTACAACATAAAGAATAGAACACCATATGCAACCAAGTAGTGTGGGTATGGTTGAAAGCATGAATTAAAAATCATAAATTAAAAAGCAAAATTAATAAATAATTGGAGGAATATCTTTGATTCTTCAATGCAAGTTCACATGACAATTTTGGAGAGATATTGTTCACTATCACACACACACACACAATAGGAAATCTTTCCAAGATCTTTTCTCTCCACAAGTGTAGTAATTCAACAAGAAAGTATAATCCTGTTTCAAAGCAAACATCCACCAAGCAAGGAGGGAGAGATATTTCAAGAAAAGAGGAATGAATAATACTAAAATGGGCCTTCCTTTTTCCTTTTCATTCCAAAAATCCTAAAAATCCCCTTTTTCCATTTCCCAACAATTTAATTCAAAAGTGGTTATTTGCATTAGATATTTACAATTAGATATTTATCTTATGGAATTCACTAACATTATTAATTAAATGCATATAGGCAATTCCTTTCAAATGACTAACACATTTAATTTAACCAAATGGACTAGTGCATTTAAGATAAGAAATATTTTAATTTGATGAATTTTGTGAATATCCATAATATTAAAAATACATTAGGCCAATTGATTTTAGCATAAAGTTCACACACAAACTCCCCAAAACAAGCATTGAAAAAAATGACAAAATGAAAATGAAAATCAAGAGTTAAATAAATATACGTAAATAGAATACACACTTCACAAGTGTATTCACAACACATCATGGATCCAAAACTAACACCAATTCAAATTATTGTCTTACAAGTATACACAAGATATGTCTCACAAGTCAAATCAAGTGAGACAAGGAGATTTAGACAACTGACTATCTCTAGTTAACCACCATTGGGATAAAACCTATGCATGCACACTCAATAAAATATCAGACATACCTATTCCATACAAGATAGTTGAAGCACAACATATACATCCAACATGATATAATATAAATGAAATAATATCAATAGCCTACATCAACTAAAAATTGTCCTAAAGCCACATGATCTAGATAATGCAAATACATAGATCGATAATCACCACAAACATCTTCCATACAAGGAGATTCATGCAAACTAACTGTCTCTAGTTAACCACCACTGGGCTAAAACATATGCATGCACACTCAATAAAACATTAGATACACCTATTCCATACAAGGAGATTTATGCAAACTAACTATCTCTAGTTAATTACCATTGGGATAAAACCTATGCATGCACACTCAATAAAACATCAGACATACCTATTCCATACAAGATAGTTGAAGCACAAAATATACATCCAACATGATATGATATAAATGAAATAATATAAATAGCCTACGTCAAGTGAAAATCATCCTAAAGCCACATAATCTAGATAACACAAATGCATAGATCGATAATCACCACAAACATATTCATTCCCCCCATTTTCCAAATGGGTCAATGATGCTAAGTCATGGAAAATGGGGGACGTGCTATAAATGTAGTGATATAGAAGGGGATCTTCTAGTAAGACACTCACACGTACATAAAATAACACATAAATATGAAAATGAGTGATGAGGCATGTAATACACTTGTCTCTCAAAGATTGGAATTAAACCATCCATAAATATACATTGAATCTCATTATCCCATAATAGAGAACCGATATTAGTAGCCAAAGCTTGAAATCTAAATAATAGAATACTTAATTGGCTCTTGTTCCTTTTGTTTGCATTGCATGAGTTAAGCAATGGATGTCTTACGCTTAATGTTGTAATGAAAATGTTTCATGAAATCCTTAGCCAAATCCTTATAGGAATTGATAGAAGCATGCAGTAATGAATAAAACCATGTAAGTACATGATTACTCAAGGTTGATGGGAACTTATTAGTGAGCAGTTGGTCCACATAGAAGTAAGGAAGTCACATTACTGTGAAGTATTGTAAATGCCATAAAATATCACCTCTTCCATCATATTTCTTAAAACAAGGTGTGACAAATCCACTTGGTAAAGGATACGTGTAAATTTAATATGCCAAAGGATTGTAAAAGAATTTGGTTAGTGTCATCTTTTGATTGATCTCATTGTTCATAAGTGTCAACATACCATTCTATATTGTTGATCTATCAATGGGGTATTTCACATAAAGTGAAATATCATGTTCAACTTGTCCCATAGTCATACGTGTATCCATCACGTCATATGTAACAATGGCGGAGGTTGCAAAATATGTATCATCAACTAATGGCACCTTATTCCCAAATATATTGAATAAAAATTGTAAAAGATCCTCATGTTGTTCTTCATACTTGGGTATGTCTAAATCATGTGAAAGATGGGATGTATGTTACATACCTCTTTTTGGAAACAATTATGCTATTTACTTTCTTGCAAATTTCAGTGATATATTATGTTGTGGACGACATGGAAACTGATGATTTATTTTACAAAGTTAGTTCTATGAAATTATAGAAGTCTATTGATTATGATCAATGTGATATTGTAGACTAAATGTCTTTATAATAAATGCAATGATGTTTGGATATATTATGCTTTGATTTGAACATAGGTGCTTTGACCACAAAATTGTATGTGAGTCTGTCGTTGTAGGAACAGGTGGACCGTGTTCGACGGGAAGAGAAAGTATCTTTGAGAGAGAGTATAGACTTTGGAAATTAACCAAAGGTGTTTGTTAATGAGAATGCCAAGCAGGTAGATAAACCTTGGAACCGTCATTTTAGTCTTGGTTATCGGTTGGGTTAGCTAACTAGATGTCGACGTCAAAGGATAAAGTATAACATCCTAGTTGAAAGTCGTCTTGTAGAATCTTGGACTCGTCGATGTCGTCGTAAGTCCATCATAACAAGTCGACTTATTTAGACATTTATTATTTTTGTTTATAAGTATTTAATGAACCATCTTGTGCGAAATTGTAAATCATGTCTCGTAGTCGAAAGATGCGAGAAGTCGGCTTTGTGTGTCTAACATTGTAAGAACTCATTTGCGTTACGATCAATCCATCGTGATTGTCGTAAAACGCGTCGAACTTGTGTTGTGAATTTATTCTTTACTTGTAGATCGACGAATGTCGATTTGAAGCCATAACGTGAAATAATTATTTTTGGACGTCATTTAGCGTGAGTCTTTTCTTCTAGCTTTGACCGCGATTTGTTGTCAATCTAACCTTGAGTTTTCTTAATTAGATAGTCTTTGTCCATCTTTCCTTCTCGACCCCAACGATGTTCAAACTATTTTGTAACCACCGCCGTGTCGAGCTTTAACTCCTCAATTCAATATTAAGTTGGTTTTGGAAGGTTGATGCCTTTTTGTTCTAGTAAGGATGGAGTTGTTATGTCCTTTGGTAAGCCACATCATCGAAGGAACTTTAACCCTCTTGTGGTCGTAGTAAGTTTTGAGGTCGGTTTTACTCAGTTAAACAACTTTCCTGAGTTTTGGCATGTTTCGGTGGTCTTTTAATGTTTTAACCACTCTAACCATAGGCGAGAGAGAGAAGGATGGGCATTGGAGTTGCGAGAAACCGCAGTTTATGGCAGAGGCCCCATCATTAAGGTGGGCGCGAAGGCATAGGAGTGGGTGGTTGTGAAGAACAAGAGGAAAACGGCAGAAGCTTCTTACGTGGTTGGGAAGTTAGACAGGTGGTCGAAAGAGAAGGAAAGATTCGATGCTGAGTGGGAATAATGCCAGGGAAGTGGAGAAGAACGAGGTGGAAGGTTTTATGCCATCATGGGAGAGAGAAAGGCAGTTGAGAAGCTGCGAAGTAACGGAGAGTGGAGAGCTGCAAGAAAGAAGAAATGATCGGCAGAAAGAAAACTGCGAAGGAAGAAAAGATGAGGGACAGTTAAGAAGCTGCGAGGTGAGAGTAAAAGAGGGGGGAATATAGTGAATGAAGTCAGTTTTTGCTTTGTAGAGAGGATAACGGGGTAAAGAGAGCATAACGGTGTGAAGAGAGGAGAACTGTGTGAAGAAAGCATAGCTGTGGGAAGGGAGCATAACTGCGGGAAGAGAGGATAACTGTGTGGAGAGAGCATAACGGTGTGAAGAGAGGATAGCTGTGTAGAGAGAGGTCGCGGTGTGTAGAGAGGATAGCTGTGTAGAGGAGTCACGGTGTGAAGAGAGGATAGATGTTTGCAGGCAGTCGCTGTGTGAGGAAGTAGTTTCGCATAGTTTAGAAGGAGCGAGACAAGAGTAAAAAGAGAAGCTGTCATTGTCTTGTGTAGTAATCGGCAGAGATTGGGATAGTAGTCTGGAGGAGGCACATTTTTCTTGAGGAGTATGTGGATTTAGCCACAGCGAACTTCAGTCCTTTGACAGGTTCGTTTCCCATACTTTCAATTGCTCAGCGTAGATCTGTAAATGTGTCTTAGCTGTGCATGAATAAATAAGTTCAATTAATCAAATATGATGACATTGTCCTCTATCATGAGTTCTGTGTGAAGTCAGTCATTAAAATGGTATCCTTACTGTGTTTTGAGATTTAAAAACCTAGAAATAGAAGTATTGCTGCCTCATTGCAGTGTTTGTGAATTAAAAACTCAGAAATAGAAGTATTGCTGTCTTATAGAATTCGTGAACTCAAAAACTGTAACATTTCTTGTCATGAATGACACAGTATAATAAAAAAGAACATAGTTCTCTAATGTATATACATTTAGGAACGAACTCATCATGATGCAAGATGTAATTTATCTTCCTTGAACGATAGTTCCATTGCGAGTAAACACGTTGCTCCACGTGCATGCTGTGTAGGAGTCAAAACCACAGTTTTTAAGCATGTTTTGACGTAAAATTTAATATGTTTGATAGCCGGTAAATGCAGTTGTAAACAACTGATGTCTTATCTGTCTTACATCTTTATTGACATAAGAAAGATTCCAAAATCATTTATATTTTACTTACGACTCTCAACTTGATGAATCATGCGAAACTAATGACACGGAAAGAGGAGTAGGAAGATAAAGTATTAGTAATGATTAGGAAACTGTCATGGTTCTGAAATGAACAATTAGAGTTAAAAAAAAACCTGCATGTGAGTCGAGATTACGTTGCATGCGATGGTACTAGTATCATTTTACCTTGTAGACCATACGAGTCTAGAATCCTCAAATTTTGGGATAACGGGAAATGGTTTTAGATATTTGAGTATGTTGTGCAATTTTGGAAACTGAGTAAACAAATTTGAAACCACTTAGGAGTGGACGTTTATAAACAATGTTTTAACATGAAAATGGGTTTTGAAACTATGAACTCGGGATTAGAGTAAATGTTGCGCCATGCACTATTTCAGGAGGAAATCCTAAACCCTTGAGGACATCAAGGTCGTCAATTATTTCAAATTATACAAATAGGAAACTGTAGGATTTCGACCAATTCAAGTCGAGTAGGGTGGGTGAACCAAGTTCATGCGTTCTTAGAACGCTAATTTAAAAACAAATCCTTTGGCCAAGGTAGTGTACTATCCTCAAGTGCATCGAACGTTCACCGTAACTGGATGGCGTATCTTGTGGAGTGTCGTGCCTGACTAGAGGGTATCTAGGGATCTGCACGATAACAAGACACGTAGGTTACAACACCAGAGCTCAGATGGCAAACACCGATGGTTATCCTAAGTCTATCCTCTTGAGTAGGGTAGGGCCACTTCCGGTTAGGAAGGAGTGCGGGAGACTGATGGTCTATGGTTGGAGGTTAAGCTCCTTGAAGATACTTTCTCTTCCAAATACTGAGGAATGCCGAGTCTTGAATGTGATGGGTCGACAATCGAGATGCAGGTTAATGGTATGTTTCCAATATTTGTTGTTTCAAGAAAATTTCATTTGTTAGAAAACAAAGTGTTTATTGTATATCATTTCTTTCAGTTTTATGAAAATGAGATCATGTTTATGATAAAATGAAAAATGTTGTATTGGATTATAGATGAGTTACTTTTGTATTTGATTACCTAGTAAAAAAAAAAATTACCGTTGTGAAAACTTAGTTAATTCTTGTCATTTCGGATTTGGATGTTACATATGGTATCAGAGCTAACCAGGTTCAGCACTAGGGCTGATGAGTCCACTAACCTGATTAGGAAATCATCATTATGCGGGTAGCTAATGATTTGGTTTACTGTGCCAGGATGGTATACACCAAGAAAACCGCAAGAAAATCCTTCACGGGTAAGAAGCGTTATCTGCAAGCTAAGCAGAAATGACTTGCGATGATCAAGACCATAGAGAAAACTAATGATGAAAACGACATTTGGCTTGATGATGTGGAAACCTTAGCCAATGCAATGTCACGACTTAAGTGAGTGAGGAGAGAACTCCTAGAGGGAGCAGCGATGACGGCTCGAATCATGATCAACTGCTGCTCCTAGATTGAAACTGATAGTGTACCTATTAGTGTACCTGAGAGTGTACCTAGTACTATACCCATGATCACTAGAGATCCACGTGTAGTACCTAGAGCTGAGATTATTGAGTTATCTTCTGATAGTGAGTCTGAGGGGTATACACCTTGTGATTATGTGTCGGACAATGAATCTGAAGGTTACACACCACTAGTTAATACTGAGTAAAAACATGAGATATGTCTATCTCTAATGATGTTGAAACAATTTTGCAAAATGAATAAAGACAAAATTTTGGTTTGAGAACAATTATGATTATGATCAAATGTTGTGTTCTTTTGATGATGTTTAAAATAATAAGCTAAAACTGATTAGTATATGTTTAATTAGGTGTGATATTAAACTAGCATGGACCAATCAGGGTTTAACGAGGGGGAGGATCGGGAAGGTCATAACTCTCGGGAAAACTCCACTGACAAGTTGGATAGGATCCTCAACATGCTCACTGAAACCAAGGAAAGGTTGAACAAAATAGAGAAGAAAATGGATGAAACTGGCAACACAGAGGGTGGAAAAGAGAACTCACATTATACAAGCAAGAGTAAACATTGGGATAATGGCACGACAAGTGAACATCTTGATGACAGTGAAGCCCAAAGAAAAACCAGGGATAAACTTGCATTAGAGTTATCCAAGGATATGAAGAAGGTTAACCCTCCAAAGTTCGATGGAACGAAAACTGGAGATGCAGCTGAAGCATGGTTGACTGAGATGGAGAAATATTTTGAGATCAGAAACTACTCTGAGGTTACTAAAGCTGTGTGGGGAGCCTATCAGCTATCTGGGGAAGCGTCCACTTGGTGGATGAATAAGAAAATGGAGTTGGAATTAAGTCCCTTGAAAGTGACATGGGATGAGTTCGTGGAACTATTCTGAAAACGGTGGTTACCTCAGTTATACTTTGATCAGAAGTTAACAGATTTCCAAAACCTCAAGCAAGGTGAACTATCTGTGGTCGAGTACGCAGAAAAATTCACTAGGATACTGAAGTATGTTCCCCAATACCAAAAGGATGAAAGGTTCCGAATCAGAAAGTTCATCATGGGACTCAATCCTCAGATCGGCGGTGAGGTGGAGGTACATGGTCCAAGCACAATGGATCAAGTTTATGAAAAGGCAATAAAACAAGAGCAGAAGATCAAATCTATCTCTGCCTACCGTGACAAGAAACACAAGAAGTTTGATAAGAACTACAATGATCAGTCTTATAAAAGGAAAAATGAGAAGGGATATGGAAGCAGAAGGTTTGCTAGGGGAAATCGAAAGAATCAGGGAGGTAATGAGCGAAGAGGTGAAGATTTTAAGAGAAATGCAAATTTTAAGAAGAATGGTGATTCTGCAAGTAGGCCCTCTGAGAAGCGAGGACCTATAGGAGGATGCTTTTCTTGTGGAGGGGATCATTATGCCAACCGTTGCCCTAGCAAGAAGCCGAATGGGAGGCCTAGGAACACGGAGCTTCCTTCACAATAGGAAGCCTTTTAGCAAAGGATTCATGCCGCTCTTGACAATCGGCAAGTGGAGTATCAGATCACTCCTATTGAGATGACAGGTACCTTATTTGGAGTTCATGTTTCTATTCTATTTGATACTGGTGCAACAGAAAATTTTGTGTCACCTAGAGTCCTAAGTAAATTTTCTAGAAAAGCTGGTTTTATGTCAAAACCTTGGACAGTAGAGTATGCAAATAATTCAAAGGCTCAGGTAGAGTAATGTTTGTTCGAAGCTAGGATTGATGTTTCTAACTTCACCACTGAGGCAAACTTATACGTAGCACCTTTAGGGTCCTATGATGTCATCCTAGGAATGAGCTGGTTGTGGAAACATCGAGCCAAAGTAGATTGCTTTCATAAAACCATTGAGTGTCTGGATGAGACGGGCAAAACTATAAATCTCCAAGGAATACAGAGGGAAATAAAGGTTAGATCCATTTCATCAAAACAACTAAAGCGGGCTAGACGAAAGGGATGTCAACTTTTTGCGGTCAAGATGGACCTAGTAGAGGAAACCTTAGAGAAACAATCATTTGAGGAAAGATATCCATATCTATGCAACTTCAAGGATGTATTTCCCGAAGAGTTACTAGGCTTGCCTCCGAAGAGAACATTTGACTTTGGCATAGATATTAAACCAGGATCGGAGCCAATCTCTAAAGCTTCGTATCGTATGACTACCACAGAACTTATGGAATTAAAAGCTCAGTTGCAGGAGCTTTTGTCTAAGAATTTGATTAGGCCAAGTGTATCACCATGGGGAGCCCCGGTTATCTTTGTCAAAAAGAAAGATGGAACTCTAAGGCTGTGCATAGATTATAGGATGCTTAATAAGGCAACTATAAAGAACAAGTATCCCTTGCCACGAATTGATGATCTATTTGACCAAATGCGTGGCGCATCGGTCTTTTCTAAGATAGATTTGAGATCTGGATACCATCAGTTAAGGTTGAAAGACGAAGATATTCCCAAGACAACATTTAGAATGAGGTATGGTCATTATGAGTTCACGGTGTTGCCGTTTGGATTGACCAACGCACCTGCTGCTTTCATGAATCTCATGAATAGTGTATTAAGAGATTGTCTTGATAAGTTTGTACTAGTCTTCATTGATGATATTCTGATCTATTCCAAGGATGAAGAGGAGCATGCACGACATCTTCAAATAGTGTTGCAACGATTAAGAGAACATAAACTGTATGCGAAACTCTCCAAGTGCACTTTCTTTCAGAAAGAAGTACAATATTTAGGGCACATAATATCAGCCGATGGGATATCAGTTGATCCGACCAAAATAAAAGCTATTATGGAATGGCCTGAGCCTACTAATGTGTCAGAGGTACGAAGTTTCATGGGATTGGCAGGGTATTACAGGAAATTTGTGTTGATTTTCTCAAGCATTGCTAGCCCTATTACCTCTTTGCAGAGAAAAGGAAAAAGGTTTGTTTGGATGGATGAATGTCAAAAGGCTTTTGACTTGTTAAAAGAAAAATTAACAACCGCTCCAATTCTGAAAGTTCCTGATCCAGAGGGAGAGTTTGAGGTTATCACTGATGCCTCGGGGGAAGGATTGGGAGGTGTGCTTATGCAAGATCACAGGGTAGTAGCCTATGAGTCAAGGAAGCTAAAAAATTATAAGCAGAACTACGCTCCTCATGACCTAGAGATGGCAGCAGTGGTACACGCCCTTCAGATGTGGTGACATTACTTGTTGGGAAGGACTTTTATTTTAAAATCTGATCACCAAAGCCTTCGCTACATATTCACACAACCTAATCTCAATGCAAGGCAAAGGAGATGGCTGGAACTAATATCAGATTATGACTTTGAAATTTCTTATATCAAGGGCAAGGAAAACCGAGTAGCGGATGCCTTAAGCAGAAGAAGGCATATAGCCTCTATAATCTCCATACATGCCAACTTTAAAGATTTAGTATTGCAAAACTTATCTGGGGATGAGTATTATGAATAGGTGAAATAGGCTCTGTACTCAAACCCTAAGGACCCAAGATATGACGGATTCAGTTTTGAATCCAATGGATTGATGAGATTCAAGGGAAGAATTTATGTTCCTGATTCAGTTGAACTTAGAAACCTGGTGTGGAAGGAAGTTCACTGTGCTCCTTACTCTGGACACCCTGGTGTAACAAAACTGTTAGCGGATGTCAAGCCACTATATTTATGGAAGGGAATGAAAAGCGATGCTGCAAAGTTTGTAGCTAGTTGTTTGGAGTGTCAGAGAGTTAAGGCAGAACACCAACATCCTGCTGGGTTGTTGTACCCACATGATATTCCAGAATGGAAATGGCAAGTTATTAGTATGGATTTTGTCCAGGGGTTGCCAATGTCTAAGAATAGGCATGACGCAATATTGGTTGTTGTGGATAAACTAACCAAGGTCGCACATTTCATACCGGGAAATTTGATAGATGGAGCACATCTTTTGGCTCGAAAATTTATGCAAGAAATTTTCAGATTGCATGGGGTACCTGAAAAGATAATATCTGATAGAGATACTCGGATAACTTCACGGTTTTGGCAAACCTTATTTGCTGCATTAGGGACTAAACTGAATGCAAGTACTGCTTATCATCCCGAAACTGATGGACAGACAGAAAGAGTGAATCAGGTATTAGAAGACCTTTTGAGAATGTATTGCATGGATCAGCAATACAGATGGGAGGAATATCTACCTCTTGTCAAATTTGCCTATAACAACTCCTATCATTCTGCCATTAAGATGGTGCCATTTGAAGCATTATATGGAAAGAAATGCAGAACTCCTATAAGCTGGGATAAGCTGGGAGATAGGATAAGCATTGGACCTGAAATGCTTGCTGATATGGAAGAAAAAGTTAAAGTGATTAGGAAGAGGTTGGCAGAAGCCAATGACAGGCAAAAGAGTTATGCAGATCGCAAGCGAGTGCCTAGACACTTCTCTGTTGGTGAGAAAGTGCTTTTGCGAGTGAAACCCCAAAAGAGTTCTATAAAATTTGGTAAATCTTCAAAATTGGCTCCTCGTTATGTCAGACCTTTCGAAGTTCTTGAGATTATCAATCCGGTTGCCTACAAAGTTGCTCTACCTCCAGCCTTGTCTAAGATGCATAATGTTTTTCATGTTTCGTATTTAAAGAAATATTTTGTAGGTAATAACCACATCCTTAACTGGAATTCCTTACAGATGCAAGAGTCCGGGGTGGTTGTGATCGAGCCACTCAAGGTGCTCGAAATGTGTAAACTTCGTTTACGTAATCGAGAAGTTTTGCAATGCAAAATACAGTGGGACCAATATGGCAAGGATAGCGCCACTTGGGAAGACTACAAAGACATTTATCAAAGATTTCCAAAACTTTTTAAAGACATTAATGTTGCATTATAGAAAGTTTGTTTTAAGTTTAAGATTTTGCTTGATAAAATTAATCATTGGGGACGATGATTTTTAAAGGGGAAGGATATGTTACATCCCTCTTTTTGGAAACAATTATGCTATTTACTTGCAAATTTCAGTGATATATTATGTTGTGGACAACATGGAAACTGATGATTTATTTTACAAAGTTAGTTCTATGAAATTATAGAAGTCTATTGATTATGATCAATGTGATATTGTAGACTAAATGTCTTTATAATAAATGCAATGATGTTTGGATATATTATGCTTTGATTTGAACATAGGTGCTTTGACCACAAAATTGTATGTGAGTCTGTCGTTGCAGGAACAGGTGGACCGTGTTCGACGGGAAGAGAAAGTATCTTTGAGAGAGAGTATAGACTCTGGAAATTAACCAAAGGTGTTTGTTAATGAGAATGCCAAGCAGGTAGATAAACTTTGGAACCATCATTTTACTCTTGGTTGTCGGTTGGGTTAGCTAACTAGATGTCGACGTCAAAGGATAAAGTATAACATCCTAGTCGAAAGTCGTCTTGTAGAATCTTGGAGTCGTCGATGTCGTCGTAAGTCCATCATAACAAGTCAACTTATTTAGACGTTTATTATTTTCATTTATAAGTATTTAATGAACCATCTTGTGCGAAATTGTAAATCATGTCTCGTAGTCGAAAGATGTGAGAAGTCGGCTTTGTGCGTCTAACGTTGTAAGAACTCGTTTGCGTTACGATCAATCCGTCGTGATTGTCGTAAAACGCGTCAAACTTGTGTTGTGAATTTATTCTTTTCTTGTAGATCGATGAATGTCAATTTGAAGCCATAACGTGAAATAATTATTTTTGGACGTCGTTTAGCATGAGTCTTTTCTTCTAGCTTTGACCGCGATTTGTTGTCAATCTAACCTTGAGTTTTCTTAATTAGATAGTCTTTGTCCATCTTTCCTTCTCGACCCCAACGATGCTCAAACCATTTCGTAACCACCGCCGTGTCGAGCTTTAACTCCTCAATTCAATATTAAGTTGGTTTTGGAAGGTTGATGCCTTTTTGTTCTAGTAAGGACGGAGTTGTTATGTCCTTTGGTAAGCCACATCATCGAAGGAACTTTAACCCTCTTGTGGTCGTAGTAAGTTTTGAGGTCGGTTTTACTCAGTTAAACAACTTCCCTGAGTTTTGGCATGTTTCGGTGGTCTTTTAATGTTTTAACCACTCTAACCATAGGCGAGAGAGAGAAGGATGGGCATTGGAGTTGTGAGAAACCACAGTTTATGGCAGAAGCCCCATCATTAAGGTGGGCGCGAAGGCATAGGAGTGGGTGGTTGTGAAGAACAAGAGGAAAATGACAGAAGCTTGCTACGCGGTTGGGAAGTTAGACAGGTGGTCAAAAGAGAAGGAAAGATTCGATGCTGAGTGGGAATAATGCCAGGGAAGTGGAGAAGAATGAGGTGGAAGGTTTTACGCCATCATGGGAGAGAGAAAGGCAGTTGAGAAGCTGCGAAGTAACAGAGAGTGGAGAGCTGCGAGAAAGAAGAAATGATCGGCAGAAAGAAAACTGCGAAGGAAGAAAAGATGGGGGACAGTTAAGAAGCTGCGAGGTGAGAGTAAAAGAGGGGGGAATATAGTGAATGAAGTTAGTTTTTGCTGTGTAGAGAGGATAACGGGGCAAAGAGAGCATAACGGTGTGAAGAGAGGAGAACTGTGTGAAGAAAGCATAGCTGTGGGAAGGGAGCATAACTGCGGGAAGAGAGGATAACTGTGTGGAGAGAGCATAACGGTGTGAAGAGAGGATAGCTATGTAGAGAGAGGTCATGGTGTGTAGAGAGGATAGCTGTGTAGAGGAGTCACGGTGTGAAGAGAGGATAGATGTTTGCAGGCAGTCGCTGTGTGAGGAAGTAGTTTCGCACAGTTTAGAAGGAGCGAGACGAGAGTAAAAAGAGAAGCTGTCGTTGTCTTGTGTAGTAATCGGTAGAGATTGGGATAGGAGTCCAGAGGAGGCACGTTTTTCTTGAGGAGTACGTGGATTTAGCCACAGCGAACTTCAGTCCTTCGATAGGTTCGTTTCCCATACTTTCAATTGCTCAGCGTAGATCTATAAATGTGTCTTAGCTGTGCATGAATAAATACGTTCAATTAATCAAATATGATGACATTGTCCTCTATCATGAGTTCTGTGTGAAGTCGGTCATTAAAATGGTATCCTTATTGTGTTTTGAGATTTAAAAACCCAGAAATAGAAGTATTGCTGCCTCATTGCAGTGTTTATGAATTAAAAACTTAGAAATAGAAGTATTGCTGTCTTCTAGAATTCGTGAACTCAAAAACTGTAACATTTCTTGTCATGAATGACACAGCATAATAAAAAAGAACGCAGTTCTCTAATGTATATACATTTAGGAACGAACTCATCATGATGCAAGATGTAATTTATCTTCCTTGAACGATAGCTCCACAGCGAGTAAACACGTTGCTCCACGTGCATGCTGTGTAGGAGTCAAAACGACAATTTTTAAGCATGTTTTGACGTAAAATTTAATATGTTTGATAGCCAGTAAATGCAGTTGTAAACAACTGATGTCTTATCCGTCTTACATCTTTATTGACATAAGAAAGATTCCAAAATCATTTATATTTTACTTACAACTCTCAACTTGATGAATCATGCAAAACTAATGACACGGAAAGAGGAGTAGGAAGATAAAGTATTAGTAATGATTAGGAAACTATCATGGTTCTGAAATGAAAAATTAGAGTTAAAAAAAAACCTGCATGTGAGTCAAGATGCGATGGTACTAGTATCATTTTACCTTGTAGACCATATGAGTCTAGAATCCTCAAATTTCGGGATAATGGGAAATGGTTTTAGATATTTGAGTATGTTGTGCAATTTTGGAAACTAAGTAAACAAATTTGAAACCACTTAGGAGTGGACGTTTATAAACAATGTTTTAACATGAAAATGGGTTTTGAAACTATGAACTCGGGATTAGAGTAAATGTTGCGCCATGCGCTATTTCAGGAGGAAATCCTAAACCCTTGAGGACATCAAGGTCGTCAATTATTTCAAATTATACAAATAGGAAACTGTAGGATTTCAACCAGTTCAAGTCGAGTACGGTGGGTGAACCAAGCTCATGCGTTATTAGAATGCTAATTTAAAAACAAATCCTTTGGCCAAGGTGGTGTACTATCCTCAAGTGCATCGAACGTTCACTGTAACTGGATGGCATATCTTGTGGAGTGTCGTGCCTGACTAGAGGGTATCTAGGGATCTGCACGATAACAAGACACGTAGGTTACAACACCAGAGCTCAGATGCCAAACACCGATGGTTATCCTAAGTCTATCCTCTTGAGTAGGGTAGGGCCACTTCCGGTTAGGAAGGAGTGCGGGAGACCGACGGTCTGTGGTTGGAGGTTAAGCTCCTTGAAGATACTTTCTCTTCCAAATACTGAGGAATGCCGAGTCTTGAATGTGATGTGTCGACAATTGAGATGCAGGTTAATGGTATGTTTCCAATATTTGTTGTTTCAAGAAAATTTAATTTGTTAGAAAACGAAGTGTTTATTGTATATCATTTCTTTCAGTTTTATGAAAATGAGATCATGTTTATGATAAAATGAAAAATGTTGTATTAGATTATAGATGAGTTACTTTTGTATTTGATTACCTAGTAAAAAAAAAATTACCGTTGTGAAAACTTAGTTAATTCTTGTCATTTCAGATTTGGATGTTACAATGTAGGAGGAGGTACTATAAAAGTACTCAAAGATATGCCATGTGAAAGCATGAATGGATCCAAAGGGGGGCCTCTATTAAGAAGTGGTATATCATAATGATGCATAGAAAAATCAATGTGATCTACTAAGGAAGGGCCACTAAAAGGGGAAGAATGATAATCATGAGTAAAACATGGTCTAGGGAAAATAATAGAGTATTCTATGAAAGGATGTAACAAATCATGGAAGGATGTATAATAATCATGAAAAATCAAACCATTGTTTAATGTTATCAATTTAGGTATCACCAAATACATGTATTAAAGTACAATCACAATGTATAGAACCATAATATGATGTTATGCCCTTAGCCTATAACATGTATTGGATATGTGTGGAGTGGCTTATGGTACACTTGACATTTATATTTGTATTCATTAGTTAGTTATTTACTTAGGTTGACCAATTAGGATGAAGGGCTATGACCCTACCTAATAATATCTATAAATGAGGATGAGCTAGGCTCTACCATATCATCAGTGTGAATTCTATTTTTATTATAAGGTTGTGGAGGTTGGCCCTTTGAAGTTACTTGGTTATATACTCAATATTTTGTTCTATTTTCCATCATATTGTGTTCTATTCTTGTGACTACTTCAATGAGATAGTATTTTAACTACAAGTGGTATTTGAGCTTCAATTTAGGAAAAACTAGGTGAAATCCTAATTATGAAGAATCATGTTATTATCTCGCAAACCATTGAAAATATTTTTACAATTTTCTTATGGGATTTGTGGATTCATTTTATGAAGCCACATTCCAATTTCACCTTTCGTAATAAATTTTGAGTGAATTATTATGATTTTGGTGTTTTTCATATATTCACTCTATAGGCTGCAATTTTTGGAATTATTTTAATTTCTTTACATTTTTAGAAATCTCTAGAAAATATATTAAGAGTTATTTCTTTGAATTTTTTTATTTCACGCTAACCTTAGTTTGAAATCATCTGGCCAAATTTGGATCATAGGATAAATTCTACACTATTAGACTATGTGGCCTCTAGTTTAGAGATATTATCTATTCCACCTTGTTTGGCCATTTTAGAGTCGATAATATCCAAATATCCCTTCCATTTCAAACTTCATGTATTGCTTATTCTTATCTAGTAGGTGCACCTTGTCATCGAACAAAAAATTAGTATATTTGAAGTCCCACCTTATTTGAAAACTAAATATGCCTCATCTTTGATGGGAATTTTCTTTGGAATGCATGAAGTCTTATTGTGGCCTCTAGTTTGCCACTATTGTAAATTCTAGTGGCATGTGAAAATGATGATGTCATAGTGAAGATATAGTTTGGTTGGTGTGATAGTTGACATTCAAATTTAGTTGATTATTGAGTTAGTTGAGTTTTAAGGAAACTCAATCTTCATCTAGTCTATGACATGGAAGGAATAGGTTGATGATGGATGATGCATGTGAAGTGTGCATAAAGACTATACACTAGAAGTCTACAAATTGAGAAAGGTGAAATAAGGAGATTGTATTGTATTTAGACTGTGTTGATAGATTAAAATAATTGCATGCTCTCTTTTTCTACTATATTTTCTTGACAGGGTTTCCTAAGTTAAACCTCTGTTTCATGTGAATTCTCTATGATTTCATGTTCTTCCATAATGTTTTTTCTAAATGAATTGAAATAACATAAAGTCTAATTTGATCACGTTATCTAAAGTACTAGGGCATTTAAGTAACTGATATTTTCATCATTTGGTATCAAAGCCAAGTTGTTTGGGGTCAAAACCAAGTCATTTGGTATAGGAGTCTGTTTAGGGTGAAAAAGTAGGGTAATCTTAAACAAGGTTAAGTCCTATTCCTTCACACCTAAAACATTAGGAAGATAAGAACTGAGCTTGGGGACAAGCTACATATTTCTTATGTTTTCCTTTATGCTAACTAGGTCTGATCAAGTGTTTAAATTAGGCTTTCACAAGTTCATTTCACTCAATAATAATGAAACCCTAATTACACCATGTAGCTGTAATCTACTGAATTCAGAGACAGATCCAAATGAATAGATTATAGAAATACAGAGAATAAGGCACAAAGAACATGCACCTAGAAAATGAGGACCAACTGGACTAGGGCATCCACTCATTAGTCTGCAACTTCCCATCAGTAAAATATTCTGCACCAAGTGTCTGACGATCTCCAGTAGCTCCCATATCCTAAAGAATCTTCCCATGTGGACTAGGACACCCGCTCATTAGTCTTGAAAGTATCACGATCTGAAAATTCAAAACTCTATGATGACTGTATCCACAATATCCGTCTTTCTGTCGCTTCTTTTCGTCGTATTCTATCGAACATGATTTGCACCTACAAAAAGAGGAGAAAGATGTTTGCGGCTAGATAGGAGCTTGCCTTAGTCACTATTTTTGGTATTCCTACCTCAACAATAGCCAGAGATAAAGATTTGCAGAAGTGTGTGCTCATCTAATAAATGTGTATGCAGAAATTTAAAACCCTAGATGACTCAAGATTCAAGGAATGATCAATAACTTGCTTCATTCAATGAACAAACACAACTTCACCTCAAGGAGATGAAATCAATGAATACTTGCATGAACAAGAAGGCGAGGCAGTCATATCCATGGAGGATTCCCAAACTTGATGTTGGAGGCTTCAACACTTCTCTTGATCATGTAAAAGGTGTACAAACCCTACGAAGAGTAAGATAGTCTCAAGATATTGATTTATAATCTCCATCCATTGTCTCCATGATAGCAAATTCAAATAACTTTAAGAGCTTTAACAAATCATTGATCTTCAATGGCAATTTTGGCAGAGTTTTGGCATCAAGCTTGCATGTAGATTGTGTGTGATAAAATGATTTTCAAATGTCTTTAAATATCTAACCTTAGGAAATTCAAATTTCAAAATAACGTCTCAACATCGCATGAAAACCAAAAATTTGAAAATAAAATCTTGAGATGCACGACAGGAGCCGACACCCTACCAAGATTCAAAATTCTAAAAAATGGGGCAAGACTAGGGCGCGGCGCCCAAGTCTAGTCCCTCATTTTCCTATTAGATCTACTTCTAGGAGGTTCCAGGGACCCAAAATCCAAATTCCTTTTTCGAGTTCAATCAATAGTTATCTCAAAAAATGACACTTTTGCAACTAGACATAGGTCAGTCAAGGTTTTAGGAAGGCCAAAAAGAAAGAGGTTGAAATGATACCAAAGGAGAGGAGCTAAACTAAGGGAAATTGTATCATTCCATACAGGAGGACAATTTCTAACATAACATTTAGCCCCCACTTTAGTGGCCATATGACACTATGTGCATATGAAACTAAAGGAAAGTAAATAAATCACTCATGAAAAGGATACCCAAAATGATACTGTAGAGGAAGCTGAAGTATTATCGTAGAAAAGGAAGAAGCCCCCAAGTCTATAATCCTACAAGACCACAAAGTTA
The DNA here is from genome assembly GCA_027924645.1 of Cunninghamia lanceolata. Classification (NCBI taxonomy): domain Eukaryota; kingdom Viridiplantae; phylum Streptophyta; class Pinopsida; order Cupressales; family Cupressaceae; genus Cunninghamia; species Cunninghamia lanceolata. The sequence goes on along the minus strand of BSBN01000241.1, from coordinate 2,820,401 downwards.
GGAACCACAACCTACAAAGGAACACTTGTCAAAAAATCAAAATCAAATCAACCTGCAACCACCACCAATAAGTTAGTCCATAAACACTAAGGGGTTGAGTGATGAGACATGATGAGGAAGGAAATTGAAGGAGATATATGCCCCCCTTGTTTCTGCTCGCTTAGTCCAAAAAGAAGAAACAAGGAGATATCTACACACGTTGATTTTGAGGAAACTTGATAAGAAATGTGTTGTGAGGGTTGTTTTGACAAACAATGCCCAAGCACAACACATTGGGGTAGGAAGAGAGCAGAACCAAGATTCCAACGCAACAAATGACGTGAAAATCTGAGTTCAACAGCTCAAGGTAGAGGCTCAAGAGTAAAACTTGTTCAATTTTGCACCTAGATAGTGATAGGAATTCTCATCCATTTACTATAAGTAAAGGGAGTTTTCACTTCTCACTATTCATTGTTACTTGTCATTGTGTAGAGGAGAGAAGGAGAAGGAGAAGGAGAAGAGGAGAACAACCATGCCGAGTCAACATCCATATCAGCCCCCACGACTGGAGATGCTCCGAGCCCAAGTAGCAAAGAGATGTTTTGAGGCTGAGGTAGGGTTCTACTCTTGCACTTCTATCATCATTCTATACTTGTTTTAGTTAATTTTCTTGTTTTCCATGCCAACAAGGATTTAATGGACAGGGGTCCCTGGCAGGGGCATCCAAGTCCTTCCAAGGTGCCAATGTCCTACTAGGGTGCCCTAGTCTCCCTGGGGTGCTAGTGTCCCTCTGGGGCACCCAGGTCCTCCTAGGGTACCCAAGTTCAAAAAGGACATGTCCCTAAGGTTTAGACACATTTTGTCTGTTTAGGTACTAATTGATGCTTTGATAATGAGATCTGATACCATTTCATACTGTTTGACCTATAGGATGTCCCAGAGACACAAGAGCATACAGGTAGCCGCCTGATGATGCTAATTCGAGAGCATATTCGTACTATGACTAGTGCAGAGAGGGGTTACTTGCAAGCAGTAGGCTTATGGTGGGTGTTTGACATGCCCATGATCAGATTTCATTGTAGCATGTTGATGGCCCTGATGGAGAGATGGGATGTAAATACCTCCACATTCCATTTACCCACAGGCAATATTACTGTCATGCTAGAGGATGTTTACAGGATCCTAAAACTGCCTATTCAAGGAGAGATAGTGAGGGTCATGGAGTAGTGTTTAGTTGACTATACACGCGAGAGTTAGCTATATTTTCTGGGTCATACAGTCACTCATGCAGAGTGAGGACACATTCAACTCTGACTACTAGAGCAGGGATGTAGTGACATCCCTTTGGTTCAGAGGATCATGATGGTCACTATCACACTAGCTATCACACCTAATGGATGAGGTACTCACCTTCATGGGGGTCTCATTAACACCATTAGAGCAATGGAGGAGCATCAAATTATGTACGCGTGGGGGCGCATTATGCTTGCGCACCTCTACCATGACTTGGGATAATATGTCGATTATGAGATACACAGCCTGATTATCTACACTCTACTATAGGTCTGGGCCTTCGAGCACATCAGGTGCATGTGGTCAATAGGATTCCCTATAGAGCCAGTGTTCACCTATCCATGCATTCATGCTTACCCCTTGGTCAGATGTTGGAGACATGGTGATCTATTGTACTAGAGAGTTGTATTTAACAGGCTATAGCCCAACAATATTATCTAGAGACCGTATCACAACTATATAGCATGGCTAGGTCAGTAGAGAAAGTTAGTGAGGATGCAAAGGGATTAGTTGATGGATGGTCATCTCAATCATATTGTTGTTTGGTTCTATTATGACAGGGTGGTATGGTAGTTCGCACGTGTATAGGATGTCCCTATGATGCATCTAAGCTACACACGCTCTGTGCACATCGTAGTTAAGGTGAATAGTGCCTGATAGCCAATGATAGTAGATGTAGTCAATGGTGATGATGATGGTACTAAGGATGTAGAGATGACATCATATGTAGACGACATCAGTTGTACCTAAGCATATTAGACCTAGTGGCATATAGCACATCCTGCTCTTATATTTCCTCTCGATCACTTGATAGGTGATCCGCGACCTTGGACCAGTCACACCAGTGACACAGGGGTAGAGGATGATGTCAATGACTTCGAAGGTTATTATGATCTAGAGGAGGATAAAGATGATGATGATGAGATGATGAGGTCCTGTTGCAATACATCTTCAGAGTGAGACCACAACAGGATCAACATGAGGTGGACACTGACGAGGATATCGAGTCAAGACCACGGTCTAGAGCTCGTGGTCCAGTCCATACAGGTGTTGATGGATCAAGTCGACATGAGTGAGGTGAGACTAGTAGGCTTGTGCCCCCAGCTACAGATCAAACTGCAAAGCTCATTACACCTTCATCGATCTAGGACCCATCTTGGTGAGATGGAGATCCAGGTCAGGTTTTTATTAGATTGATGTTCTTATGGTTATGATCATTTATGATGCTTGTATGAGAGTCTAAAATCTATTCTATTTTCTATTTTGCAGTTGGGATAGATGCATGGTGGGACTTTGTGAGTCGCATCATAGCAGACATAGTACCTACTGATGTAGCTAAGCAGCAGGGGCAGGCGGGATATTCGCCATGGCCATCTATTGGGTGACATGCAGAGATATTCATGCCATTTGTTAGATATAGGGTGGCCATAGAGGCTATATTAGATCGGTCTACATGGGAGAGAGAGGAGTTACTTCAGAGAGCTGAGCGTGTAGAGGCTGAGCTCCAGGCATAACGAGATCACACTGTAGAAGTACCCACATCTGAGAGAGATCCTATCATCAGTGAGGTCTTACTTCCTAAGCTACGTTAGGAGAGAGCTGATAGAGACAGAGATTAGACAGAGAGGGACCACTAGCAGATGTATCAGGAGGCACATAACGAGGTGGTAGGACTGAGAGGTGAGATCAGGGGGTTATGATTGCAAAGTATCTCTAGGAGTCATTCATGGTCCCTCGCCACACATGGTCATCATTCAGTCACACACACACCACCATGTCCCAAGGGGACTGGTGATCGAGGTTCAACTATGTGATATATCTCATGTACTATGGCATCCCATTTTGTTGTGAGGGATAGCCAACTCTTGTATATTCAAACTATATATATACTTTCTGTTTGCAATGTTTTAACCTATCACATGTGATTTATATGAAATACAACTAGTGATAAATGTTAAGCATTCAAATGGAAATGTGATTAATGCTAATGTGATATGCTAAACAATTCTTTGTAGAACATGTAGTAAAAAGCACAATGATTAACAAATTTCACATATAAACAAAATTCTATGCTATATTCAGTTAATGCAAAGGTGATCTTAAGAAAACATGTATAAGCAAGATACAATGATGATTAACTGAACAAGAGATGTAATATTAAATGATTTAAGACAAAATGAGCATATCTTGTCAAAATTGAAGCTAATCTAACTAATAAATTTGCTTTATAGAGTAACATTTAACATCCAAATCTTAAGCATGGAATTTCTTGAGGTGTACTGCATTAATAGGTTCTTTAAGAAGCATACTTTGTTCATCAGTTGAGTTATACACTCCTGATCCAAAGGCTTGAGTAACTACATGCAGTCCCATCCAATTAGGGCTAAACTTTCCTTTTTCTCCAGGAGATGCATTCACATTGCATTGATTCTCATAAAGTACCAAGTTGCCAACATCGAATGAATGTTGTATAACACATTCATTTTACAATCATTGTATACTTTTCTGATGGGCCTTGAGGTGCTAAAGAGCATTTATATGTCATTCATCAAGCATCTCAAGTTCTTTTAATCTCTTCTCACATTCTATATCATCATCAATAATGTCTCTTAGGGAAATTCTCAATGAAGGAATTTCTAACTCCAAGGGCATTATCGCTTCTGCATCATAGACAAGATTATACGGTGTATTCCCAATAGCCATATGAATACTTGTTCTATAGGCCCATAATGCATAGGATAGTTGAGTATGCCAATGTTTTTTATGTTTGCTAATAGTTTTTCATAAAATATGTCCAATGACTTTGTTTGAAGCTTCTGGTTGGCAGTTTGATTAAGGATAGTAAGGCATAGAGAAGCAATGTTGAATATGATATTTTTCAAGGAATTTCTTCACATCCTTGTTCTTAAATGGCGTAACATTGTTAGAAACAAGGGAGGAAGGTATACCAAATCAAGAAATGATGTTATCTTGTATAAACCGATAAATGACATCAGCAATCATGGATCATAAGGGAACAGCTTCGACTCACTTTGTGAAGTAATTAGTAGAAGTGATAATAAATGCATGCCCTTGAGAGGAGGGTGGAGAGATTTTACCAATCAAGTCCAAGCCCCAAACAAAAAATGGCCAAGGTGAAACTTGGGCATAAAGTTCCTAGGTTGGTGCTTGGATTAGATGATTATGTTGTTGACATTATGGGCATTTCTTGACATATGCAAAGGAATCTTGTTCCATATATTGCCAATAATATCCCATTCATAATAACTTTTGTACCAATGATTTCCCTCCAAAATTCCTCCATAGGCACCAGAGTGAGCTTCTTCTAAACCTATCAGGATCTCTAAATTACTTAGATATCAAAGTAAAACACCATTGTAACTTCGTCTATACAAAACATTAGACAAGATGATGTAGCGTACCATAAGTTTGGTAGACAAACTTGGGCATTCTTTGATTTGGAATTAGGAATAGTTCCATCATGCAAATAATTGAATATATGGGAGAACCATTTGTCTGAATTTATATTACCACAGAGTTCAATATTCGCAACTATAGGATTTTCTACTGCCAGTGTTTTAAGGTTGTAAATAATAAAAATAAATTCTTCAGGAGAATCATCAGGGGATAAAAGGGAAGCTACACTTGCCATTGCATCCGCATGTCAATTGTCTTTTCTTGGAATAGTATCTATTGAAAACGCTATGAATCATTTTAATAGAGATAAAGCAATGTCGCGATATTGAGATAGCTTATCTTGTTTAGTTTGATATGATCCAGTTATTTATCGTACAATTAGTTTTGAATCACCATATATAGTGATGTTTCTGATGTCAAGATCCAAAGCGGCACGAAGTCCTGCAATGAGGGCTTCGTACTCAACAATGTTGTTTATACATGAGAAGTTTAAACGGTAAGACATAGGGATTGGATTACCTACAGGGGGTATTAGTATAACACTAGGATTGGAGTGAGTTCAACATCTTGATCCATCAAAATACAATTCCCATTTACCATCCTTATTAATAGCTAAAATTTGATCATCAGGAAATGTGTCCTAATTTTGTATAGCAAAAGGTGAAGGTGCTTCGGCTAAATGGTCAGTTAACGCTTATCCTTTAATCACTTTTTGAGAGATAAACTTGAGATCAAATTCGGTTAACAACATAACCCATTTAGTGAGGTGACCTGAAAGATCTATTTTAGCAAATAAATGCTTCAAAGGATCAAATTTCACAATTACATGTATCTCAGCATTTAAAAGATAATGTCTAATTTTTTGTGTTGCAAAAACTAAAGCTAAGCAATGCTTCTCAATAACAGTGTATTGCACTTCATAATCAAGAAAAGTTCGGCTAATGTAATATACAACACATTATTTGCCTTCGGTATTATGTTGTGCTAATAACATTGCAAGGGCATTATTAGATGCTAAGGTATACAAGAGGAAAGGTGTATAAAGAACAACATGTAAAATAGGAGGCTTAGAAAGACAACATTTTAAGTCCTCAAAAGCCTTCTAACATTCTATAATCCATTGAAATTTTGAATCCTTCTTCAGTAGTTGAGTAAAAGGGTGAGTCCTATTCGTGAGTTGTGAAACAAATCAATGAATGGCCTGTATCTTCCCTTGCAAACTACAAAGTTGAGATATATTTTTAGGCGTTGGCATGTTAACAATTGCATCAATCTTTTTTGTATCTACTTCAACACCATGGTTCGAGACAATAAATCGCAATAGTTTTCCACTATCTACACCAAATACACAATTACAAGGATTTAATCACATGTTGTATTTCTTTATTCACTCAAAGATCTATCAAAGAGTCATGGCATGATCTTGGCAATGGATAAACTTTGCCAAGTTATCATCAACATAGTCCTCTAAGATATTGTGCATGTAATCATGAAATATCAAAGTCATTACGCATTGGTAAGTTGTTTTGGCATTCTATGGCATGACTACCCAAACGGCATGACTACCCAACAAAATGTTCCCCAAGGTGTTATAAAAGTTGTTTTATATTGATCTTGAGGATTTATAAAAATTTGATTATATCCTAAACATCCATCCATGAAGGAAATTAATTCATGGATGACTTTTGAATCAACAATCATATCAATATTCGGAAGAGGGAAATCATCTTTCAGAGATGCAAGATTCAAATCTCTAAAATCAGTGCACATGCGAATATGACTGTCAGGTTTAGTGACAACCACTATATTTGAAATCCAAGGTGAATAGTCAAGAGAGTGAATCAAACCAGTCTGCAAAAGCTTTTCTATATCAACCTTAACAAGTAACACAATCTTAGGATTCATCTTACGAATCTTTTGTTTAAATGGATTAACATTTGGTTTCAATACGATATTATGTGTTATGATCTAAGGATCAATATCAGGCATATCCAAATAATTCCAAGCAAATAATTCATAAGATTCATGTAACAACTTGGTCATGTCTTCTTTTCTTCTATACTTAGACAATCACCTATAGGGATAACTTTTTTAGGGTTATCTTTCTCCATGAAAACATCAACAGTCTTTCCATTAAGCAAAGTATTGTGGTCTAGGAAATCTGGTGTTCGCGGTAACTCTTCAAATTCTTCCTCAGACTTTAGAATGCTATGTACCATGTTATTCAACTTTCCAAAATATGCAGCATTGTTCAAATGATAAGGTAATCCACATTTATGATGGTAATAGGGAATATTATCTTAAGCACCTAAGAATTCATTTATCCCTTCATCTGTTGAAAAGATATCCAAGGGAATCTCTCCTGGAGGACAATTAGTGTCAATCATCTCAGGAAAGATCAAATTGAGCATTGATATTGTACTCACATTAAGATTAGGATGTCTACGGGCTTTAGATTCCTTAAAAGGGTTATATCCAATGCCAATTGAGTAATGTTGCAAAGTAGATTCTATAGGTACACGAATCCCTTGTTGATTAATACCGTAACCATTACCTACATAGTCATAATTCTTATAAAGGATCTCAAATCCTCGACCATAGAGAGAAGCCATTTCCTTAGAGGAAGGTGGGGCCTCATAAGTCTCATAATATGTAGTGTACGTAAAAGTGTTATCCATGTTTGTTACCAAATAGACTTTTGAATTTGACTTTTTAGATGATATCGATGCAACATTTGATGTTTTAGGAATAGGATCATTAGTTTTACATTCACCTATAGAGGGAGATGTAAAATCTAATGAACCCCAATCATCACAAATAAATGCATTCGATTGTTTGGACTCTTCCACAACATTATTTGTGGCAAGAGGAGTTGATAAGTCAACTTTTAGGTTGTTTAAGATCTTATGATGAACAACTTGTCTTTGTGATTCAATTTGTAAACAATTATCAAGTTCAAGATTAGCATGAATAGTGTAGAGTTTATATTTAAAAACAAACTTGATTGAACGATGAAGGGTAGAAGGAACTGCCCCCAATTCATCAATCCAAGGTCTACCAAGAATCATGTTGTAAGATAAAGAACCAGGCATGACATGAATCAGGGTAGATAAAGTCACAGGCCCAACTTGTACAAGAAAAGTTATAGTGCCTACAAATTGTCTTCCAACATTATCAAAGCCATAGATACTTATCTTATTTGGCTTAATCAAAGATGTATCAACTTTAATCTTATGTAATAAATTTATGCCACAAACATTAAGAGATGATCCATTATCAATCATAACTTGTTTAATCAGTTTCTTATTTATTGTAATGAAAATAATCAAAGGATCATACTAATTTTGAACTTCAAGAGATGGCAACTCATGTTGTTGAAACAAAATGTCTATTTTTGTCGCATGCATACAATCTAATAGACCTACTACATCATTCAGCTTGACAGCAGGTGGTACAATCAACTTTTGTAAATCTTCTTGGAGCATTCCATGGTATGTAGGTGAATTTTGTATAAGTTCCCAAAGATAAATCTTTGCAGGGGTAGAACGAAGCTCCTCAACAAGATCATAATATTGACCAACTTTATGTGTTAAATGAGGTGCCTGAGGAAGCATCGATTGAGAAGCTGGTAAAGATATCAGAATGCTTAATTGTTGTTTCGTTTATTTGTTATTATAAGTGTTATATGTATGAGCAACCACAATGTGACTAGGTTGTTGTGAATTTCAATGTGTTATTTGTTTAGAATAGTTGTAGATGTAATCAAGAGGTCGAGAAGAAGGTGGAAGACCTCTAATAGTGATCATCGGTTTAGAAGATAGTTTAACCGCATATGAACACAAGGTGACCACTATTTTTGGTTTTGTAGGTTCTTCTTGAGATTTAAGAACATAAATTGCATTTACTAATATTTGAAACAATGACAGTTTAGGATTTGTATTGGAATGTTCAATCGAGATAAAGTCCTCAAGGGCTTCATCTAACATATTGAAGTCATCACAACTAAATGGTTCATCATATACATGAAAATCTTGCAAAAAGTAATCTACCATTATAACATGTGCAAATTAACTGAAGATTTAAATGTAAAATGATATAGCATAAACCTTTGTGAAAATGAAATAAAATAGCACTCTGCAAAACACAAAGTTGTAATTTCAAGCTCTTTTTATGAAAAAATAAAGAAAATCATTCAAGATTTTAATGCATGCACTTTCATGAAAAGAGGGTAAGTGCAATCTAAATGTGATTTAGGACAGAAAACTAATTCAAATATGATGTTATAAAGGATGCAAATTCTTTTAAAGCACGGGTTCACCAATAATGTTTAGGGTGAAAAAGTAGGGTAATCTTAAACAAGGTAAAGTCCTAGTCCTTCACACCTAAAACATTAGGAAAATAAGAACTGAGCTTGGGGACAAGCTACATATTTATTATGCTTTCCTTTATATTAACTATGTTTGATCAAGTCTTTAAATTAGGCTTTCACAAGTTCGTTTCACTCAATAATCATGAAAACCTAATTACACCATGTAACTATAATCTACTAAATTCAAAGACAGATTCAAATGAACAGATTACATAAATACAGAGAATAAGGCACAAAGAACATGCACCTAGAAAATGAGGACCAACTGGACTAGGGTGCCCGCTCATTAGTCCTGCAACTTCCTGTCAATAAAAATCTTCTACACCAGGTGTCTGACAATCTCCAGTAGCTCCCAAATCCTAAAGAATCTTCCCAGGTGGACTAGGGTGCCAACTCATTAGTCCTGAAAGTATCATGATCTAAAAATCCAAAACTCTGTGATGATTGTATCTGCAATATCCATCTTTCTATCACTTCTTTTTGTCGTATTCCGTCAAACATGATTTGCACCTACAAAAAGAGGAGAAAGATGTTTGCGGCTATATAGGAGCTTGCCTTAGTCATTGTTTTTGGTATTCCTACCTCAACAATAGCTAGAGATAAAGATTTGTAGAAGTGTGTGCTCATCTAATAAATGTGTATGCAAAAATTTAAAACCCTAGATGACTCAAGAATCAAGGAAAGATCAACAACTTGCTTCACTCAATGAACAAACACAACTTCACCTCAAGGAGATGAAACCAATAAAGACTTGCATGAACAAGAAGGCAAGGCAACCGTATCTATGGAAGATTCCCAAACTCGATGTTGAAGGCTTCAACCCTTCTCTCGATCATGCAAAAGGTGTACAAACCCTACAAAGAGCAAGATAGTCTCAAAATATTGATTTCTAATCTCCATCCATTGTCTCCATGATAGCAAATTAAAATAACTTCAAGAGCTTCAACAAATCACTGATCTTCAATGGCAATTTTGGCATCCATCTTGCATGTAGATTGTGTGTGATAAAATGATTTTCAAATGTCTTTAAATATCTAACCTTAGGAAATTCAAATTTTGAAATAATGTCTCGACATCGTGCAAAAATCAAAAATTTGAAAACAGAATCCTGAGATGCACGGCGAGAACTGACACCCCACCAAGATTCAAAATCCCAAAAAATGGGTCAGGACTAGGGTACGGGCACCCAAGTCTAGTCCCCCATTTTCCTATCAGATCTACTTCTAGGAGGTTCCAGGGACCCAAAATCCAAATTCCTTTTTTGAGTTCAGTCAATAGTTATCTTAGAAAATGACACTTTTGCAACTAGACACAGGTCAGTCAGGGTTTTAGGAAGGCCAAAAAGAAAGGTGTTGAAAGGACACCAAAGGAGAGGAGATAAACCAATGGAAATTGTACTGTTCCATACAGGACGACAATTTCTGACGTAACAGAGCCATATATTTTTGGTATAAGAACCATACATCGAGGGTTTGTCTTGAGTAGAGTTGAGGGTTTGTTTGACATAAAGGGATGCCTTTTCTAATTAAGTGTGTTTTTTATTACAAAAGGACCTTTTGGTGATTTTTTGAGGATTTAGGGAGCATGCTATTGAATTCATGGCTAGCAAATCAAGGTTAAATATTGAGAGATTCAATAGTTAGAATTTTGAATTCTAGAAGTTAAAAGTTGAAGACCTCTTGGTGTAGAGAGATCGATGGACTAAGGTATATTTGTGAATTAAACCTTTTGGTATGTTAGATGAGGACTGGATTAAACTAGATAAAAAAGCCTTAAGTACTACTCATTTATGTTTTTTCAGAGTCTATTTTCATGAATATATCAATCGAATAGACTACGTTTTTTATGGAAAAAGATAGGAACCCTTTATCAATCCAAGAGTCTAGTAAATAAGATTTTCTTGAAAAGGAAGTTGTATTCCTTGAAGATGAAAGAAGGGGACTTTATAAATTATCAACTCAATGCAGCCCATCTAATCTTGAGCCAAGTAATATATATTGACATAAACTTAGAAGAAGAGGGCAAGTGTATAATTTTAGTTTGTTGCTTACCTAATTCATGGGAATATTTGATTATGACAATCAAAATAAATTATTCTTAACCTAAATTTGAGTACAATATAGGAGTTTTTCTAAGTGAAGAGATGAAGAGAAATTCCATGGATGGTTCCTCTAATGATGCCCTATTTATAAGGGGCATGTCAAAGGTTAGAGGGGGTAAGAAGAGGGAAACAAACAAATGGAAGTCCAAGGGAAAGGGTGGGTCTAATATTTTTGGTAAACCTAAAATAAAATACTAGAATGGTGGAAAGAGAGGTCACACAAATAAGGAATGAAAATTTGGGAAGAAAGATGATTCCTCGAGTAAATCCTTTAGTAGAGGTGATGCCTTTATGTCTACTAACATTATTGAAGTTGGTTTTTGGACAATTGACTCAGGTGCATTATTTCACATGACTCCTTATATGGAGTGGTATTCTGAGTACATGAAATGTGATGGAGGATAAGTTTTTCATGGTGATAAAAACTCTCTCTAGAAATAGTCGGTTGATGAAAGTTAAATTTATCTTTTAGGTATGGAAGAGTGAAGTCTCTCTTAGATATGTTGCATATTCCAAGTTTGGAAAGAAATCTTATTTATATTTCTAAGATGATTAACTATGGAATGCATGTTACCCTTGATGAGAAGGGTTACAAATTGGCTAGAGGGAATTTGATGTTGGCTAAAGGGATCAAGCATGGTACACTCTTTAAGCTAGAGGTATCAATTTTATGGAACTTATTCAATGTAACTGAATTTGAATTACTCATGTGTTAGGAAAGGTGTCTCAACCTTGCATTATAATGTTTAAATAGAATTTTTGGGTTATAGAGGCCATTTTTGGCACCAAAATCACCAAAATAGGCTTTAACTATCTAAAGTGGGTGATGGTGATGTATAGCTCTTTGATATCTTTAATTAAAATAATGGGCTTAATCAAGTTCTTAAATCAAAAGTTATGGCCTCCATAAGTTAGGGTCCCACATCAAGAATGTAAGAGCATATGTGATGCATAAGGGAGCTATAAGAGGGAGTTACACATGTTGATCAAGAAAATCCACCAACGAATGTCATTCCATTATGGAGTTATCATAAAGCATCTTTGGAGGGTTTGAATAAGACAAATTAAGCACCCAATTGGGAGGATATCTGGTACAGTCATGGATGGAGGGTCCTAAGAAGGGACTATCCAAACCATGCAACTAGAGTAAACACAACGGAAACAACACAATGACATAAAGCAATGGAAGATTCAAATACTCAATATATCAGATAATCAAAATGCTTAGATTTTAGCAACATGTGGGCTACAATCAAAGGACTCACAAGCCTTCTTTTTGGGTTACGACATACATGCAAGATATGGCATTGAAGTGCCTTCTCGAAAAGAATCTATCTTCTAAAACTACTTAACTTCTAACTAACTGACTTCCTAATGCATCTAAGAGATCTATATATATCATCTTCAAGCTCATATAATCCTCCACATCGGTGACAAGAGGTTACAAACTCTAATGAATGATGAAATGTGTAGAAACAGGTAGGTCGGCCTACAACATATGGTATTGCTTCGCAAATGGATGAAACTTGGCATGGACCTCAAGGAAGGTCTATCTAGTCCTTATGTACCATGTATTATGTTCCATTAGGCTCCACAAGTCATGGGTTTGCTCCACAAACCTTCTCCTTCAATTGACTGTCTAAATGCTTTTCTTTGTGAAAGATGATGATCTTCTGATAGTGATAACTTTCTAGAAACAAGTCCAAATCACCTAAAATCTTGATATGATGTAGATGACATTATGTATATGCTAAGTCCTACTCCATGATCTCTGATATAAAGATGTAGTAAAATGTGGTAGAAAATGCTAAACTAAAAATTACTGAATTGCAACCGAAATGAAAGAAAAGAAAAGAATGCAAATACTTTTTGGTTTATGCAAGATTTCTCCACAACCTAGGATGCTCCTATATTAGACACCTGGGGTTGTTAAAAAAGTGAGTCCCTCACTTTTCTAGGGCTAGAGGAAAACCAAGGTAGTGTACCTCATCCTGAGAAATCCATGATGAATCTTCTTCCGGTCTTCCTTTCCACTTTACCAAATACTCTTTGTATTGCTTGCCTATGGTGTTGCATCCAATTATGGTATCCAAGATCTTCTCTATTTGCTCCAGTTGTTGTGGTGGTAATTGCTCTCTCAATCCATCTTCTATGTTGTCACTTGATTCTCCTTTATGATACTAATATAGGTCTGTAATGTTGAATATAGGTGATATACCAAATGTCTCCGATAGCTCCACTTCATATGTATTCCTTGAATCAAACTTCTTAAGAATCTTACATGATCCAAACTTCTTCATCCTCAGCTTATTGTATGTTCTCACTAGAAATATCTCCTTGCTTAGATATACCATAACTTCATCTCCCACTAAAATTTTTTTATGTCTCCTCTTCTCATCTTTTTGCTCCTTATATTTACTATTCATCTCCTCTAAATGCTTCCCGACCTGATTATGTAGTGTCTCCATGTATCTTGTAAACTCTTCTACCTTTGCACTTCTCTTATTCTCCATACTGATGTCTTTTAGCTCTACAACTCCTCTAGGTTTTAGTCCTATCACAATCTCAAATGGTGTCTTCCCTGTACTCCTATTCACTAAATTATTGTATGCAAACTTTGCTTACTATAGAACTAGATCCCAATTTCCTGCTTTATCTTCTACCAAACATCTAAACAAGTTACCCAAACTCCTATTTACTACTTCAATTTTTCCATCTATATGTGGGTGAAATGTTGAACTAAACTTTAGGTCTGTCTTCATCTTCTTCCATAATGTCCTCCAAAAATATCCAATGAATCTCGTATCTCTATCTGAAACTATACTCTTAGGTAATCCATGCAATCTCACAATCTCCTTGAAAAATAGGTTAGCAACATGTACAACATCATTTGTCTTCTTACAAAGAATGAAATGTGACATCTTTGAAAATTTGTCCACTACTACAAATATAGAATCATATCCCCTCTGTGTTCTTGGCAAACCTAATATGAAATCAATGCTTATATCTTCCCAAGGTCTCTCTGGTACTATCAAAGATTTGTACAAAATAGTATTCTGACTACTTCCTTTTGCAACTTGACATACTCTGCAATTTTGAACAACTTTCCTTACATCCTTATATATATAAGGTTAAAAGTAATGTTCACTTACCAAAGCTACTGTCTTATCAATCCTAAAATTTCCTGCCAATCCACCACTATGCTTCTCCTTGATCAAATTATCTCTCACTGAACTCCTAGGTATACACAACTAATTTCCTTTGAACAACATATCCTCCTAAATGAAATAGTCCAACCACTTACTCTTCTCTATCACAACAGGTTCCTTACATGTTTTCTATGGTTCCACAAAATCAAGATCCTCTTCATACATATACTTAAGTTCTTCAAATCCTAATACTTCTATCCTCATTTTTGTCAATAGATTCTTTCTCTTGCTCAATGCATCTGCAACTTTATTTGATTTCCCACTCCTATCTTTAATACAAATGTGTAACTCTACATGAACTCTACCCATCTCATGTATCTTTGATTCAACTTACCCTGACTGTTCAAATACTACAAAGCTTGATGATCAATGTACAACACAAATTCTTTAGGCAATAAGTAATGTTTCCACTTCTTAAAGGATTGAATTATGACATAGAACTCTTGATCATAAACTAAATATCTTGTCCTTACATCATTCAACTTCTCACTGAAATATGCTATTGGTATCCCTTCCTAACTTAACACTGCTCCTATTGCATTTCCATTGGCATCACAAGCAACTTGAAATACTTTGTTAAAATCTAGTAATGCTAATACTGGTTGTTATGTCACCTTCTGCTTCAACAATTTAAAACTCTTATTTACTCCTGATGTCCACTTAAATTCCTTTATGTGACCTCTCATTGTCTCTGCCATTGGTGTGCATACAGTACTGAAATTTCTAATGAACTTTCGGCAGAAACTTGCTAATCCATGAAATGATCTTACCTCTCTAATGTTCACAGGTGTTGGCCACTCAACAATTGTGATGAGTGCTAGGTAGTAGCCAGAATAATATACCCTTTTTACCTCTCTTTTCCATCCTTCTTATTCTATTGTCCTGGTAATTGCACCATAGTAGACTGATAAGGTTTGTTCTAATTACATTAATAAGAGATGAATTACCAAAAGTCATGATTTTTGATTGAAGGACTAATGTGCAGCAAATTAATGGAAATATGCAGAAAATTCTCTCTTTTTGCATCTACAAGTGCAGTTGTATAGGCAAAGGCAATTTTGAGCATCTCTAGAGATGGTCTTAATAGTCTCTAGAGCTGACATGAGGGATACTACACCATACTCCAATATTTTTCCAATATGATTGGAGATATTTTGAAAGAGGAGGACTAAGGGTGGATCATCTCTGGAGCTCTAGACAAAATCACATGTCTTTGGGGGCAACTAGAGTGCTCCGGGGATTACTCAACCAACACCTGAATGATCGGGCGAAGACTCTAGTTGACTGCTAGAGGTCTAATTCCTCTTTTATTGATTTTGCATGAGTTCCCAAAAGACTTATTAAATACTTATATTCAAGGCCTCATTGCCCAATTGTTATTTAAACTAAGACTCCAGATTTAGTGGGACTATTGTACCACTATAATATATTTCAATTGCATGATTTTACTCTACAATTAAACAATTGATAGAATAAGAGATTGATGCTATCTCATAGATAAACTGATAGTTAGAGTAGAGTGATATCTCATCGCTTGATTTGATATATAGATATATAAGGTAGAAACAGGATAGATATGATCATCATGGTATTATTGTAATCTCAATTTTCTCTAGATTGGATATATTTTCTGAATACAAAGCATACTGATGAAATTAGACTGAAGAAGGATTGTGATACTATATTCCTATACTAATTTATTACCTTAGTCTTCAGTCCTGAGGGTGAGGAGAAAGGGCCCACTCCCGCCATCAAGACAGGAGGCTAGTATTTGTTTGTTCATTACCTTGTTTCAGATTCTACTTAGGAAAATAGTTATTTCTTTCACATAGATAAACGTATGTTTCAGTTGTGTGGATTAGAATAGGTCAATATTAGCAATTTACTATTTCAACTTTGTTTCCAGTACTTTCAGAATTTACTTTCATAGCAGATAAATCAGTAGTATTAATTTCCAGAGTAAATAAGAATAACAGAATTAGTTAAATAGACTGGTAACTATGGAATCCCTAATTACAAATAGCCAAGGACATAGCCCTGGACTTGATACATGAAAACATGATTAAATTCCAAGGACTAATGACCCTTTTCATTTTTGGCATCGTTGCCAGGGAACTCTGTGTTAATTAGGAAAACTTAGTTAACAGTTTTTAGGTTAAATTAAATTTGCATGGTTAGATCTAGGGATTCAAAAGGTAGATACATAAAACATACACCCTAGCAACAAACTATAGGAGAAAGCAGTAGGGTGGCACAAGATCTTGTTGAAGAGGGGCACCTAGAACCTACCTTGGAAGCTACACTCCAACTTGATATTCCCATAAATCCTTAATGTCCTTCACTCTCTGAATATATCCAAGAATTGCAAGAAAGATTCCAGGCAGATCCTTTAACAGAAACTAATTCCTCAATACCCCACACCGAATCTCAAAGAGAAGAACAAGTGTTAGACATGGATGATAATCATGATGAGGAGGACAATCAAGCTCCAAGAACCTTCTCATACCAATTGTCCTGGCTGTAGTTGGAAAACTCGGCTCAGCAAAAAACTTGGCAAGCCAATTTTTGGAGAGTAAAAAAAAACTCAGAGAAATCTTGGCAAAAACTCGGCAAAAAACTCAGGAACTTAAAAAATTGCTAAAATTTCATTAGAAACACATTTTTTTTTGCAAAATTCAATGACAAGATGAATCGAATGAGCCCATAAATGAGTATAAAAGTGTTTTCTATTAAATTTGATTGACTTCAATGCAAATTGATTACAAAATCGCATTCTCATGCGGAATCCTGATGGCTGAAAGCCTGATAGTCTGTTACAAATTACAATAGATAGCTGAAAATGAAAATAGTAAAACTAGAAGTAAATACTAAAAGTAAATACAACATATTACATCTTCCTCTTCCCTAATTTAGCCAAAGCTAGGGAAGAGGTAGATGCTCTAGTCCTACGAGTGCGTGGTGCCGGTGGCTCCTCGGTTGGCATGGAAGGTTGTGGTTGAGGCTTGACCGCCACCCTGGAACTATCTGGCTTTGGCTCTAGCAATGACTCCTCATGCTCATGAATGTCCTCCAACCCTACATCTCCTATGGCACCCAGATCTTCCATGGTGTTTGAATCCGATCTTCTTGATGCCACAATGTTGCAAATGGACTATTTTTGCTTGGGGCATTTTTTTGCTATGCAGAGCTCAAAAAAACTATTTTTTGATTGTGATTTCCCTTTTCTGGCCTTGGAGCCCTTTATTTCTGATGCCCACAAGTTTTTGGTATAGACTCGGTGAGTCTTGGGTGAAAACTCACCGAGTTTTTAGCGTTGACTTGGCAAAACTTGGTAGAAAAAACTCTGCGAGTTAAAGTAAAAAAAACTCTTTTAAAAAAAAAACTTGCGAGTTTTGAAAAACTCAGTGAAATTTCTGTGAGTTTTCCAACTATGGTCATGGCTACTAGAGATAATGCCCCTATGAAGAATATTTCACCTTCACATTTGCCAAATTTTAGGGGTCTTGCTTTTGAGGATCCAAATCAGTTTTTGTTTGAATTCAAAGTGGTATGCCAGACTTATGATTATGGATCAGATAATCAAAAACTCAAACTTTTCCCATCAAACTTGAAATATACTACTATGAGATGGTTCATGGGTTTACCCCAAAACTCCATTCATTCCTGGGATTAGATGGAAACAAAATTTTTGGGAAAGTTCCATGATTACTGTAGGGTTAGTGATAAAAAGGAGGAATTGTTCAAAATTAAACAAAGAGAGGATGAAACCTTGGAGGACTATTTGGATAGGTTCAACTTTTCTTTGAGAAGGTATGGCAATCCTATAGCTCACCCTTTGGCTAGAACACTATTTGTAAAAGGATTAGACAAAGAATTAAAATAGGCACTGGATCTAATGGGAAAAGGGAACATTAACAAAATGGATATGCCTGCTATAAAAGAACTCTGCAGGAACTATTCCAAATCCCAAGATGGAGTGAGAACACCTAGATCTTTCAAAGGGAGGAATGAAATAGGACAGTTAATGGAGGAGATTGCAAATCTTAAAACAAACATTCTTGTCCAACTGAGTACCACATTAGATGGGATTTAGGCAAAAACTAGAGCAACTGATCACAGTAGAACAACTGAACCACTCTCCATATATTGCCCTAGGTGTAGGAACAAACACCTGTTGAGAGAATACCCTTTAGATAAATCAGAAATCTATCAGATCTGTGACAGGGAACATCCTACCAATCAGTGTGATCAACTCCCAACCTTAAAAAGGCTGACTAAAAAGAATGCCATTATAGAGGAGGAGTTGAACTATGTAGGACAAAAACAAGCTGGGAATTTCCCTTATAATCAATATCCAAACTAGGCTTCTTATAGGGGCCCTTCGAGCTAGGGAAATAATCAATGGAATCTAGTGTGGCATGGGCCTTAGACTATTCCCCCTTGAGGACCACAAGATTGGTCAAACCAGCAATGGTAGAACCAACACTGGTAAAATCAGCTCTGGGGAAATCAACAATGGCCACAACAGTTTGGACCACAAAACATGCAACCTCATTGGGGTCCTTAATAGGGTTATAATCAACAATACCAGGGACAACCTAGATGTTTCCAACCTCAACGACAAGCACTACTAACTGGACCCCCCAACACACAGGGACAACCACAAAATGAGCCAGTTAGCCATCCACCTTTACTAGCCCAACCTATACCAAACCCATGGAATAAACAGGGAGTAGCTATTTACATGACAGAGCAAGAAAATATAGATGGTATCAATGCCATATATTCCAATAATCTCCACCTACATTCTGGGAAAGTACTTCCAAGACCATCTCCCCCAATTATAGTTGAAGTAACCAATGATGTGGAACTTGAATATCCATCCACTCAACTTCAAGAGGAGATTACTATCGAAACTATGCTAAAAGAACCATCCTTGGGTAACTCTGGAGTTCCTCCTAAAGGAACACCTCCAGAAAACACCTCTAGAAATACTTCTGTTAAGAACTCCAGAGCTACTCTGGAGATAGAAAAACCAACACCATACCCAGAATGGTTCAAACAACATGTTCCTCAAAAAAAGGTCCTATAAAATCAAGTATAACCTACCATGGAATCAGAACTTCTACAAGAAATTAGGCAATTGAACATTGAAATTCCACTCCTACAAGCAATTAGAGATGTGCCTTAACTGAACCAATTCATCAAACAACATTGTGTTAAAACCCAACATAGAAAGAAATTTTTTTTTGGCACCATCCAGGTGGAAGGGAAAGTATTAGATCTCATAATGGGAGAAATGCTCCTCCCAAAATATGGAGACCCTGGGAACCTTGTAATAACTGTCTATATCTCAGGGGTGGAAATATCTAATGTTTTGGTTGATTTGGAAGCAAAAATAAATGTAATGACTATGCTCACCCTAGACAAATTAGCCCTAACAGGTGTCCAAGCCACATCCACAATCCTCCAATTGGCTAACCAGTCAGTAGCAATTCCAAAAGGGGTGTTAACTGATGTCTCAGTTGTGGTGGAGTCATGGGAATTCCCAGTAGACTTTCTGATATTAGAACCTAGAAACCAACGAATTGCATACCCATTAATATTGGGAAGGCCATGGCTAGCAACAACAATAGCATCTATTGATTGTCAAATAGGGGATATGGTCATTTCCAATGGAATAGATTTGAAGAAAATTTCTTTATACCCTCCAGCTAAACCATCAATACATTATTCAGAAAAAGTGTGGGTAGATGAGTCGAATAACATGCAAAATAGTGCCTCAGTAGTTATGGTTACCATCGAGGAACATTTGGGTGAGTTAGAAGAAGAAATCAACTATGATACAATAGAAGATAACACCCATATTCTTATTAACAAAGATATAATGAAACTAGCCCAAGATTCAAAAAGAAAATTTCTCATTGCTACTCATTGTACCCTAACAAACATTATTCCTTGTGGAGAGACCTTTTATAGAGACTTAGCCACATTCCATATGTTACTCCCACATTCTTGTCCCCTTAATACTATGACTCCAGGATATGGATTGAGGACATCTATGGATCAGATTACAAAATAGGTCATGATTTTACCTAGGAAAACACTGAATATCAACACCTAGTTAGCAGAAAAATAGGAAGAAGCACTTCTCAAACTCTTAGTCTTCCATTCAACATCTTTTTCTTGGGAATACCAAGCTATGAAGGGCATCCCTCCTAAGATCTGTACTCATCATATATACACTAAGGATGTCAAATTTGTCATACAACTCCAGAGAAGATTAAATCCTACTTTAAAAGATATTGTTAAGACTGAGATAGAGAAATTGTTGCAAGTTGGGTTCATATATCCAATCTCGGATAGTCAATGGGACTCACCCCTATTCATAGTACCTAAAAAGAATGGGAAGTGGAGAGTGTGTATTGACTATAGAGAACTAAACAAAGCCACAAAGAAGGACTACTTTCCTTTACCAATCATTGACCAAGTGCTAGAAAACCTTGCAGGGAAAAAGTACTCCTTGTTTCTGGATGGGTTTAGTGGATATAACCAAATTCAAGTAGTACCTAAGGACCAGAATAAAACCACTTTCACTTGTTCTTGGGGAACTTTCACCTACAAAGTTCTTCCATTTGGATTATGTAATGCTCCAGCTACATTTCAAAGACTTGTTTTAGCCATTTTTTCTAAAATAGCTAATGAGTGTATGGAAGTCTATATGAATGACTTTACTATGTATAGAGACAATTTTGAAGAAACTCTCATAAACCTAGAGAAGGTGCTACAATGTTGTGAAAAAAACTAACTATCGTTGAGCCATGAAAAATGCTTTATGATGGTAGAGGAGGGAATTATATTGGGACATCACATCTCAGCAAAAGGGATCAAAGTAGACCAAAACAAAATAGAAGTGATAAAATAGTACCCTCACCTAAAAACTAGACATATATTAGAAGTTTTCTAGGTCATGTAAGTTACTATAGGAGATTTATAGAAAATTTCAGCAAAATAGCTGCTCCTATGTTTGCCCTACTTACCAAGGACACCAACTTCTCATCGACAAAAGATTGTCAATCAGCATTTGAAACCCTTAAAGAGAAACTTACTGTCACACTTGTTTTGAAAGGGCCCAATTGGACTCTGCCATTTCACATACAAATTGATGCTTCAAATGAGTCTATTGGGGTAGTCCTAGGACAGAAAGAGGAGAGAGAAGGTATGCATGCCATCTACTACATCAGTAAAAACCCGACCTCTGTAGAAAGAAACTATACCACAACTGAAAAAGAATTCTTGGCAGTCATATGTGCTATAAACAAATTCAGTCATTATATCACCAGATACAAAATATTTGTACATACTGATCATGCAGCTATCAAATACTTAATGAACAAACTAGTAGTGGGTGCAAGGATAATTAGATGGCTATTGCTATTGTAGGAATTATTACCATAGTTGATAATCCAGGGAAATTCAATTTGGTTGCTAACTTTTTGTCAAGATTGTATATAGGTGGAGAAAATCGACTAGTGGAGGACAAATTTCTAGATGAACATCTTTTTGCTATCTCCTCTATTGTACCTTGGTTTGCAGACATAGCTAATCTCTTAACTACAGGCTTGTTTCCATCTCATTTCACCTCAAAACAAGAGAAGTAATTGCTAGTTAAATGATTTACTATTTAAGTGTGGTCTTGATTTCATTTTATGCAAGTGTTTAAGAGCTGATGACATTTTTTATGTCTTAAGGGCATGTCATGATGAACCATCTAGTGGGCATTACTCCTCACACAGAACCATTCACAAGATTCTGGCAGCTGGTTACTACTGGTCCTCTCTTCATAAGGATACCAAGAAGTATGTGCAGTAGTGTGATCAGTGCCAAAGGATGGGGTAACCAACCTTTACCCAGGAAATGTCATTTCATCCTCAGGTGGTGCTGGAACCATTTGAGCAATGGGGTCTAGACTTTGTGGGACCAATTTCTCCACCATCTTCAGGCAAAGAATACATTTTGGTATGCACAGATTATGTAACTAAATGGGTAGAGGTTCAGGCATTGCAATTTGTAAGAGAAGAAAAAGTTGTTGATTTCCTCTATAATAGAATCTTCTTAAGGTTTGAAGCCCCAAGATCAATAGTTTCAGACAGAGGACCCCAATTCACTTCTGAGGTAATCAAAGCATTCATAGACCTATATCAAGTTAAATATAGGAAATCTTCACCTACCACCCCCAAGCTAATGGGTAGGTGGAAGTGACTAATAGGGACCTGTAAAATATCCTGACAAGGATAGTGGCCATGAATAGAAAGGATTGGGCCAGCAGGTTACCTGAAGCAGTTTGGGTTTACAATACCACCTAGAAGTCCACAACCAAGTTCTCATCATATGAATTCGTTTATGGGAAGAAATCCATTCTGTCTATAGAATTTGAATTGCAGACACTCAAAACTTCATTAGATATTGACCTACCATTGTCTATAGTACAACAAAATAGGATCCTTCAACTCAATGAGTTGGATGAAATTCAGATAGAAGACATACAACAAACAGAACTTGTTCAATATCAAAGGAAACAATGGCATGACCAACATATCAAAATGAGGACATTTAAATAGGGTGATTGGGTTCTCCTATATGATTCTAAGTTTAAGGAGTTCAAAGGGAAGTTA
The DNA here is from genome assembly GCA_027924645.1 of Cunninghamia lanceolata. Taxonomy (NCBI): domain Eukaryota; kingdom Viridiplantae; phylum Streptophyta; class Pinopsida; order Cupressales; family Cupressaceae; genus Cunninghamia; species Cunninghamia lanceolata. Next base: position 2,797,358 of record BSBN01000241.1, on the reverse strand, counting down.
CAAACTCACTAGATGGGCCCTTATCAAATAAGGAAAGTTTATGAAAATGGAATGGTTTTGCTAGCACCCATTGATGGAAGCACATATTCATTCTTAGTAAATGGCCACATAATTCGACTATATACAAAGCCATCAACTAAGGAGGAATTTACCAAGGACTTGTGCTTGGTGACAGGGGTCACAACCTCTATCATAGATTGAAATATTCAAGGACAATTAAAAAAAGGTTGAAAACCAGCAAATGGCAGCCTTTTTCAAAAAAAAAGAGGAAGATGGAAAACCAATAAATGGCTATCTTTCTCGACTAGGGGGATTGAAAACTAGTAAATGGCGGTTCCCTTCTTGTAGGATTTTAGTAATTGATCTACGGAGCCAATTAGACACTAGGAGCCACTAAGACACATCTCCGTCGCAATCTAGGAGCACCTTCGATGCTTCACCAATAAGGAATCATTTTAAGGAATAAGATGGAGGGGACCCACCTCTCCAGGTATCAAAGTGGGGACATCATATAATGAGGTCAGGATGACTCATCCTCCACTTTTTGAAATAAATAATGGTGATGTCAACATGCACATCATTAGCAATCAAAAAGACAATTGCTACCGCATGCGAAAGTCATCATGGATATCTCTCCTGACGTCACTTTACAGCATGTCATTTCTGTTGGCAAGAGACACTGCTCTAATATTGACTTGTATGTTGTCATTGATGGCAACAAGGCTCAGAGAACCTATCACCATGATAGGAAGAGATATCTCTGGAAGAACATGTTGGATTCCAGGTCCAGTTGATAGAAAATGGCTAAGTATGGAAGGTATTCTGAGTGGAAGACACTAAGTCAGCTAGTATGCCTCCGCAATTGAAGACTCGCAGATGCAGTTCAGGTATGATGTTAGTTGGTGTTTGATAGTGTTATGCTTCAGAGATTAAGTCCTGATCTTCTCTGGAAGTCATCTTGAAGAAATGTCTAACTCCGGGCAAGCAAAGGTAGAGCAGGAACAACGAACAGGGTCTAGTGCAGTGGTCCGCATTCCCACACAGACAAGTATTTCATTACTTAGTTTTGAGGTGCTGTAAACACTTATGTGAAATGTCTTATTCTAGAGTTAGGGGACATAAAGTTTACCAGAAAAATAGCTACAAGATGCTAAGTATCGGCATAGTGTTTGACAAGGTCTGACAAAGGTAAAGGCTGAGATCTGATGGTCCACATTTCTCCACAAGATGATAGCCTACCTTGTGGTTCTGAAGGTAAGATTGGGAATGTGAAAAGATTCTTTGATACAATTTTGGAAGTGTTTTGTGATCCGCAATAGAAGTTGTAAGTCAGCAAATGAACCTGTGGAGCTTGCTCTTGAGGAACAGGCTGACTGGTGAGATAAATCATGATGCAGAGAAAGGATAGTGTGTGAAAGATCTATTTAAGTATTTGAATGATTAGAGATGACATATATGAACATGTTTGGAAAAAGATTTGGGTCCACGCGACATATAGTGCATTAGATTGAGCGACAAGGTACATCTTTCTATGTACATGTTTCACTTTTTTGGATGTCGACCTGAAAATGGATCAAATCATGATGCGGATATATAAGAGCAATGAATTTTGGTTGAGTAAGTTTGTGGTGAATGGAAGAGATGTGATCATGCGAGTAGAAGAGTAGAGTTAGAAGATCAGCAGTGATGAAGACTTGGGATTCAAAATTTAGTTACTAAATGACTGCAACCCAGAATAGTGACAGATGCTTAAACAGTATTTCGTTTTCATGTGAAATATGTTTGGAAGCAAGATTTTGTCATCAGGACAATGAGCCAATAGTGATCTTTTATCAGGGTTTAATAGCCCTCAAGGTTTAACAGCCCTTATTGTAATCTTGCTAGGTTTAGGGTTGAGGTAGTGAGCCTACTAGACCTAGTTGTACTTCATGGTAGTGAGCCAACATGTTTAGGCCTGTGGAGTGACCAAGCCTGAACATTATTTTTGTAAAGATTGCAATATATATGAGAGCGAATCCTCTCCATGGTTTTTCCACGTAAAAATCTTGGTGTTCATGTGTCATGTTTTCATGGTTATTATTCATATGCATATTATGTTTTTGTTTAATTAGATTTGGGAAACAACTAAAAATAAAAGTGCATGAAAAGATTTTTAGAACACTGATTCACCCCCCCCTCTCAGTGTTCCTGACAATCAATAATTGGTATCAGAGCAAGGTTCCTCATAAGAAGTTTAACAGGTTGAGGAAGATCTAGGATAGTGTGATCATGGTAGCAAGAAGGTATGGAAATTATGAAAGATACAACCAACTAGAAGCAACTCTTATGGATCTTGAAAATTCTGAAGAAGAAGTCAGAGATCTAAAAGAAAATTTGCAACAAGATGAGGAATGCATCTCTAAGTTAAAGGAGCAAGTCAAGAAATTCAAAGACAAATACAAAGAAGTAAATGATCAATTGATTTCAATAAATGAAGCCCTGAATAAATTGAAAGCAGAACTTATAGAAAAAGCAAGAGCATAAGAGGATCTAAATTTAATTGTGAAGAATAGATCAGAAGATTGTGCAAAACTTGAAGAAGAAATTGCAAATCTAAAAACAAACTTGGAAAAGGCCAAAAGCTTTAAAGAAAAATTCAAGATAAGCACTTCAAAACTTGATGAGATGATTACTAGCTAGAAGAGAGCCGATGACAAGCAAGGTTTGGGATTTGAGAAAGGGGAAAGTTTAAAATCTGGTCAAGCAACCATTGAATTAAATCAGTTCAAAAATCAAAAAGGAATACCTAGAAGACTTCCAGTCAGACAACCAAATGCGCAAAGGTACTCATCTTTCAATGGTCATTGTAATTCATGCAATAAGTTTGGTCATAGGGCTACTTAGTGTAGGAGCAGAATAAATCAAAAGATTCCATCATTCTCTGGTCAGTATTTCAATTGCAAGAAAATTGGTCATAGAGCAAATGAATGTAGAAATCAGATCAGAAAAAGTTTCACCAATAGGAGGAATGAACATTCACTCAAAGGCAAATGCTTCACTTGCAATAGAACTGGTCATAGAGCTATTGTATGTAGAAGTAAAGTAAATCAGAATTTCATTAGGTGCAATGCATGCTATAAAATGGGACACTGATCAAATGAATGCAGAAGTTTGGTAAGAACTAATTTTCAAAATATAAGTCAATCATTGCAGATCAAATTCAATCAATGGAAGGAATCAATGTCAAAAGAATGTGGTATGTTTCAATTGCAACAAATTTGGACATATTGCAAGGTCTTGTGGAAGTGTGAAGAGATATCACTATTCTGAAGAAAGAAAAACAGAGTAGAAAAATGAGAAGGGAAAAGAAAAAGTTGATCCGATTGAAACTAAGGAAGAAATGGATAAGATCTAGATTGATAACGAAGTAATTTTAATTGAGGATAGATTTGCACCAATATTTGATGTAGATACCTTCTTTGAAGAGTAAATTGGGAAGCTATGGGTCAGGGGGAGCAGTGTTGAAAGCTCAAAACCCCCAGTTAGAATGTGGGTGCCAGAATCAGGCATGAAGATGTATCATGGAATCTTATGTGACACACCTCTTAGAAGAAAAATTGGAAGAAAAAGGGTCAATGTGATATATTGCGGAGCAATCCTAATCGACTGTGTTCTATAGTAAAGGGTTTTAACAGCTTTTTGGAAATGAGCATTTAATGACATCTAGGTCACGTCATGCGGAGGATAAAAGGGAACTTGTTTAATCTTAAATCACTTTACACTCGAAGCTATCAAGTACTCGAAGAGATCAGAATAGACTTTGAGCTACAACAATCAAGATTTGAAGGGCTTGGAGAATTTTGGAAAAAGGAAACCCTAATTCAATAGTACAAGGTTATCTCATTCAAAACCCTCTTGTGAATCTATTAAAATTTCTAAAATGGCATCACCGCAAGTTGTTGATATTACTAAATGAGCGCGACCAGAGTTTAAAAAACACCCATTCAAATCAACTGAGGTCATTCAGTTGGGTGCATTCTCAAATGTTCCCCATGGAGTCATGCATGCAGAAGATGTTAGGGCATATAATCATGTTGCCCTAGAGGAATTTGGTGATAGCAGGTTTACTGATCTCTACACAAAACATTTGAGTAATGAGAATCTCAAACTGAAGAATGAATATTTAGCATTGGAAGAAAATAAATTTATTTAGTACTTGAATTTCCCTACATTTATAGAAGATGAATGTGTCTGATATGTGTTAAGCAAGGTTCATGATGAGTTCATATGGCTTGAGAGACCTTTCAAAATTACAAAAGATGTTATTAGGGTAGTCATTGGATTATGCTCTATCGAATCAGTACCTCTATTGAAAGTTGTGAAGAATGATACAGTAATTACGATTATCAGAGCAAAGTTTGATAAGAGAGCCTTGACAATAAATGATATTGAGGATCATGCCATGAGATTTGCCTCAATGGTATTGGGATACAAAGTTTATTTCACCAACTGGGAGAACTCTGTTTTAGGCACGGCCATTTACACAGCCTATCAAATGATTAAGGAAAATATTGATTATGACATCTATGAATTGCTACGATAGCAAATGGATAACCTGAAGAAGACAAAAGAAGAATGCAGTCCATGGGGCTATTCCAAGAATTTCCAAAGATCAATGCAAGCTAGATAAAGAATCCCCAAAATAATTGTCGAAAAATACAAGGTTACAATTTGCTTCATTGTGACAAAAGATCAGTGTTTGATGGAAGCTGTTGAGCCTAGAACAGTCTGGGTTATGCCTATGGGATATGAGGGAGATGGAGCTATACTAGAAAACTATGCTGAATATATGCTGAGAAAACCCAGAGATCCCGAGGAAGAAAGATTTGGGACTTATGATGAATTGCATGCCAAAATTCATGTTGAGGTAAGAAAACCTGAAATCTCTAGGAAAATGAGGAAAGTGGCAGAAGAAATTGCCATAAAACATGGATTCACAAAAGAAGAAGTGGCAAAGGTAAGGGAAAAGGCACAGGCTGTTAGAGAAGTAGAAGAAAAGAGAAAAGGGGAATCGTCTGAGGCTCCGAAAGAACCCAAAGATGAGTTAGAAAAGCTAGAGAAGGCAAAAAGAAAAACCAGAGCCTCCACTTTTGCAAAAGCCACATCCACTCCCTTCCATTCCACACCATCTACAAATGTGGAAACTCCTATCACCAGCTCCAAAAGAAAGACGACTAAAGCCAAGAGAATGCATGCAAGCATAATTGTTGATGAAGAAGAGACAGAATCAGATAAGGAGGTAAAGAAAATGAAAGTTGAGGTTACTAAAGCATCCAAAAGTAGCAAGGAGAAGTATCTGGAAGGAAGACACCCAGCAAAAGACAAGAAGAAGATGAGTCTCATGCCACATTAAAGATTGAAGATGTATTAAAGTCTGTCACTGTTGATGGTAACTTGAAACCCGTGGCTAAGTCTTATGATGATTATAATGATGCTAACAAAAGGATTTTGGAAGAAGCTATTGTAAAGTATCTAAACATATACAACAAAGCCCTCATTGAGATCATTGGTGATCTCCTAGATACCTTGGGCAATATTCTATCAGTCAGGAAGGAAACTGCTATGGCTAAAGATATTAAGCTCAGAGAACACACGCTGATAAAATTATGTCTGGCTATCACTCCAGAAAAGAAGGGAAAAATCTCCAAGGCTCTTAACAATGAGTTCAGGTCAAAGAAAAGAATGAATGCATTAATGATAGGAGAAGTTGACAAGGTTGTCAAGGAAACAGAGGAGATCATTTTAGACATAAACACAATATTTCCACTATCTATGACAGTAAGGAAACAAAAGATGAAGACACATCTCTACCAGAGACAAGCCTTGATTAAGGACTAGAACAGAGTGATCAAGCCCTTAACACAAACACATTGAATATAGGTAGAACTAAAATGAATCCGTCTTCTGAGCAACAAGCTAAGGATGTAGAAGATAGGGAACAGTTAAGGAGCCCTACACTGGAACAAAACATAGAACAACAAGAAAATATGGAAATAAATCCTTCAGAACAAAGTCAAGAAGAATTATCTGAGAGAGCAAGAGACACTACAGATGTCTTAGTTGGTGTTGGAAGGGAACAAGTTGCAGATGAGTCCAAACTTCTTCGAGGACCAATCAATTTGGATTCATTGTCACCTGCACAAAAGTTCAAATTAGTCTCCATTGTTCAGGCCAGGGCACATGAAGAAGTGCTTAAATCTCATGATAAAGATAGTAAATTGATCAATGATGCAACAATTGTCCTAGAAAAGTTGATGCCATCATTTCAAAAAGATATCTTGTTATCTCCTGTTGATCATCTTGAGGAGCTATTGAAATCTGTAAGTACACATTAAGTCATTTGAAAAATCTGCAAAAGCAAAAGTTAGAAAAGAATTTGATGAGAGAAGATTGGTAGAGCTAAAGACCATGATAGCTCGAGACAAAACCTCATTAGATAAAGGCCATTGAAGAAGCCAGTAGAATATACAAATTTTTTTTATCTTGGCCCAAAATCACAAAGGAATTGAAAGATAAAATCAAAGACTTGGAACTCAAACTGCTAAATTTCTCTAAAACATATAATCTAGCAGTGGAGTCAATAAATGCAAAAGAAACACAAGTTGCAAATATTCATAATGATTTATACATTCTGATGAAGAAAAGGGGAGAAATCAAAGAAAGGTTGTGCCATCTGAAAGAACTGATAAGTCCAAAAATTGACTCCATGACATTTTTGGTGGATGAGGCCTTGAAATCTCAAGCAATAGTTGATACACCATTCCTTGTCCAGAAAGAAAGAAGTTAGCATTTTTGATGAATGGTCACATCCTTATTCTAGAAAGTAAAAGGAATAGATGGAATGGAGAGATAGCTACAATAAAGACTCTCTATAGCGACATTTTGCCTTCAATCACAAATTAAGATGAAGATTATACTTGTAAATATGTGGCAAAGTACAAAATTTTGAAAATTTGAATGATTTTGGGTTCCGGATCACACCCTTTGCCATTGATGTTAAAAGGGGAGAAGTAGATTAGTGAAAAATGGATAATCATCTCAAGGGGAGAAGGAAAATAAAGTGTGTACAGTAAGGGGGAGCAGTCAAGCATTTTTCACTAAGTGTTGCCATCAATGCCAAAGGGGGAGATTGTTGGCAAGAGACACTGCTCTAGTATTGACTTGTATATTGTCATTGATGGAAACAAGGCTTAAAGAACCTATCACCATGACAGGAAGAGATATCTCTGAAAGAACATGTTGGATTCCAAGTTCAGTTGACAGAAAATGGCTAAGTATGGAAGGTATTATGAGTGAAAGACAGTAAGTTAGCTAGTATGCCTCCGCAATTGAAGACTTGTAGATGTGGTTTAGGTATGATGTTAGTTAGTGTTTGATAGTGTTATGTTTCAAAGATTAAGTCCTGATCTTCTCTAGAAGTCATCTTGAAGAAATGTCTAAGTTCGGGTTAAGTTCGGGCAAGCAATGGTAGAGCAGGAGAAGTGAACAGGGTCAAGTGTAGTGGTCTGCATTCCTCTGCAGACAAGTATTTCGTTATGCGGTTTTGAGGTGTTGTAAACACTTATGTGAAGTGTCTTATTCTAGAGTTAGGAGATCTAAAGTTTACCAGAAAGATAACTACAAGCTGCTAAGTATTGGTACAGTGTTTGACAAGGTCTGACAGAGGCAACAACTGAGATCTGATGGTCTGCATTTCTCCGCAAGATGATATCTTGCCTTGTGGTTCTGAAGGTAAGATTGTGAATGTGAAAATAGTCTTTGATATGATTTTGGAAGTGTTTTGTGATCCATAGTAGAAGTTGTAAGTCAGCAGATGAACCTGTGAAGCTTGCTCTTGAGGAACAGGTCGACTGGTGAGATAAATCATGATGCAGAGAAAGGATGTGTGAAATATCTATTTAAGTATTTGAATTATTAGAGCTGACATATATGAACACATTTGGAAAAATATTTGGGTCCATGAGACATATAGTGCATTGGATTGAGCGACAAGGTACATCTTTCTATGTACACGTTTCACTTTTTTGGATGCCGACCTAACTATGGATCAAATCATGATGCAGATATATAAGAGTGATGAATTTTGGTTGAGTAAGTGTGTGGTGAATGGAAGAGATGTAAGCATGTGAGTATATATATGAGAGCTAATCTTCTCCGTGGTTTTTCCCTTCTTGGTTTTTTCACGTAAAAATCTTAGTGTTCATGTGTCATGTTTTCATGGTTGTTGTTCATATGCTTATTATGTTTTTGTTTAATTAGATTTGAGAAACAGCTGAAAGTAAAAGTACATGAAAAGATTTTTAGAACACTGATTCACCCCCCCCTCTTAGTGTTCCTGACAATCAACAATTTCCAAATCTACTCAGCGGGAAGGATTTCAGGCCACATAACAATGAAGATGTTGATGCCAGTCCAAGCCACGAAGGGGCTGCTCACGTGCTAGGTCACATCAAACCTCATCAAAGTTGTGGCGTATCAACCAAGTACATCAGGCCATCATCATGAAAAGTGATCCAGGTAATTTGCTCAAATTAAATTAATTATTATTGTCTTATCATTTCTATTTTTAGGTGTAGTTACTTCGACACATGTTCCTACCATTATTTCCCTTTTTAACTCAGGCATTATGCCTTCATTGCCATGCCGTCAACCTTTCTCCAGAGTGTCATATCATTCCCTATAATTATGACTAAACAATCAATTCAAAAGTAATTTCAAGCCACCTTCCCATAATCTAAGTAGTTGCAATTAATGGATACCAAACCCAGTTCAAAAATTGTAGAATTTCCTAAAACCTCATAGGCAATCTTCAAGTTTTACTGCCACAGTCTTGCTTAAGGTAAAAAGAAAAAAAAGAAAAAAAACTACAGAGGGAATTAGGAGAAGACCAGAGGAGGGGAAATAAGATAGAAAGATGGGGGTGAAAAAGAATTCAGAGCCAAAAATTGTAACAACTCCGCTGCAAGACCAAGTTGCAGCAGACATCTTAAGGAATGCTGGGTGGATGGAATTTTTGGAGAAGTTTGAAGGATTTTAGGAGGACATTGCAGATGATTTCCTGTGCAACCTGAAGAATAATCAAACTACAGTGAGAGGGATTCAAATCAATGTCTCGTCCACCATTATTAGCCATATTTTAGGGCTACCGGAACAAGGTTAGAGGTTCTACCATCTAAAAACCCTATACAGTGATTTGATTAAAAATTTCTCTGAAGAAGGTGAACCTGAAATGCAATTGCATTTAAGCAAAAATGAAGTCAAAGGAATTGTTAGGACCTCACTTCTACAACCATGGCAATCTTTATCTATGTGATTAATGAAATATTTTACATGTGATGGGCAATTCTCTATAGTTTTAGGACCAATCATGAAAATGTTAATTTTTCTAAGGCATGGGCATGCCCATCCAGAATTCAGCATAAATATCCCAAACTTTTTGTAAACTTCTAGTATAGCCTTGGCAGACAAGTATCAACAGGGGAAGGGTGACATGAAAAACCACGGCCTCATTTTATTGATTGTAAAACATCACTTCGTGTCCCAAGCTAATGGAGAGGCTTTATGGCATACATTTTTAGAAAATAAACCATAGGACAGGACACTAGGCATGACACATTGTATAGATGAGACTTCCTCTGCTCAGCAATATGAGGAAGCAATGCCTTCTACCTCCTCCCTAGCTACTGAAAATGGCAAGAGGAAGAAACAAACAATGGAGGAAACATCAACTTCTACCCCAGTTAATAATAACAAAAGAAAAGGGAAAGAAGTTTTGGGAGAAGCCTCAGCTGCCACAAAATAGCTTAAAGAACCTATTATAGAGCAACCCTTCCATATGACCCGCTCAACAAAATGAAGGATAACCTTGGCTGAGGAGTCCATTCCAGCCAAGCAAACAGAGGAAGCTGTCATTTTGGAAGAGGAAATTACACTGGCCTCTACCCAGACTTCTGGCCACAGGAAGCAAAGAAAAGGAACAGGGTAGAGTAAGAAAGCAAAAAGAACTCCAAAGACACCTGAGTCTAGCAGACATTATAGGGTTGAGGAAGAATCTGATGATTCAGATGAAGTCCCTCTGGTTAGAAAAGAAAACAAAAAGAAGTAGTTAAGGGAACTCCCCCAGAGTCACTTGTTCATTTGAGGTCTCAGACTCCAGAGTCACAACATTCCCAAGCTCTGGAGATAGTAGACAAAGAAACCTTCACCATTTCTTTTGACTCTAAGGAGAATGCACTTGCTTCAGAGACATAAGCTCCACCAGTGCTACAGAGAAGCCAGAGAAAGAGACAGCCTACTTAGGTTGAAAAGGATACTGATCTCTTAGCTGAGGTCCTCATGGGCTTCCAAACTTCCATGGTTGAGGATGGACCTTCATCAGCCCCAAAATTTGTAGAAGTAAGCCAAGAGGAAGTTTAGGGTAAGGAGACTTCAGGGGAAGATGAGAAGGAACAAGATGATGTAGCTGACAATGTGGAGCAAAAAGCCATTGAAATCCCTAATGAGGAAAGAGTAGAAGAGGGTGAAATAGGGATTTACTCTCACCCCTCTGATCAAGAGGATATAGAGCTTCCAAGAGAATAGTAGTTGTTAGAGGAAATTGACAATCTAAAGAGACTGTTGTGGATGAAAAACTTAAATATCACTGACCTCAAAAAGGTCATGAAAGAGAAAGAAATGAAACAAAAATAGATAATTGAAGGGTTGCAAGTAGAACTTAAGGACAAACAAAAGATAATTCAGGAGAAAGAGGTTGAAATTAGAGAAAAGTAAGAGGAAGCAGCACAAAATATACAAAAGATAGTTTAGGAGAAAGAGGTTGAAATCAGAGAAAAAGAAGAGGTAGTAGCACAAAATATTTCTGATATTGTGAGAGCTAGAGACAATAGTCTCACATTAATTGCAACACTCATTGAAAAGACACAAAGTCAAGCCAAACAATTGACATGGGCCAATAACAAGATAGATGATCAAGAAGAACACATTCATGAGCTAACAAACCTAGCTGCAACCATGGAACAGGGGATTCAAACAAACCCATACCTAGGGATGGTTCCAATAGACATCCCTAAGGCCTTGTTTCATTGGGCAAGAAGATGTCAGGAATATGAGGAATCCAAGCCAATGCTGCAACTGCAAAGAGCAGTGACTACCATGTCACAAAAAGTACAAACCTTAGAGGAAAAGGTCATCCAGGTAGCCACCATTTAAGTTAAAATCATATCTTGCAGACCTCCCAGTGGTAGTTATGCTCTATTTTTGCAAGAATGAATCCTCCAAAGGAAGATATCATTGATTTTTTCTAATTTAACTGATGACATACAAACTAAGGAAGGCTTCATGAAGGCATACATGAAAGGTCTTGATGAGGATAAGGATTTCCTATGTGAGTTGTATTTGCATGGTTTTTGCATCAACGATCATACTTTCTTTATCAACTACTTTGTGAAAGAATGCCAACTCAGGGCATTCATGTCACTAATGAGAAATCATTAGATTTGCAATGAAAGGATGGAAGCTTACACAAAGAAAGATTCAGAAACAAGCATCTTCCTCAGAAGGGAATGTCCAAATCCTAGGGCTTTTGAGATTCATTTCAAGCTAAACATTTACTCCCCAGAAGGTAGGACAAAGATTTTTCCTCTATATCAGAAACATCTACAGGAATGTGCTATTAATTTTGGTCTCCTCATGAACAATTTATCCAATCAAATGCTTACAGTGGCAAAGAGAAGATGGAATACTTTAACTATAGAATAAAAGATGAGAGAAATAGTGTCCCCTGCCAACCTAAGCTTGTTTATGAGGAAAGCTAGAGAAGTGTCCAAATTGATGGACCACTACAAATAGGATTGGATAGGTGGCCATTTCAGACCTCCTCTCATTATTGAGCCTCTGCCTATATGGGTGGAATAGATGGAAGATGCCAGATTTCAAGAATGACTAAAGTAGGTTGAGCAGTTCAGGGGGAATGGCAATACAAACAACACTACTTGGTCCACATATGCAAGCGATTTCAAATTGATTGATAGAATATTCTGCCTAAATAAGTCCAGGTTATAAAGAGCAGGAGGACTGCTAACCTTCAAGTTCGGGGGAATGATGAATGCCAATTAGCACCCAAAATAATATACCCTTTTTACCTCTCTTTTCCATCCTTCTTATTCTATTGTCCTGGTAATTGCACCATAGTAGACTGATAAAGTTTGTTCTAATTACATTAATAAGAGATGAATTACCAAAAGTCATGATTTTTGATTGAAGGACTAATGTGCAACAAATTAATAGAAATATACAGAAAATTCTCTTTTTTTTGTGTCTACAGGTGCAGTTGTACAAACAAAGGCAATTTTGAGCATCTCCGGAGATGGTCTAAACAGTCTCCGGAGTTGACATGAGGGATACTACACTAGATTCCAATGTTTTTCCAATATGATTGGAGATATTTTGAAATAGGAGGACCAAGAGTGGATCATCTCTGGAGCTGGATAGAAGTCATAAGCACATAGCTAGAGCTACAGACAAAAGCACACATCTTCAGGGGCAATTGGAGTACTCCAGGGATTACTCGGCCAACACCTGAATGATCGGGTGAAGACTCTAGTTGATTGCTAGAGGTCTAATTCCTCTTTTATTGATTTTGCATGAGTTCCCAAAAGACTTATTAAATACCTATATTTAGGGCATCGCTTCCCAGTTGTTATTTAAACTAAGACTCCAGATTTAGTGGGACTGTTGTACCACTAAAATTTATTTTAGTTGCATGATTTTACTCTGCAATTAAACAATTGATAGAATAAGAGATTGATGCTATCTCATAGATAAACTGATAGTTAGAGTAGAGTGATATCTCATCGCTTGATTTGATATATGGATATATAAGGTAGAAGAAGGATAGAGATGACCATCATGGTATTATTGTAATCTCAATTTTCTCTAGATTGGGTATATTTTTTGAATACAAAGAATACTGATGAAATTAGACTGAAGAAGGATTGTGATACTATATTCATGTACTGATTTATTACCTTAGTCTTCAGTCCTGAGGGTGAGGAGCAAGGGCCCACTCCTGCCATCAAGACAGGAGGCTAGTATTTGTTTGTTCATTACCTTGTTTCAGATTCTACTTAGGAAAAAAGTTATTTCTTTCACATAGATAAATGTATGTTTTAGTTGTGTGGATTGGAATAGGTCAATATTAGTAATTTACTATTTCAACTTTGTTTCTAGTACTTTCAGAATTTACTTTCATAGCAGATAAATCAGTAGTATTAATTTCTAGAGCAAATAAGATTAGTAGAATTAGTTAAATAGACTGGTAACTCTGAGATCCCTAATTGCAGATAGCCAAGGACATAGCCCTAGACTTGACACATGAAAACATGATTAAATGCCAAGGACTAACGACCCTTGTCAAATTACTCTCTAACTTTCTCAGAGTCCATCTTCAATCCTTCCACAGAAATCACAAATCCCAAATATACCAACTCTTCCTTCATGAAACTACATTTCTTGATGTTTATCAGCAATTTCTCTTCTCGCAACCTCTGCAATACTTGTCTAATATGCCACAAATGTTCTTCTTTTCTCTTACTAAAAATTAGAATATCATCCAAGTATACAATAACAAATTTACCCAAGAACTTCTTCAAAACCTCATTCATCAACCTCTTGAAAGTACTTGGTGCATTAGTCAATCCAAAAGGCATCACTAACCATTCATACAATCCCTCACTTGTCTTGAATGCAATCTTCCACTCATCTCCTTCTCTAATCCTGATCTGATGGTATCCATTCTTCAAGTCTATCTTTGTGAAATACTTTGCTCCACTCAAGCAGTCCCTAATGTCATCCATCCTTGGCAATGAAAAACTATACTTAACTATGATCTTGTTGATTTTTCTAGAGTCTATACACATCCTCCTTTCTCCATCTTTCTTTGGTGCTAGTACTATAGGTACCGCACATGGGCCTAAACATTCTCTGATCAATCCTTTCCTCAACAGCTCCTGTATCTATCTGTTTAGCTCCACATTCTTTACTAGTGTCATCCGGTGTGTTGCTTTGTGAGGCAAACTAGCTCCAAGTACAAGATCCATATGATGACTGATACTCTGGATTGGTGGCAATCCTTCAGGCACATTATATGATATGATATCTTGGTATTATGTCAACAATTCAGTTATTTCCTTTGGTGGTTCTTCTTGCTTTGCAGTAATAGTTTTTACACTTAGGGCTTTGAACTTCTTTGGAATTAAATCAAAACATATGTTCTCATGTCTTAATCCATCCAAAAATTTTCTTCCATCAACCAAACAGAATCTAGCATTCCCATATACTTCACTCTTAGGCTCATCTTCCAAAGGTATCAAGATATGTTTCTTCCCATTTGATATTATAGTATAAGTATTCTTTCTCCCATAATGTATAACTTTTCTATCATACTTCCATGGTCTCCCCAACAATATATGACATACATCCATCGGCATAATATCACACAATATCTCATCACATAAGATCCTATATGAAATTTCACCAAACATTGTTCACTCACCAGTATCTTGTGTTCATCTTGAATCCATGCTATCTTGTAGGGTTTCAGATGTTTCAATCTCTCTAGAATCAACTTTGTCACCATATCCTATGAAACTAAATTATCTGTACTACCACTATCAATGATCACTTTACATCATTTACCTCTTGATTTGCATCTTGTCTGGAACAAACTTTTCCTTTACGATGGTTCCTCAGTTGTCTCTTCTTGAAATAATGTTCTCCTCATGACTAATGATTCTCATTTCTCTGGCTTTCCCATTGAACTAGGTGATCTAACAGGTTCTTCCTCTACATAAGCTACTCTTGCATTGTTCTCTATCTTCTTACTTGTACTTCCTTGATGACATTCAAATGATCTATGTCCTTCACCTCCACACTTAAAACAAGTTCCTCTAAATATTCTTTTGTCAAATCCTCTTTCATATCTCCGGTATCATTCATTGCGGTAAGAATTATGATTCCCTCTGCTGTTGCGGTAGAAACTCCTATCATCTCTCTGGTATGAATTGTTATCTCTGTCTTCCCTCTTGTATGGACTACTTTCCTTGTTTTTCTCTACATAATGTCTTTCTCCTCTGGAATATTTTCTACTTCTTTGAAATTTGCCTCCTCTACCTTTCTGTCTTTTCTCATACCTCTTATTCAACTTGTCTTCAACTTTTAATGTAAACTGATATGCTTCTTCTATTGTTGTCATCCTCACCAAACTTAGTTCTTCTTGAATGTTCATCCTCAATCCATTTATGTATCTTGCCACTTTCTCCTTGCTTGCTTCACTATGTCAAGTCCTTATGATCATTTTACGAAATTCTTCAGTGTACTCCTTCACAGATTTCTCCTTTTGCCTTAGGTTTTATAATCTCTTCAACAATTCCAACTCATAGTCAATAGGTATGAACTGATTCTTCAACTTTGTTACCATCCTATCCCATTTTGTGATCTTTTTTTTTTCCTTTCCTATTTCTATCTAGTTGAACTTCTTTCCACCAAATAGAAGCATGTCCTTTCAACTTAGTTTTTGCAAATCTTACTCTCTTTAGATCTTCAATTTCTTCATATTCAAAATATTCTTCCAAGTCATTTATCCAGTCAATCAATTCCTCAAAATTCAAATTTCTAGTGTAGTTTGATACTTCCACTCTAGGTCTATTTCCCATCTTAGAAATAGCTTTCAACATCTTTACCTGATCTAATTCTTCTTCTTCTAGGGCTTCTTCATTATGGTTAGTTGATTGAAATTCATCATCATCACTTTCATCTCCATGTCTAGGATTTAGTAATCTTCTTCTATCTTCTTCTACAAATTCCAATCTAACTTTCATTGTCCTCATCATCTCTATCATTTCTTCCATTCTTCCAGCAATATTATCCATAATAGGCATCCTCCTTGGCAACATCTCTTCCTAGGATCCAGTGCAACCGCCTTAATGTAGTGATCTTATTACAAGGTAGCAACTGCCTCACAATCGACGCTCTGTTGACAAACACAAGGAGACTACCTTGGTTCAGTGATCTTTTCACCACAAGATCTTTTAGAATGCCTTTACTTCCAAAGGATTCTTAAACTATGCTCTGATACCACTTGGTGTAGTCATGGATGGAGGGTCCTAAGAAGGGACTGTCCAAACCATGCAGCTAGAGTAAACGCAAGGAAAACAACACAATGATATAAACCAATGGAAGAATCAAATACTTAGTATATCAGATAATGAAAATGCTTATATGTTGGCAACGTGTGGGCTACAATCAAAGGACTCACAGGCCTTCTCTCCGGGTCACAACATACATGCAAGATATGGCATTAAAGTGCCTTCCTAAAAAAAATCTATCTTCTAAAACTACTTAACTTCTAACTAACTGACTTCCTAATGCATCTAAGAGATCTATATATATAATCTTGCAGCTCATAGAATCCTTCACGTCGGCCAAAAGAGGTTACAAACTCCAATGAATGATGAAACATGTAGAAACAAGTAGGTCGGCTTACAACATATGGTATCACTCCACAAATGGATGAAACTTGGTGCAGACCTTAAGGAAGGTCTATATGGTCTTTATGTGTTGTGTATGATGTTCCATTAGGCTCCACAAGTCACGGCTATGCTCCACAAACCTTCTCCTTTAACTAACTGTCTGAATGCTCTTCTCTATGAAAGCTGATAATCTTCTAATGGCGATAACTTTATGGAAACAAGTCCAGATCACCTAAAATCTTGATATGATGTAGATGAAACTATGTAGATGCTAAGTCCTACTCCACAAGATCTGATATAAAGATGCAGCAAAATGTGGTAGAAAATGCTGAATTGAAAATTACTGAACTGTAACCAAAATGAAAGAAAAGAAAAGAATACAAATATTTCTTGGTTGATGCAAGATTTCTCTGCAACCTAGGGTGCGTCTACATCAATACCTATGACATATTATGAGAGATTATTATAGGACCTTTATTTAGATTTAGGTGTTGGAATTTCACTAGGGTATTTGAGATCCACTTTTGTGTGGTATTATCTCATGGTTTTATAATTTCCTCTTGGTGATTTCATGTTTTTGTTTCTAATTTTATTGGGTTCTTGGGATAGATTTTGCATAGTGTATTTTGTAGGTATTATTATGCTACTAGTATTACTCTAGATCTAAATGTTTGGTGTTGTCTCCTATGAAGGCTCCTTGTTTAGATAGTGTTGTAATTAATGTTGTTGCTAATTAATACAATGCTTCAAAGTTTGGAGGCTAGCTTTTTTCTCAAAAGGGTTTTCCCAAGATACATCATTATGTCATGGTGAATGATTTTGTGTTTTTTCCTTCTTGCAAGTTATTTTAGATCACATTTTATGTTCATCTCTCCCCTTAGATTAGTCTAGGAAGTATTTCTACACATTAGCTTTCTTTAATCTGGTATCAACGCCTAATCAACTTAGGTCCTAGGTGGGAGGAAAAGGCTTTTTGCACTAATATTAATATGAGTAGGAGAATGTGCAAAGAATATCTTTGTTTCAAGGAAGACTTGGCAATCACATATAGATTGAAGATGGAACTATAGTGGCACTAAATTTGAGTTGTGGAAGCTCAAGATGAAGGATTTTTTTCATAGATCAAGATTTATGGGCTACAATATCCAAATTGAAGCCAACTGTAATGTCACCAAAAGATTGGGTAGTGTTGGATAGAAAGGCAAGAAGTATTTTTAGGATTTTCTTAATAGATTCTATGTTATTATGTCCATGAAGAATCCACCACAAAAGCCTTCTAGGAAAAGTTAGGGAAGCTATATTAGGATCAATCCTTGGTTAATATTCTTTTGATTTAAGAATTTGTACACTTTGAGGATGGGTGATGGTGATTCCGTTTCTGAGCAACTGAATGTGTTTAGCATGATTATAACCTAGTTACAACATGTGGGTGTGAAGATGGAAGAAGAAGATTGATGCATGACCCTTTTGTGTTCTTTTCCAAACTCATGGGATAATTTAGTAATGCCTATTGGAAGCATTGTCTCAAAATTGGTGCTTGATGAGATCATAGCTACTCTTCTATTGGATGAGATGAAGAGAAAGGCTATCAAATTCACCAAGGATGCCTTGGATTTTGGTGGATGATCTAAAGAAGAACACAAGAAGGATAAGGGTATATCTAAATCTCATGGGAGATCAAAGTCTCCTAGAAATTCGAAGGAGAAATGTTAGATTTATGACAATATGGGCCACTTCAGAAGAGATGCAAGGAGGAGAAAAGGAAGAAAAATGTTGAATTTGAGGATGATTTTGATAAATCTTCTTAGGAGGATGCAAGAGATGCCTTTATTGCTACATGCATGTGAGGATGAATGGATGATAGACTCTTGAGATTTTTTCCACATGAATTCCATTGAGAGTGAATTTTAGTATACAATAAATATGATGGGGGAAGGTATACCTCAGCAACAAGTCATATCTTAGCATAGTTGGCCTTGGGAGAGTCAATATTTGATTCTCTAATGGGAGGATCAAACAAATTCCTAGAGTCTTGTACATCCCTAGTTTGGCTCAAAATCTGTTATCTGTAAGTAAAATGAATGATGTGGGTGTGTAGGTAGTCTTCATTAATGGAGGTTGTAAGATGGTTCAAGGAGCTATGGTGCACGCAAAGGGGGTTCAACTTGGTACTCTCTTTTGGATTGATGCATGTACTTACATTCATTGAAATAGTTGTTTAGTACATGTTGTGAAGAGATATAGGTGATCCCACAATAGTGTATCCCACTTTTTGGCTTAAGTGGGACACTCAAAACCAACATTTTTTATAATTTCTTAATTTGTGTCAATTATACTGAACAAATGGTAAATATTTTAAGGATGGTGTAAATTAATGAGTTGTAGCATTTTTTATATAGATTCAAGTTGTATTTTAAAAAAATATATTTCTATGATTTTTATTTTTTTCTCAGTTAATTTTTTAATTTTTCTATTATTTTAACCAGTGACATTTTTCCATATTGCATAAATTTCACTACATATAAAAACTTGCATATATTTTGGAATTAGATCACTAACTCCAATGTTTAACGCACATATATTTTTTAGTAATTTTGTATTAAATATTTTATTTATTATTAATTTTTGAATTAGTACTAACAAAAATTTTAAACATATATTTTTCATAACACATTTCTCTTAGCATATATCGAAATCAAAATTTTCATTTTTTAGTGAAACAAGGACATCAACATGGAGTGTAATGCATTTTTTTTAGATTTTTCCAATATTTGTTATTTTTATAGTGTCTTGAATATAGGTCATTATTTTTCTAATGGACATGCATGCATTATAAAATTAAAAAAAAATATAATATTAAAAAAACATAATACATGAACATATAATTTTTAGAAATCTAACACTAAGGGATACATACTTAAAAAATGGCATTTCTAAATGACTTCATTTGATCCCTCAAAAGGTGAAGCAAAATTGTTTTTTGGTCAACATTTTTATAGGTGCAAAGGAGACTCTTCACTCTGCTTGCTATCCAAGGAGATTTGATATAAGGGGATTTGATTTAACCCCCTTAAATCAAACCCCCTTAGACAAAACCCCTCTAGGCTTAAATCATGCATTTTTCTATAAAATATGTGATTCTAGGTAAAAATTAGGATGTCCCACAAGTGTGACACTTTTTTTGTGGGATCACCCATCTATGAAGTCTACACTTTAGTCATTCGAACCTATAGAAAAGGGATCTAGTAGTTTGGGTACCTAAGCATGTTTTTACCTCAGAGAGCAAGTTACTTGACTAGAAGACAATGCAATGACATTGGTGCATGGGCCATATTGGTGAGAAAGGTCTACGAACCTTGAAAAATAAAAAATCTTGTAGATGGGCTTGTTGATTGTGCTCTTGAGTTTAGTTTTTGTGAGCATTATATTTATGAAAAATAAAATTGTGTTTAGTTTTACTCTAGTTCTTATAAATCTTTTGGGTTGTTGGATCTTATTCATTCTAAGGTATTTGGTCCTATAGATATTCCTTCCTTGTCAAAATCTTTGTATCATGTATTATTTATTGATGATTATTCTAGGAGGACATGCGTATATTTTTTTAGAAGTAAATGAGGTCTTTAGTTAGTGTAGGGATTTTAAGGCTCTCTTGGAAAACCATATTGCTAGAAAGATTAAGATGTTGAGAACTAAAAATGGTGGTGAGTATTTCTCTATAGAGGTTGATATATTCTATAAGGAGAATGGTATGGAAAGGCATAAGAAAAATTTGTACACACCTTAAAAAAATAGAGTTACAGAATACATGAACATGATGTTGATGGAGAGGGTTAAGAGTATGCTTAGTGGTTTCAACCTAGAATAAAATATTTGGGCAGAAGTAGTTGCTACTACATGCCACCTAATCAAAAGGTCTCCTACATATATGCTTGTGGAGAAAACCCCCTTGAAGGTTTGGATAGGAAAATAATCCCTCACTTAACATCTTTGTGTATTTGGTTGCAAGGCATATTGCTCTTGTGACTAGGGAAAACTAGTGAAAGTTGGATAATAAGATTGGGGAATATATCTTTATTAGCTATGGTGTTGGTGTGAAAGGGTACAAGCTTTGGGTTCTTATGGCTGGAAAGCTTCTCTATAGTCAAAATGTGATTTTTAGGGAGGTCAAACCTTCTACTATAGTTTAGTAGGCAAAGGAGGATGAGAAGTTAGTAGTGCAACTACAACCAAAGATTGAGAAGGTTGCACCAGATGTTGAACTAGAGGTTCATGTTGGACTAGATGATGAGGAAAATATAAAGAGTTTGGAAGAAGTAGAACCTCCACTATTAGATTTTGAGAAGCTCCACTCGATAGAGGAGACAACTAGAAAGGTACATCCTACTTGATTTTAGATGTATATTTGTTTTATTGACTAGCACTAATTAGCCTAGAATAGTTAAAGGGGCAATAGAAATGAGTGATTGTGAGTCCTAAAAAGTAGCCATGGATGAGAAGATGGTTTCACTAAGAATGGTACATGGGACTTGGTCTACTTTCCTAAAGGAGGAAAACTTGTTGGCTACAAATGGGTGTTCAAAAAGAGGCTGGGCTAAGTAAAAACCATAGTTAGCTGTGAAAGATTATTCCCAGGTTGAGGGAATATATTTTGATGATATTTTCTCCCTTGTTACAAAGTTGACATCTATTAGAATGCTATTAACTTATTCTATTACTTTTGATCTTAAGATTGAAAAATGGATATGAAGACAACTTTATTGCATATTCATCTAGAGGAGGAGATCTACATGTTACATCCAGATAACTACATTAAAAAGGGTAAGGAAAACATGTTATAAATTATAATCTTAGGCTATTAATCATCACAAATAAAATATAAGATAAATGAAATGAGAATTATATGATGCATAGATTCAACACATTACAATATATATGCATAGGGAAAAACCTTCTAGGTATAAACCCCATAAAGCATCATTCTATTATAAAATACTTACAAAATTGTCTATGAAATTATAAACAAAACCTAGGGATATCACTTCTCCTCACTTTCACATGGCCAATAATACCTTTTGTGAATAGTGATAGAATTCACTATATATCTCCAATTTTCCTTACTTCTCAATGAGAGAGAACCTCCTTAAATATATGAGAAGGGGTGGAAAAATACTTGAAGGGGTATTACTCACACCTATTCAAAACTACCATTTATGAATAATTAATAATCTAATATTTTATTAAATTATTAAATGGTATATGCTTTATTTTTTATTATAATACCCTGGTTAAGGGACTAGGGACCCAATAAAAAATGGGCTTAGCCTAGAAGTCTTTCATAATAGCATAAAACTTAACTACAACATCCTATGCATCTAGAATCAACAACCAGGATACAAAATATCAACCACCATACATAGAGAGGGACAAATTACCATGGCCCACTCTCATAAATCTTAAGCATTACAAACCATAACAAAAAACTAACTTAAACCCTATCAATCTACTTATCTCCTTTACCAAACAGCTCCACTCCATCACAGGTATCATCACAAGCACAAGAATAGGTAGGATGAGCACACTCCAAGACAGGGACACCAAGCTTCTCTGCAATACCATCCACAATTTTTCATGTTTCCACAACCCCCAACAAAATATCATACATATGGCCAAGCACCACCTCCTGGTTTGCCTCGTTTTGGTTTGAAGATTCAATCATGTCTTCATGAGTTAACATTGATCTCGCAATGATGGACAACATTGTAGAAACTGGTAATGACTATGTTGTACCAAACACATTCTATCTCCCCCTTGTACTGCCAGGCTCAAGAAATAGATTAGCCATAGCCTCCCTTACATTAATGCCCTCCTTCTTATCAAATTCTTTAGCAATCTTGAGTAGCATGCACATCATTTCCCTCAACATAGAATTCTTAATCTCTCCTTCAATGTTATTGATAAATCTTGCCATAGCCTCCTCTCTAGAGAGGTTCTTCATGTTGGCAAGAGACACTATGTGGCTTCATGAGTGTTGTCATTGATGGAAACAAAGTCCATTCCACACATCCGTAGCACAAGACATGTCTATACCAGAAGTCAAATTGAAGAGTATCTTGGTTTGGTGAGCAAGAGCAAAGCATGCAACAAGGTCTGACAATCAGGTCCGGATCTCTCAAAGGAAGTATCTCAGCAAAGTGTAGACTTCAGGAAGTCAAGAGGAGTACCATGACTACTACATTCCAGATATTGAGCCTCCTGTGATGAAAGAGTGAAAAGATATGAGCACCTAAGTGTTGGGTTCTTGACAGGTAGAGTAGACTGAGCAAGAACTAACCGGCAGAGCATCAGATCTTAATCCGGATGAGAAATTGATGATGATCAAGTTTCTTGAGGGATCATTCATAGTTGGCCAACATGATTGATGACTCTTATAACTATCTTTTTGATACGCATCACTTAGTAAGCATGGATTCAGCTGACGGACAAGAGTTTGGGAAAATCTTGAGTATTCTAGATGCTGACTAGAAAGATGTTGAAATCCTTGGTGCGGATGTATATACCAGATGGATTTCGATGTGAAGGTGTGTGTGGTGTGTTGCGAAGTGCGAAGAAAAGTAGAGAATAGTGTGGAAGTAGTAATACAGGTCCGGTATGTGACAGAACAGTAGCACTAAAGCAGAGGAAGAATGAAGTGCAGTAGATCAGTATATTGAGCCTAACCAGAACTGAACCTCAACATATGTGGATGCTTCTCATCAGTTCAAGTACCTGGTTTCTTTCTATAAACTATTGTAGGCAGTGAGCCTCTTGTGAGCAGTGTGCTCAGGCAGTGAGCCCTAATTGGCAAGTGCCATTTTGTACTTCTATTCTTTTAATAGAGAATACAATTTTGGGTTAGTCACCCCATGGTTTTTCCCTTAACAGGGTTTTCCATGTAAAAATCCTTATGTTATGTGTGTTGATTTCTTTCTGCTCTCATGTTCATGTATGCTTATATGCACTAATTATTAAAGAAGAAAAGAAAGTCAAATAACTAAGATAACTGTATTCACCCCCCCTCTCAATTATCAACAATTGGTATCAGAGCTAAGTTCCTCTAGACAGAGCCTAATAGCTTGAGGAAGATCTAGGAATCTCAATGGATATGTGCAGTATGAGGGATCAACTTCAGTCTACCCTAGATGATCTTGAGCAATCTCACTCTAAAGTCAATAACCTGAGGGAAAGACTCAAACAAGCTGATGATTTCATAAATGAACTCAAAGATAAACTAAGTATCTCAATGAAGAAAAGAAAGGAACTACTTCAACAATTAGCAAGTCAAAGTGAAGCCAATGATACTAATGAAGATCTGAATGAGAAAACCAAGTTATGTGAGAAGTTATCAAAAGAGGTCATTATGGTAAGACATGAAATGGAATCAGGAGCTATGAAATTCACCCAAGAAATTGAAGAGAAAAGAAAAAGTGAAGATAATCTAAAATAATCTCTCAAGGAGAAGTCAGAAGACTGCCACAAAATGGATAGAATAATCAGGCATCTAGAATTTGATCTTGAAGAAGCTAAAGACAATATAGAACAACTTGAGAATCAGATAGACACTCTTAAAATGGATCTTCAAACAGCAAATGAATACAAAGAGAAATTCAAGATAAGCTCTGCTCAACTTGAAGTTCTTGAAAGCCAAAAGAGGGTAGATGACAAGCAAGGCTTGGGGTATGAGGAAGGGGAAAGCTCCGGATCCGGTTAGAAGAACTCTGGATCAGGAAATCCAAGGAACAGGCCTAGAAGACCTCTAGTAAGGCAACCAAATGCTCAAAGATATCCATCCTTCAATGGATACTGCTACAACTACAATAACTTTGGTCATAAAGCAAATCAGTGCAGAAGAAGAATAAATCAGAATAATTCATCCTTCTCCGGACAGTGTTTTAACTACAAAAGGTATGGTCACAAATCTCATGAATGTAGAAATATGCAAATGAACAATTCATTCAATGGTAGACGCTTTGCATGTAATAGAATATGGCTAATCAATGCAAATCAAGAGGATATCAGTCAAATCTGCAAAGAAATTTTGTTTGCTACAACTGCAATAGATCCGGTCATATTGCCAAATTCTGCAGAAGTAAGAATCAAGATAAAAGGGGTCCAGTGCATCATAATCAAAATCAAGACAAAGGAAAAGGAAAAGTGAATGCGGATGAAGTTCAAAGGGAGATGAACAAGATTTGGGTAAAGAGAAATACAAAAAATGTTGGGGATCGATCCGCACCAGAATCTGGTGCTGATATTCCTTCCAGAAATTGAATAGATGAGCTCTAGCTCAGGGGGAGTCACAAAGGAAAATAAATTCCCCCAGCTAATCAATCAGTGCCTGAAATTGGCACATGGAAAGTTGCGGATTAAAGGGTTCTCAAAGAAACCTCTAAGTGACCCTTGGTAAAAATATGAAAGATCCACAAGGAGTTTTGAAGAGATTAATCATCCAAGATTAATCCGGTTTGACAGGCATCTGGCAAAAGTAGGATTTTCATAGTTTGATCCGGTGTGATTCTAAATTGAAATATCTTGATCTGCGGATAAATGGGATGATTCGAGGAAAGGAGAGACATTGTCAATAATCACTAAAAATAGTTCTAAATGCATCTTAGTGATCCGGAAAGATCTCTCTCAGAACAAGGCAACTAGAATGACTGAAGTTGTGCATTTATTACAATATGAAATTAGGGTTTGTGCAGAGATTAAAGGGTTCCTTTGCTCATCATTTGCACATTTACATTTGAGAAGAAGATAGAAAGAGCTCTGCAAAGAAGTTTGCTTCATCCCTCTCAAGGATCAACCGCAGAATTTGTTTCAACCGACGATCTTTTCAACTCATTCTGTGAACCCTAGAAGCATAAAAAGGTATTTCTGCTCTTGAACATCTCTCTCTGAATCTTTTGATGATGGCTACTCCAAATGTTGTTAAGATCACTGATAGGCCATGCCCTAAGTTTAAGAAACATCCTTACAAATCCCTAGAAGTCAATCCTCTAGGCGCATTCTCAAGCATTCCGCATGGGGTTCTGCATGTAGAAGATGTTAGGGTATAATTCACGCCAACATTGAGGAATTTGGGGAATCCAAACTAATGGATATCTACCACAAGGAATTAACAGATGAAACATTTGAACTTAAACCCCAATACAAGGCCATCCGGGATAAGCATTTTGGACATTGCATCCATTTCCCCTATTTTGCAGAAGATGAATGGGTCTGATATGTTCTGAGAAGAATGCATGACAACTTCATGTGGTTGATGAGGCCATTTAAGGTTGTAAAAGATGCTATTAGGGTGGTAACCGGATTGCACTCATCCGGTGGGTTACCTGCTCTCAAATCGATCAAAAAACAAACTGTAAGTGAGGCTACCGGATCAAAATTTGACAAGAGAGAAATGAAAATAGAAGATATCACTGATCTGGATATCAAGTTTGCCTCCATGATAATTGGCTACAAGATATATCACTCCAACAGGGAGAACTCTGTATCCCAAATTGTAATTTATACTGCTTATCAGATGCTAAGGGAGAATGCAGATTATGATCTTTGTGGACTTCTTCTGAGCCAACTGTTGGAAAACTTGCAAAAGATCAAAAAGGACAAGAAGAACTCATTCAAATATGGTGGCCTGATATTATGTCTCTTCTTTTACTACATGAATGAGCTCCCCAAATCCGATGGTTGGGTATGGAAAAATGACAGACCGGTTGCCATACAAATCAGAGATTACATGTATGGGCTTGGTGATGCCAAGGCTCAAAGTACAGCACTATGGGGATACTTCAAGAACTTTCAAAGTATGATGCAGGCTAGAGAAAGAATCCCCCAATCATTGGTTGAGAAATACAATGATATAATGTGCTTTATGGTAGACACTGATCAATGCCTAATAGAGGTAGTGGAGCCAAGGATAGTCTGGATTATGCCAATGAGGTATGAGGTTAATGAGAAAATTCTAGAGCTGCATATCCAACACCTGCTGAGTCAGCCCAAGGACCCTGAGGCAGAAAGGTTTGGAACCTTTCAAGAGTTGAGTGTGAAAATTCATGTTGAGCTAAGACAACCGGAGATGAAAAGAAAAGTGAGAAGAGAAGTAGAGGAAGTTGCCAAAAGATTTGGCATTTCTAAAGAAGTAGTCGATGCAAATAGAGATAAATTAGAAAGAGCAGAGAAAGAGAAACAAGAAGCAGAAAAAGAAAGTGATCCGGTGCAAGCCTCCTCCTAGACCAGATCTTCCAAAAGCTCTGCACCTGCCACCTCTAAGAGCCAAAAGGCCTCCAAACCAGAAGCCAAGACATCCGGTAAGGAAGAAAAGAGAAAAAAACCAAGGCCACAAGGACCTATATAAGTCAGAAGGATGATGAAGAGATAGAAATAGATGAGGAAGTCAAGAAAATGAAGAAGAAGAAAACATCAGGTGGATCTTCTACCGGTGCAAATAAAGAAGAGGAGGCAGAAGAATTTGTTGAAAGGTCCACTCCTTCTATTGATAAAGTTATCAAGGCAGTCACATTAGATGGAAATCTGCAACAATTAACTAAATTTTATGATAAGTATAATGACACTGACAAAAGAATATTGGAGGAAGCCACAGTCAAATACTTGAACATCTTTAACAAAGCATTCATTGAAATCATCTCTCTAATCCCCAAAAGTTTAGAGAAAATACTTGAACTCAGAAAAGACAATGCCAAAAAAAAGGATATGGAGATTCGGGAATAGATAGCTATTCAGCTCTATCCTTCCATCACTCCAAAACAAATGAACATGATCTTCAAGGATTGCAAGGATGAGTTCTGAAGCAAAGCCAAAATGAACAAGCTTATGCTCGGAGAAACTGATTAGGTGGCAAAAGAGACTGAA
Organism: Cunninghamia lanceolata; assembly: GCA_027924645.1. Taxonomy (NCBI): domain Eukaryota; kingdom Viridiplantae; phylum Streptophyta; class Pinopsida; order Cupressales; family Cupressaceae; genus Cunninghamia; species Cunninghamia lanceolata. The sequence continues at coordinate 2,769,888 of BSBN01000241.1, read as the reverse complement.
GACATTCTCCAGGATGCATATAAAAGATTCAATCTTCCTATTATAGAGGACATAAGTGATGAACCTTCTGCAATGGATGTCGAAGGACTAAGCGTATCAAAGGAAGATCCTATAGAGAAAATTGCAAAAGAATCAAAGGAGATAGGTGAGGAGAAAACTAAGGACCTGGATTCCTCTGTTTCAGAAGAGGAAGTCCATGAAGAAGTAAATATCTCTCATCCGGATTCCCCAGCAGACTCTGGAACTGAAGGAGAAGCAATAAAAGAGGAGAACACAAGTCAAGAAGATGAGAAAAGGGAAGAGAAGAAGAACAAACAGAGAAGGTCTCTGTTGACACCTCTGAGGCTGCAAGAGGAAAGAAGTCTCTGGCAAGAGACACTGCAGAAGTAGTTAAAGACTTCTTGACCAAAGAAATGATGGAATTAGATGAACCGGAGCTGTTTCCAGGACCATTCAATTTTGACTCTCTCTGGTGCAGACAATGAAAGTAGCATCTTTTGCTCAAGCCAAAGCAAAAGAAAAGCTTCTGAAGTCTCACATGGAAGACTGTGAGCTGATTGAGATTGCATCTGGGGTGTTGGAGAAGATCATGCCATCCTTCCAGAAGGATCTTTCAGCCTCTTCATCCGGTAATCTCAAATCTCTTGTTAATTCTGTTAGCACACATTTTAATTCTTTGGAGAAATCAACTGAGGAGAAAGTTTGGAAAGAGTTTTTGGGTAAAAGATTCTCTAAATTACAAGGGTTCATAGCAAATGATAGGAGAAATCTGAATATTGGAATAAAGAGCCTAGAAAATGCTCTTAAAGATGGTGGAGATCTATTAAAATTTTGTCTATCTTGGTCCACTGTGACAGCAGACATTACCAAGAAGGTGGAAGAACAAGAGAACAAACTATCAAGCTTATCTCAAAATTTTGATCCTCTCACCTCTTCCATAATGAATCAAGAGTGCTAGACTATTGCAGCTATAAATGAAATAAAGGAGCTTGAGAAGGAAAAGAAAAATAGAATAAGCAGGCTAAGTGAACTAAGAGGGATAATTATCCCTAAGTTAGAGGCAATGCATGAGGCCCTAACTGATGCCTAGACCACAGCCCAGACCAATGATCTGGTAGACTTAAAGAGGGTAGAAGATTTTGCATTTTTGCTAAGTGGTCACATTTCAATCTTGGACAGGACGAAGCAGAGTTGGGCAATAGACTTTGTCCAGTTGAAAACAACTTTTGCGGATATACTTAAGTATATGTAAGTATGACTCATATATATACTTATGCGACTATGTATAGGTTAAATTTTGCAAATTTTGGTATGCGGATTCCACCCTTTGCCATTGATGTCAAAGGGGGAGTGAGGAGCAGTGAAAAATGTGGAATTTAGCTAAGGGGGAGCTCCGGAAAAGTGTACATAAGAATAGAGCATCAGCCAAGGGGGAGTGTGTTATAACACTTAGTCATTTTTCACTAAGTGTTGCCATCAATGCCAAAGGGGGAGATTGTTGGCAAGAGACATAGTGTGGCTTCATGAGTGTTGTCATTGATGGCAACAAAGTTCATTCCACACATCCGTAGCACATGACATGTCTATACCAGAAGTTAGATTGAAGAGTATCTTAGTCCAGTGAGCAAGAACAGAGCATGCAGCAAGGTCTGACAATCAGGTCCGGATCTCTCAGAGGAAGTATCTCAGCAAAGTATAGACTTGGGGAAGTCAAGAGGAGTACCATGACTGCTACATTCTAGATATTGAGCCTCCGGTGATGAAAGAGTGAAAAGATATGAGCACCTAAGTGTTGGGTTCCTGACAGGCAGAGTAGACTGAGCAAGAACTAACTAGCAGAGCATCAGATCTTAATCCGGATGAGAAATTGATTATGATCAAGTTTCTTGAGGGATCATTCATGGTTGGCCGACATGATTGATGACTCCTATAACTATCTTTTTGATACGCATCACTTAGTAAGCATGGATTCAGCCGACAGATAAGAGTTTGGAAAAATCTTGAGTATTCCGGATGCCGACTAGAAAGATGTTGAAATCCTTGGTGCGGATATATATACCAGATGGATTTCGATGTGAAGGTGTGTGTGGTGTTTTACGAAGTGCGAAGAAAAGCAAATAGCAGTGTGGAAATAGTAATACAGGTCTGCTATGTGACAGAGCAACAGCACTAAAGTAGAGGAAGAATGAAGTGCAGTAGATCAGTATATTGAGCCTAACCAGAACTGAATCTCAGCATATGTGGATGCTTTTGATCAGTTCAAGTACCTGGTTTCTTTCTATAAACTATTGTAGGTAGTGAGCCTCTTGTGAGTAGTGTGCTCAGGCAGTGAGCCCTAATTGGCAAGTGCCATTTTGTACTTCTATTCTTTTAATAGAGAATACAATCTTAGGTTAGTCACCCTGTGGTTTTTCCCTTAACAGGGTTTTCCACGTAAAAATCCTTGTGTTATGTGTGTTGATTTATTTCTACTCTCATGTTCATGTATGCTTATATGCACTAATTATTAAAGAAGAAAAGAAAGTCAAATAATTAAGATAACTGATTCACCCCCCCTCTCAGTTATCAACACTTCAGTCTTTTTCTAGCCAAATATTTCCTCTTCATCCTTCCACCTACAGTTACATTGTTTACCTTCCTCTTGGTTTTCCTCTAAGGTGGCTCCATCACCTCCTTATTTCCCTTATTAGTGCTCCATGCACCAATGCTTCTGCTCTCATCAACCAGACCACCTCCCACTCTTGCCACAACCATGAGGTAGCTAAGAAACTAGTGCACGAGAATAGAACAAAGACACTGCATCTAGGGACCACATGCCATCAAAATGGGAAATAACTCCCCTAAAATACCACATGCCACCTCTCGAAATGATGATGGTCGTCCTGCCATCTGTCCCCTCTACATGCTTCTCACTCTAGGAGTCGCCACAATAAGAACCTACCTAATGAACTATCCCTTTATCGAGCATGGTATATGCTTTACAAAGCATATAATAAGCATAAGGTTTTATAACCTTAGATTATAAAAATATATAAATGCTATAAGAGATGACCCCTAATAACATTATGTTCTAACACTCCCACTTAATGTTAATATGGGATATAACCTATCGATTTCTATAAAAGAAAAAATGTACCCCAATAATGTAGGTCTTCTTTGACAGAGATAAATAGGGACATAAATATATGCCAAAATGAAGACCATGTATTCTAGCTATATGAAAATCATCTTGTCATAATTTATAATCCCAGTGTTTTAAAAAATGATGCTTTTAATGAGGTCTTATAAAGTTTTTATTAGAGCTTGGGACTCCTCAAACCAACCTCACCCAAGTTCATTACATAGTTCCCACAGGTCTTATATAACACAATGCTTTTACAAGTGGAAGACTTATAGAGAGAAGAATTACAATATGCCTAAAAGTTTTATTTATACCTGTTAGGTCTTACATCCAAAGTTTAGTCACTAGGAGGTGTCATTGACATGCACACTCTCCCTCAATGGAAACTCCTTAAGGCCAATCATTGCTCTAAATTTGGAGAATTTGGTACTACACAGAGGTTAGGTGATATACTACATATAGGATTGTTTTTATGATTACTGGGAGCCTAGCCTTGTTCTTCTTGATCATAGTATATCTACCACCTGATAATCATTCTAACAAAACTGGAGAGTAATTTTTATGATGGAAAACTTTTCCTTGAACAAAGTGCCTATGAACCTCAATGTGCTTTATTTCTAAAAATAGGAGTCTTTGGTAAGAGTAAATAGCTTTTATTATCATATAATAAAGCAATACTTTTACTAGTACTCAGATGAAGCTCTTTCAATAATCTCCTAAGCCACATTGATTCTTTTGTAGCTACTTTTGTAGTCAACCTTTGATTAAAGGGTTATAGAAGGTAACTATTTAAGTATTACTACATCCATGTGATAGCACCTACATCATATTTTAAAAACATATCCTGAGGTATATTTCCTATTAATAAGATCACCAATATAGTCAATAACACAATAATTAAATAAAGTTGATTCTTGGTGCAAGAATAATAAAGATCATAATTAATTATACCTTTAATATATATTTATCATTTTTCAATGATCATATAGTATTCCATATAATTCTAGATATAATACCTATTATACAGGTAATATCAAGTCTAAATATGGTAAGGTAAATCAACTTATTACAAGGTAAGTTTGGTCTTTTTATATGATACATTTATAATTTGATTACATACTGCCTTAATAGGTATAACGACTAGTTTGATCATATCACACCTCTTAAGTGCACACTTGTTGTGAGATACTTGTAAATGATCCTAGAATATAGTCAATACAAAATGAAGAGGAATTTGTTATCATGAATAATTGTTTCAATTTACTTATAACAAGAAATTCATCTACATGTAACATTGTTATGATATGTTGACAATACTCAAAATGATAATAACGGTATATCCATCTTTATCAAGGAGATCATTAAGGCATGGAATTTTCATAAAAAGTAGGTATATATTCCTATGCTTCTTCAAGGAGTAAATAGTTAGTTGACTAAACATACATTAACGAGTGATATATCCTTTCCAAGTTTTCTCCCTAGACAATTTCTTAAGGTGACATCCACCCATTATAAGTAGGTGCTATGTACCCAAGAAGATTAGATGATACTTGAAGATCATATTAAAACTAAATGTATGTATACTAGTATATTTATATTCTAAAAAACATATCTATATCTTCTTGAAGTTTTGTCCCTACTTTTTGTGTTTTCTATAGCTTTTGTTATTTTCTCCATTTTTTCCTTCAACTGTTTCCACTTTCTTTTTTTATTTTTATTTTTATTTTCCGTATTTTTTAGAGTGTTCATAGTTTTTGTGATTTCTCCACTTTTTTTTTTCCTTCAACTATTTCCAATTTCTTTTTTTGGTTTTTAATTTTTATCTTTTTCAATTTATTTTTTGGTTCCATAGTATTTTTATTTTCTGACTTTATTTTTTATTTTTTCTAATTTATTTTTTGGCTTTTTTTCTCATTTTCCTTTCTTGGTTTTTTTTCCCTATATATTTATATGGAAAATGAGTGCTCTCATCTTCACTCCACTGTGATTGTAGAATGCCTCTCGACATAATCAATTCTTTAAAAAATAGAGCTATTTATAGCTACAAGATTCCATTTAAAGTGGGGAGGAGATGATAATTTTATTTTGATGCAGGAGCATCTAGTGGTGTAAGGGCAATCTTGCATCACCCAAAAAAATGATGATTCAAAATTGTTGATGTTGATTTCATTTCTTTTCAAAATTAGTACTTCTGGTTCCATAATTGCTTGAATAATGATGTAGAACTTTCATTTTTTCCAAACTACTAAGAATAGCAAGCTGCTATTTTTGGAAAGTTTGCATTTGGCCATGTATGGAAGCGAAAATTTATAGGAAGCTTCATAAATGAAAAATAAGACCTTTGGCAAAGGAATCAGGCAAATATTATTTATGGGTTGAAAGATATTAAAGTTTCTGTTTCTTGAAAAAAAACCCCTCAAAATTATTCAAATTCAGGTTTGAGGCACTAAACGGCCCTGAAAATGAGTGGAATTGGTAGAGTGATTCTTAGTGTGTAGAGCACTCCACTATATTTCTGACTCTTCAAACAGTTCGTCAATCGGACACCCGAATCAAAAGTTATGGCTCCCAGAAGTTAACCTATTTTTGGAAGGAGATGCAAAATTCAAAATTTGGCTGGAGGCCGCCAAAAGGGGCTATTTATAACCATTTTTGGGAACATTTGGAAGTAGTAAAGATAGGGGGAAAGTGTAGAGTCAAGAAAAGGTAGGAAAATAGAAACCCTGGCAAATTTGGGGCTACAAAAGGTACAAGGTTCTAGAGTTTAGAGATAGGAAGTTGTAATGTGTTGCAGCTTGTGGAGGATTCATCATCTGAGTGCATTTGAGCTTCTGTAATCTAATGTGTTGTCCAAATTAATAAAGAACATTCCATTTTTTGTGTGCAATTTCTATTGTTGTGTGTTTTGTGATTTACCCTCTTCATCAAGTGGTGTCAAAGGAAGGGTTCTTGAGTGTGTAGACAGATCACCGACCGTGAGGTAGTTTGCACCAGGACCCGAGGTTGTGGGTTTGATGCAAGGATCAAAATGCCGCCACGAATAAATCTTGTTGGGAGAAATGCTTTGATGGAAGAGGGTTTTAGGGCCTTACAAAGGCAAATCAATGCATTGCAAGAGGAGCTATGAAGAGGGTTTGAGCCAAGAACAAGAGAAGAAAATGAAGATGAAGTTGAAGAAGAGCTATTTGAGGAAGAACACGAAGTTGTAGGAGATCCTACAAAAGTTAGGTTGTTGAGGGCCATTTTGAAGATTGAAAAGAGGCCCAGGATCAAAGTTTCTACCTATTTTGAAGATTTGGATCCAGAACAACTTATTGATTGGATCAATAACATGGAGGAATATTTTGAGTATGAAGATGTGGAGGATCCAGATAGGGTCAAGTTTGTAAAAATAAAGTTGAAGGGCCATGCCAGTATTTGGTGGAAGTAGGTCCAGTTGGAGAGAAATAGAAGAGGAAAAGGAAAGATTACTAGATGGGATCAAATGGTGGACAAGTTGAAGAAGCAGTTCATTCCTGTGGACTATGAGCTAGAATTTTTGAAGAAGCTGCAAGGATTGAAGCAAGGTAACAATTTTGTCAAGGAGTATATAGAACATTTTTACAAGATTACTATTAGAATAGGCCATGCAAAATCCAACAAGGAGAAGGTAGCCCGTTACATTAATGGGTTGAGGCCAAGTATTCAAGAGGAGTTGAGCCTAGTCCGAATGACCACCATAGAAGATGCGTACCAGTTTCCCCTAAAGATGGAAGAAAAGATGAATAAAAGATTCAAAAGCAAGTAAAGAGGAAGAGGACAAGACAGACGGGGTGGTGGAAGACCCTGTGGAGGCCAAAATGAAGAACAAAATAAAAGTGAAAAAGCTAGCACCAGTCGAAATCAGAGAGAGGATAATGCCTACCCCTCATGACCAAAACAATGGTGAGCAAAGAGGAAGAGGAAGAGACAGGCCTAGGCAAGGACCTGGAAGAGGAAGTTTCAGAGGAACTTGTTTCCAATGTGGAGAAGAAGGACATCGAGCATACGAGTGTCCACAACATCAAGGGATGACCAACAGAAGACCTAAAGGTAATGCACGAGTTGCACATGTAGATGAAGATGCACAGTTTGAGCATTATGAAGATGTTGAAAGGGAGAAACCCTATTTGTCAGAAGAACCTTGTTGAATAAGGAGAAAGAACCAGATCAGAGGAAGAGTTTATTCCACACAAGGTGCAAGTGTGAAGGTAAGTGTTGTGACATTATTATTGATAACAGAAGCGCTGACAGTTTTGTTTCAGAGGAGATAGTTAACAAGTTGAAGCTAACAAGAAGAAAGCATCCACAGCCATATCAGATTGCATGGTTGCAAAAAGACCATAGAGCCTTGGTCAATGAGCAGTGTTTAGTTAAGTTCAAGATTGGAGACTACCATGATGAGGTGTTGTGTGACATAATACCAATGGATGTATGTCAGATGTTATTGGGAAGGTTGTGATAGTATGATAGGTGCGTTGTCCATGATGGCCATGCAAATACCTATTTGCTGACAAAGGATGGAGTTCGTCATAAGTTGAAGCCCTTGAAGGAGGTGGAAGAAAAGGTATGTAGTACTACCAGAATTTGCTTGGTAGATGGTAGGAAATTTTTGGAGGGTATGAAGCATGAGCATCATTGCTTTGCATTGATTCCTAAGATCAGTCAAGAGAAATGTGAAGATGTACCAAAAAAAGTCTTAGATCTATTGGAAGAATTTTAGGATATTGTCTCTGATAATGTACTAGAAGGTTTACCACCGGTGAGGAAGATAAGTCATCAAATGGATTTGATACCAGGAGCCAATTTGTCAAATAAGGCAGCCCATAGAATGACTTTTGCAGAGAATGAAGAGCCAAACAGACAAGCTCACAAGTTGTTAAGGAAGAGATTGATAAAGGAGAGCCTAAGTCCATGTGTGGTACCTACAGTACTAGCACCGAAGAAATATGGAGAGTGGAGAATGTGTACAAATTCTTGAGCCATCAACAAGATCATGATCAAGTATAGATTTCCACTACCAAGAATGGATGACATAATGGATTGTTTGAGTGGAGCCAAGTACTTTATGAAGATTGATCTGAAGAGTGGGTATCACCAAATCCGAATCAGGTAAGGAGATGAATGGAAGACAACCTTCAAGACAAAGGAAGGTTTGTATGAGTGGTTAGTCATATCATTTGGGCTAACCAATGCATCGAGCACATTCATACGGCTCATGAATGAGGTATTAAAATTATTTTTGGGAAGTTTTGTTATTATTTATTTAGATGACATTTTAATTTTTAGTAAGACTTGGAATGAGCATCTGATGCATATCAGAAGAGTTTTAGAAAAGCTGAGGGAGGAGAAGTTGTTGATTAATCTAAAGAAATGTAGTTTTGCAAAGGAGTTGGTATACCTGGGATTTGTTGTCTCAGAGGAATGTCTTAAGATGGACCCAAAGAAGGTGAGGGCTATAATTGAATGGCCTACACCAAGGAGTGCTATAGAGGTACGATCTTTTCATGGTTTGGCAAGTTTTTATAGAAATTGTATAAAGAATTTCAGTAGCATTTGTGCACCCCTAATTGGGACAATGAGAGTGGATAGAAAAGAGTTTAAATAGACTTCAGGAGAAACCATAAGTTTGGATACATTGAAGTAGAAAGTCACATAGCAACCTATTTTGGCACTTCCAGATTTCAATAAAGTATTTTAAGTAGATTGTGATGCTAGTGGTAGTGCTATAGGAGTTTTTTTGAGTCAAGAAGGTAAGCCCATTGCCTATTTCAGTGAGAAGCTTAATGATGCCAAGAAAAAGTATTATGTTTATGATCAGGAGTTTTATGCTATAGTTCAGGATTTGAAGAAATGGAGACATTATTTGTTGTCAAAAGAGTTTGTTTTATATATTGATCATCATGCTTTGCAGTATCTTAATAGTCAAGGAAAGTTAAATCAAAGCCACTTAAAATGGGTTGAGTTTTTGTAGAGTTATACTTTTGTTTTGAAGCACAAGAGTGGGAAGTCCAATAGAGTTTCAGATGCCTTAAGCAGAAGGCAAAGTTTGTTGACAAAAATGAAGATAGAAGTTGTTGGGTTTGATGAGATCAAAATTTTGAATCTTGAAGATCCAGATTTTGTAGAGGCTTGGAAAGCTTGTTTGGAACTTGTTACTTTGGATAGAACAAAATTGTTGGATTTCAGAATCCAAGATGGCATGTTGTTTAGAGAAAGCTAGTTGTGCATTCCGAGGAGTTCCATGAGAGAGAACCTGATTAAGGAGAAGCATAGTGGGGGATTAGCTGGACACTTTGGTCAACATAAGACCATTGCTATTGTTGGTGAGAATTATTATTCGCCACAGTTGCAGCAAGATGTGAGGAAATTTGTACAGAGTTTCAGAGTGTGTCAGGTGGCAAAAGGAACAAGTGAGAATATAGGGCTATATCAGCCATTACCTGTACTAGAGAGGCCACGGGATGATGTTAGTATGGATTTTGTTTTTGGTTTACCAAGGACACAAAGAGAACATAATTCCATTTTTGTGGTGGTGGACAATTCTCAAAGATGGCATATTTTATTCCTTGTAAGAAGACTAATGATGCTGTTCATATTGCTGAGTTATTTTTCAAAGAGGTGGTGAGACTACATGGTCTACCTAAGAGCATAGTTTCAGATCGAGATACCAAGTTTGTTGGTTATTTCTGGAGGACATTATGGAAGAAGTTGAAGACAGATTTGAAGTTCAGTTCTGCACACCATCCACAGACTAATGGATAGACAGAAGTGGTGAATAGGAGTTTGGGTAACCTGCTACGATGCTTAGTAGGGATAAGCCCAAGGGATGGGATTTAATTTTACCATAGGTAGAATTTGCTTACAATGGAGATTTGTTCATGGGTTAAAGACACCATTCAAAATATGATGAACTTAATGATAAGGTAGTTTGATCAAATTTTGATTTTTATCATTATAGAGAATGAGGAGAGTCTATTAGTTCTCACTAAACAATATTTGGGAGTACAAAACTTCTATAATGAAATTTTTTCTTGAAGATCTCTTGTTTCCAAAGTACATTGAATTTTATGGAACAAATGAATAGAGATGGTTATTGAAACTCTAACAAAGTCATGACGAAGGATGCAAATTTAGTCAATGAAGACATTGGCAGAGACCTAGATGTTGGTAATAGTCTCTCCAAACACAAGGTTAACAATAAAGACTTGGAAAAAAACTTGCTTAATCTATGTGGAAGTGATTTATTGTCATGTGGCACGTGTAGAAATTTTCCTTTTTTGAAGTTGGGTTGGTGTTAACAATATAATTTATTTGTAAAAGTATGATTAAAAGATGATATTAAAATATATCTAAAAGTATATTTTTAAAAAATATATTCAAGAATGTTGGTTTTAAAGCTGGGTTGGTATTAAAATATAACACATTTGAATGATGTTGGTATTGTATGTTGGGTTGGTGCTAAAACATAACACAATTGTGGATATGAATTTAGTGTTATATCATGATTTTATATGGTATTTAATAAAATTATCTTTGAAAATTGGTGCTAAGATTTAGACAATTATTGAAACATTGATAAAATAATCCTTAAATTGGTGTGAAAGTTGGATAGAATGACTCAATTTTATTGAAAGACCAAATTGTTGCTTTAATTCTATACCATAAAAAATTCTTAGATTCTTGAAAAGTCCTCTTATTTCCTCTTTCCTCATGTGCACTATATGTATGAGCAATGATATCATCATTTGTAAAAATGATTAACACAACCTAATTGGCTCTAATACCATGTTATAAATTAAGATTTATGCTACTAATCATCACAAAAAAATATAAGATAAATGAAATGAGAATTACAAGATGCACAGATTCAATACATTACACAATATATACATGTGGAAAACTCTTCTAGGTAAAAAAACCTCATAAAACATCATTCTATTATAAAACACCTACAAAGTTATCTATGAAATTATAGACAAAACCTAGGGATATCACTTCACTTCCACATGGCTAATAATACCTCTTGTGCATAGTGATAGAATTCACTATATATTTCTAAATTTTGTTACTTCTCAATGAGAGATAAGCTCCTTAAATATAGAAGGGGTGGAAATATATTTAAAGGGGTATTAGTCATACCTATTCAAAACTACCATTTATAAATAATTAATAATCTATTAGTTTATTGTTAACCTTGTGTTTGTAAATACTATTACCTCTATGGTCTAAAATAGTATTTGTTGTTAACCTTGTTATAAGGGTCAATTGAAGAAATACCTCTATTTTAGACCAATTGAAGAAATGCCTCTATTTTAGACCATAGAACTCAAAACCAAAAATAATATACCAGTAGAAATAATCTACTAGTAGACCAATTGAAGAAATAGTATCCTAGAATGTGGTATTAAAAGTTTGATTCATATGTTTTGGGGTTAGGGTTTATCATGTCTAAGCCAAATCAATGTGACCATTGTATCATTATCACTTTATGTGCCAATAATATGTTGTTATTTGGTAATGCAAAGGAAATGATTAGGGGCTTGAAATCTCAATTTTCATTACATTTTGAAATGAAGGACTTATGAGCCACTAAGTACATCATTAGGATGGAAATTAGAAAAGATAGGGATAGAATAAAACTTTGGATTGGTCAAAGGAAGCATGTTGAGTCTATTTTGAAGCATCTCAATATAGCTGACAATAAATTAGTGACTATTCATATTTCTGTGGGAACTGAGCTTTTAGTTGAGCAATGTCCTATGACACCCAAAGAGATGGAGGAAATGAGTTTAGTGTCCTATTCTAGTGTAGTTGTGAGTCCTATGTATGCTATGGTCTACACAAGACCAAACATTACCCAAGAAAGGGGAGTCTTGAGCCATTACAAGGATAATCTTGGATAGGAACATTGGCTTGTCACATGAAGGTCTTCAAGTATTTATGGGTGTAACGTTGGAAATTGTCCTCCTGTATGGAATGGTACAATTTCCCTCGGTTTAGCTCCTCACTCTTGGTGGTCTCTCAACCTTTTATTTTTCGGCCTTCCCGAAACCCTGATTGACTTAGTCTAGGAGCAGTCTATTCACTTTTTGAGGTAAATGATTGATAGAACCCGAAAAGAGATTTGAGATTAGGGTCCCTAGGACCCTAAAAATGCAAATCTGAGCTGAAATTGGGGGCTTGGACTTGGGTGCCCGCACCCTAGTCCTCCCCGGTTTCACAGGATTTTGAATTTTGGTGGGGTGTTGGTTCCCGTCGAATGCCTCAGGATTCCGTTTTCAAATTCTTAGTTTTCATGCGATATCAAGATGTTATTTCAAAATTTGAATTCCCTAAAGCTTGATATAAAAAGACATTTGCAAATCATTTTATCACACACAATTCTTATGCAAGCTGGATGCCAAAACTCTACTGCAATTTCCATTGAAGATCAGTGACTTGTTGAAGCTATTCGAAGTATTTTTTATTTGCTATCTTGGAGACAATGGATGAAGGTTAGTAACCAAGATCTTGAGTCTATCTTGCTCTTCCTAGGGTTTGTACACCCTTTGCATGATCAGGAGAAGGGTTGAAGCCTCCAACAACAAGCTTCAAGATCCTCCACGAACATTGCTGATTTGCCTTCTTGTTCATGCAAGTCTTCATTTGTTTCATCTCCTTGAGGTGAAGTTGTATGTGTTTATTGATGCAAAGCAAGTTGTTGATCTTCCCTTGATTGAGACATCTAGGGTTTGATTTTATGCATAACACATTGTTAGGTTTGCACACACTTCTGTAAATCTTTTCCTTTGGCTATTATTGAGGTAGAAATACCGAAGACAGGGCTTGACTGAGGCAAGCTCCTATATAGTCGCAACAATTTCCTTCTTTTGTATGTACAGATCGTGTTTCGTAGGTTCTAGTGAAAAGAAGCTACAGAAAGAAGGATATTGCGGATACAGTCATGGCAGACTTTCAAATTTTTAGATTCTGAGACTTGCGGGACATTGGGGCGGGCGCCCTAGTCCAACCAGGTGTTTTATCCGGGATCTGGAAGCCTACACCCTGTGCAGAAGGTTTTCCTATTCAAGAATTTACAGGACATTGGGGCGGGCACCCTAGTCCAGGTAGCCCTTAAATTCTGGGTACACTATCTCTAAAATCCCTCCTCTGCACTTATGTGATCAGTTTTACTAGATACTTCATCAGTTTCTGTATATTTTTAATTTGAGGCATAATTAGGGTTTTACTTGGTTGAAAATATAATACTTGATAAAATCTCGATTAGGGCCTTAGGTTCTACAACCACGCGAGCATAAAAGGGAGGCAAAGTGATTAGAAGCTTGTCCACAAGCTCGATCCTTGTCTCCCCAATGTTTAGCGGTGAAATTGAGGTACTTAACCTAGTTTAAACAAACCATCAAATTTTACCCGAAACATTCTGGTGAACCCGAGCTTTAAAGAATTTGCATCCTTGTAAACTTCAGATCTGATATAATTTGTTGTTCTAAAGCATAATTAGATTGGGAAACCTCTTTAGTGAACTTGCATATGTTAAATTGTGAATTACACTCTTTATCTTTTCACTAAAAGAGTTGGAAATTATCATTTATTATTGAAGGTTGTATTTCATTTGCAAAGGCCATCATTGTGCATTTAAATCTTGGTTTAAATAGAGCATGTTAGAATGTCGGATTATTTTTTGCAAGATTTTCATGCTTATGATGAGCTGTTTAGTCGTGATGATTTCAATATGTTAGATGAAGCCCTTGAGGACTTTATCTCGATTGAACATTCCACTACGACCTCTAAGTCGTCACTATTTCAAAGATTTGTAAATGCAATTTATGTTCCTAAATCTAAAGAAGAGATTGAAAAACTAAAAATTGTGGTCACTCTATGTGCAAATGTGGTTCAACCATCCTCTAAGCCTGTGCTTGTTGTTAAAGGTCTTTCATCTTCTTCTCAATCTCCTGATCACATTTATGATTGTGCAAAATAAATTGTGAAACAAAACTTACAACAAACCAATCATAATGTGGTTTCTCGTGCATATAATACTCGGAATACCAAACAAAGTACACAACAGATGAATGTTCTGATATCTTTACCAGCTTCTCAACCTATGCTTCCTCAAGCACCTCGTTTAACATATAAAGGTGGTAAAGACTATGACCTTGTAGAACAGCTTCGCGCTACTCCTGCAAAGATATCTCTTTGGGAACTTATACAAACTTCACCTACTTACCATGGAATGATACAAGAAGCTTTACAAAAGGTGATTGTTCCTCCTGTTGTTAAACCAAATGATGTTGCTTCTTTACTAGATTGTATGCATGCAATGAAAACAAACATTTTATTCCAACAACATGAGTTACCATCTCTCGAGGTTCAGAAGCAGTATGATCCTTTGGTTATCTTTATTACGATCAACAAAACATTGGTTAAGAGAGTTATGATTGATAATGGGTCAGTCCTTAATATTTGTGGTATTAATTTATTGCATAAAGTTAAAGTTGATATATCTTCTATAAAACCAGAATCATTAAGTATTCGTGGCTTTGATAATGTTGGACGACAATCTGTGGGCACTATAACTCTACCTATACAAGTTGGACCTGTGATGGTGCCTACCTTGATTCATGTCATGCCTTGTTATTTATCTTACAACATGATCTTGGGTAGACCTTGGATACATGCATTAGGAGTAGTTCCTTCTACTTTACAGCATTCAATTAAGTTTATCTTTAAAGGAAAATTGCATACTATCCATTCAGATCCTGAACCGAACAATTGTTTGCAAATGGAAGTGCATAAGCATGTTGTTGGTCCTAAGATTTTAAACAATCTAAAAGATGAATAGTCAGCTCCTCTTGCCTCTAAAAATGTTATGCAAGAGCCCAAGCAATCAAATGCATTTGTTGGTGATGACTGGGGCTTGCTAGATTTTGCATTTTCCTCCACAGGAGAGTATAAACTTAAAAATCCCATCCCTAAAACATCATATATTGCATCGATCACATCACATGCTTCGAATAATAAACACAAGATCTCTTTGTTGACAAATAAGGATAATATTCTCAGTTATACTACTGATTATGAGACTTATGAAGCTTCACCTTCATCTAAAGAAATGGTCTCTCTTTATGGCAGAGGATTATGAATCCTTTATAAAAATTGTGATTACGTAGGTAATGGTTGTGGTATAAATCAACAAGGAATCAAAGTCCCTATAGAATCTGCTTCGCAGCATTACTCAAGTGGCATTGGATACAATCCTTTTAAGGAATCCAAATCCTGCAAACGCCCCACTCTAAATGTGAATACAATATCAACACTCAATTTGATATTTCCTGAGATGATTGATACCAACTATCCTCCAAGATCACTTCCATTAGATATGTTTACGGTGGATGAAGTGATATTGGAATTCTTAGGTGCTTATGATGGTATTCCTCATTATCACCATAAATGCAGCCAACCTTATTTTTTAAACAATGATGCATACTTTGGAAAGACTACTAGCACAATAACTGCTACAGTAGAACAAAATGAAGAATTTGAAGAACAATTACAATTCTACAATCCCCCTGACCATAGTACTCTCCTTAACAGAAAGACTATTGATGTTGTTATGGATAAGGATAATCCTGAAAATGTTATCCCTATTGGTGATTGTTTAGATGCAGAAGAAAAAGAAGAAATGACTAAATTGTTGAATGAATTCATGGAATTGTTCACTTGGACTTACTCAGACATGCCTGGTATAGATCCTCAAATTGTAATGCATAATATTGTGTTGAAACCAGATGTTAAGCCTTTCAAATAAAAGATTCGTAAGATGAATCCTAAGATTGATTTGCTTGTTAAAACTGAAATAGAAAAACTCTTACAAGCTGGCTTTATTCGGCCTATTGATTACTCTTTGTGGATCTCAAATATTGTTGGCGTCACTAAACCTGATGGTCGTAAAGAATGTGCACAGATTTCTAAGATTTAAATTTGGCGTCTTTGAAAGATGATTTTCCACTCCCTAATATCGATATGATTGTTGATTCCATAGCTGGACATGAGTTGCTATCCTTTATGGATGGATTTTTAGGATATAATCAAATCCTTCTAAATCCCTTTGATCAGTATAAAATAGCCTTTATAACACCTTGGGGTACATTTTGTTGGGTGGTCATGCCGTTTGGACTTAAGAATGCAAGAGCTACTTACCAACGTGCGATGACTCTTATATTTCATGACTACATGCACAATATTTTAGAAGATTATGTTGACAACATCCTAGTGAAGTCTATCTATCGTAAGGATCATGTTACAAATCTTTGACAAATATTTGAGCACATACGAAAATATATATGCGATTGAATCCCCGTAAGTGTGTTTTTGCAATGGATAGTGGAAAGTTACTTGGATTTATCATTTCAAATCGAGGTATAGAAGTTGATACAAAAAAGATAGATGCGATTGTTAACATGCCAATACCAAAGAACATATCGCAACTTCATAGTTTGCAGGGAAAGATACAGGCCATTCGCTGATTTGCTTCACAACTCGCGGACAGGACTCGCCCCTTTATGCAACTACTAAAGAAAGATTCTCATTTCCAATAGAATTCTGAATGTCAAAAAGCTTTCAATGAATTAAAGGATTACTTAACTAATCCACCCGTATTACAACCTGTTGTTTCTGATAAACCATTTCTATTATACATCTCAGCATCCAACAATGCCCTAGCTGCTTTGTTAGCACAAGATAATGATGAAGGCAAAGAATGTGTTCTCTACTACATCAGTCGTACTTTGCTCAATTATGAAGTGTGATACACAGTCATAGAGAAGCATTGCCTAGCTTTAGTGTTTGCCACTCAAAAGCTTAGACACTATCTCTTGAATGTTGAAGTACATGTAATGATAAAATTTGACCCTTTGAAACATCTCTTCGCAAGAACAGATTTATCAGGTCGTCTTGCTAAATGGGTTATGTTGTTAATAGAATTCGATCTCAAATTTATTTCACAAAAAGCAATCAAAGGGCAAGTGATAGCTGACCAGTTAGCTGAAGCTCCCTCACCCTTTCCCATACAAAATGTCGATGCTTTTCCTGATGAACAGATCTTAACAATCTCTGTGGATGAAAAATGGGAGTTATACTTTGACAAATCAAAATGTTGAACTGGCTCCGAGGCTAGTGTTATACTAATACCTCCCGTTGGTAAGCTAATTCCCTTATCTTACCGCTTAGATTTCTCATGCACAAACAATGTAGCTGAATACGAAGCTTATAGCTGGACTTCATACAGCTTTGGCTCTTAATATCAAAAACATTACAATATACGTAGATTCTTAGTTAATTGTTAAATAAATAACGGGATCGTATCAAACTAAGCATGATAAGTTATCTCAGTATCGTGGTTTGCATTATCTCTCTTAAAAATAGTTTGATTCATATTCAATCGATACCATTCCTTAGAAAGATAACTGGCATGTAGATGCAATGGCAAGCACAGCTTCCCTTATATCCCCTGATGGTTCTCTTAAGGAATTTACCTTCATTGTTCATAATCTTAAGACACCGGTAATTGAAAGTCCTATAGTTGCAAATTTGGAACTATGTGGTAATACATACACTGATGAATGGTTCTCCTACATATTCAATTATTTACGTGATGGAACCATCTTGGACTCGACATCTAAAAATGCCTGACTCCGTTTACGTAAACTAACAGCGCGATACATTATATTATCGAATGTCTTGTATCGACGAAGTTAGAATGGTGTTTTACTCCAATGTTTAAGTAATGCAAAGATTCTGATAGCTTTAGAAGAAGCTCACTCTGGTGCCTGTGAAGGGCATTTCAGTGGAAAATCGTTAGTGCAAAAATTGTTACATATGGGGTTCTATTGGCAGCATATGGAATAAGATTCCTTTGCTTACGTCAAGCGATGCCCACAATGTCAACAACATAAGCACCTCATCCATGCTCCTGCTCAAGAGCTTCATGCCCAGGTGTCACCTTGGCCATTCTCTATCTGGGGTTTGGATCTAATTGGTAAAATTTCCCCGCCCTTCTCTCAACAACATACGTTTATCATTACTGCTACTGATTATTTTACAAAATGGGTCGAAGCGGTCCCTTTGCGATCCACAACTGTCGATTCATACAAGATAACATAATTTCTCAATTTGAAATACCTTCCTCCTTGGTTTTGGACAATGGTACACCATTTAAGAACAAGGATGTGAAAAAGTTCCTCAAAAAATATCATATACAACATTGCTTCTCTATGCCTTATTACCCTCAATCAAATGGCCAAGAAGAAGCTTCAAACAAAGTTATTAGATAGATTCTAAGGAAAACTATTAATAAACACCAAAAAGATTGTCATACGCAATTATCCTATGCACTATGGGCCTACATAACAAATATTCGAACAGCTACATGTAACACACCGTATAATCTTGTCTATGGCGCAGATGCGACAATGCCCTTGGAGTTAGAAATTCCTTCCTCACAAATTTCCCTAAGAGACATCATGGATGATGACATAGAATGAGAGAAAAGATTATAGGAACTTGAGATGCTTGATGAAAGATGTATTAATGCTCATGAACATCTCAAGGCTTATCAAAAAGGAATACAACGAGCCTATAATGCACAAGTCATACAACATTCATTTAATGTTGGGGACTTGGTTCTTTATGAAAATCAACGCAACATAAACACACTGCCCAGAGAAAAAAGTAAGTTCAGCCCTAATTGGCTTGGACCGTATATCATCACTGAAGCCTTTGGATTTGGAGCATATAAACTAGCTAATGAGCAAGGTACGCTGCTTAAGGAACCTATTAATGCGGCACACCTCAAAAGATTCTATGCCTAAAGATCTAATGTTAAATGTTCCTAAGCTAATTTAGCACATAGATTAGCTTCAATTTCAACAAGCTATTACTATTTTGTATTAATTCATTTTACATTATATATTTGTTCAGTTGATCATTGTTGTATCGTGTTTAAGTATTAATTGCTTAGATCACTTTTGCATTAATTGAAGATAGCATGAAAGTTAAAGTTAGGTGTAAAATAATTAATCATTGTGTTTGTTATTACATGTTCTTTTTAGAATTGTTAGTATATCACAATAGTAATTAATTATAGCATTTAGACATCATCACTAGTTGCATTTTTACAAAAATCACATGTGATAGATCAAAAGCCATTACACATAGATCAAAAGAAATAATCATATATATATATATATATATATATATATATATCAGTTTCATGTATACATCCGAGTCGACTATCCCTCAAAACAAAATGGGATGTCGTAGTGCCTAAAGTCTAGGAATCACATAGCAGAACCTTGATCTCCAGTACCCTCAGGCCCTCGTGGTGTGCGAGTGATAGAAGCCTGACCATGCGTGGCTACGGATTGCGAATGACTCCTAGAGACACTTCACGATCGTAACCCCCTAATCTCGCCTCTCATCTCTATCATCTACTCATGTGCCTCCTAGGACATCCTCTGATATCTGTCTCTCTCAGCCTGAACCCTATCTCTGTCAGCTCTTGCCTACTGGACCTCCCGCAGTAAGAACTCACAGACAGTTGGCTCTCCCTCCGATGTAGGAACTGCTACCATCTACTCTCGTTGTGCCCTAAGCTTAGACTCAGCACACTCAGCTCTCTATCGAAACTCCTCTCTCTCTCTCATGCAGACTGCTCTAGCATGGCCTCTATAACAGTCTTGTATTTGACGACAGGCATAAATAACTCAGCATGTCACCCAGCGGATGGCCGTGGCAAATGATCTGCCTGCACCTGCTATTCTAAGGCATCTGTCGGTAATATGTCTCCTATGACACAACTCACAAAGTCTCACCATGCGTCTGTTCCAACTGCAAAACAGAGAATGAGATAGATGTTAGACTCCCATATAAAAATCATAAATAATAAACTATACCAAAACATTAAACAATAAATCAAACCTTACCTAGATCTCCATCTCGCCAAGATGGACCGTGGATCACTGATGGTGTGATGAGTTGCACTGTCTGATTTGCAGCTAGGGGCATAGGCCTGCTACTCTCCCCTCGCTCTATCTGACTAGGCCTTGCATCATCTGTGGGAGTAGGACCATGAGCCTTGGACCGCGGTCTCGACTCAGTCTTCTCATCAGTGTCTGCCTCATGCTGGCTCTATCACGATCTCGCTCTAAAGACATACTATGATGGGACCTCCTCGGACTCATCCTCATCCTCCTCCATACCCTCCTTGAGATCGTAGTATCCCGTGAAGTCACTGACATCATCCTCCACCCCTGTGTCACTAGCGTGACCAACCCAAGGTCGGGCATCCCCTGTAGGGTGCCCAAGTGGAAAGATACCAGTAGGTCGTGCTGTGTACCACCAGGTCCAATATGCTTAGGTACACCTGACATCATTTGTGCCTGATACCGGCTCTGCATCCTCAAGACCCCCGTTGTCGCTAAGTGGTATGTCTGCTATAGTCATCCGTTAGACAATATTGGCTCTGACTACACTCTGAGCTGCGTGTACATAGCTCAGATGAACTACAGGAACATCCTGTACCTATCTGAACTATCATGCCACCTGTCATAGTAGAACCAAGATACAGCATGATCGAGGCGACCAGCCATCAGCCGATCCCTCTACATCTAAGATAACTGCCTCTACTCACCAGGCCATTTGATGAAGCCACGATACAGTCTCCAGATGATGTCACCAGGCTGTAATCTATCAAATACTACTCTCTAGTATAATAGATTGTCATGCCTCCAACACCTGACTAGCGGGTAGGCATAGACGCACGGATGGGTGAACGTTGCCTCTATAGGAAAACCCATCGGTTGTGTGCACCTAATGTACTCAAAGGCCCAAACCTGTAACAATGTGTGGACCATTAGACCACGCATCTCGTAGTGGACATATCACCCTAGGTCGTGATATAGGTGCGCAAGCATACTGCACCCCCATGCATAGATAGTCTGATGCGTCTCCATCACTCTAATAGTATGAACGAGACCCCCGTGAAGGTGAGTGCCTCATCCATCTGGTGTGATGGCTAGTGTGACTGTGACAATCATGATCCTCCATAGTAAGGGAATGTCTCTGCATCCCTACTCTAGCAACCGGAGCTGAATGTGTCCTCGCTCTGCTTGTGAAATAGTGCGACCCAAGAAATATAGCTGACTCTCACGAGTATACTCCTCTGAGCAATGTCTAACAACCCTCACTATCTCTCCTCGGATCGACAATCAAAGGATCCTGAATACATCCTCTAGTGTGATGGTAATCTCGCCAGTCAGTAAATAGAATATGGAAGTATCTACATCCCATCTCTCCATCAGTGCCATAAGCATCACGTAGTGGAATCTGATTGTGGACATCTCAAACACCCACCATAGGCCCACTGTCTGTAAGTGCTCTCTCTCTGCAGCAGTCAAAGTGCGCACGCTCTCGCAAAAGTGCCATCAGACGACCGCCTATGTGCTCACGCATCTTAGGGACATCCTGTAGGTCAGAAAGCAAGCAAGAGTATCAGAATCCCCACTAGAAACCAAAATAAGCTATCAAGAACTGAAAAGAGTGCTTGAGCCTAGGGCCTGTGTCCTCTGAGGACCAAGGCACCCCAGGAAGACTAGGGCGCCCCAGAGGGACACTGGCACCCCTGTGGGACTTGGGCGCCCCAGTGAGACTTTGGCACCCTAGGTGGACCTGGGTGCCCCTACTTGGGAACCCTGTCTACCTTCCCCTCTTGACATAGACATCGATAAACGTGAAAGCAAAATATGATGAAAGATGACAAAAGGATGAAATTAGGACCCTACCTCGGCCTTGAAGCGTCTCTCTGCTACTCAGGCTCGGAGCATCTCCAGTCGCGGTGGATGGTATGGACGTCGGCTTGGTATGGTCGTTCTCCTATTCTCCTTCTCTCTCTCTGCAATAACAAGAAACAAGAATGAGTTAAGTGATAAGTGACAACTCCTTTTACATAAAGTAAGTGAGTGAGAAATCCTATCCCTAACTAAGTGCAAAAGTGTGCTCTTTCACTCTAGAGCCCTTTTATTGAGCTATCAAACTCTGATCTCCATGTCGTTTGTTGCATTGGAATCTTGGTTCCGCTCTCTTTCTTACCCAATGTGTTGTGTTTGAGCATTGTTTCTTCGAATGAACCTCATAACACATTTTTTCCTTGAAATCAACGCGTGTGGATATCTCCTTGTTTCTACTCTCAGACTAAGCAAGTAGAAACAAGGGGGGGCATATATCTCCCTCGATTTCCTCCCTCACCATGTTCTATCACTCAACACCCTTAGTGTTTTGATACTGACTCATTGGTGGTGGTTGCAGGTTGATTTGATTTTGACTTCTCTGACACATGTTCCTTTGTAGGATGTGGTTCCTGACTTTGTGGTCTTGCAGGATTGTAGACTTGGGGGCTTCTTCATGTTCATCGACAACACTTCGGATTCCTCTATAGTATCCTTTTGGGTATCCTTTCCATGATTGATGCATTTACTTTCCTTTAGTTGCATATGCACGTAGTGTCATATGGCCACTAAAGTGGGGGCTAAATGTAACGTCAGAAATTGTCCTCCTGTATGGAATGGTACAATTTCCCTCAGTTTAGCTCCTCACTCTTGGTGGTCTCTCAACCTTTTCTTTTTTGGCCTTCCCGAAACCCTAATTGACTTAGTCTAGGAGCATTCTATTCACTTTTTGAGGTAACTGATTGATAGAACCTGGAAAGAGATTTGAGATTAGGGTCCCTAGGACCCCCCATAAATGTAGATCTGAGCTGAAATTGGGGGCTTGGACTTGGGCACCTGCACCCTAGTCCTCCCCGGTTTCATGAGATTTTGAATTTTGGTGGGGTGTTAGTTCCCGCCAAGTGCCTCGGGATTCGATTTTCAAATTCTTGATTTTCACACGATATTGAGACGTTATTTCAAAATTTGAATTCCCTAAAGCTTGATATAAAAAGACATTTGCAAATCATTTTATCACACACAATTCTTATGCAAGCTTGATGCCAAAACTCTGTTGCAATTGCCATTGAAGATCAGTGACTTGTTGAAGCTATTCGAAGTATTCTTTATTTTTTATCTTGGAGACAATGGATGAAGGTTAGGAACCAAGATCTTGAGTCTATCATGCTCTTCCCAGGGTTTGTACACCCTTTGCATGATCGGGAAAAGGGTTGAAGCCTCCAACAACAAGCTTGGAGATCCTCTGTGGACATTACTGATTCACCTTCTTGTTCATGCAAGTCTTCATTTGTTTCATCTCCTTGAGGTGAAGTTGTATGTGTTTATTGATGCAAAGCAAGTTGTTGATCTTCCCTTGATTGAGACATCTAGGGTTTGATTTTATGCATAACACATTGTTAGGTTTACACACACTTCTACAAATCTTTTCCTTTGGCTATTGTTGAGGTAGAAATACCAAAGATGGGGCTTGACTGAGGCAAGCTCCTATATAGTCGCAACAATTTCCTTCTTTTGTATGTGCAGATCGTGTTCCGCAGGTTCCAATGAAAAGAAGCTACAGAAAGAAGGATATTGCAGATACAGTCATGACAAACTTTCAGATTTTCAAATTATGAGACTTGCGGGACATTGGGGCAGGTACCCTAGTCCAATCAGGTGTTTTATCTAGGATTTGGGAGCCTTTTGACAGTCTCAGACACCTTGTGCAGAAGGTTTTCCTGTTCAGAAATTTACAGGACATTGGGGTGGGTGCCCTAGTCTAGGTAGCCCTCAAATTCTGGGTACACTGTCTCTAAAACCCCTCCTCTACACTTCTATGATCAGTTTTACCAGATACTTCATCAGTTTTTGTATATTGTTAATTTGAGGCATAATTAGGGTTTTACTTGGTTGAAAGTACAATACTTGATAAAATCTTGATTAGGGCCTTAGGTTCTACAACCATGCGAGCATAAAAGGGAGGCAAAGTGATTAGAAGCTTGTCCACAAGCTCGATCCTTGTCTCCCCAATGTTTAGCGGTGAAATTAAGGTATTTAACCTAGTTTAAACAAACCATCAAATTTTACCCTAAACAATGGGTACTTTAAGTATTCCATATGTTATAATGATGATGTTTTAGAGGACTAATTCTTAATGGATATATAGGGTTATGTGGATAATTTGGATTGGGTAGGGGATGTTGAGAGTAGAAGGTCTACCAGTGGCTACCTATTTATCTTATCTAGTGGTGTAGTGAGTTGGATGAATAAGTGACAGGTTGTGGTTGCTTTAGCCATAGAAAAGGGATGTGTAAATGGTATCTAATAATGCTTGTAAGAAGTCCATTTGGATTGTAATATTATGTTTAGATGTTCGGCTACATTAGAAGGTAGTTAGAATTTATTGTGATAGTCAGAGTTTCATCAAGTTGGCAAAGAACCTAATCTTTCATGTGTAGATGAAGGACATTAATGTACAATATCACTTTTATGACATAGTGGAAGATATGAGGGTATTATTGGATAAATTTTATACTTTGGAGAATGTTTTGAATTGTTTGACAAATCCAATTATCACAAAGAAGTTTAGGTGGTGTAGTAAGTCTATGGGCCTCTTGGCCCCTAGCAAATAGTTAACAATGTACATATTCCCTTTTCTCTTGCAAGGTGTTTGACAAGTGAGAGAATGTTAATAAAGGTGTCTCAACCTTGTATCCTAATGTTCAAATGCAATTTTTATCCTATAGAGGTCATTTTTTACCCTAAAAACTACCAAAAAAGTTTTAACTAGCTAAATCTAGTTACATTGATGTAGAGCTCTCTAAGATCTTGAATTTTAAAAAAGGGCTCAATTGGGTTCTTGAATCAAAAGTTATGGCCTCTAGAAGCATAATAAATCTATAAGAGGGAGTTACACATGTTGACCAAGAAAATTCACTAACCTATGACATGTTATTATGATTGTCATAAAGCATCTTTATAGGGTTTGTATAAGACAAATTGGAGCACCCAGGTTGGGAGGATAAATATGACATGTTATGATAGATTCTTATAGGACCTCTTTTAGGATTTGAGTATTATAATTTCACTAGGGGATTTGTGTGGCACTTTTGAGTAGTATTAGATCATAGTTTTGTAATTCCCTTTTGGTGGTTTCATGTATTGGTTTCTCTTTTTATTGGGTTCTTGGGATACAGTTTGCATAGTGTATTTTGCAAGTATTTTTATGATGTCAGTATTACTCTAGATTTGAGTGTTGGCATTTGTTGGAAATTTACTGCCATATAGACTATTTCATCATAACCCAATGAGAGATTAATATGCAAACATAGTAATCATAATCCATATGTAAAAGAATAGACAACATACCATCAAAATGTGACACAATATATACCGTGGGAAAAAACTCATTGAGGGAAAAACCCAACCTCCAAAAGCATCCATCTCTCATGCATTATTTAGCAATAAAGATTACAATACATATACAAAGTCTACATGAATACACCTGAAGCATCGAGCTCTCTACATGCACTTAATTTGAACAAGCATGTAACCACACATCCCATGCCATGCTTCAAACCCTCACATGTCTAACCTACAAAAGATGCTCAAACAAGCCAAACCTAGCCAAAAACTCAAACAACCAACAAGCCAACCTCAATAATTACCTGTGTGTTTGCTTTTATAGAAATAAGCTCACACAAAAACTAGATGTATAATGGTAAAACCATATTCCCCAAAACCATGAGCACTCTAAAACCATTGACCCCCACATTTAATAATTGGTACTAAGTTTTCACTTTTTCCCCAATAATTAAATAATGAATAAATAATTACTCTATGTCGCACACACATAAAATAATTAATTCAATGTTACATACAACTTTTACAAGTGGCCCAAAATAAATATTTAATGTGGTTAAACACATCACATGGATGGACCACAAATAAATATTTATTTTACATATAAATAATACCAATGTTATGCAAGGTGTACAATACTCCTATTCCAACATTCTCCCACCTGTTGTATACATTGAATAAGGGATCAACAAGTAAAACCAAAACATCAAGGGAACCATCCATATGCCAACATGTACCATATAAACATCCATGTGATAATGTGTTCCAAGATACTATTGTCACCTAGATTTGCACCCAGAGTTGAAGGCTTTTAGGGCTCCAACAATCTAGTGAAACATTGAGATGACCTCCAGGTGTGGGACCCTATAGGGAGGTCAAATCTCTAGAGAGAGGCTAGTTCCTTTGCTAGATGAGTGATCCTGTGAGCCTAAGACTAAACCTAATCTATGCACCTATGAGGAAAAGGGGTAGAAGGATGATCTTGAAAGTAAAAGGGGGTGATACACCAGGTTTGAATATGAGAGCTCTCACTGAAGTGTAAGAATACATAGCATAACCAGATATAGCAAATAAACATACATAGATGTAAGTGATCCTAACAGAGGTAAGATGCAAGAAATGGTTGAAAGGAATGCAATATTCATAGACAAACCATTTGTAGATTTACACAGAGATAGAAATCAGCATAAAGAGTTAAAATAATATGCATATATCCAATCAGAAGGCATGATTATAGTAAAATAAGGGCTCTGTTTGCATATAGTATGAACAAAGAACATTCAGCTAGTATCCAACATTATTACATCTCTCAAAGATGCATATATAGCATATGAGTACATGACCTAAGTCAAAGACAATAAATTCACCCCATGGGCGCTGTCAGAAAATATCATCGCTAGCAAGGAGTAGCCGACCTACAAGAAGTTATGTTAGGAAATATCTGGAATAGGGGAGGTGGAAGATATTTTGGGCCTTCAACGTGAGCAGCTGAATCATCCACCTGCAACCATGAATGCAAAAAATATCTAAAGCAGGGAAGTTGAGAGATCAGATTTGCATTGATGGCAGATGGGACAGATCACTCCTAAACAAGCTTTTACAACACTTTAAATCCCCTACTCATCTGAATTTTTGCATTTATCATTCTAACCCATTGAATAGTCGGGCTCTACATTATACCGCCCTTGGAATGCCTAGTTTAAATTCTAGTCGTCGATGAGATTTTGTATTAGAACATTGATGACCATGATGCCCTTTCCTTTTGCATATACGTTCCTTTGTATGCATCAGGCTATCGGACAGACCTCAAACTGAGTCACACCGATAAGTACTTCTCCTACCAATACACTCCTTCATCTTTTATTTTGCATCCATCAGGCTATCGAAGAGACCCCAAACTGAGTCATACCAATATGCAAAAGTCTCGTCGATGGCCCTTTGTATCTGTTTCTATATTGCCATTTGAATCTACCTTTGAATCGCCTTTAAATCTCCCTGACATGTGTCATCATTCCATTGGATCCTCAAGTTGTGGTTCCATCACTACAAAATAGACCACTAAGTTACTAAGACCCACCGCTACACTATTTCTGCTCTTCATTTTACATATATTGGGCTATCGGAGAGACCTTGAGTTGTGTCTCATCGATAGGCCCATCTCCCACCAATATACATTTGTATGTGCATCAGCCTATCGGCGGCACCACAAACCAAGTCCTGCCGATAGGCATATTTCCCATCAATATGCTTTTTCATGTGCATCGGCCTATCGGCGGGACCACAAACCAAGTCCTACTGATAGGCATATTTCCCATCGATATGCTTTTGCATGTGCATCAGCCTATTGAAGAGACCTTGGAAAGCGTTTCTTAGCTATACAATTTTCTCGCTGATGAGCCTTTGTATATCCCTTTTTGCATATGCTTTTGTATATGCGATACAATCACATGTGCATACAAAAGCGGATCTCAATGCTGTTATGAAGCAAATTGGAACTGGGTTTAGGTCAGGGAATGCATCCTACTCCTTTGTATATCACTTTGTATCCTGCCTTGTAAATGAAAATACATTGGGCTATCGGGGAGACCCTAAGTTGAGTCATACTAATGTGCAAATCTCCTGCCGATGTGTCTTTGTATCTCCCCCTTTTGTATTTGCCTTACACGCAATCAAACATACAAAAGCGCATACAACACCTTCGCCTCCTCAAGCCGATTGCATCTTACTTTCGGGTCTGGAATTGTATATGCCTTTGTATCTGCACTTGCATATAACTTTGCATCTTCCTTTGCATATACAATTGTATATGTGATACAACAGATATACATACAATGATACATACAAAGATGCATACAAAATGACTAAGTATAAAAATGAGAAATCTCTGTGAAGGAAGGCACTTGAAGAGAAAAGATTTCTGGGTTTTTCTGGGTTTTCTTCAAGGATTATCTAGACGAGTTTTTGGGAAATTTTGCAAGGCATATCATGATGAATTGAAGGATTTAGGCTTGTAGGGTCAATTTCCAAAGGATATCTAGGGGATATTCAAGGTGAACTATTTGATTCGGGACAGAGGAAAACAGGTCAACATTTTGGTGACCTCTCGGGGATGTTTGCCTGCTAAACAAATTGATCAGTGGCCTTAAGAATCCATTGGGCAAAGAGTCAAGTCTAAAACATGCTAGAAAACTGGAACCTACATCCAAAACACAAAAAGAGGAAAGGAACCGTATTCTCCTAATGACAATATAGCCTGTGCAGAAGCACTTAGAAAAAAGGAAACCTAAAGCAAAAATGAAACCTACTCTAATCCTAAACTAACCAGTCAGAGATGACCTTAAACAAAGCCATTAACTGGTTCTTGAAAGTAAATGCCCTTCCTTAAGAATTTGCAGTATTTTCCATGCATGTGGGTAATTAAAAAGAGGTGAGGGAGGGATGAGCATATAACAAATTGACAAAACACCTCCCCCAAAAAGGAGATAAACTCACCTATCCACCTGGATTGATTGTTGATGTTGCTAACTTGTGGTGAATAAATAGGCTGATCCCACTCATTTTGAAGCTCAACTTCATGCTTAGAGGTAAGCATGACAAGTGGTGACTCCTCTTGATGTGTCTCTAGTTGGGCTAGATGCTTGATTGGGCATCCCACTGAAGTGATATGCAAATCATCACTACTGCATGTATGTCTATGCTCTGATCCTACAGTCTTCTACTGCTGATCTAAATATTTTGGTTCTTGGATCTCAATTAGAGATATCGTCATCTCCACCTCATGAACAAGATGCTCATGATTTTCTAACTTAGGCTCAGAAAATAAGCCATGCACATGCTCAAAAGAGAAGACTTCTCCACCAAGGAGTTGATAACCCTATTGAATAATAAAGAACAAGTCTTCAATTTTCTCTTGTCCATGTTTAGTCTCCTCATTATCATTTTCAATGTGGCCGGGGAGTTCATGGAACAAGGCAGCATCATCCACCCTCAAAATAAACTCTGCAATAGCCTCCTCCATAGCATCTTCATCCCAGATAAGAGCCTCTTCCAAGTCCTCAAGAGTTGGAACCTCACTGCCATGTTGGGCCTCAACGTGCAACAATTTATCATTATTTTCATCATTCTCTTGTTGCTGCATATCCACAACCAGCTACTCGTCATCTTCATCTCCATCATAACCAGGTAGCTCATGAAGGAGGGTAGCATCATCCACTTCTGGGATGATCTCAGCAATATTTTCCCTTAGGGCTCCATCCTTTGACTGCAGCTCCACTAGATTTTTCTCAAGTTGCCTCTGCAGCTGAAGGTTTTCCCCATATGCTCTCTCTATGAGTGTAGGAACAAACTTCTCATCATTAGTTTTATCTTCTTCCACCTCCTCCTTTGGCTCATCTTTCCAACCAGCTTGGTACACAACAGGTCCTCCCTTGGAGATTGTCATATCATCAAGGGAAGAGGACCGAATATCTTCATGAATTTTTTGGAGGGGAGAGGGTTCTGGACAAATTTGTTCCTGGGGAATGACAACTTGAGTTTACACAGGAACAGGGATTCACTTGAAGCTTGAATTCGTAAACACATGCTCTTCCATCTTAGCAAATTCATCATAATTGTCCATGCAAAGGGGGAAATAAATGGGCTGATAACAGGAGATTGGGAGCTGAGTTTGTGCTGAAACAGGCTCTTGTGATGGCTGAGGGCCTCTGAAACTTGGGATTTTAAAACTGGAAAGTGGTTTTGGAGGTGCAGATGGATTATCCTACCTGAAGCTTGGAATTTTAGGTTTGGGGGCTGCCTCTGGAATAGGCTAAACATGTGCAGATAATAGGGGTTGCTCGAAGCTAGGAATGGACAGAAATGTTTGAGCTACTTGCCTCATCTGATGCTCATGAACCATTATCCTTATAGCAATGTTTTCTTGAAAAACCCTCTCTTGTTCCACTCACTGCAGGTCTCTCTCCTTCATTTCTTCATACTCTGCAACCTCCCTCATTATATCTAACAGCGCCTCCTTGAGATCATACACGTTTATGATACTAAGATCATAAAACTGCTGAGGCCGGCTATACCTTCTTGCTCCTTTTACATCATTCAAAAGTCCATCAAGCTTCAGGACACCGCTCATGAGCTCATTGAATGCATCAACATTCACAGGATCAACATCTTGGAATTGAATAGGATGGTAGCTGCACTGACTAGGATCAAAATAGTTTTCTTGGGGTTAATAATAAGCATTATTAGGTTGCCAAGGAGACATATCCTGGGCGGGTGAGAGGTGAGCATCATTAGAATACTGATATTCTGCAGCAGTAGGGGCATATGGCATAAGACTAGAGGTGTTTTGGGCCTGAAAAGGCTGATATGGAAGCATAAAATTTTGATTCTGGTTGGGTCGAGGGGAATAGCCATAGTTTCCATAAAAATTTGACATATTAAAGCATTAAGGACCAAGAAACATTCAAACAATCAACAAAATGTAAGAGCAAACAGTTCTGATGTTCAGAGAAATATGTTCATACCAGGGAGTCACCAGGTGATTGAAATGCTTCATCAAGCTGAACAGACCAGGAAAACCACTAGAATCTTGATCCTTGAAGAAATTTTAGGCACTTGGGCTGCCCTCACCAACAGGTTTGTTCAGTAGAGTCACCATGGTGTTGGAAAGATTGCTCTGAATGGAAAGATACATTAAAGAGCACACTAGAACTCTTCAATGGATGATAAGGATCATCAAATTGTCCCACTGGGTGTGCCAGAAACTGTTGTTACCTAGATTTGCACCCAGAGTTGAAGGCTTTTAGGGCTCCAACAATCTAGTGAAACATTGAGACGACCTCCAAGTGTGGGACCCTGCAGGGAGGCCAAATCTCTAGAGAGAGGTTGGTTCCTTTGCTAGATGAGTGATCCAACAAGCCTAAGACTAAACCTAATCTATGTACCTATGAGGAAAAGGGGTAGAAGGATGAACTTGAAAGTAAAAGGGGGTGATACATCAGGTTTGAATATGAGAGTTCTCACTAAACTAGAAGAATACACAACATAACCAGATATAGCAAATAGATATACATAGATGTAAGTGATCCTAACAGAGGTAAGATGCAAGAAATGGTTGAAAGGAATGCAATATTCATAGACAAACCATTTGCAGATTTACATAGAGATAGAAATCAGCATAAAGAGGTAAAATAATCTGCATATATTCAATCAGAAGGCATGATTATAGTAAAATAAGGGCTTTGTTTGCATATAGTATGAACAAAGAACATTCAGCCAATATCCAACATTATTACATCTCTCAAAGATGCATATATAGCATATGAGTACATGACCTAAGTCAAAGACAATAAATTTGCCCCATGGGCTGTATCAGAAAATATCATCGCCAGCAAGGAGTAGCTGACCTGCAAGAAGTTATGGTAGGAAATATTTGGAATAGGGGAGGTGGAAGATATTTTGGGCCTTCAATGTGAGCAGTTGAATCATCCACCTGCAACCATGAATGCAAAAAATATCTGAAGTAGGGCAGTTGAGAGATCAGATTTGCATTGATGGCAGATGGGACAGATCACTCCTGAACAAGCTTTTACAACACTTTAAATCCCCTGCTCATCTGAATTTCTACATTTTTTTATCATTCTAACCCATTGAATGGTCGGGCTCTGCATTCTATCGCCCTTGGAATGCCTAGTTTAAATTTTGGTCGTTGATGAGATTTTGTATTAGAACATCGACGGCCACGGTGTCGTTTCCTTTTGCATATACATTCCTCTGTATGCATCAGGCTATCGGATAGACCTCAAACTCAGTCATGTCGATAAGCACTTTTCCTATTGATACACTCCATCTTTTATTTTGCATCCATCGGGCTACCGGAGAGACCACAAACTGAGTCATATCGATATGCAAAAGTCTCACCAATGGCCCTTTGTATCCATTTTTGTATTGCCATTTGAATAAGCCTTTGAATCACCTTTGAATCTCCCTAATGCGTGTCATCATTCCATTGGATCCTCAAGTTGTGGCTCCATCCCTACAAAATAGACCACTGAGTTACTGGGACCCACCACTGCACTATTTCTGCTCTTCATTTTTCATATATCGGCTATCAGAGAGACCTTGAGTTGTGTCTCACATCGATATGCTTTTGCATGTGCATCGGCCTATCAAAGAGAACTTAGAAAGCATCTCTCCGATATACAATTTTCTCGCTGATGATCCTTTGTATATCCCTTTTTGCATATGTTTTTTTATATGCGATACAATCGCATGTGCATACAAAAGCAGATCTCAATGCTGTTATGAAGCAAATTGGAACTAGGTCCGGGTCCAGGAATGCATTCTACTCCTTTGTATATCACTTTGTATCTTGCCTTGTAAATGCAAATACATCAAGCTATCAAGGAGACCTTGAGTTGAGTCATGTCGATGTGCAAATCTCCCGCCAATGTGTCTTTGTATCTCCCTCTTTTGTATTTGCCTTACATGCAATCAAACATACAAAAGCGCATACAACACCTTCACCTCTTCAAGCTGATTGCATCTTACTTTCAAGTCTGGAATTGTATATCCCTTTGTATTTGCACTTGCATATAACTTTGCATCTTCCTTTACATATATAATTGTATATGCGATTGTATATGTGATACAACATATATACATACAATGATACATACAAAGTTGCATACAAAATGACTAAGTATAATACTGAGAAATCTCTATAAAGGAAGGCACTTGAAGACAAAAGATTTCTAGGTTTTTTGCAAGGATTATCCAGATAAGTTTTTGGGAAATTTTGCAAGGCATATCATGAGGAATTGAAGGATTTAGGCTTGCAGGGTCAATTTCCAAAGGATATCCAGGGGATATTCAAGGTGAACCATTTGACTCAGGACAGAGGAAAATAGGTCAATAGATACCTGCAATAATAATCAAGGTGTCCACTATCTCAAAGAAGAAGCCCTCATCCTCCATCATGCCAAACCATGAAAGGTAAGATCCTCCAGAGAGATGCTACATTAAACTATCACATAGAAGCAAGAAACCTACATCAATTGATATCCAAACACAAACACCGAATCTAATGGTAACTGTAGACACCTAAAAGTGTCCTCAGATTGTGAAACTCTAATCACTTCCATATTCTACTATTTTTCCCTAATTTTCCTCTATGGTTAAATAATTAATTTTAATTGATTATTTATGTAATTATTCATTACCCCTTGCCCCCTTTAATTTAAATAAATAAGCATTTATTTAATTTAAAAAGCCTTATCCTAATTGAATAGGTTCCACCTATTTAATTTAATCCTCTCACATTATTCCCCTCTTCAAATAAATTAAATAAATGAACCTAATTTATTTAATTCAAAAATCATTCTCCACCTCACAGTTTCTTCCAATTTAAAATTTAATTTTGTCCTCTAGTGGTGAGAAAACCCTAACTCATCTCAGCCCTCCATTTGCATCCAAAGTCAACTCTTAATCCTATCCATCCATTCAATTTTGCTCTTCTATAAAACACCTTTTTCCAGCTCATTTGGCTCTCTCTGAGTTCATTTTTTCGGCTCCTTAGATCTCTCTTAGCTTGCAACTCTCCAATATCTTGCTACTCACACACATGAGCTTCTCAAGATGGTTGCATGAATCTATAAATCTGAGAACAATAATGCAAGATGGAGGAGAACAATGAAGATTAGTCAATATTAGCTTAGATTTTTAGTTGTTTTTCATGCTTGTTTGATTGGTTTTCTAAGCTAGATTGCACTTCATTGCAGTTAGGGTTTAGTTAGTTTATTGTTTTAAATATTAAACCTGATTTTTTTCCTAACACAAAATGGTGAACCCGACGTGAATTGATTTCTAATCCACCATTTTTGTTGAGTTTTGGTGGTTAACTTGGGCAGGTGGTTTCTCGGTGTCAAACAGACCTCACCGTTGAGTCCGCGAGGCCCTTTCTGCCAAAAATGATAGTAAATTTGCTATATTTTGGTGATAAGAAATTTTTTTGTATTTTTTTGAAAAAAAAAATTAGTAACCCGTCGGTACTATATAGATCTATACCGTACGGATAGGTCATACCGTGTTGTGTAGTGTGATAGGCTTTCTTGGGTTCTGGGTTAATGTTTCTTGGTTGCAGGCTTAAACATTCTATTGTAGGTTTTATTGAAGGCGAAGGTTTGTGTTTGCAAGTTTTGTTACAGGTCTGCCTAAAATTCACTTTTGTCATTTTGAAGAAACCCTAACATAGACTGGTCGAAAACCCATGAAACCCTAGTCACCTCTACTAAACATTGTTGACACTGGCTATTTAATTTCTTAAACCCTTCTAATCAGTCTAAGCCACCTGCAAAATGCCAGGTTGAAGGCCTACCACCACCCACATTCACTTTGATCACCTCCCATTTCCCACCGATCTCCCCCAGTGGTGCTACTGAAATCCTAGTAGCTGCCTAGATCTTTTGTGTCACTGCCATTGATAACCACCATCGCCGCCTTAAATTAGCCCCCATTGCAGCTGAATCAAAACCCTGAATGCCACCTTCACGCCTTTACCCGTCACTGTTGCTTAGCTCCCATCGCAGCCCAGCCTTCACAGTCGACGCCAACTCTTAACTTGTTGCTGCCTAAAATTCACCCATCGACACCTTTCCTCCACTCCTGGTCAACTCTCTATGACCGACTCACTGTGTTGCCACTTGTTTCTACCAACTTCCTATGGTCAATTTTATGGTAGCCCTCGTGGGTCTTCACCCCTGGTCGACTTCTAACATTCCACGGTCAGCGTTAACATTTCACAGTCAAGTTTAGGGTCAGCCGTAGTATTTCATAGTCAGCTTTAGGGTTAACCTTAAATTTCACAGTCAGCTTTAACACTTCTGACTGTGTGGGGAGGAGGTCACCTCCATAGAAAATCCTAATCATCCGTCGATATTAATTCCTGCTTTGCCTAACCTACCTTTATTCGTTGACGGTTCCTCCAAATACCCGATTGAAAACCCTTCAAATCATCTGCTTATTTTCTTTAGTCACCAACAGGTCTTTCGATTTCAGCGGTTTAGTCACCTTGCTTAGCGGCTTTAATAACTAACAATGCCACTTAAATCTAAATCAAGAAGAACAAAATTTCAAATTTATTGGCGGCTTCCATTGCTGACTGTGTTGCTTAAATCCGCCCCCAGACACTCACCACCTCCCCTTCGGATCTTTATAACTACTGATCTACCACCCTATCAAATCCTTGTCACAGTCCTTAGTCTTGAAAGCTTGTAGTCATCAACCAGTCAACACCAAGCCTTAAACCACTAACAAAACCCTAATTTCAGCCCTAACTGCAGCCTCACCTAACCCTAACCACCATGTCCATAGTGTGTTAAACCCCTTGACAGCATCCTTTAAGTAGTGTAAAGTGGTCTATATCCTTTAAGTGGTGGATGTACACTATCCTTTTGGCCCTTGGTCATGGCTCTCGGGTGGGGCTAAGACCTGCTCCCCCCTTCTTTATTTTGTTTTTTTTCTTCCGCTTGCCTCTTGGTCACATGGGTGACTAGGGGGCTCGGCTCACCTAAACCGCCAACTTAACCACCGAACACTAACTGTGCTATGTGAGTGGTCCCTCCTAACCACTAGCATTCTTCTAACCACCAAGGTTGCCCCATTTGCCTAAGCTTGCATGCTAAAATAGGTGTTTTATTTTTCAAATTTTCATAACTTGGGCTAAACATATCAGATTTTCACAAAATTTGCAACACCAAAAAGCTGACTCAAGGAACTATGTAGTGGCGAGGACCATTTCAGGTAACAACAACATTTTATCAAGTAAATTTTTGGTCAAAGTCAAACTTAGTTTCAAACTTCAAACGTCTATAACTTGGGCAAAACTGATCTGTTTTTCATGTAATTTTTTAAAAAATGCATAAAATTTCTTGAATAATATGATTCTGCAATTTATTTTTCTATGTCTGATCAATATTTTTAGATATTTTGCAGATTTGTTTTCTTGACCTTTTTGACTTGGTGTCTTGCAAAATATGGAATCTACTTGATATTTCATGTTTTTTACATTGTCATGGAGATTTTATGTCACTAATATCTAATTTTTAGCTTGTGGCATTCGCTGGGAGAAGACATTCAATCTGAAACTACTAACACATTTTGATGCAGGGTTCCTTTCATTCTTATGTGTGTGCCTAGTTATCATAGGAACATTTAGTTTTGGTGCACTAAAATGAACATAATCTTGTTGTTTTCACACATCTTTTGGGGGCTTAAAATGAATCATTGTCTACTTTTCTTGGTGGCTTTGCTTGGGTTTTTGAAGTATCTATGCTCTTCCCTCATGCTCTAAGCAATCTTGGGAATAAAAAACACTTCTTGAACACTTACATTTGTCACACCACACATTTAATTTCTAAGGTCAATGAACATGCGAGTTGACCAAGTAAATGTGTATGCTCTCCCCTTACATCTTAGTACGAACTTGGGGATCAAAAACATTTACTTGTGTTGCTTTTGTTAAACCCTTAGAAGGCCTACCTCTTGATTTGTGAGAGGGAATGACCCAAGCGGTGGTTTCATTTTGGCCTGCTATACAAATAATCATGATTGTGATGAAAGTCATCAATCACCTGGTGTCGTTGTTCTATACCGACGGATGTCTCCCTCAATATCCTTGTGATGCGTGAAACCCCTCTCTGAGGGCTAGGACGCCTCTTAATTGAGCAAACCGCTGCATGTATAGACACCAGTCTATCTTGAAAAATTGATTAAGAACATTTGTTTAGTGGCCAAAATCCTTCTATTTGCTGGTGCAAGAGGTCAGACCTCTGAAGCCGTCCCACGTTCTCACAGTTCAAAGTTGAGATAGCAAATTCCTTGAGATCTTCAGGTCTTTGGGAATTCAAAGTTTGGTGTGCCCAAGAAGTGAGTGTTGTGTAAGGGGGAGCCAGTGCCACCAAACGTCTAAGCTATCCATTTTGAATGAGTGCGGCTCAGATTTATTCGCTATGGGAATCCATCTACTATTGTCCTTTCCAACCTAGGATTGTACATATTTTCAAACATGTCAAGAGTCACCAAAAACAACCAATCTGACTGCCAAGTTTCTTCTATGATTGATGTGGGTGCTTGCTTAATCATCATCCCAAACACCCTAGTCAACACATTCATTCTAAGTCATCATCCTCTTTATCACTCTTCCTAATCACATCCTCCTTGTCATTCCATCATCCTTATCATTCCCATAACCCATATCCTAATTGCCCTACTTGTCCCATCCTAATCACATCCTAATTACCTTATCATCATTTCACATTATCCTCTTTCTAATCCAATCAACACCATTCCAAGTCAAACCAACACCTAACCATTATCATTTTCATTCCACATATCCTGACCACCTTCTTCCTAATCAAACCCTAATCATCCTAGTCATCATCCTAATCAATCCAATTCATACAATCATGTCATTCCTAATCATATCCAAGTCATCCCAATCCAATCCTAGTCATATCCTTGTCATTCTACATTATCCAATCAACATCATTCTAGTCATAACACATACATCCTAATCATAGACAAGTCATTCATCCTTGTCATTCCACATCATCCTTATCCTCCGATCAACATCATTCTAATCATATACCAATCAATTTTTATCCTAATCATTATTCTTGACATTCGACATCATCATAATCACATCTTATTCATATCTTCATCATTCAACCTTCGTATCCTAATCACCCTCCTAAGCCAAAACATTCCAATCATATCCTAATCACATTATCATAATCATCTCCTAATTGCATCATCCAATCATCCACATCTTGATTATCCTACTTGTCCCATCCTAATCGCATCCTAATTACATTATCATCATTCCACATCATCCTCTTTCCAATTTAACCAATGTCATTCCAAGTCAAGCCAACATCTGGTCATCCAATCTCATCATTCCACATCATATCCAAGTCACATTATTCTAATCCATCCAAGTCACCACATCCTATTTCATCCTAATCATAGCCAAGTCATTCAATCTTGTCATTCCTCAAACATCCTAATCATCTCTTTCATCCAATCGACATTATCATAATTGCATCCTACTCATGCCTTCATCATTCAACTTCCGCATCCTAACCACCCTCCTAAACCAATTGATTTCATCCTAAACATTCTGATCATATCCTAATCCATTTTCATCCTAATCAATCCAAGTAATTTAAACTTGTCCTATCCTAATCGCATTCTTATCATACCTCATCATTCAATCTTCATATCCTAATCACATTGTCCTAATCATATCCTAATCATTCTTCCTAACCACATCCTCCTTGTCATTCCATCATCCTTATCATTCACATAACCCATATCTTAATCATCCTACTTGTCCTATCCTAATCACATCCTAATTACATTATCATCCTTCCACATCATCCTCTTTCTAATCCAACCAACACCATTCCAAGTCAAACCAACACCTAACCATCATTCCTAATCATTCCACATATCCTAATCCATTTTCATCCTAATCATTCCTAATCATTCTACATAGTCATCCTCTTTCTAATCCAATTAGCATCATTTGTATCATTGTCCTACTCATTATCCTAATCCATCCTAATCATTATTCCCAATCATTACATCTCATATCCTATTCATCATTCCTAATCATTACACATCGACATCTTCATCTAATCAACAACATCTTAATCATTCTCCTAATCATATCCAAGTCATCATAATTGAGACCCTAATCATTTCAAATTACCTTCTTCCTAATCAAACCCTAATCATCTCTTTCATCTAATCACCATCACATCCCAGTCATCCTTATCAAACCCTAATCAACTCTTTCATCTAATCACCATCATCTAAATCATCCTAGTCAAATCCATAATCATCTTCATTCATAATCCAATCAACTTCTTCCTAATCAATCCAAGTCATCATATCACCATCTCATTCGTATCATATCCTCATCATTCAACCTTCATATCCTAGGCCAATCAATTTCATCCTAATCATCCCCAATCACAATACACCACAACTGTAGGGAAAATTTTGAGTGTCTACTCTCCCTATCAAATCTGATTGCAACTGTGTCAAAACATTATAGACCTACTGGTTTTGCTCACCCACTACATATTTAATTTCAATCCACTACATATTCAATTTCATTCAGCCTTTGACATCTATAAAGGTTCCCAAAAATAGTCTTCCTAAGGTTGAAACATAGGGAGAAACTGTCGAAGCTCGACTATATCACAAGTACAAATCTGGACCAAGAGACCTTGATATCTTTTTCAAATCAATCACAACTTGGGCTTAATACTCCAAGGCTAGTTTACATCCATCCTTCCAAGTGAATTCTAAAACTCATGGGTTCACTTTAACCAATCATTTCTTTCACACCTTAAGGTCTTGAAAAATCTAATTTATACTTTGACAAGGTCATTAGTTGACAAGAGTACCCTCTTGGAGCTAGACTTTTTGAAGACTAATATCCATTAGCCTCTATCATAGTCTGGGCCTCATAACCTTGCATCAACATCCCCATACCATCCCAAAATTCACAAGTCTCATTTAGTAGAGACACAGTTGCAAAAAGAAGAGAAAGGGAGTAGATACTCCTAGTCATCCATCATTCACACCATTCTCAACATTCTCACCAACACATCCATTCTTGTCACCGTCATTCTAATTGGCATCCTAATCATTATTCTTGTCATTCTACGTTATATCATAATCACATCCTACTCATATATTCATCATTCAACCTTCACATCCTAATCACCCTTTCTAATCACAGCATTCAATCAAATTCATCCCAATCACCTCACCCCTAATCATACCCTAATCATCCCTAATCACCAATATAATCATCCTAATCACATCTCATTCATCCTAATCCTAATCAAGCACTTGTCAATATGGTCCTAATCCCACAAGATGGCATATAACGATATGCAGACATGTGTCATTCCATGACAACCCTAGAAAACAAGGTTCTAGCACCCCAAGCCTATTCACAAGATTACCCAAGTCCACCTTGGCAACAAGACAAAGTGCCTTTAAATTCTCATTCTACCTTTGACAAGGGGAACATAAGTCTACCTCATCCATCCTATAAATACATTCTACCACCATACTCTAATCCTACATCAAATCCATGTCATAAGTTCAAACGTTACAAAAGAAAACCTAAATCCACCAATTCATCTAATCCCTTTGACTTTTCATCCAATCAAAATCCAAACCCTAAGCCAGCACCATCCATCCCTCTTATTCCTCCACCATGGGAACTTTCCTCTCCACCTAATGCTAATCACAAGGCCACATCATCCACCCACTATATTGTCCTTCCACACATGCACTTACAAAGGATGTGATCCATTGGCTACTAGAAAGGAACAACCTATCTCTATGTCAAACACTTGTCCTTAATTCAAGCAAAGAACCTTCAAATATCATGCCTAGTTTTCAAATATCATGCCTAGTTTTCCACCTCCATCATATCCAAGTCAAGGTCCATCATGCCCTCATGTTGTTGATCAAAAGAGCATACCACAACTCTTCTAGAGCCTTCCATTTCCACTCAAAGTCAAGAGATATGTCAAGGGTACAATCCTAAGCATGAAGAAACTTTAGTTCCTAATTCCAATCAAGATCAAACAACTTTCATTCCACCCATCCATAACACTCTTTATCTTATTAATCATCAAGCTCCCATTTATGATCAAGATCCCCTCTATGATCAAGAAGACCATGATGACCCCTTAGTAAACTTTATGCATTCCATGGTCAAGAGCTTGCCACCTCACCCATCCATGATCCAACCACTTCCACTTGTCATGATGAGACATGTGCCTCCCAAGCACAAATAGAAGATCAAACAAATAACTTGGATCTTAACACGTATAAGGATAGTCAAGATCCTAATGATCCTTCTTCATCCACCATCAATCACATTTCAAATCCACCACCATATCCACTTGGTCTTACTACTTTCATCCATGAATGTTCCTCCTTAGGAACACAACAGCCATTGTCTTCCACTTTGTCTTCTCCATCAAATAATGAGCTCGTGTCTAGTGTCCAAACTACACATAGTCCTATCATCAATCGCATCCTCCAAAAAATAAACTATCATGGCAAAGGCTTAGGCCTTCATGAACAAGAAATTTTGGAGCCAATCCATGTCAAAGCCCCCCCAAACTCATATGTCCTTAGATATACACCCCAAGGTAAGAAATCTCAAGATGTTGGTAATTCTTCCATACCTATTAAGTCCACCTCTTTCCATCGCACATCCCATCACATTCCTAAAACATACGTTACCATTCCACCTCCATTATCCAATAAGTGTCAAAAGCATGTGACCATACACCTTCCACCATCCAATCTGCCTCTGCTACTTCCAACTCCTACGATCCCACCATCCACTTTACCTCTGTTGCTTCCAACACCTAACATCCCTATCATCCATAAATACTCTAAATATCCTAGTCATGACCGACAAATGCACACATTGTCTAAACAAGGAGCTTCCACTCATTCCACCCACCACATGGGATTCAAAAATAAAAATTTGGATGCCTACACTCATAAAGTCAAAAATCCTAAGGACCCTCATGCCTTAGGTCAAAAACGCAAAAATTCAAAACAAAGCACATTCACAAAGCTACCCAAGCCCATACCTTCAAAAGCAAAGTCAAAAACTAAAATGGTATGGGTTCCTAAGCAGAAAGCAACAAGTCAAAAGTGACATCCACCTCTCAAAAATCCCAATCATCCTCTTCTATCCAAAAATACCATTCCATTCCAAAGTCTCAAATTCATTCATTCCACATCAAAAGCAAAAGTCATAAAAATACTAAGTCTATGTGGATCCCTAAATGCTTGCATCATCCATCTGCTAAGAAAACAACACCATTGCTTCCTACGCCACCATCCAATCAAATGCTTCAATGTTTAACACGGTGTGTGCAACCATTGGTCATGGTTCCCTTCCATTCCGCAATGTTCCCACATACCTCCATCACCCCATCATTCAACTATTTGCCTACATATTTCACCCATCCTATCCCTATGGTCCACGCTTTTGGATAAGTCATTCATCCATCCTTACATGAACCTTCCATAATCCACTATCATTCCTACATAATCCACATCATAATCCACTATCATTCCTACATAATCCACTATCATTCCCTTCATAATTCACTATCTACCTTCTCCGTCTCACTTTTATGCAATCACCCTACCAACATCAATGAGCATAATGACTTGATATGGTCTATTTGAGATAACATCATTCTCTAATGGGACTATCACTCTTTGTGGAACTAGACACTTGAGTCCCTCTTGTCCATATCCACCTATCCCATTCAAAAATTAAAAAAGGTCAAAAAATTCAAAAAGTCAGAAAAGTAAAAAAAAGAACAAAAAAAAAGAAGAGAAATCCATTCATCCAATGGTGAAAACCACCCTTGGTGGCACCTTGGATAAGTACCATGATGAAAACCTGGCAAATAGGCATCATGTGTAGGCTGATCTTCTATGGCACTTACACTTGGGGGCACGTTGTCTCATCCTTCCTATCATTTTCCTACCTATCATTTTCCATCCAACCATCATTATCCATCATACACATACCTATCATATTGAGTCCATTCATTCTCCCTTCCTCTTTTGATCTTGATAAAG
Source organism: Cunninghamia lanceolata (assembly GCA_027924645.1). Taxonomy (NCBI): domain Eukaryota; kingdom Viridiplantae; phylum Streptophyta; class Pinopsida; order Cupressales; family Cupressaceae; genus Cunninghamia; species Cunninghamia lanceolata. Next base: position 2,726,700 of record BSBN01000241.1, on the reverse strand, counting down.
ACTGGGGGCAAAATGTTGAAACATGCTTTGGATATCCCTTGATATACCTCATCCCTTCCAATCCATCCAATCATCCTATTTTCATAAGCTTTGCCATGTCAAATCTTAAGCATACCACCTAGACTCGGGCATGTTATTCTTATGCAATGTAGCCTTTGGAGATCACATCCTGGTTCTCTTATGCGTACATCCATTCCATCCCTTAACACCCCTTCTTCCATTCATCCCTTCCCACCTAGACTTGGTCCTCCCTTATCATTGGCATCTAGCACAAAGGCTATCCAAACTTGTCATCCAATGCCATTTCCCCAAAACATTTCCAAAAATTCAAAAAAATCACAACATTCCAAAAATTCAAAAAAAAATATAACATTCCAAAAATCCAAAAAAATCAAAATATTCCAAAAATCCAAAAAAATCACATCCCAAAATCCAAAAAAATCACAACATGCAAAATCCAAAAAAATAAAAACATTTCAAAAAATACAAAAAAATCACAACATTTCAAAAATCCCAAAAAAATCAAAACATATCAAAATCCAAAAACATCCAAATATTCTCAAAATTCCAAAAACACCAAATATTCCTCAAAATCCCAAAAACATCGAATATCATCAAAAATCACAAAAAAAATCAAATAACCAACCAAAAAATCCAAAGCAATAAACTGTGTCAAACCACCTGGTCAAACTACGTTGCCTCTGAGCTTTCACGTAGGCAAGGCCATCTTCAATGCGCCCCCAAGGCATTAGGTCAATCCCTTAGGGTCCATCAAGTCAACCCTCACAATAAGTCATCTCTAGCAAGATGGACACTTTTATCAGACCAAAGCAATCAATCTTTCACACTTGACAACAATCCCAAACAACAACAAGACAAGCTATCCAATTAGTCAAACCAATCAATCACCTTGTGATAATCATATGTCACTATCAACTATCCTCATCAATCATCGCATATCCTACACGGAATGGGGCATCGCTGAAACTAGGACTTGACACCTTATACGACATGCGTCATTTCTAAAATCAAACATCAATCAATCATCAATCAAACCCTGGTGTTGCTCGCATGGCTAACAACACTAGTGTCAATCAATCAATCGCTTGCCTTAGACAGGTAGGGGCATTTTCGAAACTAGACCAGGTGTCTTATATGACATGCTTCCTATCTTGAAACTAGGCCTCCATCATTCAACCTATCAAAATCAATCAAGCACATATCACTTGGCAAAAGGTCCAAATGGCTGTTGGTCTAGTCTGTCTCATTTTATTGGATTGTTTTGCAATCTCGTTCTTATGCTTCTCAAGGCAATCCTTAAGTGATGAAGAGAAGCAAGGATAGAGAGAGACCTTTTTCTTTGATTGTTGTTTGCGGCTTGTCTTGGCAAAATGACTGGGGCAACTTGGTGCCTTACATGTGATCAAGATTCCATTGGGTGTGAATCAAAGACATCCTATGCATTGGAAAGAATAAATGCTTCCTTACATAAGGACTTGCACACCTCACAGTTATCTCATCGCACGTTCTGACAAGGTACCACAATTACTAGTCTAAGTCAGGCATTCCTTGTTTATCATGTGCATGTTTCGCAAGGGATCACATTTTCACACTTTGGCCTTTGACATGCCATGGTGTTTGTCATCCCTTGACATAATAAGTTCTATGATGATAAGCAAAAAAATTGCAAGTGAGAAGCTCAAAAATTCTATCAAAGCAAGATCTCATTCCCATTCTTCTAGCCAATCTTTCATTCCTCCACCATATCTCTCTCGCATCTTCATTCCTCCACCTTCATTGCAGCTTAATGTATCATTCATTTCTACTATCCATTCCCCTACCTTTCTTCCTTGACCAATCCCTTTCATTTCGAGAGCCTACCCGTGTTTGTCCAACCCGCCTATCCTCTCAGGGGGGCATCATCATCCTATCTTTCCATCATCATCCTTTTCCTTTTATCCATTTCCTTAACTTATTTGAAATGATGTTGCTCCATAAATCTCATCAACTCGAACCTCATCTCAAAGAGGGGAAAAATGTAGACACCTAAAAGTGTCCTCATATTGCGAAACCCTAATCACTTCCATATCCTACTATTTTCCCTAATTTTCCTCTATGGTTAAATAATTAATTTTAATTGATTAATTATTTAATTATTCATTACCCCTTTCCCCCTTTAATTTAAATAAATAAACATTTAATTTAATTTAAAAACCCTTATCCTAATTGAATAGGTTCCACCTATTTAATTTAATCCTCTCACATTATTCCCCTCTTCAAATAACTCAAATAAATGAACCTAATTTATTTAATTTAAAAATCATTCTCCATCTCACAATTTCTTCCAATTTAAAATTCAATTTTGTCCTCTAGTGGTGAGAAAACCCTAATTCATCTCAGCCCTCCATTTGCATCCAAAGTCAACTCTTAATCCTGACCATCCATTCAAATATGCTCTTCTATAAAAACACCTTTTTCTAGCTCATTTGGCTCTCTCTGAGTTCATTTTTTCAGCTCCTTAGATCTCTCTTAGCTTGCAACTCTCCAATATCTTGCTACTCGCACACATGAGCTTCTCAAGATGGTTACATGAATCTGCAAATCTGAAAACAATAATGCAAGATGGAGGAGAACAATGAAGATTAGTCAATATTAGCTTAGATATTTAGTTGTTTTTCATGCTTGTTTGATTATTTTTCTAAGCTAGATTGCACTTCATTGCAATTAGGGTTTAGTTAGTTTGTTGTTTTAAACATTAAACCTAATTTTTTCCCTAACACAGTAACAAATAAGCTCAAGTAGCTAACAAGAATCAATCGTCATAGCTGAAATAGCAACCACAACTAGTTACTAACACATCAACTAACCATACCTCCAAAATAAGGTATACATATGATAACAAGTAGACCTTATGCCATCAACATATCCAACTCAAATCACAATGATAGAAATTCCTTGTATATACTCAATCCTGCATAAGGAAGTCCTCCAAGGTAACAACAAGACAAATGTGATAACAAACCTCAAGACCCTCCATACCGCAATATAGTGAGAACATCCAACAAAAGAATCATATACATCCTGGAACTCCCACTGCATGAGTAAATGTAAAATCCAAAAATAGATCAAGACATCCAAAGATCCACTAATAACACTCACATAGAAGATGTGGCTAAATCTTGTATCACATAGTGTCAAAAACACACACACAAATATGTAAAACCTGCAAACTAAATAGTTGCAACACAACTCTCACCTCAAGTCCATATCTCCCAAATCCTCCACATCATAAGAGAAAGAAGTCAAAGAGTCTCAATAGCTCCATACACATCTCAACTCCAATGTCATGTGAACACAAACATCCAGGAAGAAGAATAAGACCAATCAAGAGAGAACTGGCAAATCATAATCATGTCCTTCTATCCACACTAATGTGCTATAGCTATGAAAAGTATGATCTCCTTTATAACCCCAAAACAAGAATCTCCTTCAACATCCAAAAAATCAAGATGAAATCCTCTTAAATAAAAGGTAGATCAAACTCATAACCATCCCAAAATAGGAATAAGCCCAAAACCACTAACCATCTCCATTACACACAATCATCTCATAACAACTCAGGATCAAACATAAGGATATAACTAATTATAACCATGCATCTACTCCTCAAACAAGTCCTCACAACCATAATCTATAGCTCAAGACTCAAACATGAGAAGACAAGATACAAAGAAAGAAAGCATTTGAAAATCAAGTGAACCATACTTATCAAATCATTCACCGCCGAGTGGTCCAAGAGTGGGGCTGAGATTTCTCCTCCAGGATGCACTAAGCCTCAATGAGTTTCTCCAAGAATAATCTCCTCAATAGGTCTATGTTGAACTCACGTCCAATCAAGGTGTAGGCTCCTCAGTTTTGCTGCTGAAATCCTCATCAAAGATTAACTATCTCAACACATGTCTCTAATCCCAAGATAACTCAACCTCACCTAGGTCTCCAAGTATCCATGAGCACCTCCATGATCAATCCATGCTAAACTCCAAAATAAAAACCACACTATCATGAAGCTCCAAAGCAAGTGAGTGATGTACTCAATACCAAGATATCCAACAAGATCAAATTATCAAAGCTCCTACTACACATCTACATAACCTAGGAAAACATCATGACATCATTATCTAATTATCTCATCAAAGGAATATCTATGTCTCATAAGAACATATGCTACTCTAAAGAGAACCTGTATAATGCCAACACTCTAATGCACAATCAAGAGTAAACCAAGAAACAATACCAACCATCCTGTAGGCACAGATTACCTATCAAAATGAACAACCATAATCAACACCTCAACCAAAGACTCCAAGATTCCTCCATGGTACCAAGATGTCAACATCTCCAAATCACATGAAGATAACCATATTCTACAAAAACTCCCATTGAACTGTGATATCAAGCTATATGGCAACAAAGTAAACATCAAACCATCATTGTCAAAAGCTCCCTCTGAATCATGTAACCAATCTATCCATGACACCATGATAACTATATCCTAAACAAAAATCATCCATGGCCCCAACACTATCAAGGAATCCCATTGTAATGACAACAACTCCCAAAAGGTCGAGTAAACCATAACCTCTAAAACCAAGAAGATGAATAATTACCTATAAACCAAGAACCAATCTAACACCACCAACAATGCACCTGCATAAAAATCATGTCTTGCCAAAGTCCCAAAAAAGCAAGGAACATCCATGACACCATGATCACCACCCAATGTACCTGCACCAAACTCCCATCAAAGTTTCACACAACTATACCATATAGTCAACAAGCATAGGTCCCATATCATGACTGTACTAGGTACCACCATCTCTCCACCTCATAATGACAAGAAAACTAATGAAACTGTGACAAAACCAAGCCACAAAGCAGAATCTACATCAAAACTAAAACACATATGGGCATAGACAACCCACATCCAAGTTATAGATGCACCCTGTAAGCACAAACAACCTACAACACTACACAACCTGTAGATCACACAATGTAGCATGAAAATTCAACAATATATTGGTAACCGTGTCAAATGAGGATAATCAGAAATATACATGTAAGTAAACAATGACTCAAATGCCAAATCACCTCAGATTCTATTTGCCATCAACTCACATATGCACCATAAGTCAAAGGAACCAAAAATATCTCAAACTGAAAAAAAGTAAACAAACCTTATAATATCATCTCCAAACCTACTCCACTATGTACTACTCAGAAATACCTTTCCTACGCCTATAAGAAGTTCAAAATTTGACTCTGTATGCACAAGTTATGCCTTGTCCAAGCTCAAAATGCATATCTGACTTCCAATTAGAAAAACTCCATCAAAATAAAAAATTCTAGAAAAAAATCTAACACCATGATGTAGTATGTAAAAAGAGACTTCCATTGACTATAAGAAGTTGAAAATCTAACATCATGGGCGAAAGTTATGCCCTTTAGAAAAAAGTTCCCCTTTTAGGCTTATGGAGCAAAAATTGGTGGTAACTAGGTGGCTAGCCAGTGGCTCGCCGATCGCTAGGATAGTATTTTTTCTACTCTTAGTGGCAACAGAGGTGGTGGGCAGTGGTGCGCCAAAAGCACGACAGTCCACCAATAGCGCGATCCACCCACCACCCACAGGGACTAAGCCCCTATAGGTTGGGTCACCACCTACATAGGGGCTCCACCCAAGCTGGCCAGCTATGGTCAATGGGTGCCAGTCACCCACACAACCAAGGATTGCGCCCCTCCAATGCTTAGCGCTATGATTTTTTTTTGTTGTTTATTTATTTCAAAACAACAGACTTTTATTATTATTTTTTACATAATTTTCTACATAGGTCGCACCCGCACTGATGCAATCCGTAGGGAATATTCCCCATGCTTGCAGAATATTATTTTGTCATATGGTCGTATAGAAAATTCCTCCTGCAAGATTCCCTAGGGCACAAAAATGGCTAAAATTTTCTATCTCTGAATATGGCTGAATTATATATTTTTCTTTGCCTGTGTGGCCTTCTGAATCCAATGGCAAGGTGTATTTTTGCCTAGGTAACTTCTTGCAAAAGTGCAAGGAAAGCTAAGTACAGAAATGCCTTCCTAATGCCAATTTTTAGAAGAGAAATGCAGATAGTACTTTTAATTTCCAAATAAAATTCATTAAAGATGCACATTAGTCAGAATAACAGAATAGACAATTAAGAGACATACACATATCAACACCGGATTTACATGGGAAAACACTGTATGGGAGAAAAACCCACACACCAAGAAAAGTCACTTTGTATTACAGTAAATGATGTTTACATATAGAGTTACAAACTTATGCTTCCAGATGTTAATTCACAGCATCAACTTCAGTAGCATTACGATTCCCCTATTCAACCTCTTCGATCAATCAAACAAGATCAATCACTACACAGTTACAATGTAGGTTATTATAATCTAGTTCCAGATTAACCATCCATTCTGCATTCCATGCTATACCAGAAACTAGTTGATTCAGTTCCTGTAGGCAAACGGTCACAATTTGTTTTAACTATCAAAGACATGTCAAAGCCATCGAAGAGACTCTAGTCACCCTCTCCTCGAATTCTCTAAGTTACATCGATATAGCTTTTTACATGTCAATCTTTGACCACAATCTTTACCACCTAGGTGGCATTCCACATTCACTACATTGGGCTATCAAAGAGACTCAAGACAAAGCCTTGTCAATGACACTAAGTCACACCGATGGAGAGTCAATGCTTTGTATTGGGTTAACTCATATGGTTAACTCCTGCCGATATGAACATTCTCCATTGTTCTCCCACTTAGCGCTGACCGGATCCCACAAAGTTCAACCTATCGCCATATCAATGGGGAAATATATTGACTCCCACCGATATAAGGATGTCACTTCAATAAAGCTCATAACGAACCATTGTGATCCCCACTGCCATGATGGTATCAAAGTATTAGAGAGACTTCAAACCTTATCTCCTCAAAATCACCATTTCACTCTAAAATTGGGCGCCGTAGGAACAAAACGATCTCAGCCATCTACCATGGTATCGGCTCATTGAAGGGACTGTTTCCAAAGTCCCAACGATAACTCAATGTCTCTTCGATGAAGAGTTAACACCAACACATAGAGCGTATCAGACCATCAATGGGACTTTGGATAAGGTCCCACCAAAAAGGATAGTCAGGTCGATGAGGAATAAACACACAAGGCTACAAATAGAATATCAAGCCAGTAATTTGAGGCACATTTTCCAACATGCTCCCACTTGACGAAGAACTTATTAGCTTCTTCCAATGCTCAAAGTTACTGATTGTCATAGGCCCCAAGGCCCATTGAACTGGCACACCATCTGTACTTATCTATTCTCATAGGCTTAGTTAATGCATCAGCAACATTCTCCAGAGTATCCACTTTTTCCAAATTAACCTTTCCATCCTCCACCATATCTCGAACAAAATGATACTGTACATCGATATGCTTTGTCCTAGCATGGATAGTGGGATTTTTTGCCAAACAAATAGCACTCTGATTGTCACAGTAGATAGTAATCTATCCTACATCAAACCCAATATGAAAACACAAATGTCTAAGCCAAATGGCTTCCTTACAGGCGTGAGTTGCTGCAATGTACTCTACCTTGGTAGTGGACAAAGTGACTATAGCTTTTTGCTTGCTCATCCAACTAACTGCACCACCAAACAATGTGAATACATACCCACTGGTGGATCTTCTACTATCAATGTTCCCTACCCAATCAAAATCCACATATCCATGAATGCTAACTATACTCTTAGATCTGGCAGAGTTACCACGATAACACAAGGTGTACTCAGCAGTACCCTTTAAATATCTGAAAACTCTTTTCACAGCATCCCAATGTGGTCTTCCAAGATTAGCCATATACCGACTAAGCACTCCCACTGCTTGGGCAATGTCTAGCCTAGTACAGACCATTGCTTACATTAAACTGCCATCTGCACTTGCATAAGGCACTCTGGTCATGTCCTCCATCTCAGTAGGAGATTTTGGACAATCTTCAACAGATAGCTTCGTTCCCTACAACATTGTAACAACCAACTGCTTGCAATCTGTCATATTAAATCTATCAAGGATAGAATTAATATACTTGCTCTGGCTGAGCCATAGTTTTCTATTTCCTCTATCCCTTCTTATTTCAATCCCTAGAATGTACCTAACTACTCCTAAATCTTTCATTTCAAACTGTGCTAACAACTAAGATTTTAAATCAGAAACCATACCCTTACTAATCCACTGAATAACATATCATCCACATACAGGGCAATAATAAGTAAACGACCATTTTTAGTTTTATAGTACACACAATGATCTGATTTTGATCTCACAAATCCCAATGACAACACAAATGTGTCAAAATTTTGGTACCACATTCTAGGCGATTGTTTTAAACCATACAAAGATTTCTTTAACTTGCAAACCAGAGTTTCTTTACCTTTTTCAATGAAGTGCTCAGGCTAGGACATATAAATTTCTTCTTCCAAATCTCCATGAAGAAACATTGTCTTAACATCCATCTGCTCAATCTCTAAGTCATACGTTGTTGCAAGTGACAATAGAAATCTGATAAATGTCAGCTTAGCTATACAAGAAAATATTTCTCCATAATCAATTCCCTCTACCTAAGAATAACCTTTCATGGCCAAACTAGCTTTATACTTTTCAACATTGTCATCCAGACCAACTTTCTTTTTAAATACCCATTTACAACCAACATGATTTCAACCTTCAGGCAAGGGTACCAAATCCCAAGTTTCATTCTTTTTCAATGATGCCATTTCTTCATTCATGGCTTCTAACCAGGAATCTAAATCAGACATATTAATAGCCTCTTTTAAATCCTAGGCTCATCAATGTTAGTAATCAAAGCATAGGCACAACTAAAATCCAACATAGAATAGCCAAACCTTTCAGGTTGCCTCTTCTCACGTGTAGACCTCCTCACAAGATGAGGCTGAGGTTCTTTTTCTTGTTCAGAATTCTCAGAACTGCTTGAGCTCTCCTCACTTTCAGGTACACTAGGAATTCATAGTTCTTCATTCTCTGGAGTAAGAGGGATTTCAACAACATCCTTCTTATCTTCTTTCATCTCTGACTGCAGATCCACTGTAGAAGGTTCCAACTCATGAAATATTACACTTCTGTTGTACAATACCTTCTCAGTAACTAGATTCCAAAGCTTGTATCCTTTCACACCAATACCATAACCAATGTATAGCCTTGTTTTCCAATTTTGATCTTTTCTCATTTGGCACATATGCATATGCCTCACAGCCAAAGACTCTAATGTGTCTTAAAGAGGGCTTCTTACTAGACCATGCTTCCAAAGGTGTTTTGTCAACAAGTGCCAAAGTAGGTGAATGATTAATCAAGTAACATGTTGTAGCCACAGCCTCAACCCAAAATTTTTGTTCCAAACCAGCACTGCTCAACATACTTCTCACCTTTTCCATTAGCATCATGTTTAAACTTTTAGTAACTCCATTCTGTTGTGGAGTGTAAGGTGTAGTTTTATGCCTTTTAATCCCATGGTCTTTGCAATACCTTTCAAAATCTGTAGAACAAAATTCACCACCATTATCTGTCCTCAAGCATTTAATTTTTCTACCAGTCTGATTTTCTACCAAGGTTGTAAACTCCTTAAACCGACTAAACACTTCTAATTTACTTTTTAGAAAATACACAAATGCTCTTCTCGAATAATCATTTATAAATGAAATATAATATTTAGACTTTGATAACAAAGGAACATTCACTAGACCAAATATATCAGAGTGAACATAATCCAGTATGCCAGAAGATTTATGAGGACTAGAGTAAAAAGAAACACGGTGTTGCTTTCCATAAATGCAATGTTCACAAAAGTCAAACTCAAGGTTACAATCATCAAGCCCTTCAACTAGGTTTTTATTTTTCAATGCTTTTAAGCCTTTTTCTCCAATGTGGTCGAGTCTATGATGCCACAACATGGTTTTCTTTGCTGGGACTTTTACCTCCAAGGAATTTGCACCCAGAGGAACAACATTTTCGTTCCCTACATGAGCGACTTTGTCTGAATTTGTAGAGACACTATTACAGCGAACAGCATGTGCGTCTAGCTTGTATAGAGTGCCAATGCATGCACCCTTGGCTAGCACTATAGAGCCTCTAGTCATTTTACAGCCACCATTTGAGAAAGAAACTTGCACACCAACATCATTCATCTTACTTACAGAAAGTAAATTTTGAGCCAAACCTAGTATATGCATTACATCATTGATTCATTTTATTCTTCCATCAACAAACTTGATTCTGACTCTTCCATGACCAATAATTTCTAGGTGAGAATCATCACCTAGATACACCCTTCCACCTTTGTATTCTTCATACTTTGAAAACCAATCTCTATGAGATGTCATGTGAAAGGATGCACCTGATTCAATTAGCCAAACATCATTCGATGCCTGAGTTGCCAAGGTTGCAATGAAGGCATCTTCTTCACTCTGAGAAGAATCATTATCAGAAGAATTGTTCTTTTTCTTCTTTTTCTCCTCTTTGTAATCTTTCTGGATATGTCTAGTCTGCCCACAATTCCAGCATTTCACCTTGGACTTTTTGCCAGGAGACTTTGATCTCCCCTCTGACTTGGATTTAGACTTCTTGTCTTTCTTGTTGCCTTTCTCCTTTGGTCTACCTCGAACAACAAGGGTCTCCTTGGCCATCTCAGAAGACTTCCTTCACATTTCCTCTGACAGTAGCGAAGCAACCACATATTCCATCTTGAAAGTGGTTGTTGTACTTCCAATAGCCATTGCTAAGTGATCCCATGTGTTAGGCAATAAACACAATAGGAGCATACAACGATCCTTGCCTTCAATTTTCACACCAATAGACGTCAACTGCACAATGATCTTGTTAAATGTATTCAAATGATCTACAATAGACACTCCTTCCTCCATCTTCAAAGAGTAGAGCTTTTTCCTCAGGAATAATTTATTTACCAAAGATTTCCCCTGATAAATGTCACCAAGCTTCTTCCACAGTTTTTACAGTCTTCTCTTCATTGACATTCAAGAGAACTAAATCAGCCAAGCACAGTCTGATCAGACCCTTGGCCTTTTGGTCCATTGCATCCCAATCATCTTGCAAGGTTGTTGATGGTTTGTTAGAGGACACTACAATCCATAACTCTCGATCCATGAGTAAATCTTCCATTTTGAGTTTCCACAACTCAAAATTGCCACCGTTGAACTTCTTAATCTCTATTCTTCCGGATGTGCTTGCCATCTTAAATTTCCAATAAGATTTCAAACTAATTTCTCTACAAAACTCCCACTCAACAAAATCAGCACAAAAAACCCGACTCACCCACAAGGATAACACAACTGGCCAAGATCTGATACCACTTGCAAGGAAAGATAAGTACGAAAATGCCTTCCTAATTCTAATTTTTAGAAGAGAAATATAGATAGTACTTTCAATTTCTAATTACAGTTCATTAAAGACGCACATTAGTCAGAATAACAAAATAGAAAATTAAGAGACATACACAAATCAACACCAGATTTATGTGGGAAACCCTTTATGGGAGAAAAACCCACACACCAAGCAAAATCACTTTGTATTACAGTAAATGATGTTTACATACAAAGTTACAGACTTATGCTTCCAAATGTTAATTCACAGCATCAACTTCAACAACATTACAATTCCCCTATTCAACCTCTTCGATCAATTGAACAAAATCAATCACTACATAGTTACAATGTAGGTTATTATCATCTAGTTTTAGATTAATTAAACATTTGTTCTGCATTCCATGCTATACCAGAAACTAGTCGATTTAGTTCCTATAGGCAAACGACCACAATTTGTTTTAACTATCAAAGACACATCGAAGCCATCGAAGAGATTCCAATCACACTCTCCCTGAATTCTCTAAGTTACACCGATATAGGTTTTTACATGTCAAGCTTTGACCACGGTCTTTATCGCCTAGGTGGCATTCCACATTCACTGCATCAAGCTATCGAAGAGACTCAAGACAGAGTCCCGTTAATGACACTAAGTCACATCGATGGAGAATCAATGATTTGTATTGGGTTGTCGAAGGGACAACATAGAGACTCCTGTTGATATGGTTAACTCCCACCGATATGAACATTCTCCACCATTCTCCTGTTTAGCACTGATCAGGTCCCACAAAGTTCAACCTATTGCCATATCAATGGGACAATATATCAACTCCCACCGATATAAGGATGTCACTTTGATAAATATCATAATGAACCATTATGATCGCCACTACCACGATAGTATCAGAGTATCGAAGAGATTCCAAACCTTGTCTCCTCAAAATCACCCTATCACTCTAAAATTGGGTGCCATAGGAACAAAACGATCTCAGCCATTCACCGTGGTATCGGCTCATCGAAGGGACTATTTCCAAAGTCCCAACAATAACTCAATGTCTCTTCGATTAAGAGTTAACACCAATGCATAGAGCTTATCAGACCATTGAGATGACTTTGGATAAGGTCCCACCGAAAAGGACAGTCATGTCGATGAGGAATAAACACACAACGCTGCAAATAGAATATCAAGCTAGTAATTTAAGACACATTTTCCAACAAAAATCTCACCCCTGAAACCTTCATACAAAAAGCCTAAATTCAAAACTCACTTGCCAAATCTCGATGAAACCCTAGATCTGCAACAACACAAGTCTTCAAACAACCTTATAACCCTGAGAATGTCTTCATTATTTCCAGCAAAACCTCATATTCAACTATACACAAAAAGTTCACTCATAGCAAGGGTTATCAAATAGGGATATCTCCTCCCAAATCAAGAAACCAAGCTCTGATACCAAATGTTGGAAATTTACAGCCATATAGACTATTTCCTCATAACCCAATAAGAGATTAATATGCAAACATAGTAATCAGAATCCATATGCAAGAATAAACAACATACCATCAAAAGGTGACACAAGATATACCCTGGGAAAACCCTCATTAAGGGAAAGACCCAACCTCCTCCCAAATAACTACAACCCAAAACCATAAAACATTTCACAATCACCCTGGCCTGGGCTGTCATCAAGGTGATTGAAAGAGGTTTGTCAACAAGTTTAGGGTGATTTTGGCCAACTAACAGGAGTGGATAGACTCCTCTATACTTTGGGATTAGCTAGGCCCATGAGGGATATTCCTAGAGGCATGAAATATAACACAAATGAACATTCACAGCCATACCTAGTGTACACTTGACCCCCAAAGTTGTCACTAGGTCAAGATAAACTGGCTACACACGCCTCTAATTAAGATGATCACTGCACTATGCATTTGCACCAAAATATAAAACTATTAAATTCCTTCAGATGATTCCACTTATCTTTAAATACACAACACATACTGTAGGCATGCATGTACATGATTCACTAATGATTAGAACAGTTTCGTATCACTTTAGATTTATCCCTAGTGATTGAACAGAACCATGAACAACATGTAGAACTTAACCTAATACTACTCCTACAATGAATAGGAAAAATATTTTTATTTAAAAGCAATGATTGATCCATCCCCAATATTGACCAGTGCCTACTTCATTAGGGAATTGAGTCATGAACAACAAACATAAAGAAACACACCCATCAAAATATCAACTGAATCGTGAGTTGCACACATACAAATATGAAATATACTTCACACAATGGAAATACTTGTTAATCCAAAATAAGACTACAATAATCCATACATAACAGAGGAACGAGCCATATAAAATGTTTGCATGATTTAAATGTTGTCATACATTATCCAACTTATGTTATATTCGTGCCAGCAAATGTGGCAAAAGATAATACAAAACTGTAATTCAATACCCCTAAATCATTCCAAAGTATCATGGAGACATATCGTTATATGAGAATATTCATTGAAGCCCTTTCCTACATTCTATTGGATGCATCCTTTCATTCACATCTCAAACATCTTCTTTGCTTGATGCCCTAAATTTCTCTTAGGCATTTCTAGACTAGGCATTTGGTTCAGCGACCAACCCTTGAAAAGATTTTCAATCTTCAATTTATAGCCTTCGTAATGTGGATATGATGGAATAATGGGCGGGAAAATCCTTACCACTCCACCAACTACATTAAAAACATCATTTTCTACTACCCATTTCACATTAATGGTGACCTATGGAGTCAGTGACATGTTTTCCCACATTTTCAAGCATTTCTGGGCCATCTTGCAAGTTAACCAGATGTGGATATGCAACAAGATCTCCATTTAGGAAATTTCTGATTAGAAGATAAAGCATTGCAACTAGATGTGGATATGCAAAAAATATCTAGTTGAAAAGTCCACTTGGAAGATGTTCGGTTGAAAAGTCAAAGCAATTAGTTGAAAAGTCAATGCAACCAGATATGGAAAAGTCAACCAAATTCAGATATTGAAACCCAATAGGATATCTAGATAGAAAAGGTCTGGTTGGAACATAAAGGGTGATGCAACAGGATGTGGAAATGATACTTGATACATTAACTCGAATCTAATCTTGCACAATAGACATTTAGTTCATCCTGTGTTCCACATCTGGTTGGAGTTCAACATTTGATAGCACTTGGATGAATCATGACATAATACTACAACCTAACATATTCGACATCAACATATTATAATTGTAACCGAATATCTGGACATGAGATACAACTGGATATCTGATTGAAATACAAAGAGGTGCAACCGAATGTCTAGACATCCAGATGGAGTGATGATCATAAATTAGCCAAAAATCATCAGATCATCGCCAAATTTGAACTATAGGTACCCATTTGGATCTTTAACAAGACGTACTCCTTACTTGGGCACCAAATGGATCTATAAGATTTTTGAACATCTACTCAAGAAAATTTTGAGGAATATGACAAGATTTTACAAATATTTGGCTTGAAAATCTAGGTGCCAGCACCTCCAAAAGCATCCATCTCTCATGTATTATTAAACAATAATGATTACAATACATATGAAGAGTCTCCATGAATACCCCTGAAGCATCAAGCTCTCTACATGTACTCCATGTGAACAAGCATGTAACCACACATCCCATACCATGCTTCAAACCCCCACATGTGCAACCTATAAGAGAGATGAATGATAAACTTGAATGATAAACCATCTTGGAGAGATGATAGGACAATCATAAGTCGTAGGCTTTGATTGTCATTATATATTTCTTATGGCTTGGGAAGATAGCCTAGATACTTGTTATGAAATCTAGTTTTCAACTGATTATGGTTCCAAATTGGGAAATGTACCTAAGATGACCAAGATTGGTTGGAAGACCTAGTTGTCAAACTATGAAGCCTCTACGCATTATGTAGGCAAGGCCATCTTGGATGAGCCCCCGAGACCTAG
Source organism: Cunninghamia lanceolata (assembly GCA_027924645.1). Lineage (NCBI taxonomy): Eukaryota > Viridiplantae > Streptophyta > Pinopsida > Cupressales > Cupressaceae > Cunninghamia > Cunninghamia lanceolata. Next base: position 2,711,208 of record BSBN01000241.1, on the reverse strand, counting down.
GTCTGGCCCTTAGGAGGGGTCCTTTTACATCTTGTGAATTCTTAAGATCCTTAGTGAGATAAAGCACCAAATTAATTCTCAGGTAGATTAAGTTGCAAGCTTATTCATCTAGCCTTATTAAATTATCAAATATGATTTATTCTTACCTTATCAGATTACTAGTGTAATCGTCGATGAGTTAAGATATTTGACATTACTATCATAGAGATGCATTATGTAATTATTGATTTCATAGTGTATCACTTGTATGGGGTCAGTGAAATAAGATTTTTTTCTCTAATATCCTTATGATTGATGATCATGGTTGACGTAAATCCTGATCTAATGAGTCCATTGTAACAATTCATATTGTTTTATGATATTTGTGTATTGAATGAGGTGATGTTACATATGCTCAATATTGGGCTGGCAACTATGATTGATATATCGTGTGTTGTTGTAAATCATGATCTAATAAGTGCAATGTTGTAATTCATATCTTTAATTATTAAGATAATTGTGTGTTATATGAGTTGATGTTACAATGGCTATGTATGAGTGTGTAGATATTTGAGACTAGAAAACAACCACTACTGGATTGAAGATTAAAGAGGATATTGGTAGTGTTGTATTGTAAACTCTATTGAAGTTAATATAGACTGGTGCATCTCTTCTTGTGTAGAGTTTTTTTCGAAAGGGTTTCTCCATGTAAAAACTGTATTATGTGTTTGATCTTCTGTTCCGTTATTTTTGTGTTGATTTCGTACTATCTCCATTTTGGTTTTGCACAGTTAAATATCTATATTATAATTGTAATCAGATTTTCGTTGATAGTTGTTTACCTTCATTTCTAACAATCATCAATAATAAACATTGAATGATGAAAAATAGAAGAGGTCAACTCTAAAAACCTTCAACCACCATTGTTGCAACTAAAAAATATTTGTTATGATACTTGAAATAAATCTTTGAGACCTAAAAAAATTCTTTTTATTTGTAAAAAAATTCCTTTTATTTGTTCATGAACAACAAAAAATGAATTTTCTTGTAAATTTTGAATAGATGATGCCTGTTAACCTTTTTTCCCTCTGTCCAGAGCCAAACAGTTAACCTGATATTTTCCTTGGAAATCCCTTTGAAAGGGTCCCTATAAAGCAAAGTGCCAAAATTTCCCAGAGGCCTTGCCTAATAAACCTTACCATTGTAAAGAGCTTGAAAAAATAGGCAGGTTTGCTTTTTACGGCACCCTAAAATTCGTCCAAATAAAGAAGTTATGCATGGTCAAAGTTTTAGTCAACTAACAGTTCAAATGTGCATTTTGGTGGGCTTGCAAATTCCATCGGCCTTTTGAAAATGATCGCCGCGGATCACGACACGTGTCAACGGCAGAGCGTAGTTTCTAAAAGTTTCAACGTTGCCACGGAGGGCACCACGTGTCGGCTTCCGCCACAGTCTCTTTGCAGTTTCTTTAAGTTTCTAACTCGCAGTTTCTTACAGTTTCTGAGAGTGGCGCGGATGCAACCACGTGGAGCCACCCGAGGGACACATAAAGTTTCTCAAGAGCCCCGTGGATGGAGACAAGTGTCAGCCTCCACTATGTTTCTAAAAGTTTCACAGCCCCCGTCCAGGTTTCGCGAGCCCTTTTATAAAGATTCTCAGTGCTGCGGGTTGCGACACATGTCACGAGTGAAGAGTCCCTGTATTGTTTCTCAGAGTCACGCGAAACACTCCATGTGTCACTTTCCGTTGAAGTCTCTCTATGTTTCTAAGTTGGGGCAGAATGCTCCACGTGTCCCTTGCAATTGCTACGGAAGCTAACGCGTGTCAGCTTCTGCATGAGTTTCTATTTTGTTTCGGTGCGAGTCTAAGAGAAGAGGTGGGCCCCTGTGTTGTTTCTCAAAGTGAAGCAGAACCCGACACGTGTCGGCTTCCGTGTGAATCTTAAGTGAGTCTCAAAAAGTTTCTATGATGTTTCTCTTCATGCGGATGGTGACAGATGGCAGCTTCCGTCGAGGTTTCAGGAGCCCCTTTGTATGTTAAGTGTCCGTGGAGGGCGCCAAGTGTCGTCATCCGCGTGAGTCCCAGCTGAGCCTTAACGTTTCTCAAGGCAACGCGGAGGGCACCATGTGTCGCTGTCTGCTAAAGTTTCTAAAAAGTTTCTAAGTTGCAGCGGAGGTTGCCACGTGCCCCTTAAACGCTTCCACGGAAGCTGACAAGTGTTGGCCTCCGCAGTTGTTTCTATTTGTTTCAAAGCTTAGCGCAGGCGAGGTGGGTCCTAGGGGAAGCTCAGTTGCTGTGGATGATGTCGCGAGTTGCAACATGTGTCATGAGTAGGGGCAACTTCAAACTTTTGATACAATTTTTACAAGGCATCGTGGAACTCGACACGTGTCAGCTTCCGCACTTGTTTCCGACAGGGGCTTCTCAAAGAGTTTTGGCGCCCAGTTTCTTGTATAGACACAGCCCGGACCCGACGGCATGGTTCAACAGTTTCATAAGGAGCTTCAGGTCCGCAGCTTGCATTTAGAGTTGTATATGCCGAGACATAGTTAAAGATACAGAAGCGATATACACATAAATGCAGAAACGATATACACAGGCGGTTGACCGAAACTTTGACCGCTTGTATCTCCTCCGTTTTAGCAAATTTTCACATGCTGTAAGAGGCAAAGTTGTATATTTTCATCCCCTCTTTCATTTGGTAGGCTTTTTAGGAGGTTTTGTGACACTTTTTCAACAGATGGAGATTTTTGGGGGCATTCATTACAGCAGATATAGCAAGCAGCTGTTAGCATTCAATGCTAAGTTATCCTCCACCATTTTGAGGATCAGATCGATGACGCGGCTGTTTGCATTGAAGACCTAGAATATCTCCCACCTGCCCTTGTTCCAAATCTTTTGCGCCATTACTCTTGGCACGTGGACGTCCCTTCAGGAAGATATTTCTGATTACAGCTCCCTTAGTGGATTTTTGTAACCGACCTAAGTTAGTATTTTGCAGTGCTATATAAGCTGAGGCTTATGATGTAATAAGGGTTGGAAAATTTTTGGAAACATTATGTTCTCCCTGTCTCCAAACAGAACTTTTCATATTGTAACTTTGCTTTCTTTAGATATATGAGAGCTATCATGTCTTTTGCTGATTTTTCTATCTCTGTGTGAATCTGCATATGGTTGTCTATGAATGTTTCTTGTTCCTCTCAATCATTTTGCTTCTTACCTCTGTTAGAATCATCTATTCTGTGTATATTTGCTTGTTGTATCTGATTATATTGTGCATGCTTCAATCTTTGCAAAGGTTCTTTAGAACTATCTGGTGCATCACCCTTTCATGCTTTCAAGTATTGTTGCTTTCATTTTAGCACGTTTCTTCCCCTTTTCACCCCAAAATACAGTAGTTTTAGGTGATAACTAGACAAGGAAGCCGGCCTTCTCCGGAGGTTTGATCTCATTTAGCAAAGTCCCACACTTAGAGATCAATCCCATTGTGTCATTGGAATGCTTGGAATCCCATTCAAGCAGGGTGTAATTTCATGTGACAACAGTTTCTGGCACGCCCGGTGGGACCATACAACTCTTATTACTGGTTTTGATATGCAACCGGTGATTTTTTTGACCTATAAGAGGTAAAAAATTACATATCTGGCGACTCATACTGAGGAAGATCAGGCAAACCAGTTTTGCTGATATACTTTTATGAGAAGGATACAAACTAGGAGTTCAAGTTCCAGCTCATTTGAATATCTATAGCTTTCTCCACCTAGGAGGCAAAGTAGAACTGTAGTAAGAACTCCCTATTCTAGGAGGACCTTGTCAACTCCACCAAATTTTAGACCATTTGCCTCTGCAGTCCTTGTAGCAACTCAAGCAAACCCACCTCCAGCTGCTTAGATGGCAAGAAATCAGCCATTTGTGGCTTTTGATGGGGGAAGCCCCTTCAACTTAATAGTACATGATGCCATACCTATGGTAGCCTTGAAGAGCTTGCCCTATTTCACAAGGGAGACCCAAACTACACCCATTGAACACATAAGAGATGTGGCTTCTCTATGTGGAGTACATCATGTAATGCAAGAAAATGTGGCCATCAGATTACTAGCTGCCTCATTTAAAGGAAAGGCATTGCAATGGTTCAGAAGTCTACCAGTACAGACTATAGGGACCTGGGATGAACTAGGAGACAAGCTGAATAAGCAGTTCCAGGATAAATTAGATAATCTATCATTGGTGGAACAGATGACCACCATAAAAAGAGTTCCTCAGGAATCAATGATGGACTTCAACTTCAGATTTCAGAAGACATGGGACAGAATCCCTGCCACGGTAAGACCTCCAGCTGAGTATGCATTCTTATATTTCTTGAAAGCTTTAAATAGTGATATTTTAGTAATGATACAATCACTAGGAGGTGTAAGCTTACCTGATGTCTATGACATAGCCATTAAAGCAGAGAACAGTCTAATTCAGGCTGGAAAAATAGCACCTAGGCCCCCTATGCCCATTTTTCCTGAGATCCAGGCTTCTATGCCTTTACTCACCCCATATTTTGTCCCTACACCTATTGTTGTAGCATCACCAAGTACCTCCACTTTTGAACCTGCTGCCTCTAGTTCATCTCAAGAGCTAAAGGAGATAAAAAGTAGCCAATAAAAAATAGAAAATCTTCTGCAGACTTTTGGGAATGATCTAGTAAATATTAAGAAGCAGCAGTCTCAAGGTAGACAGCCTTATCAACAACAATATCAGGGGTAGAACCAAGCATATCAGGGGCAGGGTCAACCTTACCAGGCCAATAGGCCACCTTATCAGAACAACTACCAAGGTGCCAAGCAAAATATGAACCAAAGGCCTTTTCAGCCTTACAATCCAGCACCTGTTAATACAGCAAGGGACCTTGTCCCTGTCCAGAATAACATTGCAGCTGATTATGACTGGTATGTCCCATGCCATATGCCACACAATCAGGCAGCCTATTCAAGTGAAGTCCTAAATTAGGCTCTGATGGCACAAAATGTGGCAGCTACACAGCCATACACACAAAATGATGGAGTTGCACAACAACAAGAGCAACCTCAGAATGATTCTGCTTTCATGAATTGGCAGGAAGGAGAATTCTGTGGGGTAAACAGTGATAGTAGTCCAGTTGCTGCCAATACAAGGGCTAAGAAGAGGGGTTATGAGGTTGAGCCAGCAGCAAGCAAAGGTAGAGAACATACTGATGCTTCCACATCCCGCATTCCTCACATCTTGCAAAGGGGTGCACCAACAACAACAAGAGAGATATCTCATTTGCAGGCTGATACTGCTACTACAAAGTCAAGTCAGAAAGTAGGTGTCTCTCCACCTTTCAATATTGTTGAAAACATGAAAAAGATGAGTGTAACCATGTCTATGTGGGATTCTTTAGAGATCCATGGCCAAAAGAAGATGTTGCAGTCTGCTTTGTCTAATTTGAAGGTACCCAATGATACCACTGTTGACCCAGAAGGACTGCCCTTACTAATTTATCCCAAGATGACATCAAGCAGCATAACCAAGGTGTTAAACCTCTTCCCTTTTATGTCTCACTGATAATTGGGGACAAACTAGTGCACAATTGCATGGTAGATAGTGGAGCAAGCAGTTCTGTCATGCCTAAGCAGATTGCAGATCAATTAGGGCTTAAGTACCAGCCACTTGAGAAAGGTGTACTCCAATTGGATGGAACATCTGTTAATACTGTGGGTATCATAAGAGACCTAGGTCTCACCCTACATGCCTGCCCCAATGTCTCTATTTCACAGGAGGTGTTCATAATAGATTTGCCTCCTCATTTTGTCATGTGCTTATCAAGGGAATTTACAGCCAAAATAGGATATTTGTCTTCTGATTGGTCCCACATGTTTTTTAAGACTAGATACGGCGCCAACATAACTTTGAAATCTGAGTTACTTTCAGACTATCACATAGAACCTTTCACACCCAGTGTTGTTAATGCAAATTGCATTATCTCTGATGACCCTGAACTAGTTGCTGCTCAGGAACTACAAGCTGAGAGCATACCAAAGGTACTCTTGAAGGAGTGGGCCTCTGAAAATGTTGTAGAAGATCCTGAGGGACATATCCAAGAAGCTGGCATGGGAGTGTACATGTTGCATGAGCATGAAACAGCAATTCCAAGTCTTCTGAAGAAAGCTGAACAGCAGGTAGAGCATCATGATGAGGTATGGAAAATGTACTTTGATGGCTCTAGGGGCAGAAATGGATCTGGTGGTGGTGCAATGCTTGTGTCACCACAAGGTGAAAATTATTATGCTGCTTTTCGTTTTGCCTTTTCCTGTACTAACAACATTGCTGAGTATGAAGGGTTGATACAAGGTCTGTAGTGGGCAAGAAAGAGGAAGATTGGCTGTTTACAGGTGTTTGGAGATAGTGAGCTCATTGTGAATCAGGTAAGGGGACTTCACCTTACAAAAAGTGATGCCCTGAAGTGCTACAAACACAGGGTAAGGAATTTGATTGAAGAGTTTGATGCTTTCAATCTGATTTCCATTCCAAAAAGTCAGAACCATCATGCTGACAGATGAGCTTCAATTGGGGCTCATTTTGACATCCCCAGTGACATTCAAAGAGAGAAGGTTCAGCCTCATGTAAAAATAATTTCTAGGCCTTCTATCCCTGATAATAATATTCACTGGCAAGTTTTTGATAGTGATGAACAGATCCTGAGATTCCTATTAGAGGAAGATGAGTTTTCCATGATGAATCAGGATAAACTCAAACAGCAATATGACAATGATCAAATCATTCAGCTGAGAACGAATAAGCTGCCCAAGGGATTGGTCACCTTGGAATCTATTTTTGGCACTGATGACCAAAAGAAGAAGACAAAAACCAGTATGCAAGTAAAAGAGGAGCATTATGAAGAGCTAGAAGTTTTCAAGGGTAGGCTCCTTAAAATTGGTAAAATCTGCTCAGCTGAAGACAAAAGAGCTTTCATTGCTCTTTGTAAAGAATTTGAAGAGGTGTTTGCTTGGGACTATGCAGACTTAAAGGGATTTGATCCTCATATTACCCAACACACCATAGAATTAGAGCTGGGTATAAAACCTATGAGACAGAAACAAAGACCTCTGAATCCAAAGCTAGAACCCCTAATGATTAAAGAACTAACCAAGCTGATTGAGGGGAAGATCATCTTTCCAATCAAGCACACTTCTTAGGTTTCTAACCTTGTGCCTATGAGGAAGAAAAATGAGGAGATCAGGTTGTGTGTTGACTTCAGAGACCTCAACAGAGCCTCCCTAAAAGACCACTACCCATTGCCTTCAATAGAGCAAATTTTGTAGGTGGTGGCTGGTTCAGAAAGGTTTTCTTTGCTTGATGGATTTTCTGGTTATAATCAGGTGCTAGTCAAGGAAGAAGACCAATTCAAGACTGCTTTCACAACCAAGTGGGGTACTATGGCCTACAAGAGGATGCCTTTTGGTCTCTCAAATGCTAGCTCTACTTTTCAAAGAGCCATGGACATGGCCTTTAAGGGTCTGATGTATAAGCTAGTGCTGGTATACCTGGATGATATAACAGTTTTCTCTAAAAATGCATCTGAGCATTTATCCCACCTAAGGCTAGTCTTTGAAAGATGCACAGAGTTTGGGATATCCCTCAATCCAAAGAAATGCATTTTTGTTGTACATGAGGGCAAGTTGTTGGGGCATATTGTGTCAAAGGAGGGTATTACCATTGATAAAGAGAGGATACAGGCCATTTTGCAGTTGCCCTTACCCAATCATAAGAAGGGACTGTAGCGCTTTATTGGTAGAATTAATTTTCTGAGAAGGTTTATACCTGATATCGTAAATCTCTTAAAACCCTTGATGTCTATGTTGAAAAAGAACATAACTTTCAGTTGGATGTCAGAAGCTAGACTCAGCTTCCAGTCCATAAAGGAGGCATTAGCAGCTACACCAACCTTGATTAATCCTGATTTCTCTAAGGACTTCATCCTGTATGCTTATGGTGGCCTGGATACCATTTCCGCTATTCTGGTGCAGTAGTAGAGTGAGAGTTTTGAGCAACCAATCGCCTTCTTCAGCCAAGGGTTGGAGGAGTATGAGCAAAAGTATAGCTTCATTGAAAAGCATGTCCTGGCAGTAGTCAGGAGTCTAAAAAAGTTTAGGCATCTTGTTTCAAATAACAAGATACACCTAATGGTGGCTCATTCTAGTGTGAAAGAGTTCCTACTGAGTAGAGATGTTAATGAGAAAAGGGCTGGTTGGATCACCAAGGTAATGGAATATGATGTGGAGATCAAGATAACCAAGCTGGTCAAAGGCAAAGGACTCAGTGAGCAGCTTGTCACTAGTTCTAAGGATGAGGTAGAAGAAGAAGAAGAGGTGCTCCTAATCATAGAAGAGGGGCATCAAGATGATACAACAGCAGTAGGTACTAGTTGGGTTAATGATATGATCCAATTTTTGCAAACTGGTAGATGTCCTACAGGTTTAGATAAAGTTAAAAGAAGATACTTTAGGCTACAATCCATTCCATATGTTTTAATTGAAGGCATCCTTTTCAAAAAAGACTTTAATGGTGTATTGCTTAGATGCATTAATACTAATCAGATTGACAGGGTGCTACATGAATTCCATAATGGAATAGCAGGAGGACATTTTGCCCCAAGAACTACTGCTTGGAAAGTAATGAGAGCTGGCTATTATTGGCCTAGCTTATTTAAGGATGCCCATGCATGGGCTAGAAAGTGTGTTAAGTGTGCCCTTTTTGTAGGAAAAGAGAGGCTGTCAGCTTTGCCTCTACACCCATCCAGGTAGAGCATCCCTTTATGAGATAGGGCATTGATTTTATTGGACCTATCAACCCACCATCAAGTGCAGGCCATAGGTGGATACTCATAGCCATAGACTACTTCACAAGATGGACTGAAGCAGTGGCTTTGAAAGATTCTAATGAGAGTGTTGTTTTGAATTTTTATTTTGATTTGGTCTCTAGATTTGGAGTGCCTGAATCAATCATCTCCGATAATGCTTTAGCTTTTGTTGGCCTGAGAATAACTGACTGGGCTATCAAGAATGGGATTTATTTGAATACTTCATCAAATTATTACCCATAGGGTAATGGTTTGGCTGAGTCCACAAACAAAAATCTCATAAGGATTATTAAGAGGGCAATGGAGAGTAATCAGAGGACCTGGCACACTGATTTGAAGTTTGCTCTGTGGGCTGATAGGATAACTCCTAAGAGATCTATTGGGAACTCCCCTTATCTGCTAGTGTATGGAAAAGAGGCAAGGTTGCCTATGTCTATAGAGCTACCAGCATTAGACATCATGCATCATCTAGAAATGCTTGAAGCAGAGAGCCCCATGGCTGTAAGGTGTGCTCAGCTGATGGAGCTGGAGGAAAGCAGAGATAAAGCTATGGTAGCCATGGAACATCATCAGCTACAAACAAAGAGAAATTTTGACAAGAAGGCCACCTCCAGACATTTTAGAGTGGGTGATATGGTGCTCAAATGGGATGAGCTGAGGAGTAGACCAGGAAAGCATTCCAAATTTGATAGCATGTGGAGTGGCCCCTTTCTCATCACTGAATGCAAGGAGCACAATGCATTTCAGTTGTCCAACATGAATGGAGAAAATTTGCATATCCCAGTTAATGGGATACATTTGAAAAGATGTTTTGAGGTATGAGCACCCTGTAAATTAGTAGGTTAGACTTCTTGTTTTCAATAAGTGTTGTTGCACAGTAGTTTAGATTCTTTTACTTCCCTAAGTGCTTCTGCACAGGCTGCTTTGTCATTAGGAGAAGGCAGGCCTTTCCCCCCTTTTTTGTGTTTTGAGAGGCAAGTCTGAGTTTCCCAGCATATTTTAGACTTGACTCCATGCCCAATGGATGCTTAAGGCCACTGATCTCATGTTTAGCAGGCAAACATCCCATAGAGGTCACCAAAAATGTTAACCTTTTTTCCCTCTGTCCAAAGCCAAATAGTTAACCTGATATTTTCCTTGGAAATCCCTTTGAAAGGGTCCCTATAAAGCAAAGTGCCAAAATTTCCCAGAGGCCTTGCCTAATAAACCTTACCATTGTAAAGAGCTTGAAAAAATAGGCAGGTTTGCTTTTTACCGCACCCTGAAATTCGTCCAAATAAAGAAGTTATGCATGGTCAAAGTTTCAGTCAACTAACAGTTCAAATGTGCATTTTGGCGGGCTTGCAAATTCCATCGGCCTTTTGAAAATGATCGCCACGGATCGCGACACGTGTCAACGGCGGAGCGCAGTTTCTAAAAGTTTCAACGTTGCCGTGGAGGGCACCACGTGTCGGCTTCCGCCACAGTCTCTTTGCAGTTTTTTTAAGTTTCTAACTCACAGTTTCTTACAGTTTCTGAGAGTGGCGTGGATGGCACCACATGGAGCCACCCGAGGGACACATAAAGTTTCTCAAGAGCCCCGCGGATGGAGACAAGTGTCAGCCTCCGCTATGTTTCTAAAAGTTTCACGGCCCCCGCCCAGGTTTCGCGAGCCCTTTTATAAAGTTTTTTAGTGCCACGGGTTGCGACACGTGTCACAAGCGGAGAGTCCCTGTATTGTTTCTCAGAGTCACGCGGAACGCTCCACGTGTCGCTTTCCGCTGAAGTCTCTCTATGTTTCTAAGTTGGGGCAGAACGCTCCATGTGTCCCTTGCAGTTGCTGCGGAAGCTGACGCGTGTCAGCTTCCACGTGAGTTTCTATTTTGTTTTGGTGCGAGTCTAAGAGAAGAGGTGGGCCCCTGTGTTGTTTCTCAGAGTGAAGCAGAACCTGACACGTGTCGGCCTCCACGTGAATCTTAAGTGAGTCTCAAAAAGTTTCTATGATGTTTCTCTTCGTGCGGATGGTGACAGATGGTACCTTCCGTCGAGGTTTCAGGAGCCCCTTTGTATGTTAAGTGTCCGCAGAGGGCGCCAAGTGTCGTCATCCGCGTGAGTCCCAGCTGAGCCTTAATGTTTCTCATGGCAACGTGGAGGGCACCACGTGTCGTTGTTCGCTAAAGTTTCTAAAAAGTTTCTAAGTCATAGCGAAGGTTGCCACGTGCCCCTTAAACACTTCCGTGGAAGCTGACAAGTGTCAGCCTCCACAGTTGTTTCTATTTGTTTCAAAGCTTGGCGCAGGCGAGGTGGGTCCCAGGGGAAGCTTGGTTGCTGCGGATGATGCCGCGGGTTACGACACATGTCACGAGCAGGGGCAACTTCAAACTTTTGATACAGTTTTTACAAGGCATCACGGGACTGACATGTGTCAGCTTCCGCACTTGTTTCCGACAGGGGCTTCTCAAAGAGTTTTGGCGCCCAGTTTCTTGTATAGACACAGCTCGGACCCGACGGCATGGTTCAACAGTTTCATAAGGAGCTTCAGGTTCGTAGCTTGCATTTAGGGTTGTATATGCCGAGACACAGTTAAAGATACAGAAGCGATATACACATAAATGCAGAAATGATATACATAGGTGGTTGACTGAAACTTTGACCGCCTGTATCTCCTCCGTTTTAGTGAATTTTCACATGCTGTAAGAGGCAAAGTTGTATATTTTCATCCCCTCTTTCATTTGGCAGGCTTTTCAGGAGGTTTTGTGACACTTTTTCAATAGATGGAGATTTTTTGGGGGCATTCATTACAGCAGATATAGCAAGCAGCTGTCAGCATTCAATGCTAAGTTATCCTCCACCATTTTGAGGATCAGATCGATGATGCGGCTGTTTGCATTGAAGACCCAGAATATCTCCCACCTGCCCTTGTTCCAGATCTTTTGCGCCATTACTCTTGGCAGGTGGACATCCCTTTAGGAAGATATTTCTGATTGTAGCTCCCTAAGTGGATTTTTGTAACCGACCTAAGTTAGTATTTTGCAGTGCTATATAAGCTGAGGCTTATGATGTAATAAGGGTTGGAAAATTTTTGGAAACATTCTATTCTCCCTGTCTCCAAACAAAACTTTTCATATTGTAACTTTTCCTTTCTTTAGATATATGAGAGCTATCATGCCTTTTGCTGATTTTTCTATCTCTATGTGAATCTGCATATGGTTGTCTATGAATGTTTCTTGTTCCTCTCAATCATTTTGCTTCTTACCTCTGTTAGAATCATCTATTCTGTGTATATTTGCTTGTTGTATCTGATTATATTATGCATGCTTCAATCTTTGCAAAGGTTCTTTAGAACTATCTGGTGCATCACCCTTTCATGCTTTCAAGTATTGTTGCTTTCATTTTAGCACGTTTCTTCTCCTTTTCACCCCAAAATACAGTACTTTTAGGTGATAACTAGACAAGGAAGCCGGCCTTCTCCGGAGGTTTGATCTCATTTAGTAAAGTCCCACACTTAGAGATCAATCCCATTGTGTCATTGGAATGCTTGGAATCCCATTCAAGCAGGGTGCAATTTCATGTGACAACAATGCCTTCTTTATAAACATTCACATTCACTTTGCTTTTTAAAATTTTTCTTATCAACTCACTATAATTTTTTATAAATATCAAATATGTTTTTTGATAATAATTACTAATTAAAAATATTAAAATTATTGATTAAGCCCATATCAAGTAGTCACACTTTTGCAAAACCTATCTATAGTTTTAAAAAATTTCACAAAGGTTACACCTCACTTTAGGTGCACTTTTCATAAATTGACCGTAGTTTATAAAAATTTAAGAGTGCTTTGTTTTTTCTCTCCTTCTTGGTAGTGATTTCCTTTTGACTTAGCTACTCAATGCTACTTTTTTTAGGCAATGTCTATTCAACATTAGGATGCACCATGCCCATAGATGGTGCCATACCACAACCATTAAAACTTAATCATTAACTATCCATCTATCTAGAGATTAATTGAGTGTTTTTCGTTGTTATCTACATGCTTATTTTTACTGGATCTTTCTAATTTATTTTTAGAAACATTTTAGTCAAGATTGTTCTTATCATGTTTTTTAAAGCTCAAGATTATTTGATTACTTTAATTCTTCAATGCCCTTCCAGACTGGTTTGGTTGAGGCATATCATGATCAATGGTTGCTTGGTTTAGTGATGGGGCAAACAAGTTTTGTTTCCTTGTTAATAAATTATGTGTATGTATTTCTTTTTTATTTTATGTGTGAGATAACAAGCCAAAATTAGTTATCAAAAAATGAGTTAGATTCCATTGTCCACTGTGACTTGTGATTTATTTTTCTAATTTGTTTTGGTGACATTTTAAAACTATTATAAATTTGTTAATAATGCCTCTTTGGAATCCATTGCTCTTTTAATTCAAATTTAAACAGAAAAAATTGAAAGTTTAGTCAAATTAATTTAAGGTTTCAAAATCTACTTAAAAAAAATTAAAGATTTACTCTAAATAACTTGTTTTGGGGAAATCATTTACATATAAACATTTTCACCAAGCAATAGTAAGAAATATCATTTCTATACTGCGTCATCTTTAAATTTCAGATGGAGAATAGAATGAGTTGTTTTATCACACCATACATTCTCATCCTTTGTACTCCAACCATAAGATGTGGATCTATAGATTTCATTGTTGTACCTTACAATGGGAAAAGTAGGCATGCTTTTCCAATATGAGCATGCAAGAACAATGAGAGCAAATAATAGAAGTGCAAGAATGGAAGCCATTCCAATAAATACATATGAAATAGGAGCTTCACAAGCTAAAAAATAGAGGTATTAGAATTGGCATGAGTAGTGTGGTCACCCAAATAGTTTGTATACAAATTTGTTGCAGGTATAGGAGGATCCTTAAGGATTTCAAGTGTACAAACATTTCAATTGTACAAACGATATGGACAAGATAAGGGATGTAGTATAAACAAACATATATAAGCATGATAAGGGCCATAATATGTAATAATAGGGTGTAAGCATGATTAGGATAATAAAAAGTGAATCATAAGATGTAGACATGCTAAGGATCATAATATGTAACCATAAGATCTGAGCTTGATAAGGATCATAATATGTAACCATAATATCTAAGCATGATATGAATCAAAACATGTAAGCATGGTAAGGATCATCAAATCATAGGATCTAAACATGAAAGGAATGCAAACATGCAATCATGATAAATATAGGCATAACATAGCATGGAAGTAACATCATAATCATGGAACATAAGGAACATGGTAACATCATAAATCATGTAGCATAGTGAAACAACAAGGAACATGTGATAACCAAGGTAGTAATGTGGAATATAAAAAGTGTAGGAACCTAGGAACATGTAAAGTAGAAAGGAAACATATGAAAATATAGATGGAAAACATAGAGCATAGGAGAACATGAAAATAAAACAAGATATATAGGAAAGCATGAAAAATGAAAAAAGAAACATAGGAAAGCATAGGAGTTCATCATAAGAAAGCATACAAGTAATATATGAAAGATACCCCGCAAGAGGAGAAATGTAATGCCCAGCCTAGTTTGTGCCTTGTGTGCTTTTTGATTCATGTGTTATATGTTGTTATGAGTGTTTATCAGTGTATTATGTGTTTATTATGCTTTGATGCATTGCACCAAACCTGCCGATGAGGTCTATGCTGCCATCGATGGGTTCTAAGGATGTATCCTGCATGACCATTGAGGTGTTTCTAATGGGGTTGTGCTTTGTTATTTGGTTTCCAACTATGCATTATGGGGTCACATACATTGTGATTGTGGATGTTAGATTATTCCAGTGCTTCAGCTTCACTGTTTTCACTATACTTGTTATAATTGTGATTGTCGTATTATTCTCGCATTGTGAAATATTTTTGTTTATGCATCATGTTCCTAGATCGTGCTAGTCGTAGATGATTATAGTGGATGTGATTATTTTATACCATGTGTGATTATACCACATTGGAGTGGATTATGTTGCTTCGGCTACTATATCTAGAGCATGTATGCTTGATGGTTGACTTGAGTGTGCAGGTAATTACAGGTGCTAACTAATGCAGGAAATGTGGAGAAGGTTGACATGGGATGCTAAGCCATCTCACCCTTATCCTTGTGTTGTGGAAACCCGTGATGTGTGTTTGGAATCATTTGCTTGTGTTTTCTTAGCATTCTTGCACTTTATTTTAAAATGGTTTGAAAAACACATTTTCCATGTTTTCAGATTAAATTAATGATTTTGATTTAGAAATTGCTATTTCTGATTTAGCGAAAATGTTTGTTGCATCATTATATGCTTATGGAACAAATTTGAGTGCTTTTGGTTTAATTCTAAAATTTGATATTTTTCCATAAAAAGGTAGAAATTGCATTAAATGATAAAATTGAATGTCTAGTATGGCATGTTTGTACTTTTCAGAATGAGACTGAGTTAAATGACAATAACCTATTTGGAGTAGTTGAGTTTGTTTGACTAACTATTTCCCTATTATTCTTAGTGATTTATTTGGGTGTTTTCAAGGAAAATTGAAATATTAATGCATTTTGATTAAATGCTTATGTGATTTCATGTCATTATTTATTGTTTGGAATTAATAAATTAAATAGTTTAATTGTGCAAATTCTATAATTTTGAATTGATTGATTAGATCACTTAAAGGATTATTTTATTATCAAAAAAGGAATAGTGTCTTTGGAGGAATAAAAGGAAAAATACATGTATTTTGCATTATTCTTTTTCTCTCCAAAATTTGCTCTCTCCTTTGTTTGAAACCCTCTTGCTTGAAAAATGGATAGCTGATTGCTTCGAAGGGATTTTTGCTTGGAATTGCTTAGAGTCTAGATTGGATTCAGGAGCTTGGTGTTTGATTGTTGTGTGTGGATCGAAACTGACATTCAACCTCATTCTTTTCCTTGGATTTTGCTTGTATTGGAAGGTAAGTTTCTCCAATCTTCTCATTTAAATTGTTTTATTTTGTTTCCTTCATGCCACACCATCTAGAATGGTTGAAGATGGCTTTGCTTAGTTGTAGGAAACTTAGAAAATTTAGTTATTTATTTATTTCATGTATTTTCCATTTTGGAAACATAGAAATATAGACCAAACCCTGGAAAATTTGCTATGAAAATCCCCAACTCATTTTTATTGCATATATTAGTTGTTGGGCATGTTATCTATGATGGGTAGTTGTCAGATCATCCATAGCTATTGAAAATCAAAGTTAGAAAATTGGTCAAACTTTGGTCAAGGTGCCAAAGAGAGTTCCAATGGAGTTTTTAGGGCCTTATGGTTATTTTGCACTTTTAGAAAACATGAAAACTAAATTCTATACATTTCCTTTATGATTTTCTTTGAGGGGTGAGTTGACTCCTTCATATTATGTGATTTTGCATCTTGTGAGACTATGTCATGTTTTGGGACATTTTGGTGCATTGAAATTCATGCCACTTATTTCTCCTTTTTTTGAAAACCTAAAAATTGCTTTGTATGAATTTACTTGATGTTTTAGTTTGTGGGATGAGTTTTCTCCCAATCAAAATGATGTTTTACATCTTTTTAGAAAGTGTTGTATTTTTGTCAAATTGGGATTTTGTTACCTCGTAAACCATGCCAAGCCCAATTAGTAAAATTGGAGCTTTGGGTGTTTAGGAAGAGGTCTAGGGGTAGGAAAGGAGTGGCTTCCATCGTGCACCACAATCCAAAGAGGTCGTAGGAATTAGTGAATCGAAGTTTTTAATCAAGAATAACATTTAAACACATTGGGTAATAAAATTTAATAATGAGATCATCTACACCAAACTACATGTCTTGGTGAAGTGTTCAGCTTGCTTGGGTTTGGGTGTAAAGAGCAATCTTTGGTGTAGTGTCTGGTTTCTATGAGGAGGTATGTCCTCATGTTCTGCCGTGAGGTGAGTATTGCCCTCATTTGACACTCCTTGTCCTAACTACCTAGGTCTCTCTTCCTTCTTCCACCATCGGAGTTTGACTCTATGTGTGATGTTTACCATGTGATTACATGTGCATTGTGATGCCTGATTCATGCTTGTATGTGTCTATGATGGACTATGATTTATGCCTCGTTTGGCATGCATTGAAGGTGTGATTATTTCCCTTATGCTTGAATGTTGTGATGTCATTCTATTATGCTTTGGTAAGTGTGCCATATCTTACTTGAATGCAATTGGATGGTAGTTGTACCATGTGTTGTTTATATGCATTGTATTGACAGTTGTGCTATGTGTGTTGTGTACATTGATTGGCGGTTATGCCATATGTTGCTTGTATACCTTGGATGTGTGAGATGCTCTTAGCGGGTTTGCCATGATCACCTTCTTCATAGCTCGGGCGTTACATAGAGTTTTGTAGACATCTATTGCGCCCGACGATGGCGATATGGCTGGGAGGTGAGCAACATTTCTCCATTGGTCCTTCATGATGATAATCAAGTGTTGGACAGTTCCCTTATCTTCTTGCAAGTTGATTATGTTGTGCTTCGTGTCTTGTTGTACCTTAGAGAGTGTGTTAGTTTTTGGGTGGTTTATGCACTTGTATATTATCATTATTGATTATTGTAACCTTTGTAATGTAGGTATTTTAAGACCCTTGTAATAAGATGTAATTAATGCTTTGAATTGATTTATGATGTTGTCTATGATTCATCTATGTTTAGGATGAAGCCCTTTGAATATTATGCTTATTGGATATCGTCTTGTATTTTTCCATGCCTCGGTTTGTGAGGACGTTGGCATGTTTTGATAGATTTTACATGTTAGAATCTAGCTATGTTAGCATGTTTAGACTCAGTTATTTGATGTTGTATTTGATGTTTATGGATATGTTTGTGTTGGATCATATTCATCCCACATAGGTGGTGAGGATCCTATCTTTGCTTTTGGCATGTGTCGACGTTGGTGTCAAACATGTGTAGACTTTTGTACTGTTTTTGTCCTTTTTGGTATGTGAACATTTTTGGTTCAACATCGTAATGTTTTTGGTTAAAATGAATCCTTTTTGATGTTGATTAATTATTTTTGGTCTCATAGGTGGTTTGGTGTCATTTCCATGATGTGATATACACTCTTGGATTATTACCTCTTTTGCTTTGGGAAGCATGCCTTTTCACGAGTTCAACTAGTGACCATTCTAGTTGGTTGAGGACTCGTACCTCCTAGTTGGACCATCTCGTGGGTGAGTGTTACCCTTGTGTTTGGGATGTCTTGTGTAGTCATGGAATGGGCTGAGGTGGATTTCATCCTCATCCTTCTCCATGTGTTCACAAGGGAGCATGGTTGTGGACGTGTATCTGATCCTCATCATAGAGTGAGCTCCACCTCTCTCTTGGTCATCATGGTGAGTTGTCACATGATGGGTGAAGTCTTCCACTTGTGCCACCTTGCATTGTGCAATGGTGATGTCCTTTTAGGTGTTGTTGTGCTTGTTATGACACCTTGTGTGTGTGTAAGTGCAATGCGACATGTAAATGTCGCACTTGCAAATGCAAAAAAAATGTTGGTTTGGTGTTTGTTCGGCTAATGTTTTGGGTAAAAACCTAGGGCATTAAAAGAAATAAACTGTATAATATAGAAGGTGAAATGAGAATACGAAAAACTCAAATATTATGTCATAAACAACATGCCAAAGTGCAATAACACATATAAAAAGTAAAAGATGATATAAGTATATAGATAAATAAAGCATAACAATGCTCAATGATGTATCATGGAACATATTTAGGAAGACCATCCTTCTCCCAAAAATTAGGTTCACATTCTTCTTCTTTGGGTGCATGGCTTTCTTCTTCAATTACAAGTGTTTCCTCTTGATAGGAATTGATACTTTTGGTGAACACACTATCAATATATATAATTTTAGGAACTTCTATCATACTCATTTCTCTTGCTTCTTTGGAGGTGGTCCCATAGAAAGATTTTGTATTTGTGGAACCACAACTTTTTTTCTTTGGAATCCATGAAGTAGTGCCTTTAACATGAAATACTAGTTTTTACAATATAGGATCCTTATGCTTCTTAAGTGAGACATTGGGTAAAGTATGCTTGATATGATCATTTGTTATCTTAGCTTTATTTATTTATTTCCTTTGGTCTTTCAGTCTCTTTTGGTATGCCCCATGAAGTTATTTCACACCTCCATATGCTTGATATGGTCTTGTGTCATCTTAGCTTTATATTTTTATTTCCCTTGGTCTCTTAATCTTTTTTGATACACTCCATGAAGTTCTTTCACAAGTAATGAGGTTCCTTGGGGGTATGTGTGTAAGTATCCAAAGTAAAATGACTCAACTCAACAAGAGATGCATATGCATATCATGTAATATTCACAATTCTACACTCATGAATATATTTAACACATTGATGTGCAATAGAAGGACAAACTTCAAGTGCTCAATCCATGGTTTACCAATCAATATGGAAAATCTATTTGAATTATGAATAACATGACATAACATGTGTACTTCCTTAGGACCTAATTTAAGAGGTAAAATGACACAACCCAGTTAGTCATCTTCAATGATACTCCTCAATAAGCATTAAAAATTAGCTTCAAGTGTTCATTATCTAAAAATTCTTCAACACATCTATTAAATTGATTTGTAGCCTCTATGAGAATATCAACAATAAACCTATCATATATTTGACCTACCACATATAATGGACCATAATGGTTGTTTTGTGGGATTTCCTCATCTAAAAATATGATCAATGGAGTAGCATGGGAGGGAGAAGGTGTGTCTCTAGATTGTATTGTACCCGCAAAAGAATCCATGTTTGAATGTGCATGAGAATCAATATGACAATCATCCATACTAGGTCTTTCAACTTGCATATAATCCATAACAATAGAATCGTGTTCATGAAATGCATTGATGTTATTAGAGTGATTAAGAAATAATAAATCTTCAAATTTTGATTATGGGGAGAAACCAAATGATTTCCCCCATCATTAACTCCCTCAATATGAATCATATTATTGTTAATAAAAATTTTCACTTTATGTTTTAATGCCACGCAACCCAATGTGTGACATCCATTGACTCTATGCAAGCTACAAAAAATTTCTCATTGAAATTCTTGGATAGTCCTCTAGCTAAATCTAATGGATATATAGGTGAAAGATTTATTAAATTAGAGCTCAATAAACTTTGAAGCACAACGTCCAAGGGCTCTTATATCTTAGTAAACTTACCAAAAGTATGAGGTTTAAAAGAGGGCACATTGGAAGCATTAACCACTTGATGCACATTTTCCTTTGTTTCATTAGAATCATTACCCTTTGAAAAGGTATTGAACTTTTGGAATTTTGAAGAGTAAGAGGATGTAGAAGATGGCCCATACTTAAGATTTTTTGATGCAGGCAATTTGATCTCAAGATTATTTGGGTTAGTGCACATGCCCCTAAATGAAGGAAAACTACTTATATGAACATTATTCTTAATATTAGGTAGAAGTCCCTTAAGGAAGATAGTTTGTATCTCATTCTCATTAAATTGGTGCTTTATTTTACCACGTTCGATTCAAAACAAATGATATAATCATTGACACTCATTGTAGACACCCAAACTTGTCGCAACATCGTAGTAGTTAGAACATCTATAGCATTTTTGCCCTAGATCCCCCTTTCGCCATCCTAACTAGCATTTCCTCTATTAAATTAAATAAATTCAACATTTGTTTAATTTAATCCCATCCTTCACCATTATTAAATAAATAAATTTCATTTATTTATTTTGTCCACTTTCCTCTTAAATTAAATAAAGTAAATATTTTATTTTATTTTATTTATCATCTTATCCCCTTTCCTCTTAAAATAAATAAATAATTTTATTTATTTATTTTAATTCCCACATACTTCATAAATTAAATAATTTATTTTTAAATTATTTAATTATGACTCACCTACTTACCATTTCTATCTCTCAACTCATCTCTTTCACTTTCTAATTTCCTCACAAGTTAACTTGATTCACCTTTCCAATTCCATCTCCAACTCAACTCCCCACTCTTCCTCTTTCCATTTCTTTTCCCAAGTTGCACAATGCAACTTTCCAATTCAATTGTCACTCATGAAATGGAAACTTTATCTTTCCATTTTCTCTCATTTGTCTATAAATAAGCCCATTTTCATGCCATTCTCATGGATGAACTTTGAAGCAACATTACTATGCCAAAATCTCGCCTCTCATCCATCACCTACCTATTCTCTTCTTATCAATCTACCTATCCTTCATTGATCAATCTCTATCATCGTTGTGCTGCAAAAACATGAGCAATCAACAATCCACAATTGCACCAAGGAATTAAAGCATCTGAGTGATTTTGTTTTCATTGCATGTGGTTTTTAATCACTTTGATCAAATTTCTTGAAGGTATCTGAGTTTTTATCTTGATTTGTTAAATGATGAAATTTTCCCTAGTATACACTCATCACTCTTTTGGGCACACTTAGTAAAATCACACAATTATTTTCAAGCCCATATTAATACAAAAATATCTAAAGAAGGTAGTAGCCATCTCATCAAAATATTGTATAGAACTAGGAGTCAGAGAATAAACCATTGAATATCATAATGCTTTGAGAATATTAGAAACAACTTAGCTAAGATCTTATCCTCATATAAAAAAATTCAAACATGTTGTAGTAAAAGATTGCAAATGAACACTAGGATCTCCTTTTCCATTAGATAGCTCAAATTTGGGTACAACAAAACTAGGATGCAATGGATATTTGACAACCTCAAAGGCAAGTGATGTACAATGTGGAGGATTGTATGTGATAGAATATTTTCTATTAAGCTGTGAGGCCTACCTTTTCACTCCTTTATTTTGACCGTTTCATAGTACTGTTGGAGACACATTTTATACTTTTGGGGATTGTTGATCCCGATATGTAGGATTATTAGAATATATACTTTTACCTTTGATTTATTATGTTAGCATGATTGTGATGAGGATATTGACATGTGATTTGCATTATGATAATATTGAGATACTAGTTATGTGATTATTGTCATGGATATATTATGTGATGTTATCTTGAGATGGATTATTGAAATGCAAATTATGAATCTATTGTGATGTGATTTTATGATGTTTTATATGATCATGTGATGATGTGAGTGTATATTTTCCTTTGCTTTAGCTATGATATACATGTTGGATTAATCATTTGTTTAAGTGCGCAGGTGTTCTAACTAAGCCATGGATAATCGGAGATTATCCCACACATTTAGTGAATTCCGGTGTAAAGTCGATCTAGTTCCAAGAGGAACCAAGATCAACTATGTTATGCATGATGAAATTTCGTAATGTTATTGTGTGTTGTTTGGGATAGGTCTACCCCTTTTATATTTGATTGTAATTGGTGTTGTAAAGGTATAATGGTCATTTGATTTTATTTTGAGCTTTTATTTTTGTGACCCCTTTTTATGTGATTTTACTCACCCTATGGTGCTCAAAATGGGTTAAAAGTGACCCTGGGTTGTAACCCTAGGGTCTAGGGACCTTTTGAGCTTGTCTAATCTTAGGTAAAATCTCATTTGGTCACTTAAACTTCACCCTGAAGTAAAGTGACGAAAATGGAAGTTTGGGAAGGAGTGGAAGGTTGGGTCAAACACTCAACCTCATCCACTCCTCTTTCCAACGTTTGGGGAGTCTTCAAGACCCCTAAATTGTGGAGGACTCAACTCCAAGGCTCTCCCACAATTGGTGAGGGTACCTTGGGGTTTTGTGGGCTTTCATAGGAGAAGATGATTGGGGCACTTGTAGTACCCACATCCTTCTTTGGCTCCACTTTTCTCTCCCACATGTGTGAGAGAGAGCAAGTGGAGGGGGCAAGACTTGGTGGAATGGGTGGATGACATGTGTCACCACCACATTCCATGAAGCTTGCAAGTGGTTGTGTGGAGGAAGGAGGAGGTGACATGTGTCACCTCCCCATTCCTCAAGGCACATGAGGAGAGCCTATTTTAATCCCTCTTGAAGAGAGGGGTTGTTGATTTGTTTTCAATTTTTGAATTTTATTGAATTTGGGGAGAGAGTTAGAGGATTTATGGAGGTTCATTTGGAGGAGGACTTGGAGGTGGAGTTGGAAGGGCTCTTCTTCAACTATCTTCCTTGTGGGCTATTTAAGGTAGGATTCAAGGCTTGAAGCCTTTCCTTATGTAATTTACATTCCATGTGTGATGCTTGTGTATGTGTATTTTCATATTGTGTTGTTGTGGGGATTTTTATGGGTGTTGTAAGAGCCTCTCCATTTGGAGAAAATGCTCAACATGTGTGGGGTGGTGGAGGAGTGAACCTCCTTGAGGTCACATCCTATTTCTTGTGGTATTTTAGCCTTGAGGGCAAAATGTGAAAATGAGTATATTTGAATGGCTTGAGAGCCATGAGAAAATTATGTGAAAGTTGCTATTGATGTGATGGCTTGAGGCCTTGTGAAAATTAGTTTTTGGGAGATATTTGGAGTGGCACTCTTGAGTTGAGTGATGTCCACTCCCCTACTCCTTTAAACTTATTTTTATGAGTTTTGTTTTGTGCAAGCCAAGGGAGTTCTTCTTGCTTTTGTGTTTGAGTATTGTGTTGTGAAGTGGTGTGAGTGTTCCTTGTGTGAGGATGACCTCCAAGCTCGGGGGTGACTCATGAGTGAGTTTATGGTAGGGAGGAGGGTGGTTTTAGTGGCTTTTTTCCCCTTTCTATGTGCTTATTGCAGGTTATTTGAAGCTATGGAGTTTGGAAGAAAAAGACTTTTATCTTCAAAAGGTTGTCATTTTGGCTATTGTGAGCCATGGCCAAGTTGGCCTTGTGTATATATTTCAAGTTTATAGAGAGAAAATCTTTTTCTCTTGAAATGTAAAGTTGTATGTTATAGATTTTAAGTTGTGTTTAGTTTTATTGAAGTTGGAAATAAAAATATAGTTGTTGTTTTGTTCTTATGCTTGAGAAAATGTACAAAGAAAAGAAATTTATTATTTGTTGATTTTTGTGTGCCAAAGAGAAATTATGAAACTCAGTGTTGCTGTTTGTATTATTGATTTTTTTTTTTAAAAGTTGTTGGTTATTTCCAAAAGAAACAAAAAAAGATGTATATATTTAATGTATTTGTTTTCATTTCAAAAAATATATATCTATTCAGCTTATCCTTCCTTTAAAAAGAATATGTTATTTTGTCATTAGGAGATTTTCATTTGTGTATATGGATATAAGAATAAACATATATATATATATATATATATATATATATATATATATATATATATATATATATATATATATATATATATATATATATATATATATATATCCATTTATTATTATTATTTTTATTTCTTAGCTGCTAGAAGGAACTTGTTAAATAAAGAAGCTGTGTATATATATGTGTCTACATATATATATGTCTACATATATATATACACACACACATATATATATATGCTTTTATTATTAATAATTATTATATTTTATTAAACTGGAAAAAAATGATATTGAGGAACTGTGTATATATCCCTTGAGTATACACACACACACACACACACACATATATATACTGCAAATTAATATTTATTGAAACTAGATGTTATACAGAGAATAAATGTTAAATAGAAAATAGGATTTAAATAGATTTTAATCACATGTTATATTTTGTTTTCAAGGCATATTTTATTAACAGCGATGTCTTTTTTTTTTACCAACGGCATGTTAATGGAGGTTAGGTTTTTTTTGCAATAGGGAAGGCGACGGCAGATCTGCTGCTACCCGTGGCTTGTAAAAAGGGGGGGTGTGGGTGGGGGTTTGGCCCCCTCCCCACCCTCAAATGCCTCCAACATTACCGTGAACTCTACAGCTTATAACAATAAAACACACAAAAAAAACTTTCGATGGCGCGGCCACCATTATCAGTCTGCTGTCCCTTTGTTGTTGGTCGTTCGGCCTCTGTGTAGCCTGCAACATATATAATTAATATTTGTTATTATATATATATATATATATACAACCGTTCAGCTTACCTCAACCATATAAAAAAAATTTAGATCTGGTTTTAAACTAGTATATATATACACACACACAATAAGGGTTTTATAACAACAAAAATGTATACGTAATGAGTATACCTCTTTTGGACTGACGGCCATGGATGCCCTCCTCCAAAACTTGCAACACAAAAACAATATAGAAGAAGAATGAGAAAATGGAGAAAAGAGAGAATGAGAGAAAATGAGAAAAGAATAGAGTGAGCAAAATAGGGTTAGGGCTATTTTCACTCATAAGGAAATTATATTTTATTTGTGAGGCCTTTTAGGGCTTGGAATTTAAAATTAGCTTTTTATTTTTTTCCCTCTCCTTTTGTTTTGACTCTTTTGTTATTTTATTTAATTGGGGAATTAGGTGAATTTTGATAATGGGAGTGTTATTAAATTAGTAAAGTTGAATTTGCTAGTTGTTATTTCTATAGTGAGAGGTTATGAATTAAATTCTTCTATTTAATTTTATGAGGTCATTTAAAGTTTAGTTTATTAAGCTAGAGGATTTTATTTATCGATTTAATTATTTTAATGTGGGGTTTATTTAATGCTATAGGATACCCTTCAAATATTTTAAATATTGTAGTTTTTTCTTTTAAATCAATTCAAATTAAATTAATCGTAGAGGTTATTGTTATTTTATTCAATTTAGTTGCGTTAACTTAATTATATTAGTGTGTAATAATTAATTAATGTATTTAGTCGATTAATCTAATTTGGTAAGCTTAGGGGAACCTTTGATCAAAATTTATTTAATTAGAATAATCCCTATTCACGCCCGTGAGGTGTTATGCTACCAGATTTTTCTAGGATTTAGGGTGAACATTCCTTAGAGATTTAAACCTTGCGTAGAGATAAAATTTAACTTTTCTGTAAATTTTGATTATCGTAATTAAGTCATCTATTAATTCATTTATGCTTTTGAATTAGTCTTTTGATTTCGACTCGTGTCGGAATCCCTTCACCCACTTAGGTAAACTCCACGTTTTGATCTTTCGATCCTAACCCTAATGGTGATGCTTCTCACGTTGCATTGACCCCCTTAGTCAACTTTCATCTCATAGGGGAATGCACATAAGGGAATATGCATGTGATCGCATTACCCTGAATTTGATTGACATGGTTACGCCTTATATGTATTGCCACCAAGCACGCTGACACATGCGAGGGGGTTTCTAGGGAAGCGTAGAAATTTTTTGATATTTCGTGTCATGACCACATGACAAATGTGGACATGACACATGTGTTGCGTGTCGTGTCCGCATGGGAAATGTGGGCATGACATAAGCATATCATCCACATTTTTCTTAAGATTGATAAAGTCTTGTTAAATAGTGTATATCTAGGGTAGATGTAGGAACAATAGTGATATGAGGGATGTGGGAAACAATAGAGGAATTATAATGAGGATGTGTGATAGGACATAATGTTATGGATGTGGAAGGACGAATCTCATTATATAATGGAGTGGGCATAAGGTGAGAGGGAGGAATAGTATGAGACGCATGAGTGTGAGGTATATTACCAGTAGGTATATGAGTGGAAGGATATGATGTCTAGTGGAACACTAGTGGAGGTAAAAGTGGAGAGAACACTAGAGGTAGGAAAGGAAGATGTAGGGATCACACTAGGGGTGACAACATGAGAGGTAGTGGCCATGGAAGTGGTAATTGTGAAAGGAGAATGATCAAATATGGATGAAGGATGTGAAGATGCACCATTAGAAGAAGTCAAGAAAGAGACAATTCCAAGAAGAATACCCATGCAAAATGGAGCATCCACTAGTGTCTTATGTAAAAGAGTAGCTAGTTGTTGAGGATATTGAGCATGAGTGAGTAAGTGCATCAACAAGAATTTTCTTGGTAAGGGAAAGATTTTTCTTAGCTACATATGCATCATGATCAAAATTAGGTTATTCTTCGTGCTCCTCTAAATGGTTCTCAATGTGAGCATCATAAAATGCCTCATTATCATTAGATTGGGTAGCCATGTTAGGGTTTAGATGAGCACTCCTTTGAAAGGGAATATTAGGGCCCCAAGTAGCTTGTGGCATAAACAAAGAAATATGGCCAAGATAGATAGAAAGATGAAGTGATATGAATCACTCTCAAATTTATAAAATAAAAAAGATGACAAGTAATTAGATCTAAAAAATGAAACCCTATAGGTGAAAACAAGAGTATAAGGTGGGTGGAAGCAAGATGACACAATGACTCACAAACCTTAAAAAAAAATGTAAATCATAAATTGGAAAGGGAAATTAAACCCTAATGAAATCTTAAAATAGGATGAAGCACTAAAAAAATAGACTTGAAAAACCCTGATTTAGAAGGTAGAACCCTAAGGCTAAACCCTAGGTCATGAAGGGATGTTAAGTTCACCAAAATGTAAAGGGAAAAAACACCTCTCTACATAAATTGCCTTAGTATAATTAATTAAATCAAAAAGATAAAACAAATCTATCCTAGGGTAATGAGTTCGGATTGATACTGAAATAAATGTGGAATTTAAATAAATTAAATGTGATACTTAGCAAGATAATCAATGATGGAAAAGTGTTATGCCATATGCCAAAAATTGATTCACCTTAATTCTAGAATTTAAAGGACTCATTGCAATGAAGATCTCAAACTCTTTAAATTGGTTGTTCCTCATTTAGGTTCACCTACATTCTAGTAAACATGATCTCTACATGTGGGGAACTAAAACCTATGTGTGAACTTGATATGAAACTTGTCGACATGATATGGAAGAATGTGAAGTCTTGCAATTTGCTTGCCTCGATCTTTGATGTCTACTTGTTGCAAGAATAAGAGGTGTTTATAAACACCTTTTGGGAATCTACTAAATTGTGAGGGCTATGTTCTCCTATGTTAGACTTCTAGTAAATCAACTTTATGACCAAGAAAAAGAATCAAGAACAAAAAACAAGCATGCAACAGACCTAGGATGTTGTGTTCTAATGTGAATTCTTTGATAATTATGTTATGATGCTCTCATAAATGCACTATGACAAATTCTCACATAGGCCCTAGATTGCCTTGGATTAGTTTCAAATGAGTGAACATGAATGTCCTTAAATACAACAACCACGAACATAAATCAACATAATGTGTGTTGTCAACTCACAATAGTAGTATCGAACAGGTTAATAAAGCAAGAATTTGAAATTTGAAATTTAAAAGTGAAGGATTCAGATCTATGGCTGCAAAACTAACTTGGGTCAAGTCCATATCTAAAATTTGATCTAGGGTGGTCAAAAATAGGTCTAGGGTTTAGGAATGTAAATCTAAGGATCAATGACAAAGGAGATCAAGATGTGGGATTTCACGAGCCAATTTCATAAACAATGATGCCACTTACAAATTGATTATTACATTTATGACACTCTAACCAAAATGATCCAAATCATAAAGGAAGGGGCTATGGGTATGCAAGTTTCACCATTATAATATTTTAGGATCACAAAAGCCAAGGGAATTTTAGAGCACACATAAGAGTGGATAATTTCATCTTTAACATGTGACCTTTCCCCATATCAAAAATTATTTAGAAATATTTACATTGAAGGTCTTCCCTCTATGAGAGGAAATGAGTTGTTTCAAATCAATGGTTGAGAACTAACAAGAAGGATACAAGATGATTGAATTCATCCTCGTTGCACAAGTGTTATTTTCTATGATGTCAGTTACTATTCCGAACACTTGCCAAATGTTGGTTTCAAGCTTGAAATATGGTCATTCACATTATTAAGAGCTATAGTGGTGAGCCACATGGAGGTGGGTGAAATAGGTAGAAGGATGAGATTGAGAGAAATGATCACAAGTTGATAGGTAGCAATAGGCATAAAAGGTTAATTTGGTGTGATTAAGATAAAAAATTGAATGACTTGTGGTCAAACAAAGCCAACAAGTGAAGCAAGGGTGACTAGATAAATAATTAGCTAGTGAGAAAATTTAGTCATTAATTGGTGAGAGGAGTTTGACCAAAGTGCAAGCCCAAAATACATGTGCATGAAGTGAATGGGGTGATCGATTAGACAAGTCAACCTTAAAATAAAACTTAGAGCACATTAAGCTATATGTGGTGGGCTAGCTTCTAAATTAAGCTCTTAGGAATGTTTTAAGTAATGCAAGGCTTGGAAGGTAAGGCAAACACATAGGTCAAGGGTAGAACTTTGAGTGTAGGTTATCCATAGAGGGCACGTAGACATAACTAGAGACATAAGACATATTCATTAAATATGAAGGATCCCAAACTTGTGTAAAATATATTTAACGATCCATATCAACTTTGCATGAGAGAGAGAGACTAACTTTTGATTAGTCATTTTCTGCCAATAATCCAAAGATGAGACATGTCCATGGGGAGCTACACTCAAGGAAACACATCATTTGCTTAAGGACCTGATACTTCACCTTTAAGCCCTCTATACTTTGAAGGATCCTTGCAAGGATGTCAATCTGCTTGAACTTCAAGCAATGCTTCTCCTATTTCATAATCAGCCAAATCCTTGACCAAAATGCTACTACCTCTCATTCTCAATCTAAAATTTCTCTCCACTTTTAGTAGGTGGTAGCTGCTAAGGTTGTTGAGATGGTGAAGCCTCAATGGAAATAGCATAATTTGTTGGCAATAAAAGTGTGTATGCACTTGCTATTGTTATGGTTTTTCTTTAACATAATGAAAAGTAGGAATGAGATTTGAACCCAGCAACAGTGAAATACTAGAATCATGCAATTTAATGCATACATTTTTCTTGTGCTTAGAATTTTTTTCTATTTGAACTTTTAGTATTTGATGGGGTGCAAAAAAATTAGTTGTTGGGGAGCATTGAAAAGATCCAATAATGTTGACATGTGCTTAGCTAGTGTTCTCTTGTTAGTTGAATTTAAGATTCAAAGCACACACATCATCGTGATGGTTTGAATATAATCTACATAGGCATTAGGCCATCAATTTTTAGCTCAAAGGTAACATGAGCAATAAATATTTTGGCAATGTACAACTTAAAGTTCAATCTAACAATTAGTGTTGCAAGGCTACAAATCCAACGATTGACATCTTAGCATCTAAAAGCAAAGTGATCACCACTTGTTTAGACATTGTGCATCAACTATCACAAGGTGACACATGTCCCCATGACCCCATGAATGTCAACAATGTAGACTCTGCCCATCAACTTTATGCTCAAAGGTAATGAGTGATTAGATTTCTTTAAAACCCACCCCACTATAAAGGCTTTTACTATGGTTTCAAACTATTCCAAAGGCTATAATTAACCAATAATATAGATTTAGAATTAATACCTTCCTAATAGTAATTCTCTACTAAAATGAACTCAAAGGCATGAATAAGCCCAAGGAAATACATAAATGAGTGCACCAATGAGCATAACACTAGGAATCCTATGCATATACCATGACACAAATCGGTGATAAAAACTTTAATCCCAACTCTTACTAAATCACAAGAAAATCCTACGACCATGCCAATTAGAGGAGTTCAAACATGGATAGGTATGAACAGGGCTACCAAGCCATATGCTAGACCATGTTATTTAAGTCAACTCAGAGCATAAGGATGTTCCAGAAGGGCTTCCCCAGTTCAACAAGAGTTGAGCTATGTTGCAGAGGCCATAATAGAAGGCACCCAAGAGTTTTGGCTTTTCGATTCAATGAGGGTGTGCTATGCACTTAGGTAGCGACACATGGAAAGGGAATAGGGAGGTGACATGTGGATGAAGACCTGACCAAGTGCCATGAGAAGACCATAATACAAAGCACTCAAATGATGGGCATGAGTTAGGGAATTGATCACAGTTTTCAAGACGTCACTCTATTCTAGTCAAAGTCTTACATAATTAATGAATGGAAAAAACTTCTCATTATGTTTTCAACTTATCTAAGCAATCAATACATTAACCATAATGTTTAATCATTGCATCATAACATCTAAACAATGCACCACCTTTACACTATAAGCACATCTTCTTTCACATGTTATATTTGATGTTATATTTGATGTTACATCTCTATTGCTTTAACTTGTATTTACATATTGGACTACAAATAGGAGATCTTCCTTCCATTGCTTAATCTTCTAAAGGTACTTGCCCTTCTCTTCACAAAATGCTCCACCTCTTAATGTAAATTAAGGATTGTCATTGTGTTGTAATTGATATTACTAATTTGTATAAACAATAAAATTCATTTCAAATGACTCTCGCTAAATTCTGCCAATCCACTTTACACTAAAATGACATTGCACTCATCAAGGAAATAATTTTAAAAAGAGAGTATTGCAGAATAGTGTTATTCGCATTCCCATCTTTTCAAGTTGTACTGCAAAATTTGCTTGGTGTTTAGAAGAAGTGAGACAAATGTGAAAGTGCAAATCCACATTAATTATCCCTCTATTTTGTGTTTTGGTCCCTCAAATGTCTACTATCTTGACAAGGATAAGGACAAGCATGCAGAAAGATAGTGCATATGTGCCTCTCAAAAATCAAGAGGACATGCGTGTCAATTACAAATAATTCAATAGTCCATTAAAACTATTAGCATTAGTGTAGGATTTTATCAAATGTACAACCAATTAACCTATGTGTCAACCTATGTCAACATCCTTGTCGATGCATCAACTAATAATATGTCCATGTATCTCCACATGGATAAACTCATACGCTTGCAAGCTCTAAATGTCACAAACGAAGGACTCCGCTTGTCAATTTTCAAATAAGAAGTAATGAAGCTTTATAACATGAAGCCCACACTACTTAAACCGCAATCAAACAACTTGCATATTGTGAACATAGATTGATTTTTAATCAATCCCTGCTTGCAAACAATCCAAAGTTGCCAAAGCTACCACACGTCCATGGGACTACTTTTAAGTGCAACATGTCATCTAATTAAAGACCCAATTAACCTTTAATTGCACACCAAAGTGTGATTGCTAGTTGTATACATTTTATTGGGATATCTTCGTCAAGGCTTAAATTTGACAGTCGTCCTTGCTTGTCAAACAATTTTTTTATGATACTATAACATGCCTTAGTATAAGTAAATCATAAAAAAATCAAATCTATATAGCATCATAATCTTATATAAATTTTGACAGTTTGTCCAAAATCTCTCCCTTCATATGATACAGTCTTTTTAAAAATTCGATTGTATTTCACAGCTAAAATGCCTAAATACAGCTATACAACTGTCAAAATTTAAGCCCTGACCTTCGTCATGTGATCCAATGCTTGTTATCCACGCTCACGTGGGATTGACGTGGAATTCATATTCGAATCTTTGCCCTGGAGTAGTGAATTCATATTTTAGATTAACTCTCACACGAGCCCCAAAAATGATGTGATCTTGAGGTTGAATTTTTTGGCTATCCATTTTGGTTTTGGGGTTCCGGCGACATGGAAGATTCATCCTGTAACGTTAAAGGATCCTCTAATGACCAAGAAAACAATGTTCAATCAGAAGAGCCCTCACTTGATTCTCTCAAAGGATCCCTGGTTGGATACAATTCTCTCAACCACCTTCTTCAATCCAATCTCTCACCATCGATATACAAGGTATGAAAATATATCTGAGCTTTGTTGCAACTTATTTCGATTAATTTAAGCAGATTAAACTGAATTTCTTTAATGGGTATTCTGATTTTTAATGAGAACTCGGTTAATTATTTTGCGCCCATTTTTGTTTGAGGCCAACACTGAACATGTCCTACTGTGTTGGCTTGTTCCAGATAATAAAAATTTGAAACTGGACTTTACTCATAAAAGCAAATTGTTAGTTCTATCGAAGAAAACAGAGATAAGTTTATCCATGGACCAAGTTCTAGTAATTGCAAACCCACATGCTATAATTAGGATGCTCAAATGATTTTGAGCGGGTGAGGCTTGGGGTTGAAATGTTACCCAAGCGTTTTTAGGATAACCAAGTTCAAAACTTACATGTGAAAAATTCTCCAGCAGGGGATATGCACTAATAATCATCCAAGGCCAGGCAATCCCAGAGATCTGGAGATTAGACCCAATCACAAGAGGAATTGGCCCAGACCCAACGATTTCAGTCACCTGGAGATTAGACCTAAATATGAGAGGAATCGGCCCGGCCCTAGTGATCGCAGTCACCAGTTGCAAGAGAGATCCCCCAGCCTTTACTCTAATCTTTGCATACCGGGCTAGAATACTGGGTTAGAGAGTTTATCCTCGATATTGGACATATACTTAAAGTTGCCTGGATAACCATATCCTACAACTATTGACGCTCAAAAAAGTTGATTTAAGAAGACTCATATAACGTTGTGGTTGATAATCAAACAGATTGAGCACCCAAAATCAAACAAAGCCTAAAAAGCACATGGACTGAAATTATGAGTAAATTTAGGGAAAGACGAATGCATTCTAAAGAGATCATAACTGCAGGTGCAGAAACAGTAGTCCATCACTGCATAGGAAATTTTTTGAAGTGGATATAAACACAACTAGTCATTAAAGTAAATTTGAAAAGTGGATTTTACTTTCCGGTCCCCTATTCTTGGGGTGAAGGATGTTTGGCTCAAACGCATGATCTGTAATTGATAACTATGTTACCAGAAATGAAACATGCAAGGGCCATTTTGTTCGGAGACTCTTTCCTCAAGCAACTATCTTTTCTCAAGTTGTTTCTGGCCTTCAACAAATGGCTGACCAAATGAGCAAAATATTATTCAATAACCATTTTGACATCCATCCATTATAATATCTGTCCTTTTACCTGTCACACTAAGCTTTCCATGGAGATGGACTTCTGTTCAGTCAGTCTCTTCTTTGCGTGTTTCAGAGATTTTCAACTGTACAAATTTGCTTCTGATAGGCTTATGATTTATTTCCTTCCATCCCAATGAACTCGAAATCTGTATTGGAATTCATGATGGAGATTTTGAATATGCAATATCTTATTATTGTAGGAAGTTGAATGCTTTGTTGTTTGTATTTTTGCATAATGATATTTGACATTCAACTATGCAAAAACCTTGAAATGTTTCTTATCCCTGAAACATTTAAATCCCTATTTCTCTGTTAGAAACAGTTCTCATTTTGTTTCCCATTACCTGTTTCTGATAATATAGCTTGTTAGGTTTCCATTTTCCAGCGTGACTGAAGTTTATATGCAGAGACAAACAAAGTTCTGCAAATGAAATCTTTCTGCTATACTTGATGTGGTAATTTTCTGAATCACCCGCAAACGCTCAACCATATGGTGTTTGGTGGATACACCACTCTCACATTCTGTGAATTGTACAGTCTATTGGTCAAACCTGTCTTCCTTCAGAGGAAGCAAGCCCTACATAGATAGGCTTGATGAACCAACGGTTCACCAATGTACAAGACAGATAAGAGAGAAATTTACAAAATCTATGAAGGGAAAGAGGACATGCCAGTTATACAACTGATGCAATTTTTCTTGCTCTTCTACAAGGCTTAGCCACTACCAATATAGAAAATAAATTCCATTGCATGACAGAGAAAATATGTAATGTGCAAAGATATTGAACACAAAGGACATTGGTAGATTACAGAGCTTGGTATTAGAAATTTTAGAGCAGGAAAAGATAATATTGTGAAGAGCAAATACAATTATGGTGTTCGGTAATTTTTTTCCATCTCGTCTTGATCAAATATTTCACAAATTTCTAGAAAATTCAGTTAACTGACCAAGGGTGACTTCTTAAGACCTGATTAACTAAGATACTGCTTATCATAATGTATGGTTGCTAATTTCCATGTAGCTCCCTCCTGGTGGATCATGTTAAGGAAGTCCTCAATTTTAGAAGTGCATATCCTTTTTGATATTCT
Organism: Cunninghamia lanceolata; assembly: GCA_027924645.1. NCBI lineage: Eukaryota > Viridiplantae > Streptophyta > Pinopsida > Cupressales > Cupressaceae > Cunninghamia > Cunninghamia lanceolata. The sequence continues at coordinate 2,676,451 of BSBN01000241.1, read as the reverse complement.
TCAGCCTTGTAACACTTCAAACAGAACATATGTGTGTCAAATTAGTGGGGGAAGAGAAATTTTCTGTAGATAAAGAAATACATGGTTTGTAAATGAGAACTTCAGAGCATGGATCATCTATTTGTCTATTCATAATATAGATCCCAGTTAAGGTTAAATACCCAGTTCTGGTTTGTAGGACATCATTGATTAAAATTCAGCTAATATAAAACAATTTCCCATCTATCAACCCATGCCTGTGCATATTTCATCTATTGTTTTTTTTCAGGTGGTGATATCTAACAGAAGGCACAATTTCGAATCTAAGACTAGAGAATGTGAGATTATGAGCAAGGCGAGATGCATTGCCTTTCAAAAGTTGGTTTAAATGCCAAGATTCTTGTTGTTCTGGATTCCCAATTCGAACAAGTGGAATGGGATTTTAAGATATAGGAGAGGTTGCATTGAATTTTCCCACCAGTTAATATCAAAACTTTTAATAAATAATTGGGCTCTGTCACATCTTTGAGTGCTCAAGTCTATTGTCAATTTGTTTTAGTCAAAAGAAATCTCTAACTTATAACATTTAGTGACATGAGTGTTGCTAAAATAACTTTAAGCATAGTAACATGAGCTGTCTCGCTCATTCCAGAGGATTTATGAGTCAATTTATCATTTTCCTGCTTGTAAGTTTTGCATATGGTTTTTTTCAAAAATGTGCAATAATTTGTCCATGTGCAGGAAGTCAGCCGATTGCTTTTAGGGGTAAATTGTGGAAAAGCCGTTTCACCTATGCCTTTGCCAAGCTCTGTCCTTTCTATGGCCAAAGAATTATCTTTTGACTTGCAGGTAATTACATAAGGAAAATATACTCTTGATTTGTGATGCTATCTGAATTATAGCTTTCAAATTCTCTACTCTGCCCTGTTGACATTGTGTAATGAAATCTAACCTTACTTTTGGTCACCTGTTTACATGAAAGGCGTACCGTTTCAATGCTGACTCAGAGATGATGCGACCACCACGCATTGTTCGTGTTGGCCTTATTCAGAATTCCACTGTTCTTCCCACAACTGCTCCATTTTCAGAGCAGAAAATGGCCATCATGCAGAAGATCAAATTGATAATTGAGGCTGCTGGTGCTTCTGGAGTGAACATTGTTTGTCTACAGGTAAGATAAGAAACATGCATTTCCATTTACTGTTGTGTGAGATTAGAGTATAACACTGAAATTCTGCAATTTGTATTTCAGGAAGCCTGGACCATGCCATTTGCTTTTTGTACACGAGAAAAGAGATGGTGTGAGTTTGCAGAGAGCATTGACGGAGAATCAACTCAACTTTTGAAGGAGCTGGCAAAGAAGTATAACATGGTGATTGTCAGTCCTATTTTAGAGAGGGATATAAATCATGGAGAAACTATCTGGAACACTGCAGTGGTGATAGGGAATCATGGGAACATTATTGGCAAGCACCGTAAGGTACAAAGGACACTGTGAACTATATTTCAAAGCATATTTTCATTTTATTAGGAGTAAGTAAAATGTAAAATACTGTATCCAAAGCTTCTACTCTGTTAATTCACTACAAGCAAAAGTAGAGTTATTTTTGTCTGATTTTTTTTTACTGGGAGGATTAAAGGCACTGTTGGTCTCCCTCGGCAGAATCACATTCCACGAGTTGGTGACTTTAATGAGAGCACGTACTATATGGAAGGAAATACTGGACATCCTGTGTTTGAAACTTCTTATGGGAAGATTGGGATCAATATATGTTATGGAAGGCATCACCCCCTAAACTGGCTGGCATTTGGGCTGAATGGAGCAGAGATTGTGTTCAATCCCTCTGCTACTGTTGGGGAACTTAGTGAACCTATGTGGCCTATAGAGGTGTGTTCTATCCTGTTATGCAGCATATAATCTAAACTTATATGAAATTCCATCCATAGAGTAGATGACTCATGGCATTTTGTCGCCAGCCAGTCTTGCAATGTTTTTTCAAAACTAATGAATGGTGAATGCATTAGTAGAATCTGTTTTTAAGTGTTGATACAAACTGTAAAATTTAAATTGAATTATAATGGTGGGAACTGGGTCTCCCATAGAGATCTTGGGGATCAAGTGATTAAAGTCCCTATTAACTAGTAAGAGAATAAAGCTACTGCAGTTTGACAACAATTTGAATTACCATTCTGATTTCTGTAAGGGGATATGTTTGCAGGCTCGTAATGCAGCCATTGCAAACAGTTACTTTGTTGGAGCTATAAATCGTGTGGGAACAGAGGTGTTTCCAAATCCATTTACATCAGGAGATGGAAAGCCTCAGCATGCAGACTTTGGTCATTTCTATGGTTCAAGTTACTTTTCAGCACCAGATGCTTCCTCTACTCCATGTCTTTCCCGCTATGAAGATGGACTAATTATTGCAGACATGGATCTCAACCTCTGCAGACAACTGAAGGATAAATGGGGATTTCGAATGACAGCCCGTTATGAAATGTATTCAGAGCTACTCGCAAATTACCTTAAGCCAGAATTTATACCACAAGTTGTTACAGACCCCTTATTGCAGAAGGAGAGATCTCAATAGTGCCTTTGAATAAAATTTACTTTTCATCAGGACAAACAATGAACTTTTATGTCATAATTGAATTGACCATAGTCATATTGAAAAAAACTCTAAACCATGTTATAAAATGTAAACTGTAACAAAAACAAGCATATAGAAAATGGCGTTTCAAAGAAAACTAGGTTGTTTCATTCACTGCACCTTCTTTTATGAGAAGATATGGATATATGCACGTTTGCTATGCTATTTAATAATTAAAAAGGATTTCAGAATGAGAAGGATATTGATGGGTACTTCGTCTCATAAAAGGAACAACTGATTCAGCATCGAGCATGGAATGTTGAAGCCAAACTAACTGTGTGGATGATTCAATGTGGCACTTAGGTATCTCATGTCTGTTTTTAACAGCATTTCTATTTTCATCTTTTGAGAAAAGAGGTACAAGGAATGAGAAATGTTTCTGTTATATAGCATTTTTTATGACAACCTGGAAGTGGCTTCTAAATGTGAGATAACTCTTGGTGGATGACAGTAGAAATCCATAGATGCTTTAATCCAGGATGTGTTGCAATGAATCACCAATTTTGATAATTCTTGGAATAGCTATCCTTATATCCCAAATAGGGTCCTGCAATTAATTAACAATCCAATTAAGTATCTATGTGTTTTTTTGGATGCTGCAAACAGTTAGAATTTCCAACTTGAAAAGAGTAAAATTCCAGTATTCATGCATCTTTGAGAATGGCCTTAACTAGATGCCATGAAAATGTCAAACATTATTGTCAAGAAACTACAGAACTTGGTTGTGGAAGACAACATAAGTATAATAAACGCATTGTTTAATCCTGATCAAATTTCTAGGTCCTTGCATCTACTTGAAATGCCCCCTTTTAACCTGCAGCACCGAGTGAGTGCTCTGTCTACAATTAGAATAAAAAGGACTGAGTCTTTCAGTCAGAATAAAGCAACCAAGTCTGTCAGCGGTTAGAATAAAGTCAGTTAGGAGGTTACTCCATAAAATAAGGTGGCTGTACAAGTCAGTTAACACCTGCAATTAGAGGAAGTTGTTGTTCAGCGAGCTGCCTAAGTTTGAGGAAATTCATTGTCAGTTAGTTGCCACCATTTGTGGACTGGCTTTCTATGATTGGAAATTGCTGTGAGCTAGGATTTTTTAAACAATGCCCAAGGCAAAAGAAAGGACATCTTCTGAAAATTACAAACCAAAACTTAACTTAAGCTTTAGGAAGGTGACACTGCTACAAAAGCTTGCTTAGTGCTTGGGGATGAAACCCTTCAGGCGTGAACCTGTTCCTCTTGGGGACGAAAACCATCAAGGGTCATATGTGTTATAAAACGATAGCAGCCAAGAGTGATATGTGGTGCAGAACAATAGTAGAATCACGCAGAGAGTCTAGTAACAGCAAGGCGAGTGATTAGTTTGCATGCTGCAATGTGATAGGGAAGTTTTAGAACTCAGATCTGTATGCTAGGCATTCCCAATGAGTTGTATTAGATTTGTTGCTTTCTTTTGAATGTATGCGTTTCATAAGATAATATTAAAAAATCTTTGTTGTTAGAGCCTTTTGGGTTTGATTTTTGTATGTATTTGTTAAGACATCTCAGTGGTAGCAGAATTGTGATCTTGCCAGCTTGTGAAAAACAAAACAAACAAAATTGGGGAAAACCGAAACAAAGAAAAAAAAAACACATCTATACTGCATGTCAATGAGTGACGGCGAAGTTAAATACCAACTCGGGGAATACAAGAAGCAGAAAATGGTACACAAGGATAAAGAAAGAAAAATGCTATAATATGAAAGGGTAGCAGAGCTATTTCAAGAGACCTTCATTGGAATTCAAGAGGGACAAGAAATACTGATAGATAGAGCTAATGGGGGCAAATGTTACATCTTCAAAGTAAGATGGAAAATCCAGATCATACGAAAGCATCTTAAATAGAGAGAAGTTTAGCTTCACATGACTGACTAGCGGTTAGTGAAATGAGTCTCCTTAAAAAACCCGTTAAACCCATATTTATACGAATGAATAAAACCTAGATGCTAAGACGATTACTTGCGAGGAGTTAGACACACTTTTCATGGAGTAACAAGAGAAATCAAAAAATTTGAAGGCTACAATGATTTGTGTTAACTAATTGGAGTTACTTAGGAAGAAGATTTAGCGTGGTAGAGCCCATAGCCCATATTAGCAATTGGAATGATGAAAGGAGAGATCTGAAACAAAATGTGAGTAAATCAAATGCTCCTACTTTTGATGGGAGCGACAAAATGTTCACTCGAGCATGGTTGCAAAAGTTGCGGACCTATTTTACACTCAACTCCATGGTGAAAGAAGATTGCATTAGATTTACCATGTTGCATTTGCAGGGTGATGCTTATGGCTTGTGCCACAATGATTTGATTACATAAAGGCATAGCCTTGTGCATACTTTTGATTATTTCAGCTAGAGATTTTTGGACCACTAAGTGGAAGGAGGATGAGTACTTCAAGGAACTTGCGAGAATCAAAAAGCAAACCTCAATGGGTTGGTATGTTGTTGAATTTTAGTGAATGGCGGTCATGGTACCTGATGTATTGAAAAAGAGAATTACTTTTCTTTTCTTCATAATTGCCAGGAGACCGGTACTGGTACTGGTACTGGCACACGAGATTGGTACCGGTACCGATACATCTATTTTTGAAAATAGGTTACGAGGGTACTTGGAGATGCCATTTATTTTTTTAATATATATATAAAACTTTGGCTTACTTGTAACAATTTAATATAGCTTACTGTATATATATTATTGTAGGCATTACTATTGAGGTTTGAGGTCCGTAAGAGTAAGAATCCACTGAGCTCGTGCAAAAATGACGGAAAAATGAACGGTAGAAAAAGAAAAAAAGTGGAGACGCCTCTTTATTGATGCAAGGTAGCTAGAGATGCACGAGAGATGCGACTGGATGTCTCCCGTGCATCTCTTGTGAAGGGAGATTACCTAGTCGAGTCTTCGAGACGAGAGACGTGTGTACCAATCTCAAAGACATGTCCCAGGGGGGAGGGGAATACACGTCTCTTGGTAACACTGCTTTTCTTTTTATTGAGGGTTTATTTGAGCCCCTCAAAGGTCTAGCTAAGGTCTTTGCACCCCCATCACTACAAGAGGCTATTAGGAGGGATTTGACACTTGAGCCATCTATAGTGAGGAGTAAATTTTCAACTCATCTTAAAGCTCCTACTACTAGTAAGCAATAAGGTAATTTTCAGAAAGGAGGATTTAATTTATACCCTCAAAGAGCTACACCTCAACCCATTGTAGCAAAAAAGATTGTGAGTAGACTAGAAATGAACTTAGAAGAAAAAAGTTGTGTTTGGTGTGCAAAGATGCTTAGGAGCTTCATTATAGATGTTTGTGCAAGAGCCAAGTCTAGTACATTGAAGTAATTTCTATTGAAGAAGAGATTGGTGATGAGATCATTGAATCAAAACATCAACATGCTATTTGGTACTAGCTACCTCTCTGGGCAATCTTGCTCTCTTCTCGCCCTCCTTGGTATTTTTATTAATTACACATTCCAACCCTACCCAAATAAGGAAAAGCATTAAACGAAATAAGAAGGCATTGTGGCCTAGACTTTTACTTGATGGAAGATGCAACAAATCTTTCCTTTGTATTTGACCTATTCTGTAATAGCTGGGTCTGAAGTCCCAATCGAGCTATATGTGTTTCCCTCCTTGGTATTTTTATTAATTACATATTCCAACCCTACCCAAATAGGGAAAAGCATTGAATGAACTAAGAAGACAATGTGGCCTAGACTTCTACTTAATGGAAGATATAACAAATCTTTCCTTTGCATTTGACCTATTCTCTAATAGTTGGGTCTGAAGTCCCAATCGAGCTATATGTGTTTCGAGAGAGAAGAGGCAATAGATGAATAGGCTCCCATCAGAATATGAAGAACACTTCCTCAGCAACGAGCAATTAGGAAATGGATTAAGAGTGCTTAAGAGTTCAACAACTAACTAATGTCTTAGATATGTTTTAACTTAGGAAATCAACTCTAGATCATGGGAAGGCACCTTCCTATTTTGAGAATAACCTATCTTGTTATAGTAGGGCATCTTGTTAGTTTTCTGCTCATTGTTTTTTGTCAAGGAGAAGAAGTGAAGCCATAGATTTTGTGCTTACCTGCAATACTCCTAAGACGCAATCTATAGCTTTATCTATACTTGGACTTGAATTTCCTCTAAAGAGTCAATTGTAGGGCATGAGCTCGAGTAGTTAGTGGAAGATAATGCATGCACTAGTGAAGGGACACTTGCAACTCTTTTAGGAGCACCATGGTATTAACTGTTCAATATTCATGGAGAGTTACCAAGGCAATAAATTATTGTGCTTATTTATAGTGGGGCTACCTATAAATTTATTGATGAAGTCCTTGTGGCTAAGAGAAGATTGAAGGTGGAGGACTTCTTAGGGTTCAATGTCATTGTCGCTAATGGTTTCACTATCCCATGCACCAAGACAATTGGAGATTATAATGTATATGATGATTTCTATGTTAAGGGACTAAGGGAAGCACACATGATTCTAGGTATATAGTGGTTGCATTCCCTTGGGAAATTTTCTCAATATTATCATTCCATGGAGTTGAAGTTCAAATCTCAAGGGAAAGACATGGTACTTAGGGGCATACAAGATGGGTCATCTTAGGTGGTCATAGCTAAGAGTATGGAAAGGATTTTCCATAAGGGACAAGTCTTATGTGTTGCTAGTTGCTTTGTGATAAAAGGCATGCCTACTTCTTCGCCTTTAGGTAAGCACTGCACTCATCACACTGACATTCAAACTATTTTGGATAAGCATAATATTGTATTCAATGGTATGCCTCCAGGTTTGCCACTAGATAAGGGACTTCAACACATCATAGAGTTGAAGTAGGGTTATAAGCCCATCATGATCACCACTTATCACCATTTGTGGATGTATAAAGAGGAAATAAAGAAGGCTATCGAATAGTTGTTGGAGATGGGTCACAGTAGATCTAGTTCTAGTCCATTTGCATTAGCAGTGGTACTTGTAAAGAAAAAGGATGATATGACGAGGATGTGTATAGATTACAGGGCCTTGAACAAAAAGACAATCAAGAACAAATATCCTATTCCCAAGATCGATGAACTTATCGATGAATTGCATGGAGTTGTTTACCTTTCAAATTTTGACTTGAGGTCCAACTACCTTTAGGTTCATGTTCATGATGAGGATGTGCATAAGACAACTTTCATGTGTCATTGTGGACGATATGAGTTCTTGGTCATGTTATTTGGGATAACAAATGCTCTAGCTACTTTCCAATTAGCTATGAATCAAGTATTCAATGCCCAATTAAGAAAAATTGTTTTGGTAATTCTTTGATGATATATTGATCTATAGTAAAACTTGGGAAGATCACTTGCGACACCTGGAAAAAGTTTCATGGATATTGTAATAACATGCCTTCATTGCAAAGAAATCCAAGTGTGGCTTTGGAGTTACAAAGATTCTATACTTGTGTCATTGCATTAGTGTTCAAGGTGTTCGGTTGGATCAACAGAAGATCCAAGCCATTCAAGATTGGTCAACCCCTACTAAATTGACTCGTTTGAGAGATTTCTTTGGTCTATGCAGTTACAATCGAAGATTTGTTAGTGGTTTCTCACAATTGGAAGCACCCCTGACTAATATGACTAAGAAAGGAGCCTTCTTATGGAATGACACAACTCAAGAAGCTTCTGAGAAGCTTAAGAAGGTAATGAGATCATGCCTTGTACTTGCCATTCTCAAATTTTCACAACCATTTGTTGTAGAGTGTGATGCTTTAGGTAGATGGATTGGAGTTGTGTTAATGCAAAAGGGTCACCCCATAGCAATTGAGGCAAACAATTAAAAGCTTTAGAAAGGGCATTTTTAATTTATGATAAGAAAATGCTTGCTATTATGTATGCTTGGCAAAGTTCAAGGAATACTTAGTTTATGTTAGATTTGTATTAAGAATAAATCACAATAGTTTCAAATTCTTCCTTGGCTAGAATGATTCAAATGATCGACAACAAAAGTGGGTAAGTAAGCTTCAAGCTTATGATTTTGATATAGAATATGTCAAGGGTAAAAAGAATGTGGTTGTTGATGTTCTTTCCCATATGCCTACTTTTCACTCCTTGTCTTCTACTATTTCTAAATGGAAGGTTGCTATCATGGAAAAATATGCTAAGAACACTTTTGTTACTAATATTTTAGATGGAAGTATGAAGAATGATAGGTGTATAGAGGCAGATGGTCTTATCTTGTATAAGAACAATTTTTTCCTTGTACCTAAGTCCAAGATGAAGAAGAAAATTATGAAAATTTTACATGATGCACTTACGACTAGTCACCCTAGTTTCTACAAGACCTATAGGCAACTAAGAGAGATTTTCCTTGAAGGGCCTCAAGGAAGATTTTCTCAAGCATATTAAAGAGTGCACTACTTGCCAACATAATAAAGCAAAGCATAGCTTTCCAATAGGTTTACTACAGCCTTTGTCGATTTCCAACTAGGAATGGTCTATCCATGGATTTCATCACAGGCCTTCCAATGTTAAATGACAAGAACTACATTTTTTTGTAGTGGATTGGTTAACTAAATATACACATTTTTCCATCCCTATCAAGTGCAGGGCACAATAGGGAGTTGACTTGTTTTTTTGGAGAGGTATACTAACTACATGGTTTGCCTTAGACCATTGTTAGTGACATGGATAGTAGACTTCTTAGCTCCTTTTGGCTAGAGTTATTTCATTTGCTCACTCCTAGTACCATCTATCACCCCCAGATTGATGTTTAGACATAAATAGTAAATAAGTGGGTCAAAGGGTACTTGAGGAACTATGTTACAAATCAACAAACAAAATGGATTAAGTGGCCACATCTTGAAGAATATTGTTATAATACCACTTACCATATCTCCATTGGCATGCCACCATTTATGGCCCTATATAGATATGATGCACTTACCTTCACTGATGTGGTGTTCATTGACTATAGAGTACTAGCAACTAGTGACTTGGTGGAGCATAGCTAATACATTTTAAGGACACTCAAAGATCATTTGCAACAAGCTCAAAATCAATAGAAGCTTTATGCAAATTGGCATCATGCCAAGATATCCTTTGAGTTTGGAGATATGGTCTTTCTACACTTGCAGCCTTATAGGTAGACTCCCATTAAGTGAAGTGGGATTGAAAATCTTAAACCTCTTCTATGCACCATATGAGTTGACAAGTTTAGAGATATGGTCTTGAGGATAGTTGATGAATTGCTCTATGTTGGAGTTGCTAGTTGGTAGCCGAATTTGCAATGTTTTCCATGTTGCACCATTAGTTGATTTTCCACCCTTGGATGATAAGGGAAAACTCATATTGGTTCCAAAGGCCATCATTAACATATGCGAGAAGAAATTAAGGGACAAGACATCATAAGTACATGGTCCAATGGAACAACCTACTCGTCGAGGATGCTACTTGGGAGGGGCCAGAGATTTTTGAACATTCAGCACAACATTGCTTGTGAGCAAGCAATTTTGGGAATGGTAGATTTACAATGTCCCCTTTTAACCTACAACATTGAGTGAGTTCTCTATCTAAAATTAGAATAAAAGTAACTGAGTCTTTTAGTCAAAATAAAACAACTAAATATATCAATAGTTAGAATAAAATTAGTTAGAAGGTTACTCGATAAAATAAGGTGATTTTACCAGTCAATTAACACCCACAATTAGAGGGAGTTGTTTAATTAGCTGCCTATGTTTGAGGAAATTGATTGCTAGTTAGTTGCCACCATTTGTGGATTGAATCCCTATTATTGGGGATCGTTCGGAGATGGGCTTATTAAATAGCGCCTAAGGCAAAAGAGAGGACATCTTTTGAAAATTACAAACCAAAACTCAACTTCAGCTTGAAGAAGGTGATGCTACTATAGTAGTTTACTTAGCACTTGAGGATGAAGCCCTTAAAGCATGAACTTGGTCCTCTTGGGGATGAAAACCCTTAGAATTCATATGTGTTTAGAACATTAGAAACCAAGAGTGATACATGGTGTAGAACAATAACATCATCACACAAAGAGTAGCAATAGTAGCGCAATTAGTTTGCATACTGCAATGTGATAGGGACGCTTTAAAGTTTAGATCTATATGTCAGGTGTTCCCAGTGAGTTGTGTTAGATTAGTTGCGATTTCTTTTGAATGTATGTGTTTCAAAAGATTATATAAAAAATCTTTGTTATTAGAGCCATTCTAGGTTTGATTTCTATATGTATTTAGTTTAGGACATCTCACTGGACCATGCTAGTTTTCCTTTCTCCATAGAGGTCACACCTTGGATGATTAGAATGGCTTGTATTGGATGTGGTTCAAATGAGCCTCTTCCCTTTAGAAACTCGTAACTTGATTTTGTTTTCTCCATTTCTATACTAACCATTCCTTATTTATTTGAAGCACAACTATAGCCTTAAGGTTGCTTTCTCTTCTATAGTTATATGTTGTTTCTAATGGTGTCTCGCCCAAAAATGTGTCCTATTTTTATTTCAACCTATTTTTTGTCTTGATTTTTTCTTCCATAGGGATCACATCATTAGGCTCATCACAGTCTCTCACCTTCTTATTCTTGAAGGTTATCAACTCTCTATTCATTAATCTTTTTGTTCCTTTCTCCACTATTGTGTTTGAGGTGATGACATCTATGAATAATACTCTCTTTCACTTTCACTTAGTAATACAATCAGGAAAAATGCTTGCCCACACAAAATCCCAATTTTATTTATTAATTTGTGCACCAATAGAGTGGTAAGCTACAATTGGGCACAAAGTTCCATCATCATGCAACTACACCCGTAATGGACTGTTCAATTGTTGCTTCCTTGAGTCTGTGACATTGTGTATACTACTCATGGGCAAATTATTCCTTTGACATTAAGACACCTATAGTTATTGCTCCCTTGATGCTTGATGTCATGATTCTATAACTATTTTCATGGGGGTATGAATGCCAAGATTGTGCAATATTTATTAATTTAGTATTAGTAAAATATTCTTGGGGTGTAGAAAACTTTTGCATATGCATATAATTTCTCCAATACCATAAAAAAATGAATTGAGCATCTAATAATAAGAATTTATAAGAACAATGAAGAGAACACACTCAATAGACTTGTGGTACTTGTACCAGTCTATCTTATATTCAGTGTACCAAAAGAATACATGTAAGATAGTGTTTGTAAAGATCCCTTCACTAGGACATTAGAAACCCACTATAAAATCCCTAAATGCATAGCATGTATTTTTTATTTAAAGGTAAAAGACTTCAATTATGCTTTCTATAAAACATTTATTTTAATTCTAACTACACATTACATATAATGTACATCAAAGAAGCCTCTTTATTACTATGTGACAAGCAATGCAACATTATTCAATTTAAAGCATAAAGGAGAACATTCCACGCATTTCCATTAGTTATCCTAGCTCAACCAAAAAGATAGATGTCCAAAGCAACCATATCTTGAGTCAAGATCATATCACCATCTAGGTGTACACAATATCATTCACTTATCATGCAATGTTTATAAATCCTTATTTTGGTGAATACACATTCAGTCTCCTTATGAGTTGTTAAACCCTAATCCATGTTTAATAGGGTGAACCTTAAATTTTACTACATTTAATGACCTAACTCTAAGTAAAATTTTCTTTCATAGGTCTACTTACATATTTCTATCCATAAAATCAAGATCATATGTAGTTTATTCCTTTTAAGTTTTAAGTTTGATTATTATATATGATCCATCAATTGATTACTTACAAAATATACATATTCATTTTGTTTTCTCAATTCGTTTGATCATTGTATTCACCTAAAAATGTGTTCAAACACTCTAAAATGTTATTTTTAGACCAAATGAATCATGATATCAAAAGTATGTTCCAACGAAAAGATAGAACATAGTTTTCACATGCATCCTATGTATTTACTTGATTGACATTCACATGTTTAAATACTCATTTTATAATAGATGTTTACCAATATTTGTAGATTAGACACTCAAACAACATAAACTACCAATTGTATTTACAAAATTCATCAATTTTGGACACTAGTGTCCAACTTGGGCATTGATATTCTTACTAGAAGGTCCCTAGTGCCAAGCATGGGTGCTAGGTTTTATCTGGGATGACTCTAATGTCAAACTTGAGTGCTAGAGTATGATCTAAGGGTCTCTAGCATCGAACACTAGCACTAGGGTTTAGTACAAAGCTCTAGCACCCATGTTGGGTGCTCCTATCAGCTTGTTTATAAATTACATTAGCATCCAACTTCAATGCAAGTGAAAAAATAAAAAATGAGTTCCAACTACTCATATCTATCTAGTAGGGGGTTTTCAATCTTCTAATAATCCTAGATTTTAAAAATGACAAAGCATAAAATAAAAAAATAATTTTCAAGGTTTCTAAAGTTGAGTACATGTCTAATTTTCTTCACCAATTTCCCAATAAACTTTACAAGTGTTTCCTAACAATGTCTAATAAGATTCTACACTTTTTAGTTGTTTCACAACACACTTTCTAGGCATTTGTTTGACCTAAAATTCAAAAACTAGGTTTCTACCTATAATAGTGTTAAGTTCAATTTAATTTACCTAATTGCAAGTACATAAATATTCAATTAACATGGCCCATCATCCTAAATCATTCTTCTATCATTTTTTACATGTTTTTTATTTCCAATTTGATGAAAATTATTAACCATAGTTTGAATTTGATTGGTTTCACTAGATTTATGCATCTTAGCAATTAGTTTTCATATATATTCATAGTTTAATGTTTCACAACACCTCATTAATGGATTTCAAGCCCTCTTATCTTTGTTTTCACTAATCTTCCAAGATTCTCATTGATTCAAGTTTCTCTATTCATTCAATTTTAATAAACTAAACATGATATCCTTATACAAATTTTATTTCTAATTATTAAAACATTTAAAATTCAAATTAATATGTATGGGTTCAAGACTCTACTACACATGTTTTCCAAAACTTGAAAAGAATAACCTTTGATGAAATTGTTGAAAAAACTTAATTATGTTGAATGCTTGAATTCTTAAAAATGTAATACAAAACCTATATTATATATTTAACAAGACTAAAGCATTCCATACTTGTTAAATAATAATTAGTAATACAATTTTTTAATTTACTTCCTCTTAAAGAAATCTAACAATAGAACTCTATAATTTTAATTTTTATTTTTATTTTTTATAGGTAACATGGGTAAGACACCCAAGAGCCACAAAAAATTGTTAAAGCATTAGATTCTACTAAATCATAGTTTCACCAAATCCTCCACAAAGAAATATCTATCTAGAATTTATCAACAAAAACATATAATTAAATAAACCTTTTTGTACATGAGAACAAATGATCGTCTTGTTTTCACCATTGCCAATTTTAATCAAAGGAGACGTCCTCTTCTTAAAAGATACTTTCTCTTCTTTCTTACCACCTTGATCGAACCTTCAACATTTCTTGAAGTAGTTTTAAGAATCAAGGCCATAGTTAGGGAGTGCACACCAACATTAGTAGGAGAAAAAGAACCAAACTTTGCAAAAATATTAAAATAGGAAGTCACCTTTTGTGGGCCCAATGACTTGGGGAGAAGCAACCTTTTGAGAGTTAGAAGAATCAAAAGAACTATTAACAAAGGCCCCTCCTCTGACAAGGAGCAACATGAGAAATCTTGGAGCATTTGGCAGCCAATATCTACATTTAAAGGTAACCCCTTCATAGTCAATATGTTGCTTCTAAATCCTATTTCCAACTTTCAAACAAATTTCTTCAAAGCAATTTATTTGATAAATCCAACAAGAATTCTTATAAAAGAAAAATGTCTAAACATATGTTCAATATGTAGGACAAAACTTAGCTTCCCCAATGAATTTTCAGTGGAGGAAAGACACTCCAAAGACCAAAACTGAAGAGTCAGGTTCATAAACCTCACCCAAACTGGAGAAACGGGAAAGGATTCAGTGAGAGGATTGAATTCTGGGAATCATGGTTTCACACCCAAGAAATCCTTATCCGAGAACCATCGACCCTCCTTAAGCAATGTGTAGATCTATCTGAAAGGGATATGCAAATAACCAAGAACTAATCTTTTGCACATGGACAGATCGCCAAACCTCCTTACACCAGTCTTTTCCAGTGAAAAGACATTCAGTCATGTAACTTTGCGAACTTAAACAGCACACACTAAGCTTTGACTTGCTTAGGTGGCCGGTGGGCCCTTTTTTTTACTCTGTTTTATTAATGTATAAGAGAAGGGGCCCACCAACCACCTAAGCAAATCAAAGCTTAGTGTGTGCTGTTTAAGCCCAGCCCTTTGCGAAGCTAGATCATTTTTTTTTAAATTTACAGCTAAAAAGTGACTTGCTTCAGCTACTCTTATTTTACGACCACCTCACCTCAAAAAACCACTGCCAGAATTTGCTCTGAGGGGAAATCTCCATCAGCATTGATTCATGCTTAGCTGCCTCAGGTTCCATAGTAACTGAAAAATCTGTCGCAATAATAGCTCGGATTTGTTGTAAACTCTACGTTTACCCTTTAATTGATTCCCACCTCCTCCATTATCATCAAAGGGGAAAGTGGTGGCTTTTGAGAGAGCAACAGTGGCTACAATATCTAAACCAAAACATTTCCCATCGCATGCAATAGCCTGGTTATTCTTTTCCCCATTGTGCATAAATCCATCATTCATCCCATTTGTCTCTTGCTCACTAATCTCGGAGGAGCGATTACCATTCACTGATTCGATAGAATAAATTTCCTGTTTATGCATCCAGTTTTGTCAGATGAGTTGTTGTGAATAAGGTATAAAATGAGTTGTTGTTAATGAGGTATAAAATTGCTATTGATTGTTTGATTATTGAAATGGTGTAAACTGGTGCAACATTAATAAAAATCTATAATTACTTTTAAAACAATTAATTAATAGACTTTTTAAGTAAATTTGGAAGTCCACAAAAAGTCGTAAACCAGTTTCTTTCCCCTGGTAAACAATTTTCTTCCACTGGTGAACAATTTTCAGCTGCCGTAAACAAGTGTGAACCGTTGGAGAACATTTAAAAATAAGACATGGTTCGACATGGCTCTACTTAAACATCATCCACTTCAATGGTCAAACAGTCAATAACAATTTTACACCTCATCCACAACAAAAAGTGGTAAATATTTGTTCTATTTTTATTGGCTAAAATTGACTTTTGACTGTTGAAGTGGATGATGTTTAAAAACAGCCCATAGGCAATGGGGATTTTGTTGTAGCAAGGGAAAGAGGAGGGTTGTGCAAACATTTCATTTGGCCAACAAGTTGTCCATCTCCACGCTACCTAGCACACTGCTATACAACCTGGTGGTGGACATGTTTACAGAGAACCACCACATGCACCCCACAATTTGAACCGACATGAGCGTCGTCAAGGTCACAGACCCAGTATGTGTTTCCTACTCCCATTACATGCTCAACTCCAAGGGTTTTCTAGTCTTCCAAGCACACCACATGGTGCATCACCTCTGGTCATAGGGACAATTATGGGGATTTTTTTAGTAGCTCTAAGGGCATGTTCTCATGCTGCTTAACTTATTTTGGCTAGTAGCAAGTGGTTGCGTGATGGAGGCTCGACTTATGGCACAGTTATGTACACCTTTCTTAAGAAACTTCAATATGTCAAATATCACCTTAAGAGATGGAATAGGTTGTGTTTTGGCAACCTAAAGGCTATGAAAAGGAATGCTCAGGCGAGCCTTGATGTGATTACTCGCCAAATTTAGGATTATGGTTTCTTGGATGCTTTAGGAAGAGCTAAATCCCAGGCTACAAGAGTTGTGGAGAAGTGGGAGCTCCAAGAGGAGATTTTTTGGAAACAAAAGGCTCGGATTGATTGGCTTCAGGAAGGGGACAGGAATACTGCTTTCTTCCATCATTCTGTGCAGGCTTGTCGTAATAGGAGTTTTATTTACTCTCTGGTTAATTCGGAAGGGCTTCACATATCTTCTCTACAAGCTTTGTCTCATGAGGCTAGACAATTTTATTCTGCGCTTTTTTCTGAAGATTCACCTCCTGCAAAAGATGAGGAGAATTTGATCCTTGCTTGCATTCCCTCCCTGATCACCAATGAGATGAATGATTCCCTTATCCGTCCAATTTCTTTGTCTGAATGGGAAGAAGTTGTTTTTGGGATGAATAAAGGTAAAGCTCCAGGTCCGAATGGTTTTCCTGTTGATTTTTTTCAAGAATTTTGGGATATTATAAGTCTGGATTTGCTAGAGGTTGCCTGGAAATCTCTTCGCAGTAAGCAAATGCTTCGAGCCTTGAATTCTACTTTCCTGGTTCTCATTCCTAAAAAGGAAGGTGTTGATCAGCTTGAATTCTTTAGACCTATTGCTCTTTGTAATGTGGTGTACAGGATTATTACTAAATTGATTATAGAGAGGCTCAAGGTTTGTCTTCCTTCTGTGATCTCTAAGGAGCAAGGGGGTTTCATGGCTGGTAGACAAATCTTGGATGGGCTGGTGGTTGCTTCTAAAGTCATTCACTCTATGGCGACGTCTAAGGAGAAATCTATGTTCATCAAGTTGGACATGGCCAAAGCTTATGATAGAGTTAAGTGATGTTTTTTGCGGCAAATTCTTTTAGGCTTTGGTTTTAGTCCAGATTGGGTCAGTTGGACTATGAGTTGTGTTACCTCTTCCTCTTTCTTTGTTATTATGAATGGGGAACCTTCTGAGCTTTCTGGGGCCTCCAGGTGCCTTCTTCAAGGAGATCCTCTCTCCCCTTATCTGTTTATTATTATGGCTGAGGGTTTGGGCAGATTTCTTAAGTCTCGGGTTTCCCAGGGCATGATTCAAGGTTGGTGTTGGGGCAATGGGCTACCCTAGCTTTCTCATCTTCAATTTGTTGATGACACTACTCTTATGGAGAGGGCTAGCCTTCAGGAGGCTATTTCTTTTAGGCAAGCTTTGGATATTTACCTTGCTACTTCGGATCAGAAAGTCAATGAGCACAAGTCATCTATCTACTTTTTCAATACTCCTCATGTTATTCAATGGCAGATTGCAACTATTTTGAGGTTTCAGATTGGGTCTCTTCCCTTTGTCTATCTAGGCATTCTTTTTGTTGTTGGTAGGCAACCTAGGTCTTCCTGGCAGAATTTGGTTGATAAGTTGCGTAGTAAGGTCACTCATTGGACTCATCGTTGGTTATCTACTGTTGCAAGAGTGACTCTTTTGAAGTCTATCATCTAGGCTCTCCCTATTTACATGTGTTTTGTTCAGGCTACTCCGTTATATTTCCTTAGGGAATTTGATGCTCTTTCTCGACAATTTCTTTGGAGTGGTAACTTGCAAATAGCTAAGTTTAGTCTTGTTAAGTGGGAAACTGGGTGCAGGCCATAGAAGGAGGGGGGCCTTGGCTTACGATCTGCTATTTTGAATGGGCAAGCTCTCACAACCAAGTTATATTGGCGGTGGAGTACTAGTCAACATCAGCTTTGGGCCCATATTCTCACCCATAAGTATCTTAAGGATGTTAACACTTTTGATGTTCCTTGCTTCCCTTTAGAGGGAAGGGGATCTATGATTTGGCATACTCTGAAAATAGGGGTTCAGTTGGTTAAGAAGGGGCTATTTTGGATCTGTCATACTTTTTTGCCGACATTCTTGGGATGGTCATCCTTCTATCCTTTCTGCTTATCCTCACCTCCAGCCACTTTGTGATCATTTTACTGTTGTGGGTTGGAATATGATTGAGCACTATAAGACTGTTTAGAATCTTGGGCTGGTTGTTAGTCTTAGATGGAAGCACTCCTCTGATTGGCCGCTAGGAGGGTCGGAGAAGGATAGGCAAGAGTTGGCTTAGATTCTTGACTTGTGTGAATGCAACACCTTGGTGGCGCATGATGTCTTGGCTCGAAGTAACAGTGATTTGTTTGGTAAGTACTATGTTTCTGTGGGTTATGGAGAGTTGGTTAGGCAGATGTTTGGGGACACTGAGGTTCCTTGGTGGAAACACGTGTGGAACAAATTTTCTTGGCCTAAGTGCAATTTTTTTATGTGGTTGGTGTTCCAAAATCGGTGTCTTACTTGGGATAACTTATGCAAGCATGGGTTCCAGGGTCCCTCGATGTGTGTTTTGTGTTGTAATAGTGAGGAGAGTGTCTCTCATCTTTTCTTCCAATGTTCCTTCTCAAGGGAGATATGGCACTTTTGGTGGGGTGTGTGGAACCAGGCTTGCTAGCATGTCTCCTCTCTAGTTGAGTTCTTTGCTAGGTGGGGAAAGGCCCCTATTAAGAGTTATTTTCTTCAAGTTACTTGGGCTCTTGGTCCAACCTTTATTATCTGGCATATTTGGTTGGAGAGAAATCACAGGATTTTTCAAGATGTGAAGTTGGTTGTCCAACATTTGTGTTGGAAAATTCTTCATTCTTTGGGAGAAACTATTTCAGCTAAGTGTGACTTGGCTGAGGGTGTGGATCTGGGAGATGTTGCCTATTGAAATCGTCTCAATCTTCCTCTTCAGAGTGGTGTTGTGAAGGGTGTTGGCCAAATCATGAGAAATAGATGTAGACATCCTCTTCAGAAGATAAATAGGGAGGGGCGTTGGTGTCCTCCTCCACAGGGTGTGTTGAAAATCAACATGGATGGTTCTTCTCGGGGAAATCCTGGTCATGTTGGTATTGGAGGTGTTGGGCGGAATAGTTCTGGGGATGTTCGGTTTATCTTTTCTGTTTATAAGGGTCTGCATACTAACAACATGATGGAGGCTCTTGCCATTTTATATGCTGTGGAGCACGGTTACACTCTTGGGTGGAGAAGGATCATTTGTGAGTCTAATTCTCAGGTGGTGGTGACCTTGTTGAAGTGGAAACAATTAGAAGATGTCAGTTGGCATTTATCTTTGATTATAAAACATATTCTTAATCTGTGTGCTTCCTTGGAATCTGTTACTTTCTGTCACATTCCTAGAGAATGGAACCGAGTTGACGATTGTTTGGCCAAATGGGCCTCTGATCATCTGCAAAATTAGAACATTGTGGATAGGGGTTAATTACCCCCAGATTTGTCTCAAATGTTAGACCACTTAGTGGAGATTGACAGGGGTGTGTAATGCCCTTGCTTTGTACTTCTTTATTTTAGTTGGAATAAATTTTTACCCTCTTTAGTTAAAAAAAAAATTACAAGATATTTGGGGAGCTAGTGACCCCTCAATATTTTATTTTTCTGCTTATCTTAAGAAGTTATCTTTATTTGTAGTTTTTAGTAAAATATAAATTTAAAAAAAAATTGTCTTAATTTAGAAGAAAATAAAAAAAGGAAGGAAATATATGCACCAAATGGCATATTTTTCATTATGCAGTGGTTGTTAATTTCCAACCCCCCCCCCCCCCCCCCCCCTTTTTTCCATAGCTTATTTGCAATTCTTAAATAGTAGCTGCTCCACAAAAATAAAGAAAGATTCTATATTATCCTTTTCCCATAATTGTAAATTTCCATGGGGCCACTCCAACTAGTAGAAACCACTTCATTTTTTTATTTTTCTTTGGTTGATTTTGTGGATAAAATTCTAAAATTTTATTTGATGTATTTGTTGCTCATCAAATTCTACAATTAGCCTATTTGCATATCAATCCTATAATTTCATCTAATGTTTGATTTATTCACAGATTTATAATTTACCCTCTAAGTAGTGTATTTACCTGTAGATGAAATTCTAAAATTTTGTTTATCTAGTTTTGTGGTTTCCCTATTAGTATATCAATACTTTGCTCTAGTACTTGTCTTGCACACATAGCATTCTCCCTCTTACCTTCTACTAAGGTTGTCAGAAGTTTTGGTGTCGTTCCTTTGAATTTTTTGTAGTTTATGGTTTCCTATAAATTTTTAGATATTTTATTATAGTGGTGTATCCCTGTGTTAGGATTTGGTCTCACATGAACTTGTTTGAGAGATTTGTTGGGGTCATCTCCCTATTAGAGGTAGTAGAGGATACCCTTTAGGGTCAACTTATGTTACTGTTGGATGTAGCAGAGGAAAACCTAGAAGAGTAGTTGTGTTTTCATTTATAATTCAATGTCTAAGATAATTCGGTTCAAATTAAAAATTTGTGTGCATCAGGAATACCATAGGGCTTGTACCCATGTAAGCTCCATGCTCCAATTCTAAAAATAGTATATGTGTACTCATACTAGACCTTGCACCCATACTAATATCCATTTCCCTTGGCGAGCACAAAATTTAATTGTTATAGTAACGTGTTTCTAATATTCATTCTATAGGGCTACTTATAGTTGATCACATATATAGTTGTTTTACTTAATAGAAAGACTTACATTGTTAAAACTTTCCACATGTTTTTATTGTTAGTATCATGTGTTCCCTATATTTCACATATCCCCTTGATTTTGAAAAAGGAGTCCCCATTCCTTAAAAAAAAAGTATTTGTGAATTCAAAACTTGAGTAAATTCAAAATGTTACACACGGCATGTAGGTTCCATGCACAATTGACATAAGAACAAAATACAATTTACTATCAAATGATTTTGACATGCCCAAGAACATGACAAATGATGAAGCTCAAAAAATTTTGAAGAGTTAATTTAGAGAGAAATTGTTTTTTACCTCTTATATAGTTGCTAATGGAGTAACTATTAATTAGAAAACAAATGTTGATTTATTCCAGCTAATACAAGAATTTATGCGTTAAACATGTTCTTTCTTAACAAATTCAATTTGTGTGTATTAAGTTTTTCCAACTAAATTTATATTTTAAGTATTAAATAGCTATTAAATGTTTCCCTCCATTTTTCTATCATTGACATCACTAACAATGACACATTTCTTTGGATCATTGTTGCTTAAGCTAATATTTTTTTAATGTAGGCAACTTGTTATATATCTCTTTTGCATGTACACCATCTCACATAAGAGTAAATTAAGCCACTTTAGGTAATTTGATTATAACATGACCTTGTTTCCACTTTGAAAGTATATTTCATTAACTTTCTTGATGTTTTAGGTGAGAATGATAAAGAATTCAAATCTTTTGTTAAATTAGGTATTCTAGGTATTCATCACATTGATTCCTCCTATTTCTTCAACTCCTCCTAATCTTCTTAATATTTCCTTGAATTTCCTATCGATGCATCTGTTGCACCCCTGAAGTTGCAAGTGCTAGTATTTAAATTCTTTCACAATTGCTAGTTCAAGAGTGTGAGATAAATTTAATATTAAGTAATAAATAAATTTTCTTTATTCAAATATCAATATTAAAAAATAGGTTAGTTTTTGCAATAAATTAATTTTAAAAATATTTTAGAATGCAAACCTTATTTATAGTGTTGTTAAGATAATTATTCTAATTCTCAAATATCTATCTTTGAAACAAAGTTAACAAGTTGAAATTATTTAATAATTCAATACTTGAATAATCTTCTTCGCATATCTCAAAATAATTATCCCTCTAATTATTTTCTAATTATTTAAATCCACTCAAATTTTTAGTTCATTCTCAGAAAGTGAAGTCAATTATCAAGATTAATTGATATTAAATAATTGAATTAAAATCCTAATAATGTCAATGGTTTGAAACATTTCTGAACCAATCTTGAACCATTGTTCAACTCTTTGACATTTCTCATTTTCTTCTTTTCTTCAAGTATTGTTGGTGTTTCGGAGTGTAACATGCCCATTGTTCTACCAAATAAATTTTACTAAATTTAACCCAAAAGTAAATAGATCTTCATATCAACAATAAGAGCAATAAAAATTTTCTTTCTTATAAAATTATATGATGTACATTTGAAACATATTTCAAACTTTACCATTGCATAATCAAATCACTTTCAACATTACAAGAATTGAATATTTCTCATTTACAAAATGTCATAAGATGGATACAAAGTTACAAACAAGCTTCAAAGAGCTAATTGAAAGTAGAGATATAAGTGGTTCTAATGTCCTTCATCAAATCTTGGCCGCCAACTACATGAGGAGAAGCATCACTCAAGCGTTTTTCTGCCAACTACGGACTAACTGTAGTCCCCCACATTTACCAAACTAGTAAACGGCCCTACCCTTCGACGAAGGGATTGGTATGGTAACCTCAAAGATCAGTCTATACTGGGCATGATGTTGTGTCTTACATAACTAGAACTGTCATATTGTGGCTCCATCCTACAAGTATGATTACCTCTGCCTAGTATATAAACCTGAATCACAGTGAACTGACAGTGTAAATAGTGGCTACTTACACTACTTTGGCCAAAGTATTCACCACCCCTAATTCGGAATGGACGTCACACGTTCACCCATCTTCCTAGCGTGATTTAGTATGACATCAATCTCTATACAAAGGTTACTCCTTTACCCATGGATCAACAAATCTCGGGATTAACCCTACTTAACAATTCCAAGTTTACTATGACACTTTTACCAAAATAATACAAGTTGTAATATATGGTTTCCATAACCTAACTTTTAACTTTTACAATGTAGCAATAACTAATCATACTTAACTTGATATAGCACATAATTCCAATATAGACACTAATCTCTACTATGGAGATTATTCATACATTCAATACATAATATTTCCCATACTACATATATATACCTCTTATTGAACATAAAAGAAAATACCCAATTCGATACAGAAAAGCAACCCAAGTTTATTTCCAAATAATCAATCAAAGACATATAATCCTTTTAAACATAAAATGCACAATGGAGAAGAAATTAGCATGCCTGTTAATGCTAAGCTCCAATAGATCAGTTGGATTCCTTATTCTTATCTCCTCAAGCTGGTTGAATATCTCCTCCTAGATCAACTCAATTCCCCCTCTTTACTTCTTACTATTCTCCCTCACAAACTCAAGACCAAAATAACAATGCACAATCAAAATACTAGACTCAGAAAATTGCAGCACAATAGCATAAGTAGTTCGATGGAAAATGGTGTGTAAAATGAATGGAAGAGCTCCTCTATTTATACAAAAATATGAGCATGCCAAGGCTACAAACTAGCTCCCATATTTGCCACAACTCCCACTCAGAAAATTGACTTAGTAAAATGAACTCAACGTGGCAGCAGAAATCGTTATACAATGAACACATAAGTGGACATCAAGAACTAAACTCAGAAATGCAAGGATAGGTCAGGATCAAGACTCCTATTTGGTTTGCATTGCTCAAACATGGTGCCACTCAAAACACCACACCCCATATTTCCCTGCTTGCAGTTTTGAAAGAACATGTCAAAGCTTCCACACGTTTGGTTATCAGTTAACAATGCCTTATGGATCGCTGCCCAAACTCACATTATATGGCACTTTATGTTCCCCATACATTATGACTGTATAGGTTGTATTTCCAGTGCTCTAAACATAGTAATACACTACGCCATAGTTTATAAACTATGTGCTATGAATAACATTTATATTGGCTTCAAAATCCATGCACTATGCTATCAAGGCAGTGCTTAAGAGACATTATTCAAATATAATCAACGCTTAAAACATATCGTGTGTGTGTGTGTATATATATAAGATATATTTAAAATATCATTTGATATTAGAATTCGCATAATCGTATTTGCATATTCCATCAACTATACATGTTTATGTAAACCATATATATATCGTTACTTGAAAACAACATAAAACTCATTAACCCACATATCCACCGACGATGTAGGTGTATGAAATACATGCACACACATACATATAGATATCCCTTGTCCAATCGATACTCTGATGCCTATGAGCAATATGTTCATGAGCATGCGTAGATATGTCTACCTACGTATATCATGCACGTATTTTCTCATATGTATGAGTTTATGTGGACATGTATCTACATATGTGTATATATTCATTTCATGTTAATACCTTGTTGTTTACAATTCCAAACTTAACAAAGAAGACTTCAATCAACACTTAAACTAAATCACATTCCTCATTCAAAACACTCATAAAATCATATCCAATAAGCATTCAAGATCATTACCACAAATTACTTACCTTTACCCACATAGACTCGACATAACCTAGACCAAGTAGGATAGTGGTGTGTGCTTGCTCAGTTTAGGCTTCTCTAAAGGTTACCAAACCAAGTCCTTCTCCTGAGTGATACTTCCCCTCGTTTTCAGAGGAGCAACCTGTTCCTGCATTCAACTTACATCACCACAATAGTAGTTAGCTGATCACAGTATATTCATATGCTTTATACATTTCATAACTAGAATCACTTATAATACATCACATTGCATCATTCAACCTTCCAATATATTCAATTCAAGATTCAAAATACACATTAATGCAAATATTCATAAACCATTCATTTATTCAAGCAAATTAATCAGTCAAGGTAAATAATAAATAGTTAGAAACACACGAGGTGTAACATGGAGGGCTCAAGAACTTTTGGACTTTTTGAAATCTTGTCATTTTGCTTCATTTTTCAAAGATTCGAGGAGCTCATGAACTATTGCACTCTCTGACTAGTTCAAGAGTGTAATAATTCACCAACAAGGATATGTGTCAAAGTTTCGGTGGTTCAATGAACTACAAAATGTTCAACATCTCTTTTATTGAAATCTTCCAAGTGTTGTCGGAGCTTTAAACAATGAAAGAACTTTGTCGAGGGTTTAGGAGGTTCAAGAACTTGTGAAAAGTCTGACAAACTCTATGAAAAAGTCGTTAAGTATTTTGTCAAAGTATTGGGCGGTATACGAACTAAGTTAGAGGTTCAACGAGTTCTTGAACCAATGAAAAGGTTGATGAGATTTCTTAAAGGAGGATGTTCAGGGTTTGGGGAGTTCATGAACTTGTGAACTCTCTAATAGATTCAAAGAAACGTGAAAGCTCCGAAGAAAGGAGAAAAGACTTAGAAGTTTTCAAGGGCCTTTTAATACTTAGGAACATTTGGTGACTTTGGACGCTCTAAGACATGACCAACTTTGCCAAATAAGGTGTGTTGACTCCCAAAATAACTACAACCCTAAACCCTAAAACATTCCTAAATCACCTGGGCCGGGGATGGTCGTTCTAAATGAAAGGAAGAGGTTTATCAACAAATTCAAGTTGATTTTGGGCAACCTACAGGAGTGGGTTAACTCCTCTGCACTTCAGGCTCAACTTAAACCTAGGAGGGATATTCCAAGGGGTATACCTAAATAGGTATTAAGTTCAAACTGAATGAACAACTAAAAATAACAAGACAACCAAACCCAAACTGCCTTCTAGGCCCCAAAGGCTGTCACTGGACTTAAAACAATTGGTTGTCATTAGTAACCCCTATATAGCTGATAAAAGGGCACTCACATTGACAATGGAAGGTACAAGTATGCTTGATTGCAAGACATACAAATTAATTACTTTCTTCACACATGATAAGTCTGTTCTAATTTTTTAAGAGTGTGGGTGATCATGGAAACCTTCAGACCAATGCCTAATATATAATGGGTTACAAAGTCCACAGTTCAACAAAAGGAAGAAAACAACAAGAGAAATGAAACATAAACTTTCTGGATATTCAGATGCAAGAAAAACAACAATCAATGGAGAATATGCTTAGTAAACCTTCATCAAGATACAATCAATCATCTACAACCATAAAAGAGATCATCACATAGCATGTAATTTTTTAAGAATCTGTTCATTCATTTGATCAATGGTTACAGTCATACCACGGAGTGTGGCAAGAGGAAACCCTAAAAGAAATTTAGGATTTCCTTGAAAGATTACATAAGAAGAAGGAGAAGTTCATATACTGATAGTTGAAATCAATATGAAAAACCTTTCATGACATGTGTCTTCACTGTTAGAGAACTAGAACTTTTTCTTTTTGAAACCCTAGAGAGCTATGCACTTAACGGCCTGAAAATGGTAAAGATGACTTACCTTTTTTACATCTTACATTCATGCATATATAGCATATGACTCTAATTGACCTAATTAGGTTACAATAAATTGCCCCCCGTGGGCCTTGTCAGAAAATATCTCAGCCAGAAGGGACGTTTAACTGCACCTACAAAAATATCTAGGGTCTGGAGGCATATGGAAGATATTTTCTGCTTTAATGCACACAACTGGTTTGCTGATCTACAACCATAAATGCAACAAATATCTGAAAAGGAGGGGGTAGCTGAGAGGCATAGCACCTGCATTGATGGTGTATGAGACAAATCTCTTCAAATTCACCAAGCAAAGCTTTTACAATACTTTAAATTTCAAACACCTGAGTCTCTATGTCTTCATCTGCTCTGAATCCTTGCATCTTCCCACCTTCAAAATGTCTGAAAGTCCCTTTTGAATTTTAGCCATAGATGAGTCTGCTTTTAGAATCAATGGCCATCGCTTTTCTTTTTGATTATGTATTGAGGCCCAAAGATTCTTCTTATGTGGCAATATATCACGGTCACGTAGTAGGAAGTGGACCATCTCCATTTGGCTACGTGGGAGCGTGCTAAGCCCTCCACATGGATCTTCATTACCCAAGACCTTTTCCTTTTTGATTTCACAGTTCTGTACTTCAACTTGCGGGCCTACCAAAAGCCTGCATCAGCATCGTGGAATCCAACGTGGCATCCACATGAGCATTTCGCCAGAGCTAGAGTCTTTGCGAGGCCTTCAGGCATCGTTCAGCGAAGCGGCGAAAAACTCCAAACAAGAAAGTAGGACCATCCATGTGGATTCCCATATATAACCCTTTTCCTTCCTTGCGAGAACAGGCCACGTGTCATCATTTCGCAGCCACACAGTGAATCTTTCCTGTAGACAAGATTCCCCTGCGACACTATGCTACCGTCTTATCCTTATCGGTCCCACCTCTTCGCATCATCCTTTGACACCTGGCGCGATCTTCTTTATCCTTTTGAATCATTGATATCGTGACTATAAGCCATGATATACTTTACACTTGTCCTTATTTCGCAGTTACACGGTAGAGACACGACGTCAGCATCGGCGGCCTGTGGGCTTGCGATATCCTACCAAGTAAGAAAGTGAGATCTTCCACGTGGCGGCCCAGTGCACACTTAAAACAAAGCAAAAGCAAAGACCTCTATGTGATGCGCCAGCTTGCCATGCGTTCCATCGAAAGGATATTCGAGACTTAGGCAATTTTGAGGTCAGAACTTGGGGTCGATAGACAAGGGAATGTAGAAGAGTGGAACCCCGACCTCTGAAACTCTGACAAGGGCAAAAAACACAAGGGAACTTTGGGAAACTTAGGACTTAGCCAATTTTTTGGGCTTTTCCACCTTGCATTTCAAATGGCGAAGACATGAAAACCTATGAAATATGTCTCTCATCAGTTATAAGCTATAGGTTCAAGTGGGCATATGAATGAGACATGAGGAACAGAATAGGGCATTTTGGAGACTGATTTTTAAGGTGTCAACAAGGTGTTCATGCAAAATTTGAAGACTTAGTCAAATCTGAAGGTGACACATAGAATATAACATTTTTTATAATACTAAAGTATGCAGTCATGGTGGAACCTAACCTACTCTTGCAACTAACAAGAGAGATGATTAAAAGGAAATGGTGTTTGGCCCTTCACCAATTAAAGACTAGTGTCTACTCCATTAGGCAACGAAGTCATAACTAAGAAAGAGGATGTAGAATATGTCTGCGAATTAGCACTAAAACTAAGCTTGCATATGCATACGAACTCATGAGATAAGGAAACCTACAAATGGACAATCTTAATTATCCAGAACCAATCAACAACACCCTACATGTAATAAAAGAAGATCATTACAAAAAAGTTTGCAATGCGTTAAAATGATTGTCTATATTAATCAAATTTTGTTACAATCATACTATCAAATGTGACAAACTTGAGAGACAACAACTAGGTTGGAAGCCCTTCCTAAGATATTACAATCTACCATGGAGACAACATTTAGATATAGAGCCTTACTAGACTACCTCTTCCTCTGATTTACAAACATTCTATATCAATTACAGAGCTAGGCATTCATCATTTTATACCCTAGAACCTACTTGAGACAATAAAAAATTGGCTCAATGGAGATCTTTATTTATCTTATTGCATCCATTGGAGGCCATTAATGGTTGTCCCGAGTCATGCAGAGGAATTGTTGGAATATAAGAAGTTTTCTAAAGAATTGTGGGAATTCAACATGGGACCAAATGTGAACTAGCAATCTTGTGGAATTGAAAGTGGTAACCGGATGTGGGAAGTGGAGGGAAAATGGAAGAAATGAAGTGAATGTGGAAATGAGGGAGAGAACTGGGCATACAAATGTATGAAGGAAATTTCAGAAGTCTATTGAGTTTCTACAAAGAAATAAATGAGTGATTTTGAAAGTGAAGGAAAAGTAAAATTTGGTTGTGGAACTAGACAATAGGGCATGATATGGGATGAAAGAAATGGTATCCTGAAGTCTATGGAAAGTCTACAAAGAAAAGGGAAAGTAAAATGTGAAGGTGCGGGAAAAACATGCAAGACCGAATAAAGGAAGTTAAGGTGCCAAATGGATGAGATCTGGAAGGCTAGGTAAGTTTCACAAAAAGGGATTATGAGGAATGCAAGAAAGGAAGGGGGAACCATAGGTAGATGGGAGAAAAGCAAAGAAAGACTATGGAACTGAAGGTGGGAACCAACTATAAGAACAAGAGGTGAACATATTTGGTGTAAAAGTAAAATTTCGTGAAATAGGGTAAGAGACGAACTAAAGAAGTGCGGAAAATGAATGAAGGTTGGAAGGAATATAGAGAAACAGGGCATGACAAGATGTGGAACTGGATGCAAACATATCTGATCTGGGATAGAATTCTGCAAATAGGATGAAAGTTGAAATGAAGAAGTTGTGGAAAATGGATGAAGGTCAGGATGTTGGAACTGAAAGGTGAAATTCCAAAAGAACACAGAAATTCCACAAAGTAGGGGAAACAAGAAAAAGGGATGGGAACACAAGAACAAGATTTGTGGGAAAGAAAGGGGGAACCAGATGTGGATATTGAAACTTGAAATATGAAATCTAGTAGTCTATCAAAAACCCACAAACCAGAGGAAATAGGTGGAAAGAAAAGACTAAGGACTCGATGGAAGTCCTATAGAATTTTTTTGTAGTAAAGGAAGTGGATACAATATGGAAAGCGAAGAGGAAATGTCTGGTAGCTAGTCATGATTTCGCAAAATGAGCATTAAGAGAAATGAAAGAAGAGAAGGGCACGATGAAATCTGCGTGGATTTCATGTGGGACCAAAGGTTAGGACCAGATGTGGGAAGAGCATAATACATTCGATAGTCCACTAGAACTCTGCAATTCTGCAGAAATGCCAAAAAATGACTTAAAACTCCCCACACTTAGAATATTTTGGATTTTTTTGACACTCCAACACGTGACAAGAACATGGGGAAGGCAATGCACAACTTCGACATAAAATTTGACCAAGGGAGGGCCCATTAGAAGATTTCTTATATCTATTATCAATGATGAGAAAAATAGGTCCAAGGCAAGAAACGAGCACCAGAGTTGAGATTTTTTCACATTTTGGAGTAGGTGCCAATAGATTCTATTGTCAATCACTTGATATTTACTCAATGGTATATAAATGTCTTCTAACCCTCCCACGATTCTTTTTTAAAATTACAATAATTAAGAACTTAAGTGGCCCTATAGATCATCATGCAATGACTAACATTAATGCACTTTGACTGAAGGACTTGAGCTCTACAAATTGCTTCCTCAGAAGAAAATCAAGTCCATGAAAAAGCATTTCAAGAAGGGAGGATCTAATCTATAGAGTGCAAAAGAAGATTATCTTCTTTCATACTTTCAAGGTCAAATCTTCTTTCAACATGGTCAAGTTTGTAATCAAATTTCTCTTCAAGAAAGCTTTCAGATGATAAGTGCTTAAAAAGAAGGATTCTGCAATAATGAAAATGCGAAATAAAGAAATAAAAAACATAGAGAGCATGTGTTTGTAGGAAAAGGGGTAGGAGGTAGGATACATTGAGTAGTGAACCAGGCACACAACATAGATGTTAGAGTCACTCAAGGACTCACAAGAGTCAAGATCATCTGCATGAATTCTTCCACATGAGAGAAATGACATACTGTGAGGCAAAATAGCAAAAAGTTCTTGTATGTGCATTGTTTATTCACAAAGGAATAATATAAATAAATATAATCACACTTGCCAAAAAGAGACAAGGTGAGAAAATGAAAGCCTGTGACGCATGCCATAAAGCTCCCAAGTACAATAAAGAAAATATTATCCTAAAAAGATTCTCCTTAATAAACTTATGTGATGTGTAAATATGATTTTACACCAGCATCCCCATAAGTGCAACTTAGAGAGGTTCACACAAGCTAAAAAATAAAGATGGGTCATGACAACAAGGCTTGATCAGGGACACATTTACAAACAAAGAATCTCTCATAACCAAAGAAAAGGAGAAAAACCCAGTGGGAAAAGCTCCTCTCCAAAAGAGGGAAAAGAAAATACAAACACATATGTACAAGTGATGGTTACAAAATCAAGTCCACCACAAATACATAATGAATGCCCCCTATAAGAGAGAGAGAATGAAAGATATTTTGAATCCCCTCCAAGGAGCAACTTCAGTGCCAATAATGAATGCTTGTAAATAGAAAACAATCCACTGCCTGCAAACAATATTTCTCCCTTTCAGAAGAAACATATCCACTGGTGAATGTAGAATCCATTCCAACATCCTAGATAAATAGGGAATCCAAATCCAAATGTGTGCCTCTAAATGCAACTTTGGTGACCTCATGCTAGAAAATGACTTCTCTAAAACATAAACTATTTGTAGAATCAGAGAAATAGAACATGGAGAGGATATGATCTGAACTGCATCTAGAAACATAGAAAATGAATAGATGACATCACTGTCATCAAAGATGAAATGCATGTCCTCCAAAGTATCCTCCACATCAGAAATGTGAAACTCCACAAACAAGAATGAAATGTCGGGTAGATAGGAATTCCAATGAGATGATGGATTTGGACGACTGAGATTGACCTACTGTAGAGAATCACTAGAACCCATGAATGTAGCAACACTAAACTCAAATGTAGCAATAGGTGATGATGGAGATATGATCTCAACAAGAGGAGAAGAGGGAGCATGAGAAGTCTCTGTGTTATCTGAACAATCAAAACTTGCAATATATTCAAGCTCCTCTAAATTATCATCATCAAAGGGTATATTATCTACATCGTCAAGGGATATGAGGCAATCCTTAGCAAGATCATATGGGAATGGAGAGATATGAGGGTCTCCATAAATCTCCAAATTCTTGTCCAAAGAGTGTGTGGGCACTCAATAAGTGAGATGGAGTACATAGTGTCAAAATCAACACTAGAACAAATCAACCCTACAATATGATCAATAGTGTTACCCCAAACAAATTTTTTTGAGACGCATCTAGTTCAGGTATGAGCCCATAAAGATAAAGCAAACAATTCAGTCACCTGAGATGTGTCAGGATGTCTTTTTGCCACGACTCATAATTATCCTTTGTCAGATTAACCACATAAGGATGAGCAAAAAACTCATGATGTCTCCTTATACAATAGAGATCATAGATTAAAACATCCAATATAGATTAATGTTCATAAATGAAGCCCATCAAAGCAAACATAACTCCTCCAAGTGCCAAAACATCTAGGATATTGGACAGAAGGCATAAAACCAATAAACTGAATAAAATATACTTGGGACTGAATCTAGAAAAATTACATAGATGACTATGTAGAGCTTGTTGATACCTTTCCAATGTCTGTTCGTTGTGAAAAAAGGATTCTAGGCAAAACAAATGAGCTCAGAAGCCGAAAAAGATGCCTAGACTTCAAATAGTAAGAAAAAATCATCGGTAGCAAAACCAAGAGAAAATATCCATACCAATGGAAAGATCATGGAACCAGCTTTTCGTCGCCTATTTTTTGTTAAAAACTGATACTATATGACCAAGATATAGCAAAAAGAAAATCTCGTCCCCTAGTGCATGCAAAGAAGAGGGAGGGCCCTGAAGTGGTTCTGTTGGCATTGGTCTAGTGGCTCAGTCGAGCTAAGCTACGGCTTGGCAGCTGGAGGGCAGCGGATTCAAGTATCGTCACCAGCGGCAGTGGCCTAATGGGGGTAGGCCAGGCAGTGCGGCCTAGAGAGGGCACTGGGTGATGGTCACAGATGTGACTGAGCACTAAAACAAAGGGCGCTCATAATTCAAATTCTTGCCCAAACAAAACACAAAACCATTGTTAAAAGAAAAAACCACCGGTAACCTGATAAAACCACCAAAAAAAAAATTCCCTGCTAAATAAAGATTTTGCCCATTGGGTGATGATTTTGATCCCTCAAAAAAAATTTCGACCGCCAAATATTTGCATAGAGCTGTCAAAAATTGACGCAGAGCACCATTTTTTTTGCGGTGACAAAGCACAATAGTACGATCGAGTACAGAGCCATGTGATTGACATTTTTTTTCGGACGAATCCACGAGGTCTATTTCACACTCGGAAGCACTGATTCAAGGAGGAGCTAACAGATCTAGAGCTCTGAAACCATATTAAAGTCACTCAAGGACTCACAAGAGCCAAGATCATCTACAAGAATTCTTCCACATGAGAAGAACGCTAGATTGTGAGACAAAATAGCGACTAGTGCTTGCATGTGCACTGCTTATTCACAAAGTAATAATACAAATAAATGCAATCACACTTGCCAAAAAGAGACAAGGTAAGAAAATGAAAGCCTACGACACATGCCATAAAGCTCTCAAGTACAATAAAGGAAATATTATCCTAAAAGGATTCTCCCTAATAAACTTATGATAATGTGTAAATATGATTTTACACCAATAGATATATGTGTGGATTTTTCCAAGAAAATATTCATCTAACTTCTAAAAGTCTCTAGAATGTTTTTTTATTAAAGGTAAAGAGGTTTTGAAAGGGCCCCCGCCCTTTTACAAAATCTCAGCCTTGTGGCAAATGAAACATGCCTCATGAGAGGAGAGACTTACAAGAGGAAATAACAGCATAGGGGTTGCAACCACAAGTCAAAACATACAACAAAACAGTTGCAAACAGGCCACCGCAACAAAGGAAAAACAAGGGGTCAACAAACTACACCACGCTAGACCTCAACCTTGCCTATCACACACCCTTAGCCTGGGTATGAGAAATCGAAACCAAATTGAGAAGACCTTTTTTCTTTGTTGGACGATGGTCCAAGACACACCATTGTCTAAATCTTTAGATTGAGGAGAAAGAAGAGGGAAATCCTCAAAAGTTTCCATAACCCGAGACACCTCCCTTGAAGATGAAGAGAGGTAATTCAAAGAAGGAAGTTTCTCAGACTCCGAAAGTCAAGAAAGTGCATGGGCCCCCCCACAATCAATCAAGGGGGCAAAAGGAACAATTGAAGACACCATAGCCGCACCAGACCTAGAGGGAGTCTCCACCGAAGGAGCCATGAAGACCACTTCGCCTATCACCTAAGGAACTAGACTTGAAGGCATGTCAATCCACGAGTCAAAAGTCGTAGAAATACCAACAATCAAGTGGTCAAGGAGAGCATTCAGCCACCACAAAACCAAACCCACATTCTCACACAAGAATGAGAACAATCTGAATCCAAATGACCAGTAGCAAAGCATCTTCTACACTGAAAGAGGATACCCTCATAATCAAGCCACCGAGTCCACAACCTATTCTCCACTATCAAAACCACATCCACATGTAACGCCTTAGAGTTGTTGATGTCAACTAGAAGGCAAGTAAAAGTAGTATGACCAAAGTTTGCAGTGATAGAATCAATCATCTGAAAATGTCCAATAGCATTATTGTCGATAGCCTCAAAACACAAGACATCCCCAAAATTGAAGGGGAAGATTGGGTAGTCTGACCCAAACCAACATAACGTTTAATGGTTTTGTGTAAAGGTTTAAAGAGGGAAACCATGGCTTGAGTGAGAGGGAGTGTTCTCCCCACATCCAAGACCAAACCTCCAACACCGCCTCCCTATTTTCAAAGGATTGAAACACCACTATAAAGAAACCCCTTGCACAAGGGAATAGCTCAATTTTGTCCTCCGTAAGGGGCCTCCATGACTCCAAAACCTTTTGATACAAGTTAGGAAGGGAAGGCCACATGTAGTAGTATCAAGCTTCAACAAGCATAATGAGCTTCATTTCCAATCACATCCTACCCACAAACCACCACCAGGGAAGTTTGAGAGCAGGGCAAAGGTCTAGCATTGTCACATTGAGGTGGGCGGGCAGACCCCTTCCCAACCATGGCCACATAAAACAAGCCACACCCCGTTCCAGCCATGGCAGCAATGGACACACCACAGCCCAAGTCACTCTAGAATGTAATGGAATTTATGAAATTATAATTAAGTTTCTATTCAATTGGGGAAAAGCCTAAAACTCTTCAATATCTTCAATACATGGACAATATTATCCATTTCCAACTAAATGTATTTGAAATTGTATTGAAATTGAAGAAAATATTGTGTTTGTTAATTAACTGCCATGACCAAACTGTTGCAGGAATAGCATTCCAAAAAGACTTTTGAAAAAAAATTACATAGATATAGCTTACTTCACCAGACCATGGCAACCAAGAAACACATATCTCCAGAAATCAAACATGATTTTGGTTTATCACCAATTGAAAAAACAGAGAAGAGAAAACCAAACCAGCAAGAATCCTCGGTGGCTGCCATAATTCATGCAGAAGATGCACAGTATCTGAAGTTTTGTGTAATTATCGAACGCCAAAAAATTTCTCATTACCAGGAACATTCATGTGCACAAATTTCCTGGGGTCAAGCACGGTACTGCTAAAATAGAACTCTAAAATATTTAAATATATAATATGTTTGTCAAAAACATTTGATTGTTGGAAAATCATGTGACATGAGAATGTTACATCACAAAAGGTTTATCCATCCAGCGAATTGTGCACCCATGGGCTTCTAAGCGCTTAATTAGAGCACGTGGTAATCTTAACCTTAAGCATTCAAGAAGCTTTAGTTTCTTTAAACTCTTGCAAGCCAACAGAGTAGAAACAAAGCCATTAACAGTTACATTCCTCAAATGAACCAACTTCATGTTCTGTAAGCAAGGAAGGTTTGCCAATGCTGATAATCCAACATTTGAGACTGGACAATATGAAAGATTTACCTGCAGAAACACCATATATTCCAATGTAAGATTTGCTAAGAAACATGATTCAAAATGTTGCACAATATGAAAGATGTATTTGCGCAGAGGAACATGAATTAAAATATTCACAATATGAAAGATTTATCTGCAGAAATACCACAGATTCCAATGTAAATATGCAAGGGAACATGAATCAAAAATTTGCATTGTAAGATATAATTACCTGTCGCAAATTCTGACATGAATTAGCTATCGCCAATATCCCAGCATCGTTGACACCGTAGCACCTTTTGATATCTAATTCAGCAATGCACTTGCACCCTAAAGCAATTGCTGAAAGACCACTAGATGAAATACCAGAGCAACCTCGGATTTCAAGGTTATGAAGTTTACGCAGTCGTGAGATAGACTTCAGAGCTTCATCACTAACATGCATGCAGTAGGAAAGGTTTATGCTCTTTAACCTTGGACATCCATTAGAGATTGCTGCCATTCCAGCATCCCCAACACCTGTGGATCTGGATATATAATCTCAATTAGTAACCTGCAAACATCTTAAATTGGGAGTAGCAACTTTCAAAAAACAGTCTTGGCTTTTCTTTTTCCTAGGAACATTATGTAATATGCTGCAGACATCCTGAATTCATTAAAGTACCTGTACAGATCAAGTTCTTCGAGATTTGAGCAATGTGTGCCTATATGGATGATTCCCTCATCAGATATATTTGGGCAGAATCCTAGCTTCAAAGTGATCAATTCAGAGCACCTAGCAAGGGATTCCAATCCTGCACGAATGGATATTGTAAATACAAGAATTGTAAAAGATGATGAAAGATATCTCTATGGGCTAAAAACTCATTACTATCAAAATCATCCCTTTCAAAACTCTCTCCCTTCTCAAATCTAATTAGTTAAGTATGGAACCTGTGTTGTTTACACTGCAGTCAGTAAGGTCAAGCTCTTGCAGAAAGGGACACCCCTCCCCTAACATTGTCAAACTCTTTCCTGTAACCAAGTGACAAGATTCAATCTTAAGAGATGAAAGATATCTGCATGATCTCGCAACAGCTGACAAAGCAACATCAGTTAGATCATGGCAGCATGTAAGATCTAACTTGTTCAGCTCTCTACAGTATGCCAAAAATCCTTTCAATTCATCATCTGTGACTCCAATACACTTGCTTAAGCTCAATTCCCTCAAATATTTGCAGCTTCTACCAAAAGATTCAAGTGCAGTGCTAGAAATTTTACAACCATCAAATTTGATTATTTGCAGTCTGTCAAAAGTTTGGGAACTTGCCAGATCCCTTGTAATCTGCATTACACAAAGCAATAGATTATAAAACTATAAAACAATGGCTACAACATGAATTAAATTTATGTACTTAAATACTTTTACAATCAAGAAAATTAGTCTTTACCAAAGCTTTAATACTTACTGGTATACAATAAGCAAGAGCAAGTTGACGCAACTGTGGGGAAACACTTGCAAGTTTGACTATTCCAGTAGAGCTGATATTGCGACACTTCGAAACATCCAGTCCCTATGACAGTGAACAAGCAACATATCACAGCAGATAGACATTTTAGGGTCCAAACTTTTGGCCAGATTCTTATGATAAGTTTCATTGGGTCAGTGACCAAGCAGAACAAATCCTTACTGAACATATATGTAAATCTCATAAAATTCCTTAAAATGTGCAATTAGTTCAATTTTTTATAAGCAAGAAAAAGCATAGCTATATTAACCACCTTCTACAGAATAGTACAAGTGAGATTCTCTTCCAAAATCTAGGACAAAATAGTGTGAAAAGACAACTAGTAGAAGAAATACCAAAAAATGGGCAAAGGTAGCAGAATCACATTGTAAACCTTCTTAGGGCCTCGAGAACTTCTTGCAAGCCAAAATTTTATGTTTTCTTTACAATCTGCATAACAGGTTTGCTCATGATTGGGCCTAGGCAATACTTGATGCTTCAAACATTGTTGTCCTGACACTACACTAGATAAAACTAAGATGCCATTACAAGTTGTAACTGATTCCTACTAGTAATAACCAATGAATCACGAACTTGTAACTGTAATCTGCCACTAGAAACTCTATGCTGGTTAGAATCCACTTGCTCCATAATACTGAAGGTTACTATATGCAATACCACTTAATACTTACATGCTAGGCTAGGTAAGAATCTAGATAGAAAATCAAACTTAGAAACAAAGGACATGGAAAAGAAGCAAAAACGAAACCACAAAGATAGCATGAGCTTAAAAGTTAAGTCCTCCTAGCATTGGCCATGGAAGCCTTATCGGATCCAAGAACTGTTAACAGCACAACCTGCAATCCTTAAGGGTCTAAGCAGATTGACGATGCCCGCTTCATTCTGGAGAATTGCAATTAGGTCAAAACCTGAGGATGTAAAAAATTGAAACAGGCAGCCTCCCCAGGTTTTGGTTATCTTTAAATCCCCACCAAGGCCTAGAAAGTCATATGGAGCACAGAATGAACAATGCAATGCCGTGGGCAAAGGATCCTCAACTCCTTTGAGACATAATCCAGCATGCAGCCCACCAGCCCAAATAATCATCTGAAGGGAACATCCAGCAAGAAGGAGCTGACACAGAGATAAAGGCAATGACGGTGGGTCTTGTTGTGACCAAATCACACATCGCCCCATTAGGAATAGGGACCCCCCTTTCTTTTTGAGCTCTGAGC
Source organism: Cunninghamia lanceolata (assembly GCA_027924645.1). NCBI lineage: Eukaryota > Viridiplantae > Streptophyta > Pinopsida > Cupressales > Cupressaceae > Cunninghamia > Cunninghamia lanceolata. Next base: position 2,637,885 of record BSBN01000241.1, on the reverse strand, counting down.
TTTTCAGTGAGTTTTCAATGAGTTTTCACGAGATTTTAATGATGATTTGACTCATTTTCCTCTGCCGATATGGTAACAATTTCCTTGCCTATGATCTTTGGTTCACGATTAAGGATATATGAACTTGTAATAATGAAGTATTGTGATCAAATCCTATTTAGATATTGAGTTTTGAGGTTAATCCTGAAGAATGTTTGAGACCCTGAAAAGACTAAGCCTGGAGCCTGAAATCCTGAAAATCCTGAAAAATGGCTAAGTCTGAAATCTGGTGAATCCTCCAAATTCTATATTTTGCATCTTAAATCCGGTGGATTCGGGACCTATCTCAAACATCCTGAAAGGTATATTGAAAAATATTTAAAGTATAAGAAATTCAATCTCTAAACTTATACTTAAATATATTTTTCAATATACCTTTACTCACGCGATCCTGAAAATGCTTGACGATTTCAGAGGATTTAAAACATTGATCTAGTGCGACCAGGTACTTAGATGACGCAAATCTGGGCGCAAAATCACGAAAGAGAAGACACTTGAGCCAGAGGATTTGAAAACTCGATCCAATGCGCCCATCAATACCTTGATCTAGTGCGCTACATAAAAGGGAGGATAAAATTTCATTTCTTGAAGACTTCGAGTTGCTCATCCAATGCGCCACACTAAAGAGAGGGTGAAGTTTGATTCCGAAGATCTCATGTTACCTATCTAATGCGCCATGAAGGAGAGGAATTTCAATTCTTGATCTAATGCGACTAGAAGGATTATGAAGAAAGATCATGATATTTTAAAGAGGAGAAGATCATCAAGGCTCCATCCAATGCGAAATTCAATAAGAAGTCAAAATGCGAATCCAAAGGGTATGAGAGGACTCCAAAAACCTCAACCAATGCGAAATATAAGACAAGAAGATGTCAAACCTTGATCCCATGCGCTTGAGAAGAAAGAAAACGCCAACCAACAAGAAGATCGCTAAGCCTTTATCTAATGCGTCCATCAAGAGGGAGTTAGAAACATTTAATGATTGTTGCCTCGGGAAACGTGTAAAATGCATTTATTAAATAAAGACCAAATCTAAATTAAATGTTTGTGCACAATAGTAAAGGAGGTCGGCCTAGAGAAAAGGAAAAGTTTTAAAAGCAAATTATGTATATATACCTCATTTCCTTTTCATTTTTATCATTTTCAAGAGCAGATTTGTTTTCCAAAGGCAGATTTTTCTTCAAGGAGCAGCAACAAGGGTTTTTTTTACAAGTATAAATTTGATTTTATCAAATTTAAGCAAGTGGTGGATCAAATTGCAAGGTATCCAATTCAAAACAGCTCATCAAGTAAGTCTGATCTGAATATTTCTGATCTGATTTTCTTATTTTTCCTTCATTAAATGCATTGAAATTGTTTAAATATTAGTAAAATTCAAGAAGGATAAGTGGATTTTCATGGATTTTCATAGGTTCCTTGAATCTAGATAGCAATATTTCATAATTATAAAGGAAAATTTCATAATTTAATCCACTAAGGTGGCTGAAGTGAAGATTGTGTTTGCAATTACTTATTCGCGTCAAGTTTGCAGGAATGTCAATGATGCTAAAGAGTCATCAAAGAAGAAGAAACTGGAACCACCTTCATGCTAGGAGTAAAGTCAACCAATTGTCATGTGGAGAAGACATCAACTGGCTGCTCCACCATAAGGAAAGTGTTATCATCTTCCAGGAAGCATCATTCTACATCACTTCAAGAGGTAGCTGTTCCAAGACGTCACAGCAAGATATATCTCAAGTCCTCTTCATCAATGACATCATGAAAGATCCTACGCCAAGTTCCTTCGAGCTTCAAGATCATCTTCAAGGAATCATTTCATCAACTATATCATGATCATCAAGAGCAAGTGTTTGAATCACTTTCACCTTGCGGAGGGAACACTACTCTAAAGGATTATACCTCAAATCTTCTACATCATCGAGTTGGAACACTTCATTGAAACTTCCAAAAGCATTCATCCATCAAACTTCAAGACTCTTCAAATTTCCAAGTCCAAGAGAGTCTCCTACTCTTCATGAAGAAATCAAGTGTCATCATCTACTCTCTAGCCTACATGAAGATACATCGAAGAAGATTCACATCAATCTATCTACAAGAAGAAGAATCATAAAGTTAGTCAAGTGAGGCGACAACTATCATACATCCAGTTAACAAGAAGAATGAACAAGGCAAAGATCCACAGGATGTATTCCTAAATATACAAGTTCAAACAATCACATTGAATACATCATTACAAGTTGATACAAATTTCAAAGTATGCTGAGTTGGCACTTATGTGGCGAGTACACATCATTTAATTTTGATTAGCCACATTATTTAATGCATGCAATGTATCATTTAATGAAAGAAGTCAAAGGGATTCCTATGTGGAGGAATATTTTAAATGCTTTCGCCTTACCTTATCACATTGGAAAACGTGCCTTCATTGCCTCTCTCTTGTATGCTAAAAATAGCAAGTTGTTGTAACTACCTCTGAGGTGGCACGATCTAAGCCCTTGGCTATCGAATCAATCTTAGCCATTCATTGTAACCTGGACGACTATATAAAGGCCTTGTTGCCTCATTTGTAATTCATTAGAAATTAGAGATTAGAAATATAAATTAGAGATATAGAGATAGAGATTAGATTTTAAGAGTAGAATAGAAGAGACTCTCAAAATTCTCTGAGAGGGCTGGAGATTGTTGTAAATATTTTCCAAGATTAATGCAAAGACATTGGAGCTACTTGTTTGGTGTTAAGTATTATCTTGTGGAGTAACATGGTTTCCTGAATCTTGATGGAATCAAGAGATGTTTCAAATAGCTTAGAAATAGATTAGAAGTGCATTGATGTAATGAATATGCGTAAAGATATTTGATGAATTCTTCTGGTTCATACTTTTCGTGTATTGTCGAAGGCAATCCACTTTGCAAAGTTAGACTGAACCTTCATTTTCTTTAGTTCGGTTGTGAATGCTTGTTCAAATTGCGCCAGCTGTGGGTGTTTGGATGGAGATTTACAACATGAAAATCCTTGAGTTTCCTTAGAAGATTGCACTAGCTTCGTGTAGTTGTTGGTTCTCATGGCGAAGCGAAGTCTGGTTTCATAAGGAGTTTGTCTATCTTTACATGTTTCATTATCTCATTGTCCTTAGATTAGCCTTCTAAACCCTTACCCCCTTTTTTTCATTTTCTTTATCATAGAAGCTCTGTATATATGTCATCCACATCAAAGGAGGAATAAGTCGAATGAAAGGAGAAGAGTCTGCGTAAGTCCCTTTGTGTTTAACAGCAAAATCATACTTAAATCGCTGAGCTGTCTCTTACCGAAATTAAAACATTATTAGAAGGAACCTTGGAGTTATCTCGTTTGATCACTTAGTTCAGCATCCGAGAGGCTTTGCTCAAGAGAGAGTCAAATACTCAGTATTTCACTCTATTGTTGACTTGTTGAAAAACAACCATCAACAGGTCTCAAAAGAGGAAAGACCTCCGAAGCAATGAAACAACCAAGAAAAATAAGACAGTAATAAAACTCAAATTTGGTACTAACATCAAGCAAAGATCAGAAGGAGCCAAGATCAAGAAGCCCATAGTCGCCAAAGCCACTGAAGAACCTCAAAATAAAGCAGCAGGCAGCTATCTACTAGGATGAGGATTGTGCAAAGCTGCCCAAGAAGCTTGAGACTGCACTGATCCACTCCTGAAAGAAGAGGGTAACAATCAAGATTTTGCCAAGTTTCAACAGTTTGAGAAATTAGTAATTACAGTATTACTCAATAGCCTAGTGGTTTATGTGAATCAAACCACAAAGGAAAAATGGACTTGTCCAGAAAGGAAGTCCTACCTCTCTTGTTGAAGATCAAAGTCTGAAACATTGACCATGAGAAGTTCATGGAGTTCAATCAAAGTACCAGTAAGTGGGTCAACTCAAACGTTGCTCAAGACCTCAGAGGTCTGAAAGAAAGATAAATCAAAAGTGGACAAGTTGGGAACTGAGATGAACAACCAACCAGCTAGTCATCAACCAAGGTAATGAAATCACTGAGAGCAACTACCTCAATTCTCGATTTAAAGGATATCTTTTCAACATTATGAAGGATGAAAACTTGAGGAAGAGAGAAGAGGCTAGTTGGGGTCAAATGGGGATTGCAACTGATTTGAAATGGATCAATTGTGATATATAAAACAATTCAAATGATGTTGTAACAGAGTCAATCGATTCCTTGTATGCAAAGAATCTACACTTATAACAAAACAACACCTTGCAGACAAGATAGGCAAGTGTCGCAAATTGATGCCTAAGGCACAGAGACCAATCTGAAGTGATCAGAAAAAGGATAAGTGGACCCCGCTGTATGTTTTGGCAGGTCTGTGAGGGATGTTAATAATAAATTACACATTCAGCTAGGCCTGAATCTGTCACCTACAAATTCGGCTAGGACCAAGTCTTAGACTTAAAATTCATTCATGGCCAAATATGTCACTAATGAACAGTGACATACTGCATGTTTGCCCCCACCGGAAGTTGTCATTTACAGATTCATACATGACCAAATTAATCACTGTACCTGATAAAAGGAAGCAAAACTAACACACAGAAGACAACACACTAAATTCCCTAGCTCATGCCTTTTGATGTTCCCAAAACTTTGTTTTGAATTTGACAAACATGTTTGTATGAAAAATGCATATGATGGGCATGCATGAGGGAATCTAGAGTTCAGCTCAGTAGTTGCAGCAAGTTGTAGTTGTTGGCAATTTGCAGAGAGCATAGAGAATTCAATGCAGAATAAGCTGATAGGTTGTTGTTGAAGTCTAATATCAACCACAGTGACCTCTAATAGCTTGTAATCTTGCATTTTTGGTGCTAATGGAAAAAGGTACATCCCCCCTTGCTGGAGGTTTCAGCCAGGGAGATTCTTGTGTTGTTTACTTGTGTGATTGGTGCAATGTTTCTTGTTTCCACATTACAAACTTCTTCATTTCCATCAATAAAGCCTGCAGATGGACAACTTCATGAATGTATGTGCATTAGGTACTTAAAATCCCTAAGTAAACAATTGATTTCAGTCAAAGATTGCATAGAATCCATTTAGATCAACTTGAATTTATAATAACCAAGCTAGTTATCAGAAACAAGTTATTACCAAGATAGAATAGCTTTTGCCAAGGAGGCTAGCAATACTTCAGTGTGAGTCAAACACTGTCCTATTACCCATCATTTTTGTGGGTGCCCAAACACAATGACTAAGGAGCAAGCTATGATGATGGTTTTGTCATACAGTGAAGAAAACTTCCACCAAAATGCCAATGTTGTGGAGTAATGCATTTCTTAGAAATGATCGGCAATGTTCAACGCATCGTATGTTGAGGTCTTCTCTCATCTACCAATAAACCCGACTGCTCCAAGATGAAGTAGCCTACCTAGTAGTGGTCAATCACCATGCAGCTGCACAACATGAGAAACTTGATGATGTCGAGGAGACGAGTTTAGACTGTCACTGATGTTGGCATAACCATATCTAGAATAAAGCCCCTAACAGGAACAGATCAATGAGAAAATAATGATGGGTGTATTAAGGAGATCTGTTACTCAAAGTCAACTTATTGGAAAAATCTCGAGGATGTTTTCAAGTGTCCTTTGGATCAAGAAGTGCTGGAACCTCCATTGTGAGACTTATGTGATGTCAATTATTGGGGTTGGAGAGCCTCCATGTTCCCACTAAAATCAATATATTAGTTAACATTCAACTCCATTCGTTCTTGATCTTCATTTTTATGAAGTGCAACCAATTTTGGAATTTTGAGCAACAAGTATATCCACACATGCACACACGCACCAACTCAACTCTTTCTTGATTTTCATTTTTGTTAGTGCAAACAATTTCAGAATGTTGTGCAACAAGCATATCCCCACACGCACAGAGATGCAACATTACAGGGATCTTTTTTCAACTGGTATGCCACTTTGGTCTTCCCTTTTGCTTACATGTGTTTCCCTTTGTCTCACATGTGAATCATCTCCCTTTTGTTTACTCTATTTCCCTCTATCAAGATTGCCAACTGCTCAACGATTAGGAAATTTTTGACAAGCCAATAAGGGTCTTTCCTAGGGCTAGGATTAGTCATTGGCTCCCTAGCCTTAGGTCAGATTGTAGAGGAAGATGGCTCACTAGCCTCTTCCCAATATTTTGTTTAAGATATTTATAACCAAGTCAAAGTTGTAAGATAATTTCAAATTCAATAACCTATTTCCTCATTTTGAAAGGCATCTTTGTCGTGTTTGTTTTGTCTATCGGTTTATATTTCTTTATTGTCAATGAGATTCTTTTCACCCTCACATAAATGGTTTAACGGTTTTTCTATACTTAAATGTACATCTGCTTGAGATTCAATGCAATAATGCAAAAATAATTTTCTTCTTTCACATCTTGTTCATCAACTCAAATGGTTGATGAACCAGTCATTGACTCATTAGCTATCATTGTCTTCATTTCATTTTCTTGATCTTCTTTTGTCTTTATAAATTTCTGCCACAACAATGCAATTTGTGTGTTAAAAAAGGATGTGATACCATTCTGATCTAATTATTCATCTATTTTAAACTCTTTTCTTTTCAAAGCTTAATTAAAAATGTTTGTTTCCATGTGTTGAAGAAAATCTGCTAAGTAAACAAGTCACACAACCAAAACATGACCATACCATGATGTTAACATATTGCACATTATATCAAGCATAACTTCTCCACATAGATAATCACCGCATATAGTTGAGCACTGGCACACATACTCGATCAAAGGTTGTTGACCATCTATACCTGAACCCTGTACATGTCTACCTGTACTACAACCAAACACCAACTATGGCTTGTGGTAATACTAAAATGTAACCATGCATTGCTTGGTTTCTGGTCTGTTGGCTTGCCATAGTTTAAACAAACTAAAACTTCTTGAATGCTTATAATTCATATCACCATGGGCTCTAATTGAGTACTTGGAAGCCCACAGGTGTACCTTTCATTGGATAGACAAGCCTTTTGTGATGAAGCAGTCTCATGTCAGGATTTTTCATAAGGTGAGGATTAAGAAAAATGCATAATGTATTGAATATTCAGATTTCCCATTTTAGTAGTACAGATATTGTCTCAACAAGGGAGATTTTTGGACATGTGATTGTTATTTCTAAATAGAAATTTTTGGGTTTTTGATTCAATAAGCAAATTTTCAGATACAGTGCATTGTCTGAGCTGGATTGTCACAGCTGATGAGGATCCCACAAGTTTGGATCCCAGCTTCCTGTACTTCAGGAAAAATCATATTTAATCTTTGGAGCTACATGTTTTCAGTTGAGGTGGGTTATAGTTTGTCTTAGAACCATCCTTTTTGGAATGCCAAGTCAGCGCAGTTCAATCATGCCATGAATACACTTTATGATTTGAGGTTTTAATGCAATTATTAAACATTCAGTTGAAATGAACAAATAAAAAATGGCAAAGAAAATGAAATAAGAAACACTAACATTTAGAAATAAAATCCACAAAACTATGGTAAATTACACAATCTGAGCATCATTGGAACCATGGTACACCCTCTATGCACTCTCCCTTAGCTGGAAGAGGTATTATGACTATCCAATTATGAAGCCTACATTTTGCTTATGTTCGTTATAAAAATTAGGACAAATTTGCTGTATAAAGGAGGCAACTTGTTACCTCCCTCAAGGTCTGGACGAAGAAACTTGAAACTTGTGTTAACAGTGCAATTCTACATTGCTCCCATGGTCTATGATTTATAGAAGAATGCAAAAATCCAGGCATGCATGTATGAATATGTATGTTCTTATTTGCATGGATATATGTATGCACAAAGGGATATGTGTATGTATCAATATACGTGTGTATGAATGTATGTGTACATGTATGGATGTATATATGTATATTTTCATATATAGCTATTTACATACAAATGCTTACACACACAAACATACAAAAATGCCAATATTAAACTTGCTTCTTTCTCAAGCTATGCAGTGAAAATCCCTTGAAATTTCATTATAACACTGATTAGGCCCACTTTCTGGACACCTAAGAAAACCCATCATTGTATAGCATTCGAGTTTCTTAACCCCTGCAAAGGCTATCAGTGCTCCACAGTCGCCTTTTTTGGTTCCTCCTTTCCCATATTGACCAATTAGGGCTCCTCCTATACATCATTTAAAAGATTCTAATTTCTATTTATTGCGGTGGGACTACCTTGACAAGTTTTATCCTTAGGGCATGCTTAAAAACCCATAAAAATTTCCTGGGAAGAATCATTCCATTGCATACCATCATTTCCATGGTTGTTGCTCCATATGCATGATTATGTGTGCTTACACAAAAAACACATATACACATCTATGTCAAACTTGCTTCTTTATCAATCTATGCAATGAAAATCCCTTGAATGTCACTAGAAGTTAGAACCGTGATTAGGCCTGCTTTCTGGGCACTTAATACACCCATCTATAAAGAAAGAGCTCCAAGCAGCTGATAGCCCTCATAAAACATTTTGTAAAAATTGGTGTTGGAAGGTTGGTGTGTGTGTGTGTGTGTGTGTGGGCATGCGTGTGGGCATGCGCGTGCGTGCACGTTCACATGCATCTGTGTGTGTGCATGTGTATGTATGTATATGTGTGTGTATGTATACATCTGGACATGTATACATACTGTATAAATGTATGTATGTATGTATAAGCACCCATACACACACATAGACACATGCACACTTGTGGCACACACCCACACCCACATACACACACTGGCACATACACCTGCATGCACACCTTGTCAAGCAAAAATAACATATGAAACCTTTTCTAAGTTTTCAAATCCTAAAATTGAATTATCGAAACATATTTTCCCATTATCCATTGCCATTAGCTTTTATATTTGTAATATGAATCATTGCTTATGCATTTTCCATACCTGTAAAGATTTGTTCCTGAGATAAATAAGGCCTTCATCACCCACACTAACACATCCAACCAATGCTAAGTTCTCAAGATGACTTAGATGTGTAAGAGATTCAAGACATTTGTTGGTTATCTGCAGCAAAACAGATCTTCTCAGTATGCAGTGATCCAATTTCAAGTATGCTAAATTCAATCACATTTCAGTTGTGCTAAATGTTGAGCTTAATTCAAAACACATGCAACCGATACAAGTCCACATTCCTTAAATTGCTATCAAGGTAACAATCTCTATTATATACTGTGTTTATGAGAACAACTAGCACGACTCAAGACTCATCACCAAAACAGTTAGATTACTGCAAATAATCAGGTACATCCTGATATAAAAATGCCATCTAAGAATTCAATACTATGTATGAAATAAACTTCAAAACTCCAATGCTCAAATCTAGCAATTTAGCAGTGAAGGAGAATCATACAAACATGACTCAAATTGGAAGGAGCAAAAAGAAAGGGTATGAATGAGGTTAGAATAGCTGTATGTATTTTAATATTGTCTAAGATGTATGGAGTCAAGGACACGTTATGAACATTTCTCATTTTTATGTGCAAAATCATATTTGTGTGTACGTGTGTAATAGATTGCATATGGAGTAAATGTGCGGCTTAAGCAATAGCTGACTGTTATCAAATAATGTCTAACTGAAAGCATTAGTTAGAATAAAGCACTACTTAAAAGACCAGGCCTTCTAGAACATATGTACATTTAACTAAAATATTTGCATATTTAATAATTTTCATGTGTAATGAATTTTGATTGCCTTGCATTGGGAGAATATCAGTGGCCAATCTGGTGAGCTGACATTTTTTTTTTTTAATTATAAATTGAAACTAAAGACAGTCCTCAAATTTTATAAAACGATATTTTTTCCTTCAAGATTTGTCAACTTTTATTTATATAACACACAAATAATCTTTATGAAATCGACATATACTTTTCACTTTCACCAAACTAAACAAATTGAGAAATCATATTGGAAAATATTAGCCAAGATTCATTAACTTCTAGATTCTCTACCAATTTATGGTTACTTAGAATTTTCTCTACCTGTAAGAAAAGGATTCATCTGCAACAGCCACACATTATTGAAAAGCGAAAATCGCCCTTTTAAAAGAGCATTGTACCATAACATAACCAAAAACCTTAATCTTGCCTTCACGGGACAAGACCTATCCATAGATGCAGAAAAGCAAAAGGACGGGATTAATAACAAGGGTTAACTAAGGCTTAAATCAGATTCATACCTGTAAGTAAGAAATATCAAGATTCCGCAGCTCCTTGCATTTGACAGCAACCAGCTTAACTCCAAGGTCTGTGACCCCTACACACCATTTAAGACTCAGAGTCTGCAACTTCCTGCATCCAACAGCTATGCATCCAAGACCCATGTCAGTGATTTGTTTGCATTTCACTAGCTTCAATGATTGCAAGTTCTGGGCATGTGCTATAGCTTCAGCTGCATGATCTGTGAATTCAGTGCAATTGGAAAGATCAACCTCAACCAAAGACTGACAACTTTCAACCAGTTGTGCTATACCCAAGTGAGTGAAAGTCCACAAATTTGAGAGGTTAATGGAAAGTAAATGATTCCCAATGATGCGAGCCACACGCCCTAAACTTTCATCGGTGATCTGAGAGCAAAGGGATAGATCTAAATGCTGAATCTTGCTGTATCTTTGCAAAATCCTGGGTAGCAACTCTGATCTCATTAACTGTACTTCCTTCCTGGACCTCGCTTCCAAAGAGAAAAAACGTTTGCTGACTAGGCACCATGACTTTCTGTCCGTGGGATCCTGCAGTTTGTCAAGAATAGTTCCAAGGATCTCATCATCCAGGCTACCCATGATTGAGCTACACTGAACAGCCGCTCTCTTCATTGCAAGGGATTGAAATTATAAACCTGCGCTTAAAGGTACACCAATTCAAAAGCAATGTGTGAAACGAACCTAAACTCTCTTTTCTGATCTGAGACACCAGAGATAAAATCAAATTGCTAGATTCCCTGGGGATAATTCTGCTTTATCTATATCTCAATGTTACCATTTATGAATCCACTCTATTTCAGATTAGCTTTTTGGGTAATCCCAAAAATGTTGCTATCAGATTGGTAGAGAACCAAAAACCTGATCTTGCAAATGTAAAAGCAAATCATAATTTTAAGGCATACGCAAAACCCCTCGGCAATTTTATTAGATGCTATGTATGTACATAAGCCCAATCAGAAGCTGAATATTTTCTCTGAAAGCCAACTATAATTTCATATTCTAGAGAAATATTACAAGCAGAGAATGAAGGCATCATTTGAGACAGTTCGGGAATCTAAGAAAAAGAGGCTAGTACAAAATGATTGGTTTAAAGACCAACTCAATTTCACACATCCACCATACCGGATGTGGCAATCATCAAATTTATATTTGAAGCTGGTAAGGCTCAGAGCTTAAATGGGGAGAAAAGGTGCCTTTAAGGTCTAAGATGTCAGACCTGTGAACTTGATTGTACTTAAATTGCAGAGTAGCTTATAGTATATGAGAAGACTCCAAATATTTTCCCAAACTCATCACGATTCAATCAGATTTCTTCACCACTGAAAACACAAATTCTTCCCAGTCCCTCGTGTTTCAAAGCTATGTTCCCCCCAACTGAAACATATATCCTCATGCCCCCTTATGATTCCGCCTTATATCTCCCCCACTCAAACACAAAATCTTAGCTATAGCTCATTGGGTAGTCTCAGAATTCAACAGCTAACCCACACATGTTAATTAGAATGTCTCTAATCCACAACCTTTTGAGGACTGGACAAAACACCTGGTAATCCAGGTGTCTAATGTAAACTTACTCAAATCTTTCAGAATCTGAGCTGTTGATGCACATAAAATTTAGGATATCTTCAGTTGCCTTGGGTTCTGTATATTTCTGAAATATCCACTTCTATTTTGGCTGAGAAAAACCAGGATTCACGAGATCCTCCACGATCACGATCCCTCCTTCTTACAAGGATAAGAGATCCAGATGTACAATATTCCAGTGCTAAACCCACACTTATTATGGCTCAGATGCTACCCAACTTAATAGGAATTGGAATTCAATCCTTGCATAAAAAGACATTATTTAACAGACGTATGAAATGCTTATTAGACACCCATCCAATTGCAGGAAGAATCACCCCCCAACCTTATGAACACTAAAATCCCAATTCCTCTTACACCCGCCTATCCCTTCTCATTCAGACACAAACCCAAATCACCAATACCCTTTTTCCTAAGAAATCCACCTCACATTCCTCATTTACAGACATTTATACAGATACGCATTCATCATTACTACCATCCAGAGAAACCCGCCTCATATTCCTCCTTTAGACACATACCCAATTCACGCAAACCCAATAAATCCCTACAAAAAAAAACCAGATTTCACCTCTAAATTAAAAACCCAGATGAAACTTCCCCTATATAACCGTAAAACAGAATTTCCCAAGCTTTCAAACCACAACTGGAACTTATGTTTTCTTAAGCTTTCTTCTTTGAATAGGTAGGCTAGCCCTTCCTTGATTTGGAAAGAGATTCTTAAACATAGTCAACAGACCGTACGATGCCAGGTACAGCATGTACAGATAAGCGAGTGGGTGGTAGGTCCCATCCGGGCAGGTACTGTGTGTACCTTTGTGTACCTCCCCCGAGATACATTTCCATATAGAGTTTCATTCTTCTTGGGGACCATCAGCACATGATTGTGTTTTAGGTTAATGGCTCATTAGTGGTTAGACAATGAGCTGTACGGAATTTATTTTTCCTTCCTTGTAATTTAATCAAATACATTTCCATATATGGTTCCATTCTTCTCTGGGGACCCTTAGCGCATGATTGTCTTAGTAATTTAGAGTAAGGGTGATCAGTGCTTATACTATGAGTTGTCTTCTAATTTAATCGGGTTTGATTTGATGGTTGTAACGACTATATTAGCAATATCCTTAACGTAAATATGGACCACAAAAAAAAATTGGAAGTTTCTAACAAATGGGCATAGTTTTCCAGATATAGTAAAAAAATTTTAGTAATTGATATAAAAAAATTTATAGTAATTGATTAATGGATATATAAAATTTTACTAGTAATTGATATATAAAATTTTATAGTAAAACTATGTGAAAGGTAAGATAATTTTTTTATAATTAAATATTTAATTATATGGAATATGATACAAAATATATCCAGTTTATTAAATGGATTGTTTAGTAATCAGTGCAATAACCTTTATCACAAAGCACTAGAAAAACAATTAGAACTAAAATCTATGGCATAGTTAAATTCTATCTCGTCTAAAATTTGATAAAACGTACTTAACCCTCAATAATTTGTTAGAACTAAATTATATCCCATCTGAAATTTTGAATATGGTATCATCGTTGATCTCAACATGAATGTATCTTAGAGGGATGTGTTGGAATTGTAATACACTTCTTGATAGAATTTGAACTTCTATTATGAATAGGGCAAGTGTCTAGGTGGTGGAATATCTCACAACCAAAGAGGTTCTAAGTTTGAATGTTAGCCTATCCAATATTCTCATTATTGTAGCTACTTTATTTTAAACATACTTTTTAGATAAATTAGGATTACAATATGAATGGTTAAAGTGTTAAATTAAGTTATTCAAAATTGATCTTGAGCCTTTTTAGAGATTCCTATACCAAATAATGGTAACGTAACCACTTAGCCAAGAGTAACATAGTTTTTAGATTTTTAGATAAATTAGGATTACAATAAGAATAGTTAAAGTTTTAAAATAAGTTATTCAAAATTGATCTTGAGCCTTTTTAGAGATTCCTATACTAAATAATGGTAACTCAATCACTTAGCCAAGAGTAACATAGTTTTTAGATAAATTAGGATTTTAATCTAAATGTTTAAAGTGTTAAAAATGGTTATTCAAAATTGACCTCGAGCCTTTTTTGGGATTCCTATAGGTGACTCTTTTCACATGGTAAAAAAATTTCCCAAAAAATAGTAACTCAACTGCTTAGCCAAGAGTAATTATGAAATTTGACAATTGCTCCAAAGCTTGAAAATTACTTGGCAAGGAGTTGTCTCTTCTTCCCTTATAATTAAATTGGTAATGTGGATGTACTTCCTTTTTTTTCGTTAGCACCAGGGTATCCCCGCAATCCAAACCAGCGACCCAACCCATCCTTGCCTTGGTCTTACTTGACTGCCAAGTTGGGGAAGGGAGGGGGTGATCTGGAGTGAGACTAATCCCCGGGGATGCACGCAATAGCCTGCAAGCCATGTGCATCGGGTAAACCTAGGCCTCGGAGTTGAACCCAAGACCTTGGGGAGCAAACCCAAGACTCAACAAGCCAACTCCACTACCTGTGCGGGCTGGATGTACTTCCTTTATATGGTACTGTGGAATGCATGATTGGATTGTATCTATTGCATCAATTATGCATGGTCAAGTTGGCTTGTAAAGATATTGAGTATTGTCCTCAATTTCCATAGTAATGACAATTAATGAAAGTGTGTAGTAATAGGAAAAATGTTGCTCATTCACAAGTTTTGTATGACACATTCTAAGGGTGCATAATGTATTAGTGATGTTCTTGTGATGAGTTATTTGTGACCACTTGGTATTGGATCTTGTTGGTGTTGTTTTAGTCCATTTTGCTTTGGATGAGAGATAGGTAGTATGGTCCAATAGTTGATCTTCACTTTCTCTTCTACTTAGAAGAATTTTGAATATGGAATGAATTCAACTAATTCATTATGTAGTGAACTATTATGTTTGGACTACATGTACACCATCCCAAAGAACTATTTAGAAATTTGAGAGTCTTGGACAAATTCTCGAAGTCCTATAATTTTAGAACTATTGTCTAATTATCAAAGAAATGCTAATAAAAAAGCTTCATGAGCTTGTCAAAGTTACTTGCATCCACTCAATATCGACAAATCAAAATGTATCCTCTTTTCCAAAATTCTAATTGGCTTAATAATAGACTAATAACATTGTGTTGATACATTGTGCCTCTAATGGAGTCCAAATTTTTTGTCATTTATTGTGTGATGAGGATTAGAATCTATTTAGATAAGGCATAAAATATTTTATGTGTTTGTCCAAATCCTTGTCTACTATTTGGCAACACTCATTTCTACAATTATAAGGCTATGGATATACCTTTCAAACAAATACAATAAAGAAGTTCCACTTAAGTCGTTTGATGTTTCATGCATGACACATTCCCCACACACACACCACATATGTGATTTTAGTCGTGTAAGAGAGTTTAAGATCACTCAAAGAGTTAATAAATCAAAAGTTGGTGGTACACCCCTTCTAGAATTGTTATTTTATATATGCATTCAAGTGAGGACAACAATGTGTGAGAAGGTCAAAGACAAGAAGACTGTGCAAAGTAAGCTAGGAGTAAACCACAACCAAGGTAATAAAAACATGTTTGACAATTGTCTTTAAAAATAAAACAAAAATTCTTGTTCGATGCCCATCATAGCTAAAAATTTAAGGAAGCACCATACAGAATGGATGAAGCCTCAAATCACAATAAGGGGATTTAAACATGAACCCTCTTAGCTCCTCTCCGCAACCATCATAGTGGTGTGAATATGTATTTTGGGGTAATGATGCAGAGGAAATTGATAAACACATAACTTTTACCAAATTTCAAAATTTGTCTTCTAGATTGGACTCACAAAACCACATAAGGAACTTCAATGAACAAGTTTCTAATGCATTGCAATGATCCAGACCTTCACTAGGGTACAAGAGACTTCCAACAAGTTTAAATCCACTAACCAAACACATTCAAATTACTCCAAGAGTCAGGAGACTCCATTAATACCCTTTTCACATATATGCTGCTCCATTCCTAGTAGCCCTTTAATTATGACTGTTAGAATTTAACTCTTGATGCAGACATCCTCCTTGGACTGTGAAGAGTGTTTTAAATACTCATTAAGGTGGTTTAAAACATATCTTAAATTCAGTGTATGTTTCTTTGGAAGGAACTGTCCAAAAATGGACTGACAGTGAACAAATCAGGGCTATTAGGCCTTGCATGCACACAAGGCTTATTGGTTTGGGCAACTCCATGACTCCTCACACCTTGCATGTGTATGGAGCACTTCACACCTGGTCTGCTCATGCTCATTAATCCATCAAAAGTCCATTTCCATCAATGTTTTTAACAAACCTTACACCTATACCTCTTAGTTGCCCTCAAAACTCTATTTTTCTTGACTGTATATAGAAAACAGTCATAAAACCATGATTTTCTTTACATCCACCTTAGACATTTGGTCGGAGACCTCAAGAGTTTGAAAGGTAATACTACTACCATCATTTCCATCAAGGATTGATAACATGCAAAGGACAAACAAGGAGACAACACAGTTATTCATACCACTGTTTACCCTAACAGAGGGTTTTTGACAGTTTTAGACAAAATGCAATATCTACCATAAAACAAAACCAAACTACATGAAATAAAATACAAGTGGAAGGTGACTGAGAGAAGTTTCATTAGAAAACAAAACTAAATGCCTTCCTGCCCGTACAGGGCCGTACATAGTAAGGAAATAGCAAATTTTTGTAATAGAATATAGAAAAAATAGGGTTTTTAACATTCTAATTTCAATCTCCAATCACCTCCGAATCTTTAATGGTTACAAGGCCTTTTTTAAAGGCATAACAATGTGTCTTTTCAGTTTCCACTGTCTTGGAACAAACCAAGAGCCACAAGACTCTTCACCTTCTAAATTTGCATCATTTTAGCATTTTTACATAACAACCTATTACATTGTATGTAATATTTGCATGTTTGAACCTCCTAGTGACCTTAATAAAAGGAAAATGACTTAAATTATCTCCTTACATTGTTAAATCATCAAATTTAATCAAACTCCTATGGAAACATCCATTTGTGAAGGTGCTCCTGCACCAAGTAAAATTAAAGTAGATGATTTTTGTAAAAGGGATGCTAACACTCATTAGGGATGCTGGCACTTGGCTTGTGCAGTATCAAATTGCAACATGAACCGCATTTGTATCCAAAGTTAGATCCATAATCTTTACAATGAGAGCATGTATACATCTCAAGGCCTTCATATGAGCAAAAATTTTGTTCATGGCAATTGTTCCACATAATAATCTCATCATCTTACTGGATTGAGGTAGGCACCATTACTACTTCCAATGCAAATATTTGACAAAAAATCTTACATTAAATAGAACAAGAAAATCCAAATTTAATCTCAGTAAACTTCCAAGAAAGCACCATGATAAACTTGGGCAATTTCACAATGGTTATTTATGTTATGTACAAAAATAATTACCTATAAGCCAACTACTATGTTTCATGGTTGGAATACCATACTTTGAGAGAGCATTAACATCCACCTTGAGACACATCAAACCCACTCAAAGCCTACCCACCATCTCATCACACTTGTAACTCCACTCATATTTGTTCTCGTTGCACCTACTACAATTGAATGTTCATGATCTCTGTTATAAGCTAGAAAGGATGTTCTTTATGGCCACCATAGTTGAGAGAAGTGGGGAGAAAAACATATAGAGGATAAATCCACAAAAGGTCTAAATAAATTACACATAGGTGCTTCATATAAGAATCCTTTAGAATTTAATTTTATAGGTGGGATAAAAGGGATAAATATAAATTTTTGGATAAGCTCCATGCACCTCGTGCAGTGTGGAGTTTTGGTAGGAGTAGCAATAGATTGGTTCCATATACTTTGCATTCATACTCTAATCCACTTGATGAGAACTCATCTTGTCCCACTTGTGTAATAGATTTTTTGAGACTTACATGCTTATGCCTTGCATATGAACACTTTTATTGACAAGATGTTTAAATATTTTTTTAAAAAATTATCTTAAGCAATAATATTTAAAGACAACCTTGGAAGTTTTAACAAAATGTTGAATTCCTTGTTTGCTAAATAGCCACCATAAAGTGAATTATACTTTCTCATATTATAAAAGACAAATATTCTTGTTGGCTATGGAAAAATTGTAGTAGGAAAGCAATGTTGTAATAGACTTTTTGCACATGTTATAATCATGTATTTATTGTAAATTTTATGGTCAAGATCTATTTGATGGTAGTCATTTTAATCTCCACCATCGATCTATTAATTCATCTAGTGCTCCTCACTAAGGGAATGCCTATTGGTGTAAAATAGCAATCGATGGATAAGAATATTGAAAATGAAAAAAAAGGTTCCTTTAACATAGGATCTACAATAATTGAATTAATATAAGTAAATAGGTACAATTAATTTAGATTAATTGTTTGAAATTTTGTGTTGAATTTATACTTTGTTAGAGGATAAATTTGTGAGTTTAAGATAGATTCATGACTGTAGATTTGTACATGTGTTTTGGATTTATGTAGGCAATCTATAGGGTTATGTCTTGTAACTTTGTCTAATGTGTAGTCTTTTGTTTCTCCCTTTTTCAGAATCTAGGGACTAATAATATTGATAAATACCTTGTTAGATTATTCTACAAGTAAGTTGTGAGGGCACTACACCTTGGTCAATACCTTGGATTGAACAATATAAAAAAGAATAACCAAATGCCTAATGTGCATACTATTTACTCTTTTTATTGTTATTTATTGCTCTCTAGAAAGATTGTACACTTGATTATACTTGTTGATGAGAGATTATTAGAATGAATGTATTAAATATATTTAAGTATTAGTACATAACATCAAATTTCACCAAAAGTGTTTTTAATCAACTCAAAGTAGAAGGTTGATGGGGGCTAGTTGGCTAAATTTAAATTTGAAATTTGAAATTGGAAAGGAACAAGTTCATGACTTCAGTTGTCTCCATGTCTGTAAACTTATCTTGGAATGTAATAACAACCAAATCCGAGTGGAAAGTGACTGAATAGAGCTAGGTGCATAGATAGACATGATAAATAAGTAGATAAGATGAATATATAAGAGTGTGTGTGTAAATAGATAGGGTAGGGCTAAATGTATAGGCATGTGTGTATGTATTAATGGATAAGGAGGCTAGAGGAATGAGCCCAAATTTGCATGATATCATGTCATTTCTCATTGTGTATGTGCATTAAGACATTACCTCAAGTAGGCACAAAACTAAACAGGAAATGATATGGGTATGTGAATTTCACCATTACAAATATGTATAATAGTGTATAGGTAAAATGCCTTATACCAAATTTATACAATAAATTAATTAAATAATGATGAATAGTACTATCTAATTCTTGATAAATGAATTGAGTTAAGATAAGCACTGGAATATATATTGATTGACAAAGAAGTCCATAGAGGAGGTTAGCTCTATATGTAACAAGAATATTTTATTGTAGCATGTACATTATGATTCATCTCAGGCATTTGCTATGAGATTTGTATCAATCAATCTCCAACATACTAAAAAATGCATTATTTTGTGTCTAGGTTCAACTCACACGGCCATCCTTGATCCTCACATCTATAGCGCTAAACTTGATGTGTGACCCCGAACTAAAATTGTATCCTTGAACCTGGGATCTCTGCTCTTTAAAAATGTGTTCATCTATAAATATCTAGACCTAGTAGTGCTACAAAGCACCGATAGAGCCTACTATCAAGTGGGGGAATTTGTTTCTTATCTCGATCATAGTCAAGCCCTATTAGACCAATTCAAAAGTGTTGATAAGTTTAGCAAGAAAAATGTAAATGACTATGTTTTTTGCCTTTATTAGTGCAAGTGTTGATGCAATGATTGCTCTATAATGCTATGTAAGTGCTCTTGGATACAAGTGTTAGATTATCTTGAGATGATTAAATGACCTAGGGCTTTGTCCTTTTATACAACACCCTAGCATTTAAATTTAAACATTTTGTGCAATTCTGAATCAAGTTCATGGCCACATTTGTGGTCTTGACCCAAATCTAGGAATAGGCAGATTAGGGATCAGATTTAAATCCTTGGGGAATGAAGACTCAAGTTTAGAACAAATACCAACTTTTGCACATAATATATTGTTTGTACATTAGACCATTTGTTATATTCATAATTCACAAAACATAAATTCTAATAATTACCATGAAGTAAAAAGATTCATGAGGTAAAGTAGTAATAAAATTTTCTTTTCATAATTAACTTGAAAACAAAATGTATTAATAGTACCAATCCTCTTTTCTGAAGGGTAAATTACTTTAACTTGTCTATCCAATTCCAAGTAATTGAAATATATTAAGTTATACAAAACATTAGAATTTATAAATCATCTTACCAAAGGTTTCCTGCATCTCGATTGTTGACTTCCTTATCACATGCCTCGGCATGCCTCATGTTGAAGAGAGAGAAAGCATCTTCGGAGTGCTTTACCTCCAACCATAGACCGACGGTCTCCCATGCATCTTCCTTTCTAGAAGTGGCCCTACACTTCATGAAGACAATAGACTTATGGTGAGCTAGGGTATTTTCCATCTAAGTACTAGTGTTGTATCCTACGTAACACTATTGATCATACAACCCTAGATATGGTCCTCTAGCTAAGTACGATCATCCCAATAGGTTACATAATCCTAGATATGGTGAACCGATAATGCACTTAGAGGCATGTGCATTTCTTTGGCCAAAGTTTTAATATAAAAAGCGTTTGCAATAAACACAGTCGATTTGTTCACCCACCCCAACTCGACTTGGACAATATCGCAATCCTATAGCTGACTTGGTCAAAAGAGTTTATCCAATCATTAAGTGGTTTAGTCTCCTTGACTAGATAGGTTATCTGGTGTAGGAGCTCCCAGTTTTAGTCATTTTTGGCTATGTCATGTTTTGTGGTCTTGTTATTTTTGTTCTCTCTAAGTCTTTGGAAGCCATTCTCATGTTTTGTAATAAGGACTTAGTTCATTTTGATTAACTAGTCGAATATAGTCTTAATAAGGTCTATTTTCAATGTATTTTCACTTTGGAAACATAGGGTTTCTTGTGCAAATGTAACCTCCATCAGTTCTCTACCTTTGGAGGGCAAATGTACAGTTGGAGGAGGAGGTGAAACATTGCTCAAGCCTGTTATAGGTAGGAAAACTATATTACATGCCAAGTAAATGAAAGGAGAGAAGTTTTTTGAAGGAAAAAATAGTCTTTTCTACATTTTTGTGAAGACAATCGTATAGTACGACCTGGTACAGATAGTTCACAAACTAAGACTTGGAAAATGTGTTAGGGTTTCGAAATAGCTTTCATTTGCATATAGTTAGAGCTCTTGACATTTCTGTTGAAGGGAGAATCAATTCATTTTGTAAAAACTGTTTTGAAACCCTCCAAACTAGGGTTTTGTGTCAAAATGAGGAATTTATCCTCTGTCCTCTGAAAGATTTCACCCATTTTTAGTAGGATGGAGGAAGGTAGGCTAGGTTTCAAGTCTTTTATGGTTTTTTAGGCTGCATGCTTCTCTCCAAGGTGTTTGGTATGATCCTATCTAGTCTATACAATGACTAGTTAGCTTGAAATGGTAGAAAACAGTGGGAATACTAGAAACAGTCAAGAGTTTGATTGAATGGATGTTGGTTTCGGTGTTTTAGGGTGAAGACAAACCTATGCAGGTGTTCAACTGATCCAGAGCAAGAGTCCTTGATACATTTCTTTCAAATAGTCCTCACATTAGGCCTATTCCTAGAAAAAGACAGTCTGTTGTCCTTGAACGCCTGTGGTATAGTATGGACCTGCATGTTGGTGGATGATTGCATGACCCTAAAGGGTATTGGAATATGCATTAAGTCTTGGTGATCATTTGGAGATTTGTCAAGTTATCCTCTTGTTAATTGATTTCCAGGGCTACAAGAAAGAGACCTTTCTTTAAGCAGTGTCATAGGACAGTCATATGGTAAACTGTTGCTCACTGTTTTGGAAGGTGCAAAACTTAGTTTTTGGGCCAGTGACCTTGTGCTGGTCATGATCTTGATAACCATATGCTAGGAGTAGTGTCAGGATCCTATTGGTAGAGGTATTTGGAGTTTGATTGCTGTCCTAGGAGTGGTATGTGTTTGCTGATTGAGTTGAGTAGAGACTCCCCAAAAGAGAGTTGAATAGCCTGTGTGGGTGGACACTAGGGTGTCGTCCTAGGCTAGGTCAATCTCTTAAGTAGCCTTGTCTGGGCTTATAATCACATCACCTTTAAGGAAGCATTGAAATCTAAGTTCATTATGTGAACTTCATCAACTACTACCATTACCTCTGCATCATATTGGTATCAGAGCTAGCAAAAGCTCTGGGTAAAGTGTTGTGTATCTGAAGGTAGATAAGGAGTTAGAGTTGTGTTGTTGACCATTATTTTATTTGCTAAGTTGTTTGGTTGCAGGTGCTTGGTCCATCTAGCTGCAGAAGGATGTTTTCTAAGGTTGTGTGTGGGCAGACAAGATGAGGTCTGTCATGACCATTCTCCAAGGGAGATTAGGTTAGATAAGGGTGCACAGAGAAACCACTAAAGAGAGAGTGGTAGGTGCATCACCAGAATCTGTTGTTGGGTGAGATGGATGGTTTGGTGAGTTGGCGTGGTAAGGCAGTAGAGAGATGGATACCTGACTGAAGAAGCACTTGATGTTGTAGCCTAAATTGTACTCCACTGATGGGAGTAGAAGGAGCCTGAGGATGCTCTGTGAAGATGGTAGTTTGATTTGTTGGTTGGTTCGTCACCATTCCTATTAGTCTAAAGATTAGAAGATTGAAACTGAAAAGATTGAAGATAAATCCAGAGGAGATGCAGGAAAAGGTAGTTTTGTTTTGTAGATACATTTCCAAGGGACTTGGAAATCTTTGTTGGTTGGTTGTATGGTGTAGGAGCACCTTGACAAATTGATACTTCCATAGGAGTTTGATTAAATTTTAATGGTTCAACATTGTAATGAGGTTAATCAAGTCACTTTTAGGTGTTTAGGTCATTAGGAGGTTCAAATATGCAAAATATTGCATACAATGTAAAGGTTGTCATGTAAAATTGAAAAAAAGATGCAAACTTGGAAGTTGAAGGGTCATTTGGCTCTTAGTTCATTCCAAGGAAGTTAGAAACTGAAAGGTCATGTTGTAATGCCTTTAAAAGGCCTTGTAACCTTCAAAGAAGTTGTGGGTGATTGGAGATTTGAAATGGAATGACAAACAGACACTATTTTCTGTATTTTACTTCAAAAATTTGTTTTTTCTTGCATGGTACGGCCCAGTACGGGCAGGAGGACACTTCTTTTTGATTTCAAATGAAAGTATATTCAATCACCCACCATTTCCTTTTTGTTTCATGCATTTTGGTTCTATTTTGAGTTAGTTGTTATGATTTCTCTGAAAGTGGTTAAAACCCTATCTTAGGGTAAACAGTGAGCAGTTTAATGAAGTTTCTTGGATATTTTTATATGGTAATGAGTCCATACATGAATTCAATGTTGTGAAATAAACCATATTTTCTTATGACAAGTGTTTAGACTAGATGGTTGAGGTTTATATTGGATTTGATGGTACCCTAGTGTTGTTTTGCCCTGTCTCAAACTGGTAGAGGGCAGTCTTGGGAGTTACAAACTAGGTTTTCTTAAAATATCTGATGGAAAGGTACTTTTGATGATTCAATGAGCATTTGCAGACCTTTTGTGAAGTGCTCCAAGCATTGGCAAGGTGTGGAGAGTTGTGGAGTGTCCATTTTCAATAAGCCCTCGTGCAACGACAGGCCTAATTAGGCCTGTTCTCTGTCTGAAATAACTAATATTGTGTATTCGTTCCAAAAGACCTCCACCCCAATTTAACACATGTTCTTCATGAGCATAAAGGGTATCCAAAAAGGTAATCACGGTCTTAAAGAGAGGTCTGCATCAAGAGATAAGTTCTGACAGTCCTTTTAGGGAGGCTACTAGGAGTTTGGACAGTCAATGAAAGGATGGTTACTTGTATGGTGGGACAGACCTTGGTAAGTGTTTGTTTCTATTGAATCAATAATCCTAAGGTATGAGAAGGCCTTGTGAAGTCTGGTTTGGGCCTAAGAAGTTGAAAAAACAAAGTTGTGCTATGTAGTGGGCCTTGGTTTATGATAAGGTTGTGGATTTGAAACCCATTGTTATGAACTATGCCTATAAGGAGTTGAGTTGTTCTTTTCCTCTGCATCATTATCCTAATATTCACTGAGCTTTGCTCCTTAGATTTCTAGGGTTTTTCTTCTTATACGAGGATATTTATTGCTTCAATGGCATAATGACACTCATAATCATAATTTAATGTATAACAATTATCCTATCCCAACATGATAGAATAACAGAGTGATAACTTGAAAATAAAAAATAAATTAATCCCCCTAGGACTATTTCGATGACAAGGTCATTTCAAGTTTTGATAACTTTTGTCTAGAAGATTTTTTATTAATAAACTAATCTCTAAGGTATTGTTCAAGTTTCTTATCAATTAGGTTAAACTTCCTCAAGAAAACTTAACTATATCATTCATAAGGTTTGACACGATACAAATTGTTTAAGTAATTATCCACCTAAGTTGGTTAACTTGGTTTGAATAAACTCCAATATCGTAAGAGGACTTAAACTAGCTAATAATAAGATTAGTTTAAAATAACTATAAATAGTTAGGGTCTTATTCCCCTTATACCTTGATATCGGATTAATAAATATCCTAAGGTTAGAAAGAGTTCATTTTACAATGAATATCGAACTTCTACTCATCTTTCATCTATGGTGTCATTGTAATAATTTTCTTTTATGGAAGACTAAAGCTTACCACAAAATGACCTCAGATTATTTTATCACTGGTTACAGACCAATATACATACTTCCATTTATCGCAGGTTATAAACAAGAAAACTATATTTGAGTATGTAGAAGCTTAACTTTATCATTCATTATGAGTTACTTTAAACGTGATTTCATTATCACACAGGGAACAAAAGATTCATGGCTTTAAAAGTACAAGGTTAATAATATTCATAATCTGAGACTTTCTAATCCTATGGAGTCATACAAATCCTTTCTTAACTATGCGAGATGTAGGAGATTTACAAGAAAGCACAAGAAATGTCGTGAATAGTGTTAACTTAATTTAATGAGAAAAGATCTTTTCAGAACCTACGACTTTATGGATGCATGCAAACGTTTATCTTACAATTAACATGAAAGTTTTGTTGAGAATAGATACCATTTATTGAGCACCTAAAGAGCACCGAAGCTAACACTTAATTTTAATGATAAAACAATCATCTCTGATAATCTTTTCTATGGGTAATAGCAGAAACACCATATTATAATATCATATAAATGTAAGAAAGGTAAGCTTTTAAGTATCAGTATGTTGGCGTTTCATTTCACACCTCTGGAATGCGAGTTGGAAACGGACAACTATGCACAGATAAACTACTCTCCTATTGGAAGGGGGAGTTCCCTTTTCTTGCTAATGTTCGCTGAAAAGATAAATTAAATGAAACTTCGCCTATCTTCTTTTTGATTCTCAGCTGCGAGCATAAGGTTATAAAACTCTAAACGCTACGAAAGAGGTTTTTTTCCTTTTATAAAACTTTTACTACAACTAAGCATAGACTAATGACGCTTTTAATCTCCTGAGTAAATTCAGAGCAAAGGAAATTAAAAGTGAACAAAGAATGATTGTTAACACAAAAACTTAAGCAGTTTTCTTCTAGATTTACACCATAGGACTAAAAGTACTTTAATGATGAAAGTTGAAATGAAAGCTACAAAAGCTACACACTTCTGACGACGAAAACATGATGAATCGAGATAGAATATTAGAGCAAAATAGGCATGAGACTTCTATTCAATATCACAAAGTTGGCACAACTCCAGGATAGTAATACTGTAGCAAAAGGTAGGCATACAACAAGCGATCAAACACCGAAGAATAGATTACACAAAGTGAACAGACACTTGGAATATCAAAATTTGTAGGCTAGAAATAGGCACAACAAATTTGCTATCACAATTACCATTACATACAATGGGCAAGGATGCCCTTATTTATACTAAAATCAAAGGAGTAGGGAACCCTAAAATCTCCTTGATTAACCTTAACTTGCCAACTCGCAAGCTTTATTACTATTCTAAGACAAAGATACAATAAACAAATGCTTCAAAGCAATTTACTTTAAAGCAAAGAAAACTTCAACTATTACAAGGTGATTTATTTTTAAATATAGAATGGATGAGCTTAGGATGAAAGCAAATGCTTTAAAACAAAAAGCATTTGTTTTAAAGCTGCTTTCTTTTGAAATGCATCCTCATCAACACTCTTGCTTTTTGGTGATGTCATCTGTTGATATTCTTTTGTTGATTTCTTCTAAAGAGTAGATTTTGAGCGAAAAAACCTGGCATATGGGTTTTGTAGATAATTCCGTTCTGAAGCAACCCAGTTTGTCAAATTTTGAAAAAGCTAAGACTTTCCTAAAAAATAGCAAAAAAGCAGTTTCCCAGAAAAAAGAAAAACTCCCAATCTTCAAGAGGATGAAATACTGGATGGACCCATCTTGACGAAAACTGAAAAAGCTTTGGTTAAATTTTTGAAAAATGATCCCCTTGAAACAAGGACCCTGAAAAAGCGAGCCTCCCTACTTCCTCAACCCAAAACTATGAAGAACGCTGAAAAAGCACTTCGTTTGGGTCTTCAAATCTTCGTTGAAAGAAAAATAAAAATCTTCCTCTAGATGCAATCTGCAAAAGATAATGAAATAAAGAAGCCAAATGCTTGTCTTTATAGATCTTTAAGGCGAAAAAGCAGTTTATTTTTGTGAGAATAAAACTTCACTCTCATCCATGAAGAAAGCAACTTTTAAAGCATAAATCCAAGTGGATGTATTCGAATAGGAAGAATCTCTATTTTGTAGCTGCCTATGGCTTCATATGCAAGATGATGAAAAATATCTTCTTTTGATGATGTCATCGAACACACGAGTTGAAAGAAGTGCTAGCCACTTTTTTTTCATTTTTGACACTTCAACACTTGTTTTGACTTAAATATGGCCTGTATCCGACTTCAACAAGGTGGAAAAATGTCACTGTTGACTGAAAAAGTTGACTGATCCTGTCATTTTGGAGACCTATCAACTAAGATTCCATTTCTGGCCTCCGACTGACGATCTGGCATCATTTGACCAAGTTTGACCTCCTGAAAACTGCCAACGAGCGAAGATTGGGAACAAAATTGTCAGAAAACATTGTAGACATAGGAAAAACTCTATCTCTGCTCAAGTTGGGCACCCCAAGTCACCTGGGGCACCTGGTTTCACCAGACTTAGCCATTTTTTAATTTTTGCAACTTCTTCAATTTCTCGATTTGTGTGCGTGTTTTGGTGACAAAGGACCCCTGTTTGGCTGTTGATTTCTGTCAACTGGGATAAAACTAAGTCTGATGATCTAATAGATATGTAGACCTGATGAAAACTGAGCTGATTATACTCTCTATCTACCTTGGGAAACGTGCCAAACTGACCAACTCTAAACCAGATCGGGCTAACGGAAGGAGATTCATGTTTTTTGAGAAAACTTCAAAAATAAACTAACTCTAAAGAGTTTGGGCACCGCAAGTCACTTGGGGCGCCTATCATGCCATGCCTTAGAAAATTTTCTGGAAAACTCAAATTTTGTACCTTTTCTCGTTTTCTGTGCCCATAGCTCCTATTCGATCTTTGATTTCAATCGTTCTGATGACTGTCGAGGCGGGACGGAGGTTGATTTGAGTAGTCTGAACATATCTGTGATGAAATCCCATCTTTGACTAACTTTTAACCAAGTTTGACCAAGTTTGACCAACCGAAAACAGGCAGATGGAAGCATTTTCAACGTTTCTCAAAAAATGTGAAAAAAAATCTAACACAGGAAGGGTTGGGTGCCCCAAGTCACCTGGGGCACCTAGATTCTCAACACTTAGTCAAATTTCATGATTTTCCAACCTTTCATTCCACCTTGGATCCATCTTGCATCGTTCTACGTGCATCATCGAGTCGATGACTGTTCGTCAGCTCTGTATCGTTGGAACAGTGTTGAAAACTTGTCGATGAGCTCTGGTAGATGAACTTTCACTGTTGATGACTTCTGAGCTCATGCTTCACCTTCTGAAAAAATAGAAATGACCTAGTAGAGAAAACTTGGTCATTTGAAGATTCCGTCTGAACCGCGCCGATCGTGAAGCATAATCGACCAATGAGAATCAAGCGCAACACCTGAGTTGGAGATTCTATTTTTAGAAAATTTCTATTTTTAGAAAGTTTTTCCAGTATCCATATCTCAAGAAACCTAGAAAACCTAATCTGACATCTATTTTTAAAAATTTCTAAAAATAGAAATTTCTATTGTTAGAAATTTTGCTTTTTTGACTTTTTGACAAAAAAATTTCTAGACTTGTTTGAAAAATGCCTTAATGAAGCAAAAATTTTGGTTGGGTACAACACAGTAAACACTTGTTAAGATTTTTGTGTATGTAATAAAGATTTTTTTTTCTCACTTTGGAGCTCATGTCGCCTCTCCAATCTCTATTCTTCGTGCTCTAATTAGTTATCCTTCAGCTAAAGAATATGCATCTCATTCCATACAAATGAGCCTTCTATACATATATAATCTTGTCTCTTTTCTTGTCTCGTCTCATGAGTAACCATTTCCTGCGATTCCATGCAACCGATTTTTAATCGTTATCCTTTTTTTCCATTCTTAAATGATAGCAAAGAGTCACTACTTATTGTTGCAACAACATTCTGACATACGAGGGTGACATAGCTAAATGAATGTGAAAAGGTTGATCATGCCATCGTGAATTATTTGTGGTATACAAACCAATGTCTCGTCATGAAATAAACACTCTAATGTGATAATGCCAAACTTATTAGTTAAAAGAAAATAAAAGTTACTATAGAATCAAAATATAAATATACCTGTTGTGGCTCTACTAAGTCACTAAGTTTTATGCCACACAACTCATGGTATAGTAGCTATCATTACACCCACCACCTCGGCTCTTATATGGTGACTAAATAGATTAACATCAGTAATATAGACACAATAGCTTATCTCATAAACTGCAAGTTATCCTTTTAAAACAAAATAATAATAATGATATTATTAATAGTCTGTAACCATATTTACCACTTCGTTTATGATTAATATAATTTAATAAGTTGAAGGACTTACGTAAAACATGACAGGGTCGAGTTTATCTCCCCTTCACGGAAACCATTATTTCATGTCGACTTGACTTGCCTTAAACATGCATTCGATGCTAGATGATAACAATTTATCCATCTACGTTTTGAGGATGCACACGCAACCATTTACGACGTAAACATTGAAAAGTTGTGTTAGTCATAAACGGTTGACGCTCTAATCTGACAACGTCATTTTTTGCAAAAGACCATGTTGATACACAACTAACTCAAAATATAGAATCGAAAAGACGTCGACAATCCTGTCAAGTCAATCCTAGGTTTGACCAAAAATGAGACTTACCTCGACTAACTTGAGTCCACTATTAGATTTACACTGTACTTAATTGGCAAATACTAGTCGGTAACCCAAGGTCTATATTCTTCTCCCCTAAAGATACTTTCTCTCTCTATTTCTCAAAGAGTCCTAGATACCTACTTTCCTGCTTAAAACTTTCACATATAGCTCATGATCAGTGTACCAGTGACCCAATCATAAAACATAAAAATAACAATTCATTAAATAAAATGCTATTAACTTTAATCATTGGAAATAAACATAATTACATAAACTATTTTTCCATAAAATTAATGTCTCCAGAACGGTGTATTAAGTCTCGTTAACAAAGCATCTTATCCCATGTACAAAAATACTTGTTCATAGATTTACTTCTATCCATGTAAAAGTGAAAAATAAAAGCATGCCAAAATGGGGATCTATAATATATCTCTCCCTTAAAGATTCATTGTCCCCGATGATTTAGTGTATCGAAATATAGTTTTAAAACAAGTTTTTAGTTTAATTGTTAAAAGCATGAAAAAGATAAGGATTTTTTTGATAAATTTTATAGTAATCCTCCCATGTGGCACTGTCTTCCGCATATTGGTCCCATTGCACTTTACACTACATAACTTCTCTTTTACGGAAGTGGAGCTTGCGTGTTTCGAGCACTCTGAGAGACTTGATCCTAACCACCCCTGGATCCTGCATCTGTAATGCATTCCAATTCAAAATATGATTATCTCCTGCAAAATATTTCTTTAAATATGAAACATGAAAGACATTGTGCATTTTAGACAAGGTTGGTGGTAGAGAAATCTTGTAGGCAACTGGATTAATAATTTCAAGAACTTCAAAGGGTCCTACGTAGAGAGGAGCTAGTTTAGAATATTTCCCAAATTTGATAGAGCTTTTATGAGGTTTAACTCTCAAAAGAACTTTCTCTCCAACAAAGAAATGTCTAGGTGTCCTCTTGTGATCAACATAACTTTTTTGCCTGTCATTGGCTTCTACCAATCTTTTCCTGATCATTTTAACTTTTTCTTCCATTTCAGCTAGCATCTCTAGACCAATGCTAATCCTCTCTTCTAGCTTGTCCCAGCTTATAGGAGTTTGACATTTTCTTGCATACAATGCTTCAAATGGTGCCATCTTAATGGTTGAATGATAGGAATTGTTATAAGCAAACTCCACCAGTGGTAAATATTCTTCCCACTTATATTGTTGATCCATGCAATACATTCGTAACAAATCCTCTAAAACTTGGTTAACTCTCTCAGTTTGACCATCTGTTTTAGGATGATATGTTGTACTTATATTAAGTTTAGTTCCTAGAATTGAAAACAAGGTTTGTCAAAACCTTGATGTTATTCGCGCATCTCTATCCGAGATAATCTTTTCAAGAACTCCATGTAATCTAAACACCTCCTAAACAAATTTGTGAGCCAACATTGGTGATCCATCAGTCAAATTTCCTGGTATGAAATGTGCAACATTTGTGAGTTTATCAACCACAACCAAAATGGCATCATGTCTATTCCTAGACATTGACAAACCCTGAACAAAGTCCATACTTATAACTTGCCATTTCCACTCAGGTATATCATGTGGATACAATAATCCTACGAGATGTTGATGTTCTACCTTTACTCTCTGACACTCCAAGCAACTTGCTACAAATCTTGCAGCATCACCCTTCATTCCTTTCCAAAAGTAAAGAAGTTTTACATCTCCTAAAAGCTTAATTACTCCTGGATGTCCTAAATAAGGCGCTCAATGGACTTCTTTACACACAAGATTTCTTAATTCAGCTGAATTTGGAATGTAAATTCTTTCTTTGTATCTCAATAATCCATTGGACTCAAAATGAAATCCATCATACCTTGAATCTTTAGGATTATTTCTAAGAGCTTGCTTGACTTGTTCATAATATTCATCCCCTGATAATTTTTGCAGTACTAAATCCTTAAAATTTGCATGTATAGAAACAACCAAAGCAATATGCCTTCTCCGATTCAAGGCATCAGCCACCCTGTTTTCCTTTCCCTTAATGTAACTTATCTCAAAATTATAATCAGATATCAATTATAACCATCTTCTTTGCCTAGCATTGAATTAAGTACTTTGATGGTCTGATTTAAGTACAAAAGTTTTTCCCAGCAAATAATGATGCCACATTTGCAAAGCATGAATTACTGCTACTAGTTCTAAATCATGCAGGACATAATTTTGCTCATAAGTTTTTAACTTCCTTGATTCATGGGCTATCACTCGCCTATCTTGCATAAGTACACCCCCTAATCCCTCCCTTGAGGCATCAGTTATTACTTCAAACTGTCTTTCAGGGTTAGGAACTTTCAAAATTGGAGTTGTTAACTTTTCTTTCAATAGATCAAATGCCTTTTGACATCCATCTGTCCACTCGAAATGCTTTCCTTTTCCTTGCAAGGAGGTGATCGGGCTTGCAATACTTGAGAAATTTAGAACAAATTTTCTATAATAATCTGTCAAACCCATGAAACTACGCACTTCATGCACATTGGAAGGTATAAGCCAATCGAGAATAGATTTGATTTTGGATGGATCAACAGATATCCCTTCAGTAGAAATTATATGCCCGAGATACTAAATTTCTTTTTGAAAGAAAGAACACTTTGAAAGTTTTGCATAAAACTTATGTTCCCTCAATCTTTGCAATACAATTTGCAAATGTTGCCTATGCTCTTATTCATTTTTAGAATAAATGAGAATATCATCTAGGAAAACTAGAACAAACTTATCTAAACAATCTCTAAACACATTGTTCATGAGATTCATAAATGTTGCAAGGGCATTTGTTAAAGCAAAAGGTAACACTATGAACTCATAGTGTCCATACCTTGTCCTGAAGGTTGTTTTATGGATATCCTCATCCTTCAATCTTAATTGATGATACCTTGATCGTAAATTAATCTTTGAGAACACCGCAGCTCCATGCATTTGGTCAAAAAGATCATCTATACGTGGCAAAGGATACTTATTCTTTACCGTTGCCTTATTGAGCATACAATGTTGCCTTATTGAGCGTACAATAATCAATACATAATCTTAGGGTTCCATCCTTTTTCTTGATGAAGACAACTGGTGCTCCCCAAGGTGAGACACTAGGTCTAATCAAACCCTTAGCCAACAATTCTTGTAATTGAGATTTTAATTCCATTAATTCAGTAGTTGTAATTCGGTAGGGTGATTTGGAAATAGGCTCAGATCCTAGTTTGATATCAATTGCAAAGTCAAAAATCCTTTTGGGAGGTAATCCAGGAAGTTCCTTAGGAAAACATCTTGGAAATTTTAGAGATAAGGAACTTTTCTTCAAAAGACATACTAGGGTTTTCAAGACCTTCTTCAACTTGTTCCATTTTAACTGCAAAAAGCTAATAGCCTTTGTGCCTAGCTCTTTTTAATTGCTTAGAAGAAATAGTTCTAATCTTGACTTCTCTTTGGATACCTTGAAAATTGACCTTATTCCCCAAGTCATCTAAACACTCAATTACTTTTGAAAAATAATCAACTCTAGCACTGTGCTTCCATAACCAATTCATTCCTATAATAACATCATAGGAACCTAAGGGGGCTACATACAGGTTCACCTCTATTGAAAAACTTGGAAAATCAATCTTGGCCTTAAACAAACATTGCTCTACCTGAGCCTTGGTTTGGTTAGCGTATTCAACAATCCAAGGTTTAGACATATACCTAGCTCTTCTAGAAAATTCATTCAAAACTCTAGGTGATACAAAGTTTTCAATAGCTCCAATATCAATCAAAATGGAAATAGGAACTCCAAATAAGGTACTTGTCATTTCGATGGGTGTGATATGATATTCCACTTGACGATTGTCGAGAGCTGCATGGATTCTTTGTTGGGAAGTTGTTTGTTGAGAAGGTAAGGCAGTATTCTTTTGTTGTCATTTTGTTTCTTGGTTGGGCAATAGTTAGCATAGTGATCTCCTCCACAAGTGAAACAACCTCCTAGGGGACCTCTCTTTTCTGATGGCCTTCCAGCGATATCATCATTTCTTTTGTAGTTATCATTCTTTTTATCATTTCCAGAGCTACTTTTATTCTTCTAATTTCCTTTACCATTTCTTTTGTCCTCATAACCCTTGTCATTTCTTCTCTTAGATGGTTGGGTAGTTGGGGTCTTATTGAATCTTTTGTGATTTCTTTCGCGATAAGCTGAAATAGATTTTAACTTTTGATCTTGCTTGATTGCATTTTCATACACTTGGTCCATTGTTGTGGGACCATGTACATCCACCTCCCC
The DNA here is from genome assembly GCA_027924645.1 of Cunninghamia lanceolata. NCBI lineage: Eukaryota > Viridiplantae > Streptophyta > Pinopsida > Cupressales > Cupressaceae > Cunninghamia > Cunninghamia lanceolata. Next base: position 2,604,075 of record BSBN01000241.1, on the reverse strand, counting down.
ACCAATTTGGACATTCAAGACCATAATAAACTTCATAATTCTAAATCTTTCATCCTTTTGATATTGGGGCACATATTTCAAGAGATGGGTGAATTTTTCTACGTATTCCACCATGGACAAATCTCCCTGACAAAGATTCTGGAAGTCAGTCAATTTCTGATCAAAGTAGAGTTGTGGTAAACACCTTTTCTGAAAGAGCTCAACAAACTCATTCCAGGTTACTCTTAGGGAACTTAAATTTAGCTCCAACTTTTTATTCATCCACCATGTGGATGCTTCTCCTGCCAGTTGGAAGGCTCCCCAAATTGCTTTAGTTACCTCCGAATATTTTTGATTTCAAAATATTTTTCCATTTATGTTAGTCAGGCTTCAACTGCATCACCAGTTTTATTTCCATCAAACTTAGGGGGAATGATCTTTTTCATATCCTTGGACAGTTCAAGGGCAAGTCTATCTTTTGTTTCCTTCTGAAGTTTACTATTTTCTGGACTTTCACTAGCCATACTATGGTCTTGGTGTCTTCCCCCACTCACACCATGAGAAAATTCATTTTCCCCTTCTGCATTACCTTGATCATTCACTCTCTTTTCTAAATTACCCAGCCTTTCTTTTGTTTCAACAAGCATGGCTAAAATTTGATCCAATTTAACTGTGGAGTTTACTTGCGAGTTGCTATCCTCTTGATTCTCTCCCTGGTTTGTTCTTGTTCACACCTGAGAATGTTGATTTATGTATTAGTTTCCCGATTTTAATACATCTCATAAAATCATAACGTAATTAACTCACACAAACAAAGGTCGATACAAAAACAAACTCATCTTTATTATGGTTTATTTAAGAGTATATACATTCTTCATTGATACATACATATCATGATTCATATATCATTTTACAAGGGGAGTATATCCCTCTGAATCATCATCAGACACATACTCAAAGGGTGTATAACCCTCAGACTCACTACTAGACATAAGTACAATGATCTCGATATTTGAAGGTATATGAGGATCTCTCATAATCATAGGTGTGTTATCTAGGCATGAGTCAGTCATAATCCTAACTGCTATCTTAGCTATCTCTAGGATTTCCTTTTTCACTCGTTTGATTCGAGTCATGGCATTTGCGAGGGTTTCAGTGTCACTGAACCATGTATCATTCTCATCATTAGTTCCTTCAATGGTTTTTACTATGGCCTCACATTCTCTCTTAGCCCGCAAGTAACGTTCTTTCCCAATAAATGACTTTCTAGCAGTCATTTTAAGACGTACCATCTTGGGACAAGAAATCAAAACATTAGCTACCTGCTTAAAGTTGATTCTAGGTTCGCATAATGGACTCATAAGCCCTAGTGCCGAACCCAGTTCACTCTGATACCATATGTAATATCCATAATTCACAAAACATAAATTCCAATAATTACCATGAAGTAAAAATATTCATGAGGTAAAGTAGTAATAAATTTTCTTTTCATAATTAACTTGAAAAAAAATGTATTAATAGTACCAATCTTCTTTTCTGAAGGGTAAATTACTTTAACTTGTCTTTCCAATTCCAAGTAATTGAAATATATTAAGTTATTCAAAACATTAGAACTTATAATTCATCTTACCAAAGGTTTGATGTATCTTGATTGTTGACAGTTTCCTTATCACAAGCCTCAGCATGCCTCATGTTAAAGAGAGAGAAAGCATCTTCAGAGTGCTTTACCTCCAGCCACAGACCAACAGTCTCCCACGCATCCTCTTTTCCAAAAGTGGCCCTACCCTTCACGAAGAGTATAGACTTAGGGTAACCTACGGTATTTGCCATCTGAGTATTGGTATTGTATACTACGTAACAATATTGATCATACAACCCTAGATACCCTCTAGCTAAGTACGACCATCCCAATAGGTTACGTAATCCCGGATACGGTGAACCGACAATGCACTTAGAGGCATGTGCATTACTTTGGTTAAAGTTTTAATATAAAAAGTGTTTTCAATAAATGCAGTCGATTTGTTCACCCACCCCAACTCAACTTGGACAATATCACAATCCTACAGCTAACTTGATCAAAAGAGTTTATCAAAACATTAAGTGGTTTAGTCTCCTCAACTAGACATGTTATCATAATATTCACTGAGCTTTTCTCCTTATATTTCTAGGGTTTTTCTTCTTATACGAGGATACTTATTGCTTCTATGGCATAACAACACTCATAATCATAATTTTATGTATAACAATTATCTTATCCCAACATGATAAAATAACAGAGTGATAACTTGAAAAGAAAAAATAGATTAATCCCCCTAGGACTATTTTGATGACAAGGTCATTTCAAGTTTTGATAACTCTTGTCTAGAAGATTGTTTATTAATAAACTAATCTCTAAGGTATTGTTCAAGTTTGTTAGCAATTAGGTTAATCTTCCTCAAGAAAACTTAACTATATCATTCATAAGGTTTGACACGGTACAAATTGTTTAAGTAATTATCCACCTAGGTTGGTTGACTTAGTTTGAATAAACTCCAATATCGTAAGAGGACTTAAACCAGCTAATAATAAGATTAGTTTAAAATAACTATAAATAGTTAGGGTCTTGTTCCCCTTATACCTTGATATCAGATTAATAAATATCCTAAGGTTAGAAAGAGTTTATTTTTCAATGAATATTGAACTTCTACTCATCTTTCATCTATGGTGTCATTGTAATCATTTTCTTTTATGGAAGACTAAAGCTTACCACAGAATGACCTCAGATTATTCTATCATTGGTTATAGACCAATATACATTGGTTATAGACCAATATACATACTTCCATATATCGTAGGTTATAAACAAGAAAACTATATTCGAGTATGTAGAAGCTTAACTTTATCATTCATAATGAGTTACTTTAAACAACGTGATTTCATTATCACACAGGGAACAAAAGATTCATGGCTTTAAAAGTACAAGGTTAATAATATTCATAATCTGAGACTTTCTAATTTTATGGAGTCATACAAATCCTTTCTTAACTATGCGAGATGCAGGAACTTTAGAAGAAAGCACAAGAAATGTCGTGAATAGTGCTAACTTAATTTAAGAGAAAAGATCTTTTCAGAACCTACAGCTTTATGGATGCATGCAAACATTTATCTTACAACTAACATGCAAGTTATGTTGAGAACATATACCATTTATTGAGCACCTAAAGAGCACTGAAGCTAACACTTAATTTTAATGATAAAACAAGCATCTCTAATAATCTTTTCTATGGGTAATAGTAGAAACACCATATTATAATATCATATGAATGTAAGAAAGGTAAGCTTTTAAGTATCAATAAACACCTGTTAAGGTTTCTACGTATGCAATGAATATTTTTCTTTCTCACTTTAGAGCTCACGTCACCTCTCCAATTTCTATTCTTTCTACTCTACTTAGTTATCCTTCAGCTAAAGAATATGCATCATGTGCCATACAAATGATCCTTCTATACATATATAATGTTGTCTCCTTTCTTGTCTCATCTCATGAGTAACCATTTCTTACGATTCCATGCAACCGGTTTTTAATTCTTATCCTTTTTTTCCATTCTTAAGTGATAGCAAAGAGTCACTAGTTACTATTGCAACAACATTCTAACATATGAGGGTGACTCGGCTAAAAGAACGTGAAAAGGTTGATCATGCCATCATGAATTATTTGTGGTATACAAACCAATGTCTCATCACAAAATTGACACTCTAATGTGATAATGTCAAACTTCTTAGTTAAAAGAAAATAAAAGCTACTATAGAATCAAAATATAAATATAGGTCATAGATTCACTAAGTCACTAAGTTTTATGCCACACAACTCATGGTTTAGTAGCTATCATTACACCCACCACCTTGGCTCTTATAGGGTGACTAAATATATTGACATCAATAGTATAGACACGATAGCTTATCTCATAAACCGCAAGTTATCCTTTTAAAACAAAATAATAATAATGATATTATTAATAGTCCTTAACCATATTTACAACTTTGTTTATGACTAATATAATAATAAGTTGAAGGACTTATGTGAAATGTGACAGGGTCAAGTTTATCTCCCCTTCACGGAAATCATTATTTCGCGTCAACTTGACTTGCCTTAAATGTGCATTCGACACTAGATGATAACAATTTATCTATCTACATTTTGACGACGCATATGCAACCATTTATGACGTAAATGTTGAAAAGTTGTGTTAGTCATAAACGGTTGACACTCTAATTTGACAACGTCATTTTTCACAAAAGACAATGTTGATACACAACTAACTCAAAAGATAGAATCTAAAAGACATTGACAATCATGTCAAGTCAATCCTGGGTTTGACCAAAAATGAGACTTACCTCGACTAACTTGAGTCCACTATCAGATTCACATTGTACTCAATTGGCAAATACTAGTCGGTAACCCAAGGTCTATGTTCTTCTCCCCCGAAGATACTTTCTCTCTATGTTTCTCGGAGAGTTCCAGATACCTTCTTTCCTACTTAAAACTTTCACATACAGCTCATGATCAGTGTACCAGTGTCCCAATCATAAAATATAAAAACAACAATTCATTACATAAAATGCTATTAACTTTAATAATTGGAAATAAACATAATTACATAAACTATTTTTCCATAAAATTAATGTCTCCAAAACATTGTATTAAGTCTCATTAACAAAGCATCTTATCCCATGTACAAAAATACTTGTTCATAGATTTACTTCTATCCATGTAAAAGTGAAAAGTAAAAGCATGCCAAAATGGGGATGTAACACCATTACACTAGAGATAAGAGTCAAAGAGAATCCAAGATAGGTTAGGACTTAACACAATCTATTATCAAGGAATACAAAAATATATGCATTTAAATTCCTATTATTTGGGTTCTAACATGTGTGTCTATGAGTGAAATCTCAACATATTGAAAAATATATGACCTATTATTTGGGTTCTAATGTGTGTGTATTTGTCTTTATGTTTAAATGTTATGTTATATGTTATTTGTATTTTTTAATAATTGTAGGCAATAAATCACACCATGTGTGTGTGTGTGTGTGTAAATGTTAGGTTATACCTATTTTTCATATTTCTTAATAATTTTGTAAGAGAATAAATTACATTATGTGTGTCTATGTATTTGTGTGTGCATGTAAATGCTCTAGGTTATAGGTTTCTCATATTTCTTAATAATTGTAAGGGAATAAATCACACCTACAGAAATAATTTTATGAAATATTAATTAATCAAGTAATGGAAAATAAATCACCCTAGAATTATTGAGCTAAGACTACAAATAGTGAATAAATATGCTAATAAATGTTCATGAAAATAAATAAATGTACTTTCATCTAGGCTCAATTATGTTTTAACTTTAAGAGATGTGTGATTCACCAATGTATTAGTGTTCATTTAAATATGATAGATGGCAATCTTTGAATTGATAAAATTCACTATGCAAATCTTTGTTTCATTCCCAATCCTGCATATTCAAACTCTATGCATAGATTTGAACTTCTTTTGTGGATTTGACCTGGTAGATTCTAGGTTTTAGATTTATGTTTGCCTTGATATATGGTCCTACAATAAAAACTAGTTATCTTGATAAACTCCTTTAGGAACTTGTTAAGTGAGGGTCTTCTCCTTATGTCAAGACCTTCTTATTTAATTGTTTGCATAAGATCAAAGACATGCTAAGCAATCATGCAATATTCCTAGTCACGTGTATTTTTTGATGTCATATTGATGATATGCTTTGATGATATATAATGCAATGTATGGCAGAGCACCTCCATGATTTCCTTGATCCTCATAATGAATCAGGGGTTGTCATTTTATACAACACCCTAGCATGCAACTTGAATATTTCATGCTCAAATTGATGGGTAATGAGTAGTTGAAAGGGGGTTAGCTTGGGCCCATTTTTGGCCCATTTTAAAATTTGAATTTTGAAATTTCAAGGGTCAAATCCAAGCCCACAGATTTGAATGAGGTTCATTTTTGTGCCTGCAACATTTACCTAGGATGATGGATAGGAAAATCACATATCAAGTCCAAACCCTTGGGGTGTGTGAGGTCAAATATAGTCAAAGCTCAAGTGATTATCCAAATTTTATACAAAAACATGCCACTTGTGTGCTATTCATTGCACTCAAGATAAGCAAGTTAAGATGAGTCCAAAACAAAGGGTAAAACTACTAGGTGGGCACTTTTCACCATTACATTCTGCCCCCACTTTGTCTTACATGTTAACTATGATGAAGATGCATGTCAAAGTAAAACAAATAGTCAATATGTAAGTAAATATTCAAACACTCATAAAAAGGATATAAGTAAGGATGATGATTACATGTGTACTCCTCACAATGAGTGATTCATCTAGAAACCTACAAAAGCATAAAAAGTTCCAATGAGTAGCATTAGAATTTTATTTAAAATAAACATAAACAAAAATTACTAAGCTAATGTCAGTGAACAAAAAGAAAAAGGAAAAAGATATAAATAGTAGGAAGTTGAGCTATGAAGGAGCCACCATAGCTGGCATGAAGCTTGTAAAAGAGCATGAACTTGTAATAACATGAAGTCTATAAAAAAACACAAAGTTGTATATGGCATGAATCATGTCACTATAATCATAAACACCAAGGAACATGATTCAGTGATAATATATGCCTCCACCAACTAGTTTTCTACAAGGGATGCAAGGAATTGGAGAAGAGAAGAAACAAAATCATGTAAAAGATATAATCATGTAAAGTGCAATAATCATGAACAACTTGTTTCATAAATAACATCATGTGACAAGAAATCAATAAGATATCAAGATGTAAGTGTCTAAGTAGTTGGAGATAAGGGTAATAAGGTTCCCCCAATGTGCCCCTCAATGAAGAGGAAAGAGAAGAAAATAGCCATAGATAGATCTTATAAGTACCAAGAAATATCATATAAAATGCAACATGTAAGCACATACATGATTCATTTAATAAAATGGAAGCATGTAACATCAGGTATGATAGCATAATCCATAAGATGTAAACATGAAGGCACATAGATAAGAGAACCTAAAGTCAAGGATATAGCAATGAGGGCGCATAAGCTAGACACCAATAGGATAAGGATAAGGGATCATATAATCTACCCCTATAACTATAACACTATAAGACATTGTCACTATAAACCCACTAAAACTACAGTCCATCTAAAAAGATAAGTTTGTTGAAATTGAAACTAAAATTGACTAAAACATTGATTATCTAAATTATAAACCCACTAATATGGTGATCATATGAAACTATAAAGCCACTAAAAATTATATGTCCCCAATATTTGTACCATGTAATAAGCTATATAGTTATGTGGAAAAGTATCTGAGGAGAAATGAAGTCATCGTGAAAATGCCTCATAAATATCAAGTTGATAAAAAAATGCTAATATACTATCCAAGTGCAAATCTACAAGAAAATATCATAAATATATCATTGCAATAAGTGTTCTCAAGAAAATATGTTGAAATGTGTAATGTCAAATGTCATGGCCAAAAGGTAGATCATCACAATAGCACATTGTGAATCATGTGCAAGCAATTAGGGAAAAAATTGGTAAAATTGTATAGTAAAAAAGTAATATTCCATTGCTATATACAGGAAGGTAAAAAGGTAAAAGAAATTTTCATTTTCACCATGACACTTGCAAGAGAAATCTTGAGAGACTTATCATGGTACACCATAGAGGACATGTCATTGACCATCTAGATCAAGTATGAGCACATATCACTATTGAGAATGTCCCGAAGAGGGAAAGTTAAAATTTTAGTCATTTTTAAAAAAAAATAAAAAATTGGAAAATCTTCAAAATTATACAAAATTAGGGCAAGTGATGTTTTTAGGTCATTTTCAAACTTGTAAAAATGACCCTTAGTCCATGGATATAAACCCATTTCTATAGATTTGACCTAGCTTCTATGGAAATGATCTATGGATATGCTTGATATCCATGGAAGTGACATGCAAACATGAACTAGTCTATATGGAAACAAATTGTAACATTTTGGCTTTAATGTTTCTTAGTTTTAGTCAATTATTAACATTTTTATGTTGCAATGTGGTACTAATGGGAAACTTGTTCTGATGCAGGAGCATCCCTGGTTCAAGAGTAATCTTGCATCAACCAAAAAATTTGCAATTCAGTTGTTTGCAGTTCAGTTTGTTTCCTTTCATTTTCTAGTTTAGTTCAGGTAGTTCAGTCAAAAGTAGTTTTTGCATTTTGGTCTACATTCTACTGTAGTTGCATTTCACACCTTGCGAAGCTGAAATTAGCATCTAGATTCATTCATCTACATCATATCAAAAATCCAGAGCATTTGGATTAAGTACCAGAAAGTTATCACTATCAGAAGATCAGTTGTTTTCTTATAACATCACATCCTGACAGTCTTTGATAATCAACTAAAGGAGAAGACTTGTGGAGCATTCCTCAATTGTGGAGCTTAACAACACATCATTCAATGATCTTTAGTTTGTGACCGACCTTCCCTGAGATCCTCACATCATTTCATTCATTTATGGAGGTGTTCTACATGATTAGGTCCGACCTATCCGTGTACACATGTTACAGCTCTTCATTGGAGTTTGTGACCTTCCTTGGCCGACACGGAGAATCTTTTGTATTGGAGATGATATATAAGGATGTAATAGATCCCTAGGAAATCAGTTGGCATAATTCTCATGTTTTAGAAGATAGATAGTTTGGGCTCCTTTGTGAGGGGACTTCAATGCTATATCTTGTGCATATTTTGATATTCTGTAAGCAGGCCTTTGAGCCCCAATTGGAAGCCCACATGTTGTCGGCCATAGTGCATTTGAATTCTATTATATACTGATTGACTAAACATGTGTTTGTTTCATATCTTTGAGTTTTTTTTCGTTGTGTTTACTCTCACTGCACAGTCCGGACAATTCATTCTATGAACCCTCCTACTGTGACTACACCAAGTGGTATCAAAGCGAAAGTTTGAATCTTTGGGAGTGAATTGAGCAAAGTTGGTGAAGGAATTCCGTAAGATCTTGCTGTGGATAGATTACTAAATTGAGGTAGGTTACTTGTGTCGCAACCAATCACCGATCGTGAGGTAGTTTGCACTTGATCCTAGGAAGAATGTCGTCGAGGAGAGTTGTTGATGTTGGAACAATGGCTGGTAGAATGAATGAGATGATGGAAATGATGCAAATTCATTTGGATGTTGTTGAAGAAGATAGGCGAAGAGGATTGACACTGAGACCTAATGTTGAAAGTGATGATGAAGAAGAATTTCAATCTGTTGAAAAAATTGGCAAAACCCTAGGAAGTGATGAAGAAGAAGAATCAGATCAAGTAAAGATGTTGCGATCTATTTCAAAGATTAGAAAGAGACCTAGAGTTGATGTGCTGAACTATACTGGTAATTTGAACCTTGAAGAATTGATTGACTGGATAAATGACATGGAAGAATACTTTGAATATGAAGAGATTGAAGATCCGAAGAAGGTAAAGTTTGCAAAGACAAAATTGAAAGGACATGTTGCTATATGGTGGAAATAAGTTCAATTAGAAAGAAATAGAAGAGGGAAAGAAAAGATTATGAAGTGGGATAGGATGGTGACAAAATTGAAGAATCAGTTTATACCTGCTGACTATGAGTTGGAGCTATTGAAAAGATTGCAGAACCTAAGACAAAAGGAGAAATCTATTAAGGAGTACACTAAAGAATTTCATAAGATGATTATAAGAACATGACATAGTGAAGCAAGCAAGGAGAAAGTGGCTAGATACATCAATGGATTGAGATTGAGCATTCAAGAAGAACTAAGCTTGGTAAGGATGACATCTTTGAAAGAAGCATATCAGTTTGCCCTAAAGGTTGAAGAGAAGCTGAATAAAAGGCATGATCTGAGACAGAAAGGAAGAGGAGGTAAATTTCAGTTAGGTAAAATATTTTCTAGATGAGATAGATCATTATCAGAGCAGAACAAGTTTGACAGCACATTCAAGGAGGAGGACAGAGATAATAATGCTTACCAGAGAGATGACCAAAATTTTTACCGGAGAGGAAACCCTAGTGCATACCGGAATGAAGAATATAGAAGAGAGGGAAGAGGATTTGATAAGAGAACATTCATAGGTACTTGTTTAAAGTGTGGAGGTGAAGGACACAGAGCATTCAAATGTAATCAAGGTAGTACAAGTAAGAAGATAGAGAACAATGGGAGATCAACTTATATTGAAGAAGAACCTGTTGGATCGCCTAGTTCCATTGGTAAACCAGAGAAAGGAGAATCACTTGTGATGAGAAGAACACTATTTCAAGCAGAGACAAATGAGGAACCACCACAGAGGAAAAGTTTGTTCAGAATTGGATGCAAATCAAGAGGTAAGTGTTGTAAAGTTGTGATTGATAGTGGTAGTTTAGATAACTTAGTTTTAGAGGAGATGGTGACTAAGTTGAAGTTGGTAAGATTGACACACCCTAAGCCCTACGAGATAGCATGGATTCAGAATGATCATAAGGTACTGTGAGTGAACAATGTTTGGTGAAATTTCATATTGGATCTTATCATGATGAAGTCTTGTGTGATATTATGCCTATGGCTGTTTGTCATATCTTGTTGGGTAGACCTTGGCAGTATGATAGAAAAGCTATACATGATGGGAGAAATAATACATACACTATAACAACAAATGGAAATAGAATTACTTTGATTCCTTTAGAAGATGATCCTAAGAGTGAAGTATGTGGGAATGCTAGAATCTGTTTGGTAGATGGAAGAAATTTTTTGGATGGTTTGAGACATGAGAATATGTGTTATGCTTTGATTCCTAAGAAACCTGGAACATTGAAGGAGACTGGAAGAGAACAACCAGAGGAGATAACAGAGATGTTGATGGAGTATGAAGACATCATATTAGATAATGTACTTGAAGGATTGCCACCTATAAGGAGTATCAGTCATCACATGGATCTTATACCTAGAGCTAGTTTACCTAACAAAGCAGCACACATAATGACACCGGTAGAGAATGAAGAGTTAAATAGACAGATACAAGAGTTGCTGAGGAAAGTTTTGATCAGAGAAAGTTTGAGTCCTTATGCAGTACCTGCAGTGTTAGCACCTAAGAAAGATGGAGAATGAAGAATGTGTACCGACTCTAGAGCAATAAACAAGATCACAGTTAAGTATAGATTTCCTTTACCTAGGATGGATGATATCATGGATTGTTTGAGTGGAGCAAGATATTTCACAAAGATAGACTTGAAGAGTGGATACCATCAAATCATAATCAGAGAGGGAGATGAATGGAAGACTACTTTTAAGACAAATGAAGGATTGCATGAGTGGTTAGTGATGCCCTTTGGATTGACAAATGCACTGAGTACTTTCATGAGATTGATGAATGAACTCTTGAAGAAATTCTTGGGTAAGTTTGTGATTGTATACTTGGATGATATTCTGATTTTCAGTAAGACAAAAGAGGAACATTTGTGGCATATTAGACAAGTTTTGCAAAGGTTGAGAGAAGAGAAATTACTGATAAACATCAAGAAGTGTAGTTTCATGAAGGAAGAACTAGTGTACTTAGGATTTGTGATTTATGCGGAAGGATTGAAGATGGACCCTAAGAAAGTGAAAGCAATTGTTGAATGGCCTACACCGGAGAGCATTGGAGAGGTTAGATCATTTCATGGATTGGCTAGTTTCTATCGAAAGTGTTAGTACTCATTTATGTTTAGTGTTTTAGGTTTGAACATTTGCAGATTTTCCCATTCAAACCCTAAATTTTTTGAGTCATGGGGTTCTGCATTGTTCTGCCTACTCTGATGCTGGTTTTTTGTGGTGGGTTCCTGGTTATTAGGTTTCATCCTTGTGCTTTAGTGTTCATAGGTTGACCAGCCCCCATGTAAAGATTTACCACCTTTTCTTGTCGCACTCATGAAAAATATTGAGTGCTTGTATGTGCAATTGCAAATGTATGTTGGTGGGCTTGTGAAATCTCTATCGGCCTCCAAAAAAATGGTGAAAAAACTAAGTTATAGGCATTTCCAAATGTATATCGAGTTGCATATACAAGGGAGAATCTATCACAGATTCCCCAAGAATATTCTGTAGTTGTATGCATTTCCAAATGCATATCAGGTTCAAAAGGACGCATGTACATTGGGGGAATCTTCCGCTAGATTCCTGGAATATTCTCTGCATGTATATCGGGTTTTTCTTGTACATGTTTTGTTGTATGTTCTAACATACAAAGGCTATATACAAGCGAAAAATGTGCAATGGTGAAATATACATTGAAGATTCCTTGAAGATGCCGCCGTTGTATCGAGCAGGTGAGTTGTATGTTTATTTTGTTGTATGTTCGACATACAACGCCAAGGATGCATTGCGGACTTCAAAAGGGATTCAAATCAGGGCTAAAGTGAAATTCAGGTCCACAAATATGTCAAGCTAAGTTGAATGTATGTCCAATAAATATTGGGTCTTATACAACAAAATAGATACAAGGAGGGGCGAACATACATTCGCTACAGTGTAATATACAAAGGCAGTTGTATATTGGTGCATGCAATCAAATATGCAAGGCCCGAACCTGAGGAGTATTACATTCTGGTTGATGCAGGTATGAGGTCTAGATTGCATGTATATTGGGTTTGTATATGCAACATACAACCCGATATACAAAACAAAGGTGATACAAGCCGGACTTCAAAAGAAGTACATTCTAATGCATAATGTTTTCAGGTCCGATGCTTGTATGTATGTGTGTGTTGTATATCATGGATATACAAAGGTAAGAGGTACAGACCGGACCCGAATTAGTTTCCAATTTGCTTCATAAAAATTTCAGGTCCGCCTTGTATGTATGTTGCACTTGCATATGCAAAGCGACAGGTGCAATGAAACATATGCATTTCAGACCCGATGGGGAAATCAAATGTGGCAGGTAAGTGTTTGAGGTCTGGCTTGTATATCAGACAGTTGTATATGCATTTGAGCATGCATATACAAGGGAGAAAAAGCAAAATGAGAGGGAAGAAGGCCAGCAATAGAAACATGAGGTGCCTATGTGGCATGATCTGACTGGTTGGCAACTTTTAGGGCATTTTGGGGCCGCGAATTTCATGCAATAGGAGATGATCGACGGCCATGTTTTGAACCCATAGTGAAGGTTTTTTCCTATATATTTGCAATCATTTTTTAGCGGGAAAACAACAGATGCATTCGCTGCTACATTTCAAAGGGGGCCTACGGGTAGCTGTGGCATTAATGGCAGTTTCAGGAGGCACGATGGATCGAGATGACGGGTCAACCACCTGATTGAAGATGAAAGTCCTTGAGCGGCGGTGCGGATCCCGATTCCACCTACTCATTCCTCTTTGTCTCTCCGTAGCATTGAATATTTCTGAGCGCCATTCCTCATGCATTAAATCTGGTGGATTTTTGATTTACCTTGTAATTGATTTTGTTGGGTACACAGTCTTGGTATAAAAGCCAAACTGTGTTACTCATTGTTGTTGTTGAAAACTGGACAAATTTTGGTGCTATGACAGAATACAACTTCATTGGTGGCCCTGTTCTTGATGTCTTGTAAGTTTATGAGTCTCATGTTGTATGTTTCATGCATGAATTCACTGGTTTCATGTTGTTTTATATGAGAAATGCTCTGTGCATGTGTTTAATCATTTGTCTCCAAGTTGTGGGCATATTTTCTTTTGAATCAAGATAACTAAGGGTTGTTAAGGTTCAGGAATATAACTCTTCTATATTGAATGTTTAATCTCCTACTTTTGTTCAAGGAACAAATTAAATGTTTCAGGTTAACCATTGAGAAAATGTGTTGCAGCAGGGATACCACTAAGTATGAATGATTAAGCACCTAATTTTTGGGAAGTATCTGTAAGGCAGTAATTAAAAATCCCCTTGATATCCAGTCTTTGCTATATGTTCATGCTGGCCATTCACATGTGTATGTCTATTGACTCCGAGCCCTGGATAGGCACCGATCCAGTCCTGTATTGAGGTTGCAACCCAAAGTCTCAGTTTTACATCCAAGCATAAAACCAAACTTAAACTTTAAATCAAACCATTAGGACTTTAGAAGTTGTTTTAGGACCAAAATCCTCTGTCTCACAACTGAATATAGGCCCAAAGCTAGCCCCTTTGCACTTATTCCACAGTTTTGGTCTGCATAAAAGAGGATTTACTTGCTTTGTATCAACATCCAAGTAAGTTCATGTGCATATGTCATAGGTGTTGAGTAGGGAATACCCCCCTTGGTTCTGCAAAGCCTAAAGAAGAAGAGGAGATATTTATAGAGTCTATCTCCTATACTATTGGCCCCTGGCCCAGGAATCCTGTTGATCAATGATGGCTACTTTGTAGGGATAACTAGGAACAAGCATCTAGTCTGGGAAAATAACCAATAGATTTTGGCAACTCCGCTGGGGAGCTTTGTGAAAGAACCCTGATATTAAAAGAAATTAATTCCTAGTTATAGGTGGTGACTCCGAACCAATCTCCCAACTGGTAAGGTAAAAATTTATATGCTTAGGAGAAGATCCCTGCGTAATTCTCTGTCTGAAGAGTTACCCAGAAAAATAATGTACAGGAAAAAAGGGACTGTTCAAGCCAGTCAAGAGGGTTCTCCCAAAAGTAATGATAATAATCAGGACAATCCAGGATCTTCAGAGCAGACAATACCTTATTTTTCAAACACTGAGGTTGAAATCCAAAACGTATATGAAAGACAACAGGGTAGTGGATTAAGAATGAGATCAGAGGTGTTTCAAGAACGCCCTTTCCATGATTCCCTTGATAGATTTGAAGAAGCTAATCCCAAGAGATGATAATGATGACCAGAATATAATGAAACCATCATCTTCTATGCCTAGAGAGGAGGAATTAGCTGAAGAAATTAAGAGCTTAAGTGCAGAATTAGAATATCTGTAGGCAGTAAAAATTAGAGATGACATGAGACAGAAAGTGCAAGCTTTGAGAGTTGCTCAGAATGATTCAATTCCTACCCTTGAAAATGTAAATATGCAGAGAAATCAACAAAGAAATGAAGTCCAGGATCAGCATAATGATCAAAGATAGAATGCAAATAATGCTAGAATACCATTAAATAATGTAAGAAATCAAAATGCAAATAGAAATGTAGATGTTAATTAGTTTGGTAGATAGCTGATGCAACTGGACAGATTCAGACAGCTTGTTTCTTATGGCATTCCTGGTTATCCAAATCCTATTGACAAACATGTTAGGCTGCAAGTGCCTAAATTTTTAGGAAATAATACTGTGTCAGGAGAAGATCACTTAAAAGCTTTTCAGAATATCATGGACAACTTTGAGGTTAAACATGAAGATGTTTTTATGAAATTATTTATGCAATCCTTAGTTGATGAGGCCAGAGAATGGTACAAGGGTCTTCCTGACAGAAGTGTTTCATCATGGGAGGACTTCAGGAGAATATTCAAAGAACAATATGGTGACAAAACTGATCCAAGTTTTTTCACTAATGAATTTACTAGAATCACCAAAGGATCGAATGAACAGGTTGTTGATTTCAATGCTAGATTCACTAAGGTGTTGAACAAATTGCCACATCACCTGAGGCCTAATGAACCTATGTGCATAGTGTTGTACATAAATGCTTTTGATGCCAAAACAACTTATGGGTTAAGGGATAAGGGTCCTCACAGCCTCAGAGATGCTTTCAAAATTGCAACAAATATTGAAAATAATAGAAAAGTGTCTGGTAAGACAAACAAAAGAGATGATGTAAAAATTTTGCAGAATCCAAATACTAAATCTCAAAGTGTTCAAGGCAGTGCATCTACTTCTAAGGATAAATTAGATAAATTGACAACTATTATCAAGGATCTGAGCTATAGAATGGCTAAAAATGAAAAAGGGGTTGGTCCTGACAGACAGGTTTACCAAATGCAAGAAAGAAGACCATCATTACATGATATGCCATTTAATACCAATTGGCATAATGGTAAACCCATTCTTCCAAACAGCAACCCAAGTCTAAGAATCAAAATGTTAAGAAAACACCCGACCCTTTGAAGAAGACTGTCAATATTGTTAATGACACCCCATGGTGTATACTATGCCAGATGCCTCACTCATAGTCACAATGTATGATTGCTCAGTCTCTATATAACAATGTCGTGGCCTGTGATGAGTGCAATGAGCCACATTGCATGGAGGATGATAATGTCAATATGTTGTCTACAAATAGGGAGTATCCTTCTCAGGATGCTGATACAAATGCAAATGATGAGATTCAGGTCTGCCAGCAATTTCCCTATGATGAAGATGATGAGGATAATTATGCTTATGCTCAGGACTCACACAATTTTCTAAATAACTTGAGGAGGCCTTCCGACAAAGAAATAAGAGCCCTCACAGCTGCAGCAGTTGCTCAAGTCAAAAGCAATTACAACCTAAGGGGTAAAGCTCAGGTAAGCAACTCACACCAACCAAAGAATACTTTTGTGAACCAACCAGTGCACAGTCATAAAGGAACCGAACCACAAAAGAAACAATGGAGCAATGGTAAGCAAAATTTTAAGCAAAAAACAAGTCATGATTCTCAAGGGTTAGAAAATAGAATCCCCCAGGTTGAGGATCAAAACAAAAATTTTCAGATCAAAGATGACAGTCAGGGAGCCACAAAAATTAAAGCTGGATCATATCAAAATAAAAATAAGACCATGGATCAGGCTACAGCTGTTATACAAAGTTATGCTCCATATGACGTAACTCAGGTTTTGTCCCAGATGAAGGTCTCTGTTCTATTGATGGAGCTGATGAAAGTTGAAGAGTTCAAAAATAAAACATTGTCCCTGATTTCAGGAATACCCTGTCAAGCTAATCAGAATATTGAGACTCAGGGTAAGAAACAAGCCCTATGTATTGAAGAAGATGAGATTCCTGAGGTATATCTAGGGATGACCATGACAAAATGCCCTTCACAGGTTGAGCCATTCTATGTCTCCCTTGTCATAAATGGAAAAGTAATTAAGAATTATATGCTTGACTCAGGAGCATCAACGAATATCATGCCCCTGGCTATCATGCAGCAAGCTGGATTAAAGATAGATAAGGCATGTGGGAAATGCTATGCCATGGATGCTAGAGAAGTGCCTGTCATTGGAATCATGAAAGATGTGGATTTCAGACTGGCAGCATATCTGGAAATGACCTACAAAATGAACATAACAGTTGTTGATATCAAGCCACAGTATGGCATGTTGTTGTCAAGAGGATGGGCAACATTGATTGGTGGAAGTATGCAATTAGACCTGTCATATGCCATAATCCCAATTAATGGCAAGGGTGTCAAATTGATTAGAGAAGAGAGATCATTAGAAATAGTTGAGGATCAAGAGTCAGAGGAGCATATTTGTTTTGTGGACACTGACTGTGAAAATTTCAGGTTTGTCTCAGACATTAAAGAAAGTGAAGGGAGAGATGTTTGCATTCAGGAGCTTAACCAACAGGGTCTCTGGACCATGTTTTCAATGGAGCTTGTTCAAAGGAAGGCTCTGGTGCTGGCATTGTATTTCTGTCTCCAACTGGTAAGCTTCTAAAATTTTCATTCTTGCTGAAGTTTGCCTGTACAAATAATATTGCAGAATATGAAGCTCTGTTATTAGGATTGAATGTTGCTTTGAAGCATGGGATCAAGATGCTCAAAGTGTTTGGGGATTCAGAGTTAGTTGTTTCCCAAGTCAGAGATAGTATGCATCAAAAAATAAGAAATTAAAATAGTATAAGCATGCTGTTTGGGATACAATTGAATTGTTTGATGCTTTTTCAATAAGCTGGATAGAGAGATCAAAAAATGTCAGGGCAGATTGTTTGGCTAATGTAGCCGTAAGGCCAGATGATGTTACTCTGACAAATGTTACAAATGTTGAGGTTAAACTTAGACCTACAGTGCCAGATAATGTATGCAGCTAGCAAGTGTTTGATGATGTTAAGGATTTACTGAGATTTCTACATTGCATTGATGAATATGAGAACCAAGAAATAGATTTTCAGAACTTTGTAGAAGTTGTGAATGGAAAAGAAACTCTTTTAGGGAAGGAAGTAATTCAACTCATGACAAATAAAATCCCTAGAGGGCTAGTCGCTTTAGAGAGAGCATTTGACAATAAGGACCAATTTGTTACAAAGGCATCTCCAACAAACAAGAATGATTTAGAAGAGATAAACTTGGGGACATCTCATGCTCCCAAGAAGGTATACATTGGCAAATAGCTCAAACCACACATTAGGACTATGTTGATTGCACTACAGAGAAAATATAAGCATGTTTTTGCCTGGTCATATGAGGACCTGAAAGCTTATAGAGAAGATTTATTCCAGCATGAAATCCCTTTGAAGCCTGAAGCTAAACCATTTAGACAAAAACAAAGACCTATCAACCCAACCTTAGCTCCAAAAATGCAAGATGAGCTTATGAAGCTTAGGGAAGCAAAAATAATTATGCCCATTAGACACTCAACTTGGGTGTCCAACCTTGTTCCAGTCAGAAAGAAAAACGGTGACATCAGACTTTGTGTGGACTTTAGAAATCTGAATGTGTCTTCTTTGAAGGACAATTATCCATTGCCAAACATGGAAGCCATGTTACAGAAGGTGACTGGCTGTGAACTTTTATCCATTATGGATGGATTTTTGGGATACAATCAAGTGAAAGTAAAAAAATCAGAACAGTTCAAAACTACCTTCACCACTCCATGGGGAACCTATGTATATGTGAGAATGCCTTTTGGGATGACAAATGCAAGTGCCACATTTCAGAGGGCTATGGATGTTGCTTTTGCAGGATTAATTGACTCAATCTTAGCTGTGTATCAAGATGATTTGATAGCTTATTCAAAGAAGGAGGAGCAACATTGCATGCACTTAGAACAAATCTTTATTAGAGCATTGGAATATGACATCTCACTTAACCCAAAGAAATGTGTTTTTGGAGTAGTGGAAGGAAAATTGCTTGGACACATTGTTTCCAAGGATGGAGTCAGGATTGATCCTGAGAGGGTGGTTGCAATTGATAAAATCTAGATCCCTAAAACAGTGAAAAGTGTTCAGTCCTTCTTTGGACAAATTAATTTTGTTAGAAGATTTGTGCCTAACTTTGCAAAGACCACAAAAGATATCTCTAAAATGTTGAAGAAAGGTGCAACTGTCAAATGGGAAGATGAAGCAACTAAATCATTTCAGAATATAAAAGAGGCTATAAAGATGGCTCCTGTGTTAAAATCTCCTGATTTTTCTAAGCCATTTCAGTTATTCTCGTTTTCTTCTTTCCATACTATTGTTGCATGCTTACTACAGAAAAATGAAGAAGGTTTTGAACAACCTATAGCTTACTTTAGCAGGTCATTGCAGGCTGCTGAATTGAAGTATGACATCATGGAAAAATAGGCATATGCACTAGTTAGAGCAGTCAAAAGTTTCAGGCCATATTTGGTAGGCTCTCAGATAGTTGCATATGTGCCTCATGTAGCAATCAAGATAATTTTACTCAACAGGAGGTAACTAGAAGGAGATGCAGATGGATAAATAAATTGCAAGAGTTCAATATTGAAATACAGATCACAAAACTGGTAAGAGGACAAGGTTTGGCAAAACTGATGACACAATCAAATCTCGAGGCATGCCAAGTGAACGAGGTGCATAATGAAGTTATAAATATGTCACAATCTGAGTGGTACAAGGACATTGTATATATTTACAAAATTTGAATTGTCCTACCCACCTTAGTGATAATGAGATGAGGACCTTAAAATTACATGCTGTTAAATACATCATTGTTCAAGGAGAGCTACATTGGAAAAAGCATAGTGGTGTATTACTTAGATGTGTGGATGAGGATCAGGCTAAGGATATTCTAAATGACATGCACAATGGAGTGTGTGGTGGACACTATGTTGCCCAAACAATAGCCCACAAAATTCTCAGAGCAGACTATTGGTGGCCAACTCTCTTCTCAGACACACACAAAATGGTAAGAAAATGTGATCCTTGCCAGAGGTTTTCAAGAAAGTTAAAATATGAAGGTTCATTACCCCTTAGGACTATAACTGTAGAAGCTCCATTTCAACAATGGGGAATTGATTTTATAGGGGAAATTTTAGAAAAATCAAGTGGAGGACACAGTTGGCTTCTGGTTGCCACGGATTACTTCACTAAATGGATTGAGGCCATTCCAACTAAAAAAGCTACAAGCAAAGTGGTGATGGATTTTATTCTGAAAAATATTAATATCAGATTTGGAGTACCAGCCAAATTGGTCATAGATAATGCAATGTGGTTTAGGTCTGGTGAATTTATTATTTTTGCAGCAATTACGGAATTGATTTGTCTCATACATCACCATATCATCCACAAGGGAATGGTCAGGCAGAGTCAAGCAACAAAAGTCTCATAAAAATCATCAAAAGGATGATAGATAAAAACAAGAGGTCTTGGGATTCAAAGCTAAAGTTGGCATTATGGGCTGACAAGGTGACAGTAAAAAGAGCAATTGGAAGGTCACCTTTTGAATTAGTATATGGTGCAGCAGCTAGGTTACCTATGAACAACCTCCTGCCAGTTTATAAGTTCATCCAAGGGAACGATGAGGAGATTGGAGACCCAATGAATGAAAGAATAAATCAGCTGGTTGCACTAGATGAAATAAGAAGGAAAGCAAAGAAAACAAACATCAAGACACATCAAAAGGTGAAATATCTGTTTGATAGAAGGGCTACAGAGAGAAGGTTTCAGATACGTGATCTGGTCCTTATGTGGAATGCAAAGAGCTAGGATAAGGGCAAACACGGTAAATTTAAGCCCTTATGGACTGGCCCATACCAAACCAGCATTGTTCATGGAGATGATTCTTATTTTCTCCAGGTCCTAAATGGTGAACTACTAGAGTTGCTTGTGCACGGTAAATTCCTTAAAGCTTTTTTCTCATAAATGAGTACCTTATGTGCACACTGTAAACTAGGTGTAAATATTTTGTACATGCCTTGTATAGTCGGTTGTGTCTTTTATTTTGTGTTTTGTCTGGTCTGCCCCGGAGTAGTCTGGTCCTCGCTGCAATCTTGTGCCTGCATGTCCCCAATCGAAGCCTGTGTTAGTACTCATTTATGTTTAAGGTTTTAGGTTTGAACATTTGCAGATTTTCCCATTCAAACCCTAAATTTTCTGAGTCATGGGGTTCTGCATTATTCTACCTACTCTGATGCTGGTTTTCTGTGATGGGTTCCTAGTTATTAGGTTTCATCCTTGTGCTCTAGTGTTCATAGGTTGACCAGCCCCCATGTAATGATTTACTGCCTTTTCCTGTCACACTCATGAAAAATATTGAGTGTTTGTATGTGCAATTGCAAATGTATGTTGGTGGGCTTGTGAAATCTCTATCGGCCTCCAAAAAAATGGTGAAAAAACTGAGTTATATGCATTTCCAAATGCATATCGAGTTGCATATACAAGGGAGAATCTATCGCAGATTCCCCAAGAATATTCTACAGTTGTATGCATTTCCAAATGCATATCGGGTTCAAAAGGACGCATGTACATTGGGGAATCTTCTGCTAGATTCCTAGAATATTCTCTACATGTATATTGGGTTTTTCTTGTACATGTTTTGTTGTATGTTCTAACATACAAAGGCTATA
Source organism: Cunninghamia lanceolata (assembly GCA_027924645.1). Lineage (NCBI taxonomy): Eukaryota > Viridiplantae > Streptophyta > Pinopsida > Cupressales > Cupressaceae > Cunninghamia > Cunninghamia lanceolata. The sequence goes on along the minus strand of BSBN01000241.1, from coordinate 2,582,359 downwards.
TACAAGTGAAAAATGTGCAATGGTGAAATATACATTGAAGATTCCTTGAAGATGCCGCCGTTGTATCGAGCAGGTGAGTTGTATGTTTATTTTGTTGTATGTTCGACATAGAATGCCAAGGATGCATTGCGGACTTCAAAAGGGGTTCAAATCAGGGCTAAAGTGAAATTCGGGTCCGCAAATATGTCAAGCTAAGTCGAATGTATGTCCAATATACATTGGGTCTTATACAACGAAATATATACAAGGAGGGGCGGACATACATTCGCTACAGTGTAATATACAAAGGCAGTTGTATATTGGTGCATGCAATCAAATATGCAAGGCCCAGACCTGAGGAGTATTACATTCTGGTTGATGCAGGTATGAGGTCTGAATTGCATGTATATTGGGTTTGTATATGCAGCATACAACCCAATATACAAAACAAAAGTGATACAAGCCGGACTTCAAAAGAAGGTACATTCTGATGCATAATGTTTTCAGGTCCGATGCTTGTATGTATGTGTGTGTTGTATATCACATATATACAAAGGTAAGAGGTACAAGCCGGACCTGAATTAGTTTCCAATTTGCTTCATAAAAATTTTAGGTCCGCCTTGTATGTATGTTGCACTTGCATATGCAAAGCGACAGGTGTAATGAAACATATGCATTTCAGACCCGATGGGGAAATCAAATGCGGCAGGTAAGTGTTTGAGGTCCGGCTTGTATATCAAACAGTTGTATATCATTTGAGCATGCATATACAAGGGCAAAAAGGCAAAATGAGAGGGAAGAAGGCCAGCAATAGAAACATGAGGTGCCTACATGGCACGATCTGACTGGTTGACGACTTTCAGGGCATTTTGGGGCCGCGGATTTCATGCGATAGGAGATGATCAACGGCCATGTTTTGAACCCACAGCGAAGGTTTTTTCCTGTATATTTGTAATCATTTTTTAGCGGGAAAATGGTAGATGCATCCGCTGCTACATTTCAAAGGGGGCCTGTGGGTAGCTGTGGCATTAATGGCAGTTTCAGGAGGCACGATGGATCGAGATGACGGGTCAACCACTTGATTGAAGATGAAAATCCTTGAGCGGCAGTGCGGATCCCGATTCCACCTGCTCATTCCTCTTTGTCTCTCCGCAGCATTGAATATTTTTTAGCACCGTTCCTCATGCATTGAATTTGGCAGATTTTTGATTTGCCTTGTAATTAATTTTGCTGGGTACACAGTCTTGGTATAAAAGCCAAACTGTGTTACTCATTGTTGTTGTTGAAAACTGGACAAATTTTGGTGCTGTGACAGAATACAACTTCATTGGTGGCCCTGTTCTTGATGTCTTGTAAGTTTATGAGTCTCATGTTGTATGTTTCATGCATGAATTCACTAGTTTCATGTTGTTTTATATGAGAAATGCTCTGTGCATGTGTTTAATCATTTGTCTCCAAGCTGTGGGCATATTTTCTTTTGAATCAAGATAACTAAGGGTTGTCAAGGTTCAGGAATATAACTCTTCTATATTGAATGTTTAATCTCCTACTTTTGTTCAAGGAACAAATTAAATGTTTCAGGTTAACCATTGAGAAAATGTGTTGCAGCAGGGATACCACTAAGTATGAATGATTAAGCACCTAATTTTTGGGAAGTATCTGTAAGGTAGATATTAAAATTCCCCTTGATATCCAGTCTTTGCTATATATTCATGTTGGCCATTCACGTGTGTATGTCTATTGACTCCGAGCCCTGGATAGGCACCGATCTAGTCCTGTATTGAGGTTGCAACCCAAAGTCTTAGTTTTACATCCAAGAATAAAACCAAACTTAAACTTTAAATCAAACCATTAGGACTTTAGAAGTAGTTTTAGGACCAAAATCCTCTGTCTCACAATTGAATATAGGCCCAAAGCTAGCCCCTTTGCACTTATTCCACAGTTTTGGTCTGCATAAAAGAGGATTTACTTGCTTTGTATCAACATCCAAGTAAGTTCATGTGCATATGTCATAGGTGTTGAGTAGAGAATACCCCCCTTGGTTCTGCAGAGCCTAAAGAAGAAGAGGAGATATTTATAGAGTCTATCTCCTATACTGTTGGCCCATGGCCCGAGAATCCTGTTGATCAATGATGGCTACTTTGTAGGGATAACTAGGAACAAGCATCCAGTCTGGCAAAATAACCAACAGGAAGTTCATCAAAAATTTCAATTCAGTATGCAACCCTATGACAAAGACAATCAGAGGTGACAGGAAAGACTTTAAGTGGACATCTGGAGAAGATAAAAGCTTTGAATTGTTGAAGCAGAAAGTGACAGAGCAACCTATTTTGGTGTTACCAGATTTCATTAATATATTTCAAGTCGATTGTGATGCAAGTGGAAATGCGATTGGAGCAGTATTAAGTCAAGAAGGTAGAACTGTAGCATATTTCAGTGAGAAGTTGAATGATGCAAGGAGAAGATATGTAGTTTATGATCAAGAGTTTTATGTCTTAATTCAAGCCTTGAAGAAGTGGAGACATTACTTGTTTCATAAGGAGTTTGTACTATATACAAATCATCAAGCTTTGCAATATTTGAACAGTCAAGGAAAGTTGAATCAGAGACATATGAGATGGGTAGAGTTCATGCAGAGTTACACTTTTGTGTTGAAGCATAGGAGTGGAAAATCAAACAAATTTGTTGATGTGTTGAGTAGAAGAAGAAATTTGTTGATATAAATGAGAGTTGAAGTGTTGGGTTTTGATGAATTGAAGAACATGTATGAGGGAGACACTAATTTTGCAGAACCTTGGAAAGCATGTAAGGAACCTGTTGTGACAGATAGGAGTAAGTGGCTAGATTATTTCATTCAGGAAGATATGTTGTTTAGAGGAAATCAGTTGTGCATACCTAAGAGTTCAATGAGAGATAATTTGATCAAGGAGAAACACAGTGGTGGATTAACAGGACATTTTGGCATTGATAAGACAGTGGCTTTGGTAAGTGAAAACTACTTTTGGCCTCATATACATAAGGATGTTAGGAAATTTGTGCAGAGTTGTAGAATTTGTCAAGTTGCAAAAGGGAGTAGTCTAAACATTAGATTGTATACACCTTTGATAGTACTGGAGAGACCTTGGGAAGACATAAGCATGGATTTTGTAATGGGATTGCCAAACACACAGAGAGGACATGATTCAATATTTCTAGTGGTTGACAAATTTTCAAAGATGGCTCATTTCATACCTTGTAAGAAGACAACTGATGCAGTGCATGTAGCAAACCTATTTTTCAAGGAGATTGTGAGATTACATGGATTACCTAAGAGTATAATTCCAGACAGAGACACCAGATTTCTTGGATACTTTTGGAAGACACTTTGGAAGAAAATGAAGACAGATTTGAAGTTCAGTTCAACTTTTCATCCACAAACTAATGGACAGATAGAGGTAGTGAATAGGAGTTTGGGAAAGTTGTTGAGATGTTTGGTTGGAGAGAAGATAGGAAGTTGGGATTTGATTCTTTCACAAGCAGAGTTTGCATACAATAATTTAGTAAATAGGAGTACCAGAAGAACACCATTTGAGATTGTTACTGGAGTAAAACCTAGAGGAGTTGCATAATTGAGAGATATCAATGCAGAAGAAAAGCAAAGTGCAGAAGCAGAGGAATTTGTAGATCACATGAAGACAGTGCATAATCAAGTAAAGAAGCATTTAGAGGACATGAACAGTAAGTATAAGGAAAACACAGATGAGAAGAGAAGACATAAGGAATTTGAAGTTGGAAATGAAGTGATGGTATACTTATGAAAAGAAAGATTTCTAGTTGGGACATATAACAAGTTGAAGATGAAGAAGTTTGGACCTTGTAAAATTCTCATAAAATTTAATTCAGGAAATGCATATGAAGTAGAGTTATTGGAGACATTGGGTATATCACATATTTTCAACATTGCAGACCTATATCAGTATCATGAAGCAGAATTTAGTGACATCATTGAAGAAGACTTAAAGAAACAGTTGCCACAACAAGCACCGGAGCAGATTGAAGACATCCTGGATAGCAAAGTTGGACACAACACTAGAGGAAGACAATACAAAGAATACCTTGTGAAGTGGAAAGGCAAACCAGAAGAAGATTCATCATGGATTTCTTAGGCTAAGGTGGACCATCTTGTTTGTCTCCTAGCCCCAACAAAGTGAGGGACTCACTTTTTCAATAACCCCGGATGTCTGATGCAGGAGCATCCCTGGTTCAAGAGTAATCTTGCATCAACCAAAACATTTGCAATTCATTTGTTTGCAGTTCAGTTTGTTTCCTTTCATTTTCCAGTTCAGTTCAGGCAATTTAGTCAAAAGCAGTTTTTGCATTTTGGTCCACATTCTACCGCAGTTGCATTTCACACCTTGCCAAGTTGGACTTACCATCTAGATTCATCCATCTACATCATATCTAGAATCCAAAGCATTTGGATTAAGTACCAGAAAGTTATCACTATCAGAAGATCAATTGTTTTCTCAGAATAAAGCATCTTGACAGTCTTTGATAATTAACTAAAGGAGAAGACTTGTGGAGCTTAATGACACATCATTCAATGATCTTTAGTTCATGACCAACCTTCCTCGAGATCTGCACACCATTTCATTCATTTGTGGAGGTGTTCTACATGATTAGGTTTGACCTATCTGTGTACACACGTTACAACTCTTCATTGGAGTTTGTGACCTTCCTTGGCCAACGTGGAGGAATCGTTTGTACCAGAGATGATATATAAAGATGTAATAGATCCCTAGGAAATAAGTTAGCATAATTCTCATGATTTAGAAGATAGATAGTTTGGCCTCCTTTGTGAGGGGACTTCAACACTATATCTTGTGCATATTTTGATATTCTGTAAGCAGGCCTTTGAGCCCCAATTGGAAGCCCGCATGTTTCCAGCCATATTGCATTTGAATTCTATTATATATTGAATGATTGAACCTATGTGTGTTTCATATCTTTGAATTGTTTCTATTGTGTTTACTCTTGCTACACGGTCTGGACAGTTCATTCTATGAACCCTCCTACCTTGACTACACCATGTTCTTCTGCTTGTAGGATGAGCTTGAGATATGTGAGTAGACATGTAACCACTAGTTAGAGAGTTTTGAGATTATTAAAGGGCCTATGGAATAGGAGTTAGAGATACTAGATACTAATGGCTTCAAATACAAGATAGAGTTATTAGCATTTTTCTATGATGTGTGCATGCTCCCCACATGGACCAAGCAACAGGATTGACACACCAAATAATTTCATCTACCCACTAATGAGATCACCATGACCTTGAAGGATGTGTGGATGATATTCAAACTATCATTTCAAAATATGTAGATGATTATTAATAGAAATGTGACCCAATAGGGGATTGAGATTTGTACCATTATTATATAAACAAAGTTTGATATGCGTGGGGTCAGGTGCCACTTGTAGATATCATGGTGGGGAATGCACCCAAGGGGCACAAGTGAATTATTATGTCTATTGAATTGTTTTGGTGTTATCAAACAATAAGAGCTCCTCCATTGCTTATGGTATGATTCATAAGGTGTGATACATGTACCATTGTATGATATACTCCTGGAGATAGTGCATGTTGACACATTTATATTATGATCTTCACATGTTCAATGGTGAGGGAGGATCACTCATGTGAGATGAGGCACTCCTTTATTATTAGGCTTATGAGCACATGTGTGTTACTAGACCACGACGATTAGGAATACATTTTTATGATAGCCCATAATTTTTCAAGTGGGATAATCATGGGCTCTTTTGATGGAAAGAAGAGAGGAACCTTAATGATTAGAGAGAAACCTTTAATTAATTCATCTCAAGGATGTTTACATTAAGACCCTACTAGGTTTTAAAGGATGACTAGAGGATGGATGGTAGTTGGGAAGGATCCAATAGTCTAGGTGGTTTATTAGCAAGAAAACCATCATGGTACAAATATTCCACTATGAGTGAATGTTCTAACAATTCAAGTTACAATATTATGTGACCCCAAATCCTCCACTCTTTGGGAGACATCAAAGAGTGCCATTCAAGGAGGGTGATGTGCATACACCTTTGTATGATACATAAGTCCCAATAGATGATGACAAGATGGATGAGGCAATATAGGTGACTAACGTTAACAATATGAGGACCTCAAATCTATACATGGAATATTGACAAAGGTAATACCTTTTGCCACTATATGTGCTAGATGATGGATAAGTGGGAGAGGTAGGAGTAAGGGTGATAGTTGTAGATAAGCCACTTGACATTATGGGAGGCAGAGAGAAGGCAATGGACATAAGGGAGGGAGAGGCCCCACTAGAGGTGGATTTATTGTGATGTCACATGAGATGATGATTAGTTTCCTAATGACCCTAGTACGTGATAGATGGAATTTGACTTGGTTATTTTAAAATATTATAATATGATGTATATGTGAAAAAGGTCTAATACTCATTTCATTAGTGATAGGTAGAATGATATATTAGATGGCACTTATCTTGATGAATGGGGAGCACTTGACATGAGGTGTACCCACAATACTAATCAAGTAGGTTGAGTGTGATTATGACCATGCCAATTGATTTACCCTACTTTTTGATCATGTGAATTAGGCTCTAGCAATGTATATGGTGACCATAATTGAGTGAATCAAGATGCACACGAATTGAGATAGACCATAGGATAATAGAGATGGAATACATGTGGAGAGATGGATTATAGGTAGAGAGAGACTCCCTATAGCTAGAGTTATCACAAGTGGAGGTGAGGGAGATCATGTCCCCTCCTATAGATAATGTCATGGAGCTAATGATTTCTAGGAGATGACAGCGTTGCAAGCATAGGATGCCAAGTTGCATGGAAAGGTTAAATGACTACATGTCATGATGGTAATTAAGATTCAATCATAGACTAGTAAGACTAGGTCACTCATAAGGAATAGGTTTATTAGAAATTAGTTTACAACCCTACATCCCATCCCAATAATAGCTATTATTATTAGGGAAGGTGTAGATTAGATTTCATTCAATTTAGTCGATTTCACCCAAATTATTCAGACCAAAAGACCTTCCACTCTAAGAGGAATAATGTTATCCCTAGACCAAATCATGCCCCTATCTTACTAGATATAGCCACCTTTGCTATGTTAGTTGAGTGATGTGGGAGAGATATCATCAAGATTGTCAGCCCAAGTTGATTTGTATTAGACATTTGGATTATTGTACTCATTTTTTGGACACACTATATGATACGATGATTTTTCCTATAGTTGCCCATGCCATGTATTTCTATATGTTTATATGCTTTTATGTGTTACTAATTTTTGTATGCTCATGTGTGTATGCACATAATGGAACTCTAAGAGCATGAAATGCACACTCATATTATAATAAATCAATAAACATTGTAAGTCATAATGGAATCATTTGCATAAGATGAATCAATCAAAGCACAAGTAGAAACCCCATAATTAGTTGTAACTGAATCACTAATTGTTATAGAATATGTTGTAATGTACTTGTATGTATATATGAAAAATATGTATCTCTAAAGCTCAAATTTGTATAAATCATAGATATTGTTGTTCCATACCTTTCAATTTACACTCTTTTAACTATTTTTGATATTATCTAGCACATATCCAATTCCTTAATGTCTTTTATTTTCCTATATCTAAAGCAAATTGAGAATACCATTCATTTCATCTAAATCCTTTACCTTTGTATCCAAATTTTTGCATTAGTTTATATCCATGATTTTATAACTTATCTAATGTTATAAATGAAGTAGATGGATATTTAGTAGAAGTATTACTCTTTGAATCACTATCCACATATAAGTTGATTTAACATTCTCACTTTGCTTATTAGGTGGGGGATGACCATACATGCCAAGATCCATAAAATTGGAGGTATGTGAAGTCTCTAAGAGCATCCTTATATTGTACCATAAGGCATGAGATCTAATGTACCCAAATCATCACCAAGCATAGCACAATCATTATGTGGGGGGTCTTCCTCTTCCTATTTTTGTTTCTTTTGTGTAGGCATTCCTTTTGTTGGTTTATTTTGTGTCATAATATTCTTAGGCTCATCATCCATTTGATAATGAATAAATAAATGAGGATCTACATCTATCCAATATCTTCTATTTTTATGCCAAAAAATTTATAATCCCATGAAGTGTAGTGGCAATACAAATCTCATAGTATGTATCCAATGACTACCTAGTAGGATATTATACCCCAATCTCTTGGGCATCACATGGAATAGAGAATCAACAATACATAGTCCAACTATAATAGGAAGCACAAAAATATACATAGACTACCTCCCAACATTATCAAATCCTTTAATAGTAACCTCTAAGTTTTCCAATGTTGACATACTTACTTGCAATTTTTTCAAAGAATCCTCTATATATTATTCAATCTAGACCAGTTATCAACCAATGCATGTTTTACATTAAAGCCTTAATATTGTAATCTAATTAGATCCATACTTTATAGTTTCCTTTATTGTGTTTTACACTCATTTTAGCCCCTCTTCCATTTATGTGTATTTGACCATGTCTTGACCCCTTGATCCCTTTCCTAGCCATGTCCTAATCTTTTCTTATGTTTTTTTTTCCTCTTCCCTAGTGTTTTACATTTAATTTAATTCCCTTCCATTTTTATCCTTATAGACTAGGTGTTGCCCCCTTCCTCATGTCCTTTGAACCCTCATTTTTAACCTTTTTCCACAAAGCTAAACAAAATTAATTAATGATATCCTATTTCCTAATCCTAGTGCAAAATCCTCTATTTGACCTTTAGAAACCCAAATTCTATACTTGATCTTGATTGGTAACCACCACCTTTATATGGGCACCACTTTTGTTGATCGACTCTTAAAAATTGGACCTCCTTAAGCTTAGGGACCAATCCTTGAGCTCAGGTGTTTGGCCTATGGGTTGGTCCTTGCCTCCAATTCCCACTAATATTTGATGGTAATAAAAGTTAATCATGATTCCTAGAGAAAAGGGTCTAACCACCCTAGATTCCCTTTGAAATTTTCTAAAATAGGCCCTCCAATCCCTCCTTTTAACATAGAAAATACTATTCTCTCCAATCCTACCTTTTAACATAGAAAAAAATAGGCCATCCAATCCCTCCTTTTAACATAGAAAATACTAAGTTTTCACTTAAGAGCTATAGTAGTGTAATTTTTACTGAAGGAGCAAGCCCATGCTAGTGTTTGTTATATTTTTATACTAAATTAGCTATGAAAATAGAGTTAACAACAATTTCCAAGAGCCTCACAATAAAATTTATAGCTAATATTTTCATTTTAGTAATCATTTTCATGATTTCTGCATTAGCTTAAGTAGCTTTTCATTTGGTTTTGTGTAGGAAACCCATCATTTTCCTTCTAATTTGCATACTTTCTTTCCAACTCCTCTCTTTACCCCTTCGCATCCATTTCACTTCACTATCATATCCCTTTTCATTTTCTTTTGCCCTTTCCATCATCCCTATTGCCCCTTTGAGAGCCCTTTCCCTTCATACCTTGGTTTCCATAGTTTTTTCCCTATGTTTCCATCACCATTAGCCTAAATCACTAATTTCACCTCTTACAATAGTCCCTTGCACTTTGTATTTAGATAAATTTACCTTTCTTGGAATTTTGCCTTCACCCTTTACCTATTTCCTCTTGTCTTTCCCTTAAAACCCCAAAATGCATAGTTTTAGTTTTATCTCCCAAATTCTTAGCCAATCCACACTAATTTTCCCTAATGTAATGTTTCCCCTTTTTACTTCTAAGAACTTTCCAACCATACCAATTTTTAGCTTTATCCTTCCATTTGTTGGTTTTCCTTGTCTCCCAATGTAACATTTTCTAAAGCCTTTGTCATTGTTGCCATTTACCATTGACTACTATGGTTTTTTGTTTGTACTTTGAATTAGTTCAATTTTTTAGTATAAATTTATTTCAAAATTTTACTATAGATATTTCAAAGGTGGTTTCATGCTTAAAATCCTAGAAAGGGATTGATTAAGGTAGACTCCCGTTTAATCTTTGTGTTTTGTAAGGTTTCCTTCACATATTTTGAACTTATAGATGAGATATAGAGAAATATATTGAGAATCCTAAAGTGTGCCAAGAGGAAGAACTATTGGAAATTTCCCAATGATGTTTTGTGAAAAATTTAGGGACTTTTTGAGGTATAGGACCAAGCCACCTCCTAGGACTAGGTCACCCAACTAGGTGTAAGGGTTTCTAATGAATAGGTCCTTAGATCCAAATCTCTTAAAATTTGGTTTGCAAGATTGTGAAAGGTTGTGCATCCTACTTCTAGTGTGTATGAGTCAATTTAATAGGTGTAACGGATCTTATTTTCTATTTTCTCATATTTTTGTTTTATACTAAAATCGATAGTTTTCATTCTCTTTTGCTCATTTCCTTAACAATTTGTCATACAAACAATTGATCAGTAAGTTGTCTAGAATCCCTAAAGTATTTGGAGCTTTTGGACACATAGGACCAAACCACTCCCTAGGACTAGGCTACCCACCTGGGCATAATGGTTTCCAATTATCAAGTCCTTAGCTCCATATTAGCTTAAATTTGGCTTGGTATATCCTTGATAGGTCCTGAATCCAAATCTAGTGGTTATAGATCTCTAAAGGTGCATTTATTTCATTCACCTTTCCATTTCCCTTTCCTAGCCTAGTTTGTTTGTATGTTTCCAATTTGTTATTTTTTCCATTAGGTTCGATGTTGTCTTGTTAGCCCTAGCTCTAGTGATTGTTAATTAGTGTTAGGCTAGTTAGAGATAGTCTTAGGAAACACTAATTTGAATTATATTTTATCACACAATCACATTATTAAAAAGGAATCTTCCCTCTATTTTATTTTTTTAGGTTTTTTCAAATATCACACTATATGCAAAGGTATATTCTAACTAATAACATCATTAGGTGGAAGGTCCATATGATTAAGGATATCTTAAGATTTTTCTTGTTACTAATTCATTCTAACATAAAGGAAACTTCTTGTGGTTGAATATTTGAATTGATTTGTATCTTTTCTAATGTGTTATATACTATATACCTATATGAAGGTCATGTATGCAATAAGTTCCAAAGAGAGATATTAGCTTGTGTTTTTTGAATTTGATCAATAATACCATACCCTTTATGTTCCTTGGTTGTAATCATAGACCTACATGAAGAAGATTAAGATTATTAGGTGGAAAAACTTGTTGAGTAGATGCATTTTTTCCCTCTAACCATCCCTTGATAAGTATGACTCTTGACCTAATAACTCTATGAACTAGGTGCCTTGTGGAATACAAGGTTAGGCTGAGGTCAAGGTGAATAAAGTGCACCCCAAACAACAAGCCTAGGTCCCATAGGAGTGGCCAATAAAAATAAGCCATATGAACACCAATTAAAGAAGGTGGACAAGCATCTAAACATATATAAGGAAAAGATAGATAAGTACAAACTATCCTTGAGCACTCTAGGACAAGTAAATATGTAACGAAATCATGTGTCAATATCATAAGTGAACAATAAAGTATGCAAGATAAATCATACCAATTCAATGCTTCACCACTTAAAGTGAGTCTAAATTAAGTAATCAATAATATATTATCATATATGTACTCATAGTTTGTAAGTAAAAATGACTTAACATGTAAATATGCATCACTAGATGCCAAATAACTATCATCATATGGCCCAACGTTATCATGCAATGGATCACAATGTAAGGTAGAATCATACGATGGTAAATAACTATCATCATAAGGCACAAAATCATCATGTATCTAAAAAGGTAGCTCACATAGATCACTATCCCTAGACTTCTCACAAGATGTACCATCAAAGGAACATGGATCTAAGGCTATAGAAACATGGTTATCATAAGATGTAGAAAATAGTATCACAAGGATCAACAACGTCATGAATAGCTATGGAAGGTGTAACCTCATCACATAAAACATCATCCGTAGATATGCCACTAGAAGGTAGTGCTACATCATCATCATCCATCACATGAAGGGTATAATCATCATCATTAAAATATACAAATAATTCAAACATCCTCTAAGATGGATGGGAAGGCACCAACAATGTTCGTGAAGGAGGAAAAACTAGATGGGCGTTAAAATAATTCACTCATGGAATGCAAAGCATCAACAATATGAAAGAATGATGCAATATCATCAAGGATCAAAGAATAGGAATTAATGAAGCATGGAAACAACTTGTAATCCTTGATATATGCATGGAGATAATCCCAATACAAAAGCTCATAAGGATCCATGATGCACAATTAAAAGGTGGGCAAGTATAGATCAAATAGCTAGTGAAGGCCCAAACCCTTAAAATGAATCACAAATAAACGGTGGATCCAAACCCTAATCAAATCTTAAGTGTAAAATGAACAATTAATAATATCAAATTTGAAAACTTAATGTAGAAGGATAAACCCTAAGGACAAACCTTGGGGTGGAAGATAACTCTAGTTCAACAATTTATGTAAGGGAATAAGTCACACTACATAAATAATTCTAGGGTAAATTAATTAATCAAACAATGATGAACAAATCACCCTAGAATTATTGAATTGAGATTGAGAACAATGAGTAAATATGCTAATAAAAGTGCATGGAAATAAATAAATGTACTTAGCTCTAGACTCGATGTTATTTTGACTATGACAACTGTCATTCTATCAATTGCAAACTAGTGCTCATAATATAATAGATAATATCTCTAAATTAAAAAATTCATTGTGTAAATCTCTGGTTCATTTTCATGCCTACATAAATGATCTCTAAGCTAGTAGATTTACATTATGCACGAGGATCCAAACTTTTTTGCAAGTCTGACCTAGCAATTTTGAGTTGGGAAACCAGTCATAACAGACATGTAAAGATATGGCCCGGTGCTTGTATGTGCAATGTGGGTTTGTTTTTCCTAGAAAAAATGCATATTCTTGTGTTTACTTTGCATACACAAACAAAAAACAACTAGCGCAAAAATGGCATACAATGTAGTGCATACTCTATTCAATACTATAATTTGCAATAGTGTAATTATTCTAGCTAATTTCAAATAAAGTTTAAAGTATCAAATAGTAAGTCAAGCAATAAATTAAATATTTGTTCAGGACATTTTAATCATGTGGAGCTCATTCACGAGCTAACTCTATGGATTTAAGTTTTGACAGTCACAAAAAGCAAATATTATATTTTGCAAGCATCTTAGAAGATGAAAACATTAAATTCTAAACCTTCTACTATTAAAGAATTCTCTCTAACCAATTAATAAAATTCATTGTGTAAATCTCTGGTTCATTTTCGTGCCTACATAAATGATCTCTAAGCTAGTAGATTTACATTATGCACGAGAATCCAAACTTTTTTGCAAGTTTGACCTAGCAAATTATCAGTTTCAAATTCAAGTTCGTCTTGATATCTAGACCTAAAATAAATAAAAAAACTAGTATTGTTGACAAACACCTTTGGGAACGTATTAAGTGAGGGTATTATCTTTATGTCAAAGCCTCTGTATCTAATTTAATCGCTTGGATAATATCAAAGATGCACCAAGCAATTGTGCAATATGCCTAGTCATTGCAACTTTTGATGTAATGTTGATACTATGTTTTGATGATGATAATACAATGTGTGGCAAACTCCACTATGATTTCTTAGATCCTCATAACGGACTAGGGTTTTTCCTTTATACAACACCCTAGCGTGCAATTTAAATATTTTATGCTCAAGTCAGAGAGTAATGGCTAGTTGAAAGGGGGCTAACTTGGGCCCATTGTAAAAGTTTAGGGTTTGAATCTATGCTTGTGGATTTGAACCAGGTCCATGTATGTGCCAATGGGACCAAACTAGGATCATGGATAGGTAAATTGCAAATCGGGTCGAGGGATGTGTGAGGTCAAAATTAGTCAAAGTTTAGATGATTTGCCAACTTTTGCACATAAATATACTACTTATATGCTAATCATTACACTTGAGACAAATAAATCAAGGCGAGTCGAATTCAAAAAATAAAAGTATCACGTATGCACTTTTCAACATTATAACAATAATAAATCATTTATTTTAATATCTATATTGGAACATATAACTTTTAAAGTTCTAATATAATAAATTGCATACCAACTCAAAATAAAGAAAAAATATATATAACCCATTATGTGAACTCCAATATATATGAAAACATATTAAAAATAAATAAATTATTATTATGATAAATTAACAAATTATATATATATATATAATGGTATATGCTAATAAAATAATAATAATTTGAGGCCTTCAAATCGTCTATAAGATTATTTTTAAAGGTGTTTGAAAAGAGGTTTTAAATATTAAAATTAGTCTATAAATGAGTTATCTTTTTCCATGTGTCCTCCCATAATTTGTTATATTTCTTAACATTTGTTTGTTTGACTGGGAAGTGGTTTTTTAAATATTTTAATAATAAGAAGAATCGACTTTTCAAGTACCATTATGTACGTGAATTGCATTCCACGTCTACTTGTTTGTTTGTTTCTTTTTTCCTTTACATGTTCATATTTTACTATTTATATAAAATTGGGTAGTGTAATGTTTTTGAAGCATTCAATTAGTTATAAAATAATTTGTTGACATGTAGGTGTTTTCTAGAACCTAAAGTATATTTGGGTTTTTTTTTTTAAATCATTAATTTAATATTATAATAGAGGATTAAATAATTATTAAATTAAATGTGCAAAATTCAAATAAGAGATGTATGTTCTGATTTGAATGTGAACATAAAAACATAAAATTAGTTTAGATGTACAATTTATAGAGCAAAGAAATATATGTAATATAGATGTAGTTATTTAGTCATTAGAAGTTGTAATTTTTTCCATTAAAATATCAAAGAAAATATAATAGAAGAGTTAACAATATCAATATTGATATAGATATAGATATTGTGACAAATGTTTTAAAAGGGCAATGTTACATGTTTATAAACATAACAAGGGTTGTAAGGCAGCATCAGTTCCTACCAAATGCTGTAAAGAGGAAGCACAATGTGAAAAGCTTGTCAGAGCTTTGTACAAGTCAGAGTTAGAGTGGTTAAAAAAATGAGAATGATACTGCAGTAGCTGAATGTAAGACGCATCTTGTATTGAAAAATGCATTTAGATTATACTATTGAGTTTTAGAAGCATTGTGCATTCCATAGAGCAATAACAAATAATTTTGGAATTAATGTAGTAGAGTACTAAACTAAATCAATATGAGTGTCATATATTTTTTAGATTATTGCAATGTATTTACAATGTTTTATCTTTTGAGCACTATAAGCATTCAACATTCCATATAGTGTCAACAAAGAGATTTAGCATTTCTACAAGTTGTGATTGAACAAAATGAGAGCTGCACATAATTCAACTAGAGCTTTTCTTGCAAGTAGTTCATCCAACCTGTGCCCATCAGGATTAATTCCTACCACCCCTTCCTCGTGTGATGCCTCTATTCATTTGTTGTATATTGTAAATGTGTATTGTGTCACTGCAACAAATCAATTTTGAGTTGGAAAATCAGTCACAACAGACAGGTAAAGATATCATCTAGTGTTGGTATGTACAACGTGGCTTTGTCTTGCCTAGACAAAATGCATATTCCTGTGTTTACTTTAACTATAATCTGCAACACTGTAATTATTTTAGGTAATTGCAAATAAAGTTTAAGCTATCAAATAAAGCATTCAATTTTCAATGTGTTTTATTATTAATTAGTTAGAAATAAAGTAAATTGGGGTTTGAATTCAACTCTTGTACAAACAATTAGCATGTACCAAGTAATGAAAACTTTCACAACATTCAAGAATCACTGTCAGCATAATTAATGAAGTAGATAATGAATCATGCATGCAAGGAAATAGTGATGTCTCGACTATAGTCTTTTTGTGTTTTTTCCCTGGCACTGCAACCACTTTCATGTGCAACCATTGGGTGTGAATTTTTCCTAAGGTTTTTTATTCCAAAGGAAAGAGGATTATGGGCGTTACAAGCACATTCATGTGCAACTATTAGGTGTGAATTTTTTCTAGGGTATTTAATTGCAGAGGAGAGTGGAATGATATGCATGGGTTTGGATGTGTCGGTTTTGACTGCAGGAGGGTTTTGCAAGACAGCTGTGGGTACATATGTCTGAGTCCATAGGCTCTATGCAACATTTTGTATAGTGCAATGGTTTAAGATGAAAATATGAGCTTTGTTATTGAAGATAGGGATTTCAAAAAATACAAATGTGCATTTGCAGAGTAGAGACAAGAACATGTTATTGTTAAAACATAACAAAAAATGTTAATTACACAAGCAAGGACCAGAGCATGTCTTTACCTATGATTTGGATGTCTTGATCGATTCATCTTGAGGGTTGCAGGATGTGTCTGTAGTGTTGAAGAAACTACCTATCGAGTTAATTGCTTTTGAAATGCATTTTAATCAAGCTGAACATGGAACTAGACTAACCCAAATGCCAAAAGACTATTGCTAATGAAGACAAATAGAATCATACTCACCAGAATTTATGATAGGAAGAAAATGCTTTATTAATGACACAAAAGAATAAATTGACACCGAAATTGTTGCAAGATATTCATTGCTTGATGTTTCAAGGATAGGTTTAATAACCTGCCAAGATGAATAATTCTTTAGTAAGTACCTGCACAGTCCAATTGGAAGCTCTGACATATCTTTTATTTGATTTTCCCTGTAGTATAAAGGAATGAAAACATCATTGCGCAAACTAAAGACACTAAGCTTTAAACAAATCAAAAAATGAATCAAAGCTTTAAAAAGGATACAAACAAAGAAATCTAATTGTTGTCATGGCATCACATGAAGTTTACATGTTCAAGAGCATCCTTAGGTGTATCATAAACTACATCCATAGGATAAATCTTAGAGATCTCCATCAAGGAGCCATTTGGCAATCTGCATTAAGAATTGGGAAATCAGTCACAACAAATAAGTAAAGATATGGCATGGTGCTTGTATGTACCACGTGGCTTTGTTTTGCCTAGACAAAATAAATATTCCTGTCTTTACTTTAACTATAATCTACAACAGTTTTCAGCTATCTGCTAGCTTCAGCAAGTGGAGATCAATTTAAAGAAACAACAATGGCAATAAAAAGCAATATCTGCATACTAGAACAGCATCTATTATATTTGTAGCAAGATTTAATTGCAATGTTATAGTTAGTATCAAATTCTTAAGATGTTTTGTATGTACTATATATCTTGACATAGAACATTCTTGGGAATTTACTATAACTGAATGTTATCATGTTAAAACTCACACCAAAGAGTGTTCAAGTTAATTTTAAAAGAAGAATAGATATAGTAATCAAGTTGATTTCAGATCAGATGAGTTGCCAATTTAAAAGAATAACTAAAAAATGTGTTTACAACCATGGATTGCAATAAGCTTGCTTGCTACCTACAGCCAAATATTAGAAAGGTGTAAGGTAATAAAACTGAAAAATACCCTGACTCACCAGATAATCACTAAAATGCTTTTGGCCAAGCATGAACAATCAACCCAAAACATTCCCATAAATCTATGGGGCAAATAAAGGTTTTTTTCGCTATTTTTGGGAGGCGGACAATGCAGCAAGTTAGGACACTTTCGCTAGTTTTTTTGCAAGACAGATGTGGGTACAACTATCTTGACGAGCCTTGGACACAAACAAGTGTACCCAGATTTGTCTTGTAAAAACCCTCCTGCAATCAAAGCTGACACATCCAAACCCATGTGCTCGATTCCTCTCTCCTTTGCAATAAAAAATCCCCAAAACAATTCACACCTAATGGTTGTAGAAGTAAGTGCTTACAACGCCCAGATTCCTCTCTACTTTACAATAAATAAGCCCATGGAAAATTCACACCTAATGGTTGCATTGGAAAGTGCTTGCAGCGGCAAGGGAAAAGTGTAGAGACTGTAATCGAAAGATTAATATTTCATGTATGCACGATTTATGAGAACTAATATTGTTTTAATGAGGTGAAAACTAAAGTCTGAATCAGAGTGGTACCTACATCAGAAAACACCTTGTGTCAATCCATGGATTGCAATTAACTTGATTGCTACCTGTAAAGAAGGCTCTATGCAGCATTTTGTACGAGCATGGAATGTAGAACTTGAGAAGCATTGGAGTGTCCTTAATTTCGATGAATAGCTATAAGTATCAACAGCTGGAGCAGGTATACACATTTTGAGTCAACATGCAAGTAGCTATTCAGTTAATTGCAACCCATGGTCCCTTGCTAGAGGTTTCTGATGCAGCTACAATTCTGATGCAAAAGATAGGATCCATGACTATAGCCAGTTTATGTTTCATGCTGATGCACATGTATAGTGCAATGATTTAAGATGAAAATATGAGCTTTGCTTGCTGAAGATAGGGATTTCACTACAATCTTTGCAATCTCTTCTTTGGGTTCCTCATTCCAATTTTGGTGGCAAAATACCAAGGGCCTAAGCTTTGAATAAATCTAGTTTTTGCACAGGTAACAAATTTCAATGTTTTATCCATATCATGGTATTTGATCCTGGGGCTCAGCTATGAAGGCCTTGATGATTTCCTTGTTAAGCTCATCTGATCTAACAAACATAGTGTTTTGGCTAGATGGAAAATAATATTCCAA
Organism: Cunninghamia lanceolata; assembly: GCA_027924645.1. Lineage (NCBI taxonomy): Eukaryota > Viridiplantae > Streptophyta > Pinopsida > Cupressales > Cupressaceae > Cunninghamia > Cunninghamia lanceolata. The sequence continues at coordinate 2,563,644 of BSBN01000241.1, read as the reverse complement.
CCCAACACATAGGGCTAGAGTTCCATTGTTGGCCTCAGAAACAAATAGAAATGGACCTTTGTGTTGAAAACTATAGATCTCTATGTCAACTGTGAAGTTTTAGGCACCAGGATAGGAAGGGTTTTAGGTTTGTTGGTGTATTGATCATGTTTTTTGCGAAGATCAACACTAGAGTCTAGGGCTTCTGTTTGATTTGTGATGGCTCTGGGTAGTCTCTCCTTACTACTAATACCCAACAAATCGCATTGCTTCACCATTCTTCATAGACTGGTTATTGAATGGAGTGTGAGCAATAGGAATACTTTGTATTTTTGTATTGGAGTCATTGTGATGATATGGCTATTAGCCTAAGAAGTAGAATGTAACTGAGAATGAAGCGGAGTAGAGATGCTAGCACAATAGGAAAGAAAGCAGTAGAGACAATCAAGTATGGACAAATACCAAATGTGCTGATAAAAAGTAAAATGCAATGACATTTAACAATGAGTTGTTTGTTGCAGAATAGAGACAAGAACATGTTATTGCTTAAACATAACAAAAATGTTAATTGCACAAGCAAGGACTAGAGCATGTCTTTACCTATGATCTGGACTTCTTGAGCCATTCAACTTGAGTCTTGCACAATGTGTTTGTAGTGGTTGTTGTTTCATACTTGAGAAATACAAAGGTGCAATAGACAAAAAAATTACGATTGATATCAGCATAATAGTAAGTATCTAGATGTTTTAATATTTACAAACAAACAATCTACAAAATAACTATGATGGGATATTACTTGAACTGCTTATGATGACAAGAATGGAATAGAAAGAAAATTCAGTGACATTGTTTTACCATTTGTTGTATGATGCGCCCAGGATCAAGTTCTGCAGTTACAAAGTTGGTTGTTGCAATAGTCAATTCCAGAGCTGAATGAAATGCTTGTGTTATATTGTAAATGTGTATTGTGTCACTGTAGCAAAGCAATTTTGAGTTGGGAAATCAGTCACAACAGACAGGTAAAGATATGGCTCGGTGCTTGTATGTGCAATGTGGGTTTGTTTTTCCTAGGCAAAATGCATATTCTTGTGTTTACTTTGCATACACAAACAAAAAACAACCAGCGCAAAAATGGCATACAGCGTAGTGCATACTCTATTCAATACTATAATTTGCAATAGTGTAATTATTCTAGCTAATTTCAAATAAAGTTTAAAGTATCAAATAGTGAGTCAAGCAATAAACTACAAATTTGTTCAGGACATTTTAATCATGTGGAGCTCATTCACGAGCTAACTCTATGGATTTAAGTTTTAACAGTCACAAAAAACAAATATTATATTTTGCAAGCATCTTAGAAGATGAAAACATTAAATTCTAAACCTTCTACTATTAAAGAATTCTCTCTAACCAATTGCAACAAAACAATGTTAAACAATTCAGGGTGCACTATGCTTCTTACGACTGCATAGGTTTATAATTCATGTAGATTGCATGAATGCGAGATGGTGGATATTTTATGATTTCCAAGTGTTCAATACATAAAAGCCCAGTTGATATAGTTGAGAGAGTTTTAAAAAAATATCACTAGTTCAAAAACTATTTATAACTGATCTGACAACACAGTGTATTTTCAAACACTATACACATTACACACCTCATCTATGAATGTCATAACTTTTAACACAACATTGTCACTCAAATTTAGAAGAAGCAAATCTATTGAAGGGGGAAAAATGAAGAATGTAACTTATATGTCAATATGGAGTGCTTCAGGGATCTCCAAAATGAATTTCTATAGGCATAACAATGAGGAAGCACTACAATATGAAATATAGGCTAGAGTGGTTGAGACTAGCAACAAAATATTTTAGTAAGATTTAACACAAGTAGCTCTATGAATAAACCATCTCACAAGAGAAGGGTGACTAAGAAGTAAATTAGAGAACTATAGTGTATTTTGAACTGATTAGAAGTGTTGCAAGTGGCTCTGTTTTAGACATTGCAAAGTGTTTGAAGTAGAATCAAACAAAGAGGTGGTACAAAAGATAACAAGAAGTGTGCTAGGAAATAAAGACGAGACCAAAGTTTAGCAACCATGTTATAGTACATTTCTTGTTGAGAATTATGCTTCTACAAGAATCAGAGTTGTACCAGCATCAGAAACACCTTGTGCCAAGCCATGGCTTGCAATAAACTTAATTGCTACCTGCAATGTCTAGGCCATATGCAACATTTTGTAGGAACATGGAATGTAGAAGTTGATAAGCATTGCAATGTCCTTGATTTGGATGAATAGCTATAAGCATCACCATCTGGAGAAGGTATACAGATTTTGAGTCAATATGCACATAGCTATTTAGTTAATTGTAACTCATGGCTCGTTGCTAGAGGTTTGCGATGTAGGTAAAACTCATATTCCTATATGTAGTATCCAGAAAAGGGTAAATCCTGCTGTCGAAAATGGTGTGAGCCATGGTTTCATTTTACCCTAAACCCTAAATATTTATCGTAAAAAGAATTAAAATGTTTTTACTCTAAACCCTAAGTATTTACTGTAAAAAGAATTAAAATGTTTTTACTCTAAACCCTAAGTATTTACCCTAAAAAAATTAAAAATAACTAAAAACAATGGTATGTTATTATTTTAGCTCGACAATTTTTTTTTGCAAGCTTTGAAATTTGTAAAAAGGTTAAAGACTGAGTGTTTGTCATCGTTTTTACTTTTTGTATTGCTCTCTATGTTGTGAAAAATGGTTCACGTACGCCAATACCCCAAGCCATCCCACAATTGCTAATTTTTGCCATGTCGCAACTTCAAGCAGCCAAATTGTTGAATCATATCAAAAGATAGGATCCATGTCCATAGCCGGTTTATGTTTCATGTTGATGCACATATATAGTACAATGGTTTAAGATGAAAATATGAGATTTGCTGGCTGAAGATAGGGATTTTAGAAAATACAAATGTGCAATAGGGCAAGTAGTAAGTATTCTAGTTATGGAATTCAATATGCAAACTGTAATGGTTACAAAATTTAAGCAATTTTAAACAGGGAAAGATAAAAATTAGGAACTACAACCAAGAAAGCAGTAGAGACATTGAAGTAAACAATGTTTGGACAAATACCAAATGTGCTAATAAAAAGTCAAATGCAATGACATTTAGAAATGAATTGTTTGTTGCAAAATAGAGATAGGAACATGTTATTGCTTAAACATAACAAAAATGTTTATTGCACAGGAAAGGACCAAAGCATGTCTTTACCTATGACTTAGGCTTCCTGAGCCATTCAGCTTGAGTGTTGCAGGAAGTGTTTGTAGTGGTGATTGTTTCATGCTTGAGCAATATAAAGGGGCAATGCTAAAAAATGAATGCAGGGTCAATGATCTCAACCATTTGAGACTGCGTCACCACCGAGGCTCTATATTTTGAAATCAAAGGCCATTGTCTAGAAGAAGCGACCTGTCAAGATAATTGCTTTTAGAATCAATTATTTTTTAAGGAAAGATTACATAAAGTATTCAAGAATTGAGTACAAAGATAGATAACAACGCAAAGTCTATGTATGACTTACAGTAAACATTAAGGCACAAGCAAAAGGAAGCCTCCTTTAATTAAACCTCAAAACAGAACCAAATATATCTATTCAAAGCAAGGAAAAAGATGTTAATATATAGATTCAATTTTTTTTTAAAATCCAATGACATATATTTAATGAGAAAGAAAGCATCATTAGATGAAATCTAATAAGAGAAGAAGAATAGTGAGGAGAAATTAAATGGAATGATGACTATAGCCAACATATGAGAAATGGATAAGGTAGAAATTAAGTATATAAAAAATTTCATTTTTTCCCAAAAGAAATATTGATCATATAATTTGAAGCTAGAGGTTTCTTGTTGAAGAGCTGCTTGAGAAGCAACTTCCATATATAGAAGATGCAAATCCAACTATTTGTCTGAAATAGTTGGAAGCCTTTAATAGATAAATTAATTAGGACATTGCGTAGATCAGGCCACTCCTCCTGATATGTTTGCAAGGCCTTTGGTACAAGAAATATGCAATGTCACGTTTTAAGAATTTATGACACTTAAATTATGCAAAAAATAATGTTGCAATGCCCACATTCCAGGTGGTAAGTAATGTTGTGTGCACGAATATGGAAAGCTAATTTTCCTCTTAAACCACCAAGTGCATATTTTGCATTCAATGACATAACTCATATTTCACGACAAAACAAAAACCAATCTATGGTCAACATTTCTAATGTTTGATCCACATTGCATTGGCAAAAATTTGTATTCTCTAATTAAAATAAAATCACCAATACTGAAATGAATCACATAGGTTGGTGAGGACAAACACAATTTTTCCTCCAGAGCAATAAGCTGGACAATTGGGCACTAACATAAAATTATAAGAAAATGAAATTGAATTCTTCAAAATGAAAACTATGTAGTGGAGCGACGGTTAATGCTCTTGCTTAAAACATGCAATAGCCAGCAATCATTTAGGGAGAGGGGCAACACTGAGCACCCTAACACATTTACTTGGCGATTATTGTAGACAATAGCCGGAGTGAAAAGAATATAAACAATTGCATCAAAGTTGCTCCATTTGTTTTTTAGAGCAAACAAGAGCAACATATTTTAGTTGTGTATAACTAAATTCCAAATCAACTAGATACAAAACATTACAGACCATTGTCACTTCATGGGTTGAAATTGAAAATGATAACATGAGGAAAACTGCTCTTGAAGATTTTTTTTAAGGTAAACTTGAGAAGAAATAAATGGCTACCTGAAAATCACAGTGGAAGGCAATAGGCAAAGCGGAAATAATACAAAGGTTGCTTTCAACGTACTTCCATAAATTTTGCAAATAAACAAGACAAACAAATCTTATATGTTTGTGACAAAAATCCTAGCCAGCTAAATGCAGAAAAGCATACACCATGCCATGACATAAAAATGTAAGCAAACCTACATTATCACCTGCTATGTTAACATGTTCTTTGACCTGCCAAGTAAGGATAATTGTAAAAAAGATCAAGTTTAATGTATTTACATGTTTAATGCATATGCACATCTGTGAAATGTATGACTATTTTGTATATCCATGTACAAGTACTCCATAGGAATCAAGATAGAGGCAAGTACATGACATGAGATTGAGAAAGTACAGTTGCTGCAGTCATGTATTCAAGGAATAAATTGCTTGTAATAGTGTAAATAACAGTTCTAGTGAAGTCTAGATTCGCTAAGCATATGCAACAACAATATTTAACCTTATTTGCAATTTGAATCAAGAGGCACCCCATGAAACTGAAAGTCAAGGCAAACAGACAACAAGCCAACGAGAAGACATGGCTATAGTGTAAAGTGTGATGACAAGCATGTTTTTGGGCATAGACTATTTCTAACAGAATAAATAAGAGTTATAAAAGACATCCAAATTTATTGTGTTTATACAACCTTAATAATTTAACAGCTATGCCTAAATTTCTTTTAGCAATGTAAATAACAGTTCTAAAATAGGATCCCATTAATGAGGTTACAGGGCCTATAGTAGATTAGACTCAGGTTAAATAGTCTTCTCCTACAGAACGTTTCCTTAAGTTAAAGTTTGATGGGGTAGCATCTGGTAATCTAGGTGAGGTTGATGTCGGGGTGAGTGATGATTTAGTTGGTTGAACTAGGAGAATATTTCTAGTACTGTTCTTCCACTGTGAGGAACATTGATAGATGCTAGAGCTATCTTTCTTCCTCGGCCTTAGTCTCAATTGCCTCTCTAGTTATGTTTGTTGTTGGACACTTGCTCATGCTTGGTTAACGAGAAGAAGAAATGTCATTTTAGAGGCATGGAAATTATAGTCTCCCGCCTTTGGCGAGGATAATACAGTAAACATGTTAAACCATACGATCAAACTAATTTTGATACATATTGTGAAAATAAAAACTAACCAGTATACAATGCTTGTTAAGTATAGGAATTTGAAAAAAAAAAGCTTTATCTATTTAAAAAGAAAGCCTTTCTGAATCAGTACCCAGAAAAGAAAAAAAAATTGAGTCGACAACATGGAACTGAACGCAGTGTGTGTGCATGGCACTTTACATTGTTAATATATAAGCTTGCAAAGATGAAATTTTTGTAACATCTGTCTGTAAAAAAGGTTTTACTATAGGAAAGTCATTATGACACAAAATATTGTTCCCTCAGTGTGGAACACTATTTATCTAAATGTCAAACTAGATCATTGCTTCTTTCTTTGGCAACTTCAATGATGCAATTGTCCATTAAAAGCGTGAAGGTGCCCTATATTTGGAACTTGCGAAGAAAGAACACAACTTTGGAGATGTCTTGCTTGTAGTTTTGAAAAGGAATCACTGCAAGTTCAGGGAAATGTTGGTTCAAAAGCTCTTTTTGCAAGTAGCAGTCAACAATTCCATCTGTTTTCTAAACTATACACTGTAGAAGATGCTGATATGTGAAGTTTGTGGATTTTACACAAGATGTACAATGGGTAGATTCATCTTTGCAATTCTCTCCCAAGAAAATTGTGTTGTGGCAGGAACAACAAAAGGGCTGGTACGACACAAGGTGAACATTTTTTGGTTTCGATATTCCAGTCACCTGTGGTTGAAATGCATTTTTTGACAGGGCAATGTCAAAAGGTTGCAATGCAATAAATATCAACAATAATACTTGTTTGTAGGAATAAATGCTTTAACTACTTGCCTAGACATTTGAGCATGCAAGTGTCTTCAAAAAGTCTTTAGTGTGGTCATCATTCATCTCATCTATGTAAGTTGATTGAGTTGAGCATATAACATGTGTGTCTCTTGAGCCACTCTATACAACATTTTTGAAAAGAAGCAATAGTGTTCTTGCAGAAGCAAGCATTTGATGAAGTGTTGTATATAGTTTAGTACAGGCACTTGGGATTACAACCTGCAAAATAGGCAGAATGTATTAATTTTGATAGTTAGTGGAATGTATATAACAATATCTATAAAATGTTTAATGAGGTTTGTATCAGAATACTTACAATAGTATATCATTTTGTGAGTCACCATATTTAACATGCAGTTCATATTGGTTAGGTGTTTGATGGTGGGCACTGACCACAATACCAAATGTTCCAACCGAGTAGACACTATCTGATTGGATAAGTTGTGATATGGTTGTGGTTGTAAGCCTGTATTGTTTACATACCTTTTTTATGCTCTCGACAGAGCTTTTAGAGGTCAATACAAGACAACAATCAGTGTCCCCTCTTTCATCTTGTGTTTTGTTTTTAATAGAAAAAAAAATTATTTGCACACTAGCGCCCAGGAATAGCCGAGGTGAAAAAGTGTCTATTAACTTGTTGTTGATGTTTACGGTGATCGTCATCTAACCATATCTATCCACAAGATCAATATGCACTATCTCTGCTCTTACCTGAACTGCACTATTTATGTTGCTAGCAAGCCCATAGACAACTAGAACATCACCTTCAAAAGCAACGCCCTATCTTTTTGTGCAGATTTCAAGTATAGAGGATGCATGGTAGGGCTTTGAGGCGAGTCTGCAATCATGACATATACAATGATGTATTTTGAGTTTTAGGCTTAAGCTATGAACTTTATCATGATCTAATTAAACTTGAGCAAGCAACTCTGAAATGTGATTGTTAGTAGAATGATTATCTTTCTGATGTTTTCTGCATCATTATAGCAGTCAAAGTTGCAAGGTAGATGGTATGTAAGAATTGCATGTGCATGCATTAATAAAGTAAAGCATGTATGATATGAAAAAGCAAAGCAACACAGTGGTAATGAATGTGTTCAATATCAACAGCTTTGTGATCTATTTTCTGCTTCTTGCTTAGCTAGGTGGTTTTCGAGCTTGAATGGCCATGGTACAGTGTTGTTCTAAAATGGTTGAAATATTACAAGGATAATTGCAAATTTATTTTCAATCTGCAAAAGCAAGGCATATATGGCAAAGTCTTTATGAAAATGCTCACCATTTTTCCTGTTGCTGGCTTTCAGATGAGTGTTCTTGGTCAATAACTATGGCTGCATCGCTGAAAAAGTAGTGCCAGAACGGGTTATATTTCAATAATCAATATAGAAAATATGGTTTATGAGTAAGTCCTTTGTATAGAAAGATAATAATACTTGTAAGAGTAGGGAAATCAATGACATTATATACAGATGAGAAAAGAGATACCGATTTTGTATTGCTTGTTTTCTTGGCATCTCTTGCAAAGTAGAAACAATGTGCAAACTAACAACAAATAAATGTTATAGATCAGTGCAAATCAAGACAAGATCAAAGATCAACTCAAGTCAAAATCGAATTTGCATATGTATGTAATAAAAACAAAGGGAAGGATGTATAATATGCAAAAGCAAAGCAACAAAATAACAATGAAACTGTTTAATATCAGCACCTTTGCTGATTTATTCATTATCTCTTAGGTGACTGGGTATCTTCTGAGGTCGAATGGTCCATCTATTCTTGTGCAGCAATTATGACAATGGCATTGCAATGGAGCTTCGCTATGCAAAGTATGCACAAAAAAGAAGTGTTAGTTGTGAGTGTTTGTTATTCTATGTCAAAAAAACTATGCAGAATTGTTTGTATAATCATAATCATTAGCAAGTCTGATCATATTTGTTGTACCATCCTAATTGCTTTTTTTTCCTTACCATGTATAGCTTCAAGTGACTATAGGTGCCCTTTACATATGAACAATAGCCAAAATGGAGAACATGACACAAGGAATTGGAATTTTACATTGTCGATAGAGCTATAGGCAATTCAATGTACCAACATTTATCTAGACAAATATTTCCATTGGTTGCAGGCATGGAAAAATGCATGAAGCATAGTAGATTGGTGCATGTTACAATGGAAAGTTGTAAGAGATTGCAAAGTGGTCTGTCCAATAGGTATCTATGACAGTGAACTTTGTAATGGCAGTATTAATGTTATATACCCAAAAGTGGTCCAACAAACTACCTGCATGTGTTGTTGGTTTGTCAATGACCAAAGAGAGTCTATGTTGCTGCATAAATTCAAGCAATTTTGTTTGTGTTTTTTGGGATTGAAGCATATCAATGTAGAAGTCGTCGGCAAGAACCAATTTGTTGTTGGATGGTAATGACTACACAATAGCATCTACCATACTAAAAAGTTTGGAAATGGGAGTAATGGCAATAAAATATGGATTTGTAATGCGCAAAGCATCGCCAAAGAGCAATAGGTCAATGGTCATTGATTCCAAGTGCTTTGTAGCAAAAGAATGGTTTTTTTGCAATGATAGATATTTTCTACAACACGTTAACAAACTGTGAATATTTAGTGCAGCATGGCAATTGAATTTAGCATTAAGCAGTCCAATATGATCAAGTGCATTTTTTCTAGTTTCTTGAAAGCAAAGCACAAATGCTGTAAGCAAATCATGGTCATGAGCTATGTCTTCTGCATGCAATGCAAAACTACGTGTGTTCAAAGAGCATATACAAAAGTGGTCAGAAGGTATGTAAGCAAGGTTGTGTTGTGGCCTCCATTGTGCCAAGGTTTGCAATCATTGCATTTCCTTTCATACTTTGTCCGCCACTTTGAAGTTACAATGTTGCAACAAGCTAGTCAAATACAATGATTCTATGTTTTTTACTCGTGAAAGCGTTGTGTAAACAAGACCATGTTGATAGACTTTTGAAGGGTCAAAAGCAAGCCCATCCATTGTCAAGCCTTGTGCTTTGTGAATGGTTTGTGCACATGCCACTTGCAGAGGGAACTAACTTCGAACAATTATTTTTTTGCCTATCTTGACCTTTTTAGTAACTCTTGTTATGGGAGTCCAAGAAGGCGAGGTTTGGCTTGTGTACAACATTTGCATTTTATGTCAACGAAGTGTTCTGACCATCGGATCATTGAATTGTATCCAAAGAATGTCTTGTTGGTTGATTGTACACAATTTGAAAATGCCATTTGCACCTTTGACCAATCTATCTTGTGTATCAAGGTTGTCGGCAATCAACTCAACCAAAATATCTCTTTTCAAGAAGATTGTGGTAGGCAATGTTGATTTCTCAGCTTGAAAGTGTATATAATTAGTACATGTTTCTTGCTTATCTATTGCTGCTAGCATGATAAGCTCTCCAGGCAGGTTTAGTATTTTTTGGTTATGTTGGTCAATAGCTAGATTCCTATGAAATAGGTGTGGGAAGCTTGGATCATTGGGGGCAGTTTTGAAGCACATAGTGTTCAAATATCAAATGTCTTCATCTGTTTGTTGAGATTTTCTAGCTTGGTTAAGTATGGAAATGAAATCTTGATTTGTTTGCTTGACCACAGTATCCAAGTGGAAGCATTTCACGTTGTCGGTCCAAAATGTGTACAACATTTTCTCACCATTTATGATTGGTTCTTCGAATATCCAAGAATCACATATGAGTTGTGCTTGGTACAAGTCACCACAAAATATGATATCAACATTTCCAAATTTTTTGGTTGGTGTGTGTTTGATTTGCTGAAGTCTTCTATCCATGTTGTAAAGCATTTTCGAGCCAATCAATGATACCTTGTCAACTAGCAAAAGCTGCAGCTGGTCATTTGAATTTCTTGCTTAAGCCATCGAGTGTATTTGAATCCAAAGGTAGCATTTTTGAAGAATTGCATGGCAAATGAAAGATGGAATGTGACGTGGCTCCCCCTGCATTACAAGCAGCTTTTCCTGTGGAAGCAATAATAAGTCCCTTAGGCTTGAGCGGGCCACTATCAAGTTGCTTATCATAGAATCTAACCAAAGCCTTGTAAATTGCTTTGGCTATGAATGTTTTGCCTATGCCAGCACCACCTATCAAGAACAGGTACAACGGTATTTTGGGTGCAAGTCTTTTGGTCATCAATATGTCCTTTAATATTGATTGTTGTTCCACATTCAATTGTCTTCACAGATTGAAGTATTCTTGTTTGCTGAGCAAGAATGGATGTGTAGTTTCCAAGAATGTAGACTTGCAATTAAAATACATGGATTTGGCATTTCTGGCACATTTTAGATCAGTTTCAATATCATACTTTTCTATGCCTATTTCGCTTTTGCTTCTGTCAATGTCATCATCAAGGTATATCATTGGTCAATCGATCATGTTAGTTTTAGTAGTAGCAGTATCAATGTCACTCCATTTGGTGGCGGTTTGTGCAACAAACACGTTCTCAATTTTTGCAATTTGTGTTTTGTAGGTATTGAATGTTGCACTCCATGTTTCGTATGTGCCTAGTAATGTTTGTTCATTAGATCTAAAGGGCACATACAACATTATTTTCTCTCTATATTAATTCTCAACATCTATATGCTAATTGTGTCTTACATAATGTATGATCTATGGCTTGTTTCTTTTTTTATCTATCCTAAATTACTAGAGTATAATGCTATATATTCAGCCAATGACATGTTTTCCAATGCTATTGGTCATTCTGTGTATTTTTCTATAACATATGGGCACATGATATTTTCATAATCATCTTGTTCTTTTGCTAATAATTTTGGGCTTTTCAACATAAAAACCCTTTTTTTGAATTGAGATGTATTAATGAAAATATTTTTCCTTGAGCTTCGATGCAATGGCAATGACAAAGAAATGTGTACAACTTGGTGGCTAGACATTTGTTGGTGGTTAAGTAATGCATTGCCAAGTTTGTGTATGAATTGCATTTTATCATTTTATGCATGGGTGCACTAATCATGCACTTTTTGAAATGCAAGAGACAATGTTTGATCTTGTTTTGTCATGTATGAACTACAATATGATTCTGCAACATATGCATCTAAAATGAATTATGTGTCTGTATTTGCATACCATAGTGGTGGAACTTGCTTTGCAAAAACATTTATCCAAATATCACCTGGGTCTCATTTAAACATGACAACAGTGTGTGATAATGTTGATCGTAGCATTGCAATGTAACTTGTTTCTACTATTTCAAATTCCTGTAAGAAAGTTTGAAATAACATGTCTTTTGCATAGGTTTTGTCTTTCAGTTGGTCAAAACATCTTTTTGCTCTGACTTTCATAGCATTGTCAGCCAAGGGCAATGGATCCAATATAGTTGTTTTGCCCATCGGAGGTAAGGGAAAACTAAATCTGCAATTTGTATTTTTATACTTTCTACAAGTTTTTGTATGGCGCTGTTTGCATTTTTGCAAAGTTCACGTCAAGCAATGAAGAGTCAGATGAAATATACTTGTCTACAAAGGTCTCAATCTCGATGTTTGAGCCATTTCCATATATTGGTGCATCTTTTAGCCAAACCATGAAATGAACATGTTCATTACCTCGGTTCTAGAACTCTATAACAAAAAAGTAGTCCAAGACCTATCCAAATAAACAATGATTTTTAGAATCATTTTCCAAAATGCATTGACTTTATGATTGAAATAGCGGTTGCAAAGCACTAGGTTTGTCCTGATCTCAAAGTCCAGGTTGTTATCTTCTATACTTTCATTGCATTTGGATGATTGCTTGTTCAAAGTCTGTTGTAATGCTTGGCACAATGGGTCCCAAAACTATTCAGCACTGGTCAATGTGACAAAGAAAGTAGGAGGTCTCAATTGTCTTATCATTTCAAATATATTTTTCCTAGTATTTTCTAAATAATATGGTGGTGTTTGAATAGTTTTCAATGATCTATAGCCCAATGGAGATCTTAATATTTTTTTAAGATTTGTTGAATTGTGCACATCTTTTACAAGGAGCTTCCTACCTTTCAATTCAGCTTTTCTTATGCATACCCATGTCAACGAAGATACTTGTTTAATAATAATTTTTATGGCTTTGAAGAAAATATTTGTTATGTCTGTTGTAAAGTCATTGTCCTTATGCATAAGCTCCCATTTTACTATCTTTTGATATGAAAAGTTTTTAGTGACATTCGATGGTCGAGAAAAACCATAAAATAAGGTAGGAAAGTTCATTTCTTCTGAGAATCTATCTTGGAAAATACCAAGAGGTTTAAAACCTTCAGCAGGTGCGATTTCAATAATAGTACTATCCAAGTCTTTCATCAAATGTGGGTCATTAAACCAATGCACTACTGTTTTGATAATGGGCTCATCATCATCGTCTGATGCAGGACTATCATTATTCTGCTCAATGTGATTGTCTATTTGCATTTGTTGTAGTTTTCTTGTGAATAGTGCTTGCTAATGTTCATTAACAAGAACATTTTCTTTTGTATATAATGGTGTTTTTGACATGGTTGTCAAATCATTTATGACAAATGCAGGTCTAATATTGCCTTGGACATATGCATTTTGATATTCTAGTTTGCGTTTCAATTTAACTACAACTGTTGAGCTTTCATCAAGATCTCTAGGCAATGCTTGTTGCACCTTGTCAATGTATACATGAACATTGATGATTGTTCCATGCAAGCCATAGTACGCTCTTTTGTACCCTAGTTGTCTAATCTGGGCAAAGTCAATGCGCAAAGAAACAAGTCTTTCTTCTAGAGAATTCAATGAATGAACATCTATATGTGTGTTACGTCTTATCTTGCATGGAGTAGCAAAAGGAGGGATCTTGTGATTTAAAGCCGCTTTTATACATGGTTTGCATATGGGCTGCCATTCTACTACTATTTTTCCTTGCATTTCAATGTCAAGAAAAGACAAAGCATTGATAATTACACTGTTGACCGGGAAGATGCTCTTATGGAAATGTATTATCTCCTAAATAACACATAATTGAGTAGTTGTGTCTTTGATTCTGTGTAAGTATTCCTTGACAAATTTCTGCATTTGAATGTTTCTCATAGATGCTATTTTTTTTGTGTTTTTAGATGGGCAATTCTTGTTTTCAAAGATAGAAAAGACCTACATAGCCTAGATTTGAGTTTTGGGCTATGGCCAATGCTTGGAACATCAAAATTACTTGTTTTGTATTGCATCTTGGCTATTTTTTTGTGAATAACAAAGTTTGGCTTTCAAACAACGTAATGATAGCCTAGGCATGGAGGTTGTGCTACAACCCAGATCTTTTTTTAGAGGCATCAAGGGCAGAATCTAGAACCCCAGAAATTTTTTTTTCCAATGGCATATTTGGTTGTTGTTCTTGCATAGTACAGGCCAACCCTTGCTTGTGTTGAAGTGGTTCATAGTGACAATGAACTTAACTGGAAGCAAAATAAATTAAATGAAAGTTTTTTTCTAGGCTATCACAATTGCAATATACCTGCACTTTGGGTTGCTCTATTGCTTTCCAAACATGTATCTTTGCATGGAATATATGTGAAATCCATAATAAACAAATCTTGCAACCCTCAAGACTACTTTGTGCATGTGGTATCCCAATCCTAGAAATGAATGATTGCAATTGCAATAGGCGGTTGTTGCTTGTTACAACAAACTGTGTAGACATGTCAAAGCATGCCAATGCAATTTGTTTTGTTTTATTAATGCATTAGCAAAGGACTAGGCCATAAATAATCGTAGAGCAATTGCATCAAAGCCTTGGCTACTCAGATAAGCTATAGAACTAAACATGCTTTCACCACACGAGGTGTCAAATGTGGTAAGCCTACAGAGTCCATGCGCATCCATAACATTTGCAATTGTGCTTCAGACATGGTCCAGGTCACTACATGGAATTGGCAAGGATGATTGCAGATGTTGAATGCAATTATATGTACTTATTCTTGTAAACACTAACTCATAGTGTCCACAAGTTGGGTTTGAATCATGGAAAAGAATGATATTGTAGAATTACATGAGTCTTTGTTGAAATGCAAGTATATATTTTTACGTGTTAAAGACTAGAGGCATATGGGTATGTTCAACCAACATGCCAGCCATTGGATACAAAATATGTCACCCCAAAGTCCATTTTAACCATAGGCATTGATCTCTGTGGCTGAAATCCTTATCCTACTTAGGTATGTGCTTTTGTCATGTATATTGTGTATATCATAAAGCATGTTGGATGCAGTTCATGTTCAAAAGAGCTAAGAGCTGCAGTGCATCCATTGAAAAGGTAATGCAAAAAAAATCCACAAGACCGTTATGAAGCTCTTTGATGTATATCGATAATGTAGCAACACCTGTACTGTGTCAAACAAGCAATCACCCACTTTATAGTTGAGTGAGTCAATACGGAAGCAATGCATATGAGCCAAAGGCTTGTCAATTGATAGAAGTTGTGGTGTGTCATGTGCTTTGTATGTCTCCACAACAATAGGATCTTGTGAAAGCCTTTGTTTCTTAGTAGGTTTGTTTCATTCAATATTGTCCATTAGTTCAATGCATGGACTGTCAATCAACAAATTGTAAATTTTTCTGCCCTAATCACTTTTTTTTGCAAATGTGAATCACTTGGGAAAATAAATAGTGCAAATCATGCAATCAATCAAATGAAAAATAGGAGACAAATTATCAAAGTGTAGAGTTAGATGTAATATCAATTATAACAATTAGTTGCTAGACAAGAAATGCAACTAGTTTAAAGACTGAACATTGAAAGAAGATATGCAAGACAACAACAAATATGTATTGTATTAATGCTATTCAGTTTTTTGCTAACCTTAGCAAATGGAGATCAATTTAAAGGAACAACAATGGCAATAAAAAGAAACATCTGCAAACTAGAGCAGCATCTATTATATCTGTAGCAACATTTAATTGCAATGTTATAGTTAGTATCAGATTCTTAAAATGTTCTATATGCACTATATATCTTGACATAGAACATTCTTGGGAATTTACTATAACTGAATGTTATCATGTTAAAACTCACACCAAAACAAGCACTACCTAATACAATAGCAACCAACAGCCCATACAAACTAAATCAACACAATGAATTGACAAAGTAATAGGAAACACAAGATTTCCACAACAACCAAAACAAAAAAAATGCAAAACCAAAAAAACGCATTTTTTTTACATTTCCACATGTAGCTTATCTTTCACCATACACATGATTGCGAGCAAAAACAAGTATGCAAATCTTTTTGAAAAATGTTCTAAATTTAGGCTTTCATAAAACACTACATTTCCACATACCAAAATAACAAATATAGCTAAGAGGCAGTCTTCCAACAATCAATGACCATCCAAAGCTTCCATGTTTGTTTCCATCTAAACCACTAGACCTGGTTTCTAGTTTCCTTTTACACATGCAACAACTTCAACATGGCTTCAAAAGATCTATTTTGTAACTTGTAAAAAGCATCCTAACCCTATCATTTTTTTTGCATGTATACAGTCTAAGCTTCCCATGTTGCAAAAGGGCTCTATGTTGCTGCTATCAAGGCAAGAACAAAATTTCATGTTTGGATTTCTAATGTAACAAGTAGATAATGCATATAAGATTTTTGCCTAAATAAAAATCATTCCTGAACGACACTATACCCATATGACAAACTGCATGTTCATTTTTAATGTCTAAATATAAACCATTCACCAATGATACTATGTGCTTACAATAAACCACATGCCCATCTTCAATATGAAGGAGGGCACACGTTAGAGCCATTGCCTAACCCAGCTGTAGAAGCTAGGCATTGCCGTGAAAGTGTCATCATTTTTTACTTTTTTGTAGGATGCTTCCATCTTCTTTATGTCATGTTAGAATATTAAAAAACATTTTGAGCGTGCCACCCATGTAAACATAACATTTTTTTGTCTCACTGACAATATCAACAAATACAACATGCTATTAAATGTTATACATTGCTACTTGGCATTCAAACAAATTTGTTCTTCAAACAAAAGTCGAAACAATATCAACACCATAATAGGGAAAATCAATTACAAAAGTCTAGCTGTTGTTGCAATGAGCAAGTAGCCTATTGTATACAAGGAAACTATCTTAAGAAAAACTATAAATACCTATTGTCAAAAGCCTTCAAAACACAATGGCTTCAACATTTTCAACAAAACAGTTGCATAATATGAAGAGAGTTTCAAAACTCCTAGCCCTATACAATAGACA
The DNA here is from genome assembly GCA_027924645.1 of Cunninghamia lanceolata. Lineage (NCBI taxonomy): Eukaryota > Viridiplantae > Streptophyta > Pinopsida > Cupressales > Cupressaceae > Cunninghamia > Cunninghamia lanceolata. The sequence goes on along the minus strand of BSBN01000241.1, from coordinate 2,546,673 downwards.
ATGAGAGACATTTTTTCTTCCATCCCAATGGAATGACCTATTACTTTGTTGCTTACACCTCAAAAAACTCCTCCTTTGGTTCTTCATCGTCAACAACTAGCTTATGTGAAACAACAGTGCTAGGATGAACATGTCTATATTCATCAAGGATTTCCTTAGATATCATTGGTGCATTTCGACTACACCCAAATGGAAAGTCCCTTATAGCCAAAGGCTTGGATCTAACATGAGTAATTTGTTGTGTCCCCTTTCTAGATGATTCAATGTTAGCAGATGATTCATTGCACTTTTTGCGTTGCAACTTTAATTGTTTCATTACTGATGCAAGTGTTTCTAACTCTGCTACGTCCACCTTCATCTCCACATCAGACTCGGCAAGCCCTGCTACATTTCTACTAGTTCTATTTCCAGAGCCTTTTTTTCAGCCAACGCTTACTCGGCATTTCTTGCCATGACCCATCGCTGCAAAAAATACAAGTCATGTCTAAAACAAACAAATATTTATCATTACAAACACTATCGTGTCACACTCCACACAAGTTTGAGAACACTGCCATTTTGCAAGCCTAACCTCATGCCACCCTTCAAAGCTGACAAACACACCTATTCGGCAAACACCCATAAAGCCCATGTTCACAATAACGCCAGAATGGAACATAAGCCCACAACCCAAAAAAGGCCTAGCCATAGCTATACAGAAACATAACATCCACTATAGAAGCAAATAGACATAGCAACTTAAATATCAATATTTGAACACAACATCCATGACTCCTCTAAAAAATAAATCAGAACCATACTACAAAAATATTTTGTCCAAACATAAATGCAACATGCAAAGCTCCTACAAGCCACATCCATCCACACAACCAACACCAATAGACAGACATGCAACAAACCTTAGCCTTACTCACCTATATTGCCAGCCATCCCCCGAGACAACAACAAGAGCCCATACCCACCTTTCCCAGGAGACAACATGAAGCAGCATCCACCTGCAAAGTTACAGAGAGCAAAACAAATTATCAAAGTCAAAAAAACGGGTTATGTATTTAGCTAGGCCGTTAGATGAACCCATCCATTTAAAAATGTGTAAAATCAATCTTAGTAGTTAGAAATAGATGTAAATAGGTTTCGGATATAACAACAATGGAAATGATAATCTTTACCCATCTATGTTCAGAGCATACCATTCTCAAGTGGCAAAAAAAGCCAAAACTATTTAGCCACGCCACCAAACAATGACAATGAAAATGGGATAGAAATCTCCATGTCTCGAGTTACCATTCTCAAGTGGCAAAAAAAAGCCAAAACTATTTAGCCACACCACCAAACAATGACAATGAAAATGGGATAGAAATCTCCATGTCTCGAGTTACATATTGAGCAACAATTTGGTAGAAAAGAAAGAAAAACTATATATATGACTGTCCTCACTAACCTCTATTCCTTACTCATGGAGCTCATGCAAAGGTAGGTTGCAGTTTGGATTTAAGGCCCTAAACTGATACTTGCTTTTCATGTAGGAGACAGATCACATCCATAGACACAAGAGATCTATCCAAGTTAGAGAAATTGGCTACGCTTGGACAATGCTCATGTAGCAGTCACATACTCTTGGGTGCCCTAACAATAAAATATTATGCTTACTCTCTATAATGAGAGCCTTGAAGCTGAGTCGAATAATTAAAAAAAATCAATCAGAAAATGCTTCAGCATTAGTAATATTTTTAAGCCATTTTTTTATACCTGGTAGAAGCTAATTCAATGCAGATTCTTGTAATAAATTGTTGGTGCTATTTAATATGGGCATAGTCTAGTGATAGCAAATCCAAATAACTAGCTGGACATAACCGTACACTGTATGAAATTTGATACATTTATTTTTATATGAATAGAATAAATTTGCATAGTTCCATGCAGTGCATCTGCGAGTAGCATGTGATGATTGCCATGATCATATATTATTTGCATTCAATCGCCTAGTAAAAGTGCACCATAATAACCTTCAAATTGTGGATTAGCACTAAGTTGACGTGTTCATTTTGTAGGCAATGATATTCACAACAGCCTAGAGTTCTGTACATTCACCAGGTGATACATAAAAAGGGATTTGTCAAGTGAAATCAGATTTTTGGCATGAGGTTTGTGGTGTACTGGGTAAGGGATGCATTTGTAAGAGGGTGACCCCATTTCAAGTCCTCACAGGGTAATAACATGCCCCATAACAATACAGGAAATATCACTGAAAACATATAAGTTCGAAATATGGATGAGTGGCTGGAATGGGATGAGCTCAGGTAGTAAAATGATTAGGGCATTCATGGCAAAGGCCTATGTTCAATTTCCAATAGGCGCTTTTCATGCCAATATGTATAAATGTTGAGCTTTTAAATTGAGTAATTTATCACATCCAAGTCTGAATATGCCTTACCCCAAGTGAGGTTGCAAGATATTACATGTAGGTTCTATTCTGGAACATAATGTGGCAATAGCATTTGGTTTGTTAAATATGCCCGTAGGACAACTATTAAAGTTGTTAGGAACCTTCGAGTATGTGTTGTTTGCCGCACTGCAATGAAACTTATCTCCAAGATCGTTTCAAGAGAAATAAATTATTATGTTAAAATTCTAGAAATTAAGGACATCATCAAAGCAAAAACGGAAGCAAAACTTTGTCCTCTGATAGCATGATTCATCAACTAATATTGAGCTTCAGCCAAACTAAGAAAGAAAAACAATAAATTAAATTAGGTTAATACAAAAATAAAGAAACATTAACAAGTTCAATTGTCTTAAAGGCTCACGAATTCTTCTTTAGAGGTTAGTCCTCTTAAAGAGGTCGCAACCATGGAATGGTTACCCATTATATAAAATTTAAGAGATTTTAATGTTTAAAAAAAAATGATTGAATCCTCTCACCTGGCTGCTCAACCTAGGGAAGCAACCAAAATTCGATATTTATAAATCTAAATCATTTGCCTTTAAATCCGGATGCCCTAGCAAAAGTTATAAACAAGTTAATTTTCACTAAGGAAAAATTAAGGTAGCTCCCTCAAATTTAATCGTCCCATTATACACGAGGTAAAGAACTCAGATTTTTCTCTTAAAAAAAACCTAAACAATTCTTCTACCTGGGATGAGTATTTGTTGAAAGGCTATAGAAACTTTCAAACAAATGCAGTTTGGCAGATAAAAAAAAAAGTAGACGCTTACAGAACAGCTCTCTTACCCCAGAGATTTCCTGGTTCCTCCTCGAGATGGACGGAGGGGTTCCAAGGCCAACGGCGAGTTTTTCGCTCTATTTTAAAAAAACCAGACTTGCAGGCACATGGACGACAGCCTACAGGAAGGAAGGTGTGGTTCCACGATGGGTTCTCAAATAACAGACATAATCTGACATTTCCCAATAAAGAAGACACCTTCTCCTTTAGGACTCCTTTGGAGTCCCAGCAAGCTGCTTTTAAGGAGTTTCAAGCAAGAAAAGCTGATTTCAGGGATAGACGCAAGGAAGGTCCGTTACTGTCAAGCCCTCACCCAAAAGGTAATCGAGGGATGGAATTCCAAAAGAGGAAAGGACCCCATTTCCATCATTTTCATAGGCATCGGGAAAAGGAAAGATTTGTCTCAAAGGCAAAAAAGATTTGGGTCCCCGTCATAAAGAATGTTACACGGCCCAGTGAGCAAAAGGAAATAGCCCTCACCCAGATGGAGAAAAAGCTCAGAGAAAAATCCCACCTTCTGATGGAAACCGCTGTTATAGGTAAAGTGATGTCTCCTCATTTTTCAGTTCAAGATCTTATTGATTGGCAGCATACTAGGTGGGGGAATTTGGTCAACTTTTGTGAACTGGGTAACGGCTTTTTTTTGTTTTGTGCTTCCGGATAAGGAGGAAAGAAATAAAATTCTTTCTCAGAAAATATGGAAGTTTAACCAAACAGTGATTTGTTGCCAAGAATGGCACCCAAACTTCATGTTGGGAAAGAACAAATCCCTTTGATCCCTCTCTGGGTCCACCTTCCGTATTTGCCGATGGAATATAGAGATGTTGAAATACTGACATGTCTTGGCAACTCCCTGGGTGTGTCAGGAAGTGGACATCCCCAAAGTAAACCTCACATCTTCCTCCGTGAAAATCCGAATTCTCACAGAGGCCAAGGAGTTATTGCCCAAAAGACTCAAACTGGAATCTACTCAAGGGATTTGGCTTCAGGGAATGTTACTACAAGATGGAGTAGATTCAGATGATCTTGACAGGCTTCAAGCTTTTCTTACGACAGAAGACAACCTGCCCAAGCAAGGACGAGATTTGGATTATCAGAGGGAAGTTCTCAGCCCAGCTTCCCTGGCAGAGCTGGTGACAGAGGAACCCGGTATGGGTAGTAGTGATGCCGTTCTGTTGGGCTCCCAGTTTGAAAATGCTACAGTTCCGGTCCTGTTGAGTGAGTCTACAAAAGAACTATAGGTTGTGATTGGGCCTACGGAGGGTACAGACCAGTTCGCCATGGCCGACATACCTGTAGAGGATAGAAATGAGGAAAGATACACCCTTTCAGAGGAGCCTGACGAAGTGGAGCCACCTTCTCAGGAAGGATTCTACCCCAAAGAAACAACAAAGGAGACTCCTAAACATGGTCCTAGCTATTTTTCCCCTCTCAGGGAGGAAGAGGACTTCTTAAACTAGGAAGAGGACACCCCTCTGCGAGAAATGATTCATTTTACCTTAAAGGATCAGAATGTTCCTAGGGAGAGAGAAAATGAGCAAAATGACTTCTCCAAGGATTTGATTCAGGACAATGAAACGTTGAGAGAGCTCTTAGATCAGGTGGTTACAAAGGTGGCAACCAATGTGATGGAGGAGATTGCAGATGAGGTTCTTCAGGAAGACTTAGAGAAGGATGAGAATAGGTCGCTCGGCTTGCTTCGCACAAGTATGAGAAGCCCTTTGGCTAAAGGTACTTCTACCCCGACCAGGAAAAGTTCCAGACAGAAGCAGTTGAGGCATAGCAAAGATGTGCCAAGTGGTCCAAACCATCAGGTTTCTAGAAGTTCAAGCAGGAGGAGAGTAAGCTACTCTCCTCAAGAGGCATGAAGATACTTACGTGGAATGTTAGGGGACTTAATGCCCCTAACAAAAGGAACCTCATCAAATTTCAAGTTGATGAGGATAGAGCTGATATAATCATGCTGCAGGAGACTAAAATGTCTTCTGAGTCCTTTGATCTTTTTTCTAAGAGTTGGAGGGATTGGAGTTTTGAGAAGGTGAATGCACGAGGAGCATCAGGAGGTCTAGCTACAGGTTGGAGGAACCATATTCAAGCCTTGGAGGTGGTGGAGAGGAATGATAATTTCCTAATATGTAAGTTTCCTACACTTATCAAGGGAGCTGATTTGTGGATTGTGAATGTTTATGCGCCAGTTGATTTATTTCAAAAGAAATTAGTTTGGGATAACCTGTCTACTTGGTTAAGGAAATTGAAATGGAGCCCCTTCATTTTAGGGGGAGATTTTAACTCCATAATAGATGAGGCAGAAAAGACAGGGGGTATCACACATCCGCCTAGATCTCAGAAGGAATTCAAGGATTTTATTAATAGTAACATCCTGTTTGATTGCATTCATTATAATGGTACTTTTACCTAGACGAACAGAAGAAAAGGCTTTCTACAGATAGCAGAAAGGTTGGACAGATTCCTCCTATCCCCAAAATGCTTTAACCTTCCAGCCAGTTTTGACGCAGATATACGGCCTTTGATAGGGTCTAACCACTTCCCAGTCAGGCTCTCAATAGGAGGACTTAAGCTCCCAAGCAAGAAGGTGTTCAGGTTTCAGTCTATGTGGTTCAGAGATTCCTCCTTTATGGACAATATTCAATCCTGGTGGAAAAACATCCCTTTCGTGGAAGGATCTCGCATGTTTCAGCTCGCAAGTAAATTAAAATTTTTACGGCACAGGATTATGGAATGGAATAAGAATCATTTTCGCAATGTCTTTGCCGAGAAAGCTAGAATACAGCAAGAGCTAAAAGGACTTGCAGACTTCATAATAAATAGAGGCATGGATCTTTCATCTTTTCAGAAGGAGAAACTTTTGAAAGCCGAGCTGGAAGAGATCTTGAAAAGGGAAGAAATCTTTTGGAGGCAGCGTTCTAAGGAGTTATGGCTGAAAGATGGCGACAAAAACACCTCCTTCTTTCATTTGTCAGCCAAGGTGAGAGCCGGTGCCAATTCTATTAAATCTATTCATCTGGGAAATGGACAGACCTGCTCTGACTAGCTAGATATCCTCGCTGCAGCTCAAAACTTCTTTGCGGATCTCCTTACCAGTCCGCTATATCAACGGGATAAAGGTCTGCAGGTTTGTTCCCTCATTCCTAAGATACTGAAAGAAAATCATAATAGGGAGCTTTTGAAACCGTTCTCCTTAGAAGAAGTGAAGTTTGCGGTGTTCTCCTTGGTGGGAGAGAAAGCGCCTGGTCCGGATGGATGGACGGGACTTTTCTTTCAAAAGTGTTGGGATACGGTAGGTAGGGATGTCTTTTTGGCTGTGGAAGAATCCAGAAAAGCTAAGAATGTGCTCAAGGAATTCAAATCGACCTGTATAATGCTTATTCCCAAATCAAGTTTCCCTCAAACCTTTGAAGACTTCAGGCCTATCTCTTTATGTAATTTCATCTATAAGATAATTTCAAAGGCTATAGCGATCAAATTATCCCCCCTGATGAAGGAGTTGATTTCTAGTGAACAAGGGGGCTTTGTCCCAGGTCAAGAGACCATGGAGGGCGCCATTCTAACTCATGAATTATTACACTCAGTGAACAAGGATAAGCAGAAAGCCATGGTAGTGAAATTAGATATGTCCAAGGCTTATGACATAGTGAATTGGGGTTTCCTCATTGATATCCTTTTGCAAATAGGATTCTCCAAAGCAGTGGTTAGGTGGATCAATTCCTGCCTCTCAGGCTTCCGAACCTCAGTGTTAATTAATGGATAGGAGTCCGGATTCTTTGAACCCTCGCGAGGATTAAAACAAGGAGATCCTCTTTCTCCTTACCTTTTTATCATCATGACAGAAGCACTTACATGGTCCATAAAGGAAGCAAAGAGAAGGTCAGATTGGCAAGGTATTAAAATAAAAGGTATTCACGAGGCCTTTACCCATGCTTTGTTTGCTGATGACACAATTCTTTTTGGTCAAGCCTCGCTTCGGGAAGCCAGATCAATGATGAACACAATCAAATCATATTGCTGTGCTTCAGGACAATTAGTGAACTTTAAGAAATCCATGGTCTTCTTCCAGAATGTTCCATTGCTCCTTCAAAAGTTGATCCAAGTCACCCTCAATCTTGAAACTCAGGTTCTCCCAGGAAGCTACCTCGGTCTTCCCTTGTTCATGGGCAGATACAAAAATAACCTTTGGGGCAAGGTCCTAAAGAATTTGAATTCAAAACTGGCTAAATGGAAAGGGCGTCATCTGTCCCTAGCAGGACGAATCATTTTGATTAAAGCAGTTTTGTCTACGGTGCCAGTCTACATGATGTCGGCCTTCCACATCCCAAAAGGTATTATTGCCAAAATTGATGGCTTATGTAGAAAATTCCTCTGGCAGGGCTCCCTAGAAGAGAAGAAAATACATCTATTGGCCTGGGATAAGGTATGTAAACCCAAGGTGGAAGGAGGGTCTGGAATTCTGGACATTCAAGTTCAAAACCAAGCACTCGGGGCCAAATTGGTGTGGAGTATGTATTCTAAGCCTAATGCCATGTGGGTTAAATTAATGAAAGCCAAGTACCTTGATTCGCTGGATAATGAGAGGATCTTCACAGTGCAAAACCCTCCTAAGGGGTTTGCTATTTGGAATTTCTTAGTAAGAAGTAGAGATCTTCTCCAGCCCAATCTCTCGTGGATCATCCATAATGGTGAAAAGGCAGATTTCTGGTTTGACTCTTGGGCAGAGGGGGCGCCGTTGTCTGGGTTTTATGAGCTTTCTGAGGCACATTTTTTTCTTCAATCAAACTGGGGTCACAAAGTTAAAGATTACTGGCAGGTGCTAAGGGAGGGGACGTCAGTTACAGTTGCCTGGAAAGGATTTCAGATTGCAACTTCCCTAGATCTCAAAAAGTACTTCTCAGTCGACTTCTTGGTAAGAGGTTAGTGCTTGTTTCCAGCTTGGAGGATGAAGTGGCTTGGACTGCGGCAGCTTCAGGGTGTTACTCAGTTAAAGAAGGTTATAAAATCGGCGTGCAGAAAGCTCTTTCAGATTGGCCCTCGAAGCTGTGCTGGGGGAAGTCAATTCTTCCTAGAGCTGGTGCGTTCGCTTGATGTGCACTTCATAATAAAATTCTTACAGGTGATCGAATCAAAAGACTAGGATTGGGATCCAACTTCCCCTGTGTGCTTTGTGGCTGCGAGGAAGAATCTCTAGATCACATATTGTTACAGTGCCCCTTTAGTAGAGCATGCTGGACCTGGTTCTTCAGAAAGTTAAAGTGGACTAGCCCTATCTCCAAATCTCTATTTCTTATGTTCAAAAATTGGCCCCTTTTGTTCGGTAACTCCACACTAGCCTGCCTATGGGAATTAGGCCCTTCCATGATCATCTGGCACATCTGGTGGGAAAGGAACCTGCGTATCTTCAGGAAGGAAGCAAGATCGACGTCTCAGGTCTGTGTCAAGCTAGAAGCTGCTCTAGTGGATTAGGTAGTGACTCACCTCAAATCCATTAACTCCTCCAAGTTGGTATGGTCTAAATGGGATGAGGAAATCATTTCGCTTTGGCCTTCAGTCAGACTCATGGGTCTTGGAAACATCATAGGAGCTTCTAAGCTTTCCACATGTAGAGATAAAGTTAAATGGACACCACCTTCTTCTCCTTTCTATAAGCTTAACTTTGACGGGGCATGTCGAGGGAATCCTGGCCCCTCTGGAACGGGATGTGTCATTAGAGATTTCAATGGTGATCTGCTTGCAGCGAAGGCAACCAAATTACCCCCAGGCACTAACAATGAGGCAGAAGCATGGGCTTTGGTTCATGGACTTAATCTGGCACTTGAAAAAGGTTTAAGAACTATGTGGATTGAGGGGGATTCCCTGATTGTAATAAATGCCATCAAAGGCAGAGGGTTAGACAATTGGAAGTTGAATAGGCTACCGGTGATGCTTTGCTTTGAGTTGGGGAGCTGTCTCATTTATTTTTGCATTTACGTTTATGGAAGGACGTCTGACACTCTGCAGGAGCATCTGATCAAGTTTTTAAAAGTGGGATTGAGTGTATCTAGACAGATCGAGCTTTTTCACCTGTCCTGCCAGCATGGGAAAGATTGCGAATCTGTTCTCATTTTATGCTCATTAATAGGATTTGCAGTGTCAGGTCTACCCAGGTCTTAGTTATCCTTTGACGGCGTAACGGCATTTTCGTCCTGAATGCTCCTTTCCACAAAGGACACGTGGCTATTGCTACCTGCCTTTCTTTTAGCTGGCTGAGTACTTTCCTGGCCTTATGTGTGGCTGACGCTAGCGTCTTTATTATCCTCCGCCAGCCCTCAGTTTCTTATGGTTAGCCTTTCTCACTCTGTGTTGCTCTGACTTCTTTCAAGGCTTTGTTTTCTGGTGGGTGGTGATGGCGGATACGCGGTTGAATCAAAGGTTGTTCTTTCCCACTCTGGACTAGGAACTGGAGATAAGGGGGCGTGTGAAGGCAATTGACCTCATGACCCTGATTGATTCTGATTGCACTCTTACTCAGTTTGCAGTCCGGAACATTGTGGGGCATGCTTGGATCAGGGGCTTCGAGGGACGCGTTCTAAATTTTTTAGATATCGTTTCACAGCTTCTCTCCAATATAATGGACCTTGTGATGGATGGTGTTTATGTTCACTCTCTAGCGGCAGGTTTGTTCTTCAAGAACATTTATACTGTGGAAAGATGGGAGGTGGCAGTAGCTAACTATAAAATGGAGCAAGGCGACGCCCTCATCGGTGGGATTTTCAACCTCACAACTCTACGAAATTCCCCCCCTCAGCAGGTGATTTACAGGGCCTTGCAATCTAGTCTAAAATCTCTATGTAGCGCGGAGTTAGATGATGCGCTTCGGTCTTATTGTTTTCTTTTCTCCAAGAAACGGACCAAGCGAATCAAGGATGTCTTCACAGCTATCCGTTTTCTTAGAATCCATGCCTCTGACCTGGCCCCGGGGATGCCCTTTTATGCACTGCCAGAGGTGGAGGAGGGTGACCAGTCTGCGCCTTCTATGGAGATGGATGCACGAGCTCTGCCGGCTGCTCCATCAGCGGCGTAATGTTTCTCGCCGAGTTTGTGGCTTTTGCTCAGGTGGCCTCGTGTTTTTTGTTACTGGTGTACTCTAGTGGCCTCATTTTTTCTGTGACTGGTGGCCTTGGCTTGTTGGTTGCGGCGTGCTGCGGGGGTGGTGGGGTCTTTTTGGTGGCTGTGTGTGGATGGGTGGTTGGCTGCCTGTGTTTCCGTTCGGTTGGTGACTGTGTGGGGGTGGTTTCGGCTTAGTTTCTCGGGTGACATACTTTGTCTTTCTTGGTTTTGTTTTGGTTCTGGTTCTGTTTTCTCTTCGATTATTGTTGTTTTTTGTCTATATGGATTGGGCTTTGGCCTCAACTGCTGTAAACTTTTTATTTTAATTAATCTATGGGTGCCCTCTCCCTTTTTCTGTTTAAAAAAAAAAAAAAAGTAGACGCCCAGACAAGCACATGAACTGTTTGACAAAGAGCCTCAAAAAGGTGTCATCTCATAGAATACATTATTTGCAGGATATGCAAAAAATGGATTTGGGGTAAAGGCTGCAACAATTTCTTCCAAGTACAATAAACAACTAAAAAAATAGAGAAAGAACTTGTGTTTCAATAGGTCAATTCCTCCAGTGAAGCTACACAAGGATATGAATCAAAAAGGGTTTCATCTATAGAGGCATCTGAGCCCATCTAGAAACCCTATCCAAAAACAATTGATATTCTGTCATATTGATTTTCTAAACTGAACATGAGTTCAACCCTTGTGATTTGTTAGCTATTGCATTCAACAAATAAACAACCCTCTTAAGATGGAAAGAAAAGAAATCGAAATGCAATACAGATTCAATGAATCAGTAAATAAGCCTATTTATGTTTGGAAAAAAAATTAGTTAAAGTAGGGATGCAAGAAGTAAAGACAGATCAGGTTATATAACAAGACACTAGTGAAACAGGTATGCCCATGTACCCATGTACTCATTTTAATGAATCGGAAAGTTCATTGAATTTGCCATTATAGGATGAAATGATAATTGTTTGTACCTAGCGCAATCATGCAAAAACAACAGAAAAATGAGCATCGAATAAATTTGAAGAAAGACAAGAGGAAAAATCTACCTTATAGCAGAGTTTGGAACAAGCCGCCCCAGATAGAAATGATACAAATGCATGTGACCCAGTTTAGCACATGAAGTGTATTCCTTAGCCCTGCACAACAGAAGAAGACACAAAAAAACCAGTGATAAATCATCCACAATGCAGTTTTGGCGAATGCATTCAAACTAGCATGACCAGACATAATAAAATCAAAAAACCTTGATTCACCAGACAAACGTCGAAATGCCTTCGGCCAACCGTAAACAATGAAAGCAAAACATGCCTATAAATCTATGGCGGAAATAAAGGTTTTTTGGCCATTTTTTGGAAGGTGCCTAGTGCAGCAAGTCAGGACACTTGTTCTTGACTATCCTTGCACACAGACAAGTGCACCCACACCTGTCTTGCAAAAAACTTCTTGCACTCAAAATTGACACGTAAAAACCCATGCATATCATTCCTCTCTCCTTTGCAATTAAAAACTTTAGAAAAAAATCACACCCAATGGTTGCATAGGAAAGTCAATAAAAAACCCCAGGAAAAATTCACACCCAATGGTTGCACAGGAAAGTGCTTGTAGTCCGCAATGAAAAAATCAGACATAATAAAATCAAAAAACCCTGATTCACCAGACAAACGTCAAAATGCCTTCGGCCAACCGTAAACAATGAAAGCAAAACATGCCTATAAATCTATGGCGGAAATAAAGGTTTTCTGGCCATTTTTTGGAAGGTGCCTAGTGCAGTCAGGACACTTGTTCTTGACTATCCTTGCACACAGACAAGTGCACCCACACCTGTCTTGCAAAAAACTTCTTGCACTCAAAATTGACACGTAAAAACCCATGCATATCATTCCTCTCTCCTTTGCAATTAAAAACTTTAGAAAAAAATCACACCCAATGGTTGCATAGGAAAGTCAATAAAAAACCCCAGGAAAAATTCACACCCAATGGTTGCACAGGAAAGTGCTTGTAGTCCGCAATGAAAAAACCCCAGGAAAAATTCACGCCCAATAAGCACAAAAACTATAGTTCCTACCGCCTTTGGCAAGGACTAACAAGTTTGTATCAATAGGAAAGTTAGCAATATGTACATTTTTTATCCAATTGTAAAAGGAAGCAACCTAAAAAAAGAATGTATAGTTAGTATATTATTTCAAAATTTATTTTTATATATAATGTTTCAAAATCGAAAATGTTTATACTTTATAATATGATTTCTTGCTTAGTTTTTAATCTAGTTTGTGTTGACTATAATATTGTTTTGATCGAAAGTGAAGTTTCCTTTTAGATGCAAGTCTTGAAGATGAAACAATTGTTGATTTGTCTAGGAGGTAGTCTTCATGTTGGGAATTAAAGTGTCTCAACCTTTGCAAGCTCCTAATGTTGTATTATTTATTTATTGTTTATTTGCCCAAGTATTTAATTAAGTGTGCAAAATTATTATATCTTGTGGAAGTGGCACAGTGAGGTGTCACTCTATGGTGAAGGTGACATGGATGCATACCTAGCATTACATGTGGATTTGGCCATCCCATTTTGTGGTAGGAGCATCTTTCCATGTGTCGACATCTTTTGGGTGTTGTAAGAGATTTATGATGCGTAAGAACTATGACAAATTCTAAGACATTGTAAGAGTCAAAAATAGAAGGGATGAGACAAGTGTCATTTGCATGTATGACACTGTAAGAGGCATCTTTGACTTAGCCCATTTTGGGGTGCCCACGTTTGGGATATGACATGTTGTAAGAGAATCATTTATTAATACTCAGTTATGATAGATTCTCTTACAATTGTATGTGTTGTCATATATGATAGATTTTATGACGATGTAAGAGCATCTGTCATTACCTATTTTGGGAAAATTTGGGGTGCACAAGTATGGAGAGTTGTAAGAGGTGTAAGGTAATATTGTACAAGTGTCACAAGGGTCAAACATGTGTTGGGAAAGTTTACCACATGGATTTTGATGCCCATCTCTTGTTGCTTACTCTAGAAGCTTCTTTCATGCTTATGTTTCTCTATAAATAAGGTGCTTGTTGGAGTAGTTTGTATGGTTGATTTGTAGGTGTTGTTATGCTATCAGAATTACTCCAAATACTACATGTTGGTGAAATTCTAGAAGATCTTGGCTCTATAATTGTATTGTAACCATTATTTGATTACTGAATAATACATTGGGTTGCGCTTTGGAGTGTAGGGTTTTTTTACCTAAAAAAGTTTTCCCCACGTACATCTTGTGTAATAGTACTACTGATTTGATTTATGTTGTGTATCTTCTTCTATGTTAACTATAAAGAATAAAAATTTGCATAACTCTCCCATCATTAGTTCAGTGTAGGAAGCTATTCTACATACCTTTCTTCCTTCATATGTGATGTTTTGTAGCTAAGGGAGCAAGGGTTGAATGATGGGTTTGTCAAAATAACAATGCAATGTTGTCTTTTTCTCGATTGTTTCAATACATGTGAGATGAAAGAAGTACATGTATGTAACATTTTTGTTGCATTTAATGCATTTAGCAGTTTGATCTTATAGTGTTCCAAAGATGTTGTTGGCAAGAAATGGGAAGGAACCAGTCTGGAGATCTGGTCTTCAGTCAAATCTCTAAAGTCAATTTATACCCAGTCATATAGTGAGATAATTATAGATAAAGATTAAAGAATAGAGTATGTGGTACCATCTAAGTTCTCTAAAACATTCATAAAACACACATACACATACACATATTCGAACCCTTATGTCTCCTTTATATATACTCATATTCGATGGGTAACTATATATTAATACTTGCAGGTCTGCGTCTCTGCCCTTGTACATATTCTTCCTTATCTATCTAATTCTCATCCCTATTCTTATTGCTTAGTTACGTATACATCCTATATATTCACATAGAGGTGTGTCTTTTTCCAAAATACCTCTTTGTGTGTCAATTCTGTCCTCCACATGCCACTTGCAGTAACCTATGGTAGGTTTTATTGCTTGCTCTGTTCTCTGCCAACATCAGTCCCCTTGTTAAAATTATGTCTTGTCCTTAAGACATGTTCTGTTTAGTTTGAAGGTAGGATATTTTTGTAGATTACTCTAAGTTGAGCTAGAGTTGTATCCCATTGCATTTTGGTCTATGTCAAAATTTGGATTTGACTCTCTATTTTTATGTATGTATCCTCTGCATCACCTAATGTAGTGGATATTTGTATCTTCTCAGCAATCTTTTTAGCTTTTGTAAAATACTAGTCAGGGAAGCCAATCTTAGGCTTACTACTTCTCTTAATTGTTTGATTTGTTCTTTTATCTATTCCCTCTGATCTTAGAACTATTGGAGTTGAGTATGTAATGTCTCTACTTGTGCACTTATTGTGCCATTAGTATCTTTTATAGGATCATATGTACTAGCTACTTGTATTATCTGTGTTTCCAGTACATCTATTTGAACCTTAATATTTTTAGTAGTGGTGGGCCACTATAAACAAAATTCATACAACTTTGCCTTGTCCATCCCTTGTTGGATATTTCTTATATGGGATTCTAGTTTGGTATGTGCCTTGGCACATTTATTTGATGCATTTGCTAATCTTTTCTTATTTATTTGCTTAGTGATGCGTTCTTCTACCTTGTTCTCTAGATATGTAGAATGTGCTTTAAAACTTTACATCAATTGTTTCAACTGTTGTGTAGGTGGTAGGCTTGTATCCCTTTGTGTTTCCAATAGTTCATTCTAAATTATATTTATTGCTTCTAGTAGTATTTCACTACCTTCTATATGTTGTTGCAAAATTTCTTCCCTCATTGTGGAGTGGAAGATATCACCAAGTTGTAGCTTTTGAATAGGTGATATGCCTAATAAGTTGACTTGACCTCTTATTACTGGCAATTGTAGTAGCTGGGGTGTTACCATAGGTTGAATTTTCTTTTGTTGCACCAAAAAATCCTTAATGAATTAAATAGGAGAAGTAGAGGAGGATGCATCTTGGATACTTGATCTTTGTAGCTCTTCCTCTTGTTGATTATGCCCTGTATCTAGTGCCTCCTCTCCAATTTTCCGGTCATCTTGATCTATGTTTGTGTTATGCAGAGGAGAAACCCTTTGTTGTTCATCTTGTGGAGGAGATGTCTCTTATTGTTATGTGTTTTTATCTGCGTCCTTCATAGTATCATATATTTTTCTTTGTGATCTTCTCTGTTTCCTATTGAATCTTTTCTCTATATGTCTAATCCACATTCATGAGCGTATCAACCCTCTACTTTGTCCTCAACTCTTTAGCCTGCAATTCGGCTAACTTATCTTTCTCTTCTGTGAAAGTGGAGGTGCCTACACCATCAATAGCTTGTTGTCTCAAGTCTTCTAGTTTTAAATCTTTTTCTCTTCTTTGTCTTAGGGCTTCTGCTAGATCTTTTGGTAACTTTTCTAGGAGCTCATCCATTGTTTTATTTGTTTTAATCATGTATCTTACTATGACCCTTTCTATTATTTTCTTGTTTTCAACAGAGACTTCACTGTATAATTATGTTGTTTTCTATAGTAAATTGTGGCATTCTATCCTATTTAGTAATGCATCCATGCTCAATAGTTCTTGGGGAGTCTCTTGTTTTGTTTGTTTCTTTTTCTTTTTCTTCTGTGCTTGGGAGACTTCTTCTTCCCCTTCTTCCTCTTCTATTTCTTCCGTAGGAGTTTGATTTGTCTTCCTTTTTGCTTGTTGTTTCTATCTAGGTGTCATTTTCTTCTCCGCACCTAATTGCATAAGTGTTTCTAATGCTACCCTCCTCCCTGTTGACATTGTTTGTGTCAAAGATGTTGGTTGTGGTGTAGCATGTGCACTTGCTGTTGCATATTCACTTCCCCCTGACCTCCTTAGGTTTTGTGATGAGGTTGGCATTTGCAGAGCTGATGCAATGAATTATGGAGCATCCACAATGGCTTGTGAGGTTGATGATGCATGATGTGCTATAGATGTGCCTGTCTGGGGTGGAATTTCCCATTGTTTATGAAGTTTTTCTGTGTTTTTCTCTAATTTCTCCTCCACATTCTTTTTATGTTGCTTATCCATTATCTCCTTATATGTTCCAAACCTTTCTATGGTAACATCCTTAGGCTTGATTAACAAATTTATCGCATAAGCCTTTATTTCTACCGAAGTGATTTCATAAGGTAACCTAGGAATCCAAGATATTCTAAGCTCTATCGCTTCCATATATGTGTAGTCTTTGTCAACCATGAATGTTATATGACTAATGTATTATTTGACTACTTCATATGGGATTCTTTCCTTGGCTTGCATTTCTGATTGTAGTGATTTGAAGAGACCCCAATACATTGTACTAAAGGTTTTTGTATCACTAAATTGTCTCATGTGTTGTTTTATTTATACTGCTACTGTGATATTTTGTTGCCATATTTTCCCTTTAAACCCCGATAGCTCGTTTAAGAAGTAAATACTAAACAAATGATTAGGGTTCCATAATAGAAGTTGTAATTAGACTCTTTTGTTCGCTTCATATTCTCCATCAATTTTTTTCTCATCACTTTGCAGAGGTCAAAGTATTTACCTTCTTTCACCATTTGGTAGATTGTATGGATTGCGGTAGCGGTGGCAAATCCCTCTCTGTTTGCATAGTATACTTTGTATGCTATCCCCATTGTCGCACACCGGACCCCTGGATCTATTATATCTTTGACATTTAGGCTCCACCCATCTGGTTTCGCCCCTGTGATCTCCACCACTTTGTCATTTTTAATGGATTTCATTGCCAATACCGATCCTGTTGAGATGGTCTCCTTGGTGATCTGGTAGGGTTTATCCAGGTATATGAATTCATCATGAATTATGTTAAGTACAATTCCAACCCATTCAGAGCATCACTAAAATCTAAATAGCCCTTCCAAATGTCAAGTTTCTTATATTTTTTTGATATTCAGGTGAATACCCCGTATCATTGAGCAGTGTGTACCTTAGTTCTTCAAATTTCATATGGTCTATCTCTGAGATTGTGACATGAATGTATTCCTAACATCTATGTATACAACATCTCTCAAAACTCTAGAGAATGCTCCTTCTTTATCAACCTCCATTGTCTTGTAAGGGCACTTCTTGTATTTAGGCCTAGGCTTCTCTATAATGTCAATGAGCACTGGTGTAGCCAATTTTCTTTTTCACAGCTTGATGGCTAGGGTTTATTCTCTTTGCATCTCTTTTACTTCAGAGCTCAAATTTCTCAAATTTTTTGGATGAAAATGAGATTTGGATGAAGGTTTAGGGTTTATATAGCCCTAATAGTCACTTTATTCATTTATTATGTTTATCCATTGTGCTTTTCATGGGTTTTTGTAGTCGTTTGAGTGTTATAAGCTGCTAACAGTTTTTTTATGATACAATATGTTACAGTGTGATACATTTACTATGATACATGCTAGAATTGTTTTGCATTTCATCTTATTATTCCAGAGGTCTATGATAATGTTTCAGTCTAACTCCATTTACATACCCAGATGTTATTTTTCCTTCCATGTCTTTTAATCTCACTTCTCTGGATTTTACAATTTCATGTATATAGTATGGTCCTAACCACCTTATCTTTATTTTTCCTTGTTTCTTGAATTTGCTATCATACTGGAGTACCAAATCACCTTCTGTGAAGTTTTTTTGTCGCAAGTTCCTATCATGCCATGCTTTCTGGTGCTTTCTATCTAGATTCATATTATATGCTAGCAGTAATCTATTTTCATCCATTTTCTCTAATTCTTCAATCCTTTGTGTTAGGGATTCCTCCGCATTTAACTTTAGAGTCAATGTGCTACAAAAATTTGGTAGTATGAAATGTATTAGTATTGTGGTGTTCATGCCATATACTAATTCATATGGTGTGAAGTTTGTAGTCCTTTTGTATGTTGTGTGGTAGGCCCAGAGTATCACGAGTACCTTTAGGTCCCAGTTTGTTCT
Organism: Cunninghamia lanceolata; assembly: GCA_027924645.1. Classification (NCBI taxonomy): domain Eukaryota; kingdom Viridiplantae; phylum Streptophyta; class Pinopsida; order Cupressales; family Cupressaceae; genus Cunninghamia; species Cunninghamia lanceolata. Next base: position 2,528,381 of record BSBN01000241.1, on the reverse strand, counting down.
ATTCCCATCACACATTTTTGTTCATGTTTTCCCAATAATTTTTTTCAAAGCTTCACTTGTGCCATTTGCTTGTGGGTGATAAGGTGAACTTTTGTTATGTGATATCATGAAGGTCTGTACTAGCTCCACAATCATATTATTTACAAAGTGTTTCCCTTGATCACTTGTTATGCTCAATGGACAACCAAATCTAGTTATTATATCCTCATATAAGAATTTTGTGGTAGTTTTAGCTATACAGTCCTTAGTTGCTTGAGCTTCCACCCACTTGGTGAGGTATTCCACTCATGTTATGATATATCTTGATTTTGACTCTTTAGCAAGTGGATCTATAGGTCCAATAATATCAATTGCTCATTTTTCAAATGGGGGTTGTGCTAATACCAGTCTAAGTGGCATTTCATCTTTTGCAGTAGGTTTTCCTACCCATTGACATATATCACAATGTTTTACATACCTTTTTTCATCTTGAAATAAGGTAGGCCACCATAAGCCTTCCAACTTTATCTTTCATGTGGTGAGTTCTATAGAGTTATGGCCTCCTAATACACCTTCATGTGCCTCCTTTAATATGACTTTTATTTCATGTTCATATACAACTCTCCTTATTATATCATCTCCTCCTTATATTTTCTTATTTTTATATTTATATATAGAAGTTTATATATTGTCTCTTCCATATTCTTATTTTATTATCATGTCTAGGTTTTTGTTTCCTCTTTCTTATATTTATAATTATTTACTCCTTGCTCTTCTTGCCCCATCCCTACACCTTTCCTTTCTCTTTTCTCTTTTACCCCTATCTCTCTCTTGCCTTTCCTTTATTTCTTGTTTATGTCTCTCGTATTCACTGATCCCTCTTGGGCAATTACAATTCATCTTTCTTTGCTTTCTTCTTTCTTAGGTTTTATATACCTATTTATATAATTCTTCTTCTTTCTTCAGTTTTCTCCTCCTTTTTTCCTTTTTCCTCTTCTCACTTTTGCATTCTCCCTTTCTTGGTTTTACGTCTTTTCTCTATTTTACTTCCCCCCCCTTTACATTTTCTCTCATCCAACTCTTCTCCCCTCTCACTCTAATCTCTCAATTGCACCCACCTCTCATTTCCTCTCTTACTTTTTTAGCTTTTCTAATATATGTGATATAATTGCATTATTACTTGTTTTGTTAGTCTTTATTATTCATGTGCAACCCCCCTTTTACATTTTTAGTTCTACATAATACTTGGATGTATTTTCTTTATTACTTGCTTTTACTAATTTATTTAATGTTATATATACATATAGGCATTTAGTGTTATATCTTCTTGCCTTACAATTAGTTTTATTTGTTTTGTTTTTTACTCCTTGAGGTTGTCTCTTTATCTTCCATTTATTATTTTATTTTTAATTTATTTACTTGGTATCTTATCTACTCTTTTCTTCTCCTCTATGGGTCTACTCTAGCTTATCTCATCTTTCGTGACTACCTCTATGCTCTCTTTTTAAGAAGCCTCTCTGCAAGTCAAACTCAATTGCATTCTCTTCCTTTCCTCCTGATGATGGATCATGGAGTGTGATCCGAAACGTTGAGACAAGAAAGCAAACACAATTTTTCCAGAAACACTAACACTATCATCATGGACTGTGGAAATATCATGTCTACAAATATCATCTCTTCCTCTGATATGCAGATCTCCTTCAATGAGTGTGTATGGGAAAGCCTTCCATCTTAGGATTTATTTTTCTTGTAGAGATGTATCAAATGGGAATTCTTCTGTGGCAAGTAAGTATGCTATATCTTTCAATTCTTCTGGTACCGCATTAACCCTAAAAAAGTTTGCACTGGGAAGTTCTTCTTCTTGAATTTTTGGTTCATCCCCTGTTTCAATCCTGGACAATTAGTCAAGGCCTTGATTATGCTTCCTCGATTTTACTTTTATAGTGAAATCAAATTCTTGGAATAACAATAACCATCGATATATTCTCCCTTGGATGACTGTTTATTCAATAAGTATTTTAATGGCTCATGATTAGTATAGAAAATGAAAGGTGTAGATAAAAAATAATGTTTAAACTTATGTAATGCATACACCATTGCTAGGACTTCCCTCTCTATTGTGGTATAGTTTTTCTCAGCCTTGGATAGCTTCCTACTAGAAAATGTTATAGGATGGTCTTTCATTCCCTTGAGTTGGGCTAGTACCGCACCTACTACTATTCCTGAGGCATCCACATGGACATGAAATGGAATGTTCCAATCCAAAAATATTAGAATAGGGGCATCTACAATTTTTTGTTTTGTCATTCCACTCAATATTTTTTGATTTATCCTTTTTAGTAGTTCCTCCAAACGTGCTACTATTGGTACATATCCTCTAATGAATTTGCAGTGGTATCTATGTATATCCCATGAAAGTTTTCACCTTTGTTGTTGTTTTTGGTGTTGGTAGTGTCAGGATTAGAGTTACCTTCAAAGGATCTACCATTAACCTTTCCTTACAAATAATGTGGCCTAACAAAGTCCCAAATGGTACTACAAAAGTACATTTCTTTAGGTTTAATGATATTTGTAAGCTTCTGCACTTTTTCAACATCATCCTTAAGGTTTGGGTGTGATCTTTTACCAATTCATATACAGTCCAATCATCTAAGTAGACTTGTAAGAAATCATGTATGAATTCCTTGAATGCATTTACCATGATTCTGCTAAATATTGTTGGTGCATTCTAATGAGGTATAAATAACCTCATTTTTATCATTAACCATATGACCCTTTCTATGCCACTAAACTACCTTGAACCATCCCAATTTATTAGTCTTATATGCAAAAATTGTTTATTTTTGAAAGAATGTTGTACAAATCTTTGTACTTGAATTGATTAGATTTCATCACTAATGTTGTCATGATTTTGTGAAAAGATTTGTGTATTTATGCAAGTTTTTTAGTATGGCTTAGTGGGAGAAATAGTCATGAATACCGATTGGAGTCAGCAGTGCTGGAACACTAGGGCACCTAAATATTAGGAGATACATGATCGTCAAGTTCAATCTTTTATTATTATCCAACCACCTAGTAGTTTCTATAATTTTATGTTGTGAAGAGAACTTAAGACATTTTATAGCTCCACTCGAAGCCTTTGATATGTTGTATTTAAAAGATGGCTAGTTCAGTTAAATTATGTTTTATCTTGTTGAAGACTTTTTCAATGGCATTGATGAGCCGCCCTAGTATCTGGGATTTTGGTAGTGATATAGATTATCTTATTATTTCTAAAACAATCATACTATGAATGAATAGAATCAGAGTTTTCTTTTTGTAAAACTAAGTTTTATTGAGTAATGTATGTGGGATGGAATTTGAGCTATCAATGGTGAATGTGATTTGAATCCAGAAGAAATCTCTGGAGAGCTGGCCACTCGAAGGAACTAGGGATAGATAAGTATTTTAATGTTTTGTGAATTTATTGTTTATGTTCAATTCTGTGAGTGTTTCTTTCATAACTATATAACCTTCTGTTCTATAGTGACATGGTAGAATGATGTTAATGTGAACCTACAAGGCATGTGTTCAGTTATTTTTAGCATAGTGTAATCTTCAGTTGTAGTTTCTAAAGTTTTGTGTGTTGTTCTATAATTTCTGGAGCTCCTGCTTAAGTGTAGAAGTTCAATACTCATTGATAGTGCAAGTTTGGATTTAAAGAATTTCCTACTTTCTTAGATTAAGATGTTGCTTTCCAAATTCATAGTTAGGAGTTTATGTGCTTAATCATAGTTAAGATTTCATATGCTTTTTTTAGATTAAGTTCAAATGCTTTGTAGACTAAGTTTGTATGCTTTTTAGTATAGGTTTACATTATCAAAAGCTTTCCTAAAAATCTAGAGAACCGTTACTAAGTTGAGATGTCCAAACCAATCCCCTATTGCATACAACCTTGGACACTGCCTGGTCGACAAAACTAATACATTTTTCAACTAAAGTGTTAGGACTTAATGATGGTCTTGTCACTTTTTGGCATCATTGCTAGGGACTTTCCTTTCTAGTGTTAGTAGGAGAACATTTGGATACCTCTTGTTAGTAAAAACAAAAATAGTTGTCAAACTTATTTTTCTACATGGTCAGAAAATGAGGTCCACACGGAAGATTCGTAGCAACCCCCCCCAAATAGTAGTCCCAAATGAATCTAGAGAGGTAGAATTCTTATTTGAAGAACTTTGTTATGAATTGATCGATAAGGATCAACTTGAGACTTCTCAACATACCTTAGATACTCAGCCACCACACCAAACCTTTGAGGAGGAAAATATTCCTTTCAAAATCATGGTTGATAACAATAATGACCCTTTCAATCACCAAAATAGGAGGAGAGAAAACAATCAAGATGATGATAACCCAAATCCTCAGAGAGCAGCCTGAACATTCACTTATCCTATTTCTCTCAATCTAGACAAGGACTCACCAATGAAAACCATTTCACCTTCCATCCTACCAACCTTTAGAGGTTTGTCCACCGAAGACCCAGACTAGTTCCTTTTTAAATTTAAAGTTCTATGTCAGACATATGATTACAAAATAGATAATTAGAAACTAAAATTTTTTCCCTCTACCTTGAGAGACTCTGCAATGCGATGGTTCATGGGGTTGGTTTCAAGATCTATAACCACTTGAGATGACATGGAAACTATCTTTCTGGACAAACATCAGAGCTATTGTAGGGTCAGTGATAGGAAGGAAGAACTATTCAAATTGAGGTAAAAAGAGAAAAATATTCCTAGAAGACTTCCTAGATAGGTTCATCTTTCTACCAAAATGGTGTGGAGAAGAAATAATAAGCCTAGAAATCTTGAAGACCATGTTCCTAAAAGGGCTACATGAGGATGCTAGGAGAAGCTTAGACTTGATGGGAAAAGGAGATGTGTCCCAACTTGTCCTCGGAGATATTGCTAAGTATTGCAGAAATTTCTCTCGAACGCGTGGAGGAATCCATAAGTCTAGCCTATTGAGAGGATCAAATGGAATTAGCAAATTGCGAGATGAAATAACGAATCTGAAAACTAATATCCCTGTTCAGTTAAACACCACCCTAGATGGAATACACTCCAATACACGCAATCTTGAAACCTTATCCATCTACTGTCCCAGATGTCGAAACAAACATCTGTTAAGGGGGTGTCCTCTAGACAAAGCTAACAGTTGTCAAATTTGTGAGAAAACCCATGCCACCGATCAGTGTGAGATAATCAATGCAATTAAAAACTCAAAGAAAAAGGCATCTCACACAGAGGAAGAAGTCAATTACGTAGGCCAAAGACTAGGAAAAAATTTCTCCTATGATCAAAACTCCAACTCATCATGGTGTCCTCCAAATAATTTGAATAATAATCAATGGGCGGCACCTTGGCCTCCAGCACCACCTAACTGGGGACCTTATCCTTGGGGACCACCCAAGTGGGCAAACCAGTTCTGGGAAAATCAAACTCAACAATAATGGTATCTCAAAATCCTTCCCCACAATGGAATCAACCTTCAAACCAATTCTATCATGGTCTGCGGTAGATGCCAAACCCACAACAGAACCTCCTACCAGCTCCCCAAAACACTCAACAAAATGAGAAGGTCAATCAACCCCAACTACCAACACAACATATTGCTAATCCAAAGAATACCCGTCAAACTGCACTAGTGTATTCCACTAAGCAAGAAAACATGGCTGGGGTTAATTCTATCTATTCTGGAAACTTACAGTTAAGGTAAGGAAAAATGCTCCAATAGCCTACCATTGTTGAGATCCTGGATGAACAAAATGAGAAACCCACTTAAGGAACAAAGATGACTCCCATACCTTCAGAGAAAACTACAAGAAGTAACCAAGAGAAGCTCGTTGAATCTGAAGCACCCTCATCATCTCCTCAATGACCTCCACATAAATCTTTAGATTTACCTCTAGAAGAAACTTTCAAACATCCATCAAATCTTCTGGAGAATGACTCCAACTCAAAAAGGAGAACTCAAGCACCTTTTCTGAAGTGCCATAAGGAGACTCTCCTAAAACCCTCCAGAAATAACCTTGCCAACTGAAACTACTTTTAATATAAGAAATTAAACAACTCCACATTGAGATTCCACTATTACAAGAAATCAAAGAAATTCCTGAACTCAACCTGTTAGTTAAACAGTTGTGCAAAAAAACACCAAGGAGGAAGAAGAAACAAGTTAAAACATTGCAAATTAATAGATATTTGGCTAACCTTATGACTGGAGAAATCTTTGCCCCAAAATATAGTGACATAGGTAGCCCACTCATAATAGTGACAATCAACAACATAGAAATACCCAATGCACTCGTGGACTTAGGGGTAGCAATTAACATCATGACTGTCGACATTATGGAAAAGTTGGGGCTCATAGACTTATGCCCCACAACCATCATATATTCAATGGACTTCCAAGTGATTCAGTCCCACACTCCTAAGGACAGCGATCTGTTGATATTAGGCAGACCCTAGTTGGCAACTATTGTAGCCAAAATTGACTGTAGAGCAGGAGGAATGACAATTTCAAATGGCCTTAACAACAAACACTTGTCCCTATATCCTCCTGCTCAACGTGATGTGAACAAGTGAGTTTGGATTGATGAATCAAATTGCTTTAATAGGTAGGAAAATTTGGCCTCGCTTGCAATGGTAGTCATTAAACAACATGGTGAAGAACTAGAATATGAATTGGAAAATAACATGCAAGGCATCACTATAGATCCCAATAATGAAGAACTCTTGGAAGTTAAGGAAATCTTGGGAAACACGATCCAAACTGATGATACTGAGCATGCACATAGTAACAACCAGACATCCTTCACAGCACTCCCTTACCCTCTGGCTAATATCATTCCAAAGACTGATCACTTCTTCGAGGATATTGCCAGATTCCATAAAATCATACCGCATAGTTGTCCTCTCTACACGTTAACAAGAGAAGTTCATACCATCACCTCCAACTACCCATGAACCAAAACTATGATGTTATTACCAGAAAAAACCTTAAATATCAATAGCTAGTTAACTGAAGCAGACGAGCTCAAGCTATTTGATGTATTGGTGAATAGATCCAAAGCTTTTGCTTGTGACTACACAAATATGAGATGAATAAATCCTAGTGTCTGTACCCACCACATCTATACTGAAGATGTTACACCAGTTCGTTAGCCACAATGAAGACGTAACCCTGCTCTCAAAGACATTGTCAAAATAGAAATTGTAAAACTCCTACAAGTGGGATTCATCTATCCTATCTCTGACAACAAGTGGGTCTCGCCTTTAGTGGTTGTTTCTAAGGAAAATGGGAAATGGAGAGTGTGCGTGGATTATAGAGAACTCAATAAAGCAACCTATAAAAACTACTTTCCACTACCCTTCATAGACCAAGTATTGGATAACTTAGCAAGGAGAAAGTATTTCTCATTTCTGGACAAATTTAGTGGATATAATCAAATACAAGTAGCAATAGAGGACTGCAACAAAACAACTTTTACCTGTCTTTGGGGAACATTCGCATATCGAGTCCTCCCCTTCAGATTATGTAATGCACCTGCAACATTTTAGAGGGTTGTTCTGGCAATCTTTGTTGAACTTGTAAATGATTGTGTGGAAGTCTATATGGATGATTTCACTGTATATGGCTCCACTTTTGATGAAGTGCTTAAAAACTTGGACAGTGTATTGCAACAATGTGAAGACCATCAGTTATCCCTGGGTCATGAAAAATTTCTAATAATGGTAGAACAAGGGATAGTGTTGGGACACCATATCTCAGCCGAGGGAATAAAGGTAGATCCTAAAAAATTGAAGTAATACAACAACTAGAGACCCTAAAAAACCAAACTAATGTTAGAAGCTTTTTGGGTCATGCTAGATACTACCAAAGGCTCATAGAAAACTTCAGTAAAATCACAGCCCCTATGTTTTCCCTTCTTCAAAAGGATGTGGAATTTTCCTAGACAACAGAATGTCAAACATCATTCGATATCATTAAAGAAAAACTCATTTCCACTCCAGTTTTAAGAGGACCCTACTGGAACCTTCCCTTCCATATTTACATAGATGCTTCCAATGATGCAATTGGAGCGGTTTTAGGCCAGGAAGATGAGAATGGAGGGAAGTATGTTATATATTTCATAAGTAATAATATGACTCCCATCGAACAAAATTACACCACTACGGAGAAAGAATTTTTAGTTGTGATCCATGCAATCAATAAATTTTGACATTACATTACAGGGTACATGGTAACTTTTTTACAAACCATTCAACCATTAAGTACCTAATGAACAAACCTACAGTGAAATGAAGGATAATCAGATGGTTATTACTTCTCCAAGAGTTCAATGCAACCATCATTGATAATCCTGGGAATTTTAATGTAGTCACAGAATTTTTATCCCGAATCAAATAGGATAATGGAGATTGTGCCCCTATTCAAGATGAATTTCCAGATGAAAACTTATTCACCATCTCCATTAAAACACCCAGATTTGCAGAAATAGAAACTATTTATCCACCTTCAAGTTTCTGCTAGATTTTACATCAAAACAAAAGAAATGCCTCATCAGAGAAAGTGTCCAGTTCAAATGGATCAATGGTATGTTATTCAAGAGTGGACCTGATCTAGTTTTACGCTGCTGCGTTAGATTAGACGAAACATACAATATACTAAAAGCATGCCATGATGATCCCTCTGGAGGTCATTATTTAGAAAAAAGAACCTCCCACAAAATCTTAGGCACATGCTACTGTAGAGGCTAACTAATGCATTGTAGACTTGACACAATTCAGGGGTAAACCTATCTGAATAGTCCACTTGACATTATACACCTACATTAAATTATCAACCAAGGAGCGTAAGCTTATGATGGCACTACACTATATGTGCCTTCAGGGGCTCATATTCTCCTAAACTATCCTATTCAAACCTACTCAGATTATTCTACTTTGTTGGAATTCATAGAAATGCAAGAATAGTAAAAATAGTTACAAAACCTAGTGGCTACGGGTACCTACAGCATAAGTTGTAGATAACTGCTAACAACAAAAAAGTACAAAACTAATCCAAAATCATTCATAATGATGAGAGAGCAAATGCTAACCTCTAGAGGACTAAGATGGATCAATTATACATTTGTTCATGAACCACGACTATTGTAATTAACAATAAGAGTATTCTACTTAACTCACAATGCATTTATAAAATAACAGAAAACAACTTTAACAAGAATGCATAAATTAATAAGAAAGTAAATGAAGTGAAGATCAGTACCTTGAGTGGCTAGATCAGGGGATTGACTCACTTAGCTAGAAATCAAATCTAACTCAGATACTCATGCATCCACATAACACATAGTTTCATTCATTCCATATCATGAAAATACTTCAAATTGAATCCTTTTTGCAGATTTTATTGCATTTCAACAATTCATGTCTAGAGAAATAACGAACTGTTGTATCTTCTAATAGTGAATAAAACAACTAACAACTGAGTAACTAACTTGACTCTGAGCTCATCCCTTAACTTATACAAAACAGGAGAGTCTTATTCAACTACCAGCTAACTACAATCATTAATCCATTCCTAGATATTATGATACAAAGTTAAGATTGATTTATTAATTCTAATTGAACAAATGAAGGAGAATCCCATTCAAATAAGAATTCCTATGAAACAACTCATATGAGAAACACATAAGCTGCATTTAGAATCTTGGAACAAGTCTACTTCTTCTACATTTATTTCTTCCCATTATGATTCACATTCAGCTTCCAGCTGCCTGCACTTTTGGCGGCTTGATTTCAACTTCCTTTATTTCCCTTGTTCTGTGACTTGCTGCAAATTCTCCTCTCCTTGATGCCACGTGCTTGTTGCTGCACAAGGGTTAATCCACAAAACATATGCATGCAAATAACCTTCATAATTAAACCATAGAATCTCTCTATGTTGCATACATACTCATGTTCAAATAATTCAATTGATAAATATCATCACCATATTTCATATTAACAAAATAGGTTCAAGGTTTTGTAAAATATATAAAAAGATAGTATATCATGATGGTAATATTTGAAAAGTATCTGGAATCATGTGCAAAAGGTCTAAAAGCATATAAAAATAACACTAAAGAGGCCAATATTTAAACCTATCAGCTACTATTGATCATCCATGCACAAAGATATAAATAAATATGTTTGCCATTGTGATGAATGTCAATGAGTAGGGAGACCTATTGCATCCAATGAGATGCCTCTTCAGCCACATATAGTTTTTGAACCTTTTGAAAAATGGGGACTAGATTTCATAGGACCCATAGATCCTTCTTCACAGGGTAAAGAATACATCCTGGTCTGTACTGACTACCTAACCAAATGGGCAGAAGTTCAAGCACTGAAAGTTGATAGGGAAGAACAAGTCATAGATTTCCTTTATAACAAAATCTTCCTCAAATTTGGAGCTCCCAAATCAATTGTCATAGATCAGGGACCATAATTTATGTCTAAAGTTCTGTTGGATTTCACTAACCATTTTCAAGTCAATCATAAGAAATCATCCCCTTACCACGCACAAGAAAATGGTCAAGTGGAAGTAACTAATAGAGAACTTGAATGTTACATCCCCAATTTTTGTCTTTACTAAACTTTTCACTTTTACTAGAACATAAGTTAATCTATTATGATGTTATAGATTGATGCCAAGAAAAGACATGGTTTATGTTGAATGTCATTTACAGAATTATGAAAATAATTATGTTATTTTATCAATTTAATAATTGTTTATGAGATTTGATTTATTATTTAAGTCATGATGCACTGATCATATATTGTTTGGTTACAAGTTGAAATAGGAATACAAATTCTCAGATGACTCTCAGAGAAGAGAGAGAGAGTATCTTTCGAGGAGAGAGATATAGACTTCGGGTTACGAGTGGTCAATTTGCCAAAATGAGTATGATGTGTAACAAAGTATGAACCAATGTTTTGTGAGAGGTAAGCCTTAACTTGTTAGTTCACTTATAAACCCAATCGATAGGTAGTTGATACCTTATGATTCTTTGAAAGTCGTAATAAGTCATCTTAGTCGTAAGTAGCTTTAACGACGTCGTTTGAACTTGAACTATGACTATTTATGTTTAATGTAAATATTACGACGTAAATTGTCGTAAAATGGTTCTCTTATTTTATTAAGTCTCATGACGTATTATAAATGATTCTTAAACGTTAAGATGATTTCGTCAAGTTAACAATAAGTGATTATTGTCAATGGATTGTGATGGGGAGACAAGCTCAACCCAACCACATTATCTGTAACTCCTTGTTTAAATATTATTATTTTATTGATTAAATTATAACTAGCTAATATAGAAGTGATGTTATATGAAGTATATTTGATGTAATCAAATATATAAGTGCCTTAGCATCGAAAGAGGATAATACCTCTTAATGAAGTCGATGGTATTGAAGAAGTTGTAGGCTAAATTATAGTAAGGTCTTCATTAGTAATAGAGGTGGATCAAACCACATGTTTCAACCATTAAGAGATCAGTTATGTTTTAAATAAGTGTTGGTCTCGTCCTTATGAGGATGACTGTGGTTTTAACTGCCCAACGGATTAAAGCATATGGCGGCCTTCCACAATCGACATGTGGACTTTTGCTTGTAAATCAATTTCAATTGTGACTAAGTCACAGAAGGTTGTTAAAGTTGCATTTAGTATTGCAACTGAATTATGGTTAAAGGACAAAGTGAGGCGACTCTGTTGGAGTCATGCCTCAGTCCTATTTATGTAAAATAACTCATTTGAACTCGGGGGAGGAAGGAGAACAGGTTCAGAACGTAGAATATATAATCGAAGGGAGAAGATAGAATGAATTTGCTGAGGGAGAGAAGTAGTTTGGCTAGAAGTAGAAAGGGAAAACATAGAAAGAAGGCATCAACCCTGTGCATATCTCAGTCAACTTTTAAATTGATTGCTGTCAGGTATTCTTCGATTATGATTTTGATAAACCATGAAGAGATTGGTTAACATTTCTTAGTGTTTTCACCGTAGTCTTGGGCGACTGTATGAGTTCGCCAGGGGAGTTTAAACTCCTGATTTTATTGTGTGACAGTTGATAATTAGTGAGCCTCAACATAGGAAAAACACAGTTAACTCTTGAAGAAACTACCTTGATTTATCTCTATATATAATGAGATTTAGAATGCAAAACATAAGGTTGACACTTGGTAATACAAGTGAGTAATGTGTTACAGTTACTGAATCGACCATATGCTATTTCTTAGAAACCGATTATCATATCCAATGCTTAGAATGGAGGACGAATGACCTTCATAGTGAAAGATTGTTATAGCTGTCATTTGCTTTGAAAATAGTTCTCCTATCGAATAAGTTTGTAACCAATCAATGGAATGATTGTGAGCTATCAAAACAATAGGCTCTCGAATATTAAAGAAATAAATGAACCTTGTTTTCATATTCTCAACTTGAACCGTATAGTATTAAGGTTATAATGATTTAACATATTGTCTTGTTTAGGCTATATATACGTTTAACAGATAATGTTATCTACCCATGAGAACTAGATTCATAGGAATCTTTAGTAAACTTTTGTATCATTTCAAATGATAGTAACTTAGAGATACTATGGAAGATGGAATAAGGTTTTTATGAGAACGCATTAATGACTATTTGTCTTTATTGTTCACGTTATCCTTGAAGAGATTCAATACAATGGAGTAGACCTAGTCTAACAAAGAATGACCTCGTAGGAAAGGCATAAAGGGTATGTTTTGTATTATCATATTATTAAAGGTATTTGACAAGGGTTAATATCTATTTAAAGAACTATAGTGTTCTTATCTTTGGTTGAATTAGCCACAAAACAATAGCGAATATAGGTTTCCTAGATAAGTGATAAGGTTACATAAGCAATATTATATTAGCCATGGGATAATAGGTAAACCCTAGAGCTGATTTTGAACCAACTGTATAGTTTCATCATAAGGACTTATTAAAGTCTAAAGGTATTATTATTATGACTCATGGATTAAATTATTACATGATTAGGGTTGGTAGGAGAATAAACTGTGAGAATATGACAATATCCAAGTCGAGTAGGGGTGGGTGAACACAACGACTATGTTCATTTTGAACGATATTGATATTAAAAACTTTGGCCAAAGTAATGCAAGTAACTTTTGCATGCATTATCGGTTCACTGTGTCTGGATTGCACTACCTATCAGAAATCATACTTAGCTAGAGGGAATCTAAGGTTGTATGGTTGATAGAGTCGTGTAAGATACAACACTATGTACTCGGGAAAGGAAAATTACAACTGGTCACCTAAGGTCTATATTCCTCGTGAAGGGTAGGGCCACTTCCTATGTGGAAGATGTGTGGGAGATCGCCGGTCTGTGGATGGAGGTAAATCACTAGAAAGATACTCTCTCTCCAAGCAAAAGATATGCCGGGACTTGTGATAAAGATGGCAGATATTCAGAAGCAGTATTTATTCTAAATTTGTTTAAGTAATTGATTTACATTATAAACTTTGTCATTGAGAAAGACTTCATGATGTATTGTACCTTGTAAAGGAAAAATCTTGTAATTATGGATATTTGATTATATGTTTAATAAAAGAAAAAAATTCTCTATCTCATTTTTACCTTGTTGAAATTATTCTATGGTTAATTTTCTTGTTTTACTACGTTTTTAGAATGTGGGTGTTACATTGAAAACATCCTGACAAAAATAGTTTCATCAGGAAGGAAATATTGGGCTAGAAAATTGCACGAGGCAGTTTGGGCTTATAACACAACTTGGAAATCAACCACTGGTCTTACCCCCTATGAATTAGTTTTTGGAAAGAAACCTCTTCTACCCATTGAATTTGAATTACAAATGCTCATAACAACAATGGAAGTAGGCTTGGACCTTGATTGAGCCCAGGTTGAACGAGTCCTACAACTGAGTGAACTAGATGAACTTCGCCTAGAAGCCATTGACCAAACTGAGTTAGTTCAATAGCAACAAAAAGCCTGACATGACAAACATATAAAAGAAAGGGATTTCCACAATGGTGATTGGGGATTGTTGTTTGACTCCAGATATAAAGACCAAAAAGGTAAACTTAGGACTCATTGGCTGGGTCCATATGAGATTTTTGAAGTGTTTCCAAATGGAGCAGTGCAGCTTAAACCCATAGATGGTGACACTCGAACACTTCTAGTCAACAGTCATAGATTGCAGATTTACCAGAAACCTATAAACAAAGAGGAATTTACTAAGATGGTAGTGATGCAAGGAGAGAAACAATGTATCAACTCTGCCTTGGCAGCGCCGATTGAATGAATGAATAAATAAATAAATAAATGTGTGTGTATGTGTTAATTTTTGAGTATTTGGCTAAGTATTGTGTATTTGTCTAAGTCACTTATCTAGATTTTAATTTTGTTTCGTAGGAATTTTGCCTCAGGATAGTGCTAAGTTTCGATAGCACCTTCACCGATGCTCTAGAACTTCGTTCCTATTCGTGCTAAGTTTTGGTAGCACCTTCACCAATGCTCTGAAACTTTGTTCCTATTCGTGCTAAGTTTTGGTAGTGCCTTCATTGATGCTCTGGGACTTCATTCCTCTTTGTGCTAAAGTTTTGTTAGCATCTTTCAGCGATGCTCCAAAACTTTGTTCCTATATTCGAGCAACATCTTTCAGCGATGCTCCAGAATTTTGTTCCTGCGTTTTGATGACATCTTTCAGTGATGCTCTGGAACTTTGTTCCTATGTTTCGGTGGCATCTTTCAGCGATTCTCTTGAACTTTGTTCCTGCATTCCTATGACATGTTTCAGCGATGCTCTAGAACTTTGTTCCTATGTTCTGGCAGCATATTTCAGTGATGCCCCAGAACTTTGTCCCTGCATTGTACCGGCATCTTTCAGTGATACTCTAGAACTTTGTTCCTACGTTCCAACATCTTTTAGTGATGCTCCAAAACTTTGTCCTTGTGTTCTGGTGACATCTTTTAGCGATGCTCTGGAACTTTGTTCCTACATTCCGACGGTATCTTTCAGTGATGCTCTAGAACTCTGTTCTTGCGTTCCAGCGGCATCTTTCAGGGATGCTCTGGAACTTTGTACCTTCATTCTGGTAGTATCTCTTTCCAATACTCTAGAATTTTATTCCCTTGTTTCTATCATGTTCGTTTCGTGAGCATCTAATTCTGATGCTCTGGAATTCGTGACCCCTTGCAAATACTTCATAGTTTTCAAAACACACCCATTCATATCATTTTCCCCATTGAACTCTTCCATACCAAGACATTCATTAAAATAAATTTCTTATGTTACCATCCTCTATCATAATAAGTAAGAATTATTATGACCACTTAAAGTCATGATAATTAAACACCCCCCAGCCGCATCATCCGCATCATTAATAAATCTGCCAAAGTGTTTTTGCCATCCCATCCAAAGCTTCACATTGATGGTTTGAAAACCATAAACATGACAATTACGTCAGCAAAGGTGAAGCAAATTCCAGATGATTTCAGGGACGTAAGGTATGTACATGTTATTTTTTGATTAAGCAATAGATTGTAAATAGGATTTAATAAATTGGCACGTTGTTACCCTTTTTCCCAAAATTAGAAATCTATGGGAGCTGTACTTCAATTGAAGGAAATGACACTGCATTAAATCCACACTATGCATGATAATAATGAGCACAAGGTCTAGGTTAACATGCTGAGTTGGAAGATATCACATTACCTCCAACTCACTCTCTTGTTTTAGTACAATTGCAATTAACAGTGGAATTGGTTTTTCATTTGATCATTTAGTTCAGTCAACTTAAACAGTTAGTCACCTTCATCGTCACAGCAATTTAGTAAATAATTTAGCATGAATTATCAAAGTAACTAGCATGGGGGTAAAGTAGAAATCAAAACCTAACTCTCCAGAGAAGTTGTTGGCCTTACAGAACATTTTAGAGCTATTTCAAAAGGCAGGGTCGCTGGACTTTGTTAAGAAATTTGAGGGGCACAATTCAGAACTGGTTAAGGAATTTGTCAAGTATTTTTTAGATGGGCACTCCATGGCATGGGGGAGAAATTCAAGGTAAGTACTTGAATCATTTCTGATTTTTCTGGTGTTAAAAATGAAGGAATAAATCTAGCAGAATCAAAAAATATTTCTTATGAGAAAATGCTAGAAGTCTTTTTAAGGGTAGGGGAACCTTAGCCATTGCTAGTCATAAGTCCTAGGGGTAAAACAAGGGTTTTCAAAGAATGTCAATAGCAAAACCATGGAGAACAACAATCGCATGGATTATAAAATACTTTACCTGTGACAGCCAATGTGCCACTGTTGTAGGACCCCCCATTCGTTTGCTTATTCATTTGTACCACGGCGCTGAAAATTTTGAACTGAGAATTAACCTTCCCACTTTCATGTATAATTCCATCACTCATATGATAGAAAGGTATAAGATTGGGTCATGGTCTTTGAAACACCATGGCCTAATCACATTGATTTACAAACACCAACTGCTGAAGAAAAGGAAACATAAGAAAGGTGGTAGAAATTCCTTAGGAAATTTGAAACCCAGCACCCATAGAACATTTTGAGAGGGGGGAATCATCTGGTAGGGCCACAAAAAATCTTAAGGAACATTCTCCTAAACCCCAACAACACAGAGGGGCTCCTAAAGGCGAGGCATCAAAATATGTGCCAAACCCTTCAAAAATTGATGAGCCTCCTAGGACATACAATATTCTGAAGACTCCAGAAAAATGAGAAAATGTGGAAGTTGTTGATTCCAGAGATGAACCAGAAAACCTGTCTAGGGAAAGGAAATAGAGGCCTAAAGAAAAATTGCAAAGAACCCCTCCTCCAAGAAGGAGCAAAAGACTAGATACAGACATCAGTTGTTTTGCTGCGTGTGAACAATCACCTATTCCAAAAAGGAAGAGGAAGGACAAACAACAAAATATAAATGAAACCCTGGGGGGAAATGACACTCATGAGTCTGAAAAAGACACTCACCCACCTGAGAAAGAACAAGAGAAGGTAGATGAACAGAACCTGGCTCATGTAAATATGGAAGAAACTGAAGCATGAGAATAAGATTATGTGGAAACGGTCTCAATGACCGAACAACCACTAGATAGAAATGAGCCTGAAACAATCATGCCAAATGAACAACCATGAGATAGAAATGAGCCTGAAGCAATCCTACCAAATGAACAACCACCTCCATTGGATGATATAGATAAAACAAAGCAAGGCCCTATAGGGGGAGACAATGAAAGAAATGTATTTGACCATAATACAAAGATTCTTGACTCACCTCTTTCAACAAATATAGAAAATGAAAAACATAATCAAATGGTAATTGAGTTGAATAGGTTGAGATAAGAAATTGTACAATTAAGATATGAGTTGCAACATAGTGATAGGAAGATTAAGATACAATTAATAGTTGCAACAATTAAGATTATGTGGAAACGGTCTCAATGACCGAACAACCACTAGATAGAAATGAGCCTGAAACAATCCTACCAAATAAACAACCATGAGATATAAATGAGCCTAAAACAATCCTACCAAATGAACAACCACCTCCATTGGATGATATAGATAAAACAGAGCAAGGCCCTATAGGGGGAGACAATGAAAGAAATGTATTTGACTAGAATACAAAGATTCTTGGCTCACCTCTTTCAACAGATATAGAAAATCAAAAACATATTCAAATGGTAATTGAGTTGAATAGGTTGAGAGAAGAAATTGTACAATTAAGATATAAGTTGCAACATAGTGATAGGAAGATTTGTGTACAGCAGTAGGATATTGATAAAAAGGAAGAACTCCAACAGAAAAGGGATCATGAGGTAAGAGATTTGGAAACCAGACTGAAACAGAAAGATGAACTCATTGAAAATTTGCAGTCCCATTTGAAATAGTCTGGGAAGAAAAACCAGGAACATTCAACAACCCTGTCTAAGAAGGATGAACAAATAACGAATTTGACTAATAATTTTGTAGTGTTTCTTCAAAATTTTGTAAGCTTCTACACTTTTTCAACATCATCCTTAAGGTTTGGGTGTGATCTTTTACCAATTCATATATAGTCCAATCATCTAAGTAGACTTGTTGAAATCATGTATGAATTCCTTGAATGCATTTACCATGATTCTGCTAAATATTGTTGGTGCATTCTAATGAGGTATAAATAACCTCATTTTTATCATTAACCATATGACCCTGTCTGTGCCACTAAACTACCTTGAACCATACCAATTTATTAGTCTTATATGCAATAATTGTTTATTTTTGAAAGAATGATGTACAAATCTTTGTCCTTGAATTGATTAGATTTCATCACTAATGTTGACATGATTTTGTGAAAAGATCTGTGTATTTATGCAGGTTTTTTAGTATGGCTTAGTGGGAGGAATAGTCATGAATACTGACTAGAGTCAGCAGCACCGGAACACTAGGGCGCTAGAACCTTAGGAGACACAAGATCGTGGACTTCAGTCTTTTATTATTATCCAACACCTAGCAGATTCTATCATTTTTTGTTGTTAAGAGCACTTAAGACATTTTATAGCTCCACTCAAAGCCTGTGATATGTTGTATTTAAAAGACAACTAGTTCAGTCAAATTTTGTTTTATCTTGTTGAAGACTTTTTCAGTGGCATTGATGAGCCACCCTAGTATCTAGGATTTTGGTAGTGATATAGATTATCTTGTTATTTCTAAAACAATCATACTATGAATGAATAGAATCATATTTTACTCTGCACAAAACTAAGTGTTATTGAGTAATGTATGTGAGATGGAATTTGAGCTATCAATGGTGAATGTGATTTGAATCAAGAAGAAATCTCCGGAGAGTTGGCCACTTGAAGGAACTAGCGATAGATAAGTATTTTAATGTTTTGTGAATGTGTTGTTTATTTTCTTCTCTGTGATTATTTCTTTCAAAACTATATAACCTTCTATTCTGTAGTGACATGGTAGAATGATGTTAATGTGAACCTACAGGGCATGTGTTCAGTTATTTTCAGCATAGTGAAATCTCCAGTTGTAGTTTCCAAAGTTCTGTGTGTTGTTCTATAATTTCTGGAGCTCCAACTTAAGTGCAGAAGTTTAATAATCATTAATAGTGCAAGTTTGGATTTAAATAATTTCCTACTTTCTTAGATTAAGATGTCGCTTTCCAAATTCATAGTTAAAAGTTTGTGTGCTTATTCATAGTTAAGAGTTCATATGCTTTTTTT
The DNA here is from genome assembly GCA_027924645.1 of Cunninghamia lanceolata. Lineage (NCBI taxonomy): Eukaryota > Viridiplantae > Streptophyta > Pinopsida > Cupressales > Cupressaceae > Cunninghamia > Cunninghamia lanceolata. The sequence goes on along the minus strand of BSBN01000241.1, from coordinate 2,509,081 downwards.
AGATCAAGTTCAAATGCTTTATAGACTAAGTTTGTATGCTTTCTAGTTTAGGTTTACATTGTCAAAAGATTTCCTAAAAATCCAGAGAACCATTACTAAGTTGAGATGTCCAAACAAATCCCCTATTGCATACAACCTTGGACACTGCCCAGTTGACAAAACTAATACATTTTTTGACTAAAGTGTTAGGACTTAGCGACGGTCCTGTCACATTTTTTAGTCCAAACGGCATTACTATATACATGTAAGATCCAAGTTTAGAGGAAAATGTTTTTTTTGGTTGATTCTCCTCTCTGAGCTTCACTTGATGGTAACCAGAAAACCCATCAATGAATGAATAGATTTCTCTTCTAGCATCTAATTATAGTATCTCTTCTATGAATGGTGTTGGGAATGGGTCATGAATACAAGCTTTGTTCAATTCTCTATAATCTCCACATATTTCCCAATTTTTAATTTTGAACAACCATTAGACTAATCTAATTTGCTTCTTCCACTAGTTTTATAATCCCAATTGCTAACATCTTATCAATTTCTTTTAATTGTATTTTCATCATCCTTGCTTCTTCTTTGATTCCTTTCATTTCAGTAAAAGTTCTTGGAAATAAGTCCTCAAATTCAAAAAGAATCTCATTTAAGTTTGTGCTACCACTTTATCATCCCAGTAGTCTCCTATTTTTTGTAGCTTGGGGTCTCCTTTTGCAATATTCTCTTCCCTAATTTTGAGAGGTTTATTGTGGTATTGTTCATTTGGTTCAGTTAGTAACTCTAGTTCTCTTTCTCCTTCTTGGACATCTATTTCTAGATCCTCAGTACCCTCATCATCCATTCTTGTAGTTGATCTAACCAATTTGTTTTAAGTGTTTGTCTATCCACTCTACCAGTTTCCATATTCTTTTAGTTCTATGTGGTGGTGTGTTTTTCTCTGGTTGTTCCTTCTCTTCCTCTGTCATTTGTTGGAAGATTATTTCCTTCATTTTCAATAGTACAGTATGTATATATTTGTTTGGGATATAGAAGGAAAATATATGTATAAATTCATATTGTGCTTCATCCCAATTGTTGGTTTCTCTTCTCCTTTCTTGGTTTATGTACCAGCGGTAGGTTTTGTTGCTTGCATTGTTCTCTGCTAATAAATGTCAAATTTATAGTTGCACATTGGACAAAAGGTATATAATGGAATGGAGAATGGATTTACCACTTTTAAACTTCAATGTAACTACAAGATATGATGAATTAAGTTTTATTTTGTTTTAAAAATAATATTCTTGTGGTATTGTGAAGATTTAGGAATGTGAACTTAGTTACCTCAAATGTTGAGAGTAGTAAGATGCAAAATTATCCAAGGTTTGCTTATGTCTCAGTTGTCCATGCACGCTGATTGGAATGTACAAAGCATCTTGTCTTTTGCATCAACTTGTTTTACAAAGTTTCTAAATAGCATTGTAGGAAATTCATTCCATAGAGCTTGTCCTTTCATTGTAGAGAAATGTTGTGCCAATTTTGGATGAAATTGTAGCTATTTAGTTTCGCAATAAAAGTTAAGACATTTTCTTCACAAAAATAATATGTTAGGCAAAAGCGATTGTGTAGACACCTGAAAATGGTCACACCATTTCCCGAATTCATCTGCATAATTGATCAACAAAAATTGAATAATTTTCCATTCCGTTCGACACATATATTAATTAAATATTTTTTTAATTATTTAATTATTATTTTCTCCCATCCCGTATTGTCACTAAAAATCATTAATCATCTCATTTTTCTCTACTATAATCCAAAAAATTAAATATTTATCCAAAGACTATAGTTCCTATCCATTCTAAAAATTAAATAAATCTATCTATTTATTTAATTCCCTATTTTATCCATTTTTTATTACTTTTAGTAATCATCATTAATCACCCCTAATCATGTACACATGGGTTAATTTAGGTTAATCTAGGATTACATCTCCCCATGTTTCTAGAAGTCCACTTGTTATTCCATGTACATGCATGTACATGACAAGTGGTACTTTAGAAGCATGGGCAAATCTTCTATTTGTCCCATTTGTCCTCTCACCCACCCCATGCATCACTATTCATCAAATTTAAAATTTCATGTTGGACTATTCCTCTAATTTAAAATTCCACATGTCCTCTTATCCTAATTTTTAATTCTCCACAAAATCAAAGCCTTACCTTTTCATAAATTTGTCCTTACACCTCATCCACCTACCCAATCTTGACCATTGATCCATTCAACCCTTCATTTTCCACCCTTGATTTCTCCTTGAATTATGGTTCTCCCCTCTCATTCAATCTCCTCTTGACACTTGTCCTTCTCTACTTGCTTGAGACCTCTCAAGCAATGTGAGCCCTTGATCTCCAAAATCAATCCCTGCCCTCCATCTTAACTTCCTAAAATCTATAAATTGGAGTTTCCTCCCCTCATTTTGGGAGATCAATTGAATGCAAAGAAATGCTTCCTACATGAGCACTTAACATCCATTATCAATTAGCAATAATCATATCATTATGACATATCAAGGGTTTTACATGATCAATTAGGGTGCAATGAGGATAGCTTTACTTGTATTACTCTTTAGTCTAATCTTGATGTGGCATAGGTTAATTAATGGAGTGAATTAAGCTAGCTTAGTTTGTTCTAGGTAGTTCATTTTCCACTTGCTCACATTTTTAGCACGCTCAGTGCGATTCCCACCACCTAATCTAACATTTTTGTGAGTTTCTTGTTTGGTGTTGTTGTACAGGTTATAGTCGTGCCTATGCCTATGGATCAACGCCTGTGCTTTCACTTCTAGCACTTGCATTCTATGTTTTAGTGCATGTGTTATCATCACCTGTGTCCGAGATTGTAGCACCTGTCTTTACTAATACGGTATGTTTGTAGGTTACTCTCAGTTTGGCACCTGTGTTATGTCAATTAGTGCCTCTGTTTTAACATCATTTCAGTTATTTTATGTTTTTAAATTCCACATCTAATAGTTATAATTGATTTGATTACATCTCTAACAATTCCTAATAGGTTATTTTGTAGATTCAACACTCTATTTTGTAGGTTGCTCATCTCGTTGCAGGTCACCCATCATCTTAGCGTCAGATCAATGCCTGGGTAGTCAGTTTAGCGCTCCTGCACTTAGGTATACTTTCTATGTCTTAGCACATACACTTGCCAGATTAGTGCCTACATCATAGATTTTATCACTTTTAATTCCTAGTTTAATGCCTGTATCTATCTATTCATCGCCTGTGTGTCAATCTTTAGCACCTGCACAAGCATCTGTCACCGCCTGTGTAGCCTCTGTCATTGCCTGTGCTTGTTCCAGTCCTATTTTTAAACTAACACCTTTTCTTGGACTAACTTATGTGATTGCAGCATCTTTCAATTGTCCAAGAGATTTCTAAGACTACTAATCATTTGTGGTTGCAGCCCCACAAGTCAAAGCATAATTTTTATCACTAGTTTAGGCATAATAAATTATAATAGAAGATAAATTAACTTGTTTGCTTTGTCTTAGGGTGTTAGAAGGTGTATGCTCTCCCCTCGCACCTTTGGGTGATCTTGGGGATCAAAAATATTCTTTCACTCTCTTTGTTTCATTGTTAATCCTAGGGTGTTATATCATGTATGCTCTCCCCTTGCACTTCGTGTGATCTAGGGAATCAAAAGTGAATAACATTCCTTCCCATTAGGAGGCCTACTAGGGGATTTCATCACCCCTAAGGATGACCTCAACCACACATACCATCAGGGTATACAAAGGGGGAGAGCGAAAGTTATACCTCAATGGTGAACACAACTGGTCCAAATTGATCCCCGAGACCCTCGATTTACTGAGACTTGGTTTGGTGACATTTGTGGAACATTGCTTAAAATCCTATTCATAGTTTGGGCCCCACATATCTTGTGTATATAGGGGTCTCCTTAGAATCTTTGTCAAACCTAGCTTAAGTCCATCGGTCATCATATCTTGTGGTGCACCACTGCATTAGGAGGGGAAGATGCTCACAAGTACCGATACTTGAGATAGGGTCTACTTTGGCAAGATGAAAGTGTCCAAAGTAAGGGGTATAAGGTGGTACATCACCTTACATTCCCTATCTATCCAATCTATGGCATTATGGTATTAATGGGGGTGGGAATCACTTCGTTATTTTGAGTTGGAATTGGCCCACGACCATTTGTGAGATTGACAAGATATGTCACACCTACTTGACTAATTTTAGGCTTGTAATCAAGTGTTTGGTGTCTTCTTTGTGTGAAACCCATAAAAGCCATATAAACCTTATTCTTGAAGTATCAAATCATCCATTGTGTTTGATTATTTGTATGTCTCTTTCCAAAAATCCATCTATCAAACACTTCAAAATTACAAAACAAACCCTATCAACACCCTGACTATCCCACAATGCTTCTACTCTAAGTTTTAGCACCTCTGCCTAAAAATTCAATGCCCCTGATCTAATTTTTCTTCACGCTGAGATAGACATATTTTAGTGCCCTTGTAGTTAGGATCAGCACCTGACACCTCTATCGATGCCTATGACCAATTCCTCAGCGCCTGTGCAAAACATTAAGCACTTGTCTGTCAACACCTGTGACTCATCAAATCATGCCTGTAACTCACCTATTAGCACCCCTAACATTTATGTCAGTGCTCATAACTCCAAACTTAGCACTTGTGCTCTGTCTGTCAGTGCCCTTGAAATAACCTGTTAGTGTTCTTAACCTCTATCTTGGTGCCTGTGACTGTAACCTTAGACAACTGAAAGTAGCCCATTCCAAAATTAAAATCAAACTTGAGACTAGCCTCAGACATATCATATATCCATTCACCTCATCCCCAAAACTACATAATCACCTTCACATTCCCTCTTGACATTGAAACATTACACTTCCATTAGATCATCTCCATTCCCAAAAATCACATCCACAACATCTATCTAGACCTTAGTCTTGTGATCAATTCACCGATTTCACCTTAATCCATTTTCATCATTTCCAAGCCGCATCCTTCACCAAACCTAATTAACCTTACCTTTTCTCCAAATCAAATCATCCCATTTACCCATCAATTTGGATCATCCCACTTTAATCAATCCTATCCAAATCAAATCAAATCCTCTCATCCATCATTATCAAGTTCTCTAAAGCTATAATCTAGATCTTTCATCCATCATCCTCTAGTTTGCATTTGGCTTAATAATTTGTCTATCTTAAGTTTAGTGTAAATTAGATCCTATCCCACTTGGATAAGTTATCATAAGAGCTTAGACTACTCCTAAGTTGGTGGACTTCAAGAATCCCATTTTGCTTGGTGTGTCTTGTCTACCCCAAGTAAAACAATCCTATCCTCTTTTTTCTTAGGCTCTTTGTCCACCCTAAGTAAGAAAGGATAAAATCCCCTTGTTATTCACAAAAGATCTAGATTTGTGCTTAAGCCATCTTTGGTAAAATCATAATCCATCATCAAAACCCTAAACATCATCAATCCTACCAACCTTCCATCCCTAAAACTAATCGTTGCTTAAGAACTTATCCTATCTTAAGTGGGATCCAAACCTCATCCTCTTAATCAAACATCCACCCACATTATCAAAACCTTCAAATCACACCATCATCTAACACAAATTTACCTTTTTATGCCTCTCATTACTCAATCATAAGCAAAACAAAAAATAGACTCCCGTTACCAATCCCTCTCTCCACATGGCTCTACTACAAGCAATATGGAGGGATATCTCAACCAACCTGAAATAGGTGAAACCTCCACACCCACTTATGCATATTCACCTACATTCATTGCTTTTCTCAATGGGAAGACACTACATGAAAAATTTGATCAATTCATTAAAAATTATAAAGACAAATTTCTTGAACAACTCATCAACCATGGAGCACATCTCCCTCACTCTTTCAACCAAGAAAAACTTAAAACACTCATCCATGACAAGCCACCATCACCTGTTTATGATCAACCATGGGACCATGTCCCTAATCCCAACAATCTGGTCTATGATAATCCATGGTCCCATATCGCTGCACCCACTAATCTCATTTACACAATTGACCAACACATTGGGGGTAGTGCCATCCCACAATTACAAGCATCAGACCCCATCTATGGCATGCCACCATACATGATGTCATCATCCCAATACCACATCACCATGTCTAATATTCCACCCACCTCTGATATTGCTACCATTCTGCCCACTAATTCAAACATCTCCACTATACCACAAACATGGCTAATGTCATTACCATCCCATAATCACTTCCACCCTTAGTCATCACCCAAAAGATGACTATAACTCAAGCAACAATACCTCCTACCATACATCCACAAACACTTCCCCAAACACACCACCCACTTACATCACAACCACCACTTCAATATCCACCCACATCACAACTTCCCATGACACAAAATTCCTTAACGAGCTATACATACCCAACAAATTCCCAACCACCATTACAATCACAACAAACATATTATTCTAATATCAAATATATGGACCCCTTATCCATTCACAAGCCACAGGTCCATCGTCATCCTATCATACATTTATCCCCCAACAACAAAGCATCACCCAACAACATCAACCACCATTGCAACATGCAACACAACCTCCTCTTGCCAACCCTTTCAATCAAGAATGGCAGGAGATTAAAAAAAATGCTCTCAAAAACCTACAACTAGGGACTCAAAAGAAACATTACAAGTTTGAAGACTTATGTCCCTATCCCTATGATAGATCCATCTCATTAGTCCCTTTCCCCAACATTTTGAAATCCCAAAATTTGACAAATACAAAGGAAAGGGAGACCTTCACGTTCACATCAAGGAGTTCTTCATGGCATGCCAAGAAGTTTGCTACAATGACCACTACCTCCTTTGCCTCTTTCCACAAATCTTGGGAGAACAAGCACTTGAATAGTTCATGCATACCCCCCAAGAACTAATTCCTCTTTTGTCAATTTGTCATAAAAATTTGTCGCGCACTTCTCTTACAATGTGGAGCATGAGATCACTATGCTTGATCTTTGCAACACAAAACAATGCAATGGCAAAAGTTTTGCCACTTATCTACAATGGTGGAGATCCCTTGATAGCCACTTTCCTTGGACTACACCTGAAAATTAACTTGTACACATTTTCATCTAAAATCTTAACCAAGAGATGGTGTTCCACCTCCAAGTGCATTGTGCATCCACCTTTGACAAGATCATCGAAAAGGGGGTTACCATTGAAAAGATCTTATTTCTAAGGGCTTAAGAAAACTTTACAACAAGAATGACACCGACAAAACATCCAATGACAAGCCTAAGTTTTGGGCCAAAAATAAAAACACCGTCAGTGATGGTGCTACTGATACTAAGTATATTCAAGTAGCCGCATCCAAACCAAAATACACCCAAGTGGTATACAATGTTTCACACAACATCTCAGTACCACTTGGTCAACCAAAACAAACTCCCACCAACACTTCTTTAGGGGAACCTGTTGAAGTCATATTTTGGTTATGTTTCCCACAACCAAAACTTTCGATGAAAACCAACCTAAGCCTACTTGGTATAAGGACAATGAGTATTGTGAGTATCATTGCATTAAGGGACACTCCACTAGAAAATGTATGAAACTAAAGAATTACATCCAATACCTCATTGATCGAGGTGCCATCCAAGTGGAGGGAACTAGAAATTCTTCACCAAATGATGGCTTAGGAGTCTACCAAGATCCACTCCCTAATCATACCAACAATTTGCAACCCTCAACATCCAATCCACAATCCTCCAACTCTAACCCCAAAAACTAGGCCAACAACATCAGCTATAACTGTGCTCCTCCTCCCTATGACAATGTAGTTGGTCAAATTGATTTTGACTCCACTCGTGTCTCCACCATCAAGTTCAAAAAGAAAGCCCCTAAATGTGTTGTCACCACGCGGCGTAGACGGGTAACCATCAAGGGCCCTTCCCCATCTTCCACCACACCTGCTTCTAAATATAACCTCCTTGATCACCTTGGGAAGACACCAACACATATTTCTATCTTGGAACTCCTCGAGGCTTCTCCCATCCACCGTGATATCCTCGATAAAGCAATCCAAGAATCCCAAGTCCCTACCGACATCCAACCCAAACAATTCCAAAACCTAGTTGCCCAATTATCATCCTCCTACCATCTCACCTTCATATGGCACCCATAGACACATCCCCTCCATATCGAAGTCCAAGTCACCAACCATAAAGTCAAATGATTCCTCTTGGATAATGGATCCGTCTTGAAGATTTCTACACTAAAGTTCATAAAACTATGGAGTATTCAGTGGATAATTTAGAACCCTTAGTCATCTCCATTAAGGCGTATGATAACACAGAGCGAGAATATGAAGGCACCATTTGTCCCCCAATCAAAGTGGTTCCTATAACACAACCCACCTTATGTCATGTGGTTGATCTTGACCTTACCTACAAGCTTCTCCTCATCTGACCATGGTTACATGCCATGCAAGTCATTCCCTCCACCTATCATCAATGTCTGAAGTTCCCACACAACAATGTTGAAGTCAGTATTCCTGCTGACCAACAACCCTTTGAGTATTGCAAAGCTTTGGAAGTCACCTATGATAGACAATTCCATTGTCCTAGCACTTATGAGGAAAATATCAAAGACATGCCATCCACTCCATCCACTTCATCCAATCCTTCTCATGCATCCACATCATCATCCAAACCGATCCCTCAAATATCCTAAGTCAAGATCATCGACAAAGGTTGTAGTGACTATGAGCTTCACAATGCCTTTCATGTAGGATGGTTGCCTTTGTCCCCTCGTTCCCATGGTCTCCAACTATAGAAAAAGGTCCAAGAAAAATGTGTAGATCAGATGACAAAATCCATTTGTTCCAGTAAAGGTCTCTGTAGAGGAAGAAGAAATTACACATTCCCTAAGTGATTGGTTATAGCACGATGAGACAGATACAATAGCAATAGACCTCGAATATCTCAAGGAAAAATATCATGTGCCTTACCAAATGTATGCCAAAATACCCTATCATGGAAAGGGACTTGGCATCAACGAACAAGGACCTATCAAACCTATCCTAATAGAACCAAAATCACCAAAAGCATATGCCAAGTATTTGGCCTAGTATATGTGTTACCCACTATGAAAATCTTTAGTAGATGTGACTGAATCCTCTCCTAATATTGAAAACATTGTGCTAATAGTCATTATAGATTCCCATGAAGATCTCGGTCTATCTTTCTTATTCCCTGAAAATTCCATCTTGGTCATTAACCTTCCACATGTCCATCCTAATCTCATTGCCTGGATTCAACAAGGACCACCACCTCTTGACATGTTCCAAAATGATGAGGCCATCAATACATTCCTGGAACTCCATAGCATCTTAGGATATGAAGTTTATCTCCATGCTGACACTTACTTTGGGGAACGGGACGAGTTCGTTGGTCACAATAAAAAATCAAAAAATAGAAAAACATCCCCTAGTGAAAACCTCTCTAAGGCACTATTAGACACAAAAGAGAAAAATAAAGACGTATCTCCTATCAAAAACCTCTCCAATGTGCTAGGAGATGAGGAACTCCAACTTCCCCTCGTACATCCACAATGGAAAAAGCACTCCACTATCCTCATTGAAGCTACATAAGAGATCAACGTTAGCACTGAAGAACAAACTAAGGTCACCTATCTAGCAACAAGTCTTATGCATGAAGAAAAGCCTTGTATATCAGTCATTCTACAACATGTATATGATGTCTTTTCTTGGTCCTATGTAGATATGCCTATCTTGGATCCTTCACTAGTGGTGCATCACATTGTGGTATGACTCGATGCAAGACCTATCAAGTAGAAACTTAGAAAAATGAATCCACAAGTCACCCTCCTAGTCAAAGAAGAACTCTTAAAGCTTCTAGGGGTGGGATTCATCTGCCCTATTGATTACCCTGAGTGGGTTTTGAACATTGTCCCTATTTCCAAGAAACCTGGGGGCATCTGAGTTTGCACATATTTTAGAGATTTAAACAAAGCATGCCCTAAGGATGACTTTCCCCTCCCCAACATTGATATCATTGTTGACCTAACAGTGGGACATGAAATGTTATCTCTTATGGATGGCTTCTCCGAGTATAATCAAATCATAAGTGCCCCTAAAGATCAGCACAAAACAACTTTCACTTGTCCTTGGGGTACTTATTGTTGGCAAGTTATGCCCTTCGGTCTTAAAAATGCAAGAGCAACATATCAACGAGTTATGACTACCATCTTCCGTGACATGCTACATAAAATCATGGAAGATTGTGTGGATGACCTCCTCAATTAATTAGTAACAAGGGCATAATGTCCTAAAGTGCTTCAACAAATCTTTGAATGCCTTCGATAATACAAACTCTATCTTAATCCCAAGAAATGTATCTTTGGAGTTACATCAAGCAAACTTCTAGGCTTCATTGTATCCCACCAAGTAATTGAATTTGACCTAGCAAAAGTTATATCTATCATGGACATGCCACCACCCAAGACCTTGAAATAGCTCTGCAGTCTTCAAGGTAAGCTACAATCCATCCACAAATTCATTGCTCAACTTGTTGACAAATACCAACCCTTCACCCACCTACTTAGAAAGGATGTACACTTCAAGTGGGATGAAAACTGTCAGAAAGCATTTGATCAAATCAAGGAATATCTAGCATCACCCCTAATCCTCATGGAACCTACTTCAGTCAAACCACTATTATTGTACATCTCAGCAAAATTAATAGCACTAGGGGCACTTCTAGCACAACATGATGAAATTGGTTGAGAAAGGGCTATCTACTTTATCAGCAGGACTCTTGTTGGCTATGAGCTCAACTATACTCCTATGAAAAGAGCATGCCTAGCTAGTATTTTTAGCTCTCAGAAACTTTGACACTACATGCTAAGTCATCCTATCAAGCTCATTTCAAAAGTTAACCCTATCGAGTACTTGCTTTCAAGGACCTCTCTTACAAGACGAATGGCTAAATGAATCATGCTACTCAGTGAGTTTGACATTGAATATGTGGACCAAAAATCTATTAAGGGATAGGTTGTGGCTGACCAACTTGCAAAATCTCCTCTCATTGATCACCAACCTCTAACCATTGACTTTCTAGATGAGTCCATCCTTACAACTTCATAATGAATTATATAGAATCTCTACTTTGATGGTTCCTTCACAAATCATGATTTAGGAGCTAGAATCCTTTTTGTCACTCCTCAAGGTGACTATATTCCTAAAGCATACATGCTCACTTTTCCTTGCACAAACAATATAGAAGAATATGAATCCCTCATCATCAGCCTCAAAAAAACACTTCAATGGAATATTCAGTGGCTACAAGTATATGGTGACTCCCAATTGGTCAAAAAATAAGTCAATGATGAATATCAAACCAAAGACGACAAACTAGTTCCTTACAAATAGATGGTTAATGAGTACAAACCTCAATTTGCCTACATCCAGTTTGAACAAGTACCACAACTTAATAACAAAGCAGTAGATGTGATGGCTACTTTTAGGTCCCTCTTGGACATGCCTCATGATAGCCACTAGTGTAAATTCTTTGTGGAACAACTTATCATGATAGCATACAAAGTTGCAGAATCTGAGTTCATATGTGAAATCATTGGTCCTGAATCCCCTTGGTACCATCATATCTACATCTACCTTCAAAATCATATCACCCCACCTAATTTCTCCCGTAAACAACAATGAGCCCTCATCTGCCAAGCATCTTGTTACACCATCCATTTTGACAAAGTTTATCATAGAAGCTATGATGGCACCCTATTGCGGTGTTTAAATATAGAAGAGGCTAACATTGCACTACACGAAGTTCATGCTAGACTTTGTGGTGCTCACACAAGCAATATCGTCTTAGCCAAAAAAATTCTATGCATAGGATATTATTGGCCAACCATAGAACATGATGCCTATGAATATGTCAAGAAATGCAAGCCTTGTCAGTAGCATGGAGATCTTATTCATGCTTCTTCTTAAGCTCTACAACCGATAACAACACCATGGCCCTTCTCTTAATGGGGTCTCTATCTCATTGGCAAGATCCACCCTCCTTCCTCCGACAGTCATAATTTCGTCATCACCACCACTGAGTATTTCATGAAGTGGGCCAAATTCATCCCTCTCACCTTCACCACTGGCTCCAAATAACCAAATTCATTCTCTACCATATCATTTGCTGCTATGTCATTCCTACCACCACTATCACAGAAAATGGTAAGCCCTTCAAAAATCATGACCTTCACACTCTCTGTGAACGTTTCCAAATCCAAAACCACTGGTCCACTCCATATTACCCCCAAGGAAATGGCCAAGCTGAGGCAACTAATAAAACCTTACTAAAAATCCTCAAGAAAGTTGTCAATGAAATTTGTTATGACTGGCACCTTCATATACATCCCGCCCTTTGGGCATATTGCACTAGCATCCACACACCTGCAGCATCCACTCCATATTCCCTTGTCTTTGTCTCCAAAGCTATCTTGCCAATAGAGATCAAACTTCCCTCCTTGTGCATCTCTTTGTGTAATCTCATCATAGAGGAGGATTATCATGTTGCACACATGCAAGAACTAGAGCTCCTAGATGAATGGCACCTCAATGCCTTAAATCATCTCCAAGCATATTAAAATCATCTCCATAAGGCCTATAATAAAATATCTGAGCAAGAGAATTTGTAGTAGGATATTTGGTCCTGAGAGAAAATCAAAGGAATCTTCAAGAACGAAACAAGGTAAGTTCGAACCTAATTCATTGGGTCCCTACATAGTTGTCTCTAAATATGGTCCTGGAGCATATTGCCTAGCTACTCTTGAAGGTGAGGAAATAGAATAACCCATGAACATCATCCACCTCAAGAGGTTCTATTCTTGAGCCACTGAATACCCCATCAAAAAATATTATAAAAATACAAAAAAGGCCAAAAAAGTAAAAAAGATAAAAAATAGTAAAGATAAATAATTCATGTTATGGTGAAAACCACATCTTGTGGTGCCTTGTATGTACCATGGTGAAAACTTGCTCATAGGTGTCAATTGTAGTATCAAACTAGATCCAGTATTCATCCCCTTCCATTACTTCAATCCTTGCTAAATAAATCACCTCCATCTCATTTCCAACTTCTAGACTAGAATTTTGAGTTGGATTACTGTTTCCCCACTCCATCCATAACCACATACTTGAAAGTCCTATCTATATCTCACTAACACATCCGCTCCATAAATCTCTACACCAAGATCCTAGTGTCTCCAACCTCCCTGGTTGTCCCTACCATCTGAGCTTGATTTCCACATTTCACACCTCACAATATATAGACAATCTGTTACATCCCTCGTAATAAACAATCACTTCATCCATAATAAAAAAATGCTCATATCCACCACCAGCCCACTCCATACCTATCCTCACCTAAACTTGACATTCACACAGCAAGCATACTATGCATAGTACCAAAACATCAAGCTTCCATCAAAATCACAAGGGACAAGATCACTCTTACCCTAGCATATTGCCTCCATATCTTTTCGCCTATTGTTTGAATTATCCAAGTCATCATCAATTCCTACCTTATGGATGTATCCTTCCTACAATGGGTAGAATCCTAACTTCGCACAACTCTTAGCAAGAGATATGATAGTTGTATGATTTGATCTTTTCTTTTTGTCTCATTCTATGGTTCCTTTAATGTCACCTCGATCTGTCTATATCTTGGTGTGTTATGGAGGGCATGGAATGGGGCATGATCATTGCTTTCGTATGTTGTGTTTGTTGGGTGCTCTTATTACTCCAACTAATATTCATATCTTGTGTGTGTTGGAATATCTTTTTACATACTAGTCATCCTTTTTCATCTAAGGCCATTCAATACCTTATGTGCACTAAGGACTTATGCTCTAAGTTTTCTTCCTCACATGTCTAGACAAGGTTGTATTATGTTGGGCATGTATAAGGTCATCCTTTTGTTTGCAGAGTTAAGTCCTATGCATGGAATACATCATCACCTTGGTTCTTTATACCTCAATGTATAACATTTTATGCTATATTAAAATAAGTGCTCATTACACATGCAGTATTTCAAATGCATTCAACATTTCCCCATATCATTTATTCCATCATCCTCCTACTCCACCCATCCATTTCTAGATCCAAAATTCAAATAGGCCTCCATACTTCCTACCCTCCTTGCCATTTCATCGTAATGGCTTGGATTGAAACCCCACACCCCTATCACCGATGTCCTGGCAAGATCCTCCATCTACACCCCCCTATTTGAATTAACCTGTGTGCACATTCTCTCTTGCTCCATTCTATCTTCATCCCATCTCTATCATTCCTACATATTAGCCTTTTCCATATCCACCCATAATATATGTGACCATTTTCAATAACCATGTATCATGACCAACCACAAATCAACATTGTCTAGTACATCATTTTCATACTCATTGCTCATGCATATAGGCAAGGCAATTAGATGTCATATCCATCATTACACATCCATCATCCACACATTAGCATTTTTCACATCATTACATATTACATCCATAATATATAATTATTAATCTAGGCATCTTTTCACATTCCACATCATAATCTTAACCATCCAAAGCTAGCAAGTGAGCTTGTTAACTATTTCATTGTATACCTTTGCATATTCCACCGCATAACACATGCAACAAACATCCATAACGTCATAATCCATCAACATCACATAAAAATAAGCATCCATAACATCATAATGCATACAATACATCCACCTAAATCATATATAATTCACATCATAATTGATGTCAATGTGTACATGCCATGAAAAAATCCTCACAAACATCAATGCATATCATCCATTTCCATCTATAACATCACACATATTATCCACATCATAATCCACAAACATACCTTAAACATTCATCAAAAACATTCCTAGCACTATTCTATATCATCCATCTCCTAACCAAACCATCATGTTCATGCCCACATCATCAATAATGTCCATCACATATAATCCATCATAAATCCATCTAACTATCACATAACCACATCCATATCCATCAACATATCCATTCATCCAAAACAATAAAATACATCCATAAACTATCAACACAAAACCATAACCATAATCATAGCATCCACATCCTAATCCATCTCATATATCATAATTCATAAAACATATCCATAATGTACATCATAAAAAACCTGCATCATAACCCATATAATCTATCAAACATGCATAATCATATATGAACCATTCATCATAACAAACATCATAATTAATAGCATCCATCACATCAAAACCATCATAAAACATAACCATAACCATAATCCATAAATCATCCATAGATCAACCCATTACATCATAAAAGCTATGCATACATCACATAGCCAATACAACATCATAACATCATATCCATATCAATCACATCATCAAATCATATAAACATCATATCCATAACATCATATCTATGCCCATAACATCATATGCATACACATAATCATCCATACATGATCATGCATCGTCCATAAACATCAATAAAACATAACAATGTCCATATGTCGCTACCAGAACATGTCTTCTCATATATACATCAAAAATGGTCATGATATAATGTCTATACATGGGCTCTATATAGCTATTGTTACATCCCCAACTTATGATTTAGAATTAATCTTATTTTGTGTGGTAATCGGGAGGATTAACTATAGTCTAATGATTAGATATTGTGGAAATATCTGAATTAAGCATTGATTATGATTACTGACTATTGTTAGTTAGACATGACATTACATGCTCATATGATTATTTAAATATTATGAATTTTGAATCAGATGATGATGCATTGATCATGATTTTATGATGGTGAGTCTGAACAAGAAAGTAATCATCCTTTGAAGACGGAAGGAGAGTATCATCTGGGAGGAAGAGATAGATGTCAGGAAATGGGGTCAATTTCCATCTGAGTGTCAGACATTATGTCCTTGTAAACTTGTGTAGGTTGGCATAAGTTAAGATTTGTTTTAACTAGTTAATTTTCCTCTTGTGACAACTTGTCGATTTAGTCATTTCGACAATGTTGTATTGACTCGACTAACGACATTCTCAGAATGTCAAATCAAGTTGAGAGTTGGTCTTGTTTTGTCAGAGCATAAACTTATCACTCTTGATATTTTTGATCTGGGATTATAAATCAATCATTTGGTCTGTTAGGTTCTGTATCCTTAGCAAAAAAGGGAGAGCAGTGCTCGATCCCTAAATCACAACAATATTTTGGTTAATTTAAGTATTCTCATACATCTAGTTGATGCGTGATATAATATTATAATATAATTATATAATTTGATATTATATGTCATGCTATGCTATTGTGTTTACTATTTTCAATAAAGATGACATAATAATCTAGGGGAGCTTTGAGCTCACCATATTTTGGGTAAATGTCATGTTTGAGCAAGTTTCGATCGTGGTAGTGGACCGAGTGGGAGAAACCACTCGCACCACCTTGGTAGAGGGTGGCAGATCCCATGATAATAGGCAAGTGGAATTGATTGTTGAGATAATCCCAAAAGTCTTCTTGGGGGTTAGGATTAGCATCTTATGTTTTGGGGGGAAAGAGAGAGCACTGGCTCTGCACTGGGAAGAGACTTTTAGAACCAGAAAAGTAGAGGTCGAATTGATCACAGCTTTATTTTGAGGAACTATATATAGGTAGAATTAAGGATGTAATCCTTGTATTCATTTTGGAATATAAGTTTCATTTTCTTTTGAGCTCTTTTAGCATGCAAATCGTTTGGAGCCTACGCTCATATTGTTATTGTTGTGACGTCTATATCTTTGATGCATTTTCTTTAGCAGAGGCTTGAGGCCTTACGGCCGAGCCGATAGTCTTTAATGTATTCTTGATACAAAGGCTCGAGGCCTTTCGACCAAGTCGATAATCTTTAATGTATTCTTGATACATAGGCTCGAGGCCTTTTAGCCAAGCCATATTACTTAGCACTCAGAGCTCAAGGCCGAAGGCCGAGCTATATGATATTATTTTCTCGTTGTGTATGAGCTCAAGGCCAAAGGCCGAGTCATATAATAATACCTTCTTGTTGTGTTTAAGCTATATAATATTTATGGTGACTTTGCTCAAGGCCTTACGGCTGAGCGGTTTTGCATGACAAACTTTTTCTTTGTCTAGCTCAAGGTCATGGAGACTGAGCTTCACCACCTTGTATTCCATACCCGTGCCTAAGCACACGGCCATGAAGGCCAAACTTTGTTACAATGTTTACTATGTTATTTTCATAGCTCAAGGTCTTGTAAGTCAAACTTATTACATGGAAATTCATACTATAACGATGGCTCGAGGCCATCATGGCCGAGCCCATGCATAAACCCCAATGTATATATACATCGAATAACAACATGGCGTGGATATAAAAATAGGGTTAAGACTCATATAATGAGTCGAGCTTGAGGTACTCAAGGCATAAGAAGTGCCGAGAAATAATGTTTATTACTTATTAAATGGTTACAATCTGCATATACTAACACAACCATCACAACTGTGTGAATAGCCGATACAGCCTTAAATCAAAAATTGTGCTTGCAACACTCAAATCAAATGTTGATTCATTTTACATGAAAATTGATTATGGGTAAACAAGGGTTATAAAAATAACCTTAACAGGGATAATGTTTATCACCTAAAGCTCATAAGGTTAATTAGAGCTATTCATCATTATGAAACCATTCTATTTTCTATTAATGCAAGGTATGCCTAGAGTATCAAGAATATGACTCTAACCTATAAGATAGTTAAAATTGGAATTGTGAACCATGGATAGACCTAGGGTGCTGAATATGGTTTGACTTTTGTCATGATTAGAAAGTGGAATAAGGTGACGTGGAGTGATAAATTTCCTATAACAGAGCTTGACTATTAATGATAGTTATTATGATAACTATGATGCATCTTATGTATTTAAAAGATATGTTGACTCCTTGTTGAAGAAGGAGAAACTAGATAAGAGGTAAGTTGTATTACCTTGTAGGTGGCATTAAGTGCCTGTCGAGTTTATTGGAGGAACTATTTGTCCTAGATAATTATATACTTATGAGAATGAATATTATGGTTAGTATGAAACTCTTGTATTTCTACGAAAATGGAAGCCATCTCTTTACGAATGGCCATACATCACAAATGAGGTATAAGATATTAAAACTCATGAGGATGCTTGTGACAGAGTCTTTCTAGTAAGACTGTCTTATTAGATTGTTATGATATAAGTCTTAAATGTTATGAATTTGAATGTAAACCTTGTGAAAGGTCAACATGAAATTGTGAACCTAGGAAGGTCAGAATGTGGAAAAACTTGTTTTGACATTTTGGAAAATGGAATAAGGTGATGAGGAGTCACAGGTTCCTTGTTCCGAAAGCAACCTATTATACTTGATGAACTCCTAAGATATGAGTCGATTGTCTTGGTACTGGACTATGAATCGAATTGAATTCACATTTTACTAGACCTAGAGTGAATGATCAAACTAAGCATACTGTAGGATGAGAAATCTTCTAAGTCAAGTAAGGGTGGTGGACATACAACTATGTTCATTGCAAAATGTATATGTATGTGAATCTTTGGCCAAAGTAATACATCCGTCTCTACATGCATTGTCGGTCCACAGTGCTCCAGATGGCATAATGTCTCTAGTAATGTCATGCATAGTTAGAGTGGATCTATAGTTGCATGACCGAGAGGCATTAGGAAGGACACAACACCAAATACTCAAATGGAAAAACCTAATGGTTCCTTATATCTATACCTTCCATGAAGGGTAGGATCACTTCCAGTTAGGAAGTTGTGTGGGGGACCGTTGGTCTGTGGTTGGAGGAAAAGCATTGGGTTGATGCTCTCCTTCCCAAGCATGAGACAAGCCAAAGCTTATGAAGACAGATGTCAAGAGTTCCATATGCAGTGCTTTTTCATCATATGACTTGATAGTCAGTTATTATGTATAATTTGATATTTGATGCCTTAAGCATAGCTTTGTACATGCATAGTGAAAGTTATTCACTTGGATATGTAAATGATTATCAAAAATGTAAGCTTTGTTATATTATGTTTAGAATAACGTGCTTAGTTGATGAAATGATAGTGAATCATCATTGTTTAATTTGAAATGGATAATCATGTTGTTATCTAATCTCTTAATTAGCATGAATGTTCATGTAATTTTTTGGGCATTATGGAATGAGATGTTACAGCTATCAAAATACAAAATGAGCCTGAAGACATATCATATACACATCTTAATGTCTACACCAACCTCTAGGTTGAGTTGCCCCCTCTGATGGTGTTGGATGCAATGGTGATTCCCTTGCTGCTGGTGGTGGATGGAGAGGAGGTGGCCCCATAATCTACTATGATGGCTCCAGTATTGACCTCTCTAACCAAGCTATCCTCCGTGAGGACGAAACTCTTGACCTCCTTTTGGCTGGCACCTCCCTCTCATACAACATCCTATAATGTTGTGCCTCTTGAGTGGCCCGATCTAGGCAACTCTAGAATCCTCTTATAACATCCACCATCAATGATCCTAGTGCCTAGCATGCCTCATCCCTCTCCTTCCAATATCTCACCTCGTGTGCACACAACTACACCACCTACCCTTATTCCTACACTAGCTACACCTGCAACTACACCACCTACCCCTGTGCATGACCTAGTTGCACCTATAGCTATACCACCTACCCCTACAGTTGTGCATCTTGTCCCTGTGTTGTTGCTAGCTGTGCCTATAGAGTCTCCTCCTCTCCATCACACTCCTCTCCATCACCTTACTCCACATAGTCTCTTCCACCTCTATAGGTTGCTACTCCTCATCATCATCATCATCACTACCATTCATGCCCTGTCCTCCCTATCCATCACTCGTCCCCGTGGAATAGTCATCTAAATCGACTACTATTGTGCCCACCATGCGTCATATGATGATGTGGTCCCTACCTCTACTACATCCTCCCTCAGATCCTATGCCATTGGCACCAACACCTCAAAAGTTGCTATTGCCAACTACATATCAATCGACACTCCCCACCTTGGTGCATCCCTGGTCACACGAGGAAATATTGTCTCCTCTAGTGGCACTATCTATATCACACCAAACTGGCGTAACACTCAATCTGGCAGGTATCTATCAATATTATACTTTGTGCACCTAATTAGATACCATGGTTTCTGCACATATCCTAGATGAACATCATCATCACTCCATACCTCACATCCCATCCATGTCCTCCACGTCACAATCACAATGTCATCTATGACTCACCGCTAATATCCTTTATATTCTTCACTGTCCTTTTCTAGGGTCCCGGCAATAGAATCAAATGTTGGCAAGAAATGGGAAGAACCAGTCTAGAAATTTGGTCCTCAATCAAATCTCTAAAGTTAGTTTATACCCTGGATGTACAGTGATAGAATACTAAAGAAACAACAAGGAATTATAACATGCAGTACACTTAACATATACATGAGTAATTGTACTATACTCATTGTAGACACCTAAAAATATCTTAACCCTTTGACCACCCTTCGACATCATCCACATCACTAATTTCCTATATAATTAATTAATTAATCTTTTATTTAATTAATTATCCTACCTTACCCTTGAATCATCCCCTCATTCTTCATCAATTTACCCTTAAAACTAAATTAATTAAATCAATTCAGCATCATACCTTACTAGCATCATCCCAATTAATTAAATAAATATGCTAAATATTTATTTGGTTAATTTGTCCACTTTTTGAAACCTAATTAATTAGGTAAATCACACTTATCTAATTAATTTACCCTACTAATTAGCCTACACCTAGCCTAGTTGATTAAATAGCCAATATTTAATTAGCTACCGTAGCCTACCTAGCCTCTAGACCTAGATTAATTAAATAAATCATTATTTAATTAATCCTAAACCTTGATTAACCCATCCACTAATTTGCTCCAGCCATATTAATTAAGTTAATCACCTTGATTAACTTGGTCCAATCCCAATTAACGCCTTCTCCCACACCCACAAATAAAAAATTTCAAAAAATGCATAACCCCTCCAACTCATTCTTTGCATTTTATGATAAAACGTCTTCCACAAAAAGAGTGTAAGGTCCCAAATATGCGCATGTGTCACATGACCTGCACATTCCCACATAAAATGGAATTTTTAATTCCACATCCTCCCAAGGAAATTAATTTTTTATTTCCTCACATCAAAATCACATTAAATGCAAAGTCCTCCCTAAAATGAATTTTAAATTCATTTTTATTCTCCACCCTCCAAATTTGTTGATCAAATCTCAACCATCCATCTCTCATCCAATCTCATCGATTGATCTCAACTTTCAATCTCCACTGTTGGATCAAAATCCCCTCCAATTTACCTATAAATACAAGCCTCCACAATCCATTTTCATATCCAAGTTTAGAGAAAGTATATTATGCCAAAATATCCCTAAAATCATCTCCTCCATAGCTAGATAATGCTAATTTTGTGTTACACTTGAGAGCAATCCACATTTGAATGGTCTATTTGGGTAAAGCTAAGGAGTTTGGATGCATCTCCTTCCAGCTTATCAAGGAGTGAAGAGGCTTCAAGGTTTAGAAGGTATAATCTTTGTATTTGCTTTCATTTCCTTTATTTTTATGCCTTTTATTTTCCCTCAACTTCAATTGGCATGCCCGGTGGGACCCCATGGTCCCAATATAACTTCATTTTGAGTGTATGTGAAGAATATCAACAAACAAGGTCACAGTAGCACTATATCCCCTCGCAGTAGCGCCATATCCTTGCAGATTAGCATCATATCACTTTGTTTTAGCACCATATCCCTCTGTATCAACACCATCTAGATTAGTGCCATTGATGCACTCTTGAAATGTTTTGTCATAGCAACCTTTTTTTATCTGATTTTTACTCTTGCAGTTGTTTGGCAATGTTCTTGTTTGCTGTCTAATAGGGTTGTTGCAGGTTGAGGTGTTTTTCTTACATTGTCTAGCATATTTTGAAAACACTAAAAACTTGAGTTGTTCTTGGAAAAATCTTATGGACTAACCTTGTTTTTTGTTGACAAACTATTGTGTTTACCCTTGGGTGGAGCTTACAGGAGTCTAACATCACTGATTCATCATTTTGGGAAGGTTTGTTTTATGTTTTTCTACAGGACTATGATTTTTTGTGGATCAACACCATATATGCCCAAAATAGTGCCATAAAATCTACAGATAGATAGGTAAAGAAGAGTAAGACCTAGTTTAGTGTCATCTTTCACTGTATTAGCACTATGTCCTATTTTAGCGTAATATCTTTACTGTTTAGCACCATTTTTATTGGTCTGTCTGTTGTCTGTCTAGTTTTAGACATTGAAACCGACTATTTTAGCATGATATTGTGCTATTTTAGTGCCATTTCTTTGTTTCTTAGCACCATTTAGGACTGTCTTAGCGCCATTTATCACTTTTGTAGTGGCATCCCTTGCTATTTTAGTGCCATTTTTCTAACAACTTTTTGAGACTTGTGCAGGGGATTAACACATTATTTACAGGGATCCAAATGCTTATCAAAGCCTAATTTATCTAATTACTAACATCTTGTGTGCATATTCATAGCCAAAGCCTCTTTTTTTATCACTATGTTTTAGCACATTAAGGTTAAAGTAGGGGAATAAATTTTGTTTTCTTTGTTTGAGTTTGCACGTAGATATATGCTCTCCCCTCGCACCTTAGGGTGATCTTGGGCGACCAAAAATCTACTTGCAAACTATCTTTGTTCTCTTTGTATCCCAAAAGGGTCACCTTTTGTGTATGTTCTCCCCTTGTGCTTTGTGCAATCTTGGGTGATCAAAAGCAAGGGTGGTTTCTTCTTAGGGGGGATTCTTGGGGATTTCATCACCCCAAGGAATGATCTCAATCGCATGTTCCGACATGGGATATAAATTTAGCGAGAATTGAAAGACTCACTTTAAAGGAAGGACCCTTTCACCTCCAAACAAAATACCTTCGGGATACTTGGTCTACCAAGGCTTGTGTGGTTGAGGGTCAGTTGATTGGGACACTCCCATTCAATGACTCATCCCCCATACCTTGTGTATATTGGGACATCCCTTAGAAGCCCGTAGCCTAGCTTAAGACCTTTTGGACATCATACCTTGTGGCACACCACTGCAATAGGGGGGAAGATAGCTCACCGTACCACTTTATTTGAGATAGGCATTACCTTGGGCAATACGAAAGTCTCCTTGGTAAGGGGGGTAAGGTGGTCCATGACCTTACTTTCCCTATCTATCTAAACTAAGGCACGAAGGTATTAGTGGGGGTGGGAATCTTGGTTCACTTTGAGTTGAGATTGACCCATGGCCACTTTGTGAGATCTATAAGGTATGATAATCCCACTTGACTAATGCTAAGAATGTTCATGTGCTTGGAGTGTCTTCTTGTTGAAACTTGTATAAGCCAATTTATCCAAAATCCACCTTGAGTCAAGAAGCCATTGTGTTCTCTTGTTTTATTTTTTATGTACTTTCCAAGGAACCTTATTAACTTGATCCAAAAATCATTTTGAACCATTCAAAATCAAACATTTGAACTCTTGAGATCAAACCTTTCAACCTTTCAAGATTCAAAGATTTGAGCCCAATATCCAAAAAATCCAAAATTAATCAAAAACCTAGTCAAGACCCCAAGATTGTCCTCTGTTTAGCACCATACACTCTCTGTTTAGTGCTATAAATTCATCCTGTAGTGTTATTTCTGTAGTGCCATTCATTTGTCAATCAGTACCATAGTCATTTGTTGCAGCACCATAATTCTCTAGAGTAGCGCCATTTGCAGGCCATATCTCACATGTGCTCTCTGATCTATTCCAGAATCTTTGAGCTTTATCCAACCTCAACTTCTGGCCACCTTGTCAAAATCACCAAAAACCAAAATCCTCCATTTTGAGCCCAACCTTAGACCATATTTTCCATCCACAACCTTTATCCCAAAATCCATTCATCTCATTCCATTTGGACCTTGGAGAAAATATCACTTTTATATTGGACCCTTGACCTCTATTCCATCCATTGACCAATTATCAACCATTTCCATAAGGGTATTTTTTTCAAAACCCTAATCCAAATTTATCCATCCAAACCTTCATCCTAATCCATCCAAACCCTAAACCAAATTTATCCAAACCCTAAACCAAATTTATCCACCTAAACTTTAATCTGAATCCATCCAACCTTAGTCAACCCTAGTCTTTAATTCAATTATCCTTACCTCCATCCACCAACATTACCCAAACATTATCAAAATCCAACATCAAAAAATCAAGTCAACATTCAAAGTATCCCCCAAAGCAAAAGTTTGTGCAAAAACTAAGTCTAGATCTCATCATTCCCTAATTTATAAGGTGTTTAAGGCTTTGTCTACCTTAAATTATTTTATAAATTAGCCTTGTAACCCTTAGATAAATTGATTTAGGAGCCTAAACAACTCCTAAGTTGATAAACTCTAAGGTATCCCATTTTGTTTGAAGGTCATTAGTCTACCCTCAAGCAAAAATATCCCTTTTCTCTTTTTGCTTAAGGTCATTAGTCTACCTTAAGTAAATAAGAAAACATCCTTTTAAATCCATAGATCTAGACTTATTTGAGCTCTCCTTTGGTTTGGTCATCCTTTTAACAACATCATCACAAATTTATCCCAACATCAACCAACCTTATCCATTCCCAACAAATCATTGTCTCCCAAATCAACTATCATATCTCATCATTACCCCCAAACTTATTTACCTCCCATCATCCATTCATCTAATACCTTTTTCATCCATTCACCTTTAGGTCCAATATTCATATTTCCTTTTCTCTAAGGTCATAATCATCATGCACCCCTACACATCAAATCAATCCATACCCAATCCATTGCATGCCCCTGACAAGGTCCCAGGCTAAGAAGAACAAGGAAATGGAACCCTTTAGGATTAACTTTGGGATGCCTCAAACTGACCAAAATAATGTCCCCATAATCTAACAACAATTATCCCTTTATGCCAATGCCATGCTAAATCCTTTTGAAATCCAATCACAAGGCCCATCAAACAATGCCAATAATGTGGATCAAGATGTCCTATATTTCATGCAAGATGTTGATTCCATGGATGTGTTAGATAGAGTCCTAAAGTTGGACCCAAATAGATATCTTGAATTCCTCATTCAAAATGGTGATGTCATACCCTTATCATCTAATACCAACCCTAACACATCCCAAATCTCTAACACCATCACAAACTCCACTTCCTCATCCACAACAACATCAAATACAACCACATTGAATCCCTATATTACCCTTAGCATGCCCAATAATTCCACATACACGAATGCTTCCATGAGTGTACCACAACTTGATGCTAATACCATATCATTCATAACTCAATTATTCTCCCAGCCACCTTAAAACACATCCAATACCAATCCATGCAACAATCCCTCATCTAACTTCACCTACGTCCAAAATCTTGTTCCTCAACCACCTCCTATCTCACAACCTCCCGTTGTGTCATCATCCATCCAAAATCCCAACCAACAACAAATTCCACCACACATTTTACAACAACTCCTCACTTTCCAACAACATCTCGCCCATCAAAATCAAAACCAAAACCAACATCAACAACTCCCTAATTTCCTCCAACAATTGATTCAACAACAACAAACACACGTACCACAACCTCCACCAACCCAAGATTTACCTACCATTGTGCAATATTTGATCCAAAAGGTTGACGATATGCAACATGGGCACAAAAGGAAACAATACTCTTTTGAAGACATTTGCCCATACCCATTCAACAAGACCATACCCATGCCACCCTTTCCTAAGAACTTTGAGACACCAAAATTTGACAAATATAAAGGGAAAGGACACCTTAGGGAATGCATTAGGGAGTTCTATATTGCTTTGTTCGAAGTCTCATATGATGAAACCTACTTGATGAGACTCTTTCTTAGAAGCCTAGGTGGTCAAGTCACCGAATGGTTCACTCACCTTCCCCCCCCAGTATCAAAACATTCCATGAACTTGCGAAGAAATTTGTAAATCATTTCTCCTATAACTTTGAACATGAAATATCCATGACCTACCTTTGCAACACCAAACAAAAGAATGGGGAATCCTTCGCTACCTTTTTACAAATGTGGAGAAGCTTAGCAAGCAAACTTCCATGGCCTATCCTCAAAAAACAACTAGTCACCATATTTATGACTAATCTAAACCAAGAAATGGGTTTCCATTTGCAAATACAATGTACATCATCCTTTGAGGAAGTCATAGACAAGGGAACCACCATTGAAAGATCCCTTATTGCCAAAGGGGCTATAAAAATCTACAACAATGACAACAATAACAAAATCAATGGCAACAACACCAACACCACCAACAATAATCCATCCCATGAAAAACCTTGTTTTGGGGGAAAAAATAAAAACACTCTTAATGATGGTGTCACCGATGTTAAGAGTGTCCAAAATATACAAAACACCACACCATCCAACCTATCCACAAGCAAAAATGTGAATATCCCTAAGGGACCACCCAAAGAAAACAACATACCCAAAAGGAGATTCACACCATTGGGTGAACCTATTGAGGATGTTTTGAGAAACCTCGTCAAAGCGGATCTAATCACACTACCTCCTATTCACCCTTATGGTGATAACCAATTCAAGCCGTCTTAGTTTGATGAAAATTCCCATTGTGAATATCACCGCATGAAAGGACATAAGACATTTAATTGTATGAGGTTGAAACATTGTATCCAAGACCTTGTAGATAGAGGTGATATAACCATTGATGAACCTCCAAAACAATCACCTTATGCCAACTTAGGAGCATACAAGGATCCACTTCCCAATCATAACAAAGGAAAAGCCTCATCATCCAATCAAACCTATAACGTTATGCCACCTCCCTCTTCTTTCGACTCTGTCGTGGGGTGAATAGAAGATTTTTCCAACCATATCAACACCATCACCATTAAAGCCAAGACACCCAATTGTGCCATTACTACTCATCGTGGCTACATTTCCATCCATGTAGCCCCTACCAATAATCAATCTTATACATCCACACATACCAATCCTCCATCCACACACAAGTATAACCTCCTTGAACATCTCAAAAAAACTCCCACATAAATTTCCATCCTTGAACTGCTTCGTACATCCCCTCTCCACAAGGATGTCCTCGACAAGGCCTTGATGGAAACCCAAGTCCCTATCAACTTGAATGCTGGTCAATTCCAAGCCATGGTAGGACACATCACTTCGCCTCACAATCTCACCTTCTCTGAAAAAGACCTCCCTACACCTAATGCCTCACATAATGAAGCCCTTCACATCAAAGTCCTAATTCACAAACATACCACCAAACGAGTCTTAATAGATGGTGGCTATGGCCTAAATCTTTGCACTCTAAAATTATTAAAACACCTGGGATACTTCGATGTGGTCATGGACTCTAGTGAGTGTATAACCATCAAAGGATATGATGACACCGAAAGATTGTCTGAAGGCACCATCAAGCTTCCCATCAAAGTGGGACAAAAGATTTTAGAAACCAAATGCCAAGTTCTTGATCTTGACATCCTGTACAACATTCTCCACAGCTAACCATGGATCCACACCATGCAATTCATTCCATCCACTTTTCACTAATGCCTAAAATTCCCATATAATGGTACTGATGTAACTATCTATACTGATCACTACCCTTTCCAATACTGCAGTTTCTTGGAAGGACATGATCAAATTTTCTGCCCATATAACAATGCCATAAAAACATCCACCATCAACACCAATCCTACACCATCCACCACATACATTGATCCATCCAACATTCCATCCACATAACAAACATCTACTCCTCTCGAGGTCAATATCAAAGTGAGTGACATGGGATGTGGAGAGTATGATCTAGATGGCATATTTTGCATACGCTTACTCCCACCATCTCCTAAGACATTTGGTACCCCCAAGGACAATAAAGTCTTGACGGTAATTATCAAATGCAAGCCATCCCCCATCTTTGAAAGAAAACACTTCATGGAACAAGATGTCCTTGAGGACATATCTTCATGGTTATATAAGGATGAAAATGATAACCAAGAAGCTCCTATCATTCCCGCTGAGATCTATGGAAAAGGTCTCAAGATTGTCAAACATATGGGTTACAAAGGACAAGGCGGTATGGGTATACATGAACAAGCAATTGTTGAGCCTATTCAAACTACAAGGAATCCCTATCTCCATGGGTTAGGGTATGGAAAGAAAGAATCCACCCCCACCGAACTTGAGTATATCTTAAGTAAGGATTCTAGGTCCTTCCCTGTAATCGATAACATCAACGAAGGGGACCATCAAGACTCATTTGTCGATTTCACTGAACTTTTTGAATCCTCCATATGCATCATTTACACCTTATCCACCATGCCATCTACATCTATCGACCTTCCATTGGTCTATCCACAACTCATAGATTGGGACCAACAAGGAGTTCCTGTCCTTGATGTCGCACAAAACGACGAAGCTATTGCGAAATTCCTAGGGGTTAGAGACTACATGCCCCTTGGGGATCATGGAGCTAGTTATATAATGGAAATCAACACATCTGCATACTTTGGGGAGACCATCCAATCTCTTAGTTGCAAAAATATAAACATAAAAATTACATCCCCTAATGAAAATCACTTTGTAGCACTTTTGAATGGTGAAAAAATCAAAATAAAGGACGTATCCCCTAGTGAAAACCTCCTTGAGGTGCTAGGGGATGAGAAATGGATCTCCCCGAAGTCCCAGAAATGTATCAAGAAAGGTCATTGATCTTGGTAGAAGCATCACATGAAATGAACCTTGGAATGGAAGAAGCACCCAAGATCACATTCTAAGAAAAATCCTTTACAGCAGCAGAACAAGAAGCCTTCTTGGCCTTCTTTAGACAAAGGAGTCATAACTTTGCATGGACTTACGTTGATAGGCCTAGGTTGGATCCCGTATTAGTAGTCTGTCATCTCGTTGTGCATACTGAAGCAAAACCAGTAAAATAAAAGCTAAGGAAAATGAATGCCCAAGTTGCACTTCTCATCAAAGTTGAGCTTAAGAAGCTCCTAGATGTCAGATTTATTAGACCTAATGACTATCCTGAATGAGTGTCAAATATAGTGCTAGTAGCCAAAGTCACTAGGGGCATATGTATATGCACTGATTTCAGAGATCTCAATAAGGCATGTCCTAAGGATGATTTTCTACTACCAAACATAGACATCATTATTGATCTCACAGCTAGACATGAAATTTTATCCCTCATGAATGGATTTTTTTGCTATAACCAAATTAGGATAGCAAAAGAAGATCAACATAAAATAGCCTTCATATGTCCATGGGGAACCTACTACTGGGGTGTGATGCCATTTGGGTTGAAAAATGCAGGAGCCACATATCAAAGAGCCATGATAGTTATCTTCCATGACATTTTCCCTAGCATCATGGAAGATTATGTTGATGATTTATTGGCAAAATCCAAGACTAGAGAAGAATACTTCAATGTGTTGGCAAAATTTTTTGACAGACTAAAGCAGTATAAAGTGCAACTTAATCCCAAGAAATGTGTCTTCGGTGTCACCTCCGAAAAACTCCAATGATACATTGTCTCAATAAGAGGTATTGAAGTAGACCCTACTAAGGTCAAGGCTATAGTGGACATGCCTCCACCAAAAACACTCAAACAATTCTGTAGCCTTCAAGGAAAGCGTCAATCCATTCACCGCTTCATAGCACATCTCGCAGACAAATGCCAACCTTTCCAGCATCTTCTTCAAAAAGATACAACATTCATATGGGATGACAAGTGCTAGAAAGCCTTTGAACATCTAAAGGAATATCTTTCCACGCCTCCCATCCTTATTCCACCAAAACAAGGACAACCCCTACTTTTGTACATCTCGACAACAGAAACAACAATAGGGGCCTTGCTAGAACAACATGACGAACAAGGAAAAGAGAGAGTTGTATACTACATCATCCACACCTTGGTGACCTATGAGCTGAACTACACTCCCATTAAACGAGCATCCCTTGCCGTTGTCTTCACTTCACAAAAACTAAGATACTACATGCTCAACTATAAGAGAAAGCTTGTTGCCAAGATTGATCCGCTCAAATACCTGTTGACTATAGCAACTCTCACATGATGAATGGCTAAGTGGGTTATGATCCTAAGTGAGTTTGACATTTAGTACATGGAAAGGAAATCCATCAAAGGACAATTAATTGATGATTGGTTAGCTGATGCACCCATCCCAACAGAACAAGCACTACTTTCAGAATTCTCAGATGAGTCCATACTTGTTAGGAATTTGTAGGTCAAACAAAACCATATCCACATAACCCAATAGGAGAATAAGATGTAGAAATAACCATAATGCAAAGATCAAATGAACAAGCAACAAGATAACACAAGATATACCCTGGGAAAACCCTCAAAAGGGAAAAACCTAGCCTCCAAAAGCATCCACACTCATTTGTATTATTTAGTAATAAAGATATTACAATACATGCCATGAGTCTCCATGAATACCTCTGAACCATCAAGCACCTCCAATTCATCCTCCAAGTGTACAAGCATGAATCCACACATCACCTGCCATTCTTCACAATATGCACTTACAGGAGAGAACTCAATACAATGACAACCTCTCACAAACCTTCAATTCACCTACAATGAAATAGCGAACCCTTACCCAAACCACTAACCATGTGCTTTCTTTTATAGAGTAAGCTCACACAAATACAACTTGGGGTATTGGACAAAACCATGTGTTCCAAAACCATTAGCATATAAAACCATTGACCCCACATTTGATTATTGGTACTAAGTTTTCCCAAATAATCAAATAATACAAATAAATAATTAATCACTCTATGTGTCCCACACACATAAAATAACTAACTCAATGTTACATACAACTTATACAAGTGGTAACTAAATAAAATAATACAATATTATGCAAGGTGTACAAAACCTATTTCCCAACATTCTCCCACTTGTATACATTGCATAAGGGTCAATCAATGAAATACATCATCATAGGCAAACATGAAATCACATGAATCTCCAGCATGCTCGCGTGCTCTATCAAGATACCTGCAATAAAATCAAAGTGACCACCATCTCAAGCAAGAACTCCTCTCATCCTCCAAAGTGCCACCTATGGAAGAAAAGGAACATGCCAAGGTGAAGATGCACCAATCTAAAGAACACAAGCATCAAATCCAAGTGATAAAAAAAGGCTCCAAGCTGTTGTCAAAGGTAAAAACCCACATGACTAGATATAGCACCCACAACATATGCTAATACATCCAACCATCAATACCTCATAGGTATCAACAACATAAATAAACTCATGCCAACAACATATCCAACCCATATACTGCAATCACAAGCTCCATGTATAAAACCTGTCAATGAAGAACACATACATCCAGGAACTCCAACTGCATGGGTAATGTCAAATCTGAAAATAGATCCAAGGCATATCAAGTCTATCAATCAACACTCAAACCAAGGTGTGACTAATCAACAAGCCAATGTATTATCAAGAACAATCACAAGGATCCATGCATGCAAGATAAATTGTTGCATACTCTCTCACAACATGTCACCGTAACTATCCCAAGTCCAATCATATCAACATGATCCTCTAGGAAGTAGCCATAAGATAGAGAGAAAACTTATAAATCATAATGTCCTTCTACATACACCTCAAAGTCCCAAGTTGTGTCAAGTATGATCTCCTCTACAACCCCAAATGAAAATCCTCAACAACACCCAACCATTCAATCTCATAAGATCAAATGAACATATGTAACATGTAACCAACATGGATGTAAGCCTCACTAATCAAGGTAGATCAAACTCATAACCATTCCATAACCAAGAATAAGCCCAATTACATCTCCTAAACTCCTCATAATGAACATCATAAATCAAACCATATGAACAAGGAGATAATCATGATAACATCCTCAAATGAACCCTCCAGGACCAATAACCATAGCTCAAGATCCATATCTATGAGAAGATGAAACATAAAGTAAAATGCATCTAAAAGGATGGTCAATACCTCATATATGATGAACTACTAAGTAGACCAAGAGTGGGGAATGAGAATGCTCCTCTAGGATACACCAAGCCACAATGACTCTCTCCAAGAACAAACTCCTCTAGGTCCATATCCAGGTGTAAGTCTCCTCGGTCTATCTACTGAAACCTCCAAAGAGTAACCATCTCAACAAGTGTCTCTAATCACAAGAGAACTCCAGCCTCACCTAAGTCTCCAAGTATCCATGAGTACCTCCATGATCAATTCATGCCAAACTCCAAATGCAACACTGCACTATCATGAAGCTCTCATGCAAATGACCAAAGTACTCAATACCAAGAGAACCAATCAAGATCACTGTTAATGCTCTTGCTGCACATATGCATAAACAAGAAGCCCATCATGACATCATGATCTAACCATCTCCTTCAAGGAGATCACATGCAACAGTGCAGACAACATGTCTCAAGAGAACCTATACCATGCCAATACTCAAACTAGTATCCACAGTAAATCAAGACACAATATCAACATCTCTAAATCAAGGATAAACATGTCAAACTGACAAATCATAAATCAAAACCTCAACTAAAGACTCTGTTGGTGCCTGCATGAATATTCAGGTTTCAAACATTTAAATCTGCAGGCCCCTTCATAAAAATTCTAAGTCTTTCGGCCTTCTTAGTTGAAAATGCAAAAATCAGCTGCATGCATGCATCTTTGTATATACAAGGCTATTTGTAAATACATGCAGGTCGAATGTGCATTGGCAGGTTAGAAATCTCAGTCAGCCTTCAAAAAAGTGAAAAAATCAGTTATATGCATTCTTGTGTGCATATCGGGCTTAAAAAGGGTGCATATACATTGAGGAATCTATCGCAGATTCTGAGAATATTCCCTACTTGTATATCAGGTTGCATGTATATTTTGTGTTGTATGTTCAGACATACAACGGCTAGATACAAAGGAAAACATGCAAAGAAAATATACATTGGCGACATACAAGCGAAACATACAAGGGTCAATGTACATTGAGACAGATGCAATGGTGAATGTATGTCTGACATACATTGGGAATGTACATTGCAGATATACAAAGGAGGCGCATATAGATTCGCTACAGTGCAAATATACAAGGGGCCTTGTATATTCGGCAACATACAAAGCAGCAGAAATACATGTGGTGGGGTCCGCCTCACGTACAAAGGGGACTGTATATGCAGTGTACATTCGCTATATGCAAAGAAGAAATGTGCAAGGGTCGACATGCAAAGTCGAATGTATGTCCGATATGCAAGAGGAAATATACAAATGAACAAATGCAAGCCAAACCCGACTTAAAAGTCAAATGTGGCAAATTCAGCGCTGGCGTCCACGGCTTGCATGTATATTGTGCATTGTATATGCCGATATACAATTTGAAGTGCAATGAGTTAGATACAATCCAGACCTGATGGAGATTTCAAGCTGCTTCATAAACTTTTGGGGTCCGCAGCTTACATGTATATGGCGTTTGTATATGCCGATATACAAAGGGATGAGATACAAGGCCCAGATTTGAAAACTGTCCCAATTTGTTTCATAAAATTTGAAATCCGCGGCATGTATATTGCATTGTATGTATGTAATATACAAAATGGAAAGATGTAAAAGGTGATACAAGCCGGACCCGAGTAGAATTTTGATTTGTTCTATACAGATTTGGGGTCCGCCTTGTATGTTAAACAATTGTATGTATATGCATTGGCATATACAAAGGATTTGAAAGGCAGGAAAGCGGGCAGTTGTATATTGCATTGTATATATGCATATACAAGGCAAAAAAGGGAAAAAGTGGCAGACAAGGCAAAATGAGGGTCAATGATGGGGAAAGTCAGTGAAGCAAAAGGCATCTGCGTGGCATATTTCTATTGGTTGACGACTAGTCAACATGATTTAGAGCCGCAGATCTCAGCGGAAGGAGGGAAAATCAATGGCCACCCTTCAAACTTTCAGGCGCAAGAGGTTGTGTATGTCTGCATTTGTGTTTCTTGGCGGGAAGGAGCTTCAGGGGCTCATGAACTAGTAAACTGCGGGCTGCTTGGCCATTTATGGCGATGTGCAGAGGTATGGGTCTGATTGACCGGCCAACTACCAGGTTTGTGAAGAAAATCTTCAGGCGGCGGTGCAGATCCCGAGTTCACCTACTCTTTCCTCTGTTTCTACCGGCATCATTCAATATTTTGGGCGCCATTCTTGGTGCATTGTATTCTGGCAGAAATTTTGAAATGCCATGAAATTATTGCTGAGTAAACAGTCTTGCTATAAAATGCAAACTATGTTACTCATTTCAGGTTGTTGAAGACTTGGGTATTTTTGGGGGAAAAATAACGAAAGACAGAGCATTTTTTGTCTATTTTATCTCTTTTAGAGTTTATGAGTTGCATCTGAATGCATCTTGCACATATGTTCAGTTTCATGTCATGTTTATATGAAAAATGCTTCATTGCATATGTTTATCTGTCTATCTCCATTTGTTGTATGCATTTTCTTCTTTTGAATCTGGTTGCTAAGGGTTCCTCAAATTCTAGGGTATAGATTTATGTATCACATGCTTAATCTCTAACTTCCATTCAAGGAGTGGATTAAATTGTTTTAGGTTGAGTATGGAGAAGGTTGTATGTCAGCAAGGATATTTATAAGTAGAGACAATTAAATACTTATCCTTGGGTGGTGTTTGTAAGGCAAATACCAGTCCTAACCCATTGAAACTCAAATGCTAGTTGCAATCCATTCTCTTGTATACGTCTAGTTGACTCCTTGCCCTGAGATAGGCACCAGTCTGCTTCTTGTGTAGTAGTTATGATCCAAAACCCCCTGTCTTGCATCCAAAACATTAAAACAAATCATTCTATTATTCCAACCCGTTAGTTTGTAGGAGTAGGATTAGGACCTCTGCATACTCTCATCCATAACCAGTTAGATATGTCCAAGAGTGTTGCCAAACTTGTTATCTATCATTTAAATCTTGGTCCATACATGAGAGTATTCTGCCTATCATTGTAAAACTAAATCTTTCTGTCATTGGGCGAGTCAAGGTTAAATCTTTCGCTATAGGGATACCCCCCTTGGTGCGGCAGAACCAAAAGTGAAGGGGAGGTTTTGGAGGCAGCTCATGCAACCTCCTGTATTAGTTGGCCAAATCTGCCTGTGCATTGGAACTAGCAAACCCTCTGCTGATTTAGAAGAAAAACCAATAGACTCAAAGAAGACCTCCATGGTAAATCAAGATGTCAACATCTCTAATCATATGAAGATAACCATCTACTAACAATGGAAATCAAGATGTTAAAGCACTCTCACTGAAACAAAAATCATAATTCAAGAGCCTATCCAAGACACCCACAACCACTGCAGAAGATCATCCATCACAAATGATGAATCCACATTGCTACCAAAGCTCCCACTGAATCGTGATACTGATCTATACATGACAAAAAAGTAACCATCTCCTAAATGAAGATTATCCATGGCCCCAAACTAATCAAGGAATCTCACTGTAACATCAACAACTCCGAAAAAGTTGAGTAAACCATAATATCCAAAACAAGAAGATAAAACCATCACTGTCAAAACAACACATAAAACCATGTATCCAAGCTATCCATGACATCGTGATAAACATGCTACAAGTCCCAACAACTGACTATCTAAGCACTCTAATCATCCATCCTCTCATCCCAATGCAACATACCAATGTACAAATGACCACAAACAAGGCCAACTAACAAAGTCTACATAAACATTGAATCAATCTCGTGGATATAGACAGTCCACATCTGAGTCATCCCACTGTATCTAATTAGGTGATCAACCTACAAAACTACATAACTCATAGATCCCAAAAAAATGTAACATGCAAACTCATCATCACACTAGTAATATGTAAATTGAGATATCAAAGAAGACAACCTGTAGAATCCAAGACTCAAACACCAAATCAACACTAGATTTAATTTACCAAACAAGTCCACAACAAGTACCATAGTCAAGGAACTAATCAAGCATCCAGGAGATAAGAACAATCCCCTAAAACAATAGCACCTATAATCATGAATCAAACATCATAACCCATACTTGTCAATCGCATACATGATCATGTCATGCTAATGCAAAAGTGTACTTGCATATCCATGACACCATAATCATCATCATCATTGTACATGTACTCAACTCCCACTGAAATGAGACTCCAAGTCTCACACGCATATCAACCATGTCCTCAAACCAGACAACAACCTGTGTACATGTCTCTATCAAAGTCCAAACTCTAAAAACACGTGTAAACCTATATTTGGAAGTACAAAATCTAAAAACTTGCTATACCATGTTGATATTCTCATAACAACATGCACTTCTACAAGTTTGTGCCAGAAAATCCATCTGAATGCACTCGTAAATGCACTCTAAATCTCAGGCTCCTACAAGTGATCAAACAAGTACCAATCTCTCTCTGCACACCAAACTGAAAATCTACATAATCTAAACTATAGTACACTGCAATATCTTTCCAACACTTGTCTGAAATAAAAAATCCAATTTCATATGCAAAAGTTATGAGCATAAAACTATCCTAGAGCAATGACTGGCTTCAGGCACCAAATTCTAACACAAACAGCAAAATCTGATGACCAAACCTATACTATTGCGTATTGCGTAGAGAGACCTTTCTGACACCTATAAGAAGTCAAAAAACTGATACCGTATGTGAAAGTTATGCCCCCAGAAGAAAATGCCCTCTTAGGGTTAAAAGGGGACCCCTGGTGGGACCCTCTGTACACTGATGACGTCAACATGACATAAATGTTGATTGTGCATTGACTAAGCATGAGGTGGGGTCACTGACATGGTGTTAGGTTGACTTTGATTGGCAGATTTCAAATGAGTTTTCAAACCAATTTATTTCTTCCACAGACCTAGGCAATATTTAAAGGAGGTTTAATTTTAATTAAGGTTCAAATTAAAACATTATTGAAACGTTGTCATTAAAGTTTTCTGGCGCCTAAAAATTTGTATGTCCATTGTTTAAAAGTTGAATGCCCCTATCCGCTGATTCTGGCCCTGGCCAAATCTTCCGGCCTGGCCAGCGCCAGCTAGCGATGGCCGACCGGTGTTGACGCCGGCAGTACCCCTCTATAGATGCAGTACGGGGGTCTGTGGACCCCCTGCGTCAATTTTTTTTTAATTTATAAATCTTGCAATCCATTTCCTATAGTTTTTTTTTTTAAATAAAACAAAACTATAGAAAAATTTTTTACATGCACATGGAAATATTAAAAAAAAATTCTCTGCAATCGTACCTGCGACGATCGTATGGTCGCACCAGCAAACTAGGGAGGGGGCTTTTTTCTCCTTCCAAGCTTTGTGGCCAAAATAGGGAAAATAATATGTTTTTCTTCGCCTCTTGGGCCCTCTGGACTCAATGGCAAGGTCTGTTTTCTCCTAGGAGGTCATCTATGAAAATTCCTCCTCAAAACCCTCATCAGCCAAACTAAGGAAACCCTCTTTAGCAATGATTTTTTAATCATCAGATCTGCAACATACACAACAAATC
Source organism: Cunninghamia lanceolata (assembly GCA_027924645.1). NCBI lineage: Eukaryota > Viridiplantae > Streptophyta > Pinopsida > Cupressales > Cupressaceae > Cunninghamia > Cunninghamia lanceolata. Next base: position 2,471,223 of record BSBN01000241.1, on the reverse strand, counting down.
TCCTATACCCAGAACCCCCAATCTGCAATACAACCTACAAAAAACCTTGTAATGTCCCAAATCCTTACATGCATTGCCATGGCTTCCATTTTGCAGCTAATCTACACACACAAGGGTTATACACATCCAGGGAGCTCACACCTCCCTCAACCATAAACATGGCTCTGATACCACATGTTAGAAATTTTCAAGTCAAATAAAATCAATTCCACATAAATCAATAGGAGAATAAGATGCAGAAATAATCATAATGCAAAGATCAAATGAACAAGCAACAAGATAACACAAGATATACCCTGGGAAAACCCTCAAGAGGGAAAAACTAAGCTTCCAAAAGCATCCACACTCATATGTATTATTTAGCAATAAAGATATTACAATACATGCCATGAGTTTCCATGAATACCTCTGAACCATCAAGCACCTCCAATACATCCTCCATGTGTACAAGCATGAATCCACACATCACTTGTCATGCTTCACAATATGCACTTACAGGAGAGAACTCAATACAATGACAGTCTCTCACAAACCTCTAATTCACCTACAATAAAATAGCCAACCCTTACCCAAACCACTAACCATGTGCTTGCTTTTATAGACCAAGCTCACACAAATACAACTTGTGGTATTGGACAAAATCATGTGCTCCATAACCATGGATACACAAAACCATTAGCATATAAAACCATTGACCCCACATTTTCTTATTGGTACTAAGTTTTCCCAAATAATCAAATAATACAAATAAGCAATTAATCACTCTATGTATCCCACACACATAAAATAATTAACCTAATGTTACATACAACTTATACAAGTGGTAATTGAATAAAATAATACAATATTATGCAAGGTGTACAACACCTATTTCCCAACAATACTCACAGTGGCACCTACAACAAACACATGGAAAATGTACTTTGATGGATCCTACACACATCATGGCTCAGGGGTAGGCATTGTGTTTGTTACCCCTCAAGGAGACAATATTCCAAAATCCTACAAGATAACATTTTCATGCACAAACAATGTGGTAGAATATGAGACCCTCATCACAGGACTTTGCATGGCCATCCAATGGAAGATAGAAAAGTTCACAATCTATGGAGACTCCCAACTAGTTATTAGACAAGACAACAATGAATATAAAACTAAAGATGACAAGCTCATTCCTTATAAAAGGATGGTGGATGACTTCAAGGACTATTTTCATGACATCCACTTTGAACAAATACCAAGGTCGAATAACAAAGCAGCTGACGTCATGGCTACCATAGGATCCCTGGTTAACATGAAGAAGGACAGTAAGAAGTGTGATGTCATACCCCTATATTTTCATTGTAACTCATGTATATCCAAGTGCATATATATATATATAGAATAATTATTAATTATAAAATACATATATATTATATCATTTATAAATATATGAATAGGAACTTAAAGAAACTACTACTCTTACAATATATAAATAATAAGTATATTACAAATATACTTATACCATGAAGGAGTGATTAAGACAATGACCATAAGAAAAGCATGTGAATTACTAAACGACGATCCATTAAATAATACGTCTCTTTTGGGAACAACTGCTATTGAAAAGTTACAACCTTAGAATGGGATCGGAAGGTATAAAAGACACTGATGGGTAGTAGGCATAGGTATGGGGATCAAAGAAAAAAAGGATTCCGTCAATCATAAACATTGGATCTGCAATATATACAAGGATTAATACTTGGAATATAGAATAGATGAAAAGAAAGGAGTATATATCTGAAAATATATATATATATATGAATTAATATTATTAATTCAAATCTATATAAGTATAGGAAGGATATATTCATATTACTAATTTTATATATATATATATGGGAAGATAAGGGAAGACAGTAGCAACCCGATTCAGGTCAGCAATCCTCTACAGAAATAAATAAGTATTGGGAGATAAGTTACAACAAGACAATCAAGGTATGAATTAAAAATTATTTAATATGATTAATTTATAATTATTAAGTATAAGATGTGTAAGATTTTATATATATATATATATATATATATATTTTGACATTAGTATCATTTCATAGTTGATATGAATCCATGTGAATAATTGTACTTTATAAGAATTGTTTTAACTATATAGATCTAAGATGAGCAATTGTATAAACTTGAATACCTTACAATGGTATTCCAAATTAAGATAAGAAGGGTTCTATTCATGCATTATGATGATAAATTGTATAATAGGATTCCATCTATAGTACAAGGGAATATTGCATAAGGATCGTATCTTTGTAGCCTCTATTACTCCATCCAATGAGGAATCATGGGTATTGTAGGGAAAGGTGGAGTAATTCCATCCCCTGTATAGACCCCAATGGCTAGGATATAGTTCCCATGGCTGGGTCCAGAGATCTTGTATTAATCCCAATGGCCGGGACATAGTTCCCAAGGCCGGATCCGAGAATCCGTATATATAGACCCCAAAGGTTGGGACTAAGTTTCCAATATCGAGTCCAGAGATGGTTTCAGTGCGCCCTAGTCATGTAAATCCTAATTCTTTGATGAAGAATAGAAAGGGAAGATATGGATCTTGAAATATGTTTAATATTCACCCTAATGTACTTATGGAATATATTATAGATTGGTCATCAATAGTGAATGACAAGAAGGAAATGAATAATCCTTTGATAAGAATGAAATATTTATATTACCTTTGATTTTATTAGATATTATCATTGAAATTTATTGATCTCTAATGTGTCTAATGTCTCTTTGAGAATCACTTTGAATGTAGATTTAGGTTTAAGTGTTTCCACGAGAAAAGAGACATTACAAGTGGTATCAGAGCAGTCATTCGGCCATCCTGTGTATACTATGTGTACCTTACATGTATTCAAGTGTATACCTTGTGATTTATGTGTATTCAAGTGTATTCAAAGGTTTACTTTGTGACTTATGTGTATTCTTTGTAATATATGTTCATGTGAATACTTTGTGTATTACATGTATTCGCGTGTATGCTTCATACTCGTGTATATTGTTGTTCTCAAAATCAACTACGCTCATTTTTGTAGACAACCCCTATGAAACTTGTCCGTTTCGTAGTCTACACTCTAAGTTTTCTTATTGAGGCAAGTCCTCTTGGCCTCACGCGAAGTCTTCTAACAGTGTTGAAATAGTTTGCGACATTCTCCAAGGTTGATTTCTCGAAAAACATGAAAATCGACTAGGTTGTAAGCTTGTCAAGATATCAATTTTGACTATTTTGGGGTGTTAGAAATTTTTTTGTTTTCACATGCAATAGTGGTCAAAATTACCGCTCTTACATGTGTGTTGTTGTGAAATATGTAATGTCGCCCAAAACTGCCGCCGATGCATATTTAATTGTCTTATTTTTTATAAATATGCATGAGCGGTTAAAACCGCCACCCATGTATGTTTAGGTTTGTGTTGCATATGCAATAGCGGTTCAAATCACCGCTTAGGCATATGTTTCCTGTAGTAATTTCAAATGTAGAGGCAGTCATTATTGTCGTTTCTACATGTGGCATATCAATGTGTAAAGTCGGTTATTCCCGCCGCTCGTGTAAATCTTGTGAAATCATGTAAACTTGTGCCATTAATGGTACTAGTGCCATCATTAAATACATGATTTTAAACCTTTTTAAGTCATTTTGTTTATTTAATCTTGTTTATTTTTTCATTTCTAAACCTTTGAAGTTCTGGTAAACCCTCGCTGTGATTGTTTGAGGAGTGGATTTCAGATTTTGTGCGGATTTTGGTCTTCGAGCTTGCGCCTAAGTTTTTCTTCTCTTTTCAGAGGTAAGTCATTATTTTTGTTATTCTTTTGTTTTTCTTTATTTAAAAGTTTATCTAAGAGAGTCATTTTTGGTTGAAACTCTAGTTTGGGTTAAACCTAGTTTTCTTTTGTCGATTATTTTGACGATGAGTTTCACCAATTTTAAACAAGTAAAACCCTAGTCTATGTGAATGCTTGTTTCCTTGTTTTCTGAAGTGTTAGGTTTAAAACTTGTTTAAAGATTGATGTTTCATTGGTCTATTTGACTGGTCAATCTTTCGTGAAACCCTGAAATGTAAGGACAGCGGAAATCGCCACCCTCACATTTCTTTTTCCTTAAAACATTGATATGTAAGGGCGGTTAAAATTGCTGCCCTTACACAAACCTTGCATTACCTACTAATGCTCATTAGCGGCTGAAACTCTCACTCTTCCGTATATAACTTGGAGTTTCTAAAACACTTGTATGAGCAGTCTTTTCGACCAATTATACATCAAAGTTTGTCCCTCAACATGCATCGGTGGACCTTTTCACCGCTTCTACATGTGCCTCAAACTTGCAAATCCATCCTCGTGCATAGTCGGCAAAAATTGCTGATCGGACATGAAAAAAAATTCCCCAACATGCAGGGTCAGCAAATTTTTCTACCCTGACACCTACCATTTATCCCTCAAATGCAAGGGCGGCAAATTTTGCCACCTGTGCATTCACTCTCTCAATTTTCTCTAACTCTGAGAGATTTTAAAATTTACTTTCCTCAGCCCGCTTTCCTCTGTTTTTTCAACCTGCTTGCGCTCTAGCCCTATAAAGCTTATCCCTGTAGTCATGATCGTCAACATGCAATTTTCCCAGATTACCAGTATTTCCCCTAATTGCATGATAATGGCTTTTTGTTGCAGTTTCTTCTACGGATTTTCTCTCTTCGTCAACATCCTTCTGGTGTTAGTTTTTTCAGATGACTGAGTTGTCTCCAAAGAAGTCGAAAGTAATGAAGTATAAGTATTAGGGTATTTTTCCAATCACCTCGATTACCTCCAATGTTGATGACATTCAGGATACAAATATTGGTCATGTAGACATGGCTGAGTTTGTGGAAAGAACTAAGTCTAATAACCCTAGTTCTATGATGAAGAAGATTGTTGATAGCAACATTCACTTGGTGTCATCTTTCCCGGTGGCAGCTCATAATATTGAGTTTGTTCTTCAATGTGCTTAGTTTTACAATAGAGACACTAGGGTAGTGGTGGATACGAATGGCAATGTGATCATCAGATTGGATCCAAAATTCATTGATAAATTTTTCATGTGTCCTGCTACTACAGAAGTTGTGAAACTAGATTTTGCTAAAGCTCAAAAAGAATATGACAAGAATTCTGAGAAGGCTGAGAAGACAATTAACACCAAATGGCTTAAGACTTCAAGGTCAAACTTATCCAGGTGGCCAAGGAGTTTTCCCAGAAGTGATTTTATTAAGGAGGTTGGTGATCTCATAACTCTTCTTAGCGGGATAAGGGGGTTGGCATCTTCCTCTCTTTTCCATGAATGGATGTACCCTTTTATCAAGGTTATACTTCAAGGCAAGCAAGCCATCTTTTGGGGTGAACAAATTAGCAATGCCCTGCATGAGCAATTGACTAAGGTATCCACTACTTGTAAATTCTATATGACTTCTTACCTTGTGTATATAGCAGCCTCAATGAGGATCTTTCTGGGTTTGACATCTGAAGGAGATAGGAGAGTGGTTCTTGTGTATCAGTACTATCCTCAACTGACATTGAAAGGTTCTATTCACCACTTTAGGAGGGTAAATGATGCTTTCTTCATAGTGTTCTTGTGTCTTTTTGACCCTCAGTTAGAGCAAAGAAGAGTTTCAGACGAAGCTTGGTCAGTGGTGAATGATTATGGGTGCATGTTCTTACAATTTCAAACTTTCTCATATTTAAGGGTTAGCTTTTTCCAAGGTTATCCTTATATGTTGCCAAGGTTTCCTTCAGATAAACTTGTTATGATGGAATTATGTAGACAAATGATTGTCATACATAATAAGCAAATGGAACTTAGGAAACCAGGATTCAGATTTCCAGTAGAAGTTGGAAGGTTTTCAGTGTCAAATGTCGCAAAGGCTACAGCCATGGAGACTGAAATGCAGCTAGTGACCATGAAACAGTTCAAAGGAAGACCAAGGTTTGATTACAAGGGTGTAAAAGACAAGATCAAAAGGAAGACCTAGTTTGATGAACCAATGGTTGAAGACATCTGGGTGGACTTGAGGACAGAAGAGGATATAAGAAAATTGGACTATAGTAGGTTATCTCTGGAACAGATTGAGTATCTAGGATTGGCTGATATTCCTGAAGACCTGGTGGATGATGAAGAGTTGATTGATCATAGGTATAACACTGAACAGATTGCTGGTTCTCCTCTTCCTCCTATCCAATGGTCTTAGAAAGAATTGACTTCTTTAAGGAAAAGGTTTGAACCTATATTGGCTAACACAAACAAGTGGTTAGAAGGTAAGGGAATTGCTTTGAAAGAATTCCTTACGGGATCAGAGACTAAAGTCCAAGAACAAACAGGTAAGAAGGTGGAGAATAGGACAAAGATTAAGAGTGGCATTCCCTCTTCTTCCAAGCCACATAAACCTAGGATCAAATTTGTGTCAAAGAAGACAAAGGCTGTAGAGAAAGAATCTAAGGTAGAAGAAATGGAAATTGAGAAACAGAATACTGATGAGCCAGCTACCGAAGAAATGGAGGTTGAAAATAGATCAACAGAAGAGATGGGAGAAGAACAAAGAGATGAAGTTTTGTCTCCACAGAAGGATGTACAATAGGATATGGGAATCTCTTCTCCTTTGTCTAACATACCTATTTCAGTTCCTCTATCTATTTCACCTATCGACATCCCATCTTCTGAATCTCCATCACCCTCAAAAAAAAAATTGATAATCCTCAAACTGCTTTTTATGATGTTCTTCATTCTTCTGGGTCCATTCCTAGTCTGTCCTCCTCATATTTTGATATTGGAGATTATTCAATATTTGATCACTTTGTATTGGATTCTGAGCAAGTTTTGAATGTGAATGTGTTAGATGCAGTGTTTACTAATACTCCACCTATTGTTTCTACTTCCAGTGCCAATACAGTTCCTATAACACCGACAATGGAACCGGATCCGAATGTGAATACTTATGTGCTTCCTCCATGGTTGTCAGCATATACGCCTAAAAGAAAGAAACAAGCCATCTCTACAGATGACTTTGATTTCGGTAAGCTAGTGCTTGCTAAGGCTAAGACTCCAAAGAAGCCAAAAAAATTTCAAGAGTGCTAGGAGACAAAGGGCACAAATTTGTGGAGATTGCAAGGCCCCCACAGGATGCTACCATAGAAAATTTTAGTATGACTAATTACTCTATTTCTAGGATTGAGCTAGGCAAAATAACACATGAGAGTGCAAAGACTGACATGCAATTGGCAATGGATATTTTGATTCAAAAGTTTGATAAAGAAAAAGAGATGAAAGATCATTATAAAATGGTAGAGCAATTGACTGCAGTGGTAAGGAAGATTACTTTGAATTCAAAATCAATGACTCCTGAGGTTGTTTCTGTTGAAGATCCTATCATCTAGAAAGATGAAAAGACTCACCTTACGGGAAGAGTGCTTGAAGAATATTTGGAAAGGATGCGCACACATGGAATCTCTCTTCTTATAGAGCTAGCTGAGAAAACAAGCAAAATGGAGAAAATCAAGGCAAAACTTGATGATTTGATTGATGCTATTTCTTAGGATATTGAGTGTTCAGAACAGAATCATGATAAGTGGGTAGAAATGAGGAAGTTGAAAATAAGTGCTTTGATATCAATTGGTGTTATTCCAAATCAGGATTCATATACTGAGACTAAGGAGGCATTGACAAATAGGAGCCGTGTGTTGAAAGATCTGATCAATGACTTAGAAACTGCAAGGAAGCTGAGTGACCAAAGTGATGTTAGTCTCTTACACAAGTTGGAGGAGCTGTCATGCAATTTGGTGTCAAAGGATAATCAATTTCTTTCTACAGAGGAGATGATCCAGGAATTTGAGAATATGTTTCAAAAGGAGTTTGAGGACAAAACATTTTCAATAGCCTCTGTGGATAATATTCTTGATAACCAATTAACTTTGGATAATCTGAAGACCAAGTTAACTAGCCATGCAAAATCAATTACCACAGTCAGAGATGCAATAGTTAGAGCCTAGATGATTTTCAAGAACACAGTTAGTCCAGATAGTTTGGGGATGCAAGATGTGTTTACTATGTATGATTGCCACATGAAGAAAGAAGGCAGTGCAAGTTGAAGCATCTTTTTCATCACTTAGTTTATTTTCTATTTTTCAGATGTACTTTTGAAATAATTTTGGACATATTTACATGTACTTTTCTCATATGTAATTACATGTAAAAACATAGGAAGTCCCAAATCAAAAAGGACTCCTTTGTTGAATAAGTCATAGTTAGTTGTTCTTTTCCTATTTTTGCTCTCGGTTTCTCTTATAAATAAAGAGGACCCCCATTGTAATTATCATCTTTTAGTTATTGAAGTGAAACTCTGCCAAATTGAAGAGCATTTTGAGACTTTGTGTTCAAATTGTAAATCATATTTTATCAAGTGAATAGAAAAGCAAGCGATCTTTCAATCTTTGCATTGGAATAACTTGTGGTGTATTGGAAATTGTTCTTATGTCCTTTTCCTTATACTATCTTATCTACTTGATCAAATTGTAGTGTGAGTGTGAATAATCTGGGAGATGTTCTAAAGCTGATTTTGGAGACTTTGTGCTACAATAATTATCTTTACCTTATGATTTTATGTTTTGAAGTAAAAGATATTGGAAAGGCTTTGAACTATTATTATCTTTTGTGATCGTATATTTTGTCGTAGTATTCTGTGAAGACTTTGAGCTGCACCTTATCCTACTTGGTTCTAAATTGTAAATCAATAAAAGGAGCAACGATAGACTTTGTGCTCTCGTGAGTTTCTTGGTTATTTTAATTTGTATTGTGAAAGTGCTATTTTATATGTTAAACATCATTTCTGAAAAAAGAGAAATGGATGAAATGGTTTCACCCCGAAATTAGTTTTTAGTGTAAATAAGTTTGTAATAGTTAATAGGGAACCTCCCCTTGCTGAGATGACAGATTTATCTCATTACACTATGGTTGATATAACCATTTTGCCTTCGGTTAGTTGAAGACAAAATATTCACCCAATAGTTTTTGGCGACTCTACTAGGGAAGGAACGCGCAACTTGAAGCCTCACGCTCTGATTTGAAGCACTAAAGTTCTTTTCCGTTGTTTCAAGTTATTTTTAAAATTTTGTTGAGTACATTACATTCTAGCAGACTCATGGTATACAAGAAGCAAGAGAGCTCAAGGTATTATTGATCCTGTATTTGAGTTGATGCAACAAAATAACTTTGGTCTTTTGCCTCCACGACCTCGACTTCAACGAACTAGGAGTTTTCCTCCTACTAACACCAGGTCTCCAATACCAGGTGAAGCTTCTAGTTTGAGTACTAACAGAGTTTTATCTGTTCATATTCCACAAAGGTTTGTTATCCAACCCTTTAATCAACACACCATGGCAGCTCAAGGCCCTTGGGGTAACACTTTTGGTCCTTTGAATTTAACTCCACCATTGCATGAACTACCTCATAGTTCAAGGAATAATTTTCCTAAGTACTATGGCGATGGGAAAGTCCACCTGGATGAACACATTGCATCTTTTTGCATAGCTTACGGTGTATTAGGTGTGGAACATGAAGATGTAGCAGTAAGACTTTTTGTAGAAACACTGCAAGGTGTTGTTGCAGATTGGTTTTACCATCTTCAAGCTCAAACTATAACGAGTTGGAACACTCTCAAGACCAAGTTTGAAGCCAGATTCAAACATGTGGAAGATGCACATGCCTTGTTAGCACAGCTAACACAGATGGAGAAAGAGCCACATGAACCCATGCGAGACTTCATCGCTAAGTTCAATAAGCTGACAAATAGGATTCCTACAACCGCTCAGCCAACGACAAAGAATCTTAAATGTTTCTTTATCAATACTCAGATTCCCGAGGTAAGCTTTCTGCTAAGGTAGGCTGGCCCTGTAGATCTTCCCGTAGCTCAAATTTTGGCTACAGAAGTTGAAGATGATCTTGTCCTTGTGAGTAAGATAAGAAGAGATTCCAACATAAATAGAGTTCAATTCTCTACTGATAATCCTTCCACAAGCACCACAGATCCTATGGTGCAAAAGTTGGCAAATGAGTTGCTAGCTTTGAAAAGGAAAATGTCTCAACGTATGTCCACTCCTCCTTCTTATAGGGATATACCAAGGAGAACATTTCCTAACAATTCATATCAAGGCAATGCTACCAGAAATCAAGGGCAACAAAATCGTCTTCCACCCACACAGGGGAAGCTTGCCATTGAAGCAGCGCTAGTTAACTTAGCAATTAGCTATTATGAAGTAGAACATGACCATTCTTTCCAACCCAAGTTGGATCAGGAGAATGATGCTAATCGTTTTACAGAAGGAGAAGAAGAATTAGTTGGTGACTCTACCATTGGCTTTTTGAATTACTAGGATGAAGCCGAAAGAGAAGTATATGATGGAGCATATGTTATTTTTACTAGATCTCAGAATCAGTCAAATCAGTAAGCTGATAAAGGAAAGACAAGAGAGGAACCTCAGCCAGTGATCTCAATTGCTAGACGAGGAGCTCCATTGCCTTTTCAGTCAAAGGACCCAGATGTCAATAAGCAAGTAAGTACATCTAACAATCCTGTGTCTTCTACTTCTGTCCCTCAGACTAGTACTACCCCTACTAAAACTCAAAATGATGGATTTCCTTCCTCTGTATCTAGTTCATTTCAGCTATTTGACATAATAGATCATGCTAGGAAATCCAAAATCCAAATGTTTGAGGTTAAGTATTTACGAGCTAATCTCGAACAGTTTGATAGGTTAGCTAAATATGTTAAAAACAAGACTGTCCCTATAGGACAAGATTCTCCCAAAGTTGCCCTTGACTCCTTAAAGAACAAATCCACCCAAAATTATCTTGTCACTACTCTGCTTGTTGCCCCAAGGAAAATAGAACCTTTCTACGTTTCTCTATTGGCAAATGGTCACAAGTTGAGTAATTGCATAATAGACTCTGGGGCCTCTGATAATGTCATGCTTGCCAAAGTGGCAGATGCCCTCGGCCTTACTTTAACCAAGACCTTTGGGAGATGTTTCTCCATGGAAAATAAGCAAGTGCCATTGTTGGGTCAAATCAAAGATGCCCAATTTGTATTTGCAGCCTTTCCAGACAAGAGGATCAAGATGATTGTTCTAGTGGCTGATGTTCCAGCCTCTTATGGCATTCTGCTCGAGCATAATTTTAGTAAAGATGTGGGTGGAGAACTGAACATGGACCTATCAGAAGTAAGGATACCTATTAAAGGCATCATGCAAAAGTTGCTTCTTGAGAAGGAAGCAAAATATATTGTTACCCAGATTGCAAATCCCAAAGCCCAAATTTTGTTTGAGTCTTCGGGAATGGGTAATTATTTCTTGTCTACTGAAGATACTTCTAGTTCATTAGATGAGAGTTCTGACATTTTAGATGCAGAATCAGAGGATACTTCTAGTAAATCAGATGAAAGTTCAGATGAGAGCATAGTGATGCCAGAATCTTCCCTTTTTGATGAAGAAGAATCTACTAATAATAGAAACATCAAAGTAAGAAATTTGAATGATGTTTGGGTTTTAGAATTTGATGGCAGTTGTTCTTCCACCAGATCTGGAGCTGGAGTTGTTTTGATATCTCCACAAGGTGATATCTTTCATTTATCTTATAAGCTGCAGTTTGATAGTACCAATAACACCACTAAATACGATTCATTATTGCTCAGATTGGAGGCTACTCTTGTTAAAGGTGTTAAAAATATTCATGCTCAAGGAGATGCTGAACTTGTGGTTTATCAAGTAAGAAATCTTTATCAGACCAAAAATGAAAGGTTGAGGCATTACTACAATTGTGTTTGGGATTGCATCAAAGGTTTTGATGCTTTCAACATTTCTGCAGTACCGAGAGAGTTTAATGATCGTGCTGATTCATTAGCTGACTCTGCCACCCTCATGGTTCCCCATAAGGACTTCAAAGGTAACAAGTACACAATTGAGTTGGTTTTTCGACCAAGTGTACCAGATAATGTTGACCATTAGTAGGTGTTCAATGTTGATAATCAGATCATAGCTTTCTTGGAAAAGATGGATAGATTTGATGAGCTCTATTTTGAAGGTAGTGAATCTCCGCCACGAGAATATGTTTCCGAAATAGATTCACAAACTGGCAAAGATTTTCTTCAACTAAAAGGGAATAAAATTCCAAAAGGTTTGGTTTCCCTGGAAAATCTATTTGATAAGCATGACAGATACATTAAATAGCAGCAACAACTTGATTCAAGTTCATCTATGGAATTTGAACAAGTAAATTTAAGTTCTGAGGCAGATCCCAAAATGGTCAACATTGGGAAGTGTTGCACTTCCAATGAGAAATTTAAATTCACTACACTTCTTCGTCATTACATTGATGTTTTGGCATATTCTTATGATGATCTGAAGTCTTTCAGGCCAAAGGAGATTCAGCATGAAATTCCTCTCAAGGTTGGGTCATTGCCTCACAAGCAGAAACAAAGGTAATATAATCCCAAAATATTAGGTACTATTCTTTCTGAGATTCAAAAAATGTTGAATGCAAGAATAATCTTTCTTATTCATCATTCTATCTAGATCGCAAATATTGTTCCTGTAAGAAAGAAGAACGAAGAAATTCGTATTTGCGTTGATTTCAGGAATCTCAACCAATCTTCCCTAAAGGATAACTACCCCCTACCCATCATGGACCAAGTGTTGCAAACTGTAACTAGTTCAGAGATGATGTCTATGTTAGACAGTTTTTCAGGATATAATCAAGTAAAGGTCAGCAAAGTAGATCAGTACAAGACTGCTTTCACAACACCTTGGGGCATGTTTGCATATCGCAAGATGTCGTTTGGTTTAATCAATGCTGGCACTACTTTCTAGAGAGCAATAGACCTCGCTTTCAGAGATGAGATGGGGAAATTCATTGTGGTATATCTTGATGACTTGACCGTTTTCTCCAAACAACGTCAAGATCATGCATATCATTTGTGACAGGTGCTGGAAAGATGTCGACAAAATGGTATTTCTCTTAACCCTAAGAAATCAATTTTCAAGGTTACAGAAGGTAAGCTTCTCGGTCACGTTGTGTCTAGAGAATGTACTAAAATTGACTCAGAAAGAGTCAGGTCTATCCAGAGTCTTACTTTGCCTGCTAGTGAGACTGCAGTTCACTCTTTCTGCAGAAAGGTGAATTTTCTAGGGAGATTCATTTTGGAATTCGCAAAGAAAACTCGTCACATTGTCAACATGATGAAGGGTAAGACTACTTTCTATTGGAGTGTAGAAGGTAAACCAGTATTTGAGGACATCAAGAGGGCCATAGCTCATGCCCCGGTCCTAGTTTGTCCTAATTATACCAAGAACTTCATAATATACAGTTATGCTACCGAGCATACGCTTTCAGCCATTCTTGTTCAGTAGAATGAAGAAGGTGTGGAATCTCCCATTTCATTTATGAGTTGTCCTCTAAAGGCTCATGAATTGAAATATTCAAATATGGAGAAACAAGCTTATGTCGTGGTCAAGGTAGTAAAGCATTTTCGGTTTTATATTTTGAATTCACACACTGTTGTTTTGGTGCCAGACACAACAGTGAAGTTGATCCTAACTCAACAGGAATTCAAAACCAAAAGAGGCAATTGGATTGCTAAGATTCAAGAGTTTGATCTTGATATCAAACCTACCAAGCTTGTGTGTGGTAGAAGTTTGTGTCAGTTGATTGCCGACAATGTACCAAAAGAAACAGGAGATGAAGAAGAAAAAGTTGAGGATATGCCAACTGTTCTTTTTGTCACTACTACATATGAGTGGTATTCAAATATTGCTCATTTTTCTCACCTATGGTGAGTTTCCTTCTCATTTATCATATAAACAAAAGAGAACTATCAAATTGAAGGCTGCTAACTATGTCCTATGGGACAATGGTTTGTATAAAAGAAGCCTTAATGGAGTCTTTCTCCGTTGTGTGGATAAAGCACAAAAAAATAGACTTCTAGAGTCTTTTCACAATTTGGCTTGTGGAGGACATTTTTCTGTGCCTGTGATGGCTTATAAGATTTTGTGGGCTAGGTACTATCAACCCACATTGTTTTAGGATGTGTACAATTGGGTACATAGGTTTGAGTTATGTCAACAGTTTGTTGGAAGGCCTAAGTTGGCCGAACTACCTCTCAAGCTAGTTGTAATTGAAGAACTTTTTCAATAATGGGGCATTGATTTCATTGAAGTCGTGAACCCACCATCAAGTGCAGGACACAAATTTGTTCTCACCGCAACTAATTATTTCACCAAGTGGGTGGAGGCCATCCCAGTAAAGCATGCTACTTCTGAAGTGGTATGTAATTTTCTTAAGGAAAATATTATTTCCCAGATTGGAGTTCCAAACAAAGTTATAGCAGATAATGCTACTTGTTTCTCTTCCAACGAGATTACTAGCTTTTGCTATGAACATGGGATCATTCTTTCTCACTCTTCAAACTATTATCTGCAAGGAAATGGTCAGGCATAATCTAGTAACAAAAATCTAGTTACTATTATTAGGAAACTAGTGGAAGATAATCAGAGAACTTGGCATAAAGCGTTGTTTGATGCTTTATGGGCAGACAGGATTACCCCCAAAAGGGTGATAGGTATGTCACTGTTTCAGCTTTTGTACGGTCTGAATGCAAAAATAAATATTACTTTGGAGTTGCTAGCACTGAAGTTGGCAAAGGCAGTAGAAGATAGAACTTTTGAAAGTTTTGTTGACAAAAGAATCATGTACCTCACTGAACTTGAACAACAGCGAGCTATGGTAGTAGACCGTATTTCTGAACATCAAAGTTAGGTGAAGAAACTCTTTGACAAGAAGGCAAAGGCTCATGATTTTCAAGTTGGAGATCAAGTCTTGTTATGGGACAAGAGGAGAGAGCCAAAAGAAATGCATGGGAAGTTTGATTCCCTATGGAGAGGCATGTTCGTCATTAATCAACTTTGTGGTGAAAATAGCTTCTTATTGGAGTATCTTAATGGAACACCATTCTTAATGCCTCACAGTGGACAACATCTGAAGCACTTCAGTCCTTGAAGTATCAGATAAGTTTATTTGTACATTTGTATAGTCTTGTGTTTTTATTTTTTATTTTTGTTTAGTCTTTTATGTCTTTTTTCTTTTTGGTAGCTTGACTCTATGGCCCAATGGCATGGATGAAGGCACTTAGAGACTGGATTCTTCTCCCTTCGATCATTTCAAAGTTTGATCGATGGAAGTTCCCCAGTTAGAGCCAGCTATTGTTCTCAAAATCAGCTACGCTCGTTTTTGTAGATAACCCCTATGAAACTTGTTTGTTTCATAGTCTACACTCTAAGTTCACTTATTGAGGCAAGTCCTCTTGGCCTCACGTGAAGTCTTCTAACAGCGTTGAAATAGTTTGCGACATTCTCCTAGGTTGATTTCTTGAAAAACACAAAAATTGACTAGGTCGTAAGCTTGTCAAGATATTAGTTTTGACTATTTTGGGGTGTTAGAAAGTTTTTTATTTTCACATGCAATAGTGGTCAAAATTACCACTCTTACATGTGTGTTGTTGTGAAATATACAATGTCGCCCAAAACTGCCGCCGATGCATATTTAATTGTCTTGTTTTTTATAAATATGCATGAGTGGTTAAAATTGTCGCCCATGCATGTTTAGGTTTGTGTCGCATATGCAATAGCGGTTAAAATCACTGCTTGGGCATATGTTTCCTATAGTAATTTCAAATGTAGTGGCGGTCATTATTGTCATTCTTACATGTGGCATATCAATGTGTAAAGTCAGTTATTCCCACCGCTCGTGTAAATCTTGCGAAATAATGTAAACTCAAGTGCCATCGTGCCATTAATGGCACTCGTGCCATCATTAAATATGCGATTTTAATCCTTTTTAAGTCATTTTGTTTGTTTAATCTTGTTTATTTTTTCATTTCTAAACCTTTAAATTGTCTGGTAAACCCTCATTGTGATTGTTTGAGGAGCGAATTTCAGATTTTGTGCAGATTTAGGCCTTCAAGCTCGCGCCTAAGTTTTTGTTCTCTTTTCAAAGGTAAGTCATTATTTTCATTATTCTTTTATTTTTCTTTCTTTAAAAGTTTATCTGAGAGAGTCATTTTTGGTTGAAACCCTAGTTTGGGTTAAACCTAGGTTTCTTTTGTCGATTATTTTGACAGTGAGTTTCTCCAATTTTAAACAAGTAAAACCCTAGTCTATGTGAATGCTTGTTTCCTTGTTTTCTAAAGTGTTAGGTCTAAAACTTTTTTAAAGATCGATGTTTCATTGGTCTATTTCACCGGCCAATCTTTCATGAGAAATGTAAGGATGGCAGAAATCACCACCCCCACATTTCTTTTTCCTTAAAACATTGATATGTAAGGGTAGTTAAAACCGCCGCCCTTACACAAACCTTGCATTACCTACTAATGCGCATTAGCAGCTGAAACTCCCGCTCTTGCGTATATAACTTGGAGTTTCTGAAACACTTGCATGAGCGGTCTTTCTGACTGATTATACATCAAAGTTTTTCCCTCAACATGCATCGACGGACCTTTTCACTGCTTCTGCACGTGCCTCAAACTTGCAAATCCATCCTTGTGCATAGTCGGCAAAAATTGCTGCTCGGACATGAAAAAGATTTCCCCAACATGCAGGGTCAGCAAATTTTGCCACCCTGACACCTGCCATTTATCCCTCAAATGCAAGGGCGGCAAATTTTGCCGCCCGTGCATTCACTCTCTCAATTTTCTCTAACTCTGAGAGATTTTCAAATTTACTTTCCTCAGCCCGCTTTCCTCAATTTTTTCAACCCACTTGCGCTCTAGCCCTATCAAGCTTATCCCCGTAGTCATGATCATCGACATGCAATTTTCCCAGATTACCAGTATTTCCCCTAATTGCATGATCATGGCTTTTTGTTGCAGTTTCTTCTGCAGATTTTCTCTCTTCGTCGACATCCTTCTGGTGTTAGTTTTTTTAGATGACTGAGTTGTCTCCAAAGAAGTCGAAAGTAATGAAGTATAAGTACCTAGGTGTTTTTCCAATCACCTCGGTTACCTCCAATGTTGATGACATTAGGGATACAAAGATTGGTCATGTAGACATGGCTGAGTTTGTGGAAAGAACTAAGTCTGATAACCCCGGTTCTGCGATGAAGAAGATTGTTGATAGCAACATTCACTTGGTGTCATCTTTCCCGGTGGCAGCTCATAATACTGAGTTTGTTCTTCAATGTGCTCAATTCTACAATAGAGACACTAGGGCAGTGGTGGATACGAATGGCAATGTGATCATTAGATTGGATCCAGAATTCATTGATAAATTTTTCATGTGTCCTGCTGCTACAGAAGTTGTGAAACTAGATTTTGTTGAAGCTCAAAAAGAATATGACAAGAATTCTAAGAAGGCTAAGAAGACAATTAACGCCAAATGGCTTAAGACTTCAAGGTCAAACTTATCCAGGTGGCTGAGGAGTTTTCCCAGAAGTGATTTTATTGAGGATGTTGGTGATCTCATAACTCTTCTTAGCAGGATAAGGGGGCTGGCTTCTTCCTCTCTTTTCCATGAATGGATGTACCCTTTTATCAAGGTTATACTTCAAGGCAAGCAAGCCATCTTTTGGGGCAAACAAATCAGCAATGCCTTGCATGAGCAATTGACTAAGGTATCCACTACTTTCAAATTCTATATAACTTCTTACCTTGTGTATATAGTAGCCTCAATGAGGATCTTTTCGGGTTTGACATCCGAAGGAGATAGGAGAGTGGTTCCTGTGTATCAGTACTATCCTCAACTAACATTGAAAGGTTCTATTCACCACTTTAGGAGGGTAAATGATGCTTTCTTCATAGTGTTCTTATGTCTTTTTGACCCTTAGTTAGAGCAAAGAAGAGTTTCAGACAAAGCTTGGTCAGTGGTGAATGATTATGGGTGCATGTTCTTACAATTTTAGACTTTCTCATATATTAAGGGTTGGCTTTTTCCAAGGTTATCCTTATATGTTGCCAAGGTTTCCTTCAGATAAACTTGTTATGATGGAATTATGTAGACAAATGATTGTCATACATAATAAGCAAATGGAACTCAAGAAACTAGGATTCAAATTTCTAGTAGTTTCTACGTTTTTAGTGTCAACTGTCGCAAAGGCTAGAGCCATGGAGACTGAAATGCAGCTAGTGACCATGAAACAGTTCAAACAAAGACCAAGGTTTGATTATAGGGGTGTAAAAGACAAGATCAAAAGGAAGACCCAGTTTGATGAATCAATGGTTGAAGACATCTAGGTGGACTTGAGGACAAAAGAGGATATAAGAAAATTAGACTATAGCAGGTTATCTCTGGAACAGATTGAGTATCTAGGATTGGCTGATATTCCTGAAGACCTGGTGGATGATGAAGAGTTGATTGATCCTAGGTGTAACACTGAATAGATTGCTGGTTCTCCTCTTCCTCCTATCCAATGGTCTTAGAAAGAATTGACTTCTTTAAGGAAAAGGTTTGAACCTATATTGGCTAACACAAACAAGTGGTTAGAAGGTAAGGGAATTGCTTTGAAAGAATTCCTTACGGGATCAAAGACTGAAGTCCAAGAATAAACAGGTAAGAAGGTGGAGAATAGGACAAAGAATAAGAGTGACATTCCCTCTTCTTCCAAGCCGCATAAACCCAGGATCAAATTTGTGTCAAAGAAGTCAAAGGCTGTAGAGAAAGAATTTGAGGTAGAAGAAATGGAAATTGAGAAACAGAATATTGATGAGCCAGCTACCGAAGAAATGGAGGTTGAAAATAGATCAACAGAAGAGATGGGAGAAGAGCAAAGAGATGAAGTTTTGTCTCCACATAAGGATGTAAACAGGATATGGGAGTCTCTTCTCATTTGTCTAACATACCTGTTTCAGTTCCTTTGTTTGTTTCACCTATCGACATCCCATCTTCTGAATCTCCATCACCCTCAAAAATAATTTTTGATAATCCTCAAACGGCTTTTGATGATGTTCTTCGTTCTTCTGGGTCCATTTTGATATTGGAGATTCTTCAATATTTGAACGCTTTGTATTGGGTTCTGAGCAAGTTTTGAATGTGAATGTGTCAGGTGTAGTGTTTACTAATACTCCACCTATTGTTTCTACTTCCATTGCCAATACAATTCTTGTAACACTGACAATGGAACTGGATCTGAATGTGAGTACTTTTGTGCTTCCTCCATGGTTGTTAGCATATACGCCTAAAAGAAAGAAACAAGCCATCTCTCCAGATGACTTTGATTTTTGTAAGCTAGTGCCTGCTAAGGCTAAGACTCCGAAGAAGCCAAAAATTCTTTCAAGAGTGCTGGGAAGGGCACAAATTTGTGGAGATTGCAAGGCCCCCATAGGATGCTACCATAGAAAATTTTAGTATGAATGATTACTCTATTTCTACAATTGAGCTAGGCAAAATAACACATGAGAGTGCAAAGACTGACATGCAATCGGCAATGGATATTTTGATTCAAAAGTTTGGGAAAGAAAAAGAGATGAAAGATCATTATAAAGCAATGGTAGAGCAATTGACTGCAATGGTAAGGAAGATTACTTTGAATTCAGAATCAGTGACTCCCGAGGCCATTTCTGTTGAAGATCCTATCATCCAAAAAGATGAAAAGACACCTTAAAGGAAGAGTGCTTGAAGAATATTTGGAAAGGATGCGCACACAGGGAATCTCTCTTCTTATAGATCTAGCTGAGAAAAAAAGCAAAATGGAGAAAATCATGGTAAACTTGATGATTTGATTGATGCTATTTCTCAGGATATGGAGCATTTAGAACAGAATCATGATAAGTGGGTAGAAATGAGGAAGTTGAAAATAAGTGCTTTGATATCAATTGGTGTTATTCCAAATCGGGATTCATATACCGAGACTAAGGAGGCATTGACATATTGGAGCCGTGTGCTAAAAGATATGATCAATGACTTAGAAATTGCAAGGAAGCTGAGTGACCAAAGTGATGTTAGTCTCTTACACAAGTTGGAGGAGCTGCAATGCAATTTGGTGTCAAAGGATAATCAATTTCTTTCTGCAGAGGAGATGATCCAGGAATTTGAGAATATGTTTCAGAAGGAGTTTGAGGACAAAACATTTTTAGTAGCCTTCATGGATAATATTCTTGATAACCAGTTAACTTTGGATAATCTGAAGGCCAAGCTAAATAGCCATGCAAAATTAATTACCACAGTCAGAGATGCAATAGTTAGAGCCTAGATGATTTTCAAGAACACAGTTAGTCCAGATAGTTTGGGGATGCAAGTTGCGTTTACTATGTATGATTGCCACATGAAGAAAGAAGGCAGTGCAAGTTGAAGCAACTTTTTCATCACTTAGTTAATTTTCTATTTTCAGATGTACTTTTGAAATAATTTTGGACATATTTACATGTACTTTTCTCATATGTAATTACATGTAAAAATGTGGGAAGTCCCAAATCAAAAAGAACTCCTTTGTTGAATAAGTCATAGTTAGTTGTTCTTTTCCTATTTTTGATCTCGGTTTCTCTTATAAATAAAGAGAACCCCCATTGTAATTATCATCTTTTAGTTATTGAAGCAAAACTCTGCCAAATTGAAGAGCATTTTGAGACTTTGTGTTCAAATTGTAAATCATATTTTATCAAGTGAATAGAAAAGCAAGCGATCTTTCAATCTTTGCATTGGAATAACTTGTGGTGTATTGGAAATTGTTCTTATGTCCTTTTCCTTATACTATCTTATCTACTTGATCAAATTGTAGTGTGAGTGTGAATAATCTGGGAGATGTTCTAAAGCTGATTTTGGAGACTTTGTGCTACAACAATTATCTTTAGCTTGTGATTTTATGTTTTGAAGTAAAATATATTGGAAAGGCTTTGAACTACTATTATCTTTTGTGATCGTGTATTTTGTTGTAGTATTCAGTGAAGACTTTGAGCTGCACCTTATCCTACTTGGTTCTAAATTGTAAATCAATAAAAGGAGCAACGATAGACTTTATGCTCTCGTGAGTTTCTTGGTTATTTCAATTTGTATTGTGAAAGTGCTATTTTATATTGTAAACATCATTTCTAAAAAAAAGAGAAATGGATGACATGGTTTCACCCTGAAATTAGTTTTTAGTGTAAATAAGTTTGTAATAGCTAATAGGGAACCTCCCCTTGCTAAGAGGAGAGATTTATCTCATTACACTGTGGTTGATATAACCATTTTGCCTTTAGTTAATTGAAGACAAAATATTCACCCAACATATACTTGGTGACCTTGGGATGGTGGACGGGTTCACGGTGTAGTATGGGATGCACCGAATCCCCTTCCCAATTGTTTGACAGTATACTTCATTCAAGGGTACTTGTATTCAAGTGTGTACTCTGACTTGACTTTGTATTTGTATTTAAGTGTATACTCTATGAGTGTATTGGTATTTGAGTGTATACTCTATGCCTTGTATTTATATTTGTATTTGAGTGTATACTATATGACTTGTATTTGTATTTAAGTGTATACTCTATGACTTGTGATTGTATTTGTATTTGAGTGTATACTCTATGACTTGTATTTGTATGTGAGTGTATACTCTATGACTTGTGATTGTATTTGTATTTGAGTGTGTACTCTATGACTTGTATTTGTATTCGAGTGTATAATCTATGACTTGTATTTGTATTTGAGTGTATACTCTATGACTTTGTGTATTCAATTGTATACTTTATGACTGTGTGTATTTGAGTGTATACTCCATGACTTTGTATGTTCAAATGTACACTACATGATTTATGTGCATACTCCATGTTCAAATGAACACTTCATGAGTTACTTGTATTCATGTGTATACTTCATATTCATGCATATACTTGCATGTTACATGTATGCTTCATGCTTTGTGTATCAAGTGTATGCTATGTGTGTCATGTATTAGATGCGTATACTTGTGTTCATGCTTCATGCTTTGTATACTTTTGCATATCATGTATTAAGTGTATAAGCTTTGTGTATGCTTCATGTACTACATGTATTTATGTCTTGTGATTCATATATAAGTGTGCATATACGTCAACATGGATCTTCTCTCTTATATAATCTTATCTATCGTAAATTGACTCCACGCTATCTTATCATCATTATTAAACACTTCTATGATCTACCTTCTCTACAACATCATTGAATTCATCTTTCTAAATTTTCAAGATGTCTCGTCACTTACTGGAATCTTGGAATCTCAATACTTTCAAATCTTCTTTAGCATCAAAAATATTCCCATTGTCTAAACCCACGTCTTCATCTATGATACTTGCATCACGTCATTGCTATTCAAAATATCAAACAAATGCTTATCTATACATTGATCTTTCATCAGACTTTTCAAGTATTCTTTGATCACAAATTCTCTTTCATGGAATCACAATCATTTTGCTTTTCACTAAAGCATGTTCATAATAATATTCATTCTGGATCAAAATCATGACTTCATCTCAACACATGGGAAGGTAAAAAGGCAATGAAAGAACTCATTGTGATTGCTTGAGGACAAGCAATATTGAGTGGGGAGGACTGTCATACCCCTATATTTGCATTGTAACTCGTGTATATCCAAGTGTATATTTTACGATTTACTTACATATACTCATAAGATGTGGTGCAGAAGCACCTACCTAACAGCTGGCCTCCTTGAGGCAGTTAGTTTGTTATAGGTCCGCATGATGACATACAGGATCAGGATATAGGATAACATGATCAGGATATAGGTGAATTGTCCGCATGATGACAGGGCAGTAGGCTATTTTTAGTATGTTTGACTTTATCATGTAATAAGGTCCATTGGACCGATGCTATGTAGTAGTTCAGCATAGGAGTATGTGTAGGCAGTTAGAGATCGGGATAAGGTTATCTGAGCTGTCCTCTCTCCCAGCCGCTTGGAAGCTCCCAGCCGCTGGGAAGTGAAGTTGGTAGTACTCGAAGGATTTGTGATATATACCTTCGATCTGTTAGGGTTTAGACATATGGGTAGTTCATAAAGATAGTTCATATTGACAGTTCATTTTGATTCTGATAGTTGTTATGTTCAAGAGAGTAGTACTGGTGATATGCTATACTGGTGATCAGTCCAGATATTGTGAAGTAGAATTGTATAAGCAGGACATTTGAATCTCAATTGAATAAGATCTCATCTTTTGCAGTATTTGAGTTGATCAGTTGTATCTGTGTTGATTTCCTTTTCTGTTTGCAAGTTAATGGGCAATTTCAACCCTTCCACCGGTTGATCCTGCAAATCGGTGGAATGGTCCTGTATCATAGCTTAGGTTGCATTTGTGTTTTCTGTTTATGCATTGCATTGTTCGGGAGATCAGTTAGGAGCATGCTGTGAATCAGCCTAGCATCCTCATGTGCTAGGTCTAGAAGATAAGTTGTTAGATTTTGGTTTGAAGGTGATCCGGCCCGGTCGTCACATGATCTTTGTGAAATAGAGCGGTTCGGAGTGCTTACATGCAGTGGAAGGATACACAGGAGTCTGCATGTGCGTTTCCAGTCGGAACGAGCCGCATCATCATCTGCGGATCCATCGCCATCAGGATCGGGTCATGAAGTTGTTGAAGTTTGCATGTTGCAAGTGCATCGTGATGTTTTGAGTTGATATATACTCAGTGTATATATCGCAGTCAGGATCATCTCTCGGGGAAGTTCATCATCCGCATATCGCTAACGGATGCGGGTGTGAAAGTTAAGTTTTTTTGGCTAAGTGTTGAAGAGTTCATCAGGATGATGTGTGACGTCATCGTCATCAGGATATGACGTCATCGTCATCAGGATATTAAGAAATCCCTCAATGCGAGTTTATCCTGTTGTCACTAAGTGGTAAGGTATCGGCGTAGGCAGGAAGTTGTAGTAGCATCATCAGGAGGTTTCGAGGAACCGGATGAACAATATCATGATGCTGTTGCTTGTATCATCGGGCAGTGGAGCATCGAAGGCAAGTTGTTGAAGTGCAACGTCATCAGGATATTTGGAGCAACCGGATATTTGGATATCCTACTGACGAAGGTGATATTGAATATCATGAGGATGCCGCTTGTATTTGGCACCCGATGAACAGTGCAACCGGAGGATGTTTGCGCCCGTTGATTATCATGATGATGATGATAGGCGACAAACAGAGGAGGTAAATAGTAGTCGACAGGAGGATATTTGCGATCATCCGAAATATGATGATGCTGTTGAAATGTGATGATGCTGTTGGTGTCTCTAGGAAATATGATGATGATGTTCAGCCGATAGAGAATTTTATCATGCTGTTTGTATTGTTGGCTACTCCTTCCTGTTAGTTAGCCTCCGTTGCGTCCCACTCTGCATCATAGTGGTATCAGAGCAAAGGTTAGGATCTTCTGGAAAGGATAAGCAGGATGTCAGACGAAGAAGGAACATCCGAGGTTCCAGCAAGGATGACCAACGCTGAGTTGGCAGTTCTGGTGAAGAAACAGATCGCAGAAAGCAAGGCCGTGAAGGCTCAGAATCAGGAGTTGAAAGATGAGTTAGCAAAGTTGAGGAGCAGTGCAGGTTCTGGTAGAGAAGATGATAGGGAAGAAGAAGATATCCCTAATTGGAGCGAGGAGGTCGTTCCTGCAGACCAGAGACCACTGTTGAACGCCCTCAAGGCCATGGAGAGGAGAACCATGGATGTGAAGCTGGATTTGCCAGTATTTACAGGTAAGATGGACCCTGATTCAGTAATGGAATGGATAGATTGTTTGAACAATTTCTTTGTAACCGAGGAGATACCAGAACAGCAGAGAGTGAAGATAGCACAGTCAAAGATGAAAGAAGCTGCCTTGACATGGTGGAACTTTGTTCAGGATGATAGAGTGCAGGAGGGAAAACGTAGAGTTGCCACATGGAAGAAGATGATGGAATTGGTAAAGGAGGCTTATATTCCTTTGGATTACAGTATCCAGTTACACAAGAGGAAGCAGAACCTGAAGCAGAAGGAGCTAGATGTCAGCTCATATACAGAAGAGTTCATGAAACTCTGTATGAAGACCAAGGTGAAAGAAAGTGAAGAGGAAAAGGTAGCCAGATACCTTAATGGATTGAGGTTTAATATTCAGGATGATCTAAGTCTGCATAACCCAGATACAGTGCAGAAATGTTTCCAGTTGGCATTGAAAGTGGAAGAAAAGTTGAAGAGAAAACAAGAACAAAACAATAGAGGAAGAGGATCAGCCCATAGAACAAAGCAAACCAATGAAAGTCAAGAAGATACTGGTAAAGGACAGGGACAGTCTGATTTCAGAGGTGGATGGAAAGGTAGTAAAGGAAGATTTGGAGGTGGTAGAAGTTCTACTACATTTTCAGGGAAATGTTACACCTGTGGTGAGTTTGGTCATCCATCCTTCAAATGTCCAGAAAACACAGGTTCATCATCTAGAAATGATAGAACAAGTGACAAGAGAGTACAACTTGTGCAAGAAGAGAAAGAAGAGAAAAGTGTGCAGAGTCCAAACATTTATCAAAAGGATCAGGAGGCTGATAATGTTGGATATCCAGAGAGTGGAGAATCATTGATGCTAAGGAGAATTAGTTTGCAGGCATCAAAGGATCTGATGCAAAGAAGAGCTCTTTTCAAAACCACATGCAAGAGCAAAGGTAAAGTATGTAAGGTTGTCATTGATACTGGTTCAACAGACAACATGGTATCTCAAGAGATGGTGGATAAACTGCATTTGGAAAGGATTCCACATCCACACCCTTACAAGGCATCTTGGGTGAGTGAAAGGCATTCACTTTTTGTCTCTGAACAGGCATATGTTGATTTCCAGATTGG
The DNA here is from genome assembly GCA_027924645.1 of Cunninghamia lanceolata. Classification (NCBI taxonomy): domain Eukaryota; kingdom Viridiplantae; phylum Streptophyta; class Pinopsida; order Cupressales; family Cupressaceae; genus Cunninghamia; species Cunninghamia lanceolata. Next base: position 2,445,358 of record BSBN01000241.1, on the reverse strand, counting down.
AGCATATCAGGATAGAATTTTGTGTGATATTTTGCCCATGGAATGTTGTCACCTACTGTTGGGTAGACCATGGCAATTTGATAGGAGGGTACTGTATGATGGGTATGCTAATACCTACACCATCCAGAAAGATGGAAAGACTATTAAGTTGATGCCATTACAGGAAGCAGCTGCAGCACAGAAGGCAGCCAAAGTCATTTTAATGGGAAAGAAGGAATTTGTGCAGAAGCCTATAGGAGCAGGCAGGCAGGCAGTTGAAGACACTGCAAGGAAAGGAGTTGTGAAATACAACAAGCTGAAGAAAGTTTCAGTTGTGACTGACAGAGGTCAGCAGCAGGTTCAGAAACAGGTGTGTAAACAGCAACCAGTTGAGAGGCATGACAAGGATGTTGTCATAGTTGGGACTATTGCTTGTCCTATAAAGATTGAAAGGAAGATAGAGTTGGACATTTCAGAAGTTCAAGAGGCAATTCAGCAAGAGGTTCTGGTCAGGCAACCTGACAAACACAAGGTATGTGAGAGACAAGCCTACATTGACAGGCATGAGGATTTACTTGCCAGAAAGCAAGTTACAGTTCAGAAGTCTTGGAGCAGCCAAGAGGCAGCAGCAGACAAAGCTGGAACAGGGCAGCACATTGCACAGGCAAAGTGTAAAGGTGGAGGACTTCCATATCCTAACTCATGGGACATGAGTTATTTTCTTTTGGGGAGTATGGTGCAGAAGCACCTACCTAACAGCTGGCCTCCTTGAGGCAGTTAGTTTGTTATAGGTCCGCATGATGACATACAGGATCAGGATATAGGATAACATGATCAGGATATAGGTGAATTGTCCGCATGATGACAGGGCAGTAGGCTATTTTTAGTATGTTTGACTTTATCATGTAATAAGGTCCATTGGACCGATGCTATGTAGTAGTTCAGCATAGGAGTATGTGTAGGCAGTTAGAGATCGGGATAAGGTTATCTGAGCTGTCCTCTCTCCCAGCCGCTTGGAAGCTCCCAGCCGCTGGGAAGTGAAGTTGGTAGTACTCGAAGGATTTGTGATATATACCTTCGATCTGTTAGGGTTTAGACATATGGGTAGTTCATAAAGATAGTTCATATTGACAGTTCATTTTGATTCTGATAGTTGTTATGTTCAGGAGAGTAGTACTGGTGATATGCTATACTGGTGATCAGTCCAGATATTGTGAAGTAGAATTGTATAAGCAGGACATTTGAATCTCAATTGAATAAGATCTCATCTTTTGCAGTATTTGAGTTGATCAGTTGTATCTGTGTTGATTTCCTTTTCTGTTTGCAAGTTAATGGGCAATTTCAACCCTTCCACCGGTTGATCCTGCAAATCGGTGGAATGGTCCTGTATCATAGCTTAGGTTGCATTTGTGTTTTCTGTTTATGCATTGCATTGTTCGGGAGATCAGTTAGGAGCATGCTGTGAATCAGCCTAGCATCCTCATGTGCTAGGTCTAGAAGATAAGTTGTTAGATTTTGGTTTGAAGGTGATCCGGCCCGGTCGTCACATGATCTTTGTGAAATAGAGCGGTTCGGAGTGCTTACATGCAGTGGAAGGATACACAGGAGTCTACATGTGCGTTTCCAGTCGGAACGAGCCGCATCATCATCTGCGGATCCATTGCCATCAGGATCAGGTCATGAAGTTGTTGAAGTTTGCATGTTGCAAGTGCATCGTGATGTTTTGAGTTGATATATACTCAGTGTATATATCGCAGTCAGGATCATCTCTCGGGGAAGTTCATCATCCGCATATCGCTAACGGATGCGGGTGTGAAAGTTAAGTTTTTTTGGCTAAGTGTTGAAGAGTTCATCAGGATGATGTGTGACGTCATCGTCATCAGGATATGACGTCATCGTCATCAGGATATTAAGAAATCCCTCAATGCGAGTTTATCCTGTTGTCACTAAGTGGTAAGGTATCGGCGTAGGCAGGAAGTTGTAGTAGCATCATCAGGAGGTTTCGAGGAACCGGATGAACAATATCATGATGCTGTTGCTTGTATCGTCGGGCAGTGGAGCATCGAAGGCAAGTTGTTGAAGTGCAACGTCATCAGGATATTTGGAGCAACCGGATATTTAGATATCCTGCTGACGAAGGTGATATTGAATATCATGAGGATGCCGCTTGTATTTGGCACCCGATGAACAGTGCAACCGGAGGATGTTTGCGCCCGTTGATTATCATGATGATGATGATAGGCGACAAACGGAGGAGGTAAATAGTAGTCGACAGGAGGATATTTGCGATCATCCGAAATATGATGATGCTGTTGAAATGTGATGATGCTGTTGGTGTCTCTAGGAAATATGATGATGATGTTCAGCCGATAGAGAATTTTATCATGCTGTTTGTATTGTTGGCTACTCCTTCCTGTTAGTTAGCCTCCGTTGCGTCCCACTCTGCATCAAGATGTATACCTGGATTCATATTGTTATACCTTCCCTATCATTTAACAAATATATATATGATAATAATATATTATACATATATATTTGTTCATAATATAAATATATAATAATATAGAACAATTATAAATTATATATATAGAATAATTATTAATTAAAAATTACATATATTATATCATATATAAATATATGAATAGGAACTTAAAGAAACTACTCTTACAATATATAAATAATAAGTATATTACAAATATACTTATACCATGAAGGAATGATTAAGACAATGACCATAAGAAAAGCATGTGAATTACTAAACAACGATCCATTAAATAATACGTCCCTTTTGGGAACAACTGCTATTGAAAAGTTACAACCTTAGAATGGGATCGGAAGGTATAAAAGTTACCGATGGGTAGTAGGCATAGGTATGGGGATCAAGGAAAAAAGGATTCCGTCAGTCATAAACATTGGATCTGCAATATATACAAGGATCAATACTTGGAATATAGAATAGATGAAAAGAAAGGAGTATATATATATATATAAATTAATATTATTAATTCAAATCTGTATAAGTATAGGAAGGATATATTCATATTACTAATTTTTTTTTATATATATAGATATGGGAAGATAAGGGAAGACAACAACAACCCGATTCAAGTCAACAATCCTCTACAGAAATATATAAGTATTGGGAGATAAGTTACAACAGGACAATCAAGGTAAGAATTAAAAATTATTTAATATAATTAATTTATAATTATTAAGTATAAGATGTGTAAGATTATATATATGTATATATGTATACATATACATATATATACATATATACATATATATATATGGATATTGTGACATTAGTATCATTTCATAGTTGATATGAATCCATGTGAATAATTGTATTTTATAAGGAATTGTCTTAACTATATAGATCTAAGATGAGCAATTGTATAAACAAGAATACCTTACAATGGTATTCCAAATTAGGATAAGAAGGGTTCTATTCATGCATTATGATGATAAATGGTATAATAGGATTCCATCTATAGTACAAGGGAATATTGCATAAGGATCATATCTCCGTAGCCTCTATTACTTCATCCAATGAGGAATCATGGGTATTGTAGGGAAAGGCAGAGTAATTCCATCCCTTGTATAGACCCCAATGGCTAGGATATAGTTCCCATGGCCAAGTCCAGAGATCTCGTATTGATCCCAATGGTCGGGACATAGTTCTCGAGGTCGGATCCAAGGCTGGGACTATTGGGTCTCAAAAATGCAGGTTGTGGATTCTAAGGGGATGCCAAGCCCTATGGTCAAATCTACAACATTTTTGAGCCAATGACTGGAGTTTGACCTTAACGATCAACTTCTCCCTACACTTTAGGTCCTGCTACAACCTAGGCGGGTGAACCTTTGATTATTAAAGCAGGTTGTATGATTAAATCTATGTTGGTTTGCTGCTAGTTTATCCAATTACAATGGCATGCTTGTAAATTAGATAAGATATTGTAAACTAAATTCTAAAGAAAGCAAATGATTTAATCTGAATTCTAACAGAAATAAATAACAAATACATGAAATGAATCTAAACTATAACAATAAAACAATGTAAAGATTTTAATTATAAGATGAATCAATAGTTAGACTGGTGCTTTGTCTGTTCGGACAATGGAGTCAGGATGTCAAAAACAAATAACTTGTATCAGGTAATAACTCGATCTGATTGGCACATACAACAGTTTGCAACTTGTACAAACGTGCAAGGAAGAAATTATTAACTCATTCTTAATAATCCAAAGGACATAATTGAATTAAATGCAAAATATTTAAAAAGGATTTTAATCTTTCCAGAAAGAACTAATTTAAATTTGCAAATTAACAAATTAGATCAACTCTGGACATAAATTAATAACCCTAATCAATTAATCATACTTAATAATCCATTCAACATTCTAAGATTACTATAATTGATGAGAAAGGATTTAATTCTACTTGAGAAACCAATCAAATCAAATATACTGAATTAGCAACTATAATTAGACAATTTGAACATATCCTTAACACATTCAAATTAAATAATCTAAAAATGAATGATATGGAGATAATTAAATTGATTGAATTTAAACAACAAACAGATGATACCGTCACAATGTATTTCAAATTTGAATCCTCGACTGCTGCCTCAGAATGTATCATGCACCATAGTCTTTCTCAGAACGACATTGCACAGAAGGATCAAATTTGCATCAGATTCTAATCCTAAACTGCTTCCATTATCTTTTTGTAAAAATATCTGTTCCTAACCTAATTTCTAACCTAATTCTAACTTCCTTCTCTGGGTCCTGCGATCTCTATTTAAAGAGATGCAACAAGCCTCAGACCCGTTACATTCATTTTGGTGACGATTAATAATTGGTTGAACCAACCATAAGAACCGACCTTATTCATTACATAAATGACTTGATTTTGAAAGACTTAACAATCCTCGAAAGTTGGGATAAAATATTTAATCTTCCATGATGAGATCATTTAACCGCCAGTCGAGAACCATTTCATTGCATTCAACACAACCCTAATCCTGCAAAGAAAACAAATTAATCATTAGATAAACAGTATATAAACAATATATGATTTGTATTGTTGTGAACCTTAGGACCTGTGTCGTGAGGTATCATTTCCTTGTTTCCGTATATTTTCTCACATTTTTAGGGTTGCAACCCTTCCCATAGAAATCTCGTATGTCTTTTATTTATGTTGAATTATTTTATTTCTTCTTTGGCCATCAATAATTATTTTATCATTTGCTTGTATACATTTTTCATACTTGTAGTGAAAATAATTACCCTTGACTAGGGTTTGCCAATTACATTGTGAAAATAATAATTATTATTTCACCTTTGCCTTCTCTTAAATGAGATCCATCGGGAGATCTGTATTTTATTTTCATTAAACCACATATTTTTTCACTTATGTTAGGCAAAATTAATTTACTTGAGTGAAAAGAATTAATGCTCCTTGGTGAAAATGTTTTACTAGCCTTTGTATGTTCTTCCAAAATATTTTCTAGGTAAAATAATTACCTATTAAATTAATTCCTTCATTATCTTAATTTCGAATGAACAATATCAAAATCTTTTGTTGGATCGGGTTAAATCTTCCAAAAAATAATTCACCTCCAAACGAAAACAATTTTCATTTTACTTTACCTTTTTGTGAAATCTGCAAGTAAATGTGCTTTGCAACCTTGTTTTCTATCAAGAGGTCATTACAGTAGATGTCTACTTGTGATTTTATCTCTCATGACACGATTTGTTTTATAAAAAAAAATGATTTCCTCCCAATCCATATTCTGCAATGAATTTTATTCATAAAAATCTAGAAAAGATATTAAAGCAAATATTAATCTTAATATAAAGAAAACTCAAAAATAAATACCTGGAGCGATATAGCCAATAGATCCTTTGAGTGCAAATGTTGATGTACTCAATGAATCTATGGAATTTGGAGTAGCAGTTAAACGGGATATACCAAAATCAGTCACAACAGCTGTCATGTTGGCATCCAAGAGCATATTTCTAGGTTTTAGATCAGAGTGCACAATTTGTAAAGGAGAATCATGATGTAAATATTCCATACCATGGGTTACATCTATAGCAATGCTCAAGCACTCACTGAATCCTGATTCACAAACATCCTGATCATCGTTGTCAGGGTGCAAATGTTTTTCCAAGCTCCCATTAGATGCAAACTGAAGAACCAAACCTTTGAAGCTAGGGTAGGAAAATGCAGTTATTACTTTGATGAGATTACAGTGCAGAATCCTCCCTAACACTTTGCATTATGTGTTACAGTGCTTATGAGCTTCTTCATTCTAAAAATTAAGAGCCTTGATGGCAACTACCTTACCATCCCTCAAAATGCCTTTGTAGACTGATCCGACGTTACCCACTCCAAGCAAGTTTGCCTCATCAAATCCAGCAGTCGCAATAATAAGATCGTTGTAAGGATATTTTGGATAGCTGAACCTTTTAGAATATAAAGTTTGAGGGATAGAATAGTTGTCTTGAAAGTTTTCTTCCTCCATAGTAGCATTCCTTTAATGAAAGACAATAACATAAAAGCAATGGGTCAAAATGGTTGTGACCATCAACAAATCTAGGACAAATTCAAAACCAAAACTCACACTCCACGGAGGCCCACCTAGATATATTAATGATGAGAATTTGATAGATCATGATGCATATTTCGATACCCATGAACCATATATCTCCCCATTTTGGCCTCCACCAACATCACTATCATCTCAAGAATATGAGGAAATACAAGAGCCTCGACATATCTATGATGATCATTATCCACAATTCAATTCTTATCATCTCAACACAACCTAAGGTTTTCCATCCATGCCCTCAACCTCACAAAACTATAATCCTACCCAGGTCTCAACTTCGACATCCATTAATCCACAAGTCCTTCAGCTACAACAACAACTTGTCCAATTCCAACAACAACTCGCTCAATCACAACAACAAGAGGCAAATATTAAATTTCAATTGGCACAACTATCACAATTATCTAGCACATCAACACCTCATCTCTATGAGTCATCTCCATCTACCTCTTATGAATCTTTATCACAACCAATCTACCACTCATATTAACCCAACACATCCCTACCTCAAACCTATTCAGCAATAACTTTAGCTCAAACCTCACAGGTCCAGATCTCTACCCATGCTCCATCTTCACACATACCAAGTCCCCTCACCTTATATCTTCAACAACAAAGCCAAGAAAAACAAGCCCTCCTTCAACAACAACAAATCTTAGCCCAAAAACCACAACCTTCATTTAACACATCATCCACCATACCTTAATCCATGCAACAACAACAAATTCCATCTAATTTCAATCCTAATCCATTGGTCCCCCAGCCTTCTCATTCATCAATCCCTTTGTTACCTTCACCACCATCATCCACACAACATCAACAAATTCAACCTAAATTCTATGAGTCACCCCCATCATCATGCCAACCTAGTCCCTCCACATCAACCAATCTCATGAATATTCCTCAATATCCATCTCAAAATCCTCCACAACATGAGCATGGATTCACAAATCTTCTTATTGATACTCTTGACAAGGGAGACACCATCTCAAGTTTGGAATTGTACACCAATCCTTCCACTAGTCCTCCTCATCCATCCATCCCTATGGAACCTGAGCCCAATCCCATGATCTATCAACCTAAGCCCAATCCAAGTCTTGATCCTATCATAGCCAATCATATCATCTCCCCAGCTAACCCAGATCCCAATCCTATTATATCCAATCCTCTTGTCCATCCACCCGATCCTAATCCCACTCCTATCATACCTAATCCCATTATCCTTCCATTACATTCTAATCCTACACCATCTACCATTATTCTCCATCCATTATATTTTCCATCCACCCATGTACTAATGAAGGATGTGATCCATTGGATACTCGCAAGGAATCAACTATCACCCTCATGCCATCAAATGCCTATTCTTGAAAGTATGCAAGAACCTTCAAATGTTCTCGAAGATCCACTTATTATAAGCCCAATTCATTCTCCACTATACATTGAATCTATCCAAGAAACCTCCATTCCTATCCAAACTCAAGATTTATGTCAAGAGTCAACTCTAAAGCATGATCATCCTTGCTCCTTACCAAATCAAGATTAAAGCTCTTCCATTCAACCTATTCATAACCTATATATTTTTTATGACCAAGATATTATCTGTGATCAAGAGCTTCTCACTTCCTCCACTCACGGTCCCAATACTATCCATGTTCAAGAAACCTCCACCGCTCATATCCATCATCCCACAATATCCACTTCCCTTGATGAGACACTTGGTCCCCACAAGCACATAGATAATCAAACAAATACATTGAATCTTCATGAGCATAATCAAGATCCTATTTCTCCTTCACCATCTCATACTGATACCATTTCAAATCCACCATCATGTCCTATTGTTCTTACTACTTTCCTAAATGAATGTTCTTCCCTAGGAGAACAGCAACCTATATCTGCTACCTCACCCTCCTCATCCAATAAGGAACGCGTGTCTTGTATCCTCAAAAATAAGCATCCCATTGCGCATCGTATGTTCCAAAACATGAACTATCAAGGTAAAGGCTTAGGCCTTCACGAGCAAGGTAATCTGGAACCCATCCATGTCAAAGTCCCTCCACGCTCATATGGTATTGGTTATACACCCCAAGGTAAGCAATATCAAGATGTTGGTATCACATTTCCACCTCCTAAATCCACTCCATCTAAGCCCAAACTAGGTGCACCTCATCACACCCATAAAACTTATGTTTCCATTCCTCCTCCATCATCCTACAACCCCAAAAAGCATGTGACCATTCATCTTCCTCCGTCCACTTTACCTCCACTTCTTCCAACTCCTAACATCCCTCCATCTACTTTACCTCCCCTCCTTCAAACTCCTAATATTCTTCAATCTCCTTATCACTTTAACCACAATTCCATTCATACATCCCATTCCCATAAATCCCCTACAATTCCTAATCATGATCAACAAATGCACACATTGAATAAACATGGGGCTATCCTAAATACCCCTATGGGATTCAAAAATAAAAATTTGGATGCCTCCACCCATAAAGCCAAAAATCCCAATAATTCTCATGCCATATGGCACAAATGCAAAGAATCAAAGCAAAATCAAAATTCAAAAATGCTACCCAAGTCCACATCTCAAAAAGATAATTTCAAAACCAAAATGGTTTGGGTCCCCAAGCAAAAAGTACCTAGTTCAAATGGATCATCCACAATTCTAAAATCCCAAATATTCCGCTCCCTATCACAAAATCCTAAAATTCATAAGTCCATTTGGGTTCCTAAAGACCTAAATAGAAAAATCCCTAAGATAACATCTCCATTACTCCCAAATCCCCCTTCCAAGCTTCAAAATCCATTTTAGTGTGTGCAACCGTTGGTCTTGGTTCCCTTCCACTCCACAACATTCCCACATACCTCCATCCTCCCATCTCCCATCTACTATCCTACTTATTTCTTCCATCATAATCCTATGGTTCATGCTTTTGCATAAGCCATATCTATCTCTTTAACTCCATCCTCATCCACTATCCGTCCATCATCATACACATCATACTCTCCTATCCCCTATCATTCCTTGCATAAACCTTTCATAATCCACATCAAAATCCATTACCCTCTCATGCAATTCCCTACCAACATCTATGAGCATAACAACATTTGACATGATATATGAGTTATCCATCCTAGGTCATTTTTATGGGAACAAAATCTTGAGTCTCCATATTCCATCCGACTATCCTCTACAAAAATAAATAAATAATAATAATAATAAAAACAATCAAAATAGTAAAGAGAAACCATTACGTCCAATGGTGAAAACCTGGTAAACAGGCACCTTGGATAAGTACCATGATGAAAACCTGGCAAACAGGGGTCATGCGTAGGTGATTATCTATGTACTTTTACACTTGGGGGCATGTTGTCACATCTATCCCATCTCATATCCTATCCTATCATTTTCCATCTTATCTTGACATCCTTACCCATCATATCTGTTGTACCTTCATTAACTGCACCATCCATCTTCCCTTCCTCCTCTTTGATCTTGATGAGGATAGGGGGCAAAATATTGAAAAATGCCCTTAGATACCTCTTGTCATACTCCAAATTCCATCCATATGTTTCTAAAAATATCCTCCATACATCCATCCACTACTAATTCCATTCGTCCCTTTCAACCATTATCCCTATCATGCATCCTAATCAGCATCACCCCACTGAATCCTAAGGTATAATATAGAAAAGGGGGCAGGTTATTCCTATGTGACGTAATCCTTTGAGATCACATCCTCAATTCCTTTCATCCATATTCAGTTCAATTCATCCCTCTACCATATATTTCCCATTCATTTTCCTTCTATCCCCAATCCCATATTCCTACCTTTATCCTATTGCCGATTCTTTTATCCATCCATACTCCTACCTTTATCCTATCGCCCATCCTCTTACCCATTCATCCAATCCTTTTATTTATCGCATTCACTATTGTTCATCCCCATTCATTATTGATCCTTGCCTTGTGGTTTGGTTTTTCCTTGTCATTGGTATCTATTCAAAGGCCATCTACACACAATCCCATGCTAAAAATCCGAAACAAAAACAAAAACAAAAACAAAAAATCACAACATTCCCAAAATACCAAAAAAAATCAATTTTCCATTCATCAAATCAATCAATCCACCCCCTCAACCAATCAAATCAATCACTTGCAAGTATCCTTCCATACCAATCAATGTCAATCAATCAAGTCAAATTATCTAATCACATCCATGGTCTTGTTCCTAGCCTTGTTGCGACCCTGATCAATCATCATCATCAATGGGATATATCGTTCCCAATCCTACTGTTGTTCTCAGGATATATCGTTCCCATATCAACAACACAATCCTTGCATTGTTCTCGGGATAAATCATTCCCACATCAACAACACTGTCACTCAATCATCAATCCCTGCGTTGTTCTCGGGATAAATCGTTCCCACATCAACAACTCTTTCAATCGATCATCATCATTATCAACATCAATCAATCCAATCGATCATCAATTTTTTAGCTTGATAGGGGCAACACCTTGTTTGTTTTTGAATCATTTGTGTCTTCTTGCTTGCTTGCTTGTGTGTGTCATCATTTCATGTTGCATTTGAATCACATCATTCTAGCTAATATTCATATCTTGTGTCTGTTGGAATAGCTTTTTGCATTATCTTTTGCATCTAAGGTCATATAATACCTTTTGTGCATTCAGACTTAAATGCTCTAAGTTTACTTCCTCATACGTTAGACAAGGTTGTATTTTGCTGGGGCACAGGACACATCGTCACCTTGGTCGTTATACCTTGGTGCATACTGTCAGGTGCTATATCAAACATCAGGCTGCTCCAAGTTTAATCAGCATAACTCCCCATCCTCCCCTTCTTTTCCTTTTTCAAGAGCCTATCCACCTCCTTCGTCCCTGCATATCCTCTTGAGGGGGTATTATCTCATTATCTACCAATGCTTCATTTTTATGAGCCCCATATAAGCCCCAGCCTACCTAAAATCCAAATCTAAACTTATGTTTTAATCTTCTTTGAAATGACATTGCTTCACAACATCATCTCAAAGAGGGGCAAAATGTAGACATCAAAAATTGACCTATGATCTATTTCCTAATTCCTCTCTTCACATGAAATTTAATTAATTTTAATTAATTAATTAAATTTCCATTTATCTTTAATCCACCCTTAATTCCCTAAAATTTAATTAATTTTAATTAATTAATTAAATATCTTTACCTTTTACCATATCCTGTGGATAATAAATTAAATTAATTTATTATTTACTAAACCTAAAATCCTCCTATAAATAATAAATTAAGATTAATAAACTTAATTTATTATTTACGATTCACATAACCAAAAACTCATTATTTACCTACCTTTTCCTGTTCAACTGATCAAACCACTTTTGAGACCGTCCCCAAAACTTTATAAAAATCAAACTCATTTTCATTTATTACCCGTGTAGACATCAAAAATTGACCTATGATCTATTTCCTAATTCCTATCTTCACATGAAATTTAATTAATTTTAATTAATTAATTAAATTTTCATTTATCTTTAATCCACCCTTAATTCCCTAAAATTTAATTAATTTTAATTAATTAAATAAATATCTTTACCTTTTACCATATCCTGTGGATAATAAATTAAAATTAATTTATTATTTACTAAACCTAAAATCCTCCTATAAATAACAAATTGAGATTAATAAACTTAATTTATTATTTACGATTCACATAACCAAAAACTTGTTATTTACCTACCTTTTCCCGTTCAACTGATCAAACCACTTTTGAAACCATCCCCAAAACTTTATAAAAATCAAACTCATTTTCATTTATTACCCGGACAAATTCATATTGGAGTTATGCAGAAAATAATGAGCAACCACATTTAAGCGAGTTCGGTAACATTTAATTAATTTATTGAGTTTCAATAGTTTATCATTATCTTTCTATTGCATTTGATATTAGATTTTAGGGTTTTAATTGTAAAATCTTTTCAATAAATATAAAGTTTTGGGGACGGTTTCAAAAGTGGTTTGATCAGTTGAACGGGAAAAGGTAGGTAAATAATGAGTTTTTGGTTATGTGAATCGTAAATAATAAATTAAGTTTATTAATCTTAATTTATTATTTATAGGAGGATTTTAGGTTTAGTAAATAATAAATTAATTTTAATTTATTATCCACAGGATATGGTAAAAGGTAAAGATATTTAATTAATTAATTAAAATTAATTAAATTTTAGGGAATTAAGGGTGGATTAAAGATAAATGGAAATTTAATTAATTAATTAAAATTAATTAAATTTCATGTGAAGAGAGGAATTAGGAAATAGATCATAGGTCAATTTTTTATGTCTACACAACCAAATCAAAATTGTTGAAGAATATCAACATAAGACTGCATTCATATGTGCTTGGGGAGTTTATTGCTGGAAAGTAATGCCTTTTGGTCTTAAGAATGCGAGAGCAACATATCAAAGATCAATGACTATAATCTTTCATGATATGCTTCATAAAACCATGGAAGGCTATGTAGATGATATCATTCGTAAATCACGCACAAGACAGGGTCATTTGTATGTCCGTGCAAACATCTTTGACCGCTTAGAAGAATACAAGGTTCACCTTAATCCAAAAAAGTGTGTCTTTCGTGTTACATCTGGCAAACTCTTAGGCTACATTGTCTCTTGAAGGGGTATCGAAGTGGATCCTGCTAAGGTCAAAGCTATAGTTGAGATGACACCACCAAAGAATTTGAAACAATTGCGTCGCCTTGAAGGAAAACTTCAATCTATCAGAAGATTCATAGTGCATCTTGCAGGTAAGTGTCCATCCTTTGCATATCTATTGAGAAAAAATATAGAATGTCAATGGGATGAGAAGTACCAATAAGCATTTAATAAATTGAAAGAATATCTTGTAACACCACCAGTTTTGGTACCTCCTCCTCAAGGAAGACTACTCCTATACATATCATCCACATCATCAGCATTAGGAGCCTTGTTGGCATAAAATGAAGGCCTTGGAAAGAAAAGAGCTATATAGTATATTAGTCATACTCTTGTGGGCTATGAGTTAAATTACACACCTATTGAGAAGGCATGTCTTGTCATTGTCTTTGCTTCATAGAAACTTTGACATTATATGCTCAATCATTAAACTAAGCTCATCTCAAAGGTTGACCCACTAAAGTATCTCCTATCCAAAGCTACATTGACAGGACGCATGCCGAAATGGCTTATGATTTTGAGTGAGTTTGACATTGAATATGTTGATAGAAAAGCCATAAAAAGTCAAGTCATTGCTGATCAATTAGAAGAAGCACCTATTGAAGTCTATCATCCACTTATTTCAGAATTTCTAGATGAATCAATCCTTATCATTGACTCCCCTCAAAATTGGAAATTACACTTTGATGGATCTTTCGCACATCATGGTTTAGGAGCAAGGATCCTTTTTGTCACACCACAAGGAGATTTCATACCAAAAGCTTATAGTATCTTATTTCCTTGCACAAATATCATTGCATAATATGAAGCACTTATCAAAGGTCTGAGAGTGGCTATTCAATGGAATATTAAAGTACTTGAGTTCTATGGTGATTCTCAACTTTTCATATGCCAAGTCAACGATGAATACCAAACAAAAGATGACAAGATACTCCCATATAAGAAATTGGTTGACACATTTAAGAAATCATTTTCATGGATCTAGTTTGAACAAATTCTAAGGATAAATAATAAAGTTGTTGATACCATGGCAACTATGTGTAAGGTCCTCAAAACTTCTAACTTAACCACATAAAGAGTTAAGTCTAGTTCACAATTCTCAAGTAAAACAATAATAATATATTTAACTTTTCATTCCTTATATCAGTTTACATGAATAAAATTATAATCCATTTAGAAGTTCATTTATTACAAAATCCAAATATTTATACAACTTAGGCTTATAGTCTATCAAGTCACCCTAGCATCAATGAGGCGATCATAATAATACAAATATGAAATACCAATAATGTCAAATATCAATCCAAATGTCTCTAGTTGCTGACGAGTCAATCCACCATCTGCAAGCTGAAGACAAGAACATGGTTCAGGTGCTTTCCACCCAACCACGAAGCTTACGCTTCTCTAGAATCCTTCTAACATGAAGGATACCTAACCCTACACGAAGAGCCTAGCAATATATAACAATAAGCAGGATGGAATATGGTGCGTACCTATTAACCTACATGCATCCCTACATGAATGCAGCATATCATTAACAGGATGAGGTAGAGAAATATATATCAACAAAAACTAGGCATACATCCATCTATTTCAATGGTCCATTCGTCTATTTCAACATCAAAAGTTAACTTTGGCCAAAGTCTGAAACTGATTATAACGGTAGTGTAGGTTTTGAAAAAGAAAACCTACTTCTCTGTAATTCCTCATTTGGCACCCATCCCGGAAGGTAACTTTCCAAAAAGCACAACATAGAAGAAAACAAAATAACCATTCTCTTTGCAAGAAGAACACTCCATGGCAAAAATAATAACTCTTTTCTTTTCATGCAAGAATAATAGCATAGGGAGGAATAAGTTCCAAATCATTATCACATCCTCATAACTAGTATCCACATAACAATTTAATATACTCAATAAGAAGTACAAAAAAACATGGAAGATCATACACGTTAAACATGAGTTTCATGCTAACAATTTCTATCTATTGCATAAAAATAGTTTTCATTAAAAACACCATAACTTTCTCAAAACATAACATTTTTCTAATTTTTAAAATGCATTGGAAAGATAATACAGAAATCTACATAACCCAATAAATATTTTTACAATAATTATCTTTAATTTAATTTTTTAAATATAATATAATCACATATAAAACATCATTCTAAAAATAGTATAGAGATAGACACTCACTAATTAATACATATCTCATAATTGAGAAACTGGGTATGGCTAATTTTTTTATATGATTTAAAGAACTTAGTTCCGCACATTCCATAAAAATTTCAGAGAAACCCAGTTTCTAAAACTAAATTTATTGATGTCATAATAGACTATTTGTTTTCTTATGACAGTTTTATCAGCTTTTAAAAAAAAACAATATGGGTTGTTATTTTTCTCTTCAGTCTCTTCCTAAGTTTTCTATTATGTTTTCTTCATATTTAAGAAATTAATATATTTAATACTTTAAAGACCATATTTAGATCAAATGAGCTATCTAATATTCTCGCTAATTTTTAATCATTCCCAAAAAGTCTAATTCAACAAAATTCCTTTCTAAATTTTCTAAATCAATGAATTTACAATTTGTTTAAATCTTTCTTTTTTTTCATAGGGAACATACAATCACAATTTCTTCACAAAAATCTTGTATTCAATTATTAACCAAAGTAAATATTTTCTAAAGTCTTTCATGACAAGAATCCTACCTCAATCCTTGTAGCAATTTGGTGAAAATAATGGAGATGATCTAATCAATTCAAAAACCACAACCATCCTTTAATTCTTCACAAAAAAACACTTCCAAATCCTTAAGCTTCAATAACCTATTTTGTTTTCTTTTAATTTGCATAATCTCATTGATAACCCCAAAAGAATGATAATAAAACTAATTTTCTTCTTTTAATAACTCTTGTTTTTTTCTTCCAAAACCTAAAAAGCAAAAATATAAAATTATATTTCTAAAAAAAACAAAATAATATTGAAATATTATCCTTCTAAAATAATTGACTTAAATAAACTAATATTAAAAAATATAATTTTCTAATTCACAAATATGATAAATATAACATTTTATTTTCTAAATTCTTAAAATAGACTTGCATATTCAATAATTAAATAAATTAACAAATCAGAATAATTAAACTTATTTCTTTTCCCAAAAGAAATTAATTACCAAAATAAATAAATATAATGCTCACATAACTAACCAACACTAATTATTTATTTATTTTAAATTAACTTAATTCTTCTTGTATTAATTAATCTTTTTCAAATTGAAATAAATATTATTATTTATTTCTAAAATTTTAAAATAAAAACATGCACATAAAAATCTATTTCAATTATAATAATTAAATAATTGAAACATAAATTGCATTAATTTTATTTCTAAAATATTAGAAACTATAATTATCTAACTAAATAATTAATTTAAAATAAAGTTTAAGCATCAGTAAATAATTAGCATATTTATATATACATTCTTTTACTCACATAACCATTTTAAAAAGACTTACTCAAAATAATATCCATTTATCATAATTAAACATAATTGCATATTATAATGAAGGAAAACAATCATACTGAGAAACCAAGGACAAATTACACCTGCAATCATACATCAATTATATGAGATTAGAACATCATAACCTACACGCAAGTTCGCAAAATATGCACAAAGACTTCGCATTCATAAAACACATAAACACATCAAATTCAATCAAACAATGTAGGTATGAATGCATCTACGTGAATGTGTGTGTGGTACACTGATTTCATCCAACCTACTCTTAACAACAGCTAGGTCTCCTTTACCCGAAGCATGTTCTTGCCTTCGACAAAACCTGCAACCACGTGCACTCACTTACATTGTCAATAGGTTAGTCTCTAAGAAATCATAGCCGAAGCGAATATACCAATCCAATCATGTAATCTAAACAATTATATCATCATTTCACTAGATTAACCACATGTATCATCTAGAGTTATCGTTTAAGTAGAGTTCAATAGTTTGCAATTCATTAACTGGAAAATAAATACATCATAAAATTTGAGACGTGACTTCCTTTCCCACTTGGAAGAGACATTCTCTCGATGTCTTATTACAAACACACTAAAACAAAAGAGTAAAACACTCATGTTATCAGAAGTAACATGGCGTGGATTAAAAGAATAACAAAAGAAAACAAGCATCTAAACTAAGAAATTAAAGCATCATAACTAATTCCTCCAAAGAATAGTCTATCTCCTCAGCATCCTCAATATCTTTGTTGTGCAATTTAATGTTGTGCGTCTCTAGGATTCAAATGGGCTCCACTAGCACTACTCTTGGATCCTAAACCTATGTAGCATGCCAATCAAACACACAACACACATGGCACAACTTCCAAACAATGCATATAAACAACACATGGTACAACTACCATCCAATTGCATTCAAGTACAAAAAAATGGCACACTTGCCAAAACATAAAAGAATGATATCACAACATTCAAGCATAAGGGAAATAATCACACCTTTAATGCATGCCAAGCGAGGCATAAATCATAGTCCATCATAGACACATACCAGCATGAACCAAGCATCATAATTTTGACAAAAACACAACATATTCTCAAAAGATCATTCCTCCTAACCATCCATCGTGCATACCAACTCCTCTGAGACTAGGACACTCGCTATCCATTTTCCTTAGATAATTTTGGTTTTGAACTTTCCATGCATCTACACTTGTACCTTCTTTGTACTTCTCCCATTTCTATCGTTATCTACATTTGTTTCTCTATTGTACTATCTCTTCTTTATGTTCTATTGCCTCAAATTGAACTGGAATTACAACCTATACCTTCATCTTATTTTGAATCATAATCTCTTTTATTCATCTTTTCCAAGTATCCTCCCATCCTTTCTACCATCTCTCTATAGTATATATTCCTCAACCAATTTATACTCATCCTTCTCTATCTTTCTAATTTTTACTTCCATTACCAACTATTGGTTTGTTCTAGCTTAAGTTACCTTCCAATAAACTCCCTTATCCATTTTTAGTTCCACAACACTTTTCTTCAATTCTTAGAAATACACTCTATATGTCAACTCCTTCAACCTTATTTCTTCCTCCCATTTCCACACAAATCATCTTGTCTCAAAGATTTCTTCTCACCTTCAACTTCCTGCATTATTATCTAGACCATTTAGTCTTTTCATTCTTCCATTCCAACCCCATGCTACTACAACATTCCACATCCTATTCTTCACACAGTCATGAGGAATTTTCCATCCTATTCCCTTATTATTTCTACTCTTCAAGCACTAAAAATATCTACTTTTGATCTAGCAACTCATGCTTCCAACATTTTTATTTAATCTACCTTTTCACATCTTACAACACCACTTCAATTCTTAACTAAGCTAGACCCAAAGATCAAACAACATAACACGATCACGAATTCATGATCGGCTTGGCAACACATGACTTCCTCGCAGCCTAAACACCAAGTATCCATAAAATGGAACACAAAGGACAACAACTTCTTCACACAAGAATCACATCCCTTCAAGCATCAAGCTAAGAAACCTCCAAACTCCTAAGGAGAAACTCTCGAAGCAACCAAATTCCCAAGGTTGGCAACTCAACAAGTCCAATTCAACTACCAATTCTCCCTTATCAACAACCTATCTTACTTCACACCAACATTCTACATTTTTCTAATCCATTTTCTTCCAATTAGATTTCTTGCATTACTTGTATCTTGTTATCTTATCTTCTTGTTAATATATGAGTATCTGAAACTCTTCTATCTTACATCTGAACTTAAATTCACACAATTTCCTATTTCCTTGCTTCATATCTATCTTCACCTTGTCTTCTATCACTTATTCCTTGTCTTATGTTTATCCTTTAGAATTTGTTATCTTTATTTCTCTATTTATCCATCTTTAACTGAAGTTTTCTACCCAGCTTCTTTGTTTCCTTAACTAACATTCTTTCTACCATTACCTACAATTTCATCATATCCAAAACAAGTTCTCTCATATCTCATTGACATAAACGTAGCCAGGTATCAACATTTAAGCATATTCTTGAATTCCATTTCACATCATTCTTTACCATCCAAGTATGACAACCACACCAATCAACAAGATACTCACATCAAGTAATCCATAGAAATATACCAACTATTTTAGAACTTTCTTGACACTTCACACTATACTCACTCGCAACGAACAACAAATCAAGAAAAAAAATAATCTAACATAGTTCTAGTAACACACACACACACCAAGAATTAATACATTCTCTGTATTCTACTCCCATATACAATCCATCAAAGGCTCATCATGGACATGGTAGAGAACATAAAATGATACATGACCAACAGTTTAAAACATTTGAGTACAACCACCATTAAGAAATAAATCAAAACCAAAGTGTAAGAAAATTTGACTCTAACAATAAGGCATACAATGAGCTCAATTTTCAACAATAAATCGTACATGACTATAAAGATCACAAGATAAATAGATTTCAAAATTCGATGGCTATACTCCTTCATAAATAAGAATAAAATTTCAATGTTGGTCCTAACAACCTTTAGTAAATCCACAATAGTCAAATAAAATAAAGTATCAAAAATTTCAAAATTTATACGTCACATGAACTACATGACTAATTCTAGCCACAAGAGAGGGAGTATCATACTATACTATACCTGGATTCCAAAATCGAAGGTAAGTAAGAGAACACACTTAATCAAGTCAAACAAACGAGTCTTTTAAGACTCCAATCACACAAATACAAAAGATTCTTTCTACTTAACCAAACCAACATCACTCAAGATGCCAAGCAACAAAAGTCGCATCCCGTTCAAGGGAATCACATTCATCAAGCAATAATACACAAGAAACATTCACAAATCAAGCTATCTAACACAACACTCACTCAATAAGGAGCAGCTACCAACTCCCACCATATAGGGATACACCAATCATATGGGAAATGCATTAATGCAACATTCACATACAACTCAATAAAATATATGAGGGAGAATTGGGTTGGGGTCAAGCTCTTACCTAATGTTCCATCCACATGAGGTTAACTTTCACCACAACATGATGAATAGCATAACTAAAATAGAATTCACTTTAACAATAGCGCAACAACATGACAACTTTACTCGAAAGGAAGACCTACGTCACACATCTCTCAACCATGTTCTCAATGAACAAGGTTAATCACACTAACATGATTCACAAGGGAATAACAAGAGTTTTGGGGCTTAGTGCAATCCAACCCAACAATCTTTCAGAGGTCAAATGCACATTCCATGCAATGGAAAGAACACAACTTAAGTCACAAGATGCAAGGTATGTTGATTCTCTCATGATTCAAACAAATCATGCATCACAAAATAATGATATATAAATCCTTTCACAACCCCTTTTCTCTTTCACATTTTCCAATGCTATGCAATACTTTTTTTCTTGCTCCCACATAAATGATTCACACAAAGGAACATGCCTTAAGAGATGAAAATGCAAGATGTATCTCATGCAAGCATTTCGAAATGACTTCCTCAAATAACACGCATATGCTCAAAGATTCATCTCTTCCACACGTGAATGCCTATCTCAAAAATGAATACACCAGGTTCAAACAATACTCAAGAACATGGTACTTCATTTTTCACAACAGTTTCCAAAACCCCACTATCAAAGTGGTCTCACAAGCACAGACATGACCCTACAAAAGGTCACTTCATAACCCACATACATTGCAAGTGTTCATGCCAAGCAATTAGAACATTGAGAAGGTATTCACACATAAGCAACCTCTCAGAATTCACTAGGGCCTATCAAACCCATAAGAATGTATACTTTCCCACACACAAGAAGGAAGACATATCAGAAGGTGGCACATGCCATTCCCAGCATGCCCACACACAAGTATCCCAATCATGCTCAATCAATCGAGCAGAGCAAACACCCCAGAGTTCCCAATACTGCAACGCAGCTTTGATACCAAATGTAAGGTCCTCAAAACTTCTAACTTAACCAAAATCAAAGAGTTAACTCTAGTTCACAATTCTCAAGTAAAACAATAATAATATATTTAACTTTTCGTTCCTTATATTAGTCTAACATGAATAAAATTCTAATCCATTTAGAAGTTCATTTATTACAAAATCCAAATATTTATACAACTTAGGCTTATAGCCTATCCAGTCACCCTAGCATCAATGAGGGGATCATAATAATACAAATATGAAATACCAATAATGTCAAATATCAATCCAAATGTCTCTAGCTGCTGACGAGTCAGTCGGCCATCTACAAGCTGAAGACGAGAACATGGTTCGGGTGCTTTTCCACCCAACCACGAAGCTTACGCTTCCCCAGAATCCTTCTAACATGAAGGATACCCGACCCTACACAAAGAGCCTAGCAATATATAACAGTAAGTAGGATAGAATCTGGTGCGTGCCTATTAACCTATATCCCTACATGAATGCAGCATCTCATTAACAGGATGAGGTAGAGAAATATATATCAACAAAAACTAGGCATACATCCATCTATTTCAATGGTCCATTCATCTATTTCAACCTCAAAAGTTAACTTTGGCCACAGTTTGAAACTGATTATAATGGTAGTGTAGGTTTTGAAAAAGAAAACCTACTCTGTAATTCCTCATTCGGCACCCATCCCAGAAGGTAACTTTCCAAAAAGCACAACATAGAAGAAAACAAAATAACCATTCTCTTTGCAAGAAAAACACTCCATGGCAAAATAATAACTCTTTTCTTTTCATGCAAGAATAATAGCATAGGGAATAAGTTCCAAATCATTATCACATCCTCATAACTAGTATCCACATAACAATTTAATATACTCAATAAGAAGTACAAAAAAACATGGAAGATCATACACACTAAACATGATTTTCATGCTAACAATTTTTGTCTATTGCATAAAAATAGTTTTCATTAAAAACACCATAACTTTCTCAAAACATAACCTTGTTCTAATTTTAAAAATGTATTGGAAATATAATACAGAAATCTACAGAACCCAATAAATATTTTTACAATAATTATCTTTAATATAATTTTTTAAATATAATATAATCACATATAAAACATCATTCTAAAAATAGCATCAAAGATAGACACTCACTAATTACTACATATCTCATAATTGAGAAACTAGGTAGAGCTAATTTTTCTATATGATTTAAAGAACTTAGTTGTGCACCTTCCATAAAAATTTCAAAGAAACCTAGTTCCTAAAACTAAAGTTATTGATGTCGTAACAGACTTTTTTTTTTCTTATGACAGTTTTATCAGCTTTAAAAAAAACAATCAACTTATTTTAATAACTAAAAATAAAATATAATTTTATATTCATTTTCGGTGAATTAGAGGATGTCAATTTTTTTCTCTGCATGTCGAGCTAGGGCATTCGTGCCCTAGCCCGATCCTCTGGTTTTTTCTTGGTCGTGCAAAGTGTGGGGAGTGCTTGCATTTTGAGGAGGTCTGGGGTTGTGATTTTTATCAGTGCAAAGTTTTTTCATCTACATTGGTGTCTCTTTCTCCCTAAGCGTGCGGGGGTTTTGTGCCTGGTTAGAGGCCACGAGTGGGGTTTTTGTGCCTGGTTGGTTTGGGCCTTCAGTTTGAAGGTAGTACTAGGTGGTGGGTCGATTAAACCCTAGTGGTGGTTCTTTTTTTCTCGGGGGCCTGCATGCCCACCTTGGGTCCTGTTTAGTTTTAATGTCGATCAGGGAGTCTTCAGGGGCTAGTCCCAAGATGGATTTTCGCTCAGTGGTGGTTGGTGCGAATTCTCCTTCGCATGCTTCAAAGGTTTTTAATAATAACTTGTTCTCACCAGATCCAGGGTTGGTTGGTTTGGGTTTGTCTGGTGGTACACGGATTATGAAGATTAATGGATGTCTTGAACGTTGTGAGGAGAGGCCAAAATTGGTTATCCCGCTGGAGATGATTGCAGAAGATATGGACTATTATTCGAAGCATGCATTGCTATGCATGTTTATGGGGATGCGTGTTTCATTACAATTTCTTGAATCGTGGGCCCAACGGACTTAGATGCCAGAGGGAGAAATGGAGGTTATGCTTTTAGCAAATAACTATTTCATGGTTTCATTCAATTTCTTGGCAGATCACAACAAGGCCTTTGAGGGAGGCCCCTATTTTCATAATCAGATTGGGTTATTTATTAAACCTTGGCATGCAGGCTTCAATCCTGCTGAAGAGCTTCCAAACTGGGTTTCGATGTGGGTTCAGCTTCTGAGGTTTCCTATGGAATGTTGGCGGGATGATGTTTTACACTTGCTGGCTTCGATGCTAGGAAAACCAGTTGGTGCTTCACAGTAGACTCAAGTTTAAAAGGTGATGACTTTTTCTCGTATATGTGTTGAGATTGATTTAAGTAAATCTTTGCCAGATTCGGTGGATATGTGTGCGGATCCTTACTCTTGGGTGCAGCAATTGGACTATGAGACTCTTCCTTTTTGGTGTCGTCTCTGTCGTGAATATGGACATTTGCAGAGAAGATGCCCAAAGGATAGGCCTATGGATTCCCAGCCTCCCCGCAGTCCCCCTAGGGTTGAAAAGGGGAAGGAACCCATTCTTGGTGATGTGGATGGGGCTGATGGTTTAGTTCCTGTCAAGGCTCGAAACAGGAATCAGGGTCAAAAGAGGACTTTGAAGGAAAGGCAGGATGAAGATTCTTTCAACAGATTTGAAGTTTTAGATGATCTCAACCAATAGGAAGTGAATCCAGGCTTGGTGAATTTGGATCAAGGTGCTTTAGGTACATGACAGGAGGGCCTTCTTTCTGAAGCTACTCAGATTTTGCAGGATAATAGGGCTTTGCAAGTGGACACAAATGTTCAAATGGAAGTCCAAGTGGAATCGTTTCCTATTATAGTATGGAAGAAGGGTGGTGAGGATGGATCTCCTCTTGTTTTGAATGCAAGTACTGAGGGGGTGAAGAATAATAAGTCTTCTTCTTCTCATTTGGGTCTTCATCAAAAGGATCCAAAAAAGGGGACTGGGGAGAAGTCTTCCAAGCTTGGTAGAAAAAAGGATTTAAAAAGATTAAATTAATAGGGGAAACTTTGGTAGAGTCAGGGTCTGTTAAGACTCTGGATTCTCATTTTTCGATCCCCTTGAAATGATTGTTCTATCCTGGAATGTAAGGGGCTTAAACAGTGGCCCTCGACAAAAAGTTGTTCGTGATTTGGTTAGAAGTCAATCTCCTGATGTTCTTTTCCTGGGGGAGACTAAGTTATTAGTGGAGTGTATGTTTAGTTTAGTGCTTAAGTTGTGGGGGAGTGGAGAGTGCCAGTGTATTGGTGCTCAAGGGTCTACTGGGGGAGTGGCTTGTTTATGGAATCCTTAGAAGATCCACCCTCTTTGGTGGTTGTCCTTTTAGTCTTCTATCTCTATGATTGCATCTTGTTTTGAGACGGGGGAGTCTGTTCTCTTCTCCAATATCTATGCACCTACTGAACTTGAGGGTAAGCAACTTTTGTGGTCCTATATCCGATTTGTCCGAAGCATGGTTCCTTTCCATCTGTGGATTATGGTTGGAGACTTCAATGCTATTTCTGAGTTGGTTGAGAAGCAGGGTGGTATTGCGAGGCTTAAGCCTTCTGCGTTGCTACTTCAAGATAACATCTCAACTTTAAATCTTGTTGATATCAAGCCCATTAATGGCCAGTTTACTTGGAACAATCAAATGATTGGGAATAACTGCATTGCAGAACGACTTGACTGCTTTCTGGTTTCTTGCTACTAGGTTGGTGGGTTGTGGTCTTCTAGCTCTGAAATTTTGGATTGGAGGGGCTCAGATCATTAGCTTATCAAGCTAGCTATTTCTTCAACTCGTGTGCCTCGGTCTCCTTCTTTCAAGTTCTAGCTTATGTGGTTGAGTGACTCCTCTCTCCATGACTATGTTGCTAAGTGGTGGAGGTATGGTAGACCTTCTTATGCTACAGCAATGTATACTTTTGCTAAGTTACTTCAATTTGTCAAGTATCAGCTTAAACGTTGGAATCGGCAATGCTTTGGAAATATTTTCGATGCTAAGACTGCTACCCAGGCTGAGTTGGATGGTATTACGAGGTTGATCAGGGAGGATGGAGTAACTAAGGACCTACTGCGGGAAGAGACTAGGAATTTGAAAGCACTGGAAGAGTGTGAACTACGAGAGGAAGTTTTTTGGAAACAAAAGGCTCGGATTGAGTGGCTTCAGGAAGGGGATAAAAATACTACTTTTTTCTTCAACTTAGTGAAAGTCAAGAGACATGGTAATTCTATCTCTGCTCTGGTGAATGACAAGGGTGAAACTCTTTCTTCTTTTCATGAAATCACACGTGAAGCTATGCAATATTTTGCTTCATTATTCAAGGAGGACTCACAAGGGGGTTCTGATGAGGAAGCTCAGATCCTTTCTTGTATCCCTTCTTTAGTTTCTAGGGAGATGAATGAGCATCTTATGAGTGATATTTCGATTGAGGAGCTAGAGGGGATTGTGTTTCAAATGAAGAGGGGGAAAGGTCCAGGACCTGATGGTTTCTGATTGAGTTCTTTCAAGAATTCTGGGAGATTATCAAATTGGACTTGTTGGCGGTTGTTCAGGAGTCTCATAAGAATAAACAGATGTTATGGGCTTTGAATTCTACCTTCCTTGCTTTCATCCCAAAGTGTGATGGGGCGGATAGGTTAGGTCAATTTCGTCTTATCTCTCTTTGCAATGTGATTTATAAAATTATCTGTAAATTGATTGCTGATAGGTTGAAAAAGTGGCTTAAAGTGTTGATCTCTGAGGAACAGAGTGGTTTTATGGTAGGACGGTAGATTCTGGATGGGGTTGTTATCGCAACTGAAACCATTCTCTCTATGGCCAGTTCCAAAGATAAGGCAATTTTCATCAAGCTTGATATGGCTAAGGCTTATGACAGAGTTCGATGGTCCTTCCTTCGGAAGGTTCTTGGTGCTTTTGGTTTTGGGGATGAGTGGATTTATTGGGTTATGAGTTGTGTTACTTTAGTCTCCTTCTTTGTGTTAATAAATGGTGAGCACTTTGAGCTTTTTGGTGCCACTCGGGGTTTGCGGTAGGGTGACCCCCTCTCTCCTTACTTGTTTCTTCCTCTTGTTGAAGGTTTGGGATGTTTGATAAGGAATGTGGAGTTAGGTTTCATTCAAGGGTGGGGGTGGGGAGGTGGTTTACCTCCACAGTCTCACTTTGCAGTTTATAGATGACACCGCTTTGATGGGTATGGCTACTATTAGGGAAGCTTCAAATTTGTGCAAGGTGTTGGATGTTTATCTTGTTGCTTCAGGCTAATTGATTAATGAAGATAAGTCTTCCATCTTTTTCTTCAATACTCTGGGTTCCATTCAGAGGCAAATTGCTCATATCTTGAGATTTCATACTGGGGTTCTCGCTTTGACCTATCTTGGTATTCCCATCTCTGTTGGAAGACTACCCAGGGATTCTTGGCAGAATATTCTAGATAAATTTTATGTGAAAGTTAATCATTGGACCCATCGTTGGTTGTCCTTTGCGGGTCGTGTTTAGTTGCTCAAGTCTGTGGTGCAGGCCCTCCCCATTTATAGATGTATGATTCAGGTGACCCCTTTGGGTTTTGTTAGGGAATTGGATTCCTTAGCAAGACAATTTTCATGGGCTGGTAGCTTATTGTCCTCTAAATGGAGCCTTGTCAGATGGGACGTTGTTTGTAGCCCGAAGCAGTTTGGCGGCCTTGGGTTAAGGCAGTCGTCGTTGTCAGGGATGGCGTTGGCTGCTAAATTGTATTAGCGGTGGTGTGTGGAGTAGGATGGGATCTGGGCCAAGATATTAACACAGAAATACTTCCTGGGGATCCCTCAGATTAATATTCCTCGTTATCCCGTGGTGGGGAAAGGCTCAGTGATTTGGAGTACGCTCAATAAAAGGGCTACTCTGGTCAAGGATGGCTTATTTTGGATTTGTAAAAGAGGGACAAAAGCTTATTTTTGGTCTAATTCTTGGGATGGTTTTCCTCCCATAGTTTCTCAGTTTCCTAATTTGGTGACTCTGTGCCAGAGGTTCTGTGAGGTAGGATGGTCAAGGGTGAGTGACTTCAAGTCCTTTTCTTCTCATGGGCAGTTGGTGGTGGCGAGATGGAAAAATCCTGATGAGTGGCCTGTTGTTGGTATGGAGGAGGAGTGTGCTGAGCTTCATAGTATCCTTTCTCATAGATGTTGTAGCTCTCTCTAGGAAGGGGATGTTCTTTCTTGGTCTCCTAATCCTAAGGGTGTCTATACTATTGCTTCTGGATATCAGGTGTTATTATCTCACCGGCTGGATGGGGTGGAGGTTCACTGGTGGAAGAAAGTGTGGAATAAGCTTTCTTGGCCGAAGTGTAATTGTTTTATTTGGACTTTGGCTTGGAATAGGTGCTTGACATGGGATAATATTTAGAAGCGGGGTTTTCAGGGTCCTTCTATGTGTGTTTTGTGTGGATGTGGAGAGGAGGACTTCTCTCACTTATTTTTCTGTTGTGCCTTGACTTTGCAGCTTTAGCATTTTTGGTGGGAAGTTTGGAAAAGCCCCTGTGTTCATGCTTCCTCCCTGGTGGATTTTTGGAGTAGTCTGGGTAGACCTCCTTCTATGGCCTCTTTCTTGCAAGATGTGTGGTATGTTGGGCCTTCCTTCATACTATGGCAGATTTGGTTGGAATAGAATCGAAGAATATTTCGAGGTGAGAAGCTATTGATTCAACAAGTTTGGCACAAAATTATGGGTATGATTTGGGAGACGGTGGAAGCTAAGTGTGATGTGGTGTTCCCTTTGGAGAAAGGGGATGCTGAGTTGGTGGATAGATTGGGTATTCAGGGGTTGTCTCCAACTTCTGCTTGTGTCAGGAGAGGAAGGCAGGTGAAAAAGAAAGATCAAAGGGTGGGGAGTTGGCTACCCCCTCCGACTGGCATTTTGAAGCTCAATACTGATGGATCCTCAAGGGGCAATCCTGGGCCTGCTGGGATTGGTGGGGCTGGTAGGGATTTTTTAGGATTGGTGGTTTTTTTCTTTTCTGTTCATGAAGGATTACAGACTATCAACCTTATGGAAGGTTTGGCGATCCTCTATGCTTTGGAGAGGGCTTATGCTTTGGGATGGCGCAAGGTTATCTGTGAGTCTGATTCATAGATTTTGATTAATTTGCTAAATAAACAGAAGGTATCTGATGTTAGTTGGCAATTGGCTATGATGATGCAGTAGATTCTGCAGATAAGTTCTTTGATGGAGATGGTGTCTTTTGTCCATATTCCAAGGGAGTGGAATAGGGCAGCAGATTGTTTGGTTAAGTGGGCTTCTGAGCATTTAGATGGCTAGAAGATTGATGAGTGGGAGCAGGTTCCTCATGAGCTCCGACATGACTTAGAGAGGATTCTTGCTGGGGATGGGAATGGTATTGGTGAAGGATGATGTTGTTTCATGCTTTGTATGGTTGTTTCTTATGGATTCTCAGGGCCTTGGCCCTTTGATGTTTTGTAATGCTCTTCTCTGAATTTTAATAAAAAATTTACCCCTTTAAAAAAAAAAAACTAAAAATAAAATATAAAAGATGAAATTACAAAACTAAGAGGTAAAGTTTATCCCTTACTTTGAAATCATATATCCAGAATTTAGAAATACCTAGATCACTGTTTAAGAGATATGCCTAAACTAAGATGGGTTGTTATTTTTCTCTTCGGTCTCTTCCTAAGTTTTCTATTATGTTTTCTTCCTATATAAGAAATTAATATTTTTAATACTCTAAAGACCATATTCAGATCAAATGAGCTATCTAATATTCTCCCTAATTTTTAATCATTTCCAAAAAGTCTAATTCAACAAAATTCTTTTCTAAATCTTCTAAATCAATGAATTTACAATTTGTTTAAATCTTTCTTTTTTTCATAGGGAACATACAATCACAATTTCTTCACAAAAATCTTGTATTCAATTATTAACCAAAGTAAATATTTTCTAAAGTCTTTCATAACAAGAATCCTACCTCAATCCTTGTAGCAATTTGGTGAAAACAATGGAGATGATCTAATCAATTCAGAAACCACAACCATCCTTCAATTCTTCACAAACAAAAAAAAACACTTCCAAATACTTAAGCTTCAATAACCTATTTTGTCTTCTTTTAATTTGCATAATCCCATTGATAACCCCAAAAGAATGATAATAAAACTAATTTTCTTCTTTTAATAACTCTTGTTTTTTTCTTCCAAAACCTAAAAAGCAAAAATATAATATTATATTCCTAAAAAAAACAAAATAATATTGAAATATTGTCCTTTCTAAAATAAATCACTTAAAAAACTAATATTAGAAAATATAATTTTCTAATTCACAAATATGATAAAATAACATTTTATTTTCTAAATTCTTAAAATAGACTTGCACATTCAATAATTAAATAAATTAACAAATTAGAATAATTAAACTTATTTCTTTTCCCAAAAGAAATTAATTACCAAAATAAATAAATATAATGTTCACATAATTAACCAACAGTAATTATTTATTTATTTTAAATTAACTTAATTCTTCTTATATTAATTAATCTTTCTCAAATTGAAATAAATATTATTATTTATTTCTAAAACTCTAATTAAAAACATGCACATAAAAATCTATTTCAATTATAATAATTAAATAATTGAAACATAAATTGCATTAATTTTATTTCTAAAATATTAGAAACTATAATTATCTAACTAAATAATTAATTTAAAATAAAATTTAAACATCAATATATATATATTATTTTACTCACACAACTATTTTAAAAAGACGTACTCAAAATAATATCCATTTATCGTAATTAACCATAATTGCATATTATAATGAAGGAAAACAATCATATTGAGAAACCAAGGATAAATCACACCTGCAATCATACGTCAATTAGACAAGATTAGAACATCATAACCTACATGCAAGTTCACAAAATATGCACAAAGACTTCACATTCATAAAACACATAAACACATCAAATTCAATCAAACAATGTAGGTATGAATGCATCTACATGAATGTGTGTGTGGTACACCGATTTCATCCAACCTACTCTTAACAATGGCTAGGTCTCCTCTACCCGAAGCATGTTCTCGCCTTCGACAAAACTTGCAACCACGTGCACTCACTTACATTGTCAATAGGTTAGTCTCTAAGAAGTCATAGCTGAAGTAAATATACCAATCCAATCATATAATCTAAACAATTATATCATCATTTCACTAGATTAACCACATGTATCATTTAGAGTTATCATTTAAGTAGAGTTCAATAGTTTGCAATTCATTAACTGGAAAATAAATGCATCACAAAATTTGAGACGTGAGTCTATGGGTTCATTGATTGATATTCCATATAATAGTCCACATTCAAAAATCTTGATTGAGCAACTTTACATTCCTACATTTGATGTCCCAGAAACTAAACTTGTATATGAACTTGTTGGTCCTGATGTACCTTGGTACAATGAGATTTATACCTTTCTCCATGACAACATTTTACCACCTAACCTTTCACATGCCCAACGTTGAATTTTCATCCATTATCCATCTCGTTATACCATTCTCGATGATACACTTTATCGAAGGACACTCGATGGGATTCTCCTTAGATGTCTTAACTCAAAAGATGCCCAAGGCACCTTACATGAGGTACATGAGGGTATATGCGATGGACACTCTAGTGGTCCTACCTTGGTCAAAAATTTGTTAAGGATTAGATACTATTGATCGACTATGGATCATGATGCACATCAATTTGATAAGAAATGTCTTCCTTGTCAACAACATAGTGATTTGATTCATGCACATGCACAAAAGTTACAAACAATCACTACACCAGGGCCCTTTTCACAATGGGGGATCAATCTCATTGGTAAAATTCGTCCACCTTCATCGAATGGCCATTCATTCATTATCAATGCCACTACATATTTTATAAAAAGGGTTGAAGTTATTCTCCTTACATACATAACCGACAAACAAATTTTCAAGTTCATCCTTCATTACATTGTTTGTTGGTATGGTATACCCCAAGTCATTGTTACTGACAATGATAAGCCATTCAAAAATCAAGAATTCTTCCATCTTTTCCATCAATTCCATATCCAATGCCATTTTTCCACACCATACTATCCCCAAAGAAATGGTCAAGTTGAGGCTTCGAACAAAACTATCCTCAAGATATTGAAGAAAATAGTCAATGAAGTTGGTTGGAATTGGCATTTGCAACTCAATCATGCTTTGTGGGCATATCACACTAGTATCCACACACCTATTGGAGCCACACCATATTCCCTTGTCTTTGGATCTAAAGCTATTCTACTAATTGAGCTTGATCTCCCCTCCTTAAGGGTATCATTGCAGCATCTTATTGATGAGGAAGACTATAGAGTTGCTTGCTTGCAAGAATTAGAAACACTAGACCAAATAAGTCTTAATGCTCTTAATCATCTCACAGCTTATCAAAATTGTCTTCATCGTAGCTACAACAAGAGACTCAAAGAGCACAAATTTGAAGTTAGTGATCTTGTTCTTAAGGAAAATCAAAAGAACCTTCAAGATCAGGATAGAAAAGGAAAATTTGAGCCTAATTGGTTGGTCCCCTTCATCATTACTAGTTGTTATAGGTCCTGTGCATATCAGCTTTCTAAACTTAAGGTTCATCCCCTTAAAGAACCTATCAACATCATTCACCTCGAGAGGTTCTATTCCTAACCTGTAGGGTATCCCAATTGTATTATTAAAAAAATCAAACAAGTAAAGAGAAATAATCCGTCCTATGGTGAAAACCACTTTGGTGGCACCTTGGATAAGTACCATGGTGAAAACTTGTTTATAGGTTCCATGTGTAGTAGCCTTGCATCTACCATCTATTAGTTCACCATTTTGATTCCCACTCTTCATCATTAAGGTTTCATTCTATCTTTCACACCATCATCCATCTACCATTATGTTGTCCTATCATGTCTTGAAATATTCACTTAGTGTCATTTCTTGTCATACCATAATAAGTCATTTTATTCACCTACCATAATAACCTAGTCACCTCTACCATACCCATCCATATCATAATAAAACCTTATTGCTTGGGGGCACATTGTCGATACCTAGTTATGGTGTGGATTGTTCTCCCAAGTTTTCTTAAGACATTTGGAAGGTAAGTCTTTAGTAGAAGTCTCATGCACTTTTACACCTACATGTTCCAAAAATACCAAAAAAAACAAAACATTTCAAAAATACAAAAAATCAAATATCCCAAAAATCTAAGCAATATTTTTTACCATATACCACATTCCATAATAAACCTTTCTCAACTCGATCATAATAAACCTTTACACTTCCATTTCACCCATCTCACCAATAAAGCACTTGACATCCAAGCAAGATGAAACACTCATACAATGCATCGTACCTCAACCAAAATCACAAGTATTAGTCTACATTTTGAAATGATATACAATCACTTTAGTAATTGCCACATCATTCAATAACAAACAAACAATCATCATCCAACCTCATCTAGGGATATATCGTTCCCGTCATCAGGCACCTGTCCAAACATCACTACAACTCTTTGGCAAGAGATACAATGGTTGTGTCACTTGTGTCGTCATTTGGTCTTTTATTTTTTATTTTTTATCTTTTCTATCTCCTTCTCATGCTTTATCAAGGCCACCTAGATCCATTCATATCTTGGTGTGTTACGAATAGCAGAGCATGGGACATAGTGTTTTACATGTCTGTTGGATATTCTTATCACTATAGCTAATATTCATATCTTGTGTGTAGTGGAATCACTTTTTGCATACCAGTTGTCCTTTACATCTAAGGTCACATTATACCTTTTGTGCATTTGGGATTAATGCTCTAAGATTTATTCCTCACACGTTTAGACAAGGTTTTATTACACTGTGTATAAGGATACTCCTTTTGTTTGCAGTGTCAAGTCCATGCAAAGGATACACAAGTCATCTTGGTTCTTTATACCTGGATGTATAATATCCTATTTATATATCAAATTAGGACTTCTCTACATATTATACCAGCATAACCATTCCCCTACCAATCCATCGTACTCATAGCCTATCCATTTCCATGTCCTATTCTAGAGTATTCTTCCATTTCAAACTCATGATCCACCCTTGTTCATCCTAACAATTCATCCTAACATTCCCTTCTCACCTTTCATCCTACCATTTCATTAGTATCATGACCAAACCCAAAACAATAGTCCATCATCATGTTGCACCATAAGTCTTGTCCATCACTAAACACATGTTATACACACCACATTATCATAATAAATCCCCATATCTATATTATATAAATCGTTATCTATTACCCTATCATACATATTTACATCATTATTCTACCATTCATTTCATTATTCTCTCGATACTATTCCTTTTCACTATTATCATCTATCTATACATCGTCATAACATAGAAACTATAACATATCCATGTCCATTTTATATGCATACATCTACATCCTACATACATGAGTTAAAGCACAACATATAATATCATAGTCCATCACACCATTTAGTCCATATACATAATATTTATGTCAATAACATCATATATAACCATATCCATACTATAAAATCTTATACATCATATCTACTATAATCCATATACATCATATGTCCATACATCCATACATCATCATAAGTCATAACATTATGAATAAATAAAAACCATCACAACATCATAATAAACCATAACACAATCAACATCATCTCATATATATCATACAAAAATGGTCATGATACAATGTCTATGTACAAAAAGATTTTGCATAGCTATCAAAATACATAAGAGCCTACAAGCATCCAAAAATGCATATCATACATCTCCAATACATGATCACAATGAACTACCACCCTCTGAGTGTACCAACAACGTAGGTTGTGGTCCTAATGCTGAAGGTGGAGGAGGGCGTAGTGTATGTGTCCTTGTAGTCTTCCCAGATGGTCTTGTTGGTGGTGGACCATGTGCCCCAGTAACCCTAGGAAGAGGAGGTCCCATCACGGAGGGCCCTAACCTAGCTAACCTCATAGCCCCTGATCTGCTCTGCATGCTGAAACTAGATGCCCTCTGATCATGGGAATCACGTTGTGATAGAGACTACGATAGTATTTTGCTATCTGTGATGCTAGTTCCAGGTCTCTCTATACCCTCATCATATCTATCCACATCAGGCTCATCCCACTGCCTGCTATGATACCTTGTGTTGTGTTATGCTCCTACTGGAGACGTGAAGATGTAGCCTTGATAGCCATCCTCTCAGCAATGGTTGTGTCCCTCTCCACCCTGAGAGCATCTCGCTCTGTTGTGACCTGTTGTAATCATCCATCTCCATCTCCATCCCCCACCTGAGCCTGTACCTATGCTTGCAATGCCTGTATCTACCCTGTAAAGTTTCTATCTGGAGAAGTGCACTATCTCTCTTTGATGTCACTCTGGCTAGTACACCCTGTAATCATGTAATCTCCATCTGAAGGCTATCACAAGATGCCCTTAGTATCTGTATGTCCTCCCCATCTCCTATAACAATTAGGGCACCCAATTGTGCTACATGTGCAGCTTGCACTCCATCACCACCACCATCTCCTCTAGCTCTTCTCGCCTGTCCACACTCAACACTCTGTCTAACGCGCCTCTAAATTAGAGGTGCGGCCACCTGCCCCGCTTGTGTCCCTAGGACAGTGAGTATCACTGGCCTGTGTGTGATCCACTATGCATCATAGTTAACACTAGTACTTATGTCCTCAATGTATGCACCTAGCGGTACCCATGGCATCAATAGCAATCCCTAAAAATCAACCAATGGTATATGTGGATCTAGGGCTAGCCCCCATCAACCTATGTCTCGTGTCACCCTCAGGAACACTACCTCATGAATGGGAATAGTCTGTCTCTCCTTGAACTATCTCAGTACCTAATGCGACATGTGTCACTCCACCGTCTATGTCGTCCTCCCTAAAATGTACCTTGTCTGTTGTACATATGTCAGTTGCTCTACATTGTCTATTATGCTATTAATACTATAGTTGTATATGGTTATGAGTAGTCGGCTTGTGGCTACCTTAACACTTATTTGAGTTATATAATCATTGATATAGTCTTATATAGGTAGTTAGGTCAGCCTGGATGGAATCCATGGCATAAGTATGGTATATATAGGAGGTAGAGGTTAGTAATTAGGAGCATATTGAGTATTGTGTTCTTATTGAAGACTATTGGAGGTATCCCTCTTGAAGTGGATTAGGAGCTTTCCCCCTCGAAGTGACATATTGTTATCAAGTATTGGAAACATATTTAATATTATATTCAGCTATTGTGCAAGTTGTTTCATTACAAGTGGTATCAAAGCATGATCTTGGCACCGTGAAGGAAAAAATAAGGTGATTTTTTTTTCAATTTTGGAGGTCATTTTGGGAAGCGCATATCTCTCTAATTTTGATGAATCTTTTTAAGATTTTTAAAGGGTTTTCAAGGACATATTGGAGTTGACACAGTCCACATTTCAGAGGAATTAGAGCAAAATTGAGCGAGTTATAGCGGAATTAGGGTTTCTACCATTATTTTATGTGAAGCGCATATCTATCTTATTTTGGTGAATCTTTTCAAGATTTTTTATGGGTTTTTCAAGGGAATATTGAAGCTACTACAAGAAATATTTGAGAAAATTTGGATCATATTTGATGAAGTTATTGTGAAATTAGGTTTTCCACCAATTTCACTCTCAAGACTGCACATTAACGAATTTCTTAGAGATTTTTTCAGGGAAGTGAGATCTAGGCCCTGATAAGTTACAGTAAAAATTTCATATTTATTAGATGTGTTTTGTGTGATTTATTGCAAATTTATTTTTCCTAATCATGGAAGGTCTTGCCACAAGAGGCAAAAAGAATCCTGTCACCCCAAGAAAATCCACAGATAAGGAGGATACATAAGGTGGGGAGACTTATCATAATGCCATGGATGAAGAATTCATAAAGTTTAAGGAAGATATTTCATCAGTGTTCGATGATTATTCAAAGAAAATATATTCCATGTTATAAATTAGATCTCGAAACTTGTTACAAATTAAGATGCAAGAAGAAGAAGAAGAAGAAGAAGAAGAAGAAGATGATGATGATGATGATGATGATGATGAAGCAAAAGAAGATGAAATGGAAGAAGAATAAGAAGAAGACAAAGTGAAAGAAGATGAAAAAGAAGAAGAAGAAGAAGAAGAAAAAGAAAAAGTAGAAGAAGTAGAAGATGATGAAGAAGAAAAAGAAGAAGAAGAAGCAGAAAAACAAGGAGAAGGAGAAGGAGGAGGAGGAGGAAGAAAATCAAGAGAAGAAAAAGAGGAAAAAGAAGAAGTCAAACTCATAGCATCTTTCCATGCATTATCACTACTTGCAGCATTTCAAAATGCATTATTCCCTAAAGGAGATCTTGATCATGCCATGCAACCAATGCAAGGGTACCATCTACTATTCCTCATCTCTTCCTCTAATGCACACCAAAAGGTTCAAGTAAAGGAAGAACACATTCATCACTATCGAGAGCTAGATGCAAAAGGAAAACACAACTTGGAGTTGAAGTTAATTTTTTAGACACACATGAAGAAGCTAAGGAAATCAACAGTTCCAAATTAACTCATTATATGGAAATATTTTCTAGTTGAAGTTACCAGATGGGATGATGAAGATTATATGAAGAAACTACAACAATTGATCAATGTTGAGGAAAACACTTTTGTAAAAATGGGGGGCATGTTATGCCCTTAATACTATAGTTGTATATGGTGAGTAGTCAGCTTATGGCCACCTTAACACTTATTTAAGTTATATAATCATTGATATAGTCTTATATAGGTAGTTAGGTTGGGTTGGGTGGCATCCATGGCATAAGTATGGTATATATAGGAGGGAGAGGTTAGTTATTAGGAGCATATTGAGTATTGTGTTCTTATTGAAGACTATTGGAGGTATCCCCCTTGAAGTGGATTAGGAGGTTGCCCCCTCGAAGTGACATATTATTATCAAGTATTGGCAGCATATTTAATATTATATTCAGCTATTGTGCAAGTTGTTTCATTACATTGTCATCCCATGCCTCGCAATCTCTCCACGGTTGCCACATCACTGTGCCTAACTCATCTAGGACTCTCCTCCAATAGTCCATGTCCCATGTGCGCCAATAGTGTAGAATCCCTATGTATAGCCAATAGTATGGGTGTTCCACACCTCTAGACCTATCACATAGTGGCCTGAGTACTGCAATATGCTTCCACACCCATACATGTAGCAAAGTCACTCTACATCCTAAGTACTAGCTCATGTTGTACACGCAACTATGTAGCTCTCTATATAGATGCGCTAGCATGCAGGGTCCCCAAGCAAACACCTCTCCATCCATTATCCTCTCTAGGACATCACCCCATCTAGTCACAAAGTATCACACTCGTCTCCTCGAAACTAACACATACATAATCAACCTTGCTATGAATAGTGACAGAGGGGCATATATCTCAATTTAACTCAAGTCTAGTTGTGTCCCATCTATGGGTAGATCATCATCAACAAACACCCTCTCTAGCACTAACACCCCTGTGCATAAGTCATACCTCACCAAGGACCCATCAATGGGGATCCTGAGTATCTGCCATACATCCTCAAGTGTCACTATCATCTCCCTAATGGGAGGAGGAACACACTCCTCTCACTGTGCCATCTCTCTATCAACGCAATCATCATAGTTGTGTGTGCATGAATCTATGACATCCTCGCAATAGGTAGCATGCCAATCATTGCTAGGAAGTCTGCCCCCCCCTCAGTAAACTATGGGAATAGCCTCATAGTCCATGGTCACCTCACACATTATTGAATAGCTAATGGTTTCTCCAGCATCTATCCAAAAGATCACTAAGTTAGTAATTTGCATAAGTCCAAAATCTTGACCCCTTTTGTATTACTACAAAAGCACATCTTTTTCCTACATGGGCACACTGTTTCACATAGGCACGTTGTTTTGGCCCCCAGGCACACTGTTATGCACAGGTGCACCTTTTTCACGCAAGCACATCATTTGACCACAAGGGCACACTTTTACAAAGTCATGCCCGCACCTTTTTGCCCTTTCCCTAGCATTTATGACACCTACCTGAGCCCCTAACATACCCATGAGACCCTAGGTTTAGTCACTTACCAGTCTACCAACTCCTGTCAGTTGTTGGAAGCTCCTCGCTCGCTCACCACAATGTCTATGTCGAGGAATCGCCACTCTGTCTGCCATTGCTTTGTCTTTTTCTTCTCTCTAGATTTTTGTTAAGCTTGTGAGTGCAAATGAGAAGAAGTAGGCCCCCCTACCACTATTTGTAGGTCCCCAAGCCCTAATATTCACCCTTAGCCTAGGTTTTTCATCTCCCCCTCCCCTTTTCACCCCTATCCTTCTATTTTCATTCTTGTTTCACTTTCTTCATCCTCATCACCCTTTGTCAATCCCTCACCCTTCCTTTCGAGATTTTACCCAAAAATTTTAAATTTTGCATAAATTCTCGAGGGGGAATCCATTATCCATTTTTCCCCTTTTCCATCACTGACTGGGGCATCTTTTCGTTCTTTGACATGACGCTACCTTACGGGATGTCGTATCAAAGAGGGGCAAAATGTAGACACTTAAAAATGACCATGTATCCACCTTCATTTTTAACACACACCTAACACCACTTTACATCCTAACATGTCTTCCAAATTAATTAAATAATTTTATTATTTAATTAATTAACCCATCTTAAATTAATCCATCTTTCATTAACCCACTTTTCTCATATTAAATAAATAAATTTTATTTATTTATTTAATTTCCCATTTCCTCTTAAATTAATTAATAAATTCTATTTATTTAATTAATTTATCATTTCTAACATATTCCTCTCCATAAATTATTTAAATAATCCCATTATTTAATTAATTTATCCACTCACATCCTTATTTTCAACCACTCCCCACCATTATTAAATAATCAGTCACAATTATTAAATAATGGATCCAAAATTAAATTCACTTTTAATCTCCACTATCCACTTCATACCACATCTTTTTTATCTCCACAATTCACATGGAAGAATGCTCTAGAAGATTCTTATCATTGACCTATAATCCTCTCAACCAATTCTAGACATTGATCTAATCTTTTAATCCTATCCCTCCATTCATCATTTAACCCTCTATAAACTGAGCCTCTCACATCATTATCACAACACATCTTTCATATGCAAGTACATGCTTTCAAAATTCTATATCATTATCATTATCATTATCATTTGCCTCCACTATAGCCATCTCATACCTAGATTATGTTGGTTTTGTGAGCAGTCCACAATGCATAATATATCCATAGAACAAAGCTAGTAGAATTAGAGTGCACTCTACTACATTCTATCTACGTGTGAGGACTTGGTTTGAGGTGAAGGTATTGAGTTATATTGCATTATCTTCATTATTTACTTTGGATCATAATTCTGCATACAAGACCCTCATACAATTGGTTTACCCCCTGTTGGATCCTTTCTTACAACATTATTTTCATGGACAAGTTTTCCCTATTAGTTTCTAGGGTTTAGGGTTTTATGGCCACTACTGTAGTCCAAGGTAGTGT
Organism: Cunninghamia lanceolata; assembly: GCA_027924645.1. Lineage (NCBI taxonomy): Eukaryota > Viridiplantae > Streptophyta > Pinopsida > Cupressales > Cupressaceae > Cunninghamia > Cunninghamia lanceolata. The sequence continues at coordinate 2,405,277 of BSBN01000241.1, read as the reverse complement.
TGAGGTTTATCATTGTGCTTCATTATGTTTAAATGGTGACTTGTGATTTGTTCTATTGGTACCCTCACTTAAAGATTATCACTTGATCCCCCTCACACCCATATGCTTTACTAACTCTATGCATTGTATACCACTTATGGACATGTCCCCACTCTTTAGTCTTGCTTCCTTGGCCACATAGTCCTCAAGTATCCTTTTTGTTAAACACCTTATTACATGGCAACTCTTCATTGCATTGCATGCACCCTTCACATTACGATCTATTTGGTGAGTCCTTGCACTATTCATGTGCTATCCAATCTTGTGCCATGTGTCTCTGTATCTTCTAACTAGTAGTTTAGGTTGCCCTTTTCTCACTCGCACTAGAATGATGTCATTTGTCCCCTCTATTACGCTTATCTGCTGAGTCACATGCCCTACTGAGGAGTCAAGGATTATGAAATGATGTCATTAAATTAGATAGCTAGCCATGTCTCATTGCATCGCAATGACTCTTGACATTGTAGATTTGGGTGGTGGATCCAGTCCCATCCTCGCGATGTGCGATGCTCATTGATCTAAAATGAATCTAATCCAATGGTCCCTATTCAATCTGATAGTGAGCTGGTGGGCCCAATAATATTCCATTGATCATCATAGACCGTGACAAGGCTCCAATTGTGCATCTAATATAAGTGTCTAATTGGCTAACGAGTTGGTAAGATCATGAGGTGGAAATGGGAATTTAAAGTAATCCCATGGGACAAACATGTGGCACTTTTCTATTACATCGCTAGGGTCCTCATCACAATTTTAGAAGCGGGCCTAGTTTGCAAGCAATGATATGTGATGACAATTGATAGGTGGTTGGTGAAATCTAACATTGATAGTTTCTCTTGTGCTAGCATAATTCCAGTTGTCAAGAACATGTTATAATGTTGACTGGTCATAATTCCACTTGTGGTTATGTTTTTCTAGATGCCTTTTTCTAATTAGCCAAGAAAATGGTAGGTCTCCAAATAATTCAAATGGAGGTAGACAAGTAAGACAAGCACATGTTAAGATTCCATCCCACCATCAGAATACTTAGCATTGCAAGGGTGTGGTAGACATATGTGAAATGATTCATGACTTATGGTGGTCGTTGATCTCCCACATCCATTAATACTGATGGCTAGGACTTTACAAAAGTGAAGGAGTTAACATTGATGGTATTAGTTGCAATATTTTCATGTTAATCGATTGAAATGCAAATTTAGTTAAATGTGTTCATTTGGTACAAATGCGTCACTAGTGTGAAAACATCCCAATCCACCAAACCAAAGCCATGGAAATCAAGTATTATGGGTCTATAGAAATCATTTTCATGAAGTTTTCTCAATCAACAGAAGTCTATATGAATGAAGTAGTTACAATGGGTGGCATTTGTGGTGTTTCATGCCCTTGGATTATGATGAAGTGGAGATCAAGCTTCAGGTATAAAACTAGTATCAATAGAACTAGGAGTACCCTAAAAAGAACTGTAGGTTACTTGATGGGAAATCTAACAGATGGATTGAAAGATGCATGTAAGAAATCTCCATGATATCCACACAAGCATGAATATCTACACTCACATGATATGGAACTTACTGGTACGTGTCTCACACAAAATATTAAGAATGAGGCAGCATTTTTCTCATTTACATGTGTGTATTTCTTTTTTGTGCTTTGATGGGGAATCCAATTTGGGATGTGTATCTTTTCACACTTATGGCTTCTCTAGTTTGTGCTTTCTTTGACCCTGAGATTTTCTAAATTTCTCTATTTAAAGAGATATTCATTATGTTCATAATTTAGAATTTGTCATTGCAATAATGAGTTCTTCTATGTTTAACTTAGATGTGGGAAGGGAGGATCTGATATGATTTATGGGTCTCGTCTCTGATGACATTTCCCTTATATATATCTCTCCCTACTCTCCTTCCTATTCCACAAGTATAGATCTATCAAATGGTTCTAATATCTCTAAAACTACTTCTGAAAGTGAGAGGCTATAGCTAGAGTTAGAGGTTGCACATGAGATCTTCCACTTTCAACATGTAGTCAGTAGTGTGATGAAATGAGAGAGTAGACTAGTGTAGAAGAAACATGGGCATTTATTTTTTATTACATGTCTTTTAATGCTTTTCCAATCAATGAAGGATTGATCCTTGAGGCTCATAGTATGTTGTTAGAGCATAATAAGCTTCCTATTCTCTATTTCAAAACCTTCTCAACTAGACAACTAGAGATAAAGGAATTATTGTTCCCATGTAACAACATCTTGAGCCTGTTGATCTTGTTTTTGCTTCTTCCTCAAGCCCATGCTTATAGAGGAAGCTAAGTAGACATGATAGCAAGGGTGATGAAAATATTGGCATTGTAATTCCCCCATCTCCTTTTGTTGGCAAGAAATAACGAGAAGATTTTGATTGAGAACATAGGGTCTCTGCCATTTCATTCCTTAAGGCCCTATCATGTGAGTGCTCCATGGACACCAAAAGGATAGCATACCCACTCAGTGTACCTTAGTAGGGACTAATTTCCTTACAACAAACATGCATCTGTGGGTGACAAGCGTCAATCATCCAAGTGAGATGGGCCTTGTCTTCTCCCTTAAATAGAGATGTCATTCGTTAAAAAGGTGGTTTGACTGGGTATGAAACCAATAAAGGGGAGAACCTTGAAAAGTTATTGTAACCATCTTTCTGTGATTATAAATGAAATCTCCAGTTCTATATTTTTGTATTTTGATCTTTTTTCAAGATATGAAATTTGAGTATGTATTTTCCAAACATAATTATCTCTTCTACGGTGTAGTTTGTCTTGGAAATAAAGTTATCAAGGATAGCATAGTTTCAACATTCACATTTGTTGTGTGTTATTTACTCCTATTAGTTTAAATTAAGGATGCTGGTAAATCTTTTAGGGTTGATAATAGGATTAATTATATTCTAGGGGGATAACTAAGAATGGTTGTATTAGGAAAATCTTTATAAATTGGTTTGTGTTAATGTAAGGCATTAATATGTTTTGTTAAACCAACAAAATAGTGATGAAAGTAGAACTATAAAACCTGAGATGAATCTATTTACCTAGAAACAAGACATTGATCACCTTTTTAAATCTCCTCCCATCCCTCACAAAACCAAAATATAAAAATATTTCAAGTCATAAGTTATCCATAACTTATCCCATTCACGGATAAGCTTAAGGGTACAAGGAATAGTTAAAATTATGCAAAATTTGTGAAGCGTTGCTATAATTCCCATGAACACCTTATCTACTAGTCACTGTGATGAACCTGTTATTTCCCACAATATATAGTGAATAATATGGTCACACCCTAGGTCTTACAAAGCCTAAAGTGTAGAAGAGGTTGACTATATCTCTTGTTCATTGTCCTTTTTCTTGTCTCTAAATTGAGCATATATCTTCTCCCTTAGAATAGACCTTGTGGGAAGTATTTTAGAATTAGGGACTGCAAGAAAAAGAGCTAATATACTGGTGACTCTACTAGGGACAATTTTGATAAGTCTTATCTTGAGTCCTTAGCAACTGAAAGGTCTGTTGAGTGAAGTCTATTTAGGAGAACTTTCAATTTTGATGATCTTGTTATCGAATTCCATCACTCTATGAGGGGGTGATTCTATTTTATAAGTTCTGTATATTTATGATAGCATAGTGCATACAAAAGTCTTCCCAAATGAGTCATAAACTCAATTGTGACCTATCCTAGTTATCATAATTTGAAGACTCTATTGGAGGTTTGAACCCTAAAGATTGTTTCAAACTTGAATGAGTAATGATGTGTTCACGATTCAATCCTTTTTGAGAGGGGTTGTCAAATTGTCAAGGAATTGCCTCTTATTGTGCAATTTTTTGGCATAAATATCCAAAGATTTCATTCATAAGAAGAATTTGCGTGAGGTCTATAAAATTTTTAGGTATTTCTATTTCCTTTCACATTCTTCCTCTAATAGATGAAAGCATTGTGGTGTAAGGGTCCTGGGTGAAATTACTTTGTGAAGACATTTTATTTCTCTATTATGCATAAGTCTATATTTGAATAAGGGAGTTAAGATAAGTGTTATATACCTGGTGTTCTTGAAAGTATGGTGATAAAATGTACATGGTTGGGAATATATGCATAGAAAATGAGAGATTATTTAGGTCTATAGATGCACATATTTTAAGAAAGCATTAAAAAAATTATGTATGTATAAGCCTTGCACAACTAGAAAAAGGCGTGAGTGCCTCCTATGTTGAAGTTTAAAAATAAACAAGGATACAAAAATAGGAGTGATAAGGAGTTGTGTTGTTTAACCCTGAAATCTTGTTAGAGGATAGAAGTTGTGAAAGAATGGTGACGAAGGGTGTTGATTTTCTTTGAGAGTAGATCTAGTTCAATGAAGTACCACTATGACCCTTCTATTGGATACTTAAGTACAAATCCTATTAAGGTGTAATACCATGGATCATGTCCTAGGAGAATGCCTTTTTCCCTAAAAAGGTATAGACCACTTGATTTTGTCAAGGCATCACAAAATATCCAAACCCTATCCCTAATGAAGTTAGAGACTACTTGCCCAGGTTTAGTGGAGGTAGCTCTAAATTAGCCAATAAACATATTCATACATTTAGTGATTTGATAAAGTATTGTGAAATTGAAGAAGAGGACGTCATGACGAAGGTCTTTATGTAATCTTTAAAGGAAGAATCTAGAGAATGGTTCAATGACTTGCTAGTGAATTATGTTCCTTCATTATAGGGTTTTAAGAATATATTTCAAGAATAGTTTGGTAAAAATATGGATATAAATTTATTAATTAATGAACTCACCAATATTCAAAAGGAGGAAGAAGAGTTAGTTTAGGTTTTTAACATGAGATTTGCAAAAGTTGTGAGGGACATTCTAGAAGGTGTTAGACTAAATGATTTGATGTGTCTGGTTATATATTTGGGAGCTTTTGATGAGAGAATGGGTTTCTTATTAAAGGATAAAAATCCTACATCACTTCAACAATAATACACTATGGCTAATGATATTGAGAATAACTTGAGATTTTCAATGACGAGGTGTGTTGCATCTACAAGTAATGATAATTGTGGAACCTTCCTTTTGAGTAAATAGTTTAATGAGAGGTGGAAGGAATAATATCAGGATAGATATAAACTTGTTGTTACAACCAAAATACCATGCAACTAGTCAAGATACAAGAAAACCCAAGAAGATTATAGTGATAAAGGGATCTTAGCAAAAGCAGAGGAATATGATGTAAGATCAAAAATTTGGGAGGGGTTATCCACAAGTCGGATGATTATGGCATTTAGTTGTAATATGATGGAGTATGGAGAGGAATATATTGAATATGGATCAACAAAAGAATCTTGCAGTAGGCTTAGTGATCTAAAAAATATCCATGTCCCTGAGGTATATCAAGATGGCATGTCAGTATTCAAGTCACAAATTATAACCCCTCTAATATAAGGTTGTGAAAATGCAATCAATGATCCCAATATAGCATGCAAATAGCTAGAGTTGTCTTGGGTGACCCATGAATTCAAAATCATGAAAGTGAAGATTTGTGATCAAATGTCATGGTTTGATGCATGTGGTGATTCAGAGGGAGGAGCTCGTGTCTAGGCATTAGCAAATTTCATGGAGCATTTTTAGTTTATTAATGAAGACATGTGGATGAGATATTTCACTAAGACCTTATATGGTAAAGCTAAAGAATTTTTCCTCGTGGAAGAGTCTTTTTATTGCTTTTAATATGCAATATGCATGTTATACTAACCCTAGACTTGCTATCCAAATGTTATCTAAGATTAAGAGAGAAGAAGATGAATCATTTTCCATTGACTCCTTTGGTAGAAACTCTGACTCACATGAATTCACCATAATAATATGTGATGATAAAACAAACAAAGAATATGCTAGTGAAACACATTGTAGTCAAGAGATTCTTACAAGAGAACATATTGAGAAGCGATTTTGCATTGATTATGGTAGAGTCAATCAGACCAAGAATGGTTATCTTGATGACATAGAGATGTGTTGTTTCACAATTGATGAGGATCTGGCCCTTGCTATTAATAGAAGCCTACATCGCCCTGAGGAGACAAGTGAGGAGGAGTTTTGCTTTTTAGAAAAGGACCAAGGTGACACTCTTTTGAAATTAGTAGGACTATGGGTGTTAGTTATAATGAATATGATCTATTTCGATGTTCCCCTAAATATGAAGGATTTATTGAAGATCTGGATACCACTAGTGATCAGGGCATCAATCCTCTCAACTATTAGCCTAAATTTGAGATGTTCCTTGAGGATATTGATGTTGTCCCGGAGAATAATACGATTTATCTTCTAAGGTCTTAGATCACCTAGTTGCTATAGCAAGTGTCGTTGATGCTTCAGATGCTACTATGAGTTACCATAAATTAAAGACTAACTTTAATACACAAATTTATATTGAGATTTAGAAGACATTTTTTTTGGATCCTAAGTTTGAAAGTTTCGGGTTCAACATAACTGTGCCTAGTCAAGATGAAATGGAGAATCAAGACTTTTAGTCTTTTTACATTAGTAGAGTACCTAAGTTGCATGGTCACAGTATACAATTCAAAGCAATATATGACACGAGAATATGGTGAATGGATAGGTCTCGATCTTTTCACATTGACAAAAAAATTATTCGATACTTGTTGGGTATTTGAAGATGGAATTGGTAAAAAATGGCATAAATTTATCCTACAAAGTATCAATGTTATGGATTTGCAGACATATCACTTGCATAATATTAGAATAGAATTTGAGAAATCCTTAGAAAATAGGATCTTTCATAAAGGCAAATCACCAAGTACACTTTCCTCGGTGGCTTTTTGTGACTAGGGAATACAATGGGGGATAGTGAATTCTGAAGATGGGCAAGATGATCAAATGAGCATAATTCACATAGTGTTAATATGCACACTTAGACATGGTTACTGGTTTCTCTCCATGTTACACCTAGAACATACGTCCCTAAGCAGGAGCTAGTGTTAGATCCTTTCTTGCAATAGTGTTTTCATGGAAAGGTTTTCCCTATTAGTTGTTAGGGTTTAGGGTTTTAGGGCCACTGTTGCGGTCCAAGGGAGTGTTGAGGTTTATTCTCATGTGATATAGAGGAATTATAAAATTGATAAAGCAAACTCAAATCACTTACAAAGAACCCTTGACTTACAATCTTTTAGCCCTTTCTTTACAAATTGTCCTTAAGCCTTGTAGCCTTTCAAAAATGCCTTTTTGACCATAACTTTCATTTTAGACTTGATATTAAAAATATAAGACTTGTTTGAGATACCCTTTTGTCTCTTACTACACATATTTGAAAGTGAGTTGTGGTTTCTTTGTACGGATTAGGGCAAATTTTGACTGTCCTCTTTCCAATTAGGCTTAATAGGTCACCTAGGCTTGACAAAATCTAGTTCTTGGGCTTCAAAAGGTTCTTTATTGGTTCTTACACCTTTAATACACATAACAAGGTCTCAACAAACCATTCCTTTCTCATGAGCAATCCTATAAGGTCATTTTCAACAAACCCTCTAAGCTACCTAGGGTTTTTATGACTGTATAATTTAGTCCTCTTAGGATAGTCACACAAAACTTATATAAACCTCCAAGAAAGTTCATAAATCCTTTGTACAGGTCTGTAAGACCTTTATACACACCCTCCACACCTTCTCCAATCACAAAACACACCAATCTTGCATTGATGGCATACAAACTACCCTTCACAGTCTTCATAATCTGATACATGTAGAATATCAGACCTACAATCCACTAGAAACATGTGCAAACCTCAACCTGGGCCCCTACAATCTTGAAACAAGGTAAGAGACATACATGTAGACCTTTCCACCCATTTTGGAGATTTCCCACAGGTGGAAGGCCAAATTATTACATTATTTTGCTCACTGGTTACCCTAGGTAGGGTTTTGACCAGTTTTCAGAGAAAGGGCAATAACTTTCTCATAACTCAATAAAAATTGATGTAACAAAAATAAAAATGAAGTAGATTCACATGGAAACAAAATACAATTGATTTCATATCAAAATATGGACCATACAGTTTGTACTATGTGACAGAACAGACCTAAAAGTTAGAAATGCACAGTAAAACCAATGTTTCATTCACCAAAAATTCAACAACAATGTCTCCAATCCAATATTCAAATTTTAAGGGTGCCTTTATGCATTTACAACCAATCCCAACTGATTTGTAATGGTTTCTTGCTTTTCTTATAACTGTTTTCTTGATTTTTTGATTTGTAACCGTGCCTTTTTGAACAACATGAAAACTTTTTAACACTTTTTAAACCAAAGACCCTATTAACACTCCAAAAATGGATCAACATGATCCCACATGGTCATAAATGACCTTATTAGACTCCAAAACATTTAAACAACCTAAAAACCAAACATGACAAAAATCATGCTTATGAGGCCCCTGCATCATCATGCTTCGTTATGTTTAAACAATGGCTTGTTCTCTTGGTTCCCTCACTTAAAGGTTATCTCTTGATCCCCCTCACACCCATATTCTTTATTTCCCACATGCATTGTATACCATTTATAAACATGTCCCCACCCTTTGGTCTTGCTTCCCTGGTCACATGGTCTCTAGGTATCCTTTTTGTTAAGCACCCTATTATGCGGTGACTCATTACATTGCATGCACCCTTCACATCATGGTTTATCTGGTAGGTCTCTGCACCATTCCTACATTGTACAATCTCGTGCAATATGTCTTTTTATCTACTAGTTGGTAGTGTGAGTTATCCTTTTCTCACCAATGTTGGCATGATGTCATTTGTCCCCTCTATTCCACTTGTCCACTAAGTCACATTCCCTACCGAGAGATCAAGGATTACAAAATGATGTCATTAAATTAGACAAGTGGCGATGTCTCATCATATCATAATGTCTCTTCATATTGTAGATTTGGGTGGTGGGCCTAATTCCATCCTTACAATGTGTGATGACCATCAATCTGAAATGAATCTAATCCAACGGTCCCTATCCAACCCGATAGTGATGTGGTGGACTCAGTACTATTCCATTGCTCATCATAAACCATGACAAGACTCCAGTTGTGCATCCCATGCAAGTGTCTAATTGGCTAATAGGTTGGTAAGATCATGAGATGGTAATGGGAATTTAAAGTAATCCCATGAGGCAGACAAGTGGAACTTTTCTATTGCATCTCTAGGGTTCTTCTCATGATAATTTTAGAAGTGGGCCCAATTTGCAAGCAACTATATGCGATGATCATTGATAGGGGGTAGGTGAAATTTAAGGGTGATGGTTTCTCCTGTGCTAGAGGAATTCTAGGTGTTAAACCTATGTTGTAATGTCAAATGGTCATACTGCCACTTGTGCCAATGTTTTTCATATGCTTGTTTCTAATTGGTCAAGAAAACGACAAGTCTCCAGTTAATTCGAATAGAGGCAAATAAGTAAGACAAGCATGTGTTAAGCTTTCGTCCAGCCATTAGGATTCTTAGCATTGTAGGTGTGAGGTAGACATATGTGAAATGATTCATGACTTATGGTGGTTGTCGATCTCCAACATCCATTGATATTGATGGCCATGATTTATACAAAATTAAAGGATTTAATGTTGATGGTATTAGTTGTAGTATTTTCATGTTGATCGATAAAGACACAGATTCATTTGAATGGGTTTATCTGGTACAAATGCATCACTCGTGTGAAAATATCCCAATCCACCAAACTAGAGCCATGGAGGCTGGGTATTATGGGTTTAGAGAAATTATTTTCACAAAGTTTTCTCAGTTGACATAATTTTGTATGAACAAAGTAGTTGCAGTCAGTGGCATTGGTGATTTTTCATACCCTTGGATTATGAGGAAGTGGAGATTGAGCTTCAGGTACAACACTGGTATCGATAGAATCAAGAGTACCCTAAAAAGAATTGTAGATTGCTTGGTGGGAAATTTGATAGATGAAGTAAAATATGGGCACAAGAAATATCCATGATATACACCCAAGCATGAATATTTACACTCTCATGATACAGAACTATATTGGTGTGTGTCTCACATAAAATGTTAAGACTTGATATTGTCAAAATGAGGTGGCATTTTTCTCATTTACACGTGTTTATTGATTTTTTGTGCTTTGATGGGGAATCCAGTTTGGGATATGTATCTTTTCACATATGTGGTTTCTATGGTCCATGCTTTATTTGACCCTAAGTTTTTTCGAATTTCTCTATTTAAGGAAAGATATATTCATTATGTTCATAATTCAAAATTCACTTTTGTAACAATGAAGTTCTTCTATGTTCCACTTAGTTGTGGCAAGGGAGGATCTAGTATGATTTTTGGGTCTTGTCTTTTATGACATTTCCCTTTTATATCTCTCTCCCTACTCTACTTCCTATTTTGAAAGTATATACTTATCAATTGGTTCTAATCTCTCTAGAATTACTTCTAAAAATGAGAGGCTATAGTTAGAGTTAGAGGTTGTGTGAGAGATTCCACTTTCAACATGCAATCAATAGCGCCATGAAATGAGCGAGTAAACTAGTGTAGAAAAAACATGGGCATTTCTTTCTAATTGCATGTTGAATTTTAATGCTTTTCCAATCGATGAGGGATTGATCCTTGAGGATCATAGTATGTTTGTTAGAACACGGTAAGATTTTTTTGCTCTATTTTAAAACCTTCTTAGCTAGACGACTGGAGATAAAGGAATTGGTGTTCCTATGTAATGACATCCTCAACCTGGTTATCCTATTTCTACTTCTTCTTCAAGCCCATGCTTATAGAGAAAGATGAGTAAACATGATAGCAAGGACGATGAAAAGAGTGGCGTTGTAATTCCCCCTCTCCTTTTCTTGGCAAGAAACATGGAGAAGAGCATGATCAAGAGCATAGTGTCTCTACCATTTCATTCCTTAAGGCCCTATTAGATGAGCACTCCATGGACACTAGAAGGATGGTATACCCACTTGGTATATTCGAGTGGGGACTAACTACCTTATAACAACAAACTTGTATCTAGGGGTGACAAGTGTCAATCATCCAAGTGAGATGAACCTTGTATTCTCCCTTAAATCGAGATGCTATTCTTTAAAAAAGGGGAGGTTCAACTCGGTATGAAACTAGTAAAGGAGATAACCCTAGAAAGCTATTGTAACCATATTTCTATGATTATAAATGAAATCTCTAGTTCTGCATTTTTATATTTTGATTTTGTTTTGATATGAAATCTATGAATATGTTTTTTCCAAACACGATCATCTCCTTTATGGTATAATTTGTCTTAGAAATGAAGTTATCAAGGATATTTTAGTTTCAACATTCACATTTGGTGTACATGTTATTTACTCTTGTTAGTTCAAAATCAAGGATGTTGGTAAATATTTTAGGGTTGATAATAAGATTGATTATTGTACACATAAAATTATCGGCTCATCATCCAATCCCAATCAGAACATCCCTAAACCACTTTCTTCTACAATTAACAAAATAAACACCTATTTAGATAGTTAATTGATTAATCCCCTTTCTGACAATGATTAAATAATATCTTATTATTAAATCACTATTCATGCACTATTCATCTGTACCATCTCCTAGCATTAATTTTTAATTAATTTAATCATGTATTCAATTATTCAATCATTTTCCATAGTCCAACATTAGATAAATATTTATTTATCTAATATCCTCATCCCCATCCAAAAATTAAATAAACATTTCTATTTATTTAATTCCCTATTTTGTGCACTTTTGTTTAAGTTGATTAAAATCACTTAATCAACTTAATCACATGCTTGCACATTCCAAATCCTTCATTAACCCATTCAAACCCATCACATCCTCCAAAAGTGTATGAAGGCATGGGCTTTCCCTCATCCCATAATCTTGTGTCATTAGACTTGGTTTTCCCTTGTCATTGGTAACTAGCCAAAGGCTACCTTAAATGCAAACCAAAGCAATCCCCTCCCAGCAATCCAAATCTCCCAAAATATCTAAATCCCCAAACAACCAAATATCACAAGAAGATCCTAATCAATGTGCATCAAAAGCTAGAAATCTACACACACTCATCCAATTACATCCATTGGTCTTTTTCCTAGCCTTTCTAGAAGCCTTGATCATACATCCATCATCATCATTAGGATATAAATCATTCCCAATCCTCATTTTGTTCTTATCATCAACAACATAATCCAACATCATCCATCCATCAATCTTTGTCTTATTCAGCCTAACCAGGGGCGACACCATGTTTGTCTTTGTATCATTTTGTGAATGCTTGCTTGCTTGTGTTTGTGTATTATCATTTTTATCTTGCATCAATATCGGTCCCTATAACCTACCTGCCATAGCAATATCATGGTCTTCCATATCAAGGTGCTATATGGCATAGGGTTTCTTGTGACCTTATCAGCTGTCCCATCACAATACCCATCAAGGTCGTCAAATGCCTTGTGATGTGCTGGGGCATCCTTTTATGCATGGGACACGTTATCACCTTGATTCCTTATACCATGGTGCATAATGTATCATGCCATATAAAATAAGATTGCTCCCATATAGTGCAACTTAATGCATAACTCCATCTATCGATTTGTGTTCCCCCCAATCCTTTTATCCAATCATTTATCCCTCATCACCCATTTCCTCCAATCCCCTACACACCACCTCTTCTATCCTCCCAATCCATTTTTATTTTAAATTCCCCTCTCCATCATTCTAATACAGCCATCTTCATCCTTTCAAGAGCATACCTGTGTTCTTCGAACCTACCCATCCTCTCAAGGGGGCATCATCCCTACCATCATCCGTCCTTATCACTCTCGCTTCAAGTAGCTAGGGCATCATCATCTCTAATACTACCATCTTCTTCTAATCCAATAAAGTGTTATGTTTTATCTTTCTTTGAAATGATGTTGCTTCGAATACCATATCAAAGAGGGGGAAAATGTAGACACCTAAAATGGTCTGCTCATCATCCAATCCCAATCAGGGCATCCCTAAACCACTTTCTTCCACAATTAACTAAATAAATGCCTATTTAGATAGTTAATTGATTACTCCCCTTTATAAAACTGATTAAATAATATTTTATTATTAAATCACTATTCATGCACTATTCATATGTACCATCTCCTAGCATTAATTGAATAAATTCTAATCATTTATTCAATTAATCAATCCTTTTCCATAGTCCAACATTAGATAAATATTTATTTATCTAATATCCATATCCCTATCCAAAAATTAAATAAATATTTATATTTATTTAATTGCCTATTTTGTGTGCGGGGGCCCTGGCTCGATTGGCTAAGTAATTCCATTGCAATAAAGATGGTCACGAGGTCCAATCTCCCCCCGTCCCCATGGTACCAGAGAGCGTGTCATGCCAGCGTCACCGGTCACGTGAAAAAAGTTTACCAAGCACAAAAAAAAATCCCTATTTTGTGTACTTTTGATTAAGTTGAATAAAATCACTTAATCGCGTGTTTGCACATTCCAAATCCTTCATTAAACCATTCAAACCCCTCACATCCTCCAAAGTGTACAAAGGCATGGGATTTTGTACAAGACCTTGGGTCTCTTACAAAGGAATGGGCAAGTACCTTGCACATCCATCTAAAAAGGGTCCTTTTGTCCCTTTTCAGTCCTCACCATTCACTTTATCCAAGACCATCCTCTACCCTTGACTTCCTCTCAACCCAAGGACCATCCTTGTCCTCCAATCATATCATGCCACTTGGTGGCCTCTCATCAATCCGATCCTCTCAACAATCATCAACCATTGATCTCCCAAATCAATCTCATCCATCCAATCCCTCATCCAAAAATATATAACTAGCTGTTAACCCAATGCATTTTCAAGTATCCATGTTATGCAAGGTTATGCTATCAAATTGAGGAGCAATCAACATATCAACACATCAATAGCACATCCACACATGAAGGTTTGAATATGTGGTTAACTAGTTAGCTTCATTTGTATCATACATTCCTTATTAGCTCTATCATAGATTGCATTAGTTAATGAGTAGAATAGACTAATATTGGTTTAGTTTGTTCTCTCTTAATCTCATTTTCTATGTGTACACAATCATATTCTAGGTGGATAACCAATACTAGTTGTATCAATATAGACTGGTTTGTGTTAATTTAAGGCATTAACATGTTTTGTTATTGCAAAACTTGTCGAGATGACTCTATTTTTCAATAAATAAGACATTGGTCACTTTCTAGATGTCCTCCCAAGCCCCATGAAACCAAATTTATGAAAATCTTTCAATTCATAAGTTATCCATAACTTATCTCATTCGTGGAAAAGCTTAAGGGTACAAGGAATAGTTAAAATTATGTCAAATATATGAATCCTCGCTAAATTTCCCATTAATACCTTATCTGCTAGTCACTATGATGAACCTGTTATTTACCATAATATCCAGTGAATAATAGGGTCACCCCCTAGGTCTTGAAAATCCTAAAGTGAAGAAGAGGTTGCCTATATCTCTTGTTCATTTTCCTTTTTCTTGTGTCTAAATTGAGCACAGATCTTCTCCCTTGGGACAAAACTTGTGGCAAGTATCTTAGAATTAAGGACTGCAAGAAAAAGAGCCAACACCTCCCCATAATCATACCCTTGCATCCCACCTTATTCAAAATATAATTTCCCACACTATTGATCCATTTTCTTGAACAAATACTAATTTTTCATCTTCTTCCAAGATTAGTCCCCTTGATTTCAATCAATATAAGGTTGATCACATAATTTTTCCAAAGATCCCCCTTTGTCTTCCCTTTCTGCCTCACATAAAGACATTCATTCAACTATATTAGACCCCCCATCTTCTTCTTTATCCAATAAACATATTGTTCATCCCATTGCTTCTAGGACTAGAAATCCCCCATTTTCCTCTCCTAAAACTTCAAAATCTATATGACAATGGATTCAAGATCCTAGCAAACCATGGATATAAATAAAAGGCCTTATCCCTTGTGAAAATGACATTACTAAACCTACTCACCTTAAACCATATGTACAAGAAATGCCTTAGATATTACCCATTATGTGATTTATTTGTTCCTTTCTATTCTCATTCTTCCATTATCGTCCTTGCTCCTTAATCCCTTGTCACTAGAAGTATTTCACATTGCTATAGATTTATGCATTGTTATCCTTTACTTATGCACTTTTAATGATAAGACATTTCATCAAACATTATCTTCCTATGTATGCCTACCTCACCTTACTTTCACATACCTCTCTATCACATCCCTGCATGTCTCCTCCATACCACTACCACTACGTTGTGACTTGTTATCCCTTGCCATAATAATTCATTATCTCGGTCTTACTAGTTTTAGATTTCCATTCCCTCCACATATCCCACTACCACATTATCCATTTAGTCTACACACGTTCGATAGCCTATGATATGTTTGATTTCTATAATAAGCCCATGTAGTTCTTTACCCTTCTATATTTCTAATATCTAAACTCACCAATGACCTTTGGAATCCTATAAGTGGATCATCCCTTCTTTTCTCATCTAGTATGAGTGCTATTAAACATGTCTATGTGCATACTCCCAAGCAAAGGCTCTAGATAAGGATATGAGGGTTACATCCAATCAAATAAAAATTTCCATAATTGCCTAGTCTAATCTTCAGTGATGAACCCTTGTATTGTATAAGTTGCATGGGGTTAGACCATGGGGTGGCATTAAAAAAAAAGACAAGGAAAAATTAAAAAGCATGTAAGCATCAGAGATTTTATTAAAATACAAACCAAAGCAACTCAAAGGCTCTACTTAGAAGCAAGAAGTCAAAAAACAAAGCAATAAAAGCAAAGTAAATCAAAGTCAAAACATTGAAAGCACTCTGCTAGACTTTAGATATGACCCACTTCTTTTCTTTCCCTTTCTGTTATGATCTATGTTACAAGACATTATAGGTTTATCTTGTGAGCTAGGATTCCTTCTTCCCCTTTCTTATGGTATGGGCTTATAAATGATTTTCCTATCATAGTATTTCACTCCCTTCCTTTGTTCCTTGTTTCGTCATACACATGTCTTTCCTAATTCTCTCTAAAATGAAGATATGTATTGACTAGTCCCTTTAATGATTCATGGCACACTTTGTGTTCATCACAAAGTTACCTTGTCTCCCATTCTCTATAGTCCATATCTCCATATATCTATTACACTTGCACTATGCATTTCTCCTATATACTTTTGTTTCTCTATATACATGGAATGCATTAATTGGTAGTTGAGATAAGTTCCTTTGTTATACTAATGTATAATATTATAATGATGATGTTGTATGATCTATTGAGAGAAGTTATACTTCTTGTGTTCGTAAATCTTTTTCCTACCTATTTCTCATCCCTTCCTTTCTTGGTCCCCCCTCTTATCATTCATACCCGTACTATCTCTTGTTATTCAACCTTAGATCTACCTCAACTTGAAACTTCACTCTCTTCTATCCCACTATTTTCCCGTCACACTTATCTTCTACACTTCTCTAACTCTACCCATGACATCATCATATTTCCCTTGTCACTATCTTTTCTTACCGTCCCTTGGGGCATCTCTCATCTTATTCCTACACCATATTCATCTTATCTCCTAGCAGCATCATATCTTATTCATCTTCTTATGCTATGGTGTTTGCCCCTTCTCTTTATCACTACTTCTCTTATTTCATTTCCTATCTTGGTTCACTATTTACCTTCCTCACCATTTTGGGGATGACCTTGATGTCCCTCGTCTTCTGAACAATCCATCCCTGCTATTCCTAATCTCTTCTATATTCCTAGCGGTGTCTCACTTATATCATCATATCCTTTGACCATTTGTGGGGGCATAACCTTGAAGCTCCCCTTTCTCTCTCCATCTCATCACTATGCCACATGGTTACCTAGGGGAATAAGATGATTTTCCCCTTGAAATTCTCCTCTTTCTTCATCACCTTCTTCCTCCTCTTCATCAAAATCCTTTACAATTCTTCCTTCTTCTTTTTCCCCTAAACTATTGTCCTTAAATTGACTAGCTTTATTCACTTTTCTTTCACCAATCAACTTAAGAGGATTATATACCCTACATCATTCACTCTTGCTCATTTTCATCCTTGATCTCATGATCCTTAATCCATGAGGATGACTAGCCTTCCTATCACTTTGGTCCTAGCCAAACCTCTTTATCTAATTAGGTGGTTACCTTATAGTCATTAAATATGTCATCAATTTCTTATATCATGTTTCCAATTTCCTTGTTTGGGTGGAAATTGTTAATAGCCAAGGGTGGCAACGTCAAAGCCATTTTACATAGTTCCCAATTTCTAGTTGGGTAGCAACTACCAAATAGCCCAAGGGTGGCAACTTGAAAGTTGTTTATCCATTTTCCTTTTTCCTTTTAATTGTCATCATCTACACTTTTTACCATTGGCTTAACTTGATCTCATTTGCAAGTGGCTACCTTACAACCCTTATTGTCGTTTCTTGTTTTCTATTTTCATTTTCAATATCTTGACTCATGTTTCTAGTTTCTAGTTTCCTCTTTCCTCTCTACCAGGGTATTCTTCTTCTATCTATAGTGTTACCACAACACTCTCTCAATTTTTCTATAGAATAGATTTTCATAAATCTTTCCCCAAATTGGAAAGGTTAAAGTTCTTCAACAGTTTTCATATGTGTTCAGCATATAGTAGCATGTATTCTATAGTCTTGTCTTAGATAGATGCATGTTTGAGTTGCATTATATTCCCTAGATGTGTTTCTATTTCCTATGTTGTTAGTGAAAGGAATCAAAGGTGTAAAATACACTTCCTACGCTAATCTATGAGAGGAGATATGTGCAAAAATTTAACTAATCTCATAGTTTCAAGGAAATAAACACAAAAGCAATATACCATAACATAGCAACTTATGTGGGGAAAACCTTTTAGGAGAAAAGCCCCGCACTCCAAAGTAACTCAATGTATTAATCAATAATCAAAGGTTACAATACACTTGCAGATTATAATACTTTAAAGAAGTAGCACCAACTAGAGATCTAGAGTAATTCTAGTAGCATAACAATGCCTACAAAACTCACTGTCAAAGCCTCTAACTCAAGCACCCAATAAATGGGAGACACAATACATGAAACCATCAAATGGTAATAAGAAAACCATGAGCTAAAACCACCCAAAATGTGTTTCCCAAATCCCTAGTTAGAAATCCAACATCCAAATCCCGAGATGAGTCCACATGCTAAAAATAGCATATTCCTTCCACCTGCCACAAGATCATCATAATCCACTCACCAAGTTGGCCACTCTATTTTGGATCCATTATCTCCATTTAAACATGCCTCATGATGTGTCATAACACATTCCATAAGTTGGTCAACAAGTGTAATTTCCTCTTACAAGTCTTTTATGTGTCATAGATGATCTTACATTTCTAATGTGGGACACCTAACTTCCAAAGGTCACGACTTTTGATCTGAGAGGCTATTTGGGCCCTTTTTTTAAATTATAGAGCTCAAATAGATCTACATACTAAGCATCCATGGAAGCAATGTTAGACAAATTAGAGTTATATTCAGTGCCTAAAACAACCTCTATAGCCCATAAATTGAGTTTTTCTATTCTATAGCCCAAAATTTTTTTACATTTTGAACATTAGAAGCAAGGATTAGCCACCTTTCCTAACATACCACTTTTTGAACAACTTGTAAGAGCAAGTGGAGTACCAGTACCAACACTATCAACTAATTTCTAAGGGTTGAGAGGCCCATAAACTCATAGCACCACCTAAACTTTTATGTGCTCATTGGCTTTATCAATGCATCTACAACATTCTGCAAAGAGTCAACTTCCTCTAGCACCACCCTTCCATCCTCTATCATGTCACCAACAAAATGTTACTAGATATCAATATGCTTCATCCTCGCATGAAAGGTGTTTTGAAATGCACAAGACAACTGAGGGGGGGTGAATCAGTTGTCTCTAAAACTTTAACCACTTATGAACATCAACACATCAATTACTGTAATTAAGATTTAATCATGAAAACATGAAACCAGAAGCTCAACACAGTAACACATTCAACACATGAGGCACCATATTTTTACGTGGAAAGCCCTATAAGGGAAAAACCACGGTGGGTGTTAGCCCACATAAATAAATATGTTATAGCAATACCAAAAAAAAGAGGCTCACTGCCCAAAATGCTCACTGTAAATGCTAGGGCTCACTACCAAGGGGTGGCTCATTACCAAAGGTTGGTGAACTGATTTGATAGCATCTACTTCATGCCTAGGTTCAGTTCCATTGAAGCACGATATAATTATTTTGCTCTTCTTTTCTTACACCTTCGCACTTATCTTCTCATTTTCGCACAAGGGCATTCATTTTACAACTTCATTACATGTTTTTATATAATTCATCAACCTTGGAATGTACATCAAGGTCAGCATTGCATTCATCAACCATTTGAACAATCTCCAAGGTCGGCGTTACAAACATACATAGAAATAGGTATGGACCTAAATAAAATTAGCTAAGGGAAAGATGTATGTGGATCATGTTACACCTTAGCTGGGACTCAAATGGAATCTTCCACGCCATAGTATGCTTCCACAATCTTCAATGCATCTCCACAAGTAGTGAAAACAAGCAGGTTGGCCAAGACAGGTGTTGACACTAAGTCTTCTAAGAGCAATCTTCATCTACGATCTAAAATTCTATTTGCAAACCAATCCAAAGGTAGGAACACGATCAAGAGACATCCACAAGCACATTGTAATCACCAAGAACAACCGCACAATCTCTAAGCATTCAGTCAAGAAGATTCTTCAAACCGGAGCACATAAACAAACATTGTTAGCTACTGTCATAAAGAAAAGATCACTTGTAGACCACCAAATTATGAACTATTTGAGTTGAAAGCACATAATATCATCTCAGACTTAACTCTAGAACTACATACCAAAATACTTATATGTAGAGGAATGCGGAGCATAATACATTCTCCCTGTCACCATCAATTCTACAGAAAAAAGTAGTTTTTACTCTGGTGAACATAACTCACTCAAATCTTCATACCGGGGGCTCAAACTTGGAACATAGCATCTTCAGACATGCATCTAAATAACTTCCAATCCATAGACAAAGATATTCATTCTAAAAGAAATGTAGAGAAAACTACTGGATTGTTCTACTGTAAACAAGAGCATAGTTGACAGATATGTTGACATTAATGACAACACTGATTAGGCACATACTTGCAACAATCTCCCCCTTTGTCATTGATGGCAACATATGATGTGAAAAAATATAACGACCATCAAGACAATATACTCTCCCTTTCTTTTTATACATTTGCACTCTTTCTCCCCCTGAGTTTTTCACATGATTTCTCTCCCCCTTTGACATCAATGGAAAAGGGCACATACTTGCATTCTGCTACTCTGATCAAACTAAAATCAACACTGTAACACTTACTCCTCATAATCAGGAACTTATGTTAGAAACATCTAGATACTCCCCCTGAGAGGTAGCTCTCAAAACATCAATCCAGATCAAAAGATGAGGCCTTGGGCACCACTGGACTGATGCATTCCTATGCATCTTATTTCAAAGTAGGAGGGGTAATAACCCCTAACTTCTCTCTAAGATACTCAAAGGTATCCTTAGGTAGAGGCTTCGTAAAAATATCTGCAATCTAATCCTTTGTGGACACATATTCCATCTTTACTTCATTCTCTGTCACCTTTTCTCTTAAAAAGTGATACCTTATTGATATATGCTTTGTTCTTGAGTGCATCACTGGATTCTTTGAAATGTTTATAGCACGTGTATTGTCACAAAAGATTGGAATTGGTTCTTCATACACAACTCTTATATCCTCCAATGTTTTATTCATCCAAAGCACTTGAGTGCAACAACCTACTGCTGTAATATATTCTGCTTCTACAATAGCCAAAGAAACTAATTCTTGCTTTTTGCTCAGCCATGAAACCAATCTGTTACCTAAGAGGAAAGCACCTCCACTTGTACTTTTTCTGTCATCAGCATATCTGGCCCAATCTACATTTGTATAAGCACTAAGAGTGAAATCATTATCCTTTGGATACCATAGGCCATGATCTAGGGTAGCTTTCAAATACCTCATGATTCTCTTGACTGCCATTACATGTTACTCTCTAGGATCTTCTTGAAATCTTGCCACAAGACAAGCTACATGCATTATGTCTAGTCTGGTATCGGTTAGGTAAAGCAATCCTCTAATCATGGAGCTGTACCTTTTTTGATCAGTCTTGGATGAATTATTAGTCTTGCTTAATTTGCATCCAATCACCATTGGAGTACATACTGGTTTAGAGTCCTCCATTCCAAATTTCTTCAACAACTCTCTCACATACTTGGACTGAGAAATGAAGATTCCTTTGCCTAATTGAGTAATCTGCAGTCCTAAAAAGAAATTCATTTCACCAAACATAGACATCTCAAATTTCTTTTGCATTTCCTCTACAGATTTCTTACACATACCTTCATTGCCTCCAAATACAATATCATCAACAAAGACTACAACAATCAGAATTTGATCATCATTGATTTTGAAATAGAGATTATTGTCTGCAGTACCATTACTGAACCCTAATTGCATCAAATACTTGTCCAACCTTGCATACCAGGCTCTAGGGGTATGCTTGAGTCCATACAGGGCCTTCTTCAATTTTCATACCATGTCATCTTTGTCTGATAACTAGAATCCTTCAGGTGGTTCAATGTAATCTTCTTCTTCTAGCTCTCCATTCAAGAAAGCAGACTTCACATCCATTTGGTACACCTTGAAATCTTTGTGAGTAGCAAATGCCAAAAACATTCTTATTGCTTCAATCCTTGCCACAGGAGTAAAACTCTCTTCAAAATCTATGCCTTCAACCTAAGAATATCCTTTGCATTCCAATCTTTGTCATGTCCCCATATTAAGGCATTATTTAAATTAAAGATTTAAACATCATAATAAACAATGAGATTGCTTTCCATCGTCAATTTGGATGATAATTATGTATATAATAATATTTAATAATATATATAATATTATTTAATAATATATATAATATTATTTAATAATAATATTATTATATTTATAAATGGCAAATATAAATATAACATAAAAATATAAAATATAAATAATAATTCTATAAATATAAATTATCAATCTAAATATTATTATTATCATGTATTATAAATATATAGAAATAAATATATAAACTAATAAATATATATTTATAAGTATTTGACTTACCACGTATAATTAATAACAAGTCAGCTATAAATAATAAGGCAACGATGGGATCTTATTAAAGGAAGCAACGATTTTAAAGGATGCGATTTTATAATGAGGCTACTTTATGAAAGGCATGCGATTAATACATGAGGAGTGTGATTTGTTAACAAAGGCAGAAATGATTATTTGTTAAAGGCAACACGGGATTATAAACTAGTTTCAAAAAGATGTGACTCTTTAGAGAGATTTCTATTCAAAGAGATGTATCAGTTCACTTAGATATGAAAAATATAAAAAGGGGATCAGTGGAGACCAAATTAGAGGGTAATAACAATCAGAAATATTTCTGATTTTTGGGGAAAATCATATCTAAATATTAAGTTGCAGCAGCATAAACCTTCAAGAGTTCAAGGTTGCAAGGTAAGTATTATCATAGTATCATATATATATATATATATAATGATGAATGCCTCAAGTAATGATAAGTATATATAAATAAAGATTATTGTGAGTATCATTAACATAAGCATTATGAAACTTGATATGAAATAAAGATTATATTCACACACATTTGGTATGTTCAAACTCAATGCCTCTCTATTTCTATTGCTTCGAACCTGTGAGTGAGTGGCATGGTGTTGTTAGGGAGAGGCGGAGTAAACCCAGCCATCAAGTTGGTGTCATCACGCCTTAGACAAGTAAATCCCCATCCATGGTTGAGGATTAGAAGAGAAATGAGGATTGATACTTGAGCATAGCCAATGCATAATGTGTTATGGATAAATGTGATCAATTGGTATGTTGAAGTATATCGAATATGTCCAGGTTAATACTTAGTTATTTCTATTGCCTACAACCTTAGGAGAGGTGAGGTGTTGTTAGGGAGAGGCAGAGTAAATCCAATCCATGAGGTGGTGTCATCGCGCCCTAGACAAGTAAATCCCCATCCAAGGTTGAGGAATAGAAAGGAAATAAGGATTAAGACTTTAACATAGTCAATATTGAATTGTGTTATGAATTGAACTGAATGTGGATTATGTTATTGTTTATGTTATACTATTATAGATAAGTTCAATATTATCTTGATTGAGTGACCTTTAATAGTTCTAATGTCCCTTTCTAGCAATATTATTGTGTGTAAGAAAAGAAATAAGGAATATCCTAAAAGGGGGTCACATTACAATCTTGCTTTATTTCTTACAACTTCTCCAATCACATTCTTATCTGCAGACCTAGGGGCAAGTTCCCAAGTCTGATTCTTCTTAGTCTACATTAGTTCTTCTCCATTGCCTTGATCCAAAACTCCTCTTTACAAGCTTCAGTAACTGTCTTGGGTTTAGCCTTTGAAAATAAATAGAGATTTACTTGTTCATCTGCAATTCTTCTTCTTTGACAATGCACCTTTGCTCTTTTTACCAATGATCTGGTCTTTTGTGTGATGCTTTTGCACAAACCCTAGGAGTCTTAGGAATTCTTTCTAGAGTTTCTTCAACCTGTACTTTCTTCATCTTTTGCTTGAAGACTCATTTGATTCATGTCCATTTGCCTCTGATTTCATCAAATACTTCCAATCATCATGAAAACTGCTTTGTACTGAAATCAACTGTGTTCAATCAACCCAAACTTATGTTACTCATTATTCTTAAGTCAATTAACAAAATTAGACAAACTTCTAGATGTAGATGTAATCAATGATCAATAACCATATGTCAGAATCGTAGAGTTGTTGGCAGTGAGCTACCCCTTTGTCAGTGAGGTGTTCAACGCTGACCTTGGGATTCGTGACATGGCAGTGAGCCTCCCGTGGATCTGGGTTAAGTCTGGCATTTGTAGTGTGCATTGATAGCTCGAGCTTTTGGCGCAATGGCAAATGATTCCAACAATTGGTATCAGAGCCATGGGTCACGGGTTCGAATCCCTCAGGTTGCGTTGAGGGGGGGATTGTTGGCAGTGAGCTGCCCCCTTGTCAGTGAGGCATTCAATGCTGACCTCAGGATTCGTGACATGGCAGTGAGCCTCCTATGGATCTGGGTTAAGTCTGGCATTTGTAGCGTGCGTTGATAGCTCGAGCTTTTGGTGCAATGGCAAACAATTCCAACAAGAGTAATATCTTCAATAGCGGACCAATGCAGACCAAATTACCAGAACACTGTAACTTGATTTTACCAGAATTCATAACGTGTCTTCTTTCCTAATCAAGTCTTTTTACATGGTAGACATCTGAATCTGCATAACTCTTCCTTTATCCTTTACAATCATAGTCTTTGTCCCGACTTAAACCTTTGTTGCTAATCCTTTACCTTGTCTCTTCATGTTAAGGCATCAACACCAATCCTTTGGTAGGGGAGAAAAGATTTTTCATTAAAATTCCCCCTAAGCCAAAGCATCCAATTCACTTCCTAGAGGAAGTATCTACACCAGGGTCTGGTGTGGACCTATCTTTGACTTCATTTACTTCCTTCTTGACCCAAACCTTGTTCATCTCCTTCTTGACTTCTGCTGGATCAATCTTTTCACCTGGTTTCTTCAATTCTCCCTGAGTATCCTTCTTCATGTTCTTACTTCTACAAAATCTTGCAATATGTCCAGGCCTATTGTAATTGAAACACACAATATTTTTTTGACCATTGTTCCTTCCACTCATTCTTGACTTGCATTGGTTAGCCTTATGCCCAAATTTATTGCATGTATAACAGTAGCCACTAAAGGATTTGACTACCCCATCCTTGCCATAGTCATTTCTTACTTGACTTCTACACTCATTAGCCCTATGTCCCATCTTATAGCATGCATAACATCGAATAGAATTTTGACTCACTTTCCTTTTGTATACAATAGCTCTATGATCAACTTTATTGCATGTGAAATAATTTCCTTTGAAAGATTGATCATTCCTTCTATATCCATTTCTTATCTGACTTTTGCATTCATTAGCCTTGTGACCTATTTTATTACGGATGAAACATTGACCAGAGAATGATGGAACATTTTGATTCACTTTGCTCCTATATTGAGTAGCCTTATGACCAAACTTATTGCATGAATTACAATAAACATTGAAAGATGGGTACCTTTGAGCATTTGGTTGTCTGATCTGTGGTATTTTGGGTCTATTTCTTTGATTCTGGATCTATTTACCTTTGTCCTTCTTGATCTTAGCATTCTTTTCTTGTCCTATTTTAGAAATTTCACCTTTCTTAAATCCCAAGCCTTCTTTGTCATCAGGTCTCTTTTGACTAGCAATCATCTCATCAAGTTTTACAGAACTGATCTTGAACTTTTCTTTGTAATTGTTTGCAATATCCAAATCAAGCTTTAAAAGCACAACATATTTTGCCAACTTTTCATATTCTTCAAACTTGTCTTTCAAAACTTGATTCAAATGTTCCTTGGCCTTTTCTTTCTCTTCAACCAACCTTGATAAATCATTTAGGGTTTCATTTTCTACAATCAATTGTTCACTTAACTCTCTACTCCTATCCTTTGATCTCTTAACTTGCTCTCTAAGCTTCAGGATGCATTCATCAGCACCTTTGACATTTTCCTTCAAATCCTAGATATCTACTTCATACCTATCAAGATCTTCAAGAGCAGTTTTTAATACTTGATCAATTGTGACACTGCCTAGAGTAAGATACCTTCTGGCAGTCATGTGCATACTTTCCCAGATCTTCCTCCAGTTGTTAAGCTTCTTCCAAGGAACCTTGCTCTGATACCAATTGTTGAAATGTGAGAGGGGGGGTGAATCAATTGTCTCTAAAACTTTAACCACTTATGAACATCAACACAACAATTACTGTAATTAAGATTTAACCATGAAAACATGAAACCAGAAGCTCAACACAATAATACATTCAACATATGAGGCACCAGATTTTTGCATGGAAAAACCTATAAGGGAAAAACCATGGTGGGTGTTAGCCCACAAAAATAAATATGTTATAGCAATACCGAAAAATAGAGGCTCATTGCCAAAAATGCTCACTACAAATGTTAGGGCTCACTACCAAAGGTTGGTGAACTGATTTGATAGCATCTACTTCATGCTTGGGTTTAGTTCCATTGAAGCACAATATAATTCTTCTGCTCTACTTTTCTTACACCTTCGCACTTATCTTCTAATTTTTGCACAAGGACATTCCTTTCGCAACTTCGTTACATGTTTTTATACAATTCATCAACCTTGGAATGTACATCAAGGTCGGCATTACATCCATCAATTGTTGGAACAATCTCCAAGGTCAGCATTACAAACATACATAGAAATAGGTCTGGACCTAAACACAATTAGCTAAGGGAAAGATGTATGTGGATCACATTACACCTTAGCTGGGACTCAAATGCAATCTTCCACGCCACAACACGGTTCCACAATCTTCAATGCATCTCCGCAAGTAGTGAAAACAACCGGGTCGACCAAGACAGGTGTTGACACTAAGTCTTCTAAGAGCAAACTTCATCTACGATCCAAAATTCTCTTTGCAGACCAATCCAAAGTTAGGAACACAATCAAGAGACATCCACAAGCACATTGTTATCACCAAGAACAACTACACAATCTCTAACCATTCAGTCAAGAGGATTCTTCAAATCTGAGCATATAAACAACACTGTCAACTACTGTCATAAAGAAAAGATCGCTTGCGGACCACCAAATTATGAACCATTTGAGTTGAAGGCACATAACATCATCCCAAACTTAACTCTAGAACCGCAGACCAAAATACTTAAATGCGAAGGAATGAAGAGCATAATACATTCTCCCTGTCACCATCAATTATACAAAAAAAGCAGTTTTTACTCTGGTGAACATAACTCACTCAAATCTTCATACCGAAGGCTCAAACTTGGAACATAGCATCTTCAGACATGTATCTAAATAACTTCCAATCCACAGACAAAGATATTCATTCTACAATAAATGCGTAGCAAACTACTGGATTTTTCTGCTGTAAACAAGAGCATAGTTGACAGATATGTTGACATCAATGACAACACCGATTAGGCACATACTTGCAACAAGGTCTAGTTCTTCGCTATACATATGATGTTATGACTATCACATAGAATTATAATAGCTCCTAGAGTTGGCCCGACATTTTAACACAAATGTTTAAGCTAGATGGCTTCCTTACAAGCATGAGTAGCTACCATGTACTCTGATTATATAGTGGACAAAGCAAGTTCCACATCATGTTGCTTACTCAACTAATTGATTGCACTGTCATAGGGAACACATCTACTAGTGGATATCCTGCTATCAACATCCCTAGTTTAATCTAAATCCACAAATGCATGAATAGTCATTTAGTGCCAGTCCCCTATAAAATTACCATGATAACAAATGGAGTACTTGGAGCTACCCCACAAATAATTGAAGCCCCTCTTCAGTGCATCTGAATTTACTCATCCAAGATTATCCATGAATTGGCTCAAGTGGCTCAAGACTCCCACTACTTGGGTAATGTATGGTCTAGTACATACCATAGCATACATTAAGCTCCCAATGGCATGCAAGCTATCATGTTGAGCCTCTCCAACACCAAGTTCATATACTTGCTTTGGCCCAACCAAAGCTTTATATTTTCTCTATCTCTTCTAATCTCCATACCCAAGATGAACATGTTAACCCCTAAGTCTTTCATCTCAAGTTATGTTCAAAGCTGAGACTTTAATTCACATACCATATCTTTATCATTACCAAAAAAACATATCAACATATAATGCGATAATAAGGAAACAATCATTGTCCATCTTATAATAGATGCTATGATCTAATTTGGATTTGAGAAATCCCAATCCGAACACAAATGAATCAAACTTTTGGTATCACATCCTAGGTGATTGCTTAAGACTGTACAAAGATTTCAACTTACAAACCCAATTTTCTTTACCTTTTTCAACTAGTGCTTTGGCTATGTCATGCAAATTTCTTCCTCCAAATCACCATAAAGGAAAGTTATCTTCACATCCATCTATTCAACCTCAAGGACAAAAGTCATTGCAATAGATAATAAAAAACAAATAGATGTCAACATAGCAATTGGAGAGAAAATCTCACCATAATTAATTCCATTGACTTGAGAATATTCCTTTGCAACCAATCTAGCCTTATACTTCTCAACATTGCCATCATAACTGATCTTCCTTTTGAACACCCATTTACAACAAATGGGTTTCCAATAAATAGGAAAAGGTACTAATGTGTGATTTTTCTTCAATACAACCATCTCCTCATCCATAGTAACTCTCTAGAACTGATATTCATCTATACCCAATGCCCCCTTCATAGTTCTAAGCTCATCTATGTTAGTAATCAAAGCAAAAATACACCTCCAATTAGGAGGATTATACCTATCTGGTTATTTTTTGTGTCAAGTGGACCTCCATAAGAGCTAAGGTGGAGGGTCTACCTCCTCTTCAAAGCTCTCAAAACTATGTGAGTTATCCTCCTCTTCAATTTCTTTATTGGCTTTTGGTTGAACCCTCTCAATCTTTGGGGTAGTTGAACTAAATCTTCCTTTTCATCCTTCCCTGGTTGTAATAATGTGGGAGAAGGTTTAACTTCTCTAGAGATAACACTTCTACTATACAATTTTTTTGGCTGCCAGATCCCAAATCTTGTACCCGTTCACACTAATGCCATAACAAATGAAGATACATCTTCCAACCTTGATCTCCAACTTTGACCACTTATCTTTAGGCACATGTGTATATGCCTTTCAACTAAAGACTTAAACATGTCTTAATGAAGGATTTTTGTTGACCACATCTCCGAATGTATCTTCTCAACAAGAGTTGATGTAGGAGACCTATTAACTAGGTAAAAAATCATGGTAACTGCTTCTTCCTAAAACTTTTGTTCCAAGATAGATCCGGTGAGCATACTCCTAGCCCTCTCCATATACATCATGTTCATATTTTTTGTAACTCCATCATGTTGAGGGTTGTACAGAGTTGTCTTATGTCTCTCTATATTGTGATCCTTACAAAATCTACTAAACAAAACTCATTGCCATCACTAGTCCTCGAAACTTCAATCTTCCTACCAATCCGATTCTCTATAAGAGCCATAAACTATTTAAAATGATTGAAGACTTTTGATTTACTTCAAGGGAAATACACCCATGTTCTTCTACTATAGTCATTAATGAAAGATATATAATATACAAATTTATAAATTGAAGAAACATTAACGGGACCAGATACATTAAAATTAATTAAGTCCAACACCCTATAAGATTTATGAGAACTAGAGTAAAACTAAATGCAATTCTATTTTCCATATGTATAATGCTCACAGAAATCAAATTCAAGATTACAACTATTTAACCCCTTAACAAGGTTTTTATTTTTCGGGGCCCTCAGACCAAAGTTCTCACCTATGTGTTCCATCCTCTGGTGCCATAACATTGTCTTCTCACCTGGTATCTTAGTCTCCAAAGCATGAGCACCCTTAGGTACTTATAAAGCATGACCATCAGAAGTGGATGCAATACTCCTCTTCATTGCTGGTTCAAATGGCGAAGATGTATATTTTGTAGATCTTTTCACTATAGGAATAAAAGACTTATTTCACTAATCATGCATGTATCTAGTCGAAATAGAGTGTCTATATGGATGCCCTTACAAAGCAACATAGCCCCTCTCACCATCTTGCACCCTCCACTGGAGAAAACATGTTGCACACATAAATCATTAAGTTTACTTATAGAAAGTAAGTTTCATGTCAAACCAAAGAAGTGTAGCACACCATTGATCCTCTTTACTTGTCCATCAAACAATAGAATCAAGACTCTTCTAGAACTAACAATCTTCAGAAGAGAGTCATCTCTAAAGGTACAATTTTCCACCATCATATTCTTCATATTTTGAGAACCAACCCTGATGTGAGGTCATGTGGAAAGAGGTACTAGAGTCTATCAACCATTCACCATTCGATGCATGTGTAGTCAATGTCACAACAAAGGCATCAGGTCATCATCTCGGGATGACTTTTCAGACTCACCATCATAATCACTCTTCTTCTTTTTCTCCTCCTTGTATAGTCTCTTCTAAAATGGCCAAACTTGCCCCAATTCCAACATTTTGCCTTGGTCTAACCAAGACATTTGGATCTCTAAAAGGATTTTGATCTAGATTCGTCTTGCTTATTGTCGTTCTTCTTGCCTTTCTCTTTCTATCTTCCATGAACAAATAAGACTTCCTTAGTAGATTTAGAAGTCTTTCTTTACATCTCTTTAGAAAGTAATGATGTCACTACCTCATCCATTTCCAATTTGGTGGTAGTGCTTTCAATAGCCATAACAAGGTGGTCCCACAAATCTAGCAAAGAACATAGCAAAGTCATACACTGATCCTCCTCCTCCATCTTCACTCCAACAAAGTGCAATTAGTTCATGATCATATTAAAAGCATTTAGAAGTTTGGACATAAAAACCACCATCCTCTGTCTTAAGGGTATACAACTTCTTTCTCAAGAAAATCTTGTTTATGAGGGATTTAGCCCAATAATCTTACGCAACTTCTTCCAAAGATTCGCTACAATAGTATCTTCATGCACATTCAACAATACCAAATTGGCCAAATAGAGTCTAATGAGACCCTTAGCTTTTCAATCCAATATGTCATAGTCTTCTTGTTCCATTATGGTAGGTTTGGATTTGGATACTACAACCCATAAATCTCTATACACAATAATATCCTCCATCTTGAGCTTCCAAAGCTTAAATTTTGTGCTTGATAACTTCTCCATCTCTATCCTTAATGTGCTTGCCATTTTTCCTGAAACAAGGTCTTTTTCTACACAAAATCCCACTCAATCCAAGACTAGTACAAAAAACCTCGTCCCTAACACCTAGAATATGAGGTGATCAATATTTGATACCAAATGAAAGGAAGTAGAGGTGCAAAATGCACATCCTATACTCATCTATGAGAGGAAATACTTGCAAAAATTAAACTAATCACATAGTTGCAAGGAAATAAACACAAAAGCAATATATCATAACATAATGACTTATATGGGGAAAACCCTTTCCATAGAGAAACAAAGCAACTCAGTGTATTACTTAGTAATTAAAGGTTACAATACACTTGCAAATTCTAAGCCTTTATTGGAGTATCGCCAACCATAGATCTAGAGTAATTCTGAAAACATAACAATACCTACAAAACTCACCATCAAATACTCCATCTCAAGCACCCAATAAATAGAATACACATTACATGAAAGCATCGAATTGCAATTATGAAACCATGAGCTAAAACTACCTAAAATGCGACATCCAAATCCCTAGATAGAAATCCAACACCCAAATCCCAAGATGAGTCCACAGGCTAAAGATAACATAATCCTTCCACTTGCTATAAGCTCATCATAATCCACTCACCAATTTGGCTGCTCCATTATCTCCATTTAAAGATCCCTTATGGGGTGCTGCCACAATAATGGGTTACACTTTCTGGGACATCCTGATTTTTGCTAAAATCACATATTTTTAGAAAATATATTGATTTAAGCCTTGAAAGGTTCCATTTAAATGATTTTAATTGAATAGTGTTTGATCAAACCCCATTAGATTCAAACCCCCTTGGATAGAACCCTGCTAGTTTTAAACCATACCTATAATGGAGTCTCCTCTACACCTATCAAAATGCTGATAAAAAACCACTTTTGATTTACCTTTTGGGGGATCAAATAAATTAATTTAAAATTTATGTTTTGTAAATATGTAGTCCTTATTATAAGCTTCCCAAAAAAGTATAATTTTAAATATATTTAATTTGATTATTATATTTATTTTTTATTTCTTGTGAATGTAGGTTGTTCACCGAACATCAAGTTCTCTATTCTACACACATGGAAAATTAGTAAATTAGTAAATTTAAAAAAAAAAATCTATGCCATAGGCATTTATGTCTTTGTTTCAACAAAAAAAAATTGAATTTAGATACATACAGAAAAAGTTATGTTTTACGGAATACGCCTATGCCTAAATTATAATTGGTTTGACTTCAAAACTTAATTAAAAAAATATATTCAACAAAACATTATAAAACCAAATGCATGCCCTATATATTGGTGTTACCAATCTAAATTCAAAAGAATCAGAATTTTATCCTTTGCAGAAAAAAAAGTTATGTGCTACAGAATACACATCACTTTAAAAAAATGTTGTTTACTATTAAAAACTAGTTATCAAAGGAGACACAAAAAATTTACAATTTAACTCCAAATTTTTTTTAAAATATATATTTAGAATCTCCAAACAAAATCTCACAAATCACTAGTTTGCATTATCTCCAAATTCCTAATGGTTTAGCGGCTATAGGTGTCAAAAGTGAAGATTTAGTTCAAAATGTTGATTTCAATGTCAAGTTTGGCCAAAAAGTGTAACCCATTATTGTGGGATGACCCTATGATGTGTCATACAACACATGTCATAAGTTGGTCAACAAGTGTAACTCCCTCTTACAACACTCTTTGATGTGTTATAGATATTTTTACATTTCCAATGTGGGAGGCCCAACTTCTGGAGGCAATAACTTTTGATCTAGGAGGTCATTTGGGTCCTTTTTAAAGAAACTGTAGAGCTCAGAGAGATCTACATACTAGACATCCTTGGAAGCAATGTCAAACAACCTAGAATTATTTTGGGGGCCTTAAATGATCTCTATAGCCCAGAAATTGAGTTCTCTATTTTCTGGTCTAAAAATTGCTTTTTTTACATTTTTTACATTAGTAGGGTTGAGACACCTTTCCTAATAGTTAGTTTTCTATCTTTATGGATGCTTTGTAGGACCAAGTACAAAAATGAAGAACAAATGCATATTTGAAGACTGATACCTCTCCATCCATTACTGTATCCTTGATATGTCATGTGACTATCTATATGTTGAATTGTACACTTTAAATTAGTGAGCCCTTAGAGTGTCATGTAAGCTTTCTAAAGTGGGGGCAAAATGTAAGAAAGAAAATTGCATACTCTGCAATTCCCTTTTGTCATGTTTCACACTCATTTTAGTGTTTTGCCTACTTTGTCCCCTTTTTACCTCTTTCTAGATTATTTTCCCTCTTCCCATATCCTTTCCTCTTTTCATGTGTCTTTTTCCCTTTCACGTGTTTTGACCCCTTACTAGGCATTACTTCTTATCTCCATGTCATCCTTCTGCATGCTTCCTTCACACTTAAGTTATCCATGTCTTCATTTTGAAGGTGGTTACACCAAAAAAAATGTTTGCTTGTCCCCTTTTATGACTAGCTTACCCTTCCACCATTTCTTCTATAAATCACATTGAAACTAAAAATTAGCTCAAACCATCACCAATCATCTTCTTTCACCTCCTCTTCCTTCTAATAAAATTTGACCTTCCTTAGATAAAGGACTATCTTGCATGGCATGATAGTCCCTTGCTTATTTTGCTCAAAAAAATTAATACGAAGTAGACCTAGGCTAACTACGCCCAATTCAAGTTGTTTCAGCTCAAATCATAAAAATTAACCCTCAACAATATATAAAAGGACCCTTCCTCCTCATTTTGAAAGAGACACTTGAGTTTCCTTCTTGTACATTGGAGCTTTTCTTTGCTATATTGGTGCTTTGGAGCCTTGGAGCACTAGTCTATTATTAGAGCATCACCATCAAGCTTTGGAGCTCATTCATGCAACTTTTTGAAGCCATAAAATAGATCAACATGATCCAATTCCTCTCTTTATTCCTCTCATATCCCTTCTTCACCTTTTCCAAGTCCTTTTCCAAACCACACTATATTTCCTAATTCCTTTTTTTCTCCTTGCCATTTCATTTATCTTTAGATATATACCCTTTCTGTCACCTGTTATTTCCATTTGATTGACCATTTCCATCTCACACCAACCTCCTTTCCTCTTTGTTTACATTTCCTATTTGGTATCCTCTTAGGGTTTTTATTTATTCATTTTAATTATACATTTTCATGCTTTCCATGGTCTAGATCTATTTATCGTGTTGCCATAATCACGTTAATGTGGAATAGGTTTGAATACCCACAAGGGGGCTAACCAAGGCAACTTCCCCTTTAATCTTTTCTTTTTGAAGGGTTTCAACATAAAAATCAAGCTTATAGGTCATTTATAGAGAAATTTACACATTTTTGATATAACTGACCATTGAAGAAAGTGATTAGTAGGCTGAGGTGAATGCTTCTTGAAATTTTTAGCTAATTTAGAACTAGGGACTATCTAGTCGAGCATGATAGTATAGATCACAAATGAAACTCCCACAAGTATGTACATTTCTAAAAACTTCCTATTTTAATTCTAAGCATTTTAGTCTATTATAGTTTTTTATTTTAATATTGAGTGTAAATAGGTCAAAATTATAGATTAGGGTTTCAATTTCTAATGTATTTTACATGATTTTACCCTCTTGTTTCTATCGTAACTTTTTCTCTATTTAGTTTGAAGACAAATGGTTTATATACATATAGAAAAAGGGGGAAATGTGTAAATGGCTAGATCCTCCTTTCACTACAAACATTCAACGACATCCCACCAAGTTGAATTACAACTTTTGCAAGAGGATTTTCCTACAAGTAGGTGTGTCACTTGTAATGTTGTGGAAACTTGGAATTTATTGATTAATTAAAGCACGATTATGCTAGAAACCCTAATTATGCAAAATTGTAAACAAACGAACGAATCATGACAAATGCTCGCAGATAGAGATGTAATATTCAGAGTAAATACATACCAAGTTTCGAGATTCAAATTCTATAAGTGTCAGGGACTAAGGGGTAGGCACCCAAGCCCAAGGTACAGTTTTCTATTGATGATCATGGATGATGTCTGCAACTCATTTCTTTTGTTCCAGATATTTCAGTGTCAGAGATCTCGGGGGCTTTAGTGTAAGGTGCCCAAGTCCAGGTCCTGCTTTTCTTCAAAGTTACGAGATCTAAATACTTTGTTCTAGCCTCCTGCAACTCCACTCCTTCAGATATGCCACTTGTAACCTGCAATCACGGAGAATGGGGTTGGGGGTTGTGGTGTTTAGGAGCTTGCCTCAATCAGGCCCTGGAAGGACATTCAAGTCTTTCGAACACCATTGTCAGATAAAAAGAGTGTGTATCTGTGCGGGATAGAGACAAAAAAAATTAATAAATGATCGAAAACACAAATAGATATCACCTCATAGGTGTAACTCGCATGTAGATGAAAAATCCTTGAAGATGAAGCTAAATCTGCAATCACAAACACAACAACAATATTCTGCTCTACAACAATGAATATCTTGAATGCTCCAAAATCATAAGTTTGCCAAAAGTTTGTAATCATCTTCTAGTTTGGAAATGAATCCCTAAACATACTTATATATGCATTCCCACTTTAATTTTCTAATTCAAACTTAAGATGTTGGCAACGAAACCTTTTAACGGTCACATAACCGACATTCAATTTTAGGACCTGCCTAAAATAGGGTAGGACTAGGGTGCGAGTACCTAAGCCCTGGGCCCCTATTTCAAGGTAGGATTCAGCTCAACAAGGTCCCCTTAGCCCCATTTGACATGGGTTTTCAGGGATTCTTCATCAAGAGTCAAAATGAACATGCAAGATGTGAAACAAGGGACTCGGGAGTTAAACTTGGGAGGTAAAAGTCCTAGGGAGACATTTTATGACATAACATTTAGCCCCCACTTTAATGTATGTATGAACGTGCAGCCCATACATGCATTAAAGTACGGTCAAAACACAACAAACATGCTAGGCACTTGAAGCTAATGCATACACAAAGATAGAGGAACTATTTCTAGCCCCCAGTGTTAGCTAGACATTAGAGAAAACGCATCGCAAACATGCCAAACACAGTGAAGACAGTAACAGGCATGCAAAACACAGAGAAGAAAGTAACAAGCATGTAAAACACGAGGAAGACAGTAGCAAGCATGCAAAACACGAAGAAGACAGTATTGAAGACATGCAAAACACAGTGTATACAATGAATGCAGTGATTATTTCTTTTTCATTTTTCTCATATATATAAATGCAAATGCAGATACATGGAAGGTAAAACTGCAACACAACCCAAAATGTAGGAGAGGCATTTGCCACGCTCTTTGGACTACATATGGGGCAACAAACATGCAATACAAATCTCAAAGTGTAGGAGGGGCATTTCACCACACTCTTTGGACTACACTTGAGAACAGACACGCCATACAAATCCCAAAGCATAGGAGGGGCATTTCACCACACTCTTTGAACTATACTTGGGAATAAACATGCGAAAGACACGCATAAAACATGAGCGTCGTATAGCATGCCAAAGACATGTTATACGTCTAAAACACAGAAAACAAGGTGATGGAAGGAACTTATTGCCAAACCCCACCATCTTAGGCACATTACAGGCACACTTGACGGTTGGGCTTATGCTATAACAACTGCCAAAGACACGCTTAAGGGAGGATACACCAACCCTGCCTCCATAGAGGGCTTAAAATAAAAGGATATACACGATATCCCGCCTCCGCAGAGGGTTTTCTTATTGCAGTATAAAATCAAGATGTGCACTCGCGCGAAGATACAACATCTCGCCCCCATAGAGGGATTAGAAATATGCTTCATTAGTACCAAAATCATCAAACAAATTACCTTATATGCCCCCACCTTCCGGTGGTTGATATCATGTACTGATATCAAGCATGTTAAGGTAGAGAGAAAACACACAAGGGAACAATAGCTTTCGCAAAGCCCATACTCCAAAGGTGACATGCACCTTACGATTACTGAATGTTCCCATAAACACACAATTTCCTACGAGAAGAGAGGTTAGAAGTCTTTCTCTGAGATAATAACCACATCACATGATAAAAGCAATGCATAAACATAATCACATTGAGAGCTGAGGTTATACTACGAATTCAGAAACTGAGTATAACCATGAGGATATACTACAGAGATCTCATAACCGAGTGTAACCAAGGCGAGACCCAAGATAAACAAAGTGCATGGAGCAGCTATATTGTTATGGTTTGTTAGCAAATATTGGACACCATCAAAATATCACACGGAGTGATTCTACTAGCCAAGCGTCAGATAATATATATATCAACCCCATCGTCATGTATGGACTAGGTCTATTTTCACTTACTCATTGAAGGGACACGCAGTCCATATCAGTATATGTTTGTTTTTTGTCATCTGCCAGCTAGATAGAAACACTACAAGAAGGTAAATAATAAATCAAGAGAGGAGAACAAGTGCCCTAGGGTCGTCACGTAGGAAGGTGCCCCCAAGTCACCAACCATAATGCTATGCCCCTAAGACACAAAACACAACAATAAAATAGAGGAGAAGAGAGATAGAAGAAGAATGATGTTACAAAAAGAAGAAGGTTCACAACAGAGGCGGTCTCTCGGTATCCTTGACCTTACAAGAGTATCAAGGGTCATCCAAGGAGGCCTAAACAACACATAACACATCACGGGGGAAACACAACATAGAGATAAAGGGTTAAAAATACTTACCTGTTGATATGCCCATACTAGAATTTATGACTTGTGAGCATCTTAGAAAGACGCTCCATCAAGTTTTGTGTGAAGTTTGAGT
The DNA here is from genome assembly GCA_027924645.1 of Cunninghamia lanceolata. Lineage (NCBI taxonomy): Eukaryota > Viridiplantae > Streptophyta > Pinopsida > Cupressales > Cupressaceae > Cunninghamia > Cunninghamia lanceolata. The sequence continues at coordinate 2,367,355 of BSBN01000241.1, read as the reverse complement.
GGTTCATATTAGATTGTTCCTTGTTCCTAGAATATTCTTGCGGTGCTTGTTTCTCAAATCCTTGTATATTTGAAATCTTTTGTTGCTTATGAGGGGGAGAACCACTATTATTTCCTGTTGATGATAATCGTCTTATTCTTTTCTGATCCTTTAATTTCTTATTTTGTTGAATTAGTTTATCATAGTGAGAAGGACTATCTTCCACCATATCAACCTTGTCTTTTGTCATAATCTCTTGTTTCATTTGTTCTGTTTGTCTTTCTAATGCATTTTGGTTGATTCCTAATCCTTGAAGGGATAATGACAGAGGAACCTCAACATATATACCATTTTTTTGTGGACGAGGTACTACTTCAGTATTTTTCTTATCAACCCCTATTGTAGCAATTATCTCATCATAGTTCATATAATCCTCTTCCGGTTCAGGTGTATTTTGATCCATCATGGTGTTATTTGCATGCTTAGGGAAGGGATTAGTAAAGATCTATAAATTCTGATTTGGAGGAGCAACCAACTTATTTCCATTATCATTCACACCATATACATGTATAACATTCGAGTCAATGAGGTCTTGTATTTCATGTTTAAGACGTATGCATTGTTCTGTATCATGTCCTTGTTGTCGATGATAATGACAAAAAGCATTAGCATCGAAGTAAGGTCCTTGAATTCTACTAGGATCCAATGGTTTAATTAGAGGAAGCTTCAAGAGGTTATTACTCACATCTTGATTCGTGATTGAATGTAAGGAGTCAGATAACAGAGTGAATTATCTTTGTTGTTGTCTGTGTTTGAAATCGTGTCCTCTTAGTGATAGCAGATACTTGTGAGAAATTGTTTGAATTTTATCCATTAACCTTGATGAAACTCTTATTATTCCTCTTAAAGTTGTTTTGTGAAGGTCCACCCATGGATTGACCAACTTGAGCCGATGAGTTTTGGTTTTCATACCGACTAGATGAAAGTTGGTAATCACGAAGGGCAGTGCATAAATGTTGAAAAGAGATATACTTCATCAAGAGAATCTTGTCATGGATGTTAGGTTGTAGATTTGTAATGAATACCTTCTAAACATCCTCATCCTTCATTTGATATTGAATTTGTGCATAAAGAGCTTGATACAAACTGATAAACTCAATTAACTTCTCTTTCGGACCTTGCTTGCAATGAACTAAATCAATCAAAGAAACTTGAGGTCCAATGTTTGCTTGAAAATATTGTAAGAATTGATCAACTAGCTGTGAAAAAGACTGTATTGAATTTGGAGGTAAAGAGCAAAACCATTCTAAAGCAGTATCTTTAAGAGATCGCGGGAAAAGTTTTGCTAACAAATCCTCTTCAAAGTAGAAATCACTACACATAGTTGTGAATGCTGCCACATGAGTATTAGGATCACCTTTTCCACCATATTTTTCAAAGCGAGGAGTTTCAAACTTCTCGGGCATAGGAGTTCTCAAGATTCCATAAGATAGAGGATTACGGGCATGATAAGTTAGTATATTAGGTTGTGAAGAATTTGTCAAGCTCGCCACCTTTTGTTGTAAAGAGGTCATGCCTTGCAAGAGTTGGTTTAAGAGGGCATCATTAGGAGACGTGGTTTGAGAATATGAAGCCATGTGCATGACAATTTGAGGAGATTGATTGTGAGTGGAAGCAAAGGGTGGTTGAGAGTAATTGTGAATGGTAGGTGGTTGCAGATAGTTGTATGTAAGAGGTCATTGAGAATAAGTGGGATTGGGTGGTGGTTGAGAGTGATTATTCATAAAAGGGGTCACCTTAGGTACTAAGTTTTGATAGTTGAATCCCACAACTTTGTAATTTTGTGAATTAGTGCCATTAGATACTCCAATACTAGTGGTAACATTAGTACAAGCATTTGCATTAGTAGTTAAAATTGTTGATGTAAATGTAGACATTCCGATAGTTGGTATAGGTGCCGATACTTGTGTATGAGACGGTGATGACATGTTATTAATAAAATTCACACATTCAGTCACCGGCATAACATTATGTTGTACTATATGCATTAAGCCATGAAGTGCATTAACACCATATTGTCCTTTTAACAATTCTCTTATGTTATGAATTGCAGGTATAGCTTCATCCGCTATCCTTTCATTTTCCATAAATGCTTGATAATCAGATAGTTCCTTATCATGTTTGTTTATTTGCTCATCAGGTACATGTGTTATCACATAAATAGGGTCCTCCACATCATGAAATATTTGTTCTTCCATTGTAGTTGTAGGAAGCATGTTATCTTGCAAATTTTGTGGCTCTCTTTTGTAAAGAAGGTGTTCAATGGATTTTCTGAGGTAGGAATGTCGTTTGTTTCAGGGGCACTAGCACCCATTAGTCTAATGCTTCTTCTTAAAGGGATATTCCTACTAGGGCAATGGGTTATAAGACTCATGAAATAACATACAACACTCAATGCACCAACTAGTAAAACAATCCCAAAGAACAAGATATGCTTATTGAAATACACCTAAAATGTTCACTTTCTCCACAATATTTCAATGCAAATAACTAAAAGAAGTGTTATGAAGAATTTAAAGAGGGTCAGAAAATTAAATGCTTATTATTAGTCCAATAATGCAACAATATCCTTCACAACACAGCTATGGTGCAAATCTAGATGCAAGATAAGTAAAAATGTAGTGAAAATGCAAGGATTTTAAACCCTAATTGTGAAATTTAAATGCAAAAGTGCACTATGATGAAACACTACAGTCCAAAATCATATTTGAAAGAGTGTTTAAAAGAGTAGTAAAATCTGAAACAATATTTTAACTACAAGCCCCAACTAATGCAAAGACTAGGTTTTATGACAAATGCACAATTTGAAGCAATATTTAACAATTTAAGCATAAAAATGCAATGAAAATGATTGTCTAATGATGTATTGCTATAATTTATATTGGATCTAATGCAAAAATTCAGTAATTAAATGAAACTAAATGAAATCAATGTGAATTATGCCAAAATGCAAGCCTAAAATGCCATTTTTTTCAAAAATTTAAAAACTTTGGATTTTTTTAAAATTTTCAAATGCAATAAGATGAAAATTAAATGAATGAATGTAAATCTGAAGTACAACACTCAATAAGGTGCAAAAAACATGGGTTCACCAAAATGTTTAATAGAAAAAGGAGGAAATGTGTAAATGGCTAGATCCTCCTTTCACTACAAACATTCAAGGACATCCCACCGAGTTGAATCACAACTTTTGCAAGAGGATTCTCCTACAAGTGGGTGTGTTACTTGTAATGCTATGGAAACTTGGAATTTACTGATTAATTGATTAATTAAAGTACGATTATGCTAGAAAACCTAATTATGTAAAATTGTAAACAAACAGACGAATCACGACAAATACTCACAGACAGGTAATATTTAGAGTAAATACATACAAGGTTTCAAGATTTGGATTCCAGAAGTGTCAGGGACTAAGGGGCAGGCACCCAAGCCCAAGGTGCAGTTTTCTATTGATGATCATGGAAGATGTCTGCAACTCATTTTTGTTGTTCCAGAGATTTCAGTGTTGAAGATCCTAGGGGCTTTGGTGTAAGGCACCCAAGTCCAAGTCTTGCTTTTCTACAGAGATATGGGATCTAAACACTTTGTTCCAACCTCCTATAGCTCCACTCCTTTAGATATGCCACATGCATCCTGCAATCACAGAGAATGGGGTTGGGGGTTGTGGTGTTTAGGAACTTGCCTCAGTCAAGCCCCGGAAGGACATTCAAGTCTTCTGAACACCGTTGTCAGATAAAAAGAGTGTGTATCCCTGCAAGATAGAGGCAAAAACAATTGATAAATGATTGAAAACACAAATAGATATCATCTCAGAGGTGTAACTCACATGTAGATGAAAAATTCTTCAACACATGAGAAGATGAAGCTAAATCTGCAATCACAAACACAACAACAATATTATGCTCTGCAAAAATGAATATCTTGAATGCTCCAAAATCATAAGTTTGCCAAAATTTCATAATCATCTTCTAGTTTGCAAATGAATTCCTAAACATACTTATATATGCATTCTTGCTTTGATTTCGTAATTCAAACTTAAGATGTCGGCAACATAACCTTTTAACGGTCACATAACTGACATTCAATTTTAGGACCTACCTAAAATAGGGGACTAGGACGCGAGCGCCCAAGCCTTGGGCCCCCATTTCAAGGTAGGATTCAGCTCAACAAGGTCCCCTTAGCTCCATTTGACATGGATTTTAAGGGATTCTTCATCAGGAGTTAAAATGAACATGCAAGATGCAAAACAAGGGACCTGGGAGCTAAACTTAGGAGGTAAAAGTCCTAGGGAGACATTTTACAACATAACATTATAGAAATAGGGGAATGAGAAGAATGTTCATTTTTTTCTTGGTAGAATTCTAAGGCAAGGACATTTGCACCCATGGGCTAAATTTTAGCACCCAACATAGGTGTCTAGACTAAATTCTAGTGCCTAACACTATTGTCTAGACCACATTTCAATTCCTATAGTTCCTATAGTGGTGCAGGAGCACCTAGGAAATCATGTTTTCTTTTCTAATAAGGTTTATTGACCAATGCATTTTAATTTCAGTTTGTAGGTTCTTTTTGTAAGTCCCAAGTGACTTAGGGGACATTTGTCCAATTGTAATCGAATAATGCTAAAAATAGCAATAATGCCAAAAATAGGTAGTAGTGTTTCCCAGTCGCTTGGATTGATCTCCCAACCGCTTGGAGTCAGTTGGTACTACTTAGGGCGAGTTGATAAATGCCCATAGGAATGGCCAAATGATCATCGAATGTAATCAGATTGAAGAAGTGATCAAATGTGATTGTATTGTGCTCAGAAGAAATAAGCAATTGTGTTCTGTCCATTTGAATTCTGTTTCTTACAACTGTAAATCGCGTAACTGTAGATTTCCATTCATTTTGCATTTTCCATTATTGTCATATGTCATCATGAAGCATTCCACTGGTGAGATTTCAGTCGAAATCAGTGGAATGGATTCGTTGTATGAATATTTGTTTTGCTCTTTGTTTTGTTTTTCTTGTTCTATGGTGTAGAGGATCCTGACAGGGTGATTCGCGTAGTAAGAATGGTCTAGCATCTCCATGTGCTAGGGTTAGGAAGGAAGTAAACTATGCGATGGTGTTTTTGGCGAATCGGCCAAAGGTTACGAGTGTTCACTGACGGAACGATCCTCACCAAAGGGCAAATGCCATCGGGGCATTGGAGAAGGATGAGAGACTTGGCCGACGGAGTTGAATCGACGGCTCAGCTGTTAGTTTATCATCTGTGAAAAAATTAGGGCATCGATCTGTGGTTTCCCGCTGTGTGCTTCCCATCATATTGGTATCAGAGCCTAGAAAAAGATTTGGGCTATAAGTTGAATTGAGGATTTGCAGGAGTATTGGCATTTTGGTGTTGTTTGTGAATGTTTATCTCAGACAGAGAAAGTGAGCCAGAGGCAGAGACAATGCCTCCCAAAAGTATGTCGCAGGACGTCATTAAGAAGATGATCGAGGAGATGCTTGCATTTAAGTTGGGAGAGTTCAAGCAGTCCAAAGGCAAAGATGGGGAAGATGAAAGTGACAATGATGAAGGCAATACAGAAATTGGGGAAACCAGTAAAAAGATAGAGGAGATACCAGCATACCAGAGGGCATTTTTAAATGCATTAAAGTCAGTCAATAGGGACACCATAGATGGGTTACCTATGTATAGTGGAAGTATGGAAGCTGAAGAGGTGATTGACTGGATTGAGGCATTGAACAATCATTTCGAATATAAAGAAGTCCCTGATGATAAGAGGGTTAAGTTGGCAAAGGCAAGATTGCAGGGATCTGCTCTTGCATGGTGGAATTATGAACAAGGAGAGAGAGTCAAGGAGGGGAAAAATATGATAACCTCTTGGGAAAGGATGAAGACCAAACTCAAGGCATAGTTCTTACCCCTGGACTATGATGTGCAGATGTATAAGAAGCTGTAGAACCTCAGGCAGAGAGACCTTGATGTGAATGCATACACACAAGAGTTTCATAAACTCAGTCTCAGATCAAAGAGACAAGAAGAAGAGTCAGAGAAGGTGGCCAGGTACTTGAATGGCCTAAGGATGAACATCCAAGATGAGATCAACATCTTAGCACCAGAAATAGTGAACAAGTGTTTCCAAATGGCCTTAAGGGCTGAAGAGAAGATAAAGAGGAAGAGTGAGCAGAATAATAGAGGTAGAGGTGGAAGGAATTTCAAAGGTAGAGGTAGTTTTGGAGGAAGAAGTCCTAACCAGAGGCCTAGTGGTGAGTCTAGCCAAGAAGAGCAAGTTGGGGACTCAAGTAATAGAGGAGGCTACCGAGGAAGAAGGCCTAATGGAAGAGGTGGGACAATTGGATTAGGTGGAGGATCCAAATTCTCCAATATGAGATGTTATAACTGCAATCAGATAGGGCACCCAGCATACAAGTGTCCAAAGAAGGCCTCAACTTCTCATGGTGGTGAGAAGAGAACCACTTTGATTCAAGAAGATGCAAGGAGTGTGACATCTCCTGAGGTGAATCTAGCATCAGAAACAAGAGAAAGTCTGATGCTCAAGAGGACACTGCTCAAGGAACCAGTGCAGATTGAACCATCTCAAAGAAGAGCATTGTTTAGAATCAACTGCAAGATCCAAGGTAAGGTCTGTAAAGTCATTATTGACTCTGATTCTACTGATAACATTATATCTTTGGAAGTAGTGAATAAGTTGAAGTTAGAAAAGATACCCCATAGCAGTCCATATAAAGTCAGTTGGTTGAACAAGGGGTAGCACGTACTCATCAATGAACAAGCATAGGTAGAATTTAGTATTGGGGGGTATAGAGACAAGATTTTGTGTGACATCCTTCCAATGGATGCTTGCCATGTTTTGTTAGGCAGACCATGGCAATTTGATAGAAAGGCTCATCATGATGGAGAAAAGAATGCTTACTCATTCCAAAAGGATGGTATGACTTATGGGATACAGTCATTGGTAGAAGAGGATCCACAACATGTAGGGTCTAGTGTAATGCTGGTAGGAGAAAAGGAATTCATGGATACACTAAAGGAAGGTGATGGAGTAGGTTTTGCTTTGACTGTGAAGCCTACGGGGGAAAAGAAGAAAAGTGTGAGAGAAGTAGGACCTAAGGAGGTCAGAGATTTGCTTGACAGTTACAAAGGAGTGATTGCAAAGGATATACCTGATTCCCTACCACCAATTAGAGACATTAGCCATCAGATATATCTCATACCAGGAGTAGTACTTCCTAATAAGGCAGCATATAAAATGACCCCTCAGCAGAATGAAGAGATAGCAAAATAGATTCAAGAACTCCTAAACAAAGGGCTGATAAGGAAGAGTCTTAGCCCATGTGCAGTACCTACTATTTTAGCCCCAAAGAAGGATGGGAAATGGAGATTGTGTACTGATTCTAGGGAAATAAATAGGATAACCATCAGGTATAGGTTTTCTATTCCTAGAATAGAAGATCTAATGGATTGTTTAGGTGGTGCTACTTATTTCTCTAAGATAGACTTGAAGAGTGGGTACCATCATATAAGGATAAGAGAAGGGGATGAGTGGAAGACAACTTTCAAAACCAATGAAGAGTTGTATGAGTGGCTTGTGATGCCGTTTGGTCTTTCAAACATCCCTAGCACTTTTATGAGGCTGATGAATGAGGTGTTGCAGGAATTCATAGGTAAATTTGTGGTAGTCTACCTTGATGATATTTTGGTATTCAGTAAGAGCAAGGAAAAGCACTTGAAACATTTGGAGATAGTCTTGAAGAGGCTGCAAGATCATAAGTTACTCATAAACTTGGAAAAGTGTGACTTCATGAAACAAGAATTGGTGTACCTAGGTTTTGTCATCTCTAAGGTTGATTTGAAAATGGATCCTTCCAAGGTAGAAGCTATTTTGAATTGGCCTACACCCATGACAACAGGAGAGGTCAGAAGTTTCCATGATTTGGCCACATTTTACAGGAAATTCATTAAGAACTAAAGTGACATCTGTGCACCTATGTTGGAGACCATCAAGGGTGGAGGTAAGATGAAGTTTGTATGGACGAAAGAGGTAGATCAGAGTTTTGAAAGTCTGAAACAGAAAGTTGCTAAATTCCCTATTTTAGTGTTACCTGATTTCAACAAGGTTTTTACCATTGAATGTGATGCAAGTGGGTTGGCCATAGGAGCAGTGTTGAGCCAAGAAGGCAGACCAGTAGCCTTCTTTAGTGAAAAGTTAAATGAAGCCGAGAGGAAATACTCCTCTTATGATTTAGACTTGTATGCTATGGTACAAGCTCTGAAAAAATGAAGGCACTACTTGCTTCCTAAGGAATTTATTGTATACATTGACAATCACGCTCTCAATTTTTTGAATGGACAGGAAAAGCTCAGTCATAGACACATGAAATGGGTGGAAAGTCTTCAAGTATACACCTTCATCATCAAACATAAGAAAGGAATAACCAATAAGGTTGCTGATGCTTTAAGCAGAAGGGTGTTGACAGTGCAAGAAGTGCAGCTACAAAGTATGGGTGTTGAGTCACTCAAAGGATTGTATGAAGAGGACCATGATTTTAAGGAGATTTATAGGGTATGCGGTGAGTTTGCCAATGCTTTTCATAGTGAATTTTCAGATTATACATTGCAGGATGGACTTTTGTTTAAAGGAAGTCAACTATGTATCCCTAAGTGTTCAATGAGGGATAATATTGTGAAGGAAAAACATAGTGGTGGTTTGGGAGGATATTTTGGGCTTAATAAGACCTTAGATCTTGTAAGAAGGTTTTACTTTTGGCCAAGGATGCAATCTGATATCAGAAGGTTTGTTGAAAGTTGTATGATTTGCCAGAAAGCAAAGGGAGTCTCAACCAATGCAGGACTGTACCAACCTTTGCCCATACCAAACAGACCTTGGGAAAGCTTGAGCATGGATTTTGTGATGGGATTGCCCAAGACAAGGACATGTTATGACAGTGTGTTTGTTGTGGTTGATAGATTCAGCAAAATGGCGCACTTTATTCCTTGTAAGACCACCAATGATGCTAGTTCCATTGCAGGTTTGTTCTTTAAAGAAATTGTCAGGATTCATGGATTACCTTTGAGTATTGTATTTGACAGAGACAACAAATTTGTGGGACATTTCTGGAGAACCTTGTGGAAAAGATTGGGTACAAATTTGTCTTTTAGTTTGGCCTATCATCCTCAGACTGATGGTCAAATTGAGGTTGTCAATAAGTCATTAGGCAATCTGCTGAGATGTTTGACAAGAGAACATGACAGTAGTTGGGATGTGGTACTCCCACAAGCAGAGTATGCCTATAATGATTCTACAAGTAGAAGTATAGGTCTAAGTCCTTTTGAAGTTGTTTATGGTAGTCATCCTAGAGGAATTTTTGAATTGAGAGATGTTCACGGGTTGGACAAAAGTAGTGGACATGCTGATACATTTGCAGAGGCTATGACAGAGATCCATCAACAAGTCAGAGATACTCTACACCAGAACAGTCAGAAGATCAAGGCTAGATTGGATCAAAGAAGAAGGGATGTGCAGTACCAAATAGGAGATATGGTCATGGTTCATCTCAACAAGAGCAGACTACACACAGGAAAACACAACAACTTGATGATGAGAAAAATTAGACCTTGTCAGATCCTGGAAAAATATGGTTCTAATGCTTACAAAATTGAACTCCCTAATGATATTGCTATTTCACCTATCTTTAATGTTGCTGATTTGACCTTATATAGGAGTCCTGATACAAGAGAAGGTACAACATATTCTATCCAAGACAATACAGACTGGGTGCAGTCTTTACCACCTAAGGAACCACCGAAGATAGAGTGTATCTTGGATAGCAGGATAGCAAAGAAGACCAGAAATCAGACCTATTTTGAGTACCTCGTCAAATGGCAAGGACTTCTAGATTCAGAAGCACATGGATGCTGGAAGACGACATCAAGAAGCAGGGTGGTGATTTGCAGCAGTTAGTCTCCAAGAGGACTTGAGACAACTTTCACCCGGGGAGTATGGTGCAGGAGCACCTAGGAAATCATGTTTTCTTTTGTAATAAGGTCTATTGACCAATGCATTTTCATTTCGGTTTGTAGGTTCTTTTTGTACGTCCCAAGTGACTTAGGGGACATTTCTCCAATTGTAATCGAATAATGCTAAAAATAGGCAGTAGTGTTTCCCAACCACTTGGATTGATCTCCCAACCGCTTGGAGTCAGTTGGAACTACTTAGGGCAAGTTGATAAATGCCCATAGGAATGGCCAAATGATCATCGAATGTAATCAGATTGAAGAAGTGATCGAATGTGATTGTATTGTGCTCAGGAGAAATAAGCAATTATGTTATGTCCATTTGAATTCTGTTTCTTACAACTGTAAATTGCGTAACTGTAGATTTCCATTCATTTTGCATTTTCCATTGTTGCCGTATGTCATCATGAAGCATTCCACTGGTGAGATTTCTGTCAAAATCAGTGGAATGGCTTCGTTGTATGAATATTTGTTTTGCTTTTTGTTTTGTTTTTCCTGTTCGGCGGTGCAAAGGATCCTGATAGGGCATTTCGCGCAGTAAGGACAGCCTAGCATCTCCATGTGCTAGGGTTAGGAAGGAAGTAAACTGTGCGACGATGTTTTTGGCGAATCGGCCAAAGGTTACGAGCATTCACTGACGGAACGAGCCTCACCAAAGGGCAAATGCCATCAGGGCATTGGAGAAGGATGAGAGACTTGGCCGACGGAGTTGAATCAGCGGCTCAGCTATTAGTTTATCATCTGTGAAAAATTTAGGGCATCGGTCTGTGGTTTCCCGCTGTGCGCTCCCCATGATATAGACACTTAAATTTGTCCATGTCTTGACCATTACCTAGTCGACACATTATTAGAGACATCATACAACATTTTGTCCTAATCCCATCTTAATCACCTAGCCAATTAATTAAATAAATCTTATTTATTTAATTAATCCCCTTTCACATGTCCTAAATAATTCAAATATAAAATTTGAATTATTCGCTCACCTCTCATCACATTGCAACACATGTCACATGCTACAACTTCCACTTAAAACCCTTCACATGCACAACTAATTCAAATAAAATATTTGAATTAGGTCTCCTTTATTCTCCATCGCACACTTGTCACATGACTACAACTCCTCATGGAGTGGGAAAACCTAATCAATCCTAGTTGTCCACATCATCCAAATCAACTTTCAATCACAACCCTTCATTCAAATCAACCTTTGCTATAAATCAACCATCAACCAAGCCATTTGGACATCTAGTTTTCAAGTAGCCTCATGCTGCCAAAATCACTCTAGAATCATCTTTCATTCATCCTCATGCCAATGTTATGCTGTTGGAATAGTGAGCAATCAACAAACAACCCTTCGACATCATGCATTCTCATGCAAGATTGAGAAGAGCCATGGAGATAAGTCAAGTATAGTGTGGATTCAATTTGCATTTGAGTTCATTATTTTCATTTTCATACTAGTTTGTACTTCAAGATGCTAGTTAGGGTTTGAATATTTGTTGTTTTGATTTCTGCCCTAGATTTCGCCCTAATGATAGTTCCTAGTTTTTATAGGGTGCTTTTGACAGCCATCTATAGCCTTCCCAATCATTTTTAGTAGTCCATATCAAGTGACTAAAGGAAGAAATGCTCAAATGACTATTATAGACCCATCTAAAAAATTCATTAGTTTTTGAGTAGTAGACTATCCTACTTGTCGCTAATGTCCAAGACTATCCTAGCTGGCACTAATGTCCTAACCTCTATTTGCCATGAAATTTGGTCGGTAACCTCCTAGCAGCATCCTCATTCCATTTCTAGTGTTTTCATAGCCACATCTCAAGTGCGATAGTTTCATTTTTTCATTTTCATTTCCTTTTGTAGTATTGTGTTTCCATTTGTAATTTTTTGTTTCTAAGGCTCTAGTCTAATTGATTTGACTGTCTCAGCTCATGTGTACTCTAGTGAGGTTAGAATAAGACTCTTGATGCACTTTTGAATGTCCTTTATTTGATCTTAATAATATACAATTTAAGAAAGATAACATTATTTTTTCTTTCACTCCCAGATGGACTGATTTAATGATGATGAACCAATATTGAAGATAATAGACACACATGCATTATGCCTAGGATGATGATGCAAACTAACAATTCACTTAGAATACCATGTGATCCTTTCACTTCTAGGGTTTATTGCATCCCTTATTGTATATTTTAAATGAATAAGGATCGTTCTTAAATACAACTTCACACAGATGTGTGTTGGGTTGGCTAAAAATGACTAGTGTAAAAGTTGTAAAGGTTCATGGTTTAAATTTGCACGAAAAATTGACCTAGGTCAAATTTGCACCCATGAAATTGAACTAGGGTGGTAATTGGGTAATGTATTGAGCAAAACCTATTCCTTGGCATAAGTGATGTCGTCTTTGTGCACATAGATCTTAAATTGGGTGATGAATGTGAGATACAGGGATCATAGTTGATTTTTAGAGATGAGTGATGGAGACAAGATGGGAGAAGGTTGTAAGTCAAATTTAACACAAGAATATGCCACTTATAGATTTGGTATTATATAAAGGACATCCAAAACATAAGGAAAAAGGGCACAAGTATGCAATTTTTACCATTATAAATAGATAGGTTTTGAATACACCACAATCCTAAATCAACTAAGTCACAATGCTAAACAAATCTAAGACATGATAAAATGTTGGGAATAGAATAATAAATGCATAATTAAATTTATAAAATTTAACGTGATACTTATTTTAAATTTCAGATAGAGGAATATACTATTAAAGTTGTCATGAACCGATTCACCAATGTGTAGAAAAATAAGGCATTGTTGAGACGAACAACTCCAAATCTACAAATTGACTATATTTCACTTTGGTTTAAATCTACACCTATAAATCAAACTCTTTGCTTGTGGAAGTGAACCTAACATGCAGAAATGAACCCAACTCATGAGTATGAATTGGCAAGGAATTACAACTATAACATATGTCTAAAGTAGAGTGGTGTTAAGAGACATTATTTAGGATCTTGGAAGGCAAGGATTTGTTCTCTTTTGGTCAAGCCATTAGACAAATTGATTTAACAACAACGAACAAATATCAATAACAACAAGGAAGCACGCAGTGTGCTTAGGATGAAGATGTAGGCTGACAATGCAATTAGGATGGTGTGTGATGCTTTCAATTTTAAGGTTTCTAGAATTATTTCCTTTATATTTAAAATGGACAAGGACTATTCTTAAATATAACAACATATAACACCAATTTACACAAATGTGCCCTAGGTCAACTCAAAATAGCTCGTAGAAAAGTTTTAGAAGTTCAAGATTCAGATCCATTCATGTAAAAATGACATGGGTCAATTCTGCACTTGAGAATCTAAACTAGGGTGACAAATGAAAGATCTAAGGATCAGAACTAGTTTTTAAAGATGGGTGATGCCACTTTCACATGCACAGATCTTACCTAGAGTGATGAACTAGAGATCTAAGAATCACAACCAATTCCTAAAATTGAATTGCAATAGACAGAAGATAAAATAAAATTGTAAGTCAAATATACCACCTATAAAGAACACCCAAAACAAAACATGCTAGATAAAGAAAAGAAAGTGTATATGATTTTCACTATTACAACAAAAAGATATTTGTAAATACATCAAAATCCTTTTAACAACTATATTTTAGAAGAAAATTTTTCCAATTTTTCATGCACCGTGACGGCTACCTAGCTATTTACTTGACCTCCAAGAATTATACAGCTCTTTAATTTCCAAAACCCCGAGGTCATTTCCAAAACCCCAAGGTCATTTAGGGCCACGAATCTGGCCTCGTTTTTGCTCAAACCACAAGCAGGGTGGTAAACAAGAGCGAAAATTGTTGAATGGCCGAGTCGATTCAATTGTTTGGAGGCGAGTACTGAAAGCAGCTATCGTGCGCATGGGTCCTCGGCTGAGTTGCAGTATTCCTATTTGATCTGAAACAAAGTAGAGAACCCATGGCTTCGAAAGGGCTGTTAGCAAAATTAAGGCGGGGCATTTCATACACGCACGCGTCGTCGTGGTCTTATGTAGGCGGCCGCAAGGGTTTTGATGGGAGGGATTTTGTGTGGTGTGCAAGGCGGGACGACGAGAAAGCATGTAAAACTAAGCATAACGATGTTGTGCACAACAAACAGGGATTTACCACAGGGTTTGCAACATGCGGTTTGCATCAAGGGATAGGAAGAGTAAGCTTTGTCGGGATAAGGTATGCGAGCAGCAGCATAGGGGAAGGGTCGGACAAGATTGAATTCGTGAATGATGTGGCGGAGGTACTCGGCGACGCTGCTATCGATATTGTCACTACAAGTCCGGCTGTCAATGAAGTGGCTGTTGCAGCTGCGAATTCTGCCTATCCTGTTGCTGCTCTGCAATACGTCATTGAGGCGGTTCACGTACATTGTGCATTACCTTGGTATATGTTCTTTGTTAGTAGACGAAGTATTGCATTGAAGAACAAGATTTTTTTTCTTCTTTCTAAAAAAAAAAGCAAAGGAAACTTCTCACAAGCATTTATCAATCTTTTGGCTTGAGTAGCACCAATTAAAAAGAGTTTGGATTTACCTTTAGCGTAATGCTTGCCCTCTTTCATCAACTCATATTGGTTGGTTCTCCTTGAGAAGATTGCATTTCTCTCGTACATGTAAGGCTGCCAAATACTACAACACAAACATCAAGTGGCACAATATCCACAACGATTTCATCAATGAGATGCTTGTTAATAGCAAACTTTACCTTGCATTGCTTTTTTACCCTTATCTCAATTCCTTGTTCTACCTATCCAATGAATAAGGGCTAGGATAATCACGCACTTGTAAACCTAACTTGTCTATCAACTCTTTAGGAATCGGATTTACTTGAGAGAGAGAATCAAAAAGAGCACTAACCTTAGTCTTTCTTAATTGTGATTTTAATATGAAAAAGGTTTGTTAGTTCATTTTCTTAAAGAGCCTCATTGCTGTTCAAACATCTCTTTGTGGACTGAAGTAGAAACCAACCTCTTATCCACCTTGGAATTACATTCTATCTCGTCCACGCAAAAAGTTATAGTTTTCTTACTTTTGTTTTTTCAAGGATGCAATATCCAACATGCTTCATCTGTATGGCCATCAACATCACAATGCCCACACTGTTTCTTAGTTACTTTCTTTGCAAAGGTAGTAGTAGCATAATGCTTGCCTTTCCATTTGTCCTTTTCCTTGGGCTTAGAAGTACCGCCTTGTTGTTTTTACTGATTTGATGAGGGAGAGGGACCCCCCTTCTTCTCCAACTCTAGATATTGGGCTTGGCAACAAGCCTCATTATTGTCATTAGGTTTGGCCATTAAGCTTGGCTTCTTTAAATGACTATTCAACCCACCTATGTACTTCATAAGTATGTCACAATCCATGACATCTCTATGCATTTGGACTGCCTTCTTGCACAACTTGCACTTGTAGGTCTGCACATCTTGACCTTGTTTTTGTCTTAAGTATTTTCAATCAACATAGCTATCATTTTCATGGCAAATAGGATAAATTTGTTGCCTAATTAGAGTTTTGAATTCAGCCCAACTAACCTTTTGGTGGCAACTTCTTCACAGCAAAAGAATGAGTATAACGCTTTAACCATGGCTTCCTAGCTTTAATCTTGTAAATGAAATTTGCTGTTCTTCACTAAGAGTATACTAATTTATACTAATTTCAATATACTTCTAGTTGAGCAAGCCAACGGTCAAGTTTCTTAACTTTGACTTCACTCTCATATGGACAAATCTTAATTATGGCCTCTGCTTTCAAAAGAGGTGGAGCTTGGGAGGAAAAAGGTTGCTCCTTCTCAGGTTCTTGAGTCATTAACTCTTTTATTTTTGGCATCTCAACGGACTCTCCAAGTTTGCCATGAGCACCTCTAATATTTTCTCCATTTTGTCAAGCTTCTCCATAGATTGAGCGATGTTAGCAACATCCTTTTTCAATTTGTTAAATGTGTCACCACCATTGGAAGGTCTTCCAGCACCTTCTTCAAAGTGCATGTTTCTAATTTGCTTTTTCTACCTTCATGTGACTATCTCTTGTTGCAAAGAAATCAAAGAACCTTCTCCTCTTGCACTAGTTGATCTAGCAAGGGGCATAAAGCTTCAAAACAGAAAACTACCAATACCCCGCACAAAACCACATCAAAAGGAATAAGAAAACTAAAGTCTGATACTAATATTTATTATTATCCATAAGTAGAGTGGATGTAATGCTCTTTGTTTTATCAACGTGAATCTCAAATGGCCCAATCACTTCTTGACAGATCTACTTATTTATTGTGAAGAAAACTTGCATAAAACAGTCATAAAAGTCGGTAAAATTGAAGTTGTTAAGTGCAAACAATATTAAAGAAAATTAATGTTGAGAGAGCACACAACATAAAAAATGGAAAGAACATAAGAATTTGAGCTGGGGAAATCCAATGTAAGTGAAAACTCTAGAAGAGTGAGGTTTTACCTCCTCTAGCCGCCATTTCCCTTGCTGGTTACAAGGTTTACTGCATTGTAGTGGCCTTCATGAATCCCTTACACAGTGTTTTACATGCCCAGACACCTGAACAACAATGCTGCTACTCCCTAGCTTATCCAATTACACTTTAACACATGTAAGACTACTTGATTGTTGCAAGATTGCAGAATTACAGTTACATACAACTGAAAAGAATCCCTTCTACTTGTTTTCAAGGGGATATTATAGTTTGATGAGTTATAAAAAAGTTCTAGAGAGAAGTTCAAATGTCTTAGAAGCCCAAGAGACAGTAAGAAATGCCAAACATCTGTTCTTGGCCTTGAACCTGTCATTATGCCTTATTGCCTGTGCTCTCTTAACACTCACAAGTTCAGCCATGGTCAAACCTGTTAGATATATTTGCTTTTTGAATTATTAGAACTCCCCTCGGTATTTGAATGACCAGGTGGCTTCTGTACTTGTTTTCCACTTCTGTATGTCATGCAACCAGATGTTTGATCATTGCTTTAGGAAACGGATCATGTCTTATGTCTGGTTCATTACAAAGTCTCAAAGGAAGTGACTTAGTGGGGTTGTTAGTCATCTGAACCAACTTAACTGATCCATTTCGGATTAGGGATTGTCTTGTTTAATCTTGATTCATAGTGTTCTTGGGGGGACTCATTTTGGGGACTGATATTTTTTCCAGATTTTGGGGACAACAAGAGATGGGTAGTAGAATAATATATAAAAATCAATATTTGAGTATCAAAATACAAGAAACCAAAAAATAATTTAAACAAACTAAAAGAAGGTGAATTTTTTAATAAACGACTTGATCCATGATTCAACATTGAATGACATGAACTTGATGATTATGATTCATACAAATGCAATGTGCTGAATTTACAAGGACAATCAATTAATCCACTGATCCATCTGATAATATGATTTTCATTTCATCAATTTATGAATACAAAGTACAAACTTTAAAGTTACATATTGACAATCAAAACTAAATCAAAATGCTGAAACAAGAAATGCATAGCTGCGTGAAGGACATGTTCAGTTCCAGAATATCATCAGACAGAAATGTTGGAAATTGCTCCCTATCATTGGAACTATTGGACTCATCTGGATCCTGCTGCGGGAACCCAACCCATCACAGCTGCACATCAGGTCCTCATCAATTTGCCTCAACTCCTTGGCCTCTACATCCCAGCATGCTATTGGGCTCTCCTTGTACTTAACTTTAATCATCATGTGATCAGTGAGGCGCAAGATGTTGTTTATGACACCAAGCTTCTTTGCTCTTCTAGAGATAAGTCTGTTCCTCTTAACACAATGGATAAAGCTATATTCAGACCAATTCCATTTATCAGTACTGAGTAAAGAAATTAGAAACATGCGAAAGGAGGCGAATGGCAAGTGTATGTAGCAATGATTGAGGCCTTTATAATAACTACTACTTGATTAGATTATCTAGTGCTTTAGTGTTTTTGTCTATCTTCAAAACTCCTGTAGCCATCAAGTTCAACAGATTTGATCCATTCAACTCCTATTGTTGAAGCTTCCTCCACACCATACATTTTCACTGTGGCCTTCATAAAGCCCTTTCTAACCTTCTTGTCATCAATGGAAACAACTCTACTACTGATTAGACCTCTCTGCATATCATTTTGGATTTCTAGCATGTATGGCCATGTGTAAAGGTGTGTTTAGCTTCTCTCACTTCTGCTGAATGATGCGTTAAAAATGCATGTGGTAGAACTGTAGGGTGGAGTGTCTTTAACAAATGACAACCTTCATTTGGCAAAGCAAACTATCTATGCACTCATATGTCTCTCTAAGGGTGGGATTGTCAGAATCTCCATGTTTGATGATAGTAGAAATAGGGTATATAATAGATGTGATGTTTCTCATGTTTGACCAAAATGTATCATCGACTATCACTTCCATTACCCTTTTCCTTTGATTTGTCTTGCACTCCTTACGCCTAGTCCACTATTATGTCATGATGATTAGTTGCAAGGCTCATACAACTCAAACATCCTCTCCAATTAAAGTAGGATGCAGACCTGGTCTCAATTGGCTCGAGAAATTCTTTCCTTAAAAGGATTGAAAGAGGACCAATGATGTGTAGTGGTTGCATACAAACATGTGTAATGTCCCCTTTTTGGCGCATAGACCTTTTGTGCGCATTATGCTTGTTCCTAGTCTTCCAAAGGCTATTCTTCATGTTTGGAAGAACAACGTTCTTGGAATGGCCGCTACTCAATCTTGTAAAGCAGTTGTTCATGGTTTTAAGTTTGGCTAGTCATTTGGAGTTCACAGATGCTTTCAGAATTCAGTTCCGACCTCTTGGGTGCTCTCCAACTTTCTTGGAGAAATATGCTATTTTTAGACAGTCACCCGACAGCCTCCGATTTTCGTCCCAAGTCTTCTACTACACTTTGATATGGTCAGAGTTGTTTGATCAGTGCATTTCTATGCTTTCCATAGCTTGGGACTATTATTTGACAATTTAATTAATATTTCACTAAGGTTGCCTAAGGTTTGGAATAAGTATTAGCAACTTACTGTAATATTAATTATAAGGTGGATATAAATGTTTTATTGAGCACATGGAGATATAAGTTTGAAGTTGTAATATCTATGCATGCTGTAATGTGGCGCTCACTTTGGAGTTATAAGATTGAGTTCATAAAGTGATTTTAATGTTTAATAATAAGGTTAGTACTTGAGTGTTCCTTTCTAGAAGTCAAAGGAGTATTTGAAATGGGAAAATGAGTTTTTTATTCCCCACCATCTTGGGCGCTCACTTTGAGGAGATATTATTAATATCCCATGAAGCCATAGTGTAATATTTTGTATTATTTCTCTTTGGCATGCACGGGAGTTATAAAAGAAAGTTTTGAATGCTCATAGAGTTTATGCATATTGGATAAGAAATTATTTTCTTCTGTGAACTAGAGCTGCTGAGCTTGATTCTCTTGGGGTTGTTTAACCCATCTATTCGGCTGGTTTTGGTAGTGAAATATCTGCCCTAGCTAGCTAGGAGTGATTTTCATTCAGAGGATCACCTATGCGCCATGATGGAATTATTATTATTTTTTTGATTCGTAAGTGGGTTTTTTGTATATGAAAAGATAAAATCAAATAGCAAAAAGCAAGCCCTTCAAGTAAGGGGAGCAAAAACAAGCCAATTGGGGGAACATCAAACCACCAACTACAATACTGCAACTTTAGAAGCAGCAAATCCAAAGCAATCCAAAGAAAGCTACAGAAGAAGTGAAACGAAGATTCGAAACCAGAAGGAGGAAAAACAAAGGCCAATCAGGCCACCATGATGGAATTATTTTACTTTGATGTGTTTTGAAGAATATTTTGGTGTGATTGAAGAAGAATATTTGCAGATTTTTGGAGTGTGTGCTCAATAAAATCCAGCCGTACCTTCCATGCTGTAGCCTTACCATTTCTCAGGTTGAGTGTACAAAGAAATTCCCAGATAAAAGATTCCTGATTGAAATGTTCTAAAATGGCATTGGTTGATCATATTAGTGCTGGATGCCAAGAATGAGGAAGATTTGAGGGGTCGAAGAGTGGTGTCTGCTGTTCCCTAGCTGGCCGTACAACAACTACAGGCCGTACTGCTGAAAAGAGGACGTGAGGGATTTTGTTTGCAGAATGCCTCATTTGTGGTATGCAAAATGGCTTGAATGGATGCGCCTAGGGTAGTGTGGACCTTGGATGGTGGTTTTGATGTGGAATTTGCAGAGTATGAGAAGTTGTGGACAATTTCATAGATTTCTGTGCATTTCTAGAATTCTGATTTCTGTATCAAACCTGTGTTTTTCTGGTCTCTGAGTGCTTTCAGAGGTGAAATATCAGTGTTGAGGGGCATTACATCCTTATCCAACAACCAAGCTTCATGGGGTGACTTCTTCACTCTCAAAGTCTGATTTTGTTTCTACAGCAGAGGCAACTAGTAAGAATCAGAATTAAATAAATTGTTGCAGTGTGCCCTAATCCTTTGTATTACTGTTTTCTTAGTGCAATATGATGAATGTAACACTGGACGGTTCACCGCCAGTCTCTTAGCTTTCAAACTCACAGCCCGTTTGGCATGAACAAACTGGCATATAAACCTTATAGGTTTTGAGGCAAGCTTAGAAATTCCGCCAATGGCTTTCTCACATTCCCACTGAATAAGTGGATGCCCACGGAACAAGTGGATGTTTGTTATTTGCTGCACTAGTATAATTGTTGTGTATATCTGAGACACCGTATGCTCTCACCTTGCCCTCTTAGGGATCGGGGTGATCAAAAGGTGTATCGGAGTTTGTTTGTGCAGTCAATTTCAGCTAAAATGTTCTGAAAAAACTAGGGTGGTTATTACAATATGCACATCCGTAGAAGCTACCACAACCTGTTTGACTCAATCAAATGTGCTCATGTCGTTGAGTGATTTTTTCATGCCATGCGCACGAGGTCTAGTGGATGTGCCTATAGGTAACCTCAACTAACATGTTGTTTTGCACACATGTTGCATACGTGGTCACATACATGACATTATAAGTACCAACCTTCTCAATGGCATCTCTCAAAATCTGAAACTCGAACTTTGCTTGCTTGAGCTTTCTGTAACATTAAACTTTATATAACCATCACATTGACGAGTGGTGGTTGTCTAATGTCCATCAATCCATCCATGATGATGTTGCATCCATGTGAGCTTCATCTCTCCATCAATAAATAAACCTTAGAATTTTTTTTTTCAAGATTGTGGTTCTCAATTTTGTTTTTCTAAGCGGAAGAAATGATGGACCTGTGCTGCATGGCTTGGTGAAAGCCTCCTTAAAATAAGGAGTTTGAGCAATATGAAATGAAATACCATTGGCAAAAACAAATTTGCTAATGGCATCATCTACCTCCTCTCTATCTTGCACATGGAACAAATCTATAACTGTGTTTGAATTTGTTGAACCTGTGGCCTTCTATTTCCCTCTTGGTTCCACTGTACTCACCTCAAAATTGGGAACTGCAAGAGGTACACAAAGTTGATCAGAATTCTTGGAGGAAGTAGAAGATGGTGTAAAGATGCCCAAAATTATACATCTGCTCATCTCTGTCCTCTCCTCAAGTGTGATCTTATTGCAAAGCCTGACCCCTTTACCAGATAAATGTAGGAGTTGTGCATTAACTTTCGTAAGGATGCCCATTATTCAATTCTATGAATATTCTGTTTCTAGTGCTGAGTCCATCTTGTATTATAGGCTTTCTTTGTGTCAAGTGTTAGTGCAAACTGGGCAAAAGTGTTTTGCTTGTTGAATGACTCCTTGACACATTGGGCCAATATATTAAAGGGCAATAAAAAATCTAATCTCTTCGGTTTCCCACTTCTATTGCTCATTTCATATTTGTCTTCATGGTCACTTAAGTAAATCATGTTGGCCCTGTAAACAAAAACAACAGGATAAACCAAAAAAGCAACAATTTTCTTAGGCTTTTAGGCACGTTGCTAGCGGAAAAAAACAACTATCTCTATAGGCTTCTTAGCAAATTGCAGATGATTTTAAAAAAAAAACAACAACTAATTTTAGATACAAAAATAAGAGCAACTTTTTAGCCCACAAACAAACAATATAGCAATTTAATTGCCCATTGTAAGTGTAAATAAGAGACAAACAATAATTTTAAATCTCAGCTGAAATTTTGAAGTGAAAAAGAAACAACAATTGTGAGTAAGCATTCATAGATCACAAAACAATAAGAAAAGATTAACAAACCAAAAATATAAAAATCTTACCATGAGCTATCTAATTTATTCAACACATTGGGATTGAACCAATGGATGGTTCAATCACAAATGTCACTCAAATTTAATGAACAAAGAATACTAGTTTTTCTCTTCTACTTTCTTTGTTGCAAATGCAAAATGAAATGAACTTAGGGATTAGGCTCCTTTAGGGCTTGCATTTGGGTGCGGGCCCTTGGTGCTCCTCCTTTTAGCATTTTTCTGTTGAGTTTTTAATTCACTCTCTTAAAATTCACAGCAGTGGGGGATGCGTTGATGTTTTTGGGACTATTGAGGGATCTCGGGTACAACAGATTGTCCCCATTAGGTTTTCAAAATGAGGGACATCATCGGGGATGCCCCAAAATGGTGGATATAGCCCTTTTCTTTTCTTGCATTGTCGGGTATGGGAAGGGGATGTTTCGCTCTTGTCCCCTCATCTTCTGGATATCCTGGAGATTTGAGGTGATCCTCAAACATCGTGGTGTGTTCTTGGGGAATAAGAATAGCCCATACTTACTTGGTAGTGATTGGGGTTATGAGGTCTTGTTATTGGCTCCTTGAGATTAGGTTTGAATTCAAGTTCTTTTGAGCTTTTGATTAGTCAGGTGTAACGTCCAAATTTCTTGAAATAGGCTACAATATTGTTCTAAGTGTCATATATGAAGAGAGGAAAAACTCACATTACAATAATGAAACTTCCATCACCAAATCTTTTGGAAACAATCATTTGTAATTTAATTATCAACCGTAGGTAAATCTTTTTATCTTCAAAGACCGAGAGAATTTCTAATCTTATCAAGGTTTAACTTCTCCAAACAGTGTTTTTAATACTCTTATCTTAAGCCCTAGTAGTCACAAGATACCTTAAATATAAAGCATTAGCTGAGCTGTTATAAATTCTTTACACATGAATTCTAGATTGTCTAGGTCTCCCCTAGAGCAATCCGCCATTCTAAGTTACAATGTTCTGATTCATATCTCAAACCAATCCTTACTTTAGTTAATCTTGGCTTATCATTTGCAAGAGTCTACTTGTCTTTAGGTTTCAACCAATGTTACACTTAACTATGGTTTACACAAACATTTTATTAACCTTTGCCTTGTAAGTAAAAGTCTTCAATACATCATATTTCCAATCTTTCTATTTACAAGCTTTTTCAGATCTAAGAACTCAGTGTAGTACCTTTTCAAGGTTTCCAAGACCTAGTATTAGCATATGCTACTCCTAAGAAGACATCTAAAATCTTATCAGACACTTTATCTTCTGAGAGCCCTTCAAGCGTTTACTATATTATTGTACACCACAAATCTATAGATGTTTATACCATGGTTCATTTTAATTCCTTGTATTTTCCATAATTCTGACGAGATCCTATTTTCATGAACTAGTGCACCAGCAAACACTATTTAGCCTAGACATCTCTACTTACTCTAAAACATAATACTGTCTTGCTTTAATAAGTGCATTGTTTATTCACATTTCCATCAATTGTGAATATCTGATAGCAGTCTATAAGAAGTTAGAAGGCAGATCATTCAAATAAGGAATTATTTCAAATTAACAATATTGACAACAATGGATCTTCCATATAATAATTAAATTATCATTTGATAATGAATTCATCATGAATCAAATGAAGCCCTTCCCACAGCAATTGGTGGTTCTGTTCTAATAAGAACAATCAACCCCATGAAACAATCATCTTTAGTGCTCAACTCAAGGGACATCATCTTATCTCCTATAGAGATTTGTTTGCTTATTGAAATCTCATTTATAGTAACAAATTATTTGTTGCATGGTCTTAAAACTTTCATGCGCTTTTATACCCTTGTTCACAAACTAAGACATCAAATCCATCAATCATAATAGCAAGACCTTGGAACTCTAATATAGTAGTCAAGATCACATATACTGAGCTTTCTATTAGTTCAAGAGATGATTTGTGGAAACTTCCTCGTGTAAAGGAAGGCCACTGATAAGCATCATTACAACTGTCATGAACAATACTAATTTAAGATGCTACTTGCAAACAAAATCTAGACAAACGTGGAAAAAAGGTAACAAGGAACTACATGTCAGCCCAAGAAGTGTAATAAAATTTGGAGGTCATGCAAGAATGTCAGTATTGGCCAGTGGAAGGCTTTACTAGTGTTTATAAATTTATAATAATAAACATTGAGATTACTTAATATAGATGCAGCTACCTTATTTATAAAGAAAGGTTATTTGGATCTTTATAGCTTTGCAAATAATTGTTGAATTTTTGTTGGTGTTATATTGGCCTGTAGCTAACAAAATAAGTTATGCCATAGCAGTCAAGAGTTAAAATTGGCAAGTCATTTGATTAGCACAAGGCACTAGTAGTATTTAGTGATTCACATTTGCATTCACTAGGAATGTTTGATTATTTTCTCATTTATCATTGTTCGAATATTTGACAGATAGAGTACATAGTTTTTTTAGATGCCACTTGTGAGAGTAAACATTTTAAAGTTTTTTCAGATGCCACTTGTGAGAGTAAACATTTTAAAGCTTAGCCTACCAATGAAGCTAAAGGAGTTACTATCACATAGGCCACGTTGAGACTAACATGTTGGTGTAGGCCACTGCAAGCCTAAGCATAATACTATCATAGGGGTTACAATAAGCCTTTTGGGATATTCAAGTTTATTTATGATTACATGTTGATGACTTAGCGGGTTTGGGTTAGCTGCCTTTGTGTTGGTCCTTCTGTAACTAACTATGGTTCTAATATTGACATACAAAATAAGAGAATATAACATGGTAGATTGCCATCATGGGAGATATTGAATACCTTTTTGTATAATTTTTTTAATGAAATGGTTAATCAATCCAACATGCTATCTCAGTCCAGAGGCTGCAGGAAGATTATCCTGTGGTTCATACTATTGTGTTGTTGGTTTGAACTGCAAGTAGACCAAGGAATCTGTTTTGGACATTGCAACTACAATGTGTAATATTCTTACTTTGAAGTAACTATTGGTAATAACTCAACCCATCCTAATCAAAGGATGTCAAATTTAATATTGGTGTTGTGTAGTATTTCAGAGTCAATGGTGATACTATCTCTGCTGATTGAGTGATGATGCACTTATTTTGTCAAAAAAGTGGGGAATTTGGATATGGGGTAGCATAGAGTTGCATGGTTAATCGCAAAATGGAAATTTTCTTGGAATTTTGATGGCAGAGGACTTAGCAAACTGACAAATGATGGTGGAGAAATCTGATACTTTGGTAGATGAATGAAAATACAAAGGACACATCATGGACAATATTTCAAAAATTTGTCATTTTGCAAAGTTGCAGTTATAGTTTTGATAGTCATTTATAGATACATTTCTTTTTGCATTTTGAACGGAAATAGTTTCTTATAAATATTGTTAAGAAGAGATTGTGTAAATATTGCTAAAAAGGGATATACTATGCTATCTAAGAATCTAAGGTTTTACTTTTCATTGTAGGTGGGCATCTATAGCAGCAACGACTCTCTTCATCCGTTCTCTTACAATACCGATTTTGATTTCTCAATTAAAAGCCACTAGCAGACTGACAGTATGTGTATTGTCATTTTGGATATTTCCTATGCTACACAAATGGGCTTGTTCTAATGCTTGCTAAGGATTATTTATTAATTGATATTTGTAAAGATCATTCTTCAACTAGTACTCACATGCACATAAAATGTCAACATTATCACAATAGCAGAAACACCCAGTTGTAAGTAAATAAAAAGGTATTAAATCTAAGGGATGCTAACTTATCAGGTTTTCTTGTTGAATTATGTCTAGTTAGGATGTGGAATCAACAACTATTTATGCTTTTACAATTTACAGTAGATTCTAGTAGAAGAAAGTTTGTTTGTTATGCAACATCTAGGTGTAGAATCTGAATGGTTTTGTTTATAATTTGTCTAATACATGTCTAATGACAAATCAATTTGAAGTAGCCATTACAACTGCTTTAATTGAGCAGAAATCTAAGCTATACATATATAAACACAGTCTTATATGTGTTACCATGGCAGTATACACATGTAAACATCATCTTTGGACAGGTCAAACATAATGCCAGCATTCTGTCCGCTCCTTTCATGATCTCTTACCTTCCATCTGAAGTCATCATCCCAACCCATACAAACAAAGATCTTTTCTGCCAAAGGCTGAGTGGACCAGCAGCAGATTCTGAGGAGGTTATGTTCTCCTGCCAGCGGCCTGCTTGCTACTTTCAGCTCACAACTCCTAAAACAGCAACCTCCCCAGAATCAAATCAGATATGTAAGCAGGATCTGGAAGAATTCATACAACATTATGCACAAAAAATAGTCATAAAAGCCTTCTTTCTAATTAAGAAAGAGAAAGGGTGCTACCTAGGCATGGAAGCACCCTGAAGGTACAATTCTGCATGGAAGAGATGGAAAGCAGGTTATGGCTGTTTAAGAAGAAGGCATTGATCTGCAGATTTATGGGGGCTTTCTCTGGTCCCAAGACATTATATTTCTGGGTATAAGAAAATTGGAAGCTTATGGGTGCAGTGGACCTCCTAATGATGCCCAAGGGGCATTTGATGACAATATTCTCCACAAAATAGGAAAAGTACCATATCTTCCAGGGATGATTAATGAATTATTTGGGTCATTTCATGAAAAACTGGTTTCCATCGTTTAATCTAATAGAGGATCTCACAAGCACAGTCCCAGTATGGATAAGGCTCCCTTTTCTTCCAAGTGAATACTGGCAAGAATACTCACCAAGGAAGATAGGAGGAGCCATTGGGTAATACATAACAGCCTATGACTACACAAAACATCATTGGGTGCTCAAATATGGTAGGATCTGTGCTAGCATATATCTGGCAAAAGCCCTACCAAAGAATACTACTAGATTCTGGGTAGAGTTGAGTGGGAACAACTGTTAGAGTCTAGACTATGAAACTATAGATTTTAGGTGTAGATCTTGCCATGGGAATGGGCACCTATTGAAATATCCCCAGCAATTATTGTGTCTTTTTATTAGCTAATTTACCCTCTCCAGAAAAATTATTATTGGTCACAGACACCAGCAATATGAGTGTATTCAGGGCAATAATACTGATGTCACCAGTAATAGAACATTCAGAAATAATAATGCTTGCAGATCATAAGCAATTACATTCAGCATTCATTGAGGGAAACTAAAAACATAGTTTATATCAGTTTTAAATTCTTACAACTGGTAAGTTCAGTTCAAACAATTCAACCAGCCCTAGTTCAATGGCCCGCGGTCTCAAAAATTGCTAACAATCGAATAGACTTCACTCAGTTTCAGCATCTATGTTGTACTGGTGGCACTCAATGATGGGGGATGTGATTGGGAAATGTGATCTGCTTCACCAGAATAGGCTCTGTGCAGATCAAAAGATCTTAGTGTCGCAGACACCTTAAACGATATAACCCTATTGGCGGGAACCTTCACCAAGCTGTGCACTCCCACTAACCAGCGAATACAATTGAAGTCGGCGGCAAGTCCTAAATCTCAATTAAACTGGCTCTAGAAATGGTATCCGTGCCTCTGCTGGACTGAGGCGGTAGTGGCGTATCTTTATGGCTCAACTAGTTATGGAATCGCTCCCTTATGTCTTGGCAAGGGTCGCCTCATAGCTTGAAGGGGGGGCAATGACAATGGATTGGTGACTGTTTCAAGCACACTCCACAACAACGATTCTCAAAACTGGCTCTCCCACGAAATAGGATGATGGATTCCTGAAACACAATAATTAAACTTATATTTCACTCAATGGCAAACTCCTGGAATAGACTTTGCTCCAAGAAACCAAGGCAAGGTTTTCGTCCCACCTGGTACAACCTTCCCTTGAGATTTTCGTCCCAAGCGGCTAAATGCAATCAACAATGTTCAAAAACCAAAATCAGATGTCTCTAAAATGAAAACAATTTGCCTTCTTATACTTGTTTAGGATTTGATCAAGAGGGCCCAAGTCGGCGCCAAAATTTAAAATTATTAAAATTATTAATCTTATTATTATTAATATAATAAACTTATTATTATTAGTGCTAAAAAACACTATTTTTAAATTAAAAATATAATTAATTGGTGAGGGAATGAGGGGACATGATAGTCTTCCCTTCCCCAAATTGCTTTCCCTCAAGCAATTTCAGTTTTGGATGATCAAAGATATCTGCTCCTTCCCATGAAGCATCCTCAAGAGGTAGGTTTTTCCACTTAACCAAATACACCAGAATTACCTTGTTTCTTAGCTTCTTCTCCCTCATGTCGATTATGGTTTCCGGCTCCAAAATCAATTTCCCTTCGTCGTCAAGTGGAAGTAGCTCCAAGCAAGGGTTAATATGCAATGTTGTAGGGAGACATGTCTCCAACCCCTTGGGAACGCGTTTCTGGTATCAGAAATGGGTACCGAGACGCCCCCAATTAGAGGAAACGTCCTACCCACGTTTTCTGCCGTCTCCTCCTTCAAAAACCCTATTTCGTGGTGTCTCCACCCTAATCTCCACCTTAAAAACATCACACTATCATTTTTGTAAGAAAAATCACTCGAGATTTGTCATTTCCATCGCGCAATTTGTGTTCACTGGTAGCGAGCAGGAGACCAGAGTAACATTCATGTCGTATATGGTTCTACGATATAACTAATCATACCTGAAAGAATGCTCTAGCGTATAACAAATCCTGCAGCTATATGGTCTCCTTCAGAGTAACATTCAGAGCGATTTGTATTATACATAATGCTATATGATTCTATTGTAACGCTTAAAGTTTAAACTTTGATAATTTAACTTATAAACTTATAAGTGTTACTTTAAATTTTAAATTATAAAATTTATGATTTGCTTTTTAATATTTTAAATTTTATGAAATTCTATTTTATAAAAAATAAAATATTATATTATATATTAATATAATAATAAAAAATTATACATAACAGTAATGTATATATACTTATAAGTTATTACAAAAAATATATATTTATATTATTAATTTATATATATGTATGTAATTAAATTAAAATATAAATTATTAAAGTATATTAAAAAATAAATGGCATCTCCAAGTGCCCCCGTCTCCTATTTTCAAAAAACAGACGTACTAGTATTGGTACCAGACTCCCGTACCGGTACCAGTATTGGTCTCATGACAACTGTGGTAATATGCTGTCTTAACACCTTCTTAAGGCGGGATACATGAAAAACATTATGAATTCTGCTATTCGCAGGTAGCTCCAACTCATATGCCACCTCTCTTACCCTTTGTGTGATCTTGTAGGGCCCATAAAATCGTGGTTTAAGCTTCTTCGCACCACTCCCCTTGAGAGTAGATTGCCTATAGGGCTGTAGCCTCAAGAAAACCAAGTCTCCAATCTCAAAAGTCCTCTTCAAACGGTGGCGATCAGCTGTCATGTCCCAATATTAAGGCATTGTTTAAATTAAAGATTTAATATCATGATAAAGACGGTTTCGTAAAATATCATTTGGGATGATAGAAATAATTACATACATTATATATTATTTAATAAATAATATTATTGTATGAATATTTTAATATAATTAAAATATAATATCCATATTATAAATAACAAATATAAATATATATAAATATAATATATTATTATCATAATATGAGTTATGATTATCAATATATAATAATAATAAATATTATTATTAATAATAAATTATAATTACAATAAATATAATATTATAATTATGATCATTATATAATATTATAAATAAATACAGTTACAATAGATTCACTTTATAAATGAAAACATATACTATAAAATAATATATTATGGTGGACCCTTTAATATTCTAGTCTGCCGTACATGTCTCAAAGGAGCAGAAAATATATACAAGATAATAAAACTAATATATACCGTTGACCCTCCTTAACAAATAATAAGTGATTAATAGAAAGGTGCGATCTGCTTAAGGGAATATGATGTGCTATAAAGAGCAACGTTTTTATTAGAGAAAAAGGCAGCAATCAAATCATATGAACTGGTATGATTTAGTATAAGGAGGAGGTACAATTAGTTAAAAAAAAAGAGATGTAATAAAGAGTGGAAAGATTTTTACAAAGCAGCAAGACAAACAAAAGTCTTAAATAAAATTAAAAGAAGCATGTAATAGAGGATATGAGGCATAAGGAAAAGCTGCGATTTTATTTAAGGAATGGTTTTTAAAGTCTTTTAAAAAGTATTGTGATTTATTTTTGGGCAGCGGTCATTGTGAAAAGGTATGATTTAATTAGAGGCTGTTATAAGGAGTTGTATCTTTTGTGAAGAGCCACACTCTTACAAGATCATATCTCTTAAACTAGATATATAATATAGAGATTGTGTGGATGAAAAAAAAAAGAGAATTGGGTGATATAATTATAAACAGCAATAAGAGATTACAAGGAAAGATAGACTCAGCAGTTCAAAACAGCCAATATAAATCAAGAGCTCCATAATAAATCAGATCTGCACAAAGAATAAGAGGTAAATAAAAGTTTCAGCAGGTAAGTATATTTAACATGCTTATCTTATAATTATTAAATGTAAGATTTGTAAGTATGTATATTTAATTTATGTTTAGTATAAAGATATGTAGGAATGAAAGGTTTTATTCATAAGATGAATATGCAAGAATGAATGTTTATGTTTATATGAATGATTATTACCATAGATGAATGAATGATAGTGATCATTAATCGTTATGAATAAGGAATCAACGATGATGAGAATGGAATATGATCATGTGATATATATTATTGGCCAATTATGATATAAGGCCAAGATGACCTATTTATAAGGCATCATGTGTGAAAAGTTAATAAAGACTTAGAAATCATAGGATTGTGCTATATCTGAGAAGAGGATTAACCTCATCATTAATCATCTCGCCATCCTAGGTGTATGGGTAAGTTAGGAGAATGTTATTAGACCTAGGTAGCCCTCAAGTGGATGAACACTGTGTGGGTGTGAAGTCCCTTGAGCCAAGAGAGGAAGAACACTGTGTGGGTGTGAAGTCCTTGGGCCTATGGTAATGATGAGCTCATCAATGTTAAATGTGCCCAACATGAGGTGACTCGTGGTGGGATGAAGAATGTTGTGTGGACATAAAGTTCCATCAAGCCAAATGGTGAAGAACTCTGTGTGCGAGTGAAGCTTTTGGGCCTACGTATGGGATGGTTAGTGTCTCCTTAATGAACCATGCCTATGGAGTTAGAGATGGATTAATGATAGGGCGACATATGATCCTTCCGAGGATAGCACTTGAGGCCTATGAATATGAATATGAATATAAATATAAGTATGAATATGACTATGAATATGAATTATGTGATTATGGAATTATAAATCCTAGATAAATATGGAAAGAATATGGATCTATGTTAATTATGATATGAAAAGAGAAAAATTTGGACTACTAATGTTCTCTTTTACAAGTTGAAATTGTGTGCAAGGTTGTGAAAATTTTGGCTTGCTAGAAGGGAACATTACATCAGCGTACATCTTTTACTGATTTTGGGCCTGCTGTAAATTTTCTTTGAGTGCATTCAAAATGTCCATACTCTGCGGTACCAAATCTCTAGTTCTAGAAACTCTACTATTCGAAAGAATCAAATCCACAAATGATAATGTCTCATAACCACATAGTACTTTGAAGGGAGTCATACCTATCAACATATGATGAGTGGAATTGTAGCAGTAGTCCTCAAGATGTAACCGCTTAATCCATGCGGTTTGCTGCCCTGCAATATAATTTCTCAAATATCCTTCAATACATTTATTCATAATCTTTGTTTGCCCATCCGTTTGAGGGTGATAGCTAGTGCCTGGAGTCAACTCTGTGCTTGTCAACCAAAAAAGTTCTTGCCAAAACAAACTAATGGACCTGCTGTCCTTGTCACTTACAATGTTTCTAGGCAATCCATGTAATCTAAACATCTCTCTAAAGAACAAATCAGCAACTTGTGGAGCTCTATATTTGGAAGATATAGCATAAAAGTGAGCATACTCAGTGAGTCTATGCACCACCACAAAAATACAATTTTTACCTTGCACTTTTGGGAGACTCGTGATAAAATCCATCAAAATGCTCTCCAATTTCTGATTTGGAATGGGTGGGTAAGGGCTGCGACAACTTTGTTGGAAATGTATATTCTACGTTGTTCTGTTGACAAGTCAAACACTCTAACATGCTTCAAAACATCCCCTTTGAGGCCTTTCCAAGAAAACCGCTCTCACCTGGCTATAAGTTTTGTAGTACCCATGATGACCAGCCAATGGAGTGTCATGATATGCTCACAACACCTTCTCTTTTATCTTCGATCTTGGGACATGGTACACTTAGTCCTTATAGAGAATGAGCTCCTCAACCACCTTGTACTTGCCATCTTGCAACTTGCTTTCCAGGATGTCAATAGCAAATACATCCTTGGCATACTCTACTAATATAGAAGCTCTCCAATCAACAGAAATATTAGTCATAGAGCATTAATAAGGCTTCCAAGATAATGCATCTGCCACCACATTATTCTTTCCCCTAACATACTCTATCAAAATCATAAGCTTGCAACTTGCCCATTTTGTTGCCTATCATTCAAATATCTCTGATTGAGGAAGAACCTCAAACTGTTATGATCCGTCTTCACTACAAGTCTCCCACAAACCAAATATTGTTTGAACTTAGCCAATGCATGCATGATGGCTAGCATCTCCTTGTCATAAATAGAGAAACTCCTCTTTGATTCCTTGACCTTCCGATTCTCAAATGCTATGGGATGCTTGTTTTGCATCAATACCACTCCAGTACCCTCTCCTGAAGCATCACACTTCAAAACAAAAGGAAGTGAAAAATTTGGAATACCTAAAATAGGGCATGAACTCATTACCTCCTTGAGCTTATCAAAAGCTCTCTATGCTGCCTCACTCCAAGAGAATGCTCCCCTCTTTGTCAAGTCTATCAACAGGGGCAGTCAATTGTGAAAACCCTTTGACGAACTTCTTATAATAGCTGCAAAGTCCCACAAACCCTATCAGGTGTGATAAAGTCCTGGGTCATGGCCAATCCACTATTGCCTTGATCTTCTCCTCATCTACACTGACGCCTTGGGTACTAATCTTGTGCCCTAAATACAAAATCTCAGTGCCTTGGCGAAAAGTGACTACTGCTCATGTATACCCAATACCTCATCTATATGCCTCAAATGATCCTCTCAAGTCTTGATATAGATCAATATATCATCAAAGAAAACCAATACAAATCTCAGCTGCTTACTAAATGCTTTTTTCATGCAAGACTTAAACGTGGCTGGGGCATTTGTCAACCCAAATGGCATGACTAGAAACTCATAATGCCCAAAATGACACTTGAAAGCTGTCTTGTGAATATCCTCCTTTCTCATCCTTATCTGATGGTACTTGGATCACAAATCAATCTTAGAGAAATATTTTGCGCCATGAAGCTCATCTATCAACTCATTGATGTTGGGAATTGGGTAGTGGTTCTTAATTGTCTTTTTATTGAGTGCCCTATAGTCGATGCACATCCTCATAGTACCATCCTTCTTCACCAACACCACGAAGGAAACAAAAGGACTAGAGTTCGGTCGTATGTGTCCCATATCCAACAACTCCTTAATCGCCTTCTCAATCTCTTCCTTGTACCTCCTCGGATTACGATATGGTGTAGTGATGATTGGATTAGATCCCTTCTCCAATTCAACGACATGTTGAAATCCCCTATCTGGAGTTAATCCTAGAGGAATATCACTGAATACCATGCTATGCTTATCCATAATAGGCTGAATATCTATGAGTAGTCTCTTCACCCGTGTGTGAAAATCCATAGATAACCAAACATTTTGCCGCCCAATCTATATATCCTCTATGAAATGCTCTCTCCATCCTCTTAGCTGAAATAATCCTTGGATCTCCATTAGACAAACCTTGAAGAACCACCTCCTTATCCTTTGATTTGAATTTCAGCTCCATATTTGATAAATCTGGGTAAAAGTCACCAAGTGAATGCAACCATAGTTGAAAAACTCGGACTCGACAATTACTCGGCAGGCCCAAAAAATTTAAAAACTCGGGACTCGGCAAAAACTCGGGGAAAAACTCGGCAATAACTCGACAAATTTATCGAACATTTAAAAATGCATAATTTTTAAAAAATATTCTTAAAAAACACACATTTATGAAATTGTAGAATGCAGTACTAATTTCCTTCATATATAAATCAAAATTAAGAGTTTAATACATATCATAGACCAAAAAAAGAGTTCAACCTTTGACTACATATGAAATTCCAGTTTGATAATACATATCATAGACCAAAAAAAGAGTTCAACCTTCAAATACATATGAAATTCCAGTTTCATTATCACTAGAAAATATAAATCATAAATTTCTTCTACGACATATGAATGCAATCTCTTGAAGAAAAAAAAGGCCCCTCCGCGTTCTTATAGCTCTGTAACTCATTGAGTATGAGGTCTCAAAGGTTATCATCAAAGACCAACCTCTCAATACACGTGTTCAGGCCAAGCATAACCTCTGCATTTGCTCTCAATGAAGAGGAGAAGAAAAACTTGGGGTTCAAATAGTAACCAGCAGCATGAATATGTTGGTGGAGTTGTCGGCATGAATATGTTGGTGGAGTTGTCGGTTCCACCTCCGATCAATAATGTGCCATTTGGGTTCATATTTTGTTTTATTCAACCCATACAAATGCTGAACTGCCTCTACTCTTTTGTCCAATGATTTGTCCTCTACTCTTTTTGTGCGCAACCGAAACCCTGAATTTGGCTAAGTTTGAAACCCTGAAACCCTGAAAAATTGGTTAAGTCTAAAATCTTATGGATCCTCCAAATCTAGAATCTGCATGTTAAATCCCATGGATCTGGAACGTATCTCAAACATCCTAACAATATATTTTAAAATATTTAAAGTATAAGAAATTCAAACTTATACTTAAATGTATTTTGAAATATACTGTCACCGTGTTCCTGATTTTTGCCTGGCGCGCGAGTTTTAGAGGTTATACACGTGAGTTTTTGTGGTTATATTCGCGGCAAGTTTTATCAAAAACTTGTGGCGAGTTATTGGGCGAATTATTCACTGAAAGTTTTGTGTCATGTCCCCATATCAAGACACTGTTAAAGTAAAGATTTGAACATGATAAAGATGGTTTGTGAAATATTATTTCGGATGATAGAAATAATTACATATTATTTAATAAATAATATTATTGTATGAATATTTTATTATAATTAAAATATAATATCCATATTATAAATATAATATATTATAAATATATCTAATAATATAAATACGAATATTCTTATAATTATCTTACATTATAATATAAATACAAATAATATAATATAAATCATATATCATTTATTATGATATAAATGATATAGTATAAATAATATAAAATAAATAATATATCATTTAGTATAATGATATAATATAAATAAATAATAATATAAATAAACATTTTTTAACCTATCCTCTTATGATAAGGGAGTTACATATGGTTAGAACTAGTTTTACCACAAAAGGGAACTAATATAAAGTAATAAAAATTATAAGAGGGTAAGTATGTCTTTTACCACCAAGCATAATAAGAGATGTGCCTCTTCGAACATATCCCTTGAAAGAGAAATAAATAAAAGCTGTGAGATAGAAGGAAAACATCATCGGAAGAAAATATAAAAATATCGGATAAATACATATATTTAGATTTGCATTATATATATATTTCTGAGTCATAAGTAGGAAATACATCATAAATTAATATATAGAGACATGTACATCAGCAGTAAAAGAGGGTGAAATATATATTATAAAATATATAAATAGCAGCAGCAATATAATTAAAATTATATTAGTCATTCCATCGAGCAAGGAAAAACATTGGAAAGGAGACGGCAGCGATAGGTAAGAAATACGAGGTAAAGCTCCAGCAGGTAAGTAAGTATATTTTATATGTTTATTTTATAATTATTATATATAGGATTTGTAAGAATGTAAGTTGTATTCAATTTGTCTTTGCTACAATATATAATGGTTGAGTGTTTAATCCAATAATATTCTAAGTATGAAGTAGCAAAATTTTAATGATGAAAAGTGTTAGTTGATTAAATGTGATAAGTTAATAATGAAGGAGAGATTAGAAATAGAGGCTCATGGCCCATCAATTTAGATCCCAAGGATCGAGACAAAGGGAAAGGAGGCAAGGCAACATGGTATTTTGGTTGATGCCTGATTTGGTCAAGAGAACCTTACGGGCTAAAAACCCAATAGGCCTTATCTCAATGTTGGTCCGTAGGACCCCGCGGGGATAAGTTTCCCATTGTCTCATGTTGGTCAAAGGGACCCCACGGGACAATGGATAGGCCCTTGTCTAATGTTGGTCAAGAGGACCCCACGAGGCAAGGGATGGGCCTTTGATTTGGGTTGGTCTCCAATCAAAGGAATGGAATATGGACCCCATGATTGTACCTCCTATAGGCCCTCTCTCGTGGGAAAGTGAATTGATGGACATGTAGACCTAAGTATAACTCTCTCAATGGATATGTGTGATAGTTATAGTGAAAGTATAATACATATGGTTTATGTTTATAAAGTTTGATTTAAGACTTCTTATGGTTTATTATGATTAAAATAGAAGAATTGGATTCTAATGTACTCTTTTTGCAAGTTGTAAATGTGTTCAAGGTTGCGAAATTTTGGCTTGTGAAAAGGGGACATTACATTTTGACTCGCGAGTCTTGCGAGTTTTTCGCGCGTTTTTCAACTATGAATGCAACCATTGCACACCCAAAACTACATCTCTCTCACCTATGCCAACCACATAGAAGTCATCATGAACTCTATGCCTCCCCATGATGTCAAGTTGCTGAATCCTTCGTGTACATGGAATAGTGAATCCATCAGCCACAATCACATTGAACCCCTCAAAGTTATCTGTTTTCAACTTCATCCTAGTCACCAAACCCTCGTCAATGAACTTATGGGTAGCTCCACTATCAATCAAGGCTGTCACCTTATGATCTTGCAATACTCCACGAACTCGAAAAGGGTGATACATAGGTGCTCTTGTCAAATGGTCTACCAAGATTTTAAATTAAAGTATGTTGTCTGATTATCACAAGTTTATGTCTGCTATTCATTAAATCAGAAATCTTTTAACTCAGAAAATGACAAAACTTACATAGGGATAATATTAGCACTATTATAGGCTGATGAATGGTTCATATATTGATTGCTCAGAAGCCCAATCATGGTAGCAAACATGAGCTGACTGTGTTTCAAATGCTGTCCCAATGCAACAATCCCAGAAACTTAATAGATAATGCCCAGTTTCAAAAAAGCAGGCCTGTACCCTGCTGGTACGGCCATGGCTGCTCCCAGAAACTCACTAAAAAGTTCATAACTTCAACAAAACACAGGATCTCCACTTCAAATCTTTTGCAAACTCTTTCTATGGCCTAGGTGACCCTTTCAAATGACTAAGACAGCTCCCAAATGCAGCGGATTTATTTCCTAGGGGGCAGCAAGGAGACCGTACGATTCATATTTTGGAGTCTTCAAATTCCTTCAAGCTGCTTACACATCATTGTTTTGTCTTTTCTGACCATAACAATACAAAAGATATCCTTAAAACTCCACTTAACTGTATTTTGAATTTTGCTGGGAATTTCTCATGGTACGTACACCTTCAGGTAGTATGGCTCCTCCCGATTCTGTCATTCAGATTGTTCTTTGATGCAAAACTAACATTCTTCATTGAATAAATGCATAGAAACACACCAAAAACCTTACCAATCCAAAATTAGTCTGAAACATCAGAACACATCAAATTCAAACCCAACCACACAACTGTAAGTACACGCCATTATGCTCCAGTATGATTTCTAAGTGAAATCACTAGTTCCCTAGCTAGGGATGGTCTCTCACACCCGAAACTGAAGGTTTCTGAGACTAAACAGCCTCTCCAAAGACCTGTGCTAATCAACAAAGGCGTTTATCACCAAGAAGAAAAGAAAAGTCTGCATGAAGATGATCACCAAATGAGCGAATACCCCCTCAAAATGTAATGTGCTGTACTGTTTGCAGATTTTTTAAAGGTCTTTTTATGTGTTATTTTATTTTTAGAAGTGTTCTAATAGAATAGACAGAAGATGCAGAAGGGGTTTTCAGTTTCCTTGCAGATGTGTTGCCGGAGCATACAAAATATAGCATATATTGCAAACCTAGAAAATGTACAACAGATATGAAGAAAACAACAAAGACCTAGATAGAAGAATGGCGAAATATCAATTACTATGACAAACTCATGTTTAGTTTTGCAACTTGGTACATGTGTTGAGTCTGGACCAGCAACTAGGTATAGGCAGAATCACTCCAAAATCAATATAAAGGATGGCAAATGGATTTACAATGTAATGCTCAGTGCCTGAGACCTCAAACGCCTCCAAAAGGGTAGATAAATCTGCTGTAAGCACAAGGAAATGATGTCCAAAGATCCCACATCCTCTATAGGGAGTTGTATGGCCTTGGGAAATGTGCAATCTGCAATAAGGTAGCTGGAAACTCCTCAAAACAATGCTGTAAAGGTCTGCACCCATTCGCCTAGGTTGGACGACCAAGCCATGATGGAAAACAAGTCACCAAAACACACAAAAATCGCCCTTTTAGTAGTACGGCCTGGCTGCAAATGGTACGACCAGCAAGTGTAAAGTACAACAGTCTCTAATCACCTTCAAACTCTACTCAAATCTGCCATGGCACCTTGGTTTTCAGCTAACCAATAATATTCTGCAACAGATGTAAATATATGCCCGAAGATCTCATCAAACAAACTACATTTTAGCACAATTGTGAACACTGGCTGTATTCACCTTTAATGGCACCTTTGGGTGATCTTCCACACCTATAGAATGCTGTTACTCAGGGAAGTTTTCGTCTCCAAGAGCCTCTGGTTTGAATCCTCAAACCCTTCACAAGAACAAACCCTAGCAGAGCTCACAAAGAGAAATATCATAAACTTGGCATGAGTTTTTCTTTTCATCTTTTATTTCCCTCCTCAAGTTGGGCGTTGGGATTAGAGAGGGAATATTATAATTTTTAAAATCACTTTTTACTCCTCCTAGGGATGGGTGCCCCAACTTAAGACATGAGCGACTTTATAATATTTCTTTTTTCCCTAAGTCATTGCTTAATAATTCTAAATGTAACTCCAGACTTTAAAATATGAAGATGATGTCGGAATGCCATGATCTATAGCTTGTTGGAAAGGTCTCGACGAGACGAACACAACCCCACTTTGAAAATCCCGATCCGACACCAAACCCAAACTTACTAAAAATAGTAACGGCCAAGAGCAAATAGAGCCAACTCAGAGGGTGCCAACTAGATCCACTGATCTCGAACCACAACTCCCTCACCGACAAACACCTCCACGACCAACTAACCATGGTTTCCTAACCTAACTGCTAGTCCACGGGAACCCAATGATGGACTAACCATGTATCAAGAAGGGGACATTACAGTCTGCCCTCCCTAAGATTGCTTGCCTCAAGCAATCTCAGATCAGGATGCTCCAATATCTGCTCATTTTCCCAAGTAGCATCCTCCACTTGCAGGTTCTTCCATTTTACCAGGTACTCTCTGATAGTCCTCCTCCAAGTACGTTCCCTGGTGTCAATTATGGCCTCGGGTACCAAGATCAATTTCCCCTCTTCATCAAGAGGAGGCAACTCTGCTGATGGTGTCACATTATGCCCCAACGCCTTCTTGAGGTGAGATACATGGAACACGTTGTGTACCCTGCTACCTGCTGGCAATTCTAACTCATAAGCTACTTCTCCAATTTTCTTGGAGATCCTGAAAGGTCCATAATACCGTGGCTTAAGCTTCTTTGCCCCACTCTTCTTGAGTGTGGACTGTCTATAGGGCTGCAACATTAAATATACCATGTCACCGACATCAAATGATTGCTCAGTCCTCTATTGATCTGCATATTGCTTCTGCTGATTCTGAGCCTTATGTATGTTCTCCTTCAAAGACCTCATGATATCCTGACTCTCCTGAAGAAGATCTTTGGCCTTAGGCACCTTACTATCACCAAACAGCAAATCAACAAAGCTCGGTGCTTCATACCCATACAAAGCCATGAAGGGTGACATCTGGATGGACATGTGATAAGTGGAATTATAACAGTACTCTCCCATGTGAAGCCACTTAATCCATGCCTTTTGCTGCCCTGAAACATAATTCTGGAGGTATCCTTCCATCCATTTATTGACAATTTCTATCTGGCCATCGGTTTGTGGGTGCTAGCTTGTGTTGGGGGTGAGCTTTGTCCCTGTCAACCTAAAGAGCTCCTGCTAAAAGTTACTAAGGAACTTGCTGTCCCTATCACTGACAATGCTCCTTGGCAACCCATGAAGATGGAATACCTCACGAAAGAAGAACTCTGCAACCTGAGCTGCAGTGAAGGTGGTAGGAATAGCAAAGAAGTGTGCATACTTCATCAATCTATCCACTACCACATAAATAGAATCCTTGCCTTGGAGTTTAGGTACGCCTATGATATAGTCCATAGAAATGCTATCCCACTTCCTCTCAGGAATGGGCAGGGGTTGCAATAATCCTCCTGGGAAAGAGTGCTTTTGTTTGTTTTGCTGGCATATCAGACACTTTCTCACATACTGCATGACTTCTGTTTTGAGGCCCTTCCAAGTGAACCTCTCTCTGACCTGCTTGTAAGTTTTGAAGTACCTCGGATGACCTGCCATAGGCAAGTCATGGAATGCCCTCAAAACTTTCTGCTTCATCTTTGATCCTGGCACTAAGAAAACCCTGTCCTTGTAAATGATTAAATCATTTACCACTGTGTACCTGCCATCTTTAATAGTGCCATCTATTATTCCAGTAGCCCATGTATCCTTAGCATATTCTGTTGATATCATCTCTCTCCAGTCGTCTGAAATAGCACGTAATGCACATAAATGGGGCCTCCTAGATAAGGCGTTAGCAACAATATTTTTCTTGCCTTTGACATAAACAATGTTAAAGTCGTAGGCTTGAAGCTTGCTGATCCACTTTTGTTGCCTCTCATTCAGGGCTTTCTAGCCAAGGAAATGTTTCAGATTGTTGTGACGTCTTTACCACAAATTTGCTGCCCACAAGATACTGTCTGAATTTAGCCAATGCATGCATGATGGCTAACATCTCCTTGTCAATATACTATAGCTGCGTTCCACACCCCTCAACTTCCTGCTCTCAAATGCTATGGGGTGTTTGTCCTACATGATTACCGCACCAATGCCTTCACCAGAGGCATCACACTGAAGCTCAAAAGGTTTGTTGAAATTCGGAATAGCTGACATAGGACATGTACTCATAATCTCCTTGAACCTGTCAAAGCACTCCTGTGTACCTCTTGTCCAACTGAATGCATCCTTTTGAGTCAAGTCTGTGAGGGGTGCAGCTGACTAAGAAAACCCCTTCACGAATTTGCGGTAATACGCACAAAGACCAAGGAATCCCTTCAGCTGAGTGAGATTCTTTGGCAGTGGCCAATCCACAATTGCCCGAATCTTCTCCGGGTCTACCTTAACACTACCAGCACTTGATGATATGACCCAAGTACAACAACTCGGTCATCTCGAACTCACACTTTGACATTTTTGCATACAATGACTCCCTCTCTAAGATGCTCAAAACAATGTCAATGTTTTGAAGATGTTCCTCCCATGTCTTGCTATAAATCAGTATATCATCAAAGAAGATCAGCACAAATCTCCTCAACCGCTCTCTAAACACCCTGTTCATACAAGATTGGAAGGTGGCTGGTGCATCGGTCAATCCGAATGGCATGACGAAGAACTCAAAGTGCCCATAGCGGCACCTGAAAGCTGTCTTCTCCACATCCTTGTCCCTGACCCGTATCTGGTGGTAATTGGATCTCAAATCTATTTTGGAGAAGTAACAGGCCCTGTGCAACTCATCAATCAGAGCATCAATGCGGGGTATAGGGTACCTGTTTTTTATGGTCTTCTTGTTGAGCTCCCTGTAGTCAATACCCATTCTGAGAGTCCCATCCTTTTTCTTCACTAGGACCACTGATGCTGCGAATGGACTCTTGCTTGGCCTGATGTGACCCATCTCGAGAAGCTCTTTGATAGCCTTCTCGATTTCATCCTTGTATCTCTTC
The DNA here is from genome assembly GCA_027924645.1 of Cunninghamia lanceolata. Lineage (NCBI taxonomy): Eukaryota > Viridiplantae > Streptophyta > Pinopsida > Cupressales > Cupressaceae > Cunninghamia > Cunninghamia lanceolata. Next base: position 2,324,735 of record BSBN01000241.1, on the reverse strand, counting down.
GGGTGCATGTATGGTGTAGTGATCACTGGCTTTGCACCCTCCTCCAACTCAATCACGTGCTCAATACCCCTGTCAAGGGGTTTGCCTGGTGGTATGCCACTAAACACTTTGGTGTGTTTAGTCAAGAGAGCCTGTATGTCAGGTGGATACTCTCGCTTCTGCTGCTCTGAAACTGCAGGCATAACCATTACCTTTGCTGCCCACTGCACTTGATCATAACGAATCAATCTCTCTATCCGCTTGAGAGAAAGCACTCTCAACCCACCATCCGAAATACCCCTGAGCACATGCTGAACTCCGTTCACCTCAAACTTCATCTCCATGGTCCTCAAGTTGACTGTGAACTCTCCAATATCATGCAACCACTTCATACCCAACACAACATCCATATCACCCATGCTACCAACATAAAACTCTGATTGGCAAGTATAGTTATTCAGCTGGATGGCTAAATTGGGTATCCTCCTGGTACAGGTGAGTATAAATCCATCTGCTAACTTCTCCTTAAATCCTTCAAACTCTTCTATTTTCAACCCCCTTTTTGCAACCAAGCCCTCATCTATGAAGTTATGAGTGGCACCTGTGTCAAGTAGTGTAATACATCGCTGTCCACCCAATACTCCTCTTATCCTGAATGACCCTTCTCTCTAAAACTCGAGATATGGGTTGTAGGTAGGGAGGTCTCCTCATCCTTATCCGATGCCTCAGATGCAACATCTGTAACCGAATCATTATCGTTTGAATGCTGCTCTGAATGCGACTCAGATTCAACGGATTCATTTGCTGAAAAGTATTCCAACTGTTTAGCCCTTCCTTGGGCAGCACACTTGTGCTTAGGATCCCAAGGCTCTCTACAGTGAAAACAAAGCTTCTTCCTTCTGAGGTCATTCAACTGGTCATTGTCTAATCTGGAAGAACTCTTGTGCTGCTGTCCGGAATCCCTGTGAAAATGCCTTCTGTCCCTCTCCTTATCTCTCCTATGTTGAAATCCTTTTGTCTCAAACTTATTTCTCCAAGTAGAAGACTCCATGTCGCGGGCCTTCTTCATGGCCTCCTGTAAAGATGCAGGGTCTAAACCCTTTATCCAGCCTCGAAGTGGATCTGACAACCCATCAATGAAGAGCATGATCAATCTACGCTCTGAAATGGCAGAAACCATCACTAAAAGGTCTTGGAACTCTGATATGTAAGAGTCTACAGAGCCCACCTGCTTCAACTGTGCCAACTCTTTGAAGTGCATCTTAGGATCCTTCTTGTCAAATCTGTCTATAAGTCGGGCGGTGAACTCCACATAAGAAGTAATTTGCTCATGTCCTAGTGTAACCTTGCCATTGCTCCACCACTTATGCGCACTGCCCTCCAGATGCAAGGCGACATAAGTAATAGCATCCTCTTCTGGCATGGGACTAATCTACAGGTAACTGTCCAATATCTGGACCCATGCTCTGGCTGAATTTTTACCCGAACCATCAAAATATGGGAGTGTCATCTTGCTAACCTTTTTCTGTAACTCCTGATTTTGAGGTCTGTTTCCCTTGCGGGGTCTATTCCTCATCTTGATGTTAGAGTACTCGGCGAATGTCATCTCGGCTCTAAACTCTGCACTGGATGCTCTCCAATCCCTCAGGATCTCATCCTGGAACTCAGCCTGTGTGGCGTCCTGTTCAGGAACATTGTCCTTGGGTGGAAATATCGGAATACCAGGTCTATCCCCAGCTGTCAACTGGGTGGCTCTCTTGTTAGTGACTGAGGCTTCTCCTTCATCTTCTCTATCTCTGTGCCTATTTGCATGGTACCTGTCACCATTCAGCCTGTCTCCGTTGTTCCTGTCACCCACATGCCTATCACCATCGTTATCTGCTCTGTTTCTATCCCCAAAGTTGTCCCTGTTCCCTCCATTGTTATTATTATTATTATTCCTGTTATTCTTGTTCTCTGGAGGTACCAATCAGCCAAGGGTTTTGTTTAGTTCTGCCTGTGACTCTCTGAAAGTCTCATCTATTTGCAAGAGTCCTCTCTCAATAGTCTGTTGTCCCCTCGCCAATGAGTTAAGAATGTCCCTCAAGCTAGGTTCGTCAACATCTCGATCTCCCATCTCCTCTAACTATGCTGGAACCACACCTGAAAAGGGATCTAACCTTGGTACTTCAATGTCTTCCTCACTGTATATAACCATCGGTTGTTCCTCTGTGGCTATAACCTGTGTATCTGTATCAAAGGGATATGTCTGCGGAACCTGTAAATCTGGCCATGACCTGTTCCTTTTAAGATAATACCTGCTAGTACTCGACTGCATGTCTCATTTTCACTTCTGCATGTCTATGTCTGACCTCACAGGATGACAGGATACATTGCTCTGATGCCACTGTAATGTGCCGTACCTGTTTATAGATTTTTTAAAGGTCTTTTTATGTGTTATTTTATTTTTGAGAAGTGTTCTTATAGACTAGACAGAAGATGCAGAAGGGGTTTTCAGTTTCCCTGTAGATGTGTGTTGTCGGAGCATACAAAATATAGCATATATTGCAAACCCAGAAAATGTACAACAGATATGAAGAAAATAACAAAGACTTAGATAGAAGAATGACCAAATATCAATTACTATGACATACCCATGTTTAGTTTTGCAACTTGGTACATGTGCCGAGTCTGGACCAGCAACTAGGTATAGGTAGAATCACTCCAAAATCAATACAAAGGATGGCAAATGGATTTACAATGTAATGCTCAGTGCCTGAGACCTCAAACACCTCCAAAAGGGTAGATGAATCTGCTGTAAGCACAAGGAAATGATGTCCAAAGATCCCAAGTCCTCTATAGGGAGTTGTACGGCCTTGGGAAATGTGCAATCTGCAATAAAGTAGCTAGGAACTCAAAACAGTGCTATAAAGGTCTACACCCATTCGCCTAGGTTGGACGACCAAGCCATGATGGAAAACAAGTCACCAAAACACACCAAAATCGCCCTTTAGCAGTACGGCTTGGCTGCAAATGGTACGGCAAGCAAGTGTAAAGTACAACAGTCTCTAATCACCTTCAAACTCTCCTCAAATCTGCCATGGCACCTTGGTCTTCAGCTAACCAATAATATTCTGCAATAGATGTAGATATATGCCCGAAGATCTCATCAAACAAACTCCATTTTAGCACAACTATGAACACTGGCTGTATTTACTTGTAATGGCACCTTTGGGTAATCTTCCACACCTGTAGAATGCCGTTACTCAGGGATGTTTTTGTCTCCAAGAGCCTCTGGTTCGAATCCTCAAACCCTTCACAAGAACAAACCCTAGCAGAGCTCACAAAGAGAAATATCTTAAACTTGGCATAAGCAAATGAGCTTTTCTTAACTTTTTATTTCCCTCCTCAAGTTGGGCGTTGGGATTAGAGAGGGAATATTATAATTTTAAAATCACTTTTTACTCCTAGGGATGGGTGCCCCAACTAAAGACATGAGTGACTTTATAATATTTCTTTTTTCCCTAAGTCACTGCTTAATAATTCTAAAGTCCCTTTTAAATAAATGATGTAACTTCAGACTTTAAAATAAATATGAAGATGATGTCGGAATGCTATGATCTATAGCTCGCTGGAAAGGTCTCGACGAGATGAACACAACCCCACTTTGAAAATCCTGATCGGACACCAAACTCAAACTTACTAAAAATAGTAATGGCCAAGAGCAAACAGAGCCAACTCAGAGGGTGCCAACTGGATCCATTGATCTCGAACCACAACTCCCTCACTGACAAACACCTCCATGACCAACTAACCACGGTTCCCTAACACAACTGCTAGTCCACGGTAACCCAATGATGGACTAACCATGTATCAAGAAGGGGACATTACACAAAACACTACGCCTAAGCCAGAATAGTAAATGAATCCAGTGAGACCACCATCAGCCACACTCAGCCACACTCAGCCAGAAAAGGCAAACGAATCATATTCAATTTCCCACATAAGAGCGCCCATCAAATTCTGACTGGGCCTAAAAATAGGTGTTGAACAACATAATGGGTCTACTAGATCCACACATACCCGACAGAACCGCCAGCACATAAAGATTGAAGATTTTTTTATTGCCATGTTCTAATTTATTAATAAGGCTTCATTTCCCTGAATGCAAAGTTAGCCTTCGGGAAAAGAAAGGCTAACATATTTTCATTTTACAAACACACTGGAAAAGGGAACATTACATCCTGATAGAGTGGCAGTGTGCCTTCCGAAGAACCTTCTTCTACTTCATGTTCGTCCTCATCCTCTACAATCTCAGCCTTAGGTTCTTTTGTCTCTGAATCAACATTTGATACTACCTCTATGAAATGCACCAATCCCTTGCTTAAACACCTATGCCTAGGCACCCATGGCTCCCTACATGAAGAAACATAGTTTCTTCCTTTGGAGTTCATTCTTTGTCTCTTCATTCCTATTGGGTCTTGGAGGTAACAACTTGGGTGGAGGGCAATTCCTTTGGAAGGGTTTCTTTTGCTGCCCTATTGGAGATGGCTTGGGGTTGAACTTGCCTTTAGCCACTGAATCCTTCAAGCTCAAAGCTCTCTTGATAGCCTCTTGCAATGATCCTGGCTCAAATGCTCTCACCAACCCCTTGAGTGAATCACTTAGACCTTCCACAAAGAGCACTATGAGTCTCCTCTCCATCACATCCAGAACCATCACTAAAAGCCTCTGAAACTCTGCTACATAGTGTTCAACAGATTCCTTCTGTCTTAATTATGCTAATTCTCTAACTTAAGTCTCTGGATCCTTCCTGTCAAACCTCTCTATCAATCTCTGATTGAACTTCTATAGAGTGGTTATGGAACCATGCCCCTATGTCACCATGCCATGGTACCACCATTCATGTGCTACACCCTCCAATTGTAAGGCAACAAACTTGATGGCTTCTTCTTCATAGATGGAGTTCAATGAGAAATATGTATCCAACTTCTTCAACCAAGCCCTAGTTGAACAACTGTTTGATTCATCATATGCAGGGATAGTAATGTTTCCCAGATGTTGTATGTCTCTCTGGTGCTGCTCCTCATCCCTTCTCCTCCCATGCCCATTTCTTGTTTTCATTTCATAATACTCAATGAAAGGCATGTCATGACAGATGGCTGGGTTTAGGGCATTATATTCAGCATGATACCTTGCCATTTCGTCCTCCTGTCGCTGTGGTATGAATTGTTCTTCCTCAGAGGGGTCCGCGTCTTCCCTTTGTAAAAATTTAGCTTTGAATGTCTTTGTGGGTGGGTTAATTGAAAGCCTCTCATTATCTAAGATACTTCCTTCTGCGACAGGCTGATTGGCTCTACCAGCACTCCATTGTTGATTCATCCCTCGTAGGATTTGAGCTATCTCTGCCATAGAGTCTCTCACAGAGGATTGAAATTCTCTATTTTGTTTGATGACTTCCTGCACATTTTCTTCATTCCTGTCACCCATGGTTTCCTCTTTCTTCTTCTCCATTTGCTGATAACTGATTTCCCTATCACTCCTGTGCATGAATCTACATTACAACAGTCCCATAGGCTGGCTAGAAAAGTGGCTTTGATACCACTGAAATATCCCTAGCAATTATTGTGTCTTTTTATTAGCTAATTTACCCTCTGCAGAAAAATTATTATTGGTCACAGCCAACAGCAATATGGGTGTATTCAGGGCAATAATATTGATGTCACCAGTAATAGAACATTCAGAAATAATAATGCTTGCAGATCATAAGCAATTACATTCAACATTCATTGAGAGAAACTAAAAACATAGTTTATAGCAGTTTTAAATGCTTACAACTGGTAAGTTCAGTTCATACAATTTGCCCAGCCCCAGTTCAATGGCCTTGGCCTCAGAAATTGCTAACAGCCCAATAGACTTCACTCGCAGTGTCAGCGTCCATGTTATACTAGTGGCACTCGATGATGGAGGACGCGATTGGGAAATGTGATTTGCTTCACCAGAATAGGCTCCGCACAAGTCAAAGGATCTTAGTGTCACAGACACCTTAAATGATGTAACTCTGTCGGCGGGAACCTTCACCAAGCTGCGCACTCCCACGAACCAGCAAATACAATTGAAGTCGGCGGCAAGTCCTAAATTGTGTTACTTCTCCCAGTCGCTGGAAATGGTATCCACGCCTTTGTTGGACTGAGGTGGTAGTGGTGAGTCTTTATGGCTTGACTGGTTATGGAATTGCTCCCTTATGTCTTGGCAAGGGTCGCCTCACAGCCTGAAGGGGGGCGATTGTAATGGATTGGTGACTGTTTCAACCACAACTCCACAACAATGATCTCAAAACTGGTTCTCCCACAAAATAGGAATGCGGATTCCTGAAACAAAGAATGAAACTCAGATTTTGCTCAATGGCAAATTCCTGGAATAGAATTTGCTCCAAGAAACCAAGGCAGGGTTTTCGTCCCACCTTGTACAGCCTTCTCTTGAGGTTTTCCTCCCAAGCAGCTATATGCAATCAGCAATGTTCAAAAACCAAAATCAGATGCCTCCAAGATGAAAACAATTTGTCTTCTTATACCTGTTTAGGATTTGATCAAGAGGGCCCAAGTCGGCACCAAAATTCAAAATTATTACTATTAAAATTATTAATCTTATTATTATTAGTGTTAAGAAACACTTTTTAAATTAAAATATAATCAATTGGTGAGGGAATGAGGGGACATGACACCTATTTCATAGCAATCATGTCCACAAAATATGAAAAGTATTAGATCTTCCAAGAAGGTCTGTGTTTTATGAAAAATTTGGGTCTTTTCATGAAAAATCGGTCTCCATTGTTGAACCCAATAGAGGATCTCCCAAACACAATCCTGTTGTGGGTAAGGCTCCATTTGCTTCCAAGTAAATACTGGCAAGAATACTCACCGAGGAAGGCAGGAGGAGCTGTTGGTGAAGACATAACCGCCTTTGATTTCACAAAGCATCCTGCAGTGCTCAACTATGCTAGGATTGGTGTTTGCATAGATCTGGTAAAAGCCTTACCAAAGAATACTGCTAGATTTGGGTTGTGTTGAGTGGGAACAACTGGTAGACTATTGAAATGTACCTTTTAGGTGTAGATCTTGCCATGGGCATTGGCACCTTGCTTGGTTTTGGTCCTACTCGCCACATAATACAAACTCCCAAGCAAATACTCAAGTGTTTCCTTCACAGGGAAGAGAAGTATATCATCAGTTTCCACCCTCCTCTTCCCAAGCTCAACCTCAAGATACAAGAGAAAAAGCAGAGGATAAATTGCAAAGAGTATATCAAAGAAAAGGTAAAGCTGTTCCCATGACCACAATACAAACCCAGACTCATATTGTTTTTGCTGCACGCGGTGAGATTGAAACAGAAATAGAAGTAAAAGACACTCAGGAAGCTAAAGACCTCACAACTCCACTCAACAACACAAATGAACAAAAAGCAAGAACATGCCATCTATTTCAAATCCATAGCACTCACCTCGAAAGCTGCAAACAAAACGAAAAACAACAAAAATAAATGCACTCTAGATACAAATTTAGATGAAATTTGTGCATTCCTTGAGGTTAAAGAAAAGAAAGTCCATAGTTAAACGTATGGATGGTATTCATACATGGACCTTAGCAAGGCCAAAGGCAATAATAAAAAAGAATGGCTTCCAGTTCCACTCCAAAAGGAACTAAACCTCAGTCCACAAGCACTGATGAAGCAATCGAACGGGTGGACATCTTCGCCCTACGCTGATGTGGGTACTCTCATAGAATTTAAAGGGATTTGGTGACCTTAGTAAACACCATTTTCTCCACAAGACAAACTGGATATGGTTCTCCTTCAAGAAACAATTGGATCTGACTCCTTAAGAAAATTGTAGTATAAGGGGAATCTGGAGCTGTAAGCATATTCTGTATAATTGCTATACCAAAACTATGGTCCAACGGGATCCTACTATGTTTGCCTACTGTTCACACTTCTCTTTTCCTTGTAGCCTAGTTTCCCATTTCTACTCCTTTGAGCTTCAGTCTAATATATTTATAGTAAGTCTATATGTACTGTCTAATGGAAACAACAAAAAACAGTACTTGAACCAAATCAACCAGTGGCTTTACACCTCAATCCATATCCCAACTATTCTGATGTTGCGTTTTAACACAACAAAAGTCCTTAAGAAAGGGAGCTTTCAATTCAACAAAAGGAGAGAAGATGCTTTGCTGAGTCTTCTCACTCACATCCAAATGGTTGACGTTGATTTTACTTGGGGTGCTTAATCTCGGTGTCACAGAAGAAAGGGCATAAATTACATATGTGAAAAGGTCAATAGAATAATCATTTGTGAGGATTGGCTCACAGGAAATTGTGAAATCAAACAATGGATTAGTGAAACAACACTCCTAGATCACTGGTCGATAGAGCTTAAAATCAAGCTCAAACAAGTATGTGGTTTCTCCACCTTGAATTCTATAGAAATATCCTAACATGGTGGAAGGAAAAGCATCAATTAAAGGATATGCAATGTATTGATTTTTGCATGAGCTTAAATATCTAATATAGAGACTGAAAAGCTTGAAAGATCATCCCTATGACTAGTTTTTCTCAGAAATCACAAAAATATTGTAATGTCCCCATTTTCGGGTTCTCTTGCATTGCAATTGGCACTAACCCTCTAGGTGTGTGTCAGCATTATCAGAGGAGTTATTTATTGTTTCCAGTGAGCTCATGTGGTTTGAAGGACTCATATGCCACTTTTGGATATGATTTTAGGCTTTCGGTGTGGTCTCCAAGAATCTTGGAGGGAGCATCTATTTTTAGTAAGTCACCCGGTCGGGTCCGTTTATCATCTTTCATTATCGAGATCACTCCTATTCAGTCAGTTTTTGGTTCCGATGCATCTCGGCCATTTCTGCTAATTGGGTGTAATATTGAGTTATATTTAATTAATTTTACTAAGGTTGTCATTTTAATTAAAATATTTAATTGAGCATCTTAGTATTATAGCTCGTTGGAAAGAGAATGAAAAGATTTAAATGATGAGAAGCTAAAAAGTGATTTTTAGTGCCGGAAACATTTTAAAAGTAAAATAAATCACTTTTCGGAGCAATAAGGCCTATTTATTTATAAAGTGATTTTAAGTCATATTTTCCCAAAAATTCCAAAAAGTGCTTATAAAAAGGGAAATTGGGAGAGAAAAAGCTCATTCTTGACTTGATATTTCATGGGAGTTTTCCTTGAGAGTTGGAACTTGCAGGTTCAACAAACCTTAGGACGAAAACCCTTAGTTTTTTGGTTGATTGGACGAAAACCCATTTCAGCCATCCTTGGCGGAATCACTCAGGTTTCACAGGTGCACTTATTTGGTTCAGATTTGAAGGTTTGGGACGAAGAAATGCATATCTATATTTGCAGGTTTTTGTTTTGACTTTCAAAGGGTTTCTTGCATAAAATTTGTGAGATTTGAAAAATCAAATACAAATTTATGATTTTTTTTTTGGTGAAGATTAGAATGAAGAATCATTCATAAATATGGTGATATAATATGGAGGGACAAAACCCAAGTTTATGGCCACCATATCTTTTTCAAGAAGGTGCGTGAGATTGAAAATATGAAGCTCTTCTTGTTTCTTTGTTTGTAGTGGTGTGTGTGGGCCACCTTAACTCATGAAAGGTGGCGCTTAAGTTTGAGTTTGTTATTTGGCACAATATTGGGTCTTTGTTATGGTTTGATGATAGTATCTTGGCTGTTATTGAATTTGTACAAGGCTGCTAGCATACAGGCAGATTTTATCATATCCAGGCCACAGTTATATTTATCAGCATTAGTGGGTTCCCAACAGCAAGCCAATCTCCCCATTATAGAGCTGTCACAGGAGTATTCAGAACTATATTAACTACAGTTTCAGATTGTAGACTGTCAGGGAACATGGATCAGCTTTGAGAGTAGTTATTGCATCAGCTACACTTACCAGATTAGCAGCAGGTACAGCAGTTTGGTGCATTCTTTTTGGATACTCCAATTTATGGAATGAACATTTATAATCAGCTCTAGTAGCTACATAAATTTCTGAGATAATTCCTATTGTGCATGATTATGTATGGCAAGTGTTTGGTTAAATGCTCATATACTTTTCCTTAAGGTTGAGTAATAGTGTAATCTTGTATATGCACAAACTGTTTGATGAAATGCCTTGCATTGACTCGAATGCCAAGTACTTGCTAAAATGCTCATGAACCTAGAAATGAGAAAACAGCTGTTGAATACTGAAATTCAGACATATTGAAGGATTCCTATTCTATGCAAAATGTTTGACAAAATGCTCCTCGTAAGATCTTGCTTAATTAATGGATTATGAAGTTGTTCATGAATGCAAATCTTAGTTGCAGCTATTTTAATTCATCTACATCAGAAATTCTGTAATGCACTGTTTGTCAATTGTTTGACGAAATGCAAGCAAGCTAGAAGTCAGAAATATTTGTGGGTTTCGGGAAAAAAAAATGGTTTCAATTTGGCGTGGAAATTACAAATACAGCAGCAAAGGCACTTTTCAAAAACTTATCTGAGAAGAGGACATAATTGAGGCTTTAGAAAAAGAGCAAAGTCTCATCCACACTCTTACGTAGGCATAGAGGAAGGAAGCTTTTTATTGGGGTTGATGAACTTATGAAATTGGGGCTCAAAATGGTGACACAAACACAAAATACTTCCACAAATCTATTCTTAAGAGACAACAACCAAACAAACATTGAATGCCATAAAGGCAGCCCAAAGACACACATATCCAACATGTTAGTGTTTTATTTCGCACCTTTCAGTGGGAATGTAAAATGGATAGATGTGTGGTTAGACCGCTCTTCGAATTAGGAGGGGAAGCTCCCTGTAAAGTAAAACTAATCTAAAAACTATATATAATTTACTTGCACTTTAGAAACTTTATAGTGATTTCAGAGGTGTTTTGTGTTCGTGCTGGATAAAACAAAAGTAAGCATTCATTTTGGATTTGTGACGTGCGAAAGGCAAAAACACACTTTCATTCATGAGGCAAAGATCTTGTGGATTTTTGACTAAAATCAGAACTTACAACTACACGCTTGCGGTATTTAGCTAAATTCAGAGGCTGAACAAGGCAAGTACACACCGATTGGATTGATTAAAACATAAACACATAATGGCGAATGCCATGATTGAATCACATATGGCGGTACAAAGCCACGACTTATATCTTCAATTTTGCTTGTGATACAAAGTTCACAGATTGATTGAAGCGAATTCATCTTCAGCATAGACAACGACATTTCAATAACATTTACCAGCAAAACAAACATAATAAATGTTATTTGAACAACAAAATCACAATTTGAACACCAAGTGATTAGCAACTCCAGCATAAGGCATTAAATTTTTATTGATGTCCGTTCACTGATACAATTGATTTCTCTATTTTGAATCTATTGAATATTGAATCTTGAATCATTGAATAATGCTAACTCTTAATGAATCCTTAATCCTTGTGCAAAAATCACTTATTTATACTATTACAAAGCAAATGCATGAAAATAAATAACTAGACTCTAACCTAGTTCACCATTGTTTGCGTCACATGCAAACTTATTACAAAATATTTGCTCCAATAAGACTAAATTGCAAACATGCAATATCATCTTAACTGACGATCAATCATGCAAACTCTAGTTATAAATAGTTTGACTTTGAAAAATTGTGTCCTTTTGCATGAAAGAAGGTGCCTCCTGCAACTGAAGTGGTCGGCGTGCTGTTTTTGTCAAACTAGAGTTGTATTTTTTTTTTTTAAAAATGCTAGAACTGGCACCTTTAATAGGTGCACCTCCTCTAGAATGGACGTGCCTTAGGAATTTTAAGTGCACCTCTATTCATAGGCGCATCTATTATTGGAAAAGCGCCTCATAACCAAAAAAGACGTGCCTTCCCTATTTTAGGTACACCTTCCTTGCTCTAGGCTTGCTTCCTCTGACTTAGACGCACCTTTGTATTTAAAAGCGCACTTTCTTGGACTCAGATGCACTTTCTCCTCAGCTTGACGCATCCTCCTTGTGCTAAATGCACTTTGGCGAACTTATCCTTGATCAAAACATGTCTTCATATGCCTAAACGAGCCTTATCCATTCACACAGACGTGCCTCCAAAATTTTGAATGGCCTTTGAACTGAAAACTTCATCCTGGAATTTATCATGCTGGCGCGCCTCAACACTTCTAGACGCATTTTTCTTTAGACTTCAAAATGATTTCAAGGATGCAGTGTACTCTTGTTCAGGCACCTTTATCTTTGTGCGACACACTTTTGTATCTCCTTTGGGCATGTGAGAATTCAAACTGACACACCTACAATCATCTAGGTGCGCCTATTTTCTCTTAGGCACGGTTTACCTCTGAAAAGCGCGCCTTCTCTTCTTTGAGCATGCTTTTCTGTCTGTAGGCGTGCTTATCCATCAATCTTCAAAAGTTTTTATCTCCTCCTTTGGCGCGCTTTTGCCTTACCAGGCACGTCCAATCTTCCCAAGGTGCACCTTTAACCTTAGAAAACTTTCCTTTGTCCAAGTGGGTCAAATGTCTCAAGGCGTGCTTTATCACGAATTGTATGAAGAGGAACACTTGATGTTTTACAGGCGCGCTTTTAAACTCAATGCGTGCTTTTCCCTCATGAGATGCGCCTTTTCCATAACATTGTTTATATGCTTTTAAACAAATGGCATGTTCATTTTTAGGAAACCTTTATCAGCATTTTATTTTAGTTTTCCATAATATTGTTTATGTGCCTTGAATAAATGGCATGCTGTTTGATTATGATACAAGGTGTCAAGTTTTATTACACTGTTTAATATTTGAATTTTGATGTCATTCTGAAATGCAGCTGATGAGGCCAGAGATGGAGGAGATTACGCAGAGGATGAAACAGGTATGGTCCTGCTCATTTTACCTTTGTTTGTGAATATGATTTTGATACGCTAATTATCTCGATTTTTCGTATACCTTCTTTCCCGGTACATCAATCTAGATTATTTTTTAAATAATTCTGCTGTTTCACCTCCTCTAGTTCACACTGCACGCACTTGTGAAATGCAGTCCACTAATCCTCAAATGATTTACGAGGGAAAGCAGCGAATGAAGATTTTGTGCAAAAAGTAAGCATTTCTCTATCATACTGCTTTCTGTGTCTATTTTAAGCCGTGAAATGCATATTCCACTGGAGGAAGCCACTCTGTTAGATGCCCAGCTATTGCAATCTTTACATCTTCTTAACTTAGTCAGATCTAGCTCAATTGTTGTTTGTGGCAAGACACTAAAAGTTATAATAATATAACAAGTAAATGCAATGGAAAATGAGTTTCAGTGTTAGACATTGGATTTTTATCTTTGTTTTGCATAAAAATTGTATCTCCATTCCCTAGACAGGATATGCTAATTCATCCTGGCACACTTGTGAAATATTTATTAATTGCCCTTTGAATGGTAAGTTCAGCCTACACTTTTGAGGAAGGCTAGCTTATATTGGACTTTTTAGTCAGATCAAAATGTTCAGTGGCCTTATAGCCTGAACATTCATCAGCATTAGTGTTCTGCATGGACACTTGAACTGAGGGGTGATCGTTCCCTCAGGTCAGTGTATGAGTTTTGTCAAGGTGTTTTTTTCATAAGTTAAGAGCATCTCCTGTACGGTTGACTTAGAATGTTCATGTAAGGTAGTAGCAACATGTGTAACAGTAACTGTCATGTCCTCATATTAAGGCATTGTCTAAATTAAAGATTTAAACATCATGATAAGACAAAGAAATTGCTTCCGTCAAATATGATGTTAGTCGTCGATGATTTGAATGGTAATCATGTATATGATAATATTTAATAAATATATAGTATTATTAATATGTAATAATATTAAATAATATTATATATAATTAGAATACATTATGTTTATTGTATTATCAATTTAAACATTGTTATGATAATATAATAATACTATTAATTATAATATATAAATATATAAACAAAGTATAAATACAAATATTATCAATTTAAATATTATTATTATAATTATAATAATTATAATATAATATATTAATAAATATATTTATATATATAATATGTAATATATTTATATGAGAATAAATATAAATAACAAATTATAATCTTAAGGCTGTGATTAGCCAAAGCAATACCATTGATATGATAAGAGGCCGACCTCCTTCAAATTGGAGCACCATCCTTAATAAGGCAAGAGTCTTATTTTATTTGAGTGGTTAAAAACAAATTACCATAGGGTGCGATTAAGAGGTGGTCAAATGGAGAATGTAATCTGCATTGATAAACTAATTTGTTAGCAATTAAGAAATGAACAAGGGAGTGCGAATTCCTAAGGGGACCGACTCCTTAAAGGAGCGCTCAGCATAATGGTTAAGGCAGTGGATAATATGAGTTTAGTATTAAAGTAAACAGGCAGCAGTTTAAATATTATGTGCAGCGATTTACATTAGAGCAGAGATTCTTTATGAAGGGACGCCTTCCTTTGTAGAATCACCTCTCTTCAATAAAGGCATCAAGATATAAAATAGAATTGTGAGTTAGACATAAAGGGGGAATAACAAGGAAGAAGATAAGGCAGTGCTTGTCTAAAGGCTGCGATTAGTATTCTAAAGGTTGCAATTTATGCTTTAAAGGCTGCAAAATCATTAAGTGAAGTCAGCGATCATTATTGTTGTGTTTTGTATTACCAATAGACGCAACTCAAAAAGAAGAGGTGTGATCATTTGTAAGGTCATCTCTTCATTAATGTAGGGAAATATATATATTGGGTTTAGATTGGCATTAGTAGGGAAGGAATATGAAATAGATCGAATCATAATCAGATATATATCTGCATTCGGGAAAGATGGAACAATGGAATATAATCAGATTTAAACACAGATATATGACCACAAATGATGACAGAAATATGATGAGTATAGCAGCATATGCATTAATAGGATATAATCAGATTTGAGGAGAAATATGTGTGAAGTAGGAAGGAATATAAATAATTCTGAGAAGCAATACTCTTAAAAAAGGCAGCATAGAATATGGAGAAATCAGTTGGAATATATGAAATAATATTCAGATCTGCAGATGATGGGAGAACAAAGAACAGACTTCTAAATTATGCAGAAATATAAAAGGATCAAGGAACAAGAATGATTTCTGAACTGTATAGAGATAAAAATAATATATCTCAGAATTGGAAAAAGGGAATATAGTCAACACCACAGGAAGGAAGAAAATCCTTAGACCTTCAAGGATATCAAGGCAAGAACTATATACTTGTGATTTTATTGTATGCAAGTATAAAAATCAGGAATACCCTAAAAGGGGACATTACAGTAACTCAGAACCATAGTTCAAAATCTTGGACTCGGCTAAGACTTGGTAGCTCAGAAATTTGACTTGGACTCTGATGGCAAAAAACTCAGCAAATAAAATAAATTACATAAATACACAAAATAAACTTAAATAATACATGGGAAGCATAAAGAATAAATTTAGAGAACACATAAGTCTATTTTGATTATTGATTTGTCCTGAATCAATGGTCACATATGTCATATCCCTTTGATCTGAAAAATTGGCTCTAAAATCAACTGGATTATTGGGGTTGCAGTGTTCCAACTTGTTAAAGTGTTCATGAGGATCTAGGACAGTGGATTCATCAACATACTGGTGGAAAGAGGCTGTGATAATCAGCGAGAATAATCAGGGATGGAATGTGACATATTCAAAAAGTCTTCAATCAAAGTTGCAGACCTCAAAATGACCTGGAAAAATACTTTGGCGAGTTTGCTGCTTGCAGCAGTGGGGCAAATGCATTGTTCGTTGTGGCAAACTTCTTAACAACCGGCGAACTTGTACTGCTGAACTCATTTTGATGCAAACAAAAAGTGGAATACATAGAGTTTAGTGATGCAAACAAAAAGTGGAATACATAGAGTTTAGCGTTTGATCTTCTAATTGGTTGATTAGTTTTCCATCTTTGCAAGGTTGGGAGGTTCTAGGAAGGTCACATGTTGCCTGTTCCACATTTGGGAGGTGGTTGGCTCTCATTGTATATGGTGGTCAGAGTTTCAACAAAGGATATTCAGATTCAAGGCATTCGGAGAAGGTCAGAGTTTCAAAGTGTCTTTAAAGAGTTCTCAAATTCACCAAAATTAAAACGGAGGAAAACTTCGTCATAATCATTTAGAGCTCCTGTCTATAAGTCTATCTTTAGCTCGTCATCTTTTTAAGAGGAAAGAGCATAATCTAGGTTTTGCTATTTTTTAGCCGGAGCTATTATAGCTTGTGCTATTTTTAGCTTTCTCTATTTATAGTCCAGAGTTATTGTTAAATCATCTGTTTTTAGATCTCTCGCCTTGGAAGAGATGTGAGCATTGAGTGTTAATTTGTTGTAATTCCTATCTCTAGTCTAACAGGTAGTCACATAGTTTTAGATTTAGAATTAGTGGATAGGACTTTGATTACAAAATCTTGCATTGCATGCAAGCAGTTTGTTTTTAGAGTAGAAGTTGTAGTTATTTTTTTGGTTTTTTTCCTTATGCATAACTTTGTAAACATTATAAATAAGTGCCATTTGCACTTCCTTTTCTAATGAGAATTTTCTTGCCTGCTTTTTGAAATTGTTGTTCACCGAGTATTTGTTATTGTTAATTTAGAATTTATTATTCATTCAATCAAATTTATTATGCCTATCTTGCTTTTGAATTGCTATTTACTATTTAGGTAGATCAAATTATTTTTAGTGAGTTTGTAAGCTTTGAATTTCAGTTTTGTTCAAAGTTGGAGATTGAGGCTTTGTACCAATTGCTTAATTTGAATTACCAAAGCGTTTGTGTCCTTGTGTACTTTAAACCTATTCCATTTTTATGTGTACTTACATTGTTAATTCTTTGCATTTAGTTGAACAGTGTATGCGTGTAGTTTTAGGGTTTTCTTTCAATCAAAAAGCATTAAAAACATTTTGCCTTGAGTTGAAGCATATGTCAGCCTTTGCCCTAGGTGAATTTAAAAAGATGCACATTTAATTTTATTCAATGTGATCGTGAATCATCTCGGAAAACATTGGAAAGATTGTAAATAACAAGTATATATTGTGTAGATTAAGTTATTTTTTATTTACAGGGGGATTCCCCTTCTAATTCTAGCAGTTTTATTGTACATCTGTTCTGTTTTGTGCCGCATTGAAAGGTGTGGATTAAAATGCTATCATGGTGCAAAGACACTCAATCTTCAAAGCCTTTCCATCTGCATTTTGTGCTGGCCTCATAGCTTTTTTGGGTAAGAGCGCAATTGGAGCACATTTGAGGCCATTCACAAGAAGTACAACATGTTTAGTCAAAAGTCCCTTAATTACCTTGTTTTTGTGCAGTGCAACCTTTGTCTTCGCTTAAAATAGGGTGAGGGTAAGGGAACTCATTATGCCATTGATCCTTATCTAGACTGAATTGCCAAAGATGTGGAGCCCATGTTTTCCTCGGTGGAGATCACTGATTTTGAGTGGGAAAGCAATGGTATGGGCAGTAGAAGTAGTAGTGTTGGTGCAAGTGTTTGTGGAAGCATTAGGAGGCGTTTCATTGGATGATGATCATGATGTGCTTTAAGATGATATTATTCTTGAGAAGGAATCTTTATCGTCTAGTTTGAGGATGCAATCATTGAGTAGATTTAGTTGGAGGATTGTAAAATATGTTGAAGGATTTGTATTTTTCTATGACGATTACAGCTGATTAATCATCAAATTATGTATGACATTGTGGTGTCAATTGTACTCCTTTTTTGGTCTAAAACTAATAGAAAAAGATATCTACGAGTTATCTAAATTCAGTGTTCTGCATTATATTCTATGAATTTATGTTTTTTCTTGGGGATTGTAATCTTGCATGGTGTGTCTTTCATATGGGTCTCATTTGAGGTACCAACATCTGGTATACCTTTGGGCTAACTTTCCTCTTATTTTGGTACCTTGTACCTTTTATAGGGCCTACATGTGCTTGTAAGACCACTCTAATTAAGTGGCCTACATGTGTCAGGTCAACATTATATTATATTGAGATATGTGCCTTGACTAAGTTTTCCAATCCTGTTTTTATAAGTAGGATTGATGTATAAATAGAGGGTATTCCTCTCACCATTTCATCCAATCCAATTGTAATTTGCTCATTTCTTTATTGAATGTTTTTGAGCCCCTACGGGTACCCTTCGTACCTAGGGGTATCATGGGTTTCTCTGCAATTGTTCATTGTCTCTTATTCTCTCTTTTTTTTTGGAGTATTTCAGTTCTGTAATTTGATTCCTCTTACATATTGGTTGTCAAATTCTTCATTTTTTAGTAGGCGAGGTTTTGCTAGGTCTTGAGTTCAAATCAAAATATTGGTTTGCTGAATTTTTGCTGAATTCGAGTTTCTGGACTATGTTCTCTAGAATCATCAATATACAAAATAGCCGCCAGTGCAGGACTTGATGCTATGTTCAAAGGAGTGCCATGCTAGGAGAGGCTTGTGAGTTATCCTTGCAAGTCATATATCACCATGGCTTATCTTATCAAAGGATTGATGGTACTGGTCATCCCCTTGTATTAGCTATGGGAAGTTTGAGGATAGTCCCTGGAGAGTATGTGAAGTACGCTGCCTGACTAGTTTTCTGCTATCTGTATTTGTATTGACTGAAGTGGCAAGAAGCCTGGTACCACTCGTGGATAAGGTCTGGGATAGAAAGATCTAATCAGTAAAACATGTCGAGAAATTCTTCAAAGGTAAGACACGTAAAGGCAACTGCTTTGCACAGAAATGGAGCTAGGCATCTCTGTTTCTTGGATTAAATTATAGAGTAGCACTGCCACTTCATCTCATAATAGATTGGACATCTGAAAATGAAGTGTTCTGGAGTCTGTGTCTTCTGATACACGTTAGCAATTTTCATGAACTTTAGCAACATTTGGCTGCACATCTGGTTCTACGAATGTGATATTGTCCTTAATAAAAATTTAAAAATGGTAAAAAACAAACACATCTGTGAAGTTAATTTCTAACTTCTTATTACCATAGTATTTTTTTTTCCTGCAATCTACTAAGTCAAAAGGTTCATGCTCGCATTTGAGTTCTAGAAAGGAAATAAAATTTGAGAAAAAAATTGTTTGATTAAGCTCAAATAATATAAATCTGCAATCTTTTATTTTTAATATAAGAAATAACTCTACAAGATTGTCAAAATATTTAAATATTACTAAATAGATTTGAAATTTATATAAAAAGATGCCCACATTTATAAACCATAATAAACTTATCAAAGTGAAATAATAAAAAACATATTTAAATTATTAACAAATGAGGATATTAATTTTTTTAAAATGACATTTAAATACTAACAGATAACACATAGTAGCATTGTATTTATATGGCATTGATATGACGCCATAAAAGTATAAATGGAATCCAATCAACTGAGTTTAGAACAGGAAAAACATGGCAAAAAATTGGGAACTAAATAGCAATGTATTAGTTGTAAAAATCAAGAAAAAAATGAATTTTGTTATTTCATTGTCAAATGTATTGCATATAGATAAAAACAAAGATTATACATTACAAAAAATGCTGATTATAAAAAATCACATAGGACTTTAAAAGAAATCTATTTACATTCACCTAAGAAGGTTTATTTAAAAAGCATATGGCTAGCCCTAAAACAGTAGGCCATTCTGTTATAAAGCATGACCTACTACTGTTTTATGCACAGCCCTATCTTTTGTTTAATCTAAACCCTCATTCGGGTATAAATTAAAAGAAAAATGCCTCATTATGGTTTAATATTTAACTTTTAAAAGAGATCTATTCAAAGTATAACTAAAGAAAATTTAAAAGACCCTAACTCTATACTAAAAATGTCAAATCTGCCTTTACTGTGTATTTTTTTCTCGTAAGTGTAAAAATTAGGCAAAAGAGATATATGTAAAAAAATAAAGAACATGTTTTAAAAAACTTGGAGTTAATTGCATGTTTTTGGACAATGCTACCATGAAACAACATTCACATTATCTAAAATTCCAATCAATGAAAAAATAGAAATTTCAAAGGTCAACTATTATCATTTATAATTATAGAATACATTTATTTTTAATAAATTTTTATTATGATATTAAAATACAAATATATATAAAATTATTGAATATTTTTGATTTAAAATTAAAATTACAAGAAATTAAAAAATATAAACTAAATATTAAATTAAAAATATTAATATTTAAATATATATTATTAAAAGCAATTTCAAAACGCTTTTTTTTTTGCTTTTTAGATAAAAGGTGATAAACACCTATAATTTCATTAATATATAAAAAACGAGTACAAAGCAGATAAAGTATATGATGTTCAGAGACAAAAAAAAAGACCACAATACATAACAAAACATATTCCAGTTCTAAGCAGAAACATCAGAAGCCATTAGACCCCAAAAGAGCAGACAAGATATAATCGGACCATTAGTTGTTTTCAGACGAACTAGCTTCTGTCATGCCCCCTTTTCAGAAATAAAGCCATGGAGAAGATCTCTAGTCTATTCCCATTTCTGGTAAGCTAAAGGGCAAAGCAAGGGAAATGATTTTTAATATTATTATAAGTTGGGTCAGGTAATTTCTAATTTAAGGGACAACTTAAATAATATTATTATTAAAATAAAAAGTTTTTTTAAATACTAATATTAAAATAAAAAGTATTTTTAAATACTATAAAAGAACAAAAAAATAAAAAGGATTTTTAAATACTAATTGAAGGGATTTTTAATTAAGGGCCCAATTTGGAAATGTTTAAAAGAAGGGCGCTTGGTTTCATTTGGCATCAAGACTTCATTTTGGCATTTTCTACTTTCTAGAATTGAGCTTTGAGTTCATTCTACACATTTGAGGACGGAAAACCCTTGGTTGCTCAGAGATCTTGGAGGATGAAGGCAGCGATCAAAAAGGATAGAATAAGACAAAAGGATGCGGACTTGTCAATAAAGACAAAATTAGAAGTGAGATGTAATTAAAAGGTGGTAAGTATTAAAAGATAAGTGGCAGCAATTACTATTTGTAGAGGGCAGCGATCTGTTTTGGAAGGCAGCATTTTGTATTGAAGAGTTGTGCCTCATTGAAGAGTCATTACTCTTTGTAAAAGACATAACAATTATTTGTAAAAGACATAACAATTATTATAGAGTCACCTCTCTTGGACAGTATATATGGTGGAAGAATATGTGGTTGGAAAGCAAGAATTTAATGAATATTTCTGAGTTAAAAAGAGCAGATTGAAAAGAAGAGGAGGCAGAAAATTATGAAGAGTAATTCAGATGTGTATTAAGGAATTAATGCTGCATATTATGAAGAACATGTGCAATCATTTATCAAGATATATATGCTGAGATACATGCAAACTTGTTAAGAAATTGGTGCAGATCTAAAAGGGAAGTATACGTTGACTTTATAAAGAATAGATACAGCTCGTGTGTAGATGAATGCAGATATGTATGAGTAAAAATTAAGAGCAGATTTGTGCGGAAAACATTGATATATTAGAGATCAAATTGAAGGAAGACATTGACAAAGCTTGGATCAGATTTGTGAAAGATATTGTGCATGATAGTGATCATATATGGAAGGAAGATTGTGCATGACTGTAGTCAGATTTGTGAGAGAAGGTTATTGTGTGGATTGTGATCAGATTTGAAAGAAGGATATTGTGTGAGTTGTGATCAGATTTGAGGAAGAAGAATGTTGTGTAGGTTGTGATCAGTTTGTGAGAGAAGATCTTGCGGAGAAGTAAACCATATCAGCCATTGAAGGATTAATAGGTTGGATCCTCTTGCTGGGTTGAAGCTCAGTTTGTGTGTGGGGGTTGGAGCCTCCAATAGGTTGGTGCCTATAATTTTGTCAAGTGGAGATTGTTGTGTCTTATGAGTTGGAGCTCACTATTTGTATGTGAAGTATATATATATATAAGCAATATTGTGCCGTGGTTTTCAACCGGAAGGGTTTCCACATAAATTGTGTCTTCTTCATGTGTGCTTAATTGTTAGATCTTGCATGTGATATTATCCTGGTTGATTAAAGTTAGTAAAACAAATGTTTGTGTAATATTGATTCACCGCCCCCCCCCCCCGGCCACCCGCCACCCGCCTCTCAGTATCACTGTGTGCTCATCAACTCCTATATTCATAGTTGTGCTGTTTTTGGTAGCTTTGCATCTAATATAGATCCATTGGGGCTTCATTCTTAAGTAGTAGATACACCTAATGTGGATTTTAAGCGTTTAGTGACTTCCTCTACCCTAAACCTAGATAATGTCTCCCTAAATCATTTGTTGGTGTGCTATGTGGGAAGAATTAAAGTCTTTAGTTGGAGAACAATGATTGTAATATTTTTGATAATCATCTTGGCCCTAACATCAATCATTCAGTTCAACAATCATGATGGGATGTTTCAAAAGGTTGTAAATCTCAAATCTAGAAAGTTGGTTTGATTGCAAAAAGTGCATTTGAGGTTATTGAAGTAGTTTTTGATCAAACTATAAAGAAGTAGATATGTGGGAGAAACCCTTGATGAGGAATGCCTTAATTGGAAATTAAATGGTTTTTGGCCTAATTTGAGCGGTTTGTATGACTAGATCTTAGAGTTATGGAAACCCTTGGTGAAGGAAGAAATTGAGATTTTTTCATGTGCATTGGATTTCTTTATAGTGGATCTTATTTCCTTTGAAGATAGAAATGTATTCTTAGTTTAGGGTTGTGGTTTTGGGAGGATTTTTTTAAGTTTGAAGCCCTAGTATCCATCTTTTGATCCCCTTCATAATTCCTTTTCTATAGTGCCAATATGGATGCACCACACTTATTTACCACTACCATATTGTGTAAATGTATCTTTGACGCTATTGGCAATTCTTTTGGTGTTTATTGGATGTTGCTCAAGAGACTTTGGCACATTCCCGTTCTATGCTCAAATTTGTGTTGAAATGGATTTGTAAAAAGGGGTGCATGAAGAAATTATTTTTAAAAATGATGGAAGTTCTTGGGTACAAAAATTGGATTATGTGAATATCCTTTTTCTATGTCGTTATTCTTTTGTTTATGGACATTTGTCTTCTCATTTCCCTAAGAGGAGTGCTATTTCTCCTTAGGGTTACAAGAAGAAGCTCTCTTCTCAAGCATATTTGTGGTAAAGGTAGAAACATATCATTTTATAATATACCCTAGAAAGGTGAATAAAGCTTTTGAGGAGGTAAAGAAAGATTTAGTGCAGTAGAAGGATTTGTGTGATTGTACAGATAATGAAGTGAGAGTTGCAACTTCAACTGCATTGTGGAAATCATATGAAGAAAAATGGGTCCCTGAACTCTTGCTATCTCAACATGCTCATCAACATTGTTGCAACACTATTGCCTTGCAGCGGTAGTCGATCTTGGCTCGATGGGTGTCGAACCATTTCCCACCAAGAACGATCTCACAAGATCCCAAAGGTATGATGTACAAATGTACTTTTGTGGTGAAGGTTTTGTTGCCTAACACACGACCATCCGCAAGAGAGTCCATTGCTGTTTTGGCACCTGTGGCCAACTCAACTTGCCAAACATCCAACCTAGAAGCCACTAGTTTACAACACTCCATCAAAGAAGTTGCAATAAAGGAGTTTGAAGCTGTTGAATATAAAAACACTAAAGCATGGACAACTTCTAACATACTTGTAGCGTCTACACTCTAACTTGGTGCTTCTCGACCTTGCATAAACTTTGTGAGATCTACCAACATCTCCCACTGTTAGTTTTGACACCAGTGCTCTTTGACTACTTGTTGGAACTATCACACCTTGAGGACACTTTGTTGCTAGATGACTAATTGCACGATAAATAAAGCAAGCTCTTCTTGATTACTGTTGTGATGTTTGTAGTCTACTAGATCGTTGGAAGCTAGATCCATAAGGACTGCTTGCTCACCTTTGATTGGGTGTTGAGGACATGATACACTTGGACCTTGTGGTTGTAGTCATTGCCGAACCTTGTGAGAGTTCTGTGTATGCTAGTCTTTGGACTTGCCTCCCTAAGGTCCTTATTGAGGCGTAGGGTTCTAAGTATGCTTCTATTGTTGGGATTGTTGAGGGGTCCTAGGTGGTAAAGATGGAGACCTAAAATTACTTCTAGATGGGGTTGATAGCCTCTAGATCAAGTATTAGGCTGAAAAGGAACACAGACACGAACACTATCTCCCACCTTTTGGGCTTTTGACCGGTTCTCCTCTAAAATGCGCGCCTTCTCCATGATAGGATCAAATATTTTAGCCTTTTAGGTTCTATCAAGCACATGGGTCTTGTTATATCTGACTAGTTGACGAGAAGTTTCTCATCAAGATATTGCGGACATATTGCAACAACTCAAATAAATGATTCTCATATTGAGCTACGGTCATAGAACCCTATTGTAGATCATGAAACTCATCAATATGGCATTGACAAAAATGCTTAAATAAGTACCCCACCTTGAATCTCTCTTAAATAGCTCCGAAGTGATCGTGTTAGTATCATGCCTTCAAACCACGAGTTTTATTTGTGTGAGCAATGTGAATATTCAAGGGTGACTAGTCATAATACTTCCTTCCTCTACCTTCTCCCTCTTCAAGTTGACAATTGCAAGTGCAAAAAATGTTTGCTGTAAATGTGAGTGGCAATGAAGATGGGTGAGTGGATTGTGTAGTGTGTGTTTAGGGTTTTGTGATGGGCGTGGAAGGGCTCGTGGGTCCCCCACACACTTTTTTCTCTACTTTTTTTAAAACTAACTGTTTTTTAGAAAAAAATTAAAAAAAGGGATATGTTTCTGATTTTCCAGAGGACAGGGGACAGAAAAATCAGGGGAGAGCTATGGGACCCTTGCTGTCCTTGTGTCCCAAGGACAGTGGTAGGGATACGGATGTGAGGGTGGGGAGTGGGATTGCGTCCGTGTATCCTTGGTATAAAATCCGCAATAGGGTGTAACTTTAGAAAAGCTTTCATTGGGGACTAATATAGAATCTATTTAAAGTAAAAATTAGAAAATGAAATATGCTCATTCTGACTAATAAACTAAATTTTTTGAGACCGTCTCCTCTAATCTATATTTTGTGCCTCTCAGTCTAATAATGACCAAAAAGTAGGCATAGATGATTTTTTTTTTGACACTGCTTTTTAAAATCTTGAGAAAAGCATGGGAAAGGGAATAACAAATAAGGGGGGTGGCGATTACAAGCTTTTCAAGAGTAATGCTACTATGATGCTGGATTTTATTGTCAACTCTATTTTCAGCTGCATGGTAGTGAATTTTGTTGTCAACAATATCTATTTAAAAAAAACTATATTTTATTGTTCTTAGAACTGTGAGCTTAATATTGGGAAAAACACTTGAGAAATGGTGATTTCAAAATTGGGGTCAAAAAACTATTTTCCTGATTATATCCCAATTGTTCCTCTTTTTTCCTGCTTTTTTTGCTGCATGGTGATTTTTTTCGTTTTAAATAGTGATTTCAGGTTTTTTTTTGCTCATTTCTGGCCTTTTTTTGGGTTTCACAGCTATTTTTAGACAGTATTTCTCTCAGAATCAATATACACTAATCT
This sequence comes from Cunninghamia lanceolata, assembly GCA_027924645.1. Taxonomy (NCBI): domain Eukaryota; kingdom Viridiplantae; phylum Streptophyta; class Pinopsida; order Cupressales; family Cupressaceae; genus Cunninghamia; species Cunninghamia lanceolata. Next base: position 2,299,112 of record BSBN01000241.1, on the reverse strand, counting down.
TAACTGATGTTGAATTCAAACTGGCATTGATGAATGACTTTGAAGTCTTCGTTTTTTACCATGGCATGGAAGTTCATGCCTTTGGATGAAATGAATGTCATACTTCTTTCCTTGGGGAAAATTTCCCTTATCCCATAAATGGCATCTATTTTGAGAAACATGATTGTGTAGTAGGGTTTTTTATATTGAATACCTATTTTAGATATATGACTTCTTATCTATTCTGTCAGTGGTATTTGATATACAATATTTAACAGATGTTGAGTACTGGCTTTGGTGATTGGCTTCAAAGTTGTCCTTGTCTACCATGGCATGTAATGTATGACTTTGGATGGGGCATGCGAGACAAACATTATTGCTTCACTGTATCGTTGGAGATTATGTTCTTTTATATCCATTGTCAAACATGGTATGTAGAAGTTGCCTGTTACCTGTGATTCTGTATGTAATGGTCTTTCACTTTCTTTGACATCATTTTGTATTGTAACATCTACATTGCATGGGTAGGGATGTGCCCTACGGTTACAGATACACCAAATATTTAGAAAACCTTAGATGCAGTGTGGTTTGAACTTTGGATACAACATATATAGTGATGCCTTAAAAGTATGTACAAAAAGGAATCCACAAAATATAGAAACTTAAAACTGAAATTTATGAGCTGAATCCCCTCCAAATATGAGCACAAAGATGAGTGTTATATGTGAGAGTAGAGATTTTTGCCTTTCTATTTTGTAAATGTTTTCTTTTCCTTTCTTGTGTGATACGGCTTATATATTTTGTATTGTCTGTGTGGCATATACCTCATGACTGCATTTGGGTCATATACAGATACTGATGGGTATCTGAGCCATTTCACAGGCATATCCAAGGAATTGTATAATGTCTGTCAGTATCAAATAGAAAAATACATATATTGTTTTGTGGGGTGCATCTACTAGCATAGTTAGGAAGCCTGAATCTATCTAGATTAGTCCTTACCTCTCCCTTATGGTTTAGCTTACATAAAGTTTGAAAAGAAGGTTGCTTTTTAAGACACACACCCTCCATTTCAATGGGTAGAAGTCTCATTGTAATCACATGGCTTATACAATGTTGAGCCAGCTTCTGCTTTGGCTTCTATACCCATTTTTCCCACAGATGATGTTTTAGTAGAAATGTTTTGACATTTATCCTTACTCGAATTTTGGCTTATCCTTCCTCAAATGTTACAATGTAGTAATGTACAGTGTATTGTGTAATGTAATCAGTGATCTGAAAATTCATGAAAGAAACTATATTTGAAAGTTCATGTTATAAACTCTCATTTCCCTTTACTCTTTCCATCTCTTATGCAAGTACATTGCTTTTAAATAGAAAAACAGCAGATTTTCCTCTTATTTTCTCTGGGTTTTAGATCCCCATTTTTTTCCCAATTAAATCCCAATTTTTTGAAAAATCTTTATCTTTGGTTTGTTGAGTTATTCCCGAGAAAGATTTTTGCCACTGTTATTAAGAGTAACGGTAATTAATGTTTCTTGTAAAATATGAATCTAGCAAATTGATGCAAACATGTTACTTCTAGAAACACAGTTTGGACGGAAAAGCTTAAAGAGTTGGCATGATGTAACTGTTTTAAGTGAGGAGAGGGCCTCACGTAAAGAACATGATACTGACTATTCACTTTCAGGACCAAGGAAATGAAGCAAGATAGTTTGTTTTTAAGAAGTTTTTGTCAGTTGATTTAGCTTCTGTGAATTTGTCTTTTGTTAGGCGAGGGGATTGCATGCCTTTCAACTCATGGACTTTTGTAACTTGAAATTTGTGGCTTTGATGTTTTCTGCAGATATAATGTTACTCCGTTCACACCATTGAAAGGATTGCTCATTCAAGCCCCTATTTTCATAAGTTTTTATCTAGCTGTAAGTCCTATGGATAAGGTTTTCATTGCTTTGCAGCCCTTGATGTTGCTGAGAGATATGTTTATATTAATACTGTAACCAGTTAGATGTTCAAAAATGAAAATAATAAAATATTGGTTGAAATTCATGTTAGAAAGTTGGTGAAATAAGGATATATCTTCTATCTAAATGGGCCAGCTGTGTTGTGTGTTTTGTCTTGTGTCAATTAGAGTATCAGCTTTTCTCAAGCACTAAGGGTGTCATAGATATTGAATTTTGGGTTTTTGAATTAAGAGTGAACTCTAGGTAATTGATTTCTGATTGATGGCTTTCGGAACTACTTTGATGATAAGGTATGAGAGTCAGGACTCTGTAGTCGGTTTGACACCCATGGGGTTTGTGTTTTGTTTCAGATTACTAATATGGCAGAAAATGTTCCTTCATTTAAAGAGGGTGGTGCGCTTTGGTTCTATGACCTGAGTACTCCAGATAGTCTATATGTTCTTCCTGCATTGACAGCATTGAGTTTCCTGGCAACTGTAGAGGTAATTCTTATTCTTCATAAGAAATTAACATGATTAGGATTCAAACCTAGTTTTTCTTTTTCACTTATCATATTAACTACAAATGTTATGTTCAATAATAAATCTGCATTTTAACGGATAAAAATAATAATTATCAAACAGCACTTTTACTTCATTCTAAATGGAATTTCAGTAAAATATTCCCAAGTTTATCATTTCATTATAGAAAATGCAAGGTGCATTTCGTAAGAGCAAGTACTTGCAGAATCTGTTAAGTAAAATTTTTAAACTATCATGTCTTCGTAATGGGAAATGTTGAAGTTAGATTGTAGAATCAAACTTCTTATTATTGTAAAGTTATTTCTTGCAGTTCTAAATAAGTTTCTCTTAAATATAATCTGTGCATGTTAATTTATCATGGAAAATAAGGGGTATTTTTCCATGGTAAGCTGTCAAAACTCAGAATCTACTATTTTGTATAACTGTTTACCCTTTGATTTTGTTTTATCGAGTCTATGCATCAAGATGCTTAGTCGGAATCTCTTGGTCTTAATTGACAATGAAATATATCTTGCTAAGAAATGGTTGGGAAGAACAGTAGGCTTATTGAACTACTGACCAAGGGCTGTTTTCTACTAACCATTGTCAGAAGCATGTTTAAAGAATTTTTTTCCTGATATATGTAGGAACAATGCAGAATATGACTTCTTAATGTACACAGGAGGCTATTTTTAGAAGCTGGCAAATCTATGATATATAATGATCTTTAACCTTTATTGAAAAAGTAATGAATATAAAATTAGGACGGAGTGCATGAAGAGAGGAGCAGAGGAGTGATAAGAGCAGTGAGCAAAGGAGCAAGAGGAGGAGATTGTGGCAAAGTTGGTGGAAGAAAAGTCACATAATTAGTGAAAGATTTAGAATGGGATGCAGGAAATGGACAAGGAGCAGAGTTAGAGTGGATGATAGTAGAGAAGGGGCAAGTAGTAAAGATAAGGCGTGTAGGAAAAAATATCAATGATGGAGAAGGAGGACTTCAGGATGAATGATTTGAGGAAAATTTGAGATGCAGAGCAGGGGCAAAGATAAGGTGAGCAGGAAGAAAATATCAATGATGGAGAACGAGGACTTAAGAATGACTGGTTTGAGGAAAATTTGAGATGCGGAGCAGGGGCATCACCTTAAATGGGTGGTATGGAGGGGTCTTGATAAGATCCACATATAATAATGACAATATGATAATATAGAATAGAGATCACACACAACACAAGAGGTGTGGGTGAAGATGCCTTAATATACATTATATGCAGAACTAGAATAAACTCTTGAGGTAGTGTAACACCATACAATACTCCTTATGGAAGAAGCCACTCCACGCTATATCTCCAAGAGATCCCAAATACATAAAATACTCTTCACATATCCTTACAATTATATTCAACTCCTTTATATAGACCTCCTCCCACTAATATAATGGAGGCATAACCCATGCAGGCCTACTTATTACCTAGTATAATCAATTACATAAGCTATCCACATGACCCAACATAACTAACTTAAGGGATGTGTGCCACGTGTCAGCATCTCCATCAACCTATATACATTATAATATCATATCCCTAGGTACATAACATGCCATCATTCCTTGACATGTTTCAACTTTGAAACATGAGAAGAAGTCAAATAGTAAGACTGCTGCAAGTCATTACCATCCATAGGTGATCTTCACAGTGGTTTTAGCTTGACGGTACCTAGATCCCATTCTTGATCCACATTTTGCTACACCCATTTGATTTCATTCCTCATCATGGTAAGTCCTCTTTTTCTGCCACCAATACCCATTACTTGTATGATGCCATTGATATTTGTAATTACTCCATTGATTCCATGTAGTACCGTGCCTCAATGAGTCTTGCCTCTCACAATGATGTGGATGCTAATATATTGCACCGTTTGCTATCTCTAGAACCTCCTTTGTTTCTTCACCATTTGTTGCCACTTTTGTTGGCACATGAAGAGAATATTCTTTACCTCTTCATTCTCTACATCTTGCTCCTCTTGTTTGCCCTTTGATTCTTCAATGCAATCTTTAGTAGATTCTTGAACTTGCTCTACCTTGACTTTCTGTTGGTCTTCATTATGCGTAATATCTTGCAATGTAACTTTTTTCTTTCTATAGCAAGGCTTCATGAACTTCTTTTGCACATTAATTGTCCCCAAAGATTCTAACCAAGGATATCCAAGAACAATATCAAAACCATCCATATCAACAGCATAAAAATTTGAATGCAAACATATTTATCCACAGAGAGCTTCAAATCTTAAAAAATTTGAATATTCTTACCTTCTATTTGATTGTACTTGATTTGCTTTGCTTGTAGTGTAGTTGCTTGGCTAATTCCATGTTGATGTTGATGAAGTCATACTTGCTGTTAGGGTATACAAAAACAATAATGTTTGCCTTTTGAATACCTCCATGACATCGAAGAATTGAATCTTCATTCCTTGGAGCTAAAGTGTATGTAATTTTATCCTTCGTCTTCTCTTCATATTCATCACCATCATCATCATCTTCTCCTTCACCTTCACCTTCACCTTCTCTTTCTCCTTTTTCTTCTTCCTCTTCTTCTTTGTCTTCCTCTTCTTATTTTGGAGCCCATCTATCTAAGAAAGCTTGTTCCATTTTGTTCCAAGAACAATTGCTTGTAGGTAACAATCTATTCAAGAGCTACATCTCTCAAGTGATGAAGAAATCAAAAGGTTGAGAATCTAGATCTTCAATGAGCCTTTTTGAATTGGAGTCACTATTCTAGACCATTAGCATTTCCATCAAATATAGTAACCTCTTTGAAAACTAGAGTTTGAATTTTTATTTTTCAATTTTTATTGCCAATAGATTTTCTACCACTTGTCACTGACCCAACTTTTCTCATAATAATGTTGGCCCTAAATCACAAAATTCAAAGAATAGACTCCTAATGATTTTTCATGAGATTTTCAAAATATAAACAAGTTAGAAAAATTCCATGAATTGCAGCTTGTAGAGAAAATTAATGAAAAACTAAGTAGCCGAATCTCCCCCCTGCCCTGGCGATTCCGGGTACGGGTCCATACCTGAATTGGGTAGCCCTCGAAATCCCTGTGGAATCGACCAAGGTTTTGCACTTTTCATGTTGAGCCGTTTCTGGGCGACTCCATGAGATCCCTCCAGATTCGGCCGCTGATGTGGCAATTATGGGAGGATTCGAAGGGTTTTTTAAAGTTTTTTTGACCCAATTTTTTTTTTTGACTTTAAAAAGACTGAGTTTTTGAAATCCGTCAGATTTTAACCTAAAAGTTAAAGCTAAAGTTAAAACCTAAAGTTAAAAATTTAAAACTTAAAGTGTTAAAAACATCTGCGCTGCCCAGTGACGCTTGGAAAAGAAAATGCCACAGGAAAAGAAAACGTGTATGACGCCTTTCACCTGCAACAAACGCGACGCTGCTCGCCTGCATTTCCGCCACTCCTGCCCTGTGCACATCACCGCTGGCGCTCACTGCTCAGAAAAAAATCGTGAGGGGACGCAACGCAGGTATGTAATGAAGGTTTTTTATTTTAAAATTTTTTAATGGATAGTATATAGTATATATATTAATTATTTTTATTAATTTATTACTTATTAGTATATAGTATTTACTATTATTATAATTCTATAGAATAGATTAAAATCTAATTTAAAACATATTTATATATTTTGAAGTTAATTTTTTTAATTTAAAGTTTAAAGTATAAATTTAAACCTGTTTATTTAAATTAAAATAATATATTAAAGTAAAACAAAATGATAAAAAACTATTATAGTTTTAATTTTTAAACCATTTTATTTTTTATTTCAACTTTAAACTTTTTTTTTTAATATTTAAATAAAAAACTGTTAAACTTAAATTTAATTTTTAAACTTTAAAGCTAAGTTTAAACTTGTTTTTGTAATTATAATTTATTTAATATTTATAAATTACATACTAATAAGTTAGTAACTATATAGTATATAGTAAACTGTAATGTTATAATTTAAATTATATAGTCTATATACATTTAGTCTTAGTTTTTTGTTTTATTTTTATTATATATACATTTGTTAATTAATATTCATTGGTCAATATTTATTTTTTGAATTTATTGTAGACAGGCTGCAAATACATATATATTTATGTTTTTTTTTTTTTGCACGGACGTACCGAACCCCCAACGTTTTTTGCTGTACTGGTGTACCATACCGGCGTAGCCGTACCCGATTCGGTAACTTAGATGAAAAACACTAAAATTGCAATAATTCACTCAATAATGATGATAAAAAGCTGAAATTTGGCTTGTAGCTTCCTTACATGAACCTTCAACTTTAGTTAAAAAAAATTGTAGAAAATTCACAGCTATTTGTGAGATATAGGCGAATCTTCAAAAATTAGAGTTTTGACCTCACCCTTGCCCAAATCGTAGCTTTGACGCCACTTGATAGGATCCACATATAATAATGGCAATATGATAATATGGAAGAGAGATCACACACAACACGAGATGTTTGTGGGCCAAAATGCTTTAATGTCCAATATATGTAGAAATAGAATAAAACCTTGAGGTAGGGTAACACACTACAATACTCCTTATGGAAGAAGGCACTCCATGTTATATCTCCAAGAGGTCAGAAATACATAATATACTCTTCACATATCCGTACAGTGATATTCACCTCTTTTATATAGTGCTCCTCCTAATAACATAATGGAGGGGTAGCCCCTGTAGGCCTATTCATTACCTAATATAATTAATTAAATAAGGTATCCACATGACTGAATATAACTAAGTGATGTGTACCACATGTTGGCATCTCCATCAACCTATATACATTATAATATCATATCTCTAGTACATAATAGATCTTTTGACAATTTTGATGGCTTGCAAGAGGGTAAGACAGATTGGAAACAGGTGCAAGTGTTAGAATTTGGGGAGGTCACCTACCCTTAAGATCGTAGAAAATATCTTGAATATTGAAATTTTGGATTATGAGTTTGCCTGGTAAGGTAACGGTTTTCAAAGATAGTGCTAATTTGCAAATTCATTGGGTTTTGGCTGGCAATGGAAGATCTCAAGAAATGGATTGGGTAGAATTGGAAAGATTGCCCTAGGCTGAATATTAGGTTTCTAACCAAAGGTTTTTTTCAATTAACATTTTAGTCAAAAGTGGATAAAGATTGAATCTTTCTTGGAGGTCCTTGGTTCATGAAAAACTTTGGTTTATACATGAGACCATGATCACCTTTGTTTAATCTCTTGGAGGAATTGATTACCTTAGTCCCATTGTGGAATAGAATGTACAAACTCCCCCCCCCCCCCACAGAATTTTGGTAAAGAACTTTGGAGGAAATTGCTGCTGTTATTGGTGACCCTATTAATATTAGACAAGCCAACTAGGATAAGGAATTATCATTCTATGCAAGAATTTATGTTAATTTGAATCTTATGAATCCAAATTTTCATGCTGTGCTATTATGTTCTTCCTCAGGGGTGTGGAAGCAAGACCTGGATTATGAATATCTTCCTTTAAGTGTTATAAGTGTAGGAAGTTAGGATGGTTGTGTGCTTATAAGGAAGGAAAGTTCTTTTCATTTACTATCTTCGAAGATGTGGGAATGGAGACCAAAAGTTACTTCACCAAGTTCCTCCCTTTTAATTTGGAAGTGATGAAAATAAGTAAAAAAGGTTTGAAGGTACCCTTGAAGAGTGTGGAAATTAATGTTATGGCTTTTTCCTCTAGAAAAGAGGAGTTTTTAATAGAAAGAACTAGGTTTGAAGATACAAGTTTGGTATATGAATGCCCTATTTTATTTTAAAAAAAGGTAGAATTCAGATTAGAAGAGCAACCTATTGCTTTAAGAAAGGCACAAAGAAGTGCGGCTAAGATTGTCACTGCTTGTACCCTTGAAGAGTGTGTTGAAATTAATGTTAGGGCTCTAAAAAAGAGGAGTTTTTAATAGAAAGAATTAGGTCTGAAGATACAAGTTTGGTGCATGAACGCCCTATTTTATATTAAAAAAAAGTAGAATTCAGATTAGAAGAGCAACCTATTGCTTTAAGAAAGGCACAAACAAGTGCGGCTAAGATTGTTACTGCTTCTGCATTGAACACTCAGCTTGATATAGGTATGCAGGGTAATAGGGTTTGGAAACCTTTGGCCTAGAGGATCCAAAAGGAGGCACATGTAGCCTTAGTGGGTTTTGCAATAGTTGAGTTTCACAATTGGTTATTTATTGAGTTTTGCAGCAGACGGGTTTTGGAGCTTGGAGGTTCCTCAACATGTTCCTTTTTAGAGAGCCATAAGCTCCTAGTTGAGAGGACTATGTTGTGGCATAAGCACATGGGCCACATTGGTGACCTAGAGCTCTTGTTTGGTTATACAAGTAAGTACCTAGTCATGTGGAGGCTGTGTAGGTATTTCAAGCTGTGGTCTTATATAATTGGAAAGTTTTTATGTTGGGTGCTTGGTTTTAGCCCTTTGGTTAGTTGGAGAAGCATTGGATGCTTAGCCTCCCGGTCCTTTGGTAAGTCCCCATGGGTTTGAGACTTGCATTGAAAACCCTCATTGGAGATCAATTTTTCAAGAGTAGTTGAAAATTGTTTTGTTGCTTCCTGGTCTATTTTTCTAGGTGTTTTTGGCAAGTGATGTGTTTGGTGCGAACATGTATTTTAGATGATGTTTTCTAGTTGCTGTCATGAGAGGCCCCAATCACATTTCAATGAGAGTTTTGTGCAAGAACATGGTTGTGACATTATCTTCTAGGTTGAAGATGGTGACCACGATGCCATGGGAAGCTTTTGAGCTTGTAGTTGGTGTTTTAGCATGACATGGTTGTGTTTGTGAATTTGCCATGAAGAGGTTTATATTTTTACCATGAGAAGCTCTAGAAAGCATGCACTAGGAGTCTTGGTTGAGATTTTTTCATGTGCAATCTTCAATTTTGAAGATGTAAATCACGATGCCATGAGGAGCTCTTGCATTTTGTAGTAATTGTGCAATGACATTTTGGTGTGATAGTCTTCAGAGTTTTGAGGATGAGGGCTATGTTGCCATGAGCTTTGTGCAGGGATAGTCATTTGTGGATTTGTTGGTTGAGGACAAATGATCTTCTAGTTTGGAAGATGCTAACCATTGAGCCATGGTAGACTGGGAGCCTTGGCATGATATGCTTGTTCATGTATATGTCAAATGGAGATGGATGGTCTTCTAGTGTTGAGGACATGTATCATTTTGCCATGGCGAGCTACTTGATCTTGTAGTGTTATAGTTGGAGTGTTTTGGCATGAGATGGTTGTTTTTGTATTTGTTTGTTTTAGACAAATGTTTTAGGTTAAACTTGAGTATCTCCTACTTGTTGGAGATGGAAAGTTAGGTGTCTTGGAAGTGATATCTATTAGCACTGAGATGGCTTTTGTGGAGGTCCCTAGCTGGGATTGTTGGAATGGGAAGTGTTCCTCAATAATTTTGCAACAGTGAAGTTCTACATCAGGAAGGTTCCTTAGCTAGTTTTGTAGTAGTGAAGTTGTTTAGTAGGGAGATTCCTTAGCTAGGTCTACAGTAGTGAATGCTTGTTGTAGTGAGATTCCGCAATGAGGTTTTGTAGTAGGTTTTTTTTTTTTTTTCCCTGTCTTGTGGTAGGGAGATTCCTTAGCTAATATTGCAGCAGTTAAGTTCTGTTGCAAAGAGGTTCCATAGCTAGTTCTACAATAGGTAGTTTTGTAGTAGATGAGTTCAACAATAGGTGGTTTTGCAACAGTTTTATAGCAAGTGGTTCTTTAATAGGAGTTTGGTGTGAGTTGCACAACTTGGGCTTAGAGATGTCGATAGCTGAAGTCCTAACAGTAACTATGGTTTTAACTGGGTTGGTGTTGCGGTGGGATGGATGAGCAGTGACTGGCTTTACTATTGATTGATGGCATTTTGATGATTCCATGAAGAAGTTAGCGAATCAGGTTTCATGATGTAAGGAGGTTGTGTTCTAATATTGGGTTGAGTTAGTGCAATGTGGATTGACTATGACAGTTAGAGTCCCATTAGCTTGGCAAATAACCCTACTTTTTGTGCTTGGACAAAGCACATTGATGTGTGGTACCATTTTGTTTGTGACATGGTGGAGGATAGGAGGGTTATGCTTGAGAAGGTGAATACAATGTTGTAGATGCATTGATGAAGCTCGTGAGCATAGAAAAGTTTAGATGTAGTATGGCTATGAGCATGTGATATCCTAATGTTAAGGCATTGTTTAAATTAAAGATTTAAACATCATGATAAGACAGTGAAGTTGCTTTCTTGAAATGTGGTGTTTGTTGTGACCCTTCCATATCAATTTGAGTGATAGAGAATGCTTCTCGAAATAATTGTGTATGTATTAATATTTAATAAATATATATAATATTATTAATACATAATATTTAATAAATAATATTAAATAATATTAATATAATTAAAATATAATAAAATATATTATTAAATATAAATAACAAATATAATTATTAATATAAATATAAATATTAAATTACATATTATTATAATAACAATATACGATTATTAATATAAATATAAATATCAAATTAAATATCATTAATGATTTTTAATATGAAGGCAGCGGTGATCACAAAGGATCGACCCATATGGAAAGGTCATAAGCGCTGGTTAAATTAGTAAAGATAAATATTCATAAGCATTGGCAAATCATTGATAAAATTCAAGGCAGCGATTCTTATTAATATATGCAGTGATTCCTATATGCAGTGATTAATAGTTTAGATAGTGATCACTATAATTTGTAAACTAATTCCAAAGGGCCGCGCTCAGCATTGGAAAGGCAGCGATCTATGTAGAAAGTCATGATCTTTTTGGAGAGTCATCACCCTTCCAAAGGGATGGCTCTCCTCATAAAGATATAGAGGTATAATTATGGAGAGAGAAAAAGGCAGAAGTAAATATCATCCAGTCCAATCAGCAATCAGCTTCAGCAAACATATTTGCAGCCATCTTCTATATGTATATCCAGCCATAAGGTAGTGGATACATCAACTTATACATCAAATAAATTCAGTTCCTATTATAGGAACAACAGAAATAAAGGAGTCTTTGAATATTTATATGATTATAGCAGCCTTGTGAGAGACAAAGACATACACAAGATATTAGTATAATAGTGATCATAGGATCACTTGTGCATCTCCAAATCAGTTAAAGAAGAAGAAGAATACATGTCTGAATAAAATATATATATATCTGAATTAATATTCAGATCTGCGTAAGTATGGGAAGGATCATACAGAAATATAAATCAGTCACCCTCACATATATATAGCAGCAGATTGGAATTATCAATCAATCAAGTCATATAAACAATTGTGAGACAGCAAGGGGATATATATATATATATATATATATATATATAGCAGCAGATTGGAATTATCAATCAATCAAGTCATATAAACAATTGTGACACAGCAAGGGGATATATTGCCATCCCTGAACTGAACTATATTTATTGATTAAGAGGTACTTATAATTAATTATCTTATTCAATTACAAGCAAACTATGTTGGGTTGCATAGGGGTATAGAGGCAAGTAGGAAGGTTGGTCCTTCCAGTCCACGAGAGATGATAGGTGGGAAGCATGCCCCCATCATGCTCTCATCAAGTCATGTTAAAGGGATGAAAGGTGGGAAGCATGCTCCCCATCATGCCCTCATCAAGAGATGATAGGTGGGAAGTGTGCCTCCCATCACGCTCTTGAGCCTTGAGCTTGATCTTAGTAGGGTATGCCGCCAAGGTGGACATAAGAGGTGATAGGTGGGAAGTGTGCCCCCCATCATGCTCTAATTTGCGAGTATTCCTATGGGACCCATCATAGGATCGGCTTGAGGATTGGATAACTATATGTTGAACTAAATATTATTTATGCTATATCATTAATTATGTCATGATGTATTGATTTCATTACTATATTCTAATTTATTGATATTTAATATTGCTAATGTCCCTTTCTAGTAGTTATTCTTGTGTGCAAGTTAAGAAATCAAGAATATCCTAAAAGGGGACATTATAGAGCATCATTGCTCCTAGTGGTTAGCTCACTTTTGTTGGAATCTCTTTTGCTCTTGCAATGTATACAAGTGGGAGAATGTTAGGAATAGGTGTTGTACAACTTGCAAATTTGGGAGAACGTTGTATTTATCTAATATTTTAATGTATCGTAAATATGGGGCTAGATAGAAAAAAGGACACTCCACTTGGGAGGAATCTCAAGATTCCTTTGTATGACACTACACCACTTGGCTATTGTATTAGGACGTGTGTAAGAGATTCCTTTGTATGACACACTACACCACTTGGCTAATGTATTAGGACGTGTGTAAGAGCTATGTCATGTAAGTTATGTAAGTGCATCTATGACATTATAAGATGCATAAGAGATTCTATGATGTGTAAGAGCATGTAAAGGGAGTTACAAAGTGGACTTGGAAGGATGTGGAAAAGACTTTAGATTGGTTTATGATGTGTAAGAGCATCTTAAGAGGTTTAATAGTCCAAAATAGAGTGCTGAAGTTTGGTGGGTGGAATCTATGACATCAGGAGTTACATACTATTCCTAATAGATTGACTCATCATGCAGGGGGTGTTGGAGTTGTGAAGATCAATTTAGGCACCTTAATTAGGCTCCTAGATTTGGCTCATGATTTTGGAAACCACTTATGGTTTCTGATTTGGCCTTTGTTTGTATATTAGATGCTTGGAATGGAGGCATTATTCACTAGTAGATTTGAAGGGTATATGTTATTGGAATTTCTCTAGACACAGGTTGAAGGTTTCTACTGAGGGGCTGATAGTGTGACAGTGTATTATAATCTTGGTATTGAAGATAATATATTTGGCTTATGGTTCCTGTTTTGGCCTTGGTCTATATATTAGATGCTTGGGATAGAGGTATGGTGCACTTGTAGCTTTGTAGGGGTAATGCTGTCTAATTGTAATCTGGGTATTGAAGATAATACATTGAGTGCTCCTTTGATGCTGGGTTTTTTCTTGAAAGGGTGTACCTTGTGTTGTGTGTGTGTCCTTGTGTTGCATGTTGCTCATTTGTTTTGAAATTGTTTTACCTAGCTTCCTTTCACTTCGGCCTTATGCAATTAGGAAAGCAGACCATACACGTCCAAGCTCATGGCCATGTTGAAGCCTAAAAGATGAACTTGTTCAAAAAAATATAATTATTACCATTAGTTGTACTTGGTTCTTTGTCTCAGAATGCAGGCAACCAAGACACACCTGGTATCAAATCAGTTGTGGCACTAGGTATATCATCTATCATATGAACTATCATTGAAGATGTATTGCATTATGGAACTGTGACAACTTAGATCATTATACAGTCTCACCAGGTTAGCAAACTGTTTTCTCAACCCGTTTTTCTTATTTCTTGTCTATGTTTTCTTCACTGTTAGTAGATCCAAGTGTATCCAATTTTTTTTGACTGGCCAGGTTTGTCTGATTCAGTTCAGAGTTTCAATTCCTATAGAAATTTTACTGATTTTTTTTTTAAATTCCGTTTTTTTGATTTTTTTGGCCTTGTAAACAAGATTAAATTGTCGATCTTGGTAACTAGGGTTTTCTTTACTTTCCCTGTGTAACCAGTATTATGCAAATCCATTGTACAAAAATAGTGTACCCTCATCCATACTTGAGATTCCTGGTAATGATATCATCTCTATCACTGTATTCTAGATTTTCTTGTGTAGAAAATGAACAAGCAGATTAAAGACACCAAAGAAAGGTCTTTTTTGTTTGTTGTTTCTTTGGGTTTCTTCTCTATTGGATGTGATTGTGTTGATCTGTTAATAAGATTAAGATCATCCAGTATACAGTCTTTAGTGTTTACTGGACACACATTTCTTTTATTACCTTTAATCCTATTTTTATTTCTCTTTTTTAGAGCCTCAATCTAGTTTTTCATATATGAAGCAGTTTTACATTTCATTTTCTGGTCAAATTAATAAATTGGATGAAATTAATTAAGCATGGTTGTAGCTATAAATGACTATTATAGATTGCTAGAACTTTAGGAATTGGATAATGGGTACTTGATATTCCATTTTTTGTTTGGAAATTTGGAGTTAACCATTTGTCCTGGGTAGTTGGAAAGCAAAAATAATAAATAGATTGATACTTTTGTGGTTTCTGTGCCTGATGACTCAAGTTTATGCTTTTATTTACTGAAAATGATTATTATTGTGATTTTTTGTTTGTAGTTAAATATGCAAGAAGGCATGGAAGGCAATCCTATGGCAGATAAAATGAAGAAGTTTTCTCGATTCATAGCCTTGATGACAGTGCCTATTACTATGAATTTCCCAAAGGTATCATTTTTTGACTACAGAATTTGCTGATAGATATCCATTCTACAATAAAATACACAAGATATAAATATATTATGTCGTTGATAATGGTTAGACTGATACAAAAGCTCAACATACCAATTCATGTTTTTAGGTAGGTGGTTGCCGAAATTGCATGGTTGCTAACACTTAAATAACATGGTATAATTTATATTCAAGACTTGAGAATGTTTCGTTATTAGGAAAGCTTTTTGTTCAGCGGACCTTAACCCAACTCATTGTTATACAATTGCACTTCCTTGAACTAGATTATGGTCGATTGGACTTATGCATAATGACATTGTTTGGCAGATTTTTTTTGCACTTTTTCTCAATCATTAAACCAATACATGCATGAAAGATTTATGTACTGAACACAAGCAACTTTTTAAGCTTTTTTGCTGAACTTGCACTACTTGTCTGAGGAAAATGGATCAAAGAAATACAGTTTTAATTTTTTTCTTCGTATGGCATGATATTGGATAGAGTCCCTGAAAAATCTTCGAAACACATAGTTAGGACTTGATCTTATAATATTCTAGATCATAGCACAATATCACATCCAACAGTAGCACAATGCTTCAATTGAAGCTAACATACAAGACTTCTAGTGTCAAGTGGCTTCCATCCAAGGTCAAGTGAATATCCTAACTGCTAGCTTGGGCCAAGTAGACCTTCAACAATTGAATGATACAATGAGTTGATTGACTCACACTCGCTCCAACATCCATTCCTTCGAAAACCCCAAAGATTGAGAATTTCATGGTGATGGACCTACCAAATGGTTAGGCATGATGGAGCATTCCCTTGATGTTGTTGGAGTTCCTCCTATGGAGTGTGTCACGATGACAAGCTTTGCTTTAGGAGCAGTAGCAACTCAAGTGTATCTATGTTATACATGCTCTTTGTTAGGCATATCAAGATAACATTAATTTTCCAAAGCCCTTCTAGCCCGCTTTGGTCTGGGCATCTATGACAGCTTGGAAGGCAGGTTTCTTCAAGTTGGTCTAGGCAAGAAATATTATTGACTACATCATTGAATTTGAGGTGTCCAATTTGATAATAGACCTCTTGGATTCCTCTCTTTGCAATTGCTTTATTTTGGGATTGAAATTCGAGATTCAAGCTCAATTGGTCGAAGAAAATCTCGTATCCCACAAAAAAGATTTGGGATTCTCTTCTTAGTCCTTCAAGTAGAAGAAGGATGGCACATATAGAGAAAATAAGCCCTCCATCATTGATAGGTCATCTCAAGAGGAGTTAGGTGAGAAAATGGCCAACGGAATCTATTTCAGCTGTGATAAAAAATGGGAGAAAGGTCAGATGTAGAGAACATTGGTTGTATCTCATTAATTTGGTAGGGGTACCTAGTGACATTGATGAGTCTTCACAAGAGGGAACTTTATCGATCAATAAGGCAACAAAACAACTCACATCTCTATTCATGCTCTAGCTGGATTGTCTTCCCTGCCAAGCCCTCATAGTCATTGGCTACATCAAGTGCCAACAAGTTGTAGTCCTAATTGATGGTTGCAAGTGCAACACTCATAACTTCATTAGCGGGAAACTTGCCGACCAACTTTGTTGCTATGTTCATTTCTGCAACAATTTTCAAATAATGGTGGCTAATAGGAATAACATGTCTTATCGTGGCAAGTGTTGTAATGTCAAACCCACTATGGGGTAATATCAAATGACCTTTGACATGTATTCTCTTTCCCTTGGTGGTGCTCATGTGGTGTTGGAAGTACAATTATTGCAAACCTTAAGGCCACTCACTTGTGATTATTCCTAACTTTGGATGAAATTTAGTCAATAGGGCAAGGAATATACTTTGCAAGGTATGAAGGTTGGGGATTTAGACGTAGTCAGTTCTCATCACATTGAGGAGGTGTTAAAGAAAGGACGTTATGGTATTATTGCATAGTTCGATTCGATTAAAGATCAAGCTCCCTCACATCCTTCTCCTCCTCCATATTTGCAAGGGATATTGGATCAACTTTGCCAAGTTTTTGAGGAACCTAAAGGGTTACCTCCACTGTGGTTACATGACCATGCCATTCCCTTAATACTAGGTAATTAACATCCAAATATTAGGCCCTATAGATATCCTTTTGAACAAAAGAATGAAATTGAGAAGATGATTAAGGAGGTAATGAAGGTCGGTGTTATCACACCCAGTACAAGTCCTCATTCTTCCCCCATGGTGATGGTTCCTAAGAAAGATGGTGGAATGCAAATGTGCCTTGATTTCTAGGAAGTTAATAAGTTGACCACCAAAGACAAGTTATCTATCCCCATTATAGATGATTTGTTGGATGAACTCTTTAGGGCTAAATTTTTACCAAGTGGGATCTCCATTTAGGTTATCATCAAATTTGACTCAAGGAGGAAGATATTTCCAAGACAACTTTTTGGACACATGAACGTCACTATGAGATCTTGGTGATGCCCTTTGGCTTGCTTAATGCTCCCTCTACCTTTTAAAGTTTGATGAAAAAGGTGTTAAAAGGCTGCCTCCACAAGTTCATCTTGGTCATTTTTGATGACATTCTCATTTATAGTCATAGTTGGGTTGATCATCTTAGACATGTGGAGATTACCTTAAAGATTTTAATATATCATTCACTTTTTGTTGAGTGCTCTAAATGTGCCATTGAGGTGCAATAGGTGGAGTATCATGGACACACTGTTTCGCAAGAGGGCATGTGAGTGGATCGAAAAAAGATTGAGGCAATGCAAGAGTGGCCCAAACCCAAACCCATCAAGAGTTTGCTGGGTTTTTTAGGCTTGATTGGGTGCTATCACATGTTTGTTTGAAATTATGGTAAAATTGTAGGATGTCTAACAACATTGCTCAAAAAGAGTTTTTCGTGGAATGTTGAAGCAAAAATGGCCTTCAATGCCCTCATAGCTGCTATGTGTTCCACCCAAATTTTGGGAATGTCAGATTTTCACAAACCATTTGTACTTGAGTGTGATGCCTCGGGGGTAAATATGGGTGCTGTTTTGAAGCAAGAGGGTCGGTCACTTGCCTTCACTAGTAAGCAACTAATAGGGTGAAATCTCACTAAATCCACCTATGAAAAAGAGATGATGGCTCTTCTAGTTGCTATTCAACAATGGCATCCTTACCTATTGGGCCACTAATTCTAAATCAAAAGTGATCATCATAGCCTAAAATATTTCTTGCAGGAAGGGGTATCCTCCCCAAAACAATAGAAGTGGGTGACTAAGATGCTTGGTTATGATTATGGGATTATTTATAAAAAAAGGGAAAGAAAATGTGGTGGTCGATGCACTTTCATGTAAGTATGAAGATGAAGGTTCCTTGTTTTCTCACTCAATTCTAATAACCACTTGGATGGAAGTGATTTGTCTAGAATGGTAAGCTAATACCAGAATTCAACATATTATTTGATAGTTGGAACAAAATCCTCAATCGGTGTTGGGGTTTACATGGCTGGGACAAGTGCTGAAATATCATGATTACATTTATTTATGTAACAACTCTCAGTTCAAGACTCAATTACTCTTGCAACTTCATTCCTACTCCACAACATGCCACTCTGGTTTCTTTAAGATGTATGACTGTGTCAAGCATAATTTCTTTTGGGATGGACCAAGCAGGGTTTCAAAACTTTTATGGCTGAGTGTGATGTATGTCAGTGCAACAAAGAGGAGATAGTCAAACTGCTAGCACCTTTACAACCATTTCTGATTCCAGGCCTGGCTTGGGCAGATATTTCTATGGATTTCATTGCAGGGCTTCCTAAGTTAGGTGGTAAACAGGGCATTTTGGTCATTGTTGACCATTTGACCAATTATGCTCATTTTTGTTGCCTACCTCATCCTCACACAAGAGTAGCTGTGACACAACGCTCCTCGGACACAATCTTCAAGATTCATGGTATGCCTCACTCTGTTAGTGATTGTGATCCTTCCTTAACGAGCAACTTCTCGTAGTAATTAGTTAAGTTGCAGGGCACTCAATTGAACATGATTTCAACCTATTATCCTCAAACTAATGGCCAAACAAAGGTTGTAAATAAATGCTTATAAACTTACTTGAGATTTTTTGTGTTTGAGCAACAAGGATAGTGGGATCGGTGGTTGCCACTAGTAGAATGGTGGTAAGATACCACTTATCACATTGTGTTAAAGATGACCTTGAATGAGGCTCTTTATGGTCATCCCCCACCTTCGTTCGCTTCTTATGTTCTAGGTTCTTTTAAGGAACCCCCATTTTGATGCTTGTATTAGGCATTACTTAGTATTAGCTTGCTTGGGTGCATATGCATTGTAAGTCAACCATATGGTAAATTAGAACAAATGTATTTATCCCACATGCATGGGATAGTAATAGTTGTCTTTAATGAGGCTCTATATATTGTAATAACTTAGCAAGTGGAAACACCCTCTAACATGTTCAAGAAGCATTTCTCTAGATTGAGTTGTGTGGGTGTGATATTTGTTTTTAAAAGGCAAAGCTTAGAGAGACTTAACTCTTGGAAGGAACAGTTATTCAGAAAAATATAGCTTAGCCTGTTACGTGCATATAACTAAACAAACCCAATAAGAAGATATTATTTGTGTCAATCCTTGGCATTTCACATTTGGTTAGTGCTGCCTGTTGATTCATGTTAAATAATTTTTTTAGTTGATTAATACAAAAATTTCAAATTAAATTTGGATGCTGAAAGCAATAATACATTCCCTCCTAAAGTCCCCAGCTATATTTAATGTTGGAGTTTCTTTGTATGTGGATAGTTCCAATCCTGTTGAAGTTTATTTGCTTTGCACAAAAATGATAAATAACAATACACAACCTGGTATTTGGACAAAACACATATTTTGCAACCATACTGCATTAGAAAAATGAAGTATTCTCACTTAAACTAATGTTGTGACTTCTAAGCTAAGCTTAAGCTTATTACTATTTTTGGGCATTCAAGAAAAAGGAATAAATTTCTAAAAAGCAAGTTAGGAGTCCTGCTTAGTTTAAAATACATTTTCTGTTTTCATCTATATTATTGTACATGTCTCTATTAGAAAAATTGGTAATATACTTCATCTGTGGCTTATATGGGGCTTTCTCCAGCACAAAGCATTCTAAATTTATATGTGTGATGTTGCAGGCAATTTTCTGTTACTGGATTACATCAAACTTGTTCTCACTTATATATGGTGCAAGTAAGTAATTGAATTGAGATCATATCTACTCTATGCTACCTCTGTGGAGCAAGTTTCTGCTTTTTATTGTTATGAACTTTTACCTAATCAGTTTTTGCATATATAACAGCATCCTTATGTAATTTCTTCACTTGGGTTTTTCTGCAATGCAAATGTACTTATTTGTGAAATGCTGATAGATATTCATTCAGAATTTGGTCTTCAACAATAGCAAATATAAAATAAGAGTGACTAACTCATTTCTTGGATTACTATTGAAAAATAAAAGTTACCATGAATTGCAGAACACCTGAAATTTGTACATGACCTAATAAATTCAATTAAATGATGTGGCAAATTTTTATAACTAAATTGTAGTATTGTTGGTCTGGATTCTGCCTGTTTTGGTGAGTAACTGCAAGTCCAAGTGTGGGTAAGACAATACAAGTCAAATTGGCTTGATTAGGGAGTCTGGTTGAGTCTGTATGAATTTGGGTGAATTCAACTAAATTTTTTATCCATAGGTCTGAGTTTGACTACCATGAACTAATTCTGCTGTGTTCTCCCTCATTTAGCTCATCTTATGTTGATAACTGTGATGTGGCATTTTGAACACAGCATTGGGCACAAAGGTTATTGACATAGGAATATTAAATAATTATCTAATCCATATCCATCATGGAAGTTTGTGAAGACCATGCAAAAGAGTAAAGATCTCTTTAAGTATAGTGAGGTGTCAATCTTTTTCCTAAATTGGACTTGATGACTCTAACCTATTCAAAGAGTAGGTTATAATGAGGCCATCAAATACTTATGTGATCAGTCTCAAGGATCTTTATAGCATCTATGATTTTTCAAAAGAACTTACTGTAATGTCCCCTTTTCTAAATGCCCTAGTTTTTGCCCTAAAATCACAATTCCAAGTAAAGCAAGAAATGAAATAGGGTTAATGATACCATTTACCAATTTAAATTGTTGAACAAGATAGATCCTGGTTGAAATGCTGCAACCATTTTAAATAATCATTGAAATCATAATCCATAAAATAGATCTCTCCTACTAGGATTAGGAACATTATCTTAATCATATGATAGACCTCATTCATTAATGGAGTCCAACAAAAAAGGGTTAGGATAAGGGGGCATGATAGGGTGCCTGAAGCGATTCTCTAACCTAGGCCCAAGAGCAGATATACTATCCCTCATGGCCTCATGTGGCCCTTGCCATCCATATGAGGGGGTGTACCTAGTGAGGTGTACTATAGCCGTTCCCCCTCATCTTACCACCCTTATTCTCCTCCCTATGTTTGGGACTCCTTAACCCAATAGCCAACCATGGTAGAGGTTTGAGGGGAAACTGCAATAGGGTCTCTAGAGTATCCTTCCCTTGTAAGTCCAAGGGCGGGACACACCTTGCACCCCCTTGGCCTCATGGGACTATCAGTCTTCAACCATGAGGTGATGTACTTATAATCGGACCATCCGACCCTTCCTTGTATTCCTCATTATTCCTCCTCATGCTTGATGAGAATTACAAACACTAAATACATCTAGATTCATAGAGATTATACAACAATAAATATATCATTATACACAACAATCATGATAGAGCATACATATCCTTCATATGTGAGTAATTATGCATACTTAATAATGAGCTTAATACATATATTAACAAGCACGAAGTATACACGTCATACACGAAGCAGACATAATTATTTCAGGATTCTTATATGACTTCCTTCCAATGAAGATAGCTTCTTTGATTACTAATTGATATCTCAGATATTTGCTGATTTGATTGATTCAAGAATAGAATTATAGAACAATAGAATGATAGAATAATAGAAGGACAGAATAATTGAATAATAGAATGATAGAATAATAGAAGAATAGGATGATCGTATGATAGAAGGATAGAATGACGAATGAGATAATAATTGAATGATGGAATAATAGAATAATAGATTGATAGAATATAATGATATAATAATAGAGGAATGGAATGAGAGAATGATATAATAGTTGAATAATAGAATGATAGAAGAGTAGGAGGATAAAGTGAAGAATAACTTAATAATAGACATGCTGGAATAATAGAATGATAGAAGAACAAAATGAAGGAATGATGTAAGAATAGAATAATACAGTGATAAAAAAAGAGTAGGAGGATAGAATAACAAATCAATAGAATGAGAGGATGATAGAAACATAGTATGATAGAATGACTGCAATAAATACTTTTCTGCTGTTATACTTCAGATCTCTGCCTTCATCTGCTGATGTATACATGATATGTCTTTTTCTTGCCGGCTGATCTGCTCTTTAAATTCAGAATTATATTCCTTGAACTGCCTGCCTTCTATCCACACAATCTTACACATTATATAACAATTCAAATGAGGCACCCTCTATGAACAGATGTGTCTCTTTTCAAAGAAGATAACTATTAATTTATTCACACTCCTTCACAACCAATCGCTTCCTTAGTTAACAAGGTATCTTTCTCATTTTCTCAAAACTAATCACACCCCATGCTATGAAATCACATCCTCTCTTATATCTTAATCGCATCTCCTTTTCATTATATAAATTGCACCACTTCTTGATAGGACCTTTTTCGAGTATATATAATATGAAACTTTTTCCTTAATATATATGGCGCTGTATGTAGGAAGAGGTCGGCCTTACCAAGGCTCATGTTTTTATTTTGAACTTCTGGGGCATGTATAAAGGTCGGCCTTTATTTTATTTGCCTCATATCACAAATCGCTGTCTTATAATAAATGTCTCCTTATACCATATGAGTCGCTGTTTATCATAAACAAGTCGCCCATATCAAATTTAAATGTCAGCACTGCCATTTTAGTTTCCTTTCGCTCAGGTCAGCCAACATCATGACACTTATTTTCACTCTTGTAGTCACTAGGAGAATATTTTGATTTCTTTCTTGATGTAATTGTGGCACAAGGTACTGAGCTTCTCTCAAAGATTCTTTCTAAATTTTTGGATGTCTAGGATAATATTAATTTATCTCATAGATTTATTTCACACTTTTATGTCTTTACCATGGATTCTAGGACAATAAGGTCTTAAGCATGGTTGGAATGCGAAAAATGCATTTTATGCTATGATGTAGTGTAATGTCCCCTTTTTAGTGGAAGCACTTAAGCCTGAATCTGCACTCAAAAGTGATTCTCAAAGAGACATTAGTAAAATTAGAGATCGATAAATTTCAATGATAATATCTAATAAGATCAAAAATAATATAAATATTTCATTTTTGTCAAAGGATTATTCATTTCCTTCTTGTCATTCAATATTGACGATTATTCTATAATATATTTCATAAGTACATTAGGGTGAATATTAAACATATTTCAAGATCCATATCTTCCCCTCCTATTCTTCATCAAGGAATTAGGATTTACATGACTAGGGTGCGCTGAAACCATCTCCGACCCGGCTTCGGGAAACTAGTCCTAGCCATTGGGGCCCATACGGAATCTCCGATCCGGCTTCGAGAAACTATGTCCTAGCCATTGGGATCAATACGAGATCTCTTGACCCGGCTTCGGGAACTATATCCCAGCCATTGGGGTCTATACAGAAGATGAAATTACTCCACCTTTCCCTACAATACCCATGATTCCTCATTGGATGAAGTAATCGAGGCTACGGAGATATGATCCTTATGCAATATTCCCTTGTACTATAGATGGAATTCTATTATACCATTATCATCATAATGCATGGATTAAAGACATTCATATTGCACATCAAAGTACCGTTATACGGTATCCTTATAATTGTTCATCATTGTTAGATCTTGAGTCTAAATATGGATATCAATTCGATTATGAGTAAAGAAGTCATTTCATTATATTTGTGTAATACTAATGATGTGATTGACATATATGTAGATCTATTCTAGATTATGCATACTTATATATATATACACACACACACATATCATTTTACAAATCTTATATTTAATAATTATAAGTAAACATATTAAGTAATGCATACCTGCTGTACCCTTTGTTACCTTGGTGCAGATCTGAATTAATTTTAATTCTCTGATTTTTATTTACTGCTGAATACTGTATTGAAGTATCCTTGTTGCTGACTACTGAATAGAGAATTCCTTGATCGATGATTCCTACTTGCTGTTGCTGAATGCCAAGTTGCTATCTCATTGATCGATGCATTTTGGGTAGGGAGGATCGATCCATATTTATAAATTTTGAAGGGTTGTAATGACTCAACGTTCACCCCCATCCATGACAACGATTTCCTTAAAGACATTCACTGTTTGCATGTGTTTAAACACTCTTTGTTTATGGGATCAATGTCTCTCTTAAGAGGTCCGATTCCCATATATAAGTGCCTTTATAATATGAAATGAAATACTACTTGTCAAATATATATTTATTATTTATTATATACAATCTTATTATTATATATATATTAAATATTATTATATTTGTTATATATATTTAAGATAATACACACACACACATATATATTTATAATTACTTCTATAATATATCTATACATATTTGTATATTATATATATATATATATATATATATATTATCGCACACACACACATATATATATTTGTTTATTATGATAATATATATATATATATATATATATATATATATATATATATATATAAAATCACTTCTATATTATCATATTATATATATACACATTATCATGTATATATATTTATTTAATGATAGGAAAGGTATGAAGAGTCTCATAATAGCTACATACATTCATTACTAGTAAACGATAAGGTATGCACTTGGATGCATGGAGCCGTACATGTTCTGAATGGGTCAAGATATGTATCTTAGCCTAAATACAACTCGATGAGCACACAATGATACTGAAGGGACTGAAGGGGGGGGGGGGGGGAGGGGGGGAATCAGTATTACACAAACTTTTACTTTTTCCACCATAATAATATCACATGCAAGAACTAACAATTAAGCACACATGAAGAACACACAATTTACGTGGAAACCCTTTCGGGAGAAAGCCACATCACAATATTGCTTATATATATATGGTTGGAGCTCAGTTTGTCATGTCTGGATATTAAGGCATTGTTTAAATTAGAGATTTAAACATCAAATAAAAGATGGTGAAGTTATTTGTGCTATTTAGTCAAATTGAATGATAGAGATAATTACGCATGTATTAACATTTAGATAAATATATATTATTAATATATATATTATTTAATAAATAGTATTAAATAATATTATTATATGAATATTTTAATATAATATATTTATATGATTATATTTATGAATAACGAATATAAATATAAATATTATTATATTAAATAAATACAATTACAAATATAAATATTAATATATAAATATTATTAATATAAATATAAATATGATTATAGCTATTATCAATAATAATATATTATTAAATATGATGTATATATTATAAATATTATTAATTTAGATATAATAATAATAATAAAATATATAATATAAATATAATATATAATATACGTTATATAAATATAATAATAAAATATAAATAACATAAATATAATATATTATAGACATGATAAAATATTAATAATATAGACTGCAGCCATATAAGACTGCAGCGATCACTTTAAGTAAAGATGATGATTAAATAGACATCTTTTAGAGGTAGTATATAATATTAAACAATCCAATAGTGGTTAAAGTAATTCATAGAGTATAGATACGATTCACATATATGTGATATACTTAGTCAACGGTTAAGATAACAGCCATATTTGAAGGCATCAGCGATTATAATAAATCGCTTTTAAAGAAAAACGAACCTTTTAAGGGGAAGCTACGATCGTTGGCAATGACCCTTGATATTGTATAAAAGGGAGAATATTCATTTTCAGCGAGGGAATTAGCAATCAGACTCAGAAAGGAAAATAAGGAGAATAGAAACATAGGAAAGAAAATACAAAGGAGGAGAAAATATTAAATAGAAGATCACAACAAACACACATTATTGGGAATGGAAGAATACATCTACAAGTAGAGGTATAGAAAGAAGATCACATTGAAATGTAATATCTAGAAGGAATAGGAGATACAAATCTGAGTTGGCAATCAAGATATTAGAAAACGCAAGAGTTATCTACTTGGTATGACGTATCTAACCCTACGATTGTTATAATAAATACCATATGATAAATAATGACAAATGCATATCATATTATTAGTATCATACTATTAGTTTTCATAGATCCATCTCATAGGAGTGTTTATAGATGTCATGTCTACTTGGATTCATAAATGAACCCATGTAATTGGTAATTGCTATGTATAATTAATTATTCATAAGTGCAAGATCTGCCCCATAATAACAATAAACAATTGTATAAGAACGAGGATGTCATATGACGACATTTCCAATTGAGACATGAATAACTCTATCCATACACTATGATGATACATGGTATAATAGAATTCCATCTAGAGTACAAGAGAATATTGAAATAAAGACCATATTTCCGTAGCCCTTATTACTTCATCCAATGAGAAATCATGGGTATTGTAGGGAAAGGCGGAGTAATTCCATCCCCCCCCAATGGCTAGGATATAGTTCCTATGTCCGGGTCCAGAGATCTCGTATTGATCCCAATGGCCGGGACATAGTTCTCGAGGTCAGATCCGAGACTCCGTATATATAGACCCCAAAGGCTGGGACTAAGTTTCCGAAACCGGGTCTAGAGATGGTTTTAGCGTGCCCTAGTCATGTAAATCCCAATTCCTTGGTGAAGAATAGGAGGGGAAGATATGGATCTTGAAATATGTTTAATATTCTCCCTAATGTACTTATGGAAACTATTATAGATTAGTTATCAATATTGAATGACAAGAAGGAAATGAATGATGTTTTGGCAAAGAATGAAATATTTATGTTATCTTTAATCTTATTAGATATTATCACTAAAAGTTATTGATCTCTAATGTTTCTAATGTCTCTTTGAGAATCACTTTGAATGCTTAAGTGTTTCCACTAGAAAGGGGACATTACATTGTTTGTGTGTGGGGGTTGGAGCCTCCAATAGGTTGGTGCCTATAATTCTGTTGAGTGGAGATTGGTGTGTCTTGTGAGTTGGAGCTCACTATTTGTATGCGAAGTAGGTTGGAGCCTAGAAGAAGAAAGGTATATATAGGCTCCAACCTACTTTGCATACAAATAATGAGCTCCAACTCACAAGACACACCAATCTCCACTCAACAGAATTATAGGCACCAACCTATTGGAGGCTCCAACCCAACAAGAGGCTCCAACCTCTACTTGATAGGCTCCATCCTATTAATCCTTCAATGGCTGATATGATTTACTTCTCCACAAGATCTTCCTGTCACAAAACTGATTACAATCTACACAATATCCTTCTTTCAAATCTGATCACAATCCACACAACAACATTCTTCCAAATCTGATCCAAACACAATTCTGATCCAATCACAACTTCCCTTCCTTCTTGCAACTCTAATCCAATCACAAATCTGATTATGTATGATGTAAGTCTTTCCTTTTGAAATCATGTTCACACACGTATACTTTCCCTCCTTCATAAATCTGATCTCAATTCACACACTATCCTTCTTTCACAAATATAATTTAAATCATGCACACGTCTCTTTCATAAATCTGATTCAATCTTTGTCAATATCTTCCTTCAAAATTTGGTCACTATGTATATCAATTTTTCTTCATAAATCTGATCATAAAAGTGCAATGCTTTCATATAAATTTCTGCATATATCCTTCACAAAGATTTCCTTTAATTCTTCATATAATTTTGCTCATATTCTTTTTCATATTATCACACATATTTCCTTCTAGAATAGATCAGAATTACATTTAACTGACAAGTTAACTGACAATCTAGCTCCTCAAACTGGGAAATAAACTGACAAATTAGTCCCTCAAATTAAGGCAGTTCTAAACAGTTAACTGTCAAAGCCTTTCCTCAATTGATGCAATCCCAAATAGTTAACTAACCACACGTCCATCTTTATTCCAATTCTAACTGGAAGTAACTACAATTCCAACCATGCTACTCCTATGTTGATAGTCCATTCACTAAATAGTTGCGGATTAGAGAAATGAACCTCACGCACCATGAGTGTCAAAAGGGGCATTAAATATTTAGAAAGTCCTAAGAATGACATTTCAACGCATCAAAAAACTTCTCACCTGGTGGTTGCTAATAAAGAACAACAAAATTACAAACTATTTTGTTTTATCCCATATTTTAACGCCATGGCAAGTGATGTGGCTATGAGTTATGCCAAGAACATAAAAAAACAATGCTCTCTCTTTAAAAACAAATACCACTTTTGCATCCACCATTAACCGCTTACTTAATTTCAAACTATATCAGGCACTCCTTCCACAAAGTTTTGACAAACAAATAATATAATTATTCTCAGAAGTCTTATATTGACTTGGCAGCCATCTACTTTAAAAGAGGCTCACTGAAATGAATCTACATATTATTATTTGAACTCCTTTAGTAAGTGCCATAGTATGGCATAAATACTGTTGTATGGGATGTTATGCTATGTGAATGAATCTTTCTAATTTCCTTGACAAAGAGTACCATTTTTAATCTGTATTTGTATGTTCCATCATCTACCTTTGTCATGTGAAATATGGGGAGAGAAATGCATGACATCCTTCACATTCTTTTCATTCTTGTAAACAAAATTAGCACAGCCTAAAGGAGGCTCTGATACCATGTTAGGATCTTTAATTAGGTGTGAAAATCAAATTTATATATATAATAAATTGTAATATAAAATAAATTTGCAATGAAGAAATTGAATGCACAGTTGCAAAGGAACACTCGATTTATGATGGAGAAAACCATAAAGGTAATAAACCCCACAAGCATCATTAATGATAAAACTTACAATTTGGTCTATACAATTATAGACACAAGAACCTGGGGTTTGACAATCCTTTCCTTCTTCCCAATGGCCTCACAAAAGCTCTCTTATGTAGAGTGAATATCCAAGTATTCACAAATTCAAAATTTCACATTCATATCCCACAATGAGTTTCTCTAAAATATAGGGTGAGAAGGTAGTCATTCGGGAAGTTACCTTACATTTTCTAAAGACATTAGTTTTTATTTAATATTAAAAGATAATTCTTTTTATAAATTTATATTAATTAATTAAATATCTTTTATAATATGCCATATTCATATTTGTATTATAAGGTCTGCACCTTATAGTTAGAGCCTTATAAATGTTATTTAAGATCACTTATAAAAGTGTGGACCCATAGTAAACAATATGCTCTAACACTAAGTGATTATAATGAAAGCACTTAGAAGGGAGTCCTTCGAAATCAATATATTGAAGCCACGAGCCTACAAAGGAAGAGATCTGAATAGAGTGAGGGTTTGATCTTGAGAGATCTAGCATCAAACAAACTCTAGCAAAGCTTCTACAAGAGCCATTGTGGTCATAATCTATCTTAATGAAAGATCCTATACGATTAGCTAGAATACATAGCAAATCCTTTGATCTACATAACAACGGCAAGTTATAGAAATGGGCTAGAAAGGTACCCTAGAGAAAACAATCTTATGTGGTTCGAAAAGGCTTGCCAAGGGCACAAAAATGCAGAAGAAAAAAAAACCATTTGAAAGATTAAAAAAAGAGGGGAGAGGTTAATATTTTTCCAGTGGTCCTTCAGCCGGATAATGAGATCAACCCCCTTCGTAGCCTTATTGATAAATTTTCCCACTAAGGCCTGAAATGCTTGCAGGGAAGATTGAGCCGCCAAAGTCTCATCAGGAATGACCAACTTCGAAGGACTCTCATAAAAGCTAAGTAGAACATCATTTGCAGAAATGGATGTAGAACTTGCTGCTTCACCCGACTGCTCAAATATAGGAATATCCTTTTGGCCTTGCTTTCCATTCAAATGAGGAAATGAGTCCTCACGTACTTTAGCATTCACATCCTATGAAGAGGCTTGAAAGTTAGGAAGCTTGATCCTAGCAGAACTAAACTCACAAACATCAGGAGATTGCTGCATGACCTCATGCCCAACAGATGCCTAGATCTGAGACCTGCAAAAAGCACTACATGAATGAAATGTATTACATGCATTTGGAGAATGCCAATGGGCCAACTCATCCTCCACAACCTCTCCCAAAAAATCTAAAAAAACATCTTTGGCTCATTGTCATCATCCTCTCCAAAATTTGACAGAGAAAAGGCAGCCCTACCACAGCTACCAGACAACTTGCCACTAGGAGGCACATTCAAATGCCCACCTCTAAATACTTTCCCACTCATTCTCTCAATCCTCTGATCTGTTCATATAATATATATTTAGTATATACTATATATTAAGTTAATTTAATAAATAAATATATTATAAAATTATATATTAATTAATTTATAATTTTATAAAATATTAATAATACTAAATATATGCCTATAAAAAAATTACTAAATATATATTAACTATATTTATAAATAAATAAATTAATTATAACTATTTATTATTTATGAATTATTTATTTATTGTTAATTTATTTTATATTTATATAATTCTTTTGATAGGTAATGTGTGGGAATCTATTGATGCCCTCTCCCATAACCAAACATTATTTTATATTTATATATTAAATTATGGTTGATATATTTATGTTTATGTTTATTTATTTATAATATATTTATATTGTTATTAAATTTATAATATAAGTTGTACGACCAAACCTAGCTGTACCAAACCCAGCAAAAACAAAAATAGGCGAACTGCCAAATGCAGGCTCAATCTGGGAGCATAACTTTTATGCCTGTCCTCTTCTTTGGAAGAGTTGGAAGACTAAAATGGTCTTGATACACAACATTTAGAGCTGTACCAATGTCACAATGGAGATACCCATCAAGATCAGCTCTAGATGGGTAACACCCCACATTGTCAAGGGAGGCTTTGAACGGCTGATATGTTCTTGCCACTTTAAAATGTGAAGTTTACAATACTGAATGAAATGACATAAGTTAAAGTGACTATGCTTAGCTTTTGGAGTTTAATTATAGTGTAGCTGTCCAAGCACATTTGATGAATTAAATGTAACTTGAACATAAAGAAATTGAAAATTAAACTAAACAATATGCATTTTCTAAAATGTAATCGTAATTTTCAGATAAAATCATGGTAGGAAATGTAATATTTTCCTAATTAAATAGTTTTGATGGAAAACAAAGAGAAAGCAATATGTACAACTGAGATGAGTGCAGTCCATACCCTGACCTTCCTAGGTTTCCCATCCCTCCTATACCCAACCAGAATAGCAAATTCCACTAGGGATAACACAAATATACAGATCCAATTCACACTCACTAGTATAGAACACATCATGCAAGGAATATACACATTGGTCCTACACCTTCAACATGGGAGACTTCCAGCCACATGAATATTCAACAATTATAAGAATATACATGTTTTCATGGTTAAAGCCTACTTGGGTTGCAGCTTCTCTCTAAGATATCACAAGGTTTGCAAGGTTCAAAAACAAGGATTTCCTTCCATAGGAGGTGGCAAAACAAGTTGGGTGACCTATAGAAGCCTCTTTTGCTTCTCTTGTACCATCTCCTTCTCACTACACCCTCTCCTTTCATTTTCTTTTTCTCTATCTTCCTTCTCTAGTTTTTTTCTCAACTCTTCTTTGCTATTTTCTTTGTTCTATATTGCATGAATCATGAATATTGCATGGATGAATAAATGATCTCTTTTCCTCTCCTCATATACCTCGTCTTACAACTCCCTAGGACACCTTTTGCATCCTTCCCAAGCCCATAAATGAGCTTGCATACACACTCGCATACTACCCCTTCCCTACTAACAACAATGTCTTTCCTCTCACTTCTCATTGGCACAAAAGCTTGTGACCACTTGCACACACCTTCTAGAATCTTCTTGTCAACCTTAATGGTTGCAGACTATGTCTCATAGGGATATGCCAAAGTCAATGTTAGGGATCATGTATACAACATTGGCAAAGTGGATTTGACTTCATTGCTCTCCCTACAAGAGGCATTTAAGGATGTATTCGCAGCCTGGAACAAGCAATCCCAAGGTTTGAGGTGGTGGATTTGGCAGGAGTAAAACAAAGATCCATGAAGTTCACAGTGAGAAATGCTTCTCACTCAGTGTTTAATCTAAACAAGAAGGCTTTGTGGTAAAATCCGTGGGTTAAATAAAGGACCAATGTGCACAAGGGTGGTGTCAACCCATCACATGATCAAGGCATGGATAATGTGACAAGGATGTCACAAAAGACATAGACGGTTAACAAGCGTCAGTTAGAGAGGTTGGTATGGCATGTCGGAACACATCTTCGTTACTTGCTTGACTCACCTGAAATATGCACACTTATTACACCCATCAATATGCTCAATGCAATATAATTGAAGTAATTAAATATAAATCATCACACTCTACATATAACATTCAAACAATATCATATAAAACATTCAAACAATATCATATAAATTAACTCACTCGCATAGGTGCCTCAATGCTTAATCCCGAACTTATCAAAATATATGTCCATTAGTTCATTTTCTAAATGTTTGTAGGTCAAGTGTAGAGGCCATGAAATCTGTAATGTCCCCTTTTTTGAAATGGGATTAAAATAAAAATAATAATAATAAATAAAAATATAAAATATAAAATATAAATTATAATATAATTATAAAATAATTAAAGTTGAAATTGTGATAAAGGTCAAAGGGCATGTGAAAAGTTATGTCCATTGAAGAAAAAATGAATATAAGGAAGATCATTTCTTGGGTAAGAGATCATTCATTTCCAAGCATGAATCATTCAAGCCTCACTCAAGCATAAACTTATCATCCATCCAAGGAAGCAGAAATAAATAAAGAATATGAAATATTCCAAGTAAATATTACAGCAGATGTATATTAAGAGTTGTGACCTTTCTATAAAGGCAGCCACCTATGAAAGGTTGTGACTCTTTCCATAAGAGATATAAAATAAGGAGGCAAGCAATCTTCATTGGAGAATAGAAATATAAGAATCTGTCAAAAGGAAATATATACAACAAGTGTTAACAACAAAGAAGGATATATTGTAATCCTTGAACTGAACTTGAAATCCATCAAGAGGTATTAATAGTAAATCACCTAACAAATCCCAAAACAATCAGTTTGAATTTAGAAAGATGGCTTGCAAGTAGGAAGGATGGCTCTTCCGAGTTCACGAAAGGAGCGGTGGATTGACCCTTGTCATGCTCTTATCAAGTTAGTCCAAGAGGTGCATTAGGAGCTGTTAGGTGGACTGACCCCTTTCATGCTCTCGACAATATCATGCTCTTGGGCCGACCAGAGTTGTTAGGTGGACTGACCCCTTTCATACTCGTGGGGCTTGATCAAGGAGGATGACCAACCTCCAAGGTGGACTAGGAGTTGTTAGGTGGACTGACCCCTTTCAATATTGCTACTTGCAAGAGTTCCTAAAGAATTCACTATGTGATTAGCTTGAAGGATTATGTTACGATGTATTGAATTGAATATTGATTATCTCATTATTTATGTTATGAAGTATTGATCATATTATTATTTATGCTATGATAGATGAATTTAATATGAATGATGCTATGAACTGAATATTATTAAAATATTCGATCTTTAATATTTCTAATGTCCTTTTCTAGTAGTTATTATTGTATGCAGGTAAAGAAATCAGGAATATCCTAAAAAGGGACATTACAAAATCAAGCAGGATTAAATAAATATCATAATCATCAATAGTTCCCAAGTTGTCATGTGCATAGTTCACATATTCAGACTCAATAGACTCAAAATTTCTGACTTGGCAAAAACTCGACAACTTAAAAAAATTACTTTAATTTCTTAAAAAACATGAATTTTATGCAAAATTTAGTTACAAAATGTATCCAATGAGTCTATAAAATGTTGGGGAAGAGTTTTCTATTAGATTTGAATACATATAGAGTATAAAAAATGCATCATCATGCGGATACAATAGCTAGCTGATAACTATTATGAATTTATGATGATTGTCTTTGAAACTTGGCCTAGAAGGTTGCACCTATGGCTCCACCTTGCTACTAGATGGCAGTGACTCCTCAACCACATTAATATCATCCAATCCAATCTCTCCTGCTTTTGTTGTAGTCACATCCTCCATAGCCTGGCTCTCAAAATCAACAATCTCTTCTATAAACATGGAAGGATCCTGTTGATGTTTGTTTTTCGACAAGTCAACAATAGAGTGAAATACAGAGTATCTAACCCTCTCTTGAGCAAAGCCTCTCGAATGCTGAACGAAGTGATCAAACAAGATGACTCCAAGGTTCCTTTTCTTATGACTTTATAAGGGATAGCTCAGTGACTAAGTATGATTTTGCTGATAAACACAAAGGGACTTACACAATTGTTCGACAAGTTGTTGATTCAATGAAAGAGGTAGACACTGGAATATCTAAGTACTACAGTTTATGACGTATGATGTTGCAATGATGTTCTTGATCCTAATTCTAACCAAATTGATAAAAGAAAAGACAAAAGGTGAAAAGTGTAGTGAAAACTAATCTAATCCTAGATGCAAGGATGATTACTATTCAAATGAAATCAAACCAAATCTTGCTTCGCCAAGTCAGACAACTACACAAGATTGATGCAATCTTCTAAGGTTATACAAGATATTTAAATCACTTATGCTCATGAAACATTCAACAAACATAGGGATCAAAGTTAAGCTCAATTTTGTTCAGACTAACCATACACTGCAATTTGCAAGCCACAAACTACAAATGGTGTGAACATAAAGATTTCACCACAAACAATAATGAAGCCTTCCACCAACTAACATATACTTAAGGAAAACTTAATCTAATCTTAATACTCGCTTGAAGAAATCCAAACCATGCAACACTTAGAAACAAATATAGAATCACCAAAACAATGAGTCTTATATTATTTCAGAGAGCTCTTGCAATAATTTTTAGAGTCTTCAACCGTACAAATGAGAGCAAAAGGAGCCCTTTTATAGACCTCAAAATGCATGAAGGGTCAAGATTGATCGGCCAAGCCAATGGACCAGATCATGCCACATCACAAGTAGTTATAACAAACTCCTATTTTATTAAAGGAAAGAGGCAATAAGGACACGTTCCCCAAGAAGATAAGGATGACATATCACTAGCTTATGAGGAGTCTCCATGTGAATATCCATCACTAGAATTTTGACATTCAATGAATCTAGACACTATCTGTTTGACATCATCAAAGGGTACACTTGGCGTATTTTTAGTGGTTCCTTCAGCTTCAAGTACATCATCTGAATAAAGGCCAAGTGTCTTCTCCCAATCAGTCATCCTCACTTTGTTGGCGCCAAGGTGGACAGCAAGTGAGAATATACTATCAAGCTTCTCATCAGAAACATCATCTTCTTGGAAATAGAAAGCCTGAACCTGTTCTTTCATATTATCAAGAGTCATCTCTCCAAATGGATTACATATCTTGATTAAGGATGCATGTATTCCATCTTGAATTCTTTGAAGTACACTTCTTACTCTTGACATATCTGTTTCTACTTTATCAAATAATTGTCCTTTAATGCGAAAGCAATAATACCAAGAAGGGAAGTCATATGTTCTATCTTCTTCAATCACTTCAGCATGTATCAAATCATTAACTGAAGTCTCCATCAAGCTCTTCAAATGCGGTAAGTATTGTTCCTTGATAACCTTGAATTCAGCACAAACTATCAACAATGCAAGTACCCTCTTTCTAAGATTATCGATCTTATCATACACTTGCATGATATCTTCCAGGTGTTTATATGTAGCTTCCTTTGATCTTTTCATCCAATCTCTCATCCGGTTAGATGAAGACTTCAACTCCTCAAGGTGTACAACTATTTTTGGAGGAAGAAGAGATGGAGGTGTAGAGATTCTTTCCTGTTGACGAATAGGATGAACCAAATGCTGAATATACTGCTCTAAGGCTTGACACTTTTGCTCAGCTTTAATTCTACCTTCTGTTTCTTGCCTTATGATAGCATGAGCATTATCAATTGAACCCTGAAGTTCTTCTACTTGCATCCTAGTCAGTGGACCCAAATTGATTATATTGATGTCATAATTTTCAGGTGTTATGTCTTCTATATTCTTCTCAAGCCTTGGAACTGCTACATGAACTTTCTTTACACCTGTTTCATCTTTAGTGATCTTTGAAAGAATAGTTGCTTTCTTCTTTGGTTTTTCATTAGACAAATCTAGAAGTAACTCATCAACTGGAATAGGAGGATATTTTTCAACTTCGTAATTCTCCCTGATTCTCTCTTGCAGCCACTCCGGCAATGATGAAAGATCTTGTAACTGTTGTATTTGATTCTCCTTGTGCGGATTCAAGTTGTTTCCTCTTCTTTGCTTGACTTGAATCTCTTTCATTGTCCTTACTTTGTGAACTTCTACCAGGTGCACTTTGCTGTTCCTGCTGTTCTACTTCTCCAATCTTGATGTAGGTAAGTTTCTTTCCCTCATTTATCAATGCCTGTACTTGCTCTTTTACATGTTCTTTGGTGATAGAAATGATAGGCTCTATCAATTCTTCATCATAAATCCTTTCTCTATCAGCCCAGTTGATGTCATAAGGCATGTTTTGGATCTTATTATATTCATCACCTGAGAGAGTTCTTTCATCATCTAACTGATCAGGAATCCTTAATACCTTAGTAGCTCTCACTAGATCCCATTTCAATCTTGAACACTTTTGCATCCTGACATCATCATCATCAATGGCATTAGCCCAATGATCCTCTAGTTGCTCAACATGTTTGTAGGAAGAATATGACTGCTTAATGGCTCCATGTGGATTGAAGTTCTCCCTTCTTGAATCATGAGGATGTAGATGATATGCCTGAAGCTCAACCTCTGAATGCTCAGCTGTTTGAAGTGATGGACATGAGTAATATCTGCCAAGCTGGAGAGGAAATTGAACTTCGGCTTTCTTTCTTGCCCTTTGCATTTTATGAAACTCTAACAACTGTCTTGAAACTTTCAGTAACACCATCCTGTTGGTAGGATATCTTGGCAGTCTGTATGGAAAGGATGTGAAACCCTGAATTCTGATATAGGTAAACTTGTCATACTGGATGTAGTACCTTCCATACTGCTCGATGAAGTTCCTAGCAGCACCTGTTAGTCTTCTATGCAATTCTCCTCTCAATTTCCTCACTATGAACATAGTGAAGGCGTCATTGAATCTCTTGTAATGATTGATGTTCTTCAAGTGGAGCTGAGGATAACACTGATGCGAAAGAACCTGTCCAGACTTTGTACCCACTTCTCCTTTAGCTGTTAATCCTTTATAAACCACATTTCTTGCTAGGATGTAAACCAGATAAGAAGTTATGAAGAATGACTTTGTTTCATTAAACCTTTCAAACTGCTCATCAAGGCAATGGCTTATAAGGCCAGCCTAGTCAACCATTTTATTCTTTGTAAACACATGATCAAAATAAGTATACATCCATCCTTCGAAAGTAGATGATTGAGGCCTACTTGTTACTCGATTCAGGAACATGATGAAGTAACTTATCTCCTGTTTGAAGTCTGCCTTGTGATACTTTGGATCTTCGGAGTTGTATATCTTGATTGACGAATCTGTCATCCACTTTTTTCTCACTTCTTGCATGTAGTGCTTGGGGTTGCCTTCAAAAGTACATTGAGTAGTTGTAGGACATATGAAGACTCCCTTTCGGCTTGGGATGTTGAAGATCTCCTGGATGGCTTCTCTTTGCAAATAGGCGAGAATAGTCCCGTCTTTTGCTATAATCTGTCTCTTTTGTTTGTCATAACGCTGAACACATTCCAACACTAACTCAGTGCTAGGCAAGGCAGGTGGGAAGCATGCTGCTTGTACAATTCCACTCTTCGCAATGTCCTTCATGTCTTCATTCCTTGTGATGGCGAGAAAGAAGTTCTTAATCTCCTCCAAGTTGACATATCCCATATTAGTGTCTCCTACGTTCTTCCAATGCGTTTCGAGCTTGGAGTCAGGTATGTTGGACTTTGCATCCATCTTGATCATCACTTGCCTCTCCTTTGCCGTCATGCCCATCTATCTACAAGACAAAACTCGAATAAATAACTTGAAGTGATAGAAGTTATCCATACAAAACCTGATTTTTTAGATGATAAAGCTATGAAATTCTGCAAAATTAAATAAATAAAAGGCAATTTTATGAAGTAAAAGATGATTGAAACATACCTTCTATTAATTTTCTGATCTAGAGAAAAGCAAAATTCTGTATTTAATGATAAAAAATCAGAAGGAAAATAGCAGAAATCAGAAGTAAAATGTCAAAATCAGTCTTCTAAAATGCAGATCTGCCTTTAATATTCTCCT
Source organism: Cunninghamia lanceolata (assembly GCA_027924645.1). Taxonomy (NCBI): domain Eukaryota; kingdom Viridiplantae; phylum Streptophyta; class Pinopsida; order Cupressales; family Cupressaceae; genus Cunninghamia; species Cunninghamia lanceolata. The sequence goes on along the minus strand of BSBN01000241.1, from coordinate 2,260,619 downwards.
CTTTCTTTTTAAGAAATTCGCTCCTCAGAAAAAATCGCTGCCCTCCTTAGAAATTCGCTGCCCTCCTTAGAATTGTAATGTGAATTATGAAAAATGATAGAGGAGCGCTCCTATTATATAGTGATCTTACCAATATTAAATGCTGGTTGGCATAGGAAGGGGTCGGCCTTATCAGGCATTTAATGCATTTATACAAATTTCAAAAATTTGAAACCTCTTCAAAGGCGCCAGAATTGATAAGATATCATATGAAAGGCGCCAAGGATGAAGATTTAGGTGTATAAGGGCGCCCATACTCATTGTTCTAATCTCCTATTCTTCTAGGCGCCTAAACTCATTGTTTGTTATACTTTTCTTTCCTTAAGGCGCTAAAATTGGTGATCCCCAACTTGTCCAAGGCTAGGCGGAGTTTAAGGTTGATATGGTGTTACAGGAGCGCCTAGATGCTTCAATCAATCTTCCCATACATATTATTCTCCTTGAAAGCCCATTTAGGAACTTCTTTTCCATTCTAATTTGCCTTAAGATCTTGTAATTCAAAAGAATGCCTTAAGACTTTGACTTCTCTCCTCAGAGCGCCTACAAGTGATCCATTTTCCATACAAGGGCGCCCAAACTCTTTCTTGGCAAATTTTGACATTTTTGAAGTTTTCATGTTATATTCAAACTCTCGGGAGATCTCTCTGCCTTAAGGCGCTCAAAGATGATTTCAAACCCTTTTGATTGTTAGGCGCATTTTAAGGTCTTTTTAAGCATGAATTTGAGCCTGGGGTTGTAATAAGTGTTTCTTTCACTCTTATATGCTCACAAGATTATAGATGTTCCTAAGGACCTCTTCCAAGGGACAGACTTACGAATTCAAATTGATTTCCTTTTGGGCGCCATCTTCATTGCCTTACTCCTTTAGGATGCTCAAAATAAGTTCTTTCAAACATAGGGCGCTTATATCTTGACATACTTAGGCGCCAAGAATGATGTTTCCAATCTAAGGCGCTCATAAAGATGGTTTCAAATCCATTGCATTCTTCCAAGGCGCCCAAGATGATGTTCATGATAATGAAGCTTGGCGTCTTCCTGTTGTTAAGCGCCACTTGAAATAGCCTAAGTGAGACAAGGCGCCAAAAACTCACAAGTATCTCCAATTAGTCACTCTAAAGTCATATTCCTCCTAGGTGCAAAACAGGGGTGAAATAAAAAACAAAGTGCGCCTCAATTTATTTCTTCAATTTTGGATCAAGGCATCATGCTCTGAGTATGGATTGGCGCCTTGGTTCATAGCTTGCTTCTCAACGTTTTAAAGCACAATTTGAGGTATTTGGAACATTGCAATCATTAGGGCGCTTATTTGGTGATATTTTGATCTTACAATGCGCCTTGACTTCTTAAGCTCGACACTCATCATCTTTTATGCCTTGAAACCATCATGAAAGCCTTAAGTGCCTAAACTCTTCAAGGGTTCATACAAGGGCGCCAGACTAGGTGAGTTAAGGCATGAGATACATTAATACTCTTGGGCGCTCCCCTAGATAAAAACTTGATTTCAACATCTTTGCTTTCAAGGCCTCCTAGGCGCCAAGGTGGCATACTTCCACTTACCTTCCATATTGTTCATATTCTTCATCCCCTCCACAGGGCGCCAACACAGGTAGAGTTCCATACAAGGAGCGCCAAAGTGGTTGAGTGAAAGGAGGCACAAGGGGCGCCTTTATCAGTGGGCGCTTACTCCTTTAAGATAATCTTAGTGACAAGGAGCGCCCTTCAACATTAAGTTTGGTTTTAGTCCACTTGAAAGTTTTCCATCCTAGGCGCTCATTAAGGGTGGAACAAGCAGCAAAGTGCGCCTTCATCCCATCTTCTTATCATTAGGCGCTTAACTTGGAATGATTTGACTTCAGGTTTTATCTTGGCGCTCATCTGGGATGAAGTGAATAGCAAAATGCGCCCAGATCAACACTAACCCAACCTGTTTACAGACTTTTGCCCATTGAAACATATTGAATACTTAGAACATCCTTCTAACTTGAACTCCTCGAATCTTAACCCTTAAGAAGTCTCTAGGTTACATTTGCAGAGACTGAGCAGATAACTTACTCTGAGATGATAAAACTAGGGGGCCCCCATGATGATGGGGTGATGTGTGATTTGGTCACAACAGATCCTCATCTTGAATGGTTTGATCATTAAAGGGATTAATGTCATCTGAATCAATAAGTTCCTCTAGTTTGTCCTCCACCTTTTTTGTGTGAAGCTGAAGGTTGTATTGCACAAAAAATAGGTCAGTGAGATGCTTTTGAGTCAACTTATTGTGCTTCTTTGTATGAATGGCATCAAACAAACTCCAACTCAAAACCAGAAGCACTACAAGGTTGAGACAAAATTTGGAGTGATAACTTCTTAAGATTTGGGGTATTTCCACCCCAATCTTCCCACCAAAAACCTACAAATAAGATATTCAAAAGTATTTAAGAAAGCAATATTTTATTAATAATTGTAATTTGTAACTTGTAAGATATAAGACCTCAATTTTTGTTACTCAATGTTTGGGTGGATCTTCCTTAGATAGCTAGTGGCGAAGAAGAGAGCTTTCCCCTAGCTTGCTTGTAACTTTGCAACTCTGAAATAATAAGGTCCCTAACCTCAACCTCGGGTATCATCCTCTCAATGCATATTGAGAGGCCCTCCATAACCTCACCATTAGGATTTGTGAAGCTATCAAAGAAGAAATACTTCAGGTTAAGGTAGTACCCTACTGCATGAATGGGTTGGTGGAGTTGATTGTTCCACCTCCAAGCAATGATCTCCCAAATGTGTGATGTGCCGTACCTGTTTGTAAATTTTTAAAATCTTTTGTGTTTTATTTTTTTAATTTTTATGTGATCTTTCAGACTAGAGAGAGAAATGCAAAAAGGGGTTTTCAGTTTTCCTGCAGGTGTGTTGCCGGAGCATACAATATAGAGCATATAACCAAAACCCAGAAAAGATGCAATGAATATGAAGAAACTAATGACTACCCAGATAAAATGGCCAAATATGAATTATCATGACATACCCATGTTCGGAAATGCAACTTGTTACATATGTTGAGAGTACACCAGCAAGTGGGTATGGCTAGAATGCATTAAATCTTCATAGAATGACCTTGAGAATGCATATAAGTGTCTTCAACAATGATATAGGCCTCCAATGCCTCACAATGGACCAAGAAGAAGCTGCAATAAATGAAGAAAGGCCTCTAGAAGACCCACGACCCAGTTTGTGCAGGTACGGCCTTGGCTGGAGCTGCCAATCAGCAATGAAACACTCTCAAACTCCTTCGTTCTAAGCTGCAATCAGTTTGCACACTCCTTGACACCCTAGGCGACCAAGATGGGAACATGAAAATGCAACAAAACTCCAAAAACAGTCCCCCACATGGAAGTACGGCCCAGCAAGAATAGTACGGCCAGCAGCTGTAAAAACTCAGTCCTCAATCAACAAGCAATCTGCTCTTCTTCTCTTTACAGTCTGATCTCTTCTTCCTCAAATGCAGAACCAAGATGAATATGCAAGAAAATCCCGTTCTTCTTCACTACCTTCAAGACATGGACTCCATTGAAGCACAAATGTGAATGCCAAATACATCCACTCACAATGGCACCGTTGGGTGGTCTTTCGCACCTGTAGAATGCCGTCACTAATGGAGGTTTTCATCTCCAAAAGCCTGGTTCGAATGCACAAACCCTTGAAACCCTAGCAGAGCTCTCCCAAGAAAATATCATAAAGCAAGCATATCCAAATGAGCTTCAAAACCCTCTTTTATTTCCCTCCAAGATGGGCGTTGGGTATAGGAGGGTCTTTTTATCATTTAAAATCACCTTATAACTCCCTAGGGGTGGGCGCCCATGGTCAAGACATTAACTTATGTCTTTATTTTTATTAAGTCACTTTTCCCACAACATTTTATGAAGTCCATAGTTAAATATATCATTAATAATTTCAGACTTTAAAATAATTGCCAAGAGGGTGTCGGAATGCAACGATCTATAGCTCGTCGGAAAGCCCTCGACGAGACAAATCTGATGCCACTCTAAAAATGCCGAACCAACACTGACCCCGAACTTACTAAAAATAGTAACGACCACGAGCAATCTGAGCCAACTCAGAAGGTGCCAACTGGATCCTCTGAATCCGAACCACGTTTCCTCCACCGAGACAAATCTCCAAAGCCAAAACTACACTAGTTCCCTAACCAAATTGCTAGTCAACGGGAACTCTATGATGGACTAACCATGAGTCAAGAAGGGGACATTGCAAAATGGGATCAAATCTATCTCTATTCCCATTGTAGTAGTTTCGGATGACCTCTTTGGTCCTATCCATAGCCTCATAAATGTACCCCATTGGGTTTTGACCCCCATACACCAAGGACAAAACTCTCACCAAGGGCTCCAACACCTACAAGTACAATGAAATTAAACAATTTAAAAATTTAAAAATAAAGAATTCAATTTGAAATTTAAATTGAAGTTTGAGGTTTTCTTGACGATCTCTACTGCTCTTTTTACAAAGACATCATCAAAAACTGTCCTTGTGGTCCTCTCCCCATTATCCTTCTTTGAATGTCAACAAACTAGTAATGCTTTGCAACATTAAGAAGTTAGTTGCAAACCTTGTGACACCCGATCGCAAAAGCTCTTTCCCCTTGGTGCGATCTCTCATCAAGCTAAGAATCCAAAGGTGATTCTAAATATATTTTGTGATGTTTCTTGTATCTTCTACAATTGGTCTCATCCAATAAATTTTGCCTATGACCTCCAAAAGAAGGTCAAGGCAATGTGCCACACAAGGGGTCCAAAAGAGTGGCAGATGCCTCTCTTGAAGCAATCTCCCAGCCACCACATATGCTACTGCATTGTCAGTGATAATTTGCACCACATTCTCTATGCTCAAAGTTTCTGCATTTTTTACTTTGTTAGAGGCATCAATTGACTTCAAGAAAACCATCTCACCATTTGAACCTGCCAAAATATTGATAAGGGTGCGGTTCTTTCCATCCATCCACTTCTTAGAAAGAATAGTGCATCCAAATGTTTGCCATTGCCACTTTTGTTTTCGCAAAATTAACTTTGCATCTTCAATAACATCTTGGATCAACTTACCACTTAAGTCTCTTGGAGAGGCACCTTGTACCCTTTCCCTGCAACTGTCAATGTTGTCACCAAATTTGCCTAGTACGGGCTCTTCGCCACATTGAAGGGAAGGTTGTAATAAAACCAAAAAAATCGCACATGCCCAATTTGCTTCTTGGTGCATCTCCTTGTTCTACAATGTACCTTGCAATGAAGGTTGTGCTATAGGTATGTTTCTAGGTACAAGAATGCCTTGTGTCTACGCTTGACTCGAATTAGATGAGGTGGATTTGCTTCGTTTGCGTGGATCATGATTAGAGCCCACAATGCCTGTCAAATCTTGATCTGTATCTACTTCCATGTTAGGATTAATGGTTAGTGCTATAGCTGCTTGTGTCCTCATCCTCTCTAATTTCTTTTCATCCAACAATGCAAGGAGTGCTTGCATCTCACATTTTTCCTCTTCACCAGCTTTTGGACATGGCTTGGTGTCACGATTAGGAATCCCTACAATATGGTATTTGAGCCGATTGATGCCTCCATTGAGCTTCTTCGTGCATTTGATGCAAGTCACACTCCTTGGTACTAGTCCCGTTATGACATATTTCCACACGGAGTCTCTGCTTCCAGTGAGACGACATCCGGTAATTGGGGCTGAGTTAGATGCCATGTCTACAACATATTTAAATACCCAAAAAAAAGTTTTAAATAAACAATATTTGGATGCAAAAAATCAAATAAAATTCATAGATAACACGGTACTTGAATAGCAATGTGGCATTCCATTAATTAATTTATCCAAAAAAAAAATCATTTTTTCGACACTGAAGTATAAAACCCTTTGTTTAAGGGAGAAAAACAGTGATTTCATTCAAAAAATTAGAAGAAATCAGGATTAAAATTTTCAAACACCGAATTCATTGCAAGTAGTATTGTAAGTAATGTTTACTTGGCTATTATTAATATGCTAGTAGTGATTTACATGCTTGAGATAAAAGAAAAAAAAGGGAAAAATTACAAACCTGGAAATTGAAATTCCTCAAATCTGCACTTGAAATCGATTAAAAGTCCTTTCAAATTGCTCTTCAAATCCACTAAAAATCCTCAAATCTGCTGTGTGTTGTTTAGCTAAGGTGTGACAGTTTAAATAGACAAAATCTCTGCTTTTCTGCATAAATCCTGCATATTTTCTGCATTTCTGCATCTGATCCGCATTTGGGTGAGTAGTTGGCAAAATTCCGGCAAAAACTCGGTGTTGACTCAGCATACAGACTCGGCAAGTATACCCATGAGTTACTCGTTTCGCTTAGAAACTTGTGACTCGCCGAGTATGTATACTATGGTCATGTGTATCCAAATCCTCATGACCAAGCATGAAAGGTCAATATCAAAATAATCAATAATTCGTAAGGTAACATGTATCTTGAATCACATCAAGTGCTAATAGGAATCCGCATAATAAATCATGAATGATCAAAGCATAATCATCGATAGTCAATGGTTCACAAAACATCATATATTCAAAGAATCAAAATAACATTATGTGCTTGTAGAGACCTGTCATAGATAACGCATATGTAGGAGTAATGAATATTGTACCAAGATTAACACATGGTTGGGTCTTGCAACAATGAAGTTGAGAAGCAACTCTTGGAGTTACTTGAACAAGGGGTCATTTGGCCAAGTACTTCGCCATGTGGTTGATCAATTGTCATGTTATGGAAGAAGGATGGCTTGTGGAGGATGTATTTTGTCTATTATGCATTAAACAAAATCACTATAAAGAACCACTATCGTCTCCCATGAATAGAGGACCTATTGGACTAGTTACAACATGCCAAATACTTCACAAAGTTGTATGTCAAATCAGGGCACCATCAAGTTCAAATGGAGGAGGGTGCATGGAAATACACTGTTAAAATGAAGCAAGGTCTATATGAATGGTTAGTTCTTCCTTTTGGTGTATGTGATGCTCCATCAACTTTTATAATTGATGAATTATGTGTGAAAAGGAATTCATAGATACATACATATTTCATAGTGTATCTAGATGATATTCTAGTTTTTAGTGCTAGATGGGAAGGACATCTATTTCATTTGAAGCAAAATTTACAAGTCCTGAAAGAAAAACAACTTTTGTGCAGTGAAGAAATGTGGATTTGTGAAGGAATTGGTTGTTTATTTGGGGCATGTGAATGAAGAGTTTATGATTTATTGATTCGGTGATGAAATGCAGATACATACATATACTATGAGGGAGTACAGTTATAACAGTTGATTCGGTTATATGAAATTGAACCATAACTTGACCGAACCATAACCAATCTAACCAACAATGTAATACAATACGCTAACATTCCCGCCCTTATTACATTGTTCCTGCAATAGTACCAAGAGACCCCTCTTAATGCTAAAATACTCAACAAAGCTGATAGTATGAATACATATTTTATAGAAGATCTTCTCCCAAAGAACAAATCCTAAACCAAGCGGGACTCCATCATGCTGTCTCGTCTACCCTCGGAAAGGCATAGCTTCGAGTTGTGTTCTTGAGCTCTTTAGTCCCAAGCTCTCAAATCACAGTCTTGAATTATTCGACAATAATCCCTAAGAGACACGATAGATCTCTATCATTGTCCAGTGACCGCGAAAGGGTATAATTCTCGATCATATACTCTTTGAAGCTCGCTGGACAACAATCCATATTGAGCTCAACACCAAATCCCAAACCTGTCTCCAAAACAAAATCTTCACAAAACATACATTCTTCAAATCCATCAGCATCAACAAAGAAAAGCAAAACAACCAAAACCAAAAACGCTTCTCATGCAAAGCATCACCTCAAAGCGAGAAGCTAACTTGAGATGATGGAAAATCCTCCATCCTTCGATGCCGCCTGCCTCTAATATGACCCTGCTTAAGGGCGTATCCACAGAAATTAATAGTACCATCTGGTGGATCTTCATCCTCAATATCTGGTGGATCCTTATCATCTTCAATGCAAACAAGGTTTCCTTCATTTTTTACCTTTCCTTTAAGAACATCACTAGCTCGAGTTCTACAATCCCAAGTTGTATGACTGTTTTTCTTACAATAAAAATATTTGATTTTCTCTGATTTCTTGTAATTGCTTCTTGAGAATAATACTTTCACCTGAGGATCATCTTCTGAATCTTCTGTTGTTCTCTTCTCTTCTGCTAGAAGAGCAGAAATCATACCTTCTAGAGTTTGTGAAGGTATCTGACTGAGTGTAAAAACAACATTGTTGTATTTTGAAGGCAAGCTATTTAATAGGATGGCCCTAGCATCATCATCATCTACTGTAACCTTAACCTCTTCTAGTTGTCTAATGAGAGACTGCAAGTTACTTATATGATTTGACATTGTTATTCCATCTTCCATCTTAAATCTAAATAATTGAAGTTTTAGAGAAAACTTTGCATTAATGGCTTTTGCTCCAAACAATTTATTCAGATTATCCCAAATTTCGGTTGATGATTTATCCAAATCAATGCGGTGCAATTTAGTGTCAGAAAGAGCAAGACCAATTATAGCCTTGGCTTTATCATCTCTACTACTCCAATCTAATAACTTATTTGCATCTGTAGGTGCTTTTTCCTTTCCACTTACTATTCCCGATAAATTTTTATTCATTAGTTGCATTTGAATTTTCATTCTCCAAGTATGAAAATTAAATCTAGAATATTTGTCTAATGGAATCTCCATCTCAAAAAAAATTATTCGGAAAAGAAATAATGTGACCAAAAATAGCCTTATCACACTGCCTACAAATTTCAATTCACAGGCATATGCCAAATCATTCAAACGTCTTTATAACCATACCTGGTACAGTCATGCCTTCAAGATTTCTGAAATGAATCAACACCTTACACACGCCTTTTTCAAATTAGTGAAATACCTTTTCTACACAGTATTAAAATGTATTTTCTTAAGCATTCGGCCAGCACTAAAATATTTAAATCTTCTCAGCCACCTAAAACGTTACACCTTCTGACTCTCCCTTGTAGACATTTCAGCGCTTCAGGTCTCCACATTGTCATTTTCCATCGCCTCCTAGCGTCCTCAACTTCAAACAGATCTGTGAACCCATGAATCCTCTCAGCTTCTATTCCATTTTTCCTGCGCAGTCTGCTGCTACACGTCAGACAGTGATTCAATTCTCCTCTACGTTGCACAGAGACAGGATCAATTGACCGCTCTGATACCAAATAATGAAGAGTTTATGATTTATTGATTCGGTGATGAAATGCAGATACATCCTATGAGGGAGTACAGTTATAACAGTTGATTCGGTTATATGAAACTGAACCATAACTTGACCGAACCATAACCAATCTAACCAACAATGTAATACAATACGCTAACAGGTCTTAGCTCACTAATTGTCCTATACCAAGCAGTGCCACAGAAACAGGGAGTTTTGTAGGTGCAGTTCAGTACATGAGGAAGTTTGTTCCAGGTTTCTCAACCATAGCCGCACCTCTCTACATGCAGTTGTAGTTATGAGTAAGAGTTTTCATGGGGGTAAAGAACATGATGATTCTTTTGAGTTATTTATATATAAAATCAGCTATGCTTTGGTGCTTGCTCCTAACTTGCAACAACCTTTTGAAGTAGAGACCAATGCTAGTGAGTATGCTGTGTCATCTTGTTGCAAGGAGGTAAGTCTGTTATCATTCAGAGGTTTTTATTTCAGCTGTTAAAGGAAATCGGGTTTATGATAGAGAATTATATGCACTAGTTCAGACAATTAGAAATTGAGACATTGATTGTTGAGTAAAAAAACTATTGTGTATACTGACCACCAACCTCTACAATATTTGCAAGCACAAAATAAGTTGCAGAAGGCAAGACACTACAAGTGGATGGGATTTTTGCAACAACTCAATTTTGTGATCAAATACAAAAGAGGGAGTGCAAATCTAGTGGTGGATATGCTATCTAAGCCACCTAGCTCAAGGCCAATTTCAGCCTTGGCCTTGGTTACTCAACTAGAGCCTTTGCCAAGGAGGCATATGAAGAGGAATATGCTCATGATTCTGATTTGGGGAGAAACTCAAGCAATTGTAAACTGAGGAGATTGCCAAGAGTGAAGAAAATTTCTAACATGAGGATGGACTGCTTTACATGTTTGGCAAACTGTGTACCAAAAGAACAAAAACTTATATTGATGAGGGAAGCGCATACCTCCAAAGTTGTGGGCCATTTTGGAGTTGGTAAGACATTGGCCCATTTACAAAGATATGTGTGTTGGCCTAAAATGCAGCAATAAGTAGCTAGATTATTAGAGGTTGCAAACTTCATTGCACTAGTAAATCTAAAACAACGAAAGGAGGGATTTACATTCATCTTCTTGTGCCCATAAGGCTGTGGGAAAGCATTTCTCTGGATTTTGTAGGTGGTTTACCATTGAGTAGACATGGAAATGCTTATCATTTTGTAGTTGTGGATAGATTTAGTAAGATGTACATTCTATCTCCATGCAAGAAGTCCATCACAGGCAAAGAGGCAGCAGAATTGTTCTTTGGAAATTTTTGGGTGCACTTTGGGTGACCAACATCCATTGTTTCAGACAGAGCTTCCAGATTTGTTGGGAAATTTTGGTCTACACTGGGGACAAAATGGATACGAGGCTCTGAAGGCTCTGAAAGAATACAACTTTCCATCCACAATCTGATAGACAAACGGAGGTGGTGAACAGGACTTTGGTACAGCTCATTAGAGGCTATAACATCAGGTGTCCAAGGACTTGGGATGAGTCTTTGCCTTATAGCCAACCCTCATACCACGTAAGCAGTAATTTGGAAAAAAAAAAAAAAAAGAATCAATCTTTGATATATATGGTGAATGGGATGATTATTTTCCCCTTTTTGTGTTCCAAGAGAATTCATTGAGTGGACGAATCTGATTTATTTCAGTTCAGCTATTCTTACTAAATCTGGGAGAAGAATGGAAAAGAGATTGGGAGTGATGGTGAGAAAGTTTCTAGTGCTTTGCAACGCTTTCCTATAAGCTTTATTTTTTAGCAATGCATGGAAAGAGAGAGTCAGGGGGTCTGGGTTGCATAAAGTATATCAAGATTATGAGAGGCTCTCCCCCTTTCATTAATGCGATACTGAATAGTTTCCTATGGTTCCAATTTTTTTATATTAAGTATGAAGCCGTTTGGTAAAATTTTTTGGTTTCAAACTTATATTTCTGAATATCAGTTTTGTTATGGCAATTTCCAAGTTAATGGGGCTTCCATTGGGTCTAGAAGTAATACTTAGCCTCCTTTTTGCGGGCCTGGAGTTTCTTAGCTTCAGGGATCATCAGCAAAGAATTGTGCTTTATCTGAAGGCCTAGGTTCTTACTGATTGCTTGAGAAGAGTCTTTTCTCTCCATACAGAAATTAGGGCCAGGATGGAGAGTCTGAAGACTTGGATCAATGGTGTTTCCTAGCCCACTATTCCACCATGATAGAATAAGAGTAGAGCTGTGAATCTCAGGTAGAGCAAGGTTTTCAATTGTAGTAACTTTGGGCATGCACAGCAGAAGTGATTGAAATTCTCGCTTCTGATCTAATGTCTCTGTAAGGTACACAAGCTTGATCCATTTTGATGGTGATATTTTTAATTTATTAGAAGCTATTGATGGCTTACAGATATATAATAAGGATATGTAGTTTTTGAAGCATATCCTCTACTATTAACTTGGCCAGGAGTTCCTTGCTATCACTTATTAAGATGATGGATTCTGCAGCTTAATTTGAAATGCCAAGAAGCACAAGTGTTTGCATAATTTAACATTGGAAGTTAGCGTTTCATCATAGACACAATGTTGGCATATGAAGATCTGTCTGAAATATGTTGAAAGCAGCATGAATCTGAGAACCTGGTTGTACTCAATATTACAAAAGCTACATATTTTCTTCAAAATATTCATTGCTGGGCCTGTAGTTCCATATGCCTTGACTTTGATTTATACATTTATTGTATTTTGAATGCACACACTAACATGTGTTTCATACTAAATGAAAATGAAAAGTTTTAGGTACCATTCATCTATTTATATATAAATTGAAGTTACGGAAATTTCCTATTATAAGATGCTACATTGATGAAAAATCTGCTTGAGCTGAATATTGCAAAACTAACGTATTCCTTTCTTAAAAAAATGTTTTTAGAGGTTGTAGACATTGGTAATGTATTTAACTATGTAGATTTTAAATTCTGCTTATTATTTTCGTACATTTTGACTTTCTAACACGAATTTTCAGTAATTAAAATTTGACATACAACAGTTGCAGTCCGTGGTAACATCCACATTTATAGGACATTTATGATGACTTATTGAAAGAAAAGAGAATATTTGGATAAGGGCCCTCTGTGATGGATGCTTAAGACAGAATATTTAGTTTTCTTGTTATTTAATCATGACATTCTGGATGGTCAGCTCTTTTATATCTTTGGGATATATACACACAGAAATTTTATACACTAATTTATGGTGCTCAATTTTGACATCAGTTATGAAGCAGCCAGGCATTAAGAAGGCGTTGGGCATTCCTAAGATAACTGTGCCACCAGAACCTGCTGAGACTTTGGTTATGTCTACCTCACCTATTCAGAAAGGACCACCTTCCTCTTCTCTTGTCCACCAGCGGATGAAAGCATTAGAGAGAAGAGCAAAGATAAAAAGGCATGGCAAGAAGAGGTGATTTTGGACCTCACAATGGAACTACAGATTTAGTATTGTGTTTTACATCTTTGCGCAGATTCTGACCTATTTTGTGTTCTGTTTAGATTTCATTTCTTTACAGTCCTAAGTTCATGTCGGGAATTTTTACCTTAGCAAAATCTGACCTATGTAAATCTCAATTTCTGATTATACGAGATTTAAAGCATTGTAATTGGAAGAGGATTTTCTGCTGATCAGCTCCAACATAATGGATACAAGATGAAAATAAATCTGAAAATTGGGTGTTAACTGTCAATCTTTTTGACACCTTGCACAGCTCTATATAATTGAAAATTTGGTGCAGACTGGGATCATAAGCAATGAGATGTCAATTAAGGCAGTAATACGGCTGATGCAGATAAAGTACATGTTTAGCAAGATGCATATTATCATTTCATTTTTTGGGTTATTTTTAGTGGCCAACAAATAAAGGAATCCAAGTCTGATTGGATTTCTTGAAATCACCTTATGTCAGAGGTGACATAGCAGTTATTTCTGATTAATGATTTGCTAGTACCGGCAATTTGAACATTAATATTTACTAGTTGGCGAATGTTCTCTTAATTCTCTGTTAAAAATAGTTCTATTGAATTTAAATTCCATGAATGATATATAAATCTAGTGCAGGGAGGGTATATATATGCATGCGCACACTCTAGATTTCTATTTTTCTTAATTATGTATATCCCAATACCGCAACTCATTGGATTCAAGGCAAAATTAAATTTTGACTTCAAGACTTAAAATTAAGATGAAATGGATGAAAACTTTATGCATCTATAATAAGCACTAAAGTGTCAAAAAAAAATGGCAGTTTAAATGATGGCATCTTAAGTATAAGACCGTTAAATATTTTAAGACAATATTTTAATGGAAGATTTGGAGGTGCAGTTCAGATGGGAACGAGTCAAGATTTGCTGGATGCTGAGCTAAAGCAAAAAGACATTTTTCTTCAAGGTGGCGGCCCAATCATAGAAAGGGCTACTTCTTCGTTATGTTCTATTTGTAGCAATTGAACTAGCTGCTGCTTGGAATTTGGATTTGGGACTTTCTTTATTCATACGATACTAGAGGTCAATGAGATTAGAGTTTCCTCCAATAAAAAACACACTAAATTGATATACGATTTTTGGATACAATCAAATAAGCTTGCCAAGTTGGGAATGTTATGCATGAAATTGGACATGGTCAACCCCTTTACCTGATGACGCCTACTTTCTCAATATTCTCTTGCTTATTTAGCTATCATAAAAATAAGGGATAATTAGTGATTTTTTTTTAATTATAGGTCAAAGTGGGGTTTGGAAGGGCAAATCCTTTTACAACGGGGAAGAGATAGACAGTAAAAGTCCATTTACATTAGAAGAGAAGCAACTCTCAAAAAAAGGTGTAGACATGACGTTGTAGGCCTTGAATAGATAGACAAGGAAATAACAAACAAACAACACAAGCAACAAAGTCAACGGTTTATGGCCCTCTTTCCGATCTGCACAATTGGGTCATGGAATCTTGAAAACCCTTTGTGGAGGGGAAGATTGAGTTTTACCCTAGTGCTAGGGGATCCTTCATTGTGACTTTTGCTTCCTTAGAGGAGTGGGACATAGTGCTGGATGGTAGGGTTTGGATGTGGGGCGAGCATTCGCTCTCCATCAAACCTTGGGCTCATTCCTTCAATCCACTCATTGAGCCACTTAATATCAGATCAATATGGATTCGACTCTCGAATCTCCCTCTTCAGTTTTTGGAGGATTCTTGCTATGAGGCCATTGACAATGCTATTGGTCATTTTTGAACAGTGTTCCATGGAGACCCGTCCCCCCCCCCAAAAAAAAATCCAGTCGTTCCCCCGACCTGGACGTTTCAAAGACTTGGGGATGGCTAAGAAACGTCCCCCCACTGCCGCCGTCCCCCTCGCCATCCCTTAACCGTCCCCCTTTGCCCCCCCGTCCCCGACATTTGTCAAATTTTAGTATTTTAGTATTTTCTTTACTTTGTCTTTTAGTAATAGTATTCAAGTATTTAAAATGTTAGTTTTTGCAATTTTCCTGTTTTACTAATTTGCTAAAGTTTAATTTGAAATGTTATTCTTAAACATCTTTTTATAACTAGTTATTCAAGTACCATATGTATATCAGCACTGCCCCCCCGCTGTCCCCAAACTTAGATCCTTTGTCTCCCCTGTCCCCGAAAACCCGTCCCCGACAAGGGACGCATCCCCATCAGGAAACTCCGTGGAACACTGCTTTTGAAGGAAGATTTATGACCTCATATATAGGGCATACAATGGTTGCTCGCATATTAGTGGATATTGACATCTCCAAACCCCTCCATGGAGATGTAGTTTGATGGTAGGGGAAAGGCTTTGGACGCAACAGTTAAACTATGAAGGTCTCCCTTTCAGGCGCAAAAGATGTTTCTCTATTGGTCACTTGGCCTCTAGTTGTCTTGGGGCAACATGGTGGAAGAATGCACTCATTTATCATTTGACTGTTAGCGCTTCCTCAGAGGATGGATCCTCCAAGGAGGACGAGCCTTCCCAGGAGGATGGATCTTCTTGAGAGGACGAGCCTTCTTAGGAAAACTTGTCTGTTCCCCTTGTGGAGCCTGTGGGAGTGTTGGTGGATGAGGTTGCAGTTGATTCCTATTCGTCTAATCATGTTGTGTCTCCTTTGTTGGCTTTTGTTGTTTCTTCGGCTCCTGTTCGAGGCTTGATTGCTACTTCGTCATCTTTGGCTCTACTTGCTTCTGGATTGATCTTTGTGCGAGTTTTTTATGGTTGTGGTATCTGGTGAGGATCCCCTCTCACCTTGCTCAGAAGATTTAGACTCAAGAGTTTTCCTAGACAGTGGTCCAATGTAGAAAGAAAGGACTACCCAAGTCTGTTGCTGATTTGCGCCCTAGGGGCAAGGGAGTTAGATTTGCCAGTTCAGGATCTGGTGTTGTTTAGATTCCTTGTTAGGTTTTTTTGTTTTCAGCAGGTTGTGTGTTGTCCTTGGCCTGTTTGTAGCTTGTTTTGTTCTGCCTTGGGGGCCTTGTGTAAAGGGTTCAACATCGTGGTATGCTGCTTGCCTTATAAAAAACAAACTCAACAAACTTATAGCTTGGGAAAAGAGGTTCTTTAAGAAGTCAATAACATTCCACTTTTCATGTAAGAATTTAAGATGATCCTCTAGAGTCTCTTGTTCACGTCAATCGTCATTCTATCTTTTGGGTTCAACTGAAACCTTGTCCTTTTGCTTGGGCCCACCTGTTGAGGGATATTTTTTCTTTTCAACAGGTTGTCATGGAGGATTTTAATGTTGGTTGCATAATTTTTAATGGTTTCTTTGCTTAATTATATGACCTTATTTAAAGAAGCCTTCAAATTTCTTGAATTTTTCTGATTTTATCAACTATACTTTAAATCACCCACCTCCTTTCTTATATTACTGAATTCCTTAATTTTAATTCCAATGATCATTGTTGAATTTAACCTAAATTTCAGATTCAAGGTTGTCTCCATCGACTTGCATGTGGAACTTGTTCATTCTAGTTTTCATTCTTTCAAGCATGAACCACTTCAAGATGCTATGTTGGAGGTTATTGTTCTCCATGGACTCCACCTTCATAGACAACTCAGAGTAGGATGGTTCCCCCTTTTCAAGACCAATATTAATACTTATTAGCTCACCTCTATAGGGGGTTGTTAATTTTGTAGCTGCTTGACTTAGGAGCCTTATGAGGTGACATCATTTGAGGATAAACTTCCAAAATCCCTTTGCCCTTACCCGTTGAAGCAACCCTATCAATCACTTTAAGGACTTATTGAAATTCTTGTTTTGGACTTTATTCTTTGTAGGAGTAGGGGCTAGATTTCTCTTGATGGCCCTCGAAACATGGGATTTCTCCACATGAATCTTTATGGTTTAAGACCTAGGGGTAGGGTTAACCTGACCATGTTAAGGTTTAGGGGGAGGCACATTAGGCTATAAGCAAAATCAACCACCACCATGCGGTTAGGAGGTTGCATGGGCTAGGCTTTGGCTATTTGATATAACAAAAAAATGAGTCTTTGATGTAGTGGTAGTTTTGTTTTATTGAGCCACACATCAACAATAGAAAATTTTGAGACATGAGAAGAGGAAGTTTACTAGTCTACAATGTCTGAGATAATTGAGGAGGGTGAAATATAGAAGAAACATTTATATTTGCCCTCCAAAGTTTATACTAGTTCATATGAATGTGTACTTCATCCCATAATGTAGGTAGCGATTCTCTAAGGCATCCAAGTTGAAATTTCAAAAGTTTCTGTTTTCCTTTGAGAAAAGTTTCCATTTTGTTTTTCTTCTTAATTTTGTAGCTGCTTGACTTAAGAGCCTTATGAAGGAGAGATAACTTTTGTAAGGCATTTAATAATGATAAGCAGTCACCTTGGATGATAAGATGAGAGACTTTGAGATCTTTGGCTAACAACATTCCTTAGAAAGCAACTCTAACTTGAGCAATATGATTAGTTTGAACTCCCATGCTTCTTGTATAGGTTGCCACAAATGCCCCTTGTTGTCTTTGATGATGTCCCCACCTCCAACCTTACCTAAGTTCTTCCCCGTTGCAACCCTATCAAAATTCAATTTGAACTAATTAGGTTTTGGCCATGTCCAAATAGTAGCTTTCCTAAGAGCAAGCTTGGGATCAATAGAAGCGTTGGGGTTTATGGATAAACCCTAGTTGCAACAGTTCTCAATTCCACTTCTAAAGGGGGAAAATAATGCTTGTTAACCTTCATAATGGTGAAGTTTTCCACAACATTATTGCAAAATTTGAAACCCACACTCTCTCGACAGTCTTTTACCTTTAAAGATCCTAGCATTGTGGTCCAATGATAAGCCCCAACAAGGAGGAACAAGGTTCCATAGGTCTTTAACGAGGTGGTGGGAGGAGGAAGACTAATAGAGAAATAAGTCCAAAAGGGATCTTGGGATGACTCATAAAAGCTCAAAAGTTCAAAGTTTGATTTAGATATGAGACACCTATTAGGGATCATGAAGTCTCTTTTGGTTAGATTATCCAAAGTTAGAATTTTATCCTTACAAGCAGCTCAAAAAAGGTTATCTTAGGGTTCAGGAATTTAGATCAGAGTTTAGACCAAGGAAAGCCATAAGGAGAATGGTCTAGAAGGATAGAGTAACCCCATTAAACACTATAAGACCCACAAGAATAATCTGCCCACACAATTACATTTGGACGATCAAATTGGCTAATATGGAAACCATTCAAGAGGTAAACAAGGTCAAGGGCAACCACTAGGACAATCAAGTTAGAGGAGGAGCTAAGGAAAGGCTTCCATGACCTCTCAGAGTTATTGACTTTGATATAGTCAGCGACCATGGAATCCAAGGAATCCTTGAAGGTTGGGCATAAGGAAGACTAGAGGGCCAATGAGAACAAAGGGTCTTTGCTAATCTATACATCATCCAAAAAATAGACATTAGACCCATTATCCACCTTCCATTTGGAGTCTTTTCTCAATAATGGTTTGCATTTGGTTACATTGTTCTATATGGTTGAGCCAGGAGGAAACAAATCCAAAGAGAGGGAATCTAAAGATTTCCTATTCGAGAGATACTTGGCCTTTATAATACCAACAATACTAATACAAAGGTTGTTTGTTGTTAGTATTCTCTAGCCAACCTTTGCATTAAGGGCTTTATTGATGGACCTTAATTCCTCAAGCTAAGACCATTGTGTAGCTTAGGCATACAAACCTTATGCCAAGAAAAAAGAGCTATCCTTTGGTTTTCCTTAACACCAAACCAAACGGATTGATGTTGAATTTGGTCGATTCTGTCAATCACAATGTGAGGAATCTTGAACAATGAGAGAAGGTAAATATGAATGGTTTGTAGAGAGCATTTAAGGGGCTGTAATTTCCTTGGCTAGCAAGGCAAGTAACCTTTCCACCCCGCCAATTTTCTTTGGACCCTTTCCAAAAGAGAGTTCCACATATTAGCATTTAATGGGGCTTACCAAGGAAAATTGAGGGCAACTTTTTGATTAGGCAACTAAGAATACTCGTGATTTTTTCTTGTCTCGCTAGAGGAGTGTTGAGTGAAAGAACACTTATCAAAGTTAGTGCATTGGCCCAAAACTTCAACATACTTCTTAACATGATTCTCCATTGCTTTGACTCATTAATTGAAGCATCTCCTAGAAAGATGGTGTTATCCACAAATTGTTGGTATGAGATTGTGATAACATAAGAAGAGGGTTTAAAGCCTTTGAGAATACCACCCCTAAGAGCCTTGGAGATGCTCCTGCCCAATGCCTCTATTAGACAATGGGTCCCCTTGTCTCAAAATTGACATTGGCAAAAACACTAGCCAAACATCTGTTGATTAACACAAAGAACATAGTGGTAGAAATGCATGCAATCATAAGCTCCCTATTTTTTTGGTGGAAGCATAATTTCTCAAGAACTTTGTTTAGGAAAGCCCAAGAACCCTAATCATAGGCCTTATTCAGGTGCAATTTGAGCACCATTCCAACATTTTTATTCTTGTCCATTGAATGCAAAACTTCATGAACCCAAATAATAGAGTCTAGAAGTTGTCATCCAAAAACAAACCCACTTTGCTAGATAGAAATGCGAGGAAAGTAGATGTTGGATTCTCAAAGCCAAGATTTTAGTGAAAATCTTGTCGAAGAATCACAAGGGTTGATGGGGCAAAGTCCTTGAACTCCTTGGCACCAAGTTTTTTTTGGGACTAAAACAAAGAGAGTGTTGTTAATTTCATTAGGAAGCCTACCAGAGGAGAAAATTTCTTGTGCAACATCAGTGACCTTATGGATGATATCCCATAAGTGCTGAAAGAAATCCAACATAAACCCATCCGAACTAGGCACTTTGCCACCATTAAGGAAGAAGATGTCTCCCTTAACCTCATCCTTAGTAACCAACCCAAGCAAATCCTCATTATTAGATGGGAGAGAACAAGAGGGATAGTCTCCAACAATTCAACTTCTAGACCTAGATTGGTAGCATTCCAACCTGAAAAAGCGATTTAAAGAGAAAGGAGGCTTGATTATGAATCTCTAGTTCATTTGTAACTATGCTCTCATCAACTCTAGCAATCTCCTTGATTCGATTAGCCTTTTTGTGTTAGAGCGTGGTGAGGTGAAATAACTTTATGTTGCTATCGCCCTTTGACACAAGGCTCTTGATTTCTGCATCCAAAATACCTCTTCGACAACATGGGAGTGAAAAGAGCTCAATGGAGATTTTTCTTTGTTATATAGATCTTGGTTCATACCATTGGTCTGGACATCTTTGCCTAATTCCTCAAGCTTAGCTTTAATAACATTTACTTGGATGATATAAGTGTTATATCAACGATGATGCTCCCATCTGCACGTTTCCTGCTTTACATTTTTGAATGGTGAATCCGTTACGGGAGGGAAATTGCTTATGACTTATGCGCCATTTTCCCTGGTGGTGTTGCAGGCACAGGTTCTAGAAGCCATGGTGGTCGAACAGAGCTAGTCTCTCAAGGGGATACTTCGGGATCTCCCACTTGTGGAGGCATTAATATGCCCTACAGAGATGCTGTTGATCCGAGGGCTCAAGGCGGCCCTCAGAAGTCATTTTTGGAAGCTGTGATTAGCTCGGAAACCCAAGCCTGCCCTTCACATTGTGGCCGCCCATCTCAGAGTGGGGTCTCTTAGCCATTTCCATGTGCCCGTTTGACCCCGATGGTGGTATGCAACCAAGACATTTTAGAGAATGAGGTGTTCTATCTCAATCATGGGGCGATTTGCAGATTTAACGGTTTATGGCGTTCTCTTCTCGACCTCCATGATTGGGTCCAAGAATCATGGAAGCCTATTGTGGCGGGAAAGATTGAGCTCTTCCCTTGTGCAAGGGGTTTCTTCATTGTGACCTTTACAACCTCGGAGGAATGAGATTTAGTGCTGGATGGCAAGGTTTGGATGTGGGGTGAGTATTGTCTCTCCAACAAACCATGGGCTCTTTCTTTCAATCCTCTCACTGAGCTGCTTAATATTAGATCAATTTGGGTGAGGCTTTTGAATCCCCCTCTCCAGTATTGGGACGATTCATGCTACGAGGACATCAACAATGTTATTGGTCGCTTCTTGAAGGTAGACTCCACTACCTCTTTTATGGGATACTCTATAGTTGCTTGCATCTTGATGGATATTAACATCTCCAAACTCCTTTTTGGAGATGTTTTGATGGTAGGGGAAAGGCCTTGGATGTAGGCAATGTTTCTCTATTGGTCACTTGGCCTCGAGTTGTCCTCACTCTTGCTGCAAGGGTGCGGCAACTTGGTGGAAGAATGCCCATGACAATCACTTTATCAATGCTTCCCTAGACGATAGATTCTCCTAGGAGGACGAGCCTTCCCAGGGTACTTTGCCTATTCCACTGATGGTGCCTAAAGGGGGGCTGGCGAATGAGTTTGCAACGAACCCCACAACTTCTCCATATTTCAAGTCCTCTGATCGAGACTAGTTAGGCCCATCATTTGATCATGTTGTGCCCTCAACTGCTTCTTGGTGGCTACTTTGCGTAATACCTCTTTGGTTGTCAGGTGAGGATCCCCTCTCACCTCACTTTAAGGATTTTGACTAAGAGTTTTCCTGGACAGTGGTTTAGCCAAAGAAGAAAGGACTCCCCAACTCTATTGCTGCTCTATACTCTAGGGTCAAGGGAGTTAGGCTTGCTAGATAAGGATCTAGTGTCGTGTAGGTCCTTTGGTTGGTTTTGTTGTTTTTCAGTTGGGTTGCTGTGCTTGTGCTGTCGTTCTGCTATTTTTTGGCTTGGTTGGGCCTGTTTTGTTCAGCCTTGGGGGCTTTCTTGTAAAGGGATCATGACCCTTGTTTCCTGCTTATCTTAATGAGAAACATTCGTTTGGATGACTATATTGCCAAATGTCTCCCTGTTCCATTTTTCAAGATTGGCCTTAACATTTTTTAATTTTTTTTGAGATTGTGAACTTGGCTGACCCTTGAACTTCTATCTTCCACCATTTTTAAATCTTGTCCTTTAGCTTTGGCTGGAGAAGCCACATATTGTCAAATTTGAAATGATTTCTTTCCAACCTATGACCCATCTCGAGGTTTAAGAGGGGGTTATGATTGGAACCAATCTTGGCAAGAGAAGACAGGGAACAACTCTGGGAGAAAACCTAATTTGTGGAGACCAAAAATTTGTCAAGCTTCACTTGGATGAGTTTTATCTCCCAGATGCCTATTCGACTAGGTAAATTTGAACCCTCTCAGATATATATCCACAAGGCAACATTTTGATATAAATTTAGCAAGATCCTCCATGCTAATGAAGAGCTTAGGCGTACTACCTTTCTTTTTATTTGGAGAGAGCAAAGTATTGAAATCCCCAAGAACCATCCCCCTGATTTCATTGCATGAACTTCTAAACTTTGTTAAATCATTCTAGAGGATGTTCTTGTTATTTTTAGAATTGGGAGCATAAATATTTGATAAGATACAAACCAAACTATCTACCTTACTGGTAAAGAGGATAGCAAGATGGTGCTTATTCTTCAACATGACCTCCCCATCAACCTTTTGAAGATCCCAAAGGGTCACAAGGCCACTTGAAGCACCCTCAGAGATTACACCTTCAAAATCAACATTGTTCCAAATTTGCCTTTTAATTTCAAAAAGCTCGTTTTAGGCATCTTAACGTTTTTGAGAAGTAGAATAGAGGTCTATTTTTACCATATGTAGGTAGCTATTTTATTTGTAATGATATAAAATGCTTTTCAATATTTGTAATCTAGTATAAATAATTAAATGAAAATAGAATTTTAGGATTTAAGTGTTTAGACTAGAAATATTAAATATTGAAATTAAATATGAAAATTGAAGTGAATTAAATGTGACACTTAGCTTGAAATTCGACGATAGGAATATGATGTGACAGATGTTAGAAATTGATTCGTTAAGGTGTTGGAATTTTAGGGATTGCTTAGATGGGGATATCATATTTCACAAATTGACTATTTTTCGCTTAGTTTCATCTATGTGTGTATAGACCTAATCTTCGTGTGTGCAAATCTAAATTGATGCATGGATTTGGACTACAACAAGCATATCTAAATTATCAGAATGTGAATTGCTACAATTTGTCTACCTTATCTTTTGATACTTCAATTATTGTAAGGACTGATAATGTTTAAGAACACCTTTGAGAATCTATTGGATTGAGAGGGGTAAAGTTCTCCTGAGTCAGAGCAACTTTACAACTCTATGGAAAAGATTGAAGACAAGAAGTAATCATGTAGTGGACCTAGGATGATGTAACAAAGAAACAATGCAAAGTAGATTCTCCTTTTGGCTCATTGACCTAAATGTTTTTTTTCACATTCCAACATGATTTCAAACAAGTGAATGAATGTCTTTAAATATAACAACCAAGCACACAATTCAACACAAACATGCTAGGTCGGCTAACAATAGATAATAGGAGAGAGTCAACAAGATTAAATTTGAATTTGAATTTTAAAAGTTCAATGTTTAGATTAGCAAGTGTAGAAGTGACTTGGATCAAATCTGCACTTACATATCTAATCCAAGTTGATGAATAGGGGATCTAGGGATTATGACCAAATCATTGGAGTTAAGTGATGATGAGATCAAGATACAAGAATATTATGAGCTAAATGCACACAATAATATGCCACTAGTAAACTCGTTAGTGCCTTTAAGACACTCTAATCAAAGTAGACCACAAACATAAGGGAAAAGGGCATGGGTATACAATTTTCACCATTACATTTTGTGCCTTTTTGACGTGCATGTAATTTACTAGGCAAATGCATGTTGAAGTGAAGCAAGTAGTCAATATGTAAATAAAATATTTTCTAGAGATTCAAAGGATATTAATTTGTGTAAAGTGATAGATCATTCATGAATTCTTTTTTGCAGTGAGTGCTCTCTAGAAAATTGCAAAACAAAAAAATCATGCAATGACTAACATCAATCAAGCATTTTAAAATGACTATACTCACAACTTGTTAAAAATCACTATCTTATAAAATAGTAAAAAGTAAAGGTTTAAGAGTGAGATTCCACCTATTATGGAAAGTGATAAAACCTCCATCTATGCAAAATACAAGATTTGACTACGTAGAGTTTAATAAAAGCCCCCCTTAAGGTGGGAATGACTATGAGCTTGTCACTTCACAACACAACTCACAAAGGAATGCTAATGATATACATGCCCCTCCTCTAATTGGTTGCATGTAAAGGATGCAAGGAATTGAAGGAAAGAAAACATGTAAACATGGTAAAAGGTATTGTTATAGAGTAAACATGTAAGGACATAAGTTAGACATAATCATGAAAGTACACATATCATGGGATAGGCAAAATGCCCCCATTGTTGCCCCTGATGAAGGCACACAAAATATCGATAAATGCTAGATAAGGACCATATAAGCAATAGAAAAATGTAAGAGATGAGCATGGAAATGATTATAACATGTAGTCATAGGATGTAAGCATGATGATGATCATAGATAGAGAATCATAATAGATAGGAATGGTAAGAACCATAGCCGTGTAAGGTAGGTGAACATGATAGACATTTTAGAAGTAAATGGTAATCAAGATGAGGATGGTATAACATAAGAGGTAAACATCATAATCATGTAAAATAAGGAATCATGGTAACATCAAGAGTATAGGAACATGACAAGGAACACACATAAGTATAAGTAGTAAATGTGGAACATAGAAGGTAGGAAACTAATAAAGAATATAGGAAAGCATACGAACTAAACTTCATAAACATGTGATCATGGATAAGCATATAACATAGGATCTAAAGGAAATACACAACAATCTTAAAGAAGTTACTCCCAAGTGGGAACCAAAGCATAAGACATAATATAGAAGGTGAATTGAGAATAGGAGAAACACAACAAACATGACAAATATGGACACAAATAGAAATATAACATGAACACACACACACATGTACATGCACACACATGCCCCACATACACACTAACATGCAAATGGACACATGCGCGTGTGCGTACACACAGTCTTATTAGGAGGAAAGCCATATAATTAAAAAAGATAGCCATGTAACTGAAGATGGAGAACTTGATGTTCCTTGTTACACACACATCTTATCATGAGGAAAGTCATATATTTGAAAAAGAAGGCCATGTAACTGAAGATGGAGAACTTGATGTTACTTTTTGGGATGTAGATGAACTCTTAGATAAGGGTTATTCTAATTTTGTAGTTTGTGATCTTCTAGCATTATTATACATACATACATACATATAGATATATTCTTATTAGGAGGAAAGTCATATAGTTGAAAAATAAAGCCATATAGTTGAAGACTGAGAACTTGATGTTACTTGTTGGGATGACGATGACCTCTTAGATAAGGATCATTCTAATTTTGTAGATGAGGGTGTTACTTGAATACGTATGTATGTATTGTATGTACAAGAATGCTAGAAGATTTCAAACTACAAAATTATAATGATTCTTATCTAAGAGGTCAATATGTATGTATGTACAAGAATTCTAGAAGATCTCAAACTACAAAATTAGAATGATCCTTACTTAAGAGGTCATCCTTGTCCCAACAAATAACATCAAGTTCCCTATATTTAGTTATGTGGCTTTCTTTTTCAATTATGCTTTCCTCCCAATAATAGTATATGTACATGTATGTATGTAGGTATGTATAACAATGCTAGAAGATCTCAAATTGCAAAATTAGAATAATCCTTATCTAAGAGGTCATCCTCATCCCAACAAGTAACATCAAGTTCCCCATCTTCATTTAGTCATCCCCATCTCCACAAGTAACATCAAGTTCCCTGTCTTCAATTACATGGATTTATTTGTCAATTATATGACTTTCCCGTGATAAGAATTGTTAATCTTGGTAAAAGCACTATTAATAGGTGTAATTATAACACCATTTGTCTCTACCCATTCTTCTTGTTTCTTTAGAGATGGCTTCGTAGAAAGATTTTGCATTTGTTGCACCATAATTTGTTTTTGGAACCCATGAAGAAGGATTATCATTAAGGTCAAAAATTGCATTCTTCACAATCTTCATCTTATATTTCTACACCCATTTTGCTGTCCATTCCCCTAGACATGTTAAGACATTGTTCATTTGATTTTGTGGGCTTTTTACTTATAAAAATATGTAAAAATTAGAGAAAAAGCCTTAGGAACTCATTCCTTGCATATCCTTGAAGTTTGGACACCTGATTCCATCCAAAAACTTGATTCCATTAGGACGGTAGTGCCCCTAGGTGCTCATGTTCATTTTCAATTTTTAGTTTTCGCCTCGATGACTAATATAATCCTAAAAATTACTACGTTTCTATAGGCCCTTTTAATTTGATTTTCCTATAAACCTAATTTTAAGCTCATTTATTAGGGTACTCACAAGGTTCCTCTCACAAGCTCTCACATGCTATCATATTGTTATTCTTCTTACTAAGTTTTCAACGAGACTCCATCATCAATAGGGTAACAAACTATCCATTAGAAAATTAAATATTTGAAACCCCCATAGTGCCAAAGCCATAGATCTCCCTTGGATTCTTTCTCCTCTCTCCATTTCATCTCCATCGATTCTACTACTTTTTTCATGGAGCCATAGTTTCCATCATTTCTTCTTACCTCCTTGATGCCCCAACTTAGAACCCTTACTCCCATTGTGTTGTAGATTTGAATATTTTCTTCATTGTTGCCTTCGCCTTTTTTCATATTCAATGATCTCTATCTCCCATTTTCTCTTTGTCATGAACAACACTACTATAGTGTAGAAAACCTTCTAGGATTTCATTTATTAGGCACAATATTTTTGCACACACCACCATTTTAGCCACTAGGGATACACATACTTCCATCCTTTCAAAGTACTATTGTAGAGGTTGGAATAAGTCAAATAGGGAATTCACTAAGGCAGTTTTGCATAAAACACAAATTGATTTTTCTATCCCCAAACTTTGACTAATCAAATTTCCTCTCTAGTGACCAATGTTAGTATTTTGCAAGCACAAAAAGCATTATAAAAATTAGGTGAGCATCCTCAAAAATTTAGGGACCTATTAGACATAAATAAACCAATTCCTAGAAACAAGAGTGCCTTGGGGTATGTAGGAGTATCTTAGAGTAGGTAAGAGCATGCCATTCTGCAAGTTCTCAGATCTAACTTAAAATTTATAGGGACACTCTCAAACATATTCCATTTTCAACATCTATTTTCTAACTAGACATGTTTTTTTGACCTTATTCTCATTTTCTTTCATAGTATAGTTTCAATACACTTTTCCAATCTCAACTCTTGTATTTACTATATTTAGATTACAATTATGTGCTATTACAATTTAAATGATTAAATTAATGTGATTTGTTAGATATAGTAAATACAATAGAGGTTTATTTACTCTCTAAATACTTAGGAGTGTAGATTAAAATTTAACTTTCATTTGGTGAACTTGACATTCCTACACCTAAAACTTATATTTGTTTTTCTTAAACCAACAACCATGTCACTTTTTATTTCTAACCCCCAACTTTGACTAATCAAATCTCTTCTCTAGTGACTAATGTCAGTATTTTGTAAGCACAAAAAGCACTATAAAAATTAGGAAATCATCCTCAAAATTTTGGGGACCTATTAGAAATGAAGAAGCCAATGCCTAGGCATACAAGAGTGCCTAGGCATAGGCAGGAGTATCTCAGAGTAGGCAAGAGCACCCTAATTCTGTAAATTCTAAGATCTAACTCAAAATTTACAAGGACACTCTCAAACATACATGTTCCATTTTTGGCATCTGTTTTCTAACTAGACATGTCTTTTGGACCTTATTCTCATTTTCTTCCATAGTATAGTTTCAATACACTTTTCCAATCCCAACTTTTGTATTTACTATATTTAGATTAGAATTATGTACAATCACAATTTAAATGATTAAAGTAATCCTATTTTTTTAGATATAGTAAATACTATAGAGGTTTATTTACTCTCTAAACACTTAGGAGGATAGGTTAAAATTTATCTTTTATTTGGTGAACTTGACATTCCTACACCGAAAACTTCTAGTTTTTTTCTTAAACCAATAACCACAACACTTTTAAAAACATTTTTATATTACTTAATTCTTTAACACCTTTCTCCCCAAAACAACTCTCCTTAACATAGTAAACTCTAGCACACCCTTAAAATCTCTTTAGCCTTCTCCCAAGATTCCTTTTGCCTTTCTCATCACTTGTCTTTATTTGCTTTTGCATTTTCCCCTTGTCTTTAACCTTCACCCTTTATCTCATCCCTAGCCTTAAAGTGTCCCTTTGCTTGTTCATGCCAACTTCTTGTCATGTTTTTCTTGTCTTTCTTGCTTTAGTACCCTTCCCCTTTGTCATATCCTTTGCCTTAATCCCACCATGTACTAACTTCCCATCCTTTCTCTTGAACAAATTGATACCTTCCCTCCTTCCAATGCCATGTTTGACCATAACACATACTATGCACAAATGGAGTATGTAAACTATCATCTAATCATTTTACACTATCAATCACTAAAGAGTGTGGTTGAACTTTTTGATAATGACACTAATTCCTCTTCATTGGTCGATGCCTTGGGCCACACGCTTCATACCTGTTCTTTAGGTCTTGAGATCTTATAGGGCATTGGCCACAATGTTCATGCTAAAGCACCATCTTCGCCAACGACATTCTACATTGACTTTTGTTTTATCCAATTGAGTTACCTTGTTACTAAACTTGCCTAGATTCAAACCTAGTATCTCACAAACTGACAATGACATTACATTTTCTAAAGCTCTAGAATTGACTAGGCAATTATGTAAGTTCTTAACAAAATCTTGAGTGTAAGAAAAAATGGAGGGGATTCCATCTTATCTTTGTATATTGCTACATGGGTATTAGAGGCTTGATCAATGAACTTTTCTTTTCTTTTTGCTTTCTTTGGCATTGGTTCTTCCAAGACCTTTATTAGGGATTGTTTCCTACCAAGTAATTATAGTAGGTCAAAAAAGAAATATTTTCCTTGCCTAGATTCAAACCTAGCATCTCACAAACTGACAATGACATTACATTTTCTAAAGCTCTAGAATTGACTAGGCAATTATGTAAGTTCTTACCAAAATCTTGAGTGTAAGAAAAAATGGAGGGGATTCCATCTTATCTTTGTATATTGCTACATGGGTGTCAGAGGCTTGATCAATGAACTTTTCTTTTCTTTTTGCTTTCTTTGGCATTGGTTCTTCCAAGACCTTTATTAGGGATTGTTTCATACCAAGTAATTGTAGTAGGTCAAAAAAGAAATATTTTCCTTGCCTAGATTCAAACCTAGCATCTCACAAACTGACAATGACATTACATTTTCTAAAGCTCTAGAATTGACTAAGCAATTATGTAAGTTCTTACCAAAATCTTGAATGTAAGAAAAAATGGAGGGGATTCCATCTTATCTTTGTATATTGCTACATGGGTATCAGAGGCTTGATCAATGAACTTTTCTTTTCTTTTTGCTTTCTTTGGCATTGGTTCTTCCAAGACCTTTATTAGGGATTGTTTCATACCAAGTAATTGTAGTAGGTCAAAAAAGAAATATTTTCCTTCACTCTCTTCAAATATTCCAAGATACTGTAACCAGTCTTTGTAACATTAGCTTTGTCCATTGGAACAATAATAGTACCTTGATTGGATCCTTGAGCATTATAATTTGATTAGGAATATGTTGTTCCCTTTGGTGGCTCTGGGTTATTGCTTGATTTTTGATTAGGAGGCATCTAATAGTTATTTGGAGAAGTTGTGAAAGGAGTATTAGCCTTACTCCAAAAAATGTAGTTATTTCCTTGCTAATATTGCTAATAAACATGAATCTCACCAATATCATGGTCTATCTCATTATCACTTTCAGGAAGAAATCCATAAGATTCTATCATCATCACTATCTCATAAATGCTCAAGTTTGAGTTTATACTTTTGTCTTCACTAGTTGAGACAATGTCCAAAATTTCCATTTCCTTTTGAAATATGTTAGAAGGTAATCAAAATTTAGGGCATTTAGCTTTAGAATGCGCCATTGTCTTGTGTATCCTACACCATATGGGAAGTGTAAGGTCCACAAGGTTAATCCTTACTCTAGACGTATAATCACCTTGATTGCCATTTTCTAGTGGAGTAGGCACTCCACCATTATTAGGCCTAGTGTTCCATTGTCTATTTTGTCTTAGATAAGTGAATTCTCTACCCTAAGAATTCAAAGTGTATTAGCTATGTGGAACTTGAGCCCATAGCTAGACAAAGTCATTAGATATCTTCTTTACTTGATTTTTCAATTCCTTAAATTTAGGGTTAACATTTGTGATCTGATCATGGAATCCTTGAGGGCTAGTAAAGTAGTGATCACTTGTAGCAGCATTAGAAGTATTTAATGGAAAAAATCTTACAACATTTTGTTGTCCTTGTGGAAAATTAAGGGTCGTGTTCCCCATCTAATTGGACAATGTAATCATAGGGGATAACATTACTTGACTTGTTGGCATTACGTTTGGACTTGATTGGTCATGTGGTAGCCTGGATTTTGGATCAAGTTGAGCATGGGAGTATGGTTAGAGATAACATTAATGGTCAAAGCTATATTGCTATATGTTGAGCATGGGAGTAGGGTTAAAGATAACATTATTAATCAAAGGTATATTGCTATACATACACAAATGTCTTGAAGAAGGTAAAGATCATGTGCCATGGCCATAAGGCTTAATTTATAGCTCAACTTTAGTAGCCTCTGGATATGATACTGATAAAGATGCAAAGGGTTCTTCTAATAGACATGGAAGTTAATGGTTCCAAGGTTGTGAGGTAAACCTGCACAAAAGCTACTTGGTTTATTATATGGATTCTGAAGATGGGTATAAATTTTGTGGAATATTTCATTGAATTGACTAATAGTTTTAGTGTTTCCTCTTCAAGCTAAAGAAAATTAATGGTATAGGGTAGTTGCGTCAACATGGACTCTAAATTAGGTGAGGAAAACACTTTGTAACTGATCCCATATTGTGATGGAATTTGTAGGCAAACTAAGATACTGTTTCTAAGCTTCTTCTCCAAGGGTATATGGAAAAAATCTACAAACCACATACTCATATTGAATTTTAGTTCAGACATATGCATCCTTGAAATCTTAGATGTGTTCTTTAGCATTCTTTCCAAGTTTGTTGGGAATGAACATTTCATTCAGACCTTTTCTAATTGGACATTTGTTATATCTGGATCTTGTCGCTATTCATATCTGGATCTAGTTACATTGCTTGTATTCATCCATCTGGATATCTCATCTGGATATCATGTAACACATTTGGTTACAATACTTGTATTCATCCATTTATATATCTCATCCAAATATCATGTTACACATCTAGTTACACTTCTTTTCTTCAACCAAATATATTCCATCCAGATATCATGTTCACATTTGGTTATAGTAATGCTTTATTTCTAACCGGACAATCTTCAAGTAGACATTCCAAGCAGACATTAATCCAAGTGGAGGTTCCAACTAGACACCTCTCAGGCATATATTCCAACAAGACATCTCTCAAGTGGACATCTATCTGGACATCTTGCTATATATCCATATATGGTTGCAAAGCTTCATTTCCATCTAGACATTTTCCATCAAGATGTCCTATAGTGTGTCCTATTGCTTGATAACATCTGCTTAGCTTGCAAAATCATGCCAAAACTTCTAGAAGTAGGAAATATAGTTGGACAATCACTGTTTCAGTCAATCCCGAGTTTGTATGTTGATGCCAATCTAAAGAACTAGTAATATGATGTTGTTTTTCCAAGATGCTTGTAAGGGGATGACATTTGTTCTCTTCATGTGATGATGACAGTGTTCGTAGTAATTCATATAACTACCTCTGCTACCTTTAAAAGGGGAAATTTCATGTTTTCAAAAAAGTTGAGTGGTGGACGATTGAGAATAATCGAGGATACTACGTTTTTTGCTGTAACTTCTTGGAAGATCTGTAATCTATAATCTATGATTTGTGAGTTGTACCAATTAAATGTAAGGCTGAGGCCAATGCATGTAAATCTATAACATCCTTTTACTCGTGATTCTAATAAATGATTCTTGTTTTATTTTGCTAAGTTAACTAGTTTATTGTTGCTCGATTCCGTAGCTTGAAAAAGCCTCTGAACCTTGATCTGCGTCAAGTGGTACCAGAGTAGGTTTGGAGTTCCTTGAGACTCCGGGTTTGTTGTCCTAAGGATCCTGAGGAGATTGTTGTAGGCAAAGTGAATAGGAAAACCTACAACTCCAGAGGGTCCACATATATGGCACATCATGACAAAGGTCAAAGAGGGCTTGCTCCAAGAGTTGGAGATGCAACATTGGTTGAAATGCTGAGAGGCATCATAGTGAGGTTGGATGCGATGGAAAGAACACAACGTAGAGGAGTACATGTGGAAGATGTGAATAATAATGAGGAAGAAGTCAGTGAAGAAGAAGTAGAAGATAGAGAAGATGAACATGAAAGAAGTATTCTGAGTGCAATGATAAAGATTACTAGTAAACCCTATGTAGAATTACCTAGTTATAGTGGAAGTCTGAATCCAGAGAGTTGATAGATTGGATCTTAAAGGTAGAAATGTATTTTGAGCTTGAGTCTATTAAAGACTCGAAGAGAGTGAAGCTAGTGATTACAAAGTTGAAAGGACATGCATCTCTATGGTGGGGTCATGTGTAGGTTGAGAGGTAGAGGAAGGGAAAGGAAAAGATTAAAACCTGGGAGAGGATGATAACCAATATGAAGGCAAAGTTTTTATCAGCAGATCATTAGATCACCATGTTCAAGAAATTGTAGAATCTGAAGTAAAGGGAGAAAAGCGTGCAAGATGACACTAAAGAAGTTTATAGACTGAGCATTAGAAATCATCATATTGAAGATGATGTAGAGAAGATCTCCATGTATGTAAATGGTTTACATTATTCGACTCAAGATGAGATTAGCTTGGTTAGGATTACCAGTGTGGAAGAAGCCTATCAGTTTGCATTGAAGGTAGAGGAAAAGATCTCTAGGAAGTAGAATATCTTGAGAGGAAAAGGTAAATCCTCGAGAGGAAGAAGATAGTCAAATCTTGGACACGGATCTTAGGATAAGCAAGGGGAAGCAAGTTCTTCTCATACCAATACCCAAGGAGGTAGAGGAAGGGGTGATCATTCCCAAGGCAGGGGAAATTCTGGGAGAGGAAGAGGATTTAATTGGACATGTTTCTAGTATGGAAAGATTTAACACAAGGCATTTGAATGTCCTTAAATATAGTAGAGTAGTGGAAAAGGAAAAGAGGCAAGAGTGCATGTGGCTGAAGCAGATTATGAGAGTGTGGTTTCACCGAAAGTTGGAGGTCTTGAGGAGGGAGAATCTTTAATGTTAAGGAGGATACTGTTGGATCCTGAAAAAGAAAAATCTAAACTTGTTAAGAGGAGGAACCTATTCTAAACTAGATGTAAAGTGGGTGGTAAATGTTGTAAAGTGATCATAGAGAATGACAATACAGACAATATTGTATCTGAGGAGATGGTTACCAAGCTAAAATTGAAGAGGTTAAAACATCCCAACCCCTACAGAGTTTCTTGGATGCAAAAAGCATATCATTGAATGGTAAGAGAACAATGCCTGGTGAGTTTTTAGATTGACAAATATAAGAATGAAATTTTGTGTGATATAATGCTGATGGATGCGTGTCATATCCTGCTGGGCAGACCATGGCAATTTGATAGACAAGTTGTTCATGATGAGAGGACTAACACATATATGATTTGGAAGGATGGACAAAAGTTTGTTTTGAATCCACTGAAGGATAAGGATGAGGA
Organism: Cunninghamia lanceolata; assembly: GCA_027924645.1. Lineage (NCBI taxonomy): Eukaryota > Viridiplantae > Streptophyta > Pinopsida > Cupressales > Cupressaceae > Cunninghamia > Cunninghamia lanceolata. Next base: position 2,226,847 of record BSBN01000241.1, on the reverse strand, counting down.
TACAAAGAATAGTTCCAAAGTTATCTTGGTTTCAGGGAAGACAATCTTGAAGGATCTAAAGAAAGGAGGGATGTGCTTTGCAATCATTCCCAGACTAGTAATAGCATTGACCGTGAAGAAGAATGAGGATCTACCAGTTGAAATTTAGGAGATCTTGGATGAGTATGTAGATATCATGATGGAGTTACCAGATGGACTACCATGTGTGCATGACATTATTCATTGCATGGATTTGATACCTGGTGTGAGTTTGCCAAACAAAGCACCGTATAGGATGACACCAATGGATAATGAAGAGATAAATAGATAGGTACATGAATTGTTAGATAAGGGACTGATTAGGGAAAGTTTGAGTCCATGTGCAGTACCAACAATGTTGATGCCAAAAAGATGGAGAGTGGCACATGTGTACAAATTCAAGAGCCATCAACAAAATAATGATCAAGTATAGTTTTCCATTGCCACGAATGAATGACATGATGGATTGCTTAAGTGGAGCAAGGTACTTCACCAAGATTGACTTGAAGAGTGGATATCATTAGACCCAGATAAGAGAAGGGGATGAATGGAAGAATGCATTCAAAATGAAGGATGGATTGTATGAATCGTTGGTAATAACATTCAAATTGACAAATGCCCCCAATAACTTCATGAGGTTGATGAATGAGGTATTGAAGCAATTTCTTGGTAAGTTTGTTATTGTATATCTGAATGACATTTTAATATTCAATAAGACAAAAGAAGAGCATTTGCAACATGTTAGGGCAGTATTGTAGAGATGGAAAGAAGATAAATTGTTGGTGAATTTGAAGAAATGCAATTTTTTGAAGGAAGAATTGGTATATCTAGGGTTTTTTGTTTCTGGTGATGGATTGAAAATGGACCCTTTAAAGGTTAGGGTGATTGTGGATTGGCCCTCACTGCGTAGCATGTTTGAGCCTAGAATTTTTCATGGTATGGCGAGCTTCTACATGGAGTTTATTCAAAATTTCAGTGGGATTTATGCATCTATTACAAAAACAATGAAGGGTAATAGGAAATAATCTATTTGGACACAAGTAGCATAAAGGAGTTCCCAGTTGCTGAAGATAAAGGTGATTGGACAACAAGTGTTGGCGCTCCTAGATTTTGGAAAAGTATTTCAAATTGACTGCGATGCAAGTGGAACAACCATTGGAGGAGTCTTAAGTCAAGAAGGAAGACCAATTACATATTTTAGTGAGAAGTTGAATGAGGAAAAAATGAAATAGTCAATGTATGATCAAGAATTCTATGCAATTGTGTAGACATTAAAGAATGGAGACATTACTTGCTACCTAACGAGTTTGTATTGTATACTAATCATCATGCTTTAGAATTCATAAATAACGAAGGTAAGTTGAATCAAAAACACATGAAGTGGGTTGAATCTACAAAGTTATTCCTTTGTGCTAAAACATAGGAGTGGAAAGTCTAATTGGGTAGCTGATTCATTGAGTATAAAGTGTCCATTGATGAATGAATTAAAGGTGAATGTGGTTGGTTTTAATTCTTTAAAAGAGTTATATGAGATAGACCCATATTTCAAGGAAGCATGGGATGCTTGTGTGAGTCCATTTGAAAAGGATGGGACACCATGGAAGGAATATTTCATACAAGAAGGATTGTTATTCAAAGGGAAGAGAATATGTATACCTCAAGGGCCAATGAGGGATAACTTTCTGAAGGAAAAGCACATTAGTGGATTGAGTGGACATTTTGGTGTTGATAAAACATTGGCACAATTGAGTGAAGGGTATTTTTGGCCTGGTATGGCTGCAGATGTGAAGAAGTTGGTGCAAGGATGTCGTGTTTTACAACATGCAAAAGGAACAAGGTAGAATACAAGTTTATATCAACCATTGCCTATATTGGAGAGACTATGGGAACACATTAACATGGATTTTTTTTGGGATTACATAGAAAACAAAGAGGAAATGATTCTATTTTTGTTGTGGTGGATAGATTCTCAAAAATTACACATTTTACACCATGCCAAAAGAATAATGAGGCTTCCCACATTGCTTCATTATTTTTTAAGGAGATAAGTAGGCTGCATGGTTTGCCTATGAGTATTGTTTTAGATCATGATGTCAAGTTTGTAAGTCATTTATGGCATACCTTATGGAAGAAGATGGGAACACATTCACGTTTTAGTTCATCTTACCATCCTTAGACTGATGGTCAAACTAAAGTTGTCAATAGGAGTTTGGGAAACTTGTTGATATGTTTAGTAGGGGACAAGCCTAGTAAATGGGACTTGATATTGGCTCAAGTAAAGTTTGCTTATAGTTATTAATTCAATCAATAGAAGCATAGGAAACGTTCTTTTCAAGTTGTCTATGGATATAGCCCAATAGGTGTGGATGAGTTGAGGGATAATGCATATGTGCATAGGAAAAGTGCAGTAGCTGAAGATTTTGCAAAGCATATTCATGATTTGCATAAGGAAGTGAAGGAATCTTTGGAAAAGAGTTCAATCAAATATAAGGAGTGTGCTAATATGTACAAGAGAGAACATGAATTTCAAGTTGATGATTTGCTGATGGTAAAATTTGTACTTTACTAACAACAATGGGAAATATCAGAATGTGGGACGTGCTATTGAGATACCCTTCGGTTTTAAAGAAGTTGACTCTTCTTTGTTTCTTTGTGATTTGAGAAAAAGGAGAGAGGAAATTAAATCAATGCTTAATTTAATTGAAACTATGCTAAGGTGATGAGCCAGATTGAAACTCAGATTTTCTATGGAGGAAATGATCCACTTTCTCATGTTATTGATAATTAATTAGAAACAATCATAACTATTTCAAGAGCATAAATGCATGATTTCATAGAAGACTACATCTCATAATTTTTAGAAAATAAATCAAATGAACCACAATATTGCAAATAAAACAGATAAAAGACTCAAAATTTAGCGCAAAATGTTATTTCTGTTCACTGATGAAAGGAGAACAGAGAATACACAGCTTCAAATTGATGTATAAATATACAATATTTAGGATAGTTTCTAAGAAATACCGACCACGGCTCAAGTCTTTTCTCTTGTCTTTGAATAATTTCCAACCCATTAACAATAAAAACTCACGCTCTTTAAATAGATTACCGAGCAGAGAAAACCCTAGAAAAACAATAGATAACTAAAGCAAAAAGCTATAAAAGCTTAAGTTACATCGCAAAAACTACCTTTAAAAGGAAGTTGGAACACTGTATGATCTTCTGTATGAAGAAAAAACCACCATATAAATGATTTGGACAATAGTGCAATAGAAAGCAACTATCAGAAAACATGCGCTTGCAAAAGCGCGGCTTTGCCAAGTGTCTGTCTTTATCAGTATCTACTGAGACCCACCACCCTTTATGTCATCTCTCTCCTATGAATCCTACATGTAGTGTGAAGGTGCCACATATCACAATCATCCAATGGTGCAGTCGGAGGTGCTGTCAGAAGAAAAGACTCAAAAATGTGCATGGGAGTGGCACGTGGATCTTAGAGCCAATGGCGCACCAAAAAGAAACTGTCAGAACTGAAACAATAGAATGTGTGCAAGGGTGACACGTAGCTCTTACTTTCTTTTCTTCAATAAATGGTGCAACTACAGAAATACATCATTGTTCTGGGCCCTGTTAGTGCCAAAAATGCACCGTGTGGATCCATTGACCAATGGCACAACAGGAAAGCGATGTTGAACTAAAGCCTCTCAAAATTTGCGTGAGGATAACACATGGATCTCTCGACCAATGGCACATCAAAAAGAAACTATCAGAACCATTACTATTATGAAGAAGCACCATTTCGACACGTGGCATTCCTACCAACTTTAAAAGAAAATACATCCTACCGAAAAAGAAACTTGTTATAAGCCGACATAGATGTGTGTGTGTGTGTTATTGATACCATCCTTGTGATGCCCATTACTTATATTTGTTTCTTTTTATGCCTTCAATGATTCTCCCATGGAAACAAAAAAATCATACCCTGAACCTTTAGAATATTGAAACTGTAGAGTTTTTACTCTACAGTTCTTGGCAACTCACTAGGGAATATGCGCCTGTGTAGAATAAACCCAAAAATACTGAAACAAAAAAGAAAAAAAAATGAACAACCTACAACGATATACTTTACAACTTCTAGAGAGCTTGCTACAAAGAAGTCAAATCATCTTTAGAAGGTTTCTCTTTCTTTTTCAAGGCTGCAAACACCCTATCCAGATCTAGTATCTCTTTGTAAGAAAAAACCTGAAGGCTATCAACGACGGCTTTGATCTAGAACTCTAATTATGCGAGAGGCTATAAAATTGCCTCAACCTATGTGATGCTCGGTGTTTGGCTTAATCCTGCAAACCCTGTCTGATCATTTTTCTTATTCACCAACAAGACCTTAATTTGGTCCTCGAAGAGGACCGTTGAGTCATCGAGAAATGGAGAGGGGAGTCTTAACTGAACCAAATGTTCAATGTGTCCCTTCATTTCTCAGACCATCTTCTTTGAAGCTTCCAAATGAGCATTACACTTAAGGCCATCTTATTTTGACCTAGAAACTCATTTACTTTCACAGCAATAGTTCTCATGTTATCCATTCCAGCTGCTAGAAGAGATTCTTTGGAAGAGCTATACAACTTATGTGCCAGCAGTTGAGACTCAACAACCTTGGGAGTCACCATGGATAGAGTTTATTCGACATCGACCTCGACCTCCGTACTAAGACCCTAAGCATCCAAAATTAACTTGAGTGTTGACTTAAGTTTGGTGGTCTCCTTTGAAATATGCCTCCAAAATGAAATATACAATTCTTGAATAAGGGGCGGAACATTCATCACGAGGGGTTACTACACGAGCTCCTCTTTGAGCTGAAGGAGCTATTGATCTTTCTCCTAGACTTCTTCCCTCAACTTCTTATTTGCATCTTGTTCCTCTGTGAGGATTTTATGTATTTGTATCAACTCGCTTCTTTTGTCACTAAGTTGTTTTTCAACTTGACTCTTCTCTTGCTTTAGAGCATCTAGCTATGACTTTGTTGTCTCCAATTCCACTCTTAGACTGATACTCTTACTCTGCTTTGCTTTCAATGTCTCCTTGGAGACCAAATTTTGCATTTCAATGGTGAGTCTAGAGACTTCCGCATCTTTGGCTTTTGACTCTAACCTTAGCTAGTCTACTATGCCCTTGACCCGAACCAATTCTTTTGACTGCTTCTCAAATCTTTGACTCATTTTTATATAGTCTGTTGTAACAGACTTTTGAGTCTCTTCCATCAATTCCACTTTGTCCTATGGCCCATTTTGTGTGAGGTTCAACCCAACAACATGGATGGCATAGTCTTCTGGCTGCATCTGCTCCTGAGGCTTTATAACCGTTAGAGTCATATGTGCAATCATCAATGCCTACTATGCATGGTCGTATAAAAAATGCATGCAAGGAATTGCAAGGGCTCGACCTTCTTTCATCCTTTGTTTCTCTAAATGAGCCTCCCATGCCTTTCTTGTAGTCTCCACTTGTTGGTGAATGCAGATGGAGATGGAATCATCCCACCAATGAATGGAACATCTTGGGGTAGAGCATAGGGGATGGTTACTAGCTGCTGTGTTAAGGCAGGGCCAAAGCTAGGAGGAATTAGGGAATGCATCATTAAGACAAAAGAGGAGAATGGCGGCAAATTGATTAGAGGTGGGGCAATAATTCACATAGCAGCAGGTATGGAGAATGAGGGTGATGGAGACATAGGAGAAGTAGATGAAATAGGGTGAGGGTGCACATTTAGTGGAGTCTAGAAAGAAGGGGGAATAGATTGAGAGAAAGAAGAAGGTGAAGAGATACTTACTTGCACTGCAGCAGATGCGGCTGCACTAGTTGCTGAGCTAATGATTAAAACATCTTTCTCTTTGGATTCTTCCTGCAACATTAGCTTCCACTTCTTTCTCTCTCATTGCTCATGTTCTATCTCTAATTCTCTTTCTGGCTTAGTTTTTGTTTCCATTTTGGCTTCCTCTTCCTCTCTGAAAATTTTGCTCACATTATATGTGGAGGCTGGATCAACATTGTACTCATCCCATATTTGCTCCCACTCTTCATCCATCTCTATTTCCCTAAAATTTTTCTCCCATTCATAAATTTATTTCTTGTATTTCCAATAGGCATTAATTTTATCAACAGGTCAATCATCTTTCAACAAAGCATTTTTCAGGCCACATCCATGGGTTTCATAGGATCATAGTGTTTGATGATTTGATAAAACACCTCCCATGGATGCCTTGATTCTTCTAGAAGTTGTTCCAACTTGATATAAACATCATTTGTATCGGTGAGTGGTGACCTCCTTGACTCAATGGAGGGGCGGGTTTGATGTTCAAAATCCATTGGAGACTTTGATGCTGATAACCACTTTTTCACAACACCAAAGGGTCATATTGCCATTTATCCATGATCTGATCCACACCCATCTCAACTAGCTTCATCATGAGTAGACGGTTTTCTTTTTGTTTTAGCATTGTAATGCCTCCACCCTTGGAGAGAGGGATATCATAAAAGGCCTTTCTCTTCTTCCCTACTCCAAACTCTAAATCAATAATATCCAATTGGTAGACCATTTCAAACACTGCCATTATGTCAGTGAGAAATCTTGGCAATCTAAATGGTTCCTCCTTGAAACCATGTATACGCAACAAGGGGAAATGAGAACCAAAGAAACAATCACACAGAAGACCTGGAATGGAAAACAAGGCTCTCTGCTTGTTACTCACTTGAAAAGAAATTATATCTGGGCTGCAGTCTATTCCAGCCAGAGTCATGAAACGCTCAGAGTATTCATAAAAATTAGAAGTGTTTGACAAGAGGGGAGTCTATGCAGACACATGAACTAATCTTTTCCCATTGCCCATATCCTTAGCCATTACTAATTGCATGTGAGGCAAGAAGAAATGGGGTTTCTGAATAAGCATCAAATATAACAAAAAGGATGTGTACCTAAAGTATTGCTGATGATGGAAGGTGCCTAGCTGGTAATTTAGTGTATTTGCTATGATCTCTGAAAGATCTATCTTGTAGGCATGCTGCTGGGAGATTGTCTTCAGCTGGAAAATAGCACCCAGTTGATAATCATACACACTTACATCATTGTTATTAAAACATATGAAAGCAAGCATTAAACATGCGTTTGCACATCTCTATGGAAACCAACCAACCCAATTGTCAAAGAAGGCAAGACTGTGTTATTAAGGCCTAAATAGAGCTCATTGTATAGGAATGCCAACTAGTTTTCTTGCGTATCCCAAGTTTTTTTCCACTTAGTCATACTACAAAAATCCACGGAAGCATCATATTGGATACCCAACATCTCCCTCATAGCTTGGGGAGAAATTGTCACTTTGATGTTTTGACCCACAATAACGTGGGTGTCTTTGTCATAACACCGAATACATGCCTCAACTAGCTCAGGGCTAGGAAAAACTTGAGGCACTAACAATTGAGCCAACTTAGAGTCTAGAGCCTTATCCCAAAGGTCTCTGTCTCTCCTTATTTAACCCTTGCTAACATGCGTGCATGTGCTCCTTCTTGGAGATTCTTGGTATGTTTCAATAAAATAGGGTCAAAGATATTATCAACAGGGTCTATTACAAGGGAAGAATCTTACCACCTACCTCTTTTATGTTCTCTAATTCGCAGAAGTTTTGGCTTGTGTTGTGCTAGTTCCGAGGCATAAGATTTACTATTTACCAACTCTGGGGGCAATTCCACAGTTGCCCTTACTGTAGAAGACCTCTTGCTCTTGGCACCTCTGCTGCTTCCTGCCTCCATTGTATCTCTGGCTACTTATACTTCATTTCCTGAATTACTCTACACTCTTTTAAAGGAAAAGTAATAGACCCATAAACTTAGAAGTGTTGCAACTACTAGGCAAGCTCTACTCACTTTCGCTGCAATCTATCACAAATGAAACATAACAGGCTCCCAAAATAATATATTTAGCCAATCTAAATGCGCATCTTTAATGATTCTAGCTTTTTCAATTGGCGTACCCTTACAACCACCTTAATATCACACATACTGGAGTCCTATCAGTGATTTCTTAACCAATCTCCATGAGGATATGTTATTTAATTCATCCCTGCCAATCAATGATTGAAGATCTTTGGTAGTTGGGAATTTATTGCGGTTGTAACTTGAGAACAAGGCATGTGGTAAAATGCTAATGACTTTATTGAAAACACAACTATGCCGTAGATACTTATTAAAAAAGGAACAAGAAACCCCACTTCTCAGGAAGTAAACACCTGATCTAACTATGTACAAGTGTCACAACCTCCTTTAATTATAAAATTTCAAAAAGATCCCATTTATAGGAATCTTAGTTACCTTACCATTTTCATCTTCCAGGTCAAATGTATTGTTCAGCTTGCAAGCCGCTATCTTGAAAGGTCCTCTCCATGGAATCAAACTTTGCATGCTCACCTAGTTTTGTAGATCTTTCCTCCCATTTTAGAAATGAAACCCTTACCTTGAAACCTGAACTGGTGGTCCCTTGATCAAACCATCGCTTGACAATAGATTGGCGATTATACATAGCATCATAAGCAGATTCCCTCTATTCCTAGAGTTCCATCAATTTAACTAAGCTTACTTGCATCACTCCACTTTCTTCTATATCTAGTTGCTTCAAGAGTTGTAATGTTGGAATCTCAATAGACATGGGCATTGCAGCTCTCTTCCCATACATGAGCTCATAAGGGGAGGTCTTGATGACTTGCTTCGGGGTGATGCGATTTGCCCATAAAGTAACTTTGAGGTTCTTATGCCATTCTTTTTGGTGCTTCTTGTCCATCCTTTTGATCAGCCGAATCAGGTTTTTATTAGCTGATTCAGCTAGGCCATTTCCTTGTGGATAATAGTTTGAGGAAGTCTTAAAAAATATACCATTTCAGAGGGAAAATTTAGAGATTCTAGATCTTAGGAATGCCTTGGCATTATCAAATATGATGGTACTTGGGGCCCCAAACCTTGTCATGATATCCTCCAAAAAAATTAGGATGATACTTTCGGTCGCCTCTTTCAAAGGAATTGCTTCACTCCACTTGGTGAAATAATCGGTCGTCATGATGGCGCAGGAGCACCTAACATAAGGTGGCCTCCGTGAGGCATTTAAGTTTATGTTTGTTTAGAAAATCATGTTTGCATTGTAATAAGGTCTATTTGACCAATGCATTTTCATTTCAATTTGTATCTAGGTTCATTTTGTAAGTCCCAAGTGACTTAGGGGACATTTGTCAAATTGTAACCGCATAATGCCAAAAATAGGCAGTTGGGCAGTTGGAGGCTACTTAAAATGATTGTCTCCCAGCTGCTTGGAGTCAGTTTGGTACTACTCTGGGTGAGTTTATAAACCCAGGGAATTGAACAAAGTTAGAGAGATGATATTGTAATCAGATCGAGAGGAGAAATTGAATGTAATCGAGCATTGTTAAGGAGAAATAAAGACTATTATGTGTCGTCAATCTATTTTTTGTTCTCTATAAATACAAAATTGCATAGTTGTAGATCTCTTTTCCTTTTTGTGTTTTCCCGTTGTTGCATTATGTCGATGTGAAGCATTCCACTGATAAGATTTCTGTCGAAATTAGTGGAATGGCTTCATTGTACAGTTATCTGCTTTCATTTTCTGTTTTGTTTTCTTGTTCGGTAGTGCAGAGGACCAAATTTGGTTGTGCACAATAGATCACCTAGCATCTCCATGTGCTAGGGTTTGGATTGGAGGAGTTGGAGTTGTTTTAGTGAGACAGAGGCCATCGACAAAGCATTTCTCACTCAGACTGACGTAGATAGTTTGGCCAAAGCTGTTGAACGGAAGTCATGACTTGAGGATTGGATCCAAGTGATCAGATTATCGGTGGTTCTGGAGAAAGTCTGACCGATAGGGAAGGATACGCCAAAGGTAGACGCCATAGGGCAGAGGAGCGACATCGATAGAAGAGTTGGAAGCATACAACAAAGACAAGAGTCTCACCGAATGTAGATTGCGAATGCATATCGTAAAAGCATGTTGGGAATGTATGTGGAGAATGTATCTTTCGTCAGATATAAATGGTGACCGGTCGTAACGGTGAATCAGGGTATAGGAATCGGTAATAACAAGTCACGCCAAGCATATACTATGTTAGTGTTTGAGGCTCCCCATCACATGAGGATCCATTTGTGACCAATGTTGGAGACCAAGTTGATCATCCCTATGAAATCCAAGCCCCACTGAGCGAATGGATCTTCCACTATTATTGGGCTGAGAGGCATCGTGACATTTCTCTATCTTCCTACAAAAAATTGGCATGGCTGACACCGTTTCACCATTTCAAAACAATCTGCGAGAAAGGTCGGCCAATAATACCTGACACATGTATAGAATCTTGGCCATGGTAGTCCTAGCTGAAAAATGTCCTCTAGATGACCCATAATGCAACTCATTCAAAATTTTATCAGCTTCACCTTTCTCCACACATTTGAGCAAGATTCCATTGAAATTTCTCTTGAAAAGGAAACCATCAATCAAGGAGTAATTGAGATTCTGCATTCTAAAGAAACACCTCTTATGAGGAGGCAAGTTAATCAGGTATTTTCCTATTTTCATAAAACATATTCTATTTTCCACCCAAGAGTCTGTGTTGGCATTTTGATTTATCAATAGTAGTTCTGAATCTTCTTCCTATTCTGCAGTGGCATCCATACTTTGCTCGTAATATATTCATAGGTCCCTGTTCCTCTAATAAGCTTTGTTGGTCTGATGTCCACATTATATTCCATGATTTTAGTGATCCAATTGACTTTTTTTTTTGTGGCCTCTCCTTCCATGATGTATTCTTGCACACTTGCATGTGCTACCAGGATGATTACTTTATTCCCAATTATCAAATGCTGAAATTTTTAAGACATTTGACCACAACATAGGCTTGCTTGTCTATAAAATTGTAGTTAGAATCCTAACCTCTCAGAGTCTTTGAATAAAAATAAATCAGGTGTTCCTCAGTTTGAACATCTCCTCTTTGAGTCAAAACCACATCTACACTGTGCTTGTCACCATATACATACATAAAGAAATATAATCTTTAGTGAACTCTAGGTTTACCAATACTGGGGTGATCAAAATGGCCATCTTGATATGTTCAAATACTTTCCATCCTTTTGGTGTCCATTTGAAATTTAGTTCTTTTCACAACATCGAAGTGATAGGTTTGACCAGTCCTGCAAAGTTTGCAATGAAACGGTTCACAAAATTAATCGTCCCCAAGAAAGATTGTACTCCCTTCTTGTTCACTAGCAATGACAGGTTCATATTTGCCTTGACCCTCTCTGGATCTATAGAGATCCCTTCTTTTGACATGACACGTCCAAGAAATTTCCCTTGAGGGACACTGAAGATACACTTCTTGGGATTGAGAGAAATCTTGAACTCTTGGCACTTCTGAAAAACTTTCTCAACATGGTCAAAATGATCTTTACTTGCCTTGGTGAACACAGTAAGATCATCTAGGTAAACTAGAATGATCTTGTTCATCAGTTCACTGAAAGCAATATCCATGGATCGTTGGAAAGTGGCCCCAGCATTAGATAGGTTGAAAGGCATCTTTGCATAAGCAAAGGTCCTCACTTTGTAGTGAAAGTGGTCTTATGCTGATCCTCTTCCTTTAACCATATCTGATTGTACCTCAAAAACCCATCAAGAAGAGAAAATCTTTCTGCTCCTGCTATTGTTTGCAAGATCTATTCCATAGAAGGTAAAGGATAATGATCCTTAAGGGAAGCTCAATTTAGATCATGAAAATCAACACAGAGCCTGATCTCACCATTCTTCTTTCAAACCAGTACCAAGTTGGATACCCAGGTTGAATGTTTGATAGGGAAAATGATCTTGGATTCAATTAGCTTCTTCAATTCATGTGCCATCATGGAATCAATCTTTGGATTCACTGGCCTTTGTTTCTAACGAACTGGTTTTTCCCCTTCCACTAGTTCGATAGTGTGCTAGACTATTCCTTTATTATATCGCCAAAGGTTTTCAATCTTCCAGGCTATCACTTTATCATATTTATTGCATAGGGAGATCATTTGCTCCTTTTCTTCTTGGGTAGTAACATTCCCTACTTTGACTCTTTTCCCACTACTGACTTCCAACTCGGAGTAATCATCCTTGTTGGCTATGAACTTTCTTCTATCTATCTTGGTATCATTAGGATCAAATAAACTTTCTAAGGTTATTAGACCTTTCAGGAGCTTATTTGTCTTTAAATATATTATTTGGTCTCCATAAGCTTCTTCTATCATGGGTTGGAGTTGATCAACAAAATTGCCAGACTGTTGTAGGAAAAAAGTGATATGATCATCACTCTTGAATATCTGCCAATGATTTCTATTATTTGGGATAACCAGTCAGATGATTAGTTTCACCATATTCTTGTTAAGCCATAGATCTTCTGTTGGGTCAACTATGCACCGTTTTGTACCATTCTGTTGGCTTCGATGTTTCACACTCTAGGAACTGCTTGAATGTTGAAAGTAGTAAAGCCTTCTATTTGATCCCATACCCTCTGGTGGTAAGATCTCATCCTTACATTTCTTGCAGTCACCCTACCTTGGACTTGATTAATTACCATCTCTGAATCTCTGAATACTTGTAACTACTTGATCCCCATTTTTGGCCAAGCTAAGGCCATGTATCAAAGCTTCATACTTGGCATCATTGTTTGTATAATTAAACTAGAAGTGAAAGGATATGAGAATCCTCTCCCCCTCGAGCGATTCCAAATGTATCCCAGCTCTTAAACCATTTTTTCTCTTAGCACTGTCAATGTGTAGAGTCTAGAATGAGATATCTCCTTCTGTAGTTTTCTTAGTTTCTATGGGCATCTTTGTGGTTTTTGGAATCACAAAGACCTCTTCAATGATCACATATGTTCCCAATCCAGTAGAATCATAGTTCCTGAAAGGGTCATTCTGAAAGGATTCTAGCAACAGTGCTTCCTCTTCTTCTATTTTGTTACTAAGGACACCTTCGTCGAGTAATTCCATATCCATTCTTTCATCTTGAGTGACTATGGTATGTGTTACTTCAAAATTTGTCATCACTTCCTCTGAAATGTGTTCCTTCTGCAACGATTCAGACACCACTTTTATCTTAGAACCATACTTAGTTCTTATAATCAAATGAGACCAATTAATGAGAGGTATCCCCAAATTTTGGCAATGAAATCTCTAAATAAATAGAGGCCAAAAATAGGTGAGATATATATCACAAACACGTCCTGTTTCACTATGAAATTCAGACATGCAAACAACATAAGAGGCAACTCCCTAAGAAATCCCATAGTTTGTACCCTTTTTCCATCTAACTACATCACCCCTTTCTCCATGGGTTCGTATTTAAGTTGAAGAGCACCAGCTATTTGCTTTGGCATTACGGTGGCACTTGTGCCTGAGTCTAATAGAATTATGTAATAACTTTTTTCCCATTATCAAAGTTAAATAGAATGGGGTCAGTCTAGCCTTACCTCCTTTTGCCTTCAAGATCACTAGGGCAACCTTAAGATCTTCTTGAAAGGGCTTCTCAAATGTCACTATCTTTTTTGTAATAGTGTCTTTTGGGGCTGGTGAATCTATAGGTTTCTCTTGTGTGTTTAATACATTTTGAAGCAGAATATTTTGTTCTGGAATCAACAACACATCCCAGAGAGAAACATTTGCTAGGGACTTTTTCAGTTGGTCTACCACTTTTAATGGGTCCAATGCTGGCACCCTTTGATATGGTCTAGGAACCTCACCTTTTCAATTGATTGAGTCATAGTACCACTACTCCATGTTTCTGTAGAGTTAACATTTTGTTTCGACACTAGCAACTGAGCAACTTGGAACGTTGGGCTTTTCTGAAAAGTGATTTCGAGTTGAGGCACATTCACTAGCTCCTCTACTATTCTTTTCTTTGAGTGAGTATAGTAATCATATTAGACTTGAGAAATCTTTCAAGTGGAAACCTCAGTTGCAAACACTGCCTCTCCCTCTTCTACCCATGAGAAAAATGCATGTTCAGGAGCAATTTTTGCTTCTTGTTCCATAGACATCCTTTGTATTTGAGCTACTAAGATTGTGTTCTCCATACCAGGTGACTAGTATTGATATTGCCCTTGTTGCGTCTCTGCTTGCGACACTTACCTTATCTGTTTTGCCACTCTTTGTTGTAGATTTACTTTAGGACAATCTTTAGGCATGTGAGCATTATTACATGGAAAAACCAACTATTGGACTCCTCAGCTAGATTATTCTGTCCGGCTACCAACTCGCGATGAGGATTAGGTGCGATTGTTTGCAACAAAGTTGGCACTAGGACAATTTGATTCGAAGGTTGTGCAAGACCTAGCCTCTGATTACCTTGATACTGATTAGACTGATACCCTTGGTGATGATTAGGTTGATAAGGATGTTTGTTTCCTTGAATACTTTGATACAGGGCTCTAGGGTAGCTAGTCTGTTGCCTCCTTAGATTTATAATCTCATTAGAAAATTTTTGTAAGATACTTTTCACATATTCCATTTTGGATGCTCGTGGTATTGGCGCAGGGATAGGTGAAACCTGGGTTGTTGGGTAGACATACATGGAGGGATTGGGCTACGAAGGATTTGACAGTTCCATCTATATGAGTATAGACAACTCTAGGAATATAGGAAAGGGGGGTCTCAAAGGGAGTTTCCCAGCATCTATTAGGTTATTTTTTTCCAGAATGGCTAAATCGTACGCGTTAGGAAGGGTTTGACCTCGTAACGATTAAATCATCACAACTATATTTGAATTGAAAGCTTTTAAATAGTACACAATAGCCATACCTACTGGGAGACGAGCTATCACTGGAATTCTCTACCAAGTCTTCTGGAACCTGGTATTGAAATCTATTATTGCTTCTTGAGGAGCCCTCCTGATAGTAATTAGATGCTGCAATAAGGTAGACCTATCTCCTTTCTCATTGAATCTGGCAAAGAATAGTTCTCCCAGTTGATCCCATATATTGACTAAATTAGTCTAAGAGACTGATACCAATCTAAAGCTTTTCTCTTGAATGATGCCGCTAATAATCGCAGAGCTACGCTTTGGTCAGTTACATAGTGTAGGTGCATACGTCTACTACATCCCACAAGTGTTCTTTGGGGGTTTTGAACTCTTCTCCTGTGAAATTTGGAAGTACCTTTAAGGCATTCATTGGGATAGGGTCCTAGGTATCTAGTGGTGTCCGAGGGATCAATGCACTGCCACTATTCTAGTCAACAAAGTTTCTTGGAGGTTTTGGCTGAGCCATCTATGTTGTTGATGCTCTTGCGACTATTATTTTGCTTAAGCGACATATACTAATGGTGGAACTAATAGCTCCAGGTTATTTGTCGAGCAACTCCTCGTTACAGGCCCTTGGCATGCATGCAAACAGATCTCCTGATCAGATGATTCAAAGTGTCCCATTGGGCATGCCAAAAACTATTGATGATAAAATTTGTACTTTACTAACAACAATGGGAAATCTCAGAATGTGGGATGTGCTACTAAGATAACCTCTAGTTTTAAAGAAGTTGACTCTTCTTTGTTTCTTTGTGGTTTGAGAGAAAGGAGAGAGGAAATCAAAATAATGCTAAGGCAATATGCTGAATTGAAACTCAAATTTTCTATGGAGGAAAGGATCCACTTTCTCAGGTTACTGATAATTAATTAGAAAAATCATAACTAATTCAAGAGCATAAATGCATGATTTCATAGTAGACTACATCTCATAATTTTTAGAAAATAGATCAAATGAACCACACTATTGCAAATAAAACAGATAAAGACTCATAATTTAGTATAAAATGTTATTTCTCTTCATTGACGAAAGGAGAACAGAGTATACAAGGCTTTGGATTGATGCACAGATACACAATATTCAAGATCCTTTCTGGGAAACACCCACCAAGGATCAAGTCTTTTCTCTATTGTCTTTGAATAATTTCCAACTCCTTAACAATAAAAACTCACTCTTTAAATAGATTACCGAGCAGAGAAAATCATAGAAAAACAACAGATAACTAAAGAAAAAAGCTAGAAAATCTTGAATTACATTGCAAAAACTACCTGTAAAAGGAAGTTGAAACACTGCATGATCTTCTGTATGAAGAAAAAGCTGCCATATAAATGATCTGGCCAATAACGCAATAGAAAGCAACTGCCAGAAAACATGCGGTTGCAAAAAAAGGGGCTTTGCCAAGTGTTCGTCTTTATCGGTATTTGCTAGGACCCATCACCCTTTATGCCGCCTCTCTCCTATGAATCTTACATGTAGTGTGAAGGCACCACGTATCACAATCAATTAATGGTGCATCTGGAAGGAGCTGTCAGAAGAAAAGACTAAAAAATGTGCACGGGGGCGGTATGTGGATCTTAGAGCCAATGGCGCACCAAAATGAAACTATTAGAACTGAAACCTTATAGAATGTGTGCAAGGGAGACACACAACTCCTACTCTCTTTTCTTCAATAAATGATGTAACTACAAACATTCTTCCAAGAGGACATTCCAACTAGACAACTCTCAAGTGGATATTCCAACTGAACATCTCTCAAGAGGACATCTCCCATCTGAATATCCTGCTGCATATCCATATTCGGTTGCAAAGCTTCATTCCAACCAAACATTTTCCATCTGAATGTCTTGTAGCATGTCTTGTTGCTCGATAACATCTAGTTATCTCACATAATCATCCAAAAAATTATAGAAGCAGGAAATACAATTGGACATCCGCCATTTCAACCAATCCCGAGTCTGCACATCGATGTCAATCTAAAGAACTAGTAATATGATATTTTTCCAAGATGCCTGTAAGGGAATGACATTTCTTCTCTTCACATGATGATGGCAGTGTTCGTAGTAATGAATATAATTGCCTCTTTTTCCTTTAAAAGGGGAAATTTCATGTTTTCAAAAAAAAGTTGAGTGGAGGATGATCGAGAATGATCAGGGATACTACGTTTTCTACTGTAACTTCTTGGAAGATCTATAATCTGTAATCTGTGATCTGTGAGTTGTAACAACTGAATGTAAGGTTGAGGCCAATGCATGTAAATCTGTAGCATCCTTTTACTCCTACTTCTAATAAATTATTCTTGTTTCATTTTTCTGAGTTAATTGGTTTATTGTTACTTGGTTTGGTAGCTTGAAAAATCACCTGAACCTTGATTTGCATCAAGTTGTTTCTCCATTTCATGCATGAGCTTGTCAACTTTGTCAAAGAGTTCTTCTTCCTTCTTTTCTAGAAGCTTTGTCATTTTTTTCTTCTTTTTTTTGTTCTTGCTCTTTCTCTTCATCCTCATCTTTGTCTTTGATTTGGATTGTAACTTCCTCTTCCTTGTCTTTACCCTACTTCTCAAGGACTTGCTTCCTTTCTTGAGCCACTTGTTCTTCTAGTTGCTAAGAAATCCTAGCTATGTTATACAAGGAAGGAGGAGAGTTTGGTGTGGAAGAACAGTGGAATGAGCCAGATGAAATAATATTTAGGGAAGCCTTTTTATAGTAGGCTCTTTATTAGGGGAGTAAGGGGAAAGAATAGGTTGGCTAACTTCATCCTTATCAACTAAAATAATAGTTTTATTAGGTTTATTTATAGGATGAGCAACAATAGTTCCAAAACAATACGAAGGAATGGTAGGAGGATGAATAGTAGTGGAGATGTGAATCTATAATGGATAAATTGTTATTTCCATAGAGATTGGTTCTTTTGCCAGGAAGTAGCTATTGGTTTAATGGCAACCTTTTGCTTTCTATTCGAAGGAACCTCCTCATTTTGATTCTCCGTCTTTGAATTTATAGACCTTTTAAGGATCTTTTTATTTCACAATTTCCTTTTCTTTTTTAACTTCCTTATCCTTCTTGGAATATTTGGAGAGCTCTTTCTGCCGTGGAGGCTTGTCCTCCTTGAATTTCTTGGTCTTTGTCTTAGTGGTAGTCTCTCCTATTGTAATATTAAATTGTGCAGCTTCAAGATCTTACATTGTCCTATTCAACCACTTATTACTAAACTCAATGATTTGTTTGGGGATATCCTTAAAAGATACTACTTCCTCCTTAGAAAAGTCAATAGGAGGAATAGGAAGTTGGAATATGCCTTTATCATTATACACACCATTAGCACTCTATGATCATCTGAAACTTGATCAGGAACTTTCTCAATTCCAAACATCTTCATTTGATAGGCAATAAATCATGAGAATCTTATTTTCTTGACCTCATGCTCATCATTGCAATCGACCTAGTAATCCTCAAGGTTGGGCACATGCCTCATATGAGAACCCACATTTTCTCCATTTTTTCTTTTGGGTCAATGGAGGGTCTATTATGATGAAAATGGAAGCTAAATCTCTAGATGTTTATATTTGAATACTTGGTATTTTGTGAGGCAACATAAGCATAAGATCCTATTATGATGGGAAATTATATCCCATCCCTATGCTTCTTCCCCAAGTCCTTGCAGGCTTCACACAATTTACTTGTTAATTCCAAAAGCACCACCTTATCACTTGGGAATTTTGGCAACCTATCAAGTGCCCTATAAATCCACCAACTTTGATGTATGAAAATTTTGAAAATTAGCGAACCAATTACCATGTGCAACAATTGCTTTCATAGCTTCCACTAATAACCTCTTATTCAAGTCTCCCTCCATTGTTCTTATCAAGAAGAATAAGAAAGTATCATCAATCTCTTGAAGTGTCTCATGCTTTCTTTTAGAGTTAGTTGGGGATACAATTCATACACCTTCACTTGACTAGGGGTTGTTCCAATTGTGCCAACTTTTGTTAATGTAGGGAGCACAACCATTCTTGCCATTGCATAGACCAAATATGCGGTCATATATAACCTCATGCTATCTTGTACTTTTTCTAGCTAATCATGGATATTGTCACTTATTATTGTACACTAGTCAATCATCTCATCATTCTTTAGGACAATGGATATAAATCTAAACATTTGTGGGGAAAATGTGGAGGCTCTTGGTTTTCCCATTATTTTTTTCAACAATGTCACCACGTCTCTAAATTTCATTTGAAAATCACTCCTCACCATTGCCTTGGGGAGTTTTTTATAGTGCTTTTTGGTTTTGCTAGCCACCTTTTGTTCATATCACTCAAGAAACTATTTGAATCCTCATTAAAAAATATTAGACCATCATTCATCTTTAATTCGATGACCTGACTGTGATGGAGAATCTAGAAAATCTCTATAATGGACTCAAGAGTTAAGTTTAGTAATGTTTGTCCTTCTAGGGCTATGATTATTCTTTCTCCAACATCATAGTATTCAGTAGAAGTCATTACTAGTTTAGGAGATTAAAATTAATGTTGGGAAACTAGCTACTTGAGCTATCCCATTGTTTACCATAGATTTTGCTTTGTTAATCCTATCATCTCCATACATCCTCTAGTTGACATCTTCTAAGTTGATGTGAACCAAATCTATGTCAAAAACCTCATCCAATGTCAAGTGTATCGTAGAAGGGGGAGTAACCCCTTGAAACTCATACTTCATCTATCTAGCCTTAGAAGTCATGTATTGAACCTATAAAATTTGAATAATGTACAATCACAGAGGGTTAGATAAAATAAATCTTTAATTTTGAAGTATTATTGTGTTTTTTGTCTTATGTGGACTTCAAGATTTATTGGGACATCTAGATTTAGGACTAAAAGTAGGATGTAAGATGCTAACCAAATTCCTGCAATCTTAAAATCTTTGAAAACAATAAGTAAACTACCAAAGATTATGAGGTTCATCTAGACTTTATGATTTCATATTAAAAGTTAGAAGTCTAAAAGTCCACACTAATCCTATAACTTTGAAATAATCCCACAAATAAAAGAAATACATGGTTTATTGGGCCATAAGGATTTCAGACCAAAAGTATGAAGGTCCATAAAAACCTGCATTCTTGCAAACCTTTATTTATTCAGACATGAAGCTAGGTGCAAAATTTGACTTGACACTAAAATTTTTCTTGACTTGACATAGGGATGAGCTCGATCATTGAAACTTAAGGATTTAGGACTAAGAAGTCAAAAGTGCAAAAGTCTAGGACCATATTGCAATCTCATAGAATTTTAATTTAAGAAAAAACATGACTAAGTAAAAGGCAATTTCAAATTTTGCAAAGATCCTTGGATACCCACAAATCTACACATAATATTTTTTTGAAGGTACACTTACTTCTAACCATAATAATTATCTTCAGATTCTTTTCAAACATAAAATGCCAAGAGATTCATGGATTTTGACCAATGTGTATGCTCCTAACACTAGACCCCTTACAAAGCATATGTGGGAGGAATTGAGTAGTTTTAGAAAAGATTTTATGAGTTTTAGATGGATGGTGGTGGGGGATTTCAATTCTTCTTAATATTCCTTTGAGAGAATGGGAGGATTCATTGACTATTTGGATAGTATGGAGGATTTGGTTCATTTTCTTTCAGTGGGGGCTCATGGATATTGATCTACGTGGTTCTTCATTCACTTGGTATAACAAAAGAGTCATCAATAATCTTATCCAGGTTAAACCGGAAAAGTTTCCCATTTCTTCTAATTGGCCAATTTTGGATAGTTGTGATCTTTTAGCTCTTATAAGAATTGGATTAGATCATACTTCCCTCTTACTATCTTGAGAAACTAGCATCCAAAAAGATAATTATCCTTTTAGATTTGAAATTATGTGGACTCTCCACCCTCATATCAAAAAACATATAAAAAATTGGTGGCACATTGAAATTTGGATTAAACATTCTTTTGGTAATGTTTTTGATAAATAATGGAGGCCAAGAAAAAACATCAGGCTTTACAACAAGAAATGGACACCAATAGAGTATTTGAAGAAATTTCCTGAGAAGAGAAGAAAGCTCATTGCAATCTACATAACATCAACCAAAATCTATAGTCCAATGGCTAAAAATAGGAGATAGAAACACTAAGTTCTTCCACCAATCAATCCTTAAGAACACGACAAACAATAAAATCTCTGATTTGATTAGAGAATATGGGTTTAAAATTACTAAGAAAGATGAAATCCAATAGGAAGAGGTAAGGTACTTTCACACTCTTTTTAGTGTTGTTTGTTGGTAAATGGATTTGTCACTGTGGTATTTCACTACAAATAGCTTAGACTCGCCCAACGGGCAACGATAAATGTGCCAATAATTGGAGAGATTTCTATTGGGTTAGTGTTGTCCATAATTTTGACGTTGGAAACTTTTAAACTTTTTCACATATCGACTATGTGTATAAAGCATTAATTCCTATTGCTACAACCGAGTCCTCCATTTTCTACCATCATAAAATTCCATTGTTATTTACTCCTCATCATAGTCTCATAGATTTATGTAGAGAAGGCCAATTGAAAGAGGTGCTATACATTCTTCTTATTCCTCAGTCCCCCTGAAGATTCCTCTGCATATCTTCAAATATGGCATACTTGCATTATCAAAAACATAACTCCAAAATAAGAGTCTTTTTTTCATCATTCATTGGATAGGCCTATTATTAGCTCCTTAAACGCCTCAGGGTTATCAAAGCAATGATAAATGGGGTAAATTCAGTTTTCTTCAATAATATCTACAGTTTACAAAAATTTCTTTTCTTTGTTCTAGCCTTTGCTGCAAATAAGAATGCTTCAGGCATAATGTTGTTAAAGTTATCATGATGAGCTACATGGATTTTTTTCATTGGGAAAAGAATAGTGAAAACCTACATATGGCCAGAAATAAAGAATTGAAAGGTGGGGGGCAATTTTAATGTGTCTTCAATAAATGTTGAAGAAGAAGAAGTTGGGTCAGAAATATACACGGATACAGAGTATTTTAGTGTAAACATGTTGACAGAGAAGAATCCAAGAAAACCATCACGAACGAGATTGCGGCAGGAATAGGAATGGCTATGCTTTATAGTAAGCCTAAAGACATTAATGTTAGAAAACCCGTGGATGTCTCGTCTTGGGCTTATTATGATATTAAACGAGAAAATTTAAATAATGGTTTATGGTCATTACACAATTGAAAGTAAGGTTTCAAGTTTTCTAATTGCATCTCTTTATGCTGGTCGGTTTTTTTTGCGATTGGCCAAGTGCAACTCAAGGGGAGGTCATTTTATAGAAATATCCTTTTGGGATTAAGCACAAAATATGAATGGTTATCCTGTTAGCAACAAGTCTAATCTACAAAATGATGAAGAAGATTTTCTGTACACTAGGATCTGTCTCAGCCGTGAATGTCAATGACAATCAACTTTTAGAATTATGATACTCAAGCTAGATCAACAAAGTTTACGGAGAGATGGCATGTTGCACACTTTTCTCTATTATCATGATGAGAAACACTAGATTTGATAGACTATGAAACAAGATTCAACATTATAATAGCTCACAGACACCTCAAGTCTCGCCTGCATAAAAGTTTTGTGACACAATTTGAATTTAACCATAGCAAATTCTGATATGGTCAAATTCTTGATGAATTAAGAGTTGGTCCTGGAAATTCATGGAGGACCATTGGATTGTTTACTTCTGTGCAAACTATGTGATTCAGAGATATATTTCTTTTTAAAAATGAAGGATGAGGATATCACAAAAGCTTTGACCCCCTTGGAAAAGGTAGTGCAAATTATAGATGATATTTAGAAAACCTGATAGAGAAATATTTGCAGGCAATATGTTTGATTTGGAGCAGTGTAGGTTGCATAAATATTTGCAAAAAATGGAATTTTCTTTTTGGCTAGTTGTGAAAACCTATTACCTGGACCATGGGTAGTTCATGACTTGGATGTATTCAAGTTAATCTGGATAAGAAAATCTCAGAGGAAAAGCTTAAAGGAATATTAAGGTGTTAGATTTATTTGAATCAGTTACATATACTCCATTCTCTCATTTGCAACTACTATCGGTGGATTTGTTGAAAGGTTATAAAAAAATTCAAGCAAATGCTATTTACATGTATCTTTTGAAAGAGGCGTTACAAAGATTACAAGAAAATGTAATCGATATGCATAAAGCTAATCCTTTGCCAGTGAATTCCTAGCCTTTTACCAAAATGGTAACATTAAAAGCAAAATGAAAACACGTTCTTTTGTAAGATATTATAATTGGAAAGATTTGGTAGTATGTATGCAAAATGTGGAAGCATAAATAAGAATACCAAAAGAATAGGAGAGGTGGTTGTCGGGAGAGGAGGAGGTGATTTGATGGAGGTGCTTGTAGTTGAGCCAGAGATAGATGTAGACACAGTTGCAAAATGACTCCTTGCTGGAGGTTGTGTGGATGATAGTAGCGGCCTTGGGGAAGGAGGCCCGGGACTGGTGATGACTGGTAGAGGCGGAGGAGGTGGAGTGTTGATGGCCCTGGTGGAGTTTTTGAAAGGGGCACTATTGGAGATGGCGCTGAGGGTGGTTGGGAGGAGGCTTTGATCTTGGAGGATAGTAGAACTGGTGTTAATGCGTAAAAAATTTGTTTCTCGTGGTGTATGGCCCTGGTGGTGGTTGAGCGGTGTCTTGGCGGAGTTGTTGATGGTGGTGGCTTCCTTGGTGGTGGTTCGGTGTAGCTTGGGATTGCGATGGGTCTGGCTGCGATTGTGGCTGTGCGCTGGCGGGAGAGACAATTCAAATTGTGCATTTATGGCTTTCCGTATATGACATGTTTGGACAGTCACTTTGGTTTTATTTCCGTGTCCATTTCACCCAACGGGCAGATCTTCTAGGGATTTTACTAATTATTCCTGCCAGGCTTGTTGGCAAACGTTGTTGGGGTAGCTTATTTAATGACTATGAATTAAAAGTTTGTGTGGCTTGTTGTTTGCCACTTTGATTGTACCATATGAATGCTTCTATGGTACATTTTGTCATATTGCCATATTTTGGAGTCATTTTCTCTCCTCGCCGGCCACTTTCATTGCTGGCACTTGTGCCGGTTTGTCCGTTGTGGTCCCTCTTGTACTTCCCGATTTGGGTCTATCTTAGCACGTATGGGTGCTCTGCACCTTTTCTTACTAAAAAAACAAAAAAAGAATACCAAAAGAAATGCCGAATACAAGTTATCAAATACCAAAAGAAGTGCTTTCTTATGGAACGCAATGATTGTGAGATATGCATAGAAGGAATATTCATAGGATATTGTGCAAATCTGATTTGTTGAAGATAATTTTAGAAACTTTAAAGCAAATGCAATTGAAACAGGTAACACCATATCTCATTTCCTTCGCCAATGCACTCCCAACCAATGCTAAAATAGCAACAACGACATGTATGTGAAATGTGAGAACATAGACAAGGTACATGAACTGTTTGATAGTCACCTCAAAGATATGTTATCTCATGAGAAATCATGATAGTAGGATTTGCACAAAAACTAGAGGTATTGGTGAATGTTGTGTCTGCATAGTTTGATGTGAACCCTAGCCTCAACACCCATATGCCGATCGTGTGTAGAAGAAATACGTCAAGAATATTCTTGTTATACTTGGTATTCTGGCAGTGTACCCAAACATTGTCATTGATGATCTTGTAGATCCTGATGAAAATGAAACCCAAAAAGAAGCCAATCATGAGGGAACTATCCAAGTGTGGAGTAATATTCATGCATTTCTTAAATAAATTGATAATGATTTTTTTCAAAAGTTTATAGTGCAATTGATCCTCACACTAAGGAGTATGTTGAGTGCCCACGAGATTGTAGGTGTGGAAAGGATCTGATACCAATTTGAAGGTGTGGAAAAAGCTCTGATACCAATCTGTAGGATATTTGAATCCCATACAACCAAAAATAAGATGCAGAATAAAAAAATAGATTGCAAAGGAGACACACAGCTGGGCATGCAAACTTGTTTGTTCTATTCAATAAAAAAAATAACAATTACAAATTGGTTTCTTAACTAAAAACAACAAACTACTAATAATATACTTGATTTGTAGCAATCTGGAGCTGCACACAAACATACAACAATATGGAGCTATCTGCTGCTCCCTGCACACATACAAATCTTCTAGAACTGCTGTTCAACTCAGAAAACATTCTCTACTGCTGTTGCTACAAATTCCTTTTTCTTCTCTGCTCTTCTAACCATCCAACATTCCCCCCTTTTGTCTTTTTCTTCACCAAAATTCTGCCGCCCAAAATTGCCGCTCAAAAAATCAAATTCACCTAATTGCATTCACTGAAGACTGGCCAGCAACAATGTTCACCTTATGAGCCAGCTGGGAGGAATTAATTGTTTTGTAGGGTGCGGCAGGAGGGAAATCACCGGAGGATCTCGAATGGTCATGGCAAATAAATTTCCACGCTCCAAAATTAATTTTTCCAACACTCCCCCTTAATTTGGAGCGACATATCTCTTCCATTCTGTGTCTCCAGAGTAGTCTGGAGCTTTCTTTCCAGAAATGAAACTAGAGTTGTCCACAACGCCTAAGCTGTCTTTGAGACGTTCAAAGCTCTCTTCGCTCAACGGTTTGGTAAAAATGTTTGCAAGTTGCTGCTCAGACCTACAAAACTTCATTTTGATTTCACCATTTTCAACTACTTCTCTTATGAAATGATACCTGATTTCAATATGCTTGCTTCTTCCATGAAAAACTAGATTTTTTGTCAAAGCAATTGTTGAAGTATTGTCATAGAATATAGTTGTTCCATCCTTTTGCTCTTCATTCAAATCTGCTAAGATCCTTCTTAGCCAAATAGCTTGACATGTTGCTACATTAGCTGCTATTTACTCAGCCTCAGCTGTAGATAGGGAAACTATGGGTTGTTTCTTGGAAGCCCATGAAATGACTCCCAATCCCAAGTGAAACACATATCCAGATGTGCTTTTCCTGTCATCTATATTCCTTGCCCAATCACTATCTGTGTAACCAAACAACCCAAAAATATTTGTTGCACTATACAAAATGCCATATCCTTTGGTACCATTCACATATCTTCGGATTCTTTTACCCGCTTGCCAATGTGACTCTTTTGGAGTCTCCATAAATCTAGAAATCAGACTTACACTATGCATTATATCCGGCCTAGTAGCAGTCAAATACATTAGACTTCCAACCATACTCTTGTAGAGGGTTGGATTCACATTATTGCTGCTATCCTCCTTGCTCAATTTCAGACCTATAGCTATTGGTGTGGGGGGCAGGCTTGCTATCTTGCATCCTAAACCTCTTCAAAATCTCTGTTGCATACTTTGCTTGAGAGATAAATATACCATCATGCATTTGTTTTACTTCTATGCCTAGAAAATACAACAAGAGACCTAAGTCTGTCATTTCAAATTCTCCTTTCATGGCCTCTCTAAAATCAGCAATGAGGAAATCATCATCCCCAGTAAAAAATAAATCATCAACATACAAGACAACAATTAAAATCTTACCATCAGCTGTCTTGATGTAAAGATTGGGCTCACCATCAATTTTTCTAAAGCCATTATTCAACAAATATGAGTCAATCTTGCTGTACCATGCACGTGGTGCTTGCTTCAGCCCATAAAGAGCTTTCTTTAGTCTGTATACCTTGTTTTCTTGACCCAGAATTTCATAACCAGGTGGCTGCTCCACATACGCTTCCTCTTTCAACACTCCATTCAAGAAGGTGGACTTCACATCCATTTGATACACCTTCCATTTATGTTGGCTACAATTGCTATAACTGCCCGCACGGTTTCCAGCCTTGCAACAGGAGCATATGTCTCATCATAATCTCTCCCAAACTGCTGTTTGTACCCCTTGACAACTAATCTTGCCTTATGCCTTTCTATTCTTCCATCGGCATTGCTCTTGGTCTTATAGACCCATTTCACTCCAATGACTTGTTTGTTGGGAGGCAAATCAATTAGCTCCCATGTTCTATTCCTCTCTATTGCATCTATCTCCTCATCCATGGCTTCACACCACTTCTTTTCTTTCACAACATCCTCAAAATAAATTGGATCACTATGAGAAAATAATGCAAAATTCATATTTTCATCAAACTCTTCATCATACATTTCATTTTGGTAGATCTCCTTTAGACTCTCGGTCTTTCTTGGAAATAGGGAGGCGAGAGTGTGGTCTGAACTCTCACTACTACTATTGCTATGTTGTGCAGACTTTGGAGCTGTCTAGAGCTCTCTGTCTGCGTCTGGAGCGGTCCAGAGCTATTCGAAACTCTGTGTACAGTGCTCTGTGCTTGTCTATAGTATGTGTCGGGAGCTCTTTGGAGCTGTCAGGACCTGTCCATACTCTTCATCAATCAGTGTTGTCAGGAGCTGTCAGTATCTATCAAGCCATCCCATGACTCATTCTCCAAGAACTCCACATCTCTGCTAATAACTATTTTCTTGGTGATTGGATTATACAACTTGTAGGCTTTGGACTCTTCACTATAGCCCATGAAGGTACACTTACCTTTGTCATCCAACTTTTGCCTCTTCTCTTTTGGCACGAGTGCATATGCCACACACCCGAACACTCTCAAGTGCTCAACCGTCCACTTGTATTTCACCCATGCCTCTTGTGGAATCTTGTCACGAGCCGCCTTTGTAGGATTTCTATTTATCAAATATACTGTTGTTGCTATAGCTTCACCCCAATATTCATTTGGGAATCTCTTGGCCTTGACCATACTTCTTGCCATCTCCACAATGGTTTTGTTTTTCCTCTCAGCCACTCCATTTTGCTGCGGAGTATAGGCTACTGTTAGCTCCTTCTTAATGCCATGTTGCTTGCAAAAATTCACGAACTGATTGGAGGTATACTCTCCCCCTCTATCTGACCTTAGGACCTTGATGAAATGTCCACTCTCCTTTTTAGCCTGGGCCTTAAACACTTTAAACTTGTCAAGTGCTTCAGATTTATGTTGTAAGAAATAGACCCATGTCTTACGACTGTAGTCATCTATGAAGGTCATAAAATATTGGCTCTTACCAATAGAAATTGTTTGCATAGGGCCACACAAATCAGTGTGCACCAGCTCCAATGGTGCTCTTGCCCTTCTAGAATGTCCTGATTGAAAGGGCAGCCTGTGCTACTTTCCTAAAATGCAGGCTTCACACTTACCACTAGGCTCTACAATGGTTGGAAAACCTCTAACCATACCCTTCTTTGACAAAAGATTCAAGCCAACATAACCTAAGTGTCCATAGCTAAGATGCCAAAGATTTGAAGGGTCTTGAATGATTGTCTTGAAGGCTGACTACTAAGCCACTGCTTTAGATGCCATCTGGTTGACTCCGGAGCCATCCAGAGCCATCTGGACAGTAACAGTTCCAGACTGAGATGAGAAACACATTTCTAACCTCAAAGGAAACATTCTATTCTTTGTCATTGGCACTGCTACAAGTATTTTCCTGCTTCCATCCTTCTCATAAATGATGCATTGACCTTTTTCCATCAACGCTTTGTAGCCTTTTTAGATCAATTGTCCAATACTCATGAGATTGTGCTTTATACCAGGGGCAAACTATACATTTTCAATCTCCTTCTTCTCACCTTGACTGGTGTGAAACATAATAGACCCCTTTCCCACAACTGGAACTATCTCATTGTTTCCCATTTTTATCTTAGACTTGACATTTTTATCAATGAAAGAAAATAAACTCTCATTACCACTCATGTGGTTGCTACATCCACTTTCTAAAAACCATACCTCATCACTGCCTTGCTCAGCAATGTTGCACATGATAAAGGCCTTTGACTGGTTACCTTTAGCCACATTTTCATCAACCACATTTGCACTTTGCTTGGACTGGTCATGTTGCTTTTTCCAGCACTCACTTGCATAATGACCAAACTTATGGCAATAATAACATTCAACATTGCTCTTATCAAACTTCTGACTTGATTTGTTATTCTTCTTTACTTGTCTGGAGCTGGATTGAGAGTTGCTTGCTCCCTCTTGGCTGTGTGCTTGTCCTGAGCTATCTTCTCCAACACTTCCACGTCCAAATCTGCCTCTACCTCTGCCTCTTGAACTTTGTTCAGAGCTGTTTCTACCTCTCCCTCTGCCTCTTGAGTTGGCTTGAGCTTTGAAAGCTTGCTCATGGGAAGAGTTTGTAGACATATTTAGGCATTGCTCATGGGTTAGCAGGAAACCCATCAGCGTGCCATTTTTGAGAGATCTTTGGTCTCTTCTATGGTAATGACTATTGGGTCAAACCTAGGGGGCAGACTTATAAGGATTTTCTCTATAATCCTTTTCTCATCCATTGTTTCTCCATTTATCCTCAGTTGATTAACCATGGTGGAAACCCTTGTGTGAAAATCTGAAATGGACTCACTATCCTTCATCTGTAGGGTCTCAAAATCTCTCCTAAACAACTGGAGTTTCACAGATCTCACTTTGTTAGTTCCCTTGTAACTGATTTGCAATATTTCCTATGCTTCCTTTGCATAGTTAGCTGTTGCTATTCTAGGGAAAATAACTTTTGTCAAGGCTACTTCAATTAGACTCAATGCTTTTGCATCTTTCCTCCTTGTCTCCTTCAGCTGGGTCTTTTGGTTGTTTGTGAGGGCTGCATACACAGTTGGGTCAGTCAGATCATTGAACCCATTAAACACAAGCTCCCATAAATCATTTGCAACCATTATGGTCTTCATTTTCTTTGCCCAAACATCATAGTTTTGTCCATTAAATTGTGGTAGCTACTACCAACTCTTACTTTCTTCTCCAGCCATGTCTCCTATCAAACAAACTTTAAACACCTAGAAAAACAAATGCCCAACTCACTCAAGACATAGGGCTTTCTAGCTCTGATACCAATCTGTAGATGTGGAAAGGCTCTAATACCAATATGAAGGTGTGGAAAAAGCTCTGATACCAATCTGTAGGATATTTGAATCCCATACAAACAAAAATAAAATACGGAATAACAAAATAGATTGCAAAGGAGGCACACAGTTGGGCATGCAAACTTCTTGTTTGTTCTATTTAATCAGAAAAATAACAATTACAAATTGATTTCTTAACTAAAAACAACAAACTACTAACAATATACTTGATTTGTAGCAATCTGGAGTTGCACACAAAGATACAACAATCTGGAGCTATCTACTGCTCCCTGCACACGTACAGATCTTCTAGAACTACTATTTAGCTCAGAAAACATTTTCTGCTACTGCTGCTACGAATTCCTTTTTCTTCTCTGCTCTTCTAACCATCCAACATTCCCTCCTTTTGTCTTTTTCTTCACCAAAATTCTGTCGCCCAAAATTGCCGCTCAAAAAATCAAATTCACCTAACTGCATTCAATGAAGACTGGCCAACAATAATGTTCACCTTACGAGCTAGCTGGGAGGAATTAATTGTTTTGTAGGGTGCGACAAGAGGGAAATCATTGGAGGATCTCAAATGGTCAGGGGAAATAAATTCCCACGCTCCAAAATTAATTTTTCCAACAGAGATGAACTGCTATTATGTATACAAAATGTGGAAGCATAAACAAATGCAATCAACACATATTCCACAACTTTTGCCAACATCTTGCACATTTGTTCCATAATGGGAGCATTTTCTCAGCGAAAAGGAGAAGACCAATTTTGAGATCCAAAATTCTAGCTGGATACATTTAGTTTTCTACATCCTTTGATAGGGTTGATTGACGTGGTGCTACTTTGGCATTTTTTGCACTAAAAAGATTATTATGTTTTTCTTCTCTTGATGACTCCACCTGATACATTCCGTTCACCTCCAAGACCCTTGCCATATAATATCCTACATATCTTCATTTACAGTGTGATGGGCTCGTATCAAGGCATGAAAACATAATATTTATATGCATAAAAGTCTAACCTTCTTAAAAGAGATAATGGCAATTGTGGTGAAACCTTAACTACTATGCAGAAAGATTTGGAGTTGATAGTGAAGAAAAGAGGCAAGGATATTGTGTTAAAATGCCAGAGGAGTGGAAATCCTTGAAGACAATACTAACTGTCAAATCTACAATAACTCACATAGAAGAGGAAGACATTTGTCCTACTTGTCTTAATAAATATTCTGCTGAAAATACAAAATTTCTACACAATATGGTAATCATTTTCATCTTTTCTATATATATTAGTGGATGGAGAGAAAGAAATATCTGCCCAGTTTATAGAGAGAAGATGATTTTCAACAAAGTTCCTAAATCATTTACATTATTTAGATGACTGATCAATAGCTCGTACATAATATGCAGAAATCTAATATTTGTAGCAGATGATAAATTGTAAAGCTTTCTCAGTTCAAGTATATCTTGGAAGCAATATATGCCTATATTAATTTGATGGTTAGTTTGTTAGCTCATTGTAGGACTAGTTCTGTATGAGATACTAATTTATCCATTAATCTGAAAGAGAGAAGCATGTTCATGCATTATGTAAATTATGATCGCAATGGAAGCAATACACGACTCCTATGTGCTTGTTATCAACATTCTTGGTCATTATTTGTTAACTACAACATTAGATGTGCTGCCCTTAATATAATCATGGAGGCATTCATATGTGATTTAACTACTGGTTGTACATATCCTTTTGATGAAGATGGCTATAAGAGCACAAGACGAACACTGGGAGCTTATAATGTAATGGACAATATTGATGGTGATTCAGTTAATGAGATTGAGGAAGGTTTCTTGAAACATTTTGGTGAAAAAGATATCACTGATGAAGATGATTTCTTTGATGACAATTTTAGTCCAAGCAATAGGACAAATGATGAAGTGAGGGAAATCTTTGGAGCAACGATAGTAGAAATTTTTAATGAGGTTGATGTTTATCAATTTAGAAAATGACTTTAGCATGTTTCTCTCTAAAAATGATGCAAGATAGGGCCAAATTATTAAACCTACGGTGAAGTCACAAATGGAAGCTAAGGAGCCATTCTCTAGGGTTTTTTAATTATTCTTTTATTTTGTGAGTTTTTTGGTTAAAAAGGGCTTTTGGGTTTCCTACCCAAAAAGGGTCTGTATAAATGAGGTTTTACTGTTCATTTGAAGGGATCTTTTTGCTGCCCTGTAGAACCAGAAAGATTTGTAAGGGAGATAATTGGAGACTTTGTGTTTCAATTTATTTTGATATGAAGATTATTGTTTGTATGTCAATAATTTCTTCTTAGATGCTGGGTATTCGTATGCTTAATTAGTTTCCTTCATGTTTGTAATGTCTTTTGTTGTTCTGGCATATAGGTTTTCCAAAGACTTTGCTCTCTTCTTTTCAATCCATTTTTCTTTCTTGAAATTTCTGTTGTGTTCTTACGTTCACACTTGAAATTCTTTTCTTTTTTTTCCTACTTTTTTTGTACTTTCTAGTTAAAAGTACTCAAAACCCCCCAAACCCCCATCATATGAGGGAGTTGCCCCTCTCAAACTTAGATGAGAATCGTTGACCTCACAATGATTTCTCCATTTGTTAGTACATTTTGTTTCTATCCATTGGGTGAGTCTTGTAATTTTAGCAGCAACAAAACTATTTACTAACAGTTTTTGGCGACTCTATTGGGGATAGAAATGCTGGTGCATCAGATTTATTATCCAGAAATTTGAAGGTACCTCATTGAGGAAGGATGTTAGTGGCCCTGTGAAATTTTAAAAATGGAAAAAAATGGTTTGGTCTCAAGGAAGGAAATTATCCATGGGTGATGGTGACAAAGATGACAATGATGATGACTTCTCTTTTTTGTCTGTATCTCATAAAAACTAGGTATTTGAGGATCCTAAGAAAGTGACCTTTTTGAAAAGTTTTTATTCTAATATGTAGCTTCAACTCGATAAGGTACATCCCTCTTTTCTTCAAATATTCTAAGAAATTGAACAAAGAGATGGAAAAGACACAAAATTTCTTGCTTGCAGCCATGAAGATATTCTTGATCATAAGGAGGTTGCACCAAATGAAGACTGTCATGTTGTAATACATCATTTACAAAATAAGGATAGTGGTATGGAGGTGGAAAATTTTCTTGAAGAAATGTCCTCTCATGAAGCAATTTATGGATGTGAGGATAAATTAGAAATTGTCACTCTAGTGCACATACAATCAAGGCTTGAGAATGAGGATTTGAGCATTGTTCTCTTTCTTGAAATTTTTTTTTCTCTTGGGTGTTGGTTTTCATGTAGTAATTCTCCTGGGTAGATTCATCAAAGGATGCTCATAGATATGTTAAGGAAGAAGAAACTTTTGCGTCTACCTATGATAGCACATGCCAAATGTAGGATCAAAAAGAAGTTAAAGAGAAAGATCATCTTGAGCTTGATAATAAGAATAATACAATGTGTATGCCAGATGTAGTTGATGAGAAGATAGATTTAGATTCAAAGTGTTTTTTGGTGTACTCAGTGGAGATTATGGTAATCAAAGAAAAAGAATTTGAAGCATTGAAGGAGCAAGAAGACATTGATGATCAGCCAAGTAAATTCCAAGAAGATGATGTATCTTATGATGTTTTAGCCTACTGTCTTGAGGTAAAAAATAAAGATTTTTCTTGTTTTTAAAATATTTCTTATGCTACTACATCAAGTATTAAAGAATATTTACATCATCAGAAATGTATCCAAAGGTTGTAGATGGAAATACTTCAAGTGATATAGGAGGAGGTAATTTGTGGCATGGAAGAGGATATTGTTTTATTTCTTGACTAAGAAATTTTCCATGAGGATCAATTCTTTGGTTTTATTTCCTTATCTGGGGAAGTTTTGCATGTCAAAAATTTCAAAGCTAAGATTCAAAGCATTAAATGGCAAGTGAGTTCAATAATGTTCCATTGGCATAGTCATTTCTTCCACATGGGGTATTTATTTCTCCAAACTTGTCAATGGTTTTACATAAATTTTCTCCAACAGTTTGATGTGTTATACCCAGTTTGGGTACATAGGCATCTTAGTTTGTTTCCATTTCTTGTTGTGTGCGTCTTTTGCTTTGTGTCCCATTTTTTGGTTTGGATCAGGTCTGCTACTTTTTCCTTATTAGGTTTTATTAAATGGTGACTCTATTAGCCTAATGGTAAGTCACTTGTCTAACCAGAGATTTTGGAGTTCTCTATTTTCCACTAGGGAAAATAGTCTCCAATTAATTTGTTACCCACAATTTTGACCTTGGAAAAATTTAATTGTTTTTTCGATATGTTATCTCATGAAAAACCATGATAGCAGGACCTGTACAAAAACTAGAGTTATTGGTGAATGTTGTATCTACATAGTTTGATGTGAACCCCAGCCTCAACACTCATATGTCGATTCCTATGTGGAAGAAATGTGTCCAAAATATTCTTGTTATGCTTGATATTCTAGAATAGTACCCAAATATTATCATTGATAATCTGGTAGAGCATGATGAAAATGAAACCCAGAAAGAGGTCGATCATGAGGGAACTATCCGAGTGTGGGGTAATATTCTTGTATTTCTTGAACAAATTGATAATGATTTTTTTCAAAATTTTATAGTGTAATTGATCCTCACACTAAGGATTATGTTGAGTGCTTGTGAGATGAAACACTATTATGTATACAAAATGTGGAAGCATAGACATATGCAATCGACGCATATTCCACAACCTTTGTGAACATCTTGCACATTTGTGCCATAATGGGAGCATTTTCTCAGTGAATAGGAGAAGACCACTTTTGAGATCCAAAATTCCAGCTTGATACATTTAGTTTTCTACATCCTTTGGTAGGATTGATTGACGTGGTGCTACTTTGGTATTTTCTGCATCAACAAGATTATTATGTTTTTTTTCTCTTGATAACTCTCCACCCGATACATTTCTTTCACCTACAAGACCCATTCCATATGATGTAGATCATATATATCTTCACTTATAGTGTGATGGGCTAGTATCAAGATGTGAAAAGACAAATATTTATTTGCATAAAAATCTTACCCTCTTAAATGAGATCATGGAAATTGTGGTGAAACTTTAACTATTGTGCAGAAAATGATTGGAGTTGATAGTGAAGAAAGGAGCCAAGGGTGCCAATCCTCAAAGACAATACCGACTGTTGAATTTGCAATAGCTCCCATAAAAGAGGAAGACATCTGTCCTACTTGTCTTAATAAATATTTTGTTGAAACTCCTAAAATTTCTACATAATATGGTCATCATTTTCATCTTTGCTATATATATTAGTGGATGGAGCAAAAGAAATAACTTCCTAGCTTGTAGAAAGTAGATGGTTTTCAACAAAGTTCCTAAATCATTTACATTATTTAGATGACCAATCAATAGCTCGTACATAATATGCAAAAATCTAATGATTTGTAGAAGATGATAAATTGTAAAGCTTTCTTAGTTCAAGTATATCTTGGAAGCAATATATGCCTACATTAATTTTATGGGTAGTTTGTTAGCACGTTGCAAGACTAGTTATGTATGGGATACTAATTTGTACATTAATCTAAAAGAGAGAAGTATCTTCATGCATTATATAAAATTGTTGAAATGCACAAGACAACTGAGAGGGGGGTGGTGAATCAATTTTCACAAAACTCAAATAATTTCTTGTATCTAAAACATCATCCACTTATTTCTTTTGTTATGATTAGAACATGAAAAAGCATAGAATAAAAAATGCAACACAACTGCAAGATCATACACAGTAGACACCAGAATCTTACATGGAAAACCCTATGAGGGGAAAAACCATGGTGGGGGTTAACCCAAAAGATTTTCAAGTAAAGCACAATATCAAAAATCAAAGGCTCACTGCCCAAAGCTCACTACTCAAAGGAGGCTCACTGCCAAGGATTTTGAACTAAGAAGATAGCATCTAATTCATGCCTAAATTTAGTTCCATTGAAGCCCAATATTCTTCCTCTGTTTTGATCTGCTTTCTTCACTCAACTTCACATCATCTTTCCAAGGACATCTTTTTCACGCCTCAATTACAAGCATATATATCATTTATCAACCTTGGAATGTACATAAAGGTCGGCATTACATTCATTAGCCATTGGAACATTCTCCAAGGTTGACATTTAAAAACATTTACAAAATAGGTCTTGACCTAATACAAAAATATGCTAAGGAAATGTAGTAAAGATGTATGTGGATCACACCACACCTTAGCTAGGACTCAAACATGATCTTCCATGCCACAACATGCTTCTACAATCTTCAATAGATCTCTGCAATCACTGGAGCTAACCAAGTCGGCTAAGACTGGTTATATGTTACGTTATCTGGGGATAATCTTCAACCACAATCTCAATTCCTTAACACCGACCAATGTAAAGGGAGGAACACGATTATGAGGCATCCAAAGCACGTTGTAAACCAGGAGCAACCAGACCACCTCTAACAACTTTATCAATGAGATTCTTCAAACCAGAGCATATGAACTTCACTGTCTTAGATTGTCATACAAGAAAGACAGCTTGCAGACCACCAAATCATGAACCATTTTAGTTGTAGGCACTTATAATCATCCTAGACTTCTCTCTAGAACCACTGAGCAAAATGCTTTAATGCAAAGGAATGCGGAGAAAAACACTTTCTCTCTATCACTAGTGAATAATCAGAAAAAGTAGGTTTTACTTTGGTGAATAAAGCTCACTCAATTCTTCATATCGGAGGATCAAACTCAAGAATTAGCATCTTAAGGCATGCCTCTAAATAACTTCCAATCTATAGACCAAGATCTTCAATCTACAAGAAATGTGGAGCAATCTTCCAGACTATTCTTCATTATGCAACTCATTGTCTTCACTGTGATTCATTGTTTCCTTTGTGATTCTTTTGGAGGGACTCATTTTTCTCAATAAACTCAACATGCAAGGCTTCTAAACAAGTAACAAAGTAAGATACAGTTGACACCAATGACAACAAAGATATGTTGACATCAATGACAACACCGATTAGGCACATACTTGGGTGAACCCAAATAACTGGGTTACAATTGCATTGAGGAAGGAAAATTGCCCGTGCCTCAAAAAATAAAAATGACCAGGTTCAATCAAATGGGGGTGTTTGATTGAACCCATTTTTAGGTTCGATCGAACATTACGTTAGGCCAAGTCATTGAGGGGGTTCGATCGAATCCCCCCGGTATGATTTTTTAATTAATAAAATGTGGGGTTTGATCGAACCTCATTGGTATAATCTTTTTTATTTATAAATAAGGGGGTTCGATCAAACCCTCCCACTATGTTTTTTTTATTTTTAAATAGGTGGGTTCGATCGAACAGGTCATGGGGGGTTCGTTCAAACACCCATTCGATCGAACCCCGTTATTTTTCCCTTACCCCTTTCCAACTGCAATTTTATGCAGATTTTTGGGTTTCGAAGCTCAAGTTGAGGATCAAAATGGAAGCAACTTGACAAACCCATATAGAGGATTATAGTCCTCAAAACGAGCTTTCTATCAAGTATAATTTTGATATATTGTGGTTTTATTATAATTTTTTTTAGTTTAATTAAACATAGGTTTTTCACTGAAAATCAAGCTCTTTGTTCTGCACGTGGAAAAATAGTATATTACTAAAAAAATTATGAAAAATATCTATCCTCTTGGTATTCATGTCCTTGATCCAACAAAAAAAATTGAATTCTGATACATACAAAAAAAGTTATGCTTTACATAGTACACCTATGTCTAAATTGTAATTGGTTTGGCTTTAAAAGTTAATTAAAAGAAAAATATTCAATAAAACATTATGAAACCAAATGCATCCTGTAGATATCGTAGTTAAAAATCTAAATTCAAAAAAAATAGAATTTTATCCTTCATAGAAAAAAGTTATGTTTTACACAATACACACCACTCTTTAAAAATGGTGTTTACTTTTAAAAACTAGTTATTGAAGGAGATGGAAAAAGAAATGCAATTTGATTCCAAAAAAAAAAAAAAAAAACTTAGAATCTATAGCAAAATGTGACAAATCACTACTTTACATCATCTTCAAATTCCTCACGGTTTAACAACTATAGGTGTCTGAAAGTGAAGATTTTTTTCAAAATGTTCATTTCAATGTCAACTTTGGCCAAAAAGTGTAACCCACTATTGTGGGATCACCCACTTGCAACAATCTCCCCCTTTGTCATTGATGGCAACATATGATGTGAAAAACTGTAACCACCATCAAGACAAGATTCTCCCCCTATCTTCTTACACATCTTCCTTCCTTTCTCTCTGAGTTTTTCACATGATTTTTCTCCCCTTTTGATATCAATGGCAAAGGGCACATACTTGCACTCTGCTGCTCTGAACAAAACTCTCTCCATCTGACTACCCCCCTGAGAAGTAGCTCGAACAAGAATAAATCTAGATTTGGAGTTGGAACTCTAAGTACTACCGGACTGATGCACTCTTGTGCATCTTAGTTTAGAGCAGGAGGGGTAATAACCCCTAACTTTTCTCTGAGATACTCAAAAGTATCCTTAGGTAGAGGCTTGGTGAAAATATTTGCAATCTGATCTTTTGTAGATACATACTCCAACTTGACCTCATTCTCTGTAACCTTTTCTCTCAGAAAGTGATATCTTATGTATATATGCTTTGTCCTTGAGTGCATTACTGGATTCTTTGATATGTTTATGGCACTTGTATTGTCACAAAAGATTGAAATTGGATCTTTATACACAACTCTGATATCCTTCAATGTCTGCGTCATCCATAATACTTGAGTACAATTGCATGCTGCTGCAATGTACTCTGCTTCTACAGTGGACAGAGATATTGAGTTTTGTTTCTTGCTTAACCATGATACCAACCTTTTTCCCAAGAAGAATACACCTCCACTTGTACTTTTCCTATCATCCACATCTCCGGCCCAGTCTGCATCAGTATATGCACTGAGAGTGAAATCATTATCTTTTGGGTACCACAAACCATAATAAATTGTGCCTTTCAGATATCTCAGAATTCTTTTGACTGCCATCACATGTGACTTCTTAGGTTCAGATTGAAATCTTTCCACAACACAAACTATATGCATTATGTCAGGTCTAGTTCGAGTTAGATAAAGTAATCCTCCAATCATATGTCTGTACCTTTTCTAATTAGCCATAGGTGAGTCATCATTTTTACTCAGTTTGCAGCCAATTACCATGGGAGTACACACCGGTTTGGAATCTTCCATACCAAACTTCTTCAACCATTGCTTAATTGGTTCATATCTACTTTCTTTAGAATTTATTAGGTACTGTCAAACATCATGAGAACTAGACTTATGCACAATTCTTCTTTTATCCTGTATTGGATCTTCTTCTATCAAAATTTCTTTCAGAAGTTTTCTCATAAGATTCTTTACAACATACCTTAGTACCGGATTCCAGACTACCTTTCTGGCTGGGGGTTTTAGATTTTCAACACAGCTCCCCCTAAGCCAAAACTCCCAATTTACTTCCCGGAGGAAGTATCTGCACTTGATGCTGGTGTGGATTCATCCTTGACTTCAATCACGTCCTTTTTAATCCAAATCTTGCCCATTTCTTTCTTAGTTTCAACCAAATCTACCTTTTCTTTTCCTTTGTCATCCCTTTGCTCTATTTTCCTATTTTAAGAGTGGTAGTTTCTTTCCATATTCTTGCTTCTACAAATTCCTATAGTATGTCCATACCTATTGTAGTTGTAGCACACCACATTCCTTTGTCTTTGATTCCTTCTATTGATTGGATTTGACCTGCATTGATTAGCCATATGTCCAAATCTATTGCATGCAAAGCACTTTCCATTGAATGATTGACTATTCCTTGCATTGTAAGAACTATTTCTTACTAGATTCCTACATTCGTTAGATTTATGACCAGTTTTCTTGCAATTGAAACATTGACTAGAACGACAGAATATTCTAATTTGTTCTATTTCTGCATTGAGTAGCTTTATGACCAAACTTTTTGTAATTAAAACAATAACCATTGAAGGATGGGTACCTTTGGGCGTTTGGTTTCCTGACTGGTGATCTTCTTGATCTGTTTCCATGATTCAAAATTTGTTTGCCTTTATCTTTCTTAGCTTTGGCGGTCTCTTCT
The DNA here is from genome assembly GCA_027924645.1 of Cunninghamia lanceolata. Classification (NCBI taxonomy): domain Eukaryota; kingdom Viridiplantae; phylum Streptophyta; class Pinopsida; order Cupressales; family Cupressaceae; genus Cunninghamia; species Cunninghamia lanceolata. The sequence continues at coordinate 2,186,858 of BSBN01000241.1, read as the reverse complement.
TGGCTTGCTCTGGAGATTTCACTTATCTCAGATATCCTATCTTCTTTATCATCAAGATTTACTTCACTTGCAATGGCCATAACCTATCAAATCTGGCATCACTGACACATAGTTTGTCTCATTCATCCCATGAATGTTTTAGATCAGTTTTCAAGTCCACAACTTCTTCTTCAAGCTTCATGCAATCTTTGATTTTATCTTACAGACATTCCTCAAATTTTGTTTTTTCTTCATTTGCTATTCTTAATTTTTCATTATTCTCTTCAAGTCTTTGTTTGAGCTCCTTGATATGCTTTCTTAACTTAGCTAAGTCTTCCTTAGAGTCCATGTTTTCTTCCTCAGATCTCTCAAGATTTATGAGAGTAATCTTAGATTCTTTATTGTTGGTAGTCAAACATTTATCTTCAGAGTTTTTCACAGTGTTGTAGTTCTCTGTCATAGTTTTGGCTTCAAAGACAATTCTGTCCTTCCTCACTACCTTCTCCTTTGTCACTGACGGTCTGATAACTTTCTTGTGCTTTATCCTGCTGTTCCTTTTCTTTATCCTTATTTTTCTCTTTGCAAGAGGATCTAATTGAGTCAGAGTCCTTTTGAATGTCCTCTTCAACCTTGACATTGGTACTTTCAACAATCTTTCCCAATCTATTGTTGTAGCAGTGATAAGCTTTTCTCCAAGATGAGTAACTAAGGAAGATGCCTTCATCATCCTTATCAATTTCTTCCTTTCTTTTGATAAGACATTTGTTTCCAAAGATTTTGAAGTATTTCACAATGGGTGTCGTTCCATACCATAATTCAAAAGGAGTTTTAATATTGGTTTTTATCTGAACTCTATTTTGAGTGTAAACAATAATCTGAATTGCTTCTTTCCAAAATGCTTCTGATAGGTTTGCTTCCTTCATCATTGTTTTTGTAGTTTCTTGAACAACTTTACTTTTCACTTCCATTACCTTGTTCTTTCCAGATAGCTGTCTTTCTATCCCATGAGTTTCGTAGAACTCATTGAAGTTGTTTGATGTGAATTCTTCTTCTTTGTCAAATTTCAAACACTTGATTTTCATATTCACCTCATTTTCAATGGTTACTTTGAACGTGTTGAATCCATCTAAAACTTCTAACTTTTTTTTAAAAATAACTGACCCAGATCATTCTAGAATAATCATCAGTAAGGAAGATAAAATACCTGTCATCATGAAAGCTTCTTATTCTTGTAGGACACCCAGGGTAATTTGAGAAGTGACCTTGTTACATCTCTAATATGTGAGGCACATCAATGCGGTCAACCTCTACTTTAGATAGCCATGATAAATTTTCAACATGCCTTCCTCTCTATTTGACCAAGTATTCTTCATATTGTCTATTTCTTGTGCTCCTTCCCACATGGCTATCTAGGATTTCTTCAATTTCTTCCTTCTCTACAATAGGTTCTGGGATATGCCACAGTCCTTCCACTTGTCTGCCTTATGTACTTCCTTCATGATATTATGTCAAATCTACAATATGGAACATAGATGAAATATTGATCCCACTTGGTAACTCAACTTCAGAGGCATTCACTGATTCATATTTCTTCAAAATCTTACAAGGTCCAAATTTCTTCATCTTCAGTTTATTATATGTTCCTATGGAAAATCTCTTTTCTAAGATGAACCATAACCTCTTCTACAACATTGAATTATTTGAATCTTTTTTTCTAATCTACCTTTTTTTTATACTAATTATTCATTTTATGGATATGCTTCCTTACCTCCTCATGTAGATTCTTCATGTGTTCTACAAAATATTCTACATCCGCACTTTTCTTCTCCCCCTTATCCATCTTTTTTAATTCTGAAACATTTTTGGGACTACTTCCATATACAATTTGAAATGGTGATTTTCATGTACTCCTATTAAGTGAGTTATTGTATGCAAATTTAGCATGTGGAAAAATCAAGTCCCATCCCTTTGAATTTTCTCTTACCAAACATCTCAAAAGATTTCCCAAAATCTTGTTTACCACTTCTGTTTGACCATTAGTTTGTGGATAATGTGCAGAACTAAACTTCAATTCTATCTTCAACTTCTTCCACAATGTCCTCCAAAAGTATCCAACCAATTTTGTATCTCTATCTAAAACTATGCTCTTCGGTACACCATGAAGTCTAACCACTTCCTTGAAGAATATCTCTGTAATATGAACTGCATCATTTATCTTTTGGCAAGGAATGAAATATACCATCTTGGAAAATCTATCAATCACCACAAAAATATAATCATGACCTCTCTGAGTCCTTGGCAAACCTAGTACAAAATCCATGCTAATGTCTTCCCATGGCCTTTCAGGTATAGGTAAAGATTGATACAAACCAATGTTTTGACTCACTCCCTTAGCCATTTGACATACCCTACAAATTTGTACAAATTGTTGCACATCTTGGTACAATTATGACCAATAATAGTTCTCACTCACTAAAGCAATTGTGTTGTCTCTCCCAAAATATCGTGCTAATCCCCCACTGTGCTTTTATTTTATCAAGTTCTCCCTCATAAAACTTCTTGGAATGCATAACTGACTTCCTCTAAATATCATGCCATCCTAGATTATGTAATCCAACCACTATGTTTTGTTCATGACAACATGCTCTAGGAAAACTTTCCACGCCTCTAAAAAATCTAGATCTCCTGGATATAAATGTTTGAGTTCTTCAAACCCAAAAACTTCAATTCTCATCTCCACCAACAAATTTTGCCTCCTACTCTAGGCATATGCAACTCTGTTAGACTTTCCACTTCTATGCTTCAACACAAATGTATAGCTTTGTAAAAAATTAACCCATTTCAAATGTGTTGTGCTCAAAATCAGCTACGCTTGTTTTTGTAGACAACCCCACGAAACTTGTCCGTTTCGTGAACCTACACTCTAAGATCATAAATCGAGGAAAGATTTTCTTAGTCTCATGCGAGGTCATTTGACATTCTAAACTCATCTGCGACATTCCCTTGAATTGATTTCTCAATTTTCGCGAGGATCTTTTCAAGTCGTAAACTAGTAAAAATGTTATTTTGGAGTTAGTAAATTTTTAACTCTTAAAATGCAAGAGCGGTGAAAAATACCGCTCCTACATATTATTTTTAGACTTGTTTTTGTTTGATGTAGAAGCGGCCTTTTTCGCCGCTATTGCATCGTTTTTAAGTTTAATGCGCTTGGGCGGCTAAATTCGCCGCCATCGCATGTGTTTTCTGTCATATATGTTTGAGCGGCATTTTTTGCCGACTTTACATATTTATCTATTGTGGTGTCGTAGCGGCCGAAATCGCCGCTCACGCGAGATCTTCGGGATTTGGATGTCGAGTGCCATTAATGGCCACTCGTGCCAGGCATTTAAACTCCAATCTCAAACCTTTTAAATGTGTTTTTCACTCCCATTGTTGTCATTTCTTATACTAAACCCTAATTGACCCGCCAACATTCTCTCCGACCGCTCGATCGTATACTCCAGAGCCGTGACGGATCTCGCGTTGCAGTTTGAGCCTAGGGTTTCAAGTTGTTACGGGTAAGTTTCTTTTGTTTCTCTTCCCCGTTGTTACTCATTAACTGCTAGTATTGTTAGTTTATGAAGTTTTGTTAGGTTTTTCTGTTGTTTGTGATTCGTATTTCAGATTAGGGTTTTTGTTTTTGTTTTGAAGACTTTGTGTCTTTCGTCAGTTAGACCTTCATCATTTACCAACACAAGTCCAATTGTCACCATCACGGGTATAAGCACGGAGCCAACCAAGCAAGTAGTGGATCCCCCTCCAGCTGTTGATGCATCTATACTTCCTCCATGGTTATCTGCCTATACTCCAAAGAGGAAGAAACAAGCCATCTCACCTGATGAGATTGACATTGAAAAGCTATTGCCCGTAAAAGCTAAGAACCAAAAGAAGAAGCCTAAGACTGTTTCTAGGCTAGTCACCGAAAAGGGAATCAGATACGCTAAAATTGCCAAACCTCCTGAAGATGCCACAGTTGATACTTTTGACATGAGCAGTTATGTCATTTCAAGGGTTGAACTTGGTAAAGTGACTCATGAGGGTGTCAAAGAAGATTTCCAAACCACTGCCACTACTCTACTTGAAAAGTATGATGAAGCCAAAAGGGAAAAAGAGCAATACAAAGCAAAAGCAGAACAACTGGCCGCTGTCCTTCAGAAAATAGTAAAGTCATCAGAGATAGTAGAACCAATGGCAGTGACAGTGGAAGATCCCCTGATATAGAAGGTTGAAAAAGGCCAAGCTAGAGGCAAGATTGTGGGGGATGTGGTGGAGCGGTTGTTGGCACAAGGATGAGTTCTGTTGAAAACCACTGTGGAAAGAAAGGAGAAAATGGACAAAGCTAAAGCTGAGCTAGATAATCTGGTGGATCTACTTTCACAAGAGTTGCAAGATCAAGAAGAGAGTCTAGAAGAGTGGACAGATATGAAGAAGATCAAGATAAAGAATTTGATCACCATTGGGGTCGTCACCAACAGGGAATCATATCTCAAGACCAAGGAGACTCTAGCTCATCGTATTTTCATAATAAAGAGTCTACTTGAAGATCTATGCCAAGCTCGAGAAGCCAGCGAAGATAGTGATGTCACACTCCTACATCGGCTGGAAGAACTTCCTTGCACCTTGACAAGGGAAGATCATAGCTTCCTCACGGCATAGGAAATGATAAGTTCTTTTGAAGAAATGGTACATAAGAAATTTGAAGAGGAAGCTCCCTCTGTGCTCTCAATGGACAACCTGTATGATCAACATTCGACTCTGGAGAACCTGAAGGATAATTTAGAAAAGCATGAAAAGGCAATAAAGGCAGTGAAAGATTCAATCCTCTGAGCTCGCACCATCTCTGAAAACACAGCAAAACCAGATGCATGCGAGATGTCAGTTGTTCAAACCATGTATCAGAACTTCCTAAGGAAAAAGGATGGAGGAAGCTAATGCCTTAGCTTATTTTTCTTAGATATTATGTAAATGGAATTTTGTTTTGGACATCTACACATGTAATTTTCCAAAATGTAATTACATGTGAAACAAGAGAAGTCATAAGTCAAATAGGACTCTCTTGTTGAATAAGTCAAATTAGTTGTAGATTTCCTAGATTTTCTCAAGGTCTTTCCCTATAAATAAAGGGGACCTCTTTTGTAAATATCTATCTTTTGTCTATTACAAGAAAACTCTGGCGAATTGAGAAGCAAATCAAGACTTTGTGCTTTTTGTGAAAATCAATATTCAAATATTTATCAATACAAGAAAGCAAGTTCAATTCCAATCTTTGTCTTGGGATTATTTGTGTTGTGATAGTTTTGTTCTTACGTCTTGCTATCATAATCTTATTTGATAATAATTGAAGTGTGGAGTTTGTTACAAGTGATTGAAGAGCGCTCTTAATTTGATTCTAGTAAACTTTGTGTTATCAAATCGGTTGTGGGTTATATGTTCATGTTTGTGAGAATACAATAGTTTGGAGACTTTGTGTTGCAAGTTGTTATATTCGATTTACTTTTATCATCTTGAAGAGGAGTGAAGACTTTGGGCTGCATTCTACTTCAAATAGCTCCGTTTACAAGTAGTAAGTAAGGTGACATAAAACTTTGTGTTTCTGTGATATTGTGATAATCTACAAGTCTTATATCAAGAGTTTGAAATATAAACATCTATTCTAAAAAAAGAGAATGAGATGTGATGGAACCACCACAAACATAGTTATTAGTGTACATAAATTTGATAAGTTGTTTGATTTGCAAAAGTTAAGTAATTAGAGGGAACCTCCCCTTGCTGAGAGGAGAGACTTTGTCTCATCATAGCTGTGGCTGATATACCCATTTTGCCGTTAGCGAGTTAACGACAAAATATTCACCCAACAAGATGTCTTTGATTTAAATTCACTTGGCTATTCAAATACTGTAAAGCTTGATGATTAGTATACAAAAAAAATCCTTAGGGAAAATATAGTGTCTCCATTTCTTCAATCCTTGAACAATAGCATATAATTCTTGATCATAAGCATAATACTTCTTCCTAGCATCGTTGAGTTTTTCACTAAAATATGCAATGGGTCTTCCTTCTTGACTTAATACAACTCCTATGACACTGCCACTAGCATCACAATCTACTTGAAATACCTTGTTAAAATTTGGAAGTGCTAAAACAGGTTGCTCTATAACTTCTTGCTTCAACAAATCAAAACCCTTGGCTGCCCCTACAATCCACTTAAATTCTTTTCTATCTCCTCTCATTTTTTTAGTTAAGGGTCCACATATGCTGCTAAAATTTCTAATGAACTTTCTGTAAAAACTAGCCAATCCATGGAATGATCTTTACCTCAGTGACACTTCTTGGTGTAGGCCATTCTATGACAACCGTTACTTTCTCTGGATCCATCCTTACTTTCTCTGGATCCATCTTAAGACCCTCAGCTAAGATTACAAATACCAGGTACACTAATGGTTGGAAATACACAGGCATAAAGACTAATTCCTCATAACCCAATGAGAGATTTGATGGTGATAGGTTGTCATTGATGTCAAAAGTGTGTTCAGATGATGTTGATATTGATTATGTCTTCAATCAGGATGCTTTATGTCTTCATGGTGAAGTGAATGTCTTCATGGTAATATTGATCAGGATGCTTTCATGATTCAAGTGGTTTTGATATCTTCATTGTTCTTGAACAAAGGATGCAAATACTGAGCAAGGTTGTCTTCAGTGTTCTTCATATTCAGTTTTTTAAGAATTTCATTATATGATGTTGATATTTCTCCAAGAGTGTTTGTGTTGTTAAAACAAGAGTTCACATGTGCTTGCTCAATTTGTCATGGTGATATGATGGATATAATTTGCATGGTGATTTGGTGTTAAGGAGGTGTTTCATGATAAGGTCATATTGACATTGGATGTTGGTTGATCATTTTTTAATTAAGCTCAAACTATCTTTAAATCCTATTGCAAATTATATAAGAGCACTTTTGTTATGTTTGGGAGGTGACCTATTATCGCAAGTTAGATTACTTATCACAACCTGCTAGAGGGCATTTCAATCAACGCTTTTTCATATTCTATTACCATGTAAAGCGGTCATTCTTTATGACCTATGGGCACCAAAAATATTGAAGTCTTATTTATTTATGAAGAGCACGTTTTTTTCTAAAGAGCTTTCGAATAAGCTATATTAAGCTTTATGAGTTTATTTAAAAAGGGGACCATGATTATGTTTTAAAAGACATAAAAATCTTTATTTAGTGTGTGGAGTTCAGATTTTTTAGAAGGCATAAGAGATTTTTCTTAAGACTATTTTTAGTTTTTTTTTTATAAAGGAAATTTTTTTAAAGAAGTTTTGCCCGATGGAAAAGCATTCTTTTTAGAAGCTTTTTATGGAGATTTTTTCTATAGTTAATTCTCAAGTGGGTCTCCTCTCACATAGGTTGAAAATTTTAAAAAGAAATTTCTTAGAGAGATTTTTGTGGTTTTTTGAGTTGAATTGGAGATTAAAAAGGAAGAGTTTTTTTTTAAGGAAGAGATTTTTTTTTGAAGGAGATTTTTGGGCAGAAATGTTTTTCTTTTGTTCTCATGGAGATGACTAATGGCTTAATGGATTTAAGTCCATTAAAGTTTTTGCAGAGACAAGAATGAGGACAGATTAATAAATTGATATGAAAGATGAACATATTTCTTTTATGAAGAGAAAATAAATAGTGGAAATTATTCATGATTTCTTGCAAGAGAATGATGGAATTTGAAAGGTCTTTTGAAGATAAAATTGCACACAGAAGATTATCAAAGTTGATTATTTATTTTGAAAGGAATTTTTTGAAGGTTTTCTTTTGCAGAGAAGATGAATCTTTGAAAGGGACAAAATGTTTTTAGTGATCATTTATTTTGTGAATAAGATTTTCTTCTTGCAGATGGATTGGTGTTTGGATTTCTTGATGTTTTTATTATTGCAAATGAAAGGGTTTTGATGCAGATGAAGGTGAATGGTTTACAAGATCGGTTTATTGCAGGGCAAGAGGAAGATGAATGGTCATTTGATATTTATTGGGCTTACAGGTGCTTTGATAAGGGTGATGAAGAGCAGAGCATCATACAGCTATGAAGATAACCTTACGAATATTCTTTTAAAAAGAAAACACAGAAGAATGTATGCATGAGCTAATTTGTAGTGAAAGATGTTCTTGATGTAGGATCAGGTGTTTTCCAAAATGATATGCAGAGGAAGATATTGATATTGAATTGTAGAAATAAGAGTGTTGAAATTTTGTTCATAGGAGCTTGTTTTCAGAGAGGTGTGTAAAAGGAATTATTTGTATGCTCTTGACTTGAAAATCAAATAGGAGAAATTAGGGTGTATGATGAAACACAGAGAGTAAATGGTGCAAATCAGATTGAACAACAATCACTTCTTGCACATGAGATTTTTGTTTTGATTGATTGAGAAAAGCCAGTGAGGCACAGTATGCCAATGAGGCTTATAGGTCAGTGAGACCATTTGTCAGTGAGACACTCACATCAGCCAGTGAGGCTTGTAAAGATATTTTTTAAGGTTAAGCCAGTGAGACAGTTTTGGAGTGGTTTTTCTACCCCAGGAGGGTTTTCCACTCGTGCAATTCTTGTGTCTTGATTTAGATTGATTTTCTCTCTGTTTGTGTGTATGATTTATTCATGAGATTTTATTCTCATCATTCATTCTCAGTTATGTGCACATGTGTGTAACAAATGATATCTTTCTTTCTTCATGTCTTGAAAGTTAAATTTGTAAAAAGGTTAAAAGTTTATACAACACTGATTCACCCCCCCTCTCAGTGTTGTCCTGAACTCCTACAATTGGTATCAGAGCTAGTTTCCCTTTTGCAGCTTAATTAGGTTGGGTAGGTCCTGTGTGTGGAGTTCAATGGGTAAGTGCAGGAGAAATAAGAACATGAGAAATGTTAAGATTCATTCTGATCAAAAGACATCATCCATATCAAATCCAGATGTTGATATAAAGTCAGTTGATAATGATGTTCTTCATGTTGATTCTAATATTGTATTAGAAGAAAAAATTTCAGGAGTTCCTCAATTTAATGGTTCAAATTTTTCAGTTTGGTATGTTAGAATGCAAGTGTATTTATCCTCTTTAGGATATGATGTTTTAATGTCTGTTGAGAATGGATGTTCTAACTCTGCAAATAACAAAGAAGCCCTTGAATGTAATCAGATTGTAAAGAAGACTATATTGTCTGCTCTGTCTAATAATGTTTCTTGTAAAATTATGGACTGTGTTACAACTCAGGATATGTGGAGGAGATTAATAAAAATTTATCAAGGTAGTACACCTGAAGAAGAAAACAACTTATTATCTGAGAAGAGTGACAATGATGAAAATCTTTCACATAAAGGAGATGAGACTCAATCAGATTTTGAAGAAGATCAGATTATAAGTGATGAAGAACAAGAATGTGAAATTGATATGGAAGGAGAGCTTATATATGCTTTGAGTGAGCTCAAGAAGTATAAGAGAGAGAATCAGAAACTAAATTTGTTGCTGCAACAAGAAAGAGAATCTACAGATAATGTACATTTAGAACTTGACATTGTATCTACAGATCTTGAAGAGGCTAGATGTCAAATTATAAGTTTAAAGACATATATTGATGATTCAGATAAACTAGTTGCTAGATTAAAGATAGAAATTGAAGAAGCTAAGAGGTAGCAGATGTTTCAATATCTGACCTTGAAGTTAGAAGGATTGAGAATCTAAAACTAGAAAGTGAAATTATCAAACTCAGAAAAGATTATGATGGTCTCAAGGCTTTATCTAAGAAGTATAAGGAATTTGAAGAAAGTACAAGCAAGCTACATGAGATGTTGGGAAAGCAAAAACTATATGGAGACACTACTGGACTTGGATATGAAGAAGGAGAGTGTTCCAAAGTCAGAGAAACTCCTAGAAGAAAAATTGATCAGCCTGCTGCTTCTGAAAGAAAAGTGAACAATCAAAGAAGAAGAATTGCTCCTGCAAGACAAGCATATATGTACAGGTACAATTATTCATTTAATGGATATTGTTATACTTGTAATCATTTTGGACACAAAGCAATTGTTTGCAGAAGGAATATTGACATTATTTGTTACAAGTGCAAAAATATTGGACATATACAAAGAAATTGTAAAAGGTATGATTCTGCATGGAAGTCTAACATGAGTTCTCAAAGGTACTATCAGTCATTTGATTATGATTGTAATATAGTTTGTTATAGCTGCAACTCTCTTGGTCATAAAGCTCATAGTTGCAGGAAAGCTCCACCTGATTTGAAAAAGTTGAAATGGAAAGAGGGAGAAAAGGTTTGGAGAAAGAAAGTATCTGTAAAAGTGTGGAAGCAAAAACAGAGTCATGAGAAGGTAAATCCCAAACTTGTGCATCCAGCACAAGTTACATCATCAGTTGCATAAAGATAGCATGATGTGAGGGGGAGTTGTTCTTGTTCTATCTTTTATCCCCAAGAAGTTATAGGAGGAGTTCAATTGATCTTGTCTATCATGCTTGCCTGATAATGTTAATTTCTGATGTTGTGTATGTCAGTGACATGTTGAGTGGTTCATAATGCATATAAGGAGTTCAAAAGTTCTCTGCACAAAGAATTTGATGATGTTGTGACATGATCCTATTCATATTTTGTTCATAGCATGTTGTTACTGACAAATGGTTGAGTTGTTATGATGTTGCAGTCCAATGGGATCTTGTTATTAAAAGTATTGGTTATCATGGCAAAGAGCTTTAGTTGTTTCAAAGAGCTCTTATTAGATATTTGTCTCTGTTGGCTAAATGAAAGAAGTCATTTCATAACACTTTTCTCTACAATTGGTTTTGCAAAGTGTTGTTTTAGGAAGAGCTTGATGGTGAAGGTTGTGCAATCTTGATAGGCTGATTTGTATAATGGATCTTGGGTATTCTCAAGAAGTTCTCTTCAGATGTTATCATGTGTCTGTTGATTGAAGATTGAAATAAGTTTCAGATGTGGTTATGTACATATCAGATTTGACAAGAGATGTGCAGGAACAACAGGATGGTATACTTCAGGTTGATATGTTGCTTTAGGACTAAGTCAGGGAGTGGATCAGTGATGAGTTGAGTTGAGTTTGTTAGTGATATTTATGAGCAGTGATTTGTTTGTGAACTTTATCATGGGGAAACAAATAGCTTCATTGGAGATTTGTCATATGGGTCAAAAAGTGTTGTTGTTTGAAGAAGGATTGTTGTTTTGAAAGTTTGTCTTTCAATCACATGTGATGTCATCAGGAGTATGTTAGTTTTCATTTTCAGAATGGTATTGTGCAAGTTTCATGGTATCTTTTTGCTCTCATGTTTGAAATGTTGATGTTGAGGATAAGTTTATCAAAATTGCATTCAATGCCTTCAATACTTTGAAAGACAAGTGGTATCAAAGTTTTTGGTAAGTGGTTCTAATTTTTTGATTGAAGTTAACAAAATAACAGGAGTTTATGTCTTCAAAGTCCTCATAATGCAATAAATGCTATGATCAAGCTTTAACATCTTTCAGTGGAGTTATTTTCTCAGGGGGAGATAATTATCTTTGTCATCAGATGTCAGAAAGGGGGAGAAAGAAAAATTGCATCAGGTGGTTTTGCCATCAATGACAAAGGGGGAGATTGATGGTGATAGGTTGTCATTGATGTCAAAAGTGTGTTCAGATGATGTTGATATTGATTATGTCTTCAATCAGGATGCTTTATGTCTTCATGGTGAAGTGAATGTCTTCATGGTAATATTGATCAGGATGCTTTCATGATTTAAGTGGTTTTGATATCTTCATTGTTCTTGAACAAAGGATGCAAATACTGAGCAAGGTTGTCTTCAGTGTTCTTCATATTCAGTTTTTTAAGAATTTCATTATATGATGTTGATATTTCTCCAAGAGTGTTTGTGTTGTTAAGACAGGAGTTCACATGTGCTTGCTCAATTTGTCATGGTGATATGATGGATATAATTTGCATGGTGATTTGGTGTTAAGGAGGTGTTTCATGATAAGGTCATATTGACATTGGATGTTGGTTGATCATTTTTTAATTAAGCTCAAACTATCTTTAAATCCTATTGCAAATTATATAAGAGCACTTTTGTTATGTTTGGGAGGTGACCTATTATCGCAAGTTAGATTACTTATCACAACTTGCTAGAGGGCATTTCAATCAGTGCTTTTTCATATTCTATTACCATGTAAAGCGGTCATTCTTTATGACCTATGGGCACCAAAAATATTGAAGAGTCTTATTTGTTTATGAAGAGCATGTTTTTTTCTAAAGAGCTTTCGAATAAGCTATATTAAGCTTTATGAGTTTATTTAAAAAGGGGACCATGATTATGTTTTAAAAGACATAAAAATCTTTATTTAGTGTGTGGAGTTTAGATTTTTTAGGAAGGCATAAGAGATTTTTCTTAAGACTATTTTTAGTTTTTTTTTTTATAAAGGAAATTTTTTTAAAGAAGTTTTGCCCGATGGAAAAGCATTCTTTTTAGAAGCTTTTTATGGAGATTTTTTCTATAGTTAATTCTCAAGTGGGTCTCCTCTCACATAGGTTGAAAATTTTAAAAAGAAATTTCTTAGAGAGATTTTTGTGGTTTTTTGAGTTGAATTGGAGATTAAAAAGGAAGGGTTTTTTTTTAAGAAAGAGTTTTTTTTTTGAAGGAGATTTTTGGGCAGAAATGTTTTTCTTTTGTTCTCATGGAGATGACTAATGGCTTAATGGATTTAAGTCCATTAAAGTTTTTGTAGAGACAAGAATGAGGGTAGATTAATAAATTGATATGAAAGATGAACGGATTTCTTCTATGAAGAGAAAATAAATAGTGGAAATTATTCATGATTTCTTGCAGGAGAATATGGAATTTGAAAGGTCTTTTGAAGATAAAATTCCACACAGAAGATTATCAAAGTTGATTATTTATTTTGAAAGGAATTTTTTGAAGGTTTTCTTTTGCAGAGAAGATGAATCTTTGAAAGGGACAAAATGTTTTTATTGATCATTTATTTTGTGAATAAGATTTTCTTCTTGCAGATGGATTGGTGTTTGGATTTCTTAATGTTTTTATTATTGCAAATGAAAGGGTTTTGATGCAGATGAAGGTGAATAGTTTACAAGATCAGTTTATTGCAGGGCAAGAAGAAGATGAATGGTCATCTGATATTTATTGGGCTTACAAGTGCTTTGATAAGGGTGATGAAGAGCAGAGCATCATACAGTTATGAAGATAACCTTATGAATATTCTTTTAAAAAGAAAACACAGAAGAATGTATGCATGAGCTAATTTGCAGTGAAAGATGTTCTTGATGTAGGATCAGGTGTTTTCCAAAATGATATGCAAAGGAAGATATTGATATTGAATTGTAGAAATAAGAGTGTTGAAATTTTGTTCATAGGAGCTTGTTTTCAGAGAGGTGTGTAAAAGGAATTATTTGTATGCTCTTGACTTGAAAATCAAATAGGAGAAATTAAGGTGTATGATGAAACACAGAGAGTAAATGGTGCAAATCAGATTGAACAGCAATCACTTCTTGCACATGAGATTTTTGTTTTGATTGATTGAGAAAAGCCAGTGAGGCACAGTATGCCAGTGAGGCTTATAGGTCAGTGAGACCATTTGTCAGTGAGACACTCACATCAGCCAGTGAGGCTTGTAAAGATATTTTTTAAGGTTAAGCCAGTGAGGCGGTTTTGGAGTGGTTTTTCTACCCCAGGAGGGTTTTCCACTCGTGCAATTCTTGTGTCTTGATTTATATTGATTTTCTCTCTGTTTGTGTGTATGATTTATTCATGAGATTTTAATCTCATCATTCATTCTTAGTTATGTGCACATGTGTGTAACAAATGATATCTTTCTTTCTTCATGTCTTGAAAGTTAAATTTGCAAAAAGGTTAAAAGTTTATACAACACTGATTCACCCCCCCTCTTAGTGTTGTCCTGAACTCCTACAAGATTAATGTGCAAACAATAACCAGAAATCCACATGAAAAATAATAAAAAATCATGTCATCAATAGTGACAAGATATACCCTAGGAAAACCCTCCATGAGGGAAAAACCAAGCCTCTAAAAGCATCCATATCTCATGTATTATTCAACAATAAAGATTACAATACATAATGAATACCCTGAAGGACCAAGCTCTCTACCTACACTCCATGTTAACAAGCATGTAACCACACATAAAATTCTATGCTTCAAACCCTCACAAATGCAACCTATAAGAGATGTTCAATCAAGTTGAACCTAGCCTACATCCAACAAGCCAAATAGCCCAACCTCTACAACTATCCATGTGTTTTCTTTTAAGATAACCTCACACAAATACATGTGGTATGGTAAAACCATCTTCCCAAACCCATGAGTCTACAAAACCATTGGCCCCCACACTGAATTATTGGTGTTTAATAGGAAATTTGAAGAGGATTAATTTAGGGTTGATTATGATAGTTTATGTTAATCCTCCTTTCACCACTAAACATTTAAGGACTTTCAACCAAGTAGAGGAACCTACTATAGATCTTTTGTCACTTGGAACATAGGGGAAGATTGGAATTATGTGATTTAATTGTTCAATTAAGCCCAAATATGCTTAAAAATCTAATTATGCAAATTCGTGAACAAACAGAAAAATTATGGAAAATGATCGCACACAAAGATATCAAATGAAAATTAAATGCATACCAGATTTCAATGTTTGAAAAGCAAAAAAGTCTGGGACTAATGAGTGGGTACCCTATTCTAGTGCCACACTTTTTGTCGAGATCTGGGAATCTTGTCTGCAACTTGTTCTTGCTATTGATTTTACTATTGTGAGATATGGAGGACTAATGAGTGGGCGCCTGAGTCTAGGTCCCTATTTTCTTCTCTGATCTACAATTCTGACAGTCTGCACTATTTTCCTGCAACTCCACTTTTTTTGCTTTCACAACCTGTAACCTACAATCATGAAAAAATGGGTTGGGGGTTGTGGTGTTTAGAGGCTTGCCTTAGTCAAGCCCTAGAGAGACATTCAAGTCTTTTGAATACTATTGTCAGATAAAGAGTGCGTATCCCTATGGGATAGATGCAAAATCCAAATGATAAATGATAGAAAACACAATTGATATCACCTTGTAGTGAAGATCTCATGGAAGGAAGATTCTCTTCATGCCATGAGGAGATGGATGCCAAATCTACAAATACAAACACAAGAATGACACAAATTCTTCTCTGCAACACTATGAATGCCTTGAATCACTTTCACAAAAGCTCTTGAATCAAAATTGCCATCTAATTTCCATCTAGTTCCATCTAGTTTACAAATGAATCACTAATCATTCTTATATATGCAACTACAAACATTCCCACTAAGAATTTCATAATTCAAACTTATCGTGTCGACATAGGACCTAAATAACAATCATAAACCGACACTTCAAAATTGGGCTTGACCTAAAATAGGCAGGACTAGGGCGTGGACGCCCAAGTCCTTCCCCCCTAGTTTAGGCAAGATTTATGTTAAGTGCATCCCCTGAGTCCTATTTGCCATGAAACTTTAGAGTTTTCTCATCGCAAGTCATCAAAATCATGCAAGATGCTCTAAATGCATACTAAGGGACCTGGGAGCTAAACCTTAAGAGGAAAAAGCCCCCAAGGTTACTTTTTCTGACATAACATTTAGCCCCCACTTTAATGTATGTATAAATGCAAGGCCAATACATGTATTAAAGTAAGGTCAACAAACACAACAAACATGCCAAGCACAAAGAAGACACGCCAATCATAGAGAAGACAGTAACATGCACATAAAACATGGAGAAGACAACATTGAAGACACACAAAACACAATGAATATAGTGAAGACATTGATGATTTTTTTTTCTTTTATATGAAATGCAGATGCAAGTACAAGAAAAGTAAACACACCACCCATAATGTAGGAGGGACTCATTGCCATCGATCTTTAAGACTACATATGGGGCAACAAACATGCCAAAAAATTCAAGCACGCCATACAAATCCCAAAGCATAGGAGGGACTCATCGCCACCGGTCTTTAAGACTATGCTTGGGAACAAACATGCAATACACACACACTTGGAAGACACAGAGAAAACATGACAGACAAGTGATAGAGTGTTCCTATTTCTAGGTTCATCACCATCTCAGGCAAATTACATGCACACACTAACGATTGGGCTTCACCACAACAATCGCTGAAGACAAGCTTAAGGTTTGAGTTAGTCACAGAACCGCTCTCCACCTCTACAAAGGACTTTTTGAAAATGTTAGGATGTGCACTCTCCATGAGAAATACACCATCCCCGCCTTCGTAGAGGGCTTAAGATAAAAAGGATATACGTGATATCTCGCCTCCGCAGAGGGCTTAAATGATTGCAATAGATTTCAAACAAACCTAAGAGTGCAGGAGGGACTCATCGCCACCAGTCTTTAAGACTGCACCTGAGAACAAACACTTTGCTAGCATCTAAAATAGACAACTTACCTTATATATTCCCTCACCTTAAGGTGGTTGATAACATGTATCGATATCAAGCATGTTAAGGTAGGAAGAAAACACACAAGGGAACATGAGCTCTCACAAAGCCCATGCCCCTTGGAGGTGACATGTACTTTACGATTGCCAAAGGTTCCCACAAACACATTCCTACAAAGAAAAGTGTTAGTATCCATATAATCATGATAAAAAATAATGCATATGATCATTTACATAGAGACCTGAGGTTATACTATGGATTCAGAGATCGAGTATAACCATGGGGCTATATCGTAGAAATCTCAAAACTGAGTGTAACCAAGGTGAGATTCAAAGATAAACGGAGCAACATTATTGTTATGGTTTGTAAGTGCGATAAGACAACATCAAGATCACATGGAGTGTTTCTACTAACCAAGCATCAGATAATATATAACAACCCCATCGTCATGTATGGACTTGGTCTATTTATTGATTTCTCATTGAAGGGACACTAGGTCCTTATCAGTATAATAAGTTTTTCGTCATCTTCCCACTAGATAGAAACACTAGAGGAAGGGAAACAATAAGTTGAGAGAGGAGAAACAAGTTCCTTAGGGACAGTCATGTAGGAGGGTGCCCCCAAGTCACCAACTGCAACACTATGTCCGTAAGACACAACACACGACAATGAAAATATAGGAGAAGCAATATAGAAGAATGATGATACAAATAGAAGGTCACAACAAAGGTGATCTCCTGGTATCCTAGATCTTACAAGAGAATCAAGGGTCATCCCAAGAGGCCTGAACAACACATAGCACATCATAGGGGAAACACATCACGAGAGATAAAGGGTTAGAAATACTTACCTGGTAGTACCATCGTACTAAATTTTAGAACTTGAGAAACTCTTGGAGAGGTACTCGATCAAGTTTTGTGTGAAGGTTGAGTGGTTCTTATGAGAGTCTTGCTTGTAATCAGAAAATCCATGTAATGATTGTTTCTCAAATACTTGTGTAAGTGAGACCTTTTGTTGCTTGTGAGGAGGATAAGCACTATTATTTCCAACTGATGATAATCGTCTTACTTTTTTTCTAATTTTTAGCGAGTTTTCATTATTGGTTTCGTCTACCATAGTGACAAGAATCATCTTGTACTATCTCACTCTTTTGTTTTGTTATAATTGTTTGTATCGATTGTTCCAAAATGTTTAATAGGAAATTTGAAGATGATTAATTTAGGGTTGATTATGATAGTTTATGTTAATCCTTCTTTCACCACTAAACATTCAAGGACTTTTAGCCAAGTAGAGGAACCTACTACAGACCTTCTGTCACTTGGAACATAGGGGAAGATTGAAATTGTGTGATTTAGTTGTTCAATTAAGCCCAATTATGCTCAAAACCCTAATTATGCAAATTCGTGAACAAACGAACAAATTACGAAAAATGATCGCACATAGAGATATCAAATGACAATAAAATGTGTACTAGATTTTGATGTTTGGAAAGAAGAAAAGTCAGGGACTAACAAGAGGGTACCCTAGTCCAGTGCCACACTTTTTGTTGAGATATGGGAATCTTATCAACAACGTATTCCTGCTATTCTAGAGATTTTCCTATTGTGGGATCTGGAGGACTAATGAGTAGGCGCTCGAGTCTAGGTCCCTATTTTCTTCTCTGATCTATAATTCTGACAGTCTACACTGTTTTCCTACAACTCCACTTTTTTTGCTTTCACAACCTATAACCTGTAATCATGGAAAAATGGGTTGGGGGTTGTGGTGTTTAAAGGCTTACCTCAGTCAAGCCTCGGAGAGACATTCAAGTCTTCCAAACACCGTTGTCAGATAAAGAGTGCATATCCTTGCGAGATAGAGGCAAAATCCAAATGATAAATGATAGAAAACACAATTGATATCACCTTGTAGTGAAGATCTCATGGAAGGAAGATGCTCTTCATGCCATGAGAAGATGGATGCCAAATCTGCAAATACAGAAGAACGACACAAATTCTGCTCTACAACACTATGAATCATATACATATCGCAGTATAATGAGAACATCCAACAAAGGAATTGTATACATACTGGAACTCCCACTGCATGAGTTAATGTCAAATATAAAATAGATCAAGGCATCCAAAGATCCACTAATAGCACTCACATAGAAGATGTGGCTAAATCCTCTATCACATAGTGTCAAAGAACACACACATAGATATGCAAAATTTGCAAACTAAATATCTGCAGTATAACTCTCACCTCAAGTCCATATCTCTCCCAAACCCTCCACATCATAAGAGAAAGAAGTCAAAGAGACTAAAAAGATCCATACACATCTCAACTCCAATGTCATATGAACACGAGTTCATCTAAGAAGAAGAATAAGAGTGACAAGAGAGAACTTGCAAATCATAACCATGTCCTTCTATCCACACTAATGCACTATAGCTGTGAAAAGTATGATCTCCTTTACAACCCCAAAACAAGAAGCCTCCTCAACATCCAAAAAATCAAAATACAAGCCTCTCAAACCAAAAGAAGATCATATTCATAACCATCCCAAAATAGTAATAAGCCCAAAGCCACTAACTATCTCCATTACACACAATGATCTCATAACAACTCAAGATCAAACATTAGGAGATAACTAACAACAACCATTCATCTACTCCTCAAACAAGTTCTCACAACCACAATCCATAGCTCAAGACTCAAGCATGAGTAGATAGGATACAAAGAAACAAATGCATTTGAATAACATGTGGGCATACCTATTGGTGTAGTTATGGTTAGGAGGGTCCTCGAAGAGAATAGTCTAGACTGTGCAACAAGGGTAAACACAACAGAAACAACAAATGCAAATTTGGTCATTCAGTATAGAATTCAAATACAAATTGGCTGGCAATATGCAGGCTTACAATTAGGGCTCACAAACCTGATTACATAATATGCACAGGATATAGCTTTGAAGCCCCTTCACACAAAATCCAAATGATCAACTATATCCCAATGATAAACTGTCGACAAATCTCCTTTCCTAGGCATCTATTACATCAATATATATCATCTTTGGAACATCAGATTCCTCCACATTGGCCAAGGAAGATCACAAATTCCAATGAAGAGCTGTAACGTGTGTACACAGATAGGTTAGACCTAAATGAATGGAACTCCTCCGCAAGTGAATGGAATGATGAGCGGATCTCAGAGAAGGTCAACCATGAACCAAACAATATTGAATGATGTGTAATTTATCTCCATAGGTTGAGAAATGCTCTACAAGTCTTCTCCTTCAACTGACTATCTGAGACTATCAGGATGCTCTGTTTTGAGAAAATAGTTGATCTTCTGATAGTGATATCTTATCGGTACCTAATCTAAATGATCTAAGATTTGGATATGTTGTACATGAATGAATATAGATGCTAAGTCCATATCTGCAAGATCTGAAATGCAAATATGATAGAATGCAGACCAAGATACATAAATTGCTACTGACTGAACTGCCTGAACTAAACTAGAAAATGAAAAGAAACCAACTGAAATGTAAACAAACTGAATTTATGCAATTTTTTTTGGTTGATGCAAGATTGCTCTTGAACCAGGGATGCTCCTGCATCAGACATCTAGGGTTATTAAAAAATGAGTCCCTCACTTTGCTGGGGCTGGAGGGAAACCAAGATGGTCCACCTTAGCCTAAGAAATCCAAGATGAATCTTCTTCCGGTTTGCCTTTCCACTTCACAAGATATTCTTTGTATTGTCTTCCTTTGGTGTTGAGTCCAACTCTACTATCCAAAATGTCCTCAATCTGCTCTGGTGCTTATTGTGGTAACTGCTTCTTCAATTCTTCTTCTATGCTGTCAGTGATCTTTGCTTCATGATACTGATATAAGTTTGCAATGTTAAAAATAGGTGTATGTCCAATGTCTTCGTAACTCTACTTCATATGCATTTCGTGCATCAAACTTTCTGAGTATCCTACATGGTCCAAACTTCTTCATCTTCAACTTGTTATATGTCCCAACATGAAATCTTTCTTTTCTCAAGTATACCATCGCTTCATCTCCAACTACAAATTCTTTGTCTTCTTTTCTCATATTCTTGTTCTTTATGCTTATTATTCATCTCCTCCAAATGCTTCTTCACTTGATTATGCATTGTCTCCATGTGTCCTGCAAATTCTTCTGCTTCTACACTTCTCATATCTTCCATACTGATATCTCTCAACTTTGCTACTCTAGGGTTTACTTTGGTAACAATCTCAAAAGGTGTTCTTCTAGTACTCCTATTTACTAAATTATTATATGCAAACTCTACTTGTGAAAGAATCAAATCCTAATTTCCTATCTTCTCTCCAACCAAACATCTCAACATGTTTCCCAAATTCCTATTCACTACCTCTGTCTGTCCATCAGTCTATGGATGAAATGTTGAATTGAACTTCAAATCTATCTTCATCTTCTTCCAAAGTGTCTTCCAAAAGTATCCCAGAAATCTTGTATCTCTGTCTGAAATTATACTCTTAGGTAATCCATGCAATCTCACAATTTCCTTGAAAAATAGGTCAGCTACATGCATTGCATTAGTTGTCTTCTTACAAGGTATGAAGTGTGCCATCTTTGAAAATCTGTCTACCACTACAATTATTGAATCATGTCCTCTCTATGTCTTTGGCAATCCCATTACAAAATCCATACTTATGTCTTTCCAAGGTCTCTCTGGTACTGTCAAAGGTTTATACAATCCAGTGTTCTGACTACTCCCTTTTATAACTTG
The DNA here is from genome assembly GCA_027924645.1 of Cunninghamia lanceolata. Classification (NCBI taxonomy): domain Eukaryota; kingdom Viridiplantae; phylum Streptophyta; class Pinopsida; order Cupressales; family Cupressaceae; genus Cunninghamia; species Cunninghamia lanceolata. Next base: position 2,165,584 of record BSBN01000241.1, on the reverse strand, counting down.
ACATACTCTACAACTTTGCACAAATTTCCTAACATCCTTATGTATCTGAGGCCAAAAGTAATTTCCACTTATCAAAGCCATTGTCTTACCAATACCAAAGTGTCCTGCTAATCCACCACTATGCTTTTCCTTGATCAAATTGTCTCTCATTGAACTCCTAGGTATGCACAATTGACTTCCTCTAAACAATATATATTCTTGAATAAAATAGTCCAACCACTTACTCCTATCTATCACAATAAGTTCCTTACATGGTTTCCAAGGTTCTGCAAAATCAAGATCTTCCTCATACATGTTCTTCAATTCATCAAATCCAAACACTTCAAGTCTCATCTCTGTCAGCAAGTTCCATCTCCTACTTAATGCATCTGCAACTTTATTTGATTTCCCACTCTTATGCTTCAATACAAATGTGTAACTCTACATGAACTCTACCCATCTCATATGTCTTTGATTCAACTTACCTTAGCTATTCAAATATTGCAAAGCTTAATGATCTATATCCAACACAAACTCCTTAGGCAACAAGTAATGTCTCCACTTCTTCAAGGCTTGAATTATGGCATAGAACTCCTAATCATAAATAGAATATCTTCTCCTTGCATCATTCAACTTCTCACTAAAATATGCTATAGGTCTACCTTATTGACTTAATACTGCTCCTATTGCATTTTCACTTGCATCACAATCTACTTGAAATACATTATTGAAATTCGGTAATGCCAAAACAAGTTGCTCTGTCACTTTTTGCTTCAACAATTCAAAACTTTTATCTACTCTTGATGTCACTTAAAGTATTTTTTGTCTCTTCTCATTGTCTCTGTCATACGGTTACATACTGAATTAAAATTTATGATGAACTTTCGGTAGAAACTAGCCAATCCATAAAATGATCTGACTTCTCCAATGCTCTCCAGTGTAGGCCATTCAACAATTGCTCTCACTTTCTCAACCCGTCCATCTTCAATCCTTCCGTAGAAATCACAAATCCCAAATATACCAATTCTTCCTTCATGAAACTACATTTCTTGATGTTTATCAACAATTTCTCTTCTCTCAGTCTCTACAATACTTGTCTAAGGTGCCACAAATGTTCTTCTTTTGTCTTACTGAAAAATTAGAATGTCATCCAAATATACAATAACAAACTTACCTAAGAATTTCTTCAAACTTCATTCATCAATCTCATGAAAGTACTAAGTGTATTTGTCAATCCAAAAGGCATCACTAAACACTCATACAATCCTTCATTTGTCTTAAAAGAAGTCTTCCATTCATCTCCTTCTCTAATCTTGATCTGATGGTATCCACTCTTGAAGTCTATCTTTGTGTCATCCAAATATACAATAACAAACTTACCCAAGAATTTCTTCAAACTTCATTCATCAATCTCATGAAAGTACTCAGTGTATTTGTCAATCCAAAAGGCATCACTAAACACTCATACAATCCTTCATTTGTCTTAAAAGAAGTCTTCCATTCATCTCCTTCTCTAATCTTGATCTGATGGTATCCACTCTTCAAGTCTATCTTTGTGTCATCCAAATATACAATAACAAACTTACCCAAGAATTTATTCAAACTTCATTCATCAATCTCATGAAAGTACTCAGTGTATTTGTCAATCCAAAAGGCATCACTAAACACTCATACAATCCTTCATTTGTCTTAAAAGAAGTCTTCCATTCATCTCCTTCTCTAATCTTGATCTGATGGTATCCACTCTTCAAGTCTATCTTTGTAAAATATTTTGCTCCTCTCAAACAATCCATGATATCATCCATCCTAGGTAAAGGAAATCTATACTTAATTGTGATCTTGTTTATCACTCTAGAGTTTGTACACATTCTCCATCCTCTATCTTTTTTGGTGCTAACACTGTAGGTACTGCACAAGGACTCAAAATTTCTCTGATCAAACCCTTCCTCAACAACTCTTGTATCTGTCTATTCAATTCTTCATTCTCTGTCGGTGTCATTCTGTGTGTTGCTTTGTTTGACAAACTATTTCCAGGTATAAGATCCATGTGATGACTGATACTCCTGATTGGTGGCAATCCTTCAGGCACATTGTTTGATATGATGTCTTCATACTCTATTAGTAATATAGTTATCTCCTCCAGTTGTGATTCTTTTGTCCCCTTCAAGGATTCATGCTTCTTAGGGATCAAATCATAACATATATTCTCATGTCTCAAACCATACAAAAATTTCCTTCCATCTACCAAACAAATTCTAGCATTTCCACATACTTCACTCTTAGGATCATCTTCCAAAGGAATCAAAGTAATTCTCTTTCCATTTGATGTTATAGTGTATATATTCTTTCTCCCATCATGTATAGCTTTCCTATCATACTGCCAAGGTCTACCCAACAAGATATGACATACATCCATAGGCATAATATCACACAAGACTTCATCATGATAAGATCCAATATGAAATTTCACCAAACATTGTTCACTCACCAGTACCTTATGATCATCCTAAATCCATGCTATCTAATAGGGTTTAGGGTGTTTCAATCTTTCCAACTTCAACTTAGTAACCATCATCTCTGAAACTAGGTTATCTGAACTACCACTATCAATTACAACTTTACAACTTTTACCTCCTGATTTGCATCTGGTTTTGAAAAAACTTTTCCTTTGCAGTGGCTCTTCATCTATCTCTGCTTGAAATAATTCTCTTCTCATGACAAGTGATTCTCCCTTCTCATGTTTACCAACTGAACTCAGTGATCCAATAGGTTCTTCTTCCACATAGACTACTCTTCCACTGTTCTCTATCCTCTTTCTTGTACTCCCCTTATTACATTCAAATGCTCTATGTCCTTCACCTCCACATTTAAAATAGGTTCCTTTGAATGTTCTCCTATCAGGTCCTCTTCCTTCTTTTCTATATCCTTCACTCCGGTATGGACTAGGGTTTCCTCTGCAGTAGAAGGTTCTATCATCTCTTCGGTATGCATTGTTATCTCTATCCTCCTTGAATGTGTTCTCTTGTCTATTCTTCTTTGCATATGGTCTCTCTCCTCCAAAAAATGTTCTACCTCTTAAAATTTACCTCCTTTGCCTCTCTGTCTCTGATCATGCCTCTTATTCAACTTTTCTTCAACCTTTACATAAAACTGATATGCTTCTTCTAATGTTGTCATCCTTACCAAACTCAATTCTTCTTGAATGTTCAATCTTAGTCCATTGATGTATCTAGCCACGTTATCCTTGCTTGCTTCACTATGTCCTATCCTTATGATCATCTTATGAAATTCTTCAGTATACTCCTTCACAAATTTCTCCTTTTGTCTCAGGTTTTGCAAATTCTTCAACAATTCCAACTCATAGTCAATAGGTATAAACTGATTCTTTAACTTTGTCACCATCCTATCCCATTGTGTAATCTTTTTGTTTCCTCTTCTATTTCTATCCAAGTAAACTTATTTCCACCATATAGTAGTATGTCCTTTCAGCTTTGTCTTTGCGAATTTCACCTTCTCCGGATCTTCAATTTCTTCATACTCAAAGTATTCTTCCATGTCATTTATCCAGTCAATCAATTCTGAAGGGTTCAAATTGCTGGTATAGTTTGGTACATTAACTCTAGGTCTTTTTCCAATCTTTGAAATAGATCACAACATCTTGAATTGATTTGATTCTTCTTCTTCTTCACCTCCTAGGGTTTCTTCAATTTGATTCACAGATTGAAATTCTTCATCATCACTCTTAATATCAATTCTAGGGCTTAGTCCTTTTCTTCTATCTTCCTCAATGACATCCAATCTAATTTGCATTATTTTCATCATTTCCATCATCTCATCCATTCCACCATCCATTGTTCCAACATTAGGGATTCTCCTCAGTGGCATTCTTCCTAGGATCAAGTGTAACTGCATCAAATTCAGTGATTGGGCTATAAGGTGACAACTGCCTCACAATCAATGATCGGTTGCAACATAGGTAACCTGCCTCAGATTCGGTGATCTATTCACATCAATATCTTATAGAATTCCTTCACCACTTTCACTCAATTCACTCCCAAAGATTCAAACTTTCTCTCTCATACCACTTGGTGCAGTCACGGTTAGGAGGGTCCTCAAAGAGAATAGTCTAGACTGTGCAACAAGAGTAAACACAACAGAAACAACAAATGCAAATTTAGTCATTTAGTATAGAATTCAAATAAAAATTGGTTGGAAATATGCGGGCTTACAATTAGGGATCATAGGCCTGATTACAGAATATGCACAAGATATAGCTTTGAAGCCCCTTCACAAAAAATCCAAATGATCAACTATATCCTAATGATCAACTGTCAACAAATCTCCTTTCCTAGGCATCTATTACATCAATATATCATCTCTAGAACATAAGATTCCTCTGCATCAGCCAAGGAAGATCACAAACTCTAATGAAGAGCTGTAACATGTGTACATGGATGGGTCATACCTTAATGAATGGAACTCCTCTGCAAATGAATGGAACGATGAGCAGATCTTGGGAAAGGTTGGCCACAAATGAAATAACATTGAATGATGTGTAATTTAGCTCTACAGGCCAAGAAATGCTCCACAAGTCTTCTCCTTCAACTAACTATCTGAGACTGTTAGGATGCTCTATTTTAAGAAAACAATCAATCTTCTAATAGTGATATCTTATCAGTACCTGATCCAAATGATCTGAGATTTGGATATGTTGTACATGAATGAATCTAGATGCTAAGTCCAGCTCTGTAAGATTTGAAATGCAATTGTGGTAGAATGCGGACCAAGATATAGAAACTACTACTGACTGAACTGAACTAGAAAATGAAAAAAAATCAACTGAAATGCACACAAATTGAAATGCAAATGTTTTTGGTTGATGCAAGATTGCTCTTGAACCAAGGATGCTCCTGCATCACCTATCAAATCATTCACCACTAAGTGGATCAAGGGTGGGGATGAGATTGCTTTTCTAAGATGCACCAAGCCTCAAAGACTCTCTCTAAGAATAATCTCCCTAATAGGTCCATGTTGAACTCATGTCCAACCAAGGTGTAGGCTCCATAGTCTTGCTACTGAAATCCTCATTAAAGAGTAACCATGTGAACACATGTCTCTAGTCCCAAGAGAACTCAAGCCTCACCTAAGTCTCCAAGTATCCATGAGTACCTCCATGATCAATCCATTCTAAACTCCAAATACAAAACCACACCATCATGAAGCTCCCAAGCACATGACTAATGAACCTAATACCAAGAGAACCAACAAGATCATAGTCAAATATCCAACTGCATATATGCGTAACCAAGGAATATATACTGACATCATGATCTAATCATCTCCTCAAAGGAAGATCACATGCACTAATGCACACATCTTATCTCAAGAGAGCTTGTATAGTGTCAAAACACAAAATTAGTATCAAGAGAAAACCATGACACAATACTAGCATCTCTAAACCAAGGAACAACATCTCCAAACCACATGAAGATAACCATATCTTGCCAAAGCTCCCACTGAACCGTGATAAAGAGCTATACATGGCAACATGATAAACATCAAACCATCACTGGAAAAAGCTCCCACTAAATTGTGTAAGCAAGCTATCCATGGCATCATGATAACCATCTCCTGAATGAAGATCATTCGTGGCCCCAACACAATCAAGGAATCCTACTATAATGACAATAGCTCTTAAAAGGTCAAGTAAAGCATAATCTCCAAACCAAGAAGATGAACAAAACCTGTAAACCAAACATCAATCCAACACCACCAAAACTGTACCTACAAAACAATCATGTCGTGCCAATGTACTAACCAAATAAGGAACATCCATGACACCATGATCACCACATAATATACCTACACCAAACACCCATCAAGTCTCACACAATTGTACCATATAGTCAACAAACATAGGTCCCATATCATGACTGTATTAGGTAATACCATCTCTCTATATCTCATAATGACAAGCAAACCATTGAAACATGTGACTAAACCAAGCCACAAATTAGAATATGCATCAACACTGAAATATCTATGGGCATAGACAACCCACATCCAAGTCATATATGCAACCTATAAGCATAGACAACCTACAATACTGCATAACCTAAATCTCACAATGCAACATGTAAATTCAACAATACAACATATAATGATATCAACAAAGGATAATTAGAGATAAACCTTGGTGCAGGAGCACCTACCTGACAGCTGGCCTCCATGAGGCAGTTAGTTTGTTATAGGTCTGGTTAATGTTTCCAAGAAGGTCTTATAAGACCAATGCGTGTAATAAGGTCATGTTGACCATACTTTACTATTTTTAGATAGTTTGTTTGGACAGCTGTTATACTGTATGTCCAGTTGGATCTCCCAGCCGCCTGGAGAGATTTCCTAGCCGCTTGGAAGCTCCCAGCCGCTTGGAGTCGAGTTGGTAGTACTCGCGAGAATTCCTATTTATGCATTAGGATCGGTTGGTTTTAGATATATTGAGGAGCTAGGTTGCACAGAGTGAGACAGAGAGAGAGACAGAATATTGTATTTGCATCTTTTGAAATCAATAAAGAGATCCTGTTGTGTCAATTCTCTGTTTGAATTCCATTGTGTAATCGAGTTGCTGTTCTGGTGGTTGCATGGATTCGCTGATCCATTCCACCGGTTGATTCGTTGAATCGGTGGAATGGCTATGTACAATAGTTTAGGATTTAGTTTGCATTTTCTGTTTGTTTGCATGCATGTTTGCAGGATCGCAGTCGAGAGGTGTTGAGAACCCTAGCATGGGTATGTGCTAGGTCGTGCTGGTAGTTCGAGTCTGGAAAGTTGTCCAGGAAGCGGATCGGGTCACCTCAGGAGGTTCGGCGGATTGAAAATTCGCTAGGGTTGGGAAATCCATCGCAAGTGCATCATCAGGATATTTCTGTGTATATCCTGCAGTTACTCCGAGCGTCATCCGAGTAGATGGAGGTGAACATGATGCAGTAGTTTGCATAAGGTGACTGCGTTTCGGGGTGATCATCATCAGGTGTTGCCGAGGAAGAGTGTATCGGCATAAGGTAGAAGATCGGGTTGATAAAATCATCGCGGGCCGATAATGTTATGTTTGGCCGACAGCAGGATATTGAAGGAAATGCATGTGACGTCATCGTCATTAGGATATATGGGAGGAACGGGATATTTTATATCCTGCTGATGAGCATGATGTTGAACATCATGATGCTGCAGATAGAGGTTGGCGGTAAGATGAACAGTGATCGTCAGGAGGATGATTGCGCTTGCCAAATATGATGATGCTGCTGATAGCCGAATATGATGATGCTGCTGACAGACGAAGGGTCGAAGGTTTGTCTGCAGGAGGATATCAGTCGGCAGAGAAAATATGATGATGCTGACAGTGTTAACAAAAATATGATGATGATGATGGGTTATAGACATACATGCTGTATGTCAAGGTTTTAGTGTGGATGCCTCTGCATCATAGTGGTATCAGAGCTCAGCAAAAGGTCTGGGCTGTTGTGTGTTGATTCTGTCACTGAAAGGACAGAGGTAGAGGAGTGAGAGGTTGACAAAATGCCTCCGAAAGGTAATGGTACTGCAAGGGAATTGCAGGAGATGAAGGAAAAACATGCCAGAGAGATGAGGAAGATGAAGGAGCTTGCTGAAGCACTTCAAGCCAGGCTTGTAGCCTTGGAAAAGAACAAAAAGAGGGAAGTGGAAGACAGTGAGTCTGAAGAAGATGAAGATGCTGTTGAAAAGTATGAAGAGGTAGCTGAAGATCTGGATGCTGAAGACCAGAGATTTGCAAAATTGTTAAAGGCAGTGCAGAGTGATAAACCTAAGGTAAAGGTTGATGTTTCCAAGTATAATGGAAGTTTGAATGAAGATGAGTTACTGGATTGGATTGCTGCACTTGATAATCACTTTGAATGTGAAGATGTTGCTGAGGATCAGAAGGTAAAGATTGCAAAGACCAAGTTAGGAGGTCATGCTTTGGTATGGTGGGATTATGTACAATCTGAGAGAAGGAAACAAGGGAAGTCAAAGATCACTTCATTGGATAAGATGGTAGCAAGGATAAAAGGTAAATTCTTGCCCAAGGATTATGAGATTCAGATGTTTAAGAAGCTGCAATTTTTAAGGCAGAAGGAAATGGATGTGAAGGCATATACTGAGGAGTTTTATAAGTTGAGTATGAGATCTGGTCATCATGAGAATGAGGTAGAAAAGGTGGCTAGGTACTTGGCTGGTTTGAGATTAAACATACAGGATGAGTTAGTTTTAGCTAACCCTAAGAATGTGGAAGATTGTTACCAAATGGCAATCAGGATTGAAGAAAAGATGAATAGAAGACAAGATAAGTCCATGAGAGGAAGAGGCAGCAATATGAGGGGAAGAGGATTAGCCCCTACAACAAGGCAAACCAATGAGGGTCAAGAAGACACTGGTAAAGGACAGGGACAGTCTGATTTCAGAGGTGGATGGAAAGGTAATAGAGGCAGATTTGGAAGTGGTAGAGGTTCTACTACATTTTCAGGAAAGTGTTACACCTGTGGTGAGTTTGGTCATCCATTTTTCAAATGTCCAGAAAGCAAAGGTTCATCATCCAGAAATGATAGAACGAATGACAAGAAAGTACAACTTGTGCAAGAAGAGAAAGTAGAGCAAAGTGTGCAAAGTTCAAACACTTATCAAGGAGATAGAGTTCCTGACGGTTATGGATATCCTGAGGAGGGAGAAGCATTGATGCTCAGGAGAACTAGTTTGCAGGCATCAAAGGATATGATGCAAAGAAGAGCTCTTTTCAAGACCACATGCAAGAGCAAAGGTAAAGTATGTAAGGTTGTCATTGATACTGGTTCAACAGACAACATGGTATCTCAGGAAATGGTGGATAAACTGAATTTGGAAAGGATTCCACATCAACACCCTTACAAGGCATCTTGGGTGAGTGATAGTCAATCACTTTTTGTCTATGAACAGGCATATGTTGATTTTCAGATTGGAGCATATCATGATAGAGTTTTGTGTGACATTTTGCCCATGGAATGTTGTCACCTACTGTTGGGTAGACCATGGCAATTTGACAGGAGGGTACTGTATGATGGGTATGCTAATACCTACACCATCAAGAAAGATGGGAAGACTATTATGTTGATGCCATTACAGGAAGCAGCTGTAGTACAGAAGGCAGCAAAAATCATTTTAGTGGGAAAGAAGGAATTTGTGCAGAAGCCTATAGGAGCAGGGATAAAGGCAGTTGAGGACACTGCAGGGAAAGGAGTTGTTAAGGACAACAGTTTGAAGACAGTTTCAGTTTTGACTGACAGAGGTCAGTAGCAGGTTCAGAAACAGGTTTGCAAACAACAACCAGTTGAGAGGAATGACAAGGATGTTGTCATAGTTGGGACTATTGTTTGTCTTATAAAGGTTGAAAGAAAGACAGAGTTGAACATTGCGGAAGTTCAAGAGGCAGTTCAGACAGAGGTTCTGGTAAGACAACCTGACAAACACAAGGTATGTGAGAGAAGGGCCTACATTGACAGGCATGAGGATTTACTTGCAAGACAGCAAGTTACAGTTCAGAAGTCTTGGAGCAGCCGAGAGCCAGCAGAGGACAAAGCTGGAACAGGTCAAGACACTGCAAAGGCAAAGTGTAAAGGTGGAGGACTTCCACATCCTAACTCATGGGACATGAGTTCTTTTCTGTTGGGGAGTCTGATGCAGGAGCACCTACCTGACAGCTGGCCTCCATGAGGTAGTTAGTTTGTTATAGGTCTGGTTAATGTTTCCAAGAAGGTCTTATAAGATCAATGCGTGTAATAAGGTCATGTTGACCATACTTTACTATTTTTAGATAGTTTGTTTGGACAGCTGTTATACTGTATGTCCGGTTGGATCTCCCAGCCGCCTGGAGAGATTTCCTAGCTGCTTGGAAGCTCCCAGCAGCTTGGAGTTGAGTTGGTAGTACTCGCGAGAATTCCTATTTATGCATTAGGATCGGTTGGTTTTAGATATATTGAGGAGCTAGGTTGCACAGAGTGAGACAGAGAGAGAGACAGAATATTGTATTTGCATCTTTTGAAATCAATAAAGAGATCCTGTTGTGTCAATTCTTTGTTTGAATTCCATTGTGTAATCGAGTTGCTGTTCTGGTGGTTGCATGGATTCGCTGATCCATTCCACCGGTTGATTCGTTGAATCGGTGGAATGGCTATGTACAATAGTTTAGGATTTAGTTTGCATTTTCTGTTTGTTTGCATGCATGTTTGCAGGATCGCAGTCGAGAGGTGTTGAGAACCCTAGCATGGGTATGTGCTAGGTCGTGCTGGTAGTTCGAGTCTGGAAAGTTGTCCAGGAAGCGGATCGGGTCACCTCAGGAGGTTCGGCGGATTGAAAATTTGCTAGGGTTGGGAAATCCATCGCAAGTGCATCATCAGGATATTTCTGTGTATATCCTGCACTTACTCCAGGCGTCATCCAAGTAGATGGAGGTGAACATGATGCAGTAGTTTGCATAAGGTGACTGTGTTTCGGGGTGATCATCATCAGGTGTTGCCGAGGAAGAGTGTATCGGCATAAGGTAGAAGATCGGGTTGATAAAATCATCGCGGGCCGATAATGTTATGTTTGGCCGACAGCAGGATATTGAAGGGAATGCATGTGACGTCATCGTCATCAGGATATATGGGAGGAACAGGATATTTTATATCCTGCTGATGAGCATGATGTTGAACATCATGATGCTGCAGATAGAGGTTGGCGGTAAGATGAACAGTGATCGTCAGGAGGATGATTGCGCTTGCCGAATATGATGATGCTGCTGATAGTCAAATATGATGATGCTGCTGACAGACGAAGGGTCGAAGGTTTGTCTGCAGGAGGATATCGGTCGGCAGAGAAAATATGATGATGCTGACAGTGTTAACAAAAATATGATGATGATGATGGGTTATAGACATACATGCTGTATGTCAAGGTTTTAGTGTGGATGCCTCTGCATCAAACCTATAAGTTTGCAATGACTCAAACACCAAATCACCTCAAATTCTATTTTCTATCAACCCATAAAGCACCATAACTCAAATGGACCAAAAATACCTCAAACTGATACAAGCTAAACAAACCTCATAATATCATCTCCAAACCTACTCCATTGTATAGTGCTTAGAAATACCTTTCCAATGCCTATAAGGAGTCCAAAATTTAACTCTGTATACATGTAAGTTATGCCCTGTCAAAGCTCAAACTGCACATCTAGATTCCAACTAGTAAACCACTATCAAAATGACAAAATATGGAAAAAAAATTGACACAATGGCATAGTACATGGAAAGAACTTTTTGTCAACTATAAAAAGTTGAAAATCTGACAAACTAGACAAAATTTATGACCTATGGAAAAAAAAATTGCCCAACTAGGCTTAAAAATAGGTCCTAGAGGCTCACCGGCGGCACCCGGGTAGTGCCCTGGGGACATGCGGTTGGCCGATGTGAAGCAGAGTTACAAAAGTTTTAAAAAGTTTAAATTTTAATTTTTTATTAAGGGTTTTAACACCTCACTAGGGGGCTCACCCTAGCGCACCGGACCAGGGGATCATGACTGGGGGCCTAAGGCCCACTAGCCACATCACTCCAGTGGCTAGCTTGCTATCGGTGGTGGCCGACAGGGCTGACACCCCGTTCAGTAGTACCTTGCGGTACTGCTAGCCCTACTGGCTTAGCAGGGGGTAAGGGGGTTTGCAGACCCCCGCACCCCAAATGTTTATATATATATTTTTATTTTTAAAACAAAATGTAGGAAATATTATTTTTAATTTTATTCGTACCTGCAGACGCCTCTGTGGAGCTTGTACAATCATACGACTAGGGCTGAGGGCAAAAAAAATTGCCTTTTTTTCATAGTTACCAAAATAGGCCAAAATTTATGTCAATCTTCATATCTTGGGCCTCCTAGACTCAATGACGAGGTCCATTTTGTCTCAAGAGGTCATCGATGAAAGATCCTCCTCAAAACACTCTTGATAAAAAACCCAAAACAAGCCCTTTTCTCCATGATTTTTCAACATCCAGATCTACAAAAACTAGCCACAAATCTACAACCCCATAACCCTAAATCTGCAAAATAAAACCTACACAAAACCCTCATACCTTACAATATCTTCATTATTTCTTGCAAAACCATTGTTTCCACTATACACCAAAAATCCACTCATAACTAGGGTTATCAAACAATGATTTCTCCTCCCAAATCAAGCAACTTGGCCCTGATACAAAATGTTGGAAATATGCAGCCATAAAGACTAATTCCTCATAACCCAATGAGAGATTAATGTGTAAACAATAATAAAAAATCCATATACAAAATAATATATAATCATACCATCAATGATGACACAAGATATACCCTGGGAAAACCCTTCGAAAAAAACCCAACCTCCAAAAGCATCTATCTCTCATGTATTATTCAATAGTAAAGATTATAATACATAATGAATACCCTGAAGCATCAAGCTCTCTACCTGCACTCCTTGTGAACACGCATGTAACCACACATCAAATGCCATGCTTCAAAGCCTCACAAATGCAACCTGCAAGAGATGCTAAATCAAGCTAAATCCAACCTACAACCAACAAGACAAACAACCCAACCTCTACAACTACCCATGTGTTTGTTTTTATAGAGATAAGCTCACATAAATACAACATGTGGTATGGTAAAACCATCTTCCCAAAACCATGAGTCTAGAAAACCATTGACCCCCAAAATTATTGGTACTAAGCTTTCCCAATAATTAAATAATTACAAACAATTAATTAATTACTCTATGTGTCCCACACATGTAAAATAATTAATCCAATGTTACATATAACAATTACAAGTGGCACAAAATAAATATTTAATGTGGTAAACACATCACTCATGATGCACCACAAATAAATATTTATTTTACATAATTAAATAATACCAATATTACGCAAGGTGTACAATAGACCTATTCCAACACTAATTCCTTCTTCACAAAGCTACACTTCTTCAAACTCATCAGCAATTTATCTTCCCTCAACCTCTCAAAGACTACGAACATGCATCAAATTTTCATCCAAAGTCTTGCTAAAAATTAGAATATTATCTAAATAAACAATAACAAACTTACCCAAAAATTCTTTCAGTGGCTCATTCATGAGCCTCATAAAAGTGCTCAGTGCATTGGTTAATCCAAATGGCATCACTAGCCACTCATACAATCCCTCTTTTGTCTTGAATACTATCTTCCATTCATCTCCTTCCCCTATCCTGATCTGGTGATACCCACTCTTCAAATCTATCTTTGTGAAGTACTTCACTCCACTTAGACAGTCCATGATATCGTCCATCCTTGGAAAAGGAAATATATACTTGATTGTGATTTTGTTGATGGTCCTAGAATCGGTACACATTCTCCATTCTCCATCCTTCTTAGGTGCTAGTACTGTAAGTACAACACATGAACTCAAACTTTCTTTAATTAGTCCCTTTCTCAACAATTCTTAAACTTACCTATTCAATTCTTTATTTTCTACAACAGTCATTTTATGGGTTTCCTTTTTAGGCAAACTGGCCCCTAGTATCAAATCCATATGATGAATTATGCTTCTTACTGGTGGAAAACCTTTAGGCACATTATCTAAAATAATTGGAATTCATCCAACAAATCCACAATTTCTACAAGTATCTTCCCCTTCTTTATTCATTTTAGGGATCAAGGCAAAACACATATGTTCATGTTTCATTCCATCCAAAAAAATTCTACCATTTACCAAACAAGTTCTAGCTGTGTTACATACGTTTTCCTCTACTTCTCTCACATGTTTTAGCTTGTGTCTCACTCCATATTTTGTCAAGGAATAGGTGTTAGTATGACTGTCATGAACAACACACCTATCATACTGCCATGACCTTCCCAATAATAAGTGACACCTTCTAGACCTTGTGCTCTTTTAGGATTTATCATCAAGGGTAGAACCTTGTTGTATAATCTATAGTGAACCAAAAAAACAAGGGAATGGTCTACTGAATTCTTTTTCATGAAAAGATTCATGGTTTTAAAGTTATATTCAAGAACATCTTGTAGATTGCCATCTTTTAAGCTGATTGGGAAATCTAATAGACAATCTAGGTAAAGTGCTCCTTTAGCCATGGAGTCACATGCAACACCTAACAAGGAATGAGACAACTTGTAGAAGAGAAACAACCACAATTGAGAGGAATCTCAATTGGAGAGTTAGATAATCAGGCAGTAATCAGATTCTCATCTAGAAACTAGTCTGCTTTACGCAGGGGTCCATCCATGAGAACAGAAAGAGTTTTTAACTACAAACAACCTGGTCCATCTGTGATTCTGTTATGGCGCACTCACAGCGCAAGGTTACAACCCTCTAAGGGTTTTGAAGATTTGTTTAAAATCCCCTCTATTGCTAAGCCTAGCAGTTCCATACCTACAACCAAATCTGCTAGCCCTTCTTGTTCCCACAAATTGTATTATGAACTTGATGATGGGATGTACAAGTGTGAAGACTGCTCTTTTGTTTTCAATCCTCCCAGAACTGGCCATTTTCATATGTTTTCAGCCAAGGAAGCTGTCATACCTGAGCAAGATATACAAGAGACCAATGTGCAAGTCTTAGCTACTCCTGCTGGTCCTTGTCTTGTCCCTGGTGCAATCCCTAATTTTCATGACTTTATGCTCTATGACACCACTGGCAAATACCAAGCTAATTTCTAGCCCCTCCACATATTTCCTATTAAAGATGCTATTCAAGGCTCCAGCCAAAGCAAATTGCTTAACTGGACAAATATGTGTCTTAGGAAATTAATCTTACTAGTTGAGGATAGAAAGATCTGGCATAAGATCGAAGTAGTCAAGGCAAAAAAGGCCCGCCTTAGTAACCAAGAGAATCTTCATTCTCTTATTTCCACTCTAGAACGTTTGGAAAAATGTCTTACTGATGAGTGGATGGCCTCTATTCACAAAGACCTCCAAGAACTCAAAGTTCAGTATAATGAGTTCAAAGCCCAAGCGGAAACATAGTGGTCACTCACCAACAGTCTTTAGAATAGCAAAGAGAACTTCTGCAAAGAGTCAGAAGTGAAGTCAAATTAGATTGTGATGTGTTAGCTTCACAAATAAATACTGTCAGTATTCATGCCAAGCATAATGGACAAAGACTAGATGAAGTCAATCATGAAGTTCATTCTATTACACAGTCACAACTTCTAATAGGAGATTCTGTCAAGCAGGAATCTGCTGATATTCAGTCCGCATTACAATAGGAATCTGTAATGATTCAGTCAGTTGTCCAAATTGTTAAGCAACAACAGACTGTAAAGACAATGAATTTCCCTTCAAGTGCAAAGGGATATTTACAGGCTCAGTATGAAGGACCAAAGTTGGTCACTGAGATTAAGAAGCCTGTAATTGAAAAGATTTTTGATCCCTCCACATGGAATCTAAGAGATACCACTCCAGAGGAATGGGAAAAAGGAAAGTTCCAAATGGCTCGTGGTAATAGTTCCAATCCCAATGGATCCGACCTTGTTGATCCATTTAAGAATATTCAAACTCTAAAAGCTGATACACCTCCCCTTGTCAATTTTGATAATTTTGAAGATGTAGCAAATACAAGAGGAATAGATGCCATGTGAGCCTGGATAACTAATTATTTATCCACTAATGCCACTGTTGATGAATCACAGGTGATCATGCAAGCTCTCAATGCCATGATAGGTGTTGCAAGAAGTGTCTAGGATAGACTAGATGACACTTTCAGAGAAAGCCTAATAGGCAGAGGTACAGATCAAGTCTGTGCTCAGTTGACACGTCTGTTTGTTGGAAGAATAAACACAAGAGAAAAGTTGGCCTACAACAAGTTCATCAAATGTAAATGTAAAGATCTCAAATATTTCCAGCAATATTGTGAGATTCAATATCAGAACTTTTATCAATCTGGCCGTGAACAAAATCATGATTTCATGTTCACAACTTTTCTCAAAATTTTTGGCACTGTGATAGGAGAATTCTATCAAAAGAAAGTTTTAGAGAATCTGGTGACAGAAAATATAGAAATGATGGAACTAACCTTTCCTTAGTTAGTTCAATTTCTTACACAGATAAATGAAGAGATCTGTGAAGAAGGAAAAATAAAGAAGGAGATAAAAAAGGTACAACCTTTACTATCCTCTTCTGTATGCTACCAGATAATGCCTTCTAATCAGTTTCCAGAGAAAGGCAAATCTTCTTGTTATAACTGTGATAAGTCAGAAAATCCTTACAAGAAGAAAAAGAAAAAGTACAGTAAATATCCTCGTAAGAAAGGATATTTTAGAAAAAGAGAAAAGGCAAAAGGGTTCCAAGAAGTGGAAACCTACCTGCTATATTTGCAAAGGAGATCATTTTGCAAATAAATGTTTGGACAGAAATAAGAAAAAGGGAAAAGGTAAAGTCCATGCTACCCGAGAAGCAGGTGTAGCAGATGATGAATTTGAATTCATCAACGATTACCCATCAGACTCAGAGGATATCATACTATCCAGTACTAATCCAGAAACAGAGTTAGAGTATGAAGAATATGCATCAGCACCAGAGCAAGATCAGGTCAAGTTGATGACCAAAGAAGTTCAATCTTCTGATGAAGATTCGGAAGTCTCCTTCTTCTGTAGAATGCTGTGAAGGGACACCTGTGCAGAGTTGGACAAGGTAATTGAAGAAATTGTCCAAACAGAGTCTCATCTCCAAACAATGGACATGGGACAAGAAACATGGAAAAAGTTGACCAACAAGTTGGAACAACTTAAAGCAAGAAAATATTTCCTACTTCAAAATCTAGAAAGGCCTCCCAAACTTCCAGTCCAAAGATCTCCTATTCTACAATATGGTTTATCTGTATCCCAAGCTGAAATTCCAGAACAACATGGATATAAACCATTACAAAGAAGAG
This sequence comes from Cunninghamia lanceolata, assembly GCA_027924645.1. NCBI lineage: Eukaryota > Viridiplantae > Streptophyta > Pinopsida > Cupressales > Cupressaceae > Cunninghamia > Cunninghamia lanceolata. Next base: position 2,148,629 of record BSBN01000241.1, on the reverse strand, counting down.
AACCTTGGCCTCCAGGTTCCCCTGCACAAAGACCTTCAGGATCCTTTGATCAGCGGCCTATTAGTGACACCCCTTCTCCAGGAAGCATGGCTCGAAGAATATGGAGACGAAACAGAAAAGCCTTTCTTGAAAAGGTTATTACTCAAGCTCAGGCTGAGATCTTAGAAATTGATGATGAAGAAAATTTCTATCTCATGGAAGAAATGGAAAAGGCCCTTGAACTTGAAAAGTTTGTCAATCGGTTTAATACAGCTAGAACCATACAGTTGCCTGCTCAAGCATCCTTTTAGGAAGAGCAACTGTATTGTGAAGAAAAGCCGTATAGTCCTCTCATCCATCAAGCTGTTAGAGAACAAGAAGAACCTAGAATTACTTTTGAAGAAGGTTCTAGCAGTCGACAGATGAAAACCTACAAACGCAGTGCCAAGCCGACTACTTCATGTCTAGGAATAATCCTGACAATCCACTTCCCAGGTATAATGGCATACCCATTAGCATTTCTAATTGATACTGGAGCAGATCTAAATATTACCAGGTATAATACTTTTCCCAAAGATGCATGGATAGAAGGAACTACAGGTATTACTTTTGGTAATTCTGAAAAGGAAAATAGTTCTGCAATCTATGAAGCTCCTATTCAAATAGGATTTGATGGTTTTATGGATAAACTAACATTTGTCCAATATGAAGTAGATGGATATGATGGTGTAATTGGAAACAATGCAATCAAACAATGGGAACCATTCACCATTGATTCTAATTTTGTTATCATTCGTAATACATACCAGCTTCCTTGGCTTTATCAAGATCTAGCTTATTCCTCCAAGCTAGAAAAAGAAAAGAAAAAGAAACCAGTTAATGTAGTTTGGCTTGCCAAACAAATGAATGCATGTCAAGAATCTCTGACGGAGATTAAAACTGCCTTTGCTGCCACAGTACTTACAAAAGACTTGAAGAAGCAGAAAAGGAACCTAACACGTGATCTCCCACTCAAACGAGATCCTCAAGGTAATGAACTCATGCCTAAAGCAAAAGCTAATTACTTTTTAATGAGTTCATTTGAAGCATTAACTTGTAGAATAGAAGTTACAGACCTTGAAAAACAAGGTATCATTCAAACTTCTGAATCCCCATTCTCATGCCATGCAATGTATGTTCCAAAAGTTGATGAGAATGGTAAGGAATTACCTGAGAAATGGCTAGTTGTCAATTATAAGCTGTTAAATGACTGTCTTGTTGATAACAGACATCCTCTGCCAAGTAAGGATCATATTTGGCAGACTATTCAAGGTAGCCATGTATATTCTAAATTTGATCTTACAAAAGGGTTTTGGCAGTTTGGCCTCAAAAGTGCTGACTTTTACAAAACATCATTTTTTGTACCACAAGGTCTCTATGAATGGACTGTTCTTCCATTCGGTATCAAAACTGCTCCTTCCATTTTTCAGCAGAAAATGGATGTTATTTTTAGACCTTATGCCAAATTTATCCAACCCTATATAGATGGCATTCTTGTCTTCAACCAGGATATGCCCCAGCATCTTGCTCATCTCCATCAATTCCTTTCTATTTGCCAACACCATGGTCTTGCTGTTAATCCTTCAAAGTCTTTCTTTGCTCAAAACCATATTGTGTTCATTGGCATCAAGATTCTTCCTGGGGGGAGAATGGAGGCACAACCACATATCCTGAACAAGATTTCTAATCTTGCAGTTACTAATGTCAAAGAATTACAACGCTTTTTAGGCCTTGTAAATTATATTGTAGGATTTTATTATAAGCTTGTTGAAGATAGAATTGAGTTAAATAAGCTTCTGGGAAAGAAGCCACCACCATGGACAACTAAGCATGCCAGTTTGATTTCTAGAATCAAACAAAAGTGTTCTCAGCTTCCACCTCTCAAGTTACCAGGTAATGGTTTCAAAATTGTGGAAACAAATGCCAGTGAAGGTGCATGGGCCAGTGTTCTTAGAGAACAGAAAACAACATCTCACGATCCCAAAGACAACGGTGAGATTGTCAGATATATTTCTGCTAGCTTCAAAAATAGTGAAGTTGACTACCATAGTACTCATAAACAAATCCTTGCTGTTGTAAATACTTTCCAAGCATTTCAAATGTTTATTGCTGACAAGAGATTTCTCCTCAAAAGTGATCTTCAAAATCTGTGGGGATTCTTCAGAAAAGAATCCAAAAATAAAGTTTTTAGAGGACGACTCCTCAAGTGGGCTCAATTATTAAGTACCTATGAATTTGATTTCATTCACCTTCCAGGAGTTGAAAACATTTTTGCAGATTTTATGTCAAGAGAAGGCCATACTTCAGAACCAGTTCCTTCTGAAGCAAATCAGAACCCTTCCGGGATTGTTCAAATACTTAGGATAAGAGAACATCATTGGTACGAAGATAGTTGCCAAGAATGGAGTACGAATCCTTTCCAAAGAAGGGATCTTCATAGCTTTCAAATGGCTAATGAATTTCTTTTAGACCATTTTAAGATGTTAGTGGCCAAATAACAACTAACATATCCAGGTCTATGGACTGAATGGCCATTCTTCCAGTTCTCAGCAGAAGCAGAACCAATTGATCCTGATGTGGGGCATGTTCTTTAGAATTGGTGTGGGGACTTCGTTCTTCCTGTTAAGTTTCTCAATCCAAAGGTCGACAGACCAAATCAATGGTTGAATGATGAACATGGAAAGAATCTAATCAGAGATCTATTCCAAGGACCATATCCACCTACCGAGGATCTTCAATTCAATGGGACTTCATCTTATACTGGATGCATCTTCAAACTCACCATCGACTCACCTAAAGAAAATCCCATCAGCAGACATCTTTGTCAAGTTTATGGACTAGCTAGATCTTCCTCTATTTTTGAACATTAGACAGTCACTAATAGATTGAGATTCTTCCATTCTCAACAAATTCCTATTTGGATTCATACCAAGACTTATAGAATGGAACACATAGATCCACGAGGCATGTCCTTTGGACTATTTGGCCCCTATAAGATGAAAACCATGAGTATCATCTAGAAAGAAAATGCCTCAACTCAACATGCACTTGCAGGGTGTATTCCACATTCATCTAATCAAACTTGTGCTAACTGTGAGTATGATCCACGAGATGATCCTCGAGTTCCCACCTTCACTACAACCGACCGCCGCACTCCTGACTGTACTCATCAACCAAGTGAATCATGTGAAGGTTGTATTATGTATGCCCAACGCATCGCAAGTGATTATGATCCAAGCACTAGCTAGTGGGCCAGGCATGTTGGCCACTGAAGATATCTATCTCTTCATGTCAAAAGATAGACGTGGGCCCTTCCACAGAAAAAGGGGAAAAGCTTATGTGCCTTACAGTAAGCATGAGTTATCCTTCTCGTGATAAAAAAGAAGACATTGTAAAAAGTTATTCTTTTCTGTCTTGTCTATCCCCTCTTTTCTCTATTCACGAGTGATTGGGACCCACCAGAAGATGCCTATCTTCATTTGGGTAACTCTTTGATAAAGGAGTCGCTACGTGTCCACTTTCTATGGATGGAATTCACACTACAATTCATGAGATAAGGTTAAAGTTTCACCCACACTCCCTATAAAAGGCAAGAGGGCCGCCTTCATTTCTCAACAAATTCTAGGCGAGTGAAGTCTTAGGAAAGTAAGAGTCCAAGTTTGTCTGTAAGCAAAAGAGTACCATTATCTCTGGTTCGCTCTCTGCATATGTTTATCGACTCTGTAAGTTTAATAGGTCTAGAAACTATGTTTTAAGCTCCTCTTTTTGCACACTTGTATGCATCATACCAACGCACATTGAATATGATGAATGTATTGTTCCTAAGTATTAGAAATAATAATATACATAAAATCTATTTGAATATCAGATATTCTGTTCATCGGCATATCATTTGTCGTTTGCAGCTATTGTTAAAAGTTGGTATCAGAGCATAATGTCACATAACAATTCATCATGATAATCTCCAATCTTAAACTTTACTAGACACTATTCATTAACCAATCTTTTTGCAACTAAGCAATCGTATAGGGATGTGGATGCTCTATCCTTTTAAAGTTAAACTTTGTGACCATTTCTTCAGAAACTAGATTATCTATACTTCCACTATCAATGATTACATTACAACATTTACCTCCTGACTTACACTTTATTTTGAATAAGCTCTTCCTTTGGACTAGTTCTTCTTTTCCTTCATCCTTCAACAAGGCTCTTCTAACAAAAAGGGTCTCTCCTCTTTCAGCTTCTTTTGAATGTTTAGATCTAGCCTCCTCATCGACATGGGAAACTCTAGCATTACCCTCTAGTATTCTATTTGGCCCTCCTTGATTTCATCAGTAACCATAAGCTCTATGTCCTTCCTCACCACATCTAGAACACGTTCCTCTAAATCCTCCTCTTGTAGGTTCTCTTTGAAATCTTCCTCTTCCTCTTTGATATCCATCATTCTGGCCCCTAGGGCGATATGTGTTTTTACCCTTATTATGTTGGATGGTGCTTCCATCATCATTTTATTTAACTCATCTTGTTGTCCATGACCTCCATATGATCTTCCTCCAATTCTTCCACCACAACCTCTTCCTCTTTGTTTGTTTTCAAAATTCCTATTCAAGTTTTGTTCTACCTTCACTATAAACTGATACACTTCTTCAATAGTTGTTAGTTTGGCCAGGTTTAGTTCTTCTTGAATATCGGGCTTCAGTCCATTGGTGTATCTGGCTACCTTTTCTTTATTGGCTTTAGAGTGACCTGCTCTAATAATAACTTTGTAGAATTCCTTAATGTATTCTTTGACTATTTTTCTCATCTGCCTTATGTTGACACATGAAAAAAACTAGTTCCCAACTTGCTCTATTTTGCCCCAAATCCATTAGAATCCCACTTTGTACCTTTGTTGAAGAGCCCATCATTGATATCCAATCAGAGATATTTACCATGGGTTTGTTTCAATAGGTTTCTAAGTGTTTTCCTTTTGAGATGAAAGGAAAAACTTTCAAAATGACTGTCCCAAAATTCTAAGTCTTTTCCTTGCATTTTATACCTTTTCAGAGTTTTAGAGTTTCACGTTCTTGTCTTTCACCATGTCATGTCTATCAACTCTGAAATCTACTTTGGTTTTCTCCAAAACTTGCCTAAGTATTTTGGGTGTTGGAGGTTCAGCTTGAGGCCTTTTGTCATCTTCTAAACATATGTCAATGGGAAGGCCTGATTATTGAAGTGTGCCAAGGGTCCAAGTTTTTTAAGTATTACTGATCATTAGAGGTCGAAGTTGTGGTTTGCCTTCTTCTTTTGGGTAGGCAAAAGGAAAAGGGATTGACGATCGAAGTTTGATGCACTCTTTCACCTAAGTATTTCGGGAGGTGGTAGGCAAAAAGTTTCTTTTCTTCCTCCTTTCTTTTCAAAGGCAGAAGGATGAAGGTCCAAGGCCTGACCCCTGATGCTCCTCATTTATTCTATGTTTTTTGGGGTTGAATGGTTCATTTATTCTCCTCCAAAGTGTAGACCACTCGGTGAAGGCCTGATCTCTAAAGCCTAATTTGTTGGGGCATGATTGTTTTTCTTTCTATACTCCTCCCACCACCTGGGAACACACCAACAACCTCTGGGATTGCCATTATTGCAAAATGGGTAGTTGAACTTAATATTTTTATTGTAGTTGGTGGGGTTGTTGAGGGTTTCCTACCTATTTCATTCCTAGATTTGTGTGTTAAGGCTATAAATAGAAGATTGAAACTCTTTTCAAGGGTTGGTCATTCTGGGTAAAATTTCTTTATACAGGTGTTGAGCATCCAAGGTAGTTAGGCTTCATCTATTGTTCATTTTTTAGTTCTTCAAGAAGCATTCATCAGAAATGTATGTCCTATATATTGTAATCTTGATATCAATTCATTATTTTTCTCTATCGTTGAAAGTGTTCTTTTAGGAATCCTCCATTGCACTTAGGGTTTTCTCTTGCCACACTTCGTGGTATGATTGAAAAATCTAATTTGAATGAATGTTATAGTTCTTAATCCATTTTCAAGCTTTGTAAATGGTCATCTTACTATTACAGATGGAAGAATTTGTATGGTGATGTATTTCTAAGTATTCTCATGGTTTGATATTGATTTTCTGTGCATTTGAGTAACCATATAGGCATTCATACACCCCTTATTGTGTTTTTCTTTGATGAACTTAAAAATCTATAGCCCATTGGATAGGCACCAGTTTGAGAGGCCTGTGATCACTCACACTTCATTAAAAAATCAAAATAACACATCTAGCTTTAGATGTAGTTAGAATTCCGTAAGCATCCTCACTCTATAGGATTGCTCTTATCAGCTTAATCAGAGGTTTGCACAACTAGTTTGTCTTGACCTAGTGACAACTTTGGGGTCAAGTGTACATTGGGTATAGTTGTGTCTATTTGTTTGTCCTATTTCTTGCCTATAGGAATATCCCTCCTAGGTCTAGCTAATCTTGAAGTGCAAAGGAGTCTACCCACTCTTGTAAGTTGGTAAAAATCACCTTAAATCTATTGATAAACCTCTTTTAATCACCTTGATGACACCCTTGGCCTAGGTGATTGTAAAATGTTTTAGGGTTTTGAGCTATATTAATTTTGGGAATTGACATTCTGGCACCATTACCGAGGTACCATTGAATCAATTTATTTTTGGTTATTGTAGTATTGAAATACAATGTTTGTTCAGATTTTCTTCCTAGTAAGGGAAGTGGTGACTCTGTTTTAACAACCCATAAAATAATTGTAGTTTGAAGAGAAAGGAGCTTCATAATGAATAGAGGAAGAAACTAGGAGTATCTTGGACATGATGAATCCTCTAGTAGTATAGGAAATATGGGGAGTAGATGAAGGCAAAGAAAAACCAATGTGATGCCTCCATTTTATACCCAAGACCAAGTAGGTGCCTCTAGTAGAAATGATGCATTTGATGATTTGAGATGTTAATATCAATATACTTCTTAGGAATCTATAGATAACATACTTAGAAAAAATAAAAGGATGAATAGGAATGAGTATGATGTTAGAAGAAATGAAAATATGGTTGGCAGAGGAAGTAGAGATAGGTCTCATGGTCTAGATTTGAGAGCATTTGGAATGCCCAATGAGACATATCAAACTACTAGATACCCTTCTTCTCCCACAAGATCACTTGGAAGTCAACATGATACCATTCCTATTGAGGGAAATCAGTAGGAGCAACCTGGTGATGAGGAAAGAGAAAGAAGAATCTAGGAGGAACTTGACCTACTTGATCATCTCAAGATTAGGTAAAGAGAGGTCCAGGCCTTACTTGACCAACAATAAGCTCAACTTTCCCAACAGGCCTAGGTAAACCAAAATGCACAGTAGCGGGGTTATAATCAATAGTATAACTAGTAGAACAATCAGAGACATCGACAACAACAACATCAACAAATGGGACAACAAGGTATGAATCATCCCCATGCTCAAAATGTTCATAATAAACTACCATAGAAATAGGTGAATCAACAATATGGTAATGTTTAGAATCCTAGGCATGCACAACAAAGACAAGCACAAAGATTTCCTCCATTAAGGCAACCACTAGGAGCTGAAAGATATAAACAACTTGATTTCTTTGGCATACTTGACTTTCCAAATCTGATTTTGAATGAGATTAGGGGAAAGATTCCCAAGTTTCAAGATAATAATGTTGTCACATGTGAAGAGCATCTTAGACATTTTATTAATATCACTGATGAATATGAAATTGAGGATGAAGATGTTATGATGAAGTTGTTTGTGCATTCATTAGAAGAAAGTGCTAAGGAATGGTATAAGGCTCTCCCTGACAATATTATTGAATCTTGGGAGGAGTTCATGAGGGTCTTTAGTTTGCAATATGGGGATAGGATTGACCCCAAGTTTATCATCCATGAACTCACAGCTATCAAAAAGGTAATAAATGAGATAGTAGCTAATTTTAACGGCTGCTTCATCATGATAATGAGAAAGGTCCCTTTGTTGGGAATATATGTTGTCATTGATGTCAACATAGTATATGGAAATGTATAGACAGGCTTGTACAGAGGAAGAGTCGGCATGGACAAGGCAAACCAGTGTAGGAGAAGAGAAAATAGTCTTAGTATGGTAAGGTGATCAATTTTGTGTTTGAGCGTGATGCGGAGGTAAACACTATTTGCATGTGTGTAAGCTAGTATATGGGATGGAGGCCAAAATGCCAATGTCATTAGAACTTCCTGTGTATCAACTTCTACAACAAATAGGAGAAGATTGGGATGATGCTTTGGCATTGAGGATGCATGAGTTGACAAAATTAGATGAGGCTAGAAGGGTTACACATGATAAAAATTTGCTACAACAACAAAAGGTGGAGCATCTGTTCAATAGAAGAATGATTATAAGGTGTTTCTAGATTGGAGATTTGGTTCTTCTTTAGAATGCAAAATCATAAGACAAGGGCAAGCATGGTAAGTTTGAACCATTATGGTTGGGCCCATATCAAATTGATGAAAAGGTTAGTCATGGCACCTTTTATATCAAAAATATGGAAGGGGAACTTCTGGAGCTGCCTGTTCATGGGCAACATCTTAAACTCTACTTCTCATAAGTAGTGTTTTCCTTCAAAATTTTGTGATGAAATATTGCTATAGTTGTTTTCCTTCAAAATCCACCTTGGTTTTTTTCCAAAAATCACCTAAGTATTTTGGGCGTCAAAGGTCAGGCTTGAGGCCTTTTGTCATCTTCTGAGTATGTGTCAACAGGATTGCCTGAACATTGAAGTGCGCCAAGGATCCAAGTTTTTTTAAGTATTACATATCATTAGAGGTCAGAGTTGCGGTTTGCCTTCTTCTTTTGGGCAAGAAAAAGGAAGAGGGATCATTGACTGAAGTTTAGTGAACTCTTTCTTCTAAGTATTTTGGGAGGCTACAGGTGAAAAGTTTCTTTTCTTCCTCCTTTCTTTTCAAAGGTGGAAGGATAAAGGTTTGAGGCCTGATCCCTGGCGCTCTTCATTTCTTTTATGTTTTTCAGGGTTGGATGGTTCATTTCTTCTCCTCCAAATTGCAGACTACTTGGTGAAGGCCCGATCTCCAAAGCCCAATTTGTTAGGCACAACTATTTTTCCTTCCATACTCCTCCCATCACATGGGAACATACCAATAATCTCTGAGATCACTATTATTGTGAAATGGGTAGTTGAAATTAATATTTTTATTGTAGTTGGTAGGGTTGTTGAGGGTTTTCCCACTCATTTCATTCTTAGATATCTGTGTGAAGGATATAAATAGAGGATTGAAACTCTTCTCAAGGGTTGGTCATTCTGGGAAAAATTTCTTTATATAGGTACTTAGTGTCCAAGGCAATTAGGGATTCATTTATTGTTCTTTTTTAGTTCATTAGGAAGCATTCATTAGAAGTGTATGTGCTATATATTGTAATCTTGATATCAATTCATTGCTTTTCTCCATCATTGTAAGTGTTCTTTCAGCAATTCTCCATTACAATTAGGGTTTTCTCTTGCCACTCTTCATGGTATGATTGTAAAATCTGATTTGATTGAATGTGATAGTTCTTAATCCATTTTCAAGCTTTGTAAATGGTCATTTCAATATTACATATGGAAGAATGTTGTATGGTGATGTATTTCTAAGTATTCTCATGGTTTGATATTGATTATCTATGCATCTGAGTAACCAGATAGGAATTCATACACCCCTTATTTTGTTTTTCTTTGATGAACTTGAAACTATGTAGCCCATTGGATAGGCACACCTGTCTGAGAGGCCTGTGATCACCTGCACTTCATTAAAAATCAAAATAATACATCTAGCTTTAGATGTAGTTATAGTTCTGTAAGTATCCTCACTCTGTATGATTGCTCTTATCAGCTTAATCAGAGGCCTATGCACCCAGTTTGTCTTGACCTAGTGACAACTTTGGGGTCAAGTGTACATTGGGTATGGCTATGTTTGTTTGTTTATGTCCTATTTAATACCTCTATAAATATCCCTCCTAGGTCTAGCTGAGCTTGAAGTACAAAGGAGCCTACGCACTCCTGTATGTTGGCCAAATCACCCTAAACTTGTTGATAAACCTCTTTTAATCACCCTGATGACACCCCTAGCCTAGGTGATTGTAAAATGTTTTAGGATTTTTGTTAGGATTAAGGTGCCATCAACCTTGTAAAACCTATGTAAATTAATTACTCCTAATATTATTTGTAAATCACCCATAAGGGATGAAAGGTTTCACCAGCAGTGGTCTTGTTTCAGCTACATGTTTATATCTAGTTCTGGATGCTAATTCATCCACAATGGGGGATTGCAGTTCTCCCCTACGAGGGGTCCAGGGGGATCATCCCTGGGTGGGGGGTCCGGGGCCTGCATGCCCCCACAGGGGTTCAGGGGCAATGCCCCTGAAACCACATTTTATTTATATTTTATCATTGTAAATCTAGATCGTTCGTCATTAGGTCACATATTTGATGGTCTATATTATGTCAGTTTTATTGCCTTAGAAGGCAACCCCCTTTTATAAGGATATTTGTACTCCATTTTTATCAGATTTTGAGAGTAACAAGTGCCGCTGGATTGGACACTGAAGAAACATAGGAAGTGCATGTATTGTAATCTCATATTTGAAGATATTACAACTTGGAGCCTCTTTTCTTGGTGGAGTTTTTTACCCAAAAGGGTTTTCTCCACATTACAGACTGTGTTATGTGTTCAGTTCTTAATGCATGTTATTTCTATGCAGTAGGTTTTATTTTTGTTACAATCTCCATTGACTCTACATTGTTTAGAGGATATAAATAAGGTTTGAATCAGATTTTCGTTGTGTAGTTTGCACCTTCATTTCTAACATTTGGTATTAGATCTTGGCTAGTTTTGATTCATGGGTGGTAGTGTGAAGGTTTTTTAGTTGCAGTGGGAGATTTGGTTGTTTTTTGTTTAGAGATCTTGTGTAGATATCATGGATTCGTCCACTATTTCTTCTACCTCTCAGTTAGACATTGAAGCACTAGTAGAAAAACAACAATAAATGACTAAAAACTACTAAGAATTGCATATAAATGACTAAGCTTGGTCACATGACCATTAGTAGTTTATTGCCAGTCATTTATAATGCAACTAAATTTATGACTAAACCATTTTTAGTCATTTATTGGTTGTTTTGATCAATCAATTTGGTAGTATATTTAGTCATTAATTTAGTTATTGATTGTTGTTAACTGGTCATTTATTTAGTCATGGCAGTCATTTATTTAGTCATTGCAATCATTAATTGCCATCAATTGGTAGTATATTGTCATTTTTATTCACTGATTTTTGTCCAATGGTAGTATATTTAGTTATTTGTATTAACTGATATATGTCCATTGGTAGTATATTTAGTCATTTTAATCATTATTTTGCCATCAACTGGTCATATATTTAGTCATATTTATCCTATGAACAACTTTGTAAAGATATCAACAACAATCTTCCTTAGAGCTGCAAAGTTCTTGTTTCATATATCTGTTCAGTACATCTATTGTACATGCTTCTTATGAGTTCCACATACAAGATATTGAATACAAAACATATTTTTATTTGTAATAATGTAAGTAGTATGTGCAAGCTAAATCTTATGATTTCATTTCTCAAGACAATGTCTGATAACCTTTAAGATTTATGTGTGAAAAAAATGTAATGGTGAAAGATGCATACTTTTGTTATAAGAAATCTGAGTATGAATTAAGTTAGAAAAAAAATTAGTTATTCTGTATAAAGAAAAGAGGAATAACATTTTGCTTCTGTATAGACTATTGCTACAAACTATTGTACAAGTAATCATGGAAAAAAATAAAATAAATAAAAAGAAGTAAAAACTTGGGTATTTGATATGTGTAATATCTGTGCAAATTAGTTACAAAGTGTTGTTTCTATGTATCTCTACAAGTTTATATTATCATAAAGCATACTCCTTACTCCTATGGAAATAAAACCATATTAACAAAATTCCAAATAATTTATATTTTCTCGAGTTTGCTTACAGGGTAACCCCTCCGAGTTGGGATAGTTTAGATGTGTATTTCCAAAGTTGACAAATGCCTCCACACTTATCTATAAAAAAGGGGGGGAGAGAAGATAGATACAATGAGAATTGGAGATAGTAATAAGTAACACACAATCATGGGTTGAATAACAACATAACCCTTATTGCATCTGGCATGAACCCTGACCTGTACATAGTAGAAAAATAGTGAAATAGTAAACCCCCTTTCTTGTACTCCTGCATAAGAAAAAGAGAGAGAAAAGGGTAAGTAAATAAACCAAATGGTAATGCAATGGTATTATAGTTATGACCCCATGGAGAAGTGCAGGGCTTAAAAATTTGATAGTCAACCTTGCCTGTCAAGCAATTTTTTTTATGACAGTTATCTATTCAATAGTGCCTTTCAAATACTATGACATACATTAGTATAAGTAAATTATATAAAAACTAAATATATATCATCATAATTCTATATAAATTTTGCAAGTTTGTCCAAAATTTCTCCTTTCATACGATACAGTCTTTTCAAAAGTTCAGTTGTATTTTACAACTAAAATGCCTAAATACGGCTATACAACTATCAAATTTAAGCCCTGGAGCTACCACCTGCATGCTATAGGCCCTGTAGGGTCTGTGACCTCCATGGAGGCTGTCACCATTTTGGCACAAACCCCTACATCCTTATTACATAGTTAAAAAAAATACAAAATAAAGAAATAAAATCTATGTGCCATTATGATGGCACTTGGGAAATGATCTCCACCATGCTAGGGAAGCCATTCGTTGGGCTGCAGATTACTTTCTCAAAGCCACCACTTATCCAGGCATTGTATATGTGCAGGTATCCATAAAAACATTTGGGAAACTTCATTTATTTAACACTGCAAATGTAAACATGAGAGATATTTAAGTTGCCAATCTATTTACATAGTAAATGAGATGATTGTTACTCTAGAAATGAAATTAAATGCAATTGCATATTGATGAAATTGAAAGGTAGGAGACCCAAACATGGATCACAAGTGCTGGGAGAGGCCCAAAGACATGGACACTCCTCACAATCTATTGTTGGCGCCATTGTGATGGCACTTGGGTCATTTCCTCTATACAATGCTCCCCCTCTCTACCATATATACAGATATATACATACCCACCATTTCAATATATATTTCCTTCTCATATACATTAATGGGGACTGCATCTCACTGTAGCAATGACATCAAGAACATTAGGAATAAAGCATATACCTAATATTTACTATAAATACATGTGTAAAAAGGATGAAATAATGGCCAAGCCATTGTAAAGGATCCCAGCTTGAGTAGCAAGTCTATGACAAGAGACATCCATAGGCCATCACTCCATGAGGAGAGACTGCAGACACCCCCCTCATGGCTGCTCCTTCAGCTACTCACCAATGGCGGCTTGAGTTGCACGATGATTCAAAAGAAAAAAAAGATAGTGAATAATGCAGTACCCTACAAGAGTGATTCACAACAAAAAAAAGACATAAACCATAAAAATAGCAAAATAAAATATTGGTTTTCCATTACAAATTGCCCTCTTGTGTGCTGTGATGTTGGTTTCCTATAGAGTCACCCTATCCTCAGATCTATGTACAAGTAAGAAAGAAAGGAGATAACTGCAAGAATTTTACTAGCCAATGCAAGAAGTAACCCTAACCACTGCCTCTCTTGTGTGAGTTGTGCATGGAAGAGAGAACAAAGAATTAGGGTGACCTAAGTTGAGATTAGGGTGTGGTATATCATTCCCATTTTAGGGCAACATGGCATTATAGTAAAATCTACATTTCCCTCCCTCACACATTTAAAATGGATGCAAGATTTTCTCAAACTTAGTTTAGTTTAATCTTGACCTTATTATATGTAGGAGGCTTAGAACGCGATTTAATTTGTTTGGCAGATCCTTTCGTATTATGCTTTATTATTTTAAAAAGTATATATATTAATATAAATATAATGATATATAATTATATTTATTATTATTTATAATAATGTAATAATAAACATAAATATAAATATAATATAACTAGTATATTTATATTTAAAAAAATATATCTAAAGTATGCTGAGGGATATCTCTTTTCATAGTTTATTTGAAAAAGAAATTGGAAAAAATAAAAAATAAAAACCAAAAAAGAAATTGGAAAAAATAAAAAATAGAAACTAAAAAAGAAATTAGAAAAAATAAAAAATAAAACCAAAAAAGAAATTGAAAATAAGAAAATCACAAAAACTAGCAAACCAAAAAAGAAATTGGGAAAAATAAAAACCAAAAACCAAAAAAGAAATTGGAAAAAATAAAAACTAAAAACTAAAAAAGAGTTTCCTTTTTGGAATTTTAATTTTTTTCTATAAATTTAGGCAGAAAAAATGAGAGCTCTCATCCCCACCCCGACGTGACTGTAGAACGCCTCTCGACATAATTATATTATATTAATGTAATAATAATAAATTAATATTATTATTACATTATTATATAACATTATCAAATATAATAACATTTATTTATATTATTACATTATAAAAATATGTATATTATAATATAATTATATATTATATTATATATTAACAATAATATTACTAATATAATATTAATTATTATAAACCCTAACTATTTTATAGTACTAATTATTAAAAACCTCAATTATTTTAAATCAAGATTATATAGCATAACATTATTAAATTTATATTATTATTACATTATTATAAAAAGTGAATTAAATTAATATATAATTATATCGTATAACATTATAAATATAAATCTTCACACGAGGTGGTGGCTAAATCCCCCCCCTCCCAAGGAGATGTATCTAGGTGGCAAGGATATGACATATCACACCAATTATTACGCTGCCATTATTACCCCTTCTCAACATAATTACCATTTTAATGGGCTTCTTGCTATTTTCAAGACCGCAGTTGTAAGCATTGTTATTTTGAATGCCCCCAATACCGTGGATTCTGCAAGTTACAGTATGAGGAAATGGGAGGAGATATTGTGAAAATTGAACCTAGCTCGGTGGAGGAATTTAAACAAGACCCAATCATGTGGCACATTATACAGGAAGGGGAGGTGGTGCCTTTTCCTGGAAGGAATGGTGGGCCATGATGAAAATTTGTCATGATAGTTTGCTGAAATGTGGAATGAGAAAACTAGAGAGGTTAAAATTGGTGCAATCAGTTTCCATGTGTTGGAAGAGGTGATAGGGCAGGCCACTGGGTTACCTACAAAAGGGAAGAAGCATTCGAGGATAAGCAGAGTCCCTGACACAGAGCACATGAATCTTTTCTTTCGTGAGGGCGAGAAACTAGTGAAGCTTCATGGAGGGTTTGAGAGGGAAAAATTGGGGCCACATATGCCTGATGCTAATGAAATTTTCCACGTTGGAAGGAAGATTTCAGGTATATTATAATTACCACTTTGCTCTTCTCAGTCATTTCAGAAATAAAATTGAGATTAGTTTTCCTTTCTTTTTGCTATCTTCTTTAGACAATTCCATTAAGTCTGTTAGGGAACTCAAAGCCAAGAATGTTGCCCACTCGCTCATCCCCATATACCAAGGTCTTATTCTGAGATTGTATCAATTCCACCTTGCTCTATGCCTACCAAAACCAATCACAGTCAAAATTCTTGAGGACCCACAACCGAGTACTTCCCCTAGGGATAAAGGCAAAGTGAAGGTTGGTATGGGGAACCCTAAAATTTCTAAGGGTGGCCCTAGTGTTGGGGAAGCTAGGACCCCTGCTACTGCTAAGAACAAGAAACAAAAGCTTACCACCCCGATGACTGAAAAGAAGACTTCCAAAAGAGAGAGGGTGGAGGTGGAGGAAATGGAGACCACCCTAAAGAAAAAACCTAAGGTAAAGGTGTTACTACGGTGGATGCTCCCATCAAAATAGTTGAGATTGACCCTGGGATGGATCCTAAGGGTAGCAGTGAAGGTGGTGAGGCTGTCAATCCAAGGATTCATTGGTCCAAAAGGATCGTTGGCAAGCCGTTGGTGAATACATAAGGGGTGGAAGTTTTAGATGATTCTGAGTTTGTGGAGGAGACTATGGAGGAAGGTGGGGATGAAAGCCCCATAGAATCTATCCATGAGGTTGAGGGCAGCAGCTATTTCGCCTCTATGAATGAGTCAAGGTCTGAAGGTCTGGGGGTCACTATGAGGACCGTTGTTGGTAAAGACTCCGGGAGGGATGCTATGGATCAAGACAAAAAGGGGAGATGCACCTTGTGTGACAAGAATGCTGAGGATATCTAATGTCTCTAGAGGAAGATGGAAACCATGCAGAAGAACTGGAAGGCTATGGCAGAGTTTGTGGCCAAAGCCTTGCATAGGGATGCTTCCATCTTTGCTGTGGTCAAAGATCTGGATGATAAGGTCAAGTAGGTGGGAATCAACAGTTTGGGAGATTACAAGGAGATGGTTGAGTTCCTTGCTAAGTTTGGGGTGACTGATAGCTCATAGTTTCTTGTTTCTGCTATTTTTTGTCATCCTTGTTTCTGTGGTTTTTGATTAGTTGTTTTTGTTGGTATGCTATTCAAGCACTATTAATCTGTTGTTTTTGGCTCATTAATTGCCTGATGCCTAGGGGGCTATTTTGTTAAAGGGATCTGGACCCTCTTTTCCAGCTGAACTAATCAAAAACATTATTAAATATAATAATATTATATTTATATTATTATATTATTGTAATATTATTACATTATTATAGGGTAAGTGCAAAAAGTTGGGGGGCTAAAAAGTGGCCAACTTTTTTTCAAAAAAATTAAGTCATAACTCGCTCGCATTATAACGCGCTCACGTTATGGTTTGGTGATGACAAGCCTAAGGCTTAGAAAAACCAAGCTATAATGTGCTCGTGTTATGTTTAACTATATATATAAAAAGGAGCATTTCTGCTCATTCATTCATTTTATTCTCTCTACACCAGTGGCTTGCAAACCCTAAGGAGCGCATTCACATTTTTGAAGACCAAATTCGACACCAAAATCTTGCCGATTCATCGCCAAAATGCTGCCACGATGTCGAGCAAGCCAAAGGAGTGAGTTTTATTTGTTTTTATGTCTAAATTTGTTTCTAAATAGGTAGGTTTAAGTTGATTTTTGATGTAAATTTCCTTAATTGATAGGAAATGTTAATGCACCTCCTCCTCCTCCTCCTGAAAATCCACATAATCCTGAATCACCTGAACAAGAAATACCTGCTGAAGAACAACCTAAACAACAAACTCCTCCATCCATTCCTTGACATGCCCCTGGAACACAAGAAAATCTAAAGGGGCAAATTGAAAACAATCAAAAACAAATTGAAGACATAATTGCAAGGTTGAAAGATCCTTCAACTTCAACCTTGCATAGATCCACGCTTGCTCAATCTCTTGAATCTATGTTATCAAATGTAGATTCAATTAGCAAGCAAATATCTAGTTGGTCAGAAAAGAGGAGAGAATTTAGAGAGTATTATGTAGACAAGCTATTGTATGAAGAAGTAAAAAAGTTACAAATTACAAAATTGGACTTGTGTTCCATTTTCACAAACCCATGAACAAATCAACCTCCACTCATTACATGCAAGAGGTTCCCTATCCATTGGTGCAACAACCAAGTGATAAGGGACAATTTTGGGCAGAGGTGGTGGATGGTTTTTGACCATCCTCCATGCAACAATACTGAGGTCCCACAATAATTTTTGAGGAAACTCTACTGCGAGTTTGTCCTCAATAAAGTGCCAAACTATTTTGATATGCGGGAGTTTCAGGGTAGAGGTATAGAGTCAGCACAACATAGACCAGGGGCACATGTTGACCCACAGCGGCCAGTGAGACGAGTAATCAGTAGACCAGCCCATGAGCATGTATCTATCCCTTCTATTGTGAAGGAGAGTGTTGAGGTCAAGACACTTCAGTCCATTAGTGACTTGACCCAGAGCATCATAGAGCATGCCAATCCTACAACACAATGTGGGTTGGGGGATAGTGCAAGGAGTAGGGTTCCACCCCATGCTTGTCAGACTTGTGGGTCAGCCCGTGGTTATGACCCCATGGATAGTTAGGATGCAGGTGCGCAGGCTGCATCTATAGCTGAGTAGATGGTGATGACAGATACCCTCCTGAGTGAGACTTTCGGCCTTGATACTCAAGTAAATGTTAGCAAGTTCATTGAATTTAATTTATTAAATTTTATTTTTGAAATGCAAGATTAACTAATTTAGTTTGATGATTTTGATGAAATTTTAGGGTCATAGCATTGATGCAATTCTCAGTAGTACTCCACCTGCATTTTACACTATGACATCTATTGCTAGGGTATGTAACTAGTAAACAATTATAAATATTACATGTGAATAGCAATGTTATATGAATGGTATTCTAACATCTGAATTTGGATGTTGAATAGGTTAATCTTGGATATTTCATGGCAACACCTGCCAGTGGTGGTGTAGTTCAAAGCTTCACTAAGGTAATAAAATAAAGAGTTTAACTAATGAATTGTACTTACTAGATTTTTGTATTTTATATTCATATCATTGATTACATTGCATTGTACATCTTTCAAACTCAAAGAATTATTAGACATTGAATAACTAATAGCTAGATGTTGATAGATGACAAAATTTCAATTACAATATAGTTAAATTTGAAAAAATGCCTCAAATAAATGTGCTCTCATGGAATACCATGAGAAGCAGATGCATAGACAAGGACATCACCATGAGACTAGTTTTCTTTGAGGCATCTTTTCAAATAGCTCACTGCCTTGTCTATGCTACCACATTTTCCATACATGTCTACCAAAGCTTGTTGATCCCCTCCACACTATTCTTTGACAACTTCTCTCTAATAATCTCATCCAATTACCACCAATTAGACCCCAGGACATGACACTAGAGAGGGGCATCAGCCTATGACATCTTATATAGCATATGATTGACTTGAACGTCATCTAGGTTTTAGGTATTAATTATGGGGGCAACAAGTCACCCCTAACCAAAATCTTCAAATCTACACTAACCCTTTCCCCTACAAACTTATGTCAATCCTATTGGCTCAATTTCTTCCATCCCTACATATATAAGAAAGAGCTATAGTATATCACCAAGAGAGAAAAATCTTCACTGTGATTATGTGTATTATGTGTCTAGTTGTATCATAGTGATGCATTGGTGATAATGAATATCATAGTGTGCTTTATTGTGTGTACTTCCATGTTTAGGTGAACGTGTGTGTATGCTAGGAACCATGACTTGCATCACTATTCTAGTTTCATAATTGAATAATGTTGTTTTATTTTCAGATGATGCAGGCTGCAGATGCACCTTCTGAAGTTCATAGGGCAATGGAGCATGGTGTGTCCACCACGATTCATAGCTCGATGCCATTGATGGGGGTATGAGGCAGATTAGTAAATTTCAATTTACATTCATTGTTATAGTAGTTTATTTTTGAAAAATCAAATGATTATTGATTTGAAATTTAATTTCTATCTGGATGGTTTCTATAGGACATGACATCACCATAGCCTAATATTGCTACTAAGGCAAATGAGGAGACATATTATATGGTAGCGGTAAGTGATTATTTTGTTAAATGTTTCATTTTTTATAACATGTAATTTCTATATATTAATGTCTATACTTTTTATTGTAACAGCTACAGGTCCACGAAGAACTAAATAGGAGGAGCAGCCCTCGGGTTCATCGTAGACCGCCCTCATACATGTCTTCATCCTCCTAAAGATTAGAGGCTGCTCGTGATCTATTCCCTTCACCGAATAGAGGGGAATGGATGCTTATTGGGGTCCTTTGTTGTATGCCTATATGGCATTTGTGAATATATATTTTGTATTGCATATAGGAGACATTGTATGCCTATATGGCTATTTTGTATATATGTTATACTTATATTGATAGATATTGATGTATGCATATATGGATATTTGGTTAATACAATTTTTTTTATTGATGGAGTCCATATTTGCATTATAAATCCACGTTTCAATGGATATTTGTAGATGGTTACTTCAAATATTTAAAGTCCAATTGTATTACATAGGATGTTTGTTGATCTAATAAGCTAGCTATTGTTATTCAAGTATCACCTAAACCTCATTCTGGAACTAAAAGATAAAAGCTAAATTTAAAGTAAAAATGAATCATCATGTTGAATATTAAATATTCATATTCTTTATGAGTTGCTTAATTGAAAATATTCAAATGAGTATGCTGATCCATATTCTTTATGAGTTGCTCAATTGAAAATATTTCTTAATTTCTTGTTATTATACCATATTGGGATGCAAAGAGTATGTTTTTTGTTTTGAATAAGATAGTCTGAAAAATCATATGCTTATGAGCACCTGATGACCATTGTGGTTATTAAATGTAATTCCTCTTGCATGTAAGGTGAGGTTATGAGAGTACATTGAGTCTTACCTAATTTTAGTATGCAACATAACATTGGGGCTATAGGCTTCCATAAGTCATCAACAATTAAGGTTCAAGGTTGTCATTGAAGTCAAAGGGTCAAGGTTGTTTGTCATTGATGTCAAGGTTGATGCCATGATGTTGATAAGGTGTTATAGTGATTCCAGGTAGGTGATGGTCATGAGGTGCATGATGTTGTGAATATGGTTTTCACGATAAGGTCTCTTAGTTCATGTTGATGCTGCGCAAGACAAACATGGTTCATATGATGCAAGGTTTATGTTCATGGTGGATGTGGTTTTGTTCATGCAAGGTTTTGTTGTGAATATGGTTTTCATGATAAGGTCTATCTTGGAAGGTTGATATGATGCAAGGTTCATATTCATGGTGGATGTGGTTTTGTTCATGCAATAAGAAGTCAGAGAAGACACAAGCTTTCATAATCATAATTCAATGTCATCATCAAGGAGAGTTATATTTATCAAGGGGAGTCATGAGTTTGATTCGAATGTGAAGTTGTTCATGTCTTAGAACCCTAAGCCTATGATAAGTGTCATACTCTAATGTCTTTCTTCTGATGTCCCTGAGGTCTCTGAAATGTCCTAGATATCTCTTGATGCAAGTTAGAATGTTTAAGTCTTTCTTATTGATAGTTAGGGTTTGCATATTGGGCATTAAACCCTAAAAAGAATCTAGTTTTCTTAAGACTTTAAAACCCTCAATTGCCTGTCGTGTGTAAAGTGCACTTTTGTTTTAATTTAATATTGACTTATAATCATAGGTTACTATCACTTAAGTCAACCTACTAAAGGGTCTTTAAGTCACTAGTTCTCTGGCCCTTTAACCTAACTCAACTAGCCTCTTCGGTAAACTCTCATAAGCCCGAGCGTCAAATCATAATTGAAGGTCATATTTAATTGATATGAGGGCAGGAAAAAGGATTGGAAGGTTAGTATTTAAAAGGAATTTAGAATACAAACGGTCATCTCTATGCGGTTGAATTTGATGGGCATGCCTTTATAAAAGGGTAAAAGACAACTTTATGTAGGATATCATGGTATTTGTAGCGTTTGAAGATTGAAGATTAGTTAGTGTTTGTAGCTCAGACTGTTTCGGCATGTTTGGGTGTGAAACATGACCATGCCTAGCCTAAACGTACCCACCCAGGTGCATTGGAACTGTTAGTTTGGCCGCACGAGGAGAAGAACAAAAGTTACACCCCTTTGCAACTTTACACTACCTCCTTCTGATGATTTTTGGGGTTGCAGAAAACCTTTCACCACGGGCAAACGCCTCAGAGATATAAAAAATTGAGAGAGGTTATTGTAGAGGGACCCTACGTGATTGCGTTACCTTAGACAGAATGCCTATAAGTGACACAGTTTCTATTAGTGTAGGTTTTTATTTTTTAGTTGGGTTATTTATTTTTTCCTATATTCCTAGGTTTTTCCTACACTTCTTTTAATCTTGCTTAGGTTAATAAAGCATGTCTTATTAGGTGAGTGGTTGCGAGGTGTCACCTTCCTACATGTGAGCATCCATTAGCTATCTTGGGAAGATACTTTGCTATTTTTAGTCTGATAGATGGTTACTCTTGATTGGTTGGTGTTGCCACCTCCTCCCTCTTCCTAGTCTATATAAGTATGCTACCTAGCTTGTATTTTGTATCTCTTGCTTTTGCATCCTCTTAATGCTATTTTGCTTCTAGCATCTGCATTAATCTCTTGGAGACTAACTCTATGTTGCTATTTTGATTTCGTATCATCTAAATTTATAGTTTAGATATCTATTCTTTGCATTAGTTTTCTAGGTTAATAATCTTTTCAGATTCTAACATGGTATCAGAGCCTTGCTATGTGCAAGAGTAGATTTTAGTTTCCTTATTTGAGAGATTCGAGGGGGCTAATAAATCTTATTATAATTTTTTGAAAAACCCAGTATGCTCTTCTCTTACATTTTCGGATGATCTAGAGAATCAAAAAAGTTTGACGGAAACTTTTTTAATCTTTGGGGTTTGCACATGTGTTTTATGAAATCTAGGTGATTGCATCATTTCTGGTTATACTGGTAGAATTTCTGACTATTCCAACGCGTCCAGGAGGCTTGAGAAAGTCATAGTTGGCTTTCGTTTCACCGAAATCAGAGATCATCATACACAGTTGCGGATTTAGGGTTTCAAGCTCAAATCTAACAATCAACCTGCATATTTAGTGTTTTCAATCAATATTGCAGGTTCCAGCATGCCTTTTCTTGTCTTAGGTAGCTGATTCAGCATTTGCATGCCATTTTTTGGTTGTTGGGGTTGTTTTTTGTTGTTAAAGGCATCCTCTTTACATTAGAACTACATCTTCTGTACATTAGCAAGAAAAATGCCTTCTAGGTTTTGTTCGTAGCATAGAAAAAATATCTGGGTATCTTTTAGTTTTTGCATGCAGTCTGTATATTTTCTAGAATTGAACTCAAAAAGCTACAGTAGTACCCCTCTCCATTGGCAGTTGTAGTTTTGAAGGCAGTTTTCAAATGCTCCATTCTTGCTCATACAAACTCTGTTTCCCATGAATTGTTTTTTGATTTTGGCTATTTTTTCATGCTCTATGCACTAGTGCAGATTTTTTTATATTTTGATGCAGATATTTTTTATAAATTGCAGATTCTCAGTCATAACACTGTACAGTTATCATTTTGGGAACTTCGGAGGATCATAACTTTCACATACGACCTCATATCAAGGCAATTAATTTTTTGAAAGTGCATGATTTTTTGAGTAGATCGCAGTGGTGCTATTTATTTCTCTGGGTATTGTTCCAAAGTTATATTTTCAGCATATGCTCTTCGTGAGGGTTTTGTAATGCATTGAAATCAAGACCACTTAGTATTTCTTGCTAGTGGCAGTTGTAAATGCATTAATATAAAGTGTCAAATCATATTTTATTGGGGGGTTCTTTGATTGAGTGAAAAGGGGGGGTTGTCTTGGTTGGGTTCTCTTCTTTTCGACATTTCTTCTCTGCATTTCTTCATCATGGATCAAACAAATGTGCCCATCCTAACTCCATACAATTACTTTGAGTGGAAATCATACATGACAATTCACTTAAGGAAAGCTGGATTAAATAGGATAACTATGGGACTTGAAACTGAACCTGCTAACGATGAAGATAAGCCTAAGTGGTTTAACAAATGTGATGAGGTATATGGAACATTGTGTTTGTATGTTTCTCTTGATTTTCTCTTTCACATTGAGTCTTTGAATACACCAAATGAAATCTGGACAAAGCTAGAAACACTATTTGGCACACAAGATTCAATGAGGGGTCATATGTTAGAAAATGAACTAATTAGTTTAAGTCCAGGCAATTTCAACACAATCTAGGATTTCTTCACTAAATTGAAATCACTAAAGCTACAGTTAAAACAATGTGGAATTGAAAAGAAAGATGAACAATTGATTCTTAGTATTCTCTCTAAGCTAAGTTCAGAATATTCTGTGTTTGTTTCTACCTTCTATGCTACTAAGGGTGCACTTGGTACTTAATTCACCATGCCATCTTTAGATGATTTTGCTGTCAATTTCACTCGGGAATAGGACAAGCTAATCCAGATGGGCACTCTTAAGTTCTCTAAGTCACATGCCTTGGTTGCCAACAAAGGCACAAAATAACAAAAAGGATAAAGTAGTAACAACAATAGTAAGGATAAGAAACATAAGAATAGCAAGGAGAAGAAGGATCAGATAACGGTTGCTTCAAAAGCAACTAATGAGACCCAATCTTCCAAGGGCGACAAGCCTAAGAAAGAGAGGGTCCAATGTGTCTATTGTAAAAGACCCGGTCATGATGAACATAAATGTCTAAAGAAACAAATTGATCACTTGACACACATTCTTGAGAAGAATAATATTAGTGTTCCTGAGTCTATCAAACAAAGTTCTAATGAGGGGTCTAATAAGGCAAAAGAAAACAACAAGGGGAAAGGAAAGGGCAAGGCCATTGTTGTGGTTGCTTCTTTACCATCCACTTGGGTTCTTGATTCGGGTGCTTCGCACCACATGGCTACATCTAAGGAAGAACTTGCATCTTTGGAGCCGTGTACTATGCCTTCTATTTTGATGGGTGATGACACTCTTATTGAGGTATGTGGGAGAGGGTCTATTGATGTGGGGGATGGCACATTCCATGATGTTCTTTGTGTGCCCTCATTATCAACTAATCTCCTATCAGTATACCAGATCACTCACACAGGTTCAGGCAAGTAGGTTGAGTTCACTCCTGATTCAATGGAGATTCGTGAGTTGCACAGTGGCTCTACAGTTGCAGTTGGGAGAGCAGATCATCATTCACAGCTCTATCTATTTTCTCACTTTGTTCTTGATCCTCCTTCGACTATTTTGCTCACTCATTCTAATGATGTGAGTAGATTATGGCATGAGCGGTTTGGCCATCTTAACTTCTACTACTTGCAGCAGATCAACTAGTAGAGCATGGTCACAGGGTTGCCTTCAGTTTAGTTTTCAGGTGGTGTTTGCCAAGGTTGCATTCTTGGTAAGCATCCTAAGGAAAAGTTTGACAAAGGTAAGGCATGGAGAGCTTCACAGATACTAGAGTTAGTTCATAGTGATTTGGCTGGTCCATTTCAGCATCCTTCTTTCAGTAGGGCTAGATATGTCCTCACATTCATTGATGACTCTTCTTGATATACTTGGGTGTACTTTCTCAAACAGAAGTTAGAGGTATTTGATCATTTTCAGGACTTCAAAACTTTTGTAGAGAAGCAATCCAGGAAAGCCATCAAAGTTTTGCGCACTGACAATGGTGGTGAGTATGTCAACCATCAGTTTGAGAGGTTTTGCACTTCAGAGGGGATTGATTTGTAGCATTCAGTTCCATACAATCCTCAGCAGAATGATGTTGCAGAATGGAAGAATAGGTCCTTGAAGGAAATGGTGAACTACATGATGCACTCCAGATCTCTTGCACCACAGTATTGGGCAGAAGCCATTAACTGTGCTTGTTATATCCAGAATCGTGTCACTCACTGAGCCTTGAAGGGAGTCACTCCTTTTGAAGCTTGGAGCAGTTAGAAACCATCAGTTAAGCACTTTCAAGTTTTTGGTTCTCCTGCACAGGCCCACATTCCTATAGAGAAATGCAAGGCCTTGGATCCGCAGAGTAGACCTTGCATATTTGTAGGTTATCCTGATGGTGTGAAGGGTTATCGGATGCTCCACCCTACTACATATGAGTTGTTCATTGAGAGGAGTGTTCAGTTTGAGGAGGGCTCTTCGAGCTCACTTTCTATTACTTCTCCAACTCCTACTTTGACATTGGAGTCACTTGGGATACATGACAAATCGTCTAATGAGTCAGATTCACTTGAACAGTCTTCTACCTCCACTTTTGATGTAGAGAGTGATTCAGAGGACTCACCTCCGTCCTCTCCTAGTCATCATTTAGAGGTTGATGATTCTTCTCCATATTCTCCATCTTCCGGTCCACTTTGGGCTAGACAGACCTTGTAGTCTACAGGTGATTGGGTTGGGGATCCATCAGACACTAGGCAGACTCATTCATAGTTCTAGGATGCTCCACATGTCTTCATTGCTACTACCTCAGATCCACGGTCTTTTCATGAGGCTTCTGGTATTCTTGAGTGGGATACAACTATGCAGGAGGAGTATAGTTCCTTGATGAGGAACCACACTTGGGATCTTGTCCCTCTTCCTAAGGGAATAAAACTTATTCGATGTAATTGGATCTATTAGACAAAATTTGTAGCAGATGGGTCAGTTGACAAGCATAAGGTTCGCTTGGTCGCCAAAGGATTCTCCCAGGTTCCTGGGATTGACTACTCTGAGACTTTTGTGCCAGTTGTCCGAATGAATTCCATCTGACTTGTTCTTGCCATTACTGCAGCCAATCGTTGGGAAGTACACCAGATGGATGTGAAGAGTGCTTTTCTTCACGGTGACCTTTAGGAGGAGATCTACATGGAGCAACCACAGGGGTTCATTTAGGATTCTTCACTTGTGTACTGTCTTCAAAAGTCTCTCTATGGCCTCAAATAGGCTCCTCGGGCCTGGTATGCCAAGATGGACTCATTCCTTCTATCAGTTGGGTTCATTCGATACCATTCTGATCCCAATATCTATATTCTACAGTAGGATGTTTCACTTCTATTTCTAGTTCTGTATGTTGATGACTTGCTGATCACAGGGAGTTCTTCATCCACCATTGGGGCTGCCAAAACTGCCCTTCATGACAGGTTTTTGATGACTGACTTGGGCTTGTTGCATTACTTTCTCAGGATTGAGATCTTTCAGTCTTCTTCTGGGATCACCATCACACAGTCCAAGTATGCTCTAGATTTGCTCTTGAGGTTTCATATGGCTGATTGTAAGCCTGCTTTGACTCACTTTCTTTTTGGAGTCAAACTTGAGGCTTAGTGTTCTTCTCCACTTGTTGATGGCACTTTATATCGACAACTTGTTGGGAGTCTCATTTATCTGACTCATACAAGACCTGACATTTCATATGCTATAGGCATGGTCTCTCAATTCATGCAGGAGCCTCATGAGCTGCACTAGAAAGTAGCCAAACGGATCCTTCACTACATTCAAGGTTCTCACAATTTTGGGATTCACTACACAGCGGGTATTGAGCTTGGCTTGGTGGGCTACACAAATTCAGATTGGGCAGGCGATTCTTAGGATTGCAAGTCTACTTCAGGTTACAGCTTCTCACTTGGTTCAGGTCCTGTTTGTTGGTCGAGCAAGAAGCAGTCTACTATTGCTCTATCTTCTACTGAGGTTGAGTATCAGGAGGCTGTGAATGCCACCACTGTGGCCGTTTGGCTTCAAAATCTTCTCATTGAGTTTGGTATCCAGATCAGAAAGCCATCAGCCATATTTTATGACAACCAGAGTGCCATTCAGATCTCATGAAATCCGGTCCATTATTAGTGAACCAAACACATAGAGGTCCACATGCACTACATCCGGGAGCTCATCCATGGCCACGTCATCAACCTTTGCTACTATCCGACTTCTAAGAAGGTTGCTGATATCTTCACCAAACCCTTCACTTAGAGCAAGTTCCTTCATTTGTGAGCTTTGCTGGGGGTGCGGGATGCTTCATCTTCTGGGGGCCTTCTTCCTCTCACTCGGAGTCTTGACTCTCTCTACTTTTGGGGGGGTCTCTTCTCTCTCTATTTTTTGGGGGGGGGGGGGCTTTTCTCTCTCTTTGGGGGGGGAATTTTATGTACATGGGTACCTCATCAGGCTTGATATGCTGGGACCCATTTCTACATCCACCTAAGCTTTGCTTATGGGGGGTGTTAGTGTAGGTTTTTATTTCCTAGTTGGGTTATTTATTTTTCCCTATATTCCTAGATTTTTACTACATTTCTTTTAATCTCGCTTAGGTTAATAAAGCATGTCTTATTAGGTGAGTGGTTGTGAGGTGTCACCTTCCTACATGTGAGCATCCATTAGTTATCTTGGGAAGATACTTTGCTATTTTTAGTCTGATAGATGGTTGCTCTTGATTGGTCGGTGTTGCCACCTCTTCCCTCTTCCTAGTTTATATAAGCATGCTACCTGGCTTGTATTTTGTATCTCTTGCTTTTGCATCCTCTTAATGCTATTTTGCTTCTAGCATTTGCATTAATCTCTTGGAGACTAACTCTATTTTGCTATTTTGATTTCATATCATTTGCATTCATAGTTTAGATATCTATTCTTTGCACTAGTTTTCTGGGTTAATAATTTTTTTAGATTCTAATAGTTTTTGAGTAACATCTCGTCAAAGATTGCTACCCTTTTACACTTTGGACTCTTTAGGGATATCACTGATACAATGTAGCTCAGACTATTTTGGCATGTTTGGGTGAAAAATAAGACCATGTATAGCCTAAATGTACCCATCCAGATGCATTGGAACAGTCAGTTTGGTCACATCAGGAGCAGGACAAAAGTTACACCCCTTTGCAACTTTACACTACCTCCTTTTGACAATTTTTGGGGTAGTAGAAAACCTTTCACCACGAGAAACCACCTCAGAGATATAAAAAATTGAGAGAGGTTATTGTAGAGGAACCCTACGTGATCACGTTTTCTTAGACAAAATATTTCTAAGTGACACGGTTTATGAGTAACATCTCATCAAATCTTTCTACCTTTTTGCATTTTGGACTCTTCAGGGATACCGTCGGTACAATGTAGCTTGGACTGTTTTAGCATGTTTGGGTGCAAAAAAGGACCATGCCTAGCCTAAACGTATCCATCCAGACATGTTGGAACTGTCGGTTTGGCCACACAAGGAGAAGAACAAAAGTTACACCCCTTTGCAACTTTACACTGCCTCCTTCTGATGATTTTTGTGGTAGCAGAAAACCTTTCACCACAGGTAAACACTTCAGAGATGTAAAAAACTGAGAGAGGTTATTGTAGAGGGATCCTACATGATCGTATTTCCTTAGATGAAATGTCTCTAAGTGACACAGTTTCTGAGTAATAGCTTGTCAAAGATTGCTGCCTTTTTGCACTTTGGACTCTTCAGGGATATCGCCAGTACAATGTAGTTCAGACTGTTTTGACATGTTTGGGTTAAAAATAAGACCATGCCTAGCCTAAATGTACCCATCCAAATGCGTTGGAATAGTCAGTTTGGTCACATTAGGAGTAGGATGAAAGTTACACCCCTTTGCAACTTTACACTACCTCCTAACAATTTTTGGGGCAGTAGAAAACCCTTCACCACGGGAAAATGGCTCAGAGATATAAAAATTGAGAGATGTTATTGTAGAGGGACCCTACGTGATCGCATTTCCTCAGACATAATGTCTATAAATGATATGGTTTCTGAGTAACAGCTCGTAAAATATTGCTGCCTTTTTGCACTTTGGACTCTTCATGGATATCACCGGTACAATGTAGCTTGGACTGTTTTAGCATGTTTGGGTGAAAAATAGGACCATGCCTAGCCTAAATGTACCCATCCAGATGTGTTGGAATAGTCAGTTTGGTCACATCAGGAGTAGGATGAAAGTTACACCCCTTTGCAACTTTACACTACCTCCTTCTAACAATTTTTGGGATAGGAGAAAACCTTTAACCACGGGAAAACACCTAAGAGATATAAAAAATGAGAGAGGTTATTGTAGAGTAACCCTACATGATCGTGTTTCCTCAGGCAGAATGTTTCTAAGTGACACAGTTTTTGAGTAACAGCTCGTCAAAATTGCTGTCTTTTTGCACTTTGGACTCTTCAGGGATATCGCCGGTACAACATAGCTCAGATTGTTTCGGCATGTTTGGGTGCAAAACAGAACCATTCCTAGCCTAAATGTACCCATATGGATGCGTTGGAACTGTGAGTTTGGTTGCATCAGGAGCAAGACACTAAAAATGTAAAAATGCAAAAGTTGCTTTGTGCAACTTGACAACATTGACACTTTTTTGCAACAAGACTCGAAGACTCAAACTAACCCCAAATGACTCAAACTAACTCAAAAACATATGAAATGGTCTTAGAAGACCTTATTACATATAATTGACTCAATCAAAATAAAATTTCACTTTTTGACCCCTCTTGGAGGCATGACAACCTAGGTGCCCCTGCACCATGAGGACATTGAAGTCGATAAAATTTTCCTATTAAGAAAAAGAGCTTCCCTTAGCTTCAAGAAATATAAATATTCTATACTAACAAGGCCAACCACGTGAAGGTGGAAGCTCATGTGGCCTCACCTAAGACTAAGACACATGTATTCTAGTAGACGTAGGACACCAAAGACACCTATTGTATAGTATGTATCTAGATTTTATAGATATAGTAGACCTAAGACACCTATTATGGTATACCTAGTTGACGTATAGTACCTACCTAAGACACCTACCTAGAAGACACCTAGTTCATTCTAGATTATACCTTAATCTAGTCTCTAGACAGGTTGTTGATACATAGTATCTACCTAAAACACCTAGATTAGATTAAATACCTCTTTTCTAGTCTCTATCTACCTAGTTGACATATCGTATATACCTAAGACACAAGTAGAGACACCTATTATCTAGTTAGAAACCAAGACACCTAGAGACACCTATATTTTATACATTACCTAGATTTTATACATTACTCTCAGGATAAACTTCATCCATCACTTAGGTCTAACCCCATGAAGCATAACATAATGATGTAAAAATGTGTATACGTGTAAAAATGCAGCAACAAATAAAAAAGACAAACCTATGTAAACTTACAAATTAATGTGCATACTTACAACTCAATGTAACATGACTTTACAAAATCAATGCGAATAATTACAAATTAATCCAATGACCCATCTGGGTCTGCTCTACTCTTTATTGTGTCAAGTATTGCCTCATGGTCAGACTCACGCACCTTCCACAAGGTCTTGTTCAAAGGTCTACCCTGATATTGTATCAAATGAACATTGGATGCCACGATAAGGTTCGAGTAATGAAGAATCTTCCGATGCGTGTCAAAGTCTTGAAACAACCAAACATTAACACTCTTATGTGGGTACCTTTTAAGCCATGTTCTAGTAACAACCACTGAGCCTGTAGGGTATTCGATGTTTTCTCCATCTATAACTAGGGCCTCCAATTTCTTTTTGGCCTCAACACAATGACACAAGTAATAATTTGTTTCCTCTTCATTATCTTCATCTGCAATTACTACATATGCATGCCCTACATTGATATGTGTAGCAAATTAGATGAAATTAGTCAACATTACAAAAACACTGCAAAGTAAGATAATATTAAGAATTTTAAAAACTATGCAAATAGATATATTACCTGGTTGAACTAGATCTGATATATGGTCAAAGTCAACTGATGATTCCATCTGTGTTAGTTCCAGTGCCGTCGGGGGTCGATACATGTCAAGTGGGCTAAGATAACTCAACTGCCATTTGTCAACCCACTCCTTTGACTCACACTCATCCCAGGCTTGAATTGTATAGGAAGAGCAAAAGCATGACATCTTTCGCATATGGATACTCCATGAACCTACAATTGAGCTTCTGAAAGAGTGCATCTCACTTGATCCTATTAGTGTAGAACAATCCTCATATGGTGCAATGCTATTATCATCTATCAACTAAAAAAATCTGTGAACTAAAGACTTACCTTCATTACCTGGACCCATGGAAGCATTACACCACTCGACGATCAATTTTGCATCTGTCAACTTTACATTATGTTTATACTTTAACTCTTGTCGTGCTATGGTTCTTTTGATACATGCTCTTGCACCATCATGCTCCCCCTTTCCATGCCCAACCTCACAAAAGTTCCACATATGTTGAAAACATGTAAAATTATGCCTCATTCTCAACCAATAGAAATGCTAAGAGTTCTTGAATTGTGACGCATAGTTATTTGACCATATGATATGCTGACTAAATGATATGCCCCTTCTAGCCAAATCATTTTAGAACACCTGAAAGCAACCTTGCATGAACTCTGTAGAATGCATACGATCATCATTGATATAGAAATGATACTCCCCTATGATCCTTCTGTCATCCTCTGTACTATCATTCACATGAATGAATGCGATGTGCAAAAATATAGAAAGCTGTGTGGAGTTGTAATATTGTAATTGCACCTCATGCTATGGCTATAGACTATAGTTCTCTGCAAAGTTGACGACTGAAACAATGCTACCAACTAGAAATTTGTCCTTGCATAACTTGAATTGCAAGTCCAACCATCGAGCTCTATGGGCATGTCTTGCATACTCATACACTATGCTGTCACAAAATATAGGCATAAACTGATACACTTGAATCTTTTCAATGACCAATTCACACCTCTTTTCTTCTTTACCATCTTTTGTATTGTATGCCACTGTTTTATATTTGTCACACTCTACTAGTTCGTTTCCAACCACATGTGTTCTTTCCATATGTTTATATATTGGCATACGTTGTAAGCCACCGCAATGCTGACATGTTCCATCCAAGCATAATTTCCTGTAGAATATTTGACCTTCCTCTCTTTCACATAAAATTCTTGATATGAAGTCTCTTGAAGATGTTGGTGGGGCATGTATGCCACAACCTTGCAAAACATTGTTAGTATGCAAATCTAAACATATAGACTGATAAACATCAAAATGGTTAGAGAATTCAATATGTAATCTACAAAAACAAGAAGTGTGTGTGATTTATCTTGACATAGAAAGGTTTTAGCATTTCAAAATATCTTTGACAAATTTTAATTTGAGGATAGTTCTCTAGAAATTTACTAAAAAACTGTGTTTGAGTCATATCCAAAAAATGCTTTGGATGTGGCTCACGGTTCCAACTACCGATTCTCCTTCTTACCACATCCCATTGATTCGGAGATACTCTTGTGTAATTCTTCCAAAAGTCTTCAATTAGTGATCTCAATGCTTCAACAATTGGTTTATCTTTTCATGGTAGTCTTCCCAAGAATGCCCATAATTCATTGGCATTAGTATCCTCAATTCTTTGGTGTTTTCCAATGGCTCTTGATAAAGTTTTCCTATTAATTCTCAATGCTTGACTCGTCTTTCTAATGAGATGAGCTTTCCTCTTTTGACTACTTACTATAATCGACATAATCACATGCCGTGTTGCATTACTATCCTTTTTGCGTGAGGTGTTACCCACACTCTCATACGCACTCATTAGATTCTTGACAATAGATTTTTCACTTGAAGCCTCTGATGTTCTCAACATGAGAATCTTCATGATGGACCTATACTTTATACTTTGCATCATTTGAATGGATAGTTGACATCTTGAGGTCTCATTTAACTTTTCAAAGAACAATCTCCAAATCTTATGAGCATATCTTCTACAAGTGTGTTTTGGAATCTTACCTTCCATTGGCTTCAAAATATTCTCATCAATATCAATCAAATACTTTAGTTTTCTATGTAAAATTCTAGGTGGTGTTAAGTTAGGTAAATTCATCTCAACATTAGAAATTTCATCAATATTCAAATGAGATGGGCTAGATGGCATACCTTCGATTGAAGATGGAATATATGACATACCTTGAGGTTGAGGTGGGAACGATGGCATACCTCCTTCATCACATGTGAGTGATGATGTATTCTCAACTTGAGATGCGGTAGATGGTGTCCCTATATGTTGGCTTGCGGTAGAGGACGTGTCTCCAACTACGATATTCAGATCTCTCATAGCATGAAGTTTTTTCATTCGTTCTCTTTGTGCCACCAACACCATATCTCTTTGTGATGGTTGCAGTTCCTCTTCAATTGGCATGTCTTCATTTATCGTGTCCAATTTCCTCTTCTCATGAAGTTCCCTCATAGCTGCTGCTTTCTTTGCATTCTTAGCTTCTATCTCTTCCTGTGTTGGTTTAATTTTTGATCGTTTCCTTGGCATGACGAAGAATTTGTCTGTAGCATGATAAAGAGACCAATATTAGTTCCTAAGAAATGAATCCATAAAAATAACTAAAATATATGTCATTCAACCCTTCATAGTAAATGCACATACAATCATCATGTAGAAGAGTAAATGTCACTCAACCAAAATAGGTACAAAGCATTATTGCAGCCATACAAAGCATTATTGCACAATGTTATTGTATCCATACAAAGAATTATGGTACAATGTTCACTTCAGTCCTAGATGAGGATAAGGTCAAAGGAGAGTCACCTATTGAGGCTACAAGTGAAGAGTACATGGGACTTCATGTTGACTACTTGTTGATAAACATCTAGTCATGAAAGGATATGTGATTGAGATCGTGGGAGACATCACACTAGGGCATGGTTTGGATTAGTGTAGAGGGTGAAGAAGGGATATCAAGAGAAAACTATTAAAGTCAAGGCTCATTAATATGGCAATGCCAAACTCAAGTAGATAATCATGTACATTTTAGAGGAAAATTATTCCAGGTTGAAAACTCATGTTTTAGGCAATTAAGTTGCATAAGGGTTAGGGTTTGTAGATAAACTCTTTGGAAGGTGTTTGTAATGCTTGAAAAGGTTGAGGGAGACCCAATTTGACATGTTTTGTGTCTTGGTTTGAAGATTGGAAGCCTGTAGATCAAAAAACCTATAGTGACCTATTTGTACAAGCCTAATTAGGCCTCTTGTCAAGTGGGACAATCAATTTTAAGGTCTTGTATTACAAAACAACCACCCTTATATTTTGGATATGTTTTAAAACTCCCAAAAGGGTATCCTAAACAACTTTTACATTGTGGGTTGGAGTTGTTTTCTGCAAGATATACCACAAAAACCCTGTTTGTTGTCTTGCATGGGAAATATAAGATAATTATGGAATGATGAAGGCACTATGACATGATGAATTATATGATTCATGAAGAAAATGGTGGAGATCCATGGAGAAAACCAAGGAGGACAAGATAAGACACCAAATTTGTGAAGTTGACAATGGCAACAAATTTACCACCTAGCCGCCTTTAACTAATCCATGATTGTAAATGGATGTATTTTGGCTTCTATTGACTAAGAGTGACTTATTTATGATGAATATAATGCTTGGAATTGTTAAATGTTAAATTCCTAAAATTCAATCACAATTAACATTGCAACACTACAATCTATAATTGTTAAATCACATGTCTTCTTTTGGTGAAAAGTGATGCTTTCAAGTAGGGTTTTGATGAAAGAGCATTGTTAAAGTGTGGATGACGGTTTAGGAAGCATAGGTAAGGTGAAATAGAGCCTAAGGTATTGAGTTCCAATAAACCCACCTTGAGCATGCCTAGAATGGCATAAATGAGGGTTTAATGATTTGGTGAATAGGGAAGTGATCTAGAGGATAATTTTTTATTGATTCTGGCTATTTGAGACTTGGTTGAGATCAAGAAGTTGAAATTTGGAATTGAGAAGGTGTTTTGTTGGTACTAGGGCTACTAGGATTTGGGTGGCTTGTGAAGGAATAGACAACAATTGAAGAGTGCAGACTTGAGTAAGGGTTTAGAATGGTTGTGTCTGAGTTCTCGAGGGGTAAGAAGACCTCTAGTAACCCTATTAGGTTTTGAAGTATTGAAGGCCCTCTTTGTGCCTTTGTAGAGGGAGATTGCTTGAGAGGAAAGCTTATGAAATTTGAAGAAACTGTTGGTATGAGTCCATTGTTGTGAAATATGCCTCCTTTAGATTGAGTTGAACCCTACCTCTACATCACATAGCTAGGACTGTCATAAAAATCATTAGACTAATCTATGTAATTTAGGGTATTGAATGGTATATAGTCGATCAAGGTAACCACCATCATGTGCTAACAAAGGACAATTAGGAAATTTTGAAATATTGTTGTGTCATGTGCATACAAATCATCATGAATAGGTGTATAAGGAATGTCCTAGCCCAAGATATGTGCATACAAATCATCATGTCATGTGCATACTTGTATGATCTTGGCACCTATTCATTTGTATTTAAACTTGTTAATATAACAAGATAATAGTGAGATTGTATATTTATGTGTTGGGAATTAAGGTGTCTCAACCTTGGTAATTCCTTGCATTATTTATGTTTGTATTTATTAATTCATTTCCTATGTTGTAAATAATTGTAAATTCCATATTGTCATATTGTGGGGTGTAGCACAGTGATGTGTCATCCTACACAGAAGATGACAAATTGTAATTTTGTCCTCACATGAGGAGATAGGCGTCCCACTTAGTGGTAGGAGAATTTTGGCATGTGTCAGCATCTTGGATGTTGTGTAAGGGAATGTTGACCGAAACAGTTATGACAGATTCCTATGACGAAGTTATGACATGTAAGAGTCAAAAATAGAAGGTTGGAAGACAGGTGAAGACACGTGTCTTGAAGCATATTTAAAAAAGGCATATTTGGGTGCCCCAAGGTGGACTATGACATGTTGTAAGAGAATATGCTATTTATAGCCTGTGTATGATAGATTCTCTTACACCTGTAAGTTGTAACTGTTATGATAGATTCTATGACGGTTGTAAGAGTCGTAAGAGCATCTGTCATAGCCCATTTTAGAAATAGGTGACCTCTTTGGGATGGGAGCTGTGGAAAATTGTCAGGAACATTCTACAATGTTGACCAAGTGTCCTTAGGCATGGGTTTTGGGCCATGAGGCCAAGTTGGACGCCCATTCCAAGATAGGTCCAATATTGCCTTGTATATTCTATATAAACAGGTGCTTGGAGGAGGAGATGTATTATAGGTTTTACAAGTCCTGTTATGCTGCCGAATTGACTCCAGACATGAGTGTCGAAGACCATTGAAGCTTGCATTGCAAGTGTATTGTAAACATTATTCAATTTTGTTAATATATTGTGTAGGTTTCTGAGTGTGGGGTTTTTCACCCAATAAGGGTTTTCCCCACCGTATATCTTGTCTCTCTTCTTCTGTCTTCTTTCTAGTTCTATGTGTATTGCTGCAAATCTCATGTTAATGGTTTAACATTGCTATAATAGTTAGGATTAAATTGAATTTACATAGCTCTCCCCTCATTAGATTAGTGTAGGAAGCAATTTCTGCATACCTAGCTTCCTTTCAGTTGGTATCAGAGCTTGATCACCTTTGGTCCTAGTTGTTGGGTAGACATTTTTTGAGCTGATCTTAAGTTGAGTGGGAGTCTGTGCAGAGTATTCTGAATCTTATTGCAACAAGGAGATGGCAAGCACATCCGGAAGAATAGAGGTGGAGAAGTTCAATGACACTAATTTCAAGATGTGGAAGCTCAAGATGGAAGACATGCTTGTAGACTGAGACCTCTGGGAAACTATTAGTGGCACTAAACCAGTTGCAATGTCACAAGATGATTGGGATCTAAAGGATCAGAAGGCTAAGGGTCTCATAAGACTTAGTCTTGTTGATTCTATTTTTTAAAATGTCCATGAGGAGGCTATTGCAAACTTGCTTTGGAAGAAGTTGGGAGATCTATATCAAGCCAAATCCCTGGTTAACAAACTTTTCTGAGAAAGAAGTTGTATTCTCTTCGAACGGAGGACGAAGGATCTATTGCAGAAGATATGAATGCTTTTAACATGCTGGTTGCACAATTGACATCCGTTGGTGTGAAGATGGAGGAGGATTGGTGTATGACCCTTCTTTATTCTTTATCGGACTAGTGGGATCACCTCATCATGGCTATTGGAAGCACCACATCCACATGCAAAATGGATGAAGTGGTTTCTTTGCTGTTATCTGAAGAGATGCGGAGAAAGTCTTCTAAGGCAGCCAAAGAGGTTCTTGCGGTTCATGGAAGACCCAAGGAGAAAGGGAAAAATAAGGACAAGAAAGCTAACAAGGGTAGATCCAAATCCTATGGGAGATCCAAATCTCCTGGAAAGTCCAAGGCTCTCTATTGGAACTGTGGAAAATTGGGCATTTTCGAAAGGAGTGCAAAGAGGAGAAGAAAAAGAAGAAAGCTCCTGATTCAGATTCTGAGAAGTCACAAGCTGATGGTGATGCCTTCATTGTAGCTCTAACAACTCATTCATCGGATGATGTGTGGCTGGTTAACTCTAGTGCATCATTCCACATGACCTCGTATTGAGACTGGTTTACTAAGTATGAGGAGTTTGATGGTGGAAAGGTGTATCTGGGTGATGACTCTCATATGAAGATTGTTGGTCATGGAAGAGTCTCTATTTAATTCCCTGATGGATGAGTGAAGGGGATCTCTGGGGTTATACACATCCCAGGCTTAGCACGGAACCTACTTTCTGTAAGTATGTTGAATGATGCAGGTGTGCAGGTTGTCTTTTTGAAAGAAGGATGCAAGATGACTAGAGGAGCTATGGTGCTTGCTAAGGGTACTAGGAGAGGTACTTTATTTCAGCTGGAGGCATGCATTTCACAATGCAATAGTTCTTTTGACTCAAAGAAGAGGGCAATAGTCACTTCATCCCCACCATTTGAACAAGTAGTGAAGAAATCTATTGTATCTAATCCTATGGTTGTAATCATGCCTTATAAGTTAAGCTTCCTGCTGAAAAGAAAATGTTATGGCATAAGAGATTTGGCCACATTGGTAAGAAGGGTCTTAGAACCCTGAAAAATAAAAACCTCATCAAGGGGTTAGATGATTGTAATCTTGAGTTCAATTTTTGCGAACATTGCATATATGGAAAACAAAACTATGTTTAGTTTTACTTGAGTTCTCATAAGTCTTTTGGTGTGTTGGACCTTGTTCATTCTGATGCATTTTGTCCTATTAATGTTCCTTCATTATCAAAATCTGTATATTTTGTATCTTTTATAGATGACTACAGTAGAAGGACATGGATTTATTTTCTCAGAAGAAAATCTAAAGTCTACAGTAAGTTTAAGGAGTTTAAGGCCTTTGCTGAAAATTAGACTGGTAAAAAGATTAAATGTTTGAGAACTGACAACGGTGGTGAGTTCTGTTTAACATAATTCGATAAATATTGCAAGGAACTTGGGATTGACAGACATAAGACAACTCCATACACCCCACAGCAAAATGGAGTTGTAGAGAGGATGAACATGACACTGATGGAGAAGGCTAGGAGTATGCTTAGTGGAGCTAGCCTAGAACAAAAGTTTTGGGCTGAAGTTGTTGCCACTACTTGCTATCTGGTAAATAGATCTCCTACATCAGCTTTTGTTGGTAAGACACCCATGGAGGTGTGGTCTGGTAGAAATCTTTCAGTAAGGCATCTTCATGTTTTTAGTTGTGAGGCATATGCACATGTGCCTAGGGAGAAGAGGTCAAAATTGGAGAACAGGGCTGTTAAGTGTATCTTCATTGGCTATGGTGTCGGTGTGAAAGGATACAAGATTTGGGATCCTGTGGCTGAAAAAGTGTTGTATAGTAGAAGTGTCATCTTCAGAGAGCTAACACCTTCTTCCACTATTTTACAACTAGAGGAAAAAGAAAATAAAGAGGATGTTGTTCAGTTTCCTGCTACTCCTGAGAAGACTGAAGAAAAAGATAATGTTGGACCTGATGATGAGGAGAGCTCTAGCAGCTTAGATGAAGAAGCTAAACCTCAACCTCAGCTCTTGAGGAGGTCTACATGGATAAGAAAGCAACTTGAAAGGTTTGGTTTTACATTGCTTAATTCTAGTTGTGCTTATGCTTTGATTACTAACAGTGATGAACCTAGAACTGTGTCAGAGGATTTGGATATGAAAGATGTAGGTTTCTGGAAGGAGGCCATGGAGGATGAAATGGCTTCTTTGGAAAAGGATCAAACTTGGGACTTGGTACCTTTGCCTGCTGGATAGAAACCCGTTGGATGCAAATGGGTGTTCAAGAAGAAATTTGGTGCAGATGGCAGTGTTGAGAAGTATAAGGCCAGATTGGTTGTGAAGGGGTATTCACAAGTGGAGGGTATAGATTATGGTGAGATCTTCTCTCCCATTGCAAAGCTAACATCCATTTGATTCCTGTTGTCTCTCACAACACCTTATGACTTAGAGGTAGAACAGATGGATGTGAAGACAACTTTCCTTCATGGTGACTTGGAGGAAGAAACCTACATGTCACAGTCAGAGCATTACATGGTGAAAGTTGTCAGTATAGTTTGAAATGAAAGATTTAGGGGTAGCCAGGTACATTCTAGGAATGGAAATCAGAAGAAACAGAACTAATAGAAAACTTTGGTTAAGCTAGAGTAAGTATGCGAAGACTGTGTTGGATAGGTTCAACATGACAGATTGTAGACCGTTATGTGTTCCTATTTCTTTGGGGACAAAGTTGTCTATTGAGGATTGTCCAAAATCTCCTAGTGAGGTGGAGGACATGAGAAGCATACCTTATGCTAGTGCTTTTGGTAGTTTGATGTATGCTATGGTTTGTTCAAGACCAGACATTGCCCAAGTAGTGGGAGTCCTTAGTCGGTTTATGGCTAATCCTAGACGAGTTCATTGGGATGCAATTAAGCGAGTGTTTAGATATTTGAGGGGTACTTTGAGTATTCCATATGCTATCATTAGGACCTCCGCATTCTGTTGATATTCATGGATTTGTGGATTCAGATTAGGTAGGTGACATTGACAATAGGAGATCCACCAGTGCTTATGT
The DNA here is from genome assembly GCA_027924645.1 of Cunninghamia lanceolata. Lineage (NCBI taxonomy): Eukaryota > Viridiplantae > Streptophyta > Pinopsida > Cupressales > Cupressaceae > Cunninghamia > Cunninghamia lanceolata. The sequence goes on along the minus strand of BSBN01000241.1, from coordinate 2,108,109 downwards.
GTTTACACTATTTGGTGGTGCTATTAGTTGGATGAGTAAGCGACAACCTGTGGTTTCCATGATAGAAACTGAGTACATGGCAGCAACTCATGCTTGTAAGGAAGCCATTTGGCTTAAGAGATTGTGCTCAGATATTGGTGTTGATGCAGGTCAGATTACGATTAGTTGTGACAGTCAGAGTGTGATTTGCCTTGCAAAGAATCCAACTTTCCATGCCAGAACAAAGCATATTGATGTGAGTTTCACTTCATGCGAGACATGGTAGAGGATGAGAATGTAAATTTAGAGAAGGTAGATACTTTGAAGAATGTTACAGATGCATTGACGAAGCCAGTGAGCATAGAGAAGTTTAGATGGTGTTCAGAGTCTATGGGCCTCTCAGTCTATAGCGGTTAAATCCTATTTTTCTATTGGATCTTACAAGGTGTTCGACAAGTGGGAGAATGTTGGGAATTAAGGTGTCTCAACCTTGGTAATTCCTTGCATTATTTATGTTTGTATTTATTAATTCATTGCCTATGTTGTAAATAATTGTAAATTCCATATTGTCATATTGTGGGATGTGGCATGCTGATGTGTCATCCTACATGGAAGATGACAAATTGTAATTTTGTCCGCACATGAGGAGATAGGAGTCCCACTTAGTGGTAGGAGAATTTTTCCATGTGTCGGCATCTTGGATGTTGTGTAAGGGAATGTTGACCAAAACGGTTATGACAGATTCCTATGACGAAGTTATGACATGTAAGAGTCAGAAATAGAAGGTTGTAAGATAGGTGAAGACATGTGTCTTGAAGCATCTTTGAAAAAGACATATTTGGGTGTCCCAAGGTGGACTATGACATGTTGTAAGAGAATATGCTATTTATAGCCTGTGTATGATAGATTCTCTTACAACTGTAAGTTGTAACTGCTATGACATATTCTATGATGGTCGTAAGAGTCGTAAGAGCATCTGTCATAGCCCATTTTGGAAATAGGTGACATCTTTGGGATGGGAGCAATGGAAAAGTGTCATGAACATTCTACAATGTTGACCAAGTGTCCTTAGGCGTGGGTTTTGGGCCATGAGGCCAAGTTGGATGCCCATTCCAAGATAGGTCCAATATTGCCTTGTATATTCTATATAAATAGGTGAGGAGGAGATGTATTACAGGTTTTACAGGTACTGTTATGCTACCGAATTGACTCCAGACATGAGTGTCGAAGACCATTGAAGCTTGCATTGCAAGTGTATTGTAAACATTATTCAGTTTTGTTAATACATTATGCAGGTTTCTGAGTGTGGGGTTTTTCACCCGATAAGGGTTTTCCCCACCATATATCTTGTCTCTCTTCTTCTGTCTTCTTTATGGTTCTATGTGTATTGCTGCAAATCTCATGTTAAAGGTTTAACATTGCTGTAATAGTTAGGATTAAATTGAATTTACATAGCTCTCCCCTCATTAGATTAGTGTAGGAAGCGATTTTCGCACACCTAGCTTCCTTTCAATATGTTGTAAGGATTTATTCTTGTATAGTTTGACATCATGGTATGTTAAGGTCTGTTTATTACACATAATTATTAAAGAGCCCAAGTGTATAAAATATACATGGTATCATGTGAGATTGTAGGTTGCTTTCTTGATTGTGATTGTGTCTATTTTTATTAATGTTGACCTTTGAGATATCTTTTATTATGCATACCATGAATTAATTTAAAACATAGTCTATTATATAAACACAAGATATGTATACATAGTCTTTTATTATGCATACTGGATACAAGTGATATATACATGTATGATAAAACATGATAAAGTAAGTCAAATAGAATTAAGGGAAATGTAAAGAATATGCATGTAAATACTTGACATACCTAAAAAATGGAGATTCTAATGGAGAGACTACCCAATTATGTAGTGTTTTTTTCTTCTTGCATCAAACTCCTCAACAATTTGAGTTTTTCACCACTTGCTTCCTTTTCAATGTTAAATTGAATAACACTCAAATAGAATTAGTAACAACAATACTATAAACCAATCTATAATGTTAAATTTCTAAAATTCAATCATTATTAACATTGCAACACTACAAAAATTTAAACTTGAATAGATATATATCAAATTTGATGTGAAAATTATGTTATTTCCTCCTCAAGTTGGCAAAGTAGAAAAGCTAGTGGAAAGATCATGCAAAGGTGGTAGAATGTACAAAATGTGCATGTGAACTTCCCAACAGTATGAAAACTTTTTTTTTGTCAAAACACATGCATAAACAACATGAAAATAGAGCATGTGGGCTTGGATCATGGGGGTCCAGGCCTTTTTACTGTTTGTATAGCAGGACAAAACACGAGCACATTATAACGTGTTCGCATTTTGTCCTACTATAGATTGATCCATAAATATTTGTGCCTATCTCACCTTTGATAGAACCTTTGCAATATCTCACCTCTAGCTCCATTAGCTCATGTTCTATCTCTCACCTCTCTATATCTCACTTATCTCTCCCCCTCACCTCTCTACCTCTCCCCTCTCTATGTCTCTTAGTCACTCCTTGTCTGCCTCTCCATCCATCCTTAGTCATCTAGGTCTCACTTAACCCTAAACCCTAAAGCCTCAACCCTAATCCCTATACCCTATCACTAAACCCTACACCCTATCACTAAACCCTCGACACTCTAACTTAACCCCTAATCCCTCAACCCTCAAACCTCAACCCTTAACGCTCAATGTCAAACCCTAATCTCTCAACCCTTAACCATAATCCCTCAACCCTCAACCCTATCTGTAAACCATCAACACTATACCTTAAACCCTAATCCCTCAACCCTAAATCCTAAACCCTAATCCATCAACACTCAACCCTAATCCCTCAACCCTCAACCCTAATCCCTCATCCCTAAACCCTAAACACTATCCTTATTCCTAAACCCTAAATGGGCTAAATACTATACCTTAAACCCTAATCCCTTATCCATAAACCCTCCAACCCTATCCCTAATCCCTATACCCTTAGAAATATACTTTAACCCTAATCCCTTGACCCTCAACCCTATCCCTAAACCCTCAACCCTCAAACCTCAACCCTCAATCCTCAACGTCAAACCCTAATCCCTCAACCCTCAACCCTAAACCCTATCCCTAAACCCTAAATGCTATCCCTATTCCTAAACCCTCAAAGGGCTCGATACTATACCTTAAACCCTAATCCCTTATCCCTAAACCCTCTATCCTCGACACTATGCCTTAAACCCTAATCCCTCAACCCTTAAACCCTCAACCGTTAAACCCTTAATCCCTATAACCTTAAACCCTTAAACCCTAAACTCTCAACCCCTAGATACCCTTAAAAACCTAAACCTTAAACTCTTAAACCCTATACCCTATACACTTAACATTAGACACTCAACCTTCAAACCTCTACCCTATACCCTATACCCTCAACCCTATACTTATGCCCTAAACCATCAACCCTCATCCATATGCCTTATATGCTCAACCTTAAACCATAAACCCTATATCTTAGAGACTCAACCTTGAACATTATCCCCCAGTTGTAAACTCTCAAACCTCTACCTTAAACCCTCAACCATATACTTAAGCCCTAATCCCTCAATCCTCAACCCTATACCTTAAACCCTAAAACCTACACACACAAACCCTCATCCCTATACCCTATAACCTCACCCTTATACCCTAAACCTTGAATATTGTGCCTTTACCCTATACTTGAAACCTAAACCATACACTCTCAACCCAAGTCACCCTATGCCTGAACCCTTAAACCCTCAACCCTTATCCACCCCTATCTGCCTCACCCCCATCTCTCCCCTATCTCATACACCCATCTCTCCCTAGGTTATAGGTCTCTCACTTGTATATCTCTCATGACTCTCTACATATTTCCCTTCCTCTCTACCTCTCTCCCTCCTCCTTACCCATCTTTCCCTCAAGTTGTCAACTTCACTCTCTCATTTTATTATATCTCTTCCTTCACCTCTCTATCTCTCCCCTCTCTACGTCTCTCAGTCACTCCTTGTCTACCTCTCCATCCATCCTTAGCCATCTAGGTCTCTCACTTAACCCTAAAACACTAAACCTTATCCCTAAAGCCGCAACTCTCAACCCTTAAGCCTTAAATCCTAAACCCTATCCCTAAACCCTCAACCCTCAACTCTATACCTTAAACCCTAATCCTTTATCCCAAAACCCTAAACCCTATCCCTAAAGCCTCAACTCTCAACCCTTAAACCTTAAATCCTAAACCCTATCCCTAAACCCTCAACCCTCGATACTATGCCTTAAACCCTAATCCCTTATCCTTAAATCATAAACCCTATTCCCTAAAGCCTCAACCCTCAACCCTTAAACCTTAAATCCTAAACCCTATCCCTAAACCCTCAATACTTGATACTATACCTTAAACCCTAATCGTTTATTCCTAAACCCCAAACCCTATCCTTAAAGCCTCAACCCTCAACCCTTAAACCTTAAATCCTAAACCCTATCTCTAAACCCTCTACCATCGACACTATACCTTAAACCCTAATCCCTCAACCCTAAACCCTTAATACCACAACCCTTAAACTCTCAACCCTTAAACCCTAAACCCTTCACCCTTAAACCCTAAAGTCTTAAACCCTCAACCCTTATCCACCCCTCTCCTCCCTTATCTACCTCACCCCCATCTCTCCCCTATCTCTCTCACCTCTCTCTCCCTAGGTTATAGGTCTCACTTGTATATCTCTCACATCTCTCTACATATTTCCCTTCCTCTCCATCTCTCTCCCTCCTCCTTACCCATGTTTCCCTCAAGTTGTCAACTTCACTCTCTCATTTTATTATATCTTTCCGCTCACCTCTCTATCTCTCACCTTTGTTTCCCCTCACCTCTCTACCTATCCATAAACCCTAAACCCTATCCATGAACCCTCTACCCTTGACACTATATGTTAAACCCTAATCCCTTAACCCTTGGCCCTAAAGCCTCAACCCTCAATCCTTAAACCTTAAACCCTAAACCCTATCCCTAATGCATCTAACCTAAACACTATCCCTATTCCTAAACCCTCAACCCTCGACACTATACCTTAAACCCTAATCCCTTATCCCTAAACCTTAATCCCTATCCCTCAGTCCTTAACCCTTAAAACTTAAACCCTAAAACCTATCCCTACACCCTCGACACTCGACACTATATCTTAAACCCTAATCCCTTAAACCTCATCCCTAAAGCCTCAACCCTAAATCCTTAAACCTTCAACCCTAAACCCTATCCCTAATCCCTCTACCCTTGACACTCTACTTTAACCCTAATCCCTTGACCATCAACCCTATCCCTAAACCCTCAACCCTCAACCCTTAACTCTCAACATTAAACCCTAATCCATCAACCCTAACCCTAATCCCTCAATCCTCAACCCTATCCCTCAACCCTCAACCCTCAACATTATACCTTAAACCCTAATCCCTATTTCTCAACCCTTAACCCTTACAACTTAAACCCTAAAACCTATCCCTACACCCTCAACACTCGACACTATATCTTAAGCCTTAAACCCTAAATCCTCATCCCTAAAGCCTCAACCCTCAATCCTTAAACCTTCAACCCTAAAACCTATCCCTAATCCCTCTACCCTCAACACTCTACTTTAACCCTAATCCCTTGACCATCAACTCTATCCCTAAACCCTTAACCCTCAAGCCTCAAAGTTCTCAACATTAAACCCTAATTCGTCAACCCTAAACCCTAATCCCTCAACCCTAAACCCTATTCCTAAGCCCTCAACCCTTAGCACTATTCCTTAAACCCTAATGTATCAACCCTAAACCATAATCCCTCAATCCTAAACCCTATCCATAAACTCTTAACCCTCAACACTATTCCTTAAACCCTAATCCCTGAACCCTGAACCCTAATCCCTCAACCATAAACCCTAAACCCTATCCCTAAACCCTCAGCACTATACCTTAAACCTTAATCCCTCAACCCTCAACCCTCAACCCTAATCCCTCATCCCTAAACCCTAAATGCTATCCCTATTCCTAAACCCTCAACCCAAGACACTATACCTTAAACCCTAATCCCTTACCCCTAAACCTTAAACCCTATCCCTCAACCCTTAACCCTTAAACCTTAAACCCTAAAACTTATCCCTAAACCCTCAACCCTAAACCCTGAACCATATACTTAAGCCCTATTCCCTCAATCCTCAACCCTATACCTTAAACCCTGAAGCCTACACCCACAAACCCTCATCCCTATACCATATAACCTCACCCTTATACCCTAAACCCCGAATATTGTGCCTCAAGCCTATACTTAAATTAAACCTAAACCATACGTGCTCTCAACCCAAGTCACCCTATACCTTATATACCCTCAATCCATATTGTATACCTTAAAACCAATATCCCAAACCCTAATCCCCATGCCTTACACACTTAATCTTATACACTCAACAACCTGAATATTAACCCTCAATTGTAAACCCTCAACCCTCTAATATCTACCCTCTACCCTATACCTATTACTTAAGCCCTAACCCCTCAACCCTCAACCCTCAACCCTAAAAACTATACTAGCTTAGGTCCTTATATACCCTAAACCCAAAACACTTACATACATACATACATACATACATGCACGCATACATACAGACATATGTACATACATACAAACATGCATACATATATACATACATACAATCATGCATACATCTACATACATACAAGCATGCATACATGTATATACATACAAGCATGCATACATACCTACAAGCATACATATATACATATATACATCCATGAAACATACTTATGAAACTTGAACATAAATCATTCAAAGGAAGACATAACATGAATGTGTTATAATGCGCTCACATTATGTCGAATTGGGAAAACATCGGCAAACATGCAAAAAAGGGAAAAAAACACAATATAACGCGAGTGCATTATAATGCACTCCGTTATATTGTGCTTTGGATTTCCAACCCAAAGGCTTGGAGTACCTTCTCAACATCCACAGACGTGTTTTTGCATATTCTACAAGATTCCACATAATTTTGTTCGTGCTAACCCTCAAATTTGCACATGTTTCAAGGTCGAACAAATCAAACACCTAGGTAATGTTAGGCTTTCTCTTAGCTATTTAACGATGTAATTTTTTTCACATTTTGACAATGCTAAGCCTTTCATCTTTAATTTCTTTTGTTTGTGTGTCCATTTTTGGGAAAAAAACCACCGTTTGGTCTTTTTTTCATTGTAAATTAACCATTCATTAAAATTTCAAAAAAATTACATATTTAGAAACTAGACTCCATTCTACATATATTTAAAAAAATAATTTTCAATTAGTTTTCAAAATTTATAGGGGTAGCATGGCCAAAATTCTATTTTTTAGGATGTGTCCACTTTGAAAATTAGTAAAAAATCAAATATTCATCAAAAAATTATTAGAAAAATCAGGCATAAACTACATGTTGTTAGCTAATTTCTCACTAAAGCAATTTTAAAAATACCAAAAAAAGGTTAACCTTTTGAGGGAGCCACAAAACATGCTATGTTATGTTTTTTGACAGAAACAACACCAATTTTTGTGGCTCCCTCTTTTGAACCCCTTAATCTATACCATTTTCAAAAACAAAATAGTAGTTTAGAAAGTAGACTTGGAGCACTACGAACATTGTTTTGGTTGCATCTCCAAATTTTGAGTGTAACTATGCTCAATTTCTCATTCAAGGCCAGCATTTCCTAATTTCAGAAAAAAAGTGGCCACTTAAGACCCCTTTTTGGCCCCCCATCTTCTTGCACTTACCTCTATAGAGAATGTTTATAATAATAAAAATAATAATAAAGGAAAAATTCATGAGCTGCCGAAAATGAAGAAGCTCCTGAATGCATCCGTACCTAGGGTTTCTTATGGAGCAGCTTCGGGTAATCACTATGGAGTTTCTCCATCCGGAATGCATGTTTCGCCCAATGCCATTTCCCAGAGCTCACAAGGCATGGATGTCATGTCCAGTTTCTTTGCTGTGTAGATTTCCTCTCCACTTGGGGTTGCGGGCTCACTCAGTGGTCGGGATATCTCGATGCAGGCTCCCATAGATTTCTCAGAAGATGAAGGAAAGGTGGATGGGCCCAAGGTGAATAGGAAAATATCACCGAAAATGGGTTCGTGCAGGGCTCAAAATGGTCCACCCATAGATTCATTTGCCCTGGTTAGTGATATTGGGGGTTCATTTTCTACTACCTCCTCTAAGCCTTCCTTCACTTTTAAGGGCGCCCGAGCTGCAATTGGGGAAGATCCTTGAGGGTCTGGTATTTCTCAACTCCCCTCTAGGCTGCCATCCCTGGGAGACAAAATGGCTAAAAATTCCACCGTCGTGGGTGCAGTAAAATGCGGAAAGGGCACTACCACATGAATTTCCATTGCCTCTCTTTCTGGCACCCCTTCTGTTGAGATCAGATCTAGGAATGAGTCGCTTAGGGCTATACCAATGCCGCTAAATTCTAGAACTACAAACACAAGGCAGGTCCAAGGCTTAGATAAACCTCTAAAGGTGAATTTCGATGATACATTATTGAAAGAGCTGCGTGAAAACAAAGAATATTTATTTGAGAACGGGTTGATTGGTAGGTTTAATCAATTTTGGCCTAGTCTTCCTGTATTGCATGAATGGATCTCAAATTCTTGGGGTCCTTGGATGGAAAAAAATCTAGAAATATGCCTGAGTGTAAAAGGTTTTTTTACAGTGGTCTTTGATACTAAGAAAGATAGAAAGGTCATTCTCAATTGCACTTGGATGTGGGGAGATAATACATTATTCCTAAAACCATGGCATCCAAACTTTGATCCTTTTCTGTTATGTCGATTTGGGTTCACCTCCCAAATCTTCCCCTACATTACTAGTTTGAATTATGTTTTGCAGCCATAGGTAATTCTCTTGGTAAATTCATATGCACAAATGCAAACTCAAAAAAATTTATTCACACAACTTTTGCACAGATATTGGTTGAGATGGATACCTCTAAAGCCCTCCCGACAGAAATTAACTTGGATGCAAATGGCAAAAGATGGGTGCAAACAATGGACTACAAAGGTTTAAATTTCAGATGCAGAAGATGCTACAAAGTTGGACATGTTGTAGTAGATTGTTTAATTGGGAAGTCTCAAGCTAAATGGGAGGCATCATGGTGAAAAGATGCTTCCCCTAAGCATTACTCAGTCTCAAGCTCACCCAAGAATTGCAGACTCTTGAAGACTGAACTCAACACAAAGGAGGAGAGACACTTGAGTGAGATCTCTTCCGAATGTAGTGTTGCCATTGAGGGTGCTCAAACCACAGTTGTAGAGTGTTCCCTCTCCCAGGTTCCTACAAATGTACAAACAGATTCCACTGATGAGGTTGGGAAAAATGATTGGCAAACTATAAGGAAAAAGAAGCACTGCAACAATCAAAACAGGGATGTATGCAAAGGAGTACAGCTTCAGCCTCACTCCATTCCCGTTTCTGGGGATCAAAAGTTAGGAGGTGAGGTTAAATGGCTCAGCGCTCAAAAAAAGGAAAATGTTATCCTCAAGTTAAAGGAGATCCACAACAATTTACATTATCAAATTAATTCTGGTGTTAGCTCTCAACAAATAACTTCTAGACAGAAGGGTTGAATTGATAATTTGTGATCTGTAGACTTTTTTGATTAAACAAGTAGCATGTAAATGGTAGTCTTTTAGAGTTAGTTTGATAGGTCGGATGGCTGGGTGTGAGCAGTTGGATTTGCAACTGTATCTGCATGGCAGAAGATGTACTCCTCTCTTTTTTTGATTTCAATATAAAAATTCTACTTACCAATAAAATAAATAAATAAATACAATAATAAAAATAGTAATAAATATAATAAAGAAAGTTAATTATAATTATCACACAATCATGTCATTAAATTTAAAAATTAAATATGTTATGAAACCTTAAAACAATTTTAATTTTAATTTTTATTATGGCACAATCATGTCATTAATTTTAAGAATTAAATATGTTATGAAACTTTAAAATAATTTTACTTTAAAAAACTTATTCTAATTTAAATTATTTATTGTGATTTAAAATATGAAATAATTATTCTGATTTAAAATATGAAACAATTTGTGCATAAAATAATAAACATTTATAATAAAATAATAATAATATAAATACATTATTATAATGTTTACTAATATTATACTATATAATTATGTTTTAAAATTATTAAATTATACAATAATTACAATTATAGTTTAAATTAAATTGATTAAAAGGCCTTGGAGATGGATCCATCTTGGTGTAATTTAGATATATTTTTAAATATAGCTATACTAGTAAATATAGAATTAGTGTGGAATATTGCAAGAGTTATAAATTTTTATGTTAAGAGGGAATAAAAATAGTTGCCATAGTAATAACAATATTAGGATTATTAATATTGGTAGTAATTATACTACCAATGTTAATATGCAATAAAAATAATGGTCATGGTAATAACAATATCATGATTAGTAGTAATTATACTACCAAGTTAATATGGAGTAAAATAATAATGTTAGTATTTTTTCAATACTCAAATATATTTTAATAATAAATTCAAAGTTTTTTTTTTGCAAATCACAGCTAAGGGGCTGCACCCAATGAATTACTTTTAAAAACAAGAATACAACCTTATGCATGAAATGAAGTTCTCAGTCTCCACTACTGCTCCTTATAACCCTTTTACAAGTCGGAATTTGAAAGTTTTTTTTTAGAATAGAATATTTCTTTATATTACTTATAATGTTAACTATAGTTCGGAGAATAATATTGATAGTAATAATCCTAATAATAGATTTACCTAATTTCCCCAAATATTTTTTTAATTACCCACTTTAATATCATATTGTCTAATTTTTATTTGTGTGACTAATTATTTAGTTGTGCTTTTTACTCGACGATCAAATTAGTCATTTATAGTTGTGTTGCAAAAAAAGTAGTAGGATTTAGTCATTTTTAGTTGTCATGATTGAAAGTTTTAGTCATGTAGTCATTTATTTGCCAAATTCTACTAGTGAAAAGTTCAATGGCACGGGGTACAAATTGTGGAAGATGAAAATGGAGGATTTGCTAGAAGAAAGAAACTAGTGGTCAGTTGTTATGAAAGAAAAGAAACCTGATGATGTTTCTCCTAATGAGTGGGAAAGACAAGATAAAAAGGAACGAGGTACAATCCAACTGTGTCTTGTAGATTCTATTCTACTAAATGTTGTGAGTGAGAAGTCCACACATAGCTTATGGAATCGTTTGGGTGAGATCTACCAGGCTAAGAGTATGGTAAATAAACTTTATTTAAAGTGTATTTATTTTTTATAAAAATGAAAGAGGGTGAATCAGTTGTAGAGCATTTGAATTCATTTAATTTGTTATTGAGTCAACTAGCATCTGTAGATGTGGAGGTGAATGAGGAAGATAAATGTATATTGCTTCTCTGTTCTTTGCTTGAGCCATGGGAGAATGTTATTTTGACTATCACTGCTAACCTCACAGATCTGAAGTTGGATGCGCTTGTTTTAGTTCTTTTGTCACATGAATTGAGGAAGAAAAGTTTGGATAGTTCAAAGGATGCTTTGATTGTCAGGGGAAGGTCTATGGAAAGAGCACCAAAAGGAGATTAGAAGGGGTCTAAAAACAAGTTTAAGGGCCATTCTAAGACTCCAAGAAAGAAGAAGAGAGTTAAGTGTTGGAACTACGGAAAGAGAGGACATGTGAGAAAGGAATGTAGAAACCCAAAGAAACAATGGGATTCCACTACTGATAAGTCTTCGAATGTAGGTGATGATGTTTTACTTTCTATATGTAATGTTGTTTCTCATGATCATTGGTTGGTTGACTCAGGATGCTCATACCACATGACCCCGCATAAAGAATGGTTTTCCACATACAAAGAGTATGATGGAGGAAATGTGTACCTCGGGGACAACTCTTCATATCCTGTTATTGGATGAGGGAATGTAATGTTGTGTTTTAGTGATGGGAGAATTAAAACCCTCCTTGGTGTTTTTCATGTTCCTGGATTGGCTAGAAATTTGATTTATGTTTCAAAGATAGATGATTTGAGAGTGCATGTGACATTTGATAAGCATGGTTGTAGATTGGTGAGAGGAAACTTGGTGGTGGCGAAGATGAAAAAATTGGAAACTTTGTTTAAGCTAGAACCCACTACTGTTTGTAATGCTTCTTATATATCTAAGGCTAATACTAAAAAATACATGTATGTTGTGGCACTATAGATCGGGTCACATAAGTTAGTTTGGTTTAAAGACTATCTTAAATAAAAAATTGTTAGACGGTTTATCCTATTCTGATGAGAGTTTCAAATTTTGTGAGCATTGTGAGTTTGGAAAATAGAATAGATCTCCATTTCCTTCAGGCATTAATAAATATAATGATAAATTGGAACTTATTTATTTGGATGTTTTTGGTTCAATGGATGTTGAATCAATTGGAAAATCTAGATATCTTCTTTCCTTCATTGATGATGTCTCAAGGTTTTCTGGGATTTGTTTTATGCGTCACAAATCTGAAGTTTTCACTAAGTTTAAGGAATTTAAAGCCTTAGTTGAAAACCAATCTAATTATAAGATAAAGGTTTTGATATCTGATAATGGAGGAGAATACTGTAGAAGCTATGTGTACTGCAAACTACTTGTTTAACAGATCTTAGTGTAAGGCTATTGTTTCAACTCTTTATGAAATGTGGATAGGTAAGAAACCTTTAGTTTCACATTTAATGGTATTTGGCTGTGAGGCTTATGTTTATGTGCCTAAAGAAAAATGAACTAATTTGGATCCAAAAGTTGAAAAGTGTACTTTCATTAGATATGGTGATAATGTAAAAAGTTATAAGCTTTGGAATCCTCTAACTTGAAAGATTATCTATCCTAGAGATGTTATTTTCAGGGAACTTAGTGTTATTTCAAAACCTGAAAAACCAAAGGAGAAAGAAGAAAAGTTGAAGAGAGTGCATTTTGAATTAGGGCATGAAGATGCACCTCAGGAAGAACATAATGATGGATTGGGGGGTGAAGAAGTAGAAGAAGACTTGAGTGAAAGTTCTAATGAGGAAGAATATGTTGTGACAGAAGAAGTCTTGCAAATATGTGCCTATGATGTGTTGTCATTGATGTCAACATATCCCTTTGTCACAAACAGGGGAAACAGTGCAGATCAATGAAGTAGATTGCTCCGCATTTTCATAAGAATGAAGATCAAAGTACATGGATCATATGGCTATGTAGAGGATTATTTGAAGTAGCTCCAGTTAAGATTTGAGAGGTCCGCATGAAGATTTGAAGAAGCTATGGCCATTTGAGTAGAACAGGGTTTTGCAGTGTTCAGAAGTGACAGAGTGACAGGAAATTGGTCCAGATTGCTCTGTAATGAAAACTTATGATCTGTGGATCTAGAGGCATGTTTGGGAAGTCAGTGTGTATCCTCAACTCAAGTGGTTCATGGTTTGGAGGTCTGCAAGCAATCTTTCTAGTGTGACAGTCATAGCAGACAATGTTCTTGAGGTACCGGATGAAGATGCAAGTGATTCTAATGATTTGGAGTAGTGCAGATGTTATTGTTGAATTTAATGTGCTTGTTGAGGTCTTTGGATTGTGTGCCTACTATGTTGGAGGTCTGCATTGAAGATTGAGCTCGTTGTTGAAGATTTCTTCCTTAGTGTTGTTGTTCTTCCCAGTCTTGGCCGATCGGATGATTCAAGCGTGTTGTGGATTATCTAAGAGCAATTTTGTGGAGCATAGCATGTTGATCGAAGAAGATTCAAGTCCTAGCTATGTTTGGCTAACAACACAGTGATCTGCATTGAGTCAAGCCAACCTTGATGTTCACTCCAAGGTTGATGAAGCGTATAAATGCTTGTGGATAGTTGTCCTTGAGAAAAAATGACAAAATCCTAAGAAAGGTACAGAGGTAGAGCAGAGAAGAGAAGTAGAAGAATAAAGAGAAGTAAAGGATGAAGAGTTAACGAACAAGTGTTTGGGGCAGAATAGAAGTTTTGTGAGCTTTCAATGGGACTGAACCAGGCATGAAGAAGATGCTATTTCTCAGTTCATTCTTTCTGTATTAAACATAAAATCTTGTAGGCAGTGAGCCTCTTTAAGCAGCGAGCTCTGGGTAGTGCACCTGAAGGCAAGTGCCTTCCCATTTCTTTTAAGTCCATTTAACAGGGTACAAATCTTGTGGGTTAACCCCCACTATGGTTTTCCCTTAATCGGGTTTCCATGTAAAAATTCTAGTGTTATGTGTGTTCATTTTGTTTCTGCTCATGTGTTGTTAAATCATGCTTTAATGTTTGCATCATTAATCTGGTTGTAAGTCGTCAAAGAAGATTAAAAGAAGAAAAGATTAAAGTTGTAGACAACTGATTCACCCTCCCCCTCAGTTGCCTGACCTAATTCCAACAATTGGTATCAGAGCCAGTTCCTCTAAAAGAAGATTGACCACTTGAGGAGATACAAGATGCTGACTTACAAGAAGGAAAGTCCAAGATTTGATGGAACAAATTACTCCCTTTGGAAGGTACACATGTAGTGTCATTTCTAATGTATGGGTGATGCCTTTTGGTTGATAACTAAGGATCAGTATAAGATTCTAGAGATTGGCCCTTCAACTCTAGACGAACTCAAGGAAGCTGAATACAATATTTGAGGTAAAGAAGCATTGTTGAGTGCCCTAACTGATATAGAAATGGCAAATGTCCTAGAATTGAAAATTGCTCATGAAATCTAGAAAAAGTTGGAAACTCTGTATGAAGGTGATAAATATGTCAAATGTGCCAAGCTCCAGAGCCTGAAGGGTAAATATGAAAGGTTGATGATGAGTGAAGATGAAAACATTACTTCCTACATGTAGAAAGTGAATGAACTTGTGACCGGTATCAAGAGTGTTGGTGGAATATTGGAAGAATCAAAGATTGTTGCCAAAGTGCTCAGATCCTTACCTGCGGCATACAAGCATAAAGTTGCTACCATTGAAGAGATCAGGACTGTGACAACTGTTACAAGGGATCAGTTGGTTGGTAAGCTTTCAACATTTGAAATGAGTGAGTTTGGTGATTCTCTTCCTAAGTCTAAATATGCATTTAAGGCCAGTATTTATGGAGAACAAAGATATGATTTGGGTGAAAGCTCTTTAGGAAGATCAAACAGATTTGAAAAGGCAAGGAAGGATCTTGAAAATGATGAAATTGAGGCTATAGAACTTGAAGCTTTTATTGCCAAAAGATTTCCAAGAGGATCCGGTAAGTATGAAGGAAAGTTGCCTTTCAAATGTTTTGCTTGTAATAAGATTGGTCATTTTGCCTCAAGGTGTCCGGAGAGGGTTTCAAAGCCAAACCCTAACAGATCAAGGGCTCAGAAGAAATGTTACTATGTCTAAGAAGCTAAAGAAGGTGTCATTGATGATGAATCTGATATGGGAAGTAACTCAGGAAATAAATGGGTGTTCATTGCCATCAAAGAAGAAGATCCGGTGTCTACTGAATCTACTAGCTGTGTGAATGTGGAAAGTGCCTTGGCTTCTTAGATTGAAGAAAAGGATGAATGGGTGATTGATAGTGGATGTTCTCATCATATGACTGGTGATAAAAGTAAGTTCATAAGTTTGGAAAGATATGAAGGTGGAATTGTGAAGTTTGGAGACAATTCAGCTGGTAGAATTTGTGGCAGAGGATCCATCTCTTTTGATGATAAGAATAACACCAATGATGTTCTGTATGTAGAAGGATTGAAGCATAATCTTCTCAGTGTTGGATAGTTGGTTAACAAAGGGTATGATCTCCTATTCAAGGATGAAAAATGCAAAATCTTAGGAAGCTCCGGAACTGTGATTGCATCAGGTACACAAACTAAAGGTAACATCTTTCATTTAAGTGGTATTGACAAAAGTTGTTTGATTGCTCAGATTGATCAGAGTTAGTTATGGCATAGGAGAATGTGTAATGTGAATTTTGATAATATTGTCAAGATAAGTTCTACTCAGGCTGTGAGAGATCTTCCAAAACTTGTGAAACCTGCTAATAGCATGTGTAGAGAATGTCAATTGGGTAAACAGAACAGAACTTCATTCAAGAGTAAAGAACAATTTTCAAGTGGACTGTTGGAACTTGTGCATACTAATCTATGTGGTCCTGCTAGAATTAGAAGTGTGCAAGGAGACAAATATTTTATGTTGCTGATTGATGATTACTCCCAGATGATGTGGGTAACTTTCTTAAAAGAAAAATTAGAAGCTCTTGACAAATTCAAGGTGTTCAAGGTTATGGTGGAAAATGAGATTGGTGTGAAGATAAAGTGTCTGAGATCCAACAGAGGTGGAGAGTTTAGCTCCGGTGAGTTTGATACATTATGTGAAAAGCATGAAATAAAAAGATAGTTATTTGCTCCTAGGACTCCTCAGCAGAATGAAGTTGTGGAAAGAAAGAACTAGACCATTCAAGAAGCTGCTAGGACCATGATGATGGAAGCAAATGTTCCACAAGTCTATTGGAGAGAACCTGTGAGTATTGCTGTCTACACTCTTAACCGGGTATAGATCAAAGGCAATTCTGGTAAGACACCTTATGAACTATGGTTTGGTCATCCTCCTACTGTGAAATTTTTTAGAGTTTTTGGTAGTAAATGCTATATCAAAAGAGATGAGGATCTAGGCAAGTTTGATGCAAGAAGTGGCGAAGGAATATTTCTGGGTTTCTCTACTCAAAGCAAGGCATACAAGTGCTTCAACAAGAGATTGAAAAAGATTGTTGAAAGTGCTAATGTCAAGGTTGACGAGAGTAAACAAAGACCTTCCAGGTCTTACGGATATGATTTAGATGATCAAGATGAAAGTCAAAGTCAAGGAAAGAAAGTTCAAACCCAGACTTAGATCCAGATTGATTCAAAAAATCTAGTAACTCAAGAAGTTAGTGTAGATGTTGAGGAACGAGCTCAAGAATCTAAAGTTCAAGAAACTTCCAAACCCCCCAGGTATGTAAGGTTGAATCATTCTGAAGATCAAATCATAGGAGACAAGAATAAAGGTGTTCAAACTAGAAGAAGAATTGCTAAAGATTAAATAGTGTATTGTTTGATTTCAAAGATTGAACCAAAAATAGTGAATGAAGCTTGTAATGATGAAAATTGGGTAAAAGAAATGGAAGAAGAATCAATGCAAATTGAAAAGAATCATACTTGGGATCTTGTTCCTAGACCTGAAAGCAAAAATGTAATTGGAACCAAATGGGTCTTCTAGAATAAACTAAATGAAGATGGTGAAGTTGTGAGAAACAAAGCAAGATTGGTATGCAAAGGATATTCTCAAGTAGAGGGAACTAATTTTGAAGAAACATTTGCTCCGGTGGCAAGAATTGAAGAAGTCAGATTATTTCTTGCGTTTGCTGCTTTCAAAGATTTCAAAGTTTACCAGATGGATGTCAAGTCAACATTCTTGAATGGAGAGTTAGAGGAAGAAGTCTACATTGAGCAATTGGAAGGATTCTAGTTGTTTGATCAATAAGATATGGTCTATAGATTGAGGAAAGCTTTGTATGGACTTAAACAAGCCCCAAGAGCCTGGTATGCAATATTAGATAAGTATCTGCTAAAGCTAGGATTTAGCAAAGGCACAGCTAACAATAATATTTATTTCAAGATTGATCATGAGGACATCTTAATTGTTAAGGTATTTGTTGATGATATCATTTTTGGTGGAAATGGAAGCATGTGTAAGAAATTTGCTAATCAGATGCAAATTGAATTTGAGATGTCCATGTTTGGTGAAATGAATTTCTTCTTACGTCTGCAAATCACTCAGTCAGATAAAGGTATCTTCATATCTCAGTCGAAGTATGTGAGATAATTGTTGAAAAAGTTTAGAATGGAGGACTCAAAACTAGTAAGTACTCCTATGGTAACTAGCTACAAGTTGAGTAAAGATGATGATTCACCTCAGGAAAATTAAAAAAGGTATAGATCAATGATTGAAGGACTGCTTTATTTGACTCAGACCAGACCTGACATTATGAATGCAGTTGGACTTGTTGCTAGATTTCAAGTTGATCCCAGGGAATCCCATGTTGTAGCAGTCAAAAGAATTTTTAGATATCTAAAGGGAACATCAGATTATGGCTTATGGTATCCAAAGGATAATGACTTCACTCTTCATGCATATACAGAAGCTGATTGGGTAGGAGATGTGGATGATAGGAAAAATACTGGTGGTGGTGCATTCTTCTTGGGAAGGAGATTGGTTTCTTGGTTGAGCAAAAAGCAAGAGACAATATCTCTATCTACTACAGACACAGAGTATATAGAAGCAACAAACAATTGTACTCAAGTCTTGTGGATGAAGCAAATGTTGAAGGACATCAAAATTGTGTTTGAAGAGTCCATTACAATCTTCTATGATAATTCAATTGCAATAAACATCTCAAAGAATCCGGTGTTGCATTCAAAGACAAAGCACATATCCGTCAAGTTTCACTTCTTGAGAGAGAAGGTAAGTGAGAATGAAGTCAAATTGGAGTTTATTTCTTCAAAGGATCATTGTGGATATATTCACCAAGCCTTTGCCTCAGGATACTTTTGAGTATCTCAGAGGGAAGATAGGGGTTATTACCCCTCCTGTTCAGAATTAAGACGCACTAGTGTGCATCAGTCCGGTGGAATTCATAGTCATATCTTGTGATCTGGATTGATGTTAAGAAGATACTACTCAGTTGGAGTAGTCAGTATTCAAATTTTGGAGATCAGTCTGAAACAAAAAGGAGGAGAAAAGATTGCAAATATGTGCCCTTTGCCATTAATGTCAAAGGGGGAGAAAAATCATGTGAAAAACTAGTTGCTGATGAAAAGGGGAGCAGTGAAGAAAGTGGTTGCAGAAGTGATAAGAGAAAGAAGGAGAAATCCTTGTCTTGATGGTTGAATAAGTTTTTCACATCATATGTTACCATCAATGACAAAGGGTGAGATTATTGCAAATATGTGCCTATGGTGTGTTGTCATTGATGTCAACATATCCCTTTGTCAAAAATAGGGGAAATAGTGCAGATCAGTGAAGTAGATTGCTCTGCATTCCCAGAAGAATGAAGATCAAAGTATAGGGACCATATGGATATGTAGAGGATTGTCTGAAGTAGCTCCAGTTAAGATTTGAGAGGTCCGCATGAAGATTTGAAGAAGTTATGGTCATCTGAGTAGAACCGGGTTTTGCAGTGTTTAGAAGTGACAAAGTGACAGGAAATTGGTCCAGATTCCTCCACAATGAAAACTTATGATCTGCAGATCTAGAGGTATGTTTGGGAAGTTAGTGTGTATCCTCAACTCAAGTAGTTTGTGGTTTGGAGGTCTACAAACAATCTTTCTAGTGTGACAGTCATGGCAGACATTGTTCTTGAGGTACCGGATGAAGATGCAAGTGATTTTGATGATTTGGAGTATTGCGGATGTTATTGTTGAATTCAATGTGCTTGTGGAAGTCTCTAGATCATGTGCCTACTGTGTTGGAGGTCCGCATTGAAGATTGAGCTCGTTGTTGAAGATTTCTTCCTTGGTGTTGCTATTCTTCCCAGTCTTGGCCAACCGGATGATTCAAGCGTGTTGCAGATGATCTAAGAGAAATTCTCTGGAGCATAGCATGTTGATCGAAGAAGATTCAAGTCCCAACTATGTTTGGCTAACAGTACAATGATCTGCATTGAGTTAAGCCGACCTTGATGTTTAGTCCAAGGTTCATGAAGCATATAAATTCTTGTGGAAAGTTGTCCTTGAGCAAAAATGACAAAATCCTAAGAAAGGTACAGAGGTAGAGCAGAGAAGAGGAGAAGCAAAAGAACAAAGAGCAGTAAAGGATGAAGAGTTAATGACCAAATGTTTGGGGGCAGAGCAAAAGTTTTGTGAGCTTCTAATGGGACTGAACTAGGCATGAAGAAGATACTATTTCTCAGTTCATTCTTTCTATATTAAACATAAAATCTTGTAGGCAGTGAGCCTCCTATAGGTAGTGAGCCTCTTTGAGTAGTGAGCTTTGGGAAGTGCACTCGAAGGAAAGTACCTTCCCATTTATTTTAAGAACTTTTAACAAGGTACAAATCTTGTGGGTTAACCCCACCATGGTTTTCCCTTAACTGGGTTTCCACATAAAATTTTTGGTGTTATGTGTGTTCATTTTGTTTATGCTCATGTGTTGTTAATTCATGCTTTAATGTTTGCATCATTAATATGGTTGTAAGTTGTCAAAGAAGATTAAAAGCAAAAAAGATTAAAGTTGTAGACAACTGATTCACCCCCCCTCTCAATTGTCTGACCTAATTCCAATAAGAAGTTGGTATAGATGAGCATGTAGAAGAACCTGAAGAGTCTATTACTCCACCTCTGAGAAGATCCATAAGACAATGGAACCCAGTTGATAGGTATAGCCCACCAAATTTCTATTGTGTATTTGCTTTATTGAGTACCGATGATGAGCCTAGATCCTACAGGGAAGCTATTCATGTAGATGATAGTGAGTCTTGGTAGTTAACCATGGACGAGGAGATGATGGATTTAGACTCTTGCAACACCTGGGATCTTGTTCATTTTCCCAAAAGAAGAAAGGCCACAGGTTGTAAGTGGGTCTTCAAGAAGAAGCTTGGAGCAGATGGTTCATTGGAGAAGTACAAGGATAGACTAGTAGCCAAGGGCTACTCCCAAAGAGAGGGAGTTGATTTTGGTAAAATTTTCTCTCCTGTTGCTAAATTAACTTCTATTAGATATCTCTTATCCATTGTTGCAGCTCTTGATTAGGAAATAGAGAAAATGGATGTTAAGACTGCATTCTTGCATGGAGATCTTGAGGAAGAAATTTACATGCAATAGCCTATAGGTTTTGAGGTAAAATGGAAAGAACATTGGGTTTGTAGATTGAAGAGGCCTCTTTGTGGTCTAAAATAATCCCCCAGAATGTGGTACTAGAAATTTGATTCATTTGTGTTGAAATTGGGTTTTGTTAGAAGTGAGGAGGATCACTATGTTTATATTCGTTGTATTGGTGATTCTATTCTGATCATTGCATTATATATTGATGACATGTTATTTTTTAGAAATACTAAGGGTATGATCAATGAGTTGAAAGCCCAACTTTTAGGTGCATTTGAAATGAAGGATCTTGGAGCTGCCTATATTTTGGGGATGGAGATCAAAAGGGATGAGGTAATAGAAAACTTTGGTTATCTCAAAGTATGTGAACACCATTTTGCAGAGATTTAGTATGTAGGACTGTAACGCAGTTAGAGTTCCTTTGCCCATTGGTACGAAGCTTTCATTAGATATGCCTCCAAAGAGTGACGATGATTTAGAGGATATGTCTAATGTGCCATATGCTAGTGTTGTAGGGAGTTTAATGTATACAATAGTTTGCACTAGACCAGATATTGCCCACGCATTGGGAGTTTTGAGTAGATTTATGTCTAACCCTAGTAGACAACATTGGAATTATGTGAAGAGGGTATTTAGATATTTAGTAGTTACTCCTGATTATTGTTTGGTTTATTTTGGTACTAACAGTGCTGATAAAACTTTGGACATACATAGATTTGTTGATGTAGATTGGGTAGGTGACTTGGATAGTTGAAGGTCCACCAGTGGCTATGTGTTTATTTTGTTTGGCAGAGCAGTGAGTTGGATGAGAAAAAGGAAACCCACTATTGCATTGTCCACCACCGATGCAGAGTATATGGTTGCTACCCATGTCTCTAAGGAGGTAGTTTGGTTAAGAAAATTGTGTATTGGTTTTGATTGTAGGATCATTTAGATTAGTTGTGATAGCCAGAGTGCTATTTGTTTGGACAATCATATGTATCATACTTCGACTAGGCATGTTAATATATATTATCACTTTGTTCAAGAAATGGTTGCAAGTGGACACATTGAGATTAAGAAGGTAGACACTCAGGAGAATGTTGTAGATGCTTTGACCAAGCCTGTGAGCACAAATAAATTTGTTTGGTGCAGAGAGGCCATGGGCCTTGCTTCTAGTGCTTGATTATTTTATGGTTTTCAGCTATGGGTTTTTACAATGTATGATGTCAAGTGGGAGAGTGTAAGGATTAAGGTGCCATAAAACTTGTAAATTCTATGTAATTAATTAATCCTAATATTGTTTGTAAATCACCCATAAGGGATGGAGGTTTCACCAACAGCGGTCTTGTTTCAGCTACATGTTTATATCTGGTCCTCAATGTTTATATCTAGTACAAATATGGACCGTTCGTCATTAGGTCACAAATCTAATGGTTGATATTACGTCATTTTTCTTGGCCTAGAAGGCAACCCCCTTTTATAAGGATATTTGTATTATGTTTTTATCAGATTTGAGAGTAACATGTGCCGCTGGATTGAAGACTGAAGAAACAGAGGAAGTACATGTATTGTAATCTCATATTTGAAGATAATACAACTTGGAGCCTCTTTTCTTGGTGGAGTTTTTTTATCCAAAAGGGTTTTCTCCACATTACATACTGTGTTATGTGTTTAGTTCTTAATGCATGTTATTTTAGTGTAGTAGGTTTTATTTCTGTTGCAATCTCCATTGACTCTACATTGTTTAGAGGATATAAATAAGGTTTGAATTAGATTTCTATTGTGTGGTTTGCACCTTCATTTCTAATAGTTTTGAAATGTAGTAATTTTAGGAACCAACACCTAAAACTTTGCATCTTTTTCAAGATTACCAACTCATAATCCAGAGGAATAAATTGCATCTTCAATTTGTCAACCATTCTATCCTATCGGGTGATTTTTTCTTTTCCTCTTCTATTCCTCTCTAACTATGCTTCCTTCTACCAAATGCTAGCATGACCTTTGAGTTTGGTCTTGGAAAAATTGACCCTCTTAGGATCTTCTATTTTTTCATATTCAAAATACTCCTCCATATCATTGATCCAATCTATCAATTCTTCTGGATTGAGATTTCCAAAATATGTAGTGACATCTATCTTTGGCCTTTTCCGCAACTTTTGTTATGAATTTCATGTTGCAAGTATGAGGTGAACCAGTGTTGTCATTGATGTCAACATACTCATATTGCATTGACAAGAAGGATTTGATAAGCAGTGCACTGAGGATATTGAGAAAATTAGCCTCAGTCAGGAATAGTGAAGAACAGTGATGAGAAGAAGGCAAATGTATTGTATAGGATGCGAACCGGAGGATGCGGATTAAAGGGTTTGTAGATATGAGTCTTGAGATGCTTCAATTAAGATTTCAGAGGTCCGCATGAAGATCTATAGGAGTTGTGGCTGTCGGTGTCGAACCGGTTCCGGCAAGTGTTCAGAGGTGACAGATGATCACAGAAAGGTCTGGTGAGGTCTGGAATTGTATAATCCTAATCTGTGGATTAGAAGGAGTGTTTGGAATGTCCTTGTGATGTGTCATCTCAAGTTGTGTATGATTTGGAGGTCCGGAAGTACCTTTTGCATTGTGACAGTGGCGACAAACTGCGTTCTTGAAGTTTCGGATAAGTAAGAGAAGAGATTCCAGTAAGTAGAGGAAGTGTGGATGTACCTGATCATTCAGGTAGGCTTGTGAAGGTTCTTGGATCATATTGAGGTTGTGTTGTTGGTCCGCATTAATAGTAGAGCCCGAAATTGAAGATATTCTTCTAGATGAAGTTCTTGTTCTGACTAGTCGACCGGATGAGTTGTTCATCCTACGAATGTTCTTGTGGTGGCCGACCGGATGTGTTATTCATCTTGCAGATATTCTTATGGTTGATTTCTGACTTAGATGATTGTTCCTAAGTCGATGTCTTGTATAAATAAAGGTTTGTGAGTTCATTTTGAAGTGAGGATGGTGTGGATGAGAGTGGTGTAGCGAAGAGAAGTGCGAAAGGTAGAGCAGAGGTTTCGGGCTTAAATGGAACTGATCCGGACATAGTAAAGATGTCATTCTCCAGTTCAAGACTATGATTCTTATCACTTTGTAGACAGTGGGTCTCCTTGTAGGCAGTGGGCCTCTTTGTGAGCAGTGTGCTCGGGCAGTGAGCCCTAATTGGCAAGTGCCATTCTTTTTCTTATTCTTTTAACAGAGAATAATCCTTGGGTTAATCACCCTGTGGTTTTTCCCTTAACTAGGTTTTCCACGTCAAAATCTTGGTGTTCAATGTGTTGATGTTTATCTGCTCTTGTGTTTGTGCGTTTTACTTTCATGGATGATTAATTGATATGCTGTTAACTAACAAGACGAATCAAGTGTTTGAAATAGAGAGCAAGTTTTTATACAACTGATTCACCCCCCCCTCTCAGTTGTATGCCCTAGATTCAACAATTGGTATCAGAGCCAAGTTCCTCTGAAAGGAGCTTAACCGCTTGAGGAGATCCAGGATGTCGTCATACAAAAAGGATAGTTCGAAGTTTGATGGAACCAATTTCACTCTCTGGAAGGGTCGCATGAAATGTCACTTGGAATGTATGGGAAAAGCATACTTGGCCATGGTTTCAAAACCATATGTACCTCCACAAGGTGGTCCGACAACTTTGAATGAAATCACAGATGCTGAAAACAATCTGCGGACCAAGGAAGCTCTTCTAAGCGTATTGAATGACTCAGATCTCTCAAATGTTATTGACCTACCAACTGCATATGAGATCCTGACTAAACTGGAACTTCTGTATGAAGGAGATGAGTTTGTCAAGAGTGCAAGGTTGCAAAGTCTGAAAGGGAAATTTGAAAGATTGAAGATGAGAGATGATGAAAACATCACTACTTTTATGCCAAGAGTGAATGAACTAGTGTGTGGAATTAGAAATGCTGGTGGAACTCTGGATGAAAATGAGATTGTTTGCAAAATCCTCAGATCCCTTCCTGCTGCCTACAAAATCAAGGTTGCTGCAATTGATGAATTCAGAGCCCACACAACTGTCACAAGAGAACAATTGGCTGGCAAGCTAGCTACATTTGAAATGACCAAGTTTGGAGATGATCCTCCCAAGACTGAATCTGCTTTCAAAGCCAGTGCCGATGTGAAAGGCAAACAGAGATTTGATCTGGGAGAAAACTCTTCAAGGAAGATGTCATGGTATGATCAAGCAAGAAGAGACATGGAAGAAGAAGAAGCAAAAATAGCTCAACTTGAAGCCCTCATTGCAAAAAGACTACCAAGAGGATCCAGTAAGTATGAAGGAAAACTACCCTTTAAGTGCTTCAACTGCAATAAGATTGGTCATTTTGCTTCAAGATGTCTGGAAAGATCTGCAAGGACTAATACTAACAGACAAAGGTTTCAAAAGAACTGCTATTATGTTCATGAAGAAGATGATAATGAAGGAGTAACCGATGATGAATCAGAACTAGGAAGCAAATCCGAAAATGAATGGGTGTTTATTGCCATCAAGGAAGAAGATTCAATACTCTCTGAATCTGTCAATCACAAGGTTGTGGAAAAAGCTTTGGCTGCTCAAGTGGAAGAAAAGGATGATTGGGTCATTGACAGTGGATGTTCTCACCATATGACTGGTGACAAGGATAAGTTCTTGGATTTGGAAAGGTATGAAGGAGGAATGGTAAAGTTTGGTGATAATTTTGCTGGCAGAATTAGAGGTAGGGGAACTATTTCCTTTGATGGAAAGAGCAAAACAGGTAATGTACTATATGTTGAAGGATTGAAGCACAATCTTCTCAGTGTTGGTCAGTTAGTAGACAAAGGCTATGATCTCCGGTTTAAGAATGGAAAATGCAGAATCTTTACAAGCTCCAGAATTGAAATTACATCCGGTACTCAGACAAAAGGTAATATCTTTCATCTGGTTGGTTCAAATAAAAGTTGTTTGTTTGTTCAAGTTGATCAGAGTTGGTTATGGCATAGAAGAATGTGTCATGTAAATTTTGATAACATCATCAAGATAAGCAATACTCAGGCTGAAAGAGATCTTCCAAAATTGATGAAACCTACAAATAGTTTGTACAAAGAATGTCAGCTAGGTAAACTAAGCAGAGTCTCTTTCAAAAGCAAAGATCAGTCCTCTACCAGATTGTTGGAATTAGTACATACTGATCTCTGTGGTCCGACAAGAATCAAGAGTCTGCAAGGTGATAGATATTTCATGTTGTTAATTGATGACCATTCCTGGATGATGTGGGTTACCTTCCTAAAAGAGAAATCAGAAGCATTTGAGAAATTCAAAATCTTCAAAGCTATGGTAGAGAATCAAACCGGATTGAAACTGAAGTGTCTAAGGTCTGATAGAGGTGGTGAATTTACATTTGGTGAGTTCATTGACTTTTGTGAGAAGTAGGGTATAAAGAGACAGTTGTCTGCTCCTAGGACTCCACAACAGAATGGAGTAGTTGAGAGAAAGAACCAGACCATCCAGGAAGCTGCCAGAACAATGATGTTGGAAGCAAATGTTCCTCAGATGTTCTGGAAAGAAGTTATCAACACTGCAGTCTACACTCTAAATCAAGTTCAAATCAGAAATAATACCGGTAAGACCCCCTATGAACTCTAGTTTGGCATCACTCCTACTATGAAATATTTCAGAGTATTTGGTAGCAAGTGTTATATTAAAAGAGATGAAGATCTAGGAAAGTTTGATGCTAGAAGTGATGAAGGAATTTTCTTGGGTTACTCCATTCAAAGCAAAGCATACCGGTGTTACAATAAGAGACTGAGGAAGATGATAGAAAGGACTAATGTGAAAGTTGATGAAGGAATTGAGAAGCCCTCAAGATTTTATGAGTTTGATGAAGATGACCAAGACGGTGTTTAGGATCAAGGAACTCAATCCTCTCTGGTAAGACAGAGTCAGCATGATCTGGTAAATCAAGAAGAAGAGATAGGTTTGAATGAGCTTGATCAAGAAGCAGCAGTGCAGGAT
The DNA here is from genome assembly GCA_027924645.1 of Cunninghamia lanceolata. Lineage (NCBI taxonomy): Eukaryota > Viridiplantae > Streptophyta > Pinopsida > Cupressales > Cupressaceae > Cunninghamia > Cunninghamia lanceolata. The sequence goes on along the minus strand of BSBN01000241.1, from coordinate 2,081,224 downwards.
ACTCCCAAAATTCCAAGGTATGTAACACTGAACCACTCTAAAGATTAGATCATAGGTGACAGAAGCAAAGGTGTGCAAACTAGAAGGAATGTTGCTCAAAATTAGGTTGAATGTTGTCTGATTTCAAAGATTGAACCTAAAATAGTAAATGAAGCCTGCAATGATGAAAACTGGACCAAAGCAATGAAAGATGAATTAATACAAATTGAGAAAAATCATACTTGGGATCTTGTTCCCAGACCTAGAGACAGGAATGTGATTGGAACCAAATGGGTCTTCCGGAACAAATTAAATGAAGCTGGTGAAGTAATCAGAAACAAAGCTAGATTGGTTTGCAAAGGCTACTCTCAAATAGAAGGAATTGATTTTGAAGAGACCTTTGCTCCGGTGGCAAGAATTGAAGCAGTCAAATTATTTCTTGCATTTTCTGCCTTTAAAGACTTCAAAGTATATCAGATGGATGTCAAGTCTGCCTTCCTAAATGGTGATCTGGAAGAAGAAGTTTACATTGAACAACCGGATGGATTTCAATTGTCTGACAATGATGATATGGTCTACACGTTGAAGAAAGCATTGTATGGATTAAAACAAGCCCCAAGAGCATGGTATGAAAGGTTGGATAAGCATCTTGTGCAGATTGGATTCAGCAAAGGTACTACTGATAGTAACTTATATTTCAAAATTGATCATGAAAACATTTTGATTGTTGAAGTGTTTGTGGATGATATCATTTTTGGAGGAAGAGATAGTATGTGCAAAACTTTTACAAATCAGATGAAAAATGAGTTTGAAATGTCTATGCTTGGTGAAATAAATTTCTTCTTGGGTCTACAAAATACTCAAACAAAGAAAGGGATCTTCATTTCTCAGACCAAATATGTGAAAGAATTGTTAAGGAAATTTGGTATGGAAGATTCAAAGCCAATGAACACTCCCATGGCAACCGGATGTAAGTTGAGCAAAGATGATGACTCCCCAAAGGCAGATCAGACAAAGTATAGATCAATGATTGGTGGATTGTTGTATCTCACTCAGACCAGACCAGATATAATGCAGGCTGTTGGTCTTGTAGCAAGATTCCAGGCTGATCCTAAAGAATCTCATGTTATGGCAATCAAAAGAATTTTCAGATACTTGAAAGGAACAGCTGAATATGGTCTATGGTACCCTAGAGATCCAGATTTCTCTCTTCATGCTTACACAGATGCAGATTGGGCAGGAGATGTGGATGACCAGAAGAGCACCAGTGGTGGAGCATTCTTTCTAGGGAAAAGATTGGTTTCTTGGCTAAGCAAGAAACAAGATGCAATATCTCTGTCTACAACTAAAGCAGAATACATTGCAGTAGTAGGCAGTTGCACTCAAATCTTATGGATGAGGTAGATGCTAAGAGACATTAAAGTTGAATATGAGGAGCCTATCACAATTTTCTGTGATAATTCAAGTGCAATTAATATTTCTAAGAATCCGGTATTGCACTCTAAGACTAAACACATATCTATCAAGTTTCACTTTTTGAGAGAACAAGTGAACAAAGAAGAAGTCAGGTTGGAGTATGTTCCCTCCAAAGATCAGATTGTAGATATCTTTACTAAACCTCTTCCCAAGGACTCCTTTGAATATCTCTAGGAGAAGTTAGGGGTCATGGCCCCTCCGGTGATGAACTAGGATGCACTGATGTGCATCAGTCTGGTGGATATCACAGTCATATCTTGTGATCCAGATTGATGATGGGGAGTTGCTACTAAGGGGGAGTAGCTGGTATGATTCTGATGTGTTAGAATTGCAAGTATGAGCCCTTTGCCATTGATGTCAAAGGGGGAGAGAAGACATGTGAAAAACAAGTAGCTGATGATCAAAGGGGGAGCAGTTAATGAGGAGAAGACATGTTGCTGATAGGGGGAGCTGTGACAGAAAGGAGAAGTTCTTGTCTTGATGGTTTTTCACATCATATGTTGCCATCAATGACAAAGGGGGAGATTGTTGCAAGTATGAGGTGAACCAGTGTTGTCATTGATGTCAACATACTCATATTGCATTGACAAGAAGGATTCGATAAGCAGTGTGCTGAGGATATTGAGAAAATTAACCTCAGTCAGGAACAGTGAAGAACAATGATGAGAAGAAGGCAAATGTATTGTATAGGATGCGAACTGGAGGATGCAGATTAAAGGGTTTGTAGATATGAGTCTTGAGATGCTTCAGTTAAGATTTCAGAGGTCCGCATGAAGATCTGTAGGAGTTGTGGCTGTCTGTGTGGAACCGGTTCCGACAAGTGTTCAGAGGTGACAGAGGATCACAAAAAGGTCCGGTGAGGTCCGGAATTGTATAATCCTAATCTGCGGATTGGAAGGAGTGTTTGGGATGTCCTTGTGATGTGTCATCTTGAGTTGTGTATGATTTGGAGGTCTGAAAGTACCTTTTGCATTGTGATAGTGGTGACAGACTATGTTCTTGAAGTTCCAGATAAGGAAGAGAAGAGATTCCAGTAAGTAGAGGAAGTGCGGATGTACCTGATCATTCAGGTAGGCTTGTGAAGGTTCTTGGATCATGTTGAGGTTGTGTTGTTGGTCCACATTGATAGTAGAGCTTGGAATTGAAGATATTCTTCCGGATGAAGTTCTTGTTCTGACTAGCCGACCAGATGAGTTGTTCATCCTGCGAATGTTCTTGTGGTGGCCGACCGGATGTGTTATTCATCTTGCAGATATTCTTATGGTTGATTGCTGACTTAGATGATTGTTCCTAAGTCGATTTCTTGTATAAATAAAGGTTTGTGAGTTCATTTTGAAGTGAGGATGGTGTGGATGAGAGTGGTGTAGTGAAGAGAAGTGCAAAAGGCAGAGCAGAGGTTTCGGGCTTAAATGGAACTGATCCAGACATAGTAAAGATGTCATTCTCCAGTTCAAGACTGTGATTCTTATCACTTTGTAGACAGTGGGTCTCCTTGTAGGCAGTGGGCCTCTTTGTGAGCAGTGTGCTCGGGCAGTGAGCCCTAATTGGCAAGTGCCATTCTTTTTCTTATTCTTTTAACAAAGAATAATCCTTGGCTTAATCACCCCGTGGTTTTTCCCTTAACCAGGTTTTCCACGTCAAAATCTTGGTGTTCAATGTGTTGATGTTTATTTGCTCTTGTGTTTGTGCGTTTTACTTTCATGGATGCTTAATTGATATGCTGTTAACTAACAAGACGAATCAAGTGTTTGAAATAGAGAGCAAGTTTTTATACAACTGATTCACCCCCCCTCTCAGTTGTATGCCCTAGATTCAACATTTCAATAGTCTAACATTTATAGGTTCTTCTTCTTCATCACTTTGTTCAAGTAACGCATTATCTTTGGCTGCATCATCTTCACTTTCATCTCTCCTTCTTTGTTCAAACCCTCTTCTCAGTTCTTGTTGGATTGCATTGATTTGCCTCTGCAGAGCTATATACCCTTCTTTAGTCATAGAAACATTTCTACCACCATGGTTTCTTCATAGAGGCATCTTGATTCAATTCTTCTTCTCTTACACTTAATGTAAAAATTCCTTAGTACAAAGCTACCTCAAATCAACGGTTCTACTTCCACCTTCAAGCCCCCTACCTCAAGGTCCTAACACAAAATGCCTCACTGTTCAATGATCTATTTGTACACTTAGGATAACCTACTCTGATACCACTTGATGAGAGTGAATTCCACCCAAAACACATACAACAACAATTTATAGATTTTGAATAGACAAGAACAAAATCTCAAGGAAGATTAGTTAAATAAACTATAAATTGTTTCATAATTCTTCATTAAACTTGCTTGTAAAAGACTAAAAATTTGAGATACAATCACCAGGTTCATATGCCCTCTTATTACGACAATATGGGTTGTCTTATAATATAAATATATGACACATAGAGCCTTCTAGAGCTATCTTTTGATATCTATTTGACCTCCTTATTCGCATGAATAGGACTTGCCATTAACTCCCAATATCCCACTTCCTTGAAACTATTAAAAATAGGCTATAAATACACATCAACACCACTTAGTGTAATTCACCGTAATTTTAGCTTTCTTTGAAATTTATAATTTCCATTTGAGTGCCAAAATGAACCCAACTGTCCTTTTTCCTGTCCAAGAAAGAATTTTCAAATTTTAAAATTGAAAAACTAGGTAGTGCAACTTCCAGGAGCCATAACTTTTAAACCGAGTGTCCGATTGATGAACCTTTTGATGTGTTGAAAAGCTTGTGAAGAAATATATCAAGATATATCTAGCTTATCTAGTTATTCACATGTTAAGTTGACTTAGTGATCCTTCTAGATATTTCTAATTGTTGATAGTTGTCTTATAGTTGTCTTAACCTACACATCAACTAGTTGACATCTTGCCCTTGTAATAGGAATATGACACTTTCCACATGACTACAACTTCTTATCTCTCAACCTTTCTTTTATAAGCAAGGCATGTCTCTTCATTTTGTATGGTTAGAGCTATAGTTCTCTCTTAATGCTATTATGTCATTTGAGCATTTACATTATTCTCTCATAGTACTATTATGCTTTTCATTTCTTTTTGCATTATAGTTTATTGATTCTAACTCTTTCCCTTTGATTCTGGGTTATTATTCTTTTTCAAGATTCTAACATGGTATCAGAGCATGTTTTGGAAGATTAGCTTCATATTTTGAGAGATCTTGAATGTAAATCATGGTGAATCTTGATAGTTGAGTATGCTCTTCTTTTTCATCGAATGATGACCCGGAGAATCAAAAAAAAATTGAAAGAAAAACTAGATTTGGAGGATTTTCCTCTTCATGGACTTATATTGCAAGTTGCAACATGCATTTTCTTGACTTAGGTGGATGATTCAGCTTCTACATGTCATTTTTTTGTTGTTGGAGGCATTTTTTGCATTAGATTCACATCTTATGCACATAAAAAAGAAAAATGCTTTCTGAGTTTTGTTTACTGCATCAAAAAACCATCTGGGTATTTGTTATTTTTGTATGTAGCAAACAAATCATCTACAAATTTAATTAGAAATTTTTTGCAGGCCCCCTCTTCGTTGGCAATTTTATTTTGGCAGCTAAACTTTGCAGGCCTATATCTCAGTCATCCAAGCTCCTTTTTTAGAGAATTTTGTTTTATTTGGGGTAGAATTTTACAAGATTCACATTGGTGCAAATGGATTTTGATTTTGGTGTCTAGAATTTCCAAAAATTATAGATGTTCATTGTTGTTGATGAGCAGTTCTTATTTTTAGACCTGTCGGCGCTCTATTTGGGGTCATACAATAACATTTGCAGACAAATTGTTTTTGAAAGTGCATGATTTTCTGAGTACTTCTTAGATCTGCAATCAGTTTGTTCTAATTTGGCTCATAAATTGTACTTTCAGTTATAACCTAATTTGTCATTTACATGTACCAAAATCAAAAGACCACTTTTTTTTTTTTGTCTTGTGTAAACTGTAATCACACTAATCATAAAGTTCCATAATCATATTTTGCTAGGGGGTTCTTTGATTGAGTAAAAAGGGGGGGTGTCTCATGTGTGCCTTCTTTGAGTTCCTACATTCTCAATATATTTTTAGCACTAAAATGGATCTAAATATAGTTCCAATACTCACACCATACAACTAATTTGATTAGAAATGTAAAATTTCACTCTATCTAAAGAAGAATAGGTTGCATAGAGTAATAATGGGGCTTGAACCTGAAACTACTATAGATGCAAAAAAGGCTAAATGGTTTAATAAGTTGGATGAAGTTTTTGGAACCTTTTGTATGTCTGTATCTTCAGATTTGATTTTTCATATTGAATCTCTCTCTACACCAAATGAAGTATGGACCACTTTGGAAAAACTCTTTGGTATACAAGATGAAATAAGGGGACATCTACTGGAGAATGAGCTCATAGGCTTAAGTCCTACCAATTTTGACACTAATTAGGACTTCTTCACAAAACTTACAGCCATAAGATTGCAGTTGAAATAGTGTGGGATTGAGAAGAAATATCACAATTGATCTTCAGTATTCTTTCCAAGCTAGGTCCAAACTATTCTATGTTTGTTTCTATATTTCATGCCACTAAAAGTGCCTTAGGAACCAACTATACAATGCTTTGTCTTGATGATTTTGTAAATGACCTCACAAGGGAGCAAGATAAGTTGATTCAAATGGGTACAATGAAGCCTTCTAAGTCTCATGCCTTGGTTGCAAATCATGGAACTAAAGATCAGAAGAGAAGTGACAAACAAAATAAGAAACAAAAAAATTAAAGAGAGAAGAAACAAGATCAAAATAAAGTTGTTTCTAAAGAAGCTACTGAGTCCTCTTCTTCAAAAGGTTATAAGTTTAAGAAGGAGAAGGTCAAGTGTTCCTATTGTAAGAAAATAGGTCATGATGAACATAAATGTTTGAAGAAATAGATTGATCACCTAACACATATAATTCAAAAGAATAATCTAAAAGTACCTAATTTGGTCAAATAGAGTTCATCACATGAATTTTCAAAGGACATAAAAAGTAAGGGGAAAGGAAAGGGTAAGGTCCTTGTTTCTTCACAACCAGATACTTGGATCATTGACTCGAGTGGTTTGCATCACATGGCCTCATCACAAGACAATTTTGTCTCCTTGGAGCCATGTTCTATTCCATTTATTCTATTGGGTGATGACTCACCTGCTAAGGTGCATGGGAGAGGGTCTATTGATGTGGATGAAGGAACATCTTAGGATGTTCTTTGTGTTTCATAATTGTCAACTAATCTCCTAGCGGTCTATTAGATCACTCATATTGGTTTTGGAAAGTGGATTGAGTTCACTCCAAACATAGTGGTAATCAATGAGATGCACATTAGGTCTTCAATTTCCATGGGGAAGGTTGATCATCAGTCTAGACTATATCACTTTTCTCACTTTGTTCTAGATCTCCTTCACTTTATTTGCTCACTTACTCAGATGAGGTCAGTTGTTTGTGGCATCAACGGTTTACCCAGTTGAACTACCGCTACTTGAAGCAACTCAGTCAACAAGACATAGTCACGGGGTTGCCTTCTATTTAGTTTTATAATGGAATTTTTTAAGGTTGTATTCTTGGTAAGCATCCTGAAGAAAAAATTGATAAAGGTAAAGCATGGAGGGCCACACAACTTTTGGAGTTAGTACATAGTGACTTGACAGGTCCATTTCCACATCCTTCTTTCAGTAGGGCGATATATGTTCTGACTTTCATTGATGATCTATCTAAATACACTTGGGTTTATTTTCTCAAACAGAAGATTGAGGTCTTTGAGTCTTTTTAGGATTTCAAAGCTTTTGCAGAGAAATAGTCAGGGAAGGCCATCAAAATTTTGCATACAGATAATGGGGGAATATGTCAACCATAGGTTTGTGCAAGTTTGTGCCTCAAAGGGTATTAATCTTCAACACACAGTTACCTATACTCCACAACATAATGGTGTCATAGAGCGGAATCCTTGAAAGAGGGCCAATTGTATGATTCACTCCAAGTCATTAGCACCTCAGTATTGGGTAGAGACCATTAAATGATTGTGTTATATCTAGAACTGAGTACCTCACCAGGCTGTAAAGGAGTTTACTCCTTTTCAAGCTTGGACCAGTTAAAAACCCACAGTTAAGCACTTTTGGGTGTTTGGTTCACTTGCATGGGCCCACATTCCAGCAGAGAAACACAAGGCTATGGATCTACAGAGCATGCCTTACATATTTGTTGGGTATCCAAAGGGTGTCAAAGGCTACATGCTTCTTCATTCTACTACTCATGAGCTATTCATTGAGAGGAGTGTTTAGTTTGAGGAGGATGTTTCCAATTCTCCTCCTATCACTTCTCCATCCACAATCACTTTGGAGTCATTGCAACATGACAATAGTTCTTCTGAGGCTCCTAACCCGCTTGATCCTGGTGAGGATTCTCCTGCCTCTTCTTCAGATAGTGACACTGATGATGAGGATTTATCCTCTCCATCTAGTCATCATTCTGAGGTTGATGATTCTCCTCTAGACTCTCCTACCAGGCCTCTTTAGACTCATCAAACATTGGAGTCATCGGCTTGGTTATCCTTTAGATGATAGAAGAACAAGGTCATAGTTTGAGAAGGCTCCACATATCTTCCTTGCTACAGATTCTAATCCACAATCCTTTCAAGAATATTTTGGTGTCGCTGAGTGGGATGCTGTTATGATGGAAGAGTTTGGTTCCTTGGAGAGGAACCACATTTGAGATTTAGTCCCCCTTCCTAAGGGAAGAAAACTTGTTTGATGCAAGAGGATCTATCGAACAAAATTTTCTGCAAATGTGTCGGTTGATAAACATAAGGCTCGCTTGGTCATGAAAGGATTCTCCCAGGTTCTTGGGATTGACTACTTTGAGATTTTTGTGCCAATTGCCAAGATGAATTCCATCTGACTTGTTCTTTCCATTGTTGTATCCCATCATTGGGAAGTTCATCAGATGGATGTGAAGAGTGCCTTTCTTCATGGAGACCTTCAAGAGGAGATATACATGGAGCAACCACAAGGGTCCATTCAAGATCCTTCACTTATTTTCCATCTTCAAAAGTCCCTCTATGGAATCAAACAAGCTCCTCGAGCTTGGTATGCCAAGATGAACTCCTTCCTTTTGATAGTTGTTTTTTCATAGTGCCATTCTGATTCAAATGTGTATATTCTATAGTAGGATGATACTATCATGTTCCTCATTCACTATGTTGATGACTTATTGATTATAGGGAGTTCCTCATCCACCATCAAGGCAATGAATTTGATGTCAGACTTGGGCATTTTGCACTAATTCTTGGGGATTGAGATCACATAGTCTTCATTAGGTATCTTCCTTTCACAACCTAAGTATGCACTTGACATGCTCTCTCGATTTTGCATGGCTAATTGTAAGCATGTGCTGACTCCATTTCTATCAGGAGTCAAACTTGAGGCTAAGAATTATTCACCTTTGATGGATGACACTTTATACCAACAACTTTTTGGGAGTCTCATTATTTGACTCATACAAGGCCTGACATTTTGTATATCATGGGCATGGTCTCTCGGTTCATGCAGGAGCCACATGAGCTACACTGGAAGATGGCTAAGTGGATTCTTCACTCTGTATAGGGAACTCAGAGTTATGGGATTTACTATGTAGTGGGCATGGATATTGACTTGGTGGGACACACAGATTCATATTGGGTAGGCGATTCTCAGGATCACAAGTCTACTTCAGGGTATTGATTCTCTCTTGGTTCTGGTCTAGTTTCTTGGTCAACAAAGAAGTAATTTTCTATTGCTCTTTCATATATAGAGGCTAAGTATTAAGGAGTAGTTAATGCTACTACTAAGGCTATTTGGCTTCATATCATTCTCACTAAGTTTGGTATTCCCTTTTGAAAGCCTATAGTCATATTTTGTGACAACCAAAGTGCAATTTAGATTTCTCACAATCCGGTCCATCATCAGCGGACCAAACACATTGAGATTCACATGCACTTCATTTGGGAGATGATCCATGAGCATATCATTAATCTCAAGTATTGTTCGGCATTAGAGAAGATCAATGACATCTTCACCAAGCCCTTCAATGAGATCAAGTTCCTTCATCTGTGAGCTTTACTGGGGGTGCAGTAAGTGTCCACTTCAAGGGGATCTTTTAGTCCTTCTGGGTATGTGTAGTATCATCGCAGGCCAAATAGTGTCAATGAAAAAGAATCGCATCTTTACTTAGCCAAATTCACAAATTGCCCAACTTTGACTTTCACAGATATGTTAAAAATATCCATTTTGGCTTGGATACCAAACCAAAAAAGATATCCGTTTGGTTTTTTAGAAACAGATACCCATTTCCTGAAACTATAAAAATGGTTTTTTTAAATTCTTTACATTGTGTATAGATAAACGTGGAACTATAAAAATGGAACTATAAAAAAGGTCACATAGATAAACATGTGCATGTTGTGTAGGCTAAAGAAGCAAGATCATTGAGTGCTAGAGTAGAAGGTGCAAACCTAGAGGCTAGGGAGAACTTGATGATGAACATTGTTTTGTTGACACTTGCATGAAAGGATGATGAACCATGGTTTAGAAAGAGTCTCTTTTGACTAAGTGCAAGTTTAGAGGGAAGTGTTGCAATCTAATCATTAATGGATGCACAACAAACACATTAGTATCAATAAAGATTATGCATAAGTTAGGGATGAAGATAGTCATGCAAATCACACAATACAATCTCATGGATACAAAAGGGATAGTAACTCATGATGACATAGTAACATTAAGTTACATTCTACCTTGAAGGATATGAAAATAAGGTATGGTGTGATGTGATTTTGATGTATGCCTACCATGTGTTACTAGGAAATCCTTGGTAGTATGATCGGTGCATTGTGCATAGGGGCACAAGAACACCTTCACCATCAAGAACCTGATGGGAAAATTTTGAGTTACTTCTCATGAAGGGTGAGGAAGAGTTCATGTAGAAGGCCAAGGTGTTGCTATTATCAAAATGAAAATTTCTCAAGGAGATAGAAGACTTGAAATACTACTATGCACAAGTAGTCAATCCCACATAGAAGGAGGCGATTGAGCCACAACTTAGAGGAGACAAGTTGTGATCCTACACGAGGAGTTTATAGATGTGATTTGTGAAGGAATTGTAGATGGATTTCCACCAATATCTAGCATCTCATACTTCATGGATGTGATTCTAAGTTCTAGTTTTCCGAACAAGCTTATATATGCCGTAAAAAGGAGGTAGGAATTAATGTATGTAATGATGGTTAAACTAGTGGGCATGGAGGTGATGAAGGATATCTATACCAAAAATCTATATTTTACATATACGTGGAATGCATTAGGAGAACCCTAGATGGGAGATATAGTCTTATATGAGGAATAATTTGCATGAGGGATACCTATTTAAGAGTTAATAACTGTCCAAATTGTAGACCTCTAGAAGGGAGACTATAATTAGAGAGTTACATTAAGGTGGACTTGGAGGATATTTTCATGGCTAGAAAAGACATGATCCATGTTGGACTAGATGTATCACTAGTTAAGTTTGAGCACAGATGTACATATATTCATTGAAAGAGGTACCATCTACCAAAACAAAGATAAATACATAAAACATTGGGTTTATAAGCCATTGTGCATGCCAAATAGATTGTGGGAGGAACTATCTATATTTTGTCCTTGGATCTATGCACATAGAGGGGCACTGATTCTATCTTCATAGTGGTATTTTTTCCTAAATGTAACACTTCATTCCTTGTGTGTAGTTGAATGAGACATTCTGGATAGTGGATTTATTCTTCAAGGAGATGTTTTGGTTACATGGCTTGCTATGGAGCATAAAATCTAATCATGACATGAAGTTCCATAGCCAGTTTTAGTACAACCTATGGAATAAATTAGGTACAAATATCAATTATATCTCTATGTATCATCTACAAATGGATATATAGACATAGGTTGTTAATCAAAGTCTTGGAAATATACTTAGATGTGTGGTAGGGGAAATTATTAGGTTGTGGAACTCTATGTTGGTGGAAGTAGAGTTTGTGTACAACAACTTGGTGAATTTATCATCAATGAAAGTTCTATTCCAAGTGGTGTATGGGACATTCACACAAGTTGTCATAAATTTGTTGGGAGTAAAAAAAAAAAGGCAAGTGCAAAAGTGTAGAAGTTGAGGAATTTATGCAACATGTATGAGAGATTCATGCACAAGTCAAGGAGTAGGAGGAGAGTAGCACAACATATATGTATTACACATAAATGATCATTATAGAGAGAATATTTACTCAAAGTGTGAGTTAATCATGGAGCATTTACCTAGAGGAACCTACAATAAGTTAAATCTAAAGAAAGCCAGTCCATTCTACATTATATGTAGATTTTCTAAGAACACATATCAGATATATTAGGACTAGGGATGATATTCACCTTGCAATCGATTTAGACTATTGCAATTTATTTAATAATCAATTAATTATGTGTACAACTCCAAGGATCATGAAAATGGGAAAATTGGACTTAAACATGAGTCCATACATTCTCTAGGTGACTTAGAATATGTTTGTAAGGGGTATAATGTGGAGGGAAGCAAATGCGTAAGGCATGATTGGAAACTTATCACAAAGTGGAGGGTAATCTATGAAAATTTATGACATTGTAAGATGTGTAAGAAACATCTATGACATTGTAAGAGTTGTAAGAAACAATATATATGATGACATGTAAGAAGTTGGTTGTCATTTTTGGACTTGGGGAGTTGTTATTTTGTCCTTTAGTGAGTTTTTTTTGTCCTCTAGTGAAGTTGCATAAACAAGTTCATGAGAAAGGTCTTGAAGCTTCTAGAAAGATACTTGTAACTCCCACACACATGTCATGAGGTCTCTTTTGCATGTTGACTACTTGGCTCAGGGTTTGAGTCCATTGTATTGGAAACCACAAATTGGATTACATTTACCTATATATTAGAGGCATGGGATAGTAGTTTATATGGTATTATAGGTTATGTTGCTATGCTACCTGAATTTTGTTGGACTAAAGGGGAAGTTGTGTTAATGTACTCTATATTTGAGATTAACACAAGATTGTAATATATTTGGTGGTGGGGTTTTATACACATTATATCTCCCTATTGGTCCTCTATCTCTCTCTAAACCCTAAACCCTAAACCTCTAAACCTTAACCCCTAACCCCAAAACCATAAACCCTAAACCCTAAATAATGCCCCTAAACCTCTGTCTCCCTATCTCTCCCTATCTCCCTCTCCCTATCATCCCTCTACCTCTCAATCTTTCTCTGTCTCTGGACATGTCTCTCACTCTCTATCTCCCTATCTCTCCCTTTTGTCTCCTCTATCTCTCCCAATCTCTATCAGTCCCCTCTCTCTATATCTCTTTAAACCCTAAACCCCTAAACCCTAAATAATTCCCCTAAACCTTAACCCCTAACCCCTAAACCCTAAACCCTAAACTTGAGCAATGCTAAACTCATAAACCCTAAACAATGCCCCTAAACCTTAACCCCTAACCCCAAGCAACCCCCTCTCTCTCTCTCTGTTTATATGGTTCAACTATTGAACAATGATAAAATGTAATGTGGTAATATGTGGTGAGTTTTATATGTTGTGATATAGAATGGAGATATGACTACATGTGGTGATGCTATGGAAATTTAACCATGAGTCATTTGTAGAAGTACTCACAACTACATATTTAATTGTGCTAGTAGAAGCATAAATAATAATGCATGTGGACTTGTAGCAGACTTGAAGTTCATGTGGAACAATCTAGAGGCTTGGCTATCTTAAGAGAATGTTCTACAATACTACAAGTTGAAAGAATTGGTTAGATGGTTGTATGTGTTACCACAAGCTTATGGTTGGTAGTGGTGGTTATACAACAAGACATGAATACATTGACTATAGTTAGTAATTTAAACTATTGATATTTAATGTGTAATGTGTAATTTAAACTATTTATATTTATATTTACTGTGTAATTTAAACTATTTATATTTAATAGTTTAATGTGTAATGTAATTTAAAATATTTATATTTAAACTATTGATATTGATATTTAATGTGTAATGTAATTTAAACTATTTATATTTAATGTGTAATGTAAACTAAAAAAAATGAAAAGCATTGGGTAAAGAAAAATAGATATCCGTTTTGCAAAAAGGATATCCATTTATCAAAACATAAAAAGGGTAAAAAAAAGGTCACGTTTTGCAAACCCACGGCTTGCAAAATGTAGACCTCTCGCAAAATTGATATCAGGGCTCAAGAATGGATATCGATCCAAAGAGGTTAGTAAATTTGCATTTTTTTGTTTGTTTTGTATATTCAAGCAAGTTTTTTTGGTTTTTTTGCTAAATAAGTATGTTTTATATTTTAAATAGGTAAAATGGATGAACAAAATGAAAACCCAAACCCTCCACCACCAAACCCCCCCTCCAACAATTGAAGAGAAAATTCAAAGAAACATTGATCAAATAGGTAGGATTGTAGAAATGTATCACCGCCACCCTCAATTGTCTATAATGACATCAAATTTAGAGGGAGTTATTAGTCATGTTTGAACCCTGTCAAGCCAACATGAATTATTTAGGCAATGGTGAGAAACTAGGAAGGTAGAATATGCTGACGATTTATCATATGATCAAGTGAAAGAGTTAGAGATTACGAAAGCTATGTTAGCCCAACATTTTGTCAATCCTAAAACTAGCCTGCATGTTGATGTTCGTATGCCCAAGTATTCAATCAATTGGTGCACACATGAGGGCATTAGTTAGAATTTTTAGGATCGTTGGTGGATGGTTTTTGATAAACCACCCAACAACAATTTAGATGTATCTTTTTATTTCCTTCGTAAACTCTATGCTGAGTTCGTCATGGGCCACCATGTTAATTATTTTAATTTTAGAGATTTTCAGGGAGTAGGTAAGGGAATGCCTCAAGATAGACCTGGGGCAATGTGACAAGTACAAGGTCCCTATATTCCCCCTCCTGCTATCCCTTCTCCACCCCTAATTTAGCACCCAGACGTTGTTGCAAATGCAACACAACAAGGCCTTAGTGCAATACACTCTTTGACTGAGCACTTGATTATACAGACTTCTCAATTTGCACAACCACATGATGTTGGCGATGATATCGGATCACCTAATTTTATTAGACCCTCCTTGTCCACACATGTTTGTGTGCCCCATCATTGCATTTTTTGCAATTAGTTGTGCTTCAGGTCCTATTTTGGAGAGTAGCGAGCCACCTTTGAACACCTTAGAGTACGATCTCCATTCACGAGATAATGTAGTAGCTTCCAGAACTCAAACGAAGGGGTCAGGGACAAGAGTAGAAGCACAAGCATCGGTGGAGCATAGAAAAGGAGAAGACCATGGCCAATCTTTTATGTAGGTAAAATTTAAAGTTAAATTTCATGGTGTATTCCATATGAATAATATAAACAAATTTATTAGTACTAATGTATCTAAGGGGGATAATAGCTGATGAGAGAGGAGGAATTGATAGAAGTTCATCATGGAACTTTGTTTGCCATCTAATTTGGCTTTGACTTGCCGGTATAATTTGTTCTACACATCAATTTTTTTTGTATGCATTTATTTCTTTATGAGTAATTATATATTAATTTATATCATGATGTTAATTTAATTTTATATATAGAATATTAATGATGTGGCATCTTTGCCAATGGTCTTCATTTGAACTCCTGATTGACCCAAGGGACTATCATTTGCAGAACAAATTTCTGAATGCTAACAAAAGGTGGAAGTAATTCGATTGAATTGTACTTTAATTGATAATTTAGAAAACTTAAATATTTGATTATAGTCATTTAGATATATAATAATTTAAAAATTATTATGATTATTTGTATACATAGAGTCTTACATTCTTGTTATTTTTCATACAGGAGATATTAGTTGGTTCATCCATGATGAGTCCATCTCAATCGATGTAGGAGACCTCGATGGTGGTATGTTCTTGTTTTCTAGCAGATAATTTTTTGTGTAGTGCACTCTAGATTGTTTATGTGTAACACATCTAACCTTTTTTTAATGTATGCATTTCCTTTTTGTTTAATAATTATATATTAATTTATTTCAATGTTACTTTATTTTTACAGTCTCTTGAGAATATTAGTGATGTGCCACCTTTGCCATCATGCTTCAGTAGGACACCTGATCATCTTAAGAGAAAATCATTTGCAGAATGATTATTTGAATGACAAGAAAGAGTCAAGGTAATTGAATTAATTTTTTTGAAATAATTGATAATTTATAGCGGTCTTATAGTTGATAAGATTCTATTTACTAACTCTAACTTATTTTTATTTACCATTGAAGAGATTGATCAAATTTGTGGTTTGACTTGTTAATGTAGTCAACTTTGCCTCCATCAACTACTAGACATCATGGTATGAAGAGGACACTTTTTGAGGATCCATCACAGGTTGAGGATCCATCATAGGTTGAGGATTCACCAAAGACATATGGTCAAGTGGACCTTTAGTATTTGATGTAGCTATTCGGCATGTAGATTGTATATAGATTTTGAGACATGGCATATGCCACAATTTGTAACAAATGTTTTGAGTTGGCATATTTTCCAAATTTTTGTATATGTCTACCATTATGGACTAGATTTTAATATATATACACCTTGATATACAATATAATTTAAATTCCTTATGTGCATGTATTCCTACTTTGAAACTTAAAAGTTTGATGTATAATTAGTTTACAATGGTTGAGTTATAATTAATAACATGTTATATATTGATTTATTGTTATATATGATTGTTATATATGTAGAAATATGATATATGTTGTTTCATACCGCAAGACATAACTTGATCTTAGTTGCCACGTGATTGTGGTTTTAGTTATATATATGATTTTCATGAAATGATAAATTTGAATGGTTCACACATGTGCAGAGCTATAAAATACTTTTATATCCTCCATATGTAGTTGCATCTCTTCATTTTGCAAGTACAAACATCAAAAAATAGTTTTAGATAACTAATTTCACCATCAAAACTTCATTTCTAGCCTCCTTTCTTCATGTTTACTTCATTTTCAGTCTTATTCAGGACATCGACAATCTAGAACAACAATTTGGTACCTCATGGAAGGCTACAACAATCATATTTAAGGTTGTAATTCTCATACATGATTATAAAGTTCATTTTCATTGAGCTCCAAGACCCCGATTACTTCATCTTTGATAATTTATAGATATGATTATGTAGGTACAAATTTACAATAGTGATATAGGTCTAAAAATCAATTTGTTTCATGGTTGGTATATCAAATTAGGAGTTTGAAATCATTCCTTCCTTCAATTATGCAAATTAGGATAAAACTCTCTATGATTGTCCTATAAGTACACTTGGTTTACTTTGGAGAATATTCTAGAAATTTCTTCAGGCATTTGTAATTGTTTGACATATTTTGATAATTTTTGGATATTGGTTTCTTAGCACGGTCTTAGATGCAATTGGATGCTCCTGGAGGTCCTAGTTGACTTGTATGCTTTGGCTGCACTTGTTTGTTGCCACATATCTCATTTGAGTCAATTTGATGGTTTGCTTGTGTGTCCATTAGTTAAGGTTTGACATGCTTTTGATTGTGGAGTCTTGGTTGGTTCATAATGCATTTGGTTTTTCATGAGGCTCTTGGTTACATGGGTATGGTGGGCTTAAGTTATTATTTCTTTAGGAGGTCTTGGTTGAGTATGGTTTGTATTCCCATAGTTATGTCTTGAGATTTTGGACTTATGAGTTTAAATATTATCATTGTGAGATATGCATGTGTGGTTATTACATGATGAGGCATGCTTTTGTGATATTATCCATATACCTTTGTTCTAATCTTATGACAAAATTTTGAGGGTGAATTTGGTTTGATTTGTGATGACATTGCGTGGATTTTGTAGTCATTAAGTTATTTCAAGGTAATTTTTTTGTCAAGCATGGCTAAATGAACTATATCAAGTAAATGAAGTTAAAATCATGAAGATCACAACACCATACAATCCTCAAGTTGTTAGGAGATCAAAGACTAGAGTGACCTCATGCTCAAACCTTCATTGGGATGTTAAAATGCACAAAACAATCATACAAGATAGTCATTAAGTTATAATCATGAACAAGGGGATTATATCAAAGTGACATGTATAATAGAGTTATCAGGGTCATGAAATAATAATAAAGTTAAAATATCATCTGGAAGTGAGTAGAAAAATCCATGCAACTATGAAAAGAACACATTTCATACAAGGGTTCCAACATTGCCTACTGTTGTCATAATCAAACAATAGTGTTATGAGGTCTTTCATTCATGAAATTACTATGCAAAGAGGTTTTATACGTTTCATTAGGGTTTGTATAAATAATCTAATGGATTTATAAGGTTGTCAAACACTGAAATGGATGATTTATATGAGTTTTGGGACTGTCATAGTCTATGTACAACTTGTTGTCCTCATTGACATGGAATGATTGTTAAAAAGATACACATGGCTGTCCAAAACTGCCCTTTATGACTCTCCTAAAACATCATCATGTATATGGCCATAAAAGCCATCAAACTTTGAGAATAAACTTGTCATTGGATAAGGAGTTGAAGGATAAAGTTTCTAGGTCTCCCCTTATGAAAACTAGGGTCTTTGCCAGCACATTGTTCCCTAAGAGCAAAGTCACTTAAGATCTTAAGAGCAAAAACCTTGCCAAGTGCCATATTTTTTGTTCTGCTTGTCGTGGGGTCAAATGGACTACACCAACATGTCAGGGTGGGTGGGTAAATGCCAAGGGAGGTCTCGTTTCATGCTCCAAGTATCCCAGTCATTCCAAGCAACAGGCTACTGGCAAAGTCCCTTAAGATTCCTAAGACCAAAAAATTACCAAACTTTTATGGAGCAATTATCAGAATTCATGGCAGCTAGGAATATTTTTGTTTGGACCTACGGTGCATGTGGGGTCCTTCCACAATAAACTCTCTTAGTTTTGGTCAACTCTAGTCTGTTTGACCGTGCTGAAATTAAACGCATTCTTGGCAAATGCTTCAGTTTGATGCAGTGGAAAGGTGCTAGGAGTGACATTTTGCATTCCATAGCTCGTGGGGCCAAACAAACTATGCCAATACATCAAGGTGGGTGGGTAAATTCTAGGGGAGGTCTCATTTCATGCACCAAGCATCCCTGTCATTTCAGGCAATACGCTACCGGCAAAGTCCCTTAAGATCCCTAAGACCAAAAAATTGCCAAACGTTGACAGAGCAGTTCTCAAAATTCATGGTAGCTAGGAATGTTCTATTTGCACCTACATGTGCACATGGGGTCCATCCACAATAACCTCTCTTGGTTTTGGTCAACTCCAGTCTATTTGACCGTGCCAAAATCAAACACATTCTTACAAAATGCTTCAGTTTGATGCAATGGAAAGGTGCTAGGAGTGACATTTTGCATTCCATAGCTCGTGGGGCTGAACAGACTATACCAACACATTGGGGTGGGTAGGTAAATGCCAGGGGTGGTCTCATTTTGTGTGCCAAGTGCCCCAATTGTTCGGGGAAGTAGGCTACCAACAAAGTCCCTTAAGATCCCTAAGACGAAAAAACTGCCAAACTTTGATGGAGCAGTTCTTGAAATTCATGGTAGCTGGGAATATTTTCTTTGGACCTATAGGTGCATGTGGGGTCTGTCTAGAATAACCTCTCTCAGTTTCATTCAACTCCTGTCCGTTTGGCCGTGCCAAAATCAAACACAATCTTGCAAAATGCTTTAGTTCCATGCAGTGGAAAGGTTGCCAGGTGCCATATTTTTTGTTTTACTCATCGTGGGGCTGAACCAACTATGCCAACATGTTGGGGTGGGTGGGTAAATAGTAGGGAAGGTCTCATTTTGTGTGCCAAGTGGCCCAGTCATTTTGGCTTGCAAGCTACCGACACCTAGCACCTTTCAAGTTTGCCAGTAGCTTGCAGCCCGGAATGACTGAGACACTTAGCGCATGAAATGAGACCTCCCCTGGCATTTACCTACCCACCCCAATGTGTTGGCATAGTTCATTCGGATCCACAAGATATGGAATGCAAAATGTCACTCCTAGCACCTTTCTATTGCATGAAACTAAGCCTTCTTGACTATGTACAATGGTAGTGTTTCGACATATGGAAATTTGTTGTTGAAATTCACAACATATTGATGGTATTGTGGCCATGATCTCCTCATATGATATGACAAGAGCTATTCCATAACCTTGCTATCCCATAACCTTGATTATTATGATTAGAAGCATGGAAACAAACCCTACAAGAAACAAAGCAATGATTAGATCTCAATATGATCATTAGATACCCAAGCATATGTATTAGTCTAAATCATAAAATCTCTTCAAATAAAGATTGATTCGAGGGTTTGGTGAGTTTCCATTGGCACCCAAACCCTAGGTCTTCATTAGAAATCCTTGAATGCTAATTATTGCCATTATGCTTCTTTCTTATTAATTCTTACTAATTAGGGTAATCATATAGAAATATATAGTATCTCATACATATTCTTACAAAATGCATATGGGAATTTTATCAAATGTTGTAGTTGCATTGAATGATGCCTCAAAAAAATGTGGTCTATTAGAATGAACCACCCTAGAAGACATGTATGCAAAATGCAAAAGCATAGACAAGGTGAGTGAACTGTTTGACATGATGCCTCAAAGAAATGTGGTCTCATGGAATGGTATTGTTGTAGGATATGCAAATAATGGATTTGTCACCAAGGCTTTAGAAACTTTCAAGCAAAACCACTTGGTGGGTGTAAAGCTAAGATCCACAACCTTTGACTACATCCTCTCTGCTAGTGCCAAACTAAGATCTTTGGAACACAGTACATGGACATCCATCAAATCATAAAGGATATGGGAATTTTGTAAGATGTTGTAGTTGTAACTGTCATAGGAGACATGTATGCAAAATATGGAAGCATAGAGAAGGTAAGTGGATAGTTTGACATGATACCTTAAAGAAATGGAATCTCATGGAATGCCATGATTGTAGGATATGCACAAAATGGTTTTGTTGATAAGGCTTTAGAAACTTTCAAGAAAAATAAATCAGTGGGTGTAAAGCCAAATTCCACACTGCATCCTCTCTACCTATACCAAAGTGGGATCTTGATGCAGAGGAAGGACCTTCTTTAGGACAACATAAAATGACAAAGTGTTCTTACACCATCTTCATTTATACTCCTAGGTGTACCTCTATAGGACCCTAACATTGAACTCTTTTTAGACTCTTGATCCAATAGACCTTGGGACAATGTACTTTTCATGGGATAGGCTTGACTTGGTGTTTAAATGCTCATAACAACTCCTATGTGATGACTCAACAATGCAACAATTCATGGGATTACAACTCTTACACCCTAAGACTATGAAATTAATCCTCTTGGGACAGTCATGCCTTAACTTGTGTCAACCCTTCAAAGATGTTCAGGACCTATGGTTCATGGTTTGTAGGACCTCTCTCTCCATCCACCTATCATTGCTCATGACAAACAAACAAAAACTAGGCTCTAACACATCAAATCTTCCTTGTTTCTGTTGTCCACAGTCTGATACATCCAAATATCAGTCCTACTACGCCAACAAATCCTAGGAACAATTCAGGGGCCAACAAAGATTGAAATTAACTCTTTCCTACTCATCCCAATTGATATAAGACTACAAGAGAATTCAAACCATACACCAAAGAAAGCACTAAAAGCCAATTGCCAACATGCTAGTGAATGAGCATTGAATGTGACCACATAAAGAAAAATCATACTATTCTTCAACAAAGACCATCTCCTTGGTCCAAAAATTCAAAAGACCTAGATTCAAGCACATCTCAATGCACATTTAGATGAATAGACACACTTCCAACTTTATTGAGCCAAGTGAAAAAAGAAAATTCATTCCTCAAAAGAAAGCTAGTCATATAATAAGAAAGTTTCATAGATCCTTCCCAAGTAATTGATGAAGGACTCAATTTAATGGTGCCATAAAAATGCTAAGAGAGAAGGAAAGGTAAAGACAAAACATATTTGGGCAGGCAATAAGTAACATCTTTATCAATATCAAGCAACACTATGACGTTGCAATGTGGCACTATTTGAATCAAGTTAAGCATGACTGTCTACAATACAAGCTATGCCTTTATGAAAAAAGGTTAAAATATTTCATTGAGTGCTATTTAAAATTCATACAAGTCACATGCATACCAACTATCAGCCTAGTCCATATTGTCTTATTTCTCACAACACCCACTCCCGTCACTTAAAACTAATTCCACTAATTATAAACTTTGAAATATGACTTTTGACATTGTGTACATGACTAAATGGACAATTAAAGACCTAATGTTATTCCCTATGGGAGCCATTTGATGACTTTATTCTTTCACAATATAGGTTGACATAATTTCCACTTCTTAGACAAAAGTTTAATTAGTATGTTATTGTCATCAATGCTATGGTTAACAAAGACCCTTTTCCTAGTGATGCTATGTCTTGCAACACCCCACCCCACCCCTACACCCTCATCCCCACCAAAACAAATCAACCACCCTTCACTATGGAGTTATCTTGCATCAAAGCATAAAGGATATACGAATTTTGTCAAATGTTGTAGTTGTAAGTACCCAGCAAGACATGTATGCAAAGTGTGGAAGAATATACAACAAACATTCAAATTGTTGACACAATGCCTCAAAAAAATGTTCTCTCATGGAATGCAATGATTGCAAGATATGCACGAAATGGATTTGTTGAAAAGACTTTAGAAATTTTTGAACAAGTAAATGCAATTGGCACGTGTAAAGCCAAATTCCACAACCTTTGCCAATGTCCGCCCTATCAGTACACCAAAATAGAATGTTTGGAACAGTGTATGGACAACCATCAAAGTATAAAGGATATAGGAAATTTGTCACATGTTGTAATTGCAGGTGCCCTTGTAGACATGTATGCAAAGTGTGGAAGCATAGACAAGGCACGTGAATTGTTTGGCATGATGCCTCAAAGAAATGTCACATCATGAAGGCACATGAACTGTATGGAAAGTGTTGAAGCATAGACAAGGCATATGAACTATTTGAAATGATGCTTCAAAGAAATATACAGTCCCATAGAATGCAATGATTGTAAGATATGCACAAAATGGATTATTTGAAAATGATTTATAAACTTTCAAGTAAATGCAATTGGCACGTGTAAAACCAAATTCCTGTAATGATAATTGATCATCATATTAAATATTTAATATAAGTTGTCATATACATAATGTCATGAACATAACATCTAGTTTATATACAAATCCATATAGGCATGTCCAAACAAAGCCATACAGGCATATATTAAAAAATATACATCAGTAGTTCATACAAAAGTATGTAGACCTCTTTGACAAAAGTTCATCCAGCTCCAACTGTTAATACAATCAAACAATATATGCATATTAATATAGAAAATGTATGAAATATATAACATCACATATGTAATCGATCACTTACCACCACCTGATGATTAGTCTCCATCATCTTGTCTCCAGCTTCTTTGTCCGTCGTTGGATAGGTTGGACTTGTGACCTCTTGTGAGAAGATTCAAGAAGCAAAATTGATTAAACATAAATATCATTTATGCACATCAAATGACATGAGATAAAACAAGAAATACCATGTGAGATTGCATGAAGGATATGGGAGATCTATCATATGTTGTAGTTGCAACTGCCTTAAGAGACATGAATGCAAAGTGAGGAAGCATAGGTAGAAATTAGTATGTAGAAAAAGATAGAAAGTAAAGTATTAAGAGATTCAAATTAACACTAAAAATCATACCTCGAGTATAGTTAAAATAACCTATGATGTCATGCAAAATAACCTCATTCGCAATCCTGTATAGTTAAAAACATGCATTATAGTTAAAGAAACAAGATTTTTAATTTAAAAAATAGAAAAGTTTAGCAATTGGCGGGTGTAAAGCAAAGTGTGGAAACATAGAAAAGTGTGCAATTTGATTTCATTTGTCATACCTACTTGCTTGAACATCGTCAAGGTGTTATTAGAACCATTTATCCAAAACCCAAGGAAAGTAGAGATTTCCATATACTCTATGAAATATACCATATGAGATTGCATTAAGCATATGGGAAATCTATCAGATGTTGTAGTCAAATTAACAATAAAAACTGTACGTCAGGTATAGTCAAAATAACCTATGATGCCATGCAAAAAAATCTACAATGTCATGCAAAATAACCTCATTCACAATCCGGTGTAGTAAAAAACATGCATTATAGTTAAAGAAACAAGATTTTTAATAAAATAATTAAAAAAAAAAAAAAACAAGTTAAGATAAAAAAATGTCATACTTGTCCATCTGGAAGTTTAAATGGTTCTCAAGCACACCGAGGGGTCATCTCTTACCTTCAGAGTATCCAATATTGCTTCATGATCAGCATTACTAATTGTCCATAGTTGTTTTGATTTTGGTTTTCCATGATGCTTTAGTAACTTGGCATTTGTTGCTACAACTAGGTGCGAATACATCAATATGGTTTTATGCTTCTCAAAGTCTTCAAAGGTAGGGATGCCATTATTTCTAATCATATATGTTCATAACCAAGTCCAAGCAATAACAACTGATCCTATAGGATATGTGAACCCATCATCATTTGTCATAAAATGGGTTAGCTTTTGTTTTCCTTGTACACATCGTGCCAACCAATAGTCTAACCTTTCTTCATTTCCATGCGGTGCAACAATTGCATAAACATGACCTGGCTGTACAAGGTCTGAAAGATCTTCATAGTTGAATGAGCTCTCCATGTCATTGATGAAAGATCATTGGAAGGCATGGAAATATCATGACCTTAATGCTTAAACATTATACGATGTGCAACTTGAGTCTCAGGCATTTTTTATCATAAGTTCTAGAATGAGAAGGTGCATAAGTAGCTTCTTGATTCTTGTTCATATTTTTATTCTACTACTCTTCAATAACTATCAACTTTAACAACAACATGTCTTCATCAACAACTATTTGACTTTGTTAATGACTACTCAACTTCATCAACAAGGGAAACTTTGGTAGTAAAGAACCACTTCTAGAGAAACTGTCAACTTCTACAGTAACGAAAAAATTAGGACATGACTCCAATTGTTTAATTAAATTTTAAATAGATCCAAATTAATTGCTTAATTTTAGATCAATATGGGTTTGACATCTATTGTCACCTTGTCCACATGATCCATGCACCACACGCATGTACATACATATAAAAGTATAGACAAGGAAGAATAAGATAAACATTGCATATTTTTACATGCCTTTCCAATTCAATAAAGTAATTTGTTCAAAGTCTTTAATCCCTTTGAATATACATTTGGATTCTAGACTAGGGATTCATTTTATTATTCTATAGACTTGTGAATTACCATCTAATTTGAATGTTTACACACTAATCCACCTAGGTATCAACTTAATAAAGCTCCATATAAGCCATTATTTGATTTGAGTAATTTTACTTTGGACACATTTGTGAAGACTCCTAAAGAGCCTCCATATAAAATTGTAAAGATGATATAGCCTCCATATAAGCATAAAGATGATATATAATTTTAGTTTGTTGAAGGCCATGTTTCACTCATTGATAAGGACTCTGTTACACCTAAAGTTGAGTCCTTTGTTTGGAACTTTGAAGCATGCAAAGAGGCAAGTGAATTGTAATGATTAAGTAAACATGAGTCTTAACATGATGTAGTTCAACTTGATGACATGTCTAAATGTGACACATTTTAGTTTGTGTTGCATGAGGACTTCCTTATTCATGCATAGATCAAATTTCTAATTAGGTATAGTTTTCTAAAGTGTATGAGTTTGAGGCTTTCAATTTTTGTATTGACTCACTTGAAGATGCTAGCAGCCATGTGAACATGATTAATATGGGATCCAAGAGTTGTCCTTTTCCTATGCATTTGGAGTGGATTGTTAGCCCTTATGATTGTTTACATCATGTTGGCCTAGCATTTGAATAGTTACTCCGTGGCATGGATGGGAATATATCATGCTCCTACTACCTATGGCTAAATTATATTGATGACTTTAATGAGTTTGACTATTATCTTTAAGAAGTATTGTCATGGTCACATTTGGATGTGCAAGATACTTCATGTTGTAGTTAAAAGGTGGATACATAATCAAGTCAAGATTGGGAATCTCATTCATGAAGGATATTTTTTACAACTTGGAAGGAGATGTACTTTAGTTCATCTATTGTAGCATGCAAACGAATCTCCCCACAAGTCTTGACTTGCAACATGTTCTTGATGTTATTTGCATGACATGCTTAATCTGTCCTCTCATATGCCTTTAGGTCAATTAGTTGCAAGTTTTCATTTTTATGCTTTGTCCTAAGGGTTCTAAGTTGTGTTCCCTTTATCCTTGTCTATAAATATTGGTGTGTGTTTGTGTATCACCCCTATGTTTTTGGACTTCCCCTTTTCCATTTTCTTCTACACCCTAGAACTTTTTTGATTTTCATAGTGTCAACATGTGATACTCATCCTCAACCAAAGCTTATGTTGGCATTATTTTTTGTCTAACCTTCTAATATGCATATGTGCTCTTCTAACTTGTATGAACCTTGGTGTTTAGGTTTTTATTGTTTAATTCTTAGTTTAGATGTTCATTGTTATTCTCCATCATTAAGGTTTCATTTTGAGTATAAGACTCTTATGGTTAGGGTTTAACTTGTACATTTTCTCATTGCATGCACACGCTTATTCTAAGTGTTCCTTGATGTTTATATATCTCTTTGCATGGCTCTATGTAATATACTTGGACCATTTGTATCATGGCACATGCTATCCTAGTGATGCCAACATTGGTGGGCCTTGATGTTTATTTGTCATGGGTGTATGGTCTCTCATGTGGCTTATGTGGATTCATTATTGACTCTTTGCTTGCCATGTATTTCCTTTGATGGTGATGGGCCCAAGCATTTATTATGTTGGCTTTACAATATGAGGTGGTGGTGACTATTCTCCTACAAGATAGTCAGGTATACTTCATGGTAGAGCCTTCATCTCATAAGAACACATAAAACTAAAACCTTTGAACACTTGGTTTTGGGCAGCCCCAAAACGAATATCTGTTTCCCAGAAATAGATATCCATTTTTAGCTGCCAAAACGGATATTTGTTTTACATTTACCGAAGCAAAATAGATATCCGTTTTGGTTGACTTTTCATGGATTCTAACGTGTTTTCATGTTTCAGTCTCTTCTTCAAACTTCACCCTTCGTGCTGACGATTTTTTTATGCAAAATTGATAAAACGAAAAGGGTTTATTGAAGAAATTGTTAGCTTTCTAAAAATATAGAATTTGTTTGGTTATCATTTTATTAAATAATTATTAATAATTTTTTATATAGTGTGTGTCTGAAATCCTGATGGATACACTGATTGATAAATATCCATAACTTTTAAACCGTTACACCTTTTTGAGATCTGAAAGCTACGTCACACTCTATGCTTTTCTCGCTACAGGATAAAAAAAAATTGAATTCCAATTTTTTTATCAAGTTAGGTTGGTTGGAAAATTACTTTTTAGTTTTTAAAAAAGTCATAGTAAAAAAATCATAACTAACTTTTTATTGGAAAAAAAATTCAAACAAATATGCATCACATCCGGGCATGAGTCCTCTACTTATTTTGAAAGATTAAAAAAAAAAAAATTGCTCATAGTTAGGTTGGCTGGAATGACACCCACTTTTTATTTTTTTCTAAAAAATTTAATAGTTTTTCATTGAAATATTCATTTTTCACCAAGTAAATTTAGTTTAAAAAAAAAATTTAGTAGCCCATAAACTAGATTCAATTCTCTACAAATTTCGTTCTTACATCTTTTTCAAATTGTGTAGATAATCCATTCAAATTTTCACATGAACTTGATTAAGTCTGATTTTTTGTATTTTCATTGCCACTTAGAGGTATAGTTTGGCCCATCATGATCCTACACATACCCTTCTGTTTACTCTCTTCTATTTTGGGGGGGGTGTCTTTTCTCTCTTTTGGGGAGGAGTTTTTTCCCTTTGGGTTTTCTCCTTTTCTCCATTTGTGAGAGATTTTTTGTACATGGGTACCTAACATGGCCTAGTAGCCAGGACCCATTCTTACATTTTGCATCCTTGCATTTTGTTAGCTTCTCCCTAAGTTGCACTTAAGGGGGGTGTTAGTGTGAATAGGGATATTACCTAGCTAGTTTTCCCTTTTTGTGTGAATAATTTATATTATTTAACTATTTATTAATTAAATAATATTGACACATATTCACATGTTAAGTTGACTTAGTGAGCCTTCTGGATATTTCTAGATATTTCTAGTTGTTGATAGTTGTTGATAGTTGTTGAGAGTTGTCTTATAATTGTCTTATCCTACACATCAACTAGTTGGCATCTTGCCCTCTAGTTGTCACATGTAATAGGAATATGACACTTGTCACATGACTACAACTTCTTATCTCTCAACCTTGCCTTTACAAGCAAGGCATATCTCTTTATTTTGCAAGGTTGGAGCTATAGTTCTCTCTTAATGTTATTATGACATTTGAGAATTTATATTATTCTCTCATAGTACTATTATGCTTTTCATTTCTTTTTGCATTATAGTTTATTGATTCTAACTCTTTCAATTTGATTCTGTGTTATTATTATTTTTCAAGATTCTAACATAAGTGCTTCAAATTTGATTCTAGAACTTTTTCAGGAACCTCAAAAATGAAAACTCTAGTATCTTCAAATCCAGACATGATCTTGGGTTGAAATATACCAAGAATGTTTATTTGACTATTTCTAATATTTGGGAAAAATTTTGCACCCAATTGCTTCTCTGATATAGGGTTACTAAAAATAGTAAGTCGTAATATTCTTAGCCTTTTTGAAATCTTTGAAGGTTTCGAGTCATTATTCAAGCAAATGGGTATATGTAAAAATTAAAATTGAAAGAAATAGAAAAGAAAATCATTCTTATTTGGTGATGCAAGATCGCTCTACACCTTTGGATGCTCCTACATCAAAGGATAGAGAATTTTTTTAATGAGGTTGATGTTTATCAATTTAGAAAATGACTTAGCATGTTTCTCTCCAAAAATGTTGCAAGATAGGGCCAAATTATTCAACCTACAATGAAGTCACAAATGGAAGCTGAGGAGTCATTCTTTTGGGTTTTTTATTTTTCTTTTATGTTGTGAGTTTTTTTGGTGAAAAAGGACTTTTGGGTTTCCTACCCAAGAAGGATTTGTATAAAAGAGATTTTGCTGATCATTTGAAGGGATCTTTTTTCTACCTTGTAGAACCAGAAAGATTTGTAAGGGAGATAGATGGAGACTTTGTGTTTTAGTTTATTTTGATATGAAGATTATTGTTCGTATGTAATTAATTTCTTCTTAGATGTTGGTTATTCGTATGTTTAATCAATTTCCTTCATGTTTGTAATCTCTTTTACTTTCTTTGGCATATAAGGTTTTGGGAGACTTTGTGCTCCTCTTTTCAATCTATTTTTCTTTTCTAGAATTTCTGTTGTGTTCTTATATTCATAGCTGGAATTCTTTTCTTTTTTCTCCTACCTTTTGTACTTTCTGGTTAAAGTACTCAAAACCCCAAAAACCTGCATCATACGAGGGAGCTACCCCTCTCAAATGTAGAGGAGAATCGTTGACCTCACAACAATTTCTCCATTTGTTAGTACATTTTGTTGTTGCCCATTGGGTGAGTCTTGTAATTTTAGTAGTGACAAAACTATTTACTGATAGTTAGAGATCTTCCTTTGTATTTGAGAGGGGAAACTCCCTTGTATGATCAAATTTGGGGTTTTTAGGGTATGCCTTTGACTAGAAAGAAGGAAAGGTAACTAGATTAAAACTAAAAAGATTAAAATGAAAGGACACATCCTAGGTTGACTGATAAGAAGATACAACTATCAGATTTCCCTAAAAAAGAATTCAAAATATGCATAAAGATCAACTCCTATATTTATCTTCATGAAAAGAATTTATTTATATGAAATAGTTTAAAGAGGGTTTTGTAATAAAGGAAATGATCTAACTTAAGAAAGAACAAATCTTGATAGTTTCACAGCACAAATATTGAGAAGAATTGTTCTATATCAACCTAGATTACACCAAAATAGTTTTATAATGAAGGATGACAAATATTTCCAGTCACATAATAGAGAATCTCAAAGATAATGACTATTATTCTAACATAAGAAAGAAAAATAGCATAAAGGAGACAATAAGAAAGCTCATTGACCAGCACTGTTATCCCTTTATTGATTTTCAAATGGAAAACACATAGATTTTCTCTTCTCTCTATCAAAATGAGAGGATCCAAAAGTGATGCAGAGCATCTAGGTTAGCAGACAACTTATCATTGAGAAAGACTATTTCAATCTCTAATGCAATGGCTTTCAAGATTAGGGATCAAACTTCACACAAGGCAGGCTTCACACAATAACCGACTTGTTCTTGACATGCAACATGAGGGAGGACTCTAGGACACCTATCCCAAGATGCCTAACTCCATCTGACATTCCTTCAACTCCACTACACAGACCTACAGGACAGCAGTCTTCAATCTGCCTTTCTAAGACAGTCACATCATCCACCTTGGGATTATCTCCTCTAACTCAACTCACTCTTATTAAACATGCCAATCTCTATGACACACCAATCACCTAATGTCTCCATTGACAAAGCAATAAAAACTCAGACACATGTAATGTCTTCCTTGACAAACATGACAAACAAATTTAGTTGTTGTTGTTCTTCACTCAATCCCAACACATGGGTTTGTAGAGTCTTTTTCATGGAAAACTCAACATCAACCGTCCTCCTGCCTCTCCAAACCATTACAAAACATTGCCTTATATAATATACAAACCATTCCATTGATCAGTAATAGGAAGGATCAATGGAATGAAGAAATATCCATCGGGCTGTTCAGTAATACCCTAATTCAGGGTTTCAACCTGCTTTCATATCAATACAGAGATAAAAATGGATGTCAAGAGCCCAAACTAGTTTCAAAACAAATTCAACTCAACCCCCTAACTAACCATTATAAACTAAGGCTTTGACAGTTTCGTACAGGTATGGATTTCTACTGAAAATAACAAATTTTTGAAAGAGACAACAATTTAAAAGATAGTTATTATGAAACCACCGATATCTTCTATCTAGAACATTGTCAAGACTTCAAACCAAGCTTGGATCAAAGGTAACTCAATCTACTTTCCATCCAACATGCAAATGGTCTATGATGAATCCGTACAGTTGCGGGTACGGCAGGAAAACAGCATAGAAAAATTAGAAAAATAGAGAAAGGTAGAAAAATAGTGTTTCTTTGTTATTTCTTTCAAATCTCTTGAATCATCTCTTTACAATCAACCTTGGCAAGGATATATCAAACCTCCACATTGCAGGCATCAAGTGGGAGTCCAAGATAACTGCTCACCATCATGCTTTTCATGATTTCTAACTGCAGTTTTAAAGACTGTTATTTTAGTAACTGTCCACCTTCTATTTTGGATTGTATTACTATTTTCAAATGCTTTTTTTGACACTTGGTTATCCTTTGGCAAGGTTCCTAACAAACTTCCAAATCCAAGACATGCCTTAAAAGGCATACAAACATGAAGATTTAAAGACTGTCCTAGACAAACATTAAAACTTAAATGACTAACCTATATGCCTATTACTATAGGACTGTCCTTCTTAGGACTAATAACATAACCATAGTAGATTCTAGTTATTTGGACATAGTCCATTACAAATATGGCTTCCAAGCCTCATAACATCATTAATATGGTCTCCAAGACCTTATTAAACAAAACAAGACAACTTGAACATTAACCAAAACTTAAACATCTAGGTGCTCCTGCACCATACTCCTCGGCATGATGAAAACTCTTGTCACAAGAGTTAGGGGATCTGCTCCATCCAGTCTTCCCATCTTGTTGGTATGTTCCTCTAACTAGGAAACATGAACTCTCCAAGAGTAATCTTCCTCCTTCTCCAACCTGCATGGCTCCTGTAAACAGTGTTAGTACCATAAAACTTGTTGTGGTGTCCTTGCCTAGGACCCTGCTGCTGTAATACTTCTATTCTTCTCAACTGGAGGTCCTGATTCATTCCTCCTTGTATCATTTGCTGTTTGCCTTCCCTCTTCTGACTCCTTATAGGGCAATCAATGTCCCCAATCTTGACATAACTCAAGTCCCAAGCCTGTTGCTCTCTAGAACTATCATCCACGTTCTTCTGTTGCAACTGTTCCTGCTGCTTGTAATCATCCTTAACCTACACATTCAACTGTAACTTCTATCCAAAACAAATAACAACATGTTCCTTCTTCTCCTCACAAGGTAAAGGAATCAGTTTGAACTTCTTACCATCTTTGTGCACTACATAGGTATTAGTATACCCATCATGAATAGTTCTCCTCAAGTGTTGCCATGGCCTACCCAAGATAATATGCCCACATGTCATGGGAATAACATCACACAAAACATAGTCCTGATATGGACCAATTGTAAAATCAACATATGCCTTCTTAGTAACCATTACCTGCTACTCTTGACTCACCCAAGTGACATTGTAAGGACTAGGATGATCAAAAGTTTTCAATCCCAACTTATTCACCATTTCCCAAGAAACTAAGTTATCATGAGAACCTGAATCTACAATCAACTTGCATATCTTTCCATGGCTTAAACAATTAGTTCTGAAAATAGATACCTGTGGTGGTTGCTACAATTTGCCTTTCTCCATCATGAGCATTTCTCCAACCATCATTGGAGAGGCTGACGACATTTCTAGTTCTTCTGGCTTCTCCTCCTCTTGTGCCAAGTGAACTCTTCTATCCTTGGTCTTGTCAACACCATCCTTCTTAGGACAGTTGAAAGATGTGTGTCCCACCTCATTGCAGTGATAACATCTGCCTGTGAACACTCCTCTACCTGATCCAAATCTACCTTCACCTCTATATCCACCTCTTTGTTCTATAGACATGTCCTTACCCTTCTCATTGTTGTTCTGAACTTCAATAGTAGGTCTGCCCCTACTTCTGTTTCCTCTTCCACTACCTTGTATTTCTTGCTTCCTCTTCACCCTTTCTTCAACCTTGATGGCCAACTGAAAACACTCTCCAAGTGATTTTGGTATTGCCAAACCAATCTCATCCTGCAAGTTATACTTAAGCCCATTAAGGTATCTTGCCACTTTCTCCTCTTCATCTTCCAATCCACCTTTAATACTAAGCTTATGAAATTGCTTAGTATAGGACATAACATCCATGTCCTTCTGCTTCAGATTCTGCCTCATCCTCTTTGTCTGAATGGAGTACTCAGATGGAAGTAATTGGTCCTTCATCATATCCTTCATCCTACTCCAAGAAGTGATTTTTGATGCACCTTTAGCCACTCTTTCTGTCTGCACACTACTCCACCAGGTAAGTGTTGTTCCTCTCAGTTTTGTTTTTGCAAACTTGATCTTCTTCTCATCACTCATCTCCTCATACTCAAAATTCTTTTCCAGGGCATCTATCCACCCTAATACCTCTTCACTATCCATCTTCCCCTGATAGATAGGTAGCTCTATGTTTGCCTTAGTTCCACTTCCTTGGACTACCTTCAGGAATCTCACAAACTTCTTTTCTTCAGCATCCAACTCATCCTCAGGAGGATTCTCATCAGCATTCTCATCTCCTTCTGAACCATCTTGTTCATCCCCTCTAGGTCTCTTCTCTAATGCTTCCAATCTAGCTAAGATTGTTGCATTCTCCCTTCTTACTTGCCTCAACTCTCTTTCTCTGGCAGCATCCTGTTCTCTTCTGTCCCTCAACTCCTTCTCTCTAGCCTCTAAGGCTTCTCTCAACTCAGAATTCTCTCTTGCCATCTAATTTTTAGGAGGCATCTTCACAACTTTCACAAACCCTTAACTTCTTCACAAGATCCACGACACCCTCAAGGATCTACTAACTTGGCTCTGATACCAATATGATGCAGATCATCTAGGTCAGCAGACAACTTATCACTGAGAAAGACTATTTCAACCTCCAATGCAATGGCTTTCAAGATTAGGGATAAAACTTCACACAAGGTAGGCTTCACACAATAACCAACTTGTTCTTGACATGCAACATGAGGGAGGACTCTAGGACACCTATCCCAAGATGCCTAACTCCATCTGACATTCCTTCAACTCCACTACACAGACCTCCAGGATAGCAGTCTTCAATATGCCTTTCTAAGACAGTCACATCATCCACCTTGGGATGATCTCCTCTAACTCAACTCACTCTTATTCAACATGCCAATCTCTATGACACACCCATCACCTAATGTCTCCATTGACAAAGCAATAACAACTCAGACACATGTAATGTCTTCCTTGACAAACATGACAAACAAACTTAGTTGCTGCTGTCCTTCACTCAATCCCAACACATGGGTTTGCAAAGCCTTTTTCATGGAAAACTCAACACCAACCGTCCTCCTACCTCTCCAAACCATTACAAGACATTGCCTTATCTAATATACAAACCATTCCATTGATCAATAATAGGAAGGATCAATGGAATGAAGAAATATCCATCGGGCTGTTCAGTAATACCCTAATTCAGGGTTTCAACCTGCTTTCAGATCAAGGAGGAATACAGAGATAAAAATGGATGTCAAGAGCCCAAACTAGTTTCAAAACAAAGTCAACTCAATCCCCTAACTAACCATTATAAACTAGGGCTTTGACAGTTCAGTACAGGTACGGATTTCTACTGAAAATAGCAAATTTTTGAAAGAGACAGCAATTTAAAAGACAGTTTTTATGAAACCACCGATATCTTCTGTCTAGAACATTGTCAAGACTTCAAACCAAGCTTGGATCAAAGGTAACTCAATCTACTTTCCATCCAACATGTAGATGGTCTATGATGAATCCATACAGTCATGGGTATGGCAGGAAAATAGCATAGAAAAATCAGAAAAACAAAGAAAGACAGAAAAATAGTGTTTCTTTGTTATTTCTTTCAAATCTCTTGAATCATCTCTTTACAACCAACCTTGGCAGGGATATATCAAACCTCCACATTGCATGCATCGAGTGGGAGTCCAAGATAACTGCTCACCATCGTGCTTTTCATGATTTCTAACTGTAGTTTTAAAGACTGTTATTTTAGTAACTGTCCACCTTCTATTTTGGACTGTATTTACTGTTTTCATGGTTTCAAACGCTTTTTTTGACACTTGGTTATCCTTTGGCAAGGTTCCTAACAAACTTCCAAATCCAAGACATGGCTTAAAAGGCATACAAACATGAAGATTTAAAGACTATCTTAGACAAACATTAAAACTTAAATGACTAACCTATATGCCTATTACTACAGGGCTGTCCTTCTTAGGACTAATAACATAACCATAGTAGATTCTAGTTATTTGGACATAGTCCATTACAAATATGGCTTCTAAGCCTCATAACATCATTAAGATGGTCTCCAAGACCTTATTAAACAAAACAAGACAACTTGAACATTAACCAAAACTTAAACATCTAGGTGCTCCTGCACCAAAAAGTCCCTTATTTCCCTAGCCAAGATAAAAAACTAAAAAAGAACTCCTTTACATTTGAAATGGTTGAATTTATAGCCTCCCAGTCCATAACTGACTAATAACCACTTCTTTTGTTACTTTTGAGAGTTCATAAAAGATTTATGAAATAAAATACAATCAACTCTCGGGACTATACCTCAAAACAATTTAGTTACAAACATTAGGATAAAGACTTCATAATAAATATTGAATCTGTGTTAAAATTTGACAAGAATATGCCTATCATGGCATTATGTCAAACAGTTTGCACGCAATGAGTGTAGATATCAATTTCTTGAAACATTTTGTTGAATGATTGGAATGTATCATAGACAATCTTGGGTTTGGAAGGACCCAAAAATCGGACATCACATTTTATTCATTCCCATGCATACATCTACCTCCCTACCTTATGTTATCAATATTAGTATCAATCCAACTATTTAATAGACTCCTAGATTGCACATGTGATGACCTTACATTGTCATCCTCCACGTATGAAATATATTCAACCATGTATCACCTCAAATCAATATTTCCATGGATTCATCATGTTCTAAGGCACCCTACATATCAGCACCAGATTTTGGTGGTGTTTTCTTAATAAATTCATGCGGTTCTTGATTGATAGTAATGAGTTATATTTCTTTTCATATTAATGTATGAGTTTATAAACCAATTCTATTGAGAATCCCTAAACCATTTCCTCCATAATATAGTTGTCCTACAAGTGCATGTTATGTGCTTGAAAACTACCTCTACTTCTTTAAAATGGCCACAATGCCCAAGAACCTCTATCACTATGTCGTAAGTCACTAGATCAATGGTGTGGTTGGAGCACCTTTCTAAACAACACAGTTTCCACACACAAAAGCAATACATGTATTTCATCCAAGTACAACAGTTTGAAAGCGGTGATTACGTTGACTACACTAAGAGGATTCCATACTTCATCATATGATTGGACTATTCTGAAGGCATAATAGAACCATTCAACTATTGACTTAAGCTAACTACATAATCACACATGTCGATAATTTTTGGAACCTCCTCTATACCCTCTAGAAGTATTTTACCTATCTCTAATGATACAAGTCTTCCAAGGAGCTCCAATTTTGATTGTGAGTCTTCTGTAATCTGCTTACTCATTAGAGTTGATATTTTTACATATTTTCTTTCATTGGAGAATTTTTGTAATCAATTGTTGTACTTTAACATTTGAATGGAATTTTCAATGACAATGACATTTCAAGTAGTGCTCTTGTTTAGTTTGGTATCCCCTAAAAACTCCTCAACAAGCTCTATATATTTCTCGAAAAGATCCATACTAAGCTTGATTATATTTGTTTTCCATTTTGTATCCTTAAATATATTATATAACTGAGCAGAAGACTAATCAGAAAACAAAATCCATAAACACCCACAATAGGACCATTGCGGTCATCAATCCACCATGATTAGATGGAGAAAGAAACCCTAGCATAGTAAATAACATTGTCATACCAATAAACTATACTCTAGTTCCTATATAGACAATACGTCTCAATGGACCGATTTCCATCATGTTTCTTCTCGGGCTTCATCCCACGTCTCCAAATGATTATACTTTGAGATATCTTGATATAGTGTCTCATCATAAACATTGCTACCATACCAGAAAGGAACAACACAGTCATTAATGAATTGATTATAGAAAACTAGTGGATCTGATCATTTGTCATGAGAAGATATATGTCCCAATGAGAAGCCCATTTGATGTTACTTTCTATAAATGATACATCATAATTGAACGTGATTTCCTTACCCTTCTCAACTTTCTATGGAACATTAGTAGGTAAAACATGCCAATTTGTGCTTGTGTTACATGTTGTCAAATGGGGATTCTCCTCAACCTAGGGTTGTTCAAACTCGCGTTTGACACTAATGGTATAACTTTTAATCCAACAATGCGAGCAACATCAGTGTCTACATCTCTATGAAATTTAACCTCAAAATATAGATGATTGTGTATGAAGTACTTCTCTTTTGGATTCCCTGTATATCTAGCTTTGAACCGAACTCAAAAACCACGTTCATAAGAAACAACTAGACTCTCATATGATAAAACTTTGTATATCTTGCAATCATTGCATTTCATATGATGGCATCTCTTTGAGCATTCTGTCAAACAATTTATGCGCCTCGCCTATATTTCAAATTTTTCATACATATCTACCAAAGGATTTCTAACTATAGTATCTGACAAAGATTGCACTTTCATTATGCTTTAATGGTTTTCCTTACACTGCTCCAACGATTCCGTTGAGCACGTGCAGGATGAATGTAGGCAAAGTTTGTGGGATTTGACTTTACATCCACTAATGTATTTGCTTTGGCATAAAGGCGGCCATAAGACCATATTTCATCAAGGCATTTTTAGACAAGCCGTTTGTCTACTGTTCCAAAGCTTGCATTCGCCATTCATTCATGACAGCCAGGGCATTTCCAAATAGGAATAACTCTTTTAACCACATTTGATATAAGTTCATACGCTATTCTAGAGCTCCAGTATGCGCACAAGTAAGGAGGAAACTGACAAAGGTTATGGAATTCGACGTCACACCTGCATATTGGACTTGTTTAGAAATTGCAACCGCCATTTTTAATGGATTTATGGCTCTATTTCTTTGAGGTATTGGATTAAACAGTTCACGTTCCTTGTATGTCCTTCCACATCGTGCATACATGTTCTTTTAGGGTGTTCAAACTATGATATCTGACAAAAATATTTCTACCATTGCGCTATGATGAATAATGCCTACATGTTGTTACAAAACTCCCATTTGCACATAGGCTGGGAGGATCTTAGCAAAGGTTTGAAGAATCTGGTTTTTCACCTGCAGATTGCATTTTCCTAGAAGTTTCTAACAACTTCTGAATACATACAATTTGTGATCATCCTACAATCATGACATTTCAGACAGTTCACAACCACCTTGTTTTACTTGCTCGCAACATGAGGGCATGAAAACATTTTTAAACAAGAATGTGTAAGGACCCGACTCATCCTAAATCAAATAACACTAAACTCTAAATTCAAAAATACCGAGGGATAAAATTTTTGATCTGGCAGATGTAGGAA
This sequence comes from Cunninghamia lanceolata, assembly GCA_027924645.1. NCBI lineage: Eukaryota > Viridiplantae > Streptophyta > Pinopsida > Cupressales > Cupressaceae > Cunninghamia > Cunninghamia lanceolata. Next base: position 2,042,900 of record BSBN01000241.1, on the reverse strand, counting down.
ATGTGAAATTCTTCTAAGAAGTGCTTAATGCATGATATAGAAATGCGATGAAACTTGAATTTAGTTTCCTAGAATCATCAAGTTCTTAAAAGATCACTAATTTTAAATCTAGTGAAGAGAGAGTACATTACAAGAGAAGGTATATTACAGACTAGTTCATACCTTAAGTCATGCATTACATCCTGCCTTCATTTTCGATAGCTTACTTCTCCTCTAGTAACTGTATCCTTATCATCTGCACAAAATTCACTTAACAATCTCATGTTAACACAACTCAGTAATCACTACTTAGAGAATTAAGATAACGATGCTAATTGTAGGACTCCCTACATCCAGGGACCTGAGTACTGGGGGCATCCTTCACCGTCCAGACTGCCTACATACCCTGTATCCACGGGATCAAGGCCCCCTCCTTCAGATGTGACTAACGCGGGGAATGCGAACATGTAGTTCTATTTTGCACTATGTTTGGTGTAACTGTGAGCGGGTACCCAGCCCTTTCTAGGGTTATTCCCTACCCCAGACAGTTCTTCGTCGGCTGCCACCCACTCAGTGAAACAGGGACGGAAGTTAGTCCACTACCACAAACACTTAAGGGGGTGTTTGTTAGTTAGTCCTAGTGTGGAGGAATCCCTATAAGGTGTCAACCCATGAAAACTAGCTTACTTTCTGAAGCCAAATTAGGTAATTTTCGTGACTAAGTCCGTTCCTGATTCCCTAGTCCTTTCACCACGATCTACGAGGGCGAGGTGAAAGCACATGATAGAAAGCATTTCTAGATCAACCTAGTTACCCTTTTTGACATTTCATATGTCCTCCCCGATCTATACTTACGTGTCAATAAACCTTGTTTTCTGTTAGTATGCTTGGAGTGTTTTCCAAATGAGCATCATGGTAATCATTATTGTTTTCTTAATGAGATATCCGAGGAGATTTTCCCTTCCTACGGATTTAACTTCAACATGTTCCTTATTACTCCCCGACGATTTAGAGGGACGGTGCCCAGACGTCGTTGTTGCAGCTATGTTAGGTGTGAGGTACTTGGTTCAACGCGATGGCATTACCCGTACACATGCCCCAAAGGTACCGTAAATACCGAACACTGCGATTTGTTTGAGTTTTTGGATGTTGATTTATAAAGTTTACCGATCTAGATGAAAATAAACTTACAACATAATTCGTAAGGAAATTGATAACGAAAAGGTACTTCCTTGCTTGCTAGGATCATAATTCAGGTAAAGAATAAAAGTACTTGATCAATTCAATTGTACATAAGGAATAAGTCTAGAGAAATTACTCATCAATTCTTAAAGTATATAAACTAGAGAAGGTATTTTATCAATAACGCGCGTACGAGTTAGTCTACGTCTAGATAAGGAATCCTTGATATCTAGTTCGACATTCTAAATCAATATATAATGTTCTCAATAAATTCATTTTATTTTCTCACAATACCAAATTCATTACCATGTCAAATCATCTAGTTCCGTGTTAAAATGATAAAATATAACAACTTTCTTTACGAAGGATTCAAACAATCCAAAGTAAATTTGGCTTACACTTATTACACGATCACTTGCTAACAATTAGTCTTATACTCAATAATGTACACCTAACTTATTAAATTAAATCCTACTCAAATGTTAACACAATTCCAATAGTTATAAACTCGTACCTATTCAATTGTCAAAATGTAGTAGTTACTATTTAATAGAATTCCAAGATAAATTTCAATAGGGGATAATTGATCATATATCAAAATTCATAATTCACAAAGTAACTATACTCTCATTCTAGTAACTAATATTTACATGTATCACTTAATTATTCAGAACCTAGGTATAGTATCGTGACACTAATGCATCATATAGATAACAAAATTCTACTAGGAAAATAGGATTCATCACCATCTACACAAAAGTTCTTCATTTCTTTTCTTTAATATAGGAATCTAATCTATTTATCAAACAAGGCTCACTAGACATAGCCCCATTTAGCTAACCATGGAACCATAACTTCTAACTCAATAGGCTTAATTGATCTAATGAGGTTGCAAAATTCACAAATTAATTAAGGGCTATCTCTTAACAATTGTTAATTATGATGATATGAGCTTGTTGGAAAATAAAAACAACTTCGTCAAACTCTAGTTGAGTAATAATACAATAAACAAAATGAGAACAATAGAATAACCTCAATTTTTTTCGTGTAACTATGTGTATAATAAATAATTCAAATGTGAGAAAAATACTAATGTTAACGAATAAATAATATTACTACTTTAATTTATAAAATAATTACTATTTTTAATTCTAATAAAATAAATACTACTTTAACTTCTTATAAATAAACACTATTTTAATCACTCTTAAAGTAATTACTACTTTAATTTTGAGACTTAAAATAAATATGTAGAATCATGAATCCTCACATGGATTAGATGTTTTATTAAATATATAAAGAACTTATTCTTCTCAAATACTCATCTTAAAGAGTATGACTAATTATGGCAAACTTTGAAAATGTACAGCTCCATTGAGTATGTGAATACTACCGTGTATTTCCATTCTTATCAATAGATTAGTGCAGTTTAGAGAACTATATAATATGAAACAAAAATAAATTCTTAGAAATTTTCCTAACTGAAAAATAGAGATCTAATAGAGGTCATAATAGAGTTCAAAATCTTCCAAAGATCGTTGACTGCCATATTAAAATAAAACTTATTTTCTGAGAACTATGCACTATTTTCCATCATTTTAAACAGGGACAATTTCTTGTGAAGATTGTTGGTGATGCTAAATGAAGAAATCTGGAAATGTGCAGCATTCGATTTCCAGCAATAATGGAGGGATTTTCATCAAGCATAATAGAGGAAATTTTGTCAGATATTATGGTTGGAAATACTCTGGTAGGCATGGTTGCGGAACAAGGTAGTAGCACACAAACTATTTGATAAAATGCCTGAGAGATGTCATCTAATGGAATACAATGATTGTAGGATGTGCACAAAATGGATCTGTTGAAAAGGCTTTTGAAACTTTCAAGCAAATGCAATTGTCAGGCGTAAAGTCAAATTTCACAACCTTTAGCAGTGTTCTTCCCTAAATGGGCGCTCAGGAACAGGGTATGGTTGTCCATATAAAGGTAAGGGGATTCAGACATGGCATGCATTTGAAAAGACTTTACTGGTAGCTGCGATTGGCAGACGTAAGTCAAATTCCACAATCTTGCCAGCATCTGCCCTGTGTGTGCCAAATGGGCGCTTAGAAACATGGTATGGATTTGCTGAAAAGGCTTTAGCAACATTTGAGCAAATGCAATTGTCAGGCATAAAGCTAGATTCCAAACCTTTGCCCATGTCTTCCCTGCCTGTGCCAAAATGGGAGTTTCGATGCAGGGTATGGACATCCGTCACAGCATAATGGTAAGGGGGGAAGAGTTGTCAGATATTATAACTGGAAATATTCTGATAGACATATATATGCAAAATGAGGTAGCACAGACAAGGCACGTCTACTGTTTTGCAAAATCCCTCAAAGAAATGTCTCTAGAACTGCAAGGATTTCAGTATATGCACAAAATGGATTTGTTGATATGGTATTAAAAACTTTCAAGCAACTACAATTGTCAGCAGTAAATCTAATTCCACAAACTTTTCCAGCATTCTCCCTGTCTGTCCCAATTGGGCACTTAGGAACAGGGTATGGGTTTTTGACCAAGTATAACAGAAGGGGAAGATTATAGTTAAAAATACTTTGGCAGAGATATATCCAAAATGAAGAGGCACAGGCAAGACATGTCCACTATTTGAGAAAATAATTTAATGAATGTGATTTCATCGAATGCTATGATAGCAAGATTAGTTCAAAATGGGTTTGGTGGAAAGACTTTTGAAACCTTTCAAGCAAATGTAATTTACAGACATAAACCCAGATTCCACAACCTATACCAGTGTTCTATGCTAAATTGATGCTTGGAAACAGGGTATGGACATCCATAGCAGTAGAACGGAAGAGGGATTTTTTTTGACAGATCTTATAGTTGGAAATGTTCTGGTAGACAGAAATGCAAAACGTGGATGCTCAGACAGGGCATGTTAACTACTTGAATGCCTAAAAATATTGATTTGTAGGGTTGCACAAATCGGGACAGAGCATAGACATCCATCAAAACATAATTGAAGGTGGATTTTTGTTAACTGCTGCATGCAAATTTTACTATGAATATTTAAACAAACTCCATGCACAAATTCATTCTTGAATGATTTCAAATTCGTAACTAGCCTAAGATAATTCATCATACCAAATTCAATAAATTTATTAACAAAACTTCAAGAACTAGACTGTCAAGAGAGACAATGCAGAATGATGAAGAGGAGACTTACAGGTTTCTCCAGCTCTCCCAAACTAGAGATCAGTGTGTCTTCCTCCAAAAATCCATCTAATTTATAGAAAACTCAAAGAACTATATTTTCCAATCACATGTTGGAAAGTCTTCCTAATTAATTGATATGTTGGAAAATCTGATAGACTTGGAGTCAAGTCTTCTTAATTTATTTCCCTCTCTTCATTTTCCAAATTGCCATTTAATTCTTGTGGAAAATGACTCTCCAATTTTCCACTAGTCATAAATTTGAGGAGAAAAATTGCCATTTATTTATTAAATGTGATATTTGAATATTGACTTGAGAATGGGGGGGGGGGGGGGTGAACCTCATTTACTCCTCTTTCTAGAAGTGTCCCCTCATTTATTTATTTAGAATTGGTCATTATTTTAAATGAAACTATATATATATATATATATGTACTTTTTATTATTATTATTATTATTGGCTTTTATTTATTACAATAGCATTCCAATTTGAATTCAAAATTCAAATGTGGGTTGTGACAGAATGTATGCGTGTGTCAAAGATGTGGGGAGTTCTTGAACCAATGAACTCCTTGAAAAGTTCAACACCTTATATAAATGTTGATGAAAATGCCAAATGGAGTCTATTTGAAACAATATCGAGATTTCAGAGAGCTCATAAACGTGTGAACTCTCTGAAATAATTTATTAAGTTATAAAAACTCTGCTGCATAGTATATTTTAGGAGTTCAAGAGTTCATTGAACCATAAAAACTCTATGAACAATGCATTTCAGATTTTTTTAAAAGTTTTTGAACTTGAAAAGGTGTTGTTAAGTGCAATGTCTAAATTTTGAAGGGTTTTTGAATTTGTGAACTCTTTGAAAAGTGCTTTAATGACTTGGAAGTTCAATAAATCTAAAAACCTTTGAAACAGAGTAGATGAAAACTTATAATTTTTTTTGAATGAGTCTACCGACATGCTTTGAAAGAGAGTTAATTCATAACTTTTAACTGACACGATATCTTTGCTTGCAAATTGGCCAAATTTCCAATAATAACTTTATAAGATCAGTTATCAAATTGTTTTGCTCCCACCTTTATAGAACTTTGGATTTAATTATTTCCACAAATTGTTGGCGAACAATTATTATTTTAAGAAATGGAAAATAATTTCACCTTAAAAACTTGTCACATTGTGTTCAATGAAGTCAAGGGTGAACCTATAAAACTGTTTCATTCTATCTTTTATTGATTTTTAGATTAAATTATTTCCATGACTCACCACACTATATAATTGTCTTGAGGGTTATGACTTAAACGATGAAAGATTCTCCTTCATATTGGCATCCCTTTCCTAAGTTTGTAGTTAACTCACACAAACTCAATCGAATGTGACGTCTTCTGAGATAACTGACTATGACAACTGATAAGAAAAACATGAGACACTATCATTTTGTGACTAAGAGCGACTTCACAGAGGATGATTAGGGTGTTTGCAAATAAGACCAACTCGACACGTGTTTGACACATGAAGACACTTTCCAAATTGATGTAAAAAGTTGGAATTTTGTGGCGTTAAAATGTAACTCACTTTTTGAAATACAAACCCTTCTAAAGAAGAGGACCTTTTGACTAATATTCCTTACTCCTTGTTTTCAAATGATTTGGAGGAGATGGGACATGAAATATTAGAGGAGGTTAGAGTTGCTATCTTTTCTTTTGACCCATACAAAGCTCTTGGATCGGATGGCTTCTTGTTGACCTTTTTTAAGACTTTTTGGGATATTATAAGTGAAGAGGTCACTAAAGTTGCTCAAGGTATTTTTGCTACAGGTACATTCTAAGGGAAATTAATAACATGTTCTTGGTCCTCATTCCCAAGAAGAATGGAGATGATAACCTGAGGGATTTTTTCCCAATAAGTCTAGAATGCAACATAGTCTATAAAATTCTTTTTAAGTTGTTGGTGCTAAGAATCCAATCTTTCCTTGATAAGATCATCCATATTCATAAAAATGGTTTCATCCTAGGAAGGTAGATTTTAGATGTTTTTATTTTAGTCCATGATGTCTTTCATTATATGGACAAGAGAAAGAAGGAGAGCATGACCCTTAAGATGGATATGATAAAGTCTCATGGGACTTCTTGATGAAGGTTCTGAAAAGATTTAGATTTCAAGGTAGGATGTTAAAAAATTTAATATGATACTTCACTAGTCCAATATTTTCAATGATCATTAATAGCTCTTTGATTGGTAACTTTGCATATAAAGGGGGCCTTAGACAAGGAGATCCCCTCTCCTCATACTTATTTATCATTCTATCTAAGGTGCTTGGTAAAAATATATCTCAAAACATCATAAAAGGAAACATGAAAGGTTTTAAACCTGTTGTTGGCAAGAGACACTGCTCCGGTATAGACTTCTATGTTGTCATTGATGGCAACAAAGCTCAGAGATCCCATCAGCACGACATCAAGATATAACTCTGGAAGGTCTTATTGACATTCAGATCTGATTGGTGAAAATGACTATGGTCAAGAAATAGAGTAAAGGACAATAAGTGGATCAGTGCGCTTCTGCAAATGAAGACCTATAAATGTGGCTGAGGTATACTGTTTATAATTGTTTGATATTGTTATATTCCAGTAATCAAGTCTTGACTTCCTCTGGAAGTCACTTGGAAGAAATATCTAAGTTTGGATGAACAGAGGCATAACATAGACAATGAATAGGGCACAATATAATGGTTCGCATTCATCCGCAAGTACATATTTTTTTCTACATTTTTGAGGAAACTAAGAGACATGTCATGACTACCTAAATCTAGGATTATAGCCTCTGAAGTCTAATAGATCACATTCCACGAGCTCTCCAATATTGACTTTCAATTCAACAATATTTCTCTATGACAGAGCAATAGTTTCATGATCCGCATTTTGACAAGCAAAAGTAATTTAATCTGTAGTTCTGAAGGTATATCAAGAAGTCAGAAATGAACATTGGATATGATTTTTGTGGTCCCATTTGGTCCGTAGTGCAAGTTATGATATGACAGTCAAATTGTTCAAGTATGTTCTCAAGGGTGAAGCTGACAAACATGTTTTATCTTCTTGCAGATAAGGTACATTGTTTGGACCAATGTCTTAAGTGGTAAAATGTTTTATGTGAACCTATATGAACATGTTTGTGCAAATATTTGGGTCTGCATAACATATAATGCACTGGATTGAGCCAACAAGTTACATCTTTCAATGTACACATTTCATATTCTAGATGCCGACCTGATTATGGATAAAATTATGATGTGGATATATAAGATCGATGGATTTTGGTTTTGAGTGTGTGTGCAATGAGAACATAAGATAGCAGAGCAGAGATAAAAGATCAGTAATGATGAAGACTCAGGACTTAGAATTCAGTTGCTAAGTGACTGCACCCTGGCATACTAATAGATGCTTTTGTAGTATTCAAATTTCCTATATAATTCCACTTGTACTTGGCAGTTAGTCTGGTGGTGAGCCATCATTAGGGTTTAACAGCCCTCATTGTAATCTTTCTAGGTTCAGAATTAAGGCAGTGAGCCTGCTAGACCTAGTTGTACTTCATGGCAGTGAGCCAGTATGTTCCAGGCTTGTGGAGTGACCAAGCCTGAACATTATCATTTGTAAAATATTGCAATATATTGAGAGCTAATTCTCTCCATGGTTTTTCCCCATCTTGGGGTTTTCCATGTAAAAATCCTGGTGTCCATGTGTTATGACTTTGTGGTTATTATTCATTTGCATATTGTGCCTTTGTTTAATTAATTTTGGAAAATGGTTAAAAGTGAAAGTGCATAAAAGGTTTTATGGAACACTGATTCACCCTCCCTCTCAGTGTTCCTGATATTCAACAATTGGTATCAGAGAAAGGTTCCTTGGAAGAAGCCTAATGGCTTAAGGAAGATCTGGGAAGGTTTACTCATGGCAACACAAAGATATCACACTTATCCTGAAATGGATCCACCTAGCAGTATTAAGATTGGTAATCAAGCATACATTAATAATGAACAATTTGAAGCAGCTTTAGAAGATATTGACAAATCCAAAGCTGATATCAAGGGTTTAGAAGAGAGTATCAAAGAAGCTGATATTTGCATTCTGAAATTAAAAGAATAGATTAGTAAATTTTAGGAAAGAAGGAAGGAATTATGTGAGAAACTAAAACAAGAAAATGAATCTACAGAGAGTCTTCTCAAGTTGATTGAAGAAAAAACCAAGAATGAAGAATATCTAAATCAAGTTGTGAAGGACAAGTTAGAGGAATGTGAAAAACTAGGGAAAGAAGTTCTGCTCTTAAAATTTGATCTAGAAGCAGCAAATAGCTACAAAGAAAAATTCAAAATAAGCTCAATAAAACTTGAATAGTTGCTAGCTAGTCAAAAGTATCTAGATGATAAACAAGGCTTGAGATTTGAGAAGGGAGAAAGTTCAAATTCAAGACAAGAAAGATCTAAAGAAAGAAGAGGCAAAACCCATCCGGTAAGGAATTAAAGAAGAAGACCTAAAGGACCTCCGGTTAGACAACCAAATGCACAAAGGTACCCATCTTTCAATGGCTATTGTTTTAAATGCAATAAGTATGGTCATAGGGCTACTCAGTGTAGAAGTAGAATGAATCAAAATGTTCCATCTTTTTCTGGTCAATGTTTCAATTGCAAAAAGATTGGTCATAAAGAAAATGAGTGCATCTAAGTGTGTTAAGAAATGTGCCAAATTATTCAAGGAATAGTCAATTCTTCAATGGCAAGTGTTTTGCATGCAATAGATTTGGGCATATGGCTAATCAGTTCAGATCAAGACCAATTGCCAATTACAGAAGAAATCAAGGTCAGAGAAATGTTGTTTGTTTCAATTGCGACAAGCCCAGACACTTTGCCAAATTCTGTAAAAGCAGAAATGTAACAAGAGACTATCCTCCAAAGAAGGGGAAAACAAAACAGAGAGATGTTAAGGGCAAGAACAAGGCCGATCCGATACAAACCAAGAATGAAATGAGAAAGATCTGGATCAGGAAAGATTTGGGAATGAAGTCAAGAATAGATCCGTACCAGTCTCTAGTGTAGATACTTCCTCCAAGAAGTAAATTGGGAGCTCTGGCTCAGGGGGAGCAGTGTTGAAAATCCTAAATCCCCCAGCCAAAAAGTTAGTGCTGAAATCCAGCACATAAATATATGGTAAAATTCAACAAGACAAATCCTTAGAAGAAAAAATTAGAAAAGATTAAGCCAATGTAGAACATTGAGGAGCAACTTCAATCAAATGTATCTATCAATAGAAGACAAACAACTTTTTGGAACAAGTGCATTAATGACGATTAGATTAAGTTGTGTGGAGGATAAAATAAAAGGGAACTAGTTCGGTCTCAAAATCACTTTTCACTCAAAGCAATCAGGTATTCAAAGAAGATTGAAGCAAAATTTGAGCTCAACAACCAAAACTTGAAGCATTCAAAGTAATTTAGAGAAAGGAAACCCTAATTCAGAAAAAACAAGGTATTTTCATTAAAACTTTGTTAGAGAATCTATTTAAATTTCTGAAATGACAACTCCGCAAGTGGTTGATATTACTGAGTGACCTCGACCTAAATTGAAGAAACACCCTTTTAAAGCAACATAAGTGGATCCGATGGGTGCATTCTCTAACATTCCTCATGGAGTTCTGTATGTTGAAGATGTTAGGGCATATATACATGTTGCCCTAGATGAGCACATCAACACTTGTTTGTTAGATTTGTATCTCAAGCATTTAAGCGATGACAGTTTGATCTCAAGGAAGAATACAAAGTTCTAAAAGAAAAGAAATTCATTCAATATGTGGATTTCCCTACATTTATAGAGGATGAATGGGAAAGATATGTACTAAGATAAATCCATGATGAATTCATGTGGTTGGGACAACCCTTCAAAATTACAAAGGAAGCAATTAGGGCAGTAACAAGGTTAAATGATACTGGAAGCATGCCCATGTTAAAATCTGTGAAGAACCAAACAATTATAGAGGCCACCAGAGTACAATTTGACAAAAGGGCACTAGCAATCAATGATATAACATATCATGCGGTAAAATTTGCTTCCATGGTGATAGGTTATAAGGTCTACTTCACAAATCAGGAGAACTCTATCTCTGGCACTACAATCTACACCGCCTACCAGATGATTAAAGAGAATGTCAACTATGATTTGTGTGAGATACTATAGATTCAACTGATGGAGAATTTGAAGAAGATAAAGGAAAACAAGAACTATCCATTCAAGTATGGTACATTAATCATCTGTCTATTCTTCTATTTCATGAACGAATTACCCAATATGAACAACCTATTTTGGTCAAGTAGCAGACCAATTACTAGCCAAATTAGAAATCATTTGAATAGCATTGGAAGTTTTGATGAGAAAAAGGTATCTTTGTGGGGGTATTTCAAAAATTTCCAAAGCAGGATGCATTCAAGGGAGAGAATCCCAAAGAAAATTGTAGAAAAATACAAAGATACCATCTGTTTTATGGTCACCAAGGATCAATGTTTGATGGAAGTTGTGGATCCCAGAACTGTATGGGTAATGCCTATGGGCTATGAAGTGGATGGATTGATATTAGAAAATTATGCCCAACACCTGCTCAGCAAACCTAAAGACACTAAAGAGGAGAGGTTTGGAACATATAAAAAGTTATCTGTGAAACTTCATGTTGAGCTCAGAAAACCAGAATCTACCAGGAAGGTAAGAAAAGAGGTAGATGAAATTGCTACAAGATATGGATTCACTAAGGAACAAGTTAAAGAAGCAAGGGAAAAAGGTCAAGCATAAAGGGAAGCAAAAGAAAAGGAAGAAAGTGAAAGAGTTGAGGTTTTGGGTGAACCTAAAGAAAAAGAAGAAAAACCACAAGCAACAAAGAGTTCTACCAGAAGCTCTGCCTCCTCTTCTGGTCCTACATCTACTGGCATAAAAGAATCTATAAAGAAGCAAACAGATAGAGGAGCAAAAAGATAGAAAACAAAAGGTAGAAGAATGTATCTAAGTATAAGTGAAAAGGATGAAGAAGAGACTAAGTCTAATGAAGATGTCAAGAAAATGAAAGGTGAGATTGCTAAAGCCTCTAAAAGTAGCAAGGAGAAGCCCTCCAAAAGGGAGAAACCCAACAACAGATAGAAGGTAGATGAGCCTCAAGCTACACCAACACTTGAAAATGTACTGAAGTCTATCATTGTTGATGGAAATCTGAAACCCGTGGTTGAATCTTATAATGACTTCAATGATGCTAATAAAAGGATTTTGGAAGAAGCTACTCTAAAGTATTTGAACATATAGAATAAAGCTCTCATTGAGATCATTGGTGATCTCCTAGATACCTTGGGAAATATTCTACCAGCCAGGAAGGAAGCTGCTATGGCTAAGGACATAGAATTCAGAGAACATACATTGATAAAATTATGTCCAGATATTATTCTAGAAGAAAAGGCTAAAATCACCAAAGCAGTCAACAATGAGTTCAGATCAAAGAAAAGAATGAACACACTGATGATAGGATAAATTGATAAAGTGGTCAAGGAAATAGAGGAGATCATTTTGGAAATACTACAGAAGTACAATATCCTTACCATCCATGACAGTGAATTAATAGATGGTGGAAATGATGCATCTATTCCAGAAGTGAACCTTGAACAAGAAGCAAGAAAAGACAACCATGTGCCCAAAGAGATGGAAGCACCTACATTAACACCTCCTCTAGAAGAACAAAATGACAAGGAGAATCCAAAAGAGGAGCACATCAAGGAAACCTCTCCACTGAAGCAGAAGAAGGATGCAAATAAAGACATGGATTTACAACAGGAACATGAAAATGTGGTCTCTGATGTAGTAAGAGACATTGTAGAGACAGTAAAAGAACTTTGGAAAAAGAATTAATTCTAGATGAGCCTGAATCAATCTAAGGTCCAATAAACTTGGACATAATGTCTCCTACTCAAATGTTCAAGTTGGCTTCAATTTTCCAAGCCAAAGAAAGAAAAGAGATTTTGAAGTCCCACATTTAGGATCATGAACTCATAAATGATGCATCCAGCATTTTGGAAAAATTGGTGCCAACATACCAGAAGGATACCTCTCTGTCTCCCACTTATCAACTCAAGGGACTAATTCATTTTTTAAGTACACACTTTGAATCTCTTGAAAAATCTTCTGAAACAAAAGTTAGACAAGAGCTTAATGAGAAAAGGTTAGATGAGTTGACAAAGTTGATAGCCCATGATAAGGCTCAACTAGATAATGGGATACATAATATTCAGGGTGCTATTGTAGAAGCTAGTGATGTATATAAATTTTCTTTATCATGGCCGGAAGTTACAAAGAAGACAAAAGAAAAGATCAAGGAATTGGGAGAAAAACTGATGAATATTTCTAAGAATTTTGATCCGGTACATGAATCAACCAGTAGCAAAGAAGCTCAAGTCATCAACATCCACAATAACTTGAATGATTTAATAAATCCAAGGTATCAAATAAAGAGTAGAATGGGACAATTGAGAAGACTGATCAGTCCCAAACTAGATTCAATGACTAAGCTTGTGGCTAAAGCACAACTTACTAGACAAACTGCCACACCATCATATTTACAAAAGGCAAGAAACTCTAGTTTTTCTACTCAGTGGACACATTCAGATTTTGGATAATGCCAAGAAAGGCTGGGATGGTGAGTTGGCATAGTTCAAGAATATATTCAATGACGTTCTCCAACATATGTAATATAAAGATGAAGATTGTACTTGTAAATATGTGGCAAAGTACATAAGTATTTTGAAGACTTGACAAATTTTTGGCTCCAGAACACACCCTTTTCCATTGATGTCAAAGGGGGAGAAGAAGATCTAGTGAAAAAATGGCTAAACATATCAAGGGAAGAAGCAAAACAGAGTGTACATAGTAAGGGGGAGAAATCAAGTATTTTTCACTAAGTGTTGCCATCAATGCCAAAGGGGGAGATTGTTGGCAAGAGACACTACTCTAGTATAGACTTCTATGTTGTCGTTGATGGAAACAAAGCTCAGAGATCTCATCAGCATGATAGAAAGATATAACTCTGGAAGGTCTTATTGAAATTCAGATCCGGTTAGTAAAAATGACTAAGTATGGGCAAGAAATAGAGTAAGGGACAGTAAGTGGATCAGTGTGCTTCCATAAATGAAGAACTAGAAATGCAACTTAGGTATAGTTTTTATAATTGTTTGATATTGTTATATTCCAGTAATCAAGTCCCAACTTCCTTCAGAAGTCACTTGGAAGAAATATCCAAGTCTGGATGAAAAGAGGCATAATAGAGACAATGAATAGGGCACAATATAATGGTTCACATTCATCCGCAAGTGTATATTTTGCTCTGCATTTTTGAGGAAACTAAGAGTCATGTCATGAATACCTAAATCAAGGATTATAGCCTCTAAAGTCCAATAGATCACATTCCATGAGCTCTCCAATATTGACTTTTAGTTCAACAGTATTTCTCTGTGACAGAGAAACAGTTTCATGATCCGTATTTTGACAAGCAGATGTATTTTACTCCACAGTTCTGAAGGTATGTCAAGAAGTTAGAAATGAACATTGGATATGATTTTTGTGGTCCCATTTGGTCTACAGTGCAAGTTATGATATGACAGTCAAATTATTCAAGTATGTTCTCAAGGGTGAAGCTGACAGACATGTTTTATCTTCTTGCAGATAAGGTACATTGTTTGGACCAATGTATTAAGTGGTAAAATGTTTTATGTGATCCTATATGAACATGTTTGTGCAAATATTTGGGTCTGCATAACATATAATGCATTGGATTGAGCCGACAAGTTACATCTTTCAATGTACATGTTTCATATTCTGGATGTCGACCTGATTATGGATCAAATTATGATGCGGATATATAAGATCTATTAATTTTGGTTTTGAGTGTGTGAGTGATGTGAGCATAAGATAGTAGAGTAGAGATAAAAGATCAGTAATGATGAAGACTCAGGACTCGAAATTCAGTTGCTAAGTGATTGCACCCTGGCATACTGATAGCTGCTTTTGCAGTATTCAAATTTCCTATATAATTCCACTTGTACTTGGCAGTAAGTCTGGTGGTGAGCCATCATTAGGGTTTAACAACCCTCATTGTAATCTTTCTAGGTTTAGAATTAAGGCAGTGAGCCTACTAGACCTAGTTGTACTTGATGGCAGTGAGCCAGTATGTTCTAGGCCCGTGGAGTGACCAAGCCTGAACATTATCATTTGTAACAGATTGTAATATATTGAGAGCTAATTCTCTCTGTGGTTTTTCCCCATCTTGGGGTTTTCCATGTAAAAATCATGGTGTCCATGTGTTATGTCTTTGTGGTTATTATTCATTTGCATATTGTTCCTTTGTTTAATCAATTTTGGAAAATGGTTAAAAGTGAAAGTGCATAAAAGGTTTTATGGAACACTGATTCACCCCCTCCTCTTAGTGTTCCTGATATTCAACACCTGCGTCATCCTTAAGTCCTAGATCTCATCAATAGTTTGTTGTTGAAACTATTCTTATTGGGACTTCTACCATTGTGGATGTTAGGGGATAGAAAAAGATTTTGTCTTAGTATGCTACTGTTTGGACAAAAGTGGGCTATTTTTTTCAATACTTGTCAAGATTTACAAATGCAGATTGTTTCTACCATTAGATGCAACATACAACAACTACCTAACACATACTTGGGAATGCCTCTAAGCTTAGGAAGAATTTAAACTTATAGTTGGAATAATCTTGTTGAGAGAATCTAGAGAAGGTTGGCTACTTGGAAGGACTACCTCTTAAGCCAAGACAATAATATACAACTTATCAAAATCTCTCTTTAGAGTATCTTTGTTTATTTTCTATCTCTTTTTAAAATACCTCGGTTCATGGTAAAGAAAATGGAGCAAATTTAACAAAGATTCTTATGGCCAAGTACATAAGATAAACATAAATTATCTCTTGTGGCCTGGGATTATATCTATTTATCAAAGAGGCATGGTGGACTAGGGTTGCAAAAAATAAAAGATATGAACAAGGGTTTGCTTGCTAAGATTGTATGGAAACTCATGACAACCAATAATGATTCGAGCAACATAATGAAGGTTAAGTACCTAGGTAATCAAAATGACCTTTCTTTGATCTCCTTGCATAGCCTTCCTACTAGTTTTATACTGTAGAACACCATAAGCAAGTCAAAATAGATGTTGAGAAAGGGTATAAGGTGGAAAGTGGGAAATGGCAAGCTTATATACTTTTGGTAGGATCCTTGTCTTTCCCATGTGCCTCTTCATTCCTCATATCCTTGTACCCATATTAAAGCTGTGTTATGCGAAATATTTGGTTGTTAGATTGTGAACTATTGAAATCAAGCCACAAAAGGTACCTCTTGGAATATTAGGAGAAACCTTTCATGTATTGTAGTATTTATACTTTAGAGGATTTAGTAAGTAAAATCAAACGTTTCAAATTCAATTTATTTCCAAGGCATGATGAGATTGTTTGGTCTGCTACTCCAACTGGATTACATTTGGTTAATTCTAGCTTTAAGTTGCTTATGGAACTTCCTATCCCAGAACTCAATTAGAGCTCCACTTGGAACCACAATCTTACTCCCAAGATTATTTTTTCTAGTGGGCCACCTATCATGGTGAGATTCTCACCATTGAAAATCCGAATACCATGGATTTCTCACTTGCCAATAGATGTATTTTATGCAAAAGAGATGAGGAATCCATTAATCACTTGCTAATTGAATGTCCCTTTGCATGAAACATCTGACAAAATATTCTTAGCGGGCTCCAAATTTAATTGGTTTGGCCTTAGGATATTTAGTTATTGATAGCTAGTTGGGTTCCTCCTTTTGGTCATCCTACAATCAAGGAAACATGGTTGCAAACCCTTCCTCATGTTTTCTAGGGTATTTGGAAGAAAAAAAATAACAATATCTTTAGAAATAAAAGTAAACCCTAGTCCATTTAGTGTTATTAAAAATTTTCTAGGCCATTTAGGAGAATGTGGATTCCTCCCAAATCAAAAGGCCAAAAATCCTCCCTACAGTTGTGGAGAGGGAAGTTGCAATTAATTGGAATATTGAATCCTCTCTAGATAATGTAGAGAATTTTATAATTAATAAAAGAAGAGCTAATGTATGGAAACCTTTAGATAAAGATGAATTAAGTTCAATTTCAATGGCTTCTCTAAGGTGAATTCAAGGCAGGCTGGTGGAGGGCATGTACTTAGGAACAACAAGGGGGATGTGGTTGTTGCATTGGCTAAAAACTTAGATTCTAAATAATAATAATGTTGAGGCCTCTGCAACTCTTCTTGGTGTTGAGTTGGCTAAGAATCTTAAAACCTTTGACTTGATTATTGAAGGAGACTCCAAGAATATTATTGATATTCTAAAGTCAATGAACTCTAGCCACTGGTCTCTCAACAATATTATTTTAGATATCAAGGACCTTATGAATTTTGTAGGAACATTAAAATCCTAAACACTTATAGAGAAGATAACCAGGTGGTTGACCTTCTTTTCAACCTATGGTGTCTAATTGATGGCCATGAGTATTGGCTTGAGATTGATTCCCTACCCTCAAATATAAAAGATATAATTAGACATGAGAATGTTAATCAATCATGATTTCAAACTGTCGTTTAAGTTGAAGAGGAATTGGATTTCCATGAGCCAATATAACATCAAGTACTATGGTAATTAAGACTCTTGGATTCTTGTTGATGGGTTAGAGCTTATTTCTTTGGTAACTTACCCATCAAGGAAAAGATTCTCTCTTTTAAGTGTTGATACCAGAGGCTACAACAATGATAATAGTGTTTCAAGAAATTTCAAGGATATGGGATGTGATAGACTTTGTATTGAGCCTTACTCATGTGAACTTATCCAAATAATGCTACTATATGAAATATTTTAACAAGAGGGGGTATTTCCTACTTCCTCAAAGCCATGATTGGCTATGATCTAGTCTTGTCAAATGAATTTTATAGATCCTGTAAAGCAAGAGTAGTTTGTGTTAGAGGAATGCCATTTTCTATTTCAGAGGAGCTAATTTCCCATGTAATGGGACTTAAAATGAAATTCATTAAACTATGGAAGGTTATAAAATCTAAGAACATACAACCACAAAGAAACATTCCTTAGGAATGGAGAAAAGGTTAATAGATTCTAAAATGGATTTAACAAGGGTGACTTACCCAAACCATAAGGAGAAGTAGTAGAGATGTTCATAAGATATTTCACCCTCAAGGGGAGGTACAAATAGATTTACCTTTATTGCTTCCCTATGTTGAACCATCTTAGACATAGGATCAAAATGAACTTTTCATTCTTTTTATTAAGCTCACTGCAATAGTATGTGGAAAATGTGTTGCTAATAAATGATGAATCACCTTTGCACCAATGGTTAATTTATTATCCTTTTAAGTTTGAGCTATCAACAACTCCAAATCCTCTATTTCATAGAATTGTAAACCTTTCCAAATTCATCATAGGGATGTCTTGGACTCTACCACCCATCAAGTTGTTCTCTCCCAAACCCCTATTACTTCTGCTCCCACAACCACTCTTTTGAAGATAAAGTCTCCTTAGATGATATTCGTTCTACTCCTGATTCTCCCAAAATTATGGTCATTAAAAACTCTAATAGACCGCCCAATTAGTCTCAGTTCCCTAATTTGAAATATGGATCTAGGGTGATCAAAATATTGGTCCCCCTAAAGCCAGCAACATATGAGGAAACCCTAATGTACAATACCCATACCCCCTCAGGGAAAGAGAAAGGTACAAATATCATCCTTGTAGGGCCTTCAACCAACTCCCCTACTCATACAATGCCTATAGATCATCTTGCCTCCAAATATGCACTTTTTGGGGTTGATAAAGGAAAAAAATCATCCTGGAAGGACCTTCAACTAGCTCCCTAACCATATAATGCCTGAAAATCTCCATGCCTCTGAAGATGCAGTGAATACTAATGGTGGTGATTTTGATTTTGGTGCTTTTGAAAAAATATATCTTGTTAATTCTAATGATTACCATGACAACCAAACCTTGAATTCTTGTGAAAGTTGTGAGAGTTGGAAGAAAGGCTTGACTTGCATAATAACATCTTCAAGTGGTGTGTATGGAAACACAAAATTTGTAGGTCTAGATTGAGGGACATTGAAACTATTATTTACAAGAGGGATACCAAAGTGGTTTATGGTAAAGTTGCTTTGGATGAAGATTTATGGGAGGAAGTGAATAAGTTATCCATGATGTTCTAAAACTAGGAAAACCTCGATCAAAGAATTTTGAACTTTAGGAAAATCAAGAAGATTTGAAGGGTAATTTGGATTAATTAGTCAAATTCAATAGACACTATCAAGAATTTGGATACCATTTTGTTTGTCCTCCATTTTGAGTTACAAAAGAGGAAAATAAAGTCTTTAAGAGAGCGGAAATGCCAATAGAACAAGGCCCAAATATGCTCCTAACAAGCTAGGCATTATTGAGCTAGATGATGATAGTCTAGAGAGTTCCTTTGAGGAACAAATGAATTTCATTTCCAAGGAGTTGAAATCCACTGTAGGTCTATAGAAGTTGGTAGATCAAAAATAGAAGTACGCTCCTTACTAAAATATCTTTGTATTGTTTGTCTCTTTGTTTTGGTGTTGTGCCTACTGGCATCTTAGTTTTTTTATAGTTCCGCACCATATGGGACTTGTCTCTTCTATCTAGTTGGCATTGCTCTTTTAAATGGGTTTGTTCCCTTTCAATAACTTTTTAGGATCCTAATGGTCTCAAGATATTTCCATGATAACAATTTTTAAAACATAATTCCCCCTTGGCATAGAATAATATTAAAATATTAGGCATACTATACAACTGCAATTAAATTAACCCCTAATAAATCTAAAATTTGAATTCAAATGACTTGATTAAACTAGGTTTTATGATCTAGGGTTGGATAAAACACATTTTGAAACTAAAACCCTAGATTATTTAAAACAAAAGGAATCTAGCACATATGATTACAAAGTTTCTTCACTAAAACTAAATTCCTTACATGATTCAATGAAACATCAAGCTTATTTTTTAAAATAATAAGAAATATCAAGCACAACTTATTGGTTTCAAATATTGACATGTAAAATATCCACTTTGAATGTGCCCTAAACTCTTGTTATATGTTTTAGACTTTGAAATACAACCTAACCACTTTAGTCCACTCAGACTCTCCAACTTAGAAAATTGAATAGAAAATTAAAATGCAATAGCTCTAATGGAATTTTTCATTAATTTAGGGATTGCAAAGGTCACTAGAGCTCAAGAAATCATCTTGTAAAAGGTGTAAATGGTAGAAAATTCAAGTTTTATAAATGCCAGATTCACATGCGTAATCCATTACTATGACTTGGTACGTAGGTGAGAAAATAGAAGATGAAAGGAGGAACAATGTGGTGGCACACAAAAAGAGAGGTGGAATAATTCAACAAAATCACCACAAAACCCACTTTAAATAATTTTACACAATTACTGGGTCAAACTAGACATCTATCAAAAAGGTAGAATGGAAGATGCCCTCAAGAAACTTATAAACTTGTATAGTATGAGTTTGGAGAGTTCCATTGGGCACTAAGAAGCTATGAAAATGAGGAAACAATAGATGAACAAATTTATGATACTTTAGACTTTAGACCCAAAAGTTAGATATCCATAAGTACTTGGAAACTTCACAATCTTGCAAATGCTTAAAAAAGCTTGAATTTCACATTGAAAACATTTTAGAACTTTTGTAAAAATTTGGATCATGACTCAAAATTTATAAAACCTTTTCTCCTAGAACCTTACCAACTTACCATTAATTCACAAGGATGCCAACACAAGTTGACCACAAATAGCACAGAGGTAGAAAAAGTAAAAGAGGTGGTCCAGATTTTACTAAGGTAAAATGGGGGATGTGTGCAAAGCACAATAAATGGAGACTTTGTTGGCAAGAGACACTGTGTGGCTTCATGATTATTTTCATTGATGGCAACAAAGTCTATCCCACACATCTGCAGCACATAGTATGTCTATATCAGATGACAGATTGAAGATTGTTTAGGTCCAGTGAGCAAGAACAAAGCATGCAGCAAGGTCTGACAATCAAGTCCGGATCTCTCAGATGGTGTAACTCAGCAAGTTGCGAACTTGGACAAGACAAAAGGAGTATCATGACTACTATATTCCAGAGATTGAGCCTCCGGTGAGAAAACATGGAAAAGATATGAGCATCTAAGTGTTGGGTTCCAAATAGGCAGAGTAGACTAAGGAAGAACTAATCGGCAGAGTATTAGACTTCAATCTGGATGAGAAATTGATGATGATCTAGCTATTTGAGGGATCATACAATATTAGCCAACATGATTGATGACTCCAATGTCTATGATTTTGATATGCATCACATATCAAGCATGGATTCAACCGACAGATCAGTAGTTTGCAAATATCTTGAGTATTCCGGTTGCCAACTAGAAAGTTGTTGAAATCCTTGGTGCGGATACATATACCAGATGGATTCTAGTATGAAGGTGTGTGTGTAAGGATATAGTGTGTGAAGAAAGGTAGAGATAAGTGTGGAAGCAACAATACAAGTCTGTTATATGATAGAACGGCAGCACTAAAGTAAAGGAAGAATGAAGTGCATTAGATCAGTATATTGAGCCTAACTAGAACTGAACCTTAGCATACGTGGATGCCTCTCATCAGTTCAAACACCTGGTTACCTTCCATAAACCTTGTAGATAGTGAGTCTCTTGTAGGCAGTGTGCCTCTTGTGAGCAGTGTGCTCGGGTAGTGAGCCCTAATTGGCAAGTGCCATTTTGTACTTATTCTTTTAACAGAGAATACAATATTGGGTTAGTCACCCTGTGGTTTTTCCCTTAACAGGGTTTTCCACGTAAAAATCCTTGTGTTATGTGTGTTGATTTATTTCTTCTCTCATGATTATGTATGCTTATCTATTTTGATGTTGCACTAATTGTTAAAGGAGAAAATAAAGTTAAGATATTTAAGATAACTAATTCACCCCCCTCTCAGTTATCTACCTTGTTTCCAACAATTGGTATCAGAGCCAAGTTCCTCTAAACAGGGCCTAACAGCTTGAGGAAGATCTGGGAATCTCAATGCATATGTATGGTATGAAGGAACAACTTCAATCTGCCTTAGATGATCTTGAGCAATCTCACTCTGAAGTCAACAACTTGAGAGAAAGACTCAAACAAGCTGATGATTTCATAAATGAACTAAAAGAAAAATTGAGTGTCTTTGTGAAAAAGAGAAAGGAACTACTTCAAAAATTAGCAAGTCAGAGTGAAGCCAATGATACTAATGAAGATCTGAATGAGGAAAACAAGCTATGTGAGAAGCTATTAAAGGAGGTCATTATTGTAAGGTATGAGATGGAATCAGGGGTTATGAGATTCACCCAAGAAATTGAAGAGAAAAGGAAAATTGAAGATAATCTAAAACAATCTCTCAAGGAGAAGACAGAGAACTGCCACAAAATGGACAAAATAATCAAGCATCTTGAATTTGATCTTGAAGAAGCTAGAGATAATGAAGAACAACTTGAGAATCAGATAGACACTCTTAAACAAGATCTTCAAACAACAAATGAATACAAAGAGAAATTTAAGATAAGCTCAGCTCAACTTGAAGTTCTTCTTGAAAGCTAAAAGAGGGTAGATGACAAGAGTGGCTTGGGATATGAGAAAGGTGAAAGCTCTGGATCTGGTCAGAAGAACTTTGGATTAGGAAATCAAAGAAACAGGCCTAGAAGACCTTCGGTAAGGGAACCAAATGCTCAAAGATATCCATCCTTCAATGGATACTGCTACAATTGCAACAACTTCAGTCATAAAGCAACTCAGTGTAGAAGAAGAATGAATCAGACTAATTCATCCTTCTTCGGACATTGTTTCAACTGCAAAAGGTATGGTCACAAATCTCATGATTGCAGAAATATGCAAATTAACAATTCATTCAATGGTAAATGCTTTGCATGCAATAGAATGGGACATATGGCTAATTAATGCAGATCAAGAGGATATCAGTCAAATATGCAAAGAAATGTTGTTTGTTACAATTGCAATAGATTTGGTCATTTTGCCAAATTTTGCAGAAGTAAAAATTAGGATAAAAGGGGTCTGGTGTATCATAATCAAAATCAAGACAAGGGAAAAGGCAAAGTAAATGCGGATAAAGTTCAAAGGGAGATGAGAAAGATTTGGGTGAATAAGAGTACAAAAAATGACGGGGATGGATCCGCATCAGAATCTGGTGCTGATATTCCTTCCAGAAACTAAACAAATGCACTCTAGCTCAGGGGGAGTCACAAAGAAAAATAAATTCCCCTAGCTAGTCAATTGGTGCCTAAATTTGGCACTTGGAATGATTGCAGATTAAAGGGTTATCAGAAAATTATCTAAAAAACCCCTGGTAAAAATGTGAAAGATCTGCATGGAATTTTGCAAGAGTTTAATCATCCAAGATTGATTCGGTTTAACAGCCATCTGGTAAAAGTAAGATCTTCACAGACATATCTGGTATGATTCAAAATTGAGATATCTTGATCTGCAGATTCATGACATGATTGGAGGAAAGAAAAGACATTATCTTCTATCACAAAAATGATTCTAAGTGCATCTCATTAATTCGAAAAGATATCTCTCAGAACAAGACAACTGGATAACTTAAGTTGTGCATTTATTGCAATAGGAAATTAGGGTTTGCGCAGAGATAAAAGGGTTCTTTTACTCATCATTTGGACATTTGTTTTCGAGAAGAAGAAAGCAAGAGCTCTCCATTAATTTTTTACAACTTTCTCAAAGATCGACAGCAGAATCCGATTCAACCAGTGACCTGTTTCAGCTCTTATTGTGAACCCTAAAGCGTAAAAAGATATTTCCATTTCTGAATATCTCTCTCTAAATCTTTTTCAAAGATGGATACTCCAATGGTTGTTAATATCACTGATAGGCCTTGCCCAAAGTTCAAAAAACACCCCTACAAATCCCTAGAAGTTGATCCCTTAGGTGCTCTTTCTAGCATTCCGCATGGGGCCTTGCATGTAGAAGATGTTAGGGTGTACTTCCACACCAATATTGAGGAATTTGGAGAAACTAAGCTGATGGATATCTACCATAAATAATTAATAGATGAAACTTTTGAACTCAAACCTTAATACAAGGCCCTCCGGGATAAGCATTTTGGACATTGCATCCACTTTCCCTATTTTGTGGAAGATGAATTGGTCCAGTATGTTCTTAGCAAAATACATGACAAATTCATGTGGTTGATGAAGCCCTTCAATATAACAAAAGATACCATTAGGTCAGTAACTGGATTGTACTCATCCAGTGGGTTGCCTACACTCAAATTTGTCAAGAACCAGATAGTAAGTGAAGCTACCAGATCTAAGTTTGACAAAAGAGAAATGACAATAGAAGATATTATAGATCCAGATATCAAATTTGCCTCTATGATAATTGGTTATAAAATTGATCATTCCAGCAGGGAGAATTCTGTGTCTAAAACTGCGATTTATACAGCATATCAGATGCTAAGGGAAAATGCTGATTATGACCTATGTGATCTTCTTCTGAACCAACTATTAGAAAAATTGTAGAAGATCAAGAAGGATAAGAAGAACTGATTCAAGTATGGTGGCTTAATACTGTGTCTGTTCTTTTACTATATGAATGAGCTACCCAAATCAAGTGGTTGGGTATGGCAGAATGACAGACCAGTTGCCATACAAATTAGAGACTATATGTATGGACTTGGTGATGCTAAAGATCAAAGCACACCGCTATGGGGATTCTTTAAGAACTTCCAAAGTATGATGCAAGCTAGAGAAAGAATTCCTCAAACAATAGTTGAAAAATATAAGGATACAGTATGCTTCATGGTAGACACTGATCAATGCCTAATGGAGGTAGTTGAGCCCATAACAGTTTGGATTATGCCAATGGGATATGAGGTTGATGAAAAAATCCTAGAGTTGCATATCCAACACTTGCTGAGTTAGCTTAAGGACCCTGAGGTAGAAAGGTTTGGAACCTTTGAAGAATTAAGTGTAAAGATTCATGTTGAAGTAAGGTAATCAGAAATAAAAAGGAAAGTTAGAAATGAAGTAGAGGAAAACACCAAGAGATATGGCATATCAAAAGAGGCAATTGATGCAAACAAAGAGAAAATAGAAAGAGCTAAGAAAGAGAAACAAGAAGCAGAAAAAGAAAGTGTTCCGATGCAAGCCTCTTCCCGGACTAGATCCTCCAAGAGATCTGCACCTACCACCTCTAAGAGCTCAAGAGCCTCAAATTCGGAAGCCAAGACATATAGAAAGGGAGAAAAGAGAATGAAAGCAAAAGCCACAAGGGCTTACATAAGCTAAAAGGATGATGAAGAAATAGAGTCTGATGAGGAAGTTAAGAAAATGAAGAAGAAGAAGAAAACATTCAGGGAATCCTCTGCTGGTAAAAATAAAGAAGAAGAGGCAGAAGAATTTGTTGAAAGGCCCACTCTTTCTATTGATGATGTCATCAAGGCAGTCACTGTGGATGGGAATCTACAACCAATAATAGAATTTTATGATGAGTATAGTGACACAGACAAAAGGATCTTGGAAGAAGCTACAGTCAAGTACCTAAATATTTATAATAAAGCCTTTATTGAAATCATTTCATTAATTCCCAAAAGTCTAGAGAAGGTACTTGAATTGAGAAAGGAGAATGCTAAGGCAAAGGACTTAGAGATCTGAGAACAGATTGCTATTCATCTCTATCCTTCCATTACTTCAAAGCAAATGAACATGATCTTTAAGGACTACAAGGATGAGTTCCGAAGCAAAGCAAGAATGAACAAACTAATGCTTAAAGAGACTGAGTAGGTAGCAAGAGAAACAGAAGACATCCTCTAGAATGCCTTCAAAAGATTCAATCTTCCTATCATAGAGGAAATAGATGAAGAACCTTCTACCATGGATGTCGAAGGATTAAATACATCAAAAGAAGAATCTACTGAGAAAAATGTAGAAGGGTCTAAAGAGACAGATGAGGGGAAGTCTAAAGACTTGGATTCCTCCATTCTGAAAGAGGAAGTTCATGAAGAAGTTAACATCTCTCCTCCGGATCCCACTGCAGACATTCCAAACTCAGGAACTGAAGGAGAAGGAAGAAAAGAAGAAAAAGTGAGTCAAGAAGAGGAGGTAAAGGGAAGAGAAGAAGAACAAATAGAGAAGATCTTTGATGACAATTTAGAGATTCCAAAAGAAAAGAAGACTCAGTCTCTGACAAGCGACACTGCTGAGGCAGTGAAGAAATTCTTGAATAAAGAGCTGATGGAGATAGATGAAACAAAACTTTTTCAAGGACCACTAAATTTTTATTCCCTCTCTCCAGTCCAGACAATGAAGATAACATCTTTTGCCCAAGCTAAAGCAAAAGAAAAGCTTCTGAAGTCTCACATGGAAGATTGTGAGCTGATAGAGATTGCATCCGAGATGATGGAGAAGATCATGCCATCCTTCCAAAAGGATTCTTCGGTCTCTCCATCCGGTAACCTGAAATCTCTGGTAAACTCTGTCAACACTCATTTTGATTCCTTAGAGAAATCGGCAGAAGAAAAGGTCCGGAAAGAATTTTGGGGGAAGAGATTCACTGAAGTATAGGGACTCAGCTAATGATAGGAGAACCTTGGATATTGGGATAAAGAGCCTAGAAAATGCTCTTAAAGATGGTGGAGAAATGTACAAATTTTGTCTATCCTGGTCTAAAGTGACAAAGGATATTGAAAAGAAGGTGAAAGAACAAGAAGATAAACTGTCAAGTTTATCTCAAAATTTTAATCCCCTCACCACATCCATAATGAATCAAGAGTGCCAGGATATTGCCATTATAAATGAAATAAAGAGGCTTGAAAAGGAGAAGAAGAATATAATAAGCAAGATGAGTGAACTTAGAGGGATAATTATCCCCAAGTTAGAGGCAATGCATGAGGCCTTAACTGATACTCAGACCACAGCTCGAACCAGTGATCCGGTAGACTTAAGAAGGTAGAAGCTTATGCATTTTTGTTAAGTGGTCACATGTCAATTTTGGACAGGATGAAGCAGAGTTGGGCAACAAAATTTGTATAGTTGAAAACCACTTTTGCAGATATACTTAAGTATATGTAAGTATAACATGTATATATACTTATGCGGCTATGTATAGGTTGATTTTTGCAAATTTTGGTGTACAGATTCCACTCTTTTCCATTGATGTCAAAGGGGGAGTGAGTAGTGAAAAATGTAGAATCTAGCTAAGGGGGAGCTCTGGTAAAATAGTACATAAGACAGAGCATCAGCCTAGGGGGAGTTTTCTACGACACTTTGTCATTTTTCACTAAGTGTTGCCATCAATGCCAAAGGGGGAGATTGTTGGCAACAAACACTATGTGGCTTCATGATTGTTGTCATTGATGGCAACAAAGTCTATCCCACACATCCGCAGCACATAGTATGTCTATACCGGATGACAGATTGAAGATTGTTTAGGTCCGGAGAGCAAGAATAGAGCATGCAGCAAGATCTGACAATCAAGTCTGGATCTCTCAGATGGTGTAACTCAGCAAGTTGAGGACTTGGACAATCCAAGATGAGTTTCATGACTACTATATTCCAGAGATTGAGCCTCCGGTGAGAAAACATGGAAAAGATATGAGCATCTGAGTGTTGGGTTCTAAATAGGCAGAGTAGACTAAGAACTAACCGACAGAGTATTAGACTTCAATCTAGATAAGAAATTGATGATGATCAAGCTATTTGAGGGATCATACAATATTGGCCAACATGATTGATGACTCCAATGTCTATGATTTTGATACGCATCACATATCAAGCATGGATTCAGCCGACAGCTTAGTAGTTTGCAAATATCTTGAGTATTCCAGTTGCTGACTAGAAAGTTGTTGAAATCCTTGGTGTGGATACATATACCAAATGGATTCTAGTATGAAGGTGTGTGTGTAAGGATATAGTGTGGGAAGAAAGGTAGAGATAAGTGTGGAAGCAGCAATACAAGTCTGGTATGTGACAGAATAGTAGCACTAAAGAAAAGGAAGAATGAAGTGCATTAGATCAGTATATTGAGCCTAACTAGAACTAAACCTCAACATATGTGGATGCCTCTCATTAGTTCAAACACCTGGTTACCTTCCATAAACTTTGTAGACAGTGAGTCTCTTGTAGGCAGTGTGCCTCTTTTGAGCAGTGTGCTCGGGTAGTGAGCCCTAATTGGCAACTGCCATTTTGTACTTATTATTTTAATAGAGAATACAATATTGGGTTAGTCACCCTATGGTTTTTCCCTTAATAGGGTTTTCCACGTAAAAATTCTTGTGTTATGTGTGTTGATTTATTTCTGCTCTCATGATTATGTATGCTTATTTGTTTTGATGCTGCACTAATTGTTAAAGGAGAAAAGAAAGTTAAGATATTTAAGATAACTGATTCACCCCCCCTCTCAGTTATCTTCCTTGTTTCCAATAGACTTTACTAGAAAAATGTTGCTTAGAATTTTAAGCTGAAAGAATAAGTAAAAAAAAATAGAATCTCTAGTTTAACACAACCATACCAAATACATGAGTAGACGACCACCAAAAAAAAGAATGATCATAATACAACCTCAGATACTGTAGAAACCCAAGTTTATTCTTGTGTATTCATTACCTTTCTTGAATCATGCTAGAACCTATAATCACAAACCAAGAATTGAGCTACATGGAATGATCTCACCTCCAAATGATTAGGGGTCTCTTAAAATATGTTTTATATTTAAGTAGATGTGATCATTGATCACTTGGAAATTGCTCCACTACCAACTAGGAATCCATAACTCTCACAAAGTTATCTCTATTTCCACTCTATACATAGCTCTATTACTAGCCTAGCATTCATATTCTTAGTAGAGGTGACCTAAATCACCCAACCAGTTGAGTTCTTTTGAATTTCATTTATTTTTTGCCTTTTCTTTTCTTTCTTCCATTTTCTTTTTTTTCTTTTGACTCTTTTTTTTTTCTTTTGATATTCCTTTCAAGCATTCTTAAGAATCTATTACAATTCACAAGCAATGAAGCTTGTTCTTGGATTGGAGATCACGGTGGTAATCATGAAGGTCTTGATCTTTGTATTTTTTTCTTGATACTTAGCTACACAAACTAATTTATTTATAAAGCTAAGAAGTATTAGTATGGATTAGTATGCAAGGTTTCATGAAAATATCATCAAAAGTACTAAAAATCATCTAAGATTCAATTAGACAAGTAAACATGTACTTTGATATAACTGATATGAATTGAAATAATTGAATTGATGACTAATTTTTCATCATAAAATATTATAAAACAAGCTAGCAACAACTTTCACACTATTAGCACTCATAAATGACCCTCTTTCAATTAAAAAACAAGTACTTGATTAGCAAAAAAGACCCCAAGACTAAGGACAAGAAGGCAAAAATACAACATGCTAAAAATAGATTGAAAACTAAAACTATAGAAGTTGAAAACTAAACAAAAATAGTAAACTAAGGCAAACAAATAACTAACTAAAACTAACAACAAACAAAGTAAAAGAACAACCTATACTAATTATGTACAAGGTAGGGCTTAAACCTACCTAGGCTTGGAAATAGTGTTTGAGGAACTATCCATTGATAGGCAGTGTGACAACTACTCTAGTTAAAGTGTGAATCCTATACGTATTGCTTCCCAAAATATCTACTATTAGGAAGGGACCTAATCATAATCTATCAAATTTTGCATGCTCACTCTTCTTTCCATGGATTTTATCCTAGTATAATGCCAAATCATAAATATGAAAAGTGTTGACCGTAGCTCTCTTATTGAACCAACATTCACTATCCCTTGGTGCTTGACAAAGTTTTCCAAAGCTGCATGATGTTTTTCTTCTAATTGTAGTAAGTTCAACAACCTAGATTCTATATTATTATCCACTTCCAAATAATCTTGCATGAATTGTATGGTGGGAATACAAAGGTTAATATGAAAAATATGATCTAGACCATAGACCAAATGATAGGGTGATGTAGCCAAAGCAATCTTGACACTATTCCTATCAGCATATAGAGAAAACTTGAATTGACCATGCCACTCCATGGGGTTCTTGTCAAGAAATTTCTTAAGAACATCTAACATGTTCTTTTTTGTAGACTTAGCCACACCATTACCTTTGAGATAATAATTTGAGGAAAATTTTAAAATCACCTTATTATAATAAGCCCATCTAAAAAAATTAATGTAAGAAAAAACAAGGCCATTATCACATACCAAAGCAAACAACATTCCATATCTAGTGATGATATGCTCTTCAAGAATTTTTTTTACCACTTTCATAGTGCAGTTTTTGCATGCATGAGCTTTGGTTAGTCTTGCGTAGTAGTCTATAAAAATAAGTATGTACAAGTCTATGACCTACAAATGGAAGATTGATCATTCCAATTAATATAACCCCCATTGATAAAAGGGATGGGACACTATGATAGGTTGTAGAGGTAGTACTCAGTTCATATCCTTTCTAGCCAATGTCTAGAAAGTGTGGCAAGTATGAATTGAGCATGAACATCCTTGAAAATTATAGGCCAATCGTAGCTAGCTCACAATATCTAATGTTTTTTTCCATACTTGAACCATGTCATATCCTAAACCTCTCATAAAATACCCCTAATACATGATGTGCTTTGTCCTTACCAAGACACCTAAGGTAATCATCATCATGTTTCCTTCAATATAAAACTCTAGATTTGACCATAAAATTATTACTTTTCAAGTGCAAGGCTCTTGTCTTCAAGTTGAATTTAAGTGATTGGGACACCTATTGTTCAATCACATACACTCATCTTGCATGATGGTATCTAATGTATATTGTTGGCATACAATATATAGATCAATTTCAACTATCACTTGTGTGAGTGCCTTCCCACAAACTAGTTTCATTGGTAGTATCTCCAATTGAATTCTTTTAAAATGGTGATTAATTTTCCTCTTCATTTGCCCAACTCTATTTGCATCAAAAAATTCATGACAACTTGATGGGGATAATGGAAAATATCTTAATTCTCAAGATGTAAAGTCTAAATTTCTTTATCTCCCTTACCAAAGAATATGTCTACTTTTCTACATTTAGATATCTCAATTTAGCTTCTTTGAATGAAGCACTCATGAAGGCTATGGGCCTTTCATCACCCTTTTTTCATTGAGTTAGGATCACAACACATGCATGTTCAAAAGAAAAAGAATAGTTGTAAAATGTCCTAGCATAATTAGGGTTGATAAAAAATAGAGCCTCAATAATAGCTCTTTTAACTTTAGCAAATGCTTAGATTGAATGGTCCATTCTATCATTGCATCCTATTTGAGAATTACAATGAGTAGTCTTATGATCTTGGAAAAACCTATAATAAACTTGAAAAAAAGTTGATTTTTTGAAAGTAAGACTATAGTTCCTTCTTGATATTGGGAAAAAGGATATTGAGGATGGTCTACACTCACTTTGGGTCTATAAAATACCCTTCTAAAAAATAAGATGGCATAGTGATTTCCCCTCAGTGAAAGAGATATTCTATTTTCTTTGTACCATTGGAGCACTTTTCTTAAATTAACAACATGGTCACCTCTTTTCTTTGAGAATATATTTAATTGTAAATAATGATTCACTTGTCCACTAAGTCTTTGAAAGTACTATACATGGCTCATTCAAAGGTTGTCCCTACATTGATCAACCCAAATGGCATCTATTGGTAGGTAAACACTACCCATTTAGTAGTGAAGGATGTTTTCGATTGGTCTTCATAGTCAACTATTACCCTATTATAGCCTAAGTATTCATCTAGGAAAGACATAATCTGGGAGCAATTTATAATTTTGTAGCACTTCATCTTGTTGGAAAAGGTGTGTTGTACACCTTGCATAATATGCATGATGTAAAATGTAATATTTAATTTTGGTGCATCCTAGAGATGTGAACATCACAATGGGTTAGGATTTCTTGGGGCCAATTGAAAGTTGTATGTATTATTGGGATAAATATTTAATGTGGATTGCACATTGGAAAACTATTTAATATTGGAAACAATTAGTACAATAAAGGGAAAAACTAGTATTAAAAAGTAAATGAGGGGGACATGGTTTAGTAAGCTCATGGTTTTTGGGGACATGGTTATGTAACACCACTTAAAGTGGTGTTGTGCAAACTTATTTCTATAAAATCAAGCAGATGAGTAGTTGTTGAAATTGGCTAGCTGGCTTGTCATTAGTATTGATCTTCTCTTGTAGGTTGCATTTGTGAGGAGAGGAATCATGGATTGGGATGTGTGGTTACATGATTATCATTTGCCTATTCACATGGAGTGAAAATAGGGATCTTAATAATTCATATGTATTCATGGAGGCTATGCATTGTAATATTTGTTCATGAGATAATACAATTGGCATGGATGCTTTTGGAGGCTGGGTTTTCCCTCATGTGGTGGGTTTTTCTAGGGTATGTCTTGTGTCATCTTGATGGTATATTTTTCTCTTCTTTTGCATATAGATTTTTGAATACTTGTTTGCATATTTATCTCTCATGGGGTTATGTGGAAATTGTTTATTATGGATGCAAATTTTCTTTCATTTGTTATTAGAGCTTTGTTTCCAGGTTATGGGAGGAGATCTCACAGGTATTTGTAACCCTTACCATGAGTATATTTTGTGCATAGTTAAATCCATGGCTTTGCAAGAAAAGAATGAAGGCATTTTCAAGGTTACATATATGTTTACAAACTTGGGTTGTTGTAGATCTAGGGTTTGATGAAGATTTGGCATTAGGTTTTTCTGTTAGAGCTCTTTCTATGAGGGTTTTGGGGGTGAGCTTTTGATAGAGTCCTCCTAAACCAAAAAAACCTCACCCTTAAATCTAGAAGACTCTAAAACCTATGGATCCATATATAACTCAACTATATTTGGTGACATGAATTTTTTGACCATTTTTAGGGCCATGGAGTAATCTTTCCATATGTTATGTACAACCGTACCATATGGTGTCATAGTCATAGACAAGTCTGTAGAGAATATTCCCTATGTCAAAATATATTTCATCCCAAGTATAGGTCTATGAAAATAAATATTTTAAAGAAAAGGGAGGTGTACAAGGTCTGTAAACCCTTGTACCCTCAGATCCTATTTAGCACAACAAAGGGACGGTTAGCAAGTTGAGGTACTAAGGATAGATGGAAAGTACAAAACAATCAGTAGGTTTACTAGCCATCGTCAATTGGTAGGCCATGTGACCAGTGGGCTAATCCCCTAGCCTTGGCCCTTGGTTACAAATGTGTACACGCCTAGCCTCCTCACGGGCCTTGTATTTTAAAACAAAAATATTAAAATAGATTTTAAAACCATTTTGGGTCTACCACCAGATCCTCGCCTAGTGCCACACAAGGAGTAGTGCCAACAACATAGAGCCACTAGAGTGCCACTGTCGTCAGGCTGCAACTAGCAGACTACTCAAAGAACTACCTTGTCACCACCAGTTTTCATTTTTGAAGCCTAGTGGATAGATTTTTTTGGGAAGCATAACTTTCATCCACTATGTTAGATTTTCAACTTCTTATAGTTGACAAAAGATCTTTTCGAGTACTACATTGTGGTGTCAAATATTTTTTAAGATTTTTCTATTCTGGATATAAAATACTTGTTGGAATTAGGGTTTGCTTTTTGTTCTTGGACATGTCATATGTTGTGCATAAAATGTCTGATTTTGGACTTCTTACAGGTGATGGAAATAATTTTCTAAGAAATATGTAGTGGAATAGGTTTGGAGATGTTGTTATGTGATTTATTCACTTACATTACTATTTAAGCTATTTATTGGTTCCTTTGACTACGGTACTTTATGAGTCTGTGGAAAATTGAACCAAGAGGTGATTTGGTGTTTGAGTCATGGAAAACTTACATGCTATCTCTAATTATCCTTGGTTGACATGATTACCAATGTATGGTTGAATATTTATGTTGCATTGTGAGATCTGAGTTGTGCAGTGTTATAGGTTGTCTATAATTATAGGTTGCATATATAACTCAAATATGGTTTGTCTATACCCATAAATATTTGTGTTTATGAATATTTTACTTGGTTGACCTAGTTATCTCACCTGGTTAATTGGTTTGTTTGTCATTATGAGATAGAGAGATGATGTTACTTGATATAGTTGTGTTGTTGGGACCTAGACTTGTTGACTATATTGTACAATTGTGTGAGACTTTATGGGAGTTTGATTTAGGTACATTGGGTAGTGATCATGGTGCCATGGAGGTTCCTCATACCATTGAGGACTTTGGCATGACATGGTTATTTATATAGATACATTATTGGTGGTGTTGGATTGAATCTTAGTTTATAGGTGGTGGTTTATCTTCTTAGCTTGGAGATCATGGTTTTACTCTACTTTTTGGGAGCTGTTGATGTTGTCATTGAATTCCTTGATTATGTTGGGGCCATGGATTCATCACTTAGTGATAGATGATCTACAGTGGTTGTTGGTGTCATGGAAGAGCTCTTGGATCCTATTTCTTGTATGCAATGAGAGTTCTTTGACATCTTGAATTCTATTGATAGGGGATGGTTATATTCATGTGATTTGGATATGTTGGCATATTGGTACAATGGAATCTTGGAGTCTTTGGTTGAGTTGGTTTATGATTTGTTAGTTTTGACATCTGATCCTTGTTTACAAGACATATGTTATTGTGCCGTGGTGGATTCTTGATTTTAGATTAGATTTTTAGCATGATATAGGTGCTCTTTACAGCAATATATGTTCATTTAAGACATGATCTTCTTTTTAGGAGATATAGATCATGATTTCATGGTGACTTTCTAATTATGCATTTGGAGATTTGATGATGATTTGTGATAATCTGATTGATAAGTGGTGTGATCATTTTTCTTGTGAGCTTCTAGTTATTGTGGTGCTGTATTGGAGTTCAGTTGGCATAAGATATTTGGTTGTACACCTTCTTCAGATTTGGGTGAGGCTAGAGATCTCTTGTTTCTTGGAGATCGTGTGTTGAGATTGTCACTCTTTGATGAGGTTTCAATAAAAAGATCCAGGAGCCTACACCTGGGTTGAACATGAGTTCAAAATTGACCTATTGAGGAGATTGTTCTTGGAGAGAGTCAATGAGGTTTGATATACCTTGGAGGATCAATCTCATTCCTTAGTCTTGGTCCTCGCGACAGTGAATGGTTTGATAGGTATTGTCCACCTAATATTAAAATGCATTCTTTCTTTATGTCTTATATTATCATGTATGCTTGAGTCTTGAGCTATGGATGTTAGTTATGAGGACTTGTTTGAGGAGTGAATGCATGATTATGATTATTTATCACCTTATATTAATCCTGAGTTGTTTGGAGGTTATTATGTTTAAAGGAGATGGTTAGTGGCTTTGGGCATATTCCTTGTTGAGGAATGGAGGTTTTGTTTGATCTTCCTTTAGTTTGAGAGGATTACATATTTATTAGTTAGATGTTGAGGAGCAGCATTGGTTTGGAGTTTTAGGAAGGAGATCATACTTTTCACAGCTATAACATAGGTGTTGGTAGAACGACATGATTTTGATTTGTAGGTTCTCTCTTGTTGGTCTAATGCTTCTTCCTAGATGTTCATGTTCACATGACATTGGATAGTTTGTCTATCTTTTATGATGTGGAGAACTTGGGAGAGATATGAACTTGTGGTGAGAGTTATGTTGTAGTTGTTTAAGTTTGCAGATTTTGCATATCAGTGTGTGTGTTCTTTGACACTATGTGATAGAGGATTTAGCCACATCTTCTATGTGAGTGCTACCAGTTAATCTTTGGATGCCTTTACTGATTTAATATTTGACATTAACCATGTAGTGGGAGCTCCAAGATGTGCATGTGTCCTTTGTTGGATGTTCTCACTATACTACAGTGATGAGGGTCTTGAGGTTTGTTATCACATTTTGATGTGTTGTTACCTTGGAGGACTTCTTTATGTAGGATAGAGTATACACAGGGACTTGTGATCATTGTGATTTGGGTTGGATATTTTGATGGCATAAGGTCTACTTGTTATGATTAGTATACCTTGGATTGGAGGTATGGTTAGTTGGATGTTGTAGACACCTAAAACTGACCACTTTATCCTAAAACAAGTTTCGATCTCCTGTATCAAGCACTTTATCCTTAAACCATCCTAATTATCCCAGAACCATCCTAAACTATCCTAATTGTGATTAATTATCCTCTTATCAACCTAATTTTATCTATTATCCAATAATCTTGATTATCAAGACTTGAGCATATCATTATCCCTAATTATCACCCTAATCCTAACCATTTTCCCTAAGTCCTAACACATTTCCTAGTCTTAATAATCCATGTCCCCTCATGCACATGATTTAATTAATTTTCATTAATTAAATCCCCCTTTCTCTCTAATGCAAGTGCATCATGCTCCTAACAATTTTGATTTATTTTTCATTTTACCGATTTTGGTTTATGTTAGTTTTCTTTTGGGAATAAGTTGTGATACCTTATGTTTGCTCTATGTAAACTCTTGTCACTACATCTGAGTTCATGTCGCCAGCCTTGGTGTAGTAGGTGAATCTGAATTTAGCTAAGAGGTCTCATGTCACCTAGATGACAAAACAAAATCCAGAAGGGAATTTAAAATCATCGATGGTTATAAAAGATAGTTGGTAACAACGAGAGAATCATCTCTACAAAGAAAGGGAGAATGTGAAGAGTTAGCAGAAAATAGAGAGAAGGGACGAATCATCTTCGAGAGAGGGAAAAGATTGATGGTGGCAGAATAGAGAAGGAGAGAACGTTAGGAATTCCAGTTAAAGGGGCTTTTCTAACTATCGACTTGTTCTCTGCCAAACCTGACCATTATTCAATAAGTTGGTTATTGATTCTACCATTTTGAACAATTGGACAGAAAGGAATCTGTAGAAGATGAAGAGTCGATGTTATATCTAGAAAGAGGTCGAATGCATAAGAGTGAGGGGAGTAGCCAATTTAGAAATAGGCCGAAGGATAGGGGCCAAACATAGTAGTAAAGAAAAGAGGCCATGAGACATAATAGAGACCATTGGGAAGTGGAGGTGATGAATTAAGAAAGAGGAGGAAGGCCGAAGAGATAGAGGAGGCTGTATGGGTCAACTAAAGGAGGCCGGATGGGTCAACTAAAGGAGGAGATAAAAAATGAGAGCATAGAGGTAGAAAAGGAAAGGAGATAGAATGATGATATTGAAGAATATCGAGGGGAGAACAACGAATGCAGAAACGAGTCGAGACATGGCGTTCATTATAAAAGGTGATTGTTTATTCACTGTGGCCCAATCCATCTGGGCAATGTATGAAATTGAAGATATTTGTAATTTGTTCTCTCATAATATAAAATGGTGTTAGGGGTTTGAGCTATTAAACTGTTTATGTTGGCTACTATTGTTTTGATTAACACAGTCCTTTATGATGAATTTTGACACATTGTAGCATTTAGGTTCCTGTCGCCTTGTAGACAAAGTTTAATGTGTTAATTGAAAGTCCATGTTGCATGTCTGAAGTTTGATTATGAACTACTTATATGTGGTGTTATTGTGTAAACTTTAGCATTACTACCTAGCAGGAGTGGAAGTCAGTTGAATGAGGAGAGACCAGGGATTCAGTCAATAGTTTTGTAAAGGAGAATTAGAGCATGTGTGAGGAGCGTGCTATCAGATTGGAATCAGAGTGCAGAAGGTTTTGAGTGCTGAGTAGATCGTCGAAGTCAGGCAACTTAGCTAGGACCTGCAACAGCATAGGAAGGAAAACATGAAGAAGCAAAATGTAGATTTTAAAAGAGAGTTGGCAGAACTGAGAAAAGATTTAGCACAATACTTGATTGCAAGGTAGCAAAAGTTGGAAGAAGAAAGCCAAGAGTATTTTTGGGTATTGCCAATGGAAAAGAAAGTAAAGTGGCCTGTGAAGATTATTATGGAGAGAAGGAAAAGGCAAAAGATGAATGCCTTGAGAAGAATAGATAAGAATGGAAAGAGTACCCACAGAAGATGGAACAACAGAGAGTTGCCATTTGAGCAACATAGACTGGAAGAGGTCAAGAGAGTTCTCATTGAAGAGAACATGAGAAGAGAAAGAGGGAAAGAAGAGGAAAAAGTGCAGTAAGCAACACTTGTGGAAAAGAGAAAGGAAGAGAGGAGAGTGTCCATGAAGAAGACACTAATGGAGACATTATGGTCTCTTATTTTGTTTGCTACTATTGTGTTTACATATGTGTATGTAGGTATGAAGTATGCAATAGGGAAGGTCAAGAATAAGGCCTTGAAGATGATGAGAGACAAGACAGGAAGAGAACTCGGTAAAAGAATTGAAGATGAGAGGAGAATGGTTGCAGTAGTGGTACAATGTAGAGTACCTAAGAATGAAGAGGAGTATGAAGCTGAAGATGTCCAACAAAATAAAGAAGATGATGAAGAGGCCATGGAGTTTTATGATGCCCTAGAAGATGATACAGATAAAGAAAAGGAGTCTTGTAAAATAGAAGAGTTAACAAGCCATGAAGCCAAGGTGAGAAGTAATTTGGGATAGCCGATAACAGAAGGACAAAATATTAATTTTGGTAAGGAAAATATTAGTTTTGATCATGTGAATAGAAGTGTGAATATGGATAGACAAGTTGATAAGGAAAGGAAGAAGTTGGAAAATGTAAATGTGATTAAGGATCATGGGTATATAGTTCCATATTGGCAAGGAAAACAAGTTGTTATGGGGCAGCAGTTAACATGTACAGAAGTAAATGATTTTGATTGTGTTTATGCTAACAAGCAAGTGCAAAGAATGAGAGTTGTGCAGATGAATAAGTGGCAATCAGATGTGAGGGTGAATTGGCCAGCAAAGGGGCATAAGGAAGATGATTTGAGGCTAAAAATAGAACAAGGAAAGAGAAGCACAATTACAGCAATGAAAGGACAATAGACCACTAATAAAGTATGGATGATGAAAGCAAGGACAATAGTCAATGGAGTTGGTGCAGTAGAAGATCATGAGAAGAAAATCTTGCAAGAGAATGGAAGACATAAATAAATTATTAGAATCATAAATGAAGAGATTGTGTTGCAGCAGGGTAGCCAAAGCCAACAAGTTGAAAGCCATGAAGAGGACATGCCTGTAGAAGTTAAAGCAAGAGGAAAGAATGAGGCTGAAATGGTTACAAGAGCATCTTGGAGGAAGTTAGAGGAGGATACATGCAAGATGAAAGGTAAGCAAATTGCTTCAGTTGAATTAAATCGTGAAGATTTTAAATTTATAGATGAAGTGGTTGAAGATAAGAGTTTAGAAATGAATAGCGTAGATGTCATTTATGAGTATGAGATGGAGTTATGGAGTCTTGTAGATGAGAAGGACATGAGGAGAAGAAAATATAGTAAGAAACAAGGAAATAAACAAAAGTAAATGGAAAATCTCAAGTGGGTGAAGAGTGATGCAAAGCAAAACAAGGTAACAACAGAAGCACGAAAGAATGAGAACCGTGAAGAGGTAAAGAATGAGATTGTAGCCATCACAAAGGTTAAGGAAGTGAGGAATGGAAGTACTTGAAATGGTGGAAATCTTGTGATCAACAAGGGGTATAGAAAGGAAGAGGAAAGTAAAGATGCAGATTTGAAGGAAGAGGAAGCCAATAATGATGATAAGGAGGATTTATGGACACAGCTTGCAACAATAGAGAAAGAATGGATAACAAAGGTGAAAGGTATGCAAACCAATGGGACACCACAAGATGCAGAAAGAAGCCTTGCAAGTGATGATAGAGGAGTTATTGAGGGTTATGGTATGGATGAGGAAACTGAAAATGATCTGTTGTTGTAACAGTTGACTGTTAAGGAAAAGAAGTTAGTTGGAAGAGTAGAACATGAAAAGATGGTAGTGGTAGCATCTAGAAATGTAGATTTGGATAAGGGAGTAGCAACACGTAAGGAAGATAATGCTAGAACAACAGTGATTCAAGGGAAAGAAGACAAACAAAGGTATGAGGAAGACATTGCAGACATGGCTATGAGGAAAGGAGCAGCAGCTGACTATAAAGAAAAGGATTTATGGGAAAAGTATGTAGCCATCATAGAGGAGTGGAATGGTAAGATTGGAGGAATACAAACAAGTGGAATGGTGGTAAATGTGCAGATGGAAGTTATGGTAGAGGATCAAGGGATTGTTACTGAGAAAGAGGTAGATTTAGAAAAAGATTTTGTGTGTTGGGGTGTAAATAATGAAGCTGATAATGGAATAGTGTTGCAACAATTGGACTTGGATGATGTTTAGCTGAAGAATGTGTTATGTGAGATGGTAGGAAGTGAAAATGTAATGATGTGTGTAGCCAAAATAAAGGATGTTATGTAGATGTATGGTATGAGTAAACTAGAAGATATGGAAATCTTTGAAGACTGGTTATGGAAGAATAGAAGGAGAATGATGAATGGAGGGATTGATTTCATGAGTAAAGAGTTGAATGAATGACCACAGTATTGGAAGAATGAGACAACGGTACCATTAAAATGTTGGAAGAAGAGGAAGAAAGATTAGAAAAGTTTGAACCACATGTGTCAAAGCACATGATCTTTTGTCCCCTGGGGAGTTTGATGCAGGGGCATTGTGCTACTAACAATTTTGATTTATTTTATTTTTGTTGATTTTGGTTTTTGTTAGTTTTCTTTTGGGAATAAGTTGTGATACCTTATGTTTTCTTTTTGTAAACTCCTCTCACTATATCTAAGTTCCTATCACCACCCTTGGTGCAGTAGGTGAATCCAAATTTAGCTAAGAGGTCTCCTGTCACCCAGATGGTAGAAACAAAATCCAGAAAGGAATTTAAAACCATCGATAGTTATAAAAGATAGTTGGTAATAATGAGAGAATCATCTTTGTGAAGAAAGGGAGAATGTGAAGAGTTGGCAGAAAATAGAGAGAAGGGACAAATAGTCTTTGAGAGAGGGAAAAGATCGATGGTGGAAGAATAGAGAAGGAGAGAATGTTAGGAATTCCAGTTAAAGGGGCTTTTCTAACTGTCGACCCGTTCTCTACCAAACCTAACTATTACTCGATGAGTTGGTTATTGATTATGCCATTTTGAATAGTTGGACAAAAAGGAATCTGTAGAAGATGAAGAGTCAATGTTACATATGGAAAGAGGTCAAATGTATAAGAGGGGGAGAAGCTGATTTAGAAATAGGCTGAAGGATAGGGGCCAAACATAGTAGGAAAGAAAATAGGCCATGAGACATAATAGAGACCATTGGGAAGTGGAGGTGGTGAATTAAGAGAGAGGAGGAAGGCCGAAGAGATAGAGGAGGCCGTAGGAGCAAGAAAGGTCAAGGTGCTTGTGAGTAGGCCGGATGGGTCAACTAAAGGTGGAGATCAAAAATGAGAGCATAGAGGTAGAAAAGGAAAAGAGATAGAATGCTGATATTGAAGAATATCGAGGGGAGAACAATGAATGCATAAACAACTTGAGACAGGGCATTCATTGTAGAAGGTGACTATTTATTCACTGTGGCCCAATCCATCTAGTCAATGTATGAAATTGAAGATATTTGTAATATGTTCTCTCATAATATAAAATGGTGTTAGGGGTTTGAGCTATTAAACTGTTTATGTTGGCTACTATTCTTTTGATTAACACAGTCCTTTATGATGAATTTTGGCACATTAGCATTTAGGTTCTTGTTGCCTTGTAGACAAAGTTGTAAGTGTTAATTGCAAGTCCCTGTTGCATGTCTGAAGTTTGATTATGAACTGGTTATATGTAGTGTTATTGTGTAATCTTTAGTGTTACTACCTGGTTCCTGTCACTATTATGACAGGAGGTCTATGGAAGTCAGTTGAATGTGGAGAGACTAGGTATTCAGCCAATAGTTTTGTAGAGGAGAATTAGAGCATGTGTGAGGAGCGTGCTATCACTTTCTCATAAATGAAATAAAATAAATATAAAATATTTTATTTTCCACCCTAACTATTTGATAACTATCTCCCAAAACTACCCAAAATTAATTAAAATAACCTTTTATTCTCCATCTTTGATCTTATAACCATTTAACGAAATTGATCCTAGCCGTCAATTTGCCATCCAATCTTAGCCATTGAACTACTTCTTCAAAGTCTATAAATTCTTGTGTTGAGAGGCATTCTCCCATCCATCATTCAAATAGTGTTATGCTATCGGTCTGAGCATCCACATCTTATCATTTTGAAGCAAACCCACTTGTATTCGGAGTGCAACAAGGTTGAAGCTATGGGTAAATTTGTCATGTTTTTTTTTTTTATGTTTTGATTTTGTGCTTAATCAGAGGTCATATTAGGTGTAGATTAAAGAGTTTTCATTGTGTTTAATTTATTTATTTGATCCGCATTTTAATGTGTACATTTTGGTGAACTTGATGTGAAAACATCCTTCTTAATCGCTCATTTTGCAAGTGTTTTGGGGAGTTTGTGTAGGATTTTGATGCGTGTTGCGAAAATTCTTGGAGGTTACCTTTTGCAAGTCTCCTCCTAGCCAAAATTTGACTCCACCACTAATTCTAGAGATGCTCGTAGATGAATAAAAACATATAACATCATGGGTTTCAGAAAAGTTGTAATTTTTTGAAAATTTTCTTAGTTTTGGGCCTTTTGACCCTTTTATGACTGTAAGATCATATTGTTCAACCTACATTATCTATTTGTGTTTGCTTTTTTGGTTTTTATCTTTCATGTAAATCAAATACCTACAAGTTCTGGCTATTGTTCATTTGTTATGTCTAATCACCAGGTAGTCACCATTACAGTACAACTTATGCTTTCTATTCTGAATATAAATTTATTTTTTGTTTTGGCCATTGCATAACACATATATCCACTGCATACTATGCTTGTTCATTGGATAAAAATTCTATTCATCAGGATATCTTTCTACTTCATAGGTTTTTCATCATTTCATTCGCTAAGCCTTGCAATAATGTTGATTTTCTTTTGATTGCAGAATCGGTTTAAAAGGATATATACATAGGTCTAGAAGTTCTTTTGTTTGTTACACAAAGTCACAAATGGCTTCTAAATTAGTAGTTGAAATTTTAGCTAGACTGTCAGATTTTCTTTTTCCCTAACTATCCTTTTCAACCACATTTTATTTTTTGGTCTTTGTTATTCTTAATGGTATCCATGGTGGCTTTATTTGTTAACTTTCCTTTGAATGGTTGTCACTACTTGTTTCATATGAGTGACATATAGTCTTCATTTGGCAAGTCATCTTCTTTCTTTGAGCTATAATGTTCATGTTAGTTGCAGGATTAATCTTTGATATATAGGTTTAATTACCAACAATATCAACTGCATCATAGACCATTAAGTTGTGTGACTTCCTCCTCTTTTTCAGTTATTGTGAATGGTGAACCTTCAGAGCCTTTTGGTGCTACTAGGGGCCTTCATCAGGGGGACCCGCTCTCTCCTTATCTGTTTATCATTATGGCAAAGGGGCTGAGTCAATTTCTTAAATGTAGGGTCTCCCAAGGCTTGATTCATGGTTGGTAGTGGGGCTTGGGTCTGCCAACGATTTCTCATCTCCAGTTTGTGGATGATACTTCTCTTAAGGGGTTGGCTCGTATTCGAGA
The DNA here is from genome assembly GCA_027924645.1 of Cunninghamia lanceolata. Taxonomy (NCBI): domain Eukaryota; kingdom Viridiplantae; phylum Streptophyta; class Pinopsida; order Cupressales; family Cupressaceae; genus Cunninghamia; species Cunninghamia lanceolata. Next base: position 1,999,745 of record BSBN01000241.1, on the reverse strand, counting down.
AGCTAAATCTTCTAGGCAAGCTTTGGATATCTACCTTACTACTTCAGGTCAGAAAGTCAATGAGCAAAATTCTTCTATTTTCTTTTTTAATATGCCTCAGGCTATCCAACGGCAGATTGTAGCTATTTTGCGATTTCAAATTGGGTCTCTTCCATTTGTCTACTTGGGTATTCCTCTGGTTGTTGGGCGTCAGCCTAGGTCCTCCTGGCAAATGTTGCTTGACAAGCTGAGATAGAAGGTAACTCATTAGACTCATCGGTGGTTATCTACAGTTGCTAGAGTGACTCTTCTCAAGTCGGTTATCCAGGCCCTTCCTATCTACAGATGCTTTGTTCAAGTGGCCCCTATGTATTTCCTTAGGGAATTTGATGCCCTCTCTCGTCAATTCCTTTGGAGTGGTAACTTACTATCTACTAAGTGGAGCCTTGTTAAGTGGGATTCTGTGTGTAGACCAAAGCAGGAGGGTGGTCTTGGTTTACGCTCTATTATTTTGAACGGGTAAGTTCTTGCTACTAAGCTTTATTGGCATTGGTGTACCAATCAACATCAATTATGGGCCCGTATTCTCACCCATAAATATCTTAGGGGTGTTGCTTCTTTTGAAGTCCCTCGCTATCCTCTGGAGGGGAGTGGTTCTATGATTCGGCATACTTTGAAAGTTGGGGCTCAGTTGATTAAGTGTGCGCTTTTTTGGATTTGTCATTCGGGGTCACAGGCTCTTTTTTGGTTAGATTCTTGGGATGGCCACCCACCTATTCTCTCTTCTCTTCCTCACCTCCAGTCACTTTTTGAGGTTTTTACTACGGCTGGCTAGGATATCGTTGAGCATTATAAGTTTGCACAACATTGTGGTTCAACTGTAAGCTTTCGTTGGAAGCTTCCCTCTGAGTGGCCTCCTGGGGGGTCTGAGGAGGATAGGTGTGAGCTTGCTCAGCTTTTGGCTTCCCGTGCTTGTAATTCTTTGAACGGACCTGATGTCTTGGCTTGGGATGGTCCTGATTTATCTGGGAAGTACTCTATGTCTGCTGGTTATAAGAAGCTTTGTAGGCAGTTGTTTGGGGCTATCAAGGTCCCTTGGTGGAAGCATGTCTGGCACAAGTTGTCGTGGCCCAAGTGCAATTTTTTTCTTGTGGTTAGTTGCTCAAAACTGGTGTCTTACTTGGGATAATTTGTGTAAGCGTGGTTTCCAAGGCCCTTCTATGTGTGTTTTGTGTCATAACTATGAGGAGAGTGTCTCTCATATCTTCTTCCAATGTTCCTATGCTAGGGAGATTTGGCATTTTTGGTGGAGGGTGTGGAATATGCCCTGTTGGCATGTCTCCTCCCTGGCTGAGTTTGTGGATCAGTGGGGCAAGGCCCATGTTTCTACTTCCTTTCTTCAGGCTGCTTGGGCTATTGGCCCTTCCTTTATTATGTGGAACCTTTCATTGGAGCGGAATCGTCATATTTTTTAGGAGGTGATGTTGGTGGCCCCTTGCTTGTGGTGGAAAATTCTGCATTCTTTGGGAGAAACTGTTGTGGCTAAGTGTGATCTTACGGCATCAGTGGACCCTTGTGATGTTTGTTGTTGTCATCGTCTTCATCTTCCACCTCCGCAATGTCAGCTCATGTGCAACATATGTAGACATCCTACCCCGAAGGTGAATAGGGAGGGGAGATGGTCTCCTCTGCCTCAGGGTACACTAAAAATAACATGGATGGCTCTTCTCAAGGAAACCCTAGTCATGATGGAATTGGTGGTGTTGGTTAGGATAGCTTTGGAGATGTTCAGTTTATCTTCTCTATTTATAAGGGTCTTCATACTAATAATCTAATGGAGGCTCAGGCTATTTTAATGGCTGTGGAGCATGGAAGTCAATTGGGGTGGCGAAGGATCATATGTGAGTCTAATTCCCAGGTTGTGGTGAACTTGTTGAATAGGAAGCATTTAGATGATGTCAGTTGGCATTTGGCTTTGATTGTTGGTCAGATTCTTAACCTCTATGCTTCGTTGGAGTATGTTACTTTTACTCATAGTCCTAGAGAATGGAATAGTGTTGCTGATTGTTTGGCTAAATGGGCTTCTGATCATATTCATGACTGGAATTTGATGGACCGAGGTCGTTTACCCCCAGATCTGTCTCAACATTTGGCTCACTTAGTGGAGCTTGATAGGGCTTTGTAATTCTCTTTCTTTGTACTTCTTCTCATTTTAATTAATTTTTACCCATCCTTTATGTTAAAAAAGAACCACATTTGAAACCCTAAACCATATTGTTGTCATTCAAAACCTTTAAATTTGAGTGTCTTTAAAACTTGGTAGATAATCACCGATCTTTAATTGGAGTTGGCATTAACTGTGTTTATATTTGAATCCACTACCAGGAAGTTATGACTATATTCATTAACGACTGTAACGTCAGAAAATGTCCCCTTGGGGGCTTTTCCCTCATAAGGTTTAGCTCTCAGGTCTTTGATTTGCATTTAGGACATCTTACATCATATTTTGACATCCCAATGAGATGAACCCTAAGTTTCATGATAAATGGGACCTAGGGGGATCCCTTGAGCTTAACCCTACCCAAAATAGGGGGGCAGGACTTAGACGCCCATGCCCAAGTCTTTCTCTATTCTGGGTCAGGCCCAAATTTTAAGTGTCAGCTTGTGACCATTATTTAGGTCTTATGCCGACATAGTAAGTTTAAGTTATGAAATTCTTGGTGGGAGTGTTTGTAGTTGCATATAAAAGCATGTTTAGGCATTCATTTGTAAACTAGATTGTTATGGTGATCTTTATGCATCCTAAAGGTGATTCAAGGCATTCATTGTGTGGCAAGAGTAGAATTTGTGTTGTTTATGTGTTTGTATTTGCAGATTTGAGCAATCATCTCCTCATGGCATGAAGAGCTTCTTCCTTCCATGAGATCTTCACTACAAGGTGACATCATTTGTGTTTTCAAGAATTTATCATTTGGTTTTTGCCTCTGCTTCACAAGGGTACACACTCTCTCTCTATGACAACGGTGTTCAGAAGACTTGATGTCTCTCTGGGGCTTGACTAAGGCAAGCCTCTAAACACCACAACCCCCTCCCCATTTTTCCATGATTGCAAGTTACAAGTTGAAGAAATAGGAAAAGTGGAGTTACATGAGAGTGTGGTAGAGTGTTGGATTTGTAGATCAGAGTTGAAAATAGGTCCCTAGACTCAGGTGCCTGCTCATTAGTCCTCCAGATTTTGCAATGGGGAAATCTCTGAGACAACAGGAACAGGTTGCAAATCAAGTTCCTAAATCCTGACAAAAATAAAGGCATTGGACTAGGGTGCCCTCTCATTAGTCCCCAACTATTCTGCTTCTCGAACTTTAAAATTTGGTACACATTTATCTGTCATTTCACATCTTTCTGTAGCAGCATTTTGAGTAATTTGTCCATTTGCTTTTGTATTTGCATAGTTAGGGTTTTAAGCATAATTAGACATAATCAAGCAATCAAATCACACAAATCCAATTTTCCCTACATTCCACAATGATCAAGGGCCTGATAGTGGATTACCACTTGACCCAAGGTCCTTGAATGTATTAGGGTGAAAGGAGGATACACATAAACCATCAAACACCAACTATCCAAATTTTACCCTAAACATTTTGGTGAACCCATCTTTTTCATGAATTTTGCACCTTTCTAAGTGTTTTACTTCAGATTTACATTGATTTTATTCATTCATATCATCATTCATCTTATTGCATTGAAAAAATTACAAGAAAATGAAAATTTTGAAAAAATTGAAAAAAAGTTATATTCTAGGGTTTCTATTTTGCTTCAATTAATTTTAATTTCATCAAATTTTTGATTTTTGCATTAGATATGAGATAAATTGCAGAAAATTACAAAAATTCAATCACTTGCATTTCTTTTTCATCATAAAATTGCTAGGGTTTTGTTATAAATTTTGAATTTTGCATATAACTTAGTAATTTCAAAAACTAGGGTTTGTAGGTAAAATCTTGTTTCAGATTTTTATACTGATTTTAGACACTCATTCAAATTTTAATTTGGCTTTAGTGTTTCATTTTAGTGTAAATTTGGATTTAGATATCAAAAAATTACATTTTTACATAGAAAATTTCAACAAAAACTAGGCATTTTCCATTGATTTTTCATTAGATTTGCATTTGCATTTTGCATTGTAGGATTTGAAAACCACTTTAAGATCTAAGTGGGATTAATTTTCATCATAAATCAGATTGCAATACATTCATATAGCATTTTGCATTAAGATCCCATACCTAGGACTTGAAAAACCTTGATTTTCGCTAGATTTGACCTTATTGGCTCTCTAGATTTGCACCATAGGCGTGTTGTAAATAATTTTTTTGCACTAATTAGATATTATCAGGGTTATTATCTACTTTCCCTCCTAAAATTATTTACAACACCTTTTTATTGGGCTCTTGTATTGAAAATTTGGTGAAAAATTACACATTTTTGCTATATTTGCCCTAGGGTTTGACCTCGATTTTGCACTCCAAGTGTGTTGTAAAATATTTTATGATTTTAGGTGATTTATATCATTGCTATTATTTTTTGTACCTCCCAAAATTCCTCACAACACTTCTTTCATTAGGTCTTGGGATTGAAAAACTGTGAAAAATTGCATATTTTAGGGCATTTTCACTAGGTTTTAACTTATCATCATCCTAGATTTACATCAAAAGTGTGTTGTGAAGGATTTTATTGATTTATTGGACTAAAAATAGATATATTATTTCCTTCCCCTGATCAAAATCTTTACAACACCTTTTCTTTCATATATTTGCATTGAAAAAAGTACAAAAAATCAAGCATTTTAGGTCATTTTCATACATAGTTTTGCACTTATATTTTGCATAAATTTTGAAAAGATTTTAAAATATGATTTTAAATTGATGTTACAATACATTTCACTATGGAATATTCATCTCATTTCTCTTTGGTATCTTTACATAGATATATCAAAAACTTTGAGAGTTTCTACAAATTTCTTAACATGAGTCCTCATGTTATCACTTATATACAAGCTATGTACCACAAGGATATATCTAAATGCTCTTCATTTGAAATCCTTGACTATGTATCTAACTTTGACAACTTCACATCTCTTATGAATACATAACCTTGGGTAGTAGAAGATTTGACAAAACACATTGAGAATGATGAAAATGAAAGTTCTCTTAATGCTTTGAATTTAATAGCCAAAACATATGGTGGTGACGATGATGATAATTCCATAGATTATCCTGCTCCTACAATTGAATGTTCAAGAACCTTATATGAGAAGACTACAAATATCTCTATTAAAGATACAACACCTTTCCTTATTAACAATATAGTACCTTCCTCTCACCCCATTGCTCTCCCTGGCCAAGATGTAGCATTAGTGGATGAGAAAAGGTCTCTCACATTAAATCCTTTAGGGATGGATGTTGGGTGCAATCAAGAGGAAAACAATGTTAATTTAATATGCATTAATAGACTCTGTAGCAATATTCCTAAGATGATTGTTCGAGGGGCACCTAGTACACCCTCTTGTTTAAAGCTGGTGATTATTGTTCAAGGTAGACCCCCGGATCACTTCTACAAATATGCACAACGAATTGCTCAACTGAGTTAAGGTGTTCAAAATGTGTTACAACAACCACACCACAATGTGATTTCTCACACATATAACACAAGTAATAACAAGCAAAGCAAGCACCACATGTGCCTATTTCTCTTCCATGTTCTCAACCTATGCTCCCTCCACCACCTCATCTTACTCATAAAAGTGGTCAAGAGTATGATCTTGTTGAACAAATTCATGCTACTCCAGCTAAGATCTCTCTTTGGGATTTAATACAAACATTGCCTACATACCATGGAATGCTCCAAGAAGCTTTAAAAAAGGTGATTGTACCACCTGCTGTTAAGACAAATGATGTAGCAGCTCTATTAGATTGTATGCATGCAACAAAAATGGATATTCTCTTTCAACCACATGAATTACCATCAATTGAAGTTCAAAACCAATATGATCCTCTTATAATCTTTGTCACAATAAATAAAACATTGGTAAAATGAGTTATGATTGACAATGGATCGACTCTTAATGTTTGTAGCATTGACCTACTACACAAAATCAAGGTTGACACATTACAAATCAAACCATGTAGCCTTAGTGCTCGTGGCTTTGATAATGTGGGATGACAATCCATAGGCACTATAACTCTACCTATACAAGTAGGTCTTGTGATTGTGCCTACCTTGATTCATGTCATGCCTTGTTCCCTATCTTACAACATGATTCTTGGTAGACCTTGGATTCATGCATTGGGGGCAGTCCCTTCCACCTTGCATCATTCAATCAAATTTATATTCAAAGATAAACTTCATACTATTCATGCTAATCCTAAACTGGATAACTATCTACATATTGAAATGCAAAAACTAGTTTATAATCACATGAGCTTAAATAATTTGCGAGGAGATCTATCAATGCCTCTTCCCACAGATAATGTTGTACAAGACTCTAAACCATCGAATGCACTTTGTGGTGATGATTGGGGTCCATTACTCCTTCCTTTAGTGGGGAATATAAAATTAATAACTCTGACATATCCAATGTTGCATCGATCTCATCTAAGCAATCTTCTGAAGCACCTAAGAAAAACAAAGCCTCCTTGGTAGAAAACAAAGATAATACTCACTTACACTACAAATTATGATACCTATGAGGCTTCACCTTCTTCTAAGGAACTGGACTTTGTATATGGTCCTGGATTTCAAATTTTGTACAAATATAACACTATGTAGGTAATGGAACTGCGGTGTAAATCAACAAGGAATTAGAGTACCTTTACAAGTTGCTGGAATTCACCACACGGCTAATATAGGATACCGCTCTTTGAAACCCACTAAAGCTTCTTTTCGTCCTAAACTTAATGTTAATACAATATCAAAACAACATGAGAGATATCCTAGATATGTATGCTCTTAAAATTGGGATGAATTAGGTAAGCATTTCTAACCTTTTATCTCTCATTATGTACTTCCCTCGTGATGTGTTATATGTTGTTTAGGCCTCCTAGGATGACCCTCGATTCTCTTTTAAGGTCCAGGATACCAGGAGACCACCTCTATTGTGACCTTCTTCTATTTGTATCATCATTCTTCTATATTTCCTCTCTCTCTATTTTCATTGTTGTGTGTTGTGTCTTATGGACATAGCGTTGTAGTTGGTGAATTGGGGGCACCCTCTTACATGACTGTCCCTAAGACACTTGTTTCTCCTCTCTTGATTTATTGTTTCCCTTCCTCTAGTGTTTCTATCTAGCTGGTGGATGACGAAAAACATTTATACTAATGTGGACCTATTGTCCCTTTAGCAAGAAATCAAAAATTAGACTTAGTTCCTAATATGACGATGGGGTTGTATTATATAATCCAACACTTGGCTAGTAGAAGCACTCTGTGCTTTCGACGTAGTGATTTTGATGGTGTTCTATCTCATTTACAAAACATAACAATACTGCGTCTTTGTGCACTTTGTCTATCTTGAATCTTGCATTCCTCAGATTTCATATACATTGTTGTTTATCATCATTATGTGGACACTAACATGTTTCTCGCAGGGATGTGTTTGTGGGAACATCTAGCAATTGTAAAGTACATGTCATCTCTGAGGGGCATGGGATTTGCAAGAGTCTGTGTTCCCTTGTGTGTTTTCTTCCTACCTTAACGTGCTTGATATCGATACTTGATATCAACCACCTTAAGGTGGGGGCATATATAAGGTAAGTTGTCTGTTGTAAATGCTAGCAATGTGCTTGTCCCCAGGTGTAGTTTAGAGACTAGTGTGATGAGTACTTCCTACACTTTGAGTTTGTTTGGAATCAATCAATCAATCATCTTAACTCCGCTGCAAAAGCGGGGATGGTGTATCTCTTGCAGAGAGTGCCCATCCTGTCATTTTCAAAAAGTCCTCTATAGAGGTGGGGAGCGGTTCTATGACTAACTTAACCCTTAAGCATGTCTTCGGCGATTGTTGTGGCGAAGCCCAATCATTGGTGTGTGCCTATAATGTGCCTGAGATGGTGATGAACCTAAAAATAGGAACACTCCATCGCTTGTCTGTCGTGTTTTCTCTATGTCTTCAAAGTGTGTGTGCTTGGCGTGTTTGTTACCCCATGTGTAGTTTAAAGACCAGCGCGATGAGTGCTTCCTGCATTATGGGAGGTTTGGCATGTCTTACATGTGTGTTGCCCCATATGTAGTTTAAAGACCAGCACGATGAGTTCTTCCTACATTATGGGTGGTTTGTTTACTTTCCTTGTACTTGCATTTACATTTCATATATATGAGAAAAATAAAAAGAAAAGAAATCATTCATGTCTTCCATGCATTAACTATCTTCTATGCATCAACTGTCTTCTCTATGTTTTGCATGCCTGTCATTGTCTTCAATGTGATTTGCATGTCTTCTCTATGCTTGGCGTGTTTGTTATATTTATTGATCATACTTTAATGGATGTATTGGCCTTGCGTTTATACATACATTAAAGTGGGGGCTAAATGTAACATCGTAAAATGTTCCCTTGGGGGCTTTTCCCTCATAAGGTTTAGCTCCCGGGTCTTTGATCTACATTTAGGACATCTTACATCATATTTTGACATCCCGATGAGATGAACCCTAAGTTTCATGATAAATGGGACCTAGGGGGATCCCTTGAGCTTAACCCTACCCAAAATAGGGGGGAGGACTTGGGCGCTCACTCCCTAGTCCTGCCCTATTTTGGGTTAGGCCAAATTTTAAGTGTCGGCTTGTGACTATTATTTAGGTCCTATACCGACACGGTAAGTTTGAATTAGGAAATTCTTGGCGAGAGTGTTTGTAGTTGCATATATAAGCATGTTTAGGCATTCATTTGTAAACTAGATTATTATGGTGATCTTTATCCATCCTAAAGGTGATTCAAGGCATTCATTGTGTGGCAAGAGCAAACTTTGTGTTGTTTATGTGTTTGTATTTGTAGATTTGAGCAATCATATCCTCATGGCATGGAGAGCTTCTTCCTTCCATGAGATCTTCACTACAAGGTGACATCATTTGTGTTTTCAAGCATTTATCATTTGGTTTTTGCCTTTGCCTCACAAGGGTATGCACTCTCTCTGACAACGGTGTTTGAAAGACTTCAATGTCCCTTTGGGGATTGATTGAGGCAAGCCTCTAAACACCACAACCACCTCCCCATTTTTCCATGATTGTAAGTTATAGGTTGAAGAAACAAGAAAAGTGGAGTTGCAGGAGAGTGTGATAGAGTGTCAGATTTGTAGATCAGAGTTGAAAATAGGTTCTTAGACTTAGGCGCCCGCTCATTAGTCCTCCAAATTCTACAATGGGGAAATCTTTGAGACATCAAGAACAGGTTACAGATCAAGTTCCCAGATCCTGACAAAAAATAGGGCACTGGACTAGGGCATCCGCTCATTAGTCCCCGACTGTTCTGCTTCCCGAACTTCAAAATTTGGTACACATTTATCTATCATTTAACATCTTCCTATAGCAACATTTTGAGTAATTTGTCCGTTTGCTTCCATATTTGCATAATTAGGGTTTCAAGCATAATTGGACATAATCAAGCAATCAAATCACACAAATCCAATTTTCCCTATGTTCTACAGTGATCAAGGGTTTGATAATGGATTACCACTTGACCCAAGGTCCTTGAATGTATTAGGGTGAAACGAGGATACACATAAACCATCAAACACCAACTATCCAAATTTTACCCTAAACAATGTCAAATGTAAGTGTGGTATTTTCTCAATTACTAATATCTGTGCGTGAAGACTGTGATATTTGACATTAAATCTAATTATAGTCATGACCATCATGCTTTTGATAACGGGTATGTTCACATTTAGTGGTCAACAAATAGTTCATACTTGTCTTAACCTGGTCAAAACTTTAACCACTTCCATTTCTTTTGCCCTAAAATTAGTTTCCAATCGTGGTGAATAGAGTTTTAAATAAGTTGATATAAATTAAGAATGTCTCTATTTCATCCATGGCATTTCATAATCCCCGACGAAGCCAAGTCTCAGACGTAATGAAAATGAAAGCATTAACAACCAATGCTTGCTCCAAACATTTAGGAATACATTTGCACCGTTGACAAAAGAACCAATTTTATATTACAAAATTGATAATACTCGTCCTAGTCAACTACTTGTGCACTAATCTCAATTCATATTGGACACATGCAGGGACATCATTCACAAAAATTTCTCTTGCTCATTTATCAAGATTACTAATAAACAAATCTTAATGTTGGTATATTTTGTTTGGTTGATGCTAATCGTTCTGACCTATTGTTACTTTAGTCACCAAACAATTTGCAATAAACTACTATAAAATCTTTACCCTGTGGTATAAACCTCCAAACCATCAACCATGCACTGTGCATTTTCGTTTGTGTGGCAGATTTCTATAAACTGTTATAGGTAGAAATGTATTGTTGAATAAGCTTCAAACTCAAATGGTTCAACACTATTATTTCTTCTTAATATTTAATAGAGAACATATGAACATGCCATCAGAAGTGTAATACTTCTCTAGATAAATCCTTAGTTGGTGTTTTGATTTAGCTTTTAGATATTGACTGTCAGCATGTATTTGCATTTTGCAAATATTTAGTAGTGACACATAGTGGAAACTGTGGCTTTCATACTTAAATGGCATATTTCATGTTTATTGTCATTCTTTTAAGTTTGAATATTGTGTTGGTCTCAAAACAACACTGTTAATATTGTTTGTTGAAGTCTTAATAATAGACCTTAGCGTTTTTATAACGGCTTAACAAATGTAGTTGAAATATGGGCGGAATACATTTTAGGGTTTGAAAATCTGCCCAAGTTTTGCTACAGACAATGATACATAGATCAATGTCATTGCCGCTACAGATGACATTATTGCTAACACTCTTCAAACACATGATTTTTTGAGGATTTCAAGGCTAAATTTATGAATTTTTTAGTGGACATGTCCATTCTCATTCTCTACAAACCCCAAATTTATGAACACTTCTCACCCTCAATCCATTCCATCATTTGATGTGCCATGATGGCATAAAATTTAAGCTACAAGATATATTTAATCGCCATATCCAATCAATTTGGCCTTGTCTTTGTTCCTCATACCTGAGGATTATGTGTTACTAAGACTGCAGAGTGTTAGGAAAAGTGTCTTAATCTTGTAACTTCGAAAGGTTACTATTCTTCCTAGTTTTGGTCTTTTTGAATATCCTTTATCTTGAAGAATAATCTAGAACTTTCAAAGTTTCTAAAAGGGATAAAAATGGTGGACTTACTATATTATTTTCCCAGAAGGTGCAGAATAGCCAAGTAAACATCTCAGGTGAGTTTTGACTCAAGATCATATCTAGATTGTGAGATATTAAAGTTTATTTTTTTGAAACTGTTGAAAAAAGTTTTAGTTTCTATTTCTTGACACTGTCGAAAATTTTTTTGAACACAATTGTCGTAATTGAAACATCCCTAAACATCTCAAAAAAAATTTAACCAACAAAGTGGGTTATAGGGTGATAGATATCTTCATGAGCTTTCTGACACATCAAACGGTTCGTCAATCAGACACCTGGATCAAACGTTATGGCCTTCAGAAGTTGGACCTCTTGATTTTGGGAAATGTAAAAACGTGTTGGACACATAAAAGAGTTGTAAAGGAGAGAGTTACACATGTTGGTGTGTGGTTTGCACATCACAAGGCATCTTTGATTAGAGATTATTTGGGCACCACTTTTGGGTGGTTTTGGTTCATGGTTTTGTAATTACCGTTGATGGTTTACTGTATTGTATCTCCTATATATCAGGAGCTAGAGATGGATGTTTGGTATAAGAATCTTATAGATGTCAAGTTACCTCCTGGATCTCTGGTTGGATATACTCCTGTAAAAGCTTTCTCTACAAGTATATTGTAATATTTTTGATTCCTGAATAATATATTGGGTAGCTTTGGAGTGTAGAGTTATTTACCTGAAAGGATTTTCTCCATGTATATCTTGTGTTGTGAGTTTTGTGTTTGCATTTGGAAGTTGTTATTATCTTTCTAAATGTGCATATTAATCTGTAACTATAAAAGTAAAAATTTGCATAAATCTTTCCTTATTAGATCAGTGTAGGAAGTAGTTTTGCTTACCTTCCTTCCTTTTAGTTGGTATTAGAGCCTGATCACCTTTGGTTCTAGTTGTTGGGTAGAGGGTTTTTTAAGTTGATCTTCGTTTGAGTGAGAGCTTGTGTAGAGGAAATAACAAGGTCCTTATGTTCAATCCATGTTTCAAAATCGAACCTCATTTGCATACTCCATATCTTCTGCATCATCCTATGCACGTCCCTCATCCTCATATTTACACTCTATTTCATCCCATCAACCCAACCATCCATCCATTGAAAATATGAATTCACAATCCAAATCTACTACATTTCAATCATCCTTTTCATATTTCCTCCAAGGAATATTAGCAAAAGAAGAAAATGAAACTATAAAACCCCAAGTCAATAAGCATACTTATTCCAAACCTATCCAAGAGTCTCCAAATAGCATGCCTATCCAACAAATAAAACCATGTGATCTAAAGCCAAATAATATACTCATCCATGAGTAAGTGCCATCATGTGAAGATCTTATGAATCCAAAGTCTTTTAAGTGTGAACAAGAGCCTTATAATGAAATGACTATCTATCCAACACTATCATGCAATCCTATGTTCATCCAATATATGCAAGAGTCTCATGTTAATAATGAACCATTATCATTGCCTATCAAACCTATTCAAGAGTCTCTTACCATAAACCTAAGTTATAATATGTTATGCAACCATGGTGTCGATGATCCAAATCCTATCACTTGTCCATCCAAGAAACCTGTATGTTCCTCCAAACTCAAAAGCTATGTCAAGAATCAAATCTAAACCAAGATCAAACATGTATTCAACTAAATCAAGATCAATTTATTCAAGTTGTACTCAAGATCAAGTTATCCAAGTTATCCAAGATCAAACTAGCCAAGTTGCTCCCATTTATGATCATGATCCTAGCTATGATCTAGAAAACCAAATTGATCCCCTCCTTGAACTTTATGATATCCATGATCACAATAGCCAAGTTGATCCCTTCATCCAACTTTATGATGTCCATGATCAATAAAGCCAAAATAATTCTATCTGTATTGGGTAGAAATTTACAAAGATAAACAAAACAAAGATCAGATTTCAACCCAATCTCAAGAAGTCAATCCCAAAATGAAATAAAGACATGCAAACTAAATGATATCACCTGGGTTGGATGATTTCTTGTTTGATTGCTCATGTTTTCGCAGCACAACGACAAAGATGAAGATTGAAGGATGAGAGGAAGAAAATAGATTGGTGATCGATGAGGAGGAATTTTGGTAGAGTGATGGTGCTTAGAAGATTCATCCATGAAAATGACATGGAAATGGGTCAATTTATAGATAAATGTGAGAGAATGGAAGGACAAACTTTCTATTTCATTAGTGATGGTGAAATTGGGAAGTTTCTATGCAAGTTGGGAGAGAAACATGGAAGGTAAGAGTGTTCACTCGAGAGGTAAATATCAAGTGGATGGAGTGATTAGAGAGATTAGTTGAGATGGAAATTAGAAGGTGTAAGAGATGAATTGAGAGGAAATTGGAAGGTGGAAGAGATGACTTGAGAGATAGAAATGGAAGGTGGGAAAAATCATAATTAGATAATTAAATTATTTAATTTATGATGCATGTGAGGATAAAGTGATAAATAAAATAAAATAAAATATTTATTAGGAAGGGTGCGTCAAATTTAAATTTCACCTCTTGGGATGATCAGATTTTGAAAGTTTGGAAACTCTTAAAGCCTTTGCCAGATTTAGGAATTTCTCCAAATTTAAAAGTTGATAGAAGTATCATTAGATGGATGCTTCCTAAACAAGGCTTTGTAAAGCTCAATTTTGATGGTGCTTTGCGTGGTAACCCAGGTCCTACCTCAATTGGGGGAGCATTAAGAAGTGATTCGGGTAAACTACTGGTGGCTTTTTCTAATCAAATTCTAGAGACCACAAATAATCAAGCAAAAATTATGGCTTTGGTCGAAGGCTTGAAGCTTGCAAAGCAGGTGAACATTGTTGATCTACATATAGAAGGGGACTCTTTGGTAATTATAAATGCTTTAAGGAAAAATGTTGCTTTAAACTGGAAGATTAATTATTTTCTACAAGAGGCGCGGGACTTGTCACAAACTTTTGATAAATTTTTTATTTCACATAGCTATAGAGAAGGTAATCTTTTGGCAGATGCTTTAGCTAATTTAGCCTTTGATTTGGAGGAAGATCATTTGATTTTGGATAGCAAAAATATTGGAGGTTTTCCCAATATTCAAAGCATAGTTGGAAAATAATCGAGCACACGTGGTTTAAATGCATGTGTGACTTAAATGCCTTAATATATTCTTTTTCTATCCTTACTCTATTTTTGCAGGAAATTCATGCGTATTAACTGTTTTATGATGACATTTGCTTTGTGATCTCCTTCCGTAGCAAGGAAATCTACACTGTCCTATCTCTTAGTACTTCCTTTCAGTTTATGGAGGTTTCCCGTAATATGACATCACTCGAGTGAACTGGAAATGATGTTGAGTCATAATTATTTGATCCCTTCAGGATTATTTAACCATAGTCTTCCCTTGTTTCATTCATTCTTTGTTAATGAGTGCAAGATGGAGATACAGTTGAATCACAGACTTCACTTCCCTGTGCAAAAATGGGAGATGACCTTCTTTGGGAATGCAAATGTAGAAGGTTTAGCCTCTGTGTTTGCAATTGAAAACCAAGATGTTGAAGAAGCAGTTCGTGAGGTGGTGGGGAAAGATTTGTTGGACTCCCGTGCATGATCTCTCTACCCTTCTTAGATTTTGTCAATGTTTGCTTCCAATGTGATGGACTTGGTCCAGGATTCCTCACTAGTAAGATAGTTAATAATCAAGTTTTCTCATCATTTTCTGTATTCGGAGTTGTTACTTGAAGCTTTGTAGAACTATGACTTGTTTAAGTCTGGTGCATTAATTGGGGGTTTGTTTACTAAATGTAATATTCTTCATTCTCCTGCTCATAACTGCACTTTCAACACCTTTGGTTTGGCCACTCAACTTGAGAATGAGGATCTTTTGAACATTTCTCTTCATGCTCATAGGATTGAGTAGGGTGAATCACTGGTGAATCGGGTGGAAGAGAAATTTCATGCTATGCTATTTCTAGTTCAGTTCCATCCTCAAATTTCTCCTCCTCCTGGGTCACCAGTAGATCCGGATGCAGCCAAGGGCAATTTTATGTTGCAAGATTTGAATGATACAATTGCTAGTTAAATTGTTCATTTGCTTTTCTTTATTTTACTAGTTATGAGTTTACTTTTTGTAAGCCCGCTTCTACAAGGGTCTGTATAGTTCAGTAGTGCTTAGTCAAAAGGTTATACTGCTCTTCGTCAGCTGTTAACTGGTTGGAGGTTCTTCAATTCCTCCCTTTTTGTAAGGTGTTAGTGGGAGATGATTTTGTACTGGTAAATTGTAGGGATTGTAATTCCCTTTTGTATTGGTCTAATATCTCTCAATTTTGTTGATGTAAATCCTATATGGAAAATTGTAATCATCAAGCTATAATTGAAGGTTTTCTTCTTGGTTCTTTCCTGTCGGTATGCTCCTTGATCTAGGATTTTTGTAACTTTTTATTTATAAATATAATATATTATAGTAGTTCGCCACTTTTGTTTTATATATATATATATATATATATATATATATATATATATATATATATATATATATATATTAGTTAATTTAAGAGGAAAGGGAAATTAAATAAATAAATAAAATTTATTTATTTAATAATTCTAGGGGATGAGATAAATTAAATAAACATTATATTTATTTAATTTATTAGACGAAAATAGTAGATTAGGTGATGCTATGGATGTCTAGGGGAAAAATGCTACAAGATGTCTAATTGATATAACGTTGCGACAAGGTGGACATTTTCAGGTGTCTACATTTTGCCCCTCTTTGAGATGATGTTCGAGATGATGAGATTTATGTCGACTAACACCATTTCAAAGAAGCTAAGGTATGGCTAGAAGAAAAAGATGACGAAGGAAAGATAGGATGGAGATGGAATGATAGGATGATGATGCCCCCTCGAGAGGATAGGCAGGTTGGATAAACACGGGTAGGCTCTCGAAATGAAATGGGTTGGTCAAGGAAAAAAGATGAGGAAATGCAGGATGTGTTATGCTGCAATCAAAGTGAGCAACCATATGTTTGATATAGCATGAGACGTTATGCACTAGGGTACAAGGACCAAGGTGACGATGTGTCCCATGCCCCAGCGTAATACAACCTTGTTTAGATATAAGATATGAATATTAGCCGGTATTGATACATATGCAAATGCAAGAAATGATAACACACAAGAAAGCATGCACAAATTATACAAAAACAAACAAGGTATTGCCCCTATCAAGCTATAAACCAATGATTGATTGTTGATTGATTGATTGATGATGATGATGATGATGATGATGATGATGATGAATTGATTGATTAATTTACTGGGTTTACGACAAGGTCAGGATCAAGACCATTGATTGTGATTGGATAATTTGACAAGCTTGATTAACTTGATTGGTATGGATAAAGGATTGACTTGCATTTGAGTTTATTGGATGGATGAGATTGATTGGAAGAAGTGATGGATTGAAGAAGAGATTTGAAGAAGAATTATTTTGAAGAATTGAAGAAGACAGATGATAGAAGAAGATGATGAGAGAAGAAATAGGAATATCATATGTGCCTAAATCTAGGCACTTCCTTCATACTCCAGATTGCCTACATACCATGTATCCACGGGATCAAGGCACCGCACAATAGAGATGGGATGTAGTTCTGATTGGTGTTTTATTAATGATGGTGAGAGTTGATGGATTGATGTAAGTTTGATTGATTGAATTTGTTTTGATGATGTGATGAATGATTTGATTTGATGATTTGGAATGATTTGATTGGAATGATTTTGCATTGATTTGATGAATTGATTTTGATGATTGGATTGATTGATTGATTGATTGATTGGATGAATTGGATATGGTGATCGAATGATTTGATTGATTTTGATGATTGATTGTTTGTTTGGATGTTTGTTGGATTTTATGATTTTTTTGTATTTTGGGAGAATATTTAATTTTTTTGTATTTTTTTAGGATAGTTTATAATTTTTTGGGAGTTTTTCAGGTGATTTTTTTGTATTTTTTAGAACATTTTATGATTTTTAGGGATTTTTTCACGACTTTTTATGATTTTTATGGTTTTTTTGGATTTTTTCAGGACATTCTATGATTTGTTAGATTTTTTAGGATGTTTTATGATTTTTTGGGATTTTTCTAGGACTTTTTACAATTTTTTTGTATTTTTGGATGTTTTAAACGTCAATGGATTTACAACTTTGGTAGCCTTTGTGCTCGATACCAGTGATGAGGGAGGAAACCAAGTCTAGGTGCAAGAAAGGATATAGGATGGATTAGGATGAATGGATAAAAGGATGGGCGGTAAGGGATGGAAAGGAAGACTCATGAACAATGATTGGATAAGAGGATAGGTGACATTGGATGTATACATAAGAGAGCTAGGATGTGATCTCAAAGACTATGTCACATAGGAAATAACATGCCCAATTCTAGATAGTATGCTTTGGATTTTTCATGACATCGCTCAGGACAATAGGATAGTGATAGGATTGGGCTGATGACAATGGGATTATGATAGGATGATAGGATGGGTTGGAAGGGATAAGGTACATCAAGAGTTTTTTCCAAGCATGTTTCAACATTTTGCCCCCAATCTTTATCAAGATCAAAAGAGGATGGGTGGATGAATGGACTCAAGTAGGGTAGGTGTATAAATGCAATAGATAAGGATGGTAGGAAATGGTATGATAAGATATGATAGGATGGGAAATGATAGGTAGAATGAGACAAAGTGCCCCCAAGTGTAGGTGACATAGAAGATCAACTTATGCATGACGCCTGTTTGCCAGGTTTTCATCATGGTACTTATCCAGGGTGCCTGTTTGCCAGGTTTTCACTGTTGGATGAAGGGATTTCTCTTTACTTATTTCATTTTTTTCTTTTTTTTTATAGGATAGGAGAAGGTGGATTATGGATAAGAGGGACTCAAGTATCTGGTTCCATGGTAGTCCTGCTAGATGGATGTCATCACATGGACCATGTCAAAGTATGCTCATCAAATGTTGGTAAGGGATTGTGTGAAAGCGAGATGGAGTAGGTAGGTAGCGTATTATGGAAAGTGCGATAGTGGATCATGATGGATTATGGATGGAGGATGAGTGAAAGGTTTATGTGAAAGCATGGACCATAGGAAGGTGATGTGGAAGATATGTAGGATAATAAATGAAAGGTGGGGAGATGGAGGTATGTGGAAGTGTTGCGGGATGGAGAGGAGTCATGACCAACGGTTGCGCACACCATGATAAACATTGAAGCTTTTGGTTGGATGGTGGTATAGGAAGCAATGGTGTTGTTTTCTTAGGAGATGGGTGATTTAGGCATTTAGGGATCCACACAGACTTAGTATTTTTATGATTTTTGATTGTCATGTGGGATGGAGGATTTTGCTGCTTTTGGATGGAATGGACGGAAGGAGATAGTTGGGATTCGTGAGAGGTGGATGCCTCATTTGACTTGATGGCTTGTTGCTTAGGGACCCATACCATTTTAGTTTGTGACTTTGCTTGTGGAGGTATGGGTTTGGATACATGCGGCTTTTGTGCAGCTTTTGAGGTAATTGCTTATTCCTTGGGGACTCATACCATTTTAGTTTTTTACTTTGCTTGTGGAGGTATGGGTTTAGAAATATGTAGCTTTAGAGATGGCTTTGAGGCAGTTGCTTGTTACTTGGGGACCCACACCTTTTTCATTTTTTCTTTGAGATGCGTGGGTGTATGTAGCTTCGGGGATGGATTTTTCTTTGATTCTTTTCTTTTGTGTCCTAAAGCATGAGGAACTTTAGGATTTTTGGCTTTATAAGTGTAGGCATTCAAATATTTTCTTTGGAATCCCATGGGGATGGTGGAAGTGGGGTTGGTGGAAGCTCCATGTTTAGACAATGTGTGCATTTGCTGGTTATGATTGGGATTTTTAGAATATTTATGGATGACACGAATGTTAGGTGTTGGAAGTAGTGGAGGTTGATTTGATGAAGGGGTATTAGGAGTTGGAAGAAGTGGAGGTAGAGTGGATGGCGTGAGGTGTACAGTCACATGCTTTTGCAATTTGTAGGATGATGGAGGTGGAATGGCAACATATGTTTTAGGAGTATGATGGGATTTGTGATAAGAAGTGGATGTAGGATGGATGGAAGGATTACCAACATCATTAGATTGTTGACCCAGAGGTGTGTATCCAAGGCCAAATGAGCGTGGAGGAGGGACTTTGACATGGATCGGATCCAAAATACCTTGTTCAAGAGGGCCTAAACCCTTACCTTGATAGTTCATGTTTTGGAGGATACGATCGACAATGGGACTAAGTGTAGGTGGAAGACTAGACACGAGCTCCTTATTGGATGGAGAAGGTAAAATATAGGATAATTGTTGGTGGTGTTCTAAGGAGGAACACCCATGGATAAAGGTGGATAGACCAATAGCACATGACGGTGGAGTTGCGATAGGGTCGATAGTAGGTGATGGAGGATCATTAGGATCTTTTTGTTGCTTATTATGATCCAAGGTATTGATTTGATCTTCTATGTTTATGTGTTCTTGGGAGGCACATGTCTCATTATGAGAAGCAAGCGTTGTCTCATTAGGGTTAGATGGAGGATGGATAGGAGCAATTTGGATATCTTTCTCAGGGATGGGTATAGGATTATGGGTATGATCAAGGTGCTCATGGATAGCTTCTTCATAGGTAATATCATCTTGATCATGGAAGAGGTAAATGCTATGAATGGGTAGCATAGGTAGAATGTAAGGGATTTGATCTTGACTTAGACAAGAGGTTGATGTTTCCACATGCTTAAGATTATGCTCTTGATAGACCTCTTGGGTGGCTTGGATGGCAATAGAAGGCTCTTGGATGATTTTGATGGGTTCTTGATATTCATCCATAAGAGAGTATAATGAACCTTGATCTCGACTTATGATGGGAGGCTCTTGAATAGGCTCGATAAGTTGTGGTTCACATGATGGGTGTATAGGGCTAGACATGGCATTTGGAAGCTCTTTGGTAGGCTCATGAATGAGTGTTTGACATGGGGATGGTCTATTTCATGCTAACAGCCAATGGATCACATCCTTTGCTAGGGTATGGATCAATGAGAAATATAGGGGATTGAGGATAAGAGTAGATGGAGTGGTAAGTATAGGCTTAGGATTTGGATCAGATAGAGGGATAAGGAAGTTAGATGGATTGGGATTTAGATTGGATGGAGTGATAGTAGGACTAGATAGGTTAGATGGTTAGTGGGTCAATAGACTAGGAATGGGATCACATGATGGTGCCAAGATAGGACTAGTAGGCTCATGTATTGGCATGAGATCAGATGGTGATGGAGGATTTTCATAGGATGTAGTGACTAGATTGGTATCTCCCTCATCAAAGGAAATTAAATCTTTCTCCAAAGATTGACCTAAGGATATGTGATGTATGTACAAGGGTCCACTTGGAATAGAAGTAGGTGATACATAAGTGTCTCCTTTGTCAAATGATATTAAATCTTGTTCCAAGAGTGGACTTGAGGGTGTTTGACTTATATACAAAGGGGTACTTGAATTTGCATGTTCATGTTGTGGGGGCCACTAAGAGTCTTGTGAATGGGTTAGGTGATGTGTTGGAAGGTTAGAATGAGAAAGTGGATGATCTTGGGTTGATGTGGGATTTATATAATAGGTAGATAGATTAGGTTGGCCTGATGGTGGAGGTGACACATAGGATTTTGGTTGAGATAGAATGTGTTGGAAGTTGCGATGGTGTTGTGGTAGAGGGATCACATAGGCCAATGATTGGAGAGGATTGATATGGATACGGGTTGACATTGGAAGGTGTGTGATAGGTTGATGAAGGGATAACATGACATGTAGATAGACGAGGTTGATATGATGGTATAGAGGACACATAGGATTGATGTGGATGTTTTTGATGTGATGCTTGGATTGATGTTGTAGTAATTGTTGGTGTTGTGGTCGCGTAAGGACTTGTTCCTTTCTATATAGCCACTTCAAGGTATCAAGCATTCTTAGGGTGCCATAAGGATCATTCTCATAGATCTTGTTTGGGAATGTCATGTCCATGTTTAGAAGTGGTAGATTACGGTATGAGGATGTGGGATGAATACGATGTGATTTGGATATGAGATGGATGAAGTTGATTAGGTAATGATTAGGATGAATTTAGAATGATGACTTGACTAGGATGATTAGTATTTGAACATGTGGATGATGTGCCTTAGGATGAGATTGTTTTGTGACAAGGATATTGGTTTTGACATCTTTTTTTGCAATTTTATGGAAAGCAAACAAGATGGAAGACACTCATACACAAGCCACTTACAAACATTGTAACAACTTAGGCTAGGCAAGGACAATATCTGTTGGGTTCCTACTTGGTTTTACCCAGTCATGCCTACTTATGGTGTATAGCTCCAGGAACTTGGGGCATGGGCTCCCCCTTACAGTGCACTCACTTCTCAGGCACACCAAGTTCTAGGTCCTCAAGACGCGCAGATCTTGAGGTACCTTGCTATCTTTGCCATAAGCCATGAAAATGTGGGATGGCTATCAGAGTTTCCTCTTGTACCAATAGATAGGGGTTTTTGGCTTCTACACAGAGGTTTTTAGTTAGGGTTTTCATTCAGGTGGCTATACATGCAGCGATTCGCTCAGTTAAGGAGGCTTCCCAGTCTACAGAGGTTAGGCTCTACAGGGTTTTGAGGAAACATTTGTCGGTATAGTGGAATAACATCCATTGTTTGTGACTTTCGTCACAAACACATTATTTATATAGTGGCTTGGAATGGCTTGGCTTTAGCTCATTTTTGCTTGGGTCGTACCCCTTCTCATAATAGGAAGGCAAGCCCTCTAGAGTTAGCAATGATTTCTCTTGCACCTTAGATCTGTTGATTAGGCAGGGGGAGAGGATACTTTTGTTGCTAAATCGAGTTACAATCAGACTGCAAACCAAAAAAAGAGAAAAATAGGCACAATGAAGATAAAGTAAATTTAAAGCATCAAACTAAAGTGTGCCTACTTTAGTGATAAATGATTTTTCTTTGACTGCTCGAACCTGTAGAAGATAGATCAGTAGTTTGTTTGCTCCATTCTTTGACAAGTGATTTTAGTCAAGTTGCACCAAGAAATGATCAGTTTTCCAAAAAAACCCTAAGCCTAGGAAGCAGAAACCAAATGCATATGAAATGACTAGAAGTGACTTTCTGTTCATCAAATGCATATGCAGGCTTACCATATGTGATTACCCATCCTTCAAATGCGAGCTGCGATCTTGCAAATATGATTTACTATTGTTCAGATGCGACTTTCTGTTGATTAAATGCACTTTTCACCTACAAAAATAGAAAACACCCTAATGCAACCAAATGCGACTAGATACAACCAAAGGTGATTTGTTTCTGACCATATGCGACCAGAAAAACCAAACGTGATTTGTTTTTGACCACATGCGACTAGAAAAGCCAAACGCGATTTGTTTTTGACCATATGCGACTAGAAAAACTAAACAAGATTTGTTTTTTACCATATGTGACTAGAAAAACTAAAGGTGATTTGTTTTTTACCATATGCGCATGGAAAAACCAAAGGCAATTTTCTGTAGATTTGAATGCTATTTTCTTCGCCAAATGCACGTTTCTTGATGAAAAATAGGCAAATTTATACTTGTTTTTTTATGGAAATGCCCCCCTAGATGCAATGGTGAGGTTGGTTTGAGCCTAGGAGATCATCTTTAATAGATAAAATACAAAACTTGCAATATGAGGGTTAGGTAAAAGCAATTTTTTAAAGCAAAACCCTACAAAAAACAACTAGTGATTTGGTCCCACCAGGCGTGCCATTTTGTGTTGGGTAGAAATTTACAAAGATTAAACAAAGCAAAGATCAGATTTCAACCCAATCTCAAGAAAATCAAACCCAAAATGAAATAAATACATGCAAACTAAATGATATCACCTGGGTTGGACGATTTTTTGTTTGATTGCTCATGTTTTTGCAGCACAACGATGAAGATGAAGATTGATGGATGAGAGGAAGAAAATAGATTGGTGATGGATGAGGAGGAATTTTGGCAGAGTGACGCTGCTTAGAAGATTCATCCATGCAAATGGCATGGAAATGGGTCAATTTATAGATAAATGTGAGAGAATGGAAGGACAAACTTTCCATTTCATCGTGAAATTGGGAAGTTTCCATGCAAGTTGGGAGAGAAACATGGAAGGTAAGAGCGTTCACTCGAGAGGGAAATAACAAGCGGTTGGAGTGATTAGAGAGATTAGTTGAGATGGAAATTAGAAGGTGTAAGAGATGACTTGAGAGGAAATTGGAAGGTGGAAGAGATGACTTGAGAGATGGAAATGGAAGGTGGGAAAAATCATAATTAAATAATCAAATTATTTAATTTATGATGCATGTGAGGATAAAGTGATAAATTAAATAAAATAAAATATTTATTTTATTTTATTTAAGAGGAAAGGGCAATTAAATAAATAAATAAAATTTATTTATTTAATAATGCTAGGCGGTGGGATAAATTAAATAAACGTTATATTTATTTAATTTATTAAAATAAAATGGTAGATTAGGTGATGATATGGATGTCTAGGGAAAAAATGCTACAAGATGTCTAACTGATGTAACGTTATGACAAGGTGGACATTTTCAGGTGTCTACACTATCACATATCCAACTAGCCCTATCAAATATCCAATTACAACATCCATTTCCTATGATGAGACACTTGGTCCCCAAGACAACATAGATAATAAATTAAATCACTTAGATATTATTACAATGGATCCCAATGAGCATAGTTGCAGTCAAGATCTTACTTACATCATGCATGAAGAAACACAAGTCATAATGGACACCATTGAGCATTTAGATGATCCCGTAATGGCAATCACAAACAATGATCATGAAACTACAAGTGTTCACAAAATTATCAAGGTACAATAAGTCTACATGATCCAATGCAAGAATCCCATCAAATAGAATCTACTATCTTTATCAAGACAAATTTACTCATAAAAGAGGCAATAGCCAATTCAAATTACTCTCAACAAAATAATGAGGAGTTAGCATCATGTTTCAAATATGACAAATATATTATCATGAATAAGATATGTCAAAGCATGGATTATCATGGAAAAGGGTTGAGCCTTCATGAAAAAGGAATCTTAGAGCCTATCCCAATCCACATCGGACATAGTCAAAGTATTGGCACAAAATTATCTCAAAAATCCAATGATGTTAGTGATACTTTCAAGATCACTAAGGAAACCTCATCCAATGAAAGCATCGAGATAGGGATCATTCATAGCCCTTGCATTAAACTTGTTGTCAACAATCTCAACAATCCTTCCATTTCCACCATCACTTATCTTCCACATCTTCCTTCCCTTGATCAAGATCAACTAAATCATAGAGCATACAAAGTAAAAGCTTCAACTCAAATGTCAAAAGTATATGAAGTCAAAACTCAAGGAAATCTTATTAAAGTGATATGGGTCCCAAAAAATGAATTGAACAAATCAAATGAAGCAAACTATCCAGATACCATGAGCTATCAAAACTATCAAAAATCAAAGCGCATGCCTTGCGTATAATAGGTTCCCGCCACCTTATAATCTATACAAGAACATTGGTCCTAATCGCCATCCTCATTTCACATTTACACATCCTAATGCTAAATCCAAATTCCATGATCACCAACACAAGTTTGGCGAGTCAAAAATCTATCAAACCCTTCTATATCACCAACTTATTCATCCAAGTCAATTATATCGCAATCACCTAATCTCACATCTAATATCTCTCATACACATACAAAATCACATCTCAAGTCTAATAAATCCAACTCCCAAATTTGTTGTGTTGTGGCAACAATGCTTCACTATAAGGGCTATGATGGTTCCCTATCAAAAAGTAATCATTTGTACAAGACCAACTTAATTATCGACAAAGATCATGTAAACATTAAAAGATTGTACACAAGTGCTTTAATTCTCACCAAGAAGTTACTTCAAGTAGGAGATTAATGGCATGTTATGACAAGTGTGTCTACATTTCCCACTTCAAACAAACATGGACACATGAAGACCCTTTGAGTGTCAAGTTGTTAGTGTTATCCAATCAGCATAGCAAAAATTTTAAAAATTTGAAAAAATTAAAAATCAAAATAGTAAAGAGAAATCATTCTTCCAATGGTGAAAACCACTTTTTATGGTGCCTTGGATAAGAACCATAATGAAAACCCATTCGTGGCCATCATGTGTTAGTCGATTGTCGATTAACTTTGCACTTGGGGGTAAGTTGTCTCATGTATTCCATACTTGTATTACCTATCATCATAACCCATCGTATCCATATTTCCTTCCCCTTCATCATCCCTCCTACTCAACCTGGATCTTGATAAGGAATGAGGCATGATTTTGATAAGTACTTTGGTAAAACTTTGATATAACCAATCTTTTTGCAACATATTCTCCAACCATCTTGTTATATCCTATGCAATTTGTTATACCCTTTTAGTCCAACATCTTAAATGATACTTGCAAAGTAGGGGCATGTTATTCATTTGCAACATGGTCCTTGGAGGTTACATCATAGATCCTTCCATTCATCTTTCTTCTCCATATCCTATCACTAATCCCTTCGCTCATCCATTAGAGATCGTCCTTTCCATTCATTATCTCTTAAATCATCCATCACCAAATTTCCCATCCTTGTTTTTACACTTGATGCTCCCTTTTCATTAGTTATCATATGAAGACATGCAATCCAATTCTAATCTAGTGCAATCCAATCCAAAGAAATCCAAGCAAAGCCTCATACCAAAAATCCCAGTGCAATAATCCTAAAGCAATTAATCCATCGTAAGCAATCCTAATCCATACAAATCTTGCCAAGTAATCTATCCTATCATCCTAAAGAATCCATCAATTTTGTTCCCGGCCTTGCTACAAATCTCAATCAACTTAAGGGTAAATGCACAAAGATGAGTCCACTTAAGGTGGAAGTTTCGGACTTAGAAAAAAACTCAAAATCGGGTAAACCAAAACGGGATCCCACTTTTTATGAAACGGGATCCCGTTTTGCATCAGGATCCCAAGCCAAAAGCGAGATCTCATTTTCTAGAAATGGGATCCCGTTTTGAAACGGGATCCTATTTTAAAACGGGATCGCATTTCAAAATGGGATCTCATTTCTAGAACGGGATCTTGTTTCATAAAATTTGAATTTCTGCCACAATTTTTGCTATGGGCTTTGGGTTGGAAAAAAGGCTTGGGAACCCGACCCTTGGCTTTGAACTTGGTTTGACCTGCAAGTTGAAGGTCATGTTAATGTCACAACAAAATAGTAACTTCAGGCATATGTCTGAAGGCCTTTTTTGCAGAATTTTTTGATGAAATTAAAACCCATTATAGATGAGACAGTGTAGATTCTAAATATGTAATTGTTTTTATAATTAGATTATTTTTTCTATTTTTTAATTAATTTCTAATGAAACAGGTCCATAAACTTGAATTATGATAATTTTTTAGTATTTTAATAACTTTTTATTAAAATATTTTTTAGTAAAAAAATTGTATGAAAACGTACTTTAGACAATTATTTTCAATTTGAAAAAGAAAATTCAAAAAATGATAAGTTTAGGTCATCTTATGTGTGACGTACATGACAATTTTTTAAAACACCAAAAATGACCAATAAAAAATTACAAAAAAAAAATTCAATAAAAAATTACAAAAAAAATGGAAAACATGCTTCAGTGAGTTACAAATCGTTTCCCAAAAGGATTTAGAAAAACAAGATTATTTAGGCCAAAGTATGGATGGTGTACATGTGCATGGTATAGTAAAAAAAAAGTGACTTTTAAACAGTGGTTTTTAGAAATGCATATTAAAAATCAATTTGTATCATCTGGGTATTAAAAAAATTACATATTTAGAAACTAGACTTCGAGTACTACATTTCATATTTACTGACTTTTTTCAAGATTCCACCTTTAAGTGCTTCAAATTTTTAGGTCAAATGTGACAAATTCTAAAAATTAGGGAAAACACTTCCACTTTTTGGCCAAAAAGTGGACTCAACTTCTTGCACACACCCTTAATTAGTCAATCCAATCATCATCATTGAGATATATCATGCCCAATCCTCGCATTGTTCTCAGGATATATCATTCCCAATCCTCACGTTGTTCTCAGGATATATCGTTCCCAATCCTTAGGTTGTTCTCAGGATATATCGTTCCCACATCAACAACACTATCATCATCATCATCATCAATCCAATCATTGATTTTTAGCTTGACTAGGGGCAGCATCATGATTGCGTTTATCTTTGAATCATTTTTGTGTATGCATGCTTGCTTTCTTTTGTGTGTGTGTTATCATTTTGTCTTGCATCTGCATCCATCCTTGCAACATACCTGCCACAACATCACCATGGTCTTTCATATCATGGTGTCATCAACATATACGTGCTTGTGACTTTAATCCTTTTATGTATTTGACACATTTGTCACCTTGATCTTTATATCATGGCGCATAACATCAGGTGCTATATCAAACATAAGGTTGCTCATACTGACTCAGCATGACGATCCTTCCCTCCATTATTTTCATACTCTCCCCTAGCCTTTTCTTTATTTTCCATCCATTCGATAGCCTACTCGTATCCTTCATTCTCACCTATCCTCTTGAGGGGGCATCATCCCATCCTCCTTTTTTATAAGCCCCATACTTTTTCCGCCATCTATATTTTCTTCTTCTTTGAAATGATATTGCTTCTTGCAAACATCATCTCAAAGAGGGGCAAAAATTAGACATCTAAAATTGACCACTTTATCCCAAAACAAGTCCTAATCTCCTGCATCGACCACTTTATTCTTAAAAAATCCTAATTATCCCTAAAGCATCCTAAATTATCTTAATCGTGATTAATTATACTCTTATCATCCTGATTTTATCCATTATCCAATTATCTTGATTATCAGAACCTGAGCCTATCATTATCCCTAATTATCCCCCCTAATTCTAATCATTTTCCCTAAGTATTAACCCATTTCCTAGTCTTAATAATCTGTGTCCCCTCATGCGCATGATTTAATTAATTTTCATTAATTAAATCTCGCTTTCTCTCTCACAAATGAAATAAAAGAAATTAAAAAAAAATTATTTTCCTCCCTAACTACTTCATAACTATCTCCAAAAGCTACCAAAAATTAATTAACAGTACCTTTTATTCTCCACCTTTAATTTTGAGTGTTGTCATTCTCATGATTTGGATTAGGAAGAGGGGCTCCTCTAATTGTGACCTTAGGTCTTGGTTTATCTTCATGATTTGGATTAGGAGGATAGCCACCTTTAATTGTGATCTTGGGCTTTGGTTTTATTTCATTGTTTGAATTAGAGGGGTAGCCTCCTTGAATTGTGATTATAGGCTTAGGTCTTGTCTCATGATTATAAGGATAACCCCCTTGAATTGTCACCTTAGGCTTGGGATTTGTCTCATGATTAGAGGGATAGCCCCCTTGAATTGTCACCTTAGGCTTGGGATTTGTCTCATGATTAGAGGGATAGCCCCCTTGAATTGTCACCTTAGGCTTGGGATTTGTCTCATGACTAGAGGGATAGCCCCCTTGAATGATTATGACCATCTTGACAAGTGTTGACTAGGACTAGGTTGATGATGATGTGGAGATGATTTGGAATGAGTATGGATGTGACTAGGATATGTTTAGAATGAAATTGATTTGGTTATGATTAGGATATGATGTGGAATGACAAAATTGGGTGATGTGGATGAATTGTTGGATGAATTGTTTGTGTTTGGTGTTTAGAGCTTGATTTGGCAATGTTCAAACAAATGATTATGCATATACACACATGAATCACTCATGCAAGACACATATGTAATTGTTGACTTTGAAAATGAAATGTGATGATTAAGCAAGCACTTGTGGAAGACACATCAACAAGCCTAATGTCTAGTTTGAAATAGGGTATGGCCAATTAGGTTTTAGGCTATGTTCACACAAGGTTGACTAGGAATTTGAAAGCAAAAACCTGCCACACAGCTGGGAGAAAGGGGTAACCCACCCTCCACCTTCACTTCCTAAAGGTATAAAGTTCTTTGGGGCTTAGCCAAGAGTGACAAGATTTACAACTCCCAATGAGGGTGTCTTTCGATTTAGCCTCGATTGAGGTTGTCCTTTGGAGTGGTGTGTCTCCAAGCAGGCCTCCTAGATAGGGTTTAGAAAAGCGAACGAAGTGAGTTGTCACTTGATTCACACTCACAGTTGTTAATTGACCCTTTAGAAATGAGATGTGTGGAAGACAATTCAAGCACTTGTTCTTTTTAATCCCGAATCCAAATGTGATGAAAGACAATGGTTCATTTTAGCCCAATTTTTGATATGTGATAGCAAGCAAGCTGTTTGTTTTAAGAGCCCAAATCCAAGTGTGACGGCAAACAAGTTGTTTAGAAAAGATGAAAGTTGGGTCGAGTGCACCTGGAAATATGTTGTCTTCAAATTTAATGACGAGGCACACGTTATAAGCCACGATTAGGTCCACATGTTAAAGTAAGCAAAAAGGTTTCAAATGATATGTCTTTGACAAGCGAAAACCTGCAACCCACTTGTGAGTAGTTTGATGAAAAGCGTCTTCGACAAACGATATAGCTGCAAGAAAAAGGTTAATGACAAGAAAAATACTATAATGACGGGAAAAAAAAAATGACTAGTTGATGGAAACAAAATGACCTAGGTAATCTAAAAATATATATGAAAAATTTAAAACATTAAAATTTAACTATGTTAGAATTTAAAAAAAAAAAAAAAAACTAAAATATTACCACAATGAAAAACTAAATTAGCTATTAGATTAATATTAAAGACTAAATTAAAAAATAAAAATAAAAGCTAAATTACAAGTTACTAAATTAACATCTAATACATAAGGTAAAATTAAAATTAATACTAAATTAAAAGTGAAATTAAATTCTAAGTTAATTCTAAATTAAAATTAATGCTAAGTTAGAATTTAAAATTAAAATCTATGTTAATACTAAATTTAAAATTAAATACTAAATTAAAATGTAAAATTAATACTAAGTTAAAGTTAATTCTAAATTCAAATTAAACACTAAACTAAAATCTAAAATTAAAACCTAAATTAATTCTACATTAAAATGAATTACTAAATTAAAATCTAAAATTAAAACCTAAATTAATATTTAAAAAAGTATACTAAAAACTAAACTAAAGTTAAAAAAGTAAAAACTAACTTTAAATTATATAAAAGTATAAATTAAAAACTATAAAAAAGACTATCGTAAGATTAAAAGACTATCATAAGATTAAAGTCTATCAAAACAACAACATAATGTTAAGAAAGACCGACTGTATCAAAAACAAAAACAAACAGAAGATGAAAGCGGATTTGCTACCATCGATCGGGGAGGCCTCTGGATGATCTAAGCCACCAGATACTGCAGGTCTGGATAAAAGCAGATGCTGGATGATTTTGCAAAGGCCGACTGAGAAACTTGGAGTGCCGACTGTGGAAAGTTTTACAGCATATGACTTTATAGTTGCCCAAAGTTTGTGAGATCCACCAACTGCAGTGAAGACTTTATAGCAATTGGTCGCTATTTGATGAAACCGTCGACTGCAAACAAAGGCCGGTCTGACAAAGTTTGACTGCCTTAATTGTTGATTGACCACCAAAAATGGAAGACCGCTGGGATAGAAGATGATTTGAATGCCGACTTGATGAATCAATGATGTTGGTCGATGTCTGTAGGTTTATACCGTCGATGTTGCCACAGGATTTATAGCCGCCGATAAACAAATGAATAGTCTGCTGGTTTAGAATTCACTGTCACCGTGAGTCTTGATCCGCCCGCTAATGTATGGCATGGATTGGTCCGCTGATGCCGACGGGATGTGGATGGAACGGTGTAAATTTGGTGGATTGGGCAGTTAAGATTGCCGGATGTAGATTGTAAACCCAGACCGTAGATGGATATGTGGATCTGCTAAGCGCTTAGATTCTGCTAGTGGGTGGTTTCAGAACTCTGTTTACGATGCTACAGATCCTTCCATTTATGATGAATGCCACTTACTATAGATCACGCAGATGGAGATAAAATGAAGACTCTGAATCGATCGCTTAGTACTATGCCAGGATTTTGATTCCACTGCACAAAGAAGAATATGTCCAGAATATTTTGCTTGCGATTCCGTACGGTGGGTTAAAGGTCTCTTGGCGGTTATGGATGTATCTTTTACGCAATCGAAGGATTTGGCAATGGTAGGATGTGGATCAGAGGCGACCGGATGTGATGACTGGGAGTGGTCGAGGGGGATACGGATCTGTGAAAAAATGGTGGTGAAGGGTAATTTGGAGAAGGCGATCAACGGTTTAAGATGTCGACATGAAATATTTTATGTCAATCCTCATCTACAAGGCCTCTTGGATGCGATGGTGAGCTTAGATCTAGCGTAGGATGCAACCTGCAAAACTTGACCCCCAAAACTAGACAAAAATGATGTTAAAAATGCAAATTTAAACACACAAACCTGCAAAAAAGATCAAGCAAAGTGAGTCCCACCGGGTGTGCCAAATGTAGTTAGGGTAAAATTACAAATCAGGGCAAATGATTAAACAACAATGATAAAACCCTAGCAATGCACAATGAAGCACAAGACAACATGAAAATCAAAATAACAAATGTAAATACAAACCGATCTCTATGCTATGCTCGATTTATCTCCATTGCTCTTCTCCACCTCGCATGAGTATGCAAGATTTTGAAGGATTATTGTTGGAAGAATGTTGGGTGCTCACTTCTGCAGCATAACATTAAGATAAAGATGCTAGATAGAATGATAGATGAAGGATGCAAAGGCTCTAATGATATTTCGACAGCATGTGGATACTTGAGGATCAATGCATGCTAATGGCTTATGAGGGGGTTGATTTATAGGAAAGGCTTAATTCAAATGGATGGCTAGGATCAATTAGAGCTTTAGGTGAAATGGATGGATAGGATTAAGTTAGGTTTCCTTGCACATCAAGAAATTGTAGTCATGTGTCATGTGGCAAAGGAGGATAAGGCTTAGGTGTGCTTGTGTAGATAAATACTAAAATTAGATCCCATTAGTTGTGCATGTGAAGGATTTGAATGAAAGTTGTAATACAACACATGATTAACTGGACAAGTGTTGGAATGTGGTGAAAGGTCATGTGACTTAATTCAAATAAAATATTTGAATTAGTTGTGATATGAGTTGGATATTAATTAAATAAATAAAATTTATTTAATTAATTGGATAAATGAATAGGATGGGATAAGATATGATGTGGAAATTAATTAAATAAATAAAATTTATTTAATTAATTGGGATGAGGATAAGATAAATAGGATTATGCATGTGAAATTAATTAAATAAATAAAATTTATTTAATTAATTGGCTAAGTGGGATAAGGATGGGGATTAAGATGGGATTTTAATTAAATAAATAAAATTTATTTAATTAATTGGCTAATGGGATAAATGGGATTAAGATTGAGATTTAGGACAAAAATGGCTTATGATGTTTACGATAATGTTTTAACAAGGTGTTGTAGGACATGGACAAAGTTGGGACAAATTTGGGTGTCTACAATAACCGTCTAACCAACTCGATCCTAGCCATCGATTTGCCATCCAATCCTAGCCATTAATTTGCTTCTCTAAAATATATAAATTTGTGTGTTGAGAGACATTCTCCCCATCCATTATTTGAGAAGTGTTATGCTATGGGTCTGTGTATTGACATTTTATCATTTTGAAGCAAAATCACTCATATTTAGAGTACAACAAGGTCAAAGCTATGGGTAAATTTGTCATCTTTTTGTTTTTTATGTTTCGATTTTATGCTTAATTAGAGGTCATATTAGGTGTAGATTAAAGAGTTTTCATTGCGTTTAATTTATTTATTTAATTTGCATTTTAATGTGTATAGATGTGTTAGCAACTAGTTGTGGTTACTATTCTAGCTATGGTGATTAATTCTTGTCAGATACTCGAGCCTATTTGTTATCATTGGATTTGGTGTTTGTGTTTAAATATCATTTGATGTATGTTTCTTTCTTCTATGTGACAGTTTAGTGTGGCATCTCTTTAGAGGATCTTATCTTTTGTGCATTGGCATGATGGAAGATGAGAGGATTCTTGCTTCAGATGGTGGTCACCTTGATTATTGTTGCAGTATCTTGATAGAGCACATCGATGTTTACATGGTACATGTTGATCATATGGATTATTTCCTTGATGTTTGAGTTTACTTTTTCGACCCCTTATGCAACATATACAACAAGTGGGAGAATGTTGGAAAAGGTGTGTTGTATACCTTTCATAACCTTGCATAATATGTATAGTGTAAAATATAATATTTAATTGTGGTTCATCCTAGAGATGTGAAAATCACAAAAGGAATTCTTGGGGCCACTTGAAAGTTGTATGTAACATTGGGATAAATATTTAATGTGAGTTGCACCTTGGAAAAATATTTAATATTGGAAAAACTTAGTAGCATAAAAGGAAAAATTAGTACCAAAAAGTAAATAAGAGGGACATGGTTTAGTGAGCTTATGGTTTTGAGGGATATGGTTATGTAATACCACTTAGTGGTTTTGTGCAATCTTATTTCTATAAAAGGAAAGAACATGAGTAGTTGTTGAAGTTGGCTAGTTGAATTGTTATCAGTATTGATCTTTTATTATAGCTTGCATTTATGAAGAGAGGAAGCATGGATTGGGATGTGTGGTTACATAATTCTCATTTTCTTGTTCGCATGGAGTACAATTAGGGAGCTTGATGATTCATAAGTATTCATGGAGGCTATGTATTGTAATATTTGTTCATAAGATAATTCAATATGTGTGGATGCTTTTGGAGGTTGAGTTTTTCTCTCATGGAGGGTCTTACCAAGATATATCTTGTGTCATCATGATGGTATGTTTGTCTATTATTTTGCATATGGATTTATGAATACTTGTTTGCATATTCATATCTCATGGGGTTATGTGGAAATTGTTTATTATGGCTGCAAATTTACTTTCACATCTAAAGATGGCAATGGATAGTTATCTTTTTTGAAGTCTTTGTTCAGATTATAGAAAAAAACACAATCTAAATTTTCCATTGTTTTTACAGACTATAACAAGATTAGTGACCCAATTAAGTGCCTTCATTGAAAATTTATTCACATAGACAAGAAATTCTAGGATTTATTGAAAATGAGGGGTTCTAAGAGCGCATTGATAAGATATTACTTTTACCAAAATGGTTTGAATCGAGTTTTCAAATGAATTGTATGAGTAATGATGGATGTATTAAATATTTTTAGATCATTATAGCTCCATGCTACTCATTCATTATAATCTTTTAATGATTTAATAATGCCAACTCTTTCTTCTTCAATGCATGCTTTACCAAGGAAAATGTTCCTAACCTCTATCCCATTTCTTGGGTTATAAGGTAGATACTCTCCTCCTAAACTAGGGGCTTTCGTTGAACTACCAATATAATTTGAGTCAAACAATCTTTCAAGATGAACCATTCCCTTAGGTATTATATTGGTTTTTAGGTTGATTATCCCCTCTTCATCTACCTTTACCTCATCTCTATTTGATTCATTAATTATTTGAACCTCAAAAACACCTGAGTTGGTAATGAAGTTGAGGATATGTCTATCATATTCAAAAATCTTAAAATTGTGTATGTTATCTAGTACTAATGGAATGGGTGCCAGATCAAATGAGAACATCTTTATTCTTGATTGTGAGATTACTTCTAGAGTACTAGAAATTTTTGAGCTAAAGCGTCAATAATATGGTTGTTTATTTATAACATTAACTTGATGTTGAAAGCATTTAAATCCTCAATTAGATCCCAGACTCAATTGTGTTAGGCTACCAGTCTTTTGTCATTTAAAGCATATTGACCCTTCAATTGTTTGATTATGAGTTTAGAATCCCCAAACACCTACAATTTTTTACTTTCACTTTTTGTACTTCTATCTTTGCTAGCTAGGATGATGTCCAAAATTTCTATTTCCTTTTGAAATATGTTAGGAAATAAGTAGAATTTAAGGAATTTAACTTTAGAATGTAACATTGTCTTGTTCATCCTACATCGTTTGGGAATTTTAAGGTCCATAAGGTTAACCCTTTCTCTAGACCTATTATCACCTTGATTACTATTTTCTAGTGGAGTAGGCACCCCACCATTATTAGGCTCGGTGTTCCATCATCTATTTGGCCTCAAAAAAGTGAATCCTCTACCTTAAGAATTTAGAGTGTACTGGTTATGTGGAACTTGAGCTCATAGTTGGACAAAGTTATTAGATATCTTATTTACTTGATTTTTTAATTCCTAAAATTCA
The DNA here is from genome assembly GCA_027924645.1 of Cunninghamia lanceolata. Lineage (NCBI taxonomy): Eukaryota > Viridiplantae > Streptophyta > Pinopsida > Cupressales > Cupressaceae > Cunninghamia > Cunninghamia lanceolata. Next base: position 1,963,947 of record BSBN01000241.1, on the reverse strand, counting down.
ATTTTACCATAGTTGATGGTATACAATGTTTTTGGCTTGTTCTTGGGCCTAGGAATATCCCACATAACCACAATAGTAGAGAATCCTTTGGTCATTGGATTAATGATTTTCTTTCTCTTTTGGATATTAATATTTATCCAGGAAGGGACCAAAGATGCATTAGAGTCACTTTGAGGAGGCACCTATAGCTAAGAGAATGGAGGAGCTTGCTCAAGTTTTTCTATTTCTTCTAGCTACTTCTCCATTTCATCCATGAGCATATCAACCTCCTTAATGGAGAGATCTTCTTCCTTATTTTATGGAATCTTTGTCATTTATTCTTATTCTTTCTCTTTCTCTTCATCATCCTCTTTGCCTTTGATTTGGATTTTAATTTCATCTTCCTTGTCTTTAACTTGCTCCTCAAGGACTTGCTTGTCTTCTTTAGACACTTGTTCTTCTAGTTGTTGAGCAATCCTATCTATGTTAGACAAGGAGGATATTTTGATGTGGGAGAAGAGTGGGATGAGCCTGGGAAAAGAATATTTAGGGAAGCCTTTTCTATAGTAAGCTCTTTATTAGGGGATAAATGGAAAAGAATAGGTTGACTTACTTTAGCCTTATCAACTAAAAGAATAGTTTTGTTAGTTTTATTTGGAGGAGGAATAATAGTTCTAAAATCATGTGCACGAACATTAGGTACATGGGCCTAAACAACATGAGAAGGAATAGCAGTGGACATGGGAATCTTCAATGGAAAACATAGTACCTGAGTAGAGGTTGGTTTTTTATCCAAGAGCATAGGTGGAGGCACATCAACAAAGGTCTATTGGGAAGTATCGTCTATTTTAATGGTAGCCTTTGGATTTATGTTTAGGGGAACCTCCTCATCTATTCTTCCTTCTTTTTGATATCCTTCCTCTTCTTAGAGACCTTTGTAGGATCTTTTTCTTTCACAATTTCCTTTTCTTTTTTTACTTCCTTCTCCTTCTTAGAATAATTGGAGATTATGGAGGCTTGTAATCCTTAACTTTCTTGGTATTTGGCTTCTTGTAAGTCTCTCATATCATAATCTTGACTCTTGCAGCTTCAAGCTCTTATATTTTCCTCTTCAACCACTTATTACTAAACTCAATGACCTTTTTGGAGATATACTTAAAAGATACTAATTCTTCCTCAAACCAATTAATAGGAGGGATAGAAAGTTGGTATATGCCATCATACACATCCATTAGCACTCTACCATTATCTAAAATTTGATAAGGAACTTGCTCAATTTCATAGGTCTTCATCCGATAGGTAGTAAACCAAGAGAATCTTCCTTGCCTAACCACATGCTCATCACTATAATTGCCCTAATAATCCTCAAGGTGTGGCACATGCCTCATTTGAGAACCCATATTTTTTTCATTTTTCCTTTCGGGTCAAAGAAGGGTCTCTTATCATGAAAATGGATTGTAAATCTTTGGATCTCTATATCTGACTCTTTGGCATTTTGTGAGGCAACATAAGCATATACTCCTATTATGATGGGAAATTCTATCCCATCCATATGCTTCTTTCCCAAGTCCTTATGGGACTCACACAATTGCCTAGTTAATTTCAAAAGAACCACCTTGTCAGTTGGGAATTTTTACAACCTATAAGGTGCCCCTAGAAATCCACCAACTCTACTCTATGAAAACATTGGAAATTTACCATGTACAATAATTTATTTTAGTGCCTCCACTGATAAGCTCTTTGAAAGGAAAAAAATGTAGCAATATAAAGCATTTCCATATAACCCCAAGAGAGATAAATATGTAAACAAGTACTCAGAATCCACCATGCAAAAGAATAGACAAAAAAACCATCAATATGACACAATATATACCTAGGTAAAACACTCATGAGAGAAAAAATTAGCCTCCAAAAGCATCCACATTCAATGTATTATTCAATAATGAAAACATTACAATACACTTATAGAGTCTCCATGAATACTTCTGAAATATCAAGCTCCCCCAATACATCCTCCATGTTTCCAAGCATAATGGGTATCCATGCAACCACACATCCCATGCCATTCTTCACATGTGCACTCTATATGAGAGATCAATACAAATGATATCCAACCTCAACCATTGAACATGTGCTTGCTTTTATAGATTCAAGCTCACACAAAACCACTAAGTGATATTAGCTAAACCATGTGTCTCAAAATCACAAGAGCACAAAACCATTGAAATCAAAATTAAATATTTACCACAAATATAAAATAGTTGTGCTATGTCTCCCACACATAAAATATCTAGCTAATATCCTATGCAAATTTACAAGTGGACCCAAATAAATATTTAATGTGGCTAAACACAACTCCAAAGATGCATCACAAATAAATATTTATTTTACATAATTATTTTTTTTCTATTTTGTGCAAGGTGTACAATACGATTTTCGTAACGCTCTTATTTAAGTCTCCCTCCATGGTTTTGATCAGGAAGAACAAGAAAACATCATTGACTATCTTGAAGTATCTCATCCTTTATTTCAAAGTTAGTTGGGGATAAAATTGACATACCTTCACTTGACCAAGAGTCGTTCCAATTGTACCAAAAAAATTTAACTCAGTGAACACAACCCTTCTTACCATTGCATAGACCAAATATGAGGTCATATAAAACCTCCTACTATCTTGTACTTTTGTCAACTAATCTTGTCACTTGTAAGGGTAGACTAGTCAATCATCTCCTCATTCTTTAGAACAAAACATATAAATCTAAATATCCATGGGAAAAATGTGGAGGCTCTTGGTTGTGCCATTATTCCAATTAGTAATGTGACCATGTCTCCAACTTCCATTTGAAAATCAATCCTCATCATTGTCTTGGGGAGTTTGGAGATAGTAGTTCTTGGTTTTGCCATACACCTTTTATTCATAGCCCTTAAGGAACTATTTGGGTCCTCATTAAAATAGTTCATACCATCATTCATCTTCAACTCGATGACGTGAGCATGATGAGGAATCTAGAAAAATATCCATAATGGCCTTAATAGTTAAGTTTAGTAGTGTTTTTCCTTTTGGGTCTATGATTTTTCTTTCTCTAACATCATAATATTTAGCACAAGTCATTTCTAGTTTAGGACATTGAAGTGATGGGAACTATTGAGCTATCCCATTTTTACCATAGATTTTTCTTTATCAATCACAACATCTCCATACATCCTCTTTTTGAAATATTATTGTTGCATATGTTGTCATTGATGTCAAAGGAATAGTGTTCAGAGGTGTTGTGATGAGGAAGGCATATTGTTGCATATGATATCAAAGGAGTGGATGTCAAAGGAGTGGTGATTAGAGGAGGTGTGATATGGTGATGAAAGACATGAGCATGTTATTGGATAAATATCATCTGTAGACTATTGTACCTTATCTTCTGAAGTTCATGAATAGGTGAAGCTTGTCAAAGTGTTTTGATTTATGACATACATTGATGCTTGTTACATACATTGTCACTTGTTGAAAAGCATTGCATGGAATATGAAAGAAATTGTCTAAGTTATCAAATTGTCAAAGGCATAGGAAATTATAATGTAGAAGCACAGGAGATTTACCACATTCTACTACAAATGAAGATATTGCCTTGCGGCTTGGAGGATAGCTAAATATGTCTATGAGGTATGCATGATCCAAGTTTTAGAGCATTAAAGTTATTGTAGAGTTTTTCAGAGCTCACAGAGTGAGAACAAGTCTTGTTCCTATGAAAGGTCATCAAAGACAGAACTGAAAGCTACCGCATTTCACTACATTTGTATATATGACTTGGCAGTTTGGAGATTAGGTAAATAAAAGATACAAGAATGATACTCAAGTTTCAAAAGATACAATGTACCGCAGAGTTTTCTAGAGTTAGTTGAGTGAAGATAGTGGTGTTACAGTGTTGTTGCAGTCTCAAAGGTACAGAAGAATGCTCTGCATTTCTCTGCACTTGAAGATATATCCTGGCAATTTGAACCATATGTGAATAATGGTGTCTTGCATAACATATCCAAATTTCAGAATGTAAGAAGTACCACAAAAATGTTTAGCAATGTTCCAAGGTAAGACTGTGAGATAGACAAATGTAGGGATAATACGTTTCAATGTCTAATTAGTTGAGACAATAAATAGAAGCATGAACTAGAGAAAGGAATGCATGAAAAGGTTTTGTAAGTCAAATACTATTTGTGGCTTGATCCACATGATGATATCTCTCTTCTCTGATATCGCATAGGGTTTGGAGCTAAGGCATGAAAGGATAAGTGTTTGTGGAGCCGACTTGGTGTGTTTGAGTGATTATGCCGTGTGTTTGGAAGTATGCACCAACATAGAAATGTGTACAAAGAAAAATTAGGTCTAGTAGATTCCTTAGTATGAACCACATAGTGAGATTTTACTCCTACATTACCATAGATGATTTGGGAGCCGACAAGCAAGGTCGTTACACGTTTCATGATATAAGTCACCTTGATGTTCGACATAGATGAAGATTTGAATGCTTGCGGAGCATATAAATAAAAGTTAAAAGATTTTTGCAAGAAAAGTGGCGGTATGCAGAATGTGTTAACTATGTTAATGTGTGGATAACATCATTTCAGAAGTAGTGTGATGATGAAGTGTGGAAAAGATTAATTCAATTAAAGTCAATGTAGAAGTGATGTTGTTGCAGAGGTATTTGAAGAAGTTGTGATGTTGTTGTGATAGAGAAGAGGTACTTGAAGGAATTTTGGTTTTGTAGAGGTTGGTATAGTGCATTGTGGAAGTGTTTTTGAGTTTGGATGATAGCAGAGATGATTGAGTAGAGGTGTTGAATTCATTAGAATAAGTCAATGTCAAAGTGTTAATGAAGATGATGTTGCGAAGGATTTTGAGGTATTAGAATCAATCAAATGATCATGATGATAGCAAAAAGGATAGTGTGGAAGTTTAAAGTCCTTGAGAATATATCAAGGATGTCAAATCTTTAGTAGAATTGATGTTGTGGAGGAAATTGATTGAGCAGAATCAGTTTAATGTATCAGAACAAAGGTTGGAGCCTCATTGTGTAAGTGTTGTAGCTCTTTAGAGAGTTGTTGTTTCCTTTGGGTGGGAGCACATAAAACTTTGTATTAGGGAGTTGATGCTTCCTTTGGGTTGGAGCCCATAAAACTTTGTATCAGGGAGTTAGAGCTTCTTTTGGGTTGGTGCCTATAAAATTGATTGTAAATATGTTTTTATTTGTGAGGCTAGATTTGGACAGTAGATCCAAGTAGCTTGTTCACTGTGGTTTTTCCCATCTTGGGTTTCCATGTAAATTTGGTGTCATGTGTGTATGTTCTGTTATGATTAATTTGGTTTAATTGATCAGTTTGGCTTGAATGCATATAATAGGAAATAATTTGAATATGTACTGATTCACCCCCTCTTAGTACTTTTGTGTGTTCAACAATTGGTATGATCAGAGCAAGTTTCCTTGGTGCAACCTAACATCTAAAGGTAGATCTTGGATTAGAACACATGGCTCAGGAAGAGTCCTCTTCTCACAAAGCACCTCTATTTGATGGAACTAACTATGCCTTTTGGAGTGTAAGGATGGAAGCCTATCTTACCTCTATAGGGTATGATGTTTGGAGAGATAGAATGGATACTTATACTTATCCTACTCATCCTCTTACAGATCTAATTGAGAAGAAGGCCTGTGAAAACAATGCTAAAGCTAAGAATGATATCTTTAGTGGTCTAACAAACTCAAAGTTTGTCAAGGTAATGTAGTGCAAGACAGCCAAGGAAATATGGGCTAAACTCAAAAATATCTACAAAGTAAATGTAAAAGTGAAGCAAACAAAATTATAAACTTACACAGGAATGTTTGAGAATCTGAGAATGAAGAAGAGGAAAGCATTGCTAACTATTCACTCCGAGTGGATGAAGTTGTCAATGGAATCAGAGGGCTGGGAAAAGAAGTGAAAGACTCTATGGTTGTGAAGAAGGTTCTAAGCTCTCTCCCTCACATATTTGATTCAAAAGTTTTTGCTATTGAAGAAGCCAAAGATCTAAACACATTTACCATGGATGATCTATTTGAGTCTCTCACTTCCTATGAGATAAGAAATGAAATCAAAGATTCATCCAAAAGGGAAGCTACTTTCAAAGCTGTAAAGAAAGAAGGAACATCTAGTTCACATAATAAGTCAGAGGAAGGAGAAGCAAACTTTGTGAGAAACCTAAAGAAGGGTTTAGGCAAGTATAAAGGTAAGCTACCTTTCAAATATTTCAATTGTGGTGATGTTGGACATTATGCATGTACATGTCCTCTTAGAAAGAATGAAGATAGAAACAAAGGTTTCAAAAGATCTAACTTCAACAAGAACAAGAAAAGCCTTTACTCTAGGGATTATTGTAATTCAACAAAAGAAGTAGACAACTACACATCAAAAGATGAAAGAGAATAATCCTTATTCATGGCTATCAAAGTCTTGGATAATTTAGACAGCCTTGCGGAGGATAATGAAGACATGACAGTCATTGATGAAGAAGAGTGTGAAGTTGATCTTGAAGGAGAACTCATTTCTACTCTAGATGATCTAAGAGCAGTAAGGAAGGACAACAAAGAATATAAGGCCAAGCTTAAAGAATCATAAGAAGTAATTAACAACATGAAAGTTCAAATTGAAGAACGTAAAAGAGTTGCAGATTGCCTAAATGCTAAGATCAATGCCAAATCAGATGAATGCTCAAGACTTGAATAGGAATTTGTCTTCCTGAGGAAGGAACTAGAGAAAGCAAAGAATCAGATAGACATGAGTCTAAAACTCAAGAAAAGCACAAACATCCTTGATGAAATAATCAACATTCAAAGACCACTTAAGAATAAGGGCGGTCTTGGATTTGAGAAAGGTTAGAGTTTAAAAATAGATACACATGAAGGCATGTATGAGATGAAGAAAGAACCCTACATTGAAATATCTAAGAAGATTGAAGATGAGAAAAAAAAGTTGGATGATGGCTTCATAAAGGTCAAAAATTTGAAGAAGAGATTCAAGGGTCCTCCTCCTACAAGACAATCCACTACAACCAGGTACTCTTAATTTTTCTATGGTTAGTCATATTCATGTAATAAGTTTGGTCATAAGGTTGTTTCTTACAAAATCAAAACAAGGAGAAATGGCTACTATTATTCTTGCTATAAGTATGGTTATAAGGCTGATGATTGTAGAACTGAAACAAGGAGAAATGGTTATATGAGTAAAAAACCTTTCTTGCCTTCAATGTATAATGTCATATGTTATAAGTGCAATAACTTTGGGCATAAAGTTAGTTTTTGTAAAAGTGGTTTTGTGAGTTCACCTAACGAGCACAAGAAGATGAAGGATACCCTGATCAAGCAAAAGAAGGAAATGACAAAAATATGGAGAAGGAAGCAAGAGCAAGATAATGAAAATATGGAAGAACCTTTGCATGTGCTTCATGTAGAGGATTTCATACTAAATTAAGAAAAATTATGGGTTCAGGGGGAGCTAACTATTGTATAATCTTTTAGCTCCTTGTAAAAATGAGTTGTCAATTCTGTAGAAGCAAGGCATATAGATGCTACAACAAAATATTGTGAAAGATAGTTGAGAGTGCAAATGTTAGAGTTGATGAAGAGTTACATCCATCCACACATGAGTTCAGATGTTTCATCCTGTACAGAAGTAGAAGATACAGAAGAGATGGTAAAGAAAATTGAGATGTCTATGATATTTTTCAAGCTGATCAACAAGAAACAAAGACAACAATAGGTACAAAGATGATGAAGATATAGAAAGATGGAATAAAGGGGATAGGCATAAGTATGAGGACAAAGATGAGGGGCATGAAAAAATTTTATACAAAGAAAAGAAAGAATGATGAGAGTGATAAGGAGACAAATAACTTTCTTGTCACTTTCTAGCCTCAAAGAACTCATAAATTGACTTCACAAGAGAGGAATTCATCCAATTAACCTCCCCATCCCATCCGTAACCTTAATTTTCATGTCCCATATTTCCTTTTTGGGTCACCTCCTATCATTGTAGAATCTCTTGGGGTGACCTTCTAGCTAAATCAGGATCTCCAAGGGTGGCATGCCCTAGTGAAAGGGGTGACCCACCCTGCAAAGATGAGGAAAGGGGTTAATTTTTCATATGTTAGATTGGTAATACTTCTGTGTTATTGTGTAGATCATAGGTCATCCATTGAAACATTTAACTATGCAATTGATGTAATTAAGCACAATCATTTCTTGGTGTCTTGATTTGAATGTGTTTAGATAACCTACCTCTTCATGCATTGAGATCTATGTTATCCTTTTTTCATCATTATTGCATGTTAAAATGTTTTTTTATGAAATTCATCATATTGGTTCAAGAACGTAGTTTCTAGCTTTTATGGTGAAACCCCCTTATGATTTGTTATAATTTTGTGAAATCCAAACCAACATCCATATGTTTGTTAGGTTTTTTGCATATCCATTTTTTCTTGTTAGTTTTCTTTTTCCTCCTTTTTGTACTTTCAGGTTAAAAGTACACAAAAACTACAAATACCCCCATCATACGAGGGAGCTGCTCCTCTCAAATGCAGAGGAAAGTTGTTAGTCCAGTAACAACTTATCCAACTATTGGAACATTTGTCATTGCCCATTGGGCGAGTCACTTTGAAATCTCCAGTGACAAATTTGTTTACCAACAATGTTGTCATGTAATTAGTACCTATAAAAATGAGTGGGTGAACCATATCAAAGTAAGTTAGCTTAGTTTCCCTCCAACCAAAGGCCAAAACATTTACACCTAATGTTTATCCCAGTTACCTTTCCACTGGATAAGTAGAGCAGACATACCCATTCACTAGAATATTAGAGTAGTCCAACTCTTGAATATCTATTTTTATTTGAGAAAAGTGTAGAAAAGAACTTAAATAATGTACCATTATCCTTTATGCCAAGTTTGATTGATTTCTTGAGTCTAGAGTACCTTGATTGTACCCAAAGTAAGTCATTAACTTTATTTCCTCGAAGAGCCTCATCTAAAGATATTTATTGTTGCACTATAGGTGGATAGGAATGTCATTCATGTTTATTTCATAGAGGCTAATATGTTATATTAACCCACTAAACCCAAGAAACTTTACATAATTAGAGATTATTTAATCATCCATAAATACTCAAATAAATCCCATATGTTGTTATAAAAGGAACTTACCAAAAAGCTTTGTGAAGATTTTATAACTACTACTATAGTCAACTAACCAAAAACAATAAGCTAGTAAATATATCCCTAGAGATGTATTTCATTAGCCCCTAAAATTCTCAATCAATCACAGAGACATCCAAATCATGGAGAAAATTTATAGAAGACAAATACCTTCTCTAGATTTCACACAAATTTCTCCCTCAACCCTCTTAAACTTTGACATATATTGGTTTATTACTCTTAAAATACACTATAGTTATCCCTATACAAATTTGGCCAAAAGATCAATGTTTGGCTAAAAAGACCAACTCTTTTAAAGGATTGTTTAGGATTCGTTGAAATATGTTGCCGCGACTCCTTTTTGGACCTTTATTTTTGTCTTATTTGGGAACAGCAACATGGTCACATTGATGTCAACATGGGTATGCTAGAGTCGCAAAGTTAAGATTTTAGATATTATGACTCAAATGTGAGAAAACAAAGGAATATGTTCAAAAAAACTTAAAATTTGACATGATCATGAGATCTTATGCAATTTGAAACTTTTTAGATTGGTTGTAAGGATAATCCAATAGGTTAAATGTGACCTAAGACATTATGAGACTAGACACTAAAGTGAGTGCAACTTATAGTGTGGAAGTTGCAAAGGGTATGCAACTTCTGACACTACAATACAACCAATAATTTTAGGGTGATGAATATTTAACTATTGTAATACATCTAAATATATATCTATCACAAATATATATCTTTTATTTATTTAGGAATATGTAATGGCACCCAAAGAATGACATATTTGCTAATTCTTAATTTGTTCATGAATTTAAATATAATTGTATTATTCGGAGAGTCTTACAAACAATTTGAAATCGTCAATAAAATTTTGTAAACAACAATAAAATTAACTCTCAAGGCATTCCAACACATTTAAATACAACTAGCACAAATTAATAATAATAGAAATTTCCAACATATTTTTAAAGCACACATTAAAATACAAAAGAAAATCTTCAAATGAGAAATTAGTCTAGATTTGTGGGGTATTTGATCTTTCATTCCATCACTTTTCACTCTAATGCCCAAGTCGTTCCAACTATTTGTCTTGTTACTGCTCAAGTGGCCATTGTGTGTGGTTGTGTGTTATTTTTAAATTTATCTATTTGTAATCTTCTCTATAACTAGTATATGTGGCTAATTTTGTAACTTATCCATTTTGTCTTTGTTTTATAACATCCAGGCTTAAATTTAACAGTAGACCTTGCCTGTCAAACAAATTTTTTTATGACAGTTATCTATTCAATGGTGCCTTTCAAATACTATGACATGCCTTAGTATAAGGAAATCATATAAAAATCAAATATATATGATCATATAAATTTTGACAGTTTATCCAAAATCTCTCCTTTCATATAATACAATCTTTTTAAATTTTAGATTGTATTTTACAACAAAAATGCCTAAATACAGCTATACAACTATCAAATTTAAGCCCTGACTCTGACTAACAACATGTGACATTTCAATAGAAGGATCATTCTTTGTAGGTATTTTACGTCATCTTTCTTTGTTTTATGTGAGTTGTCGAGGAGGTAAGCTGCCCTGTTTAATTCCTCTACGACTTTTAGTAAAACTTTTCTACATTGTGCTCACTTTAATTTTATGCAATAAAATTTGTTTAATTTATCAAATTTAAGTTTCTTAAGATTTAATATATGAAAATGTATGTAGTAAAATTGTTTATATATGTAATAGATTTAAGATTTATATTGTATGCATCTCAACATTTTAATGCTCCTTGGATAAGGAATGTGTTGCGTTTTTCTGCTACATATCATACACTTGTTAAATTTCAATATAATCTTGTGAAACTGAGTTAGGGACATCTTTAATCATAAGTCATTTAATTGGAAAACACCAACTCCATTCCTATCTCTATTGTCAAATATCATAAGCTAACAAATATTATATCCTTACTAAAATTTGAAGATAATTAGAGATATATTTATGTAATGTTTTATTGGCTTATGTCCACAAATTTGAAATTTTAATATTTTATTATTGAACAATTTTACTAAGGCTTTGCTTTATTATCAATAAAGAGAACCTAGGTGTTTTAAAATAGGCGACGAATATGTAGGTCATAGTGGCATAGACCAACAATTGTTGGTCTTTATACATTTCCTTTTAGATCATGCTCTGTTTCATGTGTTTTAACTCTCAGAGTCATGCAATAAACTTAGCAAACATAGTCAATCTCATGGACCAAAGGTATGTTGTAAGTTCATCCTTTCAACTCTTATAAATTTATTGTTGTTACTAAGGTTTTATTTAGATTGTCTTTTTACAACTTTCGCTATTCTCGTATAGACAAAAATTTCATAAAGTGGCAACAAGGAAACAAAATTTCACTACTTTCTTAATGTCATGTTACATTAAGAGATGGGTAATTAATTTAAATCAAGTAGTGCTTCAAAACAAAGTTGCAATTTTGAGGAAATGTAATCCCATAAAGACCAAAAACAATAGCTTTAGATATTTTTTAATTTATCAAAGTGTTATTTTATTGACTATCGAACACGTGTATTGTCCTACTTGGACTTTGAAATCTCAAAGCATTCTTAAGACACCCACAAGATTTTTCCCTTCACTTACATTTTCATGTAAAGGCACAATCACGGAGGAATTGGGTTCTTTGGAAATTCCTTATTATAGTAAGCTTATTGATGGGGGCAATCATTTTAGCTTAAAAATCATTGAGTTTAATAAAATTATATGGAACTTGCATTTGAAAAGAGCTCTTGATTGCTTTTTAGAGTTCTACACTCTTAAGAATTTCTTTTTGGCTTTTTGATTAAGTAGAAACCCCAAGTTAAAATCCTTGAGGATTTTATATCTACTTTGTGTTTAAATTTAGGCATTTATGATATGTGGCCTTTACATTATTCCAATGACATTTTAGAGATAGGAGGTACTATTAAGAAAATCGAGAAAAGCATTATATGTAGCTTATCTAGAAGAACTTTGGCAAATTAAGGAGATTCTTTTTAGTATCTTCCAATGTGTCAATTGCATGTAATAGCATTCAAATCATACATGTTCTTATTATGTGGGTGTAAAATGTTCCTTCTCTCTTGTTTCTTTTAAATAGATGAAATTGTGATAACGATTTCCGTGCACTCCCTACAAACAAACAAGACCAACCTACCTTGTCTCTAAGAAGCTAGGACTCATGTCGCTCAATTTGGTGGATTTGGAGGTGCTATTCAAGTCTAGAAAGCCACATGAAGTATCCTCTACATGTGCTAAATAGCTCTAAAAAGCCTTCTCTTGTAGGTGGTCTTCATTTGGGCCACTTATTTTTCCCATTGTGTTCATTGCATTGCAATTGCCTTTTCTTCATAGTCAAGTGGTCATTTGGGCCACTACTACATAGCATTTTTCCCATCATGTTCATTGCATTGCAATTGCCTTTTCTTCATAGTCAAGTGGTAGTGGTCCTCCTGACATAATGCCTTCTAGATCATTTCCCAATCTTTAGTTTTTATTTGTACAATTTCTTTCATGCTTAACCTTTGGGATTGTCCTATTCTTTTGTAGGAGTTAGCATATCAGTTGGTTGATGATGTTCTTAACTACACTGGCACGATTCCTTCCCTTAGCAAGGGGTCCCTGTTTGACATACAAAACCTCTTTCTCTCTCCTTTTTTAACACATACGATAAACTATTTTGTGATATTATTCCCCTAATTAGCAACATATTTACTTTAATCACATGTTTTTTTTTTGAATTGAAGGTGTTAACAAACTTAAGGACTAGAGTGCATCATTTTGAAATGATTGAAACTTAAAGCATTGAGTTCAATATATAATTGTAATAAAAGAAGTTGTGTGATATCTTAGAGTAGAATCCTTTCCCAAAAGAATATACATGTGTTAGCATGGGTAGGAATAGGAACAAAGATGGATGCAAATGTTGAGGAATTATTGACAAAGTGGTCTTCTAAGTTCAGGTCTCGAATTTCAGGGAACTAATTGCAATTATAAAGTTTATTAAAATCCTTCAATATTCTCATATTGGCACTTTTGGGGGAAGTCATGCCAAGCCCTTGATGTATTGAAGAGAAGATTAAGTATTTGTCACAAAATATTTTTTAAGTCATTTATTTAATGTAGCTTTTAAGTGTCCAATATTTGTATTGTACACAACACATTGCAATTGTGTAAAAATGGATTGTGATAATAAACAGACATTAAACATTCAAATGTATTCAATAAATGGTTCAATACATGTTGCAATGTATATAATACAAAAAATAGACAAGTCTGATTTATTTTAATTTCTAAAAATAATATATTTTTAAAATGATTTATTACGTAATGTATCCCAAAAATATATAATATTATTGAAAACATACATACCTTTAAAAATTATAAATCAATCCTTAGTTGTCCACCATTTGATAGTGCTTTGAGTGTTGTTACTAATGTATAAATTCTAAACCTTCCCTATACATGAAAAGTCCAAGTTTGTCCACTTGTTAAGTACACACATTCTTACTCAAGTGTGTTAATACACTAAATGTCCTAGTAAACTAGTGTATGGCTCAAGAACAAAATAATTGGAATGCATTTACTAAAGCCTAAAATTCAAACTAAAAACGAGGTTTGAAAGCTCTACTAGGGTTTTGTCTTGGCTTGGTTTGCATGTTCCTGCTCATGTCACTCCACTATCTTTGTCATCCTTGTGTCATACTACCTTTTGGAGCAAGATTACTCAACATTTATTGCAAGGCAATTTTTTTTGTTTTTTATATGGTGACCAACGACCAACAACCCCACATTTGATATTGGCGCTTCAAGCTTGGATATGCAAAAAAATGGCTCCCAAACGATCACAAAAGTTCATTCTGACAATAGTGCAAAAGGTAATACCACTATTCCTCTTACTGTTTTACCAATTCATGATTTTGAAAATACATTTAAGTGGCTTGAAAACTATTTGCTTGTTGGATATTTTGTTTGTTGTATCCCCTCTAAAAGCATGCTACGTAGTTGGATCAACTCTACTTGGGTCCCTTGTGGGGCCTGTGTAGAGGCTATCTAAAATCTTACCAAGGGCTTTCTCCTTTTTCACTTTGTTGAGGTCAAATTTGCCAAGGTTATCTTCGAGCACAAACCTTGGTATATATTCAATCATCCTTGCTTGCCTTTTCTCCTTGGACTTGAGAAATTTTAGTCTATGAGGAATGGTCTCTTCGTGTTCTAGTCTGGATTGAATTCCCTAGTTTTCCCTTGCCTTTATGGCATTTCCTAAACCCCATTGTAACATCTCTAGGGCAAGTGGACCTTGCCATTTCACCTATATGTGCTACCTCAACAATACGAAGACAAAAATCAAGAAAGTTCCATCACGAGATGGGAGCCCATTGCTAACGACCAAGACCTTTCAGATGTGTGGGGGCCTCCACTTGACCATGATCTTCCTCCTATTCACCCAACCTTGTCAGCTAAGCAATTTGATTGCTTTTATGTTGCCTTTTTGGTTTCAACATAAACTTTTCAGGGTGTGATTCTATTCCACCCACCTTTTATGTGAATTGTATATTATATTTTAGATATATTAATATAAAAGTATAACACTCTTCACCATTAAAAAAAACCTAAAAAGAAACAACTAGATTCAAGATGAGATTTAACTCTTTCCATTTATTGAAAATATCAGGACTTTTAATCCATGCCTGTTATTTGAAATTTTGAACAACCAATCATAAACAAACTTAAGGATCGAACACCAACAACACTTCGATTTATTCTATATTCATTCCATGGTTAACTTATTCACCAAGTTGTTGAAATCAAAGTTTAGGTAGTTTATTTAGTCGAATTTTTAATTGTTCACTAAATCGTTCAAAGATGCATTAATCATCTCCTGAATTTACTTAAAATCACTAAAATAAGTTGTTAAATTTTTAATCTCTAAATATTATAGAATAAGAAAATTAGTAATTTGTAGAATCCAGTTACTAGATTTCCATTGCAAGTGATGCAAATTGGAGAGTTGCAGAGGATGAACCCACGGTTGCACAGAACACTACCACAGCTGAAAGACACTATTGCAGTCGGATGGATACAAGTGCACCAAAAGTGAAAGAACTGTGCATGATAGTGTCCTCCTGACACACAGGCAATGAACAGAGGAGCAGAGAAGACGATGCGGGTTCCTAATACTATTTATGATCCAGCTAAGCCCAATGCAGAACCAGAGCAGAACAATGTCAACTGTCGAAAAGACTAAGCTTTCTAAATCACTCTTCTTCTTGTTCTGTTCTACAAGCAACCTCTTCTCCTCCTTTAATTTAGAATATGTAAGTATATAAAATGTTTATTATGTTTTACATTTCTATTAAATTCTAGATTAATGATGATGAATAAAGGCTAATCAAACATGAAGGAACTGTCTTTTATCCTTTACAATCACAAATATGCTTAAAAACACTTTCAACGTGTATCTATATGGATATTCACAACTAGCACATTATGCAAAAATGGCATCTATAGCAGAGCAGGAAGCTAGTACACAACAAATTTGGTGAAGATATGTTTAACTGACCCAGGCAGATACCAAAAGAAAAAATGAGATTTTACATTTCATCGTGCATGGTTCAAACTTCAAGCTACATGCATGTACAGAGCCAACCACAGTTGATGAGGATTATTAATTATATCATGAGTTATCAGGAGCTCTCAATTGAGTTACTATGAAAATGTGTTTTCTCGGCATGTCAATCACTCATGTTCTTTAATAAAATGGTGATTGCATTTATTTGGGATGTGCTATATATCATAGTTCAAAATCTTGGCACAAACTATGCAAAATTTCCAAACAATAGAAGGCACATAAATTTCTAAAATAATCTTTAGAAACATGCATAAAACTGAATTTACAAAGGTCATAACTAGTTTTTCCTTCATTTATAGATCAGAAACCTAGTTCAATTCATATTACAGTGTCATGTGATTATAAATTAAGTATCCATATTAAAATTTTACAAATTTCATCTGTGGAAAACATGGACCCATACAATTTTTTTTTTTTTTTTTTTGTTTTTGTAAAACCAGAGTTGAGATTTGAGTGCAGCAGCCCCCAGTGGGGTCGAGGGGCAGCACCATTACGGAAGTTTGGGGCCAGAGGTCCAAATGGGGTCGAGGGGCAGCATTTCTCACGGGGTCTGGGGACTGTTGAAAGGCAGCGCCCCCGGCAGGGTCAAGGGGCAGCATCCCTCGCAAGGTCTAGGGGCAATACCCCTAGTGCATACTCTGTTGCAATATAGGGTGGGTAAAGGGGTGGAGCCCCTTCCTCCAAGCCCAAATTAAGACCTTCGAGACCACACAAACCTTGATAGCCTTTGAGACCCTGTCTGACCCACAAGTACTTACAAGCCTGCAAGTTATTAGCAATTTTTTGAACTATGCTATATATAATATCTCAAACCCCTCCATTGTCAAATTAGATTAGTGAGCTGAGTTGTTTTGGGTTGTGCATTATGACTAGCTCCAATAGTTTTCACATTCTGTAACTTATTGCTGAATATATTATCTTTAGGTATGTGCCATAGCTTTTAGGAGAAGCAACTATATAGTCAATCAAGGGGGGAACAAAGGAATAAATACTGTAGACCCCTAAAAATCTATTTTGATTGGCATATGCTAAAAGGTAATCTAATAACTATTTTACAGGAAAATAGCAGAAAGGTTTGAATGCGCTGACTAGGGCAATGCAGAACGCTTTACAGAAACATGACCCACGATTTATAATGGTTTCCTTATGCTAGTTTCTCAATAAAAATTATAGATCAAAATCCTTTGTACAAAAAGGGACCAGTGTATTCTTAAACTCCCAAAGGTATTAACAGCCAGGTTTACTGGTGTTTAGAAGATACATGATTCCCATCCAAGCCTAGTCTGCTTAAGTGATTTGACTCCACAAGTACTGTACTTACTCATCACCACCAATCTGCATTCTTGTACATCCAAATGTGACTTCATTTTCAACCCGTCAGCCACATCAACACTAATTTGGGGAATTTATAGCCCTCCAAAGAAATAAAACCAATCCAACAGACCTTTAGTTTGAAAGTTCTAAACTTATAACCCATGAACTCCGCACCTAGGTAACTAAAATATATACAATCAGAGTCATTAACAAATGGTTTGCAGATTTAGCACATGCAAGTTACTTATTGGAGAAGCCACATGCAGCACCTCAACTGAGCACTCTTCAGTCCCCAAGAAAAGACTCGATAACAAACTTTCAATTTTGAAAATTTGGTCAGCCAATAAACATCCACATCCGCCACCAAAAGTTAAAAAACTCCAATTTCATTTAACTGGAGACATTTGCAGGATTTGACATTCAACTAGATAAAAATTGGAGAAATAAAATAGAAAAATTCAAATATGTTCTCTTCAATACATCTAGGGCTTGGCATGACTTCCCCCAAAAGTGCCAATATTAGAATACTGAAGGATTTTAATAAACTTCATAACTGCAATCAGTTACCTGAAATCCGAGGCCTGAACTTAGAAGACCACTTTGTCAATAATTCCTCAATATCTGCATCCATCCTTGTTCCTATCCCTCCCCATGCTAACATGTGTATAATGTCAGCAAGAGATGATCCTTTAACTTCATGCACTGTCTTGAATCCCATTCTTGTGTAAAATCTTACAAGCTGTGACAAAATCGAAGGCAATCCCTGTAGTAATGTCAAGCTTCCCAAAAGTTGATAGATCCAGAGGTTGTTATAACATTTTCTCACATATTTGAAAATGCAACTCAGAAAGATTTGTTCAATTTGAAAAGATGACCCTAATCAACAATCAACTATTATTTATTCAATACTAGACCAACCCACTTCATGAAGATGTGTGCAAAGAGCAATGGATGGAGTGTGTAAGGCATTTTTTAGCTAGAAATAAAGCCTTTATGAAGAATTGTAAAGTTCTACAATAGAAAATTCAACAAGATAAAAGTCACCTGCAATAAGTTTACAATGTAAACATTCGAGAAGTCATTGCCAAGGTCACGAAATCCTAATCCTCATCACTAGCCACGGAAGAGCTGTTTAAAACTGTGTAATCAAGGACAATAGATTTGAATCATGGGGTAAGAGGGTCAAGCTGAGTGGAACCATCATTACGATGTTTGAAAGCATGGACGAAGAGACTTTCCTACCATCCAGTGCCAAAGAAAGAAAGACTCAAAAAGTACATTCAGTTATAATAAAGAAGTACTAAGGCAAAGGTACCCTAGATTACGAAAAAGCTATGTTCAAAGAAGGGAAGAAGCTAATAATGCCATCCCAATCACTAGAGTGGTCACAGGGAGGGGTATTTGTCACCCTATGCAGTCCCCTATAGCTAACAAACCAAGTCAGCAGTGGTCATTAAAATGCCCTGGCATAATGACACTGTCTGACTGGTCTACTGACATTAAGATAACTAACTAAATATCCCTGTTAACCTGCATATGACATCTGGCAAGAGGAATTCAAAAGATCCGAAACACAGGGATTGACTTAAATGTTTCACCTAGTTGCCTTGGGGAGCATCACTAAATGTTGCATTACAAAGAGTTCTCCCCACCAGGGCCATAAAACTTCACATCTCTGAGTGAAATATATGTTGCACCGACAAAAGTTTGACATCTCTACTGTTACACAACGAAAGAGCGGTGCAATGGAAGGGAGGGCTAGCTCGGCAGAAAAAGCAACAAAGTGAAGAATATTTTTCTGTCAAAATGATTACAAAAAGCCTTTGGTCCAATCTCTAGGTATAATATTTAGGAAAAACAGAGACGGAGTACACACAATGCATGATATGGATAGGAGTGAACTTGAAAACCGTGATAAAAATTCAAAAAAAACTATTGAAAACGGAAAATCAAAAATCTAATATCTGACTAGTGTTTATTTCATGTTGTCTAAATAGGTACCTTGCTGAGGGCTGTAGTTCAACCATTGACAAAATTGATTTACACATAACCATGGCAATGAGGGGCTGGCCTTAACCATCTACCCCTATAACTATGGTACCCATGGGATGGCTGTAATCATCTCCCCAATAATATGGCGCCCTGGGGATAGCCATGGCCCATAACCATCTCGTCAATGACCAAGGCACCCAAGGATAGCCGTGGCATGTAACCATCTCCCCAATAACTATGGCAACGAGGGATTCTTTTAATTATATCCCCATATAAATATGGGATCCAGGGGATGGCTGTAACCATCTCCCCAATAACTAATGGCACCAAGGGATTCTTTTAATTATATACCCATATAAATATGGCACAGGAGATGGCTGTAACCATCTCCCCAATTCCTATGGCACCCAGGGGATGGCCATAACCATCTCTCCAATAAGGATGGCACCCAGGAAATGGTCATTACCCTCCCAGTAACTATGGCACCAAGGGATTCTTTTAATTATGTCCCCATATAAATATGGCACCCAGGGGATCGCTGTAATCATCTCCTCCCCAATAACTATGGCACCAAAGGATTCTTTTAATTATATCCCCATATAGATATGGCACAGGAGATGGCTGTAACCATCTCCCCAATTCCTATGGCACCCAGGGGATGGCCATAACCATCTTCCCAATAAGGATGGCACCCAGGAAATGGCTGTAACCCTCCCAATAACTATGGCACCAAGGGATTCTTTTAATTATATCCCCATATAAATATGGCACCCAGGGGATGGCTGTAATCATCTCCCCAATAACTATGGCACCAAAGAATTCTTTTAATTATATCTCCATATAAATATGGCACAGGAGATGGCTGTAATCATCTCCCCAATTACTATGGCACCCAGTGGATGGCCATAACCATCTCCCCCAATAAAGAAAGCGCCCAGGAAATGGCAATAACCCTTACCAATGACTATGGCACCAAGGAATTCTTTTAATTATATCCCCATATAAATATGGCAACCAGGGGATGGCTGTAACCATTTCCCCCAATTACTATGGCACCCAAGGGATGGCCATAATCATCTCCCCAATAAGGATGGCACCCAAGAAATGGGTATAACCATCTCCTCAAGGGATGGCCATAATCATCTCCCCAATAAGGATGGCACCCAAGAAATGGGTATAACCATCTCCTCAAGGGATGGTAATAACCATCTCCCCAATAAGGATGTCACCCAAGAAATGGCCGTAACCATCTCCCCAATAGCTATGGCACCAAGGGTTTAGCATAACTGTCAATAACTATGGTACCCTGGAGATGGGCATAACCATCATTTACAAAACCCAAAAAGAAATACCTTGGAATGGTAGAGGGGTGAATCATTGATGGCAAGCAACTCTGCCGTTTTACAGTTGCAGTCGAAGCCATGGCGAATAGCGACTGCGCCCACCAGCAATCCCATTCCGAAGATGGAAGTGTTGTGCATTGTAAATGCTTGTCTGGTCATCCGTATGGACTCCAAGTGCAATATTTTCCCTTTCCTTCCAAACCAGAGAGTAATGAAGCCATTTGCTCTTCCAATCTCGTCCCCTGTGACAATACTGATGGCCCTCACTTCGAACACGGGCCCCCACGACTTGACCTGCACTTGCACGTTTTGGGCGCTGCCTACCTTCATTATGTCCGCCATGTTTGGCAGCTCTGAATTGGAATTGGATTTGCAGGGCCTCTCCGCCACTACTTTCAATCTTCCTCTCCTCCTCCTTCCGCACATTGCCCCATGATTTGAGTGCCACACATTTCTCAAATCATATGATGGACAAGTGGGAACACCTCCAGAATAGCAAATCAAATGTGGCGAAGCCATTGCATTGGACATAATCTGACAGAGCGCAGCCACAAATGACCCAAAGATAACATCCGCGACTTTGACATACTATGCTACCTATATCTTGTCTTTCTGAAGTAGTCTAATGTTTTCCTCTGACTTCGTTTCACATTAATTTTCCCAGAAAACAGTGCCGATCGAAAATTTCGACCACATTTTCTAATGTTCACATGTTATTCTGATTTTCCTTTTTCGACAAATCGCTGTTTTCTTATTGGTTGGCTCTAATTTTCATAGGATTTTTTTTAGTTTTTTCATTTCTTAAAATTAGAGAAAAACGGGTATCCAATCATAATAATCATAAGTAAAAAAATCGGAGCTGCTTATAATGTTATGGATTTTGGTGGATAAAAATAATTTTAAACAATTTAAAAATATTTTTGTAGATTGGCTTTAGGTTTCTCATGGTGAACGGGGGATTCATTCATTGCTTGGGAAAAATTGAGAATGTTTGCTAATGAAATTTTATACTTTTAATATACTCTTCATTGCTTGGTAAAAATTGAGAATGTTTGCTAATGAAATTTTATACTTTTAATATACTCTTCATTGCTTGGTAAAAATTGAGAATGTTTGCTAATGAAATTTTATACTTTTAATATACCCTTCATTACATATAGGGTAAGTCTGAAAAATAATTCTAATTCTAAACAAGTGTTGCACTATGGCACTCCCTACATATAGCTCCAAGCAAATGATAAGTCATGGCTGAAAATTTGGAATTATTTATGATCATTTTGGTATGATTGGCTATTTTTCAGCAAAAGTAATTCATGTACTCATTTGTGGTCATCCCCCTTCCTTTAGCAAGTTTAGTATTAGTTTCTTTGTACAAAACATTTTTACAATTCCTTTTGTGTAACTTCCTTAGAGGTGACCTACAATGATGTGAAGGAAGTTCAAAAGTGTGTCTTCGATTGTGGAGGCTTTTACCCCCCCTTGCCTACTTCTAGAGGACATTTTTGATGATCTTGAATGATATGAGGATGCTCACTCAATTGTGTAGTGTGTATATCAAATGATTTAGTATATTTTAGAATTAAGAAAAGTATATATGCTTGAAGATGACCAGTATTTGTACAATAAATTCTATAAAATCCAACAATTTGATAGATTTGTCTAGGCAATATAATGAAAGATAAGAACAAAAGATTTAGCCATCATGAGATTTGTGTATGATATGCATATATTGCATCAAAGAGAATGGAATACAATATCAAGTTTATAAAAAATCAACTTCTAAAATAATTTTTTTCATATTAAAATACTAGATAGTAAATTGCATATACATAAGCCAGAAATGAAGTTACATGGTAATAAGCCATGCATCAGCTACATTAATCAAAATGTTTCTAAACAAAGAGCTATGAATAAAATTTCACAAATGTTTTCTCGAAGGCACTCTGAGTCAATGAATAAAACTATAGTGCATTTTAGCTAGTTAGTGCCTTCCACGGTTCTGCTTTTCTTTCCAACTAGGGCAAACTTTTCTTGTCTTTCATCTACACCTTGGAGTATGCTTTGATCAAACTACAAAACATGATATAACTACAAAAAAAAAGTATACAAAAATCAGTCATAAAACAATGATAGGTAAAGATATGCTAGGGCACTTGACCATGCAATATAGTTCTATAGTGTCTAGACAAATGCATACATCTGTGTTTTATTTAGAGTACTAAAAAACACACCAAAAATTTATATAATAAGTTCAATAAATCCCTATTCATGGGACTGCCTAGGCTCATCCATCTACGAATATAAGGGTTTATGCTAGATGGGTACTGCCAGATGATGGGTGACATAAACTGAACTTTGATGGGGTGTCTACGGGTGACCTAGGGCAATTAGGAATTGGTTGCACCATCAAAAACCATAATGGAGACTTGGTTGGTGTGGCAGTAAAAAAGCTACCAGAAGGAACAAACAATGAAGCAGAATTCCAAGCGATATTGCTAGGGTTACAAATTTGCGACAAGCTTAGATTACAAATATTGCAGATAGAAGGCGATTATTTATTACTATTAATGGCATCCAAAATCACAGAAATCCAAACTAGAAATTGAATAACATCCTTTTATGCTTCTTGGAGTTGCTAAACACTTTCAAGGAGTTTAAAGTTGAACACGTATATCATGAGGCCAATGCAATGGGGGACTGAATGGAAACATGGCAATAGACATGACTCAAGACTTTCATTGCGATAGCTCATCAAGTATGTGGCATGACATTGCCCTAATCTTTCATCCATATTCACAATGCAAAAATAAATTAATGTCATGATGAAACAATGCGCTTGGTTCACTCTACATTAGGTTGGTACAACAGAATAACTACAACATTAATAATACAATTATGTTTCCATCACTTCAGTTGTTGGGGTGGTATTTTAAAGAATGAGAAGTGAATCGATGGGCATTTAAATTTTGCAATATGGATTCCATAGTGTGTCTCATAGCCAAAAAGAGACAAATTAGATTTTGGGAGGAGGTTACAACCTTCAAACTAAATAAGGTTTTTAAGTCAAAATCAACGATGGTGCTACATGTTAAAATGGTGTTGGGGAAGACCTTCATCTCAATGACACTGTATCAATTAGAATGTGACATAGATAATTTGTGGGTATGTCACACTCCAACATGACATATGAACCATCTTCTTTTCTATGGGTGGCCTCCTAGTCACTCCCGCTCACATGGAAAGAGCTAGTTGATTGGAGGTAGGAGTGAGGGGTTGTTCTACTCTTGTTCTTGAGGGAGGAGAACATTGCATATATGGCTAATGGGTTTTATGCTATGTGTGCGTGTTTTAACTATTGTTACTGTGGAGACATTCAATTTTCATTGTCATTGTAATAATTGTATGACCCAAAGGGCCACGAGTCATGAGTCTCTTAATCCTAGCACAAAGGTTGTTATATTCATTGATAATTTAGAGATGTTCTTATCTCCTTTCTTCATCTCAAATGATTTTTTATGTCAAGTGTTGCTGGTCTATTATGCGTTGTTGATGTTCGTGTTCCTCTCTTGTTTGTTGAATGTTTTGTTGATGAATTAGATGGGGAAGTTCTCCCCAATCTCATCAAAGATGGATTGTATCCAATCTTCCCTAATGCTTGGGCACATTGAATGATTGGCAATAGGGTAAAGTGTTGTGTTTCATGTTGTTATATGTTGAATGCATTGAGTTAAGTTGATCTTGACCTCGTGATGGAACCAAGGGTTTCTCCTTGTTTAATTTTCACTATGTTTACCTCATGATGAGATCAAGGGTTTGCTCTTGTTTTGCTTTAAGTTTTTCTAATGTTTTTGTGGTTTTTGTGAATGCAATCTAAATGTATGTAGAACAATTCTAGTTCCTTTTTCCCAATTTGAAATGTTGTCTAAGTATCTAAGAATTGAAATATGAATGCAATCTATATGTGTTTCTCAAATGCAAGCTAATCTATGTTTTTGGAGTATTCATAGAATGATATTTTTTTTGGATTAAAGATAGTGCATTCTATTCACCAAAAAAGGAGTATCAGTACATATTATGTGGCCAAGTAAGCCACAAGTTACACATTTACTTATTCTTCAAAATATGACAGAGTATATGGATCACTATAAACTTTTATCAGCTTACTCGCATTATAACATATAGTTTAAATATGTCTTTTGCTGTCAAATAGCTTTATAATTTACTGCCAAAATGGAGCAAAAAACTATCGTATCTTTTCCTTTTCCTATCATGTTCCCTGTCCATCTTCTAGTCTTAATTTTGAACATTATCCGTTGAGTGGAAGCTACCTACACCTGACTGAGTCTGATCACCCTATATGGAAAAAAAAGACCATTTTTGTTCTTTGTCTTGATAAAATGAGTCCTCATCTACCATGTCTTCCTTGTTCAACTACCTTGAAGCTCTATTTAACCCATCCAAATGGGCTCTGTTATCACTGGTATTGTATGAATCAAAGCCTCGAAATGTGCTAATAGGAGGAGAAGCTCTGAGCTGATTGCTATCAACATTGAAAATTTCAAAAGTCACCTCCAAATATTTTTGTGTCTCATCCCTCATTTTTTCTAATTTGTGTTGGTTACCGTACCTATTTTGAAAATCAATATATTCATCATTAAACTTTTGGTGGACTCTCCTTAGATCATGAGGCCAAAATTCTGCATATTTTATATTTTCCCTATGTATAACTTCAGAACCTTCATCAGTAATCTTCATGAACCTTTATATGGGGAGCTCCATTGTAAATACAACATGTATATAAAAACATCAATAAGCATGAGTATTAACATAGACCCAATAAGGCATCTCTTCTTGGGCCTTGAAAATGGTCTTCATTTCTTCTTTTCCACAGAGTGTAGAAAATCTTAGTTGTTAGACAAAGCCAAAAATGGTAGATTTAAAGGTCAACTCAGTAGAAATCCCACATAATATTTCCATCCAATACATTTTGTTCAAACAAGACCATCCCTTTATATTACCCATAAACATATTCCATACATTCACTGCAAAGGGGCATTAAAAAAAAATGTTCATAGGATTCAAATACATTACAAAGAGGACATGTACATAACAATGGTAGCTTTTTCAACAATAAGAGCCATCTAAATCCTCCTTTTTGGGCTCTATATATTTAGACCAAAACAACTTGATTCCATACCCTACCACTATGCTCATAGACCACTAGGGAATTAGAAAGTAGTGTATACAACTTTCTAGATTCACATTTTAACAACAATGATCCATCCTTCCATGTCAAATTTCCCAACCAATCCTTCTCACCCAATCTCTTAAGATGATTAGGGTTGTTTGACAAAGCAAAAAGGTCAATAGAGTATGTCCTCCTCTAAGACTCTTGTAGTCCAAATTATGATTTAATTCCTTCCCAATGTTTTATGCCTTGTTCATTCATAAGGTCATCAAAAGTAGATAGGCCTTGTTTGTTCCACTTAAGGCCAGAGCATCCCTAAATCAGGGCAAGAGGCTTATTTTTGTGCATCAAGTTCCACCACAAGGATTTGTGCCCCCCAACCCACTTTTCCAAATAGTTGATGGCATCTGGCTTTATGACTAGACTTTTAACAGTTTCCCATGCCCTCCATATAAATCCAAACACTATAGACCCAAAGGTTTTGATCTTGAAGTCCCCAAAAAGGAAATCACAAGGATGAAGGTTATTCCAAAGTTGAGCTTTTTGAGGATGAAAAGACTGACATTATTTTTAATAAGAACTTTCCATGGCTCATTCCCTTCTAAAGATATTTAATAATCCATTTTGTGACAAGTGTCACACCTTGGAGCCTTAGATCTTTAAGACCCAATCCTCCCTTCTCCTTATTCATACAACACCATTCCCATTTGGCTACATGCATTTTCCTTTTACCTTTCCCATCTAAACACAAAAGGTTTCTAATAATTTTTTGAATGCTATCTATTTGATCATTCGAGAACATCAACATTGAGGCATAGTATATTTTGACACACTTGTAGCCTCCCTGCCAGTGATAATACCTATCTATTCTAGCTTTTCAATTTCATCTCAATCTTGGAATACAACCAAGTCCACATCTGCCTAAGTGAGGGGTCAACAGAAAAAGGTATCCCCAAAAACCTAACCTGTTTATGGGGGTCACTTCATTGCCATTTACTCTCTACTAGACATCTAAGAGGAGCATCAGTCCAGCCTAGAAGAATAGATTTATTAAATGATACTTTGGCTGTAGAAGCATTACATAACATATTTAGTCTTGTTTCCATGTTAATCAAATTCTCTTCTTCAAGAACATGATATAATGCAGTAGCATATGCAAACTTCATGTTAAGAAACATGCTATCATCAGGAAGCCTAATTCCTCTCATCCTCCTTGGTAACATTTTTGTTCTCAACATGTAAAACAAGGCCTCTGATGCAATAACAAAAAGTGTAGGCACTAGAGGGCAACCTTTCCTTATACACCTCTCCATACTAAATGGAGTTGTAAGTGAACCATTGATTTATAATTTAGTAGAAGCATCTGATGGTGACAGGTTGTCATTAATGTCAAAAGTGTGTTCATATCAGGAGGAGATGGTGCAATGCAAGAGTTGCCATAGTTGTTGTTCAAAGAAGATCTCAGTTGGCTTATGTCTTATTCTTCATGTGGCATTCTCTGCTCAGTTCATCAGTGACATTCACATACTATGCAAGCAGTTTCAAATCAGGGCAAGGTTCTTGTTTCAATCACATGACATATGGTATGTTGCTTACCTCAGTAATACTTCATCTTCATGCAGTGTGTTCTTGATGTGTTCATGAAAGATTGTTTGCCATTAAGAATAATAGTTGAGTGCTTCATTGGCATAATGTTGGTTTGGTGTTCATACTGTATTGATGAATGTATTGATGACAAAAGGTGTTGTGCATTGATCTGAGAGAGGTTGCTTCAAGATGGATTGGTGTTATTCATTCTTTGCATGGGTTCATGATATAAGTTTGCTGTCATGTGTGAAATGATGATCTTCATAGAGGTTGATCTCAAGAATTTTAGACACAGTATGCTTGAATTGTTGCTTCAGAAGTTGAGTTGAAGTGTGTTTATGACGGTTTCATTTGGTAATAATTGGTTCACCATACTTCATTAGGTCCATGATGGTTTTGACTTCAGTACCAAGAAGGTTCATGCAGAGGAACAAGCTTGTTTAATCCTTGATGTAGATATAAGTTGTTTACTAGGGTTTATAAAATTAACATTCTAAATAATTTTTTTTAAATCCTAAGCTCATGACCGTCACTAATGAAGTGCACTCTATGTTATGTTTTCAAGTTAGCCTCTCATAGCAGGTTAAGTCACTAAAGGTGACTTTCTTAAGGGTTCTATGAACGTTATGGTGAGCAGCCTCTTCCCTCCGATGGCACAAGTCTCATGGTGGTCGAAGGTCATGTTCTTAAGAAATTAAAAGGGCACAAATTGTTTATGTTTTAGAACATGATAGGAAAAACAACAAATAGAGATCTTCGAATATTTTTTTAAGGAAAGCATAGTTTATAGTTTATAAAGCTTCTAAGGTGGAGTCTGATTTCTTTGGAGAAGATCTTATGTTTTAAAAAAGGCATCAATCACAAAAGACTATTGATTTTGCTTGAGTTTCTATATTCGAAGGTTGCTATTTGTGGGGAGCACGAGTTGTAAGAAAAAACATTGAATGCTTTTATGAATTAGAAAATGAATGATATTAAAAGGGGGGCATTGACATAATAAATCGACCTTATGTGCTTTTGTGCTTTGATTATCATTTAAGAAGGGAGCCCGATTAAAAGGTGGTGATTTTTTTTTAAGGAAAAAGCAACTTTCTTAAGAAGATTTAATTCTACATCTATCTCCTCTCGTGGATATGAAGACAAAAGATGGAATCTAACATAGACATTTATTTGTGAATAGATTTATTTTGTGGGCCATTATAGTTTCTTCTTGGTACTAATTTAGATGATGAAAAAGATTGTTTATACACAGGTGTTTGTAGATTGAAGAGTCTTG
Organism: Cunninghamia lanceolata; assembly: GCA_027924645.1. Lineage (NCBI taxonomy): Eukaryota > Viridiplantae > Streptophyta > Pinopsida > Cupressales > Cupressaceae > Cunninghamia > Cunninghamia lanceolata. The sequence continues at coordinate 1,935,382 of BSBN01000241.1, read as the reverse complement.
TTGAAAAGAAAATGAAGGATTTAGAGAAGATGAAAAGATTGAAAAGTATTTGAAGATTTCTCACAGGTTATAAACAACACGGTGGATATGAAGAGATTGGAGAAATATTTTGTGGTTGTTTTAATTTTCTTTAAGAAAAGGATTTGTGGAGATGAAGAGTTTTTATTTGCAAGGGAGTTGAAGAAAAGGAAATTGAAAAGGTCTCAAACATGAAAGGATAAATCATTTTCTTCAGATCATAGAATATGAAAGGTTATTTTGATACAACTTCATAATTTGTCAGAGATGAAACATACAGAAGATGAAAGGTGAAAAGACATTCAATTTACATATAATGTTTTTTTTAGGTGCATTGAAATGGTGAGTTTTGGGTAAGGACCAATATGCAACGTTGAAAGCATTTTTATACAGGGGATTATGTGGTTCATCATGCAAGGTTGCAGATCAATGATGAAGACAATTTTATGAAAATCTTGTTAAAAAGAAAATACAGATGAATGTTTAAAATATGAAAAACCAATTTGTAATGTATGAGATATATTTGTATGGAATATCAGAGGATTGGAATGATGGAATATATGTTGCAGTTGAGTTGATTTGAATGGTGCAAATCAGATTGAACAGAAATCACTTCTTGTACATGAGTTTTTTTTTTTGTTCTGATTGATTGAGAAATGCCAGTGAGGCACAACTGTATGCCAGTGAGGCTTGTAGGTTGGTAAGACCATTTGTCAGTGAGACACTTACATCAGCCAGTGAGGCTTGCAAAGATATTTCCAAGGTTAAGCTAGTGAGGTAGTTTTGGAGTGGTTTTTCTACCCCAGGAGGGTTTTCCACTCGTGCAATTCTTGTGTCTTGATTCATATTGATCTTCTCTCTGTGGTTGTATGTTTTACTCATGAGTTTTTGTTTTTCATTCTCAGTTATGTGCATATGTGTTTGACAAAGTTATGTGCATATCAATGATAACTTTCTCTCCTTGTGCTCTGCAAGTTAAAGTTTTGAAAAAGATTTGAAAATTCACATAACACTGATTCACCACCCCTCTCAGTGTTGTCCTTGACTCCTGCAATTGGTATCAGAGCTAGGTTTCCCTTTTGTAGCTTAATCAACTTGGGTAGGTCTTGTGTGTGGAGGAGTTTAATGGGTAAGTGCAGGAGAAATAAGAACATGAGAAATGTTAAGATTCATTCTAGTCAAAAGACACAAAAGACATTATTCATATCAAATCTAGATGTTGATATAAAGTCAGTTGATAAAGATGTTCTCCATGTTGAGTCTGATATTGTCTTAGAAGAAAAGATTTCAGATGTTCCTCAGTTTGATGGTTCAAATTTTTCAGTTTGGTATGTTAGAATGCAAGTGTATTTATCCTCCTTAGGATATGATGTTTTAATGTCAGTTGAGAATGGTAATTCTGCAAATAACAAAGAGGCTTTTAAATACAATCATATAACCAAGGAGGTTATTTTATCTGGTTTATCTAATGATATTTCTTGTAAAGTTGTGTAGTGTGAAATAGCTTAGGATATCTGGAATGAACTAAAAAGAATTTATCAAGATAATGATAAAGAAGAGGACACTCTGGTGTGTGAAGAAAGTGGCAATGAAAGGCAATCACATGAAGAAGTTGAGACCCAATCAGATTCAGAAGAAGATTATGATCAGGAATATGATGAACAAGATTGTGAGATTGATTTGGAAGGAGAGCTTATATATGCTCTAAGTGAGCTCAAGGAGTATAAAAGAGAGAATCAGAAACTAAACTTGTAGTTGCAACAAGAAAGAGAATCTAAAGTCAATGCATTTTCAGAACTTGAAAATGTATCTACAGATCTTGAAGAGGCCGGATGTCAAATTATTAGTTTAAAGAAATATATTGATGATTCAGACAAACTAATTGCTAGATTGAATACAGAAATTGAAGAAGCTAAGAGGATAGCTGATGTCTCAATTTCTGACCTTGAAGTTTCAAGGATTGAGAATCTAAAACTAGAGGGTGAAATTATTAATCTAAGAAAAGAGTATGACGATCTCAAGGCTTTATCTAAGAAGTATTAGGAGTTTGAAGAAAGTACAAGCAAGTTACATGAGTTGTTGGTTAAAAAGAAGCATCATAATGATACTACTGGATTAGGATTTGAAGAAGGAGAATGTTCAAAAGTTAGAGAGACTCCCAAAAAGAAGATTGATTTGAATGATGCCACTGAAAACAAAATGCATAATCAAAGAAGAAGAAATGCTCCTATAAGACAAGCATACATGTATAGGTATAACTATTCATTTAATGGTTATTGTTATACTTGTAATCAATTTGGACGCAAATCAGTTGTTTGTAGAAGGAATATTGATATTATTTGTTACAAGTGTAATAATGTTGGACATATTCAAAGATATTGCAAAATGAATAGAGTGTATGATCCTTCATGGAAGTTTAATATGAGTGCTCAAAGGTATTATCAGTCAATTGATTTTGATTACAACATAATTTTTTATAATTGCAACTCTCTTGGTCATAAAGCACACAGTTGTAGGAGAGCATCACCTAATTTGAAAGGTTGGAAAAAGGAAAAGGTTTGGATGAAGAAACATGAACAGAAGAAAGAACCTGTGAGAGTTTGGAAGCAGAAACATAGTCAAGAGAAGTTAGATTCTAAACTTGTGCATCTTGCACAAGTCATTTCATCTGTTGCATAACATAGCATGAAGTAAGGGGGAGGTATCAAATGTTCTATCAGTTACCCCCAAGAAGTTTCAGGAAGGAGATCACTTGATATGATGATCTTGTCTGTCTATCATTCTTGCCATGCTTTGAAATAGTTGATGATGATGTTGCTAACAATGTTGATGTTTAGTATGTGACAGTGTTTTAGGTGTTCTTTGGCTCATTATGCTTTCAAGACATTGATACAAGAAAAGTTGATTGTGATGTCAAAAGATGTTTGATGGTGGCATGATTTTTCTTAGCATGGAAGGTTGGATGTCAATAATATAGGTGTTCTTGATGAGTGACATGTTTAGTGGTTCATGGTGCATATAAGGTGTTCAAAAGCTCTCTACACAAAGAGTCTGATGATATTAAATAACTTGGTTGAGTTGGTATGATGTTGCAGTTCAATGAGATCTTGATATGGTGAAGTGTTTGTTGTCATGCCAAAGAGATTAAGCTCTTATTAGATATTAGCATGTGTTGGCGAAGGTGGCTAAAAATGAAAATTCAATTCATAGCACTTATCTCTTTTTTTGATTTGTGCAAAGTGTTGTTGCAGGAAGAATTTGTTGATGCAGTTTGATTGTGGTTATGCTTATTTGATGAGCTAGAGTCAAGAGGCATTAATTCTTGTTGATTGCAGTATGTTTCAGATGTGGTTATGTATGTATCAGTTTTGACAGTGTGTTGTAAATAGATGTGCAGAAACAACAGGATAGTCTTCATTTATTTAGATGGTCTTCATTCTTTGTCATGTTAGAAAGGGTGTACAAGAATAGTTTGGTTGCAAGATGATAGTTCATATCAAGGAGTCAGTTTGATGATTATTTCTATTACTTTGTTGAATTATGTTTTTATGACATGTATCTTGGAGCTTTTAGGTGATTTGAATATAGTGTCAAAAGTAGATAATAAACTAGAGATATTAAGGAGTTTTCTGATGTGATAATTTCACATGTTCCATTGGTGATCTTCCTCACTAATATGTTTCAGACAGTGTGCTTCAAGCTATATCAATCTAGAGTTGCTTATGACATTGATGGGGAAGAAAATAGTTTCATGGGAGATTTGTCATGATAAGTTTAGCAAAATTGCAATCAGTGCCTTCAATACTTTGAAAGACAAGTGGTATCAAAGATTTTGGTAAGTGGTTCTCATTTTATTTTTGGTTGAAGATAACAAGATGAAAAGAGTTTATGCCTTCAAAGTGTTCATAATTCAATGGTTATGATCATGCTATAACATTTTTCAGTGGAGTTGTTCTCAGGTGGAGTTAATTTAGGCTTTGTCATCAGATGTCAAAAAGGGGGAGAACGAAAAATTACTTCAGGTGGTTTTGCCATCAATGACAAAGGGGGAGATTGATGGTGACAGATTGTCATTGATGTCAAAAGTGTGTTCATACCAGGAGGAGATGGTGCAATGCAAGAGTTGCCATAGTTGTTGTTCAAAGAAGATCTCAGTTGGCTTATGTCTTATTCTTCATGTGGCATTCTCTGCTCAGTTCATCAGTGACATTCACATACTATGCAAGCAGTTTCAAATTAGGGCAAGGTTCTTATTTCAATCACATGACAAGGAGGTTATGATTCTTGATCTAAAGAGAGTTGACATATGGTATGTTGCTTACCTCAGTAATACTTCATCTTCATGCAGTGTGTTCTTTATGTTCATGAAAGATTGTTTGCCATTAAGAATAATGGTTGAGTGCTTCATTGGCATAATGTTGGTTTGGTGTTCATACTGTATTGATGAATGTATTGATGACAAAAGGTGTTGTGCATTGATCTGAGAGAGGTTGCTTCAAGATGGATTGGTGTTATTCATTCTTTGCATGGGTTCATGATATAAGTTTGATGTCAAGTGTGAAATGATGATCTTCATAGAGGTTGATCTCAAGAATTTTAGACACAGTATGCGTGAGTTGTTGCTTCAGAAGTTGAGTTGAAGTGTGTTTATGATGGTTTCATTTGGTATTAATTGGTTCACCATACTTCTTTGGGTCCATGATGGTTTTGACTTCAGTACCAAGAAGGTTCATGCAGAGGAACAAGCTTGTTTAATCCTTGATGGAGATATAAGTTGTTTACTAGGGTTTATAAAATTAACATTCTAAATAATTTTTTTTAAATCCTAACCTCATGACCATCACTAATGAAGTGCACTCTATGTTATGTTTTCAAGTTAACCTCTCATAACAGGTTAAGTCACTAAAGGTGACTTTCTTAAGGGTTATATGAACGTTATGGTGACCGGCCTCTTCCCTCCGATGGCACAAGTCTCATGGTGGTCGAAGGTCATGTTCTTAAGAAATTAAAAGGGCACGAATTGTTTATGTTTTAGAACATGATAGGAAAAACAGCAAATAGAGATCTTCAAATATTTTTTTAAGGAAAGCATAGTTTATAGTTTATAAAGCTTCTAAGGTGGAGCCCGATTTCTTTGGAGAAGATCTTATGTTTTAAAAAAGACATCATTCACAAAAGACTATTGATTTTGCTTGAGTTTCTATATTCGAAGGTTGCTATTTGTGGGGAGCACGAGTTGTAAGAAAAAACATTGAATGCTTTTATGAATTAGAAAATGAATGATATTAAAAGGAGGGCATTGACATAATAAATCAACCTTATGTGCTTTTGTGCTTTGATTCTCATTTAAGAAGGGAGCCTGATTAAAAGGTGGTGATTTTTTTTTAAGGAAAAAGCAACTTTCTTAAGAAGATTTAATTCTAAATCTATCTCCTCTCATGGATATGAAGACAAAAGATGGAATCTAACATAGACATTTATTTGTGAATAGATTTATTTTGTGAGCCATTATAGTTTCTTCTTGGTACTAATTTAGATGATGAAAAAGATTGTTTATACACAGGTGTTTGCAGATTGAAGAGTCTTGTTGAAAAGAAAATGAAGGATTTAGAGAAGATGAAAAGATTGAAAAGTCTTTGAAGATTTCTTGCAGGTTATAAACACGGTGGATATGAAGAGATTGGAGAAATATTTTATGGTTGTTTTAATTTTCTTTAAGAAAAGGATTTGTGGAGATGAAGAGTTTTTATTTGCAGGGGAGTTGAAGAAAAGGAAATTGAAAAGGTCTCAAACATGAAAGGATAAATCATTTTCTTCAGATCATAGAATATGAAAGGTTATTTTGATACAACTTCATAATTTGTCAGAGATGAAACATACAGAAGATGAAAGGTGAAAAGACATTCAATTTACATATAATGTTTTTTTTAGGTACATTGAAATGGTGAGTTTTGGGTAAGGACCAATATGCAATTTTGAAAGCATTTTTATATAGGGGATTATGTGGTTCATCATGCAAGGTTGCAGATCAATGATGAAGACAATTTTATGAAAATCCTGTTAAAAAGAAAATACAGATGAATGTTTAAAATATGAAAAACTAATTTGTAATGTATGAGATATATTTGTATGGAATATCAGAGGATTGGAATGATGGAATATATGTTGCAGATGAGTTGATTTGAACGGTGCAAATCAGATTGAACAACAATCACTTCTTGCACATGAGTTTTTTTTTGTTCTGATTGATTGAGAAATGCCAGTGAGGCACAACTGTATGCCAGTGAGGCTTGTAGGTCGGTAAGACCATTTGTCAGTGAGACACTTACATCAGCTAGTGAGGCTTGTAAAGATATTTTCAAGGTTAAGCCAGTGAGGCAGTTTTGGAGTGGTTTTTCTACCCCAGGAGGGTTTTCCACTCATGTAATTCTTATGTCTTGATTTATATTGATCTTCTCTCTGTGGTTGTATGTTTTACTAATGAGTTTTTATTTTTCATTCTCAGTTATGTGCATATGTGTTTGACAAAGTTATGTGCATATCAATGATAGCTTTCTCTCCTTGTGCTCTGCAAGTTAAAGTTTTGAAAAAGATTTGAAAATTCACATAACACTGATTCACCCCTCTTCTCAATGTTGTCCTTGACTCCTACAGCATCCCTAAAGAGCATGTTAACCATATCCCTAAACTCTTTAGGAAATTCAAAAGCTTTTAGCACTACTAGTATAAATGACCATTCCACTCTATCGTAAGCCTTTTCAAAATCAAGCAATAGAATTCCTACATTTTGTCTTGAGGATCTTGCCCAATGCAGTGCCTCCCAACTAGTTAACATATTTTCTAAAATAAATCTTCCTTTTATAAACCTAGTCTATGTGAAGTTGATGATACAAGGTAGGATGTCTGTAAGCCTTCTCGCCAACACTTTGGCTAAAATCTTATATGAAACATTTAAAAGGGAAATAGGTCTCCAATTTCTCAGATTAGATTTATCCCCATCTTTAGGTAGTAACTTAATGACACCTCTGTTTATATCCTTACCCAAAGAACCTTTGTTGTAGGCTTCATGATACACCTCCCATAGGTTATCTACTACCCAGGATAGATTGGCTTTATAAAATTCAACTAGAAGTCCATCCTGCATAAGAGATTTGCCATCATCCATCGATAGGATGGCATCTCTTATCTCTTCTTCGGATATATATTTTTTACTTTTCTAGCCATTGTCTTATCTATATTTTTAGGGCAGATGTTAAAATATAGCTCTTGGGCCTCCAGACATTTTGCCTTTTGACTGTCAGACTTGAAGAGATTCCCATAAAAGTCTCTAAATACCCTTTTGAAATCCTTTATATCATTATATGTAATACCATTTTCATTGATAGGACCAGCATGTTCCTTCCTAAACTTTGATTTAAGGATATCAAAAAATTATATTGTGCCTCAATCTCCATCCTTAAGCTATTTGATCCTAGCCCTTATTTTAGTCCCTTAGGCCCGGAGTCCCTCTAGTCTCCTTAGTTTGCTTTTAGACTCTCCTAGCTACCTTATTAACCCCTCATCATCTAGAGATACTTGTAGTTTTTTTAGTTTCCAAAAACTTAATCTGAAGCTTTTTCTCCTCTCTCCTTCTATCTAGGGCTATTTTCTTACCACAAACTTGGAACAAACCTTTGCATGCAAAAACCAATTCATTCCAATATTGAATTGCATTATTCCTCCCCACCATATTTTTCATAATTTCTCTTAGGCTACAGACTCTTGCTAGGCAATCTTTGTTTCATAGAAATTGAGTATTTAGCTTAAACAATATTTTTTATGAATTTTATCTATGTCTTGACACTCTGAGTTAATATCAGCATGTATAGGATGATGGTCAGATAGAGTACTAGGCATGACTTTCACTACATTAGACATATGTAAGTTCTGAAAATGAAAAGAATCCTTATTTACATAGAATCTATCCAATATGCTATATATTCTTCTGCTCTCTTTCTGTTAATTACTCCAACAAAACTAGATCCCTTGACTTGTGGCCTTATTCCCTTCAAGAGGATCAAAGAGCCCAAGAGACTTTTTCATTCTTAGCCAAAAAAACTTTTCACTCCCGTTTCATTCTGCATACTTCCCTCCTATTTTGTTCTCTCTTTGTTCTACCATGTTAAATTCACCAACAATGATCCAAGGAACTTTAGGAAGATTATCAGTCATCCAATGCCATAAATCACATCTTTCTCTATGACCATTGGGAGCATAAACATAGCATATGCCAATTGCCTCCCTGCCTTTCAATAATTACCCAAACACATCTATTGCAAGGGGAACATCTAGTGTAGGAAATATAGTGGTCCACCATTCCTTAGAGAATAAAATTGCAGTACCCCCTTTGCCTTACTCATGTTTGGAGTATACTTTATTACCTCTTTCCATATAAATCTTAAAGCATTGCCTAGTTGGAACCCTGTGGCTTTAACTTCTTGTAATATTAAACAATCCATTTTTCTATTTTTGTTATAGAAGTCTCTTACAATATATTTCCTATCTAGAGGCTCAAGTCCCCTCACATTCTAGTTGTAGCACTCCCTGTTTAAGATAATTTGTCTACAATGCAGGTGGTTCCCCCTCAGAGTTGTTGAGACCTAGATTGTCAAAACACTTAGGGAGCTTTCCCCCTTTTATTTTTCTTTTCAGTGCTTTGATTTTTATGAACATATCTTCTCTTTTTACTTCCCTCCTCCTTCTTAAAGAAAAAAACTTCCATTAGGTTTGGGTTCAATCCCTTCAATTTTCTCCTCAATATGCTTAGGAAGGGTTCCACTATCTAAGATCTTTGGGTTTGGTGTTTGAAACCTAATAGGGGAGCCTATGTTTTCTAACACATCTTCCATTTTTTTGCCAAAATTTTCTCTCTAATTTTCATCATTACCAATTGCTGCACATTTTTGTTAGGAGCCTCAGATTTGGAAACCCCCACAACCTATACTAGTTCAATAGAGGCAAAACCGCCTTGATTGACCAACATGTCTAGGCTTTTAGCTATAGGTTCATGAGGGCCATCCAAAATACTATCCCAGATGGATTTATCTTCTACAAACAACTTTATAGTGATATTGTTGGGTTCCACCTCAAAACAGGGGTTATCATTAAAAATTGTGTCTCATGTATCCTTGTTTCCCTCCTCATTGTAGGAACCACCAAAAATTGGGCCACTATAGCTAAAAGGGGAACCAGATAGAGAATTAGAAACCTCGTATGTGGGGAAACCACTTTGCCCAGCACTAGAAGTAATATCTCTAGTTTAAGATTTTCTAGGCTTCTTCTAATTTCCCTTAAGGAGGTCACATTGGGACCAACCTCAACTTGTGGTGAGGAATTACCTGCCTCAACCCCAAAACCATCATTAGGTTGTGCCTTAATATCACAAGAGCCCGAGGGTTCTGCAACACCCTCTTCAATGGTTTTTCTTCATTTACATAGGGTTTAACAGTTTCAAATTTCTTCATGGATTCAACTTAATGTTAGGGTAGTTTTTTCTTTGGTGCTCATCCACTTTACAAAGAAAATAAGAGTTTAACCCCCCAAGCCTAACAACACCACACTCAAAGTTTTTACCCCTAGAATTAATCTTAATGACATTGGGAATGTTAATCCCTGTACTAAGGGAGACAAAAATTATTGCATCCATGTGAGGCAAAGTGGCTCTGGTCTCATCCACTTTCATAACCTTCCCTAATTGCTCCAAACTTTGAGGCAAGAAGGCCCAAAGCTGCCCCGACAATTTTTTAATTAGTAACCATCTAGGTATATAGCAAAATCAAATATCTTGCTATGAGGTAGTTTAGGGCTCCATGGAAAAGCCTTGAAGAGGGAATGCCCAACATTCCAAAAATCCCTATCCAAAACTATCTTTTGTATAGAGCAATTCCTTTAAAAAACTACAATGCCAGTGATAACAGAGCCCATTTGAATGGGTTGAATAGAGCTTCAAGATAGACTAATGAAGGTGAGAAATGACACCTTCATTAGTCTAAACCAAGAAAAGGTAGTCCAAGCACAAGAATGAGGCAACTGAGACCATCATTGCTTAAATCCCAAAGAGCATCACACTATTCAAAACAACATAATATTTTAAACATGAAATCCCTACTTCAATGAAGAAATGACCCAATACATTAGATGGACCCCTAAAAGTCTACGTAATCATTTAGTCTATTGATGTGTCATCCTTGGATAAATTTTTGACTCCTCAACTTCCTTAGGAAATTTTACAAAGGTATATTTTCCTCTGTAAGCATAGAAAAATCTACATTTATAGCCTTAGGCATCGGTCATATCTCTTTCTAATAAGCCAATAAAGCTACCTAAATGACTTAACTATTTTAGAGACTAAAAAGTTAATATATTTTCAAAACACTCTTGAATTTGTGCCTCATAGTTGAAAGACAATGTTGCCTTTGAAAAGGAAAACCCTAATCCACCATTAGGGTTGTGAGGAGAGGGACCCAAAGATTCCTAACCATAGACCTTGATCAGAGAGGTATAATAGTCTAATAGATTGATCGATGGGGAGAGAACATAAAAGATTTGAACAGAGATGAAGTGGGAGATTCTTGCATGCTAGGGAAACAACACAAGGGAATCATACATGTTGTCATTTGTCAAAATAAATACAATTTAGACACCTCCTAACAAAATCTACTCAAGCTCTATATGTTAATATGCCCTCCAAAGTAAAAAAATAGTTTTTATTTTTGTCGCATTTTCTATTTGCAGTAGTTATAGTTTGTACCCACCACTCTTTTTTATTGGCGTTTTATTAAAAATTTTAAGAAATGCAAAATTGGGAGCCAATGGGGAAAACAATAGTTAGGGACAGAGTAATTTTTGACCTACATGGTTTTCTAAACAAACAAATATTTGCCGATGAAAACAATAGTTAGGGACAAATAATTAAAAATAATTTTGTTGTTTGGATTTAAGTTATTGAGAGAGAATTTTTGCACACACGTGGTAAAGGCTTTCATACATTGCTTGGTAAAAATAAAGAATGTTTGCTAATGTTTATATTCTATATTGAAATTTGTACATTTTTTAAATCTTTCTTGTACTGCTTGCAAGGCATGTATGATTGCAGATGGCTATCATTTTGGATTCACTAAGGGGTATATGGTATTTTCTTGTGTGATCTATAGCTCCCAAGACAGTGGAAATTATATAAATAATGCATTATAATGGACCAACACATTCTATGTTGGTTTGAATGGGATATATTACCTAATTGGTTCCACTAGGGCTATTTTAGGTCATTTAGGTTTTATTATCTTTCTCATATAAAAGCAAGTTTGCATATGTAATTCCTAACCTTTGATTCATTAGCTGCATCTTCATTGTGTAAATTGCTCTTCTATGTGCTTTTTTCCTTGTAGAAAGTTAATTTTAGGTTTTGCAAGTGATCCTGGTGTCTTGAGTCAATTGTGGACTCTCACATGGTATCAGAGTCCAGATCTGTAACCTCCTTCTTAGATTTAGGAAAAAATCAAGTAAGATCTTTTGCAAGGTGCATTTTTGGACAAAACAAAGCTCACTATTAAGTCTAAAAGGCCTGAATACCCCTATTTTCAAATAAAACATTTGATATTTTGATGATAGTGAAATTTTCACCATTTTTGAGGGCTTGGAAAACTAGGGTTTTCAAATATCCGTATGGCTCATATGGATCTGTATGGCTATATAATCATTGTATTGTGCCTACATCAACTTTGTGCAAAAATTCATCCTCTATGTTGTTTTCTTGCCCAATGGTCCAAATCATTATCTTCTGGTTTTGACATTTAATGTGGTCTTTAATCAATAATCTTTTAGATTACTTAGAGGTCACTATCATTGTAGGCCTGTAGGGTTCAATTTTGAGTGATTTTTTACTTTAAAAGTATAGATCTATGCCTTGATTGGATATTAATCAATAGTCATAACTTCTACATGGTAGATATACCTTCTAGCTAGTGGTCGATAATTGTTGGTGTGTTTGAAGACTTGGTTGGTGCCTTTTTATTACTTAGTGGGTAAAAACCCTAGCAGATCCACTTTATCCATTAGATATAAGGTTTTTTGGTCACCTCATAGCCAAGTATATGCCCTGGGCTTATGCCCCTAGTTGCATAAGAGACCACGAGCTAGTCCAACACCCTCAAATTTGAGCCAAGGTCACATTGGAGACCCTAGGCCAGTTGCCAAGTGCTGAAAACTCAGTAGGTGGTTCTATTAGGAACTAATGCCTTAATCCAGCTCTTAGTCCTTGCTGATTAGACCTTAGTCACATCAACAACTAGGGGCCCTAATCTAGGTCACTAGCCCCCTGCACCAAGTCGACCATGTGACTAGGGCCTTAGCCAGGGGGATTACTTTTTACTCTTCAAAGCCTAAAGTAGTAGTTTTGGAAAAATAGGCATAACTTGAGCATACGGTGTCCACTTTTTGCAAACAAATAGGCATTGAAAAGATATTTCTGAGCTCTACATAGTGAAACAACTATTTTTCCTAGAAAAATTCATTAGGTTCTTTATTTATTATCTTAGATTAACATCTATTTTATACACCTATTTTTTGGAAAAGTGCATGCAAGTGGCAAATGTTTTTGAAAAGGGGGAAATATTATTTCATTGTGAGGGGTATATTGCTTTTATCTATTATTTTCTATACACACATCATGGATGAACCCAAAATTTCTTTACTCACCCCATACAACTATCATGGGTGGAAGAAACAAATGGAGATCCATCTAAAGAAACTAGGGTTATACAGAGTGACTATGGGCATAGGAATTGAAACTATGAGTGTTGTTAAAAAGATGAAATGGTACAATAGGTGTGATGAAGCCTTTGGTACATTATGTAAATCACTTTCACCTAATCTACTCTTCCATGTTGAATCTTGCACAACACCAAATGAAGTATCAGCCCAATTGGAGCTTTTGTTTGACAAGCAGGATATTTTGAGGAGTTTTTAGTTGGAGAATGTGCTTATTGGTCTGAATCTTATAGATTTTGATAGCATCTAGGACTTATTCACCAAAATCAAATCACTAGATTACAACTCAACCAATGTGGTATTTAGACATTTAAGGACACCTAGTTGATTCTTTACATACTTGCCAAGCATGGTCCTGATTATTTTGTTTTCATTTCCACATTCTATGCTACCATGGACACTCTTGGTACTAAATGCAACATGCCTTCACTTGATGACTTTGCAACATCACTCACTAGGGAGTAGAAAAATTTAATATAGATGAGCACATTGAAGTCTACAAATCTATAGGCACTTCTTGCAAGTTGTTGGCAAAAAGAATCAAGAAATAGTTTAGAGACCTGAGCCTACAATACTCTTATGTAATATGTTTATACCCTAAAAGATACAGTGAGAGAATGATAGATAGTTACAGTAGGAAACAACATTATGTAGTAAGATCTAATCACATCTAACATGTTAAACACATCAATAAAAAATTAATCCATAATTTGTAATCCTTATATCTCCTTGGGTAATCATATTTAGTAACATATACAAAAGGTAGGTCTAAGTCTCTACTCTGTATTTTGTATTTCCTTTTATCTGCTTACTTATGTTTACTCTATTACATATCTTTATAAAATAAGATGTAATAGAGAAGTGTCCCTTAAAAAACATCCTTAACTCTATCAGCCATGATGGCCTTATGCTCCACACTCCCTTTACGGTGACCTGTGGTAGCTTCATCTTTCTGCCCTATTTCCTACCAACACAAGTCAAAGTACCAAAGATCAAAAGGCTTCAAGTTGTAAGGAGAAGAAATAGGAAAATAAAAATAATGAGCAAGGAAAGGAATCAACTTCACATGCAACCCCTGAGGCATCTTCATCTAGTAAAAAGGAGAAAACAAAGGAGAGACCCACATGTGGTTATTGCAATAAACATGTGCATGATGAACATGTTTTCTACATAAAATAGATAGATGAGTTGAAGGATCTTGTTCATAAACTCAATGTAATTTCTCCTTCGTCTTTGACTTCTAGTTCATCATCTCCTACTCCATCAAAATAATCAAGATCTACTAAGAAATGACATGCAAGAATTGGTAATAGGGTTGATAAATACAAAGATAAGACACTTTGTGTAACTACATCTCCTAGATCATGTAAATGACTTATTAATTCGAGAGCCTCTCATCACATGGCTTCCTCATAGTCCATGTTTTCTACTTTTGAGCCTTGTGTTATGCCAACTATTTTGATATGTAATAATACTTATATGAATGAATTGGAAAGGGATCTATTGCTATTGGTGAAGGTACTTTTCATGATGTATTGTGTGTGCCTTCTTTGTCACATAATCTACTTTCCATATATTAGATTACTCATAGTGGTGTAGGGAAGACAATAGAAATCACACCTAATTTAGTTATCGTCATAGACTTGGAGAGCACAAATATTATTTCTATTGGGGTGGTTGATCATGCATCTTGGTTATACAACTTTTTAGATTATGCTCTAGATGATGGTTTAGATCCTTTGGCTATTGATCACACTTTTTGTGTTATACTATTTTTTAGGAGAGGTTTGGTTATTTGAATCTTGGTGTACTTGCTTCTAATTTAGTTTCTAGACTAGTTGCACGAGTTCTTCTCCTCCACCTCCTATTTCTGTTGAGATTGATGTTTCAATGGTTGAGCATGATGGTATTTGTTCTTTTGATTGTGTTGTGAGGGATGCCTTTCTAACATGTATTTCTAAGTTATTTACTAAGTCTCATGTTGTAGATCTTGATGATATTATTGAGGATTTGTAGTTCCTCTTTGATGAAAGTCATTATACTACTATTATCAATTATATTTTGTTCTTTGAAGAGATTTTATTATGACCTTCCTTTTTGTATTGAGTTGTCACACTCTTTAGGCATATTGCTCATGATTTTATTGTGGCATCTTTAAATTGTGACATGTGGAAATCCATATAGTTTTTTAGAGACATTCATTTTGAGGATTCCTAGTTCATAGATTCTTCAGTGTTCACCATTGGAGTTATTTCTTTCTAAGGGAAGAAATGTCATTTGCCATGAGTAGATCAGATCTTGCATTCGTGTTTAGGCATCCTCTTCTAGTTTAGGAAATTCTACAGTGTTGGAGGATTTCATAGTTTCTCTCTTTCCTTCTTATGGGGGGCTCATGATTGTATCTTAGTGATGGATTTAGTTCTAGGGGGTTCTTACTTTGAGTCCTTCTTCCATCACTTGTACATATTTGTTTTGCATGTTTTTACTTTCTTTTGGAGAGGGTGTTTTTTCCCACAGGGTTTTTCTCCTTTACTTTGGTTGTGAGAGTTTTCTTTATGTACATGGGTACCTAATATGGCCTCACAGCTAGGACCCATCCTTGCATATTTTGCATGTGTTTCATTCTCCCTAAGCTACACTTAAGTGGGTTGTTGGTGTAATTAATTCATTAATTACACTTTATTAAGTTGACTTAGGGCTATTTTAGGTCAATTTTGGTTTTATTATTGCTCACATAAAATAAAGTTTGCATATGAAATTCTTAATTTTCAATTCACTAATTACATCCTCATTTTGCAATTTGCTCTCCTGAGTGTGTTTTATTCCTTGTAGAAGGTTAATTTCATGTTTTGTAGGTGATCTTGGTCTCTTGAGTCCATTGAGGAATCTCACAAAAGTATGTATGTGGTACTTTAAATATGGGTATTCAATAGTCATCTTTCAGACATTTGATCCTTAAAGGATATTCTAATGCAAATTAGGTAGGTCATGTAGATGATAGGAAATGCACTACAAGGTATAATTTCTCTCTTGTCTTAGGTCTAATTTCTCAGTGTTGTAAGAAGCAAACTACTATTTCCTTATCAAAGTACATTTACCTAGCTTAAGATCTAGTGTTTCATGCAAGGACCAAACATATTAAAGTTTAGCAAGGACTAAACATATTGAAGTTTATTTTCATTACATTAGAAAACTTATGCAACAATAGGTGCTTCAACTTGAATACTACAGGATAAAATATTGCCTTGTATATATTTTAGTAAGGCCCCAATGAGGCCAAGTTTGTTAATCTTAGAGATATTTTAGGTTTAAGTTAAGTTATACCTTTTTTTTATCATTCTCATTCAAGGGGATTGTTGTGAATTCTAACCATTATATGTGCAAGTGAGTGTTTTTGTCTTATGAGAGTCACTAGACATTATTAATCTTTTTTGTTATAATTTAATGTTAGTGGTTGAAGGTAGTCAATATTTTAATAGTGAAGCTACCATAGATATAATGGAAATCTTCCATATAGCTATAGTTAAAACATGTGGACAATAGATTCCATCTACTTCTATATAACGATATCCTCTCCTTCATTGTAAATCAACTTTGTTCCATTTTATACTTACACCCAATTCCCTAACATAGACAAATGCTAATAATATTATAGTAAGGACACTACAACAAATATAAGAATGGGATATGAAGATAATTAACCTTAGGTAAACATTACAAACAAACCTAACCTAAATTGGCTAAATCCCTAGACTGGGAAATTACCTAGTTTTATTAAAGATAGCTATACTTTTCTTTTCATGAATGTGATAGCCTTTAATGGGTTAAATTGCCTTAAAAAATGACATACAATAAAATCAAAACAATAACCTCAACTACCTAGAAGATTTTTATTTTTTAAACTTCAAAATGTGCCAATATACACATAACATACTAGCTAAAGAAGAATTTGGCATTCTAGAGAAGAAAGAGTGAAATGAAAATAGGTATGTGTTTGTGTGCATGGTGTTGGAACATGCACATATAACATATGTTCAACAATGGTTTTTTCCTATAGCTTAGATATGCTTTTCTATATAGTAGACCTACTAATATATAGTTGATTTTGCTTTTTAACTTATTTATTATAACATTTCTTTTAAAAAAGTCAAAAAAACAATTAAAAGTAATTACCAATTTCATTTTTTTAGATGGCTTTAAAGTTGTCACATCAAATCTACAACCCACTATGTAAAAATGAAGTCAAACTAAACTCTACAACCCAGTTTTGTAAAAATGAAATCACAACTAGCACCGATGTGTAAATTGAAAAGGATAAATTTGTTTGAACACTAAAAAATTTAATAACCTAAACAAGTGCACAAACCTAACCTTACCTAGCATTGAAATACTTTGCACCATCCACTCTCATTCAAATGAAAATTGAAAACCCCAAAAGTAACCAAAAAAAATTGAACTATAATTTAAAAGTAACAAACAAATAATTTACACTTTCTTTATTACGCCAAGAGGCGTTCTACACTCATAGCAAGGGCTAAAAGATTCAGATTCCCATAAACAATTAAGATTTATATTCCATGTAAACAAAATTAATAAAATGTGTAAATAAATAAATTTGTGGAAGCCAAATGGATAGAAAAATAGAAAAACTTGGACAGTTATGGAGTGAAATCTTTAAAATCCTACTGAGACTCCATCTTCTACACTAACAAACTACCCTATTATTACTCACAGCACTTGTACATGAGTTGTTGATAACCTAAAACATGATCCCTAAATAATAGACACAAATAATGTCCGTTCTGAAAGTCTGCATGGCAGCCGAGAAGAAAATCAAAAGCCACGAACATATTCATCCTGCCCCATCAATTGTATCTTTTTAATTAAATAAAGGCGCACCCCATCGATTGCATCTTTTCAATGCAAAGGGACACCTTGTGAATAAGTATATATAACAAATCGAATGTCATACTTTAGCCATAATTGCCACTCCTATATTCCTTTCAAACAGAATTCGCGTTTGTGTTAAATAGTTCATTAATATGTCGGGAATTTTTACATATGATGATGCTCCTAAGTATGATAATGAATCCATGGAATTTGAAAACACGCCTGTTAACTCTCACATATTCAGACAGATCAAGTATGATGCACCAGAAAGTGAAGCCCTGGATTACAGAAAGGTTAAGTCAATATCAAAAATGCTGAATTTTGACACGAGTTCCCAACTTGAAAACAATCCACCTGTAAAAACACTTTGTTTACCTCTCAATGAGAAGAAAAAAAAAACGATAGTCTTAGATCTTGATAACACACTTGTCCATGCAAGCTTTTCTCCTATCCTACAATATGATTTTCTTATAACAGTTCCTGGCATGGGAGAATGTGATAACACTCTATCTTACCATGTGCAAAAAAGACCAGGGGTTGACCTTTTATTGCAAAGATTAAGTGAGTACAACTATGAAATCATTGTTTTCACTTCAGCCCACAATGCCTATGCAGATGCTATACTGAACAAACTTGAGGAGGACAACAATATCACCATAGAATTTCGCCTATATAAAGATTCATGCACTATGATGCTAGTTCAAAATGAAGAAGATGATGCAGATGAAAAAGAAGAAAGAGAAAATGGTTCTAAGATGAAAGAAGACAAAGTTGTGATGGTAAAAGACCTTGCTAGGCTTGGGAGGGACCTCAAGAATGTTATCATTGTCGATGATGATCCAGCTGGATATACATTCCAGCCAGAAAATGCTCTTCCTTTGAAAGCATTCAATGGTGATTTAACAGATCGAGAGCTATGGAAAGTCATGGATTTATGCAAAGTAGCTGCAACATGTGGGGATGTAAGAGAAGCCATTAGAACTCATGCTTTTATTAGCACTATAAATGAACAGTATGCCTGCGGTTTACGTCAAAGACAACGTGAACGTGAGCGCATGCTTTCTGGGGTAAATTTATCAAGAAACAAGAAAACAATTGTTTTGGAATTGTTTGAATTATTAATTTCAACCAGCCAAAGTCCCCATCAGCATTATGATTTCATTACTTCTGTTACTGAAGCTGGAGAAACAGTGCCTTTGTATGTTTCAATTAGGCCCGGGGTTCATCAGCTTTTCACTGAACTGCGCAAAAATTATGAAATCATTGTTTTCACTGAAAGCCACCATGAAACTGCAGATGTTATTTTGGGGAAAATTGATATTAATTTTGACATAAGCAGGCGGTTTTACAGAGAGCATTGCAAAAGGGTTGGTGATGGTTATGTGAAAGATCTTAAGACGATTGGTTTAAATTTGAGTAATGTTATGATTGTGGATCTTAATCCTAGTTGCTATAAATTGCAGCCTGAGAATGGTATCAGCTTAAAAAGGTTTGAACACGGTAATGTTAATGATACAGAACTGTATAAGCTTATTGATTTCTGTAATGTGGCAGCGAGTTATCAAGATTTAAGGCGTGCAATTTATTTGAATAGAGGGGCAAATAATGGGGCAAAAGAATCACCTGCCAATGCTGATGGGAATATGATCGCGAAAAGAAGATGGTCATTTTTTTAGCTTGCTAATTTTAGTGCCATTGTCTTTCACATATGATTATATCATCGCTCTACTTTGCCTGTGTACACTTTTTTGAGTGTTATTACATGAAAGTTGAAAGTTATCTTCGTTAAGGCACAAGCCTTTATATTAGGTCTTGAATTGTTAAGAAAGATGGGCATTTCTTATATTATTCAAATGAGACTCTATGTTGATTATAAATGCATTGAATAACAAATTTAATGTGAATTGTAAAATTAAAATATCATTTTTTAATGAAAGCTTGGGATTTTTTTGCAGTCTCTTTCTTCTTTTAAATGTCATTATTTGTCTCTTTCCTCTTTTAAGTTTATGATCTATTAGAAAAATATGTAATTGATTTATCATGTGATTTGTGATTTATTATTTGTTGCATCTCTAAATGCTTGGAACATGGGGATGTTATCACAAAAGAAGACATTGAATTGTAAAATTAAAATAACATTCTAATGAAAGCTTGGGATTTTTTGGAGGCTCTTTCCTTTTTTAAATGTTGACATTATTACAGGAAATTAATGAAGTGGCCCATTTATTAGCAAAATATACAATTGATTCATCCTATGATTTATTATTTGTTGCATCTCTAGATGCTTGGAACATGGTGATGCATGACATTCCTCATCAAGTTGATATAAAAAGACATGATATCATATAAGACAATAAAAATATCATGTAAGAGTCAATCACAGAAGAAGACAAAATAGAGATAGCAAGTTGCTCCATTTGTCATATATAAGACAATAAAAATATCATGTAAGACTCAATCATACAAGAAGATAAAATAGAGATATCAAGTTGCTCCATCTTCCCTATATAAAGGATGAAGATGCTATGAAATAAGTATCTTCATCCTTTATATATGGAAAATGGAGCAACTTCTTATCATACTTGGATCATGTTGGAGTTTTTTATTACTACCCTCAGGTCTAAGAGATGACACAACACCTAGACTTGAGGATCATGTTGATTTAGGTAAAAAAATAATCTTATGATTGAACTAAGGATAAGAAAGAGCCAATTGACAAGATTGGACCATATCTTCTACACTTTGAGCTCTACAATACTTATGAGGGTAATCCTTATGAGGGCCTTCAAAATAACAAAGATCATTGACAAACATTACTAAAAGGAAAAATAGGTCTAATTGGGACAATCCACAATCCCAATTCATTGTCACTAACTCATATTGTGTTGAATTCATACAAATTTGTAGCCTTGAACCCTAGACATATAGATAATTGACATATTCATAGATGTATAAGCAAAGGATTTAATGTTCAGCATGTGCAATCATGATCCTTTGTACCTTAACAAGCACTGTGAATAAATAACTTATAAAAATAACTTATCTCCATTCTAATTAGGCAAATGGATGATGAAGTTGTAAGAATCTAACACTATGTTAGTGTATATATATATTTTTCATACACTTAGGTACTAAGCCTAGTTAGGTGTATTTCACACATGGTGTTTTGAGGTGTCGCATACTTAGAGAGGTGTCGCATGCGTAGAGAAGTGTCGCATGTACCTCTAGCTGATTCCGTGGAAGACAAATCGCCACCACTCATTGATTGAGAGTCTTATCCTCAATACATGTTTGGTCCTCAATACATGTTTGGTGGTTCCTTCCCATCTATGTTATTTATATTCTCCTCTTGGCTACTATACAACTTGACTTCATTATTCTCTTTGCATTGCTATGCTAAGTATCTTTCAATATTGTTGGTTCGTCTTGTTTATTTGTTGGTCTCTACATGGTATAAGAGCATATGGGGAGTCGATTTTCAGTTTGTAAGATTGTTATTAGCTTCTGCATAGAAATTATTTTATGGTTTGTTGTCTTTCTGACGAATTTGCAGGAAAAGGCATCAGTGGTCGAGTTTCTTAATTGCAGGTGAAACTAGTGTTGAAAAGGTTTCAAACACCTTTGGCATCGTAGACGTTTGAGAGCCTTTGATGCCCTAAGGATGCAGGCCCGTATCTATTCCAGCATGCGGGGCTGGGAAAAATCCCTCTGATGAATGCTGTTGGGAGTGGCTAGGACTCACATAGCTGGGCACAAAGCCCTCACACGGGCTAGGGGTTTTGTCTTCCCTTAGGGGGTTTCACACCTCATGTAGCAGGGGATTTCCTCCCTCATGCAACCAACACTCAGCTACGGATCCCTCATGCAATAACTCTCAGCATACAAACAGGTCAGATAGCATAGCCGATGGCACTCTGTTTTTCAACTCTTGGTGTGTGCAGATAAAGCCGAAGGCTGTTTTGTCAAATGAATTTTTTGCCCTTGGTCGCGCATAGCCCAAGGGGCTTAAGTCTTGTATTTTTTTTCCCTTCAAGGGTCGCAAATTTTTTTTTTTGAGAGTATTTTTTTTTTTTTTTCAAACAAAGGAAAATTTTTGTGTGTTTTTTTAGCATAGGCTGAAAAATTCCAAGCTTCATAACTTTTGATTGGCAACTCGGTTTTGAGTGCTGCCTTTTTCAAAAGTGTTTTTTTTTTCCACCACGAATCTATTGGGCATAATATTGCACTAAAATTATAAAGTGTGAGTTTATGCTCTAATTGATCTAACTTAAAGCACTAACTTTATAAAGTGTCGGAATTAGGGGGGACAAAATAATCAAGGGGGGTGTTGTGTGTGTTTCCTTCACACTTCCTCGAGAAGTGCATGTGTGTTGTGGTCTTGTTTTCACTTCCGCACTTCTACTTTCACAATTTCCACATTTCTACATTAAATTGCAACAATCTAAAGTCTAAAGCATGGAGTCTAATGTAACTATACCACCCCTAATGCCTTTCAACTATCAAGATTGGAAGTTAAAAGTAATACAAGTGTACTCAAGAACAAAGGTTTGTTTAAGGTAACTATGGGAACAAAAAAAAGAATCTAATGCAACTAAGGACAAAGAAAAGTTTTTTTTTTAAAATGTGACCAAGCCTTTGGATTCTTATGTTTAAACTTGTCCCCTGAGTTACTGTTCCATGTTGAGGCATTGAAAACACCCAACAAAGTTTGGGATACCCTCAATAAGTTATTTTGGAATGTTGATGAACTTAAGAGTCATGAGTTGGAAAATGAACTCATAGGTCTTAATCCTAGGAATTTCTCAACTCTAGAGGACTACTTCACCAAATTTAAATCCTTAAGGTTGAAATTAAAAGATTGTGGTGTGTTATGGTTTAAACTTTCAAACATGCATAAACTAAGCTACAACAAACCCTAACTCCCAATAGAGTGCAAACAAGCTAAGAAATCAAGCAAATAAACACAAAACAACTAAGATTCTAAGCTCAACATTTACCTTATCTCCATTGTTCTCCTAAACCTTGCCTTAGTGTTCTCAAATTTTGTAGATCTGCAACAATCTTGAGAAGTTCAAGTGAGTGAAAATAGCAAAATGTTGGAGAGAATATAGTAGATTAAAGGGTTGTAAGCTAAGAGATTTGAAAATGAGCTGGAGAAGTTGTTTTTATAGAGGAATAGGTTTGAATGGATGGCTAAGATTTGATGTTGTCTTTGGAGCAAAATGGATGGTGGAGATTGATTAGGGTTTCCCTCTCATAAGAGGACAAAAGAGAATTTAAAATTCAAAAATATGATGAGGTGTAGGGAGTTTAAATAAAATAATTTTGCTCAATTTATTTAATTAATTTGAAGTGGGAATGCATGTGACCCCCTAATTAACTAAATGAGATTTAATTAATTAGGTGAGGGCTATATTTAAACAAATGTTTATTTGTTTAAATTAATAGAGTGAATGGGACACTTGGAAAATGAATACTTAAATAAATAATTAATTATTTAATCGTAGAGGAAAATTTAGGGAAAAATAGGCAAATAATTTCAATAAATAAAATTTATTTAATCATAGGTTAAAGAGGAGAAAATTGAATTAATTAAATAATTAAAATTATTTAATTAATAGATGAATATGAGATTTGGAAGAAAATTGACATGAAAGTGGCGTTTGCAAGCTAAGGACATTTTTAGGTATCTACATTTTGCCCCTCTTTGATACAATGAAAAATTCTTACGTTGTGTCAAAGAAAAAATTGAGAATATGCCTTGAAAATGTACCAGCGTACCCCAGATGAAGCAAGATAGCATGCCCCCTCAGGAAGTTTTTCAAATTTTCTAAAAATTTCAAAGAAATTGGGAAATTTCTTGAAAAGTATGCCATCGGGATGGAATGAATAGAAGAAATGGAAATGCAAGAGAGAGATGGTTAAGGAATGAAGACTGGAATGAGATTTTGCTTTGATAGATTTTTGAGCTTCTCACTTGTAGTTTCTACTTATCATCATAGAACTTATTATGTCAAGGGATCATAAACACAATGGCATGACAAAGGCCGAAGTGCAAAAATGTGATCCCTTGTGAAATAGGCACATGACAAACATGGAGTGCCTGACTTAGACTAGTAACCATGGTACCTTGTCAGAACATGCAATGAGATAACCTTGAGGTATGCAAGCCTTGATGCAAGGAAGCATTTATTCTTTCCCATGCATAGGATGTCTTTGATTCACATCTAATGGAATCCTGATCACACACAAAGAACCTAGTTGCCCTAGTCATTTTGCCAAGACAAACCACAAATAGAAATCAAAGAAAAAGGTCCCGCTCTATCCTCATTTCTCTTCATCACTTAAGGACTACCTTGAGAAGCATAAGAACGAGACTGAAAAACAATCCAATAAAATAAGATAGACTAGACTTAGCAGAGTCAACAACCATTTGGATCTTTTGCCAAGTGGTGTGTTTGTTTTGTTTGATTATGAATGGATGAGTAGGGCCTAGTTTCAAGATAGGAAGCATGTCATATAAGACGTTATGTCTGGTTTCGGCAATGTGATCACTTGTATAAGGCAAGTGATAAGATTGTGACATTTCGTATAAGACATGTGGTCTAGTTTTGAGAATGCCTCAAGTTGTGAGGTGATTGGCATGTGATGATTGTTAATGTTTGATTTCAGAAATGATGCATGTCATATAAGGCATAAAGTCCTAGTTTTGATGATGCCCCATTCCGTGTAAAATATATGATCAAGATAGTTGATAGTGATGTATTGTCATCACTAGGCGATTGATTGGTTTGGCTAATTGGGTAGCTTGTCTTGTTGATGTTTGGGGTTGTTTTTCTTGTGAAAGATTGATTGTTTTGGTTTGATCAAACTGTCCATCTCATCAAAGGATGACTTATTATGATAATTGACTCAATGGGTCCTAAGGGACTAACTTAATGTCTCAGGGGCTCATCAGAGATGGCCTTGCCTATGTGACAATGCAAAGATAATGTAGTTTGACTACTTGGACCATGTGTGACATAAGACCTAAGGATGGGATGCCTCGAGGGCTCATCAGAGATGGCCTTACCTACGTGAAAGCTCAGAGGCAATGTAGTTTGACAAGGTGGTTTGACATTGTTTATTGCTTGTGGTTTTTGGTTGGTTATTTGATGTTTTTGTGATTTTCAATGTTCTTGGATTTTTGGGAATATTTGAATGTTTTTGGGGTTTTTGAGATATTTTGATGTTTTTGGGATTTTTGAGGTATTTGGATGTTTTTGGGATTTTTGAGATATTTGGATGTTTTTGGGATTTTTGAGATATTTTGATGTTTTTGGATTTTTGAGATGTTTGATGTTTTTGGATTTTTGAGATGTTTTGATGTTTTTGAATTTTTGAGATATTTGATTTTTTGGATTTTTGAGATATTTGATTTTTTTTGGATTTTTTAGAATATTTGATGTTTTTGGATTTTTGAGAATATTGTGAGAGATGTCCTCTAATACCAATTTTTAGGATTGGAAATTGCCACCAGTTAGGTATGGGATAGAGTTATGACCACGACGAGATGGGATGGGATGAAGTGCCTTAGGAATGGTGGGAAGATTCTGAATGTCAACTTATTTCTAGGCCACAAAAAGGACAAGGCAGTTTATTGTGGATTATGACATGGATTACGGTGTGGGTTATGTAGGATTTATTGCGGAAAGTGCAAGACAAGATAGAGTGATGGTAGACAATGGATCCAAGACTAATTACTCATGGTGCCTATTTGTGAGGTTTTCACCATGGTACTTATCCAAAGTGCCACCGAAGTGGTTTTCACTTTTGGACGAATTATTTCTCTTTACTATTTTATTGCTTTTTTTTAACTTTTTAATTTTTTGTACTTTTTTTTATTTTTTGATTTAGGTATAATATTTTTGAAGGTGCATACTGTTGATTGACTCTGGTAGTGGTTCACCTTCGGGGGTAGCAAGTTTATATGCTTCAAATCCATATGCAGTCATGATAATATAGGGACCCAACTAGTTTGGTTCAAACTTTCCCAGCTTCTCCCTTTCCATTGATTCTTGGGGTTTTCTTTTCAGACCAAGTCTCCAATATTGAATTGTCAAACTCTGACCCTTTTTTTATAGCTGCACCAGAGACAGTTCTGATACACTTGCAAGTGTACCAGGGCATTCTACCTTCTTTCATCTAGTAGCTCAAGTTCATGTAGTCTGGATACCTTATAGTCTTCATCATCCACAAATTGCTTTAGTGATACTCTCAGGAATGGTAACTCAACCTCAATGGGCAGGATGGATTCGAAGCCATAGAAAAGTGAATATGGTGTGGCTCCGATGGGAGTATAGATGCTAGTGCGGTAGGCCCACAAGGCGGGATTGAGTTGTATATGTCAGTCATGGCCAGCGTAATTGGCAATCTTCTTGAGAATTTTATAATCCAGAAGCACTCTATCTTAATTTTATAATTGTTTTATTTGATGCCTCTGCTTGACTGTTGCCTTGGGGATAATATGGAGTGGAGAAGCGGTGTTGAATGTGGAATCTTTTACATAGTTCATAGACATCCTAATTTTTGAAAGGGCGATCATTATTCATGACAATAGATTGAGGCATACCATACTGACATATTATGTAGTTGAGGAGGAATTTGGTGATTTGATTACCGGTAATGTATTCATGGGGATTGCCTCAATCCACTTTGTGAATTACTCGGTGGCGGTGATGATGAATTTGTGGCCGTTGGCGGAGGTGGGATGGATTTTTCCCATGATGTTGAGTCCCCATTGAGAGAATGGCCATGGAGATGTAAGCAGTTGTAATTCTTGAGTAGGTGCATGCACAAGATCTCCATGTATCTGACATTGTCTATATTTTTTGATGAAGTGATAGGTATCCTTCTCCATGGTGGGCAAATAATATCCAGCTCTGATGATCTTTTTGGCTAGAGTAGGACCATTAGAGTGAGCTCCACATATACCTTTGTGTAGTTGGCATAAGGCCATTTGTGCTTCCTCGGTGTTGAGACATCGTAGGAGGGTATTGTCAAATCCACAGCAGTAAAGGGTGTCACCGATGATGACATATTTGGCAGATTGTCGTGTGAAGGATTTACTTTGATTAGAGGACAGGTCGGGTGGGAAGATTTGGTCATGTAGGTATGTATAGATGTCATGATACCAAGGGGACATGGGACCAACTATTTCACACACTAGCTCTGATTCAGGGACATCAAAGGTGGGGACCAACAATTGTTCCACCAAGAACTCAAACTGTGGCACATTTCTCGAGATATCAAGGAGAGATCCTATTGTTGCCATTGCATCAGATTCTTTGTTCTGAACCCTAGGAATCTGATCGAAGGCCACTATGTCAAAATAGATTCTAAAACTGTCAACCATTCTCTTATATGACATGAGTTTTTTTATCTTTTGTGTCATATGCATTGTTTACATGTGTGATGATGAGATGTGAATCGCCAAAGACTTGTAGTGTCTTGATTTTCCAGTTGACAACCATCCGTAGTCTTGTGAGCAATGCTTCATATTCAACAATATTATTTGTGCAAGGAAAGGCTATCTGAAATGCTTTAGGGATGGCATCTCCTTGAGGAGTAATGAACAGAATGCCTACGCTTGAGCTGTGGTTTGTGCATGATCCATCAAAGAATAATGTCCATGTTCTAAGAATTTCTATGACAAAGATGGATTCATCTAGAAAATCTATGACCAAAGGATGATCCACTATTATGGGTGCCTCTGCTAATTGGTCTGCGATCACTTGTCCCTTTATTGCTTTGCAGTCAACATATTCTATATCAAATTCACTCAATATCATGATCCATTTAGCCAACCGTCTTGTCAAGGCTGCCTTGTCGAGTAAGTACTTCAGGGGGTCAATCTTTGTAATTAGTTTTGTCTGATTATTCAACATATAATGTCATAGATTTTGGGTGGCAAAAACTACGTCAAGGCAAGCACGCTCAATGGAATTGTAATTGAGCTCATACTCCACTAAGGTCCTGCTGATTTAATAGATTGCCCATTCTTTTCGTTCTTCATCATTTTGTACTAAAAGTGCCCCCAGTGCTGAAGGCGTTGTTGATACATACAATAAAGGGGCTTTCTTAGTATTGGAGGCATGAGAACTGGTGGTGACATAAAATAATCTTTGATCTTCTAAAAGGCTTCTTGGCAATGTTTAGTCCATACGAAGGGTACCCCTTTGCGGAGTAAGTACTAAAATGGGTGGCATTTGTCAGCGAATTGTGCGTTGAACCTCTTGATTTATTGTAATTTTTATTGTAGACTGTGTAGTTGTTTGAGACTTGTGGGTGGAGGCATGTCCATGATGGCTTTCACTTTGGCAGGATCAACTTCTATGCCTTGGCGCAAAACAATATAGCCCAGTAGTTTGCCTGATGTAACTCCAAACACACATTTCTTAGGGTATAGTTAGACTTTGTACTCTTCCAGCCGTTTGAAGATCTTATCCAACACATCTAGATGAGTACTTTTGTAACTGATTTGGCCAATAGGTTGTCGACATAATCTTCCATACATGTGTGTATATAGTCATGAAAGATTGTTGTCATTGCTCTCTGATACGTAGCTCCAACATTTTTGAGCCAAAGGGCATGACAATCCAATAGTATGTGCCCCATGGACATGTGAAAGCTATTTTATGTTGATCTTTTGGTGCTATCCTTATTTGATTAGATCTTGAGAAACCATCCATCAATGAGAGCATTTCAAATCTGGCGGTAAGGTCGACTATAATGTCTATGTTTGGCAATGGAAAATTATCCTTTAGACATGCCTTGTTTAAATCCCTGAAGTTTTCACATATTATGATTTGGCCGTTGGGTTTTGTGACATTTACAAGGTTAGATATCCACTCTAGATAGTCTATTAGTCAGATGAAACCCACATCGAGTACCTTTTTCAATTCTTCCTTTACCAAGAGGGCAATCTGTGGATGCATTTTTCTTAATTTTTTCTTTACCGGTTTGGTATTTGGCAGCAATGGCAGGTGATGTAAGACAAATTGTGGATCCAATCCTAGCATGTCAACATATGACTAGGAAAAATTGACTTGCCTTGCCGAGAAGAAATCTTTGAACTCGGGCTTCTCTTGTTTTGTTAATGACTTCACAAAATGAACGATCCTGGGATTATCTTCTGTACTGAGGTTAGTTTCCACAGATTTCTCCACCAACAATGGTGATCTCTCTTGCATGATAGGAAACACTTCCAACCCTCCATCCTTAGGTGCCTCAGACAGGTTTTCACCCTCGAACACTTCCTTTATTTTTACTTTTTCACGGTCAAGAGGTGCCTTTCAATTTTCATCTAGAGACATTTTTTCTTTTTCTTTTTCACTTTTGCAACTAGAGGGTGGAGTGGACTCTCTGAAATAGGAAGTTTCATTGAGATCCATGATGTAACCAACTTTATGATCCCCTTGAGGTATGCCTTCATAAAGTCCCATGAACTTGGTAATAGCTTTATCGTTCTCAAAGAAATCCAAGCTAGGTGGAGTTTGTTGATCCCAGTCTATGAGTTTGGGGTGGACTAATGGCAAGCCATCATCGATGTTCATGTAATGTATGGTTATAGGAGTTAGGGTTCAAATGGAAGTATTGTCAGGGTCCCAAAAGATGCTGATCCAGGCTTCGTTGTCAAGTAAGTGAGGTTGGGAAGATGTGGGCTCGGGTTCGGGAGGGTCTCTTGATGTCTCGATGTCTTTGGAAGCACTTGTGTCCCTACCTAAGAGTAACTTAGTACTAGGAGTGCTTTCTCTTTGTGGTGTATACCCTAGCCCCTTGTTGTGAGGTCACATGGTTAGTTGGATGGGTTATGTTCTCCCATTTTTGTTAGGTCCCAATCCGCTATGCTCGTCGTATCCTTGCTATTTTACAAATTTGTAGCCTTTTCCGTATCATTCCACAGGTAGTTGTACATGCTTGACCTCTTCTTCATCCTTGTAGAGCCACTTAGAGACATCGTCGTCTACATGCTCTTTGTTAAGCTCTCCCCATTTTGTGAAAGTGGTGGGGGCAATAGAAATAGTCTCCTTAGGTTTGATTGGGCCAGGTTTGCCATGAGATCTTGGTGATGTCTGTAGCTTGTTGATGCAGTATGAGCCTTTGATCTTATATTCCCCACATCCTTTGTCTTGGATTTGAACTTTAGGGTTAAGTGGCGGAATGAAGGTGGTGGTGGTTTTTGATAAGGTGGATGGGTCAACATAATGTGATGAGGTGGAGGGTGATATTCCCCTATTTACAGGTACTTGATGTTGTGGAACTTCTCTCAGGTGGCTACAGTATTGGAAGGTGTTGGGATCACAAGGTATAGTGATTTATGTGCCGTTGTAAGGGAATTTAATGCATTGGTGGTAAGTGGATGGTATGAATTTCATGGCATGGATCCATGGTTGGCTAAGGATGAGATTGTAGGAGAGTTTAACATCCAAGACGTGAAATGTGGTATTGAGAGTGGTAGGCCCAACTCTTACGGAAAGTGAGATCACTCCCTTGGAGGAACGTTCAACATCATCCTAATCTTTGATGAAAATTATTTTGGTGGGCTCCACACATGCTTCCGAGTATCCCAATATCATCACCAACTTTAAAGGACATATATTCAATCTGGCTCCACCATCTACCAAGACCTGTCTAATCTTGTGCTTGTTAATGAAGACCTCAAGGTGTAATGGGTCGGTGTGATTGGTTCAATGTGAGGGCACATCTCGTTCAGTGAAAGTGAAATGGTTGGAGGTAGCTAAGTGTCCCACCATGGGCTGGAATTGATTGACATTTAGGTCCGTGGGGATGGAAGATTCCAACAAAGCCTTGTCTAGAATGGCCTTATGCTTTGGGGATAGATGAAGTAGCTCGAAGATGGATATTTTGGCCAGAGTCTTTTTCAAGTGGTCCAAGAGATTATATTAGGCCTTTGTTTATGAATTAGATGGATTGGATGAAATAGATGGTGCACCATGCAATGTTACCTTGGCCCTACAAGTGGTGATAGCACACTCAGGATGGGACTTGATGGTGATCATGGAGACGTTATCATTAAATGCGTGGATATTGTTAACGATGTATTCATAGGCGATGTTGCTGTAATTGACATGGTCATATGGCTTGGTTCCTGAGGTGGAGGCTTTTCCTGATCTGTGATTTTGTAAAGGGTCTTGAAGGATAGTGTGATCGGTATTAGAGAAACCTTATGGACTATCTACAACTATATCTTCTTAGTCAATAAAGTCTTGTATGATGTTCTTTAGCTTGTAACAATTGGATGTTTTGTGACCTTTTATTTGGTGATATTCACAAAATTTGTTGTCATTCCATGAGGGAGGTTTAAGAGTTGGATCTTATTGTTTGATCTCAAGAAGTTGGATGAGGTTGGATTGCAACAACTTCTTTGAAATTGATTCGATAGGCCCCGTTAGGGGTGTATAGTTTCGTCGAGGGGTATTATTCTTTGGGGTGGTCTTCTTTGATTGTTTTGAATTGAATTAGCTATTTGTTGTTGCAGTTGTGGTAGTTGTTGAATGGACAGATGATTATTTGGCACCGGTGGTGCTTTGAACGTGAGAATGAGGCCAGCCCTATTGATTGCATTTGCATAAACTACCCCATCATTGGTGACGTTCCTATTTCAAGACCAAAACTTATTCTTGTCATAGGGCAAGTTTCGAGTGTTTTGGTTCTTGTTCAAAATTTGATCGTGCCCTTGGCTATGAGGGATTTCTTGATGGCTGTTCCCTTTTCAATGACTTCTCCGAAGGAGGTGCAACAATGGATTCGCAGTTGGTGCATAAGTTCTTTGTTAAGGTTCTCCATGAAAATTGGTACCAATTGGTTCTCAGGAATATGACATAGACATTTGCTAAGTAGGCTCCTCCACCTTTGGAAGAAGGAGATGAAGGTTCCCCATCTTCTTGTCTAGTATGGCATAAGGTGGTGACATTCACATTCGTGTTGATGTTATAAGAGAAATGAGATATGAATTTTTATGCAAGTTCGATCCATGTCCTTATCCCCATGGGAAGGTGTGAGAACCACTCAAGTGCTTGGCCTGCAAGGCTCCTCGGGAATAATCTCATCAAATATGTGTACTCATATGCAATCTCAAGACATGCTGTCTGAAATTCTTGCACATGCTCTATGAGACTCCCTTTTCCCGTATACTTGTTAAAGTTAGGCACATTGTAGTTTGGTAGAAAAGGTGGCATGTAAATTCTTTTGTCAAAGAGGTAAGGACATAAGTCTTCCATGAAATATGCCTTCTTTGTGGTAGAGACTTGCATGTATGAGAAGTGTTATTATAGTGTCTGCATCTCGTGTGCCAAGGCTTCAATGGAAGTCAATGATGTGTCCAAGGCATTTGCAGGTGCATTTTGAGATGAGTTACCCATGTTTAATGCCAACATGTTTTGGGGTGTGTGTTAAAGGGGATGTATGATGAAGGGGATGTGTGATGAAGACACATTTAGGTTTTGGTTGTTGGGTATGTACGTGGTGTTTGGATTAATGTATTGAAAGTGGGATGAAGCACTTGTAGTATTTTGGTTTTGGATGTAGTTGGGATTTGTTTGGAAAAGGGTGTTTAGGTCCACTTGTTGTTGTAAGGGATTCGAATGGGTATTTTGATGTGACGCACTAGTGTTTTGGTTGACATTTAGGTGAGACACATGTTAATGATTTTGGGCAATGTTTTGATGATTCAAGGTGTAATTTTGAGTAGTACCAATGTTTGTGTAAGTGTTGGGTATGCTGTTACTATTTTGATAATTTGGGTCAACATATTGATGACTCAAAACATTATCTTGTGTAACTCCAAAGTTTGTGTTCATATTTGGTATGGTGTTATTGTTTTGTCTAAGGGGGTCCATGTTTTGATTGCCTAAGTTGTTTGTATGAGGCCCAAGGTTCATGTTCACATTTGACGTGGTATGGACCCCATGTGTGTGTGCCCACGAGGTCACTATGTGTATCCTTCACATTCTTTTGTTTTGATTCATGTTCATTGAAGCGAATGGGTTTGCAAAATTCAAAGGTTGCGACATGACATTCACATTGTTGGTGTCAAATGTGGGAGTCACATGGAAGATTGTGGAATCTTGCGACATTTGTCCTATGGGAATGGAGGCATGTTCTTGTGTTGGATTTGTGTAGCTAGTCGATGGTGTTGCTTGTCCTTGGCCTTGTGCGGCATTGTTTGGCAATGATCCCACAATCACATTGATGTCTACCCCTACGAGAAGTTTGGTACTAGTTTGTAAGAGATGCATGAGGTAGATTTGAGGATTGGTAGCTATCATTTCATCTAGGATGTGTAACATTCTAGGGTCTTGGGAGGCTTCCCCAATTTCTTGTTGGGTAATCCCTTGATTGTCTTCTTGAAAAATGAGGTTTTCAAAGGGATTTGGCATGTTGGAGTGAAGTTCGTGTTGCCTGTTAGATGAGGTTCCAAATCTCATTGTGTTTGTCTAGGATTATCAAGGGGACAATCTAAGGATTCCTCTTTGTTTATTTTCTTTTGCAACCGTGTTTCCACCATAAAAGACTCGCAAGTTTGTGAAAATGGAGGATGACCTAAGGATGAAAATGCAAAGTGCACTATACTATGTTTTTTGATATTTTTGGGATATAAGTATGCCTAATGACACTAAGAATGGTATTGAAAAGTGAAAATGCACTATACTAGTGTTTATGGAGATGTGGGGGGAAATGCAACTAAAGTTGACAATGCTAAGTGAAGATGTTCTATGCTAATATTTTTGGGAATTTTGAAATATAGGGATGACAAGAATGCAACTAATCCTAAGGTAACAAGTGAGACTAAAGTTACGATAGAAGCCAATAGGTTCCAATTTTTGAGAAGTTTGATCAAAGGGATAGTAATGTCAATTATGACCTTATCAAAGTACTAGTTGGATTAATCAAGACCTTGAAATGATAATGTTGAAGAGAATGGTGATTGAAGTGAGCTCAAGCTAGACTCATGAGTTGAGACACACTTGTTGATTGGAAAAAGATGAACCTAGACTAGACTTGTGAGTACTAGGCCCAACTTGTTTGGTTGATTATGGAAAGAGATGACAAGGTCTTGTATAATCCAAGTTTGTTTCTATGATTGGGGTCAAGTATGACATTTTCTCCTATTTCTCAACCTCAAAGAAATTGAAAGTAATGGTACCCTATAAATGAGATGGGCTGATCATGATAACCTAAGGTGAGCTAAATGCAATGTATTGGAACAAACTCGCTATAGGATGAAACCTAAATCTAAGGGAATGGAATGGATGGTCGAATAGAATATGAAAGTCTTAGATATGTTGACACAATTGCAGTTTGAGTTTGATAGGGAAGGTAGATGGTCAAAGGTTTCCCTACAATTGTGGTGTATTGTTTCTATGTTTGTTTGGGCAATTTGTTTGAAAAATTAGAAGACACATCAAACATAGAAGACACTTGGCAATCAATTTGGCTATTTTGGTGACTCTTGACTTGGTTTGCATATGTGTATGTTTGAGGGCTATCTAACCCCAAATTTCCACGGGCCTTAATCACAATTTAAAAAAAAATTCACACACATAAGACAATTCCTTTCCTTAAGGATATTGGCCAATGGCATGACACTGGGCCCACAACTTGGTAACTCCTTCGACTCAAGGTAGGGACACCCTAGAGTCAGGTGTGTATCCTTTTGTCTTTGCAAGAGAGGATGGCTAGGGGCCTGCTAGCCTGGAAGGATGATCCAATCACCCTTTCCCTAGAAAGTTATGTATTTTAGCTTATGCTAAGCCAAGGATTTCCATCTCATCCCAAGGGAGTTCATATGGTGAGTATCTTTAGGGCGTGGAACCCTTTCACTGAGAGTGACACCAATAAAGGTCAAAAGGGGTGGCCTCTAACTAATTTGTTTTCTAGTCACAACTCAGGGACTTACCACCTTGCAAGCATCCATCAACCAACTTAAGGCTTTAACCAATCCTACTTGTGGTACTAACAAATATCTCACGTAAACATGGGTAGCTTGCACTTTTGGATTGACACTATACGGTGAAGGCTAATGGCATTTTAAACTTGGCTTTCACCTTATCTATTTATATAGCGGCCTGAGGGAAATACCACTTTGGGTCGCCAATGAGTTCTCCTTGTGGATGTTTCTCTAAGGCAGGCCCAATCTAAAGGGTTACAAAAGCGGCTTAAGTAAATGCTTTTGATCTCCAAATTCATACGATGATGCGAGGAGAGAGCATACACATTTACCTTGGCCACACTAGACAAAGTTCATTAACCTTTAGAAATAAAATGTGTGGTGTGTGTTGGTTAACAGTTTTGTCACTGCAAAAATACTTTGATTCACCCAATAGGTAGCAACAAAAAGATACCAACAAATGGAGTAATCATTGAGAGTGCAATGATTATCCTTTCCATTTGAGAGGGGCAGCTCCCTTGTATGATTTAATTGGTTTTTTTGGGTATGCTTTTAACTGGAAAGTAGAAAAGGAAAACTAATATCTACACATAAACATGATACAGATATGATGGACAAACCTATAATAAACAAAATACAAATTAGACGAGCACAGATCACCCACTTCACACCCACAAATGATAATGAGGAAAGAATGAGTTGAAATGATTTAACTAGAATTCACAGATTTAGCAGCAAATGCATTCACAACTTGATATACAGAAGCTACATTAAAGGATGATTACAAAAACTCAAAGGAAATCCACAATCAAGGAAACATAAGAAAACACACAGATTTGAGAATATCTCTTTATTCTGGTAATGTAAAATATAAGCTCATAGACTTCATATCTCCTATACAACAAAATGTGTTTGAGGAAAAACCGAAACTGCTCCTATCTTCCCTAGGCAAATAACTAAATTGAAAAGATCCCCCAGCCTTCACAGAGGCTCCCGGATGAAAAACAACCAAAAAGATCCCTCACAAAGAGTATGAAGAGAGTTATGTAGATCTCTTCTCCTAGAAACCCAAAAGCCATCAGTTTCCAAAAGAAATTACAAAAGAAAATAAAGAGTCACAAAACACTTTGCCTTTTCTTTAAAATTATTTCACAGTTTCTAATTTATATTTCTTGAAATTCTTCAGCATCCTTTGGGATTCTCTTCCAGTTCATCAAATTCATTATCCTTTGTACTGATATACCTACAAGGCAGCCATAACCCTATGTCACCAAGGCGGAGTCGTCCATCCTCATTAAGTATCTCTTGTGTTTGCAAATCAGCTTTATAGTAGCCTTTGAAAATAATGGGTCCCCTTACACATATTTCTCCACAAGGACGCGGCTTGTCTTCAAAGGTATAATCCATTTATGGGACATCAACTAGTTCTAGTTCACGTGCAAGATTAGGAGATCCAACATGGCCAGACAAACTGTCACCCTCATTAGAAATGTAAATACTGCAAGATGTCTTTACCATCCCACAATCTTCAGACTCTATCACCAAAACAAATTCTACGGAAATCTATAACTTCAGGTGATATAGGTGATGCCCCTGAAAACATACTATGGACACGATCTCTGAGTCTTGCCTCTATCACACCCTCTGCTTCAGATTTGTGGATGTCTTCATTTAGTATGAATAGATGATCAAGTCTCTGTTGTGTATGAAAATCTCCCATTGACATAGACATATGAAACAATTGATTTGTGTGTCCCTTAGAATTAACCATGATAAAATCTTTTGTGCTAAGACTTCATTACTAAGATGGAGAATACCATAGATTTTCCAACAGAAATGTCCTTGACCCATTCGAGCTAGCCTGTACAAGAAAGGATCCAACAACGACTGATCAACATATCGGATAGAAGCCTCTTTGATGGAAGGAGATGGCAGAGGACCCAAGTTAATCTTTGCTTCTGTGAACAATTGAATGCCAATGATATGTGTAACTATCCCATCCCCATGAATTGGACTGAGATGTAACTTATTCGACAAAGGTGTTCCATCCTTTATAAAACTCATCTGTTCGCCTTGAAATTCAATACCTTCATCCATACACCTCCTGATATCCGAAACTATCGTAATGTCAACCGAAGGATGTCTTCTTTGTGCAAATGAGCCTCTGTATTAGAGAAATCGGCTCGTCTATTTAGGTTGTGGCTCATGCTGAGAATTTTATGCTTATCCATTACCTTCTGCATAAGCACATTTTTCTTCAAGGAACCTCGCCGCTTCAACACCTTGGTAATATGTCAGGCAATTGCATTTGCTTGAAAGTTTCTAAATATATCTTCAACTACTCATCCTTGTGCGCACCCTAAAATCGTGGCTTTTTGGCGTCTTCTTATTTTTCATGCGTGCCAGCTCAGACTTTTCCAGCTATAAAATCTGTCAATTCATCATAATATCTACCCCAATCTAACTTTGAAAGCATCGTTGCTACGTTGGCAGGAAGTTTTGCTACCACAGCCAATGCATCCGTTTAAATGTTTCTAAACCTTTACAACAAATCTATATTGGGAAGAAACTGGAAAAAGTCGTGGAAGATGGATTTTTAATATTGTAACCACCAATTGCATCTTATTGTCTTGTCAACAAATCCATTTTGAGCATATCCACGGACCACGATCATTACATTCGGATAAGTTTCTGCTTTCTTGAGTTGAGCCGCGACCTTCTGATGCTTCCACATTTAGCATGCAAATCTTCAAGAACATTTCTAGCTATAATATCTTACAAAAATCCCGTTCTAACATATTTTTTCTAATTTGGCATAATATGAAAGTGTACAGGCAAAAATCGAGGCGAAGATGGCAGGCTCCTTAGTTACAACTGGCAATGGCATTTGTTTGAATGTTTCTGAATCCTTTTCATGCACACCTAGCAATGATTGCACTCCAATAGATTCATTTCCTTATGAAGTGATGACCTCTTTATCCATGGTCACGACACTTAATATGCTTTCACCTTGCATCTTACATTATGCGCGGCTAGGAATGGAGAGAATATTGGCCACAACTATGAATTTGGCATCGCAGTTTTTAATGCTTTCATTTGAGTGCCTACTGGGACAATGATGATAAAAGGTCATGGAACTAGCTTTTATACTAGCCAACGACTTTTGCTTGAAGGTTTTTAAAGCCTTTTCAATGGATCAATTTTGTGCATACCTAGGATTTCTGCATTGATATAACGTTTTATTCCTTTAAAATGCCTTCCATTCATCCTTTGGCCACAGCTTTGGCTTTTGCAATCTACATTTTGCACACGGGTGCATTTCCATCTATAAAAGTTGACAAATTTAAATTTTCATTTTACACCTTTTCCAATAGCATTTGTTTGAATTCTCTTAATATATTGGCTTTGCATTGTTTTGTGCAGATCCTTGGTGCTTTCCAAATTCTCATCTTGCACGAACCCAACAATGATGGCAATGGTTGGGAATATAGTATTACACCTTGCATATAAATATATTTTCCATCACCACTGTATGCACCATCATAGCTTTTAAACATAACCAGAATGGAACTTGGATGCTCTCTTCCTTCAACAGTTCAATACGAGCTCAAGATTCAAGCTAATTTAAGATAGTCTCAAAAACTAGTAGATTCGATCTAGCTTTAACAAGTAACTTGAATCGAGGCCTGTCGAAATCTCTTTACTTTGTCCAAGGTAGTATCTGACTCAAGGTAGGTTTCAGATGCGGCATGCACATTTCCATGCAAGTCTTCAGGGGAAAGAGGCCACAAGTCTTTTTGAATTGCATAGATGAAAACTTCCAGAGGAGCCACATTTTGTTTGTCAATAATTGTAGGAAGCAACATTTCATCTCTCTATTCTTAAGAATAATGTTTTCCTTCTCAGCATATATGCTTACTCCATTTTCTCTACAAATATTCCTTTCCAATATAGCATAGTTATCTAGATTGTCTATTTTGAGTGATTCGAATGTATGAGACCACAGGGGCTTTGTAGTATTAAAAATTAAACTTGTACCTGATACCACACTTGGTGTTCTTTTATCAAGTAAATATGACAAACTGTTATCCTTTCATTATCTCCTTGATCTGTATATCAACTCAAGCATTTTCAATTCTGACAAAACATCTGGTTCAACCAACAATTTGAATGACTGCTTCAGACAAAACTTTTTTTTTATCACCAATTTGTTGTTTAGGATTGTTCATGGAAACATTACACATGACAATTGATTCATAATACCAAGTTCCTTCCAACATCAAGAAATGGGTCTGTATGCATAGCTTTAACCAAAGGATGGAAGACTATTACTTCCTGAAGCTGATCTTAATGTGCCTCAGCAAAATGCTCTAGTGGAGGCATTGTCATTTGTTGTCTTTGTAACAGGGCAACACCTGCAAGAAACTTCCAATGACTAGTACCAGCCACATGGTATGCAACAAGATCTCCCAACAGTCAACAACAGAGTCAACTTCATCATTCTCCAAAAAAAGCTCAAATATTAAGCGGTTCTAAGGTTGCGGAATGCTACTCGAATCCCATGGTAAAAAAAAATCTCACAGTAATGAGGTTTTTGAGCCCTGTCATGTCTTGCATAAAAAGATCATCATGCTAGAATATTTGATCCAGCACAATATTGTGCAACTGCCAAAAAAATATGCTGCAATTGCAATGGGAACAACCATAATTTGCTTCCAGATAGCACTATGATCATCTTGACTCACAACCATTGCATTCCTTGAGATAAAATTTGGGAAAGACATTGAACTTTAATGTAGTATGGTGCAGTATTGATTATTTTGACCAAGCTGATATGGGAAAATGACTCACATGTAGCTCAAAGAGACAAACAATATCTATGAAGTTGAGTTGACAATGCACAATGGGGAAAACTTCAATTTTTTTTAAAGTTTCAAAAATATGGATAACACTTCAATTTTTTTTAAAGTTTCAAAAATATGGATAACAATGTGACAATGAAATTGTTGAAAAGAGTTTTTGATTCCCAAGTTCACTTAAAGTGTAAGGGAAGAGCATACACTCCTAAAAAAAAACAAGGTCACCAAACAAAGAAGACAAAGATTCCTTTTAATCCCAAAAATGAGTGTGAAAATAACAAGTTATTATTCTTTTTATGCACCAAATTGAAGTGTTCCTATGATATCAAAATGAACACATATGAATGAGAGGAACCTTGCAGACAATATGTTAGTAGTTTTAAACAAGAGTCTTCTCCCAATGAGTACCACAAAGCTGCAAATAAAAAATCAGTAGCAAAAAAATCCTCTATCATAGTGTGCAAAATAGAAAATATCAAGTGAAAAACCCCCTTTGGAAGCCACCAAGACAAAAAGGCCAAGAAAGATGCAATAGTCAAATCTGGAAAAATCTAAAAAAATTGATTAGTCACTACAAAACAAACAATAGCATCAGATAGTAGATGAAATTCTAAGCAATTTGACAAAAAATTGCTAAAATCTAATAAAAAATGCTATTTAAGATATTCGTGTTTGAAGTTAAAAAGCAATGTGGTGCAGTCACGATAGGAGGGTTCATAGAGTGAACTGTCCAGGCCGTGTAGCTAGTGTAAACACAACAGAAACAACTCAAAGATATGAAACAAACACAGATTTAGTCATTCAGTATATAATAGAATTCAAATACAATTTGGTCGGCATCATGCGAGCTTACAACTAGGGCTCAAAGGCCTGATTACAGAATACCAGAATATGTACAAGATATAGTGTTGAAGCTCATTTACATAAAATCCAAACTATGGACTTATGCTAATGATCATAACTTGACAACTAACTGACTACTTCCTAAGGATCTATTACATCAATAAATATCATCTCTAGAACAATAGATTCCTCTGCGTCAGCTAAGGAAGGTCACAAACTCCAATGAAGAGCTGTAACGTGTGTATATGAATAGGTTAGACTTAATCATGTAGAACACCTCCGCAAACGAAAGCAATGATGCGCGGATCTCGGGGAAGGTCAGCCATGAACCAAAGATCATTGAATGATGTGTCATTAAGCTCCACAAGTCTAGGAATGCTCCTCAAGTCTTCTCCTTTAGTTGATTATCAGAGACTGTCAGGATGCTCTATTATGAGAAAACAATTAATCTTCTGATAGCGACAACTTTTTGGTACTTAATCCAAATGCTCTGAATTCTGGATATGATGTAGATGAATGAATCTAGATGCTATGTCCAGCTCTGCAAGATGTGAAATGTAACTGCGGTAGAATGCAAACCAAAATACAGAAACTGCTACTAATTGAATTGCCTGAACTAAACTGAAAAATGAAAGGAAACAAACTGAAATGCAAATGTTTTTTGGTTGATGCAAGATTGGTCTTGAACTAGGGATGCTCCTGCATCAGATATCCATGGTTATTGAAAAAGTGAGTCCTTCACTTTACTGGGGCTAGGGGAGAACCAAGACGGTCCACCTTAGCCTAAGAAATCCATAATGAATCTTCTTCAAGTCCGCCTTTCCACTTCACAAGATATTCTTTGTATTGTCTTCCTCTAGTGTTGTGTCCAACTCTGCTATCCAAAATGTCTTTGATCTGCTTTGGTGCTTTGTGTGGTAACTGCTTCTTCAGGTCTTCCTCCATGCTATCACTAAACTCTGCTTCATGATACTGATAAAGGTCTACAATGTTGAAAGTAGGTGATATACCCAATGTCTCCGGTAACTCCACTTCATATGAATTCTGAAATCAATTTTTTTGAGTATCTTACAAGGTCCAAACTTCTTCATCTTCAACTTGTTATATGCCCCAACTGGAAATCTCTCTTTTCTTAAGTATACCATCACTTCATCGCCAACTTCAAATTCCTTATGTCTTCTCTTCTCATCTGCCTTTTCCTTATACTTACTGTTCATATCCTCCAAATGCTTCTTCACTTGATTATGCACTGTCTTCATGTGATCTGCAATTTCCTCTGCTTCTGCGCTTCACTTTTCTTTTGTGCCGATGTCTCTCAATTCTGCAACTCCTCTAGGTGTTACTTTGGTAACAATCTCAAACGATGTTCTTCTGGTACTCCTATCTACTGAATTATTGTATGCAAACTCTGCTTGTGAAAGAATCAAATCCCAACTGCCTATCTTCTCTCCAACCAAACATCTCAACAAGTTTCCCAAACTCCTATTCACTACCTCTGTCTATCCATCAGTCTGTGGATGAAAAGCTGAACTAAACTTCAAATCTATCTTCATCTTCTTCCAAAGTGTCTTCCAAAAGTATCCAACAAACTTTGTGTCTCTGTCTGAAACTATACTCTTAGGTAATCCATGTAATCTCACAATCTCCTTGAAAAATAGGTTAGCTACATGCACTGCATCAGTTGTATTCTTACAAGGTATCAAATGAGCCATCTTTGAAACTCTGTCAACCACTACAAATATTGAATCATGTCCTTTCCGTGTCTTTGGCAATCCCATTACAAAATCCATGCTTATGTCTTCCCAAGGTCTCTCTGGTACTGTCAAAGGTCTATACAATCCAATATTCTAACTACTCCCTTTTGTAACTTGACAAACTCTACAACTCTGCACAAATTTCCTAACATCCTTATGTATCTGAGGCTAAAAGTAGTTTTCACTTACCAAAGTCACTGTCTTATCAATGCCAAATTGTCTTACCAATCCACCACTATGTTTCTCCTTGATCAAATTATCTCTCATTGAACTCTTAGGTATGCACAACTATTTTCCTCTGAACAACATATCGTATTGAATGAAATAATCTAGCCACTTACTCCTATTTGTCGCAATAGGTTCCTTACATGCATTCCAAGGTTCTGTAAAATCAGTGTCTCCCTCATACATGTTCTTCAATTCATCAAAACCCAACACTCCAACTCTCATTTCTGTCAACAAGTTTCTTCTTCTACTCAACGCATTAGCAACTTTGTTTGATTTTCCACTCCTATGCTTCAACACAAAAGTGTAACTCTGCATGAAATCTACCCATCTCATGTCTCTGATTCAACTTACCTTGATTGTTCAAATACTGCAAAGCTTGATGATTTGTATATAGTACAAACTCCTTAGGCAACAAGTGATGTCTCCACTTCTTCAAGGATTGAATTATGGCATAGAACTCTTAGTCATAAACTGAA
This sequence comes from Cunninghamia lanceolata, assembly GCA_027924645.1. Classification (NCBI taxonomy): domain Eukaryota; kingdom Viridiplantae; phylum Streptophyta; class Pinopsida; order Cupressales; family Cupressaceae; genus Cunninghamia; species Cunninghamia lanceolata. The sequence continues at coordinate 1,892,556 of BSBN01000241.1, read as the reverse complement.
TATCTTCTCCTTACATCATTCAACTTTTCACTAAAATATGCTACAGGTCTACTTTCTTGACTTAATACTACTCCAATCACATTTCCACTTGCATCACAATCAACTTGAAATACCTTATTGAAATCCAGTAACGCCAAAACAGGTTGCTCTGTCACTTTCTGCTTCAACAATTCAAAACTTTTATCTGCTCCAGATGTCCACTTAAAGTCTTTCCTGTCACCTCTCATTGTCTCTGTTATAGGGTTACATACTGAACTAAAATTTTTGATGAACTTCCGGTAGAAACTAGCCAACCCATGAAATGATCTAACCTCTCCAATGCTCTTCGGTGTAGGCCATTCAACTATTGCTCTTACTTTCTCAGGGTCCATCTTCAATCCTTCCACATAAATTAGAATTCCAAAATATACCAACTCTTCCTTCATAAAACTACATTTCTTGATGTTTATCATCAATTTATCTTCTCTCAACCTCTGCAAAACTTGTCTAACATGCCACAAATGTTCCTCTTTTGTCTTATTAAAAATCAAAATATCATCCAAGTATACAATCACAAACTTACCCAAGAATTTCTTCAAGACTTCATTCATCAATCTCATGAAAGTACTTGGTGCATTTGTCAATCCAAAGGGCATCACTAACCACTTATACAATCCTTCATTTGTCTTAAAAGTAGTCTTCCATTAATCTCCCTTTCTAATTCTGATATGATGGTATCCACTCTTCAAGTCTATCTTTGTGAAATATCTTGCTCCACTCAAACAATCCATGATATCATCCATCCTAGGTAAAGGAAATCTATACTTAACTATGATTTTCTTTATTGCTCTCAAGTCAATGCACATTCTCCATTCTCCATCTTTCTTAGGTGCTAATACTGCAGGTACTGCACAAGGACTCAAACTTTCTCTGATCAAACCTTTCCTCAGCAACTCTTGTATCTGTTTATTCAATTCTTCATTCTCTGTCGGTGTCATTCTATGTGCTGCTTTGTTAGGCAAACTTGCTCCCGATATAAGATCCATATGATGACTGATACTCCTTATAGGTGGCAATCCTTTAGGCACATTATCTGATATGATGTCTTCATACTCTATCAGCAACTTTCTTATCTCCTTCGGTTGTTCTCCTCCAGTCTCCTTCTTCAATGTTTCAGGTTTCTTAGGAATCAAAGCATAACACATATTCTCATGTCTCAAACCATGAAGAAATTTTCTTCCATCTACCAAACAGATTCTAACATTTCCACATACTTCACTCTTAGGATCATCCTCCAAAGGAATTAAGGTAATTCTCTTTCCATTTGTTGTTATAGTGTATGTATTCTTTCTCCCATCATGTATATCTTTTCTATCATACTGCCAAGGTCTACATAATATCACACAAGATTTCATCATGATAAGATCAAATATGAAATTTCACCAAACATTGTTCACTCACCAGTACCTTATGATCATTCTGAATCCATGCTATTTGATAGGGCTTAGGGTGTTTCAATCTTTCCAACTTCAACTTAGTCACCATCTCCTCTGAAACTAGGTTATCTGAACTACCACTATCAATCACAACTTTACAACACTTACCTCCTGATTTGCATCTAGTCTTGAACAAACTTTTTCTCTATGGTGGTTTCTCATTTGTCTCTGCTTGAAATAGTGCTCCTCATCACAAGTGATTCTTCTTTCTCCAGCTTACTAACCAAACTGGGCGATCCAATAGGTTCTTCTTCAACATAGGTTACTCTTCCACTATTTTCTGTCTTCTTACTTGTACTACCCTGATTACATTTGAATGCTCTATGTCCTTCACCTCCACACTTGAAACAAGTACCTCTGAATGTTCTCTTATCAAATCCTCTTCCCTCTCTTCTATATCCTCCATTCCGATATGCACTAGGGTTTCCTCTCTGGTAAATATTTCTGTCATCTCTCCGGTAAGCATTATTATCTCTGTCCTCCTTGAATGTGCTGTCAAACTTGTTCTGCTCAGCAAATGATCTATCTCCTCTAGAAAATGTTCTACCTCTCTGAAATTTACTTCCTCTGTCTCGGTTCATGTCTTTTATTCATCTTCTCTTCAACTTTTAGGGCAAACCGATATGCTTCTTCCAAAGATGTCATCCTTACCAAGCTTAGTTCTTCTTGAATGCTCAATCTCAGTCCATTGATGTATCTAGCCACTTTATCCTTGCTTGCTTCACTATGTCCTATTCTTATAATCATCTTATGAAATTCTTTAGTATACTCCTTCACAGATTTCTCCTTCTGTCTCAGGTTCTGCAATCTTTTCAAAAGCTCCAACTCATAGTCAGCAGGTATGAATTGATTCTTCAATTTTGTCACCATCCTATCCCACTTTGTAATCTTTTATTTTCCTCTTCTATTTCTTTCCAACTAAACTTCTTTCCACCATATAGTAGCATCTCCTTTCAATTTTGTCTTTGCAAACTTCACCTTCTCCGCATCTTCAACTTCTTGATATTGAAAGTATTCTTCCATGTCATTTATCCAGTCAATCAATTCTTCAGGGTTCAAATTACCAGTATAGTTTGGCACATCTACTCTAGGTCTTTTTCTAATCTTCAAAATAGCTCACAACATCTTTACTTGATCTGATTTTTCTTCTTCATCACCTCCTAGGGTTTCACCAATTTTGTTCAACAGATTAAAATTCTTCTTCATCATCACTTTCAACATTAGGTCTCGGTGTCAATCCTCTTTGTCAATCTTCTTCAACATCGTCCAAACAAATTCGCATCGTTTTCATCATCTCCATCATTTCATCCATTCTACCAGCCATTGTTCCAGTAGCAACAACTCTCCTCAGTGGTATTCTTCCTAGGATCATGTGCAAACTTCCTGAAGTTCAGTGATCGGGCTACAAGGTGACAACTACCTCACAATCAGTGATTGGTTGTGACATAAGTAACCTACCTCAATTTGGCGATCTGTCCACAACAAGATCTTACGAAATTCCTTCGCCAACTTTGCTCAATTCGCTCCCAAAGATTCAAACTTTCACTCTGATACCACTTGGTGCAGTCACGATAGGAGGGTTCACAGAGTGAACTGTCTAGGTCATGCAGCAAGAGTAAACACAAAGGAAACAACTCAAAGATATGAAACAAACACAGATTCAGTCATTTACTATATAATAGAATTCAAATATAATTTGGCCGGCCCATGTAGGCTTACAACTGGGGCTCAAAGGTCTGATTACAGAATATCAAAATATGCGCAAGATATAGCATTGAAGCTCCTTTGCGCAAAATCCAAACTATGGACTTATTCTAATGATCATAACTTGACAACTAATTGACTACTTCCTAAGGATCTATTACATCAATATATATCATCTCCGGAACAATAGATTCCTCTGTGTCAGCCAAGGAAGGTCACAAACTCCAATGAAGAGCTCTAACGTGTGTACACAGATAGTCGGACCTAATCATGTAGAACACCTCCACAAATGAATAAAATTATGTGCGGATCTCAGGGAAGGTCAGCCACGAACCAAAGATCATTGAATGATGTGTCGTTAAGCTCCACAAGTCTAGGAATGCTCCACAAGTCTTCTCCTTTAGTTGATTATCAGAGACTATCAGGATGCTCTGTTCTGAGAAAACAACTGATCTTCTGATAGTGATAACTTTCCAGTACTTAATCTAAATGCTCTAAATTTTGGATATGATGTAGATGAATGAATCTAGATGCTAAGTCCAGCTCCATAAGATGTGAAATGTAACTACAGCAGAATGTGGACAAAAATATAGAAACTACTATTGACTGAACTGCCTAAACTAAACTGGAAAATGAAAGGAAACAAACTGAACTACAAACAAATTGAAATGCAAATGTTTTTTGGTTGATGCAAGATTGCTCTTGAACCAGGGATGCTCATGCATCATAATGTTGACTTTGATTGACATTTTACCTAATAAAATGGCATTGTTAACTGATGAAACCTACACCGTTACATAGTTTGCCGAGTCAGCTTTCCAATGAGTCCTTGTTTGCCAATTTGTGACTTCATATGCTCGAATTATGGTAAAAAGAAAAATAATGCCCTATTAGGGCATGTGGGAGACAATAGATAGGCTTAACTATTTAAAAGTTGACCGCTAGTGGTCAATAGAGTATGGTCACATGAAACAATCAATTCTCGGTGGTTAGTTTTGATGTTGGTAGTTATGTGTCTAGCAGCGCCCTTGGTCATTCATGTGACCAAGGGCCAAGTGGTGGCAAAAATAAAAAGGTGGGGCCTAACGCCCCTTTTCCCACCCTGGTCAATAATGAAACCTTGGGCTTTGTCCTAGCCCTTCCCAACCCCGCGTGGACTTCTAACTGTCACATTATAAAGAGCTGAAGGTCTTAAGCGATCTCCTAAAGAGTTTAATAATAGAGAGTAACACAAGAGTTGACTGTCTAATATGAAGGATGTCAGCCACCTAACACTTAAGAGGGTTGAATGTCCAATACAAAGGATCATGCAAAACCCTAAAAACAAATGGAGGTCAACTTATTATGCGGGCTCTTATTTGCAGAGAGGGCATCGACTAAAACTACAGTGACCGAGAGAAAGATTTGAGTGAGGTCGATGCTTAGGGTTTTGACACCAGCGGGCACAAGTGGACAATAGGCAGTGACTGCAAAGAAAGGCGGTGACCAGGGAGGCCCTAATGTTGACTAGGGTTTGGGAGGACACTCTAGGCAGAGGTCGGGAGATGTCTGAGCAGAGGGATGTCGATTGAGTGGCGATAGGGTTTTACACAAGTGGCCACAGGGAGGAGTCTAGGTGGGAGGTTAGTGTAGCAGGCGGTGGAATGAAGAATAGGCAGCAAGAATGTAGTTCAGCGGATGGCAGACAAGTGGTGGCGATGGGTTAAGAGAAGGCGACGATTAGAAAGTTAGCAGCGGTGACTGTAGTAATTATGGTTTTTGATGGTAAGTAGAGAAGGGGTTTTAAAACTAGGTCGAGTAAGGGTCTGATAAATTTTAAACTTGCAAACACATTGCATTCCACACTTACAAATAGAGACAGAAATGAAACCTACAACCTGTAAGCCAAAGTCATACATAGACAGATAGTGTAGTCAGTATGGCTGGTCTATACCATACAGATCCATATGGTACGGAATGGCAATAAAAAATTTAAAAAAATACAAAAATTTTACAGTGAGCAAAACCTAGCGAATTTTATGTTGATGTCCGTCTGCAAGGCCTCTCGGACTCAATGGTGAGGTCCCTTTCAGGCTTGAGAGCAACCTACAAGACTTGATTTTCAAAAATTAACAAAAAAATGCTCTATTCATGCTGGGTTCACCAAAATATGTTAAGATTTAAACTTTCAAACATGCATAAACCAAGCCACAACAAACCCTAACTCCCAATAGAGTGCAAACAAGATAAGAAATCAAGCAAATAAATACAAAACAACTAAAATTCTAAGCTCAACATTTGCCTTATCTCCATTGTTCTCCTTAACCTTGCCTTAGTGTTCTCAAATTTTGCAGATTTACAACAATCTTGAAAAGCTCAAGTGAGTGAAAATAGAAAGATGTTGGAGAGAATATAGCAGATTAGAGGGTTGTAAGCTAAGAGATCTAAAAATGAGCCAGAGAAGTTGTTTTTATAGAGGAATAGGTTTGAATAGACGATTGGGATTTGATGTTGACTTTGGAGTAAAATGGAGGATGGAGATTGATTAGGGTTTCCCTCTCATAAGAGGACAAAAGAGAATTTAAAATTCAAAAATATGATGAGGTGTAGGGAGTTTAAATTAAATAAATTTGCTCAATTTATTTAATTAATTTGAAGTGGGAATGCATGTGATCCCCTAATTAACTAAATGGGATTTAATTAATTAGGTGAGGGCCATATTTACACAAATGTTTATTTGTTTAAATTAATCAAGTGAATGGGACATTTGGAAAGTGAATAATTAAATAATTAATTAATTAAAATTAATTATTTAATCATAGAGGAAAATTTAAGGAAAAATAGGCAAATGATTTAAATAAATAAAATTTATTTAATCATAGGTAAGAGAGGAGAAAATTGAATTAATTAAATAAATAAAATTATTTAATTATTAGCTAAATATGGGATTTGGAAGAAAATTGACAATTATAGACATGATATTTCCACAGTCCATGATATTTAGATGTATAGAGCTTCTGGTAGTGACTATGTGTTGCTTTTTTGAATCAACGTTTTGGATAACACTCAGTGATCCATCATCAGGATGAAAAGAGAGAAAGAGTGAGATGTGTTTGCAGAGATGGTTCCTTAAAAAGAGAGAGAGGGAAGTGTGGGCACGGTAATCAACATGTATAAGGCAATTCTAATATAAAAAGAATAATTATATAACCCATAGAAGGAAATATATATTGTTGCAAGTATGTGCCTAATCGGTGTTGTCATTAATGTCAACGTAGCCTTGTTGTCATTAGTTCCAACTGTATCTTATTCTATTACTTGTTTAGAAGACTTGTATGTGAGGATATTGAGAAAATTAGCCTCTCCGAAGGAAATGAGTTACAGAGAAGTGCAGTATAGACAGTGAGTTGTATGCTAATGAACAGTCCAGTAAACTGATCCATATTTATTTCTTCTTGAAGATCATGGTCTACAGATTGGAAGTAAGTTAGAGGTATGTCTAAGGATACTACATTCTGGGTTTGAGCCATCCACATGAAGATCTGAGTGAGTTGTGTTCACCAGAGTGAAACCTGCTTTTTCTGTAAGTTCAGTTGGGACATGAAGTATTCTTCTCTGCATTCCTCTACAATAAAGTATTTGGCTCTGAGGTTCTAGAGGGAAGTTTGGGATGATGATAAGTGCTTACAATTGTAATGGTTCATGGTTTGGTGGTCCACAAGCTATCTTTCTTTTATGACAGTTGAAGACAATGAAGTTCACATGTTTCGGTGAGAAGATTCCTATGGATAAAGTGGTTAAAGTTCATGTGGTTGCGCTTGATGATTATAGCATGCTTGTGGATGTCTCCTAATTATGTTCCTATCTGGACTTTGGTCTACGTTAAGAAATTAAGATGGTGTGTGAAGATTGTTCCCAGATAATGTAGTGTGTAACCCATCTTGGCCGACGTGGTTGATCCCAGTGATTATAGAGATCTCTAGAAGATTGTGGAAGCGTGTTGTGGCATGGAAGATCGTGTTTGAGTCCCAGCTAAGGCATGGTGTGATCTACATTTCATTTCCTTTGCGCATTGTTGTAATAGGTCAAGACCTATTTTGTAAATGTTTGTAATACCGACCTTGGAGATTGTTCCAATGGTTGATGATTGTGATGATGACCTTGATGATCATTCCAAGGTTGATGTAGTGTATAAATACTTGTAGTTGAGTAGTGGAAAAGGTGTCCTTGAGTGAAAATGAAAAGATATTAAGAAAGGTCCAAAAAGTAGAGCAGATAAGAGGCAGAGGAAAGAAGAGGAAGAGCAGAGCCGAGGAAGAGCAGAGCTGGGGAATTATTGTACTTTAGTTGCAAATATAGAAAGGTGTTGATCATGGCAGTGAGTCTGGTAGTAAGCCACCAGTAGGGTTTAACAACCCTTATTGTAATCTTGCTAGGTTTAGGGTTGAGGCGGTGAGCCTGCTAGACCTAGTTGTTCTTCATGGCAGTAAGCAGTATGTTTAGGCCCGTGGAGTGACCAAGCCTGAACATCATTATTTCAAGATTGCAATATATATTGAGAGTTAATCCTCTCCATGGTTTTTCCCCACCTTGGGGTTTTCCACGTAAATCTGGTGTCTCTTGTGTTTGATGTTGTATCTGTGGTTAAGTTTCTAATTTCATGCACTCATTGTTAAATCATAATAATTGTGGATAAGTGATTTAAATTGTAGAAAGTGTTTAAGTTTTTGTGACAACTGATTCGTCCCCCCTCTCAGTTGTCTAACACATATCAACAATTGGTATCAGAGCCAAGTTCCTCTGAAGAAAGTTTAATAGCTTGAGGAAGATCCAAAATGTCTTACAAGAAGGAAGCACCACATTTTGATGGAATGAATTATGTTCTCTGGAAGGCTTGGATGAAAAGCCATCTTCTTTCTCTTGGTTACAAAGTTTGGAAAGTTGTACAAATAGAATATACCATACCTCAAAATGGTCCGACGACTGAAAATGAAATCAAAGAATATGAGATAGATATCAAGGAAAAGGATGCTCTTCTAAGCTCTTTAACCGACTCAATATTGACGAAAGTGGTGGATCTTAAAACTACAAATAAGGTATGGGAAAAGTTGAAAAATCTGTATGAATGAGATGATTCTGTGAAGGAAGCCAAGTTACAAAGTCTGAAACTGAAATATGAAATCTTGAAGATGAATAATGATGAAAACTTATCATCTTTTATGCAAAGAGTTGATGAACTTGTTATAGGGATAAAAGCCATAGGTGTAACTCTCAAAGAAAAGGAAATTGTTATGAAAATTCTCAGATCTCTGCCTAAGTCCTACTATCACAAGGTAGATGTGATTGAAGAATTGATGCAAGTAAAAACTATTAACAAGGATCAATTGCTTGGTAAGCTTACTACTTTCAAAATGAGGGAGTTAGATGATGCTCTGTCGAAAGTTGAGATGGCCTTCAAAGCTAGTACTCCTGGAAGTACTTCCAGATCAGAAAAGTACAAGGTAGAATTTGATGATGAGTTAGATGAAGTTGAAGCCAACTTTGTGGACAAACTGCAAAGAGGATCCGGTAAGTATAAAGGCAAATTACCTTTCAAATGTTTTTCTTGTGGTAAAGTAGGTCATATTGCTTGCAGATGTCCTAAAAGAATTGAAAGAAATAGAAGAAGATATGAGAATAGGCCTAGGACCCAAAAGAAGTGTTATTATGTTGAAGATTTTTATGATGATGAAGGAGTATCAGCTAATGGTGAAATAGATAATGCTAGATCCTCTGTAAATGAATGCTTGATCATTTCTATTAAGGAAGATCTCGTGTCTACTAATTCTTCTAGCTGTGTGAAGGAAGAAAAACTAGTGGAAAGTGCTTTGGCTGCTCAGGTCATCAAGGACAAGGATGAATGGGTTATTGATAGTGGTTGCTCTCACCACATGACTGGTGACAAAAGTAAGTTTGTGAGTTTGGAAAGATATGATGGTGGACTGGTTAGGTTTGGAGATGATACAGCTGGTAAGATTTGTGGGAAATGATCTATTTCTTTTGATGGCAAGCATAATACTGAAGATGTCTTGTATGTGAAAGGATTAAAGCATAATCTTTTGAGTGTGGGTTAGATGTGTAACAAGGGCTATGATTTAAGCTTCAATGACAATGGATGCAAGATCAGGGAAAGCTCCAGAACAGTCATTGCAACTGGTAAGAAGACCTGAGGTAATATCTATCACTTGAAAGGGAGTGATAACTATTGCTTGTTGACTCAGATTGATGAGAGTTGGTTATGGCATAGAAGGTTGTGTCACATAAATTTTGACAATATTACGAAGATAAGTACTATACAGGTTGTTAGAGATTTACCTAAGATTGTGAAGCCTGCTAATCCTACTTGCAAGGAGTGTCAATTTGGGAAACAGACAAGAACAAGTTTCAAAAGCAAGGACCAATCAGTTGGAGGACTACTTGAGCTAGTGCATAAGAAGTTTGCAAGGAGACAGGTATTTTATGCTTCTCATTCATGATTATTCTAGAATGACTTGGGTCACCTTTTTGAAAGAGAAAGTTGAAGCTCTAGATAAATTAAAGGCATTTAAGGCAATGGTTGAATATGAAATGGATTTGAAAATCAAATGCTTGAGGTTTGATAGAGGACGAGAATTCACATCAAATGAATTCAATTTATTTTGTGAAGAACATGGAATAAAGAGATAGCTATTTGCGCCTAGAACTCCACATCAAAATGGAGTTGTTGAAAGGAAAAACAAAACAGTTCAAGAAGCTGCTAGAATCATGATGAAGGAAGCTCATCTTCTGGAAGCATATTGGAGAGAGGCAATTCATACCATAGTATATATCCTAAATAGAGTTCAAGTAAAAGGTAACAGTTTAAAAACTCCCTATGAATTGTGGCATGGTAGAGTTCCTACTGTGAAATATTTCAAAGTTTTTGGTAGTAGATGTTACATCAAAAGAGAAGAAGATTTAGGCAAGTTTGATTCTAGATGTGATGAAGGAATCTTCCTTGGTTACTTCACCAAGAGTAAGGCTTACCGGTGCTATAATAAGAGGCTGAATAAGATCATCGAAAGTGTAAATGTTAAAGTTGATGAATGTAAGGAAAGGTCTTCAGAATCAAGTGGATATGAGTCAGATGATCCAAATGTTTCAGAAGTGGTGCAGCATGAAGACAACACAGATGAAGAAGAACAAGCTCTGATAAGTGCTACCAAAACTCCAAGATATGTAAGAATCAGTCATTCTGAAAACCAAATCATAGGAGATAAGAGCAAAGGGATCTTAACCAGAAGAAAAGTTGTAGAGGAACAAGTAAATTTCTGTCTGATTTCTAAGATTGAACTTAAAACTGTGGATGAGGCCTGCAAAGATGAGAATTGGATAAAGGCTATGGAAGAGGAATTGATGCAGATAGAGAAGAATCAGACATAGGATCTTGTTCCCAGACCACTAGACAAGAATGTAATTGGCACAAAGTGGGTCTTTAGAAACAAAATGAATGAGAATGGTGAAGTGGTAAGAAACAAAGAGAGGTTGGTATGCAAAGGATATGCTCAAGTTGAAGGAATAGACTTTGAAGAAAATTTTGCTCCAGTAGCAAGGATTGAAGCAATAAAAATGTTTCTGGCTTTTGCAGCATACAAAGATTTCAAGGTTTATAAAATGGATGTGAAGTCTGCCTTCTTAAATGGAGAGTTGGAAGAGGAAGTCTATAATGAACAACCGGAAGAATTTCAGTCATTAAAACAAGGGGACATGGTATGCAGATTGAAGAAAGCATTGTATGGATTAAAACAAGCTCCCAGGGCATGGTATGCACGGTTGGATAGGTACCTGATATAGATAGGGTTTAGTAAAGGTACTACAGATAGTAATCTCTACTTCAAGATCAATGATGAACAAACCTTGATTGTTGCAGTTTTTGTTGATGATATTATTTTTGGAGGCAGTGAAGGTATGTGCTTAGTTTTTGCTAGAGAAATGCAAAATGAATTTGAAATGTCTATGTTTGGAGAGATGAACTTCTTTTTAGGTCTGCAAATAAGTCAATCAGGTAAAGGTATCTTGATTTCTCAGTCTAAGTATGTGAAAGAGTTGTTAAAGAAATTTGGGATGGAAGACTCTAAACCAGTATGTATAGCTATGATAACTGGTTGTAAGTTGAGCAAAGATGATAACTTACCCATGGAAGACTAGAAAAAGTATAGATCTATGATTGGAGGATTGCTTTATTTGACTCAAACTAGACCTGACATAATGCATGTAGTGTGTCTTGTGTCAAGATTTCAAGCAGAACCTAAGGAATCACATGTGATGGTAGTCAAGAGAATTCTGAGATATTTAAAAGGCACAATAGATTATGGTTTGTGGTACCCTAAGGAATGTGACTTTACTCTCAGTGCATATACTAATGTAGATTGGGCCAGAGATGTGGATGAAAGAAAAAGTACAAGTGGAGGTGCATTCTTCTTGGGAAAAAGATTAGAATCTTGGTTGAACAAGAAACAAGATTCAATATCCCTATCTACTGTAAAGGCAGGATACATTACAACAACATGCATTTGCACTCAAGTGTTATGGATGAAGAAGACTTTGAAGGACATCAAAATTATATATGAAGAACCTATAGTAATCTTTTGTGACAACATAAGTGCCATAAACATATCAAAGAACCCAGTGATACATTCAATGACCAAGCACATATCCATTAGGTATCATTTCCTGAGAGAAAAAGTGATAGAGAATGAAGTCAAGCTGGAGTATGTTTCTACTAAGGATTAGATTATAGAGATTTTTACCAAGCCTTTGCCTAAGGATACTTTTGAGTATCTTAGAGAAAAGTTAGGGGTCATCACCCCTCCTACTCTAAACTAAGATGCACAATAGTGCATCAGTCCAGAGGTGTTCAGAAGTCCAAATTGATGCTTTTTAGGGCTACTTCTAAGGGGGAGCAGTCAGAGAGTTTAGAAGAGAGATTAGATCATAGCAGAAAAGTGCAAGTATGTGCCCTTTGCCATTAATGTCAAAGGGGGAGAGAAGTCATGTAGAAAACTTAGAGTGCAGATGTGTAAAAGAAAGGGGGAAAATCTTGTCTTGATGGCTGTTGCAGTTTTCGCATCATATGATGCCATCAATGACAAAGGGGGAGATTGTTGCAAGTATGTGCCTAATCGGTGTTTTCATTGATGTCAACATATCCTTGTTGTCATTAGTGTCAACTGTATCTTATTCTATTACTTGTTTAGAAGACTTGTATGTGAGGATATTGAGAAAATTAGCCTCTCCGGAAGAAACAAGAGAGTTACAGAGAACTGCAGTACAGACAGTGAGTTGTATACTGATGAATAGTCTGGTAAACTACTCTACATTTATTTCTTCTTGAAGATCGTGGTCTTCAAATTGGAAGTAATTAGAGGTATGTCTGAGGATGCTACAATCTGGATTTGAGAAATTTGCATGAAGATCTGAGTGAGTTGTCTTCACCAGAGTGAAACCTGCTTTTTCTGTAAATTCATTTGGGACAAGAAGAAAGTATTCTACTCCGCATTCCTCTGCAATAAAGTATCTATCTCTATGGTTCTAGAGGGAAGTCTCGGATGATGAAAAGTGCCTATAGTTACAATGGTTCGTGGTTTGGTGGTTCGCAAGCTATCTTTCTTTTATGATAGTTGAAGACAGTGAAGTTCATGTGTTCTGGTGAGAAGATTCCTATGGATAATGTGGTTCAGGTTCATGCAATTTCTCCTAATAATTTAGCGTTCTTGTGAATGTCTCCTAATCATGTTCCTATCTGGACTTTGGTCTGCATTAAGAAATTGAGATGGTGTGTGAAGATTGTTCCCAGATAATGTAGCGTGTAACCAGTCTTGGCCAACTTGGTTGATCCCAGTGATTACGAAGATCTCTGGAAGGTTGTGGAAGCGCGTTGTGGCGTGGAAGATCGTGTTTGAGTCCAAACTAAGGCATGGCATGATCCACATTTCATTTCCTTTGCATATTGTTGTAATAGGTCAGGACCTATTTTGTAAATGTTTGTAATACCGACCTTGGAGATTGTTCCAATGGTTGATGATTTTGATGCCGACCTTGATGATCATTCCAAGGTTGATGTAGTGTATAAATACTTGTAGTTGAGTCATGGAAAAGGTGTCCTTGAGTGAAAATGAAAAGATATTAAGAAAGGTCCAAAAGGCAGAGCAGAGAAGAGGTAGAGGAAAGAAGAGGAAGAGCAAATCCGAGGAAGAGCAGAGTAGGAGAATTATTGTACTTCAGTTACAAATATAGAAAGGTGTTGATTGTGGTAGTGAGTCTGGCAGTAAGCCACCAGTAGGGTTTAACAGCCCTTATTGTAGTCTTTCTAGGTTTAGGGTTGAGGCAGTGAGCCTACTAGACCTAGTTGTTCTTCATGGAAGTAAGCCAGTATGTTTAGGCCCGTGGAGTGACAAAGTCTGATCATTATTATTTCAAGGTCGCAATATATATTGAGAGTTAATCCTCTCTATGGTTTTTCCCCACCTTAGGGTTTTCCATGTAAATCTGGTGTCTCTTGTATTTGATGTTGTATCTATGGTTAAGTTTCTGATTTCATGCACTCATTGTTAAATCATAATAATTGTGGATAAGTGATGAATGTTTAAATTGTAGAAAGTGTTTAAGTTTTTGTGACAACTAATTCACCCCCTATCAGTTGTCTAGCACATATCAACACACACACACATATCTGTGTGTGTGTGTGTGTATAATGGAACATATTACCTATAGATACGTGGAAATGGAAAAGATAGAAGGGTAAAAAAGATCAACCAAATACTCCCAATTAACAACCTATGTAAGAATATGGATAGAAAGAAAAAACTAAATGTATATATAAACACACATATACACACACAAATAAATATAAAGGGATAACCTATATGAATAAAAAGTGAGTAAATGATGACATGAAAAGGAAGGCCACATATAAGTAGGAAAGACCTATTGTTATATGGAGCCTAATCAGATTCGGAGGTTAAATTTTCCCCACTTTTATCAGCGTGGTTTCCCCCCAAATTATTTAATGGGGGTTTGGGGGTAGCACCCCCAAGACGGGGTCCAGGGGCAGTGCCCCTAGCACGCTCCCTATTGTGATATAGGGTGGGGTCGAGGGGCAGCGCCCTTGTGGGGGCTCAGGGGCAGCGCCTCCGAAATCTCAAATGACTTTTATTATTTTATAAAGGTGTTGGGAGTTATTTTTCTATTAGACAACATAACAAACCCCTATTTTGTAACTGACTTAAGTCTTGACAAAAATGGTTAAGGGTTAGGGTTTCCGTAGATATTGTATTGTAGCATTTGCAGCAGTATTGAGTTGCAAGTATTACTAGTTGTAATCGGTTCAATTTGCTGGATAATAATATTGGACTCTCTATTGGTGGATGTAGCCCGAGTTTGGGTGAACCACATTAAAAATTGTCTCTTGCTGTTATTATTTCTATGTATTTTCATTCCTCTGTTTAATCTTTATTTGCATTTAATTGATATCTTTTGCATGCAATTCCCAACAAGTGGTATTAGAGTGGGTTGTGTTAGATTATCGTCTGCAGGAAGGTCTCACGGTTGAGTGGGAGTCTCACAGTTAAGTGAGAGAAATGGTGGACGAGGGTAAATTGAAGGTAGATAAATTCAATGGGTAGAACTATCAGTTATGGATGATGCAGATGGAAGATTATCTCTATTAAAAGGATTTATGGAGGCCGTTGGAAGGAATAGCCAAGAAACTGGTAGTAATGACTGATGAGGATTGGGAACTTGACAGAAAGACATTGGGAACCATTTGGTTGTGCCTGGCACCATCTATGGCATTCAATATAACCGAAGCGAAGACAACAAATGAACTGATGAAAGCTTTGGCTAAATTGTATGAAAAACCCTTAGCCTCAAATAAGGTATTTCTCATGAAGCGTTTGTTTAATCTAAAAATGATTGAAGGGGGATCTATGATAGATCATTGAAATGAGTTTAATATGATTACCAGTCAGTTAACTTCTGTAAAAGTGAAATTTGATGAAGAGGTGAGGGCTCTCTTAGTTTTATGTTCTTTGCTAGAAAGTTGGAATAGCTTGATAATGGATGTAATAACTCTATCTTTGGTTCAAATACTTTAAAATTTGATGATATTGTTGGTGTTATCCTTGGTGAGGAAATGTGATGGAAAAGCTTAGGAGGGTCCACATCGGGTAGTGTTTTGAATGTAGAAAGTAAGGGCAGATCAAAGGAGAGAGGAAAAGATTTTGGAGGTCATGGGAAGTCACAAGGAAAATCAAAGGACAAGAGGTCCCAATCTAGAGGATAGAATGATTGCCGGTACTTTGAAAAACTGGGTCATCTAAAGAAAGATTGCTGGTCTCGGAAGAATAAAGAAGGAGACAAATAAGAAGGCAATAAGGAGGCAAATGTGGTAAGTAATAAATCTAAAGATGATGCTTTGATTCTTTCCCTAGATAATGCTGATGATTCATAGGTTTTAGATTCAGGGGCCTCATTTCATGCTATGCCCCATAGAAGTTATTTTCTTGATTATGTCCAAGGGGATTTTGGGCTAGTTTATTTGGGAGATAACGAATCCTGTCAGATTGTTGGAAAGGGAAGAATTAAGATTAAGTTACAGAATGGGAACCATTGGCTATTACAAGAGGTAAGAAACATTCCAAGGCTAAGTAGGAATTTAATTTCAATAGGGATGCTAGGTGATGAAGGTTGCATAGTTACTTTTAATGATAAAAATTGGAAGGTTTCAAGAGGTGCCTTAATAGTAGAAAAAAGTGTGAAAGTAGGAACCTTATATCTTTGTACAGCTCATACTATTCCTTCTACTTTAATTTTTGTAGATAAAAAACAAACAGGTTCAGGAACAATTGCTGCAGGTTCACAGGAAGAGACTGAAATAGTTGTTACAGATTCTGAGACAATACTATGGCATAACAGACTTAGGCATATGAGTGAAAAAGGTATGAAGGTACTTCATTCTAAGAAAGTTTTACCAAGTCTGAAATGTATTAATATGGATTTCTATGAAAGTTGTGTGTATGGTAAACAAAAGAGAGTTAGTTTTTTCAAGGATGGGAAGCAAAAGAAAGATGAAAAATTGGAGCTTATGCATACAGATGTATGAGGACCGGTTCAGGTATTTTCTCTCTATGGCTCTTGGGTATTATGTTACATTCATAGATGATGCAACTGGGAAGGTTTGGATTTATTTCCTTAGGCAGAAATCTAATGTATTTGAAACATTTAAGAAATGGAGAAGCTTGGTTGAGAATGAGATAGGTAAAAGATTAAAATGTCTTAGATCTGATAATGGCGGTGAGTATTGCAACAAAGAATTTGAGGATTACTGTTCCTTTAATATAATTCCTAGGTAGAAAATGGTTCTAGGGACTCCACAAGAAAATGGAGTGCCTGAGCACATGAATAGGACAATAATGGAGCGTGCAAGGAGCATGAGATTGCATGTTGGGCTGCCTTTAAACATGTGGGTAGAAGCTGTCAATACCACTGTATATTTAATTAATAGAGGTCCTTCAGTTGCTTTGGGTTGTGGTATTCTAGAGGAAGCATGGACAAGTAAGAAGGTGAGTTATTCTTTTCTCAAAACCTTTGGATGTGAAGCATTTGCACATGTAGATTCTGAAAATAGAACTAAGCTGGATGCAAAATAAAAAAAATGTATCTTTGTTCGATATGACATTGATGAATTTTTATACGCTTTGGGATGTTGAAAATCTAAAAATTGTGAGAAGTAGGGATATTATATTCAATGAGAAGGTGTTGTACAAAGATCAGTTGTAGCAGCATGAGAAGAAAGAAAAGGATTATGTGGTGCTAGATGATACTCCAAATAGTGTTGTTCCAGTGGTTCCTCGTGCTCCGCAACAACAACATGAAATACCACAAACTTTAGTGAATGTTAGACAAACAAGGCTAAGTAGACCTCTTGAAAGGTTTTCTCCCTCTTTGTATTCTATTTTGTTAATAGATGCTAGTGAACCAAAAGGGTATGTTGAAACTATGCTAGTGGATACAAAGGTTCAGTGGGAGCTTGCAATGAAAGAAGAAATGGACTCCTTGCTGAAAAATTAAACTTGGGAATTATGTAAGTTGCCTGCAGGTAAAAAGGCTTTACCAAACAAATGGGTTTATAGGCTGAAAGAGGAAGATGAAGGTAAGAAAAGATTTAAAGCCACGTTACTTGTAAAATAATTTGCACAGAAAAAAGGTATTGATTTTTATGAGATTTTTTCTCTGGTTGTTAAGATTACTTCTATTCGTAAAGTTTTAAGTATTGTGGCTGTTGAAGATTTGCATTTGGAACAACTAGATGTGAAAACTGCCTTTCTCCATGGTGATTTGGAGGAGGAGATATATATGGAACAACCACAGGGATTTAAGGTGAAAGGTAAGGAGAAATTGGTGTGTAAATTGAAGAAGAGTTTATATGGCTTGAAACAAGCACCTCGGCAATGGTATTTGAAATTTGATAGTTTTATGGCTGAGCAAGACTACAACTGGTGTAATTCTAACCATTGTGTTTATTTTAAGAGGTTGGATAATGACAGTTACATTATTTTATGTTTATATCTTGATGACATGCTTGTAGCAGGGTCTAACATGGATCACATAAGAGAGTTAAAACAACAGTTAGCACAATCATTTGCTATGAAGGATTTGGGAGTAGCAAAACAAATCCTTGGTATGAAAATTTGTAGAGATAGAAAGAATAGAAAATTGACTCTATCTCAGGCTGATTATGTTGAAAAGGTGTTGCAGAGATTCCATATGGAGAATACAAAAGCTGTCAGGACACCTTTGCCTAGTCATTTGAAATTGACTAAGGAGATATGTTTTAAGACACAAGAGGAGGAAGAAAAAATGTCTAAGGTACCATATGCTTCAGCTGTAGGAAGTTTAATGTATGCCATGGTATGCATGAGATCAGATATTGCACATGTTATAGGAGTTGTAAGAAGGTATATGAGTAATCCCGAATTGGAGCATTGGAATGGGGTAACATGGATTCTCAGATATTTGAGAGGTACATCCAATAAACATTTATGTTTTGGGGGCTCTAATACTCATTTAGCAGGCTATGTGGACTCAGATTTGGGGGGATATTGATGCCAAGCAGAGTACTACAGATTATGTCTTTACTGTAGGTGGGACAACGGTGAGTTGGATCTCCATGTTGCAAAAGGTGGTTTCTTTATCCACCATGGAGGTAGAGTATGTAGCTGCAACAGAGGCGAATAAGGAGATGATATGGCTGCAATCTTTCATGGAAGAATTAGGCAAACAACAGGCTAACAGTTATTTGTTTACAGATAGTCAGAGTGTCATACATCTTGCAAAGAATTCTACCATGCATTCAAAGACGAAACACATACAACTAAGGTATCACTTCATCCGATCAGTGTTGGATGATGGACAATTATGACTAGAAAAGATACATACAGATGAAAATTCAGTAGATATGTTTATGAAGGAAGTGACAAGAGAGAAGTTGAGCTCCTCTTCAACTTCAGTTGGTCTTCAAGACTGAAAATAATAAAATTAGAACAACAGTGTCCAGGGTGTTTATTTCCAATGGGAGCTAAAGGGTCAACGGTGTTATGATGAGTCTCCAAGTGGGAGATTGTTGTTATATGGAGTTTAATCAGACTCAGAGGTTAAATTTTCCCCACTTTATCGGCACGGTTTCCCCCCAAATTATTTAACAGGGGTTTGGGGACAGCACCCCTTGTGAGGTCCAAGGGCAGTCCTATCTCGACACAGGGTGGGGTTGAGAGGGAGCACCCCTATAGGGGCTCAGGGGCAGTACCCCTACAGGGGCTCAGGGGCAGCACCCGTTAGTCTCAAATGACTTTTATTATTTTATAAAGGCACCAGGAGTTATTTTTCTATTAGTCAACATTAAAAAACCCTATTTTGTAACCGATATAAGTCTTTCTAAAAATGGCTAAGGGTTAGGGTTTCCGTAGATATTGTATTACAATAGCATTTGTAGTGGTATTGAGTTGCAAGGATTGCTGGTTGTAATCAGTTCAATTTGTTGGATAACAATATTGAACTCTCTGTTGGTGGATGTAGCCCGAGTTTGGGTGAACCACATTAAAAATTGTCTCTCGCTGTTATTATTTCTGTGTATTTTCATTCCTCTGTTTAATCTTTATTTGCATTTAATTGATATCTTCTACATGCAATTCCTAACAAGACCTAAGTAGAAATAAATACGAGATCAATAAATAAGGAGTTAGGAATAAAGGATATATATATATATATCTTAAGATATATATATATATATATATCTTAAAATATATACATCAATAATAAAGAAGAAAGGATGGATATATCTTAAAATATATACTATTCCTATTTTTATCCATCCTTTCTTCTTTATTATTGATGTATATATATATCATTTATTCCTAACTCCTTATTTATTGATCTCGTATTTATTTCTACTTAGGTCTTTCCTACTTATATCTATCCTTCCTTTTTGTCTCATCATTTACTCACTTTTTATTCATATAGGTTATCCCTTTATATTTATTTGTGTGTGTGTATATGTGTGTTTATATATACCTTTAGTTTTTTCTTTCTGTCTATATTCTTACATAGGTTGTTAATTGGGTGTATTTGGTTGATTTTTTTTACCCTTCTATCATTTGCATTTCCACGTATCTATAGGTAATGTTCCATTTACACACACACAAATATATATGTGTGTGTGTTGTGTGTGTGTATATATATACATATATATATATATATACACACACATATACACACACACACATATATACACACACACATATATATCTGTGTGTGTATATATATACACACACAGATTTATATGTGTGTGTGTGTGTGTACACACACACACACACACACACACACACACACACACATATATCTGTGTGTTTGTACACACACACACACACACACACACATATATATATATATATCTGTGTGTGTGTATATATACACACACATACATATATATATATATAACCATCCTTTATCTCTCACTTAATTATTTATATATATATTTACACATGCCATTCCTATCTATATATTTCTATCCTTTCCATTTGTCTTTATAATATATATATATATATATATATATATATATATATATATATATATATATATATATATATATATATATATATATTATAAAGACAAATGGAAAGGATAGAAATATATAGATAGGAATGGCATGTGTAAATATATATATAAATAATTAAGTGAGAGATAAAGGATGGTCATATATATATATATATATATATATATATATATATATATATATATATGTATGTGTGTGTATATATATACACACACACAGATATATATGTGTGTGTGTACACACACACACACATATATATATATCTATGTGTGTGTGTGTGTGTACACACACACACACACATATATATCTGTGTGTGTATATACACACACATATATGTGTGTGTGTATACACACATATATATGTGTGTATATATATACACTATAATATATATATATATTCTTACTTTATTTCCTTCTTTTTATTTATATTCATACATAAGTTTATTCATGTAGGTTTGTAGATTTATTTTAACCTTTATATTTCCTTGTATGGGTTATATAATTATTCTTTTTATATTAGAATTGTGTTATACATGTTGATTACCGTGCCCATACTTCCCTCTCTCTCTCTTTTTAAGGAACCGTCTCTACAAACACATCTCTCTTTCTCTCTTTTCATCCTGATGATGGATCACAGAGTGTGATCCGAAACATCGATTCAAAAAAGCAACACACAGTCACTGCTAGAAGCTCTATACATCTAGAAAATTGACATGAAAGTGGTGTTTGCAAGCTGAGAACATTTTTGGGTGTCTACATGTGGAATAGACAAGAAAGATGGTCAATTAATTCTCTCTGTACTTTCCAAATTAGTTCTAGAATTCTTAGTGTTTGTCTCAACTTTCTACTCTACCAAACAGGCTCTTGGAGCCTCATGGTCAATGTCCACACTTGATAAGTTTATTATCAACCTAACAAGGGAGAAAGACAAGTTAATCCAAATGGGCACATTGAAGTCTACAAAACCTCAAGCCCTAATTGCTATGAGTGATAAACAACAAACCTCAAAAGGGAAGAAAAAGAACACTACGAAGTACAAGGAAGCTAAGAAAGAATCTAAATCTGACAAAGTTCCAAAAATGACAACTTTTCTCAACAAGGAAAAGCTACTATAGAGAAATTTAAGTGTGCCTTTTGTAAAAATGTTGGGTACGATGAACATCAATGCATGAGGAAACAAATAGAGCACATCTCTCATATTCTCAAGAAGAATAATATAGGGCTACCTGATTCCATCAAAGCATCTTCATCAAACTAGGAAAATACTAAGGCAAAAGAGAAATCAAAAGGCAAAGCCTTAGTTGCTACAACATCTTCATCTCCATCATGGATAATTGAATTAGGTGCTTCGTACCATATGGGCTCTTCACAAGTTATTTTTTCATCCTTAAAGTAATCTAGTATGTCCACAATCACCTTAGGTGATGATACTCCAGCTTTGGTCAAAGGGAGAGGGTCTATTGAAGTTGAAGGAGGAATATTTTCAAATGTTCTAAGTGTTCCTTCACTATCAATTAATCTCCTTTCAGTGTATCAAATAAATCATCTATGGAAGGGCATGAGAGTACATTTCTCTCAAAATTTAGTTGAGATCAGAGAATTGCAGAGCAACAAGTTGGTAGCTATAGGGAAGGCAAATCACCAATCTAGATTATATACCTTCTCTAATTTTGCACCAGATATTTCTCCCAAAGCATTTCTAACTCATTCAAATGAAGTTAGCAAATTATGGCATAAGCAGTTTGGCCACCTTAACTACCGCTACCTTGAGAAACTATGTTAGCATAATAGGTCACGAGGTTGCCTAGAGTTAAATTCTCTAAAGGTCTTTGTGAGGGTCATGCCCTTGGGAAGCATCTTGAAGAAAAATTTTACAAAGGAAAATCATGGAGGGAAACATAAGTCTTGGAACTTGTACATAGTGATGTTTCAGATGCTTTTCCCCATCCATCTTTTACAAAGGCTAAGTATGTTCTCACCTTTATAAATGATTTCTCTAGATTCTCTTGGGTCTACTTCCTTAGGCACAAATCTGAAGTGTTCGATTTATTTCAAGACTTCAAAGCTCTTGCTGAGAAACAGTCAAGAAAGGTTATCAAAGTTCTCCAAACTGATAATGGGGGTGAGTATGTCAACAACCATTTTGAACAGTTTTGCATAGCAAAGGAGATAGATTTGCAACGCACAGTTCCTTATACTCCCCAACAAAATGGTGTTGCCAAACATAAGAATAGAACCTTAAAAGAGATGGCTAAGTGTATGATTCACTCTAAAGGCCTAACACCATAGTACTAGGTAGAAGTAGTCAATTGTTCATGTTATAGTCAAAACATAATTCCTCACAAAGCTTTAAAGGGTATCACTCCCTTTGATGCTTGGAAAGGAAGGAAACTAACAATTGATCATTTCAGAGTCTTCAGATGTCCCGCCATGACACATATACTGAAAGAGCATTGCAACACAATGGATCCACAATCCAAACCTTGCATCTTTGTTAGTTATCTAGATGGTGTAAACGATTATCACCTAATCCACTGACCACTCATGAGTTGTTTATTGAGAGAAGTGTTATTTTTCAAGAAAGTCCTCTTGAAACTATGCTTAACATTTCTTCTCATATTGTGGACTCGTCAGGCCCTAATGATTCTTCTGATGATTCACATAATTCACAGTAGATTCATAAATAAAAGTATTCTTCTAGAACTATGATAGTGATGACAGTGATGAGGGTTCATTTTCATCTAGTTCTAGGATTGCCTTGGAAGTTGATATTTCTGCACCTAACTAACCCACATCTCGGGCTCTATGATCAACTCATAGGGCAGATACATGGGTACATGATTCTTCAGATGATAGAGAGATTCAATCAGACTTTCAGGTGGGGCACATGCCTTCTTTGCCTCTGCTTTTGATCCACAAACATTTAGAGAGGCATAAGGAATTCCTAAGTGGGATATTGCTATGGATGAGGAATATGATTCCTTAATATGAAATCACAATAGGGATTTGACTTCTCTTCCTAAGGGAAGGAAGACAGTTCGATGTAGATGGATATATCAAACTAAGTTTTCTGCAAATGGGTTAGTTGATAAGTACAAAGCATGATTAGTTGCCAAAGGATTTTCACAAGTTGCAGGCATTGACTATATAGAGACCTTTGCACCCTTTGCCAAGATGGCTTCGATTCGACTCACACTTGCTATAGCCACAACATATGGATTGGTAGTGCATCAGATGGATGTGAAGAGTGCATTTATTCATGGAGACCTGGAGGAAGAAATCTACATGGAACAGCCACTAGGCTTTATTCAAGATTCATCCTTAGTTTGTAGACTTAGGAAATCTCTCTATAGCCTCAAACAAGCCCCTAGGGCTTGGTATGCAAAGATGTATTCCTACCTCCTAGATTTAGGTTTTACTAGATGCCAGTTCAGATCCTAATGTGTATCTATTACGGTAGGATCATTCACTTTTGATACTGGTTCTATATGTTGATGATTTTTTGATCACCAGGAGTACTTCATCTACTATTGCAGCAGTGAATTCAACACTTTAGGATAGATTTGGCATGATTGACTTGGGTTTATTGCACAACTTCCTTGGCATTGAGATTTCATAGTCTAATTTAGGAATCACTCTTGCACAACCTAAGTATACTCTTGATTTACTGGCATGGTTTCACATGACTACTAGTAAACCATCTTCGACTCCCTTTCTATCTAGAGTCAAGCTTGAGGCTTCTTGTACTACATCATTGGTTGATGCTAATTTATATTGACAACTTGTTAGTAGTCTCATATATTTGACCCATACCAAACTAGACATTTCATATGCAGTTGGCATGGTTTCAAGGTTCATGTAGGAACCTCATGAGCTGCACTAGAAAGAATCTAAGAGGATTCTTCATTACCTTTAGGGTACTCTTGGGTTTGGGATTTATCATAGAGTTAGTTTAGAGGTTGACTTGGTTGGTCTTACAAATTTAGATTGTGTTGGTGATATTGAGAATTGCAAGTCCACTTCATGTTACAATTTTTCACTTGGTTCAGGTCCTATCAGTTGGTCTAACAAGAAGTAGAATGCTATATTGCTTTATCATCCAAAGAGGTAGAGTATAGGGGAGTTGTTAATGCAACTACTAAGACTATATGGCTTCATGGCATTCTTACTAAGTTTGGTATTACTTTTTGGCAGCCCAAAGTCATCTATTGTGACAACTAGAGCACCATTCAAATATGTAGGAATCCAATTCAACATCAACGAACCAAACACATAGAGATTCATATGCATCATGTTCAAGAGCTTATTCATGGTCAGATCATTGACTTAGTCTTTTTCTAGTATTTAGAGCAGGTTGCTGACATTTTCACCAAACCATTTACTAAGAGCAAGTTCATTCATCTACGATCTCTTCTTGGGGTTCAGTCTACATCAACAACATCATCATCTTTGGGGGGCTTTCTAGACTTCTTCAATTTGTTTTCTCTCTTTTGGAGGGTAGTTTTTCCCACTAGGTTTTCTACCTTTCTCCATTTATGAGAGATTGCATTATACTTGGGTACCTCATCAAGACTCATTGCCGGGACCTAATTTTTTCTTTGCATTGTACATGGGTACCTCACCAAGCCTTGTAACTGTGACCTATTTCTATTGTGCCCACCTAAGATATGCTTAAGGGGGGTGTTAGTGTATATATATTTCATGTATTTCATACACTTAGGTACAAAGCCTAGTTAGGAGTATTTCACACATGGTGCTTTGAGGTTTCACCTACCTCTAGCTGATTTTGTGGAAGACAACTCACCATCACTCATTGATTGAGGAGTCCTATCCTCAATACATGTTTGATGGTTTCTTCCCATCTATGTTATTTATATTTTCATCTTGGCTATTATACAACGTTGACTTCATTATTCTCTTTGCATTGCTATGATGTGTATCTTTCAATACTGTTGGTTCATCTTCATGTTTTTTTGTTGGTCTCTACAACCTATCCTTTACATCCTTCAAATCTATGGAGACAAATAGACCTCAAAATAACTTATACATTTTGTAGATGTTTACCATGTGTAAGTTTAAGGTGTTAGATCAGATGTAATTAATAGGGAATAGTGCCTAATCCTATAGAAATAAAGTCATCTTGGAACAAATGACTACAATGGCAATGCAACTGCAAATTATATGAGCCTAATTGACTTGGCTTCTACTCTATAGAAACTTTAGAACCTCAAATTCCTTCTAGCTCCTAATAATACAACCATTCTTAGTTATCCTCTCCCAATTTACAAACCTCACATACTACATTATAAAGATTTCCCATTATAACAATTTATAATAAAAAAATTCATTACATTTTTGTGAATGACAAACGAACTAATCATTGATACAAGTGTATCAAATGTGCACCTAGAAACCTTTCAGGTTCCCTGAAGCATACAAAGGAGATTGAAGATAGATTACAAAGAGGAAATAGGAATATGTCTTATACTGATTTACCAAGCAGACATTACATTGTAAATTATAAAAAATTATACTAAAAATCAAACCCTATTTCATTCCTCAAAGTATTACATGGACCTCTACACTAAAAATACCAATTATAATCACATACAAACCTAGAATTAGACTAGAAACCCTAACAGTAGTCTAATTCACTACGCAGAAATCCCAAACCAACCTTTACAATGCCTAGAAGTTCAAATTTAAAGAGAAGGAGAATGTCCTAGATTAGATTTGAGAATGAAATGTCACACAAACTAAAACCCTTGATATTTAACTACACATGACCATAAAGGAATATTCCATAGTATATTTGAACTCCTCCTCTGTAACTGAAATTTATTTCCCACATTTATAGAAGTATTCACATGTACATTTTAGTCCTAAGATGAAAATAATTTACCAAGGAATAAATCTACCTCTATAGCACTTTTTTATCCCCTTTTGGTCTTTTGTATAAATCTAATGCCCTACTACATGTTTGATTTTTTAATAAAAAATAAGGTGTGATCCTATGAAATCTATGTCTAAAATCATTGCATCTTCACTATGAAATCCATGTCTGAAATCATGGTAGTTTGGGAAGATGTTAAGGCCTTAAAATTGCCTCTAAAACATGACCATTGATTTGCCCAAAGAAAAATCAATTCTCTATTGCACATCACACTCATACAAGTTGCATTGATTTTAAAATTGTGATGTGAAGAGCATTTATGATGTAAAGGGTGCTCACGATGCATCAAAACTTCACCACATTCTTTTTCTTACTACACCATCTGTTTGAATCTAACATTGTAACAAATCTCATACTTGACATGGGCCAATAAAATATGAACATTTATACTCTAAGATATAGCTAGCACAATGACTTAGCTCCAAATTGGAATATATCTCAACACATGGCTACTTTTAGCATTTGGAAATATTATCACTAGATTGTATTTGAGAAACTCAAGATCAACATACATCGCATCACACAGAGATGGGAGTGAGATTACGACTAAAATTGTGATGCAAAGGGCTTGTATGATGCAATTAAATTCTACCACCTATATTAGATGATGTCATCCCCAAAACATTAGTAATTCTTGTAGGATGAATGACATTCTAGACAGGTGGTAAAGGACAAACCAATAATGTTGCTCTGTGCTTCTTCAAATGCAGAGTGCATGTTCTACCTGACCTTAATCATAGGGCCACTAAGAATTGTGTCATGAGTTCAAGATTAAATTTAATCTTACCAATTAGGACCAAGAGACTTTTCAAGCTATTATTGACTCTATTCCTCCTTAGATGTTGCATAAGATTGGGCTTCAGTCTCCCAAATTTTGATGGAAGGATTGGAAGTGGTACCCAAATACCCCTTTTCAAAAATATAGGTCTTGCAAAGTTTATTTGTGGCTTTTTGCACATCTTCCCATGGTGGAGTAGCTTAACCTTTGCTAGAAACTCTAGTCTTCTATTGGAACATGGTATTGTCAGTTCTAATGCATTTTGTTAGTTGTGCTAGAACCCAAGTTGCCTCATTTCACTTGGTGCATTCTTTACTAGGGCCTTCCGTTGGGGGTTCAGCTTGTTCATATGGGCATTCCTTTCCCTTGTTGTCCTTTCTATGGATAAATTGGGAGCCTCAAGCATCTTTTCAGTTTTGTCCCTAGGCTCAAGAATCCTTGAGCTAGATTTGTGACTTCTTTAGGCCATTCCGACCTACCCCCTTCTCATGGCATATGGTTTTGCTAGGAGATTGGCCTTGTCTCCCACATAAGTACACCCAAATCTGGCATGCTTTCAAGGGGGATATTCTCTTTAGTATTTGGAAAGATAGAAATGTATCTTTGTTTTCTAATTGCATTGTAGTTGTTCATTTTCTCTCTACGCTAAATCTATGATATGTTTTATTGTTTTCAACTCTCTCCTTTTGAATTTAATTGTTGAAGAAAAATGCCCAATTATGTTAAAGGTTGACAAATAACAAATAAAATTGTCTTAGCTTAGGAAATAATTCTTTTTATTATTGTGAGTAACAAAAACAATATGCTTATAAAAATTGATATAGAAAAAACTTATGATCGATTCAATTGGGGATTCTTATAGAATTATTAATAAATTTGGTTTCAATATTGATTGGAGGGAATGTGTTTATGGTTCTTATGCTTTAGCCTCCTTTTTAGTCAGTTAATTCCTTAGTAGAAGGAATTTTTTCTTCCTTTTAGGGCCTTCAACAAGGGGATCCCATTTCCCCCTATTCGTTCATCCATAAGGCTAAATATTTGGGAAGATATATAAGATCTCTTAAAAATTAGGGCTCTCTTCAAGGGTTAAAAGATTCTCCACTTGGGAATATTATCACCCATCAATAATTTGTGGACAATACTATGATTTTGGCTACCCCCTCTATTTCAAAAGTAAAAAAAAACAAGGGGTCTTTTATTCAAATGGTTATGAAAGGATTTGAGTGAGAATGTGAATAGAGAAAAATCTAAGATCTTTTTCTTAATGTTGGGGGTATTGAGAAAGATTTTCTATATAGATGTGTTTCTGTTAGAAAAGGCTCTCTCCCTGATTCCTACCTTGGTTTCCCTCTTTTGTTCTTTGGAAAGAATACTCAATCTTATTGGAATCCTATTTTGGATAGATTTAGTAAGATTTTGGATGCTTGGAAAACATGTTGGCACTCTTCAATAGGAAGGTTGGTTCTTTCAAAATCTTTTTTTCAAGCTATTGTTGTCTATTAAATGTTGTATCTTCTTCCTTCTCCCAGGAGTATTATTGGTATAATTAATTTTTTATAAGGGCATTTCTTTGGAAAGGTTCTAAGGATCATTTCAAATTTCCCTTTGTGGCTTGAAATAAAATATGTTTTAAGTACAAAATAAGGTAGGCTTGGATAGACATTTTAAAGAATAAATACCTTAATGTGGTTCTTCCTTCTTTTATGCTTAACCTTACATATTTACCTATAGGTTCTACTATCTGGAAAGGTTTGAATTTAGCAAAAATTCTTATTGAGAGATGTATATTTTAGAATATGTAGAATGAATCTTTTGGAAGACTACCAAATGATTGATACAACGTTGGGTTTAATGCTCCTAAATATAATGATCTAGATCCTCTTATTTAAAATCTCATTAGGGAGTTAAAATTAAGAATTATCAAAAATAAAAGATTGAGAGTTATGGAAGATCTATATTCTAGAAAACTTTACCAAAAAAATAGTGAGATCGAAGAAGTATATCATTCTAATATTTCTAATTTATTGTAAAACTACTGACCTACTTGGAGTCGAAATAAATATTACCTAGGTTGGAATCTTAAAAGCAATGGAAGCTATATTATTAAAGAAATATATGCAAAATTAATGATCTTAGGCTTACTTTTCCTTGGAATGTGATATAGAGAGCTAAAGCATTTGCTAAAATAAGGCCTTTCTTTGGCTAGCTTATCATCAAAATATTCCTACATGGGATCAACTTTAAGAAAGATTTATCGATCTAGGTAGATGCCCTCTTTGCTTGACTCAAGAAGAAAACAATAATCATTTTCTTTTTTCATGTGATTATGTGAAAGAATTTGGAATATTTTTCTTGATTCTTTTAACATTGACCTTGTGTTTGTTCTAATTCCATATGTGAGCAAATGATTGCTTGGGTTTCTTCTCCAAATCTTAATTATCTTCATGATTTATGGGAGATGGCTCCACGTATATGATAACTTGGAAGTTATGGTTAACTTGGAAGTTATGGTTAGAATGAAATAATAGAATTTTTAAAAGAAAATAAAATCTAGTTGATAAACTTTGGAAGAAAATCATCTATGCTTGTTCATGCTTTTATAAGAATCAACTTAAAGGAAAAAAGCCAATCTTTCTCAAATTTTTGTTTTGAAAAATTGAATTGATATCTATTGGTTTCTTCAAGAGGCCATGTTTAAAAAAAAGAAGCCAAAATAATGATATGTGGTATCCTCTCTTGAGAATATGGATTAAACTTAATTTTGATGATACATTAAAATATAATCTAGGAATATCTAGAGGTGACGCTCTTCTCCATGACAATATGGGTATGGTTATTGGATTAGGAACTTGTTTCTGAGAATTTAATTGTAATAATTTTTTAGAAAAGGAAGGCTTAATTATTGGGTTAAATTTGGGAGTTATTGTCAAAGCTTAGAATATAATAATTGAAGGGGACTCTAATATTATCATTAAGTACATATTATTTTTCACAAAGCTATCCATTGGTGTCTAAAAAATCTCCTTTCTAATGTAGTTGATCTTAGTTATAGAAATTTTGAAATGGTTCATTTCTATCTTAAATGTAATTTAAATTTATAGATTGGCTTTGCTAAGCTAATTTTACATGAAAATTACCATGGTTTTGTTATTCTAGAAACTTTCTTGAACAAAGTCCCTCCATTTGATGAATTTTAAAATATCATCATAGTGGGAAAAGATAATATTCTTAATTAATGGCTAGTATTTATACTTTCTATCTAATGTTTGCAAGGTGAAATTTGGAGTTTATTTAATATGAGTTTGAGTTTGGGGATTTCTATCTTTTTAGTTGATTTTGTAAGTATTGAATATGAGTTCGAGTTTGTAGTTTGTATAAAAAAAATTTTATCCTACTTTTCTATCATGTTGAAGTTTTTCTCTTTAGATTTGTTTGGAGATGTTTCCATCTTATTGTATCTCTAGTCATTATGATCTTCCATGCTTATGGAGTTTTAATATTGTTAGGATCTTTGATGGCTTATGTTGTCTTATTATCTTTTTTCTAACAATAAAAGTGACCTATATGAGGTCAGACCATTTTTATGTTAATAATATGATAGAATACAAAAACTAAGATTCTCTAAGATGAATTTTGAGAACAACTTTAAAATTCCATGGAACTAAGTTAGATATACAACACTGGCTAAGAACAAATACTTAAAACATTATGATAACAATATATAAATAACCTATGGGAGATAGAACTTAACCTATTCCACATCAATTGCCAAAAAGACTAAACACAGTGGCTAAATGAGAAATACCATCAACCTTTTACACACCAAAAAATTGAACAAACTCATTTACTATCACTAAAACTTTATATGACAATCACCTTTTGATCCACAACATTTTCGTTCTTCCTGTAGACACCCAAAATTGACCCATAAATTTTGTCTAACACACTTGTAAACAAAAACTCTCATTTTCTTCTATATCCCCATAATTAATTAAATAAATTTTATTTAATTAATTTCCTTATTCTTCTATTTTCTATTGATAATTAAATAATTTTAAATTATTTAATTATCTCATCCTTCTTCTAAAAAAAACATCCATATTTTATTTACTTCTTCTACCATGCAAATAAATTAAATAAATTTAATTTATATCTTTTATCTTTCCAATATTTTCTCACATTATCTAAATAATAAATTAAATAAACATATTTATTTAATTTATTTGCCCACCTTCTATTTTCCTCTACACGTGCAAGTGACCATGAAAATATAAACAAATCAAAAAGGAAATATGGTGAGATTTAAAAAATAGAAAAAAATGAGTTATCTCCACCAAAAAGATAGAAGTATCCTTTTTCAAAAAAGCAACCTCATCCTCTCAAGACACTTTACATGTGCACATTTGTTCTTCTCTCTCACTCCGTCTCAACTGTTGATCTATCCTTATATCCTCCACTGTTGATCATTTATCTTGTAAATCTATAAAAACCCTCTTCCTCTCTCATTTTGGGGTTCGAATCCATGAGTATTTGCATTATCTTTATTCAAATCCATAAGTATCTTCTAAGCGCTCATCTTCTATCCTCTGCATTTTATCATGTTGCATGTCATCTTTATGAGCACAAGCATGGTCGCTTCATCAAATCTAATGGATTGCATGTCAAAGCAATCCATACTCAAACTAAGAAATCACATCATCTAGGTGTTTGTTTAATTTGCATGTTGTCTTTATCATCTAGATTTGATTTCTTAAAGGTGTTATGGTTTAATCTTGTTTTTCATTGTTTGATCTATTAACAATGGATTTTTCCCTAGTACATAAAATGGCATGTCTGGTGGGACACACTTTGCTTGATCATTTTTGTAGGTTTTTATTATAAAAATTTGTGCTTTCTAACCCTTCTTTACAAGTTTTGTAGGGAATTTGTCACAGGTGATCCCCTGGGCTCAAACCAACTGTGCCACCACATCCAGGACACTGATTCCATGCTTTCTGACTATAAACTTGCTAAGGTTTCATCACAGGAATTTTTTTAATAAAATTTTGAATTTTTTTTAATTTTTAGCCCATACAGTACGGATCCGTACCATATGGGCATTCCTCATGTGCCTCTATGTTCTCTATTTTAGGGTTGTGGTCTTACATCATAGCTTGGTAATGTTTGAGGGTGTAGTTTAAGTTTTTGGTTGTAGGCCCTGTCTCTTGGTTGAAATCCCTAATCGTTGGTTGTGAAAACTTAAAAACCACCATTTAAAACCGTAAACCATCGGTCAAACTCCTCAAACCATCAACCGTTGCCTCCATTGAAGCCTCTTGTCGACACCTTAAGTCGCCACTGTCATTTTAAATCTTGGTCGCTACCATGGTCACTATCAATAAAACCATGGTTGCTATACGTTTCGACCTCCCACCTCCATGGTTGCTATACTCACCGTTGACCACCACATTTCATCCATCGATCCCTGCACTTAGGCACTGGTCATCATTTCACATCCTTTGATAGTCGACCTTTGACAATTGACTAAGCCCTAGCCCCTTGCCTTTCAACTTCGACCAGCCCTCTTCAAACCTTGTCGCTGCCTAAATCTCAGTCGTTGTGGGGGTCTAAATCTAAAATTGCAGTCTAAATCCCAGATCACAGTCAAAAATCAAAAGTGAACATTTTAAACTCTATAGTCAGCATTTTAAACTTTAATATATGTATTTTGAACTTCAACTTAGCATTTAGGGTTTTTGACTTTTTAACATTATGGTCTAAGCTTATGAGTTTGGATCTTAACTTTTTATCAAAAAGGGGTTGGGATTTTATTCAAACTATCAACTGTCATCAGCAAACACAAATGACACGTGTAACCAAAAAATCTTGCAACCACCAAAAAGTCAAAAGGTCAAATTGGTCAACCTGGTCTTCATCTACTTGCCATAAGGGGGTGTATTTTTCTGTTTTCCATAACAGGAGCATACAGAGGCCAAATCATGCAAACAAATACTCGTCAGAAAGCTGGTCCAATTTAAATTCACAGTGAAGCAGGTTTTATCAGGCAATTTTATCATTTTATCAGCTCTTTTTACAGTCAAAGTTCAGCTATTTTCCAAACTTCAACCTATGGTTTTTCTTGGAAACTAATGTATATTTGTGCAACTTGTCAAAACACACTTGTCAAAGAATGGAGAAAACAAACTACTGACATATGTTATGCAGGATCAATCGGTCAAAGAATCTTTTTTTATCACTAATTTAGGCATATTTGGAATTGGTGCTTAAAATGAAACATGCATGCTCTGTGTCTATTTTCTTTTCTTTGTTTGCTTTCTGAGTTTGATTGTAACCCAATTTAACAATAAGAGTATCCTCTCCCTTGCCTATCTAACAGATCTAGGGTGTAAGAGAAATCATTGTTATCTCTATAGGGCCTGCCACCTCGCTTCAAAAGGTGGGAACGACCCAAGCGATAACAGGCTAAAGCCAAGCCCTTCCAAGCCGCTATATAAATAATGTGTTTGTGATGAAATTCACAAGCAACATGTACAGTTATGTCATATTGATGAATGTCTCCCTCAGTACCTTATGGTGCGTGAAACCCTGTAGAGCGTAACCTCTGTAGGCTGGGAGGCCTCCTAATCAGAGCAAATCACCGCATGTATGGCCACCTGAATGGAAGCCCTTACTAAAAACCTTTGTCTAGTAGCCAAAATCCTTCTATCTGCTAGAGCAAGTCAAAAGATAGACCTCTGGAGCCGTCCCACATTCTCGTAGTTTATAGCAGAGATAGCAAATTCTTGGAGATCTTTGGGTCTTTAGGAATTCAAAGTTTGGTATGCCCAAGAAGTGAGTGTTGTGCAAGGGGAAGCCAGTGCTACCAAACTTCTAAGCTATCCTCTCTGAATATGTGTGGTTGGAGCAATCCAAGTGGGAATCTAGTAGATATTGTCCTTGCCTAGCCTAGGTTATACAAATTTATCATTGTGTTTAGTGTGTGTGCATGTACATATGAGATCTTATGTTTGATATTTCCCAGGTCACACTACCCATAAATAATTGCCACATCATCCTCAACCTACTTGTCATAACACACATCCTAATCATTACGCACCATCCAATCATTCCAAGACAAATCATCCTAGTCATCCAATCAACCACATCCTAACCAATCCAAGTCAACTAACTTCATCATTACACATCATTCTCTTTCTAATCTATTTAGCATCATTTTCCACCATGTCAACATTAGAAGACCTAGCACAAGAAATCATTCACATACTTCACCAAATGCCAAAACCTCTAGACCAACGGGCTATTCAGAGGGTCCATGCCATGGTCCCAAAACTTCAAACAAGCTAATCCCCACAAATGCAACACCTCTTGGCCACTTGTCAAATCCAACAAGCACACCCTCAACCAATGCTAAATCAATCCTACGTGCCACCTATCCCATCATGTCAACCCTATCCATCCACTTATCAAGTCAATCCTATACCAACTTATCCCATTTCTTCTAATGTCAACCCTTATCCACATCAATCTCCATCTCAACAATCATTAGCCTATGTGATCCCTCCACCAACACACCATCAACACCTTCAACCATAACCACAACCCATTCAACAATAACATCAACCTATCCAACATTAACCTATCCAACAATTCCAACATCATTCTATTCAACAACCAATCACATGACAACACCATCCCAACCTCCAACACATTCAACGACAATCCTATGTGTCACCTTCACCATCATGCCAACCTAACCCATCTACACATCATGTCAATGCCATATCTTATCAACAATATTCACCTCAAACTTATCCAATTCCTTCTTCCAACATGCCAACACATCATCACCCAAGACCTATTCACAAAGCCAAAATGTGTTCTCACAAGAGGTACTTGCAAGCCCAAATAGCCCCTTGTACACAAGTCAAACATCCTTAAGTCCACTTTTGGAGCAAGATCTAGTATCCTTTGACGAGGGAGATACCTATGTGTCACCTAATCCTACTCCAAGTGGTCCTTTGTACATAAGTCAAGTGTCCTTAAGTCAATCTTTGGAGAAAGATCTGATATCCTTTGATGAGGGACATACCAATCTAGGTTATGTACCATATGAGCATCCTCCATTACCATCCATTCCAATGCCAACACATGAGCCTACTAGTCCTATCTTGGCACCACTATATGATCCTACTCCTAGTCCTAATTCACCCAACCCTACTATCCCTCCATCCATTCTAAACCCTAGTGTGTCCAGTCCATCTAATCCTAACATTCCTCCACCCAATCCTAGTCCCAATCCAAATCCTAACATGTCCAATTTAAATCATCCCACAACTTCTAATCCTAAGCCTATCACACTATCCACCCTTATCATCCATCCACTATATTGTCCATCTACCCATGCACTTGCAAAGGATGTGATCCATTGGCTACTAGCTAGGAACAACTTATCCTCATGTCAAACACCTATATTAGCACCTAGCAATGAGCCCTCTATTAACATGCTTAGCCCTTCAAACCCATCATGTGACCCACAAGCCATCAAGCCTGTCCAAGAGTCTCTTGCCTCCGCTTCTATGAAACCACAAGAGCTATGTCAAGACTATACTCCTAAGCATGTGGAAACATCAACCCCCCATCTGGATCAAGGTCAAAGCATCTCTAAGTTCAAACTATCCATGACCTATATATTTTCTGCAATCAAGATATTAGTTATGATCATAACCCTATTCATTAGCAAAGTGATCCCATTCATAGCCAAATTAATCCTATTTACGCTCACCTTTATGATCAAGATTCTATGTATGATCATGAAAACCACGATGAGCCTCTTAGCCAAACTTTATGCAATTCATGGTCAAGAGGTTATCACTCCACCTATCCTTCCTCCCATGATAACCCATGAGCAAGATATCCAAATTGATCCTATCCATCCTCCATTTAGCCCTATCCAAAATCCCACATCATCCACTTGTCATGATGAGACACATGCCTCCCAAGAACACATAAGCATAGAAGATCAAACAAATGCCTTGGATCTAAATGAATGTAAACAAGATCCTAATGGCCCTTCCACATCCACTATCGACCACATTTCAAATCCACCATCATATCCTATTAGTCTATCCACCCTCATTCATGAATGTTCCTCCCTAGGAACACAAAAGACATTGTCTACCATCTCACCTTCTCCACCCAATAAAGAACTCGCACCTAGTGTCCATACCAAACCTAGTCCCATTGTTGATCGCATGCTCCAAAACATGAACTATCAAGGTAAAGGCTTAGGCCTTCTTGAACAAGGAATGTTGGAGCCCATCCATGTCAAGGTCCCTCCATGCTCACATGGCCTTGGATACACACCCTAAGGACAACAATCTAAAGATGTTGGTGATTCCTCCAACCATCCTAAGTCCACCATTTCCTATCATAAGTCCCATCATATACCTAAAACATACATTACCTTTCCACCTCCATCATCCTACAAATGTCAAAAGCATGTGACCATACACCTCCCACCATCCACTTTGCCTCCATTACTCCCAACGCCTAATATCCCTCCATTGAATCTACCTCCACTACTTCCAACACCTAATTATCCACCTGTCCATAAATCCTTTAAAATCCCAATCATGGCCAACAAATGCACATATTTTTTAAACATGAAGCTTCCAATCATTCCACCAAATCTATGGGATTCAAAAATAAATATTTGGATGCCTCTACACATAAAGCAAAAACTCCTAAAAAATCCTAATACCTTAGGGTACAAATGCAAAAATTCAAAGCAGAATCCATTCAGATAGAAATCCAAGCCCATAGCTCAAAAAGAAAAGGTCAAAACTAAAATGGTTTGGGTCCCTAAGCAAAAAGAAGAAAGCAAGTCAAATGAGGCATCCACATCACAAAAATCCCAACCATCGACTTCCACCTCACATTCCCACTCCATTCAAAAATCTCATATTCCATCCCACAAGTAAAACAAAAATCATAAAAATACTAAGTCCATGTGGGTTCCTAAATCACTAAATCATCCCTCACCTAAGCAAACATCTCCATTACTTCCTACCCCACCATCCCATCAAAAGCTGCAATGTTTATCATAGTGTGTGCAACCGTTGGTCATGATTCCCTTCCATCCCACAACATTCCCACATACCTCAATCTCCCCACCTTTCGTTCATTATCCTACATATCTTCCTCATCACTTCCCTATGGTCCATGCTTTTGCATAAGCCTTACATCCATATACCCTACATAATTCACATCATAAACCACCATCTTCCATACATAATACACTATCATTCCATCCATAGTCCACCATCTATCTACTCCATCTACCTCTTTCATGCAATCCCTTACCAACATCTTGAGCATAATGACATTGACATGGTCCATGCGATGACATCCTATCTCCAATGGGACTATCACCTTTCATGGAACTAGACACTTGAGTCCCTTTTGTCCATATCCACATATCCCAGTCAAAAAAGTAAAAAAAAAAAGTCAAAAGAAAAAAATTAAAAAAAAAAAAAATTAAAATAGTAAAGAGAAATCCCTTCGTCCAATGGTGAAAAC
The DNA here is from genome assembly GCA_027924645.1 of Cunninghamia lanceolata. NCBI lineage: Eukaryota > Viridiplantae > Streptophyta > Pinopsida > Cupressales > Cupressaceae > Cunninghamia > Cunninghamia lanceolata. The sequence continues at coordinate 1,854,923 of BSBN01000241.1, read as the reverse complement.
TTGGTAAACAAGCACCTTGGATAAGTACCATTATGAAAACCTAGCAAACAAGTGTCATGTGTAAATTGATCTTCTATGTCACCTATACTTGGGGGCATGTTGTTTTATCCTCCTATCATTTTCCAACTTATCATTTTACATCATATCATATCCTATATTACGATGTCCTTATCCATCCACATACACATACCTATCCCATTGCATCCATTCATCCTCCCTTCCTCTTTTGATCTTTTTAAAGATTGGGGGCAAAAATGTTGAAACAAGCTTTGGAAAAACTCTTGATATACCTCATCTAATCCTAATCCATCCAATCCTATCACGATCCTATTGTCATAAGCGTTGTCATGAAAAATCCTAAGTATTACACATGGAATGGGGCATGTTATTCCAATGCGACATAGTCTTTGATATCACATCCTTGCTCTCTTACGTGTACATCCTTTCCATCCCTTATCGCCCATCCTTTCATCCATCCAATCCTACCTACCAACCTCCTGGCACCTAGACTTGGTCCTCCCTTTTCATTGGTATCTAGCACAAAGGCTACCCAAATTGTAAATCCATTGACATCCCAAAACATATCAAAAAATACAAAAAAAAATTAAAACATTTCAAAACCCCAAAAAAATCAAAACATTTCAAAAAATACAAAAAAAATCAAAACATTTCAAAACCCCCCAAAAAAATCAAAACATATCAAAATATAAAAAAATCATAAAAAGTTATGAAAAAATACAAAAACAATCATAAAAAGTCCTGAAAAAATATTTAAAAAAATCATAAAAAGTCCTGAAAAAATACAAAAAATCATAAAATGTCCTGAAAAAATACCCAAAAAATCATAAAATATCCTGAAAAAATAAAAAAAATTAAATATTCCAAAAAATACAAAAAATCATTATACACCAAAAATCCAAAGCAATAGAATCAATTCTTCCAATCATTAAATAAAAAATCAACCATCAAATCAATCAAATCAATCCCTCAAATCCAACAAATCAATGCATCCATTCTTCAAACTCAATCCAATCATATCATTTCAACCAAATTATCACTTCAAATCAAATCAAATCAAGTAAATTTATCAATCCATCAAATCGATTCTTCTAATCCAATGCATTCAAATCATCACTGCATCAAATCACATCAATCCACCCATCACTCATCCCACCACCATCATCACCAAACAAATAAGAACTACATACCATCTCTATTGTTAAGTGCCTTGATCCCATGGATATGGGTATGTAGGCAGTCTGGAGTATGAAGGAAGTACCCAAACCCAGGCACAAGGTGATACTCCTCTTTTATCTTCCATCCTTCTTCTGATCATCCTCCTCAGCATTCATCACTTTCTTCTTTCATCATTTATCTCCTACACCATCATCAAACATTATTAGAACTACATCTCATCTCTATCATTAAGTGCCTTGATCCCGTGGGCACGGGTATGTAGGCACTCTAGAGTATGAAGGAAATAGGCGATACACCTCTTCCATCTTTCACAATTCTTCTAATCTTCATCTATCTATCATTTCTTCTATAATCAATCTCAAATCCACTCAATCAAAATCAAATCGAATCATCATCATCAATCCTTCAAAACAATTCTTCAAATCAATCATTCAAATCACTTCTTCAAATTACTTCTTCCAATCAAATCCCTTCTTCCATCACTTCTTCCAATCAGTCTCATCATTAATAAACTCAAATGCAAATCAGTCCTTAAAACCATACCAACCAAGTTAATCAATCTTGTCAAATTATCCAATCACAATCAGTGGTCTTGATCCTAGTCTTGTTGTAAACCCAATCAATCATCAATCAATCATAATCATCATCAATGGGATATATCATTCCCGCATCCTTGTGTTGATTTAGGGATACATCGTTCCCCGCCATGACAACACTATCCTCATCATCAATCAATCAATTAATCATTGGTTTACATCTTGACAGGGGCAATACCTTGTTTGTTTTTGTATCATTTGTGCATGCTTGCTTGCTTGCTTGTGTGTGTTATCTTTTTATCTTGCATTTATATCACATCAGTATCATTATAGCTAATATTCACATCTTGTATCTTGACAAGGTTGTATTAGTTTGTGGCGAATTGGATACTTGACACATTGGTCTTTATACCATAGTGCATAATATCTAGTGCTATATCAAACATAAAGATTGCAAATCTCTAATTTTATGCAACCATCTGAAGCTGCCTTCACCATCCACTCCTCACCGGATTGATCAACGGTTTCATCATCATTCTTCTGATCATCATCCTCTTGATATTCATCATCATCCTCTTCATCTTGTCAAACAAGTGTGTTAGACATATATCACCCTAATTTTTCTTCTGAACCAAACCTTAATTCTTCTATTTCATCCCCTCTTTCACCCGCCCAATCCTTGTTTTCTTCCCGTCAATCTTAGCTTTTCATCCTTCTGTCATCTTATCGCGAGTCAACCCAATCTTTTATCGGTAGCCTGGTTTTCCTCTCGAGGGGGGCATCATCCACCAGTTTCACTAGGGCAGAACCTGTTTATCCAACGTATCATATCTTCTTTGAAACAATGCCCTAACGAACATTGTCTCAAAGAGGGGCAAAATGTAGACACCCAAAATTGACCCATTAATTTTGTCTAACACACTTGTAAATAAAAAATCTCATTTTCTTCTATATCCCCATTATTAATTAAATAAATTTTATTTAATTAATTTCTTTAGTCTTCTATTTTATATTGATAATTAAATAATTTTAAATAAATTAATTATCTCATCCTTCTTCTAAAAAAAAAAAAAATCCATATTTTATTTATTTCTCCTACCATGTAAATAAAGTAAATAAATTTAAATTATAACTTCTATCTTTCCAATATTTTCTCACATTATCTAAATAATAAATTAAATAAACATATTTATTTAATTTATTTGCCCGCCTTCTATTTTCCTCTACACGTGCAAGTGACCATGAAAATATAAACAAATCAAAAAGGAAATATGGTGAGATTTAAAAAATAGAAAAAATTGAGTTATCTCCACCAAAAAGATAGAAGTATCCTTTTTCAAAAAAGCAACCTCATCCTCTCATGATACTTGGCATGTGCATGTTTGTTCTTTTCTCTTACTCCCTCTCAACTGTTGATCTGTTACTTAATTTATTTGCCCGCCTTCTATTTTCCTCTACACGTGCAAGTGACCATGAAAATATAAACAAATAAAAAAGGAAATATGGTGAGATTTAAAAAATAGAACAAATCGAGTTATCTCCACCAAAAAGATAGAAGTATCCTTTTTCAAAAAAGCAACCTCATCCTCTCATGATACTTGGCATGTGCATGTTTGTTCTTTTCTCTTACTCCCTCTCAACCATTGATTGTTTATCTTGTAAATCTATAAAAATCCTCTTCCTCTCTCATTTTGGGGTTCAAATCCATGAGTATTTGCATTATCTTTATTTGACTCCATAAGTATCTTCTATCCTCTGCATTTTATCATGTTGTGCATGTCATCTTTATGAGCACAAGCATGGTAGTTTCATCGAATCTGATGGCTTGCATGTCAAAGCAATCCACACTCAAACCAAGAAATCACATCATCTGGGTGTTTGTTTAATTTGCATGTTGTCTTTATCATCTAGATTTGATTTCTTGAAGGTGTTAGGGTTTATTCTTGTTTTGCATTGTTTGATCTATTAACAATAGATTTTTCCCTGGTACACTTCCTTTCTTCATTTATGCACATAAAGGTCACATTTCTCAATAGAGAATATATGAAATTAGGGACATTTTTGGTTGTCACTAAAATTTGACTGAAAACATCCCTCTCATGGTTAACTAGCACTTCTTTAAAAATAGCGAGGGAACCACTTACTAAAATCTCCCTAGTAGCAAGGAGAATGAAGTTAACATCAAACAAAGCTAAAATATCCCACAGAAGAACACTACCAACATCTATAGTGTCAACGTCCAAATTGTATCCCTCCAACAACTCCTTTAATTTATTCTTTGAAAAGAAAACTTCTTGAATAAACATCTACGCAAAAGTGCTTACCAATTCCTCATTTATTAGGAGATCCATAACATTAAATAGAAAAAATAAAGTAGCGGTACTGTAGAAATGATGTTGAGGGAAGTCCATGAGAACATCCACCCCTACACCTTTATTTAGAGCACTTTCAACTAGTGAAGATTCAACAATAAACACCTTTCTCGTCTTTTCCAAGTCATACCTGGGCATATATCTTGGACCTCCCATTTCCATGGCAATAAGAGAACCCTTTGATTAATACTTCTTTCTATTTTGAAATGGCGACATACTAGCTATTGTGAAAGAAAGTATATAAATAATTAACATGAAGGTTTGGTACTTTCCAACTACCTAACAACCATCTCTAATCATAACGCAATGCAACCTAGCCTCTAAAATAACAAAATCTAAATCTCAAGCTTTTTCATGCATGTTAAACAATTAATTCATGGTGAATGGAGAATAAAACAATGTCCCTACAAAACATCATTCACTACAAAATAGCAAATATGAAGTAGGAGAGGGGTCGACCAGAAGTAGAAGAGTTTTGTGGAGTGGGCTGGTTATCAAATGCTATCCTATTCTGGTGGTCCTGGTTTGACCTCGTTGCTGGCTTTTGGCCTTACCACTTTTGACTGATGTGGCCTTTATTGCCTAGTTCGGACCCCTCTTTGTATGTTTTGGTTTTAATACATTTAGTCTAGATGCTTGGCACCTTTTTCTATTTAAAAAAAAAAAAAAAAACAATAACTATATCTTCATATTAAAAAAGTACTTTCATAATCCATACACGATATAATTAATTTGTTTTTAAATTTTATAAGAAAGTTGAAACAAAACTCAGGTGATGAAATAATAAAATTTTCAACTAATAAATGAAGGTAGAATCTTTCGTTTGATAATTACTTATTTTGCATATGTTAAAATATTTTTTAATTAATTTCAACTTTCATGTAATAACACTCAAAAAAGTGTACACAGGCAAAGTAGACCGATGATATAATCATATGTGAAAGACAATGGCTCTAAAATTAGCAAGCTAAAAAAATGACCATCTTCTTTTCGCGATCATATTCCCATCAGCACTAGCAGGTGATTCTTTTGCCACATTATTTGCCCCTCTATTCAAATAAATAGCACGCCTTAAATCTTGATAACTCGCTGCCACATTACAGAAATCAATAAGCTTATACAGTTCTGTATCATTAACATTACCGTGTTCAAACCTTTTTAAGCTGATACCATTCTCAGGCTGCAATTTATAGCAACTAGGATTAAGATCCACAATCATAACATTACTCAAATTTAAACCAGTCGTCTTAAGATCTTTCACATAACCATCACCAACCCTTTTGCAATGCTCTCTGTAAAACCTCCTGCTTATGTCAAAATTAACATCAATTTTCCCTAAAATAACATCTGCAGTTTCATGGTGGCTTTCAGTGAAAACAATGATTTCATAATTTTTGCGCAGTTCGGTGAAAAGCTGATGAACCCCGGGCCTAATTGAAACATACAAAGCCACTGTTTCTCCAGCTTCACTAACAGAAGTAATGAAATCATAATGCTGGTGGGAACTTTGGCTGGTTGCAATTAATAATTCAAACAATTCCAAAACAATTGTTTTCTTGTTTCTTGATAGATTTACCCCAGAAAGCATGCGCTCACGTTCACGTTGTCTTTGACGTAAACCGCTGGCATACTGTTCATTTATAGTGCTAATAAAAGCATGAGTTCTAATGGCTTCTCTTACATCCCCACATGTTGCAGCTACTTTGCATAAATCCATGACTTTCCATAGCTCTCGATCTGTTAAATCACCATTGAATGCTATCAAAGGAACAGCATTTCCTGGCTGGAATGTATATCCAGCTGGATCATCATCGACAATGATAACATTCTTGAGGTCTCTTCCAAGCCTAGCAAGGTCTTTTACCATCACAACTTTGTCTTCTTTCATCTTAGAACCATTTTCTCTTTCTTCTTCTTTTTCTTCTGCATCATCTTCTTCATTTTGAACTAGCATCATAGTGCATGAATCTTTATATAGGCGAAATTCTATGGTGATATTGTTGTCCTCCTCAAGTTTGTTGAGTATAGCATCTGCATAGGCTTTGTGGGCTGAAGTGAAAACTATGATTTCATAGTTGTATTCACTTAATCTTTGCAATAGAAGGTCAACCCCTGGCCTTTTTTGCACATGGTAAGATAGAGTGTTATCACATTCTCCCATGCCAGGAACTGTTATAAGAAAATCATATTGTAGGATAGGAGAAAAGCTTGCATGGACAAGTGTGTTATCAAGATCTAAGACTATCGTTTTTGTTTTCTTCTCATTGACAGGTAGACAAAGTGTTTTAACAGGAGGTTGGGAACTCATGTCAAAGTTCAGCATTTTTGATATTGACTTAATCTTTCTATAATCCAGGGATTCACTTTCTGGTGCATCATACTTGGTCGGTCTGAATATGTGAGAGTTAACAGGCGTGCTTTCAAATTCCATGGATTCAATATCATACTTAGGAGCATCATCATATTTAAGAAATCCCGACATATCAATGAACTATTTATAACACAAACGCGAATTCTGTTTGAAAGGTATATAGGAGTGGCAATTATGGCTAAACTATGACATTCGATTTGTTATATATACGTGTTCACAAGGTGTCTCTTTGCATTGAAAAGATGCAATCGATGGGTTGCGCCTTTATTTAATTAAAAAGATACAATTGATTTGGGTGTGACTCTTTTTGATGGGACAGGATGAATTTGTTCGTGGCTTTTGATTTTCTTCTCGGCGGCCATGCAGACTTTCAGAATAGACATTATTTGTGGCTATTATTTAGGGATCATGTTTTAGGTTATCAAATAGAGTAGTTTGTTAGTGTACAAGATGGAGCCTTGGTAGGACTCTAGTGTGTATAATTAGATGTATCTATGAATAAAGAAAGTGTGAATTATTTGTGAATTTTTTTTAATTAAGGATAGAGCATTTGTATTACCAAAAAGAGGAGCAAAAGACATTACATCTATTGTGGCCAAGGTGGCCACCCACTCAGTTTACACAGAATGCCGGAGCTACTACTTATAATGTTGTTAGTATTTTTACCTTTTTACATCATATAAGCAAAAAAACTATATTACTAAAAGGTAACATCATATACTATTTAGAGGCACCATCCGATCCTGGTTCAACAAAGATATCATCCTGATCTGATGAGTCTACATCCATATCTGACATGAGATCAGGAAAGGAATCTGGGTCTGCATCGGGCTTCAAGTCTGCTACTAGTTCAACATCTGCTCCTGGTTCAGTATAAACATGTGAGACTCCATCCTGATCAACAAGAAGACTAAGAACACCCTGATCATCAATCAAGGTAGGGGAAGGATCCACAAGATCTGGAAACTGAGTGGGCATCTGTGACTCAACTGTCTCCTCTTTGTCTACCAAATTCAGCTCATTGAATTTACTATGCAGCTCATCCAACTTCTCAGTGAATGCAAGGCAAGTTTTATTCATATCCTGCAGGCCCACATGACTTCGGGATGAGCCAGCCTTTGAGTGCAGAGAGGGAACATCACCTCCATCATCTGAAAAAAACAACAATTTGTGCTTCAACAGAGGCTGCCACGTGGAAAAGGAAATCAGCCTGTGTGAGTCTAAATTTAGGCCCAGTAAGAACCCTAACTTTGTTTTGGAAGTAATCTTCATTCCTTTTTTTCCACAACATCCACAAGACCTCAGCAGTAAATAGCAACTAGAACCTATTGGTTTTAGTGTCAAAGCTAGCCAGGCAACCAAACAGAATACCAAGTTTACACAAAGGAGAGCTTAGAGACCAATTGGGCAGACATCCCATGAAAATATCCTAGATTTTGCAAGCAAAAGGACATTGAAAAAAAATGTGATCACAAGACTCAACCACATTACAAACTTTGCAAACACTATTATTAGCACCCACTAGTAATTTCCCCAGACCAAGAAGCCATCTAAAACATCATTTCTTAGGTTCCATAAAACTGGACCAAAAAGGCAAAAATATCCTCCTAAGACATTTGTGACTAACATTACAATCCCAAACTTTGGCATGGTGCTTAAAGACCTCATCAGAATCCTTTAAAAGTTTATAGATCCTTTTAGGCTCACAAAGTTTCAAACTAAGTCCATTGTTCCATTTCAGCATACTCAACCATTCAGGCTCACACAACAATTTTGTCTGGGCAGGAATAGCAGAGAAGGCAGAAAGAAGGACATAATAAGTTCTCTTCTAAGTATCCTTGAGGCGAAAATGAAGTCTCAAGGTCTCCCAAATTTTAATGCCTTCAGAGATACAAATATCTTGGAATGAAGACAGTCCCAACTTATGCCATTTCAGACAGGAACACCCTTGAATAAGAGCCAAATGCCTATCCTTGTGTTTCAAGGACCACCAAACTAATAACTACTCTCCCCATTGCACAGTAGGTCTTTGCAGTTCATTTTAGGATATGAGAGTTTGGCAAACTTCCCTTGCCTTCCAGATAGAGGCAAAAACAACTGACCCAAATGGCTTCACCTTGAAATCCCCAAAAAGGAGGTCATGAGGATGAAGATCTCTCCATCCTAGGGCCGATCTCGGCCTTGAGAGTTTGAAGTTATTCCTTACAAGAACCTTCCAAGGTTCATTTCCTTCCAGAGCCTTTACAATCCACTTCGCCACAAGAGCCATACCCTACAATTTTAAGTCTTTCAGACCTAGTCCACCATGATCTAGACTGAAGCAACACCAATCCTAGTTAACATGGTGTTTTTTCCTGTTCCCTTTACCATTTGACCACATAAAGGCCCTGATTGCCTTCTAAATACTTTCAATTTACACAAAAGAAAAGAGCCACATAGAGGCATAATAAACAATATATGCAGAGAGGATTTTTTGGCAAATTTGAAACCTCCCAGCAAGAGACAAAGCTTGTTTGTTCCAACTTCTAAGTTTGACATCAATTTTGGAGAATAGCCACTCCCACATCTGTTTGAAGGAGGGATCCAGAGCAAAAGGGATACCCAGGAACCGAACTAGCTTCTTGGGGCCACCCCACTGCCAATCACCATCCCCCAGCCAGTTAGGAGGGGAATCAGACCACCCCAGGAGGACAGATTTGCTAATGGATATCTTGGCATCTGAGGCCAAACAAAACTTATGGAGTCTTAGCTTCAAATTATCAAGATTATGCTTTTCAATAACTGGGAAGATTGTAGTGTCATCTGCAAACTGCATATTGAGTAATGGGTTACCATCAGACAAGAGAATACCTTCAAATTTACCCGACACCGACTCAGTTCTCAACAGATAGTATAGAGCTTCAGATGCTATGACAAATAAGGACACCCCTGCCTAATAGATCTTCCCATTGGGAAAGAGGAAGAAAGTACACCGTTGACCTCCACCTGGGCTGAGGCATCACTAAACAACATATTCACCATCCTTGCAAATTCATCTGGAAAACCAAATGCTTTAAGTATGCAGATGATAAAAGACCATTCCACCTTGTCATATGCTTTCTCAAAATCTAAAAGTAGGATTCCCGCATTCTGGCCTAAATTTTTAGCCCAATGAGAAGCCTCCCAACTAGTTCGAAGGTTTTCCAAAATATACCTACCCTTGATAAAGCCAGTCTGAGTGACATTGATAATAGAGGTAGAATTTCAACCAATCTCTTTGCCAAAACTTTTACTATGACCTTATAAGAGACATTAAGGAGAGTAATAGGCCTTCAGTTCCTCAAATTTGTTTTGTCTCCCCCTTTAGGAATAAGCTTTATTATCCGTCTATTGATCTCTTCCCCAAGGGATCCTTTGGCTATGGCTTCTTGATAAACTTCAAATAAATCTTCCACAACCCAATCCAAGTTGGTCTTGTAAAACTCAACAGGAAACCCATCAATGCCTGGAGATTTACAGTTGCTCATAGAAAGAATAACTTCTTTAATTTCATCCTTGGAGACTAGTTGCTTCAACTTCTCAGCCATGGCACTATTAATTTTCTTGGGACAGACCAGAGAACACATCCTCTGTGCCTCCACATAATTAGTACCTCCATCCTCAACAATGAAAAGATATTCATAAAACCTTTTAAATAACTCTTGAATATCTTCCAACTCCGTATATACCCTATCATTTTCCACAATGGAGTCAATGTGTTCCTGCATAAATTTATTCCTCAGCAGGCTAAAAAAGTATTTGGAGCCTTTATCTCCTCCTTTTATCCAATTAAGTCTGGCTCTGTGTTTAGCATTCTGAGCCCTAAGATTCTCGAAGCACCTTAGCCTATGCTTAGTGGCACTAAGAGTCGAGACCAACTCCAAGTCAGTAGGGGTCTCTTGGATTTTCTTCTCATATTCACGAAATTCTTTCTGTAGCACTTTTTCTTGCTTCCTTCTATCCAAGGCAAATTTCTTGCCACACATCTGGAGGAGGTACTGGCAAGCATTGATAAGTTCAGACCAATAGCAACTTGCCCCCTTATGAAAGTGAGTCATTTTAATGAGGCTTCTCAGAACTAAGATACCATGTCTGCAATCCTCATTGTCCAAAAGCAGAGTATTAAGCTTGAAGGAAGAAGAACCAGTGGGCTTAGCATCCTCACCAAGCCCCATAAGGGCATTGTTAGCAATAATAGGGTGATGATCAGACAAGGACCTGGGGAGAACTTTGAATGTATTGTCCCCATTGGATGGAGAAAATCTAAACAAGTCTTTGTTGGCATAGAACCTATCCAATCTGCTATATCCTCCTTTTGCCAGCTTGGGCATTGCACCAAGAGAACCAAATCCCTTTATTTTTATTCTTCTCACCTTCCAAGGGATCCCACAACCTTAGAGACTTATTAAGAGTGGTCCAGAAGAATTTCTCATTACCTTTCCATTCTATGCTAAGACCTCCTAACTTATCTTCTTTATGTTCCACCATATTGAAATCACCTGCAATCAACCAAGGCACTTTAGGAAGGTTAACAAAGAGCCAATCCCACAAGAAACTTCTCTCTCTATAATCATTTGAGGTATATAGTGAACAAAGTCCAAAGCTGCAACCATTGAGGTTAAAGCAGGCCTAGACAAATCTATTATAGGGGGAAGAGCCAGAGTGTGTAATATACTGATCCCATCCGGGCTTCATTAGGATAACTGATCCTCCCTTACCCTTTTGATGTTTAGAGATCAATTTATAGGAGTCTTTCCATATAAATATGAGAATATTATCCAACTGAAATCCAATAGCTTTAACTTCTTGAATCATTAGAAAATCAATATCCTTATGTTTATTAACCAAGTCGCTCACTAGATACTTCATGTCAGGGTATTCAAGCCCCCTTACTTTCCAACTAATGCACTTCATGGATCAACCAGGGCAGAAGATATGGTCCAATCATTAAGCCTCATTTTTAGAAATGCCCATTTTATCAAAGCATTTTGGGAGCTTATCCCCTTTGACCCTTTTTGAGTTGAATATCTTTCTCTTGACATACTTCCTTTTTTTTCTAACCTCTTCCCCCTTGGGGGAAACTTCAACCTCTTCAAGGACATCCAATTCGGTCTTAGCATCCTCATCCTCCTTATCTAGGGGTTCCAAGTCAAAACCAGATGGTCCTTGAGACTTAATAGGGAGACCAACATCATTAAACACCTTATTCATCTTTCTAGCCAACATGTCTTCTCTAATCTTCATCAGAGCAAGTTGTTGGGCATTCATTTTAGGAGGGACAATAGGCACTGGGGATTCCAGAGGGGGCACCTTCGAGGCCGATTCAGATTCAGAGAGACTTTTATCAATGGGGTTAATATCCCCTTTAAGGACAGTGTCCCAAACCATCTTATTATCACCAGCTAGAGGGCTAACTGGTGTAGAAGCATCAAAGTTTGCAGAATTAGAAATCAATAAAGGCTCCAAGGGGGGGCAAACAGAGGAGTCAGAATTAGAAGCCCCAAAAACCATACTTTCCTTCCTTCCACCTAGGGAGGGCATCGGGGTGGATTCCACCACCTCCACAGGATCTGAAGAGAGAGGATTCGAGGTATCATCTACTAACTTCAAAATTTCAAAACTATTGTGAATTTCTCTTATGGAGCCATCCAAGGCATTAGACTTGGTAAGGGCAGGCTGAGGGCAAGGTGGATTCCTAGCCATCGAAGAAAAAGTGTTTTTCGTAACTGTGGCCGAGGCTCCCCCCTGCCCACCCCCTCGAACCAGAGACATTTTTAACACCAGAGAAATTGTGGGCAAAAAGACTATTCTCATCCTTCTTTTTAGCCACAGGGCATTCCCTCCTTTGATGGCCATCCACTTTGCAGCAGAAACAAGAGTTTAAACCACCAAGGCCAATCACTTCACAAACAATCAATTTGGAACCCCTTTGAACATGAATAACATCTGGTATAGGGGCTCGGGGTCTGAGGGAGACTAACACCCGAGCATCCAAATGCACGAGAGTAACCCTCGACTCTTCAACTTTAAGCACTTTGCCCAATGGTTCAAGAACTTTGTTTAAGAAGGGCCACATTTGAATAGGAAGGTTTTTTATTAAAAGCCACCGTGACACAGAGCAAAATTTAATCTCCTGCAAAGAGGCCTCAATATTCCATTGAAATGCTTTGAAGAGGGACTTCCCAACATTCCAAAAATCCCTACCCAAAATCTTTTTTTTGCATATTATGATTTTTCAAGATTATAACAAAGACTCCTTTTGAAATCATTCGACAGAATGAAACATGCACCCCTAGTTTTTTCCCCCACACTGAGAATAACCAATTGTCAAAGAAACTTCTTGCAGGCAGAGAATTCAAATCCACGCAGACAAAGAATAGAGCAATATTTTTCAATCTGTTTTCTTCGTCATTAATAGCAGAAAGCATACTAGGATTGCGACACAAGATTAACTTCTTCAACTCATTAGGGTTCTTACCTTCATCTCACTCCACTCGCTCTTGCATGCCGCTCCCACTAACTCCACCACCCGTTTCTCCCTCTTCCACCTCCTTAAAGCACGCATTTTTGGGTGGAGGGGCGGCATGGCTCACATTTAGGGCCTCCTTAAAAGATTTCTTAGGGTGCAGACAACCGGTAACAACATTGGAACCAACTTCAATCCCATCACCGAAGGCATTTAATTCTTCTAGCTGAGGGGCCTGAGCCTCGACTGGCATCATGCGAATGCAAGAGTCTCACATGTGCAAAGCAAATATCCCCCAACCCCGAGGCGGGAATAAAATTCAAATAAAGTCAATTGAATGATAACAGTTTGGAATATTCCAACAAAGGAATAATCAAAACAAAACTTTCAATAATACAAATCCAGCCACCAACAACACCAAGGCCCAATGAATATTGCAGAACCAAGAGGACGAAGTAGAGTAATTGGATTCTTAGAGGGAGCCCTACAAGTTGCTCATGGAGGGAAGACCAAACCCTCAACCAAGTTGCAGATATTTTTTATTTATTTATTTTATTTTTGTTTTTTTGGTATTGTTGCATCTATTATTATTTCAATAATTTTTAAATTTTAAACTAGAGTTTAATCCTTTGATGTTTTGGAGGTTGATTTTCATTTGAATGAGAGTGGATGGTACAAAGTATCTCAATGGTAGGTAAGGTTAGGTTTGTGTCCTTGCTTACACTATGAAGTTTTTTTAGTGTTCAAATAAATTTATCCTTCCCCACCTTTCTCATTTTACTCAAGCATCCATTTTTGCAGTGAATTTTTCAATTTATACATTAGTGTCTAATGAGTTGAGCTTAATTGGTTAAACACTGGGTTCTCATTGTGGAGAACCCAGTTCAAATTCCCATATGGACATCTAATGTGGAATTGTAAGTTGTGGCTCTTGGTCTTTCATAGTTGGCTTCTAATGTAGATGTGCTTTCTAAATAAGTGGATTTCTAAGTAGTGACTCTTGGTCTTCCATAGGTGATTTCTAGTGTGTTTTCTCATAAAGAGCTTGTATTAATCTCATCTAAGTGCTTGCAAGAGCTTTTATTGGTATCATGTTGATGCTCATATGACTAGAATATTTGTAAACGATATACAATACTAAATAAAAAATTACACATCAATGCTAGTTGTGACTTGATTTTTACTTAATTGGGTTGTAGAGTTTATCTTTTTGGATTTGTCGTAATAACCTTAAATCCATTTAAGAAAATGAAATTAGTAATTATTTTTAATTGCTTTTTTGATTTTTTTAAAAGAAAGATTATAATAGATAAATTAAAATGAAAGATCAACTATATATTAAGAGGTCTATTATATAGAAAAGTATATTTGAGTTGTAAAACAAAACCACAACACCATGTACACAAACACATACCTATTTTCATTTCACTCTCTTTCTTCTCTAGAATGCCAAATTCTTCTCTAGCTAGTATGTTATGTGCATATTGGTATATTTTGAAGTTTAAAAAATACAAATATTTTAGATAGTTGAGGTTATTGTTTTTGATTTTATTTTATGTTATTTTTAAAGGGAATTTAACCCATTAAAGACTCTTGTCGTCATGACAAGCAAAGTATAAGTATCTTTAATAGAACTAGGTAATTTCTCAGTTTAGGGATTTAGCTTTTAAAGGCAATTTAACCCATTAAAGACTGTTACAGTCATGACAAGTGTCACGACCATCAAATCATAATAAATGCCAGTTAATATTTTCCTTCTGGGGACTGAACATTCCCAGCATGACAGGGGGCGAAAGTCTTTTATTAAGGGAAGGCAAGTACAAAAATTAAATCAGAATTACTCCACGCCATGCCCTTCCAGCTGCTCCCACGTGCCTTAGTCAGTTCACATTCTCTACATCAGGGCAGAATGAAATGTGATTTGATTTCGTATCCCCATATGGGAGATCCTCATGCAGCCATCAAAATTAAAACTAAATGCAATTTAATGCTTCTGGTTTTCCTTGTTTGACTGAGCATTGGTAGTATGAAAAAGTGGGTACAAAAGATGGATGAGGACTGCGTGTGGAAAAGGGGGGAATGGTGTTGGCCATAAAAATAGGAGGGCTTTCTTCCTCTTGGCATGGGATGTTGGAGCTTGCATCTATGCGCTGGCACTATTTGTGGGCAGCACACTTAGAGAGCTCCATCACAATGAGCGGCATTCTGAAAAATATTTTCAAGACATTCTAAGGCTCAGGCTGGATTTTGATGGCTTTGGTTGCTCCTTTGAAGGGTTCTCAGAATATTCCACTTTGGCTGAGTGTCACTACTAGTAAGTACTCCTGTATCTTTTGCTCCTTGCAGAGTTTTTCTTGAAAGGAAATGGTGAAAAGACCTCTTGTTGCTTCTTCTCTTTGTTCCTACTAGTCACGGTTCTCCTCTTTGACGTTGTATATAAAGTAGTATTATTACATGTAAAGGCACTAGCAGTTACATCTGACAAAAAAAATCCCTTTCCATTATGTTTTGATGGACGACCATACCCTGTATTCAATGCTCCCATTTTGGCACAGGCAGGGTGAACTCTGGCAAAGTTGTGGAATCTGACTTTACACCGCCAATTTCATCTGCTTTAAAGTTCTAAAGCCCAACAAATCCATTTTGTGCATGTCCTACTATCGTTGCAGTGTATGAGACCTCACTTCGTTAGTCATGCTATTGAACAGTTCACATGCTTTGTTTATGCTTCCACATTTTGCATGCATGTCTATCAAGGCAATTAAATACAACAACTGACAAAATTCCTCTATCCTTTATGCTTTGAGGAATATCCATACCCTATTCCAAAGTTCCCATTTTTGCACACACAGGGAGTATGCTGCCAAAGGTTGTGGAATTTAAATTTACACCCACCATTTACATTTGCTTAAAAGTTTCTATGGCCTTTTCAACAAACCCATTTTGGAAATATATCCTACAATCGTGGCATGCTATGAGACTACATTTCCTTAGGCATTTTGTAAATGATCTACGCACCTTCTCTAGATCCCATGTGCTGCATACATGTCTACCAGGGCACTTGCAACTGCCACGTTTGGCAAAAATTCCCCTTCTATTATGCTTTGATGAATGTCTTTTCAGTATTAATGGAAATCGGACAGTGTGCACGTTGTGATGGTGCGAGCCTATTTCTAGATCGCTTCATTTAGCATCACCAATAATCTCCACAAGAGCATTGTACCTGTATAATGTATTAATGGTAAATGAGAATGAAATAAAATGTTAATGTGCATTACGTAATGTTAAAATAGTAAATATAATGAGTTGACAAGTTGTAGTGGAAGGAAGTAAGAGTAAATGGAAATAGATGGTAAACTAGAATGAGTTAGTATGAAATTAGTTATAATGGATAAGTGAGATTGAAATGTGATAAGGAATGGGAATATAATGGGTGATTTATTATAAAGAATGGTGTGTGTGTGTAGCGACTATATCGACAATGAGATCCCTCTCCACCACTAGTACGTGCTTTTGGTGTGACAACAAAATTCTACATGGTATCAGAGCGCAGGGCATCGGTTCGAATCCCTCGAGCCCTCGACCCTTCGTCCGCATAAGCTCATCTTATCGGCGTGGTACGTAGTGGGTACGAATCCCACATGATACGTGGTTGTATCCGGTATGTAGTGGGTACGAATCCCACATGGTACGTGGTTGTATCCGGCTCTATCGTGTGGGGGGTGTTGGCGTAGCGACTATATCGAGAATGAGATCCCTCTCCACCACTAGTACATACTTTTGGTGTGATGGCAAAATTATATGATATATATTTTAAAATTAAAATTAATAGGATAATAATAATAAATAATGAAAAGTGAAGGAGTAGAGAGTGAATAATAGGGATATGATAGTTTGATGAGAGATGAGTAACATATATGAGATGTAAATAGGTAGTTAGAAAATGTGAATGAATAATAATTAATAATAAGAATGTCTTAAGAGAAAAAGTGTGATAAAGTATGATAAAATGTTAGGAAATAAATATAAGAATGGAAGAGGAAAATGAGGAGTAATAGAAAAGAAGTAAAGTGAAATAAGTAGGTGATGAATATATGTTAGTAAAAGTAATTGACTATATAGTAAAGAAATGAATAAATATATAGTAGTAAAATGTTATTGATATATGAAAGGAGGTGAAAGTGATTATGAAAGTAAAGTTTAATAGTAATTGTGTATGAAGTGAAATCTTGAATAAGAATAATAATAATAATAATAATAATAATAAAAATAAATATATTAAAAAAGGTAATTATAAGTTATGAAGGTATTTTAGATAGAGTTGGCATTGAGGGATTGGATAGAAGTTATAATCTTGAATAAGGTATTAATAATACGGAAACTACTCATAGTGATGCTATTGATAAAATAATGGATTCACATGAGTTGATTGAGAAAGTCTCATGGAACTATTATTAGGAAGGTCAAATTGTCAACAATAATAATACCCTTAAGCAACATTTGTTTGAAGTGGTTCATCATGGTCTCATACAACCATTAAGTTTTAATTCTTCTTCTTTGGATAAAATTTGGTAGAAATTAAATTCCTAATAGTTATGTGAAGTTTTACAATATTATTTTCTTTTCTTTTATTGAATTATTCCGACATTTGGATTAGAAAGTGTATTTTAATCCAAAGTCGTTTGCTTGCTCTATATTGCATGCTAGCTTTTGAATAATATTGGTTGATGCTAAACTCATAAATCATTATTTAATAGAAAATATATGATTTAGTAATTGATTTCCTTCTCTTTGTTTCCGAATTATCACCTTTATTGAGAGAAAATGAAGATATAGTATTAATGTCAATTGGGTACACAAAATCATGTAGTATTATTGAACTCAACATAAACATTAATTGTATTCCTATACCTATTGCCACAACAATATTAACATATTTTCCTAGTTATGTTTTAAGATTAAATAAATGGCTCGGGGTAAATAGATATTGTGAATTTATACAAAATTAAAATGATCTTTTAGTATTGAGCAAATTGTATAAGTTATTTTAAACATTGTTAACAATTATAGTTCCCAAATGTATTCCTTAGTAGCGTCAGTGTGTGAGTTTTGAATTTAGTAAACCATAAATACATCTTCTGAAATTAGTCATACACTTAATTCATGTGGCTTTTATGATATTGATTAGCATTAGACTTTGGAGGTTAACCATTCAACCATTGTATCACATACTCTCTCTGATACTAGTGGTTAGTAATCTATTTGATGAATAACTCCAAGGTTTGTGACTTCTTGTGTGTTGTGATATTTCTATTTATATACTTGAATGCATATGACTAATCAACTGAGTGTAGATTGTGGAGTATTAGGGACCTAGACAGGATCAACTACGTACTCAACTATGGTAAGAGCACCATGATAGTAACTCATTAAAGCAAATAACTTTATATGCAATAATTAAATAGTTTTATGAATAATGTATGTGTATTGTCTTAGCTTAGTATCATCTTTAAGAAGATATCGAAAATTACCTTGATCATGTGAGTTAGCTAAATAGGTGAATGAAATATGCTTCTTTGATCACTATGAGGTTTTGTAACAATATAATGGAATTGGGTTATTTATTAGGTAATAATGTATGCTAAGAGTAGGATTAAGATTATACATTTTTTGTGTATTAAGGTTGGTAAATATAGATGATGATTTAAGTAAAGAATTGTTATTAGTAGTTTTTCGTAGCAGCTTGAATAGATCATGGTGTAGGACTAACATGGCTTACATTTTCTACTTGAAACAAATTACGTTTATAACCTAGAGTCTAGTTATGTGACAGGAGTAACCTCGAAGACTTTTACCTTCCCGAGTTGACTAAATGGAACTAGAGATGTAGTTATGCTATAGTCATTGCACTTCAGAATAATTAATCATCTTCTTTCCAGTAATTGATATATTTCTTAACCCTTGAGGTTGAAGCTCATTGAATTTAGAAATCATAGAGTATTCACTTATGTGCCCAGAGTTACAATGCGACTTTAGGGTATTGAACTATTGTTTGATCTTGCAAGTACTATTCTAGATAAGATTAGGAATATCATGAATAGATATATCAATAGGAAACCTTTGATGTAAAAATAGTACACAAATTTGGAGATAGACTTACCTTAGGTAAACTTGATGCCTCGGGCGGACACCTGATAGAGATTCCTCAACACTAGGGTTGCATCACAAACACCCCTTTTTGGTGGTTGTGATAGTTGATTTAATTCTGTCCCTGTTTCACCTGAGTGGGTGGCAGCCAACGGAGAATTATCTGGGGCAGGGAATCACCTTAGAAAAGGTTGCATACCCGCTCATAGTTGTATCAAACATAGTGCAAAACAAAACTACATATTCGCATACCCCTGAGTTAGTCGCATTCGGAGGGGGCCTTGATCTTGTGGATACAGTGTATGTAGGCAGTCTGAACGGCGAAGGATGCCCGTAGTACTTAGGTTCCCCAGATATAGGGTGTTCTTTTAAAGTTTCTGTGTAGTGATTTCTGAGTCGTGTTAACATGAGATTGTCTAGTTAGTTCTGTGCAGATGACAAGGATACAAGTCACATGGGGAGAAAGAAAGCTGTCAGAAGTGATTGCATGATGTAATGAAGAACTTAAGGTATGTGTGATCCATTGTTCTTATAAGTTATCTTGCGTAATGTACCTTCTCTCGTAATGTACTCTCTCTTCACTAGATTTAAAATTGGGGATTTTTCAAGACTTGATGATTTTAGAAAACTAAACTCAAGTTCGTCTCATCTCTATATTATGAATTAAGCACTTAGAATTTATAGAAAAATTTCACATTTCTTACATCTGTTAGATCAAAATTTTTATTTTCTCAGTTTTTTCAAATTTAGAGTTAGTATTATTTTGTTAATAAGAAGTCGGGTCCTTAAAACAAGCAAAGTATAGGTATCTTTAATAAAACTAGCTAATTTCTTAGTTTAGGAATTTAGCCAATCTAGTTTAGGTTTGTTTGTAATGTTTACCTAAGGTTAGTTTTCTTCATATCAAATTCTTAGATATGTTGTAATGTTCTTACTACAATATTATTAAGATTTGTCTATGTTAGGGAATTGGGTGTTAGTGTAAAATGGAGCAAACTTGACTTACAATGGAAAGGATCTTCTTATATAGATGTGGATGGATTATATTGTCCACATATTTTAACTATAGCTACATGGAAGATTTCCATCATATATATGGTAGCTTCACTATTAAATTATTGGTTACCTATATTAAATCTTCTAATGTCCCCTCTTAATGTTAGGGGTTACATAAGATGACACATAACAAAAACACTAATAATATCTAGTGACTCTCATAAGACAAAAATACTCACTCACACATATAATGGTTGAAATTCACAACAATCCCCTTCAATGACAATGATAAAAAAACTAATATAACTTCACTTAAGCCTAAAAGATCTCTAAGATAAACTAACTTGGCCTGATTAAGGACTTACTAAAAATATATACAAGGCAATCTTTTGTCTTGTAATATTCAAGTTGAAGCACTTTTTGTTGCATAGATTTTCTAATGTAATGGCAATAGCCTTTAATATGCTTGGTCATTACATGAAACACTAGATCTTAAGCTAGCTAAGTGTACTTTGATAAGGCAATAGTGTAAGTGCAAGAAGATGAGTATAGATTTCGAGGAAGTGTTTTGTGGATAGAAAATAACACTTGGAATGGGCACCCATTTTGAAAATAATGCATGCCCGTTTAGGAATGAGGACCTGAGCCTAAACGGGTGCTCGTTAAGAAATGGGCTCCCATTTAGAATCGAGCACCTAAACTCAAACGGGCACTTGTTATGGAACGAGAACTCATAAATGGAACAGGTACCCATTTTTGAAAAGTATATATTTTTATAAAAATAGGCTTGTGGCTTCATTTTAATAGCCACAGGCTGCAAAAAAAAAGAAAGAAGATGCCACAAAATGGGTACCCTCATCGACTGACCCGGCTAACTGCCTCCAGAACATCCCCGCCTCCTCTAGATCGGCTATTAGCTGTGCCAGGTAGGTGACCTATCATTTTATGTAGTTTTTCATTATTTATTTTATATTATTCTTTCATTTGAAATCGTAGTTTCACTATAGATAGAAATTTAGTTGTTTTTCACACTTTTAAACTGTAAATGTTAAACCCTAAACTGAAAACAGTAAATCCTAATTCATAAACCATAAACCCTAAACTGAAAATACTAAAACCTAATTCATAAACCCTATTTACCCTAAACCAAAAACACTAAACCCTAATTTATAAACCGTAAACCCTAATTCATAAATACTAAACCCTAATTCATAAACTAGGGTTTTATAAAACTTCTAGGGTTTCTTTTATATAAGCTTAACAATAAACCTTTAATAATGATATTTCAAAATCATTTGAAATTGTCTATATAGACCTCAAGAACTACTTATACATTATAGGAATGTTCTTAGTCTTCATGGATTTCAATGTTCCTGATAAGTCACATAGTCCTAAAACCATTTGTAAAACTCTTTTCAAGAAGGCTTGGAACATACAAACACCTTCTATATATTAAATTTGATGGACACTTGTATAAGCATATAAAATTTAGACAATTGTCATAGGTTGGTCCTATGGGTCAAGGAGTCAGGGAGCTATGAGAATGTCCTCATTCATATGACTTATAAGGTATAATAGAATCTTATTAAGTTTTAAGGATTGTGTTGGTGTATAACTCCTATAGTTTACACTAACTTAATCATAGTTAGGTGAATTCCCACATGTTCTTTGACTTTGTCTAAGTTGTTGGTCATTTGAGAGATGTGTCATTCCAATGGACACCTTGCCACTATTCTCTAGGGTAGTTGCGTTATTCCTATGGATTGTAAGTCGCCACCTATCCCTGTTTTGTGGAGAGTCGGGTATCCAACTTCTCCTATTTATACTTCATTCATTTGTGAATACAATTGCTCCAATTCAGTAATTAGCATTGGCTTATGAATTTCTGGGTTCTCACATGGTATCAAAGCTTGTTTAAGCTCGTTGCTAGTTCTGTTTGGAGTCAAAGGTGCTAGTTTTATTTATTTGGTTGCTTCAAGCCATTTTTTCGCTGTGCATCTCGACCCCATTGCACAGGCTGACCCCATTTTTCCTCGTACCTCTTCGCTCACATTGCATATTGAAGACCTCTGAGCACAACAAGTTGCTGTCAGACAACAAAGCCATAGCAAAGGGGGAACGTTTCGAGGCAGGTGGAAGGAGTTGTGAAGGCCAATGCCAAGGCATTGGAGCTAACACCACATGATCAATGCCTAGTAAAGGGCGACGAGAGGCAGAGTAAGGCCATGAAAAGGACAACGTGAGCAAAAGAGCAGAGCACTTTGAGCTCTCTATTTAGGGCACTGACTGCCTCACACCACACACCCAACAGGCATGAACGTCTCTAAATCAATGCCTCAGATGCTCCAAGAAGCGTCGGCCCAACAAGGGCAGCTCCCTAGCACTTTCAACGCCCTGCCCAGCCACATTTGGTGCCCAGCCTCTTGATAAAGCTAGTTCCAGCGTCTGTGAAGGGCTTTTTTTGCAGTCACGTTGGAGCTCTAGTGATGTATTTGGAGGCTGGATGGAAAGCGTTCACTGGAAGGGGTCATTGGGTTGAGGGACGCCACTCAGCCGTGCCCAGCAAGAAAGGCAGGTTGTTTTGGATGCTGCACCAGAATGCCCACAGAAAGACATTTTCTGTGGCACAGCAAAAATGCCTCTTGTGGATAGTAGAATGACTTTTTTTTCCACAGTAGAAGGGTTTGTAAAGGACATCAATTTGACCAAGGATCAAGGATCGATCTCCATTGCATTGGTTGTTCTGCCTCTCAGAGGCATTTTGGGCGTAATTCTGGCATTGAGCAGTTTCTCCATAGTTTCCAGCAACTCCCACTGAATTCCATAGAAGCCCTGCAGCCACTGAGCACCTCAGATGAGATCATCATGGTGTAGGAGTGCGGATTCCCTTCACTTGACACCCTCATTGATGCCACCGTGCCACATCAATTAGTGCCACCTTAGGGCTTGTTATCTAAAAGTAGTGATAGCATCCCAAAATTGATAGTAGCTTCCCAAAATAGGAGTCCATGAATGTCATCAGTTTCTCAAAAGTCAATAGTTGTCTCTAGTACTCATCATATAGTCTCAAGGATTGATGGAAGCTGCAAGGAAGTGCCAATAACAGAGGACTTAAATGTTGATGATTAGGAGTGTAAGATGAGTAAAATCCATACTCTAAGAACACAACCAGAGATCTGTAAAGAGTGCATAGAGGACAGAGAAAGCTGTGAATTTATGCGTAAATTGGAATATAGAAATGTGATGTAAAGAACCACCTAGGTCCATTTTAGCTTCCTTTGGGTCTTTATCTGATGTTGAACGGCGTACATCAAAGAGGTCTCGGAAGACATCGACAAATGGTAGCTCAATTAACTTGAGAGTTTCTAGATGTACAACTGTGTATCAATTGAAGATGATGGGGTGGGAGTCCCTTGGTATGGTGAAGGAAAATCAGAAGCTTCATAAAGGCACAATGGAACGGTCAATGAATTGGCTACTTTAGCCGACTTGAATGTTTTCCCTAGGGATAGTCTGTGGGTTATGGATACTGAAGTTTATGAAAATCGAGATATTGCTGAGGAGCTATCAGAGCAGGAAATGGAAAATGAGCAATTAGAGGAAGGATTCAAAGGGACACTTTTGACATCAACTGGCCCTGCTCAAGTGGGTGCAATAGATGAATGGAGGATATACTTGGAGATACGGTTTTGCCCCCAAGTGTAGGGATATCAAAATGAATGGAGAAGGGATTACGCATGACGCCCACAAGGAGTTTTCATCATGGTCTTCTTAGTGCCAAGTAATCGAGAAATAAAGATGGTTTTCAAGGCCCTCTCAAGAACCCCTCCACACGTTTCCTAATACCTTGCGTTTGTTTAAGGTGTTATCCTCCAAGAGGAAGATATGCAAGAAACAGACACATAGATCTAGGGGGATGGATGGATTATGACTGTCCCATACCAGTCCCATCTGCAACCCCATCCTCACAATAGAATTTCCCGAGGTCACCTACTCCCCCATACAACCTGCCAGGGCCCTACCTATATATGGCAGTTTTACAGAAGTCACATTACTCCACACATGCCAGCAGTTGTAAAATTAAAAATGCCTCAAATCAAGAAGGATTAAGTGAAACAAGTCAATAAGTTAAATCCTCAATAAAAATAAAAACAAGCCAAGAAAAAGTGAAGATCAAAGATAGAAATTATTGCAACATCCCAAGTTCAACAAAGAACAAGTCCTTGAGGCAAAAGGACCATCAAAATTTAAATAAAGAAATAAAACAATGCGGCTTTTAAAATCTTTATCACAAGAATAAATAATGCAACAATCTCATAAAATTGGCACATTACAAGCACCATGTAGCCTTACAATAAGACCACCTAAGGGGAGTACGGAAACTGGGTAGACTTCTATCACTCGAATAACTAAATCGTACAATGGTCTCAAACCATATAGAGAACAATGATAATCGCCATGTCACGTTAAGCATTCAACCTTATCATACTTCTATATTGCAAATCCAAATGAATAGTCATATGACCCCATACATCCCAAGGCATGCCATTCAAAAAAGATTACGATGTGCCACAAGAGGAATTAGCCACGGAAGATTATCTTCACTTCACAAGTTTTACGGTTGTCATGTACACAACTAATGTTGTCCCGTTACACATACCATTACTGTCATCAAGCTATCCACTTCACCTTCTAGGGAAGGTTTACTTACGACCTTATCATTTCTTTTTCATGTTTCTATCCATGTTTATCAGTAATTGGACGATCATTAGATCGCAAGAGGGGGAATACTATTAGTCTTATGTCTTAATTCTGACCATGCTTTAGGTTAGCGGACCTTCAGGCCTAGTGTCCAAACCAAAAGCTCTGATACCACATGTAAGGACCCGACTCGTCCTAAAGCAAATAACACTAAACTCTGTTTTATAAAAGTACCAATGAATAATTTTTTTTGATCTGGCAGATGTAGGAAATGTGAAATACTTCCAGAAGTGCTTAATGTATGCTATAGCAATGCGATGAAACTTGAAATTCAGTTTCCTAGAATCATCAGGTTCTTAAAAGATCACCAATTTTAAATTTAGTGAAGAGAGAGTACATTACGAGAGAAGGTACATTATATAAGATAACCGAGAAGAACAACGGATCAGTTCATACCTTAAGTCATGCATTACATTCTTTTTCGATAGCTTGCTTCTCCTCTAGTAACTGTATTCTTCTCATCTGCACAAAATTAACTTAACAATCTCCTGTTAACACAACTCAGTAATCACTACTCAGAGAATTAAGATCACGATGCTAATTGTAGAACACCCTACATCCAGGGGACCTGAGTACTGGGGGCATCCTTCGCCGTCCAGACTGCCTACATACCCTGTATCCACGGGATCAAGGCCCCCTCCTTCGGATGTGACTAACGCGGGGAATGCGAACATGTAGTTCTATTTTGCACTATGTTTTATGTAACTGTGAGCGGGTACCTAGCCCTTTCTAGGGTTATTCCCTGCCCCAGACAGTTCTTCGTCGGCTGCCACCCACTCGGTGAAACAGGGACGAGAGTTAATCCACTACCAAAAACACCTAAAGGGGTGTTTGTCAGTTAGTCCTAGTGTGGAGGAATCCCTATTAGGTATCTACCCATGATATCTAATTTGCTTCCGCAAGTCAAATTAGATAATTATCGTGACTAAGTCCGTTCCTGATTCCCTAGTACTTTCACCACGATCTGCAAGGGCAAGGTGAAAGCATATGATAGATAGCGTTTCTGGATTGGCCTAGTTGCCCTATTTGACATTTCACATATCCTCCCCGATCTATACACGTGTCAATAAGCCTCGTTTTCTGATAGTATACTTGGAGTGTTTTCCAAATGAGCATTATGGTAATCATTAGTTCAATAGACTCAGCCTCTCTTTTTAGTTAATCTTCTTAATGAGATATCCGAGGAGATTTTCCCTTCCTGCGGATTGAACTTCGACATGTTCCTTATTACTCCCCGACAATTTAGAGGGACGGTGCCCAGACGTCGTTGTTGCAGCTATGTTAGGCGTGAGGTACTTGGTTCAGCGTGACGGCATTACCCGTAAATGTGACACAGAGGTACCGTAAATACCGAACACTGTGATTTGTTTGAGTTTGGACGTTTCTTTACAAGGTTTACCTCTCTAATGACAAAGGAAAATCTTGCATATTAACAGTTGATAAAGGGAAATACTATTTTAATCATAATGCAGATAAAAGATGCTCTATCATCATGAATAGAACTAGAAAATAACCTTAATCAATTCCATAAACTTATGAGTAGAAAGATACTTATATCAACTCGTAAATAGAAAGATCTTGTAAAATTTGATCTAGGTCAAATAAAAATAATCTTTGATAACTATTTCAACTACTAAATTAACATATACAATTTATAAACCCTTTTTAATTTATCACAATTCCAAGCACTTGTATTCAGTCATTCGAAAGCCAACAATACCCTTGTTTGATCATTTAGAATTTCACATAATCTAAGATATGATACGAAATTTAATTCACCATATACTTAATTCAATCACTTTTGATGAAACTCATATTATAAAAGATATACATATCTATCTGCCATACCCTATGTGCGTGATAATACATATATAAGTAGTATCAATTGAGGTACAATATCTTGACCTTGCCAAGGTTTAAACATGATACCTAATCTTAATCATAGTAAGAAAACCATGATACCTAATCTTAATCATAGTAAGAAAACCCATTTGATTATTAAAGCGTACCAAGTAACGTAGTTGAATAATAATCCACCACTATTGTCAAGGTAATCACTCCTCAATTATGTAAAAATTCCATCATATAAATCCTTATTTCTCTAGCCTATACAAATATAGTCTCATGTCAATAGATGTACTCGTTATGGATTTGTCTTGTATAGCTGTCTCTCAAAATTTATTACCCTTGTATCTCTTTATTGACATCATGACTCTCTGTTGTGCTCTTGCATATATTTTATTTGTATGACCATCCATTATGTTATCGCTTGCACTTTTTATTACATTTATATCTAATTCATAATATTCTTCTTCAACCAACTAAAATATATACTCCAACTCTAAAATGCATCCATAATTATATCTGTTAAATTTATTGTTATTATTATTATTTTTTAATTATTTTTATTGTTAATTAAATTGTTGAACACACACATTGTTCAAAAGTATGGTACGAGGATCAATTCCTTGCAACAACATTTGACTTGGAGAATGGATAGGAATTGACAATATTAGAATCTCAATGAGTTTCTCGACTGAAACTTTCCTAAATGTTAGCATTATTAGTCAAACAAGCTTTATTTCTTTACATAAGTCATATTGGACACTTTATCATTATTAGTCAGACAATTGAAGTTGTTATCAATTACTAAGTTTTCTATTTGTACCTCCTGGTATCCTTTAAGGTTCGACAGTCATGATTTATTTCTAATTGAGTTCTTTAATCTTATAACATTTGACAAGGTCTTAGTCCAACAAATTTCACAACCTTTTTGCCATCGTCCTCCCTGCCTGTGTCCGGAAAAAGAGTATCGAGCATATCAGAAAGGGGGATGTTTTGTCAAATGTTAAGGTAGGAAGCATTCTGGCAGGTATACAAAAATGTAGGAGTAGAGACAAAGCACAAAATCTTTTTGACAAAATGCCTCAAAGAGACATCACTCAAGAATGCAATTGATTGCAGGATTTGTTGCAAAATCATAAGAACCTTTCAAGCAAAAGCAATTGACAAGTGTAAAACCAGACTTCGTAATTTTTGCCAGCATCCTTCCAGCCTGTGTGAAAATGAGAGCCTTAGGACAGCGTATAGACAACCATCAAATCATAATTGAGCAGGAATTTTGTCAAATGTTGTAGTTGCAAGTGGGAATACAGACAAGGCGTGTGAGCTGTATGACCAAATGACACAAAATAATGTCATATCAGCAGGGGCGTCCCAATAATTGAAGAGGCCTTAGAGACTTTTAAGCAAATGAAATTGACAGCTGTAAATCGAATTTCCACAACCTTTGCTAGCGTTTTGGAGCAGGGCATCCATTTTTTTAAAATGAAAAGAGCGATTTTTGTCAGATATTATAGTTGGACACTATCTGATAGACATCTACGCCAAAAGTGGAAGCGTAGACTAGGCGAGGGTTGGAACAAAGCAACTCAGGAATGACAGTATTCATATTTGATGATCTATTAACATTCATTTAATATTATCGTTGAGCATAAACGGGGATAGGCGCAAAACGGAACGTGTTCTGGGTGCACGCAGCGTGCAAGTTTAATCGATGAGATTGTACATACTTCAATCATATGAGTAACCCTTATTATATTACAACTACACAGTGCTGGCGATCTTAAGGGCACCCTAAACTTTAAACTTTATTATTAAGATTTCGATTAAGCCTACGTGTGTTTTTTGGGTGTCTCTAGATCACAAACGAATATAGATTTTTGCCGCAGCGACTATACTATTCTCTCCAATCTCTACGCAGAAGTGGCAGTTTCTGAAGCACGCAAGAACAAGAAAGCAACATTTCTGAAGCTAAGGCTTCAACTTATAGTTATATTATTTATATTTATCTTCAGATATCCAAAAAGCATGGGGCAGCGGCATATTTTGAACTTTAGTCATTAGCTAATTGAGCATCAAATTATCAGACAAGTTTAGTAGGAGACCTATTTGCATTTAGTCTGGATATCAAATTATCAGGCAAAAATTAAAACAATTCAGAAT
Organism: Cunninghamia lanceolata; assembly: GCA_027924645.1. Lineage (NCBI taxonomy): Eukaryota > Viridiplantae > Streptophyta > Pinopsida > Cupressales > Cupressaceae > Cunninghamia > Cunninghamia lanceolata. The sequence goes on along the minus strand of BSBN01000241.1, from coordinate 1,826,054 downwards.
TCGAGTAGCTAATATTTCGGAACTTGTAAAAACGTTTGGTTTCCTAGTCTCTGTTTGTTCACATGTTTCTACAGCTTCTTAAGAAATTAAAAACATCAGCGAGGTAAAACAAAAATGTGAAGAACTTCAAAAAACAATTAAATAAATCTAAAAGGCTCTGAGAACTCTGATATTGTATAACGAGCTCTAGGGAAAAACTGAAAAACAAAGTTAGAACCGCATTTCGTGAAGCGATATCGTGAGGACTAGTCACAAAGTGTGTCTCAGCTTGAAGCTTTTGTGCAGAAGACTTCAGGGTTCTACAGAGCTTGTCCATAAATCTCAATTCTGAAATCTAATTAGTTATTTCCAGATGCTTTATTTTCAACATTGTCAACTGTGGAAGCTAGCAATACATAAAACTAATAGTTCCTGTAAATAATTTACTAAGAGAACTAAAAATTCCCTAATTTCGTTATAAAAAAGAAGATGGGACAAATTTAACAAAATTCGAGTTACTAGTGCATCGTCTGGGACTTTCGTCTCCATAATAAATTTATTACAAAGCTTCAAGAACTAGACTGTCAAGAGAGACAAGGCAGAATGATGAAGAGGAGACTTACAGGTTTCTCCAGCCCTCCAAACAAGAGATGATTTTCCTTCTTCATCAAATCCTTGCAATTTATAGAAAATCCATGCATCCCCACTGTCTTTGTAATACGAATGCATCCTCCACTGTCTTATTTTAAGGATAATGCTTTCTCCACTGTCTTTGTTTAAGGAAAATGCTCCCTCCACTGTCTTTGTTTAAGGAAAATGCATCTTCCACTCACTAGTGGATTTGCAAACTTATCATCTATTCCTTATGTGTAATCCATTTTGTATTTTAAATGAATATATTGTTTTATATTAGTTTTCAAGATATTGAGTTGTGACACACACCTTGTACATCTCTACATTCTTTGCACACTTTCAATCTCAGTTGTCTGCTCATATTCTCCTAGCATTAAGGGGGGACTATGATGCTATGCTAATGCTTCTTTCAATGAAGCAAAATCTTCTTTTTGGAAGGCCTCATGAACCTTCCTTCTAATCTTGATCTCTCGTATGGGCGATTAATTCAATGGATCACATTTTGAGGTTCTAGTACTCCTAACCACAGTACTATCTGCATTATCGACTTCACTGAGTTTGGTTGACTTTGTGTACACGAGTTGAAGGGTGTTCATATGTTCACTCATGCAGTATTTTGTATCGCAAATCTTAATCTACATCACATGGAGTTTCATTCATTCCAGTAGACACCAGTCCATCATTAGCAAAATTTACAACTTCGATATGCTTCAGAGTTCTTCATCATGATGTTCCAACAATCAAGGGACATCTTTTTCATAAGGTCTTAAATCCTTCTTTTTCTCTCTTTTTGGAGGAAAGTTTTTCTCACAGGGTTTTCTTTCTTTCTCCACTTTCTGAGAGATGCATTTTGTACATGGGTACCTAATCAGGTGCATAGCCAGGACCCATCCTTCGTAAATTCACCTAAGCTATGCTTAAGGGGGGCGGGGGGGTTTTGGTGTATAATTCCTATAGTTTACACTAACTTAATCATAGTTAGGCGAATTCCCACATGATCTTTGACTTTGTCTAAGTTGTTGGTCATTTGGGAGATGTGTCATTCCTGTGGACACTTCGCCGCTATTCTCTAGGGTAGTTGTGCTATTCCTATGGATTATAAGTCACCACCTATCCCTGTTTTGTGGAGAGTCGGGTATCCAACTTCTCCTATTTATACTTCATTCATTTGTGAATACAATTGCTCCAATTCAGTAATTAGCATTGGCTTATGAATTTCTGGGTTCTCATAGATTGTCATACCAACCACTAAGAATGTCAAAGTTACCCTAGGAGAAAAACTAACTCATGTCACTTGATAGAATTTTATCAAGTTTAAGGATTGTCATAACAACCATTAAGAATGTCAAAGTTACCCTAGGAAAACAACTAACTCATGTCACTTGATAACATAGAGGGTTGTTATCTAAGGTCAATTAGGATCACTTAACCAATGTCAAGATCCAAATCATCTAATAGGATTGTATTAGGATGGGGAACAAAGAAGATAGTCATAATATGATAACATAGTCATCAAGGTCTTAAAAAAGTTCATTGCACCATCATCTAAATCTTAACACTGCCTCAACAGTTATATGACCTAGAAGGACTATCACATCTTGCAAATCTAATCTCTTGTCCTTGCTATGGACTATTATGCATGAACATCCAGAGGAGTTGTCACTAGAAGAAAAGGATCATAGGACTACCACAATAAGGATAAATTGTTGTGTTGTTCACAATAAGAGAGGGTAATCATCCTAAACTAAGAAGAGAAGAAAATTAACAATCAAGAGACTATCATTAATGGTTTTCATGAGCATGTTAATGGATAATTAGTTATCATCCTAGTCATAACACTATCCTATTATTTATACAAAAGAACCTATAGCAATGAGAGGATAGTCATTGGAGAACCTATCTTAGTCCTATAGTCAAGGATAGTCCCATCACACCACTAGATCTACCCCTTCCAAGGGACAATCTTGTCAACCATTTAATGGAAAGACAATGATATGTATCCTACAAACATAATCATTTGGTCATGTTGTAATCCTCTCGCCAAAATATGTAGAATCTGATGGTGTTTGGATGAGCTTCATTTGGTCATACAAAAACCATTTGTAAGATTCAACATGTAAATCGCACACATGGGAAAAGGGATAAAATGGAGACACAAGTTTAGTAAGGAGTGGCCTATTCTAAAAACTAAATGAATTATTAAAACTAAGCCTAAATGACTTATTAAACCTAAACCTAAAACCTAAAAGTCAATTTATTATGTTTAAATATTTAATTTAAACATATCCATCTATATATCATATTTGTAAAGAGTTATGACCATATGACAATTACTGCATGAACTAGGGTTTCATAGAAATTCTAGGGTTTCTTTTATATAGGCTTAACAATAAACCTTTAACACTGATATTTCAAAATCATTTGAAATTGTCTATGTAGACCTCAGACTAGTTATACACTATATGCCTATTCTTCTAGTCTTCATGGTTTTCAATGTCCCTGATGAGTCTCATTGGTGCAGGGGCACCAAAGCAAGTCTTTACTAATAAGGTCTTTTATTGGGTTGTAGGGGTTTGGGGCTTTTTTGGTCATTTAAATAAGGTCATTATAGACCAATTTCCATGTAATAAGGTCCATATGACCAGTCTCATATGTATTGAAGTCACGTTGAGGTCCTTGAGTCATGTCTAGTCAAAGGAAACTTCATATAATGCAAAGTTTGCTAAGAGTTATTTTAAAAATCAACATAAACATGTATTAGAGAGGGGAAAAATGACCCAACAGTTGAAAATCAATTGGGAACCATTGAAAACCACTTCAAACATGTACAAAATCCCTTCACATACACCGAGGAGTGGTTGGTGATGAAGGTTTTGAAGGGCAAATCTGAAATAAACATAGTTTTCTACTATTTTTCTTCCAATTCGACTGTTCCATGCCGTATATCTCATCCGTATAGTACTGTCATGATCTGAAACCACCTGCATTGGGAAGAGGGTGAATGAACTTCCATTTGCATCTTGTTTGAGGCATTTTCATTGAATTTGGAGGGAGAAAAACATGTTTTTCTGGACACTATCATAAAACCCTGAACTAGGGTTTTGAGGCCAAAAACCATGAATTTCTTTGCCATTCCACCAAGTTAATCACCCTAGATTGGTGGAATGGGATGGAATAAGGTAGGACCAGTGTTTTAAATAAGCCCTAGGTTAGAAATTGGGTTTATAGTAGAGTATGAGGAAGTAAAGGCCTAATATGACCATGTAGTAGGCCAAATTAGGGTGCAGCCCTTAGAAAAGTGCAATCACAAGTGTATCAGAGGACAAAACCAATGAAATTGGTTCATTCTCCATGTATGCAAGGGTCTCCAAGTGGTTTGGTGTGGTGGGTTCACTGTGGGATAGTAGTTGCCTTGTAAAAGAGGCCTAATTAGGCCTAGTCCTAAACTGAATTGTCATAAATTTGGGGCCTCCTATCCAAAACAACCCATATACCGTTTTTGATATGTTGTCAAGGAGGATAATGGGTACTCAAATCTACCCTTATAGTTCCAAGATGCTACTCCATGTGGAAGATAATCACTGACAGACCCAAAAACAGGGCTACAAGGCCTTAGGACAGTTTACAAAGCAAGAGGTAGTTGTCTTGGGTTTCTACAAAAAACCAAGGGTTGGAATAGGTAGGTTGAAGTTTCTAACCACCTCCACTACATCAATGTGGTATCAGAGCTTAGGTTGTGATTTGTTTGGGAAAAATTTGAAATTGATCGCTGGTTGAAGGATTGACAAGTGGAAGGTGAAAAGGCAAAGTTGCAAGGATGCCTCCAAAGAATAGTGGTACTACTAGAGAGTTGCAAGAGTTGAAGGATAAACATGCTAGAGAATTGAGAGAGTTGGAGGAAAGAATTGTAGCCTTGTAGACAAACAAAAGAAGGGATGTGGAAGAAAGTGAGTCAGAGGAAGAAGAAGATGGAGGATATGAGGATGTAGAAGAAGAGTTAGACCCTGAGGATAAGAGAATGGCCAAATTGTTGGAGGCAGTAAAAGAGGACAAACACAAGGTGAAAATAAATGTGCAAAAGTATGGAGGAAGTCTGAATGATGAAGAGTTGTTTGATTGGATTGCAACTATGGATAACCATTTTGAGTGTGATGATGTTCCTGAGGAGCAGAGAGTGAAGATTGCAAAGACCAAGCCGACAGGTCATGCTTTGTTATGGTGGGATTATCTTTAGTTAGAGAGGAGGAAGCAAGGAAAGTCAAAGATTTCTTCATGGGACAAGATGGTGGCAAAAATCAGAGGTAAGTTCTTACCCAAAGACTATGAAGTTCAAATGTTTAAAAAGCTTCAAAGTGTAAGACAAAAAGAAATGGATGTGAAATCATATACTGAGGAATTTTATAAATTAAGCATGAGGTCTGGTCATCATGAGAATGAAACTGAAAAAGTTGCTAGATATTTGGGTGGTTTGAGATTAAACATAGAAGATGAGTTGGTTTTGGCTAATCCTAGAAGTGTTGAAGAATGTTATCAAATGACAGAGAGGAGGAAAAGATGAAAATGAGGCTAGACAAATTAGTTAGAGGAAGAGGCAGCAATGCAAGAGGGAGAGGAGCATTCCCTACATCACAATAGTCCTTTGAAGGACAAGAAGACATGAACAAGGGCAAAGATCAAGTTGCTGATTATAGAGGTGGCTTTAGAGGCACAAGAGGTAGATTTGGTGGTGGAAGAAGTTCAAATATATTTTCAGGTAGGTGTTGTAAGTGTAATGAATTTGGACATCCATCATTCAAGTGCCCTTAAAGGTTTGGTGCTACTTTAAGTGGGGGTAAGAGAAGAAGTGAAAAGAGAGTACAATTGGTCCAAGAAGATGATGGTGAAAGTGTGAATTCTCCACATGTAGTTGCTGCTCCTGAAACAGGGGAATGTTTGATGGTGAGGAAGACCATACTTAAGGTATCAAAGGAGAAAGAACCATTGCATAGAAAGACTCTCTTCAAAACCACATGTAAGTGCAAGAATAAGGTATGCAAAGTTGTAATTGACTCAGGTTCTACTGAAAACATGGTCTCAAGTGAAATGGTTAGTAAGTTGAATTTGCAAAAGTTTCCTCATGAGTTGCCATATAAGGTATCTTGGTTGAGTGACAAGCAATCTCTTTTAGTCAATGAACAAGCTGTTGTTGAGTTTCAAATTGGTGATTACAAGGACAAAGTAATTTGTGACATTCTACCCATGGACTGTTGTCATTTACTTCTTGGAAGGCCCTGGCAGTATGACATGGTTACACTTTATGATGGAAAGGCAAATACATATACCATAAATAAGGATGGACAGACATTTACATTGACTCCACTTGTGGAAGATGACAAAGGTAAGGCTAAGGTAATCATGTGTGGGAAGAAAGAAGTTGTAGAGGTTGTGAAAGGAAACAAAGAGATAGGTGCTACAGTTAGTTCAAAGCTTGGAAATGTTGGGACAACAGGTGAGAAGGTTGCTTTAGGTTTGTTGATAGTGAGTTGGAATGATAATGTCTTGATTGATACAATTGTGTGCCCTTTGGTTGAGAATAAGACTAAAGGACAAGTGGTATCTATGGGTACAGTGGGGTACAAGGACAGTATGATGGCACAAAACGCTGATCAGACAGTTGGACTGATGACAGGGATGAAAGGATAAAGTGGACAAAGAGTTGAAGGTAGATGCAAGCATGCAGATGAGGTAACAGGGAAGTCAGTTCAAAGAACCACTAGCAAGTGTTTTTTGGCAGGTATGAATGGACTACAATCAGGGTTTGATCAAACAATAGGTGGAAGACAACTAGCAGGTCTGAATGCAAAGATGGAGACATATTCAAATGCAAACAAGTGCCTGGATGTAGAGTATGTCACAAGACCTCATTATCTGAACCAAGTAAGAAGATTTGTAGATCAGAGAGCCTGTGGAAAGCAAGTTGGAGCAAGAACCAATCATCACTTATGTGGCATGAGTCTTTTTAGGGGGGGTTGTATGGTGCAGGGGCACCAAAGCAAGTCTTTACTAATAAGGTCTTTTATTAGGTTGTAGGGGTTTGGGGCTTTTTTGGTCATTTAAATAAGGTCATTATAGAACAATTTCCATGTAATGAGGTCCATATGACCAATCTCATATGTATTGAAGTCATGTTGAGGTCCTTGAGTCATGTCTAGTCAAAGGAAACTTCATATAATGTAAAGTTTGCTAAGAGTTATTTTGAAAAATCAATGTAAACATGTATTAGAGAGGGGAAAAATGACCCAACAGTTGACATTCAGTTGGGAACCATTGAAAACCACTTCAAACATGTACAAAATCCCTTCACACACACCAAGGAGTGGTTGGTGATGAAGGTTTTGAAGGGCAAACTTGAAATAAACTTAGTTTTCTGCTATTTTTCTTGCAATCCGATTGTTCCAGGTCGTATATCTCATCCGTATAGTACTGTCATGATCTGAAACCACCTGCATTGGGAAGAGGGGTGAATAAACTTGCATTTCCATCTTGTTTGAGGCATTTTCATTGAATTTGGAGGGAGAAAAACACGTTTTTATGGACACTGTCATAAAACCCTGAACTAGTGTTTTGAGGCCAAAAACCATGAATTTCTTTGCCATTCAACCAAGTTAATGACCCTAGATTGGTGGAATGGGATGGAATAAGATAGTACTAGTGTTTTCAATAAGCCCTAGGTCAGAAATTGTGTTTATAGCAGAGTATGAGGAAGTAAAGGCCTAATATGACCATTTAGTAGGCCAAATTAGGGTGCAGCCCTTAGAAAAGTGCCATCGCAAGTGTATCAAAGGACAAAACCAATGAAATTGGTTCATTATCAATTTATGCAAGGGTCTCCAAGTGGTTTGGTGTGGTGGGTTCGCTGTGGGATAGTAGTTGCCTTGTAAAAGAGGCCTAATTAGGCCTAGTCCTAAACTGAACTGTCATAAATTTGGGGCCTCTTGTCCAAAACAACCCATATCCCATTTTTGATATGTTGTCAAGGAGGTTAATGGGTACTCACATCTACCCTTATAATTTTGAGATGTTGCTCCATGTGGAAGATAATCACTGACAAACCCAAAAACAAGGCTACGAGGCCTTAGGACAGTTTACAAAGCAAGAGGTAGTTGTCTTGGGTTTCTACAAAAACCAAGGGTTTGAATAGGTAGGTTGAAGTGTTTAACCACCTCCACTGCATCACTCATATTCCTAATTTAACCATTTGTAAAAATCTTTTCTTGAAGCTAAAAACCTACAAATTAGACACGTCATGACTCTAATGTATTTTCGTAAACCTAACCTAAATGACTTATTAAACCTAAACCTAAAACCTAGAAGTCACTTTATTATGTTTAAATCTTTAATTTAAACATATTCATCTATATATAATATTTTTAAAGAGTTATGGCCACATGACAATACCTCCATGAACTAGGGTTTCATAGAACTTCCAGGGTTTCTTTTATATAGGCTTAACAATAAACCTTTAGGAAGGATATTTCAAAATCATTTGAAATTGTCAATATAGACCTTGAACTAGTTATACACTATAGGCCTATTGTTCTAGTCTTCATGGCTTTCAATGTCCCTGATGAGTCTCATAGTCCCAATTTTACCATTTGTAAAACTCTTTTCAGGAAGCTAAAAACCTACAAATTAGACATGACAAGACCCTAATATCTTTTTGTATACCTAACCTAAATGACTTATTAAACCTAAATCTAAACCTATAAGTCACTTTATTATGTTTAAATCTTTAATTTAAACATATCCATCTATCTATGACAACTTGAGGCTTAACAAAGCGGTAAATGGGACAAAAACAATGGAAAAAATAAAATAATGTTGAGTACATAGGATGGGTTCAAATATTGAATAAAATAAAGCACTTAAGAAGGATAAACATGGATTAGGAATAAAATAGGAAATGGTAACATGGCTATGGAATGACATTTAGGCTATGTTTTTTTTTGTAAAAAGGGTCAAAATGACATGTAAAGCAAATACATGGGAAAATGGATAAAATGTAAACAAAAGTTTAGTAAGGATATATGTTAATTACAAATTATATTATACTTACATGATGAATTTAGTGATACAATAATTGATAGAGCTAAAAAATGGTTTAATTCATGTCATGATTCTTAAACATAAATTTTGATTTACATTTTCTAACTTTTAAATTTTTCTTGAAAAAGGTCATTTGGTTGAATGCATGTATATGTTATTATGTAAAATTAAATATGTATTGTTTAAACCATGAAATTTATATATTTCCAAGTTTTCAATTTATACATGTATTCAAACGCATGTTGTACACATAATTTAATATATATATTTTCAATTCCTAATTCAATTTTAATTTTTCTTTTTGTAATCGCAACTCTACTTCTAGATCCAATTTGTACACATGGCCGATCCCCACGAGGACCCCCCACCTCAACCCTCCACACCACCACCCAATGAGGCTCGCTTGCGAGCAACGATTGATGAGAATATACAAACATTGCAATAAAAAATCATTTTTTTGTAAAGCCAAATCCAAACTCCACACATTTCACGGTTTACATCTATGATGCAAACTATTATCTATTCAGTGAGAGCTATTCACACCGATCTAGACACATTCTGCTCATGGCGGGAAGAGAGGAGGTGGTTTTATGAGGATGATCTCTTGTATAAAGAGATCAATGATTTGCATATTACAAAAAATACAATTGCCCCATTTTTCATTGATCTCTCCACAGGGCAACAAATACCACCAAATAAAAAGAGAATTTCAATAAGATGGTGCACACATTAGAAAATAGCTAATAATTTTGGGAGCGGTGGTGGATGACCTTTGATCATCCACCTCATGCTAATTATGAGGTTCCCTTTAATTTTTTGAAAAAAATATGGGTGGAGTTTGTGATGGGCTTAAAGCCCAATTATTTTGATATGAGATCATTTCAGGGCATGGGTAGTGGAATGCCACAACATAGACCAGGGGCATGTGTTGATCCAAATCAATGTTTCCCCTTGCACCTATTGTCCCTTCTCTGCCATGTGTTCCAATGCCCTTTGACTAGCGGATGATTGTCTCGGCACTCGAAGCATTATCATCGCTCTCAAGAAAATTAATTGACCAAGCTACCCACTTGGTAGATGAAGTCAATCTTGGAGAGCCTACAAAGCCTGGAGGAGCATCTGGTGTTAGCCCTAGCACCTCGCAACCATTTACACCATTGCGGTCCACATCGTATTTTTGTCAAAATTATAATCATCCATGTTTTAGTCCTACAGCTGCTTCAGAGGAGTCCTTTTTGGCTACATTATTCACTCCTATGGACTCGGTATGTATGCCACATTTAATAAAATTAAATTTAATATAAATAATGAATATAGATTCAATTATCAATTATCAATCTTTTTAATAAATTTTGAATATATTAAACATATTGATTGGTACAGATGACTCCATCATCTACTACCACTTCATCGTGGTTGGACCATTTAATGTCAATGACTAGAGAGATGGGTAGACCTTATATGGTCAAGGTATAAAAATTAGTCTCTAGAGATTATTTAATTGGATATATCTATTTTAATAATTATAGAATAATATGAAAATGTGATGAACCTTTTTTTAAAATTTAAAGTAGATGGAAGGTCTTGACACTTTTGTGTCAAACTAACCAACTCATCTAGGACTAGTGACACCATCATCTATGCAGGAGCCTATTTCATATTCCATGGTTTGTAGTTTAAAATTGTACATTTTTAGTTTAAATTTGAATTTCTATTATAATTTCATGATTTTAAATTCTTAGATTCAAGTTGAATTTATATTTATACATGTACATATATATGCAGGATGAGATTAGTATAGGTGCAGGCTCAATTAATCCTACCATTGATGAGCCTGCACAGATGCACGAGTCATCTGTCATATTTCAAGTCCTATAGTTAAATCCTATGTCATTTCAAAGTCTTTTATATTATTCAACCTTGCATTTTGTATTTATAGTCTAGCCTAATTCATGTTTTATTGAAATATAGGAATTGGTGACACAAACATTTACTCTACAAGAATCGGTACATGTGGCATACGAGCATGATAGAGGAGATGATGAGCCCATTGTGGTATGCTTAAACATTTTCAAGTTTAGATTTAAAAATTTAATTTGATGGTTTGGTTTTAAATATTTTGCTTAAATAATTTGGATGCAATTTTGACATTAAAATTGATTTGAAGCTTCTTTTTTCTTATACACAACATGAGTTGCCCTCTAAGTCACGTGGAACCAAAAGGTGAATTGAAATGGATGATGATCAAACTTAGGGCACACATGTATTATATTGTTTACTTCATGTGGATTTTATGACTATTTCACTATTTTTACATGAATTGTTATTATGTTAGTATTTATCTCAGACTATTTCATCTATTTCATAGACTTTTATACTATTTATTGAATGTCCACTATATGCATATATATTCAAACTTTTATTTCATATCTCATATTTAACACTTCAAATTATCATGTGTTTAATTGTAAAATTGTAAATTGCTAATTCTATATAGATAAGAGGAAAATTTATACAATATAAGTCACAAAAATTTGCAAGTCCTGATTCTAATTGCTAGTCAGAATTTTAATTGTGATTGATTGATTGTGATTGTAATTGATATAGTCAGATTAATACTTACAATTATCATGTGTTTAATTGTAATTGTGATTGCTAGTCAAAATTTTAATTGATTCTAATTGCTAGTCAAAATTGTAATTGTAATTGATTGATTGTGATTGTAATTGATAGTCTTAATACTTAAAATTATCATGTGTTTATTTGTAATGGTGATTGCTAGTTAAAATTGTAATTGATTCTAATTGCTTGTCAAAATTGTAATTGCTAGCCCTGGCAATTCTAATTTCCATATTGGAGTTAAAAGTTTCCTATAATTTAACATTGGAGGGAAAATACAAATTCTAGATTATAAAGGATAGGTCGACAATCCAAAATAGCATACATATATAAAAGCACAGTGTATTTAAAAATTTAAAATTTTCAATGATCTACATACTAATTAAAATTGTTGTACAATTGAAAAAGTATATATTCAATATACAAAATTCTTCAACAAATATGAATATCAATCACTTGATGACCCTACTAAATAGTAACAAGAAATATAAATTCTCACAAGAAAAAATGCTCTACACAAAATTTACCTATAAACATGTTATAATTTAGAGAATTTATTATGTGTTGAACCATAACATATTAGGTAAAATAGGTAATAAGATGAAGTAATATATCTTAGAAATAATATATAATCACAAATATTGAAATACATTTATAGTTTGTACATTCATCTCATAACAAAAAGTTCATATTTATTTATATAATGGCCATGTCTTACATAATTCAAGTGAAAATGTAGTGAACAATTTATATAGTAATTGAATTTTGAGGCGAGAAGGTGTATTCACCCTTAACCTCTAAGGTGGAATATGAAAGAGATGCACTTTTCTAGGATTGTAATCTTGTTTTACTTATAACTCATGGGGTCATGAGATTATCTAGCTTCACTTTTGTTATTAAACATGGAGTTGTAATATTGGTGTCACCTAGTATGCTATGTTGAATCCCTCTCAATCTAATTTGCATATATATGATAGGATGAGTCAGGTTTGTAGCTTATTAGGAAATGACTTAGGAGAATCAGGAATATCAATATGAAGGTGGAAATGCTACCCTCTCCTACTACTCAAGTAAGTTAATCCAACTTATTCTAAGAAGATGCATGAATTCTATCTATCTTAGGCGGATCAAGTAGAAGTTCTAGTTCAAATAAACATAGCACATTTGTTTGGAGAAGATTAAAAACTAAAAAAATAACTTGAAAACAACTCTAAAATTGAAAAAAATGCATTCAATAGTCAAGTCTCCAACTCTCAAGTATAAATTTGTTGTTGACTATTTAAATAGGATATATATCAAAAAAGGTTAATTTACAATGACAACAATTTGGAATAATTGTAAGTCAAAATATATAGTCAAAATTACAATTACATGAGTCCTATTTCAAGGTTTTGGACTCCTCTAGATTATAGTAAATTGTAAAATATAAAATTTCTTTGATTTGAAGGGATGTCATATCTCACTTGCATAGAATGTACAAATGATGACAATTATGTTATCTAGTTGTAGGATCTACCTGAAACAGAGATGATAAATTAATTAAAACTATTTAAATAAATAAATTAAAACTATAAATAAATAAATTAAAACAATAAATACAACTATAAGTCAGCTGAGAAAAATATATAAAATAAAGTTAGAAAATTATGGTAGAAATTACATACATTGAAGTGATATGTAGCATAGGAAATCCAATATGAATGTCAAATGTTGAATGCATCGACTTAGTGATCATCATTCCAACTAGTTGCATGAGACCTAAAATATTTTAAACTAAACCAAATCAAATTGTTACTATTAAAGTAAATAAATTAAAACTATAAATACAACTATAAGTCATGTGAGAAAATTATGGAAAATAAAGTTGCAAAATTATGGTAGAAAATTCATACATTGAAGTGATATGTAGCATAGGAACCCCAATATGAATGTCAAATGTTGAATGCACTAACTTAGTAATAATCATTCCAACTAGTTGTAGGAGACCTGAAATACATTAAACTAAACCAAATCCAAGAGTTACTATTTAAGTAAATAAATTAAAACTATAAATACAACTATAAGTCAGTTGAGAAAATTCTATAAAATAAAGTTGCAAAATTATGGTATAAATTCCATACATTGAAGTGATATGTAGCATAGGAACTCCAATATGAATGTCAAATGTTGAATGCACCGATTTAGTGATAATCATTCCAACTAGTTGTAGGAGACCTAAAATACATTAAACTAAACCAAATCTAATCGTTACTATTAAATAAATAAATTAAAACTATAAATACAACTATAAGTAAGGTGAGAAAATTATATAAAACACATTTGCAAAATTATGGTTGAAATTCCATACATTGAAGTGATATGTAGCATAGGAAATCCAATATGAATGTCAAATGTTGAATGCACTGACTTAGTGATAATCATTCCAACTAGTTGTAGGAGACCTAAAATACATTAAACTAAACCAAATCTGATGCAGGAGCATCCATGGCATAGTGGCAATCTTGTGTCAACCAAAAATATGTTTAATTTTTATGTTGCATTTTTGTAGTGGTTTGAATTTCGTATTTTATCTTGTGAAATTTGTTTTTCTGTGCATTTGAATGTCATGTCATATTTTAAAATTAAAATATGAATTTAGAGTTAATTTGAGAAAAGAAAGATAGTGGAGATAGTGGGAATTGTGATTTAAAATCACAAAATCCAGAAAAAGCAAAAGGGGGCGTTTATTTTTTTGGAGGTTTCCAATTCCATTTAAATTAGAAAATTTAAGATTCACAAATCCCTAAAAAATAGGGCTGGAGAGAGTGGGTACCCAAGTTAAGGAAAGTAGATTTTTACTTTAATACATGAAAGTAAGAATGCTAAAAGTAGCCCCACAACAAAGCATGGCAAGTCACAAAAATTGAAATGGCTTATTTTAGTCAATATTAATTGATTAAAATAAATAAAAATTGGCTTTTCCAAAGGAGGGCATTACATTTTGGAGAGTGGGCTAGAAATGAATTGAAATGTAAATAAATTAATTCAAATTACATTTTCATGCAAATGAGAGGAGATACAAAAAGAAAAGGTAATTCATTTTGAAGTTAGTTTTTTTCTAGGTTGTAAGAGAGACAGAGGGAAGGCGTGTCTGACCTCCAAGAGGGTTTTTGAAGTGTGTTGTTGTAGATTTAGAGCTGTGTGTGTAGCAATGGTGATTCCAGAAGAACCAGTTGCAGTTGCAAGATAGTTGGGTTGTGTTTTTGCAGAAGCTGGAGGGACAAGTTATGTGAAGTTTGGGTTTGCTATAGCAAACCATTTTGTAGTTGATTTTTACATATTTGTAAGGGCTTGTTGCAGTCCCATTGTCCTTTATGGACTGATGTAATTTCCTTTTATGAAAGTTGGATGAATATATGAATATTCGTTGCAAGTTACAAACTAGCTTTGCAAATAATTGTTGCAAGTTTTAATTTCTATTTTTGTGTGTGAAAAATATATGTGAGGGCTGTTTAAACTAGCACTCATTTCATTAGAATCCAACAGTCACTATTAAAGTAAATTAAACTTACCTAATTTTTGAAAGTTGGGTAGGGGATGGCTTAAGGGGAGATGCAATCAATTAGTATTTTGGTAATGGTGCACGCTAGTAAATCAATTACCTATAAATATACTTAATCCAAAACTCACATTCTAAGAACTACCTAATTAAACAAAATTGTACTTACCTAAGTTATGGAACATAGTTAGGGAATGGGTTAAGGAGAGTTAAGAGGATGTCTTAAGGGGGGTTAAGAGGATGTCTTAAGGGGAGATGGAGTCAACTCTAGTATTTTGTTAAGGGTGTGCTAACTTATATCAATTAACTATATTAAAGTTATTAAATGAAATCCTAAGTTTACTTAACTTATGGAACATAGCTAGAGGATGGACTAAGGGGAGTTAAGAGGATGACTTAACGAGGGCTAAGAGGATGTCTTAAGGGGAGATGGAATCAACTCTAGTATTTTGGTAAGGGTGTGCTAAATTATATCAATTAACTATATTGAAGTTATTAAACTAAATCCTAAGTTTACTTATGGAACATAGCTAGGGGATGGCTTAAGGGGAGTTAAGAGGATGCTTAAGGGGAGATGCAATCAATTAATTGTTAATCATATAAATCCTAAACTCACATCCTAGACCAAATTCTAAAGCTATTAAACTAAGTCGTAATTACTTAATTTATGAAACTTAGCTAGGGGATGGTGTAAGGGGAGTTAAGAGGATGGCTTAAGAGGACATGAAATCACTTAATAATTTGGTTAGAGAATGAATGTAAATGAATTAGTGCTATCAATTAAATATGTATATAACTATACATTAGTCAAAAAACAAACATTAAAAGTTTAAAAATTTCTACATACCTGTTAACCATTTAAAAAATTTACTCCATTATACCATCTGCATCCTCTCATTTTTGTAATGCATCTATGATTGCCTCATGCTCTTCCATAGAAAGTGTCCATAAATCTTTTGGGACAGGTCTCCCTTTATATCTCATTAATTGTATATTTTTTTCCACAATTAGATGCGAGTAGTGCAAAATTTTCTTATGTCTTTCATAATCTTCAAATGTAGGTATATCATTCCTCCTTATCAAATATTTACTTAGCCAAGTGCCAGCAACAACCACAGAACCTATTGGATACTCAAAGTTATTATCATTTACTCTAGGCTGTAACAACTTGTGTTTTACCTCAACACACTGAGCCAACCATACTCTATTTCCTCTTCATTACCCTTAGGTGCAACAACAACATACACATTTCTTGCAAAAAACTTTCAAATTCAATAAGTCACAAAAATATACCTGTGCATGTATACTATTAAATATAGATTAGAAAACAATGTATTGAAACTAAATATTGAATTAATGTACCTTCTTGTATAAGGTCTGAAATACACTCATAGTCATCTGATGCTTGCAAATGATTATCCTCAAATGTTATCTTATTTTGATTATGTGTTTGTAGAGGTGTTAGGGATCTTTGTTTCCATTCTTCAACCCAATCTATATTTTCACATGCTTCTCACTCACCTCTGATATAAAACTGACAAAAACATGTGAGCTCCCTAGTCCATATAGTCCATGTGCTTGCATTTGAACTCTTAAATGAATGCCATTTTGTTGATCCACTAATTATACCACAAACATATTGGGGAGGAATGTTTTCTTCTTCAACCAAACAAAACATGTTGAACTTTAGATTTTTCACTTGATCCTATAGTTAATTTTGCATTACACCAATCCACAATTGCACGTGCATCTTGAAATTTTGTTGCATCATGAAATTTTACTTGCTCCCTAGAAAGATCCCTTTTTACACATGCTCCAGCTTCATCATGTTCTCTTTTACCATGTCCAACTTAAAAGAAACTCCACATACGTTGGATATTGTTTTTCTTATGGGTCCTACTTAACCAATAAAATATTCAAGCATTTTTGAATTGTCCTGTACAATTGTCAGATCATATGAGATGTGTCATCTGGATTTGTCTTTCTTTTAAGTTGTCATTAAATACTTTGAAACAATACTACACAAACTCTGATGAATGTAACCGGTTATCACTCACATAGAAATGGTACTCCCTAAACATTTTCATGTCATCTTCTGTACTATCAACGACATGTCTGTATACAATATGAATAAAAATGGCCACTTGTATTGAGTTATAATATTGTGAATGAATCTCCTCTTGTGGAGAAAGGGTATAGTTTTCTACAAAGTCAACCACTGAAAGTATAGTTCTAATTGGAAATGTGTTCTTACATCTATGGAATTATTCATCAAGCCACCGATCATATTGAGAGTTTTTCACATATTTATACCCAATCTTATTCTTGAACTCTGTGATGAATGCATATACACTACTTTGTTATGTGACTAACTCACAACGCTTTCTAGTTTTTCCATCTTTTAATGGATATTGAACATTGGTGAACCTCTCCACATCCACTAATTGTTGTCCAAAATCATGTGAACTACTTTCATGCATGCATTCTCGTAACAATGAAAGGTTACCACATCTATTACATTGTTTAGAAACACATGGTTTTGAAAAAAGATTGCCCATATATTTTTTCACAAAGTAAACTTGTTATAAATTCCTTAATTGTTGTAGGTGGCATATTAATACCACATTCTTACATAATTTGGCTAGTATGCAAAGTACAATGTATATATCAAAAAACATCATAATAGTAATGAAATTGCACATGAATTTTGCAACAACAAGAAATTTGTTGCTTATTAATCTTGATATATCAAGGTTTACATTTCTCAAATGATCTTTGACTTATGTTAAAATTTTCTATAACTAAATCATCTAGAGATTTTCTATATAATTCCGTTTGAGTCATGTCCAAAAGATGTTTTGGATGAGGATCATAATTTTTTGACCCCACCCTTAATTTAAAAACATCTCTAGCATTTGATGAAACACTTGTATTATCATGCCAAAAATTTTCAGTCAAAGACCTAATTTTATTATTTAATTTCATGTCAGACCTTGGGAGTCTACCACTAAAAGTCCAACATTGGTTCATTGGATCATCTTCAATACTTACTCTTCTCTTTGCTGGTCTTCTTAAAGTTATGGCATGCACATTTAAATATCCACTTGTCTTACTTATTATTATTTTACTCAAAACTGATTTATTAACTAAAGTAGTTGTTATTGCTTGACGTACTGCATTCTTATCCTTAGATCGACTAGTTTTTCTAATAGAACCAATAGCATTAGCAAAACTGACATAACTTGTTCCATTGATTCATCCACCTTTTTGGGTTTTATAAATATGTCTAATTTTTTTAGTACTTTTCTTATTTTGACATTCTCATCAATTGTAATACAAGTTGGCATTGAAATTCAAGAGTTTTTTCTATAAAAAATTGTTTGTACAATCTATTTGCATGGGTTCAAATTTGTTTCCAAGATATCTTACCACAACGGTCCTTCAAAACATTACTTTTAATTAAAAAAAAATATTTTCATTTTCATGCATACAAGGGTCTTCATTTTCATTTTTCATTGTCTTGTTTGTAGTAGAAGAATTTATCTCAACAATGTTATATCTAGCTTGCTTTAAATCATTAATCGCATTATCATTCAAGGGATTTGAAGACATACCTTGATTTGTTCTTATATTTGCATTTTCCATATTTTAAATTCACTTCATCCATATTGATCTCTTCAATGTTCTCCTCTTCAACAGTTATCGAACTTGATGCTACATCATTCTTCATTTTTAATCCTCTCTCTCCTATGTCTGTCGTTTTGCCTCTTTCTCTCGATGTGTTTCAATTTCTTCAAGTGTCATAACCTTCCTCTTATTTTTTTGTTGACGTTTAATCATACTTAGAGTTGGATCCCTTATTAAATTTTATGAAATACAAGTAGATGTAGATCCTTTGTTTAATATGATGTTTGTTTGATATCTCTAAGAAATTGAATCCCTGTAAAATTAGATTTTTTACTTCATTCCATCTAAAAATGCTTCTTATGATTGAATCCTTGTAAAAATTGTATAAAATATGTCTTGTTGACAGCTTGAATTTGTTGAAGTTTATGATAAACCTGAAACACTGAAATCTTCTACAAGCCAAAGATTAATCTTCTACAGAGAAACAAAACATAAGAGAGTATTTACACAATAAAATGGATACAATTAATGAAAAAGAATAAATGAATTACATGTGACAACTTGCTTTTATATTTGCAAGTTAAATAAAACCCTAATATGACTTAATAATAACCTAAGACTAAAAATAAGCCTTAGTAAACTTATTAAAGTGTAATTAAATATTTAATTACACCAACACCCCCATAAGTGCAACTTAGGGAGAAATGAAAGACATGCAACTAATGCAAGAATGGGTCCCAGTTACAAGGCCATATTAGGTACCCATGAACAACAATAATCTCTCATAAGGTGGAGAAAAGGAGAAAAACCCTGTGGAAAAAAAACTCCTCTCCAAAAGAGAAAAAAACAAAAAACAAAGTACATGAACATGTGATGGAAGGACTAATACTAACACCCCCCAGGACTAAATCCATCACAAAAGTACAATCATGAATCCCCCCCATAAGAGAGAGAAAAGAGAATATGAATCCCCTCCAAGAAGAATCTCCAGAACCAATGAAGAGATCTTGAAGATAAAATCCAATCCACTGCCTGCAAACAACATTTCTCCCTTTCAGAAGAAACAGATCCACTGGTGAATGTAGAAGCCATTCCCACATCTTAGATGAATAGGGAATCCATATCAAAATGTGTGCCTCTGAATGCAACTCAAGTGACCTCATAAGTTGGGAAAATATGTCTTCAAAATAGAAACTATCTGCCCAATCAAAGAAGAAGAACCAGGAGAGGATATGATATGAACTACATCTGGAAACATATAAGATAAAGGTGGTGATGCAAAGATACCTGAAATAGCATCAAACAAGAGAGATAAACCCTCAAATGTGTCCTCCAAATCAATAATGTGAGACTCCACAAACATAGATGATATGTCTGCAAGATAGGAATCCCAATAAGGTGGATCAGGAAGACTAATATTGACCTGCTGTACAAAATCACTAGAAGCCAATGATGATGTAACACTGAACTCTAAAGTAGCAGTAGGTGATGGTGGAGCAATGATCTCATCAGGAGGAGAAGTGATCGAAGCAAGCATTTCAAAAAGATGATGTGAGAAATGAGGACACATCTCTTTCTCATGTTGATTACTTCCACAATATCTGCAATTAGATTTATGCTGATGGTAGAATCCCATCTCCTTAGATGATTATATATCAAAAAATACAAATAGATTTATGCTGATAACAGAAGCCTATCAAAACAAATAGAACCTTTCCAGGAGGCAGCATGTCCAGGATATCCAACAGAAGCCATAAAATTGACAAACTAATTTAAAATATACCTGGTACTGAATCTATAGAAATTATATAGGTGGCTATGTAGATCTTGCTGAAACCTTTTCAACGCCTATTTATTTTCAAAAAATAGAGATTTTGGGTGCAAGAACGCAGCTCGAAAGCCAAAAAAGATGCCTTGACTTCAAAGAGTAATAACTATCACCAATAGAAAAATATGGAAAAAAACCTAAACCAATGGATTTTTCTTGGAACCAGCTTTCCAACGCCTATTTGTTTTTAAAAATTTGACTCCGTATGCACAAGATATGCCCAATTTTGTGAAACTGCTCCAAAAAAAATAAAAAAACGAGTGGTAAAAATAGAGACTCGGATTGCGGTCTATTTTTCTTTAAATATGTGCTATTTCTGTAAAAACTAAGAGATACCTAGGTAGGGTTACTAAGTCCTCTTTCCAGAAATATCTTATTTTCGAAAAACAGAGTTCGGATGAGAAAGTTATGCCCGATTTCGTGAAACTGCTCTAAAAGCTCTCAGGTTGGATCCCTAAAAAAACACTCTTGAAAGCTTCATAGATCTGGCTTCCCCAGACCAAATTCAGCCAAACAAAAGATAAATCTATCTTTTCTAGCTACTCTGGATCTAATGAGAATGATGATTTTTTTCAAAAAACACCCAACAAAAGACTCTGTGAAATTTTTCTCAGATTTGAGGAGGCTATAGATCCACTCTGATACCATGTTGAAGTTTATGATAAACCTGAAACAGCAGAATTTTCTACAAGCCAAAGATTAACCTTCTACAGAGAAACAAATCATAAGAGAGTATTTGCACAATAAAATGGATGGAATTAATGAAAAAGAATAAATGAATTACATGTGACAACTTGTTTTTATTTTTGTAAGTTAAATAAAACCCTAATATGACTTAATAATAACCTAAGACTAAAAATAAGCCCTAAGTAAACTTATTAAAGTGTAATTAAATATTTAATTACACAAACAAAATTGATACCTTGCATATAAAAACTCACAGATTTCGTCGATGTTGGCCATATTGGTAAAAAGGAATGTTGCAGAGTATCTTCCGTACTACAAATTTATGAAAAAACAACTAAATAAGAAATAGGTGCCCGTTTTGAAACAGGGACCTATTATTTTTAAAATTGGTACCCATTTCTAATTATTTCAAACTGTAAACCCACCAATTTGCATTGGTTTTAGGCTTGATAAAGGATTGGAAACCCAATACTAAGCCTTAGACCTGCAACTAACCTTCAACTAGGAGACCATGAAAACAATAAGATAAAAACTAGTTTCACCAATGTCGCTGACAACTTTTTTTTAGAATATTTTAATGAAATTAAAACCCATTATAGATCTGAAAGTATAGTTTTCAAATATGTAATTTTTTCTACTATTAGACAAATTTCTATTTATTAATTATTTTCTTAACAAACAGACTCAAACTTGAAATAACATATGTTACTATGTTTTTAATAACTTTTGATTTTGAAAGTTTCTTGAAAAAATTCATGTCTGACCAATTTAGATATTATTCTCTACATGATGAAAAGATATTTAGTGAATTGATTATTTTAGCTAAAATTATGTTGGTCGTACATGAGGAGTTTTAAAAAAATTAATTAGGGCCATTAAGAAATTAAAAAAAATATTTATCAAAAAATTACAAAAAAATAACCTGACCAAAATTCAACATCTTGTGCATCTTTCCACAAAAGGAATTAGAAAAATACCTTCATTTAGGTCAAATTATGTTGGTCGTACACATGCATGCTTTGACAAAAATTAGGGGGCTTTTAAAAGACTACTTTTTGTACATCTAATAAAAAACCAACTTTCATCTTCTAGGTATTAGAAAAAAAAATATATTTCAAAACTAAAAACAAAATTCTACATTTCTTATTTTTACATCATCTTAATATTTTATGTGCAAGTGCTTCAAATTGTCACTCCAATTATGACAAAATTTGAAAAATAGGAAAAACACTTCCACTTTTTAACCAAAAAGTGAACTCATTTTTTTGCACTTACCCACTAATCTCAAAAAAGGATCTCACCATAACTAAGAGTTCAACTTTAATGAATCTATTAGCTTCATTTATGGTGTTTGAGTATTTTTTATTTTGTTTTAATGTAGGAATTGGTGTGAACCATTCTTATGTTTATGTTTTTATGGATTCCATGTTTGAATGTCTTAGGGTCATGTTATAGAATGGGACACATCATATTGTTTATAAATCACAAATTGGAGAAGCTCAAGGTCTTTCCAAAGCATGAATCAATGCTTTGCCCCTAGTGTAGAACAATAAAAATAAGGAGTGATGGCAATGGGATGATATGGTGCAAAGAGTACATATAGATAATGGATAACTAGTATTATGCATGATGCTTGTGAGTAGGCTTTCATCATGGTACATTACCAAGGTTCTATAAAAATGGTTTTCACCAAAGGGTGAATCTTCGCTTTACTTTGTTGCTTTTTTTTCTTTTTTTCTTTTTTTCTTTTCTTTTTGATGTATTTTATTTTTTATATTTTCTATTTTTACAATTTTTTCTATTTATCTAATTTTGAACTACTACTAATTTAGGCATGGAAGTTCTTGAGATGTATAATGTTCATGGGTGCTTCTACTCTTGACCATCTAGAGTGGCTAGGTCATATGTCTAACATAACAAATTGCATACCCTTGCAATTTCACTCTATATTTTGCACTCATTTTGATGTCTGCTCCCCTAGTATGTTTTTAGGTTCACTTTGGCCTTTCCTTAGCCTTTTTCTATAACCCACACATATTCTTTTATGTTGTTCTTAACCCTTTGTATTTACATTTTGTCAAAATCTATTTTAGTGTCTCATTATTCTCTTTGTCCTATGGTGTTTCATGTGACTAGGAGCTAGAGTCACTTGGATGCTATCATTTAGCATGGATGCCTATGTGTTGTGCTAACATCATCTATGTGGTACCAACTGACCATTTCTAGGCATTACTTTCCACCTTTAGTGACACTCGAGATTCTTCGTAACACCTATGCACCTTCCAAAATGACCTTCTTTGACCCTCTTCCTCATTTTTCCCTCTAATGCTTTGATTTTGATCTCACCTCTAACTCTCAAGAAATTTTGTGAACTCAACCTTTGGCTTTCTTCTGCAACTTGGTGAATATTGTGAATTTTGGCTCTCATTGTGATCATCTCCAACATTTAATTGTGTTTTCTCAAGGATCTTTTGTAGCTGTGCTATTTTGTGCATGTTCATGTGAGATCTCCTGAGGGATTTGTGAATTCCTTTGTGGGGTTATGTGAGACCATTGCTTGTTGGGTTATTCTACAAGTGGTAGAGGCAGTTTGTACCTCCATTAAACAGGTGATTGGGTTTCATATTACTCTATTTTATTTCCTCATTGTAGTGTAATCCATTGTTGCTCGTAGCATTGTGTGGTTACTTCACCTTCCTCTCTCTCTCTCTCTCTCCCTCCCCCCTCCCCAAAGCTATTATACTAGTTTTCTCACTTGGGTTTTGAGTAGATTAGTTTTCATTCTTTTTATTTGCAAAATACATTATCACTATTGTTATTCCATTTTATCTGTACATAAAAAGTAGCAGCACACACTTGTTTTTCATATTTTTCATCTAGCTGCCCATGGAGGTCGAAATACAAAGATAGGGGCTTGACCTGAAGGCAAGATTTCAAGTAGCCCAGACAAATTTATCTTGTCTTTGGTAGGTTATATATTTTAGTGAGGGGCCCCATTCCTTCAATGCCAATTTTTTGATCTCCCATTTAAACCCCTTTATTTTCTTGTTATTCATTTCGTTCATCTCAAGTTATGTTATTCATCTTTCTTTGATTTTAGTTTATTCTTGTCACTTGGAGATTACTGGTTTGGTATCTTGTTTTCTATTATGTTGTGTAGGTGACTGGAAATGTAGCAGACTAAGAATCTTTTATTTTTCATGCATCCCAGACTACAACATGATGCATAGATGTCCCTATGACGCACTAGCATCCTTAGTAGTGAGCTTCATTTTATGATACCAGGTTCCTCTGTATGCCTCCTTTTTCATTTTGTATCTAAAATTTTCAAATTCTATCTATGGAAATTCATTTTCAACATTTTATCATCTTTATTTCATTCTTCTAGTAATTATCATAGCTTCTATTTTAATCCTTTAGCACAAAGAGGTTATGTTAATGTTAGTCTGTCGAAAACAAGTAGATAGTACAACTAAAATAGGATCTTAGTGTAGTTGTAGTGGAAAATACGCTTAACTAATACATTTTGGCTAAGGTGTAATTTTTCCTCATCTACATTTTGGTGAACCTAACGTGTTCTAAAAATTTTCTAAACATTGAAAAATAAAACTTCTTCATCATATTTCACTATGTATTGTGAGCCCAAAACTTAGTTTATGAGCTTCACGACCCAATCAACTAACTCAACTTTTATCCTCTATAGAATTTTGTGACAAGCTATAATGGCTTATTCTTGTGCCCCTAACACTCCAATTAGGTTGGCATTGGAATTTACAAACTTCTCTTAGGTTACTGCTATAAGCACTCTTCTTTCTTCAACATTAACTCTCTCGATGATTGGCTATCATGATGTTGAGATAGCCTTTGACCATGAGGCTACATTAGGTAGTGTCCCACCATAGTAGATCTATGAGTCAGACTGCCACCTAGCAGACTACCAAGACCATCTAGCTCATGAGGACCTACCTAGTGTTGATGTTCCTTTAGTTGAGGCTATCCATTCCATGTTAACTAATCATCCTAATGGTCTTGACTTCCTCAGTGATATTGTCATATCATGCACAATGATACTCCATCATTGGAAAGATATTATCTGGGAGTTGATGAATCTCACTCCAACATTACAGGTAGTCAAATTTTTGTTCCAATGTATACTTCATGTACACACACATTCACATCTTCAAACATGGCGTTAAGTACTACATGACAAGGAAGTGTGGGTGCTATCTCGTATGGCTTTGGTGTGTATCCCATAAACCAATATGGGTTTATTCCTCTTTCATGTCCCTTGAAGTTTACTTTTCCTACTGGTGTCCTTTGAGCCTTTCAACAGCTATCACTTCCTCTCACTTTTGCTCCTATTACCATGTGTATGCATACTACTAACCCTGTCATTAACCAACTTCTCCAAAACATTAGTTCTTTGCAATAGTAGCTTGCTTCAATATCCACCTAATCTGTGCAACCAGTTACTCATGCCTATTGCAGATTTAGTCTGAGATATCAATCACCATCCTTGCTACTCGTTTTCCTTAGGGATTCAAGGCACCACATTTTAAAAAGTATTCTGGGAAAGATGATCTTCAAAAACATATATTTGCCTGCACTACCTCGTGCAGTGACTTTATCTTTCAAGATGAATTGTTAGCAAAGTTATTCTCGTGGTCATTGAAAGATACCGTGTCGGATTTATTTTTATCTCTTCCTAATCATTCCATTTCTTCTTTTGAGAATATGGTTAATCATTTATTGTAGCATTTCTTGGCCAATATTGGGCCACAGGTCACGTTCACTTACCTCATCCATTGTCGTCAAGGAGTGAACAAGAAAGTTATTGATTTCATCTATAGGCATCAATCTTTATTCTTGCAAATCCTTTATGCCCTATCAGATTCAGATGTGCAACAAGTTTCAATGGAAACCTATATCCTTTAATTAGAGATAAGATTTTATTGAAGCATCCATCTTTTGCACACCTATGCATGACACTCCATGATTACCGACAGTCAGTTAGCCAATTTGAGTTCCTACCTCATTGGCTCATATTGGGTAATTTGGTGCCTCTTCTTCATTTAATAATTTTAAAAAGAATAAAAATTTATTTAAGAATAATTCTTCAACAATCATAAATAATGTAGTGACTGTAGCACCTTCATAGGCTTCTCTAGCCCTCTCTTCTTCAGAAACATAGAACAATTATAATTTTTCTTGTCGTAATGAGTCTCTTTATTCCATCTTACAGTAGCTCCTAAACAATAATTTAGTGCAGCTACCACCCATTCGTCCCCTTGATATCTACAAACCCTTTCCACCTTCTTACAAACTGAAGGCCTTTTTTCAGTTTCACCATGTTCCAAGGCATGAGACTGAATATGTTTACGTCTTAAACACATTGTTCAAGACTACATCGATCAAAATGTTATCCAGGTAGCTTGTGTTAACAACAAAGTAAATAAATTTGTTTCTTTGCCTAACCAAAACCTGTAGATCTACACAAATTCCTTGCCTCTCCATTCATCCAACTTTATTGACCTTTCATAGATTCATTCATGGTGCTAAATAAGACCACTCACATTCCCTCTTCATCCTTTATTGAGATGGTAGGGATGGTGGACGTTTTCCCTCGCCTTGCTCAAGAGTGTCCAGTTCTTGAACCTATCATTTATTTTCCCCCCATTGATGTGCCTATGCATGTATATAATATTCCTCTATACATTACCACTGAGGTCAATGGGAAACTCATAAAGTGTGTTTTAATTGACCCCATATACATGGTAAATGTCATTATTGAAGAATTTATTTACATACATGAATTTTATAAAGACATCTACAAGAAATCAAAGGTCTACATATGGTCACATGATGGGATGTCTCATCCTACACGAGTTCACTCACCCTTGTTGTCTAGGTTGGACAAAAAACTGTGGATGTTACGTTTTTTATCATCCTTAACTCAGACCATTTTGTTTGAAGCTGGGCCATCCATGGCTTGCTTCTATGAGAGTAGTCCCTTTCATAGTTCACAAGTGTTTAAGGTTCCCACATGATAATTTAGTGCACACAATCCACCATAGTGGATTCTAGCATCTCACCATGTGCGGTAATTTCTCTTTGGACTACTTTTGGATGGCCCCAATGGAGCCTCTCCAACCACGTAATGACATTTTGATCTTATCGTACCAAAATTTCAAAGCTAGTTGGATTGCATAGTTATATGATGGCCCTTCCTCTTCATCTCCTACGATTACTTCTCTCTCAGTATCTTTGCCTTCAGAGGATACTCTTGTTCCTTCTATTGATCCATCGATAGTTAAAGGAAAGTAAACCATGCAAAGTGCACCTCCCTATTCCTGTGTCCCTGGTCTATACTCAATCATCCCACCTCCAACCTTGTAATTGAGGTCTAGAGGTCTGCAACTAGTACATCCTTGTGTACCCCATGGTCCTATGATTTCTCAGCCTTTGGTGGTTTCACCTATTTCTCCTACCTCCTAAATAGCACAAGAAAACCAACCCCTATTGAGGGATTCTCCCTATCCTCCTATGATTCCTTGACCTTCAATGGCTGCTCCTATTCCTCCTGCCTCATCGGCAGCATGAGGAAAGAAGCTTATGTTCTGCGATTCTCTCCCCCTCTATGTTTTCTCAACCCTTGGTGGTTCCTTCTATTCCTCTTCCTATCCCTAAAGAAGGGGATGAAAAGGAACCTGCATTGGAAGACCCCCAGTTCCTTTAGTGTAGGCCTTGGCTTGTACTCAGCACAATCATCTTGCAAGAGACCATAAGCATCCTTAATGTGTCATAGCTTGGGAGCATGCTATTGATGCACAATCTCTCCCTGACCATCCCCTTCCTATGTAGCCACCACCTAACCTTGCCCCTCCTAAAACTCAACCTCCTCTTTCCCAACCTAAGTCTCTCCCATCACTGATCCCCTCATCTCCTCACTCAAACATAGATGAACACCACCCCAAAAGGATGCAACTAGTCTTGGCTCCTTCTACTAAGGATCCCATCCTCCTTTCCATTCCTAGCATGCCACCCTTCTCATAGCCCTTAGACCTTCCCAATGTTAGCATCATTTCTAGCACCACCCTCACTACTCTCATTCCATTTTAGTGTACCTACCATGCAATTTTCTTGACATCCTCTGCCCCTCTACCATAAACATTGATATTTCCCATTTGCCACCCAAATGCAAGCCTGAGCATTACACTAAATCATCATTCCACAAGCCAAAGCACATGTTGCCATCTCTATCACCTATGAGTCGTTCTGCATCACTTCTTCTATTTGTGGAGGATGTTCCTCCACCTATGACTCTTAGTTTTCGCATTTCTATTGAAAACACCGACAAGCCACATTTAGTGAAATATTTTGACATGGACTCAAATGATTCCTCCCCTGCAGCGTGAATCTTTGAGTTAGTTACAGATATTCCCTCATTGTCCATGACTTTCACATAATCATTGACAATTTCCTCTACCAATGCTCAAGAGGATCTTGCTCCTACTGTTGATCCTCTACATTTGCTTCCAAGGGAGTCTCCTTCTACCACTCTCAATATGGTCCCCTTGTTAGTTCTTCCTCCATCCCCTTATGATAGTCAAGATTGTGACATGAATGATTTGATGATGCCTAACCCATGAGGATTGTACCTTTATCTCATGTGTTTATATGTGTTTGCATTCTTACCTGTCATGTTTTTCCTTGTGAAAATGTCTTATATGTTTTTTTAGTTTTTCCTGGATGACCTACAATGCCCTTATAGACATGTGGATACAGGAAGAATGAAAATGTTGTGACATTCTTCTATCTATTTCTAGCTTCTTCTATGTGTTGTCCATTTGATTATTTTGACATTTTGAAGATGATGCAAAGCATTGGAAGATTTAGCTTCCTTCCATGTTGACCCAAATTTTTTATTGTTCTTTTAATTTCCTGTACCTTTCTAATGTAGGAGCATCCTTGGTTCAAGAGCAATCTTGTATCAACCAAAAATATTTGCATTTCAGTTGTTTGCAGTTCAGTTTGTTTCTTTCATTTTTCAGTTCATTTCAGGCAGTTTAGTCAGAAGTAGTTTCAACTTTTGGTCCAGTATTCTACCGCAATTGCATTTCACATTTTGTGGATCTGGATTTAGCATCTAGACTCATTCATCTACATCATATCCAGAATTTAGAGCATTTGGATCAGTTACCAGAAAGATATCTCTATCGGAAGATCGACTATTTTCTCAGAGCAGAGCATCCTAACAGTCTCAGACAATCAGTTGAAGGAGAAGACTTGCAGAGCATTCCTTGACTTTTAGAACCTAATGACACATCATTCAATGATCTTTGGTTCATGGCCAACCTTCCCTGGAGATCCGCACATTATTCCATTCATTTGAGGAAGTGTTCTATGCATTTAGGTCTAACCTATCTGTGTACACGTTACAACTCTTCATTGGAGTTTGTGACCTTCCTTGGCCGACGCGGAGGAATCTATTGGTCCAGAAATGATATATAATGATGCCATAGATCCTTAGAAAAGTAGTTTAGAAGTTATCCATAAGTTCGTAGTTTAGATTTTGTGCGAAGGAGCTTCAAATCTTTATCTTGCGCATGTATGTAATCAGGCTTGTGAGCCCTAATTGTAAGCCTGCATGTTGCCGACCAATCTGTACTAGAATTCTGTGATATACTAAATGATTGAATCTGCATTTGCTTTATATCTTTGATTTGTTTATGTTGTGCTTACTCTTGCTGCACGGTTTGGACAATTCATTCTGTGAACCCTCCTACCATGACTACACCACTTTCTTCCTTTGTGCTCGTAGTTCTACATGCTTAGGGAATGATGCTGATTCTCTTAATTGTCTTTTGATGATTCCCTTCCTATAAATGCATACTAACCCCAAAGCACATAGATCCCTTTATTTTTTGGTGATGTTTCTTGTTTTTATGTGATATGTGTTTATATTGCTTGGTTTTATACCATGCTTAAACAAGCCTTTGTGTATCATGCCTACAACATCACTTTCGTTGCCTCTCTTTGGAGGCATTCTTTTTCATGATGCAGTTTTGGGAACATATTATCCCGTATAGATGTGTTTCCTAAGCCTCTCTTCTCCTTATTCTACCTTAAAATCAATTTCATACTATTGCTTTATACAATTATTTTAAGGTTGGGGCATACTTTTATGCTTTCTACTTTCAGACACACCACATTGATGGTACATTCCCTAAAGCATTCACTCTTTGCAGCATTAGTATATTGTGGTCCTATGTAGACACTTTCTTAGACTGAAATCTATTGGTCCAGAAATGATATATAATGATGTAATAGATCCTTAGGAAAGTAGTTCAGAAGTTATCCATAAGTTCGTAGTTTAGATTTTGTGCGAAGGAGCTACAAAGCTTTATCTTGCGCATGTATGTAATCAGGCCTGTGAGCCCTAATTGTAAGCCTGCATGTTGCCGACCAATCTGTATTGGAATTATGTGATATACTAAATGACTGAATCTGCATTTGCTTTATATCTTTGAGTTGTTTCCGTTGTGCTTACTCTTGCTGCACGGTCTGGATAGTTCATTCTATCCACCCTCCTACCGTGACTGCACCAAGTGGTATCAGAGCGAAAGTTTGAATCTTTGGGAGTGAATTGAGCGAGTTGAGCGAAGTTGGTAAGAGAATTCTGTAAGATCTTGCTGTGGATAGATCGCCGAATTGAGGCAGGTTACTTGTGTCACAACCGATCGCCAATTGAGAGGTAGTTGTCACCTTGTAGACTGATCGCCGAACTTGAGGCAGTTTGTAATTGATCCTAGGAAGAATGCTGCTGCGAAGAGTTGCCGCTATTGGAACAATGGCTGGTAGAATGGATGAGATGATGGAGATGATGAAAACAATAGGAATTCGTTTGGATGCTATTGAAGAAGATAGGCGAAGAGGATTGACACCAAGACCTAATGTTGAAAGCGATGATGAAGAGGAATTTCAATCTGTCGAACAAACTGGTGAAACCCTAGGAGGTGATGAAGAAGAAGAATCAGATCAAGTAAAGATGTTGCGAGCTATTTCAAAGATTAGAAAGAGACCTAGAGTTGATGTGCCGAATTATACTGGTAATTTGAACCCTGAAGAATTGATTAACTGGTTAAATGACATGGAAGAATACTTTGAATATGAGGAATTTGAAGATCTGGAAAAGGTGAAATTTGCAAAGACAAAGTTGAAAAGACATGCTGCTATATGGTGGAAAGAAGATCATTTAGAAAGAAACATAAGAGGGAAAGAAAAGATTACAAAGTGGGATAGGATGGTGACAAAGTTGAAGAATCAATTTATACCTGTTGACTATGAATTGGAACTGTTGAAAAGATTGCAAAACCTGAGACAAAAGGAAAAATTTGTGAAGGAGTACACTGAAGAATTCCATAAAATGATCATAAGGATAGGACATAGTGAAGCAAACAAGGAGAAAGTATCTAGATACATCAATGGACTGAGATTAGCATTTGAGAGGAACTAAGCTTGGTAAGGATGACATCTTTGGAAGAAGCATATCAATTTACCTTGAAAGTTGAAGAGAAGCTGAATAAGAGGCATGACCAGAGACAGAGAGGTAGGGGAGGTAAATTTTAGAGAGGTAGGACATTTTCCAGAGGAGGTAGATCATATCCGGAGCAGAACAAGTTTGACAACCCATTTAAGAAGGATGACAGAGATAACAATGCTTACTAGAGAGATGACATAAATTTTTACCAGAGAGGAAACCGTAGTGCATACTAGAATGAAGGATACAGAAGAGAAGGAAGAGGATTTTATAAGAGAACATTCAGAGGTACTTGTTTCAAGTGTGGGGGTGAAGGACATAGAGCATTTGAATGTAATTAGGGTAGTACAAGTAAGAGGACAAAAAACAGTGGAAGAGCAACCTATGTTGAAGAAGAACCTGTTGGATCACCCAGTTCAGTTGGTAAACCAGAGAAAGGAGAATCACTTGTGATGAGAAGAACACTATTTCAAGTAGAGACAAATGAGGAACCACCACAGAGGAAGAGTCTGTTTAGAACTAGATGCAAATCAGGAGGTAAGTGTTGTAAAGTTGTAATTGATAGTGGTAGTTTAGATAACCTAGTTTCAGAGGAGATGATGACTAAGATGAGGTTGGAAAGATTAAAACACCCTAAGCCCTATCAGATAGCATGGATTCAGGATGGTCATAAGGTACTGGTGAGTGAACAATGTTTGGTGAAATTTCATATTGGATCTTATCATGATGAAGTCTTGTGTGATATTATGCCTATGGATGTTTGTTATATCTTGTTGGGTAGACCTTGGCAGTATGATAGAAAAGATATACACGATGGGAGAACAAATACTTCTACTATAACAAAAAATGGAAAGAGAATTACTTTGATTCCTTTAGAGGATGATCCTAAGAGTGAAGTATGTGGAAATGCTAGAATCTATTTGGTAGATGGAAGAAAATTTCTGGATGGCTTGAGACATGAGAATATGTGCTATGCCTTGATTCCTAAGAAGCCTAAAGCATTGACGAAAGGGTCTGAAGAATCACAACCAGAGGAGATAAGAGAATTGCTGACAGAGTATGAAGACATCATATTAGATAATGTACCAGAAGGATTGCCACCTCTAAGGAGTATCAATCATCACATGGATCTTATACCGGGAGCAAGTTTTCCTAACAAAGCAGCACATAGAATGACACCGACATAGAATGAAGAATTGAATAGACAAATACAAGAGTTGTTGAGGAAAGGTTTGATAAGGGAAAGCTTGAGTCCTTGTGCAGTACCTGTAGCATTAACACCTAAGAAAGATGGAGAATGAAGAATGTGTACTGACTCTAGAGCAATAAATAAGATCACAGTTAAGTATTTATTTCCATTACCTAGGATGGATGATATCATGGATTGTTTGAATGGAGCAAGATATTTCATAAAGATAGACTTGAAGAGTGGATACCATCAGATCAGAATCAGAGAAGGTGATGAATGGAATACTGCTTTTAAGACAAATGAAGGATTGTATGAGTGGTTAGTGATGCCCTTTGGATTGACAAATGCACTGAGTACTTTAATGAGATTGATGAATGAAGTTCTGAAGAAATTCTTGGGTAAGTTTGTGATTGTATACTTGGATGATATTCTGATTTTTAGTAAGACAAAAGAAAAACATTTGTGGCATATCAGAGAAGTTTTGCAGAGACTGAGAGAAGAGAAATTGCTGATAAACATCAAGAAGTGTAGTTTCATGAAAGAAGAGTTGGTATATTTGGGATTTGTGATTTCTACAGAAGGATTGAAGATGGACCCTGAGAAAGTGAGAAATTCTTGAATGGCCTACACCAGAGAGTACTGGAGAGGTTAGATCATTTCATGGATTGGCTAGTTTCTATTAGAAGTTCATCAGAAATTTTAGTTCAGTTTGTAACCCTATGACAGAGACAATGAGAGGTGACAGAAAATATTTTAAGTGGACATCTGGAGCAGACAAAAGTTTTGAGTTGTTGAAGCAGAAAGTGACAGAACAACCTGTTTTGGCATTACCGTATTTTAATAAGGTATTTCAAGTTGATTGTGATGCTAGTGGGAATGAAATTGGAGCAGTATTAAGTCAAGAAGGTAGACCTGTAGCATATTTTAGTGAGAAGTTGAATGATGCAAGGAGAAGATATTCAGTTTATGATCAAGAGTTCTATGCCATAATTCAAGCCTTGAAGAAGTGGAGACATTACTTGTTGCCTAAGGAGTTTGTACTATATATAGATCATCAAGCTTTGCAGTATTTGAACAATTAAGGTAAGTTGAATCAGAGACATATGAGATGGGTAGAGTTCATGCAGAGTTATACTTTTGTGTTAAAACAAATGAGTGGAAAATCAAACAAAGTTGCTGATGCATTGAGTAGAAGAAGAAACTTGTTCACAGAGATGAGAGTTGAAGTGTTGGGTTTTGATGAACTGAAGAACATGTATGAGGGAGACACTGATTTTGTAGAACCTTGGAAAGCATGTAAGGAAGCTGTTGTGACAGGTAGGAGTAAGTGGTTGGACTATTTCATTCAAGAAGATATGTTGTTCAAAGGAAACCAGTTGTGCATACCTCAAAGTTCAATGAGAGATAATTTGATCAAGGACAAGCATAGTGGTGGATTGGCAGGACATTTTGGCATTGATAAGACAGTGGCTTTGGTAAGTGAAAATTACTTTTGGCGTCAGATACATAAGGATGTTAGGAGATTTGTGTAGAGTTGTAGAGTTTGTCAAGTTGCAAAAGGGAATAGTTAGAACACTGGATTGTATAAATCTTTGACAGTACCAGAGAGACCTTGGGAAGACATAAGCATGGATTTTGTAATGGGATCACCAAAGACAGAGAGAGGACATGATTTAATATTCGTAGTGGTTGAAATTTTTTCAAAGATGGCTCATTTCATACCTTGCAAGAAGACAACTGATGCAGTGCATGTAGCTGACCTATTTTTCAAGGAGATTGTGAGATTGCATGGATTACCCAAGAGTATAGTTTTAGACAGAGATACAAAGTTTGTTGGATACGTTTGGAGGACACTTTGGAAGAAGATGAACATAGATTTGAGGTTTAGTTCAACTTTTCATCCACAGACTGATGGACAGATAGAGGTAGTGAATAGGAGTTTGGGAAACTTGTTGAGATGTTTGGTTGGAGAGAAAGTAGGAAGTTGGGATTTGATTCTTTCACAAGCAGAGTTTGCATACAATAATTCAGTAAATAGGAGTACCGGAAGAACACCTTTTGAGATTGTTCCCGGAATAACACCTAGAGGAGTAGCATAATTAAGAGATATCAGCATGGAAGAAAAGAGGAGTGCAAAAGTAGAAGAATTTGCAGATCATATGAAGACAATGCATAGTTAGGTGAAGAAGCATTTGGAGAATATGAACAATAAGTATAAGGAAAAGGCAGATGAGAAGAGAAGACATAAGAAATTTGTAGTTGGAGATGAAGTGAAGGTATATCTGAGAAAAGAAAGATTTCCAATTGGGACATATAACAAGTTGAAGATGAAGAAGTTTGGACCTTGTAAGATACTCAGGAAATTTGATTCAGGAAATGCATATGAAGTAGAGTTACTGGAGACATGGGGTATATCACCTATTTTCAACATTGCAGACTTATATCAGTATCATGAAGCAGAGTTCAGTGACAGTATGGAAGAAGAATTGAAGTAGTTACCACAACAAGCACTAGAGCAGATTGAGGACATCTCGGACAACAGAATTGGACGTAGGACTAGAGGAAGACAATATAAAGAATATCTTGTGAAGTGGAAAGGCAGACCAGAAGAGGATTCATCATGGATTTCTTAGGCTGAGGTGGACCGTCTTGGTTCTCCCTTAGCCCCAGCAAAGTGAGGGACTCACTTTTTCAATAACCTCGGATGTCTGATGCAGGAGCATCCCTGGTTCAAGAGCAATCTTGCATCAACCAAAAACATTTGCATTTTAGTTGTTTGTAGTTCAGTTTGTTTCTTTCATTTTCCAGTTCAGTTCAGGTAGTTCAGTTAGAAGAAGTTTCAGTTTTTGGTTTGGTGTTCTATTGCAATTAGATTTCACATCTTGTGGATCTAGACTCATTCATCTACATCATATCCAGAATTCGTAGCATTTGGATAAGTTATAGAAAAGATATCGCTATCGGAAATCGACTATTTTCTCAGAGTAGAGCATCCTGACAGTTTCAAATAATCAGTTGAAGGAGAAGACTTATGGAGAATTCCTTGACTTGCGGAACCTAATGACACATCATTCAATGATCTCTGGTTCATGGCCGACCTTCCTTGGAGATCCACACGTTATTTCATTCATTTGAGGAAGTGTTCTATGCATTTAGGTTTGACCTATCTGTGTACACGTTACAACTCTTCATTGGAGTTTGTGAGCTTCCTTGGCTGATGCAGAGGAATCTATTGGTCTGGAAATGATATATAATGATGTAATAGATCCTTAGGAAAGTAGTTTAGAAGTTATCCATAAGTTCATAGTTTAGATTTTGTGCAAAGGAGCTTCAAATCTTTATCTTGCGCATGTATGTAATCAGGCCAGTGAGCCCTAATTGTAAGCCCGCATGTTGCCGGTCAATGTGTATTAGAATTCTGTGATATACTGAATGATTGAATCTACATTTGCACTTTATATCTTTGAGTTGTTTCCATTGTGCTTACTCTTGCTGCATGGTCTAGACAGTTCATTCTGTGAACCCTCCTACCGTGACTGCACCACTTTCTTCTTTTGTACTCGTAGTTCTACATGCTTAGGGAATGATGCCGATTCTCTCAATTTTCCTTTGATGATTCCCTTCCTATAAGTGCATACTAACCCCAAAGCACATAGATCCCTTTATTTTTTGGTGATGTTTCATGTTTTTATGTGATATGTCTTTACATTGCTTGGTTTTATACCATGCTTAAACAAGCCTTTTTGTATCATGCCTACAACATCACTTTCGTTGCCTCTCTTTGGGGGCATTCTTTTTCATGATGTAGTTTTGGGAACATATTATCCCATATAGATGTGTTTCCTAAAGCTATCTTCTCCTTATTCTACCTTAAAATCAATTTCATACTATTGCTTTATACAATTATTTTAAGGTTGGGGCATACTTTTACGTTTTCTACTTTCACACACACCACATTGATGGTACATTCCCTAAAGCATTCACTCTTTACATCATTAGTATATTGTGGTCCTAAGTAGGTCACACACTTGCTTAGACTGACCACACTTATCAGAATTACCTAGCCTTGCTAGTCCATGTAATTCTTCGTATTGCTTAACATGTGAGCCACCTAGTGACATGATACAAGCCAGTAGTGCTCCATTTTGCTACTTTTTGGTACTCTTTGTGAGTCATCTAATAATGTAGTTTGTTAGTCGTTGTGGCCCCTAAGAGTTTTGTATGATTCCTAGCTCTCATAATTTGCTAGCCATAGAACCATACTTGGCATCATTATAGCTATTGTAGTGTGCTAGAAATGCCCCTTTTTCATTACTTACATTGCTTTCTTATGTGTGATTTGAGTTAGATTGTTATACATTTTAGTAGAATGTGCATTAGATTATATGGTTTGCTAACATTGATGTTTAGGAAAATTATATCCAATCTAATCCTTTTAGTATAGATTATATATATGTGGTTTCGACATCGCCTCGTGTGTTGGTTTTTATTGTCTAATAATATGGTTTTGTAGGTTCTTAACTTGGGGGCTTCACTCCTCTTCTTGAAGTACTCTCTATGGCATTTATAGTATCCTTTTTGAAGTAATATTTATGATGTTATATCCTTTGTATTTTAGCATAGAATATCACCTAGGGTGATAAGCCCGCTAAAGTGGGGGCTAAATGTAACTTTAAAAATTGCATACCCTTATAATTTCATGCTACATTGCCCTCATTTTGGTGTCCACTCCCCTAATATATTTTTAGCTTCATTTTGGCCTTGCCTTAGCATTTTTTCGTAACCCACACTTATGCTTTTGTGTTGTGTTTAACCCTTTGTGTTTATTTTTGTCAAAATCTATTTTAGTTTCATGGTATTTTCTTAATCCTATGGTGTTTCATGTGATTAGGAGCTAGAGTCACTTGGATGTTGGTGCTTAGTGTTGACGTCCATGCATCACGCTAGCATCCCACACCTATGTGATTCCAAGTGACCATTTTGGGTATTAGTGGGTACCTTCAATTATGCTCAAGATTATTTGTAACACTTCTTTGCCTTCTAGAATGCCCTTTTTTGACCCTCTTCCTCAATTTTCCCTCTAATTCTTTAATTTTGAACTTACCTCTAACTCTCAAGAAATTTTTTGAACTCAACCTTTGGCTCTCTTCTACAACTTGGTGAATATTGTGAAGTTTGGGTGTCATTATGATCATCTCCAGCATTCTATTGTGTTTTCTCAAGGATATTTTGTAGATATGCTATTTTGTGCATGTTCATGTGAGATCTCTTAAGGGATTTGTGACTTCCTTTGTGGGGTTTTTTGATACCTTTTCTTAAGGGTTTATTCTATAGCTAGAAAGTTGGCACCTCCATTGAATAGGTGATTGGGTTTCATATTACTCTCTCTTATCTCCTTTTTATAGTGTAATCCATTGTTTCTTGTAGAATTGTGTGGTTACTTCACCTTCCTCTCTCTCTCTAAATCTATTATACTAGTTTTCTCACTGGAGTCTTGAGTAGATTAGTTTTCATTCTTTTTATTTGCAAAATACATTGTTGCTACTGTTATTCCATTCTATTTGCACATAGAAAGTAGAAGCACATAGTTTTTTTCAAGATTTTTCATCTTGGCCACCCATGGAGGTTGAAAGACCAAAATAAGGGCTTGACTTGAAAGTAATCTCCCAAGAAGCCCAAACAAATTTCTTTCTCTTGTAGGTTATAGATTTTAGTGAGAAGCTCCAATCCTCCAATGCTAGCTTTTGTGATCTCCCACTCAAACCCATTCATTTTCTTGTTATTCATTTCATTCATCTGAAGTTATGTTATTCATCATTCTTTAATTTTAGTTTATTCTTGTCACCTGGAGATTACTGGTTTGGTATCTTGTTTTTTGCTATGTTGTGCAAGTGATTGGGAGTGTAGCAGACTAGGAATCTTTTATTTTCATGCATTTTAGACTATAGTGCGACATGTAGAAATCCCTATGATGCACTAGCATCCTTGTCAATGAGCTTCATTTTTTGATACCAGGTTCCTTTGTATCCCTCCTTTTTCATTCTGGATCTAAAATTTTCAAATTTTATCTATAGAAATTCATTTTCAGCATTTTATCATCCTTTTTTTCATTCTTCCAACAATTA
Source organism: Cunninghamia lanceolata (assembly GCA_027924645.1). NCBI lineage: Eukaryota > Viridiplantae > Streptophyta > Pinopsida > Cupressales > Cupressaceae > Cunninghamia > Cunninghamia lanceolata. The sequence goes on along the minus strand of BSBN01000241.1, from coordinate 1,787,204 downwards.
GCATAGTTTCTATTCTTATCCTTTAGCAAAAGAATGGGTTCATTGCTACATTTAGTTAAATCATTCATAATTATCTTTAAGACCAAACTTATGTGAAAATTCTTTAGGAATGATGTCGGTAAAAAGCACTATATAGAACCTAAAGGTAAAGAATAAAACCATTGAATATCATAGTCTCTTAAGTTTCATGGAAATGACCTGATTAAGATCCGATCATTATATGCAAAGCCTATACATGCAACAGTGAAAGCTTGTAGATAAACATGTGGATCTCCTCTTCTATGATACAATAAAAATCAAGGGGACATATATAGCCAATAGGAAATGAATATGTCACAACCTTGAATGCTAATGGTGTTTGATGTGGAGGATTGTATATGATGAAATACTTCTTATTATCATCGATTTACCTCTTAAGATTGGTCATTTCTTGTAACCATGTATTTAAGTTGGAGGTGGAAACAAGGGTAGTTTTGAGGGTATATGAAGATGTTGGTCATGGGTGAGATGGAGGAATAGTATGAGCCATAGTTTGGGAAGGTGGTATGGAATGGTACATGTGGGTGGAGGTATAGAAATAACTATTGTCTATGTGAGTGGGAGGATGGAATATGATTGGAACACTCATGGGGATGGAAGCACTAGAAGTAGGTATGGTTGAAGGAGCAAAACTAGGAGGTAATTTGTAGTGAGGAACAAAGGCAATGTGAAAGGTGGAAGGAGGGACAATAAAGGTCAGAGCTACAATAGGGGTAGAAACAACAACCATGGAAGAGTTAGAACTGGAAGAAGATGGGGATGTGATTATACATTGTTATAACAAGTCAATAAAGAGCCAAGATCTTGCATAATATCCATGAAAAATGGACACCCTTCCAATTTATTACATAAAACATGCACTAATTGATGAGAAGATTAAGCTTGAGTAAATGCATCAATAAGTGCTTGCCTAGGAAGTGGGATATCTTACTTAACCAAGTATGCTTCATGATCATGTAATATTGTTGATCACCCAAGTGCTTCTCAACATGAACATTTGAAGGAAGATTTTATTAGACTGGGAAGCCATAATGGGGTTAAGATGAACACTATTTCTTAAAGGAAGATTAGAATCAGGTATGTATCTTGTGGCATAAACAATGTAATATGGCAATAAGAAATAAGAAGATAAAGAAATATAAATCACTCTTAGATTTAAAAATTAGAAAAATTAGCTGTATATCAGATCTAAAATGAACCACTATAGAGGAATCCAAGGTTGGGTAGGGTGAGCAAAAGTGATGTCATGCAATGAAGCACAAAGCCTAGAAGGAAAGATATGACACTAAATTAGAAATAAATAGGAACACAATCCCTAATGAGATCTAAAAAGTGATAAAGAAATTAGAAAGTATAGATTTAAAACCGTAAAAAAGATGAAAGTATAAACCTAAACTCAAACTCCATGGGCTGTAAGAGTAGATGGGTTCACCAAGATGTAAAAGGTAAATGTAACCTTTTGCATTAACGTATGCTAACTAAATAAATGCAAGCAATAAAAGCACAATTAACCTAGGTAAATTGAAATAGATAAGGGAGATGTGAGTTGATAATTGAAAGTTCTATTAAGAAATTAAATGCAAGAAGATTAGGGTACTTACCTCGTAGAACAATAATGAACATGTATGTTGATGTAGTGCAAAATTGATTTATTAATATAAATTGGTGATCTTGTTATACTCATTGTCTTAGAAATATGGAAAACTTAAGATATCATGTGGGTTGGTCCTATGCAACTCAGGATAGATCTGAAATAATGCAGAACTAACCTCTAGAGTGCAATCATAATTTCGCTAAATGCAATTTTTTGTGATTTGGTTCATTGTGATTCTTACCTTTTGAAGGTGTGCAAGAATTGGCAGTATTTAAAAATACTTTATGGAAGCTATTAGATTGTGATGATAAAGTTCTCTTCAGTCAAACCTCTTAAAAGACCAACTTTATGACCTTGGGCAAGTGTTGACAAACAACAAGCAAGTGAGCAATGACCTAGATGCAAATGCATTAATTTTAGTGCTCCAAATTGAAGTGTTCCAATAATGAATTGTTCTTGTAATATAGATATTGCTCGATATTCCTTGGTGATTCTTGGATGTGTTTAAATGCATAAATGAATGCCTTTAAATACCAAGATATAACAAATACTCCTGCAAATGTGTACCAAGTCAGCTCCCAATGTCTAGTGGAAAAGGCTAGGAGTCGGCAATTTGAATTTTTTAAAATTTGATTTTGAGGTCAATCTCTCATGATTTGGAATCAAATCCATGTGTTATTGGATTTACCCAAGACAAGTAATGTGAGATCTTAGGATATAAAATGTATACATGGAAATGTGGGCTAATAATGAGGTGAATGTGTAACAATATGTTCAAATAGAGCGAGAATAAGGTTGAATTTATGAGAGTACATGTGGGTAAGAGTAAATGAGAGTGAAAAGAGATTGGGAAGAAGCCAAACTTAATACAAGAGTGTGCCACTTACTACTATGTAATTGTATTAAGATACTCCATCCAAATAAACCTAATACTAAATGAAAATTTGCATGGGTACAAAAATTTCACCATTACAATATTAGATTAAGTAATGTTATAATTTCTACATATATTTATTATTTATTTGGGTGGGATGTTACACTGATTCTCATGATATACTCTTACAAACCTATATCTCATCAAATTGACAAAGTATGAAGTAATGTCACTCGCTCTATAAAATTCATAAAGAAACAAATCTAGATTTTTTTTTTAATTTGTTCTATTTCATACCGTTGCGTCCCAAAGAAAATAGGGGCAGGGAAGATTTATATATGACCTCAAATGAAACCAAATGTCAAATTAAAAAAACCAACGTGTTATCAAATCTGTGTGCTCTTCCTTCTCTCTTGTATTTAAATTTTACTGGATCTCATGGATAACAGCACCGAAGAACAACCCAAACAAAATGTTAGCATATACCAGAATTCCATGCCTCTAAATTGGAATAAAAGAAAGAGTATTGTCTTGGATCTTGACAACACACTTGTCAATGTAAGCACTCTTCCTCTTCCACAATATGACTTTACAATCTCTATCAAAGCACCCCAAACAAGTGAGCACAGATTTATTTACTATGTTCAGAAACGGCCTGGACTAGACCTTCTATTGCAAGAACTTTCAAAACATAACTATGAAATAATAGTTTTCACGTCGGCCCACAAAGACCAAGCTGATGTAATCATAGACAAACTTGAACAACTTAGCAAGACCACCATGGATATCCGTTTGTACGAGAAAAAAAGAACAAAAGACATTTCTAAGCTTGGTATTTATAGATTTCCTAAAAATGTTATCATAGTTGATGAGAGTGCAGATGGGTATAAAAGCCAAAGACAAAATGTATTTGAAGTGAAGCCCTTCAAGGGTGATCTATCAGACAGGGAACTTTGGAAAATTATAATGTTGTGTAATAACAGTTCAACTACTGCAGATGTAAGAAACTCAATATGTGTACAGAATGCCATTACCAATATTAAGAATAAGAATGGGCATAATGAATATGCAAAGCTTGTAAAGAAAAAGAAGACAATAGTGTTAGAAATGTATGACATTTTATGTAGTGTAAGCAGTGATCCTCAAGCTAACCACGATTTTACTGTATGCTGTTTTGAAACGGGAAGTCCAGTGCCTTTTTATGTGCTACAAAGGCCTGGTGTACATGAACTTTTGGATCGGCTGAATAAAAATTATAATATCATAATTTTCACTGATTTCCACAGAGGTTGTGCAGATTTGATTCTAGACAAACTTGATGTAAATTTTCGCATAAAACAACGGCTTTTCAGAGATTCTTGCAGGAGAGTTGATTATGATATTTATGCAAAAGATCTTTCGAAGGCTTTTCCTGATTTTAATCCGAGGGATTTTATAATTGTGGACCATAATCCTATCGCCTTTAAATTCCAGCCTGAAAATGGGTTTTTAGTGAAGAGATTTCAAGGTGATTTAAAGGACAAAGAACTTTACAAGTTACTGGAATTCTGTTACATTGTAGCCATGTGCAAGGATGCCAGACAAGCCATTTCTACCTACTCAAGGTCACCAACTCCATCAAAAAATGATGTAAATTTGAATACGAAGGGCAAAAGAAAGCTTTGTTTCTGGATATGCTAGCAATTATTACTGTTATATTGGCTAGATTTGTTGTATAAACCGTTTTGGTTCCTCATTTGTATAGGTTTTGATAAAAAAATGAGAAAAATATGAACAGCAGCCCAAATACAACAGCTGCACAAATTAATCTATTTTATTTAACAAAGAAGATTACATTCAATTTTCAAATACAACAGCTTCACAAATTAATCTATTTTATTTAACAAAGATTACATTTATAACTTCAGAGAAGTTTAATAGGGCCCTACAAAACAGAGATCTAACATGACACCTAACTCAGAGTTATTGACACGTAACTAAATTTAATTGACACAACTACAACTATTAATGAAGCACAAAAGTAAACTGCCAGCACATACACTCATACAGTTATTCATTAATCCCTAACAGGTTTTACAAATAAAATAACTAGTATACCTATATTTAAAAAATATATCTAACGAGAGATATCCTTCTAGAGGCACCTATTTCCACTTATGTATAGTAAAATGATTAAAAAAATAGAGAAACATTTTGTTGGTCATCCTTGGATTTATTTTATTTTATTTGTAACTCCCATACCACTACAGCCATGCATTCAATTTTATTTAATGTGATATGACATTCTTTGATCTTAGTGGATAGTGATGACTTCTTTGAATATGCCATCCACCTTCCTTTCCATCCCACTTGCACTTTATTTTTTTATTTTTTCTTTTATTCCTTTCACCTTCTCTTCTTTTATATTTTAATTTTTATCAGAATCTTATAAAATTTCATAGAATCTGAATCTGTTTATGAATCTTTCAGCGCTTGTTCTTCATCCATGCTGTGAATGTAGGAATGCCTATTGGCGTAATTAATTTCACTTCTAATCTCCTAAAGTACATTTGATCTGCAATCTTTTCAACTTATGCATACCCAAATTCACTAGAGAATTTCTTATTCTAGAAATTAGATGTCGGCAATTAGATTTAGGTGTCTACTTGTTTATATCTTATTTTTCATATTAGAGTCTATTGTATTGAATCTATCTTTCTTGCTAGATCGTATGAGACACTTTCTAGGAAAATAAGTTCCCGAAAGTTAAACATATCAAACTTAAGGCTATAAATTGGTCTAGCTGGTTGAGTTTACTAAGGCAATGGGGAGTTATGAGGCTAGTGTTTAGGGAGTCCATCGAATTGAATTGAGAGGAAGTAGTAAGGGTGGTATTTAGGATTGAACTCTTGCTCAATAGTTAATAATTAAAGGGCATTATTGATTCTCCTCTAAACTATATATAATTTTAAAAAAAATGTTTGTAACAATGACTTTCAAAATGGACTCTAACCTTAAGCTATACACAATATAAAATATAAGCCTCACAACATAACTTGATAGCCTTCAATTTGGAAGTTTTCTTCCTTACTAAAGGCTTTTATTGTAGTAGTGTTATTGTCAAAACACATAGTTTGGGTAGCTCTCCACTATATCTTAGATGAACCCTACATATGGGGCTATAATATGCAGTGATCATGGGAAAATTAATTGAAAAATATATTTAAAAGATGTATGGCCTATGGTAATGTTGGTTCATGTTTCATGGGCTATAATGCTTTAGAACAATCGTTTGAGTTTTACAATATCTTTAACACCTACCTGATGTTATTTTTCTAATGACACAATAATTTGGGAGGATCAAATATAGCACCATCGAAGCACACATCAAATCCTATGTGTTTATTAACATCAAGTTGTAAGGTTTTAGACACCTACAAATCATATAAATTGTGAAGTTACATATACAAGACATGATGAATACATAGCCCTTCATATGAATTGAAGGTTTCCCTTACATGGTACTGTGTTACTTGAAACATGACTCACGGGGTAAGTTAGCCCCAATTCACACATGAACCCTCTCCTTGCCACGAGTGACCTCCAAGTCACCCCCTCTCTTGTGGCAAGAGAGAGTAGAGTGGGGATGAGACCCGAGGTGGTTTTGTTCTTGTGAGTAGAATGTAGAGAGAGTGGTTAGCCGCTTTTGGGGCCTTATGTGGTTTTTTAGATTACAATCTCTTTCTATGGTTGTGGTTGTTGATATAATTGTATGACCCAAAGGGTCATTTGTGACATGTCTCCTATTTGGGTTTCCTAGATTCCAATGCTTAGTGGGTAAGCTATTATGTTCATTGATGAACCTAGCATGTTGTAATCTTTCCTTGTGGCTTGAAGTATTTGTTGTATTTGATTGTCTTGTTGTACAACCCTAAGGATATGTTGTTATTGTTGGTTAAGTTGTGGTCTAGGGTTGATTTCATCTAATTCCTCAAGAATATCTCTAACCCACTCTAATCTAATTCTTGGGAATATTTATATGCTTAGGGGAGAAGTAGAGTCTTGGCCAAAGTTGATCTAGAGTTTGACCCAGGGTTTGACTTGTGATGTCATATGTGGGATTTACCTTGTGACAAAACCGGGTTTACTCTTATGTGTGAATGTTTAGCAATACCTTCTGATAAAACCAAGAGTTTAATTGTTCTAAGTTTTCCTAGATTCTTTTGTGTTTTTAAATGTATGCAACTATATGCATGCAAGCAATTTGTTTGTTCTTTTTTCAATAAGTAAAGGTCATCTAATTACTAGAAAAGGAAATATGGATGCAGGTCTAGATGATTTTTTTTTATGCAAGTTTATCTATGTTTTTGTGTTGTTTTGAAATTGTTTGAGAAATTCTACCCTAAGGAATGAAAATGATAGTCTAATCTAATGATTTAATCTCTTGAAAGCAATAAACAACTAATCTATTCAAAAGAAATAAAGCTATGCTAACAATTCCTATAAACAATAAAGCAATGATAAATTACTTTCCTTAAGAGCAATGTTATGATCTAATTACTAAAAAAAGTATTGAAAAAACTTGGAAAATGGTTGATGCATGAGTCTTCACACTAATATCAGGAATTCTTTATTTTCAGCAACCTCTTCATCGTATTGCAGCAGCGGGGTCCTCCTCTTGGTGGCAAGTGTGAAGAGAGAAAATGATTGATTGGCTTGAGCTTGAGAAAGCTATGAGCACTATGAGAGAGTGATAATTGGGCATAATGACATTGGCTTGAGAAAATGAGAGCATAGGCATTTTTTTAGAATATTTAGAGAGCTTTGAGAATATATGCTAAGAAAAATGAAAAGGCACATGCATCCTGTTTGAGCATCAAGGATGATAATGGAGAGAACACAACAAGCTTATGAATGGCTGCAAATATAAAATTTGCCTCCCATAATGCTTAGAGGAATGAGGTATTTATAGGATGGAATGGCTCATGATAGGTGTGGATTATTGGGGAGTTAACTCTCTTGGTTGGAGAGTTAATAGGTTTGATTGAAGAGAAGAATGGGCTAATTGGGGAGTGATGAAGCTATGAAAGCATATCACATGCTAAGAAAATGGAGTTATAATGAGTTGAAGTGATGACAGGAATAGATCAAAATGTTGGAATAGCCAAAAATTAGCAAGCAAAGACTAAACGATTTCCACAAAGCTGAAATTGCACATAATAAGCCTAATTGATATATTCAAGAGATAATTAGAATGTATATAGATGCCTCATATAAATAAGCATGAGAGAGAAGGTAGAATTATTGAACATAATGATTGACTAACTTTCCTAAGATGTGACACTTGTGAGCTCAAGTGACAAGTGCTCATGCAAATGGTGAGTAGACATGTAATAGGTGTCTCATAAGAATGAGGACACATGTCTTCACCACATGAAGTGAGACAAAGTCTAAAAAGCCTATGTAAACTTAAGTTAAGTGTGAATAGGTCAATTCTAGTATAATTAAGTTGAAGATGATCCATGAATTTTGAACCACATTTCTTCCCATAAGAAGAAAAAGAACCATGGAAGTGTGCAAATATTCTTCCCATTCTTGATAGGAATATGTAGGAAGAAGTATGAAAGACTTTGAATTATGCACATGATCCAAAGATGTAGATGATGCCCATGATGTCTTTGTAGGATGCTCAAGTATCTCCTACCAAATGTTGACATGAGACAAATACCGATACCATGAATCAGGTACCATAAAAGATTCAGGAATAGGTGCTAGAGGGACCATATGGTGATAACTAGACTTGTACTCTCAAAATCGTGACTCTGGTTGCCTGGGCATGTCGGGTCAGATTTTGGCATGCACACAGACTGTTCCCTCCTTGCCACGAGGCGATCCACCATTTCACTCTCACTCTTGTGGAAGTAGCCAGTCGAGAGGAGGTGAGACACGATGGGGGTTTCATTCGTTGGAGAGCTGGACTACATGGAAAGGGGTTGGCAAGTTCTGTGGCCTTTCTTGTTGTGTGCTAAGTTTAATGTTTTGTTCAATGTTAGTTGTTGTTGAGATAACCCTATGACCTGAAGGGTCACTAGTTTCTCTTCTCATATTGGGGTTTCTTCTATTCCACCTTTGTGTGGGTAAGCAGTTATTCTCGTTTATATCCTCTTGTCTTTCAATGCATTGAATGAGTTCTCATTGTATTTGGAGTTGTCCTTGTTCTTCTATCAATAAGAGGACAAATGGATCTTGTTGTGGTAGAGTGAATGTCTCCTGCTATTGTCATGGATTGATTTCCTCAATCTCGTTGAGGATAGCCTTCACCCACTCACCTCTCACTCATAGGCACATTCATGAGCCAAGATAGAGGTAGATGTGTGATGACTAACCTTAACTAGACTTAGGGGTTTTGACCTAGGGTTTAGTTGACCTAGGGTTTGGTTATACTTTGACTTGTTTTTACCTTGTCATGTGATAAAAGGTTTGATTGAATCATTTATTGTGGTTTACCTCTTGATGGTATCGAGGGTTTGCAAGTTTGTCTTTTCTAGGGTTTCTATATGCATGCAAAGATAAATGATATGCAAACTTATTTTTGTGCTTTTTTAGTATTTTGGAAATGAAAAGTGCTCTTTAATCTATGAAAGGGAAATATGAATGCAAGCTAATATGATTTTTCCTAATGCAATTTTAATCTATGTTTTTGGGTTTCTGATTGTTTTGAAGTAATCTAATCTAAAAAAGGAAATTACTTCTTCAAATAATCTAGATCTAGGAATATGAAAACAATTATTCTAACATGCAAGATCTAACTATCAAGGAAAAAGAAAAGATTTACTATTCCCAAGAGCAATTTTTGGTTTTCTAATTACTATCAATTGAATAAAGCAATAGAGGACCCTGAAAGAATGAAGATTTGTGTGACTCCACTACCCTCATAAATACTTAATATTGGCAACTTTGAGTCCTTTTAAAGTAGTGGGAAGACCTCTTGACGACAAAATGACACAAAGATGCAAAAAAAAACTTGTTGAAGCTTGAAAGAGCTCAATGAGAGCTTTGGTTGAGTACAATGGCATTGAATGAAGCAACGTAACAATGCTTGGTTGAACAATGAATAAAACAAAATGCACCTTCGTCTTGTGAGAGCATTAGAATGCTAATTTGGAGAGCAAAAACTGGCAAGAGCTGTGTGCACAATGAATTTTCCTCCCTTTGTGCTTGAGGGAGGGGGGTATTTATAGGTTTGAAGAATGGGATTGATTGAGAAGTTAACTCAATTGATTGATGAGTTAACAAGGATTGATTGGGGATTTAACAAGGTTGATTATCCAGTGAACTCAGCTAACTATGGAGTGATAAATCAATAATAGTTTATCATTGAAGAAGAATTAGAGTTGAAAAGATGCTTGAGATTGATTGAGTTGTCAATTTTAGATAAAGTGAAGCTAATTATGCATGTGTGGGTGCATGAAATAGTCAATTCCATATTAGGCATAAAAAATCATGCGAACTGGAAGAAAAACAAGTGAAAATGAAGCTTTTTTGAGTGAGAAACTCAAGTTTTTCTACGGATGGAAATGCGACAAGTTCACCCCTTTTACCAGTAGGATCACCCAAGGGTGACCATTGGGTGACCATGGGTCACCTGGGGGGCAACCCTAGGTCACCTAGGGCAAATCCGGGCAAGACATGGTTTTCTAAAGAACAACAAAAGGGAGAAGATAAAAGAGAGAAAATGGAGGTGTTCTGCCTCCAAAAATAGGTCAATCATGTACAAGAATCCAAATCTCCACTTGCACCTGCAAGATCTCCCGTGGGAGATCTGGAAATAATAGGGGGAGAATTGGATTGGTTGAGCGAAACTAAAAATTGAAAGTTGGAGATGGATAGGGAGGACCTCTAGAAGGCTTTTAGGGGGTGCAGAGCATCCAAAACATAGGGTAAAGGTGAAAAATCACCTACAAGATGCTCACAAGGCTTAGGAGCAAGGTCAAAATCTTAGAAAATGCAAATCGACAAGTGTGACAAAAGCTTCGAAAACGAGAGAGAGAAAATGACAAAGAGGAAACAACATAAGACAAGAAAGAAGACATGTCATCAAGAGGTTTGCTACTTAGAGGACATTATTTCATGCTTACATGTACATGACAAGGATTAAAATCATCATAGGGGTCCTCGTGGAGGTTGTGCGTGATTTTTATGCTTACATATTTGCCCCCTCAGGGACGGTAGTCTACATGAAAGGTAGGTACCGTTCTAGAACTAGGCCTTAACTATTATTGATTTTCTCGTAATTGTACTTGCAATAACTAGTATTAGTTTGACATTCAAATGTATCAAAAGGAATAATGAAAATTGAAATGACGAACTTACTATGGATCATTTGAGTTCAACTAGTTGTTTGCCTTTGTCAGTTTAGACCTGTAGGAATGAATGCATGCAAAATGACGCATGAAAGAGATGCATAAAAGCAAATAACTAATCTAAAAATGCACAAATGAAACTAAACTAGGGGCAAACAAAGCAAGTCAAATTGTGAGATTGGAGCAAAACAATGACAAAATTGATCGTGTGAGCAGTCGTTGGAAAGGTATCGTCGAGGAGATCGCAAAGATGGGTGCCTCTTCTTCAGCCATAGAGAATCAGGTACACAAATAGTGAAAAACCATTCTCTAAACCCTAGTTTGAATTTTGTGAAAAATATCTTGAAATTGTTTATTTTTGTCAAATTTTCTTGTTGCATTATCTCTATTTCATCATTTAGAGTAAAATAGGTTCTTCATTTTTTGAAATCGACCAAAAATGAGATTTTTAGAGAAATTTTTGATCGAGGGATCTCCCTCTAGGGTTTCCCCTTTTGTTAAGCAGGTCGCCTTGGGGAGATCCTATCTGACAACAGGGTCACCTAGGGGAGATCCTGCAGAACACCTGGGTCACTCGGGGGCAATCCTGTTGGGTTGATTTTGACTGAAATTTCATGTTTTTTTATGCTTGTTTCACTCTTATCTGACTTGTTTTGGCTACTATATTTCCCTGTTTATTTCAATTTTGAGGGGTTATACATTTTTTTGTGTAAGTTTTTCTACAATTTTATGATTTTTAGGGAATTTTGCGAGTTTACGAGATCTAATCTAAAGTTCTCTTCTGATCTTGTAGGACATGCGTTTCTAATGGAATGTCTATCAAGAGTAGGGGTGGCTCCTACAGATGTTTGCTTCACTGAGTAGTGAGGACAGTACTATTTTGAGGAGAGTAGGTCTGGCTAGAGTTTTTCATGTGCCTATTATTCACCCCATGTCCCGTATATGCTGTGATATTCTAACCTACTGGGATGCAGAAAAAAACACATTCAGGTTCCCACAGATCTCTGGAGAAAGGACTATCACTCTATATGATGTCTACAGTATACTTGGAGTTCCTATGAAAGGACATCCTCTAGTCCTTCCAGCTAGCGAGTCCTTCAAGGAAAAGGCATCTTGGGCAGAGTTCACCGGGGTTAGTCACCCTGAGGATTAGATAGGAGTCCAACTCACTTCTATGCCTCGACTTCATATCCCACTTTTGAGGAGATTCTTGATTGGTTTGATTGCATCGAGGCTGTTGGGAGACAAGGCCTCAGCTCATCTGAGATGGTGTTGGGCACCCATCATTCGTGGTATTAAGGAGGACACAATCTATGCTTGTGGACCAGCTATTCTAGCCATGGTCTACAGGGACTTCTATCGTATTTCGTGGTGATGGGCTCTAGCGTTTAGCCACTCTTCTTTGATCATGACATGGATATTTGAGCATATTAGGCCCTATTACAAGATCATTTTGATTCTAGATAAATGTTTCCTTGGAGCAACTAGATGGATGCATGTGGGTCACTTTAATGCTTCTTTACCCACTATCACTACTCTTAAAGATGAGGAAGTGATTTTTGATCCTTATCGTGACATGGAGGGATCCTAGGCTCATGATAGTGATGTTAGAGAGTACTGTCGTAGAGTATCTGAGATTTCAGACCGTAATGGTCTAGTTGAGGCCCATCATGTTGAGCGTTTTTCACAGTAGTTCGGTGAGGACTTCCCCGAGGACTTGCCCCCAGTGTCCACTTGCTATAGGACTGTTTACGAGATGGGTGAGATTGGACAGAGGTTAGTTTTTTGGACACCTTTGACTCCCGGAGTCTTCATTACTAGAGTTGCTAGAGGAGGACAGAGGGGAGGGAGAGGGAGTCCTTCCCGATCTCTTATTGTAGATGTGGATTTAGAGTCTACTCACAAGGACTATGTTCCTGATGATGATGATTCGTCAGATGAGGGCTTACCTGAGGATGCGTAGGATGAGGGTCTTGATGCTACCGATGATGTAGATGATGCTTTTGACATCCCTGAGGGTCTTCCTATTGTTCTCTGACCTCATCATTTAGATGAGGTGATGCGACAACTTGACCTCGATTAGCAGCTGGGTGATCCACGTGAGTTTTGTTTTCTTATTTTTTGCACTTTTGTCCTTTCTCTTTTCATGGGGAACTAACTTGTATTTCTCTTTCGATTCACTCTTTCAGGTAATGTTAGAGAGTGGAGGGATTTTGTTCATGACATTAATGTTGGCTTGGCTTCTCCCTTCACTAGGATGACTCAAGACCATCTTTTAGATGATCCTGGTATGCCCCTTGCTGTTGGGCGACACATAGACATTTTCTCTCCTGTCTACCATGGATGTCAGGAGAATGCAGACTTGAAGGTCAAGATTCACACCCTTAAGGGTGAGAATCAGGTTCTTCGAGAGATTGCTTGTCTTAGTTTTGGATGACGAGATGCTAGTATGGTGGGGCCTTCACAATCACATGCTCACAGTAGAATACCTCGCTCCTATAGGTCTCATGGAGCAACGGCTGGTACTCACAGATAGAGGAGCCAAAGACCTGAGGGTTTTGTTGGAGGGAATCGAACTTGACTTCCCTTCTTAAAATTGTGCCCCCTTGCATGGGGAGGGCCTCTACTTCTTTTTGAGAGCATTTTGTCCTAGCTCTTTGATACTCTTGTACATGTAAACTTCGGATGTATCTATGAAAGTTTATCTTTTTATGGTTTTCGCCTATCAGATTTGTACTCATTTCTTGTGCATGTTTTAGAGGTTTGAAAACTTTTTTATTATGTTTTTGACCTTTTCAACTCTTTTAATGATGCCAAAATGATAACGATGACATGTTTTTGTAATATTTTATGGCATATATATGAGATGCAGTTCACGAATATGATAATGCAAGAACACAAGAAATGTTGAAATGAAACATTTACTTCTACTGAATGTCATGAGATATGACATTTGACTTTATTTCTTTGAGACTCTTTTCCTAATTTTGGCATGAATGCAATGTCGAACAAACAATGTGACTGCTCTTTAATACAATTTTCAATGGACAGGGGATTGTGAGTTGTCCTGATATAAGAAACCTAATCAAGGCTATGAGATAGGGTTTTAAAACTCAAGTGGGGAGTGGGAATGAAATGGAGTGCTTCTAAATTTGGGCTTTGCTAAAGGCTAAACATTGATCCTTATCTAGATAAGACAATCTGACAAGCTTTCAATTTAGATAAGTAACAAATTTTATTGGTGTTAGCTAGACTTAGATTATAGATGGGAAGCAAGGTAGACTTGGGGTGAAGGATAAATAGGAGAGAACAAGGCTTCCTAGGTAGAAGATGATCCTAGAGACTACTAGACTCTTGGTTTTGCTCAGCTAGTGTGTGTGTGTGATTTGTTCCTTTCTTTCTCTATTAGAATGTCACCCTTGAGACTTTAATCTTAGATTGATCTCCACCCAAGAGTACGGACATTCAACAATATTTTCTCTTTCACTCTCTTTTTTTGTATCTCTCTTTTTTTCTTTTCACTTTTCATTTGTATTTTCCTCACTTGATTTTTCTCATTTTTTTGGACTTTTTATTTTTCAAGAAATGAATGCTTTTGAAACTTTGATATGCAATGATTTGATCTCTCACACTCTTATTTTGATCACTCATTTTTTTATTCACTTGGATTTTTGATTGCTTTCTTTAGAGTTTTGATCCTTCTGACATTTTTGGCTAGAGAAGATAAGGGGCTAAGCACCACCTAAAGTTTTTGTAGTCTATTTGGACTTCTCTAATATTAGGAAAGAATTGTGAAGGTCTACTTGTAAGCTTCCTTTGAACACTGTAGGTTTAAATACTGACTTTGCTTAGACCTAACATATTGACTTATTAAGACTGGGATCAGTGTAAAGCTAAGAGCTAGGCTTTGATTAGAATCATTGGGAATGAAGTGGGATAATGGAGATTGTGAAAATGGGGAATCTCTAGGTCCTGAAAGGATGACGTATATCTTGGCAACATTAGGTTCCTTACTGAAAAGAAAATAGTATAAGCACAAGTCACTAATTGTAATGCATGATGAACATAATGATACTAAAATGTAAGTAACAAATTGTTTTTTTTTGACATTTTTGATTTTTGAATTTTTTTTTGTATTTTTATGTTTTATAGTATAAGCACAAGTCACTTGGACGCAACATTCTCTACCGCACCAATTGTCAGATTCTCTATTGATTTTTGAATTTTTTTTTTTCTATACTTAATGATATAAGGTATTAAAAGTATCTAAAAAGCAAGTTCATTGTTTTCAACTGGTAACATTATTAAATAAATGAGGAAATTTTTGATAAAATTCATGGTAATCCTCCCATGTAGCATTTTCCTCAGCATACTTGTCCCATTGGACCTTGCATTGCAAGACCTCTCTATTACGCAAGTGGAGCTTGCACATTTCTAACACCTTGAGTGGCTCGATCATGACCACCCCTGGGTCTTGCATTTGTAAAGAATTCCAAGTCAAAATATGATTATTACCTGCAATATATTTCTTCAAATATGACACATGAAAAATATTTTGCACTCTAGATAAGGCTAGTGGTAGAGCAACTTTGTAGGCAACCAGATTGACTACTTCAAGCACTTCAAAGGGTCCCACATATCGAGGGGCTAGCTTAGAAGACTTCCCAAACTTAATAAAACTTTTCTGAGGTTTAACCCTCAAAAGAACTTTTTCTCCAACAGAGAATTGCCTTGGAACACGTTTTGCATCCACATAGCTCTTTTGCCTATCATTGGCTTCTGCCAATCTTTTTTTGATCAGCTTAACTTTCTCTTCCATTTTAGCTAGCATTTCTGGCCCGATGCTAATCCTATCCTCTAGCTTATCCTAGCTTATAGGAGTTCGACATCTTCTTCCATACAATGCTTCGAATGGCGCCATCTTAATAGAAGAATGATAGGAATTGTTGTAAGCAAATTCCACAAGTGCTAATTATTCTTCCCACTTATATTACTGATCCATACAATATATACGCAACAAATCTTCCAAGACTTGGTTAACTCTCTCAGTTTTCCCATCGGTTTCAGGATGGTAAGTTGTACTCACATTGAGTTTAGTCCCTAGCGCAGAAAACAAAGTTTGCCAAAACCTTGATGTTACACACGCATCTCTATTTGAGATAATCTTTTCAAGGAAACCATGCAATCTAAATACCTCTTGCACAAATTTACGAGCTAACACATGTGCTCTATCCGTCAAATTCCTTGGTATGAAATGTGATACCTTTGTGAGTTTATCAACTACCACCAAAATAGCATCATGTCGATTCCTTGACATAGGAAGTCCTTGAACAAAATCCATGTTAATAACTTGCCATTTCCACTCTGGTACATCATGCGGATATAACAATCCTGCGGGGTAATGATGCGCTGCTTTTACCCTTTGACATTCTAAACAGCTTGCTACAAATCTTGCAGCATCATTCTTCATTCCTTTCTAGAAATAAGGAGGTTTAACATCCGCTAGAAGTTTAGTTACTCCTGGATGTCCTGAATACGACGTTGTATGAACTTCTTTCCATACCAAGTCCCTTAATCTAGCTAAATCAGGCACATAAATTCTATCTTTATATCTCATTAGTCCATCTGATTCAAACGAAAAACCATCATATCTTGGATCTTTCGGATTATCTTTCAGAGCCTGCTTAACCTACTTATAAAACTCATCACCTGACAAATTTTGCAATACCAAATCCTTAAAATTTCCATGAATAGAAATAATAGAAGCTATATCTCTTCTATGGCTCAAAGCATCAGCTACTCTATTCTCTTTTCCTTTGATCTAGTTTATCTCAAAGTCATAGTCAGATATCAATTCTAACCATCTCCTTTGTCGTGCATTCAAATGTGGTTAGAGAAAATATACTTAAGACTTTGATGGTCTGATTTAAGTACAAAAGTCTTTCCCAACAAATAATGTCTCCACATTTGTAAGGCATGAGTTACTGCTGCCAATTCTAGATCATGCGGCGCATAATTTTTCTCGTAAGATTTCAATTTCCTTGACTCATATGCTATAACTCTTCCATCTTGCATAAGCAGTCCTCCTAATCCTTCTCCCGAGGCATCTATGATTACCTCAAATTATCCTTCAAATTATCCTTCGGGGTCAGGAACTTTCAAGGTTGGAGTTGTAGTTAGCTTTTATTTTAAGAGATCAAATGCTTCCTGACATTTGTCTGTCCATTCAAATCTCTTTCCTTTCCTCTATAGGGAAGTGATTAGACTAGCAATACTAGAGAAATTTAGAACAAACTTTCTATAATAGCCTGCCAGGCCCATGAAACTACGCACCTCATGTACATTTGTTGGTATAAGCCAATCCAGAATAGCTGTGATTTTTGCAAGATCAATAGATATTCCATTAGCTAATATGATATGCCCTAGATATTGAATCTCCTTCTGGAAGAATGTGCACTTAGACAGTTTCCCATATAACTTATGTTCTCTTAACCTTTGCAGAACTATTTGTAAGTGCCCATGACGTTCTTCCTCATTCCTAGAATAAATGAGTATATCATCTAGAAAGACTAAATAAAACTTATCCAAACAATCCCTGAATATACTATTCATGAGATTCATAAATGCAGTGCAGGAGCAGTTGTTAAACCAAATGGCAACACTGTGAACTCATAGTGTCCATATCTAGTTCTAAAAGTTGTCTTATGAATATCTTCATCCTTCAGTCCTAACTGATGATATCCTGATCGCAAATCAATCTTTGAAAACACAACAACTTCACGCATCTGATCAAAAAGATCATCAATATGCGACAAAGGATATTTGTTCTTTATCATTGCTTTATTAAGCATATGATAATCTATACACAAATGTAGGGTTCCATCCTTCTTAACAAAAATAAATGGAGCACCCCAAGGTGAAACACTGGGTCTGATTAAACCTTTTGCCAACAATTCTTGTAATTGTACTTTCAATTCCATTAACTTAGTTGTCGTCATACGATAGGGTGCTTTTGATATAGGCTCAGATCCTGGTTTAATATCAATAGCAAAATCAAACACCCTCTTGGGAGGCAATCCCGAAAGTTCTTCTAGAAACACATCCTAAAATTCCCAAAAAAAAAGATACTTTTCCCCAAAAGATAAACTAGGGTTTTCTACCCCTTCTTCTACTTGTTCTATTTTTACTGCAAACAACTGACAACCTTTCCTTCTAGCCCTTTTTAATTGCTTAGCAGAGATAGTTCTAATTTTAACTTCTCTTTGAATCCCGTGGAAGGGTCAGATTTCCCAAATCATCTAAGCATTCAACTATTTTTGAAAAATAATCAACCTTAGCACTATGTTTCCATAACCAATTCATTCCTAGGATCACATCATAGGAACCTAAGGGAACTACATACAGATTTACTTTAGTTGAGAAACTAGGAAGGTCAACCTTGGCTTCAAACAAACATTGCTCTACTCGAGCCTTAGATTGGTTAGCATATTCTACTGACCAAGGTTTAGACATGTAACCAACTTTTCTAGATAATTTATTCAAAATTCTAGGAGAAACAGAGTTTTCAGTGGCTCTTGTATCAATCAATATGGATATAGGGACTCCAAACAAAGTACCTGTCATCTCAATGGGTGTGATTTGATACTCGGCTTGACGATTGTCGAGAGATGCATGAATCCTTTGCTGGAATGCTTCTTGCTGAGTAGGTAGTGTAGTACCTCTTTGTTGACCATTTTGATTCTTGTTAGGGCAACGATTTGCATAGTGGTCACCCCCACAAGTAAAGCATCCTCCAATGGGTCCTTTCTTATCTGAAGTCTTCCCATTGTTATCCTCATTTCTTTTATAATTGCCATATTTCTTCTCATTGCCAAATCCAACTTTGTTCTTCTAAGGTCCTTTATCTTTTCTCTTGTTATCATAATTCTTTTCATATCTTTTCTTGTAGGGTTGATTGTTAGGAGTTCCATTAAACCTCTTACGACTTCTATCACGATAAGCCAAGATGGATTTCAGCTTTTGCTCTTGCTTAATCGCCTTCTCATACACTTGATCCATTGTGGTAGGACCATGAACATCCACTTCACCACCAATTTGAGCATTTAAGCCCATGATGAATTTCCTGATCCAGAATCTCTCATCCTTTTGATATTGTGGAACATATTTCAGGAGTCGAGTGAATTTTTCTCCATATTCTACCACTGTCATATCTCCTTGTCAAAGGTTCTGAAAATCAGTCAGTTTATGATCAAAATAGAGTTGCAGTAACCATCTTTTGCAAAAGAGTTCCACAAACTCATCCCAAGTTATCCGTAGAGAGCTCAAATTCAATTCCATCTTTTTATTCATCCACCAAGTGGATGCTTCTCTAGCCAGTTGGAATGCTCCCCATACTACCTTGGTCACCTCTGAGTAATTTCTTATCTCGAAGTATTTTTCCATCTCTGTTAACCAAGCTTCTGCAGCATCTCCAGTTTCTGTCCCATCAAATTTTGGTGGAACAACCTTCTTCATATCCTTTGAGAGCTCCAAGGTCAATCTATCCCTTGCCTCTTTATGAGATTCGGTACTCTTACTTTGATCCTCATGATTTTCTCTGCTTTCACCATGAGAGTTTTTGCTTCCTCCCTCGGTATTCCCTTTATCATCCACCTTCTTTTCCAAATCACCCAGTCTTTTCTTGGTTTCCTAAAGCATGGTTATGATTTGATCCAGCTTATTATCTGGCAGGTGGTTTTCCTCTTCACTTTCTCCTTGGTTAGTTCTTGTCCGCACCATGTTTATCAATTTCTCACACCTGAGAATATTGAGTTGTCCATTAGTTCTAGATTATAATGTAACCCATTAAATCTAAACATAATACTCAATTTAAACAATAGTTTGGCACAAAAACAACTCTTTTTATTTATTTCATTTCAAAAGTAAAGAGTTTTCTTCTTTAATATAAGAAATGACTTCAAAAGTCATGCTCAAGAGGAGTATATCCTTCAGACTCATTTTTAGATACATAATCTCGAGGTATATAACCCTCTGACTCACTATCAGACCTAACTTCTATGATCTCAACAGTTGATGGAATGCGAGGATCTCGCCTAACCATAGTTGTTTCCTCATCTGACATATACTCTATGATTTTGGCAGTGATCTTAACTCTTTCTTTATCTTCCCTTCTCACTCACTTGAGTTGAGTTAAGGTAGTTGCCAGAGTTTCAGTATCACTCAGCCAAATGTCACTCTCATCATTGGTTCCCTCAAAGGTTTTGATAATGGCCTCACGTTCTCTTTTAGCTTTAAGGAAACGTTGGATTGAATTAACAGACTTTCTTGCTGTCTTCTTAAAATGTACCATCCCAGCACAAAAATTTTCAAACATTAGCTAACCGCATAATGTTGACTACAAGCAAGCATAGTGGTCTCATAAGCCCTAGTGCTGAACCTGGTAGCTCTGATACCATATGTAACAACCATGTTCTAAAACATAGTAAAACCAAAATTTTACTAAGAGTAACTCAACAAGGTAAAAATAAAATGAGATAGAGAATTTTTTTTTTAATTCAACAAATAATCAAGTAACTATAATTACAAGATTTCCTTTTTACAAAATACAATATACCCATACTGTCTTTTCATTTACCATGTTTACAAATGTAAAACCATTGCATATACATATTTGGAATCAATACTGCATCTGAATATTTGACATCTTTATCACAAGTCCTGGCATGTTTCCTACTTGGAGAGAGAGCATCTTTCTAGTGATTAACCTCCAACCACAGACCGATGGTCTCCCACACATCTTCCACATAGGAAGTGGCCCTACCCTTCACGAGGAATATAGACCTTAGGTGACCAGTGGTAATTTGCCTTTCTGAGTACATAGTGTTGTATTCTACTCAACTCTATCAACCATACACTCTAGATACCCTCTAGCTAAGTATGATTTATGATAGGATAAGCAATATGAATACAGTAAACCGACAATGCATGCAAAAAACAAATGCATTACTTTGGCCAAAGTTTTTAATATTATATCGTTCGTAATGAACGTAGTCATTGTGTTCACCCACCCCTACTCAACTTGGATGCTGTCGTATTCACGCAATTTACACACACTGACTATATTTACGTAAATGGTCTAATCATCTTGTCAAGATAATAGTATTCTTGACTTAGATAAGTCTATTTGACATAACCAATCATTTGGGTCATAATCGACTCTAGGGTTTTCATAACAACCCTCTGTATAATACAATATTTTAATATATCCATATCTCATATCTATGAGACTAAGGTTCATAATCGACTCTTGGTAATTATCCTAATATCTCTACCAGGTCATTCTCAGGAATATTTAACCTACTCCATTGAATTGGAACTTTTTATAAGAATAATAATAATTAGTCTAAAATAGGATTCTCATATAACCTTATTCCATCTTCCATAATATCTAAAAGTTACTACCAATGTCGTGCTACAAAGGTTTACCAATAGTTTTCAGGAATCTAATACTCTTAGTTAAATAATTTAATCCATTATGTAACTATGTATAAAACCTATACAAAACAAAATGTTAAATCATTATATCCTCATATGGTTACTCTCATACTCTACAATATCTGGTTTCAAATTCAATAAGAAGACTATATATTTAAGCTAACAACAGGTTATGACCTTCTCTTATAGGGATAATCATTTACCTTTCACTTCCTGATTGGGTATGATCTGCAGTTTAAAGATGCTAGGTAAAATATCGACTCAGTTTATTATAACAGTGACCTTACTGGCATGACCAAATATCAATCATATAAGTAACATTTGTTGTCTTTTACGACTACAAGTAAATAACTCAAATAACTTACTTAAAAACATTAAATGTGCTTCTAAGTTGATATAGAATAGCTATCGACTACCACATCAAAACTTCAGAAGATACAATCTTACCAGTGAAATCATCGATTTCCTATAATACTACATTATATAGTTTTAAAATGAACTCATCATTTTCTCCATGAATCAATAACACATAAATGAAAGAATACATGTAGTTTACTCACTTGAACTGGCTGAGATAGGTGAATAATTCATAAGGTCGACGCCACCAATCTATGTATTCGGCTACTGTCACCATTGCTGAATTCTATTTCGTCTTTCTCCTCCTTTTTTCCCCATGTCTTTGTGTGTTTTTAAGTTCTAAACCTCCCTAATATATAACTACCATGACTCATTTGAATCAATAATCATAATGAGGGTGGCACGACTCCTATAGAGTTGCCTTATTCCCTAACTCCTCTATGCTCAGTAACAAACTTAATCAAAGTTTTCACAGTCTAAAGTGGTTGATTCAAAACTGAAGACCAATATTTAAGTGCATATCCCACATGACAATGAGAGTTTATCACTCTAAGACTCATCAGTTGTGGCAGTTAAAAACCACAATCCTCTTTCTTAGACATGGTCGACACATCATCTAAAACATAACTAATCTTAAATGCTGCCCAATGAGTGATTCAATCGACCACTAACATTAATAAAGACTTACCTACAAATAAGCCTTTGGCTTACTCAAAAATTTTCCCATTGACTCAATATGAGGTATTATCCTCATTCAATGCCAAGGCATCTATATATATTGATTACATCAATAATAATTATACTGATTACATCAATAATAATTATATTGATTACATGAACTATAATTCTCATAATATCGCCTATTACATTAAGTAGCTATGGTTTATTCAATATTAAGGTATTATTAAACCATGGTTCATGGATACTGTGATTGGGTTGAGCTTGTCTCCCCATCATAATCTGTCGACAATAATCACATATTAATAACTTCGACAAAAATGTCTTAACATTTACGAATCGTTATAACACGTCGAATATCTTAATAATAGTATTAGATAATTATTTTATGACAATAATGTCGTAATATTTACATTGAATGTAAATAGTTATAAATCAAACTCAAATGACGACATTAACATTATTAACGACTAAGACGACTTAATACGACTTAGTGAGTTTTTTAAAAACAATATCAACTAACTATCGATTAGGTTCAGAAGCAAACTAATAAGACAAAGCTTACCTCTTACGACACATTGGTTCACATTTTTGTTAAACACTTATAACTCGGTTGGGCAAATAAACCACTCGTAACGTGAGGTCTATATCTCTCTCCTGGAAAGATACTCTCTCTCTCTTTTCTCCGAGAGTCATCTGATATCCTGTAATCCTATTTTGCTTCTCATCAAACAATACATGTGATCAGTGCATCATTATTCAATTAATTCTTCTAATAAATCAAATCTCATAATACAAATATTAAATTGATATTAACATAATCATTCCTATAATTTCAATAAATGACATTCAATATAATCCATATTTTTCCTTGTCATTAATCTAAATATCATAATGAATTTACTTGTTTCCAAGTAAAAAGTAAAAGTAAAGCAAAGCCAAAATTGGGGATGTAACAGAGACATTCTTGTCTCCTTTCTTTGTCTCAAATGATTTGTTGTATCAAGTGTTGTTGGTCTATTATGCATTGTTGATCAATGTTCTTGTTCCTCTCTTGTTTATTGAATGTTTTGCTGATGAATTGGATGGGAAAGTTCTCCCCAATCTCATTAAGGATAGATTGTATCCAATATTTCCTAATGCCTAGGCACACTGAATGCTTGTCAATATAGGAGAAAGTGTTGTGTTTCACATTGTTGTTTGTTGAATGCGTCAAGTTACATTGATCTTGACCTCGTGATGGAACCAAGGGTTTCTCCTTATTTTCAATTTTCACTATGTTTACCTCATGATGAGATCAAGGGTTTGTTCTTGTTTTTCTCTAAGTTTTCCTAACATGTTTTTGTGGTTTTTATGAATGCAATCTAAATGTATGTAGAACAATTTTGGTTCCTTTTTCCCAATTTGAAATGTTGTCTAATTATCTAAGAATTGAATATGAATGCAATCTATATATGTTTTTCAAATGCAGGCTAATCTATGTTTTTTGAGTTTTCATAGAATGATTTTTGAATCAAACTTAATGAATTTAAATTGAATATGAAATTGAATGTAATCTAGTGAATGAAAACAAGGCTAATCAAATCAAATCAAATCAAATACTAATCTATTCATGAAATGAAATAAACAACCTATCAAGAGAAAGAAAAGCAATGATTTAATTTTCTAAGAGTAAGATGTGAGATAATTACTATTGTAAAGCATGAAGAACTTGGTATGAATAAGAATATGTCAATGCTTGCCTTGAGCCCTCAGAAGTCCTTGTGGAAACCCTCTCTTCCTATGTAGTAGTGGGGTCCTCCTCTTGGTGACAAAAATGAAGATGGGAGCTATTGGTTCCCAAATCTACACCTCAATGAAATCTAAAGATTAGCCATACCTTATGATCAAGGACATTAAGAAATTTGGCCAACTAACGAGAGATTGGTTTCACACTTTTCTTCCCTATATTTTAGGCTATGCAAGACCTAGGTGGGTTCCCCTTTATGACACTGGATGTAATTTAACAACATAATTGAAACACAGTGCCCAACAGATGAAAGGCTTCATACATATTGACAAAGAGTTGTATAGTTGAACAAATGGATGACTCATTCCTTGTAAACCCTCAAGGCTTTGGTATGAAGCTTGGAAATAATTATAAATAAATTACAAGAAGCTTAAGAGTTGTCATTTTAAGATTGTGATTCTAGAAATGAGAACTGTAAAAGATTGATCGGTGCTAATCATGGGCTATAGAGTCATAATGTTATGCATTTTATATCACAACATTTAAGCATATCCTGATGGTTAGTTGAAGTATTATCACCTTATGATAATAAGACCTCCTAAAGCCTACAATGCAACCATGTACTTAGTAATCCATTTGAAATTATAATACTCCCATTATTTTCAAGCAAGCATTTACACTATCCCTTGAATAGAAAGAAAACCATGAGAAGAACTCAGTACATAATATGTGTACGAAAATTCCATAATCCTTGATTATTTCATTCAAAAAGTATTACATTTCAAAGCTGGAGAGAATTACACAATAGTATGTGTTCATATATGTACAGTTCAAGATACAACAATACTAGTATGAATGACTTACACATACAGACTACACCCTATAATGGACTTAACCTGATTTCCCCTTTACAGAGCTTTTCCCATCCTCAGAACCCCTTACAAATGTTACAAAGATTACATTTTATGAGAAAAGAAGAAGACCTAGATTGAAAATACAACCAACACCTAGAACCAACTGAGCCCTCTGATCTTGCAACTGAATTGGCATTTGGAAAATGCCATGGCATCTTTTAATTTCCCCTCACTTTCCCTTCACTTGGAAATTGGAAATAATTTTCAATATGTTTGCAATTCTTGTGCATAATTTATATGTGCAGTAAAATTAATTTACTAGTCATATTTCACTTTGAAAGTGAAAAATATTAATTCCTAAGTAGCTACCCATTCTACTGGCAAGTGAAAACACATTAAACTAGACATTTTAACCCTCTAAATTCCATTCTTTTATTGGCAAGTGCAAACTCTAATAATATGACCAATTTTGTGTTTGGTGTGGAGCTTGATTAGTCTCCAAGTAAGAGATTGTTGGTATGTGGCGACTGATCATGCAAATATTGTACACTCGTAATGTATCATTGCCAGGGTTCATGGAGAAACTGATTTCCTCATCAGTTTCTGTTGGCCTTCATGACTGATAATGGTGGACATAAGAAACCAGCCAGACCTATAATCCAGTGGGAGCTGCAAGTGCAATGGTGTCATCTAGGATCAGTCTCCAAGTGGGAGATTGTTTGGTGTGGAGCCTGATCAGTCTCCAAGTGGGAGATTGTTGGTATGTGGCGATTGATCATGCAAATACTATACACTCATAACGTATCCTTGTTGGGGTTCAGGGGCGTAGCCCCCAAATTTTTTTTCCTTTTTTGCATGTTCAGGGTCAGTAATTAATTTTTTGTTAACCGACAAATGAAAAATGACTTTGTAAAACCCTAATTCTAGAAGCTTCCAAAAACCTTGTTATAAGTGGTCGAGATGTATGTTGCAGGTGGGATTTCATGAGATTGTAATCTGTTTTGCATTGGATAATAAAATCATTGGATGGCTGAGTTTCTGTGGATGTAGCCCATTTTGGGTGAACCACATTAAAATTTTGTGTTGATGTCTTTTGTGTTAATCTTCACTATTATATTTGGGTTATTTAATCTGCATATAATTATTAATGCTTATTGCTCCGATCTGCCTAAACCCTAACAAGTGGTATCAGAGTGGGTTGTGTTCGATTATCCTTTGTAGGAAGGTCTCACGGTTGAGCACGGGAGTCTCACGGTTAAGTGGGAGCAATGGCGGATGAGGGTAAATTCATGGTAGATAAATTCAATGGGCAGAACTATCAGCTATGGAAGATGTAGATGGAGGATTATCTCTATCAGAAGGATTTATGGAGGCCATTGGAAGGAAAACCCAAGAAACTGGCAGTAATGACTGATTGGATTAGGAACTTCTAGATAGAAAGGCATTGGGAAACATTCGTTTGTGCTTGGTACCATCAGTGGCATTCAATATCTCATAAGTGAAGACAACGACCAAATTGATGGAGACATTGGCAAAGTTATATGAATAGCCTTCCACTTCGAATAAGGTATTTCATATGTTCAACATTTATTTAATATGAAGGTGGTAGAAGGTGGATTCGTTACTGATCATTTAAACGTGTTTAACATAGTTACTAGTTAATTGACTTTTGTAAATGTAAATTTTGATGAAGTTAGAGCTCTCTTGATATTATGTTCTTTTCTTAAAAGTTGGAATAGTTTGGTAATGGTGGTTAGTAACTCTGTTTCTGGTTTGAATACGTTGAAATTTGATGTTGTTGTTGGTGTTATTCTGAGTGAGGAAATTCGTAGGAAAATCCCAAGTGGATCCACATCAGGTAGTGTTTTGAATGCAGAAAGTAGGGGCAGATCAAAGGAGAGAGGAAAAAGTTCTAGAGGTCATGGGAAGTCACGAGGAAAATCAAAAGATAAGAGGTCCCAATCTAGAGGAAACAAGGATTGTTGGTACTATGGCAAACTAGGTCATCTGAAAAAGGATTGTTGGTCTCGGAAGAATAAAGAAGGAGACAAACAAGAAGGCAATAAAGAGGCAAATGTGGTAAGTAATAAATCTGAAGATGATGCTTTGATTCTTTCCCTAGATAATACTGATGATTCATGGGTTTTAAATTTAGGGGCCTCATTTCATGCTACGCCCCATAGAAGTTATTTTCTTGATTATGTCTAAGGGGATTTTGTGTTGGTTTATTTGGGAGATAACAAACCCTATCAGATTGTTGGAAAGGGAAGAATTGGGATTAAGTTGTAGAATGGGAATCATTGGCTACTAGAAGAGGTAAGGTACATTCCAAGGCTGAGTAGGAATTTAGTTTCAGAAGAGAAACTAGGTGATGAAGGTTGCATTGTTACTTTTAGTGATAAAAATTGGAAGGTTACAAGAGGTGCCTTAATAGTAGCAAAAGGTGTGAAAGTAGGCACCTTATATCTTTGTATAGGTCATATTGTTCCTTCTACTTTAGTTGTTGCAAAGAAAAATCAAATAGGTTCATGAATAGTTGTTACAGATTTCTAGGCAAAGATTGAAATAGTTGCTGAGGGTTCTGAGACAACATTGTGGCATAACAGACTTGGACATATGAGTGAAAAAGGTATGAAGGTACTTCATTCTAAGAAATCTTTACCAGGTCTCTATTAATATGGATTTATGTGAAAGTTGTGTGTATGACAAACAAAGGAGAGTTAGTTTTCACAAAGATGGGAAGCAAAAGAAAGATGAAAAGTTGGAGCTTGTGCATACAGATGTATGGGGACCAACTCATGTATCTTCTCTTGGTGGCTCTCGGTATTATGTTACATTCATAGATGATGCAACTAGGAAGGTTTGGATTTATTTCCTTAGGTAGAAATATAATGTATTTGAAACTTTTAAGAAATGGAAAAGCTTGGTTGAGAATGAGACAGGTAAACGATTAAAATGTTTCAGATCTGATAATGGTGGTGAGTATTGTAGCAAAGAATTTGAGGATTATTGTTCCTCTAATGGAATTCATAGGTAGAAAATGGTTCCAGGGACTCCATAGGAAAATGGAGTGGCTAAGCGCATGAATAGGACAATAATGGAGCGTGCAAGGAGCATGTGATTGCATGTTGGGCTGCCTTTAAACATGTGGGAAGAGGCTATCAATACCACTTTATATTTAATTAATAGAGGTCCACCAGTTCCTTTGAGTTGTGGTATTCTAGAGGAAGCATGGACAGGTAAGAAGGTGAGTTATTCTTTTTTCAAAACCTTCGGATATGAAACATTTGCACATGTAGATTCTAAAAATAGAAAAGCTAGATGTAAAATCAAAATAGTGTATCTTCATTTCATATGGCATTGATGAATTTGGTTATAGGCTTTGGGATGTTAAAAATCTAAAAATTGTGAGAAGCAGGGATGCTGTATTCAATGAGAAGGTGTGGTACAAAGATCAGTTACAACAACATGAGAAGAAAGAAAAATATTTTGTGGTGCTGGATGATATTTTAGATAACAATATTCTAGTGGTTCCTCATGCTCCACAACAACAATAGGAAATACCACAAACTCCAGTGAATGTTAGACAGTCAACAAGGATAAGTAGACCTCTCAACACGTTTTCTCCCTCTTTGTATTCTATTTTGTTAACATATGCTAGTGAACCAAAAGGGTATGATGAATCTATGCAGGTGGATACAAAGGTTCAGTGGGAGCATGGAATGGAAGAAGAAATAGGTCCTTCTTGCTAAAAAATTAGACTTAGAAATTATGCAAGTTGCTTGCAGGTAAAAGACTTTACCAAACAAATGGGTTTATAGGCTAAAAGAGGGAGATGGAGGTAAGAATAGATTTAAAGTCATGTTAGTTGTAAAAGGATTTGCATAGAAAAAAAGCATTGATTTTGATGAGATTTTTTCTCTAGTTGTTAAGATGACTTCCATTCGTACTATTTTAAGTATTGTGGCTGCTAAAGATTTGCATTTGGAACAGCTAGATGTGAAAACTTCCTTTCTCCATGGTTTGGAGGAGGAGATATATATGGAACAACCCCAAGGATTTGAGGTCAAAGGTAAGGAGAAATTGATGTGCAGATTGAAGAAGAGTTTATATGGCTTGAAACAAGAACCTTGGTAATGGTACTTGAAATTTGATAATTTTATGGCTGAGCAAGGCTACAGCCAGTGTAATTCTGACTGTTGTGTTTATTTTAAGAGGCTAGATAATGACAACTACATTATTTTATGTTTATATGTTGATGACATGCTTGTAGCAGGGTCTAATATGGATCACATAAGTGAGTTAAAATAGCAGTTTGCAAAATCATTTTCTATGAAGGATTTGGGGGCAGCAAAACAAATCCTTAGTATGAAAATTTGTAGAGATAGGCAGAACAAAAAATTGACTCTATCTCAAGATGATTATGTTGAAAAGGTGTTGTAGAGATTTCATATGCAGAATGCAAAAGTTGTTAGCACACCTTTGCCTAGTCATTTGAAATTGACTAAGGAGATGTGTCCAAAGACACAAGAGGAGGAAGACAAAATGTCCAAGGTACCATATGCTTTAGCTGTAGGAAGTTTAATGTATGACATGGTATGCATGAGACCAGATATTGCACATGTTGTAGGAGTTGTAAGCATGTATATGAGTAATCTTGGATTGGAGCATTGGAATGCGGTAAAATGGATTCTTAGATATTTGAGAGGTACATCCAATAAACATTTATGTTTTGGGGGGCTCTAATATTGATTTAGCAGGCTATGTGGACTTCGATTTGGCAGGGGATAGTGATACCAGGCAGAGTACTATAGGTTATGTCTTTATTGTAGGTGGGACAATGGTGAGTTAGATCTCAAGGTTGCAAAAGGTGGTTTCTTTATCCACCATAGAGGCAGAGAATGTAGCTGCAACAAAGGCAAGCAAGGAGATGATATGGCTGTAACCTTTCATGGAAGAATTGGGCAAACGATAGGGTAATAGTTATTTTTTTACGCACAACTAGAGTGACATACATCTTGCAAAGAATTCTACCTTGCATTCAAAGACTAAACACATACAACTGAGATATCACTTCATTCAATTAGTTTTACAGAATGTACAGTTGAAGCTGGAGAAAATTCACACAAGTGAGAATCCTGTAGATATGTTCACAAAGGCAGTTACATGGGAGAAACTGATTTCCTCATCAGTTTTTGTTGGCCTACATAACTGATAATGGTGGAAATAAGAAACCAGCCAGACCTATAATCTAGTGGGAGCTACAAGTGCAATGGTGTCATCCAAGATCAATCTCCAAGTGGGAGATTGTTTGGTGTGGAGCTTGATCAGTCTCCAAGTGGGAGATTGTTGGTATATGGTGACTGATCATACAGATACTATACACTCGTAACATATCCTTACTGGGGTTTGGGGGTGCAACCCTCAAATGTTTTTTCCTTTTTTGCATGTTCTGGGTCAGTAGTTAATTTTTTGTTAACCGACAAATGAAAAACGACTTTGTAAAACCCTAATTCTAGAAGCTTCCAAAAATCTTGTTATAAGCGCCTGAGATGTATGTTGTGGGTGGGATTTTGCGATTTTGTAAATTATTTTGCATTGGATAATAAAATCATTGGATGAATGAGTTTGTGTGGTTGTAGCCCATTTTGGGTGAACCGCGTTAAAATTATGTGTTGATCTCTTTTGTGTTATTCTTCATTGTTATATTTGGGTTATTTAACTTTCATATAATTGTTAATGCTTACTGCTCCAATCTGCCTGAACCCTAACATTTTGTCTCTTAGAACTCTCTAACTTCCACATTTGCAATCAACAAGGCATTTTGTCAAATAGTTTATGTGCATTCCCATTGCTTTTAAATTTGCTTCGATTCTCTATTTGTATTCACACCTGCTTTGCCAAGTGGTTTGAATTTTCCCTGTATGACCACCTGAACAAGAAAATCTCTCTTCTATGACAATCTAAGCTTCCTCTCAGCATTTTTGAAATATTGGGGTCATTTTTCACTAAATTGCAGAGTGATTTCAAATAATGTTGAGGTGTCTGAAACTAATGGAGGAGCATTAAAACCATACTAGAGGTTTTATGAATAGAGGATGGGCATTTTTATGGTTGAAGATGTGTGTAAAATCCATCCTAGGCATTTAAAACTAAGTTGGGGCCATGATTAACATTCTGGAGGCATTTTCCTTCACGTTGGGACATTTTTTCTGATGGTGGGTCATGTTTACTCATACATGAGGCATTTTTGTTACACTGGAGGTGGTTTTAACTTAGCCAAGGCATTTTCCACTTGCATGGAGGTATTATTAACCATGCTAGGACATTTTTACAGATGTTGGGCTATTTTTATCAATGGTAGGTAGTTTAAAACAAGTTAAACAATGTACCAAAATGTTGCAGGGGCATGGAAAATAGTCCAAGCACGGTTATGGATGTGAAAACAACATTAAATTATAGGATAAAACAATAAAAAAATCCCCCTGACCCCCCTCCACATGGAAGGCCTCTATTCCATCACTTAGACTTCACAATTTTGACTTGAGAGACATTTATAAAACTACATTGTGCCATGATCACTTGGAAATTAATATTTTAATTCTTACCTCCATTAGCATTGGTCCATCACATGAAATATATCCATCACAACTTTGCATAATGCCAAGTCTTCTATCCTTGCAATGTTCCATGAGGAGAGTAAGATAATTTAAAATATTTTCTTTTTTCCTCTTGAAACTTGTATGGGAAGTTTAAAATTTAAAGCTCCCTCACTTTAGTTCATTTGCTATTTAAAATATTTCTATAAAGCAATAAATTTAATTATAAAGCTCATATTAAAATAATAAAATATTGTTTTAATTTTTAAACCTTAACTTTAACTTCTCTTTATTAACTCACTTGTTGCCAAAGTGACAAAAATTGCACCACAAGTTGAGACTAGATCTAAAGGCCACGAAAACTTGCAGGGGGTAATAATATTTGGTTTCTATCCTCACCCTATCACTAGAAATTGTACAAAAAACTAAAATTTAGGAGCTCCTTTGTAACAAGGCCATCCGACAGGCCATTTAAAAGTTTTTGTGCCATAGCCACAAAACTCACTCGACAGACTCAAAACTAGAATTGGAGGATTCTGATGCAATGTCAAAATTCAACAACCTTCTATATTTGTTTAATAACATCATTTTGACCATGTTCAACACACTCGTTGCCAAATGCCAAAATATTAAATTTAGGTTCAAAGCTCATCTGTTCACCACGAAATCAAGACTTAAGGTAGTTTATGCATATTAAAGATTCTCTACCAAATAGTTTTTGATGATGAGATCTGCATTGAGATATTTTAATGCTAGTAGTTTTGGGCTAGCCTGGTGCTTCGAGGCCTGAAAATTAGCTCTCTCTACTAATTTGAAGGTCATCCTACTCAGGAAACGGGGCACAAAAACAAGTACCAACACGAGAAAATAGAATCAAGTGGAAGCTTTGAAGCTTTGAAAACAATTAAGCATGAGAATGCCTGAGAAGCATTATGGCTTGAAGCTATGGAATCTTTGACAATAATTAAGCATGAGAATGCCTAAGGAGCATTATGGCTTGGAGCTATGGAAGCTAATGCAAAATCAAAAGGATCACAGGGTCCTGCACAAGCATAAATATGCTAAGGAGACAATTAGCAATGCAAAGCAAAAAAAAGAGCAGCAATACTAAATTTGCCTTCTAAGGGAAAGCTTTGAAGCTTTGCAAAAACTAAAGAAAGAAACTAAAAGGCTCAAAGGATTGTGAAGAAGCTTGAAAAAGCTTGTGAAAGTGAGAAGAGAATTTTGAAACTTAAGAAATAATGAAGAGGTGAGGGGTATTTATAAGTTGAAAATCAACACCAAAGGTGGTGGTGATTGCGGAGTTAACATAAATAGATTGGGGAGTGATCTAACTTTTATTAAGAGTGAACATTGGTTGTAGAGGAGATCACATAATAGGATATGAAGTTAACACTTGATTGATTGCAAGATAACTAGGATTAATTGGGAGATGGGATTGGGTCGATTGGGAGTGTTGAATCAATTAAAGGGATATGGCAATTAGTTAGAGAAGAAGACTTATGCAATTAGGGCTCGATTTGAAGCAAATTTGGCCCAAAATTGGAAGAAAAGATGCAAGTTAAAAGATAACAAGGTTGCCCCTTTCACCAAGTAAAATCACCCTTGGATATCCTACTTAAGTTGTTGGATCACCCAAGGAGATCCTAAAGCCATAGAGGTGACCCATAGAGGAGGTTTTGTACATGTAGTTTTTTAGAATAAAGAATGGTCTAGAAAGTCTAAGAATGGTTTTGGAACTCTGAAACTAGCCATATGGTCTCTATAGGGTGAGTCTCCTCTTTCACCAAGACAAGTCACCCCTGGAGATCCTGATTCAGCTGTAGGGTCACCTAGGGAGATTTCATAGTGATAGGAGACAATCGAGAATGGGACATTAAAATTGAGGTTACAGATGGGATGGGGAGGTTAATTGGATGATTCTAAGGGGTTGAAATGATGCAAATACCCCTAGGGAACATGAATTTCCCCTCTTGTGAAGTGGATTGATGAGGTCTTTAGGGCTAGAAAGCGATAGGAAATATACATGGTTAGAAGGGAAGCTAGAGGGTGTGCAAAACCTAGAAGACTAGTTTAGAGGTTAGAAAAGCACAATCAAGATGAAAATAAAGAAAGACACGTCACCAAGAGGAACATTGCTAAGAGGTATGTATATATTCATGCTTGCAT
The DNA here is from genome assembly GCA_027924645.1 of Cunninghamia lanceolata. Classification (NCBI taxonomy): domain Eukaryota; kingdom Viridiplantae; phylum Streptophyta; class Pinopsida; order Cupressales; family Cupressaceae; genus Cunninghamia; species Cunninghamia lanceolata. The sequence goes on along the minus strand of BSBN01000241.1, from coordinate 1,753,475 downwards.
GTATGTGATTAGGATATAGCTCATCTTTGGGCCACAATGTAGGCCTATGCATCTTTTTCATACTTACACTCACTGGTATCATGTGAATACAAATATCTCCTCAATGTTTTTAGTAGTCCTTCTTGATGTTAGGAAGTCCAAGGATTGCATTCAAGATTTTGTAGAAACAATGATTAAGCCATGATGGCACTTTGGGCTTAAGAAGATTATCAATGATGTTGTTCTTGGATTAGGATTCCATCCTAATCATGTCACCTAGCCACTTATCAACCCCCAATACTGTGGGCCTTGGGTGCCATTTATCATTAGAGTGGTAGGGGAAGATGACAATGCACATAGGCACAAGGCAAACTTGGGCTTGGAGTTTCTAAAGGTGGTTGTTGGAGTCTTGGATGCATTGAGTGTTGATTGACCCTTTGTAATGGAAATATACAGTTCAGGATCGAATGATGGTGATATTGTAGGCGAAGACACCACAACCTCACAAGTCTAATGTTAGTTTTAAAAATAGAATGAATAGATATTAAAGCATTTAGGAGATATGGCTATATATAACATTTTGTATAAAATGAACACTTGTTAATATGATATATAGTGGCCCTCCTTTGGAATAGCCAAAACTTTGTTTCTTTTTTATACTATAATTAATATACAGGGGTACGACTCTCTTATGCCTCTTTTATCAATAAAAAAGTTCTATAAACTCCAACAAATTAATAGATTTGCCTAGGCAAAATAAAGAAAGATGAGAAAAAAAATTAGCCATCACAAGATTTGTGTCCAAAATGCATATAGTGCATTGAACAAATTGAAATGTAATATCTTGGAAACTAAACAGAAGCAAAAAAAAACAACATAAGCTCCTCCCATGAACAGACCACAAGAATTTATTATATAAACTCTTTGTTTTCCTACTTTGGAACTTTTATGTTTTTGATAGTCATGTCAATTGATGCAGACCAAGATCAAGAGCCCAATAAAGAGTCGTTGACCTTGGCAGCTACCAAATAGAAAAAATACATACAGAGCAAACTATTCAAAAAAATATATCTACGGAATTATTACACACTGATGGATTCCTTATAATGTAACTGCTTACATTCAAACATTGACATTGTCACATACATGTATTTCTCTCCAATATTCAGACCATAACAGACTACTCCATAAAACTCTACAGAAGTAACCAACATACACTTGATAGAACATATTTGAAATTCTACTGGTTAACACCTCAAGACACCAAATTAACTTGCCACGACTTAGCTACATTGTTGACACAACAAAAATAACTCAGACTCATGATATCAGATATGTAACAACTCAGATACAGGGATAATGCAACAAAAATAATTAGGAACATGATATGGCTTAGTACATAGAATGAATCTGACTCCTTGCTACAAACCTTTTGACTCATAAAAAAATAGAAATTATTCATGAAACTGTCCACACCACTCAGTCTTCAATCGTACACTTTCATCAAATTGCTGAGGATGCTTTTCCTTCATGGAAAAAATATCATCTAAACAATTGTGTGGCTCCAGAAATATGTGCTTCTACTACTAGTTGCCACACCAGAAATAGATATTAATTAATTTCCTAGACATGGTCACCAAATCGCTACCCATAGATAGTGGGATGTTTAAAAAAAACCAACAGCTATTTTAAGTTGTCGCCCCATCTTAAAGAAAAGATGAAGATAGATTTAATGCCGAACAGGAGGTCTACCACACATTAAAGGTGCTACCAACAACCTTAAATGGATATTTATCCATTTATCTCCTAGATAGAGTCTAGTGAGGTAGGAAGAACAAGGAAGAAAACCAAAATAGACCTGCAATCAAAACACAAATAGAAAAAAAAAATCCTTACAATTTACTAGAGTTAGGTATGCCCCTACATCATCAATGAACATAGTATATGCTTGTGACAAAGAATGTACACGAGAACAAACACATAAAAACACATTTTTTAGTGGCAACATGGCAATTGGGTGCATATCTATAACTGACAAGGCAATTCGCATGGTGCATCTTAAAAAAGAAAAAAAAAACTTATAGGATATAACTAGTATACCTATATTTAAAAAATATATCTAAAGTACGCCGAGAGATATCCTTCTTGAGGCACCTATTTCCACCTATGTGTAGGAAATTGATTAAAAAATAGGCACCTTGAGAAGGATATCTCTCTGTGTACTTTAGATATTTTTTAAAATATAGGTATACTAGTAGCATCCGCAACGACAAGCATAATTCTGACTATATTATATATCTTATTAAGAATTATTATTATATAATATAATATTATAACATAGATTAGATATATTATTATAATATATTATATCGACATATTTTATACTAAATTAAGCCTAAAGGTCTTAACCCTAATTATATTATATTATATAATTATATAGGTTAGATATATTATTATAATATATTATAATAATTATATATTATTTTAAAGGTTCGAATGAATGTTAGATTTAGATTTATGGTTTTGTTTAGGGATTGGTTTAGGATTAGGCTTATAAATAGGGTAAGATATAGGGTTAGGCTTATAAATCAATGTTACGTGTAATCATATGATTATGACCTTAGAATTAGAATTAAGGTTAGATTAAAGGTTATGATTACAATTAGTGTTTGGGTTAGGTTTAGAACCAAGTTTAGATTAGAATTAGGCTTTTGCTTACGACTAGAGTTAAGGTCAAGGTTATAACCCTAATTCTAATCATAATTCTAACCCTAACAATAATCCTAATTCTAACCCTAAACCTAATTGTACCCCTAACCCTATTTCTACCCCTAGATCTACTTAACCCTAATTATAACCCAAACCCTAATTTTATCTCTAACTGTAATTGTATTGATAATCTTAATTTTATCCTTAATTTGATAAATCTAACACTATCCCTAAATGTAACTGTAACCCTAACGTTAATTGTATTCTTAATACTAACCATAATTCTACGTATAATTCTTACCTTGATTATAATGAAAACGTAATTCTAAGCCAACCCTAAACCTAACCCTAACATTCAAGCCAATACTAACCCTAATTCTAACCCCAACTGTAACTCTAATTCTAACCTAAACCCTAAGCCTAACCCTAATTCTAACACTAATTATAATAGTAACCCTAATTGTAACACTAATTCTAACCATAATTCTAACCCTAATCATATTTCTAACACTAAACCTAATTCTAACCATAAACATAATTATAACCCTATTTTAATTATAACCTTATTTTACTTATAACCCTAACCCTAAACCTAACCCTAATTTTATACAAACTATAACCCTAATTCTAACAATAGATTGAACTCTAATTATAACCTAACCCCTAACCCTAAATGTAGCTCTAACTTGTAATTTGAACCCAAATTGTAATGATAACCCTAACCTTAATCCTTTAAACAATAATGCTAACCTTAGCTCTAATTGTAACCCTAACTCTAATTCTAACCTAGATCCTAACCCTAACCCTAACTTTAACCATAACCCTAATTCCCTCCCTAATTGTAACCCTGAACCCAACCCTAATTCTAACCATAGTTGTAACCCTAATTCTAACTCTAACGATAATTCTTATTGTAGGTAATTCTAATTGTAATCCTAACCCTAACCTCAAGTTTGATTCAAACCTTAACCCTAATTCTAACCCTAATTCTAATCCTAAACCTAACCTTGTTTCTAACCCTAACCCTAATTCTAAGTCTAATACTTATCCTAACTCTTTCCCTAATTGTAACCCTAGCCCTAATATTAATCTTAACCCTAACCTTAGTTCTACCTACAACTATAACCCTATTTGCAACCATAACCATAATTGTAACCCTAGCCATTATTGTAACTTTAATTCTAGTCCTAATCCTAACTATTATTGTAATCCCAACCCTAATCCTAATGCTAATTCTAACTATAACCCTAATTATAACTCTATTTGTAATTGTAAACCTAACCATAAACATAATTCTAACCATAACCCTAATTTTAATTGTAATTAGATATATCTACCTCTAATTTTAATTGAAACCCTAATTCTAATTGAACCCTAACCCTAAGACAAATTCTATCTATAATCACAATTCTAATTTCAACTCTAATTCTAACCCTAATAATAACCCTAATCCTAATTGTAGGCCTAACTTCTTATTTCAATGCTAATCCTAACCCTAACCGTAACCGTAACCCTAATTCTAACCATAATCAAATGATTACACTTAGCATAACCCTAACTATAACTCTAACCCTGATGTTAATCCTGACAATAATTCTTAGAACCCTAACCCGAATTCTACCCCTAGATCTAGTTAACCCTAATTATATTCTTAATTCCAACCCTAATCCCAACCCTAACCCTAACCCTAACTCCAATTCTAATACTAATTATAACCCTAAACCTAATTCTAACAATAAACATAATTTTAACCTTATTTTAATTGTAACCCTAACTCTAACCTTACTTCTAAAAATATAAGCCTAACCCTTACCCTAATTCTAACACTAATACTAACTATAGCCTTAACCCTAATGTTTAGGCGAATACTAATTAAAATTATGATTAGAATTAGGGTTATAACCTTGACCTTAACTATATTCGTAAACAAAATCCTAATTCTAATCTATCCTTGGTTCTAACCATAAATTTTGTAATCCCATATCTTATTTGTTGGCATTCTAATTTTTTAAATAAGAGCTTGCCTTTTTCTTAAAATTTTGTAATTGTTTAACTATATTCTTTAAGTATATGCATATTTATATTTTAAAATATATATTCTTTAACCATTTCATCTAACTATGCATATTCTTTTTAAAAATATGCATATGTTAGTTTTTCTTATACTATCAAATATTTGTTATATTTGTCAAATATGATATATTGTTATTCAAATAGTCCATTACATCTTCTATTATGGATAATTTATATAGATAAAAGAATGAGTTGTTTCTTTTCTACTTTGGAGAAGCTTTTTGGTTTTAAAAGAGAAAAATAAAATAAAATTAAAGTAACTTTAAAGCAAACTGAAAATGGAAAAAGATAAAGAAAAAATTTAGAAAGAGGAAATGATTCATTAAAATATACTAGAATACTAGCAATGATAATATAATATATATTATCAAGATTTTCAAATATAAAATAAATTAAATTAAATTACCATTTATATTTAAAATTTAATAGAAATTTTAGAATAAGCCTAAATAATTATTCATTTCTAAAACTTAGTGAAATATTACTATGAATACATTTATTAAAAACATCAATAAAATTAAAAAAACAATTAAAAAACATGTTTCTAATTTTTAAACAACACACTAATTCTTTTCATAAAAGCAAATCTAAACAATAATTTAGAATTTTTTTACACTACTTCTTCATTTCATTTTTTTTGTTTGCTACACAAGTTTTAGAGTTGAGCAAGAAGGGGTTTTATGAGATGAGGTAAATTTATTCATACTCGTCATGGATTTGCTGCTGTTTATTTTTTTTTGGCTAATCCTATTGACACTTTTTCTAGGATGTGACTTGTTGTAGGGATAAAGGGTTTTGAAAGCTTAAATGAAGAAATCTTGCCCAAATTTTAATTTATCTAATTAGAAAATCCCAATAATCCAACATGCATGTGGGGGTTTCCACTTCAAATGCTTGTATGGAATCTTAACCCAGATCTAGCCTCTCATGCAAAAAAAGATTTGATTTAAAACTGTGTTAAGAGTTTTCATTCATGTACATCAGAGGATAAAATCAAAATATAAATAAAATAGATTGTTCTATTTCTATTAAATGCAATGAATTAATCCTACTCTAGTTTTCTCTTCTTCTTTTTTAATCTAATTAATTTTTTTTAATTATGAATAGAATGATTTTTTATGCATGTGCACAATTTAATGGGGCTAATATTTTATATCTTATGCTAAAAAAGATGTTCTATTTTTTTAATTTTTTAATTTAAGAATAGAATATTATTTTTTATTTTATTATTTATTTATTTTATTTTATATAAAATATAAACTCATTATATTTTAATATTATATTATATGTATCACAATTTAATATAATTTAATTTATATAAAAATAAATATTATAAATTCTCTAAAACAATCCCAATGTTCTAAAATCATGAATTTTTATTTATTCTTAAAATCTACTCTTTCCTTTTTTTAAATCTCTTTCTAAATAAATGTGATTTTCCCCTTTTTCAAGTCTCTTTAGGCAAAATAAAAATGATTTTACTCCCATCTTTAAGGCCTATTTGATAGCTCAAAAAAACCTCTTCATATTTTAACGCCTCATCTTTTGTTTTAACCTTCTTGTAAGGGTAGCCTACTCTTTTCTTTTAAAATTTAATTCAAAGGCCCCTGTCTTGGCGGATTTTATTTTCTGCAACACCACTTTGCTAGTCTTTGACATGCGACTAGCAGTTAATTATTGAGAGGCGAGTTGAAAGGAAATGGGCATTGAATGGTGGGTATAGTGGACATGGAAACATGGAGCATATTAATTTAGTTGTTTTTTTAAAATATTATTTCACACACGTGGCACCATCATTAAGGCTCTGCAAAAACAAAATTAGTGGCATAGTGGTGGCAGGTACCTTGCCCCCCTTAATATAATTTTTTTTTCAAAGTTTTTTTTCTATTTTTAATTTAATTTCTAGGGATTTTTTAAAATTTTATTTACATGTTTATTTGTTTATTTGTTTATAGGATTCAACTCTTTCCTACCACTATAGATCACATCTCAGCATAATAATTTATTCTTTGAAAAAAGATCGTTAAAAAAGGAAAATAAAAAGCTACACTTTTGGGGTACTCTATTTAAATGTCATCCACTTCAATGGTTAAACAGTCAATAACAATTTTACACCTTATTTACAATAAAAAGTGGTAAATATTTGTCTTAAATTTGTTGGCCAAAATTAACCTTTGACTATTGAAGTGGATGATATTTAAGAATAGCCCTCTTGGGATGGTTAAAATAGTGAACCGAAGATTGTTGTTAATTTGCCACAATAGAGGAGGGAAACTAAAATTTCAACTTTGAATTTATTTCATTGTTATATCAGAGTACAAGGGAATGAGGAGAATTTTTCATTTAAACATATTTTAAAATTTAAATATTGAAAAAAATTCTATTGTTTAATACTTTATTTGTAAAAATAAAATCTTCCATGCCTTACCAGACAAGTAAGCATATTAGGCAATAACAATATTAAAGAGACTCTTCATTTGAAACAAAAAAAATGTTGTCTTGCTTATGACATTTCACAATGTTATGCTTGAGAATTTTCTTGAATTCCAAATGAGGCTTTAGATTTTTTATTGCAGTTGCATGGCATATTGATGCAGTGCAGACAAATAAAAACAATAAAAATAATACACAACAGTCCACAACAAAATAGAACTCAAATGATATTTATTTAATTAAACTGTGATTACATACATCTGCAATATAATATGTATCTATCTGCAATGCAAATATATCTACTTAGCCATTGAGGGCTTCTCAAATCATTCTTTCCTTCTCTTTGTGATTGACCGCCTCTATATCTAGCTGAAAAACCTAACAACTGGTTCGTTTTCCTTCTTGTTATCCCCTCTATTTCTCCTTCTCTCTCCCACCCTATGTTAACTATCGAAGTGTTGATTTTATAAAGGCCAAGATGGAAATTCAACCGTCATCTCTAACATGGAAGTCTAATGGCCTAAATTGTCCTTTTGATACCCACAATACCGCATGACTCCAACTCCAACTCAGTAGGTCATATGGGGGGACTTCATATTTCTCTTACCAATACAAAGATGTTTTACCGATATAATTTGTATCCACCACCGTGGTCCCCACTGCTAGCTAGAGAAATAGTAATTAGACCATCGAGGAGAGAATAACTATGTCCCAACGAAATGAACATGTCCCACTGAAGGCACCACTGTATTGACCAACACCATCGACTGATTTGACTCATTGAAGAGACTACAATATAAGTCCTACCAAAGTCAACAGGTTACACTAAAATGAGATAGACCATTAGGATTTAGGAGAGACTTGGGATACTATCCCAGCGATACAACCACCTCTCCCCGATGAGCTCTTAGACCATCGAAGGGACTATGTATTGCGTCCCATTGAAAATAAACTGTCAGGTTGATGAAGGAGTTAAACATAACCTGCAGGGAGAAGATCAAGCTAGTAAGTTTGAGTCACATTTTCCAACATATTGATAGTCTTTAGTCCTTCGTAGAATGTTCTTTGGTATTTTCATTATTGATACTTGCGCAGTCCCCAAATTGTGGAACAATTTATATGTACGGCAACGAGAATGTGATGCCGAACATAGCTAAACCTTACGAGTCTTCACCACTGCCAGCATATGCGTAAAACAATATTGTAATATTTTCTCATTGAATGTCTTTGCCATATATACTGTCAAGAGAAGCCAACCAAAACTGAAACCAAACCAAAATGAAAATGAAATGTTTTTGGGTGATGCATGATTGCCTGTTCGCCTGAGATGTTCCTGCATCACATATAATCTTTGTATCTTTTACAAAACCTCATGGTTGCATCCTTCCTCTCTTTAGATCAAAATTTCTAGACATACATATAAGGAGCCCATAGTTTGAGTCAAACAAGAAAATATCACAAGGAGTTCAAGAGAAGATTATTGATTTAAAGTTGATGAATTGTTGTTTTATTATATTATATTTCCCCAGTATTATTAATGTACATTTTAGTTCACTAGAGCATACATTTCAGTAGCAACTAAGAAATACTATTGACAGTATAAATATATTGTTTAAACTTTTTAAAAAAATTTCTTGATTGATATGAATGTCCTTGATTATCTAATCTTTTCCAAAATGAGATATTGGCCATTGCAATGTTCCAAATCCAAGGTAATGATCCTAATGGAGAAGTGTAGAGCTTCCATGAGGTTTGATTACCACTTTTGTAGATGGTTTTTCTTCTCTTGACTCTTGTGTATGAGTTGTGTAATGTAATTTGACCGTAAGGGGCATTTAAAATCCTTTCTTACCATCATAAATTTACAAGTTTGAACTGCAAAATTGGTTTTAAATTTTTGGATTTAGATATACACTTTTTGATACATATTGGTGGGAATATAATTTCAAAAAATACCAAAAATCATAGTTCAATTATCAAATATAAGTTTTCTTAAACAAAAAGCCTACTGAACATTTTCAACTTATGTATGTGATAAACAATTGTGGTTCATTGTATATATTGAACATTCAACATAATTATGTTGAAATCTTGCTTTGCACATAACATGCCCTCAATCTACGAGTAGACTTTTTTTTGGTGGCTTCAACTTGGAAACCTCTCTAGTAGCACAAAAAAACATGTATTGGAAGCTAATATCTCACTACATAAGAAGTCTACAGCCTTTGCCCCAAACAAACTAGTTCATCTTAATCTTCTTGTGTGAGAGATGACAAATCAAGGTGGAGACTGTAGCCCAATACTTTCTTCCAAATTGAAAAAGTGTTTTCTAATGAGTTTCAAGATGGGATGCAAATATGTATACAATCTAAGATATGGTGAGGGTGAAACTGATAAGTTGATGCTACCCATAATCCTAAATATTAAAGACATGATAGGACAAATGAATGGGCATGTACATAGGCTAATTGTAAGCATAATAATGTGTTTGAAATGTAGGCTATAAATAGAAATAAATAAGCTAAATAATTATGTAGTACACATGACAAAAGTAACAAAGACCAATTTAGATGGCTTGTTGGAAAATATTAGTGGGAATACATAAATATCAAAATTCATTTGGTTGGTAGATGCTTCAGTTGATTATCAAAACTATAATGGAAATAGTGCATGTTTCAAAACCTTTATTGGTGAAACCAAACTATGGTGATTTTCATGAAACAAATAAAATGTGACACACAACACTACCATATAAATGCCAGGTAATATTGATACATACTTCATCCTCATCATCTTCACCATGATGTGAAATTGTAGGTAAATCAATTGTATCCTCATTCCTTGAAAACCTTCCCCTAACGTGTGGGCAACTACCAACCAAAGTTTTCCTACACACATACTACAAAGACAGTGAATGAAAACATATAACAAAAACACAACCAAATAGACTGAAGAGATAGGACAAGCTTGGCAGCCTAAGTACTTGAAGTTAATGGAAAGTTCCATGTTGATATAACAATGGTGATCTACCTTGATATTTTTGTTATATTTTATTTTATTACATTTCTTCTTTTATCTATGAATTCATTCCTTGTGCTCTTCTATACTATATCGACCAATTTTAAATCCTAGTTCTTTAATGCTCAAATTATCAAATGCCAAAGGGCTTGTGGATCCATGGCTAATATGTATCTTGTTGATTGTTTGTAAGAAGAGCACAACATTAAATAATTATAGAAGCTCCAAATCTAAGTTGGAAAACATCCCAAGCCCTAAATTGGATAGAAATAGGCTTTCCATTAGAAAATGATCAAACTTGTTAAAAGGAAAAGAAGGGAAAAAAGAAACAGTTGATAAAGTGTGTGCTACCATAGAAAAGGAGAATAGATAGGATAAATTAACTAGAATCATATTCCAACCCATGTCCACTAAGTAGAAACCACAAAATTCGACTGCTTACATGAACTCCATCTATTGTACAATAATCTTAAGGGTTGGATGCTTATGAATGTAAGGCTCTTTTTTCTTTAATAGACTTTAACAAATTATCTCTTCTATTCCACTACCCTTTGTGTCTAAAGAGATCCTCTTGCATAAATGGAAAAGAAAACACCGAAAGACAAAAGATAGAAAAGAAAAGAATAGAGCACTGAAAGACTAGATCCAATGCAATAACTTGTAGGCATAATGCATCTTGAGGTGCTATGAGATTTACAAAAAAAATGCAAAGTTTAAGAAACATAGAATCTCAAATACATCAATGGATCAACCCTTTCAATATTAGAAAGGGACAACATATTAATACTCAAATAATGGATATCTGCATGTAGGGGACACCTTGCTAAAATGGGGATAACATGACATATAGGTGGAAGGATAGCATGCAAACATTAAGAGAGACATGCAAAAGATTAGAAGCCAAGATCTCTATGGTTCACACCCTTAGATGATGGAGTCTTGAAAGGTAGGATCCTACTCCCACAAAATTTTCTAATAGATTAAAAATCACCATCAAACTAGTGGATTCATCTCCTATTGAGAAATTCAATGCATTGAATGAGAACCCAACTACTTGCACCTACTAAAAGAAAATTAGTAGCCCATCTACAACTAAAAATTAAAAATTAACCCACCCCAGAAAGAAAATTTCTTGGTATTTCAAGAAGACAAGATTTTATCAGCAACATAACTTCATGGTTGATGGCCTTATCTAGTGCCCAACTAGTAATAGCATCCATGATCACACACATATAGAAATTTAGCAGCATTAGAAAGGAAGCGAACAACTTACTAATTCAAGAAAAAGTAACCATATATAACAATGAGAAAAATGAGATTGCATGATTCTCATATTTCATTCCCTTCCATTAACAAAATTTGGAAGTAATGAGATGTTCTTTGTAAGGATAAGACACAATTTCATAGGTGTTTTCAAAGGGTATTATTGTATTGAACACAAAGTTTCATTCTTTTATAGGATTTCTAGCGACGAGATAAACAGACTTGCTCTTAAAAAATTCTAGATCCTGTAAAATTCTAAGCAATACTAGAATAGAGGGCTAGACACCAATCTCATTTGATATATCAATTTAGGCTAAAACATGCCCATATGCATTAGGACCACGAAGCTTGTCATGGCTTGAGAGGCTCAAAATAGAGTAGCTTATCTTTATATAAATTTTTTGATGAGGGGGTAAATTCCAAAACACATAATAACGCAAATTGCACATAAAAAATAGGAATGATCTTTTATTGATTTGGACAACATGTTACATTATAGAAGCTAAAATCTAATCAAAGGATTAATCCTCCATAGGCTACAACACATTACAGCTTCCAATCTCTAGATTCTTGAACCTTCTGCCTTCTATAGCCTCAAATCATCTAGGGTTTCTGTTTTCTCTCCTTTTATTGACTCTACACTTTCCCCCTTATCTCTAATACCCAAAAGAGTTCCCAAGAATGGTCATAAATAACCCTTTCTGGTGCCCTTTAGCTAGAATTTTGAAATTTGTAACTCCTTCCAAAAATAGGTCAACTTTCGGGAGCCATAACTTTTGATCTGGGTGTTTGATTGATGAACTGTTTGAAGTGTTGGAAAGATCACAGAGTGCTTTATGTGCTAAGACTCTTCTCTACCTATTTTGCCCATTTTCAGGGCTGTATGGGGCCTCTAAGTGTCTCAAACTTGACTTTGAAAATTTTTTCAGAGGTTTTTAAGGAAACAAAAACTTTAATATCTTTCAGCCCACAAGTGATCTTTGACTGATTCCTTCACCAAAGGTCTTATTTTTCAATTCAAATTCTCCTGTAAATTTTTGCTTCCATACGTGTCCAAATGCAACCTTTCCTAAAATAATAGTTTGCTATTTTTAGCAGTTTGGAAAAGATGAAGGTTCTACATCATTATTTAAGTGATTATGGAACTAGAAATACAAATTTTGAAAAGAAATGAAAACATAATCAACATTTTTGAATCATCAAATTGTTTTTGGGTGATGCAAGATTTCCCTTACACCACTGGATGCTCCTACATCCGACACCTGGAGTAATTTGATAAGTGACCTTGTCACATCTTAGGTGTCTGAGGAAAACCCAAATGGCCAACCTCTGCCTTAGACAACTAGGAAGAATATTCAATAGGCCTTCCTTTCCATTTCACCATATATTCTTCATATTGCCTATTCTGAGTACTTCTTCCCACATGACTATCCAAAATCTCTTTTATCTCCTCCTTTGAAGTAGATGCCAGAATACTCTACTATTCTTCTATTGGTCCATCCTCTATTCCACCTTCATGATATTCTATTAAATTAGTAACATTGAACATAGGGAAAATGTTGATCCTACTTAGCAGCTCTACCTCATATGCATTTCCTGAATCATGCTTCTTCATGATTCTGCATGGTCCAAATTTCTTCATTTTCAACTTATTATATGTTCCAACTAGAAATCTCTCTTTTCTCAAGTGAACCATGACTTCATCTCCAACCTGAAATTCTTTATATCTCCTATTTTGATATGCCTTAGCCTTGTACTAAATATTCATCTTATTAATGTGCTTTCTCACTTCTTCATGCAAATTCTTCAAGTGTTCTGCAAAGTCTTTGAAGCTTCTACACTTGTCTTTTCTCCCTTGTCCATCTTCCTTAACTCTAAAGCATTTCTTGGACTACTCCCATATACAATCTGGAATGGTGATTTACTTGTACTCCTATTAATAGAATTGTTGTAAGCAACTTCTTCCTGCGGTAAAATCAAATCCCATCCCTTGGGCTTATCTCCTACTAAGCATTGTAGTAGGTTACCAAAACTCCTATTCACCACTTCCGTCTGTCCATCAGTATATGGATGGTGTGCAGAACTGAACTTCAAATCTATCTTGAACTTCTTCCACAATGTCCTCTAGAAATAACCAACAAACTTGGTATCTCGATCTGAAACTATGCTCTTAGGTAGACCGTGTAGTCTCACCACCTCTCTAAAAAATAAATCTGCAATATGAACAACGTCATTAGTCTTCTTACAAGGAATAAAATGTGCCATCTTCGAGAATCTATCCACCACCAGAAAATGGAATCATGTCCTCTATGTGTCCTTGGTAAAACAAAAACAAATTCCATAATAATATCATCCCATGACCTCTCTGGTATAGGTAATGGTTGATATAGCCCTGTATTCTGACTTGTTCCTTTTGCCATCTGACACAATCTGCAACTCTGCACGAATTTCCTCACATCCTACTGCAACTGTGGCTAATAATAATACTCACAAACAATAACAATGGTCTTATCTCAACTAAAGTATCCAGCTAATCCCCCACTATGCTTCTCCTTAATAAAGTTCTCTCTCATGGAACTCCTCGGAATGCACAACTGGGTTCCCCTAAACAACATGCCATCTTGGATTACAAAATCCAACCATTTTTCCCTATCCAAAGTAATAGGTTCCAAACAAGCTTTCCAAGCCTCTGCAAAATCTAGATCTTTAGGATACAAACTTTTGAGCTCATCGAACCTAACAACCTCTATCTTCATTTCTGTCAACAAATTTTGCCTTCTACTTAAGTCATCTACAACTCTGTTTGATCTTCCACTCTTGTGTTTCAAAACAAAAGTATAACTTTGTAAAAACTCAACCCATAATAAGTGCCTTTGGTTCAACTTCCCTTGACTATTAAGATATTGTAAATCCTGATGATCAGTATATAAAACTAACTCTTTTGGCAACGAATAATGTCTCCATTTCTTCAAATCCCTAACTATTGCACAAAACTCCTAATCTTAAACATAATACTATTTCTTGGCATCATTAAGCTTCTCACTAAAATAGGCAATGGGTTTACCTTCTTGATTAAAAAAACTCCTATAGCACTGCCACTAGCATCATAATCTACCAGAAATACCTTATTGAAATCTAGAAGTGCCAAAATAGGTTGCTCTGTGACTTTCTACTTCAATGTATCAAAACTTTTGGCTGCTCTTGTAATTCATTTAAACTCTTTTCTATGCACTCTCATTGTCTTAATTATGGGTGCACAAATGCTACTAAAATTCATGATGTTCATTTTCTATAAAAACTTGCCAAACCATGAAAAGATTGTACCTCTATAGCACTCCTTAGCATGGGTCATTCAAGAATAGCCCATACTTTTTCTGGGTATATCTTAAGACCTTCATTTGAGACAACAAATCCCAAGTATACCAACTCCATCTTTGTAAAACTACATTTCTTCAGATTAATCAACAACTTCTCCTCCCTCAGCTTCTCTAAAACTCTTTTGATATGCATCATATGCTCATCCCAAGTCTTATTGAAAATCGAAAGGCCATCTAAATAAACAATAACAAAACTTCCCAAAAACTCTTTCAATACCTCGTTCATGAGCCACATGAATGAGCTCGGTGCATTGGTTAGCTCAAATAACATGACTAACCACTCATACAAACCTTCCTTTGTCTTGAAAGCTAACTTCCATTCATCTCCTTCTCTGATTTGGATTTGGTGATACCCACTCTTTAGATCAATCTTCTTAAAGTACTTGGCTCCACTCAAATAATCCATTATATCATCCATTCTTGGCAATGGAAATCTGTACTTGATCATAATATTATTGATGGATCAAGAATCTGTACACATTCTCCACTCTCCATCTTTCTTTGGTGCTAGTACTGCAGGTACCACACATGGACTTAGGCTCTCCCTTATCAGGCCCTTCCTTAACAGCTCATGAACTTGTTTATTCATCTCTTCATTCTCTACAGGAGTCATTCTATAAGAGCTACCTTATTCAAAAAACTAGCTCCTAGTATCAAATCCATTTGGTGACTTATCTTCCTCATTGGTGGTAAACCTTCTGGTACATTATCAGAGACAATGTCCTAAAATTCTTCAACTAGATTTGAGACTTCTACTGGTACATCTTCACATTTCTCCTGGATGATCTTAGGAATCAATGCAAAGCAGTGATGCTTATGCCTCATACCTTCCAAAAATTTCCTACCATCTACCAAGCAAATTCTGGTAGTACTACATACCTTTTCTTCCACCTCCTTCAAGGTCTTCAACTTATGATGAACTCCATCCTTTTTTAGGGAATATGTGTTTGCATGGATATCATGGACAACACACCTATCATACTTCCATGGCCTTCCCAACAACATATGACATGCATCAATTAGTATGATGTCACACAACACCTCATCATTGTAGTCTCCAAGATTTGAATTTGACTAGACACTACTCATTAACCAAAGCTCTATGGTCCTTCTATAACCATGCAATTCGATATAGATGTGGATGCCTTCTTCTTGTCAACTTCAACTTGTTAACCATCTCCTCTGAAATAATATTATCAGTGCTTCCACTGTCAATAATAATATCACAACCCTTACCTTCACACTTGCACCTTGTGTGAAATAAAATCTTCCTCTGATCTAGTTCTTTCTCCTCATTCAATAAGGTTCTTCTAACAGCTAGGGTTTCTCCCCTTTTAACATCTTTAGAATGCTCATACTGCACATCTTCATCTACATGTGCAACTCGTGCATTACCTTCAAGTCTTCTATTTGTCCTTCCTTGATGTTGTGGACACTCATATGCTCGATGTCCTTCTTCTCCACATTGGAAACAGGTTCCTTTGAAGCCTCCTCTTCTAGGTCCTTGCACAGGTCGGCCTCTTCCTCTTCCTCTTTTCTCACCATAATTTTGGTCATGAAGGTGGTAGGCATTATCCCCTCTCTGATTTCAACTGGTGCTAGCTTCTTCACTTTTCTTTTGATCTTCATTTCGGCCTCCATAAGATCTTCCACCGATCCTTCTACCTTGACCTCTTCCTCTTTGCTTTCTTTTGAATCTTTTATTTAGCTTCTCCTCCACCTTTATGAAAATTGGTACATATCTTCTATGGTGGTCATTCCGACCAGGCTCAACTCCTCTTGAATACTTTCCCTCAAACCATTAATGTAATGATCCACCTTCTCCTCGTTGGCCTCTGCATAGCCTGTACTAATAGTAATCTTATAAAACTCTTCTATATACTCCTTGACAGACTTGTTACCTTACTTTAGTCCTTGCAGCTTCTTCAATAACTCCAACTCATAGTCCATAGGAATGAACTACTTCTTTAGTTTGTCCACCATCTGATCCCATTTGGTAATCTTTCCTTTTCCTCTTCTATTTCTCTCTAACTGGACCTCATTCCACCAAATATTGGCATGGTCCTTCAACTTTGTTTTCGCAAACTTGACCCATTTTGGATCCTCCATGTCTTCATACTTGAAATATTCTCCCATATCGTAGATCCAATCAATAAGCTGTTCTGGATACAAATCTCCAAAATAGGTAGAAACTTCAATCCTAGGCCTCTTTTCAATCTTCAAAATGTCCCTTAACAACCTAACTTCTGCAAGATCTCCTGTACCATCTTGTTCTTCCTTAAATAACTCTTCTTCTGCTTCATCTTCACTTTCTTCTCTTGTTCTTGGCTCAAACCCTCTTTGCAACTCCTCTTGCAATGCATCAATTTTCCTTTGTAGGTATCTAAAACCCTCTTCTGTCAAAGCATTTCTCCCACCATGGTTTCTTCATGGAGGCATTTTGATCTCTGCAACAAACCCACAACCTTACCTGTCCTGGTGCAAACTACCTCACGGTTGGTGATCTGTCTACACACTCAAGAACCCTTGCTCTGATACCACATGATGAGGGGGTAACTTCCAAAACACACAATAACACAAATTACACACAAAAAATAAGAATTTTCTTTTATTGATTTGGACAATGCATTACATTATAGAAGCTAAAATCCAATCAAAGGATGAATCCTCCATAGGCTGCAATTCCTATCTCTAGATTCTGGAACCTTCTGCCTTCTGTAGCCTCAAAACATCTAGGGTTTTCATTTTCTCACCTTTTCTTGACTCTACACTTTCCCCCTTATCTCTAATACCCAAAAGAGTTCCCAAGAATGGTCATAAATAACCCTTTTTGGTGCTCTCCAGCCAAAATTTTGAAATTTGTAACTCCCTCCAAAAATAGGTCAACTTTCAGGAGCCATAACTTTTGATTTGGGTGTCTGATTGACAAACTGTTTGAAGCGTTATAAATCTCATGAAGTACTCTACTCGCTAAGAATCTACTTTGTTGATTCTGCCCATTTTTGGGGTTGTACGAGGCCTCTAAGTGTCTCAAACCTGACTTTGAAACTTTTTTAGGGGTTTTTCAGGAAATAGAAAATTTAATATATTTTAGCCCACAAGCGATCTTTAACTGATTCCTTTACCAAATGTCTTATTTTTCAATTTCTAAGCCTCCTGTAAATTTTCACTTCCATACGTGTCCAAATGCAAACTTTCCTAAAATAGCAATTTGGAAAAATTGAAGGTTCTACATCATTATTTAAGCAATTATGGAGCCAAAAATACAAATTTTGAAAAGAAATGAAAACATAATCAAAATTTTTGAATCATCATTTTTTTGGGGGTGCAAGATTACCCTTACACAACTGGATGCTCTTGCATCATTTTTATACTCTAAGATAATCAAACCTACTTTCTCATCAAATGCTCACTTATTTAACAGGTGTGCAAGATAGCTACAAATACTTGTCCTAGGTGGAGAATACACAAAGCTTCTTATCCATCCCAAATACCATGTATACTAGTACACAATTAGTTTTCAAACATCTATAAAGAAATTAAACATTAAAAAAATGTAAAGTTATATAGCTAAGTTTTACACACAAATTATTCAGAAAACTCCCTACATAAACCAAATCTACTAATAGTAAAAGCCTAGCAAAGTTATATATGTAAGCTCTAGAACACAAAAGTATCACAAATCTGATGTGGTAAAAATCCAAAAGCATCTCTAAGATATTTTCTTCTAAAGATTTAGTTGTTCATTAAGGCCATGAAGTTTTGCACAACCCCTGCTACACCAAATTTCTAGATTTTAAAAAAAAGTTTCAATTTTTAGCTCTTTATTTTACAATTCTTTTAAACTAAACAATATGTTCAATTGAAAAATGTAGTTTCAAAATTTTAAACATGGAGAATCTTTATGACCACTTATTTATGACCTATGAACCACAACCTAATAATTCAATATGAAATAAAGAACATTCTAGCATAAATGAATTCAACATTAAAAAGATTTGAGTTTCTAAAGGACATTACAAAAGAAAATGTGTGGATCATTGTGGACATTGTTTTAGGTAGATTCTATGTGTTCTTTTTGAAGGTTTTATATGTGTTGCCTAGTTAAGAATATGAAAAAGAAGACAACATAGCTAAATTACAATGGTATTATTGTGAGTAAAAGGAATATCTTATGTGATCATTTTTAGGATCTACCTGCATAGTTAAATTATATAATCTCTTCCACATTTTATTTTTCAACTATTAAAAAAATGGGGGTCACAATTTTCCATGAGACATTGAAAGGCACTCTACATTTACCTATAATTTTAAAAATAAAAGTGCTCTATTAAAAAAATCTGTGAGGCATTAGTTATAAAATATAGATTAATATAAATTGTCTGAAAGTAAAAGAAATAGACACAAATTCATATTGCATTGATGATAAATCAAGTTAAAAAAATAAAAAGAAAATTAATTCACAAGAATTGAAAAATACCTTATACTATGTCTTGGACCACATGCCACATTCCTTACCAACATTTGTGAGCACCCATTACTAAATGCCACACAATCATTTCCCACTCATTAAATTTTTCTAGCAAAATAATCCATTACATTTTACTACAATGCGTGTAGGAGGGATGAAAAATGAAATTGCATTGATAATGCAATAGGATAGTTTAAAATTTTTAGACCTTCCTTGACACCAATTCCATCAATGTTCTGACTATCTTCAAGTGACCTAATTTTAATGGCATGGATTGTAACATTTTCACAATCATTGAAAGTCAAATGGGTGATTGGACTTTTTTATTACAATTTATTGACTGTTACATCATAGCAATGAGGAAAATGTATAGCCTACACATCACATAAACATGTCAAAATTGATGATGTTTCAATTAAAATCTATAACATAAATAAATAAGTAGAGTCAACTAATCAATTACAATTGGTCCTCAAGGTTAAATATAAAAACTTATGCCATTCAAAGAGAGCTCATTATTGGTTGGGTATAATAGCCACCACAAAGAAAATATGACAAATGATGGATAAAATGGAAGCAACATGCTCAAATCATCAACAAAGAGGTCTTGCAATCTCTAGTAAATCTTGTGAATGATAATGAGCACCCACATTGAATATACTAGAAACAACACCTCTTAGGGCCATTTTTTAGGTTGATATGTAACATCTAAAAAATGAATTACCATTACCAACAACACCCAACTTGAATATAGTGGTAACATAACCTCTCAGTGCCATTTTTAGTCTAATGGGTAATATCTAAATATATCTTCTTGCCTTATAGTCAACACCTACCATGATTATACGAGCAATAATACCTCTGGATGACATTATTAAGGAGACATGTATGTAATATCTAAAGAATCCATTTTCTTGATCTTGTTCCTTATGTGTACTAGTTGAAGATTAAAGCTGATGTTTTAAAATATATGATGTGTGGTGTGCATCATATTTAATTCTTTCAATAGAATATTGGGACTTTACATTGCATCACACTACTTGTGCCATATTGTCATCAACAAATAATATACATGTACTTATAAATGGAATTGCATAAAACTAATTGAAAACATACAAATTTGCAAAGTAGACATTGAAAGGCTGGGTAATTTTGTATGTTTAAATAACAAGAAATTTTGGATAAAATAGAGAGGGAGAGGGAGAGGGAGGGAGAGGGAGACTAATAGTTGAAGCATTACCAACAGTCGCTATTCTAGCTTCTTTAAAAGTTGGTCTAAGTTTCCTTGGCTTTGCTATATCAAACTATCACCAAAGGAATTTGTAATACATATAAAATTTATTTAGATGTAATTTAATTGAAATCTATTTGATATATATTTCGTTGTTTGATAAATCATCTGCATAAATTATCTCTTAACAAACTATATACTTCTTAAGAAGCCTAAGCTTCCCCAAGCCTTCATCTTTGTCAACAATCGCAGATGGATTTCCCCTTCCCCTGACACCTCAACCTACACATGAGGTTCAAGAAGAACAAAAAACATAAACAAAATATAAATTCACTGATTGTTGTTGCTAAAGGCTTGAAGCTACTATCAATAGTTATTCCATTCAAAATCAAAAGCCATACCAACATAATTTCCCATTAAAAAATCACCACCATTCTAGGTAGAAATTCTATGCTCAAAGATTTGAATTGCATAGTTATCCTAATGCCAATATCAAGTAATTAGTTGAAATAATTCTATATATAGAGCACAAAATGTTACAACATAAAAATGTTGCCAAAAAATTCTCCCATAAGCAATTTTTGCATTCATTACTACTTTGTGCCATGAGATGAAGAAAAGCTCATGAAGATCCTTGTGCAATAATGTATAAAGTACCAACAAAATTGTAATTTTATGGAAAACCCCATCACAATAGGGATTACATATTTATGAGAAAATAATAAAGAATATCTTTGAGTTATAAAATTCACTGAAAATATAGGGAAACAAACAAATTCCAAAAACACACAAAATTTTGTCCAACGCCAAATAGTTTCCTTGAACATAGAAATAGTTGAATCTAGACTATAGATGTGGAGCATCCCCCTTAACTTTCTCCTCCCACATTCTATTAGTGAGTTGTTGTTTAGTCATTCTAAGACTTTTTTTTATTGTAGATAGTTGTTTGGTCAACAACTTTGCTTTTGTCCATTTATAATTGAATAGATGTAAACTAATTACTATTTCTGGCTTTGAAGAGTTATATGAGGTTTAGAACTCTAGATGGCTATAGATTAGATAAGGGTTCTTATGTCTTTTGGAAGAAGTTAGTTTTTAGAGAAGTTTTTTTGGGGTAGGAAAATAGAATATAAGGATATATCACTGAAGGAATTTGAATGATTCTTTGACTATTTGTAAAGGTTCTTTTCTTACCTTTGTGTTAGTTTGTTCTTCTGGTTAAATCATAAATTAATAGTGAACTTGTTGTAGATTTGTAACAGTTATAATTTGTACACACCACTCTTTTATATTGGTGTTTTATTAAAATTTTAAAGAAATGTAAAATTGCAAGCTAATGGGGAAAAATATAGCCCAACCAATCAAAATATTAGTTTTCTATTTTTGTCTAAAAATTAAATTCCAAAGAAAACATGAACATTAGAGAAACAGAGTAATTTTTGACCTACATGGTTCTCTAAACAAACAAATATTTGCCGATGAAAACAATAGTGAGGGACAAATAATTAAAAATACTTTTGTTGTTTGGATTTAAGTTATTGAAAGAGAATTTTTGCACACACATGGTCAAGGCTTTCATACATTGCTTGGTAAAAATCAAGAATGTTTGCTAATGTTTATATTCTATATTGAAATTTGCACATTTTTAAATCTTTCTTGTGCTGCTTGCAAGGCATGTATGACTGCAGATGGCTATCATTTGGGCTCAGTGAGGGGTATGTGGTATTTCCTTGTGTGATCTATAGCTCCCAAGACATTGAAAATTATATAAATATTTCATTTAATGGACCGACACATTCTATGTTGGTGTGAATGGGGTATATTACCTAATTGGTTCCACTAGAGCTATTTTAGGTCAATTTAGGTTTTATTATCTTGATCATATAAAAAGAAAGTTTGCATATGTAATTCTTAACTTTCAATTCATTAACTGCATCCTCATTGTGAAAATTTCTCTCTTGTGTGCTTTTTTTTCCTTGTAGAAGGTTAATTTTACGTTTTGCAGGTGATCCTAGTCTCTTGAGTCCATTAGGAACTATCACATGGTATCATAGTCCATATTTGCAACCTCCTTCTTAGATTCAGGAAAAAATTAGGTAAGAGCTTTTGCAGGGTGCATTTTTAGACAAAACATAGCTCACTGTTAAGTTTAGAAGGCCCAAAAACCCCTATTTTTAAATAAAGATTTGATATTTTTTTTGATTCATAATAAAGACTCGATAATTTTATGATAGTGAAATTCTCACCATTTTTGAGGGCTTGGAAAACTAGGGTTTTAAAATATCTGCATGGTTTGTATGGATCCATATGGCTGTATAATCTCTGTATTGTGCCTATATTAGCTTTGTACAAAAATTCATCCTCTGTGTTCTTTTCTTGCCCAATGGTCCAAATCATTATCTTCTAGTTTTGACATTTGATGTGGTCTTTAATCATCAATCTTTTAGATAACCTAGAGGTCACTATCATTACAGGCTTGTAGGGTTCAGATTTGGGTGATTTTTTACTTCAAAAGTATAGATCTATGCCTTGATTGGATATTAACCACTGGTCACAACTTCTACATGGTAGATACACCTTCTAGCCAATGGTTGATAGTCATTGGTGTGTTTGAAGACTTGGTTGGTGCCTTTTTATTGTTTAGTGGGTAAAAACCCTAGCGGATCTACTTTATCTGTTGGACATAAGGTTTTTTGGTCGCCTCATAGCCAAGTCTATGCCTTGGGCTTATGCCCCTGGTTGCATAAGAGACCATGAGCTAGTCCAATGCCCTTAAATTTGATCCAGGGTCACATTGGAGATCACAGGCCAGTCGTCAAGTGCTTACAACCCAGTAGGTGGTTCTATTAGGAACTAATGCCCAAATCTAGTGCTCAACCTTTGCTAATCAACCTTGGTCATATCAACAACCAAGGGGCCTAATCTAGGTTGCCAGACCCCTGCACCTAGCACTAGGTTGACCATGCACTCAGGGCCTTAGCCAGGGGGCTTATTTTTTGCTCTTCAAAGCCTAAAGCATTAGTTTTGAAAAAAATAGCATAACTTGGGCATATGGTGTCCACCTTTTGCAAACAAATAGGCATTGAAAAGATATTTCTGAGCTCTACATAGTGGACAACTTATTTTTCCTAGAAAACTTCATCAGGTACTTTTTTTTTTTCCTTAAATTCAGATCTATTTTATACACCTATTTTTTGGAAAAGTGCTTGCAAGTGACAAATGTTTTTGAACAAGGGGGGAATATTATTGCATTGTGAGGGGTATATTGCTTTTCTCTATTATTTTATATACATGCATCATGGATGAACCCAAAATTTCTCTACTCACCGCATACAACTATCATGGGTGGAAGAAAAAAATAGAGATCCATCTAAATAAATTAAGGTTATACAAAGTGACTATGGGCATAGGAATTGAACCTACAGGTGCTATTAAAAAGATGAAATGGTACAATAGGTGTGATGAAGCCTTTGGTACATTATGTCAATCACTTTCACCTGATCTGCTCTTCCATGTTGAATCTTGCACAACACCAAATGCAGTATGGGCCCAATTGGAGCTTTTGTTTGGTAAGCAGGATACTTCAAGAGGAGTTTTTAATTGGAGAATGAGCTTATTTGTCTAAATATTATAGATTTTGACAACATCTAGGACTTATTCACCAAACTCAAATCACTGAGATTGCAACTCAACTAGTGTGGTATTTAGAAATAAGATAGGTCTAGTTGATTCTTTCCATACTTGCCAAGCATGGTCCTGATTATTTTGTTTTCATTTCCACAATCTATGCTACCATGGATGCTCTTGGTACTAAATTCAACATGCCTTCACTTGATGACTTTGCTCCATCACTCAGTAGGGAGTAGAAAAATTAGTATAGATGGGCACATTGAAGTCTACAAATCTATAGGCACTTCTTGCAAGTTGTTGGAAAGAGAAATTAAGAAATAATTCAGAGACCTAAGCCTACAATACTCTTATGTAATATGTTTATACCCAAAAAGATACAGTGAGAGAATGATAGATAGTTGTAGTAGAAAACAACATTATGCGGTAAGATCTAATCACATCTAACATGTTAAACACATCAATAGACACTTAATCCATAATTTGTAATCCTTATATCTCATTGTGTATTCATATTCAGTAACATATACAAAAGGTAGTTCTAAGTCTCTACTTTGTATATTATATTTCCTTTCATCTGCTTACTTATGCTTACTCTATTACATATCTTTATACATTAAGATGTAATAGAGACATGTCTCTTAAAAAACTTCCTTAACTCTATTAGCCATGTCAACCTTATGATCTGCATTCCCTTTGCGGTGATTTGTGGTAGCTTCATCTTTCTGCCCTATTTCCTACCAACACAAGTCAAAGCACCAAAGATAAAAATGCTTAAAGTTGCAAGGAAAAGAAATAGAAAAACAAAAATAATGAGCAAGGCAAGGAGTCAACTTCACATGCAACCCCTGAGGAATATTCATCTAGTAAAAAGGAGAAATCAAAGGAGAGACCCACATGTGGTTATTGCAAGAAACATGGGCATGATGAACATGTTTTCTACATAAAATAGATAGATGAGTTGAAGAAGCTTGTTTAGAAACTCAATGTAATTTCTCCTTCATCTTTGAATTCTAGTTCATCATCTTCTAAATTCCTTCATCAAAATAGTCAAGATCTACTGAAAATGACATGCAAGAATTGCTAATAGGGTTGATAAATACAAAGGTAAGGCACTTTGTGTAACTACATCTCATGGATTAGGTAAATAACTTATTGATTCAGAAGCCTCTCATCACATGGCTTCCTCATAGTCCATGTTTTCTACTTTTGATCCTTGTGTTATGCCACCTATTTTGATATGTAATAAAACTTATATGAATGAATTGGAAAGGGATCTATTTCTATTGGTGAAGGTACTTTTCATGGTGTATTATGTGTGCCTTCTTTGTCACACAATCTACTTTCCATATATTAGATTACTCATAGTGGTGCATGGAAGGCAATAGAAATCACACCTGATCTAGTTATCATCATAGATTTGCATAGCACAAATATTCTTTCTATTGGGGTGGTTGATCATGCATCTTGGTTATACAATTTTTTAGATTTTGCTCCAGATGATGGTTCAGATCCTTTGGCTATTGATCACACTTTTTGTGTTAATATTATTTTTGAGGAGAAGTTTGGTTATTTGAATCTTGGTGTACTTGCTTCTAATTCAATTTTCTAGACTAGTGCCACTAGTTCTTCTCCTCCACCTCCTATTTCTGTTGAGATTGATGTTTCAATGGTTGAGCAGGATGGTATTTGTTCTTTTGATTATGTTGTGAGGGATGCCTTTTTGACATGTATTTTTGAGTTATTTACAAAGTCTCACATTACAAATCTTGATGATACTCTTGAGGATTTGCAGTTCCTCTTTGATGGCAATCATTGCATTGCTATTATCAGTTACATTTTGTCTTTGGAGACATTTTATTATGACCTTCCTTTTGGTATTGAGTTGTCACACTCCATAGGCATATTTTTCATGATTTTATTATGGCATCTTTAAATTGTGACATGTGGACATCCATATAGTTTTCAGAGACATTCATTTTGAGGCTTCCTACTTCTCAAATTCTTCAGTGTTCACCATTGTCCAGAGTTATTTCTTTCTAAGGGAAGAAATGGCATTATCCACAAGTGGATTAGTTTCTGCATTCATGTTCAGGCATCCTCTTCTAGTTCAAGAGATTCTACAGTTTTGGAGGATTTCATAGTCTATCTCTTTCCTTCTTATGGGGGTGGTCATGATTGTATCTTAGTGATGGATTTAGTTTGAGGGGGTTCTTAGTTTGAGTCCTTCTTCCATCACTTGTACATATTTTTTTTGCATGTTTTTACTCTCTTTTGGAGAGGTTTTTTTTTCCCATAGGGTCTTTCTCCTTTACTCCGGTTGTGAGAGTTTTCTTTATGTACATGGGTACCTAATATGGCCTCATAGCCAGGACCCATCCTTGCATATTTTGCATGTGTTTGATTCTCCCTAAGATACACTTAAGGGGGGTGTTGGTGTAATTAATTCATTAATTACACTTTATTAAGTTGACTTTGGGCTATTTTAGGTCAATTTAGGTTTTATTATCTTGCTCACATAAAAGAAAGTTTGCATATGTAATTCTTAATTTTTAATTCATTAATTACATCCTCATTGTACAAATTGCTCTCCTGAGTGCATTTTTTCCTTGTAGTTCAGGTGAATTTCAAATTTTGCAGGCAATCTTAGTCTCTTGAGTCCATTGAGGACTATCACAAAAGTATGTTTGTGGTACTTTAAATATGGGAATTCAATATTCATCTTTGAAACATTTGATCCTTAAAGGATATTCTAATGCAAATTAGGTAGGTCATGCAGCTGATAGGAAATGCACTACAAGGTATATTTTTTCTCTTGGATTAGGTCCAATTTCTTAGTGTTGTAAGAACTAAACTACTATTGCCTTATCAAAGTACATTTACCTAGCTTAAGATCTAGTGTTTCATGCAAGGACCAAAAATATTAAAGTATAGCAAGGACTAAGCATATTAAAGTTTATTGTCATTACATTAGTAAACTTATGCAACAACAGGTGCTTCAACTTGAATACTACAAGATAAAAGATTGCCTTGTATATATTTTAGTAAGGCCACAGTGAGGCCAAGTTTCTTAATCTTAGAGATCTTTTAGGTTTAAGTGAAGTTATGCCATTTTTTTTTATCATTTTCATTCAAGAGGATTGTTGTGAATTTCAACTATTATATGTGCAAGTGAGTGTTTTTGTCTTATGAGAGTCACTAGACATTATTAGTCTTTTTTTGTTATGCGTCATCTTATATAGTTCCCCTAACATTAAGAGGGGACATTAGAAGATTTAATGTTAGTGGTTGAAGGTAGTCAATATTTTAATAGTGAAGCTACCATAGATATAATGGAAATCTTCCATATAGCTATAGTTAAAACATGTGGACAATAGATTCCATCTACTTCTATATAAGGTGATCCTCTCCTTCATTGTAAATCAATTTTGTTCCATTTTATACTAACACCCAATTCCCTAACATAGACAAATGATATTAATATTGTAGTAAGGACACTACAACAAATATAAGAATGGGATATGAAGATAATCAACCTTAGGTAAACATTACAAACAAACCTAACCTAAATTGGCTAAATCCCTAGACTGGGAAATTACCTAGTTCTATTAAAGATAGCTATACTTTTCTTTTCATGAATATGATAGCCTTTAATGGGTTAAATTGCCTTAAAAAATGACATACAATAAAATCAAAACAATAACCTCAACTACCTATAAGATTTGTATTTTTTAAAATTCAAAATGTGCTAATATACACATAACATACTAGCTAAAGAAGAATTTGGCATTCTAGAGAAGAAAGAGAGTGAAATGAAAATAGGTATGTGTTTGTGTGCACGGTGTTGGAACATGCACATATAACATAAATTCAGCAATGGTTTTTTCCTATAGATTAGATATGCTTTTCTATATAGTAGACCTACTAATATATAGTCGATCTTGCTTTTTGACTTATTTATTATAACCTTTCTTTTAAAATTTAGTCAAAAAAAGCAATTACAAGTAATTACCAATTTCATTTTTTTAGATGGCTTTAAAGTTGACACATCAAACCCAAAAAAGATAAACTCTACAACCCACTATGTAAAAATGAAGTCACAACTAAACTCTACAAACCAGTTTTGTAAAAATGAAATCACAACTAACACTAATGTATAAATTGAAAAGGATAAATTTGTTTGAACACTAAAAAACTCAATAACCTAGGCAAGGGCACAAACCCTACCATTGAAATACTTTGCACCATCCACTCTCATTCAAATGAAAATGGAAAACCCCAAAAGTAACCAAAAAAATAAATAAATAAATTATAATTTAAAGATAATAAACAAATAATTCAAACTTTCTTTATTTGTAGATACATCTATTTATACATAAACTCACTACACTCAAATCCTACCAAGACTCCATCTTCTACACTAACAAACTACCCTATTATTACTCACAGCACTTGTACATGAGTTGTTGATAACCTAAAACATGATCCCTAAATAATAGACACAAATAATGTCCGTTCTGAAAGTCTGCATGGCAGCCGAGAAGAAAATCAAAAGCCACGAACATATTCATCCTGCCCCATCAATTGTATCTTTTTAATTAAATAAAGGCGCACCCCATCGATTGCATCTTTTCAATGCAAAGGGACACCTTGTGAATAAGTATATATAACAAATCGAATGTCATACTTTAGCCATAATTGCCACTCCTATATTCCTTTCAAACAGAATTCGCGTTTGTGTTAAATAGTTCATTAATATGTCGGGAATTTTTACATATGATGATGCTCCTAAGTATGATAATGAATCCATGGAATTTGAAAACACGCCTGTTAACTCTCACATATTCAGACAGATCAAGTATGATGCACCAGAAAGTGAAGCCCTGGATTACAGAAAGGTTAAGTCAATATCAAAAATGCTGAATTTTGACACGAGTTCCCAACTTGAAAACAATCCACCTGTAAAAACACTTTGTTTACCTCTCAATGAGAAGAAAAAAAAAACGATAGTCTTAGATCTTGATAACACACTTGTCCATGCAAGCTTTTCTCCTATCCTACAATATGATTTTCTTATAACAGTTCCTGGCATGGGAGAATGTGATAACACTCTATCTTACCATGTGCAAAAAAGACCAGGGGTTGACCTTTTATTGCAAAGATTAAGTGAGTACAACTATGAAATCATTGTTTTCACTTCAGCCCACAATGCCTATGCAGATGCTATACTGAACAAACTTGAGGAGGACAACAATATCACCATAGAATTTCGCCTATATAAAGATTCATGCACTATGATGCTAGTTCAAAATGAAGAAGATGATGCAGATGAAAAAGAAGAAAGAGAAAATGGTTCTAAGATGAAAGAAGACAAAGTTGTGATGGTAAAAGACCTTGCTAGGCTTGGGAGGGACCTCAAGAATGTTATCATTGTCGATGATGATCCAGCTGGATATACATTCCAGCCAGAAAATGCTCTTCCTTTGAAAGCATTCAATGGTGATTTAACAGATCGAGAGCTATGGAAAGTCATGGATTTATGCAAAGTAGCTGCAACATGTGGGGATGTAAGAGAAGCCATTAGAACTCATGCTTTTATTAGCACTATAAATGAACAGTATGCCTGCGGTTTACGTCAAAGACAACGTGAACGTGAGCGCATGCTTTCTGGGGTAAATTTATCAAGAAACAAGAAAACAATTGTTTTGGAATTGTTTGAATTATTAATTTCAACCAGCCAAAGTCCCCATCAGCATTATGATTTCATTACTTCTGTTACTGAAGCTGGAGAAACAGTGCCTTTGTATGTTTCAATTAGGCCCGGGGTTCATCAGCTTTTCACTGAACTGCGCAAAAATTATGAAATCATTGTTTTCACTGAAAGCCACCATGAAACTGCAGATGTTATTTTGGGGAAAATTGATATTAATTTTGACATAAGCAGGCGGTTTTACAGAGAGCATTGCAAAAGGGTTGGTGATGGTTATGTGAAAGATCTTAAGACGATTGGTTTAAATTTGAGTAATGTTATGATTGTGGATCTTAATCCTAGTTGCTATAAATTGCAGCCTGAGAATGGTATCAGCTTAAAAAGGTTTGAACACGGTAATGTTAATGATACAGAACTGTATAAGCTTATTGATTTCTGTAATGTGGCAGCGAGTTATCAAGATTTAAGGCGTGCAATTTATTTGAATAGAGGGGCAAATAATGGGGCAAAAGAATCACCTGCCAATGCTGATGGGAATATGATCGCGAAAAGAAGATGGTCATTTTTTTAGCTTGCTAATTTTAGTGCCATTGTCTTTCACATATGATTATATCATCGCTCTACTTTGCCTGTGTACACTTTTTTGAGTGTTATTACATGAAAGTTGAAAGTTATCTTCGTTAAGGCACAAGCCTTTATATTAGGTCTTGAATTGTTAAGAAAGATGGGCATTTCTTATATTATTCAAATGAGACTCTATGTTGATTATAAATGCATTGAATAACAAATTTAATGTGAATTGTAAAATTAAAATATCATTTTTTAATGAAAGCTTGGGATTTTTTTGCAGTCTCTTTCTTCTTTTAAATGTCATTATTTGTCTCTTTCCTCTTTTAAGTTTATGATCTATTAGAAAAATATGTAATTGATTTATCATGTGATTTGTGATTTATTATTTGTTGCATCTCTAAATGCTTGGAACATGGGGATGTTATCACAAAAGAAGACATTGAATTGTAAAATTAAAATAACATTCTAATGAAAGCTTGGGATTTTTTGGAGGCTCTTTCCTTTTTTAAATGTTGACATTATTACAGGAAATTAATGAAGTGGCCCATTTATTAGCAAAATATACAATTGATTCATCCTATGATTTATTATTTGTTGCATCTCTAGATGCTTGGAACATGGTGATGCATGACATTCCTCATCAAGTTGATATAAAAAGACATGATATCATATAAGACAATAAAAATATCATGTAAGAGTCAATCACAGAAGAAGACAAAATAGAGATAGCAAGTTGCTCCATTTGTCATATATAAGACAATAAAAATATCATGTAAGACTCAATCATACAAGAAGATAAAATAGAGATATCAAGTTGCTCCATCTTCCCTATATAAAGGATGAAGATGCTATGAAATAAGTATCTTCATCCTTTATATATGGAAAATGGAGCAACTTCTTATCATACTTGGATCATGTTGGAGTTTTTTATTACTACCCTCAGGTCTAAGAGATGACACAACACCTAGACTTGAGGATCATGTTGATTTAGGTAAAAAAATAATCTTATGATTGAACTAAGGATAAGAAAGAGCCAATTGACAAGATTGGACCATATCTTCTACACTTTGAGCTCTACAATACTTATGAGGGTAATCCTTATGAGGGCCTTCAAAATAACAAAGATCATTGACAAACATTACTAAAAGGAAAAATAGGTCTAATTGGGACAATCCACAATCCCAATTCATTGTCACTAACTCATATTGTGTTGAATTCATACAAATTTGTAGCCTTGAACCCTAGACATATAGATAATTGACATATTCATAGATGTATAAGCAAAGGATTTAATGTTCAGCATGTGCAATCATGATCCTTTGTACCTTAACAAGCACTGTGAATAAATAACTTATAAAAATAACTTATCTCCATTCTAATTAGGCAAATGGATGATGAAGTTGTAAGAATCTAACACTATGTTAGTGTATATATATATTTTTCATACACTTAGGTACTAAGCCTAGTTAGGTGTATTTCACACATGGTGTTTTGAGGTGTCGCATACTTAGAGAGGTGTCGCATGCGTAGAGAAGTGTCGCATGTACCTCTAGCTGATTCCGTGGAAGACAAATCGCCACCACTCATTGATTGAGAGTCTTATCCTCAATACATGTTTGGTCCTCAATACATGTTTGGTGGTTCCTTCCCATCTATGTTATTTATATTCTCCTCTTGGCTACTATACAACTTGACTTCATTATTCTCTTTGCATTGCTATGCTAAGTATCTTTCAATATTGTTGGTTCGTCTTGTTTATTTGTTGGTCTCTACATGGTATAAGAGCATATGGGGAGTCGATTTTCAGTTTGTAAGATTGTTATTAGCTTCTGCATAGAAATTATTTTATGGTTTGTTGTCTTTCTGACGAATTTGCAGGAAAAGGCATCA
This sequence comes from Cunninghamia lanceolata, assembly GCA_027924645.1. Classification (NCBI taxonomy): domain Eukaryota; kingdom Viridiplantae; phylum Streptophyta; class Pinopsida; order Cupressales; family Cupressaceae; genus Cunninghamia; species Cunninghamia lanceolata. The sequence goes on along the minus strand of BSBN01000241.1, from coordinate 1,721,124 downwards.
GTGGTCGAGTTTCTTAATTGCAGGTGAAACTAGTGTTGAAAAGGTTTCAAACACCTTTGGCATCGTAGAGGTTTGAGAGCCTTTGATGCCCTAAGGATGCAGGCCCGTATCTATTCCAGCATGCGGGGCTGGGAAAAATCCCTCTGATGAATGCTGTTGGGAGTGGCTAGGACTCACATAGCTGGGCACAAAGCCCTCACACGGGCTAGGGGTTTTGTCTTCCCTTAGGGGGTTTCACACCTCATGTAGCAGGGGATTTCCTCCCTCATGCAACCAACACTCAGCTACGGATCCCTCATGCAATAACTCTCAGCATACAAACAGGTCAGATAGCATAGCCGATGGCACTCTGTTTTTCAACTCTTGGTGTGTGCAGATAAAGCCGAAGGCTGTTTTGTCAAATGAATTTTTTGCCCTTGGTCGCGCATAGCCCAAGGGGCTTAAGTCTTGTATTTTTTTTCCCTTCAAGGGTCGCAAATTTTTTTTTTTGAGAGTATTTTTTTTTTTTTTTCAAACAAAGGAAAATTTTTGTGTGTTTTTTTAGCATAGGCTGAAAAATTCCAAGCTTCATAACTTTTGATTGGCAACTCGGTTTTGAGTGCTGCCTTTTTCAAAAGTGTTTTTTTTTTCCACCACGAATCTATTGGGCATAATATTGCACTAAAATTATAAAGTGTGAGTTTATGCTCTAATTGATCTAACTTAAAGCACTAACTTTATAAAGTGTCGGAATTAGGGGGGACAAAATAATCAAGGGGGGTGTTGTGTGTGTTTCCTTCACACTTCCTCGAGAAGTGCATGTGTGTTGTGGTCTTGTTTTCACTTCCGCACTTCTACTTTCACAATTTCCACATTTCTACATTAAATTGCAACAATCTAAAGTCTAAAGCATGGAGTCTAATGTAACTATACCACCCCTAATGCCTTTCAACTATCAAGATTGGAAGTTAAAAGTAATACAAGTGTACTCAAGAACAAAGGTTTGTTTAAGGTAACTATGGGAACAAAAAAAAGAATCTAATGCAACTAAGGACAAAGAAAAGTTTTTTTTTTAAAATGTGACCAAGCCTTTGGATTCTTATGTTTAAACTTGTCCCCTGAGTTACTGTTCCATGTTGAGGCATTGAAAACACCCAACAAAGTTTGGGATACCCTCAATAAGTTATTTTGGAATGTTGATGAACTTAAGAGTCATGAGTTGGAAAATGAACTCATAGGTCTTAATCCTAGGAATTTCTCAACTCTAGAGGACTACTTCACCAAATTTAAATCCTTAAGGTTGAAATTAAAAGATTGTGGTGTGTTATGGTTTAAACTTTCAAACATGCATAAACTAAGCTACAACAAACCCTAACTCCCAATAGAGTGCAAACAAGCTAAGAAATCAAGCAAATAAACACAAAACAACTAAGATTCTAAGCTCAACATTTACCTTATCTCCATTGTTCTCCTAAACCTTGCCTTAGTGTTCTCAAATTTTGTAGATCTGCAACAATCTTGAGAAGTTCAAGTGAGTGAAAATAGCAAAATGTTGGAGAGAATATAGTAGATTAAAGGGTTGTAAGCTAAGAGATTTGAAAATGAGCTGGAGAAGTTGTTTTTATAGAGGAATAGGTTTGAATGGATGGCTAAGATTTGATGTTGTCTTTGGAGCAAAATGGATGGTGGAGATTGATTAGGGTTTCCCTCTCATAAGAGGACAAAAGAGAATTTAAAATTCAAAAATATGATGAGGTGTAGGGAGTTTAAATAAAATAATTTTGCTCAATTTATTTAATTAATTTGAAGTGGGAATGCATGTGACCCCCTAATTAACTAAATGAGATTTAATTAATTAGGTGAGGGCTATATTTAAACAAATGTTTATTTGTTTAAATTAATAGAGTGAATGGGACACTTGGAAAATGAATACTTAAATAAATAATTAATTATTTAATCGTAGAGGAAAATTTAGGGAAAAATAGGCAAATAATTTCAATAAATAAAATTTATTTAATCATAGGTTAAAGAGGAGAAAATTGAATTAATTAAATAATTAAAATTATTTAATTAATAGATGAATATGAGATTTGGAAGAAAATTGACATGAAAGTGGCGTTTGCAAGCTAAGGACATTTTTAGGTATCTACATTTTGCCCCTCTTTGATACAATGAAAAATTCTTACGTTGTGTCAAAGAAAAAATTGAGAATATGCCTTGAAAATGTACCAGCGTACCCCAGATGAAGCAAGATAGCATGCCCCCTCAGGAAGTTTTTCAAATTTTCTAAAAATTTCAAAGAAATTGGGAAATTTCTTGAAAAGTATGCCATCGGGATGGAATGAATAGAAGAAATGGAAATGCAAGAGAGAGATGGTTAAGGAATGAAGACTGGAATGAGATTTTGCTTTGATAGATTTTTGAGCTTCTCACTTGTAGTTTCTACTTATCATCATAGAACTTATTATGTCAAGGGATCATAAACACAATGGCATGACAAAGGCCGAAGTGCAAAAATGTGATCCCTTGTGAAATAGGCACATGACAAACATGGAGTGCCTGACTTAGACTAGTAACCATGGTACCTTGTCAGAACATGCAATGAGATAACCTTGAGGTATGCAAGCCTTGATGCAAGGAAGCATTTATTCTTTCCCATGCATAGGATGTCTTTGATTCACATCTAATGGAATCCTGATCACACACAAAGAACCTAGTTGCCCTAGTCATTTTGCCAAGACAAACCACAAATAGAAATCAAAGAAAAAGGTCCCGCTCTATCCTCATTTCTCTTCATCACTTAAGGACTACCTTGAGAAGCATAAGAACGAGACTGAAAAACAATCCAATAAAATCAGATAGACTAGACTTAGCAGAGTCAACAACCATTTGGATCTTTTGCCAAGTGGTGTGTTTGTTTTGTTTGATTATGAATGGATGAGTAGGGCCTAGTTTCAAGATAGGAAGCATGTCATATAAGACGTTATGTCTGGTTTCGGCAATGTGATCACTTGTATAAGGCAAGTGATAAGATTGTGACATTTCGTATAAGACATGTGGTCTAGTTTTGAGAATGCCTCAAGTTGTGAGGTGATTGGCATGTGATGATTGTTAATGTTTGATTTCAGAAATGATGCATGTCATATAAGGCATAAAGTCCTAGTTTTGATGATGCCCCATTCCGTGTAAAATATATGATCAAGATAGTTGATAGTGATGTATTGTCATCACTAGGCGATTGATTGGTTTGGCTAATTGGGTAGCTTGTCTTGTTGATGTTTGGGGTTGTTTTTCTTGTGAAAGATTGATTGTTTTGGTTTGATCAAACTGTCCATCTCATCAAAGGATGACTTATTATGATAATTGACTCAATGGGTCCTAAGGGACTAACTTAATGTCTCAGGGGCTCATCAGAGATGGCCTTGCCTATGTGACAATGCAAAGATAATGTAGTTTGACTACTTGGACCATGTGTGACATAAGACCTAAGGATGGGATGCCTCGAGGGCTCATCAGAGATGGCCTTACCTACGTGAAAGCTCAGAGGCAATGTAGTTTGACAAGGTGGTTTGACATTGTTTATTGCTTGTGGTTTTTGGTTGGTTATTTGATGTTTTTGTGATTTTCAATGTTCTTGGATTTTTGGGAATATTTGAATGTTTTTGGGGTTTTTGAGATATTTTGATGTTTTTGGGATTTTTGAGGTATTTGGATGTTTTTGGGATTTTTGAGATATTTGGATGTTTTTGGGATTTTTGAGATATTTTGATGTTTTTGGATTTTTGAGATGTTTGATGTTTTTGGATTTTTGAGATGTTTTGATGTTTTTGAATTTTTGAGATATTTGATTTTTTGGATTTTTGAGATATTTGATTTTTTTTGGATTTTTTAGAATATTTGATGTTTTTGGATTTTTGAGAATATTGTGAGAGATGTCCTCTAATACCAATTTTTAGGATTGGAAATTGCCACCAGTTAGGTATGGGATAGAGTTATGACCACAACGAGATGGGATGGGATGAAGTGCCTTAGGAATGGTGGGAAGATTCTGAATGTCAACTTATTTCTAGGCCACAAAAAGGACAAGGCAGTTTATTGTGGATTATGACATGGATTACGGTGTGGGTTATGTAGGATTTATTGCGGAAAGTGCAAGACAAGATAGAGTGATGGTAGACAATGGATCCAAGACTAATTACTCATGGTGCCTATTTGTGAGGTTTTCACCATGGTACTTATCCAAAGTGCCACCGAAGTGGTTTTCACTTTTGGACGAATTATTTCTCTTTACTATTTTATTGCTTTTTTTTAACTTTTTAATTTTTTGTACTTTTTTTTATTTTTTGATTTAGGTATAATATTTTTGAAGGTGCATACTGTTGATTGACTCTGGTAGTGGTTCACCTTCGGGGGTAGCAAGTTTATATGCTTCAAATCCATATGCAGTCATGATAATATAGGGACCCAACTAGTTTGGTTCAAACTTTCCCAGCTTCTCCCTTTCCATTGATTCTTGGGGTTTTCTTTTCAGACCAAGTCTCCAATATTGAATTGTCAAACTCTGACCCTTTTTTTATAGCTGCACCAGAGACAGTTCTGATACACTTGCAAGTGTACCAGGGCATTCTACCTTCTTTCATCTAGTAGCTCAAGTTCATGTAGTCTGGATACCTTATAGTCTTCATCATCCACAAATTGCTTTAGTGATACTCTCAGGAATGGTAACTCAACCTCAATGGGCAGGATGGATTCGAAGCCATAGAAAAGTGAATATGGTGTGGCTCCGATGGGAGTATAGATGCTAGTGCGGTAGGCCCACAAGGCGGGATTGAGTTGTATATGTCAGTCATGGCCAGCGTAATTGGCAATCTTCTTGAGAATTTTATAATCCAGAAGCACTCTATCTTAATTTTATAATTGTTTTATTTGATGCCTCTGCTTGACTGTTGCCTTGGGGATAATATGGAGTGGAGAAGCGGTGTTGAATGTGGAATCTTTTACATAGTTCATAGACATCCTAATTTTTGAAAGGGCGATCATTATTCATGACAATAGATTGAGGCATACCATACTGACATATTATGTAGTTGAGGAGGAATTTGGTGATTTGATTACCGGTAATGTATTCATGGGGATTGCCTCAATCCACTTTGTGAATTACTCGGTGGCGGTGATGATGAATTTGTGGCCGTTGGCGGAGGTGGGATGGATTTTTCCCATGATGTTGAGTCCCCATTGAGAGAATGGCCATGGAGATGTAAGCAGTTGTAATTCTTGAGTAGGTGCATGCACAAGATCTCCATGTATCTGACATTGTCTATATTTTTTGATGAAGTGATAGGTATCCTTCTCCATGGTGGGCAAATAATATCCAGCTCTGATGATCTTTTTGGCTAGAGTAGGACCATTAGAGTGAGCTCCACATATACCTTTGTGTAGTTGGCATAAGGCCATTTGTGCTTCCTCGGTGTTGAGACATCGTAGGAGGGTATTGTCAAATCCACAGCAGTAAAGGGTGTCACCGATGATGACATATTTGGCAGATTGTCGTGTGAAGGATTTACTTTGATTAGAGGACAGGTCGGGTGGGAAGATTTGGTCATGTAGGTATGTATAGATGTCATGATACCAAGGGGACATGGGACCAACTATTTCACACACTAGCTCTGATTCAGGGACATCAAAGGTGGGGACCAACAATTGTTCCACCAAGAACTCAAACTGTGGCACATTTCTCGAGATATCAAGGAGAGATCCTATTGTTGCCATTGCATCAGATTCTTTGTTCTGAACCCTAGGAATCTGATCGAAGGCCACTATGTCAAAATAGATTCTAAAACTGTCAACCATTCTCTTATATGACATGAGTTTTTTTATCTTTTGTGTCATATGCATTGTTTACATGTGTGATGATGAGATGTGAATCGCCAAAGACTTGTAGTGTCTTGATTTTCCAGTTGACAACCATCCGTAGTCTTGTGAGCAATGCTTCATATTCAACAATATTATTTGTGCAAGGAAAGGCTATCTGAAATGCTTTAGGGATGGCATCTCCTTGAGGAGTAATGAACAGAATGCCTACGCTTGAGCTGTGGTTTGTGCATGATCCATCAAAGAATAATGTCCATGTTCTAAGAATTTCTATGACAAAGATGGATTCATCTAGAAAATCTATGACCAAAGGATGATCCACTATTATGGGTGCCTCTGCTAATTGGTCTGCGATCACTTGTCCCTTTATTGCTTTGCAGTCAACATATTCTATATCAAATTCACTCAATATCATGATCCATTTAGCCAACCGTCTTGTCAAGGCTGCCTTGTCGAGTAAGTACTTCAGGGGGTCAATCTTTGTAATTAGTTTTGTCTGATTATTCAACATATAATGTCATAGATTTTGGGTGGCAAAAACTACGTCAAGGCAAGCACGCTCAATGGAATTGTAATTGAGCTCATACTCCACTAAGGTCCTGCTGATTTAATAGATTGCCCATTCTTTTCGTTCTTCATCATTTTGTACTAAAAGTGCCCCCAGTGCTGAAGGCGTTGTTGATACATACAATAAAGGGGCTTTCTTAGTATTGGAGGCATGAGAACTGGTGGTGACATAAAATAATCTTTGATCTTCTAAAAGGCTTCTTGGCAATGTTTAGTCCATACGAAGGGTACCCCTTTGCGGAGTAAGTACTAAAATGGGTGGCATTTGTCAGCGAATTGTGCGTTGAACCTCTTGATTTATTGTAATTTTTATTGTAGACTGTGTAGTTGTTTGAGACTTGTGGGTGGAGGCATGTCCATGATGGCTTTCACTTTGGCAGGATCAACTTCTATGCCTTGGCGCAAAACAATATAGCCCAGTAGTTTGCCTGATGTAACTCCAAACACACATTTCTTAGGGTATAGTTAGACTTTGTACTCTTCCAGCCGTTTGAAGATCTTATCCAACACATCTAGATGAGTACTTTTGTAACTGATTTGGCCAATAGGTTGTCGACATAATCTTCCATACATGTGTGTATATAGTCATGAAAGATTGTTGTCATTGCTCTCTGATACGTAGCTCCAACATTTTTGAGCCAAAGGGCATGACAATCCAATAGTATGTGCCCCATGGACATGTGAAAGCTATTTTATGTTGATCTTTTGGTGCTATCCTTATTTGATTAGATCTTGAGAAACCATCCATCAATGAGAGCATTTCAAATCTGGCGGTAAGGTCGACTATAATGTCTATGTTTGGCAATGGAAAATTATCCTTTAGACATGCCTTGTTTAAATCCCTGAAGTTTTCACATATTATGATTTGGCCGTTGGGTTTTGTGACATTTACAAGGTTAGATATCCACTCTAGATAGTCTATTAGTCAGATGAAACCCACATCGAGTACCTTTTTCAATTCTTCCTTTACCAAGAGGGCAATCTGTGGATGCATTTTTCTTAATTTTTTCTTTACCGGTTTGGTATTTGGCAGCAATGGCAGGTGATGTAAGACAAATTGTGGATCCAATCCTAGCATGTCAACATATGACTAGGAAAAATTGACTTGCCTTGCCGAGAAGAAATCTTTGAACTCGGGCTTCTCTTGTTTTGTTAATGACTTCACAAAATGAACGATCCTGGGATTATCTTCTGTACTGAGGTTAGTTTCCACAGATTTCTCCACCAACAATGGTGATCTCTCTTGCATGATAGGAAACACTTCCAACCCTCCATCCTTAGGTGCCTCAGACAGGTTTTCACCCTCGAACACTTCCTTTATTTTTACTTTTTCACGGTCAAGAGGTGCCTTTCAATTTTCATCTAGAGACATTTTTTCTTTTTCTTTTTCACTTTTGCAACTAGAGGGTGGAGTGGACTCTCTGAAATAGGAAGTTTCATTGAGATCCATGATGTAACCAACTTTATGATCCCCTCGAGGTATGCCTTCATAAAGTCCCATGAACTTGGTAATAGCTTTATCGTTCTCAAAGAAATCCAAGCTAGGTGGAGTTTGTTGATCCCAGTCTATGAGTTTGGGGTGGACTAATGGCAAGCCATCATCGATGTTCATGTAATGTATGGTTATAGGAGTTAGGGTTCAAATGGAAGTATTGTCAGGGTCCCAAAAGATGCTGATCCAGGCTTCGTTGTCAAGTAAGTGAGGTTGGGAAGATGTGGGCTCGGGTTCGGGAGGGTCTCTTGATGTCTCGATGTCTTTGGAAGCACTTGTGTCCCTACCTAAGAGTAACTTAGTACTAGGAGTGCTTTCTCTTTGTGGTGTATACCCTAGCCCCTTGTTGTGAGGTCACATGGTTAGTTGGATGGGTTATGTTCTCCCATTTTTGTTAGGTCCCAATCCGCTATGCTCGTCGTATCCTTGCTATTTTACAAATTTGTAGCCTTTTCCGTATCATTCCACAGGTAGTTGTACATGCTTGACCTCTTCTTCATCCTTGTAGAGCCACTTAGAGACATCGTCGTCTACATGCTCTTTGTTAAGCTCTCCCCATTTTGTGAAAGTGGTGGGGGCAATAGAAATAGTCTCCTTAGGTTTGATTGGGCCAGGTTTGCCATGAGATCTTGGTGATGTCTGTAGCTTGTTGATGCAGTATGAGCCTTTGATCTTATATTCCCCACATCCTTTGTCTTGGATTTGAACTTTAGGGTTAAGTGGCGGAATGAAGGTGGTGGTGGTTTTTGATAAGGTGGATGGGTCAACATAATGTGATGAGGTGGAGGGTGATATTCCCCTATTTACAGGTACTTGATGTTGTGGAACTTCTCTCAGGTGGCTACAGTATTGGAAGGTGTTGGGATCACAAGGTATAGTGATTTATGTGCCGTTGTAAGGGAATTTAATGCATTGGTGGTAAGTGGATGGTATGAATTTCATGGCATGGATCCATGGTTGGCTAAGGATGAGATTGTAGGAGAGTTTAACATCCAAGACGTGAAATGTGGTATTGAGAGTGGTAGGCCCAACTCTTACGGAAAGTGAGATCACTCCCTTGGAGGAACGTTCAACATCATCCTAATCTTTGATGAAAATTATTTTGGTGGGCTCCACACATGCTTCCGAGTATCCCAATATCATCACCAACTTTAAAGGACATATATTCAATCTGGCTCCACCATCTACCAAGACCTGTCTAATCTTGTGCTTGTTAATGAAGACCTCAAGGTGTAATGGGTCGGTGTGATTGGTTCAATGTGAGGGCACATCTCGTTCAGTGAAAGTGAAATGGTTGGAGGTAGCTAAGTGTCCCACCATGGGCTGGAATTGATTGACATTTAGGTCCGTGGGGATGGAAGATTCCAACAAAGCCTTGTCTAGAATGGCCTTATGCTTTGGGGATAGATGAAGTAGCTCGAAGATGGATATTTTGGCCAGAGTCTTTTTCAAGTGGTCCAAGAGATTATATTAGGCCTTTGTTTATGAATTAGATGGATTGGATGAAATAGATGGTGCACCATGCAATGTTACCTTGGCCCTACAAGTGGTGATAGCACACTCAGGATGGGACTTGATGGTGATCATGGAGACGTTATCATTAAATGCGTGGATATTGTTAACGATGTATTCATAGGCGATGTTGCTGTAATTGACATGGTCATATGGCTTGGTTCCTGAGGTGGAGGCTTTTCCTGATCTGTGATTTTGTAAAGGGTCTTGAAGGATAGTGTGATCGGTATTAGAGAAACCTTATGGACTATCTACAACTATATCTTCTTAGTCAATAAAGTCTTGTATGATGTTCTTTAGCTTGTAACAATTGGATGTTTTGTGACCTTTTATTTGGTGATATTCACAAAATTTGTTGTCATTCCATGAGGGAGGTTTAAGAGTTGGATCTTATTGTTTGATCTCAAGAAGTTGGATGAGGTTGGATTGCAACAACTTCTTTGAAATTGATTCGATAGGCCCCGTTAGGGGTGTATAGTTTCGTCGAGGGGTATTATTCTTTGGGGTGGTCTTCTTTGATTGTTTTGAATTGAATTAGCTATTTGTTGTTGCAGTTGTGGTAGTTGTTGAATGGACAGATGATTATTTGGCACCGGTGGTGCTTTGAACGTGAGAATGAGGCCAGCCCTATTGATTGCATTTGCATAAACTACCCCATCATTGGTGACGTTCCTATTTCAAGACCAAAACTTATTCTTGTCATAGGGCAAGTTTCGAGTGTTTTGGTTCTTGTTCAAAATTTGATCGTGCCCTTAGCTATGAGGGATTTCTTGATGGCTGTTCCCTTTTCAATGACTTCTCCGAAGGAGGTGCAACAATGGATTCGCAGTTGGTGCATAAGTTCTTTGTTAAGGTTCTCCATGAAAATTGGTACCAATTGGTTCTCAGGAATATGACATAGACATTTGCTAAGTAGGCTCCTCCACCTTTGGAAGAAGGAGATGAAGGTTCCCCATCTTCTTGTCTAGTATGGCATAAGGTGGTGACATTCACATTCGTGTTGATGTTATAAGAGAAATGAGATATGAATTTTTATGCAAGTTCGATCCATGTCCTTATCCCCATGGGAAGGTGTGAGAACCACTCAAGTGCTTGGCCTGCAAGGCTCCTCGGGAATAATCTCATCAAATATGTGTACTCATATGCAATCTCAAGACATGCTGTCTGAAATTCTTGCACATGCTCTATGAGACTCCCTTTTCCCGTATACTTGTTAAAGTTAGGCACATTGTAGTTTGGTAGAAAAGGTGGCATGTAAATTCTTTTGTCAAAGAGGTAAGGACATAAGTCTTCCATGAAATATGCCTTCTTTGTGGTAGAGACTTGCATGTATGAGAAGTGTTATTATAGTGTCTGCATCTCGTGTGCCAAGGCTTCAATGGAAGTCAATGATGTGTCCAAGGCATTTGCAGGTGCATTTTGAGATGAGTTACCCATGTTTAATGCCAACATGTTTTGGGGTGTGTGTTAAAGGGGATGTATGATGAAGGGGATGTGTGATGAAGACACATTTAGGTTTTGGTTGTTGGGTATGTACGTGGTGTTTGGATTAATGTATTGAAAGTGGGATGAAGCACTTGTAGTATTTTGGTTTTGGATGTAGTTGGGATTTGTTTGGAAAAGGGTGTTTAGGTCCACTTGTTGTTGTAAGGGATTCGAATGGGTATTTTGATGTGACGCACTAGTGTTTTGGTTGACATTTAGGTGAGACACATGTTAATGATTTTGGGCAATGTTTTGATGATTCAAGGTGTAATTTTGAGTAGTACCAATGTTTGTGTAAGTGTTGGGTATGCTGTTACTATTTTGATAATTTGGGTCAACATATTGATGACTCAAAACATTATCTTGTGTAACTCCAAAGTTTGTGTTCATATTTGGTATGGTGTTATTGTTTTGTCTAAGGGGGTCCATGTTTTGATTGCCTAAGTTGTTTGTATGAGGCCCAAGGTTCATGTTCACATTTGACGTGGTATGGACCCCATGTGTGTGTGCCCACGAGGTCACTATGTGTATCCTTCACATTCTTTTGTTTTGATTCATGTTCATTGAAGCGAATGGGTTTGCAAAATTCAAAGGTTGCGACATGACATTCACATTGTTGGTGTCAAATGTGGGAGTCACATGGAAGATTGTGGAATCTTGCGACATTTGTCCTATGGGAATGGAGGCATGTTCTTGTGTTGGATTTGTGTAGCTAGTCGATGGTGTTGCTTGTCCTTGGCCTTGTGCGGCATTGTTTGGCAATGATCCCACAATCACATTGATGTCTACCCCTACGAGAAGTTTGGTACTAGTTTGTAAGAGATGCATGAGGTAGATTTGAGGATTGGTAGCTATCATTTCATCTAGGATGTGTAACATTCTAGGGTCTTGGGAGGCTTCCCCAATTTCTTGTTGGGTAATCCCTTGATTGTCTTCTTGAAAAATGAGGTTTTCAAAGGGATTTGGCATGTTGGAGTGAAGTTCGTGTTGCCTGTTAGATGAGGTTCCAAATCTCATTGTGTTTGTCTAGGATTATCAAGGGGACAATCTAAGGATTCCTCTTTGTTTATTTTCTTTTGCAACCGTGTTTCCACCATAAAAGACTCGCAAGTTTGTGAAAATGGAGGATGACCTAAGGATGAAAATGCAAAGTGCACTATACTATGTTTTTTGATATTTTTGGGATATAAGTATGCCTAATGACACTAAGAATGGTATTGAAAAGTGAAAATGCACTATACTAGTGTTTATGGAGATGTGGGGGGAAATGCAACTAAAGTTGACAATGCTAAGTGAAGATGTTCTATGCTAATATTTTTGGGAATTTTGAAATATAGGGATGACAAGAATGCAACTAATCCTAAGGTAACAAGTGAGACTAAAGTTACGATAGAAGCCAATAGGTTCCAATTTTTGAGAAGTTTGATCAAAGGGATAGTAATGTCAATTATGACCTTATCAAAGTACTAGTTGGATTAATCAAGACCTTGAAATGATAATGTTGAAGAGAATGGTGATTGAAGTGAGCTCAAGCTAGACTCATGAGTTGAGACACACTTGTTGATTGGAAAAAGATGAACCTAGACTAGACTTGTGAGTACTAGGCCCAACTTGTTTGGTTGATTATGGAAAGAGATGACAAGGTCTTGTATAATCCAAGTTTGTTTCTATGATTGGGGTCAAGTATGACATTTTCTCCTATTTCTCAACCTCAAAGAAATTGAAAGTAATGGTACCCTATAAATGAGATGGGCTGATCATGATAACCTAAGGTGAGCTAAATGCAATGTATTGGAACAAACTCGCTATAGGATGAAACCTAAATCTAAGGGAATGGAATGGATGGTCGAATAGAATATGAAAGTCTTAGATATGTTGACACAATTGCAGTTTGAGTTTGATAGGGAAGGTAGATGGTCAAAGGTTTCCCTACAATTGTGGTGTATTGTTTCTATGTTTGTTTGGGCAATTTGTTTGAAAAATTAGAAGACACATCAAACATAGAAGACACTTGGCAATCAATTTGGCTATTTTGGTGACTCTTGACTTGGTTTGCATATGTGTATGTTTGAGGGCTATCTAACCCCAAATTTCCACGGGCCTTAATCACAATTTGAAAAAAATTCACACACATAAGACAATTCCTTTCCTTAAGGATATTGGCCAATGGCATGACACTGGGCCCACAACTTGGTAACTCCTTCGACTCAAGGTAGGGACACCCTAGAGTCAGGTGTGTATCCTTTTGTCTTTGCAAGAGAGGATGGCTAGGGGCCTGCTAGCCTGGAAGGATGATCCAATCACCCTTTCCCTAGAAAGTTATGTATTTTAGCTTATGCTAAGCCAAGGATTTCCATCTCATCCCAAGGGAGTTCATATGGTGAGTATCTTTAGGGCGTGGAACCCTTTCACTGAGAGTGACACCAATAAAGGTCAAAAGGGGTGGCCTCTAACTAATTTGTTTTCTAGTCACAACTCAGGGACTTACCACCTTGCAAGCATCCATCAACCAACTTAAGGCTTTAACCAATCCTACTTGTGGTACTAACAAATATCTCACGTAAACATGGGTAGCTTGCACTTTTGGATTGACACTATACGGTGAAGGCTAATGGCATTTTAAACTTGGCTTTCACCTTATCTATTTATATAGCGGCCTGAGGGAAATACCACTTTGGGTCGCCAATGAGTTCTCCTTGTGGATGTTTCTCTAAGGCAGGCCCAATCTAAAGGGTTACAAAAGCGGCTTAAGTAAATGCTTTTGATCTCCAAATTCATACGATGATGCGAGGAGAGAGCATACACATTTACCTTGGCCACACTAGACAAAGTTCATTAACCTTTAGAAATAAAATGTGTGGTGTGTGTTGGTTAACAGTTTTGTCACTGCAAAAATACTTTGATTCACCCAATAGGTAGCAACAAAAAGATACCAACAAATGGAGTAATCATTGAGAGTGCAATGATTATCCTTTCCATTTGAGAGGGGCAGCTCCCTTGTATGATTTAATTGGTTTTTTTGGGTATGCTTTTAACTGGAAAGTAGAAAAGGAAAACTAATATCTACACATAAACATGATACAGATATGATGGACAAACCTATAATAAACAAAATACAAATTAGACGAGCACAGATCACCCACTTCACACCCACAAATGATAATGAGGAAAGAATGAGTTGAAATGATTTAACTAGAATTCACAGATTTAGCAGCAAATGCATTCACAACTTGATATACAGAAGCTACATTAAAGGATGATTACAAAAACTCAAAGGAAATCCACAATCAAGGAAACATAAGAAAACACACAGATTTGAGAATATCTCTTTATTCTGGTAATGTAAAATATAAGCTCATAGACTTCATATCTCCTATACAACAAAATGTGTTTGAGGAAAAACCGAAACTGCTCCTATCTTCCCTAGGCAAATAACTAAATTGAAAAGATCCCCCAGCCTTCACAGAGGCTCCCGGATGAAAAACAACCAAAAAGATCCCTCACAAAGAGTATGAAGAGAGTTATGTAGATCTCTTCTCCTAGAAACCCAAAAGCCATCAGTTTCCAAAAGAAATTACAAAAGAAAATAAAGAGTCACAAAACACTTTGCCTTTTCTTTAAAATTATTTCACAGTTTCTAATTTATATTTCTTGAAATTCTTCAGCATCCTTTGGGATTCTCTTCCAGTTCATCAAATTCATTATCCTTTGTACTGATATACCTACAAGGCAGCCATAACCCTATGTCACCAAGGCGGAGTCGTCCATCCTCATTAAGTATCTCTTGTGTTTGCAAATCAGCTTTATAGTAGCCTTTGAAAATAATGGGTCCCCTTACACATATTTCTCCACAAGGACGCGGCTTGTCTTCAAAGGTATAATCCATTTATGGGACATCAACTAGTTCTAGTTCACGTGCAAGATTAGGAGATCCAACATGGCCAGACAAACTGTCACCCTCATTAGAAATGTAAATACTGCAAGATGTCTTTACCATCCCACAATCTTCAGACTCTATCACCAAAACAAATTCTACGGAAATCTATAACTTCAGGTGATATAGGTGATGCCCCTGAAAACATACTATGGACACGATCTCTGAGTCTTGCCTCTATCACACCCTCTGCTTCAGATTTGTGGATGTCTTCATTTAGTATGAATAGATGATCAAGTCTCTGTTGTGTATGAAAATCTCCCATTGACATAGACATATGAAACAATTGATTTGTGTGTCCCTTAGAATTAACCATGATAAAATCTTTTGTGCTAAGACTTCATTACTAAGATGGAGAATACCATAGATTTTCCAACAGAAATGTCCTTGACCCATTCGAGCTAGCCTGTACAAGAAAGGATCCAACAACGACTGATCAACATATCGGATAGAAGCCTCTTTGATGGAAGGAGATGGCAGAGGACCCAAGTTAATCTTTGCTTCTGTGAACAATTGAATGCCAATGATATGTGTAACTATCCCATCCCCATGAATTGGACTGAGATGTAACTTATTCGACAAAGGTGTTCCATCCTTTATAAAACTCATCTGTTCGCCTTGAAATTCAATACCTTCATCCATACACCTCCTGATATCCGAAACTATCGTAATGTCAACCGAAGGATGTCTTCTTTGTGCAAATGAGCCTCTGTATTAGAGAAATCGGCTCGTCTATTTAGGTTGTGGCTCATGCTGAGAATTTTATGCTTATCCATTACCTTCTGCATAAGCACATTTTTCTTCAAGGAACCTCGCCGCTTCAACACCTTGGTAATATGTCAGGCAATTGCATTTGCTTGAAAGTTTCTAAATATATCTTCAACTACTCATCCTTGTGCGCACCCTAAAATCGTGGCTTTTTGGCGTCTTCTTATTTTTCATGCGTGCCAGCTCAGACTTTTCCAGCTATAAAATCTGTCAATTCATCATAATATCTACCCCAATCTAACTTTGAAAGCATCGTTGCTACGTTGGCAGGAAGTTTTGCTACCACAGCCAATGCATCCGTTTAAATGTTTCTAAACCTTTACAACAAATCTATATTGGGAAGAAACTGGAAAAAGTCGTGGAAGATGGATTTTTAATATTGTAACCACCAATTGCATCTTATTGTCTTGTCAACAAATCCATTTTGAGCATATCCACGGACCACGATCATTACATTCGGATAAGTTTCTGCTTTCTTGAGTTGAGCCGCGACCTTCTGATGCTTCCACATTTAGCATGCAAATCTTCAAGAACATTTCTAGCTATAATATCTTACAAAAATCCCGTTCTAACATATTTTTTCTAATTTGGCATAATATGAAAGTGTACAGGCAAAAATCGAGGCGAAGATGGCAGGCTCCTTAGTTACAACTGGCAATGGCATTTGTTTGAATGTTTCTGAATCCTTTTCATGCACACCTAGCAATGATTGCACTCCAATAGATTCATTTCCTTATGAAGTGATGACCTCTTTATCCATGGTCACGACACTTAATATGCTTTCACCTTGCATCTTACATTATGCGCGGCTAGGAATGGAGAGAATATTGGCCACAACTATGAATTTGGCATCGCAGTTTTTAATGCTTTCATTTGAGTGCCTACTGGGACAATGATGATAAAAGGTCATGGAACTAGCTTTTATACTAGCCAACGACTTTTGCTTGAAGGTTTTTAAAGCCTTTTCAATGGATCAATTTTGTGCATACCTAGGATTTCTGCATTGATATAACGTTTTATTCCTTTAAAATGCCTTCCATTCATCCTTTGGCCACAGCTTTGGCTTTTGCAATCTACATTTTGCACACGGGTGCATTTCCATCTATAAAAGTTGACAAATTTAAATTTTCATTTTACACCTTTTCCAATAGCATTTGTTTGAATTCTCTTAATATATTGGCTTTGCATTGTTTTGTGCAGATCCTTGGTGCTTTCCAAATTCTCATCTTGCACGAACCCAACAATGATGGCAATGGTTGGGAATATAGTATTACACCTTGCATATAAATATATTTTCCATCACCACTGTATGCACCATCATAGCTTTTAAACATAACCAGAATGGAACTTGGATGCTCTCTTCCTTCAACAGTTCAATACGAGCTCAAGATTCAAGCTAATTTAAGATAGTCTCAAAAACTAGTAGATTCGATCTAGCTTTAACAAGTAACTTGAATCGAGGCCTGTCGAAATCTCTTTACTTTGTCCAAGGTAGTATCTGACTCAAGGTAGGTTTCAGATGCGGCATGCACATTTCCATGCAAGTCTTCAGGGGAAAGAGGCCACAAGTCTTTTTGAATTGCATAGATGAAAACTTCCAGAGGAGCCACATTTTGTTTGTCAATAATTGTAGGAAGCAACATTTCATCTCTCTATTCTTAAGAATAATGTTTTCCTTCTCAGCATATATGCTTACTCCATTTTCTCTACAAATATTCCTTTCCAATATAGCATAGTTATCTAGATTGTCTATTTTGAGTGATTCGAATGTATGAGACCACAGGGGCTTTGTAGTATTAAAAATTAAACTTGTACCTGATACCACACTTGGTGTTCTTTTATCAAGTAAATATGACAAACTGTTATCCTTTCATTATCTCCTTGATCTGTATATCAACTCAAGCATTTTCAATTCTGACAAAACATCTGGTTCAACCAACAATTTGAATGACTGCTTCAGACAAAACTTTTTTTTTATCACCAATTTGTTGTTTAGGATTGTTCATGGAAACATTACACATGACAATTGATTCATAATACCAAGTTCCTTCCAACATCAAGAAATGGGTCTGTATGCATAGCTTTAACCAAAGGATGGAAGACTATTACTTCCTGAAGCTGATCTTAATGTGCCTCAGCAAAATGCTCTAGTGGAGGCATTGTCATTTGTTGTCTTTGTAACAGGGCAACACCTGCAAGAAACTTCCAATGACTAGTACCAGCCACATGGTATGCAACAAGATCTCCCAACAGTCAACAACAGAGTCAACTTCATCATTCTCCAAAAAAAGCTCAAATATTAAGCGGTTCTAAGGTTGCGGAATGCTACTCGAATCCCATGGTAAAAAAAAATCTCACAGTAATGAGGTTTTTGAGCCCTGTCATGTCTTGCATAAAAAGATCATCATGCTAGAATATTTGATCCAGCACAATATTGTGCAACTGCCAAAAAAATATGCTGCAATTGCAATGGGAACAACCATAATTTGCTTCCAGATAGCACTATGATCATCTTGACTCACAACCATTGCATTCCTTGAGATAAAATTTGGGAAAGACATTGAACTTTAATGTAGTATGGTGCAGTATTGATTATTTTGACCAAGCTGATATGGGAAAATGACTCACATGTAGCTCAAAGAGACAAACAATATCTATGAAGTTGAGTTGACAATGCACAATGGGGAAAACTTCAATTTTTTTTAAAGTTTCAAAAATATGGATAACACTTCAATTTTTTTTAAAGTTTCAAAAATATGGATAACAATGTGACAATGAAATTGTTGAAAAGAGTTTTTGATTCCCAAGTTCACTTAAAGTGTAAGGGAAGAGCATACACTCCTAAAAAAAAACAAGGTCACCAAACAAAGAAGACAAAGATTCCTTTTAATCCCAAAAATGAGTGTGAAAATAACAAGTTATTATTCTTTTTATGCACCAAATTGAAGTGTTCCTATGATATCAAAATGAACACATATGAATGAGAGGAACCTTGCAGACAATATGTTAGTAGTTTTAAACAAGAGTCTTCTCCCAATGAGTACCACAAAGCTGCAAATAAAAAATCAGTAGCAAAAAAATCCTCTATCATAGTGTGCAAAATAGAAAATATCAAGTGAAAAACCCCCTTTGGAAGCCACCAAGACAAAAAGGCCAAGAAAGATGCAATAGTCAAATCTGGAAAAATCTAAAAAAATTGATTAGTCACTACAAAACAAACAATAGCATCAGATAGTAGATGAAATTCTAAGCAATTTGACAAAAAATTGCTAAAATCTAATAAAAAATGCTATTTAAGATATTCGTGTTTGAAGTTAAAAAGCAATGTGGTGCAGTCACGATAGGAGGGTTCATAGAGTGAACTGTCCAGGCCGTGTAGCTAGTGTAAACACAACAGAAACAACTCAAAGATATGAAACAAACACAGATTTAGTCATTCAGTATATAATAGAATTCAAATACAATTTGGTCGGCATCATGCGAGCTTACAACTAGGGCTCAAAGGCCTGATTACAGAATACCAGAATATGTACAAGATATAGTGTTGAAGCTCATTTACATAAAATCCAAACTATGGACTTATGCTAATGATCATAACTTGACAACTAACTGACTACTTCCTAAGGATCTATTACATCAATAAATATCATCTCTAGAACAATAGATTCCTCTGCGTCAGCTAAGGAAGGTCACAAACTCCAATGAAGAGCTGTAACGTGTGTATATGAATAGGCTAGACTTAATCATGTAGAACACCTCCGCAAACGAAAGCAATGATGCGCGGATCTCGGGGAAGGTCAGCCATGAACCAAAGATCATTGAATGATGTGTCATTAAGCTCCACAAGTCTAGGAATGCTCCTCAAGTCTTCTCCTTTAGTTGATTATCAGAGACTGTCAGGATGCTCTATTATGAGAAAACAATTAATCTTCTGATAGCGACAACTTTTTGGTACTTAATCCAAATGCTCTGAATTCTGGATATGATGTAGATGAATGAATCTAGATGCTATGTCCAGCTCTGCAAGATGTGAAATGTAACTGCGGTAGAATGCAAACCAAAATACAGAAACTGCTACTAATTGAATTGCCTGAACTAAACTGAAAAATGAAAGGAAACAAACTGAAATGCAAATGTTTTTTGGTTGATGCAAGATTGGTCTTGAACTAGGGATGCTCCTGCATCAGATATCCATGGTTATTGAAAAAGTGAGTCCTTCACTTTACTGGGGCTAGGGGAGAACCAAGACGGTCCACCTTAGCCTAAGAAATCCATAATGAATCTTCTTCAAGTCCGCCTTTCCACTTCACAAGATATTCTTTGTATTGTCTTCCTCTAGTGTTGTGTCCAACTCTGCTATCCAAAATGTCTTTGATCTGCTTTGGTGCTTTGTGTGGTAACTGCTTCTTCAGGTCTTCCTCCATGCTATCACTAAACTCTGCTTCATGATACTGATAAAGGTCTACAATGTTGAAAGCAGGTGATATACCCAATGTCTCCGGTAACTCCACTTCATATGAATTCTGAAATCAATTTTTTTGAGTATCTTACAAGGTCCAAACTTCTTCATCTTCAACTTGTTATATGCCCCAACTGGAAATCTCTCTTTTCTTAAGTATACCATCACTTCATCGCCAACTTCAAATTCCTTATGTCTTCTCTTCTCATCTGCCTTTTCCTTATACTTACTGTTCATATCCTCCAAATGCTTCTTCACTTGATTATGCACTGTCTTCATGTGATCTGCAATTTCCTCTGCTTCTGCGCTTCACTTTTCTTTTGTGCCGATGTCTCTCAATTCTGCAACTCCTCTAGGTGTTACTTTGGTAACAATCTCAAACGATGTTCTTCTGGTACTCCTATCTACTGAATTATTGTATGCAAACTCTGCTTGTGAAAGAATCAAATCCCAACTGCCTATCTTCTCTCCAACCAAACATCTCAACAAGTTTCCCAAACTCCTATTCACTACCTCTGTCTATCCATCAGTCTGTGGATGAAAAGCTGAACTAAACTTCAAATCTATCTTCATCTTCTTCCAAAGTGTCTTCCAAAAGTATCCAACAAACTTTGTGTCTCTGTCTGAAACTATACTCTTAGGTAATCCATGTAATCTCACAATCTCCTTGAAAAATAGGTTAGCTACATGCACTGCATCAGTTGTATTCTTACAAGGTATCAAATGAGCCATCTTTGAAACTCTGTCAACCACTACAAATATTGAATCATGTCCTTTCCGTGTCTTTGGCAATCCCATTACAAAATCCATGCTTATGTCTTCCCAAGGTCTCTCTGGTACTGTCAAAGGTCTATACAATCCAATATTCTAACTACTCCCTTTTGTAACTTGACAAACTCTACAACTCTGCACAAATTTCCTAACATCCTTATGTATCTGAGGCTAAAAGTAGTTTTCACTTACCAAAGTCACTGTCTTATCAATGCCAAATTGTCTTACCAATCCACCACTATGTTTCTCCTTGATCAAATTATCTCTCATTGAACTCTTAGGTATGCACAACTATTTTCCTCTGAACAACATATCGTATTGAATGAAATAATCTAGCCACTTACTCCTATTTGTCGCAATAGGTTCCTTACATGCATTCCAAGGTTCTGTAAAATCAGTGTCTCCCTCATACATGTTCTTCAATTCATCAAAACCCAACACTCCAACTCTCATTTCTGTCAACAAGTTTCTTCTTCTACTCAACGCATTAGCAACTTTGTTTGATTTTCCACTCCTATGCTTCAACACAAAAGTGTAACTCTGCATGAAATCTACCCATCTCATGTCTCTGATTCAACTTACCTTGATTGTTCAAATACTGCAAAGCTTGATGATTTGTATATAGTACAAACTCCTTAGGCAACAAGTGATGTCTCCACTTCTTCAAGGATTGAATTATGGCATAGAACTCTTGGTCATAAACTGAATATCTTCTCCTTACATCATTCAACTTTTCACTAAAATATGCTACAGGTCTACTTTCTTGACTTAATACTACTCCAATCACATTTCCACTTGCATCACAATCAACTTGAAATACCTTATTGAAATCCAGTAACGCCAAAACAGGTTGCTCTGTCACTTTCTGCTTCAACAATTCAAAACTTTTATCTGCTCCAGATGTCCACTTAAAGTCTTTCCTGTCACCTCTCATTGTCTCTGTTATAGGGTTACATACTGAACTAAAATTTTTGATGAACTTCCGGTAGAAACTAGCCAACCCATGAAATGATCTAACCTCTCCAATGCTCTTCGGTGTAGGCCATTCAACTATTGCTCTTACTTTCTCAGGGTCCATCTTCAATCCTTCCACATAAATTAGAATTCCAAAATATACCAACTCTTCCTTCATAAAACTACATTTCTTGATGTTTATCATCAATTTATCTTCTCTCAACCTCTGCAAAACTTGTCTAACATGCCACAAATGTTCCTCTTTTGTCTTATTAAAAATCAAAATATCATCCAAGTATACAATCACAAACTTACCCAAGAATTTCTTCAAGACTTCATTCATCAATCTCATGAAAGTACTTGGTGCATTTGTCAATCCAAAGGGCATCACTAACCACTTATACAATCCTTCATTTGTCTTAAAAGTAGTCTTCCATTAATCTCCCTTTCTAATTCTGATATGATGGTATCCACTCTTCAAGTCTATCTTTGTGAAATATCTTGCTCCACTCAAACAATCCATGATATCATCCATCCTAGGTAAAGGAAATCTATACTTAACTATGATTTTCTTTATTGCTCTCAAGTCAATGCACATTCTCCATTCTCCATCTTTCTTAGGTGCTAATACTGCAGGTACTGCACAAGGACTCAAACTTTCTCTGATCAAACCTTTCCTCAGCAACTCTTGTATCTGTTTATTCAATTCTTCATTCTCTGTCGGTGTCATTCTATGTGCTGCTTTGTTAGGCAAACTTGCTCCCGATATAAGATCCATATGATGACTGATACTCCTTATAGGTGGCAATCCTTTAGGCACATTATCTGATATGATGTCTTCATACTCTATCAGCAACTTTCTTATCTCCTTCGGTTGTTCTCCTCCAGTCTCCTTCTTCAATGTTTCAGGTTTCTTAGGAATCAAAGCATAACACATATTCTCATGTCTCAAACCATGAAGAAATTTTCTTCCATCTACCAAACAGATTCTAACATTTCCACATACTTCACTCTTAGGATCATCCTCCAAAGGAATTAAGGTAATTCTCTTTCCATTTGTTGTTATAGTGTATGTATTCTTTCTCCCATCATGTATATCTTTTCTATCATACTGCCAAGGTCTACATAATATCACACAAGATTTCATCATGATAAGATCAAATATGAAATTTCACCAAACATTGTTCACTCACCAGTACCTTATGATCATTCTGAATCCATGCTATTTGATAGGGCTTAGGGTGTTTCAATCTTTCCAACTTCAACTTAGTCACCATCTCCTCTGAAACTAGGTTATCTGAACTACCACTATCAATCACAACTTTACAACACTTACCTCCTGATTTGCATCTAGTCTTGAACAAACTTTTTCTCTATGGTGGTTTCTCATTTGTCTCTGCTTGAAATAGTGCTCCTCATCACAAGTGATTCTTCTTTCTCCAGCTTACTAACCAAACTGGGCGATCCAATAGGTTCTTCTTCAACATAGGTTACTCTTCCACTATTTTCTGTCTTCTTACTTGTACTACCCTGATTACATTTGAATGCTCTATGTCCTTCACCTCCACACTTGAAACAAGTACCTCTGAATGTTCTCTTATCAAATCCTCTTCCCTCTCTTCTATATCCTCCATTCCGATATGCACTAGGGTTTCCTCTCTGGTAAATATTTCTGTCATCTCTCCGGTAAGCATTATTATCTCTGTCCTCCTTGAATGTGCTGTCAAACTTGTTCTGCTCAGCAAATGATCTATCTCCTCTAGAAAATGTTCTACCTCTCTGAAATTTACTTCCTCTGTCTCGGTTCATGTCTTTTATTCATCTTCTCTTCAACTTTTAGGGCAAACCGATATGCTTCTTCCAAAGATGTCATCCTTACCAAGCTTAGTTCTTCTTGAATGCTCAATCTCAGTCCATTGATGTATCTAGCCACTTTATCCTTGCTTGCTTCACTATGTCCTATTCTTATAATCATCTTATGAAATTCTTTAGTATACTCCTTCACAGATTTCTCCTTCTGTCTCAGGTTCTGCAATCTTTTCAAAAGCTCCAACTCATAGTCAGCAGGTATGAATTGATTCTTCAATTTTGTCACCATCCTATCCCACTTTGTAATCTTTTATTTTCCTCTTCTATTTCTTTCCAACTAAACTTCTTTCCACCATATAGTAGCATCTCCTTTCAATTTTGTCTTTGCAAACTTCACCTTCTCCGCATCTTCAACTTCTTGATATTGAAAGTATTCTTCCATGTCATTTATCCAGTCAATCAATTCTTCAGGGTTCAAATTACCAGTATAGTTTGGCACATCTACTCTAGGTCTTTTTCTAATCTTCAAAATAGCTCACAACATCTTTACTTGATCTGATTTTTCTTCTTCATCACCTCCTAGGGTTTCACCAATTTTGTTCAACAGATTAAAATTCTTCTTCATCATCACTTTCAACATTAGGTCTCGGTGTCAATCCTCTTTGTCAATCTTCTTCAACATCGTCCAAACAAATTCGCATCGTTTTCATCATCTCCATCATTTCATCCATTCTACCAGCCATTGTTCCAGTAGCAACAACTCTCCTCAGTGGTATTCTTCCTAGGATCATGTGCAAACTTCCTGAAGTTCAGTGATCGGGCTACAAGGTGACAACTACCTCACAATCAGTGATTGGTTGTGACATAAGTAACCTACCTCAATTTGGCGATCTGTCCACAACAAGATCTTACGAAATTCCTTCGCCAACTTTGCTCAATTCGCTCCCAAAGATTCAAACTTTCACTCTGATACCACTTGGTGCAGTCACGATAGGAGGGTTCACAGAGTGAACTGTCTAGGTCATGCAGCAAGAGTAAACACAAAGGAAACAACTCAAAGATATGAAACAAACACAGATTCAGTCATTTACTATATAATAGAATTCAAATATAATTTGGCCGGCCCATGTAGGCTTACAACTGGGGCTCAAAGGTCTGATTACAGAATATCAAAATATGCGCAAGATATAGCATTGAAGCTCCTTTGCGCAAAATCCAAACTATGGACTTATTCTAATGATCATAACTTGACAACTAATTGACTACTTCCTAAGGATCTATTACATCAATATATATCATCTCCGGAACAATAGATTCCTCTGTGTCAGCCAAGGAAGGTCACAAACTCCAATGAAGAGCTCTAACGTGTGTACACAGATAGTCGGACCTAATCATGTAGAACACCTCCACAAATGAATAAAATTATGTGCGGATCTCAGGGAAGGTCAGCCACGAACCAAAGATCATTGAATGATGTGTCGTTAAGCTCCACAAGTCTAGGAATGCTCCACAAGTCTTCTCCTTTAGCTGATTATCAGAGACTATCAGGATGCTCTGTTCTGAGAAAACAACTGATCTTCTGATAGTGATAACTTTCCAGTACTTAATCTAAATGCTCTAAATTTTGGATATGATGTAGATGAATGAATCTAGATGCTAAGTCCAGCTCCATAAGATGTGAAATGTAACTACAGCAGAATGTGGACAAAAATATAGAAACTACTATTGACTGAACTGCCTAAACTAAACTGGAAAATGAAAGGAAACAAACTGAACTACAAACAAATTGAAATGCAAATGTTTTTTGGTTGATGCAAGATTGCTCTTGAACCAGGGATGCTCATGCATCATAATGTTGACTTTGATTGACATTTTACCTAATAAAATGGCATTGTTAACTGATGAAACCTACACCGTTACATAGTTTGCCGAGTCAGCTTTCCAATGAGTCCTTGTTTGCCAATTTGTGACTTCATATGCTCGAATTATGGTAAAAAGAAAAATAATGCCCTATTAGGGCATGTGGGAGACAATAGATAGGCTTAACTATTTAAAAGTTGACCGCTAGTGGTCAACAGAGTATGGTCACATGAAACAATCAATTCTCGGTGGTTAGTTTTGATGTTGGTAGTTATGTGTCTAGCAGCGCCCTTGGTCATTCATGTGACCAAGGGCCAAGTGGTGGCAAAAATAAAAAGGTGGGGCCTAACGCCCCTTTTCCCACCCTGGTCAATAATGAAACCTTGGGCTTTGTCCTAGCCCTTCCCAACCCCGCGTGGACTTCTAACTGTCACATTATAAAGAGCTGAAGGTCTTAAGCGATCTCCTAAAGAGTTTAATAATAGAGAGTAACACAAGAGTTGACTGTCTAATATGAAGGATGTCAGCCACCTAACACTTAAGAGGGTTGAATGTCCAATACAAAGGATCATGCAAAACCCTAAAAACAAATGGAGGTCAACTTATTATGCGGGCTCTTATTTGCAGAGAGGGCATCGACTAAAACTACAGTGACCGAGAGAAAGATTTGAGTGAGGTCGATGCTTAGGGTTTTGACACCAGCGGGCACAAGTGGACAATAGGCAGTGACTGCAAAGAAAGGCGGTGACCAGGGAGGCCCTAATGTTGACTAGGGTTTGGGAGGACACTCTAGGCAGAGGTCGGGAGATGTCTGAGCAGAGGGATGTCGATTGAGTGGCGATAGGGTTTTACACAAGTGGCCACAGGGAGGAGTCTAGGTGGGAGGTTAGTGTAGCAGGCGGTGGAATGAAGAATAGGCAGCAAGAATGTAGTTCAGCGGATGGCAGACAAGTGGTGGCGATGGGTTAAGAGAAGGCGACGATTAGAAAGTTAGCAGCGGTGACTGTAGTAATTATGGTTTTTGATGGTAAGTAGAGAAGGGGTTTTAAAACTAGGTCGACTAAGGGTCTGATAAATTTTAAACTTGCAAACACATTGCATTCCACACTTACAAATAGAGACAGAAATGAAACCTACAACCTGTAAGCCAAAGTCATACATAGACAGATAGTGTAGTCAGTATGGCTGGTCTATACCATACAGATCCATATGGTACGGAATGGCAATAAAAAATTTAAAAAAATACAAAAATTTTACAGTGAGCAAAACCTAGCGAATTTTATGTTGATGTCCGTCTGCAAGGCCTCTCGGACTCAATGGTGAGGTCCCTTTCAGGCTTGAGAGCAACCTACAAGACTTGATTTTCAAAAATTAACAAAAAAATGCTCTATTCATGCTGGGTTCACCAAAATATGTTAAGATTTAAACTTTCAAACATGCATAAACCAAGCCACAACAAACCCTAACTCCCAATAGAGTGCAAACAAGATAAGAAATCAAGCAAATAAATACAAAACAACTAAAATTCTAAGCTCAACATTTGCCTTATCTCCATTGTTCTCCTTAACCTTGCCTTAGTGTTCTCAAATTTTGCAGATTTACAACAATCTTGAAAAGCTCAAGTGAGTGAAAATAGAAAGATGTTGGAGAGAATATAGCAGATTAGAGGGTTGTAAGCTAAGAGATCTAAAAATGAGCCAGAGAAGTTGTTTTTATAGAGGAATAGGTTTGAATAGACGATTGGGATTTGATGTTGACTTTGGAGTAAAATGGAGGATGGAGATTGATTAGGGTTTCCCTCTCATAAGAGGACAAAAGAGAATTTAAAATTCAAAAATATGATGAGGTGTAGGGAGTTTAAATTAAATAAATTTGCTCAATTTATTTAATTAATTTGAAGTGGGAATGCATGTGATCCCCTAATTAACTAAATGGGATTTAATTAATTAGGTGAGGGCCATATTTACACAAATGTTTATTTGTTTAAATTAATCAAGTGAATGGGACATTTGGAAAGTGAATAATTAAATAATTAATTAATTAAAATTAATTATTTAATCATAGAGGAAAATTTAAGGAAAAATAGGCAAATGATTTAAATAAATAAAATTTATTTAATCATAGGTAAGAGAGGAGAAAATTGAATTAATTAAATAAATAAAATTATTTAATTATTAGCTAAATATGGGATTTGGAAGAAAATTGACAATTATAGACATGATATTTCCACAGTCCATGATATTTAGATGTATAGAGCTTCTGGTAGTGACTATGTGTTGCTTTTTTGAATCAATGTTTTGGATAACACTCAGTGATCCATCATCAGGATGAAAAGAGAGAAAGAGTGAGATGTGTTTGCAGAGATGGTTCCTTAAAAAGAGAGAGAGGGAAGTGTGGGCACGGTAATCAACATGTATAAGGCAATTCTAATATAAAAAGAATAATTATATAACCCATAGAAGGAAATATATATTGTTGCAAGTATGTGCCTAATCGGTGTTGTCATTAATGTCAACGTAGCCTTGTTGTCATTAGTTCCAACTGTATCTTATTCTATTACTTGTTTAGAAGACTTGTATGTGAGGATATTGAGAAAATTAGCCTCTCCGAAGGAAATGAGTTACAGAGAAGTGCAGTATAGACAGTGAGTTGTATGCTAATGAACAGTCCAGTAAACTGATCCATATTTATTTCTTCTTGAAGATCATGGTCTACAGATTGGAAGTAAGTTAGAGGTATGTCTAAGGATACTACATTCTGGGTTTGAGCCATCCACATGAAGATCTGAGTGAGTTGTGTTCACCAGAGTGAAACCTGCTTTTTCTGTAAGTTCAGTTGGGACATGAAGTATTCTTCTCTGCATTCCTCTACAATAAAGTATTTGGCTCTGAGGTTCTAGAGGGAAGTTTGGGATGATGATAAGTGCTTACAATTGTAATGGTTCATGGTTTGGTGGTCCACAAGCTATCTTTCTTTTATGACAGTTGAAGACAATGAAGTTCACATGTTTCGGTGAGAAGATTCCTATGGATAAAGTGGTTAAAGTTCATGTGGTTGCGCTTGATGATTATAGCATGCTTGTGGATGTCTCCTAATTATGTTCCTATCTGGACTTTGGTCTACGTTAAGAAATTAAGATGGTGTGTGAAGATTGTTCCCAGATAATGTAGTGTGTAACCCATCTTGGCCGACGTGGTTGATCCCAGTGATTATAGAGATCTCTAGAAGATTGTGGAAGCGTGTTGTGGCATGGAAGATCGTGTTTGAGTCCCAGCTAAGGCATGGTGTGATCTACATTTCATTTCCTTTGCGCATTGTTGTAATAGGTCAAGACCTATTTTGTAAATGTTTGTAATACCGACCTTGGAGATTGTTCCAATGGTTGATGATTGTGATGATGACCTTGATGATCATTCCAAGGTTGATGTAGTGTATAAATACTTGTAGTTGAGTAGTGGAAAAGGTGTCCTTGAGTGAAAATGAAAAGATATTAAGAAAGGTCCAAAAAGTAGAGCAGATAAGAGGCAGAGGAAAGAAGAGGAAGAGCAGAGCCGAGGAAGAGCAGAGCTGGGGAATTATTGTACTTTAGTTGCAAATATAGAAAGGTGTTGATCATGGCAGTGAGTCTGGTAGTAAGCCACCAGTAGGGTTTAACAACCCTTATTGTAATCTTGCTAGGTTTAGGGTTGAGGCGGTGAGCCTGCTAGACCTAGTTGTTCTTCATGGCAGTAAGCAGTATGTTTAGGCCCGTGGAGTGACCAAGCCTGAACATCATTATTTCAAGATTGCAATATATATTGAGAGTTAATCCTCTCCATGGTTTTTCCCCACCTTGGGGTTTTCCACGTAAATCTGGTGTCTCTTGTGTTTGATGTTGTATCTGTGGTTAAGTTTCTAATTTCATGCACTCATTGTTAAATCATAATAATTGTGGATAAGTGATTTAAATTGTAGAAAGTGTTTAAGTTTTTGTGACAACTGATTCGTCCCCCCTCTCAGTTGTCTAACACATATCAACAATTGGTATCAGAGCCAAGTTCCTCTGAAGAAAGTTTAATAGCTTGAGGAAGATCCAAAATGTCTTACAAGAAGGAAGCACCACATTTTGATGGAATGAATTATGTTCTCTGGAAGGCTTGGATGAAAAGCCATCTTCTTTCTCTTGGTTACAAAGTTTGGAAAGTTGTACAAATAGAATATACCATACCTCAAAATGGTCCGACGACTGAAAATGAAATCAAAGAATATGAGATAGATATCAAGGAAAAGGATGCTCTTCTAAGCTCTTTAACCGACTCAATATTGACGAAAGTGGTGGATCTTAAAACTACAAATAAGGTATGGGAAAAGTTGAAAAATCTGTATGAATGAGATGATTCTGTGAAGGAAGCCAAGTTACAAAGTCTGAAACTGAAATATGAAATCTTGAAGATGAATAATGATGAAAACTTATCATCTTTTATGCAAAGAGTTGATGAACTTGTTATAGGGATAAAAGCCATAGGTGTAACTCTCAAAGAAAAGGAAATTGTTATGAAAATTCTCAGATCTCTGCCTAAGTCCTACTATCACAAGGTAGATGTGATTGAAGAATTGATGCAAGTAAAAACTATTAACAAGGATCAATTGCTTGGTAAGCTTACTACTTTCAAAATGAGGGAGTTAGATGATGCTCTGTCGAAAGTTGAGATGGCCTTCAAAGCTAGTACTCCTGGAAGTACTTCCAGATCAGAAAAGTACAAGGTAGAATTTGATGATGAGTTAGATGAAGTTGAAGCCAACTTTGTGGACAAACTGCAAAGAGGATCCGGTAAGTATAAAGGCAAATTACCTTTCAAATGTTTTTCTTGTGGTAAAGTAGGTCATATTGCTTGCAGATGTCCTAAAAGAATTGAAAGAAATAGAAGAAGATATGAGAATAGGCCTAGGACCCAAAAGAAGTGTTATTATGTTGAAGATTTTTATGATGATGAAGGAGTATCAGCTAATGGTGAAATAGATAATGCTAGATCCTCTGTAAATGAATGCTTGATCATTTCTATTAAGGAAGATCTCGTGTCTACTAATTCTTCTAGCTGTGTGAAGGAAGAAAAACTAGTGGAAAGTGCTTTGGCTGCTCAGGTCATCAAGGACAAGGATGAATGGGTTATTGATAGTGGTTGCTCTCACCACATGACTGGTGACAAAAGTAAGTTTGTGAGTTTGGAAAGATATGATGGTGGACTGGTTAGGTTTGGAGATGATACAGCTGGTAAGATTTGTGGGAAATGATCTATTTCTTTTGATGGCAAGCATAATACTGAAGATGTCTTGTATGTGAAAGGATTAAAGCATAATCTTTTGAGTGTGGGTTAGATGTGTAACAAGGGCTATGATTTAAGCTTCAATGACAATGGATGCAAGATCAGGGAAAGCTCCAGAACAGTCATTGCAACTGGTAAGAAGACCTGAGGTAATATCTATCACTTGAAAGGGAGTGATAACTATTGCTTGTTGACTCAGATTGATGAGAGTTGGTTATGGCATAGAAGGTTGTGTCACATAAATTTTGACAATATTACGAAGATAAGTACTATACAGGTTGTTAGAGATTTACCTAAGATTGTGAAGCCTGCTAATCCTACTTGCAAGGAGTGTCAATTTGGGAAACAGACAAGAACAAGTTTCAAAAGCAAGGACCAATCAGTTGGAGGACTACTTGAGCTAGTGCATAAGAAGTTTGCAAGGAGACAGGTATTTTATGCTTCTCATTCATGATTATTCTAGAATGACTTGGGTCACCTTTTTGAAAGAGAAAGTTGAAGCTCTAGATAAATTAAAGGCATTTAAGGCAATGGTTGAATATGAAATGGATTTGAAAATCAAATGCTTGAGGTTTGATAGAGGACGAGAATTCACATCAAATGAATTCAATTTATTTTGTGAAGAACATGGAATAAAGAGATAGCTATTTGCGCCTAGAACTCCACATCAAAATGGAGTTGTTGAAAGGAAAAACAAAACAGTTCAAGAAGCTGCTAGAATCATGATGAAGGAAGCTCATCTTCTGGAAGCATATTGGAGAGAGGCAATTCATACCATAGTATATATCCTAAATAGAGTTCAAGTAAAAGGTAACAGTTTAAAAACTCCCTATGAATTGTGGCATGGTAGAGTTCCTACTGTGAAATATTTCAAAGTTTTTGGTAGTAGATGTTACATCAAAAGAGAAGAAGATTTAGGCAAGTTTGATTCTAGATGTGATGAAGGAATCTTCCTTGGTTACTTCACCAAGAGTAAGGCTTACCGGTGCTATAATAAGAGGCTGAATAAGATCATCGAAAGTGTAAATGTTAAAGTTGATGAATGTAAGGAAAGGTCTTCAGAATCAAGTGGATATGAGTCAGATGATCCAAATGTTTCAGAAGTGGTGCAGCATGAAGACAACACAGATGAAGAAGAACAAGCTCTGATAAGTGCTACCAAAACTCCAAGATATGTAAGAATCAGTCATTCTGAAAACCAAATCATAGGAGATAAGAGCAAAGGGATCTTAACCAGAAGAAAAGTTGTAGAGGAACAAGTAAATTTCTGTCTGATTTCTAAGATTGAACTTAAAACTGTGGATGAGGCTTGCAAAGATGAGAATTGGATAAAGGCTATGGAAGAGGAATTGATGCAGATAGAGAAGAATCAGACATAGGATCTTGTTCCCAGACCACTAGACAAGAATGTAATTGGCACAAAGTGGGTCTTTAGAAACAAAATGAATGAGAATGGTGAAGTGGTAAGAAACAAAGAGAGGTTGGTATGCAAAGGATATGCTCAAGTTGAAGGAATAGACTTTGAAGAAAATTTTGCTCCAGTAGCAAGGATTGAAGCAATAAAAATGTTTCTGGCTTTTGCAGCATACAAAGATTTCAAGGTTTATAAAATGGATGTGAAGTCTGCCTTCTTAAATGGAGAGTTGGAAGAGGAAGTCTATAATGAACAACCGGAAGAATTTCAGTCATTAAAACAAGGGGACATGGTATGCAGATTGAAGAAAGCATTGTATGGATTAAAACAAGCTCCCAGGGCATGGTATGCACGGTTGGATAGGTACCTGATATAGATAGGGTTTAGTAAAGGTACTACAGATAGTAATCTCTACTTCAAGATCAATGATGAACAAACCTTGATTGTTGCAGTTTTTGTTGATGATATTATTTTTGGAGGCAGTGAAGGTATGTGCTTAGTTTTTGCTAGAGAAATGCAAAGTGAATTTGAAATGTCTATGTTTGGAGAGATGAACTTCTTTTTAGGTCTGCAAATAAGTCAATCAGGTAAAGGTATCTTGATTTCTCAGTCTAAGTATGTGAAAGAGTTGTTAAAGAAATTTGGGATGGAAGACTCTAAACCAGTATGTATAGCTATGATAACTGGTTGTAAGTTGAGCAAAGATGATAACTTACCCATGGAAGACTAGAAAAAGTATAGATCTATGATTGGAGGATTGCTTTATTTGACTCAAACTAGACCTGACATAATGCATGT
The DNA here is from genome assembly GCA_027924645.1 of Cunninghamia lanceolata. NCBI lineage: Eukaryota > Viridiplantae > Streptophyta > Pinopsida > Cupressales > Cupressaceae > Cunninghamia > Cunninghamia lanceolata. The sequence goes on along the minus strand of BSBN01000241.1, from coordinate 1,688,148 downwards.
AGTGTGTCTTGTGTCAAGATTTCAAGCAGAACCTAAGGAATCACATGTGATGGTAGTCAAGAGAATTCTGAGATATTTAAAAGGCACAATAGATTATGGTTTGTGGTACCCTAAGGAATGTGACTTTACTCTCAGTGCATATACTAATGTAGATTAGGCCAGAGATGTGGATGAAAGAAAAAGTACAAGTGGAGGTGCATTCTTCTTGGGAAAAAGATTAGAATCTTGGTTGAACAAGAAACAAGATTCAATATCCCTATCTACTGTAAAGGCAGGATACATTACAACAACATGCATTTGCACTCAAGTGTTATGGATGAAGAAGACTTTGAAGGACATCAAAATTATATATGAAGAACCTATAGTAATCTTTTGTGACAACATAAGTGCCATAAACATATCAAAGAACCCAGTGATACATTCAATGACCAAGCACATATCCATTAGGTATCATTTCCTGAGAGAAAAAGTGATAGAGAATGAAGTCAAGCTGGAGTATGTTTCTACTAAGGATTAGATTATAGAGATTTTTACCAAGCCTTTGCCTAAGGATACTTTTGAGTATCTTAGAGAAAAGTTAGGGGTCATCACCCCTCCTACTCTAAACTAAGATGCACAATAGTGCATCAGTCCAGAGGTGTTCAGAAGTCCAAATTGATGCTTTTTAGGGCTACTTCTAAGGGGGAGCAGTCAGAGAGTTTAGAAGAGAGATTAGATCATAGCAGAAAAGTGCAAGTATGTGCCCTTTGCCATTAATGTCAAAGGGGGAGAGAAGTCATGTAGAAAACTTAGAGTGCAGATGTGTAAAAGAAAGGGGGAAAATCTTGTCTTGATGGCTGTTGCAGTTTTCGCATCATGTGATGCCATCAATGACAAAGGGGGAGATTGTTGCAAGTATGTGCCTAATCGGTGTTTTCATTGATGTCAACATATCCTTGTTGTCATTAGTGTCAACTGTATCTTATTCTATTACTTGTTTAGAAGACTTGTATGTGAGGATATTGAGAAAATTAGCCTCTCCGGAAGAAACAAGAGAGTTACAGAGAACTGCAGTACAGACAGTGAGTTGTATACTGATGAATAGTCTGGTAAACTACTCTACATTTATTTCTGCTTGAAGATCGTGGTCTTCAAATTGGAAGTAATTAGAGGTATGTCTGAGGATGCTACAATCTGGATTTGAGAAATTTGCATGAAGATCTGAGTGAGTTGTCTTCACCAGAGTGAAACCTGCTTTTTCTGTAAATTCATTTGGGACAAGAAGAAAGTATTCTACTCCGCATTCCTCTGCAATAAAGTATCTATCTCTATGGTTCTAGAGGGAAGTCTCGGATGATGAAAAGTGCCTATAGTTACAATGGTTCGTGGTTTGGTGGTTCGCAAGCTATCTTTCTTTTATGATAGTTGAAGACAGTGAAGTTCATGTGTTCTGGTGAGAAGATTCCTATGGATAATGTGGTTCAGGTTCATGCAATTTCTCCTAATAATTTAGCGTTCTTGTGAATGTCTCCTAATCATGTTCCTATCTGGACTTTGGTCTGCATTAAGAAATTGAGATGGTGTGTGAAGATTGTTCCCAGATAATGTAGCGTGTAACCAGTCTTGGCCAACTTGGTTGATCCCAGTGATTACGAAGATCTCTGGAAGGTTGTGGAAGCGCGTTGTGGCGTGGAAGATCGTGTTTGAGTCCAAACTAAGGCATGGCATGATCCACATTTCATTTCCTTTGCATATCGTTGTAATAGGTCAGGACCTATTTTGTAAATGTTTGTAATACCGACCTTGGAGATTGTTCCAATGGTTGATGATTTTGATGCCGACCTTGATGATCATTCCAAGGTTGATGTAGTGTATAAATACTTGTAGTTGAGTCATGGAAAAGGTGTCCTTGAGTGAAAATGAAAAGATATTAAGAAAGGTCCAAAAGGCAGAGCAGAGAAGAGGTAGAGGAAAGAAGAGGAAGAGCAAATCCGAGGAAGAGCAGAGTAGGAGAATTATTGTACTTCAGTTACAAATATAGAAAGGTGTTGATTGTGGTAGTGAGTCTGGCAGTAAGCCACCAGTAGGGTTTAACAGCCCTTATTGTAGTCTTTCTAGGTTTAGGGTTGAGGCAGTGAGCCTACTAGACCTAGTTGTTCTTCATGGAAGTAAGCCAGTATGTTTAGGCCCGTGGAGTGACAAAGTCTGATCATTATTATTTCAAGGTCGCAATATATATTGAGAGTTAATCCTCTCTATGGTTTTTCCCCACCTTAGGGTTTTCCATGTAAATCTGGTGTCTCTTGTATTTGATGTTGTATCTATGGTTAAGTTTCTGATTTCATGCACTCATTGTTAAATCATAATAATTGTGGATAAGTGATGAATGTTTAAATTGTAGAAAGTGTTTAAGTTTTTGTGACAACTAATTCACCCCCTATCAGTTGTCTAGCACATATCAACACACACACACATATCTGTGTGTGTGTGTGTATATAATGGAACATATTACCTATAGATACGTGGAAATGGAAAAGATAGAAGGGTAAAAAAGATCAACCAAATACTCCCAATTAACAACCTATGTAAGAATATGGATAGAAAGAAAAAACTAAATGTATATATAAACACACATATACACACACAAATAAATATAAAGGGATAACCTATATGAATAAAAAGTGAGTAAATGATGACATGAAAAGGAAGGCCACATATAAGTAGGAAAGACCTATTGTTATATGGAGCCTAATCAGATTCGGAGGTTAAATTTTCCCCACTTTTATCAGCGTGGTTTCCCCCCAAATTATTTAATGGGGGTTTGGGGGTAGCACCCCCAAGACGGGGTCCAGGGGCAGTGCCCCTAGCACGCTCCCTATTGTGATATAGGGTGGGGTCGAGGGGCAGCGCCCTTGTGGGGGCTCAGGGGCAGCGCCTCCGAAATCTCAAATGACTTTTATTATTTTATAAAGGTGTTGGGAGTTATTTTTCTATTAGACAACATAAAAAACCCCTATTTTGTAACTGACTTAAGTCTTGACAAAAATGGTTAAGGGTTAGGGTTTCCGTAGATATTGTATTGTAGCATTTGCAGCAGTATTGAGTTGCAAGTATTACTAGTTGTAATCGGTTCAATTTGCTGGATAATAATATTGGACTCTCTATTGGTGGATGTAGCCCGAGTTTGGGTGAACCACATTAAAAATTGTCTCTTGCTGTTATTATTTCTATGTATTTTCATTCCTCTGTTTAATCTTTATTTGCATTTAATTGATATCTTTTGCATGCAATTCCCAACAAGTGGTATTAGAGTGGGTTGTGTTAGATTATCGTCTGCAGGAAGGTCTCACGGTTGAGTGGGAGTCTCACAGTTAAGTGAGAGAAATGGTGGACGAGGGTAAATTGAAGGTAGATAAATTCAATGGGTAGAACTATCAGTTATGGATGATGCAGATGGAAGATTATCTCTATTAAAAGGATTTATGGAGGCCGTTGGAAGGAATAGCCAAGAAACTGGTAGTAATGACTGATGAGGATTGGGAACTTGATAGAAAGACATTGGGAACCATTTGGTTGTGCCTGGCACCATCTATGGCATTCAATATAACCGAAGCGAAGACAACAAATGAACTGATGAAAGCTTTGGCTAAATTGTATGAAAAACCCTTAGCCTCAAATAAGGTATTTCTCATGAAGCGTTTGTTTAATCTAAAAATGATTGAAGGGGGATCTATGATAGATCATTGAAATGAGTTTAATATGATTACCAGTCAGTTAACTTCTGTAAAAGTGAAATTTGATGAAGAGGTGAGGGCTCTCTTAGTTTTATGTTCTTTGCTAGAAAGCTGGAATAGCTTGATAATGGATGTAATAACTCTATCTTTGGTTCAAATACTTTAAAATTTGATGATATTGTTGGTGTTATCCTTGGTGAGGAAATGTGATGGAAAAGCTTAGGAGGGTCCACATCGGGTAGTGTTTTGAATGTAGAAAGTAAGGGCAGATCAAAGGAGAGAGGAAAAGATTTTGGAGGTCATGGGAAGTCACAAGGAAAATCAAAGGACAAGAGGTCCCAATCTAGAGGATAGAATGATTGCCGGTACTTTGAAAAACTGGGTCATCTAAAGAAAGATTGCTGGTCTCGGAAGAATAAAGAAGGAGACAAATAAGAAGGCAATAAGGAGGCAAATGTGGTAAGTAATAAATCTAAAGATGATGCTTTGATTCTTTCCCTAGATAATGCTGATGATTCATAGGTTTTAGATTCAGGGGCCTCATTTCATGCTATGCCCCATAGAAGTTATTTTCTTGATTATGTCCAAGGGGATTTTGGGCTAGTTTATTTGGGAGATAACGAATCCTGTCAGATTGTTGGAAAGGGAAGAATTAAGATTAAGTTACAGAATGGGAACCATTGGCTATTACAAGAGGTAAGAAACATTCCAAGGCTAAGTAGGAATTTAATTTCAATAGGGATGCTAGGTGATGAAGGTTGCATAGTTACTTTTAATGATAAAAATTGGAAGGTTTCAAGAGGTGCCTTAATAGTAGAAAAAAGTGTGAAAGTAGGAACCTTATATCTTTGTACAGCTCATACTATTCCTTCTACTTTAATTTTTGTAGATAAAAAACAAACAGGTTCAGGAACAATTGCTGCAGGTTCACAGGAAGAGACTGAAATAGTTGTTACAGATTCTGAGACAATACTATGGCATAACAGACTTAGGCATATGAGTGAAAAAGGTATGAAGGTACTTCATTCTAAGAAAGTTTTACCAAGTCTGAAATGTATTAATATGGATTTCTATGAAAGTTGTGTGTATGGTAAACAAAAGAGAGTTAGTTTTTTCAAGGATGGGAAGCAAAAGAAAGATGAAAAATTGGAGCTTATGCATACAGATGTATGAGGACCGGTTCAGGTATTTTCTCTCTATGGCTCTTGGGTATTATGTTACATTCATAGATGATGCAACTGGGAAGGTTTGGATTTATTTCCTTAGGCAGAAATCTAATGTATTTGAAACATTTAAGAAATGGAGAAGCTTGGTTGAGAATGAGATAGGTAAAAGATTAAAATGTCTTAGATCTGATAATGGCGGTGAGTATTGCAACAAAGAATTTGAGGATTACTGTTCCTTTAATATAATTCCTAGGTAGAAAATGGTTCTAGGGACTCCACAAGAAAATGGAGTGCCTGAGCACATGAATAGGACAATAATGGAGCGTGCAAGGAGCATGAGATTGCATGTTGGGCTGCCTTTAAACATGTGGGTAGAAGCTGTCAATACCACTGTATATTTAATTAATAGAGGTCCTTCAGTTGCTTTGGGTTGTGGTATTCTAGAGGAAGCATGGACAAGTAAGAAGGTGAGTTATTCTTTTCTCAAAACCTTTGGATGTGAAGCATTTGCACATGTAGATTCTGAAAATAGAACTAAGCTGGATGCAAAATAAAAAAAATGTATCTTTGTTCGATATGACATTGATGAATTTTTATACGCTTTGGGATGTTGAAAATCTAAAAATTGTGAGAAGTAGGGATATTATATTCAATGAGAAGGTGTTGTACAAAGATCAGTTGTAGCAGCATGAGAAGAAAGAAAAGGATTATGTGGTGCTAGATGATACTCCAAATAGTGTTGTTCCAGTGGTTCCTCGTGCTCCGCAACAACAACATGAAATACCACAAACTTTAGTGAATGTTAGACAAACAAGGCTAAGTAGACCTCTTGAAAGGTTTTCTCCCTCTTTGTATTCTATTTTGTTAATAGATGCTAGTGAACCAAAAGGGTATGTTGAAACTATGCTAGTGGATACAAAGGTTCAGTGGGAGCTTGCAATGAAAGAAGAAATGGACTCCTTGCTGAAAAATTAAACTTGGGAATTATGTAAGTTGCCTGCAGGTAAAAAGGCTTTACCAAACAAATGGGTTTATAGGCTGAAAGAGGAAGATGAAGGTAAGAAAAGATTTAAAGCCACGTTACTTGTAAAATAATTTGCACAGAAAAAAGGTATTGATTTTTATGAGATTTTTTCTCTGGTTGTTAAGATTACTTCTATTCGTAAAGTTTTAAGTATTGTGGCTGTTGAAGATTTGCATTTGGAACAACTAGATGTGAAAACTGCCTTTCTCCATGGTGATTTGGAGGAGGAGATATATATGGAACAACCACAGGGATTTAAGGTGAAAGGTAAGGAGAAATTGGTGTGTAAATTGAAGAAGAGTTTATATGGCTTGAAACAAGCACCTCGGCAATGGTATTTGAAATTTGATAGTTTTATGGCTGAGCAAGACTACAACTGGTGTAATTCTAACCATTGTGTTTATTTTAAGAGGTTGGATAATGACAGTTACATTATTTTATGTTTATATCTTGATGACATGCTTGTAGCAGGGTCTAACATGGATCACATAAGAGAGTTAAAACAACAGTTAGCACAATCATTTGCTATGAAGGATTTGGGAGTAGCAAAACAAATCCTTGGTATGAAAATTTGTAGAGATAGAAAGAATAGAAAATTGACTCTATCTCAGGCTGATTATGTTGAAAAGGTGTTGCAGAGATTCCATATGGAGAATACAAAAGCTGTCAGGACACCTTTGCCTAGTCATTTGAAATTGACTAAGGAGATATGTTTTAAGACACAAGAGGAGGAAGAAAAAATGTCTAAGGTACCATATGCTTCAGCTGTAGGAAGTTTAATGTATGCCATGGTATGCATGAGATCAGATATTGCACATGTTATAGGAGTTGTAAGAAGGTATATGAGTAATCCCGAATTGGAGCATTGGAATGGGGTAACATGGATTCTCAGATATTTGAGAGGTACATCCAATAAACATTTATGTTTTGGGGGCTCTAATACTCATTTAGCAGGCTATGTGGACTCAGATTTGGGGGGATATTGATGCCAAGCAGAGTACTACAGATTATGTCTTTACTGTAGGTGGGACAATGGTGAGTTGGATCTCCATGTTGCAAAAGGTGGTTTCTTTATCCACCATGGAGGTAGAGTATGTAGCTGCAACAGAGGCGAATAAGGAGATGATATGGCTGCAATCTTTCATGGAAGAATTAGGCAAACAACAGGCTAACAGTTATTTGTTTACAGATAGTCAGAGTGTCATACATCTTGCAAAGAATTCTACCATGCATTCAAAGACGAAACACATACAACTAAGGTATCACTTCATCCGATCAGTGTTGGATGATGGACAGTTATGACTAGAAAAGATACATACAGATGAAAATTCAGTAGATATGTTTATGAAGGAAGTGACAAGAGAGAAGTTGAGCTCCTCTTCAACTTCAGTTGGTCTTCAAGATTGAAAATAATAAAATTAGAACAACAGTGTCCAGGGTGTTTATTTCCAATGGGAGCTAAAGGGTCAACGGTGTTATGATGAGTCTCCAAGTGGGAGATTGTTGTTATATGGAGTTTAATCAGACTCAGAGGTTAAATTTTCCCCACTTTATCGGCACGGTTTCCCCCCAAATTATTTAACAGGGGTTTGGGGACAGCACCCCTTGTGAGGTCCAAGGGCAGTCCTATCTCGACACAGGGTGGGGTTGAGAGGGAGCACCCCTATAGGGGCTCAGGGGCAGTACCCCTACAGGGGCTCAGGGGCAGCACCCGTTAGTCTCAAATGACTTTTATTATTTTATAAAGGCACCAGGAGTTATTTTTCTATTAGTCAACATTAAAAAACCCTATTTTGTAACCGATATAAGTCTTTCTAAAAATGGCTAAGGGTTAGGGTTTCCGTAGATATTGTATTACAATAGCATTTGTAGTGGTATTGAGTTGCAAGGATTGCTGGTTGTAATCAGTTCAATTTGTTGGATAACAATATTGAACTCTCTGTTGGTGGATGTAGCCCGAGTTTGGGTGAACCACATTAAAAATTGTCTCTCGCTGTTATTATTTCTGTGTATTTTCATTCCTCTGTTTAATCTTTATTTGCATTTAATTGATATCTTCTACATGCAATTCCTAACAAGACCTAAGTAGAAATAAATACGAGATCAATAAATAAGGAGTTAGGAATAAAGGATATATATATATATATCTTAAGATATATATATATATATATCTTAAAATATATACATCAATAATAAAGAAGAAAGGATGGATATATCTTAAAATATATACTATTCCTATTTTTAT